>CM063452.1:17250000-27250000 GCA_032191425.1 Lymantria dispar | reverse complement strand
CCTCACCTTCGCCCCTGGGGTGGCTACCAGCACCGAGTTCCTAGTCGTCCGTGGCTAGCCCTGCGCGTCCGTGGCTGCCCAGCGGGGTGTATTTTTAACCTATGAGAACATTTAAATTAGAACATACATTTTTTTACAAATTTGTTATGCCCACTACTAGCGTCGATTACTCAATTACTATTTTTTGAGATATATTATGTTTTAAGATGTGTGGTAGCGGCTTCGAATACTACCAACCCTTGCTTTGCTCGTGGGTGTCGTAAAAGACGACTAAGAGCCCTAGATTGACCCGGACCAACTCCATCTGGTACCTTTTGGGTCAACGATTACATTCCCAAGGAGGGTTGACGTCAGGCAGGCGGCCGGTCATAAAAGTCATTGCCGAAACTTTTTGCAATATGTCAAAACAGATGACATATTGCGTCGACCCCAAGTAATTGGGATAAGAGCAAGATGATGATGATTATGTTTTAAGATATATTTCTACATTATATTCCATGCAGTATTTTTTGCGTAATGCATGTAAAAAAAAAGATACAGATTAAAAAAAAGCCTAAAATTCGTTGTTACTCTAAGAAATCTACTCTAATATGACTGTATATTAGTTTTACATCAATGTCTGTAATGTAACTGTAACTGACATGAACTTGATACGATTTTATAATATCTATAGTTCGATCGATCCCTTGGAGCTCGATCGTCCATATAATTAGTTTCTAAATTATGTAAATTTTTGCCTGACATATATTTTTTAAATAACTTTGTTCCAGAAAAAAAATGAGTTGTTAGTGAAAATTTTTGAATTAATATCAGTTAACAAATTCAGTTACTCATAACTTTGATTTAGAAGGCGTTAAACATGAAATATGTGTTTATCGTACGCTGTTTGCCCTATATTAAATCATACGAAGCTTGGAAAACAATATCGATTTAACTAAATGTCTATGTATAATTGTATATATATTCGTATACATTATCCCTAAAGGGGTTGATAGAAGTACAATTTACCACATAATAAAGAAGTGCTTATAAAAATCGTCATCATCTCAGCTCAACTATGTCCCACTGTTGGGCACGAGCTTCCTCCATAATAGGAGGGAAATTCACCTACTATACCACGCTGGTCAAACGGGTTGGTATAGGGTGTTATTTCGAGTTTGTCTTCTCTTGCATATATATTAAGTAAACTTAAACTCAGCGAGATTTTCTATTTTTATTCATTTGCAAATTTTATTGAAATAAAATTACATACAACTAAGCTAGAAGTTCAGCAAGTTAAGCTCCAGTGTGATGCCTTTCGAAATATGATACGATAAAAAACAAATATAATGACTGGACCAAACGCCGCAGGCGGCACCCGATCACGAGTCCACTACAACCACTACAGCAGCCATCACTCCCCTCAATCATAATGGAGGGAAGGGAACCCTTTCCTCGTAGCGCATGCGCATGTTGTATTCCTCAGTCGTCTTTTACAACACCCACGGGCAGGAAAGGGGCCAGTGAATTCTTACTCCGTCCCCATATGGCAAAACATCAACTGTTTTTTTTTTAGCTAAATCAAGCACATTTCTACATGAAACACCAACATTTGCGTGATGTCAGGACCTTTTTTTTGCAGGCTCTGCCAAAAGTACCATACATTTTAAATCATGCCGGCATAACATCGATGTCAAAACATCGTATAAAATAACATTGATACATCGATGTTTTATAATAATGAATATCGATGGCAAACATCGATGTTTTTTATTGAAAAATCGAAGTTTTAAAAAGATTGATGTATCGTTTGCATCCCTAGTTATAGGGCCGCGCGCCGCCCCTTCGTCACCCTGGACGGAGCGGACGGCGTGTGTACTGACTATAGCCCACCCAAAAAAAAGTTGTAACAGCTTAAGAATATAATATGTCAGCATTCCTTAATTTTTTGTCGTAGTAAAATCAACTATAGTATCATTATGAGCATTAGCAGCGGAACTTTACTAGCAAATACTAAATGCGATCCTAAAAGAAAAAGCCACCTTTCAAGCGTAGCAATTATTATATTGTCCCTCTTCAAGAGGACGCCTGTGTACAATAAACATCTGGTAGGCTGATGATGATGATGATGAAAAAAGCTTTTCTTCACTTAAAACTTGTTATCTCAGTCATAAAGATGCTGCGTTATCCAAATGTAAACGACTTAATATTTCGTCGTCTCATTGTTTGAGTCCTTACTACATAAAGAGTGTTTTAACGCCGTATTTTAAAGTTGTAGCTTAAACAATACAAAATAATAAAATATTTTATCCATATTTCGCAAAGAGTTAAGCTTTATAATTTTTATTTCAAATATAAAATGAGATTCTTTGTATATAGTGACTATGGCCCGTGAATATCGTAAAAGACGATTAAAGGATATCTATATAACATCTACGTTCAAGAAGGAAAACTTGATGGAGAACTGTGTATCAATTTTAGTCTGGCTATATACGGTTTGTTTTTTTAATGGAATTCACAAGATTTCTCTAATAACTCAATTTAGATTAACAGTTATAGGAGTAAAGAACCTAAATTCTAAGAAATTTAACTAGTTAAATTTTGTTGTTGGCTTTCGAATTTCCGAACATGTTGCTTAGTTTGATTATTTTTAAAAACTATATGGGATGATTTATTTTATAAAATTACTACAATATTTAACTACACTCACGTGGATGAAAATTTACAGCACCTGAAAGAAAAAAGAAAACCAAAACAAAAAAAAAGATGCAAGCTATAGTTTAATGTTATTTCCGTTAATGTAAACTACTGAAATGTACATAAATTAAGAATTAACATAAGTGAGAAGACAATTAAAGTTGAAAGGACGAGGAATGGGATCAACAGGAAGGATATGTATATGGGTTGAGAAAAACAACACTGTCATTTCGATTCATATACATACGTCCAACTGTAAAGTTCGAATTTCCACTGAAGTGGGACGGAAATTGACTTATTTATACCATGCTAATTAGCCGACTTGGTAGTGGATTTTAGTTCAAGTTCTTACTTAGTTCTACTTATGTCCCATAGATATTTTATACTTATTATTGACGGAAAAGGAAGGGACGGCGACAATTGTATCCAGTCGCTACATGATTAGTGATTATTATTTAACGATATTAATTTTTTACATGTAATGTTGGATTAAGAATACAATGCACCATCTCGGGTGACCACCAATTCAACTAAAGACGTAGTTTAATAGGGCATAACCCCATCAAAAATTAACTCAAGAACACTTCTTAGGTGATCTGCGAAGCCCTCCACACCTGTGGGTAGCTGTCCTGCTGCGACCCATCCTGCACTATGGCAAACTGTCGGGTCATTTCTGGATTGATTTGGCCAATAGCTTCATTTTGATAAAATCGTTTTAAAAATGTAATCAGCAGCTTCTAGATTAAACTCTATATTCAAATTAACAAAGCTGATTTATTTATAAGATTAGTGTAAATTAGGTTGCTCTCGTCGTTGTTGTCCCACTGCCGAGCTCTAGTCTCCTTCCATTTTGGTAGTTTACCTCTTCTTCCTTGTCGGGGTTCTGGTGGTCTCCTGGAGGTGGAGATCTCGAACTGTATGTACTATCTCGTACTGTACTCTACCAGTGTGGTAGTCCGAGAGAGTAGCTACCAAAATTTCCACTCTCCAATCCCTCACCTTGCGAGCGATAGCAGAATTGGAGAGTGCTTAACGATTTAGCATTACCTGCTACAATTTTTTTTCTAAAGTTTCTTTTTATATTTTTAAACTTAAACTTCAGAAACAGCACATAATATATAATGTTTTATATAAATACTAGCTGACTCAATAGACGTTGTTCTGTTCAAATAAAATAAAACGAAATTGTCATTGAAATCGACCGCAGCGCCACCTACCGGGTCCGATTGTGAATCTAAACCCTTCTCGAATCCCCTCAAACACACAAAAAAAAAATTATCAATATCGGTCCAGCCGTCTAGGAGGGGTTCATTGACATACACGCGTATACAAGAAATATATATATAAAGACTAGCTGACCCATCAGACGTTGTTCTGTTCAAATAAAATAAAACCAAATTCTCTTTGAAATCGAAAGCAGCGCCACTTACCGGGTCCAATTGTGAATCTAAACCCTTCTCAAATCCTCTTAAACACACACAAAAAATTTCATCAACATCGGACCAGCCATTTAGGAGGAGTTCATTGACATATTTACATACACAAGAAATTATATATAAAGGCTAGCTGACCCAACAGAGGTTTTACTGTTTTAATCTAAAAAAGTAGTAAAAGGAATTTACCTTGAAATCGACAGCAGCGCCGCCTACCGGGTCCAATTGTGAATTTAAACCCTTCTCGAATCCTTCCGAACCTACGGGGTCCAATTATTAATTTAAATTATTCTCGAATCCCCTGGAACACACACAAAAAAAATATTCATCAACATCGGTCCAGCCGTTTAGGAAGAGTTCAGTGACATGTACACAAAAAATATGTATATAAAAGAAGATATTCCAAATTACCACTGAATAGAAGACAAAGATTGTTTTAGTTACCAGTTTAGTGGCATGTATCAATAAAAATAAGATTGCAATAAAAGATTGTAGAGCAAACTTAACGACTAGACCGCAAAAGATATCTCTTTTACTTTTTTTATAACATGACAATAACGATGTTGGCTTGCATTATCACACAATAAAAATTGAACAGTAACATTTTTATTCTTTTATCAATATCAGTAGTGTACAAACATTGCAAATGTTAGATGTTTTATTTTTATTGTACTTGATATTTGAATAGTATTTTTAACTAATAATTTGTATTATACTAGTATTATACTAGTAGTATACTAGCAATCCATCCTCACTTCGCTTCGGTTTTAGTCGCCTTACCCGCGTAGTTCCTGTTCCCGTGAGAATACCGAGATAAAATATAGCCTTAGGTACTCCTTAGACATCTACCTGGTAGTAAAATATTATCAAAATCCGTCCAGCTTTTTTTTTTTTATTGCAAACGGTGGCAAACGAGCAAACAGTACACCTGGTGGTAAGTGTTACTGCCGCTCATGGACCTTTACAGGGTCGCTGCCTACCGTGAAGAAAGTGAAGGGAGTATGAATGCGTGCATTAAGGCTCGGTGATACCAAGGGCACCACCAAAACCCTCCACACACAAACACCCTCAGAAAGTTGGGCTTCCGGCTCTCTCGCTCACCGAACAAAGCGCAGTAACAAATTCTACTACTCAAACGTCGATTTTCTGCGAGAGCATGGTACTGCCCCGGACGGACCGGCCCGCGGCTGTAGACAGATAACTGTCGACAGTATGGTCCTACCACTCTTAAACTATTATTATGAAGAATCTATTATGAAGATTACCCAAAACAAACAGACAGACAGACACTGTCCAAAATAAACCGTTTTTATACATAAGTATCGTGAAAATAACCGTATTAGCATGAAAAAAAGTCCATTATTTTGACATTATAAACAGACACTTTACTTTAGTACATAATTTTTTTGTAGTACATAATTTCCATGTGGTAACGGTGTAAGAATACAATTCACCACCAATTACTCGAGGGTGTCGTAAAAGACGCCTAAAATATGATATGCAGAATGCAAGACAAGGAAAACTCGACATAATACTCTAAACCAACACGTCTGACCAGCGTAGTATAGTAGGATTTTCCTTCCCATTATAAGGTCCGAGTCCAAGTAGGAATTGTATGGGCTGAAATGATGATGATTCGTATTATATTGGCACTTCATATTTTACTGTAAAATATCTGTGTCAATACTGCTAATCTTTACATTGCTTTTAAGTTGTAAATAAAATTGAGTTACGGATTATACCGCATTTGTATTTGATTTTTGGTATCCCAATGTTTCGAACACTTTAAAACGTTTATAGTTACGGGCGGACAGCCCTTTTATTTACAACTAGCAATCTGCCCTCGCTTCGCTTCGGTTATAGGTTATAGTCGTTTTACCCGCGTAGTTCCCGTTCCCATGGGAATACCGGGATAAAATATAGCCTAGTTTACGCCCTGATATTATAGCTTTCCATTAGTGAAAGAATTTTTTAAATCGGTCCAGCCGTTTTGAAGATTACCCGGAACAAACAGACAGACAGACAAAAATTTTTTAATTGCTATTTTAGGCATAGGTGTCGTGCAAATAACCATGTGAGCATGAAAAAAGCCTATTATTTTGACATTACAAACAGACACTCCAATTTTATTTATTGGTATAGATGTGCAATACTCGCGTAAACATTCGAAGTCACTATTGCTTTTGTGGTCGCTGTCATTTAAAGGTGTTGATGTCGGTTTAAGATGTTGCTGTCGATTAAGGTGTCATAAAAGATGATTAAGAGATTTATATAGATCTGAGTCAATTCTATTTGATATCAAATGGTCAATAATTAGATTCTCAAGGAGGATTGATGTCAAATAAACGGCTGGTTATAAAAGTATTGCCAAAATATATATGGTAGAAGAATTGTAGATACATATTGGATTGGAAGCCCAATTTTCTGAGAGTGTTTCCGTATGGAGGGTTTTGGTGGTGCCCTTGGTATCACCGAGCCTCAATGCACGCATTCACACTCCCTTTAATTTCTTCGCGGTAGGCAGCGGCCTTGTAGAGGTCCATGAGCGGCAGCAACACTTACCATCAGGTGTACTGTTTGCTCGTTTGCCACCGTTTGCAATAAAAAAAAATATATTGCAACGCCCTCAAGTAATTTTAAATCTAGTAGCATGATGATCATGATGATGGTTTATTGTTTTTTAATTGCTAACGTTGGCAAACGAGCAAACAGTACACCTGATGGTAAGTGTTGCTGCCGCTCATGAACCTCTACAAGGCCGCTGCCTACCGCGAAGAAAGTAAACGGAGTGTGAATGCGTGCATTGAGGTTCGGTGATACTGAATCCATCACTAAACCCTATCACACGTAAACACCTTCAGAAAGTTGGGCTTCCAGCTCTCGCGTTCACCGAATGAAGTGCAGTAATGAATTGCTACTACTCGGACGTCGATTTTCTGCGAGAGTGTGGTACTACCCCGGACCGACCGGCCCGCGGTTGTAGACAGACAACTGTCAACAGTGTGGTCCTACCACTATTAAAGAGTTTTAAATGAAACAAAATTGCATCAGTTTTGCAGTTTATTAGCTGTCTATTAAAATATCTATTTAGTGAAAGTCGTTATACACTCAGCAACTAACTAATAATCTCTAATCAACTAACACTTTCTAATACTCTATCTCTCTCTAAGCAACTAATACTTTGAGCAACTCAGCCGGAGCTTAACCCTCAAACAAAATGTAACATGAAGCTTAACTTTATACATATTAACCAGTACTTGTTGTTTTATCCGCGTAGTTCCCATTCCTATAGAATTCCGGGGATGCGATATAGCATATGTTAATCGCTGATAATGACACGATCGGTAAAATAATTTTAACGACTTTTCATTAAAATTATATAACAAATTAGTTTAGATGAAAAAGAGTAACACACAAACTTATGTTTCTATATAGAAATAAATTAGTTGGAATTCTTAAAATATAATCATTTATAATACTAAAAAAGGGTTTACGGTGGTGACGGAGTAAGAATATAATTCATTACTCCAGTTATTGCCCATGCCTGTCGTAAAAGACGACTAGGGGATATAAAATGCATATAACATCTATGCAAGAGAAGGAAAACTCGAAATAAAACCCTATACAAACACGTCTGACCAGCGTGATATAGTAGGTCAATTTCCCTTATTATGAAGGAGGCTGGAGCCAAACAAGGGGATGTCCAGAGTTGTGGTGATGGTGGTATGATAAAAACTAATCAACTCTGTGACCTTATCCAATCATCATACAAACTATGCTGTGTATCACCTTTTATCATCTTACCATCTTAGATCTTAGCCCATAAACGTCCCACTGTTGGGCTCGGGCCTTCTCCAAAATGGGAGGGAAATTGACCTACTATACCATGCTGGTCAAACGTGTTGGCATAGGGTTTCATATCAAGTTTTCCTTCCTTTGCATAGATATTATTTGCATATCCTAGAAATATTCCTAACCATCTTTTACAATAATCATAGACAAGAGAAGGGCGTGGTGAATTGTATTCTTACACTATGCCGCATGGAAATTAACCGATTTAATATTAATTAAAAAAAAGTTTTAATGACACGCTTTTATTTAAATGCTCTAAATCGAAGAAAAAGTGCTTGTCAAGACTATTCAAACGAGTCCAAACTCGACGGTTACATCCTATTTAGCTTAGGAGTTCCTATGGCCACCTTCCGACGCCATCTTGAGACCAGCTTCATGGTACGATATTATTGCATTGTCACCGAAGTTAGGCAAGTAAACCAAATTTCAACCTAATCTAACGATAGGAAGTGGTTCTAATTTAACTTGCAAGATTTGTCCCATACTAACAGGGCAAGTTAAATAAAAGCTTTTAAAAACAAGATATAATCATTCCAGAAATATTAGATAATTTTACCTGCTATTCGTTGTTTCAATTTTCCACGAAATTCGCAAACCTGCATGTTCGCAGTAATAATGGGTTTAAATTCTCGGAATATCCCTAGTTTTGTAGTAGAATTACAAGACATAATGAAACTTTTATCTATGGCAAAAATCCTAATCACGACTTCATCAATCCCTAGTGTCAACATAATTCTACAATATAGAGTTCAATTGCTAACTACTGAATAATTTAAAACTACTTAATATTAATAGCTTTTGCCGAGTTTCTATTGGCTTCATAACTTTTAATACAATTCGTATGACTATTATGTTTGATTATTCTAAGCTACGAGTGGCTGGTACGTTATTTGTTGTGATAAATCATCAACTGATCTTTTTATCTATATTTGTGGTATTTAATTTTTTTTAGATAAATATACATAAATGTACGCTTTATTCCGTTTTTCCTTGTGGCAACGAATTTAGAATACATCATTCATCGCCCTTATCTTGCCCGTGGATGTTACTAAAGACAACTAAGGAATTAAATACGTATATAACAGATAAAAAGGAAAAAATAAATATAACCCTATACCAACCTGGCATAGTAAGACCAGAAGTCTGACCAGCATGGCATAGTAAGGGCAATTTTTGAAGATTCAAGGCCAGCAGTGAGACGTATAGGTATGAGTTGAAATGATGATAATAACGTGACATCCTGCTCGTATCCCAATTACTTGGGGTCGATTTAATATATTCTCTTGTTTCATAATACACATCCCAAAAATTTTGGCAATTATGACGTATCGCCTGTCTAACATCAACCCTTTTTGGGAATGTAATTGTTGATCGGATAGCACCAGATGGAGTTAGACTAGGTTGTTTCAAATACCTTCTACTATGGTACAAGGAGTTGACCGTTGTGGGTTAGCGGCTATAAATACTACCAACGCCTATATTGCTCTTGTAACATAACTCACGTCACTAGTTCTCATTAATAGCGTGTTCTCCTTTGAAAATTCATACTTTATTCTATTGGCTATTTTGACAGATCAGCGAAAGGATTTTCGATAACTAATATTTACACGATTTAAAAAACACTTTCATGAATTTTATCATATTTTAAAATGACTTTTAAAAAAGAAGGGGATAATTCAAATATTTATATTGTTTATTTTCTGACATAACTCCATCATATATAATCGGATTTGTGATTTTTAACGCGATAAAATCCGTAAAAGTAGTTTTATTTACAATATTATTATTTAAAAATCATTAAGTTAAAGTCGACTATGCGCCCTCTGTTGTGATAAAAAGTAAGTGCATCTCCCTATTGGTGACTTAATATAGCTTGCACGATGTAGGTGTAAAACTCGTTCATTTTACGTCTAGTCACGTTGTATGCGATATTATCATATTACTTATATATTCTACAAATATAAATAATTTTAAAATTCAAAGCGTCTTTGAGTATAGAACTAAAATACTTTTCATATATGCTTGTAATGCATTTATGTTGCTGCATATTAGGCTATGTTCAGATGGCAGAATTTTGACGCGCGTTTTCAAATCGCGCGTTTAGACATCGTAATATATACATAACAACCGATCAAATGCGCGAACGTTTACGCGCGTAAACGAGCGTCAACGCAGCGTTCAAAAAGTTTCTAGACACAGACGGTCGCGCGTTGACTCGCGCTTTGATATTAATGTAACGTCCGGTTGCTGTTCACACAAGCGCGTGCGTTTATTGCAATCATACATAGTACTTTTGAAATTTTGTTTAATTGTCGTAATTATACTTAGTATATTGTTTTAGCATAAAATAAGTGAATTTGGAGATATTGACATCGAAGCAAATTGTTGAATGCTGTTATAGACATCCTAAAGTAATTAAAGAATTCAAATTCACGATCTCTTAGATTCAGATATAGTTTTTTATTTTCTTTTTGTCGCAAACAAACCGGGTCTATTTTTCAAAATTGGGTGAATCTAATGTGTCCGTTTTCTTTTCCTATATTTTTCTTCGTAATATAACTACGAAATAATAGCCTCTACCACAAAGATTTTGTAAGTTCTACTGAACTAAACTGTCGAGTAATGTTGACTACTCTCACAATGCGCATCAGCGCTTATCATCTAAACTCCCTTTAAATTAAATCGTGCGTTGACGTACGTTAACGCGCTTTACATGGGAACTTAGCCTAAGTATGGAATTTCATTTATAACTACATATTTAACCGACGCCAATGTTTTCGTACATTTTTCCAAACTTTTAAATAAATTGTTTTGTCAAACCAAATTACGATGGAGAACAGATTTTTTTTTTCTATTGCAAGCAGTGGCAAACGAGCAGACAGTGCACCTGGTGGTAAGTGTTGTTGCCGCTCATGGACCTATACAAGGCCGCTGCCTACCGCGAAGAAAGTGAAGGGAGTGTGAATGCGTGCATTTAGGCTCGGTGTTACCAAGGGCACTACCAAAACCCGCCATATGCAAACACCCTCAGAAAGTTGGGCTTCCGGCTCTCTCACTCACCAAACGAAGCGCAGTAACAAATTGCTACTGCTCAGACGTCGATTTTCTGCGAGAGCGTGGTACTATCCCGGATGGACTGGCCCGCGGCTGTAAACAGATAACTGTCGACAGTGTGGACCTACCACTATTAGTGATCGTGGCGAAGTAACATGATAGACTATAGACCGTATAGTGACAGAGTAAGAATACAATTCCCCACCCCTATTTTACCCGTGGGTAACGTAACAGACTACTAAGGGATAAAATGTACATATAACTGCCCGTGACACAAACGAGAATAAATAAATAAAAGTAAAAACTAACACCCAATTTCGATAAAAACGAGACTAAAAAGTATGAAATAAGATTTTCAGGACACAGGATTAAACAACGTTACTGAAGAAGCAAGATAGTCGACACATGGACTCTACCAAGATGCCTTCGTTGCAGTTCGATAATTATGTCAAAAGAGCTGCCACTTTTCAAATTGCTGGATCCAGTTTTACCAAAACTAAGAACCAAGAATCACCGCAGGACATCTTGCTTTCATTTAAAAAATCGCATCAAACTCGATCCATCTGTTTGAGAGCTACGATGTTACAGACATATACATAGACATTAGCGCCAACCACAAACTCTTATTGCATTAGAAGTTAAAAAAAAACTAAATAAAAGCTATATAAAAATCAAGCACAAAAATGTTAAGTAAATTAATTTCAGCTTCAAATTTTAATTTTATATAAAGTCCTCAATATTCGGCAATGAAAAATCAGACAGCAAAGCGAGATAATAAATTGGAATTTATTTCATGATTTTATTATTAAATGCTTTTATGAAACTTCATCAACAACTGCAAACGTACTACAAAATATTTTAAAATTACACTCAATTGAATTCATTACTGCCATTTACAAAATAAAATTTCGTTTTCGGTGAACGAGAAAGCAGGGGTCCAACTTTCCAGGGGTATTTGCGTATGGTGACCTGAAATTTTGTACTGGTGAAAAGACGATTAAAGGATTGAATATTCATATTACATCTATGCGAGAGGAGGAACTTTTTTTTTTATTGCCAACAGTGGCAAACGAGCAAGCAGCACACCTGATGGTAAGTGAAACTGCTGCACATGGACCTTTGCAATGCCATGGGCATAGCCAGGCCGCTGCCTACCGTAAAGGAAATACTCTTCTTAAACCTCGATTAAAGAAGGACATATCATAGCACTCGGGAAACACAGCAGCAGGTAGTTCATTCCAGAGCTTGCACGTACTTGGGAGAAATAATCGCTGGAAACGTATAGTTGAAGACCATAACGTTTCCAGGTGAAATGGATGAACCCTGCTACGATGTCGAGTGGTACGTTGGTAGAATGGTGACGGTGGTACCAAGTCAAACAGTTCTTCGGAGCACTCCCCGTGAAAGAGTCGGTAGAGTACACAGAGTGACCCAAAGTCTCTCCGCTGCTCCAGCGACTCCAATCTGTCCGTAAGATTGGGATCCGCGACGATTCGAAAAGCCCGTCTTTGCAGGGAGTCAAGTGGGTCTAGCTGATATTTGGGCGCACCTGCCCAGAGATGTGAGCAGTACTCCGCATGAGGACGAACTTGTGCTTTGTATAGCACAAGACGCTGTCTCGGTGTGAAGTACCGCCTGGCTCTGTTCAGGACGCCCAACTTTTTGCTTGCCAATTTGGCTTCGTCCTCCAAATGACTCCCAAACTGGACTTTGCTCGATATTTTGACGCCGAGAATCCCAATACTCTCAGAAATTGGGAGAATTACTCCTTGGAACTGTAGCGCCATGACAAACGGGTCCTTCTTTGTAGTGAACGCGCAAACTTGTGTCTTTGTGGGGTTGAACTGGACTAGGTTCCGTTCACCCCATTTCCGATTCCCAGAGAGCACTCGACTTCAGACACAAGTTGAACCCTTCTTTCCTGAGTACTCCGAGGGATATGCCGTTGCTCAGTGTACCGCTCATCACCCGTACTGTCATCCGCATAACAACGCATACTCTCGATAGAGAGCATGTCATTGATATGCAGGATAAACAACGTCGGGGCTCTCCCCGAGCCTTGTGGAAATCTCGAAATAAAACACTGTGCCAACATGTCTGACCAGCGTGGTCAATTTCGCTCCCCTTGTGGAGCAAACGAGTGAGCCCAGCAGTGGAACGTATATGAACTGCGATGAATGCATGATACAATACTTCATACGAGTTTTTTGCAATAACAAAGATATTCTTATATAAAAAATTATATTTAAGAATATTAACACAGAAGATAGTAAATCTGATGGGTCAACTTAAGAGAATGGAACATAAAATTGAATTTCAGCAGTTTCGTGTGGACTGGACAAACATTAGCTAAGGCCTGATCCAATAAGATTGTATACTTTGGGACTGGACAAAGCCTTAGAAAATGTGTGGAAGCGTTACAAGACATTCATCTGCCAAAAAAATATTCATTTCATCATCAAATAATTGTCCATGTGGTGACAGAGTAAGAATATAATTCACCACCCTCTCTCTTTTACCCGTAGGGTCGTAAAATACGACTAAGGGATTTAATGTGCATATAATATCTACGCAAGGGAAGAAAAACTTGAAACAAAACTATATACCAACACGTCTGGCCGTTGTGGTATAGTAAATCGATTTCCCTTCCATAGTGGAAGAGGACCAAGCCCAACAGTGGACGATCAAATGATCATCTCATCATCAAGATTTATCTATAGTTTTAAGAGGTTAAGGAAGTAGTCGTTAAACATACTGCCAGTATTGTCTCCTCTCGTCATTTCAGCCTAAATACGTTTCTCTGCTGCGCTTGGGTCTCGTCCTCAATAGCCACCTATTATAGGTCTGTCCATCTGACCAGTGTGGCCGCACGGGTCAGATAGATAGGCATAACGTTTTATGTTGAATTTTTCTTCTTTTGCATAGATGGTATCTGCGTATTATGTATATACATCTAGTCTTTTTACAATATCCACGGGCAAGATAGAGGTTGCTGAATTGTATTCTTACTCCATCACCACACAGAAATTAAAATTTCAATATCAATTTATATTATATTTTTTTTTTGCCTGGTGCTCGACGGGCAATGGTAGTTCCGGGAGCATTTCCGCAGGCTCGCTCCACGGCTCGTCGGCGCGGCGTCCGCCCTATTGTGGCTTATGGGCGGACCGAGCGCTACGTGCCGACGGCTGTACGCGGGGGTCATCCGGTCGATGGCCCTGTACGGCGCACCCGTGTGGGCGAGATCCATGACCGTACGACTTAGGGCCCTTCTGTGGCGACCACAGAGGGTCATGGCGGTCAGGGCCATCCGCGGATACCGCACGGTGACGACGGAGGCAGCGTGCCTATTGGTCGGGACTCCCCGTGGGACCTGGAGGCGGAGATGCTCGCCGGACTGTATCGGCGGGTGACAGGGGTGCGAGCGGGGGGCGGTGTGGTCTCGTTAAGGGATCTCACCGCCTGGCGAGTTGACGCCCGCTGAGACGTCATTGCCCGTTGGGCAGTCCGGCTGGAGAGGCCTCGGTTCGGGGTGCGAACCGTGGAGGCCTTCCGATCGGTGCTGATGCAGTGGTTGGAAAGGCGGCACGGGGTGCTCTCCTTCCGACTGGTGCAGGTTTTGACGGGGCATGGGTGCTTCGCCAAATACCTGCACAAGGTCGTTAGGAGGGAGAGTACACCGTCCTGCCACCACTGCGATTGCGACGAGGACATGGCGCGCCATACGCTCGAGGCCTGCGGGGCTTGGGCAGTGTAGCGCTGTGAACTCGTCGCAATCATGGGTGCGGACCTGACGCTGCCGGCTATCGCTAGGGCGATGGTCGACAGCATCAGGAATTGGGACGCGGTCGCGGCCTTCTGCGAGACAGTGATCTCGCGGAAGGAGGCGGCGGATCGCCTGCTCGAGGAGCGCAGCCTCGATGAGGAGATCTGCTGCCGGTGACTGGGGTGGCGTAGGCGCAACTTCCTGCGCCTCATGCTGCCCTAGCCGAGGCCGCGGGTGACGTGTTCGGGGATTAGTCCGTCACCCGCCGAGAGGTCGATCGCGTGAGGAAAGACCAACGCCACCACTCCGATGGGGGGACGTCGGTCGATGGGAGGGTACCCCAATAGGGGGTATTCCGTCGGGCCGACCACTGATGTCAAGTAACCCTGCTCCGGTGGTCGGCCCAACGACGAAGGCGACGTGGTTTTCGGGTGGGTTGCGGGAGTTGCGTGCTTAAGCCCCTCTGTTGCCCCGGACGGAGTGGTGCGGAGACGCGCCGACCGCAGCCCACCCACAAAAAAAAAATCTTTTTTTTGGAAAACGGTATTATTTAGATATATATTATTAAAAAAATAAAAATGATGAAATAATGAAAAAAATAACAAAATTTAAAAAACAAAATAATAATAATAATACTGAAATCCGATCTCAGGTTGTTGAAATGCGACTAAACAACTTTCCAACTGAACTATTGTGACTCATGACGGCGACGGCTAAATTTACATTCCTGTTCTAGTGACAATTTATGACATTTTATTGAGGAGCTAAAACACCGACAAGACGACATTTTCTATAAATAAACCCAAAAACTAGATCGATTTTTTGTCCCCGAAACATCTTGTATACTAGATTTCTTAAAAATCATTGGTGCCTGTGCCGAGATTCTAAAAATATAGAAAATATATAGAAAAATAGAAATGTACACGAATTGCTCTTTTAAAGATATAAGATAAGATACCACTTCCATTTAAACGTAGATCCATCTAACGCTTTGTTTGTTTTAAAACTAACTCATACGAAATTACCCTTACGGACTATGTAATCTTCTTAGATAGCAGTTAATATGAATACCGAATCTGGTTTAAAGTCACAGTTTGTCAAACTTTTGGCCAATGTTTTGACATGTTTGTTTTAAACGTCCTTTGCGTAGGCGAGCCAATATTTTATGCATTCAAGTTCTATAGATTTCAAGTGGAGCTAGCAACTATTCTTACTTGCATTATACTTTCGTTATACAATTTTTTTTTTTTTTTTTTTTATATATTCACGCCTTTTTCCCATAGGGGTAGGCAGAGTCCACTGCCCTCCACCTGCTACGATCTTTGACATATTCAGCGTAGCAAAGCGGTTCTCTGTGGGCCACTTTTCGCCCCCGACGGAAACGAGACGTGACGTGTCGCGAACCACATCGCCGCCATTCGTACAGTTTTTTTTTTTTTTTTTTTAATTTTTGAAACTCATTGCGTTTCCGCGAGAAATACATACACATATAATTAACGGACACAAATTACATCCAGACTCAGAACAACAATTTGTGGATCGCACAAAGTGTTGTCCTGCGTGGGATTCGAACCCCCGACACTGGCGCTGTAGGTCACTAGCATTAACCACTACGCCATCTGTGCAGTCTTGTCAGTTATACAATAGTACCTAATAAATGTATGCATCATCATTATCTCAGCGTTATAATATACGTTCCACTGTTTTTTTTTTTTGGGGTGGATTGCAGTCGGCGCACTCCTCGCACCACTCCGTCCGGGGCGACAGAGGGGCGTAAGCACGCACACCCGCAATCCACCCGAACACCACGTCGCCTTCGTCGTTGGATTGAACACCGGAGCAGGGTGACTTGATGTCAGTGGTCGACCCGACGAAATACCCCCTAAGGAGTACCCTCCCATCGACCGATGTCTCCCTCTCGGGGAGGATGTCGGTCTTTCCTCGCGCGATCGGGCTCTCGGCGGGTGACGACTAATTCCCCGGTCACGTCACCCGCGGCCTCGGTTAGGGTGGTATGAGGCGCAATACGTTCCACTGTTGGGGTCGGACCTCTTCCACAATGGGAGGGCAATTGACTTACTTACACGCTGGTCAGACGTATTGCAATAGGGTTTTATTTTGAGTTTTTTTCTCTTGCATGTATATTATCTTTTACAGCTCTAGTTGGTTTGAGAATAATTTAGATTAATAATTGAACCTGGTGCATGGGGCTGCTATCGATTTCAATGAGTATTTCTTTTATTTTATTTGAACAGAACAACGTCTTTTGGATCAGCTAGTATTATAATATGTCATCTTTATTATGTCTATCTCCCCTAAAGAGATAATTTTGATATTTTCTTAATTACTAAGGGTTGACGCTATATGTACTTTTGCCGTTGTATATATTAAAAATAATAGTTTTACAATCGATCACCTGTCTGAAGAAACATCCTGGAGAATATTATTGTTGACCAGACCTTATCAAATACAGTTGACTCAGGTCGATGTAAAGCCTATGTCGCCGATAAGCCAATGTCGTAGTCGTTTTTTACAACACCTACGAGTACCATAAGGGTTGGTAATATTCGTACCACTACACAGTAACACAGTTCTAAAGGAATGAACGCATGAATAAACTCCTTTGTCTAATTAAAAACTTCTTTTCTTACTATTAAATAGACTATAAATTGAAAAAAGACGACGACCAGCAATAACGAAACATGTTGTAAAAAGGGAAAATTCATTAATTTTAAAAGATTCTGTTGCATGTGCTGTATGTGGTAACTGCCTATGACGCACTGTCCCTAACCCTCTTATATATGACGCAGGTGAATAACCAGTATATATATACATACTTAATTTAATATATTACCACCTCTTAATTTGCTGTGCATGTATTTTTTCTGTGGCGAACAAGCAAATAGTACACCTAATGGTAAGTGTTGCTGGCGCTCATAGACTTTTGCTAGGCCACTGCCTACCATGAAAAAAGGGAGTGTGAATGCCTGTAATGAGGTTCGGTGAAACTAAAGGTATCACCAAAACCACACGCAAATACCCTAAGAAGTTGTTCTTACGGCTCTTTCGCGAACGTAATACTTTTTTATTATTTTAGTTTGTGTCGGCTGTTATTCAAAATTTTAAATTTTACTTATTGAGAAGATTCATGTTCAGCGGTAGAACATAGATATAGCAGCCAAAGAAGAAGAAATAAATAAATAAATTTTATCATCGTCTCGGCCCATATAAGTACCGCTGTAGGGTTATGGCCTCCACAATGAAAGGGAAAAGGGCCTATCAAACCGTGTCTAATTTTTCTTTTCTTGCACAGATATTATCTGCACATCATATCGTCTTTTATGCCATACACGGGTAAGAGAGGGGCTGGTGTACTGTATTCTTACTCCATCACTACACAGAAAAATATATATTAAAAATAAAAAGTATATCAAAGCATATCCATAGTAAAACCTCAAGCAGTCTTAAAAGCTTTCAGTCTTCAATAACTATAAAACAAGAATAAACTTGAAAAATCCATCACACTACTCGGAATTTCAACATAGTAATAATAAAACAGAAACAAGCAACTTGGATGAGCGTCAAAGAATATACCTCTAGACATGGAGACCGTAACAAAGACATTCAGCGCCATAAATCTATCACACAACATGAATGTGACATATCACGTCCGTTTCAACGGGCATTGTGACTACTTGTCGACTTTACGACAAGTCGACGTTCGTAAAAATTTTTGAAGAGTACATACAAGCTTAAGAAAAAAGCGGATTTAAAAATACAAAATAACATATAAAAGATATGGCGTTTTGTAATAAGAATTGTAATAAAATCATTGTATTTATTATGTATATTTATATTTCTTCTTCTACTTTTTTGTCTTGGCAATCAGCTACAAATACGAGCCATTTTTGCCAGTGTCGAGTTATAATTATCTTTTCAAGTTCTCAGTTTCTTCATGTCAGTAATGGTCTGTCAGTAAAAGTGTCGCCCTCAACAGTGTAATGGCCACTGTTAAGGGTATCTTCTGAGAATTTTGGTGGAAATACAAAGGTATATATATATATATATATATATATATATATATAGCAGTTTTATATCATATTCACTACACCTCAGCAGTTCTGTCGCTATATATTATATAAAATGCCATCAAGATTATTTAACATAACACGTTAAAACACTAAGATATTGAATATAATACAAGAAGACCACATGACACTTCAGATGCCCGCCAAAAACTCTATATTTATATTTTTATGTTGTCCGTGTGTAGGGATGCAAATATCGAAACCAAGAACATCGATGTGTCGATAAATTGATGTTTCAAAGCAAACATCGCCCTGAAAACATCGATGTACAAAAAATATCGTCCTGAAAACATCGATCTATCGAAACATCGATGTTTTTTTTTTAGTTTTCTTGAGCTTCGTTTAGGTATATGCTAAGAATAATAGCTTATAATCAATTTCATGCAAGCATATTTTTTACACGAAGCACCAACATTTGTATTTGCAAAGTTAGATAGTCAACACTTTTTATGATGTGCGCGCACACTGTCATAAATGTCAACTAGATATTGCGTTATAATAAAACGTTAATGATAAAAATTTGCCTTAATCACTAGTGCTGTCATCATCTACGTCCAAAGTAATTGGGCGTGAATTTTTGAATAGAGAGAAAACGTATTCTTCATTCCCTACTCCAACTAGGTTGCGATCACACATTATTCATACTACACATTGAATATAATTGTAATTAACTTAAATAATAATCTTTATCAAAATCAAAATCTCATAAGTGATGTGATGAGCTTTTTTTTAGCTATTTAGAAACAGAGTAACTAAACTGTTACGCCGGCTCTGTTAGAAGTACCATACATTTTAAATAATGCAGGCAAAACACCGTATAAAATAACATCGATGGCAGACATCGAGGTTTTTTTATTGAAACATCGATGTATTGTTTGCCTCCCTATCCGTGTGGTGACGGAGTAAGAATACAATTCAACATCCTCTAACTAGCTCGTGGGTATCGTAAAAGCCGAGTAAGATATATATAATATGCATTTAACATGGATTGTGTTCTTACTCCATCATCATACGAAAATACATATCCCTGTCTTCAGTATGAACATTTCTGTAGAAGATACAGTTCGCTTTGTTGCCTTCTTGGAGTTCATAATAACACCTTTGCAAGTCTATTCTCATCCATCCGCACTAGGTACCAAAATAAAGGTAACTAGGCTCCAAATTGGAGATAAACTCGCTTTTAATTGAGTGTTAAATACATATTACGGTAGATAAATCGTGTATTAACTAACTCTAAAACGTTTTTAGCAATAGAAAATTATTTAGATTTTAATAATAGCGATAACCTATTTTAGATCGTAACAGTTGAGAAATTTACTATTCCACAAAATTATTTCTTACATGAAGAAATAAAAAAAAAACAAATACAATTTAGTAACATAATATGTATTTAATATTTATTTTTTTTTACATTTCAAGTAAAATAAGTGATAAAAAATATTATATATTACCTATTTATAGTCTTTTAATTCCAATTAACAGATGATGTACCGGTTAAGGTACCGACTTACCGAGTCATGGGGTCGAATACCATGCAGAACTTTTTGCGATCCACAAATAATTATCCTGAATTTGAATGTAATTTATGTCTGTTAAATTGTATGTTTTTAAGATTACAAGGATTATTTTCTTAGTGCCGGATATTGGCTCTAATCAAAAAAGATAAATCAAATATATTGTTTAATAAAACTATTTCTTTTATAATTGCCCATCGTTTCGAACACTTTACAGAATTCATGGTAACAGGTGGGCAGTCCGACGCCATAAAATCCGTAAAATAGTTTTATTTTCAATGTGTAATACTCACGTAAACATCAGAATATCTGGTTGAATGGTTGGTATATTTTTTTTTGTATTTTTGCCGAACTTATTTAGATATATATTAATAACAAATAAAATGATTCGATCCCACGCTGTTTGAATGTCAAAACAAAAGAAAAAATAACTGGACAACTGCCCAACTGAGCTATTGTTACTCTTGACAACGACAGCGAAATTCGAATTCCTATTTAATAACATTGTATGTCATTGTATTGATTAGCTAACAACACCGACAAAACAACATTTTCTATAATTAAAACTGAGCTGGATCGATTTTTTGGCCCCGAAACCTCTAGTATGCCAAATTTCATCAAAATTGTTGGAGCCGTTGCCGAGAGCCTGAATATATATATATATATATATATATATATATATATATATATATATATATATATATATATATATATATTATATATTGCTCGGTTAAAGATATAAGATATAATGAAATATCATATAGATTATATATTATTATACACGTAAACATATTACGAATCTATTTATTCTCATAATTAATTATTTTTAGTTGCTCAAACCATAAGAACACGGAATTGGCAATTAATTTCACGCCTTCATAACTTCACAAATTACGAATATTATACACTTGAAAATACACTTAACTAGTTTGTTATTAAAGGAAATAAAATGAAACGGTAACAACATTATTGGGGAGTAGGGGGGATAGCACAAACATTTCCTGTGAAATTAACAGGGGATTGATCAGATTTCCGTATCAAACGGAGCGTGAAGTCCATCGCAATGCCAATCAAGGGGTTGCTCTCTTTACTGCCAACCCACTTGTAATTTGCTGTTTGAATGCACACAATAATAAACATAAACTATCAGTAAATGTATAATTTATTAAACCGATTAAAAATAATAATGAAATGATAAAATCGAATTTGAATATTTACTTACTACATTATACAATATTATTTGGTATATTTTATTAACCATGTTTTATTCGATTGGCCTGTAACAGAAACTACTGCGAAAACTATTCAAACATGTACTATGAAGGAAGAGTATATATTGAGTCGATCCAAAGTACTAGATAAGAGCTGAATGATGATTCCTTTACTCCCGACAACGGATGGTGAGTAAGGATTCAAGTTTATTTTTATAGCTGTTGATGGTCAACGAGAAAACAGCACACTTGATGGTAAGTGATACTCACTTTCTCGGTTTCTACACATCTCATTGGTGAGCTTGATCCTTATTAATTATAGGTAAAACTTAAGAATATAATATGTCAAATAATACCAGGTAAAATAACAACTTCATGTAACTAAGCAACTAAACAAATTAAGTACGCGCAGACTATTAAATATTATATATTTATTTCGTATATACTATAGTCTTAAATTGAACAGCTGTCTATATAATAGAATTAAAATGTTGTTGAGATTTTCAGCAAATATTCTGCGAATAGTCGAATTATGTTTTAGAGGCTAAAGCCTAAACGTGAATAAATATATTTTTGCAAACATTGAGAAATCAAAAATTAAATGCAAACGCGATAAAGTCCGTAAAAATAGTTTTACATATAATAATACTTGCGTAAACATCAGAAGTTGTTATACTTTTGTACTTTAAAAACTTTAATGCGCATCGAACAATGAGATCTTCAATAAACATTAATGCCATAACCAACTTAAGGCTTGATGAAAAAGGGTATTATTTCTGTTTATACCGTCAACATTAACAGCAGTCCGGCAATAAAGTTGTGCTCTCACAAGGCACGTTCCGGTCGTCAAATTGTACTTACATAGTTAATTGTACAACATTTCCTTCGCACACAAAAACTTCAACACAGCATGAAACTAGGAATACTACTCTACGGGGAGACACCAACGTTTTACAACTTCGACCAACATAAAGTATACACTCGCCAACCCGAGGTGGTAGTCAGGGACTCGCTAAGCGGTTTTTGATGTCGTTTGCCCGCAAAGGCGTCGTAAACGCGTATGTTTGGGCTTCAGAATATGCCTGTAGCAGACTAAAATGTTTTTGTATCGTCATTCTGTTGGTAGTTGACGATTACTCCCAAACAAATGAAGGTGCAAAGGTCTCCTAAGTGAAATATAACAGATATTTAACACCGTCAAATAGTAATTGTTGTAACAAGTTTAATAGAAGGAAAATTTATATGATAGTCCCATTTCAAACTTAAATAGTAAACTAAATTATATTTCTGATATTCTAGGAACGCGAATAGAATTATAAAGTTCTCAGAGTAAGATTAATACGTCTGTGGATGATCTATGTTATAATTCTAGTGAGTTTGTAAATTATTATTGTTGTAACTTTTTAGTTAAGCTAGTGGTTTTATTTAGGGATTAGATTTTGATCGATGAGATTTAAGACATTCATTATTTTAAAATTAATATCTGGATGGCTGAGCTCGGTAAATTTAAGTATTAAAGGGCTGTTGCAGGGTTTGAATGTACAATATCTAAAAAATAAGACAACTTACTGAGTAATACACAAAAAATCATCATCTACATTATGCTGATCAGACTGATCGGTATAGGCTTTTTTTCGAGTATTCCGTTTGTGTATCGTGTCCCTTAGATCTTTTGCTACACCTACGAGTAATAAAACAGGTAATGTATCTATCCTTTTAGGGTAAGTTTATCCATTCCTTATTTTATCTTCATATCCCTAAGTGATATTTTGCAATAAGCCAGGGGAACCAGGACCACACTGTTGACAATTGTCTGTCTACAGCCACAGTCCGGTCTGTCCCGGGTAGTACCATACTCTCGCAGAAAATCAACTCGCGCTTCGTTCGATGAGCGAAAGAGCCGGAAGCCCGACTTTCAGAGGGTGTTTGCGTCTGGTGGGTTTTAGTGATGCCTTTAGTCTCACCGAACCTCATTGCACTCATTCACACTAACTTTACTTTTTTTGCGGTAGGCAGCAACCTTTCAAAGGTCCATGAGCGGCAGCAACACATACCATCAGGTGTACTGTTTGCTCGTGTGCCGCTGTTTGCAATAAAAAAATACATAAGCTAATACGCTGATCTTGATATGCTTAGGCCGAATATCGCACTAATATTAATACACACTAGTAGAAATATGTCTATAATTTTCTCGTTTGCCACCGCGTGTAAAAAAAAAATTTAGTGTAACTATACACTAAAATATTTTAGTACAATTATTTCCTAGTTACTCGTAAATAATCAAATTTTTTACTATAACAAACTTATAAATTTCAGATTTCATCATCACAATGTTCTTATCCTAATTACTGATGTTCGTCTCATATATATTCTTCTTTCATGATATATATTGCTAAAGTTTTGGCAATTGTTTTATGATTAATTGCTTGCCTGACATCAAACTTTCTTGTGAATGTAATTGTTAACCAGACGTTATTAGATTGAGTTAGCTCGGATCGAAAATAAAGTTCTTTTGTGACCTTCATGAACAATGTAAGTGTTGCTAGTATTCATAGCCGCCACCACACGTGAAATGCAATTTCCATAACATTAATTATTTATAATATTAAAAAAAAAATCATATATATCATCATAAAAAAATTCATATATGAGTTTTGATGTTTACGCGAGTATTACACATTTTAAATAAAATTATTTTGAGGGAGGATGCGATACGGACGGTCTTTCCATGAACGCTGAAAAGTGTTCAAAATGTCGAGAAATCAAAAATTGAATACAAATGCGATAAAATCTTTACAAATAGTTTTAATTTAAATTATGTTGATGACCAAATTTTATGATAATAACTCTCAAACATCATAAGTACTCCGATATTTGAACAAACTGTGAACATAGGAAGAGATTGATAAATCTTTAACAAAGCTTGAAGCCAATTACAGTCCCATGAGAAGGAATATGTAGATGGATCGCGGTAAACGATTTTCGATTATATCATACGGGTACCCGTATCACACAGGACTCAGAGAGAGGAAGATAGATTACACAGCCCGAGCTTATCTGCTTTGACGTCCAATCCTTTTAAATGTACCCGCATTAAAGTATTTTCACATTTTTTAAGTTGTGAAATGAAACTGCACGGCACTTCCTATATTCATTTGTTTACATAAGAGATTTACTGTAAACCATGAGTTAATTAAAACTATTTTTGCAGATTTTATTAGGAGCTTTTATCTAAGTCACGTCTGTAATAACGATGACTTGTTGACACGTGAGACACCTTAGTTTTCACGTGACTAGGTACGCTGAAAAGTATACGAAAAGTCAAGCAACAACAAATTGAATACAAACGTGATATAATCAGTAACAATAGTTCTATTTCACATGTGTAATATTCGCGTAAGCGTGAGTGAATTTTATACAAATTATAATGGATCGTCGTCAACAGGCCTTATAATTCTTCCGTCCAGTTTATTCATGTTTACAATCGGACATTGTCCGTATCGTGATAGAGTAAAAATACAATTTACCACTTCTGATAACCCAGATGCTAACAGATGCTAACAGATAATTATATTAATAGAAGGAAAACTCAAAATGGGACCCTATATCAACACGTCTGAGTAGCATGATTATAGTTATGAATGCAACATGTATCGTTGCCATGTAAAATCGATATATTAAAATTTGTAACAACAAAATTGAAATTTATTTATTTCTTATTTAAGTTATCAATTCAAATAAATTGAAATTCTAACTTCAATCCAACTTTGGAATAATGAATATTTGATTTTTTTTAATAAATCTCACTGCTTTAACTCAGTTATAGACGAAAGAACGGAGTAATCGAATTATTCAAATTGGCTCGTTGAAGTCGTCAAATTAAAACATTGATTTAATTTGTCCACCCTCGAGAACTCAAACTTAAATTTCTAAACAATTTAAGGAAAATAAAGGAGATGCCAGATTTAATTAATTTGATTATCATTCGTAATAATTATAGCAAATATTTAATTAAAATAGAGAATACTTCACAAACGATACTAGAAATATAATTATATAATATAATTACTAGTTTGACATGAGTTTTTAAAGGTCTCTTTGTTTTTCAGTGAGCAAAGGAGACGGTATTCACAGTTGAGTTTTATAAATCCCTAGATTCTCTATAGTAATATAATAAAGTGACTATTGTATCAAAATGTCTGTCAAAATGAAAAACTAATATGTAGCGGATAGATAAAACTTTCTGTATGGTGACGGAGTAAGAATAATGTTCATCATCCAATTTCTTGCCCGTGGGTAAAAGACGACACAAGGAATATAATATGCATTATTATTATGATTTCTGATGTTTACGTGAGTATTACCTACACATTGTAAATAAAACTATTTTTAAGGCTGGAAACAGTGCTCGACCGACGGTTAGCACTGACCGTCGATCTGCGTAGCAAGTCTATGAATGCGCACACAGCTACGCTGCTGGTACGCGCGTGATTTGGTTTGGGCGTACCGTCGGTCGAGCACTGTTTCCACCCTAAGGGACCACTCGACACGTCACGATAGTCCTCCCATGACCATGGCGGATATGGGCGGACCGTCCGCCCGTGACCACAAACGCTGTAAAGTATTCGGGACGTCGGGCAATCAAAAATCAAATACAAACACGATATAATCCTTACTAATATTATAAATGCGAAAGTAAGGATCTTTGTTTGTTTGTTACGCTTTCACGTTTAAAATACCGACTGATACCGAAGCGAAGCGAAGCGAGGGCGGGTTGCTAGTTATTAAATAAAATATATTACTATCTAAAAAAAATAGAAAAAAAACGTGAAATAAAATCGTATACCAACACGTTTGATCTGCGTGAAATAGTAGGTCAATTTCTCTGCCACTGCGGAGGAGGCTTAAGGAAAGCCGTGGGATGTATATGGGTTGTGATGATGGTGATGATGATGTAAAACTTTATATAGTAATGTGTAATTGGTTAAAAAGTTAAATCCCATAATTCCGGTCACACCTAATCAAAAATTTTAAAAAGTATTTCAAAATCAAAACGTTATAAGTCAAAAGCTCAAAATTGTGCAATGTCGCAAAGTTTCTCAGTGCCATAATGTTCAAAGTCGCTCAGTATCCGCTCCGAAATTCATAGAATACTAGCAACCCGCCCTCGCTTCGCTTCGGCTTTAGTCGCTTAAACCCGCGTAGTTCCCGTTGCTGTGGGAATACCGGGATAAAATATAGCCTATATTACTCCCTGATATTATAGCTTTCTATTGGTGAAAGAATTTTTGAAATCGTTTCGTTGGTTTAAGCGTGAAAGCGTTACAAACAAACAAACAAACAAACATCCTTACTTTCGCATTTATAATATTATTAAGTATGGATGTAGAAAATCAATGGTAATACGAAGAATTAACACGCTGAAGTGGCAACAGGCAATTTATAGCGTTCAATCGGCTAACCATTGGGTTAAAAAGATCCTCGACTAGAGATCACGTATCGAACAAGGCAAAGAGGATCGCTCCCATATCAGGTGGTCCAAAAATTTGGTGAAAGTCGCTGGAAATCGTTGGATGTGTGTTTACTACGTTTTGTTGCGTTTTATAGAGGAATCCTACGTAATGAGGAGACGACAAAATGCTGAATAATGTTGATTTGTAAATCAGCATAGCAAGAAAAAAATCTATAACAATAGAATCCATAAATATATTTGTAGTTGTTAAATTAATATTCGCACGCTCATAAACCTCTCTATCTAAAATATTAATAGAATTATTAGTTGGTAATAATTATAATTAGTTTACCGAAATAACTATTAATAGATTTAATGTTTGATATTACGGCTTCAGGAAATTACATAAAAGTCATTTTATATACGCATGTGTTATATTAGTTACGAGTGACTAAGATCGATGACTCTCGGTATTGACTGCTCTTGGGAAATTAACAGCCAAGACAAAAACACTTCAGTTGAAGTAATAAATTGTATTTGCTTTTAATTTATGTATGGGGGACTCACTTTTTGACTATACTTCTATTCTAATAATATAAATGCGAAAGTATGTTTGTTACGCTATATCGCGCTATAACGTAGGCTATATTTTATCGCAGTATTAAAACCGCAGGGATTTAATTAATTTTAAAAATTCTGTTACCAGTAGAAAGCTATATGTAGCTACCAAGAAAGGCTGTATTTATCCTCGTATTTTCATAGGAATCTGAACTACGCAGATGAAAGTAATGTTATAAATGTGAATGTTTGTAAAGATTATTGGATTTTGTTACTCAATCACACGTAAACTGTTGACCAGATTTGGATGAAACATCGACAGAGTATGTGCTAGATTAACACACATATTTCTTTATATCCTATTCATATGGTCCCTTGGGATAATATTTCAACTTTGGGGAGGTTAATTTTTACGCGGGCGAAGTCGCGAACGGAAATTAGTAGTTTTATATGTAAAAATCAAGTAGGATCTCTTAATTCTAAATCTTCAATAAATTGAGCGGCGTTATTAGATTATATTAGCAATCGTCATCATCTCGGCCCATAAAAGTATCACTATTGGACTTGGCCCCCCTCCATAATGAAAGAGAAATTAACATACTATACCGCGTTGCTATAAAACTTTATGTAGAGTGATTTCTGATGTTTACGCGAGTATTATACATTTTAAATAAAACTACTTTACCGATTTTATCGCGTTTGTATTTGATTTTTGATTACCCGACGTTTCGAACACTTTACAGCGTTCATGATCACGGGTGGACTAAGATGTCTCACGTCCAACAAGTCATCGTTACTGCAGAAAATTTTTAATTATCTACTCCAGATGTGAAGCACCGCCGGGACACTAGGTCTGCAGTCTGTGAACATAGTCAGGACCGCGCCCACCATAACATCAGGTTTGATAAACCACAAATCCTCGCAAAAGAACACCGATAACTGCCTAGAATGGTACGCGAGGCTATTGAGATTAAAAAAACACAAAAATTTCAATAGAGAGGATGGCTGGATGTTACCATCAAGCTGGGATCCTGTTATAAACATTATTAAAAACAAATCCAAAAAGACCACCACAAGACTGCAAGACACCGTGAGCTCATATTGTATAGATTTGACCCACAATAATAATAACTAAAGATAATTTTATATATTAAAACCTTTTAGTAACATAAAGTAAGCCGCCTTCAAAATTAACTTTAATTTAGCATCAGGTTACCTGAGTTTTCTTGCCGGATCTTTCTCAGTGTAACCGTGTTCCGATCCGGTGGTAGTATACTAGATTATTAGTTAGTTTTTAAATATAATTACTATTAATTTTAATGTTTAATTATTACTAACCATAAACAATATAATTTTTTCATATAGAATCATTTTCTTCTTACACTGGCAATAAATTTTGTATCAAAATGTGGGTCAATATTTAATAACTAATTTCTGTATCGGGTAGATAATTATAAATTTTCTGCAGTAACGATGACTTGTTGGACGTGAGACATCTTAGTCCATCCGTGATCATGAACGCTGTAAAGTGTTCGAAACGTCGGGTAATCAAAAATCAAATA
Source organism: Lymantria dispar (assembly GCA_032191425.1). NCBI lineage: Eukaryota > Metazoa > Arthropoda > Insecta > Lepidoptera > Erebidae > Lymantria > Lymantria dispar. The sequence continues at coordinate 27,220,834 of CM063452.1, read as the reverse complement.
CAAACGCGATAAAATCCGTAGTTTTATTTAAAATGTATGTAGTGTTTTTTCTCTTGCACAGAGTTTTCCTGCATGTTTTTTAGTCTTACGGCACCCACGGGCAAGATATATACTCCGTTACTAAACGGAATCGCCAGTCATTAACTAACAAATAATTCTCAGTGTTGTCCTCTCCTTTTGAAAGCGGACATAAACCGCAAGTAAAGAACACCACATATGAATGTAAATGACAATTTTTCCTTTCTATTTAATTCGGAAAATCGATACATCAGTTTTTTGCATAACAAGACGGTCTTTCTCTGTGACATTTTATATTTTATGACTCGTGATATTTATTAATAATCAATTCTAAAGATCCAACAAATCCTGACCAATTTTTATATAACAGCTTATTAAGACATCAAAACGACTCTTTTTACCACGTAAAACTGCTCAAACAAGATTAGTACCCGCGCTACTGGAGCGAATTAAAAATGGAGGTGGCTGCAGGCGAAAATATTAAGTTATCTCGAAGTTAAATGAAAAATAAAGATAAGTAAATTGTTTAATAAAAATGTTTATGATTATTTCTATAAACGTATTTTTAAATTACTGGCCGACTGCTTGATTTAAAGGCAAAATATTTTGTCATGTGGTAACGGAATAAGAATACAATTCATCACCCCCTGTTCTTTTTCTTTTGGGTGGGCTATGTTCAGCGCACCCGCCGCCCAGCTCCATCCGGGGCGACGAAGGAACAGCGCGAGGTCCTCTCCTTTATCATTGGGCCGACCACCGGTACCAAGTTCATTGTTCTCCGTGGCGGGCCAGATGGCATACCCTGTGGGATATCCTTGCCATCCGACATCTAGGACGTCGATCGGTGTCGCGCGGTCAGCCTCTCTGCGGGTGACGGACTAATCCCCGATCCGGTCACCCGCAGCCTCGGCTAGGGCGGCATCAGGCACGCCTATGCCACCCGTTTCACCGGCGGCGGACTGTATCGTCGTGGAGCCGTTCCTCCCGCACACGTTCGGCCTCCTCCTTCCACGATATGACTACCTCACAGAAAGCGGCGACTGCGTCTCAGTTTCTGACGCTTTCGAGCATCTCTCTAGCGATAGTAGTCAGCGTCAGATCGGCACCGATGATTGCGACGAGTTCATCGCGCTGCTCTACTCATGCGGCACACACCTCGAGTGTGTGCTGTGCAGTGCCTTCGTTGCAATCGTAGTGGTGGCAGGACGGCTCTCTCTCCTTACAACCGTATGCAGGTACTTGGCGAATCAACCATGCCATGTCAACACCTGCACCAGATCAGCCCCTGTCCTGCCTGTGGGTGTTGTAAAAGACAGCTAAGGGATTAAATAAACATATAACACGTATGCAAGACAAGAAAAACTCGACAAAACTCGACCAACTCGTCTGACCAGCGTGGTATAGTAGGTCGATTTACCTCTTGTTGTGAAGGAGGCTGAGCCCAGTAGGACACATATGAGGTAAGACGATACTTCACTATGTTTATTTGCTTAATACTATATTCCATTAATCAATCAACCAGTGAATGATGTTATTATATGAATGAAGATTAATTATCGAATCTGCTTAATTTAAATGTGGCTACTATTTCATCATCAAACTTTCGTTTTTCGCTGCTGGATGAAAGCGAAGAATCATGAGAGGAGAATACCATGCTTGATGGAACAATACTTTTATAGTAAAGAAAAAATAGTAAAACAATTCCGTGTGGTGATAAAGTAAGAACATAATTCTCCATCATGCAAACACAATTCACCATCCCCTCTCCTGTCTCCTATATGTCCTACTACTAGGTTCGAGTTCGTTAACAAGAGGAAACTAACCTGTGTGGTGATGGAGTAAGAATACAAGTCATCAACCCTTTTTTTTCCCGTGATTGTCATGAAAGGCGACTAAGGGATATAATATGCATATAACATCTATGTACGAGAAGAAAAACCCAAATAAAACCCAATACCAATACGTTTGACCAGCAGGTTTAGGAGGTCGATTTCCTTCCGATTTTGGAGGAGGCTCGAGTTCAACAGTGGGACATATATGAACTGTAATGATGATGACCTTACTATACCATGCTGGTCAGGCAGGTTGGTATAGGGTTTTGTTTCGAGTTTTACCTGTCTTGCATAGATGTCATATGAATATTACCTATAGGTAATCCATACTCAAATTCAATTCAAATTCAAATACTTTATTATGCATAAACCCCGCGGGGGCACTTACATATGGTCACTTTTTTACATTTTTACCTTACACTACTACCGGATCGGAACGCGACCGCACTGAGAAGAGCCGGCAAGAAACTCAGTGGGCTTGTCTTCTTTTTTATTCATTTACTATTTTTTTTTTAATAAGATAATATACAACAACAGGTCTATTAATAGCTCCAGTGTAATGCCTTTCGAATCATCATACAATACAGTTATTAAATATAACGAAAAAGTACCATGGCTGGACCAGATCCCGCAAGCGGCACCTGATCACGAGTTAACCACTAGAGCAGCCATCACTCCCCTCAACCACAATGGAGGGAACGGAGGGACCCGCTCCTCGTAGCTACCGCAAGCAGACCCTTCAGTGAGCATGACCAATACCATGGGCCACAAACATAAAACACAGATGAAATAACAAATTCGTTTGGCAATACTACTACTAATATTATAAATGCGAAAGTAAGGATGTTTGTTTGTTTGTCGCTTTCACGCTTAAACCACCGAACCGATTTCAAAAATTCTTTCACCAATGGAAAGCTATAATATCAGGGAGTAACATAGGCTATATTTTATCCCGGTATTCCCACAGGAACAGGAACTACGCGGGTTTAAGCGACTGAAACCGAAGCGAGGGCGGGTTGCTAGTAGAGATTTATCCCTTAGCCATGTTTTACGATATCTATGGGCAAAATAAGGAGTGGTGACTTGTATTATTTTAACGTCACCACCACATAGCACTCTTATAAAATAGAAAACGAGTCTAAAAATGTTATTATATAAGAGTACTAATATCGTAATACGCTTGAAGGTTATGTTATTCAAGGTAATATTCTCATGATTAAAATTGATTAAGTAGATTAGTAAGCAGTTCAAATGGAGTGAAAACGCAGTCTCGCAAGTGTTACACTGTTAAGCAATTTGCTTAATCCTAAGTCTCATTAAGTAGCGGGTAGTCGACAAATTGTTCCAACGGCTAACATCTGTCAAGTCATATCTGGGCTTAGTATAATGAGAACGCTTCAGAGTTCTCACGGTTTTTGCTCTTTTATCGGTGAACCCCTCGTTGTAATTGGGCTTTATTTTTTATTAGACCATTAAAACTCAAAAACAAAAACTTGGACTAAGACGTTTTCTTCTGACAAACATATATAAAATGTTGTTATTATTTTAATGTTATCTTTTATCTTTAAACGAGCAATTCTTGTATAAATGTATATATATATATATATATATATATATATTCAGGATCTCGGCAACCCCACCAACGATTTTGATGAAACTTGGCATACCAGAGGTTTCGAGGCCAAAAAATCGATCTAGCTAGGTTTTATTTAAAGAAAATGTTGTTTTATCGGTGTTTTTAGCAAACTGTGACTTAAATTTTAAAAGAATATGAATTCAAATTTCGGCGTCTTAAATTTTTTAACTGGTGACTTAAATTTTAAAAGAATATGAATTCAAATTTCGGTGTCAACGTCATGCGCTACGATAGCTCAGTTGGGAAGTTGTCCAGTTTTATTTTAGTTTTGTTTTGGCATTCAAACAGCGTCGGATCGAATCTTGGTGTTATTATTATTCTCTTTTTGTATTTTTTTTATATTTGTTTCATTATTTTATTTTTATTTTTTATTAATATATCTATATAACCTAATCTCTTGATTATTTTTTATTTACATATTTAAACAATTGACCTCAGATTTTTAACGTTTATGTTTTTCTACGTGTTCTCCGTAACGGCAAGCAAAATTATTGCTGCAAGTAAATATGGCATGACGCTTTTTTGGTCACACCTCCGCCAATCTGTCTGGGGTTATGAAGAGAATGGCGTGGAACTCCATAACCTATCGCACGATACTATTTCACCCTGGCCAAATATATAGATATGGACAATTTTAATATTAATTACTTTATTACGTTTATAACACACCCACGCGATAGAAATGCCTAGTAAATTATATTCTTAATTATCACAGAAAGAATCACACAAAATAACTTTTTAATCCCCATTCTTATCCACTCAAAAGGGCAACTTCTCTACATTCAGCCATAATAACTATACATTATCGCCATTCGTTTCCACATTACAACAAAGCTTGCCCCCAACTTTCGCCCCACTACCCTAAATACAACAGACCATAACGAGGTACGCACAAAAGAAACCAAATTACCGTTGTATCGCACAAATAAGCAGTAAAAAAAGTTTTAGCCTTTAATATGTGATTCTGTGTCAATGTTAAATTATCACGATAACTTGTGAATCCTTCATAATAGTCTTTATGGCCATACATCATACACTGCAAGGCTATATAAGTTTGATGATGATCGTAAACCTGAATCGCTTTGTTAGTAAACAAAATTTTTGACCTTAATTTATAGGTAAGCCATTTTTTTTAAAAAGAAATTTTAAAAAGAAAAATTTATAGGTAAGCCATTTTTTTAGAAAGATAGACAAAAATTTTTTAATTGCTATTTTAGGCATAGGTGTCGTGCAAATAACCGTGTGAGCATGAAAAAAGCCTATTATTTTAACATTACAAACAGACACTCCAATTTTATTTATTGGTATTATAATATATCGTGGTTTGAAGAGTATCATACTGGAGCTAATATTAGGTATATTGTATGCAACTCTATTTGAAAGAAGTTAGTAAAAAATAAAACATAGTTGCCGACGCGTTCCGTTCCAGTGGTTGTTGTTGTAATTAATTTAAGGTAAAATATAAAAAATTATAATATACTAACTGATCCAACAAACGTTGTTCTGTTCAAATAAAATAAAAAGAATTCACCTTGAAATCGACAGCAGCGCCACCTACTGGGTCCAACTGTGAATCTAAACCATTCTCGAATCTCCTTGGACACACAAAAAATTTCATCAATATCGGTCAAGTCGTTTAGGAGGAGTTCAGTAATATACGCACGTACACAAGAAATATATATGTATATAAAGCTAAAGATAAGCACCTCTGCGAAGTTATTGCATAATAGATGATTTCATTTTTTTTTTCATGTATATTCACGGGACAACAATATAATCTATCAACAGCCGTTGCTTTCCCGTGAGAGACTTAAAAACAACCTAAGGGAAACACCAGGAAAGGAGGCAACAGGGCTATCCTAGGATAGTTATTACTTTACTTACATGTTAAGCATGGTGATTATGTAAATTTCCTCCCTTCATTGGATGGCCTGTGTATAACAAGGGACGTCCGATATGCTGACGGAGTAAGAATGCAATTCACTACCACCTAGAGATGTAGGGTGAGCTTGAACTAGTGAGTGTTGTAAAAGACGACTAAGCGATAAAATTAGCAAATAATATCTATGCAAAACAAGAAAAAATGTATATAAACCCCTATGCCAAAACCTCTGACTAGGTAAGTCAAATTCGTTCCAATTATGGATGAAGCATAAGCCTAACAAGTGGGCCTTATGTGAGATGAGAAGATGATAAATTAGTATGAAATTAATTAAGGTTATTAATATTGAATCATTACATAGTATAAAACAAAGTCGCTTTCTCTGTCCCCATGTCTCTATGTATGCTTAAATCTTCAAAACTACGAAACGGATTTTAGTGCGGTTTTTTTTAATAAATAGAGTGATTGAAGAGAAAGGTTTATATGTATAATAACATCCATTAAATAGTGGCGAAATACTGTTATTTTTGAGGTTTCTAATGTGATGTCGTAAATAATGATTTTTTTTCCGCTTACATTGCAAACGCAGGCTGAACCCTACGAGATTTATCAAAATAATCTACTAAGTATTGTACACATTGAAAAAGTCTACAGAAAACTCCGCGATGGTATATGTCTATCTCTTATGGATATCCCACAAAAACATTTTTTTGTCATTTACTTTTTACGACAAATAATGGCTAATTTTCGAAGCGATTTTAACCAATATAGTATTAATCCTTATCTAATTAAATACCTTAAATACATTGTAGATTTAATATAGATCTATATGGCCCTTTACAGCATATGATTTAAATGAATATTTTCGAAGATATTACAGATTTAAAAATTGCGGGATGTAGCGTTGGTGTGGCACTCGGCTCGGCACAACAGAGCCAGGGACTTTTTCAAAGTAGCTGCGTTCTCAAAATCTAATAAACCAAACTAAAAAGTAAAAAATAAATTATAGTTTGAAAAACTAAAAAAAGAACAGTCTTTTAAAATATATTGAATTAAAAAATAAAAAATAAAACTGTAGTAATCAATTGAAAAATTTATGTTATTGTACAAAAAGCGTGGGGGGCTTGATTTTAACTGTTAATATTTTATCAATAGTTTATTATATCTGTAGTTATTATCACAAGCACCCCACGTGTTTTGTTCAATAATATCAATTTTTCAATTGATTACTACAGTTTTATTTTTAATTTTTTAATTCAATCAATTTTAAAATCGTGTTTTTTTTAGTTTAATTTATTATATACAATGTTTGCAGTTTTTCTGTAGTGTATTTAATATCAGCATTGCACCCGTGCGAGGCCGGGGCGGGTCGCTAGTATTTTATAAATGTAAGATACAATTCTTTCGTTTAAATATTTCCAAAGTGCTTTATATGTATAAGGAAAAACAAACGAAGACACCTAATCGTTCGCAGTAGCCGTTTAATCCTATCCCTTGATGAAGATTATACTTAACATCCCAAAATCCGTGTTACAATGTACGCATTACATAAATAAAAAGGGCGAGGCGAAAAAAAAATTACGTGTAACGCGCGTTCATAAGGAAGCCTAATTCTATGCCACGGCAACAAGTTAACAAAGATTTATTAGCCGTAACGATCCTTGTAAAATGCTGACATAAATCACTAATACGCTTCAAGAAACCCGCTTTGTAACTAAAAATATTTCAATATAGGTATGCTGCGAGAGAGTCTGAACGTCTTATAACGGAACGATAAATTGGAAAGAAGTCTTACACCATTTTTGTTAACTTCGTATTTTCCTGATTCCAAATATGTAATTGTATTTTGAAGTTATTCTTGATATTCAATTTATGTAAAAGATGTTATTATATTCATCAAACTTCGATTGAGAATGTATTTTTAGGTAATGATCAAGCCTCTAGATTGCGTTTCTCGTGTTAAGAGTCGCGGGTTTGATTAGCAATTTCTTATTTTATTATCACTAGAACTACTATTATGAGCGTTCACTACAATTTAAAAGAAATTATATAATATACTTTCTATGTGGTCATGAAATAAGCACATAGATTACCCGTCTCTGATCCGTGGGTATCGTAAAAGACGGCTAAGGGATACAACATGCGTATAATATCCAGATAAGTGAAGGAAATCTCGAAATAAGACTCTGTAACAACCCGTCTGACCAGTGTGGTATAGTAGTTCCATTTCCCTTCTGAAGGAGGCCGTGCCTAACAGGACATATATATGAGTTGACAATATGATAATGGTAATATGCTAATCAGATGTAGTGGTGCAAGCCTTTGAAATACAAGGTTTTTGAAGACTATCTTGTTGGTATTTATGAAGTGATGACCACTTACCATCTGGTCGTTAACTAGACTGTTAGCGCAGGAAATAAAACTAAGTATAATCTTACTAATATTATATTAGTTAGTATGTTAGTTACACAATCACGCGTAAATTGTAAAGCAGGTTTGGGCAAAAATTAGCACATAGATAGATCAATTTCAGAATTAACACACATAGCACTTTTTATCGCTGTAATGTGTTCCCTTAGGAAAATACTTCAACTTTGTTTTCTTATTACGCAGAAAAAGTAAAAGCCGTCAAACGGATTTGGATAAAATTTCATATTGGAAAATAATTTTAACGCGTACTAGTTATTTATAATTCACAAATGTTTTCTCTAAGTCTGATTATAATTTGAGTCCGTTAACTATAAGTTTGTAAAATCCCTCGCGACGCAAATTTATTTATTAGTGTAGGATAATTTATCGCCAACCAGCCTACCAAGCGTGCCGATTATGCCATTATCTTGCTTTCGTTGCGAAGCATATATGTAACAATGGAAATCAATAGATTATGGGAGGCAAATAAAATTTACTCTGTATTAATAGCTTATCATCACATTCATGGAGTTAAATAAAAAAATATTGCAGCAATAGATGATAATGACGATCATTGTCTGTCTACAGAGCTAGATAATTAAAGATAGTTTTAAAATGTTATAAATAAACGGAAACAAATAAACTCATTTGCAAAAAAAACGGGCGGTTTTGATTTTCATTCATATTTAAAAAGATACAATACCAAAAAGGTTTCAATCGTTTGTACACGTTACTGGCCGGTTTTAAAAATGCTGTGGTATTTAAAAAAGTACGTTCTAAATTCAATTTTTCATTTGGTGTTCATTTTTACAGAAAACCCCTTTTTATCCTACATTTTTGGCGCGAAGTTCCAGAAGTTAACATCGACTTTCATAACTTTTATTCAATTTTTATCGATTAATTTCATATCCTTGACTGTCAAAGCTTTATTTAATGCTGTTTGGCTGTATCAAAAATGGTAGATAAAGTGGTAAAAGCTACCAAAATTATCGCGCTGCTTGAAGAGGGTTGCAGCCAATGTTTCGTGGCTAGGAGGCTAAATGTTAGTCGCTCGACAGTCCAAAGGACCTGGCAGCGATATCAGGAGACTGGTTCCGTCGAGAGAAGGCCTGGTTCTGGAAGAAAACCATGTACCCAACCACGGGATGATCGTTTTCTTGTGAGTCGCGCATTGAGAAATCGCAAATCTTCGTATGTGGATCTTAAGAACAACCTCCAAGAAGTAAGAAATGTGCATATTAGTCTATGGACGGTCAGGAGGACGCTTCTCGCTGCCAATATACGCAGTCACCGCCCGGCCCGCGGCCCCAAATTACTCCGTGAGCACAGAGTTCACAGGCTTAGGTTCGCTAGAAATTGTGAATCATGGACTCAAGACGATTGGAATAGGGTTTTGTTCTCTGATGAAGCCAGGATATCTCTGTTCGGTGAAGATCGACGTCGGCGAGTGCTAAGAAGACAAGGAGAACGCTTTGCAGAGGCATGTTTCGAAGAAATCATACCTTATGGTGGGGGCTCTGTTATGTTTTGGGCAGGAATAAATTCAATGGATCGTACAGAGTTAGTCTTCATTGAAAACGGCTCACTGACTGGGCATCGATACATAACGGAAGTTCTAATTTCTCATGCACAACCCGCATTGGCCGCTCTAGGTGAAGACTCGATTTTTATGGACGACAATGCTCGCGCCCACCGATCCCGCGATGTTAATGCGTATGTGCAAGAGGTCGGCATTCGTCGTTTGGATTGGCCAGCTCGAAGTCCCGACCTCAATCCCATAGAGCATGTCTGGGACGTTCTGAAACGGCGTGTGAGATCAGTACACCCGGCTCCGCAGACCATCAGAGAGCTGAAGAATGTGATTACTGCGGAGTGGGAACGTATTCCGCAAGCAAGTATCCGGGATATACTCGCTAGCATGCCCAGACGAATTCAAGCTGTGATTTTAGCTAGAGGGGGTCACACTCGATACTAAACATTTATCTGCTTTTACTTTATTAAAGAAAAACAAACAAAAAAACTTTTTTATTTTTACTTCATGAGCATATGCACTACTAGCGAATATACACTACTAGCGAGGTTTAGCATTATTTCCCATAATTTGTATCTAAATTTTATGAAATACTGATGAAAACGATTATTTTCTTATTAATTTAGCAAATTGTGTGGATAAAACTACCTATAATTATCAAACAAAGAAATATTAACATTTGAAATGGTTCATTGCTTAGGTGCCCGTTTTTTTTGCAAATGAGTGTATATTGGCTAGAGATAAACATTAAAGAATTTGGTTTCTTTATATGGTAATGAAGTTGGAAGAAGGGAGTACCTATAAGTGTGGCAAGGAAAGGCAAATTTGAAATTGAAATCAGGTTGCTTTACCAGCGTGGTATAGTAGGTCGATTTCCCTACCAGTTTGTAGGAGGATATATATAATCTATTTATGTATTTGATAAATTCTAATCTTCAACTATCTGTATTGCACCTGCCTTGTATTATTTCTGCTCCACCCTAGGTCGACTGGTAGAGAATGCCTAAGGCAATAAGTCCGCCTTGTACCTTTGTTTGTACAAAAGTTTTAAAATAAAATAAATAAATAAATAATCTGAGTGCCAGAAAATAACCTATAATTGCAACTTTCTTCATCATCATCAGCTCAGCCCATATACGTTCAACATATATGTAAATTATATCCCTTAGTTATTTTTTACAACAGCAACAGGAGAAGAGGTGGTGAATTATATTATTACTCCATTACCTACTTGTATAAAACAAGCTGAAACCTTATGTCAATGAAACAGTTATAGTCATTTAAAGACGTTTAAAATAGAGGTCTTTGACGAAACTAAATTTCGCGTAGACGAAAGCGCGGGCATTAGCTGCATATAAAAAAAAAACTTAAAACACCAAAATGTTCAAGATTTTTTTTTTTTGGGATGGGTTGCGGTCGGCGCGCTCCTCGCACCACTCCATCCGGGGCGACAGAGGGGCGTAAGCATGCACACCCGCAACCCACCCACGTGCACGTCGCCTTCGTCGTTGGGCCGACCACCGGAGCAGGGTTACTTGTCATCAGTGGTGGGCCCGACGGAATACCCCCTATTTGGGATACCCTCCCATCGACCGACGTCCCCCTCCTCGGGGAGGACGTCGGTCTTTCCTCACGCGGTCGGCCTCTCATCGGGTGACGGACTAATTCCCCGATCATGTCACCCGAAAATGTTCAAGATAACATAAACCATCAATTCTAATTACAAAAGATTTTCAAGACGCTAGCTTTTATTGACATAATATTTTACCCTTGTAGTTCAAATAAATAGATTAGTAATAATTATTATGATAATAAACGTGTAAAATAAAATTATTAGAATAATAATTCCGTGCGATAACTTCATCAGCTCCTATCCTACTCTTGGCTGTAGAGAAGAGATATATTATGCATATAACAGCTGTGTAATAAAACACAATACCAATCAGTCTGACCAGCGTGGTATGCCAATTTCCCTCCTATTGTGCAGGAGCCGAATAGTGGGACGTATATGAGCTGTGATGATGATGAATAATAATTACTATAAGTAATTAATAATCCTTGTGGTGACGGAGGAAGAATACAATTCACCTCCGCCTTTCTTGCCCGTGAAGGTCGTAAAAGACGACTAAAGGATTAAAATACACAGATAACATCTATATGCAAGAGAAGGAAAACTCGAAATGAAACCCTATACCAAACAATCGGAGTAGTGTGGTGTAGTAATAGGCCAATTTCCCACCCATTGTAAACTAGGCTCGAACCCAGCAGCCGGATATTATAAATATGAGCTCATGATGGTGTTCATGACGATGATGATGATGATGAAATAAATAATGTTTACAAAATTATTAAAATTAAACAATTTTTATAGAATTAATGGCGTTTGATTTTCTTTTAACTTTTTTTTCAAATACTTTCCGGTATTCACAGTCCCGAGGGAAGATATTTTTAACGGAAACTATGTTCAATTTAATTTTCTATTGCGGAATGCTGATAAATTTACAGATAAAAAACTTTAATAATCCATAAGAACTTGGATCATATCAGATGCCGAGCATCAACGCATCACTAAGCCTGCAGTTAATGAACCGTACTTAAACTTTAGAACATCAAAACCACATCTGTCCTTGCATTAGGTTTCATAAGCCTCAAATACTTAAAAAAAAAGATAGCAAATATCGGCTGAAATGATATTAGTCCAGGATCCACGGTCCATTTTTGCACTTGATTACTTTCAAGCTAATTTTCCGTGACTAATTTCATTTTGATGAAACGCCCAACAATACCTGTACGAAAACTCTCGATTGTGGCAAGTAACAGAGGTAGCAATAATAAAATATGTCGATTTGGTGATTCTCAAAAATGTATTACCAACCAGCTGTTTTTGTTAAATCTCAAGATTACCTACATTATTTAAAAAAAAAATTGTCATACTAAATGTATGGTTTGATCAAAAAGTCCCCTCCTTTCAACATCAAGTGCAAAAATGGACTTTGGATCCTGGACTATATGATAAGCTATTTCAATTGCTGTTCCGTCTGATGAGAAGTTAGAATGCAATGTATCACCACCTCTTGCAATCGTAAAAATCAACTTTGGGATAACAGTATTAAGTCAAGTTACATACCCAACGTGGCGATTATACTAATATTCCTCTTTCATGAAGAGGCTCCACAGGAGTTGATGTCCAACTTGCCGATGATAATAATGATCACGTTATTACATAACCAGCTTATAGCTAACAACTAGTTACTTGTTATTAATTATCAAGAAAGAGAGGCTTTAGGATGATTATAGTAACATACGATAATTTGATAATTGCTTTGTAGCTGGGCTGCAAGGAAAGATAAAAATTTTACATTTTACATTATGCCATATTAGTTCCTATCGTAACCTGTTCTTTTCTGTATATATACTTGTACAAAATAATTTTGATGTTTCACATCTGCTAGGCGTACTGAGCGACAGCTCACTTCTTCTATACCAATAAATAAAATTGGAGTGTCTGTTTGTAATGTCAAAATAATAGACTTTTTTCATGCTCACACGGTTATTTGCACGACACCTATGCCTAAAATAGCAATTAAAAATTTTTGTCTGTCTGTCTGTTTGTCTGTCTGTCTGTTTGTTCCGGGTAATCTTCAAAACGGCTGGACCGATTTCAAAAATTCTTTCACCAATGGAAAGCTATAATATCAGGGCGTAAACTAGGCTATATTTTATCCCGGTATTCCCACGGGAACGGGAACTACGCGGGTAAAACGACTATAACCTATAACCTATAAACGAAGCGAAGCGAAGGTGGATTGCTAGTTTTAAAATAAGTTTAACGGCTGAAGCGTGAAAGTAATAAAAACAAACAAATAAATTCACATTCACATTTATAATATTAGTTAGGATATGAGATGTATTGCCCAACGGTGGGACACGAAAAATGCTAATACATTGAAATTCTACAGTATTTCATGTCTCTGAAAGCAGAAATTTTTTTGCCTAATAAATATTTGTACATCGAGCTCCTAAAATATTTACTCTCAATATTCAATCGACATGTTTAATCTACGGAATGAAGAACGTGTTTATTCTCTTTGCAATAAATATTAGCACACAAAATATAATGTTAGTATCATTATAATAGTAATGTTGTTTATATAGAATCTAATTTTGTTTGATACAATCCGTAAACATTATATAGAACTGGTTAAATATGTGCTAAGGTACACTCTATATCTCACAGAGACTATTAATACTGATGTTTGAGTACACAAATTTGTCATATTAGTAATGCTTGTTTTTTTTTTGCCGGTGGTCACGGTCGTCGCACGCCTCGCACCACTCCGTCAGGGGCGACAGAGGAGCGTAAGCATGCACACCCGTAACCCACCCGCGACACGTTGCCTTCGTCGTTAGACCGACCACCGGAGCAGGGTGACTTGTCGTCAGCGGAATACTCCTTGAGGAGTACCCTCCCATCGACCGACGTGCTTTCCCTCAGGGAGGACGTCGGTATATTAGTAATGCTGAAGTTATAACAAACTACACAGATGGCTTAGTGGTTAAGATACCGACTTACCATGCCAGTGTTGCGAGTTCGAATCCCATGCAGGACAACACTATTTAAGGAATATCTTAAGACTATTAAATCAGATGGATTGGCATAGGGTTTATTTTGCGGTTTCCTTCTCTTGCTTTCATATTATCTGCATTAGTTGCTTAGTTGCTTTTTACGACATCCACGAAGAAGAAAGAAGATTATATCGTTACTTCGTCAGCACACAAATGTTGCCATTCATATTATCTGTTTATACCCTCTAGTTGTCTCTTATAATGTTACTACATTTTTAAATTAATTATAGCTATGTTTAAAACTTCTCTCCATGTGGTGACGGAGTAAGAATACAATTCACCAATCCCTATCTTGCCCGTGGAAGTCGTACGTGAAACTAACGGATATAATAAGCATATAACATCTGTGTAAGAGAAAGAAAATTCGAAACAAAACTCTATTCCAACACGTCTAACCAGCGTGGAATAGTAGGTCAATTGCCCTCTCATTACGGAGGAAGCCTGAGCCCAATAGTGGGACAAATATAGGCTGAGATGATGTTTAAAATTACATCTAAATATAGTGTTTATAATATTATTGATGTAGATAGTGTAATACAGAATGATCCTTGAGTAGTCGCTCGCTCCATCGTGAGGCGTGATTGTGAATATCAATACACTAAAAGTATGCTCGTATATTCTCAGGCATCATGTATAATAAATTTTATCCATCATTTTATTTGTGAATACTAAGCATTTTATATAACTGAAAATTTAACGAATAAGATATATTATCAATTAAAATATTATTTAATTTTTGAGATTGGAGTAGAGTTTGGAGGCAGCGAAGCGAAAAAGGCGGCAGAGCGCGCGCGCGAGGAACTTCTCCTCGATGACGCGAACCGCTGCCGGCGACTGGGGTGGCGCAGGCGCAATTACCTGCGCCTGATGCCGCCCTAGCCGAGGCCGCGGGTGACTGGACCGAGGAGTTAGTCGGTTACCCGCCGAGAGGCCGACCGCGCGACTACGACCGACGTTCCCGAACAGCGAGGAAACGTCGGTCCAAGAGAGGGTACTCCTCAAGAGGTATTTCGTCGCGATGACCACTGACGACAAGTCACCCTACACCGGTGGTAGGCCCAACAACGAAGGCGACGTGTCACGGGTTGGTTACGGGGTCGTGCGCGCCGCCCTTCTGTCACCCTGGATGGAGCCGGGCGAAGGGTGCAGTGACCGTAATCCACCCAAAAAAAAAAAACAAACAAAAAGCACTACCAGTATTTAATCTCAAACGTTCATAAATCCACAGCAAAAAAAATATCAAAATCAAACCAGCCGTTTAAGAAGAGTTCATTCACGCATGGAAGGATTATATGATACTAGCTGACCCAACAGACGTTGTTCTTTTCAAATCAAATAAAAGGAATTCTCCTTGAAATTAAAAGCTGCGCCACCTACCGGGTCCTATTGCGAATATTAACCATTCTTGAATCCCCTTGAATTCACACAAAAAATTTCATCAACTTCGGTCAAGACGTTTAGGAGGAGTTCAGTGACATATACACATACACAAGAAATATAAATATATATAAAGACTAGCTGACCCAACAGACGTTGTTCTGTTTAATACTAAAAAAATATTAAAAGGGATTCTCCTTGAAATCGATCGCAGTGCCAACTACCAAGTCCAATTGTGAATTCAAACCATTCTCGAATCTCGTAAATCAAAAACAAAAAATTTCATCAACATCGATTCAGCCGTTTAGGTGTTCAGTGACTTACTTGAGTATATATATATATATATATATATTAAGTAATATTACTGTGGAAGGGAAATTGACCTATTATACCAAGCTGGTACCAGACGTGTTAGATGCGAAACGCTTTTGTTTCGTTTTCCTTCTCTTTCATGGATGTTATATGCATATTATATCCCTTACTAGTCTTTTACGTCACCCACGGGCAAAAGAAGGGGTGAATTGTATTGTTACTCATTCATTTCATTCATTCATTTCAGCCTATTGCCGTCCACTGCTGGACGTAGGCCTCCCTCATATTGCGCCACAATGTACGGTCCTGTGCCGCCTGCATCCAACGACGCCCAGCAACTTTCACTAGGTCGTCGGTCCACCTAGTGGGGGGACGTCCTACACTGCGTCGTCCGATGCGTGGTCGCCACTCGAGAACCTTTCTTCCCCAGCGGTTGTCGGTTCGTCGAGCGATGTGGCCTGCCCATTGCCACTTCAGCGTGCTAATTCTTCGTGCTATGTCGGTTACACCCGTTCTTCTGCGGATTTCTGTATTCCGGATTCTATCTCGCAGAGAAATCCCGAGCATAGCCCGTTCCATAGCACGCTGAGCGACTTTGAGCCTTGATATGAGGCCTACATTTAGGGACCACGTTTCCGTGCCGTAAGTCATCACTGGTAACACACACTGGTCGTAGACCTGTGTTTTCAGACACTGAGGTATGTTGGACGAGAAGATCCTCTTAAGTTTCCCGAACGCTGCCCAACCGAGTTGGATTCGTCGGCTGATCTCTTTCTCGAAATTGGATCTACCTAACTGGACTGTTTGTCCTAGGTAAACATAGTGATTGACAACTTCGAGAATCGCATTGCCAACTAGGACCGGTACAGGAATGACATGGGTATTTGACATGACTTTCGTCTTGTCCATGTTCATTCGTAGACCCACTAGTTGGGATACCCTGCTGAGATCATTGAGCATAGTGCCAAGGTCCTCCATGGATTCTGCCATAACGACGATATCGTCTGCGAATCGAAGGTGAGTGATGTATTCGCCGTTAATGTTGATGCCGAGTCCAGTCCAGTCTAAGAGCTTGAAGACATCTTCCAGTGCAGTGGTGAACAGTTTCGGAGAGATGACATCTCCCTGTCTCACGCCTTTCTGCAACTGGATCGGTTTCGTACTCTTATCCCGGATACGGACTGACATTGTGGCGTTCCTATACAAACACTTCAGCACTTCGATATAGCGATGGTCGATTTGGCACCGCTGAAGGGACTGCAGCACCGCCCAAGTTTCGACTGAATCAAAGGCTTTCTCATAGTCCACAAACGCTAAGCACAGGGGCCGATTATACTCCTCGGTCTTTTGTATAATCTGCCGAAGCGTGAGGATATGGTCTATGGCCTTTTCGGAAGCCGGCTTGTTCGGACGGCTGGAAGTCATCGAGCTTGCACGTGAGTCGATTGGTAATGACCCTCGAAAACAACTTATAAACATGGCTCAGGAGTGAGATGGGTCTGTAGTTCTTTAAAAGAGCTTTGTCACCCTTCTTGAAGAACAGCACCACCACACTCCTGGTCCACGACTCTGGAACGTCGCCCCCGAGGATAACGGAATTAAATAGCTTCTGAAGGGCTATTAATACCGGCTTGCCGCCCGCCTTCAAAAGCTCTGCCGTAATTCCGTCATCTCCCGGTGCCTTACCGTTACGTAGTTGTTTGAGAGCCATTCTGATCTCGTACAAGCTGATGTCCGGGATTTCTTCGGTATAGTGCCGAGTTAGCTTGGATCTGGGATCTTGGACCAAGCCGACAACAGGATTTCGGGATGATTTGTATAACTGTATATTTGTTACTCCATCCCCACGAAAATATATAAACATGTGATGTATATGGTAAATTCGTAGGTAACTGAAATATAAATACTTATTTGTTCCTTAGCAGTACTTTTAATTAATTAACTGCTCCAGCCATGATGATGATGATACCATGCTGGTCAGACAGGTTGGTATAGAATTCTATTTCGAATTTTCCGTGTCTTGTCTAGATGTTATATCCCTTAGTCGGCTTTTACGATATCCACGAGCAAGAGAAGGACTAGCGAATTGTATTCTTATTGCGTTCCCACACGGAAACTTCTTCTAAATGATGTTTTTATAGTCTCCATACAGAAACTTCTAAATACAGGATGTTTTTGTAATGACAGCTATGTCAGCATCCGGCAGTTAATTTATCTGATAAAATTCTATATGAAGAAAATATATACATTTTATAATCATACAACGTTTAGTCTTTCTGAAAATGACATGGTTCTAAGTAAATTAGCTTCTTTAATAACTTTATAAATGTATTTTAGATTTATTAGAACTTACGAGTACACCTGTTTGACCTTTTAAACTCTAGAAGCAATACATCTTAAAATACTTAGAAATTATGAACATTATATAATTCGTTGTTATAATTTTTAACTAAATTTGAAATGGAGCAGCTAATTAATTAAAAGTACAGCTAAGTAACAAAAATAAGTATAGGGGTGTTTTTATAGAGGTATAGAACTTTGAAATGGAATAAAACAAAGAATATTTTTTAAATTGATATGAAATTTGCTTTATTCTAAAGATAATCTTCTGGCATTATAACTTAATAATAACTTCGAGCATATGACCACCAAGGCTGGCTCAGACGTAGTCTAATGTGGAGGTCCAATTTTCGATGACTTTTTTCAACATTTGTGGCCATATATCGGCAATAATGCGGCGAATGTTGTCTTCCAAGTGTTCAAGTGTTGGCGTAGACTAGCGACTTCACATATCCTAACAGGAAATAGTCTAGAGGCCTTAAATCATACGATCTTGGAGGCCACTCCACGGCTCCGAAACGCGGAACTTACGCGGTTATCAAACGTTTCCTTCAATAAATCAATTGTGGCACGAGCTGTGTGACATGTTGCGCCGTCTTATCGAAACCACAGCGCCTGCACATCACGGTTGTCCAATTGATGAACGAAAAAGTCAGTAATAGCGGTCACCATTCACAGTAACGTTCTGACCAGCATCGTTTTTAAAGAAGTACGGACTAATGATTCCACCAGCCCATAAAGCACACCAAAGAGTCAGTTTTTCTGAGTGTAACGGTGTCTTAATATACACTTGAAGATTATCATCAATCCAAATACGTCAGTTTTATTTATTGACGTATCCATTCAAACAAAAGTGAGTTTCATCGCTAAACAAGATTCGCTTATGAAAGCGAGATCAACGGTAATCTTGTTTTGGGGCCCTTCACCGAAACTATGCCTTGCTAGGTGATCGTGTTGCTTTAATTATTGCACGTGTTGGATTTTGTAAGTACGTAAACCAAGATCTTTCCATAAAGTGGATGGACACAAATCCAATTCCTGTGCACGATGGCGGATGGACTGATTCGGGTGTTCCTCTATACTACGCTCTACAGCAGCAATGACTTCTTCTGTACGCCCTGTACGACGTTTCTGTGGATGCGTATTATGACTTAGAGTAAATGCGGTGCGAAAACGTACCATAGTTAATCAAATTAATTGCTCCCATAGACGATTATGTTGACCGTAAAATGGATGTAGTGCGCGATACGTATCTCAGATACAGAACCATGATTTTCAAAATAAATTTGCACAATTTGAAATATTGTTCGGGCGTCAATCTATGCATGAATTGCCAAACCAAAGTAACCATAAATCACTTGGCAGCTGACAAAATGGCCGCCAGTGAAAAAAGTTTTGGGAACTTAAAGTTCTATACCTCTATAAAAAACACCTTGTATTTACATTTCAGTTATGAATTTACCATATACATCACATTTTTATATATTCGCGTGGGGACGTAGTAAGAATACAATTCACCCTTTGTTTACTCGTTTTTTTTTGACACCCGTGGGTGTCGTAAAAGACGAGTAAGGGATATATATATATATATATATATATATACTAGCTTTTGCCCGCGGCTTCGCCCGCGTAAAAATTTACTTGCATATTGAACTATTATCGCAAAGAATATTATCGGCATAAAAAGTATTACATTTCTTAATTTAAGAAATACTCTATCTGCGTGTCAATTTTCATCAAAATCTGCTGGACAGTTTACGCGTGATTGATTAACAAACATCCAAATATCTTCACAAACTTTCATATTTGAATATTACTTCCAGCCTTGTAGTTCAGATTCCCGTGCAAATACGATGATAAATATGCCTTTCCTTAGTCTTTGATAACGTACTTTTCCATTGGTGAAAAAAAAATTATATCAATCAAACACCCGCAGTTTCATTCACGCAGTAGACCCCATTCCCATGCCAATGCCGCGATAAAAAATGCCTATGTTACTCGCTGATATTATAAATTTATATGGGTGAAAAAAAATATATAAACACCAGAAATATCAGAGATAAAAATTGCCTATGTTAATCGCTGATAATGTAGGTAGCTTTCCATTAATGAAAGAATTTTAAAAATTGGTCGACATCCCCCGGTTTAGTTCTAGTTCCTGGGCAAATACCGGGATGAAAATAGCCTTTATATGTTATTCACTGATAATATAGCTTTTCATTAGTGAATTAATTTTTAAAACCATTAAATTCCCGTGATTTCACCGGCATTGTACCCGGTCCCGTAGGAATATCAGGATAAAAATAGCTTAAATATGTTACTCGCTTAAAAATAGCTTTCCATTAGTGAAATAATTTTAAAATCGATTTAATTCTCAAGGTTGCTCCAGCCACACTGAGATAAAATATAGCCTGGGATAAAATATAGTCTAAGTTATTCCTTATGTACCCCTGGTAGACCTGATGGTAAAATATAATCAATATCGGTCCAGCCGTTTTGAAGATTACCTGTGCGGGACCGTATTGTGTGAGCATAAATAAAACCTATTATTTTGATAGACAAACAGACGCTTCAAATTTATTTATTTGTAAAGATAGAAAATTGGAATAATATCTTGATTGTAACTTATTATCTGGTAGCTGCTAGAAATATTACCACTTTCATTGTTCGTAGGTGTCGCAAAATACTACTAAGACAAAGATTTACATCGACCTGGACCAATTGGTGATGCCGTCTGGCCAACAATGTCGTCCGCCAGGCAGCCGGTCATAAAATGTTGCTAGAACCTTTACAATATATCTACGATGGCAGAAGAGTACTTACATATCGCGTCGATCCAAAGTAATTAGGATAAGAGCAAGATAATGATAATATATCATTGGCTGGGTGTCGTCGACTAAATGTGTTTTACCCTTTTGGGGCAGCCCAAAATTGACCCTTTTGGGGCAGCCCAAAATTGTTTCTTAGTGCGTGCTTACCTCAAATAACCGATCGGTATACAAAATTTCACATTCCTAGGCCCGGTATCTTTAGTTATACACTTTCACCCTCTTAGGGGTTGAAGTTCCAAAAATTCTGTGTTAGAGCTCGCTTATCCTTGCCAAAAATTTTTTCATAGTCCTTGGTAAGTGAGCACTAAGAAAATCTTGGCATATTCCAAGAAAGCCGACCATGTACTAAAATGATCCTTCCTAGGCTCGGTGATTTCGGTTAAACGCTTTTCACCACCTTAGGGCTAAAATTGCAAAAAAGCTCTTTTTTAGTGAGCACTTTCCCCAAGAAAGGCAACTTTATACAAAATTTCATGTTTCTAGGCCTAATGATTTCGGCTATATATTTTGCACCCCTTTAGCAGTTGATTTTAATAAAATAATTTCTTAAAGCTCACTTACAACAAAAGAAAGAGAATTGCATAGAAAGTTTTATGTTCCTAGCCCAAATAGTTTCGTCTATACGCTTTTCACCCCCTTAAGGGGGTGATTTTCCAAAATTCCTTTGCTAGTACTCGTATACCCCAAGCAATAAAACGATGAAAAAAAAAATACGTTCCCCTATTTCAACCCCTTATACCCATTTTTTCGCGATAAAAAGTAGCCTATGTCCTTTTTCAAGTTGTAGTCCATCTCTGTACCAAATTTC
Organism: Lymantria dispar; assembly: GCA_032191425.1. NCBI lineage: Eukaryota > Metazoa > Arthropoda > Insecta > Lepidoptera > Erebidae > Lymantria > Lymantria dispar. The sequence goes on along the minus strand of CM063452.1, from coordinate 27,199,232 downwards.
ATCAAAATGGGTTAAGTGATTTAGACGTGAGAGGCTATATGATTTTCACCCCCTTAAGGGGGTGATTTTCCAATAATCCTTGTCTAGTGCTCGTGTACCCCAAGAAATACGATGATGTAAAAAAAAAATACGTTTCTAGGCCCCGTGGTTTCGGCTGTATGCTTTTTGGTATTTTAGGGGTTGAATTTCATCCCTATGTAAGTGAAACTACCAAAACGCTAGAACGAATATTTATTTATTTATTATCAGGTGCCTTAATACAAAGATTCACGGTTCTATCATCGAAAATGATGAATTTCCATACAAAATATCATCCCTTATTTCAACTCCTTATACACATTTTTTCGCAATAAAAAGTAGCCTATATCCTTTCTCAAGCTTTAGTCCATCTCTGTACCATATTTCATCAAAATCGGTTTAGACGTGAAAGGCTATATGCTTTTCACCCCCTTAAGGGGGTGAATTTCCAAAAATCCTTTGCTAGTGCTCGTGCACCCCAAGAAATACGATGGTGTAAAAAAAACGTTTCTAGGCCCAGTGGTTTCGGCTGTATGCTTTTTGGTATTTTAGGGGTTGAATTTCATCCCCATGTAAATGAAATTTCCAAAATGCTTGAGCGAATATTTAATTATTTATTATTAGGTGCCTTAATACAAAGATTCGTGGTTCTATCATCTAAAATGACGAATTTCCATACCAAATGTCATCCCCTATTTCAACCCCTTATACCCATTTTTTTGCGAAAAAAGTAGCCTATGTATTTTCTCAAGCATTAGTCCATATCTGTACCAAATTTCATAAAAATCGGTTTAGACGTGAATGGCTATATGCTTTTCACCCCCTTAAAAGCGTGAATTTCCAAAAATCCTTTGCTAGTGCTCGTGCACCTCAAGAAATACGACTATGTAAAAAAAATACGTTTCTAGGCCCAGTGGTTTCGGCTGCATGCTTTTTGGTATTTTAGGGGTTGAATTTCATCCCCATGTAAATGAAATTTCCAAAACGCTTGAATGAATATTTATTTATTTATTATCAGGTGCCTTAATACAAAGATTCGTGATTCTATCATCGAAAATGACGAATTTCCATACAAAATGTCATCCCCTATTTCAACCTCTTATACCCATTTTTTTGCGATAAAAAGTAGCCTATGTATTTTCTCAAGCCTTAGTCCATATCTGTACCAAATTTCATCAAAATCGGTTTAGACGTGAAAGGCTATATGCTTTTCACCCCCTTAAGGGGGTGAATTTCCAAAAATCCTTTGCTAGTGCTCGTGCACCCCAAGAAATACGACTATGTAAAAAAAAATACGTTTCTAGGCCCAGTGCTTTTGGCTGTATGCTTTTTGGTATTTTAGGGGTTGAATTTCATCCCCATGTAAATGAAATTTCCAAAACGCTTGAACGAATATTTATTTATTTATTATCAGGTGCCTTAATACAAAGATTCGTGGTTCTTTCATCGAAAATGACGAATTTCCATACAAAATGTCATCCCCTATTTCAACCCCTTATACTCATTTTTTCACGATAAAAAGTAGCCTATGTCCTTTCTCAAGCTTTAGTCCATCTCTGTACCAAATTTCATCAAAATCGGTCCAGTGGTTTAGACGTGAAAGCGTAGCAGACAGACAGACAGACAGACAGACAGAGTTACTTTGGCATTTATAATATTAGTAAGGATAGTAAGGATATATATAAACGGCTGGACCGATGTTGATGAAATTTTTTGTTTGTGTTCTACGGGATTCGAGAATAGTTTGGATTCACAATTGGATTTGGTAATGGGCGCTGCGATCCATTTCAAGGAGAATTCCTTTTACAATTTTTTTAGTATTAAACAGAACAACATCTGTTGGGTCAGCTAGTCATAAAGACTAGCTGACCCTGATATATATTTGTTGTGTACGTGTGTATGTCACTGAACTCCTCCTAAACGTCTTGACCGAAGTTGATGAAATCTTTAGTGTATCTTCAAGGGGATTAAAGAATGGTTTAAATTCGCAATTGGACCCGGTAGGTGGCGCAGCTATCAATTTCAAGGAGAATTCCTTTTTTTTCATTTGAACAGTACAACGTCTGTTGGGTCAGCTAGTGTCTTATAATCCTTCCGTACGTGAATGAACTCTTCCTAAACGGCTGGTTTGATTATGATATTTTTTTGCTGTGGATTTATGAACGTTTGAGATTAAATACTGGTAGCGCTGTGTTTTGTTTTTTTTTGGGTGGATTACGGTCAGCGCACCCGTCGCCCGGCTCCATCCGGGGCGACAGAAGGGCGGCACGCACGGCCCCGTAACCAACCCGTGACACGTCGCCTTCGTCGTTGGGCTGACCATCGGTGTAGGTTGCCTTGTCGTCAGTGGTCATCCCGATGGAATACCCCTTGAGGAGTACCCTCTCCTGGACCGACATTTCCCCGCTGTTCGGGAACGTCGGTCGTCGTCGCGCGGTCGGCTTGTCGGCGGGTGACCGACTAACTCCTCAGTTAAGTCACCCGCGGCCTTGGCTAGGGCGGCATTAGGCGCAGGTAATTGTGCCTGCATCACCCCAGTCACCGGCGGCGATTCGTGTCGTCGAGGAGGCGTCCATCGCACGCGCTCCGCCGCCTCAAAATATTGATAGCACTGCTAACTAACGATTTAAGTGATTCGATTTTTTTTAGATTTGTACAGAACAGCACCTGATTTCTGCTAATTATTACAAAATTACTATAAAACTATTTAATGCATATTTATATAATTTTGGTTAAGAATACATTATTGTCCTTAACCGATTAAAATTGTACACTTTCTACATTTTGAAGTTTTTTAGAAATACTCTAAATACTCATACTCAAAAAAAGCATTTGTTGCTTTTCTTTCATCTAGAAAAAATTGAAATCTAGCTCATATATGCAAAAAAGCGAAGGTAATGTAAAATTATTAAGGTTTATGTTTTATAGTAAGACATTATTACATAAAAGTAGCTTTTATCTATTTAGCTTTTTTAAGATAGGTATTACATTTAATCTCAAAAATTAAATAATATTTTATTTGATAATACATCTTATTCGTTAAATTTTCAGTTATATAAATTGTTTAGTGTTCATAAATAATATGATGGATAAAATTTATTATACATGATGCCTGAGAATACACGAGCATGCTTTTAGTGTATTGATATTCACAATCACGCCTGACGATGGAGCGAGCGACTACTCAAGGATCACTCTGTATTACAATATCGACATCAATAATATTATAAACACTATATTTTAGATGTAATTTTAAACATCGTCTCAACGTCAACGTCTATATTTGTCCCACTGTTGGACTCAGGCCTTCTCCATAATGAGAGGGCAATTAAGCTACTATTCTACACTGGTCAGACGTGTTGAAATAGGGTTTTGTTTCGATTTTTTCTTCTCTTGCACAGATGTTATATGCTTATTATATCCCTTAGTCGTCTTTTACGACATCCACGGGCAAGATAGGGATTGGTGAATTGTATTCTTACTCCGTCACCACACGGAGAGAAATTTTAAACATAGCTATAATTAATTAAAAAAATGTAGTAAGACGAAAGTAGAGACGATAAGAGGCTATAAGCAGATAATATGGATTTGTGTGCAGACGAAGTAACGATACAATCCCCTTTCCTGTTCGTGGATCTCGTAAAAAATAACTAAAGGATCGCAATATGCAGACAACATCAAAGCAAAAGAAGGAAAACTCGAAATAAATCCTATGCCAACCCACCTGATTTAATAATCTTAAGGTACTCCTTAAATAGACAGGTACCTGAACTACCTGATAATAAAATAGTATTAAAATGGTCGCTGAAGGGACTGCAGCGTCGTCTAAGTTTCGGTAGAATCAAAGGCACTTTTTTACAGTCCACAAACACTAGACACAGAGGCCGATTATATTCCTCGGTCTTTTGGATAATCTACCGTGAGTCTATGGTGCTATAAGCCTTTTTGGAGCTGGCTTGTTCGGGCGGCTGAAAGCCATCGAGCTTGCACGTGTGTCGATTGGTAATGACCCTCGAAAACAATTTGTAGACGTGGCTCAGGAGTGAGATGGGTCTGTAGTTCTTTAGAAGGGTTCTGTTTTCCTTCTTGAAGAACAGCACCACCACACTGTTGGTCCACGACTCTGGAACATCGGCCCCGAGGATAACGGAATTAAATAGCTTCTGAAGGGCTTTTAAGATATATAATAACTAGCAGCGCCCTGCGGTTTCACCCGCAGTTCCTCTTCCCGTGGGAATATCGGGATAAATTATAGCCTATGTGTTATTCTGATGTATAAGCTATATTATCGTGAGGTTTCATGAAAATCCATGCAGTAGTTTTTGCATGAAAGAACAACAAACATCTTCACATACTCGCAAACTTTCGCGATTATAATATTAGGAAGGATAATATTTAATATTTTGAAAAGGTTTTTAGCCATAGGTATCGTGTAAATAATCGTGTTAACATGAAAAAAACGTATTATTTTCACATTACAGACAGACACACACAACGTTATTTATTTGTATAGATGTATTCTCTCCGTCGAAACGGTTTTAAAATGCAGTCCGGGATTTCCACTGTTAAGCAATTTACTTAATCCTTAGTCTCGTTAAGTGGCGGGTAGTCTACAAATTGTTCCACCGGCTAACATCACTCAAGTCATATCTGGGTTTAGGGTAATGAGAGCGCTTCGCAGTGCTTCTATTTTTTTACTCTTTTAACGGCGAAGTTCTCGTTTTAAATGAAATATATATTTTTATTGAGATATCTAGATCTCGAGTACCGTTGGGTTTTGTTAAGTATATTTCGTATTAAGAGAAAATTTAAATACCAACTGAAAGTGAAACTATAGGAGGGTTCTCAAATGCTAATCCGCAAACTTTTTGTGTAATGAAAAGTTCGCGAGACAAAGAGCTTAAGCGACTAATACGTGGTATATGTATTACGCGCATTCGTCACAGACTCGGCAGTGAAAATTATATGACGAATACGCGTACCTAAGTACGTGACATAGCAGTAGCTTAATTTATTTTTTTTGCGTACCGAAAAGTTGAAAATGTGTCTTGTCTCACGAAAAGTTGAAAATGCAATGGGAAATTGATCAACACGATGGTGCTAAAGAAATTTAAATAATAAACCAGTCAGAATGAAGTTTTTAGAATATTTATTTTTATTTACTCCTAAAAATAATTAATATTTATTTTTATTTTATTACTTAAACATTATTTAAACATTATTTATTAATAATAAATAATGTTTTTAGTGTGGTGACGGAGTAAGAATACAATTCACCACTCCCTATCTTGCCCGTAGATTTCGTAAAAGACGACTATGGGATGTAATATGCAAGAGAAGGAAAACTCGAAATGAAACCCTATAGCAAAATGTCTGACCACCATGCTATATTAGGTCAAATTTCCTCCCATCCCAGGAGGCCCGAGCCCAACAGTGGAACGTATGTGGGCTGCGACGATGATGATGAATAAGTAATGTAGTTCCAACATCCATTCCATCTATCCAATTTAAAGGATGTAGTAGAACATGTCAATAGTCGTCTGTCTAAAGCCGCGAGCGGGTTCATCCGGAGGAGTACCTACCACACTCTCGCATAAAATTGACGCCTGAGTGGTAGTAATTTAATAGCGCACTGCATTTGATGAGCGAGAGAGCTAGGAAGCTTAACTTTCTGAATGTTTGCAGATGGTGGTTTTCAGTTATGCCTTTAGTATCATCGAATATCATTGCTCGTATTCACTCTTCCTCTACTTCCTTCACGTTAGTCAACAGCCTAGCAAAAGTCCGTGTGCGTCAGTGTCACTTACCATCAGGTGTGCTGTTTGCTTCTTTGCTATCAACAGCAATAAAAAAAGAATTAGTTTTATAAAATTACTATTGCGAATTTAGACGCAGATAACTAGAGCAATACAGCATGTATTATAAAAGTATGTTAAAACCAGAGCCAGATTTGCCTAAACTGGAAATATTGGCTCGCAAATTAAAATTCTACTCCTTCCCTGACGTTCTGGGCCATCAAATTTAAAATCAAATCATTTATTATGTATAAATAAACCTCGCGGAGGCACTTACAAATTGTCGTTTTTTTACCTTTTTTTTTTAAATTACCACCGGATCGGACCGCAACCGCATTGACAAGATGCGGCAAGAAACTCAACAAGATTTTTTAATTTTTTATTTATTTTCTAATAACACTTAAATAAAATGACATTTAACAACATGCTTATTAATAGCTCCAGTGTGATACTTTTCGAAATATTATATAATACAATTCACAAATATAATAATAATCACAAATATAATGAGATTATGGCTGGACCAGTTCCCGCAAGCGGCATTCGATCACGAGTTAACCACTAGAGTAGTCATCACTCCCATCAGCCATCACATTGCCTATTAGGTGTAGGTAGAGTTTTTTTTATCTGCTTACATTTCACAGATGCAAAGTAATGATTTTAAAATATTTTCATCCTTGAAGCAATTTGTTGGTACATTGTATCAAATTACGTTATCGTTTAAATTCTTCAAATCTTTTATTTTTGTTAAGCTCTTACCACCGGACACTTATCACCGGACAAATGTTATATGCATATTAATAATATGGACATATAACATTTATGCAAGAGAAGGAAAACGAAATAAAAACCTATACCAACATGTCTGACCTGCATGGTCAATTTTCCTCCTATTTAAGAGATGGCTCAAGCCCAGCATTGGGATGTTAAGAGCTAAGACGACGATCACGACTGTACATCAAAATTTATAGTATAATTAACTGTTTTACGGTCATCGAAATTTCGAATCTTTCAATTGTAATTTCCTTCGTTACACCATTAAATTTATTAATAATATTACAATTAGTATTTTATTGCTTCATAACGATATTCGAGTCTCGCTCCAATATAATAAATTATTATTGTCACGTAGATTTTACATAAATAAGAATTGAATGGATCCCATGGGGTCCGAAGGTATGCTACTGAAATACTGTTACTAATGCTCTTGTGATAATGACAACTTATGACCCCATCATATTTTAGAATTATATTTTTATCAAATTATGCTTTGCATTTTATAAAAATGTTTGTTCTATATTTTGAGACTCTTCAACTCGTGTCTTTAATAAAGTCATTAATAAGTACGTATGTCCCATCTATATACAAAGTATATAATAAGTAATAAAATAACCCATTTTGCCCGCGAGTATCGTAAAAGACGTCTAAGGTGTATAATGTGCATATAATGGGCAAGAAAGGCTGGTGAATTATATTTTTACTCAGGAACAATGTTGAGGTATTGTGTTTAATATAACCAAGTTTCTTCTCTATGGATCTTCCATAAATACAAACAACCATATTTATCACTTAAAATAATAAAACCTATTAAGACAGAAAGATAATATTTTATTTAAGTATAGAAGCTAGGAAATACCTACACGTGATACAGATGAATTATCCGTGAGGTGATCGAGTAAGAATACAATTCACCACCCTCTCTCATGCCCATGGGTAACGTAAAAGATGGCTTAGGGATATAATATGCTTATAACATTTATGCAAGAGAAGTAAAAATCAAATGTAGTGGTAGGACCACACTGTTGACAGTTGTCTGTCTACAGCCGCGGGCCGGTCCGTCCGGGGTAGTACCACACTCTCGCAGAAAATCGACGTCCGAGTAGGAGCAATTTATTTCTCCGCTTCGTTCGGTGAGCTAGAGAGAGCCGGAAGCACAACTTTCTGAAGGTATTTACGTATGGTGGATTTTAGTGATGAGTTCAGTATCACCGAAGCTCATTTCACGCATTCTCACTTTCTTCATAGTAGGCAACAGCCTCGCAAAGGTCTATGAGCGGTAGCAACACTTATCATCAGGTGTACTGTTTGCTCGCTTGCCACCGTATGTAATACAAAAAACAATACCCTATGCCATCACGTCTAACCAACATGATATAGTAGGTCCATTTGCCTCTCATTTTGGAGGAGGCCCTAGCCCAACAATGCGACGTATGTATATATATATGGACTGATATAATAAATAATTATAGAAATTAAAATTATAACGATAACTACAAGAATAGATACAACTTTTAGAAAAAAAAGAAAGAAAAGAGAATTAACTAAAATTTAATGTACTCATATAAAATGATGGTCCCGGTGTGGTGATGGAATAAGAATACAATTCACCACTCCCTATCTTGCCCGTGGATGTCGTAAAAGATGACTGAGGGATATAATGAGCATATAACGTCTATACAAGAGAAGGAAAATTCGAAACGAAATCCTATACCAACCTGTCTGACCAACATGGTATAATAAGGTCAATTTCCCTCCTATTGTGAAGAAGGCTCGAGCTCAACAGTGGCGATGATGATGATGATAAAATGACGGAAGCTTAACCAAATTGAAGTTCATTAAAAAAATTAGCTATTATGGTATAATTCTATAAAATACTATGTACAGTAAATAAAATAGGCTTATGATTAATTGGTTTAAAGTGAAATGGATACAGAAATACTAATATTTATTTTTATAGACTCAATAGCTACTGGTACACAATATTGCATTTAATAAAGCTACCATAACATAGCACGTCATATAGTTCGAATGAAAAATCCAATTAAGTTCGTCCGCAATGGACACCGGTGACCGACCCCGTATATATCATATCTTTGATGGTATAGCCACTTTTGCTACAGAATTCAATTTCCAATTCCCCAGAATGTATAGATATAATAGAATTGTAATTGAAATTCTATATTTCGATGCAAAACATTATCAGTATTCCTTATTATCTATACCAATAAATAAAATTGGAGTGTCTGTTTGTAATGTCAAAATAATAGGCTTTTTCCATGCTCACACTGTTATTTGCACGACACCTATGCCTAAAATAGCAATTAAAAATTTTTTGTCTGTCTGTCTGTCTGTCTGTCTGTTTGTTCCGGGTAATCTTCAAAACGGCTGGACCGATTTCAAAAATTCTTTCACCAATGGAAAGCTATAATATCAGGGCGTAAACTAGGCTATATTTTATCCCGGTATTCCCACGGGAACGGGAACTACGCGGGTAAAACGACTATAACCTATAACCGAAGCGAAGCGAGGGCGGATTGCTAGTATCTATATAAAAATATTGGCAATATATAATAGGTATATTTTAAATAGATATATTTTTCAGGAGCTTCTTTTCTTAGCTATATTTTAGGAAGATCTTTCTTTAATAAGTGTTCATAGATTGTTTTATTTTTAACAGATTTAAAAAAAGGAGGTTTCTCAATTCGACCGTGTATATACTTTTTATGTTTGTTCGTGGATAACTTCGTCGTTTATGAACCGATTTTGATGATTCTTTTTTGTTAGAAAGGGTGTAATCCCCAAATGGTCCCATGAAAATTTAATCGAAATCGAACGAGCGATTTTTGAAAAATCAACACAAATCTAAAAATCTATCTACATTATTGAAGGCGGTTTCTTTTTTTGCAAAAAAATCATTATTGTAATTGTTTGTTTTGTTTCCTATCAAACATTTAAAAATAACTCCGTTTTAAATAACTCCGTTTACATAAACATTAATAACTCATTTGCCTGTCTTCAGCCCACGCTAAGTGGAGTCGGCATAACACTTTCTTACCTTCCATATTCTCCTAACAGCCGTGCTCACTGCATTCATACGCATACGATCAATATAAATTAATAACTCCACTACTATTAACATAATTATCCTCTTTTACCCGTAAGTGTCATTAAAAATGACTAAGGGATATCATATGCAGAAAACAGGATTGCAAGAGAAAGAAAACTGGATATAAAACCATGTACCAATCCGTCTGACCAGCGTGATATAGTAGGTCAATTTCCCTTCCATTGTGGAAGAGGCTCGAGCCCATCTCAAACTGTAATGACGAGGATGATGACGTAACTATTTACTTGAAAGGGAAAAATTGAAATCGAAATCCATATTAATGCTGATATAAATTATTTTCATTATTAAACTATCCATTGGAATGGTAAAGTGAAACCCTTTTTTATTTTAACCGACCATATTCTATCTTCATCTTACCTAGCTGCACAGGTTTGACATCAGTGACCTTTTAAGTTACTTACGACGTCCCGAGGACATGTCGAACGTCGCCCTCAGTTACTTGATACATGGAATGCTTAAGTTCAATTATAAAAACTACATATTTATAATACGTGTACGTTGCAAATAATCCTACAAAAAACATAAATGTCAAAATAAAAGCCAAATTCATTTTTAAAATAATTATGGTGTGGTTATCGACATCACCAATAAAGAATTTAAGATTTATCAGGTGCCAAGTTCTGGAGACAATCTTGAAATTTATTTATTAGGAGAAACGTATAACATTGTAAATAAATTCAAAACACAATTTTTTTGTTTATTATTCAGCAGCAAAAATATTTTTTTTACTAATATGATTTTTAAATACCAATAATTGAATTATCTGTATATATAAAAATGAATTGCTGTTCGTTAGTCTCGCTAAAACTCGAGAACGGCTGGACCGATTTGTCTAATTTTGGTCTTGAATTATTTGTCGAAGTCCAGGGAAGGTTTATACGGTAAGAAAATATGGAAAATTGCTAGTAAAATACTAATAATATAATTTTATTTTCCCATACAAACCGTTCTTACCTGTCAAACATTTGACGTTCGTCCCGTCGGTTCGACATTTTTAGCATAATTACGTATAGATCTAATTAAAAAAGATTTTTGAATCGATAAGAAAAGGCGGTATATCCCCTAGTCGTCTTTTACGACACTCACGAGTGATGAACTGTATTCTTACTCCGTCACCACATGGATAATTCTAAACCAAACTGATAAATACTTAAACAAAATAATTATGAAAAAGGCGGTGCGAAGTTCGCCGGGTCAGCTAGTTATTTATATACATTAGTATAAGTTTTTGAATTATGAAGACTTCAAAAGTCGTCTACTATAGTTCTTATAAATATAAATTCTCATACACTGTGTCGTTCGATATATGGTTGCCACTGGAGAACCTTTCTTTTCCCCAGCGGTTACCAGTTTGTCGAGAAATGTGAAACAGCGGGCCAAGAAGGACTTCTTCTACCACGACACGCTTCGTTGGTTCGGCAGGTGGGATGACACAGGTTCAAGTACCTGCACAATATGCCGCTCTAGATGCAATCGCGAGTGGGCGGACCGGAGATTACTCTGGAAAGGCGGAATTGCAAAGTTGGAATTTGCATGTTGGAATTGCAATGCTGGAATTGCAAAGGCGGACCGCGTGAGGGCATCGCTGCGGTAACACCATTGTCGTTGCCGGGGTGTCGGCAGGGATGGTACCCAAAAGGGTAAACCACGAGGCTGGTCATTGAGGTCAAAAATTTGGTAGCTATGGTCGGTCTAATGCCGATAGGTAGTGGATACGATAGGTTTTGGGGCGCCAGCCGGGTTTTAGTCACTCTGGACGTATTGGTGAGTCCGTACCATAGCCTGATACAAAAAAGGATATTGTTATTATTTATGTATTCGGTAGCTGATTATCGAATGATGTTTTTGATAAACACAATGTTTTCAAATGATTGACCCTCGTTGCGTGGGGTACGCGTATTAAGAAAATTAAACAAAAGTTCATTATTTTTTAGTTTGCTTTACTATATATTTTTTTTTTTTTTTTATGGGTGGGCTATGGTATGCGCACGCGCAGTCCAGTCCATCCGGGGCGATAAAAGGACGGTGCGCGGGCCCGTAACCCACCCGTACCCACGTCACCTCGTTGTTGGGCCGACCACCGGAGCAGATGTGACTTGTCGTCAGTGGTCGGCCCGACGGAATACCCTTTCGGGTAACGTCAACACTCGACGTCCTGGGACGTCGGTCGCCGACGCGCGGTCTGCCTCTCTGCGGGTGACGGACAATTCCCCGGTCCGATCACCCGCGGCCTCGGCTAGGGCGGCATTAGGCGCAGATACTCGCGCCTACGCCGCCCGAGTCGCCGGCGGCGGAACGTGTCGCCGAATAGGAGCTCCACTCGCACACGATCCGCCGCCTCCTTCCGTGAGATTACGGCCTCACAGAAGGCGGCGACCGCGTCCCAGTACCTGACGCTGTCGAGCATCGCCCTGGCGATGGTCGGCAGCGTCAGGTCGGCACCGATAATCGCGACGAGTTCACGGCGCTCCCCCTCTCACGCAGCACACACCTCGAGCGTGTGCTGCGCCGTGTCCTCGTCGCAATTGCAGTGGTGGCAGGACGGTGTGCTCTCCCTCCCGACAATCTTGTGCAGGTACTTCGCGAAGCAACCGTGCCCCGTAAGCACCTGCACCAGTCGGAAGGAAAGCACCCCGTGCGTCCGCTCCAACCACTCCATCAGCACCGGCCGGAAGGCCTCGACGGCCCTGACACCGTACCGAGGACTCTCCAGCCAGACTGCCCAACGGGCAATGACTTCCCGGCGGGCGTCGACCCGCCAGGCGGTGACCTCTTTGATGGAGACCATACCGCCGCGGGCGCGCGTCTCCGACACCCGCTGGTAAATGTCGGCGAGCATCTCCGCCTCCAGGTCCCACGGGGGGGTTGCGGCCAGGAGGCACGCTGCCTCCGTCGCCACCGTGCGGTAACCACGTATGGCCCTGATCGCCATGATCCTCTGTGGTCGCCTCAAGAGGGCCCTCAGCCGGACGGTCAGGGACCCCGCCCACACCGGTGCGCCGTACAGGGCCATCGCCCGGATCACCCCCACGTACAGCTGTCGGCACGTAGCGCTGGGTCCGCCCACGTTCGGCATCAGCCGCGAAAGGGCGGACGCCGCGCCGACAAGCCGGGGAACAAGTCGATAGAGATGCTCCCGGAATCAAAAATGCCCGTCGAGCACCAGGCCCAAGTACTTCATGTGGGCCTGGATGCTGATGGTAACCGACTTCACGGTGATCGAAGCGCCGGCGGGTGGCCCGGCGGTACAGAGGCCATGGAACAAAAGGGCCTCCGTCTTTTCCAGGGCCACCCTCAACCCCAACGCTTCGATCCGCCTGACAATCTCCTTGGTGCCGAGAGTTGCCAGGCGTGCCGTCCCCTCTAGCGTCCCACCCCGGGCTGTGACGAGTGTATCGTCGGCGTAGCAAATTACGCCCAGCCCGGGTGGGAGGCTTCCTCTCAACGCCCAGTCGTAGCCGATGTTCCACAGCGTCGGACCCTGAACCGACCCCTGTGGGACACCGCACGTCATGGGCGTTCGCACAACGTCCCCTACTCGGTTAACGTAGAGGACGCTGCGCCCCTCCAAGTAGTCCGCCACCAGCTGCCTGAGGTACACGGGCACCCCGTGATACCTCAGCCCCTCCCCGATGCAGCTGAATGGCAGACTGTTGAAGGCGTTGGCGATGTCCAGGAACACCGCCAACAGGACTCCTCCGCCGGTGACGGCCTCCGTCACCACGGCCTTCAGGCGCAGCAGGGCCGCGATCGTCGAACGCCCTCTCCGAAAACCAAACTGGGCGTCCGACAGATCGGGCCCGACCCTGACGAGGTGCCGCTCGATGCGGGCAGCCAACACCCTCTCCAACAGCTTGCCTGCGTCATCGAGCAGCACAATGGGCCTGTAGGCCGAAGCCGACTCGGGAGACCGTCCCGGCTTCGGCAGGAGAACCAGCCTCCCCTCTTTCCAGCACCCGGGGAACTGCTTGGACGCCAAACAAGCGTCGAACAGTCCCCTGAGGCGTGGTCCCAGGTGCTCGAGGACCAGGGCCAGCACACGGTTCGGAATACCGTCGGGCCCGGGGGCGGTGGATTTGGCTCGCATACGCGCCACCGCCGCCCCCATTTCCTGCTCCGTGATGGGCGGAGCACTTTCATCGTCGGCCTCCCGGTCTTTGTCCGGCGAAGCCATGACCGGGGGCGTGTGCTCCACCCGCCGTGGAAAGAGGTCCTCGACAACTCTGGTGAGGAGGCTAGGCTGGAGAGTCTCGGTGAGGGGGGGGCCCCGCCCGCGGAGCTTGTTCAGCGCCGCGAGGTAAGGGCGACCCCAGGGGTCACGCTCGAGACTGTCCAGCATCTCCCGCCGACTGACGTCCTTGGCGGCACGGACGGCCAGCCTGAAAGCATACCGCGCACTGCGGTAAGCCTCGTACAGCTGGCCCTCCCGCTCAGCGTCACGGTGACGCGCTCGGCTGCGGGTGTAGGACCTCCGGGCACGTATGCACGCGGCCCGGAGATCCGCCAATTCTCGGGACCACCAGGGGACCGCACTCTTCGGGGCAGACGCCGCACGCGGGGCATGGCCGCATCGCAGATCTGCGTTAACGCACAGCGGATGCGGCCAGCCTCGGCATCTACCCCGTCCGCCTGTGGCGGTGAGGACAGCCACGACTGAACGATGGCTGCCTCCGCTAACAGGTCCCGATCCAGTCGACCCACAGCCCACCGCGGAAATGCGGGAGCTCCGTCCGCCGTGTGACCCCTGCTGGGCTGCAGGAGGGTCCGGGAGACCTCTATCCAGATGTGTATGTGGTCGGATAGGGTCTCGACCTCCTCCTGGACGCACCAGCTCCTCACACGTGTTGCGACATTAGGGCTAGCGAACGACAAGTCCACTATCGACCCGCCCTGCTGCCGCACGCACGTTTGCACCGAGCCCCTGTTCAGCAAACAGCGTTGTAGTCCCCCAGAACGAAGACCTGGCGCGGTGCCAGTCGCCGTATCGAGGCCCCCAAGATGGTGAGGAAGGCCCCGAAATCCGTCGTGCTCCTGTTAGGGGAGAAGTAAACACCAAATAGCGTAACCTCTCCCCATTCCGCTGCGACATACCCATCACCCCTGTCCTTGAGCAACAAGGGTGGGGAATGCCACGACGTGGAGGCGACGATTGCCACAGAGCCGTCACTATTGCTTTACTATATATAGTGTTTTTTAAAAAAAAGGTTAGGCAGGTGTCCCACTGTTGGGCTCGAGCTTCCTTCTCAATGGAAATTGATCTATTATACCACGCTTGTCAGACGAGTAGGTGTGCATATTGTATCCCTTATTTGTCTGTTAGGACATCCACGGGCAATTATTATTTAATTGAATTGTATTCTTACCCCATTACTATACGGACAAAATAGAATTCACCATTTTTGTCCGTATGGTAGTAACTTGACTTTATTTATGCAGTATTATGCATACTATTGCGCGAATAGACACGTTTCAGCTATAAATTTCAACACAACCGTTTACTTATATAAAAAATATATTGTTATAGAACCATTTAATAATGATTAACAATTTAGCTGTCGTCATTTCAAGTTTGAACTAAATGTCTTGAATCTTTACAGGCGTAAAAGATAATGAGCAAGAATTTTTACAATAATATTAAGTATATATTAATTACATAGTTTAAAAACTAAGTAACACACTTTTGTAGACAAATTAACTGGAAAGCGTAAAGAAGAAAATAGGGAAAACGACTTTTATTGAGTCATGCAAAAATCTCAAGTACGGATATTAAAAAATATGGTAATCCTGTAAGACAATGGGAAAACTATTTAAATTATTGCATTATGATCTTGTTAACTGTACAAATATTCAAAATAATCTGACCTTTAGAAGGGAATGAAAATTACGTTCAAAGATTCCGTTATATACAAACCAAGTTCACATAAGCGTGTCAAAAATCAGCGCGTTCCGAATGCCATTTTTACTTAATCTATTCAATAAGAGCTCAAATGCATTTAAAACAAAATTACCACCATATGGCATTTTATAGTATACGTTTGAAACTGAAATATGGAAATATTTACGTATTTATTGTCAATAAAAGAGAAAATAAATAGTCTTCAAAATGTCGTATCAAACATTAATCTTGATGCAATATTATAGGCAAAATTTCATAAAGATAAAAAGCAGCTCTCAAAATAATATATTTAGAAGACAGAGACAAAGTAAAATGAAAGTTTTATGTACGGAGTAATACGTCATCTGCACCTCAAAACTGCTTTCTGAATTAAATATATCTTGAGATGAATAAACTTCGTTTTTGTTTACTTTTATTTACACAGTCGTCAACAAAACTATTTTAAAGTTAAATTGAGTTGGCTAAAGTATTGTTGCTCACAACTGTTACGTATGGTTTTTCAGATAGTCTTTAGAGGAGTTACCAGTACATTATATGGCGTAAAGTTGTGAAGAAAGTTATTCCAGAAACTTCAATTGAGGAGTATTTAACGTTGTTTTTGAGTTTATTTAAGTATAACATTTATTAGTTTTTCTTTTATTTCTTAATTAAGAACCTAATTTACTAAATAAAATTATTTTACGAATTTAATCCAATTTGTATTTGGTTTTTACCTTCCCGGCGTTTGAAATCTCGACTGGAGGACTACGAAAAGACCACGTCCTCCAATACTCCTAGGAATACCACCCATAACACGTCACCTTCGTTGCTGGGCCGACCACAGGTGCAGGGTAACTTGTCTTCAGTAGTCGACCCGACGGAATACCCCGGTCGCGGGGTACCCTCTCCTCTCGACGTTCTCCCTCGGGGATGTCGGTCGCCATCACACGGTCAGTCTCTCTGTGGGTAACGGACTAAATCCCTGTCCAGTCACCCGCGGCCTCGGCTAGGGCGGCATTAGGCGCAGATAGGACATATAGTACCTAGAAAACCTTTTATTTATAAACATCAAAGTGGCTATACTATTAATATTAGTTGCGTTTTCACATTAACTAATCAAATAACCTTTTTTTTTACTACTATCACGGGTAAGAAACGGCGAGGTAAATTCTAACTCTATCACCACTTGTAAAAATTTAGGTACGCGTAAATTATACGAAACCCTAATATAGGAATGGAAGGAAGTTAGAAGGAATAAAAATAGTTAATTTAAATTTATACTGGATTTGAAATTTTACTAATGATGAACGTGGTGGCGTAGTGAAGTGATGGTGTATTCGTTAAGACATCGATCTACAGTGTCGTCGTATGTTTAATTCTCAGGCATAATAATACTCTCTGCAGCTCTCCATTTGATATTAGTCAAGGTATAATTTGAATCCGTTTATTAAATACTAGCTGACCCGGCGAACTTTGTACCGCTCCGATATTTTCGTAAATATATATTCTAAATTGCCGAAAATATAGTCCCTAATGGAAGAACCATTACAGCTTTATCGGTGAAGATTCGATCGTCCTGGTCGCGATATTGTTAATAATAATTCAAAGAGAAATACAAATTACTCCTTATTGATTTCTGGCAAAATTATAATTATCCAATTTTCAACCATACTTAACTTTAGACAAATTTACGTTTTGTTATTACATATCAAATGCGTTTTTTTGTACTACGTTTCACAGTGACTTGTACTCTCTTTGACATTTTATGTGACGTCACACGGGAATGCGATCGAACGGGATAAAAGAGTTATTGACGAAATGTTGTAAACACCATTTAAAAACAAACGGGGTAAAAAGTATCCTATGTCCGTCTCTTGGTTCTAAGCTATCTCCCCACCAATTTTCAGCTAAACCGGTACAGCCGTTCTTGAGTTATAAATAGTGTAACTAACACGACTTTCTTTTACATATATATATATAGATGTATAAAGTTCTCTACAATACTAAGATTAATTCCTTAGAACTAAGTGTTGTTCCTAAAAAAGTTATAATTAATTAAAATGTCCTAATATAATAAAACCTATACCTAACAAACTCTCGTTCCCATTGAATGAGAGTTTGTTTGTTGGTTTGTCTCCCTACCTAATACCAATATATATTTTTATATCATCATCACAAAGTCCCGCTGTTGGGGTCGAACCTCCTCCACAATGGGAGAGAAATTGACCTACTATACCACGCTGGTCAAACACGATGGTGTAGAGTTTTAATTTCACCTTCCTTCTCTTACTGCGATGTTATCTGCTTGTGTCCCTTAATCCTCACCCAGAAAGAAAAGTAGAGATGTCAATTGTCCTCTCCCTTCTTCATGCAGAACTTTTATTTGTCTTTTTCTTTAACGATTATACATCTACAGTTACTCTGTATAATTTTTTGCTGCGATTGAACTGCTATGATTAATGTAACGTCAGAAAAATAGATTTATTTCTGAGATTTACTGAAAAGCTTAACATATTTTATCCAAACGGATAACACGAATACATAAGATCTATTTGAGATCTATTTGAAAATAGAAGGAATCTTAGAGACTAGACGTACTATTGATAAAATGCTATTAGTTTTTCTGTCTCCATACATCTCATATTTAGGCTCCTGCCTATACCACAGTGGAGAGGAAAACAAGCTTAGTAGTCTATTTTATACTAATGTGTTCAAAAAACAAAATATATGTCAATAATGTTCAAATTAAAAAAAAATAACACCCGTGTGATGACAGAAAAAAAAGAACATAATTCCCCACCCCATTTCTTGTCCATGGGCTTCATAAAATACCACTAAGGGCATATAATTTGCAAATAATATCTATGGAAGAGAAGGAAAATCTATACCAATAAATAAAATTGGAGTGTCTGTTTGTAATGTCAAAATAATAGGCTTTTTTCATGCTCACACGGTTATTGGCACGACACCTATGCCTAGAATAGAAATTAAAAAATTTTTGTCTGTCTGTCTGTCTGTTTGTTCCGGGTAATATTCAAAACGGCTGGACCGATTTCAAAAATTCTTTCACCAATGGGAAGCTATAATATCAGGGCGTAAACTAGGCTATATTTTATCCCAGTATTCCCACGGGAACGGGAACTACGCGGGTAAAACAACTATAACCTATAACCGAAGCGAAGCGAGGGCGGGTTGCTAGTCTATACCAATAAATAAAATTGGAGTGTCTGTTTGTAATGTCAATATAATAGGCTTTTTTCATGCTCACACGGTTATTTGCACGACACCTATGCCTAGAATAGCAATTAAAAAAATTTTGTTTGTCTGTCTGTCTGTCTGTTTGTTCCGGATAATCTTCAAAACGACTGGACTGATTTCAAAAATTCTTTCACCATTGGAAAGCTATAATATCAGGGCGTAAAATAGGCTATATTTTATCCCGGTATTCCCACGGGAACGGGAACTACGCGGGTAAAACGACTATAACCTATAACCTATAACCGAAGCGAAGCGAGGGCGGATTGCTAGTCTATACCAATAAATAAAATTGGAGTGTCTGTTTGTAATGTCAAAATAATAGGCTTTTTTCATGCTCACACGGTTATTTGCACGACACCTATGTCTAAAATAGCAATTAAAAAATTTTTGTCTGTCTGTCTGTTTGTTCCGGGTAATCTTCAAAACGGCTTGACCGATTTCAAAAATTCTTTCACCAATGGGAAGCTATAATATCAGGGCGTAAACTTGGCTATATTTTATTCCGGTATTCCTATGGGAACGGGAACTACGCGGGTAAAACAACTATAACCTATAACCGAAGCGAAGCGAGGGTGGGTTGCTAGTTGGAAATAAATCTCTATACCAACTCTTTTGACCAGTGTGGTACAGTAGGTCAATATCCCTCCCATTGAGGAGGAGGTTCGAGTATAACAGTGATACGTATATGACCTGTGATGATGATGATGAGACAATGCTAGATCGCCTTTGAAGCATCCTGCATACAAAATTTCATGAAAATCTTAGGAACTGTTTGCGTGATTCTGTACTTATAGAAATATACAAAAATTGCTTCTTTGAAGGTATTAGAAAGATGAATAGGAGCTTCGCTATTTCGATAATATCCATACTAATATTATAAATGCGAAAGTAAGGATGTTTGTTTGTTTGTTTGTTTGTAACGCTTTCATGCTTAAACCACCGAAACGATTTCAAAAATTCTTTCACCAATGGAAAGTTATAATATCAGGGAGTAACATAGGCTATATTTTAGCCCAGTATTCCCACAGGAACGGGCACTACGCCGCAGGTAAAGCGACTGAAATCGAAGCGAAGCGAGGGCCGATTGCTAGTCTATCTATATAAATAAAAATGAATTGTTGTTCGTTAGTCTGATTAAAACTCGAAAACGGCTGGGCCGATTGAGCTGATTTTGGTTTTAAAATGTTTGTCGTAGTCCAGGGTAGGTCTAAACGGTGAGCAAATAAGGAAAAATTGCGAGTAAGATAGAGTAAGACGACAATTCCATTTTCCCATATAAAAGTTGACCACTTACTTTCTGTCAAACATTTGACGGTATTTGTACTCTCAGTTCCACTCGAATTGAAGAACGCATTAAAACATGACTTTTGAATCGACAACATAATATCAACTTTGCTCATAACATCGTGTATTTAAATTTCAAAATATAAAAATAATTAATGTGTTGACATGTTTGATGGGTGCCAACCTTACAGTGTTACCAATTCTCAAAAATATTTTTATTATAATAATAAGTGTATCCGAACGTTCCATTGTTTTGTCATCTCATGTAAAAAAAACCCGTGTATCCGAACGTTCCATTGTTTTGTCCATAGATTTAGAGACTTTTTGCTGCGCTCCTACTTTAACATCCTTGGTTTTGTCATCTCATGTTAAAAAAAAGAAACATTTAATTTGAGAAATACTGAAATACTGCTAAAAGTGATTTTCTTCTCGCTGCTTACAATGCCGAGGAAAAGAAAACCACCTGACATAGGTCGTCGAAGTCGTGTAAATGTGCAACGAGCTACTTTACGCTCCAACCGCACTAATGACCAGCGAGAGGCTGATAATGATAACAGTCGTACAAGTATGGAAGAATTACGTTCAAGAGTAAATAACTATGAAGTGGATAGGCAGAGAATGGAACGAGTTCGTGCACATCGATCACAACAGCAGCGAGCACGGGATAATGAATTTAATCGATTCCGCAGACGCAATGCTCCTGTAAACCTCGAACGAGGAGCATTTTCCTACGATCCGGAAATTGATTATAGTGCCGACAAATCTGTGACGATTGGAGAAATGTCAATCATTTGTCAACATTGTAAAGCATTAAAATACAGTAGTGAACCTGCAGGATTATGTTGTGCTGGTGGCAAAATACAATTGCCACAATTGGTTCCACCACCTGAACCGTTACACTCATTAGTTAATGGGATGGAAAGTGAGTCTAAACACTTCTTGGCTAACATCCAAAAATATAATAATTGCTTCCAAATGACATCGTTTGGTGCAACGCATATAGTACAAGACGGGTTCATGCCCACTTTCAAGGTAGTATACCATAATTGTTTTAGTGAAATTCTAATTTGTATTTGTATCACAATTAATTTAACCAGTTCTTAAACAATTACAGATACAAGGACAAATTCATCACCTACTGGGGGCAATGCTGCCAGTGCCAGATGCAGATCATAAATTTTTGCAAATTTATTTTATGGGCAATCAAGATGCGGCAGTTGATACACGTTGTGGTCATAATCCAACCGTCAAGCGAACCATTGTCCAACAACTGCAAACATTTCTTCACGAGAATAATGAATTAGTGAAGGTGTTCAAAATGGCACTGGATCGGATGCCATCAGACAGCCATAATATTGTAATAAGAGCCGACAAAACACCTGCTGGAGAGCATGCAAGGAGGTTTAATTCACCGACAATAGATAAAGTAGCTATTGTCGTTGTTGGAGAGAATTTGCAATCAAGAAATATTGTACTTCATCGCCGGAACAATGAATTGAAACGTGTATATGAAACGCATAGAGCTTATGATGCTTTACAATACCCATTAATTTTCTGGCAGGGAGAAGATGGGTACCATTTTAATATCAAAATGGTTAATCCAACAACAGGTAATTAGATTATACAAAATAAAACATTTTATATATTCAATATATAAATGTATTTTTTTATCATTTGTACTTCCAGGTGCTGATACACACAAAAAAGTCAGTGCCATGAATTATTATGCATACAGACTCATGATCGGTGAAGGTGAAGTAAATCACATTTTGATGTGTCAACGGCTCTTTCATCAGTATGCAGTGGACATCTACGTCAAAATTGAGACTGAACGATTGACATACATTCGTCTAAACCAACAGCAGCTTCGATCTGAAGAGTACATTCATCTTCGCGATGCAATCAATGCTGACGGCAATGTAAATAATGTAGGAAGAATGACAATTTTACCGGCCACTTACATCGGAAGCCCGCGCCACATGCACGAGTACGCTCAAGATGCTATGTCTTATGTTCGAAAGTATGGCCGTCCAGACCTATTCATTACATTCACCTGTAACCCACAATGGATTGAAATAAAAAAAGAACTGCTACACAACCAAACACCACTTGATAGGCATGACATCACAGCCAGAGTTTACAAGCATAAATTAAAATCTTTAATGAATTTCATTACAAAGCATCGTGTGTATGGCCAAGTACGTTATTGGATGTACTCTGTTGAGTGGCAAAAGCGTGGTTTGCCACATGCTCATATATTAGTCTGGTTAGTTGACAAAATAAGGCCAGAAGAAATTGATTCCATTATTTCAGCCGAAATTCCTGATGAAACGGTTGACCCAAAATTGCATACAATAGTAACTAAACACATGATACATGGACCTTACGGAGTTATCAACAACAGCTCACCCTGTATAATCGACGGCAAGTGCTCCAAACGGTACCCGAGAAACTTGGTTGCTGAAACCATCTCGGGAATCGATGGTTACCCATTGTATCGTCGGCGATCAGTTGAGGCTGGTGGACGATCTGTAGATGTCAAGATAAAAGGACAAGATTTTTATGTAGACAATAGTTGGATTGTGCCGTTCTCGCCCATATTGTCCAAAACTTTTGAAGCTCACATCAATGTGGAATTTTATAACTCTGTGAAATCCATAAAAGTACATATGTAAATATGTTAACAAAGGTAGCGACATGGCCACCTTCGCAGTAACAAACACAAATGATGAAGTGTCTCACTATCAGATGGGTCGCTATGTAAGCAGCAATGAGGCTATTTGGCGTATATTTTCGTTTGCAATTCATGAAAGACATCCCACTGTATTCCATTTGGCAGTTCATTTGGAAAATGGACAACGAGTGTATTTCAACCCAAACAACGCTGTGGATAGAGCGGCACGTCCAACTGTGACCACATTGACAGGTTTCTTCTCAATTTGTGAAACTGATCAATTCGCTCGCAGTTTGCTGTATGCTGATATGCCGCGCTACTACACATAGAACGCATCATCAAAGTCTTTTCAGCGTCGTAAACAAGGAACACCACTTGAAGGATATGAAAATGTATTTGCCACAGATGCTATAGGCCGTATATATACAGTACATCCTAATAACGATGAATGTTATTATCTTAGATTGTTATTGGTGAATGTTCCTGGTCCGACATCTTTTCAACAATTGAGAACAGTTGATGGACATCTGTGTGCGACTTACCGTGAGGCGTGTCAATTATTACGGTTGCTTGAAAACGATTCGCATTGGGATGATACGCTCAAGAATTCCGTGATATCTTCATCGCCGCATCAAATTCGCACACTGTTTGCGATTATAATATCGACATGTTTCCCCTCAAATCCGAAAGATTTGTGCATGAAATATAGGGATGACATGTCTGAGGATGTGTTGCATCGCGTGCGTTGTGAAACTTTAAATCCTACATTGGAAATTACGGCAGAGATTTACAATGACACATTGATCATAATAGAAGATATGTGTTTATTGATGGCAAATAAAGTATTGTCGTGTTTGGGCCTGACAGCACCCAATCGTGCTATGCAAGATGCATTAAACCATGAGTTGCAAAGAGAACTCCAGTACGATACTCAAGCTATGACCGAAGCAGTTCGCACAACTGTTCCGCAATTGAACGAAGAACAAAGGATTGCGTACGATCGTTTGATACAAGCTGTAAACAGTGGGTCTGGGGGGATTTACTTTCTTGATTCTCCTGGGGGTACTAGGAAAACGTTCCTAATTACATTGCTATTAGCAAAGATCCGATCGCAAAATGAGGTAGCCCTAGCGTTGGCTTCATCTGGAATAGCAGCAACTTTATTAGAAGGCGGACGAACTGCACATTCAGCCTTAAAATTACCATTAAACATGCATATCAACGAAACGCCAGTTTGCAACATCGCCAAAAATAGCGCTATGGCGAAGACTCTCTAAGTATGCAAATTAATAATTTGGGACGAATGCACAATGGCCCACAAGAGGTCGCTGGAGGCACTAGATAGGACGTTAAAAGATTTACGTGATAACCAAAACATTTTTGGTGGAGCCATGATACTGTTGTCAGGTGATTTTCGTCAGATTCTTCCAGTAATTCCTCGATCGACTGTTGCTGACGAAATAAACGCATGTCTAAAATCATCAAATTTGTGGTGGCACGTAAAGACACTACAATTAACTACTAACATGCGAGTGTTTTTGCAACAAGATCAAACTGCGACTGTGTTTTCGAAGCAGTTGCTGGATATTGACAATGGTAAGGTCGCAGTTGACAGCTCGACCGGATTAATGACTTTTGCCACAGATTTCTGTCACTTCACAGAATCGAAAGAGGAGCTTATTCAGCGTGTTTTTCCGGACATTAAACAACAATATAATAACCACGATTGGCTAAGTGAACGAGCAATATTGGCAGCAAAAACAAAGATGTCGATGATCTCAATGCTACCATTCAGAATTTCCTTCCAGGAGAGTTGTTTACGTACAAATCAGTTGACACGGCTACAAACCAGGATGACGTAGTCAACTATGCTACAGAATTTTTAAATTCATTGGACTTGCCTGGACTACCACCACATAATTTGAAATTAAAAGTAGGGTCAGTTGTCATCATGCTGCGTAATATTAATCAACCTCGACTTTGCAATGGAACGAGATTGGTTGTGAAGAAACTCATGAATAACATCATCGAAGCTAAAATAATCAAAGGAAAATACAAAGGAGAGGATGTCTTAATCCCACGAATACCTATAATTCCAACGGATTTGCCATTTGATTTTAAAAGGTTGCAATTTCCCGTGCATCTAGCTTTTGCGATGACCATAAATAAATCGCAAGGCCAATCGTTGCAAGTTTGCGGAATAAACTTAGAGTTTCCCTGATTCGCACATGGACAATTATACGTTGCGTGTTCGCGTGTCCAAAAACTAACATCCTTATTTATTTACGCACCGCAAAAAAAAACTAAAAATATTGTCTACCAGAAAGCACTATATTAATTAACTGTATATATGTACAGCAGTGGACATTTATTGGCCGATATCATGATGATGATGATAACTGTGTTGTATTTAATTTAAGCAAAGATTTGTTTATCATGTTCACAGTCCAGAAACGAGCACATCCACGAAAATTTTAAATTTTTGTATATGGAGTGTATAAATATAAATAAATGACTTAATATGTATATAATATGTGCATTTGGATCCTTACAATTATATAATAATATGTTGTATATATCTAAAATAAAACTCAATTTGATACAACATTTTTTTTTTATTTCAAAATATATTAATCACTCTTCTTCTTTTTCTTTTCAAATTATGCCTTCCATCTTTGCTTGACGATTATTTTGCCAATGTCAACGTGTATTAGTTACTCTTTATTTCCATCAACTTGGCTCCATCTACTTGGGAACCACTTGGCTCGCCAGGACATGATAATATGGCGGAAGTACTAGGCGACTCGGACAAATCTGATTCGATCAGAACATTATCAATGTTGAGCTGCTGGCTGTCTTCAATAACATCAATATCTACCAGAACATTCTTGATATGGGGCTTTTGGCTGTCTTCAATAACATGAATGTCCTGTATGTCTTCGGCCGATAAATTTAATTCACAGAATGTCTTCTCAGATGATGAAGATGGCATTGTAGAAACGTGTTTTGGTTTAGATAGCAGCTTTTGCTTTAATATATTTTTTGTACTTTTGCCCTGTTCACGCGTATTATTCTTTCTACATTCTTACCACACTTGGTACAAAATCTGAAGGTGTCAGCGATTATGTTGTATCATTCGTCGCATCTTAATAATAATTTAATACAACCTGGACAGTTATTATTTTTGTTCTGCCGTTCCATCCACTTTTTACAAAAGGGACAATGCATTTTAAGGAGTTGAGGGATATATAGCTTCACTATAACTTCTGGAAAATAAGTTTTAAAATATCAACAATTTAAATATTATAGTTGTTTGAATTCTTTATTTTCTCGATGACAGATGTAGTTCTTCTTCTTTTCCTAACCATGGCCACCGTCAAAAAAAAAACGACAGATGTAGTTTGATAGTTATAGTGTAAATATTTGTCAGTATTCACTCAAAAAAAAATTATCTATGGTAAAATGTCACTTGAAATGTAAACGTCTCTTTGCTGTGCATCTATACTATAATTCTTTAATATTCCTAAAAATCTAAAAGCAACAAATTTCAATAAAATTAAAAAAGTATTGTGTCGTGTGTTTATGACTTACTAAATATGCCTCCAATAATTAGGCGGTACGAAGTTCGCCGGGTCAGCTAGTATTGAATAAACAAAAGGTGTCATGAGATATTTCCTTCATTTGATATATCACACTGAAGAGTGTGGCAATGAATTGATTGCTTAACAACTCAAAATAAATGTACTGGTGAAAATCTTTAAATTCTAATCATAAGTAATAATAAATTTTAAAAAATTAACATGTTCTATATGATTTGTAACGGGCTGTATAATAATGTATATAGTAAATACTACAAATACATATGACCACGAATAACTTACGGAGTAACTTACATACTTACTACACGAAAAAATAAATATTTACATAAAGATAAATTTTATTAAAAAGCAGATATCGGGGTGTATTTAAAATCACACGACAGAAGTGAAATTTTTATCAAAACGAGATTAGTACAAAATATAATTGTGAAGCACTATGTTTTCGTTTTATATTCATAATAAAATAATAACATTTGCAAAATATACAATCCCATTAAAAGCATTTTCATGTAAAATGTTGCCAAAAAGAGACCTTGGTTCGCACTGTCAAAAGGATGTCAGAGCTGATGTAGAGATAAACTTCTAACTTTACACTCTAACCCTGTAGGTCCGAACTTTGCAAACTCTACCTTTATCAAAATATGGCTTGGTACCCTATGAATTTTAATAATCATCAGTGAGTCAGTGACTTAATCGGGAAGTTTTTAGATATCAATAAAATCTAAATTAAAGGAGCTATGCAATTAAAACTTTATATTTTTACTCGCTGACCCAAAGAACGTTGTTCTGTTTAAATCTTAAAAATAGTAAAAGGAATTCTCCTTGAAATCAATCGCAGCACCACCTACCGGGTCTAATAGTGAATCTAAACCATTCTTGATTTCCCTCGAATACACAGAAAATTTCATCAACATCGGTCCAACCGTTTAGGAGGAGTTCAGTGACATACACACGTACACAAGAGACATTATATATATATATATATATATATATATATATATATATAAAGAAAATTAAGGCTGCTATTGAAAACATAATCCGAGAATATTGTTTATTTATTATTCTTTAAACTCAAGTTAGGAGGATTAAAAAAACCGACAAAAAGTTTCGCGAAAAGGTAGAAGTGCAGTTACTTTTGCTTGGCTCGTCTTCGCGGAACATTACCTTGCCCCAAGTTGTAAATATGTATAAGAGTGGTAGGACCACACTGTCGACAGTTATCTGTCTACAGCCGCGGGCCGGTCCATCCAGGGTAGTACCACACTCTCGCAGAAAATCGACGTCTGAGTAGTAGCAATTAGTTACTGCGTTTCATTCGGTGAGCGAGAGAGCCGGCAGCCCAACTTTCTGAGGGTGTTTGCGTGTGGAGGGTTTTGGTGGTGCCCTTGGTATCACCGAGCCTCAATTCACGCATTCACACTCCCTTCATTTTTTCGCGGTAAGCAGCGGCCTTGTAAAGGTCCATGAGCGGTAGCAACACTTACCATCAGGTGTACTGTTTGCTCGTATGCCATCGTGGCAATAAAAAAAAATAAATAAATTACCCTGGTAAATGTTGCTTTAATTGATCGTCATTAGTATCGTACTGCAAAATGCTCTCATAGTCGACCAGCGCCGACTTTTTTTTGTCAGGCTATGGTGCGGCTGCTCACCGCCCATTCCGTCCGGGGTGATGAGAAGGCGGTGCATAATTGAATGACCACCATATTCTCTCCCCTTCGCCATTGGGTTGACCACTGGTACCGAATCCTTGTCTTCCGTGGCTAGCTAGATCGGTAGCAACCGCGATCGTCGAACTTCCCTTTCGAAAACAGAATTGGGCATCCGACCGACCGGGACCGGCCTCGCTTAGGTGCTGGCCGATGTGGGCAGTCAGGATTCTCTCCAACAGCCTGCCCATATCATCCAGCAGCACATTGGGCCTTTAGGGCGCGGCCTTATCCGGAGTCCGTCCCAGGGCCAGTGCCGACTGCACTTCGAAGAAACGTTAAATATCTGAGCGCACTTAGAAAACTTATGGTTTAATATTAAAACAAAATTTTTACTTCAAAATGTCTTTCGTAGTCTAGATAACATAATAAAAAGAATATTCTTAAACCTCATATAAAATTAAAACATCTTTTGAACTAACAGTTTTATAAAGTTAGTTTTATGGTCACAAATATTTAGTTGGTACGGGTTCGATAGTTCCCTTGGTACCGCTGGTTTCATGCATAATGCAAACTTTCAATTGTCTTCTGCAGTAACACTGTTCGTGTTTAAAATTCATTCACTACGTTTGCAACCTCAGGTACACAGAAAGCTTTATCATTTCTTATGCATCTTGGACATATGGAATATTTTTATCTTTTTTGTTTCTTTTTTTTATATAACTTATATAAAAAAGTAAATGATGAAATAAAAATACCATAATCAGCCATAAAATTGCATTACTCAGGTTGTATATATAATAGAAACTCGATTATCCGGCCCCCAGTTATACGGATTCGCGATTATCCGTACTACCAACCGCGACCTATGTATTGTACCTACAAATCGAATTTATGCATGCATGAACAGACAGAATGGCATGTCCCATCCGCGTCCCGCGGGATGCTGCCCCACGCATTTCGTTATTGTTTTAGAGAGTAATTGTTACCCCTTTCTGATGTGCGTGCCCCAGAGGATGTATGTGTATTCGTGTTTTAGTAAACGCATAAAATTATATACGTACTACAAATGTACATAATCAAAGGAGCTTTTTCATACATTTGATTATCCGGCTTTTCGATTATCCGAATGCCCAACGACAACAATTAGTTCGATTAATCGAGTTTCTATTGTACGATAAATAAACAGCAGATGAGTCTGGTCGCGAAACAAAAAAAAAAAAATCTCTGGTTTATCATCATTTTTGCGCTTACAACTTCCTATACATAAAGTTCTTATCTCAGAGACAGTCGTTTTGAGACTTTCATGAATTAAGTAAAAATAGAATTAAAACAAAGATGTTAGAAAAATTTATGAGATTTCCCAAATTAAATACATATCAATGTAATCATTGAGTAAGAAGTGTTTATCACCCCATCTTTTCCGTAGGTATCCGTAAGGATCCGTATGTAGCTTAAAAGTAGTATAAGCAAGCAAGAAACAGGTTACTAATGCAAGAGAAGAAAAATTTTAAATGAAACTCTGTGCCACCCCTACCCAACGTAATGTAGTAAGCTAATTTCATCCATTTCTAGTAGATCCATAACCTAGCAGTAGAACGTATATGAGAGAATAAGAAAAATTCAACGTTTTCGAGGAAAATAATAGTAAAAATATTTTCAAATTAATAAAAAATCGATGCCAGCTGAAAAGCTATTCGTTTTATAGCTCGAACTGAAGTTTTGAGAGCATTTCAAATAGACTAAGTGTGCCTGGCCACTGAGGTAACAAACTTGGGCTATGAAATTTAAGGTAAGGAATTTTCATAGAATATTAATGTTTAAATGAGTTTGAATAGAAGGCAGATTAATAATAATTAAAAGAAATCTGATTACATTATATATTATAACACCTTTCTATTTTCTTTTTTCTTAAAAGCCTGTAGATGTCAATGATATGCATATCATCGTCAATTCTTCTCCAATTCAGCTCAAATAGTCTTATTGTTGAGCTTGAGCCTCCTGCACAATAGGAAGGCAATTGACCTACTATACCACGCTGGTTAGACGGGTTGGTATAGGGTTTTATTACAAGTTTTATTTCTCTTGCATGGATGTTATTTGCATCTTTCATCCCTTAGGCTTATATCACGTTTTTTTTTTTTTGTGGGTGGGCTGCGGTCGGCGCGCCTCCGCACCACTCCGTCCGGGACGACAGAGGGGCTTAAGCACGCAACTCCCGCAACCCACCCGAAAACCACGTCGCCTTCGTCGTTGGGCCGACCACCGGAGAGGCTTATTTTACGATACCCAGGTGTGGTGAATTGTACAGTTACTTCGTCGCCACACGGGTAATGCACATACCTCATCTATAATTAAAAGAAAATTGAGATGCTACATCACAATAATCAAACCATTTGATATGGGACTTTCTAATTGCCCATTTCTGGTAGTAGTTTTCTCCTTATATAACTATGTTATCTCATAGTTTTGATAGAATTAAAAATATGTGGCTGTATCGATGTAATCCCAATAATACCATAACGATAAAAATGGGAAACAAGTTCAATATTATGATAATTAAGATGTGGTTATCGACTTCACTGATAAAAGACTTGAGAAGCCATAGGTGCCAAGTTCTGTAGATAATCCTAAAATTTATTTATTAGAAGAACTTATAAGATTCTTAGGTAAATCTATAACAATAAATAAAATTAGAGTGTCTGTTTGTAATGTCAAAAAATTAGGCTTTTTTCATGCTCACACGGTTATTTGCACGACACCTATCCCAAAAATAGCAATTAAAAAAATTTTGTCTGTCTGTCTGTCTGTCTGTCTGTCTGTTTGTTCCGGGTAATCTTCAAAACAGCTGGACCGATTTCAACCGAAGCGAAGCGTGGGCGTGTTGCTAGTTTAAAATTATATACGCTTCGGTTATAGGTTATAGTCGTTTTACCCGCGTAGTTCCCGTTCCCGTGGGAATACCGGGATAAAATATAGCCTAGTTTATGCCCTGATATTATAGCTTTCCATTGTTGAAAGAATTTTTGAAATCGGTCCAGTCGTTTTGAAGATTACCCGGAACAAACAGACAGACAGGCAGACAAAAATTTTTTAATTGCTATTTTAGGCATAGGCGTCGTGCAAATAACCGTGTGAGCATGAAAAAAGCCTATTATTTTGACATTACAAACAGACACTCCAATTTTATTTATTGGTATAGATAAATGTCATCATAAGCGATTTCAACGCAGATCTTATTCCATCCCAATCACCACGTGTCCAAAAACTCCTTGAAGTCATCGAGTCTGCCAATTTACAGATGTACCACCTTTTTTTTTTAGTGGGCTATGGTCAGTGCACACGTCATCAGTTCTGACCGGGGCGACGAAAGGGTGGCGCGAGGCCCCATAACATCAAGTGTGCTGTTTGCTACTAATAACAAAAAAAAAACTTAAAATATATAAATAAATATTAAGCTAAATTTATGACAAAGTCATCATCATCATCTTGCTCTTATCCCAATTACTTGGGGTCGACGCAATATGTCATCTGTTTTGACATATTGCAAAAAGTTTCGGCAATGACTTTTATGACCGGGCGCCTGCCTGACGTCAACCCTCCTTGGGAATGTAATCGTTGACCCAAATGGTACCAGATGGAGTTGGTCCGGGTCAATCTAGGGCTCTTAGTCGTCTTTTACTATGACAAAGTAAAATGACTTTTATTTATGACAAAGTAAAATCCATTATTATTTCAACAGTATATCCACGGTCTTATTCAGGTGTATTTCAAAGTTTTTGCGTTCTACTAAGTAAGTTTTTCGTCTCGGCTCGCTACAATCCATTACGTTTTTATACACAATATATTGTGTTGATAGCACAGTACATTTACGGCTTAGAAAATACTTTACTTTTAGATACCAACGAGTATATCTTACGTACATATTTGTACATTGTCGTTCAAATATGTTTTGATGTTCGTGAGTTGACGTACATCATTATGCTCGAATAACTTAGTTACGTATGTTGTTATCAAATTGTCGGTTTTCTGTGTCCATCAATCAATTTACCAGCCTATTGACAGGTCTCCCTATGGAAAATAATGGTATGTAATATCTTTAAACGGCCCTAAAAATTGCCATGAAATTTAGTATGCAGTAGGTTTCGAGGGCGATGAATCTATCTGTCTAGGTTTAATTTAAAATAACTTCATTTTATCAGTGTTATTGGACAATAAAAAAAAGAAAATATTTAGAAACAGAATTCGAAGGAGAATTTTGTATAGCATAAACAATAAAAATAATTCAGATGGGAATAGGAGCAATCCCCTTAATCTAGATAGCCCCAGTAAGGTTCGTTGTCTTCCTTTTTTAATTATGTCCCTTTTTATCATTCTTTTCTCATTCATCTATATTTTTTTCTATAATTTACCAAAAAAAAAATACCGGTCATTCGACTATTAATCATTACGCTTGGTAGGTGTTTGAAAAAATGTATTTTATGTTATAAGTGTAAGGATATTAATGCTACCCATACTTCTGATGATGGGTAAAAATACATTGTATTCTGTCATCACGCGGGGAATAAGTACAGTAGAAGATATATTGTCAAAGGAAATCAAAATTTTGATGCTCGCATTTTAATTAACCAACCACAAATTCAGTTTTGCGCGTACCTATAACATAATTAATATTGCAACACAACATTTATTACTTTTAATCGAAACCATGACTGTTAAAATCAGTTATCAAAAACAATATCAATTAGAGATCCATTGATTAAAACCGCATAATGTGCTAAATAGAGTGTTGAAGTTACCTCAAAATACATTCACCCCGAAAATATTACACAATTTTACTGCCACTAGGCTAAAATATCGGCTATATATCCAATGAAAACAGGGTTTTTTTTTTCATGGAGAGTACACCATAAAATCGCCTTAGGGACCATTTTACTCATCGCCGTAAAAGTGTTAAGCCAATTTTACAAATTGATACACCTACTCCGACCCTTAAGCCGTTGTAATAAGAACTCAAACTATGCCTATAAAAGGTTGAACTTATGTA
This sequence comes from Lymantria dispar, assembly GCA_032191425.1. Lineage (NCBI taxonomy): Eukaryota > Metazoa > Arthropoda > Insecta > Lepidoptera > Erebidae > Lymantria > Lymantria dispar. The sequence continues at coordinate 27,166,126 of CM063452.1, read as the reverse complement.
CATTTGAATTCAAAAACAGTAGTTCAGTTACGTATTGTGTTTAAAATATATAAATAAAAGTATATTTATATGTTCTTTTTAGTAGATATAAGTCCCAATACCGACCACCTCTTCGAGATTAAGTAAATGCCCATCAACAATGCATTTACGGGTCAATGGGTTACGGTCGGCGCGCTCTTCGCACCACTCCGTCCGGGGCGACTGAGGGGCGTAAGCACGCACCCCTGTCACCCACCCGTGACACGTCTTAGTCGTTGCACCGACCACTGGAGCAATGTGACTTGTCGTCAGTGGTCGGAATAATGTTAGATCTAAGATTTTTTTTGTGTGATTGTATTTGTTAGTTAGCTATACGGTTATGGACTAAGAATACAATTAACCACCCCTTCTTTTACCCGTGGGTGTTGTAAAAGATGACTAAGGGATTATATTACGCAGATAATATCTATGCAAGGGAATAATGGACATAAATCCTTATTCTAACTCGTTTAACCAGCATGGAATAATAGGTCAATTCCTCTCCCATTGTACAGAAGGCCTGAGCCCAACAGTGGGACTTTTATAGGCTGGCATGATGATGATAATCGTTAATTGACTGTGACAAGTTTAAGTGGATCCGAGCTCAGGGCTTTACCCCTTCGAGCCGACCACGGGGGATAAGGAATTCGTACCGGGTTGTCGGCCCAACGACGAAGGCGACGAGCTTCGGTGGATTATGGGGCTGCTAAAATTATTCTAATAATATATAATAATTAATATATATAATATTTTTTATAAGTCTTATGTTATAATGACGGGCAGGGTATTGATAAGGTATTGATACCTGTAGTTTGCCCAAATGGTGATAAAGAGGTACAGTACAGAAGTTGTATTGTTTGTTGTTTAAGTTGTTGTTTGTATTTGATTTTTGATTGCCCGACGTTTGGACCACTTCACAGCATTCATGGTCACGGGTGAATGGGGTGCTGAGTCAGAAACCTCCTCGTGGTGCACCTTGGGCACGAGCTGCAACTCCTCTTCTCTTTTTGTTTTGTGAGTTGCAGCTCGTGGCGAATATCTGACATGGTGGGGTAGGCTCCTTATGTCTTTCTTTTCTTGGGATTTAGCGAGTCTTCTGGGAGTCTAGCCTGGAAAGGCTGTAGGGCTTGGTCGGCATCTCGGACATATTCTGAGTAGTGGCGATGCAAGTCAGGCGGCGGGTACGACTGGTTGTGGAGACGCAACCAGGCGGACTGGCTTCGGCCAACGTCGGCAAACTCGTCGGAAGGCGAGGGGCTTGCCTTAATTGGCTGGCCCGCGTGGAGTTCACCACAATAAAAAAACCTCAAAGTTCCAAGGTGTCGACCGTTCCGCCTTGGAGCGCCCCTTTATGGGTGGTTGGTGGAGAGCATCAACCTGCTAGAGGTCAAACCATGGATACCTCCCGACCTCCGTGGTATACTAAATCGGGTTACCTGGGCAAAGGGGTCCCTGCACAGGTGGACTTTTAGTTACCCTATACTCGTGGGAACATTCATGGAACCTATACTTAAAAACTCTAAAATAAAAATCGATGCAGTGAAGGAGGCGCTTAGCGCGAATACCAAACATGACGGGAGTGTGGAGACTGAGGTGGCTATGCCTCCTCCCACACAATCATTGGCTGAGGCTTACGGCACCACCCGCCGTAGCAAAAGAATCGGCAGTGACCTAAGTCTCAAATATCTTAGGTCGGGCTCGGAGGCTGACTCAGAGCCTAGGCCAAAAGTGAGCACGGCTCAGAGGGGCAAAGCAAAGGGCAAAGGCCACGCTGCTGGTCTCTCGCGGGCCCGCAGGAAGTTGACTCAGAAAGATCAAATGGCTGAAGATGGCGACTCCGATACGGACAGTGAGTTCTCATCTGCCTCTGCCTCTTCAATGACAAAAGGGGAGTTAAATGAGAAGCAGCTAATTACGCTAGGACCAGATGCCATTAAGTGCTTCGGGCTGAGCAAGGTTGCCGAAATTAGACAAGCGGTAAGGAGCTCTGGTCACCTGAAAGGGACGCACCAAAAGATCTTATGTGACAGTGCGGAGTCACTGATGGCGTGCATCAATGCACTTATGGCGCGTCCTGAATCAGAGGATCTTCGCTTACTCCGGAAGGATATTGCCTTACTGAGGAAAGAAAATGAGAACTTGAAGAACGAAGTAAAGTCTCATCGCAGGCAGTTCGAAGAAATGAGGACCGCAAAATCAGCGGCTCTCACCTCTGCACCCGAGGTGGACAGGATGGAGGAGCTAGAATCTTCCCTGCTAAGATCTCTTGGGGAAATGATGACAGCACGATTCGACGATATAGAGGACCGTCTCCTGCCAGCAAAGGTTGTACGCCCGCCACTAGCAGCAGACAGGAAGAGAGGTGTTGAACCTACAGCAACTAAACCGGGAACCCAAAAACCGGCACCAGTAACCAAAACGGTTGCTAAGAAAACTGCAACGGTGCCCAATGCTACAGCGGGCGTCCCTCCGGAAGTTCCTCCAGCCCAGAATGTAACACAGGAGAGCTGGAGTACTGTTGTGCGTAAGGGAAAGAAGAAATCTTCCCCGGCTATAGTTACTACCGCGACTACCACTGCTCCTGCAGTGCTTAGCCCAGCCGCGATAGCGCGGAAGAAGATAAAGGCGGCATTAGCTGTCCCCCGATCCCCGGCTGTGATTTTAAAGTTACAGCCTGAAGCCGAAAAGAAAGGTATCACCTATGCAGATGCAATGCTTCGTGCTGAGCGGGAGGTTAACCTGCAGGAATTGGGAATCGCAGAGGGCCTTAAGGTGAGGCGCTCTGTGACTGGGGCTAGGGTTTTGCAGTTACCCAAGTCCCAGACGGCAGAAACCGCTGACAAATTAGCAGCTGGACTGCGCACAGTGTTGGCTGGAATGGCGGATGTCGTTCGCCCAGTTAAGCGAGCGGACATCCGACTAACGGGAATGGATGACTCCATCACTGAAGAGAAAGTGCAGGCAGCAGTAGTCCGTACGTGCGGATGCAGTGCAGCAGAGGTCCAAGTTGGGCAAATCCAACGAGGGCCTCGCGGCATGGGAATGACGAAGGTACGGTGCCCTGTTACGGTCGCCAAGACCCTCGCCGATGCAGGAAGACTCCTCGTCGGTTGGAGCTCCGCGAGTGTCCAGGTACTAGAGAATCTGCCCTTAAGATGCTTCCGGTGCATGGAGCTAGGACATACGACCCCGCTGTGCCCCTCCAACACTGACCGTTCGGGGCTTTGTTTCCGATGTGGAGAAAGCGGGCACAAGGCAGCTGAGTGCTTGGCCACATACCGCTGCGCAGTCTGTGCCGATGCTGGCCGCCCGTCAACACATGCTATGGGGGGACGCTTTTGTAAGGCCCCCTCAAAGAGAGGCAAGGTGACCCAAGGACCTCCGGCCACCGTTCCAAGTACAAGCCGCCAGGCCCTGGAGGAAGCTGAAATGTCTCAGTAATGGGAGACACAGTACGCTTTCTTCAGGCGAATCTGAACCGCTGCGCCGGGGCTCAGGACCTGCTACTGCAGTCCATGGCGGAGTGGAATACAGACCTGGCGGTGGCCTGCGAGCCATATTTCATTCCTCCCTCGCCCAATTGGGTGGGGGATTTAAACAACGATGTTGCTGTCCTGATTAGAGGGTGTGTCGGCCCTCCCCTCTCCGTTCTTGAGAGAGGTACTGGTTTTGTTGTGGCGGGGTGGCGGGACTTTGCCATCATTGGCTTGTATTTCTCCCCCAACCGGGTGCTGGCGGAGTTCGAACTTTTTCTCGACTCCGTCGGTGCCGCGGTTCGTCGCCACTCGCCGAGGAGGATTGTAGTCTTGGGCGACTTCAACGCAAAGTCTCGGGCATGGGGAAACCCCGTCACGAATGCGAAGGGAAGGGCCGTGGAAGAGTGGTCCAATCTCTCTGACCTGTCCCTCCTTAACAGAGGGACAGTCCACACTTGCGTGCGACATCGCGGTGGGTCCGTGGTGGATCTCTCTTTCGCCACCCCCGGTGTCGCTCGCGAGGTGAGTGGCTGGAGAGTTGAGGAAAGGGTGGAGACACTCTCAGATCATCGTTACATCCGATTCGAGGTCTCCGCCCCTCCGGGACCACTAGGGCCCCGGCGCGGAAGAAGGAGCGGGCTTCCCAAATGGGCCATTGGTCAAATCGATCTAGAAATGGCCCGGGAGGCCGCTATAGTGCAGCGCTGGGGTTCGGCGGGACAGCACATCACAGGAGTGGATAGGCTCGCAGGAAAATGGAGGAACCTCTTACAGGAGGTGTGCGATGCGGCGATGCCGAGGGCTCGACGGGGGCCGCCGCGACGCCAAGTGTACTGGTGGTCGCCCGAAATTTCTGATCTTCGGGTGGCCGCCAATCGATCGCGGCGCGCCTACGTCCGTTGTCGACAACGTAGGGACCGGGATGACGTCCTTGAGGGCCAGCTGCGGATGGAATATAAGAGGAAGAAGAAGACTCTGCAGTTGGCCATCAGCCAGGCGAAGGAGAGGGCCCGCGAGGAGCTTCTTGCGGGCCTCGATAGGGACCCGTGGGGGCGACCGTACCAGAGAGCACGTAATAAGCTCCGTGGCTGCGGCGCCCCCGTTATTAACACTCTGGATGCGGATCTCCTGTCGAGGCTAATGGGGGGATTGTTCCCACGCTCCGTGAGTCACATTCCCCCACAAATGTCTTCTCGGTCGGTGGTGGAGGTGGAGACACCTATTCCCCTCATCACTGACAATGAGCTGGAAATGGCCCTCTCCCGACTTCGAGGGAAGAGAAAAGCGCCTGGTCCGGACGGTGTCCCGGGGCTAGTACTCGGCATTGTCGCACAGTATTGGAAGGATGCACTCCGGGAACTGCTCAATGAGTGCCTGAGGTCCGGGCAGTTCCCGGAGCTCTGGAAGAGTGGAAGACTCTGTTTGCTGCGGAAGGAGGGTCGCCCAGTTGACTCTCCTTCCGCCTATAGGCCACTGGTACTGCTGGACGAGACAGCAAAATTATTTGAAAAGGTGCTTGCGGACCGTCTCGTCCAGCACCTCGAGGGTATCGGGCCGGGGCTGTCGGATAAACAGTATGGGTTCAGGCGCGGCCGGTCAACTATTGATGCGCTGGCCGCCCTGAAAAACCTGGCCACCGAAGCGGTGGCCAACAAGGAAGTAATACTGGCAGTCTCGCTCGATATCAAAAATGCCTTCAACAGTCTCCCACATGAGACATTGAAGGAGGCGCTCCGATATCACGGGGTGCCTTCGTATCTCCGGCGGCTGTTGGAGGCCTACCTCGAGGGGAGGCACGTGCTCTGGACGGGGGACGACGGGCGCATACACTACCACCGGGTGGAATGTGGTGTTCCGCAGGGCTCGGTCCTCGGTCCGACCCTGTGGAACGTGGGATTTGACTGGGTGTTACGGGGTCAGCTCCTTCCCGGGATGGGGGTTATTTGTTACGCAGATGACACCCTCATCACGGTGAAGAGGGCTGACTTCCAGGCAGCCGCCCGTCTAGCAAGGGTTGGTGTAGCGCTCGTCGTTGACCGGATAGGTATGCTGGGCCTGAGGGTCTCACTGGAAAAGACAGAGGCCCTCCTCTTTCACGGCCCACGCCGAGGTCTCCCCCGCAGAGCACAAATCAGTGTGTCTGGGGTTGCCGTGCCGGTGCAGACTCAGATGAAGTACCTGGGTCTGCACCTAGATAATAAATGGAGTTTCGGGCCGCACTTTGCCCAGCTTGTTCCCCGGCTCGCCAAAGCAGCCGCGGCTTTAGGTAGGCTTCTGCCCAATACTGGAGGTCCTGGATCATCTTGTCGGCGTCTATATGCCGGTATTCTGCGGTCTATGGCACTGTATGGTGCACCAATCTGGACGGAGTCACTCACCGCCCCTAATAAGGCCCTGCTGCGAAAGGCGCAGCGAGCCATGGCGGTGAGAACAATAAGGGGATACCGTACGGTGTCCTGGACCGCAGCTACGCTGCTAGCAGGTGATCCACCCTGGCCACTTCAGGCTAGGGCGCTCGCAGAAGTCTACCAATTTCGCGCTATGTCGCGAAATAATGGCGAATCCATCGCCACGAGGGGACTAAATAGGGCAAAGGAAACGGCCCGAAGCGCAGTAATTCGGCGGTGGAGAGAGGAGTTGGAGTCTCCCGTAGCAGGGCGGGAGACTGTCGCGGCGATTGCGCCGCACCTCCACCGCTGGATGAATCGAAGGCGCGGCAACCTGACCTTCAGGATGACGCAGGTACTTACCGGACACGGGGTCTTCGGTAAGTACCTGCATAGAATTGGTCGAGAAGAGGCCCCCGGATGTAACGAGTGTGACGCGCCAAATGACGATGCGCGTCACACACTGGAAGTATGTCCCGCCTGGGGGCCTCAGCGCCGCGACCTGTCGGCGGTTATAGGAATAGACCTGTCGTTGTCGACCATCATTTCAAAGATGCTCGATAGCGACGGGTGCTGGACGTCGATGGCCTCTTTTTGCGAAGAGGTCATCTCAAGGAAGGAGGCCGCGGAGCGGGAACGCGAGGCACTCGCGTCCGCGAACTCGCTTCGCAGGCGGCGACCAGGGAGGGGGAGGCGGCGATACGCGCATCTCCTCCCACCGCCTTAAATCACGACAGGTCGTGGCCAGATAGCCTAGCGTAGGGGTGTCGGGGATCGAATGTCAAAAGACGATCTCTCTGGCACCCCGTAAAAGCGCGGAAGGGACCGCTGTGGTTTTAGTGGGTATTCCGGCAGCATAGGCAGCCGGCGAGTCCCACACTCCCCGCCATCAGACGCTGGCGGGGGTTAGTGCGTAAACTGCATTTCCACAGCGTCAAAAAAAAAAAAAAAAAAAAAAAAAATGGTCACGGGTGAATGCTGTAAAGTGCACGTAAAGTTTACAAACGCGATAAAATCCGTAAAGTAGTTTTGTTTGACGTCCTCCTCGAGGGGGGGACGTCGGTCGATGGGAGGGTACCCCACTAGGGGGTATCCCGTCGGGCCGACCATTGATGACAAGTAACCCTGCTCCGGTGGTTGGTCCAATGACGAAGGCGACGTGGTGTTCGGGTGGGTTGCGGGTGTGCGTGCTTACGCCCCTCTGTCGCTCCGAACGGAGTAATGTGAGGAGGATGCCGACCGCGACCCACCCCAAAAAAAAAGTTTTGTTTACAATAATCTGATAACTTAAGAAGACGGGAAAAGATGTAGCAGAAAAATTACAGTTTTACGTAGCCACAGTATAAAGAAAAGAATATGATAATTCAATAAATATATGACGCTGTTTAAATGTCACATAATCCAAAATTAAAACCGCCCGCCTCCCCCCCCACCTGAGCTATCGGAACTCATGACGTTGACAACGAAATTTGAATTCATATTCTTTTAAAATTTAATGTCATTGTTTGTTTTGCTAAAAACACAGACAAAACAACATTTTCTATAAATAAAACCTAGCTAGATCGATTTTTTGGACCCGAAACCTCTAGTATGCCAAGTTTCAACAAAATCGTTGGACTCCATCCGGGACGACAGAGGGGCGTAAGTACGCAACACCCGCAACCCACCCGAACACCACGTCGCCTTCGTCGTTGGGCCGACCACCGGAGCAGGGTTACTTGTCATCAGTGGTCGGCCCGACGGAATACCCCCTACTTGGGGTACCCTCCCATCGACCGACGTCCCCCCTCGGGGAGGACGTCGGCCTTTCCTCACGCGGTCGGCCTCTCGGTGGGTGACGGACTAACTCCCCGGTCACGTCACCCACGGCCTCGACTAGGGCGGCATAACACGCAGGTAGTCACGCCTGCGCCGCCCCAGTCGCCGGCGGCGGGTCGCTTCGTTGAGGCTGGAGATTTTCTACCCTTGCACATTTTCTGCTGGCATTCCTTAGTTGTCCTTAACGATAACCTATGAGAGAGGAGAAGATGCTAACCATTACAATCTCACTCAGTTACTACACTAAACGAGGCGTAATATTATAAAAATATTATTAAAAAACAAGATACAATATTTGTGAAGCGAAAAAGGAACCACATACTGGACTTGAATTCATACATATTGGAAATCTATTTTAAATGCTTTATTTTTTTTATAGTTTAATATATGTGGTGTCAAACCTTTCCTATGTTGATCCTTACTAATCCTTCGATCCTTAGTAATATTATAATGGCGAAAGTAAGTTTGTTTGTTTGTTTGTTACGCTTTCACGCTTAAACCAGCGAACCGATTTCAAAAATTCTCTCACCAATGGAAAGCTCTAATATCAGGAAGTAACATAGGCTATATATTATCTCGATATTCCCACGGGAATGAAAACTACGCGGGTAAGGCGATTGAAACAGAAGCGAAGCGAGGGTGGGTTGCTAGACTTGCTAGTTAACTATAAAAATGAGAATTTTTAAAAGCCTAGAAAGTTAAATGCTAAATCAATAAAAGAAATCGTCCAAGTGCGAGTCGGACTCACGCACGAAGGGTTCCGTACCATTGACTAGGTAAACGAGTGCCTCCCTATTGCCATTATCGATATTGAGCTAAAAAGGGCAAAAAATCGCATTTGTTGTATGGGAGCCCCCCCCTCAAATATTTATTTTGTTTTTAGTATTAATTGTTATAGCGGTAACAGAAATACATAACTTGTAAAAATTTCAGCTGTCTAGCTGTCTTGAGATAAAGCCTGGTGACAGACAGACGGACGGACAGATGGACGGACAGACAGCGAAGTCTTAGTAATCCTGTTTTTACCCTTTGAGTACGGAACCCTAAAAAGTAAAAAGTGTGTGTACTTATATAATTACATAAGACATTATACTTCTTTAGCGTAAAAAGATAAAAATATTTTTAAAAATGTTTCTAAATATTTTGTTCTTCGGTATAGAAAAAAGCTATTTAATACATTGAAAGTTTTATCATAACGCACTAGCAGCGCCCTGCGGTTATACCCGCATGGTTCCCCTTCCCATGGGAATATCGAGATAAATTATAGCCTATGTGTTGTTTTGATATGTAAGCTATATTATTGTGAAGTTTCATCAAAATCCATTTAGTAGTTTTGCGTGAAAGAGCAACAAACATCTTCACATGCTCACATACGAACTTTCGCATTTATAATTTTAGTGGGAGTAGTTATTTAGTTAACATTTGTGACAGCCGCGCAACATAAAAAATGTTGACTAGCCTATTTCAGGGTGTCGGTTTGTCGTGACGGTGTGATCGCATTGTAAAAATTTACTCTCATAATTTTGCCGTAACACGCCAAAAGAGCTATGACTTCAAAAATAATTTAAAACATGAATAACTAAATAACTAAAAAAATATATTTTCAAATTTCAGCAAGAAACTTGAAACTCTGTTCATAGCTTTACTATGGCGTAAACTGATATTCATATGTAAATTTTAGTCTTACAGGAATACACATAGAACTCGATATTCTCTTGAATAGCAATTTTTGTGGTAATAACAATTGAGTAACATAAGTGGGCCGAGCCCGACCCTTCTCATATCTTTATTGATATCTGTCACATACCAATGCGAGAAGAAATTGTAAATATGATATGTTTCTATATATACGTTAGTGGCGATATTTCATTGCTTTCATGATATTATGTTGTATTAATAAAGCATCAAAAATTGTTAAATATATAAGCACTAGTTTCTATCAGTTTGTAATAGTTTTATGTTATTTCAGCATTTACTAATGATGAGTATGAATACTTTTTTCGGCCACGGTAATAATTTTATTTTAAAATAACTTCTAAAAGTTAGACCGTCCCGAAAAACCGACACTCTGAAGTCAACATTTTATATTGTCACAACGTCCCAAATGTCAACTAAATAATGCACTATAATAAAACTTTCAATGTATTAAATACCTTTTTTTTCTATAATTGGTATCGTTTTTCTACCAAATTAGAATAACGCAAAGGATAAAATTTTTAGAAGGTTTTTTATCTTATTACGCTAAAGAAACGTAACTTCTTTACACAAGTACACACACTTTTAATAAATTTTTCTGCTTTACAGTCATAAAAGCCCCATATTTAAGGCAAGAACCTCCTCTGTTAAAGCAAATCAATAATGATTGAATATAAAATAGAATAATATAGTACCTACTGTAGCCAGATAATTCATCACGTGTTAGGGAGTTATTCTCCACCCAAAGCCGGGTTAGCGGAAGACAGCATGTAACCCCCTAGCCAGTCAACCAGTATTTATGTGGTAGGATCACATTATTGACTGTCGCCTTTCTACAGCCGCGGGCCACTCCCGACCGGCATAGTACCATACTCTCGCAGAAAATCGAGGACGGAGTAGTAGCAATTTGTTACTGCGGTTCGTTTAGTGAGCGGGACGGAAACCCAACTTTTGGAGGGTGTTTGTGTGGTGAGGGTGTCGTGTGGTGAGATTTGGTGATGCTTTTAGTATCACTGAACCCCAATGCGCGCATTCACAATCCCCTCAATTTCTTCACATCCATGAGCGGCAGTATCACTTATCATCAGGTGTGCTGTTAAGGAGTTTACCACCAACGACAACAACAAAAATTTAGCTTTCTATTCATTTGGGTGGACCATTAGTATCGTGTTCTTGTTTGGGTTGACCCGCTAAAAAAGATTAAGTATTTGTCAAACATATCTTTCGGGACTTAATTAAGACGTTACGCCTTACAGAAAGTATCGCGAAATCCTTTTTTTTTTAATAAAAAAATTAACATTGAAAAAAGTTATAACAAACAAATTGATAAGGTGTATGTACAAAACTTTGAAGAAGCGAGCAAACTTATCCGGAGGATCTAGACATTCATCAATCATGATTTAGCCCCGAGTATCATATTCGAGCCTGATAGATTTTCTGTAAAAAACAAGTAAAAAAAGTGCCAAAATAGTTGTGTATCAAAATAACGTTTTTAGGAAAGTTGTGGAACCTTCTCTTCTAAATTATGTTCGCAAAGCGATAAGTGTATTGCGAAGCGCATAGTGTATTGCAGCAAGATTTTGTACTATTGCATGAAATTGCCTTAATCAGACATGAAGAATTATCCTAAGAAATTGGGGTATAAAATATGGCAACAGATATAGAGAAAAAGCCTGTTCTAATAAACCTTCGATAATTGAAAGTCGCTCATGGCATCTTTGAGTAGTGTCTAATATAGACAACTTTCAACTTATAGATAGCTTTAAAAAAACTTTAATCCACATTTATTTCCTGCCAAGGAAGAGTCATTGTGTATCTTATATATTTATTTCCCTGTAATTTCTTTATTACCTTGTATGTCCCAAACGGTTAAATGGATTTAAATAAATAATGCTGCCGTTATATTCATCTCAAAAACCCAAATATTCTCATATAAATATTTAAAAAACTAACATAATAACAAAGGTGAATTGTAGCTCGTTAATGAAGAAAAAACCAAATATATCGAGTAGGATATCAAAATCAATAAACGAAACTGGGCTTGTAAAAATATATGTATCAATTTTGTATTAAAATTCATATAGAGAAAAGAAAATTAAATTTGCTTTGTAATCGGCTTATAATTTTTTTTAAATATATCATCATCATCATCATCTCAGCCCATATACGTCCCACTGCTGGGCTCGGGCCTCCTCCATAATGGAAGGGTAATTGACCTACTATACCACGCTGGTCAGACGTGTTGGTATAGGGTTTTATTTCGAGTTTTCCTTCTCTCGCATAGATGTTATATGCGTTTTATATCCCTTAGTCGTCTCGTACGATCACCCATGGGTAAGATAGGGGGTGGTGAATTGTATTCTTACTCCGTCACCACACGGAAAATATTTATTTTACTTTTATTATAGACTAGCTTTTGCCCGCGGCTTCGCCCGCGTAAAATTTACTTGAATATTGAACTATTATCGCAAAGAATATTATCGGCATAAAAAGTATTACATTTCTTAATTTAAGAAATACTCTATCTACGTGTCAATTTTCATCCAAATCTGCTCAACAGTTTAAGCGTGATTGAGTAACAAACATCCAAATATCTTCACAAACTTTCACATTTAAATATTACTTCCAGCCTTATAGTTCAGATTCCCGTGGAAATACGATGATAAATATGCCTTACCTTAGTCTCTGATAACGTAATTTTCCATTGGTGAAAAAAAATTATATCAATCAAACACCCGCAGTTTCATTCACGTAGACCCCATTTTCATGCCAATACCGAGATAAAAATGCCTATGTTACTCGCTGATATTATAAATTTACATGGGTGAAAAAAAATATATAAATCCCAGAAATATCAGAGATTAAAATTGCCTATGTTACTCGCTGATAACATCGGTAGCATTCCATTGGTGAAAGAATTTTAAAAATTGGTCGTCATCCCCCGGTTTAGTTTTCGTTCCCGGGCAAATACTGGGATGACAATAGCCTTTATATGGTATTCACTGATAATATAGCTTTTCATTAGTGAATTAATTTTTAAAACCATTAAATTCCCGTGATTTCACCGGCATTGTACCCGATCCCGTAGGAATATCAGGATAAAAATAGCTTAAATATGTTACTGGCTTAAAAATAGCTTTCCATTAGTGAAATAATTTTAAAATCGACCTAATTCTCAAGGTTGCTCCAGCCACACCGGGATAAAATATAGCCTGGGATAAAATATAGTCTTAAGTTATTCCTTATGTACGCCTGGTAGACCTGATGGCAAAATGTAATCAATATGGGTCCAGGCATTTTGATGATTAACTGTAACGAATAGACAGACAGACAAAAAAATTTGGACCGTATTAAGTGAGCATAAATAAAACCTATTATTTTGATAGACAAACAGACGCTTCAAATTTATTTATTTGTAGAGATAGAAAATTGGAATAATATCTTGATTGTAACTTACTGTCTGGTAGCTGCTAGAAATATTACCACGCTTTCATTGTTCGTGGGTGTCGCAAAATACTACTAAGACAAAGATTTACATCAATCTGGACCAATTGGTGATGCCGTCTGGCCAACAATGTCGGCCAGGTCAAAAAATGTTGCTAGAACCTTTGCAATATATCTACGATGGCAGAAGAGTGCCTTCATATCGCGTCGATCCAAAGTAATTAGGAAAAGCGCAAAATAATGATGATATATCATTGGCTGGGTGTCTTCGACTATATGCGTTTTATCCCTTTGGGGCAGCCCAAAATTGTTTCTTAGAAAGAAAGAAAGAAAGAAAGAAAAATAATTTATTTCACCTTTACGGGAGGAACACGTACAATAGCATAGAATAAAAAGTAGAATAACATAAAAAACAATAGATAATAAAAGAGAATACACAGTGAAAATAACAAAATTAGAGTCCCCTTCGCAAAAGAGGAAAAGGATCGCTGCTCAGCATAATGTTGAGGTATCCACTCGGTAAAATGAATACCACAACGCTGTTATTCTGCAGCGTCCTCTAACGATCGTCAGCGATGTCCAGGCAGCAGAGTATAGAAGATACTGTCAAAACATGGCTATCCCTTTGCAAATAATAATTTATCACAATAATAACTAAAATAACAATAATCTAACCTAAAAACATGTATAAAGATAATATTAAAATAAAAGGTAAGACCGTCTTAAAATTAAAAAGTAAAATAAAATTACGTAGGTAAATGAACCATAGAAAAAAAGAAAGATGTATTTTTTTAATATGTGGCAACATTTGTGAGCTTAGTGAGTGCTTACCCCAAATAAACGATCGGTATACAAAATTTCACATTCTTAGGCCCAGTATCTTTGGCTATACACTTTCACCCTCTTAGGGATTGAATTTCCTAAAATTCTTTGTTAGAGCTCGCTTATCCTTGCCAAAAATTTTTTCATAGTGCTTGGTAAGTGAGCACTAAGAATATCTTGGGGTAATCCAAGAAAGCCGACCGTGTACTAAAATGATCCTTCGTAGGCTCAGTGATTTCGGTTAAACACTGTTCACCCCCTTAGGGCTAAAACTGCAAAAATCTCTCTTTCCCCAAGAAAAGCAACTTTATACAAAATTCCATGTTTCTAGGCCTAATGATTTCGGCTATATATTTTGCACCCCTTTAGGAGTTGATTTTAATAAAATAATTTCTTAAAGCTCACTTACAACAAAAGAAAGAGAATTGCATAGAAAGTTTTATGTTCCTAGCCCAAATAGTTTCGTCTATACGCTTTTCACCCCCTTAAGGGGGTGATTTTCCAAAATTCCTTTGCTAGTACTCGTATACCCCAAGCAAAAAAACGATGAAAAAAAAAATACGTTCCCCTATTTCAACCCCTTATACCCATTTATTCGCGATAAAAAGTAGCCTATGTCCTTTTTCAAGTTGTAGTCCATCTCTGTACCAAATTTCATCAAAATGGGTTAAGTGATTTAGACGTGAGAGGCTATATGATTTTCACCCCCTTAAGGGGGTGATTTTCCAATAATCCTTGTCTTGTGCTCGTGTACCCCAAGAAATACGATTATGTAAAAAAAAATACGTTTCTAGGCTCCGTGGTTTCGGCTGTATGCTTTTTGGTATTTTAGGGGTTGAATTTCATCATATGTAAGTGAAACTACCAAAACGCTAGAACGAATATTTATTTATTTATTATCAGGTGCCTTAACACGGGGCCCGATCTGTCGGACGCCCAGTTTGGGTTTAGGAGGGGTCGTTCGACGATCGCGGCTCTGTTGCGCCTGAGGGCCGTGGCGACTGAGGCCGTCACCGGTGGGGGAGTGCTGTTGGCGGTGTCCCTAGACATCGCCAACGCATTCAATAGTCTGCCATTCAGCTGCATCAGGGAGGCGCTCCGGTATCACGGAGTGCCAGCTTACCTGAGGCGGCTAGTGGCAGACTATTTGGTGGGGCGCAGCGTCCTCTGTACCAACCGAGCAGGGGACGTTGTGCGAACGCCCATGACGTGCGGTGTCCCACAGGGGTCGGTCCTCGGACCCACCCTGTGGAACATCGGCTACGACTGGGCGTTGCGGGGGAGCCTCCCGCCCGGGCTGGGCGTGATTTGTTACGCCGACGACACGCTCGTCACAGCCCGCGGTGTGACGCTAGAAGAGGCGGTAAGCCTGGCGACCTATGGCACCGAAGAGGTCGTCAGGCGGATCGAGGCGCTGGGGTTAAGGGTCGCCCTGGACAAGACGGAGGCCTTCTTGTTCCATGGGCGCCTTATGAGCCCTCCCATCGGCGTCTCGATCACCGTCCGATCGGTTGACATCAGCATCCGGGCCCATATGAGGTACTTGGGCCTGGTGCTCGACGGGCAATGGTGGTTCCGGGAGCATTTCCGCAGGCTCGCTCCGCGGCTCGTCGGCGCGGCATCCGCCCTATCGTGGCTTATGCCGAACGTGGGCGGACCGAGCGCTACGTGCCGACGGCTGTACACGGGGGTCATCCGGTCGATGGCCCTGTACGGCGCACCGGTGTGGGCGGGGTCCTTGACCGTCCGACTTAGGGCCCTTCTGTGGCGACCACAGAGGGTCATGGTGGTCAGGGCCATCCGCGGATACCGCACGGTGGCGACGGAGGCAGCGTGCCTATTGGCCGGGACTCCCCCGTGGGACCTGGAGGCGGAAATGCTCGCCGAGTTGTATCGGCGGGTGTCGGGGGTGCGCGGGGAGGGCGGTGTGATCTCGTTAAGGGATCTCACCGCCTGGCGCGTCGACGCCCGCCGAGACGTCATTGCCCGTTGGGCAGTCCGGCTGGAGAGGCCTCGGTTCGGGGTGCGAACCGTGGAGGCCTTCCGGCCGGTGCTGATGCAGTGGTTGGAAAGGCGGCACGGGTTGCTCTCCTTCCGACTAGTGCAGGTGTTGACGGGGCACGGGAGCTTCGCCAAATACCTGCACAGGGTCGTAAGGAGGGAGAGTACACCGTCCTGCCACCACTGCGATTGCGATGAGGACACGGCGCGCCACACGCTCGAGGCCTGCGCGGCTTGGGCAGTGCAGCGCCGTGAACTCGTCGCAATCATCGGTGCCGACCTGACGCTGCCGGCCATCGCTAGGGCGATGGTCGACAGCGTCGGGAACTGGGACGCGGTCGCAGCCTTCTGCGAGACAGTGATCTCGCAGAAGGAGGCGGCGGATCGTCTGCGCGTGGAGCGCAGCCTCGATGAGGAGATCCGCCGCCGGCGACTGGGGCGGCGCAGGCGCAACTATCTGCGCCTCATGCCGCCCTAGCCGAGGCCGCGGGTGACGTGACCGGGTATTAGTCCGTCACCCGCCGAGAGGCCGACCGCGTGAGGAAAGACCGACGTCCTCCCCGAGGGGGGGACGTCGGTCGATGGGAGGGTACCCCGCGTAGGGGGTATTCCGTCGGGCCGACCACTGACGACAAGTAAACCTGCTCCGGTGGTAGGCCCAATGACGAAGGCGAGGTGGTTTTCGGGTGGGTTGCGGGAGTTGCGTGCTTAAGCCCCTCTGTCACCCCGGACGGAGTGGTGCGGAGGCGCGCCGACCGCGACCCACCCAAAAAAAAAAAAAAAAAAGGAGTTGATTTTAATAAAATAATTTCTTAGAACTCACTTACAACAAAAGAAAGAGAATTGCATAGAAAGTTTTACGTTCCTAGCACTAATAGTTTAGTCTATACGCTTATCACCCCCTTCAGGGGGTGATTTTCCAAAAATCCTTTGCTAGTGCTCGTATACCCCAGGAAATAAGACGATGTAAAAAGAAAATACTTTCCCCTATTTCAACCCCTTATACCTATTTTTTCGCGATAAAAAGTAGCCTTATATCTTTTCTCAAGCTTTAGTACATATCTGTACCAAATTTAATCAAAATTGCTTAAGTGGTTTCGACGTGAAAGGCTATATGCTTTTCAACCCCTTAAGAGGGTGAATTTCCAAAAATCCTTTGCTAGTGCTCGTGAACCCCAAGAAATACGATGGTGTAAAAAAATACGTTTCTAGGCCCAGTGGTTTCGGCTGTATGCTTTTTGATATTTTAGGGGTTGAATTTCATCGTTATGTAAATGGAATTTCCAAAACGCTTGAGCGATTATTTATTTATTTATTATTAGGTGCCTGAATACAAAGATTCGTGGTTCTATCATCGAAAATGACGAATTTCCATACAAAATATCATCCCCTATTTCAACCCCTTATACCCAATTTTTTGCGATGTAAAGTAGCCTATATCCTTTCTCAAGCTTTAGTCCATCTCTGTACCAAATTTCATCAAAATCGGTTAAGTGGTTTCGAGGTGAAAGGCTATATGCTTTTCAACCCCTTAAGGGAGTGAATTTCTAAAAATCTTTTGCTAGTACTTGTGCACCCCAAGAAATACGATGGTGAAAAAAAAAACGTTTCTAGGCCCAGTGGTTTCGGCTGTATGCTTTTGATATTTTAGGGGTTGAATTTCATCCCCATGTAAGTAAAACTACCACAACGCTAGAACGAATATTTATTTATTTATTATCAGAAGCTTTAATACAAAGATTCACGGTTCTATCATCGAAAATAACGAATTTCCATACAAAATGTCATCCCCTATTTCAACCCCTTATACCTATTTTTTCGCAATAAAAAGTAGCCTATGTTCTTTCTCAAGCTTTAGTCCATCTCTGTACCAAATTTCATCAAAATCGGTTTAGACGTGAAAGACTATATGCTTTTCACCCCCTTAAGGGGGTGAATTTCCAAAAATCCTTTGCTAGTGCTCGTGCACCCCAAGAAATACGATGGTGTAAAAAAAAATACGTTTCTAGGCCCAGTGGTTTCGGCTGTATGCTTTTTGGTATTTTAGGGGTTGAATTTCATCCCCATGTAAATGAAATTTCCAAAACGCTTGAACCAATATTTATTTATTATCAGGTACCTTAATACAAAGATTCGTGGTTCTATTATCGAAAATGACGAATTTCCATACAAAATGTCATCCCCTATTTCAACCCCTTATACCCATTTTTTCGCAATAAAAAGTAGCCTATGTTCTTTCTCAAGCTTTAGTCCATCTCTGTACCAAATTTCATCAAAATCGGTTTAGACGTGAAAGACTACATGCTTTTCACCCCCTTAAGGGGGTGAATTTCCAAAAATCCTTTGCTAGTGCTCGTGCACCCCAAGAAATACGGTGGTGTAAAAAAAAAATACGTTTCGAGGCCCAGTGGTTTCGGCTGTATGCTTTTTGGTATTTTAGGGGTTGAATTTCATCCCCATGTAAATGAAATTTCCAAAACGCTTGAACGAATATTTATTTATTTATTATCAGGTACCTTAATACAAAAATTCGTGGTTCTATCATCGAAAATGACGAATTTCCATACAAAATGTCATCCCCTATTTCAACCCCTTATACCCATTTTTTCGCAATAAAAAGTAGCCTATGTCCTTTCTCAAGCTTTTGTCCATCTCTGTACCAAATTTCATCAAAATCGGTCCAGTGGTTTAGACGTGAAAGCGTAGCAGACAGACAGACAGAGTTACTTTCGCATTTATAATATCAGTAAGGATATATAGTTCGGAAGTTGTAAAATTTATCCGATAAATTAGTTGGTGACAGGACTTACCGTCCAATGGGATATAATGTGAACGGTATATTTTCTTTAATTGACGTGATAGCATAGTGATTGAGTTGCATCGTTCGTTAAATTATGATTAGAGATTTTGTTTAAGAGATAGACAGAAAAAACGTTTCATTTTTAATTGTTAATTTACTTTAAAATAGTTTTTTTTTTATCTTTAATGTATTTTTAATTTTTTTTAATTATTTAAATGCATACCTTTAGCAAATGCGTCTCACTGTGTGCCATTGCGAAGCGTGGCAAGTTACAACAAGTTAAGAATAAAAATAAAATCAGTTATATTGTAAGCGTTTCCGTGTGGTAAGACATTAAGAATGTAAATCACCCCTCATGGTTTTTATAAAAGACGATTTAGATTTATATGCAGTTATCATAGCATGATAAGGAACCCTTGAAAATTAACTGCAGGTAACGTACCGTGCCAATGTCTTGGATTTGTGCAATCCACAAAACGTTATTCTGAGTCTGAATGTAATTTGTGTCCATTAATCTTCCACAAGTGTCGTGTGGTGACGAATTAAGAATACAATTTACCACCCCCTATCTTGTCCGTGGATGTCGTAAAAGACGACTAAGGGATATAATATGCACATAAGATCCGTGCAAGAAAAGGAAAACTCGAAATCAAACCCTATACCAACATGTCTGACCAGCACGATATAGTAGGTTAAATTCCCTTCCATTATGGAGGAGGCCCGGGCCCAACAGTGGAACGTATGTAGGCTGCGATGATGATGATGATGCATCTTCCACAATACAAGCATTATTTCCCTAGATGAAGAAGTTTAAAAAAAATAGCCTATACTACGCTAGACTATGGTGGTATAGTTTCCATTAAAATAAACCCAGATATTATTACCATATCTTCAGTAATAAAACAAAACATTAATACATAGTTGTATTTGTATAAACATCTTTATATGTCGAAATTTAATTTAGTAGCTAACTTCTTATAGGCAGTAAAGCTTAAAAACATAGAAATTTACATAAATTTTCTCCCTTAATTACTTTCACTTACGCGTCACATCAGACCAATCACGATGCCGCGTAGAGTGCCTTTCCGACGGAGTTAGCAATCTTATAAGTATTATGCTAAGTAAATTTGCTTTGTACGTCGTTCAATGTTTTTCCCCATTTTCTCGTGTGAGACGTAAATGTGATGCTTTAGCGCACCCCACTGATAACTAAGTTACCTCTCCTAGAGTTACCGTGGAGACAAATTTTCTGAACGAGGATGAGCAAATGAATAACGCCGTATATTTAACCTTCTTTTTGATTTAAAAAAAAAAAATTCCTCAAAGATTTCATGTTTATGATAAAGAAAATTACTAAGTATTATACCTACTTGTATTTTATGAATAAAATTATAAAATATATATAAATTCCTTGCGTACGTGTGTATGTCACTGAACTCCTCCTAAACAACTGGACCAATGTTGACGAATTTTTTTGGGTGTGTTCAAGGGGATTCGAGGATGGTTTAGATTCACAGTTGGACCCGGTAGGTGGCACTGCTTTTATTTTATTTGTACAGAACAACGTCTATTGGGTCAGCTAGTAAAATATATAATTTTAACTATTATACACCTATCTTATACATCCATCATCTTATCAATGTCTACTATTAGGCATAGGTTTCTTCAATAGGGATAAAATCGATCGACTTGTGGTTAGGTGATCACAGTTAATGTTACAAGTTTCTCATAAGAATACTGCCCCTCATTTCCGTTGCGATCCCTCAGCTGGTTAAAAAAATCCATAAAAAATAAAGAATGGTTATGATTGTATTCTTCAGCCATTATGGGAAAATTATGCATCAAAAATCATCCAGGCATCCATCAGCCCGTGGCCTTGGATATAGGCCTCCCCACAATAATGCTACTCAGAACGACCCTGGGCTACCTGCATTCAACGCGACCAGCATTCGTTGTGACTTATAAAATGCCTTCAGTCCACCTAGGTTGTCCTGCGTCGTTCAATTCGTGGTCACCACTCGAGAACCTTTCTTCCCCAACGCTGATCGATTCGGCGTGTAATATGGCCTGCCTACTGCCATTTCAATATGCTAATTCTTTGAACAATGTTGGCTACGACAATGTTGTCCTTCTGCGGATATTTGTAATCCAGACGAAAAATACAAAATTTATATATTTACACACCTAACAACCAGTCCTCGCTTCGCTTCGATTTCAGACGCCTTACCCGCGTAGTTCCTGTTCTTGTGGGAATACTGGGATAAAATATAGCCTATGTTACTCCCTGATATTGTAGCTATCCATTAGTGAAAGAATTTTTGAAATCGGTTGAGTGGTTTAAGCGTGAAAGTGTAACAATCAAACAAACTTACTTTCGCATTTTTAATATTAAGTAAGGATTACTTTTTAAAGTATGTATTTCTTGTTATAACTCTGTTATGTTGTTGTTACATAAAAAGAATAGAAAATTATAAACCACCCCAACCCAAGACGACAACTTCTGTGAAAAAAAAATATTTTGATTAAATAAGTAGAGGTTACAGGTAGATGTAATTCAACCAAATTTATGTTGTATGCTGTATATGACTCCAATTAATAATGGAGTCTGTATAATGATTCACATTCAAAAATCTTTGTCAAATTTGTGACTTGAAAACAATATATTACATAGAATGCAAGAAATGTTTTGAAAGAGCTACTCAAAAGAATCTAAAGAACAGTATCTTGCCAATATTGCCAACATAGAATATTTGGAAGGAAATGAATTAGATAGATAATATGAACATATAGTAAATAGTGAAATATCTCAAAGAATCATTAGAAGTAATTATGGAATCGCAAAATATGTTAAACCTAATATTTCGTATTAAATGTGGCACTGCTTTTCCGGGCTGATTGTCTGCTGATGCCTACATCTTGAGCTTCATCATCTCAGTGTATGATGTATCCCACCGTTGGGCTCGAGCAACCTTCACAATTAGAGGGAAATTGACTTACTATGGACAGACGGGTTGTTATAGTGTTTATTTCGTGTTTTCCCTCTATTAATTATAGATATGATATGCATATTATATCCGTCAGTCGTATTTTACGATACCCACAGGCAAGATAAGAGATCGTGAATTGTGTTCTTCTCTGTCATCCAACGGAAAATATCCAATAGCAAACACGAAACTCTACAGCTACAGCAAACACAACAGCTATGTAAGCTGTTGTTTTTAGGGTTTCGTACCTAAAGGGTAAAAACGGGACCCTATTACTAACGGCCTCTCCGACCGTCTGTCTATCACCAGGCTATATCTCAAGAACCGCGATAACTAGACAGTTAAAATTTTTCAAATTATGTATTTCTGTTGCCGCTATAACAACAAATACTAAAAACAAATATTTAAGGGGGTTCCCCTACAAGAAACGCGATTTTTATAGATAATGGTACGGAACCCTACGTGTGCGACTCCGACTCGTACTTAGCCGGTTTTTATATTATATCCTCTAATCATCTTTTATGACGCCTAAGAGCAAGATAGGAGCATGGTTGGCTGGATTGTGTTCTTACTCCGTTGCTACACGGGAAACATACTAAGATAGTAATACCATAATAATATTATAAGAATAAATATAATGTAAAGAATGTTATAACATTATTGATAAAAACAAACCAACACTTGTTTCATTCCACTTGTAAGCAGCTAATTGTTCATTTGCGGGCATTCGGGCGTGCCTCGCGAAAAACAGAGAAAGTCCGTCGCCATTTTAATTCAATTCTTTTGAACAAAGCTGCTGTTGCATTTTTGCTGTTCTCTCCAAGTTTTGTTTTTCAAAAGTGCAAACGTCTGTGAAACGAAAATGGGACACAAAAGAGACTTAATTTCCTATCCTTTTAGCCCGTTAGATGATTCGTAGATAACTCTGAAAGCGCTGTAAAAACGAGCATTGTGTAAAAATAAACTTTTTGAAATACCTTTAGAATTATAACAATATTATAGTATGTATGTATATAACGACGCAGTGTAGGACGCCCTCAACTAGGTGGCCGACGACCTGGTGAATGTTGCTGGTTACAATACCACACAGAATAACAATTTGTGTTCATTAGTTATATATTTGTAAAGTCCCTCGTAATCCAAGGATTATTTCCTTAATGCATATTATCTTAAAAAAAGTCCACAATACATTAATCACTATTTTTGTTGTCTCAGAAGTTGCCATGCAACGCTAACTGAAAAGAACGCTTAATGTGCGGTCAACCAATGTTATTATTTCTTATACGATTTAAAATTAAAAATAGATAATCAAATTAAAACTTATAGTAACAACCACAATAACGAGTGGATAAAAACCTCTATAATAACAATAACTTGTTGGACGTGAAAGAACTTGTCCTCCCGTGAGCATAGACACTGAAAAGTGATAAAAACTTTGGGAAAGTAAAAATCAAATACAAAAGCGATAAAATCCATAAGAATAGTTTTATTTCATATATATTGTATATAATGTGGGGTTTTATTTCACGTGAACAAAATAAATAATTATATTATACTAATTTTTTGCGAGGGCCCCATGACCCATCCGTGGCACGTCGCCTTCGTCGTTGGGCTGACCACCGATGCAGAGTTCCTTGTCTACACTGATCGGCCCGACGGAATACCCTGGTCGCGGAGTACCCTCCCCTCTCGACGTCCCCCCTCGGGGACATCGGTCGCCGTAGCGCAGTCGGCCTCTCAGCGGGTGATGAGCTAAATCCCTGGTCCAGTCACCTGCGGCCTCGGCTAGGAATATTATTCTAACCTGTCTGACCATCGTGATACAATAGCTCATTTTATTCCCATCTTTGAGGATTACATTTAACGCAATATTAAAGTGATAATTTTGTAATCTAGTTAGTTACACCTAATTAATCAATCACTCAATTTTTTGAAAGACCCTATTATAACGCCCTTTTTTCTTATTATTTTTTTGTGGGTGGGCTGCGGTCGGCGCGCCTCCGCACGACTCCGTCCGGAGCGACAGAGGGGCTTAAGCACGCAACTCCCGCAACCCACCCGAAAACCACGTCGCCTTCGTCGTTGGGCCGACCACCGGAGCTGAGTTAACTTGTCGTCAGTGGATTATAACGCCCTGGTCTGACGGATTGATATACGGTTTTATTTCTAGATATTTTTTCTCTCTTACATTGATATTATCTGCATATCATATCACTGAGTCTTCGTCGTAATCATCACTCTTGGTAGGTGGGTGGCGGTCGTAGGTATTATATGTTTTCCAGAAGACAACTGCCGTCCACTCGCCTGATGAGACCTTTAGCCTATTCCTTTGACTCTCAAAAGTAATTAAGGTATAGCGACAATCATATTTTTATTCTATTAGTACAGGGAGAGGACTGATTAGAAGTTGGTGTCACGTGCATTCAACAGTTCCCTGAAATTTTTAAGATAGCATCAGTATACTTAGTGGTAGTAGTTTTACAATGCGTGCTGTGATTCGTGGTCGAGTGGACACCTTTCTTCTTCTAAAGGTGATGTGGCCGGTTGTCGGGGATGTAGTCTACCTATTAAGACTAACGTGTTCATTCTTTGGGCATATAGAGTGTATAACTGCAGGGGTATGTATTCTTCAACGGATTTTTATAGTCTGAATTATAGCAAGTAATAAAGCACGCTGAGTAAATTTGAGCCTTGTTATAACGATAATATTGAAAATAAAACTACGGATTTTATCACATTTGTGTTTAATTTTTAATTACCTGACGTTTCGAACACTTTACAGCGTTCATGGTCACGGCCGGACTAAAATGTTTGACGTCCAAGACGTCATCGTTTTTACATATATTTATAATTATTATCTATCCGCTACAGAAATTAGTTATTAAATTTTGACCCAAATTTTTGGTACAACTTTATCGCCAGTACAAAAAAAAATATTATATATGAAAAAATTATAATGTTTATGATTAGTAATTATTGAAAATTAAATTTGTGTACTAGTTATAATTAATTGGGTAGTAATTATTGTGACAATCTAATAATTTAGACCTAATATCTACCACCAAATCTAACATTCTACCACCGGATCAGCACGTGGCCACGCTGAGAGAGATCCAGCAAGTAAACTCAGGAGGACATGATGCTAAATTTTATTATTAATTTATTTATTTTTCATTCTTGATGCTCAATGTTGCATAAATTTTATTACTTTGATAACTCATAACGAACATTTTAAAGAACTCTGGTTCATTTTGGCTAGCTCTTTTGAGAACAAGTAACTTTAGTTTTGAAAATGAAGCCGCAAAATTGTTAGATTATTCATGAAACTTGAACATTAACAATAGATCGATGCTTAATTAAACATCAAATATAGTCCTGTTATTTAGTAAAGTTTATCACTGTTAAACTTCTGATAATACTTATCGAGATTGTTCTAGCAACTTCTTCGGTACGTAATCTGGTCGGCAACTGTCATTTAGAATTCAACCGGAGTCCAATACTATTCCGTTATTAATTAAAGATGGTAC
Organism: Lymantria dispar; assembly: GCA_032191425.1. Lineage (NCBI taxonomy): Eukaryota > Metazoa > Arthropoda > Insecta > Lepidoptera > Erebidae > Lymantria > Lymantria dispar. Next base: position 27,141,154 of record CM063452.1, on the reverse strand, counting down.
AAACTTCGTAGATTCCTCACACAATTTGGTCTATCCTGGTTTGTGCTTGCCCGGAATGTAATTGGAATTGTTCCGGTCCGTAGGTCAGAATGTGGCCAATTTAAGATTGGGATAAGGACAGCCTTGGACAGTTTACTGTGTAAGTAACTTTGAACATGTTCCGAAGTTGAAAAATTAATTTATTTGTGTTTGGTTTTACTTTGTTTTGACGGAGGAAATCTGGTTCTGAACGGTTGAGTTATGTTCAATTTGATTAAACTTTAAGTAATGCTTTGATAAACTTTTAGGGACAGGCATTTTCTTTATTACATCTTGTAAGAAGTAAACAGTGCCAATATTACAATTTTATTATTAAAATACTTACGATGTATTGTAGCTAAAAGAAAGTCTTTAGTTTTATGTATATCCATCTAAACTTCTATCTTTAAAATGAGAAACATATAGAATTGAATGGAATGGAATTTATTTATTTATCCATCAGCTTATGAATCCACTCCAATATAGGAGGGTCATTGGTTTTATATTAAGTTTTTCTTTTCTTGCATATATTTTACCTGTATATCATATCGCTTTGATATCTTTTACGACATCCACGGGGAAAAGAGGTGGTGAATTGTATTCCTATTCCATCACCATGTAGAGACTGTTCGACGTCCACTGCTGGACATAAACCTTCTTATTATATATCCATTATACCTATGTATGTATTTCTTAATAGAGTCCTACCACATAAACTGACAGATGATTATTGAATTAAATAAATTAATCATCAGCATCATTCAATCTATTACCATCCACTGTTGTACTTAGGCCTCTCTCATGTTTCGCTTCAGGGAGCGGTCCTGTGCGTCAAAGGGGACGGTAGCCGAAAGGGTAACCCACCCACGCTGGGCTACGGATGTCAAGCTATCGGTACCAGTGGTCGGCCCAATAGCGATGGTTAGGGTATACGGTGGGTTATGGCGTCACGCGCCGCTCATCCGTCGCCCCGGTTGGTTTGGGCGAAGTGTGTCCAGACCATAGCTTACAAAGAAAAGGAATGGAGTGGTCCTGTGCTGCCTGACTCTCAGCAACTTTCACCAGGTCGTCGGTCCACCTAGTAGCGGGCTACACTGTCTCATCCAATACGTGGTCACCACTCAAGAATCGTCCTGCCCCAGCAGTTGTCGGTTCGTCGTACGATGTGATCCACCATTATTTAATTACACAGGTCTGCAAGTAAAAATTGTTTATTATACATTTTATTATAGGTTTTGTTATCTTAAAATGAAAAAAAAAATTAAAACAATACATCACACCATTTTTTTAACAATACAAATTTATATATGTTTATTTTGTGTAACATTTTTACTTAGTTAAAATCTTGTATTTTTTTTCCGTGTGGTGACGGAGTAAGAATACAAATCACCATTCCCTATCTTGCCCGTGGATGTCGTAAAAGACTACAAAGAGATTTAATACGCCTATAACGTCTATGCTAGAGAAAGAAAACTTGAAATAAAACCATATACTAACCCGTCTAACCAGCATGGTTAATTGCCCTCCTATTGTGGAGGAGGCCTGAGCCCAAAAGTGGGACGTGTATAAGCTGGAATGATGAAGTTAATGTTATTTTTTAAACTTCAAATTTAATTAAAATAAGATTTCTTACTCTAATTTTAATAGTACATATATTTATCTGGCAATAAAGAAAAAAAGGGGCACTCAGTTCATATGAAAGAAAACTACAGTGATTTATCTATGATCCTTGATAAATTCAAATATCAAGAACATCAATGGATGTTTATGGAGATTTAAAAGTACTAACAACGCTGTTGGGTCAGCAATCAGGTTGACAAAATTCACTTGGTTTCTATGTTATAAATTTCGTCTGATCCTTTCCTTCCTGAATCAATAGGAGAAATCGAAAAAGAAGCATGGGATTCTTTCAAAAATGTATTGCATAAGTTTTTGGGCACACACTTTACACTCTGATATTAAATATTTTCCTGAAAACTTGGATATCTACAGAAAAAAACAGGATGAAATATTTCATCAGAATGTACGTGATGTCGAAAGACGTTAAGGAAGATAGAATGTTAGTATGTTAGCGGATTATTGTTGGATGCTTAAAAGAGAAACCAAAGAAAACCAAAAACGGTTCGGAGAAGCATCAAAGAAAAGAAGAAGATTGTGTATTTTGAATAATAAAAATAATGGTTGATAGGTTTTAATAAGTATTGTATATACGTGGTGTACAGTAATAGAAGTTATTTTTGAAATCAGCGTCCTTTATAACATAACTCAGCAAAAATAACTCATGCATCTGAAATGAATTTTATTTTTGCAGACCTGTATTATTTTTTATTTTTTCTATGATATAAATAGATTTTATAACTGAAACTAATGGATTACTACATTATATCGCATTCAAGTTGAAATCTAAAGTTGATAAAATCATAACCCTAAAACAACTAACTTGGTGTTGCAAACTAACTTGTAATACCAAATAGTAAATTAGTTATGAAACTAGCAGGCAGTCCGGCATATGCTGAGTTGGTGACATTTTAACTTTGCAAACCAGAATTATCATTATGTTATTTTTAATTATTTTGTTCCGTTAGTGCGCATATTTAAATCGCTTCTTGTTTTGATATTTGCGCGCATGTTACATATCTATACAAATAAATAAAATTTAAATGTTGTAAAGTAAAAATAGTAGGATTTTTTATGCTCACACGGTTATTTGTACGATACCTATATCTAAAAACTAGTTTTAAATTTGGCAGTTTGACATTAAATAAAATTAAGTGCCTGTTTGTAATGTTAAAATAGAAGGGTCTTTTTCTCATATCGTTATTTGCACGATACCTATGTATATCTAAGAACTAGTTTCAAAATTTAGCAGTTTAAAAATAAATAAAATTAAAGTGTATGTTTATAATATCAAAATAGTATGGGCTTTTTTATGTTTACAAGTCTTTATTTGCACGATACCTTTGCCTAAAATTCAGGTTAAAAATATTCTATATGTCTGTCTGTTTGTGGGTCTGTTTGCTTCAGGAAACATTCAAAACGCCTGGAATTGATATTGATAATATTTTATTATCCGGTAACTATCTATATAAGGAATACCTTGAGCTATATTTGATCCTGGTATTCACGCAGGTTTTGCTAGTTTAAAAGCAAATTATTTTTAAAAATTTTATTGGAAAAGTTCGCCTGTGACCATCAATTCTGTATTGTTTGAAATTAATAATCGCAACAACATCGCAACAAGCGCGCTAAAATACTTAATTTAATGTTTTATTTCAAACGCTCCTATTTTGCCTAATATTTGCCCACTATTAGACACTTTCACAGTAGGAGGGAAAATGGACTAATATTTTACCAGTATCCAGACAAGTTGACAGTGTTCTGCTTCGAATTTCTTTTCATTTGCAATAATGACATCTGCTAATAAGTATGTTCTGGAAACTTCTCATCCAACATACCTCAGTGTGTGAAAACACTGGTGTGTTGGACTAGTACTGTTGTAGAACCAGTGTGTGTTACCAGTGATGACTTACGGCACGGAAACGTAGTCCCTAAATGTAGACCTTATAACAAGGCTCAAAGTCGCTCAGCGTACTATTGAGCGAGCTGTGCTCGGGATTTCTCTGCGAGATAGAATCCGGAATACGGAAATTAGCAGACTCGATCGAGAAGAAAGGTTCTCGAGTGACGACCACGTGTCGAACGATGCAGTGTAGGATGAACTAGGTGGACCGACGATCTGGTGAAAGTTGCTGGGCGTCGTTGGATGCAAGCGGCACAGGATAGCACTTTGTGTCGTAACATGAGGGAGGCGATAGGCTGAAATAATGATGACGATGAGATGATGAATAAGTATGTAATAAATATAGTCGATCTTTACGGTTTTCAAATAGTGGTTCGTCCACGATTTGAACTAGCTAACTTCAGGGTTTTTTTTTTTTTTTTTTTATAGGTGGGCTATGGTAAGCGCACGCGCGGTCCTGTCCTTCCGGGGCGATGAAAGGACGGCGCGCGGGCCCATAACCCACCCGTACCCACGTCACCTCGTTGTTGGGCCGACCACCGGAGCAGATGTGACTTGTCATCAGTGGTCGGCCCGACGGAATACCCTTTCGGATAACTTCTCACCTCTCGACGTACTGGGACGTCGGTCGCCATCGCGCGGTCAGCCTCTCTGCGGGTGACGGACAATTCCCCGGTCCGATCACCCGCGGCCTCGGCTAGGGCGGCATTAGGCGCAGATATTCGCGCCTGCGCCGCCCGAGTCGCCGGCGGCGGAACGTGTCGCCGAATAGGAGCTCTACTCGCACACGATCCGCCGCCTCCTTCCGTGAGATAACGGCCTCACAGAAGGCGGCGACCGCGTCCCAGTTCCTGACGCTGACGAGCATCTCCCTGGCGATGGTCGGCAGCGCCAGGTCGGCACCGATAATTGCGACGAGTTCACGGCGATACCCCTCCCATGCAGCACACTCCTCAAGCGTGTGCTGCGCCGTGTCCTCGTCGCAACGGCAGTGGTGGCAGGACGGTGTGCTCTCCCTCCTGACAATCTTGTGCAGGTACTTCCCGAAGCAACCGTGCCCCGTCAGCCCCTTGCCCAGTCGGAAGGAAAGCACCCCGTGCGTCCGCTCCAACCACTCCATCAGCACCGGCCGGAGAGCCTCGACGATCCTGACACCGTACCGAGGACTCTCCAGCCGGACTGCCCAACGGGCAATGACTTCTCGGCGGGCGTCGACCCGCCAGGCGGTGATCTCTTTGATGGAGACCATGCCGCCGCGGGCGCGCGTCTCCGACACCCGCCGATAAATGTCGGCGAGCATCTCCGCCTCCAGATCCCACGGGGGAGTTCCGGCCAGGAGGCACGCTGCCTCTGTCGCCACCGTGCGGTAACCCCGTATGGCCCTGATCGCCATGACCCTCTGTGGTCGCCACAGGAGGGCCCTAAGACGGACGGTCAGGGACCCCGCCCACACCGGTGCTCCATACAGAGCCATTGACCGGATCACCCCCACGTACAGCTGTCGGCACGTAGCACTGGGTCCGCCCACATTCGGCATCAGCCGCGAAAGGGCGGACGCCGCGCCGACAAGCCGGGGAACAAGTCGATGGAGATGCTCCCGGAACCAAAAATGCCCGTCGAGCACCAGGCCCAAGTACTTCATGTGGGCCTGGATGCTGATGGTGACCGACTTCACGATGATCGAAGCGCCGGCGGGAGGCCCGGCGGTACGGAGGCCATGGAACAAAAGGGCCTCCGTCTTTTGCAGGGCTACTCTCAGCCCCAGCGCTTCGATCCGCCTGACAATCTCCTCGGTGCCGAGAGTTGCCAGGCGTGCCGCCTCCTCTAGCGTCCCACCCCGGGCTGTGACGAGTGTATCGTCGGCGTAGCAAATTACGCCCAGCCCGGGTGGGAGGCTTCCTCTCAACGCCCAGTCGTAGCCGATGTTCCACAGGGTCGGACCCAGAACCGACCCCTGTGGGACACCGCACGTCATGGGCGTTCGCACAACGTCCCCTACTCGGTCAACGTAGAGGACGCTGCGCCCCTCCAAGTAGTCTGCCACCAGCCGCCTGAGGTACACGGGCACCCCGTGATATCTCAGCCCCTCCCTGATGCAGCCGAATGGCAGACTGTTGAAGGCGTTGGCGATGTCCAGGGACACCGCCAACAGGACTCCTCCGCCGGTGACGGCCTCCGCTACCACGGCCTTCAGGCGCAGCAGGGCCGCGATCGTCGAACGCCCTCTCCGAAAACCAAACTGGGCGTCCGACAGATCGGGCCCGACCCCGACGAGGTGCCGCTCGATGCGGGCAGCCAACACCCTCTCCAGCAGCTTGCCCGCATCATCGAGCAGCACGATGGGCCTGTAGGCCGAGGCCGACTCGGGAGACCGTCCCGGCTTTGTAAGACCGTCCCGGCTTTGAGCTAACTTCAGGGTGCCGTTTTTTCGTGACGGTGTGCGCGCGTATCATAAAAATCATCATTTTTCCCAAAGACGTCAATATAAGTATAACATCAATAACTTTATCTGCAGGCCTTAATCATCAGAGGATTAAATAATGTATTTATTTTATGCAGTATTTATATACGCAGAACAAAAGAAATTTATTCGGATTATGAGAACAAAAGCTTTTTCTATTGTCATCATTCGAATGCAATAGATTCAGAGTGAGGTTTTGTAATTCATTCTATTGTTACTCTAGTGCAGAAAAAATCCAATAAATTCGAATGTTACGAGGTATACAAAGGATCACTGAGACAAATGGTTACTAATAACAAGAGTCAGTCACACACTAATTTTGTTGTATTTAGTTTCAGATATAAAATTTTCTGCGCTAAAGTAATATGCATTCTTTAAACGCTTGATTTATTGTACGTTTGAGGATAAAATTATTTATTTAAACTAAGATGATGATTTGAAAATGATGAGGAAACTTGTAATTATATACTCATTATCAAAGAGAGTTGATGACAGACTGACATTGATGACAGTTGATGATGATTTTTGATTGTCCAACGTTTCGAACACTTTACAGTAAAGCGTTCGAAACGTCGGGTAATCAAAAATTAAATAAAACGCGATAAAACCCGTAAAAATAATTTTAAAACATCAGAAATCATTAAATTATCTATAATTTTACATATTAAATATGTATCATGAAAGAAGTATACATATTGAGTCGATCTCAAATATTCGAGATAAGAGTAGGTTGATGATGATAGTGATGAAACTTTAAAACAAGTTAAAATTCAAAATGACACACATTCGCCAATAATAGTTTATAATAAAATAAAACTTAATATAATTATAATAATAAAGAGTAAAGATATATCTTATTTTTTTCACGACTCTACTGTTACGCAAGAATTGCTGTATAATTCAAATTCAACTCAATTATATGCATAATCTCAGCACTTCTATATTGTCAATTTTTACATTTTACCTCAAATCACTTCAAATATCTACTGGATTGGAATGTAACTGCACTGAGAATATCTTTTAGCACGATAACGTCTTGTAAATCGATGAACACCGACTGCACGCACCAAAATTTGTCACGTTTCGTCTGAGCCAAGCATATAAGTTAGAATGCGTAACAAGCGATAAACAGGCACAATCGCCCTAAGCGTTCGGCTTGTGACACATCTATTTCTCTTCAAAAACATATCTGAATTAATGACTGCAAATAAATGTTCATTTATCGAGAAATATTCAATTAAATCCTTCTCTCTTCTTCTTCTGTATAACACAAAATAATGATAATTCTGTGATAATAATTAAATTCATAAAAGGATGCAATTTTTTATGAATGTTTTCTTATAACCTTACCACTTTCAACATCGGTAAATCGACTTTTCAGACAAAGAATTTTATTAATTTACTTTAAATAAACTTGCATATAATATTATCTAGTAACAGCTCCAGTATGATGCTTCGAACCATGATATAGTATCATACTCAAATAAAATGCAAAAAAAATATGGCTTGATTGGATATCTCAAGTGCTACCGAATCTTGATTTAACCACTAGAGCAGCCATCACTGCCCTCAACCACAATAGAGGGAAGAGAGCAGTCCGCTCCTCGCTACTACCGGAAACAAAGCTTTCATAATGATCTCCTTTTTTGTTTTTTTTGTGGGTGGGCTGCGGTCGGCGCGCCTCCGCACCACTCCGTCCGGGGCGACAGAGGGGCTTAAGCACGCAACTCCCGCAACCCACCCGAAAACCACCTCGCCTTCGTCGTTGGGCCGACCACCGGAGCAGGGTTAACTTGTCATCAGTGGTTGGCCCGACGGAATACGGGGGGTATTCCATTATTATATTATTATATTTGGGATACCCTCCCATCGACCGACGTCCCCCCCTCGGGGAGGACGTCTGTCTTTCCTCACGCGGTCGGCCTCTCGGCGGGTGACGGACTAATCCCCGGTCACGTCACCCGCGGCCTCGGCTAGGGCGGCATGAGGCGCAGATAGTTGCGCCTACGCCGCCCCAGTCGCCGGCAGCGGATCTCCTCATCGAGGCTGCGCTCCTCGCGCAGACGATCCGCCGCCTCCTTCTGCGAGATCACTGTCTCGCAGAAGGCTGCGACCGCGTCCCAATTCCCGACGCTGTCGACCATCGCCCTAGCGATTGCCGGCAGCGTCAGGTCGGCACCGATGATTGCGACGAGTTCACGGCGCTGCACTGCCCAAGCCGCGCAGGCCTCGAGCGTGTGGCGCGCCGTGTCCTCGTCGCAATCGCAGTGGTGACAGGACGGTGTACTCTTCCTCCTTACGACCCTGTGCAGGTATTTGGCGAAGCTCCCATGCCCCGTCAACACCTGCACTAGTCGGAAGGAGAGCACCCCGTGCCGCCTTTCCAACCACTGCATCAACACCGGCCGGAAGGCCTCCACGGTTCGCACCCCGAACCGAGGCCTCTCCAGCCGGACTGCCCAACGGGCAATGACGTCTCGGCGGGTGTCGACGCGCCAGGCGGTGAGCTCCCTTAACGAGATCTCACCGCCCGCCGCTCGCACCCCCGTCACCCGCCGATACAATCCGGCGAGCATCTCCGCCTCATAATGATCTCGTATTCATAATATTGGTCGACTACAACTACGGAAGCAAGCATAACCGATTAATCAAATTCAAATTTATTCCAAATCACCTCTTGTAAAAAGTATAAGGTGACATAATCATCAGCATTACTCGGTCACATGGATTGCTAGAGGATTGATATGGGGTTTTACTAACCTATAATTTTAGTCACTAAGGTAACGTGGATAAGTTTAACAATCTTAAAATATTGTTAATTTATATAAAGCGGAAAAAACACTGACGGAATTTAATCTTACCAACCATCCCACTTGTTAAATTTGAAAACCAGTTAATTGTCAAGTAACGTTTACTCAATAGATATTAATATAAGATGAGACTAAGTTGATTTACGTATTTGGTTATCACAGACGACATATATTAGTTACTCATTTGTCAATTTAGACGGCTTAGTTGCTAAGGAAACTATAAATTTAAGCCAATATATACGCAATACCCGAAACAGCCAGATATGATCCTCGTCTAGCCATAATTTTGTTGTTTATAGTTTAACTATTTATTTTATTTTATATCATTTCGCAGTCATATCTTATTGTATTAATTATACGTGTAGTTGAATTTGAGCTGTATGGTGAAATGGTAAATGGTAAGATGCCGAGAATCAACCTAGCGACACCTGGTTTGGTATACCAGGTGTCGCTGGGTTGATTCTCACACAAGACAATACCTTGTGTAATCCACAAATTGTTCTTCTAAATATGGGTGCAATTTGCGTTTGTTTGTTATGTACTTATAAAGTCTACCGCAATAAAAGGTTTATTTCGTTAGTGTAGTGTGCTCTCATAAAAATATAGATATTAAAAAAGTAAAACTTTATAATATTAAAAACCATCATTGTAATTCCCACTTATAGCATTTGATCGATTGTTGAGTGTTTTTTTTTTAAATAAATGCAATACTATTGTATTGCATTTATTTAAAAGTTAATTTCGTTAAAAAACTTTAAATAATTAAGGCTGTTTGACAAATATAATAAAAATAAAAATTGAAATATAAAAAAAACAGTTGATAAGAATTAATTAATTTTAGTTAGTATAACTTAAAACTATCACACTAGAAGTTGTTACAAAACCTACTGGTACTCTTTCTCAACCTAGGTCTGTTTTATCAGAAACAGTACTCAGCCGAAAGACATGATTGTATTTGTTAATTAAAATAATAGCACCTTTATTGCTAAAATATGTCTTGTTTTCTATAATCTAACAAACTAATTTGAACTGATTTATACAATTAATATTATCAACTAAATCAATATTTACTTTAAATACTTATAAAGAGAAGAGAACAATTCATCATCATCAGCGCAGCCCACATACGTCCCACTGTTAGGCTCGGGCCTCCTTCACAATGGGAGGGGATTTGACCTACCATGCTGATCAGACATGTTGGTATATGGTTTCATTGTTATATGCATATTTAAAAAGGATATAAATCCCTTAGTCGTCTTTTACGACATCCACGGGCAGGACAAGGAGTGGTGAATTGTATTCTTACTCCGTGATCACACGGAAAAGAAAAAAATTATAAACAATTTGAAAAGAGAGAACATCTATAAAAAATAAATTTAATATACGAGTAATTGAAGAATACGCAGACAAGAGTGACATTTATTCTTGCCGACATCCGTTTGTTCTGCTGACTTCAACAACTATTCATTTAGTTTTTGTACTATTTGTATACTGTCTCTTGACATAAGAACGAATGCGCAAATCTTTGTTCAAGATACATTGCCTCCGACAAAAGAAAAACCAAAAAGCGTAATGATAACTTAATTAGTTTTTTAAAGTTCAGAGGATCATACATTTTTCGTCAACTCGCAAATGTCCACTTTTGGACATATGCCTCTCCAAGACAATACCATTCACTGCTTTACGTTTAAAAAGATTCTAACGACGTTCTCATTGTAGTACGAATACACAAATTTTTATTAAAATCAGTTACCTACCTAGGTAGGTAACTAGGTAACAGGTAGGTAATTGACTTAGCAATCGCATGAAAACACACCTCACAAGTAATACATATTATATTAAATTGTACTAAACATAGTGCGATTGCCAAGTCAATCTATTTATTTTAAACATAAAAAATCTTTAATATTGATATAGTCACTATAAGAAGTTGTTAGGTTAGCTATTTACGTAATAACTTAAGATAAAAGGTCCCTTAAGCAGGGACTGAATGAGTTAACCGACTTGGTATAACATGGATCTCACAAATTTTTATGGCAGAAGAACTCAGTTGCGAGGCTTGGCTTTTTTTTACAAGTCTTGTTTTTGATGGTATCTCATTTCTTTTTGTAGATAGACCTACTTATTTGCTTTTCCGGTACCTTCAATTTCTTGATACCAACAAAAGATTTTCTTAGAGCACACTCTCTGAAAAATTAGAGATCTCTCCTTTCCGCTTGAGTCAATTTTACCTAAACTGAGCGGAGAGATGTGGAAATAAAGAAATTTGATTGGTTTTTTGAAACACATCTCTAATCTCCTCTCCGCTTTGATAGCAATCGAGCCTCATGATGGCGTTCTTTCTTTTAGGTAAATTTCAGACAATTTAGTTTGCTTAATACTTTGGGAGATTTTTGTACAATTTCATAAGACACGGCTCACTATTGCTTTTTCATTAATTTGATTGACCATTTTACAAGTTATCTTTGAACATAATTATGTCTAGGTATCTGTCCACACTGGTTTTCGGAGAGGGCGTTCGACGATCGCGGCCCTGCTGCGCCTGAAGGCCGTGGTAGCGGAGGCCATCACCGGCGGAGGAGTCCTGTTGGCGGTGTCCCTGGACATCGCCAACGCCTTCAACAGTCTGCCATTCAGCTGCATCAGGGAGGGGCTGAGGTATCACGGGGTGCCCGTGTACCTCAGGCGGCTGGTGGCAGACTACTTGGAGGGGCGCAGCGTCCTCTACGTTGACCGAGTAGGGGACGTTGTGCGAACGCCCATGACGTGCGGTGTCCCGCAGGGGTCGGTTCTGGGTCCGACCCTGTGGAACATCGGCTACGACTGGGCGTTGAGAGAAAGCCTCCTACCCGGGCTGGGCGTAATTTGCTACGCCGACGATACACTCGTCACAGCCCGGGGTGGGACGCTAGAGGAGGCGGCACGCCTGGCAACTCTCGGCACCGAGGAGATTGTTAGGCGGATCGAAGCGCTGGGGTTGAGGGTAGCCCTGGAAAAGACTGAGGCCCTTTTGTTCCATGGCCTCCGTACCGCCGGGCCTCCCGCCGGCGCTTCGATCACCGTGAAGTCGGTCACCATCAGCATCCAGGCCCACATGAAGTACTTGGGCCTGGTGCTCGACGGGCATTTTTGGTTCCGGGAGCATCTCCATCGACTTGTTCCCCGGCTTGTCGGCGCGGCGTCCGCCCTTTCGCGGCTGATGCCGAATGTGGGCGGACCCAGTGCTACGTGCCGACAGCTGTACGTGGGGGTGATCCAGTCGATGGCCCTGTATGGCGCACCGGTGTGGGCGGAGTCCCTGACCGTCCGTCTTAGGGCCCTCCTGTGGCGACCACAGAGTGTCATGGCGATCAGGGCCATACGGGGTTACCGCACGGTGGCGACGGAGGCAGCGTGCCTCCTGGCCGGAACTCCCCCGTGGGACCTGGAGGCGGAGATGCTCGCCGACATTTATCGGCGGGTGTCGGAGACGTGCGCCCGCGGCGGCATGGTCTCCATCAAAGAGATCACCGCCTGGCGGGTCGACGCCCGCCGAGAAGTCATTGCCCGTTGGGCAGTCCGGCTGGAGAGTCCTCGGTACGGTGTCAGGACCGTCGAGGCCCTCCGGCCGGTGCTGATGGAGTGATTGGAGCGGACGCACGGTGTGCTTTCCTTCCGACTGGTGCAGGTGCTGACGGGGCACGGTTGCTTCGGGAAGTACCTGCACAAGATTGTCAGGAGGGAGAGCACACCGTCCTGCCACCACTGCAGTTGCGACGAGGACACGGCGCAGCACACGCTCGAGGAGTGTGCTGCATGGGAGGGTGATCGCCGTGAACTCGTCGCAATTATCGGTGCCGACCTGGCGCTGCCGACCATCGCCAGGGAGATGCTCGTCAGCGTCAGGAACTGGGACGCGGTCGCCGCCTTCTGTGAGGCCGTAATCTCACGGAAGGAGGCGGCGGATCGTGTGCGATTAGAGCTCCTATTCGGCGACACGTTCCGCTGCCGGCGACTCGGGCGGCGCAGGCGCGAGTATCTGCGCCTAATGCCGCCCTAGCCGAGGCCGCGGGTGATCGGACCGGGGAATTGTCCGTCACCCGCAGAGAGGCTGACCGCGCAATGGTGACCGACGTTCCAGGACGTCGAGAGGTGAGGTTACCCGAAAGGGTATTCCGTCAGGCCGACCACTGACGACAAGTCACATCTGCTCCGGTGGTCGGCCCAACAACGAGGTGACGTGGGTACGGGTGGGTTATGGGCCCGCGCGCCGTCCTTTCATCGCCCCGAACGGACTGGACCGCGCGTGTGCTTACCATAGCCCACCCATAAAAAAAAAAAAAAAAAAAGGTATCTGTCCACACCTATTATGCCAGTCATCATTCAACCTATCGCCATCCACTGTAGAACATGGACTCCCCTCATGCTTCACCATAAAGTGCGGTACTGTGGCACCTGCGTCCAACGACGCTGAAGGGTAACAGAGTTGCCATCACTAGAGCTCATCTTTCTTCGCCTTATGAAGAATAATGACGTAGTCGCCACGTTTGGTAGGCGGGTTGATTTCGCAGTGAGATATCATACATTTCCCCGGCGAGAGCTGCTGCGCACTCTCCTTCCTGTTGAATCTTTTTTTAAAATGACAACGCACTAAGGGAATAATAATCCTTATATTGTGAGGGACTTTACAAACATATAATTCAACATCGCATCGTCATCGCAGCCCTCATATGTCCCACAGTTGGGCTCAGGCCTCCTCCGCAATGGGAGGGAATTTAACCCACTATATCATGCTGGTCAGACATGTTCATATAGGGTTTCATTTCGAGTTTTCCTTCTCTTGCACAGATGGTATGTGCACATTATATCCCATAGTCGTCTTATACGATATCTACGGGCAAGATAGACGAGAGTGGTGAATTGTATTCTTACTTCGTCACTATACGGAAAGATCATATAATTAACCGACACAAATTACATTTAGACTTAGAACAACAATTTGTGGGTCTTGCATGGGATTCGAACCCGCGACACTGGCACGCTACGTTGGTATCTTAAACACTACGCCATCTGCGTAGTCTTTAGCCGGTTGTTACGATTCCCATAGAGAAGCAATGATGACAACAAATGTATTCTTATTTTTTACAAAGTTACATTTCATTAACTGCAAATGTAACTTTGTAATCCTATATATTTATATGAGTTTACAAAATTATTTATGCATTTGGTGTATCTCGGAAACTGGATGAAAATTACAATGTTTAATAATTTTTCCTTCATTTATACACTAAACACTAATTGCATTCTAAATTTGAAGCTTCTATGTCTGCTAGAAGCGCCACTTTAATATTGATGATCGGTCAGTCAGTCAGTGAATGACAAAATTACGAAATTTTGACTAGTTATAATTCTTAAGCTATTGGTTCAAATTGAATGAAATTTGAAATACGTAATGTGTATACAAGGCCTGCTAGGTTACTTAAAATTCAGGTTTCTAGTTTTATTAACAACGAAGTTATAGGGGGTCGAAAATGGCCTGAATGGCTTCGAGAAAAGTATGTTACGGCAGTTTTGCGACTTTTTATTTGCTCTTGGCCAGATATTGATTCTCGGTTCACCAAGGTAAATAGTGTTAGACTATTTCAACAGAAGATAGGGTTTACTATATTCTGTTTTTTTGCAGCCAAGGTCCTACCAGAGTGGCAGTTAAGAGCGGTTCTGTCCCATCCACAGCTAACAGTTTCTTGGAACATTCGTAATGCCATTATTGTCATTTTGGAAAGCAGATTTTACTGCGTCGTCCGACTCTTAGTCGGCATGCAGTTTACTTTCTTTCCAGTAATTCTCTCCATAGCACGATATACAATCAATGTTATATATTGTGCATCGAAACGATGCACGATGTTTAGTTATAAGGCTAACTTTTAGAGATCAAGTTTTATGCTGAATGTATATGTATTTTTAAACATATATTTTTAACAACTAATAAAGGAGAATTTATAGCGGCGAATGTGAATGGAAGTGTAGGAAGGGGCAGATCAAAGCGGACGTTCTATGATCAAATCAGGAACTTCCTTAAAAAAGGCCAGGTTAAAAGTACCCTAAACTAAAGAACATGCATGAAGAGATTACTGAATGTGGAGGAGGCGAGAGTGGTATGTCAAGATTGAAGCAAGTGGATAAAAGTGGTATCTGCCTACCTCTATGGAAAAGAGGCGTGGATTCATGTATGTACTAATAAAATAAACTAATGTTTAAAAATAAAAGAATCCATGCAAGAATTGTTCTTGTGAGAAGTAATTAAAAAGTACAGTGTTTAATCTTGAACGATGATATGTAATCTCTCGGGGACGAAAACTTCACGTGAAAAGAAATACATTTTTCACGGTATACGTTGGAACACATATTCCTAACTTATAATTACACTCTACTAATAAAAAGTGCACTAAATTTTAGAATAATGCTACAGACAGATATTTAATGAGATAAAAAAATATCATATAGATATTAAACTAGGATAAATTTTTATGCCTTCGGGATTTCTGATAGTTTTTCAATCAGTGGATGTTAATCTTTATATATATAAATCTTCTGTTTATACGTATGTAATTATACTCCTAAACGGCTGGACCGATTTCAAAATCATCAATGATTTGGCTGTTCCGATGAATATGATAATGGTTTACATTAATAATTAGAACCGGAAGGTGGCGCAGCGATCGATTTTAACAAGAACTATTTCCTTTTTATTAGATCTGAACAGAACAACTTCTGGTAGGTCACCTAGTAATGAAAAAAGAGTGTTGACTAGGTCTTCGTTTGAACTGAATTAAATTTTATCTCTATAACTTTTAACAAATGCATTTATTAAATATCTTTATGGTAAGAAAATTAAGCTGTTAAATTTCTTTCCTCACCAAGCGTATGAAAGTCTTTGTTAATTGATTGAGTTAGGCGATATATAGCGGACATCCATTTTTATTCTTGTACTCTGCGGGCAAGTGGGGCACCCCGCAAACTACCGTGGCTGCCCACGCGCACCACGGCCGGTTATGAGGAGGCCACCACCACCCCCACCACAAAGGTACCTTCAGGCACCTAAACCCACACGCAACCCGTGGGTCAATTCTCAAAGCAGGGCGGAATACCCCCCCCCTGCCCACTAAATTAGCCACCCCGTCGGCACCCGCGAACGCGACACCGTCGGCAAAGGCCACTAATAATAATATATATAAACCGCCAACCGTTGGGCAAAAACAGCCACCCGCGGGCCTTCCTAAGCCTCCTCAAGGCAAACCTAGTAACACACACGCGCCAGCCGCTAGCGGTCTAGACCCGGATCTAGACCTAGTGGCCAGATTCGGTCAATAATAAATATTACAGAAATACGCGTAATCGCAGCGGAACTGCGAAAAAATGAAGGCAATAGCCTCGCGTTACTTAACGTCGCCATGAGGTTCTCACCCGTACTAGAGAACCTCGGTTCCTTCAGTGCCTAATTATGGATACGTACACACCAGGCAGAGTCAAAACAAGATCACTCCGCGTAGGGTTTTTCAACGCGAACGGTCTCGCTCGCCAGAGAGACGAAATAGGTACATTTCTACAAGACCAGCAGCTTGACCTTTTACTAGTCCAAGAGACTTTTCTTAAACCCTACTCAAGGGACCCTAAAATTGCAAACTACAATTTAGTGCGCAACGATAGGGTCGGTTCTCCCCTAGGTGGGACTCTCATATATTACAAAAGGTCACTGCACTGCACACCCCTAGATCCCCCCGCCATGACGTACATTGAAGCCTCGGTCTGTCGGCTGGCCCTCACCGGTCACCAGCCACTGATCATAGCATCAGTATACCTTTCCCCTCCTAATGGGGACACACCAAAAGAGTTGCTTGAGAGTGATCTCCAAGCCCTCTTAAAACTCGGCGACGCCGTCATTATCGCAGGCGATCTAAACGCCAAAAGTAAGTCGTGGAATAGCCACACCAACAACCGCAGGGGACTGGCCCTCGGGATGGGTCGCTTAACTTTAAGCGGGTTGAGAGCCCTCAGCGCTCACCCACCAGTCCGGGTAAAGTTGTCACAGCCATCTGAGGCTAACAACTAAGTCAAAAAAAAAAAAAAAATATTCTGAAAAGGAAGGAAGGAAGGGAGACCCACCACTTTCCCACGGTAATCAATATACCGCACACCACAATCAAATGAATACGGGATAGGATTAAGGTGGACTAGGAAATAGGGAAATCTTACTCTCACGTGATGAGCACCTTCCAGAACATCAACTTGCAATTTGCCGCAGAACTGCGAATATTCATTCGACACGTGTTTCGCCTCTAAACGAGGCATCCTTAGGACAGTTCAACTTCAAATGCATTTGAAGTCGAACCTTTTATTAAATAAATTAATATATATATTAAATAAATCGTGTTACACATTGGAAATAAAAATACTTTACGGATATTATCGCGTAGTTGATTTTTGATTGCCCGACGTTTCGAACACTTTGCAGTGTTCATGGTCACGGGCGGGCAGTCCTGGACACAGGAGTCTGGAGTAATTTTATTTACAGTATATATCATTTATTTAATATTTAACGATCTTAAATGGAATACAATGATTATTAAATATCTTAATACGTCCATGAAGTGACCATTATATAATACACTCATTTGCAAAAAAAACGGGCACCTAAGCAATGAACCATTTCAAATGTTAATATTTCTTTGTTTGATAATTATAGGTAGTTTTATCCACACAATTTGCTAAATTAATAAGAAAATAATCGTTTTCATCAGTATTTCATAAAATTTAGATACAATTTATGGGAAATAATGCTAAACCTCGCTAGTAGTGTATATTCGCTAGTAGTGCATATGCTCATGAAGTAAAAATAAAAAAGTTTTTTTGTTTGTTTTTCTTTAATAAAGTAAAAGCAGATAAATGTTTAGTATCGAGTGTGACCCCCTCTAGCTAAAATCACAGCTTGAATTCGTCTGGGCATGCTAGCGAGTATATCCCGGATACTTGCTTGCGGAATACGTTCCCACTCCGCAGTAATCACATTCTTCAGCTCTCTGATGGTCTGCAGAGCCGGGTGTACTGATCTCACACGCCGTTTCAGAACGTCCCAGACATGCTCTATGGGATTGAGGTCGGGACTTCGAGCTGGCCAATCCAAACGACGAATGCCGACCTCTTGCACATACGCATTAACATCGCGGGATCGGTGGGCGCGAGCATTGTCGTCCATAAAAATCGAGTCTTCACCTAGAGCGGCCAATGCGGGTTGTGCATGAGAAATTAGAACTTCCGTTATGTATCGATGCCCAGTCAGTGAGCCGTTTTCAATGAAGACTAACTCTGTACGATCCATTGAATTTATTCCTGCCCAAAACATAACAGAGCCCCCACCATAAGGTGTGATTTCTTCGAAACATGCCTCTGCAAAGCGTTCTCCTTGTCTTCTTAGCACTCGCCGACGTCGATCTTCACCGAACAGAGATATCCTGGCTTCATCAGAGAACAAAACCCTATTCCAATCGTCTTGAGTCCATGATTCACAATTTCTAGCGAACCTAAGCCTGTGAACTCTGTGCTCACGGAGTAATTTGGGGCCGCGGGCCGGGCGGTGACTGCGTATATTGGCAGCGAGAAGCCTCCTCCTGACCGTCCATAGACTAATATGCACATTTCTTACTTCTTGGAGGTTGTTCTTAAGATCCACATACGAAGATTTGCGATTTCTCAATGCGCGACTCACAAGAAAACGATCATCCCGTGGTTGGGTACATGGTTTTCTTCCAGAACCAGGCCTTCTCTCGACGGAACCAGTCTCCTGATATCGCTGCCAGGTCCTTTGGACTGTCGAGCGACTAACATTTAGCCTCCTAGCCACGAAACATTGGCTGCAACCCTCTTCAAGCAGCGCGATAATTTTGGTAGCTTTTACCACTTTATCTACCATTTTTGATACAGCCAAACAGCATTAAATAAAGCTTTGACAGTCGAGGATATGAAATTAATCGATAAAAATTGAATAAAAGTTATGAAAGTCGATGTTAACTTCTGGAACTTCGCGCCAAAAATGTAGGATAAAAAGGGGTTTTCTGTAAAAATGAACATCAAATGAAAAATTGAATTTAGAACGTACTTTTTTAAATACCACAGCATTTTTAAAACCGGCCAGTAACGTGTACAAACGATTGAAACCTTTTTGGTATTGTATCTTTTTAAATATGAATGAAAATCAAAACCGCCCGTTTTTTTTGCAAATGAGTTTATAATATGTCAGTCATGTTTAACAGCCACAATACATTAATATTCACGCCAAACTTAAATACAATAATTATCAATTTGGATACATAGCTTTTCATTAAGAATTTAATTGAAGGGACATTTCGTGTGCCGCCTCTAAGCCAATGTGCCCGGGTCAAACGTGTAATATCAGATATGACTCGTGGGGTAAGACTAGTTTAATAGATCCATGTAACTAAAATAAATGGCTCTATTATAGATATTACAATTAAATTATATAATACTGGCTGACCCAACAGACGTTTTGTTCAAATAAAATAAAAGGAATTCTCCTTGGAATCGCTAGCAGCGCCACCTACCGGGTCCAATTGTAAATTTAAACCATTCTCGAATCCCCTTGAACATACACAAAAAATTTCATCAACATCGGTCTAGCCGTTTAGGAAGAGTTCAGTGACATACACACGTACACAATAAATATATATATATAAAGACTAGCTGACCCAATAGACGTTGTTCTGTTAAAATAAAATAAAAGGATTTCAGCGCCACCTACCGAATCCAAACGTGAATTTAAACCATTCTCGAATTCCCTTGAACACACACAAAACACTTTATCAACATCGGTCCATCCGTTTAGGAGTTCAGTGACATACACACGTACACAAGAAATTTATATATAAAAGAAGATTTGTAGCATAATATAAAAAAGTGTGTGTATGTGCTTATGTACACACGTAAGAAGTTTTACTTCTGTGTCGTAACCAGATAAAAAATCTTTCTAAAAATGTATCCTCCTTTTAAAAGACAACGCACTAAGGAAATAATCCTTGTATTGTGGGGGACTTTATAAACATATAACTAACGGACACAAATTACATCCAGACTCAGAACAACAATTTGTGGATCACACAAAGTGTTGTCCTGCGTGGGATTCGAACCCGCGATACTGGCTCGGTAGGTCGATATCTCAACCACTGCACCAATTGAACAGTTGTCTTTCGCGGTATCTTACGTTTGTAGAAAAAACAACACTAATTTTAGAAAAAATTATGAGATATGTAAAAACATAATTGGCAATTAGAAAATTATATATACACAAATCCGTGTGGTGAGGGAGTAAGAATACAATTCACCACTCCCTATCTTGCCTGTGGATGTCATAGACAACTGATAGACGGCTGTGGGATATAATATGCACATAACATCTGTGCAAAAGAAGGAAAACTCGAAATGTAACGCTATACCAACATGTCTGACCAGCATGGTATAGTGGGTCAAATTCCCTCCCATTGTGGAGGAGACCCGAGCCCAACAGTGGGACGTATGTGGGCTGCGATGATGATGATGATGATGATGATATATACAAATCACTTACGCTTATTGCATTATTTTTACTTCACAATTTGATCAAGTGCCAAAGAATACGTCGTTGTTATGAAACTAAAATAAAAGAAAAATATTACGTTCTCTTCGACAGGAATTATCAATTAAATGTCATTTAACGATTATACTGGCACATATGAAGTACTTAATCGAGTCATCATCCGCCATTATAGCATTTTGAAAAAGAACTAATTATCTTACATTGCTGGACCGATATTAACCAAACATAGCTAAGAACCACATAGAAAACTTAATTACTATACCACGCTGATTAAACAGTTTCCCATATCATCTACAATGACACCTGCGAGAAAGGTATTTATTATCATCATCACAGTTGATACACGTGCCATTGCTGGGCTCCTACATAATTGGAAGGCAATTGCCCTACTATACCACGCTGGTCAAACGGGTATGCATAGGTTTTGGGACAACTACTGCCTCAGAAGCCGAGAGCCCGGCTCAACATCAAGTGGCTCAGGGGGGGAGGGGAAACGAGGAGGAGGTGCAGGTGCGGAAGAAGACCCGGAGGACGAAGCCGAGGCGTTCCGCCGCTGCACGAGCCCGCATTAGCGCCAATGCATCGAAGGCGTGGCGGGCGCGGATGAAGGCTGAAGCCATTGCCGCACGCGACGAGGGCGGCAGCATTGCTGCTGCAGGGCCGTCGCGGGACGGGGGTGGCGTTGCTGCCCAGCCGTCGGAGGAGAGGATGGAGACCACTGCAGGGCCGCCGCGTGAGGAGAGCGGCAGCAGCAGCGGGTCCGAGCACGAGGGCGGCATTGCCGCAGAGCCGTGCGTAAGGTTAGCAGGCGAAAGCTCCGAGCTGTCGAGCGATGAGGGCGGCATTGCCGCAGAGCCGTCGCAGGATGAGGGCGGCAGTGCCGCAGGGCCATCCGAGGCATCGGAGATGGAGCTGACGGACGTGGGCGGAAGTGCCGCAGAGCCGTCCGCCGAGGAGAGCAGCACCCCTTGGGTGCTAGTCGGCCGGAGTAGGGACGAGGGCGGTGGATGCGCCGCAGGTAGACAGTTGATAGGCGCGCCGTCAGTTGAGGGTGCAGTTAGGCCGTCGTCGTTACCGTCATCGCCGTCGTCGTCGTCGTCGCCGAGGAAGAGGACGGAGGGGGCTGCAAAGGCGCCAGCTCCAGCCCCAAGTGCGAGGAAGAGGGAAGAGGCCCTCCCCCCGAGACCCTGGAAGCGCCCCCTGCAAGAGGGTGGCCGCTCCAACACCGACTCGGAGGGGAGTTCCATCACCATGCCTCCTCCCAAGGTCCCGACCATGCGCCGGGGGCGCAGAGGCCGAGGATCGGTGGTGGCGGCGTGGCCGGGGACACCGGGTCCGGCCGGCCACGGTGGCGAGGTGGCGGCCCTCCAGGCCGCGAACGCCCGCCTTAGTGAGGAGGTCTCCGGCTTGCGGGAACGCAACCGCAAGCTGGAGACGGAGCTATCGGCGGTGCGGCGGGAGAACCGCGGGTTGGCCAAGGAGATGGCCGACCTGCGGGCCCAGTTCGCGCGCCTGGCGCCGGCCGCGCCGCCTGTGCCGGCCTCGCCACCGAAACGGGCTGCGCCGGGGAGGGCGGGCCCGTCGTCTGCGCCCGTGGCGCCGGCTGCGCCCGTCGCGGCTGCTGCGCCAGCTGCACCCGTCGCGGCTTCGGCGCTTCCTCCCCTCGTCGTGGTCCCTCCGCCGGCTCGTGGCCGCGGGAGACCTCGGAGGGGGGAGGAGCCGCCGCCCGACGAGGTGCACGGCGTGTCGGAGTCGGCGGTACGCGTGATCCTAGCCCGAGTAGGGGTGATGGTGGATGCGCGTATCGCCGCCGTAGCGGCCAGGCTCCCGCCTGAGCCGCCCCTCCGACCGCCGCTCGCCGCGGACAAGGCGAGGCGGCCGCAAGCGTCAGCTCCCACCCCGCTGCCCTGTCAGGGTGGCCGCGTGGTGAGCTACGCTGCGGCCGCGGCCGGGCCCAAGGGGGCCAAGAAGGCCGGCAAGGTGCCGGCTCCCGCCAAGGCCGGGCCGCGGCCGGCGCCAGCGGCTGCACCGCAGGCGCCGGCCAGCGCACCCGCGACCGCTCCTGCTGCGCTCAGCGCTGCTGCCAGGCTCGAACAGGGCTGGCAGGTGGCTGAGCGGAGCAGGAAGGCACGCGGCCAGAAGCGGAGAGCGGCGGCCAAGAGTGCCGCCGTGGCCGCCGCTCCCCAGGCGGGAGCCGGCAGAAAGGGGAAGAAAAGGTCGCGCAGGGGCCTCAAGTCGCCGAAGACGGCCGCGGTGGTCATCACCGTGCTGCCTGAGGCGGCTGAGAGGGGCCTCAACTATGAGGCCGTCCTAAAACGCGCCCGGCGGGAGCTGGACGTCTCCGGTATCGGGGGCGTCGAGGCGAGGACCCGCAAGGCCCGGACAGGGGCTCGAATACTCGAGTTCCCTGGGGCCGAGGGCGCGAAGACGGCCGATAGTTTGGCCACGATGTTGAGGGGGCTGTTCGGGCCGGAGGATGGTGTCCGAGTCGCCAGGCCTGTCAAGTGCGCAGAGATGCGCCTGACGGGCTTGGACGATTCCGTGACGGTGGAGGACGTCCGGGAGGCCATTATGGCGCGTACCGGATGTGCCTCGGACACCGTCCGGATTGGCACCATCCGCACTGGTCCGGGCGGCGTCGGTGCTGCCTGGGTGCAGTGTCCGGTGGAGTCGGTCAAGCAATTGGCCGACTCAGGCAGGCTCCTCGTGGGCTGGAGCTCGGCGCGGGTAACCGTGCTAGAGCCCCGGCCCGCGAGGTGTTACAAATGCATGGCGGTCGGGCATACCCGACCGACATGCAAAAACTGCTTTGACTGCAGCGGGCTATGTTTCCGTTGCGGTCAGACCGGACACCAGGCGGCATCGTGCTCTGCGGTGCCCCACTGCCCCGCGTGTGCGGCAGGCAATAGGCCTGCCAAACACCGCATGGGCTCTGGGGACTGCAGACCCCCGGCATCGGCCCCGAAGGGGCGGGACGGCCCATCGACCGGGCCAGTCCCCGCTCCGAGCGCGGCCCGATCGCCCGTCAGCGCGGAGGAGGTGACGATGGATACGGACCGTTAATGGACCCCGTATCCATTCGTCTCCTCCAGGCCAACCTCAACCACACCGCCGGTGCGCAGGACGTGTTCCTGCAAGCCATGGCGGAGTGGTTGATAGGAGTAGCCGTAGCCGCGGAGCCGTACGTGGTGCCCGACCGGCCTAACTGGTTGGGTAGCACCGATGGCACCGTGGCAATCGTCGCCTCCACGTCGTGGCCTTCGTCGCCTCTGACCCTTAGGGACAGGGGCGTCGGATACGTCGCGGCGGACTGGGGGGAGATTACGCTCCTCGGAGTCTATCTCTCCCCTAACTGGAGTGTGACCGATTTCGAGGCCTCCCTCACCATCATGGAGGCCTCGTTACGGCGAATGGCATCGCGCCAGGTCTTCGTCTTGGGGGACTTCAACGCCAAGTCCGTGGCGTGGGGGTCTCCCCGGACGAACGACCGAGGACGGGCGATCGAGGAGTGGGCGGCGGCACTGGGCCTCTGTTTGCTGAACAGGGGCTCGGTGCATACGTGCGTGCGACAACGGGGCGGGTCGATAGTGGACCTTTCGTTCGCTAGCCCCGAGGTCGCCGCACGCGTGGGGAGCTGGCGCGTCGTGGAGGAGGTGGAGACCTTGTCGGACCACCGGTATATCCGGATGGAGGTCTCCCCGGTAATCCCGACGCCCAGCAGGGGTCACGGGGCGGATGGACGTCCTGCGTTCCCGCGATGGGCTGTGGGTCGCTTAGACCGGGACCAGCTGGCGGAGACAGCCATCGTTTACTCGTGGCTGTCCTCTGCCAACCAGTCGGACGGGGTGGACGCCGAGGCTGGCCGCATCCGCAGTGCGTTGATGCAGATCTGCGATGCGGCCATGCCCCGGGTACGGCGTCCGCCCCCGAGGAGGGCGGTCCACTGGTGGTCCCGGGAGCTGGCGGATCTCCGGGCCGCGTGCATTCGCGCCCGGAGGGCCTACACCCGCAGCCGGCGGCGGCAACGCGACGCGGAGCGGGAGGCCTTGCTGTATGAGGGCTACCGCAATGCGCGGTCGGCCTTCAGGCTGGCCGTCCGCTCCGCCAAGGACGTCAGTCGGCAGGAGATGCTGGACGGTCTCGATCGTGACCCCTGGGGACGCCCCTATCGCGCGGTGCTGAATAAGCTCCGCGCGCGGGGCCTTCCCCTCACCGAGACTCTCCAGCCCAGCCTTCTCACCCGGGTCGTCGAGGACCTGTTCCCGCGGCGGGCGGAACACACGCCCCCGGTCATGGCTCCGCCAGACACTGACCGGGAGGCCGACGACGACAGTGTTCCGCCCATCACGGAACCCGAGATGGGAGTGGCGGTGGCGCGCATGTGCGCAAAGTCCACCGCCCCCGGGCCCGACGGTGTTCCAAACCGCGTGTTGGGCCTGGTCCTCGACCACCTGGGTCCCCGCCTCAGGGAGCTGTTCGACGCGTGTTTAGCGTCCGGACGGTTCCCTGGGTGCTGGAAGGAGGGAAGGCTGGTGCTCCTGCCGAAGCCGGGACGGTCTCCGGGGTCGCCTTCGGCCTACAGGCCTATCGTGCTGCTCGATGACACGGGCAAGCTACTGGAGAGGGTGGTAGCTGCCCGCATCGAGCGGCACCTCGTCGGCACGGGGCCCGATCTGTCGGACGCCCAGTTTGGGTTTAGGAGGGGTCGTTCGACGATCGCGGCTCTGTTGCGCCTGAGGGCCGTGGCGACTGAGGCCGTCACCGGTGGGGGAGTGCTGTTGGCGGTGTCCCTAGACATCGCCAACGCATTCAATAGTCTGCCATTCAGCTGCATCAGGGAGGCGCTCCAGTATCACGGAGTGCCAGCTTACCTGAGGCGGCTAGTGGCAGACTATTTGGTGGGGCGCAGCGTCCTCTGTACCAACCGAGCAGGGGACGTTGTGCGAACGCCCATGACGTGCGGTGTCCCACAGGGGTCGGTCCTCGGACCCACCCTGTGGAACATCGGCTACGACTGGGCGTTGCGGGGGAGCCTCCCGCCCGGGCTGGGCGTGATTTGTTACGCCGACGACACGCTCGTCACAGCCCGCGGTGGGACGCTAGAAGAGGCGGTAAGCCTGGCGACCTATGGCACCGAAGAGGTCGTCAGGCGGATCGAGGCGCTGGGGTTGAGGGTCGCCCTGGACAAGACGGAGGCCCTCTTGTTCCATGGGCGCCTTATGAGCCCTCCCATCGGCGTCTCGATCACCGTCCGATCGGTTGACATCAGCATCCGGGCCCATATGAGGTACTTGGGCCTGGTGCTCGACGGGCAATGGTGGTTCCGGGAGCATTTCCGCAGGCTCGCTCCGCGGCTCGTCGGCGCGGCGTCCGCCCTATCGTGGCTAATGCCGAACGTGGGCGGACCGAGCGCTACGTGCCGACGGCTGTACACGGGGGTCATCCAGTCGATGGCCCTGTACGGCGCACCGGTGTGGGCGGGGTCCTTGACCGTCCGACTTAGGGCCCTTCTGTGGCGACCACAGAGGGTCATGGCGGTCAGGGCCATCCGCGGATACCGCACGGTTGCGACGGAGGCAGCGTGCCTATTGGCCGGGACTCCCCCGTGGGACCTGGAGGCGGAAATGCTCGCCGAGTTGTATCGGCGGGTGTCGGGGGTGCGCGGGGAGGGCGGTGTGATCTCGTTAAGGGATCTCACCGCCTGGCGCGTCGACGCCCGCCGAGACGTCATTGCCCGTTGGGCATTCCGGCTGGAGAGGCCTCGGTTCGGGGTGCGAACCGTGGAGGCCTTCCGGCCGGTGCTGATGCAGTGGTTGGAGAGGCGGCACGGGGTGCTCTCCTTCCGACTAGTGCAGGTGTTGACGGGGCACGGGAGCTTCGCCAAATACCTGCACAGGGTCGTAAGGAGGGAGAGTACACCGTCCTGCCACCACTGCGATTGCGACGAGGACACGGCGCGCCACACGCTCGAGGCCTGCGCGGCCTGGGCAGTGCAGCGCCGTGAACTCGTCGCAATCATCGGTGCCGACCTGACGCTGCCGGCCATCGCTAGGGCGATGGTCGACAGCGTCAGGAACTGGGACGCGGTCGCAGCCTTCTGCGAGACAGTGATCTCGCAGAAGGAGGCGGCGGATCGTCTGCGCGTGGAGCGCAGCCTCGATGAGGAGATCCGCCGCCGGCGACTGGGGCGGCGCAGGCGCAACTATCTGCGCCTCATGCCGCCCTAGCCGAGGCCGCGGGTGACGTGACCGGGGATTAGTCCGTCACCCGCCGAGAGGCCGACCGCGTGAGGAAAGACCGACGTCCTCCTCGAGGGGGGGACGTCGGTCGATGGGAGGGTACCCCAATAGGGGGTATTCCGTCGGGCCGACCACTGACGACAAGTTAACGCTGCTCCAGTGGTCGGCCCAACGACGAAGGCGACGTGGTTTTCGGGTGGGTCGCGGGAGTTGCGTGCTTAAGCCCCTCTGTCGCCCCGGACGGAGTGGTGCGGAGGCGCGCCGACCGCGGCCCACCCACAAAAAAAAAAAAAAAAAAAAAAATGCATAGGTTTTTATTTCGAGTTACACAGATTTTATATTCATATTGTATTCCTTAATCGTCTTTTACGACTTCCATGGTCACCACACGGCAAAGGAAAAATATTAATTCCATTTTTTGCAATCGCATTTGGAGAATATTTTATTCGTATTTTATTAGAAGATCAAGAAAAAACGGCCATATTTGGTAAGTAAATGAAACCCCGAAAAGACCAAAAATATAAGATAGGATACCTAGATGTTTATACCAGAATACCCGACGGGCATCGCGAATTTCAGAGTTCGTTACACAAAAATAGACGAGCTAAAGGTACAATAAGGGTGACACAAAAATAATGTCATCTACATTAATTGTTCTGAGACCCAGGGACTGGTGGTCGGCGGAGCGAGAAATTGTATTAGACTCGTAATAACGGCTACGAACTAAGGCGGTAATACTTGATAAACTACTTATATATATCTTTAATATTAAAAGCAGTAATGTTCTTACCATAATTACCAATTGTACTAATACAATTTAATGGTATAAACACAAGTATGTCATTTATGAGGTCCGGATTCGAATCTTGATTCAGGAAAAAATGTTATTATACAGCTATGTATATGGTGAAGTCTTACTTTATTTATTACACATACTTTTTAAACATAAAATTATTCTTAAAGAGGTTTTCAGGGGGCACGGCAGTAGCCGAAAAGTCGAGAAAAAACATAACACTGCCGTAATATCCTTTTCTGAACCAATTCAGGCCTCTTTGACTCTTTCATATTTATTTAAAATATAAAAGATCTTTTATATTGATATGGTCACTATAAGAACTTGTTAGGTTATCTAAATTACGTAATAACTTAAGACCGAGGGTCCCTTAAGTAGGGACTGAACCAATTAATCGACTTGGTATTACATGGATCTCACAACTTTTTATGGTGGTTTTGTTTTTGATGGCATTATAATTTATCCATGGCCACTGATATAAAATAAAATATTTTACCGTTGTGTAGAGCGAAGGCGGCGATGGTAGCGGCGAAGATAATGAACAGACACGTTGTAGTTTATAATTTGTAATTCACCTTGCAGCGGTTACAATAAGAATGCCCTAAGATATTCTAACTGGCGGTATTTAAACATTCACGTGGCCTAAGCTAATACTAAATTCACATACTTAATTGATAATTTATAATAATTATTTACGTGCAAATATTATACAGGATTATGTAGCATTAAATATTTATTACGGCGGCAGTTGACACGCAGACGTGTCAATATGATGAAATCGTAAATCAGTGAAATAAGAATCTAATACATGTAGTAAAACACAAGTATTATAGGCTTGATTACTCGACACTATGTCGATAAGAGAGTACTGAGGTCTATAACAATAGCGGAAAGCGCTCATTGTATGAGAATTATATCATCTTACAGAAATATTAATCAACTATTTACTACCAATTAAGTTATACAACTATAATCAAGTCGGTTAATAATTAAGATGTACCCAAATTAGCCATACATGTGAGGCTGGAAGTCCTATTTCATAACAGTTGCCTTTTTTAAGGTATATAATTATTTGTAATGACTGAAATAAATGTTAACTCGTTCAACTGTAGCTTAAAGAGGTCATCTAATAAGGTTTGCCTAAATTTATGATTCTCATAATCATCATAATATCATTATATATATATATCCCAATGGTGGCCTTAAGCCTTCTTTATAAATAGAGAAAAATTAACATTCTATATATAGCACGAATGTATATACATATGTAATTTATAATATCTATAACGGCAAAACCACTCACGTGCTGAGATCGATTACGTCGACCCGGGTTTCGAGCATGTCCGATGCTCATCATCAGGGCGAGTGCGCAGCGGCGTCTGCGAGGCCCCGGCGTGCACTGTCGAAACCCGGGTCGACGTAATCGATCTCAGCACATGAGTGTTTTTGTCGTTATAGATATTATAATATGGATCAGTCTCACGATAATTTTAATACTAACATATATAATTTATTAATTTTATTTATTATTTTTTTAGTTGGTAGTCAATTTATGGCAGTACTACATTCACGCCAATATTCTGTTGTAGGATTGGGCAATTGTGATTGTGCGATGTCTCTGTGCTAATGTGTGTGTGTGTGTGTGTGTGTGCGTGCGTGCGTGCGTGCGTGCGTGCGTGCGTGTTTGCGTGCCTGCGTGCGTGCGTGCGTGCATGCGTGCGTGCGTGCGTGCGTGCGTGCTCTGTGCATTATGAAATTATGAAAATTTTGATTATTTCAATTAAAATATTTCTGAATACATTATAGAGCATAAGCCTCTTACAAAACAGTATGAAAATTACCCATTTCATTATCGACATTCGCCTGTTATTATCTCAATTTATGTGGAGTTGTTTCGGCTGGACTCCTTAATTTAAACAGTCTAAAAAGGAAAGGAGTTTTGGCCAAATTGTATGCTAATTCTGAACTGTGTATAATAATTAAATGTCTTATGTAATCTTAGTACAAAGTTATGTGTTCCTTATAATATAATCTTGTAACTACCAATTTGGTTTTCCTTCATATCTTATTTAAATAATTTTGTATTCATGATTATCATCCTCACAGCTCATATACGTCCCACTGGTGAGCTCGAGTCTCTTCCACAATAGGAGGGGAATTGATCTACTACACTGGTCAGGTTGTTTAATGAGAAAAAATAATAGTAAAATATTTTAATGCATTTTATTAACGATTGGTATTTCAGTTCTTCTTAGATCTTTCCACCATTGAGCAAGGATTATCTCAAAATGATTAAAATTACCCTGCTGTATCATACAGACTAGACTTTGGATATAATAATTTTATAAAAATAAACATTAAGAAAGAATAAGTATATTCAGCCATCGATCTGACTTCGGGTTTCCTTGGATAGAACGTTTTTATAATCACATACTATTATATCTACCACTAGTTTCTGCTCGCGACTTCGTCCGCGTGGTATATATACTTTGGGCTAACGCTAACTTTGACGTAAGACTTTGTTTATGTATAAGGTGAAAATATTTTTTAATAATACGATTCTGCCACACATGATTTTTGTGAATATTTAGCCGATTACGCAGCGAAAGCTCTCAAAAGTAGAAAAAAAAGAAAACCGATTTTGAACCATTCATTATTGGTGCTGCGCTCCTGTTGATCTTAGTGATGATATATAGCCTATAGCCTTCCTCGATAAATGGGCTATCTAACACTGAAAGTATTTTCCAAATCAGACCAGTAGTTCCTGAGATTAATGCGTTCAAACAAACAAACTCTTCAGCTTTATATATTAGTATAAATTTCACCATTTCATTTCTTTAATCTAATATATTGTATCAAAATAGAAACATCTTACAAGTTTATTGTAGAACCTTTTAAAACGCTTCAATCATCTTCTAAAGAATGTTAATTGTAAAATCTAGGAATATATTTATTGAGGTGTCAAGTTTAAATGCAAGTCTGAGCTTAACACGTTCACTGTCCAGCATTTTTTTTTAAATTAGCTCCCACGTCCAATTTATTTTTTCGTTTATATGTATTGAGATACTTGCCCTTATGTCACTTTAAGTCTATAAAGGACGTAAAAATTCGGAAAGAGCCCTGTAACCCTCATTTTTATGATGATGTGAGTCATATGTCATGGACGTACAAGCTAACAATTTAGTGACACCCTTGTGTGTCATGGACGTGGAAGTGAAAAACTATACGTTATGTGTGAGTAAATGGATTTAGTATGGCCATCTGATTAGCGCCCATACGCTTTGTCATATACCTTACTTTTTCGAAAAAAAAAGCTGATTGGCATTTACGTTCACTTTTTTCACGGGTCATTGTTGAAACGAACAATGAATAGATAATGAAATATGGCGAACACTTCAAGATAGTGATGGAGAAGACAATATCATATCATTCTCATCTAAAACATCTTCACCTGCATCCCTCAATAGAGGTTCAACTACCATAGGACTCCATAAACTAATTATATTAGAAAGGCATCTGAACGGTATAATCTATAGGAAAAGGTTCAGTGGTTGCTATAAAAAACTGAAAAACGAAGGTCGATCAGTTGCTGATGCACGTATAAAATCAAAACAGATGGATATACAATACAATTTCTGCAAAAAAACCTCTATGTCTTGCATGTTTTAATGAAGCTCATTAGAAAAATATTTGTTATGACTTATATTTTTAGATTCAATTTTCAAAGTTACGTAAGTTCTAAATTAAAAAAAAAATATGATGGGACATTGTTTTTTTATTTTACCTACATAATGGCTTTTTCGCCCATATACAATACAAGTTAGTTTCTGTAACATCTATCTGGTGGGAGACCATTATATATGAAAGGAGCGGTGACCCACATGAATGTCACGGACGTCTTGTTCAAACCCAAAATGACCCATATGTGAGTCATGGACAGTTAACGTGTTAAGTTAGGCATAAGTATAGAGTGTGTACCTATATTTGTACATTTATTTTTACCACATACGCTTAGAAGTTAGGTAGGCATTTTTTTGCAAGTGGGTTGGTCATCCTTCTTATAAATTATTCAGTAAAGTGGTAGTGCCCATTCTCCTGATGATAGTTCAGCCGCTTTTTATGACTACGATATAAGCCTTAGTAACAGATTAAATTCGTTACCAATTACCATATTCCATGCAGAATATCCTCTTTTTATTCTAACTTATGAAATAAGAAGACATGGTGTTCCCAAATTATTGTTGATATTCTTTTAATAAATGGTGATAATAATATTAATATGTAAGTACATTCCGTATGGTGACGGAGTAAGAATACTGTTCACCACTCCCTATCCTGCCCGTGGATGTCGTAAAAGACAACTATGGGACATAATATGGTAATCACACTGGCATCACACTGGAGCTAGTTCTTATAAAACAATTGTATATCTAGCAAGAAATAAAAATAAAAATAATAGACAAGCCCGCTGAGTTTCTTGCCGGATCTTCTCAGTAGCGGTCGCGTTCCGATCCGGTGGTAGTATATTTTTTTAGAAATTGTAAACCTGACAATATGTAAGTGCCCTCTCGGGGTTTATGCATAATAAATAATTTGAATTATGCACATAACATCTGTGCAAGAGTCTGACCAGCATGGTATAGTAGGTCAAATTCCCTCCCGGACGAAGCCCGAGTCCAACAGTGGGTCGTATGTGGGGTGTGATGATGATGATCATGAATGTACTCATACATTCTTAGCATTTTATTCTAACTTACACTTACACAAGAAGACCGCATTCCCAAATAAATTAGAATAAGAACCGTAATTTTTTTTTGTAAAATATATTATTGATATTTTTTTTTGCATTAATAATATTAATATTGTAATGTTCTTAGAAATTTATTCTAACTTTAAAAATAAGAAGACATAGTGTTCTCAAATAAATTGGAATAAGGACGATTAATATTTTCTTGATAAATATTAATATTGTCATATATGTATATTATTAGCAATATCATCATCATTTCAGCCTATCGCCATCCACTGCTGTACGTAGGAGGGCTCTCTCATGTTACGCTACAAAGTGTGGTCCTGTGCCGCCTGCATTTAAAGGCGCCCAGCGACTTTTACCAGGTCGTCGGTCTACCTAGTTGGGGGCCATTCTATACTGCGTCGTCCGATACTCGAGAACTCGAGAACCTGTCTTCCCCAGCGGTTGTCGGTTTGTCGAGCGATGTGGCCTGCCCATTACCACTTCAGCGTGGTAATTCTTCGTGCTATGTCGGTTACACCCGCTCTTTTAGGGATTTCTTCTTCTTAGCAATATGGTTTATTATAATTAATAAAAGTTTACAACAGTTTAACAGTTTTAAAGCTAACAATTGCAAATCACATAGGTATAATATCACACAGCTTTTTAGTTAATGACTCGAATTTCAGCACAAAAATAAAATTACGGAAACCACTTAACTGAAGGCTTTAGGAATACAAATCAAATCACTCAATAATAATTTTAGTCTTAACCTTGACCTTTTTGAAGCTGACGCTTCTAAAGAACTTCCGATATTTGCTTCAACATAATTTGCTGTTTATGACATTTTTCAAATGAACTCCCGGTAGATTCGGCTTCCATGCTATCATTGTTTTTATTTGGAGTTATTGAAAATTAATTTTGCTTTGAAGATTTATTACATCTTTAAAGATAATTATGTTACTGTTTACGCTATTTCAGTGCCACAGACCTGCTGACTGAGGTATCGTGTTTGAATTTTTCTATGTTTTCATACATTTTCAGTCTAATATGAATGTTTTTAAATAATCACTCTGGATTGAATTACTAATCCTCGACTACCAAACTATACAAATTTCAGTGTGATAATAATGCAAATATTAGAATCTGTCCTCTGCCCACAAGTGTTCAAAAACTATTGGGTAGGTAGATCGCTATCATTTGAGCTCATATACGCTCCGCTGTTGGGCATGAGCCTCCTCCACAATAGGAGGGAAATTGACCTTACTATACCATGGTCAGAGAGGTTGGTATAGAGTTTTATTTCGAGTTTTCCTTCACTTGCACAGATATTATATGCATATTATATCCCTTAGTCGTCTTTTACGATACCCACGGGTAAGAGAGGGGGTGGTGAATTGTACTCTTTCTCCGTCACTAAACGGAAATAGTAGATCAGCCAACAAAGTAAAAAAAAATAGTTAGGTTAGTATAAGCATACCAGTACTAATTATAAGCTTTCCCGCATTAATAAAGGTTAAAGCAAATATTTTACTTGGTATTTTCTTATCCAAAGAAATGCACGTTGAAATGGCAAAGGACGGATCAATCACTCCTCAAAACGACAACTGTTAAAAAAGAAAAAAGACTACACAGATGGCGTAGCTTACACAGAAGACTATACAGTGCCAGTGTCGCGGGTTCGAATCCCACGCAGGACAACACTTTATGCGATCCACAAATTGTTCTTCTGAGTGTGGATGTAATTTGTGTCTGTTATTTATATGTTTGTAAAATCCCCCACAATACAAGAATAATTAGTGTAGGGTGGTGCCTGTTAAAAAAAAAAAGAGTGTGTGTCCAAGTACGCATATTTAAAGTGAAATTCATCATCACTTCATCCTTCATCCTTTAACCTTTATCCTTCATCCTTCATCCTTCATCCTTCATCCTTCATCCTTCATCCTCCAACCTTCATCCGCCATCCTCCATCCTCCATCCTTCATCCTTCATCCTCTATACTTTATCCTTTATCTCATTCTCTCGCCGGCTGAATCCTATACATTTACGTGTTTGTGTCTCTATGGACTCGCTTTTTCGTTTCATCGAGTTTGAAATCACAAAAATTCTAGAGAAGTTTCACTTCAAAAAAAGCGAAGTTCAAGAATGTCAACTACGAATTCGATGAGGCAGCGTCTACATCTTACGTGGGTCCATTCCTTGGCACCAGGCGGACAAATATTGTCGTAAAATTTCCCAAGAACTTTTTGATGGAGGTTGCCTCCATGCAAGACCATTCTAATTGGCATTCTCAAATGGTATTCTTGTACATATGTACGTTGTTCGTGTGGTGACGGGTAAGAATATAATTCACCACTTCCTATCTTGCCGTAACAGACACCGTATTTTGTCGTAAAAGACAACAACTAAAGTCTATACCAACCTGTCTGACAAGCATGGCAACAAGTAGGTCAATTTCTCTCCTATTGTTGAGGTGGCGCAAACCCAGCAGCGGGACGTGTAAGAGCCGAGATGATAAGATGATGTCTGTATATCAGGCTAAGCAAGCGAATTAGTAGGTATTAGATTTAATTTAGCATTGTCCTTTGCGATGACGTTATATATCATCTATGTATATAAAAGAAAGTCGTGTTAGTTACACTATTTATAACTCAAGAACGGCTGTAGGGATTTGGCTGAAAATTGGTGGGGAGGTAGCTTAGAACCAGGAGACGGACATAGGATACTTTTTATCCCGTTCGACCGCGTTCCTATGTGACGTGACATAAAACGTCAAAGAGAATACAAGTCACTATAAAACGTGGTATAACAAAAACGCACCTGACAAGTAATAACAAAACGCAAATGACAGCTAAACCTAATTTTGTTAAATATGGTTGAAAATTTCATAATTATAATTTTGTCAGAAATCAATAATCAGTAATTTGTATTCTCTTTGAATCATTATTAACAATGCCGCGACAAAGACGATCGAATCTTTCCCGACAAAGCTGTAATGCCTGAAGGATACGAAATATTGCGAAAGGATTGAAGAACAAGAAATTGCCCGTGAAAATCACCGCGTTAGTATGGCTCGACTTCATGCTTCTCAATCACAAGAGCAAAGTGAGGCAGCCCGTAAAATCGATCGATTGGCAATGCGAAACCGTCGAGTGGATCAACAAGTTCTTAGCGGATCTCCGGGATGTGTGCATACGTGCTTGGAGGTCCTAAACCCGCAGCCGACGCCATCACTACGACCGCGTGGTCTATCTTCAGGCTGGCCTCCATCACGCCAAGAACTTTAGGTGACAGGAGGACAGGAGAGTCTCGAACTAGATCCCTGGCCCACCCCCTATCGCACTGCGCTGAGTAAGATCCGTTCGTGGCATAATCCGAGACTAGACTTCCGGCAATTTAGAAAATATATTTACGAAAAAGATTATGGCGGTACAAAGTTCACCGGGTCAGCTAGTGTCTTATATTTAATTGATTTTTTAACCCTCGACGGCAAAAGAGGGGGTGTTATAAGTTTGACGTCGATGTCTGTCTGTCTGTGTGTGTCTGTCTGTGGCATCATAGCTCTCAAAGGATTGCCCGATTTCGATGCGTTTTTTTTTTCATTTGAAAGCCAGTTTCCTTGCGGTAGTTCTTAGGTCCAGCGGTGTAAAAGTGTGCTCTTTTCCAAAATGATATAATAATGATTAAAAGGCGTATGATTAGTCAATTAAGTGCTTCACGCGTGCCAGTGCAGTCGTTGAATAACAATTAATTGGTAATTCCTGTTGAATAGAACCTAATACTTTTTTTATTATTTTAGTTTTTGTCGGAGATTATTCAAAATTTTTAATTTTACTTATATGATAACTACAGTAAAGAAGGAACAGTGATAACGCAGAACAGTATTGTTACTCGAGTTTTGACGAGAATGTCAAAATGACATGTAGCGCTTTTAAATTTTATTCATTATTTTACTGTTTTATTGAATATTTTTGTTGATATTTTATGTAATATAATGCAGATAAAATACTGAAATGTAGTGAATATGATATAATAGAGAATTTGTGCATTTTTATATTCTGACCAAATTCCCAGAGGAATCATGATTTGGTTGTCAGCACCTAATCAATGGTACCTATGGACTATGACCATAGAGTAATACTATATATTGGAAAACTATGACTTAAATACGAAGACTAAATAGACTTGAAGAATAAATACTATAACTTAAAACTAGCACCAATAGCTCCTGATTGGAGCTTATTGCCGTTATACAAGAAGAAGAAGAAGTATTATTACTCTATACGGAGAAATGAGTAAATGTTTTTCGTTTTCTTCTATCTTTTTTTTAGTTACGTGGTCATTTTTACGTAGTTTCACATAAAAAGAGGCATCATAAAGCTAGAAACTTTATGTGCTATTTTGTGATAGTAAAGCAGAAAAACATTTTGCAACCTCGTCTTGCTTGCAATATAAACTTTGTAATATGTTGATTTTTAGAATCCAAGTCGTAACTTGTACCTACGTTCAATATAACATGCAGTTTTATGCAAACTAACGTCATAGCATTCTAACTATACTAACGCTTTACGGTACAGAATTTATTGGTGGTGTTATTTATAGATAGTTTTTGATTTTTATGTGAATATAAAGCCGTATAATTGAAACAATCTTTTTTTTTATTTATTATATTATTCAACAATTTATTTACACTTAACAATTATAAATACATTATTGATAAAAATTTACGTTTCTAAGTATGTGTAAAGATTAACACAGCATACACTGTTTATGGTTAATTACAAATATAATTTTTTCGGTCCGGATAAAGACTGCGCAGATGGCGTAGTGGTTAAGATACCAACGTACCGTGCCAGTGTCGCGGGTTCGAATCCCATGCAAGACAACAAACACCTTGTACGATCCACAAATTGTTGTTCTGAGTCTGAATATAATTTGTGTCGGTTAATTATATGTTCTTTCCGTGAGGTGACGAAGTAAGAATACAATTTACCATTCTCTATCTTGCCCGTGGATGTCGTATAAGACGACTATGGGATGCACATACCATCTATGCAAGAGAAGGAAAACTCAAAATCCCTATATCAACATATCTGACCAGCATGGTATAGTGGGTCAAATTCCCTCCCATTGTGGAGGAGGCCTCCAGCCGGGCCGTCATTGCCCGTTGGGCAGTCCGGCTGGAGAGTCCTCGGTACGGTGTCAGGACCGTCGAGGCCTTCCGGCCGGTGCTGATGGAGTGGTTGGAGCGGACGCACGGGGTGCTTTCCTTCCGACTGGTGCAGGTGCTGACGGGGCACGGTTGCTTCGTCAAGTACCTGCACAAGATTGTCAGGAGGGAGAGCACACCGTCCTGCCACCACTGCAATTGCGACGAGGACACGGCGTAGCACACGCTCGAGGTGTGTGCCACGTGGGTGGGGGAGCGCCGTGAACTCGTCGCGAGTATCGGTGCCGACCTGACGCTGCTGACCGTCGTCAGAGAGATGCTCGATAGCGTCAGGAATTGAG
This sequence comes from Lymantria dispar, assembly GCA_032191425.1. NCBI lineage: Eukaryota > Metazoa > Arthropoda > Insecta > Lepidoptera > Erebidae > Lymantria > Lymantria dispar. The sequence continues at coordinate 27,103,447 of CM063452.1, read as the reverse complement.
ACGCGGTAGCCGCCTTCTGTGAGGCCGTAATCTTACGGAAGGAGGCGGCAGATCGTGTGCGAGTAGAGCTTCTATTCGGCGACACGTTCCGCCGCCGGCGACTCGGGCGGCGCAGGCGCGAGTATCTGCGCCTAATGCTGCCCTAGCCGAAGCCGCGGGTGATCGGACCGGGGAATTTAGTCCGTCACCCGCAGAGAGGCTGACCGTGCGACGGCGACCGACGTCCCAGGACGTCGAGAGGTGAGGGTACCCGAAAGGGTATTCCGTCAAGCCGACCACTGACGACAAGTCACCCTGCTCCGGTGGTCGGCCCAACAACGAGGTGGCACATGGGTACGGGTGGGTTATGTGCCCTCGCGCCGTCCTTTCTACACCCCGGACGGCTTACCATAGCCCACGCAAAAAAAAAAAATAAATAAAAAAAATGGTGGAGGAGGCCCGAGCCCAACAGTGGGACGTATGAGAGCTGCGATGATGATGCGATGATGATGCGATTATGAATTATATGTTTGTAAAGTCCCCCACAATATAAGGATTATTAATCCCTTAGTGCAAGGCGTCGTCATTTAAAAAAAAAAGATTCAACCGGAGAGTGGGCAGCAGCTCTTGCCGGGGAAATGTATGATATCCCACTGCGAAACCACCCTGCCTACAAATCCTGGCGATTACGACATTATTCCTCATATGGCGAAGAAAAATGAGCCCTAGTCATGGCAACTTTGTTACCCTCGAGCGTCGTTGGATGGAGGTGCCACAGTACCGCACTTTATGATGAAGCATGAGGAGGTTCTACGTTCTGCAGTGGACGGCGATAGGTTGAATGATGATTGGCATAATAGGTGTAGACAGATACCTTGATATAATTGTGTTCAAAGATAACTTGTAAAATGGTCAATCAACGGAATGAAAAAGCAAGAATGGGACATGTCTTATGAAATTGTACCAAAATTTCCCAAAGTCCTAAACAAACAAAATTGCCTGAAATTTACCTGAAAGAAAGAACGTCATCATTGGGCTCGATTGCCATCAAAACAGAGAGGAGACTAGAAGAGGAGATATGTTTCAAAAGACCAATCAAATTTCTTTATTTCCACATCTTTCCGCTTAGTTTAGGTAGAAATGACTCAAGCGGAAAGGAGAGATGTATCATTTATCAGAAAGTGGGCTCTAAGTAAATCCGTTGTTGGTATTCAAGAAGTAGAAGGTACCGGAAAGGAAAATAAGTAGGGTTATCTACAAAAAGAATCAATCGTTTGAAAACACAATGTACCTCACAAGTAATACATATTATATTAAACTGTACTAAACATAGTGCGATTGCCAAGTCAATCTATTTATTTAAAACATAAAAGATCTTTAATATTGATAGAGTCACTATAAGAAGTTGTTAGGTTAGCTATTTACGTAATAACTTAAGAAGAAAAGCCCCTTAAGCAGGGACTGAGTGAGTTAACCGACTTGGTAAAACATGTATCTCACAACTTTTTATGGTAGAAGAACTCAGTTGTGAGGCTTGGCTTTTTTACAAGTTTTGTTTTGATGGTATATAGAATATAGATTTATATATATATACAAGAATTGCTCGTTTAAAGATATATGATATTTAGGGAGTATAATAAAAAAACTTACTTATGTATATTCCAAATATGTAGCTTTGTTAAGATCTTTGGATGTTTTTTACGTAATCAAGCCCAACTTTCTGAGGGAGTTTGTGTGTTTTGGTGATGTCTTTAGTTTTACCGAACCACATTGCATGCATTCACACGCCCTTAACTTTCATCACGGTAAGCAGCGGCCTAACCAAGATCCATAATCAACAGCATCATCTACCATCAGGTGTGCTGTTTGGTGCCAACAGTATTAGACAACCTTTTAACAGGTCCAATTAAAAATAGCCACATAAATTGACCATTTATTTTTTTTTTGTGGGTGGGTCGCAGTCGGCGCGCCTCCGCACCACTCCGTCCGGGGCGACAAAGGGGCTTAAGCACGCAACTCCCGGGACCCACCCAAAAACCACGTCGCCTTCGTCGTTGGGCCGACCACTGGAGCAGCGTTAACTTGTCGTCAGTAGTCGGCCCGACGGAATACCCCCTATTGGGGTACCCTCCCATCGACCGACGTCCCCCCCTCGGGGAGGACGTTGGTCTTTCCTCACGCGGTCGGCCTCTCAGCGGGTGACGGACTAATCCCCGGTAACGGCACGCGCGGCCTCGGCTAGGGCGGCATGAGGCGCAGATAGTTGCGCCTGCGCCACCCCAGTCGCCGGCGGCGGATCTCGTCATCGAGGCTGCGCTCCTCGCGCAGGCGATCCGCCGCCTCCTTCCGCGAGATCACCGTCTCGCAGAAGGCTGCGACCGCGTCCCAATTCCCGACGCTGTCGATCATCGCCCTAGCGATAGCCGGCAGCGTCAGGTCCGTACCGATGATTGCGACGAGTTCACAGCGCTGCACTGCCCAAGCCCCGCAGGCCTCGAGCGTATGGCGCGCCGTGTCCTCGTCGCAATCGCAGTGGTGGCAGGACGGTGTACTCTCCCTCCTAACGACCTTGTGCAGGTATTTGGCGAAGCACCCATGCCCCGTCAAAACCTGCACCAGTCCAGCGTGTCGTCGGCGTAACAAATCACGCCCAGCCCGGGCGGGAGGCTCCCCCTCAACGCCCAGTCGTAGCCGATGTTCCACAGGGTGGGTCCGAGGACCGACCCCTGTGGGACACCGCACGTCATGAGCGTTCGCACAATGTCCCCTGCTCGGTCGGTGCAGAGGACGCTGCGCCCCTCCAAATAGTCTGCCACTAGCCGCCTCAGGTAAACTGGCACCCCGTGATACCGGAGCGCCTCCCTGATGCAGCTGAATAGCAGACTATTGAATGCGTTGGCGATGTCTAGGGACACCACCAACAGCACTCCCCCGCCGGTGACGGCCTCAGTCGCCACGGCCCTCAGGCGCAACAGAGCCGCGATCGTCGAACGACCCCTCCTAAACCCAAACTGGGCGTCCGACAGATCGGGCCCCGTGCCGACGAGGTGCCGTCGATGCGGGCAGCTACCACCCTCTCCAGTAGCTTGCCCTTGTCATCAAGCAGCACGATAGGCCTGTAGGTCAAAGGCGACTCCGGAGACCGTCCAGGCTTCGGCAGGAGCACCAGCCTTCCCTCCTTCCAGCACCCAGGGAACCGTCCGGACGCTAAACACGCGTCGAACAGCCCCCTGAGGCGGAGTCCCAGGTGTTCGAGGACCAGGGCCAGCACACGGTTAGGAACACCGTCGGGCCCGGGGGCGGTAGACTTTGCGCGCATGCGCGTCACCGCCACCCCCATCTCGGGTTCCGTGATGGGCGGAACACTGTCGTCGTCGGCCTCCCGGTCAGTGTCTGGCGGAGCCATGACAGGGGGCGTGTGTTCCGCCCGCCGCGGGAACAGGTCCTCGATGACCCGGGTGAGAAGGCCGGGCTGGAGAGTCTCGGTGAGGGGAGGGCCCCGCGCGCGTAGCCTATTCAGCACCACGCGATAGGGGCGTCCCTAGAGGTCACGGTCGAGACCATCCAGCATCTCCTGCCGACTGACGTCCTTGGCGGAGCGGACGGCCAGCCTGAAGGCCAACCGCGCATTGCGGTAGCCCTCGTAAAGCACGGCCTCCCGCTCCGCGTCGCGATGGCGCCGCCGGCTGCGGGTGTAGGCCCTCCGGGCGCGGATACACGCGGCACGGAGATCCGCCAGCTCCCCACGCGTGCGGCGACCCCGGGGCTAGCGAACAAAGGTCCGTATGCACCGAGCCCCTGTTCAACAAACAGAGGCCCAGTGCCGCCGCCCACTCCTCGATCGCCCGTCTTCAGTCATCCGTCCTAGGGGACGCCCCCACGCCACGGACTTGGCGTTAAAGTCCCCCAGGACGAAGACCTGGCGTGATGCCAGTCGCCGTAACGAGGCCTCCATGATGGTGAGGGAGGCCTCGAAATCGGTCACACTCCAGTTAGGGGAGAGATAAACTCCGAAGAGCGTAATCTCCTCCCAGTCCGCCGCGACGTATCCGACGCCCCTGTCCCTAAGGGTCAGAGACGACGAAGGCTACGACGTGGAGGCGACGATTGCCACGGTGCCATCGGCGCTACCCAACCAGTTAATCCGGTCGGGCACCACGTACGGCTCCGCGACTACGGCTACTCCTATCAACCACTCCGCCATGGCTTGCAGGAACACGTCCTGCGCACCGGCGGAGTGGTTGAGATTGGCCTGGAGGAGACGAATGGATACGGGGTCCATTAACGGTCCGTATCCATCGTCACCTCCTCCGCGCTAACGGGCGATCGGGCCGCGCTCGGAGCGGGGACTGGCCCGGTCGATGGGCCGCCCCGCCCCTTTGGGGCCGATGCCGGGGGTCTGCAGTCCCCAAAGCCCATGCGGTGCTTGGCAGGCTTATTGCCCGCCGCACACGCGGGGCACATAAATTGACCATTGCCTGGATTAACCTAGATTACTTTTTTTCAATTTTTTTAAAGACAGGCATTAAGGGAATCCTTGCGATAATAGTTCAAGTTTACTATTCAATCTATCACCTATTAAGCTTTATTGTAATTATAACTATTTTTACTTGTCTTTATCATGAGCTTTGAACTATTTTTACTTGACTTTACCATGAACGCTGAAAAGTGTTCGAAACTTCGGGTAATCAAAAAATCAAATACAAATGCAATAAAATCTGTAAAGTAGTGTTATTTACAATGTGTTATTTACAATGTGTTATTACACGTAAATATCAGAAAATAAATACAAACGTGATGAAATCCGTAAAAAAAAAATTATTTACACATTTACATCTTTATTTATATACTAGCAACCCGCCCTCGCTTCGTTTCGGTTTCAGTCACTTTACCCGCGGCGTAGTTCCCGTTCCTGTGGGAATACCGGGATAAAATATAGCCTATGTTACTCCCTGATATTATAGCTTTCCATTGGTGAAAGAATTTTTGAAATCGGTTCAGTGGTTTAAGCGTGAAAGCGTTACAAACAAACAAACAAACATCCTTACTTTCGCATTTATAATATTAGTATGGATTTATTGTGTACGTGTGCATATCACTGAACTCCTTCTAAACGGCTGGACCGATGTTGATGAAATTTTTTGTGTATCTACAAGGGGATTCGAGAATGGTTTAGATTTACAATTGGAACTGATAAGTGGCGCTGCTGACGATTTCAAGGAGAATTCCTTTTATTTTATTTGATCAGAACAACGTCTGTTGGGTCAGCTAGTACGTTATATTTTCTTTTCTTTTAGTTTATGCAATATTGTAACAGCTTTGAATACTAATAAACTATATACATATTACTCATAGGTGTCGTAGAAGACGACTACTACATTTGCCTCGATCTGAGCTAAGTCTCATCTGATGATAGCTGATCAGCAATGATATTCCCAAGGAGGATTGATATCAGTCCAGTAGCCCGTTATAAAACTATAGTCAAAACTTCTGCAATAATTTCGATGATTTTAATATGGTAGGATCACACTGTCGACTGTCGTCTGTCTATAGTCGCGGGCCTGTCCACCCCAGATGGACCACACTCTCATAGAAAATCAACTGCCGAGTATTAGCAATTTGATGCGGATGACCGGATCGGGGACTTTGGTCCATCACGCGCAGAGCGGCTGACCGCGGGACGGTGACTGACGTCCCGGGAATGGGACGTCGAGAGGAGAGGTTCTTAGGGTATTCTGAAGGGCCTTAGAGTATTCCTTCTGAACGACCCCTAAAGACAAGGAACACCGCACCAGTAGCCGGCCCAATAATGGAGGCGAAGTGCTACGGGTGGGTTATGGGGTCGCGCGCGCCCCTCTGTCACCCCGGACGGAGCCGGGCAGCGGATGCGCTGACTATAGCCCCTGAAAAAAAAGAAGCAATTTGATATTGTACTTCGGTGAGTGAAAGACCCTGAAGCGTCTTGAAGATGCCTTTAGTATCAAAGAAAAGAAAATTCTTCATGATAGGTAGCAGCCTAGCAAATGTCCACGAGTGTCAGTATTACTTACCACCAGAGGTGCTGTTTGTTTGTTTGACACCAATAGCAATTAAAAAATATATTTGGAAGAAAAGTATAGGCATAAATATTTTACGTTCATGATCATGGGCGGACTACGGTCCGTTCATGGGTGGACCTTAGTCCGCCGATCGGAACGTGTTGTTAGACGTGAGATACCTTAGTATCTCACGTCTAACAAGTCATCGTTATTACAGAGATCCGTAAAGTAGTTTTATTTATAATGGGTAATACTCGCGTAAACATCAAAAATCATTACATTTATTCGGTGACAATTCAACCACTATTAGCTTATAAATGGAAGAGTGATCGTTACTGCAGTATTATGAACGTCCTTGATTCTATACGACTATCTAGAAATATAAAGCCGTGTTATCCTTGACCTCACGTTAAATATGGGCTGTTTATCTTCGCATACGCATTTAAGAGCCGTTTGGGAGTAACCGGTTAGAATAAGACGAAGACCGTCGACCATCAAACTGTCACAGGGCGTGTAATATATTTGACTTATATAGACACTTGCCCGGATTTCTAGTGTCGTTAATGGTTAATAAATTAGAGTGTTTCTTTGATCCAGCGGTATAAAAGTTGGTTTGTCTATTGTAGAGTCTCATTTTAGGAAGCCTATCAAAATTATACCCAATCTTCATTCATTTCATTTCAACATTCAAGCGGTATGAACGTAACCAACAGTGCACTCTCTCCGTTTCTTGGGCCAACCACAATGAACTCCTATAAGGCAATTTAAACTTCAGCAGCCTATCTGGGATATAGGAATTGTTGGTAATATCCCGGACAAGCCTACTCATTTATAGCTACAGGCAGAATAGAATCGAGCTTAGGGCAAAGCTACGGATTTCCACTTGCCCTCATTCTATCATATCCCTCATTTCATTCGCACTCGTCAGTCTTCATGCGTGTTTTGACGGCTGAAGCTAGCAAAACCTTTTGTCGTTATCATTTTAATGCAAGTATATCTACCACACTATTAAGTTATGATAAAGCTTATTGTAAATATATCTTTTCAAATAATTTTACAGTTATATTAATAAACTATAAATCATCATCATTCACCACTATTGGGCTCGAACCGCTTCCACAATAGGAGGTAAATTGACCTTACTATATCATGCTGGTCAGACAGGTTAGCATAGGGTTTTATTTCGAGTTTTTTATCTCTTGCATAGATGTTATAAGCGTATTATATCCCTTAGTCGTCTTTTATGACATCCACGAGCAAGATAGGGAGTGGTGATTTGTATTCTTACTCCGTCACCACACGGAAAGCTATTTATATTCTTTTAAATTTTCGAGTAATTCACATTTTGACGAATGTTTGAATTTTATATTTTACAAATAACGAAAAAAATACCACAATCTGTACTTCATTTATAATTATATAAAGGCATACAAAAAAAAACCACAATACTAAGTAAATTTTTCTTAATAAATTTTCTATTAATATTCATATCCGAGTAGCGAGAAACTAAAAATATTATTCATCATCAAGCTTTCTTTGTCCGCGGTTGTAATGAAAGATAACTTATGTACATAGATATAGTTAGATGAGGAAAACTTGAATTAAACATTAAGGCAAATTGATTATAATGGGAGGAGCCTGATCATACTTCTTTAATAATTTCCTGGCTGGTACTGGAAAATAAATTAATTAAGAGGAATAAATAATCTACATTTATTTTTAAATGCTATCCTTACTAATATTATAAACGCGAAAGTTTGTATGTGAAGATGTGAAAATGTGAAGATGTTTGTTGTTCTTTCACGCAAAAACTACTGAAGGGATTTTGATGACACTTCACAATAATATAGCTTACATATCTGAATAACACATAGGCTATAATTCATCCCGATATTCTTATGGGAAGAGAAACTGCGGGTGAAACCGCAGGGCACTGCTAGTAAGGCAATAAACCTAGGACTGTGGTATACTTTACAAACATAACTAACGAATACAAATTACATTAAGACTCACAACAACAATTTGTGGATTTCACAAACTGTTATCCTGCGTGGGATTCGAACCCACGACAGTTTCCTCTGTGCCTATTCTTGAATCTCTATTCCAATCCTAAATCCAATCACAGCTCGAATTTGAGCAATTCGCTACTCTTGAAAGCGACACTAGCGCATGATTGGAATTAAATTCGGTGGCATTTTTTTAAACTAAATGAATTCGACTCTCGTTGATTAAGTCAAATATTTGCCATTCCCGACGTGATTTTGACGTAGTTTAAAATTGTTATTGTTGCATAATTTCAAGAAAACGTCTTTGTGATGATAGAGTTCGGTAACGTTATTAATTTAAAGAAATAAAATATGGTACATTTGGTGAAAATAACAACGGCAAACGCAAAGAATTCATTCTCGATTTTGTTTAAGAGTACCAAATATAAGTTTGGTGAGATTGGAATTGAATCGGATTTGAAATTAGAATTGATTACCAGAGTAGGCCCTCTGGTAGGTTAGTATTTTAACCACTACGCCGTCTATGCCATCATACGATTTACAAAATGGTTTCAAAAGATCTTTGTATATTGTAATATATTAAGTATCTTTATCAATATTATTAGATATCGCGTGACAAACCATAAATTTCCGACTAAAAGGACGTTATATTCGTCTTATAAATGACAATAACGGTATCGTTATAACCAAAGCTCTATAGAGAGGTGTATTGATTTCATTTATTTAATTCATTTGGGTGATTGAGCCAAGCCAATTAAGGCATGAATGTTAACTGCCACAAAGTTGAGCTAAATTTTATGGTTATATAAAAGGCCATGAAAACATTTATTATGCTATCAAATATTAAAATAATTAACCGTTTTCTTTTTATAGTCATGCCTTAATCTCACTCTAAATGCAATATTTATGAATGCTTATGATTAGTATATCCTACTGGCTACTGTAGTATAAAACAGTATTGGACGAAAACTTGGCTTAGTTTGTCTAAAAATTGCGTTTAGCTTTTTCCGTTATTTTTCTGCAAAATAAAACTGAATATAAGAATTCTAGTAGTAGACGTTGCTGAACTAGAAGACGGTGGATTTTTCTCAATATAAAGTAACGCCACCCTATTAAAAGAATTGTTAGACTTATTTGAAATGAATCATGTACAAAACTTATTTAACTTATTAAAGGTTTATAACCTTTAATAAAGATTCCTAGTGTTTACTCGAGTACATCTTCTAGTGCATCCTTACTAATATTATAACTAAAAAAAACCCACCCTCGCTTCGCTTCAGTTTCAGTCGCCTTACCCGCGTAGTCGCCGTCCCTGTGGGAATGCTGGAATAAAATATAGCCTTTGTTACTCTCTGATATTATAGCTTTCCATTGGTGAAAGAATTTTTGAAATTTTTGTTAGTTTGTTACGCTTTCACCCTTAAACCAATGAACCGATTTCAAAAATTCTTTAACCAATGGAAAGCTATAATATCAAGGAGTAATGTAGGCTATATTTTATCCCGATATCCTACAGGAACGGAAACTACAAGAGTAAGGCGACTGAAAGCGAAGCGAAGCGAGGACGGATTGCTAGTTTGAAATAAAACTATTTTTACGGATTTTATCACGTTTGTATCTGATTTTTGATTGCCCGACGTTTTAAACACTTTTCAGTGTTAATGAACACGGGTCGAGAAAATAAAACCCATACGTTTTAGTCACGGGAGGAATAAGGTAAGTACCGTATCTTTCTATCAAAAATTATATTGAAATATGACAGTATGTACTATAGAAAAATTATAAAGAGGAAAGATTCGTTTGTTTGTATTGAATAGGCTCCGAAACTACTAAACCGATTTAAAAAACTCTTTCACCAATGGAAAGCTATAATATCAGGCAGTAACATAGGCTATATTTTATCCTGGTATTCCTATGGGAACGGTAACTATGCGGGTAAGACGACTGAAACCGAAGCGAAGCGAGGGCAGGTTGCTAGTGTATTATAAAGTATTACTCTTGCAGTTAAAGGTGTGCTTATACAAATTACTACATAAAATTAAAACAGGTCATGATAATTATAAAACGAAGCTGTTAAAATGTAATTACAAACACAGTAGTCAGTTATTACTGCTGCTGAAGCGTGTTAGAAATAAATTCACCCTATAATTACTTCTACTGGTTACATTTCATATACTGAGAATCGATTACACCCACGAATCAAGTATGTTTACGTGTGTATTGACGCGATTTGGGTATGTATGTAGAGGTAGATTAAGCAACTTCGTCGTTTTCATTCTATCTTATAGTGATTTTTAATCATCTATCTATATATATATAGGAGAGGCGGGTTTTGCGAACGATATATTGACTCATCACCATATCTCTGGAACCATAAGGCGTACAGACTTGAAATTTGGCAGAAATATTCCTTTCGTCGAGTAGAGGTCTGCTAAGAACAAATTTTACGAAATGCCACCTGCAAGGGGTGTTGCGGGGGCGTTAACAATAAATAAATATACAAAGTAACAGGGTGAGCCGAAGCTACTGAAGCTAGAAAAATGGAATTAGGACCGTAGTTATCAATTCGTGACGTAGGCACCCACTAATAAAAGATTTTTTGAAATGCCATCCCTAAGGGGGTGAAACGCAATGGTAAATTCTGTATGAAAAAAAAAAACTTTAGCTACTGTCTTCAAATTAAGCACAAATACTCTTTAATAAAAATTAATAAATACGTGTTTCAGCGTTTGTCCATTTTCATCCTCTAAGGGTGTAAAATAGGTAGAAAGATGTCAGTTTACTGACTTATCACGGAGCCGAAACTACTGAAGCTAGAAACACGAAATTTTGACATTAGTTTCTTTGCGTGACGTAGAAACCCACTAAGTAAGGGTTTTTTGAAATTCAACCCCTAGGGGGTAAACCGCAGCAACAAAGTTTGTACAAGGAGAAAAAAATCTACATCGATTTTCTTCAAATTTTCCAAAAATACCCTTTAGCAAAAATAAGTAAACGCGTGTTTCAGCATTTTTTAATTTTCACCCTCTAAGGGGTAATCTACACTAATGTTATAAAGATGAAACGTTCCTTACGAATAAACTTAAAAAACTCTTGAACGGATTACAATAATCCTTTCTCCATTAAAATCTTACAGTATCCCTGAGTAACATAGGCTATATTTTATCCCAGTATACCCACGGGAACGGGAACTACGCGAGTAAGGCGACTGAAACCGAAGCAAAGCGAGGGCGGGTTGCTAGTTATGTATATATTTCTTGTGTACGTGTGTATGCCACTGAACTCCTCCTAAACCGCTGGACCGATGTTGATAAAATTTTTTGGGTGTGCTCAAGAGGATAGAATGGTTTAGATTCACAATTGAACTCGGCAGGTGGCGCTGCTATCGATTTCAAGGAGAATTCCTTTTATTTTATTTGAACAGAACAACGTCTGTTGGGTCAGCTAGTATAGTCTAGTGTATATAAAAAATTGACATTCCTATTAATATTTAATTTCATGTAATTTTATTTTTATTATAACTATTATTGATATTGAAATTGACATGTGACAATCTGGCTTAGCAATGAATAATAACTTTTTGAATTATCTATTTTAAATTTAGTTTTTAATTAGTACTAGACATAGTTATGCTTTTTATATGGACATAGACTGAAATAAATATTATTATTATTATAGTATAAATTCCGTGAGGTGACGGACTAAAAATAGAACTCACCACTTTTTTCCTATGGGTGTCGTAAAAGACGATTAAAGTATATAATCATCATTGCAGCCCACATAAGTCTCACTGTTGGGCTTGAGTCTCCTCTACTTAACCATTCTGGTCAGACATGATGGTATAAGGATTAAAATATATAATATGCATACCTATAAAATATATGGAAGAAAGGAAAACTCGAAACAAAATCCTATACCAACACGTCTGACCAGCGTAGTAGGTATCGTAGGTCAATTTCCCTCGCAAAATGTAGAAAGTCCGAGCCCAACAGTAGAAATATGCAGCCTAAGTTAATATGATCATTGTCAAAGAAATATACAACAAATATTATCATTTGATATGTAACATAAGGCTTATCATATAAATGTACCTTACTACGAGAAAAATCATTTAATTAAATACATTTCCGAAACCACAGAAACCCATTATCTATAATCTACGCGGCAATAACTCATGCGCATAAAATGCTCTTAGCATTAGCCGCATACATCTTCCAGCATTATTCATTTTCCTTGCCAAAACTGAAATTCCGTAGAATTACAATGTACGGGATGCGATCTACTGAGAGACACTTATTTGTAATGTGGTTATTACTGTGCTGGAAAGGAGCCAGGACTGAAACTACTTAACTTTAAAAACTGGGGCTACCTGCGCCTCATGAATATTGTCCAGCCCACAATACAATGATGTAGTAAACAAGTTAGTGAACGGTCCACTTAAATGATGAGTTCCGTTGTTGAAGTGAAAGTTCTATCGCCAATGATTACTTAGTTATATTTTGCTTCAAAACAATAAGTCATTTCTATTTGATTTTAGATTGTATAGTATCAAATAAATAAAAAAAAGCGTGGGGTGCATGTTGTCAATAGTTATAAATATTTTATTGACAGATATGAGTAGAAGGATTATCATTTTGATAATATCTTAAAAAGCACCCTACGCTTTTTTTACAATAAAAAATATTTTTTTCTTATATGCACTATTCTTAACACAAATTTTTAAAAAAATATTTTGTTTTTTAGTTGGATTTCCTTTAAAAGCGTATTTTCTAGTTTTTTTGAACTATTATTTATTTTTCATTTTTTAGTTGAATTTTCACTAATCCTGATTATCCTAGTAAGGATAACGTGTCAAACTATTTAAAATATTGAAATGTCATCGGTCCTTAATAAGTATTCCAAATTTCGAGTTAATCCGACGTTTTAAAGGGGGTCAAAATCATGTTCAAAGATTTCGTTACATACTAACATACATACTAACATATGTATGTTATACATACGTCTGAAGCTAATAAAAGCGTATTAAAATATTCTATATTAATTAATGTACTGCCTTCCTTTTTTTGGCAGGCTATGGTGCATCCGTCCCGTCCGGGGATATACTCTTTTCTAGCATATAATTTTCGTAAAACATGACTAAGCGATATAATATGCAAATCATATCTATGCCAGTGAAAACAATCTTGTAATGAAATCCTATATCAACCTGTCTAATATGGTACAGGGTCAATTTCTCTCCCGTTGTGGAGCAGGCTCAAGCTCAGTAGTGAAACCTTTACGAGCTGATATGGTGATGGCGATGATGAACTTCCATTATTTTCCCCCACTTTTTTGAGGTGATTAGTCTATGTAAGTAGCTAGAATCCTGTCAATATAAATTAAACTCTAAATAAAAAGTCCAACTTAGAGTAATAGGCTAATTTCTTTCCTCTGAAGGGGGACGGCGCATTTTATCGTCGTACTACTTATATAAAAGAAGGAAAACTGGAAATATAAATCAAGAATATAAACTAAGTTATTATAAGCGTGTTAAAAACACAATGTTTCGTAGGATAACGAACAATTAACCACCCACTTTTTTGTTCGTGAATGTGGTAAAATACAGGTAAGGGATATAACACTCAATATAATGTTACTTTAAGAGAAGGAAAATTCCAAATAAAACTCTATCCGAACCCGTCTAACCAGCGTGGTAGATCATTCATCTGCTATTGCGCAGGAAGCTCAACCTCAACAGGGGTACATAAATAAGCTGAGATGGTGATGATGAATAATGCAATATTATACATTTTTATTATATGCTGTGTGGTAGCGGCTTCGAATACTACCAACCCTTGCTTTGCTCGTGGGTGTCGTAAAAGACGACTAAGAGCCCCTAGATTGATCCGGACTAACTCCATCTGGTACCATTTGGGTCAACGATTACATTCCCAAGGAGGGTTGACGTCAGGCAGGCGGCCGGTCATAAAAGTCATTGCCGAAACTTTTTGCAATATGTCAAAACAGATGACATATTGCGTCGACCCCAAGTAATTGGGATAAGAGCAAGATGATGATGATGATACATTTTTATTATACATGTTTCTATGAATCTAATTAAACCATTAATTAGATTAAAAAACTGTTCATTCATCTGCTTATTTATTTCTAAGTTCATGCTATAGTATGCCATTAAGTATTTAAATCGCAAAAGCAAAAAGCTAATTATAAAAAACTGTAAAAATGGGTTTGTCCTAATGTACTCACGTAAGAAGTTCTTTGGCGCTACAAGATAAAAATATTTGGAAAGAAAAAGAAAAAGACGACACTAATAATAGAAAAAAAGGTATTTAAAATATTGAATTTTTTGTTATAATGCATTATCTAGTTGATATCTGTAACGGTGTACGCGCGCATATTAAAAAATGTTGGCTTAACTTCAAGGCGTCAGATTATCGTGACGGTGTGCGCGCGCATCGTTAACATTTACTCTCATCATTTTTCGCTAACGTACCAAAAGTATAACTTCAATAATATTATTTCATGCAAAAAAAAAGCAAGCGCCTCCAATAATGTAGACAATGCAGATAAATTTTTAGATTTTTGTTCATTTTTCAAAAATGACTTGTCCGATTTCAATAAAAAAAATGGGACCATTTAGGAAGTATACTCTTTCTAATAAAAAACGAATCATCCAAATCGGTTCAAAAACGACGAAGTTATCCGGGAACAAACATAAAAAAAACATATATATTTTTTTTTTTTTGTGGGTGGGTCGCGGTCGGCGCGCCTCCGCACCACTCCGTCCGGGGCGACAGAGGCGCTTAAGCATGCAACTCCCGCGACCCACCCAAAAACCACGTCGCCTTCGTCGTTGGGCCGACCACTGGAGCAGCGTTAACTTGTCGTCAGTGGTCGGCCCGACGGAATACCCCTAATCGGGGTACCCTCCCATCAACCGACGTCCCCCCCTCGGGGAGGACGTTGGTCTTTCCTCAAGCGGTCGGCCTCTCAGCGGGTGACGGACTAATCCCCGGTCACGTCACCCGCGGCCTCGGCTAGAGCGGCATGAGGCGCAGATAGTTGCGCCTACGATGCCCCAGTCGCCGGCGGCGGATCTCCTCATCGAGGCTGCGCTCCTCGCGCAGGCGATCCGCCGCCTCCTTCCGCGAGATCACTGTCTCGCAGAAGGCTGCGACCGCGTCCCAATTCCCGACGCTGTCAACCATCGCCCTAGCGATAGCCGGCAGCGTCAGGTCCGTACCGATGATTGCGACGAGTTCACAGCACTGCACTGCCCAAGCCGCGCAGGCCTCGAGCGTATGGCGCGCCGTGTCCTCGTCGCAATCGCAGTGGTGGCAGGACGGTGTACTCTCCCTCCTAATGACCTTGTGCAGGTACTTGGCGAAGCACCCATGCCCCGTCAAAACCTGCACCAGTCGGAAGGAGAGCACCCCGTGCCGCCTTTCCAACCACTGCATCAGCACCGGCCGGAAGGCCTCCACAGTTCGCACCCCGAACCGAGGCCTCTCCAGCCGGACTGCCCAACGGGCGATGACGTCTCGGCGGGCGTCGACGCGCCAGGTGGTGAGATCCCTTAACGAGACCACACCGCCCCCCGCTCGCACCCCCGTCACCCGCCGATATAGTCCGGCGAGCATCTCCGCCTCCAGGTCCCACGGGGGAGTCCCGGCCAATAGGCACGCTGCCACCGTGTGGTATCCGCGGATGGCCCTGACCGCCATGACCCTCTGTGGTCGCCACAGAAGGGCCCTAAGTCGGACGGTCATGGACCCCGCCCACACCGGTGCGCCGTACAGGGCCATCGATCGGATGACCCCCGCGTACAGCCGTCGGCACGCAGCGCTCGGTCCGCCCACGTTCGGCATAAGCCACGATAGGGCGGACGCCGCGCCGACGAGCCGTGGAGCGAGCCTGCGGAAATGCTCCCGGAACCACCATCGCCCGTCGAGGACCAGGCCCAAGTACCTCATATGGGCCCGGATGCTGATGTCGACCGAGTGGACGGTGATCGAGACGCCGATGGGAGGGCTCATATGGCGCCCATGGAACAAGAGGGCCTCCATCTTGTCCAGGGCGACCCTCAACCCCAGCGCCTCGATCCGCCTGACGACCTCCTCGGTACCAGAGGTCGCCAGGCTTACCGCCTCTTCTAGCGTCCCACCGCGGGCTGT
Source organism: Lymantria dispar (assembly GCA_032191425.1). NCBI lineage: Eukaryota > Metazoa > Arthropoda > Insecta > Lepidoptera > Erebidae > Lymantria > Lymantria dispar. The sequence goes on along the minus strand of CM063452.1, from coordinate 27,087,250 downwards.
GACGAGCGTGTCGTCGGCGTAACAAATCACGCCCAGCCCGAGCGGGAGGCTCCCCCTCAACGCCCAGTCGTAGCCGATGTTCCACAGGGTGGGTCCGAGGACCGACCCCTGTGGGACACCGCACGTCATGGGCGTTCGCACAACGTCCCCTGCTCGGTCGGTGCAGAGGACGCTGCGCCCCTCCAAATAGTCTGCCCCACTAGCCGCCTCAGGTAATCTGGCACCCCGTGATACCGGAGCGCCTCCCTGATGCAGCTGAGTGGCAGACTATTGAATGCGTTGGCGATGTCTAGGGACACCACCAACAGCACTCCCCCGCCGGTGACGGCCTCAGTCGCCACGGCCCTCAGGCGCAACAGAGCCGCGATCGTCGAACGACCCCTCCTAAACCCAAACTGGGCGTCCGACAGATCGGGCCCCGTGCCGACGAGGTGCCGCTCGATGCGGGCAGCTACCACTCTTTCCAGTAGCTTGCCCGTGTCATCGAGCAGCACGATAGGCGCGCATGCGCGTCACCGCCAACCCCATCTCGGAAAAAAAAAAAAAACATATATACGGTCGAATTGAGAAATCTCCTCCTGTTTTGAAGTCGGTTAAAAATTGCTTGAAAATATAAAATATGATAATTCAAATTCAAATTCAAATTATTTTATTATGCATAAACCCTGAGAGGGCACTTACATATTGTCAGGTTTACAATTTCCAAAAAAAATATACTACCACCGGATCGGAACGCGACCGCTACTGAGAAGATCCGGCAAGAAACTCAGCGGGCTTGTCATTATTTTTAATTTCTTTTTTTTTTTTTCTTCTTACTAGTTATACAATTGTGTACATGTTTTGTAAGAATAAGCTCCAGTGTGATGCCCTTCGAACCGCAAGACACTTAATATAATTTAAACGATTATGGCAGGACCAGATCCCACAAGCGGCACCCGATACTTATAGATATTATAAAAAAAATCGAATAATACGAGCAAACTGCAAAACGTAATACTAAACGTATTCTACGTCATTGAATTGATTCGCCTGCAATTTTATACTAGTTTACGAAAAATACATTGGGAACAAATGCTCGCCAATATATATCGCAAAAGTAGATTTTTTGAATTACTTTAGATATAAAAGACAATTGTAGATAAATTAACATGATAAAGAAGATTAGGATCGTGAGAAAGTTTTGGTATGGACATGTGATGAGGGGGTATGAAGCGCACGTGACAAGGAGCGTTATCAAAATGTTTGTAGATGTAAGAAACGTGGGAGACCCAAAAAGAGATGGATGGATTGGATGAATGAGGATATGCGTATGAAAGCTGTGAATCCAGATATGTCGGCTGATAGGAAGCCATGGAAGGTAAAAGCATATTGTGCCGACCCAACTTAGCGTGGGATGAGGGCTGATGAGGGTTATATGAATTAAGAATAATAATTCAATTAAACAAAACAGCAGTAACGAATTCTGATGTGCGGTTATTACAAATTAGAAATAAAAATATTTTTATCCATTTTGTGGCGTTTGAATTTGATTTTTAATTTCTCGACGCGTCAAACACTTTTCAGCGTCACGGAAGGACTCTCAGGTGTCTCACATTCAACAAGTCATTCTTATTACAAATATTTATAGCTACCCGCTACAGAATTAGTTATTACATTTTGACTGACAATTTTGGTACAAATATATTACAAGTACAAAATGAAACAATAGGCAGGAAACAGAAACAGTGCCAATAGGCAGGACACATCATCCGAGGAACCGACAACCACTGACAAAGAATGGTTCTCGAGTGGCCACATATCGGATGATGCGGTGAAGGACGCCCCATCACTAAGTATACCAACGAACTGGTGAAAGGGCTAGGCGTCACTGGATGCAGGTGGCATTGGATCGTACTTTTTGGCAAAACTTGAGGGAGGCTTACGTCCAGCAGTGGACGGCGATAGGCTGAATCATGATCTTCATGGACTGCAAGACAGTGTGAGCTCATATTGTATAGATTTGACCCACAATAATAATAGCTAAAGATATTTTTTATAATTTAAAGTCTCTTAGTAACAGTAAGCCCCCTTCAAAATTAACATCAATTTAGCATAAGTCACCTGAGTTTTCTTGCCGGATCTTTCTGAGTGTGGCCGTGTTCCGATCCGGTGGTAGTATACTAGATTGTTAGGTTTTTTAAATATTTATTTATTTAATTTATTTATATAAATGTTGACTTAAATAAATAAATACAAAAAAAATAGACGACTATAGAAAATCGTAATATATAAAATTTTCTTCTAACACTGGCAATTAATTTATATCAAAATGTGGCTCAATATTTAATAACTATTTTCTGTATCGGGTAGATAATTATAAACTTTTTGCAATAACGATGACTTGTTGGACGTAAGACATCTTCGTCCGCCCGTGACCATGGACAATACAAAGTGTTCGAAATGTCGGGCAATCAAAAATCAAATACAAACGCGATAAAATCCGTATAGTAGTTGTATTTCAAATGTGTAATACTCGCGTAAACATCAGAGATCATTATGAATGATGATGATGACAAATAGAAAATGATCCCTTTTCAGGATTCACGATTACGGAAGAACTAAGGGGTAAGGTGTCTCCCATCCAATAAGTCATCACTGTAACAGATTTATATCTACCCGCTACAGAGTTAGTTACCAAATTGACCCACAATTTTTATATAAATTTATTGCCAGTACAAAAAGAAAACGATTGTATATATAAAAAAATATTGTTTTTGGTCATTAATGAATAAACATTGAATTTATGGTAATTATTAGTTTATAACAATTTATTAATTTAAATCACCGATTGGGTATATTAGTTTAAAATATTTTTACTTCAGAAATAATGAAAAGTAAAACAAACACTATCCCGAATTATGTACTATATTATAATATAGAATAAATAATCCATACTAATATTATAAATGCGAAAGTAAGGATGTTTGTTTGTTTGTAACGCTTTCACGCTTAAACCACCGAACCGATTTCAAAAATTCTTTCACCAATGGAAAGCTATAATATCAGGGAGTAACATAGGCTATATTTTATCCCGATATTCCCACAGGAACGGGAACTACGCGGGTTTAAGCGACTGAAACCCAAGCGAAGCGAGGGCGGGTTGCTAGTATAGAATAATTTTACATCCATTGCACCTGGAAACGTTATGGTCTTCAACAGTACGTTTCCAGCGATCATTTCTCCCGCGTACGTGCAGGCTCTGGAATGAACTACTTGCTACTGTGTTTCCCGAGCGCCCGAGCGCCGAGGTTTAAGAAGAGTATTTACTTCACGGTAGGCAACGGCCTGGCTGTGCCCCTGGTATTTCAAAGGTCCATGTGCGGCAGTATCACTTATCATCAAGTGTTACTCCAACCATCAGGTTCTACTCTACAGTCTTCAAACATATATTTATACGCTACGTGTTTACAACTGCTACTGTAATAAAAAATATACATTTTTTTAAATCCGTTAGAGTGCTAACTTGAATTGTATTTTCAACTATCCATCAGATTATCAGCGTCCATGGTTGAACATCGCCATAGTTGGGCGATCAAAATTTGCATAATATTTAACCAATAGAGTCATCGTCATCTTAGCTCATATATATGCCACTATTGAACCCGAGCCTCGCCCACAATAGGAGTGAAATTGACCCATGATACCGCACTGGTCAGTCGTGTTGGTTAAGGGTTTTGTTTCGAATTTAAAGACATTTTTATGGACATTTAATTGCATAGTTATTTTCGTTATAAAATGCTCTACAAACTTATAATATTCAACATGGCAGTTCCTTTGTTGTACGGATACCATACTAAGGATATGGTAGGAGTTAATACATTTCGTCGTAGCTCGGCCTACGTAACAGCTACAGGTTACAACCTTCAGTCGTTTACACGGTGTTACACGTTTCTAATTTATTATTTAAAGTGTCGGCTTCAGCCGACTTTTGCTATGTAATCGCCCTTGGGGGTATAGAATATCAAATAAATTGTTGTCCTTCTTACTCAGTATTTAAATATTTTGACTTTGTGAGCGATTCTTGAAATAATAATAATATTGGCCGAAACATGTTATTTGTTCGTATGGTGATGGAGATAGAATACAATGTCGTAAAAGACAACTAAGGTATGTAATATGCATATAACATCTATACAACATCGATCGAAAATTCGAAATGAAACCCTATACCAACTCTTCTAACCAGCGTGGTATAGTATGTTAATTTTACTGCTATTCAAATTCAAATCCTTTATTATGCGTAAACCCCGCGGGGACACTTACATATGGTCACTTTTTTACATTTTACCTTACATTACTACCGGATCGGAACGCGACCGCACTGAAAAGATCCGGCAAGAAACTCAGTGGGCTTGTCTTCTTTTTTATTCATTTACTTCTTTCTTTTTTATTCTGGAGTAGTTTCAAGCCCAGTAGCACTGGAATGTTTATGAGCCGTGAAGACCACTAAGAAAACCATATTATTTACCTGATTTAATATTCGAAAATAACAAGAAAAATTCCCGAAGACTATGGTGCCAGTAACAAGTTCATATCAATGGACTAATAATAAAAAGGGATGTATGTCTATGGTACGAGTTATATTAATAATTTTGATAGACCTCTCCTTCTGATAGTCCTCCAACCCCTCTCTTTTCTATTATAAATTTGCTTCGAAATTCGGTTTTTTGACCGTGCTTCCGATCGACGAAGAGGTACAAAAGACCACCACTTTATTGTCAATGTTTTTCGTCTAACTACAAAACTGAACAAATAGCTTATTATATCCTCTAGGAATACAGTTTCTAGAATAATGAACGCAACTTTATACTAGACAGTCTGTGAGTCACATCTAAGGTAGTGTATATGGACCTTATAACAATTCGAGACAATTGCCGTGTGTTCCGGCATTACTGCCATACCTATTATTACAATTACTCTTAAGGCTTACATATGGCCTTTTAAGCACTATTATATCCCTGATGCTGTACTGCTGCGCTTCTCGTAACTGAACGCTTCGGCGCCGGTGCACCCGTACCCCTCGCCGCGGTCATGGAGTACTTGGCCGCCAAGGTGCTCGAGTTGGCCGGAAACGCCGCGAGGGACAACAAGAAAACCAGGATCATACGCCGTCATCTCCAATTGGTGATACGCAACGAAGAGGAGCTGAACAAGCTTCTATCCGGCGTGATCATCGCTTAGGGCGGTGTGCTGCCCAACATTCAGGCTGTACTTCTGCCGAAGAAAACCGAGAAGAAGGCGTAAGCTGTCCCCGCCCGTCGTAATTAATAAGGCAATCTTACTTTATGTCTCCCGTTTTGCATAGGAGCCAAGTGGGATTTTCTAACTTTTTTCTTTTCTAATTAAATATGTTGTAACTTCTAAGATAATTAAAATCATTGCCCGAGTCCTCCTCATTTGTGGAAACCATTGCGGATCCTGGATTACTTACAATGGGAAGAGTGTTTTGTGGGATTAAACCCATACATAAAAAAGAAACATTTGCCAAGATAAGCGATTATCGCATTATCTGCCCTTATGAGCATTGTTATCTGTTGCTTAGGGATAGATGTGTATAATAGTAAGGCAAACTACAAAAAGTTATCTATAAATAATAACAACTAATAAGTAATCAAGTCTGTCCAATGAAATAAATTAAAAATATTGATGAATACAAAAGTTTAAACGCTATTTGAACCACCAATAATTACCAATATTTATAAAATACCCACAAACCAACACTATTAAAACTCATCGAAGTGTGGTTTACAATCCATGAGTTAATTGGACATTAATAATTCTTACTCATTTTAAACGTATTTAATTGCCAGCTCTGCTATACGAATAACCAGTAATTATTAAGCTTATTATCCTCTTCCTAAATTTTAATAGTATATAACAGACAAATATTTTTCTTTTATACTATTAAAATTTAAATTACTGAGATTTATCATGATAGATTTTTTATAAAAAGAAATGGTTTTGTGCTAATAAACGATAATACGAGTGAAAATTTAATTGTATTACGTCAGCCCACGCTGGTCTAGTTGTTAGAATAATTAGAACGGATTTCCAAGCTATGGGTTCCAGAATTATTAAAAGTTTTTATTATAGTCCGGCGGTCGCTGAAATTTTAAATGGACTTCTGCCAACTTAGAACTTACACTTTTTTATCAATGACTTGCTGACCCGGCGTACTTTGCACCGCTTTTTCATAATTATTTTGTTTTAGTATTTATCAGTTTGGTTTTAGTATTATCCGTGCGGTGACGGAGTAAGAATACAATTCACCACCCGTGAGTGTCGTAAAAGATGACTAAGGAATATACCGCCTTTTCTTATAGATTCTAAAACCTTTTTAATCTAGATCTATATGTAATTATGATAAAAATGTCGAACCGACGGGACGAACGTCAAATATTTGACAGGTAAGAATGGTTTGTATAGGAAAATAAAATTATATTATTAGTATTTCACTCGCAATTTACCATATTTTCCCAACGTATAATCTTCTTACCTGGACTTCCACAAATAATTCAAGAACAAAATTAGCAAATCGGTCCAGCGAGACTAACGAACAGCAATTCATTTTTATATATATAAGATTATATTTTCTTGTAAGTCTTAAAGCTAAGCTTAGTGTGTACTTAAATATTTCCTATATTTAGAAATAAAAAGGCAATCTTGAATTGACGATAGATCACGGGTCCAAAAGAATCCAATATGAACTTAATTGAGAGATACAAGTAGTAATAGTTTCAATATAAAACACAGTGAAACGAAAACGTTTTGATATTGCTTTCACTAAATTCCACACTTGCTGAGATTTTTCCTTTGATTACTCTACCTACTGCTATTGAACTCACGACCCTTGTCCAAAACTTGTAGCAATTCCTACTATACTTCTTCCATCAATTAATTCCTAATAAGGATACAGTAATCCGTGTGGTGACGGAGTAAGAATTCAATTCACCACCCCCTCTCTTGCTCGTGAATGTCGTAAAAGATGACTAAGGGATGTGATATACATATAACATCTATGCAAGAGAAGGAAAACTCGAAATAAAACCCTATATCAACACGTCTGACGAGCGTGATATAGTAGATCAATTGCCTACCATTGTGGAGGAGGCTCGAGCCTAAAAGTGGAACGTATTTGATCTGTGATATTTATTCATTTACTTATTTATTTATTTGGTTCATCAATAGATTGTTTACACAAACACTTAACAATATACATATTAAAATACAAATGGAAATGTAACATCTAATTAAAGGTAAACACCACATGAATATTAAATATGATTTTTTGAGCAGATAGAAAACGTAAATCTTAAAAGACTTTTTTTTTATATTGCAAGCAGCAGCAAATGATCAAACAGTACACCTGATGGTAAGTGTTCCCGCAGCTCATGGACCTTTACAAGGCCGCTGCCTACTGCGAAGAAAGTGAAGGGAGTGTGAATGCGTGCATTGAGGTTTGGTGATACCAAAGGCACCACCAAAACCCTCCACACGCGAACACCCTCAGAAAGTTGGGCTTCCGGCTCTCTTGCTCACAGAACGAAGCGCAGTAACAAATTGCTACTACTCAGACGTCGATTTTCTGCGAGAGCGTGGTACTACCCCGGCGGACCGGCCCGCGGCTGTAGACAGATAACTGTCGACAGTGTGGTCCTACCAATACAACCACTATACTACCCACCCTTTACGGCATACTAGACAATATAAACATAATGTCGCATACCTATCATACGCTGTCACACAAAATTCGGTTTATTTAAACTCGTAAATGCATTATAACATCATAGCTTATTAGTACTAGAAAACATTTAAAGAACCATCAGACAGGTAGAAACTTGACTTTTCACTCGAATGATGATGAATCTAATCTGTAGGCATTCATTTAAACTTTAAGTTTACCATTATTATAGATAAGAATAAAAATTACTTTAACAGAATATTGTGCATATTATACCTGCAGCTTCACGTACAATAGATGTGAGATTAAGAAAATAATGTTTAAAATTAACGTTTCAAGTTGTCATAACATGGCGTTAGTACAACAGGAAAAGGTGATGTCAAAATAGATATTCAAATTTTGTTGTTGGGCCTATACAACTTGGGTAGCAGTGTAAACGTTTTCTCAGAAAATCAGTACATTCGTATTCAAATGATTATTGTGCAGGCCACACGATTACATTTATTTGGGACTATTGGTGTTGTTCGTAGGTTTGTTAGGATATATTCTGAAGTTTGTATCGTATAGCGCCTCGTAATATTATAGTTTCAGTTTTATAAAAGCTGATATTATAGCCGTGGAATGTCACTTTAAAATAATTTTTATACTTTACTAGCTGACCCGGCGAACTTCGCACCGCCTTTTTCGTAATAATTTTGTTTTAGTATTTATTAGTTTGGTTTTAGTATTATCCGTGCGGTAACGGAGTAAGAATACAATTTACAACCCGCGTGTGTCGTAAAAGACGGCTAAGGGATATACCGCCTTTTCTTATCGATTCCAAAACCTTTTTTAATCTAGATCGACATGTAATTATGTCAAAAATGCCGAAGCGACGAGACGAACATCAAATGTTTGACAGGTAAGAACAGTTTGTATGGGAAAATAAAATTATTGTTTTTAGTATTTAATCGCAATTTCCCATATTTTCTCACTGTATAAACTACAAATAAATAAACTACAAATAAATTAAATTCAAAAGTAATTAACCGTTTAAAGTCGAATAACTTTGAAAGGAGTGAATTTGAAAAAAAATGTTAAGAGACCTTTTTTGTAGAGCATGAAATTTTACTTAATAATAATTATTTTTTATATAAAAATATTGATATTTATAGTGGTTAAAAAAATCCAGAATCCAAATTAAAAAATTAAAAAATATATCAATGTTTAAGGCTTGATTACAAGGGAACGGCTCGTCCTACGTTAATTTATTAAGAGAGCTTTTTTGTAGGGAATTTAATTTCCTTCGAAGATATGAAATGGAAAAATTTTTAGAATTCATGATGTCCGAATTTTGTGTGAAAAATTCAGTAGCTGTTCAAAAATCGATAATCATAATGATGCACCTCTTAATATTAATATTAAGGGCTCAAGTTTTCAGAATAATTTTTTACCCGCGTAGTTCCCGTTGCCATGAGAATACCGGGATAAAATAAGCCTATGTTATACTCTGATATTATAGCTATCCACTGGTAAAAGGATTTTAGAAATCGGTTTGGTGGTTTAAGTGTGAAAGCGTAAGAAATAAACAAACAAACTTAGTTTCGCATTTATAATATTAGTAAGGATGTTTGTTTGCTATTTTTAATAGCTCTAAGAAATAAGCACTTACATAGTGAGGGACCTTGCAAATATATATAAGTTATCAATCGAATATGATATCCAGACTCTGAACAGCCATTTAGGGATTGCAAAAGAATTATCCTCCACTTGAACTTAATCCATGATAGCACAGTAGAGCCGCGCTTAGATCATTTTGTTTTGAATTATTAAATAAATGATTGGATGAGATTGGTCAATCAAATTTATAAACACCCAATTAAAGGACACAAATTACACCCAGACTAAGAAAGAACAGTCATTTGGGGATGGCACAAAAAAACAGGTCTGCGTGGGGACACAACCCTTATCTGTTTTTGGCGTACTATGGTCTAGACACACCGTGCACTGGATGACGGAAAGGAGGTGTAATGTCTTCTGATGATTTTGAGACTTACCATAATTTTTATCATAAAAAATATAATATTTTAAGTTAGCCCTCTAGTGATACCTCTCGTGAAAACTACATTCAATTATCTGTAGCAGCCTTTGCACGTTGCATACAAAAAAATACAGTCACACAAAAATCTATGTAGTTTATGCTCTAATAGATCCAGTACATATATTTTTCGATATTCTTAATGTAAAAACATTGGTCTGTTACAATTCTATCATGTGTATAGATTTTCGTACGCTGAAATGCTAGCGCTACTAATCTGTATGCCTGTATAAAATAATAAAAAAAATCTTTGAAACCAACCAACCGATGTGTCTCAAACCGGTTTCATTCACTTCAATATGTCAATTACTAAAATAATACATTGGAATCTCGTAGGTGGCGTATAATCGATATCTAAGTCAGTTATTCATTCATTTTTCATATATTCATTCATGTGTTTGTTCATTCATTATTTCTTTTCCCTTTTTAATTCCTTTTTTCATTCATTCATAAATTCATGAACTTATCAGAACTGTTACGCTTCGGGCCGACCACTGACGGTAAGTCACCCTGCTCCGGTGGTCGGCCCAATGACGAAGACTACGTGGGTACGGGTGGGTTATGGGCCCAAGCGCTGTCCTTTTGTCGCCCCGGACGGAATGGACCGCGTGTGCGCTTACGCATTGCCCACCTATAAAAAAAACAACTGTTATGCTCGACAGGCGAGATGGCAATCGCAGTTAGTGTAAGAGAACACTCCGTCTCCTGGTATACCGTTAGGCAGTTTTCACCACTCCCCTGGAGTAATAAAAAGGGGTAAGTAAGGAGTGGTAATATATTTTACGTCATCACCACATACTTAGTAGTTATAATGGAACTAAAAAAACATATTATAATGATATCTGATGTTTACGCGAGCACTACACATTGTAAATAAAACTACTTTTACGGATTATATCGCGTTTATATTTGATTTATGATTGCCCGACGTTTCGAACACTTTGCAGATAAGAATAAGAACTCGGGTCAAAGAACACATAGCTGATGTGAAGCACCGCCGTCACACTAAGTCTGCAGTCTGTGAACATAGTCAGGACCGCGCCCGCCATAACATTAGGTTTGAGAAACCTCAAGTCCTCGCAAAAGAACACCGATACCTGCCTAGAATGGTACGCGAGGCTATTGAAATCAAAAACACAAAAATTTCAATAGAGAGGATGGCTGGGTACTACCATCAAGCTGGGATCCTGTTATAAACATAATTAAAAATAAAAATAAATCCAAAGAGACCACAACAAGACCGCATGATACTGTGAGCACTTATTGTATAGATTTGACCCACAATAATAATAGTTAAAGATAATTTTATAAATCAAAAATCTTTTAGTAAGGCAAAGTAGGCCGCATCTAAAATTAAAAATCAATATTAATTTAGCATCATGTCCCCTGAGTTTTCTTGCCGGATCTTTCTCAGTGTGGCCGCGTTCCGATCCGGTGGTAGTATATTAGTTTTGTTAGTTTTTTAAATCAACAAATTGTAACAATAATTGCTACAAATTTAATAATTAATAATTACTAATCATAAACAATATAATTTTTTCATAGAGAATCATTTTTTTCTTACACTGACAATAAATTTGTACTAAAATGTGGGTCAAAATTTAATAAATTTGTAACTAATTTTCTGTATCGGGTAGATAATTATAAATGTCTGTAATAACGATTACTTGTTGGACGTGAGACACCTTAGTCCGCTCGTGACCATGAATGCTGCAATGTGTTCGAAACGTCGAGCAATCATAAATCAAATACAAACGCGATATAATCCGTAAAAGTAGTTTTATTTACAAAACATATTATCATGAATACCATTGTCAGAACTGGATCAAATAGAAATGGGGTCCCATTTCAAATGAAAAAACACGCGAAGCTAGTAGCTAAAAGCTAGTCTTTTAAATAAAAAAGAATCATCAATATCGGTTCACTCAGTCAAAAGTTCTGAAGTAACAAATATATAAAAAACAGTCGAATTGAAAACCTCCTCCTATTTCGAACTCGGTTAAAAACTGTCTGTCTTTAAAGGTTTTATCTAGACCAAACTGACCTATTTAACAAAAAATGCAAAATATTAAGTCTAGAGATAATAAATTACAAATCGTTGCACAAAAGCATAATGCTTTTTGCCTATTTAGTACTCTTTGAATACTGAATATAATACAGAGTTTCGTTGCACTTAAGCAAAAAGCCGTCCCAGTTATAATTTTACCCTCACTTTTTATTTGCCCGACTATGTCATGACCTCTTAAAGCTGGAGTGGTTTCGTGCGAGTTACTTTATGGTAGCATTTTAAGCTTCCTTCGTTGGCAACCCCGCGAATTACGTAAGTCTACCAGGTGACTTTTATTAATAACAAATTAGGTGACACTTTCTATATATTCTGTTATCGTTCTCTGCATTTAGTGGTTAAAATACATTTTAACAGGACCTACAGGTCTTTAAAACAATATATCCACGCCAACACAAAACTGTATTTCATATGAAAATAGGTGTTTATTTGTTTTAATTGCATTATATATTTTCTGAAAGCACAAAGCCGGGCATGGAAACGGGGCACCGACATGGTCATAGACACAATAAGTTTTTTTTTTCCATATAGAATCCTTTTTATATTGGTATCAAATTTGCATCAAAATTTTGGTCATAATTTAATAATCAATTCTGTAGCAGGTAGATATAAATATTTTTTGACGTGGTACACCTTAGTCCGCCCGTAACCATGAACGCTGAAAAGTACTCGAAATGTAGGGAAATTAAAAATCAAATCAAATGCGATAAAATCCTTAAACAAAGTTTTATTTATAACAACTTAACGACTTTACAAACATATAATTAACGGATACTAAATACTACTAACAACAATTTATGGATCGCACAAAGTATTGTCCACCGTGGGATTTGCACTCGCGATATTGGCACTGTAGATCGGCATCTTAACTACTACGCTATTTGTGTGTGTACAGTCAATGATCATTCGTGGATCATACAAAGAATTATACTACACTAGCTGACCGAATAGACGTTGTTCTGTTCAGATCTAAAAAAATAGTAAAAGGAATTCTCCTTGAAATCAATCGTTGCACCAGCACCGTGCCCAATTGTGAATCTAAACCATTCTCGAATCCCCTCCTCGGGGAGGACATCGGTCTTTCCTCACGCGGTCGGCCTCTCGCCGGGTGACGGACTAATCCCCGGTCACGTCACCCGCGGCCTCAGCTAGGGCGGCATGAGGCGCAGGTATTCGCGCCTACGCCGCCCCAGTCGCCGGTGGCGGATCGCCTCATCGAGGCTGCGCTCCTCGCGCAGGCGATCCGCCGCCTCACGAAGAAATATATATATAAAGATGAGAATTCAGTTGCTATCACTGATAATTCAGAAGATATGCTATAAAGCAGAAATAATAGAATCATCTCGGACTAGACTAGAAGTCCCACAGTTGGACTCGAGCTTCTTCAACAATAGAAGGGCAATTGACCTACTACACTGTGCTGCGCAGACATGTTAGCATAGGGTTTTATGTCGAGCTTTTCTTCCCTTACATAGATATTATCTGCATATTTTGTCCCTTAGTCGGTTTATACGACACCCACGGGTAAGAGGGGGCATAGTGAATTGTATTCTTAATCCGTCACCACACGGAATATAGAGAAAATAGATTAAATTTAAATAGTTTAGGATTTGACGCTGACTCTGTGATTCAATAATAAAATTTTACTGAACACCTCTACAAGTTGAATAACATCTGTATAAAATCTTATATGAAAACAAAACCCAACGATAACTTAATTAATGTAAGCAGCTTAACTTATTACTTACTCACATAATACATGCGAAATAATATAATGTATTAAAGAACCTAAATAAATACTGCCCAAAGGGAGAATTAGGATTAATCTCAATTTAGCACAAATCTGTTCCGGACAATATTTACAATTATTATTAACATAGTCAGATAAATCATTTGCATATCACGATCCCAATCTTTATAGATTTAATGGTAATATAAATTGTTGATTTCCGCTTTTCTTTTTAGTGGTTCTATCACGCTATTATGAGTCACTTTAAAAATATACCCCAAGTGAGCATATAAAGTTTGAAATATATCCTCGATTTTCTAAGATTTCATCATTAGATCTTGACCTGACAAGCATGGGACTATCTACTAGTAGTAAGTAGTCCCGTATGTATGCTTTCCAGTAGGAAAGCTTTCCAGTAGGAAAGCATACCGTAACGAACATAAAATTCTAAATCGGTACAAGCGTCTTCGAATAATCGGTGTATACACATGAAACAAAGATTCCGAAGAATTGAGATTGGGAGATTGGGTATTTGAGGTCGGGCCTTACAAAATAAAAATCAATAAAGTTGTTCTGTTGTACCTGTACTCCTTTGATAATCTTATCAAATGAAATAGTTTAAAAAGTATATAAGCAATTTAACAACATTTTATTTGGCCGCATCTTAATCTTTTTTGTTTTCATTTTCTAATCAAAGGAAAATGTTTAAGGAATCGAAAATGATAATGTTAGTGACATTTCTCTATAGATAGATAAATTTAGATATATATACGTCCCACTTTTCGGTTCAGGCCTCCTCCATTATGGGAGAGAGATCGACAGTATACCACAACGGTCAGACGTGTTGGCATAGGACTTTATTATACTGCGCGACGGCGACCGACAACCCCGAGGGGGGCACGTCGAGAGGAGAAGGAACTCCGCAGGTGTATTCCATGAGGCCGACCACTGAGCGAGCTGACTATGGCCCAATCCCAAAAAAAATAGGGCTTTGTTTCAAGTTTTCATTCTCTCTCATATGTTATAAACATATTATATCCCTTACTTGTCTTTTACGACACCCAAAGGGCAAGAGAGGGGACGGTGAATTGTATTCTTACTCACAACACGAAGTTTTTTCTTTCAAATTTTTACAAGTATATATCAACAGCTTAGCAACAAGTATATAGCATTATCATCATCTCAGCCCACGTGAATCAGCCAGTCTCATTCTTGGGATCGAGCCTCCTCCAAATGGGAGGGAAATTGGCCTAATAAATCGCGATGATCAGACGTGTTGGTATAGGGTTTTATGTCGAGTTTTCCTTCTCATGTATATTATCTACACATCATATCCTTTAGTTGTCTTTTACGACACCCACGGGCAAGAGAAGGGAGGTAGTGAATCGTATTCTTACTTCGTCACCACACGCAGATAGTATATACTAAAATAGATATTAGTGAACCTATATAAAAAAAGTGAAAATAAAATCCCCCTTTTTAAAAGTCGGTTAAAATGGAAAATGTCTCATCAAATAATAATCCACTTCAGGGCACACGGAGAAGTACTCATTAAAAAATATGTAATGCAATTACATTGTATGTCGCTATATGGAGACACATTGAAAGCACAAAATACCACCATTCCTTACGTCCACGTGCGAGTTTTAAATACTAAGTAAACACCAGAAGAATGGGTAGAAGTATTCTCCTAAAAAACTTATAATATCGCTAATTTAATTGCCAAGCGTGACGTTTGGGGAGGCCATAAATCCAAAAATGCATGTATGGGTGGCTTTTATGTATGTATGGCGCACCGGTGTGAGCGGGGCCGCTGACCGTCCGTCTTAGGGCCCTCCTGTGGCGACCACAGAGGGTCATGGCGATCAGGGCCATACGGGGTTACCGCACCGTGGCGACGGAGGCAGCGTGCCTCCTGGCCGGAACTCACCCGTGGGACCTGGAGGCGGAGATGCTCGCCGACATTTATCGGCGGGAGTCGGAGACGCGCGCCCGCGGCGGTATGGTCTCCTTGCAGAAGATCACCGCCTGGCGGGTCGACGCCCGCCGAGGAGTCATTGCCCGTTGGGCAGTCCGGCTGGAGAGTCCTCGGTACGGTGTCAGGACCGTCGAGGCCTTCCGGCCGGTGCTGATGGAGTGGTTGGAGCGGACGCACGGGGTGCTTTCCTTCCGACTTGTGCAGGTGCTGACGGGGCACGGGTGTTTTGGGAAGTACCTGCACAAGATTGTCAGGAGGGAGAGCACACTGTTCTGCCACCACTGCAGTTGCAACGAGGACACGGCGCAGCACACGCTCGAGGAGTGTGCTGCGTGGGAAAGGGAGCGCCGTGAACTCGTCGCGATTATCGGTGCCGACCTGGCGCTGCCGACCATCGCCAGGGAGATGCTCGTCAGCGTCAGGAACTGGGACACGGTCGCCGCCTTCTGTGAGGCCGTAATCTCACGGAAGGAGGCGGCGGATCGTGTGCGAGTAGAGCTCCTATTCGGCGACACGTTCCGCCGCCGGCGACTGGGGCGGCGCAGGCGCGAGTATCTGCGCCTAATGCCGCCCTAGCCGAGGCCGCGGGTGATCGGACCGGGGAATTGTCCGTCACCCGAAGCGAGGCTGACCGCGCGATGGCGACCGACGTCCCAGTACGTCGAGACGTGAGGTTACCCGAGAGGGTATTCCGTCGGGCCGACCACTGATGACAAGTCACATCTGCTCCGGTGGTCAGCCCAACAAACAACGAGGTGACGTGGGTACGGGTGGGTCCGCGCGCCGTCCTTTCAACGCCCCGGACGGACAGGACCGCGCGTGCCAAACCAACCAAAAAAAAAAAAAAAAAAAAAATGGGTAAATGGCTTCAATATATCTGCATCGATGTTTTTTTATCACTATATACTGTCTCTTAATCCCTTTAATTAGCTCTGCGAAGTTAAAATGCGTATTATTACTATTTAGATTTTTTTTTAAATTTTAACTGAAGTATATAATAACTTCGACTATATTTTTTTTTTATTGCAAACGGTGGCAAACGAGCAAACAGTACAACGGTAAGATGGTAAGTGTTGCTGCCGCTCATGGACCTTTACAAGGCCGTTGCCCACCGCGAAGAAAGCGAAGGGAGTGTGAATGCGTGCATTGAGGCTCGGTGATACCAAGGGCACCACCAAAAGCCTCCACACGCAATCACCCTCAGAAAGTTGGGCTTCCGGCTCTCTCGCTCACAGAACGAAGCGCAGTAACAAATTGCTACTACTCAGACGTCGATTTTCTGCAAGAGCATGGTACTGCCCCGGACGGACCGGCCCGCGGCTGTAGACAGATAACTGTCGACAGTGTGATCCTACCACTCCTACTCCTATAATTAAAATTATTGATCAATCCAACAAGACTTTTTTTTTCTTTTGGGGTGGGCTGCGGTCGGCACACTCCTCGCACTACTCCGTCCGGGGCGACAGAAGGGCGTAAGCACGCACACCCGCAACCCACCCGAACACCACGTCGCCTTCGTCGTTGGGCCGACCACCGGAACAGGGTTACTTGTCATTAGTAGTCAGCCCGACGGAATACCCCCTATTTGGGTTACCCTCCCATCGACCGACGTCGCCCGAGGGGGGCCCTCGGGGAGGACGTGGGTCTTTCCTCACGCGGTCGGCCTCTCAGCGGGTGACGGACTAATATTCATTAGACACGATTCATCATCGAGCCTTCCCCATAATGAAAAGAAATTAACCTACAATAACATGCTGGCCAGATGCTTCGGCATAGGATTTTCTTCTCTTGCAAAGAGAAATGTCTCTTGCATCATCATTATCATTGCTGCCTACACTGTTGGGCTCGGGCCTCCTCCACAATGGGAGGGAATTTGACCTACTATACCATGCTGGTCAGACATGTTGGTATAGGGTTTGATTTTGAGTTTTCCTTCTCTTGTACAGATGTTATGTGCATGTTATATACCATAGTCGTCATTTACGACATCCACGGGCAAGATATTGAGTGGTGAATAATATTCTTAATCCGGCACCACACGGAACGTTGTTATGTGCATATTATAACCCTTAATCATCTTTGTTATCATCATTATTAATTGTATCCTTACTCCCTCACCACATGGATTTTGCAAGTGATAGTAATTTTAAAACTTGTACGCATGTAAAAACAACAGCAAATCCTCTATTTATTGTTAAACTCGTCCAAATAAAATAAAACTCTCATATTCATTGCTGGTGTATGCGGCTAACTGGGGTCAAACCCTTATTAAGCCGGTCATAAACGCTTTTATTTGCTATCAAAACATA
This sequence comes from Lymantria dispar, assembly GCA_032191425.1. Classification (NCBI taxonomy): domain Eukaryota; kingdom Metazoa; phylum Arthropoda; class Insecta; order Lepidoptera; family Erebidae; genus Lymantria; species Lymantria dispar. The sequence continues at coordinate 27,069,372 of CM063452.1, read as the reverse complement.
CAAGTACAATGTTTCTATCGTTCCTTTTGTAGCTGGGTATTATTCAAGTATTTGTTCAAGGCCCAAACGCACCTGGTTCTTTGTGGTGTATGAAGAACACTACAAATGTTAGTCGCCGCCTAAGCAAATAAAGGTGCGATAGAATTTGTGTAGTGAAACAATAGATTATGCTTAACAAGTTACATATATCGAGTTACTTTCATGTTATTGCATTTAAATGTACATCTATTTAATTAATAACGAGGATTATATATTTCTATAAATTCGAAATATTGTTAACTGCTCCCACAATTTCTAGATTTAGCTAGGTTTTATTTATAGAAAACCTCGGTCTATTAGTGTTTTTAGGCAATAAAAAATATAAGAAGAATATAAAGGTCGTTGTCTCAGCTCAAAAACGTCTTACTGCAGGGCTCAAAATTGACATACTATACCATGCTGGTCAGACATGTTGGTATAGGGTTTTATTTCGAGTTTTCCTTCTCAAGAATAAATTTTATATGTATGTATATTATATCCCTTTGTCGTTTTTCACGTCATCCACTGGCATGATAGGAAGTTGTGGATTGCATTCTTACTCCCTCGCCACACGGAATTTGGATTTCTTGCATGTTTCTATACATTCGGAACCCCGAAAACTGCTTACACAATTTCCATGAAATTTTCTATGCAAGAGGTTTTAGGGGCAGTTAAACAATCTAGCAAAGTTTCATTTATAGTAAACCTCGTGTCGGGCCGACCACTGAAGTCAAGGAACTCTGCATCGGTGGTCGGCCCAATGACGAAGGAGACGTGTTACAGGGTGGGTTAAGGGGCCGTGCGCCGTCCCTCTGTCGCCCCGGACAGAGCCGGGTGGCGGGTGCGCTAACCGTAGCCCACCCCAAATAATAAATAAATAGTAAACGTCGTTTTATTAGTGTTTACAGATAGTAAAAAAATATAAGTAGCATATGAAGGTAGTATATAGGTAGAATATAAAGTAGTCAATAGTAACATAAAATTGTTCAGTCGGGAAATCGAGCTATCACTTACTTCATACTGCACCAGTTCGATTCTTAGGGCAATAGTCGGCAGCGTCAGGAATTGGGTGATCGCCTGCGTGAGGAGCGCAGCCTCGATGAGGCGATTCGCCGCCGGCGACTGGGGCGGCGTAGGCACGAGTACTTGCGCCTCATGCCGCCCTAGCCGAGGCCGCGGGTGACATGATCGGGGTATTAGTCCGTCACCCGCTGAGAGGCCGACCGCGTGAAGAAAGACCGACGTCCTCCCCGAGGGGGGGACCGAAGGGAGCCCACCCCAAAAAAAAACCAGTTCGATTCTTAGTATTCTTTTTAATTTTTGATTTTTCACTGCTTCAACTTTTCGTTATTTTATTGCATTTTGTCGACTAAAAGAGACGATAAAAGACGAGATAAGAACTAGAATAGATGACTAAGAGATATAATATGCATATGTCATCTATATAAGAATAGTAAAACTCGAAATGGAATCCTATACTAACACGTTTGATCAACGTGGTAGACTAGTTTAATTTCCCTTCATATTATGGAGAAGGCTAAAGCCCAGCAGTGGGACTTATGTGAACTAAGACGAATTTTATTTCGTAAATAAAATTACTTTTACGGATTACATCGCGTTTTTATTTGATTTATGATTACCTGATTGTTCGAATACTTTACAACATTCATGATCACGGGTGGACTAAGATGTCTGACGTCCAAACAAGTCAACGTTATTAAACGTCGGGCAATCATAAATCAAATACAAACGCGATATAATCCGTAAAAGTAGTTTTATTTGCAATGTGTAGTGCTCGCGAGTTTTATTTCATTCATAAATTCACATATTCTTTGAACACAATAAATAAATCCTAACTAATATTATAAATACGAAAGTGAGTTTGTTTGTTTGTTACGCTTTCACGCTCAAACTACCGAACCGATTTCAAAAATTCTTTCACCAATGGAAAGCTAATATCAGAGAGTAACATAGGCTACTTTTTATCCCAAAGTTCCCACGAACTACGCGGGTAAGGCGACTGAAACCGAAACGAAGCGAGGACGGGTTACTAGTGTATTTCTAAATACACATATTTATTCATAAATAACTTTTTAATGTCCTTAATATGTCATCAGAACGTATTTTGCTTCTAAACATATTCTTAATCTTTAATATCAAAACATATTTCTAAAAAATAAAACAAAATTCACCAAATAAAATTCCGAACTAAGATCATCCAGATATTTAGTTAATAATAGGTATTTACCTATGTAATTGCCGTTCTGCAGTACTGGCCATTTCAAATCAAAATAATTTTTGTTTGGCTAAGAATTCTAATTTCAAATTAATTTTATTTTAAAACATGGAATTCATTTTCCAAAAGTAGTCATTTTTTTATTGATTAGTGTTACGTTTTCATCGCATTTCAATATTTTTCGTCATCATGGATACGTTAAAAATTCGAGTAATTATGGAATATGAGTATCGTCGTGGCAGAAACGCGGCACAAGCGAGACGCAACATCAACTACGTTTACGGAGCTAACACTACAAACCAACGCACCGCCTGTTATTGGTTTGCTCGCTTCCGTTCTGGAAATTTCGACCTGAAAAATGAACCTCGCGGTCGTCCGAAGACTTTGGTCGAAAATGACGAATTAAAGACGATTGTGGAATCCGATGATACACAATCTACGGCTGAATTAGCAGCAGCTTTCGACGTTAGCGTCAAAACAATATTGGTCCATTTGCGTCAAATTGGCAAGTTAAGAAAGCTTGACAAATGGGTGCCCCACGAACTCAATGATCGCCAGCGCGAAGTACGCGTCGAGACATGCCTTGCATTGCTCAACAGACACACAAATGAAGGAATTTTGAAATGCATTGTTACTTGCGATGAAAAATGATGCGATGAAAATTCTGTTTCATAACCGCAAGCGCTCAGCAAGTTGGTTGGATCCTGGTTCAGCACCTAAACAGTGCCCTAAACGAAAACTTACCCCTAGAAAAGTGATGGTCACTGTTTGGTGGTCTAGCGCCGGTGTGATTCATCACAGCTTCTTACCAAACGGGGTGAGCATTACTGCAGATGTGTACTGTGAAGAACTGAACAACGTGATGGAGAAGCTGGCACATCTCCAACCAGCTTTGGTCAATCACTCGTCTCCACTGCTTCTGCACGACAATGCGTGACCTCATACTGCACAGCAGACGGTCTCCAAGTTGCAAGAACTGGGGTTGGAAGCTCTGCGTCATCTGCCATAATCACCAGACCTTGCGCCCACAGACTACTTCTTTTTCCTGAATTTGAATAACTTTTAGGCGGCAAAGAAATTCAATACCCAAGAGGCAGTACAAAATGCCTTTGAAGAATTTGTTGCCTCCCGTCCAGCTGATTTCTTTAAGAAGGGCGTAAATAAACTGCCGCTGCGTTGGCAAACATGCATTAATTGCATGGGTTTCTTCGATTACTTCGATTAATACAAATAAAAAATACATGAAAAAAAATCGTTTAATTTTTTTTCATACATAGCGGCAATTTCATAGGTAAAGACCTAATATTATGATATTTATGTTTAGGAGCATCTCGCACCAGTAATATTACCAGGGAGGCGGTCGCAGCCTTCTACGAGGCAGTGATCTCGCAGAAGGAGGCGGCGGATCGCCTGCGTGAGGAGCGCAGCCTCGATGAGGCGATCCGCCGCCGGCGACTGGAGCGGCGTAGGTGCGAATACCTGCGCCTCATTCCGCCCTAGCCGAGACTGCGGGTGACGTGACCGGGGATTAGCCCGTCACCCGCCGAGAGGCCAACCGCGTAAGGAAAGACCGACGTCCTCACCGAAGGGGGGAAGTCGGTCCATGGGAGGGTACTCCAAATAGGGAGTATTCCGTCGGGCCGACCACTGATGACAAGTAACCCTGCTCCGGTGGTCGGCCCAACGACGAAGGCGACGTGCATCGTGGGTGGGTTGTGGGTGTGCGTGCTTACGCCTCTCTGTCGTCCCGGACGGAGTGGTGCGAGGAGCGCGCCGACCGCAACCCACCCAAAAAGAAACCAGTAATATTAGAAAAAAAAAATAAAAGTAAGAAAAAAATCAAAGAAATGGACCCTCTCTAATACGTGAAATAATTAAAATGGAAATCGGTCGACGACCTAGCGAAGGTGCTTCTGTGATCAAAGATATCTACTAAGATCAAAGATAGACCACGAGAGCAATATGAAAGTACACATTAAGAAAAAGGTATAAGTAGACTATTGACTAGATAGAACTATATAAATGCGTAATGCTTGAATCAGTTGCTTAAGAATGAGTATAAACTGAACAAATAGATTTTACTTACGATTAAAATTTTCCTTCATAATGGCTTATCTATATATCAATACGCGAAGCATAAACTTTGTACCCCTTTTTACGATGATGGACAAGTATGAAATTTGACACAGTTGAAGTATATAATGAGGAGTAATGCATAAAACTGAAATTTCATATAATAATGGATTAGAAATACATTAACTTCATTGGAAAACGCATTACGCACACTAACATGCAATCGATACACACACAGACATAAACACACACACACACACATACACACGTTTACACACTTTTGTTTACGGTTAAAATCTTTGGTCGAACTGAATGTCAAATAATAATAATTATGATGACAACGTCTAATAGACATTTGTATTTATATATGTATTAGTTATTAGTGAAAATATACAGCTTACTCAATATACAATTATACATAAATATAATTCAAAGAAAATTGTGCAGCAGATTAAATCAATTATGGCCGAATATCAACCACTCTGCGACCACTAGTATACATAAAACTTTATTAAGATAAAAATAGCAATAAAGATCCTGAAGATGCTTTTAATTTTATTAAGATAATTATAGTGAACTGAAAGATATATCCGTGTGGTGACGGAGGAAGTATACAATTCCCCATCCTCCTCTTTTGCCCGTGGATGTGGAAAAGACGACTTAGGGATTTAATATGCATATAATATCATATGCAAGATAAAGAATACTTGAAACCCTATAGGTCTAGTAGTGTAGTATAGTAGGTCAATTTTCCTCCTATGGCGAAGGAGACTCGTGATCAACTGTGTAAAGGATATGAGCTGAAACGATGAATTAAAAGGTGTTAATAAATAAAATAGGGAACCATCGCTCAGGACTCCTGTAGATGTGAAATATCGAAATTATTTTGTACAAGTATATATGCATAAACTTACGGCACTGAAACGTGGTCTCCAAATGTCGGCCTCATAAAAAAGCTTAAAGTCGCTCAACGTGCTATGAAGAGGGCTATGCTCGGTATTTCTCTACGTGATAAAATCCGAAACACGGCAATCCGTAGAAGAACGGGTGTAACCAATACAGCCCGCAAAATTAGCACATTGAAATGGCAATGGGCAGGCCACATCGCTCGTCGAACCTATAACCGTTGGGGAAGAAAGGTTCTTGAGTGGCCACCACGAATCAGACGGCGCAGCGTAGGACGACCCCCCACTAGGTGGACTGACGACATTCTCAAAGTCGCAGGGAACCATTGGTGCAAGTGGCGCAGGACCGTTCCGAGTGGCATTCTTGTGGGTAGGCCTATGTCCAGCAGTGTATGTCTGTAGGCTGATGGATGGAAGGATGGATATATGCATAAAAGAACAGATTACAACAGGAACTAATATGGCATAAAGTATTAATAAAATATTATTTTATTTTTTTTTCAGAAAATGATGATGTTTATTCATGAAACATTTATTTTCATTAGTGTACACTATAGGTTTGTGTTTAGGTTAGTAATTTATTTTCAGCTCACTAGATGGCGCTGTACAAAACTCTGAAGCAGGTTATGGTTTCGATACACAAATCTACATATCCATGCTTGACATTAACGCCACGCCAAAAACTTACTTACCGGGTTGAGAGCCATCTGCGCTCACCCATTGACCGCGTTAAGCTGTCAAGGTCATCTGCGACCAACAGCTACACACACACACAAAAAAAAAACGCCACGCCAAAGATCAGGTTCACTCTCGCCTATACATGTTTCACATCAAAAAAATGTTGAGTGAACCCCGAAACAAAAAAAAAAATAAAATAAAATATATCTAAAATGTAAGCATCACGCAAAAGCAGCATCATCATAAGCTTTCTTCATAATAAAATATCAACAGAACCAATTAAGATAAATACAAGTTTATACAAGCTTGATGGATTTACTCATAGGCAATCCAGGATTTCGTCTCCTACCTTCAAGCTTCATTATCAGCATAGGATAGCTATTAGATTTATAATACATTCATTAGCATTGGACTACCAAGCTGGTGAGATGGATTGGTTTAGGTTTTTTTTCTAGTTTTCCTTCTCTTGAGTAGGTTTTATATGTATATTATATCCCTTGGTCGTGTCTTATGACACCTACGGCAAGCTGGTGAATTGTATTCTTACTCCGTCATCGCACAGAAAATGTTTCAAATGTTAGGTCACGGTCACATATATTTGAAAGTGAAGTAAATATCCATTATACGCTTAAGTACCCTATGGGCGCTAATAAATAGCACGAGTGCTGACTTTGAAACTCCTAAATATATATTGTAGCCTTCATAAATTGTAGCTTAGAACTGTCTCGATCACGGAAGCTTTTAAACAAGAAAAACGCATCGTAATCAGTCTATTCGTCTAGATGCTACGCCACCATAGAGAGAAACACAGATATTTCAAACTTATAACAACCCTCTTTACGTCAGGGTTTAAAAAGTTCTTCCAAAAAGACAAAAATGTGAATGGAAAATTAAACACTAAAGAGAATTAGAAATGGTATTATTTTATTCGAATAGATTTAAAAATAAATGTTAGTTCGAATGCTGCCTGCGGTAATCCGTTTTCTCTTTACATATTTTTATGAATTTGGCTTTTCAAATGCATTTTCAAAATTTTGTTTTTCTTTTATTTTTATTTATTGTCTTTTGCTTGAAGCAAATAATTTTGGTTGTTGGCAGTCAGCAGCCGCTATATATACATATATATATATATTTCGAGGTGAGGGGATGTCTTCTCGTATTTCGTCACTACCAGAATGGGCCATACATCGCGATGGATTCGAAATAATACTTCGGATGGCTTTAAACTGTATTCTACAATTAGTGTTAACAATGTTCTATTATAACCAGTAATTACACGGATGCCCGGATAAACCACAAGTTAAGGAAACGCGGTGATTTCGACGCAACATAGCATCAACTACAACCGATTGCCTTAGAGTCTCATTCCCATCTGAATATTCATAGGACAGTCTTAAAACAAACTCTCATAATAACATTCCAAATGTAAACTGTCATGTCAAGTGGTCATAAATTATTGCCAATCGCTGTATCGACTCCACCAAAGTGTAGCACTTTTCGTTTCCATAATCAAGTGTTTCTTAAGTGTTACGAATGACGCTGCGACATATATATATATATATATATATATATATATATATATATATATATATATATATATATATATATATATATATTATTTTATACGTAGTAAGAATGTAATCCGTCACTCCCCTTCATACTGTTGGTTGTTGTAAAAGTCGAGGATAGAGAGCCGTACGTATAATAATTCATTTTCTAGGGAAAACTGCATAAAGTGTCTAAAGAAGGTTTTTCCATTAAGAAAATAATAAAACTTCAATATTCCTACAATATTAAAAATTTTCGAAGCAACAAACAATATCTTTAATCAAATCAATATTATTCTGTGACATTAAATCCAACAAATTATACCAAATGTTTTAAGTTATTAAACTTCGTTATGTAAATTATGACAGGCACTATTGCAGGCTTTTTATTAAAGTTCTCGCGTTATCATGAGAATTAGCTTAGCACTTATTATCTTGTTTAACGAGCAATGTGCAAGTAGACAGTCACCTGATATCTTAGAATATCCAGCGACATGCATTAAACTGGCGCGCTCACTTGGACCGTTTGAGAATTTTTGAGTTATATCAACAAATTCTTTCTTAAAGTACATCAACACTTTTTTTTTTTTTTTTTATGGGTGGGCTATGGTAAGCGCACGCGCGGTCCTGTCCGTCCGGGGCGATGAAAGGACGGCGCGCGGGCCCATAACCCACCCGTACCCACGTCACCTCGTTGTTGGGCCGACCACCGGAGCAGATGTGACTTGTCATCAGTGATCGGCCCGACGGAATACCCTTTCGGGTAACCTCTCACCTCTCGACGTACTGGTACGTCGGTCGCCCTCGCAAAGTACATCAACCCTACACTAAAATTTTTAACAATTTAAAAACCTAGAAAAAAAAGATGTCACCACAGGCAACATTTCAATCTACATGTATTATGGAATCCGTCGATAATCTATTGTACACAGATAATTAATAACAATATGACAGCCATTTTGTTCGCATTGTTCTCAGAATATAAACCATACCACAAATGTGTTTATTTAATGGCTTACAATACAATAGTGCATTACTCGAACAGAATGCTATTAAGCCTATTATTTGTAGAATCATCTATTATTTAATACTGCTAAATTTTCAGAATACATATTTTTGAATTACGTCGTGGAATGAATAGCGTAAATATAGCACTAACCATCCTGAGGTCCTTATTAAGAATCCTGGCAGCACAATTGCTGAGGTCTTTCGCATATAACCCAATCATTAGGACGTTTTCGTGTGGTGTCGGAGTAAGAATACAATTTGCCACTCCCGCCTCTCTTGCGGTGTCGTAAATGACAACTAAACGACAATTAAAGAGAAGGCAATCTCGAAACAAAATCCTAAACGAACACATCTGATCAGCGTGGTATAGTAGAACAATTTTCCTTCTATTCTAGAGATTGCTCGATCCCTTTCTCGTGGATTATGTAAAAGAAGGTTATGTGTGGTTATTAAATAACATCGCTGCAAAAGAAGGAAAATATGAAATAAAATCTCTTTCATTGTGGAGAAGACTCGTCTTCAAAGAGGACTTATAAAGCAAACTATATATGTACTTTTAGTAAGATATACAGTTAATCATTTCTTTCTTTCGCGACGTGTTATAAAAGATCTAATCTTTTATGACACGTCAGCAAGAAATAACATGATTAAATTAGCAGGTAACATTAACTTTTTAACATTAACTTTTTAAATGGGTCATACTGCAAACTAAAAAATAAGTCCTTATATTTCAGGGGACTACAATAATGGGCATAAATTAATTGTCGATAAAAAAAAAAATTAAAATTATACAAAGAAATAACTTTTTTTTTTGTGTGGGATATGGTCAGCGCTCTCGCCGTCCGGCACGGTCCGGGGCGACTGAGGGATGGCGCGAGGCCCCATAACCCACCCGTAGCACGTCGCCTTCGTCGTTGAGTCGACCACTAGTACCGAGTTTCTTGTCTTCAGTAGTCCACCCGACAAAGATGTAACCTACCTAAGAATCAAATCACAAAATTAGGCACAGGTATCTAATTAGACATACACGCCATGTAACGTGATATAAGAAAAAATGGCTTTATGAATTTTCTCTTCTAGAATACAGCAAAGTTCTTCAGCTATAAGGGCGAATAATATGTCAAAGATTTGTCTGTTCTGTACAACTTAGATAACAACAAAGGACGAATAATTTTACATCGTGATGGATATTATTCCTTACATTTCCCGAATAAAAGATATAAATAAAACATTCGCTATATTCAAAGGGTGTGCTCTCTTACATTGCACACAGAGTTTATCCTAGTCTTTGTATAGTAAAGTACAAGCTTCCAAGCTTGCGGCTGTCACCTGACAAGTCCTCTCAGGCTTGTCGTTTATAATTTTCTTTTTCTTTTATCGCAGCTGCTTCTAAGATTATTATCTTTTATCTATTCTCAGGATTAAAAGAAGTATTAAGATCGTCGTTATTAAAAACGGCGCCTGTTTTGTTTTGTTCAACCATTTAGCTACGGCGAGTTTTTATTTAATTTAAAATTATCTTTGTCATACTTTGTTCAGTGTTTAGCTAATTTCAAAATTAAATTAAAAAGTTTCGTTTAAAATTTATTTAATAACAGCTGCTTTGCGCGGTTGAAATCCCAAAAGGAAAATTATATTAATTCTTTGTGATGGTTATCCGAGCGTCTTTTTTATGGTAGGCTATGATATGATGAGGTCTTGATATACCTCATCTAATCTATCCGGGGTGATGGTTAAATGACGTGTGGCCCAATAATCTACCATGTTCTCTGCCCATCGCCATTAGACCGACAACTGGTAGCATTTCCTGGACATCCACAATCGGCCCGGCGGATTACCCTTTCAAATAACATCGTCAAGTCCTCACCGATGATTGCGATAAGTTCACTACGCTCAGCTCAAGCCATGCAGAGATCAAAAGCGGGTTTTAACATCGCTGCTCTCAAGACTCGACGTGATTTCCCCGTAATTATGGCACTGACAATAACCCTCGAGCATAAAACTTTGCTAGTTATCAGAGAACTAGAGAGCCGCCGCTCGGTCTAACCGCCCAACCATTCAAGGCAAGCCAAAGATGAGAATCCTGCGGGTATTCTAGGGTTTCCACTCCAATCAGCCTATGAACGCAAGCTGGATACAAGGCTCTGATCGAGGATCTCTGGGGCATTCAGGACTACAGTGTAGCTGTACTGTGTAGCTCACGACAAGCTGCGAGTCTGTTTTATTGACTTATCTATAAATCTCGTATTACATTTTTTTTTAACATCAAAAGAACTTCTGCCGTTTAGTGACGGATTAAGAATACAATTCACCATTCCCTATCTTGCCCGTGGATGTCGTAAAAGACGACTAAGGGATATAATATGCACATAAAACTACTGTTTTTATCTGGAGGGGCGTAGCGTCCTCTGCACCAACCGAGTAGGGGACGTTGTGCGAACGCCCATGACGTGCAGTATCCCACAGGGGTCGGTCCTCGGACCCACCCTGTGGAACATCGGCTACGACTGGGCGCTGAGGGGGAGCCTCCCGCCCGGGCTGGGCGTGATTTGTTACGCCGACGACACGCTCGTCACAGCCCGCGGTGGGACGCTAGAAGAGGCGGTAAGCCTGGCGACCTCTGGTACCGAGGAGGTCGTCAGGCGGATCGAGGCGCTGGGGTTGAGGGTCGCCCTGGACAAAACGGAGGCCCTCTTGTTCCATGGGCACTATATGAGCCCTCCCATCGGCGTCTCGATCACCGTCCACTCGGTCGACATCAGCATCCGGGCCCATATGAGGTACTTGGGCCTGGTGCTCGACGGACAATGGTGGTTCCGTGAGCATTTCCGCAGGCTCGCTCCACGGCTCGTCGGCTTGGTGTCCGCCCTATCGTGGCTTATGCCGAACGTGGGCGGACCGAGCGCTACGTGCCGACGGCTGTACGCGGGGGTCATTCGGTCGATGGCTCTGTACTACGCACCTGTGTGGGCGGGGTCCATGACCGTCCGACTTCAGGGCTCTTCTGTGGCGACCACAGAGGGCCATGGCGGTCAGGGCCATCCGCGGATACCCCACGCTGGCGACGGAGGCAGCGTGCCTATTGACCGGGACGCCCACATGTGACCTGAAAGCGGAAATGCTCGCCGGATTGTATCGGCGGGTGACGGGGGTGCGAGCGGAGGGTGGTGTGGTTTCGTTGAGGGAGCTCACCGCCTGGCGCGTCGACGCCCGCCGAGACGTCATTGCCCGTTGGGCAGTCCAGCTGGAGAGGCCTCGGTTCGAGGTGCAAATCGTGGAGGCCTTCCGGCCGGTGCTGATGCAGTGGTTGAAAAGGCGGCACGGGGTGCTCTCCTTCCGACTAGTGTAGGTGTTGACGGGCATGGGTGCTTCGCCAAATACCTGCACAAGGTCGTTAGGAGGGAGAGTAGACCATCCTGCCACCACTGCCGTTGCGACGAGGACACGGCGCAGCATACGCTCGAGGCCTGCGCCGCTTGGGCAGCGTAGCGCTGTGGACTCGTTGCAATCATCGGTGCCGAATTGACGCTGCCGACTATCGCCAGGGCGATGGTTGGCAGCGTCGGGAATTGGGACGCGGTTGCAGCCTTCTGCGAGGCAGTGATCTCGCAGTACTTGCGCCTCATGCCGCCCTAGCCGAGGCTGCGGGTGACGTAATCGGGGAATTAGTCCGTCACCCGCTGAGAGGCCGACCGCGTGAGGAAAGACTGATGTCCTCCCCGAGGGGGGGATGTCAGTCAATGGGAAAGTACCCCAAATAGGGGGTATTCCGTCGGGCTGACCACTGATGACAAGTAGCCCTGCTCCGGTGGTCGGCCCAACGACGAAGGCGACGTGCATGTGGGTGGGTTGCAGGTGTGCGTGCTTAAACCCCTCTGTTGCCCCGGATGGAGTGGTGCGAGGAGCGCGCCGACCGCAACGCACCCCCAAAAAAAAAAAGCCTGTTTTCACTAAATTTCGCTGTGATTATTTTTATCCCTTTTTCACGTATAACTCAAAAAGATACATTATTCTCTTTTACACTGCCGATTTTTTCAATTATGTTTTTATTGAGACCGTATTTTATTGAAAAACTAGCAACCCGCCCTCGTTTCGCTTCGAATTCAATCGACTTATCCGCATAGTTCCCGTGCGAAAACTGATATAAAATATAGCCTATGTTACTCCCTGATATTATAGCTTTCTAATGGGGAAAGAATTTTTGAAATCAGTTCAGTGGTTTAAGCGTGAAAGCATAACAAACAAACAAACAAATTTACTTTCGCATTTATAATATTATAATAAGGATATATACGAATATAAGCCGCACAACTCTATATTTCTCTCAGTATTTATTTCTATATTTGTATGTGTACACAGAATCTATCTTTGTGGTACGAATACTATCTTACGTTATTCGTGAGTGTCGTAATAGAAGATTAAGAGTTTTAAATCGGCCTAGGTCAAATCCACCTAATGCCGTCTGGTCAATAATTATATTCCTACATTGCCAAAGATAGTGGAAGTCAGAGAGGTGACCGGTCATAAAACTATTGCGAATACTATTTACAATACTAGCAACCCGATCTCGCTTCGCTTCGGTTTCAGTAGCCTTACCCGCGTAGTTCCTGTTCTCGTGGGCATATCGGAATAAAATATAGCCTATGTTACTCCCTGATATTATAGCTTTCCATTGGTGAAAGAATTTTTAAAATCGGTTCGGTGGTTTAAACGTAAAAGCGTAACAAGCAAATAAACTTACTTTCACATTTATAATATTAGTATGGATGTAACTATGGAAAACGAATATATATTGCATCGACTCCAAATAATTGAGATATAAGCAGAGTGAAGATGATATACAGAATTATTCTTTTAAAATAATCTACCACTTTACCTAATATTCCAACAGTAACATATTAAGGTTGCCATACTATGATAATCGTCTGTCTCTAGAGTATATAAGGCATATATCATTATCTGAAAAAAAAAATGTTAAAAATATATCCATCGTATCGTCTTATATGTATACATATACATAAATTTCATTTTCAAAAATAATCTCTTATGTCAATTCCAGTCCGGCTTTCGACCAGGCCACAGCACAACATCCGCTCTCCTAAAAGTGACTGGCGATATTAGGGCTGGTATGGAGAAAACCAATGTGACGGTTCTAGTCTTAATAGATTTCTCTAACGCCTTCAATACCGTCAATCACGATATCCTTCTAGCCATCTTATCTCACTTCCTGATCTCACCCAACGCACTGGAATGGTTCTCTTCTTATCTTCAGGGGCGTCAGCAGTGTGTCCGCATCGAAGACAGCTTTTCGAATTGGTGCGACCTCAGCGCTGGCGTCCCTCAGGGCGGTATTCTCTCTCCTTTGTTATTTTCTATCTTTATTAATCTCATTACTTATAATCTTCAGTGTTCGTATCATCTTTATGCCGATGACTTGCAGCTTTACTGTCAAGCGAGTGTGGAGGATATGCCGTCAGCAATTGCCAAAATCAATACAGACCTTGACAGCATAAAAAGTTGGTGTTGCCAGTTCGGGTTGATTCACCATCAACCCTACCAAGTGTCAGGCAATAATTGTGGGTAGTCAGCGTATGATAGGCCGAGTAGACGTCAAATCTCTCCCCTCTATATTGTACGACGGCTCTATTGTGCCGCTGTCCCCTGACGTAAAAGACCTTGGCTTATATATCGACTCCACTCTCAATTGGAGTACTCAAGTAACCAGAGTAAGTCAGCGAGTCACCTGTAGCTTACGTGCTCTCAATCGGTTGAGACATTTTCTACCGGTTAAAACTAAAACGACGCTTGTCCAAACTTTAATTTTTCCTCTAATTGACTATGGTGATGTGTGTTATTTTGACCTGAATGCAGATCTTCTTAATAAACTAGACCGTCTTCTCAATAACTGCATTCGATTCATATATAATCTTCGCAAGTATGATCATATTTCTGCTTATCGTTCTCAATTAAATTTTCTAACTATTCGACAACGCCGTAGTTTGCGTGCCCTTACTTTTCTATATTCTATCCTCAACTCTCCTAATTCTCCTAATTACTTGTCTTGTTTCTTTCAATACCTCTCTACTAATCATGACAGAAACCTTCGCTCCTCCAAAAACTTGCTCTTACTTTGTCCATCTCATCACTCTGATCGTGTGCATTCCTCTTTCGTTGTCCAGGCGGTTCTCCTCTGGAACTCACTACCTCTCGGTATCAGGATGGCAACTAGTCGTCAAACATTTAAGAAGAGCGTTCGACTCCATCTCTTAAACGAGTTGGCAGAATCATCACAACTGATATAATGTCCTTATAATTATGTATATATACTGTGTATGTATATATTTATATATCTTAATATATATCATATCTATCTTTGTATTTGGGTATGTATGTATCTTTGGTATGTATTATATATTTTCGTATATACCTATTTATCTATGTAAAATATATTTTCTTTTTCATTTTACAATAATATAACTATCTCGGAACATGCACCTACCTTTTTTTCGTCTCTGCATCACCTATGGTTGACTGGTAGAGAATGCCTTTGGCATTAAGTCCGCCATTGCATTGTTGCATGAAGTTTAATAAAATAAAATAAAAAAAATAAATTCAACAAGCGGGCGGTGCAAATTTCCCTGCATTTAATGACAAGGGCTTATAGGTAAGGATATCCTAAAAGCAGCGTTTTTTTTTTTAATCACATGTTTATACAGCAAAAGATTCGATGATTCGAAGTATAATAAGTATCTAGAACATTGTAATTTAACATTACCAATGCTAAAATTTTGGAACACCACTTGAATAATATTACTAGAATTTTTTTCCGCTGATACCAAATCAAACAGCAAACAGCGCATATGATGCTACGTGATACTGCTGCTTATGGCTCTTTGCTAGGCTGCTGCCTACATTGAAGATCATGAAGGGAGTGTGAATGCGTACAGTAAGTTTCGGTGATATTAAAGACATCACCGAAACCCACCACATGCAAACAACCTCAGAAAGTTGAGCTCCCTCGCCCACCAAATACTATCGTTTTTACAAGCTTTTATTTAGTTTCACCTGTCCCGTTGTCTGTAATCAAATCTTGCAAGTTAAATTTAATCCATCTATAAATCGGATGACAATGCAATATTATTGTGACATAGAGCTGCTCGGATGATGGACCTGGAAGCTGGCCATGGGAACTCCGTAATTAAACGACGCAACCCCATCGAGTTTGGGCTCATTTGATTCATCTTGGCAAGTACTTTGATAGTACATATATGGTAACCAGGGTCTAATGATGGACCTGGATTTTAACTTTTTAGTTCATTTTGTTAACAAACAATAATAGCTTGTTTTAAAAAAAAAATTTCTATAAATTATTTGGTCAGTTTAGACCAAGATTTGGTCAGATAGACCGACATTTGGCTTACTTTTCATATAGTGACGGCGTAAGAATAAAATTCACCCCCTCTATCCTGTGCAACTAAGGAAAATAAAATGCATATAATATCTATTCAAAAGAGCGAAAGTCGAAATAAAACCCTATAGCAATACGTCTGACCAGCGTAGAACACCACTGATGTCAAGTAACCCTGCTCCGGTGGTCGGCCCAACGACGAAGGCGACGTGGTTTTCGGGTGGGTTGCGGGAGTTGCATGCTTAAGCCCTTCTGTCGCCCCGGACGGAGTGGTGCGGAGGCGCGCCGACCGCAGCCCAACCACAAAAAAAATGCGTAGAATAATGGGTTTATTATTTATTATAAAAGAGACTCGAGTCCAGCAGTGGGACATATACAAGCTGAGATATTTAACTTTAAGAAGTCTGTAATAATATTGTTCAAGTATAAAATCGCTAAAGCATCCACTAAGACCCCATTCTGTCGGTGAAGCGACAGAAAGTGAAGTACTCTTTCTTTTTTAGGTCGACAGTGTTTACACTAATTGCTGGAGACAACAGTGACACTGCGTTAGCTGTAAGTGTTGTGAGACTGAGTGAAACGAAAACTCTATAAAATTATCTTTTGTTTACCACTTTTGTTATGTTATCAAGACGAATAAATCTTGTTTATGTTTGTTTCGACGAAGGTTATTTATTTATGTATTTAATGTATTGTATTTGAAATAATATCTTTTGTCTAACTGGTGTTTGTGATAAAATTATTGTTATTGTGAAAGCTATATTATGTGTTTTTAAATGATGAGGTTTCTCGTCCTCGTGTATTATTTATGTATTAATATACCATATTTGCAATACTTTTTTGAAGGGAAACTTCTTCAGAATCGTTGTGTCTTCAATCTCGATGAAAAGAAAAAGCGAGTCCATAGAGACATAAACACGTAATGTATAGCATTCAGCCGACGAGAGAATGAGGTAAAGGATGAAGGACGAAGGATGAAGGATAAAGAAGTTTCACTTCTGCCACGCGTATTTTGTACACACTCTCTTTTTTTTCTCAATCATGCTGGCATTTCTAGTTCTAATGATTTCTGATGTTTACGCGAGTATTATACATTTTAAATAAAACTACTTTACGGATTTTATCGCGTTTGTATTTGATTTTTGATTACCCGACGTTTCGAACACTTTACAGCGTTCATGGTCACGGGTGGACTGAGATGTTTCACGTCCAACAAGTCATCGTTACTACAGAAAATTTATAATTATCTACCCGATACAGAAATTAGTTATTAAATATTGACCCACATTTTGATACAAAATTCATTACCAGTGTAAAAAGAAAATGATTCTATATGAAATAATTATATTGTCAGTAATAATTAAACATTAAAATTAATAGTAATTATATTTAAAAACTAACTAATAATCTAGTATACTACCACCGGATCGGAACACGGTCACACTGAGAAAGATCCGGCAAGAAAACTCAGGTAACATGATGCTAAATTAAAGTTAATTTTGAAGGCGGCTTACTTTATGTTACTAAAAGGTTTTAATTTATAAAATTATCTTTAGTTATTATTATTGTGGGTCAAATCTATACAATATGAGCTCACGGTGGCTTCTTACACTGGCAATGAATTTTGTATCAAAATGTGGGTCAATATTTAATAACTAATTTCTGTATCGGGTAGATAATTATAAATTTTCTGCAGTAACGATGACTTGTTGGACGTGAGACATCACAGTCCATCCGTGACCATGACCGCTGTAAAGTGTTCGAAACGTCGGGTAATCAAAAATCAAATACAAACGCGATAAAATCCGTAAAGTAGTTTTATTTAAAATTTCTAGCTCTATTATTAAGAATTGTAATTAAATAGACGTGGGCACTGTATGTAGTGTAAGCTTAAAATACAATTGATTACCATATTTTAATTTCTCGTAGACTTCAAAATACTCAGCGGAGGAATCATCAGGAGGATAGACAGCGGTAATTACATGAAAACGTGTAACGAATTGTGATTATGTTTATTCACGCGATTTTCTTCTCTTGCAGTGACATTTCTTAATTGCGTCCTTTAGTAATCTTTTATTAAGGAAAGTGTTGATACATCATGTTCTTTCTTCCTCATCATACAATTTATAATTTAAAAATCTAAGTATTACAATTAATTTGTGTTACAGACAGTCTATTTGAAATAGTTATGATAAATACGTAAAATATTGCTACAAAACGAGTCGCTGGGTATCGTAAAATACGACTAAGGGATTGTTAAATATGCAGATAATGTTAATGCAAGAGAAGGAAAACTCGCACTGAATCCCAATGCTAATATGACTGACTAGCGTAGCGTATAGTAGGTTAAATTGCCTATCATAAAAGGGGAAGCCCGAGTCAAACAGGCGCATATATATGGGGCTGAGATAATGTGAGATAATAAGTCGGGTCTTTCGTCAGTCAATATTAGTATTTAAGGATTCATTATCATCATCGCAGCCCACTTACATCCCACTGTTGGGACCATGCCTCCTCCACAATAGGAGGGAATCTGACCTACTATACCATGCTGGTCAGACATGTTCAGTGACAAATACTAAAACACATTTATCATATTATTTATATGTAGATATTTGAGATCATACGTTTTTAACACGTAGCTCATATATTGCAAAGTTGCAATATTTCTCCGAGCTAGGTGACATGAAATTAAGATAGGTTACTAAATATCAACACTGGATTGATCTCTAGAATTTTTTAAAATATACTGCACGAATTTCCAAATTATATTTATTAAATAACAAATGGCAAGAAAAACGTCAAAGATAAATTTTCGCATAAATTTTGACCGACATGACTGGAACTATAATGGGAATAGTGGATGCTATTCAATAACTATAAGATTTGGTAGTGGTGGGACTATACTGTTGACAATTATGTGTCTACAGCCGCGGGCCGTCCGTCCGGGGTAGTACCACACTCTTGCAGAAAATCGACGTTCGAATAGTAGCAATTTGTTACTGCGCTTTGTCTGGTGAGCGAGAGAGCCGGAAGTCCAACTTTCTGTGTTTACGTTTGTTGGGTTTCAGTGATGCCTTTTGTATCACAGAACCTCATTGCACGCATTAACATTCCCTTGACTTTCTTCGCGGTAGGCAGCGGTCTTGCAAAGGTTCCATGAGCGGCAGCAACACTTACCATCAGGTGTACTGTCTGCACGTTTGCCACTGTTTGCAATAAAAAAAAAATCTATAAGATTTTTAAAATATAATAATGTAGTAAACATGACTACAATGAAGCTTAATGGAGATTTGTAATTTAAGAGCGGTTTGTATATTTCTTTCACTAGGTCGACCGATGACCTGGTGAAGGTTGCTGGGCGTCGTTGGATGCAAGCGGCACAAGACCACACTCTGTGGCGTAAGGAAGCCCAACGTCCAGCAGTGGACGGCGATATGCTGCAATGAAATGTGTTAATTTATTTTCAAAACTGAAACTCTCTTGTTAATATTTTTTTAAATCCTATTTTCGTGTCATTCATATTCTTTTATTCGTTTTATTTTTTATATTATTAATTACTAGCTGACCTATCAGACGTTGTTCTGTTCAATTCTTTTTGAAATCAACAGCAGTGCTACCCACCGGGTTGAATTGTGAATCTAAACTATTCTCGAATACCCTTGAATACACACAAAAAATTTCATCAACATCGGTCGAGCCGTTTAAGAGAAGTTCAGTGACATACACACGTACCTACAGAAGAAATTTATATAAAAAACTAGCTGACCCAACAGACGTTGTTCTGTTTAAATAAACGCCACCGGGTCCAATTGTGAATCTAAACCATTCTCGAATTCCCTTGAACATGAATAAAAAATTTCATCAACATCGGTCCAGCCGTTTAGGAGGGATTCGGTGACATATACACGTACACAATAAATTTATATATAAAGATATATATAAAGATTCATTACATTTATAAAATAATTTTTAACAAAAAATAAACCGACTTCAAACAGTAAACTAAAAAGCAAAAAATAAATTTACTTCCCACAAAGTCATATGTATTTTAATTTAATTAAATAGAAATGATTAAATATTTATTTTATAATTTTGAAGTCGGTGCCAAGTAAATGCTACAACTTTACTACAATATCAAATCACTAAGTAAACACAATATTATTAAAAATATCTGGTCTGCCATCATCAAACTCTGATTTCCTTATCATGGAACCAACTTTGAAATATCTTCTTTTCAACAAAAAAGAATCTTCAAAATCTTTTCTTAAACGACGAAGTTATCCGCAAACAAACATAACAAAAGCATATATACGATCGAATTGAGAAACCTCCTCCTTTTTTTTAAGTCGGTTAACAAGTATCACTTTAGCCCTACATACTACTACCTAGTTTCCATCGACCAATTGCAGTACTATCCCTTAACTCCTAACCGTTAAGGAGTTCTGTAGCTTCATCATCAGCACAGTAGCATCAGATGTTGATTCAAGCTTACCTCACAAGCAACAAGTTAGCCCTACATACTACTAAATAGTTTCCATCGACCAATTGCAGAACTGTCTGCTAACTCCTAACCGTTAAAGAGTTCAGAAACTTCATCATCAGCACAGCAGCATCAGATGTTGATTCAAGCATACCTCACAAGCAATAAGTTAGCCCTACATACTACTAAATAGTTTCCATCGACCAATTGCAGAACTGTCTGCTAACTCCTAACCGTTAAAGAGTTCAGAAACTTCATCATCAGCACAGCAGCATCAGATGTTGATTCAAGCATACCTCACAAGCAATAAGTTAACCCTACATACTACTAAATAGTTTGCATCGACCAATTGCAGAACTATCTGCTAACTCCTAACCTCAGAATTAAACTCTAACAAAAGAAAAATTTTTTAAATCCGTCTATAATTGACGGAAATATCGATGAACATCCATAAAAAAATAAAAATATTATACATACAGACGAATTGAGAACCTCCTCCTTTTTTGAAGTCAGTTAAAAACAGATATTCTTCGAAATATATACATTTTTCACCTTTATAATTTATACCTACCTTACCTTTATAATTTACTAACAGTGCCCGCGACTTCGTCCGCGCGGAATAGTGACTTTGGGGAGTAAAGTAACTTTCAGGATTTATTTATTTGGAGAGGCCTCGGTTCGGGGTGCGAACCGTGGAGGCCTTCCGGCCGGTGCTGATGCAGTGGTTGGAGAGGCGGCACGGGGTGCTCTCCTTCCGACTGGTGCAGGTTTTGACGGGGCATGGGTGCTTCGCCAAATACCTGCACAAGGTCGTTAGGAGGGAGAGTACACCGTCCTGCCACCACTGCGATTGCGACGAGGACACGGCGCGCCATACGCTCGAGGCCTGCGGGGCTTGGGCAGTGCAGCGCTGTGAACTCGTCGCAATCATCGGTACGGACCTGACGCTGCCGGCTATCGCTAGGGCGATGGTCGACAGCGTCGGGAATCGGGACGCGGTCGCAGCCTTCTGCGAGACAGTGATCTCGCGGAAGGAGGCGGCGGATCGCCTGCGTGAGGAGCGCAGCCTCGATGAGGAGATCCGCCGCCGGCGACTGGGGCGGCGCAGGCGCAACTATCTGCGCCTCATACCGCCCTAGCCGAGGCCGCGGGTGACGTGACCGGGAATTAGTCCGTCACCCACCGAGAGGCCGACCGCGTGAGGAAAGACCGACGTCCTCCCCGAGGGGGGGACGTCGGTCGATGGGAGGGTACCCCAATAGGGGGTATTCCGTCGGGCCGACCACTGACGACAAGTTAACGCTGCTCCAGTGGTCGGCCCAACGACGAAGGCGACGTGGTTTTCGGGTGGGTCGCGGGAGTTGCGTGCTTAAGCCCCTCTGTCGCCCCGGACGGAGTGGTGCGGAGGCGCGCCGACCGCGGCCCACCCACAAAAAAAAAAAAAAAAAAGTATTTATTTATTTATTTTAAAACTTCTGTGGCCACACGTTGAGAACGTTCAGCACTTGATGCCCGTTGTCGATTCGACGAAGTTCGAGTTGTTTGTGAAGCCAAACGTTGTGTTCGTTCAACGCTTGTTTCTCTAGCACGGTTTCGTTCAGCGATTTCTCGTTGAGTAGCCAACCTCTGCCTATTTTCATTCTCTGTCTTATCGCTACGCATAAGTCGCAGTCGTTTTATGGTGGCAGACTGAGAAGGTTGAGGTCTCTTTCTAGGCATTTCGCAGAGGCTACCATATATCATACATGCGCGCGCAATACTTAATGCTTATTTGGCTACAACACTAATATAATACTTACATTTTTAGTATCACGATATCTTTTGAATGAAATGTCCGAATTTAATAATTCAAAAAGTTCTAGAAAGATATTGAATTCGTCTTGAATATAAAGTAATTTATTTTGATAAGGATTAATACTAAGGTACAAAATAAAGAGTTCTCACGGCGACGGCACTTTAATTATTTCAATAAATAAAAAAAACACCTATTGTGAGATAACTACAATAGTTAGACATAATGGTGCCGCGATATTTTTTGTAGACAATTATATGTTCTGCAAAAGTTGTAGTACATTGTTTTGTTCTATAATCAATAGTTTTCGTAGCACAGGCGATGTAAAGATTATTGCGGGTCATTTTTTTACACTTTGGGTTACATTATTGGTCTTTTAGTATGGAACCCCAATTTTTTGAAAATATAATATAGCCTTCCTGGACAAATGGACTCTCTAACACTGAAAGATTTTTTCAAATCGGACCAGCGGTTCCTGAGGAGATTAGTGCGTTCACAAACAAACAAACTCTTCATCTTTTTAATATTAGTATAGATTTGGTATATCATTCTTTTGAATTTTAATTATTGTCATACTCAATCATACCTTCTTTGTTGTGACAGATTACAAGATTAAGATTACTAAGATTAACTAAAAGCTATGACATATTGCCATAGCCTTTAGTTAATCTTAGTAGTCGAAAAACTGGCTAGAAGATGCTCGCTTAAGCTTTTACGACCAAAAAAGCAACATCCCGTTTAACGACGGAATGAGAATACAATTCACCACTACCTATCTTGGCCGCGGATGTCGTAGAAGACGACAAAGGGATATCTTATGCAAATAAAAACTAAGCAAGAGAAAGAAAACTCGACATAAAACCCTATGCCAACGCGTCTGACTAGCGTGTTTGGTAGATCAATTTTCCTTTCATTATGGAAGAGGCGTAAGTCCGAAAGTGGGACTTACGTGAGCTAAGATCAGCACGCAACATCGATTTTCTGCGAAACTTCTACTGCTATATTCAATCTTCAGTCTACCTACCAGTCGCAACTGTTATGTTATCAACTCAACTCGTCCAGTAAACGCCGCATACCTAATTCTTCCGGTCGATATATATCTAAATCTATCTACGAAATTAGAATATCAATATTCCCGTGGGAATGGGAACTAGGCGGGTAAGGCAATTGAAATCGAAGCTAAGCGAGAGCGGGTTGCTAGTACTACTATAAATTCTCTGTGTGGTGACGGAGTAAGAATACAATTCACCACCACCTCTTTTGCCCACGAGTGTCGTAAAAGACAATTAATGGATTTATATGAAGGTAACATTAATGCAAGAGAAGGAACAGGTGATTAAAATCATATTCCAACACGTTTTACCAGCGTGGAATAGTAGACCAATTTTCCTCTAATTATAGAGAAGACCGGAGCCTAATATTGGCATTTAAATAGATTCATATGATAAGAAAATGATATTTAAAATCTTCATTTCTTTTTTTTCTCTTTTTATATAACCCACTGCAATCTTCTATACCAATAAATAAAATTGGAGTGTCTGTTTGTAATGTCAAAATAATAGGCTTTTTTCATGCTCAAACGGTTATTTGCACGACACCTATGCCTAAAATAGCAATTAAAAAAAATTTTGTCTGTCTGTCTGTTTGTTCCGGGTAATCTTCAAAACGGCTGGACCGATCTCAAAAATTCTTTCACCAATGGAAAGCTATAATATCAGGGCGTAAACTAGGCTATATTTTATCCCGGTATTCCCACGGGAACGGGAACTACGCGGGTAAAACAACTATAACCTATAACCGAAGCGAAGCGAGGGCGGATTGCTAGTAAATAATAAATCTTCGTATCTCGGAGAACTTTTCAAGTGTATGAATGAAATACATAAATAATTACTTAATTGTTTCCTACGCGGCAATCAAATTCACTGAAAGCCTCTTCGTTATATCTGTTGTTAATGTTATCGAACAGCAGTAACTGGGATAAATGTTATCGAACAGCAGTAACTGGGATAATAGTTTCACAATACATTAAAAAATTACTCATATATTTGACAAGTCGGTACCCGAAAGGGTAACCCGTCTGTACGGATCACTGATGATATGGTCGGATGCTGATGCCAACTTGGTGCATCTGGCGGGCTAGGGGAAAGCTCGCCGCCCCATCCATCGCCTCTGACGGATCGCATGGTGTATGATGCACCATGGCTTGGCGTGAAAAAAATATGTACATCACTTTCTTGAAGGGCAAGTTAAGACTTCGACTGTCAGGAACGACAACGGTCATCAGAAATTAGTCATTGTCATCAGAATTAGTCAAACTTCATTTTAGCCATTAGAGTTAAGTTGGCCAGATGGTATTGGTTTCGTAGAAACATAATATGCCGACCTCAACGCAATTTGGAATAATTAGGCTACGGAGACGACTTTAATTAACAATTTTGTCTTTCATTTTCCTTGTAGGTGTGTTTGTGCTATTAAACTACACCCTAGTTGATAGTTTATATATTTTACCATCGTATATATATTAGGTAACCGTTTCGTTAATTTAGTGGCATAATAATGATACTGTGATTGGGTGGTATTGGTTTTGAATCCTTGCTCATGCCAAACAATATTGTATAGGATTCGAAATGCTCATAGCTCATCTAAGGTCAAATGATGTGACCATTCAGCGGCAAGAAACTCGCCATCTATAATTCTTACTCAGGCCTTCTTCATAATGTGATGTAAACCTACCATACCCTGCTGATGAGACTGATTTTATTTGAAGTTTTCCTTCCTATCATATCTTGTGTATTAGTTGCTTTTTACGATACTTATAAGCAAAAAAGTGGGTAGTGTATTGGCGTCTATTACGTAGAATTAAAAAAAACTATGTATCAAAGTTTGCTAAATATTTAGGCCATTATAAATCTTAACTAAGGAAACTTTCTCTCTTCATGATCACCAAGAATATTATTCACTCTAATTCTACTCGGCATGAAGACATCAATCCTCAAACGAATAGTAAGCCCATTTGGCTCAACTCCAAACAAAAACAATAAAAAAACATGGAAAATAAAACTATTGAAAATTCATTTGGAAAATGGACTACACAGCTAATCATTCTGAACTTTGATAATATTCAAGGCTTTTTGTCCTAATTCGTCTGAAATTGAAGTACTGAATTTTTATTTGGGGTAATGTATATATTTATTTCCCCAATACATATTGAATATTTTACTTGTGGTAAGTAAGAATATAATTTATCAGTTTTTATCTTAGCAGTACTTTCGTAAAAAAACGAATAAGCTTTGTTATTTTCTATGTAAGATAAAGAAAACATGACATAAAACCCGATAAACAATTCATATGATCAGCGTGGTATTATAGGACATTTTCCCTTATTATGAAGAGTCTCGAGCACAGCAGTGAGACGTATGCATGAGCTAATATGATAATAATGATGTTATAAGCAGCATAATAATTAAGATACTTTATAACTTGTTAGTCTTAGTACTAATCAAAGTAGAAAAGTAGCCACTAAAAGTTCATAAAGTGTTGGCGTGAAAAGATGAATTTATTGCATAAGTGTTTATAATTGCCCTTTCCCATTTCCCACAAATGCTATTAAAAAGATAATTATCCGTGTGGTGATCGAGTAAGAAATCAATTCACCACCCCCTATCTTACCCGTGGGTGTCATAAAAGATGACTAAGGGGTATAATATACAGAGTCGATGCAAGAGAAGAAAACTCGAAATGAAACCCTATACCAACACGGCCCGCGGCTGTAGACAAAAGACTGTCAACAGTGTGGTCCTACCACTAATTTAGTTAAAGTATAAAATATTTTAACAAATTCAACTAGTCATTGTAATGAAAATATTTATTAAGTGGGATTTTAGTTTTCACTGTTAATTACTGTACTGTACTCTTCAACTTTCAATATTAAGTACTAGTACCTGTTTATTGAATAAAAATAAGACCTCATACTAGATAATATTTTTGGTATGTACATTATGAAGTTAAGATGGAAAGGATGGGTAAAAGATGGAAAAACAATTGTCATTTCAGCCCATATACGTCCGACTGTCGGGACCAGGCCTCCTCCATGCCCGAGGGGGAGGACTTTTTCCCCGAGGGGGAGATGTTCTCCCCGAGGGGAGGACGTCGATCGATGGGAGGGTACTCCAAGTAGGGGGTATTCCGTCAGGCCGACCACTGATGTCAAGTAACCCTGCTCCGGTGGTCGGCCCAACGACGAAGGCGACGTGGTTTTCGGGTGGGTTGCGGGTGTTGCGTGCTTACGCCCCTCTGTCGCCCCGGACGGAGTGGTGCGAGGAACGCGCCGACCACAGCCCACCCCAAAAAAAAAAAAAAAAGGGGTCCCTTTTTTTAAGGGAATTTGACCTACTATATATACCACGTTGGTCAGACGTGTTGGCATAGGTTTTTAAACCGACTTTTTCTTCTCTTGCATATACATTATCTAACTATGCTATAGCATTATACCTTAATCATCTTTTACGACACCCACGGGCAAGAGAGGTGGTGGTGAATTGTATTTTTACTCCGTCACCACACAGAGAATTTATAGTAGTACTAGCAACCCGCTCTCGCTTAGCTTCGATTTCAATTGCCTTATCCGCCTAGTTCCCATTCCCGTGGGAATACCTGGATAAAATATAGCCTATGTTATTCTCCAATAAACTTTCCATTGGTAAAGGAATTTTTGAAATCGTTTCCGTGGTTTAAGCGTGAAAGCGTAACAAACAAACATTCTTATTTTCGTATTTATAATATTAGTAAGGATGTAGATTTATATAATTTAAATTTATCTTACACTTTGAAACAAAATCAATCCTATAAAAAACAGACATAGTTCGTAACTATTGTTAGGCACCTAATATAATTTCTCGCTACGACGACCACCAGTCCCCGAGTCTCCGAACAATTAATGCGGATGACATTATTTTTGTGTCACCCTTATTGTACCTTTTACTTGTCTATGTTTGTGTAACGAACGCTGAAATTCACGATGGCCCCCAGGGCATCTCCTAATGTAAACGTCTGGGAATCCTGCCTAATACTGTTATTGTTATTTTTCTCGTTTTTCTTTAAAAAAAATACGTATGCTTTTGCAAGAATCTTATAGAAATTTGCGTGCTTCTCCTTTCTACGGTGGTTATTGTTTTTTAACATACTCCTTTATATTATGCTATAGTCTTAGAAAACCGGCTAAATGCGAGTCGGAGTCAATATTATCTACAAAAAGGGCCAAAAATCGCATTTGTTTTATAGGAGCCCTCCTTAAATATTTATTTAATTTTGCTTTTAGTATTTGTTGTTATAGCGGCAACAGAAATACATAATGTAAAAAATCAACTGTCTAGTTATCGCGCTTCTTGAGATACAGCTTGGTGACAGACAGACGGACGGACATACAACGTAGTCTTAGTAATAGTGTCCCAGTTTTATCCTTTGGATACGGAACTCTAAAAAAAGATTGATACAAGAAATTTTCTGTGACAGTAACGGTAAAGATCAATTCCTATAGGCCACCTTATGACAGACCTCATAGTGCACCATTTCAAATAGTCGGCCACTATTTTCTTCAGGTACAGAAGCACTCAATGATAATGGAGCACCTCCCTAGTATAGAGAACAGTAGACGATTTTTTTTCACATCTTACGTTTTCACAAAACTAATCCTGCGCTACTTGCAGTTAATTTTAAAAATATAATTAACCAGCAACCTGTCCTTGCTTCGTTTCAGTTTTAATCGTCTTACCCGCTCCGTTACTGTGGAAATAACGGGATAAAATATAGCCTATGTTATTCCCTGATATTATAGCTTTCCATTGGTGAAAGAATTTTTGAAATCGGTCCAGTTGTTTCGGAGGCTATTCAATACAAACAAACAAACAAATCTTTCCTCTTTATAATATTAGTATAGATGAGCACAAAGCTTAGAACAAGAAATTGTGGATCGCAAAAAGTGTTGTCTTGCGTGGGAATCGAACTCAAAACGTGGTATATCGATACTTAGACTTCTTCTCTATCTGTGTATTCATGATGATTTAACATGCTTATTGTACGCGATCCTATGTTTTTTTTCAATAATACAATTCTTTATATTACATTCAAACTGAATAGAGTCGTATTCTATACAATTTGAAATAAACTAGTTTTCCACAATTTAATAGATCATAAAATAATTTTAGAAGTTAAATAATAGGATTTCATTAAACTAACCCTTCCCATGGGTTAGATCTGAATTAAATTACTTATTAGATCCGAGGATGTTGGCTTAGAGAAGCCACGTCAAATGTCCTTTCAATTATATTCTTAATGAAAGGTTCTGCCTTTGTATGATAAAATTGAATTCTATTGTGTTTGGGATTGTTGTAAGCGATAGTGTATTATAGCTATTTGATGAAATTGGGACAGTCACTGTGTGTGATGTAATTGTTTATTTGCTATTAAGATAATATTAGTCCATTATTATGTGTAAACGATCTCAATAAAAGGTCAAAGGCTTATTGTGTTAAGTCGTAATTAAGTTCGCGTTATTTTAACATAGGGGACCAGCTTGTAATGGTAAAAGGAAAATTTATCAGAAGAAAGTTTTGAGATTTTACATGTCGACTCCTAGACTCATGCTACAAATGCGACACTTTATATAATTTAGTATCACATATGTAAAAATTAGTATTATATTAAATTAAATGTAGTATTTTACTTATATCTACTTCATTTTTGTTTTCAATATTCTCTAAGTCTTTATAACATTGTTTACACCCTTCATTCTAACCACTTTCATTAATTGGCAATGTTATAATTTAGGAGAACATCTCGAAAGTCATTTACATGTCTTAAACTAATTTCAGTGGGCTTACGGGTGCACCTGATGTCGTTCTAGCTGGAACCGCGGGTGACTGGACCGGGGAATAGGTCACCTGCAGAGAGGCTGACCGCGTGGGGACAACTGACGTCCCTGGAGGGATATTAGGGGGAGCACCATCTCTCTAACCATCTCGCTACGAAACAATTACAGAATAAAAAAGGCACCGAAAGATGACAAAATTGCCACAGAACTAATGATGGCAGATAGCAAATAGGTTTTAAAAGTTCTACAGAAGCTGTTTAATTCTGTTATTCTTGGGAGCGACGTTTTAGTATTGTGGGGCAGCATTGAAATGGCACTATTTTTCCAGAAGGGTAATAAATTGATATAAAGAAACATTACAAGACGAAGCGCACACAAGCTCGACGACTTACAGCCGCCTAAAAGAGTCGAAATCTGAAAAGTTCATAGTACTAAGGACCCACAAGCTACACTCGACTATACAAAAGACTAAGGAGCATAATCGGTCTCTATTTTTTTTTTATGGACCATTAGATGAGAGGATTTCTGGTAAAATTTGGTTAGTATTGCAGTTTCTTCAGCGGCGTCAAATTAACTGAAGATGCTACATCTTTCCATATTTAATTGTTTGATTGATTTTGAAGAGGTAAAGCTTTACAGAATTTTTTGTTTCGTCTAAAATTGAAACTTTGATTGCAGTTTCATACATATCACTAAACCAGATAAACTTTAGGTTATTATTGACATGTATACTTTTCCCCACCCAAAACCTATATGGAAATCTACTGCAAAAACATTATTTGTTATAGTAACGGATTTAGCATCAATATCGATAGTAGGTATGCTCAAGATTTTTAGTTCATTGTTAATTAATATCTATTGATTGGATAACTAACAGAAACCTCGAGGGATCCTGTTTTTAATTTTACGGTATCGACTCACTAAACAG
This sequence comes from Lymantria dispar, assembly GCA_032191425.1. Lineage (NCBI taxonomy): Eukaryota > Metazoa > Arthropoda > Insecta > Lepidoptera > Erebidae > Lymantria > Lymantria dispar. The sequence continues at coordinate 27,039,428 of CM063452.1, read as the reverse complement.
TACCTATTTATTTTTTAGATTAAAGGACAATGGAATATCGTCTATGTAGATAGATAGATAGATAATTCTTTATTTGTACACCAATTACAAAAACAAAATACAAAAACTTAAATTCTAACATAACCCAGAATGTACAAAGGGCGGCCTTATTGCTATAAGCGATCTTTTCCAGGCAACCTTAGGATGGAAATGGGAAAATAGAGAGATGGTAGGTAGTTTACTGCTGGTGGTACTAGAAACGCGCGATAGGGGCGACTCTCGGGGTTACGGTCGAGATTGTCCAGCATCTTCTGCCGACTGACGTCCTTGGCGTAATGGACGGCCCACCTGAAAGGAGACCGCGCACTACGGTAGGCCTCGTACTGCTAGCCCTATAATGAATAAGAAAATAGCATTTGCAAAAAAAAAATAGCAATTCTCGAAACATGAATACACAATTATGTTGAAATGTCAGCAACGAATTACAAATCCTCTCATTGTATTAATGACTATTCATATTTTTAAAGGACTTTTATTGTTTTTAACTGATTTAAAAAAGAGGAGGTTATTTCAAATCTAATCTTAATAGGTATTACACCACAGCGTACACAAACCATTATAAAGTGTCTCCTGAGTAATTAGTATAGCTATAAAAAGGTTCCCTAAAAGTAATTTTCTTGGAAGAGACAGATTAAGTATAGAATTATTTACTAGTCTGGTCAGGCCTTGAGCACTTAAAGGGACCGATTTGTGACGTAAACCCGTATACAAAGATCTTTTGTTACTCAATAGGTAGCAACTACCTACTAATTTAATTATCTCAATATTATTTTAAGCCTGATAAGATTGCGTTAATTGTTCAATTTAGATTAAAACAACGATAGCTTCAAAACATTTTACTTTTATTACACAGATTCACTTAAAAATATTACAACTTAGACATTACACTGGTCAATTACCAATCACGAATGCATTACAGTGCATATCGTGAGAATAATATGCATATATATATATGTATATATATACATATATATATATATATATATATATATATATATATATATATATACATACACTAGTTGACCCGGCGAACTTCGTAGCGCCTTTTCTTCGCAATTATTTTGTTTTAGTATTTATCAGTTTGGTTTTAGTATTATCCGTGTGGTGACGGAGTAAGAATACAATTCACCACCCGTGTGTATCGTAAAATATGACTAAGTAATATAGTACGCATATAATATCTATGCAAGAGAAGGAAAACTCGGAACAAAGCCCTACACCAACACGTCTGACCAGAGTGGTATAGTGGGTCAATTTCTCTCCCATAGTGGAGGAGGCCCGAGCCCAACAGTAGGACGTATATGAGGTTGAGACTATGACTATGAAAACCTTTTTTAATCTAGATCTACATGTAACTATGCCAATAATGCCGAACCGACGGGACGAACTTCAAATGTTTAACAGGTAAGAACAATTTGTATGGGAAAATAAAATTGTTGCTTTTAGTATTTTACTCACAGTTTTGGTATATTTTTCTCACAACATAAACCTTCCCTGGACTTCCACAAGTAATTCAAAACCAAAATTGGCCAAATCGGTCAGGCGGTTCTAGACTTTTAGCAAGACTAACGAACAGCAATTCATTTTTATATATAGAAGATAGAAGACATAAGGTTACTTACCTGCATGGTATTGATAGTTCAAATTTACTTTCTATAACTGGAATTTCAAAAAGCAGACTGAAAGTCGTCGATGATATCATGTATTACTGGGAATTTGAACTTTAAAACAGTGAAGTTTAAATAAATCTGTTCATAGAAAGAGATCAGCCGACAAATTCAACTCGGCTGGGCAGTGTTCAGGCAACTTAATATCTTCTCGTCCAATACCGAAGTATCTGAAAACAAGAGTTTAAAACGTGTGTGTGTTACCTGCGATAAAGTACGGCACTAAAACGTGGTCTATAAATGCCGCCCTCATTTCACGAGGTTCTCAGGTTCTTGAGTATTAAAAATAACTCGAAAACAATAAATTCAAATTCAAATCCTTTATTATGCATTAACCCCGCGGGGGCACTTACATATGGTCACTTTTTTACATTTTACCTTACATTACTACTGAATCAGAACGCGACCGCACTGAGAAGATCCGGCAAGAAACTCAGTGGGCTTGTCTTCATTTTTATTCATTTACTATTTTTTTTAAATAAGATAATATACAACAACATGTCTATTAATAGCTCCAGTGTGATGCCTTTCGAACCATCATACAATACAGTTATTAAATATAACGAAAAAGTACCGTGGCTGGACGAGATCCCGCAAGCGGCACCCGATCACGAGAATAAATCAGAACTCTGAGTTATGGTCTATCAAACCAAGAATCATCAAAATCGATTCATAATTGGCGGCAAAATCATCTAACATACATATAATGTAACGTGGTAGGACCACACTATCGACTATCATCTGCCTACAACCGCGAGCCAGTGCGTTCGCGGTAGTACTACATTGTCCTAGAAAATCGACGTCTGAGTAGTAGCATTTTTACGGCACTTCGTTCGGTAAGCGAGGGAGCTGGAAGCCCAACTTTCTGAGGGTGTTTGCGTGTAGTGGATTTTGGAGATATATTTAGTATCATCGAACCCTCATTGCATGCATTCACACTCCCTACGCTTTCTTCACGGTATTCAGCGGCCTAACAATGGTCCATGAGCGGCGGTATAACTTAACATCAGATTTGTTATCTGCTAGTTCGCCACCAATAGTAATAATAAAAAAACATGTTAAATTGAGAACCTCGTCCATTTTTTAAGTCATTTAACAATATCTTTATTATGATTATCATTCAACCATTTTACGTCCACTGCTAATCATAGGACTTCTCCATAGAACTCCATATAGTATTAATTAGCGGGCTTATTTCCATCGTCGCGCTTAGCAAGCGAGTTGACGATCGATGTAAGGATATAATTCGTGTCTCGGAAAAGCGCTACTGTTCTTATGGTATTCGAGACGATTTTTGCGATTATCACGAGCAAGTGAAAATAACTTTATTAATATATAATTGTATTTAATATTCACCCTTATAATATATAGCATTTCTAAAACATCAATATCTTTAAAAGAAAGATGCACTTACAAATTTCACGATAAAAGATACATGTAGAAAAAATATTCCAATCTAATTTTGTATAGTTAGAACCCAATTTCCCATCACGCCATTTACTGTTTATACAAATAGCTATTATTAGGATGATCGGCTGCTTTAATAGGCTTTTCTATCGAAACTACATCAGAATTGTTTTCATCGTCAACATCATTTAAATAAGGAAACAACAGAGTGAAAAAATGATGCAATTCTTTTGCCAAGGCAATGTAATGTAACACATTTTGTTGATAAATTATTTCTTAGGGCACACCCACTTCATTCAATTCCCCAAATAAATAGCTTATGCCAGTGGCAATGGGGGAATTATTTATTTACTCACCTCTTTTATACCTTTTGCTCAATATTACGCGCCCAGCACCTCAATTTATTCATGAGTTCACATGTTTTTAAGAAATGTCATTAAGTGCTTTGATACGGGTTTCACGCCGGTAGATTAATACATACGTACATGACAATTACTAATGTATTTATAAGTATTGCCACATAAATATAAAAATGGTCCTTATATCTAATTTTGCAAGATAGATAGTATTATTATTTTCTTGCATTGCTTATAATAAATAGGTATTATTTTTTTCTACTTTTGTCTGTCTGCTTGGGGAAAAAGTACACAAGGGAACAAAGTATAATATTATTGCATTATGATTTCTAATTTTTACGCGAGTATAACACAAGTGAAATAAAGCTATTTTCACGGATTTTGACAGGTTTATATTTGGTTGGAGGACTAGCATAAGTCGTGATTGAAACATTGAGCGAATGTAGATAAAAATACAATTTCACCTCCTTCCTTCCCGTGGGTGTTGTGAAAGATGACTCGACCTTAAAATAAATGTGGATCTGCTTCGTCTGTTGGTATTTCATTGATGGTCAACAATTATGTTCCTTTTTTTTTACGGTCAGCGCACTCCTCGCCCCACTCCATCCGGGGCGACAGAGGGGCGTAAGCACGCATATCCGTAACCCACCCGTATAGTACGACGCCTTCGTCGTTGGACCGACCACCAATGCAGAGTTCCTTGACTTTAGTGGTCGGCCCAACGGAATACCCCGAGGGAGTACCCTCTCTCGTCGACGTCCCCTACTGGGACGCCGATCGCCGTCGCGAGGCTAACCTCGCCGCGGGTGCCCGAACTAAATCCCCGATCCGGACACCCGCAGCCTCTGCTAGGGCGACATCAGGCGCATACAATTATGAGGTTGACATCAGGTAGGCGGCCAGTCTTAAAACTATTGCTAAAAATATTTGCAATATATACGATGCAAGAAGAGTACATATTGCATCGACTCAATGTAAGATTTAATGGTATTCGTAATTGCCACCACACAATAAGAATTGAATTAGATATAGTGAAATTGGAGGAAATTGATTCGTGTAATTTTGAATTAAGAAGGCAAAAATCATCATTCATCATTTCGGGCCATATACGTTCCACTGTTGAGCTCGAGTCTCCTCCACAATAGGAGGGAGATTGATCTACTATATCACGCTGGTCAGACGAGTTGGTATAGGGTTTTCTTTCGAGCTTTCCTTCTCTTGCATAGATGTTATATGCATATTTTATACCTTAGTCGTCTTTTAGGACACCAAGGGCACGAGATGGTGTGGTGAATTGTATTCTTACTCCACACGGATCACGGATCCTGTTATCACGGCAATAATCATTTAAAGTTATAATAATAATTAATCGCGTTTGTATTTTTGATTTCGAAAACTGTTTTATATCAATGTTATGGAAGGACTGCCCGCCCGTGATTCGAACGCTGAACATCGTAGAGACAGAGAAATAATAAATAAAATAAAATCCGTAAAATAGTTTTACTTAAACTGTAATACTGACGTAAGAATCAGAAACCGTTTTGGGCACGAGTCTTCTCCAGTTAAGCTAAACTAGCTGGATGGATTTCCATATAGTTTTACTTTGAGTTACCTTTCTCTTTCAATACTATTAAATATGTTCGCCTAATTTACTCTTACGAAATTTACTAAAAAGATAAAGCCTAATATTCTACTTCATCACATGAAGAATATTTAGTATGTAAAAAAGAATTGAAAACATACATTTACATCGATGTACCAAAAATACATAATAGAATAAGCTAAGTATAGTGGTAGCTGGCACGGCAAAAATAGTTAATAATTAGTGTATACCACAATATTATATGAATGTACCCGAAATACAAATGAATATCTTAAACATCAAAATATAAAGTTGAAAATGTATTGTGGTAACTAACATTTACAACAGTATTCAAGCATCTACATGCAAGGTTTGCTGGTAAATTTAATATGAAACAGCCAGGAAAATTTTCTATAATAGGTATTCCTTCGCGATGCTTGAGAAAATTGAGACAATATGTGGTTACGTGAACGTCTAATAAACTATTTCATTAAAATAGTTGTCATGCTGTGTGATAATAGAAGAAGAGTACAACTAACCACCTTCTCTTTCCCTCGGGTCGCATAATACGACTAAGGAATGTTCGTATTTAATGTTTTTTTAAGATAATTCTCTGGTACTCATCCTTACGATATACAAACTAATAGTGGTGCGTTGTCTTTTTATTCGGTCACCACAAGGATAGGTTCATCATCATCTTTCATCATTTCAACTCAAATAAGACCCACTGTTGGGCTCAAACCTCCTCCACAAGAGGGAGATTGACTTACTATTTTCTTCTCTTGCATAGATATTATACGCATAAATATGAGCAAGTTAGTGAATTGTAGTCTTACTTCGTCACAACGTGGAATTTAATTTCATCATCATCATTTCAACTCATACAAGTGCCACTGTTAGGCTCGAGCCTCCTCCGCAGTAGGAGGAAAATTGACCTTACCATGCTGGTCAGACAGGTTGGTATAGGGTTTTGTTTCGAATTTTCCTTCTTTTGTCTAGTTGTTATATGCGTATGATATCCCTAGTTGTCTTTTATGACATCCACAGGCAAAATAGGGAGTGGTGATTTGTATTCTTAGTCCGTCACCATACGGAAAGGGACAAGGATTATGTGTCACCCATATTCCCGTGTGAAGATGAATCTATATACTATATGTCCTCCCCGTCTTTCTGTGGGACTCGTAGAAAATAAGCCAGATATCACAAGAAGAAAGGACAGTAGCGATATTCTTAGAAATTTACTACACTTAGTTTGAATTCCCAACTTGCATGACAGTCGTAGCGATTACGCTATCTCCCCTTCATAGGCAAAACCTATGTCCAAGTAACAAATCCTAAATATGTTAATAAGCTAATAATGTTTAGCAATCTACTGGCTATTAACTTAAATGAATAAAAAGAAATCTATATATAAAAGAAAGTCGTGTTAGTTACACTATTTATAACTCAAGAACCGATAGGTACCGATTTGGCTGAAAATTGTGGGAAGGTAGCTTAGAACCAGGAGATGGACATAGGATACTTTTATCCCGTTCGATCGCGTTCTCGTGTGACGTGATATAAAATGTCAAAGAGAATACAAGTCACTATGAAACGTAGTATAACAAAAACGCATTTGATAAGTAATAACAAAACGCAAATGACAGCTAAACGTAATTAACCGACTTCAAAAAGGAGGAGGTTATTTTTCGTCTGTATTTTTTTTTATGTTTGTTACCTCAGAACTTTCGACTGGGTAAACCGATTTTGAGGATTCTTTTTTATTTGAAAACTGGTGCTTCCCGTGTGGTCCCATTTCAATTTAATCCAGTTTCGTCAATGGCATCCATGGGAAAACCATATAAGTCTTTAATTTGCTATCGCGCACATACTTTATATGTGCTTTTTTAAAGTAAATTCGAATTTTTTTTTTTTTATGTTCGTTACCTCAGATCTTTCGACTTCGTGAACTGACTTCGATGATTCTTTTTTATTTATTTGAAAGCTGGTGCTTTTCGTGTGGTCCCGTTTTAATTTAGTCCAGTTTTGAACGTGGTATCCATGAGATTTTTTTTTGCTTTTTAGTGCATATTAATTTGTTTGGGAGTTGTTATTTGTTTGAAGTCGGTTTTTTTTCATTCTTTTTTTTGTCTATAGTTAAGTATGGTTGAAAATTTGATAATTATAATTTTGTCAGGAATCAATAATCAGTAATTTGTATTCTCTTTGAATCATCATTAACAATGTCGTGACCACGACGATCGAATCTTTCCCGACAAAGCTGTAATTGTTCTTCCATTAGAGACTAGATTTTCGAAAATTTTGAAAATATATTCACGAAAAAAATTATGGTGGTACGAAGCTCGCCGGGCCAGCTAGTACTTCATAAAGTACAATTATTTAATTATAGTTTGCAAAAAAAACCGACTTCAATAATGTAAACAATTCTATAAATTTTCATGGGACCATTTGGGCAGTACACCCTTTCCAACAAAAAAGAATTTTCAAGCCTGTTGACAAGCGACGCAGTTATGCGCGAACAAATATAAAAAAAATACAAACATCCAAATTGAGAACCTCCTCCTTTTTTTAGACGTCGGTTAAAAATCTTTCTACTTATATCTTCCTTTCCCCCGGTTGTCGTAAAACACGATTAAGTATACATAGATATTTAAATTAAAAAATAGCACGCTGTGATCTGCACATAGCTCTCTGCATTTCCCCCTAAAGTTTTCGCTACAAATTTGACTTTTTATTTGTTACAAACCGTGGCAAGCGGACCAACAGTACACATGATGGTAAGTGTTGCTGCCGCTCATGGGCCTTTGCAAGACCATTGCCTATCGCGAAGAAAGTGAAGGGAGTGTGAATGCGTGCAATGAGGTTCGGTGATACTAAAGGCATCACTAAATTCCATCACCCATAAACACACTTAAAAAGTTGGGCTTTCGGCTCTCTCGCTCACCGAACGAAGCGCAGTAACAAATCGCTACTACTCAGACGTCGATTTTCTGCGAGAGTATGGTACTGCCCCGGACGGACCGGCCCGCGGCTGTAGACTGTAGGCTGTTTCCAGCGATCATTTCTCTCACGTACGTGCAAGCTCTGGAATGAACTACCTGCTGCTGTGTTTCCCGAGCGCTATGACATGTCCTTCTTTAAACGAGGTTTAAGAAGAGTATTTCCTTCACGGTAGGCAACGGCCTGGCTGTGCCCCTGGTATTGCAAAGGTCCATATGCGGCAGCGTCACTTATCATCAGGTGTGCTGCTTGCTCGTTTGCCACCGTTGGCAATATCAAAAAAAAAAAATCAGACAACTGTCAACAGTGTGGTCCTATCACTTCGCTGATATACTTCCTCTCGATATTCATATCAGAGAGAGAGCTTTCTTGTACGGTGTCAAGAGAGGATACTTAACACTTATTGCTGACAAGGAACCTGAAACTATGGCACCATTCTGTAAATTGCCCCATCCAGCGTATTATATGAGCCAGCAGCTTCTCAAAATTCACAACCAAGAAGACCTCAACAGCCTTATAAACAGTGCAGTATATATATATACCGATGGCAGCAAAATTAATGATCAGGTTGGTGCTGCTCTCACTGTTTGGGATAATAATAAAAAAGAAATTTATAATCAAAAATTTTATTTGGCTTCCTACTGCACTGTTTATCAGGCTGAGCTGCTGGCCATATGCCTGGCAGTAGAGATGGTTGCTAATAGCAATTTTGCAAAAAGTGTCATTCTCAGTGATTCCAAGGCGGCATTGGATACTGTTATCAATAACCTTTCCCTACATCCATTAGGTCTAAAAACTCGTGCCCATTTAAATGATTGTCTCTTCCAGCAAAAGGATATAGATCTATGCTGGATCAAATCCCACATTGGTCTGGAGGGTAATGAGAGAGCCGACGAACTAGCTAAATCTGCCGCTTTACAACAAAACATAATACCAACATATGACAAATACCCCATCTCCTACACAAGAAATCATATAAGAATTGATTCCATAAATGAATGGAATAATAGATATACCAACACAAACACAGGCCAAGTCACCAAAATTTTCTTTCCTAATACAATAACCTCTCACAAAATCCTGAAATCAATTACTATAGACCAGATGTTAACACAAGTCTTTACAGGACATGGTGGATTCTCTGCATATCTTTTTAGATTTAAACGTAAAGACAGCCCACAATGTATTTGTGGAACCGATGCTAAAGAAACCATCATACATATAATCACGGAATGCCCATTATACATACAGGACCGCTTCAATCTTGAACTAGAAACCGACACCACTATATCAGTAGACAACATACACAAATTAATATCAGATTATGACAACAGAACACCATTTATTAATTATTGTAAAAGGATCGCTACAAAAGCTATCAAAAGAAATAGCACAAGGACTTAATCTTGTTTATATTAATCTATTCGAATTCTTTTATTTTTAATTTTAATCAGATTAGGTCAGGTTAGAAGTTTCATATTTATACAAATGTTAACATATACCTTGTAATATATTCATCATAATATACCCTGTTATATATCAATTTTGTATTTTTCTTTCTTTCTTCTTTTTATACTTTATTAATTGTCTTAATAATAATGTTATAATATAGATGGTGCTAATTAATATCTAGATTGTTATCCTATACATATACTTGTCAATTGCTCTACTTTGCAATACTGTTATCTTATATATAAACCTTACTCAAAATATTATAATTACAAGTACATGTAATAAATTAACAATTATACTAATTTATATTTCTCTCCCCATCTTAAACATATTTTATAATTAATTAACTTTTATCTCTATCTTTCTCCTTCTTCTATACTTTGTTGACTGAATCATATTCAATATCTTAACTTAGATATTACTAGACAATAACCATTGATAATTTTTTCCTAAAATTATAATTGTTAATCATTCTATTATAACAAGAAGTACTTGTAAGAAGCTAACATTAGTTCATATTAATTTACAATAGATGTTAAATACTTATTATAATTTATTTCTTATATCCTTTCCCTCATAATGTCCTATACTAAAAAAATGTCTTTAATAAATAACAAAAAAAAAAAAAAAAATAATAATAATAATAATAAAAATTAAAAAAAAGCATATAAAGATATAAAAATACATATATAAAAAAAATACAAAATAAAAAAAAAAAGTGTACATATTTTAGTGAGTACTATTATAACTTATTCTTAGTTAATCTTATTTTCTTATAATCTATGTTCATTACCTTTTCTATATTCGCTTTGTATAATCACCCCCATCTGCTTAATAATAATTATATCAATGTCTATTTTATTACCCTAATATACATCACACTTCAATGATCACCAAATCTCTACACCTCATTTTACACTAAAACTAAAACACATTAACATCATACTCTAGCATCACTTGTTAATTCAATACCTTTTCAAATTTTCCTCCTACATTAATCTATCTTGCTACTAATCTATATGCTAATTAAGGTCTCTGATCATGTCAGAGGAGTCTTACTAGCCCAAGCCCCCAATGACTTGGAAACTAAACAAGGTCCTATCACTTCTCAAGAACAGCTACACCGATATTAATAAAATATCTTTATAGCAATATTTACTACAAACTGTGATACAAAATATATCTACAGCCTTTTTGTTTACTAAAACCACAACCCTTTACTATTACATAATACATTTTGAAATCAAGCCTTTCTTGTACGTGACCGGACATACCGTAAGTATTAAAATTTCACCAAATATTTTCTTATAAAACAAAGACCCCTTTTTTCTTACCATTTATCCCCAAGATGTTAAGACTGACCCACAAACCAAGTTGTAACTTAACTATGAGCTTATAACTTATGTAGGATGGTTGAGCGGCAGGGTATTGTGTACCCATAATGTTTGTCCAAGTTTGAAACTTCTAGCGTGTTGTCAAATGGTAACTAGAACGCTCTTTATAGTTATCAGGTAAAAGACAAAGCTTTTGTTAAGATTTGTAACAATATATTATAATTTGCTAATAAACATCCTTACTAATAGGTATTATAAATGGAAAAGTAAGTTAGTTTGTTTGTTACGCTTTCACGCTTAAACCACTGAACCGATTTCAATAATTCTTTCACCAATGGAAGGCTATAATATCAGGGAGTAACATAGTCTATATTTTATCCCAGTATTCGCACGGAAACGGAAACTACGCGAGTAAGGTGACTGAAATGGAATAGAAGCGTGGGCGGGTTGCTAGTTTTATATATAACATGGCGTACATTAGAGTTTGAAGCATTAAAATAAAGATCCTTAACTTAAACTCTGAATAATAATCAGAACTTATGCAATAGAATTGTACTCATGAAATTACTTATTATATATTAAATTGAAGATACCTAAAGAACTTAAACCCTAAAACATAATTAGAGCTCTAAAGAGAGAATTCTGCTCGTAGAACCTATCTTTAAACGTAGTATTTCATTATATATTCTAACCTCAGAGCTAAAATTGACTTCTATGGATTCCACCTAACTTGTTATTACCGATTTAAAGTAACTGAATTATACTTATAATTAGCTTAAGAATAACATTTGCTTTAATTAAAATTATAATAAGTTCAACAACTGAGCATATAAACACTTGGCTGATCCAATGTCTTTGGAAGTCAGAAACCAGCTTTGAAAACGTTTACAGCTTGAAAACCTGTTGATTAGATCATATTTTATAAAAAATACCCCAGTAACTTACAAATAGATCATAAATTTCATGAAATCAGATCCATTCAAAATGTAAAATATCAACATTTCTAATAGCAATATTTTCTCATAGGATATTTATCAGGGATAACCCACAATTACACGTTAGTAACATTTGTTCTGCATGGTGGTGGAGTAAGACTACAATTCACCCCCTCTCTTATGCATAAGTACCGTAAAAGACGGCTAAGAAATATAACCTTTACTAATATTATAAATGCGAAAGTAAGTTTGCTTGTTACGCTTTCACGCTTAAACCACCAAACCGATTTCAAAAATTCTTTCACCTATGGAACACCTCTTACTAGATGATAAGGGATGATGAAATGACTAAAATCTAGTCTCTAATTATCGACCACGTGCTATGAAAATGGTGAGGTATTCCTCTACTTGATAAAATACGAAACACAGAAATCTGTAGACGAACAGATGTAACCGACATAGTCTATACAATTATCACATTGAAATGGTAATGGGTGGGTCAAATCGCTCATCGAATTCACAACCGTTGGGGATGAAAGAATCTAGAATGGCGTCAACGAATCGGAAGACACAGCGTAAATCGACTACTAAATGAACTGATGACATCTTGAAAATCGCAAGGAACTGGTAAATGCAAGTGGAACAGTACTGTTCTATAGATACTGCTGACTACTACACTGATGTATAGATAGAAGGGATGGTGACATATTCTATAGCTCGATAACTCGCTACCGCCTCGTGTAACTTATTCACAGAGGAAGGAATATTATTTGCCGTGTAGTGACGAAGTAAGAATATATAATTTACCACCATCTTGCCTGTGAGTACGGTCAAAGATAACAAGCAGATAACATCTATGCAAAAGATGAAAACCTCGAAAAAAATCACTATCAACATCCATTTCACCTGGAAACGTTATGGTCTTCAACTGTACGTTTCCAGCGATCATTTCTCCCACGTACATGCAGGCTCTGGAATGAACTACCTGCTGCTGTGTTTCCCGAGCGCTATGACATGTCCTTCTTTAAACGAGGTTTAAGAAGAGTATTTACTTCACGGTAGGTAACGGCCTAGCTGTGCTCCTGGTATTGCGAAGGTCTATGTGCGGCAGTATCACTTACCATCAGGTGTGCTGCCTGTTCGTTTGCCACCATCGGCAAAAAAAAAAATCTGATGAGCGTGGTATAGATATGGGCTATGATGATGATAATTATGATAAATGAAAATATTATATTAAACAAACAGAGCGATATTGTGTTTTGTTTCATATTATGCCCGATCCCTCTAGTAGAATTGAATATAGTATAGTCGAGCTGAATCGAGTTATGTCATATTGAACGGATTAATGCCGAATCTTATTGTGTTGTACCGAGCTGTATAATCTATGCTTAGTACAGCCAAGTAGAGCTGAATACCCTGTCGACCAATGTAATGTTATAGGTATTTGGTATTTCATGTGAACTTTCTTGACTTGTATCAGACTCGAGTCAAGGTATCTAAATATCTATATCTTTTCGTCGGCCCGACCACTGAGGACAAGGAACTCGGCACTGGTGCTCGGCCTAACGACGAAGGCGACGAGGTTACGGGTGGGTTATGGGCCCGCGCGTCATCCTTTCGTCGCCCCGGACGGAATGGATGGCGTGTGAGCTTACCATAGCCCACCCATAAAAAAAGGTATGTATTTGTGAAGCTGTAAATGCGAATTGTGATTCTGTTAAGTATATTAGAAAGAATCGTAACCCGGTTCGGCTGTACATTTTTTTTAAAAACACAAACACGTTACTTACTTGAAAATAAATTGCCATTTTTTCATTGCACAAAGTACTGTACCGAATGGAAATCAAATCCCTGACGAGCAATACGGTCACCTCTTACCACCTCACCATTTGTAGGTACAATAAATAGATGTCAATATATAAATCTCCCGTATGGTGATGAGTTAAGGATTCAATAAGTCATTCACCTTGATCATTTCAGCTCATATATGGACATATACTGCTGAGCTCAAGCCTACTCCACAATGGAAGGTTAATCGACCTAGACGTTGGTCAGACGGGTTAGTATTTCGGGTTTTATTTCAAGTTTATTTTTTGTTGGTCTACGGTCGGCGCTCTCCTCGTCCGCTCCGTCCGGGGCGACAGAGGGACGTAAACACGCACACCCATAACCCACCCGCGCGACACGTCGCCGTCGTTGGGCCGACCACCGGAGCAGGTGACTTGACATCAGTGGTCGGCCCAATGGAATACCCCCGGAGGAGTACCCTCTCCTCGACCGACGACCCCCCCCCCCCCCCTCGGGGAGAACGTCTGTCTTTCCTCACGCTGTCGGCCTCTTGGCGGGTGACGGACTAATTCCCCGATCCAGTCACCCGATTTTATTTATTTTATTTCAAGTTTGCCTTGTCTTGAATAGTACAATAGTATGCTTTAGTCAAACTTAACGACACCTGTGAGCACGAAGTGAAACGGGAAACTGTATTCTTACTCCATCTCTTCTTCTACACGGAATATGTCATTACCGTTTACATTCCCTTAGAAATCCGACTGAGGGACGACCAATAAATTTAACAGCAGTAATCTCCTGGGAAACCTATGACATTAACAGTAAACATCAATTCGCTTGTCAAGAGTAGCGAATGTGGCGTTAACACCTCTGATGAGTATGCCTATGTCCAAGGGTGGACATTGATACGCTGATAATGATGAATAATTAATTTGGTTCAGTTACGAATTTTGTATGCCCTTATTTTCCCCTTTTTATTCCCTTTTTGTTCCCTATTCCCTTGCAGGGATCACTCTTGATAATACTTGCTTACTAAGTCGTCTTTTACGACACCCATGAGAGAAGAAGGGCCAACACACGGATAATTTATTTATACAAACTAGATTGTTAAAACTGTTACCGCTATATCCAACTACTTAAATCCTTTTTCGTCCACGTCCCAACAGACAGGTTCCTGAGTCTACCGACTGCACAGCGGTTAATTAAATTCTATTCACTACCCGCGCCGTATAAAACCATACCGAATACTCAACCATAATAATATTAACGTACCTCGTAATAACTTGTTTCTCCCGGGCGTATTTTTAGGTACTTCTTCGTGAAAATGTTTAAATTAATTGCAGTCATTTGGTGAGTTTTGCTGTATTCAATTTTTTATTATAAATTTCATTCTAAGTGCTGGTAGGTGTATTTAACTTGTGTATTTAGAAGTATAATTATTATAAGCAGTAAAAACATATTTATTTTTATGGTGATGGAGTAAGAATATAGTTCACCACCATCTATCTTGGCCATGAGTGTCAGAAAAGACTACTAAAGGATATAATATCGTACTGACGTCTTTCAGGCAATCACTTCTATATTGACTACGGAGTAGCGGCAGCAGCATTCTGAGCGCAATTGCAGCACGTTTTGACTGCCCATTTCAAAAATTGGGGGATGATGTTGAGACCATAGGTTTAGCTTAAGCTATGACCGTGGCTATCCTCATCCATCCATGTGTGCGGTTTCAAACAGAGTAAATTACTAACAATACTAACATATGTAATTTAAATTATTGTTATTTTATATACTAACAAACTAACAAATGAATATATGTAAACAACTATGGATATTATTATGTCTGACATAAACTATTATTATTATTATCTTCGAATTTCAGGGATTTGTTCCAAAGGAAGATACCTGGTCCTTTGAAAGGCTTAAATAGAGATATGGAGCCAATACGTAGAGGCCTTTGGAGAAATTTAATTTAAAAATGGGATGGGACATCTACTGATGATACTCCACGTCTGCACATAACACACGTGGTCTGCCAACGGTAGGTGTAAAACTATTGTGTGATGATGATATCTAAAACCTGATTATGGGGTTGGCGGTTCGATGAACTGGTTAACTTAAGACTATTGATTAAAAAGTGTCGTCTACCTTCAATACCATCATGTCTTGAACTGTGGCAGACGGTGATTCGCCAACTCCCTGAATGCGTCCTCCTAAATGGCGACCATTTATACACAGACACGTAGGCCATGCAGTAACAGGGGCAACATTGATGCAAGTGGCTTACTATTATTAATATGCATCAATTCAAGAGAGGAAAACTCAAAATAAAACCAACCGAAATAATACCAGCATGATATAGTAGATTAATATACCTCCTTTTGTGGAGGAGGCTCGAGTCCAGCAGAGGGACGTATGTGAGCTGAGATGATGATGAAAACAAATTCATCATCATAATATTCGTAATAGGTATGAGGATAACTAGCCTGCTATACCACACTGATCAGACTGATTTATATAAGGATTTTCCTTTTAAAAAATGGACAGATAAAATTTTGTGTATTTAATAGAAATTCCTTCATTATCTTTAATCATAAACTTCATTACATATATTTGATTTTGTACTTTTTGAAATTATTTCAAACTAGCAGCGCCCTACCCTTTACCCGCATATTTCCCTTTCCTGTAGGAATATCGAGATAAATTTTAGCTTATGTGTTATTCTGATATGTAAGCTATATTATTGTGAAGTTTGATCAAAATCCATTCAGTAGTTTTTGCGTGAAAGAGCAACAAACATCCTCACATATTCACAAACTTTCGCGTTTATAATATTAGTAGAATAGGATAAGTCTTACATCTGTGTTAAATTGTATTATTTTCTACTTCTAAGCCAAATACGTTGTACTGTTGGACAAGGACCTCATTCAGATGGGGAAATCTAGTCTACCATATTGTCCAGACAGGTTGGGATAGGATTTTATTTCGAGTGAGAAAAATGAAGGGTGACAATTTTATTCTGACTGCACAGATGGCTTAGTGGTTAAGATACCAACCTACCGTGCCAGTGTCATGGGTTTGAATCCCGCGCAGGACAACACTTTGTGCAATCCACAAATTGTTGTTCTGAATCTGGATGTAATTTCTGTCCGTTAGATATATGTGTCCTTAGTGCAGGGTGTTGTCTTTTAAAAGAAGAAGAAAAAATATTTATTCTTCTTTGATCACATACGTTTATTTGTTGAGCTTGAGTTGTTTTCACATTATGACTAAACTTATTCTACTAAAATAGGTTCACTAGGTACATAAAATATGATTTTATTTTAGTTTATCTCCAGTGATTTGGTTTGTTTATGCCTCTTGGTTCTGTTCTTAGGATATCAACGAAAAGTAAGTGGTAGAAATATCTTTCATTCTTAATCAACACCGTTATGGGTTATCCATCCATCTATCGGATCGTACACGTCTGCGGTTGAATATATTCCTCCCCAAGAGGATGCCACTCAGAGCAGTCCTTTGTCCCCTTCATCCGGCGCTCTACGACTTTTAAGATCGTCGTCAATCCACCCAGTACACAACAACCTCCTTATTCTACGTTACATCGTCCAATACATGGTCGCCACACGAGAACCTTTCTTATCCACCGCCTGTAGATTCGACAAGCGACGAGAGTATAGGCTACCATAGCTTTTTAAATATAATAATTCAAATAGATTTGTGAAAAATAATTCAGTGAATAAGTACTTTTATCTTCAATCAGAAAAATAGTCACTGCGGGACATTTATATATTCAACCCGAGCGAAGAAGCCAGCACATAATGTTGCCATCGAAATAATTTATTCAATCCACGATTTAATATCACTCTCTTCGAACTGATTTAAATATAAAATCGCAAAAGTGGAATAAAATTTACCGCTCCTGAAATTCTAGTCATTTCATTTTTATCGGATGTACCAACACTCAAGATCAAAATAAAATTCTAAAATGACCTATACTTATTATTTATTGATTTATCATGTCGTGACTGAGTAAAAATAGAATTCAACGTCTTTTATGACACCCACGGGCTCAATAGGGGTATTGAGCCCATGGGTGTCATAAAAGACGAGTAAGGGATATAGGGATATAGTACTGGAGACTTTTTAAATAGGCTATAGTCTGGATCCATCTCGTCTAATCTGTCTGGGGCAGTGGATTAGCGGCGTGCGACCCTATATATAACCTACCGTGGTCCTTCCCCTGCACCATTGGATGAACTACTCGTACTGATACCTTGACATCTGTAGCCGGCCCGGCGGGTTACCTTTTCGGGCGCTGTCCTCTTCGACGCCCCGGTAACAAAACATTGTTACTGGGGCGTTTGCCCTCACGCACGCCTCTCTGCGAGTGGCAGACTAATCCCCGGTCCGTACACGCACAACCTCAGCTAAGGTAACATCGTGTGCAGATATGATTTAATCCTATTATTTCAGACCTTTGCAGTAGCAGTCTATTAATCTCTCCAATAACCAATCGCTGTTCACGTAAATAATCAATGTCTAACATATCGTGACTAAAATAAATAAACCACATAGATTTTTTAAATATTCACCACAAATTCAATACATTAATTATTCTATTCATGTATTTCAATAATGGAAGCGCGTTCGATGTCGTGTCAAACCTTTACCATTCAAAATCAACAGTACGTATCGTTGATATGTTTATATATTGCTTATAAAAGCAGACCTTAATTGAATTCAACGACAAGTGTTGGAAATCAAATTAATGTACGCGTGTATTGAAAAGTTCTAAGGTCATACGATAGCGAGTATTGAGACATTCAAAGCTTTTTATGGTGGGTAATAAAGCTTCTTATCGGACTAAAAGATTAGCGTACGGTTGCATAGGTTGTCATTAGTTTTTATTTCGAGTGTCTTCTCATATTTTAAAGCTATATAGCGCTCCTGTAATAATACAGAATCTACTGTGGAAATTAAGTCAAAAGTTATGAGATGGATAAATAGTATTTCATGATGATGATAATTAAATAGCCTAAATAACCACTTTATTTATCTATATATTTACGTGAGTACTGCGCATTAATATTAAAACTACTTTTACATATATTATCGCGTTTGTATTTGATTTTTGATTGCCATACGTGCCATACTTTTTAGCGGAGCTTTTCATGGTCACGGGAGGACCATGAACGCTGAAAGCTTTATCTATATTATTTTTATGTGGTAACGGTTATGAATATTATCAACTGTTATATTACATAAGGGTGTCGTAAAAGATGACTAAGACATTGACCTCGACTCCATCTGATACCGTCTGGTCAACAATTAAATTCTCAAGGAGAGTTTACGTCAGGCAGGTGACCGGTCATAAAATTATTGGCAATAATTTTATAATATTTGGCAATAATAACCTTTGCAGTGTGCACTATGGATAAGGATTGTGTTATATATTGCGTTGAGAGAGTGATTGGGATAACATCAGGATAATAACGATGATGATGATGATTTATCTATATTGTCCTGTGTATGAAAATGTAATAGGGCTGCAGCTATCTAAAGTAAGAGAAAGAAAGATATATTTTATTTGAATACAACATATTAAACAATAAGGAATATTTTATGCAAAAAAAGAAATGATAGATTAGATATATACACACCTACGCAAATAAATAATTTAAAAAAGAGTGAAAACAGGCTAAAATCTTTTTCTTGTCTTAATCCGGGCTGATTTCTCTTTAATTTTAATTTTGAAACAAAATGTTCTGAATAGGAAAATAATTGAAAGTCATTGCATTGCATTCTTTTCCGTTTTATTTCGTTGCGTATTACTGAACAAAGTTCCCTTTTAAGTTATCTCATAATTATTATTTGAAAAGTTGTAAAATTGGGTGTCATGTTAATTTTTAATTGTTCTCTATATTTTTTGATAAATTTACGAATTTAAAAGCACTTAATTATCTCTTATTTTGTTCCTATAGATATTGTCAGGGCTTTAGAGATACGCAGAAATGAAAAAAAAAATATATAGAAAGATTTCCATAATTTTTTGCCGACCCGGTTTCACAATTTATTGCAACGATATATGTACAGAGCAGAAAATGTCGTACTATAAGCAATGTTAACCGTTTTATGCAGATTCACATCTGCAGAAAGCCTCGTATAATGTCTGTCCCAGATACACATGAGATTGAAGAAGTTCCAGATGTGGTAATAAGCGTACATTAGCAAAAAGACTTCAAGAACTTGATTTTATCGTTGCAGATAAAGGTCAGCTTTCGTTGACCACCAATTCTTTTAAATTAGGTCGATGGAAGACAAAGTATATATATACGTTGAGAAAAAAGATATAATCAGGTAAATTTCGTAACTATAGAGTCATACGGTCAGCATCCATAACAGTATGTGAAAAGATATGTTTGGGAACTCGTACAGACTTAATTTTTCGTGTGGTGACGGAGTAAGATTAAAATTGACCACTGTGACTTGCCCGTGGATGTCGTAAAAGACGATTAAAGGATATAATGCAAAAAAAATTGGAAATAAAACCCTATACTGACATGTCTGACCAGCATGATATAGTAGGTCAATTTCCTTCCTATGAGGACGAGTCTCAAGGCCAGTAGTGAGACGTATATGCGTTGAAACTAACAGAATTAGTTATGATCAATGTAGGGGACCTGACTGCAGATAGATAATAAACATTTTGGAAGATAATTCGGTAGTTATCTTCCCCCTTTATCAATGGTGGCTTCATATCGATACGCGATAACGGTTAGTAACATATCGCGCCTTTAATTAAAGCGTACTTTAATGAACAGCGTAGTAATGGAGTGGCCAGTAAGAGCACGGGATATTAATCCTATAAAGCATGTCTTGGACTTGTTAAAATATATCGTCAAATCAGGAATTCCAGCTTCCGTCAATAAAAGCGAAATTAAAACGAAGAACACGATTAGAAACTGTAACACGAGCATTTCGACGAAATATGTGGTATCATTTTTAAGAATTCTTTGACAAATACCCACACAAACTTGATTATTTTTTCATTAAATTGATCAACTTGCTTTTCTACCTTAAACGTACAATTCTCAAGAAAAGTAACCATTTTGCATCCTATATATTTATTTAGAAGTGGTCATATTCTGAAGTTGGAATTTTAGGGTGGAATTTCAACTAAAAAGAAAGACTTGTTTTTCATTTGATAATATATTTTAAATGATTTCTAGCTTTTTTTTCATCATCTCAGCCCATATACGTCCCACTGTTGGGCTCAGGCCTCCTCCATGATGGAAAGGTCATTGACCTACTATACCACGCTGGTCAGACGTGTTGGTATAGGGTTTTATTTCGAGTTTTCCTTCTCTCGCATAGATGTTATATGCGTTTTATATTCCTTAGTCGTCTCGTACGATCACCTACGGGTAAGTTAGGGGGTGGTGAATTGTATTCTTACTCCGTCACCACACGGAAAAGCCTTTTTTTATATTCTGCTAAATATACTGGTGTAATTATTATGAATTGTGTACTATTTTATGATTTGCGTACCGTCACTTTACCAAACAAGCTCCTTATTCAGAATGTACCTGGCAACTGGTATTTGACGCTCGTCTCCAATTGAAATCTTTCATGATATGTACAGGATGCTTTCAGAATGATTAAAGTATAAACTTATATAACAACGTTGTGATTTGAGAATAAGAAATATCACTGTGGTTGAGATACAAATTACATGGAACGAACAGGCGATATTAGACAGAGATACAGACGTAACTATACTATTTAGTTTGCGAAAGAATGAGATAAAATACAGATATATAACACTATTGAGTTTGATACATAAGTATACTTATGTGTGCCTGAATATTTTACTCCTACCACGTGTAAACTGCAACACATGATTTGGAATTTTTTATTTTACAATTTCAAGACTTTGTCGTAAAACGGTATACACAGATATTTCGATGGGAGGGTACTCCAAATAGGGGGTATTCCGTCGGGCCGACCACTGATGACAAGTAAACCTGCTCCGGTCGGCCCAACGACGAAGGCGACGTGCATCGTGGGTGGGTTGTGGGTGTGCGTGCTTATGCCCCTCTGTCGCCCAGGACGGAGTGGTGCGAGGAGCGCGCCGACCGCAACCCACCCCCAAAAAAAAAACAGATATGTCAATAGATTATATATTTTTATAATCCAATCACTGTTCCAAACTTTCTGCTTGCTATTTATAGAAAACCTGATAAATTTTACGAGATCAGTCCTGCATTCCAAATCAGAACCTTATAATAGCAGTAGCCTACATATACAATTGAATTGACAACGCAGTTACTATTTCTTTATGTTTGCAAAAATATGCAATTAAGATCCTTCCTTGTAATTGACAAGAATTTACAAAGATATATCGAATCCCATCATCATCATCTTTACTATTGCAAAAAAAAAATACACAATTAAACCTTTGTAGTTGGATAAAGCTTAAAAAGATACAACGCATTCCATTATCATTATCACAGCTCATATACTTCACACAACTTGGCTTGAATCTTCTCCATAATAGGAAGGAAACTGACCTACTATGCCATGCTGTTCAGAAGAATTGTTAAAAGTTCTTCTCTTGCAATTTTCCTTCTCCTGCAGTGCTTTATTTGGCTTATCTCTTAATCGACTTTACAAATCACGGGAGAGAAAGTGAATGATGAATTGTATGTGTTAAGATAGGACCTGGTAATCTCTCAGACAGGATTATGATTTTAGTGCAAAAACTAGTCTCTCATAAAGGCTACCATAAACTCGAATTGATTGTAATACTATAGAAATTAGTCCGTAAGTACACAGAGACCATACAATTAACTAAGAAATTACATTCACAATTTAACACATCTATGTAAATCACGTAAAATATGTTTTGGTTATTAAGTACTTCTCTGATCAGACAATAAGTGACTCAAACGTGAGGGTCAAGTTGCCGACAGTTTGTTACTTGCAGATGGCGCATTGTATTCTGAGTCTACCACTACATAGGAATACTTTATTATCATCAGCTTAATAAATCCCCTGCTGAGCGGTGAGTCTCCTCCATAATAGGAGGGAAATTGGCCTACTATACCACGGCTTAAGGTCGTGAAGTTTATTTCAAGATTTTTCTCTTGTACACCTATTATATTCTGAAAAGAACTATTTTATATGGATTTTGTCTATCTATGAATAACATTCGTTCTCCATCACCACACGTAAAACAGAGGAATTAGTTTTATGGAATATATAAAGAAAGAAATAGGTGTAGAAATTAGTACATTGCTTATGATGAAGAGTGCCTCGTTAGAAGCTCACTAAGTTAAACCTATTCATAAAACTGTTACATAAGTTATAAGTTCCTCTATTCATAGCATATGAACTATAAAATCGATATAATACTGTCAACTTGAAGAAATATCGCAGTACTTATTTAATAACATACAATTCTAAGCAATCAAATTAATAAGTACACAAGTGTTTAAATAACTAAGAACTAATAGGTACCTAGTGTACGTAAACAAGTCCCTATATATCTTCAAAATGTTAATACTTGATATATTTCAATCTGATGTTGATTGGTATTTCGTTGCTAGAGGTTAAATAATACTTGAAAAAAAGAAAGTAGCCTTACCAAATATTATAAAAAGTAAGTCTTATCAAGATTTTCCCAAATGTCTTATTTGAATGTTAGCATTCATATATACTGCAAATAGTATTAAAATATACTGCATCACTAATGATAAATACCTTTGTGTCTGAAAACACAGGTCTACGACCAGTGTGTGTTACCAGTGATGACTTACGGCACGGAAACGTGGTCCCTAAATGTAGGCCTCATAACAAGGCTCAAAGTCGCTCAGCGTGCTATGCTCGGGATTTCTCTGCGAGATAGAATCCAAAATACGGTAATCCAGGTATCGGACGACGCAGTGTAGGATGCCCCCCCACCAGGTGGATCGATGACCTGGTGAAAGTTGCTGGGCGTCGTTGGATGCAGGCGGCACGGTATTGCACTTTGTGGCGTAACATGAGGGAGGCCTACGCCCAGCAGTGGACGGCGATAGGCTGAAGTGATGATGAATGATAAATACGTGAAATATGGTCAAGCGCTTTATTGAATAACTAGCAACTCGCCCTCGCTTCGCTTCGGTTTTAGTTGTTTTAACCGCGTAGTTCCCGTTCCCGTGGGAACACCGGGATAAAATATAGCCTAGGTTACTCCCTGATAGTAGACCTTTCCATTGGTGAAAGAATTTTTGAAATCGGTCTAGCCGTTTTGAAGATTACCCGGAACAAACAGACAGACACAAAAAAATTATAAAGTGATTTTTAGGCATATGTATAGTGCAAATAACCGTGTGAGCATAAAAAAGCCTATTATTTTGACATTACAAATAGACACTCCAATTTTATTTATTGGTATAGACTAGCTATCTACCCTAGCTTCGCTTCGGTTTCAGTGGTCTTTCCTGCGTAGTTCCTGTTCCCGTGGGAATACCGGGACAAAATATAGCCTAGGTTACTCACTGATATTATAGCTTTCCATTGGTGAAAGAATTTTTGAAATCAGTTCAGCCGTTTTGAAGATTACCCGGAACAAACAGACAGACAGACAGACCAAAAAAAATTAAGTGTATTTTAGGCATATGTAGTATATATAGTGCAAATAACCATGTGAGCATGAAAAAAGTCTATTATTTTGACATTACAAACGGATACTCCAATTTTATTTATTGGTATAGATTGTAGTTATACCGTAACTAAGAGAACAAGAACTTATGCCAAATTTCGTTGACAGCATACTGCCGTAGGTATTTCTAGAACAGGAATGATGACTAAATTAATTTCTTTACTAATGATCTTTAAAATGTATAATTCTATTATAATTATGATAAATTTTCTTAGTATCAAACAATTTTGGATGAAGAATAATATTTTAATAATTTTAGCTAATTATCTTTCAAATAACTAAGAACATTTAAATAAAGTTAACTATAATTATTCTAGGTTTAAATAGACCACTCTGCCTAGCCAGTATTTTACCGCTTGGCAGGATTCCAAGTTTGAAATATTATAAATAGTTTCTCAGAAATGCTACTCAGACAGAAATTTCTGTTTTGACAATATACTTAAAAGAGATGAATTTACTTATCCTAAAATATTGAGTGTTATCGTACCATTCGTGGAAAAAGGACGCAAGTGGCAAACACAAATTTCTCAGGAATGTAAAGATACTTTATCGAATAGTGAAATAAAAAAAAACTAAGTAAGTGTATTTTAAATAAAACTACTTTACCGATTTTATCGCGTTTGTATTTGATTTTTGATTGTCCGACGTTTCGAACACTTTGCAGCGTTCATGGTCACGGACGGACTAAGATGTCTCACGTCTAACAAGTCATCGTTATTAAGCATTATTTATTTTATTAAAAATCATTTATTGTCAAATTCATCATTATTATCAATCAATCATTCGTTATTTTAAAAAATCAAATACAAACGCGATAAAATCCCTAAAGTAGTTTTATTTAAAATGTGTAATACTCTCGTAAACATCAGAAATTATTATTCAAGTGTATTTACTACATTCTTCCACTAACCGTGCATTATAATGCCATTAATGAATGGCATTTAAATATTAAAAAAATATGAGTGCATTAATATATACCTATATATTATCACCTATATATTACTATCGTCATCATCATCTTACTCTTATCCTAATTACTCAGTGTCGATGCAATTTATATTCTTCTGCCATAGGACATATTGCAAAAGTCTTAGCAATAGTGTTATAATCAGCTGTCTCCCTGACGTCAACCCTCCTTGCGAAAGTAATTGTTAACCAGACCAAAGATACATTATTAATATATAAATTCAGGAATCAAGCTACTGATAGTTAGCGCTCTAAAGAAAAACTTCCTCAGCATGCAAACTCTTTACAGTGTTACTTCATCTTCTTCTACTTACGTTACTACCTTCTCTATCAGGTCGCTAATCTAACTACCTGATGTGACGTTCTTAAGGTATTAATTGAGGACCTTAGATATGGTCTACATCGGTTGAAATCATTATTATTTTTATTCTGTCTCTTCTTCACATCAATATCTTTCTTTATGTATTAATTAAAATTGCTCGGATTTTATAAAAGCTTACTCAGAATTATGAAATCAAATCGAAAGAACCTTTGATAAACTTTAATGTGAAAGTTCAGTATTGTAACTTTGATTACATACTATCAGATAGAGTTAAGGACATTGTAAATGAAGTTATAGATATTTTAACATATGGGTTGGAGTGATATTTTTAATAAAGGTTTAAAAACTGTTCACCAGCTAACAATTGGATAAAGTAACACTTATTAAAAGTTTTTGTTCCGTGTGGTGACGGAGTAAAAATACAATTCACCAGCCATTTTCTTACCCGAGGGTCTCGTAATAAACGAATAAGGGATTATAATATGCACATAACATACCCAACCCGTTTAACCAGCGTAGTAGATCAATTTCCTCCTAGGAAGAGATGTGGTGTAAGCTCGAACTCAGCATGGGGACATATGTGAGCTGTAATGACAATGATTTTTTTATTTGATACCTATCATGGTGCATAGCGCACCGTCCGAATCGTCCGGGGCGACGAGAAGGGACAGCAGACGAGCCATAGCCCGCCAGGTGCCTTTTACAAGCGCCAAGGTACGGCTCCCCTGTAATGATAACGATGACAATAAATATAATAAAAAATATAAAATCATTATATTAATAAATTTTGTTCACATCTAAAATTAATTAGTTATAAAAAAAAATATTGGCAATCTTTAAATACGTGCAAAAAATATTAAGTTACACCCCTAATAATATTACGTGGAGGCCTTACCTATCACTTACCAATTACGTCTACCGTATTAAAAAATATTTTACGCTTATATTATTACTTTTATTACTTTATAAGGACAATTTATTCACAAAACTTAGGTTCATTTTATTTTTTCACAAAGCTTATAACAATTTTGATATATTGTTATATTGTAAATGTAACCTTTTTTGTTTTGGGTAGGCTCACTCCTCAAGACTGTGCAGTGGCAACTGGCTACTTGGCAAAGCAACCGTGCCGATGCGCCCTATGGGCCATCGATCAGATCACCCTCGCGTTCAGCCGTCGGCGTGGCGCTGGATCCGCTCATATTTGGCATTAGCAGAGAACGGGCGCTGGCGCGGCGGCGCCAAGCAGTGGAGCAAATCGAGGGGAATGCTCCCGAAACCACCAATGCCCATCGAGCACCAAGCTCAAGTACTTTATATAGACCCGGATACTGATGGTAGCCGAATTAACGGTGATCGAAGTGCTGGTGGGAGGACTGACACGGAGCCCACTGAACAATAGCCCCTCCGTCTTGTCCAGGGCTACCGTCAACCCCAGCGCCTCGATCAGTCTGACAATGTCCTCGACGCAGACCTCCTTCTAGCGTCCACCGCGAGATCTACTACCCGCCTACGCCATTTTCTGAGTTAAATGCAATACTTAGTCGTAAATTATAAAATTATCTTTACAACGCAAGTTGAGGTATATTTCAAATTTGAATTTGATCAAATCCAGGATTTCACGATTAACTGAAAGTGTCCTAAACGCAGACGTTATCGTAGTACACCTAACTAGTCTCTAGATAGCGAGTCTGTAATTTATTTCATTTTAAATAATTGAACAATTAGTTTTCTTTCTTATTAGATGTTCTGCTACTTTGAATCACGAAAACTTAATTTTACTAAACGTTTTCTTTATTTAAATTAAGAAAGGTTAATTATAAGGATTGATAAAATATAACAACTAATTTGGGGCAAAATCGAGTGGAGACGGAGCAAGTATACCATTTTCCTGTGGTCATCGTAAATGATTGTTAAGAAATAAAAGCTGACAATAACAAAGAAAAATAAACGAAAACTCTTAACAAAACCTAATAATATTCCATTTGATAAGCGTGATAGTAAGGCAATTTATATTCCATAGTGAAATAATGCCTAACAATGGGACATACATTGCCTGAAAAAGAAGAAAATCATTTGACTACTCAATTTGAAAATTTAATACCAAGTCGTTACTTCTCATAAAAATACACTAGTTTCGTTCACAGTTATAAATCAGGACATAAGTTTCTATAATGTCAAAGAATTCGAGGATATGCTATTTACATTTAACGGGTACCTGTAATGTTAACTAAAATAAAGAAAACTTGAAATAAATGATACAGAGCAATATATTCTTTATTCATATTTTCGGAAACAGAATTTAACATAAACAGATTTGAATGAGCAAACTATTCATCATTAGACTAATATTTCAATCCATAGACTAATAGTCCAATCTATTCGGTTCATTTATGATTCATATTATTTGATTTACACAGTCGAGATAACACTAGTTCAATTGTCATTAGTATGATTGCAACGACCAATGGTTGATCAATTATCGAATCGACGTGTTAACTTAGTAGTCATAATAATTATGTCAAAACCGTTTCAGTAAATAATAAGTATTATTCAGTAGTTAGTAGGCTCATGTTTGTTCTTTTTATGTACTTACTGCTTTATTATATTCTCCTGGATAATATCTGATAGACCTAGGTTACTACTTCTCTTTTTCTCAGCACATATACATCCCACAGCAAGACTCTACCTCCTCCAGCATAATCGGGCAATTAATTTACCTGGCCACCCAGAAAGTAATGTGAAAAAAAGTTTTTATGTGTGTGAGACTGGCCAGTTATAATTTATTTTGAAAATATAATTATTTATTAGCAAAATAAGTACGTTCTAATTTCAAAATTGCCCTCTATATTTTTGTAGTCTAATTTAAATAATCGTGTCTCGTTCAAAACTGGATCTGCACCGGGATAATTTTCGCACTATGATTTTTTTACGATTTCAAGTATCGCCTGAAATGGTATGAATCATACGATAGATTGCCGCACTCAAGGTGAGAGACAGCACGCTGGTCAAATTCTTGGGTCACTTCCCGAGTCACCCTCCTTACAGCACTGACCTAGCACCGTGAGATTTCTTTTTATTAAAAAATCATCTCTAAGGGATACAATTTTCGTGGATAGAAAATGGCTATCAGCGTTCAAGCAGGTCATAAACGAGGTGTCTGTAACGAACTGGAATAAATGTTTCGAGAACTGGTTCACATGCAAGACACTTCGTGTAGAGACTGGTGGAGAGTACTTTAAAAAGATTTAACAAAAAAAATACCTATAGAAGAATCCTTATTTTATTTTCGCAAAACTTTTTGAGTGTGGGACACTCGTTTAAATAATAAAATAAACTTCATTCTTGATTACTATATCAGTTCTAATAGATGTTCAAGACCAAAGATTGTACATACTCTCGGAGTTACGGCGTTCATACGTATTATGACTAAATTTTAAAATCTAATTTCAGAATTGAACTTGAAAAGAATATGATATCATCATCATCATCGCAGCCCACATACGTCCCACTATTGGGCTCAGACCTCCTCCACAGTGGGAGGAAATTTGATCTACTATACCATGCTGGTTCGACTTGTTGGTATAGTGTTTCATTTTGAGTTTTCCCTCCTTGCATAGATGTTATATGCTTATTATATTCCTTAGTCATCTTTTACGACATCCACGGGCAAGATAGGGAGTGGTGAATTGTATTCTTACTCCGTCACCATACGGAAAATATGATATATTAAAAAAGTGATTGAGATAATTATGCTATTACACACTTTCTTTTTTACAGTTTCTTCGTTATATAAAATATTACTATTTCTATTACTTAATACTAAAAGGTATACACATCGAAAGTTGTTATTCAACAAATGAGGGGTTAGTCAAGTTATAAAAAGTAAGAAGTCACATAACAGATAAGTTTCAAGAGCCACTTGTAATTTTATTAGGTGTTTTTATTCTTTCATTGCCTTTTTATTTTCGATGGTGAACGTCTTGGGGCAATGAAAAGTATTTACCGAAAGTGGTGTTTTGAAGACTCGAACTAAGTTTCGAAAAGTTATCTAGTAGTTTTATTTGACTTTATTTTCCTTTTAGTTGGAAATTCCATAAAATAAATAACTATAAACATTAACATAGGCATTCACTAAAATATAATATATCTATACCAATAAATAAAATTGGAGTGTCTGTTTGTAATGTCAAAATAATAGGCTTTTTTCATGCTCACACGGTTATTTGCATTATACATATGCCTAAAATACACTTAATATTTTTTTGTCTGTCTGTCTGTTTGTTACGGGTAATCTTCAAAACGGCTGGACCGATTTCAAAAATTCTTTCACCAATCGAAAGCTATAATATCAGGGCGTAAACTAGGCTATATTTTATCCCGGTATGCCGACAACGGAACGGGAACTACGCAGGAAAGACTGAAACCGAAGTGAAGCGAGGGCGGGTTGCTAGTTATATGTAAATGATTTATTACGCGACATCGTTAACCACCTTGTACTGCACCTGCCTGACATTATTTCTGTTCCACCCTAGGTCGACTGGTAGAGAATGCCTATGGCATTAAGTCCGCCTTGTGTGTTTGTTTGTGCAAAAGTAATAAATAAATAAATAAATTTAAGGTTATGTGATTTTTTGAGAAGTCCTTTTTACCGCTTTTAAACAATTAAAATAGCCATTATACCGACGAGTAGTGACCAATTTGTTCTATCTACTTTACTACGAAACTGCACAGATGCCGAAATGGTTAAGATACCAGTCTGCGAGTTCAATTCCCACATAGGTTAATACTTCGAAAGTACTTTGACAGGATAAGAATATAATTCATCACTCTTTATCTGACCGTGGATATCAAAAAATATATTAAAGTATATAATATGTAAATAACATCCATGCAAAAGAAGAAAAACTTAAAATAACGCCGGTCAGACGTATTTTTATAAGGATACCAACATCCATCAGGGTACCTGATACTGGGTACTGATATGCAAACATGTAATTTCGGGTAAAAATCGTTATAACTGAAATAAAACTAAGTCAATTTTGAATTGTTAAATTATTTAGTCAATGTATATGCTAAGTTATCTATGCACTTAACACTTAAACGGGTTATTATTTTTAACGTTTACGTGAATATTACACATTATAAATACAACAATTTTTTCGCACCATGAATATATATATATACTTTAATATATTTTTTGATATCCACGGTCAGATAAAGAGTGATGAATTATATTCTTATCCTGTCAAAGTACTTTCGAAGTATTAACCTATGTGGGAATTGAACTCGCAGACTGGTATCTTAACCATTTCGGCATCTGTGCAGTTTCGTAGTAAAGTAGATAGAACAAATTGGTCACTACTCGTCGGTATAATGGCTATTTTAATTGTTTAAAAGCGGTAAAAAGGACTTCTCAAAAAATCACATAACCTTAAATTTATTTATTTATTTATTACTTTTGCACAAACAAACACACAAGGCGGACTTAATGCCATAGGCATTCTCTACCAGTCGACCTAGGGTGGAACAGAAATAATGTCAGGCAGGTGCAGTACAAGGTGGTTAACGATGTCGCGTAATAAATCATTTACATATAACTAGCAACCCGCCCTCGCTTCACTTCGGTTTCAGTCTTTCCTGCGTAGTTCCCGTTCCGTTGTCGGCATACCGGGATAAAATATAGCCTAGTTTACGCCCTGATATTATAGCTTTCGATTGGTGAAAGAATTTTTGAAATCGGTCCAGCCGTTTTGAAGATTACCCGTAACAAACAGACAGACAGACAAAAAAATATTAAGTGTATTTTAGGCATATGTATAATGCAAATAACCGTGTGAGCATGAAAAAAGCTCATTATTTTGACATTACCAACAGACACTCTTTATTTATTTCAAAATGTTATTTTCTTCGCTAGAGAGCTCCGATAATAAACGCGTCCGATCGCTGCTAAATTCAAAGTGCTATAGGGAAAACCGCAGTTTTTTTTTTTTGTGTGTGACTTAGTTGTTAGCCTCAGATGGCTTTGACAACTTTACCCGGACTGGTGGGTGAGCGCTGAGGGCTCTCAACCCGTGGGAAAACCGCGGCCTCCGACGCGCTATTTATAGGCACGCTCCCGCCGCCCCAGTACCGCCGCAAACGCTACGTCCCGCAATTTTTAAATCTGTAATATCTTCGAAAATATTCATTTAAATCATATGTTGTAAAGGGCCATATAGATCTATATTAAATCAACAATTTATTTAAGGTATTTAATTGGATAAGGATTAATGCTGTATTGGATAAAATCGCTTCGAAAATTAGCCATTATTTGTCGTAAAAAGTAAATGACAAAAAAATGTTATTGTGGGATATCCATAAGAGAAAGACATATACTATCGCGGAGTTTTCTGTAGACTTTTTCAATGTGTACGATATTTAGTACATTATTTTGATAAATCTCGTAGGGTTCAGCCTGCGTTTGCAATGTAAGCGGAAAAATGTAATTATTTACGACATCACATTAGAAACCTCAAAAATAACAATATTTTTCCACTATTTAATGGATGTTATTATACATATAAACCTTCCTCTTCAATCACTCTATCTATTAAAAAAAACCGCATCAAAATCCGTTGCGTAGCTTTAAAGATTTAAGCATACATATGGACATAAGGACAGAGAAAGCGACTTTGTTTTATACTATGTAGTGATTACTATTACACAATACATATATACTCTATAAATATATATAAATACAAATACGTATGTATTGTATTTATATATATTTATAGAGTATAAAAATATAAATAATGATAATGAATTAAATCGTAGGTATATCTTTTTTTTTGTGAGTTAGTTACGGTCGGCGCGCTCCATGCACCACTCCGTCCGGCGCGACAGAGGGGTGTAAGCACGCACACCCGTAACCCACCCGCGACACGCCGCCTGCCGACCATCGGAGCAGGGTAACTTGACGTCAGTGGTCGGTTTAAATCGTATACCTGCGGTAAATTAATTTTCTATATTATAGTTTCATTTTATAGATTATTTTTAATGTGAACTTAGATTTCGTCTAGTGGCACTTAGCTTCGAAACAAACATTAAGAGAACTCGTAAAGTCGTTAAGAAATGTTTATAGACTATACGTGACTTTCTTTGTCCTAGTTTTGTGTATACTTAGATGTGGTATTTCGCAGCAATATGCTGTCTATATTATAGTTGCTTTAAACTACTTACGTAAAAAAATTGTCTTTTTTTTTTCCGCCCTAGCCGAGGCCGCGGTTGACGTGACCGGGGAATTAGTCCGTCACCCGCCGTAAGGCTGACCACGTGAGAAAAGACCGACGTCCTCCCCGAGGGAGGGACGTCGGTTGATGGGAGGGTACCCCAAGTAGGGGGTATTCCGTCGGGTCGACCACTGATAACAAGTAACCCTGCTCCGGTGGTCGGCCCAACGACGAAGGCGACGTGCATCGTGGGTGGGTTGCGGGTGTGCATGCTTATGCTCTATCGCCCGGACGGAGTAGTGCGAGGAGCGCGACGACCGCAACCCACCCAAAAAAAAAATAGGCTTTTTTTGTTAATGTAATGTTTAATTATACTCCATCAAATCAAGATTTATTGATAACTAGTAACCCGCCCTCGCTTCGCTTCGGTTTCAGTCGCCTTACCCGCGTAGTGCCCGTTCCCGTGGAAATACCGGGATAAATTATAGCCTATGTTACTCCCAGATATTATTGCTTTCCATTGATGAAAGAATTATTGAAATCGGGTTCGGTGGTTTAAGCGAGAAAGTGTAACAGACAAACTTACTTTCGCATTTATAATATTAGTAAGGATAGGTTTTTGTGTGTTGGCAGAGAAAGAATAGAATTTTCCACTCCTTCTCTTGCCTGTGGGTAATATAAAGACGATTAAGGGATATTCTGTAGATAACATCGATGCCAGAGTAGATAAACTTGGTTTAAACCCTTAAGTAACTCTTACAATTAGTAAATGTACGCCCACTGTCACCGAGGCTTCCAGTGAGTCATTTACCCTTTCGAGGATCTAAGCTCTGGTATACTTTTACTTAATGGTAGAACTTATTACATTTATTAATGTTGTTCGCATAATTAGTAATGTTTGTGTTATATTCTATACCAATAAATAAAATTGGAGTGTCTGTTTGTAATGTCAAAATAATAGGCTTTTTTCATGCTCACACGGTTATTTGCACGACACCTATGCCTAAAATAGCAATTAATAAATTTTTGTGTGTCTGTCTGTCTGTTTGTTCCGGGTAATCTTCAAAACGGCTGGACCGATTTCAAAAATTCTTTCACCAATGGAAAGCTATAATATCAGGGCGTAAACTAGGCTATATTTTATCCCGGTATTCCCACGGGAACGGGATCTACGCGGGTAAAACGACTATAACCTATAACCGAAGCGAAGCGAGGGCGGGTTGCTAGTTTGCAATAAAAAAGAAACTGTCCTAATTCGAAGAGGATCACACTGGAACTAATACTGCGTGTTGTATACAATTATACATACAACTTAATAACAACTTCTTAAATTTAAGGCTCGTGGTTGCTATAGAAATATCTACCAAATCATACAGTCGTACTTTTTAAATGGCTCGACTAAATTGAAACTTGGTCACCATGCTGTGTCGAAACCACTGACGATAGGCTGCCCTAAAGGTTCGGTATTAAGTCCATATCTATGGAATTTAGGTTTTGACGATTTTCTCGAGTTACCTCTACCGAAAAATTGTCTACTGATCGGCTATGCAGACGACGGACTTTTACTTATACAATCGAACACAAGGGATGGTTTAGAGAAATTAGCGGAAACATGCCTCAATGATATATTCGATTAGGGTACACGAAACCGGCTTGCCTTCGCACCACAAAAAACATATCATCTTTTATTAAAAGGACATTTACAATCGGCGCCGCGTATAAAATTCAATAATATGACTGTCAAAAAGAAAGAATCAGTTTGCTATCTCGGCCTAGTCTTAGAAAAAAAATTTTCATTTATTGAGCATATTAAAACTATAGGCGAAAAAGCGAAACGGAATTTCTACGCGCTTACTAGAATATCCACATCTACTTGGGGCCTTCGTTTTAATACACTTAAAACCATATACATGGCCACATATTTGGGGTGTATTTGTTACGCTGCACCTGTATGGGCCGATAGGGCCACCATAGGGGCGGCTCGCCTTAAATTACTACAGAGCCAACGTATGGCCCTAATATTCTTATGTAAAGCCTATAGAACGGTTAGTACCGAGGCCTTACCAGTACTCGCGGGTGTACTTCCGGTTGATTTGGAGATTCAGAGACGAGCGTCAATGTATTACACCACAAAGGAAACTATGAATACAGATTTCCTTCTACCGCGCGATCGAAATAAAATTGCTAGATTGTTTGCACCACAATCCATTGTCTATGAGGAACTTTTAACTGAATGGCAAGAAAGATGGGATTCATCATCGAAAGGTCGTCATCTTTATCTATTTTTTCCATGCATCCGGGAGCGCCTGGAGAAGGTGTGGCTGGAGGTTGACCACTTCGTGGCCCAATTTTTAACTGGCCATGGCAACTTTAAAAGTAAATTATTTTCTTTTAAACTCGTATCATCACCATTATGTCAATGTTCCACATCTGACCACGAGTATGAACAATCAGCACATCACATTCTCTGGGAGTGCGATCTCTGGCGAAACGAGCGTAACCTTATGTTAAACAGTTTGCAAGTCACCTGTGGGGTAGTATACTATACGGACCTTGTAGCAACTCGAGAAAATTTCCGTGCGTTCATGCGTTTCTGCCATACCTACTGTAGCAATCAATCTTAACGCTCACATATAGGCCCCGTTAAGCTCTTCCGTATTCGTGGTGCCGTACTGCTGCGCTATTATAACTGTACACCTTTTTACTTAATGGCTGACTAGTCATTTTGTTTTCCTGTCTCCCGCTTTGCCTAGGAGGGAAGTGGAATCTCTCTTTCCAACTCCTCCTCTTTAATCTTTTCTAATTAAATTTGTTGCGGGTCCCAAGACAATTAAAATCATATCCCGGGACTGCCTGAGGGTCAAACCTCGGTGTCATTTATGGAGACCATTGTGGATCCTGGCTTACAGGAGTTACAATGGTGGAAATGTGTGGTGGGATTAGTCCCAAAAAAAAAAATACAACTTAATAAATAATAAACTCATTTGCAAAAAAAACGGGCGGTTTTGATTTTCATTCATATTTAAAAAGATACAATACCAAAAAGGTTTCAATCGTTTGTACACGTTACTGGCCGGTTTTAAAAATGCTGTGGTATTTAAAAAAGTACGTTCTAAATTCAATTTTTCATTTGATGTTCATTTTTACAGAAAACCCCTTTTTATCCTACATTTTTGGCGCGAAGTTCCAGAAGTTAACATCGACTTTCATAACTTTTATTCAATTTTTATCGATTAATTTCATATCCTTGACTGTCAAAGCTTTATTTAATGCTGTTTGGCTGTATCAAAAATGGTAGATAAAGTGGTAAAAGCTACCAAAATTATCGCGCTGCTTGAAGAGGGTTGCAGCCAATGTTTCGTGGCTAGGAGGCTAAATGTTAGTCGCTCGACAGTCCAAAGGACCTGGCAGCGATATCAGGAGACTGGTTCCGTCGAGAGAAGGCCTGGTTCTGGAAGAAAACCATGTACCCAACCACGGGATGATCGTTTTCTTGTGAGTCGCGCATTGAGAAATCGCAAATCTTCGTATGTGGATCTTAAGAACAACCTCCAAGAAGTAAGAAATGTGCATATTAGTCTATGGACGGTCAGGAGGAGGCTTCTCGCTGCCAATATACGCAGTCACCGCCCGGCCCGCGGCCCCAAATTACTCCGTGAGCACAGAGTTCACAGGCTTAGGTTCGCTAGAAATTGTGAATCATGGACTCAAGACGATTGGAATAGGGTTTTGTTCTCTGATGAAGCCAGGATATCTCTGTTCGGTGAAGATCGACGTCGGCGAGTGCTAAGAAGACAAGGAGAACGCTTTGCAGAGGCATGTTTCGAAGAAATCACACCTTATGGTGGGGGCTCTGTTATGTTTTGGGCAGGAATAAATTCAATGGATCGTACAGAGTTAGTCTTCATTGAAAACGGCTCACTGACTGGGCATCGATACATAACGGAAGTTCTAATTTCTCATGCACAACCCGCATTGGCCGCTCTAGGTGAAGACTCGATTTTTATGGACGACAATGCTCGCGCCCACCGATCCCGCGATGTTAATGCGTATGTGCAAGAGGTCGGCATTCGTCGTTTGGATTGGCCAGCTCGAAGTCCCGACCTCAATCCCATAGAGCATGTCTGGGACGTTCTGAAACGGCGTGTGAGATCAGTACACCCGGCTCCGCAGACCATCAGAGAGCTGAAGAATGTGATTACTGCGGAGTGGGAACGTATTCCGCAAGCAAGTATCCGGGATATACTCGCTAGCATGCCCAGACGAATTCAAGCTGTGATTTTAGCTAGAGGGGGTCACACTCGATACTAAACATTTATCTGCTTTTACTTTATTAAAGAAAAACAAACAAAAAAACTTTTTTATTTTTACTTCATGAGCATATGCACTACTAGCGAATATACACTACTAGCGAGGTTTAGCATTATTTCCCATAAATTGTATCTAAATTTTATGAAATACTGATGAAAACGATTATTTTCTTATTAATTTAGCAAATTGTGTGGATAAAACTACCTATAATTATCAAACAAAGAAATATTAACATTTGAAATGGTTCATTGCTTAGGTGCCCGTTTTTTTTGCAAATGAGTGTAATTAATTTAAAAAGTCAACTATTCCCAGCAAAGGACTGCACAGATAGTGCACTGATACTGCACTGATGTGCGATCCACAAATTGTTGTTTTGAGTCTGGATGTAATTTGTGTCAGTTAATTGTATGTTTGTAAAGTCCCCCACATTACAAGGCATATATCTTTAGTGCAGAGTATTGTTTAAAAAAAAAACAATAACAGGCCATTATTAATCTAAGATAGT
Source organism: Lymantria dispar (assembly GCA_032191425.1). Classification (NCBI taxonomy): domain Eukaryota; kingdom Metazoa; phylum Arthropoda; class Insecta; order Lepidoptera; family Erebidae; genus Lymantria; species Lymantria dispar. The sequence goes on along the minus strand of CM063452.1, from coordinate 27,001,848 downwards.
GTCACAAGTACATATGTCTGCTCATATGAAAATAAAGTTAGATTTTCTTAAACGAATTGTAAGGAAATAAAATTAATTTACGGATCAAAAAGTACAAAAAAAGAATAATAATAACATGAAATAGATAGATTTGATCGAAGCAATAAATTTGATCTCACGCTGTTTGAATGCGACTGGACAACTTCCCAACTGAGCTATTGTCACTCTTGACGGCGAAGGCAAAATTTAAATTCCTATTCTATTGACATTTTATGTCATTGCATTGATTAGCTAAAAACACCGATAAAACAACATTTTCTAGAAATAAAAGCTATTCTGAGTTGCCGCCTATTCCGCCGATTCCGTGATTGCAAGAATTGCTCGTTTAAAGATACAAGATAATAGTACAAAACTTCCTAGTATGTATGCAATTTGAAATGCAGTCAATATTGCAAACAGCATCCAACAGAAAATAACTGTATTATCTATTTAAATTTAATCATTACAAGCGCAATGAAAACAGTAATCCCTGATGCATTAAATTGAAATAGGCACGTAATAGAGGCCCTGATGAATTCACGTCGTCAATGCCATCAATCAATGTCCTGTATTAATTACCCATCTAATGTCGAACGAGATTGGATTTGTTGATGTATTTAGTTGAAGTTTATATATTTATTTCTACTAGTCAGTATTAATAGTAGTGTGATATTCATACGGCCTAAACATATCAAGATCAGCGTATATTAGCTTGTATTTTTTTTAGTGCAAACGAGCAAACAGTATACATGATGATAAGTGTTGCTGCCGCTCGTTGACCTTTGTAAGGCCGCTGCCTACCGCGAAGAAAGTGAAGGGAGAGTGAATATGTGCTATTAGGTTCGATGATACTAAAGGCATCACTAAAACCCACAATACGCAAACACCCTCAGAAAGTTGGGCTGCCGGCTCTCTCGCTCACCGAACGAAGAGCAGTAATAAATTGCTACTACTCAGACGTCGATTTTCTGCGAGTGTGTGGTACTACTCCGGACGGACCAGCCCGCGGCTATAGACAGCAGTGTGGTCCTACCACTAGTATTTGTTTTATTTTTATTTTTTATGGTAGAGTAGCAAATGCCCGCGGTATCACCCACGTAGTTCCCGTCTCTAGGAGTACTGGGGTAAAATATAATCTAAATATACCTCATATAGACAGCTACTTGATAGTAAAATATTATCAAAATGGGTTCAGCCGTTTAGAAGATTATCCGGAACAAACAGACAAAGAAACCAAAATTTTTTTAACGGCTGTTGAAACATAACATAACATAACACCTTGGAAATAACCATGTGAACATGAAAACAACCTACTATTTTGACATCACAAACAGAAACGTCAATTTTATTTATTTGTATAGATTATAGACTAGTGAACCCAAACGATGCTGTTCTGTTCAAATCTAAAAAATGGTATTTTCTTTAAAATCTATCGCTACGCCACATACAGGGTCCAATTATTAATCTAAATCATTCTCGAATCAATATATATATATACATTATACATATACAATTACACACACACAATTACACGTATATATATATATATATATATATATATATACATATATATATAGAGTTTAAGCGTATTATATCCCTTAGTCGTCTTTTACGACATCTACAGACACGATGGGGAGTGGTGATTTGTATTCTTACTCCGTGACCACAAGGAACATTGTACATATCTTAAGAAAAAAATCATCATCATCATCATCATCATCTCAGCCCATATACGTCCCACTGTTGGGCTCGGGCCTCCTCCATAATGGAAGGGTAATTGACCTACTATACCACGCTGGTCAGACGTGTTGGTATAGGGTTTTAATTCGAGTTTTCCTTCTCTCGCATAGATGTTATATGCGTTTTATATCCCTTAGTCGTCTCGTACGATCACCCACGGGTAAGTTAGGGGGTGGTGCATTGTATTCTTACTCCGTCACCACACGGAACAAAATCACAATGGATATATAAGTTGCCGCAGTCTTGAGAAACGAGGTTCAAGTTAGAGTTTGCAGATGGTAACCGGCTTGAAAATTAGTTCGTTTATTTCAAAACAACATAACCTTATCATATTATTAAGTTGGCATTAGCATCACATATTTTTTCCATTTAAAAATGTCTAAATTTGAGCAAATTAAGTGTCATAGCGGGAGCTTTTCATTTACTTCTTTAATTAAAATAATCTGCAGCGGAGGCGCATCGATTGCTCGTAGAAGCATGTAATGAGGATGTCTTGAGTGACAGAACATATCGTGAGTGGTTTCAACAGTTAAAAAATGGCGATTTTGACCTGCACGATAAAGATCGCAGTGGAAGGCCAAGATTTTACAAGGATGCAAAATTGAAGAAATTATTGGATGAAGATACGTCTCAAACACAAAAGTGACTTGCACTAAGTTAGAAAGTCACACAGCAAGCAGTCTCACATCGTTTAAAATCGTTAGGAATTATTCTTAAGCAAAGTAATTGGGTTCCATACGAATTAAAGCTGAATGATGTTGAACGCCGATTATGCATAAGTGAAATTCTACTAGCTAAGCACAAAAAAAGGTTTTTACATCGAACCGTCAGTGGTGATGAAAAGTGGATATACATAATAATCCAAAAAGAAGAAATTATTGGGACTACCTGGTCACGCGTCAACATCCACAGCAAAATCGAATACTCGTGGAAAAAAACTCGTGCTGTATATTTGATGGGATCAACTGGGTGCAGTGTATTACGAGTTGCTTAATCCAAGCAAAACAATTACAAGAACTCTTTATCGAACACAATTGAAGAGATTGAGCTGAGTTCTAAAGGAAAAATGTCCGCAATACTACTCCAGACATGAGAAAATTATTCTTCTATACGATAACGCTCGTCCGTATATAGCAGTTGCAGTGAAAAACTATTTGGAAACACTTGATTTGGAAGTCCTACCCCACCCGCCGTATTCACCAGACATTACGCCGCCGCCGTCCCATTGGACAATGGTAAATGCACTGTCGGAGCAGAGGTTCACATCACGTGACAAAACTGAAAAGTGAATCTTGATAAAAAATATTAAGAAACCTTTTTGTAGAGCATGAAATTTTTCTTAAGAATAATTATTTGCTATATAAAAATATTGATATTTATAGTGGTTAAAAAAGTCCAGAATCCAAATTAAAAAATTAAAAAAATATATCAATGTTTAAGGCTTGATTACAAGGGAACGGCTCTTCCTACGTTAATTTATTAAGAGAGCTTTTTTGTAGGGAATTTAATTTCCTTCAAAGATATGAAATGGAAAAATTTTTAAAATTCATGATGTCCTAATTTTGTGTGAAAAATTCAGTAGCTGTTCAAAAATCGATAATCATAATGATGCACCTCTTAATATTAATATTAAGGGCTCAAGTTTTCAGAATAATTTTCTTTTGTCATCATGAACAATATTTTCATAGTACCGCTAATAAAAAAAATTGTTCGTTTTTTAGGCCCAGTCTATTCGACAATATATTATTATTTCGAATAACTAAACAAATAATATTTCTATAACGTGATTCCACGTATAGGAATGGAGTAAAAACACAATTCATGTTTTTAAAGACTACTAAATGTTATCATATGCAAATTAAATCAATGAAGATGAAGAAAACTCAACATAAAACCTTATAACAACACGTTCCATTGTAGATAATACCCAAACTCAACAATGGGACTTATATGGCATTAGTTGATTTTGATGATGACTTATTTTAAAAATAAATAACAATACCATCAAAAACAAAACTTGTAAAAAAACCAAACGAAGCCTCTCAACTGAGTTCTTCTACCATAAAAAGTTGTGAGATCCATGTTATACCAAGTCAGTTAATTCATTCAGCCCCTGCTTAAGGGACCTTTCTTCTTAAGTTATTACGCAATTAGCTAACATTAGACCACATCAATATTAAAAATATTTTATGTTTTAAATAAATAGATTGACTTGGCAATCGCATGAAAACACAACATACCTCACAAGTAATACATATTATATTAAATTAGATTGTTTAGTGCGACTAGTGTGACTAGTTATAATTCTTAAACTATTGGCTCAAATTGAATGAAAGTTGGAATGTACCGTGTGTATATAATGCCTGCTAGGTTAATAAAAATTCAGACTTCTAGTTTTATTCACAACGAAGTTATAGGGGTTCGAAAATGGCCTGAATTGCTTCGAGAAAAGTATGTTACGACAGTGCTACGTTTTTGCTCGACTTGGTGGTCGACAGATATGTTTTTCTTTCCTGAAGACACCTAAAGTCAAATATCCTACCCTTATACTTCTTCAATCGTAGGTATTTAATGGTCGATCAATTGACTTATTTTAAGAGTGTAAGAATAGTCTTGTTCAGTTTGTCAGCTATAAGATTATCATCGTGCTATTATTCCGATTACTTGGAAACAACTCAATATGTACTCTTCTTTCATAGTACATATGGCAAGTTATTGGCAATAGTTTTATGACCGGCCACCTGCCTTTTTTACAGCAACCACGAGCAACGTAAGGCTTGGTAGTATTTGTAGCCACTACCATACACTATTTGTTTTGTATAATTTGGCTAATCAGGCAAAATGTAAACTATACTAAGGGATGTTTGCATGTGTGAGTATGCGTGATGTCTTTAGTATCACCGAACATTATTGCATGCATTCAAACTCCTTCCACTTTCGTCATAGTAGGCAGAGGTCTAGCAAAATCCATAAGCAATATCGCTACCCATCAAGTGTACTGTTTGCTCGTTCGACACTATCTACACTAATATTATAAAGAGGAAAAGATTATACTTTTGCGGGTGTGTATGTTTCTAATGAATAAAGTCAAAAACTACCGTGCCGATTTTAAAAATTCTTTCACAATTGGGAAGCTACATTATCCCTGAGCAACATAGGCTATATTTTATCTCAGTATTCCCACGGAAATGAGAACTACGCGGGTAAGGTGATTGTAATCGAAGCGAAGCGAGGACGGCTCGCTAGTCAGCAATAATAAAAGTGCAAATAATAATAATAAAATTGTAATATTGAATGAGAAAGGTTCAAAACTAAATCCACTATAGTATTCTATCACCAATGTAATACTAAGTTGAGAAAAACAAGTAAAAGAACAACAGCTCAACTAAAGCACCTGACAAACAAATATTAATATCACTCCTTCTGGAAGTTTGTGAAACATCTGTCGACTTAGGATGGTTTCATGCATAATGCAAATGACTGATTGTGCCACATAGGGCCCTAGAGTTCTTTGCTACAACATTCATCCCGTATTTGCTTGCAAACAGCTTTTACCGTTTATTCTCCTTTATTGCACTTCACATAATACTGTCCATAATATTGTGTTTTGGTTTCTAAATACATTAATATTCTCCTATTGGTCGTATTCATTAATACGACATATTTTATGGATGGGTAATGAAGAATATAAAATTCAACTAATGTACTTCTGTTCTATATCAAAAAAGTACACATATATCTCAGAGTTTTTATAGGTTTCTCCTTAGTAGAAAGAAATTTAATATTATAAAGGATTTTCCGTGTGGTGACGGAGTAAGAATACAATTCAACTCCTGACTTGCCCGTGGATGTCGTTAAAGATGACTAAGGGATATGTGCATATAACATATATGCAAGTGAAGGAAAACTTGAAATAAAATCCTATACCAAGCTGTCTGACCAACATGGTATAGTAAGGCAAATTCCTTCCCATTGTGGAGGAGGCCCGAGCCCAACAGTGGGACGTATATGAGCTGAAATGATGATGAATGATAAAGGATATAACCATTTTTCTTTACCTATAAATGGGGCGCGTAGGCGCGAATACCTGCGTATCATGCCGCCCAAGCCGAGGCCACGGTTGACGTGGCCGGGGATTAGTCAGTCACCCGCCGAGAGGCCGACCGCGTGAGGAAAGACCGACGTCCTCCCCGAGGGGGGGGGGACGTCGGTCAATGGGAGGGTACCCCACGTAGGGGGTATTCTGTCGGGCCGACCACTGATGACAAGTAACCCTGCTCCGGTGGTCGACCCAACGCCGAAGGCGACGTGGTGTTCGGGTAGGTTGCGGGTGTTGCGTGCTATACGCCCCTCTGTCGCCCCGGACGGAGTGGTGCGAGGGGCTCGCCGACCGCAACTCACCCCAAAAAATAGAAAATCCTATAAATAAAGGTTAATTGTATTGGATTATTTAGTAATCTAATGTATATCCTACATAATTTATTGTGTGTAAGTCCACTGTGTACCTGGGTGGTTGTACGACAACCTATATGAATGAGTTGGTAAATTCTGTTAGAAGAACTTGTTATTTACTGTGCATCATTGCATTCGAATTTGCGATCGCAGTTCATGTTGTTTCTTTGAAGTTAACTACTGCCCGCTGTCTTTTTCGCGCGCACAGTTTTTTAAGTATGCCATGAATAAACAAGGGATTATAACACATCTTATTCTTAAGTCATTACCCCATAGTGAAATTAAGAAAAGGGATATATAACTTAATTAATATACTGCTCAAAATTCAAATAACCAGTACTCAAATGTGTTAATTTTTCGTGTGATGACGGAGTAAGGAAACAATTCATCACCCCATTTCTAACCATAGTGTAGTAAAAGATGAGTGAAGGATATAATATAATTGCAAGAGACAGAAAACTCTAAAAGCAAAACTCTATGCTGTCTGACCAGCATGGGACCGTAGGTCGGTCCCTCCTATTGTGGAAGAGGCTTGAGCCCAGACGCAGGAGGTATATGAACCCCTAGACGAGGCCGCGGGTGACGTGACCGGGGAATTAGTCCGTCACCTGCCGAGAGGCCGACCGCGTGAGGAAAGACCGATGGGAGGGTATTCCTATTATATGTGAGGGGTATTCCGTCGGGCCGACCACTGATGTCAAGTAAGCCTGTCGGTCCAACGACGAAGGCGACGTGCAGGTGGGTGGGTTGCGGGAGTTGCGTGCTTACGCCCCTCTGTCCCCCCGGACGGAGTGGTGCGAGAAGCGCGCTGACCGCAACCCACCCAAAAAAAAAAGGAGGTATATGAACCGTGATGATGAAATAATTTAATAAAATTAAAATATTGTTATTTTGTTATACTTATTTTATTTTTGTTATTTTTTAAATGACTAAGAGTTTTAGCCTAACTTTATCTGATGATTATTGGTTAACAGTTACATTCCCAAGTTCATAAAGGAATTGCTAATAACTTGTAAGCGTCAAATAAAACTATTGTCATAACTTTTTCAATATTTAGGAGGAGGCTACATATTGTATTGACCGCAAGTAATTTAAAATTAGATAAGAGCAGGAAGATGATGATGACAGTACGCTATGCGTACTATCATCATCGCAGGCCACATACATCCCACTGTTGAGCTCTGACCTCCTCCACAATGGGAGGGAATTTGACCTGCTATACCATACTGGTCGGACAAGTTGTTATAGGGTTTAATTTCGAGTTTTCCTTCTCTTGCACAGATGTTATGTGTCTATTATATCCCATAGTCGTCTTTTACGACATCCACGGGCAAGATAGGGAGTGGTGAATTGAATTCTTACTCCGTCACCACACGGAAGAACAAAAATGTAACTATGATAATCCCGATTTCCCAATTCCTAAAATCGCAGGGAATAGCGAATTTTATTCTTACTCCAGCACAATATTGAAATATACAAGACAAACAGCTCGTAATGTCAGTTTATTATCAAAGCTAAACAGAATGAACTTCGATAAAAAAAAAACTCGTCTAGTCTACGCATCAATGAACACGTTACTTGAATACAAAATGGCACTATATCTCATTTTGTTGTTACAAATTGTGTGATAAATCATATAGTAAAACCAAAAAAGTGAAGCCGAACGTACGTGACTAATTCAAGTACATGAAAAAGCTTTCACTAAACAACTAGTGAATGTGCATAAGTGTATCGGATATGTTTTACGGCAATCCCAGTGGGGGTTGCGCGACGGAAGAAAATATCAAAATATAGAAAATAACGAAACTTCTAGAATTCACGACAACGAAACGGGCTTGAAGAGTACTTATTATAAGATTATAAATGGTATTTTGAATACTTTTATTAGCTAAAGTAATAGGTCTGTAAAACAATAATATTTCGAGAAATATTCATTACTATAAAACATTTTTTACGGATTTTATCGCGTTTCCATTTCATGTCCTGATTTTTCGAATACTTTTCAGCGTTTTTGTTTATGGAAGGACTATCCTTCCATGAAAGTTGCTATGAAATCAACATCATCATCTTTTCAGCTCGTATACGAATCTCACTGTTGGGCTCGAGGCTCCTCCACAATAGGAGGGAAATTGATCTTACTATAACATGTTGGTCACATACACCGAAATAATATCACTGATGTCAAGTAACCCTGCTCCGGTGGTCGGCCCAACGACGAAGGCGACGTGGTTTTCGGGTGGGTTGCTGGAGTTGCGTGCTTAAGCTCCTCTGTCGCCCCGGACGGAGTGGTGCGGAGGCGCGCCGACCGCAGCCCACCCAAAAAAAAAAAAAAAACACCCAAATAATATCCTACACCAACGTATAGGATTTTATTTCGAGTTCTCCTTCTATTGCATAGATGTTATATGTGTATGTTCCTTAGTCATCTTTTACGACATCCACTGGCAAAATAGAGAGTAGTAATTTGTATTCTTACTCCGTCACCACATGCTATGAAATGAATAAAAATAATTTTATTGCAAATGTTTAATACTTGCGTAAACAGTAGATATCATTACACTCAGAATTCATCATCATCTTGCTCTTATCCCAATTACTTGGGGTCGACGCAATATGTCATCTGTTTTGACATATTGCAAAAAGTTTCGGCAATGACTTTTATGACCGGCCGCCTGCCTGACGTCAACCCTCCTTGGGAATGTAATCGTTGACCCAAATGGTACCAGATGGAGTTGGTCCGGGTCAATCTAATATATCATTACACTCAGAATTAATCTTCAAAAACATATTGAACCCCTACTACGTGAACTAATAGCATCTTGATTTATCTTATTTAGTACATGAAGCCGGTATCATAAAACTGCTGATGACTAACCTAGTCCTGAAATACCGCTATTGAAGACATTTAATAAGAAAAAATATTATTCTGTCGGTACAGTCTAAAAACTCAATAGATATTGGATTATACCAATGAAGGCCGACTAAATAATGCATAATGCTAAACTAATAAGAATTACATATGGTTACACCAGATACGTCATCATCATCATCATTCAGCCTTTTGCTGTCCATTGTTGGATGTAGGTCTCGCTCATATTTCGCCACAAAGTGCGGTCCTATGCCGGCTGCATCCAACTCAGCAACTTTCACCAGTTCACTAATCTAATTGGTGAAAGTCCGATACGTGGTCGCCACTAAATACTGTGCAGTAAATAGATTCCTTATCATCACCACTGTCATCATCAGCACATATAGCCATTTTGGGATATAGACTTATTTGCAAGGGGATAATAATTACAATTCTGCCCTAATTACAATTCTTGGCAAGTAGCAATCGCAACTGCTGTTCTAAGCTTCCCTGGTTAGCATTGCTGCCCACATTCTTGGAGATGCCCTAGTCGGTTTTTACAACTTCCACGGGCTAGCAGGGGTGGTGACATATTGTATTCTTAACCTATTTCCACACGGAGAGATAATAATCTTAAAAAATAAACAGATAAATTAAATTTATAATTGGTTGTGCATCAAACTTAGTATTATTTATAACATTCCTTGACACGAACTCGATGCAACTTAAGTTTGTCCTCTCACTTTAGAAGTGGAGTGTTTCACGGAGAACTTTGTTTGTTCCTTTATTCCAACTTATGAACTATTGAATTCACTTGGAGGATTCTTTGACTACTAGAACTTAATGTTTTAAAACTATTACATTGTTTCGTACATAAGATAATACTTTATCACTTAAAAAGACGTAGAGTTCCTGATAAATAAGATATCATAATGTCTTCTGATGTTTACGCGAGTATTACATATTATAAATAAAACTATTTTTACAGATTTTATCGCATTTGTATTTGCTTTTTTATTGCCCGACTTTTCGAACACTTCACACTCAGTCCGCCTATGACCATGAACTACGAACGCATAATAGTATTATTTATAATAGGGTACTTAGCTATCTTTACTTAGTGGTGAGCCACCATGGCGACAGTTTTCTGTTTATAGCCATAAATGGGCCAAATTCTAGCAATGAATTCGACGTCTGGGAAGGATTATAAGTAGTATTTTGTTGTTATACTTCGTTAGGTGAGGGAAAAACAAAGATGCCGAAATCGCCTTCATGTTCACATCCTATTTTCACCAATCTTGTACTTTTGGTGGGCAATAACTTTGTACCTTTAGTATTGCTGAAGTTCTTAAGTAGTCTATTTACTCGTCTTTGACCAAAATCAAAAATAAAAACTCTTTCTAGGACGTATTAATTCTTAATTGTAGATGAGGGTCGCCATATTACTGAGTCCATTTACAGAGAACATTATTTTTTCATAAAACAAATGTCGTCTTACTTCCAGCGGGTTTTAGGAGTAGATCACGTGTTGGCATATTTGAAGTATTAACTTTCCATATCAAGGTTCAAATGAACGACAGATGAATGACAGGCGAAACTGGCGTCTTAATGCGGTTTACCATCAAGGTACAGATTTCTATCTCTGTTAAAGCAAACGATTACAATTTTACGTTTTAATACATACATAATTTAGAAGAATCAGAGATGCACCTCGTTGGGTTGGAGCTATTTATAACCTCTGTGTTGTGATCGTTCTATGGTCAATTAACAGTCCTTGCCGTGGACATGGATGTTTTAACTGAGGACAATTCGCCACCAGAAACAAATGTGACCTAATATAAATGAGAGTTTGTTTCGAGTTATCCTTCTCTTGCATAGATGCTATACCTTAGTCGTATTTTACGATATCCACAGGTAAGATAGGCAGTGGTGCATTGTATTTTTATTCCGTCACCACACGGATAGACATATTTTTGTTTATTACATACCTTTTATTGACATAGGTTAATTAGGATTGTAATATATACATTGCGAGAAATAGTGTGTATAGGGGGAGGAGTTGTGTTTATACAAATATATTAGCAAATCAAGCAAAATTACATAGGTACATACAAAACATAACAGTGGTAGCCAATTTGAAAATTATTAAACTATTATGAAGAGATCTCAGATTTGATGGTAATGACGTATATTTCTAGCTTGTATATAAAATTCTAAATTTTAACAATTGTTTCATCCAAATGAGAAGGAAGAAATTGTGAGAAAGTGTTCTAGAAGATGTCTGAAATATCCGATGTTGTGGTACCCTGGAGTTGTCATGATGATCTATAACTGTAGATAATTAATAATCCTCAATTATTCTAACATCTGGCATATCGTTACGCTATTTTTCAGATGGCGGTCGTTCCGTGGATAAATAATATCCGTTGAAAATAAAAAGCCATCCCTAATACGATTGAGAATAATTGAGGCCTGACGGATAAATACGTACAATTATCTCTGTTCAATAACTAAATTATTGTGATGAACAATCGATAAATAAATTGTTCTCATTCACCATAATTTCAATCTACAATAATTAAAAAAGAAAATCCTTCCGAAAATTCAATGTATAAAATTTTATTAAAACTAGCAATCCGCTCTCGCTTCACTTCGGTTTCACTCACCTTGATCCTGCATTTTAAATCTCCAATATGTTCTAAAATATTACGATACGCGATTGTAGTCCATGAGGCCTCAGGTTCGATTCTCGGACCGGGTAAAATTTTGTAGGAGTTTCTTGAGAGGGAAATTGCCTAAGTTACTCCTTATATGGACAGGTGCCTGGCTGTAAAATATTATTAAAATCGGTCCAGCCGTCTGAAAGATTACAGACAGATAGTCCAAAAATTTTTAAAGTGGTTTTTGGCATAGATATTCCATAAATAACTATGTGCCCATGAAAAAACGTATTCTGTTAACATTAAATAAAGACACTTCAAGACGGAAGATATTAGGGAGTTTTTATTATAGTATTGATGTTCTGTTTCCATTTGGTGACAGAGTAAGAATACAGTTCACCAACCTCTATCCTGCTCATGGGCATCACAAAAGACGACTAACGAATGTATGCATATCCACCTATGTAAGAGAAATAAAACTTGAAATAAAACCCGTTTGACTAGCACGGTGTAGTAGGTTAATGCCCTCCTATTACAGAGGAGAGTCAATCCCAGCAGTCGGACGCATATGAGCTCAGCTGATAAATATAATAGGTGAGTATTCATCTAATTTATCAGAGAAGTATGGAGTACTAAAGTAACCGGTCTGCCATTTTAGCAAATGGTTTATTTAAAACGTCAAGAGGTGTACGACGCTTTAGACGATCCTGTGTTTATAGATACACATTTATTTCGATGCAATAACAACCTGAAATGAAGAGAGAGCCCATCTAATATGATTGAAGCTCGATTTTGCTGAAGTACGAAAATAAATATATTTCATGCGTTTCACATTTTATACATCTATTAGCTGACCCAATATACGTTGTTCTGTTCAAATAAAACAAAAGGAATTCTCTTTGAAATCAATAGCAGCGCCACCTACCGGGTCCAATCGTGAATCTAAACCATTCTTGAATACCCTTGAACACACAAAAAATTTCATCAACATGGGTCCAGCCGTTTAGGAGGAGTTCAGTGACATACACATGTACACAATAAATATATACATATAAAGAAGATACAAATAAATAAAATTTAAGTATGGCCTCGAACCCACCAATGGGACTTATATAAGCTGAGATGATGCAAAGATGATTGATGCTCTAATTCAAATTTTACCTTATCCATCATATCTTTCAGTCTATCGAGATTGACACTTGGATAAAGGAGATTTCTTCAAAGAAAAAAATGCCATAATCGCTACGCTTAGCAGGTGGATTAGCGACCGAAGTGGGCTTTATAGGAATAGAAATAAAATTATTTTAACGTATTTTATCACATTTGTATTTGATTTTAGATTGCTTAACGTTTCAAACACTTCGGAGCATTCATGGTCACGGAAGTACGGCTTTATAACTGCGATGGTTTTATAAGATTTTCGGTGGAATACTGCTGACCATTCTTCTAATGATTCTTCAGTTGGTTTTTCTAACTCAAGTAAGAAAGTAAGAGTTAGTGAGACATTATATTCTTGGCTCTTCCAGGTGACATAGTGATATAGCGCTATGACATATCCTTCTTTAAACGAGGTTTAAGAACGGCTATTGCTAAGGTCCATGTACCAGTAGTATCACTTACTATCAAGTGTGCTGATTGCTCGTTTGCCTCCAAAAAAAAAAATGGTTTATCATCATAATCAAGCTCCTATCCCAATTAATTGGGGTCAATTTAATATGTACTCTTATTTCATAGTACCTACATATTGCAAAATGTTTGGCAATGATTTTATGGCTAACCGCTTGCCTAATGTCGACCCTTATTAGGAATTAGGAATATATATAAAAATGAATTGCTGTTGGTTAGTATCGCTAAAACTTGAGAATGGCTGGACCAATTTGGCTAATTTTGGTCTTGAATTATTTGTGGAAGTCCTGGGAAGGTTTATACGGTGAGAAAATATGAAAAAATTGCGAGCAAAATACTGAAAACAATAATTTTATTTACCCATACAAACTGTTCTTAACTGTCAGATATTTGATATTTACGGAAAGTGTTATATTTCCTTAGTCCGCAACTTTACACTATTTCTGGGAGACTGATAAATCATCATCATCATCTCAGCCCATATACGTCCAACTGTTGGGCTCGCACCTCCTCCATTATGGGAGGGAAATCGACCAGTAGTAGGTATAGTAATACCACGCTGGTCAGACGTGTTAATATAGGGTTTTGTTTCGAGATTTCCTTCTCTTGTATAGATATCATATGCATATTATATCCCTTAGTAGTCTTTTACGACACCCACGGCAGGTGAATTGTATTCTTACTCCGTCGCTGTACGGATAATACTAAAACTAAACTGATAAATACTAAAACATAACAATTACAAAAACAGGCGGTATGAAGTTCGCCGGGTCAGCTATTAGGAATATAATTGTTGACCAGACGGTATCATAAAGAGTTAGCCCAGGTCGATGTAAAGTCCATAGTCGTTTTTATGACACCCACGAGCATATGTTATAATTAAAATGTTAATTTATTTAGGTGAGTAAGCTTAAAAATGCATAGTAATAGAAATTAATATCCTAAGTAAACATAAAAAATATATGTAACTAGCTGACCCAACGTTATTCTGTCCAAATAAAATAAAAGGAATTCTCCTTGAAATCAATAGCAGCGCCACCTACCGGATCCAATTGTGAATCTAAACTATTCTCGAATCCCCTTGAACATAAACAAAAAATTTCATCATCGTCGGGCCAGTTATTTAGGAGGTGTTCAGTGACATACACACGTACACAAGAAATATATATATAAAGATAAATAATATATTTTAGCTATTTTCCATACATCTACGTAGCCGTTTATCATTTACAATAGAAGCAGTTATTTTAAGTAGCTTGATATCCTTTTTTCTGAACGCAACCAAATATATTTGACAACTAACAAATATTGTTTGTTTTTTTACTATTTTTGTTGTGTTTATGTTACTGTAAGAGCTCAAACTACGGTAAATCCTAAGATTTAAAAGTAAATCTTAGGATTTACGGACATGTGTTGATAAATGTAAGGATTTATAAAAATTAGACGATTTTTTCGGACTTTTACTATTACAATTAATTGCTGGTTTTTAGGAATAAAACAATGAGTAATTCTTAATAATTTATTTCAATTAACTATTAGTCAAAATAGCTACATATTTTTATAAATCATATGAGAGAAACTAATTAACTAGTTTGTAAAAATTCTTACCTATTTAAATTAATTTCATTTAGGATTTTTATTTATAAATTAACCAATCATCACTGAACTAGTCATTGTAAAACAATCCCTAAAAATTTAAAAATAACGCAAGTGAACTTATCATATCACTTGTATTAGCTAATGTAACTGAATCAGTATTTTTCTTATGATTTGGTTTTTAAAAAACAAATTGAAAACCGCCTGTAGTCAAAATATTATAGATAGTAGACACTTTGCGTATTGGTTCTTATGGAGATATTTTTTTTTTTTTGTTTATTGCGTCTGCAATAGACAAAAAAACGAACAAACAGTACGCCTGATGGTAAGTAAGTGTTGCTGCTGCTCATGGATGTTTGCTAGGCCACTGCCTACCGTGAAGAAAGTGAAGGGAGTGTGAATGCATGCAATGAGGTTCGGTCATACTAAAGGCATCGCCAAAACACACCACATGCAAACACTCTCAGAAAATTGGTCTTCCGGCTTTTGCCCTCATCTTACGTAGCGGCGTAACAAATTGCTACTACTCAGACGTCAATATTCTGCTCAGTGTAGTACTACCCTGGACGTACAGGCCCACGGCTGTAGACAGACAACTGTCAACAGTGAGTTAAGAAAAGTTAATAAAAGTTATTGCCTTTCTTGTTTGCACGAGCTCGTCCATTATTTTATAAAATCTGTGTTTTATATTCATTTTGATTCACAAATTACTTCTAGAAATCAAAAACACAAATAATATCAAATACGCAAGTGCAGGGTGATGGTGACCAAGATAGCGGGGGGTTGCAGACTGCTTACGAGTACGAGACACATGTTATGATATGTCTTTTTCAACATTTACCGTGCTTTTCATGGCAATCATAAGATTTATCAAGTAAATGGTGGTAAAAATTCGAATCGCAAAACTGTTCGGACTTCTATCATTAAGAGTTGGTAAATCTTTGGTTTTACTGGCAAATCTTAGAATTTACCACAGTTCGAGCTTTTACAGTAACATTTATACTCTTTGCCGGACACTAAAGACGTGAAGAATATTGTAACTCGACACTGGCACCACTCATTATTGTAGATTATCGCTATTATGAAAGAAGAAGTAGTATAATGATTAAAAAATGTAATGATTAAAAATCATTATTTTAGTGATGTACAATATTTGAATAATTTTGCTAGTATTTTATATAATATAATGCAGAAAAAATGCTGAAGTGTAACTATATATTAATGAAGTGCGTGTATTCTCATGTTCTGGTAGAATTACCGAAGGCTTTACTGATTTGTTGTCAGCAACCACTCAATGGTAACGACTATAACTAACAAGTAACAGTTTGTAAAGAAAATTATAACTCGAACCGACACAAATAGCTCATATTTTTAATTAATTTTTAGATTTTTTCTTAACTTTTATTGTTTGCGCGAGCACTTTCTGTACTATTATTGTTTACAATGTCATTGAAAGGTCATTGGTCATTGAAATCAGTAAAATGTGCGACGAGCCACCTCATGTGCTAACGATATTAATGATCAGAATTAGATCCTAGAGTGACTAGCAAATAAGTGGCCTAGAACGGATAGCGCTCGCGCATATCAAACACGACAGTGAAATTAAGCTATTCCACAGACGTAGTGCTGTTGTAATCCAAACATGTAGTAGGCTACTATGATTCGGAAGTATACTTTTGTGCCGAAAGATTTGTTGTATTGTAACTATGTGCTATTTAATATAGTTAAAAATATTATATTCAATAGAATTGTAAGCTAAATTAATTTAATAATTGCAGAACAAAGAAAGCTGCGCCACAACTTTATTTTGGCATTGTATGACCTGGACACCCCTGCTCAATCCATTTGGGGTGACAGAAAAGCAGCATGCGGTTCAATAACCTACAGTATTCCCTCCCTATTGCCGTTGTGCTGACTATAGGTAATTTTCTTCTTTGTATCACCTATAGCAGTCCGACCTCAGCAGTCGGCTGTACCCTTTCAACTGCCGCCTCCCTCGTTGCCCCGGCAATAACCAACACTGTTGCTAGAGCGGTGCCTATAACTCAATCTACCTCTCCGACGGTGAGGAACATACATCAATACACACTTGACCTTGCCTAGGATGACATCAGGCGTAGGTACTCGCGGCTATACCTCTCGACGCGCCGGTGGCGGAGTTTCATTGTGAAAGATTTCCTGTCTGACCCATTTTACTACTTCCTTCATCAAGATGGCTAGTGTCGAAGTTCCTGACGCTGTCGAGCATCGACTCTACCTTGGTAATAGTCCTCAGTGTCATATCGATACCAATGATTACGACGCGTTAACTTTGTTCTCTCCAGATTCCGCCGTGGTCGCAATCGCAATGGTAGGAGGACGTTGTCCTAGTTTTTCTCTTGACAGTGTGCAGGTACTTGCCGAAGCAATTACGCCTGGCACAGCCTGTACCAGTTGGAAAGCAAGAATCCCGTTGCATCAGGGAGGCACCTATGGGCGCCTCTCTGGTACTATAGTACCTGATGCAACTGAATAGGAGATTATCGATTCCGTTGGCGATGTTCAAAAACAGGGTCAACAACACCTCTCCGCCGGCAATCGCCACAGCACTCACGGCTCTCGATAAGACCAAAATCCCTAAAACGTCGCTTCTGGAAGTCAAACTAGTAGTCCGACGGTCGGGGCTAACCTATCGGTCGGTGCTGGTGTCGTGGGCGATGCCGGTAGTCAAATTTCTCTCCAATCGTTTTGCCATATTTTCGAAAAGACGAATGGGCCTGTAGGCTGCAGCTGAGATCAGAGACCGTGCTAGCTTCGGAAGGAGCACAGGCCTCTCCTTTATTCCTTCGAACACTCAAGGAACCAC
Source organism: Lymantria dispar (assembly GCA_032191425.1). Lineage (NCBI taxonomy): Eukaryota > Metazoa > Arthropoda > Insecta > Lepidoptera > Erebidae > Lymantria > Lymantria dispar. The sequence goes on along the minus strand of CM063452.1, from coordinate 26,984,063 downwards.
TCTGACGCTAGATAATTGTTGAGGCATCATATCAAGGTCAATACTTTTTATTAACATAAATATTTTTAAAATAATGTTTAAATGCGTGATGTGAAAAAAGGGACAATAGGTAATCAAATATAGGTGATAGAAAGTTCACCGGGTCATCTAGTTTTAAATAAAAAATGAAACAATAATATAGAAAACATTTTTTAAATTCCATTCGAACAGTTATTTCTTTAAATAATAGCCTACAATATCGATAATGATGGTTATTTCAAAAGCAATTTCGTGAACCATTTACAAGTGGCAGCGGCGTGCTCATTGATAATTCCTATTCCATCAATCACTAGGCCATCGATCCAGTAACCTAGCTTTGAACAAAGCCGTACCTGTATAGTCATTTCTCATTTTCGTTCAATAGTTTATGATGGTACTGAAAACTTTACGTGTATGAACAAAATAATGAAATACAATACTAGTTTCTGAAAGAAAATATCGTAAAAACTGCATTCATGTGAATTTTTTTCGCCATCAATTATATTGAAATCGATTTTTTATATTATTTTATTTTATTAGTATTCATCGCAACCCACATAAATCCCATTGTTGGACTCGGGCCTCCTCCACAATGGGAGTGAATTTGACCTACTATACCATGCTGGTCAGACATGTTGGTATAGAGTTTCATTTCGAGTTTTTCTTCTCTTGCACACATGTTATGTGCATATTATAACCCATAGTCATCTTTTATGACATCCACGGGCAAGATGGAAGGGAAGGAAGGGAGTGGTGAATTGTATTCTTACTCCGTCACCACACCGAAATTATATTACTATTCTTCTCTTGTTATTCTCCTTTTAATAACCATACACAATAGTCTGACTTGAATAAATTCATTATTCTCGTATTGGTATAACTTAATGGTACTTTTCTGTGTTGTGACGGAGAAAGAAAACAGTTCAATGCCTAATTTCCTACCCGTGGGTATCGTTTTTCTTTTTCTTATTTATTGCTAACGGTGGCAAACGAAGAAACTCTACACCTGATGATAAGTGTTGCTGCCACTCATGGAACTTTGTTAGGCTGTTGCCTACCGTGAGGAAAGTGAAGGGAGTATGAATGCGTGCATTGAAGTTCAGTGGTACTAAAGGCACTAAAACCCACCACACGCAAACACGCTCAGATAGTTCCGATTCTCTTGCTCACCGAACGAAACGCAGTAATAAATTGTTACTACTCAAACATCGATTTTCTGCGAGAGCGTGGTACTACCCCGGACGGATCGGCCCTCGGCTGTAGAGAGACAACTGTCAACAGTGTGGTCCTGCCAGTCGACTAAGTAATATATTCAAATAACATTTATGCTGGAAAAAGAAGAATCGAAATAAAATTCTATACCAACCTGTCTGACCAGCATGGTATTACAGGTCATTTTCCCTTATATTATGGAGAAGACGAATAATGATAAAAATTACACCTACTTACCTAATACTTTTTCCTTCTCATATTTAAGGCGACATTGGGTCTCTTTATAATAATGCGGTTTAGTTACTTATCATGTCTTTAGCTTATCATAGCAAAACAATACTACCAAATCATTATTATTCAACATTTCACCGTCTACTGATGGCTGTAGGCCTTCCCTATAAATGAGAGGATAGCGCTATAATCGCGCCTCTTGAAAAGACGCTTAGGTATCGCAGTGAATTATTATACGTTTCCCAAGAGAGCTGCTGCCCACTTTCCTGGTGAGATCCTTAGTCAATTTCTATGACTTCCACGAGTAAATAAAGGTTGGTGACAATTGTATTCTTATCTCTTCCCCACACGAAGTACTTCCCCATATATTGAGGCGCAAATACATAGCCCTATTTTTTTTCTTGCCGAGTGTTGACGGAATAAGAATACAATTCACCATTCCCTATCTTGCTATGGATGCTCGTAAAAGTCCACTAAAAGTTATAATATGCATATTACATCATGCAAGATAAAGAAAACTCGAAACAAAACCCTATACCAACCTGTCTGACCAGCATAGTATATTAAGGTTAATTTGCTTCCTCTAGTGGAGACTCGAGTCCAGCAGTGGGACGTATATGTGTCGAGATGAACAGATGTTTTCTTGCCTGCATTTTTAATCCTATTATGCGTCATTGGATTTTGCGTACTTACACTTATAACCCTCTAAAATTCTCCAAATATGACTCCTTAGTTATGGTCGTTTGTTAATGTAATCAACGATCGTTTATTAATGTAATCGGATCTCGATCGAATATCCTTCGTATTCCCTAGTTTACTGTTCATGGGTCCATTACCATGAGCCTATAGAACAGCGAAGCTGTCATAACTAAGAGTTGTTTTATTGTGCCACTCCTATAAGCACATAATTCCAGGCTTGTTAGGCGGTTTGTCGATTACAATTGGGGTTAAAAGATTTTAAGAGACTGGCTCACTCTATTCTCTTCCATTTGTCTAGCCAGTGTTAAGACTGGAACAAATTAAGAATCCGACCATCCGTATGAGGGCTATCCTGTGGTATCCACAGTCTGCCATGGCGCTCAAGACCATATGTGGATATCGCACAGTGGCGACAGAGGCAGCGTACCTGTTGGCCGGGGACCTGATGGCGAAGATGCTTGCTGCGCTCTACCATCGAGTGTTGGAGATGCGGATGGAAGACGGCATAGTCACATTGAAGGAGATAGCCGCTTGGTAGATCATTGCCCGGTGAGCAGATTAGTTTAAAAATATAACGATAAAATTGACTCGAGCGTACCATCAAGCGTCTACTAGCTACGAAAGTCGACAGCTAAGTTATAAGTACATTTAGTGTGACAGCTTGCTGAGCAGGGGCAGACCGGCGGCTTCAGCAATATCGAGTGAGCGACTGAAGGCTGAGGAAGTACATAGGTTAACTCTTTATCAACAAACGCCTGCGAAGTAGCCGACGGAAGTTGCTCATATGTAAATTAAGTTTAGTATGCCTATAAAATCATTCATGATAGATTTTCTAAAAAAAAAAAATTGTTAAATAAATTGTAAGACAAATAATAACATTTAATTTATGAAATATTTCCAATGAAAACTGTTTTATTAAATTATTGAGACTGTCAACAAACTTTCTTAAAGAACATGCTTATTTATGCTAGAAATATTTTAACTAAATATTGTTTCAGAGGCAACCAACAGCTCGAAATTATTAGTTTTACTGTAAGTTTAATTGAATATAAATATTTATTCATTTGCGAAATACAATTTAAGGCAATAATACGACGAAATTGGTAAGAAACGATTATAAAAGTATTTCAAAATTCACTTGAAACTTTAATTTGTTACTTAGAATTTGATTTGAAAACTTCCAATTAAAAATAAATTATAAAAATTATTAAATTAAATCATTTATTATATATTAGCAACTCGCCCTCGCTTCGCTCCGGTTTCAGTCGCCTTACCCACGTAGTTCTCGTTCCCGTGGAAATACCGAAATAAAATATAGCCTATATTACTCCCTGATATTATAGTTTTCCATTGGTGAAAGAATTTTTGAAATTGGTTCGGTGGTTTATGCATGAACGCGTAACAAACAAACTTACTTTTGCATTTATAATATTAGTAAGGATAAGCTTCATTATTCTCAAATATTGTCAATTTCATATTTCGTTTGTAATTAATCTAATAATCTGCCACCGGATCGAACAAGACCACAAGATGAGGAGATCCAGCAAGAAGCTTAGCGGGCTCGAAGGTTTAATTTACTTCTTTGTATTGAAATTGTATTTATATAACACTAGCAACCCGTCCTCGCTTCGGTTCCAGACGCCTTACCCTCGTAGTTCCCGTTCCCGTGGGAATACTGGGATAAGATATAGCCTATGTTACTCCTTGATATTATAGCTTTCCATTGATGAAAGAATTTTTGAAAACGGTTCGGGAGTTTAAGCGTGAAAGCGTAACAAACAAACAAACTTTCGCATTTATAATATTAGTAAGGATGTTTAGCAAATGTTAGCTCCAGTGTGATCCCCTTTGAACTAAGATGCATCTTTTTAAAAAAAATTATCGACACTATCATCATTATCATCACAGTTCATATACGTCCCACTGCTGGGATCGAGCTTCCTCCACAATTGGAGTGAAATTAACACACGCTGATCAGACGGGTTGATATAGGGTTTTATTTCGAGTTTTCCTTCTTTTGCAAAGATCTTATCTGCTCCTCAAAAACCTTTTATGACACACACAGGCACGAAAGTAGGGTGGTGAATTCTATTCTAATCTGAATATTTATTACATAAAAATGAGTAAACCAGATACCACAATTTTGTCCGAAATTCATTATGATGCTGGAGTAAGAATACAATTCACCACCCTCTTCCTTGCCTGTGGGTGTCATAACAGACGCTTAAAGGATTACTATATGCCGATAACATCTATGTCTAGCATAGGAAGAAGGAAATTTCTAAATTAAACTCTATGATAACCCGCCTGACCAACGTGGCATAATATGTCAATTTCCCTCCCATTGTAGAGGACGCTCGAGTCCAGCACTGGTCCAGGTTGTAAAATACTTCTGGTCATCAAATCAAAGACCATTTTAGATTAAAAGGCCGCGTAGATTGACGCCAGTTAGTCTCGCCGCTATGCCATATTTCCGTAATTGTAGCCGTAATAAACTAATAGCGTTTTATAAGTATGTATTAACTTACCTACGGGTGTAAACTGCATATTTTGTAATCGCCCTAACATAATTTTGTAAGTAAATAAGTAATTATTTGCATGACGTTCATGTTTCAATTTCTTTATTTATGCCAGCATTTATGATCAATGAAAATTTTACAAAGATTCAATTGGAGATATACCCTATAACCATATTTAGAACAAACATAAGAACTGAGAAAGTCCATTCTGCATGGCTCTGGAGGTCACTGCTGAGATCAGTCGAACTTGTATATAATCTAAGCCAATCAAATCATCTATTCTGTATAAGCCCCTTTTTTTTTAGTACGCACACCCGTCACCTACCCGCGATGCACGTCGCCTTCGTCGTTGGGCCGACCACCGGAGCAGGGTGACTTGACGTCAGTGGTTGGCCCGACGGAATCGACCATCTTTCCTCACGCGGTCGGCCTCTCGGCGGGTGACGGTCTAATTCCCCGGTCACGTGACCCTAAGAGCATTAACATATTGTCAAATTTACACATCAATCGGAACAATTTAATAATCTACCAACAGTGTGCCTACTCTTGAATCTCGATTCCAATCCTAAATCCAGTCGCAGTTCGAATTTGAGCAAATTTGGTACTCTTGAAAGCGACACTAGCGCCCGATTGGAATCAAATTAGGTGGAACGTTTCTAAACTAAATGAATTCGACTCTCGTCGATTAAGTCAAATATTTGCTACTCCCGACGTGATTTTGACGTAGTTTAAAATAGTTAATGTTGCACAATTACAAGAAAGCGTCTTTGTGGTGATCGAGTTCGATAACGTTATTAATTTAAAGTAAGAAAACATGGCACATTTGGTGAAAATAACAACGACGAACGCGAAAAATTCATTCTGAATTTTGTTCAAGAGTACCAAATATAAGTTTGGTGAGATTGAAATCGAATCCGATTCGAAATTAGAATTAATTTCAAGAGTAGGTCCACAGATCGAACTACGGCAAGAAGCCTTAGATTTAGATTTTTTTAAAAGAAACTGTAGGTATACAACATTTAGTATTAGATTAGTTCGCCATATATCTGGCTGCACCAGATCCCATAAGTGGCACTCGCTCATGAGTTAACTACTAGAACAGCCATCACTCATCACATTGGAGAGAAGAGTACAACTCGCTCTACCTAGCTACCGCAAGCAGAATCTTTTCAATGAGCATGACCAAACCAATTATAACTGTGGCCCTATAAGTATAGTGCCCTGTGTCCATGACAGAAACTTGTGGTTCCATAGCGATATTCCTGTGCTTTTCATATATTTTTGAGTATTCTTAATGTATGTCTATATGTATCATATTCCATTGTTTGCATTCTACCAGGCTTAGGAGACGATCCATCAAAGCAGTAGGTGCGCGGAATACGGGGTCCTGTCATTAATAACCGCGCGAAGTAATGGACCTAAAAGTTTCTACGCACGTTTTTCATTAAATTCTCAGTGGGGTAGAGAGAATTTATAAAATCAATGGGGCCGAGTAATAGAAATTAAGCTGTGAAATATGGCCTCAATTGAAGTTTTGTTTTGATAACGTTTGCTTTGAGAATCGTTTTACAAAAATAAATTGCATATGGTTTAATTTCAATATTAGATTTATTATCATCATTAGACATTATCATCACTAGTTGTTACTTATGTATTATCTTCCGCTATCATTCGGCTTTCTCTTGGCATGCCATAAAAAGAGATTTGCATAAATAGCCATAGAGTGTAAAGCGAGAGTGACTATTAATTTTGGTGCTTATATTACTAACTACTCACAATGTCGTGTCTCTCTCTCATTTCTTTTTGGTAGCCCTGCTTAAAATTAAAGACCTATATGTATTTAAATTTTCGTGTGATGATGGAGTAAGAATACAATTCTTCACTTCTTCACATCTTGCCAGTGGATGTCGTAAAAGACGACTAAGGGATATAATATGTACAAAACATCTGTGCAGGAGAAGAAAACTCGAAATGAAATCTTATACCAACATTCCTGACCAGCATGGTATAGTAGGTCTATGTCCCTTCTAATGGGGAAGAGGGTCAAGCCCAGCAATGGGACAGGTAGGATCGAAGACGATATATTTATCTGTCTGATGATGAAGCAAAGAGATAATGTACCACTCTATCCTTTCACATTGTTAAAGAAGTACTACAAATCTAATAAAAGAAAGTCGTGTTAGTACGTTTATAACTCAAGAACGGCTGTACAGATCTGGCTGAAAATTGGTGGAGAGGTAGCTTAGAACCAGGAGACGGACATAGGATACTTTTTATCCCGTTCTTCTTCTTCTACTTAATGGCAATGAATTATTTTTTATCCCGTTCAATCGCGTTCCCGTGTGACGTGACATAAAATGTCAAATAGATTTTTTTTTTGTTTCTGTTTATCCATTCGGACAGGCAAAGGGATCAAAGCTCATACAGTCAATTGTAATATAATTTTCTTTATATTATTTAACATTTCTTTATATAGAATAGCTTATTCATAATCACGTCCGTCAATAAGTCAAGTCCATTAATTAGGCGCTGAAAACCTAATTAAATGATTTCTCGGGGAATTTCAGTAGAATATGAAAATACATTAGGTGTATTTTCCACCACTCTTATATCACATTTACCACACTTCAGTACTTCAACTGTATTATATTACATAAAATATCAGCAAAATCATTCAATATAACACTATAAAATACTAAAACAATGAATATAATCTTGTATTATATTCATTGTTTTAGTATTTTATAGCTCTTGAGCTTTTTTTTTTTTTTTTTTTTTTTTTTTTTTTTTTTTTTTTTTTTCTGGGTGGGCTATGGTAAGCGCACGCGCGGTCCTGTCCGTCCGGGGCGATGAAAGGACGGCGCGTGGGCCCATAACCCACCCGTACCCACGTCACCTCGTTGTTGGGCCGACCACCGGAGCAGATGTCACTTGTCGTCAGTGGTCGGCCCGACGGAATACCCTTTCGGGTAACCTCACCTCTCGACCTGGGACGTCGGTCGCCGTCGCGCGGTTAGCCTCTCTGCGGGTGATGGACAATTCCCCGGTCCGATCACCCGCGGCCTCGGCTAGGGCGGCATTAGGCGCAGATACTCGCGCCTGCGCCGCCCGAGTCGCCGGCGGCGGAACGTGTCGCCGAATAGAAGCTCTACTCGCACACGATCCGCCGCCTCCTTCCGTGAGATAACGGCCTCACAGAAGGCGGCGACCGCGTCCCAGTTCCTGACGCTGACGAGCATCTCCCTGGCGATGGTCGGCAGCGCCAGGTCGGCACCGATAATTGCGACGAGTTCACGGCGATCCTCCTCCCATGCAGCACACTCCTCGAGCGTGTGCTGCGCCGTGTCCTCGTCGCAACTGCAGTGGTGGCAGGACGGTGTGCTCTCCCTCCTGACAATCTTGTGCAGGTACTTCCCGAAGCAACCGTGCCCCGTCAGCACCTGCACCAGTCGGAAGGAAAGCACCCCGTGCGTCCGCTCCAACCACTCCATCAGCACCGGCCGGAGGGCCTCGACGGTCCTAACACCATACCGAGGACTCTCCAGCCGGACTGCCCAACGGGCAATGACTTCTCGGCGGGCGTCGACCCGCCAGGCGGTGATCTCTGTGATGGAGACCATGCCGCCGCGGGCGCGCTTCTCCGACACCCGCCGATAAATGTCGGCGAGCATCTCCGCCTCCAGGTCCCACGGGGGAGTTCCGGCCAGGAGGCACGCTGCCTCCGTCGCCACCGTGCGGTAACCGCGTACGGCCCTGATCGCCATGACCCTCTGTGGTCGCCACAGGAGGGCCCTAAGACGGACGGTCAGGGACCCCGCCCACACCGGTGCGCCGTACAGGGCCATCGACCGGATCACCCCCACGTACAGCTGTCGGCACGTAGCACTGGGTCCGCCCACATTCGGCATCAGCCGCGAAAGGGCGGACGCCGCGCCGACAAGCCGGGGAACAAGTCGATGGAGATGCTCCCGGAACCAAAAATGCCCGTCGAGCACCAGGCCCAAGTACTTCATGTGGGCCTGGATGCTGATGGTGACCGACTTCACGGTGATCGAAGCGCCGGCGGGAGGCCCGGCGGTACGGAGGCCATGGAACAGAAGGGCCTCCGTCTTTTCCAGGGCTACCCTCAACCCCAGCGCTTCGATCCGCCTAACAATCTCCTCGGTGCCGAGAGTTGCCAGGCGTGCCGCCTCCTCTAGCGTCCCACCCCGGGCTGTGACGAGTGTATCGTCGGCGTAGCAAATTACACCCAGCCCGGGTGGGAGGCTTCCTCTCAACGCCCAGTCGTAGCCGATGTTCCACAGGGTCGGACCCAGAACCGACCCCTGTGGGACACCGCACGTCATGGGCGTTCGCACAACGTCCCCTACTCGGTCAACGTAGAGGACGCTGCGCCCCTCCAAGTAGTCCGCCACCAGCCGCCTGAGGTACACGGGCACCCCGTGATACCTCAGCCCCTCCCTGATGCAGCTGAATGGCAGACTGTTGAAGGCGTTGGCGATGTCCAGGGACACCGCCAACAGGACTCCTCCGCCGGTGACGGCCTCCGCTACCACGGCCTTCAGGCGCAGCAGGGCCGCGATCGTCGAACGCCCTCTCCGAAAACCAAACTGGGCGTCCGACAAATCGGGCCCGTCCCCGACGAGGTGCCGCTCGATGCGGGCAGCCAACACCCTCTCCAGCAGCTTGCCCGCATCATCGAGCAGCACGATGGGCCTGTAGGCCGAGGCCGACTCGGGAGACCGTCCCGGCTTCGGCAGGAGAACCAGCCTCCCCTCTTTCCAGCACCCAGGGAACTGTCCGGACGACAAACAAGCGTCGAACAGTCCCCTGAGGCGTGGTCCCAGGTGTTCGAGGACCAGGGCCAGCACACGGTTCGGAATACCGTCGGGCCCGGGGGCGGTGGATTTGACTCGCATACGCGCCACCGCCGCCCCCATTTCCGGCTCCGTGATGGGCGGAGCACTTTCATCGTCGACCTCCCGGTCGCTGTCCAGCGAAGCCATGACCGGTGGCGTGTGCTCCGCCCGCCGTGGAAAGAGGTCCTCGACAACTCTGGTGAGGAGGCTGGGCTGGAGAGTCTCGGTGAGGGGGGGGGCCCCGCCCGCGGAGCTTGTTCAGCGCCGCGAGGTAGGGGCGACCCCAGGGGTCACGCTCGAGACTGTCCAGCATCTCCCGCCGACTAACGTCCTTGGCGGTACGGACGGCCAGCCTGAAGGCAGACCGCGCACTGCGGTAAGCCTCGTACAGCTGGCCCTCCCGCTCAGCGTCGCGGTGACGCGCTCGGCTGCGGGTGTAGGCCCTCCGGGCACGTATGCACGCGGCCCGAAGGTCCGCCAATTCTCGGGACCACCAGGGGACCGCACTCTTCGGGGGCAGGCGCCGCACACGGGGCATGGCCGCATCGCAGATCTGCGTTAACGCACAGCGGATGCGGCCAGCCTCGGCATCCACCCCGTCCGCCTGGGGCGGTGAGGACAGCCATGACTGAACGATGGCTGCCTCGGCCAACAGGTCCCGATCCAATCGACCCACAGCCCACCGCGGAAACGCGGGAGCTCCGTCCGCCGTGTGACCCCTGCTGGGCTGCAGGAGGGTCCGGGAGACCTCTATCCGGATGTATCGGTGGTCGGATAGGGTCTCAACCTCCTCCTGGACGCACCAGCTCCTCACACGTGCTGCGACATTAGGGCTAGCGAACGACAAGTCCACTATCGACCCGCCCTGCTGCCGCACGCACGTTTGCACCGAGCCCCTGTTCAGCAAACAGAGGCCCAGTGCCGCCGCCCACTCTTCGACCGCCCGCCCGCGGTCATTCGTCCTGGGGGACCCCCACGCCGTGGACTTGGCGTTGTAGTCCCCCAGAACGAAGACTTGGCGCGGTGCCAGTCGCCGTATCGAGGCCCCCAGGATGGTGAGGAAGGCCCCGAAATCCGTCGCGCTCCTGTTAGGGGAGAAGTAAACACCATATAGCGTAACCTCTCCCCATTCCGCCGCGACATACCCATCACCCCTGTCCTTGAGCAACAAGGGCGGGGAATGCCACGACGTGGAGGCGACGATTGCCACAGAGCCGTCACTGCTGCCCAGCCAATTGGGCCGGTCAGGCACCACGTACGGCTCCGCGGCTACGGCTGCACCGATCAACCACTCCGCCATGGCTTGCAGGAAAACGTCCTGTGCCTCGGCGGCGTGGTTGAGGTTGGCCTGCAGGAGGTGGTAAGATTCGGCCGCCATTAGTGGGCCGTATCCATTACCTCCTCCACGCTGGCGGGCGATTGGGTCGCGCTAGGGGCGGGAGCGGCCGGGGTCGTCGGACCGCTCCGCCCCTTTGGGGCCGAAGCCGGGGGTTTGCACTCCTTGCTCCCCATGCGGTGCTTGGCGGGCCTATTGCCCGCCGCACACGCGGGGCAGTGGGGAGTGGCGGCGCACGATGCCGCCTTATGCCCGGGTTGACCGCAGCGGAAACAAAGGTCGCTGCAGTCAAAGCAGTTAGTGCATGTCGGCCGAGTGTGTCCGACCGCCATGCACTTGTAGCACCTCGCAGGCCGGGACTCCAGCACGGTCACCCGCGCTGAGCTCCAGCCCACGAGGAGCCTGCCTGAGCCGGCCAATTGCTTGGCCGACTCCACCGGGCACTGCACCCAGGCAGCACCGACGCCGCCCGGACCAGGGCGGATGGCGCCAATTCGGACGGTGTCCACGGGACATCCGGTTTTCGAGACGATGGCCTCCCGGATGTCATCCACCGTCACGGAGTCGTCCAGACCCGTGACCCGCAGTTCCGCACACTTGACGGGTCTGGCGATCTTGACGCCATCCTCCGCAGCAAACAAACCCCTCAGCTTCGCGGCCATGCTATCGGCCGTCTTGGCGCCCTCGGCCCCAGGGAACTCTAAAATCCGAGCCCCTGTCCGGGCCTTGCGGGTCCTGGCTTCGACGCCTCCTACATCGGAGACGTCAAGCTCCCGCCGGGCGCGACGTAAGACGGCCTCATAGCTGAGGCCGTTCTCGGCCGCCTCAGGCAGGACGGTGATCACCACCGCGGCTGACTTTGGCGGCCGGAGCCTCCTGCGCGACCTCTTGTTACCGGCTCCTGCCTTGGGAGCGGAGGCTTTGGCGGCGCTTTTGGCCTCCGCTCTCCTCTTCTGGCCGCGACTTTTTCGGCTGCGCTCGGCCGTCTGCCAACCCTCTTCAGACACGGCAGGGGTGCCGAGCACAGCAGTCACGGCCGCGGCTGCGTTGGCCGCCACCGACGGTGCATTTGCCGGCAGCGGCTGGAGTCCGGCCTTAACAGGAGCCGGTGCCACCTTCTTTTTCACGGCGGGTCCCTTGGGCTTCGGCCCAGCAACGGCCGCAGCGTAGTTTCCTACGCGCCCACCCTGGCAGGGTAGCGCGGCAGGGGTTGACGCCACGGCTTTCGGCCTATCCGCAGCCAGCGGCGGCCGGAGTCGGGGCTCCGGGGGCAGTCTCGCCTCCAGAGCCGCCAGTAGCTCTTGAGCTTAACATGACATTTCCATATTCGCGCCGAAATTCATGTCAAAGAGAATATAAGTCACTATAAGAAACGTAGGATAAAAAACGCATTTGATATGTAATAACAAAATGCCAATGACAGCTAAACGTAATTTTGTCTATAGTTAAGTATGGTTGAAAATGTGATAATTATAATTTTTTCAGAAATCAATAATCAGTAATGAGTGTTCTCTTTGAATCATCATTAAAAATGCCGCGACCAAGACGATTGAATCTTTCCTGACAAAGCTGTAATGGTTCTTCCGTTAGAGACTATATATTCGGCAATTTATAAAATAAATTTACGAAAAAAATTAGGGCGGTACGAAGTTCGCCGAGTCAGCTAGTATATCATAATCTTAAGCTTATTCTAATTGTGTTCGATGATATATGTACTCTTCTATAATCTATCATCTACACTAATATTATAAAGAGGAAAATTTTGTATTTTTATGTGTATGTTTATAATGAATAAACTCAAAAACTACTGTACTGATTTCAAAAATTCTTTCACCATTGAAAAGCTACATTATCCCTGAGCTAGTGTTGCCCAAATGCAAGACCAAGACGAGACTTGGACCGGTCTTGGTCTTGCAACATCACACCTGGTCTCGTCTTGGTCTTGGTCTTGCGCACCCGAGTCTTGGTATTGTAGCAAGAGTCTCGCAAAGTTTTGCAGTTAGAATAACGTAACAGTAATTTATCATGGCAATGAAAAATCCAACTAAATTATTCAAATATCCTATCCTATCTATCCATCTGCTAGCCCATATTTCACTATTGAATACAATACTTACCACTGGAGAAAATTACTCTTCTATTCCCCTGGTGTTCCATTAGACAGCGTTACTACTCTTATGACAGGACTTTCGACCCTATTTTCTTAAGACGTCACCATACGAGGCAGTTGATACAATAAATTTTATGTCATTTTATAATCAATGCGATATTTTACAATTAATGCGATTGATTATATTCCCCTTCAAGTTAAGTGGTATGTATCTATTGTATTTCCAGTTTAGTTACTGATACTCTGGATACTTGAAAAAACCTGTTGCTCTATTGCCTATATAAATACTTTGGCCGCTGGATCCATGTAGCTCTTAATATACTATTTATTCAAGAACATATAAAACTGATTTAAAATTTTATGGTTTTAATACTTGTAAAATGTATGATATTCGTCGTCATCGTCACAGCTCATAAAAGTGCCACTGCTGGGCTTAAGATTCCTTCCAGTAAGAGGAAAATTGATCTACTATACCACGCTGGTCAGACATGTTGGTACAGGGTTTTCTTTCTAGTTTCACTTCTCTTGCACATATGTTATATACACAGGATGTATCAGGTTATGGGACAACTGTTCATGTATGTTGTAGTTCAACAGTCATAGATCATAATTAGAATGTATATTACACAAAAACAATATAACGTAAAAGTTATAGTGATTACAAAAATGTGTGTCTAAGAGTTTATGCCTTAAATTTTGTGCATTATGTAGGTATGTACAGACAGGATATATGTAAGCATGTAAAATTTCGACAGTATAAATAGGTATTAGATTTGCGCGAACCTAATGATGACTTTTACGCGGCGCGGTTTTCGACCTCGACGGCGAGGCCGATACCGCGGAGTTTTATCTGTTATCGCTACGCGAGCTGTGTAGGTCCTTTCTTGGGCGATCATAATAGCGTCATCTTCTTCTTCAAGAAGATGACGAGGACGTCGAACCGCGGATATTTTTAAGGAGACGTAGTTTACCGCCCCAACCACTAGTGGATTGGGGTGAGTTGTGGCAGAGGCAAAATAGCTCTGGGAGCAACGCTTCATGTACTGCCTGATGGTGATCGTACTCTGTCCCTACATGGACATTTATATAGATTAATTGTAGGCATATTTCTATGTCCAACAGTGAACGTCGTTGGGCTAATGAATAAACGGATATATAAATATGTATAATGGGCAAGAGCACTCTCGTGATTACGGTATTTTTGTCCTTAAGCCTTTCCGAAGAGTAATTCTGAAAAGCCAACACCAACATTGGGAATCGATTGGCCAATAGATGGATATCTCAAGACTGATTTGACTTGCCGTGTAGTGACGGAGTAAGAATATAATTCATCACCCCCTATTTTACCCGTGACTGCGAACCCACGACTAAGGGCTATAATATATAACATCGGTGCAAGAGAAGGAAAACTTGACATGTATGACCTGTAACAACACGGCCGATCACCGTGGCGATTCCCCTCCGGCCACGGCCGATTCTCCTCCTGTTATGTAGAAGACACGAGCTCAACCGTATATAAGCTGAAATGGTGATTTGAATTAAATGCAAGACCGCAAGACTCTTGCAGGCCCAGTCTTGGTCTTGCTCAAGTCTTGCAGGGCCAGTCTTGGTCTTGGTCTTGCAAAAATTAAGCGGTCTTGGTCTTGGTCTCGGTCTCGCATTTCTCGCAAGACCAAGACCAAGACCGCAAGACCAAGACTTTTTTGGGCAACACTACCCTGAGCAAATTAGGCTATATTTTATCTCGGTATTCCACGGGAACTACGCGGGTGCCTTACCCGCGTAGATTGTAACCGAAGTGAGGGCGGGTTGCTAGTCGTATATAGGTAGCAAAAGTTTTGGCAATAGTGATCGGCCGACAGTACTGGCTATTCACCATTACCCAATAAAGATTACAACCGAATACCGTCTGCATTTTTTTTTTGTGTGTGTACAGCTGTTGGCCGCAGATGGCCTTGACAGCTTGACGCGGACTATGGGTGAGCGCTGAGGGCTCTCAACCCGGAGAAAAGTAAGCTAAGCGTCATCGCCCAAGGGCTCCCTCTGTGGGGAACGGACCTCCGCTTGGGGCGTCGCTGGAGGCAAAGTGGGCGTGCCCACGTTTTGATTAATGTTTTTTGCGCGGCGCGGTTTCGCACCTCGACGGCGAGGGCGGAACCGCGGATACTTATGTGTTAAGGCCTCGCGGGCCGTGTAGGCTCTACGTTGAGCGAGTGTGATGTTGTCGTCTTCTTCGTCGAGGACGTGACGAGGACGTCGGATGGATCAATACCGTCTACAAGTTAGAACCTGCTATTTATACCCCTTTTTCGCTACTAAACCATTCAAGGCATCACGAATGTTGCCAGAGCAAACGTTCTAAATTATCCTTTCGATAGGCAACTACACAAACTCCGCAGCTTTCTAATATTAGTATAGATTAATGTAACTATATTTTCCGTGTGGTGATGGAGTAATAATACCATTCACCACCCTCTTTCTTGCCCACGCCCATGGGTGTGCTTTCATGCCCGTGGCTGTCATAGAAGACTGCTAAGGCATAATGATAAGCGTAAAATAAGAGAGAAAAAAAAACTAGATATAAAACCCTGTACCAAACCGACTGACCAGCGTGATAATGTAGGTCAATTCCCCTCCTGTCATGAAGGAGGCTCGAGCTCAGTAATGGTACGAATATAAGCTGTATTAATGATGAGTGTACACCTATATTATAAAACATCTACAATTTCTAAAGCGCTTGAAGCGTAACAGCACTTGATTAAATATTCATCAACGACACTAGACCTAATTAGTTGGCGTTATCGATAACCAATCCAATTGAAATTAATGTAGAACCCGTTCAAACCAGACTGGAACAAGTTTAGTATGCAACATTCAGCGATAATGTCAACTTGGTATCTATACTCGCAAGTTTCAAGATTGAACGATAATTTAACGTCTTAGAATATTGTTGTGTTATGTCTTTATGAAAGTGGGTTAACCTAAATCCAAGTATATATTTCGTTTTGTACTAAAGATATATCAGAGAAATGACATATGTGGCTGTTTGACTTTGCTATATCAGATAATAGTAAGTATTAAGTCTGATATTTGTTTGAAATCTATACAAATAAAATTGAAGTGTCTGTTTAGTATGTCAAAATAATACGTTTTTTATGCTCATGCGGTTATGTACACGATACTTATGCCTAAAAACCAATTTAAATATTTTGATGTGCAACATCTATAGGCGAGTAGTGAACCTCATCGTTGGCGTGGCGTTAACGCCACGCTTAGATATGTACATTTGTGTAACAAAACCATAACTTGTTTTAGAATTTTATACAACGCCATCTAGTGATCTCAAAATAAATCATTAATCTAAGCACACCTATTGTGTATACTAATGAAAGTAAATGTTTATTGAATAAAAATTATCATTTTCTGGAAAAAAAATCGTAATATATTGTTAATACTTTATGCCATATTAGTTCCTGTCATAATCTGTTCTTTTATGCATATACATATACTTGTACAAAATAATTTCGATGTTTCGCATCTGCCAGGCGTCCTGAGCGACGGCTCCTTTTTTTT
Organism: Lymantria dispar; assembly: GCA_032191425.1. Classification (NCBI taxonomy): domain Eukaryota; kingdom Metazoa; phylum Arthropoda; class Insecta; order Lepidoptera; family Erebidae; genus Lymantria; species Lymantria dispar. The sequence continues at coordinate 26,967,506 of CM063452.1, read as the reverse complement.
CATATCTTTCTGTTCGTTCCGGGTTATCTTCAAAACGGCTGGACCGATTTTAATAATATTTTACATCTAGGTATTTTTTATCTTAACTATATTTTATCTCGGTATTTCCACTGGAACGGGCACTACATAGATGAAAACGCGGGCATTTGCTAAATATAATATAAACTGTTTTCACCAACGATCCCTAAATGCTATGCAACAACCAAAAATAACACAAACATATGGAATATAACCCTTTACCTATCCGCCTGACCAACGTGGAATAGCTCAATTCTCCTCCTATTCGGAGGAGGCTCGAGTTCCGCAGTGGGAGGTTTATGAGCAGAGAGTAATGATGATGATCATGATGAATGTATTACAGACATTATTTCAAAAATACCTCACCACACTAAAAGTATGAAACTGTTAGTTTTATATAGCAGTCTACTCTCGTATCTGCAATAGACTATCCCTAGGTAAAAAAATCATTATTTAATTCCCGGCGTAAAAAGAGGGTATTATAATTTTGACGTCGATGTCTGTCTGTCTATGTACGTGTATCTGTCTGCGGCATCGTAGCTCTCAAACGGATGGACCGATTTCGATACGGTGTTTTTCATTTGAAAGCGAGTTTCCTTGCGATGGTTCTTCGCTATGTTTAGTTAATATCGGTTCAGCAATGTAAGAGTATCAGCTCTTTTCCAAAATAATGTAATGGCGTATGATTACTCAATTAAGTTCTTCACGCGTGCCAGTATAATCGTTAAATGACAATTAATTGATGATTCCTATTATATTAAAGAGAACGTAATATTTTTTTTTATTATTTTAGTTTGTGTCGGGGATTTTTCAAAATTTTCAATTTTACTTATTTAGAAACACCAACCACACTGCATTAATAATCTTTATTTTACGTTGCAGTATACAAAAACGCTAGAAACAATTCTCCCAAATAAGAATCGAAAAACACTACGGAAAAACGATTCTCAGATCACTACTTCATATACACTGTCCAATTGTATTACAATGTAGGTCCAAAAATTGCCTCAGCATGAAAATGTAGAGACACGCACGTTATTTCAAGTACGTGACCCCAAACACTCAACACGCTTGGATGAATAAAACCAGTTCTTTCATATTAATAACCTTTCCTTTAAAAGCTTTCCCTTTGTAACCATATACAAGTGTACTTACTTATTTACCCGCATGTATATAAAATGTATACAATATCGTAAGTATGAAAGACTTGTCGATCGACGTTTTAATTGTTTTTAAAAGCTTGATGTAAATACATCATAAGTAGTTACTCATTACCAATCTATGTCTGTGATGACGCATTCCATACTGACTATCATCAGGTTTTATGCCATCTATCCCTTTTGATTTTGGGGGGACGGGCTATGATCACACCACACCTGATCAGTCCAGGATGGCAGAAGCAACAGCGAGCAGCACCATAATATGCCGTACATATCTTACGCCATATACGCAGGCTATCGGTACCTGGTCCTTATCATTAGTGCCCCGTCCGGCAGTCCATCTAACTCCAAATATGATTGTGGGTTATCAAGGATCTGGTTTTAAATCAAGTCTTCAGAAACCCGAAATTGCTATAACATAATTATACTACTCTACAACGAATTGGAGTTTAAGAGTATCAAGGTCACAATCATCAGTACATCTTCTTATTCTCTTTTAGTCTTTTTATCCTGTGCCACTTATGGTCCAACAATTCTAAGCCCCACCGTGAAGAATGACGAAGGTGTTGTGAAGTCTCATAAATTATTGGAACGGTTTCACTGCCAATGCCTCGGTGGCTTAACATTTCATTATCGCCCCTATATGATCACGTTTACTGTGGATGGTAGAGTCATCCCTGAATTGAACATACACTGGTTGCCACCAGCGTATGTTACCAGACTAAGTTAATATCTCCATCTTATCCTCTCTGATTTGCTCCTCTACTTTCATTTTTAAAGCTGCATCCTACACTAAGGAATTTAATTTGATGCCGGGGTTCTTTTGCATTTAACAAATAGGAATAACACCCAGACTCGGAATAATCATTTCTTGATAGCTCAAACAAGTATCCTGTCTGAGCATCAAACCCATGAGCCTGTACATGGGATGTTGTTATTTGGACTACTCCACTCCCCGCATAACCTTAAACTGTCCTTGGATTTAACCTTCAGATTTAATTACCAATTCTGTTCTTCAAAGGGCACTCACCCGTCAAGCAAATAGAAAATTCTATTTGATTTAAAAAGAAGTGATTTAGATTTCTTTTCGATTTAATCTTTTAGTTAAATCATTTGGAAACAAATATCTCTTAATATCGTATTGAAATTGAAAGACGCAATTAGAAAAGCGTATAGATTTTTGTAATTGAGAAAACAGTATTATGCCCAAATTAAAAGAGATAATTAGAAAAGGGTAGGTATATATTTCATAATTTTGAAAACAACATTTAATATAATAAACAAGCTTATATTTCGCTATTTATTTTGATTCTTTGTAGTCTCTTGATTCTAATTTAATAGGCTCTTTATTAAAAAACAGGCATGAAATTAACCCGGCGACTGGGGCGGCGTAGGCGCGTGGGTTGCGGGTGTGCGTGCTTAGGCCCTCTGTCGCCCCGGACAGAGTGGTGCGAGGAGTACGCCGACCGCAACCCACACCAAAAAAAAAGTCATTAAATTAACAAACATTATGACAAACATTTATGACCATTAATTACATCTACATATTCTACATCTACATATTTTCACCGATCCTATCCTTACATATGAAATTTATATAAACTCATTTGCAAAAAAAACGGGCGGTTTTGATTTTCATTCATATTTAAAAAGATACAATACCAAAAAGGTTTCAATCGTTTGTACACGTTACTGGCCGGTTTTAAAAATGCTGTGGTATTTAAAAAAGTACGTTCTAAATTCAATTTTTCATTTGATGTTCATTTTTACAGAAAACCCCTTTTTATCCTACATTTTTGGCGCGAAGTTCCAGAAGTTAACATCGACTTTCATAACTTTTATTCAATTTTTATCGATTAATTTCATATCCTTGACTGTCAAAGCTTTATTTAATGCTGTTTGGCTGTATCAAAAATGGTAGATAAAGTGGTAAAAGCTACCAAAATTATCGCGCTGCTTGAAGAGGGTTGCAGCCAATGTTTCGTGGCTAGGAGGCTAAATGTTAGTCGCTCGACAGTCCAAAGGACCTGGCAGCGATATCAGGAGACTGGTTCCGTCGAGAGAAGGCCTGGTTCTGGAAGAAAACCATGTACCCAACCACGGGATAATCGTTTTCTTGTGAGTCGCGCATTGAGAAATCGCAAATCTTCGTATGTGGATCTTAAGAACAACCTCCAAGAAGTAAGAAATGTGCATATTAGTCTATGGACGGTCAGGAGGAGGCTTCTCGCTGCCAATATACGCAGTCACCGCCCGGCCCGCGGCCCCAAATTACTCCGTGAGCACAGAGTTCACAGGCTTAGGTTCGCTAGAAATTGTGAATCATGGACTCAAGACGATTGGAATAGGGTTTTGTTCTCTGATGAAGCCAGGATATCTCTGTTCGGTGAAGATCGACGTCGGCGAGTGCTAAGAAGACAAGGAGAACGCTTTGCAGAGGCATGTTTCGAAGAAATCACACCTTATGGTGGGGGCTCTGTTATGTTTTGGGCAGGAATAAATTCAATGGATCGTATAGAGTTAGTCTTCATTGAAAACGGCTCACTGACTGGGCATCGATACATAACGGAAGTTCTAATTTCTCATGCACAACCCGCATTGGCCGCTCTAGGTGAAGACTCGATTTTTATGGACGACAATGCTCGCGCCCACCGATCCCGCGATGTTAATGCGTATGTGCAAGAGGTCGGCATTCGTCGTTTGGATTGGCCAGCTCGAAGTCCCGACCTCAATCCCATAGAGCATGTCTGGGACGTTCTGAAACGGCGTGTGAGATCAGTACACCCGGCTCCGTAGACCATCAGAGAGCTGAAGAATGTGATTACTGCGGAGTGGGAACGTATTCCGCAAGCAAGTATCCGGGATATACTCGCTAGCATGCCCAGACGAATTCAAGCTGTGATTTTAGCTAGAGGGGGTCACACTCGATACTAAACATTTATCTGCTTTTACTTTATTAAAGAAAAACAAACAAAAAAACTTTTTTATTTTTACTTCATGAGCATATGCACTACTAGCGAATATACACTACTAGCGAGGTTTAGCATTATTTCCCATAAATTGTATCTAAATTTTATGAAATACTGATGAAAACGATTATTTTCTTATTAATTTAGCAAATTGTGTGGATAAAACTACCTATAATTATCAAACAAAGAAATATTAACATTTGAAATGGTTCATTGCTTAGGTGCCCGTTTTTTTTGCAAATGAGTTTATATATATATATATACACACATATATATATATATATACATATATGTGTACGGACAATTGTGGAGTTGCAAGCCATCCCATCTGGCACTAGGAGCAGTTTGGATGAGGAACCAAACCATATCTTTAAACAGAAAAACAGAAATATATCCTAATTGATTTAAAATGTGTAGTCCTGTTAAATGAAAATAATGAATTTATTTATTAACTGATGAGAGAAATAACCTAGCGTATGCCCATGTTTTTTTTTTATTTTATGGTTGGGCTATGGTAAGCGCACACGCGGTCCAGTCCGTCGGGGGCGACGGAAGCACGGCGCGCGGGCCCATAACCCACCCGTACCCACGTCATATAGCCCCACCCATAAAAAAAGGTGGCATCAGATGAAGCTTACCCTGAACTATTTTAAGCCCTTAGTCGTCTTTTACGACACTCACGAACAGTATAACGGTTGGTAGTATTCGAAACTGCATGATCAGATGCCACTTGCAAGAGCTAATCCATCAATGATGTTTTGAATAATACCTATTTTGTCTAAAAAAATCCTAGTTTAATGAACATCAGACTGGAGCTAATATTTACCAAACGTGAGGTGTTTTTTATAGTAAAATAATTACAAAATAAAACGTGCACACTAAGTCTTTTGCTGGCTCTTTTTAGTTACAGTTCGTAAAGTACTGGATTAATTTTTCAACCAAAGTGTAAAAATTTCAATACTGTAGTGCTCTGACAATATTTATACCAAACTAGCTGACCCAACAGACGTTGTTTTGTTCAAATAAAATAAAAGGAATTCTCCTTGATATCGACAGCAGCGCCACCTACCGGGCTCAATTGTGAATCTAAACCACTCTCGAATCCCCTTGAATACACACAAAAAATTTCATCAACATCAGTCCACCCGTTTAGGAGGAGTTCAGTGAATACATACGTGCACAAGAAATATATACCTATAATGGCGGGTGTCGCGGGTGCAAGCAGAGGGCGGTGTGGTCTCATTGAGGGAGCTTGCCGCCTGACGCGTCGACGCCCGCTGAGACGTCATTGTCCGTTGGGCAATGCGTCATCGACTCGCGTCGGAGTCTGTTGTATTTTTGACAGCTCCGTGTCCAATTTTTATTGCCACAAATTTCCGTACTTTTCGGTAGTGAGAGTTATGTGTGTGCGTATCTAAAGTACCAGAGTACACCTGGGACTCTGTACTTCCCCGTTTCCCCTGCTCTTCGTTGCGAAAAGACGCATAAACATACTGTGACAATTTGAGTGTTTATGTGCGATAGTGACGATATCTAGGTATAAGTGATATTGGAGAGGACCACCATTAGTTAAGTTCTTTGTTTTTAAGTAGTTATTAGTTATTAGTATAGTAGAATAGAATAAATTTGTACTTTTCCTATTTTAATTTGTTATAAAACTATAAGTAGGGTAGTCTTGAGGCATTGTGGCAGTGTCGCACCCCTGGTTAAAAGTGTAGTTCACCAAAGTGCTGTTTGGCGCCACTGAGACATAGTGTCCGCTTGGTTCTGCTATTCGCCGCTATATGTGGTGGCGCCAGTGTAGTAGTGTAGTGAAATTAGTTCACGAAAGCACTGTTTGGCGCCACTGGGACATAAGGACAGGTTAGTTTTACTATCCGTCACTATAGGTAGTGGCGGTAGTGTAAGTAGAGGACGGTTTTTACGTGGTTATACGTTACTACGTGGTTCCGATCTCTACCACTTTGCGTGTTGCGCTAGTGGTAGGTTGCAGTGGCACTAGCTTGTGCTTCGGCGGTTTCTTTCGATGATGGCGCTGGTAGGTAGTTACTAACTTCCCTTTAGTGCGTATTGAGTACTAGCTTATATTAAATATTGCTTAGTGCTTGCTTCCTCACTTAGCTGTTTTACGCTTTGGCTGAGCCTTGCTGAGTACTATCATCAGTCTGGGACATGGCCGATGAGGAGGAGGATTTTAGGGCCCAGAGGTCTCTAATTGAGCAGGAGCTACGGAATAGGGAGCTAGAACTGGAGGCTCTCCGAGAAATCGGCCGAGAGTCGGGCTTTACCCCCCGAGCCTCGTTAGCGCGGACCCCCCCTCAAGGATTCAGCACTCCCCCTGTCTTCATCGCGTCCGGACTTGGTTCCAAAAGGCTGTTATCATCCCCGGAGGAGGTCCAGGAAGCGGTCCGACGTCGCGTTCAGACCCGCCGGGCTGAACCCTCGGCCGCCCCACCATCGTCTAGTTCCGGCTCTGACCAGGTGCCCCTGCAATTGTTGGAGGCCCCTGTCGAGAGGCTTGTCTCCCTCGCCACCTCATCGACCAGCGGCATCATGGGTGCGGTCAAATGTAAGACATCAAAACTAAACAAGGATGAGATCGCAGCCATAGGGCAGCATGTGGACGCCGTTGGGTCTGTAATTACTCACCTCGTCACACGTCTGGCTGCGGCTGAGTTGCGTGCTGCTCGGGCCGAGGCTGGTGCTCGGAACTTGCCACAGCGGGTGGCCCCTCCTGGCCAGGAACCGCCCCCCCCGCTAGTAAGATCGTATGCTGGAGCTATTAAGCTGGGCCGGAATTCCAACCCCTTGCCCATCCCGGCGCGTCTTGGTCCTGCCGTCGCGGTTTTCCCTGCAGAAGATCAAGTAGACGCCCTCAAAACTGCGGATGACACTAAAAGGGCGCTGAAGGTCGCTATTGATCCCGTCGGACTGGGGATTAAAGTCCAAGGTGTACGCAAGACGGGTGGCGCTGGCGTCATTATCCAGACCACCTCCGAAAAAGACGCCAGCGCCTTCAGGGCTGCCCTACCTAACACTCTTCGTGTGGGCGAAGCACGCGAGCGAAAGCCGCTCGTCACTTTGGTGGGTGTTGATGCAGACACCAAGCCAAACGACATGATCGAGCAGCTGCATGAACAAAACCTGTCGGGGATCCACAAGCTTGAAGACCTGAAAAAGAACCTGCGACCTTTGTTTCACCGCACTAGACGAAACAACAAAAAAGCGTGGGTATGCGAATGCTCAGCGGAGTTGCGACGCCAACTCATGGACCTGTCCAGGGTGTACATCGGATGGGATGCCGTGGAGGTTCTGGACCACATCGGGGTTACGTGTTGCCGTAGGTGCCAGATGTTTGGACACCCCGAGAAGTATTGTAGGGCAAAGACAATGACTTGCGGTAAGTGTGGCGAGGACGGCCACAAGAACGCTGAGTGCCAAGCAAAAACTAGTTCCTGTGCTACGTGTAAGAAATTTAACAGGAAGGGCGCTTCGGATCACACCACCAACTCCCCTGAATGTCCAGCCCGGAAGAACGCGGAGGAAAGAAACATTCAAAACACAAACTATGGCCACTAAGATGTTAACGATAAAAGTAGGTCAAGTTAACCTACAGGGGTCAGCGGTGGCTACAGCAGAGTTGCCTGCCATCGCAGGGGAGATGGGACTGGACATGGTTCTTGTTCAAGAACCCTACGCCATGTCCTCTCTCTTCGCCACCGCCGGACGCCCCCTTCCGTGGCTCGTCGCTGCCGGGGACGGTCCCCCCAAGAGTGGAGTTCTAATCATGCGGTCAAACATCACGTGCGTGGTATATCATCAACTGTCAAACAGTCACTGTCTAGCCTGCCAGGTATCTGTGGAGGGTGCCCCCTCCTTCAATATTATTAGTGCGTATTTTCAATACTCCCATGACATCAATCGTCACCTACAACATCTAGGGATGGTCCTAGACGCCATGAAGGGGCACCCTACCATCTTAGGACTGGACTCTAATGCCCACTCACCCCTGTGGCATTGTCACCCACGTCACTACACTGGACGTGGACAGGATGTGACGCGTCGACGTGAATTGATGGAGGATTTCATCGCCTCTAGAGGACTAGTAATCCAGAATGTTCAGGGCGAACCGGCCACCTTCTCCACAGCCAACGGCGAGTCCAATATTGACTTAACCCTGTCAACGAAAGGAGCATCCATCCAGGGATGGAAGGTACACCCTGATGCCAGCAGTAGCGACCACCGCCTGATCACTTTCAGCTACATTTACACACATCAGCCCGCTCCCTATGCGGAACCGTCGGGAGGGCCGAGGCGTTACCGGGAGCGTGGTGTTGGGTGGGGCCGGTTTGAGTCGTTACTACACGATAGGGTAGGAAGTATAAACTGGAGAAAGCCTGCAAGTGACGTCTGCAAGGAATTTATGAATGTTATAGAGCGTTGTGCAGAGGAAAGCTTGGGTCTCAGCTGTGACAGGCCGAATGCGAGGGGCTACGAATGGTGGTCTCCCGCCTTGGATTCCACGAGAAAGGAGACCAACAAGTTGCGAAAGGAATGGCAGAGTTCCAGAAAAAGAGGTCCGGGGCATCTAGAAGAGATTGCAAGATTAAGGTACCATGAATGCCGCAGGAAATATAGAGCTATGATGAGACGGGCGCAAACCGACTTTTTCAGGAGCATCGCAAACACTGGCAACGAAGACCCGTGGGGTGTGGCATATAGGCTAGCCTTGGTGAAGATACGACCCCCTCCAAATGTTGTAAGTGGTGCTCGGCTCGTAGAGGGATACGTAAGCACAACTCAAGAATCGATCTCTGCATTAATCGGCGCGCTTTGTCCCGATGACGATCCCCAAAGAGATGTCCCTTATCATCGCCAGGTACGAACCATGGCGGCATGCGCCCCATCTGGGCGGGATGCGCCCCCTCCATCTAGACAGGTTATTGAGGGTATTGTTAGTCGCCTACCGAACTCGGCTCCAGGAATCGACGGAGTAACCGCCCGCATGCTCAAACATGCGTGGCGCGTGGCTGGCTCCGAGCTGACGCGTTTATTCGGCAAGTGTATTGAGGAAGGTACTTTTCCCGATGTGTGGAAGGATGGGCGGCTGATTGTTATCCCCAAAGGTAATAGTCGACCGCTGTCTGATCCCAAAGCATATCGCCCGATCACACTTCTCTCGGTTTTGGGTAAGGTCTTGGAGAGAATATTGCTACACTGTGCTCCCAACATCTCGCGCAGCATCTCCTCCTGTCAGCACGGGTTCAAACGCGGACATTCCACCGTCACGGCTATTCGGTCCCTTCTGGACACCGTGGCTCATAGCAACTGCAAATATGTCCAGGCAGTTCTTTTGGATATTTCGGGTGCCTTTGACAACGCGTGGTGGCCCATGATTCTGCTGAAGGCCAAGAATGGGGGTTGCCCGCCGAACATCTATAGGATGCTGGTGTCCTATTTTTGCGGCCGGCGTGCCGGTTTCTTTGCTGGAGGTGAAATCGTGTGGAAACAATTAACCATGGGATGCCCGCAGGGCTCTGTATTGGGGCCCTCTCTGTGGAATCTCCTGATGGACGATCTATTTCAACTCCCTTTACCAGAGGGAGTCAAACTGATTGCGTACGCGGATGACGTAACGGTCACCATCGAGTCGAACTCTCGTGCGGGATTAGAGGCTTTGGCCTCCACGGCACTCGGACTTGTCACAGCCTGGGGATTTCGTAACAGACTGTCCTTTTCCCCTATGAAGTCATGTTCCATAACCCTAAAAGGGAAGCTGAGTGGAAGACCGCCCACAGTTAGGCTCGGTGGAGAGCCAGTAAGAAGCGTCCAATCAGCGACTGTCCTGGGTGTCGTAATTGATTCTAACTTGAGCTTCCGGCTCCACGCGCAGTCCATTGGAGAGCGTGCTGCAGCAGCGTTCGGGAAAATGTCGCGTGTCTCCGCCTCATCCTGGGGCATACGGTACGTGGGCCTTCGAATACTGTACCAGGCTATATTCGTTGCCATCATCACTTATGCGGCAGGATGTTGGTGGAGACGCACGTCCATTTACATGGTAAGGAGCGCGTTGTTAAGGACCCAGCGGCAGGCCCTTATACTAATCACAAAGGCTTACCGCTCAGTTAGTTCGGCAGCATTGCCAGTTTTGGCAGGGGTTTTTCCTGCGGACTTAGAGGTAATCCGTGCTGGTAGGATAGACGATGTAAGGTTTTCTGGCCGGGACTGCCCTAGGACGGAGAGAAGCCAAATTTCGGAGGAGCTCGTTGCTGAGTGGCAGCGAAGATGGGACGGTGAGGAGAAGGGTAGGGAGCTCCATCGGTTCTTCCCCGATGTTCGTGTTCGACTCAGATCCCCCTGGGTTGAGCCCGACTACCAGTGCTCTCAAATTTTGACAGGTCATGGCTGTTTTAGAAGGAGACTTTATGAGATGAAGCTATGTCAGAACAGCCTGTGTTACTGCGGAGAGGAGGATGAATGTCTGGATCATGTGCTATGGCGATGCCCACTGTACGATGAAATCCGCATGAAGATGTTGGACGGGATTCAACGGGTCAATCCTGGACCGATACACTATTGCGATCTTGTTAACTCCGAGGCCAACTTTCGACGGTTGAGAGACTTTTCGCACCACTGGCATAACATCAGGAGCGGGCTCGAGCTGGCGGAGAAAGGACAGGGTCCATGACGCAGTCGCCATCGTCGTGTCGTCCGTCGCAATAGCGACACCCACGCGGAACAAGCCGCCCCAGAAAGGGGAGAGGGCTCGGGCAGACAATTTGTAGGGAGTCAAGAAAGTGCACGCCCGAAAGAGCACACGCAAGTAAGGCGTGCATCTCCCGTGATTCGGTCCATATAGCCAGGATGGCTGGAGGGACCATGGGCTGGTGGAGGGGTCTGTCCGTTGGGCAGTCCGGCTGGAGAGGCCTCGGCTCAATGTGCGGTCCATGGAGGCCTTCCAGCCGGTGCTGATGCAGTGGCTAAAACGGCGGCACGGTGTGCTCTCCTTCCGACTGATGCAGGTTTTGACGGGGCATGGATGCTTCGCCAAATACCTGTACACGGTCGTTAAGAGGGAGAGTACACCGTCCTGCCACCACTGCGATTGCGACGAGGACACGGCGCAGCACACCCTCGAGGTCTATGCCGCTTGGGCAGAGCAGCGTCGTGAACTCGTCGCAATCATCGGTGCCGACCTGATGCTGCCGTCCATCGCCAGGGCGATTCTCGACAGCGTCAGGTCGGCACCTCTGCTCGACAGCCTCAGGAACTGGGATGCGGTAGCAGCCTTCTGCGAGGCAGTAGCCTCGCGGAAGGCGGATCGCGCACGCGCAGGAGCGCAGCCTCCACTAAGCGATCCACCGCCGGCGACTGGGGCGGCGTAGGCGCAATTACCTGCGCCTCATGCCGCCTTAGCCGGGGCCGCGGGTGGCGTGACCGGGGAATTAGTCCGTCATCCGCCGAGAGGCCGACCGCGTGAAGAAAGACCAACGTCCTCCCCGAGGGGAGGGATGACGGTCGATGGGAGGGTACCCCTCAAAGGGGTATTCTGTCGGGCTTACCACTGACGTCAAGTCACCCTGCTCTGGTGGTCGGTCCAATAACGAAGGCAACGTGTCGCGCGGGTGGGTTATGGGTGTGCGTGCTTACTCCCCTCTGTCGCCCCGGACGGAGTGGTGCAAGGAGCGCACCGACCGTAACCCACCCTCAAAAAAAAAGAAATATAACAAGAAATACCAATGTACCAATATTGTACCAATATGGTACCAATGATTGGTATCAATGACGAGCTCAATGGCGGTGGGGAGGGAATACGATATGCTATGGGGTCGCGCACCACCCTTTCGTTAACCCGGACGGATTGGGCGAGGTCCAGACCATAACTTCTCAGAAAAAAATAAGAAATATTATTATTACGTTATATGACGACTTTCCTTTTTTTAAGTGTTTCGTTTTAATTACTTTTTGATGTTAATACCAACGAAATCTCTGATGATTCTGTATTAATTAGCCTAAATAGCCATGTAAAAAAAGCATCACAAATTACTTTAGACTTTATTTTTTTCTACTTCGGTTTATTCTAATATCTCAACATTGGTATTATTTATTTTAGTTCCAGTCTACGAGGCACTTGATGAAATAAAATTGAAAGTAGTTGAATTAATTAATTTGGTATCTAGAAAATTCAGTTCACAAATCTCTGAAGCATAAGTAATTCTCTTTGAGAATAAAAAAAAGGTAAAACCTTTTAGACAATATTGGGCGATACTAATGAACACAAAGTACAAATATATTCTCAATGTTACTAGGACGTAACCCTTTGCAATCTAATTTTGCTACTAAACCACAAGTCTAATAAAATTTACATAAAAATCGAAGGCAAAAGCGAGTATTTCCCGCTTCGAGAGTTTCATGCAGATAATATGTGCTTTCATTCACATTTTATGGAAAACACTAAAGTGGCTGTATTTTTGGCAATGTTTGTGCATAATACGTAAGCTAGCATTAAATAAACTACATACGCTCCTGATGTTACTTGAGTAAAACCATTCGCCTTTCCTGATATACTGCACTTGCCCGTTCCGTTATTATTATTCAATTTTAGGTTAGCTCATCCATTTCGACATTCTCTGATGGTCATGGAACTTCCTTAGATCGCTATAAACACAATCTTTGACAAACAGATTAGCGAATGCTATTGCTATTGTCTGTCTACAGCCGCGGGTCGGTCCATCTGAGGTAGTACCACACTCTTGCAGAAAATAGACGTCTGAGTAGTAGCAATTTGTTACTGCGCTTCGTTCAGTGAGTGAGAGAGCCGGAAGTCCAACTTTTTGAGGGTGTTTATGCGTGGTGGGTTTTGGCGATGCCTCTAGTTTCACCGAACCTCATTGCATGCATTCACATTCCCTTCATTTTCTTGGTGGTAGGAAGCGGCTTAGCAAATGTTCATGAGCTTCAGCAATGTCTACCATCAGGTGTACTGTTTGCCCGTTTGCCACCATTATCAATAAAAAAAAATATTCATTTCTCAAGATAGCTGATGATCTATTGCTAATGATCTATTTGACACTCACGGGAAAGAAAGAGATGGCGACTGTAATGTATACTATTTAATATAATTTGTAAATGTGGGTATATCGCGTTATGTGCGCTTATAAGTGCTCGCTGGAGGCTTGTCGTAGTCCCATCCGTGTCACCACTGTCATCACTGGTCGATCGGAGCTGGACCGCCCCGGGATCACCGGGGGTATCATTTGTTTCGGGTAGAGCGCCGCTGCGGTATGAAGAACGAGGGAAGTGTAACTCTCCCAGGACCGGCTACTATCAAACAGATGATCATCACAGAGGGCTTAGCCTTGAAACTGTTTACACGCGTCCGGGGACTCCGAGACTACATTAGTATTGTCGTAGTCATTTGATCGTGGACTGTAGCTATCGGACGTGTAATAGCACTACGACGTCACATTCTTTTCTCAATCCGTCACCACCATTCTGGTCTATTTGTTGATATTGTGTGAATTTTTTATTACAGCATTTCTCCATAATAGCAAAAAAATTAACCCACAATATCACGCTCGTCACACGCGTTAATATGGGGTTAGAGTTTTTCTTTTCTTGTATAGCTGTTATGTAAATACTAGGTACATGCCTAAGTCGGCAGTCGGTTTAAAATTGCTATAATTACAATAGAATAATTTTATTGTTTCAAGCATTATTAGAATGGCTCTCGTGTATAGTAAAAAGAAATTACATCTAATATATTACGTAGGTAAGAGAAGGGCCATAGAATTTTGGTTTAAATTTCATGTACCAAGAAAAGGAGAGCTGGTGCATTTTTTTACACGATTAGACGAAATATTATTTTTAATATTCTTTTTAATCGAATATTTTTATTTCTTGTATCTAATAATATATCTATCATTTGTATTTCTATTGTGTACCATTTATATCTTTATTCCTAATATTAGCGGGTCTAAACAAACAAACTTTTAAGCTTTCATTTATATAGATACGATATAAAAATGGTTAAAAAGTTTGATTAAGGTATTATTTAAATCAATGTCATACATAACGTGAACCTACCTGTGACTACCTATAAATTTTAAGTTTCTTAAATTCTTTTAACACGAATATACATAAAATACTTAATGATTTGCAGAATAAAAATCCATGCACCTATTTTTAACCCCTTTAGTTGGAAAATGATTGACTAAGGCCTTTCCAAAAGTGACTGTTTCAATCGCCACACTTGATAGACGGATGAGTGAATGCAGCCGGTTATAATTTCCCCCCAAGAGAATGCGGCTATTTTCACTTATAATCCCACAGCAGATTTTTACGACTCTTACGGGAAATTAAAGGTGAAGACATGTATTCGAATCCCATTACATGATAAATAAAAATAAATTATTTTTAACATAATACACTCTTCCATCCATCAGTCCATAAACGTCCACTGTTGGACCTCCCCATGAGAATACCACTTGGAAGGGTCCAGTGCCACTTGCATCCAGAGGTTTCCTCTGATTTTCAATATATTATCATTGCACCTATAAGAAGAATATATACTTAAAGGACACTAAATAGACTAAAATATCCTACGTCAAAATTTAATCTATGATACTCAACCTTTCAGGTCGCCATTCTACCATTACGTCATCTATAAAACAGTTAACTAAAAAGATATAATCAGTAAAAGTTACAACCAGTTATTAAAGTACCATAAAACACAGGTTAAATACAACTCTGCTCGTCAAGTAACTAATACATAACTTAGCAAGATGCTAATAAACTTCCGAGCACTTGCTTGATTAGACCGGAGAAAATTATGCGAATTAGCAATAATGTTGGTCTAAGCATCCGTCTTACATACTGATTTAATCAGCTAAATAGGTCAAATGTACATATATATGTAAATGTATATATATAGTTACAAATTGTATATATTTCTTTCAACGTATACATTTAAGTATTCTGGATAATAATATAAATTTTATCTTGCAAGAGAAGTACGAGAAAATATATACCTAAATTTATTCTTATAATATGGACACAGCTTTCTACTGACCGTCAGGTTTTGGGTTCAAATTCAGATGTTTCTATTTCTAAAATAGATCAATTAACTTCCAATAACTATCGATTAATCTCGATCTCTCGATTGATTTCCGTGTGGTGACGGAATAAGAATACAAATCACCACTCCCTATCTTAACTAAGGCATATAATACGCATATAACATCTATGCAAGAGAAGAAAAACTCGAAACAAAACCCTATACCTACCTGTCTCGGGGAATTTAGTCCGTCACTCACAGAGAGGCTGACCGCGCGACGGCGACTGACGTCCCTGTCCCGGGACGTCGAGAAGTTAGGATACCCGAAAGGGTATTCCGTCGAGCCGACCACTAATGACAAGTCACCCTGCTCCGGTGGTCGGCCCAACGACGAAGGCGACGTGGGTACGGTTGGGTTATGGGCCCGCGCGTCGTCCTTTCGTCACCCCGGACGGAATGGACCGCGTGCGCGCTTAAATTAGCCCACCCATAAAAAAAAATATCTACCTGTCTGACCAGCATGGTATAGTAAGATCAATTTCACTCTTATTATGGCGGAGGTTCGAGCCCAACAGTGGGACGTATATGAGCTGAAATGATGAACTTTCAAAAAGTTTTGCGCTTAGGTACTTGCAAAGATTTGCTTTTCTGCTTCTGTGATTTTAGTTTTAACCAGGGAATAGTTCGTCACCCGTAGAGAGGCTGACTACGTGAGGGCTACCGACATAGGTACCCGGAGGGATATCCCGCTGACTGGCCACGGATGACAAGGAACTCTGTACTGGTAGTCAGCCCAATGGCGAAAGGTTGGGAATACGGTGGGTTATGGGGCCGCACTCTACCCTTTCGCTACTGTGGACTGAACGGACGGCGCGAGCGCTAATCATAGCCCACTAAAAAAAAAGGCCGTAATCAACCAAAAAAAAATTATGCTTAGATCGGGAGAAGGTTGAGGAATGACTTGGATCTTCAAAATAATCTATTGACGGGCTAAATAATTTATTAAAGGTTCACTGCTTAGAATTTTACGTATTTTACAAGTTTTAACAACTATATGCAAAAGTTAAAATATAGCAAAAATTATATACTGTGGAACTTCTATACTTATTAAAAGTAAATATTTGCGTTACGTCATCGCAAGAAGGAAAACATAGGAAATTAACTCTATACATATGTAAAAAGAATTAGAAATCTAATTCCTTACAATGGCAGACAACTGGACGGATGTGGTAAGTTCACATTACATTTTCATAGAACAAACGGCACTGAAAACAGGAACTCTGAGTTTCCAAGCGTATGCAGTTGGTTTGATGTGAATGTTCTTTATACTTATAGATCGTTTGCTTTTAATATGACGTATCATAATTTTATACAGGAATTATTATTTTTTAACGAGTAGGAACTTTGATGACGTAATGATAAAACCAAAACACCGTACACGACACTGGCATAGCAGGTCGGTATTATGCGTGAGGAAAGATCGACGTCCTCCCCGAGGGGGGGGACGTCGGTTGAGTAGAGAGTACTTCTCAAGGAGTATTCCGTCGGACCGACCACTGACGTCAAGTCACCCTGCTCCAATGGTCAGTCCAACGATGAAGGCGACGTGTCACGGATGGGTCACGGGTGTGCGTGCTTACGCCCCTCTGTCGCCCCGGACGGAGTGGTGCGAGGAATGCACCGACGGTAACCCAACCCCAAAAAAAAAATAAAAAGGATTTCATTATTTTAACCACTATGCCATGTGTTCAGTCAATTAATTATTAGTGTTGTATCAATTCATCTTCTCATCAACTTGTGTTGTACTGTGAAAAATATCAAAAGAAAACTCACGCCCTAATTTACACCGTTCTATACACACCGGGAAGAATGTCGTCCGAAAGGTCGATTTTTCAGAATAACTACAGAATAGTGAATGTATTCATGCTTATTTTAAATTAAATAACAAATCAAGTAAAACAATCATCGTAAAATTTAAATCCCTACTTTATTCCCTTAAGAGGTGAAAATTGATAAATACTGACACTCATATTTATTTACTTTTACTGAAGAGTATTTATGCTATTATAACTTTAAGATAATCAATAATTTTACTCCATACAAATGTTGCCACTTCGTTTCACTCGCTTTAAAGTTAAATTTCATGAAATTCTTTCTTAGATCCATACGAAATAAACTACAGCTAATTTCATAATTACTTACATATTTCATCGACTTCAAGTAAAAGCAGGATGATGATGATGATGATATTTATGATGATTATATGAGTTCTTCTTACCGTCTGCTTTACGTCACACAATTGACCACGAATCCCTAGGACCCCTACGATATTCTACGTAGTTAGTATTAACGTGTATAATACGTGCCATGTATCAGCGGTATAAACGCATCCAGCATGAATAAAACAATATTTCGTTACCACTCAAACTATCTTATTTAAATTAAAACAGAAATATACCACTTTTTCATAACAAATACTCGGCAACTTGATAACGAATCTATACTAATATTATAATGCTGAAGAGTTTGTTTGTTTGAACGCGCTCATCTCAGGAACCGCTAGTCAGATTCGAAAAATTATTTCAGTGTTGGATAGTCCATGTATCGAGGAAGGTAAGAGGCTATATTATAGTTTCAAAAAAATTAGGGATCCGTACTAAAAGTCCAATAATGTAACCCAAGGCGTAAAAAAATTACCCAAAAAATCCTTATATCGCGTGTGCTGCGAAAACTATTGATTATAGAACAAAACAATGTACTACAACTTTGCAAAGCATATAATTGTCTACAAAAAATATCACAACACCATATGTCTAACTACTGTTTTTTTTAGGACATCCGGAGAATGATGAACTTTTGGTGATATATGATATCTATGTGATGAACTTTTTTTAGGAAATCCGAAAGTGTTATTAATCTTATAATCTTATGATCTCTGGTTGACCGAGCTTCGCTCGGTATATTTTTTGTCAAATTTATTTAGATATACATATGTTAATAAAAATTAAATAATGAAAAAAATATCAAATATTACAAAAGGAGAATAATACTAACATCGAGATTCTATCCCATGCTGTTTGAATGCCAAAACAAAAGAAACTGGACAACTTCCCAACTGAGCTATTGCCACTCTTGACGTCGCGTTGACGGCGAAATTTGAATTCATATTCCATTGACATTTTATGTCATTGTATTGATTACCTAAAAACACCGACAAAACAACATTTTCTATAAATAAAACATAGCTAGATCGATTTTTTGACCCTGAAACCTCTAGTATGCTAAGTTTCATCAAAATCGTTGAAGCCGTTTCCGAGATCCTGAATATATATAATATATACAAGAATTGCTTGTTTAAAGATATAAGATATATAAAAATGAATCTGCGAAATGTATGTACGCGCATAACATCAGAAAAAAATTTGCCTAAAAAGGACTAAAAATAACACCTTTTTAAACTCCCATATAAACGATTCGTTATAATACTTAAAAGTCAATTTGAACTTTAATACCATACAATAAAGTTCAAATGTTAGTGGAGAGGTTCCGGGAAGGTAAAACAATTGAGTGACGTTAGTATCGTACATATATTGATGTCAAACACAAAATTTTAGATATTTTATATAGGAGACAGACTATTCCTCGGTACGGTCACCCGCGGCCTTGGCTAGGGCAGCATCTGACACAATCTTCAATATCTCCTAATATATTATGGTACGCGACTGTAGTCAATAAGGCCTCGGGGTCAATGCTCGAACCAGACAGATATTTATAAGGTTTTTCTCTGAAAGGAAAAATAATCCAAGTTATTCCTTATATGAGTAGTTACCTGTGTAGTAAAAATTACCAAAATCTGTCCAACCGTTTTTAAGATTAGCCGGAAAATAAACAGACACATAGACAAAAAACGTTTAAACTGATTTTTGAGCGAAACCTGAGCATGAAAAACCCCTACTATTCTGACAGACACTTAAATTGTAATTATTTGAATAGATACGAAATTAGAAATGCAATCTCGAACTACATTATATCTAAGTGGTACTAGAGAATCAGATTTGCCAATGATATTATTATACACGTAGCCAACAACATATGCAGTTAACAATATAATCTCAAAATATTACTGTAGCTACGTTTAAATGTACCTGATCATTCCTCGCTTATCTTGTTAGTATTATAATAACGGAATGAATTAGCTGAATACAGTATGGGTGAATGCTTTCCTAATACAAAATGTGTAATAGATTTTATGTTAAATTTGTAATTATGTATTTGGAGACTCATTTATTCAAATATTAATTTTAATTTCAACAAGCAAATGCCCGCGGTTTCACACGTGTTGTTTCTGTTCTTGTGGAAATGACGAAATCAAATATAGGCCGAGTTCTGATATTTCTACAAAAGTGTTAATCATCATCATCATCGCAGCCCACATACGTCCCACTGTTGGCCTCGGGCCTCCTCCACAATGGGAGGGAATTTAACCTACTATACCATGCTGGTCAGACCTGTTGGTATAGGATTTTATGCCGAGTTTTCCTTCTCTTGCACAGATATTATGGGCCATATCCTTTAGTCGTCTTTTACGACATCCACGGGCAAGATAGGGAGTGGTGAATTATATTCTTACTCCGTCACCACACGGAAAAATATTACACCGTGAGTATTATACATTGCAAATAAAACCACTTTATAGATTTTATTGCGTTTGTATACAGCATTCCTACAATAGCTCGGGTTATTCTTTATATAGATAGCTATCATCTCGGCTCATATAAATCCCACTGCAGGGCTCGAGCCTCCTCCACAATAGGAGGGAAATTGACCTTACTATACAATGCTGGTCAAACAGATTAGTATAGGATTTTATATCGAGTTTTCCTTCTCTTGCATAGATGTTATATGCGTATTGTATCCATTAGTTGTGTTTTACGACATCCGCGGATAAGATGAGCTCAATAGTAATAAAAGCAGAAAACTTTAACACCATTATTTTTTGTCTAAACTATGTGTAGAATAAAGGCGGCAAGGGTGACGGCGAAGATAATAAAGACGCACTCTTTACATTTTGTAATTCACCTTACAGCGGTTACAATACGAATGCCTTAATTTTTTTTTTGTGTGGTATCTGTTGGTTGCAGATGACCTTGACAGCTTAACGCGGTCAATGGGTGAGCGCAGATGGCTCTCAACCCGGTAAGTTGCCTTAAAATATTCTAACCAACGGTATTTATACATTCACGTGGCGCGAGCTAATACTAAAGTCACACACTTAACAGACAATACTAATTATAAAATATCTTAGTAATTCTAATAGTTATTTACGTGCAAATATTATACAAGATTATGTAACATTAAATATTTATTACGGCGGAAGTTGACACGCAGACGTGTTAATGATGACATCATGAATCAGTGAAATAAGAATCTAATACATGTAGTAAAATATAAGGAATATAGGTGTGATTAGTCGACACAGTTGGTACTCTCACCAAGGTCTACAACGATAAGTACTATTTAATAGTGGCGCCGGAAGCTGACAAGCGGAAGGCGCCCATTGTATGAGAATTATATTAACTTACGGAAATATTAATTAACTATTTACCTAATTATAAAATTATAAGTTAAATTATAAAACTATAATCAAGTCTGTTAATAATTAAGATGTATCCAAATTAGCCGTACATGTGAGGCCGGAAGTAGTACTTGGTAACATATGATTGCATTTCAAAACCTCAATAGCAA
This sequence comes from Lymantria dispar, assembly GCA_032191425.1. NCBI lineage: Eukaryota > Metazoa > Arthropoda > Insecta > Lepidoptera > Erebidae > Lymantria > Lymantria dispar. The sequence goes on along the minus strand of CM063452.1, from coordinate 26,946,558 downwards.
AATTTATACCTTTAAATAACTTGATCTTATTTTAGAAGAGGTGTACAATCAAGATTAGAATTTAGACAAACCAAAAGGAAAAACGTTCCCATAATATGTCAACATTTTGGCATTATAGGTTCAAGGATAGCATAAGTTCAAACGAGTTGTTAACTTATTGCTGCTATTCATAGACAGTTCGTGTATTATTCAGTATTATATTATGCTGTTGACAAAGGTTGACGTGCTGTAGGGTCACTGAGAGATTATTTGACCTTTTGTCAACGGTCTTATCCCTGGATTTACTTTAGACAGTGTCAATTAGTCTTACACCATCATGCTCCTCTTTCAAATACATATATCTGAACTCATTACATGCTAATTTATTTATTGTAAAGGCTAGAATAAAATATTAGTTTTTGGAAAATTTATTGTTTTTTGTAAGTTAGGATAAGATACAAAATTTGAATCACCATTATCTGACAGCGTTTTGCCTTCATCAGGAATTGGGACGCGGTCGCAGCCTTCTGCGAGGCAGTTATCTCGCAGAAGGAGGCGGTGGGTCGCGAGCGCGAGGAGCACAGCCTCGATGATGCGACCCGCTGCTGGTGACTGTGGCGGCGGCAGGCGGGATTACCTGCATGCAATACCGCCCTAGCCAAGGCCGCGGGTGATGTGAACGGGGATTAGTCCGTCACCCACCGAGAGGCCGACCGCGTGAGGAAAGACCGACGTCCCCCCCTTGGGGAGGATGAGAGGGTACGATGGTACGATACGACGAGAGGGAGTCGATGAGAGGGTACCCCGGGTAGGGGGTATTCCGTCGGGCCGACCACTGATGACAAGTAACCCTGCTCCAGTGATCGGCCCAACGACGAAGGCGACGTGGTGTTCGGGTGGGTTGCGGGTGTTGCGTGCTTAAGCCCCTCTGTTGCCCCGGACGGAGTGGTGCGGAGGCGCGCCGACCGCAGCCCACCCCAAAAAAAAAACTCTTCTGGACATAAAACTACCTCATGTGAGGGGTAGTGCAGTAATCGCCAGACTTGGCAGGCAGATTGGTGATCGCAGTGAGGTGTGTTCTGTTTTCCAGGTAAGAGCTGAGGGCTCCACTCTCTTGGGCCTTTAGCTAACTTTCACGACTCCCACGGTCAGGTAAGAGGTAGCGATAATTCAAATTCAAATTATTTTATTATGCATAAACCCCGGAGAGGGCACTTACATATTGTCAGGTTTACAATTTCCAAAAAAAATATACTACCACCGGATCAGAACGCGACCGCTACTGAGAAGATCCGGCAAGAAACTCAGCAGGCTTGTCATTATTTTTAATTTTTTTTTCTTCTTACTAGTTATACAATTGTGTACATGTTTTGTAAGAACTAGCTCCAGTGTGATGCCCTTCGAACCGCAAGACACTTAATATAATTTAAACGATTATGGCTGGACCAGATCCCACAAGCGGCACCCGATCACGAGTTAACTACTAGAGCAGCCATCACTCCCCTCAACCACTATGGAGGGAAGGGAGAGACCCGCTCCACGCAGCTACCGCAAGTAGATCCTTATGTAAGCATGACCAACACCACAATATGTTACAAACGCTGAAAATACAAAAATTCGTTAGGCAAAACACGCTACACTTTACAATAAAATTTAAGAGTACATTTACAAACAGTATATTTAAAATAACAAGGAAATTGCTGAATGAGGAGCTGCTCACAACCAATCTGTATTATCATCTACATAATCCGAGATTTTATAATAAGCTTTTTTACAAAGTCTATTCTTGATGGCTTTTTTAAACTTTTTCAGTCTCGGATATCTTTAGGTAATCTATTGTAAAAGCGTATACATTGCCCCATAAATGATTTGTTAACTTTTTGGAGACGAGTAGTGTATACAACTAATCTGTCCTTATTACGAGTATTCATTTCATGAATGTCACAATATCTCTTAAAGTTAGCGATATTTTTTTTGACATATAATATATTTTCGTATATATATTGTGATACAGCAGTTAGAATATTTATTTCTTTGAATTTCTCCCGAAGTGAGATTCTTGGACCTAGATTATAAATTGCACGGACAGCCCTTTTTTGGAGAAAAAAGATTCTATTCAAGTCCGCGGAGCATCCCCACAGTAATATGCCGTAAGACATAAGACTATGGAAATAAGCGAAATAAACCATTCTAGCTGTTTCAGTATCTGTTAACATTCTTATTTTTTTTACTGCATAAGCCGCTGAGCTAAGCCTACTCGCCAACTTTTCAATATGAGGTCCCCACTGAAGTTTAGCATCTATGGTGATACCTAAAAAAACTGTTGACTCCACAAGGTCTAGAGCCACACCATTCATTTGGACATTGGTTTCCACTTGCCGCACATTGGGAGTAGTAAATTTGACACATTTAGTTTTTTTCTCATTGAGAACCAAATTATTAGTGTTAAACCAATGAACAACGTTAGACAGTGCATTGTTCACATCGTCATAATTAAACATTTGTCTTTTAATTTTAAATAACAAAGAAATGTCATCTGCGAACAACACAATGTCCAGATTGTCCCCTATATGGTAGGGTAGGTCATTAATATATACAAGAAACAGAAATGGCCCCAGAATGGACCCTTATGGAACGCCCATTTTTATAATAGAACCAGATGATCGTGCACCATTAACATCAACCCTCTGGATTCTGTTGCTTAAATAAGAAGTTACAAGTTAAAGAGCGTTATTTCTGATCCCATAGTGGTATAGTTTTCTGATGAGTGTTTCATGTTGTACACAATCAAATGCCTTGGATAAATCACAGAAAACACCTAAGGCCTCATGTGATTCCTCCCAGGCTGCAAAAATTTTTTTCAATAACTCTACGCCCGCATCAGTAGTAGAGCAATTCTTAGCCAAATTGATTTTTGTGAAAAATACCATGTCTCTTAAAATGAATCAACTTCTGATTAAGCATAATTTTTTCAAATACTTTACTGAGTGTTGGTAGTATGGAAATAGGACGAAAATTATTAATATCTGACATACTACCAGATTTAAATAAAGGAATTACTCTACTAATTTTCATGAGATCAGGAAACACACCCTGAGCAACACAACCATTAAATACAAATGCCAGGTGGGGAGCAATAACAGGTATTATAAAATCAATAGTCTTTACTGATAAGCCCCATAAATCTGCTGTTTTCTTAATATTAAGATTTTTAAAAGACTTTAAAATATCATCCACACCTACATCTGAAAATTCAAAGGAAGTATCACATTTTACAATGCTTTGTTTAAGGAGCAATTCAGCCAAAATAGGGCACGACGCTAAGGATTTTGTTGTTAATACAGGCACATTTGTAAAATAGTTTTCAAATTCATGTGCCACTTCTTTATTTACTGTCACATTTTTAACACCAATCTTTAAATTAAAGTCCTTCTTCCGCACAGTGTTCCTACCGGTTTCACTATTAACCACTGTCCAAGTCATTTTAATTATATCACTAGATCCTTTAATTTTTCTCCTTAAATAAATGGATGTAGCACTAGAACAGGCACGTTTGAAAATTTTTGAATAATTTTTAACATACTCTAAAAATACTGGGTTATGGTTATAAGATTTTTCACTGTAAAGATCATATAACCTTCTTCTACTCTTGTAGATACCACAAGTAGCCCATTCACTAAAACCAGCAGGCACTCCAAATGTTAATGTTTTTGGTGTAAAAATTTTACTAAATTCGGTATTGATTGTGTGAAATAAAGATGTATATAGCTCATTAGGACTGTCATGAATAGGCAACAGCGGTACCTTCATACTCAGTTCATCTTTAAACTGCTCTAAGCGGCTAGCAGTCATAGGAACAAAGCTAATACTTTCTCGTTGAACCCCACTAGTTCTAGGAAATACAACAAATTGACCACAATGATCCGATTCTAGAGCACTCAGAATAGAGTGAGCAATGGGTTTAACAGTTGTAAATACATTATAATCGTATCCCATCCTCACGCTGAAATAGTGTATCTTATTTTTCATATTATTATTATTTAGTTATATACATTTTTAACATATTATATAGCTATAGTTCTCATAATAGTTTTCAATATAAATGGCACCTACTATATTATTTCATCATCGTCCAAAGGCTGACTGGAAGAAAATGCCTATACTATGGCCTTAAGTCCGCCTATGTACTTTTATTTTGTGCGTGTAGATTAAATAAATATTAATTTTAAGAATTATCACTATTAAAAACAATATTTAACTATACACAGGAATTGAACTCGTAAACAGACACCTTGTTAGCTAGCTTCAAACACCTGATACAATAAACTAAGGGGCAACGTGACTTCTTTATTTTTCGTAGGATAGTTTTTGGCACTGCACTCTTAATACCATTCACCACCCTCTATTCTGCCCGTGAGTATCGTAAAAGACGACTATGGGATATAATATGCATATAACATTTATGTAAGAGAAGGAAAACTTGAAATAAAACCTTATACCAATACATTTAGCTACAATACATTTTACTAGCATGATGTAGTGGAGGAAGCTCCAGCCCAGCTGTGGGACGCATATATATGAGTTGAAATGATGATGATGATGAGTGCTTAGAATAAGAACACGAAACTCCAATGAATTTTACCCATCCAAAACGGTCAAGGAATATTTTTTTTTTATTGCAAACGGTGGCAACCGAGCAAACAGTACACCTGATGGTAAGTGTTGCTGCCGCTCATGGACCTTTACAAGGCCGCTGTCTACCGCGAAGAAAGTGAAAGGAGTGTGAATGAGTGCATTGAGGCTCGGTGATACCAAGGGCACCACTAAAACCCTCCACACGCAAACACCCTCAGAAAGTTGGGCTAAAGTTGAATATGGAGTATATTTACTTCAAAAAATTCAAGATTCTCTTCAACTAACTGAAATTAAAATAAATTTAATTGCACTCAGATCTCTTAAATCCATTTAAACATTTAATTTTAAATTCCAAGTACTTTTAAGAGTGTCTCAAAGCAAGTTTAACGTGGTACCAAGTTTCAATGACAACGCAACTTTTGATACACGAGAAGGCTTTTACTATTACCCCTTCAGTATATCTCGTTCAATAATATTGCAATTAATGGACGAAAAGTTCCCAACTCAGGTACTAAAGTGTAAGAACAAACTCAGCTTAGTACTCGTACATAGCACGAAAAAGATTGGTAAGTTTCAACTCTTGAGTAACTTAGCGGTAGTGTAAAGTTCTAAAGTCTCGTTTGCTTTTGTTACTTAAGTTTAAGCGGGCCTAGTAAATGATAGGTCAGGTGCTCCTTAGGGTCAGTTAGGTGAAATGTGTGAAGGTATGTTAATAAATCAGTCTGTCTAGCGACAGAATTTACAGTCATCCTTTCTTTAGCAGCAGATATATATGATTTTTACCATCAGAAGAAAGGACGTTTAAGGATAATTTTTAAGAACGGCAACACCTAAATACGGTATTGTCCGTAAAGCACACGAAGAGATTTTAGTACTACATCCTTACTAATATTATAAATGCGAATGCAAGTTTGTTTGTTAGTTTGATTGTTACGCTTTCACGCTTAAGCCACCGAATCGATTTCAAAAATTCTTTCACCAATGTAAAGCTATTATAATATCAGGGAGTAACATAGGGTATGTTTTATCCCGGTGTTCCCACGGGAACTACGCGGGTAAGGCAACTGAAACCGAAGCGAAGCGAGGGCGGGTTGCTAGTATATTATATAAACATGTTTTAAACTAAATTATTTCATTGCTTTTTAATTTTCACGACTTTCCTTTTTTCCTGAAACATGACCAATCTGATAAAATTTGGCATAACTCATAAAAAAATTATTTAATGGTAAAATTTTATTTAATACAATTTTATTAACGGCGTTCACAGGATTTCGCCAAAAACTCAATGTAAATTAACAGTTCAAGGAACTTGGTACTTAAATTATAGGATGTTAGTCAATACTTAATTTTTAGTAGGTATTAGCTTTTCGAAATTTCGTTTGATGGTTTATCCTTTAAAATTCGAGCTACGAGACAATTTACGGTAACTGGAAAAAAATATAGCCTTATTTCTTCTACGAATGGCACACTTCGATGTGTCTTATAAAAGTAATTATTTATTTGTTTTGGTTTTTTTGTATTCTTTTTTTTTTAATTTTGATGATTTATCCAGACAGGCAAAAGGAACAAAGCCCATACAGCCAAGTCTTGTACAAATTTCTTCACAAATTATCAATTTCTTCACATCTTCAGATTCTTCATATTACATAAGTTTTCATTTATAAATTACTAGCAATCCGCCCTCGCTTCGCTTCGGTTTCAGTCATGTTACCGTTCCCGTATTCCCGTTCCCGTGAGAATACCGGGATAAAATATAGCCTATGTTACTTCCTGATATTTTAACTTTCCATTGGTGAAAGAATTTTTGAAATCCATTCAGTGGTTCAAGCGTGAAAGCGTAACAAACAAACAAACATCCTTACTTTCGCATTTATAATATTAGTAAGGATTACTTCATTTTAAAGTCATTGTCTATTAATAAGTCAAATCATCGCTTCCAAATGTCTTTTATTATTAAAAAGCAACACCCTAAACTAAGAAAATAATCCTTGTATTGTAATCCTTATTGGGGACTTTACAAACATGTAATTAATGAACACAAATAATATTTTCGTGTGGTGACGGAGTAAGAGACGGCTAAGGGATTATAATATGCTTACAACATCTATGCAAGAGAAGGAAAACTCGGTAAACACCCTATACCAACATGTCTGACCAGCGTGATATAGTAGCTCAATTTCCCTCCCCTAGTGGAGAAGGCCCTAGCCCAACAGTGGGCTGATGGTGAGCTATATTGGCTGAGATGATAATGATGATATATCCACGACATCATTTACTTTAAGGCATAAGCTTTTTAATCTTTGCTCAAAAATGATTTATAATCTAGATTATCTATTACTTAATTACTTATCTATTTATATTGTCTATTTATGGTTTATTTTTGATCTATTAATATTTTCCATGTGGTGAGAGAGTAAGAACTCATCATCCCATTTCTCGCCAATGGCTGTCGTAAACGACGACAAAGGGATGTAATATGCATATAAAATCTGTACAAGAGAAGGAAAACTTGAAATAAACTCGTCTGACCAGCGTTGTATAGTAGGTTAATATTGTGGTCGGCCCAACGACGAAGGCGCTGTACTGCATAGGTGGGTTACGGGGCCGTGCGCCGTCGCTTTGTCGCCCTGGACGGAGCCGGGTGGCGGGTGCGATGACGGTAGCCCAGCCCGAAAAAAAAGGAGGTTAATATCCCTTTCATTATAGAGGAGGCTCGAACCCAGTAGTAGGACGTATGTGAGCCGAAATGATAATAATAATGACGATTACTTAATAAAAATGTGTTTATTACGTGATATTTTTTTTTTTCAATAAACGAATAAATATTTATTCAAACACTTATTATGTTAATATTTCAAAGGAGGAATTATAATATTATTCTATATTTGTCGTTTCATAAATATCATTTCAACATTTCGTTTATTAAGTGCTACGGCTATACTTACCTTTGAAATCTATACCAATAAATAAAATTGGAGTGTCTGTTTGTAATGTCAAAATAATAGACTTTTTTCATGCTTACACTGTTATTTGCACGACACCTACAGACCTAAAATACACATTAAAAAAAATTTATCTGTCTGTCTGTCTGTTTGTTCCGGGTAATCTTCAAAACGACTGGGCCGATTTCAAAAATTCTTTCACCAATGGAAAGCTAGAATATCAGTGCGTAAACTAGGCTATATTTTATCCTGGTATTCCCACGGGAACGGCAACTGCGCGGGTAAAACGACTAAAACCGAAGCGAAGCGAGGGCGGGTTGCTAGTTATCAATAAGATTAAAAAAATATATATAAGAAGTTACATTGATAACTGAGCCCTCATATGTCGCAATATCAAGTTGACCAAGATTCGCTCAGAATATTTTTGTCGAATTTATTTAGATATACATTAATAAAAAATAAAAAATAAATAATGAAAAAATATATATAAAAAAATACAAAAAGAGAATAGTAATAACACCGAGATTCGAACCGACGCTGTTTGAATGCCAAAAAAACCAAAATTAGAACCGGTCAACTTCCCAACTGAGCTATCGTAACTCAAGACGTTGACAACGAAATTTGAAATCATATTCTTTTAAAATTTAATATCAATGTATTGTTTTGCTAAAAACACGGACAAAACAACATTTTCTATAAATATAACCTAGCTAGATCGATTTTTTGGACCCGAAACCTCTAGTATGCCAAGTTTCAACAAAATCGTTGGAGCCGTTTCCGAGATCCTGAATATATATATACAAGAATTGCTCGTTTAAAGATATAAGACTATGGAAGGGAAATTGATGTACTATACCGCGTTGGTTAGAGGTGTTGATTTTGTTTCGAATGTTCCTTTTCTTGCATAAATTTGATATGCATATTAGATCTTTTACGGAGTCCTGCTTGAACGACGAATATGACGTGACACGACACGACGCAGTACGGCGCGATGCTACAAGCGACAAGTGTCCTATGCGATTTTGGTCATTACTTCTAAAATCATGTACAAGTACACTACTTTTGTTAGAAAGTTCATATTTAGAGACTTAAAACTTAAAAAAATACCGTAAAAACCAGAAAGAAAACAAATATAATCGTTTCTGAATCAACCATTCTGTAGTTCGTGATGTCGCGTCAGTTCGCTCTCAAAACAGCCACGCTTGATATCGCGTCTCGTCGCAAACTATCATATAGGCCTCAAGCAGGTATGTTATTGAGTTGATCTTGTTCGTCGTGTTCGCAGCGTCGCGTCGCGTCGTATTCGTCGCTCACGCAGGACACCGTCTTAGTTATCTTTTACGACACGGACAAAAAGGGGGTGGTGAATTGTATTCTTAATGCGTCCCCCCACGGAGTTAAGATACATTATCACAGCATTTTTTTATTTCTCTATGTTGTTATCTATCTATATCTATACCAATAAATAAAATTGGAGTGTATGTTTGTAATGTCAAAATAATAGGCTTTTTTCATGCTCACACGGTTATTTGCACGACACCTATGCCTAAAATACAGATTAAAAAATTTTTGTCTGTCTGTCTGTTTGTTCCGGGTAATCTTCAAAACGGCTGGACCGAATTCAAAAATTCTTTCACCAATGGAAAGCTATAATATCAGGGCGTAAACTAGGCTATATTTTATCCCGGTATTCCCACGGAAACGGGAACTACGCAGGAAAGACTGAAACCGAAGCGAAGCGAGGGCAACCCGCCCTCGCTTCGCTTCGGTTTCAGTCTTTAGTTTAGTCGCTAGTATTACCATATAGATAACAACATAGAGAAATATAAAATGGACTACACTGGGGAAAGTTGTCTATTTATAGCCGCGGCTCGTACGTCACACACTCTCTCAGAATGTCGACGTCTGAGCAATAGAGCTGAAAGATAAACTTTCTGAGGGTGTTTACGTGTGGTGGGTTTTGGTGACGCCTTTAGTGTTATCGAACCTCATTACACGATGCCTTTAATATAACTGAACCTTATTCACTATCTTTGTGATAGGCAGCCGCCTAGCAAAAGTTTGCTCGTTTGCACCAAAAGAATAAAAAAAAAATTACATTTAATAAATACATAATTTTAATGAGAAGAGCCAATTCAATACAATAAAAACTAAACTACCTTTTTCATTTTTTTTGGGGTGGGTTACGGTCGGCGCACTCCTCCCACCACTCCATCCGGGGCGACAGAGGGGCGTAAGCATGCACACCCGTAGCCCGCCCGTGACACGTCGCCTTCATCGTTGGACCGACCATCGAAGCAGGGTGACTTGACGTCAGTGGTCGGCCCGACGGAATACCCCCTATTTGGAGTACTCTCCCATCTACCGACGTCCCCCCCCCTCGGAGAGGACGTCGGTCTTTCCTCACGCGATCGGCCTCTCGGCGGGTGACGAACTAAATCCCCGGTCACGTCATTCGCGGCCTCGGCTAGGGCGGCATGAGGCGCAAAAACTAAACTACCTAAGAATAACTTATAAAATTAATTTTCAACAATTCTTAAGACAATTTATTGCTACCCAATGTCCTTATAAATTAGATTTATTTTTTAATTTCTAGTGGTAGAAGGTCATATTAGAACGAGGTATCAATACAATTTACCACCCTATGACTGTCGCAACAGACCACTGAGGGATATCCCTTATATAAACTGTTTTTCCCCTTTTTTTAAAGCGAACAACACCCTGCGCTGAGGAAATAATCCATGTGTTGCGGCGGACTTTACAAACATATAATAACGGTTTTTGCCATGTGGTGACAGAGTAAGAATACAATTCACCACCCCCTCTCATACCCGTGGGTGTCGTAAAAGACAACTAAGGAATATGTTACGTATATGACATCTATGCAAGAGATGGAAAACTCGAAACAAAACCCTATAACAACCTGTCTGACCAGCATGCTATAGTAAGGCTAATTTCCCTCCTGTTATGGAGGAGGCTTGAGCCTAGCAGTGAGACGTATATTAGCCGTAATGATGATGATCATGAATTAACGGACACAAAAATACATCCCGACTCGGAACAACAAGTTTGTGGATCGCAAAAAGTATTGTCCGTTATCACACAGAAAATTAGTTAGGATAATTTGTTGGAGATAATCCATGTTCTTAAACATTGTATAAAATTTATTACAAATAAACGAGACTATTTCGAACTAGTTAATTAATGAAAATTTCCTCCAATTATCTTAGTTTATACAGTTTTATAACTAAAAGTTGATTTTACATTGAATAATTCCATTGTTACCAAAATTAATAACAAGCTTTTGCATATTTGCTGAATTCCATATTTTCTATGTGAAATAGTATGAATTAGTTTTTAGTTTATTATGAATAGATTTTAGAAGTGAGGTCTTATTTAAATATCGAAATACCTAGAAGTGCCGTAAATCCTTAATAATATTATAAATGCGAAAGTAAGTTTGTTTGTTACGCTTACACGCTTAAACCACGGATCCGATTTCAAAGATTCTTTCACCAATGGAGAGCTATAATATCAGGGAGTAACATAGGCTATATTTTATCTCGGTATTCCCACGGGCACGGAAACTACGTGGGCAAAGGGGCTGAAACCGAAGCGAAGCGAGGGCGGGTTGCTGCATAACAGTTTATATGTCAAATTTATTACCATTTTAACGTCTTCGGTCAATTTTGTGTTTTTCTTGCCGCGTGGAATTGTATTCTTACTCCGTCATCACACGGAAGATTATTTACTCTACAATTCTTAAACATACTTTTATTTGTATGTATACATTTATATATATATATATACTACTTTTTTTTTAAATTTTAAATTATTTGCCAAGTATTTATATTACAAGTATCAATAGGTATTTTAGAAAAAATACAATACTAAGATTCGTCTACATTACGTCAATTTCACGGGCTTTTAAGATACATTTTCTGTGAGAACATTGAGATCCTACACTGTATACTTAGAAACGCCATAAGTCGTCAATAATGAGCACGGCTTATATTTTTCTTCTTTGATGTAACGATAGAAAGAAATCAAAGTAAAAATATCACTTCACAAATAGAAATATTCTAAACGCTGTATAATATTATAAACTAGCGACCCGCCACGGTCCAATACTGACACTAAATATAAATACTACAGAATGTCTTTACATTCAACTTTTACAGGAGTAAAAAAATCAATTGTCAACCACATTCCTTTCACATAGGTAAAAGACGACTAAATAACATAACTGCAACTTTTGACGCGAATGTCAAAATGTCATGTAGCGCTTTTATATTCTTTTCATTATTTTAGTGTTTTAAAGTGTTATATTCAATCATTTTGCTGATATTTTATGTAATATAATGCAGATAAAATTCTGAAATGTAGTGAAAATGATATAATAGTGAATTACGTGCATTTTGACATTCTGCCCAAATTTCCTGAGACGCATGACTTGGATATCAGCACTAAGTCATGCTAACGACTGACTGAAAGACTAAGACTAAAGACGTAAATAATAATCAATATACTCGACACTGGCACCAATAGCTCATATTATTGTAGCTCATTGCCATTAACTAAGAAGAAGAAGAAGAACTTTTATAGCTTTTTTGTAATTAGACAATACAAACATGTTTTCTTTAGAGGTTACTCTTGAAGGAGCGACGTATTATGCATGTATTATACATATAAACTTGCCTCTTGAATCAGAAGTGAAACTTCTTTGGTACCACGTGTTTTTGTCAATAAAAAAAAATCGGCTAAGTGCGAGTCGAACTCGCGCACGAAGGGTTCTGCACCATTGACTAGGTAAACAAGTACCTCCCTATTGCCATTATCGATATTGAGCAAAAAAATCAAGTTTGCTGTATGGGAGCCCCCCTTAAATATTTATTTTATTTTATTTTTAGTATTTTTTGTTATAGCGCCTATAGAAATACAAAATTTCAACCGTCTAGCTATCACCGTTCTTGAGATACAGCCTGGTGACAGACGGACGGACAGACAGCGAAGTCTCAGTAATAGGGTCCCGTTTTTACCCTTTGAGTACGGATCCCTAAAAATGATAAAAAATATTGGCCGCTAGTCGTTGCTAACGCTCGCGTTGGCCTGTAACAGATATACTACGCGCATCCGTTCCAGTGCTACGCATTCGCTCTGTCTCTTTCTATTGCCGTAGCGTTAAACGTTTAACGCAACCTTCTGGAAGTCACGTTAGAAGTTACACTTCAAAAAAATTGCATCAATATCCATTGCTTAGTTTAAAAGCTCTAAGCACACCTACATACGGACAGACAGACAGCGGCAAGCGACTTTGTTTTATACTATGTAGTGATATAGTAAATTATGTTATAATAGTTATTTATAAGACAGTGCGTTAATGCGTTCCACACATATTTTTTGTTATCATTTATTCGTTTATTTTTATTGGTATAAATATTTAAACCATTATATAAATTTATAGCAATTATAATGGCCTTAATATTTGCCCTTGGTTACGCGAGTGTTACAAAAATACACAACAAATAAAACTATTATTACATATTTTTCAAATTAGAAATTTACGTTATGTACTGGCCATTTGTAATAAAAAATATTCATACTTGAATTATCCATTCTAAATTCAAATTAATTTTATTTTAAAATTTGAAATTCCTTTTTTAAAATGAGTGTTACACCCGAAAAAAAAATTGACGCTATAGAATACCTACCTATTGCAGTGGCACCAGTGGTAAAGTGGCACCAGTGGTAGAGAAGATTAGGAGCGCGAGATTGTCTTGATATGGACACGTGATGAGGAGAGATGAAGGGCATGTGACGAGGAGGGTTGTCAATATGTTTGTGGATGGACGTAAGAATCGTGGGCGACCTAAAAAAAGATGGATGGAGGGTATGAATAAGGATATGCGTATGAAAGTAGTGAGTGCAGATATGACGTCTGATAGAAGGTTATGGAAGGTAAAAACATGTTGTGCCGACCCTACTTAGCGTGCGACGAGGGCAGGCAAATGATGATGAGAATACTTACCTATTGTTTTCACTAACTTTTTATTTACATTCGTATGCAATCACTGTACAATCTATTAATTTAAAGGGATATGCAAGCATTATTATTTTCTGGATAAGAATACATCAGAAACAACAAACCCAAAGAGCTCTGAGGGTATGTTCTGGATTTTTATAAAACGCGCTAAGTGTTTTATAATTGAAAGTGTTTTATAATTTTAACTATTAAGTACCTACTATGTTTCAGAAGTACATAATAAATGCTCACATTGTCTTACAGTCTTATTATGAATTGCTTAGTATTAATTTAATTAAATTTATGACAAGAGCTCAGCTTGGTTCATACCAGTTTTCTCAAAACCAAAATCCTAGTAAAATAACTTATAACTCTTAGAATAATAACGTATAGACGGATAGTGTTGGTACTTCGAACGATCGGAATATGAATCTAAAAATACTACATACAGACATGTAGTATTTTCATCTACAGACGTACACACGCACACCACTATACAAATTATGAAATCAAATTATGATTCTATTAACAGAAATCGTCGATATAATTTTAAAAGTAATGTTAAAAACCTTTTTAAGTTTTTCAAATGTGTTGTGACACCATTTGAATGCACAAACCGTCATAATTACCTATTTATTTTTTAAGAGTTGCGTATGTACGTGCAGTACAGTGACCTTGTACATTATGGAACGGTTCTGGCGTAAGCTCCATTAGGCTCCAATTAAAATGCTTCACTTTTTGTGCACGAACTTGCCTTCTATACGTTATTATTCTAAGTTATAACTATCATTCCTTGAATACTAAGAAAGATTCGCAACATCAAATTGGTAAAAATAAAATAAAAACTTGCGAAAATTCTATATAAATATATTTTTATTTTAAGAATTGAAGTTTAAGAAAAGCATTATAAATCTATATCATCAAATCCGATGTTCAACGTTGCAGTTAAAATTTATCAAGGAAAAGGCTCTCGTTGAGATACTATAAACCATGGGATTGCGTCACGCTATATTGCGTAGAGATTTTACGACATACAATCATTCATCTTTCACTTCGCTCAACACTTCAACAAAAGAGAAAAAGACAATTCTTTCTGATATTTTCGTCAATATTAAACATCATTTTCTATATAAACAAAATTAAAGTGTCTGTTTGTAATGTCAAGATGATACGTTTTTTCATGCTCACACAATTATTTGCACAATACCTATGCTGACTAACTTGTATATATATATTTGTGTCTGTCTGTCAGTTTGTTCGTTCTAAGTAATCTTTAAAACTGTTAGACCGATTTTGATAAAATTTTACTATCAGGTCGCCATAAGGAGTAACTTAAGCCACTTTTGCTCTAAGAAAAATTCTATAGAATTTTGCCCGGTCCGGGCATCAAACGCGAGACCTCATGGATTGCAGTTACGTACGTAATATCTTGAGACATATTGGAGATTTCGAATGCGCGGTTCATCATCATCATCATCATCTCAACCCATATATGTCCCATTGTAGGGCTTGGGCCTCCTCTATTATCGCAGGGAAATTGACCTACACGCTGGTCAGACGTGTTGGCATAGGGATTTCTTTCGAGTTTTCCTTCTCTTACATTGATTTTATATGCATACTAGCAACCCGCCCTCGCTTCGCTTCGGTTATAGGTTATAGTCGTTTTACCCGCGTAGTTCCCGTTCCCGTGGGAATACCGGGATAAAATATAGCCTAGTTTACGCCCTGATATTATAGCTTTCCATTGGTGGAAAAAATTTTGAAATCGGTCCAGCCGTTTTGAAGATTACCCAGAACAAACAGACAGACAGACAGACAAAAATTTTTAATTGCTATTTTAGGCATAGGTGTCGTGCAAATAACCATGTGAGCATGAAAAAAGTCTATTATTTTGACATTACAAACAGACACTCCAATTTTATTTATTGGTATAGATAATATCCCTTAGCCGTCTTTTACGATACCCACGGGCAAGAGAGGGGGTGGTGAATTGTATTCTTACTCCGTCACCACACGGAAAATGCGCTGTTAAAGCGACCGAAACCCAAATGAAAGCGGGTTCGCCAGTATAATATTTAATTCATTTCATCATTCATCTCGTCACATATACGTACCACTGCTGGCCGCCTCCACAATAGGAGGGAAATTGACGTTACAGACAGGTTGGTTTAGGATTTTGCTTCAAGTTTTCCTTCTCTTGTATAAATGTTACACGCCTATTATATCCCTTAGTCGTCTTTTAAGACATCCACGGCCGAGATATGGAGTGGTGAATTGTATTCTTACTCCGTCACCACACGGAAGTATTCAGCACATCAAAATTACTTTAAAGAATAAAATTCTTGAAAGATAAGCTTGCTCTTAGGTATATTTTAACTTTGATATTGGGATGGTTTATATTCGTAACTTAAGAGGATCTTTTCGTCTAACATACCTCAGTGTCTGAAAACACAGGTCTACGACCAGTGTGTGTTACCAGTGATGACTTACGGCATGAAAACGTGGTCCCTAAATGTAGGCCTCATAACAAGGCTCAAAGTCGCTCAGCGTGCTATGCAGCGGGCTATGCTCGGGATTTCTCTGCGAGATAGAATCCGGAGTACGGAAATCCGCAGAAGAACGGGTGTAACCGACATAGCACGAAGAATTAGCACGCTGAAGTGGCAATGGGCAGGCCACATCGCTCGACGAACCGCCAACCGCTGCGATAGAAAGGTTCTCGAGTGGCAACCACATATCGGACGACGCAGTGTAGGACGCCCTCCACTAGGTGGACCGACGACCTGGTGAAAGTTGCTGGACGTCGTTGGATGCAAGCGGCACAGGACCGCACATTATGGCGTAACATGAGGGAGGCCTACGTCCAGCAGTGGACAGCAATTGGCTGAAATGATGATGATATTTGTAACAGTAACCACTTGCCACAAAACTAATAAAATAAATTCTTAATAAGGAAAAATATAGCGTGCTGAGACATTTATATCTCACAATATCCATACTAATATTATTAATGCGAAAGTAAGGATGTTTGTTCGTTTGTTTGTTTGTTTGTAACGCTTTCACGCTTAAAACACCGAAGCTATTTCAAAAATTCTTTCACCAATGGAAAGCTATAACATCAGGGAGTAACATAGGCTATATTTTATCCCAGTATTCCCACAGGAACGGGAACTACGCGGGTTTAAGCGACTGAAACCGAAGCGAAGCGAGGGCGGGTTGCTAGTTCTATTATAAATGAGTAGTATTTTAGAGGGACTGTTCCAAAATCCGTACTTAGTGCTAAAATTTTCTTTATAAAATCGAAATAAAAACTATATTTCTTACTTCGGGTTCATTTTACACGAAGCGGACGAGAAAAAAATGCATTGCGCTATTAGTAATCAATAGTACTGAATGAATTAATTCGGTCAACTTCATTAATGGTTATCAAAAAATTAGCTCCTGAAATATGTACATTTAGAAGATGCATAAATTCATAACTAGACAAAAAAAAACAAGAAAATAAATTAGACAAAATAACAAAAAGTAATAATGTACAGTTCCTCAGATCCTATAGAAGTACAAATAACCCAATCATGAACAAAATTCAAAACCTGACCCTTGCCCTATTCACTTAACGTGAAATGCAGGGGCATTTCTATCTAAATATTAATTCCAATCGATTTGAACTCGAGAATAGAAATTATTATTTGAAACTAAATTATAAATGGTTCTATAAATGATGACATATTGCTATTTCAACATAAGTGGAATAAATTTCAGAACTAAATTCCACAATATATTTTGCGAGTATGATGACAATACAGATTTCGATAAAGCTATTTACTTTTTAAACATTTGACTTTAAGTCTAGAAAATACAACTACGCTTCTTCAAAACACAGACAATATTTTCTAAAATATGAAACTATAAAATCAAAGTTCGTCGATCGCAATGATCAGCTTCTAATATCGAGGATATACGTAAGATCCACCAAGTCTCGTATTTGTAGCCTCAAGCCGTATCAAACAAGCACGTATTTCTCAATACATTGAGATAAAACAGATCGCTTTACTTGTGCTTGATAAATATGTAAATAGATGCTATGTAAGCAAATAATAAGTATTGTATATGGCTGAGTTTCTCAAAGTGGAATTCGTGGGAACTTGATTACAGATGAACATTTTTTCTTTTGTATATCATGACTTTTATTCTTATTCTTCAAGCGATAACGTATAGTTGTTAGGTACAGGTTTTCTTTACAATAGAAGACAAATCGAGCTTATTTACGACGCTGATCAAATGGGTTAGTATAGCATATTGTTCTGAGTTATCCATATCGCAGCGTCACTACCTCTGGCGCCATATCTTAATAGTTTTTAAGAATCAATCAATTACGGTAACGTCAAGTATTATACTTGGGTGTGTTCGATACAACGTTGGCAATGATTTCTGATGTTTGTCGTTTGACCGTTAACGTTTCAAATATTACCGAGCTTTCGTTATTGAGAGCGGTCCGTTGAATACTCAATTGGGAACGAGACTCGAGAGCGATCGGTCGTTGTTGCTGCCACGTGGTATCAAATTCACCGTGCTTCCCAAACTCTTAATTTATCCGTCGGCATACGTAATCATTAGTTATAATAGAAAATTGTGTTAACGTTAATCATTGAATATAGTTTGAAAGTAGCCATCCGAAGTGTTATTTTATAACATCGCGATGTGTGACCGACCCGATAGTGATGCAGCACGGCGCCAATCCTGGTTATCCATATTTTTCATATCTTTTTATGTCAATAATTTTTTATGAGACCCCAATCAAATTGTATTTTCACTTCGTCACAATACGCAAAATTTATTATCATTCATGTAAGATAATAAATAAAGGAATTTATGAAACGGACGATTTCCCGTGAGACGACGGAGTAAGAATACAACCACTCCATATTTTGCGGATTTTGCGGAAGAATACAACCACTCCATATATTGTGGATGTCGTAAAAGACACCTAAGGGATATAATATGCACATAACATCTGTGCAAGAGATGGAAAACTCGAAATGAAAACCCTATACCAACATGTCTGATTAGCATGGTGTAGTAGATCAAATTCCCTCCCGTTTTGGAAGAGGCCCGAGCTCAACAGTGGGACGTACGACAGCTGCGATGATGATGTAACGAACTATCGAATGAGGTAAGTATTCATATTTTGATTTTTTTAAGGTATATTTGTTTTAGCGCGTTAGGGAAAATTATGATTTACGAAGGGCGCGCGCACACTGTCACAAATGTCAACTAGATAATGTGTTATAATAAAACTTCCAATGTATTAAATACCTTTTTTAACATGCTTTTATTATTTTCACCTGTATTTATGTATGTATAACGGAATCTTTGAACGTCATTTTGCCCCACTTTGAATGAATGGCCCGTGACAATGCAATAATTCGATCGAAATAGCCGAATATCCTGATTAGATTCGCCAGGATTGAGAAATATTTAACCACATCCTTTGCATAAGAGCAAAAGAGCCAGAGTTAGTGTACGAACATAGTAACGACTTGTAACTTGTAAGTATGTTTTTTAGTTTTTTTAAACTATAATTTATTATTATTTCTAATATTATTGTCGTTTTATCTACAAAAGAAGTATCCTACTTTTATAGAAAAACGACGACGTATAATTTTATTTGAAAATTTTTATCTTGTGTACGTGCGTACACGCACGCACGCACTCACGCACCCACAACCACACCCACGCACACGCGCACACGCACGCACGCACGAACACATCCACACAAACACACATACACACACACACACACACACACACACACACACACACACACACACACACGCACACGCTCACACGCACACGCACGCACGCACACGCGCACGCGCACACACACAATTTTTTAATTATTTACAGCTTGTTCTAATGCCATTAATGGCATTAGAATAAGCTGTAAATAATTAATACTTAAGTATGACCTAGCAACTTTATATATTCTTAGTCAGTAGGGAAATGCCTTGATAGTATTATAATATATTTAACTTTGTAAATTCTAGAAATATTCTTAGTAAAAGGTCCTAGTAAATTATATAGTTCAATCGGAGAATATCATGAAACCACTTACCAAATAAGTTATTCAATATTTTCTAAAGAACTATTCGTATAGCTTATTTATAATTTCTTATATGACAATTTCTCAAAATTCAATACGTGTTGAAACATTGCCACAAATAGTTCAAAGAAATTGTAAATTGGATGTGTTTCTGTTTAAGTATTAAATGAGCGTAAAATTGAAGGAATGTGTTCATGTGAACTGCAGTGAGAAATATAATGCACGAATGAATACCACCCCTGTCCTTTGATGTTGTGTTTATTATATATGCATACTTAGTTTAAACGTTTTAGCAGTGAAGGAAACGAATAATAAATTAATGGGTTCCGTTTATCTCAATATTATAATTATTGTTATAATTTCATAGACGTTATAAGTAAAAAAAAATGGTTGATTTTTTAGCGTTTGTATTTGATTTTTGATTGTCCAATTGTAGCTGGTAGATATAAATCTCTCTTGTAACGATGACTTGTTGTGAGTGATCTTAGTCTGCCCGTGACAATGAACGTTGAAAAGTGTTCGAAACTTTGGGTAATCAATCAATTCAAATACAGACGCGATGAAATTTGTAAAAATAGTCTTATAATGTGTAGCACTCGCGTAAATATCAGGACTCAGACTCATAATTCTGTATAATTAAAAAAAAGAACAATTAACTCATATTATTAAAGTCGATTACAGTGGCACCTACCTAGTCCTAATACATGGTTAATTTCCATTCTTTAGTGGAATACGTATACTGTCATATAATTACGCGGTCCCACACATGCACATATACGCACATACATAGGTACACACGCATGTACGTACATAAATACGCATGCACGCTTGTCACGCACGCAAATCATATCTAGATACAACATTTTATTTATTAAGGCTATCTACAATCCGTCCATTAATTCATTTACACACACTGTACTGTGATGGGGAGTTTGTTTTATGATATTCCCAGTAAAGTCTATACTGGCGACCCATTTAGTTGATTTTTACGGCATGGAGGAAAACTTATATTTTATATTAACCCGTCCCCACATATGGCTGACTATAGATGATTATCTACACCATAGAAAAGTATATTGCGTGAAATTTTCGGTGCCTTATATTTTATTTAGATTTTTTACAGAAATAGTAGAAATAAAATTACACTTAAGACTCGGAATGATTTATGAATCACAACGTAACATAACAACACACAAAATTTATTATACTACGTGGAAATGTAACTCGGGATACTTGGCATGTAAGTCAACTCCTTTACCAAAATGCCAAAAGTCATAAATATTTGACTTAAAATACAAATTTTATTTCTCAAATACATTTCTTTTACTGCACCGTGTGTGGAAAACTCTGTACGAATAAAAACAGTTTATCTATACAAAATGTAATTAGTACATAGTTTAATTACAGTGGTCGCACGAATGGTGATTCGGGCCGAATCTTGGCTTGGTTCCTGCAATTAATGCTGGCCTTAACTGTGACCGGTACCACGATCCAATTACTGCGTGTTTGGACTAAGTTAAAAGATTCTGAGATTAAAATTTGATTCCTTAAATGATTAGTTATGACGATAAATTTGGAAGTCTTTTAAATTATATATAATGCTAAAAAATATTCATCCATATTGTAATAAGTTAAGAACATAACTCGTCCTTTAGTTTCCCGCAGTAACCTAAAACCGGATAAAGGAGGGGCATTAGTGGCGTAGAAATGTATAAACTCAACTACGATCACCAATTTGTCTCCTAAGGCATTATACATCCGGGATAAAATATAGCCTATCTTACTCCCTGATATTATAGTTTTCCATTGGTGAAAGAATTTTTGAAATCGGTTCAGCCGTTTTGAAGATTACCCGGAACAAACAAACAGACAGACAGACAGACAAAAAATATAAAGTGTATTTTAGGCATATGTATAGTTCAAATAACCGTGTGAGCATAAAAAAAGCCTATTATTTTGACATTACACACAGACACTCCAATTTTATTTATTGGTATAGAAAACCTCCAAAATACTAAGAAGACTCATAATCTAGTACATAATTACATACTCATAAGTATGCAAGTGATTTTATATTACTGTGTGGTGGTTGCAACGTATACTAACAATCCTTACATTGTTCGTGGGTGTTGTAAAAGACGACTAAGGGCTTTGCGTCGACCTGGGCCAACGACATCTAATACCATTATATCAACAATTACATTTCCAAGGTAGGTTTACATTAGGCATGTGGCCGGTCATAAAACTATTGGTAAAACCTTTGCAATATATACTATCATTACATATTGAATAGACCCCAAGTGATTGGGATAAGAGCAGAATAATCAGAACCAGAATAACAGTTTTTTGTGGTGAGCAGGAAAGACACTTAACACAAAATACAAAGTACACGACGTTGACGTATTTAACACAAGCGAAGAGATTATTTAAAGATTATTTGAAGAGAGTATTTAACACAAGTGAGAAGATTGCTAAGCCAGATTTTTTTTTAATTATAATTGTTTGTAATTTACCTAATTATATTAACTACTTACAATGTCTACAGTCTTTATTAGTTTAAAGTGAAACATATTAGCGGAGGCCTGACATTAGCTGTCTGATGTATATCAAGTGTTTTAATATTTTTGTTTTGCTGTTGGTCTTCCAAATATTAAAAAAAAAAAAAAATAATGACGTGCACGTGCGCTTGCGCGTGTGCATGTGCGTGTATATGTGTGTGTGTGTGTATCTCCCGCGGATTCTGTAAGGAGTAAGTAGTAGTGTAAATAAAGGACTTAATCACAACAAACCTCAACAAATATACAAGCTAGTAATCTGCATTATATAGTAGATCAATTTCCCTTCAATGTGAAAGAGGCTCGTGACAAATTGTGAGATATGTATGGCCTTAAAAAAAAAGAATAAAGCACTACAAGCGCTTGCTGGATGCACTATTATGACCTAGGCACACGGTAGTGTTAACCGAAGTCAAGGTGAAAAAACTGGCAACTAGCACCATGTAAAAGTTTACGTGAACCATTTCGAGCTGCTTTACTTCTTCATAATTCAAAACTATTTAACATAATCACATCAACGTTGGCTTATATATTGTATTCCAATGAGATAAACTTTTTCTTATCTTCCATATTTTATAAACGATTGAACGATTGTATAGGTCGTCCGTCCAAATATCGTTACTTTTATGACTGACTAATTCATACATGAAATTTTAAACCCAATTCCAGATGACCTAGAAAATTCAGATGTAGCAAGCATCTAGTTAAGTAATTATGTGATTACAAAAAAAAATCAGAAAATAGAGAATACACAAAAAAAATATAGTTTTTTTTTACTAAAATCATTCATCATTTCCGTGTGGTGACGGGGTGAGAATACAATTCACCACTCCTTATCTTGCCCGTGGATGTAGACGACTAAGGGATATAATATGCACATAACATCTGTGCAAGAGAAGGAAAACGCGAAATGAATCCCTATACCAACATGTCTGACCAGCGTGGTACATGGTTTCACACTGGAAGTATGCCCCGCCTGGGGGCCTCAGCGCGACGTCCTGTCCATAGAAATGGGAACAACAGACCTGTCGTTGCCGATCGTCTTTACCAATTTGCTCGGCAGCGACAGCTACTGGTCATCGATGGCCTCCTTCTGTGAGGCTGTCATGACAAGGAAGGAGGCCGCGGAGCGGGCACGCGAGGCGCTTGCGTCTACTGACTCGCTCCGCCGGCGGCGCGGCGGCGGCCAGGGAGGAGGAGAATCCGCTATGCGCTACTCTTCCCACCGCCCTGGCCAAGCGTTAGGGTGTCAGGGATAGAATGTCATCAGACGATCTCTCCGGTAAAAGCACAGAAGAGGCCGCTGTGGTTTTAGTGGGTATTTCGGTCGCTTTTGTGGCCGGCGAGTCCCACACTCCTTCCCTCGTCTGTCACCGGTGGGGGGATAGTGCGTAAATGCATTTCCACAGCGAGAAAAAAAAGGTCAAATTCTCTCCCATTGTGGAGGAGGCCCGGGCCTAGCAGTGGGACGTATGTAGGCTGCGATGATGACTAAAATCATAAAACGCCAGCAAAATAATAATTTCGTAAGTATATAACTTTTGCATAATAATAAACATATTTAATATTTATTTATAAAAGTAATTAAAGGATTTAATTTATTTAAATCAACGTCTCTCTTAAAAAGGTTACCGCATTAAACTTTACTACGAATGTAGAACGCCAACGCTTTTTGACTTGTGACTTCCAAACTCGAAAATCGTACTATTTGTGCCGGTTCATTGTTCAGGTACACTAAATGTATTCAAAAATTATATCTGATTATTCCACCTCTTCTTGCGATAGGATCTAATTATATGTAACACATAAATTCACGTCTCGCTTACGGTAATTTTATAAACAAGTTATCGGTAACTTATAATTTAATTAACTATCTTGTTATTTCGTTTAATATAAAATAACTAAACCCAACTTTTAATAATATATCCCTGATTTATGTTTAATTTACTGTCAGCAAGTTATAAGTACTTTACCTATCCATACATCTACCCCTTAGTCTAATTTACAATACCATAATCGCCACAATTATTATGGCTTGGTGATTGCAGTTGAAGTTGATGTTAAAAGTATGAATGCCTTATTTGATCAAATATGATTCATCTGGTAAGTAAATGCTTATTCATATACTGATGGAGTAAGTATACAAATTTTTACCCCCTATGTCGTTAAAGACGACTAAGGGATATAAGACACATATGATATGCAAGAGAAAGAAAACTTGAAACAAAACCTTCTTTTTTTTTTTTTGGGGTGAGCTACGATTGGTGCACTCCTCGTCCGCTCCGTCCAGGGCGACAGAGGGACGTAAGCACACACACCCGTAACCCACCTGTAAGACACGTCGCCTTCGTCGTTGCGCCGACCACCAGAGCAGGTGACTTGACGTCAGTGGTCGGCCCGACAGAAAACAAAACCTTCTACCAACCTGTCTAACCTGGTATGAAGGAGGCTCGAGCCCAGCAGTGGGATATATGGGATATATATATAAGCCAAAATAATGATAAATTTCAACTTGATTTAATTTTCACTTCTGTCGTGTGGTCTTAAGTATACACCAGTTTTAGTTAGTATAGCCTATTTATTAATTTGAACGACTCTCTGATGAATCATCAGCTATTCGATTCAGTTATGAATAAGCTTGATTAATAAACTTTATTAGTATTTACCAAGTAATTTGCATTTTAAGATATATTTTTAGGAGTATGTTATTTTAAAATGAAAATATACGTGAAATAAATCATCAACATCCGCTAGGAACGTTTATTTAAAGTTTTCTGCTTCGTATTGGAATATTTGATGGATCTTTCGTATATTGAAATGGAAATACCGAACGCTGTGTTATTTCAAAAAATTAATATGATATTTTATTCAAATAAGATTTTGTTCAAATAAGAGTTGATCAACAGAGTACAACTAAGAATATTAATATTACTTTTATAAACAACCGTTATTTCCACAGCAGTTTCTTACTAAAGCACTAAAGCCATTACAAAAACACTTTTAGCCCATACTTGTTTCACCTTAGTACATAGTATTAACGACGTTACCACATAACTATAAATCGTAGTATATAATTTTTGGATTCGTATATCATTTTTTCACGGGGACGCAGTGTTCCAAATTACACTTATCATTTTAGTGTATTTATAAGCGTAGATAACAATATCGTGCTCAACAATGGGACTTTTATAACAAAAATAAATTCGCCCCCGCCGTAACCCACCACCTTCTGACCTAAAAACTATGAGATAATACATATGTCTAATAAAATCCAGGCTTTGAGAAAAGTTTTCAACTAATCCCAACTTTGTACTTATTTAGACGTTGACGATAGGTCATGAGTTAACATTAAACATTTACTTAAAACAACCCATATTCCGACTTGATTACAGTAGTATCGTTTTAGATGGTACCTGCTGAAAACAGTTGATTACTTTTAGTAACTTTTGTTAGATATCGTTTCATAAATACCCATAATAACCTCAATGCTTGTTGACTAAATAAATGTTGCCACAGTAATAATTTTCACGTAGGTATCAAGACAGTTTTCATATATGTATTACTTAAGACCTTAATATTAGCAATAATTCTCTGAACTTATAAAGTATCATCAGTTTATCTTGTTAGATGAGTTTCTTCACTAATATCAACGTTTATTGGTACTTCGAATTCCTTCCCATTACCACTTCCAGTTATTATTGATCCTGAAATTTACATAGGTGTGCTTTTTATGAGGCCAACATTTAAAGAAAACGTTTCTTTATCGTACAACACTGGTAATACACATTGATTATAGACCTAAGACAAATTCGAATTTTATAACTTTCAGGATATGTAGTAGTTTTAATAAGCAAGTCAAATTCAATAGTTTTAAACGTAGGTACATGATTGTGTACGTTTTAAGAAATAATTTAGATTTACACCAAAAAATTGTGGTTCACTTTTATAAAAATACTACTTGATTGAGCACCAATAGATTCAATGAAATGAATTTGATAGTCATCGTTACATTTACGAACGAATGAATATTAAATCATTCATTGGTTCATTCAATCAGTTTCATAACTCTATCAACGAGCAAAGCAAATATGATTAGTTTATTTAAACTATAACTTCGGAAATGAAAAAATTTGTTTCTATTATTTCACCACTTAAAATATTTTGCAGTTAATGTTGATATACGATGGCTTTCGGAAAGGTTATAGTATACTAGATCACATTCACACGATAGGAGAGATTATACAGGCGACTAAGGAGAATAATCGGCTTCTTTGTCTAACGTTTTGAACATTGAAGAAGCCTTTGACTATTGAAACTTAGGTCTACTAGAACTACTATGAAAATTATATTTCTGTATACGCTACCATATTGGTCAATATGCGGGATAAGAGTACAAAACACAGTAAAGTAAACCGCGATTACTAATGCAAACTTCCGTTGTCCTGAACATTTTTAACTGATTTTATATAATGTTTGCAAACCTATCTATACCAATAAATAAAATTGGAGTGTCTGTTTGTAATGTCAAAATAATAGGCTTTTTTCATTCTCACACGGTTATTTGCACGACACCTATGTCTAAAATACAGATTAAAAAAATTTTCTCTGTCTGTTTGTTCCGGGTAATCTTCAAAACGGCTGGACCGATTTCAAAAATTCTTTCACTAATGTTAAGCTATAATATCAGGGAGTAAACTAGGCTATATTTTATCCCGGTATTCCCACGGGAACGGGAACTACGCGGGTAAAATAACTAAAACCAAAGCGAAGCGAGGGCGGGTTGCTAGTATGTCATATACCTGTACGTAAAATATACTTTTAATGCGTGTTACCGAGTGGCCCAAAAGCAAAAGAAAAAAAAAATGCGTGTTACGAGAATTTGTAGTTAAATACCATTCTCTAGCCATTGAGCATTAGATTGGCTAAAGAAAAATTAATGATGTATATACCCTATCATATAATTATCATATAAACCTTAATCTGCACAGATGGCGTAGTGGTTAAGATAGCGACCTACATTGCCAGTGTCAGGGGTTCGAATCCCACGCGGGACAACACTTTGTGCGATCTACAAATTGTTGTTCTGAGTCTGGATGTAATTTGTGTCCGTTAATTATGTTTGTAAAGTCCCCCGCAATACAGCAATACAAGGATTATTTCCTTAGTGTAGGGTGTTGTTATGTTGTGTTGTATAAATAAAAAAATAAATAAAAAATCATATCGTAATAATAAAATATTCTAATATTTTTTTTTTCCGCTTTAATTACCAGGTAACTCGTGTATATTTCTACAGTTGTAATTAAAGGCTATAAAATGATCTATTGACTTTACTCTACCATGCAAGCTAGATAGCTTAGTACTAAATTTTATTTCTAATTGTTCTTCTATAGTCTATTTATGTAATAGGTAGGTAGTGTGTTTACATAAGAGTACCATGGTCGTCTCTAACAACATACTCAGGAACAAAATGTGAGTTAATTTACATTCTTTATCTGTTATCAGTTACCGTACGAGAGCGATGCCACAGCAACGCTGTTTTCTATTGGCGCGAAGTTAACAAAAGATGATACTGAAAAAAATTACCTTTCAGGCGCGCAAGCTCAAATGACTCGGTACTAGCACCCATCCACATGACGATGAAGAAGTTTTATAAGGCAGGTTATGGGATTGTACGCCGTCTTTTCGGCATTTTTGACGGGATGTGTCTATCATAGCCAAACCCTTTTTTAGGGCCATCATAGCCTAGCCCTAAAAAAAACTTTATCAACGTTAGCACCACTATCATTAATTATATGTTTATATAAATCCTATGAGAATTTATTTTTGAGAAAAGCCTTTAAAAATAACTACCAAGAAAAGGCAAACAAACGCGGGATTCATTATATAGAAACACTCCAAAATGTCTTCAATATCATACTCATTTTACTAATTGCTAAGAATAAACAAGAACAAAGTTTCTATCTAGTACTAACTTAAAGCTCTCAAGCGTCAGGGAAACAAAGCTATCAATTAAAAAAGACAGTTCTATAACTGTGAAACCTTTTTTTAGTTTTCATCATTTCAATATTCAATTTTTCCCTCTTGATGTTACACTGAGACGATTTAATTTCCTTTTCTTTTAATAACGACACAGTAAGTTAAATACTAGATTTCTGCACTCCTACTACATAATATACACTTTAGCTCTATCAAATTTGACACTACTTCGTTTGTATTTTCTTTAAAAGTTATATAAAGTAATAAAATCTAGATCTAAAACATAGGTAATGTTTTAGTATTAGTAAAATGATGTTGAATAATTTTGGTTATACCTATGTTATGTAATGCAGAGAAAATATAAAACTATCTCTACAAATTAATAAAATTTAAGTGTCTGTTTGTAATGTCAAAATACTGGTTTCTTTTTCATGCTCACACGTTTACTTGCACGACACTTATGCCTAAAATACAGTTTAATATTCTTTGTCTGCCTGTCTGTCTATCTATCTGTTTGTTTGTTTGAGGTAATTCTCAAAACAGCTGAACCAATTTCGATAATATTTTTACTACTAGGTAGCTGTCTATATAAAGAGTAACTTAGGCTATATTTTATCCTGGTACTCCCACGGGAACGGGCACTATACGACTGAAACCGAAGCGAAGCGAGGGCGGGTTGCTAGTATTAAGAAAGAATACATAGATATACTTTTAGTTAAATAAGCCCCAGTCTAAACTAAACGATGACTTGAATTACTGACACATAATTATTTCAATTCTAACAGTAATATTAATGAAAATCACACTGGCAGTAATAGCTCATACAATATGATGTCAAAATGAAGGATAAGAAAATCCTAAAGCTTTAGCTTAAGCTTAAGCTAAAGTTTTTTTATCGTTCTGTATTATAATGTTGGTGTTCTGTAAGGTTTGTTTAAATTAAGCCTAAGAAACACAGCGTATCGAGAACAGACAAGCTATAATCGGATTTTTTATTTACCCCTTACGCCAAAAGAGGGGTGTTAAAAGTTTATGTTGTGTATGTGTCTGTGTATCAATGTTATCGTAGTTGTTAAACGAATGGACACAATGGTTGTAAGCTAGAATATATGAGTATCTATTCAGGCCTTTTAAAGTCCATTGCTCTTTTTGTTATCTGTTGAAGAGATCTTAGACACGATGGAAATTTACTTTATTTTCAAGCTAGGTTACAAAAACCTAATATTTAAAACACTCATATAATTATGACGATACTCATGAGCAATAGTACCAAGTACCAGACGATGTCCTGATAGCCAATCGGTAAATCTATTAAGTTGGGTTCACTAGATTCATCTGAACTACTTTTGTTCATCTCTCCAGACTATGAGGACAAATTGATCGCTTTTTAGGGTTCCGTACCCAAAGGATAAAAACGGGTTCCTATTACTAAGACTTCGCTGTCTGTCCATCCGTCTGTCCGCCCGTCTTTCTGTCACCAGGCTGTAGTATCTCAAGAACCACGATAGCTAGACAATTGAAATTTTAACAAATTATGTATTTCTGTTGCCGTTATAACAACAAATACTAAAAACAAAATAAAATAAATATTTCAGAGGAGCTTCCATGCAACAAACGTGATTTTTTTGTCCTTTTTATAGATATTGGTACGGAATCCTTCGCGCGTGATTCCGACTCGCACTTATTAGGAATATTTTTCGGTCATATTGGCGGTAGGTACTCAAAATTGTAATCTTTTTATTTATCTTCTTTTATAATGGTGATCTACTACTTTACCATATAAACAAATTAACTTTAAAAGGATCTCTCAACATGTATATAAAATATCTTTGCTCTTTCAAATAGTAAATAAATAATTGTCTATATAATCATACTAATATTATAAATGCGAAAGTAAGGATGTTTGTTTGTTTGTAACGCTTTCACGCTTAAACCACCAAACGGATTTCAAAAATTCTTTCACCAATGGAAAGCTATAATATCAGGGAGTAACATAGGCTATATTTTATCCCGGTATTCCCACAGGAACGGGAACTACGCCGCGAGTAAAGCGACTGAAACCGAAGCGAAGTGAGGGCGGGTTGCTAGTCTATAATATTACCCTTACATTCATATTGTTCACATAAAAATGTATAATTTAACCCATTAAAGAACAAGAAAAGAAATAACAAGAAAGAAAAAGAGATAATTCTTACTCAGTGCCGTATGGTGACGGAGTAAGAATACAGATCACCAACTCATTCCTTATCCGTGGGTGTCCTAAAAGTTACAAATATCACATAGACAAGAAAAGGAAAATTCGAAATAAAAGTATGCCAACGCGTCTGATAAAGGGTGGTACGGTAGGTCAATTTCCCTTTTGAGGGAGAGGGAATTTTGAGGGAGGTTAGAAGAAGAAGAGCTCTTAGACTGGAATGGACTCGGCATCAACATTAACGGCGAATACATCACTCACCTTTGATTTGCGGACGATATAGTCGTTATGGCAGAATCCATGGAGGACCTTGGCACAATGCTCAATGATCTCAGCAGGGTATCCCAACTAGTGAGTTTACGAATGAACATGGACAAGACGAAAGTCATGTCAAATGCCCATGTCATTCCTGTACTGGTCCTAGTTGGCAATGCGATTCTTGAAGTAGTCGATCACTACGTTTACCTAGGACAAACAGTCCAATTAGGTAGATCCAATTTCGAGAAAGAGATCAGCCGACGAATCCAACTCGGTTGAGCAGCGTTCGGGAAACTTAAGAGGATCTTCTCGTCCAACATACCTCAGTGTCTGAAAACACAGGTCTTTGACCAGTGTGTGTTACCAGTGATGATTTACGGCACGGAAACGTAGTCCCTAAATGTAGGCCTCATATCAAGGCTCAAAGTCGCTCAGCGTTCTATGGAGCGGGCTATGCTCGGGATTTCTCTGCGAGATAGAATCCGGAATACGGAAATCCGCAGAAAAACTGGTCTAACCAATATAGCACGAAGAATTAGCACGCTGAAGTGGCAATGGGCATGCCACATCGCTCGACGAACCGACAACCGCTGGGGAAGAAAGGTTCTCGAGTGGCGACCACGTATCGGACGACGCAGTGTAGGACGCCCCCCCCCCCATTAGGTGGACCGATGACCTAGTGAAAGTAGCTCGGTGTCGTTGGATGCAGGCAGCACAGGACCGCTCATTGTGGCGCAACATGAGGGTGGCCTACGTCCAGCAGTGGACGGCGATAGGCTGAAATGATGATGAATGATGAATAGAGATTCTATCATAAACACTTATTATCATCAACATCATCTCAGCCAAAGAGGCTTGTCCTCCCCGAGGGGGGACGTCAGTCGATGGGAGGGTACCCCAAGTGGGGGGGTATTCTGTCGAGCCGACCACTGATGATAAGTAACCCTGCTCCGGTGGTCGGTCGAACGACGAAGGCGACGTGGTGTTCGGGTGGGTTGCGGTTATTGCGTGCTTACGCCCCTCTGACGCCCCGGACGGAGTGGTGCGAGGAGAGCGCCGACCGCAGCCCACCCCAAAAAAAAAAAAGCCAAGGAGGCTCAAGATCAACTGACATATTGCAGTCCCCGATGAACAAAATCGTAATAGGTAAATGACAATTTTACAGGAGCAAATAAAAACTTACTATCTTGAAAACTATCAAGACTAAAAAGAAGATTCTTTTATCAAAAATAGGGAATATTTTTTACACTAGATTTTTACTAAATTTTTATTATAAATTTTCTTTATCAGTAACAAAATTGTGAAAATGTGCGTTACTGAAATAAGCTATGGAAAAAATTAACGCAAACTAACTTTACGATAATGTTCGATTGTAATTACAAATCGGTGTTGCTATAATAATGGTTCATTGTGATATTGTTCCATGGTAAATATGAATATACTTTCTATTCGTAAAATGACATTGCAATTGTATTCGATGATATAACTGACTTTAATATTACGGTAATCATAAATTACATGCTTATTCGATGATCAATTTTTAGGTGCTATGAAAGGTAAGCAGCAAAATCACCCGAACGATACTGTGTTGCCGCTTACCGGGAACGGCTCTGTCATTTTTCCCTCGAACAATATGGTAATAGCCGCTTACTCTAAAATATTGACTTTTGAGATTTGGTAATAGGTTTTTGCGTTGTTGATCGTGTAAATTTTTCACTTATGTTAACCGTTGAACAAAAATATAAAGATCATTATTGAATGGATAAATCCAAAAGTATTCATCGCCCGATCATAAAAAAAATCTCAATGATTGTAATAGGGTGTGTAGATAACAATTCTTTAATAAACCCGATTCTATCGTAATAGCGATTACCATAGTGTTCGTCGGGGACTGCGATATAATATCTGTTGAGATTGAGCCTTCTCCATAACAGGATCCCCCAATTTTTCAATCTGGGGATTGCCCAGGATTTCCCAATTGATTTACTATACGGCGTTGGTGAGACGAGTTGGTTTAGGATTTTATTTTGATGCATATGAAATCTCTTAGTCATTTTTTACAGTACGCACGGGTACGATAATGATATTTTGTATTCTTACTCTGTCATCACATGGATATACTAGAATATGGTAAAATATGATTATCCGTCTGTTGACGGAGTAAAAATACAATTCATCACCCCCTTTCTTGCTCGTGGTTGACGTAAAAGACGACTAAAGAAAAAATATGCATATAACATCTATGCAAGACAAGGAAAAATCGAAATAAAATCCTATCCCAACACGTCTGAGCAGCATTGTATAGTAGTTCCATTTCCCTCCCATTGTGGAAGAGGCTTAAGCCTAACAGTGGGACATATGCTGCACATGAGCTGCGATGGTGATGATTATGGTAAAAATAACGTTGTTAAAAATATTTTTTATTTTTTTTTTATTGCTAGTGGTGGCAAACGAGCAAACAGTACACCTGATGGTAAGTATTGCTACCGCTCATGGATGGACCTTTGCTGGCCGCTGCCAACCGTAAAGAAAGTGAAGGGAGCGTGAATGCGTGCAATGAGGTTCGGTTATACTACAGGCATCATTAAAACCCTCCACACGCAAACACCCTCAGGAAGTTGGGCTGCCGGCTCTCTCACTCACAGAACGAAGCGCAGTAACAAATTGCTACTACTTGGACGTCGATTTTCTGAGAAATTGTGGTACTACTCCCGACCGACCGGCGGCTGAAGACAGACAAATGTCAACTGTGTAGTCCTACCACTATAATTCAATTCAGTAATAATTAGCTTGTAAAATAAAACAACATATACAAATTAATACATGATGCATTTATGATTTCTACAGAACGAATATAATATATAATATCTTCTGAAATGAGTATTTCTAATGCAACATGAACCGAAAAGCGTCCTAATCCAAACTAATCGTAGCTCAGCTTAGCATGCAAACATTATTTACTTTCAACTAATAAACTCGTATAATACTCATATTTCATCCACAATTTCGAAGCTTCATATGAAAGGATCCCAAGATATCTGAGCGTTTCAAGACTGCAACCGGTTACTATGTAAATTTATACCTTAGTCTGCACAAATTATGTGGGTACCGCAAACAATGCTACACTTAATACAAGATTCCAACAAGTTCTTAATGAAAGATGCAACATTTTAAGTAATATCTTTGTGATGGTAAAATTGTAGTTTTGATAACTTTGTTTTAATCTACACAATATTCTCAAAAATGTAGTATTAAAAAAAAACCCACCTTAAATTTTACGAGTTTGATTATCAATTTGAATAAAAATTTCGCCGGTACACAAATAATTGAATTAATATAAATATCTGACCAAACAAACTGTTCTGTACGGATCTAGAAAAAATATTTTTTTTTTATATTTATCTCGGCGTTACCTCATCAGCGCAGCCCACGTACGACCTACTGCTGAGCTCGGGACTATTCCATAATGGAAGGGAATTTGACTATACCATGCTGGTCAAATTGTTGGTATAGAGTTTCATTTTGAGTTTTCCTTCTCTTGCACAGATGTTATGTGTATATTCTATCCCATAATCATCTTTTACGACATCCACGGGCAAGACAGGGAGTGATGAATTGTATTCTTACTCCGTCTCCACACGGAAAAGCGCTACCTATCTGATCCAATTGTTAATCTTAACTACTCTTGGATCCAGCTGAAAAAGATCACGAAATTCGGCTCAACCGTTTAGGAAGAACAGAGGAATTATAAATATAAAGGTAAAAAAAATTTAGACGTTCGTCGTCGTCATCGTCATCTCAGCTCATACACGTCCTGAGCTCGAGCTTCTGTCATACTAGAGGCTATTGACCAATTGATTGATTGGATTTCATTTCAAAAATTTTTTTTTTTTACTATTTATATTAAATCCCTTAGTCGCCTTTTATGACGTCCACGGTTAAGATAGGGAGTGTTGAATTATATTGTTACTCCACACGAATCATACGTCATCATCATCGTAGCTCAGATAAGCCCCACTGTTGGGCTTCTTAATAATGGAAGAGAAATTGGCTTACTACTTACTTATTTACTTACTATAAATTATTATATACTTATATTTATATTGTTTGCTATTATAACAATAATTATATTATAATTGAATTATTAATATCACAAATCAATGGTTATATTGAAACATTAACTATTTACATTCTTCTTTATTATAGTCCTTGCAATGCATAAAACAAAAAGATTTAAAATTGGGTTGTTTAATGCGGGATCACTCGGTACACGACATGAGGAGTTCATTGTAGCTATGGAGAACATCGATGTTGACATTATGGCGATCAATGAGACATGGCTCAGAGAGAGCCAGGAGGGTCGTGCGCCGTCGTTGGCCAACTATCGACTGCGTCACGTACCGCGTCCTGCTGGGGTGCGCGGGGGCCGCGGCGGAGGCGTGGGCTTCTATGTGCGACGAGGCCTCCGCGTTCGTACGATACAGCACCCAGACGCGCCGCTCATTGAACAGATGTGGCTGCGGTTCAGTATCAACGCGTGTTCCATTATTATTGGTACAGCTTACAGGCCACCATGGCTGGATGTAAATAATTTTATAGGTGCAATTACGGAGTCACTGGCCTCGTTTCCAAATGTTGATAAAATTATTATTCTTGGTGATTTTAATATCAACATACTTGACCAATTAGACAATAAAACAAAACTGCTTCAGCAATTTCTTGAATACTCTGGTTTGAAACAAATTATCGAAGAACCAACCCACTTTACGGATCACAGTGAGACGCTTCTTGATGTTGTGTGCACCGATGCTCACGTAGGCACAGTGACAGTTTCACATATCCCTGAGCTAAGTCATCATGCAATGATATCTGTACAATTTAATTTTAAAATTAATAAGCCTATACCGCGCTGGGTTAGCTATCGACCATTAAAAGATATTTTAATTGATATTTTTAACAATGATCTGAATAGTATTGATTGGGACGACATTGAGAAATTAGAGAATGTGGATAATATGGTAGATCTTTTTAATATGCATATACTAACTTTATTTGATTTACATGCACCCTACAAAAAAATTTTACGAAAAATCAAATCTCATCCCTGGATTACTGACACAGTTAAGTTAATGATGAATCTGAGAGACACTGCCCACGCTCGTTTTAGATCTAATAGATGCGAACGTCTTGATAACTCCTACAAAAAGCTTAAGTACTTTGTCCGAGCTGCAATTGAGCGCGAGAAGCAGGCTTACTTCAACTCGTATATTAACAAAAATATTGACCAACCTAAACGCCTATGGAAGAACCTAAAAACAACAATTTCTATAAATAAGAAATCTGAGCACGAGTTACCAAGCTTCTGTGACGATCCCGAATCACTTAATGATCATTTCCTGATCGTACCCGGTAAGACTTCCGTGACAATAGCAGATTTAACCTATTTTGAATTCAATCATTTCAGTATAAATAGATTTCAGCTTCGAACAGTGGCGGAGGTGGATGTGTTAAATATCTTGCGTAGTCTCAAATCGAATGCCCTGGGTTCCGATTATATTTCGTTGAACATGCTGATGATGACACTTCCTAATTCTCTCCCAGCAATAACATCCATCATTAACAGGTCAATCTTGACTTCCACGTTTCCAACGCAGTGGAAAATGGCTTTAGTCCAACCAATCCCCAAAACTTCTCATCCCACCAGTGCAAAGGATATACGTCCTATTAGCCTGTTACCCTGTGTTTCTAAAGTTCTAGAAAAAATCGTTTGCAATCAGTTTAGGGCATATCTCGAGCAGTGTCAGATTTTTCCGGTAACACAGTCAGGGTTTCGTCCCAAGCATAGTACTACTACTGCACTTCTTGATGTAGTTAGTGATATATTGGAAGACAGAGATCAAGGTATGGCAACACTGCTTGTTCTGCTTGATTATTCGCGCGCTTTCGATAGTATTAATATTTCACTCCTTCTCTCAAAGCTTTCTTTCTATGGATGTAATGCTGAGACTATCCAATGGTTTAATAGTTATTTATCAAATCGATCCCAATGTGTACAAATTAAGAACAAGGATGGTAACAATATGACATCTCTTCCCAGACTGATTAACAGAGGCGTTCCTCAGGGTTCCGTCCTTGGACCGCTCCTCTTTATTCTGTACACATGTGATATCACTAATTGTTTAGTTTACTCGAAATATCATCTTTACGCTGACGATCTCCAACTGTATCACTCTTTTCATCCAAAAAATATAGGAGAGGCTGTAAATAAAATAAGCGAAGACCTCGAGAGGATTTCAAAGTGGTCAGAAAGAAATTGCTTAAGGTTGAACCCTGATAAAAGTAAATTTATTATTGCCGGTAGCAGAAATATATTAAAAAAATGTCAAAGTGTGGACATTAAAATTAATGGTCATCCAATTGCACAAGTGCAAGAAGCGCGTAATTTGGGGGTTATGTTTGATGGACACTTGCGGTTTGAAACTCATGTACTCGATGCGATACGAAATTGCTTTTACAGACTCAAGCTACTGTACCAAATTCGCCAGTATTTAAGTGTGGATATGCGTGTCATGCTGTGCGAGTCACTCATTCTATCAAAGCTCAATTATGCTGACACTGTGTACGGTACTTGTATCCTCGGTAAAACCGAGAAATTAATCCAAAGAGTGCAAAACGCCTGTGCACGATTCTGCTTTAATATTCCTCCTCGAGCTCATGTAACCCCATTTTTAAATAGCGGTAATCTTATGAAGATGACTGCTCGCAGGCAACTTAATCTAGCTACTCTTCTTTTCGACGTGATTGTTTCAAAACAACCAGAGTATTTATACAGTAAGTTGTCATGGTCAAAAAATTATCATAAAGTAAACACCAGGGCGTCAAGTTACATGTTAATAACACAGAGGCACAGAACGACAGCATTCCGTGGCAGTTTCAAATTTGCTGCAACCCGTTGCTGGAACGATCTGCCACCTCCATTACGCAAAATAAAAACGGTTAAAACTTTCAAACTTAAATTTAAAGACTATTTGCTTAGAAAACAAAAGGCATCCTTGTAGTTTGTCAATCTATATGCTGTTGTTACTGTGTTAATGTTTCAGAACTACAACCACACTAAAAGAAACTTGCGTGAACACACCCGTAAATTTATAGATGCGAGATGAGGGTAACCATATTTGTTTGTATATGTGTGTATACCTATTTTTTGAGAATTTGGTTATTTATTATTATTTTTGGTTATAATATATTTATTTCTGCCTAATTTTTATTTTTTTTTTTTTTTTATTTTTATTCTTATGCTTACTATGTATTTTTATTGTTAATATTATCTCATATTCAAAAATAATGATATTTATTATGTGTTTGTATGTGTCGTGGCGGCCCGTGCTCAACGAAATGGTTTTGCCTGAAAACCAGCGCTGTAGCACCTCTGTGCTGCAGCTTATGCTGAGGTAGAACCTTTTCGGTCTACTACAGTATTTTAAATATTTACCTTTATCATTGTTAGCAGTAGTCTTTGTTTTTATAATTAGTATATAAGTAGTTATAAGTTATTACTTTTTAAATATGCTGTAAAGACTGAAATAAATATTTTTCTTTCTTTCTTTCTTTTCTTTCTTACTATACCACGCTGGCCAGACATTTTGGTATAAGGATTATGTTGAGGTTTTCTTCTTTTGTATAGATGTGATATGCATAATAAATCCTTTAGACATCTTTTACGATACCCGCGGACAAGATAGGGAGTGGTGAATTGTATTCTTACTCCGTCACCACGCGTGCCAACCCTATGTCTGTCTATGTATGTATGTTAGGGTAATATAATGACCTCGCTACAGCAACCGACGCCCCGGGAAGAGGACGTCGATGGGAGAGGATACCCCCTCAAAGTATTCCATCGGGCTGACCACTGAAGACAAGAAACTCTGCGCCGGTGGTCGGCCCTTTGACGAAGGCAACGTGCTATCGGTTGGGTTACGGAGCCGCGCGCCGCCCCTCTGTCACGCCAGACGGAGCTGGGCGGCGGGTGCGGTGATCATAGCCTACCCATAACCTACCATAGCCCCCTACAAAAAAAGGGTAACATAATAGCCTAACTTCCTTTGTATAGAATAAATCCATGCTTAACAGTGGGACGTTATACTTGCCGATGAAAAGAAAAGCATTAATTATTTACACTAATAACCTGTTTGGTTTCTAACGATATAACATTCATAGTAACAAAGTATTGGATGTTATAAATGCGTTAACGTGAATAAAAATAGCTGGGCCACTTCACATATAAATTTTATTACTTTCTAAGAACTATTGACCACTTACTTAGTGGAGCCTCGTTT
Organism: Lymantria dispar; assembly: GCA_032191425.1. NCBI lineage: Eukaryota > Metazoa > Arthropoda > Insecta > Lepidoptera > Erebidae > Lymantria > Lymantria dispar. The sequence goes on along the minus strand of CM063452.1, from coordinate 26,907,558 downwards.
AATATTTTGTATTGGTCGAGTAACATTTAAGAAAAAATCATACCTACAGAGGTCTTATTCTTTTTCTTATCCTTTATGTAGATGTTTTTCATATGTATAGTAAGAATATAATTCACCACCCCCCCTATCTTGGTTATGTCGGAAGTAAGTAAGGCATTATAATAAGCATATTACAGATATATAAGAGCAGAAAAAATCGAAATTAAACCCTGTACCAAACCGTTTTACCAGCGTGGTATAATAAAGTAACTTCGCTCTATTGTAGAGGGGACTCGATCACAGCATTGGAACGTATACGAGCTATAATGATGATACACTTTTAGATACAAATTCCATTATCTCTTTTTAAAAAAGAGCCTGTCCATTCTTGTATCGGGAATACTTTACAAAACTGTAATCAGGATACATAAATTACAGTGAGATTTTTTCTACCATCGATATTGGCAAACAAGCAAGCAGCACACCTGATGGTAAGTGATATGCCGCTTATTAACCTTTACAATACCAGGGACACAGCTAGACCGTTAACCAGCGTAAAGAAAATGCTCTTCTTAAACCTCCTTTAAAGAAATACATGTCATAGGGTTCAGAAAACTCAGCAGATAGTTCATTTCAGATCCTGTACATACAGCGGAGAGAAAATGGCTGGAAATGTACAGTTTAAGACCATAACGATTCTAGGTGAAATATGTAGGTGATCAATGTTACGTCTCGAGTGGTATGTTGATAAAACGGCATCTGTCACATTTCATCACAACATACCAAGACCAAAGCTCACCGCGAAGATCCTATACATCACGATTAGAGATTTTCTTATATACATATCTTTTTATATATACTATATACTTAAGCATCTCTCTTTTGTATACAATCGTAACATATTAAATAAAATTAGAATCGTAAAATAAACGTTGCTTTTTGAATGTACAAATAATTTCTTTATCATATAATTTAATTCAAATTAATTCAATTTTTGCCAGTCTCAAGCTCCTTTTTAAATCAGTCAGTATTTTTTTTTTATTTCAATAAACAGACCACTCTGCCAATCAAATGAAAATAAAAGAACTCATAAATCTCAAATTAATTTCGTACCACAAACAGGTAGAACGAAATATTTCAATGGCAGCAATAAAAATAAGTACCAACCTTCAGTTGGGGGTGCCTTTTGAGGATTAAAGTGCTCGGCTCTTTTATTTTATTTAGGTTTAGATACCTTCAAACGCGTTACGTTGATGGAATTATAAAGAGTTATAAAAATAATAACGCTTTTCAATTTTCTTACGTACAATATACATATATAAATATAGGCAGGAACTCTTTATAAGTAATAAATAATAGCTCAAAAAAACTAAAAAAATACGTTTTTAAAGAAAATTCAACTAAAAAAATAGAAAATATTTTTTTTTAAATTTGAATTAAGAATAGTGTATAAGAAAAAAATATTTTTTATTGTAAAAAAAGCGTGGGGTGCATGTTGTCAATAGTTATAAATATTTTATTGACAGATATGAGTAGAAGGATTATCATTTTGATAATATCTTAAAAAGCACCCCACGTTTTTTTTACAATAAAAAATACTTTTTCTTATGTACACTATTCTTAATTCAAATTTTTAAAAATTTATTTTCTATTATTTAGTTGGATTTTCTTTAAAAGCATATTTTTTTTTTTAGTTTTTTGAACTGTTATTTATTTTCATTTTTAGTTGAATTTTCGCTAATCATGATTATCCTAGTAAGGATAACGGGTCAAACTGTTTAAAATATTGAATTGTCATCAGTCCTTAATAAGTATGCCAAATTTCGAGTTAAACCGACGTTTTGAAGGGGGTCAAAATCATGTTCAAAGATTCCGTTACATACTAACATACATACGTCTGAAGCTAATAAAAGCATATTAAAATAGAATTTTTTTAATAACCCCAACACAAATCAAAGAAAAGTATTACGTTCTCTTTAACAGGAATTATCAATTAATTGTCATTTAACAATTATACTGATACGCGTGAAGCACTTAATCGAGTAATACGCCATTACATCATTTTGAAAAGAGCTGATACTTTTACACCGCTGGACCGATATTTGCCAAACATAGCTAAGAACCACCGCAAGGAAAGGCTTTCCAATGAAAAAAATCGCATCAAAATTAGTGCGAAGTCTGATTAGTCTTATCCGAACCCCTCTTTTTGCGTGTAGGTTAAAAATACAGTTTCTTTCTTAAAGACAACGATAAAATAAAGACTTACTGGTCGACTAACTTATTGATGTCACGAAACTACTCAAACTACAAATAATTTATTAACTACAATTATTTAAGTGATAATGATAGGTGGTTATAGCCGAAATTCTATTTTAATACTCGATAATTAACTAGTATATGTCGGTAATTATCAAATATTATTTTAATAATTAAAATATAGGTACTATCCGATTGACTTTGTGTGGTAACGGAATAAGAATATATTAAATCACCCTCTTTAACCGTGGGTGTTATGAAAGACAGCAAAAGGATTAGAATACAGAGATAACATCTATACAATAGAAATAAACTCGTAATGAAACGCTATATCAACACATCTGACTAGCGTGGTATAATGGGGGAATTTTCCCTCCATGGTGGAAGAGGCTCTAGCCCAGCGGTGGAAAATACATGAGCCTAAATGATGATGTATTTGTCTAATTCTTATAAACTAAATAAATCTTGTCTGTGTGGTGGATATAACTAAATAATCTTCCCCGTGGATATTGTGAAAGACAACTATGGGATATAATACGTATATGACATTTATGCAAGAAAAGGAAAACTCGAAACAAAAGGACGGCCAGCTAAAGACGGCGGCTAAAGCGACGACTATAGCCCAGCCCCAAAAAAAAAAAAGGTGATGTTATGATAATCCTAATCGAGCAATTTCTGAAATTAACAAAGCATCCGTGTGGTCACGTAGTTAGAATACAATTTACCACCCCCCAATCCTGCTCTTGGTTGTCCAAAAATCACTACGGGATATATCATTCGTATAATAACTGTGCAAGAGAAGAAAATCTAAAAATATAACCCTGTACCAACCCGCCTGACCAGCGTGGTGTAGTAGATCAATCTATCTCTCATTGTAGAAGAGGCTCTAACTCAACAGTGGGACGTATATGATCTGTAATGATGATAATGACGAATAAATCTTCAAATCCTATTTCGCCTATGATGGCCACTGCAATATATACTAACTTCAATCTCAGGCAAACACAGTATACAAATGTGTCAGGCCCTACATTACCTGTCATAATCCAAAGAGACGTCAATTCGACACTACTGGAAAGAGATCAAAGACACAAGCAACGTCTTTACGTAGCCCTGCGAAGCAAAAAAAGCAATTGAACGATTTACAAATAAATACGCACTTATTTTACGAAAAGCGCGACGTGTCTTAAATACACATTCAAACTTGAAATTAAGAATATATGTTCTATATCTCTGTACTGGTAATTTCCATTCTTTTCAGCATATTTTCTCTACTTACATAGACTTAATGAAACTATAAGTAACCCTTGAATGTCGTTCCGCGCGCGGTCAGGCTCTCTGCAGGTGACGGTCTAAAACTGCGGTCCAGTCACCCGCGGCCTCGGCTAGGGCATATAAGCAACCTCTAAATGTTTGCCGTGTAGTCATGAAATAAGAATATAATTTACTACCCAACCTTGCCCATAAGTGTTGAAAAAGACAACCAAGGGATACAATATGAATTACTGTAAGAGAAGGAAAACATGACACAAAACCCTATGTCAACAGGTGTGACCAGCATGTTATGGTAGGTCAATTTCTCTTTCACAGTGAAAAAAGCTGGACTATAATTGTAGGACACATATAATATTAATAAATTTTATACACCTCAAATAACATTTACGACTAAAGTTGACAATAACTACGGATAAATTAACATAGAATTCAATCTAGAGTTTAAACTAAGCCTGGGCCTGTATATTAGCACTCCAAGCCCCCTATGGTTGAAGGCGTGACGGCGTGCTGAAGGAGTAAATTGCCCGACAGGCCACGGATGACAAGTACCGGTACCGGTGTCCTGACCGCGTGGCGCTAGAGAGGTGTACGTGTATGGCAGATTATACAGGTTGCATGCTGTCCCACCTGTCGCTCTGCACGGATCGAGTAGAATGTGGACCATACCATAGCCTGTGCCAAAGAAAAGGCTTCCAGTATGTATTAAGCAGTAACGTCAACGGGGTCAGCAATGCGCCTCTGTATATGTATATGCATATGTGTGTTTGGACTGAAGTAATAAATGATTATGAATATTATAATTTTACATAGTAACAAAATACTAGAACGAACAATACATTCGAACGAACCCTGAACTCGTAACCAGTAAGACCTTTGCGTGTCAGTCAATCGAAGAGACTAGGTTGTTCAATTATTCATTATTTCATAGAGCACTACGACCTTTAGTACGATTTGTTTTTAATAGATTTTGGACGTGCATAGGGTATTTCTACGACGTAAATAGTTTATCAGTAATATTGCCTAGAAGTTTTTATAAATAACTAGCAGAGCCCTGCGGTTTTATCCGCATAGTTCCCCTTCCCGTAGAAATATCGACATAAATTATTATTCTATCTGTTATTCTGATATGTAAGCTATATTATTGTGAAGTTTCATCAAAATCTATTCAGTAGGTTTTGCGTGATAGAGTAATAAACATTCTCACATACTCACAAACTTTCGCGTTTATAATATTAGTAAGATTGTTTAAATTACTGACATTTTAAATTAAACGTGCTAGATTATTTATAAAACTTATTTTAATGGCGAAAAACTACTGTCATATGTGGGATTTTCGGCGCAGCATACGCTCGAGGCCTGCGCCGCTTGGGCAGCGCAGCGCCGTGAACACGTCGCAATCATCGGTGCCGACCTGACGCTGCCGACTATCACCAGGGCGGTAGTCGGCAGCGTCAGGAATTGGAACGCGGTCGCAGCCTTCTGCGAGGCCGTGATCTCGCAGAAGGAGGCGGCGGATCACCTGCGCGAGGAGCGCAGCCTCGATGAGACGATCCGCCGCCGGTGACTGGGGCGGCGTAGGCGCGAATACCTGCGACTCATGCCGCCCTAGCCGAGGCCGCGGGTGACGTGACCGGGGAATTAGTCCGTCACCCGCCGAGAGGCCGACCGCGTGAGGAAAGACCAACGTCCTCCCCGAGGGGGGACGTCAGTCGATGGGAGGGCACCCCAATTAGGGGGTATTCCGTCGGGCCAACCACTGCTGACAAGTAACCCTGCTCCGGTGATCGGCCCAACGACGAAGGAGACGTGCATCGTGGATGGGTCGCGGGTGTGCGTGCTTACACCCCTCTGTCGCCCCGGATGGAGTGGTGCGAGGAGCGCGCCGACCGCAACCCACCCTCAAAAAAAAAAAAAGTATGTGGGATTTTAACTTACATGTTACCTACCAATTAGACGAGTACGGGTACCTATGATAACCGGATGTACCTATGACAACCAAAATCGGAATAATGTGTAAACCTTAGAATAATAACTCATAGAAGCTCAATTCGCGCACAAAATTTGAGCAATTTAAATTGGAGCCAGAAATGGCTCCCTACGCTGGATAGTGGTGTGCGTGTGTACGTGTGTAATCGCTTGCACGCATGTAGTATTTTTTCGCTTCACGTTTTTGATCGCTTAAGTACCGACACTATCCTTCTATACGTTATTATTCTAAGGTGTATATGTATATTATCCAATAAATAGCGTGTGGGCCGTGTCCCATAAAGACGACTACTCGAGCGATGACTTGGTAGTCAAAAGTAGGACCACGCTTGTCTAATTGATAAGAAGATTAGAACGGATTTTTATTATATGTCAGTACTTATTCCATACTTGTGGTAACCATTTGTCGCTTATGAAGCAAGTTTTATAGCGAATTATTCATAAATTAAAGATTCCGTATTTCGGATTCTATCTCGCAGAGAAATCCTGAGCATAGCCCGCTCCATAGCACGCTGAGCGACTTTGGGCCTTGTTATGAGGCCTACATAGATAAATACATTTTAAACCCATAATATACCGAAAAATCACTTCGATTTGGTATTGAATTTTTTAAATAACAATTATTAAGAATTTCTTACATGAAATATTGTATACTATTAAATAATAAATAGACCTTTTGATATACTATAAGATTGTTTTAAATCTATAGTACCCAGATGACTGAGCTTAGCTGGGCTTCTTTTTTTAGATTTCGGAGTTTTGTTATCTAAATGAAATTATATACTGATGAAATATTTTTATATTCTGTCAACGTAATAAGGCTCAGATTCGTATGTAAATAATATATAAAAAAGAAACAATATAATAATCGGTTAATAGTGAAAAAAATCATTAAAATAAAATAGAAAAATTATAGGAACGAAGAAACTGTAGCAGCTAATTAAAACCAGCCAAGCTATTTTTATTCTTGGCGCTAGATATTAAATTTGTCTCAATATTCTAAAAAAAATTACCATTCCTTTGAAAACGCTGACAAAATGAAATAACTATATCGATTTATTGCCTGCATCCTGCATACTAAATTTCATGGAAATAGTTGTAGCCGTTTTCGAGATTTTGAATATATAGAAATATACACGAAGTGCTCATTTAAAGATGGTAAATAGCGCGGTCAACTCTTAAGTAACCAAGTAAGCACTAACTTACAGTAAAATTATTGTTATATTGCGATAAAATATTCGAATAGTTCTTGACAGAAGACTTCAGATATCCATATAATAGCCCGTACAGACGTTGGCCGAGCCTAGGCTAACGCGAGCGTCGCCAAATAGGTACAAGGCGAGTGCTAGCGTCTACACGTTGGCCGAGTGCGGCGAACGCCAACGCGAGTGGCCAACGTAGACGAGCGTTTGTAGAAGTGTCTAACACGTTGGCCGATGTCAGTGTTCATTATGCACTGAAACACTACGGACGTTGACATTAACGTTGTTTTTTTTTTTTTTTTTTTTTTGTGTGTGTACAGCTGTTGGCCGCAGATGGCCTTGACAGCTTGACGCGGACTATGGGTGAGCGCTGAGGGCTCTCAACCCGGAGAAAAGTATGCTAAGCGACATCGCCCAAGGGCTCCCCCTGTGGGGAACGGACCTCGGCTTGGGGCGTCGCTGGAGGCAAAGTGGGCGTACCCACGTTTTTGGTAGTGACTTTTGCGCGGCGCGGTTTCGCACCTCGACGGCGAGGGCGGAACCGCGGATATTTATTTGTTAAGGCCTCGCGGGCCGTGTAGGCTCTTTGTTGAGCGAGTGTGATAATGTCGTCCTCTTCGTCGAGGACGTGACGAGGACGTCGGATGGAGGAGATTTTGGAGGGTCTATAGGAAGCCGCCCCAACCACTAGTTGGTTGGGGTGTGTCATGGCAGAGTCAAAGTAGCTCTGAGAGCACCGTTTCATAAACTGCTTGATGGTCGGCAGTTCGAGGTCGATGTGGAGATCGACGTTTCGTATGAACCACGGTGCTCCCGTAGCTCGGCGCATGAAACGATTTTGTAGTGTCTGTAGCCTGTGGATCCTGTGTGGCTTAACATGCGCGAACACCATGCTGGCATAGGTCATGATAGGCCGTATGCAGGTGGTGTAAAGTCGGACTTTGCTACTCAGGGGCATACGCGACCTAGAGTTGAGTAGACAGTGGAGACGGCCCATCACAAAGGCTGCCCGTGCGCGGACTTTCTTTATGTGAGGGGCGAAGCTGAGTCGATCGTCAAGGGTCACACCCAAGTATTTGGCCTGCCTGGTCCAAGTGACCGGCTTGTTGAAAATTTTAAGGGGGGGAATGCTATCGATAGAGTAGGAACGGGCAGTTCGTCTAGTGAACATGACCGCCTGACTCTTCTCGGGGTTGATTTCTAATCTCCATTTCCTAAACCAATTGGCTAGGGCGGTAACCGCTGTTTGGAGAGTCCTGGCTACTGTTGTCGGGGATCTACCAGCACAAAAGAGTGCGGTGTCATCAGCGTAAAGCGCTTTATGTACCCGGTTGAATTTGGGCATATCGCTAGTGTATAGCGTGAAGAGAAATGGGGAGAGGACCGACCCCTGAGGGACGCCGGCCTTGATAGGGTGGGAGGTCGACAACGTCCCTTCCACCCTGTAGCGAAAGCTGCGATGACTTAAGTAGTCATGTATAATGTGAATTAAGTAGTGAGGGATCTTGAGGAGATAGAGTTTGTAGATTAGGCCTTCATGCCAAACCTTGTCGAATGCTTTCGCTACGTCTAGGAATAATACACCCGTATATCTGTTCATGATGAACTGACTACTTGTGTATTCTACCAAACGGTGAACTTGTTGTACGCAGCTGTGTTTAGCTCGGAAGCCAAACTGTGCGTCGGGAATGAGGTTGTTAGCCTCGGCGAATGTACGTAGTCTACTGAGAACTATTCGTTCGTAGATCTTACCTAGACCTCTTAGTAGACTAATCGGGCGGTAACTACTAGGTTCGGTACGGCGCTTGCCGGGTTTGTGGATTCCTATTACCACGGCCTCTTTCCATTGCGCGGGAAAGATGTTATTATTTAGTGCTGCATTGAAGATGCAGCACAACAGGATTATCAGGTGGGCGGGGAATAGTTTAATGACTTTATTTGAGATTCCGTCCGAACCTGGGGCTTTCCTGGTTTTGAGACCCCTGACTAACGATTCGACCTCATCGGTGGTCACTGCTGGGATTGGCTGATCGGGGCTGTCGTTTCCTAACGAGCGCGAGAGAGTGTTACGACGTTCCACTTCGTCGGCGATGAAGCGGTGATTCGCGGCGTCGGGGTGTAGTGTACTCGGCGTACACTGAAGCTCTAAGCAGTCGGCCAGGCATTCTGACTTTTCATCGTCCATGAATGCCGGAGGCTGGTTGGGTCTGGTGAGAGGAGGGAGAGTGGACACGATGTCTTTTTTGAGTGAGCGGGAAAGCTGCCAAAAGGCTGTGTGAGAGGGTTCTAGCTCCTCGATCATGGCGTCCCATTTGCTCTGTCTCAATTTTTTAATTGCTTGTTTAACCTCCCTCTGGAGTGACCGTAGGCGGGTACGGTTGTCCTCCGTAGGGTAGCTGTCATAAGCGCATGTCGCGGCGTTTTTCCGTCTCAACAAGTCACGGACGTCATCTGGCAGGCGCCATTTACGATCGCTCGTATCTGGTACCGGCCGCGAGCAGTCGTCCATTATCGACTGCACGTGACTAGTGAGCGAGTCGATCGCCTGAGAGGTATGTTCCTTAGACGTAATGTCTTTGGGAATTTGATCAAGGTGGACCGACGAGGTTGACTTGAGTTTTTTCTCTAGCCGTGCCCAGTCAGTCGCTATCTTGGTCCTTTCGTTATTGTGGCCTGAGGGGCCGGGGGTGCGGGAGGCTAATTCCAGAGTCACCGGGCGGTGATCTGAGTCTAACTCGTGTTGAACTTCTATTGAACATAAACGAAGGTTTATGTTTTTGAGAAGAAAGATATCGAGTATGTCCGGCCTGTGCGAAACGTTAAAGGGGAAGTGTGTCGGCTCTATGGGCGCTATGACATCAAATCCCAGTCTGTCAGCGAATAGCTCTAAAGTCTTGCCCCTCTTATTGGAACTTTGACAGCTCCAAGAGGTGTTCTTGGCGTTAAGGTCACCGCCAATGATGACGGCGCCTCCCAATTCTAGCAAGGCTTTTAGATCTTTTTCAACCAACTGTTTCGAATGTTCTCTATTGGGAGAGAGATATGCGGATACAAGGGTGATAGGCTGATGGCCTGAGAGGGCTAGCCTGCAAATTGAAGCTTCAATGTACATCAGAGGGGGCGGATCCACAGGTGTGCAATGCAGCGACCTTTTGTAGTAGATAAGCGTTCCGCCCATTGGTGAGGTTGTCCTATCGTTGCGAACTATATTATAGTTGGCGACTCTAGGGTCCTTGTTAAATGGTTTAAGGAACGTCTCTTGTACTAGCAAGATGTCGAGCTGGTGTTCCCGAAGGAATGTGCCTACTTCATCCTTCTGTTGGGTTAGGCTATTGGCATTGAATGTCCCTATTTTGAGGTGTCTGGGTTTAACTCTGCCTGGAGTGTACCTATCCATTTTATTTGAATTTAAGCGAGCCTAGATGCTCTAACGTGGGGGAAAATTTAATTGCGGTATTAAGGAGGGCGAGGTTGTTTCCCTCGTTCCTTCTTAATTCGGCTGCAATTTCGCGGATTTCCGTGAAATTGATTTGAGCTGCGAAGTTGGCCACCAGGGCTAGATCTGGATCTAGTCCTTGGGGGGCTTTTGGGGGCGCGCTTTTAGCGACGACGATAGGAATAGGGGCGCCCTGAGGGGGCTTGGGATTACCACCAGTGGGCTGGTTTGGCCCGGTTGTTGGTGGTTTGAGTTGAGATGTTGCGGGTGGGGCAGCGGGCTGCCTGTTGGGCAGGGTTGGGAAAGCCTCCTTGCTGTTTAGCAGGGGGCGAGCCCACGCATTGTGGGTTGGTAAGGGGGCTGGGACGAAGGTCTTGTTATAGTACAAGGCCTTGCCGTTTGTGTTGGTCTGGCGGACTATCCTCCTCGGCGCTCTTGGGCAGCCGCGGTAGTTAGCCGGGTGTCCGTATTCTCCACAGAGAACACACGCTGGTGGCTCTTTGCAGAGTGCGATGTCCTTTGGCCGTTCACACTGAGAGGTGTGATGGTCACCTAGGCACTTAACGCACCTAGGACGGGCAAAGCAGTTTTTGGACGAGTGTCCATACAGTTGGCACTTGTGGCATTGTGCCAGGTTGCCATTTTTGTGTGGGGGCTCAACCGAGACCCCAGATAGACCGCAGATGGTCTTAATTTTAAAAATGCCTTTACCCTCTGCGTTATTTGTAAGGCAGACGAGTATCATGTTGAGGGGATAACGACCCCTACCCCGGATCATCCGGTGTACTTCTACAACCGGTAGATCCTGGGTTTTAAGAGATTCTAGAATCTCTTTGGTCTCTATTTCCCTCGGTACGTTGCGTATTACAGCACGCAGAAGTTTGGCTTCAGGGAGGGTGTATGTATGGTAGGGAATCTGTTGATTTCCTAGCATGCTTGACACGGAGCGGTGGTCAGCTGACGAGTGAAGGTCCACTCGTATGCCTTGGGGGGTGGATTTCGCAGATTTGTACGAAATCCTGTTGGTGTTTAGCCACGCGGAGATGGCTAGCCACTTCTCTTTATCCCTAATGTATAGGGGCGGCGGAGCCAATGGTTTTTTGACCGTCTGTGGGGCGACGGTGTTGCTGTCCGTAGTGGATGGGACAGAGAATGGGGCTGTCTGCGAGACGACAGGGAGGGCCGAGGCGGTCGTAGCGGTCGTTTCAGACGGGATTGCGGCTGAAGTTATGGCCGATTCGGTCGGCTTTATTTTTGGGGCCTTAGAGGGGGCCTCTTTGTTGGCTTTTGCCTTCTTAGTACGCTTACGGGAGCGAACTTCGATGAAGGAGCCCTCATTGGGCGAATCTTCCGACTCGGAGGAAGATGAAGCTGAGGCTGAGGAGGGGACCGATTCAGTATCCATCGCCGTGCCGGTGGCCGGTAATTCCGGTTTGAGCGGCAGGACGGTGGAGTGAGCGCGCAGGGGTTGCGGTGGAAGAATAGTTATCGCTCCAAAATGTTGAGCGATGTAGGCTTTTATCTCGGGGATCGCCAGAAGGGCGTCGATGGTGATAGTTTTTTCCGCCATCGTGGGCTGGCGGGAAAAACGTTCGCAGGAATGTGTCCTATCGCCCTGGGTGGGGTAAACCCTGGGTTGTGTGTAGTGTGTGTCCCTCCCAACCGGGTGCAGGTCGGGAGGATGTGTACTTAACTAATGTGCCCTAAGCTTGTACTCCTTCGCCAATCTTAATGTGCGATAGGTTCCTAGCTGCTCGGGCCGTTAGGCCTTCGCAGAAAAATGATGAAAAGCCGTAGATTAGGTCCGACTAGGAGATCCCCCAAGGCCGGATGCTCTAACCCCTTCCGATTGTTAGCTCTGCCCTGAAGGGGCTCGGCAGGCAAATCGGGGCCTTGCCTCACCCGGCTTCGTTTACACCGTGAGGTTTCCGCCGGGGACCAAACAATATGGTTTTCTGCCCTGAGGGGGCCAAAATGGGTTGACTTTTTATCTACCAACGGTAGAAATCTGCACTCGACGTCTTGAAAAAGTCGACTCGTGCAGTTGGGATCCGGCAACACCTGCGTCCAAACAGCGAAACTGCCACAGACAACCGTATACACGGCCACCCGGAGCGGGCCACTGAACGGCCACAGACGTTGAACAAGATGGCGGCTTGACGCGACGCGTGGTTCGCTGCGAGAGCGAGCGAGACGGAGCGAGAACGCACGACCGCAGGGGGCGGGTGCGGGGTGAGCGCGGCGAAATGGAGAGCAGCGAGGCGCACGTCCGTGCGCTACGGGTCTTTTTTTTTTTTTTTTTTTTTTTTTTTTTTGTGTGTGTACAGCTGTTGGCCGCAGATGGCCTTGACAGCTTGACGCGGACTATGGGTGAGCGCTGAGGGCTCTCAACCCGGAGAAAAGTATGCTAAGCGACATCGCCCAAGGGCTCCCCCTGTGGGGAACGGACCTCGGCTTGGGGCGTCGCTGGAGGCAAAGTGGGCGTACCCACGTTTTTGGTAGTGACTTTTGCGCGGCGCGGTTTCGCACCTCGACGGCGAGGGCGGAACCGCGGATATTTATTTGTTAAGGCCTCGCGGGCCGTGTAGGCTCTTTGTTGAGCGAGTGTGATAATGTCGTCCTCTTCGTCGAGGACGTGACGAGGACGTCGGATGGAGGAGATTTTGGAGGGTCTATAGGAAGCCGCCCCAACCACTAGTTGGTTGGGGTGTGTCATGGCAGAGTCAAAGTAGCTCTGAGAGCACCGTTTCATAAACTGCTTGATGGTCGGCAGTTCGAGGTCGATGTGGAGATCGACGTTTCGTATGAACCACGGTGCTCCCGTAGCTCGGCGCATGAAACGATTTTGTAGTGTCTGTAGCCTGTGGATCCTGTGTGGCTTAACATGCGCGAACACCACGCTGGCATAGGTCATGATAGGCCGTATGCAGGTGGTGTAAAGTCGGACTTTGCTACTCAGGGGCATACGCGACCTAGAGTTGAGTAGACAGTGGAGACGGCCCATCACAAAGGCTGCCCGTGCGCGGACTTTCTTTATGTGAGGGGCGAAGCTGAGTCGATCGTCAAGGGTCACACCCAAGTATTTGGCCTGCCTGGTCCAAGTGACCGGCTTGTTGAAAATTTTAAGGGGGGGAATGCTATCGATAGAGTAGGAACGGGCAGTTCGTCTAGTGAACATGACCGCCTGACTCTTCTCGGGGTTGATTTCTAATCTCCATTTCCTAAACCAATTGGCTAGGGCGGTAACCGCTGTTTGGAGAGTCCTGGCTACTGTTGTCGGGGATCTACCAGCACAAAAGAGTGCGGTGTCATCAGCGTAAAGCGCTTTATGTACCCGGTTGAATTTGGGCATATCGCTAGTGTATAGCGTGAAGAGAAATGGGGAGAGGACCGACCCCTGAGGGACGCCGGCCTTGATAGGGTGGGAGGTCGACAACGTCCCTTCCACCCTGTAGCGAAAGCTGCGATGACTTAAGTAGTCATGTATAATGTGAATTAAGTAGTGAGGGATCTTGAGGAGATAGAGTTTGTAGATTAGGCCTTCATGCCAAACCTTGTCGAATGCTTTCGCTACGTCTAGGAATAATACACCCGTATATCTGTTCATGATGAACTGACTACTTGTGTATTCTACCAAACGGTGAACTTGTTGTACGCAGCTGTGTTTAGCTCGGAAGCCAAACTGTGCGTCGGGAATGAGGTTGTTAGCCTCGGCGAATGTACGTAGTCTACTGAGAACTATTCGTTCGTAGATCTTACCTAGACCTCTTAGTAGACTAATCGGGCGGTAACTACTAGGTTCGGTACGGCGCTTGCCGGGTTTGTGGATTCCTATTACCACGGCCTCTTTCCATTGCGCGGGAAAGATGTTATTATTTAGTGCTGCATTGAAGATGCAGCACAACAGGATTATCAAGTGGGCGGGGAATAATTTAATGACTTTATTTGAGATTCCGTCCGAACCTGGGGCTTTCCTGGTTTTGAGACCCCTGACTAACGATTCGACCTCATCGGTGGTCGACATTAACGTTGCTGCAGCTTCGACTATTTATTTAATAAGCGTATATAACTATTATCTCAGTGTATACCGCAGTAAAGTGGGAAAAAAAGAAGGTGGTTGATACTGAGTATTCACAGAAATAGAACAATGTAAGATATATCCGTGTGGTGACGGAGTAAGAAAAAAAATCACCAGTCCCTATCTTGTCTGTGAATGTCGTAAAAGACGACTAAGGGATATAATACATAATGAGCATATAACATATATGCAAGAGAAGGAAGTCTCGAAATAAAACCCTATACCAACCTGTCTGACTAGCATGGAATACTAAGGTCAGTTTCCCGCCTATTGTGGAGGAGGCTCGAGCCCAACAGTAGAACGTATATTAGTTAAAATGATGATGAATGATGAAGATACCTTTTGATACTATAGGTAACATATAGGGTGACTTGGATCTAATTATTTACGTCGCATATCTAGAAGTAGTGATGCAAATTTGAAAATATATTCATTTATATTGAGCGACAATATCACATTAAACACGTCTAACCGCGACGGATGTCAACCATGTAATGAAGACTCGGCCAACGTGTAGACGGCATTGGCCGAGCGTAGACGAGTCGACGCCTTTGATTTGTGCACAAAAACCGACACCGAGGCGAAGTGAGGCAAGCGATCACGAGCGACGGTGAGTGACGGCGAGTGAAGACAAATCAGCTGTCCACACGTTGGCGCTTGTATTCACTCGGCCAACTAGGCGAGCGACGGCGAGCGTTGGCCAACTAAGGCAAATCGGGTGTACACACGTTGGCGTTCGCCATTGCTCGCCTGCACTCGGCCAACATGTAGATGCCCTATTACAATTCGCGGCAAGATCACCAAAGGCTAAAGAAGGACTTTGTAAAAGCGCTGTATTTAGCTCAGCGTATTACTGCTGTAAAATCAGCAAACATAATACGTAATAAATTAAAAAAAAAAAAAAAAAAAACTTTTTTAAAACAAGCTTTCATTATTTATTAATAAAATGAACTAAAAAGTTACAAATCTAGGTCCATCATCAGACTGTGGTTACCATATGGTATCAAAGTACTTGTTAAGACGAATCAAATGAGCCCAAACTCGATGGGGTTGCGTCTTTTAATTACGGAGCTCCTATGGCCAGCTTCCAGGTCCATCATCAGATCAGCTCTATATCACAATAATATTGCATTATCATCCGATTTATACATGCGTGCAAAATTTCAGCTTATTTTTTATTTTTTTTTTAATCTTTATTTAAGGAGTTGATTCGCTTACGCGAATATGCCACTCCATAAAAAACATAAGTGTTACACAGTTTGATTCTGTTACAAAAGTAATTACTTAAACTAAACAATCATACGTTTCTATTATTAAGACCTAACTTAACTAAAAATAACAATTTTGCTGCACTTTCTGATGTAGGGTTAGCCAGTACACTATTACAAAAACCTACGCTATTTCGTGCACAATGGTCAAATATTTGCTGCCTGAAACTGTCGTTACGGGCACACTCCACCAGAATATGCACAACATCTTCAACAACCTGACATACATCGCAATTGGGTGAGCTGACTTTCTTCATGAGATGTGCGAATTTATTTAATGGAATGTGTCCGGAACGCAGGCGCATCATGAGAGACGAGTCCGTCCTATTCAATGTGGCATTGTCAAACCAAGGTGATTTAAGTGGTTGTGGCTGTATGGTTTTGTACCAAATACCCTGATCTCTAGACCGTTCGTCAAAGTATTCTTACCCAAAGGCCGTAACAAGATTTTTTAAATATATTAATACAGTCAGTATAATAGGGAGTTAAATTAATCTCAGCTTCATCGCAGCAAGCTTCTTTGGCTAAACGATCAACTTCTTCATTGCCTGCGATACCAACATGTGAAGGGATCCATTGCAGGATAATCACTTTTGATTTTGATGGAAAATGCAGAAGGGATCTTATAATATCGTAGGCTATCGGTGTGCCTCGATACGTCGAGGTACATCGAGCCAGATGTTGCAGAGCGCTCTTTGAGTCAGTAAATACCACAAATTTATCTTGATTTATTATTTGTACATAAGATAACGCTTCAGCAATAGCAAATAACTCTAAATACATTGTTGAGACTTTGGAATTTATTTTAAATTTCATACTAGATCCCGACTGGACATCAAGAAATGCAGCTCCTAAATAATTACTACTTTTAGATCCATCGGTGTATATTTTATAGAAATCAAGGTAGTCATCTAACGTTCGAGAACATATAGATGCTAATTCCATGCAGCTATATTTCTGTTTGGCTTTGTAGATGCCTTGTATAAATTTAACATTATTTGATAAGTCAATATTGGTCACCCAAGTTTCAAATGAGAACATTTCAAGCTGAAGCGAAGAGTGGACAGTAACATTACTAAATTTCTCATGCGTAATAACGAGTAACGGCTTCTTTTTGTGACATGTTTTTAGGATAGTTAAGGAGTTATTTAGTAAAGAAATAGTACTACTACATTTTATAGATTTGGTTTTTAACCAATGTTTGCCGGCTAAGAAGTGTCTACGAAATACTAGTGGAGTTAAACTGAGTTCAGACTCCATAACATGTATAGGAGTAGTCCTGATAAAGCCACCAATTACTCGCATAGCTTGATTTTGGATTTTGTCGAGTTTATACAAATGAGATTTATAACTGTCATCATAAATAAAACTTGCATAATCCAATCTGCTTCTAATAATTGCAATACATAGCCGTCTCATATATTTCGAGTGTACTTCCCAACCAGGACCAGCTAATACTTTAAACAGATTTAGAAATTTTGACACTTTACTACAAAGTTCATTTATGTGTTTAATCCAGTTTAAGGAACGGTCAAACCACAATCCGAGGTACTTTACGTTGTTGACTATTTGTAAATCAATGTCATTAATCTGAAGTTTAATGTTGTGATATCCTGTTACATTACGTTTTTTGGAAAACAAACACACTTTACTTTTGTGTGGGGAAATTTCTAAGCCTATATTAGATAGTAATGTTGTAATTAAACTTAATGCGGATTGTAATTTTGAAATAGAGTGTTCAATATTTTCATGAGTAATGTATACAGCAAAGTCATCGGCATATTGGAAAACCCCAATGTCATTTTCATAGTTACCTTACATATGTTGACAGTTGCCACATTAAATAGGAGGGGCGATAAGGGATCGCCCTGCGCTAAACCGCGGTTAGTGTATCTAAAAAGTGTATTATTACCTGTCACAATTTGTAAGCGCCTCTCTTTCAAAAAACAGCATAAATAACTACAAATTTTGGCACCAACATTCAGTTTGTCTAACATCTGTAACATTTCTTTAATGTCAACATTATTGTATGCGTTATTGATATCAATAAAACAGCCCAATGTAAATTTATTAGTTGCGAAACCACTATGCATTGTTATAGATAAATCACTTAGGATATCTACACAAGAACGAGATTTACGAAAACCAAACATACTGTCTGAAAATACTTTACTTTTTTCAAGGTACCATTCGACACGTTTATTGATTATAGAATGCAGAATTTTGCATAAGCATGACATTAAGGCAATAGGTCTGAGTGATGATTCTACATTTGGATTACGCCCCGGTTTTGGGATTGGACAAATGCGAATGTCCCGCCATTGTTTAGGAACAAAGCCCTTATGGAGAAAATTGTTATATAAATCGATTAAAATGTATTTACTATTTACAGGTAAATTTTTAATAATTGAAAATGATATGTTATCGCAACCAGGTGTTGTATCCGATGATTTTATACATTTCTCCATTTCGTTAAAAGAGATAGACTTTTCTAAAGTAAGATTGCATGATTGGAAAAAAGGTTGCATAGCAATAGCAGAGTCAGGACATAAGCTGCGTAACAAATTATTTACATTATTTTCATCAACAGGTACCTTGTACGACTTGCATTTGATCCATTTCATGCGTCGCCACATGTCACTTGTAGAGCTAACTCGATCTAATGACGAGCAGAATGCCTGAAATCCTTGTCTTTTTGCTTGTCTAATTAATTTCTGGGCTGTACGAACTTTGTTCTGAAGAGTTACTAAGTTGTTGGGGTTAGGGTTGCGTCTAAAATGTTTTAGTGCTAAGCGACGCTCAGCTACAGCTTTAGATAGGTCAACATTCCAGTATGGTTTCGGTACAAACGAACTGCAAGGATTTAGGCTAGTTTTTATAAATGGTATATGACTATCAGCTGCCGTGTTAATTTCCTGAATGAAAGCATCATATCCCTCTTGAAATTTGTTAGGTAGTGTAAAATTCGAGAATCTGTCCTCTAAAGTTTTTCTATACCCATCCCAATCAGCATTTTTTAAATTTCTCTTTGTTAAAAAGTTAGGATGATAGTTTGATGAAGTAGAGATTTTAATGACCATATGGTCACTACCCAAAGTCTCGTTTGTGGAGCTCCAATTGTACTGAATAGCCACATCAGAAGAAGCTATAGAAATATCGGGTGCAGATTGTTGCAACATGCCGTTTACCAGTTTCAGGCGAGTCGAGCTGCCATCATTTAATATAGTAAAGTCAACGTTGATTAGAGAGTCGAAGATTTGATTGCCTCTGGCGTCATTTTTGCAAGACCAACTACTGTGGTGTCCGTTCATGTCCCCTAGTATAAGTGTCTTTTTATTTAATATTGAAAATAAAAAATCCCAATCTTGTTGACATGTGCGGAGAGACGGAGGGCAGTATATAGAGACAATATGTTCTAAAGATTGACAGTTTAGTATTTTAACACATATTACTTCTATTCCTGGGTTACTACTTTTTAGATCCTTGAACTGTGCCCTGATCGACCGGTGAGTAACAATTGCTACTCCGCCGTAACCATCTTGTCTGTCTTTCCGAAACACATTATATTCTTTAATTCTAAATTGAAACTTTGAGTCTAGCCATGTTTCGCATAAAGCTGCAATGTGAATTTTATCCGTAGATAATAAATGTTCAAATGAAATTAATTTAGTTTTAATGCTTTGTGCATTCCATTGAATGATATTTAGCTGTAGTTTTTTAGTATTATCCATCGCAATTATTAAATATATTCTTTAGGAAAGTAAGTTTACTCATGTTCTGTATAGACCATTCGATAATTATTTTAATAGCTGCAATGATTTTATCAGTAGTTGTATAGTTCTCCTTATATATAATGTTACCTAAATTCTGTAGTAATCTATAAAATGGTAAGCTCCTTTTCGTCTTTCTTGTTTGTTTAGTTGATTTGTCATATGTCTCTGTTTCTGTGTGTTCTGAACTAGATGATTCCTCGATGTGCCAGTTCTAGATTTCTTGATCATTTTGCGTACGGTGTTTTTTATTTTTAGAATGTTTTATTTTATCATTATTTTCATTATTAGAATCCATTGTATGGTTTATTCGTGGTGATGTTAAATTAGCTGTAACTGATGCATAAGTGGAGGGAACAAGAGGATTTCTGTATTGATGCTTGGCTTTAGGTTGATTATTTTCTTGTTCATAAATATTTTCTACCGGGTGTTCGTCTTGGTAAGGTGTGGGTTGTGGATACAAGGATAGTGCCTTTTTATATGTACAATTGAAGTCTGCCATTATACTGCGAATTTTCTTTTCTTTAAGATATTCAGGGCAGTGCTGTTTATCTGTCGCCATATGGTTACCAGAACAATTAGCACCATTGTAGGTAGTACTTTCGCATTTTTCGTGATTATTGCTGCAATTGGGGCAGACTGTTTTCTTCTTTGGACAAAACTTTTTTATGTGACCAAATCTCCAGCAGTGAGAACACTGCGTAACAGAAAAGATGTATGGTTCTAATTTAACTCTCACTCCATAAACATAAACAAATGCTGGTAATGACGAACCTTTGAAATATAATCGGACAGCTTCGCTCTCTGTCCATCCCGGACCATCAATGTTCCTTCGGTTTAAGCGTTTCAGAGACAATAATTCGGCGTCACTTGAAATACAATCTCTAATTTCGTTATCAGATAATCCCAATTCAACATTTTTTATGACGCCGTAAGAGACGCCGACTTCTAAAGTTCTTTGGATATACCAGTTATTTTTCTTCGTTAGTTCACAATGGAGGAGTTTTTGAAACCCTGATTCGTTTTCGAATTGCACTAGGATTTTGTAGGAATTTATATATTTAATTCTCAATACAGCAGAAACATCATTTGATTTCAAAAGGCGT
Source organism: Lymantria dispar (assembly GCA_032191425.1). Lineage (NCBI taxonomy): Eukaryota > Metazoa > Arthropoda > Insecta > Lepidoptera > Erebidae > Lymantria > Lymantria dispar. The sequence goes on along the minus strand of CM063452.1, from coordinate 26,887,202 downwards.
GCAAATGCAAATTGTTTTGGTAGGAGTTCTTTGGACGTAACTGTGATTTCTATTCTCTCCTCGGGTATTGGGGTGTCGTCAATATTACGTGCAAATCGCTTGCCAGATTTTCCTACAACTTTCCATCTTTCATTTTCGTCTATTTCGCAAGTTCTTTTATTCGTGTGACATGTGGGTAGTTGTTCATCGTTGCTTAAAACATCCGATTGTAATGATTCTTCTTCCTCCATAATTATGCACTCATTCGCCGTATTATTATCATTCGACACAACACTCTGTGCCATAGTGATAAGTCATCGTTTGATTAAGCACAGGTCGCAATGTAAGCCGTCGCGCGCGACGATAACGCGGTAAGTGGGTAGTTATTATTTATATAGAACTTGCGATCGCGGTACGGTACACGTATTAACTGGTCGCCGTTCTACACGTCACTGATTTCAGCTTATTTGAAAACCGGGATGTGGATCAAATTTAACTTAAAAGATTTGATTACAGACAGCGGGACAGGTGAAACTAAATAAAAGCTTGTAAAAATAACGTGAATTATTCTTCACTATGGCACTGCTTTCTCACTACTTTACCTCTTTTAAGTAGCCCATAAAAAACCACCAATTAAATCTATGCTACTAAACTACATTGCATAACTTATTTAAGATTGACTACCACTCGTACTTTACATGCTACAGTTGTAGAATAAAGATCTGTCTGTGTTTCGTTTATCTGGTTCATTAAAACGTGCGATAAAATGTGATAGATAAACAAATATTCTGATTGTAAAAATAAAAGAGGTGATGGCAGAAATGTTGTTAAAACTACAGAGTTTATTGGGTAAACATAGTCACGCCCAGAGCGAAGTAAATAAAAAAGTTGTATAACAAAATTTTGGCGCTCATTGATTCGCTCGAAATCGACTGTGTTCGGACAGTATAGGTAATACAATTTTGTATTGGAAAGGCCTTGTCTATGCAGACTCATGTTGTACGTTCCACAATAATTCGAATGAACCACGCGGTTAGAACGTACATATGCGATGACAATTTCGTACGTATTCAATTTGACATAAAGTTTCTGAACTTCATAAATAATACTACAGATTTTTTGTTGACTTTTCTAGCAAACGAAAAAGCTTCTCACCAGATGGATACCAGAATTATAGCTAACTGGCTGCCCAAACGAAGCGTACTAGCAAACTACTACTACACAGACGTGGATTTTCTGTGACAGTACACGGACAAGCTATTTATTTAAGACTAGCAAACCGCCCTCGCTTCGCTTCGGTTATAGGTTATAGTCGTTTTACCCGCGTAGTTCCCGTTCCCGTGGGAATACCGGAATAAAATATAGCCTAGTTTACGCCCTGATATGATAGCTTTCCATTGGTGAAAGAATTTTTGAAATCGGTCCAGCCGTTTTGAAGATTACCCGGAACAAACAGACAGACAGACAGACAGACAAAAATTTTTTAATTGCTATTTTAGGCATAGGTGTCTTGCAAATAACCGTGTGAGCATGAAAAAAGCCTATTATTTTGACATTACAAACAGACACTCCAATTTTATTTATTGGTATAGACTACACATAGAAAAAAATTCAATAACTTGGCTCTGCTGCTAGCAAATACTAGGAACAAAAGCTAGAAACAAGAATAAAAAAAATCAAAAATCAGAAGTTACAGCTTTCAAATAATGGCAGGTTCCATTTTTTTTGTGGCAAGATATAGTTAGGCAGCTAGCATATTTTAAAATGTATAGATATGGTTGCTATTAGCACCAAAATTCAATAATTACAGCCTTCACAATTTTCTAAAATACTAGAAAAAGTATAGGCCAAGTAACGGTAATATCATTATTCAACATTTACGTAAAACATTGCAAACGAGGTTAATAAATAAAATTTGTATCAAAATAAACAAACACAGGATCAGCGTGTCTTTGTAACACTGATTGATTGAAGATAAATTCGTATAAAAACACAAGGACGGTATCAAAAAGAGTGCTCAGTGAGACGTATAGCGTACCTATCAGCCTATTGGATATATCGATAATACATTCACACAAACGACAGATAGTTGTCAGTAAACTTAAAATGAAATTCCAGTTAGAATTCTAATGGTTACGCGAATATTACGCGATAAAATCCGTAAAATATATATATATATATATATACAGGATGTGTCGTAAATAGTGGTCCACCGTTAAGGATTCGATAAACCAGATAATTTACTATAACAAATTCCATTTTCAACCATTTTTAGCCGAGGGTTCCGTAAATATTAATTTTTAGTTATTTATTTACCAAATTTCTACCTCTTGTAACAAATTTGGTTGTAGTTTTATCAAAAACCATTATATTTTCATTTTGATTACTGTTAATTACTGCTGAATACAAGAGCTATCGTTTATTAATATGTTATTTAATGAAGATTTAGATCTTCTGCAAAAAAAAATGATTGTACTCGAATTTTAACGGATTTTTTTAACATATCATGCTAATTCAAAAGCGATTTATGTAAAAAAAATGTACTACACTGTCAGTGCCCATTAATTTAATAATATGCCTATTTAATACCAATTTCAAAATGGTATCATAATACCAGATCCCTATAAAAAACAGCAAGATATCTAATTTTAATTGAAGAAAGTAAGATTTTCATTAAAATTAATTTAAACATTTTGTTGCATTAATTTTACAACAAAACGGATAATATGGTAATAAAACTTTGAAATACGTCGCTCCTGAAGTCCAAGAAGATATGTGGCTCCAGAACGATGGCTGTCCCGCTCACTATGCTGTTAGAGTACGAGAGCACCTACACACAGCGTATCCAAATAGGTGGATAGGACGCTTAGGTCCAATACTATGGCCACCGCGCTCGCCAGACTTAAATCCCCTGGATTTTTTTTACTGGGGTTGCCTGAAAGAACATGTGTACAAAGAAGAAATAACGTCCATTGATCACTTGAGGACTAGCATACACACAGCAGCTAGAAAAATAAACGAGAGTGGGTTTGCTCGGCGACTTAAACGGTCGTTTATTCGACGTTGCAGAGCATGCATAGCTGCAAATGGGGGCCATTTCGAGCACTTGGTGTAATTTAAATGTTAAAGAATAACAATAAATGATGTATGATGATGTATGACTTGTTTTTTTTCAATGCCTTGTTGTAATTTACAAGTTAGGTCTAGATCACTTTGCAACAATAGTAAAAAGTTGTCTTTTATAGTCGTTTTTAACTAAAATTTCATTACTTGTTTTATTAATGGGATAGTAAACCTTTTAGAATCGGTATTAAGTAGGAATATAATTAAATAAGTAGGCACTGATAGTAAAGTTTTTTTTTTTTACAAAAATCGTAAGTATTATAGCAATAAATTTTAAAATTAATTTTAATGAAAATCTTACTTTCTTCAATTAAAATTAGATATCTTGCTGTTTTTTATAGGGATCTGGTATTATGATACCATTTTGAAATTGGTATTAAATAGGCATATTATTAAATTAATGGGCACTGACAGTGTAGTACATTTTTTTTACATAAATCGCTTTTGAATTAGCATGATATGTTAAAAAAATCCGTTAAAATTCGAGTACAATCATTTTTTTTTGCAGAAGATCTAAATCTACATTAAATAACATGTTAATAAACGATAGCTCTTGTATTCAGCAGTAATTAACAGTAATCAAAATGAAAATATAATGGTTTTTGATAAAACTACAACCAAATTTGTTACAAGAGGTAGAAATTTGGTAAATAAATAACTAAAAATTAATATTTACGGAACCCTCGGCTAAAAATGGTTGAAAATGGAATTTGTTATAGTAAATTATCTGGTTTATCGAATCCTTAACGGTGGACCACTATTTACGACACACCCAGTATATATATATCTATATAATAGCTGACCCAATAGAGGTTGTTCTGTACAATACTAAAAAAATAGTAAAAGGAAATCTCCTTGAAGTCGATCGCAGCGCCACCTACCGGTTCCAATTATTACTCTAAACTATTTTTACATCCATCGAAATAGCCACAATAAAAATCATCAAAATCGGTCCAGCCGTTTAGAAGCAGTTCATTTACAAACATACGAACAGAAGATTTATATGTGTAATGTGTATATAAAATAGAAAAGTGTATATAGTCGGAAAAAAAAATGTTACATTAGAAAAGTTTATATATAGTCGTTAAGTATTCTTAATTTTTTAACTTTTTTATTCTTTTTTTGTAAAAGCCTTTTTCAAAGTATTAGAAAGCTTAAAAAATGGACGAAACCGGTAAGTCGTTCTCAAGTTATGTTATTGTCCTACCCGAATAGCGCCACCTACGGGATCCGATTATTAATTTAAATTATTCTCGAATCCCCTGGAACACACACAAAAAATTTCATCAATATCGGTCCAGTCGTTTAGGAGTTCGGTGACATACGCACGTACACAATAAATATAATATATATATATATATATATATATATAAGTATATAAAGATATTGTATAATTAATGATATTTTGACTATAATGTTGTGAAAAAAGTTCTAAGTGTTGAAAGGTTGTTGTTCTAAAGGTTGAAGGCTTTAAGAGTAAAGAAAGAGCAAAAGACCAAATGAAAAAGATGGACGGAAATAAACAGAGAATGAATACAAAGATGACATTTGGAGCCGAATAAGTGGACGTTTGCGTTGAACTGAAGTAATTAAGATAAGAGTAGGTAATATCATCATACATCACACATAATGTCGCCGTTTATTTTTCCATGGCAATAATTTTTTTTTTTGGTTGGACTATGGTAAGCGCACACGCGGTCCAGTCCGTCCGGGGCGATGAAAGGACGGCGCGCGGGTCCATAACCCACCCGTACCCACGTCACCTCGCTGTTGGGGCGACCACCGGAGCAGATGTGACTTGTCGTCAGTGGTCGGCCCGTCGGAATACCCTTTCGGGTAACCTCACCTCTCAACGTCCTGGGACGTCGGTCGCCGTCGCGCGGTCAGCCTCTCTGCGGGTGACGGACAATTCCCCGGTCCGATCACCCGCGGCCTTGGCTAGGACGACATTAGGTGCAGAAACTCGTGCCTGCGCCGCCCGAGTCGCCGGCGGCGTAACGTGTCGCCGAATTGGAGCTCTACTCGCACACGATCCCCCGCCTCCTTCCGTGAGATTACAGCCTCACAGAAGGTGGCGACCGCGTCCATGGCAATCATAAGAATCGATTAAGGTAATACAGAACAGCAGTTCATTCCTGCTAAAATCATACCGCCACTTCTATCGGGCAATCACAAACTAAGAGTATCTATTTTATCATTATACTCTCTTCATAGACCAAAAGAACTATATGCAATAGTGGACTACATAGGCTAATGAATGGATGGTATAACAGATCAGGCCAAAAGTAAAGTTATACCTCTTTAATATAATTATTTATATTATTTTACTATATTAATAAAATTATCATTCATCCAAAGTTCGCTTACTTAAATACTACCGCCAAATTGTAATATCGACTCATCTCGAAGACACGTCTGTAACAGCTAGACAGTTCATTGCGTTCTACTTTGACGGGGCCTAATCTGCTAGTAATCACCTTTATGCGATACTTTTACGTCACATTTGTTACATTTTAGCAATTTTTTATTTTAATGTGACATTTATCAAACTGGGGGGTATATACGTCTCAATACTGTCTCAAATCAGGGGTAGACCTTGCTTTAATCTACATCATTATCATCACAGCTCATATACGTCCCACTGCTGGGTTCGGGCATCTTCCACAATTGGAGGGAAACAACAGTGGAGGTGGTGAATTGTATTCTTACTCCTTTACCACACGGAGAGGACTTTAATCTACATACGTTTTATTAATAAACACGAGACTTTTCCACTTACCAAATATTAAATAATAACTCTATATCTCAGTTTTATAAACGTTAAGCTTAGATTCACTATGATAAAGAAATTTTCTTAAACTTCTCATTCTCTTGGTCAAACGGATCGATATATAATTTGGTTTTGAACTCTGCTATTGCAGTGAGTATTAACTATTTATGTCTCTATTATACTTTTATTTTCCCCCATGGGAAAGGAAGAAGTAGCAAATTGTCTTCTTATTCCGTACAAGGAAATAAAAAATCAACGTTCATATTATTATTGTACCCGTAGTCCTAATACTGTCTGAAGTAAAATGACTTACCAATATCAAGTAAAAAAAAAACAAATTAATGTGTTACTGTACAGTAATTGATACATTTGGCAATTTATATCACTACCTAATTTAATTAAATATCAAAATTTTACAATAATGACTTATATTTTAAATGGGGTCAAATTAAACCACAAGCGTTTGAGATACAACGCCCCGCCAGCTTATTTATATGAAGACTAAGGAAAATCTCGTTACAGTAAAGGCGTTTTGTTAAAGAAGATGTATTTCAATATATTTTTTTGTGTAACACGTAAATTTTCTATAAATGGCTGTAATAAGAAAGATAAATGTCTTTATTGTACACGAATACATTTATTAACAAAAGAAGAAACTATGGAATTAAGTTAGATAATGAGATATCTATGGTTTTTTATCATCATTATCATTACAACCTATCGGCGTCCACTGATAGACATTGGCCTCCCTCATGTTACGCCACAGTGCGATCCTGTGTCGCTTGCAAATAACGACGCCCAGCAACTTTCACCAGATCGTTGGTCCTCCTAAATTGCGTCCTACACTGCATCGTCTGACACGTAATCGCAACTCCAGAACTTTTCTTGCCCATTGACATCAGCGTGCTAATTCTTCATGCTATGTCGATTACACTCATTCTTCTGCGGATTTCTGTATTTTGGATGGTTTTTAATAATACCGAATTTAAATTCTTCCTCAATATCATCAACAGCATCGTTGTAGACCATCTGCCGGTGTATCATGATTTTGATCGCCATGGCAAACTAAAAATTGCATTTTTATGTCTATCTTTATCTTTATAAATGCATATATTTATTGTGTACGTGTGTATGTCACTGAACGCCTCCTAAACAGCTCGACCGATGTTGATGAAATTTTTGTACGTGTTCAAGGGGATTCAAGAATGATTTAGATTTACAATTGGACCCGCTAGGTGGCGCTACTATCAATCTCAAGGAGAATTCCTTTTGTTTTATTTGAACAGAACAACGTCTGTTCGATCAGCTAGTATGTGTGTAAAATTACTTGTAAGGATTAACTTCTTAATGAGCTTTGACTATGTGGTGACGGTTTAAGAATATACCTAATTTACCTCCTCATATCGTACTCGTGGGTGTCGTAAAAGACCGCTAAGGGATCCATCAATCAGTCCGCAGACTATATTGTTACTTTTTAAAACTGCTGATTATAAATTAAAATGAAACAGTCTATCTATTTATCATTTCAAAATTTTTCGAAAGTCTGTAGACGTCCACAGTTGGGCGTAGGTCTCCCCACGAGAATGGCAGAATGATCCTGTACCACTTGCATCCAACCTACGTGACTTTTAAGATGTCATATATCCACCTAGTTTTGTCCAAACCACCTAATTGTTGTGGTCATACTTGCGACTTTAAGTAATCATTAATAAAGAAATATCAGGTTGACCGAGCTTCGCTCGGAGTATTTTTGTAGCATTTATTTAGATACATATTAATAAAAAAATAAAAAATAAATAATGAAAATTATATAAAAAATTACAAAAAGAGAATAATAATAATACCGAGATTCGATCCGACGCCGTTTGTCGCCGATGTCAAAAATAAAACGAAACCTGACTACTTCGCCACTGAGCTATCGTAACTCATGACATTGATGGTAAAATTTGAATTCATATTCTTTTAAAATTTAATGTCATTATATTGTCTGCCAAAAACACTGACAAAACAACATTTTCTATACACATATACAAACCTAGCTGGATCGATTTTTTGAGCCCGAATCCTCTAGTATGTCAAATTTCAACAAAATCGTTGGAGCCGTTTCCGAGATCCTGAAAATATATATATTTACAAGAATTGCTCGTTTAAAAATATGAGATAAGATATAATTATTCATCCTTACTCATATTATTCATGTGAAAGTAAGTTTGTTTGTTACACTTTCACGCTTAAACCAAGGAACCGATTTAAAAATTTCTTTCACCAATGCTATAATATCATGGAGTAACATAGGCTATATTTTTCCCGGTATTCCCACGGGAACGGGAAGTACGCGGCGAATGAAGCCGAAGCGAAGCGAGGGCGGTTTGCTAGTATAATATACATACGTATTTCATCATCATAATCATTTCAACTCATACACGTAACACTGCTGGGCTCAAACCTCTTCCACAACGGGAGGGAAATTAACCTTACTGTACCATGCTGGTCAGATAGGTTGGTATAGGGTTTTGTTTCGAGTTTTTCTTCTCTTGCATAGATGTTATGTGCATATTTAATCCCTTAGTAGTTTTTTTTATGACGGGTAAGATAGTCATCATCATCATTTTGGCTAATATACCTACATCCAACTGCTGGGCTCGAGCCTCCACTACAACAGGAGGGAAATTGACCTTACTATACAATGCTGTTCAAACAGGTTTGTATAGGGTTTTGTTTCGAGTTGTCCATCTCTTGCATATATATATGCGTAATATATCCCTTAATTGTCTTTTACGATACTCATGTGTATAAGAGTGGGTGGTTAATTATATTTTTACTACGTCACCACACGGATATACGTATTAGTGCAAGTGAAAGAAAAAGTATAAATCAAAACCTATATTAACCCGATCATTTCCCTCATATAATAGAACCTTGAGCCTAGCACAAGAATATAAGCTGAGGATGACGTGCTTTTAATTAAAATGTGTTGAGAGCTATGCTAATAAGTAAAATATTTCTCGAGGGGTGATGAACTTAATAAATAATAGATGCTTACATAATGTGCGGGTAATTTTTAACCTCCGACGGAAAAAGAGAAGTGTTATAAGTTTTGACGTCTATGTCTATCTGTATGCATGTGTGTGAGTGAGTGTGTGTCTATCTGTGGCATCGTAGCGCTCAAACTAATGATCAATATCGATGCGGTTTTTATTCATTTAAAGCCAGATTCCTTGCGGTGGTTCTTAGTTATGTTTGGTTAATATCGGTCTAGCGGTGTAAGAGTATCAGCTCTTTGCCAAAGTAATGTAATAACGTATGATTACTCGATTAGATACTTCACGCGTGCCAGTACAGTAATTAATAATTCCTGTTGAAGAGAACGTGATACTTTTTTGTATTATTTTAGTTTGTGTTGGAGGTTATTCAAAATTTTCAATTTTACTTATAGAAGACCTAAATAAATCAGTAATTTATAATTAAACTAGCAACCCGCCCTCGCTTCGCTTCGGTTTCTGTCGCTTTATCCCCGTAGTTCCCGTTCCCGTGGGAATACCCGGATAAAATATAGCCTAGTTTACTCCCTGATATTATAGCTTTCCATTGGTGAAAGAATTTTTTTAAATCGGTTCAGCCGTTTAGAAGATTACCCGGAACAAACAGACAGACAGACAAAAAATATAAAGTGGTTTTTAGGCATATGTATAGTGCAAATAACCGTGGGAGCATGAAAAAAGCCTATTATTTTGACATTACAAACAGACACTCCAATTTTATTTATTGGTATAGATACGTGTAAAGACGAAGTGAAATACGGCAATTCGTAGAAAAATGGGTGTACGTAGTAGCGATGCGGTTTAAAAAAGACGCTGTCAAATAATCATAGTGATGCGGTAGAAGAATTAAACTATACAAAAAGATCAATGCCAAATAATACAGAAAACCAAATATTGGGCGAAATAGTAGTCACCTGGGTTTCAGCGGACCTCATTCCCACCAGAAGTTGATGGCGGCGAGGCGTCTGTCGAATCTTCAGCGCAGCGGGGGCGATCACGACCATTATTTTTTCAAAAATTGCTAGAGGTCACACATAGTCCGTCACCCGCCGAGAGGCCGACCGCGTGAGGAAAGACCAACGTCCTCCCCGAGGGGGGGACGTCGGTCGATGGGAGGGTGCCCCGGGTAGAGGGTATTCCGTCGGGCCGACCACTGATGACAAGTAACCCTGCTCCAGTGGGTGGCCCAACGACGAAGGCGACGTGGTGTTCGGCTGGGTTGCGGGTGTTGCGTGCTTAAGCCCCTCTGTCGCCCCGGACGGAGTGGTGCGGAGGCGCGCCGACCGCAGCCCACCCCAAAAAAAAAAAAAAAAAGAGGTCACACATGCGCGATAAAATACAGCTATTCGTCAGCTGTGTTGGAGGTTACTAGCACCATGACGCGGAGACGGTCAGCAAGCGAACGAGGTATCCGCTTACTCTCCGAGTGGAGTACGTTCCACTCCAATAGATGGTGCCCCATGTATATTTCGCATTAAACGGCCCAACCACGTAGCACGAAGAATTAGCGCTCTGAAGTAGTAATGGGAAGGACACATCGCTTGACGAACCAACAACCGCTGAGGAACAATGAGTGCGTGGCGTCCACGTATCAGACGAACACGTATCAGACGACGCAGTGTAGGATGCCAAACTGGATGAACCGAAGACCTCGTAAAAATTATTGGACGCCGTTGGATACAGGCAGCACAAAGTCGTACTTTATGGCGAAATATAAGGGAGGCCTATATCCAGCAGTGGACGGGTATCGGCTGAATGATTATAATGATGATGATGGTGATGAAAAGCTAAGCTACAACGATGAGGTTCCGAATAATCATTAGAAATCCGGATGAACTAGCGTTTCTATAAGTATTACTACATCAAGTTTTAAATTAAATATAAGTCTACTTTGAACATCAGCAAACTTTTAACCAGTTATCAAATATTTATAAATTGATATTACACAATTATACATTAATTAAAATCGAATTTTACCCAAAAAATAATTCCCCAAGAAAAACAGGAGTGACAAGAAAAAAGGGACCAATTTTTCTAATGAAATTAATTCATTGAGTTCGACGGCTTTTTTCAGTTTTTAATAACTTTTTTTTAATTAGTTTGCTCTCAAAGAGTTTCCTTTGTGAAGTAAGTCGGAGAGTCTGTTTTAAATTGTTCTTGTATTCATTAAACGACTTTGAAGTAGTTGTTGACCTTTAATTTGGTCTTTACTTGACTTTTAAATAACTTATGTACCGTGGCTTCTGCTTTATAATGACAAAACGCAAAGGATTAAGCAATAACATTCAATATTAAATTGTGTAATATAATACCGTTCAACACTTAAAATTAATGTTCGAACAAAGAAAATATATAATGAGACCAAAACAAAAGGATTAGTGACGATTTTCAGCTCACTCACATAAGTCCCTGCTGTCCTCCACAGTAGAAGATATTTTTGTCCTACCATAGCACTTTCGCTAAACGTGTTGGCATGTTTTTGTTTCAAGTGTTCCTTTTCTGCATAAATGTTTTATGCTTATTATCCCTTAGTAGAATCTATTATTTAGATGCAGGCGGCACAGGACCCCAAATTGGGGTGTAACATGAGGCAGGCCTACGTCCAGCAGTGGACGGTGATAGGCTGAAATGATGATGATGAATGATGATCGAGTCGCCTTTTGCCAGTATATTTTTAAAATAAATATTAATTTTGTTTATGATACTATACTACGCCACTCATATGTATTATACAGTTTTATTTTGAGTTTTATTTCTCTGGAATTGGTTTTATTTGAATATGATAACACCACACATCCTTTAGTAGTCTTTCAAGATACCCCAGGTGAGAGATGTTGTACTGGGCTGGCCACGGCGGAAAGGAACTCGATACCGGTGATCGGTCCAATGGCAAAAGGGAGGGAATATAGTGGGTTAAGCGACCGCGTTCTCCCTTCTGTCACCCCGGACGTAACGGACGAGGTGTGTGCTGACGATAGCCCACCCAAAAAAAAGCTGAGAGATGTTATGAGGAATTGTACTCATACTCTGTCAACATATTGAGAATATAAGATATGTAGTGTAACAAAATTGACATATATTCATAACTAGCTGGCCCGGTAAACTTCGTACCGCCATAATTTTTTTTCGTAAATACAGGGCGGGGCAAAAGTATGGAAACCCCTGATTATCTTGGAGGGGGATGATTTGATCCAAATATAAAAAACTCGCCAAACGAAATTTTTAATAACGTAAGTCATGATAACCTTGGATTTGACCTTGAACTTCGTTTTCAAGGTTATTTCAAGGTCAACTTTGGTTTTTTAAATGGGAATCCCTATTTTTGATATCGGAAATGGAAAGAGCGGGAAAAATTACGTACACATATGTATCAAGGTGACACCTGAAGGTCAAATAAAGGTCAAAATAATATTTAATATTTGGGTAATAATGGAAACCCCTGTTTCCATACTTTTGCCCCGCCCGGTATATTTTCTAAATTTTCCGAAAACATACAACAGTTTCTAATAGAAGCATAATTACGGCTTTGTTGGGAAAGATTCCATCGTCTTGGTCGCGGCATTGTTAATAATGTTTCAAAGCGAATATAAATTACTGATTATTGATTTCTGACAAAATTATAATTATCAAACTTTCAACCATACTTAATCATAGACAAAATTACATTTAGCTGTCATTTGCGTTTTGTTATTACCTATAAAATGCGTTTTTTATACCACTTTTCACAGTGACTTATATTCACTTTGACGTTTTATATAACGTCACACGGGAACGCAATCGAACGGGATAAAAAGTATCCTATGTCCGTCTCCTACTTCTAAGCTACCTCCCCACCAATTTTCAGCTAAATCGGTACAGCCATTTTTGAGTTATAAATAGTGTAACTAACACGACTTTCTTTTATATATATATAGATGTCCAAGGGAAATTTAGGGATGGTGATATATTGTCACTCCATCACCATTTCTTCTTCTTTTCAGCCCATATACGTTCTACTGTAAGACAAGAGCATCATCTACTTTGAGAGGGAAATTGACCTACTATATATGATTAGACGGGTGGGGCATAGGGTTTTATATCGAATTTTCCTTTTCAGCTTCGTAATCTGTATTTAAAATAAAGAAAGAAGTAAAGAAAAAAAAACGTATAATGATGAAGATGATGATAATGGTTCGTATAATACCACCTACTTCATTTATTTCACCATTTTAAAATCACAGTCCTAACTACCTTCTCAATAACTCAAAAGTATTGAATTTATACAACAATTTTTCTTCACTATAATTAGTTGTTTGCCTAAGATTCCATTAGTCTGCTTTCTTCGTTAGGAAAATATTTGTTTCTTTCTAGTTCAAAGCAATTTATTACCACTTAATAACAGCATTCAGTTTCATAGTATAGTTTTTGTTACGCCCACAAAGCGATATATTAACAACAAAAGGTAGATAGGCAATGTTGGAAGGTATCATTTTATTCAAGGTTCAGTATACGAGTATTATAGTGGACATTACGATACGAAATTGATGAGGCATTTTTTGTCAGTAGATTGCGTTAGATGGTTGACTCATTAATTTACAGCTTCTCTATAAACACGTTCATAATAATACGAAATATCACGTGCTGAAAAAAGGTTTGTTAATGTAATATGTTTCTACATCTTATCTTAATACGATCTTTGTAAGAGATGATTAAAAGATTTAAGAACTTATGACTACATGTTATATGAAGGAAAACTCTATACAAAATCCCATACCAACCCGCCTGACCAGTATGGTATGTAGATCAATTTCCCTCCCATTATGAAGGAGGCTCGAGCCCATCAGCGGAACGTATATAAGTTGAGACAACGGTGATGACTTAGTATTTTTAAGATAGAAATAGTGAATAGATCACGTCATATGGGTACGTTCTTTTAGCTGTTTGCATCACTTAGGCATCTTTTACCATCACCCACGATTAGGGAAAGGGGTGATGAATTGTATTCTTATTCTTTCACTATACGAAAGAAAATAATAACGATGTTACATAATATATTTTCATAAAAGTTCCATGTCGATAGAAGTACGGTAATGTATGTGTCTAATGTTTATTGCATTTCGAATGGATGACATTAGAAACCGCTTAGTGAACAACGAAGGAATATTGTTATTTGTTAAAACTTATTCATAACCATGGATACAAAGTCGAATACATTGGTGGCTATTTTTTTTTTGGGGGTGGGTTGGGGTTGTTATTTTTTACATTGTTAGCCTAACAATTCACAACAGTATTCCGTCAGTAAGTCAAGTCGTTACCATTGATTGGTTGCTGATAACCAAATCAATTATTTCACTGGGAATTTCGGTAGAGCACGAAACTACGCGTAATTTATCATTATATCATATTCACTACACTTTAGAACTTTCTCTGCATTATATTACACAAAAAAATAGCAAAATTATTCTATATGACACTATAAACCACTAAAATAATGTATAAAGTATAAGAGCGCCACCTGGCATTTTGACATTCCTGCCTAAACTCCCATGAACGAATACGAACAGTTGTATTGCCCACATGTAGATGGTTTACACTGTGATTTCATCATCATAATCATTATCAGTTCGGTAGTGGAACAAGAATGTAATGTCCGTTAATTATATGTTTGTAAAGTCCCCCGCCACACAAGGATTATTTCCTTAGAGCTGGACGTTGTCTTTTTTTTTTTAAAAAAGAATAAAATTTATTACCGATCCACTTCTCTTTCACTACCATCTTACCCGTGAGCGACGTAAAAGTCGACAAATGCATAAATTAGCATGTATGAAAAAAAAAAGGAAATCTCGAAACAAAACCGTATATCCATCTAACCAGCGTGGTAAATTAATTTTCCTCTAATTTTCTAGGAAGCTCGAGCCTAGCAGTGGTACGTAGATGAAAGGAGATGTTGAATCATCATTCAGCCTTTCGCCGTACACTAGATATACATCCCACAAATAAGGGTAAAATGACGGTAAATCGACATATTTAGAAGGCGAGTCAATTATCGCAAAGGAAATTACAGGAAGCACATTTAATATTCAAAAATTTTTCGAACTTGTTTCAAAACAATAAATGATTCTTCTTTACAAACTCGTTTACGTTAAGTGTAGGATTATTTAGATAGAAGTCTCCTCGATAATTCGATCTAAATGAAAGAATTAAATTTTACACCAGGCTGATTATTATAGTTTCAATGTTTCAGTGACTAAATGTCTTGAATTAATATTATGATCAGGCTGATTTGTCGTTAAAACTTTAAATAGAACGATAAACTTTACTCCCACATATAAAAAAAGAAAACTTGTTCCCTTACTGTTATATATGTAAAAGAAACACATATCCAGTGAATTATATATAATTTATGGCACGTTCTATTTTTACAACCGTTTTTACATTGTTCTGCTCCATCTGATGCCGTCTAGTCAACAAGGAGTTCCAAAGAGGGTTGACTTCAGACAAGCGGCCGATTATAAAACTGTTGCCAATAATTTTGCAATATGTACAATGAAAGAAGAGTACATATTGAATCGACCCCAAGTTATTGTAATAAGAGCAGAATGATTAATTCATAATTACTTTTAACTTATTAACAACCTTTCTGTACATTTTTTTTTTTATTGTAAACAGTGGCAAAAGAGTAAACAGTACACCTGATAGTAAGTGTTGCTGCCGCTCCTGGATCTTTCCAAGGCCTCTGCCTACCGTGAAGAAAATGAAGGGAGTATGAATGCGTGCAATGAGGTTTGATGATACTAAATGCATCATTAAAACCCACCTCACGCAAGCACCCTCAGAAAGTTGGGCTTCCGGCTCTCTCGCTCACCAAACGAAGCGCTGTAACAAATTGCTACTACTTGGACGTTGATTTTATGCGAGAGTGTGGTACTACCCCGGACGGACCGGCCCACGACTGTAGACAGACAACTATCAACAGTGTCGTCCTACCACTACAAACTATACCGAACTCTACCACAGATAACACAAACAATGCCGTCTACAGGTTCATGACCGATATTTGTATCGGTTTTTCGCTAGGAAACCATTTAACCGTAACGCTCAGCAGCTACCAATGTTGCCAGAACAACATAATCATCATCATAGCCCACATACGTCCCACTGTTGGGCTCGGGCCTCCTCCACAATGGGAGGGAATTTGACCTACTATACCATGCTGGTCAGACATGTTGGTATAGGGTTTCATTTCGAGTTTTCCTTCTCTTACACAGATGTTATGTGCATATTATATCCCACAGTCGTCTTTTACGACATCCACGGGTTAGATAGGGAGTGGTGAAGTATATTCTTACTCTGTCACCACACAGAAACACACCTGCCAGAATACACCCTCGGAATCGCCCCCTTCCGATGGACTATTACATGCTCTAAAAAAATAGACTGCCATAAATAAAACTACAGATTTTATTGCGTTTGTATTTGATTTTTAATCGGCAAAACGTCAGAGCTTCTGAAGGCGGGCGGCAAGCCAGTCTTAATAGCCCTCCAGAAGCTATTTAGTTCCGTTATCCTCGGGGCGACGTTCCAGAGTCGTGGACCAGGAGTGTGGTGGTGCTGTTCTTCAAGAAGGGTGATAAAGCTCTTCTAAAGAACTACAGACCCATCTCACTCCTGAGCCATGTTTATAAGTTGTTCTCGAGGGTCATTACCGATCGACTCTCGCGCAAGCTCGATGACTTCCAGCCGCCCGAACAAGCCGGCTTCCAAAAAGGCTATAGCACCATAGACCATATCCTCACGCTTCGGCAGATTATACAAAAGACCGAGGAATATAATCGGCCCCTGTGCTTAGCGTTTGTGGACTATGAGAAAGCCTTTGATTCAGTCGAAACTTGGGCGGTGCTGCAGTCCCTTCAGCGGTGCCAAATCGACTATCGCTATATCGAAGTGCTGAAGTGTTTGTATAGGAACGCCACAATGTCAGTCCGTATCCGGGATAAGAGTACGAACGGGAAGAACGCAGAAGAACGGGTGTAACCGACATAGCACGAAGAATTAGCACGCTGAAGTGGCAATGGACAGGCCACATCCCTCGACGAACCGACAACCACTGGGGAAGAAAGGTTCTCGAGTGGCGACCACGTATCGGACGACGCAGTGTAGGACGCCCCCCCACTAGGTGGACCGATGACCTAGTGAAAGTTGCTGGGCGTCGTTGGATGCAGGCGGCACAGGACCGCACATTGTGGCGCAACATGAGGGAGGCCTACGTCCAGCAGTGGACGGCTGTAGGCTGAAATGATGATGATGATGTATTTGATTTTTAAATGCCCGACGTTTCGAACACTCTGCAGCGTTCATGGACAAGGGCGGACTCAGATGTCTCACGTCCAACAATTCATCGTTATTACAATGATTTATAATTATTTGATCCCGCTACAGAAATTAGTTATTAAATTTTGACCCACATTTTGGTACAAATTTATTGCCAGTATAGGAAGAAAATGATTCTATATTTCTCTATATTAATCGAATACAAACGCGATAAAACCCGTAAAGTAGTTTTATTTAGAATGTTTAATATATATTTTTTATTTACAATGTGTAATAAACTTATGTTTAATAATTACCTACATAAAAAGAAAAAAACATGCTTAGTACTGCCATACAATTTTTTGTATTTTTTTTATATCCTTCACACTTGAGACTCTAAAGGAAGGGGGTGAGTCCTTCCTTTTTGTATATGCAACTGTTTACGTGTTCCTTCGTATAAACAATTAGTAAAACTGAAAGTGTGGCAATTAATATATAAAGTGCTTATTCAAAATTATTTACGTCCTCTGACTCAAGAACACCATTAACGAGCTATATATTCAGCAAAGTTGTTAAATGTAGTGTTTTTAATCCTACCCTATTCTTACAAAATTTCACTTTAATATGTTTTACGTGTAATAAAACAAAGCAATAACCGTACATCATTTTGGCCCTTTTTTACACGCGCGAAGAAAATGCACGCGATTTTACTTGTTTACTGTTTAAGGACGTATAAGATATATATTCATGTTACAATATCAATTAAGATAACATTATTGATAGAGAAATACAACGACACTAATCAAAATTGAACCGTTCGGGCAACTTAGGAGGATCTTCTCGTCTAATATGCCGTAGTATCTGAAAACAAAAGTTTATAACCAGTATGTTACCAGCATATTACCAGTATGTTACCAACATATAACACAGAAATTTGGTCTTTAAATGTCATCATATAAGAGTCAAAGTTACTTAGCATAGCTATGGAAGAAGCTGTGCTCGGTATTTTTTTACGATCACCATAGCGCAAGCAATTAACACGTTGAAGTGGCAATAGACACAGAATTGACAATTATTAGCAAGAAAAGTTTCTCAAGTGGCGACCACAAATCATACGATACAGCGTATGTAGACCGCTCTACTAGGTGGACTGACGGCATTTTAAAAGGCATAAGGAACCTTTGGACACAGGTGGCATAGGACCGTTCTAAGTGGCGTTCTCGCGAGCCTATGTCCAGCAGACGAGCGATCGACGAGCTGATGGCAAAATGGAAACTGATAATAGGTAGGCCAACTATCTTTCTTTTTAGTTTGTCATTCACAGTTTTCAAAAATAACAAATTTGACTACAGTTACCTTCACGACAACGTCTACAAAATTTCATTACAAAATGATATACTTTCAAAGAAATACTGTCAAAGAAATTGCAATAGATTTCATATTTCACAGCTACTATACCGACTGTCATGACATAACAGCACAAGAACTGGTTATCTAAGTAATTGGATCTACAATCACTCGCAATTTACATGAACTATTAACTCGATAAGGATCTGCCATTTTAATTATTCGAGATTATACAACATACATACATATACTCACGCCTCTTTCCCATAGGGATAGGCAGAGACCATTTCCTTCCTTGCTACAATCTTGATATACCACTTTCGCCTCCTCTACATTCATTAATCTCCTCATATATGTTCTTCAGTTCACGGTACTCCTAACTTAGCCTTTCTTAAGAACGTCTCTGATTTGATTGTGGAACGTTCGCCTTGGTCTTCTCTTTTCAAAACTTCCGTTCACATTCGCCTTATAAATTCTCCTTGTTAGTCTCCTTTCATTCATTCTCACTACATGGCCGAACTAACTTAATATACCTTTCTCAATCCTTGTCACTACATCTACATTCATACCACAACGTTCCCTAATCACCCTGTTCTTAGTTCTATCACTCAATTTCACACCAATCATGCTCCTCAGCGCTCTCATTTCCACAGCACTTTTTTTTTATTGCTGATGGTGACAAACGAGCATGCAGCACACCTGATGGTAAATGTTACTGCCGCACATGGACCTTTGTAATACCAGGGGCACAGCTAGGCCATTGCCTACCGTGAAGTAAATGCTCTTCTTAAACCTCGTTTAAAGAAGGGCATATCATAGCGCCCGGGAAACACAGCAGTAGGTAGTTCATTCCAGAGCTTGCACGTACGACAAGTAACCCTGCTCCAGTGGTTGGCCCAACGACGAAGGCGACGTGGTGTTCGGGTGGGTTGCGGGAGTTGCGTGCTTAAGCCCTGTCGCCCCGGATGGAGTGGTGCGGAGGAGCGTCGACCGCAGCCCACCCCAAAAAAAAAAATGGATGAACCCTGCTGTGGTGTCGCGTGGTACGTTAGTAAAACGGTGACGGTGGTACCAAGTCAAACAGTTCCTCGGAGCACTCCCCGTGAAAGGTTCGGTAGAGTACACAGAGTGACCCAAGCATTTATTTTATATTCGTGCTTTTTCTGCCATACCCATCTCTCACTTCCATACATTAGCGTTGGTACAAGCACTCCCCTATGCACAGACAGGTGAGCCTTCTTAGACAGGCTTCGGTTACCCATAAAGGCAAAGTTCAAATAATTAAAATCATTACTCACTTATAGCCCTGCGGATATTATAATTAAGTATATAATTAAGTGGTGACGGAGTAAGAATACAATTCACTCCCCCTCTCTTATTTGTGGGTAACGTAGAGGTAAAAAGGCGAGTAAGGAAGGCGACTTGGCATATAACATCTATACAAGAGAAGGAAAACTCAAAACAATATCCTACGCCCTACCAACACATCTGACCAGCGTGGTATAGTAGAATCAATTTATAAAATCAATTTATACACAATTTATATTTCATCAAATTATTGTGATTAATTTTAATATATTTTATAATTATTTATTGTTATACGTTAATATTAAACTACATATTTTGTGATTATGTTAAATTACTGTCTACTATATAAATGAAATTTGTCTTGTAAATCTGGGGACACGCCAGTGCCCCCGCCAAGTCGAGCAAAAAAAAAGTCGGGCAAAACGTAACACTGCCGTAACATACTTTTCTCGAAGCCATTCAGGCCATTTTCGACCCCCTATAACTTCGTTGTTAACAAAACTAGAAGCCTGAATTTTTAGTAACCTAGCAGGCATTGTATAAACATTGTGTATTTCAAATTTCATTGAATTTGAACCAATAGTTTAAGAATTATAACTAGTCAAAATTTCGTAATTTTGTCACTCACTGACTGACTGACCGATCATCAATATTAAAGAGGCACTTTTAGCAGACATACAAGCTTCAAATTTAGAATGCAATTAGTGTTTAGTGTATAAACGAAGGAAAAATTATGAAACATTGTAATTTTCATCCAGTTTGCGAGATACACTAACTGCATAAATAATTTTGTAAACTCGTATAAATATATAAGATTACAAAGTTACATTTGCAGTTAATGAAATGTAACTTTGTAGAAAATAAGAATATATTTTTCGCCATCATTGCTTTCCTATGGGAATCATAACAACCGGATAAAGACTGCACAGATGGCGTAGTGGTTAAGATACCAACGTACCGTGCTAGTGTCACGGGTTTGAATCCCATGCAAGACAACACCTTGTACGATCCACAAATTGTTGTTCTGAGTCTGAATGTAATTTGTGTCGGTTAATTATTTGTTTTTCCGTATGGTGACGAAGTAAAAATACAATTCACCACTCTCTATCTTGCCCGTGGATGTCGTATAAGACGACTATGTGATATAATATGCACAAACCATCTGTGCAAGAGAAGGAAAACTCGAAATGAAACCCTATATCAACATGTCTGACCAGCATGGTATAGTGGTTCAAATTCCCTCCCATTGTGGAGGAGACCCGAGCCCAATAGTGGGACATATGAGGGCTGCGATGATGATCCGATGTTGAATTATATGTTTGTAAAGTCCCACACAATATAAGGATTATTATTTCCTTAGTACAAGGCGTTGTCATTTAAAAAAAAAGATTCAACAAGAGAGTGGGCAGCAACTTTTGCCGGGGAAATATATGATATCTCACTGCGAAACCAACCCGCCTACCAAACGTAGCGATTACGACATTGATCCTCATATGGCGAAGAAAAATGAGCTCAAGTCATGGCAACTCTGTTACCTACCCTTGAACGTCGTTGGATGCAGGTGCCACAGTACCGCATTTTATGGTGAAACATGAGGGGGGGTCTATGTTCTACAGTGGACGGCGATAGGCTGAATGACGCCATCATTAGGCTCGATTGCCATCAAAGCGGAAAGGAGACTAGAGGAGATGTGTTTCAAAAAACCAATAAAATTTCTTTATTTCCACACCTCTCCGCTTAGTTTAGGTAGAAGTGACTCAAACGGAAAGGAGAAATGTCTCATTTTTCAGAGAGTGGGCTCTAAGATAATCCGTTGTTGGTATTCAAGACGTAGAAGGTACTGGAAAGGAAAATAAGTAGGTCCATCTACAAAAAGAAATGAGATACCACTACTATATTTACTATATTTATATACTATATTTACTATATTTGTATACTATATTTACTAATAAATGGATTATTCGGATTATTATTATTCAATTTCCCTTAGAAAGGGCTCGAGTATAGTGAGTGCAACCGGGCTCTGATTTGCTAAGCTACCAGAGATTCCATGCCCATATACGTCCCACCGCTGGGCTCGAGCCTCCTCCGCAATAGGAGGGAAATTGACCTACTATGCCACGCCGCTGGTCAGACATATAGGGATAGGATATTATTTCGAGTTTTCCTTCTCTTGCATAGATTTTATATGCATATTGTATCTCTTAGTCGTCTTTTACGACACCCGCGAGTAAGAGAGACGATTGTGAATTGTATTCTTACTCCGTCACCACATGGACATAATGTATATACATATTTAACAGTTTAGCGAATACTCCAGCGTGATACCCTTCGAATCACAAGGTACCTAATATAATTCACAAATGTAATTTAAACGATTGTGGTTGGATCAGATCTCACAAGCGGTACTCGATCACGAGTTAACTAATAGAGCAGCCATCATGATATGTAGATGAGAGTGCCATCGTGCAGTTATTAACTTTTTTTCTGTAAATATACATGATAAAATTCTACCCCGAAATTAGACAATCGTATTGAGATCACTACAAAGCATAAAACTCCTCTCTTGACCATGAACGCTGAAAAGTATTCAAAACATCGGGTAATCCTTACTAATATTATAAATGCGAAAGTAAGTTTATTTATTTGCTTGTTACGCTTTCACACATAAACCACCAAACGTATTTCAAAAACTCTTTCACCAATGGACAGCTATAATATCAGGGAGTAACATAAGTTATATTTTATCTGGGTATTCCCACGGGAATGGGCGCTACGCGAGTATAAGGTACTGAAACCGAAGCGAAGCGAGCCCGGGTTGGTAGTTAAAAATAAAATACAATCGCGATAATAATCTAAAAATAGAGTTATTTCATCATAATAGAAATTAAATTTAATATTAAATTAAGTTCATAGTACGAGTAATATAAAAACACCCTTAGAACTGATTATTGACCGAGGCCGCGGGTGACTGGACCGGGATATCAGTCCGTCACCCGCTGAGAGGCCGACCGCGCGAGGAAAGACGTCGTCATCACTATCGTCCTCCGACTCCCCGAGGGGAGGACGTCCGTCGATGGGAGGGTACTCTTCAAGGGGTATTTCGTCGGGCCGACCGCGTCAAGTCACCCTGCTCCGCTGGTCGGCCCAGTGACGAAGGCGACGTGTCACGGGTGAGTTACGGGTGTGCGTGCTTACACCCCTCTGTCGCCCCGGACGGAGTAGTGCGAGGAGTGCGGCGACCGTAACCCATCCCCCAAAACAAAGGGGCTGATTATTAGATGATGTGTTAACATCTGTGAGCTTTTTTATTTTAAAAAACTAATTGAGTTCTTGCAAGACTAACTGAAAATTTTGCTGAATTTATAATACGATATATCACTTCAATTTTCTTCGAAGTTTCTTGTACTTCGTAATTTTCACGAAATATACATCATCATTATAAATGAAAATTATTTCTAGAATATTATTTTCCTACCAAGCAAAAATTTCTTAAACAACGGCAAAAGTAAAATCTACTTAGCAGTATTATATAGCTTATATAGAATAAGCTTGAATTGTTTCGTGTTTTATTTTTAATCGTTACTTTCTTACATTTAGTTCAATATAGTGACAGGATAAGGAGGTCACTAATCACTACGGAGAATAGTCCATCACCCATAGAGAGGCTGACCGCGTGAGGGCATGCCCCAAGAGGGGCGTCGGGGAGGGACGGTAGCCGAAAGAGTATCCCGCCGGGCGGGCAGTGGTCGGTCCATTGACGAAGGGGTGGTAATACGATGGGTTATGGGTCTGCGCCGCTCTTGTGTGATCCTAAATAAATCTGGCGAGATGTATCCATACCCTAGTCTACCATTAAAAAAGCAAAGAAAAGGTATTGTAAAACATAACTAGACGATGTTAGCATATCTGGGGGCACGGCAGAGCCCCCGCCAAGTCGAGCAAAAACGCAATACTGCCGTAACATCCTTTTCTCGGAACAATTCAGGTAATTTTCAACCACAATATAACTTCGTTGGGAATAAAACTAGATATGGGTTGTCGGCGCCAGTCAGGAAGAAAATCTTCCAAGCTGACTCGTTCCACCACTGTGGCGTCGGGTGGTGCCTAGCCCGAGTGCTCGCGCTTTACTATAATATCTTTACGTGATAGAATCATACTTTCGTCAATCGTCCATCTAATATCGTGAGCCGGTCCAACCAAAGCGAGAGAGCCGGCAGCCCAACTTTCTGAGGGTGTTTTAGTGATGCCTTTAGTATAAACAAACCTCATCGGACGCATTCACACACCCTTCATTTTCTTCACGGTAGGCAGGGACCTGACAAAACTCTATGAGTAGTATCACTTACCATTAGGTGTGCTGTTTGCTCGTGTGCCAACAACAGTAATAAAAATACCTACCTAGTCAAAGACACGGATGCCTGAAACTGGGACTAGTCCTCCACTCGTAGAGAGACCGAACGCGCGAGGTCGATATCACCACAATATAGTTTGCTGCCTGGCGTCAAAAAGGGGTGTTCGAGTGACCTTGCACGACCTTCTTTTTCTATTCATTCTACAAACTGAATTTCGCGCTACACCCTTCACTAAGGAACTTCACAAACATATAAGTGACGGACACAAATTACACTCAGCATCAAAGTAACAATTTGTCGATCACACAAAAATTGTCCGGCGTTGGAATTGAACCCGTGATACTGGCACGGTAGGTTGGTGTCTTAACCACTATGTTATCAGTGCAGTTAATTAATTATTGGCGTTATATAAATTTATTACTTGTGTATTAGAGTGAAAAATATCAAAGCATAATTCGTTCCCTATTTTACAGCCTTAGAAAAGAATATGTCCTATGGGGGTTAATTTTTAGAATATTTTTCTTTTTGTATCGATTTTAGTTGGTGTATTGTGGACTAAGCTATGTAAGTTACTATAGTTTTTGAACTATCCTACGGGAGCTCTTTTTATTTTCCGTGATAAAAGTATCCTAAATGTTGGGATGTAAGGACTACCATGCAAAATTTCATTTAAATCAGTCGACTATTCGACGGATTTCGAAGCTATCTTCGAAATCCGTTTAATTAGCCCATAAAAACAGATAATTGAAACGACGTCTGCCAGCCTTCTGGTTGCCCACTTGTCGACTACATACGTCCCGTCCCCCTTTACTCTACTACTTTAAAATCCGAGTACTCTGGTATCTTTAAATATTATAAAACAAAGTCCCCGGCCGCCTCTGTCTCTCTGTCTGAACGGGATGAACTCAAAAACTACTGAACATATTTTCATGCGGTTTTCACCAAATGACGGAGTGGTTCATGGGGAAGGTTTTTATGTCAATGTTTTGTGTAAATTGATTAAAATATGACGATAATTGTCGAAGAGGTCGGAAAACTCAAGCCGCCCGGGATTTCAGAAATCATTTCACCAATGAAAAGTAACAACAAAATATATCTCATTTATCAATATCAGGGAGGCATAGGTTATATAGACTACTTAGGCTATATTTTATCCCGATGTTCCCACGGGAACGGTAGTTATGCGGATAAGGAGACTGAACCCGAAGCGAAGCGAAGCAAAGCGAAGCGAGGGCGGGTTGCTAGTCACCAATAATACAGTAACTCTGGTATCGCCAATAATAATTATTAAAAACTAATAACATAAATACAAAATTTCATTGAAATAATGTAGGCAAATACGAAAAATTTTATATCTACTGAATTTGCACCTCTCTTTTACCCTTTTTCTTTTTTTTTTTATTGGTGGGCTATAGTAAACGCACGCGCGGTCCAGTCCGTCCGGGGCGATGAAAGGACGGCGCGCGGGCCCATAACCCACCCGTACCCACGTCACCTCGTTGTTGGACCGACCACCGGAGCA
This sequence comes from Lymantria dispar, assembly GCA_032191425.1. Classification (NCBI taxonomy): domain Eukaryota; kingdom Metazoa; phylum Arthropoda; class Insecta; order Lepidoptera; family Erebidae; genus Lymantria; species Lymantria dispar. Next base: position 26,861,468 of record CM063452.1, on the reverse strand, counting down.
GATGTGACTTGTCGTCAGTGGTCGGCCCGACGGAGTACCCTTTCGGGTACCCTCACCTCTCGACATCCTGGGACGTCGGTCGTCGTCGCGCGGTTAGCCACACTGCGGGTGACGAACAATTCCCCGGTCCGATCACCCGCGGCCTCGGCTAGGGCGGCATTAGGCGCAGATACTCGCGCCTGCGCCGCCCGAGTCGCCGGCGGCGGAACGTGTCGCCGAATAGCATCTCTACTCGCACACGATCCGCCGCCTCCTTCCGTGAGATAACGGCCTCACAGAAGGCGGCGACCGCGTCCCAGTTCCTGACGCTGACGAGCATCTCCCTGGCGATGGTCGGCAGCGCCAGGTCGGCACCGATAATCGCGACGAGTTCACGGCGCTCCCCCTCCCACGCAGCACACTCCTCGAGCGTGTGCTGCGCCGTGTCCTCGTCGCAACTGCAGTGGTGGCAGGACGGTGTGCTCTCCCTCCTGACAATCTTGTGCAGGTACTTCGCGAAGCATCCGTGCCCCGTCAGCACCTGCACCAGTCGGAAGGAAAGCACCCCGTGCGTCCGCTCCAACCACTCCATCAGCACCGGCCGGAAGGCCTTGACGGTCCTGACACCGTACCGAGGACTCTCCAGCCAGACTGCCCAACGGGCAATGACTCCACGGCGGGCGTCGACCCGCCACGCGGTGATCTCCTGCAGGGAGACCATACCGCCGCGGGCGCGCGTCTCCGACACCCGCCGATAAATGTCGGCGAGCATCTCCGCCTCCAGGTCCCACGAGGGAGTTCCGGCCAAGAGGCACGCTGCCTCCGTCGACATCGTGCGGTAACCGCGTATGGCCCTGACCACCATGACCCTCTGTGGTCGCCTCAAGAGGGCCCTCAGCCGGACGGTCAGGGACCCCGCCCACACCGGTGCGCCGTACACAGCCATCGACCGGATCACTCCCGCGTACAGCTGTCGGCACGTAGCGCTGGGTCCGCCCACATTCGGCATTAGCCGCGAAAGGGCGGACGCCGCGCCGACAAGCCGGGGAACAAGTCGATGAAGATGCTCCCGGAACCAAAAATGCCCGTCGAGCACCAGGCCCAAGTACTTCATGTGGGCCTGGATGCTGATGGTCTTTTATCCCCTTGGGGATTTAATTCACAAAAAGAGATATCGGCAATAATCATTATTACGAACTTGTCGCCCAAATACAACATTTCATTGAAATAACTTTAGAAATCAGAGAACTTTTATAAGTAAGCATAAGTTACTTAGTATACTAGTTACTTAGTATAAGTTTTGACTTTCTTTATTTTCCCTTAAATATTTTACACGTGTTTCATGATTTTCAATGAAGAACCTACGTACTAAATTACATTTGAATAACTTCAAAAACGACAAAGTTTCATATAAATTTTGTACCCCTGTTTGACCCCTTTAGGCGTGAATTTTCAAAAATCCTTTCAAAGTGCTCCTCTTCGTTATAAAAGGAACCCTCGTGCAAAATTTCAAGTTTCTCACCCTAGTTCTAGTTTAGGCTCTGCGTTGATATGTCAGTCAGCTTTAGTGTTGCCCAAAAAAGTCTTGGTCTTACGGTCTTGGTCTTGGTCTTGCGAGAAATGCGAGACCGAGACCAAGACCAAGACCGCTTAATTTTTGCAAGATCAAGACTGGCCCTGCAAGACTTGAGCAAGACCAAGACTGAGCCTGCAAGAGTCTCGCGGTCTTGCATTTAATTCAAATCACCGTTTCAGCTTATATACGGTTGATATACGGTTGCACCCATGGCCTCGGCTAGGGCGGCATCAGGCGCAGATATTCGCGCCTGCGCCGCCCCAGTTGCCATGGCGGTTCGCGTAACTGAGCAGACGTTCCTCACGCACACGCTCCGCTGCCTCCTTCCACGATACTACCTATTGCCTCGCAGAAGGCTGCGACCGCGTCCTAGTTCCTGACGCTGACAAGCATCCAGCAATATCAGGTCCATGTACCATGTTGGGCACACTGGTTAGCAAAGTGTTATGACGCATACCTAATCCTGCAGAAGTCGGTAATCTGAGTGCCTAATAGTAACGTATTATTAATATAACGTCCATATACATTACGGCCCGTAGTTAAAATACTTCACGACATAACTACTGTAACACATAGTAGGTACCTCGGTAGAACTGAGTTTAAATAAAGACAGAACTATGTATTTGGTTGATAAGGTATCTAACCTAACCTAACAAGTAACAACGTTTCCCCGTTAAGTCTTATATACGCGCCAAATCGTTAAATATTTTAAAACAAAGTCCTCCGGTGGATGTCTGTCTTTCGCGATAAACTCAAAAATACTACACAGATTTTATGAGATTTTCACCAATAGCTAGAGTATTTCTTGACGAAAATTCAGCTATATCATTTGTTAGTTTGTATTATATATTGTAGGAGTCATCCCAAAAATAATGGGCGCGACTGATGCGATCACCGTGCCATCGGTGCACCTGCCCCCTCCCCCTCACCTGCTCCCGTCCGTCATACCATCTTGCCTATTTAAAAATTATTTAACTATTAGCTATTAGACTTGAATTATACTACGCAAAATAAGTTACTAGGTTCTAGCTCAACTGCTCAAATGCATGATTACAGCATTCATAATATTACTTTTGACTTAATATCTACAATAGCGCCATCCAATGATTTTCGTAAAAACCTGTACCAAAGAGATCTTAAACTTAACGAAAAGTTAAGAATATAGTTCAATAAAATAAAGTATTAACTATATATTTAAAATATGGTGTTCTATATCCTGTGCTGTGTGGTAGCGGCTTCGAATACTACCAACCCTTGCTTTGCTCGTGGGTGTCGTAAAAGACGACTAAGAGCCCTAGATTGACCCGGACCAACTCCATCTGGTACCATTTGGGTCAACGATTACATTCCCAAGGAGGGTTGACGTCAGGCAGACGGCCGGTCATAAAAGTCATTGCCGAAACTTTTTGCAATATGTCAAAACAGATGACATATTGCGTCGACCCCAAGTAATTGGGATAAGAGCAAGATGATGATGATGATGATGGTGTTCTATATCCTAAAAACTATTCTTTAAGTTAAAATTCTTCCTTGTATTTTAAATTACATATATATAATATATGTATTGAAAAAGAAAGATATAGATGATTATGATAAATAACCATTTTTAGCTATCATAACTTGTTTTAATCGACTTCTAAAAAAGGAGAAGGTTCTCAATTCGAATGCTTGTATTTTTTTTTAATGTTATTTCGTGCATAACTCCGTCGCTTTTTTTATGGGTGGGCTATGGTAAGCGCACACGCGGTCCATTCCGTCCGGGGTGACGAAAGGACGGCGCGTGGGCCCATAGCCCACCCATACCCACGTCGCCTCGTTGTTGTACCGACCACCGGAGCAGTGTGACTTGTCGTCAGTGGTCAAATAACTCCGTCGCTTGCCAATCAACTTGAGAAAATCTTTTTTGTTGGGAAGGGGGAATGTTAAATGACGTAAAATTTATTGTATCAACTGCCCCGTGTGACGTCTTAAGAAAACAGGATCGAAATTCCTTCCTTTGTCATAGGAGTAGTAACTCTGTCTAATATAACACCAGGGGAATAGGAGAGTAATTTTCCCCAGTGGTAAGGGTTATATTCAATAGTGGACTAGGACTTCAATAGGCTAGCAGATGGATAGGTAGGATAGGATAATATTTGATTAATTTAGTTGGACTTTTCATTGCCATGATAAATGACTGTTACGTTATTCCAACTGCAAGACTTGCAAGACTTTGCGAGACTCTTGCTGCAATACCAAGACCAAGACCAAGACTCGAGTGTGCAATACCAAGACCAAGACGAGACCAGGTGCGCTGTTGCAAGACCAAGACCAAGACTGGTCCAAGTTTCGTCTTGGTCTTGCATTTGGGCAACACTAGTCAGCTTCTCCTTTTATATTAGAATTTCAGATTAAAAAAGGGTTTGAAATCGATTTAATTAAAAGGCGGTATATTAAATAGCTAGAATACAATTCAAGGCTCGCACCTCCTACATTATGGAAGGGAAATCGACCTACTATACCACGCTGGTCAGACGTGTTAATATAGGGTTTTTTTTCGAGTTTTTCTTCTCTTGCATAGATATTATATACATATTATATCCCTTAGTCCTCTTTTACGACACACACGGCTGGTGAATTGTATTCTTACTCCATCATCGCACGGATAATACTAAACCCAAACTGATAAATACTAAAATAAAATAATTAGTAAAAAGGCGGTACGAAGTTCGCCGAGTCAGCTAGTATGGGATAAAATATGATCTTCAGTCAGTAAGCAGATTGGTAAAAATCATTCTTGCTGGTGATCTTCTATTAATATCCTTACTAATATTACAAATGCAAAAGTAAGTTTATTTGTTTGTTATGCTTTCACGTTTAAACCACCGAACTGATTTCAAAAATTCTTTCACCAATGGAAAGCTATAATACCAGGGAGTAACATCCACCCATGCGTCTCCCATGGATGTGTTTTTACATTGTTCAATTAACAAAGATAAATAACTGATTGCACTACATGTTTCTATTGTTCCTTATATACTAAGTATAGTAAAACTACTAAATGTTTAATATTTTTACGCTTAATGTGAATTACAGATATACATAACTATAAATTATATCTTAAAAATATTGTACTCGAAAGGAAATGGACGTCTACATAGAAATGTTTCAATAGCGTAAATTTTGGCATCAATTCCATTTTCTGATACATAAATCTGCAGTTTGGCAATACATTACTCTCTTATTTGACATTGAAACTATATAAATTTAAAAATGAAGGATTACCAGTACAATAAAATTGAACAATGTAACGTGAAGCCATAATCTTCACGAAATAAAAGTTAGGTAGCTTAAAAATACGAGGGAAATATGGCGGTGTGCAGAGCCGCCTCCTTTAAATTTGCCCGTACAGTCGGGCGGGATGAGGCACACCACAGCTGACTAAAAAAAGAAAATACAAGTAAAAAGTTATAAAAATTAAGCACCTTAATTAATATAAAAAGCTATACTTATTTGCCTGAACTTTATTCATTTACTTAAACTTAATTGGTTGAATCTAAAAACAATGATAAGACGGTAATTACTTATTTCTTTTACTTTAAATCTTTTCAAGAGTTCATGTAGAAGTAAAATAATGAATATAGTAGTCATTTGCTGATTCGTTTGAATAGAAATAGCTATTAGATCTCTAAAGTTGTTGAGTTTATATGCGCCAACTTTTTATACTATATCTGTGTCTGTACTCTACAATAAAGAGATTGTAATGTGAAGATATACATAATGTAGAAACCAAAATTTGCCGTGTGATGACAAAATAAGAGTACAATACACCACCGCCCACTCTTATCCGTGGGTATTGCAAAAAACGAATAACGGATACAATATACGTATAAAATCAAGAGAAGGTAAACTCTAATTAAAACCCTAGTAATTAACACATTTTAGTTACCCTCCTATTATGGAAGAGGCTCGAGCCCAGCAGTGAGTCGTATATAAGTTATGGTACAATTTGGTATGAGTTAATACATTTATATAGAAAATTGGTCGGTCAGCCTCAGGAATAAACCATTCTAAAAATAAAAACTATATAGATTACACTACATAAACATCATATATAATATAATGATCTCTTAGAATGAACTGCTATTAACATCAATGGTGAATCTATCCATCAACCTACAGACGTCCACTGCAGAACATAGGCCTTCCCACGAGAACGCCACTCGAAACGAACGATATACATAGATCATACTACATAAACATCATATACAATGAGCTCTTAGAATGAACTACTATTAACATCAAAGGTGAATTCATCCATCTATCTCTCAGCCTACAGACGTCCACTGCCAGACATAGGCCTTCTCACGAGAATGCCACTCGGATCGGCCCTGCGCCACTTGCATCCAACGGTTTCCTGCGACTTTGAGAATGTCGTCAGTCCACCTAGTAGGGGGTCGTCCTACGCTGCGTCGTCCGATTCTTGGTGACCACTCCAGAACTTTTCAAACCCAACGGTCGTCGGTTCGACGAACGACGTGGCCTGTCCATTACCATTTCAACGTTTAATTCTGCGGACTATGTCGGTTACACCCGTTCTTCTACCAACCAATTTCCGTGTTCCGGATTTTGTCACGTAGAGAAATACTGAGCATAGCCCTCTCCATAGCACGTTGAGCAACTTTGAACTTTTTTATGAGGTCGACATTTAGACACCACGTTTCAGTGCCGTAAGTCATCGCTGGTAACACACACTGGTTATAAACCTTTGTTTTCATTCCATTCAATAGATAGTGAATAGGTAACTCACATTTGAATTACAGATGAAAACCCACAACGACCTTAGTATTATGTAGGACCACACTGTTGACAGTCGTCTGTCTACAGCCGCTGGCCGGTCCGTCCAGGGAAGTACCACACTCTCGCAGAAAATCGACAACTTTGTTACTGCACTTCTCGTTTGATGAGCGAGAGAGCCGGAAGTCCAACTTTCTGTGGCTGTTTGCATGCGGGGGGTTTCGGTGATGTCTTTAATATTATCGAACTTCCTTACACGCATTCATACCTCCTTCCCTTTCTTCACGGTAAGCAAAGACCAATAAACGGCAACATCATTAACCATCAAGTTTGCCCGTTTGCTTCAAACAGCGATAAAAAAAAATGATGCGGAAAAGATTTCTCAACTAGTGTGTATATTAAATTAATTTGGACAAGACGAAAGTAGTATCTAATGTACATGTCACTCTAGTAACGGTTCAAATTGGGAAATCAATTCTCGAAGATTAAATAAATCCAATTTCAAGAAAGAGGTCAGCCACGGCACCCACCTCGGCTGGACAGCGTTCGGAATACTTAAAAGGTTTTTTTTTATTTCAATATCCCGCAGTATCTAGAGACAAATATCTATCACCGTGTATATTTCCAGCGTTATTTTACGTTACTAAAACCTTGACTCTAAACTTTTACTTCGTAAGAAAACTCAAATTTGCTCAGCTTGTTACGGAGAGGCCTATAATTTTTCTATAAATTATATACGATTGCCTGAATACGAACAAAAATCGAATGCAAGTAACACAGAACTTAGGAAGGCATTTCCTTGGAGAGGCCTGTATGCAACAATAGACGTCTATAGGCATATCTTGTATTATATTTGAAATAATGTAGTTATCCGTATGGTGATGGAGTAAGAATACAATTCACCCACAATTATCTTGCCCGTGGGTATGGTAAAAGTCTACCAATGGATAAAACATGCATAATGCATAAATTATCTATGCAAGAGATGGAAATCTCGAAGTGAAACCCTATACCAACCCGCCTGTCGAGCCGACCACTGAGAATAAGGAACTCGGCACTGGTGATCGGCCCAACGACGAAGGTGACGTGGATACAGGTGGGTTATGGGCCTGCGCGCCGTCCTTTCGTCGCCCCGAACGGAATGCAGGGCGTGTGCGCTTACCATAGGCCACCCGTATAAAAAAAATACCAACCCGCCTGATCAGCGTGGTATAATAGATTAATTTCACTCCTATACTGAAGTAGACTCGAGCCCAGGTCTGAGACGTGAATGAACTGTGATGATGATGATGAATCTAGTATCCGTATTCCCAATTTTAAACACATGTCTTGCATCCTTTCATTTTTCTAACCGATTAATATGCATATTGCAAGTAATCAAATTATCTACTGTAGAATACATTAACGTACAATTTTTTTAACAGGCAGGACAGACCACGTCGGTCCGCACCACGGACCGACGTGGTCTGTCCCATCTGGGGTGATGAGAGGACAGCACGCGACCACATAATCTGCCGTATTCCCTCCCCTACACCATTGGGCTGACCATCGCCACCGAATTCTTAACGTCCATGGCCAGTCCGGCGAAACATACGCTTAGAAACCTTCTCGATGACCTGTAATAGTAAAACGTAGACTATGGACAGATTTTATCCTTATATGTATATATTCAGGTATAATGAACATAAGATATTTCAAATGAATGAATCACGACACACTTCTGGACATATTTGTTGAGATTAGTTCCAAGTTTTAACCTAAAAAGAACGCTAAAGCTAAGTAACGCTAAAGTAAAGGTTTCATACGAAAATGTTCCTTTTCGAGTTGAACAGAAGTAAAATGATTAATGACGATGAAAAACTTCGTAAGAGTGAGAAATCTTCAGAACAATACTGCACAATAGCTTGTTGCGTATTGTATTTTATCTAAGAAAATACAAACGAATACCCTCATTTAGACATCCGCAAATATCTAGTACAATCTAGTTATCTTATAAATTTATTTTGTGAAGAAGCTTTATTAAACGGATGGTCATTATTCAATGAATGTTTACAGAGAAAATATTATTTAAGCTTTAATAGTTCCAACCTACCATTTATGTTTGTAGTACAATTAATAACATTCCGCCCCTGACCTTTTCAGTCATAGCTTCCACGATAAAGGTGCGAATATAACATTGACTTCTTTTCAACATTTACACCCACGTTATTTATGGTTGCAAAATGGCTAGTCTGACCTTTATCATTTGCGGGCAACAGACGAACTGACCATGACGATAAGCCACTAAACTAGCGTTTAGTGAATGATATATATCTATTAAATGTTATAAATAGCTTCAATATTTTTTATTTCCCACTAATACTATCTTATTATAGCAAACAGCCAAACAACATTGCAATTATGTTAACTGTACATTTGACTTTGATAAAAGTTAATAAAACATATAGTTACCATTATATGAATGTCGGAACGTATCTTATATCTTTAAACGAGCAATTCTTGTAAATATATATATTTTCAGGATCTCGGAAACGGCTCCAACGATTTTGTTGAAACTTGGCATACTAGAGGATTCGGGCCCAAAAAACCGATCTAGCTAGGTTTTATGTATAGAAAATGTTGTTTTGTCAGTGTTTTTGGCAGACAATATAATGACATTAAATTTTAAAAGAATATGAATTCAAATTTTGCCATTAATGTCATGAGTTACGATAGCTCAGTGGCGAAGTAGTCAGGTTTCATTATATTTTTGACATCGGCGACGAATCGAATCTCGGTGTTATTATTACTCTTTTTGTAATTTTTTATATAATTTTCATTATTTATTTTTTTATTTTTTATTAATATATATCTAAATAAATGCTACAAAAATACTTCGAGCGAAGCTCGGTTAACCTGATATTATGGGCTGAAGAAATGTCTTAATTTTAAGAGATATTTATGTTACAAATAAAGAAGACAGATAAGTAAAAGCACTGTAATAAAGAAAAATTGCTTCATATTTATATATTAAGCGATTCCATTTCCCTTCTATTATGGAGGAGGCTCACACTCAGCAGTAGGACTTATGTGAGCTGAGAAGATATGATAAATCGAGTCCAAAGAAACATACAATATTATCTAATTTTAAGACAAATATATCACAGTGGTCATCTACAGGCTAATTTCATCATCATTTTGCTCTTATCTCAAATACTTGGGCTCGATATAGCATATACACTTCAGCGATTGAATGTACTGCTAAAATCTTAGCAATAGTTTTGTAACCAGCCGCCTGCCTGACGTCACCACGTCTCAGAAATCTGACTGTTAGCCAGACGGCATTGGATGATGTTGATCCAGGTCAATATAAAGCTCTTAATCATCTTTTACGACACCTACATTGCAAGTATTGATAATTATAGCCGCCACCATCCAGCACAGGAGAAGAGTTATATTATTATTCTCATTTATTATCATCACTTACCTTTTTCAGGTGTAGCATTCAAATTATACGTTTTATGTGTGAACATGTAAACTTCCTTTTTATCTCATATAACCTTGAAACACAATTGAAAAAACAATACCTTTATTATGCGTCAACATGCCAATCTTTAGGCACATGGTTTAATTTAAAATTTTCTTTCTCTTACAATGATATTTTGGACTATTTAATGATTTTCATTCTTTTTCCGTCACCACACAAATTGCCTGTAACCTTAAACATAGCAATAAAATGATTGACACTTTACTAATTGAAATGAGGTAAATATTTTAGGCGCTGTGGCACAAAATTTTAAAAATATAAACTTGGCTTCAAAATGTAAAATTTCCTTTTACCGTCTTATCATCGCTTATTTAGTGGTCACACCGATGTAATTGATGTTTTAGTCGAACGCTCCCATGACAAAGGTCGCAGAATTACTACACATTTAGAGGACGTTACACAAAATTGAGTTTTAGACCCGACTTAGGGTTTACATTTGGTTATGGTACATTGCCAACTAGGTATAAAGGTGTTTTATGTCAGGGCCTTGGTTACTATTTGTAGTAATACAACTATTATGTTCTAGAATATTCTGTCTGGGTTTGTTGAATTAAATTGTTGTTTACCTAAAGGTTCTGAGAGCTTTGATGTGTAAGGTTTTGTTGAAAATAATACAATGCGTCCGCTACCCGATGCCAGTTTTATTCATGTCGTTGAAACATCTGACATAATTTCTTTTTTATTTAATCTACTTTCAAGTTAGTATTTTTACGGATTTTATCGCATTTCTATTTTATTTTTGATTTGATGAACGTGATAGGATCCGTAAAAATTATTTTATTTCAAATGTGTAAAACTCGCGTAAACATCAGGAATCACTATTTTTCCAAATACCTAATTATGAGGCTTTCAAAGGACTTCGACAAAACGTAAAAGCTCTACGACTTACCCGAATCCCCATTTTAACTTGGTATTATAACTAATAAATATATATATCTGTTAACCTTTCACAATTTTATATTGTTTTTTTCTTTCTATATTTATATAGAAAGAAAAAAATATATAAAAAATGTCTTTAGACAAACACCCTGCGCTAAGGCAATAAACTTTGTGTTACGGCGGACTTTACAAACATATAATTAACGGATACAAATTACATCCAGACTCAGAACAATAATTTGTGTATCACACAAAGTATTGTCCTATGTGGGATCGAAGCTGCGATACTGGCACTGTAGGTCGGTATCTTAACTACTGTGCCATTTGTGTAGTCATTTGATCATCATTCAATACGTATTAGAAAAACAACCTATAGAACAGGTAAGCGAAGCCGCTGTTATAGTTGGTATTTAATTAAATTTTTAAAATCTGGCTAATGCAGAATAATAGAAGCATTTCAACAGATTAAAAAGGACAAGCAATATCAAATATAATGAATAGCAACAAGTACACTATAAAATTACTCAATCTATATATATAAAAGAAAATCGTGTTAGTTACTACATTTATAACTCAAGAACTCGAACGGCTGTACGGATTTGACTGAAAATTGGTGGGGAAGTAGCTTAGAACCAGGAGACGGACATAGATATTTTTTATCCCGTTCTTCTTCTTCTTAATGGCAATGAGCTACTTTTTATCCCGTTCGATCGCGTTCCCGTGTGACGTGACATAAAATGTCAAATTGATTTTATTTTTTTGTTTCTGTTTGTCTATGCGGACAGGCAAAGGGATCAAAGCCCATACAGCCGAGTCTGATACAATTTTCTTCATATTATTTAACATTTCTTTATATAGAATGTTTATTTATAGTCATGTCCGTCAGTAAGTCAAGTCGTTACCATTAATTAGGCGCTGAAAACTTAATTAAATGATCTCTCTGGGAATTTCGGGAGAATATGAAAATACACGTAAACCACTCTTATATCACATTCACCACAATTCAGCACCTTAACTGTATTATATTCCATAAAATATCAGCAAAATTATTCAACATAATACTATAAAACACTAAAAAAATAAATATAATACAAGAGCTTAACATAAAATTGCCATATTCATACCAAAACTCATGTCAAAGAGAGTACAAGTCACTATGAAACGTAGGATAATAAAAAACGCATTTGATATGTAATAACAAAACGCAAATGACAGCTGAACGTAATTTTGTCTATAGTTAAGTATGATTGAAAATTTGATAATTATAATTTTGACTGAAATCAGTAATTTGTATTCTCTTTGAATCATCATTAACAATGCCGCGACCAAGACGATCGAATCTTTCCTTGCAAAGCCGTAATGTTTCTTCCATTAGAGACTATATATTCGGCAATATAGAAAATATATTTACGAAAAAAATTATGGCGGTACGAAGTTCGCCGGGTCAGCTAGTCTTAAAATAAAATTTTATTAAGGTTATTTTTAGAAACACAAAATATAGCTAAAAGCCTGTCAGAGAAATTAAAAAGTTTTAATTGAATATTAGCTACCCGAACAAGTATGGAAAGCTACTACTATCTTCGAGGGGGAACAGTACGTTCGTTACGTTAAAACTTATCCAAAATCAAGTTACGGATATATCTAGGTCTGAAAAATTTAATTAAATTTCAAACATCAAAGTTTAGAAGAGAGTTGCAAAGTCGGCTTTGAGAAAAACCTTGTTATGTAAAAAGATTTTATTCAAGTAAATAAGTCTTAAAATTTTACAGTACATATTGTATGTTCTCCGTGTGGTAACGGAAGGATACAATTAACCACTCCCTATCTTGCCCATGGATGTCGTAAAAGACGACTATGGGATATAATACACACATAACATCTGTGCAAGAGAAGGAAAACTCGAAATGAAACCCTATACCAACATGTCTGAACAGCGTAGTATCATCATTTGTCAACATTTCTACTCATATACGTCCCACTGCTGGGCTCGACCTTCCTCCATAATAGAAGGGAAATTCACCTTACCATGCTGGTCAGACAGGTTGGTATAGGGTTTTATTTCGAGTTTTCCATCTCTTGCATAGATGTCATATGCGTAATATATCCCTTATAGAGAGGGTGGTGAATTGTATCCGGTCCGTCACCACATGAAAACGCGTGGTATAATAGGTCAAATACCCTGACATTGTGGAGGAGACTCGAAACTAACAGTGGGACGTATGTGGGCCGCGGTGATCATGAATGTAATGTTACATAATAATATAGTAACATAACTATAAATACTAGTGGTCGCCGTTTGATCGAAATTCGGCCATAATTCATTTTAATTAATTTTTCTGCTACACAATTTTCTTTAATTTTATTTATGTACTAGCAACCCGCCCTCGCTTCGCTTCGGTTTCAGTCGCCTTACCCGCGTATTTCTCGTTCCCGTGGGAATACCGGGATAAATATTGGCTAGCTTACTCAGGGATAACGTAGCATTCTAATGGTGAAAGAATTATCGAAATCTGTCCAGTAGTTTTTGAGTTTATTCGTAACAAACATACAAAAATATAACGTTGCCTCTTTATAAAGTGTACATTTACATGTAGTAAAAATTGACAAATGTTGTTTATTCATTTCTACTGAATAGTATTTATCCAAATTTAAAGAAAATCGATGAAAATTTTTTCTCCCCATACAAACATTGCTACTGCGGTTTACCCCTTTGGGGTTGAATTAAAAAAAAAACCCTTTCATAGTGAGTCACAAAAAAAAATTACGGTCAAAATTGTATGTTTCTTTCTAGCTTCAGTAGTTTCAGCTCGGCATTGATGAGTTATTCAACCAATTTCTTCATACCTCTTTACACCCTTAGAGGGTGAAACTTGAGAAATACTGAAATACCTATTTATTTATTCTTATTAAAGAGTTATTTGTGGAGAATTTGATGAAAATCGATGAAGATTTTTTTTCTCCTTATACAAACTTTGTTACTGCGGTTTACCCCCTAGGGGTTGAATTTCAAAAAATCCTTTCTTTAGAAGTGTCAATGTCTAAATTTCATGTTTCTGGCTTCAATAGTTTCAGCTCTGTGATAAGTCAGTAAACTCACAACTTTCTACCTATTTTACACCCTTAGAGGATAAAAATGGACAAACGCTGAAACACGTGTTTCTTTATTTTTATTAAATAGTATTTGTGCTTAATTAGAAGACAGTAGCTAAAGATTTTTTTTCTTTCCATACAGACTTTACCGTTGCGTTTCACCCCCTTAGGGGTGGAATTTCAAAAAAAAATTTCGTAGTGGGTGCCTACGTCACGAAATGAAACTACGGTCCAAGTTTCATTTTTCTAGCTTCAGTAGCTTCGGCTCACCCTGTTCCTTTGTATGTATGTTATTGTTAAAGACCCCGCAACACCCCTTGCAGGTGGAATTTCGTAAAATCCGTTCTTAGCTGACCTCTACTCGATGAAAGGAATATCTCTGCCAAATTTCAACTCTGTACGCCTTATGGTTCCAGAGATATGGTGATGAGTCAATATATCGCTCGCAAAACCCTCCTTTCTTATATATATATATATAGATAATTGTAAATTGAGCAAGCTGTATTTCACTAATAACTAATATATAAGCACAAATCTCTATTAGACATTGTCATCATAATTATAATTGTTTGACATTCAGTTCGACCATAGATTTTAACCATAAACAAAAGTGTGCAAGCGTTGCTACGCAACACACACAAACGAGTGTGTGTGTGTGTGTAGCGATTGCGTTGTAGTGTGCGTAATGCCTTTTTTAAAAAATTTTTGTCTGTCCGTCTGTTTGTTCCGGGTAATCTTCAAAACGGCTGGACCGTTTTCAAAAATTCTTTCATCAATGGAAAGCTATAATATCAGGGCGTAAACTAGGCTATATTTTATCCCGGTATTCCCACGGGAACGGGAAATACGCGGGTAAAACGACTAAAACCGAAGCGAAGCGAGTTGCTAGTCTATACCAATAAATAAAATTGGAGTGTCTGTTTGTAATGTCAAAATAATAGGCTTTTTTCATGCTCACACAGTTATTTGCACGACACCTATGCCTAAAACAGCATTTAAAAAATTTTTGTCTGTCTGTCTGTTTGTTCCGGGTAATCTTCAAAACGGCTGGACCGATTTCAAAAATTCTTTCATCAATGGAAAGCTATAATATCAGGGCGTAAACTAGGCTATATTTTTTCCCGGTATTCCCACGGGAACGGGAACTACGCGGGTAAAACGACTATAACCTATAACCGAAGCGAAGCGAGGGCGGGTTGCTAGTAGAATATATAATAGACAAAATATTTTCCGTGTGCTGACGGAGTAAGAATATAATTCACCATGTGGATGTTATCTTACGCGTGGGTATCGCAAAAGTCAACTAAGGGATTAAATATGCATATAACATCTACACAAGAGAAAGAAAACTTGCAATAAAACCCTATGCCAACACGTCTGACCAGCGTAGTATAGTAAGTCGTAATTTCCTTTCTACTGTGGAGAAGGATCGATCTCAACAGTAGGACGTATGAGCTGAAGTGATGAATGATGATGAAATTGATATTGTATGGCAAATTGACCAGTACGGTAGCAAATTATAGATTAAAACCTGCTGAAATTTTTTATGACCTATCAACTAGACACGCCTTGAATAAATTAGTCTAGATCAAAAATTGAAAAACGTTAATTCTTATAATATGTAAAAATATAAGAGAAAGTTCACTGAATTCGAAATGACATCTTGAAAAACGAATCGATTTCTTTTACCAGAAAAAAAATTGCAAGTTTTATAAGCGAATCATTGCAACTCATATACGTCCCACTGCTGGGCTCGAGCCTCCTCTACAATGGGAAGGAAATTGAAGTCACTATACCATGCTGGTCATACAGATTGGTATAGGGTTTTGTTTCGAGTAGGTATTCCTTTTCTTGCCTATGCAAGCCTATAAAATCTATATTTTATATGCATATTACATCCCTTAGTAGTCTTTTATGACACCCACGGGTAAGATAGGGTGTAGTGAATTTTATTCTTACTCCGTCACCACACGGATAAACGAATAAAGATGAAGAAATACATACCAGGTCATTTACTCAAATATTAAACATAAATGCAGTCAATTTTAATATACCAAATGCTATGCAGATGGCCGTACCTACTTAATATAAATAAGTACAACATTGTCTGGCAAAAGGTTAAACAGTCACAGCCGGTGTCTAATATATTTGTGTCTTTATTAGATTATTTTGCAGGATGCATACTGTTATGGCAATTTAAAGATTAAACGTGGCATTCGTAATCATAACGAGATGACGGCGACCTTAATGTTCAGAGGATGGAGAGGATATTGGAGAATTATTATTAGCTCTATACCCAGTCAAAGCATTTGCCTTTAAGCAAAGCCTTTTGCTTTATGCAATAAAGGACCTCTTTTTTTTTTGGGGTAGGTTGCGGTCCGCGCACTCTTCGCACCACTCCATCCAGGACGACAGAGGGGCGTAAGCACGCACACCCGCAACCCACCCGCGCGGCACATCGCCTTCGTCGTTGGGCCGACCACCGGAACAGGGTGACTTGACGTCAGTGGTCAGCCCGACGGAATACCCCCTATTTGGGGTACCCTCCCATCGACCGACGTCCCCCCCCTCGGGGAGGCCAATAAAGGACCTCTGTCTTTATTTTTGACTAGCAGCCCGCCCTCACTTCGGTTTCAGTTACTTTGTCCGCGTAGTTCCCGTGAGAATACTGGGATAAAATATAGCATATATTACTCAAGATGAATGTAGCTTTCCAATGGTGGAAGAATTGTTGAAATCGGCACAGTAGTTTTTGAGTTTATTCATTACAAACATACACACACCCAAAAATTCACATTTTTCCTCTTTATAATATTAGTGTAGACTAAATTAACCATGTAATAAAAAAAGGAATCATATGGAAATCTATGTGATGATGAAGTGAGAATACAATTCACAACCCCCTATCTTGCCCGTGGGTGTCGTAAAAGAAGACTAAGGGATATAATGTAGAGATGGCTGCTCTAGTAGTTAACTCGTGATCGGGTGCCGCTTGTGGGATCTGGTCCAGCTATAATCATTTGAATTATATTATATAATATTTCGAATGGCATTACACTGGAACTATTAATAAGCATGTTGTAAGATGTAATTTTATTTAAAAGAAATTTAAAAAAAATAAATAAAAAATAGACAATCCCGCTGAGTTTCTTGCCGGATCTTCTCAGTGCGGTCGCGTTCCGATCCGGCGGTAATTATAACTTTAAGAAAATTGTAAAAAAAATGACAATATGTGGGTGCCCCCGCGGGGTTTATGCATAATAAATGATTTGAATTTGATTTGAATTGAATTATATTAAGTATCTTACAGTTCTAAGGGCATCACACTGGAGCTAGGTTTTGCAAAACATGTACACAAATTTATATCTAGTAAGACGAAAAAAAAAATTTAAACAATAGACAAGCCCGCTGAGTTTCTTGCCGGATCTTCTCAGTAGCGGTCGCGTTCCGATCCGGTGGTAGTTTATTTTTATTGGATAATTTAATTTTATTTTGTTGAGCTTTCTCGGGGTCTATGCATATTAAATGATTTGAATTTGAGATAATTTCTACGTAAGAGAAGGAAAACTCAAATTTAAATATTGTTATAACCCATCTGAACACTGTTGTATATATAATAGGTCAATTAGCCTTCTATTAACAAGAAGGCTCGAGCCCAGCGGTGGAACGTAGACGAATGGAGCTCAATTTAGCCTTTAAGCCCGTATTTTCCTATTTATATTGAAGTGGGTTATTTAAATTAGACAATTTTGGCATAATATAATTATTTCCACTGATCGATTTGAAGCAAAGGTCAAATCGGCTGTGCAAAAATCTGGTATTGAATCCGATTGTAGTATAATGTAGAGAGCAATTTTTTAAATTAACTATCATAGAATTTATGATTACAATGGGGATGGTGACAAATTGTTAAAAACATTTTATTTTATAGGTAGACCTATATAAAAATGACTGTATTCTTACTCCGTCACCACACGGAACGTATACAGATGTTTAGAATTGACTTACATTTTCCATTCAATGATGAAGTCTTATTGGAAACTCTCAAATTCGTATTGACCGATTGCGGTTGAGTAACGCGATAACCACATAAATGTCGCCAATCCTTACTTAATATAGTCAACATCAGCTAAGGTTCTGACCTATGAAGAGTGGCTTTAACATAGTGGCTTAACCCATAACACCTCACTACGATAGTCAGCCCACCTGCCAAGGCTACCCATTACGCTATCCCCTCATTCACAGAAAAGGTAACATTCAAAAGCAAAGGCGAAAGATTGAAATAATTATGATAATTATTTTGATTTTGATAATTATGATTGATATTTTTTCCGAGTGCTGACGAACTAAGAATTCAATTCATCAGCCCCTTTTTTGCCCGTGGGTATCGTAAAAGACGATGAAGAGATATAATATGCAGGAAAACTCAAAACAAAACTCTATACCAACACGTCTGACCAGCGTGGTATAGAAGGTCATTTTCCCTCCCATACTAGTAGGGATACAAACGATATATCGATAATTCTGAAACATCGCTGTTTCAATCAAAAAAACATCAATGTATCGATGTTATTTTTTACATCGTAGTCTTGCCTGTATAATTTAAAATGTATGGTACTTATAGCAGAGCCTGCGTAACAGATAAGGTACTCTGTTTCTGAATAACTAAAAAATAAGCTCATCGCATTACGCAAATGTTGGTGCTACATGCAAAAAGCATACTTGCATTACATTGATTATAAGTTATTACTCTTATTACTCTTAGAATATCACTAAAAAAACAAAAAGGGAGTCGTCGCCACGTGTCAGGACCCGCGAGTTTAACATTTTTTTAACCACTCCAAAAAAAGGGAGCCGTCGCTTAGGACATCTGGCAGCTGGTTGCCTTCGTTGTTGGGCCGACCACCGTTGCAGAGTTCCTTGACTTCAGTGGTCGACCCGACGAAATACCCCGAAGGAGTACCCTCTCCCGTCGACGTCCCCTACCGGGACGCAGATCGCCGTCGCGAGGCTAACCTCTCCGCGGGTGCCCGGACTAAATCCCCGGTCCGGTCACCCGCAGCCTCTGATTTAATATGGCATACAGTATTAATAATAGATTACGATCGTTTCCAGAAAATGATGCTTTTTATTCAATAAACATTTAGTTTCATTAGTATACACCATTGGTATGTGCTTAGGTTAATAATTTATTTTGAGCTCACAGAATAGCCATGTACCAAATTCTAAAACAGGTTATGGTTTCGTTACACAAATGTACATATCCAAGCGTGGCGTTTAACGCCACACTAACGATTAGGTTTACCTTCGCCTATAGATGTTTTACATCAAAACAAAGCTCATCGCAATACCGTAAGGAAAGTATCTGACACTTTATAGATCTCCATAAAAACATTGATGTTTCGATACATCGATGTTTTTAGGGCAATATTTTTTATACGTCGATGTTTTTCTGAAACATCGATGTTCTTGGTTTCGATATTTGCATCCCTACATACTGGAGGAGGCTCGAGCCCAACAGTGGGATGTATGTGGGCTGAGATTATGACGATGATTGATATTTCAATTTTCAATGATCTACAATAATAAATAATGATGAAATAATAGGTGAATCTTAGAATAATAACGTAAAGAAGGATTGTGTCAATACTTCGAAGGTTCGAAATTTGAATCTAAAAACACTAATGACGCGCAGACGATTACACACGTACACACGCACACCACTATACAAATTATGAAATAAAATTTTGTTTTTATTAACATAAATCGTCGAAATACTTTTAAAAGTGACGTTAAAAACCCTTTTAAGTTTTACAAATGTGTTATGACACCATTTGAATGCACAAACCGTCATAATTACCTATTTATTTTTTAAGAGTTGCGTACGTACGAGTGGTATAATGACTTGTACATTACGGAACGGTTCCGGCGTAAGCTCCATTAGGCTCCAATTGAAATGCTTCACTTTTTGTGCACGAACTTACCTTCTATATGTTATTATTCTAAGAGGTAAATAGGTATTATATTTAAAATTAGGCTGTACTAGTTTTGAGTTTGGAACTGTTCTATATTCGAATGTGTTTAAATTTTGAATCTCAAAACAGTTGAAAGTATTGGATTAATGTTATTGTTTAGTCATAGCGTCGATTGGAATCTGTCAGGTTACATAGGAAAATTAATCTTTCTAAGGAAAATGTTCATGCAATAATTTTCTTCAGTGTTTTGAAGAGCTTACATCTGTGTTCAGTGATGTAGCCCCATGTTTGCGGACTCTCGACCGCTGGTATTTAGAATTCCAGCGTGGACGTACTAGTGTTAGTGACAAATCTCGCGAAGGACGCCCAAAATCCGCCTTCACCGAAGATAACATCATTGCTGTGAGACAACTAATTCTCGAAGATCGTCATGTGACATATCGAGAGATAGAGGCTCTATTAGGCATCTCAGGGACAACCATCCAGAAGATCTTGCATGAAGCGCTCGCGTGAGAAAGCTAGTTTGCCGTTGGACACCGCATCTGCTTTCCGACGATCACAAGGCGGCCCGCGTGAAATGGTGTAAGAAAATTCTACAAAGGTTCAACCGAGGAGAGTCAAATCATGTCTACGACATCATCAGTGGTGACGAGTCTTAGATCTATGCCTACGATCCTGATTCCAAACAACAATTTACAATCTGGGTCTTTCAAGACGAGCCAAAGCCACAAGTAAACCACAATTTGTTTACCACAAGTCATCGCTGAACTTCGAAAATCTAACTCAAAGCGACGCATCATTCTGCACCACGACAACGCAAGCTCACACAGCGCTCGTCAAGCGATTGAGTATTTGAAGCAGGAAAAAGTAGAAATTCTTGACCATCCTCCATACAGTCCTGAGCTAAGCCCTAACGATTTCTTTACATTTCCTAAAATTAAGAAAAGTCTTCGTGGTCAAAAGTTCCAGTCCGGTGAAGAAGCAGTCGACACTTTCAAGTCAGCCATTTTGAACACCCCCACTTTAGATTGGAATAAATGTTATAATAACTGGTTTGAGCGAATGGAAAAGTGTAATAAGCTACGTGGTGAATACTTTGAAAAACAATAAAAAGTACTATAAGATTCTAGTTGTGTTTTTTTCTTCAAATGACAAAACTTAAAAGGCCTCGTACGCTATCAAATTATGGAATAAAAGCACCCAGCGACTGAGCCCTCCTTAAGTAAATGGTCTAATTTAAAAACTTACTATTTAATCCTTATTCTAATAATGATTCTTATTCTTAGAATAACTCTAAAAAAAAAATTATACACGACAACTTATGAAATTTGAAACGACGTCTATAAAAACGGATAGATTTATTTTCAGATAAAAAATTGAAAATTTTCAAACGAATTAAGATGATAGTGCTAGGGCATTTACTCGTACAACTAACAAATAAACCTGCTGTCGATTTGAATTACCAAATGCTATGTGTATATGACCATGTAGTTACTTAATATATATTACATTATCTAGGAAAAGGTTAAACAGTGACAGCCTGTGTTTAATGTATAAGACGGAGGCCCTCTTGTTCCATGGGCGCCTTATGAGCCCTCCCATCGGCGTCTCGATCACCGTCCGATCGGTTGACATCAGCATCCGGGCCCATATGAGGTACTTGGGCCTGGTGCTCGACGGGTAATGGTGGTTCCAGGAGCATTTCCGCAGGCTCGCTCCGCGGCTCGTCGGCGCGGCGTCCGCCCTATCGTGGCTTATGCCGAACGTGGGCGGACCGAGCGCCACGTGCCGACGGCTGTACTCGGGGGTCATCCGGTCGATGGCCCTGTACGGCGCACCGGTGTGGGCGGGGTCCTTGACCGTCCGACTTAGGGCCCTTCTGTGGCGACCACAGAGGGTCATGGCGGTCAGGGCCATCCGCGGATACCGCACGGTGGCGACGGAGGCAGCGTGCCTATTGGCCGGGACCCCCCCGTGGGACCTGGAGGCGGAGATGCTCGCCGGATTGTATCGGCGGGTGACGGGGGTGCGAGCGGAGGGCGGTGAGATCTCGTTAAGGGAGCTCACCGCCTGGCGCGTCGACGCCCGCCGAGACGTCATTGCCCGTTGGGCAGTCCGGCTGGAGAAGCCTCGGTTCGGGGTGCTCTCCTTCCGACTAGTGCAGGTGTTGACGGGGCACGGGAGCTTCGCCAAATACCTGCACAGGGTCGTAAGGAGGGAGAGTACACCGTCCTGCCACCACTGTGATTGCGACGAGGACACGGCGCGCCACACGCTCGAGGCCTGCGCGGCTTGGGCAGTGCAGCGCCGTGAACTCGTCGCAATCATCGGTGCCGACCTGACGCTGCCGGCCATCGCTAGGGCGATGGTCGACAGCGTCGGGAACTGGGACGCGGTCGCAGCCTTCTGCGAGACAGTGATCTCGCAGAAGGAGGCGGCGGATCGTCTGCGCGTGGAGCGCAGCCTCGATGAGGAGATCCGCCGCCGGCGACTGGGGCGGCGCAGGCGCAACTACCTGCGCCTCATGCCGCCCTAGCCGAGGCCGCTGGTGACGTGACCGTCACCGTCACCCGCCGAGAGGCCGACCGCGTGAGGAAAGACCGACGTCCTCCACGAGGGGGGGACGTCGGTCGATGGGAGGGTACCCCGCGTAGGGGGTATTCCGTCGGGCCGACCACTGACGACAAGTAAACCTGCTCCGGTGGTCGGCCCAACGACGAAGGCGAGGTGGTTTTCGGGTGGGTTGCGGGAGTTGCGTGCTTAAGCCCCTCTGTCGCCCCGGACGGAGTGGTGCGGAGGCGCGCCGACCGCAGCCCACCCACAAAAATAAAAATAAAAAAAGCCTGTGTTTAATGTATGTACAGCCTGTCTTTATTAGATTACTAGCAACCCGCCCTCGCTTCGCTTCGGTTTCAGTCGCTTAAACCCGCGTAGTGCCCGTTCCTGTGGGAATACCAGGATAAAATATAGCCTATGTTACTCCCTGATATTATAGCTTTCCACTGGTGAAAGAATTTTTGAAATCGGTTCGGTGGTTTAAGCGTGAAAGCGTTACAAACAAACAAACATCCTTACTTTCGCATTTATAATATTAGTATGGATTAGTGATGTAACGAGTATTCGCATTCGCATTCGCGAATATTCGCATATTTTTTGCATATTCGTATTCGCACTCGCATTCGCGAAATTATTGCGAATGTTTTGCGAATATTTTTACGTGTATAATTTTTTTAAGTAGGTAATAATAGTGGTTAATATAAGAAAATTCAATTCCATTAATTTCTTTTGTTTTTAATGCAATAAAAATAACTTAACCTCGTAATCACATTATCGGTCTTCACTTTATCAATTGGTATCATTTTTTTATTAAACTTTAGGCAATGAAACTTAACAATCAAACTTATAACAATTTAAAAAACAAAACTAAATACTAAATGGCCTAAATGCAATGTAATCAAACAAAATAATCTTCTATGAATTTTTACCAAAGTTTAATGTTATAATTATTTTCTTGAACAAAACTAAAAATCTACAAATACTTCTACAATTAATATTTATTTAACTTTGGGCAATGAAGCCTAACAATCAAATTGTCATAAGAATTTAACAAACAAAACTAAATAGTAAATGGCCTAAATGCAATGTAAACAAACAAAAATAATCTTCTATGATTTTTTACTATAACTAAATCAAATAAAAGCTTAATATGAGTTGCTGTCATCATAATCACAAAGTGTTTATAGTATATCTATATTATATAGTTTATAGTATTTATAGTATAAATATAATCATTTTACATAAGAGTTAATAGTTAACACTTTAAGCAAACAAGAATAAAATTGTCTTTTACTTTAATAAAGCTAAAAAATTTAATTGTTATTAGAACTTGTGACACAAAATTTTAATGCAATGAAACTAATAAAATTAAATTTTTCTATTAAACTTTTCTCAGTCTTTAGATATATTTTTAATATTTAAATTATCAAGATTGCGAGATAGGTACAAATGAGATCGTGACGGCAATGAAGTATATGAAGTTGCGGGATATGATAGGGTGTCGGTCGAAATGCTGAGGGCTGGCGACGGGGTAGTGGTGAGTCGGTTGCACCACCTTTTCAGCTTGTGTTGGAGAAAGGGTCGAGTACCAGAAGACTGGTGCAAGGCTGTAATCGTACCCTTATACAAGGGAAAAGGGTCGCAACAAGACTGCGCCAATTACTGCGGCATAAACCTTCTCAGTGTCGTCGGCAAACTGTATGCTAAGGTACGGATAGGGAGAGTTATAAAGAGACGGATGAAAGAATCTGGGATGTGCAAGCAGGATTCAGAAAGGGAATGGGATGTACGGATCAGGTCTTTTCCTTATGTTGCATAGCCGAAAAATTCTTGGCTAAAAACCAGAAGGTCTATTGTGCTTTCGTGGCTTTGGAAAAGGCCTATGATAGAGTGGTTAGGAATGAATTGTGGTCAGCATTGTCTTTGCATGGGGTGAACGGCAACCTGATACGGGTACTGCAATCTCTCTATGTGAACTGCAGTGCCTGTGTCAGAATAGCATACACTGAATGGTTTAGCATCCAAAAGCGTGTTAGACAAGGATGTGTAGCGTCACCATGGCTGTTCAACCTATTCATGGACAACTGCTTGACTGATTTAAAAGAGAGTGAATATGGACTGAGAATGAATGGGTTACTTATCAAATGTCTTCACTACGCTGACGATCAAGTTCTACTTGCTTCGTCGGTGAATGAGTTGCAAGAGATGGTAACAGCAGTACATGACGCTTTTAAAAGAAAAGGAATGAAAATTAATGTAAAGAAGACGAAAGTTATGGTATTCGAAAGGGAAGAAGCTATGACGGACTGCAAGATACGTATAGAAGAGGAAATATTAGAACAAGTGCAAGAGTTTGAATATCTGGGATCTACATTTGCGAGAGATGGTAAATGTGAAAGTGATATTGAAAGAAGAGTGTGTAAGGGAAATATGGTGAATGGTGCTTTGCACACCTTTATGGGCAGCCAAAGCCTGTCTAAGAAGGCTCGCTTAGCTGTGCATAGGGGAGTGCTTGTACCAACTCTAATGTATGGAAGTTAGAGCTGGGTATGGCAGAAGAAGCACGAAAGTAGAATAAATGCTGTGGAAATGAGAGTGCTGAGGAGCATGATTGGCGTGAAATTAAGTGATAGAATTAAAAACAGAGTGATTAGGAAACGTTGTGGAATGAATGTAAATGTAGTGACAAGGATTGAGAAAGGTATGTTAAGTTTGTTCGGCCATGTAGAGAGAATGAATAAAAGGAGACTAACAAGGAGAATTTATAAGGCGAATGTAAACGAAAGTGTTGGAAGGGGAAGACCGAGGCGGACGTTCCACAATTAAATCGGGGACGTTCTTAAGAAAGGCCAGGTTAGGAGTACCCTGAACCAAAGAACATGTATGAGGAGATTAATGAATGTGGACGAGGCGAAAGTGGTATGTCAAGGTCGTAGCAAGTGGAAAGAAGTGGTCTCTGCCTACCCCTATGGGAAAGAGGCGTGATTATATGTATGTAAATTATCAAACAAAAATTATATTCTTCTACAATAGACCATTAAATAGTTTAACTCTAAACAAACAAAAAAAATAGATTCTCAAACAAAAATACTTCTCTTCCTTAAAAAAAATAACAGTTAATTAAATATATTTTTCATATTAATAATTGAACCTCAGTAGGGGCATATTAAACTTTAAAAATAGTAGTTTTGATGCCTTGTTTGCTTCAAGTCTGTTTCCATGTGGTGTATAAATAAGTCCAGCACCACTAAATATGCGCTCGTCGGGGACACTCGTTGGTGGTGTAACTAAATAATGCCGAACTACAGGAAGCAGAAGAACGTATCTTTCTTTGTTCACTTTCCACCAAGTTAAAGGGTTCAACGTCATTTGCCACACGTTATACTGAATATTCGCATTCGCGAATGTTAGCAGCAGATATTCGCATTGACATTCGCATTCTTGAATGTCCAAAATAAGACATTCGTTACATCACTAGTATGGATTATCAACCCGCCCTGGCTTCGCCTCGGTTTCAGTCGCCTTATCTGGGTAGTTCCCGTTCCCGTGAGAATATCGAGATAAAATATAGCCAATGTTACTAAGGGATGCTGTAATATTCTAATGGTGAAGAATTATCGAAATCCGTTAAGTATTTTTTGAGTTTATTCGTAACAAACATACAACGTTTCCTCTTTATAATATCAGTGTAGATTACACCCTTAGAGGATGAAAATTAAAAAAGCTGAAACACTTGTTTATTTATTTTTATTACAGTATTTGTTTACAAATTAATGAAAATCAAATATTTTTCTCGCTATACAAACTTTGCTATTGAGTTTTACCCCCTTAGGGATTGAATTTAAAAAGAATCCTTTCTACGGTGGATTTCTACATCATGCAAAGAAACTAATTAATGTAATGTCAAAATTTCATGTTTCTGGCTTCAGTAGTGTCGGCTCTGTGATAAGTCAGTAAATTGACATCTTTCTACCTATTTTAAAACCTTAGAGGATGAAAATGTATAAACGCTGAAACACGTGTTTATTTATTTTTATTAAAGAGTATTTGTGTTTAATTTGAAGACAGTAGCTAAAGATTGTTTTTCTTTCCATCCAGACTTTGCCGTTCACCACCTTAGGGGTGGAATTTCGTCCATGACGTGCGGTGTCCCACAGGGGTCGGTTCTCGGACCCACCCTGTGGAACATCGGCTACGACTGGGCGTTGAGGGGGAACCTCCCGCCCGGGCTGGGCGTGATTTGTTACGCCGACGACACGCTCGTCACAGCCCGCGGTGGGACGCTAGAAGAGGCGGTAAGCCTGGCGACCTCTCGTACCGAGGAGGTCGTCAGGCGGATCGAGGCGCTGGGGTTGAGGGTCGCCCTGGACAAGACGGAGGCCCTCTTGTTCCATGGGCGCCATATGAGCCCTCCCATCGGCGTCTCGATCACCGTCCACTCGATTGACATCAGCATCCGGGCCCATATGAGGTACTTGGGCCTGGTGCTCGACGGGCGATGGTGGTTCCGGGAGCATTTCCGCAGGCTCGCTCCACGGCTTGTCGGCGCGGTGTCCGCCCTATCGTGGCTTATGCCGAACGTGGGCGGACCGAGCGCTGCGTGCCGACGGTTGTACGCGGGGGTCATCCGGTCGATGGCCCTGTACGGCGCACCGGTGTGGGCGGGGTCCATGACCGTCCGACTTAGGGCCCTTCTGTGGCGACCACAGAGGGTCACGGCGGTCAAGGCCATCCGCGGATACCGCACGCTGGCGACGGAGGTAGCGTGCCTATTGGCCGGGACTCCCCCGTGGGACCTGGAGGCGGAGATGCTCGCCGGACTATATCGGCGGGTGACGGGGGTGCGAGCGGGGGACGGTGTGGTCTCGTTAAGGGATCTCACCGCCTGGTGCGTCGACGCCCGTCGAGACGTCATTGCCCGTTGGGCAGTCCGGCTGGAGTGGCCTCGGTTCGGGGTGCGAACCGTAGAGGCCTTCCGGCCGGTGCTGATGCAGTGGTTGGAAAGGCGGCACGGGGTGCTCTCCTTCCGACTGGTGCAGGTTTTGACGGGGCATGGGTGCTTCGCCAAATACCTGCACAGGGTCGTTGGGAGGGAGAGTACACCGTCTTGCCACCACTGCGATTGCGACAAGGATACGGCGCGCCATACGCTCGAGGCCTGCGCGGCTTGGGCATTGCAGCGCTGTGAACTCGTCGCAATCATCGGTACGGACCTGACGCTGCCGGCTATCGCTAGGGCGATGGTCGACAGCGTCGGGAATTGGGACGCGGTCGCAGCCTTCTGCGAGACAGTGATCTCGCGGAAGGAGGCGGCGGATCGCCTGCGTGAGGAGCGCAGCCTCGATGAGGAGATCCGCCGCCGGCGACTGGGGCGGCGTAGGCGCAACTACCTGCGCCTCATGCCGCCCTAGCCGAGGCCGCGGGTGACGTGACCGGGGATTAGTCCGTCACCCGCTGAGAGGCCGACCACGTGAGGAAAGACCGACGTCCTCCCCGAGTGGGGGACGTCGGTCGATGGGAGGGTACCCCAATAGGGGGTATTCCGTCGGGCCGACCACTGATGTCAAGTAACCCTGCTCCGGTGGTCGGCCCAACGACGAAGGCGACGTGGTTTTCGGGTAGGTTGCGGGAATTGCGTGCTTAAGCTCCTCTGTCGCCCCGGATGGAGTGGTGCGGAAGCGCGCCGACCGCAGCCCACCCACAAAAACAAAAAAAAAAAAGGGGTGGAATTTCAAAAAATTGTTTTCTTAGCGGGTGCCTACGTGACGAAATGAAACTACGATCCAAATTTCATTTTTCTAGCCAAAGTAGCTTCGGCTCACCCTGTTCCTTTATATGTTATATTATTGTTAACACTCCCGCAACACCCTTTGTAGGTGGAATTTCGTAAAATCCGTTCATAGCTGTCCTTTACTTGACGAAAGCAATATTCCTGCCAAATTTCAAGTCTGAACGTCTTATGGTTCCAGAGATATGGTGATGAGACAATATATTGCTCGCAAAACTCTCATCTCCTATATATATACATTATACATAGATTACGAAGGCTGCATATTATGATAGAAATTGAAAGGTAAAACGTGAAATTCAACTAATAATTATAACGAAACGGCGAAAACCATAATATTCCCTGGATGTAAACATTATTAGAGAGTTATTATTAGGCAAGCGATCAAAGTTTTTGCCTTTCTACAGTAAATAATCCTTTGTTTTTAACTAATTTAGCCTTTAAGCCTGTATTTTTATCGTAATAATATTGAAATGGGTTATTTATATTAGTATAATATATTTTTTTCAGAGATCGATTTGAAAAAGAGGTCAAACGCTAACATCCCGTGGAAAAATCCAAATAGATAACGGTAATTCAGTATTAAATCAGATTTCAAGGTAATTTAGAGTCTGTCCGCCTGACGGGGCGACGCCCGTCAGGACGTCATTACTCGTTGGGGAGTCCGGCTGAAAAGGCTTTACTTCGGTCTTCGGACCGTCAAAGCCTTCCGGCTGGTGCTGATAGAGTGGTTGGTTCTGCAAGTACCTAGTATAAGGTCGCGATGAGGGATAGGACGCATTCCTGTCACGACTGTATTGTGACGAAGTCGCGGCTTAATACACGCTTGAGGTCTGCGTGGCCTGAGTAGAGCAGCGCCGCAAACTCGTTGCAATCATCGGCACCGACCTGACGTTGCCAACCATCGCTAGAACGATGCTTCATAGCGTCATAAACTGGGACGTGGTTGTCCTTCTGTGAGGCAGCCGTCTAGTAGAAGGAGGCGGCGCAGCGGGTCCGGGAGGAATTCCTCTACCATGACATGATGCACCACCGGCGTGTTGGGTAGCACATCATAGAATCTACGATTAAGATTAAAATTTGTGACTTTAATGCAATTGTTTGTTTACATTGACTGCAGCTGTATGTTTGTTTGTTTGTGTATAAGCGACTTCTTTAAATTCGATTTTGACCTACTTTAAACGATCGAATTTCATTTATACCAGATTTAAATATTGAAAAAATAAAGTAATTCTTAAACGCGTTACGCTTATTTCCGTGGCATGTGATTTAATTGTGATTGTTAACTCTGTTGTCAACGGGTATCTAGTGCTGATGTAAGTCGCCGGCTTGATTTTATCAACTGAAGTCATTTCGGCAGTTTCGATATAAGAATCTTAGAAATTACGTATATTATAAAAACAACTTGATTATCAGCAAAGACGTAATATTTACTGGTAATAAAATCTGCTGTAGCTATTAGTATTTATGATAGACTCGGGTTTGTGTGGAGATAACAAAAAAATTTATTGTAATAAATTTATTCGAGAATATATTTTCGCGTTATATAAAATCTTAAATAAATATTTTAATCAAGGCCTTTAATATACGCTTAAAGATATTTTCAATCTTTAATATACCAATTATTTCACAATTATTAAAGTAAAGATACTCAGTAGAAGTTAAAATTTTGTATTACAAGAAAACATTTTAAATATTTATCAATCATTTATGAGTAGATTGTGTTCATAAAGAAAAAGAACTTAAGCAACTGCTATATCAAGTACTTACACGCATTTGTCACCCAAAAGTATTTCTAATAATCATAAGTATGATATACACTACCTAGTCGCTTAAGCTCTTCATCCTGTGAACTATTCGTCACATAAAGTGTTCAGTGTGTGTGGGCATCAGTATTTCAAAGCCCTCTTATAAAAAGTTTCACTTCAATGAAATTTAACTTATATTACTATCTACTAACAATAGTCATCATCATAGCCCTGCTCTTATTCCAACTACTTGAGTAAAAACAAAGACCTCTTCTTTCATAATATATATTGCAAAACTTATTGGCAACCCTCCTTGGGAATGTTATTGTTGACTTGACGGCATCCAGATGCTGTTCGTCCAGGTCCATATAAAATCTAATTGTCTTTTACGACACTCACGAGCAATAACAGGGTTGGTAGGTAATATTCATAGCCTAACCACACAGCTTAATCTGTTAACAATAGGAAATAACAACAGTAAAATACTAACCCGATTTGCTTCATTGGATTTTAATAATAGGAGTTTAAATATGAAATTGCCGTTTTAACATACTGGCCACTTTGAATTAAGATTAATATTATTATTATTAATTATTACTAGATATGATGTGCTGTGTGGTAGCGGCTTAGAATACTACCAACCCTTGCTTTGCTCGTGGGTGTCGTAAAAGACGACTAAGAGTTTTACATCCATCTGGGCCAATGGTGATGATGACTCGTATACCTCAGAGAAACTGTCTCTGTGTGTTAATCTATTTATCTCATAAGTTGTCATGTCATTGTTGTCTTTTATATGTTTATTAGATTGACCCGGACCAACTCCATCTGGTACCATTTGGGTCAACGATTACATTCCCAAGGAGGGTTGACGTCAGGCAGGCCGGTCATAAAAGTCATTGCCGAAACTTTTTGCAATATGTCAAAACAGATGACATATTGCGTCGACCCCAAGTAATTGGGATAAGAGCAAGATGATGATTATTAATTATTACTAGATATCAAAGTGAAACTGTTTTCAAACGATAACTATAATATTTTAAGTTTAAAAAATGTATGGCATATGATTGTTCGACGTTCAATTGTTTTTATATTCAGCTTTTGAAGTGAACATAGATACGGCGAAAATCAGAGTAATTTTGTAAAACGCGCTCCGACGTGGAACTAACGCAGCAGAAAAGGCTCGTAATGTCAATGCTGTAGGTATTTGGAGAGGATACGACTAACAAATGCACGATGCGTTTTTGGTTTAGCCGCTTTCGTAGTGGAAGCAGGGATTTGAAGAATGAACCACTAAGTGGCTGATGTTCCTCGTGGTCAATAACTATGAATTGAAAGTGATGGTGGAAGCCGATCCGAGTCAAACTACCAAGGAATCAGCGACATGGTTTGACGTTAGCATACCCACAATATTGACCTATTTGCACCAAATCGGTAAAATAAAAAAACTTGACAAATGGGTGCCTCATGATTTAATTGATCTGCAGAGAGCAGCGCGCGTTGAAGCTTGCCTTACCGGTATAGAAATGAAGGGATTTTGGACAATTTTTTGCACGATAAAAAATTTTCTTACGAGGAACCAGTATAAAATACCTTCACATAGTTTGTGCAGTCCAGGACCTCATAGTTCTACCGCAAAGGTTTAAATGATCTTCCAATTAGATGGCAGAAATGTATAGATAACGAGGGTAATTACTTTGATTAAAGAAATCTGTTTTATCAACAAAAAAAATGGTTTTAATTTATCAGTACGAAACGGCAATTTTATTCTTTAATCCCTAATATTTAACCTTCAAGTGACTAGCATTCTGAAGTATAAAAGGTTTCATTACTTAAATTTCACGTAGGGAGAATGCACTTTGCCGGGCTGGCCACGGTGCCGGGCTGGCCACGGTGCTGGGCTGGCCCCGGACGACAAGAAACTCGGTGCCGGCCCAATGGCAAAGGAGAAGAATTACGGTGTGTTATGGGGCCGTGCGCCGTCCTTTCATTGCCCCGAATGGAATTGACGGCGTTTGCGCTGACTATAGCTCTCCCAAGAAAAAGGAGAATGCATTTTTCATGCATTTCTACATATCGGCGAAGATGGAGTACGCTGCCGGGTTCAAAGCCAAAACATTTTTTTTTTTTATTGCAAGCAGTGGCAAACGAGCAAACAGTACACCTGATGATAAGTGTTGCTGCCGCTCATGGACCTTTACAAGGCCGCTGCCTACCGCGAAGAAAGTGAAGGGAGTGTGAATGCGTGCATTGAGGCTCGGTGATACTAAAGGCACCATCAAAACCCTCCACACGCAAACACCCTCAGAAAGTTGGGCTTCCGGCTCTTTCGCTCACCGAACGAAGCGCAGTAACAAATTGCTACTACTCAGACGTCGATTTTCTGCGAGAGCGTGGTACTGCCCCGGACGGACCAGCCCGCGGCTGTAGACAGATAACTGTCGACAGTGTGGTCCTACCACTCCAACTAAAAACTAAACTAAAAACGCTCTATTCAACAAGCTACCTTCCTATTAGGGTTCCGTACCCAAAGGGACGACAAACGGGATCCTATTACTGAGACTTCACTGTCCGTCCGTCCGTCTGTCACCAGGCTGTATCTCAAGAACGGTGATAGCTAGACAGTTGAAATTTTCACAGATGATGTTTTTCTATTGCTGCTATAACAACAAATACTAAAAATAAAATAAATATTTAAGGGGGCTCCCATACAACAAACTTGATTTTTTTGTTCAATATCGATAATGGCAATAGGGAGGCACTTGTTTACCTAGTCAATGGTACGGAACTCTTCGTGCGCGAGTCCGACTCGCACTTGGCGGATTTTTACGGCAGTCTCGCAGCCGTTTTCACACGGACAGCAACTAATTTCCATGCTGTAACCGCATGCCCTGGTCTACTTATAGTATTTATCGTTCATATCACATCATATTTGTTACAACGGAAGTTATACACCTTATTTTTTTTATTTTACCACAATTGATAACAAAGTACATAACATTTTTCTTATAAATATACGCGCCATCATGGGCAATCTATATTAATAAATTTTCAGCGAATAGAATAACCGTGATAAGTTTAAAAAGAAAATTGAACTGAGAAGAACTATTGTGAGTTTGCTTTTTTTATATTTTAAAGATTCGGACTAAGGCAGATCCTTTCTTGCAGGGTATTTTAAAAATATACAGATACATTATACTATCCAGACTCGGAACAGTCACGCAAACAAAATGAATCTTAATGGAGCTCTTTATGGACTCTATTAAGATTTATTTTGCATGACAATCAAATCAATGGAACCTTACTGAAACCCATTTGGTTAGCGTGATGCAGTAAATCCATTTACTCTCATTACCACTCATTTAGCTCTGCCATTATGAGGGGAAGGTTGGGCCCAACAGTGGGTATTTGCAGAGAAGTGGCTTAGTAGTGGAGTGAGTTAGCTTACAAGTGGATTAATAGTATCATCCAAGTTATTGCATAAAATTTGCCGAGTGCTGCTTTTTAAAATAGGTATATTAGTTTTTCTATGTGGTGATGGAGTAAGAATAAAATTTACCATAATATACCTATATATATATATACAGACGTTGTTCTGTTCAAATGGCAATGGCGCCACCTACCGGGTCCAATTGTGAATCTAAAGCATTCTGGAATCTCCTTGAACACACACAAAAAAATTCATCAACATCGGTCCAGCCGCTTAGGAGTTCAGTGACATACACAAATATCTATATATATATATATATATATATAAAGATATGGGCAAAATACTAGTGATCGCCGGTAATAGTTATGTAGTCTGGCACTATCCCTTTTTATTATCAATGTCATACTTCATAACCACCACAAGTCTTCGTGCTTTGAAGAAGAAAACATTTGACGTACTAAATCGACTACGTCATCTGTAGAATAATTATATACGCTTTATCAGTACTACTAATTTTCCATGCAGATTAAACATCGTGTGAATATTATACACGAGTTATAAGGCGGACATGACTTTTAATCGTTCGATAAAACGATAACCTTAGGCTTTCAATACAAAAGTTCACTATTTTTAAAGACACTACAAGTATTATCACACCGCAAGGTTGAGCCACATTGCCTAATGGGGTCCATCGTTAGAAATACCTCTGGCATATTCCATGTGGTGTAAAAAATATTGAATACGTTTTTGTACTGCTCTTTTAAATAATATTTTTTTTTAAGTGACTTAAAAATAGAAGGTTTTCCATTCGACTGCATTTTTTTCTGTGTTTTTAACCTCAGAACTTTTGACTAGGTCAACTGATTTTGAGGATTCTTTTTTTTATTTGAAATCGTAGTCCTATTTCAATGTTTAAATTATAATACAATACAGTTCCCGGGACTTCAATAAAAAGAAATTAGGCCCCACATTAAAACAAATTAAATCAGATATTTTGAGATTTCAAATATTTTAAGTATACCTTTTATTTTGTACCCTGCACCAATCGCGCTATCAAAGCGAATCTAATTGATTGTTATTTATCAAAATCGATTGAACTGTTGGGTAGTTACAAGCGGACATATGTACATAGATATACATCAAAGACATGACATTATCCTCCTCTTGGGATTTGTCTCAATCAAGTATTGAGAAATATTATTATAAAATACTTTAAAGAACACACTTTAAAGAAATCATTAAGCTCGAATAAGTCCCAAGGTTGAGCTCAAGCCTCCTTCACAATAGGGGGGAAATCGACCTACTGGTCTACGTACCACGCTGGTCAAACGCGTTGCTATTGCTATTGCTATGCGAGTTTTATTTTGAGTTTGCCATCTCTATCAATCTATGTAGATTTGAAAGCATATTTAATCCCTTAGTCATCTTTTACGACACCCACGGGGTGTGAGAAGAGGGCGGTGAATTGTATTCTTACTCTCTCATCACGTGGAAATTACTGTTATTATGAAAATTTTTATAAATATTATATATGGATCTACAATTAGAAATTAATTAATAACATGTAACATTAATGTACTATTATAATTTAGATTAACCAATTTTACAAGAAAAACTGTTACAATTTTAGTACTTAATAGAAAGTTATTTGTAAAATTTAAATAATTATAGTTCACGAAACAAATTAATTGGTCAATTAACTACAAAGTTTCTATAATATAGGTACTAAATTAATAACAGCTATTACTTTTATTAACGGGCAATTATAATCAAAATAATTATTCAAATAACATAATCATAAGTGTTGAAGCCATTTAGTTTAGCTGGTAAGGTTGGACCACACTGTTGACAGTTGTCTGTCTACAGCCGTGGGCCGGTCCGTCCGGGGCAGTACAACATTCTCGCAGAAAATCGACGTCGGAGTAGTAGCAATTTGTTACTACGCTTCGTTCGGTGAGTGAGAGAAACGGAAGCCCAATTTTCCGAGGGTGTTTGCGTGTGGTGGTTTTGGAATTTTTTTTAATTACAATCGATGGCAAACGAGCAAACAGTACATCTGATAGTGTTTATTTTTTTTAAAAAAGCTGCCTTGTAAAGGTTCATGAGCGACAGCAACACTTACTATCAGATGTACTGTTTGCTCATTTGCCACCGACTGCAATTAAAAAAAAAAATTTGATAATAGATCTAACTGTTGTATTATCTATAAATACTTACATATATAAATATTGGTTAGGATTTTCCATGTGATGACAGAGTAAGAATACAATTCACCGCTCTCTTTTTCTCCTATGGGTGTTATAAAAGACGACTAAGAGATTATAATATGCATACAATATCTCTGATAGAAGGCAAACTCAAAATAAAACCTTATACTAACCCGTCTGAACAGCCTGGTACAGTAGGTCAATTTCCCTCTCATTGTGGAGAAGGTTGGATTACATGTAAATTTTGTAGGTTTTTATTCAAGAAACTATACGGTTATTATCCATATTTATATCCTTCTCTCTATGTATCTGGCATGATAAGTCTCAACACTCTTGCTCTACGACGTAAGTGTGCCCCATTCTTGCATTATTACTCATTATTGAGAAACAAGTTAAAAATTCAAATACACTATCGCGTTGTTCGCTATCAGCACCGGACCAATACATACGGCTTCCCCTGCTTGCAGCACCCCAGGTACGAACGTGTTCCGCACATTTTGCCCCTACCAGTCGGGCCGTTGCACTGCTCAACTCACTGATTGCTCATTATCCGGAGGTTGATATATTTTTCACCAAATATGATGTATTCCTAAAATTATGTTTGCACTTTTTATCTCACAATTATGTATTTAAATTATAGAATTGTAATGGTTCACTACAGGCTTTGGGCAACTGTAAGTGTAATGAACAGCTGAATAATAATAAATAAATAAATAAATACAGCAGTGGGTTGTATAGCTGAGTTGTAGAGCTGTGATGATAATGATAAAGAAACGTAGAAGAAGTTTTCAGCTTACCTCAAATCGTCGTCTCAGCTCGTACCCGTTCCACTGCTAGGCTTGAGCCTCCTCTCCACCAGGAGGGCAATAGACCTACTATACCATGCTGATCAGAGATGTTGGTATAGGGTTTCAATTCAAGCTTTCCTTCTCTTGCACTGATGTTATGTAGATATTATATCCATTAGTGGTGTTTTACGACATTCACGGGTAAGATAGGGAGTGGTAAATTGTATTCTTACTCCGTCACCACATAGAGTATCTAAAATACCGCAAATATCTCCCCGAAATTTTCTATCAGCTCTTCTGCTATCTCTTCTACTCATAATATGATACAGAACAATTGTGTGAACATTCCTACGCCGAAAAATAATCAAACGGCAGCTATCCCTAATATGTCTTCGCATGGTGGAATATTGGGTACACTTATATGATGGTCAATATAGGCGTCGCTACTACCTTATTGAATTTCTAAATTTTGTTAGTTTGCTTTGTGGTAGCTGCTTTTGCTGTGTGGTAGCGGCTTCGAATACTACCAACCCTTGCTTTGCTCGTGGGTGTCGTAAAAGACGACTAAGAGCCCTAGATTGACCCGGACCAACTCCATCTGGTACCATTTGGGTCAACGATTACATTCCCAAGGAGGGTTGAGGTCAGGCAGGCGGCCGGTCATAAAAGTCATTGCCGAAACTTTTTGCAATATGTCAAAACAGATGACATATTGCATCGACCCCAAGTAATTGGGATAAGAGCAAGATGATGATGATGATGATGAGTTAGTTTGCTTTGCTTGCTCATCCGTAAATGATCCAATATAATGATTCTAGTCGAGTCTAGAAGTTTTGGAAATATTGTCATGATTTAAATTTTTTTGGCTAAGCCATTGCCGCATTTGATAGGTGATAGCAGTTGGAGGGGTAGGTAAATTGGTTAGCCCCGTAGAGATACCGTCGCCAAGGAATATGCCCTAATGGTTCATCCATTTAGCGGTGACGTAAAACTTATGGAGCCGCACATTGCCCTTCAGTTGCCCACGAAATTTTCGTTGGAAACCGCTTTCGTTTCCCAGGAAAACGCTGTTGGCCACCTTCCTTTTGCTCCTTTAGCCGGTCTTATGACGTATATAACATAAGTAAGGAAAGGTAACAAATTATAACACTACCCCGTCACTACACATAATACTTATTTATAAATTACTAGCAACCCGCCCTCGCTTCGCTTCGGTTTTAGTAGTTTTACCCGCGTAATTCCCGTTTCCGTGAGAATATCGGGATAAAATATAGCCTAGTTTACTCCCTGATATTATAGCTTTCCATTGGTAAAAGAATTTTTGAAATCGGTGCAGCCGTTTTGAAGATTACCTGGAACAAACAGGCAGATAGACAAAAATTTTTAATCTATATTTTAGGCATTGGTGTCGTGCAAATAACCCTATGAGCATGAAAAAAGCCTATTATTTTGACGTTACAAACAGACACTCTAATTTTATTTATTGGTATAGATTGTTATTTTCCTCGCAAAGGCAAACGCTACGTCCTGCAATTTTTAAATCTGTAATATCCTCGAAAATATTCATTTAAATCATATGCTGTAAAGGGCCACATATATCTATATTAAATCAACACTGTATTTAAGGTATTTAATTGGATAAGGATTAATGCTGTATTGGTTAAAATCGCTTCGAAAATAAGCCATTATTTGTCGTAAAAAGTAAATAACAAAAAAATGTTATTGTGGGATATCCATAAGAGATAGACATATACCATCGCGGAGTTTTCTGTAGACCTTTTCAATGTGTACAATACTTAGTACATTATTTTGATAAATCTCGTAGAGTTCAGCCTGCGTTTGCAATGTAAGCGAAAAAAATTTAATTATTTAAGACATCACATTAGAAACCTCAAAAATAACAGTATTTCTCCACAATTTTAAGGATGTTATTATACATATAAACCTTCCTCTTTAAACACTCTATCTATTAAAAAAAACCGCATCAAAATCCGTTGAGTAGTTTTAAAGATTTAAGCATACATAGGGACATGGGGACAGATAAAGCGACTTTGTTTTATAATATGTAGTGAAGATAGAAATCGCGAACAAAACCGTCTGCAGAAAGCTAGTAATAATATGAAGGAAATAACATGTTTTTATTACATATTACTTATTTATATCATTTAATTAATTTATCAAGTGTCGAGACATTGTGACAATAATTATCGCATGAACTCTGCGTCACGAACACACCCACGGACGCCATATTAGATTTATGACTAACTAGTCAGCTTCATAACTTCATAATAAACTTAGGTAATTAATGTTATTATTTTGAATATAATTCTTATTTGCTATCATGGTATATCTTATTTGAAGACAAACTCCAAATTTAATACCATTATAGTGAAAATTTAATAGGAAATGGTTGTTTCAACCTTTGCTTTGACAACGGTTATTGCTTAGTGAAGGATTAACAATAAATATTTCGTAGTTAGATACTCATTTTACCTAATTTGATAATCTATATTGTTACTGTTCAATTTTTTTTTTTGCAGCAATGTGTTTTATAGATTATAACATTTTTGATAAACAGGCTATCTAATAAAGCGTTTTAAGCGTAAATTACGGTACATTACAAAAATGATTTTAACATTTTTAAATCCAAGATAGCTGCTGTTATTAAATGGCGAATTACATTGTTTTTTTTTTCACAACCCACTCAATATGGGTAACAAATAAGCATAACATTTAGAATTTATTCACAAGTCCACTCAGTATGAAATGAAACAGCTTGACTAGCAAAATAAACTATACGCTATGACATACACTAAATTCTCATATACTTAAAGTTACCATGCGTCTCATTCCTGACGGGACAGACCCGTTTTCGGGCTCGGTTCGCAGGCAAAAGAAAAATGTCTAGTGAACTTTTTTTTTATTGCCGATGGTGGCAAACGAGCAGGCAGCGCACCTGATGGTAAGTGATGCTGCCGCATATGGACCTTTGTAATACCAGAGACACAGCCAGGCCGTTGCCTACCGTGAAGTAAATGCTCTTCTTAAACCTCGTTTAAAGAAGGACATGTCATAGCGCTCGGGAAACACAGCAGCAGGTAGTTCCTTCCAGAGCCTGCACGTACGTGGGAGAAATGATCACTGGAAATGCACAGTTGAAGACCATATCGTTTCCAGGTGAAATGGATGAACCCTGCTACGGTGTGAGTGGTACGTTGGTAAAACGGTGACGGTGGTACCAAGTCAAACAGTTTCTCGCAGCACTCCCCGCGAAAGAGTCGGTAGAGTACACAGAGTGACCCAAAGTCCGCCGCTGCAGCGACTCCAATCCGTCCGTGAAATTGGGATCCCGACGATTCAAACAGCACGCCTTTGGAGGAAGTCAAGTGGGTCTAGCTGATATTTGGGTGCGTCTGCCCAGAGATGTGAGCAGTACTCCACATGCGGACGAACTTGCGCTTTGTACAGTACAAGACGCTGTCTCGGTGTGAAGTATCACCTGACTCTGTTCAGGACGCCCAACTTTTTGCTTGCCAATTCGGCTCTGTCCTCCAAATGACTCCCAAACTGGACTTTGCTCGATATTTCGACGCCGTGAATCCCAATACTCTCAGAAATTGGGAGAGTTACTCCTTGGAACTGTGGCGCCATGACAAACTGGTCCTTCTTTGCAGTGAACGCACAAACTTGTGTCTTTAAACTGACTGACCATCATTACATCATTATTTTTTCTCCAATTATTACACAAGAATTTCTTAACAATGGTCAAGATACGGACATGTTCGATACATTTTACACATGTAAGTTGGCTTTTTAATTAAATTTTTTACCTATTTCTGCAAGTGTCCAGTTCTGAAACAAAAATAATATTAATCACGTTATGCAAATGTACCATTTTGACATAAAAAAATATAGTCATTCTTATACCACTCGTGAGAAATAGTGGAATTCAGAAGAATTGTTGGCAATCTATAATGATATTTCTGCTAAACAATAGCTATCGTTGTTCCTTTAGGGAATTCCTCTTTATTATTCCCTGAAACGCAATTAATACAAGATTGCGTAGTTGTTATTCATAATAGTATTACCTAATTGTATTTTTACAAATATTTAATGGAATACGTCAAATATCGAACTATTTTTATAAACTAACGTATTCACGAGACCCAAGATTGACCCCTGACGAACGCGTACGTAATACGCTATTGACACGTGACTTAGGACACTACCCTGTTGACGTCAACTTGTGTTTTTTACACGAAAAACATGAAGTTATCAACTTATTACAATAACATTTATCTACGTCTATCTGCTTCCTTGTAAAATTTACTTATTGCTAAATGTGTATTTGAGTTTTTCGCCATTAGCGAGTTGAGTGTTACTTTTTTCTATTACATCTAAGTACCTACCATCCTATCAAAAATGTAGGTGTATCTCATCATCATCATTTCAGCCTATCGCCGTCCACTGCTGGACGTAGGCCTCCCTCATGTTGCGCCACAATGAGCGGTCCTGTGCCGCCTGTATCCAACGACGCCCAGCTACTTTCACTAGGTCATCGGTCCACCTAGTGGGGGAGCGTCCTACACTGCGTCGTCCGATACATGGTCGCCACTCGAGAACCTTTCTTCCCCAGCGGTTGTCGGTTCGTCGAGCGATGTGGCCTGCCCATTGCCACTTCAGCGTGCTAATTCTTCGTGCTATGTCGGTTATACCCGTTCTTCTGCGGATTTCCGTATTCCGGATTCTATCTCGCAGATTTATCCCGAGCATAGCCCGCTCCATAGCACGCTGAGCGACTTTGAGTCTTGATATGAGGCCTACATTTAAGGACCACGTTTCCGTGCCGTAAGTCATCACTGGTAATACACACTGGTCAAAGACCTGTGTTTTCAGACACTGAGGTATGTTGGACGAGAAGATCCTCTTAAGTTTCCCGAATGCTGCCCAACCGAGTTGGATTCGTCAGCTGATCTCTTTCTTGAAATTGGATCTACCTAACTGGACTGTTTGTCCTAGGTAAACATAGTGATCGACAACTTCAAGAATCGCATTGCCAACTAAGACCGGTACAGGAATGACATGGGCATTTGACATGACTTTGGTCTTGTCCATGTTCATTCGTAAACCCACTAGTTGGGATACCCTGCTGAGATCATTGAGCATTGTGCCAAGGTCCTCCATGGATTCTGCCATAACGACTATATCGTCCGCAAATCGAAGGTGAGTAATGTATTCGCCGTTAATGTTGATGCCGAGTCCAGTCCAGTCTAAGAGCTTGAAGACATCTTCCAGTGCAGTGGTAAACAGTTTCGGAGAGATGACATCTCCCTGTCTCACACCTTTCTGCAACTGGATCGGTTTCGTACTCTTATCCCGGATACGGACTGACATTGTGGCGTTCCTATACAAACACTTCAGCACTTCGATATAGCGATAGTCGATTTGGCACCGCTGAAGGGACTGTAGCACCGCCCAAGTTTCGACTGAATCAAAGGCTTTCTCATAGTCCACAAACGCTAAGCACAGGGGCCGATTATACTCCTCGGTCTTTTGTATAATCTGCCGAAGCGTGAGGATATGGTCTATGGTGCTATAGCCTTTTCGGAAGCCGGCTTGTTCGGACGGCTGGAAGTCATCGAGCTTGCGCGAGAGTCGATTGGTAATGAATGACCCTCGAAAACAACTTATAAACGTGGCTCAGGAGTGAGATGGGTCTGTAGTTCTTTAAGAGAGCTTTGTCACCCTTCCTGAAGAACAGCACCACCACACTCCTGGTCCACGACTCTGGAACGTCGCCCCTGAGGATAACGGAATTAAATAGTTTCTGAAGGGCTATTAAGACCGGCTTGCCGCCCGCCTTCAGAAGCTCTGCCGTAATTCCGTCATCTCCTGGTGCCTTACCGTTACGTAGTTGTTTGAGAGCCATTCTGATCTCGTACAAGCTGATGTCCGGGATTTCTTCGGTATAGTGCCGAGTTAGCTTGGATCTGGGATCTTCGACCAAGCCGACAACAGGATTTCGGGATGATTTGTATAACTGTCCATAGAACCTTTCGACCTCTCCCAAGATCTCACTTTGGGATGAAATGACAGTGCCATCGTCGGTCTTCAGCTTAGTCATTTGGCTTTGCCCAATAGACAGATCTTGTGCGAACACTTTTGAGCCACGATTCCGCTCTATCGCTTCTTTAATACGGAGCGTATTAAATCGGCGAATATCGCGACGCACAGACCTGGAGATCTGGCCTATTTAGCTGCCTATGTTTGGACCAATCGGCTGAAGACTGCACCGTCATTTCTTTTCTCCGCCCCATGAGCTCGAGAATCTAATCAGAAAGTTTTTTAGGTCTATTAACGCGGTGAGCCTTGAAAAATTTCGACCCAACCGCGTGGACAGTTTCCACGAACCTGTTGTTCATATCGTTCGGAGATTCGCATTCCTCCAGACATTGGAAGCGATTGTGTAGTTCGAGTTGAAAGCCTTCGAGGTTCTGGTATTGGACAGATGTAGGTAGGAGTGTAGATTTCATCAAGCGTGACCGCTCGACTTTTGTGTGGATATTTAATGTGGCTCGTACCATCCGGTGATCGCTCCCAGTTTTAAACCTGCTGATCACTGAGACATCATTGAATATCTGTCGTTTGTCTGACAAGATGAAGTCTATCTCGTTTTTTGTTGAGCCATCGGGGCTAATCCAGGTCCATTTCCTTTGTGGCTGCTTCCTGAAGAAGGAATTTATCATAAAGAAGCTTTCCTTCTCCAGAAAATCAGCCAGTTTCTGGCCCCTCTAGTTTCTCTGTCCATATCCATGTTTCCCCACTCCCAACTCATCATCACTCCCTTTGCCTATTTTCGCGTTAAAGTCTCCCATGACTACCGTGAAGTGGGTTTTGGACGTGTGTATGGCTTTCGAGATGTCCTCGTAAAATGCCTCCACCTCGTCGTCGGAGTATGTCGAGGTCGGTGCGTATACCTGTATAACCTTCAGCGAATACCTCTTGGTAATTCTGAGTATAAGGTACGCTACCCTTGTCGACACACTCTCGATCCTCTCCACGTTGTCTACTAGAGACCTACGAACGATAAACCCTATACCACCTTGGGACGGGTGATCGCCCTCCCGGTAGAAGAGCAAGTTTCCAGACTGGAGGATTATCATGCCCTCGCCCTCTCTTCGCACTTCTGATAATCCTACAATGTCCCAGCGGATTTTGCTCAATTCCTCTTCCAGCTCGATGACCCTCTCGTCAGTCCTGAGTGTCCGAATGTTGTGTGTTACCAGGGCCAAGGGTCGTTTTTGTTGGTAGCCGGATCGCTGCCGGAGATTCCTCGCACCCCCCGCTCCACCCCTACAGGGCCCGCCACCAAAATGAGCCCGTAGAGTACCGGAGCCGCCGTGACTGGGGGCCATTTTTTTATTGTACGCCATTTCTAGAAAAAGGGGATATTGCCGTAATCGCCACGCTTGGCAGGCGGGTTGGCGATCGCAGTATAGGTGTTTTACGTTTCCCAGTTTAAGTAGGTGTATCTATGGAAAGTAAAATACTATATGTATATGTGGTAACGGTTTACGCATAAACTCGGTGACCTATCCGAATAAAAAACTGGAAGATGTTTTCAATATCTTAGAATGGACCGAACTTGATATTATTATAAACAGGGAATCCAGCACTTATCCTCGATTATCAGACGATGTTGTAGTCGTGGCATCGACGGAAGAACTTAGTTTTTCATTGTCAACTAGTGCGTCTATACCTACGTAAATAGTAGGTGAACAAAACGAAAGTCACGTTAGTTGGATTTTTACTACTTATCTACTTCTACTGTTCCTAATCCAAGACTTACAATCTTCAATCAACAACGAGGTGAATTACCAGCAACAATTTATAGTACAGAAACGTGGTCACTTAATGACGACCTCATAAGTAATCCCAAAATTACTCATTATGCTGTGGGTAGAGCTACACTTGAAACTTCTCAACCAGAGTAAATACGAAATATGTAAATACGTATAAGAAAATATCTCCATAAATAAACACGCTGATGTGATAATGGGCAGTTCTAACTG
Source organism: Lymantria dispar (assembly GCA_032191425.1). NCBI lineage: Eukaryota > Metazoa > Arthropoda > Insecta > Lepidoptera > Erebidae > Lymantria > Lymantria dispar. Next base: position 26,817,081 of record CM063452.1, on the reverse strand, counting down.
ACAACCGTTGGATAAGATAGTTTCTTGAATGGAAAACATGAATATAGCGACACAGAAGAAAAATCGGATTGCACTACATGGATTTAGCTATATTGTGCAAAATCTGAATGCCATCAATCTTTCTTGGTAGTATATATTTCTTATTAATACATTTTAAATAAAATATTAAGTAAGACTCGCAGAGCACGTTATATTTACGGTTCAAGCTATGGGTTTATGATAGGAGGATATAAAAAAATCAAATAGTGGCCAGACATCAGATCCAACCCTAAAATCTTATTATTCCTTTGAATTGTTAAGCTTAGATGTTAGTCCTTGCTTTAAAAAATAATATTAAATCCAAACTGGTTCAGTTACGAAGTCGATACTGATGCGCTTGAAAATATTAAAATGTTGTATAAAAATAATGATGATGCAATTGTGAATAAAAAAAGTATGTACGTACTATTAACGTACCCAATTACTGACTACGCGTAAGTTATTGTCTGCGTTGATAACAGTATCCAATATGAAAGAGACCCCCTTGAGAGCGATAAACAATTAAAAACAACAGATAACGAGGTCATCGGTATTCTTGCATCATTTATTTTCAATACTATGACGGTTTGTAACTATGGCTGATTGTAATTAAGTAGGTATTTATTGTTCATTATTATTAACTACACTGCCATCATGCCTGACCTCAAGTTAAATTTCTTTTTCTTAGTTTAAAGACCATCGTATATGTTGCTCGTGGAGTATAGGACAAGAGCATGATAAGTATAAGTCTAAAGACCGTTATTGGGCATGTAATATGGACATAATACCTCGATGATTTTGGTTTTATTTCGCCAAGTCGGACTTCAGGTTTTGGTTCAAGATTTGCGTCTTACGTAACAATTTTATCCAATACTCCTCACTGTATGAAAGCAAAGGCCTATGGCCAGTGCGTATTACCACTTTTGACTTATGGCATAGAAACGTGGTTCCTAAATGTAAACCTCATAACTAAACAAGAATTCGCTCAGCCTGATATGAAACGGGATGTGCTTGGGATTTCTCCAAGAGATAAAATCCGAAATATGGCAAAATCCGCAAAAGAAAGGGCGTAACCGATGTCGCACGACGACGACTCAGCGAAACTTGTTTACGCTTGTTGTCTAGCAGTGGACGGCAAAATCCTGAATAAGGAATAATTGTATCTCTTTATGCTCCACAGCCTTGGTAACACGTTATAGATATTCCCACTTCGTTAACCTATACCATACCTGATTTGAAAGATAAATATTTTCTTCTCAATGATAACAGACTAATAATAAAATGTTATTTTAATTTCAATCGCTCTTATGAACAAATATGTAACGTTTGCTAATATAGTTATTTTACTACCAAATAATACTAAAATGTAAAAATAAATATAAGTATTTTTTTTAAATAAACAAGAGGAATTAAAAGTTAAAAGAAGGAATTAAAATCTATTACAAAAATAAAAATGTTACATTTGACAATAGCAGGCAAGGCGAAAATGTAATATGCTTTTATTTGTTACTAGCAATCCATATACGCTTCGGTTTCAGTCCCCTTGCATTCTAAATCTCTAATACTCGTATCTTCAAAAATAGCATGTCACCTGACTGCAATCTACGAGGCCTCGGGTTCGGTACGAAACCAGACATTTTGTAGGGTTTTCGTGAGAGTAAAAGTAACCTAAATTACTGCTTATACAGGTACTTTATAGTTAAATATTATTAAAATCTCACCAGCCATTTTAAAGATTACCCGGAACAAAAGGACAGACAAAAATTTTAAATGGTTTTAGGCATAGGTATTGTGTAACTAATAGTGTGAACAAGATTTTTTTTTTATTTCTTATTCAAATTCATTTATTTAGGTGTATACACTTTTGTTAAAACTTGGTTTTAAAAAACTATTTTTATTTTACTTGTATTTTTGTTTTAATAACTGATCTAGTAGGATAGGTATGTTATATTTGTAATAACTATAAAATAACCAAAATACACTTCCGTGTGGTGATGAAGTAAGAATACAATTCACTACTGCCTATCTTGCCCGTGGATGTCGTACAAGACGACTAAGGGATATAATATGCACATAAGATCTGTGCAAGAGAAGGGAAACTCGAAATGATACCCTATACCAACATATCTAACCAGCATTGTATAGTAGGTCAAATTCCTTCCCATTGTGGAGGAGGCCCGAGCCCAACAGTGGGACGTATGTGGGCTGCGATGATGATGATGAACCAAAATACCTATTGTACCTACTTATTTTTTATTAACTGCGAGATAAATTAAGATTACAAAGTTCTATAATTACGTGGTAGGAAGTTTGAGCAGGATATCATCTAAATTATGATAACCTTATATCGATATTAAAATATTCCATTACATCACAATTTTTTTTCCTCATTACGTTATTTATTTCTAACATATTCTTATCTTATTGAAGTTTTCTTAGTTTAATAAAGGAAACATAACATTAAAAAAAAAATATCGGCTATAAACATTAAAAAAAAACTAGACACGTGTATTGTAAAAACAACTATATAAATGGTACTTTTGTATTACTGAGAAACATTAATCGTTTATTTCATCATGATTATCATCTAAGCGCATATAAGTCTCACTCTATGAGAGAAATTGACCTACTATACCAAGCTGGTGATGTGATAATCTGTAGCTATGTCGATGTCATTATATCAGAGCGATGTTTTTTTTTTTTTTATTATCAACGGTGGCAAACGAGCAAACAGTACACCTGATGATAAGTGTTGCTGCCGCTCATGGACCTTTACAAGGCCGCTGCCTACCGCGAAAAAGTGAAGGGAGTGTGAATGCGTGAATTGAGGCTCGGTGATACCAAGAGCACCACCAAAACCCTCCACATGCAAACACCCTCAGAAAGTTGGGCTTCCGGCTCTCTCGCTCACCGAACGAAACGCAGTAACTACTTGCTACTACTCAGACGTCGATTTTCTGCGAGAGTGTGGTACTACCCCGGGCGGACCGGCCCGCGGCTGTAGACAGATAACTGTCGACAATGTGGTCCTACCACTCATTAAACCAGATAAATGTAAAAAAGAGAAATATTTACGAATTTTATTGCCAGACCAAATATAGGATTTGAAACTGTCATGGTCATTAATATTCACGATATGTGTGTATAAATTTTTAACAGGATTCAAAGTGTCATTAAAGAATCACCACAGAATCAATTTAGATTTAAATTTCGAACATGATTGCAGCAAAATACTTTTTATTCTGTGAAAGAATTTATGGATTACAATGAATTAGCTTAAAGGCCCTAGTAACAGAGCTATAGACTCCAAAAAAAAAATTACATAATGCTTCTAAATCTAAACTATTATTCCTTAATTATTTATTTTCTTTATGATACTGTCCATGCTACGATTATGTCTAAATAGGCTTGGAGTCATAGAATAATAACATATAGAAGGTAAGTTCGCGCACAAAAAGTGAAGCATTTCAATTGGAGCCTAATGGAGCTTACGCCGGAATCGTTTCATAATGTAACTAGGTCACTGTACTGCACGTAAGTACGCAACTCTTAAAAAATAAATAGGTAATTATGACGGTTTGTGCATTCAAATGGGGTGACAACACATTTGAAAAAAATATAAAGTATATTAACATTACTGTTAAAAGTATTCCGACGATTTATGTTAAGAAACACAAAATTTGATTTCATAATTTGTATAGTGGTGTGCGTGTGTACGTGTGTAATCGCTTGCACGCATGTAGTACTGTTTGCTTCATATTTTTGATTGCTTACGTATGGACACTATCCTTCTATAGGATATTATTCTAAGCTTAAACTATTGTATTTTAACACCTGTATTGTATTTTAACCCTGTTTATCGCAAATATTTTGAATTTGAATTTGAGACTATGGTTAATTCAAACTATAAATTTTATTATTTACGACTTGCAGATATTTCGGAACCATCGCAAGCGCTTACAGCTCATAGTCGTCTCACTGCTGGCCTCAATTCCCACAATAGAAGGGGAATCGATATATTACACCACGCTGGTCAGGAGGGTTGATTGGTTTTATATCGAGTTCTCCTTCTCTTACAGTTGTTATATGCATAATATATCCCATTTTTTTTCGCACCATTTCGTCCGGGGCGTAAGCACGCACACCCGCAACTCACCCGAACACCACGTCGCCTTCGTCGTTGGACCGACCACCGAAACAGGGTGACTTGACGTCAGTGGTCGGCCCGACGGAATACCCCCTGAGGAGTACCCTCCCATCGACCGACGTCCCCCTCTCAGGGAGGACGTCGATCTTTCCTCACGCGGTCGGCCTCTCGGCGGGTGACGGACTAATTCCCCGGTCACGTCACCCCCGGTCTCGGCTAGGGCGGCATGATAATATATCCCTTAGACGTATCTTACAACACGCATGGGTATGGCGGGAATTTTATTCATACTGCGTCATAAATATAATCGTTAATTTATATGGAGTCAATTGTCTCGAGGTCAGCCAGTCTAATCCAAGCTGGTCAAAGTTAGCCATCACTTAAATTACCCGCCTTGAAGGCGGAATAAGAACAAGCAAAAATGTCATCGTTTATTTCCTACTTCTATACTAATATTATAAAGAGGAAAGATTTGATTGTTTGTTTGTTTGTATTGAATAGGCTCCGAAACTACTGGACCGATTTCAAAAATTCTATCACTAATGGAAAGCTATACTATCAAGGAGTAACATAGGCTATATTTTATCCCGGTATTCCCACGAGAACGGGAACTACGCGGGTAAGACACTGAAACCAAAGCGAAGCGAGGGCAGGTTGCTAGTATATTATAAACGCGAAAGTTTGTATTCGAATATGTATGTGAGTGTGCTTGTTGCACTTTCACGCAAAAACTACTGAATGGATTTTGATGAAACTTCATAATAATATAGCTTACATATCAGAATAACACATGGGTTATAATTTATCTCGATATTCCCATGGGAAGGGAAATTATGCGGGTAAAACCGCAAGGCGCTGCTAGTATTCACATAAAGCTATAAAAACGAGTAAGTAAAAGTGTGTCTTACTCCTCTGCAGTTCGCGAGAAGAAAAACTGATGTGGCTGAAACATTGCGTATTTACGCGTATTATTCACATATTTATATGAAATTCGAGCCCAACAGGCAGAACAGGAGGAAAACTGATCTTCAAGGAAGCACCGTCAACTCAGAACTTAGAGGACATATACATCTAAGGCCGTAAAATAAACGTACTCTTATGAATTTTATACCGAAGCTTATCATCAGCGAAAGTCACATAGGACTCCATTAATATTTCCTGATATTTAATTTAGTATTTTTGTTCGCGATTCAAAAATCTATAGTGACTGTGCTTTGGCATCAATAATCACGTCTCGTAAACTACTTGCCACCATTTCTTTTTTGATCACGTAAGTTATCAATACGAGAGAGATACCAATGTCATTTATTTCAGAATTATAATGCTTCCAACGGGTCACTTTTGTAGTTCCACGCCCATGAGTGATGTCTACATAGGCTTAAGTAAAACATTTTTAAGACCCATAAGTAGCTTAAACCATTTTACCATTAGTAACGTAACTTTACTCATAAAAATATTTATGATAGATATAAAATAACTAAAAAAAAATTCTGATAGTTGAGTTTATTTTTAACGATTAAGTACCTCGTTATTTATGTCGCTGTTTAATAAAACGATAAGTTGTTATTCATTTTTTATTTTTGTTGTCAATTGAATCACGCCTATGAATTTAACAACTACAATTTAGATTAAAACAACAGACCGCTCCGGTTTCGAGCGGATGGGCATGTTTTATTTTTCTTATAAAGAGTTGAATGAGTTACTCGTAAATGTAGATATCTCATAATGTTTAGCTAGCTGACGTTTTAAAAATGCGAGCCTTGCAGTATGCATATGATGTGCAACATCTGACTTATTATCCTACTGCGAAATTGAGATCAAAATTTCATTCATTCGATCTTCTCAGCCTATATATGTCCCACTATTGGGTTCAGGCCTTTGAGGGGAATTGACCTACTATTCCATGCTTTTTTTTTTTGTGGGTGGGCTGCGGTCGGCGCGCCTCCGCACCACTCCGTCCAGGGCGACAGAGGGGCTTAAGCACGCAACTCCCGCAACCCACCCGAAAACCACGTCGCCTTCGTCGTTGGGCCGACCACCGGAGCAGAGTTAACTTGTCGTCAGTGGTCGGCCCGACGGAATACCCCCTACTTGGGGTACCCTCCCATTGACCAACGTCCCCCCCTCGGAGAGGACGTCGGTCTTTTCTCACGCGGTCGGCCTCTCGGCGGGTGACGGAATATTATACTATTATACTATTCCATGCTAGTCAGACGTGTTGTAATAAGGTTTTGTTTCGAGTTTTCCTTCTCTTTCATAGATGTTATATACTTATTATATACCTTAGTCGTCTTTTACGACATCCACGGGCAAGATAGGTAGTGGTGAATTGTATTCTTAGTTTATCACCACACGGACAAGATCAAAATTTATTAATAGTAAATTTATTCGTCGTATTAATTATCAAATATATTCTAAGCATGGAAAACTACGCAATCTTATATTAAGTTTAATTCTAGTCGTGGTAAACACGCAATAATAACTTTAGTCTTGTAAAAAACGAAAAAAAAAGGCAAACAAAAAAAAGTAAGCCGTCGCTCAGGACGCCTGGCAGATGTGAAACTTCGAAATTCTTTTCTACAAGTATATATGATTTATTCATATATACTTGTAGAAAATAAATTACGACAGGAACTAATATGTAAAGTATTGAATAAAATAATACGATTTCTACTATTATTTAAAATATTACAAAAAAATGATATTAGTTCACCGCTCAATCGCTTACGACCTAACATAGCGTCGCTACGTCTCCCTCACACACTTCTACGTAGTTAAATCAAAAGGATCGGTTAAGAAAGTATGATCTAGCTAACAGAAATAACGACATCTATCGAGCTAAGACTAAATCTCAACTACAAAATATATTTTATAAAGAAATCTCTAATCCTGTAATGATGATGATGATAATGAGACAAGCTATTTAAATTATTTTATCGTCATTAGTCCTTGTTAAATTAACAAATTTTAAATGAAATCTGACTGTTGAAAGTGAGTCAAGATCCAATTCCTAGGAGTCTGTAACACAAACAAATAAATATACATCTGAAACTAATAAAACACCTATAAAAGCGATTGTCCAGTTTTCGTACATGAAAGTACTGTAAGTAGGTATGGTATATTTATGTTGGAAAGTTAGAGAATTATACATTATTTTATAGAAGCATATATGCATAAAAGAACAGATTACGACAGGAACTAAAATAGCACATTAATAAAAATAATATTACGATTTTTTTTTCCAAGAAAATGATGATTTTTATTCAATAAACATTTATTTTCATTATAGGTAACAATTTACTTTAAGCACACTAGATGGCGTTGCACAAATTTTAAATCGCACTATGGTTTCGTTACAAAAATGTACACATATGTATCCGAATTTTTATTTGTAGTTATCGCCCAGACTGAGGCATACACAGCCCGCGCGGCCTTGACAAATAGTAGTAAATATCCACGTTACCGCCCCCGCCGACGGGGAAGGAAGACGTGTCGCGTTAAAATCATAAACGTGGGAGTGCCCACTTTGCCAGCGACCGCCCGAGCCGAGGTCCATACCCCACAGGGGGTGCCCTCGGGATGGGTCGCTTAACTTTAAGCGGGTTGAGAGCCCTCAGCGCTCACCCACCAGTCCGGGTAAAGTTGTCACAGCCATCTGAGGCTAACAACTAAGTCACACAAAAAAAAAAATAATAAAATTTGTAGTTATACGGGTTGAGAGCCCTCAGCGCTCACCCACCAGTCCGGGTAAAGTTGTCACAGCCATCTGAGGCTAACAACTAAGTCACACAAAAAAAAAAAAATTGTAGTTAGCTACGGATTGAGAGCCCTCAGCGCTCACCCACCAGTCTGGGTAAAGTTGTCACAGCCATCTGAGGCTAACAACTAAGTCACACAAAAAAAAAAATAATAAAATTTGTAGTTATACGGGTTGAGAGCCCTCAGCGCTCACCCACCAGTCCGGGTAAAGTTGTCACAGCCATCTGAGGCTAACAACTAAGTCACACAAAAAAAAAATGTAGTTAATTAAAATGGTGTCCCGAGGCGTGGCGTTAACGCCACGCGACAATCGGGATCACCCTCGCCTATAGATGTTTCACATCAAAAAGTACGTATAAATTCTAATTAAATCGTACACAACACCACCATAATTCCTTTTTCTCTTTCCCGCGACATACGCGCCTAGATTATATTGGCCGACAGTACGTCGTGGTATCAACCTCACGCGACATGGCTTGCCTCCATCTTACAACCATCTCTTCGCCACCGCGCGAGCTTGCCCGGTCTCCTGTAACCCATTTCCGTCCCTTTTACAAAATTGCTCTCACAAAAATATTCCGCAACCGAGAGGAAAGATGTTACACATTGATAAAAACTTATACACGTCCCACAGGACTTGAGCACTAGCCCATAGTTGGAAAGGAATTGACCTATTAGGTATACCACACTAGTCAGGTTGGTACCTATAATATTTTATTTCGAGGTTTCTTTTCTTGCATAGATGTTTAGTCGTCTTGTACGACACCCTCGGGCAAGAGAAGTATTTTTGTGTAATGACGGAGTAAGACAACATCTTACTTTGTCATCACACAAAAATGCAAAAGAAAAATGCTGCATTTATTATTTTTCTATTGAAACTGACAACGGAGCTCTTAGTAGGAAGCAAATTAGAAAATCTACAAGTCGTGTACAATAATTTTCTTCATAACTTATAGAACAATATTACACTTATTCATGTTCACTGTCCGTCTGTAAGTGAAATCGTTAGTATTTAATTGGGCGTTAAACGATTGCAAACATCTTTCAAAAGATAACAATGGCCACTATAGTCCATAAAATATAGCTTGATCTCTGTGACAGATGTCAACAAAACCGACGAAGTAAATTTAAACGAGCGACATGCTTACAATTTTATTTTGTATCACATACATTTTCATTCTTTTCGTGCCAGTTTTATTGCAACTGAAGTGGAATATATTATAAATATAAAAATATTAATATTCATGCCCTTTTTTTTGTTTTTTGTGGGTGGGTCGCGGTCGGCGCGCCTCCGCACCACTCATTAATATTCATGCCTAGAATGTACCTCGTAAGTACTACAATACCTAGTAAACATTTTATAGAAAAATGACGCTTACGCACGTACAAGATTATACTAGACTGAAAATAAAAAAGAGATGGGACACTCGATAGACGTAATTCGATAACCAATCTTTATTAAATTTTTCATAAAAGAAATATACCAAAAATAGTACCTAAATAAATCTTTCAACATTTTTTACTATTACAACAGACAGTTACATTATAAAATATACATTTAATTAATTAAACATTAAAAAACAACTTTTTGTGTCAGAGTAAACGATAATACTATGTACGCATTGTTGTCAATAAACTAAACATGTTCATTCATAAAACAGTCGCAATTGATCAATTAATCTAACGACTGTCCCTATTATGGCAAAAAATGATAAATGTTCTAACAGGAACGCCCCAGTGATGATAACAATAGTGATGTTGACCTTGATTGTACTTCTTTCGAATAATTAAGAAAGTCAAAAACAGTTTTTGTTTCATTTAAATTCAAAAAGATTTTCATTGATTGTATATCAATAATAATAGAACATCACAATTATAAAAATAAAGAGTTTTATCGATAAAAAACTACGGACTTCATCAGAAGCGTGACAGCACTAGTGACAACTGTCACAGAGATCAAGCTATATTTTATGGACTATTAAGTCAGTGTATTCACGTCTAATATTTTCTTCTACTTTTGACGCGAATGTCAAAATGCCATGTAGTGCTTTTATATTCTTTTCATTATTTTAGTGTTTTAAAGTGTTATATTCAATCATTTTGCTGATATTTTATGTAATATAATGCAGATAAAATTCTGAAATGTAGTGAAAATGATATAATAGTGAATTACGTGCATTTTGACATTCTGCCCAAATTTCCTGAGACGCATGACTTTGATATCAGCACTAAGTCATGCTAACGACTGACTGAAAGACTAAGACTAAAGACGTGAATAATAATCAATATACTCGACACTGGCACCAATAGCTCATATTATTGTAGCTCATTGCCATTAACTAAGAAGAAGAAGAATATTTTCTTCATAAAATTCAAGAACAGTGTTTCAATTTCTTTATGTTGCAAAGCTTAACTCTGAACAACAAAGTTATTTAATCAAGTTATAATCTTTAATAAAGGGCTCGCTACCTTGTTGAATAGTTCCTCTGACAATCCAAGTAGAAAACACTTTAAAACACTGTTAAAATGGATTTTTATATCAGCATTTTCTCTACACTATATTACTAATGCCAAGGAAATTATATACATATTAGGTCTTTACCTATGAAATTGCCGTTCATCATCATCTTGCTCTTATCCCAATTACTTGGGGTCGACGCAATATGTCATCTGTTTTGACATATTGCAAAAAGTTTCGGCAATGACTTTTATGACCGGCCGCCTGCCTGACGTCAACCCTCCTTGGGAATGTAATCGTTGACCCAAATGGTACCAGATGGAGTTGGTCCGGGTCAATCTAGGGCTCTTAGTCGTCTTTTACGACACCCACGAGCAAAGCAAGGGTTGGTAGTTGATAGTATTCGAAGCCGCTACCACACAGCATACCTATGAAATTGCCGTTATGTATGAAAAAAATTAAACGATTTTTTTTCATGTATTTTTTTATTTGTATTAATCGAAGTAATCACCCATGCAATCAATGCATCTTTGCCAACACAGCGGCAGTTTATTGATGCCCTTCTTAAAGAAATCAGCTGGACGGGAGGCAACAAATTCTTCAAAGGCATTTTGTACTGCCTCTCGGAATCCTCGGGAGCCTCTCTGAATTTCTTCCCGCCAAAAAGTTATCCAAATTCTGGAAAAAGAAGTAGTCTGTAGGCGCAAGGTTTGGTGAGTATGGCGGATAACGGAGAGCTTTCAACCCCAGTTCTTGCAACTTGGAGACCGTCTGCTGTGCAGTATGAGGTCGCGCATTGTCGTGCAGGAGCAGCGGAGACGAGCGATTGACCAATGCTGATTGGAGATGTGCCAGCTTCTCCATCATTGTGTTCAGTTCTTCACAGTACACATCTGCAGTAATGCTCACCCCGTTTGGTAAGAAGCTGTGATGAATCACACCGGCGCTAGACCACCAAACAGTGACCATCACTTTTCTAGGTGTAAGTTTTCGTTTAGGGCATTGTTTAGGTGCTGAACCAGGATCCAACCAACTTGCTGAGCGCTTGCGGTTTTCAAACAGTATCTATTTTTCATCGCAAGTAACAATGCGTTTCAAAATTCCTTCATTTGTGTGTCTGTTGAGCAATGCAAGGCATGTCTCGACGCGTACTTCGCGCTGGCGATCATCGAGTTCGTGGGGCACCCATTTGTCAAGCTTTCTTACCTTGCCAATTTGACGCAAATGGACCAATATTGTTTTGACGCTAACGCTGAAAGCTGCTGCTAATTCAGCCGTAAATTGTGTATCATCGGTTTCCATAATCGCCTTTAATTCGTCATTGTCGACCAAAGTCTTCGGACGACCGCGAGGTTCATTTTTCAGGTCGAAATTTCCAGAACGGAAGTAAGCAAACCAATAACAGGCGGTGCGTTGGTTTGTAGTGTTAGCTCCGTAAACGTAGTTGATGTTGCGTGTCGCTTGTGCCGCGTTTCTGCCACGACGATACTCATATTCCATAATTACTAGAATTTTTAACGTATCCATGATGACGAAAAAGATTGAAATGCGATCAAAACGTAACACTAATCAATAAACAAATGACTACTTTTGGAAAATATATAATATAATATAATATAATATCTTTATTAAAAACCATATACATTTGACACTTACACGGGTGTCTCTGCCTCTTGAATTAGGTAAAACCTGTGTCTCAAGAGACAGTTTCTTCCCGAAATACATAAACATAATCCTAGAATTATCTTACAGTGACAGGATTATAAGGTACTATTAATATGCTAACGTTATAAAGATTAATAAGATAAATATAAAGGTTAAATAACAATTTTAAGAAATTTAATATGTATATGCGCACGCGCGTTTTTCTATGTATGAGTATTATGATATGTCTGCGTTTGTTAGTGTGTGCTAGTGTGTATGTACGTGTGTGTGTGTTTGTGTACGTGTGTGTTTGTGTACGTGTGTGTGTGTGTATGTGTCAGTGCGTGTGTGTGTGTGTGTGTGTGTGTGTGTGTGTAACATAGGTATAATCAAGCGAAATAGATGTTGAGAAGTGATTCAACTTTGTTATAATCCATATTACCGAGTAAAGTTTGTATATATTTTTTAAAATTGTAATTGCTAAGGTTCTGCATACCAACGGAGTAAATTTTATTGTAAATTTGTGGAGCCCTATACTCATAGTACCGCTGTGCAAAGCTAGATTTTACAGATGGAACTGGACATCGATATCGTCGCTTACCAACTTTCGGCAACTGTGGGATAGTGACCCTGTGATATCTACGTAGGATCTGATATATGTACATTTGGCGTGTTGTAAATACTTTGCTATGCTTGTAAACGTCAGCTGTAGGGTGCCTATATGGCAAACTCAGAAGGACTTTGAGAATGGCACGTTGAGCTCGCTCAAGTTCTATGATGACTGTTTTAGACGCACCTCCCCATGAACATATACAGTAGCTAATCACACATTCACATAGTGCCTTATATATTTGTATCAACAATTTTAAAGGTGCAATAGCTCTTAATTGTTTAAAAATGTAGATCATTTTCCTTAAGCGGGTACTCAAGTTGGAAATATGTGCGTCCCAACGTAAGTGATCATCCACTACAACACCCAAATATCTTAAGCTGTTAACTTTTGTTAAGGTATCACAATCGCAATGAAGATGAGTATTACAATGATATTGTTGGTTACATGGAAATGTATGGATTCTAATATGAAAATCCGACCGAGGTCGAGATATGTTAGTTTTAGTAAAGCACATGTATTTGGATTTGTCGGAATTTAACGTAAGGAGATTAGTGTCAAGCCAACAAGTCACTCTAGCAAGACCACATTCAGTAGCTTTTTGTACCTGTTCCCATGTTCGACCATGGTATAGAATAACAGTGTCATCGGCAAACATTATGATTTCTGCATCATCTAGTGTTGTTCTTGCGAGGTCATTTATATAAGTTAAGAAGAGGGTTGGGCCAAGGGTGCTGCCCTGCGTAACACCAAAACTGCAGGCCGCTGCGTCGCTGATATGTTTGCCTACTCTTACTCGCTGCTCTCTGCCTGTTAAGTATTCTTGAAACCAATTGAGTACATGGCCTCTTATGCCAAACACAGTTTCTAGCTTCGATATCAATATTGGAACAGACACGGTATCAAAGGCCTTTTTTAAATCTAAAAAGGCACCGATTACCTTATCGCCCGCGTCAAGGTGCCTAGTTGTTGTTGATAACAACTTCAAGATAGCATCATTAGTGGATAAGCCTTCCCGAAATCCAAATTGATACTGCGAAATGAATTTGCTCTGTTCCATATATTTTACTAGCCTTTTATTAACCACCTTCTCCAAGATCTTAGAAAGGCAGGGAAGCAGTGAAATTGGTCTGTAATTAGATACTGCATGCTTGTCATCTGCCTTGTGTATTGGAGAAATAACCGCGGTTTTAAACGCTTGTGGAAAAGTACCATGGCTAAGGCTAAGGTTACAAAGGTGGGTAATTGGTGCTATTAAGGTACTTCTTGCTCCCTTAATTAGTTTGTTCGTAATTTTATCATAACCTGAACTACTACTGCTCTTCATTGATGTTATAATATCCTCTACTTCTTTCGAGTCAGTAGGTGTAAATGACATTGAAGCCAGGGGGGCATGTATGGAATACTTATGTACATTATTAGCTAATTGAGCCTCAGTCTTATTGAGCTTACGCAGCGTCGCATCGGCCAATTCACTACCAATGTTCGTAAAGTAATTATTTACTTTATTTAGTGACATGAGCGGCGTTTCACTAATTGTTAACAACTCTGTTGAAGATTGGTGTGATTTATTAATATTGCAGATGTCTTTAATAATGCTCCAGGTTTTTTTAATATTACCATTATTTATTTCCAACTTTGATTGATAGAAGCGGACCTTTAGATATTTAATTATTTTATTGCATGTATTTTTATAATTTTTATAGGCTAAACGTATCTTCTGATCGTATGGGAATTTTTTTGTTTGTTTGTATAGCTTATCTCTCTTGCGGATGGAACGAACGACACCTGTCGTAATCCATGGTTTAAGTGGCACTTTCTTTTTAGATACAAATGATACCTCAGTACAGCTGCGTATGGCATTTTGCAATATATTGACTAATGTATCCGTAGCTAAATTCACATCGTTTAAGGTATAGTAGTAAGACCAATCCACCTGAGAGAGTTTCTCAATCACAGAATTATAATTTAACTTAGTAGTTTTAATATTTTGGTTCGAATGGTTGACATTAATTCCGTTTATATAAAGAAGTATAGGATTATGATCTGTTAGTTCAGGCAATATTAGGGTTTGCCATTGGGCATTAGTTTTTACCATGAAGTGGTCCAGGCAATTGTTTGCCCTCGTAGGGAGTGTTATACCCACTTGAAGGCCATGACATGCCATAAGACATAAATAGTCATTTACATGACTATTTATTTTATCAATAGCCAGGGTATTTATGTTTATATCTCCTGTGAATATAATGTCCTTTTTACTTATATTTGCAAGGAGTAAGTCTAACGATTCTAGGTATTTTTGAGGGTTACTATAACAGGGTGGTCTGTAAGAACAAACGATAACCTGTCTCTCAGTCTCTAATACTAGACAGTTTCCCTCCATTAGGTCCGGTTCAGAGGCATCCACATGTATATAAGACTTAACATAAGCCACTATGCCATCATTCTGGTTGAGATTTTTCTTAGAAAAATATAAATCGTAATCGCAGAGAATAGGTGGTGCTATATCTTTTTTGGTCCAGCATTCTGTTAAAATAATTATATCCACTGTAATATCTATCGTTGACATAAATGCCAATAACATGTCAAAGTTACAGTAAATACTTCGTATATTTAAGCACAGTATACTTAGAGAATTGTAAAAAGTTGTGTTATAGTTTAGGATCTTAGAGCACATTAATGTATCATTAATATTAGTACAATTAGCACAATATGTATTTTCCAGTTCTTCAATTATATCTACATTAAGAGTATTGAATTTTAATTAATTTAGTGTACAGTTTATATATCGTTAATGAAACAAGGACTTCTAGAAAAGGCCATAGGGCACAACTAAAATAGATCAGAATTATTATAATCTTAAATGTTTCATAGATGTGCATTTTAGTTAAAATAAGTAATATGAATAGATATGCGATATTTTTAAGTGATGATTTTGTGTCTAAGTATTCCTCTAGCTTTGAGTTATATTTTTTACATTTGTTGGTATAGCAAATTAGGAAATGATTCATAGTTTCACATATGTAATCTATTATTTTTAGCGGTAAAAGTGTAAAAATTGTTGTTTTAAATGTGATTAGTATATAGTGTAAATATTTAGCCGAGTTCAAATTGTTATGTTGTCTATATTTTTTGTTGTAATAAGTAACGAAAAATTTTGTGATTTTACATATGTTATAAATGTATGAATTCCTTAGCGTTAAAGGTGTAAGAAGAATTTTTTTATGTATGTGTATTAGTAGTTGTGTGTGCGAGTATTCAGCTTGATTTGGTTTTATGCAGTGTTTAAGTACTTTGTGATTAAGTATTAGAAAAGGTTTGAGAGTTGTGTTCATATGTTGTGTGTAAACAAACAGAGTATATATTAAAGAAAGCTGCAGTATACCAGCTAAGCCACAATAGATAAGGAACAGCAAATCATTTCTTTGTAGTCACTTTTGCTTAAGCATTTGAATGTCTTTCTCACTGTCAATCCTGATATAGGGTGTGCCCTCGGCTTTCCGTAAGAAAATGCGGCCATTCGTGGTCCAACAAAACATATAGTTATTTTCTTTCGCAAATATTCTACTTAGGTTAAATAATTTTCGAGCGTTAGTGGTTAGGCTTTCCGAAACATAAATTGGTGAAGACTGGCATTTTAAAGCTAAATGTGATGTATTAAGCTTACTCTCTCTGTGGGTTTTGTTGAACTTTCTTAAGGATTCCAATACGTTTACTTTGGTTAAAGAGCTGGTGAATTCGACTACAATGGGCTTGTATGAGTCAGTTTTAGTGTTGAAATGAATTCCATGTTTTAAAATAAAATTAATTTGAAATTAGAATTCTCAGCCAACCAAAAATTATTTTTATTTGAAATGGCCAGTACTGCAGAACGGCAATTACAAGACCTATTATTTAGCATAATAAATAGTCGTTAACATGAAAAAAATATTGGATAACACTACATGATTTTTTAATTTCTACCAAAATTATGAAAAAGATATATATACCTATACATATGTATGTATTAAAATTTTTCAAACTATTCAAATAAATTATTTGCAGGCATTCATGATGCGGATAGGTTAAAATGTCGATGTTTCTGTTTTTCGGGTACTTGATTCAGTTACATATATGTATGTAAGTATATTGTATATACTATAGGCTGTCTCGGGTTATGGAACAACTGTTCGAGTATGTTGTATTTTAATGGTCATGGAATGTAATTACACAAAAAATAAACAATAAAACGTGATACTTATTCATAGAGATTTCAAAAATGTGTGTCTGAAAGTTTATGCCTTAAATGCATTACCTACATATTATGAACAGGATAAATGTAGGTACGAACGAACGCGCCATCGCGTGCGTCTAAAGACTCCTCTACACGTCAGCAGATGCGTCCGCAGACGTCGACAGATGCATCCGCCGTTGGATCTCTGTGAGCTGTCCACACATCTGTAGGTCGATCAATCTGCATTGAGTGAGACCATAGCTGCCGCAGCTATTTATTTATTTAGGACCTTTAAGTATTATATAAGTGTCTATCACAGTAGTTATTAAAAAACTATTGAGAAGAGGAAGGTGGTGGATGCTGTAGTCAGCATGCATGGAAACCGAACAATGTGGAAACAAAATCTTTTCCATAATTGCGATTTTTTTAACACATCCTCCTGGACGCCATTTTTTTTTTCGCAGGAATAGCGTGGCAAATCAACTTTTTGAACTATATGCAGAGCCATGTGGAGAATTTAATAATCTTGTTCAAATTGCTGCAGGAATTTCACTCTCATTCGCTTCCCGATGAACACTGCTCCGTTCCGTTGTCAGACGTGTGGGCAGATCGCTCGCTTACGCTGAACGCTGGCGCTAAAACCCTTTGATCCGTGCTACAAAAACCGACAGCTAACGGATAAGTACAGGATGCATCTGCCGACGTCAAATCAAATACCTACCACAGACGAGCAAATCACCCCCGCTACACGTCGGCGGACGCTTCCACCGATGACATCTGCAGGTGAATCTGTCTACGTGTACTGTGTGGAGGAGGCATAAGGTCATCGGGCGACCAGCTGACATTAAGGCGAAGTTTGTCTTGCTTATGCGAACGTAATCATTGATTTATTTAATTTCTAATGAACATTTAACAAATTACGAATATGTTGCAGATTAAGTATCACTGACTTTAAATTCAAATTCAAATCATTTATTAGGGGGGAGGAGCAGCTTTGGACGTTTACAAACTATATCTGATAACTTCGAAATTTTTGAAATTTTGCACGATTTTCTTTTTTAAATAATGAATAGCCTTTGTTATCAAGTAGTAAATTTTTTCTAATTTCACTTAATTAAAATTACATCTAACATGCTTATTAATAGTTCCAGTGTGAAGTCGAAATATTATATAATATAATTTACAAATATAAAGAGAAGATTATGGCTGGACCAGATCCCGCAAGCGGCACCCGATCACGAGTTAACCACTAGAGCAGCCATCACTCCCCTCAACCATTTACACATTTCAATCAGATTTACACGAAAGAGCGATGACATAATTAAAAATTTTATGTCTCTAATTCATTGAAGAATCGATACATTTATTTCAAATGTTTTTCATGGATTCCTACCATCATTGCCTAACTCCCATTTGACCAGTTGTTCCATAACTTGAGACACCTGTATGCCCACGGTCCAAATATGTATACATTATTTTTACACTCAATACCTCCACATAAATAAAATTGAAGTGTCTGTAATGTCAAAATAGTAGATGCATCTCACGCTCACACGGTTATTTGCACATTACCTATGCATACAAACCAATTTCATTTTTGAAGTAAAAACCTATACAGCGGCGTTGTGCACTTTTTTGATGTAAAACATCTATAGGCGAGGGTGAACCTTGGACCACCACCACCAACCATCTTGGATATGTATGTACATTTGTGTAACGAAACCATAACCTGTTTTGGAATTTTGTACAACTGAATCAAATATTACTAAAATCTGAAACTAACATTTCCTGTCTACTTTACGTGGAATGCCAATAGGTAGGGTTGCCAGATCGGCAATCCTAATAGCTGGACAGACCAGCCAGTTTGACCGGACATTTGGGTAGAAAGGCCGGACACCATACATTATTAAGGATTTTATGTTTTAGTATTATTAAGTACGACAAAAAAATGTATGTAAAATTAAGCTTTTTAGATTATTATGACAACAATCGACTCGCCTGCGCTCGGCCACGCTCGGCGCTAGCTCGTTTGCGAAATGTAAAAAGCCTAATAAAAGCCGCACACCCATTATTTTGGCCGGACACGCAATTAAAAAGCCTACCTACGTCCGGCTTTATCCGGACGCCTGGCAACGCTACGAGTAGGTAGCGTTGCCAAACAAATGTCAAAAGTTTTGAACGTTCCGATACCTATTCAAAATTTTGGTTCAATTTAATGTATGGAAATATACACTAATTTATTAACTAGGCAAATTATTGTACTTTAGAAAATTAGGGAGGCATTTTCAACCTATCAGTAATAAAGTGTAGTGCTCGCGTAAACATCAGATATCATTAAGTAATAAACTAAACTAGTAAAATTATTGTTTGTACCTATATGCGTTCAAAAACTGTGCTAAATCCAATGCTAATTTTGTTACTTGTGGTGATTAGTTTGACACTTGTAAAATTGGAAGTTAGAGAAGTAGTTTTTTTAATTTGGTTTGGTAGCATATGCTACTAATTGAAATTTAACCAATAAAAATAAAACATCTTAACCTACCTATGTGTTGTGAAAATTGTTCGCTGCTTACGTGGTCTCGAATTACGCTGTTTTCATCCATTTCAAGTATTTCATTAATTATTTTTTTGTAGCAAAGAATTTTAAAAATGTAAGTAGAATATTTATTTTATTTCCTATAAGCACGAGGTCCGTGAAATATACAGGCTATTCAATTTTCAATATCTTGAATACGCGGTTTATTATAAGTTATTTCAAGGAAGTTTATAACCATTTTTCAGCAGGTGATGTTTATTAAACATAATTCTCATTTTTAAAATTTTGCCAATAT
Source organism: Lymantria dispar (assembly GCA_032191425.1). NCBI lineage: Eukaryota > Metazoa > Arthropoda > Insecta > Lepidoptera > Erebidae > Lymantria > Lymantria dispar. The sequence continues at coordinate 26,797,401 of CM063452.1, read as the reverse complement.
GATATACTCATAGTACTAGTTTTTTCGTTACTTACTATAGTTCTAGTTACTGATAGAACAATCATACCTGTGACTGCCAAACAGCTTTTATAGGTCTACACATTTACATGCGGTACAATTTAGTATACTTATTTGTTGGTGGTTTTAATGAATTGGTTATTCTTATCTCATATATTTTAATGTGCCCCATTTTTGAGCACAGGCTGTGTGAATAAACACAGTTAAACTAGTACTCACCTGATATTAAATGGAGCAGATATCAACTGGTTTTTTAACCTTTAGAGTTCCAATTTCAAACTGTAAGAAACTAGTTATATCTTGAAAATTGTCAGTGATAGAATAATATAATTCCTTATCTGTAGTAATGCTTACATTTATTTGTCTGGCCTTTCTGACCTAATGACCTATGTACGTCAACAGTAGGCGATGAGACAAATCCTCCGTCTCAAAATATTCAGTGTACTAGTGACATCCACAATGAGAAGCCATACGTATTTTGATTCTTTGGGCTCGGCCAGGTAAATTATATGAAAAAATGTGTTGTGTTTTCTTATCAATGTAAACAGTTGCACTATTAACATTGTTTATTTATTTACATATATATATTTTTAATAATCTAAGTTTAATCTGTGTTTATGTGTTTTCATCAATTTTATTGAAATTATTTTCTTATGTCTTAACTATTTGCACTAATGTATCAATTTAAAATGTCATTTATTACATCATTAGACAGAAAAAATATTTTAAATAGAGAAGAAATAAATGTCTTGTTACTATTACAATTTCATCAATTAGTTAACAAATCATTATTAGTTTCATAAAATGCTTTGACTTTGTACATATCTAGATATAGATTATTAAATGAAACTTTTTTTAATAGAGCTATGGCCCGAATCCTGAATGGAAAAGCCCTTGCAGCTGAAATCCAGAATGAGTTGAAAGAACAAATTGCTAACTGGATAAGTCTAGGCCACAAAACTCCTGCTATTCGATGCATCTTAGTTGGGAATGACCCTGCAAGTCACACTTATGTTAATAACAAAATCTTAGCTGCAAGAAATGTTGGCATTGATGCTGAAGTGATTCTACATGACAGTTCTATTACTGAAGCAGAACTAATTAATGAGATACAGAAATTAAACCAGGACACCAATGTTGATGGTATTCTAGTACAATTACCAATTCCCGATACAATGGATGAAAGAAAAGTGTGTAACATGATCATTCCTGAGAAGGATGTTGATGGTTTTCATATTATAAATGTTGGCAGATTGTGTGTAGATATGCCAACTATAGTTCCTGCTACCGCCTTAGCTGTAATTGAGATGTTGAAGAGGTAAATTCTATTTTATTAAATACTAGTAATTCCATTTACTAAAAGGAATTTTATACGACTTATGATTAAGTTGTGTTAATCTTTTCTCTTTCAATTTTAGAATTAATATTGTAATAGGATAATAGTCCCCTTATGTTCAGCAGTCTGTCTTGTTGACATGTAATTGGGTTTCAAGTGTTTAAATAATATGAAGTGCATGATACATCCATTGATATGGCCATCTATAGTCTTTTGATATTTTGTGTGTATAATGTAACTTATAAATACAATTGTACAATGACTAATGAGTGAATATTTTTAGATTCAACATTGACACTTTTGGACGGAATGCTGTTGTAGTTGGTAGATCGAAGAATGTTGGCATGCCCATCGCTATGATGTTGCACAGTGATAAAAATCATGAAAGTAGATTAGGAATGGATGCTACAGTAACAATCTGTCATCGTTATACACCAAAAGAAAAATTGGAATTCTATTGCCAAAATGCTGATATTATAATTAGTGCTACAGGTTAGTTTTGTTCTATTTATAACTAGCAACCCGCCCTCGCTTCGCTTCGGTTATAGGTTATAGTCGTTTTACCCGCGTAGTTCCCGTTCCCGTAGGAATACCGGGATAAAATATAGCCTAGTTACACCCTAATATTATAGCTTTCCATAGGTGAAAGAATTTTTGAAATCGGTCCAGCCGTTTTGAAGATTACCCGGAACAAACAGACAGACAGACAAAAATTTTTTAATTGCTATTTTAGGCATAGGTGTCATGCAAATAACCGTGTGAGCATGAAAAAATGCCTATTATTTTGACATTACAAACAGACACTCCAATTTTATTTATTGGTATAGATATAGTCTTATGATATCTTTTTAAATTAACAATTAGTATTAATAATTAACGAATTGAATGAAAATTTCATATATATTTTATAACACATTGTCTTCAAGAAAGAATACAAATATTTTATATAAATTCTTTACGAGCTGTAATTAATAAATCTATGACTGCACATTTGGCAAATGTGCAGTTGTCTAACCATTGACTTGAACCAGTATGGTTAGGATACCGACCTAGCATGCTAGTGTTACAGCTTTGACTCCCACACAGGACAATAAGTTGTGTAATGCAATTCACATTGTCTTGTTCTGAATCTGGGTGTAATTTGTGTCTATTTCATACATACTCTTTGTGTTTGTTAGTGCAATACAAGGATTATTTCCTTAGTACATGCTTTATTTTTAAAATGTTCTTAATATTAATCTTAATTTTGGCCAGCCTTATTGATAATTAAATGAGCAACTGCCTCACTTTATTACCCAACAGAGTAATCATTCAGTAAATTTTTCTTTATAATTATCAATCTTCTTGATTGTTAATTCCCCAGATAATGGCAGACTTGTCTTTTATTACAAATTTATATTCACATTAAACAAGACACAATTTTAGAATTTATAATTATATAATTGTATGCTTGTAAAGTTCCCTCGCAATAGCAGGATTCCTTCCTTTATAGGTCTTCCCTTTAAAATTAAAAAACAAATGTACTCTTGTTGGATAGTTTAGCCATTATAGCCGTTATAAAATAAATGTATTTTCTACAGGTGTTCCATCACTGATCAAAGCTCACATGGTAAAACCTGGTGCAACAGTTATTGACATCGGCATCACTAAAATCACAGATGCCAATGGAAAATCGAAATTAGTCGGAGATGTAGACTATGAAGGTTAGCTTTTTTTCTTGCTATATTTTTTATTATATTGCCACTAATGACTTTCAGGTTACTTAAATCAAATCCATATTTTTTATCCTACAAATAAATGTTATATGTGTGACTGCACAGATGGCGTAGTGGTTGAGACGTACACCTACTGCGCCAGTCTCGAGGGTTCGAATCCCGCGCAGGACAACACTTTGTGCGATCCACAAATTGTTGTTCCGAGTCAGGATGTGATTTGTGTCCGTTAATTTATATGTTTGTAAAGTCCCTTGCAATTAAAGGATAAATTACCTTCGTGCAGGATATGTCTTTAAAAAAAAAATATCCTTATTTAAATTCTATTTATATTTTACCGTACTTAGGGTTACCTGTCATGTAGCAAATTGAAATGTCCTGAATAAATGCCTGAGTTCTATTGATTTTGTAGTTATTTGCGAATAAACATCGCTTAGGATTCTCGAATTCATAATTATTTCTCTTCTAGAGTGCACAATACAATTGTTCAGTTAATAGTCTTAAGCAATATTTATGAAATGGTGCAATCTATTGTATGCAGAAGAGTTGAAAAACATTGTACATTGGTTAACAAGTGTTACTTGAAATCTTCTACTAGAAAATTTTGTAGCATTCGTATAAATTGATAGTAGAATTATTTGCATAAAATCAGCACCTCATTTAGTGCTCCCATGACCATGAAACCATTCGAAATGTGAAATTAAAAATCAAATTCAAACACTATAAAATGCATAAAAATAGGTTTATTTCAATTCCAAATACGATATCATTGAAAAATTATTTTTTTTTTTGTACAAGAAAATTATTTATTTTTTAATTTTTCTCCCAACAGAGGTGAGCAAAATCGCTGGAGCGATTACGCCCGTACCTGGTGGTGTTGGTCCGATGACTGTCGCGATGCTAATGCACAACACTTTCCAAGCTGCCAGACATCTCCGAGACAAATCTTCCAGCGTACAGACTCTGCAGTAAATATTTAGTTGACATAATTATGTATAAAATCTTCTATCTTTATTTATTATTCTTAATTTGGTGCCGAATTAAAAAGAAAACAAAGTCATACATTCGTCACATGTCCCATTCTCATTCTCATGTCTTCGCGGGCAATGAAAATAAATTTTGTTGTCCTAATCTAACCTTGATGTGTCATTTACCTTTAAAGTCTACTTTGGCGGGCATAGTATCTGTAAAAATACATATTGTAGCTGTTAAGTGAACTGTAGCTATCTAAACTTTTATTTAGTACTTAAATATATTGTTTTTATTTTGCTTCTAATAAATTTCATCGTGTAGTATTCGATATGAGTTTCTAACTCGTTAGATTTTTTTTTTTCACAAATGAACTATTCACAGGGCACTACGTGAATTACGTTATTTAAATAAAATGTCACATTTAAAAACGTTACAATGAAATAAAAACCAAAAATATTATAACAATATCATGATAAATATATCTACTTAAAATCAGGTCTCTAATAATAAACAATTATTTTATCGACTATTTTACAAAATACGACCGAAACTATTAATCAATATAAATTAATTATTCCTTGCCATTGTGTTCCGCATAACATGCGTAGTGATATTAACAAGGGACCTAATGAATAACTACCTTGAACATTAATTTTAACGACGTTCAAAATTGAACCCTAATGAATCTCCAACTATTTACGTGACAAATTTTTAAATTATATTTAAATTATACATTCCTTAGTTTAATTTCTTATTCGAATTTAAAATGTAGCTGTACTTCTTCATTTAGGTAACTTTATTAGATTTAATATGATATATTATTTTCAGAGAGAAATAAAACCATTTGGAAGATATGTCTCTAAATACGATTTTATTGCTATTAGCAATAGAGACGAAAATTCATTGAAAAGACATACAAATGAAAGTTTAGCCTGTAAGGATCATTGAGTATTATTATAACGATAAAAAAAAATAATTATATATTAGGGTATATTAAAACGTTATTAGTATTACTTTACGAATAACTACACCCTTGCCGCATCCATCATTACATTATCATTTCAAGTTAGGCATGAAATTTTGATGATGACGCAAACAGCACAATTGTTTGAATATATTAATGTTTCAAATATACCGAATGTATATCATTATAATTTTTGACTTATGTAATTGGTATAAAGTTAATTATTGAATAACTAACTTTTCGATTTATGTGTTTTTGTTCTTATAGGCATGTTGCAGATTATTAAATAATCCTGCATTGGGTTTATTTTAAAACTGATAGAACTCTTTTACGTATAATATACCTTACTATATAATTAATTGTGATAGTGCTATTAAAAGCATTTTTGTATTAATGTTTTATTAAAAATAATTATTGTTGTTGATGCAACGTATTGATTATACATATGTTTTAAATTTGAATACGATTTTTATTTATTTTCCTTAGAATTTATAGTGTTTTTTTTATCAATATTTATACGATCTTCTCAGCTACGTCCCACTGCTGGGCTCAAGCCTCCTCCGCTATTAGAGGAAAATTTACATATATCATGCTGGTTAGACGTATTGGTATTTTTTATGGGTGGGCTATGGTCAGCGCATACGCCGTCCATTCCGTCCGGAGCGTCGAAAGGACGGCGCACGGGCCCTTAACCCACCCGTACCCAAGTCGCGTTCGTCGTTGGGCCGACCACCAGTGCCGAGTTCCTTGTCCTCAGTGGTCGGCCCGATGGAATACCCTTTCGGGTACTCTCGACTCTCGACGCCCTTGTCCCGGGACGTCGGTCGCCGTCGCGCAGTCAGCGTCTCTCCGGGTGACGGACTAAAGTCCCCGGTCCGGTCACCCGCGGCCTCGGCTAGAGCGGCATCAGGCATTGAATTTCGAATTTTCCTTCCCTCGAAATGACGTTATCTGCATATCAAATCCATTAGTCGTCTTAGTCCCTTAATCGAGGGGGTAATGAAATGTATATTACTCTGTCCTTACACGGAAAAAATACTTTAAGAATTCTCAATACACTCGACTTTTTAAATGAAACTTATGGTCCAAAATTGTTTGCACGCTTGCAATATGGCGGCAACCATTATCTTTTGAGCATTCGAATTTCATTCAAATGTTGAAGGGACGATTTTATAAAATGCTTCGTGTATTTATCAATGTGAAATGAGGTCGATGTCATTCGACCTACTTGCTTCACATCGCAGACCTTTTCTTTGGTTAAATAAACTGGTTAATTGAATATAATAATATACTAGTAACCCGCCCTCGCTTCGCTTTGGTTTCAGTCTTTCCCGCGTAGTTCCCGTTCCCGTGGGAATACTGGGATAAAATATAGCCTAGGTTACTCCCTGATGAGCTTTCCATTGGTGAAAGAATTTTTGAAATCGGTTCAGCCGTTTTGAAGATTACCCGGAACAAACAGACAGACAGACAAAAAAATATAAAGTGTATTTTAGGCATATCTATAGTGCATTTGCACTATAGATATGCTAACCACGTGAGCATGAAAAAAGTCTATTATGTTGACATTACAAACAGACACTCCAATTTTATTTATTGGTATAGATAACAATAAGTCAAGGTTAGTGTAAGTATAATCAATTTATATCGCGTTGTTTTATGCGTTTAGAGTATTCAAACTTGGGCAATTCAACGTTCTTAGTACTATTATTGGATTGCTTCCAATTGCTAAAAAGAGGAGAATTGACCTACGATACCATGCTGGTTATAGAGATTATTTTGAGAGTTCCTTCTCTTGCACAGATATCGTATGCTTATCATATCTCTTATTCGTCTTTTACACACATCATATCATCATCTCAGCCCATATACGTCCCACTGTTGGTCTCGGGTAGCGTTGCCAGGCGTCCGGATAAAGCCGGACCTAGGTAGGCTTTTTAATTGCGTGTCCGGCCAAAATAATCGGGGGTCCGGCTTTTATTAGGCTTTTTACATTTCGCAAACGAGCTAGCGCCGAGTGCAGACGAGTCGACGGTTGTTATAATAATCCAAAAAGCTTAATTTTACATATATTTTTTGTCGTAACTAATAATACTAAAACACAAAATCCTCAATAATGTAGGGTGTCCGGCCTTTTTACCCAAATGTCCGGCCAAGCTGGCTGGTCTGTCCGGCTATTAGGTTTAACGACCTGGCAACCCTAGTCTCGGGCCTCTTCCGCTATGGGAGGCAAATTGACCTACTATACCACACTGGTCAGACGTGGTGGCATAGAGTTTTGTTTCGAGTTTTCCTTCTCTTACATAGATAGATGTATGCATACTATAATCCCTTAGTCATCTCTTACGACACCCACGAGTAAGAGGTGATGAATTGTATTCTTAATCCGTCACCACACGGAAATACACACGGGCAATTGAATTCTGTGTGTGGCACGAATTTCTGTATTGCCGAATTGCTTTACTGATATGAGAGATAGGCAAACATAGTTCTTCAGATACCTTATGTGTTTCTTATCTAATTACGGTTCCAGTGCGTTAAATTTTGGTAAAATATCCTAACAGTTATTTTAAACAAAACATAGTGCAAATTGTTTATCATTATCAGCGACAGCTGCCCTATGCACCACTGGTGGGCAGGCTCCTTCACAATTGAAAGAAAATTTACCTATAATACACTCGCCATACAGGTGTTGTCCTTCTCTGGCATAAATATTATTACAGGAAAGGGTTCATCTCGACCCACAGAATTCCTTTTGTTGGGCTTGGGCCTCCTCCACAATGGGAGGGAAATTGACCTACTATAGCGCGCAGTTCCCACATGTTGGTATAATGTTTTATGTCAAGATTTCCTTCTTTGCGTAGATATTATGTGCATATTATTTGCCCAGGTACAGGTGAAATGTATTCTTAATCCGTCACCACACGAATGTGCAAAATGTTCTCCATAAAAAATATAACAACTTCGTGTTGGCCATAAATCAATTGTAAGCGGGTCAAATTTGAGATGTAAATAAGTTATGGCAAATTTGACCGCTTAGGCAAGCAATGCAGAAGTGTGAACGACTGGAAGTCATTCTCTGATCAGATATTGTTAAATCATTATAACTGTTTTATATATATATATACCTACTCAAATTTGCTGGTAATTGCAGCTTATTGTAACTAGTATTTAAATATAATGATTCGAGATTTCTGTGCGAAATAGAATCCGAAATACAGAAATCCATAAAAGAACGGGTGTAACCGACATAGCACGAAAAATTAGCACGCTGAAGTGACAATGGGCAAGCCACATCGCCCCACTGACGGCCGCTGGAAAAGAAAGGTTCTCGAGTGGCGACCACGTATCGGACCACACAGTGTAGTATTGGCGAAACTAGGTGGACCGACGACCTGGTGAAAGTTATTAGGCATCATTGGATGCAGGCAGCACAAGACCGAACTTTTTGGAAACACGAGGCCTACGTTCAGCAATGGACGGCGATAGGCTGAATGATAACGCTGATGATGATGATTCAAATACAAAGCTTGGTAGATGGTGTAATTGACAGTCCATGCTGAATGCCGTGGGTTCGATACATATGCGAGGACATAACTAAACTACAAATTTTGTTATTTTAAGTCTGAATATCATTTAAAGCCGTTATTGGAATGTTGATTAAGACGCCCCTGATAAAAATCCTTATTTATTTTTCAAGCCAAAGACTTTTAAATTGAGATTTTTTTTTGTTGTGTGTGTAGCTGTTGGTCGCAGATGACCTTGACAGCTTAACGCGGTCATTGGGCGAGCGGACGGCTCTCAACCCGGTTTGAAATTGAGATAGAAACAATTTCATTTATATTTTTGCTATTTACGCTGTCAAACGCATTTTTCAACGAGCGGGCTAAGTTATTAGCCATTATTTGTTTTAATAGTTTTCAGGTGGAAACCAGCTTAATAAAACTCGTTCAACCTTATCTCAGACACTCTATTGCCGAAGGAAATATTGGTGTTAGCAACTTATTGATGGGTTTACTATACGATAGTATACCTATATCTAAGCCAGCGTAAAACATTTTAATGTAATTTTATTTTCAATATGCTTACTATCTAAATAAGTTCTACTCTACGGGCTTCTCTTCCACCGTAACAGGGTAAGCTGCTCTTATTGAATCGGGCTGGGTATTAAATTCCACTTATGTTTATTTTTTGTTTATGTACGTGGTGTTTGAATACACACTCATTTTTCTCATAATTAATCGTCGTTGTGAATTTTTGTCAGAAAATACAAGGGAGCCAGACACGGATGTCACTGAATCCGGACCAGTGAGCCGCCCAGTGGATGGGACCGCACGTGTTCAGCTGCCAATAAAGAAAGATGTAATGGGTATTAATATTCGGCTATTTCGTATCGCTTACGGATATGAAATTATTTTAGATTATTTTTTTTTAGGCGGGCTATGGTCTTTATGCACGCCGTCTGTTCCGTCTAAGGTGACGAAAGATCGGCACGCGGCTCCATAAAACACCGTCTCCCTTCGCCATTGGGCCAACGCTAGCCTGGAAAGCCTATAATGATGAACGTTCGTCATCAAATCAGATGAAACTATATCTAAAAATATTTTTTAGGTATTATATTATTGACAATAGCCAAAACAATATGTTGTCTTTAATAATTTTCATGGATAGAGATTAGATTTAAATGGGTTAGTCAACATTAAGTTGTAATCCCGACCAGACTTGCAATAATTTCCCATGACTAGCTGTATCCATTAAGGATATAACCCATCTTAATTTCCCACGAAGACTGCATGAACACAATTCACCTTTATGTATTAACACAACGAGGATGTTAATAATTAATTCGCGTCTGCTGAAATAAACGAGACCGCGGTACAGTTCGCTCGCGCATTACGACGAAATGTTGCGGTGTTCTGCCTCACCGCGTTTTGTGTTATATGCCTTGCAAGTTACCGACAGCTGCTTTGATTAAATTTTGATAGATAGGTCTATTATTTAAGATTTATTGATAACGAACAAATTATAGAAGCATACATAACATTTACTTGCACAGTTTAGTAAGAAGTGTTTAATTGGTTCATCTCAGCTCATCCATATTACACTGCTGAGCTCGTACCACTTCAGTAATAGGAGGGTAATTAATCTACTATACCTAACCGGTTAGAGGGGTTAATTTAGAATTTTATTTCGAGTTATCCTGCTCCTGAATTATATGCATATTATATTTCTTAGTCGTCTTTTACGATATCTACGGGCAAGATAGGAGTGACAAATCTTACTCTGTCACCACATAGATGGGTTAATACAATAAAATTTAACAGTGTTTGTGTTCATTCAATTCTATTGAGGTTAGGGAGCGTAGCCATATTACGTGATTTGTATAGAGGGAAATAGTCTTCGAAAATACTTGAAAGAAATTAGGCCTTCATTTGTTCAACGGATTGTGTCCGAACGGAGGAACCGGTGGAAAATTAAAAAAAATGGGTCATGTATTATAAGAATGTGCCCTTCTCTACCTCTTACAAAATTACAAAATATAGACATAAAGTATTTTCTTTTAAAACCCTTAATTAAGAAATAATAAAAAAAAGACCACCAGCATTACATTCCGGAGGGCTTCAGAAACATAATAAACCGACACTTACACCGAGACTCAGAGCAACAAGCTGTAGATCGCACAAAGTATTGTCCTGTTTGGTAATTGAATCCACGATACACAATATTTTTTGCATAACAGATGTGAAAGCTGGCGATTGAATGAAAGACCAGCTTACGCTGCTATTGCTATTTGGTACCGGTATGGAAATACAATTTAGCAGGCCATAACTTTGTACGGAGTGTCCTAGGAAACAACTAAGACAAGAAGAAGGAAGTGACGAGACGAAAAAATTTTGAAATAAAACTTCCAAATTACCTAGTGTGTTATAATGCATTAATTTCCCAAATGTCTTAAAGGAGACTCGCGGCCTATAATAGATTTACTAAAGAAGCCAATAATACCGCTATAATAATGCAAATACAAATTATATTGAAAAGCCAATACATTAAGTCCCTCAAAAACGAAGTGAATGGTTCACAATTACTATTATGTCACAGACCATTAACCTTCAATAGGGTTCTGTCAAAAATTGGATAACCCTTAGAAAGTACAAAAGAATATCTGACGAAGTTATATCAAATTTCCAAATGTAAATTGGATATCGTCACAGGTGGACAGTCACTGAATCTTCTACGCAATGCCTTCGCGTCTATATACATTAGAGAAAATATGTCCTTAATAGAAAATATGTATACCAATGAATGCTTAGATGGCGTAGTGTTATATAAGTAGCAAACTTTCTTGCCAATTGTAATGGGTTTTGATTACCACAGAAACAATTTGCATGCGATTTTATTGTCCGTGGGTGTCGTAAAAAGAAATAAGGGTTCAGTGTTAATTAGAGTAATAGAGAAGGGAACACCTTCTCTTGCATAGATGTTTTATTAATACAAAATCTCTAGATCATCCTTTACGACATCCACGGGCAAGATGTACTATGGTGAATTATACTCTTACTCCCTCACCAAACGGAAAATATTACTTCATCTAAGTAACATATTATAGCGCGAGCGAAATAAATAATTTCATTTCTATTTTTGCATATAAACTGCATGAATGACAGGTTCACTCTGTCCTAACTTTCTTGAGTTTCTCTTCTCATTCTCAATTTATTATTACACAATTTCTACGCTACAGCAAGTCATCTATGTGGTAGTACCATACAGTCGACAGTCAATCAGTCTATAGCCGCGAGCTGGTCCGTCCGGGCTACCACATTCTCTAATGAAAATGAACGTCTAAGTAGTAGCAGTTTGTTTCTCCACTTCATTCGGTAAGCAAGAGACTCGGAAGCCCACCTTTATGAGGTTGTTTGTGTGTTGGTGGATTTTGGTGATGTCTTTAGTATCGCTGAACCTTATTGCACGCATTTACACTCCCTTCACTTTCTTCCCTATAGGCAGCAGCCTAGTAAAGGTCTATGAGCGGCAATATCACTTACCATCCAATGCGCTGTTAGCTTGTTTGCCACCAACAGAAATTAAAAAAAAAATGCCATGTTACCTTATTTATGCAATAAACTTTTCAGTAATATTTCAAGTTAACTGTTACTTTAATACGGTTTTATTAGGTCAAAGCCGTTGTATAAAAATATAAATACAAAGTTCATACAATAAATATCTAAAACACATACATTTCATTATTAGTGCAAATTAATAGATTAAAGTAATTACTGAGGTCATTTAACAGATCAAAGTCTATTTAATTACACTGTATGTAGAGAGGGCCTTGATTTAATAGATATCCAAGCAAGAACGCGTGACATTATTACTTGCTATCAAATGTAAACACATATATATACCTACGTTGACTGCACCTACCGTGCCAGTGTCACGGGTTCGAAACTCACGCAGAACAACACTTTGTGCGATCCATCAATTGTTATTCTGAGTCTGGATATATTTTGTTTGCGTTAATTATGTGTTTGTAAAGTCCCCTCAATACAAGGATTATTCAAAGTAGCATATTTGTCACTATTGTACTGAGCACCTACAACCCGCCGTTCTCTATCAGTCTTTTTATCAACTGGTCAGATTTTTGTTGGTCAATAAAAGGATATTAAAATAAAATCCTTTCAATGTAAATAATAAACGCTTTCTATTTTGAGGTAATTTAAGCAGCGGCAGTAGAAAATTTGACTTATTGTTACATGTTGTCTCAAATTAAGAAATATTTATGGGTTTAACTTCATAATAAATAAGGATAGGCTGCGCTAGAAATAAAAGGGGGTGATATTAATAAAAGCACTTTATATTCACACAATTCAGTTAGAAATTACAACTATACTTATTAAGCTTATTAGGTACTGAGACATTGTGAGTAAAAGCGTATTTCTTACGAAAGAAAATTAATTTTATTGTTATATGTACCTACTTGCCTTTACCATGTTCAAGAGCATAGATATCATCTTATAAAAATTATTATTACTTACTTATTAAAAAAATATACTTAAGTTAAAAACAAGTTTATGAATAAATAATATAACTTTATCTAAGTAATAATACTCAAACGATCCTTAACGTCTAAAATATAATTTAGTCTAGCGAATTTTGCATAACAATCATCTAAAAAAAATACGCTTCTTTTTACATTATTAACATATGCTTGGCACTAAAAATAAAAAATAAAATATAAAGAAAACTAAGCTTTAAATAGATAAGTTTTTATAAAAAATTTAGAACAATATCTTTTATCACGAGAAATTCTCTATTAGTCCATTATATAAGAACATAAAAAATAAAGCTATTTTAAAGTTAAATGTAACTAAAGATACCAACTAAGATGTTATTGTAACGTCCGAAGACTGGAAGACTTGTCTCTAAGATGTCTGGCAGCTTGGAAAGTGTTATGCATTAGCATGGCAACAGTCATCGGTCCAACACCACCAGGTACCGGGGTAATCGCTCCAGCGACTTTACTTACCTCTGATAAAAAAACATAAAGAAACTTATACAAAAATAGAAATATATCATAATTCTATAGTAGCGAAGGTGGTTACTCAACTTTGAAACGATCAAAAGTATATTTGTAATGTACATTATAATAATTACTAGGAGAAATGTCATATAAATAAAAGGCGATAAACATGTCGGGGATAATGATTAATGATGTGCTTCTACTATACAAAATGATGTACCTAAAGCTATAAATTTAGGGTTCTAACACTAACACCAAAATTTTCTCTTTAGTTTTTTTGCGCAATGTCAATTTTATGAACTATCTCAAGGAACTTACGACCGAAATAAATGAAAATTATGACCTATCTATACTATATAAATCTATCTCAATAATAAACGCTGACTAAATACTGTGAGATAATTCAGAATTAAAATTGATCGAAAAAATAATAAGAAGTTCGTATTACTGAAAACATAAGATAGATATAAATTTTGGAGACTCCTAAACTTCAGGTAATAATGAGATGTCTTAAATAATAAAAAATGAGACCGAATAAATACAGACTATTGGGAAACTGGTTGGCAATCAGAGCGACAAATAAAAATAAGGAAGTTGATAAAATGAAATGATATAAATGAAATGAATATAAACGCATATAACACTAACCTTCGTAGTCAACATCTCCGACTAATCTGGACCTTCCATCAGCATCTGTGATTTTAGTTATACCTATATCAATAACTGTGGCACCAGGTTTCACCATATTACCTTTGATCAGTGACGGAACACCTGTATAATTAAATTAGGTAACTGAATTATTATGCGTAAGTAGCGATGCATCGACTATAATAGATTTATAAAGAATCAGTATTCAATACATAAATAAATATTTAGAGACTTCTACAGTTTTCAATTGGACTCTTATAGGTTTTTTAATATTCTTAAGTATATTATTTAGTTTTTATGAATTGCTTCTATATATATTTATGAACTGACTTAAATGATTATTTTTATTTTATTGAGAAGGCAATATCTCAAGGGTGTTTAAAAATTTAAAATTGAGACCGAGTTTGGGATATTACTTAGACGATGTTATTTAGGATTTCTAAAATATGACTGTTGAAGTAATCAATTAATAATTATGTAAAATTTCACAAATTTTTTAGCTTGTTAGTATAAATAATTTCTATCTTTGTTTAAATTTAAAATTTATTAGCACTAACCTGTAGCACTAATAATAATATCGGCGTTCCGGCAATATAAGTCCAATTTTTCTTTTAATGTGTAACGATGACAGATTGTAACAGTAGCATCCATGCCAAGTCTGCTATCATGATTTTTGTCACTATGCAACATCATTGCTATTGGCATCCCTACATTTTTAGATCGACCCACTACAACTACATTGCGTCCTAATGTGTCTATGTTAAACCTGAAAGTATTAAGAATTGTCATATATCAATTTTTTATTATAAAATAAAGTTAAGATGGATTCATATATAAGACATTCTCAGAGGGTAAGCTTTAATTAGAGCTAGTTGTCGTTTTATGAAAACCCGTAAATAGATAGGTGTGCCTAAAACAGCTCATTTTCTAGTCGTATTATGAAACACAAAAGACCACAATAATTTAATAAAAACTGCATATTAAATTAAAGTTATAATGATGTAAATTGAGAAAAAAGACTTCATAAAAACCGTGATCACTTTCTAAATAAGGATTCACTGTAATTTTTTTTGCTTCTAGCAAAAAACTGTAAAGCGTGGTTTAATTTGAAGACGATAAATACTTATAAAAATTAAATCCAACCAAAATAAATTCTTGAAATAAAGTCTTAAGTCTTAATTTGTAGATAAGTCGAGCATTAGCTATTTAGACTCCCAATCGGAATTATAAAATAATTTATGCTCTTAAATTTTTAAATATTTACATGTTGTTATAAACATGGCGCTTCTTCATAGAGCATTGAAATTAAATGTTAATGAAGATATAGAACTAAAGTTACAACCAGTTATTAAAAAAGAAACTCACCTTCTCAGCATCTCGATTACAGCTAAAGCAGTAGCAGGTACAATAGTTGGCATATCAACACACAGTGTCCCAACATTTATGATATGGAACCCGTCAACATCCTTCTCAGGTGCTACTGCATTACACACTTTTCTTTCATCCATATTATCTGGTATTGGCAACTGTACTAGAATACCATCAACATTGGTATCTTGATTCAATTTCTGTATTTCATTAATCAGTTGCTCTTCTGTAATAGAACTGTCATGGAGAATCACTTCAGCTTCAATGCCAACATTTCTCGCTGCTAAGATCTTATTGTTAACATAGGTGTGGCTTGCAGGATCATTTCCAACTAAGATACAGCGAATAGAAGGCACTCTATTTCCTAGGCTTACCCAATGCGCGATATTTTGTCTCAACTCATTCTGGATTTCTATCGAAAGAGCCTTCCCATTCAGAATTCGAGCCATAGTGCTGTGGATAAAAAAATATTTCATTAAATTATAAAAATGTGATTAAGGTGCTTTATATTGTTGATAGGTTATTTTAAATAATTATTTTAGAGCTTGTAGTAACGCAAATAAACGAAATAAATATAATTAAAATAGTAACAATATTATAAAAGTAGGTCAAGCGTGTTTAAATAACCTTCTTTTAATGATAACTGAGAAACAAAGTAATTAAAGCTGTATTCAAATCTTAACGGAATTGATTTTATTATATGCTATTTTTAATTAACTTGTCTATATTTATATACGCACATTGTTTCTGTATATATTTGCTTGATTTAATTTTAAATATAAGTCTTCCTGTGACAGATGTCGATAATTAACTGAATGCCTTGCTTCGGTAGATTTGCTTTTTACTGTTTTGATAACGTACAGAGGGCAGGTCAGCTCCGCCCAAGAATATACTGTAGATAAGAAACAATTAATATTATATCTTTAGCAATAATTAAACTAGTTTCATACGGTTTTAAAATGAGAGCTGTTAGGGTTAAAAGAGTTCAGTAAATACATCAAAATCTGGTTATTCATAAGTAAAATCTGCTTAAAACTGACTTTATTGGCGGCCGTGCAACTATCTAACTGGAATAATAAATATCTAACATTCGTTTAAAATAATGACATAACTATATAAATAAAAAAGCTTATTAATAAGTCTGTCTAGTAACTGAGATTTTTATAATTCAGTTTCTTCAAAAGTAAGTTCAAATATTTAAGTAGTATATAAAATCCCCAAAATTTCTCAGAATTTTCTAATTAACTGCCTCGTTCATCTAGTAAATTCAACATGCTACTGACAATGAATTGTTGAATTAGTATTCTGGGCCGGACAATAAAACAATACTTTTATAAAAGAGAATATTTTTGTTAACAAAAATTGTATGTTATTTTTCCTTCCATTGTAAAAGTGGTTCACCCAACAATGGGAAGTTTGTGATTTTTCTTTGAATTAAAATATTATTTACTGACAAAGTCAATTTTACATAATGATTTCTGATGTTTACTCGAGCATTATTAGGAGCAATATCATAATGTCTGACCTAAATTTATACCAAAAATTGTGGGTCGTAACTTTATATTTAATTTTCCGTAGGGGGTAGATAATTATAAAAATCTGTAATAACGTTGACTTGTTTGGAAGACAGACATCTTAGTCCGCCCGTGACCATGAATGCTTGTATAGTGTTCGAAACGTCGGGCAATCATAAAAATACAAACGCTATAAAACCGTAAAAGTAGTTTTATTTACACGTTTACAACATTTCAGTTTTAATATGCCGTGCCAAGTGTCTTTCAATTAACTGACACCTTAATTATTCCTTAGTTGACTTTTTTGGAGGTAAGCTATGGTGTAGTTACATATCATCCGATCCGTCTGTAGCGACTGAGGGGGCCGACCTCTAAAGGTGTAAAAATAGGTTATTAACTTTTGCGGTGATACTTTTACTTATTGAATCAAAAAAATAGCACATATACATAGGTACCAGAAAGGATCTTAATTTTGTGTAAAGAGTGTTTGGATAATTTGATCGTTCATTTATTACGGTAGCCACCATACATATTATAAGTAACATAGGAGCATAATTGTTAAAGCAATTGGAACGGTTTTCCAATGGTATTTCCATTCGTTCAGGAGAACTTGTCCACTAGTAAAATAATAAAAGGCAATAATTTACAACGTAATTATTATCAACATAATTTGTAAGCAAACTCAAGAACTTTTAGCTTGCGCTGCGAACA
This sequence comes from Lymantria dispar, assembly GCA_032191425.1. Lineage (NCBI taxonomy): Eukaryota > Metazoa > Arthropoda > Insecta > Lepidoptera > Erebidae > Lymantria > Lymantria dispar. The sequence continues at coordinate 26,779,640 of CM063452.1, read as the reverse complement.
CTTATTACTTTCTAAATTGAATGTTCGATTCATTATAACTAAACCGCTTAGTTGTTCTAACTTCGCTACTACACAGCAAATCAAGCAACGTTAGAAACGAAAACTGATGATTTTGTGGAAATTGATTGCTGAGAGTCGTACCTGTAACGTTAGAGAAATTCTTTGGATATAAAACATATGTCGAGGAATTCGCCGAAATAATATTTTGTATAGCTGTGGGGCAGGCTTCAATAAATTGGGTCATATACATAGGCATATCATAAAGTTATACGTAGGTACGTATGACTTAGTTTGTTTTCGTCTCATATTACATATTTTCTTCTATGTAGACTCTATTTCTCAACATATGTTTAGAAAGTATTAACTTACGTTTATTGTTATATTAAATAAGAAAGCAAAAAATTATGAATTAAGAAATACCGCAATTTCAATAAAAAAGACTGGGTGCGGCTATGGAGATGGAATCCGGACTTAAATTTCATTAAAATCAACACTTTTTTTTTTTTTTTTTTTGGGTGGGTCGCGGTCGGCGCGCCTCCGCACCACTCCGTCCGGGGCGACAGAGGGGCTTAAGCATGCAACTCCCGCAACCCACCCGAAAACCACCTCGCCTTCGTCATTGGGCCGACCACCGGAGCAGATTTACTTGTCGTCAGTGGTCGGCCCGACGGAATACCCCCTACGCGGGGTACCCTCCCATCGACCGACGTCCCCCCCTCGGGGAGGACGTCGGTCTTTCCTCACGCGGTCGGCCTCTCGGCGGGTGACGGACTAATCCCCGGTCACGTCACCCGCGGCCTCGGCTAGGGCGGCATGAGGCGCAGATAGTTGCGCCTGCGCCGCCCCAGTCGCCGGCGGCGGATCTCCTCATCGAGGCTGCGCTCCACGCGCAGACGATCCGCCGCCTCCTTCTGCGAGATCACTGTCTCGCAGAAGGCTGCGACCGCGTCCCAGTTCCTGACGCTGTCGACCATCGCCCTAGCGATGGCCGGCAGCGTCAGGTCGGCACCGATGATTGCGACGAGTTCACGGCGCTGCACTGCCCAAGCCGCGCAGGCCTCGAGCGTGTGGCGCGCCGTGTCCTCGTCGCAATCGCAGTGGTCGCAGGACGGTGTACTCTCCCTCCTCACGACCCTGTGCAGGTATTTGGCGAAGCTCCCGTGCCCCGTCAACACCTGCACTAGTCGGAAGGAGAGCACCCCGTGCCGCCTTTCCAACCACTGCATCAGCACCGGCCGGAAGGCCTCCACGGTTCGCACCCCGAACCGAGGCCTCTCCAGCCGGACTGCCCAACGGGCAATGACGTCTCGGCGGGCGTCGACGCGCCAGGCGGTGAGATCCCTTAACGAGATCACACCGCCCTCCTCGCGCACCCCCGACACCCGCCGATACAACTCGGCGAGCATTTCCGCCTCCAGGTCCCATGGGGGAGTCCCGGCCAATAGGCACGCTGCCTCCGTCGCAACCGTGCGGTATCCGCGGATGGCCCTGACCGCCATGACCCTCTGTGGTCGCCACAGAAGGGCCCTAAGTCGGACGGTCAAGGACCCCGCCCACACCGGTGCGCCGTACAGGGCCATCGACCGGATGACCCCCGTGTACAGCCGTCGGCACGTAGCGCTCGGTCCGAGCCGATGGGAGGGCTCATAAGGCGCCCATGGAACAAGAGGGCCTCCGTCTTGTCCAGGGCGATCCTCAACCCCAGCGCCTCGATCCGCCTGACGACCTCTTCGGTGCCATAGGTCGCCAGGCTTACCGCCTCTTCTAGCGTCCCACCGCGGGCTGTGACGAGCGTGTCGTCGGCGTAACAAATCACGCCCAGCCCGGGCGGGAGGCTCCCCCGCAACGCCCAGTCGTAGCCGATGTTCCACAGGGTGGGTCCGAGGACCGACCCCTGTGGGACACCGCACGTCATGGGCGTTCGCACAACGTCCCCTGCTCGGTTGGTACAGAGGACGCTGCGCCCCACCAAATAGTCTGCCACTAGCCGCCTCAGGTAAGCTGGCACTCCGTGATACCGGAGCGCCTCCCTGATGCAGCTGAATGGCAGACTATTGAATGCGTTGGCGATGTCTAGGGACACCGCCAACAGCACTCCCCCACCGGTGACGGCCTCAGTCGCCACGGCCCTCAGGCACAACAGAGCCGCGATCGTCGAACGACCCCTCCTAAACCCAAACTGGGCGTCCGACAGATCGGGCCCCGTGCCGACGAGGTGCCGCTCGATGCGGGCAGCTACCACCCTCTCCAGTAGCTTGCCCGTGTCATCGAGCAGCACGATAGGCCTGTAGGCCGAAGGCGACCCCGGAGACCGTCCCGGCTTCGGCAGGAGCACCAGCCTTCCCTCCTTCCAGCACCCAGGGAACCGTCCGGACGCTAAACACGCGTCGAACAGCTCCCTGAGGCGGGGACCCAGGTGGTCGAGGACCAGGCCCAACACGCGGTTTGGAACACCGTCGGGCCCGGGGACGGTGGACTTTGCGCACATGCGCGCCACCGCCACTCCCATCTCGGGTTCCGTGATGGGCGGAACACTGTCGTCGTCGGCCTCCCGGTCAGTGTCTGGCGGAGCCATGACCGGGGGCGTGTGTTCCGCCCGCCGCGGGAACAGGTCCTCGACGACCCGGGTGAGAAGGCTGGGCTGGAGAGTCTCGGTGAGGGGAAGGCCCCGCGCGCGGAGCTTATTCAGCACCGCGCGATAGGGGCGTCCCCAGGGGTTACGATCGAGACCGTCCAGCATCTCCTGCCGACTGACGTCCTTGGCGGAGCGGACGGCCAGCCTGAAGGCCGACCGCGCATTGCGGTAGCCCTCATACAGCAAGGCCTCCCGCTCCGCGTCGCGTTGGCGCCGCCGGCTGCGGGTGTAGGCCCTCCGGGCGCGAATGCACGCGGCCCGGAGATCCGCCAGCTCCCGGGACCACCAGTGGACCGCCCTCCTCGGGGGCGGACGCCGTACCCGGGGCATGGCCGCATCGCAGATCTGCGTCAACGCACTGCGGATGCGGCCAGCCTCGGCGTCCACCCCGTCCGACTGGTTGGCAGAGGACAGCCACGAGTAAACGATGGCTGTCTCCGCCAGCTGGTCCCGGTCTAAGCGACCCACAGCCCATCGCGGGAACGCAGGACGTCCATCCGCCCCGTGACCCCTGCTGGGCGTCGGGATTACCGGGGAGACCTCCATCCAGATATACCGGTGGTCCGACAAGGTCTCCACCTCCTCCACGACGCGCCAGCTCCCCACGCGTGCGGCGACCTCGGGGCTAGCGAACGAAAGGTCCACTATCGACCCGCCCCGTTGTCGCACGCACGTATGCACCGAGCCCCTGTTCAGCAAACAGAGGCCCAGTGCCGCCGCCCACTCCTCGATCGCCCGTCCTCGGTCGTTCGTCTGGGGAGACCCCCACGCCACGGACTTGGCGTTGAAGTCCCCCAAGACGAAGACCTGGCGTGATGCCATTCGCCGTAACGAGGCCTCCATGATGGTGAGGGAGGCCTCGAAATCGGTCACACTCCAGTTAGGGGAGAGATAGACTCCGAGGAGCGTAATCTACCCCCAGTCCGCCGCGACGTATCCGACGCCCCTGTCCCTAAGGGTCAGAGGCGACGAAGGCCACGACGTGGAGGCGACGATTGCCACGGTGCCATCGGTGCTACCCAACCAGTTAGGCCGGTCGGGCACCACGTACGGCTCCGCGGCTACGGCTACTCCTATCAACCACTCCGCTATGGCTTGCAGGAACACGTCCTGCGCACCGGCGGTGTGGTTGAGGTTGGCCTGGAGGAAACGAATGGATACGGGGTCCATTAACGGTCCGTATCCATCGTCACCTCCTCCGCGCTGACGGGCGATCGGGCCGCGCTCGGAGCGGGGACTGGCCCGGTCGATGGGCCGTCCCGCCCCTTCGGGGCCGATGCCGGGGGTCTGCAGTCCCCAGAGCCCATGCGGTGTTTGGCAGGCCTATTGCCTGCCGCACACGCGGGGCAGTGGGGCACCGCAGAGCACGATGCCGCCTGGTGTCCGGTCTGACCGCAACGGAAACATAGCCCGCTGCAGTCAAAGCAGTTTTTGCATGTCGGTCGGGTATGCCCGACCGCCATGCATTTGTAACACCTCGCGGGCCGGGGCTCTAGTACGGTTACCCGCGCCGAGCTCCACGCGGAGCCTGCCTGAGTCGGCCAATTGCTTGACCGACTCCACCGGACACGGCACCCAGGCAGCACCGACGCCGCCCGGACCAGTGCGAATGGTGCCAATCCGGACGGTGTCCGAGGCACATCCGGTACGCGCCATAATGGCCTCCCGGACGTCCTCCACCGTCACGGAATCGTCCAAGCCCGTCAGGCGCATCTCTGCGCACTTGACAGGCCTGGCGATTCGGACACCATCCTCCGGCCCGAACAGCCCCCTCAACATCGTGGCCAAACTATCGGCCGTCTTCGCGGCCTCGGCCCCAGGGAACTCGAGTATTCGAGCCCCTGTCCGGGCCTTGCGGGTCCTCGCCTTGACGCCCCCGATACCGGAGACGTCCAGCTCCCGCCGGGCGCGTTTTAAGACGGCCTCATAGTTGAGGCCCCTCTCAGCCGCCTCAGGCAGCACGGTGATGACCACCGCGGCCGTCTTCGGCGACTTGAGGCCCCTGCGCGACCTTTTCTTCCCCTTTCTGCCGGCTCCCGCCTGGGGAGCGGCGGCCACGGCGGCACTCTTGGCCGCCGCTCTCCGCTTCTGGCCGCGTGCCTTCCTGCTCCGCTCAGCCACCTGCCAGCCCTGTTCGAGCCTGGCAGCAGCGCTGAGCGCAGCAGGAGCGGTCGCGGGTCGGCCTTGGCGGGAGCCGGCACCTTGCCGGCCTTCTTGGCCCCCTTGGGCCCGGCCGCGGCCGCAGCGTAGCTCACCACGCGGCCACCCTGACGGCAGCGGGGTGGGAGCTGACGCTTGCGGCCGCCTCGCCTTGTCCGCGGCGAGCGGCGGTCGGAGGGGCGGCTCAGGCGGGAGCCTGGCCGCTACGGCGGCGATACGCGCATCCACCATCACCCCTACTCGGGCTAGGATCACGCGTACCGCCGACTCCGACACGCCGTGCACCTCGTCGGGCGGCGGCTCCTCCCCCCTCCGAGGTCTGCCGCGGCCACGAGCCGGCGGAGGGACCACGACGAGGGGAGGAAGCGCCGAAGCCGCGACGGGTGCAGCTGGCGCAGCAGCCGCGACGGGCGCAGCTGGCGCCACGGGCGCAGACGACGGGCCCGCCCTCCCCGGCGCAGCCCGTTTCGGTGGCGAGGCTGGCACAGGCGGCGCGGCCGGCGCCAGGCGCGCGAACTGGGCCCGGAGGTCGGCCATCTCCTTGGCCAACCCGCGGTTCTCCCGTCGCACCGCCGATAGCTCCGTCTCCAGCTTGCGGTTGCGTTCCCGCAAGCCGGAGACCTCCTCACTAAGGCGGGCGTTCGCGGCCTGGAGGGCCGCCACCTCGCCACCGTTGCCGGCCGGACCCGGTGTCCCCGGCCACGCCGCCACCACCGATCCTCGGCCTCTGCGCCCCCGGCGCATGGTCGGGACCTTGGGAGGAGGCATGATGATGGAACTCCCCTCCGAGTCGGTGTTGGAGCGGCCACCCTCTTGCAGGGGGCGCTTCCAGGGTCTCGGGGGGAGGGCCTCCTCCCTCTTCCTCGCACTTGGGGCTGGAGTTGGCGCCTTTGCAGCCCCCTCCGTCCTCTTCCTCGGCGACGACGACGACGACGGCGACGACGGCAACGACGACGGCCTAACTGCACCCTCGACTGACGGCGCGCCTAGCATCTGTCTACCTGCGGCGCATCCACCGCCCTCGTCCCTACTCCGGCCGACTAGCACCCAAGGGGTGCTGCTCTCTTCGGCGGACGGCTCCGTGGCACTTCCGCCCACGTCCGTCAGCACCATCTCCGATGCCGCATCCGTCTCCTGACGCTCTGATGGCCCTGCGGCACTGCCGCCCTCATCCTGCGACGGCTCTGCGGCAATGCCGCCCTCATCGCTCGACAGCTCGGAGCTTTCGCCTGCTAACCTTATGCACGGCTCTGCGGCAATGCCGCCCTCGTGCTCGGACCCGCTGCTGCTGCCGCTCTCCTCACGCGGCGGCCCTGCAGTGGTCTCCATCCTCTCTTCCGACGGCTGGGCAGCAACGCCACCCCCGTCCCGCGACGGCCCTGCAGCAGCAATGCTGCCGCCCTCGTCGCGTGCGGCAATGGCTTCAGCCTTCATCCGCGCCCGCCACGCCTTCGATGCATTGGCGCTAATGCGGGCTCGTGCAGCGGCGGAACGCCTCGGCTTTGTCCTTCGGGTCTTCTTCCGCACCTGCACCTCCTCCTCGTTCCCCCTCCCCCCCTGAGCCACTTGGTGTTGAGCCGGGCTCTCGGCTTCTGAGGCAGTAGTTGTCCCCCACCCATACGATTGGGGACTGACTGTGCCGGGACTTGGGCGCGACTCCAAATGGACGTCGCGCGCAAGCACCGGCACAGCAAGGGATTCCCCGGCCTGGCCGGGACCCTCTGGTGAAGTATTACTGGTATTAACTTCTGCCATTTTTTTGGACGTTTTTAAGTCTTGCCTTGACTACCACTCTAACGACTGGACGCTCACGCGCTTCTTAACCCACCAGTCATACATCTCCTCGCCGAGTGGCCAAACTTAAGATTGGGGTAATTAAAATCAACACTAAGAAAACATTTTACAGAGGTAAACCCTTAAGATGGAAATCCAGCCCATAATGAGAGTCAACGATTTTAAAATATGTATTCAGTTTACTGTAAGTTTAGTACGCATTATAGAAGTCAAAAATATGTAGCATACTTGTAAGTTTACTTTCTCAGCATAGTCGCGTTCCCTTCGAATACTGGAGGTGACTTTTATTATACATATAATTATATTATACTAGCTGACCCAACAGACGTTGTTCTGTTCAAATAAAATAAAAGGAATTCTCCTTGAAATCGACAGCAGCGCCACCTACCAGTTCCAATTATTAATCTAAACCCTTCTCAAATCCCCTTTAAACACACAAAAAATTTCATCAACATCGGTCCAGCCGTTTAGGAGGAATTCAGTGACATACACACGTACACAAGAAATTTATATGTAAATCTTCTTTTTTCTCAGTCCATATATGTCGTATTATTAGGGTCGAACCTCCTCGTCAATGATATGGAAATTGACCTGTTATACCAAGTTGGTAAGCGAATTTTAGTTAAGTTTTCCTCTTTGATTGATTTTATTTATTTTATTTTTTATCTTTTTATTTTATTTTTTATTTATTCGGAAAACTTACAGCTAATACATGCTTAACAATATATACTAAATAACAAACGCCAATTACAAGTTTTCACATATAGCTTACAATGACTAGTAGAATAATGAAAGTCGGTAAATGATAAATTATAACTAAAGGATGTGCAATATGCTTAAAAGTTATCTAAACAAAATATGTAATTACTTATATGAATTAATTACTTAACTTACTTCATTTCACAAAAGAAATCGTTGGCTAAAACATTCTTAACTTGAGAGACACTGGTATTAAAAAGATCGAAGTCAAACTTAGCGGGTATTTCATTAAAGGTTCTAGAGGCACGTATAATAAAACTATTGAGCCTATAAGTAGTTCTCGCAAATGGCGTATGCAATAATGCTGGTTGTCTAAGTGTCATGGGTCGTGTGACAAGTCCAATTTTGCCTAGAAGCTCAGGACAATCCACTTTGCCCGATGCTATCTTAAATAGGTAGGATAAGTCAGCTATACGTCTACGCTCGCGTAGAGGTAATAAATGAAACAGTTTACAACGCCGAATATAGTCTGAGGAATACCTGCGCGTTTTGAATTGTAAAAAACGTAAAAATCGCTTCTGGATACTTTCAATCCTATCAATATATATGTTATATATTGGATTCCATACCTGTGAAGCATATTCCAAATGGCTGCGAACAAAAGTACAATAAAGAATTTTGTATGTTTTGATATTCTTAAAATCAGACGATAATCTTAATACAAAACCAAGGGCCTTGTTAGCTTTCTTTATAACATTATCAATGTGAGCATCAAATATTAATTTGGAGTCAAAAGTAACACCCAGATCCTTGATCACGTTAGTTTTCTTTATGGCTAAATTGTGCAGCTTGTAAGTGAATGAGATTGGTTTGGGCTTGCGTGAATACGTTACAGCAAAACACTTAGAGACGTTCAAGTCAAGTCTATTAAGATGGCAGTAGTTTTGAAGTTCATCTAAATCTTTTTGGAGGTTGTAGCAATTGGATATATTTGAGATGGGCGATAAGATCTTCATATCATCAGCATAAAGAATTATTTTAGAGTGTGAGAAGCAGGTACCTATATCATTAACGAATATGATAAATAATAAAGGCCCTAATAAGGATCCTTGTGGTATACCGGACGGGATATGAACAGACGTTGACGTGAAACCGTTTAATACCACCGCTTGGCAGCGGTTATCAATATAAGACTTAAACCATCTGAATAAATCACCACTTATACCTATTTCTAATAGTTTTTTTAGAAGTATCATATGGTCTATTCTGTCGAACGCCTTACTGTAGTCTGTATATATAGTATCCACTTGAGAAGGGGCAGACATGCCATCTGTAAAATAATCTGAGGTTACCAATAGATTAGAGGTAGTAGATCTATTCTTAAGAAAGCCATGTTGATAATCATTTAATGAATGTTTAATGCTATAGTATACTGACGCATAAACTATTTTTCTAATATTTTATTAAATATACAAAGTTTCGATATTGGTCTGTAATTCTCTATTTGATCTTTGCGCCCATGTTTATGTATAGGCGAAATAAATGCGGTCTTCCAGATACGCGGTACCACACCTTCCTTTAAAGAACGTCGGAAAATCAGTGTCAAAGGTAAAGATAAACTTTTAGCACAATTTTTTATTAAAATAGGATGTATGCTATCAGGCCCAGGTGTCTTGCTGATGTCAAGGGTACACAATAACTTGTATACTTCCGCTTCCTTCACATCTATCAAGCTAATATTTGTAGTAGCTGCATTTAGAGAGAGAGTTAGGACATCACTGCTCTCATTGTTAGTATTAGCAAGAAAATTACAGTAAAAATAATCGCTAAACATGTTACAAATAGCAGTGCCTTGATCAGATGAGAGGTGTCCATATTTCATAGTAGATGGATAGGTATTAGAGGATTGCTTACTTTTGAGGTAGGACCAGAAAGCCTTAGGTGACTTATATATATTTGTTTCTGTATTAGATATATAGTCTTCATACATTTTAGTTTCCAAGAGTTTTGCACGATTACGTAAAATTAAAAATGATTCATGGTCTGACTGATTACCGTATTTTTTGAATTTAGAATGATATTTAAATTTTTCTTTTAAAATTTTGATAAGTGGTTTTTTGTACCACGGGGGATATTTAGAAGTCGATTTCATTACTTGTGAAGGTATATATTTGTTGCGTAATTCAATTAGCCTATTGTTCAATAATAATACAGCATCTTCCACAGTGCCTCTGCCTAAATCGGTATTCCAGTCATACTCGTCCAGTTTACTCGATATAAGACTAAAGTCTGTTAGGTAATATATAAATATATTGTATATAATATATAAATAAATATATATATATTTGTGTATATATGCAAGGTAATAAAGCATGCGCTCGAAAGGTTGGTATCAGGATAGCTCACATCTCTGGGCAGGTGCGCCCAAATATCAGCTAGAATCACTTGACTCCCTGCAAAGACGGGCTGTTCGAATCGTCGGGGATCCCAATGTTACGGACAGATTGGAGCCGCTGGAGCAGCGGAGAGACTTTTGGTCACTCTGTGTACTCTACCGACTCTTTCACGGGAAGTGCTCCGAGGAACTGTGTGACTTGGTACCACCGTCACCATTCTACCAACGTACCACTCGACATCGTAGCAGGGTTCATCCATTTCACCTGGAAACGTTATGATCTTCAACTGTACGTTTCCAGCGATCATTTCTCCCACGTACGTGCAAGCTCTGGAATGAACTACCTGCTGCTGTGTTTCCCGAGCGCTATGACATGTCCTTCTCGGTCGGTAGTAACTAGTGTCTATGTTTTCCAGTTTTATAAATAAAACTACGGCTAATTTCTCAAAGATATTTAATGATAATTATAATAATAGACTTTTATAATTATTCTAAAGTGTGGTGATCTATAGTAACATAGTAATTTAAACAAAAATAGTGAAAAAGACAACTAGCTGAACAGTGTTTATAATTAGAATACCCTCTATTAGTTTTATGTACCTATCAGCTGTTTTACAAATAAATATAATTAAATTCTCTAGTAACTTTATTCTTAACATAAATTAATAAACTGTGAGGATAATTGGTTTATATATACCATCATATCTTGCAAGTAATATCTAGCATTCAACTATGGTTAAGTGCGGCGCCTGTGGCAAGTTTATTTCTCAAACGGATTCGGCAAAGTGTCACAAATGTTGCGGAGTGTATCATAAAGCGTGCGTAAACCTCCCAGCAGCCCCTGTCGTACAATCGTCTTGGCGTTGTCCCGAGTGCACAAAGAATGTAGCTCGTGACAATAGAGCTGACACGCCAGTCAGGGGGCGATCTCAGCATTCGAACAGTCCGTCCGAATTCGAGAGTCATAATACCGATATACCGCAGCCTACCACAGTCGAACAGGTCCCTAGTGAACTTATTAATAACCTAAAGAAACTGAGCGAGGAGCTATGCTCAGTCCGTAAAGAGCTCCAGCTTTTCCGTGAGGACATGTCAGAGCTGAGATCTTCCTTAAATAGGTGTACTGAGCGGATGGACTCGCTGGAGGGGAGAGTCGCTGCTCTCGAACAGGTAGCAGGAAATAATTCTCCGTCATCAGATATGTCAGTACTGGATGTTATCGCTGAACTCAAGCAGGAGCTCAACGAGAGGGACCAGGAACTGCTTTGCAATGACGTTGAAATAAACAACCTCCCTGAGTCAATTGGCGAGAACCCAATGCACTTGGCTAGCCAGATTGCGATCAAATTAGGCATTTCAATAGATGAGCGCGACATAGTGAGCGCCGCGCGTGCTGGTGCGTATCGCGGCAGTGTGACGGGCGCTGACATGACGGAGCGCCGTCCGCGCCCCCTGGTGTTACGTTTGGCGCGCCGTCATCTGCGTGACGAGTTGTTGCGGAGCGCGCGTGTGCGTCGTGGTGTCACCACGGAAGGAATGGCCACACCCACGAACCCCCAACGCTTCTACGTGAACGAGCGCCTCACCAAATATAAGCGCCAGTTATTTCGAAAAGCTCGCGAAGCTGGGAGGCGATCCGGTTGGAAGTTTGTATGGACGAGGCACGGTACCATCTTGGCGCGTAAGGAGCATGGCAACCCCTGCTGTGTTATTCGCACGGAGGTTGATATTCAGCGTTGTTTTGGTACAGAAATGGAGAAACTTAATTGATTGTTGTTTTTATTCATTCGCCTATTTTCAAATGCGACTATGGTCTGAAGTTTCCCATAGTGCTACGTCTATCATTTTATCTGTGAAACATATTAATTATACACACAAACTCTACAACGTTACTAAACCCAGACTATACATGTCAGCTCCACACCCAGTACATATAGACTTAACAAACACAATTACAACATCACCACTCAACACAATAATAACAATATTCACTCAGTTATGCTATAATCTTAAAAAATTGTTTAAGAATGTTATATTTATAAAATTAATATCTAAAGAACCACAAGCTAGACTAACTATATACATATTTACAAAAAAATCAAGCAATAAATATTTCAGCATCATACTTATGAGAATTATAATCTATAATAATTATTTATTTATATTAACTTACATTATTATGCAGTGCCATTATGTCATTAAACTATATACATGTAAACTAATTTACAATGACAAACAATAAATTTATAAAGTTTGGTTTATTAAATGCTGGTTCACTGGGAACTAACCAGGATGAGTTTAGAGTGGCAATGAGTCGTCACGAGGTTGGCATCATGGCAGTAAATGAAACCTGGTTGCGAGCGGGCCAGCAGGATAGGGCTCCCTCTTTGTCAGGTTATAAATTCAAACACATAGCGAGGCCAGAGCATATCCGGCATGGTCGAGGTGGTGGTGTTGGTTTTTATATTAATAATGGGATATCAGTACGCACACAATCTCACCCTCAATGTAATGATATAGAACAATTCTGGTTAAAATTAAAAACGAATGGTAAAATGGTATTGGTGGGCACTGCATATCGGCCACCATGGCTTGTTCTGTCTGATTTTCTAGATGGTCTGACGGAGGCTATATGTGGTATGGGCTCCTATGATCACCTAATACTTCTTGGTGATTTCAATGTAGATATGATGAAGATGAACTGCTCAAAAATTAAACAAATGCAGGATTTCCTAAGTTACTTAAACATGAAACAAGTAGTTCAATCGGCAACTCATTTTATAGGTGACAGTTGCTCGCTCATTGATATTATCTGTACAGATAATAACATGAGAGTGCGTAACGTAGTTGTGGATCACATACCAGAACTGAGCCACCATTCAATAATTACTTGTGAAACTGTATTTAAGAGAGAGAAGCCCAGACCGCATATAGCTTTGTATCGCCCTATCAGAAATATATTACAAGAGTACTTCCAGGTCGATAGGGACTTGACACCATGGTCAGTTGTATGCAATATGACAGATGTTGATTACATGGTCCAAACATTTAATCATTTCATCACCCAGCTGTTTGATCTTCATGCACCACTTACTGAAAGAACTTTTAAGGACCGGTCAACACCATGGATCACAGACAATGTGAAGCTTTTGTTTGAATTAAGGGATAAGGCCAGACGCAGAGCATGCAAATCACATAGAGAAGTGCACAAAAACTATTACTTAGATTTGAAAAAGCAAGCTGCCTGTGCATTAGATAATGACAAAAAGGCTTATTTTACTAATTTCATCAACAATAATATTAAGAACCCTAAGTTACTATGGAAAAATTTGAAATTGAATGTGTTTCCACAGCACAAAGATAGCTATCTGCCAGAACACATTAATAATCCTGACATAATCAGTGAGGCTTTCCTAGATGTGCCTGGTAATAGTTGTGTCGACTCTTTACAGATATCTTATTTTGAAAACAACAGATTCTCTGACAATACCTTTTCTTTAAATACTGTGGATCACAAATCTGTCTTAAAGATTATTAACAGCCTAGAATCAAATGCTCAGGGTAGTGATGGCATTAATTTGGATATGGTGATGTTGACTCTTCCTAACTCTCTGCAGGCCATTACCAGTATTATTAACCAGTCGATTAAAACATGCACATTCCCAGAATTATGGAAGTGTGCAATTATTAAACCCATACCCAAACATAGCAACCCAGAGATATGTAAAGATCTCCGTCCCATAAGTATACTACCAATACTATCTAAAATATTAGAAAGGGTAGTATACTACCAATTAGTAGAGTATTTGGAGATACAAAACATTTTACCTGACCTGCAATCGGGTTTCAGAAAGGGCCGCAGCACTGCTTCCGCTCTTTCTGATGTTGTGGGTAATATTTTAGAAGCGCGTGATCGTGGTGAAGCATCGATTTTGGTGTTACTGGACTTCTCCCGTGCGTTTGATGCTATAAACATTAATTTGCTCATTGCTAAGCTTAGATTCTACGGCTTTGACCAAGAAACACTTAAATGGTTTACAAGCTACCTTACAAATAGGTCCCAATATGTGGAGATTCGTAGACTGGATGGTTCCACTACCACATCTTCAAACTCTCTTGTGCTTAGGGGCATCCCCCAGGGATCCATTCTTGGTCCCTTGCTATTTATAATTTATACTTCTGACATCACAAAGTGCTTCAAAAATTGTAAATACCACATGTATGCTGACGATGTTCAATTATATACTTCCTTTAAGCCCAAGGACACAAATGCGGCAATAAAACGGGTTAGTGAGGATCTGAAAAGGATACTTGCATGGACAGAACAAAATACACTTGTTTTAAACCCGAAGAAAACTAAATTTATGATACTAGGTAGTAAAAACCAGATTGATGCAACCCTCTCTAAAAACCCTAAAATTTTTGTACTAGGTGAGGAAATTTGTAGAGTGGAAGAAGCACTTAACCTAGGGCTATTAATAGATACAGGCCTTCGTTTTGAAAAACATATTAACAATGTGCTCAAGAGCTGTTTCTACAGATTAAAGGTCTTGTATGGAATACGTGACTATATCAGTGAACGCAGATTAAAGGTCTTGTATGGAATACGTGACTATATCAGTGAACGCTTAAGAGTCCAATTATCCAATAGTCTCATCTTATCCAAGCTGAACTATTGTGATATTGTATATGGACCCTGCATATTAAGTAGAACAGAGGGCCTGATACAGAGGATTCAAAATGCCTGTGCACGCTTCTGCTTCAGGATACCAAGAAGAAACCATGTTACCCCTTATTTAAATAAACACAATATATTGAAGATGACTGCGAGGAGGAAGATTCACTTTGCTAGTTTTGTTTATAGTATTATTGCCACTCAAAGCCCTAAATACCTGTATTATAAACTATATTGGAAGGTGGACCAATGTAAATACCCAATTCGTTCTGCCGTGCATCCTCTTATAGTGCCAAAATATAGGACCGCTGCCTTCAGGGGAAGCTTTAAATATGCTGCAACACACTGCTGGAACATATTATCTCCTCCACTACGCCAGCTAAAAACAAAACAAAACTTTAAAAATAACCTGAAAAAACATTTCATGTTTATGCAAATTCAAGTTTAAAAATCATTCCTTCATTTATTTTTCTTCTCTTCCTAAGTTTGTATGTGTATGTATGTATATATATGTGTGTGTATATGTATGTGTATATGTGTGTGTGTGTGTATATGTATGTATATATATGTATGTGTATATGTATATATATAAATAATTTCAGTTTATAAATGTACAAATAATTGCAGTTTAATAAATGCAGAATTATATATATTTTAAGCATACCTCTTATATCCTTAGCTTGGTAGTAGTGATTTGATACATCCAGCAGTGTGCTGCCACAAATAGGGTTCTCAAACTCAACCCTGTACCTAATTCAGCTTGTTAACAATTGGTTACATTGCGTGAATATGAGTCACTATACATATTCAAAATTCACATTTGATTTGCTTGAACTTTTACTAAATATTGTATCTACAATTTGGCGATGCATTAATTCACAACTATAAAACAATACACTTGACATACAGACGCTTCGCTCACAGATAGCACAAACTCACAAATGTTGCCACAGATTAAAAAAATACATCTTTCTTTTTTTCTATGGTTCATTTACCTACGTAATTTTATTTTATTTTTTAGACGGTCTTATCTTTTATTTTAATATTATCTTTATACATGTTTTTAGGTTAGATTATTGTTATTTTAGTTATTATGGTGATAAATTATTATTTGCAAAGGGATAGCCATGTTTTGACAGTATCTTCTATACTCTGCTGCCTGGACATCACTGACGATCGTTGCAGGACGCTGCAGAATAACAGCGTTGTGGTATTCATTTTACCGAGTGAATACCTCAACAGTATGCTGAGCAGCGATCCTTTTCCTCTTTTGCGAAGGGGACTCTAATCTTGTTATTTTCACTGTGTATTTTATTATCTATTGTTTTTTATGTTATTGTATTTTTTTTATTCTATGCTATTGTACGTGTTCCTCCCGTAAAGGAGAAATAAATTATTTTTCTTTCTTTCTTTCTTTCTTTCTTTCTTCTATAAACGAGATTTAAGAAGAGTATTTCCTTCACGGTAGGCAACGGCCTGGCTGTGCCCCTGGTATTGCAAAGGTCCATGTGCAGCAGTTTCACTTACCATCAGGTGTGCTGTTTGCTCGTTTGCCACCATTGGCAATAAAAAAAAAAGCTATTTACTACCTTTTACGGCACACCGACTGAGCCGAGCTATGAGTTTCTCGGTAAACGGCAGTGCTAAAAGGTGTCTCAGTCCGAACCTTTATGATTTAATTATGATTTACGAGGCCCACGGATAAGGAAATGGGTGGCGATTTGTAGTCTTATCATATGAATTGTACTATCATCATCATCATCATCGTCATTTCAGCTCATATACATCCCACTGTTGGGCTCGAGCCTCTACCGCAATAGGAGGGACATTGACCTTACTATACCATGCTGGTCAAACAAACTATAAGGTTTATTTCGAGTTTACCTTCTCTTGCACAGATGTTATATGCGTATTATATCCCTTTGTCGTGGTGAATTGTATTCTTACTCCGTCACCACACGGAAATTGATAATATTTCTATTTTTTAAGGTAAGGTGATATTCAAAACTATTTTAATTAGCATATTCATAATAATTATTTTATTTTTGTAATTGATAGATTATTCAGTTTCTATCTCTGAGATATTCATCTAAGCTATTTTTTTTAATTTTTTCAATAAATATGCTTTCAATTTATTTTTGAATATAGTGTGATTTCTAATAATTCTGAAATCGGAAGATAATCTTTTAATACAATATTACGGCTTGTATTTGGAGCTATGTTGAACAACATTTAACTTTGTCGAGTTGCACTCATTGCACGCATTCACATTCCCTTTACTTCTTTTATGGTAGCCATCAGGCCTGGGATGGTAAGTGATACTGCTTATGAAAAGTCCATGAGCGGGAGTGTCATTTACCATCAATATTTATATATAAATTCTATTTCTTACCACTGTTTAGCAAGAGCCTCATACATAGTTGCAGGAAAAATCGCCTATTAGGTATGTTGAGTGAAATAAGTTTGTATAGAATTCTATTTAGTTTTCTACTCTAATGCATAGTCACATCGTAATAGCTTAATGGATCACGAATTGGCAATGTGGCAAAAGTTGGTTTGGTTAAAAGTAAGCAAAAACTATTACCGCAAAGAGGACCTTAAAATAACTAGAACGTAAGGTCATCCGTGGCCCATTTTACATAATATAATAATTACGTCAGACGAGCCCTTAGAGACTCACTCTGACTATTTAGACGCCTATTCCATTTGCCCAACGTTAGTCGTACACCGAATAGTATACAGACATTATCTTGGAGCTTAATTAATATAAAAGTAAATAAATGAGCACGGAAACTATGTAAATAAAATAAATGAATGTAATATACAAGGATCGTTTCTTATTAGCGAAGTTTAGTAGGAAAAAGGGACACCCATTTTTATGTTTAGGGAGGGCTCTAATTAATACTTTCAGGTTTTTATCTTCAAACAGATAATCCACTGTTTTAAATGAAATAAGTATTAATTAATAAGATAATTAAGTAGATAGGTAAGATATGTAGGTAGTTAAAACAGGTGTGTAGGTAGCTAAAATTTATAGGTATAGATACATTTAAAAGGATGGATTTATTTATTAGTAGGTAGGTAATATATATTGGTAGGGCTAGTTATTTAAGATTCTACCGGGTTGAGAGCTGCGGCTAACAGCTATACAGACACAAAAAAAATAAGATTTAAAGATATGGATTTACAGAATTTATTTGTCGTATCTATTGTATGCTGTCGTAGCATCAAAGAGATTTGTAGGTACTCCTTTGTGAATGAAATATAAAGTTGTAGTATTCGTATAATTTTATGTTACGCGTAATGATGGGTTAAAAATACAATGTGTGCCGTTATTCTAACAAATTTTTGCGTGATGTAAAATTCTGATAAGGAAGCTCCAGCGAAGTGAGCACTCTTCCGGGCAACTCAAAAAAAACTGGTCGCCAATCCGCTTGTAAAGCGTGATAGTGTTGCAAGATTCTCTCTCTGGTCGGTCGATCGATTTTGTTGTTTATAGTTTAATAATATCAATTATAAATTACTCGTAAACAAGTCAAGAAACTTCTAATCGTGTATAAAACCGGCTAAGGGCGAGTCGCAGTCGTGCACGAAGGGTTCCGTACCGTTAGCTATAAAAATCGCGTTTGTTGTATGGGAGGCCCCCTTAAATATTTATTTTATTTTGCTTTTAGTATTTGATGTTATAGCGGCAACAGAAATACGTAATTTGTAAAAATTTCAACAGTCTAGCTATCGCGGTTCTTGAGACACAGCCTAGTGACAGACAGACGGACGGACAGACAGCGAAGTCTTAGTAATAGTGTCCCGTTTTTACTCTTTGGATACGGAACCCTAAAAAGAGAAAAAGAAGGTGTAAGTATAACATTTATTAAGACTATTTTGTGGATTTGATAGTGCTTGTATTTGTGTTTTTTTATTTTCACCACTTTTAAAACACGTATTACCGTTAATGGTCATGATCCTACTTTGATATTAGATAGAAGTTAAGGTGATACAAGTTGGTCAAGACATGCTTTTTTTTTTTAACGCTTTCTTTTTAATAGCAAGATTTATTTCAAGAAAAGATATTTAAATAAACCTAAAAAGCAAAACGGGTCGTGAAATAAATTCAAATATACCTATGTGATTACGTAGTATGGTGATACTACTTTGTATTCGAGCGTTAAATGTATACCATAACTGAATAGCAAGTAAAGCAATACTGCTATCTGGCTGATGTTTGATTTTACAGTTAAGCTTTTTATAACTAGACTTTTAATATGAGGTCGTATTAAATTAGTAATCGTTGTATGCTTTACCGAATAAGGGAAATATTGTTAGAAAATCTGTGCATATGAGAAATACTCGGCAATTAGATTCAAGCCTAGGAGAGTAAAAAGAAATTGAGGTTGGCTTGTATATATAACCAACAGAAATAGACATGACACATGTTAGAAACATCATTGAACATAACGAACTCTGATGTTTACGCGAGTATTACACATTATAAATAAAACTATGTTTATGAATTTTATTGCGTTTGTATTAGATTTTGGACTGCCTCACGTTTCGAATACTTTTACATCGTTCATGGTCACGGGAGGACCATGAACTGTGTTCGCCCTTTCATGAACAAAAAGTGTAATAAAATCCCTAAAAATAGTTTCATTCATAATTTTTGAACATGTTAAGCTTTCTAAAAGACAACATTTACAACTATAACTACACGTTTTTTTCACGTGGAGACGACCTTATTTGTTTTATGGACTTAATAGAATATGAACAGTAAAACGGGTGACTTTATTAAACCGGTTCGTCAACTAATTATGAAGGATGGCTGTAAACGAGAGGAAAGTAATTTTCGGTATGTCCCTGTCAAGGCTCTTAATGAACTAAGTGTATGGTGAAGGGTTCTCAATTAGGAAGGCAATCTACGTAATCTTATTGTTGGATTCAAGGAATGAGAAAGGATGTATTTAGTCTAATCATCTTTAGACCCTTGTAGGTTTGGTGTATATCTATTCAAATAATTAAGGATTACATTGTTATTGGTTAAGACGTACCTATGTTATTTTCTTATATATTGTATATGTCTGTATATCTCCGTGTGGTGACGGATTAGGAATACAATTCACCACGCTCTTTCTTGGCCGTGGGTGTCGTAAAAGACCACTAAGGGATTTAATAAGCATATAACATCTATGCCAGGGAAGGAAAACTCAAAATAAAACCCTATATCAACACGTCTGACCAGCGTGGTGAAGTAGGTCAATTTCTCTCCTATTATGGAAGAGGTTCAAGCCCAACAGTGGGACGTAAATGAGCTGTGATGACGATGATAATATGGCTTGTCTATCAAATATCTAAGTTCTTCTTTATAAATGCTTCTTGTTATTAAAAGTTAATCTTTAACTATTGTTTAAATATCAATAATAAAATTTAAAGATATAGCATAGTTGATGTAGTGGTTAAGATATTGACTTATCGTCCCAGTGTCGTGGTTTCGATTCCCATGTATGACTACACAACACTAACTTTGCTAGATACATAAATTATTGTTTTGAGTCCGGATGTAATTTGTTTCCGTTACATCCTTACTTAATATTATAAATGCGAAAGTAAGTTTGTTTGTTTATTACGCTTTCACGCTTCAATCACCGAACCGATTTCAAAAATTCTTTCGCTAATGCAAAGCTATAACATCAGGGAGTAACATAGGCTACATTTTATCCCGGTATTCGCACGGGAACGGCATCAGCAGGGCATATATGAGCTGAGAAGAAAAGGAACGTTATCAAGTCGTTAGTATTATCTTTGTTTTATAGTTGTGAGCAGGATAATTAAAACCGTTTGTTATTAAAATATATTTTAAGATGAAAGAATACAATTCGTTACCTCCTTCATTCCTGATAGTGTCATACAAGACAACTGTTAGTATATTTAACGACAATTAGTAAATAAGGATTTGCAGAGTAGAATCCACTAAAATAGCATCGATGTCGATTGCTGCGCCAGTCGAATATACGAGTTTGCATGTATTGGCCGTGTCATTTATTGTAGACAAGTAGATCTCAGCGACGTGTCGGTTTTCAACTACGACATCAAAACTGTACGTTAAGTAGCACCTAAGTAACACCCAAGGAAATCTACATAATGTGCACAATCTACGTCAATAATTACGTAATAAATGATAATGTGTCATTCGATATTTTACATTAATATTCAATTTTCTCACGTTTTATCAATAATTTAGTGATAAATTACCTTATATAATTACTTAAATGTTGGTGTGTAAAATATATTTTATAAATTTTAAAATTAATTTATAAACTCATCTCATCTCATATACGTCTCACTGCTGAGATCGAGTTTTCTCCTCAATAGGAGGGAAATTAACCTACTACACAACGCTGTTTAGACGTGTTAGAATAGGGTTTCAAGTCGAGTTTCCTCCTTTCTTTATTATATTATATACATATTTAATCCGCTAATGGTCTATTACAAGCAAGAGAGAGAAAATCGTTAATTGTGTATTCTTACTCCGTAACCACGCGGATAAATCTATAGATTAAATCTATAAATTAAAACCCTCCAATCGATGTGCCCCAAACTGATTTTATTAGAAAGAAAATAGTTCTTTTTTAACCACAAAAACAATCGTAGGCGGCACTGTGTTGGGGGACGGCAGAGCGGCCGACCACGTGGGGACGATGCTTTGACAACACTTTCATATTGCCGGGGCGTCGAATGGGACAATACTCGAAAGGGTAAACCGTCGTGCCAGCCACAAAGTCCAGGAATCGGTAGCAGTGATCTTCCTAATTACGTTGGGGAGAGAATACAGTAAGTTAACCGCACGCCGCCCATCCGTCGCCCCGTGCGAATTGGGCGGGGTGTGTCCAGAACCTACATTCTCCTCCAAACCTACCAACAGAAAAAAGACGGCATTGTGATTGATTTCCAGGGATTCTATCTTTATTTATTATTTTTAATTCATACATTAACAGCATCTATTGGTTCAGCTAATCTACATAAAACCATAATATCTAGTAATACTTACAAAATTCAAAACAAAGACCCATTATAAAGTACATAAACCCTTTCTTCTCAATAGTTTCCGCCTACTGAATGTTTAGCAAAGATAAGGCATAACAGCTCATTTGATATGCACCCCTTCCATGTATTAAGTGCACTTGACTGGCGGCAATAAACTTAATAGTGGCCAACAAGCTGTAAAACCCAACTGGTTTATACAATCTCATTATATTGCGTTACTATAGATAACCTTGAAATTAAATAGATTTAAATACTAAGTTTTCAGTGGGAAGACGGAGTAAGAATATAATTCACCACCCCTTATACCTGTAGTTGTTATAAAAACTGAGTAAGTAAATAAACATGTGTAATTAACATCATGTAATTTCCGTGTGATGACGGAGTAATAATACAATTCACCACTCCCTATCTTGCCCGTGGATATCATAAAAGACGACTAAGGGATATAATATGCATATAGCATCTATGCAAGAGAAGGAAAACTCGAAATATAACCCTATACCAACATGTCTGACCAGCCCATGCTGGTCAGACAGGTTGGTATACCATTATAGTAAGGTCAATTTCTCTCCTGGAGGAGGCTCGAGCCCAACAGTGGGACGTATATAAGCTGAAATGATGATGATGATGATCTACGTAAGAAAAGGAAAATTCCACATAAAACCTAGTCTAGTAAGTCAATTTGCCTCCTCTTGTGGAGGAGGGTTGAACGTAACAATGGGACTTATATAACTCGTGCTATTGCAGATAAAGTACCGTGCTCTCCTTTGACAATTGTAAACCTCAATCAAACAAAAGTATTAAGGGTGTGGACAGTAGTACTCCTCTGGGAAATAATACCAACTGCTACCAGCAACTTGCCCATCATACATGACGATAATGGTCATTTTCTCCCCTTGGTAGTGAGGTCTATATCTAACAGTGTCCGTTAAAAGGGATCTTATTTTTCCTATATTGATGGGTTAAGAATGAAATGTTTTCTTATAACTAGTACAATTGTTTATCATTTTTCACTTAGGTAACGCAGAAAGAATACAATTTAGCACCCTTTATCCTCCTGTAGGTGTCGTATAAGGCGACTAAGGCATATACTATGCATACAAGGCCGTTGCCTACCGCGAAGAAAGCGAAGGGAGTGTGAATGCGTGCATTGAGGCTTGGTGATACCAAGGGCACCACCAAAACCCTCCACATGCAATCACCCTCAGAAAGTTGGGCTTCCAGCTCTCTCGCTCACCGAACGAAGCGCAGTAACAAATTGCTACTACTCAGACGTCGATTTTCTGCGAGAGCATGGTACTGCCCCGAACGGACCGGCCCGCGGCTGTAGACAGATAACATATGTATATATATATTACTATGCAAATATATAGATTTTTTTATGTTATATATCTTTGTTTCATTTTCGGAGAAAATAGTCCGTATTGCTCCGTGTAGTATTTCTTTTTTTTTACCACCATCTTTTGTTAAGCCGTGGACAGAGGTGCTGGTTATATGTACGTTATTTTAATTATATCAGAATAATAAGTTCAATACCGTAATGTATAACTGTTTTTTGTCCCTAATAAATAAATAAATAACATCTATGCAAGAGGAGAAAAAATTAAAATACATCTTATATCAACCGATCACTCTAACCAGCGTGATATAGAAGATCAATCTCCCGTTCTAGGTAGGAGAAGGTTTTAGCACAGCGGTGGAATATAAAGATATAAATGAGCTGAGAAAATTTAGAAGATAAACTACAGCTGTAATATTATGACTGCAAGAGAAAAAATCAAAATAATAGACTATGGAGGCTCATATGGTAACAAATAAGGTAGCGTGTAATAGAGATCAACGAAGACAAGGATTCAGTTCTAGTGATCCAAAATGGCAATAAAGGAGTACCTATTATCATCATTTCAGCCTATTGCCGTCCACTGCTGGACGTAGGCCTCCCTCATATTGCGCCACAATGTGCGGTCCTGTGCCGCCTGCATCCAACGACGCCCAGCAACTTTCACTAGGTCGTCGGTCCACCTAGTGGGGGGGCGTCCTACACTGCGTCGTCCGATGCGTGGTCGCCACTCGAGAACCTTTCTTCCCCAGCGGTTGTCGGTTCGTCGAGCGATGTGGCCTGCCCATTGCCACTTCAGCGTGCTAATTCTTCGTGCTATGTCGGTTACACCCGTTCTTCTGCGGATTTCTGTATTCTGGATTCTATCTCGCAGAGAAATCCCGAGCATAGCCCGTTCCATAGCACGCTGAGCGACTTTGAGCCTTGATATGAGGCCTACATTTAGGGACCACGTTTCCGTGCCGTAAGTCATCACTGGTAACACACACTGGTCGTAGACCTGTGTTTTCAGACACTGAGGTATGTTGGACGAGAAGATCCTCTTAAGTTTCCCGAACGCTGCCCAACCGAGTTGGATTCGTCGGCTGATCTCTTTCTCGAAATTGGATCTACCTAACTGGACTGTTTGTCCTAGGTAAACATAGTGATTGACAACTTCGAGAATCGCATTGCCAACTAGGACCGGTACAGGAATGACATGGGTATTTGACATGACTTTCGTCTTGTCCATGTTCATTCGTAGACCCACTAGTTGGGATACCCTGCTGAGATCATTGAGCATAGTGCCAAGGTCCTCCATGGATTCTGCCATAACGACGATATCGTCTGCGAATCGAAGGTGAGTGATGTATTCGCCGTTAATGTTGATGCCGAGTCCAGTCCAGTCTAAGAGCTTGAAGACATCTTCCAGTGCAGTGGTGAACAGTTTCGGAGAGATGACATCTCCCTGTCTCACGCCTTTCTGCAACTGGATCGGTTTCGTACTCTTATCCCGGATACGGACTGACATTGTGGCGTTCCTATACAAACACTTCAGCACTTCGATATAGCGATGGTCGATTTGGCACCGCTGAAGGGACTGCAGCACCGCCCAAGTTTCGACTGAATCAAAGGCTTTCTCATAGTCCACAAACGCTAAGCACAGGGGCCGATTATACTCCTCGGTCTTTTGTATAATCTGCCGAAGCGTGAGGATATGGTCTATGGTGCTATAGCCTTTTCGGAAGCCGGCTTGTTCGGGCGGCTGGAAGTCATCGAGCTTGCGCGTGAGTCGATTGGTAATGACCCTCGAAAACAACTTATAAACATGGCTCAGGAGTGAGATGGGTCTGTAGTTCTTTAAAAGAGCTTTGTCACCCTTCTTGAAGAACAGCACCACCACACTCCTGGTCCACGACTCTGGAACGTCGCCCCCGAGGATAACGGAATTAAATAGCTTCTGAAGGGCTATTAATCTTCTAAATCTTGTGCGAACACTTTCGAGCCACGATTCCGCTCTATCGCTTCTTTAATACGGAACGTATTAAATCGGCGAATATCGCGACGCACAGACCTGGAGATCTGTCTATTTAGCTGCCTATGTTTGGACCAATCGGCTGCAGACTGCACCGTCATCTCTTTTCTCCTCTCCATGAGCTCGAGAGTCTGGTCAGAAAGTTTTTTAGGTCTATTAACGCGGTGAGCCTTGAAAAATTTCGACCCAACCGCGTGGACAGTTTCCACGAACCTGTTGTTCATATCGTTCGGAGATTCGCACTCGTCCAGACATTGGAAGCGATTATGTAGTTCGAGTTGAAAGTTTTTGAGGTTCTGGTATTGGACAGATGTAGGTCGGAGTGTAGACTTCATCAAGCGTGACCGCTCGACTTTTGTATGGATATTCAATGTGCCTCGTACCATCCGGTGATCGCTCCCAGTTTTAATTCTGCTGATCACTGAGACATCATTGAATATCTGTCGTTTGTCTGACAAGATGAAGTCTATCTCGTTTTTTGTTGAACCATCGGGGCTAATCCAGGTCCATTTCCTTTGTGGCTGCTTCCTGAAGAAGGAATTCATCATAAAGAGGCTTTCCTTCTCCAGAAAATCAGCCAGTTTCTGGCCCCTGTGGTTTCTCTGTCCATATCCATGTTTCCCCACTCTCAACTCATCATCACTCCCTTTGCCTAGTTTCGCGTTAAAGTCTCCCATAACCACCGTGAAGTGGGTTTTGGACGCGTGTATGGCTTTCGAGATGTCCTCGTAAAATGCCTCCACCTCGTCGTCGGAGTATGTCGAGGTCGGTGCGTATACCTGTATAACCTTCAGCGAATACCTCTTGGTAATTCTGAGTATAAGGTACGCTACCCTTGTCGACACACTCTCGATCCTCTCCACGTTGTCTATGAGAGACTTACGAACGATAAACCCTATACCACCTTGGGACGGGTGATCGCCCTCCCGGTAGAAGAGCAAGTTTCCAGACTGGAGGATTATCGTGCCCTCGCCCTCTCTTCGCACTTCTGATAATCCTACAATGTCCCAGCGGATTTTGCTCAATTCCTCTTCCAGCTCGATGACCCTCTCGTCAGTCCTGAGTGTCCGAATGTTGTGTGTTACCAGGGCCAAGGGTCGTTTTTGTTGGTAGCCGGATCGCTGCCGGAGATTCCTCGCACCCCCCGCTCCACCACTACTGGGCCCGCCACCAAAATGAGCCCGTAGGGTACCGGAGCCGCCGTGACTGGGGGCCATTTTTTTGTTGTACGCCATTTTTAAAAAGGGGATATTGCCGTAATCGCCACGCTTGGCAGGCGGGTTGGCGATCGCAGTATGGATGTTTTACGTTTCCCAGGAGAGAGCTGCTGCCCACTCTCCTGGTGAGCCCTCAGCCGATTTTTACGACTCCCACGGGCAAGTAAGGGGTGGCGACACATGTATTCTCAAACCGTCGCCACACATTATACAATACAGCAATTTATAGGACTAATGTTAGGGTTTAACAGGGTTGCTAGGGCTAATAATAATATCTGTTGCTCTGTACCATAAATAAATTCTTGAATGGCAGGATATTTTTCATAAACATACAATTAATAAAAACAATTGTTCCATCTAGACTGAAAGACATCCCTTTGTTGCTACGATGTCTTCTTCTTCTTCTTATTTAATGGCGATGAGCTACAATAATATGAGTTATTGGTGCCAGTGTCAAGTATTATATTTAGTTATTCACGTCTTTAAGTCTTCATCTTTCAGTCAGTCGATAGCATGATTTGGTACTGATATCCAAGTCATGCCGTCTCTAGGAATTTTGGCAGAATGTCAAAATGCACGCAATTCACTATTATATCATATTCACTACATTTCAGAATTTGATCCGCATTATATTACATAAAATATCAGCAATATTATTCAATATAACACTTTAAAACACTAAAATAATGAAAAGAATATAAAAGCGCTACATGACATTTTGACATTCGCGTCAAAAGTCCTGCTACGATATTTCTCAGGCATATTGTAAGAAAATTGGCATTTAGACATCTATCACGTGGCTAATGCTGATAAGATCTGAGTACTGGTGACCCGCCCACATGGCACTGAAGAGATACGTGCATGGCAGGTTATAGCAAAAAAAAAGGTTTCTATAGCGTCCTATTTTTTTCAAAACATTAATATTTCAGTGTGGTGACAGAGTAAGAATACAATTCACCGCCCTCTTTCTTGCCCGCGGTTGTCGCAAAAGGCTACTAAGAGAGAACACATAGAATATCAAAAAGAGAAATAGAGCTCGAAAAACCCTGCACCAAACTGTCTGACCAGTGTGGTATAGTAGGTTAATTTGTCTCTCAATGTCCTCCACGACGCAGGCTTGAACCCAGTAGTGAAATGTGTATAAATTGTGATGATGATAAAATACTTTATAATCTTATATATAAATTTCTAGCATACGAGTGTATGTCACTGAACTTTTCCTAAACGACTGGACCGATGTTGACGAAATTTTTTGTGTGTATTCAAGGGGATCCGAGGATTGTTTAAATTCACAATTGGACCCGGTAGGTAGCGCTGTTCGGGCAGGACAATAACATAACTTGAGAACGACTTTACCGATTTCGTCCATCTTTTCTTTTTAATTTTCTACTACTTTAAGAAAGGCTTTTATGGAAAAAAAAAATGGAAAGTTGCGCAGAAAATCAGAAAATTTAAGAAAACTTAATGACTAGGTATCTAGGTTATTTATCTATACTGCAACTAAACGGCTGGACGGATTTGTATGAATTTTTGTGAATGCATTCAAGTGGGGACCTGGATGATTTAGATTCACAAATCAGCCCGGCAGATGTCGCTGCAGTCGGTCAGTCCCTGTTACTGCTGTCGATTTCAAGAGGATTTCCTTTTAATCTATTTGAACAGAACAACGTCTGTTGGGTTAGCTAGTTTAATACATTATACGTGTATAAAAAAAGGTGCATAGATTCGCGCGAAATAAAATTTTATTCACATAACACTTCATCTGTGCAACTTTTACGCGGTTCAGGCAAAAGGAACAAGAGTTATAACAAACTTTTGCTTACAGTGGTTTGAATAAATATTGGTTTGGTTTAAAAACTTTTTTGCATCTTTGACTAAGGAAAATAAGAGTCAAGTTTACTTTATTGCAGAACTCTTTGCCTTTAACGAACTACGGAGACGACTGTTCATTGGTGCGATATGCCAGGGATTTATTTTCTTTTTACAAATATGTGTTCGATGATGGACGTAAATTATTAGACAAGAATATAGTATATCACCACCGTTTCCTTTCCTGCGGGTGTTGTATAAAATAGCTGAGAGACGAAAGCAGATCTTACGACCATTATCTGAATCATCATCATCATATCAGCCCATAGACTATCTAATCTAGCTACAGTGCACCAAGTAAATTCCTACCATAGAAGAGACTCTTATTCAACTTAAGGACATATACGAATCCTTACTAATATTATAAACGCGAAAGTTTGTGAGTATGTGTAGATGTGAAGATGTTTGTTGCTCTTTCACGCAAAAACTACTGAATGTATTTTGATGAAACTTCACAATAATATAGCTTACATATGAGAATAACACATAGGCTACAATCTATCCCGATATTCCCACGGGAAGAGGAACTGCGGGTGAAACCGCAAGGTGCTGCTAGTTATAAATAAAATGTAATTCTAAATATAGACATTCTTCAAATGAACCAAAAATATAATTTCCCTTTCGTTCTACGCACACATCAACAACAAATACGAAATTCCAATCGAATATCAATAATCCCCAAGCGACGATACTATTTCAATAGTAACAAGAACTTCCATACGTTTAATATTACAACGCTCCACTAACTCGCTGGAATGCAATTTGCTCATATATTAAACTAGATCGATCGGTTGTAGCAGCGACAATTGCAGAAACCAACAAATGTAGGAAACTACGATACGAGCCGGCGTTGAGTCCTATTGCAGACTTGAGATATACTAGAGACGATGGTAAGTCATAAGAGTTAGCGATATAGAAGTCGCTAATATTATTATTACCAGCTAACCCCACAGCTGTTGTTCTATTATCATCTAAACTTATACGTTTTTCTGCTGGAGTGACGCTTTATTTAAATTGTAGCAAGCTATGAGCTGGGTACATCACATCCAATATGTCCAGGGCAACAGAAGAACGGCATGCGGTGCCATAACCTACTATATCTTCTCCCCATAGACATTGGACATTGAACTGAACACTGGTACCGATCCCTTGACACCCCGGCAACAAGTGATGCTAGGGTGTCGCCCTCACGCGGTCGGTATTGCTGCGGGTAGCGGACTAATCCAGTCTATCCACCGGCGACATCGGCTAACACGGTATTAAGGATGCAATGAGATATTTTAAGTTTCCCAGAAAAAAGTCTGCTGACCACTGTCCGCCGCTTAGAAGGAGTGCAGTCATATAGACACGTAGAATATTAGGTATAAAACGTATTGAAATTCTTAGGCTGACTCTTATATGCCGACCTGACGCTGCCGACCATCGCCAGGGCGATGCTCGAGAGCGTCAGGAACTGGGACGCGGTCGCAGCCTTCTGCAAAGCAGTAATCCCGCGGAAGGAGGCGGAGGAGCGCGTGCGCGAGGAACGTCTCCTCGACGATGCGAACTTCCGCCGGCGACTGGGGCGGTGCAGGCGCGATTACCTGCGCCTGATGCCGCCCAACAATGTAGCCCAACCTCCCAAAAATAAAGTCCGGCGCTTATATATTGCACTATAGATTATCATCCCAGAGAAAATGCGATATCTAACAAGCATTACGAACGCAATAAGCTACCAAATACAATGTTGTAAGCGTTGCAATACACTGCTCCTATATCCGCATTTGTTTCATTGTATTATTTATTTAAAAAAATTGTGATAGAATAGCGATAGTAACTTGTACTTGGTACTTATACAAAGACACGGTGTAGAAGGGCAAAGCAATTCCTTGGTCAAGGTTAAGGCTATAATATATAGGTTACGTTTAAACCCAAAAGCACTTGTAGGTCAAGTTTAAATTTAAAGCGTGGCAAGAGGGTAAAAATACAGCTGTTGACACCGCTTACTTGTCCGTTGAAGCCGTAAATATTAGAACGGCTGTTCACGAGCACTGGTCTCGAAAATATATAATACTTTACTTATTTGCACACCACATGATTATGACCATATTTAACATCATTCAAACTTTAGCCACTCACTCTTAGATACGTTCAGGCTCTCATAAAAATCGCCATAAAGCGCAGTCCTGTGCCTCGCGCAAAAAGTCACTGATAAGAAGGCCTAGTGTCGTAATGATCCTGCTTGGCAGACGGTTTGGTGATCGCAGTGTGGTAATTACTAGAGAGACTGTGCCTCCCCTCCTGGTGAAGCCTTAGCTGATTTTTACAACTACTATGGGCAAGTAAGATGATAAAAATTGTATTCTTATACATACGAGTATTAAGAAAAAAAGTTATGTACATGATTCGTAATAGGTATCTATTGTTGTTATAGCATAAAAGATGCCACAAGAATACCGTACCAAAGATATATGTGTACGTATTATTATGATTTATTCTAGAAGATAATCGCATAAAAATAAGTTTCGAATAAATATAAGCACACAATTCTTCCGACCCCTCTATTTATCATGAAGCATGTATTGCCGATAGCATATTTGTAGATACGAACGATCGGTGTAATCTGTATGGTGAGACGAAGGCTTTATGGTAAGATATTATTCATTCATTTCAGCCTATGTATGTCGTACTGTTGGCTTTCTCCACAATCGGAGGTATATTGACCGACTATCCATACTGGTCAGACGTGGTTTTTCTTCTTTTTTTATTGCCATTATAGCCTAGATATATCCAACTGTTGGCCTCAGGCCACCTCCTCAATAAGAGGGGAATTGACCTATTATTCCACGCCGATCAGACGTGTTGGGATAGGGTTTTATATCGAAATTTACTTCTTTTGCTTCGATGTTACCAGCATATACGCCTCAATCGTCATTTACGACACCCACGGGCAAGAGAGGGGGTGGTTAATTGTATTCTTACTCCGTAACCACGTGGGCAAGATATTATTGACATAATAATATAGGAAATATTTAAGTAAAATCATTTTCAAAACAAAATCTTATTTAGACGCGTAATTTATTTTGCGGGTACTGAATGAGACTACGTCGTCACGTTCCGCTTTGTAACGCTTCTTCGAATAAACTCGTCTCTCATAATGATTTCTGATGTATACGCGATTATTTCTGTCGACTGCATTATGTTTTTTGTTTATATATAGCGACGCAATAAGTTTGCATGTGATAAAATTATTTTCTGCAAATATCACAAATATCAGTTAAAATAATCAACTATCGTATTTAGTAGAAAAAAGATTAACCTTTATTCTTGAAGCGGTAAGATGTACCCACAATACGTAAGCCTTTGCAGAAACCCGTGGTTATCTTCTGTTCCCTGTCACTCTACTTGTGAAATGTACAGGAGTGGTAGGACCACACTGTCGACAGTTATCTGTCTACAGCCGCGGGCCGGTCCGTCCGGGGCAGTACCATGCTCTCGCAGAAAATCGACGTCTGAGTAGTAGCAATTTGTTACTGCGCTTCGTTCGGTGAGCGAGAGAGCCGGAAGCCCAACTTTCTGAGGATGATTGCGTGTGGAGGGTTTTGGTGGTGCCCTTGGTATCACCGAGCCTTAATGCACGCATTCATACTCCCTTCGCTTTCTTCGCGGTAGGCAACGGCCTTGTAAAGGTCCATGAGCGGCAGCAACACTTACCACCAGGTGTACTGTTTGCTCGTTTGCCACCGTTTGCAATAAAAAAAAAAAAAAAAAAAAAAAAAAAAAAAATGTAGTCCAGTAAGATATGTAGGTAATAGTAGGTTTAATTTAGAGTTTCACTTATATTTAATTGGCTTTAGTAATATCTTAGTTAACTTTATGATCTGAAAGGAGGCTGGTAAATTGAATTCTTAGCCCGTCACCACACACTGATAAAAAAAAACGCAGACTAAATTTTTCAAATATTAAAAATCTTTAGAAATATAAATCATATAAAATTTTTACAATCCCTATCATGCAGTGCCGTAAAGAAAAAGCTAGAAACAATGAAATCGTAATGAAAGAACGTAGAAATAGCATTTATCAACTATGCCCAGTAGTCTAGCCTGTCACTCCCGGCATTTTGAGGCTATTTTACACTGTAAGCTAAATGTAAATGAAATAGAGGCTACAAAATAAATGATTCTATACTGGAGTCCTCATGGGACAATAAACGCTGAAATTTGTCCAAAAGGGTTAAGAAACTAACTATAGCACTCGCGTACATTTTAATTCCGTATGGTGACAGAGTAAGAACACAATTCACCACCCCCCTATCTTACCTAGAAAATGTAGAATATATAGGAGTCATACATAGTCCATAGTACCTACACTGAGCGACTTATTATGAATTAGTCATTTAGACACTACGTTGTGAGTCAGAATTTATCGCTGTTAATGCAGATTTCTTTTCAGACACTGTGGAATTTTGACTCAGAAAGCTCCTACTGTGTGTCCTAAATTATGAATCATATGCATAATACTCACGTTAATGTCACAAATCATCACGTAACAAACAGCTTAGCTCTTACTGTGACAATCCCCTTGTCCATGAAACATGCGGTTGCGAATGTGTGAAATAAATCTCCTAGTGCGGCGACTCATCCCGTTTGGGGTGACAGAATCGGGCCCGAACACTCCCCACACGACTTTATTATTTAAAAATGGAATTCAATTTTAAATCTTATGAGAATTTCTAACACTTTGCGGTATATTTTTTTATATGTACGAATAAAATGGTAAATTTAAAGTCTGATCAACAACGTGGAAATAAGAATATATAATCACTTCATTCATCTGGATTATATTATCGAAACGATTATTCATATATACACAATTGCACAAATATTTTTTGAAGTTATTCTTCTGTTGGCGCGTTAGTGAAAATTACTGAGAGTAAATTTTTACGATACGCGCACATACCGTCACGAAAAACCGATACCCTGAAGCTAGCAAATGTCAACTAGATAATGCGTTATAAAAAACTTTCAGTATATTCAATACCTTTTTTTTTCTATTATTAATGTCGGTTTTTTTTTACAATCGTAGGATGACACGAAGGATAAAGTTTTTAGACAGATTTTAATCTTTGTGCGCCAAAGAGGTATAACGTCTTACGTGCGTACATAAGTACACACACAAACTTTTTTAGGATACCGTACCCAAAGGGTAAAAACGGGACCCTATTACTGAGACTTCGCTGTCCGTCCATCCGCCCGTCCGTCTGTCATCAGGCTGTATCTCAAGAACGGTGATAGCTAGACAGTTGAAATTTTCACAGATTATGTATTTCTATTGCCGCTATAACAACAAATACTAAAAATAAAATAAAATAAATATTTAAGGGGGGGCTCCCATACAACAAACCCAATTTTTTTTTAAGATAATGGTACGTAACCCTACGTGGGCGACTCCGACTCGCACTTAGCTCTTTTATTTTTTTTTTTAAATATTGCGCTGCACTAAGAATATAATCCTTGTATTGCGGGGGACTTTACAAAGATATAATTTAACGTTTACACACTATGGACATCTGGCTACAGCCGAGGGCCAGTCCGGCGCAGTACCATATTCTCGCCGAAAATCGATGTAGTAACAATTTGATACTGCACTTCGTTCGGTGAGCGAGAGACCCGAAGGCCATCTTTCTGAGATTGTTTGCATGTGGTGGGTTTTGGTGATTCCTTGAGTATCATGGAACCTCAATGAATACATTCAGACTCCCTTCAGTTTTTCACGATAGGCAGCAGCTTGGCAAAGGTTCATGAGCGGCAGTATCACTAGCCAACAGGTGTGCGGTTAGCTGGTTTGCCATCAACAGCAATAAAAAAAAAAACACCACGCCTTCGTTCTTATTATAATATGTAGGAAAGAGTTATGTCAATATCAATAGTTTTATAATCGGTTGCCAGCGTGAGGTCAATTCTCTTTGGGTAATGTAATTGTTGACCCGACGGTATTAGATGGAGTTAGCCCAGGTCGACGTAAAGCTCTTTATGTCACCTTCGAGCAATTAAAGGATTCTGCGATTAAAAAATTGTTATAATTGAGACGAAATTATATTCGCCTTAATTTTCTGAATTGCCTCTCTCTATAAATACAAATTAATTTCACGTTAAAAACAGCAATAGACCATTTTTAGTTCAGTTGAAATTGTCAACAACATCTGTGTTCAGTGAACACGAATGTCACCTATGAGACACCTTGCGATCTTTTTGTGTAGCAATATACGATTTTCTTATTGTATTCAATGACATTCAAGTGTGAAAATAACAATACAATTAGATTCATTTGGTCGCCCTCAATGGTTTCAAATATATAAAATTTCTTTTGAGCTATATTATTACTAACAATAAGTCTATAACAATTGTCTATTTGATATACAATTGAAAATTAAATACAAGACTATTGCTATACACCGTGGAATCTTTTGGCTGTTTTCCTGAAACGTATGTACTCAGTTAATCATTCTTAATATCCCCACATAACTAAAAACAATACATTTAGAAAAAATGTCTGCTAATTAGACATTCTTAAGTTTGTCTGACATGCAGCAGTATTGTTCCCAATATTTTTTATTTATTATTATACATATTATTATTGCCTATGACAGAGCATTCGTATTAAATCGCAATAATAGGTAAAACAAAATAATTTTATGCATAACACCTCGGAGCTCGGTGTCGCACCTGCACCTCACTCGCTCGCTCGCGCCCCGCACCCCTTTCTTCTTTTGTGATGCGCCCGAGCCGCACGACCGTGGTCTATGTTTTAATGGGTCAGTTAGCATGCCACCTACGGTCAATACCCTGAACCACATGTTACGTCCGGGATTGCAAATGACAACAATTTATGTTTTTATCTTATTGAATAAATGCTATAGTATGGTTCTATATCATTAACTGAGTATGTACGTTTCGGAAAAACAGCCAATTAGAATCCACGGTGTATAATATTTACGGCAATAAACTCAAATAATTGAACTCAATGCAGTGATTTGATACGTCCAGCAGTGTGCTGCCACAAATAGGGTTCTCAAAGTCAATCCTGTAATTCAGCTTGATAGCAATTGGTCACATTGCGTGAATGTGAGTCACTATATATATTCAAAATTCACATTTGATTTGCTTTAAATTTTACTAAATATTATATTTACAATTTGGCAACGCATTAATAACAACTACACATGATATACATAAGCTTCGCTCACAGATAGCACAAACTCACTAATAGTGCCACAGATTAAAATATATGATCTTTTTTTTATGGTTTATCTACGTAATTTTTAAGACAATCTTATCTGTTATTTTAATATCTTTATACATATTTTTAGCTTAGATTCTTATTATATTTGTTATTATTTGCAAAAAGATAGCTATGTCTTGACAGCACCTTCTATACTCTGCTGCCTGTGCATCGCTGACGAACGTTGTAGGACGCTGCAGAATAACAGCGTTGTGGTATTCACTTTACCGAGTAGTTACCTCAACAGTATGCTGAGTAGCTATACTTTTCCTCTTTTGCGAAGGGGACCCTAATCTTGTCATTTTCGCTGTGTTTTCTCTTGCTATATTATTTATTGATTTTTATGTTATTGTACTTTTATTCGATGTTCTTGCACGTGTCCCTCCCATAAAGGAGTAATAAATTATTTTTCTTTCTTTCTTTTTTAAATGCTAGAATCAATTACGTTCACCCGGGCTTCGATGACAGCATGGCAAGAAACAGCATTTGGGAGCCTTCGGCGAGCGCTGTGGGCCACGTAACGTGCGTGTCGACGCAACATAATCGGTTCTAGCTAATAAATTTATAGCCGTTCGTCATCATCATGTCGACTTATGAGTCGACATGATGATGACGATACACTACGATACGTCACACTACTGAGCTCGAACCTGCTCCAGGGAAATTGGTCACTTACTTACCTATTGTCATTTATTTTACATTTCAACTTAAATTAACTTAAATTACTAACGGATCGGAACGTGATCGCAATGACAAGATCCGCCAAGAAACTCAGTGGGATTTTCTTCTTTTTAATTCGTTTACTAGTTTTATTTAAATAAAATTACATACAACATGGCTATTAATAGCTCTAGTGTGATGCCTTTCGAACCATGACATTTATTAAATATAATGAAGTATATAGTGTGTATATAAATATATAGTGGACTTGCTCATAATCAGTCTGTATTATCATCAAGATAATCTTGAATTCTATATCTCAATACTGCCAATTTTTAACGTACAACTATGTTATTTACGACATAAAATCACCATGATAATTAATAGCACCCATTCACTTAACAGCTATTGACGTACAGCTGCAATCAAGAGACTAATTGGAAATCCGTGGATACTGAAACAAGAGTAACAAATTACAAACGCTGTAGCGACACATTGACGTCACTTTAATTACATATAAAGACGTATTTTATTTATTCGTGAACTATAATTTGGAATTTTAACACGTTTATATAATCTTGGTTTGTATTTAATGGAATCTTTGAACGCGATTTTCATCCACGCGTTAGAATAATTTGATACTTTGTACATTTATTACTTATCCGTGTGGTTAGGGAGTAAGAATATAATTAATCACCCCTTCTCTTGCCCGTGGGTGTCGTAAAAGACAACTAAGGCATATATGCTGTAATACTGATGCAAGAAAAGCAAAACTTTTTCATCATCATTATCATCACAGCCCATATACACCTCATTTTTGGGCTCGAGCCTTTTCTACACAGGGAGGCAAACTGACCTACTATATCACGCTGGTCAGATGGGTTCTTGTAGGGTTTTATTCCGAGTTTTCTTTCTCTATAACTCCACATAAAACCCTATATCAACACGTCTGATCTGCGTGGAATAGTTGGTCAGTTCTCCTCTTATTATGGGCCCAACAGTGGGACTTAATAAGCTGATGGTGATGACACATATGAAAGACCGGCAACAATGTATTAATTTAAATAGTTTTTCTCACTATCCTTACAGATAAGGCGATCTTATATTATCTTTGAATTAGTTGTTGGCCTAACTCGATGGATGGCGCTATCTCTATTTTCTGCGTCGAACTTTTTTTCGTTTATGTATATAAACGAAAAAAAGCGTGTTTTTAGTTTATTAATAATTTTATTTGTTTCCAAGAACGATTCATTCATCATCATTTCTGCTTGTATACGTCCCACTGTTGTGATAGAGCCTCCTCCACAGTAGGAGAGAAATTAACCTTACTATACCATGCTGGTCAGACAGGTCGGTATTTTTTATTTATTTTTTTTTTTTTTTTTTGGATGGGCTATGGTAAGCGCACGCGCGGTCCTGTCCGTCCGGGGCGATGAAAGGACGGCGCGCGGCCCATAACCCACCCGTACCCACGTCACCTCGTTGGTGGGCCGACCACCGGAGCAGATGTGACTTGTCATCAGTGGTCGGCCCGACGGAATACCCTTTCGGGTAACCTCACTTCTCGACGTACTGGGACGTCGGTCGCCATCGCGCGGTCAGCCTCTCTGCGGGTGACGGACAATTCCCCGTTCCGATCACCCGCAGACAGGTTGGTATAGGGTTTTATTTCAAGTTGTTATTTTCTTGCATAGATGTTATATGCATATTATACCGCTTGGTCGTCTCTTACGACATCCACGGGCAAGATAGGGAGTGGTGAATTATATTATTATTCCGTCACCACACGGAAGAACGATTGATATCTCGTGATAACTATCTTAGAAAGTACACTATGACGACCTGTACCGTTTTATACTACTGCTTTTTATATAATAGTAACCTTCTAGACAATGGAAGGGAATTCAAGTTACAATACTGCTCCTACTTTTGGCGACGATCTCGTCATACTCTACCTAAATCGCTCGAGGTGGCGAAAGAGACGCCGTGCAACTCCATAACCTTCTGTGCTATACTTTTCTATCGCAATTTGGGCGGACCACGAGTACCGAGCATTTATCTGCTCTGGCTACTAAACCACTCTAGTCGAACTTGCTGTAGAATTAATTTCAAGTTTCCCTTCTTCTTATATTGTAAATAATATCACTCATGTATATCATAATATATTATCATTCAAATTATAACGATTCCTATATCGCTGGAATTCATGGTCTATGTAGTAATGGACTAGCTAGTCCCGTTTTGATTCTACAGTGCAGTCAGCATCAAAAATAGACGATCAAATATACTATTTTTAAAAACATTAGTCACTAATCTTATCCGTGTGATGACGGACTAAGGATACAATTCACTACTATCTTGCCCGTGGATATCGTAAAAGAACCACTCGACACCGTAGCAGGGTTCATTTATTTCACCTGAAAACATTATGGTCTTCAACTGTACGTTTCCAGCGATCATTTCTCCCATGAACGTGTAAGCTCTGGAATGAATTATCTAATGCTGTGTTTCCAGAGTGCTATGACATGTCCTTCTTTAAACGAAGAGTAACTATTTTCTTTACGGTAGGCAACGGCCTGGCTGTGTCCCTAGTTTTGCAAAAGTCCATGTGCGGTAGTATCATATATGCGGTAGTATAATATACATCACCAAAGTTCAAAATTTATTGACGCTACTAAAAATAAAAATTAATTGAACACCTAATTATTTTATGGGAGGGTACCCCACGTAGGGGGTATTCCGTAGGCCCAACGACGAAGGCGACGTGCATCGTGGGTGGGTTGCGGAAGTTGCGTGCTTACGCCCCTCTGTTGCCCCGGACGGAGTGGTGCGAGGAGCGCGCCGACAGCAACCAACCCCCCAAAAAAAAAAGCACCTAATTATTTAATTAGCTCAATAATATTGTATCTTCTCGTGTGGTGACAGAGTAAAAATACAATTCACCACCCCCTTTTTTACCTGTATCATCTCATCATCTCAGCCCATATATGTCCCACTGTTGGGCTCGGGCCTCCTCCATAATGGAAGAGTAATTGACCTACTATACCACGCTGGTCAGACGTGTTGATATAGGGTTTTATTTCAAGTTTTCCTTCTCTCGCATAGATGTTATATGCGTTTTATATCCCTTAGTCGTCTCGTACGATCACCCACGGGTAAGATAGGGGGTGGTGAATTGTATTCTTACTCCGTCACCACACACACCATTTACCTGTAGGTGTCGTAAAAGACGACTTAGGGATATAATATGTATGTAACATCTATGAAAAAGGGGCAAATTTTGTGACAACATATCTGGCGGCTACCCAAACGTGCAGGGCGGTTTCCCGAAAGGAGAATCCACCGAGCTGGCCACGGACAACAAGGAACTAAGTGGTCAACCCAATGGTGATGAGGTAGGAATACGATGGGCTATGAGACCGAGCGCCGCCCTGGCGTCGCTCTGGACGAAATGCACGACGTGTATGCTGATTATAGCCCAGCCAAAAAAAATATACCATAACATGTGACTAAATCATGATCTCAATCCATATACATCTATAAGTTGGACTGGGACTTCTTTCACTATGGGAGGGAAATTGGCCTATTATACCGAAGGATACAAAATATGTACCTATATCATATGACTTAATCGTATTTTACGAAATCCACGAGTAAGAGACGGCATAGTGAACAGTGTTATTTCATCACATTAAATATGACATTTTAAATTAAACACCCATCACCACTTGATTTATAATGTACCCAACAATTGTTTAAATTATCTATTAAAATATGTGTTACAAAACATACTAAAACAGAATTATTGTTTAGACTACAGCCTACATATATACATTTTTATTACTATGTCTTCAATAGATATTATTAGATAAATAATATAAAAACGTTTACCAATTTAGACTATTGTTACACAAATAAAGACTTACAAAATTGAACAAAACACAACATTCCC
Organism: Lymantria dispar; assembly: GCA_032191425.1. Taxonomy (NCBI): domain Eukaryota; kingdom Metazoa; phylum Arthropoda; class Insecta; order Lepidoptera; family Erebidae; genus Lymantria; species Lymantria dispar. Next base: position 26,739,933 of record CM063452.1, on the reverse strand, counting down.
TTTTATAAAATTTGATGATAAAATCGAGCTGTGAGAATCCAATGAAAACGCCTACAGTTTTTTCAGAATTTACGTCGAAAAATTACCTCTTTTTAGCACTAACTGTACTTAATGGGCGGGCCTAAAACAGGAATGATTCCTCTCGTCCGACAATGGAGAATTTTTAAAAGAACATTTCCCAGCAATTATCGTTAGCGTAGCGACTCCCAGATCTGTTTTTAATCCTTTCAATTCTTAATCATTTCGCATTATTTAACCATTTTGTTTTGGGTTCTTTATAGTAAAATAAAATAGTAAGAAAAATTTGATTAAACTAAAAATTTTCTCTAAGGCACATTCTTTGTTAATAACTTACGTGAGTGAGTATTTGTTAATAACTTTTGTGATTCCCATATGAGTGTAGAACACCCACCCACTTGATGGATTGACGACTTGGTGAAGCTTGCTGGGAGTTGTTGAATGTGGGTGGCACAAGACTGCACTTCGTGGCGAAACATAAGGAAGACTTACGTCCAGCAGTGAACGGTGAAAGGTTGAAAGATGATCTAATTACTCTTAATATTCTGACATTTTTACAATCACTGCGTCGGTTACAGCTATATAAGCAAATTATTATATAGACATCTAAATTATACTTTTGCAATTAAATCAATCCGAGGCCACATTTGGATAGAACGGTGTCACCGTGAAAGACGCAGAGACCGTTGAATATACCTGAAAATAACCTGCCTGGCTGGCCACAGGTACCTTTTTTTTTTTTTTTTTGGGGTGGGCTGCGGTCGGCGCGCCTCCGCACCACTCTGTCCGGGGCGACAGAGGGGCTTAAGCACGCAACTCCCGCAACCCACCCGAACACCACGTCACCTTCGTCGTTGGGCCGACCACCGGAGCAGGGTTACTTGTCATCAGTGGTCGGCCCGACGGAATACCCCCTACCTGGGGTACCCTCCCATCGACCGACGTCCCCTCCTCGGGGAGGACGTCGGTCTTTCCTCACGCGGTCGGCCTCTCGGCGGGTGACGGACTAATCCCCGGTCACATCACCCGCGGCCTCGGCTAGGGCGGCATTGCACGCATGGCCACAGGTACCTAGGAATCAGTACCTGTGGTGGGCCCAATGGTAAGTACATGTGGTGAGTTATAGAGCCACACGCCACTCTTCACCATAGTCTGACAAAAAAAGCGGCTGCGTGCTCGTCAACCATCAAAGGTGATAAGAAAAGCCTGATAATGTAAACTACACACAAAAAATTCAAATTTGTCAACATATTCTCCATAAGATTATGAAAACAATACGTGTTGACAATATAATTGAATTCAAGGACTCGTAATAAAATGCCTTTTAAATGAGCCCTTAATAAATATTACGTACATATGTTACAAAACAATGTAAGCACATTACCATTGTTTTCGATTGTGGCTCGTATTAAAACCGGTCCGGCTGAAATATCTGACGTGTTTCCGCCTCCGGTCCGGTCGGTTATTATCGCGGGCATTACAATCAGTAGCTTTTGTTGCTCAATCAGGCAAGTTGATGCAATTATGTAATGTTTTTGGTAAATATTTATTTATGATTTGAAGATTTTTGAGCAGTATAAGAAATAGCCTAACTTGTTGGGATATATATAAAGGAAATAAGAAAAAAGGATAGTTAAACCATGCTGACTAGATGGATTAGCATAGCGTTTTATTTCTCATGTCTTTCTCTTTTTTTTAACTTACATCTACAGTGATAATAGAAACATATTACCTATCTGAAAATTTTATCTATTTATTACATAATTCTATTGTTTCTAATGTTTTCGCGAGTTTTATACATTTTAATAAAACTATTTTTACGGATTTTATTCCGTTTGTATTCGATTTTTGACTGTCGTTTTTCTGTAATAACAATGATTTGTTGAACGGGCAACATTTTAGTTCACTCGTGACGAAAAATGCTGAAGTGTTCGAAACGTCGGTTTTATTTATAATATCTGCTACAGCTCATGAGATACACTCTATTAATAGTCAGATGGACTACCAAATATATAACTATTATGTTAATTTTTTATTATTCTTAGCAGCCTCAGCGTCAAAGGACGTATAATGGAAAGTAGTCGTCCAGCATTTATCACAGTCGAATATTAACTACTCATCATAAATGTTTACAGTCTTGAATGAAAATCAGCTTTTTTTGGTCTACGTCGTGGATTTGTAGCTGCTAAATGCTATTTATTATACAATTTCAGTAAAATCCAACTAGTATTGCTGGCAATTGCTGATCGTGAGTTTCTTTTTGATTTTTGGGTAAGTATACAATAAAAGTGCTATATAGATTTTCTGCAGATTCCTTAACTGTCAAGAAGTTCGTTGCAAGAGTTCTGTAATTTAAATCTTGGTGTAATTTGTGTATGCTAATTGGGATTTTGATTTTTTTTTTGTAATAAATGTAAATATCATATTTAAGTTTTATAACAAAACTATTTTTTTCATTTATGTTACGCAATAATTCAAAAGTTGTATCCAAATAAAAATATTTCTTTGAATCCAGTGACGAAAACACGCCGATAGTGTGACGCGTGTGACGTCATAATGTTAGTTTTTCACTCATTGCAACTTATACAGAGATAATAAGTACAATGTTTTGATCTATTTAATTCTGCTGTCATTGTTAAATAATTAAATATAAGTAACAACAAATCGTTTTTAGCAGTAAATTACCAATGTTATTGTCAATTCACGGGTAATAGCTGTAAACACTGTACTGTTATAAAATAGCTTTAACATTATGACGTCACAACTGTGCTAAAGAGTCTTAGCACGTTCATTGTCACGTGATTTTTATTCAAATTTTGATAATTTTTAATTGTTTATAATTAATTGAAAAATCTTTTTTAAAGTTTTCCGCATTAAATATTATTAATAAAGTTTTAAAATACATAGAAAAATTTTTTTTTTACCAAAAGCTCAATTGTGAGTTTCTAAAGCTTAAGAAGCAAGATTTGTTACTAAACTGAGCATAATGTTTTTCTTTTTCAATTAATAAGAACTTTGCTGAAATGTAAGATGTTCAATGAAAAACCAAAGGTCATAGTTTTCATTCTGACAATGAAAAAAGTACATTTGTGGAATAATCGGTGTTTTACGAAAAACAGGAAAAGTCAATTTTTTCATCGAAATTGGATTAAATTGGATCAGGTAAATCTTAAATTGTTAAGGAAAAATAGTACAATCTTCGAAAGCTTGCCTAGTTAGCCACTATAGGTAGCGCTGTTTAGGACAGGTAAATCTATGTGTATTTGAGTATGTATAATCACGAGAGAGCGATCCGTGGACTAATGAAAGGAAAGTGAGAAAATAATTTTAATTTTATTTTAAAACAATATATTTATATTTCTATTTTATTGCTGTTACCTATGGCCTACCTATAGTTGTCACAAAATAAAAGGCACGTTTTGACAGTTCACGCCCAAGAAGTTTTATATTTTTTACCGATCAGTGTTTTGAAGGTAATTACATTTTTCATTGACGGGTACCGCCCACTGGGCTAAGTGCTGTGGCATAACGATTTTTTTCATATTGTCCACAGACTATTAATAATCGGTTAAGGAAAAATAAATCGATCAAGATATATTTTTAAGGCGGACTCGTACTTGCCTTACTTATTAATTTGAATACTAGTATTTAGACCAACCATTTACAGAATTTCACCAGCTGTGTAGTGATTTTTACTGAAAATTCGAGACGTCAATATTGACAATATGAAAATGAAATAATATATATATGGGTAACGATAGCTCAACTGACAATTTAGCTCATCATCTTAAGAAAATGATTGATTGAAGATTCGCTTTTTCTCGATATTTTTGTGATTGAGTGAATGTTATTGTATCAAAAATAATAAATGATAGAAAAATGACCATTCGTAACATTGTATCATTTCAGAATATCTACAATATCACAGTTTAAGTAAAATTTTCAAATCAGAACTTTAATCCAGTGCACTTTACAATACTTATTCAAATTGATTATATACTCATATAAACTTGATTCGATTTATCATGAGTATCGAGTACTGAATCGTATGGTTCATCACTAAATACATCGGTAAGACCAAGTGTCAAAACGGACCTCTTATTTTGTGACAACTATAATAGTAAGAGATACTGTCGCTCATGAACCTTTGCTAGGCCACAACCTACCGTGAAGAAAGTAAAGGTAGTGTGAATATGTGCTATGAGTTTCGCTGATACTAAAGGCATCACCAAAACACGCCAAACGCAAACATCTTCAGAAATTTGAGCGTCCAGTTCTTTTGTTCACGGAACAAAGTGCAGTAACAAATTGCTTCTATAATACTCATAATATCTGGTTGACCGAGCTTCGCTCGGAATATTTTTGTCGAATCTATTTAGATATATATTAATAAAAAATAAATAATGAAAATTATATAAAAAATAAATAAAGAAAATTATATAAAAAAATACAAAAAGAGAATAATAATAACACCGTGATTCGAATCGACGCTGTTTGAATGCCACATAACCCAAAATTAAAACCGGTCGTCTCCCCAACTGAGCTATCGTAACTCATGACGTTGACAACGAAATTTGAATTCATATTCTTTTAAAATTTAATGTCATTATATTGTTTTACTAAAAACACGGACAAAACAACATTTTCTATAAATAAAACCTAGCTAGATCGATTTTTTAGACCCGAAACCTCTAGTATGCCAAGTTTCAACAAAATCGTTGGAGCCGTTTCCGAGATCCTAAATATATATATAGGTATATATATATATATATATATATATATATATATATATATATATATATATATATATATATATATATATACAAGAATTGCTCGTTTAAAGATATAAGATACTAGCAATCCGCCCTCGCTTCGCTTCTGATTCAGTCGCCTTACGCACGTAGTTCCCGTTCCTGTGGGAATACCGGGATAAAATATAGCCTATGTTACTCCCTGATATTATAGCTTTCCAATGGTGTAAGAATTTTTAAAATCGGTCCAGTACTTTTTGAGTTTATTCGTTACATACAAAAATACAAATCTTTCCTCTATATAATATTAGTGTAGATGTAGATAGGTTGATTTTCTGCGAGATCGTGGTACTAGCCCAGACGGAGCTTATTCGTAGAAATACCGCTAACCCTTACCAAAATACACCAGATTAACAGATTACCTGCTTAACGTCTACTGGATATAAAGAAATGTTGAAAGGCTGTCTATTAAAAGTACTTAGACGAGTATTTTCCACATAAATTATTGATTAGTTTTAAAAGCAGGTAGCAATTTGCCGAGTTTGCTCTTGTAGATGCTACGGAGAATACGTATGGTTTTATTCGCAGGCTTTTGATATTAAAATATTGGGGCTTATAAATATTTAATGCAATCTTATTCTAAGTACCCAGTGTGGATTAACTCAGTGGAAAAAATTCTATGTTGATATTATTAAGAGGTAGCTTGTTTTATCTTTTATAAAGCAGAGATAGTCTAATAGTGAGAACAACGACTGTTTGTAATTAGGTAATGAGTTCTATTCATTTAATCACAGAAAGAATAGGCCATATATAGGCCATAGGAATTACTTCTTGCATTCCTGCGGGCGGTCATAAAATAGGACCAAGCTGATAACATTTTTGCAAGAAAACTGAAATTAAAATTAAGTCGTCTGGTTAAGTGGTAGTAGGCAAAATTCCCTCCCACTATGGTGGAATCTCGAGTCCAAAAATTGGACCTATACGAGCTGAGATGATGATAATTATTGAAGTTATGTAATTTTTAACTGTTTATATACACATTATATACACTGGGGGCACTGTCCAATGTCCAATTCTTTTACTGGTGTGACATGGAACTGGTGAAAATTATGGACTGGCAATATACTGCCGCAGTATCCTACAGCCTGAGTACGTTCTTCAAGTAATTCTGAGTCTTCAAAACAAAACCTATTATCCTCATCATAAATCATGTACAAAATTTCTTAAAATTATAACTAATATTAGGAATGCGAATCTCGCTTAGTTTATTTGTTTGTTACGCTTACACGCGTAAAACCAATTTTAAAATCTCCTTTACCAAAGGGGAGACATATCATTAGCAATTATTATATATTCTCTCTATTTTATCACGCACGTGAACGGGAACTAGGCGGGTGCAATAGCGGTTTTTCACTTAAAAATTCTTTCCCCATTAAAAGCTACATTATCCGTGAGAGACATTAGCTATATTTTATCTCCGTATTCCCACGGAACCGGGCACTACAAGGTTGAAATATGTGTCTTAAAAAATAAACAAATTTAATAAATCATTAATCTTCATATTTTAAAATAAATAAAAAAGTGTTCTAAATGTATTGTATGTCTATTAATTGTATCGCGTAAAGGATTAAAGGTATTAATTAAGTTACAAATTACGATTATTTTCTTAAATATCCTTAACAAGAAAAGGCCAGCATCGAAGCCTTATGACCTTATAACCTAAGATAGTATTATTAAGATACTTGAACGGTGCTCCATTCACCGGCAATTTGTCAAACAGATAACGGCCAACGTGACCAGAATTATCTTAAACAGCATTCATCTTTTTGAATAATTACAGACATTTTTAGGAAAAAAAAGGCAACCGTTTTACCTGCCTCATTTATATTTCTGTATTTTCTGGCCATGTTTTACTCGCTATAAAAAATATTTTACACATTGCTGGAATAATGAAATTCTCCAACGATTTCATCGCTAATTGTAAGTCTTTTAGATCTGCCTGGTCAAAATACATTTCCGTGTGGTAATAGAATAAAAAAAAACCTCCTCTAACTTTCTTGGTCGTGGATGTTGTAAAAGACATCCACGACCACACTGTCGACCGACATCCATCCATTAAGAGTGGTAGGACCACACTGTCGACAGTTATCTGTCTACAGCCGCGGGCCGGTCCGTCCGGGGTAGTACCACACTCTCGCAGAAAATCAACGTCTGAGTAGTAGCAATTAGTTACTGCGCTTCGTTCGGTGAGCGAGAGAGCCGGGAGCCCAACTTTCTGAGGGTGTTTGCGTGTGGAGGGTTTTGGTGGTGCCCTTGGTGTCACCGAGCCTCGATGCACGCATTCGCACTCCCTTCACTTTCTTCGCGGTGGGCAGCGGCCTTGTAAGGGTCCATGAGCGGCAGTAACACTTACCATCAGGTGTACTGTTCGCCCGTTTGCTACCGTTGGCAATAAAAAAAAAAAAGATGACTAAGGGATATAATATGCATATAACGTCTATGCAAGAGAAGCAAAACTCTAAATAAAACTCTATATCAACACGTCTGACTAGCGTGGTATAGTAGGCAATAGCCCTTCTATTACGTTGGAAGCTCGAATCCAACAGTAGGACGTAAATAAGCCGAAATGATGAAAATACTAGTATTAGATAGATCAAATGAAATATCGAAAGAGGTTGTACGAGCCAGAATTGCTCACACAGCGATTTATGTACTATAAGTGTTACTACCTAATTAATATAAAGCAGTCGTAAACAATCCTCCCTAATGCACAAACGTGTGTAGTATTACTATTAACATTACGAAAGTTGCGACTCAGATACCTAACTTAAAGTATATAATAACTAGCAGACCCAGTCACGCGTTGCTTATGGCTAATGTTTTTGTTATATTACATTTTATTAAACTATTTAAGTGGAACTGTAGGAGAACATCTGTCATGGAGGTCGTCATATTTTTGTACAAATGGCATCTATGTAAAAAAGCAAGTTAAAATCGTATATGACACGTGTGTAGGTTTGACATAGCAGCGCCATCTATTAATTAATTACTCAATCCAGTCAACAGATATCACCATCTGTTAAAATCGTTTGGAGTTAATAGATAATTGTGAATGTCAAATAAAAGACAAATAATTTGCAATAAAATAATATTGCGACTATAAATTAATAGCCCGTCCACATGTTGGCCGAGCGTAGGCGAGCGATGGCAAACGCCAACGTGTGTACACCCGATTTGCCTTAGTTGGCCAACGCTCGCCGTCGCTCGCCTAGTTGGGCGAGTGAATACAAGCGCCAACGTGTGGACAGCTGATTTGTCTTCACTCGCCGTCGCTCGTGATCACTTGCCTCACTTCGCCTCGGTGTCGGTTTTTGTGCACAAATCAAAGGCACTCGTCTGCGCTCGGCCAATGCCGTCCACACGTTGGCCTGCTCGCTATTACACGGTCGACATCCATCGCTGTTAGACGCGTTTAATGTGATAATGTCGCTCAACATAAATGATTATATTCTCAAATTTGTACCACTACTTCTAGATATGCGACATAAATAATTAGATCCAAGTCACCCTATATGTTACCTATAGTATCAAAAAGTATCTTTATCATTCATCATCATTTCAGCTCATATACGTCCTACTGTTGGGCTCGAGCCTCCTCCACAATAGGAGGGAAACTGACCTTAGTATTCCATGCTAGTCAAACAGGTTGGTATAGGGTTTTATTTCGAGGTTTCCTTCTCTTCCATAGATGTTATATGCGTATTATGTATTATATCCCTTAGTCGTCTTTTATGACATTCACGGACAAGATAGGGACTGGTGAATTTTTTCTTACTCCGTCACCACGCGGATATATCTTACATTGTTCTATTTCTGTGAATACTCAGTATCAACCACCTTCTTTTTTTTCCACTTTACTGCGGTATACACTGAGATAATAACTATTATCTATATACTATTATATATACTATTATATGTCTATATACTATTTACTACTACTACTTATTATATAACTATATGCGTTCATTAAATAATTAGCCGAAGCTGTAGCGACGTCTATTTCAACGTCTGTAGTGGTTCAGTGCACAATGAACACTGACCTAGGCCAACTTTTTTTTTTTTTTTTTGTGTGTGTACAGCTGTTGGCCGCAGATGGCCTTGACAGCTTGACGCGGACTATGGGTGAGCGCTGAGGGCTCTCAACCCGGAGAAGAGTATGCTAAGCGACATCGCCCAAGGGCTCCCCCTGTGGGGAACGGACCTCGGCTTGGGTCGTCGCTGGAGGCAAAGTGGGCGTGCCCACGTTTTTAGTAGTGACTTTTGCGCGGCGCGGTTTCGCACCTCGACGGCGAGGGCGGAACCGCGGATATTTATTTGTTAAGGCCTCGCGGGCCGTGTAGGCTCTTTGTTGAGCGAGTGTGATATTGTCGTCCTCTTCGTCGAGGACGTGACGAGGACGTCGGATGGAGGAGATTTTGGAGGGTCTATAGGAAGCCGCCCCAACCACTAGTTGGTTGGGGTGTGTCATGGCAGAGTCAAAGTAGCTCTGAGAGCACCGTTTCATAAACTGCTTGATGGTCGGCAGTTCGAGGTCGATGTGGAGATCGACGTTTCGTATGAACCACGGTGCTCCCGTAGCTCGGCGCATGAAACGATTTTGTAGTGTCTGTAGCCTGTGGATTCTGTGTGGCTTAACATGCGCGAACACCACGCTGGCATAGGTCATGATAGGCCGTATGCAGGTGGTGTATAGTCGGATTTTGCTACTCAGGGGCATACGCGACCTAGAGTTGAGTAGACAGTGGAGACGGCCCATCACAAAGGCTGCCCGTGCGCGGACTTGCTTTATGTGAGGGGCGAAGCTGAGTCGATCGTCAAGGGTCACACCCAGGTATTTGGCCTGCCTGGTCCAAGTGACCGGCTTGTTGAAAATTTTAAGGAGAGGAATGCTATCGATAGAGTAGGAACGGGCAGTTCGTCTAGTGAACATGACCGCCTGACTCTTCTCGGGGTTGATTTCTAATCTCCATTTCCTAAACCAATTGGCTAGGGCGGTAACCGCTGTTTGGAGAGTCTTGGCTACTGTTGTCGGGGATCTACCAGCACAAAAGAGTGCGGTGTCATCAGCGTAAAGCGCTTTATGTACCCGGTTGAATTTGGGCATATCGCTAGTGTATAGCGTGAAGAGAAATGGGGAGAGGACCGACCCCTGAGGGACGCCGGCCTTGATAGGGTGGGAGGTCGACAACGTCCCTTCCACCCTGTAGCGAAAGCTGCGATGACTTAAGTAGTCATGTATAATAAGAATTAAGTAGTGAGGGATCTTGAGGAGATAGAGTTTGTAGATTAGGCCTTCATGCCAAACCTTGTCGAATGCTTTCGCTACGTCTAGGAATAATACACCCGTATGTGCGTAACGTACACGTTCATGATGAACTGACTACTTGTGTATTCTACCAAGCGGTGAACTTGTTGTACGCAGCTGTGTTTGGCTCGGAAACCAAACTGTGCGTCGGGAACGAGGTTGTTAGCCTCGGCGAATGTGCGTAGTCTACTGAGAACTATTCGTTCGTAGATCTTACCTAGACCTTTTAGTAGACTAATCGGGCGGTAACTACTGGGTTCGGTACGGCGCTTGCCGGGTTTGTGGATTCCTATTACCACGGCCTCTTTCCATTGCGCGGGAAAGATGTTATTATTTAGTGCTGCATTGAAGATGCAGCACAACAGGACTATTAAGTGGGCGGGGAATAATTTAATGACTTTATTTGAGATTCCGTCCGAACCTGGGGCTTTTCTGGTTTTAAGACCCCTGACTAACGATTCGACCTCATCGGTGGTTACTACTGGGATAGGCTGATCGGGGTTGTCGTTTCGTAACGAGCGCGAGAGAGTGGTACGACGTTCCACTTCGTCGGCGATGAAGCGGTGATTCGCGGCGTCGGGGTGTAGTGTACTCGGCGTACACTGAAGCTCCAAGCAGTCGGCCAGGCATTCTGACTTTTCATCGTCCATAAACGCCGGTGGCTGGTTGGTTCTGGTGAGAGGAGGGAGAGTGGACACGATGTCTTTTTTGAGTGAGCGGGAAAGCTGCCAAAAGGCTGTGTGAGAGGGGACCTAGGCCAACGTGTGGACAGCTCTACAAATACTCGTCTACGTAGGCCACTCGCGTTGGCGTTCGCCGCACTTGGCCAACGTGTGGACGCTAGCACTCGCCTTGTACCTATTTGCCAACGCTCGCGTTGGCCTAGGCTCGGCCAACATGTGTACGGGATATTAGATGTAAGCTATCCTATCTTTCAAGTTGGATCAAACTGCACACGGTGTGCAAATTTGATTAAAATCGGTTAAGTAGTTTAGGAGTCCATCGCGGACAAACAACGTGACACGTAATTTATATATATTAAGAAGATACGATGAACAGTTAAACTTCATAGTGGTTTAGTGATAACTATTACATACTACAACATAACTAAAACCGGGGTTACCGTAGACTACGAAAAAAACACAAAACAGAGGTCATACAGTTGATTACGAGATCCATGTGGCGCTATTGTTGTTTCAAACTACAGTGTGCTTAAAGATAGAAAATGATTTGTTTATTCATCATCATCATCATCATCATCATCATCTCAGCCCATATACGTTACACTGTTGAGCTCGGGCCTCCTCCACTATGGGAGGGAAATTGACTACTGCACCACGCTGGTCAGACGTGTTGGTATAGGGTTTTGTATCGAGTTTTCCTTCTCTTGCATAGATGTTGTATGCATATTATAATCCTTTGGTCTCTTATGACATCGACGGGTAAGAGAGGGGGTGATGAATTGTATTCTTACTCCGTCACCACACGGATTGACCAATCATAGATTACCACAAGAGGAAAAAACCGGCTAAGTGCGCTAAGCAGTCGCGCACGAAGAGTTCCGTACCATTACGCATATCTATAAAAAACGCGTTTTTTGTATGGGAGGGGGGGCTCCCTTAAATATTTATTTTATTTTGTTTTTAGCATTTTTTGTTATAGCGGCAACAGAAACATATAACGTGTAAAAAATTCAACTGTCTAGCTATCGCAGTTCTTGAGTTATAGCCTGGTGACCGACAGACGGACGGACAGACAGCGAAGTCTTAGTAATAGAGTCCCGTTTTCACCCTTTGGGTACGGAAATCTTAATAAAAGATCGTGAAATATATTCATTCATCGCCATCCTGCTCTTATCTCAATGACTTGAAGTCGGGACGGTATGCACTCTGTTTCCATCATACGTATTGAAAAAGGTTTAAGCAATAGTTTTATAACTGGCATGCCTGACGTCAATCCACTTTGGGAATGTTATTGTTGACCAGATGGCATTAGATAAAGTTAGCTCAGGCCGATTTAAGATTCTTAGTCATCTTTTAAGACACCTACCAAAACAAATTTTTATTTAATTAATCTAAATAATTATTTTTTGCAAAAAAGAAACCACCTTCAATAATGTAGACAATGTAGATAAATTTTTAGACGTTGTTGATTTTCAAAAACCGCTCGGTCGATTTCGATAAAATTTTCATGGGATCACTTGGGAAGTAAAGCCTTTCCAACAAAAAATAATCATCATAATCGGTTCATAAACGACGAAGTTATCCGCGAACAAACATAAAAAAGCATATATACGGTCAAATTGAGAACCTCCTCCTTTTTTGAAGTCGGTTAATAAAAGGAATAGGCATTTGTCGTATTTTTTCACCATTTTCGTATTCTTCTATGCAAGCCTTTTCATTAACATTTTTATAATATGTGAATACATATAAAATAAAATGGATCTTGAACCGTTCGCCATATTGAATGACGTCACTTACCTCAAAACAAATTGTCATCCAACTATAATGGGTATGTAAAATTTCAACTCAATCGGTTGAAGGTAACAACTACTTTAAAACCTCTGTATTCTAATATTTCAATAACCACGAACTTAACTCAGTATTTTCTTAGTAAATAATTTGTTTTGTAATAAAAAAAATTAACAATTAAAAAAAGGCAGCATAATAAAAAGGAAATACAACCGGAGCTGTCCGGATGAAGGGATATCGATTGCCCGATTGAGCTATTTTTATTCTTCTTAATCACAATTTATCATCATATACTAATTATATTTCTTTTGTTGTCTGAAAACGCTAATGATACAAGTTTTTTCTATAAATAAAACCTAATTAGATCGATTTATCGCCATTGAAACCTGCTAAACACTAGATTTCATGGAAATTATTGAAGCCGTTATTGAAATTATGAATATATAAAAGAAGCACTTTTTTATGCATGAAAAACATGCATCAGAAAATTAAGGCCGAGGCCGCACTACGGTTTTTGTCCGCAAGCGGTTAACCGCTGTAACTGCAAAACCGCTCGAGACGCACACACTACGATTTTAAATCGCGAAACCGCCCATGATTTGCACAGTTTAAAGATGGATTTCAAACGAGCAATATGTATTGTCACTAGTCGGGTACTACGAAATTGACAAAAAAAAACGTCAACAAAAAATTCGCAAATATTGGGTTCGTTCACTCACTAGCCGTAGATCTCGGTAAGGTTTCTTTTTTAGAAAAAATATAAAATTTTAAGAGAATATCTAGAGAAATTTTTCAACTACTATTGAATTCAGTCAAAAGCGAGCTTCCATAAAAATTTTGCATAATGTGCGTTCATACATCACCTTCATGGATACAAAATATAATTAATTCAATTGCAATGAAACGACAACACAACTATTCTTCGCGGCGGTAAGCCGAATACTAGCCAAAAACTCGCCCGCGGTTAACGCATAGTGCGCGTGCGTCCATGTAGTTCTATAGATTACAAATTTTGCTGTGGTTTTTTACAGCGACAATTTTGTAACATTTTGCGGTTTTAAAATCAGTCGCGGGTAAAAACCGCAAGTCCGGCCGCTTGTATTCGTTTTCCTGTTTCACAAACTCACGCGGCTAAAAATCGCCGCGGTTTCACCGTAGTGCGGCCTCGGCCTAATATGGATAAGAGGAGGCGAAAGTGGTATGTCAAGATCAGTCTGCGATAGCACGTAGCAAGTGCTACGTGCTATCGCAGTTCTTGAGATATAGCCTGGTGACGGACAAACGGACAGACAGACAACGAAGTCTAAGTAATAGGGTCCCGTTTTAACCCTTTGGGTATGGCACTCTAAAATGGTGGACTAAACTAATAAACTTTTTTATATAAAAAATCTTCGCCTATAATAACGGTAACGATTTAACCATTTTAAGCACCATATACTTTCACCGTCAGTGTATTTATGGAGTCGTTTTTCGTTTCAGTGGAAGTCATTTAAGCGTGGTTATAGCAATAAAAATAAATAAGAAAGCAAAGACCGTGAATTGGTAAACCAAAGGTAGGGCGCCCTTATACTAAATGGTCCGATGATTTGAGATAAACGATTGAAGAAAATGTACAAAGCATGCGGAGAAAAAAATTATGATAAATATAAAATTGGACACTTTCTATCATCATCATCATCATCATTTCAGCTCATATGTCCCACTGTTGGGCTTGAACCTCTTCCACAATCGAAGGGAAATTGACCTTATACCATGCTGATCAGACAGGTTGGTATAGGGTTTTATTTCGAATTTTCCGTCTCTTGTTATATGCTTATTATATCCCTTAGTGGTCTTTTACGACATCCACGGGCAAGATAGGGAGTGGTGATATGTATTCTTACTCCATCACCACACGGGAACCACCAATTCCTATTATATAAAGGAATTAACTGTAATAGACCGACTACTAGTATTATGAATACAAAAGTGTATTTGTATTGCTACACGCCTTGTGCTAAATCAAGTATCATGAAAATTTTACGTATTTTTTAGGGATAACTTTTCCACACAATGCATCACTGTAACTCCTCACTCTAAACTACCACCACCACATATTGCTACCACAATAGCTCCTCATTGTAAGCCAGGATCCGCAATGGTCTCCCTAAAAGACACCGAGGTTTGATCCTCACGAAGTCTCGGGAAGCGCTTTTAATTATATAGGAACCTGTAAAAAATAATTAAAAAGAAAACTAAGAGGAGTTGGTAAGATTCCGCATCCCTCCTAAGCAAAGGGGGGAGATATGAAGTAAAAGTAGCTAATAAGCAATAGATAAAAGCAATAGCTATGTGAAGCGCAGCAGTATAGGGCCACAACACAATCAGCGTGAACGTTGTCTAGAGTTTTTTATTCAAAAATAAAGTCCATCCGATATAGACAAATTTTATAAGTTATCCAGTATAACATAATGAACCCACAGGTAGTGTTCAAATAAGGCGAATAAATATTATTTCCTTTTGCTTCTTTTTGTAAAAAATCTGCGTTCTATTCATGGACGAGCCTTTTTTACTGACAGAGATATCTAATTATATAGGCCGTAACTAGCTAGCCAGACGGATTGGAAAAGGGTTTGAGTTCGTATTTTCATTTATTTCAGTTATGTTATTTTTTGATATATTTAGTATTTCTCTTTACATACACTCGTGTTAGAGTATATAGAAAAATATTTTTACTAAGATATTTCTCGTGGATGACTTTACCCTCGAGAAATAAGATGTGAAATAGATGATCTGTCTATTATACTTTTTCATATATTACTAACGGCAAGACCGTAGCGATAACAATAGCTTAGTTGACACATTAGTCATATTTTTCACAACGAAAAAATAATATAGAATTGTTCTATATAAGATTAAAATCATTGACACTTAGCTAGGAAGGTTTTTCCTAAGACCAACACACCGTCTCTACAATCCAGGCATATTTTTAATAGCATCCAAATTATAATACGTTTAGTCAGTATGTCAAAATTCCGATGAGTCGATAAGAATATAAAAAGAATAGAATAGAATTCCAATATTTCAAGACGCAGTCTCTTGCGGGCATAGGTACAAAGGATCCAGTAGAAATAGGTTCAATCTATCTTATCAACAAAACAAATTACGTCGACCCCACAATTTCTTCAGCTTAGGTAATCGAAAACTCATTTCGCAGCAATGACACGTCCGTAGATTAGTTATAAAATCAAAACGAAATTCCGATTGTACTCCCGCGTCGTATTTACAAGAACGAAGGAAGCTATGAATAAATTTCCAAGTTTGTTACCGGGAGGATCGGCTGGGATGAGACCCGCCAAGTTTCAAGGCAAATTATTTTATAGACTCGCCTGTCGCGTCATAGATAAATAGGACTTTATTGCTTTTAGACGCTGTGGTTGCTATTGGTGCAAAAATCTCACTAACTGTTGACTACAAAACTTTAAGAAATTAGAATACATTAAAACTAGCATTGCTCGCTGTTTCATTCAATTTCTTATATTGAAATTTTTAATTTATCTTACGGTCATTCAACATTTACTGCTTGGCTTTTAGTATCATACCTACATTCACAAAAATGTATTCGATCCAATTATCATAGAAAAGTATAAATATGACAAGAATAGCAAAAATAACTCCAAAGTAGTATTTGCCTGCAACTGTGAGTTTCTTTGTTAAGTTATCATGCCTAAACCGCTAACCCGAATAATAAAAAATCTTTCCCCAATGTACTCTCACGTGAATGGTTATGTTCATGCTCTATGGTAACGCACGCGAAAATTTAATAAATTTTAAAAATGCTTTCAACATTAAGAAGCGTCAGCGAATGACATTGGCTACATTTAATCACTGCGCTATACGGGAACGTAAACTACGCGGCTAAACCAGTAGGAACTTGCTAGTATTTTTTATAATACTTAAATTTACACACGTCTTGATTAACATTGGGTTTTGATCATCATAACAGAAAAGAGCTAAGAAAAAGTGATTTACGGCCAGCAGTACATTAACTGATTTACGGCCAGTAAAGCACTGCAGAATATAAATTAAAACATTTATTCAGTAGGTATAAGCACCTTACGCTTGCATATTGACAAATTTACGTATTGTTTCAAATCTACCACTGCATCACGACGTGAACGTACATAACTGCAAGCTGGTAAGATCCGACAAGAAACTCAGCGGGCTGACATTTTTAATTAACTTATTTTAAATTAAATTGTATGTATATAGTATTAGCTGCAGTATGATGCACTTTGAAATAAGCAACTTTTTTAATCGAATACTAATAATAAAAAAATATGACTGGAACAGATACTACCACTGGCACCTGATCACCAGTTAACTACTAGAGTAGTAGTTCTCCTCAAGGTAATTGGAGGAAAGGGAACAACCCGCTATATGTAGCCACCGCAAGTAAAAACTTTCCAGTAAGTCAGGACGAAAGCATAAACTACGAGGTAAAGTTAACATAAGTAAGAATGTTATAATAACAAAAACCTAAATTCATTAGCCAAAGTACCCTGCAATGTAAAGTTATAATAATAACAACAAAAACACTGCGAATTCAGAAGACAAATTAAGAGCGCCATAAATCTGTAACAGAATAACATAATTTGCTGAATGAGGAGCTGATCATAACTATTCAGTATGATCATATATAGTTTAGTAGCCTTTTCTTACAAAGACCGCTCATGGTAACTCATTTCGGGTGACCGGACCGGGGATTTAGTCCGGCACCCACGGAGAGGTTAGCTTCGCGACGGCGATCGGCGTCCCGGTAGGGGACGTCGATCGCCGTCGTCGACGTGTCTCTGCACCGGTGGTCGGCCCAACGACGAAGGCGTCGTGCTATTATCATCGTGATTAAATTCATGTAAGTCGCCATTGACATAGCCTCGTGACGTGGTAACACTGACACTATATATGTAGGTATATCAATGTCACTATATCTGTGACGATAAAAAATGAGGAAAAATTGTTAACAAATTTTAACTTAAACTTCATTTTGCTGTCAAAAATTGAGCAAGAATCCTTCATACGTTTTCCACCCGTCACGTTAAATTTACAGTGTATTTCGGTCACAGCATGGCTCATACCATCATTTTTGAGAACTTGGGATGGAGCCAATACAATCTCATTTAAGAAGCCATTTGATTCTTCTTGGATCAATGTGGATAAAAAGTATATTTTGCTTTCTTGTTTTATTTTTTTTATACAAGATCTTCATTTCCGTGTGATGACGGAGTAAGAATACAATTCAGCACTCTCTCTCTTGCCTGTGGATGTCGTAAAAGACGACTAAAGGATTTAATATATGTATACATATAAAATTGATGCAAGAGAAGGAAAACTCGAAATAAAATTCTATACCAACATGTCTGACCAGCATGTTGTAGTAAGTCAATCTCCCAATAGGGAGGAGGCTTGAGCCCAGTAGTGGGACGTTTATGAGCTGAGACGATGACATAGTAACTATTGTACTTATTCCTTCAATAATATTAGACTAGTGTATTGTTCCCTAATACAAGTCTTATTTTTGCTGTACTGTAGAATGAAGGACGGTGAGGACGGCGGCACCGATAATGAGGGCACACGTACTGTTCAAGTTGTAACTCGCCTTATAGCAGTTACAATAAGAATCCCCTAAGATATTCTAACTGGCGGTATTTATACATTCATGTGTCCTGAGCTAATACCAAATTCACACACTTAATAGATATTATATTTAATAAAATATCTTAATTATTCTAATAATTATTTACGTGCAAATATTAATTATGTATTAAGAAAGTACCGAGATCTATAACACTATTTAGTAGTCGCGCCGAAAGCGGAAGCGGAAGGCGCCCATTGTATGAAAATTATATCAACTTACAGAAATATGAATTAATTATTTACTCAATTATAAAATTACTAATTAAATTATACAACGATAATCAAGTCGGTTAATAATTAAGATGTACACGAATTAGCCGTATATGTGAGTTCGGAATTACTACTTGATACCAGTACGGTGAATGTTACGAACACTAGCAACTCTTACATTGCTCGTGGGTGTTGTAAAAGATGACTAAGAACTTAAAATCGACCTGGACCAACTCCATCTGATGCCGTCTGGTCAACTACTACATTCCCAAGGAGGTTTAACATCAAGCAAATAGCCAATCATAAAACTATTGACAAAAGCCTTGCAATATTTACTATGGAAGCAGAATACATGTTGCATTGACCCCAAGTAATTAGAATAAGAGTAGGACGATAACGATGATGATATAGGGCTTATTTCGAAACTAATTTTGTGCACGATACGGGGCATAATATTTTCGTAGAACAAAATCTAAAAACAAAACGAGTGGTGACGGAGTGAGAATACAATCGGCCACCCCCCCTCTCTTACACGTGGGTATCGTAAAAGATGACTAAGAGACATGATATACCTACCGAAAACAATATTGCGAGAGAAAAACTTGACATAAAACCCTCTACCAAACTAGACCATGATATGCAGCATGGTATTATAGGTGAATTCCTGTTTCGTTCTAGGCTCAAAACCCTGCAATGGGGCACATATGAGATGATGATAACGATGATGAAAAGATAAAAGCATAACGCTCAAAGCGAATGAAGTATCTAAAACAAAAGGTTCTCTTCATAATAACTCTTATAATTCGTAAGATTAACGCGTTCAAGAAAATACTTTACAGCTTACGAAAGTTCATTGTTTAAAGGATTTCTTGCCAATTTTATGTTTATCGTGAGAAAAGTTGAAATGACAAAGTATATAAAAGATTTATGATGGCGTCAATATTATGTACCCTTGACAATGTTCTCGGTTACAGCAAGACGTTCCATAAAACTTGGTTTCACTAGGTAAATAAAAATCAAGTACTCCCTGCATACAATGTAATTTGTGGAATATAATTTTTTTCCGCGCATTAACGGAGTGAAAATATAATTCACCGCCTCCTATTCTGCCCATAGATAATGCCTGCGGGATGATATAATATGTATATATGTAATATCTATGCAAGAGAAGACATACTTCCTCCCTCGAAAATTGAACAGCGCGGTCAATATTACTCTTATTGTGGAGTAAGCTCGAACCCAACAGTGGAACGTATAAGTCGAGATGAATACCTTTTCTTTCTAAAGTATATTTTGCTTTACAACTTCTGATGTTTATACGAGGTATGATGAGATGCAGGTACATATACACGTAGTATCTAGGTATAATAATAACATATAATATCAAATAAAAGTATTTTTGATTAAAGTCCCATTAAGTCTTATTCATTCATCCCATTAAGTCATTAAAGTCCCATGGCTATAAATGTTGAAAAAAATAAGATTCTTTCATGTCATATTTTGTCACAAAATCGGTATATAGTTTCATGAATAAAAATAGTTTCATTTTCTATGTTGTTAAATATTTTAATATTTTTTTTTCTTGGGGTGGGTTGCAGTCGGCGCGCTCCTCGCACCGGAGTGGTGCGGGGCGACAGAGGGGCGTAAGCACGCAACTCCCGCAACCCACCCACGATGCACGTCGCCCTCGTCGCTGGGCCGACCACCGGAGCAGGGCCAAAATATTTTATACTGAACTTTATTTAAATAGAAAGGTGCACTGTTTAGTAATTTTTAAAATACGTTTTTTCTTTTTTGGCCTTCATAATTGTGGACATTAATTTCATTTCTATTCCTGTTCTTTGGACTAAGCTTCTCTCACTTTTCGTCGACATATTTCCTTTACGGTCTGTCATTCTAGGATAATACATTCTTACAATAAAGAATACAAAGAATTATAATATTTTTTAAGCGATTTTATTGAATAAAATAGTCAAGTTTATGTCTGTGTATTATTCCAAAATCGAAGTTAAAAGTATCCAAATATTTACTAAAATACATTCAACACTATTTTTCGTTTATAGAAATACGCCGATGTTCATGCCTTTATTTGTTCGAGAATATGCAATACAGAAGTGATATTGCCCTAGTATACCCTGTCTAGATATTTTTTTTATTGTCTGGGTGCCTGACCCGACCCGTGAACCCCTTTATTATTATTTTTATATGGGTGGGCTATGGTAAGCGACTACACGCGGTCCATTCCGTCCGGGGCGACGAAAGGACGGCACGGGGGCCCATAATCCGCCCGTACCCATACATAACGTAACATGATTTTTTTTTTACATTTTTTTTTTGTGTGGGCTATGGTAAGTGCACACGCGGTCCATTTCGTCCGGGGCGACGAAAGGACCAATGTTAGTTTTTTTTTTTTAATAAAAATTTCCTACCTTTTATTAACCTGATGTGCAATCCTAAAGCCCCTAACATGATTAGGGATTGCACGTCAGGATAATAAAAGGTAGGAAATTTTTATTTAAAAATAAAATGGTTACCTATCTTTGCCGATTGTCACTTATTTTTAACAACAGTGCCTAGTTTACATTTTAAACAGTTTATAAGTAACCAGACTGGTTGCCGTAGTTTTATTTACGTTGGCTTCTTTGATAATGGTTATCTACTCAAGTCTTAATTCTCTCGGGGTGTATCATAACAACCCTGGAAATGTATGAATGGTAATACATTGTAATCTTAATTCCACCCTCGGTGACCATGGTATTCTTACTCCATAACCACTTGGATACAAAGCACCGGTCCATAAATAAAATGAAAAAAAAAATGTGTAGCACCCGACGCGATTGCAAAAAGGTATCTTAAAAGAAAACAGCACGTTCTCATCACCAGGAAAAACTAATAGAAATATTTAAGATAAATGGAATAATCTCAAACTTAATGGATTTGGTTGGGTGAGCAAGAACGCTGTAAAGTGTTCGAAACGTCGGGCAATCAAAAATGCAATAGAGACACGATAAAATCCATAAAAATAGTTTTATTTACAATGTATAATACTCCCGTAAACATAAAAAACCACATCATAATCGATCTATTCGTTTAGCAGTTACAATGCCAAATACACTTTAAACTTGTAGTACCGTTGTGTTCGAGGGTTAAAAAAATATATACTGCAGCCGAAACCAGAGCAAACAAATAGTATGAAATAAAACAATTTAAAACAGGGTGATTGATCATCGTATATAAGTTTTGAAAATCTTTCGCGATGTTACGGCTTATCAATGCGAAGAGAATTTAACTTCGACTTGACTTTATCGACTAACATTTTGTACTTTTGATACTTATCGTACGTGTCCCGAACACTGTATTGTATTGGAAAAAGTTTTGATATATTTTGTGCCTTTAAATTTTCGTTGTACATTTAACATTAGTATTGTATCGTATTTCTGTTCACATAATTGATAAAGTAGTAATATATTTAACTAAATAGAATTTTTTGTAACAAATAATCTATTCATCATCATCATTGAAGCCCACATACGTCCCACTGTTGGACTCGGGCCTCCTACACAATGGGAGGGAATTTGACCTACTATACCATGCTGGTCAGGCATATTGGTATAGGGTTGCAGACCTGTCACTGCCGACCATCATCTCCAAGATGCTCGGCAGCGACAGCTGTTGGTCGTCGATGGCCTCCTTCTGTGAGGCTGTCATGACAAGGAAGGAGGCCGCGGAGCGGGCACGCGAGGCGCTTGCGTCCGCTGACTCGCTCCGCCGGCGACGACCAGGGAGGAGGAGACGCCGCTATGCGCTCCTCCACCCACCGCTCTGAATGATGACAGGACGTGGCCAGACGGCCAAGCGTTAAGATGTCGGGGATAGAAGAATAGCTGGCATATTATATCCATACACGTTACATGCATGTATGTATGCATGCATGTATCATTTAGTCATCTTTTATGGCATCCACGGGCAAGAGGAGTGGTGAATTGTATTCTTATTCCGTCACCGCATGGATGCCAGCTAAGCAGTTTAATCCACAAATAAGTACGATGGCATTGTAAGCCATAAGTAAATCCAAACAGTCCGTAAATCAGTTTGTTAGTTATGGCAACCTAACCAAACATTTAATAGGTACGAAATACGTCGTACTTGTAACCTATAAAAATGAGTACCCGTCGAAATTGAGAAACAGCTTGCTCTCATGGAGGCGTTTAAAACTTTAACTCGTTTTCAGTTTCATTAACGGTTATACCTCGGCTTAACTGCTGTAATTATGTTTGTAATTTGACTGTACTTTAACTACAAGCATTGACATGGCTTGCTCGCCACATAATTGCAAACTGGGAACTTACTACCATTTTTATAACCCATTCTGTGGGTATTTCTTTACTTTGTGCAGAGGGAATGTTGATTGCGTAGTTTATTATACACAGTACTAGCCGTTTAACCTAAGACAATCCTAATCCTACTTAATACTATAATAAATGGAAAAGCTCGTGAAGATATTTGAATGTTTGTAAAAACGCACATTCAATCCAGTGAAATTTGTCACACGTCTGACTCCACAAAGACATCTTCATAAATACACATTTAGTAATATAATCTTAATATACACTTGCAATATCCGACTATTACACTACTTCCTAGCTCTTGCTGATTTGACCTATGTATTACCATCGAATGTGCTCTTTTTTTTATTTGTATGTGTATAGCTGTTAGTCGCAGATGGCTTTGACAGCTTGACGCGGATTATGGATGAGCTCTAAGGGCTCTTAACCCGTCGACCACTGATGACAAGTAACCCTGCTCCGGTGGTCGCCCCAAAGACGAAGGCGACGTGGTGTTCGGGTGGGTTGCGGGTGTGCGTGCTTACGCCTGTCGCCCCGGACGGAGTGGTGCGAGGAGTGCGCCGGTTGCAGCCCAGCCCAAAAAAAAAAAGTGCTCTCAACCCGTTGAAAATATATTATGCGACATCACGCAGCTCTCCCTGTGGGGAACGGACTTCGGCTTAGGGCATCGCTGGAGATAAAGTGGGCATGCCCACGTTTTGGTTCGTGACTTTTATGCGACGCTGTTTCACACCTCGATGGCGAGAGCGGAACCGCGGGTATTTATGTGCCTCGCAAGCGGGTCCTCTATTCATCCGAGACCATCTATTTATACCCATTTTTCGCTATTAACCCAATCATACGTGACGATCTGCAACTAAATGTTGCCAGAGCATACTCTGAGTTGCTACTTTTCGATGGGCGATAATATTGGTTACTCAATGACCCATAAACCCCTTAATAGATTTGAATAAACATTGACACATAGGTTATTGCCTGTATGTTAATTTAATATATTAAACCAAATCACAGTCATCATATTTAAACCATAGTTCATTAAACTCGGTTATAATAAAACATACTTGCATGAAATCATTTAATTTTAACAAAAATGTTGTCGTATTCAGATAAACAAAATAATCCCGAACATAAATCAATTTTACGCTCTAATTAGTGCGAGACATAACAAAGGAAAGCTTTTAAAGGAGAAGTAAATAATTCTATTCGTTCCTCGTTCACAATAAATTCGTTCGCATCGTCGTCTATTTAGATGATGCTAACTTCGGACGCTATTAATATTGTAATTGTTAAGTGAGAAATTGATGGACGTAACTTTTCTATGAAAATTCATGGATTTAAATATTGTATATTCTGGAAAAATCAACCAACCACTCCCTCCTGTACTGGAGAAAGCTCAAGCCTAACAGAGGAACCTATATGAGGCGGATTGAAATGAATGATTATCATATTTATTTTAGGTACTTCGTTTTATTTTATACAAAACTAGCTGACCCAACAAACGTTGTTCTGTTCAAATAAAATAAAAGGAATTCTCTTTGAAATCGACAACAGGGCCACCTATAGGGTCCAATTGTGAATCTAAACCATTCTTGAATCCACTTGAACACGCAAAAAATTTCATCAACATCGGTCCAGCCGTTTAAGCGGAGTTCACCTGCTTTATATCAACCCTCCTTGGGAATTTAAGTCTTGACCTGACGGCATTAGATGGAGTAGGCTTAATGTAAGGTATCGTAAAGTATTGCATCTTCTTCCATACAGCTTTATCATCAGACATCTCTATCGTCAATCCCTGTCTATGCATATAATTTTTCATATGATCCATCCCTCTTTTCATTGATCTTCCCTTACCTCTAAAGCCCTCAACATTCATACTTTCCTCCTAATATTACTTTCATCCCGTCCCATTGTATGTCCGTGTCAGCGTTCAATTGTTAACTTTTCTGTCACTGATGTAATTTTCAAACTTCCTCTAATATAATCATTCCTTATTTTATCCATTCTCGTTACATAACACATTCGCTATAAATAAAACTATTTTATGGATTTTATCGCATTTGTATATGATTTTTGATTGCCGGACGTCGATCACTTTACAGCGTTCATGGCCACGGGCGGACAAAGACGTCTACGTTTAATAACGTTCCGATTCGGTGGTAGTTACTAGATATGTATAGTGGATATGTATACCAATGTGTATAGTGTTCGAAACGTCGGACAATCAAAGATCAAATACAAACGCAATAAAATCCGTAAAATACTATTATATGTGTAATACTCGCGTAAACTACAGAAATCACCACTCATTCATTTCAACATGCGCATCTCCGTCACATGCAATCCCATTCCTGTCCATACTCCTGAAAACGATCTGCAAAGAGAGATAAATACCTTCCATCTAGAATAAAAAATATGAATCGTGAAAGTTTCCGCTTATATTTTTATTTAATCAGAAACTTCTGAGAATATTTTACGCAAACTTTATTTGAACAGGATTATAACCCGGAACTCCACACATTAGCCGCGGGTGTTTCTTTCGTATCGAAACCCTGCTGAGTACCAAAGTGCTTTTACTGAAAGAAAATATCATTACGCTAAGTTAGTTCAGGATTACAAAACATAAAGCTATATCTTAAAAGAAAAATGGCTGTTAGGGAATGGAGTTTTGCTGATTATTTTCGAATACGATTTATAATACTTGTTTATAGTAGGTAATTCTTATATAGACTGCTACTTTTTACATGCAATCATGCTTTTTTATCCATACATCCATCTCCGTTTTCTTAAAAAAAATATTACGAATATAGTGTTAGGTTAAATAGAGATATGGTGACGGAATACAATTCTTCTTGTCAATGGGTGTTTTAAAAGGCAACCAAAATATGTAATATGCATATAAAATGTACCCATTTCTTTTTCCGGTGGGTTGCGGTCGGCGCGCTCCTCGCACCACTCCGTCTGGGGCGACAGAAGGGCGAAAGCACGCACACCCACAACCCACCCACGATGCACGTCGCCTTCGTCGTTGGGCCGACCGCCGGACCGGGTGACTTGACGTCAGTGGTCGGCCCGACGGAATACCCCCTATTTCGGGTACCCTCCCATCGACCGACGTCCCCCCCTCGGGGAGGATGTTGGTCTTTCCTCACGCGGTTGGTCTCTCGGCGGGTGACGGACTAATTCCCCAGTCACGTCACCTGCGGCCTCGGCTAGGGAGGCATGAGGTGCAGGTACTCGCGCCTACGCCGCCTCAGTCGCCGGCGGCGGATTGCCTCATCGAGGCTGTGCTCCTCACGTAGGCGATCCGTCGCCTCCTTTTGCGAGATCACTGCCTCGCAGAAGGCTGCGACCGCATCCCAGTTCCTGACGCTGCCGACCATCGCCCTGGCGATAGTCGGCAGCGTTAGGTTGGCACCGATGATTGCGACGAGTTCACGGCGCTGCTCTGCCCAAGCGTCACAGACCTCGAGCGTATGCTGCGCCGTGTCCTCGTTGCAATCGCAGTGGTGGCAGGACGGTGTACTCTCCCTCCTAACGACCTTGTGCAGGTATTTGGCGAAACATACATGCCCCGTCAACACCTGCATCAGTCGGAAGGAGAGCACCCCATACCGCCGTTCCAACTACTGCATCAGCATCGTGGAGGCCTTCCACGATTCGCACCCCGAACGCATTTCCGCCTCCAGGTCCCACGGGGAAGTCTCGGCCAACAGGCACGCTGCCTCTGTCGCCACCGTGCGGTATCCGCGTATGGCCCTGACCGCCATGGCCCTCTGTGGTCGATACAGAAGAGCCCTGAGTCGGTCGGTCAGGGAAACCGCCCACACCGGTGCGCCGTACAGGGCCATCGACCGGATGACCCCCGCATAAAGCCGTCAAATAAAATGTACCCATGACAAGGCAAACTTAATTATTTCAGGTTTACCCCTATCCTATACAAACCCATCTGGCTGGACAATCGGAAGAAAATTTACTTAAATTTTAATTATTTTAATTAAATTTTCCTCCGTTTGTAAAGGAGCCTCGCGCCTAGCAGTGAGACGTGTATAAACTGAAACGTGAATGATATCAGATCATATATATTATGTGAATACACTCATAATATACTTTCCATCTATCCATCAGCCTACAGACATCTACTACTGGACATAGGCCTCCCCACGAGAATGCCACTTGGTACAGTCCTGCGTCACTTGCATCCAACGGTTCCCTTCGTCGTCGGATTCGTTGTCACCACTCAAGAACCTTTCTTCCCTAACTGTTGTCAGTTCGACAAGCGATGTCACCTGCCCATGGCCATTTCAACGTGCTAATTCTGCGGGCTACGTCGGTTACAACCGTTCTTCTAGGACAGCGTTTCTTAACCTCGGGTCACGACCCAAATTCGGATCGCAGGCGGTTTTGGGTAGGGTTGCGGGAATTCTATAGAAGACATTGTGAACGCCCGCGCCGTATTCGCTGACATCCTGACTCGGAACGCTCCGTACTATAAGAAAGATTTGCCAGAACGACTCTCACTACATTTTGGGCAGAATTATCTGTGCAACCTATTTTGAGCTATGAAGCTGAAAATGCTCTGCTACCATTTCCAACTACTTACTTGTGTGAAGCAGGATTTTCGTGCCTTGCTGTTATAAAAAACAAGTACAGAAATAGACTGGATCCTCAGCATGACATGCGGTATGCACCTTCCATAAACTTAACTCCACGTATAAATCTTCTTTGCTCAAAAATACAACATCAGGGTAGTCACTAATTAAGATTAGTGATAACCCTCCAGGTTATATATTTTTATATATTTTACTTTGTCGATGAAAAAATGAAAAACGTTTTTCTACTATGAATGCCGATATTGCCGATATATGATTGTTTAACTTAGATTTGAATAAAGAAAAAAATGACAATGTTCTTTTTTTTGATATGTCATTCATCAGATTCATTTCAGCCTATTGCCGTCCACTGCTGGACGTAGGCCTCCCTCATATTGCGCCACAATGTGCGGTCCTGTGCCGCCTGCATCCAACGACGCCCAGCAACTTTCACTAGGTCGTCGGTCCACCTAGTGGGGGGGCGTCCTACACTGCGTCGTCCGATGCGTGGTCGCCACTCGAGAACCTTTCTTCCCCAGCGGTTGTCGGTTCGTCGAGCGATGTGGCCTGCCCATTGCCACTTCAGCGTGCTAATTCTTCGTGCTATGTCGGTTACACCCGTTCTTCTGCGGATTTCTGTATTCCGGATTCTATCTCGCAGAGAAATCCCGAGCATAGCCCGTTCCATAGCACGCTGAGCGACTTTGAGCCTTGATATGAGGCCTACATTTAGGGACCACGTTTCCGTGCCGTAAGTCATCACTGGTAACACACACTGGTCGTAGACCTGTGTTTTCAGACACTGAGGTATGTTGGACGAGAAGATCCTCTTAAGTTTCCCGAACGCTGCCCAACCGAGTTAGATATGTCATAGTGACATCAATTTTAAAGCTCAGCTCAGCTTTTAGTTAATCCTATTATTTTATTATCACTGGAAAATAAAACATTAGGATCGCGGACTTCAAATATACTTTGGGTCGCCAGCCAAAAAGGAGAAGAACCACTGTTCTAGGGATTTCCCTATTCCGGATTTTATCACGTAGAGAAATACTATAATATATATATTGAAATGGGAGTACACGGGAAGCACCCACTTTCAAATAAATAAAAATCAGCAGCATCAGTTCACCCAGCAGAAAGTTCTGAGGTAAAAAAAAGAAAATAGCAAATACAGTCTAATTGAGAATCTCCTCCTTTTTTAAGTCGGCTACAAATCGATTATCATCCGTGATATCGTATATATATATATATGTATTATATTATTATATCGTATATATATGTATTATATCCGTCACTTGCTTTTGTTTAATATAGGTATATTTCAAATAATTTAGCTAATTAAACTCGCTTGCCCGTGGACGTCGTAAAAAATGACCAAGGAACATAATATGCATGTAACAAGAGAAGGAAAACTCGAAACAAAATCCTATGCCAACACTTCTGACCAGCTTGGTATAATAGGTCAATTTCTACAGTGGAGGAGGCCCAAAACCAATAACGGAATGTACATGGACTGTGATTGATGCTGGTGAAACTCCAGTACTACGTTTAAGAACTTACTCATCATCATTATCTCAGGTCAAATACAATTCACTGTTGGACACGGGCCTCCTTCTTTGTCGGCGAAAATATGACCTACTACACTACTCTGGTCAGAAGTTTACATTGGATTTTATTACGAGCGATTAACGATTGTCTTGAATCGATGATATCTGGATAATATATCCCTTTGTCATCTTTTAAAACACCCACGGGTAAAAGAGGGGTGTGAATCGCATTCATACACGTTCATCACACAGAAAAACTTATTCAACATCCACAAAATATACTCCTAATATTATCTTATCTGTCTTATCCCAAAATTTCAACGCAATAAAATACCAGCTGGCGACAAAGCACAAATATTTCACACATAAATATACAAACGAACGCACAAAGCTATAAAGATATCCCGACCGCTATTCCCTTAGCTCGTATAAATAATAACAGTTGAATCGTATTTCTCGATAGGGTGTCGTACATCGCTGCGTTAGGACCCCTGGTTAGATATGGATTGTCTTTACTCTAACCGCTTATTTATTCACTGTATTTTACAGCTATATCTCGCCCGGGAATCTCCTTGGGTAACCTTAATATTTATTTGCAGCGGACAATAAAATAAAATACGCTTTGAAGTATGTTTAAGATAAATAAACAAAAGCAGTATTATTGTTAGTAATTAATTAGCTTTTTATGTAAAATATACGCGGAAGGGTGAGTTATGTTTCAAGTAATTTTTAAGGTGTTATAATATTTTTTTAAATTTTAACTAATTAAAGCACACGCCCACAATTGTAAGGCTTATAAGCTAGGATATGTAATGGTCTCCAAACATGATACCGGCATTTGAACCTCAGGCAGTATTGGGCAATGCGAATTAGAAAAATTAAAGAGGAGGCATTGGAAAATAATTATTCTACTCTCTTAACTAGTCAGCCAATAAGTAAAGGAGTGTACAGTTAGAATAATCACACCAGTACGACACCACTAATATTGGAAAGCTTAACGGGACTTGTATGTGAGACTTAAAATTTATTGCTAAGTATAGAATCGCCCGAAAACATTTTTGAGTTGTGCTATAAGATCTGTATAATATGTGTGTAGTGTTGCACATTTACCAGAGGAGTGACCTAATAAGGCCATTAAGCAATATCTATGAATCCCATCATTAAGTAAAGGAGCAACGACAATTTTATCCGTGTGGTGACGGAATAAGAATACAATGCACCACCGTCTGTCATGCCCGTGGATATCGTAAAAGAGAACTAAGGGTTATAAAAGGGGTTATAGTCTTCAACTGTATGTTTCCAATGGTCATTTCTCCCACATACGGTAAAGCCGGCTCTGAAGTAACGGGCCAGTTTATGATCCGAGTACCCGCGACCGCAAATGGATTAACATGTGAATAAATATTATAGGATCTAAATATTACATGATGCAAAACGAAACGGTATGGATGCTATTTTCTGCTAACTTCGACTTTCACGATCTTCTCCATATTACTAAGGAATGGATAGTTCTCTTCGTCAGTCACCACACCTTCCGTAAAACATCATCAAACAACATTATCACCATACGTGGACCCATCTAACCATCAATGGTGTGCTATCTAGCTTTGTAAGTCAAAATAATATTTCACCTAAGGAAGCCCATGTCCAACAGTGAGAATATATAAAGCCCAAGGAAATAAATGTGTATATATATATATATATATATATATATATATAATACTCAATAAAACGTCGATAATTACAAGTAGCACTTGCTAAAATGAAATGTTGAGCCTTGGGACATGGAAAGTCCATTACAATCGCCTTTCACTGCACTTGTTACACTAATGGATCTATGTTTTGACGTAATATTATACGAAATATCAGTAATTAAATGTTTAATCAAATTTAGTAAATAAAACTACTTTTACGGATTATATCGCGTTTGTATTTGATTTATGATTGCCCGACGTTTTGAACACTTTACAGCATTCATGGTCACGAGCGGACTAAGGTGTCTCACGTCCAACAAGTAATCGTTATTACAGACATTTATAATTATCTACCCGATACAAAAAATACAAATTTAGCAAGTTATCTTAGCATAAATTAATCAATATACTGGTGACAGAGTAAGAATACAATTCACTGCTCCCTATCTTACCTGTGAGTATCGTAGAAGGCAACCAAAAGAGATAATATGCACATAACATTTGTGCAAGAGAAGGCAAACTTGAAATAAAACCCTATATCAACATATCTGACCAGCATGGTATTATAGGTCAAATTCTCTCCCATTGTGGAGGAGGCTCGAGCCCGGCAGTGGGACGTATGTGGGCTGTGATTATGATGATGATGTTAGCCCTGATATTATAGCTTTGGTGAAAGAATTTTTGAAACCGGTCCAATAGTTTCGGAGCCTATTCAATACAAACAAACAAACAAATCTTTCCTCTTTATAATATTAGTGTAGATAGTTTTATAAACGGCCGCCTGCCTGCGGTCGACGGAATTAGGCCAAGTCGATATAAAGCTCTTAGTCATCTTTACGACACCCACGAACAATTTAAGGGTTGGTAGTATTCGTAGCTACCACGACATATGACAGGCAACTAAAGATCAAAAATCATGATTACCGTATCATTCTCAGTTATAGGTTATGATTCTTACAAAGAAGACTAGGTTCTTAGATATAAAGAGTAGTATAGTTCTAGAAGAGAACCACATCCTACTTTCTAAATCATATTTATAAAATAAACAAATATTCTTTTAACTACTATATAGGTCCCACAGTCTGGTGACGGAGTAAGAATACAATTCACCGTTCCCTATCTTGCCCATAGATGTCTTGAAAGACGACTAAGGGACATAATATACACATAACATCATGTGCAAGAGAAGGAAAACTCGAAATAAAACCCTATTACAACATGTCTCACCAGCATGGTATAATAGGTCAAATTCCCTACCATTGTGGAAGCGGCCCGAGCCCAACAGTGGGACGTATGTGGGCAGCGATGATGATAATAAGGATGATGATACGTCCCACTATTTGGCATGGGTCCCCTTGACAATGAAATAGTGTCTACACGGTATAACCGTGCTATTCTGACCGTGTGTTTACCAAATAGTAAAATGTCATAGATTTTCATTACAGGTCAAAGATTTGTATTTTATTTCAAGCTCTTCAGCTCTTCATCATCAGGGTTCATAAACGTCTTACTTTTGGGTTCGAGCCTCCTCCACAACGGGAGTAAAATTGAATACGCTGGTCAGACAGGGTTAGTATAGGGCTTTATTTCGAATTTTCCACCTCTTTCATAGATGTTATAGGCATATTATATCCCTTAGTCCTCTTTTATGACACCTACTAATAAGAGAGGGAGTGGTGATTCGTATTATTACTCCGTCATCACATGGAAATAATATATCGCACATTTATTTTTATATGGTGAGAAAATATGGAAAATTGCCAGTAAAACTAAAAACAATTTTATTTTCCCATTCAAACTGTTCTTACCTGTCAAACATTTGATGTTCGTTCCGTCGGTTCGGCATTTTTGGCATAATTACATGTAGATTTAGATTAAAAAAGTTTTGAGATTCGATAAGAAAAGGCGGTATGTATATCCCTTAGTGTCTTTTACGATACACGCCGGTGGTGAATTGTATTTTTACTCCGTCACCGCACGGATAATACTAAAACCAAAGTGATAAATACAAAAACATAATAATTATGAAAAAGGCGGTGTGAAGTTCGCCAGGTCAACTAATATAGGTATAATTTTAGTGCTCAGCAAATAGATAGCAATAAAAACAGTTTTTCGAAAAACTTCGTTTAGCAACGGTATTGGATTAAACGTGCGATATCTACATATACACTGGAAAATTACACCTACTTATTATACTCTGTATAGTTACATATATATTTAATGGTTTCAGTTGCGTAAGACTAATGTATCTAGCCCCCGAGGGAGTCTTTAGCTCCAATGTGTAGAAAGGCTTGTAATTAAAGCCACGCAATTTAGCCTACTGACATTATTAGTATCATTATGATATTTTGTAATTCAAATAAATTCAACACTAACAGTATGAATAAAATTTAAATGCGTACTTGAGATAAAATTATATTTGTTAATTCGAAAGATTTAAATAAATATTTATATTTTTATTAAAGAAGCATCTAGATAATTTCCACGCTTGGCTCTCGGATTTGCGATCGTAGTGACGTATTACAGGTTTCACAAGAGAGAGCTGACTCCACTCTCTTTTTGATAACCTTTAGCTGATTTTCACAACTCTCACGGACCAGTAACGATTGTTGATGGTAGAAGTAGTAGAAGAAGTATATATTTAACCACGCCCCTTAGAGTAATAACGTATAGAAGGTAAGTTCGCGCACAAAAAGTGAAGCATTTCAATTGGAGCCTAATGGAGCTTACGCCGATACCGTTCCGTAATGTACAAGTCATTGTACTACACGTACGTACGCAACTCTTAAAAAATAAATAGGTAATTATGACGGTTTGTGCATTCAAATGGTGTCATAACACATTTGAAAAACTTAAAAAGGTTTTCAACATTACTTTTAAAAGTATTTCGACGATTTATGTTAATAAAAACAAAATTTGATTTCATAATTTGTATAGTGGTGTGCGTGTGTACGTATGTAATTATCTGCACGGCATTAGCATTTTTAGATTCATGTTTCGAACGTTCGAAGAACTGACACTATTCTTCTATACGTTATTATACTAAGCTACGCCCTTTATTACTTCTATTTGTCGTAACGACTAAGGTATATATTATGCATGTAACAATAATACAAGAGAAAAAAAATCTAAATAAAGATTTATACTAACCCATCTGACGAGTATGGTATAGTAGGTCAATTTCCCTTCCCTTGTGGAGTATCGATTCCAATCAGAGGGACAGATATGAGCTGGGATGAGATGATTAAAAAAGCCTACAAAAACCATTCTCTGATCCTTTATGCAGAGCATAAACCGTAAACGTTTAAAAATATGAAATATGTTATCACACTGCTCTCTGACTAAATATCGTGTCATACAAACTCCTTAACTTACTGTATTTATATATTACCTTCGTTCTTTATATCAGCATCATCATCTTTCAGTTTTTCGCGCGTCCACAGTTGCTAAGCCTTCCCCATCAACGAGAAGACCATGCCATTATCATCACGCTCGGCAGTCGGGTTGACGATCGCAGTGGGGTATTATAGGTTTCCCAATAGAGAGAAGATATCCACTCTGTTGGTGATAACCCTTAGTTGATTTTTATCACCTCCATGGATAAGTTGGGAATGGCAACAATTGTATTTTTACCATATAGGGCTTTCGTTTTTGCTTGTACTATACAATACAGTTTTTAAACAATTTTATGACATGGTATTATGAAAATCTTTATGCCAAATATTTATCTGTAAATTATCTATTCATTTAAAGCTCTTGTCAGTCAAATCCTTGCCCTCAACAGCACCATGACCGCACTGCTAGAATTATTTCCTGGAACTTTTGGTAAAAACCAAAATATAAAGTATTGCTATATCATATTAACTGAATTTTAGCACTTCTTCTGCATTACATTACATAAAATGATCCGAAAATTATATCTCAAAAATGCGTAACTCATTAAAGAACATACTTTTTACCTGAAAACATAAATTATACCTAGATTGAAAACAATCATTTTTAATGATTCCTGATGGTTTACGCGAGCATTACATATTGTAAATAATATATAATGCCGCGTTCATGGTAAATTAATAACTAATGTCTGTAGTGGGTAGATATAAATCTTTGTAATAACGATGACTTATTGGACGTGAGGTATCTTAGACCGCCTGTGTCACAAGAGTGGTAGGACCACACTGTCGACAGTTATCTGTCTACAGCCGCGGGCCGGTCTGTCCGGGGTAGTACCACACTGAGCAGAAAATCGACGTCTGAGTAGTAGCAATTTGCTACTGCGCTTCGTTCGGTGAGCGAGAGAGCCGGAAGCCCAACTTTCTGAGGGTGTTTGCGTGGGGTGGGTTTTAGTGATGCCTTCGCTATCACCAAGCCTCCTTTGACGCATTCATACTCCCTTCACTTTCTTCGCGGTGGGCAGCGACCCTGTAGGCGTCCATGAGAGGCAGCAACACTTACCATCGGATGTACTGTTTGCTCATTTGCCATCGTTTGCAATAAAAAAAAAAAAAACTGAAAAGCTGTGACTCGCCCTTATTTAATGAAATCATTAGAGGAAAGAACTCAAGACTTTAACTGAAATATAAACACTAAATCCCTAAGGACGTTACACGTTCTAGCAACTTAATATACTTTAAGCTGACTAGTTTAGTTAGAAAGTTATTTGTAACTTTATGCTGGTATCCTTACATTCAATTATGGTTTGGTCAACACGTTCTAAGTGAGGTTTACGAGTTCAGCGATTGGCTAACTTAAAAAATGTTAGCAGTAAATTTTATTTATTCGGTTAAAAATATTTCGCCTGTAAAAAAATTTAAAGTCACGGCTCTCGGCATTAGAATGCCCTTTTAAGGCCATTATATCATTCCTAATCATCATCATCATCACAGCCCATAT
Source organism: Lymantria dispar (assembly GCA_032191425.1). Lineage (NCBI taxonomy): Eukaryota > Metazoa > Arthropoda > Insecta > Lepidoptera > Erebidae > Lymantria > Lymantria dispar. Next base: position 26,704,373 of record CM063452.1, on the reverse strand, counting down.
ACGGCCCACTGTTGGGCTCAGGCCGCCACCACTGTGAAAGGGAAATTGACCTACTGTATTACCAATTTGCCTACTATACTACGACTACCACGCTGGTCAGACTGGATGGTTAAGGCCTTTAAATCGAGCTTTCCTTCTCTTTTATAGATATTAAACGCATTCCTACCTACAATACCAAGGTCAGATGGGTTGGTGCAGGGTTTTCGAATTTTCCTTATCTTGCGTAGATATTATTGGCATTTTATAACCCTTTAGTCATATTTTACGACATCCACAGGCACGAAACGGGCTGGTGAATTGTACTCTTACTCTCTAACTACATAGCGATATAGTAGGTCTATGTCCCTCTCATAATAAGAAGCTCGTACTTGGCAGTGAGGTGTATATGACCTATAAAGTCAAATTAATAAACCAAGAAAGCATAAATGAAGTAGAATTATTAATTTACGTGGAGAAGTGTATATATATATATATATATATATATATATATATATATATTAAACCTGTACCTATATTTATAGATAAATTCTTAAAATTATAACAAAAAGTCTTTAACAGAAATTTATTTGATACAACATGTTTTAATAATTTTACTACACAAAATAGAGCCTAAATACCTAGTTATCCACCTAACCCTCTAAAATTGGAAAGCAAACTTGCTTTGAAAGTAGGTGTTGATAATAGCAACAATTTTGGGTCCCGGCAAAATCCCGGGAATCCAACACGAGCGGAATCCGCTGCTTTTGATCCACGCTCGAGCGGTCCAAATCTGGGATAGGTGCGCCGGCAAAATTGTCGCTAGGAAACATTTCTAAAATGTAACTCCGAAAATGTGTGGCGTATCTACTCTCGAAAGGATAGATGTCAGATAAGAATTTTAAAAGATTCACGCTTTTATTCTAGAAGATTTAAACAGAGTTCAAGTACAAATAAATATGATTTCTTAATGCAGTCCCACCTATATTTTTAAGATTTATCGCCGTCGTTCAACTCATAAACTTTCCACTACTGGGCACGAGCCTCCTCCCCAATACACCATGTACATTGAACCAATACACCATGCTGGTCAGACATGTTGGTATAGGGTTTTATGATATGATTTCCTTGTCTTGCATAAATGTTATATGCATAATATATCTCTTAGTCGTCTTTTACGACATCCACGAGCAAGATAGGAAGTAGTGAATTCTATTCTTATTTTATCACAACGTGGCATATAAAATTTGTACTTCAACGTAATAGAAGATACATATTCTCATCGCCTTTCCAGAGTCTTTTGCTTAAATTTGTGCACGACAAGGCTTAAAAACACCAATCAATTAAAAAAAGAACGAAGTGAAAATATTAATTAAGTCAACAAGCGCATACTTGCTCATTGAACATCTGGATTCATTTCATATTAGCAACCCGCTCTCACTTCTCTTCGGTCCAACCGCTTTACCTCCGCATTCTCAACCTGCAATATCTCCTAAGATAGGGTTCGAATCCCGGACTGGAGAAAATTTTATAGGATTTTTCTTAAAGTAAAAATATCCTAGGAGGCGGCGGATCGCCTGTGCGAGGAGCGCAGCCTCGATGAGGAGATCCGCCGCCGGCGACTGGGGCGGCGCAGGCGCAACTATCTGCGCCTCATGCCGCCCTAGCCGAAGCCGCGGGTGACGTGACCGGGGATTAGTCCGTCATCCGCCGAGAGGCCGACCGCGTGAGGAAAGACCGACGGCCTCCCCGAGGGGGGGACGTCGGTCGATGAGAGGGTACCCCAGTAGGGGTATTCCGTCGGGCCGACCACTGACGACAAGTTAACGCTGCTCCAGTGGTCGGCCCAACGACGAAGGCGACGTGGTTTTTGGGTGGGTCGCGGGAGTTGCGTGCTTAAGCCCCTCTGTCGCCCCGGACGGAGTGGTGCGGAGGCGCGCCGACCGCGACCCACCCACAAAAAAAAAAAGTAAAAATATCCTAAGTTACTCCTTATTTAGACAACTACCTGGTAGTAAAATATTATCAATATCGGTACAGTCGTTTTGAAGTTTACCCAGAACAAACAGATAACAAAAATAAAGTGTTTTTAGGAACGGTACTTAAAAGGGTATCTCGCCGGACTGGCCACGGACGTCAAGGAACTTGGTATTAGTGGCCGGCCCAATGGGGAATGGGAGGGAATATGTGGGTTTCTGGAGCCGCGCGCCGGCCTTGTGTGTGCCTACCCGAAAAAAAGCATAGGTAACGTGCACATTACATACAAACACATTTAATTTGAATGATCGATTTTACTCGAGATTTAACATTCAAATTCAAATCATTTATTATGTATAAACCCGGCGGGGGCACTTACATTTTGTAATTTTTTTCATTTTAACTTAATTTACTGCGGGATCGGAACGCGACCGCACTGAGAAGATCCGGCAAGAAACTCAAGGGGGATTGTCTTCTTTTTAATTTATTTACTGGATTTTTTTTTAATAAAATTACATACGACAACAGGCCTGTTAATAGCTCCAGTGTGATGCCTTTCGAACCATGATATAGTTATTAAATATAATGAAAAAGTACCATGGCTGGACGAGATTCCGCAAGCGGCACCCGATCATGATTTTCGATTCGATATTTTTAATATCACCCTATATTAAAAATATCAAACGTCAAAATACAAATCAAAACTTTCCACTCTATAATATTAGTAAAGTTAATGAAGGCCCAATATCATTCCATTTACAATTCATTTGAATCCCTGAGGGTCAAATGGCATAATACACTGTTGCCGAATGAATTCATTAAACAGAATCACGAACTGTGTAGGAAATAACATTGAAATATCTTTAACATAATAACTTCCTAAACAAAATAATACATAATCTACATTTCTAATGTTGAAGTTTCCAAGTGACAGTTTGCCTGACGAGGGATCTCTCTATATTCGGCCACTGACATTTCTATTAGAAGGCAATTTTCAGTGGTGACATTATTTTGTATAGTTTTGCAACAAATACTGTATTTAAGTTGCGAGTGAAAATCAAAACTTCATTAGTCAGGTCATTATTTAGACTGTCTATGCAGTAATTATTTATATGATATCATCATCATCATCACAACTCATATACATTCCACTGCCGGGCTCGAGCTTCCTCCGCTATGGAAAAAAAATGGAGCTACAATACGTGCACGCTAGTCAGACAGGTTGGTAAAGGGTTTTATTTCAAGTTTTCCTTCTCTACCATTACTGTTGAATGCATACTAAAATCTCTTTTTTTTTTGGGGTGGGTCGCTGTCGGCGCATTCCTCGCACCACTCCGCCGAACACGACGTCGCCTTCGTCGTTGGACCGACCACCGGCGGAGGGTTACTTATCATCAGTGGTCGGCCCGACGGAATACCCTCTAGTGGGGTACCCTCCCAGCGACCGACGTCCCCCCCTCGGGGAGGACGTCGGTCTTTCCTCACGCGGTCGGCCTCTCGGCAGGTGATGGACTAATTCTCCGGTCACATCACCCGCGGCCTCGGCTAGGGCGGCATGAGGCGCAGGTAGTCGCGCCTACGCCGCCACAGTCGCCGGCGGCGGGTCGCCTCGTCGAGGCTGCACTCCTCGCGTGTGCGACCCCCCGCCTCCTTCTGTGAGATTACTGGCTCGCAGAAGGCTGCGACCGCGTCCCAGTTCCTGACGTTGTCGAGCATCGCCCTGGCGATGATCGGCAGCGTCAGGTCGGCACCGATGATTGCGACGAGTTTACGATGCTGCTCTGCCCAGGCGGCACAGACCTCGAGCGTATACTACGCCGTGTCCTCGTCGCAATCGCAGTGGTGGCAGGACGGTGTACTCTCCCTCCTAGCGACCGTGTACAGGTACTTGGCAAAGCATCCATGCCCCGTCAAGACCTGTACCAGTCGGAAGGAAAGCACCCCGTGCCGCCGTTTAAGCCACTGCATCAGCACCGGCTGGAAGGCCTCCACGGTCCAGACACCGTATAGAGGCCTCTCCAGCCGGACTGCCCAATGGGCAATAACGTCTCGGCGGGCGTCGACGCGCCAGGCGGTGAGCTCCCTCAAAGAGACCACACCGCCCTCCGCTCGCACCCCCGACACGCGCCGATACAAATCGGGGAGCATTTCCGCCTCCAGGTCCCACAGGGGTGTCCCGGCTAACAGGCACGCCGCCTCCGTCGCCACCGTGCGGTATCCGCGGATGGCCCTGATCGCCATGGCTCTCTATGGTCGCCACAGAATAGCCCTGAGTGGGGCGATCAGGGACCCCGCCCACACAGGTGCGCCGTACAAGGCCATCGACCGGATGACCCCCGCGTACAGTCGTCGACATGCAACGCTCGGTCCGCCCACATTCGGCATAAGCCAGGATAGGGCGGACGCCACGCGGAACGAGCCTGCGGAAATGCTCCTGAAACCACCAATGCCCGTCGAGCACCAGGCCCAAATACTTCATATGGGCCTAGATACTGATTTCAACCGAATGGACGGTGATCAAGACGCCGGTGGGAGTGCCCATGCGGGGCTCATCGAACAAGAGGACCTCCGTCTTGTCCAGGGCCACCCTCAACCCCAACGCCTCGATCCGCCTGACGATTTCTTCGGTGCCTAGAGTCGCCAGGCGTGCCACCTCCTCTAGCGTCCCACCGCGGGCTCAGACGAGCGTGTCGTCGGCGTAACAAATCACGCCCAGCCCGGGCGGGAGGCTCCCCCTCAATGCCCAGTCGTAGCCGATGTTCCACAGGGTGGGTCCGAGGACCGACCCCTGTAGAACACCGCACGTCATGGGCGTTCGCACAACGTCCCCTACTTAGTTGGCGTAGAGGACGCTGCGCCCCTCCAAATAGTTTGGCACTAGCCGCCTCAGGTAAGCTGGCACTCCGTGATACCGGAGCGCCTCCCTGATGCAGCTGAATGGCAGACTATTGAATGCGTTGGCGATGTCCAGGGACATCACCAACAGCACTCCTCTGCCGGTGACGGCCTCAGTCGCCACGGCCCTCAGGCGCAACAGAGCCGCGATCGTCGAACGACCCCTCCTAAGCCCAAACTGGGCGTCTGACAGATCGGGCCCCGTGCCGACGAGGAACCGTTTGATGCAGGCGGCCAGAACCCTCTCCAGCAACTTACCATTATCATCGAGCAGCACGATGGGCCTGTAGGCCGAGGCCGACTGTGGAAACCATCCCGGCTTCGGCAGGAGCACCAGCCTCCCCTACCTGCAGCACCCAGGGAACCGCCCAGACGCTAAACACGCGTCGAACAGCCCCCTGAGGCGGGGATCCACATGGTCGAGGACCAGGACACGGTTCAGGATACCGTCGGGTCCTGGGGCGGTGGATTTTCCGCGCTTGCGCATCACCTCGGGTTCCGTGATGGGCGGAACACTGTCATCGTCACCCTCCCGGTCAGTGTCTGACGAAGTCATGACCGGGGGCGTGTGTTCCGCCCGTTGTGGGAACAGGTCTTCGACGACCCGGGTGAGGAGGCTGGGCTGGAGAGTCCCGGTGTTTCGCGCGTGGAGCTTACTCAGCGCCGCACAATAGGGGCGACCCCAAGGGTCACGATCGAGACCGTCCAGCATCTACTGCCGACTGACGTCTTGGCGGTACGGACGGCCAGCCTGAAGGCCGATCGCGCATTGCGGTAGCCCTCGTAAAGTTAGTAAACACTCGTAAAGTGTTACTGTTACTGTTTTAATATTTTAATGATTTTTATATACACCTATTTTTTAGTCTTAAATAAATGCCTATAAAATATAAACGCTATCCGTTGCCCATCTAGGTAGCAGCTGAAAATCAGCGCTGTATTTATATGCAGCATATGCTGAGCTGTGACCTTTTCGATGCAGAATGTCACACCGAGTCTGCTAGTATAGTTTTAAGTTCACACAGACAATAATGTATATTGAATGTAAATGTATATAATTAGTTTTAGGTGCTATTCTCATTATAACTTGCAATGTCCATAATACAACATTAGAGTTGTATTTATTACATGAATATGTGCGCTTCATTTAGCATGATAGCTATCGTTTAATTGTGGATAAGTGACGTGTGAATGTCCTAATATTTGCAAACGCATAGTGTCTTGACTACTGCACTCGGCAGCTTGTGCCCCTACCCCGCGGACGTCTCAGGCCACGATCTGACGATTGGTGGAATGATGGGAGCATTAATTAACTATTAGTATTATTTGATAAATATTCATGGTTATTTATTGCTCAGCATTTATATTATATTTTAAAAGCTCATGTACCCATCGCGTTCTAACTATTATTAGTGTGCGAGCTGCGATCATTCATACGATTCCTCATACAGTATATTAACGTGAGGCTGTCGTGATCGCAGCTCCCTAGCCGACTGACTGTTTTGTAGGCGGACCGCGGACGGGTGGTATCGGCCGCGTTGATACACTTCGGCTTTTGTCGTGATTCCTTTATGCACACTAAGAATAGCACCTAACTACCTACCTACATATCTGTTTTATTATTATAATATTTTTAATGTTTATTTCAGCCGTATGTATGCTTAACCATGAAAATTGTTTCGTGTGGCTCAGCATCGAATAAATATGTTTTCTTTCTTCTTCTTCTTTCTTCTAAAGCCGGCCCTCCCGCGCCTCGTCGCGATGGCGCCGCCGGCTGCGGGTGTAGGCCCTCCGAGTGCGTATACATGCGACCCAAAGATCCGCCAGCTCCCGGGACCACTAGTGGACAGCCCTCTTCGGGGCAGACACTGTACACGGGGCATGGCCGCATCGCAGATCTGCGTCAACGCACTGCAGATGCGGCCAGCCTCGGCGTCCACCCCGTCCAACTGGTAAGCAGAGGACAGCCACGAGTGAACGATGGCTGCCTCCGCCAGCAGGTCCCGGTCCGAACGACCCATAGCCCATCGCGGGAACGCGGGATGTCCGTACACCCTGTGACCCCTGCCGGGCGTCGGGAGGGTCCAGGAGACCTCCATCCGGATATACCGGTGGTCCGATAAGGTCTTAACCTCCTCCGTGACGCACCAGCTCCTCACGCATGCGGCGACCTCAGGGCTAGCGAACGAAAGGTCCACTATCGACCCGCCCTGCTGCCGCACGCACGTATGCGTCGAGCCCCTGTTCAGCAAATAGAGGCCCATTGCCGCCGCCCACTCCTCGACCACCCGTCCTCGGTAGTCTGTCCCGGGGAACCCCCACGTCATGGACTTGGCGTTGAAGTCCTCCAGTACCAAGACTTGCCGCGGTGCCAATCGCCGTAAAGAAGCCCCCAAGATGGTGAGGGAGACCCCGAAATCAGACGCACTCCTATATTAAATTCCCTTAGTCATCTTTTACGACATCCACGGCTAAGAAAAAGGGTGGTGAATTGTATTCCTACTCTGTCACCACACAGAAATGTATAATAAAATAGTTATTTATATATTTTCTGGCACAAAGGTTTCTGACACAAGTTTAAGGGTTTATTAAAGAGCTCAGTTACTGATTCTACCAGCAGATTCTACTCAAAAAAAATACTATTTTTCATAGTACATATTCCAAAAATTTTGGCATTACATCTATGGCTACGCTCAACTCTCTATGAAAATGTAATTGTTATCCAGTTGGCATCAGATAGAATAGGCCCAGATCGAAGTAAAGCTCTTAGTCATTTATTGCCATACCCACGTGCAATGTAAGGTTAGTAGTATTCGTAACCACTACTAAATAGCAAGATCTACAACACCTCTTCTCGTCTCATCCCAGCTCATACATGTTTCACTGCTGGGCTCTAGCCTCCTACCCAATAGGAGGGAAATTGACCTACTATACCATACTGGTCAGACATGTTGGTATAGGGTTTTATTTCGAGTTTTCTTTTTTGTGCACAGATCTTATACGCATATTATATCTCTTTTTTTTTGCAGTGGGCCTCGGTGGGCGCACTCCTCGTCCGCTCTGTCCGGGACGACAGAGGGACGTAAGCACACACAACCGTAACCCACCCGCGAGACACGTCGCCTTCGTCGTTGGGCCGACCACCGGAGCAGGTGACTTGACATCAGTGGTCGGCCCGACGGAATATCCACAGAGGAATACCATCTTCTCGACCGACTACCCCTATTCGGGAGGATGTCGGCCTCTCGGCGGGGCATATTATATCCCTTAGTCATCTTTTACGACATCACAGAAAATCTACAACAGAGTATTAAAATAAATCTTTATACAATCAAGTTGGTTTTAACAATATTAAATAGATTTTAAAATCACAAAAACATATATAAAGCCGTTTTAAAACATTTCTTTATGGTTCCATCTTGAGCTTTTATTCTAGAGAATTATCTTTTAGACGAACGGGGACATTCTCAAAGATTTTATGTTAGGATATGAAAATTTTAGTGTAAGTGAAAAGATCTCGAGAGACATATATATATTCAGACATTATACAGTTACAAGATATCATTCGATACATAGAATGGTATATATAATAAGCAAAAATAAATATTTTATTAGATGGTATAAAACGTGACGGCGGTTTTAATATTAGATGGTTCAATAACAGCGTATTAATATATCGATGTTTGGATAAAAGTAAGTTTCGTAACAAGATGTCATTTACATAATCATATAGGAACATGCCTAAATGTGGGTGTGGCGTATTGAAGATGGCTCGGATAATATCAATATAATAATATGAGAATCGACACATTTATATATAATATGTACTTAACTTTATTTTAGGTAATACTTGTTGTATATCTATACCAATAAATAAAATTGGAGTGTCTGTTTGTAACGTCAAAATAATAGGCTTTTTTCATGCTCATACGGTTATTTGCACGACACCTATGCCTAAAATAGCAATTAAAAATTTTTGTCTGTCTGTTTGTTTGTTCCGGGTAATCTTCAAAACGGCTGGACCGATTTCAAAAATTCTTTCACCAATGGAAAGCTATAATATCAGGGCGTAAACTAGGCTATATTTTATCCCGGTATTCCCGCGGAAACGGGAACTACGCGGGTAAAACGACTATAACCTATAACCGAAGCGAAGCGAGGGCGGGTTGCTAGTAAAGTATAAATATTGTCGTTTTATCATCATTACAGATCATATACGTCCCATTGCTGGGCTCCAGCCTCTTCTACAATAGGTCCCCCCTATTTCGTAGGAGGAATTGAGCTGTTATATGATGCTGTTAAGATCTATTGGTATAGGGTTTCATTTCAAGTTTTTCGTCTCATACATAGATATTATATGCATATTATATCTCTTGACAACCAATGGCGAGACATTCTTACTTAATATAAGCCCTTTAATAAGTTCATGTGGTAACGGAGTAAGAATACAATTCACCGTCCTTTCTTTTGCCCGTAGGTGTCCAAAAAGACAATAAGGGATATGATAAGCAGATAATATCTATACAAAAGAAGGAAAATTCGAAATAAAACCCAATACCAACACGTCTGACCAGTGCAATAGAGTAGGTCAATTTCCCTTCCATTGCGGAAGAGAACCGAACGCAACAGTGGGATTTATGTTGGCTAAGATGCTGATGATGATAGACAATATAAGTTTTTTATAGACTTTGTAACTATCCAACTGATATACCCCTAAATAGGTAAGGTTTATGAAACCGATTTGAGGTTTAACGACCGTTTCATTAACGTGAAGATAATTTTAGATCACCAAAGCAATGTAAACTTAATTGACGTTGCGATCATCAACTATCACTCGATATAAGCCCTAAGTTAAGGTTTTGAGAGAAGTCCAATTGGCTGAAGGGGGCAAATACAGCAAGTATAGCGTCATACCACCCTTCCGTTGCCGTAGAAAGTGCCAAGAGTTCTGCTGTAGACAGACCGCAACCTGTAAAAAAAGTCATTTCAGTGTTGTTATCACTGATTCAACTGATAACAGTTGTTATCAGTGATTCAACTGATAACAGTTGTTATCAGTGATACAACTGATAACAGCTGTTATCAGTGATTCAACTATCAACAGTTGTTATCAGTGATTCAACTAACAACAGTTGTTATCAGTGATTCAACTAACAACAGTTGTTATCAGTGATTCAACTGATAACTGGGCAAAAGAAGTGATAATGAGTTGAGGCTGGAGTAACATATATGTGGTCAGAAAAACCAGAGGGTCAGAAACTGGCTGCAGGAAAGAAAGGAGAAGGAAAGTCCATTTGTATTGAATTTTTTGTTCAAGAAGTAGCCACAAAAGGAAATGGACCTGGATTAGCCCCGATGGTTCAACAAAAAACGATATAGACTTCATCATATCGGATAAATAACAGATATTCAATAACCTTTCACTAGGAGCTATCATTGCATAGTACACAATTAACCTTCATTTTTGAAATTATTCCTAAATACAATTTGTAGGCAATTCTAAAAATACTATAAACAAACAAAATCCAATCGTTACGTGCCGTTTTCCAGATTCTAAATATAAAGAAATATAATCTAATCTCTATCTAATAAACGTAGTCGCGTAGAAACGTAGAAGTGTAAAAATACAGATATATAGAAATATAACAGACTTGCTAATTTAAAAATATTAGATGAAACATAAACGAAAAAAACATAAAATGAATTTTATATTTTTTTATAATGTCTGTTATTTTATACGCTTAAATTTCATACCATAAAAACACCTTTAAAGGTTCTAAAGATGCCAAACGTACCATTGAAATAAAAAATTCGGTTCTAGTAGCCCGCTCAATTAGCGTCCAGGCGTAATAAGACAGAGTATAAGGCAATATGATATGAGCGACCATAGTCAGTGAAAAAAAAGCTGTATAAAAATATTAAAACACAAAAATTCAATAACTATAAAATTAAAATCATTAACAATAAAATCATTTGATGTATCAAATATTAAAAGCATTGCAACAGAAATAATACCAGGTAGGCGGACATCGTTATGTTGAAACGTAGCAATTCTCATCAACTAAATTGTTATGGTAGCAATGAAGATAAAAGGTTCATATTTAAAACACAAATCCGTCACGCGGCATGAAAGATTACGAGAAAACAAAACTAGACATTAAAGAACAGTAGCGTAAGCGATGAACTCATTTATTATCTACTACAGTTGTAAAGCTGTAGAGTTTTGTTCGTTTGAATCTCAGATAAGGCTATTATCGCCTATCGAAAGGTGGCGATGACGAGATTATGCTCAATTCCAATTACTCTTAATTTGTTTGCATCATATAAGCAAATTGCCTTGCGCCAATTTAACACCCGAAGAAAAGAGAAATTATGCAATTCAAAAAACACATGTGCTTGTCAAACTGAATATAATGGATTATCCTGTTTCCTATAATATCCTCCTGCAATGCCAATGTGACCGATTCTTCCTAAGACAATTTCATGATCACAACTCATATACAGGACTCGATCTTACTCCACATTGGTAGGACCTAATATACCACGCTGGTCAGACGTTTTGATATAGGCTTTTATTTCGAATTATTTTCCTTCTCCTTCATAGACATTTTGTGTATATTATATCCTTTAGTAGTCGGACACGGGCAAGATAGAGTAAGCTGAACTTCTTATACCGTCGAAATTGACTTTACTATACCATGTTGGTCAGATAGGTTGTTATAGGGTTTTATTTGGAGTTTTTCTTCTCTTGAACAGTTGTTATATGCATAATATATCCCTAAGGCGTCTTGTGCGACACCCACGGATATGATGGTGGTGAATTGTATTCTTACTGCGTCATCACACTGGCTGAATGATTTTTTTCAAATCTGCGACATTGGCATTGTAGGCCGGTATTTTAACCACTACACCACGTGTGCAATCTAAATTTATGATCTAACTAGCAACCCGCCCTCGCTTCGCTTCGGTTATAGGTTATAGTTGTTTTACCCGCGTAGTTCCCGTTCCCGTGGGAATACCGGGATAAAATATAGCCTAGTTCACGCCCTGATATTGTAGCTTTCCATTGGTGAAAGAATTTTTTAAATCGGTCCAGCTGTTTTGAAGATTACCCGGAACAAACAGACAGACAGACAAAAATTTTTTAATTGCTATTTTAGCCATAGGTGTCGTGCAAATAACCATGTGAGCATGAAAAAAGCCTATTATTTTGACATTACAAACAGACACTCCAATTTTATTTATTGGTATAGATGAGGCCTTTCTATATGAAACTTCTAAATTATAAATCACGTTTTAAAACGGCAAGCTCACCTCACGTTAATTGCTCACACATCACACGCGTCGCTAATAATGTTTCACAAATATAATATCGTCATAGCGACCTCAAATTGTTAACTTGTGAAATTCATGACTTTATACGAATATTATTTAGGCAGAGAATACACTATTTAGATTTAATTGTAAAAAAAACTGCCGATCGCGTTTATATTTGATTTTTGATTGCCTCATGTTTCGAACACTTTTGCAGCGTTCATGGTCAGGGGCGGACTAAGATGTTTCTCACGTCCAGCAAGTCATCGTTATTACAGAAAATTTATAATTATCTACCCGATACAGAAAATTAGTTATTAAAAAAATAGATAATTATAAATTTTCTATAGCATTCACAACATAAAGCAAACAAAAATCAAATACAAACGCGATAAAATCCGTAGTTTTATTTACAATCTTTAATCTTTCTCTCTCTTAAATCTTTCTTCGCGTAAACATCAGAAATCATTATATTTTAACTATGACATACGGGACTATTGTCATCATTAGCATCATCTCAGACCACATAAGTCCCACTGCTGGGCTCGTTCCACCTCCAAAATAAGAGGTAAATCGACCTACTATACCGCGCTGGCCCGACATATTGGCATAGGAACATATATCGACCTTTCCTTCTCTTGTATAGATGTTATTTGCATATTTTATATCCCTTAGTCGTCTTTTACGACACCCCCGGGCAAGATAAGAGGTAGGGAACTGTATTCTTACTATGTTACCACCCGGGACTATTATAATACACAATTATCCTGCTAAGCCTACTTATATTTCCCCGAGGGGGGGACGTCGGTCGATGGGAGGGTACCCCAATTAGGGGTGTTCCGTCGGGCCGACCACTGACGATAAGTTAACTCGCCCCGGACGGAGTGGTGCGGAGGTGCGCCGACCGCGACCTACCCACACAAAAAAAAAAAAAGCCTACTTATATTTTAAATTCTAATTCCTCATCCTGATAATATTAACAATGTGATAGTTTGTGAAAACATTTGGATATTTGAATGTTTGTTTCTTAATCACGTCTAAATCGTTGATCATATTTGGGTGAAAATGGAAACTAATTAGACCACGATGAAAGCATATAAGATCACTGCAACAGAAGGCAAAACTTAAATAAAATTACATGTGAACCATTCTGATCAGTGTAGTCTGACAATAACTCTCCCCTGTCGTGGAAAAACAGTAGGACAAAATCCTAAAGAGAAAAATAAATAATCAGGAGAAAGTCTTACTTTTGATTTACAAAGAGTTAGGTACATACGCTTTCCTCTTTAAGAAAGTAAAAACTGCTCGGTTATAATATTTATGATTTCACATACCATTCGAGTGTGAATAGGGTGAATAAAATGTCAAAAGGAATATAACACAGATTTTAGCATCACGAAAAATATCTGTATGACAAATATTCCCGCATTGTGACACCCGTCGCTATGATAAACCGCTTGCAATGCATTTACTGTCAAGCCTCCGGCAATGTCACGCCAAAAATTCTCAAGTGTGTACACGATCTTAGTCAAAACACTCTTATTAAAAGGTGTTGCGTTAATAATTCGACTAATGTATGGAATGCGAAATAACGCCGACGGTTTTAAACAGTGAAAATGCATTAATTTAACAGAAATATTGCCATAAAGCCTCGCAGGTTATTAGAGTAAGCCTTTGAAGTATATATACAACAAATGTTCATTGGAAAATTTTCATTTTACGTGCTTTTAGCTGGCGGATGTAATTAATTCTAAAACATAGTAATATATTCCATATCTTATTTATCAAAGCGTTTACGAAACAATTATAATTAGAAAAGTATAATATTATAGCGAAAATATCGCGAAAAGCATTTAAAATATTTTGTAGATAATGCTATCTCTTCTTGAATGCGTAGTAACGCATTGTAGCAAATATTATGTTATGACTATGTAAGGAAGGTAAAATTCCAAGCCACAGTTCGCATCAACGCAACCATCAGTATATTGGTAGCAATTCGTAGCAGACGGAACAATTTAAGAGTAGAGCGTTTATTCCTATCACGTAGTAACGATTTTCAAGTGTCTCTCGTCTTCACAAATTTTTTCATTCGGATTTGGGACGCAGTTTTTTTTTGTTGAAGAAATCCCTTATTGTGTGTGAAATTATTTACTCGACTAATATAGTTGAGTTGGGCATTCAGCTCACGTAAAAGGGTGTAGGAGAACTTATGACGTCGAAATAGCAGGTGTAGCATGCACTGAAATATATTTTTACAGTTTTTTGCTTTAACTTTTTAATAGGAGCGTCGAGTTCTGAATGAAAATGTATTAGGCGTTTTATTTTTAGTATTTTTATAAGCTCTTATTTCTAGTACAGTTGAATGCTTAATTTTTGCAGGTAGATAACATTGAATTCTACTTTCTTCATCTAATAAATTTGTAATATTAAAAATATTTGTAAATATGTACATTAATGTCTAAAATTGTCTTAATGCTTTTTGTGAATATGTCAAAAAGTGGACAAGAAACAATGAATGTGTGTGTGTGTGTGTGTGTGTGTATGTATATACATATGTATGTATATTATAGTATATACATATTATGCTATACGTGTGTGACTAAACTCTTACTAAACGGTTATACCTATTTTGATGAAGTTTTTTGTGAGTATTAAGATGGATTCAAGAATAGTTTAACTTAAGTTAATGCGAGTGAGCTTTACCTTTACGCAATAATCTACACAAAAGTATATATGTAAATTATCATTACAGCTTATATACATCCCACTATTGGGCTCGAGCCTTCTCCACAATGGGAAGAAAATTGTCCTACTATACCACGCTGGTCAGACTGATTGGTACAGGGTTTTATTTCGAATTTTTTTTCTGCATTGATTTTATATGTATATTATAATCCCTTAGTCGACCTTTACGACACCCACGCCTAAGAAATGGGGTGGTGAATTGTATTCTTACTCCGTTATCACACAGAAATATAGAATACTAGCAACCCGCTCTCGCTTCGCTTCCTTTTCAGACATCTTATCCGCGTAGTTCCCGTTTGCGTGAGAACACTGGGATAAAATATAGCCTATGTTACTCCCTGATATTATAGCTTTCCATTGGTGAAAGAATTTTTGATATCGGTTCGGTAGTTTAAGCGTGAAAGCGTAAGAAACGAACAAACTTACTTTCGCATTTATAATATTAGTAAGGATTAATCATACAGTCACTAAGTATACGATTTGTTTTTAATGCTTTTTCAAAATATCGTAGAATTATAAATATTTAAAAAAAATAGCGATTTTTTCGTTCATATCATTTATTCATCATTACAGCTCATATTTTTTTTTCTTTTTTTTTTATTGCCAACGGTGGCAAACGAGCAAGCAGCACACCTGATGGTAAGTGAAACTGCTGCACATGGACCTTTGCAATACCAGGGTCACAGCTAGGCCGCTGCTTGCCGTGAAAGAAATACTCTTCTTAAACCTCGTTTAAAGAAGGACATGTCATAGCGCTCAGGAAACACAGCAGCAGGTAGTTCATTCCAGAGCTTGCACTTACGTGGGAGAAATGATCGCTGGAAACGTACAGTTGAAGACCATAACGTTTCCATGTGAAATGGATGAACCCTGCTACGATGTCGAGTGGTACGATGGTAGAATGGTGACGGTGGTACCAAGTCAAACAGTTCCTCGGAGCACTCCCCGTGAAAGAGTCGGTAGAGTACACAGAGTGACCCAAAGTCTCTCCGCTGCTCCAGCGACTCCAATCTGTCCGTAAGATTGGGATCCCCGACGATTCGAACAGCCCGTCTTTGCAGGGAGTCAAGTGGGTCTAGCTGATATTTGGGCGCACCTGCCCAGAGATGAGAGCAGTACTCCACATGAGGACGAACTTGTGCTTTGTATAGCACAAGACGCTGGCTCGGTGTGAAGTACCGCCTGGCTCTGTTCAGGACACCCAACTTTTTGCTTGCCAATTTGGCTTTGTCCTCCAAATGACTCCCAAACTGGACTTTGCTCGATATTTTGACGCCGAGAATCCCAATACTCTCAGAAATTGGGAGAGTTACTCCTTGGAACTGTGGCGCCATGACAAACGGGTCCTTCTTTGCAGTGAACGCGCAAACTTGTGTCTTTGTGGGGTTGAACTGGACTAGGTTCCGTTCACCCCATTCCGAGGCCCGCCCCAGAGAGCGCTCGACTTCAGACACAAGTTGAACCCTTCTTTCCTGAGTACTCCGAGGGATATTCCGTTGCTCAGTGTACCGCTCATCACCCGTGCTGTCATCCGCATAGTAACGCATACTCTCGATAGAGAGCATGTCATTGATATGCAGGATAAACAACGTCGGGGAAAGCACCGAGCCTTGTGGTACACCAGCATTAATGGTCATGGTATCGGAGCAGGAGCCATCTACGACGACTTTTATAGTTCGACCATCCAAAAAGCTGGCGATCCAATTACAGAGTCCCTCGTGGATTCCGTATGATGATAGCTTCGATAGAAGTGCCTTGTGCCAGACCCTATCGAACGCCTTTGCGATATCTAGGCTGAACGCCAGCGCCTCACCCTTGCCCTCCAAGGCCTCTGCCCAACGGTGTGTGAGGTACACAAGAAGATCACCAGCCGACCGACCATGACGAAAGCCGTATTGGCGATCACTGATAAGCTGGCGATCCTCAAGGTACTGCAGAAGCTGACAGTTTATAACCTTCTCCATTATCTTGGAGAGCAAGGATGTTATCGCAATTGGCCTGTAATTCGATGGGTCAGACCGGTCTCCCTTTTTAGGGATCGGGTGGACATGGGCTACCTTCCACGAAGACGGAACCCTATTAGGAGCGTAGGAAAGTTGGTATAGGCGCGTGAGGATGGGAGTCAATTCATGGGCGCACATCTTTAGTACCACTGCAGGGATGCCATCCGGTCCACTCGACTTATGGACGTCTAAAAGTCGCAGCTCCCGCCTAACCGCTCGCTGCGTGATGCGGATTTCGGGCAGTGAGCTTTCACACCGTGGGATGGTAGGTGGTGTGGCAGCTCCGGCATCCAAAGTCGAGTTACAGGCAAAGAATTGACCTAGAAGATCGGCCTTCTCCTTTGCGCTGTGGGCCAGACTACCATCGTGTTTCTGCAGTGGTGGGAGATTGGGCTGGCAGAAGTTGCCTTGGGCAGCCTTAGCGAGCGACCAGAATGCACGACTCCCAGCGGGATAGCTTTGCAATCGCTCGCCAATTCTGGCAACATGTTCCGCCTTGGCTCTGGCAATAGCCTTCTTACTAGATCTAGAAGCGGCGTTAAATTTCCGCTTAACCTCTTTGGCGTTCGGGTCCTGGCATTTTTTGGCCCTATTCCAGGCCCGATATGCGGACTGTTTCTGTCATGCAGCCGTCCTACAGGTTTTGTTAAACCGGGGTCGGCTGCGGCCACCGACGGGTATTTTGGTGTTGGGGATGAATAATTCCATCCCCGTAATAACCGTTTCGGTACCGCAGTCCGCACAGATGCCAGGGTCCCCAGAGGCGAAGCAAAGCCGCTTCCATGGGTAGGATGCGTAAAACTCACGGAGTCAATCCCAATCTGCTGACTTATATTGCCAGACTCTGCGAGTCCCAGTCGCCTTAGAACGACTAGGCCTTACAACAGGGGCACTGCTACGAACCAAGCAGTGGTCAGAAGATCCAAGAGGGGCTTCAACCACTACCTGATATCCGTGCTGGTGTGTAGTCAGCAGATCCAGTAAAGGAGACTCATGGCTCTCATATCTGGGATACGGGTGGGCTGTGTCACCAGTTGTGAGAGACCATAGGCCGAGACCATATTGAAGAGATGTCGACCCTGGAGGTCAGTGGTTCGGGACCCCAGCCACTCTTTATGATGAGCGTTGAAGTCTCCAAGAACCACCACCTCCGCTGATGGACACTGCTCCAATATTTCGTCAATCCCCCATTGGACGTTCTCAAATAATTGAATTGACCCCGGATCACTGCCATGGGACCTGTAGAGGCATGCGTAGATGCGGGTAAGGCCTCCATAGTCTACGCGTAGCCACAGGATTGACAAGTCACCATGTTCGAGGGCCCGAAGGCGGCGACAGCAGATATCACCTCGGATGAATACGCACACCCCGGCTTTACGACGGAAGGTATGCTCCAACTCGTAGCCGGGGTAATTTAGGTACGAAATGTCATCCGGAGCACCTATCTGCGTCTCCGTTAAAAAGAGTAAAGCAGGCCGCGCCGTCTCGAGGTGATGGTGGACGGCGTCGAGATTGCTATGTAGACCCCTGATATTGCAAAAATCCACATCAAATGTGGATAAGGGACCGCCGTAGAAAACGTTCTCTTTTTATTTTTCTTGGCCATAAGTTATTGTTTAAGAAGAGGAGGAAGGGAGTGTGAATGTGTACAACGGAGTTCGGTGATACCAAAAAAAAAATGGGCGGGGCATAGTGCATGGTCGAGGAGTGAGTTTTGTGAGGAGCTGACACGATGCACGGAAGGGCCCCCGATGCCCCCCCGTGCGTAGCCGCCGAGGTCCACTCCGGTTTCCCACACCGGCACGACGACTACCCAACGGGATTTTCGCCGGTTGGTGGGACAGCCTCCCAGGGAGGATGATCCTGGGTTCGGGTCCCCTGCTGACCGGCAGGTGGCCGGCGGTGACCATTCCCATCGGGTCTCCCTGTACACCATGCCAGCCCCTCACGCTCAATACCCCGACCAAGACCTCACCACCGCAGGTTTCAGGCCTCACCAAAACCCGCCGCACACATACACACCCAGAAAGTTGGGCTCCCGGCTCTCTCGCTCACCGAACGAAGTGCAGCAGCAAGTTGCTACTACTCAAACGTCGATCTTCTGCGAGAGTGTGGTACTGCCCCGGACGGACCGGCCCGCGACTGCAGACAAAAGACTGTCTACAGTGAGGTCCTACCACCAATAAATATACGGGATGTACACTGCTGGGTCCCGAGCCTCCTCCACAAATGGAGGAAAATTGACCTGCTATGCCACGCTGGACAAACGGGTTGGTATAGGGTTTTATTTCGAGGTTTCCTTTTTTTTTTTTGCATTAATGTTATATGCATATTATTCTCCTTAATCGTCTTTTATGACCCCCACGAGTAAGATTATATTCAAGCGAATTATATTCTTACTCCGTCACCACACGGATTATTCAATCATTCATATCAGGCTAATGTTTTTTTTTTGGCACAGTCGGACCGACCACTGAGGTCAAGGAACTCGGCACCGGTGGTCGGCCCAACGACGAAGGCGACGTGCTACATGGGTGGGTTACGAGGCCGCGCGCCAACCCTCTGTCGCCCCGCACGGAGCCGGGCAGCGGGTGCGTTGACCGTAGCCCACCCCAAAAAAAAAGCTAATGTTTTTGTTCATAGTTATATTAACTCAAATCCAGAGATTTAAAATAATTTTAAAGGGGAAACCCTAACCATAGCTTATAAATAATTTGCAATTATAATATTCATGGTATATTTCAAATGGTAAGTATCAATTCCAACAAATTTTGTTGGTAACGGGTTCACAGAACTTTATCCATTAGGTAATCCAAACAGATACAAAATTACAGATTTAAATCTATTTATATACAATGCCGATCTGCTTTTAAACAACTTTGTTTGCACACTTTGATATTGCAAACAATTTGAGTACGTTGAAAGAGAAATTAATTAATAAATGGCCATTACAAAAATGTTTTCAAGGTACATGTTCTACCATTTTTATTAAAAGCTTGTAGAAAATGCGTTGAATGATCGTGAAATTGTTTTTAAAATATTTGCAATGCTGTCAATTTCAAAGCTTAAAACTTTTTAACTGAATTATGTTTTAAAAGTAAATAGTTGATGGTATTTATAGTTAGTGTTCCATTGTAAATAGTTATTTAAAGCTATTCCCACCCCCTCTCTTGCCCGTAGGCGTCGTAAAAGGCGACTAAGGGATACAATATGCATATAATATGCAAGAGAAGGAAAACTCAAAACAAAACCTTATACCAATACGTGTGACCAACGTGGTATACCTGGTAGGTCAAGTTCCGTCTCATAGTGGAGGAGGCCCGAGCCCAACAGTGGGACGTGTATAATGATCTAGCTCTATATATATTATTCAAAACTTTTCCGTGTGGTGACGGAGTAAAAATAGAATTCACCACTCCATATCTTGCCCGTGTATGTCGTACAAAACGACTAAGGGATATAATATGCATATAAGATCTGTGTAAGAGATAGAAAACTCGAAAATGAAACCCTATACGAAAATGTCTGATCAGCATGATATAGTAGGTCTACTTCCCTCCCATTATGGAGGAGGCCCGAGTCCAACAGTGGGACGCAAGAAAGGGGTTCTTGCCCGTGGGTGTCGAAAAAAGACGACTAATGAAAATAATATGCATATAAAATCTGTGGCAAAGAGAAGAACAGCCCGAAATAAAACCCTATAGTAACTTATCTGACCAGCATGGTATAGTAAGTCAATTTCCTTCCTATTGGAAGGAGGCTCGAGCCCAGCAGTAGGACATGTATCAGCTGAGACGATAACGATGTTTCTATGTCCTTTATAGACTTTAAAAACATCCAACTAATGTGTCTAAAACTGAAAGTTATGTCAATTATAGACAAAATACATTTAGATTTTCTGTGTGGTAACAGAGTAAGAATTAATCACCTTTTAACATACCTGTGGGTCACCTAAACGACGACTAAGGGATAGGATATGCTTATAACATCTATGCATGAGGAAGAAAATTCGAAGTAAATTCCTAGGTCAACACGTCTACCGGACTGGCCACGGACGACAAAGAACTCGGTACCGGCTGTCAGCCCAATGACGAAAGGAGAGAAAATACGTTATAGGCTTAGAATAATAACGTATAGAAGGTAAGTTCACGCACAAAAAGTGAAGCATTTCAACTGGAGCCTAATGGAGCTTACGCCGGAACCGTTCCGTAATGTACAAGGTCACCGTACTGCAGGTACGTACGCAACTTTTTAAAAAATAAATAGGTAATTATGACAGTTTGTGCATTCAAATGGTGTCACAACATATTTGAAAAACTTAAAAAGGTTTTAACATTATTTTTAAAAATGTTTCGGCGATTTACGTTAATAAAAACATAATTTGATTTCATAATTTGTATAGCAGTGTGCGTGTGTAATCGTCTGCGCGCATGTAGTATTTTTAGATTCATGTTTCGAACGTTCGAAGTACCGACACTATCCTTCTATGCGTTATTATTCTAAGGTTATAGGGTTATGGGGCCGCGTGCCGCACTATCGTCCTCCCCGGACGGGTCGGATGGCGTGGCGCTAACCATAGTCCACCCAAAAAGAAAAACTTACACGTCTGATCAGCGCGGTATAGTAGGTTAATATCCCCGTTTATTTAATTTTTTTTTTTTTGGTTGGAGCGACAGAGGGGCGGCGCACGGCCCCATAATCCACCCGATAACACGTCACCTTTGCCGTTGGGCTGACCACCGGTGCAGTTTCTTGACTTCAGTAGTCGGCCCGACGGAATACCTCACGAAAGTACCCTCTCCCATCAACGTCCCCTTCCTGGGACATCGGTTACTGTCGCGAGGTCTGCCTATCCGCGGGGGACGGACTAAATCTCCGGTCCGGTAATATCTCCTTTACTGTTGAGGAGGCTTAAGACCGGATCGTGGGCTGTGTATGAGGTAAGATGGAATATATTAGAAACTGGTAGGTGGAGTTATGAATCGATTTCAGTGAATTCATCATCGCAGCCCACATACTTCCAACTGTTGGGCTCAGGCCTCTTCCACAATGGGAGGGAATTTGACCTACTATACCACGCTGGTCAGACTTGTTGGTATAAGGTTTCATTTCGAGTTTTCCTTCTCTTGCACAAATGTTATGTACATATTATATACATGTTATATCCCTTAATCAACTTGTACGACATCCACAGGCAGGATAGGGATTCGTGAATTGTATTCTTACTCCGTCATCACACGGGCCATGGAGTTATGAATCGATTTCAGTGAATTCATTTTAATTTTATTTTTCTTATGTATAAAAAGTAAGTATACAATCATATTGATTGTTTGCAAGTTTTTTAGAATATGATTGCATGATATAAATAATAATGTTGCTGTTACTTTTGCAGTGACGAATGGGAAAAATTTAAATAAATCTAACGTGTCTGACCACCGTGATATTGCAGATCAATTGACATGTAGAACAGAATACACCCGAAATAAAATACACGAACCCGTCGGACCAGCAAGATGTAGTAGGTAACTTGTCCCGCGTTCTGGAGGAGTGGAATTTATAAAAGCTGTGAAGAGGATGTTCTTTCAATATTCACCGTGCCGTTAGAATATTAATTAATTTGGTTCAGTTCCCCATACAGCGCATATACGTCCTAATATGTGGGAGAAGTTCAGAAGTTAGAAAGTTATCTCTGTCATTAAACATTTCCGATAGGGTTCATAGTCATTAATGAAAATGTAAGCAGAATAAAACTATATATAAACATAAGCATCTAAGCATATTGTATTATTACATAATCAACATAAGCATAGTAATATATTGATTAATAACATCGGTATGATTTATTAAGGTTATACATCCGTAAGACGTATGCCAAAGCGGTAATCGCTTCTGAGTTCGCTCTAGAAAACTTCCTATGAAATTATTGTACCTAGGCTACATGGATACTTTTTTCCGCTAGATATGAAACAAATTAAATATTCTGAGGTTAAAAGGCTTGTAAAAAACGTTTTATTATTTAATTTCTACATCCCAATAATAAAATACGGAAATACATAGGAGAATTGATGTAACCGACATAGCACATAGAATCAGTTGAAGTGCTAAGGGTCAGACCACCGCACTCGGTGAACTGACAACGGCTGGGAAAGAAAGGTTCTCCAGTGGCAACCACATATCAGAAGACTAGATCAGGTGGACCGATCGCTTGGAGAAAGTTGTTGGGAGTCATTGGATGTAGGTAGCACAGGATGGTATTTTGTGGTGAAATATGAGGGAAACCCACGTTCAGCAGTGGACGGAAAAAGGCAAAGTGTATGAAACAAAATCTACAGTCTGCTCTAACTCTGCACTAACCTAATTTCTGCTCAAAAGGTTGGCAGCAAATGTATGGCGAATTATTAGATCCCACACTTTTAACTCAATGTATTTTTAGGGTTCATCGACGCAAATATTTTCTTTATTTTTCTACGAAACAAGAAATAAAAGCTACCTTCGTTTACACATAACTACTGCGTAGGATGTCCTTTGACTCTGAAACCGCTGTAATAAGAGCTACGCCATGGTATATGAACCTTATGTTAAATGTAAAGGTCGCGCGTTGTGTAGCCTCTCCTCAATAGCAGCCGCCTCTGGAGCGATCTAGATAAACATTCCCTTTCCAGTCTTTCTCTCACTTTCTGTGCCAGGAACTAGTAAAGGAGATCATAACATGCTAACACTTATATCTCTGAAGTACTTTAGTCCCTAAGATGCCCTGTTGGATAATCATAGGTGAAGCATCTTTCCAAAGTGTGTGGTTTTAATTAGTACTCTAGTCTCGTGATTTATATTTTTTTCGGGATATAATCTAGACACAAGCCATATGAGGCTTGCGAAGCGCCGGCAAAGTAACGTCCAGCCTATAGGGCCACCTCAACCACTTCATCGTGAATTGGGCTGATCATTGATACTAATTTTTTGTCTTGGGTATGGACACTCGTGGCATTTGACGATCTCTACTAGTTTTGCAATTTCATACATCTACTGAAGGATTTTGCTATGTGATGGCGTCTACTAATACTCCCACTTCTTACATTGCTTATGGGTGTCATATAGGACGAGAAGAGCTTTCCACTGTTCAGCTATATCTATCTCATCATCATCATCATCGCAGGCCACATACGTCCCACTGTTGGACTCGGGCCTCCTCCACAATGGGAGGGAAGTTGTCCTACTATATCATGCTGGTCAGATATGTTCGTATAGGGTTTCATTTTCGAGTTTTCTATCTCTTACACAGATCTTATGTGCATATTATATCCCTTAGTCGTTTTGTACGACATACACGGGCAAGATAGGGAGTGGTGAATTGTATTCTTACTTCGTCACCACACGGAAAAGCAAGATTGGGAGTGGGGGAGTATATCTATCTGGTGCCCTCTAATCAACAATTACATTCCCAAGGAGGATTGACGTGAAGCAAGTGGTCGGATATAAAACTATTGCAATATGTACTATGAAAGGAGAGACACATATTAAGTCGATCCCAAGTAATTGCATTAAGAGCAGGATGATGATGACTTACTAAAGCATCTACGACCGTAGTTTAAGTACTTATGTCAAACGGTTTGAAATTTTACACTGGCTTTCAGAGTTACAACAGTCGCAGGTAACTGGACAGTGCGAGTGACCGGACCGGGTATTTTAGTCCGTCACCTGCGTTGAGGCTGACTTCGCGACGGCGATCGAGGTCCCGTTCGTGAGATAACGGCCTCACAGAAGGCGGCGACCACGTCCCAGTTCCTGACGCTGTCGAGCATCTTCCTGGTGATGGTCAGCAGCATCAGGTCGGCACCGATAATCGCGACGAGTTCACGACGCGCCCCCGCTCACGCAGCATACACCTCGAGCGTGTGCTGCGCCGTGTCCTCGTCGCAATTGCAGTGGTGGCAGGACGGTGTGCTCTCCCTCCTGACAATCTTGTGCAGGTACTTGGCGAAGCAACCGTGCCCTGTCAGCACCTGCACCAGTCGGAAGGAAAGCACCCCGTGTGTCCGCTCCAACCACTCCATCAGCACCGATCGGAAGGCCTCGACGGTCCTGACACCGTACCGAGGCCTCTCCAGCCGGAGTGCCCAACGGGCAATGACGTCTCGGAGGGCGTCGACTCGTCAGGCGGCAATCTCCTTGATTGAGACTATGCCGCCGCAGGCGCGCGTCTCCGATACTCGCCGGTAAATTCTGGCGAGCATCTCCGCCTCCAGGTCCCACGGGGGAGTTCCGGCCAGGAGGCACGCTGCCTCCATCGCCACCATGCGGTAACCGCGTATGGCCCTGATCACCATGACCCTCTGTGGTCGCCACAAGAGGGCCCTCAGACGGACGGTCAGGGACCCCGCAAACCAATGCGGTTTAACGTTACTTCTAGTATATATTCATCCTTGTAATTCAATCACTAATGAATTAGAGTTTTCTCTCTTATTCCTTGAATAAGTTTTGTACTTATGTACTTTCAGATTGAGCAGTAAGTAACTTGTGCTGATGAAGTTGTCAGCGGTGTTTAATAGTTTTAGATAATCATTAATTAATGTTCACCACTGAAATTCGGGGGCGGTGAATTCTTACTTCGTCACCAAAGTTAGGATTAGAATTGCTGTAATAAGCTTCAGTAATGATGACTGTGACTTAGTATCTTCATAAACAAATTAAATTGATTAGTAGTAGCAGAATATTTAGAGGCAAAATCGTTAAAGATAAACCAATACAGTTTGAAAATACGATGAATTGACTGGTAATTAGAGTCTTAAAGATTAATTTCCACTGCTTTGAACTGCTGCTACAAAAACTTTAATTAGATCCAGCACTTGAGCAACACTATTGAACACATAATCCTATAATAACTTGTCTGACCAGCTTAACTTTGCTAACCAAACTTCATCTTCGTTTGTATAAAGGCCATTCCTAACAGTATATGAAGATAGAGCGACAATAGCGATTAAAAAAAGAAATACCCTTATAATTTATTTTTCGAATTCAACAGAACTTTGATGTCACATAAAATATGTGGCGACACTATTCTATATCTATAACCATCAAGTCATGATATATGGCAAGCCACAGTTTTTGTTACAAACCTTTTTTCACTTATGTATGTATGTAAATAAATTCAATAACTTCGTCCCTTGGACACGACGCTGTCAAACGATGCTTCGTGGGACCGATAATTCAATTTATGCCACTACATCGATGCGACGTCTCCCTCAGGACTGAAACTGGTCTCGGTAAACAAAAGATATAGCATAATATCACATTGAATATAAATAATGTATGCTTATTTCAGGAAAAAATATTTCTTACAGAAAACTTTTGCGATATCCACCGGAGCAGTTAACCGATTTGGTCCGAGGAATATATGATTATTTTTTCGGGAGAATGCTCATCTATTCTCGGTCTCATTCTCTAGTTTTTATTCTTTGTTCAAATGAAAGTTTTCTGATTTTAAGAGATGATATATGTATACAGTATTTGCATTTTAACTTTCCGAGTCTTTTTTGAGGCTATTTCTGATATCAATTCTTGTATATTCCTATGTAATCAGAATCTTGGAAATGGCTTCAACGATTTCCATATAATTCTGTATGCAAAAGATTTTGGGGACGATAAATCCGAATAAAACCGAACTAGTTCAGTTCGGTTTTATTTCAGAAAATTTCGTTTTATCAGGCTGTTCAGGCAATTAACCTCCTTTGATACCGATCGGCAATGGTTATTGATATCGGTATTGACATCAAATAACCGATAGTAACCATTGTCAGGAATAGCCAATAACGCGCATATCTACTTATAACACCAACAGCGATCACCAAACTGACTTTTATCCATCTTTGGAAAGGCTTGATTTTAGCAGTTGGAATCAATAGACTTACAGATGAATAGATAGAGCAAATAACACCGACGACTCAAGCGCAGTATTCTGGCGTATGGTATAACAAACAAGTTATATAATGAACTTTTGAGTTACTCTTTGGTAAAGAAATTATACTAATATCCTCGGGATATTGGTATAATTTCTTAAGCCACCGTATACAAAAGATTCACAGCTGCGAATAATCTGTCTATTCGAATCATTCAGAAATACTAATTATTATAACCATTCGTCTTGAATATTAGTAATGTTCATATTCAATTAACAAACACTAATTAGTAACTACTAATCTCATTTCGTCATTCTCCTTAGTCGCCGATTAGTAATGAATGACGGAAATACTTATAAGTCATTCGCTGCTACCTATTGTCTTAGATCGATCGCGGATGGAGGCCCTCTTGTTCCATGGGCCCCGTATGGACCCTCCCATCGGCGTCTCGATCACCGTCAATTCGGTTGGGATCAGCATCCAGGCCCATATGAAGTACTTGGGCCTGGTGCTGGACGGGCGATGGTGGTTTCGGGAGCATTTCCGCAGGCTCTATTTGACAGTAACACATTGTCGAAATTTGTATGTTAACACCCGCGAACCGGTCCGTCCGGGATAGTAGCACATTCTCTCAGAAAATCGACGTCTGAGTAGCAGTAATTTGTTACTGCACTTTATTCGGTGAAAGAAAGAGGTGGAAGCCCAACTTTCTGGGAGTGTTTGCGGGTGATGGGTTTTGGTTATTTCTTTAGTATCACTGAATCTTATTACCCGTATTCTCACTCCCTTCTCCTTCGTCACGGTAGGCAGCAGCCTAACACAGGTCCTTGAGCAGCAGGATCACTTAGCATCAGGTGTGCTATTTGCTCGTTTGCCACCAATAGAAATAAAGTTCAAAATTAATTTATTGTCAAGGCTTTCATCCGTTTTCCTTGGTTAGAGATAGTCCAGGCCATATCAAGCTGAATCAAATGGTCTATGAAAAGAAGGAAAGACAAGTTTTTTATTTATTTTTATATAACAATTACCAAAACCAAAATATCTAAAATAAATAAAAAAATTATTGGAATCAACTGTGACCGGGATTGCGTGTGCACCAGCCGTGATTCTAAGCCCAAGTCAAACTTATAAACTGGACACACATTATATGGCCTCCTAAATACAAAGTACAGTGAAGTTACATTTTTAATTATTTATTTCACTATTATGTTTCATATCTCTTGTAGTTTTATCCCAGAAAAAGGTAGGTACTTTTATAGCAATTTTATATGAAACGAATTATAGTATTTTAAAGGTATATATTTCTGTACTACAGTGTAAGAATAAAGAACGTTTCAGAATTAACAGTCGACAACAATGTTGTTAATTAATTAAAGGGGTAACAATACGTTCCAATACTTAAAAGCGGTAATTCTGATAAAACTATATTATGCTACAACTGATAAGGCGATACGCCGATGAAAGTATCACAGAGAATAATAAAGACTCTAAGGATATTATATAACAGTTATGTTAATGTACCAACTGTGCGTACTCTCATATAAAATCAATCAAATATCAAATTCAATATCAATAAATATTATAACCTAATTTACTACCGAAGACATCTTTGGTTGTTGATTTTACCCAGCATAAATTTTAACAGCATAACTTAAAATTGAAATATTGATTTATTTTGTAACTTTCAGTGTCACGTAATACCACCGATATTTCAAAGATTAATTTAATAATTTATAATTAATTATAAGCCGCCCTACATTACATACTTTCGAAGCCTAAGCGGGCACATTCCCTTTGCGTGAACACATTATATCATCGGCATCCATTCCACAAATTAATTTATGAGACATTTATCCACTTTATTCCACTGTTAGGTTATTAATTGAATAAATTTACCCCTATATTGATTTTCAAAACCAATTCCGCGGGCGTTAGGTAATTTTCATATTAATTCAAACAGCACAAATCAAACACTCAGTATTTCTATTTAGTTTACATTTTGTTCAAGTTATTATTGAGTTTTTAATGGATTGATAGTGCATTTATTCAATAAATTAATTTGTTATTTTAAAGTCTGCACCAAAGGTCGGCATTAAGTCCTTATTTTTGAAAATGGATGCTTTAACATTGGAGAAACAGGAAAAGACATTGTTCTCGTCGGAAAAGATGGACCTGAGATGCATGCCAATTGGTTTGGTTCTGCGATTTCATCGGTCCCTCCAACCTTACATTCATATCCCTAAATGAAGTTTCTAAGTTAATGATTCTTAAGCTACATATACATTATGCTCGAACTTTTAACAACTATGTTCTCTTATCCAAATCGCTGGTGACCTAGATAGTGCTGTAAAGCACAGAAGTAATGCGGGATTAATGAAATGGCGGGTACAACATGACTCTCGAGTACCCCTTAGATTAAAGGGAAAATTTACAAAACTTTAATAAGGTCTGCTGTACTTTTGCTGATGAGAGACGACTGCATGTAGCCAAGATACGAATATCTATAAAATAAGGAATAAAATATTAGAGGAAGTTTGAAAGCTGCCCCGGTGACGAAAAAGTTAAGGAGTGAACGCTTAAAGTGGTATGGACATATGATGAGATGGGATGAAAGTAATGTTGTGAGGGAAGTTTTAAGTATGAAACTTGATGGCTTTAAGCAACCGCTTGAAGCACGACATGATAGAAGTGACCACATATTAACCTAATTTATTAAGGTGCACGACGATTTAGGATTAAATTATTCTTCTTTTAAAATTAGGGCAATAACATGAAAATTGCAAATAAATTCCCTACGAAGTATTCGTTTACGATTAAATTATAAATCACAACTTATAATTCGAGCCTAATAACTTCCACAATAACTAACACATCTCCCAAAATAGCTTTACTTTTGAGCGCCGTGGAGCTCAAACTAAAACAAAAACTTTATGTAGTAATTTATTAGTCATCTCAACAATCGCTGCTATTATATGTAAAATTTCTATAAAACCAATTTGTTTAATTGAAAAGTGAGTAAATAAATTTTAAATATATGTGGTTTTAGGTCTCCGCCTTTTGGTTTCATAAATTGCTAGTAATATATTTTATGATTCATTGTATTATAATTACAAATGAAAAAAAAAACAAATATTTGGAATACCTTGCAGTATTTTAATTGGCACTCCTCAAAGAGTATTCCGTCGGGCTGACCACTGACGACAAGTCACCTTGCTCCGGTGGTCGGTCCAACGACGAAGGTGACATGTCGCGGGTGGGTTACGGGTGTGCGTGCTTACGCCCCTCTGTCGCTCTGGACGGAGCGGTGCGAGGAGGGCGCCAACCGTAACCCACCCAAAAAAAAAAGTTTTTTAATTACAAATGAGAATATTTATTCTCATTAACAATTCTAAAAATAAATAAATATATCTACTCATTTAACGAGAATGTTTGATAAACACCGGAGCATTGTGTAACAAAGTTTAATTAACAAAAAGTACAAAGGTACCCCAAACCGCGAAACAAAAAGTAGGACCTTATTACGCAGGCTAATCAAGTTTCCGACGAAATAATTAACCTGGGCTACTCGGAATCTTCAATACCTTCTCGTAATATATACAGAGGCCGAATGAATGTCTCGAAGCCGCCCCAGTGGTCACAGGACCAACAAAAAAGCCTTTAATTTATCTTCGGCAAGAGCCCGAAGGGACAAAAAGGAGGGTACAATTTGGATAGCGAATTTTTCGGGACCCCATCTATATGTTAATGAGACGGTTGATCAAATGTATGTTAAAACGAATGATATTATTGAGTTCGGTTACCAATTCGATATGTATAAATTGAAATAACAAGAGTAACATCAATTGTTACTGACAGGCTTGTATCAACATTTTAATCTTATGTATCTATAAAACTATACATTCTATATTAAGAGGTGAGGTTAAAGGTAGACCTTTAGCACTGTGTTAGATAACCACGGTTTAAGCTAGAGTATGTATTTGCACCTGTATTGCTCGACACTTTAATGATGGATTAGGTCACTCGGTTGGCATTAGTCTGAAGCCACTGCAAGTTGTCCGCGTTGAGTAACATCCCAACGCTATTGGCGAGATATCTATAAAGATATAAAGACTGGCCATCGAAGTCATGGAATACGTTTCAGACCCCTAATAAGTGCAAATAAGAAATATGTTAGAGATTATGTCAGAGTCCGTCGGTATAGGGTGAGGATTACAGTCTGGCTAAAAGAGTCAAATTTACGATAATGAAGGTACTAGTGAATAGACCGTTGCACGGCACATGAAATAAAAAGGCCTCCATTCTATCCAGGGCTACGTTAAGCCGCAGCAATTCAATCCGTCGATTTCCCTCACAGTTCTAGCGGTGGCCAGGTGGTCTCCCTATCTAAGCATCACATCCTGAGCTGTAACGACTGATTTCTAACTGAAAAGTTAGAGCATTAGATCGGAAGAATGTGTAAACGTTTTGTTATAGATGTCGCACGTCTCCCATAATGATGACAAATACAAATGACAAATTGAATTATAACGTTCATTCGAGACCTAAGTCTAAAGATAAGATGATTGGAACGGCATTCCGATAGATGTGGCTTCGAACCCCACATGTCGCAATAATTTTTCACTTCTAAAACAAGATTTTTCCGTGTGGTGACGGAGTAAGAATACAATTCACCACCCCCTATCTTACCCGTGGGTACGAGACGACTAAGGGATATAAAACGCATATAACATCTATGCGAGAGAAGGAAAACTCGAAATAAAACCCTATACCAACACGTCTGACCAGCGTGGTATAGTAGGTCAATTACCCTTCCATTATGGAGGAGGCCCGAGCCCAATAGTGAGACGTATGTGGGCTGAGATGATGAAAACAAGATTTACAAATAATTTAACAAGTTAAATGCAAAATCTCAGTAATTTAAAACGAGTCTATAGTCAGCGTAACAAATTAATTAATATGGAGAGGAGGCAACTTCACAACGTCCAATCGTGCACTGGTCTTCATATTTCTGTAGGATACCATACAATATTGATACACCATTCATGGGCTATGGTGGATTGCAGAGACCATATATTATGCTTTTCAGCATTCATTCAGTTTTTATATCGAAATTTATTAGGATTTTGTTGTATAACAACAAAATCCTAATAAATTTCGATTTAATTTGTCAACAGTCTGGAAATCATCGCAGCAAATTCAATTATATGTTCTACTTATTTGTTCAATTACCTGTTTGGTAATAATTTAACCCTTCAGATATCTCTCGATAAAGGAAAAATACCATCAAATTAAATAAGATTTCACGGAACGGTATTACGGCTGTCCTTTATAAGCAGAATCTATTGTCCTGTAATCTCGTAATTCATGCAATAAATCACATTTAAGGAGGTAAAGTGTCTTAAATATGATAAATTTGTGCGTAACTAATTAGTTGGCGAGTGAAGGGTTATCCGGTAGGATGTAACTCAACTCCAATTATACTGATTAAAGTACAGAGCTGATGTCATTTTAATTATTAAAACCTGTTTCAACTTTTAAAATTTTTAAGGTTCCATACCTGGTTTTTAATCAGGAAATTAATCTTTTCGGTGTGTGTGATTTTTAGCTAAACATCACACAAACCCGTGTGTAGAAGTAAAACTTATTTTCCTCTGGAACTCGTAGATATAAATAGATCATCAGGAGGTGGATGGACTGAGGATTGGTCCGCCACCTGCAGACAGCCTGAGTGCGTGAGGGTGATGCCCCGGTAACACTTATTGACTGGGAGTCAAAGGGAACAGTACCCGAAAACGTAATACGCCTACTCGGCCACAGATGTCAAGTAATCGATACCAGTGGTCGGCCTAATGATGAGAATAGAATACGGTAGATTACAGAGCCGCACGCTGCCCTTCAATCGCTCCGGATGAATTTGGTGTGGTGTGTCCAGCCTATCCTGAAATCACAAAAAAAAAAGATCGCCACCATCAAGAGAATGAGTAATAGGACTTTTTTGAAGAACTTACTTTTTCCGTGTAGTGATGGAGTAAGAATACAATAATTTTTTTTTAATTTCCTAGAAACACTGATAAAATAAAATTCTCTCTGAATTAAACCTAGTTAGTACGATTTATTTTCCCCAAATATATTATTCCCTTGCATAATAAATCTCATGGGAATCGTTGCAGGCGTTTACGAGACTCTGAATATAGAAATATAGACTTTTTTTTTGGGGGTGGGTTGCGGTCGGCGCGCTACTCGCAACACTCCGTCCGGGGCGACAGAGGGGCATAAGCACGCACACCCGCAACCCACCCACGATGCACGTCGCCTTCGTCGTTGGGCTGACCACCGGAGCAGGGTTACTTGTCATCAATGGTCGGCCCGACGGAATACCCCCTATTTGGGGTACCCTCCCATCGACCGACTTCCCCTCCTCAGGAGGACGTCGGTCTTTCCTCACGCGGTCGGCCTCTCGGCGGGTGACGGACTAATTCCCCAGTCACGTCACCCGCGGCCTCGGCTAGGGCGGCATGACGACTCTCCCAGAAAATCGACGTCTGAGTAGTAACAATTTGTTACTACGCTTCCTTCGGTGAGCGAAAGATCGGGAAGACCAACTGTCTGAGGGTGTTTGCGTGTGGTGGGTTTTGGTGATTCACACTCCCTTCACCTTCTTCACGGTAGGCAGCGACCTAGTTATGGTCCATGAGCAGCAACATCACTTACCATCACCTTGTACTGTTTGCTCGTTTACATGCAAGAAAATAAAACAAACATGATGTAAGATCCTTCCATCAATCTAATGCGGTCTGCTCTTGGATATAGATCTTCTTACACAAGGAGATTAAGTCATAATCGCCACGTCTGGCAGGCGGTTTAGCTACCGCATCTGGTGATAGAATTTCCTTCATCTATCCATCTCACGTCTCGTGTTGTGACGGAGTAAGAAGATTCACCGCTCTCTATCTTACCCATGGATGTCGTAAAAGACGACTAAGGGATTTAATACGCATATAACATCTATGCAAGAGAAGGAAAACCCGGAACAGAACTCTATGTCAATCTATCTGACCAGCATGGTATAGTAAGTTCAATTCCTCTCTTATTTTGAAGGAGGTTCGAGCCCAGCAGTGGTATATGAGCTGAAACGCTGATGATGATGATGATGATCCATCTCAGCTCATGTGCTTACGTCCAGGCCACCTCCACAACAGGAAGGAAATTAGCCTATTATACCACGTCGGTCAGACGAGTTGGTATAGTTTTATTTCGAGATTACCTTCTCTTGCACAGATGTTATATGCATACAATATCCCTTAGTCATCATTTGTGAAAAAAAAAAGTCATCATTTGTGACACCTATGCACCCTGACCCCATTGCTGATTGAAAACAAATATATTATTTGATACATTATTTTTTCTATTAGTAATATAAATTTATAATTTTATATTACCATTTGTAATGTAAAAAAGCATTTTTTAAATTTCTATTTAATATTTACGCGAGTATTAGACATATTAAATAACTTTACGGATTATATCGGGTCTTTATTTGTTTTTTATGATATTTAAAAATATTCCTCCTAATAATTGGTAGCATAAAGACATGCATCTAAGAATATGCTAAAAGACACTAGTTTCGAATTTTGGTTTTTACTTCAGTATTATATCAAACCATGACTTACGTTATCTATATTAGAAGCCTATATATCTCTTATGTCTATATGTACTTAGAGAGAATAATCATCAGTTTCATACTTTAAATAAAAGCGTCAACAAAGTGGTTATTCTTTATAATAAGCAATCGTTCTTATAACCTTATCAATTTTATGTTCACGTCGGAGATTAAGTTGTTCACAAAATTCATTAAAATTTGTAAGATTTACTGAAGCGATATTGTTGATACATGTTCAATTTCCTCTTCAGCTATTAGGTAATTTCATAAAGGCACAGTATAACAATAAACAGTATGTCAATTAGCAAGCACGCATACGTAGCTATAAAATAACAAAAAAAAAATTTCTCTTTTTTATATTTCTTCACAGTTACGTTTAATTTAATGAATATGGTATACTATATATTATACTAGCAGCCGCCCTCGCTTCGCTTCGGTTTCGGTCGCTTTGCCCGCGTAGTGCCCGTTCCCGTGGGAATACCGGGATAAAATATAGCTTATGTTACTCCCTGATGCTACTACCTGATATTTTAGCTTTCCATTGGTGGAAGAATTTTTGAAATCGATTCTGTGGTTTAAGCGTGAAAGCGTAACAAACAAACAAACAAACTTACTTTCACATTTATAATATTAGTAAGGATTATTTATAAATGTTTTTCATTTTCTTATTAATCTAGCTAAATTTGATTCTTAGGTGTAAATATTGTAAGAATAATTTTAAAAAAAAGCTTGTAAGAAGACGGACTAAACGGGGCGATACATAATAAACAAAAACAGTAATTTGAAAATGTGATAGAC
Organism: Lymantria dispar; assembly: GCA_032191425.1. NCBI lineage: Eukaryota > Metazoa > Arthropoda > Insecta > Lepidoptera > Erebidae > Lymantria > Lymantria dispar. Next base: position 26,669,115 of record CM063452.1, on the reverse strand, counting down.
TAAGGTGAAACAACCAAAGCATAGGTTAACAGATAATGTCGTTACTGATAAGCTAGTAGATAAGAATGCTAGAAGACTGCCTTGATGAAGCCGGAGTAGATGTTCAAGTGAGTCCAGTACTCTGTCCAGTACTGGATTGATCTGATTGACTGAATACCGTTACTAGCATATTGTGTTCCTTTTCAGCTGTGATTAGGGCAAAATAAATAATGATGACAAAAAAATACGGTAATCAATTTGATAATTATTCTAATATTTCAATAACGATTAATTATTATTCCAAAACTTAATAAAAGTATATGTTGATTCTCTGGTAGAAAGTGTATAAAGATTTTATTCTGTGGCAGAGTTGACAGATAATTATAATAATGAATGTACCTTCTAATTATAAGGCACAATGGGTTTTATTAAAAGAGCCTCTCTGAAGTGAGCAGCATCTATTAATTATATAGAAAACGTATAATTAAGTTAATATTTATTCTTCGTTCAACAAGAAAGGGTTAAGGTTGACATATAGGGATTGTAAATTATATTCGTAAATATTTGTATCTGTTTTGCGAAATAAATAATAATCATACGGAATGAAAATTGATCTTTTAACCAAGTAAAATAAGATTTTGACAAACGATCGCAATATTCGGAGCTCTAATACTATTTTGAATTTCTTGACAGTTTTCTGAACAAAATCTTCGAAAGAGTTACATTCGGATAGTATAGGTATATAGGCCCACAAATCCAAATTATTTATCTTGCATAAACCCCATGGGGACACTTACTTATTGTAGATTTTTTCATTTCATCACATCCCGGGCCGACCACTGAGGACAAGGAACTCCACCGGTCGGCCCAATGACGAAGGCGACGTGCTACGGGTGGATTATGGGGCCGCGCGGAGCCCCTCGGACGCCCCGGATGGAACCGAACGGCGGGAACGCTGACCATAGCCAACCTCAAAAAAAAAATCATATCTAATAAATGTCCTACTGTAGAGCTCGAGTCTCTTCCATGAGCTATTAACAGATATTAAAGGATAACCTACTAAAACACCGTGGTCGGACGTATAGGGTTTTATTTCGAGTTTGTCTTCTCTTGTATAGATGTTATATGTATATTATATCATTTAGGTAATCCGAGATTTTATAATAACCTTTTTTATCAAATCTATTTTTGATTGCTTTTAAAACTTATCTACTGCCATACCTTGGCTATTTTTAGGCAGTTTTTTGTAGAAGCCATTGCTCCAGAAAGACCTGTTAACTTGGAGACGAGTAGTGTGTACAATTAGTCTTTATTCCGAGTATTCACACGATGAATGTCACTATATTTTTCAAAGATACCGATATTCTTTTACATACCTATATAACATTGCCGTATATCCACACTAATATTATAAAGAGGAAAACTTGTATTTGTTTGTGTGTGTGTGTGTGTGTGTTTGTAATGAATAAACCTGCAAAAGTACTGTGCCGATTTCAAAAATTCTGTCAACATTGGAAAGCCACATTACGCCTGAGTAATATAGGTTATATTTTATCCCAGTATTCCCACAGGAACGGGCACTACGCGGGTAAGGCGACTGTAACCGAAGCGAAGCGAGGGCGAGTTGCTAGTATATAATATACCTACATATAGGTAACATCTATGCAAAAGAAGGAAAACTCGAATTAAAATCCTATACTAACATATCTGACCAGCATGGTCATGGCACAGTAGGTTGATTTTCATCCTATTAGGAAGGAGGCTCGAGCCCAGCAATGTATGAGCTATGATTATTATGCTCATATCTCTGTTCCCTCCAAGGTTACATGAACATTCGTTGGTATTTATCCAATCGTTGAATCGTGATTGGGTGCCGCTTATGGAATCAGTGGGCCTACTCTTGAAATCAATTCTAATTTCGAATCCGATTCAATTCCTATGTCACCAAATTTATATTTGGTACTCTTGAACAAAATCGAGAATGAATTCTTCGTGTTTGCCGTTGTTATTTTCACCAAATGTGCCATATTTTCTTACTTTAAATTAATAACGTTATCGAACTCGATCACCACAAAGACGTTTACTTGAAATTGTGCAATATTAACGATTTTAAACTACGTCAAAATCACGTCGGGAGTAGCAAATATTTGATTTAATCGACGAGAGTCGAATACATTTAATTTAAAAAAAATCCACCGAATTTGATTCCAATCGTGCACTAGTGTCGCTTTCAAGAGTACCAAATTTGCTCAAATTCGAACTGCGATTGGATTCAGGATTGGAAACGAGATTCAAGAGGAGGCACACTGGTCTAACCATAAACGTTTCTGTTAAATTTGGGAATTATTTTATATCGTCATCACATTAAAGCTAAAATTAATTCATTCATCATCATCATTTCAGCTCATAAACGTCCCAGTGTTGGGCTTAAGTCTCCTCCACGATAGGAGGGAAACTGACCTTACTATACCATGCTGGTCAGACGGGTTGGTATAGGGTTTTATTTCGAGTTTTCCTTCTCTTGCATAGATGTTATTTGCATATTATATCTCTTGGTTGTCTTTTACGACATCCACAGGCAAGATAGGAGTGGTGAATTGTACTCTTACTTAGTCTCCATACGGGAAATATTAATTAATTAAACATGTTTAAATTTTATGTTTTCTTATATTCATTTATTTTCTTGGAAAATAATTTTTTCACAGCTTGCAGGACAAAAAAGTATTAAAAACCATTTTTCCATGTTATTCAAACGGGAAAACTTAAAAGTTCCATGGAGAACCTCTTAAAATTGAAATTAAGAGCTGGCTTTTGGACAGAATTTTTGTTTGGACATATCCTATGATATTTTGGACTGAGAGTGAAAAATAAAAAATATCGCCTTATTTTGGCACACCCTAAGGTAACATATAACTGTCTATATAAAGAGTAACTTAGGTTATTTTCCTCTCAAAAAAACCCTATAAATTTTTGCCTCATGAACTGCAGTCGCGTAACGTAATATTTTCCAAGATATTAGAGATTTAAGTGGAATAGGCAGGCCACATCACTCGATGAACCGGCAACCGCTGGGGGAGAAAGGTTCTCGAGTGGCGACCACGTATCGGACGACGCAGTGTAGGACACCCCACACTAGGTATACCGACGATCTGGTGAAAGCTGCTGGGCGTCGTTGGATGCAAGCGGCACAGGACTGCACTTTGTGGCGTAACATGAGGGAGGCCTACGTCCAGCAGTGGACGGCGATAGGTTAAAATGACTGAATAAAGACATTCAAAATGCAGGGGTAATACGACTGAAACCGAAACGAAATGAGGGCGGATTGCTAGAAATAAATAATTGTTAATTTGAATTGAATTTGAATAGGTCAAGATCTATTACGGCTCTTAGCAAATAGTGTTACCAGTTAACCTACCCATTATTGTAAATTGCACCTGGTAAAAAAACATGAAACTGTAATCCTTAACTATCCAAAGACTGTTTTATAATACGAAGATAGGCAGACATTATCGATTACTGATAGACTATAAGTCAAATAAAGATATTTCATACCTAATAACTAGTGAGGGCAAATAGATATCTTGTTATAGAACTACATACATTTGCTACATGAAGGGTTTATCCATCCCTGAAAGCTCTATCTACTATTGCACAGAGACGAATGGAACGATATTAATAAATCAACTAATATCATAAATACAAATGTAAATTTGATTTATATTGTTAATTTTACATTTGTGAGGCTATTATGTTTTAAAAATTCCTTTGTATGTTAATAAAATATTACCGAATCATTGAGTAGGATGATCATCAATCATCGTACTCTTAAAACAAATACTCTTTTTTGGCGGCCGTATTGGTATTGGTATGGCGATTGGTACTTGATTCCTTGACTCCGATGGTCAGCCCGCTAGACTGCCTTTTCAGATACAATCAACAAACAATAATTTTTCGTGGCGAGGCGCTATCATGGTCGGCCCGTTGTCGTGGTCGGCCCGCTGTCGTGGTCGGTCCGCTGTCATGGTCGGCCCGCTGTCGTGGTCGGCCCGCTGTCATGGTCGGCCCGCTGTCGTGGTCAGCCCGCTATTGTGGTTGGCCCGCTGTTCCGGGTGGTGGACTAATCCCCGGTCCATCTACCTACAACCACGGGACACTAGGGCGACATCAAGCGTTGGTAACACGTCTGTGTCACCAGACACACCGGCAGCGGAGCGTCTCAATTTATAAGAGTTCCTCTTCTCGACCTCCACTGCCACCTTCTGCCAGATAACAGCCTCGCCATATATTTTTTAAATGAAATTATATGTTATATATAATATGCGGTATTTGCTCTAGAATAATACCCTTATACATTACGTAACTACATGCCACTATTTACCAGTGCCGCCCCGAGACCCTACAAGCTTAATCCACCATTGCTCCACAGGATGCCAGTCCTTGGTTTTTACCTAAAATCGAATCCAAACAGAGTCATCTACTATCCACAACTGTACATCACAAATAAAATGGTGTACTACCCACATATTTAATGTATACTATACATAACTTAATGAACAATTTCCCTCTTAAAATTAAATATTCACCACTATACACACGGATGCATGGCAAGTTATGGGGTCACTCGTCATATCTTCCATCACCACTGGTGGAAAGTTATACACACCTTCTTTTTTGTCAAATAAGGTTAAATAATTCACTAACTCTGCCGAGATGAGTTGACATAGAACTTGGTTTGCAGTGCCCCTCTCTTGCGGTGATATTGTCTTCTTCTTCTTCTTTTTTTGTCTTGGCAATCAGCTATTAATACAAGCCATTTTTGCCAGTGTCGTGTTATAATTTTCTTTTCAAATTATCAATTTCTTCATGTCAGTAATGGTCCGTCAGTAAGTCAAAGTGTCGCCTCCAACAGTGTAATGGCCACTGTTAGGGGTATCTTCTGAGAATTTTGGTGGAAACAAAAAGGTATGTATAGCAGTTTTATATCATATTCACTACACCTCAGCAGTTTTGCCACCATATCTTATATCTTTAAACGAGCAATTCTTGTATATATATATATATATTTATTCAGGATCTCGGAAATGGCTCCAACGATTTTGTTGAAACTTGGCATACTAGAGGATTCGGGTCCAAAAAATCGATCTAGCTAGGTTTTATTTATAGAAAATGTTCTTTTGTCGGTGTTTTTAGCATAACAATAAATGACATTAAATTTTAAAAGAATATGATTTCAAATTTCGTTGTAAATGTCAAGAGATACGGCAGCTCAGTTGGGAGACGGCCGATTTTAATTTTGAGTTTTGTAGCATCCAAACAGCATCGGCTCGAATCTCGGTGTTATTATTATTCTCTTTTTGTAATTTTTTTATATAATTTTTATTTTTTATTAATATACCTATATCTAAATAAATTCTACAAAAATATTCCGAGCAAAGCTCGGTCAACCTGATATTATTACATAAAATGCCATCAATTTTTTTTAATATGCCACATTAAAACACTAAGATATTGAATATAATACAAGAACACCACATGACACTTCGAGATTCCCGCCAAAATCCGGTGATATTGTCTTTTAACATCCCTTAATTAGGGATGTGAAAAATAATCGATATTTTTATGTAATAATCGATTTTTAATAATCGATTATCTAAATAATAAAAATCGGTTTAAAATAAATCGATTTTTTTGTATTAAAATTAATCGATTATTTTGCTTTTTTGTTTAAATTTAAAGTTTTCTATTATATAGAAAATAAATATCACTGTCAGATTTCCTAAAAAAACGGTCATCACAATCCTGTCGGGAGAAAAACTTTAAAAAAGAACTACGAATAGTTAAAAAATCGTTTAATTAAAAATAAAAAATCGATATTTTTGCAAATCGATTTATTAAAAAAAAAATAAGAAAAATCGGTTATTTATTAATCGACTTTTCCCCTCCAAGTCACATCCCTATCCTTAATAATTTTTTACAACGCCCACATGGCGAATGGTATTCTTACTCCGTTACCACATTAAAGGAAAACTAGAAACCATCACCAGTATCATCATCTCAGTTTATATACGTCCTATACTTTGGTTCGAATATAAGACGAGAATTGACCTACTATAACACGCTGGTCAGGCGAATTGGCATAGTTTTATCTCGAGTTTTCCTCCTTATGCATAGATGTCACCTGCATATCCCTAAGTAGTCTTTTACGACACCCACGGACAAGAAAACAGGTGGTGATTTGTATTCTTACTCCGTCACCGCACGGAATTCAAAAACTATAATGAATATTAATTTATCAAGCTTAAGCAAATATTTTGAAAGGACATTAATACATATTTAACATCAGATTCGTCCCTGTAGGCGCAATTCTCCGGTATATCCATCATATTTGGTTTGACAAGCACACATGTTCCCGGCCGCCGAGAAAAATAATTTAACATCTCATTGCCTTTGCCTTCACTCGAAACGATTTTAATGTAATGTCACTTACACTCTTATAATATTGAGAAGATATATATATATATATATATATATATATATTACATAAAAATTTCTGCTTCTACTGATTGCCGTAACTTCCTCTTTGTATGCAAAAATAATTCGGTAAATGGAAATCAAAGAAGAATCAAAGAATCTTCTTTTGTGGCAGGCTTTGGTTTCCCTAATCTGTAGTTGCACAGATGGCGTAGTAGTTAAGATACTGTTAGAAAGATTTACGAGTGTCTGGGGTTCGAATCCCACGCAGAACAATATTTTGTGCGATCCATAAATTGTTGTTCTGAGTCTGAATCTAATTTGTGTCTGTTAATTATGTTTGTAAGGGCAATCAAAGGATTATTTCTTTAGTGCAGGGAGTTGTCTTAAAAAAAAAAGTAATAAACAATAATAATCCGCCCAGGGCGATGGAAAGGCAGCGCACGGCTCGATAACCTATTAGCTTCCTTCTCCGTCGCTTTTGGCCTGACCAGTAGCATCAATTCCTCGAACTCGATGCTGAATCCGGAACAAAATTCTCCTGGCAAATATATACTACGACTAATCTGCCAAGGTAGTGCTTAAGATGCCGACCTATCCAGCCATGTGTCGATGGTTCGATTCTCACACAGGATACTTTGTACGATCTACATTTTTTTATTAAGAGTCTGGGAGTAATTTGTGTCCGTTATATGTTTATAAAGTCCCCTCAATACAAAGATTATTTCATTAGGACAGGTTGTTTTAAAAAATACCAAATTTACCGTTACACGTTACCGTTAAAAGAAAATCTCTGTTCGATATAGGCCTCCAATAGGGATGTACATAGTCTAATAATATAGCAAAATTCTCCCTGCAGTGACAGAATAAGAATAGAATTCACCATTCCATCTTGGCCATGGGTGTCCTAAAAGGCGATTAAGGCATGTCATATGCAGATATTTCCGTGTAGTGACGAAGTAAGAATACAATTCATCACTCCCTATCTTCCCCGTGGATGTCGTAAAAGACGACTAAGGGATATAATACGCATATAACATCCATGAAAGTGAAAGCAAACTCGAAATAAAACTCTATACCAACCTACCTGACCAGCATGGTATGGTAAGGTTAATTTCCCTCCTATTGCGGAGGAGGCTCGAGCCCAACAGTGGGACTTATGTGAGTTGAAATGATGATGAATGATGATATGCAGATAACATCTATACAAGAAAAGGAAAACTCATAATAAAACCCTATACCAACCCGTCTGACCACTGACATCAAGTAACCCTGCTCCAGTGGTCGGTCCAACGACGAAAGCGACGTGTCGTGGGTGGGTTACGGGTGCGCGTGCTTATGCCCCTCTGTTGCCCCGGACGTAGTGGTGCGAGAAGTGCGCCGACCGTAACTCACCCGGAAAAAAAAAATGGCACTTATATATTGTCAAATTTACACATCGTTTGAACACAATACAATACTCTACCACCCGGGATACCCTAAACCATTGTCTACCATGAAAATAAGTGCTCTACTTCAACTTATATATATCAAAAAGCATTCAGTGTAATCTATATCTAATGATAAAACATATTAAATAAATTTATCGCCATCATCTCAGCTCATAAAGGTCCCACTGCTGCGCTCGTGCCTCCTCCACCATGGGAAGGAAATTGACCTACTATACCTCGCAGTTCAGACGGAGTGGTATAAGGTTTATTTAAAGTCTTCATTCTGTTGCATATATGTTATATGCATATTATATCCCTTGGTCCTCTTTTAAGACACCCACGGGCACGATAGAGGGTGGTGAATTGGATCCATACTCCATCACTATACGGAAGACAAATATGTAATTCTCTTTAAACCATCACTATATTAAGTAAAACAATAATTCACTTAAATTAAATACTTAAGAACATTTAAAAAATATATTTTATCTTTCCTTGTTCTTATCTCGTCTATCTCGTCTATCTCGTCCTAATTTAAGACAGAAAAAGCAACATTTTACGTTAATCATTCAAATACAAGTGGTAAGAGAGGACCAATTTCGAAGAGGGTGTCTTGTGACTAAGATAAGAAGAGTTCCTCGAGAACTGGTACAGTGCTAATTTGAATTAAATTCCCTGGGATTACGCTACCCGTCCGTCCTCTAGATTACGACGCCGCCGCGAATACAACTCTATATAAATTGTACAGGCTGTGAGATATTCATTTAACTGCTGGTATTTAAAGATCATAGGAAAAATTTAAATATATATTTTTTTGTTTTTGAAAATAGAAAAAAAAATACTAAAATGTAAGTGACTGAAATTTTACGGGTGCTAAAAAAAATCTTAAAGTTTAATTTGATAATAAGCATTCGCAGTACCAGGTAAATTAAACTAAACTAAAAATGGCACAAATCTGTAAAAATAGTATCAAAAATACCTATCTTAACATGTCTATACATTTTTTACTATGCAACCCATTTTTGATACACGGGTTACCCTTTCAGGTACCGTCTCCTTCGATGCCCCAGCAACAACAGCAGTGTTGCCGGGCCGTTGCCTTCGCGTGGTCTAATCTCCGGTGCGTCAACCCGTGACCTCGGCTAGAGCGGCATTAGGTTATACACGCGTCTGCGCCGCCCAAGGCGCTGGCGGCAGAGCGTGTCGCGGTTTGAGGAATTCCTCCCGGACCCGCTCCGCCGGCTCCTTCTGCAAGACAACTGCCTGGCCGGAGGCGGCGACTGCGTCCCAGTTCCTGATGCTGTCAAGCACCGTTCTAGCAATGGTCGGCAGCATCAGGTCAGCATCGATGATTGCGACGAGTTCACAGCGCTGATCTGCCTAGGCTACGCAGACCTCAAGCGTGTGCTGCGCCGTGTCCTCGTCGCAATCGCAGTGGTGGCAGGACAGTATCCTCTCCCTCTCCGTGACTTTGTGCAGGTTCTTGTCGAAACAACCATGCCCCGAGAAGACCTGCACTAGTCGGAAGGAGAGCACCTCGTGCCACCGAATCAACCGCTCCATTAGCACCGGTTAGAAGACTTCGACGGTTCGAGCACCGAATCGAGGCCTTTGCAGCCGGATTGCCCACGGACGATGACGTCCCGGCGGGCGTCGCCCCGCCAGGCGGCTAGCTCGAGAAGCGAGACGTAGCTGGCGGGGGGCGGCTATGTCTCGCTTTTCGAGCTAAGATAGTATATAGTAACCATTTCTATATTTTTATATTACTAAAACATAATGCTTACTTAAGAAGCTATTTTAAACAAGACAACATTAGTACCTATCTAATTAAATACATTATAATGAAATACGTAATACTTGTTAAAGTAGCTAAAAATTGCTCTTTACAATATGTCATTAGAGTGAATATCTTAGAATATCTCAGAGATTTACAACGTGGGAGCAGAGCGGTTGAAACAAGGAAGGAAAAAACTGAAGCGAAGGCATATTGCTAGCAATATATAATACAATTTTTATAATAAAAACATACTTGATAACTAAAAATTAAGTTAGTATAAAGATTAATGTTGTAACTAATAATTCAAATTACTTACACTTATTGTTTTATTTCCGTATTCAAATTTTAATCGCCTGAAATGCATTAGTAAGTACAGTGATTCAAAGCAATGCCAAACAAGTACAATATAAGACAGCGCGTAGCCACAATGGCGTCAGGGGGGCTTCAAATATTTATCACACAATCCCCGCCACTCTCATTCATCTATGCTGTAATATATTTTTCAACAGGCGGCCTTGTAAGCCATGATCCATTTAGGTTCAAAGCACATTTTACCTTGATTTTGACCAGAAACTGTGCGTACGTAAAACAAATAACTAGTGTTTTTAGAGTTTATAGAACACTAGTTGTGCACACGGCTGCGCATTAGTCTGAGTTTAATCACTTATTTTGAGGAAACAGTACTTTACAGACCTCAACGTTAGATGCATTCCTGTTTCTCTCTGATAATGGGTATACGAAATTTCGAGGCGATCAAAACATAAAAAACACACAAATACATGTTTATAAGTTAATTATTTTACAACTAAGCTTGGAGTTACTGTTTATACTTTTCTAATACCTGAATCTCTACTAATACTATTACGTAGATCACAGTTTCAAATCTCACACTGAATTTAATAACAATTGATAGAAATCCATCACATTTTTTTTTTCATTTAATTAATATTTTCTCCGTATGGTGACGGAGTAAGAAATAAGAATTCATCACTTGCCCGTGAATGTCGTAAAAGACAACTAAGGGATATAATATGCATATAACTATGTAAGAGTAGGAACATTCGCAACAATACCCTATACCAACCTGTCTGATCACCTGTATAGTAACGACAATTTCCCTTCTATTGTGGAGGAGCCTAAGGCCCAGCAGTGGGATATGAGCCAAAATAAATTAATATATATTACCGGGTGGTGACAGATTAAAAATATAATTTACAAACCCTTGCCCGGGAGTATTGCTATAGGATCTGATACTAACCCGTCTGACCAGCGTGGCATGGTCAATATCCCTCCCATTGTGAGGAAGGCCCGAGCCTAGCATAATTTACCACAACTAGTCTCTTCAAAACGGTTTCTGATGTTTACGCATAATTACAGCTTTTTAAATTAATAAATTGTCATAATAATTACTACAATTTGTACCAAAATGTGGGTCAAAACTTCTGTATCGGGTAGATAATTATAAACTAGGTAGATAATTATAGACTTTTCGAACGTGAGACATCTTAGTCCGCCCATGACCATGAAGGCTGCAAAGTGTTCGAAACATCGGAATCAAAAATCAAATACAAACGCTATAAAATCTGTAAAGTATTCTCTTCATAACCCTATGAAGTAATAATAATCGTCAATTATTTTGTATTTAATCTAATCCATCCATCAGCCTACAGACGTCCACTGCTGGACGTAAGCCTCCCAACGAAATGCCACTCGGAACGGTCCTGCGCCACTTGCATCCAACGGTTCCCTGCGACTTTGAGAGTGTCGTCAGTCCACCTAGAGGGAGGTCGTCCTACGCTACGCCGTCCGATTCGTGGTCGCCACTCAGGAACCTTTCTTCCCCAACGGTTGTCGGTTCAACGAGCGATGTGGCCTGCCTATTGCCATTTCAACATGCTAATTCTGCGGGCTATGTCGGTTACACCCGTTCTTCTACAGATTTCCGTGTTCCGGATTTTGTAACGTAGAGAAATACCGAGCATAGCCCTCTCCATAGCACGCTGAGCGACTTTGAGCTTTTTTATGAGGCCGACATTTAAAGAACACGTTTCAGTGCCGAAGGCCATCGCTGGTAACACACACTGGTTATAAACCTTTGTTTTCAGACACTGCGGAATATTGGACGAGAAGATCCTCTTAAGTTTCGCGAACGCTGTCCAGCCGAGTTGGATTCGTCGCCTGACCCTCTTTAATCTACTCACCTGGTATTATTACAAAAGTGGCTAATCTTTAAAACACAGTAATCGTATACCACATAGATAAACATACAAGTATTTAAACAGGAATCGAATTAATAGAATTACACGCATTCCAACACTATTTGCTTTCCATTAATCTCATCAATTTGTACAATACGTTTCCAAACGCACACTATTCACTCTGTGGAAAGCAAATAACTGTCTAAACAAAATCCCTTAGCAAATACAAAGCAGATTAAGGTTTAATCAGCGTATTGTCGTCAGTGTGCACAAGTCCTAAGCCGTGATCCATTTAGGACGAGTACGCGTTTTAGTGGGTTTGAAGAAAACAAGAGAATGGCCGTTCTATTTTTTTTTTGTTTAAAACAAAAAAATCTCGCAATGTTTAAAAGGTGGAATTATTTAAATTTGTAAAACGTTTATTTGTTGTGAAATGTAGCCATTTAGTTTATTTATTTCTTAAATTACCAATTACATCTATTATTACAGGTTTCCCCAATGCAATAGTGTAGGTCAAAATAAACCATTCAACATAAACCATTAATAACATTATCTACTAATGTCAACATAATAATTACATAAACAATTAATCAATTTATACATTTTATATTGTATGTAAGTTAACAATTATAATCTAAAATTCTAAAATCTATGGTAAAATAGGATATTATGAAATTATCAACGAGAGTCATTATATAAAATTATACATTATTATAGCCTCTTTCAAATAGTAGTTACAGTTGTAACACCTATTTGTCACAGTTTAAAACCTGTTAAAATTCATGATATCCTATATTTACACTCTAAGTCTCTAAGCGCACAGTCTCGCGAAGATTTATTTCATGCTCTGTGATAATTCTAACAAAATTACATTATTATTTTATATTTTATTATTTTTATTTCATTTCATCATCATCATCTGAGCCCTTCTACGTCCCACTGTTGCGCTCGGGCCTCCTCCATTATGGGAGGCAAATTGACCTACTATACCACGCTGGTCAGGCATGTTGGCATAGGGTTTTGTTGTTGTGGCAAGAGTTATGTGGGAGAAACAGGACGCAACATCGTCACCAGACTAACTGAACACATCAGGAGTATGAAGAGCATGGATACGACACAATCAGCAATAGCAGAGCATGCCAGTCTCGCGAATACATGGCACTACATTCGGTTCGACAAAGCCTCCGTATTAGCCACAGAGAGACGTTACAGACCGCGGAAAATACGTGAGGCCATAGAGATAAACCGACATCGGACCTTCAACAGAGACGGTGGATGGAAGCTGTCGTCAGCATGGTTACCAGCTCTTAATACTGCCGTGAGTCGTAAGGTGATGGTGTGCGTGGAGAGTGACGTGACCAGCGTGGTATGTGATGGTGACGACACACGGAGTGACATACCAACAACGCCGCTTAACTCCGGGTGTGAAGTTTTGTCCGACGTTTCCGCCGAGGACGATCAAGAGGCGAACACCTCCCTCGCACCCCTCATGGCTGTGTCGAGGCGCGTTGCTCGATATGCATCGCGCAGTGCACGCCGGAGCCTCGCAGACGCCGCTGCGCACTCGCCCTGATGATGAGCATCGGACATGCTCGAAACCCGGGTCGACGTAATCGATCTCAGCACGTGAGTGTTTTTGCCGTTTTAGATATTATACTATGGATCAGTCTCACGATAATTTCAATACTAAATTTTTCTTCTTTTGCATAGATATTGTATGCATATTATAATAATATTATATCCCTTCGTCGTCTTTAACGACACCCACGGGCAAGAGAAAATACAATTCACCCCTCCGCAGCTCCGATGATGAATTGTATTTTTACTCCACGTCACCACACGGAAATTTCTTTTTATTTAGTCACCAGACTACTCTATCTCTTTCCCGTGGATGTCGTAAAAGGCGACTAAGGGACATCATATACATATAATATGCAAGAGAAGGAAAACTCGACATAAAATCCTATACCGACACGTCAACCGGCGCTGTATATTCAATTTACCTCCCATTGTGGAGGAGGCCCGAGCTCAAGCGTGGGGCTTATGTGGTGCTGAGAACATAAGAATATTCTTTTAAAGAAAATCTTCTCCTAGTGGTTTAAGAATATAACGTGCCACTATTCATGGCAGTCGTAAGAACCGCTTAACGAATGTTCAAAACGATATACAGAAGCACACTTCTGAGAAAGTTTAACACCGGCTGCGATCGGCCACCTGCTTGCTAAGTACGAAGACTAAAGTATCATCTCTTCCTGTGGGCAAGCTTATATAAAACAGTGGAAATAGACAGTCTGATCGATCGATGGACATTCTATTTATTTAAATTGAAGCGATTATTTTTTATTAAATAATAATTTAACTAAAAAAGGCTAATTCATCTGGACCCAATTGAAATGGGACCACACGGGAAGCACCAGTTGTCAAATAAAAAAAATCATCAACATCGATTCACCCTGTCTAAACTTTTCAAAAAGAGCCGAAGTGCTTGCTATAGCGTGTATTTGCGCTCATTTGTCATATATACTTTTAAACATTCATAAATTTTAACACTACAGCTTTGGATCTCTTTTTTTATAGACTCAATCGGACCTTCATATTATAATAATAGGTCTTCACCTATGCAATTGCCGTTCTACAGTACTGGCCATTTCAAATCAAAATAATTATTGTTTGGCTAAGAATTCTAATTTCAAATTAATTTTATTTTAAAACATGGAATTCATTTTCCAAAATAGTCATTTGTTTAATGATTAGTGTTACGTTTTCTTAGCATTTCAATCTTTTTCGTCATCATGGATACGTTAAAAATTCGAGTAATTATGGAATATGAGTATCGTCGTGGCAGCAACGCGGCACAAGCGGCACGCAACATCAACGACGTTTACGGAGCTAACACTACAAACCAACGCACCGCCTGTTATTGGTTTGCTCGCTTCCGTTCTGGAAATTTCAGCCTGAAAAATGAACCTCGCGGTTGTCCGAAGACTTTGGTCGACAATGACGAATTAAAGGCGATTGTGGAAGCCGATGATACACAATCTACGGCTGAATTAGCAGCAGCTTTAGACGTTAGCGTCAAAACAATATTGGTCCATTTGCGTCAAATTGGCAAGGTAAGAAAGCTTGACAAATGGGTGCCCCATGAACTCAATGATCGCCAGCGCGAAATACGCGTCGAGACATGTCTTGCATTGCTCAACAGACACACAAATGAAGGAATTTTGAAACGCATTGTTACTTGTGATGAAAAATGGATTCTGTTTGATAACCGCAAGGGCTCAGCAAGTTGGTTAGATCCTGGGTCAGCACCTAAACAATGCTCTAAACGAAAACTTACCCCTAGAAAAGTGATGGTTACTGTTTGGTGGTCTAGCGCCGGTGTGATTCATCACAGCTTCTTACCAAACGGGGTGAGCATTACTGCAGATGTGTACTGTGAAGAACTGAACACAATGATGGAGAAGCTGGCACATCTCCAATCAGCATTGGTCAATCGCTTGTCTCCACTGCTCCTGCACGACAATGCACGACCTCATACTGCATAGCAGACGGTCTCCAAGTTGCAAGAACTGGGGTTGGAAGCTCTCCGTCATCCGCCATACTCACCAGACCTTGCGCCTACAGACTACTTCTTTTTCCAGAATTTGGATAACTTTTTGGCGGGAAAGAAATTCAATACCCGAAAGGCAGTACAAAATGCCTTTGAAGAATTTGTTGACTCCCGTTCAGCTGATTTCTTTAAGAAGAAACTGCCGCTGCGTTGGCAAAGATGCATTGATTGCATGAGTGATTATTTCGATTAATACAAATAAAAAATACATGAAAAAAATCGTTTCATTTTTTTCATACATAACGGCAATTTCATAGGTAAAGACCTAATATTTAACAAGGATTACACAGATGTTGCGACTTGAGCACAGCACACGTTGAACTGGTAATGGATAGGCCACACCGCTAGACAAACTGATAACCACTGGAGTAGAAAAATTCTCGAGTGGCTACTATTTATCGGACGATACAGTGTAGGACGCCCTCCGCCAGATGAGCTGACAACCTGCTGAAAGATGGTGCGTCATTGAATGCAAGCGGCACAGGACCGCACTTGTTGCGAAATATGACCTACGGTTAGCTGTGCATAGCAAAGGATTGTATGATAATGATGACATAGATTGTGATCATCATCACAGCTAATATATGTACATACATCCCACTGCTGGGCTCGAGCCTCCTCCACAATAGAAGGTAAATTGACCTACTATACCACATTGGTCAGACGGGGTTGGTACAGAATTGTATTTCGAGTTTGCATAGATGTTGTATGCATATTATAATCCCCAAGTGATTTTTAAGACACGGGCCATTATTAAGATACCTACGGGCAAGAATGGGGGTGGTGAATTGTATTCTTACTCCGTTACTTGCCATATGGGCAAGTTGACACAGGTGCTTTCCTGTAAAACAAAAGTTTCACTTCCATTGTATGTTTCTACGACACACCTTGTCTAAATTTTTCCATTAAATCATTAAATCCGTTTTCCTCAGAAATGTTCTCATTTATAATATTAATAAAATATAATACTACCAACAATATTTTTTTGATCTTTTGTACACGTTTCCAATATAATGTTTCCAAATTGATAGCTTTCAAAATAATTCTACGTGTTACTCATAACAAAAATGTTAACATAAATAGCGTCATATAGGTGACAAATGATAATTTCATCGTGTATTTGTTCGCAGCGATCATTGATAAGCCACACGACAGCGAACAATTAATAACATCAGTACCTTATTGCTGTATTTATTATTACTGAATATTACAAGATTCTTTTGTTATCATTTAGGAAATATCCCGGATAATAAATGTATATTGGATATTAAGAGATTCTTATATTATTGTATTGGATTGAGAGATTACCTAATCAGGTATTACAAAAGCGACACGATTCACCGTCAGCGACAGGGGCTACGCAGGCGCGAGTAGCTGCGCCTCATACCGCCCTAGTCGAAGCCTCAGGCCACTGGGCTGGGGTATAGTCCGTCATCCGCAGAAATGCTAACCGCGCGAAGGAGGATGGTACCCAAAGGGTATCCTATAGTGTATTAGTGGTCGGCTCAATTGGAATAGAGTGGGTTATAGGTCCACCGATGACAGTATGTCATGCCGAATTCTCCACTATGGTTCGTCCAAATACTGATAGAGCAATACAATACGGTTGGTTATGGGGTTTCACACCGTCTTTGATGCCCCGGATTGAATGGAGTATGATCGGATCATAGCTTGTTATAAAAACGTCAGCGCTATGAACTCACATTTGATTTTATTAAGTACACCTTTCGAACTTTTATTATAGCCAATAGTATGATTATGTTGTCATTATAACTAGTGTCATCCAAATATAATTTATACGGCAATTATTTTACATATGCAATTGAAATGAATATCGAGTGTGTTGTATTATATTTGATTTTAGATTGTATTAACTCTCAAAGTCGTATTAAATTGTAAATTAATTATAGTTATTTGTTCATCATGTAGAGAGAATGAATGAAAGGAGGTTAACAAGAAGAATTTATAAGGCGAATTTGAACGGAAGTGTTGGAAGGGGAAGCCCAATCGGACGTCCCACGATCAAATTGGGGACGACGTTCTTAAGAAAGGCGAGGTTAAAAGTACCCTAAACCGAAGGACATGCATGAGGAGATTAATGAATGTGGAGAAGGCGAAAGTGGTATTTCAACATCGTAGCAAGTGGAGGGAAATGGTCTCTGCCTACCCTGATGGGAAAGAGGCGTGAAGCTATGTGTGTATGTATGTTCATCATCGTCGCTCATACAAATCCCACTGCAAAACTCGAGCTTCCTCCATAATTGGAGATAAATTTGACCCACTATACTCCGTCGTTCAAACGGGTTGGTAAATATTTTTATTTCGTATTTCCTTCTTTTATACAGATGTCATCTGCATATAATATCACTTAGTCGTCTATTACGATATATACGTATGTAGTAAATTATAAACTTACTTCGCTATCACACAGAAAATTGAGTCGATTGTGTGTTTATTAATGACACCAGTGCCTTAACGGTGAAGAAAAATATTACGACTAACTTATCCGTTTGGTGACGGAATAAGGTAACAATTCATCACTACCTATCTTGCCTGTGGATGTTGTAAAATAGGACTGAGGGATATAATATGCATAAAAAATCTATGCAAGAGAAGCAAACCTCGAAATAAAACGCTATACCAACCTATCTGACCTAGTCTGACCAGCATGGTATAGTGAAGTCAATTACCCTTTTATTATGAAGGAGGCTTGAGCCCAGTAGTGGGACATATAAGAGTCGAGATGATAATGATGAATATTAAATTACATGCAATTTGTTTCTCCTATAATCATACCTCTCAATAACGTCGCAGATATATTCAAGAATATCAACCCCGCCCGGGGTGGGCTACGGTCATCGCACCCGTCGCGCGGCTCCGTCCGGGGCGAAAGAGAACTTGTCTTTAGTGGTCGGCCCGACGGAATACCCCTACGGAGTACGCTCTCCTCTCGACGTCCCCTCTTCGGGGATGTCGGTCAGCCTCTCGGCGGGTGACGGACAAAATCCCCGGTCCAGTCACCCGCAGCTTCGGCTAGGGCGGCCTCAGGCGCAGGTAATCGCTCCTGCGCCACTCAAAAAATATCATCCCCTAGTATTCTGATTGCCTCCGGGTAGCAAATCTTCTCTGGATACTATTCTACCTAATCTAAAGTGTCAACATCTTGAACGATGTTGCAGACTCGTAGCGACCGCGTCTCATTTTCTGACGACAACAAACATCAGTCGGCAGCGAGAATTATAGGAAATTCGTGGTGAAGGTCGGCCAGGCCGCAAACACTATCCTGGTGGGTTAGATTATACTAAGCCTCAGCACCTCGAGCAGCATTAAGAAACTCATTTTATGAAGTCGATAAAAATAATATCGGTACTTCAAATATAATATTATTGACTTAGTCAATAAATGATATTTTCTTGCATCGTTTGTCGTTAATATCATACCCAAAAGGCTATAAGCATTTTCACGTTAAATAAAGGCTGTATAAGTAGAAAATACTGGTAAAAGGTCACGCGAAACGTCGATAAGCTTTGAAACGTTTCTTTTTATACTACCTCGGCTTTATTTCGCATAGTTTATTTCAATACTTTGTAATATATGTTTAGTAGTAAAGCTAAACTAATTTTAAAGCTATATGAAGCTATTATCGGATTATACTTTTAACAATCATCGTTATCTCTATTCATATACGTAGATACCATTGCAGGACTTAAAGCCTGCTCCACAATGGGAAAGCAATTGATTTATACTAGTAGCATAGTAAAACTTGATAGAAAACTTCTCTATAGGGAACCTTTGAAATAAAGTTAAAAATATAGCAAAATTAACGTTTCACAGGAAAGGCAATGCGACTACTATTTTAGAGACGTTATTGGCCATTAAACGTCAATTGAAAAAGTAGTCAACATAATACGTAAAATTGAAAATTTTGTATAATCTCCGACATAAACTAAAATAATACAAAAAGGATCACTTTAGCTGCGACAAGAATTATTAATTAAATGTCATTAAACAACTGTACTGGGACGCGTGAAACATCTAATCGAGTAATCATACGCCATTTACATAACTTTGGAAGATAGTTGATACTATTACATTGCTGCACTGATATTAACCAAACAAAGCTAAGAACCACCTCTAGAAACGTGGTTTTCAAATAAAAAAAAACCGCATCGAAATCAGTCCATCCTTTTGAGAGCTACGATGCCACAGACAGACACACACACATAGACAGACAGACATCGACGTCAAACATATAACACCCCGGCAAAGTCCGTCGGGGGTTAAAAATACAAAGAAGACGTGAGGTTACTAATTATAAGCAACATATTGCTGAGTTAGGACCTACCGATAGCCTGGCATTTAAATTCTATTAAAATGTAGGTCAAAATTTAGTACCTAATTCTATAGCGGGTAGACATAAATCTCTGTAATAATGGTAACTTGTTGGACATTTTTTTTTTTGGGCGGGTTATGGGTCAGCGCATACTCTGTATATTCCGTTCAGAGCGATGCAAGGGCACCGCGCGGCCATAACCAGTTGTACTTCCACCCCTTGGCCATTGAACCGACAACTGGTACTGATTTCTTTGGCGTCCGCAACCAGCCCGGATAACTTGTTGGACATGAGACATCTTAGTCCGCTAGGATTACTCATGAATGCTGAAAAGTATTTGAAACGTCGGGCAATCAAAAGTCAAATATAAAAGCGATAAAACCGTAAAAATAGTTTAACTGTTTATACTTATGAATTGTATAATTTTTTAATTGTATGAGACCAGAATAAATATTTTTCTTTCTTTATTTTTTTTTTCATTCAGTACAGTTCTGTTTATCTGCATTTCGGCTCACATAAGTCCCACTGCTGGATTCAAGCCTCCTCCATAATAGAAGGGAACCTTATTATGCCATGCTGGTCAGACAGGTTGGTATAGGGTTTTATTTCGAGTTTTCCTTTTCTTGCACAGATGCGTATTATATCCCTTAGTCGTCTTTTATGACATCCACGGGTAAGATAGGGAGTGGTGAATTGTATTCTTACTCCGTCACCACATGTTCATATTTCGCTGAAAATTTTCAAGTTACAACTTATAGCGGTTATTAACAGTTTTAAAAGCTGCATATGATAAAATATGTCGTGTTCCAAGAACATTATATACCTAACCTATTATTACTTCAATTCAAGTGAATTGAAAGAAATATATCAACGACAAGGGCCATGGAAATACTTATTAAAGAAATAAATGGCTATACAAATGACGACAGTTTAGGTCGTAGTTCAAGTCACAATGCTTTTTATATAGTATTATGGCCTTGATTACCGTAGTAGTTTAAAGTCACGACGCTTATTACATGCTCTTTTATTCCCTCACAGAACTAAAAGACATGTCGTGGAAAACTTACCACCGCATCATTTAATTTAAATTACAATGCAAAGTCATAAATAAAGGAGTATTCTTCTTTCAATCAGCTGTTAATGCCAACCCTTTGTAGCCAGATTGTAGTTAGAATTTTAATAAAAAATGACCAGTTTCTATACATATGTTTATCCTACCGTCGCATTTAACTGTATTTTGGCCACATTGCTTATGGTAAACTTTAAAATATTTGAGGAAAACAAAAATATTCATAAAGCTTAATAAATTTTATATCAAATTCACTATAACCTAGCAGTTTTTTCGCATCATGTTACATAAGTGTCATCAAAATTATTTAACATAACACGATAAAACACTTAAATAAAACATACGATCACCACATGACATATTCACGTGCTCGTCAATAACCAATTATAATTTCTTTGCTTTCCCTTGTTTAATATGTAATCGTTCTAATGTACCCACACCATAAGGCACCTATGGCATCTATTTGAATGATTATGTACTATAGGTTATATGATAATATGTCAAATAACCTTGCGGTTAAGAACAAATACTATTCAACTTACAATCCATAATCGTTTGAATTTCCTAGTAAGGCTCCAGTTCATTTTACAATCACCAAACCACATAATCCTTATAAAATTTTCATCATCATCTCAGCCTATTGTTGGGCTCAGGTCTCCTCCATAATGGGAGGGGAATTGAACTACTATTCCCCGCTAGTCAGACGTGTTGCAATAGAGTTTTGTTTCAAGTTTTTCTTCTCTGACACAGATTTTATATGCTTATTATATCCCATAGTCATCTTTTACAACATCCACAAGCAAGATAGGGAGAGGTGAATTGTATTCGTCGCCACACAAAGAGAAATATCCATCCATCCATCAGCCTACAGACGTCCACTGCTGGGCATAGGCCTCCCCACGAGAATGTCACTTGGTACGGTCCTACGCCACTTGCATCCAACGGTTCCCCACGGCTTTGAGAATATCGTTAGTCCACCTAGTGAGGGGTAGTCCTACGCTGCGCCATCCGATTCGTGGTCGCCACTCAAGAAGGTTCTCGAGTGGCAACCGTTTTTCCCCAACGGTTGACGGTTCGACGAGCGATGTGGCCTGCCCATTGTCATTTCAACGTGATAATTCTGCGGGCTATGACGGTTACACCCATTCTTCTACGGATTTCCGTGTTCCGGATTTTATCACGTAGAGAAATACCGAGCACACTGAGCGACTTTAATCTTTTTTATGAGACCGACATTTAGAGATCACGTTTCAGTGCCGTAAGTCATCGATGACCACAATGCTGGAACACACACTGGTTATAAACCTTTGTTTTCAGACACTGCGGAATATTGGGCAAGAAGATCCTCTTAAGTTTCCCGAATGCTGCCCAGCCGAGAAATATACGACTTAATAATTTATGTTGACATTCCCTTAAAAAACCGAAATTTAATAGCTGCATGAAAATAATACAAACATCATATCGCAAATGTAGCTACAATAAGCGAACATCTCGGGACCATAATAATTCACAAGTCATAGTTAGTTTTAATCAGTCGTTAGCCGACTCCCCTCGGCATCGTTAACGAATAGCAACCCTCGCCGTTCGCCTACAACACAATCCAGATGCTTTTAATAGCTTTTTAACCCAATTACTGTGGAAACTTCATGAAACATTTTGAGACATTGAAATGTTTATTATTATATACTTACGCACTTAGAAAACTTTAAGAATTTTCCAACAAGAAAATACGCAGAAGTTTTATTAAAGTCGATATTTAAGGTTCATTTTAATATTAATTTAGCTATGCTGTTGAATCTAACATCATCAATAGATACCAATGTACCAACTCTTATGTATATTATACTAGCAATCCGCCCTCGCTTCGCTTCGGTTTCAGTCGCCTTACCCGCGTAGTTCCCGTTCCCATGGGAATACCGGGATAAAATATGGCATATGTCCTGCCGCCAGCTTGATGTCAACATTCATTGGGAATGTATTTTCGGACCATATGGCATCAAGTAAGTTGGGCCAGGTCAATATCTATCTCAGTTGTCTTTTAATCATTTCAGCTCATGTACGTTCTATTGCTGGACTCGAGTCTCCTATTCCACAGGACTGAAATTGACCTACTATATCACATGGTCAGACGGGTAGGCTTTTATTACGAATTTTCCTTCTCTTGCTTAGATGTTATATGCATATTTAATCCCTTAGTCGTCTTTTACAACACCCAGGGGTAAGGGACGGGGTGGTGAATTGTATTCTTACTCCGTCACCACACGGAAATGTCTTTTACAAAACTCACAAACAATTTAAGGGTTGGTAATATTCGTAGCCACACAGCAATACTATGAAAATGGGATATTATCATCATTGATAATCATCATTATCACCTTGCTCCTTACCCAATTACTTAGGATAGACACAATTTGTACTCTTCCTTCGAAGCGCAAACAGTTTTATGGTCGCTTGCCTAACGTCAAACCTCCATTGGGATGTAATTCTTGACCCGACAGCTCAGATGGAGTTGGTCCAGGTCGATGTAAGCCTCCCAATCGTCTTGATAGGTCATTGTTTAATTTTTTGGATCGTACACCGATGTTGGTGGCGGTTCCTTTTCTGTTAAAATATAAACCGCTTTGTTCCCGTTTTACATCATAAAGGCCTTTTTAAAGCAAAAGCATGTCTTGAGGCATCGTTATCTATAGAAATAAATAAAATTGAAGTATCTGTTATCCCTATACCAACTCGTTTGATCAGCGTGATATAGTAGGTCAATTTTCCCAAAGTGGAGGAGGCCCGAGCCCAGCAGTGGGCCGTGTATGTGCTGAGATGGTAATGATCTGTTTGTAATATTTAATTAGTAAGTTTTTTTCATGCTCACATGGTTATTTACTAACCTATGCCTAAAAACCAGATTAAAGCTTTTTGTCTGTCTATCTGTTCCGGGTAATCATCAAAACAGCTGGACCGTTTTTGATAATATCTTACTATCCTGTAACTGTCTATATATAGAGTAAGTTAATCTAGTATTCCTCTCAGAAAAACACTATACATTTTTGCCCTATCCAGGTCTTGAATCAGAGGCCATACTTTAGGAGATATAGCAGATTTAAAGCAACTTCAACCGAAGCGCAACGAGAATGGGTCGCTAGTTATAATATAAGAATGAAATATATATTAAAAATATATGAATCACGTTACCTACCGATCGCGAATATTAGAATGAAGTTGAAGCTCAAACGTAACAATAAGCTACCCTAGTCCCAGAACATTGCTCACGTTGCAATTTATTATATACGTGTGGGTTTCCTTCTTAACCAATATTTTCTTTGCCTTGTGAAAAAAAAAAGTAATATTACGCTTGTTTGCCAACGTAGTCTTTACGTAGTTGATACTTAATATAGAATATTTATCGTTCAAATATTATATCCAGAGAACTTAGGTATTATTTGTGAAAAATAATAAGTATTCTGTTTTATGATGTAAATTAATTTTTATAAGTAATTTTAGGGCTTTTTTTTTGGAGTGGGCTGCGGTCGGCGCACTCCTCGCACCACTCCGTCCGGGGCGACAAAGGGGCATAAGCACGCACACCCGCAACCCACCCGAACACCACGTCGCCTTCGTTGTTGGACCGACCACCAGAACAGGGTTACTTGTCATCAGTGGTCGGCCCGACGGAAAGTAATTTTAGGGCTAGCGCTCGGTCGACCGCCGCCCGTTCAGACCATAGCCTATCACAAAAAAAGAAAGGTCTTCAATTTAATGTAATTATAATCAAGGTGGTGACAACTAGAGATTGCAAACCGGGCCCAGTCGGGTCCGGTGCCCTTTTAGGCTCCCACCGGGCCCGGTCACCGGGCCCGGTAAGAATAAGGTGACCATATTTTATTTAACTCAAAACGGGACGCTT
This sequence comes from Lymantria dispar, assembly GCA_032191425.1. Classification (NCBI taxonomy): domain Eukaryota; kingdom Metazoa; phylum Arthropoda; class Insecta; order Lepidoptera; family Erebidae; genus Lymantria; species Lymantria dispar. Next base: position 26,644,350 of record CM063452.1, on the reverse strand, counting down.
GAAGAATTGATTGATCAAAATGGGACACTTGCAAACATAAGTAAACTTGTGAAATGTAAAGCTAAAAAATCAAGAACACGTAAAGAGTCAGCATTAGTTACCTATTATAAATATGGACTGAAAACAAAAAAAAAAACATCCCTGTCAGAATAATAAATGATCAATTAGGCTCTGTTTGTAAAACGGGACATTTTTGTACAGTTCGGGACGACGGGACAGATCACTTGAAAACGGGACTGTCCCGTTCGAAACGGGACGTATGGTCACTTTAGGTAAGAATGACCAGCTTTTTAATATCATTCAGATCAGATCAGATCATTCTTTCAGATTGAAAACTAATTGTTTTGCCTTACAAAAAGTATATTCTAACTTGCATAGTTAGAATATACTTTTTGTTTTGTTATAATATACTTATAAAGCCTACTTAACGTAACCAATTTTACGTTACATTTACCGGGCCCGGCCGGGTTGAGAAACATACCGGATTACAATCTCTAGTGACAACGTCTTTTTATAAACTTTTTATAAAATCTAGTACCTGCATGTATGTTATGTTGTTATGTATGTATGTACTGCACAGATTCATAGGTGACTACGTGGCTATGGAAACGGGTAATATTTTCCCCGCTGTTCTTTCACCTCCAATCATTTATAGGTACTAATTAATTAATGTTCATTGTCTACTTTTGTGATATATTTGTCAAACCGTTTTATTATCCACATAAAGGATAATTAAAGGAATAAATTAGGCGATATGGTATTAACATAGCATACGAGTTAAGGAGCAACCTTGAAAAAAAGACTGTTAACGAAATTGTGCCTAGTACTTTAGAATAATAACGTATAGAAGGATAGTGTCGGTACTTCGAGCGATCGAAAACATAAAGCCAAAAATACTACATGCGCGCAGGCGATTACACACGTACACGCGCACACCACTATACAAATTATGAAATCAAATTTTGATTTTATTGACATAAATCGTCGAGATACTTTTAAAAATAATGTTAAAAACCTTTTTATATTTTTCATGTGTTGTGACACCATTTGAATCTACAAACCGTCATAATTAATTATTTATTTTTTAAGAGTTGCGTACGTACGTGCAGAACAATAACCTTGTACATTACAGAACGGTGCCGGCGTAAGCTCCATTAGGCTCCAATTGAAACGCTTCATTTTCTGTGTGCGGACTTACCTTCTATACGTTATTATTCTAAGTGTTATGAATTATAAATAAAACAATTTTTTAAGGATTTTATCGCATTTGTATTTAATTTTTGAACGCCTGACGTTTCGAACGCGATAAAATCCGTAAAAACGTCTTATTTATATTAAGATATAATTATATTTTTATGGACTTGTATCAAGCGATACAAGAGTTGAACTCCTCATGAATACTACTTCTGTAATTATACCACTGATCCAACGGGTCTATGGTTCGTTTGTAACCATTAAAATCTTTATTACTATTATACTCAAAGACAAAATATACTTAGATTACTGACGCTTCTTGATATGATCTTTATAGTCTATGCATAAAAGTTATCAACGCTAAGGTTTTATGAAGAAAACAAGCGGCCAAGTGCGAGTCGGAATTCCTTATGAAGGGTTCTTTACTATCGTATAATGTGAGTATTATTTTTTTTGCAAGGTTTTTAATTGCCTATATCTTTTTATAATGGGTAACCTTTTACAATGGATTACCTAAGTGTTTGTAAATTTTATTCATCACCACATGGAATCAAGATTCACTTTTTATAATATAATTTTTATTATTAATTAAATTTGGGAAACATCCTTAAATCTCAATACATAAAAATGATTAAACTCCAAAAAGAACTTATTAAAGTATTTTCAATCTTTCAACTTGGCGGTTTTCAATTTGACAGACATTCAAAATTATAGAAATATGATTTCGAAACGAGAACTTTAATTATATATTACCTCGAAAAAAAGCAAAATTGGGTTAAGTATACTTACTTTAATTTATAATTATGAAAAGTGCCAATGCGATTTTTCTATGATTGAGAATTGCCTTCCAAGAATAGAACTGCTCCGGGCTGGCGGACGTCAAGGATTCGGTACTAGTGGTCGTCGCAATGGCGATGGGGAAGGAATACAGTATGTTATGGAGACGCACATAGCCCTTTCGTCCCCCCAAAATGGACAGCATATGACCAAACTATAGGCCGCACAAAAGGAAAAGGAATAGAACTTAGTAGTATAGAATTTCAGTAGACGTCATATTTTAATTCATAAAAATATAGCACGCCAAGACTAACGATCCGGGGGACTACTAAGGCTGATACGGACGCGTGAGGAAAGACCGACGTCCTTCCCGAGGGGGGGGGCCTCGGTCGATGGGAGGGTATCCCACTAGGGGGTATTCCGTCGGTGTCGCCCTGGACGGTGTAGTGCGAGGAATGCACCGACCGCGACCCACCCCAAAAAAGGCTCATACGGAGCCCTAAAAAATACAATCTACTTAATATTTCAACAAACAATGGGGACGATATTACTATGGCTTATAACTTTTTTTACACTAAATCACCTACCTGACTTCATCCATAATATATATATATAGAGGATATACTGGTAGGACCACACTGTTGTCAGTTGTCCGAGAGGTAGTATCACACTCTCGCAGAAAATCGAAGTCGGAGTAGTAGCAATTTGTTATTGCGCTTCGTTCAGTGAGCGAGAGAGCCGGTGCAGCCGGTGCAACACTTTCATCGCGGTAGGCAGCGGCCTTGTAAAGGTCCATGAGCGGCAGCAACACTTACCATCAGATGTACGGCTTGCTCGTTTGCCACCATATAAAATAATTATCTGTCTATTGTACTGCTACGCAAAGATCATGGATTTGGATTGGATTTGGACTCAAGACCAGCATTTCCCCACAACTTTTTAATGTGTATATTCAATTGTCTGTATCTGAATAATACTTTTTTAAGAGAGAAAGAGAACATTGAGATGAAGTTTACAGACAGAATATGAATACAGCTCATTTCTCGAGAAATAGATTTGTCTTATTGTTGTTTGATATGTTATAGTTATACGAGTGTTCTCCACAGTGAATACAAAAAAAACCTCGAGTGAACTTAGAAGTACACATTGACACAGGATTCTAACCAAATAAGGTGAAAATATTTTCCTTGTGGTTAGGAAATAAGAATATAATACACCACCCCGTCTTCACCCCCCTATATTCTCCGTGGATATCGTAATAAACGCCTAAGGAATATATATTTGTTTTCATTATTATATTCTAAATTTTCAGAATTGTACATTGATTGTACATTTGTACAATCAATCTAAAATAAGAATTTGTAAAAAAAAAAAGAAAAGGGAATATAATATGCATATACCATTTATGCATGAAATATAATTTAAAAAATCATACCAGTATAATATTATCCTTTCATGATCGTCATTAAAATCTCAGCTCATATACGTCCCACTGTTAGGCTCGATAGCTCGATAATCTCCTTCATAATAAGAGGTAAACCAACCTACTATACCATGCTGGATAAACGAATTGGTATAGGGTTTTATTTCAATGTTTTCCTTTTCTTGCACAGAATTTAAATGCATATTGTAATCCAATAGTCGTCTTTTACGATATCCACGGGCAAAGGGTGGGTAATTGTATTCCTGCTTCCTCACTACACGGAGATATATGCTTCTAGCATCGTATAGGAGGTCTATTGGATATGGATTCCCTTATCCCCGTCATGGATGGCTTTAACATAGCAATGGAGCGTACTTGAATTGGTAAGATGGAGACAAGAAATCGCTTAGCCCTGTATAAAAACCACTGACGTCAAGTCACCCTGCTGCAGTGGTCGGCCCAACGATAAAGGCGACGTGTCGCGCGGGTGGGTCACGGGTGTGCGTGCTTACGCCCCTCTGTCGCCTCGTGGTGCGAGGAGTGCGCCGACCGTAACCCACCACCCCAAAAAAAAAGCAAAGCCCTGTATAAAAAAAAAATAAAGTGTACGTGTATTTATGTATGTACATAAGAAGTTATATTTCTTGGGCGTAACAAGATAAAAATCTTACTTAAAATTGCATCATTTTCGTAGAAAACTCAACACCGATAATAGTAAGAAAGGTTTTAAACACATTGAAAGTTGATATTTGTGACGGTGTGCACGCGCATTCTAAAAAATGTTGACTAGTTAAATTCAGGGTGTTGGATATCGTGACGGTGTATGCTAAAAATTTACTCTCAAAATTGTTTCACACCACACAAACGAAGACAACAGATAATATGAAACGAAAAGGCAAAGATTTATCAATATACATAATAACACGACAACGTGACTGTCTGTCTCGTGCTAAGAAGACTCGTGCCTTTATTGGACGCGAACGTTACGTAAAGCTCACGTTTTAGGGAGAATTCTTATAAGCTAGTATTATTATTATATTTCCAAGAGCAGCTGTCAGAACTATTTGACAAATCTTTAAGTGGTCTTGAAAATGACGTTATAAAAAGCGAAATTTATGTATTTTACAAATAATTATTTTAGATTTTGGTTATACACTTTCAGAACTTATATAGTAAAAAAACTAAGATAATTATTTCACGCGTAGGGATTATGTGGCATTAGTTTCTGCCCGCGGTTTCGCGAGCTTAAAAAGTAATTTCATCACTATCATTGCTTACATAAGTCTCACTGCTGAGCTCGAGTCTCCTCTGCAATGGGAGGGCAATTGACCTACCATACGACGCTGGCCAGGCGGGTTAGCATAGGAATTTCTTTCGATTTTTCCTTATCTTGCATAGATGGAAGAGGTAAGAACTCCATATTGTAATCCATAAGTCATCTTTTACATCACTCACTGGCAAGAAAGAAGGATGGTAAATTACATTATTACTCCGTCACCACAGGGAAAATAAAAATAATTTGTCCGAGATGAAGTTTTACCCAAATCCAAAATTTGTATAACGGATTAAATACTTTTTTTTTTTTGGGGTGGGCTGCGGTCGGCGCCCTCCACGCACCACTCCGTCCGGGGCGACAGAGGGGCGTATAGCACGCAACACCCGCAACCCACCCGAACACCACGTCGCCTTCGTCGTTGGGCCGACCACCTGAGCAGGGTGGCTTGACGTCAGTGGCCGGCCCGATAGAATACCCCCTATTTGGGGTACCCTCCCATCGATCGACGTCCCCCCCTTGGGGAGGACGTCGGTCTTTCCTCACGTGGTCGGCCTCTCGGCGAGTGACGGACTAATCCCCGGTCACGTCACCCGCGACGGATTAAATACTTGATTGAAAAATAAAAAGAACAGTCTACTACTATTACCAAAAGTCATTATCATCATAAAAGTATCCTATGCGTTCACGCAGGCAATGATCTATCAATTTTCTCTATTTTTTTTTGTTTTTTTTTTGGGGGTGGGCTGCGGTCGGCGCCCTCCTCGCACCACTCCATCCGAGGCGACAGAGGGGCGTAAGCACGCACACCCACAACCCACCCACGATGCACGTCGCCTTCGTCATTGGGGCGACCACCGGAGCAGGGTGACTTGACGTCAGTGGCCGGCCCGATAGAATACCCCCTATTTGGGGTACCCTCCCATCGACCAACGTCCCCCCCTTGGGGAGGACGTCGGTCTTTCCTCACGCGGTCGGCTTCTCGGCGTGATACATCAATTTTCTCTATGACTAATATATCAATATGTGAATTTGCATATAAATCTATTCAACAAGTGTGCAGAGTTTCAAATTATCACATTTAGAAGGGTCTAAAATCAGCTAAAAAATTACGTTAGATGCAAACCAATTGATTCTCACAATCACGAAAAAGGAAAGGGATAATTGTATTGTTACACCGTCACCACACAGAGATCCATAATGCTAACTAATATCATAAATGCGAAATTAAAAATGTTTGGTCGTTTGTTGCGTTTTTACGCCTTCGCCACTGAACCGATTTAAAAATCTTTCAAGCTACATACCAAAGAGTAACATAGGCAATTATCAATTCAGTATTCCCATGGAAACGGGACTAAGTGGGTGAAACAGCGGGAATTTGACCGATTATAAAAATTCTTACAATAACGGTTATATTTTATCCGCGTATTCCCACGGGAACGAAAACGACGTGAATGAAAGCACGGGCTATTTCTAGTATTATATAAGTTATTTTCCGTGTGGTGACGAAATTAGAATACAATTTACCACCCTTCATCTTGCTCGTGAGTATCATAAAATACGACTAAGGGAAACATGTAAATAACATCTAAGCAAGAGAAGGAATATTCAAAATAAAACTAAAGTATATTTGATCAATTTCCTTCCTATTGTGGAGGAGGCTTGAGTCCAGCGGTAAGACGCATATAAGCTAGACATGTGTCCGCTATAGTAAAATGTAACTGAAAACCGTTGATGTACCTCTAACTTATCGTATCGATATTGATATAACTAATAATGGCTATCAGTTATCTAGCTACAAACAACTGACGTTGTCAACTAACACTAGCACAACAATTATTTTGCTTAGGTGCCGTGATTCTTGTTTCGCTACGTTGGTAACCAAACGATCACCAATAAGCCTAATAACCAAAATAATTATGCTATCTCTCTCTTTCTACGCGATACCTAACTTGCAAAACAGAGAGAGGGCGGGTATTGGCTAGTGGCTTAATAACAAGCAACATTTCACGAATATTGATAAAAGCGAAGGACGCTCTGATTTGTATAACTGTAAGACTTAACTCTCATAAACTTTGGTAAATCAAACTGTAGTGGTAAAGTGGTTTTGTTTCTTGTTGCTATCGTAGGTATGCTATGCAAAGTGTTTACTATAGTTTGACCTATGAAAGGTTATAATGGTTAAACCGTGCATTAATATAAATAAGATCGCGATTATTTTATGCGTATTATATCGATATTTGGCAACGATTATTCATATCAGTATTGACACATAAGCTGATATGAAGGAGTAAGCTATAATACTAAATTAATCATAGTAACTTGTTACTCCATATAAACTAAAACTACTATTAATATGAAACTGATTTCAAAGTCAAATGTGGCTAAGGTTAGGCAAATGACTAATTGTTACTATAGTAATATTAATGTCTGTCATCAATTAAGTAGTTGAACAATATATTTTCAGAACAGTCTAGATCATAAAGCTGATACGTTAAGGAGTAACTAATTTATCAGCCGCCTGTTAATATTAATATTCCAATATTCCATGATGTGACGGAGTAAGAATACAATTCACCGTCTTCTCTCTTGCTCGTGGGTGTCGTAATAGACGGCTAAGGGCTACAATATGTAGTTAACATCTATGCAAGAGAACAACTCGAAACAAAACCCTAAATCAACACGTCTGACCAGCGTGGTATAGTAGGTCAATTTCCCTCTCATAGTGGAGGAGGCCCGATCTCAACAGTGGGACGTGCATGGGCTGAGATGATTAGATGATGAATATTCCCTGTAAGGAGTAAGAATACAATTCACCACCTTACCACTTTTTTTTTGTTAACGCTGTGGAAATGCATTTACGCACCGTCCTCCGCCAGTGATAGGCGTGGGGGGTGTGTGTGACTCGCCAGTCACTTGCAACCGGAATACCCACTAAAACCAACAGCGCTCCCTTCCGCGCTTTTACGGAGCGCCGGAGAAATCGTCTGTTGACATTCGATCCTCGACACCACCTTCCCTCTTGCCCGTGGGTGTTGTAAAAGACGACTAAAGGATAATACTACCATATTCTTAGCAGTTACTACACAGAAAATAATCAATCATCATCGCAGCCGACATACGTCCCACTGGGGAGGCCTATGGCCCTATGGAGGAGGCCCTCCATAATGGGAGAGAATTTGACCTACTATACCATGTTGGTCAGATATGTTGGTATAGGATTTCATTTCGAGTTTTTTTTTTCTCTTGCACAGATCTTATATGCATATTATATCCCTTAGTCGTTTTGTAATGACATCCACGGGCAAAATAGGGAGTGGCGAATTGTATTCTTACTCCGTCACCATAGGGAAAAATAATCAATACAATCAAAAAAGTAAAATCTATGATTAATATTATTAAAAAGTATATTGGATATTGGTGACATTCTATTCTAAGCACCTGTATTGGCATCTGCTTTCTAGGGATCCGTAGTCTAAATGTTAATTCGTGGTCCACAGGACAATACTATGCAAATGACATCCGCCTGATATTGGCATAATAATGTATGCGAGATGGGATAACACCGGCCGACTTGTATATACCTACTTATGATACCTGTGTCGCGAGTGTTGTAGCGTATATATATCGATATTTCTACTGCAAAAGGTTTTCTTTTACTGGGATTTGCCTGTATTATCGGTAGTACGTGAGTGGAATGTGTTGGTAGGAGTAATGCTGAGAATGTTTTCTTTTTTCTTATAAAATGTGCTTTTGTTTTTAACATAACGTTTATTTGATGTTATATTTCGGATACAGCTCAATCGTTCTGGGATTAGGATATTAGATGTTCCAAGCCATGGTTACACTGGGCTCGAGCCTCCTTCACAATGGATCGGCAACTGACCTTACTATACCATGCTGGTCAAACAGGTTGGTATAAGGTTTTATGTCGAGTTTTCCTTCGCTTTCATAGATGTTGTATGCCTATTACATTCCTCAATCGTCTTGTGCGACATCTACGGGCAAGTCACCGCCGAAACCGTCACCACACGAAAATCATCATTCATCATCATCGCAGCCCACCTACGTCCCACTGTTGGGTTCGGGCCTCTTCCATAATGGAATGGAACTGGACCTATAACATCTACAGGCAAGATAGGGAGTGGTGAATTGTATTCTTATTCCGTCACCATATGGTGAATCATCACCATCATCTTGCTCTTATTACAATTACTTGGGGGTCTCGCAATATCCACTCTTTTTCCATTATGCATAACGCAAAAGTTATGGCAGAAACTGGTTGAGAATGTAATCTACACTAAAATTATAAAGAGGAAAGATTTGTTTGTTTGTATTGAATACGGTCCGAAACTAATTGACAGATTTCAAAAATTCTTTCACCAATGGAGTCCTGAGTCGGACGATCAGGGACTCCGCCTACACGAAGTTCTAGTATACCTACAGATAACATCTATGCAAGAAAAGGTAAACTCGAAATATAACCCTATAGCAATCCGTCAGACAAAGGTAAACTCAATACATTTTTTTTTTTTTTTTTTGGTGGGCTATAAGTAAGCGCACGCGCGGTCCAGTCCCTCCGGGGCGATGAAAAGACCGCGCGCGGGCCCATAACCCACCCATACCCACGTCACCTCGTTGTTGGGCCGACCACCGGAGCAGATGTGACTTGTCGTCAGTGGTCGGCCCAACGGAATACCCTTTCGGGTAACCTCACCTCTCGACGTCCTGGGACGTCGGTCGCCGTCGCGCGGTCAGCCTCTCTGCGGGTGATGGACAATTCCCCGGTCCGATCACCCTCGGCCTCGGCTAGGGCGGCATTAGGCGCAGATACTCGCGCCTGCGCCGCCCGAGTCGCCGGCGGCGGAACGTGTCGCCGAATAGGAGCTCTACTCGCACACGATCCGCCGCCTCCTTCCGTGAGATTACGGCCTCACAGAAGGCGGCGACCGCATCCCAATTCCTGACGCTGACGAGCATCTCCCTGGCGATGGTCGGCAGCGCCAGGTTGGCACCGATAATTGCGACGAGTTCACGGCGATCACCCTCCCATGCAGCACACTCCTCGAGCGTGTGCTGCGCCGTGTCCTCGTCGCAACTGCAGTGGTGGCAGGACGGAGTGCTCTCCCTCCTGATAATCTTGTGCAGGTACTTCCCGAAGCAACCGTGCCCCGTCAGCACCTGCACCAGTCGGAAGGAAAGCATCCCGTGCGTCCGCTCCAACCACTCCATCAGCACCGGCCGGAGGGCCTCGACGGTCCTGACACCGTACCGAGGACTCTCCAGCCGGACTGCCCAATGGGCAATGACTCCACGGCGGGCGTCGACCCGCCAGGCGGTGATCTCTTTGATGGAGACTATGCCGCCGCGGGCGCGCGTCTCCGACACCCGCCGATAAATTTCGGCGAGCATCTCCGCCTCCAGGTCCCACGGGGGAGTTCCGGCCAGGAGGCACGCTGCCTCGGTTGCCACCGTGCGGTAACCCCGTATGGCACTGATCGCCATGACCCTCTGTGGTCGCCACAGGAGGGCCCTAAGACGGACGGTCAGGGACCCCGCCCACACCGGTGCGCCGTACAGGGCCATCGACCGGATCACCCCCACGTACAGCTGTCGGCACGTAGCGCTGGGTCCACCCACATTCGGCATCAGCCGCGAAAGGGCGGACGCCGCGCCGACAAGCCGGGGAACAAGTCGATGGAGATGCTCCCGGAACCAAAAATGCCCGTCGAGCACCAGGCCCAAGTACTTCATGTGGGCCTGGATGCTGATGGTGACCGACTTTACGGTGATCGAAGCACCGGCGGGAGGCTCGGCGGTACGGAGGCCATGGAACAAAAGGGCCTCCGTCTTTTCCAGGGCTACCCTCAACCCCAGCGCTTCGATCCGCCTGACAATCTCCTCGGTGCCGAGAGTTGCCAGGCGTGCCGCCTCCTCTAGCGTCCCACCCCGGGCTGTGACGAGTGTATCGTCGGCGTAGCAAATTTCGCCCAGCCCGGGTGGGAGGCTTCCTCTCAACGCCCAGTCGTAGCCGATGTTCCACAGGGTCGGACCCAGAACCGACCCCTGTGGGACACCGCATGTCATGGGCGTTCGCACAACGTCCCCTACTCGGTCAACGTAGAGGACGCTGCGCCCCTCCAAGTAGTCTGCCACCAGCCGCCTGAGGTACACGGGCACCCCGTGATATCTCAGCCCCTCCCTGATGCAGCTGAATGGCAGACTGTTGAAGGCGTTGGCGATGTCCAGGGACACCGCCAACAGGACTCCTCCGCCGGTGACGGCCTCCGCTACCACGGCCTTCAGGCGCAGAAGGGCCGCAATCGTCGAACGCCCTCTCCGAAAACCAAACTGGGCGTCCGACAAATCGGGCCCGACCCCGACGAGGTGCCGCTCGATGCGGGCAGCCAACACCCTCTCCAGCAGCTTGCCCGCATCATCGAGCAGCACGATGGGCCTGTAGGCCGAGGCCGACTCGGGAGACCGTCCCGGCTTCGGCAGGAGAACCAGCCTCCCCTCTTTCCAGCATCCAGGGAACTGCCCGGACGTCAAACAGGCGTCGAACAGTCCCCTGAGGCGTGGTCCCAAGTGCTCGAGGACCAGGGCCAGCGCACGGTTCGGAATACCGTCGGGCCCGGGGGCGGTGGATTTCACTCGCATACGCGCCACTGCCGCCCCCATTTCCGGCTCCGTGATGGGCGGAGCACTTTCATCTTCGGACTCCCGGTCGCTGTCCGGCGAAGCCATGACCGGGGGCGTGTGCTCCGCCCGCCGTGGAAAGAGGTCCTCGACAACTCTGGTGAGGAGGCTGGGCTGGAGAGTCTCGGTGAGGGGGGGGCCCCGCCCGCGGAGGTTGTTCAGCGCCGCGAGGTAGGGGCGACCCCAGGGGTCACGCTCGAGACTGTCCAGCATCTCCCGCCGACTAACGTCCTTTGCGGTACGGACGGCCAGCGTGAGGGCAGACCGCGCACTGCGGTAAGCCTCGTATAGCTGGCCCTCCCGCTCAGCATCGCGGTGACGCGCTCGGCTGCGGGTGTAGACCCTCCGGGCACGTATGCACGCGGCCCGAAGGTCTGCCAATTCTCGGGACCACCAGGGGACCGCACTCTTCGTGAGCAGACGCCGCACACGGGGCATGGCCGCATCGCAGATCTGCGTTAACGCACAGCGGATGCGGCCAGCCTCGGCATCCACCCCGTCCACCTGGGGCGATGAGGACAGCCACGACTGAACGATGGCTGCCTCCGCCAACAGGTCCCGATCCAATCGACCCACAGCCCACCGCGGAAACGCGGGAGCTCCGTCCGCTGTGTGACCCCTGCTGGGCTGCAGGAGGGTCCGGGAGACCTCTATCCGGATGTATCGGTGGTCGAATAAGGTCTCAACCTCCTCCTGGACGCACCAGCTCCTCACACGTGCTGCGACATTAGGGCTAGCGAACGACAAGTCCACTATCGACCCGCCCTGCTGCCGCACGCACGTTTGCACCGAGCCCCTGTTCAGCAAACAGAGGCCCAGTGCCGCCGCCCACTCTTCGACCGCCCGCCCGCGGTCATTCGTCCTGGGGGACCCCCACGCCGTGGACTTGGCGTTGTAGTCCCCCAGAACGAAGACTTGGCGCGGTGCCAGTCGCCGTATCGAGGCCCCCAGGATGGTGAGGAAGGCCCCGAAATCCGTCGCGCTCCTGTTAGGGGAGAAGTAGACACCAAATAACGTAACCTCTCCCCATTCCGCCGCGACATACCCATCGCCTCTGTCCTTGAGCAACAAAGGCGGGGAATGCCACGACGTGGAGGCGAAAAACTCAATACATAGCAGTTACAATTTAGATTTGCTTTCAATAGGTAACAGTAAGATTTGACCCTCATTTTGTGAATGAACATGTGAATGAAAAAGTTACATATAGAATTTACAGTTACATTGAAACTTTTCTTTGACAGGCTAACGTCTGGCTGAACCGGGGCGAGGGAAGGGTGGCACAGCTCTACAAGATATCGTATTACCACCCCACCATATACAGTAGAACGCGTTTAATACGATCACGTTTAATACGATTTCTCGCATAATACGCCATTTTGCGTCAATCCCAGCAACTTGAGACATGTTTTCATACATTTCTTAACGCTTAATACGATTCGTCATTCCGTTTAATACGCCAACACGTGCCACTCAAATACACATATTACCCCTTGCGGCAGCGGCCAGCGACTGACAAAGTGACGACTGTCGAGTGACCCTAAGTGATAATGACCAAGAAGAAGATGAGTCAACTCCGATTTTGTCACACGCCCAGGCATTATCAGCAGTTAACGATTTAAGACGCTATGTAGGTAACCTTTGAATCAAAGCGAAGACCCACTGCGAAAATTAAATTACGTTGAAAATCTTGTAATTACAAAATCAAAATCTTTTTGACAAACTAAATAAGTGATTACTTTAAGTAACGTAATAATAATAAATAACATTTTATTTTCTGTAATTTTAAATGTTAAATTCAATACGTAGGTATTAAAAATAGTAATAGAATATAATAAATATAATGGCAGGTTTTTTTTTCCTTTCCCGCATAATACGCTTTCCTGCCTAAGACGCGTTTTTGGTCGGGTCCCTGCGAAATCATCTTAAACGGGTTTTACTGTATTATAAACTATATATTATAAACAGTATCTTTGAAAGCGACTCCTTAAGTTTCTTTGATGAAAACTTTCTTTCACGAAAGTTTAATAGAAAAATAACAAAACAAACAAGTTCCTGCAAAAGACGGTAAAAAGGATGTCGGTATGTTAAAATAATAAAACCTCTTTATTGTTGACACAGACTTTCATTTTATTACAAATATTAATTGCACATAAGAATATTTCATACAAAAATATATTCTTAATTAAAAAGATTCCCACTAAAACAAACTAGAAAAAACCGCAATACAAGAATTATATAATATTACACAAATACATAATTAGAAAATTTAGATTACATTCAAAAATTAACTTAGTGGAAATGTAAAATATATCTAGAATTCAGATGTCAAGAAGATATTTCAAAAAAACAGTACATTTAACTAGATTTTTTTAATAAATTATGTTAACATTTTTTAATTGACCAAAAAGACTAAGTGTTAGAACAAAATATGACATTTACTTTTTTAATATAACATTAGAATTGATTGACAATATTTCATTAACAATTCAACAAACTATCTAACATTTTATATACATTTGTGATATTAAATGGTAACATTTAATCTTTGACTTTAACTTTTCTATTATGTCATAAATTGTACGACATATTTTTATATAATATTACAGTGTTTATATCACATTACATTTTTAACGAATATTTTATTTAAAAAACATGTAAATTTGTGAATTCTATCATACAAACGGGCATTGTGTTTGTGACGATTTTATTTTTAAAATAAATCTAATCTAAAAATATACCTAGGACCGGCTGATAATAAATGAATGATTATTATTTTTACTAATTACAATTAAAAACTAAGAAGCTTTACTACTTAATAATAATGTTAAAATTATGACAGGGGGAAATTTTATTATGGAACTTATAACAATGTCTAAAAAAGGATCAATATTTTTATAGAGAATTCTCCCGTATACCAGATTGAACTCTTGCTAAACGGCTGGACCGAATTTGGTAATTTTTTTGGGTGAGTTCTGGTGGATTCAATTATGGTCTAGTTTAACAACTAGATCCAGTAGGTGGCACTGTCATCGATGCCAAGGAAATTCCATTTAATTTTTATTAGATTTGTACAGAACAGCGTCTGTTCGTTCAGCTAGCCTTTTATAAAATATACAAATCTTATTTGCTGTCAATTTGAACGGTTCCAACTTAGAATTGTACAATTTTTAAAACTCTATGGTAACTTTGAGCCTATGAACTAAATTAAATTATAGACAATTACAGTAATATTATTACTGAGAGAGCCCCCACAGATCTTAGAGTCAGGTTCATTTAAATAATAACGTCTCGTGGCATTAACTTATGGCTTATTTTTGTTTATTCGAGACATATTTGCTGATAAACACCGAGTATATTGTTAAGATCAGGTACACAGTAGGAATGTGAATTATTTGAGTGATAATATATTTTTTTAAACTGTAAATCTATAAATATTTATTTCGAAAGATTTAATACTTTTGATGTCTTGAATACAATATGAGGTTAATCAAGTGATAAATAAATATTGACATTTGATGTAGCTCCGTTTACCTAGTAGACCTTTTGATGTAAATTTGACTTAGAATATAGCAATTACACAAAATACATTGAATTATGTTGCTTGTACATTTAATTAACCACAAAACTTATTTTCTTTTGAGTTTTAAATAGCTAACATTAAAAAATATATATACAGATCAAAAATTACCTAACTGTTGGTATTTTTTTTAATAATATGTATGCGAAATCATAACAATCAATTTAAAAAGTTCGTTTACACCACAGACCTGATTATATATGTGTCAGTGTGCGAACACTTAATTGAATCTCATTCAGTTCAAAATTTCAAATTGTATAAATCTCTTTAATAAATCAAAATATTGAATATGGCATCGCGTTAAGCTTTTATTACATTATTCTAACACTTAAATGAAACATAGTATAAAGTTATTAAAGAGGACAATAGATGTATAATTAAAGTAAATTATATATACAGTGTAACATCAAAGGCCAATATGAATTAATTGTACGGATTAGTGATGTAACAGCAAACATGCCTCCATTAAATAAGGAGTCGATAAATATAGCTCGGGAGTGGCACGAATCGATAATAGTAATTATAACTTTAATTAATGAGTGTAACATCGAATGGAAAAACTTTTCGCAACTGTTCCGTTCCTCAATAAATCGATGAAAACGATTATTCGTTTTGATTGCAGAGATGAATGTGCAAATTTATATGATATGCTATTCGATACTTTGACGAGTTTTTGAGAGAAAACTGTGAAAGTGAGGTCCGTCGAAGTATCATGGCGAAATTAATTCGTAACGAGAACTTTTTGTTCAATGCAAATTTTAAAACTAACTATATTACATACATACATAATTACTTTCGACTGATGACGCGATTTAAATTTATATCAACCATATTACAATCAAAACGACAGAAGACCAACGAAATGTTTGCCCGAGAAATATGTAATATACTTTAAGTAGATCTTAAAATCTAAATATTTAATGAGAAAATAATATTAACTACGTATTTTCTTTCGATAACTAATCTAGAATGTCTTAATTGAAATGTTTGTTTGTATTATGGTCAAGATGTATCCACATATTAATTTTGATATAGATCAACGTCCCGTTACGTGGCTCATCTAAACTGACGTTTATCGACAATATTTCATCGATATATCAACAGCTTACGGACCGATATATTTGTAGAATGAATAAATAACAATTAACAGTAATTGTATTATGTATATCGGTAAAAAGTCCGCAATTTATATAATATATCCTTCTAATGTTTAATCTATAATATAAAATGTTTTTCAACAATACGCAACATGACATACGATTATAATGGTCCTTTCGAATACATACAGTAAAGATATAACTGGTAGATAATTCTTTAAAGACCATTTTGTCTCACATTATCTACTTATCGCATCAAAATACAAAGATAATTTTCAATAACTAGGATGTTGTGACATATGCATTCTTTATTGAGAGTAACATGTGATTAACTACTGTTACAAGATTAAAAAAAAACATTTAGCATTAAAGATATTGTGCTAGTGATCTAATTCTCATTATAATAAGAGTTAAAATTGAATGCAATTTATTCTATACTTAATAAATTACAGAAAATAGTATTAAAATCAACTAGCACGTTATTCGTGTATTTAAATGTGACTTAAAAAAGATCTAATAGATTTATATTTTCTATGTAAAACATTCTTATGATATTTAGACTGCTAAGGTAAAAATTAAGTCTATACGACGCAGATATAGGAATATACTAAACAATACCGCTTTCATGACATTCAACAAAAGATGTATAGAATTATTGTTATTAAAATGCAAAACCAGTTTTAATTGGTTACTACTTTGTTTAATGAAAATTTAAGTTATTGTTCAAAAATAGAAAGCAGTTTATACGGCAAGAATTAGATAGCATAATAACCTCGTGAATTAACTGAAAATCCCAGCACTGAAAATATATAGGGAGATAAGAAACTTTAATAAGTTAAAATATCATGTCCATACACACTTGAAATTTTTAGTTTTCTCAAACCTGTAACAGTAGCCAAACTGGATGACACATATTACGTCATAACTTACGTCTACGATCACAGCGCGTGCTAGGTGGAATGTTCCAGAAGCTGGTATCGCTCCGTATCTTTATCACTTTTGGCAAAGGCAGTTCGCGAGGGCAGGACGGTGACATCGTCATCTGTACACGACAGCGGCGAGTACATGACGCCGCGTGTGCGAGTTTTTTGAGGCTGCTCTCTAGGACTGCGAGCCTAGTAGAAAAAAAACACAAGTCAAGTAAATATTTCTAATCTATATTGCTAAGATAATAATTACGATATGTTTCCTTGTGGTGACGGAATACAATTCACCACCCCTTGTTTTGCCCGTTGGTGTCGCTAGGGGATAATATCAGGTGACCGGACCTGGTATTTAGTCCGGCACCCGTGAAGAGGTTAGCCTCGCGACGGCGGACGTCTATCGCCGTACCCTCTCCCATCGACGTCCCAGGGGTACGTCGATGGGAGAGGGTACCCCCTCGGGGTATTTCGTAGGGCCGATCACTAACCAAGGAACTCTGCAACGATGGTTGGCCCAACGACGAAGGCGACGTGCTACTGGGTAGGTTACGGGGCCGCGCGCTACCCCTCT
The DNA here is from genome assembly GCA_032191425.1 of Lymantria dispar. Classification (NCBI taxonomy): domain Eukaryota; kingdom Metazoa; phylum Arthropoda; class Insecta; order Lepidoptera; family Erebidae; genus Lymantria; species Lymantria dispar. Next base: position 26,626,816 of record CM063452.1, on the reverse strand, counting down.
GTCGCCCCGGACGGAGCCGGACGGCGGGTGCGCTGACCGTGACCAACCCCAAAAAAAAGGGATATAATATGCAAATAACATCAATTCAAGACAAGGAAAACTCGAAATAAAACCCTATAACAACCTGCCTGATCAGCATGATATAAATAAACACTTAAAAGTATTTACATGTGTATTTACTCCATTAACGAGATCAAACAAAAACAAAGAGTACCAGAGTTTACTAATATTTTAAAAAAGGAAAGTTTGTAGATTAAAGAAAGTTAAGTTTTCTTTAACTTATAAATTTGGAGAAAGTCAATCCCAAGGGGAAAACTATTAATACCGATATTAAAATATTTGCTAAGAGGCAGCTAAAATATTCGTGAGTATAATTTTTATCTAGAGACTTCTTCTTACTAATCGACTTTTAGCAGGCGGGTGAATTTAACAGGAGACCGATAGTGTCTGTTAAAGTAATTCATAAGTTTTTACGACTCCCATAGCATAATAGAGATTGACGACACCTGCCACTACAGCAGAAGTAATCTAGAGCTAACTTTTTACGAAAACTTGTAGACGAGCGAAATATTATTGCCACACGTGGGACTCGAATTCACACCTATTCGATATGCGCTCTAAACGTCCTACCAACTAGATAAGCGTGTGCTAACGTATGACAACCAAATTATCATTCGTATTGTAGACTATATAAGAGACTAGCAGACCCGGCCACGCGTTGCCATGGCTAATGTTTTTGTCATATTACATTTTATTAAACTAGTTAAGTGGAACTGTAGGAGAACATCTGTCATGGAGGTCGTCATATCTTTTTACAAATGGCATTTATGTAAAAAAGCAAGTTAAAATCGTATATAACACGTTTGTAAGTTTGACATAGCAGCGCCATCTATTAATTAATTACTCAATTCAGTCAACAGATATCGCCATCTGTTAAAATCGTTTGGAGTTAACAGATAATTGTGAATGTCAAATAATAGACAAATAATTTGCAATAAAATAATATTGCGACTATAAATTAAGATGTAAGCTATCCTATCTTTCAAGTTGGATCAAACTGCACACGGTGTGCAAATTTGATTAAAATCGGTTAAGTAGGAATCCATCGCGGACAAACAAGGTGACACGTAATTTATATATATTAAGAAGATATACGCCATCTATTCGAAAACGTTTTCACATTGTTCCGCTCGTAAACAAGTTTTTACAAAAAATCTATGCTAGGATGTCTATAAAAACTTGTTAAATAATCTCAGTAATCTAGTTATTTTTTTTTATTCTGAATAAATATATGTTGAAAAAATTACTAAGGGAAATAATATACATATACCATCTATGTAAGAAATGGTAAACTCTAAAAGAAACAATATACCAACACGTCTGACCAGCGTGGTACAGTAGGTTAATTTATCCTATTGTGGAGTAGGCTCAAGCCCAGCAGTGGGACGTAAATGAGCTATGATAATGAAGATGATGAAGTATATTATTACATCGGTAAGCGTAAGACCAATCGTATGGTACGGCGGCTTATATTTACTTTTAATTATAAAGTTTATCATCATCACCACAACTCATACACGTCCCACTGCTGGGCGGGTCTCCTCCACAATAGGTGGGAAATTGACCTACTATACCACGCTGGTCTGACGTGTTGGTACTGGGTATTGTTTTGAGTTTTGCTTGTCTTGCATCTTGCTTGTCAGATATTATATGGATATTATATCCCTTAGTCATCTTTTACGACACCCACGGGCAAGAGAGGGGGTGGTGAATTGTATTCTTACATCACACAGAATTTTTTATAGACGAGTAATAATATATTCACTTATAAAAATCTACTGATTAGAAATAAAAAGTACGAAGTTAAAACCTTAATACTATTATCGTAGTAAAAGCTATCACATTGTAAATTAATCTAGTCCGATGAGATCTAGAAGCTTGATCACAGATAAGCTGCGGATTCATTACGTGGCGAATGGATCGCGTCCGCCGTTGGCCATACAAGATATATGTTTTTTTCAATAAACTAACATTTATATATATTATGCACTCAACCGCAATACACATTATACTAATAATAACTAACGTTATTCTGCCCGAACACTGTCATTTCTATAAATCATCGATATCATTTCGGCTCATACACGTCCCACTGCTGGGCTCGAGCCTCCTCCATAATAGGAGGGAAATTGGTCTTACTATACCATGCTGGTCAGACAGGTTGGTATAGGATTTTGTTTCGAGTTTTGCATCTCTTGCATAGATGTCATATGCGTAATATATCCCTTAGTCGACTTTATATAAATAAAAACAACAAATATCAAAAAATTAAAACGAAAAAGTCATGAAGTCACAATTACAAAACTAATAATTAACAGTCAATTAGCAATGAACTCAGAATTCCATATAATAATGCTTGAATACCACTGAGTGCTTGAGGCCCACTACAACGAGAAAACCGCGGGAACTTGCAAGTAATAAATATAATAGTTTGAAAAATTGCTCGAGTCAAGGTTCAATGTGCTACTATCCCACTCTATTTCTATCCCGTGGGTGTCGTAAAAGATGACTAAATTACGTAAAGTAATCACGCCATTGCAACAGAAGGCTCCAAAATAATAATTTTTAACCACCGTGATTTCTGATGTTTATGGGAGTATTACATTTGAAATAAATCCATTTCTACGGATTTTATTTGATTTGTATTCGATTCATTCAAACATTGAAAAGTTTTCAAAACATCGGGAAATCATAAATCAAATTAGAACCAGCGTTTAAAGTGGTATTTACGATCAATAAGCTTAATTTAGTGTCTCTATGGCTCACCGCTGCTTAACATTCTTTAACTAAACTATCTCTTTCAAAATTCTACCCCGTATGCTGGTTATTTAGGACTCCAATTTATAGCTGGCCCTTAATTTCCTATGAAATATGCAAAAAACAGCTGCAGAATTCCCATCTGCTATGAACAGCAACCCAGCTGCAGTGACGATTATGGAATCCCCTCTTGGGGAGGTTCCCTCCAACGATAGACGTTAATAGATACATGGGGTTAAAAATCCTGTACAGGATATATATATTATACGTACCTGTAACATCATTAATACGGTTGCAAACAGTCCAATGGCTGCCACACACACCGCTAGCGTAACAAGTAAAACACTTGGTGCGTGTTGTTCGCTCGGGACGGTGTGCAGGGCGCTCCATTCAGCGATACGACGCTTACCGGCCACCGATGAATTAATGCATTCCCCTGTACGATATAAAAAGTTAAATATTGTAAATCTCCTTACCATATATATATACCTATCCGTGTGGTGACGAAGTAAGAATATAATTCACCTTGTCCGTGGGTGTCGTAAAAGACGACTAAGGAATATAACATACATAGAATATCTATGTAAGAAAAGAAAAAACATCAAAACAAGACCCTATACCAACACGTCTCACCAGCGTGGTATAGTAGATCAATTTACCTTCCGTAGTGGAGGAGACTCAAGCCCCACAGTGGGACGTGTATGGGCCAATTTGATGATATATATACCTAGATAATGATCTAGCTGACAACAATTTTTGGAGGATTATCCCAAACTCCAGTATTTCCTGAGCCAGGTTTAGAACAACTGTATTTTTAGTATTACAAAAGTATTTCCTATGTGGTGACGGGTTAAAAATATAATTGAGCAACACTTTGTCGACCATGGGTGTCGTAAAAGATTTCCTTCTCTTCCATAGATATTACCTGCTATCTCTTAATCGACTTGTACGACACCAACGGACAAAGAATCTCTTCTTCTTCTTCCATCAACACGCGGAATTTAAACTACAATGAAAATAACAACTATACCTGAATCGGGGTGACAGTGACAACAATCGTTTGCTGGCGTAGAGTTGGTGGCCCCACGTTCACTACAGCACGGCACGCATTGGTTATTTAATCTGTATAAAAAAAATAGTTATATATTTTTTTGCTTTTAAAAATAACACCTTGCACTAAGGCAATAATTCTTGTATTGTGGGAGACTATACAAACATATAATTAAGGGACACAAATTACATCCAGACTCGGAACAACAATTTGTGGATCGTACAAAGTGTTGTCCTGCGTAGGATTCGAACCCGCGACACTCTGGCACTATAGGTCGGTATATTAACCACTATTCCATCTGTACAGTCCAGTCATTTGATCTCACCCAGTCGTAACTCTATCGAAGTATCTAGCATATCTCGAAAGTAGACCTCCTAAAACACAATTGCATAATCAGTTTCTCAAGACAGCAGTCTCCATGCCTTGAATTACTCAGATGTTTTTCGCGACTCGCGCAGGAAAATAAGTAGTGGTGATATATTGTATTCCTAACTTATCGTCACGTGGATAAAATTTAATAGCGCTATCAATTTAATATAGAAAAGTTCGTGAAAATGTTGCAGCTTTCGTGGGTGTTACGACGATTTGTAGACGTTTAATGTGTTTTGCGTCAGTGCTAGGAGGAAATGTAGTTACTTAGAGTAATATAAACGTAGTAATTCATGATTTTCATTAGTATTACTATAAAATGCAGTAACTTCAAGCATTTTCAAGACAGTATTTCGTGCTACAACGTGAAATGTAACCGTGTAAAACAATTTTAATGTAGCACTTTGATTGACGTCGGTGCTACGATAAAATGTTTACGTCTTGTACTATTTAAATGTAGCATTTTGTGATTGTCGTAGATGCTACGAGAAAATGTCTACGATTTCAACAATTTAAATGTAGCACTCCATACATGTCGTAGATGATACGACAAAATATATAGGTTTGGACAATTTAAATGTGGCGTTCCCAAATTATCGTAGGTGCTACGACAAAATGTATACGTCTTGAACAATTTAAATGTGGCATTCCCAAATTGTCGTAGGTGCTATGACAAAATGTATACGTCTTGAACTATTTAAATGTGGAATTCCCAAATTGTCATAGGTTCTACGACAAAATATATACGTCTTGAACAATTTAAATGTGTTGTTGTAATGACGAAATATAATTAAAGCAATTTATATAAAGCATTTCATTTACCTTACTATTGCTGTAAATTATACGCTTGAAGCAATTTAAATGTAATTTTTACTAAAAAAAAATTAGTACTACAACAAAATGCACGCGATTCGTACACTGTTTATTGCTAGTGCTATAACGAGATGTAAGCGCCTCGAGTAAATTAAATTTTATTGTATAGATAGCGAAGTTAGTTATCTATTCTCCTGATCGGTTTGTAAATGACTTTTGACGTTGTAAATGATGACTTAGACAGTATACAATATGCTAAACGGTCTCTCAAACTACTCAGTGCAAAGAGATACCACAATACACATTCAAGTTATAACAAAAAACTTTACTCGGAAAACGCTATGCTTTTCATATATTTATAGCTTAGTCCAATCAAGGTGCTCTTTTAATAATCTTCGATCATAATAAATAAAACTATTTTTACGAATTTTATCGCGTTTCGAACACTTCAGCTTTGATGGAAGAAAATTAATTGTAAAATCTCTTTCTTTTTGTACTGGCAATAAATTTGTATCAAAATATGAGTTAAAATTTAATAACTATACATATTAAAATCTCTGTAATAAGGATGACTTATTACACGTGAGATATCCTAGTCCACCTGTGACCATGAACGCTGAATAGTGTTCGAAATGCCGGGCAATCAAAAAGACGCGATAAAATTCGTAAAAATGTTATATTTATAATGTGTAATACTCGCGTAAACATTAAAGATCATTATATTCGATCATACTTGATTTGTAATAAAAGTATGTCACGTCATAATATAATACTAGTTTTTTTTTATCTAAAAAATATTGGCACATTTCATTTTGTTTGACAAGCTGCACGACCGCCTCGGTTAACGGTAGCGCGCTATAGGCCTCGATAACTCATGCATAATTCGTGTCACTGCTCTCAGAATTTTGATGCCATATTGTATCTTTTTTTGGACTTTTAGAAAATCTTTTGTGGTATCAACTATGATGTCATATTTTTTTGGAGCGTTAGGGAAAATGATGAGAGTAAATTTTTATGAGGCGCGCGCAAACCGTCAAAAAAAACCGACACCCTGAATTTAGCTAGACAACATTTTTTTACGATGCGTACGTAATTAAGCGTTTAATGTAGGTATTAAATACCTTTTTTCTACTATTAGTGTTGCTTTTCTACAAACGTAGGATAACATAAAATTTTAGAAACTTTTTTTAGTGAGGCTAATCCCACCACACAACCTCTGCAAACCATGATCGATAATGTTCTACATACCCTGAGGTGTGGTTCTCAGGCAGTCCCGGGAAACGCTTTTAATTATCTTGAGACCCGTAAAAAAAATTAATAAGATAAATTAAAGCCTAAACTCCCTTTGAGTGGAATCACCACTCTCTTCTTATGCAATACAGGAGAAGCAAGCTAGTCAGGCAATAAGGATGAAATATATAGTTATGATAAGCACAAGAGTACGACACCACCGATATGGGCAATCTTAATTGGGCTTCTAGATTGATTGCAGTAGTAGGTATAAAAGATATGCCTGAACGCACGGCAATTCTCTCGAGTTGCTAGAAGTTCCGTAACGAGACACACTTTTTAACATAAGGTCGCGCTGGTTTCGCCAGTGTTTGCACTCCCAGAGGTGGTGTGCTGAATGTTCACACTAGTGGTCAGATGCGGAACATAGGCATAATGGTGAGGATACGAGTTTAAAAGCAAATAATTTACTTTTAAAATTGCCATGAACAGTCAGAATTGGGCCACACAATGGACAATTTCCAGCCACACTCTCTGGGCGCTTGTGGATGTATATCATAACCTGTCGACATCCAGGCTACAATGCACCAGGGCATCCATCACCTTCACGCGGTCGTCCTCAGTGGGGGTGGCAGACTAATTCCCAGTCCATTCACCTACGACCTTAACAGTGGCACGTATACATATATGCTAAAGAAGAACCAATAAAAAAGGAAGTACTGAGCATACTATTCAGTAAAAAAATATAAAACGCGCTTTTATATCAGAAACTCTATGAGAGTATATTCCAGAACGCTTAGTTAAAGACATTTCCAAGTCGTCTAGTTTAGAGCCCTTCACATTCACGAGAGTTCTGCTTCACGCTTTTGTACGCCATGTGTTACTTACTCGAGGGTGCCCTTCAATCACACAGTAGATACGCGCTCGCAGGCTTTCACCGTACCATGGAAATATCTTTAGCCTTTTTTAACAGTTTGTAATATACTTGTAATTATTTTTCATGCTATGTGATGGCGCCTACGAATACTATTAAATCTTATACTACTCGTGTTTTACGTCAAACTAGGCCAACTCAATCTGATGCGGTTTGATCAACAATTACATTACTCGAGGATTGGCGTCAGACCGGCGACCGGACATTAAACTATTGCCAAAAGTTTACAATGTATACCGCAGAAACAGTATATATTGCTTTAAGCCTAAGTAATAAAGATGAAAGTAAGATAATGATATTAGGTTAAGCACGTTTGATATAGTATCTATACCAAATAAAGAAATACTTCTACACAAATATACAAAACCTAATCTAAATACATGCATACCTTAGAATAATAACGTATAGAAGGATAGTGTCAGTACTTCGAACTTTAAAAATTGGAATCTAAAAATACTAATGGCGGGCAGACGATTACACACGTACACACGGAAACCACTATACAAATTATGAAATCAAATTTTGTTTTTATTAACATAAATCGTCGAAATACTTTTAAAAGTAATGTTAAAAACCGTCGAAATACGTCGAAATACTTTTAAAAGTAATGTTAAAATGCTTAAAAGTAATGTTAATGTTAAATACCTTCTATATGTTATTATTCTAAGATGCATACATATATTTTTGTTTGTAGCTCAGTTTTGTAGTTCTCTATACAGTCTGTATCTTGTAGCTAGTTTGAATAATAATTAATAAAGTATTACACTTTTACTGATTGCAGACCTCAAGATCTTTAAATAGCATTCATTAACATATTCTATAATATGATATAAATGAATAGAAGCTAACTTAAACAATACAATTCTCATTTAACTCACTTGTCTATTCTAAGAGGTCGGGAACACGTTGAACAACTGAACTGTCCCGGTCCAGAACAAGTTCGACAAGTAGAATCACAGGCTTTACATGTTCCACTGCTGGCGTCGTAGTATTGAGAGCCGAGGCACTCCATACATAGCCCGCCATCTAACATGAATCGTGGCGGACAAGACTTGCAATGTAGAGGTCCTGAACCATCACATTCCCGGCAGTAGTGATGACAATGTCGACAACCACCGACGCTTTTGTAGAAACCTAGAACAAAAGGTTTACAATGAGCTTCATTTGATTTGAAACATTTTGATTTTTTTTTAAGACAGCAAGCACCCTGCACTGAGGAAATAATCTTTGTGTGGCAGCGGACTTTACAAACATATTACTAATGGATACAAATTTCATCCAGACTCCGAACAACAATTTGTGGATCGTACCTTTGTACGAATTATCCTACGTGGGATTCGAACCCACGATACTGGCACAGTAGGTCGGTATTTTAACCATTACGTCATCTGTGTAGTCTATTAGTACATCCAATAATTTTATAAATTACTTTATATTTTTTTTATAATAACTAAGAGAACATATACGGTCACAGTATAAACGCCTGTCCCCTCTATTATGAGTTCGATTCTTACAAAGAACTTTTTTTTTGTATTTTATTACACAAACTAGCAACCCGTCCTCGCTTCGCTTCGGTTTCAGTCTTTCCTGCGTAGTTCCCGTTCCCGTGGGAATACCGGGATAAAATATAGCCTAGTTTACTCCCTGATATTATAGCTTGCCATTGGTGAAAGAATTTTTGAAATCGGTCCAGCCGTTTTGAAGATTACTCGGAACAAACAGACAGACAAAAAAAATATTAAGTGTATTTTAGGCATATATATATGGTGCAAATAACCGTGTGAGCATGAAAAAAGCCCATTATTTTGACATTACAAACAGACACTCCAATTTTATTTATTGGTATAGATTATATTGGTATGAGTCTAAGTTTAATTTATTATCATTAGTTATTTCTTGATAGAGTCCCTCCGATATATTTTCAAATGCAAACTATTATTTAATGAAAAAAAATACTTAGTAGGCATAGATTTTTATTACTATTTCTTCAAGAAATTTTCACAAAATCTGAAACAGGGTCGGTCGTCCCTAGTTTTTTAGTCTTAAGCCTACATGGCGAAAAGCGAATTTCTTACACTTCCGCTTACTAATTCGATAACAAAAGTATGAATGTAAAAACTTTCGAAAACATAAGGTTTTAAACATGGTAATAACAATACAATATGTCATGACCCCTTACTTTCCAGTGAGAATCATAAAAACCGCCCGAAACCTGTATTACCTGAAGACTGGGCCTTCGTAACTCTCCCATAACACTAACGGTAATAGAAATTTCAGCTATTGACTAAGGAATCTAATATATATTTCACTTTTATTGCTTTAAGTAAAACTAAGATTAATTGTAATGAATAACAGATCATTTCAAAATGGTAAAACATGTACACGATAATTTCTTCTCAAACCATAATATCATCATTTGAGAAGAAGATTAACTCGCCTCTATCTAAAATTATTAATACAAAATCCATACTCGTCGATTTAATATAAATCTTTGCTCCCCAATCTCAAATGAAAACAAACATATATTCGAAGGCAAATTTCGTAGGACTGCTCAGTAAGCAAGCCCATCCGTCAGCTAAATGAACACTCATATTTGTTATAACCTAAGGTATTGTTTTCTTAAGCGTGTTCATTTATTATTTCTATTGTGTTATATAGATAATAATTCTTTGATAAATATAATAATTATATCGCTTCTATATTCTTGTCCGTGTCGTGACGGAATAAGAATACAATTCACCACTCCCTGCTAGAATACAATTCATCTTGTCCGTGGATATCGTAAGAGACGACTAAGGGATATAATACGCATATAACATCTATGCAAGAAAAGGAAAACTCGAAATAAAACCCTATACCAACCTGTCTGACCAGCATGGTATAGTAAGGCCAATTTCCCTCCTATTGTGGAGGAGGCTCGAGCCCAGCAGTGGGATGTATATGAGCTGAGACAACAAAGATAATGTAAGGATAATTTTATATAAATATAGATTACCTTGTGGGCACTCGGGATGGCATTCTCCAGCAGCAAGCCGCCAGCCTTCAGGACAGGAAGCGCACTGGTCTCTTCGAGGCCCCATGCACGTCCGACATGATAAATAGCACTTGGAACAAGTACCACGATCGGCGTAGTAACTACGAAAATCATGACAATAATTACTGATGTTTGAACTTTTGAATTAAAACTATTTTTACGGCTTTTATCGCGTTTGTATTTGATTTTTAATTTTCCAACGTTTCGAATGCTTTTAAGCGACTATAATAGCGATGACTTGTTGAACGTGAAACACCTTAGTCCCCCGTAGTTATGAACGCTCAAAAGTGTTCGAAACGTCGGGAAGTCAAATACAAACACGATGAAAACCGAAACTACTTTTAATAGTTTTATTTCAATATCACGATATCTTCAAATATTCATCTAAGTTTAAGAAAATCAGTTTTTAGCTTGGCAAGAACATGATGTCTGTGGGTATATATATATATATATATAACAACAATTCTATATTTTTATCTGTATAAAAAATGTTCTTACTATTTTAATAAATTAAAATAGTAAGAACATATGATTACACAATTTTAGGTTATGTAGGACATCATTAAACACTATCTAACTCCACTGGACACTAGACTTACACCTCCCCAAGGGGTGTAATGCTATAAACAGGTATTATAACTTTCCTAGGAGGGTACTGCTATCCCTTCTCGTGGTGATCCTTCAGCAGGCTTTTACGACTCCCAGGGGAAGAATGGGCGTCGTGACAGATTATATTCCTAACCCGTCATTATGGAGGGAATAACTGGTAATATTTATAGCTATCAACTCACCCATCAGCGCAGGATGTCCGACAAGCACCGGACTGTAGACGCAGAGTACCAAGGCATAAAGTACAATTCAATCGCGACACACATTCTGAACATCCGTGCATGCATGGTACACAGCGACCAGCCTCTTGATAGAAACCTTTACTGCACTCTGTTACACACCTGCGAAATAAATTATATATAAATTATCCAACTCAAAAACTCTTTTGAGTACATACAGTCGTATGTACTATACAAATCTCAAACACAAATCCTTCTAGAACCATCTACTACCAATACCAATAGATCCACTATTGGTAAGTCTTAATCATTTTTTAATAGAACAGAACCAACTTAAAAAAAAACACCTAAATCGGTTCAGTCATTTCAGGGCATTTCAATCACATATACACAACAATCAAATTATTAACAAATTGCGTCAACATTACTTATACCACATATTTATGCATATTACCGCTTATTACGTCTCAATGGCCGACTCAAGCCTCCTCCACAGTAGGAAGGAAATTGTCCTACTACTAGCTAGTATAAGAGTTAATTATCAATTTCACTACCATTATCACTGCTCATATATGTTCCATTGCTGGCGTCGAGCCTATCTAATAATAAGAGGAGAATTGACCTATTATACCACGCTGGTCAGACGGATTGGTATAGGGTTGTATTCCCAGTATTCTTTCTCTAGATATGCGTGTTGTTGAATGTATTAACATATCATCAAGCAAGTGTTAACGTTTTTATTATTATTTTTATTATTATTTAAGACAACACCCTACACTAAGGAAATAATCCTTGTATTGCGGAGGACTTCACAAACATAATTAACGGACACAAATTACATCCATTATTACATTTCACATCACAAATTACATACACATTATTGCCCTCATGAATATTGCGAAAAGAAAATATGTTTTGCAAAAAAACCGACTTCAATATAGATAAATTTTTAGACTTTTGTTGATTTTTCAAAAACCGCTTGTCCGATTTCGATAAAATTTACATGGGACCATTTGGGAAGTATATCTTTTCCAACGAAAAAAGAATTTTCAAATCGGTTGGCAATCGACGGAGTTATGTGCGAACAAATATAAAAAAAAATACAAACATCCGAATTGAGAACCTCCTCCTTTTTTTAGGAGTCGGTTAAAAAATCTTACAATATCACGCTATATCAGACGGATCGAATAAGATTTTTGAAGCAAAATATAATCAATATGATATCATCCATCTATGTTCTATAGTTCATCTCTTACAACACAAACTGACAATAATGTGTGAACATATTGTATTAAAATTGTTGCCAAGTGATCATTAATAAGATAAAATACACAAATTAGACCTTATTGACCAGATATTACATCATGACAAAACATCGACGTAACAAAGGCTGAATTCACTAATCATAATCCAAGTAACTATTCCAAGTCTAGGAAGTCAGTTGTGACTTGTGATGGGGATACATCAAATACTTTCAGTACAGAAAAATACTACGAGATAGACAAATCCTGAACAGTATTGATGTCTTAATAAAAAAGAGTTGAGAACAGCTTATTTGATTGCGATTTCGAAGGCAATCTACCAAGTTAGGTAAACTCGATTATCTAGTTTGGATAACTCCTGCTGTAAGATTGCGAATTCCGCATCCCTGCACGATTAACCTATAAATTATTTAAGCAAGAGATAGCGTAATAAACTTTAAACAGCCTAGTTTCCAACAGCACAGTGGTTCAATCCAGCACTGTCCTTTTTGACTGTTATTTCTGTTTGATTTGAGTAAAATAAAACATTATATTAATTTACTTTAAAACAAATTATGTATTGTAAGTTATGTGCACATAATATTTTCGCAAGAGAAGGAAAACTCGATATGAAACCTAATGTCAATACGTCTGGCCAGCGCGGTATAGTAGGACAGTTTCCCTTCCATTGTAGAAGAGGCTTAAACCCAACAGTGGCAATTTTATGGGCTAAGATGAAATTATGTTAATACTGCAATATACTGTACTGGAGAAAGAAATCAACTAAAGCAGAAAGCTTGTAGTGGCAGCTTGTATTTTAAGTACTTATCTAACATTATTAAAATGAAAAACTGTACACATACCAGCAAAAACATTATGCTGGGTCACGTCCATGAAAATGAAAAATAAGAAATTATGTTGTGAAAATTAAAACATAGAGTACTTAATGCAGCCTGTCGTTAGACAAAAAGTGTAAGGGATTGCATTTACACTCACTTATATTCCTCAAGCAAATTTGGACTCCCACAGGTTAGACAGTCACCCTCGTTTTCGCCATAACAAGAATCACAGGCTTCGCTACATCTTTTGCATTTTTGCCCTTCTGCGAATTCGCCTGAATGACACTTGTCTGTGCCTACAGGCAAACATTTGTTCTTCTTATTTAATTCCCAGTTAGTTTCACAGGAAAGGCAGAATGCACTTGTGCATGACAAACAACCAACAGCACACCTAAAATAACGATATATTAATATAATTCAATACAAATCACAGTAAAATTTTAAGTTAGAAAAATAAGATACATTTTTACGAACCTCATACATTCTTTTCTTTTTTTATCAACGTAATATCCCCCGGGACATGACGTTACACAGCGCCCATCTAATGCGTAAGTCGACGGGTGACAAGTCACGCACTCCGTTTCCCCGGGCCCCTCACACGTGTCGCAAGATTCGTGACACTTTGCGCACATATAATCATCAGTTTCGTAGTGAGATGTAGGGCATGAAGCTAAACATGTTCCATCATGAAGAACTAAATGATGTTCACATGATGTGCAGCCGTCGGCTCTTTCAGAACAAGTTGCACAGTGGGCAGCACAAGGCCGGCATGTAGAAGAGTCGCTGTCTTCCCAGTAACCATCCGGACATTGCTGGAGGCAAACACCCAAATCAGCCACCAGAAGATGGGCAGGAGCACACGTTAAGCATGAGTCTTGGCCAGGGCCAACACACGTTTCACAAGATTCGTGGCATGGCCAGCACACTCCACCTTGGTTCGCATAACTTCTTGGAGGGCATCGCGAAACACAAGCGTCATCAAGACGGTAATGTTTACAAGCAATACATTGAGTAGGTCCTTTTCCATAGCATCCTTGAGCATCGCATTCGGGATCACAGTCGTGCATGACGCGCTTGTCATTACTATCAGCGAGGACATTTTCCCCATGCGGAGAAGGGACATTATGTCCATCGAGACGGGCAACCGCCTTTTCCGGATCAGATCCGGCGGCGAATAAATTAGGAAAGTTCTGGTAATTAGCAAACGCGTCAGTGTTGTAAAAAGAATCCCCGATAGTTTCGTAGCCGTCAGCGGCAGTGGGGAATGCGAATTGAGGTACTATTTGGGAAGGTCTTTTTGTTTTTCGTCTTACTGGGTCAACAGCAGTTCCATAGAAGATAAGTTGCCACTTCTTAAGTATGCCTGGCTGATTCACATGGCGATTGCCTCCATTAACTATCTGTAAAGTCCATCTACCCTCGGCGTGCTCACCCCAAAAGTGAACACTTAGGAAAGGCCAGTCATCAAAATTAGAGCTAACAACATCACGTGGCCTTTCAAACAACAAAGTTGATACAGTTCCCATTGGAGAGGTCAATAGTATACGCAAATTTCCTCTAGGGAAAAATCTTAAAGATATTTTACATTGAACATGTTCAAGAAAACGTACTTCATTGACCGTTGAACTACAACCATTAACATCCATATGCGTGACCAAAGTGTAACCGAACTTTGATTCTATTGGTTTGTCTTCATTTATTTCTTGTGATTTACAAATATGTTGCGGTGGAACGGATACCCATTGTTCTGCTAAATTAACCATTTCTGATGCATCCATCAGGCCGTATCCGAATTTGTGACTGACTTTTCTCTTTACTCCGTTTACTATCCACCCTGCTTCCTTATCTAAAGGCCCTGGTCGTGAAGTTATAACAACTAAGTATTGCATATCTCTCCAAGTTAGTTCTGGGTTGGCTTGTAAGGATAAGGCGCAAATACCAGCAGCGAGAGGTGCTGAAGCTGAAGTGCCTGTATGTTCAACTGTACAAATATGATCAGATCGTAGTCTGCCATCCATATCAACGGTAGCAACACTTTTATCGTGTCCTGGTGTTCCCGAACTATAAGTAGTAGCTAGAGTAGAAGAGCATTCCTCCAAATACCATGGCTTATATCCACCTTGAGTTGCACTAGATATTGATAATGTAAAAATACTGTTCGTATAACCGTCACAATTGCAAGAATCTGTGTGTCTACCACCGTTGCCTGAGGCCCATACGAAAATTGATCCTTTACCGCGTCTACCACTCGTAACTCCATAAATAAAAGCTCTAAAAATTGTAAAATTAATTAGTATTCAATCACAGTTCACAATTTTTAAGAAAACTATATATTACATGAATGACATGACTTACCTCCTTGCTAAGGGACCTGGTCCATCAACAGTTTTACCATCATCTTCAGGACCCCAGGAAGCACTGTAGATATCTATGTGATCAGGGTTTAAACCCAAAGCTCTAGCCTCAACAGCATCATTGACCACTCCGTCTAACATTCTAACGCCTCCTATACTGGCATTATAAGCGATACCAACGCCGCAGTACTGGTTATACGCGACTGCAGCTACTTCACCTGCACATCGAGTCCCGTGCTTATTATCACCGTTATCTTGAGGCATAGGATCGTCGTCATTACCGTTGATGTCTGTAGAAGCATTAGGATCCTAGAACAAATAATATTTGAATTACTGCTGTGGCCGCGGCTAATAAAATCACAAATATAAGAATGATTTGTCAAAAGACTAAAGTTATTGTAGTTGCATATAGCTTATTTACTATATCACAGCACCTATCTACCTTAAAACTATGGAAGTGTTTGAGTAAATATCTGGTGTCAATTATTTTTGGAAGAATATAATCAATTTTCAATGCAATATAATAAAATTCACAAAAATAAAAATTAGAACACGACTAAAATAAAAATATCATTTCTTTATTTTTTATCCTAAGTCTGTGTATATTTATAGCTCCTTATTTAAATCAAAGATAAAAACCGAGATTAATATTATACTGTCACATATAGATTTGAATAAATTAGTTTAATATGGTATAATCATATGGTGAGAGGGATGAAAGTCATATTGTGCGGTAAGTTTTATGTACAAATGTTGAAGGCTTTAGGGATAGGAGAAGACCCAATTAAAAAATGGTTAAACCACATCAAGTATAACCTAGTTGGGCAGGTGTTACAATCACAGAAATGGTATTGAAGAAAAAGTCATATTGCATCGATCCCAAGCAATAAGGGAAGAGAGAAGGACGAAGAAGATGACTTTAAAACTCATAAATGTGCACTGTCATTCAATTAATCGTTTGTTTATCTGGACATATCTGAATCAATTTATTTACCAGCGTGTGTATATTTTTGATATTAATTGAAACCAGCTATTTATCCTGACGTGTCCCCTCGTTAGTGTCGACAAATTTACATGACGATATTAACAACGATTCTATTTATTCGAAACAATTTAATCTGATGGAAAGTTCGTGTGTGGTTATTTCAATGTGAATACAATGTACAATTACTTCATTGGAACTATTCGAGCGTAAGTACATGTAATAGAGGATAAATGGTTCTATGGAAGACTATGATTTTCAAAGTAAGAGCATGTAATTTCATTCTAATTCCAAATAAATATATTGCGGTGTTTATATTTTTAATTTACATTATTTATTATCATGACCACTTGATATACTACCTTATGTATATAATCATCATGTCAATTGCTTGGGGTGGACACAATATGTATATTTATCTCCTATCGCTTATATTCCAAAAGTCTTGATAATATTCTGACGTTAATCCTCCTTGGAAATGTAATTGATAACCAAACAGCATCAGATTGATTTTGCTCCAGTCATTGTAAAGCTCTTAAACGTTTTGTACAATATCTACGAGCAATGTGAGGGTTGGTAGTATTCGTAAATACCATCATACAGTACATTGAGCATGTTAGCAAAATTATCTATACCAATAAATAAAATTGGAGTGTCTGTTTGTAATGTCAAAATAATTGACTTTTTTCATGATCACACGGTTATTTGCACTATACATATGCCTAAAAATCACTTTAATTTTTTTTGTCTGTCTGTCGGTTAATAATACGTAAGCCATCAAAAATATGAAGCAAACAATACTACATGCGTGCAAGCGATTACACGCATACACACGCACACCACTATATAAATTATGAAATCAAATTATGTTTTTAATAGCATAAATCGTCAAAATACGTTTAAATGTAATGTTAAAAACCTTTTTATGTTTTTTAAATGTGTTGTGACACCATTTGAATGCACAAACCGTCATAATTACCTATGTATTTTTTAAGAGTTGCGTATGTACGTACAGTAGTGACCTTGTACATTATGGAACGGTTCCGGCGCAAGCTCCATTAGGCTCCAATTAAAATGCTTCACTTTTTGTGCGCGAACTTACCTTCTATTCGTTATTATTCTAAGAAAGACGGATAATAATAGTACAGTGTAATAAGGGATCATTTTCTAACCGAGTAAATCCAAACCTACCGAAATAATTCAAACTTGCTGATGATAATTTTTTGAGAAAATTCTAGTAAATCTTCCAACATCAAATTTCGAGATACATGGCAATGAACTATTCATTACACGCTGAACTAAGTAAATGGTTAAAAACAAAAGAGTTATTGAGTTATTTTACTAAAGAATAATCTTTCTCTATATTATAACGTCGGGAATGGGGTAAGATTAAAATTATTATACAGCGATGAGTAAGTAGAATTGAACGAACTTTTTGGACAATATGCGGGTAGCTTATCTTTAGTACTAGAACATTGTGGAGTTAGTGGTTTCACATAATATCTCAAGGATATTATTTACAATGAGTAATAGTCGCGAAATGTTATCAATTTCTACTGTAAGCTTCCAAAAATATTAAGTTTACAATGTTTATGTATTTTTAAAAAAATAACATGTGTTTCGGATGCATATGGAGGTTACGTTTCAATGAACACCATTAGCTAATGTATTAAATCGCAAACATCGTAACGATTATCCAATCTTTACTGATGTTATAAATTCGCAAGTAAGTTTATTTGTTTGTTTGTTACGCTTTCACGCTTAAACCACCGAACCGATTTCAAAAATTCTTTCACCAATGGAAAGCTATAATATCAGGGAGTAACATAGGGTATATTTCATCCCGGTATTCCCACGGGAACAGGAACTACACGGGTAAGACGACTAAAATCGAGGCGAAGCGAGGGCGGGTTGCTATTATGAACAATTTTAGTGCTGCGAAGAAAGTGGTTTACCACCGAATCCATCTAAGTTCGAATATCGTAGGGCCTCATCATCATTATCATGTCAGCACATATACGTCCCACTGTTGGGCTCGGGCGTCCTCCATTATGAAAGAGAAATTGATCTACTACACCGCGCTGGTCAGACGTGTTGGTATCGTGTTTGGTTTTGAGTTTTCTTCTCTTGCATAGATATTATATGCATATTTTATCCCTTAGTCGTCTTTTACAGCACCCATGGGCAAGAGAAGAGGTGGTGAATTGTATTCTCACTCCGTCACCACACGAATGAGCCTCATATAACATCATTATAATAATGACTAAAATTAAATCAAAATCTCAGCTATCAACTCTAGCCAACTAGATACAGATTAAATGTAAAAAAAGAAAAATAATTCTTAATCCCAACATATTAATTTAATTCTATTGCTAAGCACTACACATTCAACCCGCAATTTTCGCAATACAAATGAAATATGACAAAATAAAAAATACAATATTTTCATCGCTCTTCGTTCTCATGTAATGGCTTCAAGTTATTGTTTATGTTACGAGAGTGTGAGCCTTTCAGCAAAACGGTGTCATAAAAATCCAAGTCGTATTATTTTGAGTTATAGACGTACAAACTGGCACAGTAATCATTTTATTAACTACTACCAAATGTCTGCGGTTTCACTCGCGTTCCCGTGAGAATACGGAAATAAAATATAGCCTATGATGATGATGATAATGTAGCTTTACAATGGTGAAAGAATTTTTTCAATTGGTCAAATGCCTGCGTTTTCACCCGCATAGTTCTCGTGCTCGTGGAAATACCGGGATAAAATATAGCCTATGTTAATGCAAAGCTACATTATTAGCAATAATGTAGCTTTGCATTGATGAACAAAAATATTTAAAATTGATTGAGTGATACAGGCGTAAAAATGTAACTAATAAGAGGGTAATTGACTGTTTATACTACGTTGGTCAGACGGGTTGGGATAGGGCTTTGCTTCGATTTTTCCTTCTCATTCTCCTATTCTCTTTGTGAGATCGTCAGCTTATTTTAACGACTCCTACGAAGAAGTAAGTGGTGGTGAAAACTGTATTCTTATCCCATCATCAAAGGGGTAAATGAAAGTTACAAAACTAAAACTAAAAACTAGGTACATAATTGTTACTACTTACATAATTCTGCGCTAAATCAGGATGATTCGTTTGTATACCATCATCTAAGATGGAGACGACCACTCCTTTACCGGTGTAACCTTTCTGCCACGCCGGTGACACGTTCATATCTAAACCATCTTTAGCACCGCCGTTCTGTACAAATAAATAATTTCATTAAGTAATTTAGTTCACCGTAATAAGATGTTTTAAAAGACAAAGTTTAATTTAAATTTAAATTTTGATTTTTACGTTTCAAACACTTGCCTTCATCCTTTAGCCGTCTCGTACGATGATGAAAAAAAAGTTAATGACATAATACATTTAGTTTTCTTAATATTTCGCTACGCCTTATTTGGTCATGGGAGTTATAAAAAAAATTTGCATTCACTTGATTACACTCTTTAGTTGTATTTTAGGATAACTCTGACAAAAGGAAAGGATGTGAAGCACCGCCGCCACACTAAGTCTGCAGTCTGTGAACATAGTCAGGACCGCTCCCGCCATAACATTAGGTTTGATAAACCTCAAGTCCTCGCAAAGGAACACCGATACCTGCCTAGAATGGTACGCGAGGCTATTGAAATCAAAAAACACAAAAATTTCAATAGAGAGGATGGCTGGGTATTACCATCAAGCTGGGATCCTGTTATAAACATAATTAAAAATAAATCCAAAGAGACCACCACAAGACTGCATGATACTGTGAGCACTTATTGTATAGATTTGACCCACAATAATAATGGTTAAAGATAATTTTATAAATCAAAAATCTTTTAGTAAGCCGCATCTAAAATTAAAAATCAATATTAATTTAGCATCATGTCCCCTGAGTTTTCTTGCCGGATCTTTCTCAGTGTGGCCGCGTTCCGATCCGGTGGTAGTATATTTGTTTTGTTAGTTTTAAATCAACAAATTGTAATAATAATTGCTACAAATTTAATAATTAATAATTACTAACCATAAACAATATAATTTTTCATATAGATTCATTTTCTTCTTACACTGGCAATAAATTTGTACTAAAATGTGGGTAACAATTTAATAAGTTTATAACTATTTTCTGTATCGGGTAGATAATTGTAAATGTCTGTAATAACGATTACTTGTTGGACGTGAGACACCTTAGTCCGCCCGTGACCATGAATGCTGCAAAGTGTTCGAAACGTCGGGCAATCATAAATCAAATACAAACGCGATATAATCCGTAAAAGTAGTTTTATTTACAAAAGGAAAGGATTAAGATTACATGTTATATTTTTGTCTATTTATTTCTAACCAAAGACAAAATGCACCAATAGACTATACTTATATTGCACAGGACTTTTTAGACATATAATTAACGATTACAAAATATACCCAGATTTCTAATAATAATTTGTAGACCACACAAAGTATTGTCCTGACTGGGAATAGAACCCGCCACACTTAGGACGGTAGTTCTTAATCACTATGCTATTTGTGCACTCAATTAATTATTGATGTCTTATCAATTCATTACTGTTGTAAAATGAAAAATATCAAAGCAAAATTCACCGCTTATTTTACAGCCTTAGGGAAGAATATGTCATCTGAGGGGTTGACAAAAATAAAATAAGAGCTCAAATAAATCCGTAAAATTTATTTTATTTCGTATTTACGGCAAACAATAATGAATTGTATCATTGTTATATAATCAGCCAGACTACAAAAGCGCAATATCAAAATACGTATCACGTATTGCAACTCGTCATTTTAGCTCATATACGTCCCACTGCTGGGCTTGAACCTCTTCCACAATAAGACCATGCTGGTCAGACGTGATGGTATAATTTTATTTCAAGGTTCTCTTCTCTTGCATACATATTATATACATATTTAATTTGAATCATTTGAAGCCGAACCGTCCTGAGGATGCCACGTTTAGAGGCGAAACACGTGTGGAATAAATATTCGAAGTTCTGCGGAAAATTGCAAGTTGACGTTCTGGAAGGTACTCATCACGGGAGAGTAAGTTTTCTTTATCTGCTAGTCCACCTAGATCCTATTCCATATACCCTCCATTCCATTCTGGCTTGCGGTATATTGATTAACCGTTGAAAAGTGGTGGGTCTTCCTTCCTTTGTTCCATTTTAAAATAATAATGGATTGCCGCTATGTATCGTCTAATACAATCGATTAACATATTTAATCCCTTAGTCATATTACCACCCACAGACAAGAGTATAGAATAGTATTCTTACTGCACACAGCAAACCAATAAGTAAACAACAAAATGTTAACGCCATAATACGTAGCCGATGAGTAATTAAAAAGAATAATAAAGGCAATTATCTGGTAAACATTAAAGTGGTTATAAACAAAAGCGATCGAAACTTCACAAAATTAATTGTCACCAATTACGATGTCCACAAAGTTATTATGTGGTAAAACAATTTGGTTTAATTTATTGAACACATTATATCATCTTTATTACTTGCTATAGGTATTTATTTAATAGTTAGGTAGAATGTAGTAGGCTAGCCACGTAAAGGGTCTACAATCTTGAGAACATGAACTTAAGATATTAAATTTTAATTTAACAACAATTAAGATATGAAGTTTATTTAATATTATGATTTCTGATGTTTACTCGAGTATTACACATTTTTGATTGCCCGATCCCACCATACTAGGTGGACTTGTGACATGTTAAACGTAGCAGGGAACCGTTAGATATAAGTGGCGCAGGACCGTTTTGAGTGGCATTCTCGTGGGGAGGCCTCTGTCCAGCTGTAGACGTCTATAGGCTGATGGAAGGATGGATTGCCCGACGTTTCGAATACTATACAACGTTCGTGGTCACAGGCGGAATCAAATACAAACGCGATAAAATCCGTAAATGAGTTTTATTTACAATGTAATTAATATTTTTCAACGAACAAATCGGGTGCATTTCTATTTATTCGGAATCTTAGAAACGGCTCTAACGATTCCCAAGAAAGTATGTGGGAGGTTTCGAAGGCATTAAATGTTTCATTTATTGAAAATCTGATTTAATTGGGGTTTTTAAGTAATGAAAAAATGCAATTACAATAAAAGAAAGTAATAAAAATAGCTTAGTTGGGAAATTGCGTATTCCTTTGATCCAGACAGCCTCAGTTCGATCATTGATTTTCCCTTATTTAAAGTTTCTTTCTTGTGAGAAAAGATTCTTCTTTTATGAGAAAAACTATTATTATCTATATATTGTATTTGCGGTGAATCATAAATTATCACTTGCTTTAGAGATGAAGATAATCATAGTAGGAAAACTAGTCGTGCGAATACAACTAATATTTATAGGTAAAGTTACCTGAACTAGATGAATTATAATTTTTATTCCTCTTTGTCTTTACAGAACTTTTATTTTAATCAACAATCTGTCGTAAGGAAAAAATAAATCCTTATGTCTCAGGGGAATTGAGGAAAGCGGGCGTGAATCACATCCAGACTTAAAGCAATAATTTGTGGATAGCATATAATAAAATCCTAATTGAATTGAGATTGAACCATATTCAGAACAAGAGGTCAATACTTTCATAAATACACAGTCTGTAGAGTTGATTCTAGTACAGTAAAAGCCTATGGAATAAATATAACAGAAAACAACGTAGAATATTCCACATACCAAGTACCACTGCTCCTTGAACAGCGGATCCGAGAAGAACGGTGGTGACGACAAGGCGCGGTAGTGTGTACGATGGGGCTGTAGACGCCGTGACAGTTGTGACGAACCTGCCCGCTCGTAGGGAGTATAGTCACGCTTCACTCTTCGTTTTTCACGTTGCTGCTCAAACCATCGGACCTGAAACAAAGTTAAGCGTACAGAATACTGGTATGACCACACAAGCATGATAACGATGTAGTAAGATTTACTAGGAGAATATTGTGACAAATTCATTCTTGCATTTATAAGCGTGTTATAGCATAGAATTTTTATTGGCACATTGAATAATGGCCCAACTATCATTGCAGCTTATTCTACAAGAAAATTATATTTCTTAAACAACTTGGTGCGCTTGCTACATATAAACTTCCATAAATGTTTTCCAAGATCCACAGGATGAAGAGACATTACTTGAATAATGACTTTTAATGATTCCATCCATCCATTCATCGGCCCATAGACGTGCACAGTTGAACATAGGCCTCTCCACGAGAATGCCACTCAGAACGGCCCTGTGCCACCGGTTCCTTGCGACTTTCAAGATGTCGTCAGTCTACCTATAAGGGGGTGCTTAAGTTAATGTAATACATGTATAATAGTATAGAAATGAGTTAAAATTTGGGTATGAATAGTACCCACCCACCGGTCAGGCCACCGAAAACATAACAGGACTAAAAAAGACGTACTGATTTGGAATAGTGCACAATCCCCATTAAAAACTACAGCGTAGGTGTGACGTCCTGGAGTACAATAGCATACCACTCATATCTCTAGGCGAAATCGACCAGGCGTTTCACCGAGGGTAAAACGATACGCTATCAGTGTTAGTGAAAAGCGGTAAATATATATTGTATATGCATTAAAAAAAACTATACTAATAATTTAATATTTTGATTCGAGTAATATTACTGGAATCAAAATTTACCCAGAATGCCAATCACAAAATATTCAATTCCTAATTTCGTAATAGACTCTTCCACAAAACCAATCATGTTTTTACAATTGAGACGCTACATTATACATGAAAGTTTGACGAAAAACTATGAATTGTGGAGCTGGTAAAATCTAATATTAGTAAAATTATTTTATGTTATAATAATTTTGAATATCACAGCAGTCTTCAAGATATTAAAACAAAATTAATCATAATTGTATTTCAAATGGTTTATATGGATAAATATATCTTGATATATAAATTTCTAGCGTACGTGTGTGTCACTGAACTCCTCCTAAACGGCTGGACCGACACTGACGAAGTTTTTTGTGTTTAAGGGGATTCGAGGATGGTTTAGACTCATATTTGGACCCGGTAGGTGGCGCTGCCGTGTTATTTGAACAGAACAACGTCTGTTGGGTCAGCTAGTATTATATAAAAACAAATATAGACGATTATAAAAACACATTGAATATTTGTATGAAACCAATTAATTATTTACAACTACATTTTTATCATTCACGGTCGTAAAAACAAAGCTAACATATCTCTGTAAATACAAAAGTTTACGAGATAATAATGAGGGATTACAAAAGAAACTAAAACAATTTGTTTTACAGCTATTAGCAGGAAAAGGTTAGATGTTGAGATAGGAAACGGTTAGCGCGCCATAAGATGTAATTACAACGCTCTTGCAACCGTCTGGATGGCAGCCAAGGAAAAAGACAAAGACGAGCGCTGACCTTTCTTAAGATTAAAGTAGGACATCTTGATAGTTTAATACCATTAATTTTCGTTAAACATCTTGTACTTCATCTTTACAGCTCAAACACGTCCTTCTGCTGAGATCGGGCCTCCTTTACAATTGGAAGGAAATTGACCTACTAAATTCCGCACTGGTCAGACGTTTTGTTGCGTTTTTTCTCTTTATTTATATTATATACTATATCTTTATATAAATAATATAATAATCCCTTTTACGATACCCACGGGTAAAATACAGGTTGGTGAATTTTATCTTTATTTATATATTTATATAATATATATTAATAAGTAGATTTATACATATCATCATCGCAGCCACATACTTCCCACTGTTGGGCTCGGGCCTCCTCCATAATGAGTGGGATTTTGATCTACTATACCATGCTGGTCAGACATGTTGGTATAGGGTTTCATTTCGAGTTCTGCTTCTTTTGCACAGATCTTATGTGCATATTATATCCCTTAGTCGTATTTGACGACATATATGGGCAAGACAGAGAGTAGTAAATTGTATTCTTACTTCGTCACCACACGGAAGATTTATACAAATGATGTCAAAATTATTAATACCGATTGTTATATAGAAATAGAGGAGAAAAGGGCAGTTGTTTAATCAGGCTAAACGAAGCTAAATGACACCTTAAATAACGATATTAGAAATGTATACTTATCATCAACCTGCTCTTATACCAATTATTTGGGGTCGACTCAATATCTACACTTTTTTTCATAGTAGCCTTCTACTTCTTGTTCTTCTCTTCTATTCCCACAGTTAGGCTTGGGATGAAGGGAGGGAAATTGACGTACTATACCGTGCTGGTCAGGCATGTTGGTATAGTTTTATGTCGATTTTTTTTTCTCTTACAAAGATGTCATCTGCATATTATATCCTTTATTCATCTTTTAAGCAAGAGAAATAACTTGTATTCTTACTCCGTCCCCACACGGCAATTACCTATGTAATTAAGAAACGTATACCAAAAAAAAAAAAGAATTGTACATTCTATCGCTGTTTCACTAATTAACCCAGCATAGTATTTAATTAGACCAAACATAAATCCAATATTATGAGAAATTCGGTCAGAAGACCCGGCTGTATGCGGGCTGAGGCTTTTTCTCTCATACCAAATTACATAAATGTTTTACAAATAGTCATATCACTAACCGCAGACAATATTGATAGCTGGAAATTTGATTGATAAGTTAATTTTAAGTGTGGTGCGTAAAAGACGACTAAGAGATTATAATACGCATACAACATATAGATGTTGCATAGACAAGAGAAGGAAAACTCGAAACCCTATGCCAACACGTTCGACCATCGCGTTATAGTAGGTCAACTTCCCTTCCATTATGGAGGAGGCCTAAGCCCAACAGTGGGCCTTACATGGCCTGAGATGATGATAAGTTAATTTTAAATTAATATTGAATATTTTATCATCAAATAAATGGATAGAAACATGACTACGTAAATATTTACTCGTAAAATACATAATTCCAAAAGAAATTAGATACGTTACATTTACCTATTTTTTTAGTATTAGGAAGTATTATTAATTAGTATAACACTACCACCACTGTTCATACACGTCCCACCGGTGGGCTCGAGCCTCCTCCATAATATTAGGGTAATTGATCTACTACATCACGCTGGTCAAACGGGTTGGTATAAGGTTTTATTTCGAGCTTTCCTTCTCTTGTTTATTGCAAATTTTATATGCAAATTATATCCGTTAGCTGTTTTTTACAATACCCACGGGCAACTAAGGAGGTGGTGAATTATATTTTTATACCGTCACCACACGTAAAAATTAGTATAACACGAATGTAAAATTAAAATCCATTCATTCATCCACCGAATGTCCTATCAACACCAGGGGCGGCTGGTGGGTCATCAAAGTGGTGGTGCACTTTACTTGCTCACTAAGTATTAAGATCAGAAATTGCAATGGAACAACAATTTACGTAAAATGATATTTTTTTTATTATATTTGAACGCATTACATTTTGTAGGTACTTGGGAAGAAAAATATTTTTCTGTTTTTCACACTTCAAAAAATATTTATAAAAGAGGGGCTTGGCGGTTCCGCCAATTTATATCAATTTTATTTTAAAAGGTTTTGTTATTGACTATATTAAAGATAATATAGTCTATATTTATGATCATTTTCACTCAAACCACACACTGTATATGCAGTATGAAATAGAACTAAGATCAAAATAAAAAAAACAATGTAAACAAACCATTTTAAACGCGTCTCAGATACATCGAAACTATACCTACTTACTGTACTTAACGAGACGCCATGGGCGAATTTCGGCGAAAGTCGAGTTCTCTCGGCAATATTCGGTTTGCGCGTGCGGCGTAGGGGAACAAACTCATTTTTCAGTATATTTCTATGAACTATCTTCTATCTCACGCGCCAGGCGTTTTAACGCGTAACTAATACAGGTTGTATGGGCAGTCCCCGTGCGCTCGCCTAAGCGCACGAGATTTTTTTTACAGGGAAAATAAGTTTTAATAGTTTAGTAAAGCGCTTAAATTGTTTCGTCATAATTTGAAATTTTATTTGTTATGTTTTCGTATGTTCAAAGAATAAATCTATTAATATATGGTAATTTAAAAAATAAAGATTAAGTAACTTTTGTAATTTTCAAATCTTTTGATTTGGTGGTTTAGTGCACGAGCGCGCTTAAGGTACAGCCGCCACTGATCAACACTATTCGATCACTATGAGAATTACTACTCAAAGAAAAATTGTGATCTATGGCAATGGTTTCCTACCTACGCCCTAACCATCTGGAGCAAGTGAAGGGCAGCGTGAGGCTCCATAAACTGTATCCTAGTATTAACAACTTAGTAAGTCTTTAAAATTGATTAATTAACTGCGATGATATGTCGTCAATACACCCATTTTTTGCGAATTATTAGTTAAAAAATTACAAAAAAGCAATCAATTTGAAAACAATACATAATTATGATTGTAAAAGATGCACAAGAATAAACTTAGTAAACACTTTGCTTGTTTGCTGACTAAGTGACCTAGTTATTTTGCTGGCCTTAAAATAAGACAAATATAATCGCTGTAGTGCAACAGAATCGAATGGTGCTTAGAGGAAAAGCGTCCAGCTAATTATATTTTCTCAAACATGCTTGGAAATTTGACCATTATTTTGACAACCTTCTTCGAGATAAATCGATGTTGCTGTACTGCACGAGCAGCGGCCAGAAAAAAATGTAAGAAAATGTATATCTATCGTGTTTTAGTGGCCCAATAAATATATATGTAAATTCATATCTATCGTGTATTTTAAAAATGAATCTTTTGTTACTCCAACACATGGCAACTAAGGAGGCAACTTATCAGAGTTTTATTTAAATTTCGAACTGGCTTGAAAAAGAAACCTGTTTGATAATGAAGAAAAAAACGAATGCATCCTTTGGCGCGTAAAAATGTTGTTCGTTGTTCGTCATTGATTTTGAAAAGCAATTGTATTTGACTTAAAATAAGTTCAAGTGAAGACAATGAGTGTAATGAACTTACTTTAACGTCACCTGAAATTCAAGAGGCGGCAAGATTTATAAAACTCGAAAATGTAATTCGTATCTATTTTCAAATAAAAAGTTCTACTTAATACTACTTAGTTTTAATTTCCGCGCATTATTTGAGAAAAGTAGTATACAAGCCTTGGCCACAACTAGGCATTGAGGGACTTACGTACATTATGTGTGCCTCGGCTTCGCCTCGGCTCACATTTACACGCACGTCCATCAATGCCCCTTTTACTGGCCGCTGCAGTAATGTACCTACTATAACTTAAGAAGACTTCGGGCGCCTAGTTTCTTATTTTTTTTATTATAAATCAAATTACCCTCTTATGTACTGCCCACTATGAAGCTCCCAAAGTAAGCACAAAATTTGCTTACTCTACCATGATGATCATATAGGTTGACATAGGCTTTTATTTAGAGATTTTCATCTTGTTCATTAATGTTACCTGACATCACTTATATTCTTTATTCGAATATTGACTGCATTAGATGATACATGGCGAAAATCCAGTTATGTTTTAAAATGAAAGAAAGGAAGGGAGACCACAAGTTTTCCACGATTAAACAATATGCCGCTGCAAGAAATATTGGCAAAGATCAAAGTGGAATAGGATGTAAGGTAGTACTCCCATGCGATGAGCTGAGCCTCGATATTAATAACAAGGCAGGGAGTATTCAAAGACCACACAGGCGACCGGTGCGCATTTTAAGCTGAATCGTCCTGAAGATGCCTCATTTGTAGAAGAAATACGTGTGGAAATTGTATTCGCAGTACTACAGAAAATTGCGAGTTGAAGTTCGTCATATAGAAGTTCGTCATATAGAAGCTCGTCATATAGAAGTAAGGAGACTTTCTTATACCCTATTTTTCCTTGATCGAATCACGCTTCTTGTGGTGTTCAGTATCAGTATACTGAATCCAACGCTTTCCCACTATTAAACAATATTAACCCAGGGAAAGTGTTGGGTCTCCCGTCCTTCCCTCCATTTAAAAACCAAAGATTATTGGTCTTTACGACACTCGTGGGATAGAAGTAGTAGAAAGTATCAAATTAAATGTAATAACAATTTGATGAACAGGACTTAACACTGTATAATGTTATTTTTCTATTAATAAACTCACATTTGTAAACTGCGGTACTATAACTTAATTAGCTCACTGGTAAAGTCAGACAGGCGTATTCATAAGCTTGCAAATAAAATTACTTGAAGAGAAAAACATCACCTCTACTTTTAATTTGAACTTATTTTCTACGTTATTAATACAAGTAAATTCACTAGCAGTGCAGCTTCGTTTGCGTGGATATTATTATTTAAGCAAATCTTCTATATAGATATTTGGGGTGCTCGCATATAAGTGCTCTCACTACGCGGCCATCCATCCGTGCTATGCGTCAGATTTTACCGTTACCAGACAGCGTCAGATTCAATACCGTTACACAATATATGTATTTGTGTATACAGAATAGTAGCTGCGGCCTGCGTGCCATTGGGTTCACTCTAGCTCCCCATCTCATCTCATCTCATCCCCTCACTCAGCTCCTCTCTCATCTCATATGCGTGACTTTCTGTCTCTTTCACTCATATAAGTGTGTGTGGCTGGCGTGTCTTTCTGTTTCTCTACTCTGCGCATCCCTACCAGTCATTTTTGAATATACGTTGCAAAAAGCTTCGCTTCTCTAGGACGTCCCTAAACGGACTTGTTTTATTCTGTTCTTTAAACACGCATGTCCCGAGTTCCATAGCATTAATATTAATATCAACATTAATAACATTCACGATACGTCAATTGCCATTATACCACTCTTATCTTAACTTGAGTTATATATAATGGAATTTTAAACGCGATTTTCACCCCCTTCTAAACGTCAGATTAATTTCAAATTTTACATAAAATAATTATTAAGAATCAATCACTATGCATCCGTGTAGTGAGGAAGTAAGAATATAATTCACCACTCCCTATCTTGCCCGTGGATATCGTAAAAGACGACTAAGGGATATTATATGCACAGAAAATCTGGGGAAGAGAAGGAAATCTCGAAATGAAACCCTATACTAACATGTCTGACCAGCATGGTA
The DNA here is from genome assembly GCA_032191425.1 of Lymantria dispar. NCBI lineage: Eukaryota > Metazoa > Arthropoda > Insecta > Lepidoptera > Erebidae > Lymantria > Lymantria dispar. The sequence continues at coordinate 26,596,271 of CM063452.1, read as the reverse complement.
TAGTAGGTCAAATGCCCTTCCACTGCGGAGAAGGCCCGAACCCAACAGTAGGACGTATGTGGGTTGCTATAAATGATGATCAATGAATCACAATGCAATAATTTAAATTGTGGACACAATTTAAATGATCGCACTGGCATTTAAATGATGGACACCATTTCAATTATTGGACCATTATCCTTCAAGGATAAGTGAAATTTTTCCCGTCCGTGACTCGATAGATGTCACTATTCCTGCGTTCTGCATCACACTTTTTAGTTCGTTTGTCTACTAAAGTATATTTTTCAGTATTTTAAACTATATATTTTATTTATTACCTCAACAGTTATGATGCAACGGCGCGCCGTCGCCGCGGCGACTATGCAAAAAGCTTGATGCATCGTGCATCTTAAATTTCACTTAATTTGCTTCAAACAAATAAGTTATTCAACTTTACAGTAGTAATATAGATTTAAGCAAAATACAAAGGTTAACATATTTACGTATACAATTGGATGGTATATAAGGCATGACATGCTTTGTGGTGAACGGTGACCCGTTTGGTGGGGTATGGGTCGAAACATCACACATATTTTATGGCATAGTCGCCACATGAAGAATTCAAAATCAAACACCCGTTGTTTGTTAGAAAACCGCGACGCGAAGTTAATCTAGTATTTTTTTTTTTTTGTTTTCCCTTGCGATTTAATTTAAAAGGTCTAAAGATTATTATAATAAATAGATTAAATAGATTGTAAACGTTCGGTGTTTTGACGGAGTAAAAATACAATTCACCACTCCCTATCCTGCCCATGGGTATCGTAAAAGATGGCTAAGGTATATAATATGCATATAAAATCTGCGCCCGAAAAGGAAAATTCAGAATAAAACCCTAACCAACGCGTCTGACCAGCATGGTAGGTTATGTTAAGATTAGGTCAAGTTTTTCAAGCTAATTCAGTTAACTTGAATAGTTCCTTTAGATGTAAGACTACAATTTTCCAGCGCTGCATCAAATAAAATTACCATACTCAGTTTTATTCTTTTAAATTGATGGGATCCCCTTACAGACCTTAGTAATTATTTAGAACACATGCAGAAGGGCTATAAAGTTGTATTCTTACTACGTCATAAAAAGTAACATTCTATCAGCATTAAATAAAGTTTTTTACCTTACAAATAACAAAAGCCACGGCAACTAAGTAGAACTATTCGCCAGGTAAACAATATTTCTATTCAGCTGACGTTGACAAAAATCAGTTTTTGCTCCACACAAACATTCGTGCCTCACATATTATTTTTTGTCTGTACACTCAACTGAACAAATAGCAGATGTCGGGCAAACCAAACATAGTTATCCGGTGACTTGGGACCGGCAAAAAGTCGCTAGCCGCCGAATGTGACGGTACCGAATGAGGTTTAATAAAGCTCCTTTGTAGTAACACATCGTGGCCTTAATAGGATCCTAAACTAATAGAGTGAGGGGTCTATTACTTCGCCTACGCCGCAGGTCTCTGGCACAGAGGGGTTTAAACAGATTTACGTGGTAAAAGAAACGCATTTCATCTAGGCGGTTGACCCTTATATATTTTGTTGCGCGACCCAATTTGCGCATGTTTGGACGTATTTGTTTTCGAGGCTAATTTAAATTCTTCCTTGTAGTTAATTACAACGGTGTTGTCGAGCTTTTATGAAAGGGGGTTTTTTATTAATTACAAGCGGAAGACCTCGATGGTATACATGCCCTCGAGTTGTACTTCGGAAACAGCTATTGTTTGCGACCAAAATACATGCAGCTATAAGCTTAATCTTGCCGATGTAGTTACTTATGTAATCATTTTCGTGTTTATTAAATTAATTTTATACATTACATTAATGCGACAAAATTCCGTGTAGTGACGGCGTAGGAATACAGTTCACCCCCGCAGCCCCCCACCCCCTTTCTTGCCTACGGGTATAGTAAAAGACGACCAAGGGATTATTGCAGATAGCATCTAAGCAGGAGAAAGAGAACTCGAAACAAAACCAACACGTCTGACCAGCGTGGTTTAGCAATGGAAGAGAATTAAAGCTTATTTATTTAGTTTAATAACGTAAGATGTATGTTAAGAATATAAACAGTCATGAGGATTGTAGACAAAAGTGAAAACTTAAAACTATAATTCAAATTAATGGTTTGATCTTAAATGAACATTACATTTATGTGATTTTGACTTTTATCAGCACAGATATAGTGACATATGTCTTATGAAAGAAAAGTAAATGATGCGTGGATCGGCATTATAATTGGGATGGCAGTAGCATGATAATGAATCGTATGCTTATAAAAATCTCTTGCAACTTATTTAAAAAAACAAAATCTCGCTCAACATCTTCAAGGAATTAACAAACAGTATTGATATGCAAGTATTCTGTTGGTATTGGTGTCATCAACATGAGAAAGGCCGGACGGAGCAACCAGGCACGCCCCACAGTTTTATTAGTCCACCGACGCTCAGCTAAGTCGACCCAAACTCGGCTTGTTACAGCCACAAAGACACAAAACAGTCATGGTACGTTGGCGAAGAAAAGTTTTGTTCGCAATAAATCTGACCACTGATACAAATAGGCCGACCCCAATATTTACTTCATGTAAATGTTACAGATGGTCACGTATTCGTACATGCCGAGTTAATATTAGAGTAGGTCCGTTGCTTTGTGAACAATTTTGGGCATATTGATTTTTATATAAGTTTCTTTTATCGAAAAATGATTGGGGTTTCAGAGAAAATAACAAGAAATGTCATTTGACGTTATAAGATATACATAAAAATTAGGGGTCCAAGTTACTGGTGAAGTTACATATTTTGATGTAAAACTTACACTTGCATGGTTGTGATATAACACAACGATTATAATAAATATAAATTAAAAAAAAATTAAAACAAGCTTTTATTTAAATGCTTTAAACAAGAGTGCTTGACAAGATTATTCAAACGAGTCTAAACTCGATGGTTTTTTCTTGTTTAGTTTGGGAGTTCCTATAGCCACCTTCCGGCGATATCTTGAGACCAGCTTCATGGTACCATATTATTGCATTGTCACCGAAGTTGCGGAAGTAAACCAAATTTCAACCTAATCTAACGACAGAAAGTGGTTCTAATTTAACTCGCAAGATTTGTCCCATACTAACAGGGCCAAGTTTAAAAGCTTTTAAAAAAATCATAATAGAAACAAACATATACACTTAGAGGATTAAGCCAGCGAGAGAATGATGTACAGATATTAATTTGCGCTGGTATATAACAAAGCTTTCATATTTTAGTTACCGTCAGTTAGTCGTGTTTTCAGTGTGATGACTGAGTAAGAACTCACCACCCGCTTGCCGGCTCGTGGGTATCGTAAATACCGACTAAGGGATACAACATGTAACATCCATACAACAGACGGCCAACTCGAAATTAAACCCTACACCAGCCCGTCTAATCAGGGTGATATTGTAGGTCAAATTCACTCCTATTATAGAAGAGGCGTATGCTCAACAGTGGCAGATATATAAGCTGAGATAATCGTGATGGTGACGCCTCTATAATTATTTTTATTATATTTATGCTGATACAGCAATCATTTCTCTCGTGCAATTTAGCTTTAGAGTTCGCTTGCAAATACAATTACATTTGAAGTAGGTAACTATGAAGTCAAATATAGTTTTTTCTGAATCACTTATTAAAATTATACACCAGATAATATAAAAGCAAACCTACACACAACAAAAAAATAAAAACGTTTGTATTAAATTTGTTTCATACGACTATTGCTCAAAATGGAAATGATACGTGGGGTACAATTTCAACAGATTCACGGGCAAAACATATAGAGGGTTATAACAATATAAGCCATCAGACGGAATGATGTCATTTCCCCCAGAAAAAAAAAGGTTAAAAGGGCCATTCCAGAAGAGAAATCTCGTTATTATTGCAGCTCGTTCGACGGAAGCTAAATATGATACTGAAAATGATGTTCCACACGCCTCTTTACGCTACTCAAATATTATTCTGCATTAATAGTACAAAAAGCTGAATAGTTTATTTGTCAGTGTTTTTATAAATAAATATATTAATTTATCTACTAACCAAATTTTCTAAATCACTTAAGGCTTATTTTTATTGAGAACAATGATTTTAAGAAATATTTAACTTGAATAAAATACTGTTTTTGATTACTTATTATCAATATACCAATGCTTAGTATATCTCCGTACCCGTGGGCGTCCTAAAAGGTAACTAAGGGATATAATATGCAGATAATATCTATGCAAAAGAAATAAAACTCGAGATAAAACTCTATGCCAACACGTCTGAACAGTGCGATATAGTAGGTCAATTACCCTCTCATTTTGGAGAAGGCTCGGGCCCAACAGTTGGACTTATGTGGGCTAAGGATGATAAATATGAATTCTATTAACAGATGACAATATGAAATTGATCATTTTCGAAGATAAGGTATTGCTTCTTTGCCGAAATTAGTTTCAAATTAAAAGGAAACATTGTAGAATAACAATTACAGTTCGTGATATATTACTGTATTGCTATATTGCGTACAAATTGTACAGTAGTCCATATTGCCCATTTTGTTTTAAAGTACTTCTTCAGTACAAGTATTACAAATGCGCAAGTAAATCCTGTACTGAATAACTGATAATATAATTATTCTTTTCACTTCGGATGGACGGATGGACAATCCTAGCTACAGTTTTGTTTACACAAGTAATATTTTTAAAAATTACTTGTGTAAACAAAACGGTGATATTGGCTTTATGTACAAACATATTTGTATTGTAAATAAAAATAGGATATGGCCACGGTCATCAAAGATTGACAGTGGCCGACCCAATGGCAAATAGGAGGGAATTCGTCACACCGAAGAGAATGAACGGCGAATAAGAAGAAAGAAAGATTATTAAAATCAAGCCAAAAGAGAAAGATTATTAAACCAACCGACGTCAAGATACCAGTAGTTAGCTCAAATGGCGATGGAGCGATATTACATTAGATTATGCATCCGTATGCTGTCATACTGTCTCCATCCATATCCACACCTTTCTTTCTAGTGGGAGTCGTAAAAACCAAATAAGGCAAAATTCTGCTACATATTTACCAGAGAAATTTATAACCCCGAGTGTGTTCGAAAAACCACCTGCTATGCACAGCGATATATAAAGACCTCTTCAATGGAACCTATGTCCAACAATGAACGCCTGATAGGCTGAAGATGACGATGAAATCAAAAATTAATCACGACACAAGATCGTCCTGATTTTTTTATCACCGCTAATTCTATGATTTCAATAAAAGTACACGACATGAGATATTTCCTAAGCCTTCCTCAATAAGAACAAGGAACTATATAAGACATAATCTGCCACCTTATTTCAACCCATACGCTCGCAATACTATATCTATACGGCAAATATCGCAAAGAAATTGGAGCTCTTTTTGTTTCGCGTTATTAGGTAGTATTATCAGGAAAAGTAACTTTCCGGTTGGCAGAGAAGGTCATCATGTCCTATCAACGTAAGGTTCAACGTACACAGTCTTGAGTATGCCTAAACTAGCTTTGGATAATGTGAATTTAACATACATTTTTGCACACCGACATTTACAGCTTGTGAATTATTAATAATAATGACATTTATAATGGTGAATAATAAACGATCTGATCGGACGAAATTACAAACGAACACTGCTCTTATTTTACTTACGAGTATAGTTCCACTATTTTTTATTCTTAAAAGACCCCTAACGTGGCTATTTTGTTTTTATGTCAAAACGGGACACTGGTCTGTCTGTTTTAAAATATCGCGTCTAGTTTTCAAACAGAAATTGAGCTTATCACAAGATTGTTTGATATTGGTTTTAGTAATCCAAATGGATTTTAATAGAAGTAAGAGATTAGAAATAAGATTTTAATGAAATATTTCGATTTCGTTTTATTTCGATCTTACCTTCTCTTGTATAGATATTATCTGCATAATACGATCCTTTACTCGTCTATTACGACACCCACCAAGAAAGGGGATAGCTAATTAAATTCTTACTCCATCATCACGCGGATATAAACACGCTAAATTATCTCAAATTCCCGAACTTATAAAATATTTCATCTGTCAATATAGTCTATTAATACTTTAAAACCATAACGAACTTTAAAAGTACATCATATTAATTATTTTTATATAAGATACTCGACGTCCTCCCCGACGGGGGGACGTCGGTCGATGGGAGGGTACCCCAAATAGGGGGTATTCCGTCGGGCCGACCACTGACGTCAAGTCACCCTGCTCCGGTGGTCGGCCCAACGACGTAGGCGACGTGCATCGCGGGTGGGTTGCGGGAGTGCGTGCTTACGCCCCTCTGTCGCCCCGAACGGAGTGGTGCGAGGAGCGCGCCGACCGCAATCCACCCCAAAAAAAATTATATAAAATACTCATTGGTTATTACTGTATGTACCTATATATTACCAGCTAACCCAATAGACGTTATTTTGTTCAAATAAAATAAAAGGAATTCTTCTGGAAATCGATCAGCCAACTACCTAACGAGTCCAATTGTAAATCTAAATCATTTTGGAATCCCCTTGAAGACACAGAAAAAAAAATTCATCAACATCGGTCCAGCCGTTTAGGAGGAGTTCAGTGACATACACACGTTCACAAGAAATATATATATAAAGATATAAGAAGGTATATTATACATGGGAATATTATATATGGGAATATAATATTTGCTGTGTGGTAGCGGCTTCGAATACTACCAACCCTTGCTTTGCTCGTGGGTGTCGTAAAAGACAACTAAGAGCCCTAGATTGACCCGGACCAACTCCATCTGGTACCATTTGGGTCAACGATTACATTCCCAAGGAGGGTTGACGTCAGGCAGGCGGCCGGTCATAAAAGTCATTGCCGAAACTTTTTGCAATATGTCAAAACAGATGACATATTGCGTCGACCCCAAGTAATTGGGATAAGAGCAAGATGATGATGATGATTATACATGGGAATATGAAATTAATATGTTATTTATCGAGCTACGCTTCTACTATGAAAAAATTTCAAAGCGAAGAAACTTCAGATGCAAAATAAATACAAAACAAAGAGTATCTTCAAGAATATTTCATTATGACTACAGCTTGCATATATTAGTGGAGTGAAGGCATCATACTTCTGAAAATATAAAGGTTATAAATGTCTTATTTCTTGGGAGAAAATGCGAACAAAATTTCCATAGCAGGTCACCAAATAAACGCAATGTCGAGACGAACTAAGAACCCCATGATTATACGCGAAAACATACAGAAATGCAGTGAAGTGTGCCACTCCGCAACTAATGTAGATTGCTGATATTTCGCCCTCTTTGCTTTGTCACGCACTACGGGACTACATCAAAGAAAAAAGCCTATAATCCGAATGGAACTAAGTAATAAGTTTTTGATGCGTTATCTCTGCTATCCAGTAGTTTATCTGTTATATTGAGGACTTTCTGGGTCACTACAGATCCAAAAAAGTTTCTGAACAAAATATAAAGTTACAGATGAATATCAGTAGTAGATTGACGCTTATTGAAGATATTACGTAAATGTTGGCACCGAATACTTGGGGGGAAAGAATAAAAGAGAAATAATTTCTTCTTTCAAAAAGCTGACAGGATTGCTAAAGTTTCGAAACATACAATAAATATACGAAATGGGTTATCTATACAAACCGCAATTATAAAATAAAATTGTAGAATGCTTGTCATGTCAAAATAATTGTTTTTTTTTTTCATGTTCAGGCGGTTATTACACGATACCAATAAAAACTACTCTACACTAAACTAAAAACCCGTTTCAAAAAATGTTTGTCTGTCTTTCTATCTGTCTGTTTGTTTTGGGTAATCTTCAAAAGGCCTGGACCGATTTTAAAAATATTTTACTACCAGGTAAATGTCCGTATAAGGAGTATCTGAGGCTATATTTTACCTCAGTATTTCCAAGAGAATGGGCACTTCACAAGTGAAACAACGGGCATTTGTTACTGTAATATGAAATTGAAGAAGCTATCAACTTTCTATTACTTTAATATCATCTAATAAAACTAGATTTAAATAGCTGTAAAATAATAAATAATTTTCGTGAAAACTAAAATATTTTAAAGTCAAAAACACTGTTTCTTGATCTATACTAATATTATAAAGAGGAAAGATTTGATTGTTTGTTTGTATTGAATAGGCTCCGAAACTACTGGACCGATTTCAAAAATTCTTTCACCAATGGAAAGCTATACTATCAGGGAGTAACGTAGGCTATATTTTATCCCGGTATTCCCACAGGAACAGAAACTACGCGGGTAAGACGACTAAAACCGAGGCGAAGCGAGGGCAGTTTGCTAGTAACTTATAAAATTGACAAACATAGAATTAACAAGCATTTTTTTAAAAGACCCTCTGCACCAAGTAAATAATCATAAAGATTATTTACTTTGAGGGGGAGTTTATAAACATATAATTAACGGACACAAATTACATCCAGACTCAGAACAACAATTTATGGATCGCACAAAGTGTTGTCTTACATGGGATTCGAACCCCTAACATTGGCACTGTAGGTCGGTATCATAACCACACAAAGCATTAAAACCTTCTTATCGGAATGAAGCGATCACGGTTGAAACAAAAGTAACGAATACCCACATACAATTTCATTCCGCGAATTAATTAATGGAAAGCGAATAAAAGAAAACATGTAACGTAATTTCGGATATCCTTTACACAAATGTTATTATGTTTTGATTAACATTAAAAAGGTATTTATGTATGAGTAATGAGATTGAAGATAAATAAACGAATTATACGTTGTAAAAAATAATTTTATTATTATAATAAAACGCCTCTTAATAAATTGCTCAAACACATTAAGAGATGGTTAATATTAGACTCTCTCCGTGTGGTGACGGAGTAAGAATACAATTTACTATTCATCCTTTCTTGCTCGTGGATATCTTAAAAGACGACTAAGGGACATAATATGTATGTAACATCTATGCAAGACAAGGACAAATTGAAATAAAACTCGACACCAATATGTCTGACCAGCATGGTGTAGTAGGTTAATTTGTGTAGGAGGCTCGAGCCCAACAGTGGGACACGTGTATATACGTTGTGATAATGAAGAATATTAGGCAGTTTCTATAATAAAAAAAAACTGTGTGGTGACGATCTTCACCGTGGGTATCATAAAAGACTAAGAAATATAATATGTATATAACATTTATGTAAGAGAAAGAAAACTCGAAATAAAACCCTATACCAACCTGTCGATCCAGCATGATATAGTAAGGTCAATTTTCCACCTACTATGGAGAAGTTACGAGCTCAGCATCGTGTATATGAGCCGAGATGGATATAAAAACAGAGGCTGGTTAAAAGGCGAATGAGAGACATTTTGTCAGAAGACAAATAGTAAAAAACGTTACAACGTCTCCATAGATGTTTATATCGCGTTGTCGTAGATATAATGATTCGTTTTTATAATGTGAATATTTTATATAAACTCATACATAACATAAGCCTACACAAAATTGGATTTGGAGTGATGAATATAGAAATAGGGTGGCATTACCAGAAAGCGGAAACACATTGTGAGTATGGAACTAGACGCGACAGTTGTACGTGGTAGGCGCGCCGGATGACAAAAAGATTAAGTGAGGTCGCGGATTAGCAGAAGGGTTTGGCAGCGAACTTTCGACAATACCAAGTACATACAGTGACCCGCTCGTGACTCACGCATCGTTATACTTGTGATATATTTACTTTACGGACATGAGTACAAATTAATGAAGTTGGATTCCTTTTTGTACGTTTTTGTAGTAACGTTTATTATTCGTGATAAAATACATACATTTTTACAAAATCTGCATTTTATTCTTTTTGTCATATACGTGCGTTCTGTTACTAGTCACCGGAGAGGATAAGAGGAATTGGTCTATACTATACATGTGCTGACCAGACAGCTTTACATAATGTTTATTTTGAGTTATCTCATTGCAGTGATGTGTTTTATTTTTATTTGATTTGCTTTTAGTGACAGACGAAAAAACAGCCTATTTGATGGTAAGTGGTACCTGCCGCACATGAACCTTAGAATTGGATTTTTTTGTAATTGGCTTTAAAACAGTGGAGGCAGTTTTTTGCATGTTATTTTATCAGAAATAATTATGTTAACCAGTAAGGAGATGAACATTTCTGAAGTTTACAAATTGTAAAGAAAAGTATTTTTACGAATTTTATCTATTTTGTGTAAACGACATTTATTTTCTAAAGGGTCTCGTTTAAATTCAATGACAATATAATTTTCGATAAGAAACAACTGTCGTCTTATCGAAAAATAAGATTGTGTCTCTTACCTGTGGTTCATCATTTAATTTACGGTGATGCTCGTGACTCGGTTCCGTCGATCGCTTGTGAATCTCATGATGTGACAGTAAGTAATAGTGCTTCAATGAACCGATCTGAAACAATACATATAATATGTCAAAACTCTTAGATAAAGCTAATATCTCACTTATTATGAATATATGATTATTACCTAAATAATTTCTTAATGAATTTTCTAAAAGAATACGATAGAAAAGTATGCAAGGGCGTTTTGAAGAGTCTCTTTTTAATGGATAAAAGTTACTCAAATTTTGTTACTACGCTAAAAAATAACAATAATTTTAATCATCATCGATTAAATTTCTCAACAGTGTCCAAGTTCAATGAACAATTTAAATTCAAACAAGTAATTATATTCTTAATTCTGAACCATGCCTTTATTAATCCTAATGGCATTACATGACAACGATGTATTCTACTCAGATTCCTTCACAGTTTTTTTCGTGGAGCGACTATTATCAGTACTTATAAAATATATAGTTTCTATGTGATGACAAAGTACAAAATATAATTACCCACCTTATCTTATCTTACCCGTGGGTATCGTAAAAGGCGACTAAGGGATATAATATGCATAAAATATTTTTGTAAGAGAAAAAACACACGAAAATGACTATTTTTTTTTTGGGGGCGTGGGCTACTTTCGGCGCACTCGTCGCCCGGCTTCGTCCGGGGTGACAGAAGGGCAGCGCGCACAGCCCCGTAACCCACCAGTGACATGTCGCCTTCGTTGTTGGGCCGACCACCGGTGCAATAAAAAGACTATACCAATCTGTCGAACCAGCGTGGTGTGTAGTAGGTCAATTTCTTTCCCTTCGTTATAGTGATTTCAAAAATACGTGTAGAAGAGTCTATGCCTTAAATGCTACATGTTATGAACAGGATATATGTAGGCATGTAAGTAGCGTCTACGGTATAAGTAGGTACGAAACGGCGTGCCGTCGCGTTAGACTAGAGTTTGTCAGCCGATCAGCTGATTAATATCAGCTTATCTTAATATTAGATTAATATCGCCTTAATAGGCGAAGTTTATCTTGCTTATGCGAACGTAATCATTGATTTATTCAATTTCTAATAAGCATTTAAAAAGTACGAGTAGGTTGTAGATTAAGTATCACTGATTTTACACAATTCAATCAGAGTCATACGAAAAAGTGAAGACAAATTTTAAAACTTTACAGGTCTCTAATTCATTAAGACTCCATACGCACACATACACGATCCTTGCGTACAAAAACAGCGAAAGAAAAAAACTTATTGTTGTATGCAGCCTAGATGGCATAGTAATACGTAATCCAACAAGTGTGTGTTTTTAATCTCATATTGCAAACACCGATCGGTAATATAACAACTTCGCAGTCTTATGATCTGAAAACTCCTGCACAAGTTCGTTTTAAAGTATCGTAGTTTAAATTACCAACAACTATTTCAAGTAAGCTTTGAAAGCTTATCTTGAATGAGTGCTAACTGATAAGCATATCTAGTGCACATTGTATCGAATTATATAGAATATTTTATCCCATATAATATGTTTGTCCGCTAAATTGGATGCACCTTATAGCATCAGGCTAAAAATATATTTTGTCATCACACCTATGATAGAAAAATGTATGCAGATAATATCACTATAAGAGAAAGAAATAAAACCTTATACAAGCCTGTCTCACCAAAAGGGTGAATCATGGCCAAGAGTAGAACATAGGAGTTGGTAAAATACGAAATATGATGAATAAATGAAATAACTTTGTATACTATTGTATATTGTTTCACCGAGAATTCGGCCGCGTGGTAACAAACTAAGCAAAGCTGCATCTCGGTGCAAATTGACGGCGTCGTATAAGGATATAGGTCTCTGTCGCCTTTCGAAAGACAGTGAGAAAAGATAACAGAAATTCAATACACTTTCTAGAAGATGCTCTGGCATGGCGAGAAAAACTTAATAGTTTTATTCGAAAGTTCCTAGTAACGAGGAGTATTATATTCATCACTACAAGTCATCATTTACCAATGTTTACAGTGAAGATAAAGTGTACATATATTTTACTAACAATAAATAAGGTACACTTATAAAACAAGAATTTTACGAACCCATGATCTTTGTTTACGTTATACGACTTAAGTAGAACTATACGTAAAAGCCATTTGAATTTCCTAACGACTTATCCAAACTATCTGGGCCTTATCGCGACTTTATTTCCATGACTACAATCAAGTGCCGTCGAAAGCCCAATGTACAAAAACATTAGCCGCAGTAATTTATTCCTATTGCTTTTCTGAATTAGTACCTTTAGGGTTGTGCTATTTTTTGTAAATATTTTTCGCTGAGTTTAATAAATCGAGAGCACGCGAACCTACCCGCCCCAGAAGGGCGTTAAAACAGCGATAGCCCTTATAGGCATCGTTACGAATGTTATTTAGAACATTTTTATGGCTTGTTATTATCATTGTAGTCATTATTTTCGTGTGCCCTCATAAAAATCAAGGACCTGAATTTGACTAATATCATATTAGAGGTTGGAATGTTTTGAGGTTTTTTGTGTTTCGGATTACGAACGGTAGTATTATTAATTTTCATATTTATGAAGGAATGAACATTTATAATAGTCGTATAAATATGAACAACAGATTATGTTTATACGACATTTATGACTATTTAATGTCAAAATTTTTATATTTACTACGTCAGTAGTCGTTATGAAATGAACGACCTAGTATAAAATGAATAATTTTAATGGTGTTTTTGCTTTAAAATTATTCGCTTTCCTGAAATCCTTTTTTGGCAGGCTACAGTGTGGCTCACGCCGTCCGTTCCGGACGGGGTGACGAGAGGGCGGCGCGAGACCTCATAACCCGCCATATTCTCTCCTCATCCCCATTGAACCAACCACTAACACTGAATCCTTGACGCAGCCAGACCGACGAGATACTCTTTCGGGTACGTCCCCGAAGTGTCGCCCTAACGCGTTCAGCCTCTATGTAACAGGTAACAGACTATTCCCCGATCTGGTCACCCACGGCCTCGACTAGACCGGCATTAGGCGCAGGTTTGCTGAAATCCTCAATATAAATCTTTCCTAGAATTTTTACACCATTATTTATTTTTTATACTCTATTGCGAAAGCTAGATTAAATAAAGTATGCAAATTTACACCTCAGTCAACGTTAATTTTTTATATTACTGTTATGTTTGGAAACAACACAATTGTCGTAATATTTAAATTTTCCTAACAAACTTCAATAAACTTAGAACAATCTAACAGAGAAATAATAGGAATACTCTTATATGTTAATTACCAAATGACGATACCAACTTCATCCGCTTCGGTTCTGACTGAAAAAGATTCGTTTCGGTGTTATTTGACTCGGCGTTGCATATTATACCAAATAACCTTTCTCGATAAATTCTAATATACTCGATATTGGAAGTAACATAATTACATATATCTAACCAATGCTCAACAATCAATATTGTTTAACTGCTTTGGTATAGGAGTTAACATGCTTAGAACACGTGACGTAAAAACACGTTCTTAACTCAGTTCAATTATCAGTAAAAAAAGTAATACAGCATAACAGCCAAGATAAGTATTTCTTTAGTCATAACGGATACGTGCCTGGATTGTCATATAATATATCCTCGAAGATTATTAACACCCTCGTAACTCAGACGCGAAAAAAAATCAATGTGCATTGATTCCATTACATTCCCACTTAATTTATTGGCGTGATAATAGTAAAAGTAGGTCCTATTATTAACACCCTCGTAACTCAGACGCGAAAAAAAATCAATGTGCATTGATTTCATTACATTCCACTTAATTTATTGCCGTGATAATAGTAAAAATAGGTCCTAAGCTATCATCATCATCATCTCAGCCCATATACATCCCACTGTTGGGCTCGGGCCTCCTCCATAATGGAAGGGTAATTGACCTATTATACCACGCTGGTCAGACGTGTTGGTTTTATTTCGAGTTTTCCTTCTCTCGCATAGATGTTATATGCGTTTTATATCCCTTAGTCGTCTCGTACGATCACCCACGGGTAAGATAGGGGGTGGTGAATTGTATTCTTACTCCGTCACCACACGGATAAAGCTATATATCGTAAGAATTTTAAGTATTAGTAACTCAAACATTAGTAAGTAATCCACAAAATAAATTGCTTAAGTTTAAATATATCACATTTAATACACGCTACTAACAGATCTCATGAGTTTTGCAGAAATCTTAAGTCGTTCTATATATTAAGACTCAGGTGAAATTCATCACAGTGTCAGGATTCGGCCTGAAATAGACGAGGGATTAAATTATTTGGCGGATCACGTGCCGATGCTTTACGAGGTCGTGGGGATGTAAAGGTTCGTCTATTAACTAACACCCAGCCTCAACACGGCTAAGAGACCTTACGAGTAAAATACGACGTCTTTATGTTACAATATTAGCTTCAAATTTTCCCTTTGTTAACTTCAATGACGTACTGTACACTGTAAGCGTAGGATTACTTATATGAAACATAGATTCGCCAACCTTTATAATGGATTTTGGGTAAAAGATCATCAGTTGTAAAGTTAACGTACGACAGACTGAGTTAAAGTGAGCTTATTTATTTATTTTTGTTACACTTTCACGCTTTAAATACACAAACATTATCTATGATTATTTACGCGAATATTAGACATATCGCACTTTTAATCTAATACCGTCATTAAACGAAATTTTTCGAAAAACTGTTTTTAATACCATCTATTTGCCGAGCACTGAATTTACACATTGCTTCAATTTATATATTTTAATTTCACTTAACTTTTTAATTTTTTTCGAAAATGTGTATGTCACTAATATTTTAAATTATTTATATCCACTAATTAATAATAATTAAAAAGAAAAAAATGTGTTTTAATAGGAATAATAGTTGTTAATAAAATAAAAATTAAAGACAATTATTCCTGAAACGCTAATATACTCTTATTTATATTAGTTAATATTTGTCATAAATCTTTAAATAGCTCTCCTGTAATATTTGCTTATTTAAGATAGTGACGGTATTGGAATAAAGGTGCGAATTATGTTTGCGTCCATGAACGTTGCAAAGTGTTCGAAACGTCGGGCAATCAAAAATCAAATACAAACGGGATAAAAGCCGTAAAACTAGCTTTAATTGCAATCATTATCAAATTTTATAAACACATGGTCAGGATTACAGACAAGAACGTGACATGTGAACACATCAAGTTGTCCTTTAATAGAGGACAAAATTTGTTTGTAGAGGCCAGCGCGTGCAGGTCGAATGAGTTGGCATAAACATTTTTATTTCAGTTTTCCTCCTCTTTTAATGATATTATCTGCTTAAGTCCTGTATAAATCATCTATAGAAAAGGCGCTATTAATACTATGTAAAGATATGGCAATAGCAATGTAATATAAAACAGCACTCATTCGAAACGTTCAATATTATCATTTACAAATGTATCTCGTTTTATTTACATAGAGAATTCATGCCTTTTTTTTTGTGGGTGGGCTGCGGTCTCTGCACCACTCCGTCCGGGGCGACAGAGGGGCGTAAGCACGCAACTCCCGCAACCCACCCGAAAACGACGTCGCCTTCGTCGTTGGGCCGACCACCGGAGCAGAGTTAACTTGTCGTCAGTGGTCGGCCCGACGGAATACCCCCTACTTGGGGTACCCTCCCATCGACTGACGTCCCCCCCTCGGGGAGGACGTCGGTCTTTCCTCACGCGGTCGGCCTCTCGGCGGGTGACGGACTAATCCCCGGTCACGTCACCCGCGGCCTCAGCTAGGGCGGCATGAGGCGCAGGTAATTGCGCCTACGCCGCCCCAGTCGCCGGCGGCGGATTTCCTCATCGAGGCTGCGCTTCTCGCGCAGGCGATCCGCCGCCTCCTTTCGCGAGATCACTGTCTCGCAGAAGACTGCGACCGCGTCCCAATTCTCGACGCTGTCGACCATCGCCCTAGCGATAGCCGGCAGCTTCAGGTCTGCACCGATGATTGCGACGAGTTCACAGCGCTGCACTGCCCAAGCCGCGCAGGCCTCGAGCGTATGGCACGCCGTGTCCTTGTCGCAATCGCAGTGGTGGCAAGACGGTGTACTCGCCCTCCTAACGACCTTGTGCAGGTATTTGGCGAAGCACCCATGCCCCGTCAAAACCTGCACCAGTCGGAAGGAGAGCACCCCGTGCCGCCTCTCCAACCACTGCATCAGCACCGGCCGGAAGGCCTCCACGGTTCGCAACCCGGACCGAGGCCTCTCCAGCCAGACTGCCCAAAGGCCAATGACGTCTCGGCAGGCGTCGACGCGCCAGGCGGTGAGCTCCCTTAACGAGATCACACCACCCTCCGCTCGCACCCCGTCACCCGCGGATACAATCCGGCGAGCATTTCCGCCTCCAGATCCCACGGGGGAGTCCCGGCCAATAGGCACGCTGCCTCCGTCGAGAATTCATGCCTACATATACATATAAGTTAGGTCCTCAAAGCTTTCGAGTTGTTTTAAAGGCTTGAGTGACATATAAATAGGCATGTATGTCTCACAAGCAAATAAATTCAGCTGAGTTAAATTTGATCAGGACTTTCGGTATGAACGAAGTTCATTTAATATTTAATGTATATCTTTATACACAAATTTCTTGTGTACGTGTGTATGTCACTGAATTCCTCCTAAACGGCTGGACTGATGTTCATGAAATTTCTTGTGTGTGTTCAAGGGGATTTGAGAGTGGTTTAGATTCACAATTGGACCCTGTAGGTGGCGCTGCTGTGGATTTCAAGGAGAATATCTCTTATTTTGTCTGAACAGAACTACGTCTGTTGGGTCAGCTAGTTTTATATATTTTATTTCGTCTTACATTTATTTTTAAACCCTATGCGTGACGAAGACTTTAAGCTGTTCCATAAAATGCTCGAATTGATACCAAAGTGGACTTAAACAGCTCACATTTATGTACGACGGGATTTTTCACATGAGAAACTAGAGTTCTATTACCTTTGTTGGGCTATAACTATGACAATAAAGCCGTCATTTTAACAACGTGCTACAATGTAATAGTCTCTTTTTTATGTTACTGATGAATGTTTAAGAATTTAATGGGTAATTATTTTTTTAATGGTAAGACATATGTATAACAAATATACACTGAAACAATGATTTTTAGATCCCATAAAGAATTCGGCCGCATAAAACACATCACAGAAGATCGCTCGTTAGACAATTGCGCTTTTATATTTTGTGATGTTTATAAGACTAATGCCGTCTTCAAAAGATAAGCTTTAAAATTACGTCAAATAAAAATTGGCCATCCAAACAAATAAAAACGATATAACTGGATTCAATTTAACAAAATTAAACAAAAACGTAAAAAATATAATTTAAAATTACATCGAAAATATAACCAATTTTTTTTTAATGAAAAGATAACACAATATCGTAGCGAATTATAAACGGAACGGAAGCGATGGAGCAAATATTGCCGATGCCGAGAATTTAATACTTCCAAGACTGAAGGTGGTAGGTGTTCACCTATGCAAAATTAGTTTTATCTTGGAAGAGAAAAATTCGGTGTAATAAGTATTTCCGACGCTCGAATGAACTGACAAGGAAAACGTGTGGAAAATAAACGGTATTGATGATACGAAATATGATGGCATAAATTCTTATTGAACTGAATATTCTGGCAGGTATCAGATATCCGTTGCAAATGTGCGAAACACAAAGTCTCTGTTACCTTTTCACAATTCAATGCGTTCTAGTTGGCCCTTCAATAATAACGGTTGTACGAAATAACTCGTTGGATTATAAAATAAATATGAATAGTAAAAGTTGTAATTTCGTGGTACGTCCTCGTCAAAGTCGGGTTGGTTTTTTTTATTGGCGGTGGTGGCACATGAGCGGGCACACTTGATGGTAAGTGATGCTGCCGTACGTGGACCTTTATAATACCAGGGGTAAAGCCAGGCCGTTGCCTACCGTGAAATAAATACTTTTCTTAAACCTCATTTAAAGAAGGATATGTTATAGCGCTCGGGAAACACAGCAACAGGTAGTTCATTCCAGAGCCTGGATACATATTGCAAATAAATAGGATGATGATGACGTTGGGCCGACCATCGGTGCAGAGTTTCTTGACTTCAGTGGTCGGCCCGACGGAATAGCCCGAGGGAGTAAGTACCCTCTCCCATCGACGTCACCAGGCTAACCTCTCCACGGGTGTCAAACTAAATCCCCGGTCCGGTAACCAGCAGCCTCTGTTAGGGCGGCATTGGGCACAATCAATATCCCTAGCATTATGTTGACGTAAATAGTGTGCGTAGAAGAAAAAAGGACAAAGCAAAATGTGGTTACACTTCTGCTTACCCCTTTGTTGCCGCCAAATTATAAAATTTGTACAACAGATCTAATCGGATCATTTCTGAACGGTGGCGACAAGTACGTGCTATGTGCATCCCTTTCCCCCGCCACGCGTATGTCAGTCGCGTACGCCGCTCGGTCACAAAAACATCATTATAGACAATTAGTGCCGAAGATCAATATCTAGAACCCAAAAGACACCGTGGCTGTGCTTCCCCAGTTCCTGACCTGCATATTGGCGAGTACTTTGTTTTATACCAGACACCCTTAGAGAGATAACGAAGTCAGAATATAAGTAAATAAGAAACAACCAGGAAAAGAACATTGTAAAAATAAGAACCAAAATAAATAATAACATTAACACGAACCCATAACATATTACAGTGCTGTTACTATATTATTTGGGTCCCGTGAGCACATGGACGACTTTATTTGCAGATAACTAGCATATTTTCCTAACAGGAAAACCCAGCATTACACCGAGTTTCGCCCACAATCTAACCACGAGTAAGCTCCCTAAATTGCTGTGGCGACGTTTTAGTAAAGGCTATGTATATATTCACTATTGCTCCTTTTAGGTGTTTTGTTGAAATACATGTATTTTACTATTTTATAGTAAGTACTAATTTTTGTGTGGTGACAGAGTAGGTATACACTTCACCACCTCCTTTCTCGTCGTCATTATCATCATCTCAGCTCTTATACGTTCCACTGCTGGGCTTGAGCCTCTTTTACAATGGAAGGGCAATTGACCTACTAAACCATGCTGATCAGACGTGTTGGTATATATTTTTTTTAATATTCTTCTTTTTCATAGATATTATATGCATATTATTTCCTTAGCCATCTTTTATGACACCCACAGGCAATATAGGGGGCAGTGAATTGTATTCTTACTCCGTCATCACACAGTAAACTACCAAAAACTACCATATAAAATAATATATTTCATTACATTGCGAACTTACAATATATGTATTTGAGTTCCATTGACGAAACTACACTGCTGAGTATTTAAAGTATAAATAGGTATGACTATAAAAATTACAAACATCACACTCGAATTAAGAATCACCTATATGGTCGCGGTTTCTAATACTACCAAAACTTACATTGCTATTGAGTGTCGCAAAATACCACTAAGAGCTTTATTTCGAGCTTTACTTCAACTACATCTGATGTCGCCTAGTCAACAATACACTCGCACGAAAAAGCCGGCCGAAAAACCGGTTAAAAAACTATTGTCAAAACATTTGCAATATGTACAATGTAAGAACAATACATATTGCATCGATCCCAAGTAACAGATATTGACACTCGAATTCAAAATATTATTTTTTTATTTCTACGCACAATATCCATCTATCACGGGTGTCGAAACGACAAACCTCATAACGCAACATATTTCAAGATTTACACATGATAAATTCTGAATTTGACATCGTATTAAAAATCTTTTCTATGTAAATATCGTGATTGTATGAATTGACATTACGCAAAGTCTGCACTATCACGTCCAGTTATAGATTGAACTCCAAACAAAGTTTTATGTGAACCACTCTAAGATAAAACAACTTTATGGTTCACATACAAACGTTTATTACAAACTGGAAGTTTTGCGATATTTAATATAGCAGCTAAAAACCTTTGTTGATATATTTAATGTACGTAATGTTATGTGACATTAAATTTTACATTGTATTGTTGTTATAATTTTAGAAAGGAATTTAATTTATGCACGCGTATGATGATTAAGATTGCAGAGATGTTATAATGGTCTAAATATAATACGACCATATATTTTGTCCATGTGATGACGGAGTAAGAATACCATTCACCACTCTCTATCTTGATCATGACTAACATATAGATTAAGGGTTCCAATCCCGCAGCCTGAATTCAATCTCGGTATTTGCGGGACTACGAATTTTCAATCCCGCGGGATCTCGGTATTTGCCAGATCCCGCATATCGAAAATATTCACATTTATATAAGGCAAATAAACCAATGAATTGATCAACTGCACATTTATTTACGTACATATTACTATTAATATGAGATCAATCAAATTACACCGTTTATTTGTAACAAAAATAATGAATTAATCGACTAACTACACATTTATTATGAGATCAATGAAATTACTTCGTTTATTTATCACAAAAACCTTATGAATTATCAACTAATTCCATATTTATTGAAGTATTACCACTAATATGAGATCAATCAAATTCATCATCATCATCATCGCAGCCCACATACGTCCCACTGTTGGGCTCGGGCCTCCTCCACAATGGGAGGGAATTTGACCTACTATACCATGCTGGTCAGACATGTTGGTATAGGGTTTCATTTCGAGTTTTCCTTCTCTTGCACAGATGTTACGTGCACATTATATCCCATAGTCGTCTTATACAACGTCCACGGGCAAGATAGGGAGTGGTGAATTGTATTCTTACTCCGTCACCACACGGACAATCAAATTACATCGTTTTTTTTTCCTTCACAAAAAACAGTAACATATACTGAATTAAAAACAAATCAAAACTAAACAAATCTTCTAAAAAAAATACACATAAAATTAAAAAAAAATTCAAACAAAATAAACATACATTTAAAATGTATATAGGAATGTTACTGTTTGAGTTTGAGAGTATATTAAGTTTGAGGTTGCATGCACGCTTTTTTTCAGTCCCGCAAATCCCGCGGATCCCGCGCCCGTAATCCCGCATCATGCGGGATTGGAAAGTGGCGCGGGATCCCGCAATACCAAGATCCCGGTATTGCGGGATTGGAAGCCCTAATATAGATGTTATATGCATATTTTATCCCTTAGAGAGCAAGAGAAAGAAAACTCGAAATGAAACGATATACCAACCTGTCTGACCAGAATGGTATAGTAAGGTCAATTTCTCTCCTATTGTAGAGGAGGCTCGAGCACAATGGGGGACGTATATGAGCAAAAATGATGATGATGATATATTTTTAAGTCAAAACGAGACGCTCGCATACCGTAAATATTACTTTTTGTGTCAGAATGAGACACTTGCAGAAATATGAACTGAAAAGCCCAAAAAAACAAGGATACACGAAATAGGTATAAATGAACTTAAAACTGTAAAATATGAAAAAAAATACTCGTCTGTTTGCAAAAGCAGGATATTTTTGTTACAGCTCTGGGGGATAGACAGTTTGAGAACAGTACTGACCGGTTGATACCGAGACATAATGCCGTTAACTAAATACCAACATGTATTGTCGATAGTCGAGGGTTTAATTTACACGCAGAACAATTCTATGTGCGATACATAACTGGTTGCTCTAAGTGCGATTTATAGTCACTAGTAATAAGTATAGTCAGGTACTCAAGGATACGAATTTATCTTTAATATAGAGTAGGTAACTACCTTAAAAATATAGCTGATTCAACACACGCTGTTCTAAACAAATCTAAAAGATAAAAGAATTTCTCCTTGAAATCGATCGCAGCGCTACCTACCGGGCTCAATTATTAATCTAAAACATCGAATCCACTAGAACATAAACAAAAAAGTTATTAAAAACGGTCCAGCTGTTTAGGAGTTCAGTCACATATGGACAGAAGATTTATACATATAAAGATAAAGACATTAATAATAATAGTGTCGTGTGTCCTGTTGTATTCAAAAGTTATTTTTAATGAAAACTATCGTGCCATTCAGAATAATGGAGGCTTGAAGTAAGTATAAGTGCATGTCAACATTTTAGAGGTCTTAAAAAATTATCTTGTGATCTGTGAAGTTTTTCTCAGCGCGTTCATTTCAAATGGTTTATTTGCTTTAGAACTTTTTCTTTCTGTATAAACTTGTATTAAAACTGTGCTCTTTGATAGAAGATTTTTTTTAAATAGTCTGCATTATAATAGATTTATTTTCTTAATAAGAAAAGTACGTATAAAACTATCTGAAATGTATATTTAATGTATATTTCACACCGCAAGCCCGTGTGCCAGGCACAGGCTTCCTTCGGCTAACCTAGCCACCACGCTAGCACGGCGTTACGGCATAGCGCTTTAAGGTTTATTATATCCAGCTTTCCTCCTCTTCTCTAAGAAGGGAGGGATTGTTTTGTTATTCCGTCAACATACAGATAATATATCAATTGCTTTCAAATCTTTTAAAAGCATCGCCTTGTTCCCCCAAGAGGATCTCAAATTTACTTAAGCCATAAAATTTTTCAATTTTAATAAATTTAATCATCTATAACGAAGGTACTTTGAAAATATTAAATTTATTTTTCCTTAGGTAAAGGTATTAATAAAAAAAGGCTATTATAATATTCCTTTCTGTGATAAATATTTTTCGCTTATTTTAAACACGTAGTCTATTATGTTCATTATGTTCGTTTCTTTGTCGTTTCAATCTATTTTTGTACACTAGCAAGAATAAAATATTAGTACTTATTTATTTATTAAGTACTAGCTATATATATATATATATATATATATATATATACGGTTTAGTTCGTGCATTATGTAGTGTATATTATTTGTCCATATTTTAAGACTAATCATTTCTCTGAAAAAAGGTATCTTGTCTTTTTGTGCGTCCTTGTCAATGCAAAATTAAATTGACAATCGTTTGAATAGTTAGAGCGGGCCTAGTCGCTGGATGTCTATACAATTTAAAAATGAGATTATGACTAGAATAGACAACTGTCAAATTGGATTTTAATTTTCGTTTCTGCCTCGTTGCAACTTAACAATTATATAATAGAATAATGGAAATTGCTTTTAAAATTTAACTGTAAACACAGTTTAAAAGCCTTGGAAATAGGTGTGAAGTCCCAGCAACTAGGCTCGCTTTTTTTTTTGTGGTAGGCTATGGTCTGGGCGCACCCTGTCCCATCTGTTCGCGATGACGAATAAGCCATGTGCGGCCCCATAACCTAATGTATTTCCTCCCCATCCCCATTGGGCCGAGCACTGGTACAGATTTTTTGACATCCGTAACCGACTCGATGGGTTACCCTTTCGGGTACTGTCCCCTTCGATGCCCCGGCAACAAAGCAGTTGTCAGGACATCGCCCTAAGATGTAAAATTGTTACAAACAAACAAAGAAACAAAATCACAATCTATTATTGCACACAATCACTGCCAAGAAGGAATAGCTATAATCGCCACACTTGGCAGGCGGGTGGATTACTATAGATAGATCACTACAGATACTACCACAGTAGCAGAATTGGTCAATCAATTGGAATAGATTTCTAACAAATACAATCTAGATTCAAGCTCTCCTTTTCAATTCGATTCAAGCTCTCATTTTCTCTATCTTTCTCTTTGTCTTCTTAAAACACACACATTTTTTGTATGTATGAAAATTTCATGAACATTAATTTAAATATTAATTAACATTTAACTGTACCGGAATAAAATATTCAAATTAGTAGTACGTAAGCACATTATAATAATGAATAGCAACAAAAAATTTAAATATAAACTTTCGTATTAAAACCATTTTAATGTAACATATGCCCGGTATAGGGTTTACCTTCAAAATTTAAGATAATATATTTGCGTTGGCTTCACGCGCTGAGCA
Source organism: Lymantria dispar (assembly GCA_032191425.1). Taxonomy (NCBI): domain Eukaryota; kingdom Metazoa; phylum Arthropoda; class Insecta; order Lepidoptera; family Erebidae; genus Lymantria; species Lymantria dispar. The sequence continues at coordinate 26,571,900 of CM063452.1, read as the reverse complement.
CACGGGCCAGGCCACCGCAGTCAGCTCGATTTTTCACATCGTCCACAATTTATGTTTCTCGTTTGAGAGCGCCGCAGCGAATGTATGATTCAAGATTAACATATTATCTGCTTAAAACTGCTTGTTATTTAACGTTATATCCGGACGCTTAAGCGACGATAAAGTTTGATTAAAATTACGCCTCGCATACTCGTGATACATAATAATGTTGAATGTTCTACAAGATGGAACACGGCAAGAAGATTGTTATCTAGAAATAAAATGTTCATGAAAATATATGTTACGAAGAAAAACTTTAGTGTTCTCATCGGAAGCAACTCATTGTATACAATTTTGAAAACTTAAAAGTCCTAAAAAAAGCGTGCAAAGTACGCATGTCAGAAGTGAAACTTCTTTAACCTTTATCCTTCATCCTCCATCCTTCATCCCTCATCCTTTATCCTTTAATCTGTCAATTATAGACGGATTTAAAAATAATATAAAATAGTATATATATTTCTGTCTCATTCTTTGCCGGCTTCATCCTACACATTTTTGTATTTGTGGCTCTTACCTGTCGTTTTTCCGTTGCATCCGGTTTGAAATCACAACGATTCTAAAGAAGTTTCACTTCAAAAAAGCAGTCAATCTACAACTTATCATCGCTTAAAATAATTATGCTACTTAGCTTATAATGTAATAACATAATTTACCGCGTGGTGACGGAATAAGAACAGTTCTAGTCCATGGGTCTCGTAAAAGACGACCTAAATAACATATAATATATTTACATTTATTACGTAATGAATATATTTACAATGGTAAGGAATCTTATTTATAGTCCATAAAATATAGCTTGATCTCTGTGACAGATGTCAACGGAACCGACGAAGTAAGTTTGAACGAGCGATATGCTCACAATTTTATTTTGTATCACAGATATTTTCATTCTTTTCGTGCCAGTTTTATTGCAACTGAAGTGAAATATATTATAAATATATAAATATTAACATTCATGCCTAAAATTTACCTCGTAAGTACTGCAATACCTAGTAAACATTTTATAGAAAAATGACGCTTATGCACGTCCAAGGTTATACTAGACTGAAAATAAAAGAGAGATGGGACAGTCTATAGACGTAATTTGATAACCGATCTTTATTAAATTTTTCATAAAAGAAATACACCCAAAATAGTACCTAAATAAATCTTTCAACATTTTTTACTATTACAACAGACAGTTACACTATAAAATACATACATTTAATTAATTAAACATTAAAAACAACTTTTTGTGTCAGAGTAAACGATAATACTATGTACGCATTGTTGTCAATTAACTAAACATGTTCATTCATAAAACAGTCGCAATTGATCTAACGACTATCCCTTTTATGGCAAAAAATGATAAATGTTCTAGCAGGAACGCCCCAGTGATGATAACAATAGTGATGTTGACCTTGATTGTACTTCTTACGAATAATTAAAAAAGTCAAAAACAGTTTTTGTTTCATTTAAATTCAAAAAGACTTTCATTGATTGTATTTCAATAATAATAGAATATCACAATTATAAAAATAGAGAGTTTAATCGATAAAAAACTACGGACTTCATCGGAAGCGTGACAGCACTAGTGACAACTGTCACAGAGATCAAGCTATATTTTATGGACTATAGTATACTATCTTATTTAGTATGCTAAAGTGAAGAGTTCATATAGGAAATTATTTCGATCTTCTAATTATTAAATTTTGTAATCCATTTAATAAGCATACTATGAAATTAAGGAAGTCCATTTTATAAGGGTTGGAACGCAGCTGTCGCATAAATAAAAGCGTTATAAAAGGAAAATTTTAACAGCTCAAAAGTAGATAAAGTGTAATTAAACTCACTGGGACGTTATGAACGTAGTCGATAAACTGGTACAATATCAAGTACCCAGCACTCGGGCCGAGCACCCTTCTCCCTCCAAGTTATCAAAATTAGTAATTAATATCGACAATATTGAGTTGAAATATTAGACCTTTGAACTTTGTAAAGTGCTTACTATGATGGCCAGCATTTATCGTAAAATCATTCGTTCGGAAATTGGTCGTCCAGACGTTTTTACTTAACGCGTTCTAATTCTACGATCGTTCTACACTTAGAGTGCCCTATTTCAGTTTAATTATATTTTCACATTTCATTTCACGCTTACTTTTATCCGCATCTTAGCTGGGACATTTTATTGGATATACATTTTTCCACCGTGTGGTGACGGAGTAAGAATACAATTCACCACTCCCTAACTTGCCCGTGAATGTTGTAAAAGACGACTAAGGGATTTTTTACGCATATAACATCTATGCGAAAGAAGGAAACCTCAAAATAAAACGCTATAGCAACCCTAGACAGGTTGCTATAGCGTTTGCTATAGTCAGACGACTAGCGTGATATAGTAAAGTCAATTTCCTTCCTATTGTGGAGGAGGCTCGAGCCCAGTAGTGGGACGTATACGAGCTGAAATGATGATAATACATTTTTCCATGTGGTGACAAAGTAAGAATACCTACAGTTTATGGTGATAAAGAGTAAAATAAGAACAGGTGCGTTCTCTTGCGCGTGGGTATCCTAAAAAGCGAATAAAGGATATCTTGCTCATAACAACTATGAAAGAGAATGAAAACTAACTACTAACCAAATAAACCCTTTACCAATCCGACTACGATGATGATGATGATATAATTTTTTTACGGTTTAACATATAGATCCCTTTTAATCTTTTGTACTATACATGTTACAATTTGTTCCATAAATACGCATATTATTACGTCAAATCATCGTCTAACTATACACACTAGTGGTCGAAATTCGGCCATAACTCATTTAAATTAATTTTTTGCTACACAATTTTCTTTTAATTTTATTGATGTATAATTGTATATTGAGCAAGCTGTATTTCACTAATAACTAAAGTCCCGTACACATGTTGGCCGAGCCTAGGCCAGCGCGATCGTTGGCAAATATGTATAAGGCGAGTGCTAGCGTCCACACGTTAGCCGAGTGCGGCAAATGCCAACGCGAGTGGCCAACGTAGACGAGTGTTTGTAGAGCTGTCCACACGTTAGCCTCGGTCAGTGTTCATTGTACACTGAAACACTACGGACGTTGACATTAACGTTGCTGCAGCTTCAACTATTTATTTAATATTTCCTTAAATTTCCTTCCCTTGCATAGAACATCTATGCAAGGGAAGGAAACCTCGAAATAAAACCCTATACCAACCTATCTGACTAGCATGGAATACTAAGGTCAGTTTCCCTCCTATTGTGGAGGAGGCTCGAGCCCAACAGTAGGACGTATATGAGCTAAAATGATGATGAATGATGAAGATACTTTTTGATACTATAGGTAACATATAGGGTGACTTGGATCTAATTATTTACGTCGCATATCTAGAAGTGGTGATGCAAATTTGAAAATATAATCATTTATATTGAGCGACAATATCACATTAAACACGTCTAACCGCGATGGATGTCAACCGTGTAATGACGAGCGGGCCAACGTGTGGACGGCATTGGCCGAGCGCAGACGAGTGCCTTTGATTTGTGCACAAAAACCAACACCGAGGCGAAGTGAGGGATCACGAGCGACGGCGAGTGACGGCGAGTGACGACGAGTGAAGATAAATCAGCTGTCCACACGTTGCACTTGTATTCACTCGGCCAACTAGGCGAGCGACGGCGAGCGTTGGCCAACTAAGGCAAATCAGGTGCACACACGTTGGCGTTCGCCATCGCTCGCCTGCACTCGGCCAACATGTGGACGCCCTATCTATACGGTTATTTGCACGACACCTATGCCTAAAATAGCAATTAAAAAATGTTTGTGTCTGTCTGTCTGTCTGTTTGTTCCGGGTAATCTTCAAAACGGCTGAACCGATTTCGAAAATTCTTTCACCAATGGAAAGCTATAATATCAGGGTGTAAACTAGGCTATATTTTATCCCGGTATTCCCACGGGAACGGGAACTACGCGGGTAAAACGACTATAACCTATAATCGAAGCGAAGCGAGGGCGGGTTGCTAGTAATATATAAGTATGTACATATGTCTATTAGACATTGTCATTATAATTATGATTGTTTGACGTTCAGTTCGACCAGAGATTTTGAGAGTAAACAAAAGTGTATAAGCGCGCGTGTGTATGTAGCGATTGCATAGTAGTGTACGTAATGCCTTTTTTAGTGAATTTAGTGTATTTTAAGACATTATTATATAAAATTTCAGTTTTATGCACTTCTCCTCATTATATACTTCAACTGTGCCAAATTTCATTGTCCGTTAACGTAATTTTCGTAAAAAGGGGTACAAAGTTTTTGCTTCACGTATTAATATATAGATAATCAACATTTAGAAGAAAAAAACGTACAATATATAAAACAATAACTTAAATATAACATGAAAAATTTCCGTGTGGTGACGAATAACAATACCATTCACCATCTCCCTTTCTTGTCCATGCGTGTCGTAAAAGACGGCTAAGGGATTAAATATGAGGCGGCACGGGGTGCTCTCCTTCCGACTGGTGCAGGTTTTGACGGGGCATGGGTGCTTCGCCAAATACCTGCACAAGGTCGTTAGAAGGGAGAGTACACCGTCCTGCCACCACTGCGATTGCGACGAGGACACGGCACGCCATACGCTCGAGGCCTGCGGGGCTTGGGGAGTGCAGCGCTGTGAACTCGTCGCAATCATCGGTACGGACCTGACGCTGCCGGCTATCGCTAGGGCGATGGTCGACAGCGTCGGGAATTGGGACGCGGTCGCAGCCTTCTGCGAGACAGTGATCTCGCGGAAGGAGGCGGCGGATCGCCTGCGTGAGGAGCGCAGCCTCGATGAGGAGATCCGCCGCCGGCGACTGGGGCGGCGCAGGCGCAACTATCTGCGCCTCATGCCGCCTTAGCCGAGGCCGCGGGTGACGTGACCGGGCATTAGTCCGGCACCCGCCGAGAGGCCGACCGCGTGAGTAAAGACCGACGTCCTCCCCGAGGGGGGGACGTCGGTCGATGGGAGGGTACCCCAATAGGGGGTATTCCGTCGGGCCGACCACTGACGACAAGTTAACGCTGCTCCAGTGGTCGGCCCAACGACGAAGGCGACGTGGTTTTCGGGTGGGTCGCGGGAGTTGCGTGCTTAAGCCCCTCTGTCGCCCCGGACGGAGTGGTGCGGAGGCGCGCCGACCGCGGCCCACCCACAAAAAAAAAAGGGATTAAATATGCATATAACATCTGTGCAAGAGAAGGAAAGGTCGAAATAAAACCCCATACCAACATGTCTGACCAGCGTGATTATAGAACGCCAAGCTCTCACTTACACGCTGGTCAAACGGGTTAAAATATAAACCAATAGTAACTGGTATGTATATTTAATCATATATCGACTTAAACAATTATTTATACGAACCAAGTTGATATTCTAAGGTACTCAGAGGGTGGTTGCTAGAGGTACTATTCTTAAAACTTTTAATTGACGAAGTTCCCAACGGAGCTGGCAAGGGCATTCGCATTACATTCCAAGAATATCAAGTCCCTGTGCATAACTCAAATTGTTCACTGGCAAAACATCACGATGGAACTTTACAACGCTTTTATGTTAAATTTGTATATAAATGTTTGAACAAAGAACTTCGATAACAAACAATAATAAATAAATATTTAAAAAAGAAAGTTTATTTCAAAAAAATAATAGAAAATAAAAAAAAATCCATTTGGTGACAGAGTAAGAATACAATTCATCACTCCCTTTCTTACCCATGGATGTCGTAAAAGACGACTAAGGGATATAATATGCATCCTATGCAAGAGAAGGAAAACTCGAAATGAAATCCTATATCAACCCATCTGACCAGCGTGGTGTAGTGGGTCAATTTCCCTCCCATAGTGGAGGAGGCCCGAGCCCAACAGTGGGACATATAGGCTGTGATGATGATATGTTTCATTGCAGTTTTCAACGATGAAATGTTTTCATGCTAGTTATCGAACATAGCGTCATCAAGAATAACGTTAATAAAATCAATATCTAAAAGAATAATGTTAATCTATACCAATAAATAAAATTGGAGTGTCTGTTTGTAATGTCAAAATAATAGGCTTTTTTCATGCTCACACGGTTATTTGCACGACACCTATGCCTCAAATACAGATTAAAATTTTTTTGTCTGTCCGTTTGTGCCGGGTAATCTTCAAAACGGCTGGACCGATTTCGAAAATTCTTTCACCAATGGAAAGCTATAATATCAGGGCGTAAACTGGGCTATATTTTATGCCGGTATTCCCACGGGAACGGGAACTACGCGGGTAAAACGACTAAAACCGAAGCGAAGCGAGGGCGGGTTACTAGTAATGTTAATAAAAAGAATAAATACCAGAGTAATCAATGCTAACAAAGCAGTGAACACGAATAGTATACAAATAACTATATGAAACCAAACTCCAACAAATTTTATAGCATCTTAAGACACCCTCGACTTTCGAATGTATGTAGGTATATGTACACATGAAGATAACACACACCCTTCTTAGCGTCTAATCCTACACACGTCGCGTTTAAGGGACAACCATAGGAAATTATTACTCGCTCACGTTACAAATTATCCGGCCCCTCTGTGGACTGTGCGGGGTAACACGGTTACACAAACTCGCGACCGTTAATTTACAGCGCACCCAACAAATTAATATCTCTGATTTGGACCCTTGTCAGCGGGGGCCAACGAGGAAGACCCTACCCGTGTTGGCCACATGCCGTAAGGTAGAAACTCTCGTATTTTATGGAATTTCTTGATATCCTTGCTAATATTATAAATGCGAAAGTTTGTTTGTTTGTTACGCCTTTACGCTTAAACCTCCGAACTGATTTCAAAAATTCTTTCACTAATGGAAAGCCATAATAACCCGCCCTCGTTTCGCTTTGGTTTCAGTCGCCTTACCCGCGTAGTTCCCGTTCCCATGGGATTATCGGAATAAAATATAGCCTATGTTACTCCCTGATATTGTGGCTTTCCAATGGTGAAAGAATTTTTTAAATCGGTTTAGTGGTTTAAGCGTGAAAGCGTAACAAACAAACAAACAAACTTACTTTCGCATTTATAATATTAGTAAGGATTTACGTCTTTAGTCTTCGTCTTTTAGTCAGTCGTTAGCAATGATTTGGAGCTGATAGCTAGTCATACTTTCTTTGGGAATTTTGGCAGAATATGAAAATGCATGCAATTCACGATTATATCGCATTCACTATATTTCAGCTTTTTATCGACATTATAATTATTACATAAATATCAGTGAAATTATTCAATTTAACACAAAAAGCACAAAAATAATGAAAAAAATATAAAAGCGCTACATGACATTTTGACATTCGCGTCAAAATTGAAAATATTCAACCATACTTAACAAAATTACGTTTATCTGTCATTTGCGTTTTGTTATTACTTGTCAGGTGCGTTTTTGTTATACCACGTTTTATAGTCACCTGTATTCTCTTTGACATTTTATGTCACGTCACAGAGGATCGCGATCGAACGGGATAAAAAGTATCCTATGTCCTTCTCCTGGTTCTAAGCTACCTCCCCACCAATCTTCAGCCAAATCGGTACAGCCGTTCTTGAGTTATAAATAGTGTAACTAACACGACTTTCTTTTATATATATAAGATAAAAATCAACGAAAAATACCCTATACATTTTTTATCCATGTACTTCAAAACAGTAAAATAGGCCGGTTTAGAGCACTTTCGGCTCCCTATAACTTCGTTGTGAATAGAGCTGCATTGTATACAAACGGTACATTCAATTTGAATCAATAGTTTTAGAATGATAAGTTGTCAAATTTTCGTAAGTATTTTAAATGAATAGATTGTCTTCGCAATCGCAATAAACAATCTAATGCAATCTATACCAATAAATAAAATTGGAGTGTCTGTTTGTAATGACAAAATAATAGGCGTTTTTCATGCTCACACGGTTATTTGCACGACACCTATGCCTAAAATAGCAATTAAAAAATTTTTGTCTGTCTGTCTGTCTGTCTGTCTGTCTGTCTGTCTGTTTATTCCGGGTAATCTTCAAAACGGCTGGACCGATTTCAAAAATTCTTTCACCAATGGGAAGCTCTAATATCAGGGCGTAAACTAGGCTATATTATTTATCCCGGTATTCCCACGGGAACGGGAACTACGCGGGTAAAACTACTATAACCTATAACCGAAGCGAAGCGAGGGCGGGTTGCTAGTATAATATATATTACTTGGCACATTGTGTTCTCATGCGATGGCCAAGTCAATATATTTATTTAAAACAAAAGATCTTTAATATTTATGTGGTTACTATAAGAAGTAGTTACGTTAGCTAATTACGTAATAACTTAAGACAGTAGGTCTCTTAAGTAAGGACCGAATAAATTAATCGACTTGGTATTAACATGGATCTCACAACTTTTAATGGTAGAAAAACTGAGTGCGAGACTTAGTTTTGTTACAAGTTATGTTTTGGTAGCATAGACCTTTTATTTTTCATTAATTATTATAGGTATAGGAACGGAGTAAGAATACAATTTGCCACTCCCTGTCGTGCCCGTGGATATCGTACACGACGACTAAAGGATATGCATATAACAGATGTGCAAGAGAAAATAAAACTCGATACCAGAACCCTATTCCAAACCATCTGACCAACATGCAATAATAGGTCAATTCTCCTCATTGTAGATGAGGTCCGAGGCCAACAGTGAGGCTTATGTAGGTTGAGATAACGATGATGAATTATAAAAGAAAGTAATGTTCTCGAAGAATCGAAAATTAATTGACAAAATTCATTTTCAAACTAGCAACCCGCCCTCGCTTCGCTTCGGTTTCAGCCGCCTTACTCGCGTAGTTCGCGCTCCCGTGGGAATAGCGGAATAAAATATAGCTTATGTTACTCCCTGATATTATAGCTTCCCAATGGTGACAGAATTTTTGAAATCGGTTCGGAGGTTTAAGCGTGAAAGCGTAATAGACAAGCAAACATACTTACTTTCGCATTTATAATATAAGTAAGGTATAATATAAGTAAACTGAATAAATATAAACGCTACCGCCTATAATATATGGCACAATATACATTTGTGGCATAGCGCATTCGTAAAATGCGAGTGACGACATATTAATCTCTGCTTGGATGTTCCAGCTTTAATATTCAGCTAGAGACGTATGGTATGCGCTTTGACTCCAACAAGACAAATACAACAACAAATAGCAGAATGTTAATACATCTATCAATCTACTAGAGTATGAAACACTTGACTTCTTGGATAGCGTAATGGTGTAATTATCGGCCTGCCCTCTGAGTGTCGTGGTTTCAATCGACACGCAAGAGTGCTCATTGTACCTGCGTCAGAAGCCGCCTTAGCTGAGACCACGGGTGACTGATAGCCAGTCACTCGGAGAAAGGCTGACCGCATGGAGGGACGGTACCCAAAAAGATAACCCGCCGGCCTAGCTACGGACAGCATGGATTCGGTACCAATGACCGGCCTTACGGCGAAGGGTTAAGTTAGATGACTTATGGGGGCGTGCGCCGACCTTTCATCACCCTGCATGGAATGAACGGTGAACAAAGATATATCCTAAGAAAAGGAAGAATTTATTTATTTTGTAAGTTTTATTTTGTAAGTGGTAGGACCACACTGTTGACAGTTGTCTGTCTACAGCCGTGCGCCGGTCCGTCCGAGGTAGCACCACACCCTCGCAGAAAATCGACGTCCGAGTAGTAGCAATTTGTTACTGCGCTTCGATCGGTGAGCGATAGAGCCGGCAGCCCAACTTTCTGAGGGTGTTTGCGTATGGTGTTTTGATAATGCCTTTACTTTCACTGAACCTCATTGCACGCATTCACACTCCCTTCACGATAGGCAATGGCCTAACAAAGGTCCATGAGCGGTAGCAACACTTACCATTAGGTGCACTGTTTGCTCGTTTGCCACAAAAAAACTAGACATTTACTATAGCATCTATGATTGAATAGTAAAATAACTAGCGATGCGGCTACCAATTCCATGACTACTGTTACAAAGAATACAATAATGCCTGTGTTGCATTAATTGTATTTCAAAAGCAAATATTTTTTGATGGAAGTAAAAATAAATGCTATTTTAAATCAAACATTGATCGCACGATAAGATACATTTAATATGTAAAATCATGTTCATTCATTCATATGTAAGTTATTCAAATGCCAGCGCATGAAACTGAAAACTTAGCCTTATCGCTTTCCATACTTGGTTAGGCTCTGAATCCAAAATTGGTTCGGTTTCAGCTAACCTAAATGGATGTATTGTCTAATATCTACACACATATTTGAATATATAATTGCCCAGATATTGTATCTTTATGACGGTATGAAATATCTCAAATTTATGTTGATTAATTATTTTTCCAAAAACATAACTTGTAAAAAACCAAGTCTCGCAACTCGGTTATTCTACCGTAAAAAGTTGTGAGTTCCATGTAATACCAAGCCGGTTGATTTATTCAGTACCTAATTAAAGGACTTTCTGTCTTAAGTCGCTACATAATTGAGTAACCTAACAACACGAGAGACGAGAGAAGTAAAGGTTTCAATTTTTACATCACTTTTTAGAATAAATCTGATTGAAATGTATAAAGTGAGTGTTAATCTGCAACATATTCGTACTTTTTCAAATAAACCTACTTTAAGGATTTTATCGCGTTTGTATTTGATTTTTGATTGCCCGAGGTTTCGAACACTTTGCAGCGTTCATGGTCACTGGCGGACTAAGATGTCTCACGTCCAACAAGTCATCGTTATTGCAGAAAATTTATAATTATTATTATAATTACCTGATACAGAAAATAGTTATTAAATATTGATCCACATTTTGCTACAAAATGATTGCCAGTGTAAGAAGAAAATGATTCTATATGAAAAAATTAAATTGTTCATGGTTAGTAATTATTTAACATTAAAATTAATAATAATTATACTTAAAAACTAACAATCTAGTATACTACCACCGGATCGACACACGGCCACACTGAGTAAGTTCCGGCAGGAAAACTCAGGTGATATAATGTTAAATTAATATTAATTTTGAAGGCGGCTTACTTATGTTACTAAGAGGCTTTAATTTATAAAATTATCTTTAGCTATTATTATTGTGGGTCAAATCTATACAATAAGAGCTCACACTGTCTTGCACTTGTGGTGATCTTTTTGGATTTATTTTTAATAATGTTAATAACAGGATCCCAGCTTGATGGTAGCACCCAGCTATCCTCTCTATTGAATTTTTTATGTTTTTTTAATTTCAATAGCCTCGCGTACCATTCTAGACAGGCATCGGTGTTCTTTTGCGAGGATTTGTAGTTTATCAAACCTGATGTTATGGCGGGCGCGGTCCTGACTATGTTCACAGACTGCAGACCTAGTGTGACGGCGGTGCTTCACGTCGGGTATGTGTTCTTTGATCCGAGTTTTTTTTTTTTTTTATTTATTGCAAACGGTGGCAAACGAGCAAACAGTACACCTGATGGTAAGTGTTGCTGCCGCTCATGGACCTTTACAAGGCCGCTGCCTACCGCGAAGAAAGTGAAGGGAGTGTGAATGCGTGCATTGAGACTCGGTGATACCAAGGGCACCACCAAAACCCTCCACACGCAAACACCCTCAGAAAGTTGGGCTTCCGGCTCTCTCGCTCACCGAACGAAGCGCAGTAACAAATCGCTACTACTCAGACGTCGATTTTCTGCGAGAGTGTGGTACTGCCCCGGACGGACCGGCCCGCGACTGCAGACAAAAGACTGTCTACAGTGTGGTCCTACCACCAATCTTCTTTCTTCTTCTTCAAAGTTCTTATGGATCTCTTCAAAACGTCGGGCAATCAAAAATCAAATACCAACGCGATAAAATCCGTAAAGTAGTTTTATTTAAAATGTGTAATACTCGCGTAAACATAAGAAATCATTATATTCGTACTTTGTTCAATGCTCATTAGAAATTGATTAAATCAATGATTACGTTAGCATAAGCATAATATAAACATTTTCTCGAAACAAGACTTGAACCCAAGACTCGGTAGCTCATGATCGGCAAACACACATTTACACAGTTGGACCAATAGTCTTCAAGAAGTTTCACCTTAATAAACATACGTTAAGCACTCAAGGGAGACACTACAAAGCTATTACTAATTCAGAACTGTATAACGTATTCTACCTAAATGTAAGTCCAGACAATACCCAAAATAGTGAAAAATACTATCCTAAATCCAGTGAGCACTTCACTGGGATTGTTTCCTTGTTCTACATCTTATTGGTATTCACGTGAGATACTCTAGGAAACATCCAGACTTCGAAGTGGAACGTGTTATTTTAAACAAGCTTCTGAATAAAAAACATATTTTCAATATTATTTGAAATGTGTGTTTCTGCAAGCAATGATATGTACAACATACTATCGTTAAGTATACAAATGAATTTTGTTCATTTATTAATTGAAATAATGCAATTTTTGACCAACCCTAAATATTTATTTGGTTACGTAACGAGTCAAGGAATCCGTTCTGATAGCTAACTCAATAGGCGGTTAATACCTCAGCTTATAACTGCACACGATATTTACGTCCAATTAAATATTTTGAGCAAATTTTATGCCCAGTCTTAAAATATTAAATGATTGTTATTAAATTATCTATACCAATAAATAAAATTGGAGTATCTGTTTGTAATATCAAAATAAGGCTTTTTTCATGCTCACACGATTATTTGGATGATACTTATGCCTAAAAATCACTTTATATTTTTTTTGTCTGTCTGTCTGTCTGTTTGTTCGAGGTAATCTTCAAAACGGCTGGACCGATTTGAAAAATTCTTTCACCAATGGAAAGCTATAATATCAGGGAGTAAACTAGGCTATATTTTATCCCGGTATTCTCACAGGAACGGGAACTACGGGGATAAAGCGACAGAAACCGAAGCGAAGCGAGGGCGAATTGCTAGTTTGAAAATAAGATATCACTAATCTTCTATTTTTACTGTAATTCACAACACATATTGTTGTAAAAAATTGTAGGAAATTAATATTTCTAATCATTTGGCAACCTTTGACCAAGCCTTTGACTTTGAAGAGTATATTTTTGGCATAAAATAAATTACAGGAGCTACCTAATAATGAAAGTTCATAAAATTTTATTGTTAAAGTAACCGCAATATAGAGGTTTTCCCCCATATTCTACGATTTAATACTTCATTTTCAACACATCACTGAACCAACAGTTAATTTCGTTTCTCAAACATTACAATTGAAGACAACGAACGAAGGCACCATCTGTAATGCACAATTCAATAAAAATCTTATTGACTTCGAATTATCACGGTAAGGCAGTTTGTTCATCGATGAATACATTACAAATGTGCGGCTGTGTGACGCATCGCACGATATCGGAAACCACTCGCGTTCCCGACAGCGTTTTATTTCCGATATCTGAACTCGTTCAATGCTTGCCGCGATATGATGGACGTGATACTGCCAGTTTTCATTGAATCACATCGCGGTAACAAACTGCTTTAAAAGCGGTGAAAAATGTATGCATTTTATTAGAAATGAATTGTATGGATTTTCAAAATCAAATACGGATTCACTTAAGGATACAGTACGACACCTATATATATAGACGTATGTATCTATATTATCAGAATCTATGTGTATTCTAATGCCTCTGTAGTAGCTAATTATTAAAACAGAATAGACTTATAAATACTACTTATAGTGAGTCCTATCAATAATCTATATATATAAAAGAAAGTCGTGTTAGTTACACTATTTATAACTCAAGAACAGATACAGATTTGGCTGAAAATTAGTGGGGAGGTAGCTTAGAACCAGGAGACGGACATAGGATACTTTTTATCCCGTTCGATCGCGTTCCCGTGTGACGTGACATAAAATGTCAAAGAGAATAGAAGTCACTATGAAACGTATGTAGTATAACAAATATGCATTTGATAAGTAATAACAAAACGCAACTGACAGCTAAACTTAATTTTATCTATAATTAAGTATGGTTGAAAATATTCGAAATCAATAATCGATAATTTGTATTCTTTTTGAATCATCATTAACAATGCCGTGACCAAGACGATCGAATCTTTCCCGATAAAGCCGTAATGTTTCTTCCATTACAGACTATATTTTCAGAAATTTAGAAAATATATTTACAAAAAAACATTATGGCGGTACGAAGTTCGCCGGGTCAGCTAGTAACTATTAAAATTAACTACCCTTAAATAAGTAAAATTATACAATTTTACTTATTGCTCCTTGTGGTTACGGAGTAAGAATACAATTCGCCACACCCTTTTTTGCCCGTAAGCGCCGTAAAAGACGAGGAATATGATATGCAGAAACCATCTATGCAACAGAAGGAAAACTCGACATAAATCTCGCCAATCCATCTGACCCCCATGGTGTAGTAGGTCAATTTCTTCCCCTTCCTTCCTAAAGAGGTGACTTGAATCTAACACGTGTTTATAGGTTGAAAAGAACATTAAAAATTTCGGACAATCATTTCAGACAAAATAATAACATTATTTTGCATTATTCTATTTATTATAAAAAAAAAAACGATAAATGTTTAAAAGCTCATATTCTTCTCTTCCTTAATAACTCAGTTATTTAAAAAGTTCCTCACAAAGTAATCAAGTAAGTATACTTGCTCGATTTTAATAATACCTCTCTTATTTCTTTGATGAAAGTATTTAATACTAAAATCATCAACATAGTATTTAATACAGTACAACGGTACGCAAACCTTCATGAACGCGTCCAACACCAAATTTATTGATCAAATTTTATAAACACACATTTATATCTTCTCTAAAATGATAGACAAACATTTTATTGAAGAGTTTGTAATTTTGTCTGTAGTTTCATATAATAAATAAATAAAATGTCACACACATACAAGATAATAACACTATGGCCAGCGATAGAGTACTTAGCAGATGGCCGACTTCAAGTATTGACGTGGCACGGTTGCTTCACCAAGTATCAGCACACGGTCGTGAGGAGGGAGAGCACACCGTCCTGTCACCACTGCGATTGCGACGAAGACACGGCGCAACACACACTCGAGGTGTATGCCACGTAGGCAGAGCAACGCGGTGAACTCGTCGTAATCATCTGCGACACGGTCCGCCGCCGGCGACTCGGGCGGCGCAGGCGCGAGTACCTGCGCCTGACGCCGCCCAGCCGAGGCCGCGGGTGACCGGACCGGGGACTTTAGTTCATCACCCGCGGGGAGGCTGACCGCACGACGGTGATCGACGTCCTGGACGTCGAGAGGAGAGGATACCACGCGGGGGTATTTCATCGGGCCGAACACTGAGGACAAGGAACTCTGCACCAGTGGTCGGGTCCATGGAGAAGAAGAGGGTTTACGGTGGGTTATGGGGTTGTCCATTCGTAGCCCCCGACGGGATGGACGTTGTGTGCGCTGACCTTAACCCAACAAAAGAAAAGATGACAGACTTAGTTTGTAAAATATTCTCTACGGTTCTAATCTTGGTACGATGCTTGGAGTATGTGTTTATCCTAAATACTTACACAAATGCATACTACAGATATCAAAAATAACTCCAAGCCAAACTCGCAGAGATATTATTTAAAGAGAAATCAAAACTGTTCACTATATCTATTTTGGAATAGCGACATATCAAAGTAAGATGGGGAAAAATGTGACGTGGATTATCCGGCGGTGCGTTGTGGATGCGAGCTGTCAATAAATAAAACGTATATATATCTGAATTCCAATGTTTGCTCCAACTAAAGGTGTTCGCGACGCGTGTGATATTGACAACAGATTTTTTTTATATTATAAGAATACGTAAATATTAAGTTATAATATAAATATTTATAAATAGATAATATACGTATTTTTATAAATACTCACAAAATAAAATTGTCTCGTTATTTTGCGAAATACATTTACACGAGAGTAGGTGAAACTTATATTTTATCACTTTGAGTATTATCATATTGAACGACGGTTTCTTAAAATACAATATCCTACATTAAGAAATCCATCTTTTTGCCAAGGGAATCTCCATAAACGTACAAATTACAGCCAAGCTAAGAATTATTCGGGCCGACCACTGACGTCAAGTCACCTGCTCCGGTGGTCGGCCCAACGACGAAGGCGACGGGTCTTACGGGTGTGTGTGTGCTTACGTCCCTGTGTCGCCCCGGACGGAGCGGACGAGGAGTGCACCGACCGTAGCCAAGCCCAAAAAAAAACTAATTATTATCATTTCTGAAACGCTTTATAAATTAAAGTACCACAATGAAATGTTTGTGGGGATTGAGTTCACAGATGATCACTACATCATTTATGTTGTCAGTCATTAAACATTCTAATGATTTGTCGACTTTTATTATTTTTCAAAAATACGAGGTAGTTTAAAACTTTGTCCAGTGCACTGAATGTAAGATTAAAGAAGCCGCCTTCTATTTTTTCGAGAACAAAACTTAAAAAAAAACAAATCTTAGCCATATTACATAAAACAATATATACATTCCCAGACAGTTTACTAAAAAAATAAAGAAGTAGAAAGTTACTAAGACTATAATTAGTCTTAGTAACTTTCTACTTCTTTATTTTTTTCTCGCTAATTGCGAGAATAAAAAGAAATGAATCGACACTTAAAATAATGATGCACTTAAATCTAGAACCCGGACTGGCAACTGTTTGAATAGATGATTGAGCCAATCAAGGTGCAAATGCTGACAAAAATTCATTGCAATTTGAAGCCCGTATGAATGCAAGCTCCACGGGCTACACTGCACAACGCTATTTACTTTTTACTAGCAAAGAGGCCTTGTGAGATGATTTCAAAGGCAGCCCTCGTGAGGAGAGCTCTTCGCACTAGTCGACATAGCAATGAATAACTAAAGCCAGGAGAAATAGCAGCAGTCAAAAGACAAACGTGTTTTATTACACAATCTTTTTATTAAAGATTTTTCAGGCTATGTACTGGATTATAATTCCCACTATGTGAAAGTCCCGTAGTTAAAATTAACTTAATAGATATATTTATGTAATTTAGTCATTTTCCTATAAAGTAAGTCATCACTAGATAAATCATCCTACTCTAATCTCAATTAATATAGGTTGACTCAATATGTACCCTTCCTCCTTTTTTAGCCGATGGTGGCAAAAGTTGAATGTAAGCGGCACAGGACTTCGCTCTGAGGCGTAACATGAGGGAGGCCTACGTCCAGCAGTGGACGGGGATAGGCTGATAAAAAACGAGCAGGTAGTACACCTGATAGTAAGTGATACTGCCGCACCTGGACCTCTGCAATACCAGGGGTAAAGCTAGGCCGTTGCCTACCGGGAAGAAAATGCTCTGCTTAAACCTCGTTTAAAGAATGTCATTCATAGCGCTCGGGCAACATAGCAGGAACTTCATTCCAAAGCCTGCACATACGTGGGAGAATTGATCGTTAGAAACGTACAGTTGAAGACCATAACGTGTTCAGGTGAAATGATGATCTCTGCCGCGGTGTCGAATGATACGTTGGTAAAACTGTGACGGTGGCACCAAGTCAAACATTTCCTCAGAGCACTTCTTAATACGTTCGTTCTTAATACGCAAAATTTATCAGCAATAGTTTTATGACCAGCTGCCTGCCTGACGTTAATGCTGTCTGGTCTGTAATTACATTCCCCAGGAATGCCATCTGGTCCGTAATTACATTCCTCAGGAATGTTATTATAGACCAGACAACATCAGATGAAGTTGGCCCAAGTCTATGTAAAGCTCTTAGTCATGTTTTACCCATGAGCAATGTAAAAGTTGGTAATATTCGTAGTCACCATCACAAAGCATCAAGTGCTATAGAATTTATCATCATCGTCTCAGCTCATATAGGTCATGTTGGACTCGAGCCTCTTCCGTAATAGGAGGCAAATTGACCTACTACACCACCTTAATCAGACGGGTTGATATAAGGTTTTATTTCGATTTTTCCTTTACATACATAGACGCTTATATGCATACTATGAGTGGTGATAAGTAATCTTACTTCCTCACCACACAGAAAAGTAATATATAAATAACTACATTAAATTTAATTATTTAAGAGTAAAATGTTAATTAAATTGGAATGCTAACAACATAGTTCCTAGAAATATCAGACTCAGGCATTGCTTCAAAGCTGAATTCCAATATAATCATAAAACCTTCAAGAGTTTATATTCATATAATCTGTCTACTCTCGAAAATAGGACCCCATTTACATAATTACTTGTTTATTCACAATTGAAAACATATTCTGACATGAAAGCCCTATGTTTTGTCGCTGTTATTAATTAATAAAGTATAAAATGTAGCAAAATACCTAATTATATATTTATGTTTGTTCAAATAATTAATCGGTAAATTGTAGAGCTAAATAACTCTAAAGTAGTACTTACTTTATAAATATCCATAATTTAAATAAAGAAATTAATTATGTAAATGATTGTTTGAATAATAATATAAAGCAATTCAGTGATAAAATGTCTGGAATTATGAAAATACTGACCTCCAATACAGGGTCGAAGTTTTAATGTGTATATGTATATGGTAATTTGCACAGTACTCTAAAAATCAGTGCGTCTAAAGAGGTTTTCATTGAATCATTTTTGTAATTGCCAAGTGGTTTTTCTAGGTTTGAGTGTAATTTATATTTCATCCATCCACCTATCAACCCAGCGACAGCCACGCTTGGACGTAAGACGCTTAAACGGAAATAATACTACAATCATAAAGATTTGTAAGTTGTTTGGCGGTTAGGGTAATTAAAACAATTGTTAAGGTTACCTCCTTAACAATTGTTTTTAATTACCCTAACCGCAGACCGCACACATAAAAATCTTGTGTTTATATAATATGTATTTTGTATATTTTATTTAAAATAACATTTCTTCTTCGCCTCGGCCTCTTTATGAATGCGGCCTCGAATACAACTATTAACCGCAACCACGAGGCGAGAGCAGAATGCAAACT
The DNA here is from genome assembly GCA_032191425.1 of Lymantria dispar. Taxonomy (NCBI): domain Eukaryota; kingdom Metazoa; phylum Arthropoda; class Insecta; order Lepidoptera; family Erebidae; genus Lymantria; species Lymantria dispar. Next base: position 26,552,836 of record CM063452.1, on the reverse strand, counting down.
ACATTCCACTCCAACTTAATTTACACCCCAATTGCAATTGGCTGCCGAATGCCAACAAAGACCATCTGGTGTTTATGGATAGTTCAAATGCTGAACAATATTTTTGTTACATATTAAAAGGTTACATTAAACATTTATAAAGAGAAAATTCTATATCGATGCTGAAGTAGAAATTGTAAGCTGTTCAAAATTGAAAAAGAAAAATATTGAAAAGCAGTAGTTGGATTTAGTCCTACCGGACGGACCACGGGTGTCAAGGAATTGGTACAAGTGGTCGGCCCAATGGAGATATGTAGGTAACATGGCCGGCTGCACGCCGTCCTTCCGTGTCCAGGCCATAGCTTGTCCAAAAAAGACGACTTTAGTTCCATATCATTGAGGGTTGCATTTGTTCTCATGTCTTTATTCCCCTAAGCAATAAACGTAGGTTTAGCATAGTCTTATTTCACCATGTCAATTTTTCTTCTTCTCAATTGCCACTCCTATTACACGCATAACTTACCCAATTGAAATTCACTTACTAAACTCTCTGGTCACACTGATTTCTCATCTGACATTGTATTAATGAATAATATTCTGTAATATAAATAAGGGGCAAAGGAAATAACGCCTATTGTATTCCTACACCACACAATGAATTTAGTTACCCCATATGAAGGTGAAATTGACAAACTTTCCGCACACATTCCGTCTTGCTATTTATAATTACGGGCAGTGAGTGACAACAATTTTCTCACCGAATTAAAATCATAAATGTTGAGCAACCTCATTTTTAATCCACTATATCAATGGTAATGGTAATGGTAATGGTAAAGACTCAGTTATTTACGTGGGAATAATACAGAATACGAAATAAAAAATACCTAAAGCATAACATACCTGCAATTCGTTGCCAATTTCAAAGCGCTTCAAATTTTTGCGGCGTTGTGGTCAACATATTTCACGCAATTTCCACCGTGCTCTCATAACTAAACCGCAAGCTATAAAGCGGAACACGTACAGAAAGTGCATCGCACCACCTGCTCTTTATTTCTATTAGCCGTGAATAGAACCTGCTAGTACATAATAGTACAATAACCATTCATCATTTTGGTTTTATCGGTTTAAAGAGCTTTATGTGATCAGATCAATTTTATGTAGGCCCGAAATACATAAGCGGTTTAGTTACGCAGTGTCTTGGAATATTAAGTACTGTTTTTTACAGAATATCACTGAAGAGCTAAACGAAGGGTCTAAACGAATATTTCCCCACGTCATCTTTAAAAGCATATAAAAATGACACAGTTAAGAATTTAAGAGTCTCTACTCCTAAATATTACAAAAACAGCGATCTGTAGAAAAATAACACATTTTTTTTTAGTAATGCAGGATGCAAAGAACTTCAAAGGTCAACTTCCACTGGACAAGAGCACGACTAAATAGTAAAATTATATTAAAGAAAATGAAATCCCTTTCAAACCATAAGTAGTTTTAGAACATAAAAAAAAAATATATTTATGCTTGTACACTCATTTGTATACGTATTTAGTAGTTGGCTAGTATTCATTGAGATTGATCGCTGTGGTCAATGTACAATCAAGAGTACATCTTCATATGATGGTGTACTCATGGCTGTATATTAACTAGGGATGTTATAGATATGAAGTTCTGGATCTGGATACGGTTATGGATATATAATTATTTCGGATTATCCGACATAGGATAGGCTCGGTTACGGATATTCTTTTCTTTTTCTTAAGGAATTGTAAAAGGATTTAGCTAATTGTGGTGATCATTGTATTATTTCCCTTTAGAGATATGTTTAGGCTGTTAGATCGCCGATCGGCTGGTAGATAGGAAACCTGTCATAACCTGTCTCATACAGACACCGACCCTATCAAATATCCAAAACTCTTATATCGGTTTCGGTAACGGTTTCAATTATATTTTCATTTCAGATATCTGATAATTTCGGTTATGGTTACGGAGCTCGATAACATCCAATAGGGATGTTGTCGAGCTCCGATGATGATTGACCACTGTGTACCTATACACACTAGCGTAGTGTGAAACTATTGATAAAACAGAAACTTTTATTCCTCGACAGTTAAAAAGGCTTCACGTTACTTTATTATCAAATGTATGTCTCTCTTTTTTACGCGCGCCAAGCCGTGTAAAACTCTTTAAGAAATATTGGTAGTAGGTAGAGTTTCGTACGTGCACGGCATTCAAAGCAAAACTGTTGCTTGAAGATTTCTGTGCTGTCAACCTTTTCATAGCAATTATCGGATAATAAAAACGTGGGGTGTTTTAGTTAACTCTCCGATGCTATTGTTTTGTCAAGACGCTTAAAGTATAGTAGGTATACCTACAAAGATAAAATATGTCATTTTGCCATATCGTAGAAGTGATTAAAATCATTACAAGAATACGAACGACTTTTCATACTAACAGAGTAAGAATACAATTCACCATTCCCTATCTTGCCCGTAGATGTCGTAAAAGACGACTAAGGGATGCAATAAGCATATAACACCTATGCAAGAGAAGGAACACTCGAAACAAAACCCTATTCCAACACGTCTCTAACTTCACGTCCAGCGTGGAATAGTAGGTCAATTCCCCTTCTACTATGGAGGAGGCCTGCGGCCAACAGTGGAACATATACATGCTGAGATGATGATGATGAGGAATACAAAAGCTCAAATTCAAATCTAATATAACCTACCCATTCCACCTTAATTAGTCCGTGTGGTGACAGAGTAAGAATATAATTCACCATCACTTTAAACTACACTTTCTTGTCCGTGAATTAGGCTTGTAATTTGTACAAATATATATTTCTAAAATCACTATAATAATTATCACTTAATTCTGCCCTTAACCTAATTTATAATAATATATTAGAAGACCTATGCAAATACTTTGTAACGTTGTAAAATGTTTTCCCTTGCTCAATTACTCCGTAAATTTTTGAAATCTTAATGTTTCATTAGGATTTGTCAACAGATGGCGATACATTTTTCTGAATATTTTCTTTTACTTAATATTACTCAAAATAGTGTACAAACTATCATCAGATGACGTTAGAAAATATAAATTGTAAATTATTACAATTTAGATTTAAAGAACACATTATTTTTTTCACATTAACTTATTACACGTCATTAGAAGGGAAAATAGACTTCAAATTAATAGATCAAACATTAATTCTGATGCAATATTATGGGCGAGATTTCATAAAAATTTAATCATCGATATTCTGCGTACTTTAACTTCCACATGAGACATTTTCACTGCTAAAATATTAGTTAAGCTATACTTACAATTTGAAAGGTTTACCTAATTAATTACCGCAATGAAACTGCAATAAAACTTACTCGTTCGAAAATCCTTTAACACTAAAGACTATTCGAGTGGCCGCGTCCTCAGGCCTGCCAGATAATCTGCGAGGCTTAATGTTGGAGGGCATTAGCGGACATTCTGTTGTGGGCCGCGACAATATCGCCGCAAATTGCACCGTGCTGTGTATACTACTTGTGTAAATGGTGTACCACTTTTGTTAATATGTTTTAAGTAGGGTTGGCCCAAATTAATAATTCACTTACAAGTTTCAGAACAAGTAAATTATTGTATTAATCTCTCTGTGTGATAATGGAATAAAATCACAATGCCCACCATCGTTTTCATTCCCGGGGTATAGTAAAAATTGAGTATGAACCCATACTTAAGAGGTAACATCACAATAAGAAAAAGAAAGCTCAAAATGAAATCATATGATAACCTGTGTTGTCAGTGGTAGGACCACACTGTCGACAGTTACCTGTCTATAGCCGCGGGCCGGTCCGTCCGGGGTAGTACCACACTCTCGCAGAAAATCGACGTCTGAGTAGTAGCAATTTGTTACTGCGCTTCGTTCGGTGAGCGAGAGAGCCGGAAGCCCAACTTTCTGAGGGTGTTTGCGTGTGGAGTTTTGGTGGTACCTTTGGTATCACCGAGCCTCAGTGCACGCATTCACACTCCCTTCACTTTCTTCGCGGTAGGCAGCGGCCTTGTAAAGGTCTATGAGCGGCAGCAACACTTACCATCAGGTGTACTGTTTGCTCGTTGTCCACCGTTTGCAATAAAATAATAAAAAAAAAAACCTGTCTGGATAGCTTCGTGTAGTGGGTCAGTTTCACTTATCTGAAGTAAGCTCTCATGCATGTTACGTTATGTACTGATAAGAAGAAATGTGTTAAGCTAGAAGCAGGCACATAGAAATAATTATTAATATGGCCTGGAACAAAAAACATGTTGATGGCAATGAGGTGAATAATGATTTCAAAACTTATGTAAAGCATTAAGATTAAGAACTTATTAATTCTAATAATGACAATCTTAAATTCGGCAGTCTGATAAAAATATATAGAAATATTATTTAAAATTAAATAAATTAGTCAGCCCTATTTTAAAACCGTTTTAAATTAAACCCATATGGCGGTAAAAGTAGGCGTAATACATGGTTGAACTAAATGTACCGCTAGTAGTAGTAATTTTTTTATAGTTCATTAACGACATGAAAAATAAAATAGACGAAATAGAAAATTTGTTGTAGAAACTATGAAACATTAATACTTATAGAATTAATATCTGTATGGTAACTTATTATTTTATTGTCTATGGTTACATGCTAGAAAGTAATCCATCTAATAATAAATAGCAAATGCTATACGTGCCCATCAGTGATGGGAGGGTACCCCAGGTAGGGGGTATTCCGTCGGGCCGACACTGATGACAAGTAACCCTGCTCCAGTGGTCGGCCCAACGACGAAGGCGACGTGGTGTTCGGGTGGGTTGCGGGAGCTGTGTGCTTAAGCCCCTCTGTCGCCCCGGACGGAGTGGTGCGGAGGCGCGCCGACCGCAATCCAACCCAAAAAAAAAAAAGTATATCAACGTGACTTTCGAATAAAAATGAAAATAAATTCAATAACTAAATCACAATTACGAAAAATTGCGCTCTAAAAAGTATCCATCCTGCCATATACCAGCCTGTTAACGTCTAAAATATTTTTAATTTTAGTTATTTAGTTAGTTATTTAGTTATTTATTTATCGGGAGACCAACAGCTTAAAAGTAATAAAAATCTAGAAAACATATTTAAGATACATAAAGCCAATAACAGGTCTTCACTACTATGCTTCACATAAAACAATACAACGGAGAACATTAAATTAGCCTATTGATGTGTTGTGAAAAAATCGAGACTGAGTGTCCGTTTTATCGCATCCGTATTAGCGTTGAATATATCGAATTTATTTTTTATTTTTTATTTATTTTATTTATAAGACAACACCATGCACTAAGGAAATAATCCTTGTATTGCTGGGAACTTTACAAACATATAATTAACGGACACAAATTACATCCAGACTCAGAACAACAAGTTGTGGATCACACAAAGTGTTGTCCCGCGTGGGATTCGAACCCTCGACACTGGCGTTGTAAGTCGCTATCTTAACCACTACGCCATCTGTGCAGTCGATTTATGTTTTTTATATTGATTTAAGTGTATTGCTCGCTCGTCACAAAAACGCATTCTGTCGGTAATTAGTAGATACTAATGGGAGATGGCAGGGGGTATGATGTCTCGAAGCTCTAATTGGTATATTAAAACTTATTTTTGATAATAGTGTAGGACAGTCAACAGATCCATTGATTATTTTTAATAAGTACGCGACATCAGCTATATCTCGTCTTGTGACTAAAGGTAAGATGTTTACTACCTAACTTTGTTCCTAAAGTAACAAAAAAACAATTACTACCTAATATTTACAAACAAATAGCCAGTGCGAATACTTCGCACCGTAATAAAATTATTTGCCCCATTTACTTCTATTTGCTTCTTTTACAATTACTACATAAGTTATCATAATCAAAATAATTATGTTTAATAGGATTTGTGCGTGTGGTGACGGAGTAAGAATACAATTCACCACCCCCTCTCATACCCGTGGGTGTCGTAAAAGCCGACTACGGGATATATTACGTATATGACATCTATGCAAGAGATGAAAATCTCGAAACGAAACCCTATAACAACCTGTCTGACCAGCATGGTATAGTAAGGTCAATTTCCCTATTATTATGTCCTATTAAGTGAGACGTATTATGAGCTGAAATGATGATGAGGACTTTTTCATAGATGGCAATGGTTTATTTTGAATATGATATTTTTACTTAATATTAACAACTACAGTTAAAATTAATAAAATAACGACACGTGACGTGCGTAACTATAAATTTTAAACTATATTTTATGAATGAAAACCTTATTTTCAAGTTATTTACCTATTGTTCGACATTAGGAAAGGAAAATAGTCTACAACATGCTATATCAAATATTTTAATTATTGTGGAAGAAATTTTAGAAACATAAAAAAAAACACGCCTGAGGAATAATGTATAAAAAAATCAAAAATATGCACATATTAATAGTTCTAGTTCATATTAATAGTTCTTTGATGCCCAACATTACACACATTATTTTTTTTTTAATCCGGGGATCATACTCCCAAGAAAGCGCGATATTAAATTTATTATAATGCTACACAGCCTATAAACAGCGGACGATTAAGACGCTTCTAAATTTTATCAAATCATAATAAGCGATTGAGAAATTAAACAGCTGACATCTAACAGCTGAACCTACGTGTACACACACTACACACTGACATAGGCTAAAATCATAGCCTCAATTTTGGCTTAGTCATAATTAAATACAAAATAATTACTATGTTGATCTCAAATAACAATTTAGTAGTAGGTTGCTGCTTGTGGGATCTGGTCCAACCATGTTTTCCTTTCCTTTTTTATATGAACAAAATTAAAAAAAAAATTGTTATATCCTATCTCGAAGGGCATCACACTGGCGCTAAGACGATGTTTTATACGTAATTGTATTCAAAGGATGGTAAAAAAATGACAGCCCGCCGAGTTTCTTGCCAGATCTCAGCTTGTGGCCGCGTTCCGATCCGGTGGTAGATATTGTATTGTAGATATTGTATATTCAAAGGATGTATAAATTTGACAATATGTAAGTGACCTCAAGGGGCCTATGCAGAATAAATGATTTGATTTGAGTAGTTTTAAAAGAACAGAATATCATTCAAAATACGTAATATTCAGCGTGGAAACTATTAAATCACGTGTAATTGGGAATGAAGAATACATTCATCTTTTACGTCTTGTATAAATCATGAAAAGAAATTTTAAGAAAATAAAATCACTACAAGCGAATCAACGCGCAAAATGAAAACCTTGTAGTTGTTCTATTGTACGTGTACAGTTCCAATATACGACATTTTTAACATAATAATGCTCATTTTTGGAGCGAGTTGAATAAAATTTTATATCATTTGAATGCCAACTAAATAAGATAAATAAATTGCCAGAAAAAATAATACAGACCTTAATGTAATAAAATTTATACGCGAGTGCTTTGCTCTATGCTCCGTTTAAATAAAATGGGAATGTTTGTATGACAAATTTTATTTTAATTTTTATGTAAAAATAGGGATTTTCGGACTGTGAACTTTTTCAACGCCCGGTATAAATTTGTAGAAGCTTTTATGGATGTCGACATTGGGTTCAAACGTAATCGTATTATGCGACAAAACTGTATATAGAACTTGTCCATTGCGTATTTAGAACGTCGGTGTCCAGAAGACTAACGAGCTATATTGATTTAGTCATTTTAACATCATCTCAGCTCATATATGTCCCACTGTTGGACATATATGAGCTGACTTCTCCATAATAGAAAGGAAATCGGCCTACCCGCTGCTTAGACGTGTTGGTTTTATTTCGAGTTTTCCTTCCCTTGCATAGATGTTGTATGCATATTATAATCCCTTAATCATCCTTTACGACATCCACAGGCAAGAGTGGTGTGGTGAATTGTATTCTTACTCCGTCACCACACGGATATTGATTTATTAGAGATTATATTATTATTATTAACTACTAGCAACCCGCCCTCGCTTCGCTTCGGTTTCAGTCGCTTTACCCGCGGCGTAGTTCCCGTTCCTGTGGGAATACCGGTATAAAATATAGCCTATGTTACTCCCTGATATTATAGCTTTCCATTGGTGAAAGAATTTTTGAAATCGGTTCGGTGGTTTAAGCGTGAAAGCGTTACAAACAAACAAACATCCTTACATTCGCATTTATAATATTAGTATGGATATATTGACTGCACAGATAGCGCAGTCATTTAAATGCCGTCCTCGGACAAAAAATGTAGTAAGTTCGAAACCCATATAGTTTATTATCTGATTTATAAGTAAATTGAGTTTAAAAATCAAGGATTTATAAATTATTTATTCCTTAGTGTGGAGTATTATTAAAGGCTTCACACCCCACGTAGATTTCGTCATGAAATGTCAAATTTAATTAAGTTTATTACATAATTTCTCAAACGAAGTCAAGATTGAGATTTCATTTATAAAAGAAATCTTTTTATTATATAATGTAAGGTTATTGGGACTGCCATAATTAGAAAGCAGGTGGCGATAACAGAAATATGTCATATGTTTGATAGGAAACTGCTGCCACTAATTTTTCTGCTGATCTGTCTTCTGACTTTACGACTCCCACGGGAACGTAAGGGATGGTGACATAACCCGTCATCAAACAATCATAACATCATACAAACTCGTAACCCAACATTGTCGTACATGTTACGGATATGAAGTCTGGATACGGATATACGAATAACGTAATAACGGATTCGGATAAAAATAAGAAATCTATATAAAAGAAAGTCGTGTTAGTTACACTATTTATAACTCAAGAATGGCTGTACCGATTGGGCTGAACATTGGTGGGGAGGTAGCTTAGAACCACGCGACTGACATAGGATTTCTTATCCTGTTCAATCACGTTCCCGTTTCACGTTCGATAAAATGTCAAAGCAACGTAGTATAACAAAAACGCATTTGATATGTAATAACAAAACGCAAATGTCAGCTAAACGTAATTTCGTATCAGTGTTTCCACTTTTAGGGATTTGGCCCTTTTTTAGGGCGAAACTACTAATTTAGAATACGGCTTAGGGCTATTTAATATTTTTAAGGATGTAGGGTAATTTGGGGTAAAATTGGATATAAAAATAACAAACTATTTTACAATAGACTTTGCCGACCACAAACAATGGTTTGTGGTCAATGGCTTCTAGAGTTCACCGAAATTACTTTGTGTAAGACACGATAGTAGAAGTTAAATTAAATATATTGCAGTGTTTACATGTCGATACTAAGAACTGCTATAGGAAAATTCGATTCAAGTCTCTATGAAAGAGCTGGCCGCCTGGCGGGCCGACGCCCGCCGTGACGTCATTGCCCGTTGGGCAGACTGGCTGGAGAGGCCTCGGTACGATGTTCGGGTCGTCAAGGCCTTCCGGCCGGTGCTTGTGGAGTGGTGAGGTCGACGGCATGGGTTGCTTTCTTTCCGATTGGTAGTGACGACGCACGGTTGCTTCGCCAAGTACCTGCACACGGCTTGAGGAGGGAGAGCACATCGTCCTGCCAACGTTGCGATTGCGACGAGGATCCATCAGCCCAATGGCGAAGGGGAGGGAATACAGTTGGTTATGAGGCCTGCGCCACCCTTTCATCCCCCTCGGAAGAAATAGATGGAGTGTGCGCTGGCCCAAAAAAACAACCCAACCCAAAAAAAAGCTCCACAGTGAAACCCTCAACGGTTTGTTGCACACCAAACTAAGTATTACTGACTCGATTTTAGAACCCGAGAGACAAATGTTGAGTGCAGCTAAAAAACTTAAGCACAATGCTTCAGCTTCAACATCAGCATCATATTGTTCACCATCTACTTCTTCCATAGATTACAATGAATTCTTTTTATGAGTACATGTTTACTAACTCTGATTAATAGATGAGAATTAAAATAAAAATCAAACCATCAAGTTTTGTTTTATTTCAAACTCATTTAAATTTTGCGCCCTAAATCAAGGATTTTCGGAGACTGACTAGGGTATTTAGGGCAAATTAATGAAAATTTTAGTTAAGTATGGTTTCTTTTGACACGAATGTCAAAATGTCATTTAGCGCTTTTATATTTTTTACTGTGTTATATTAAATAGTTTTGCTGATATTTTATGTATGCGGACAAAATGTTGAAATATAGTGAATAGGATATAATAGTAAATTGCGTGCATTTTTATATTCTGCCAAAATTCCCAGAGGAACCATGGTTTGGTTTCAGCGCCTAATCCATGGTAACGACTAAGACTAAAAGACGAAGACTAAAGACGTGAAGAATATATATTATAACTGGACACTGGCACCAATAGCTAATAATTGTAGCTTATTGCCATTACTCAAGAATAAAAAGAAGTTAAGTATGGTTGAAAATTGTAATTTTGTCAGATATCAATAATCAGTAATTTGTATTCTCTCTGAATCATCATTAACAATGCCACGACTAAGACGATCGAATCTTTCCGGACAAAGCTGTAATGGTTCTTCTAGAGACTATATATTCGGCAATTTAGAAAATATATTTACGAAAAAAATTATGGCGGTACGAAGTTCGCCGGGTCAGCTAATATACATAAAAGAAAGTCGTGTTAGTTACACTATTTATAACTCAGAACGGCTGTACCGATTTGCCTGAAAATTGGCAGTGAGGTAGTTTAGAACCAGGAGACGGACATAGGATACTTTTTATCCCGTTCGACCGGGTTCCCGTGGGACTTGACATAAAACGTCAAAGGAATACAATATATAAAACGTGGTATTTTATTTTTTTTTGGGGTGGGTTGCGGTCGGCGCGCTCCTCGCACCACTCCGTCCGGGGCGACAGAGGGGCGTAAGCACGCACACCCGCAACCCACCCACTATGCACATCGCCTTCGTCGTTGAGCCGACCACCGGAGCAGGGTGACTTGACATCAGTGGTTGGCCCGACGAAACACCCCTTATTTGGGACATACCCTCCCATCGCCGCCCCCCCCCCCCCCCTCGGGGAGGACGTCGGTCTTTCCTCACGCGGTTAGCCTCTCAGCGAGTGATAAAATGTGGTATAACAAAAACGGATCTATCATGTAATAACAAAACGCAAATGACAGCTATAGACAGACAATATATTCGGCAATTTAGAAAATATATTTACGAAAAAAATTATGGCGGTACGAAGTTCGCCGGGTCAGCTAGTTATTTTATATTAACCGACAGTTTTGGATAATTTCAGTTACGGATATTGGACTTATAGGGAATTTTTAAACGGCAATGCTAAGTGTCGTGATTATCGTATTATTCGCCTTTGGAGAGGTTTACCCTTGAGCTGTCTGTTCAGTTGGTTGAAAGAAAACCGTCGTAACGTGTCTTATACAGACACCGGTTTTATACTGGTTTTATACTGGTGGTACAGTTATGCATTATTTTCATTACGAATATCCGATAATATAGATTACTGAGCTACATAGCATCCCTAATGGAAGACATCAGTATAACGCTCTCAGTTAACAACAGACGATATACATATATTAATTAATTAACGTGCTACAAACAAGAGGGATATACTCATATACTAAGCGATATTATATTTGCATTCGCTTCCAGCAAATACTGTTTCTATTTATTTACTGTATGCACTCCCTACAACATGTACAAACAAGTATAACCCAACGTTACTTAGTAAAATTAAAACTATAACGATCCCACGAAGCAGCAAATATTTATGTACTCATGTACTCAAATATATAAAACGAGCATCGTCCTACATTGATAAATTAATGAAGAACATCGCGTGAGAGTAAAGTCTTTGGCTTTGAAACTTTTTTGGTTCAAACACTTTTGATTGTTGAGTCGAAAACCATTAGTTGTCATCAATCAAATACAAATACTTGGAATTGTCCGTCTATTCTGTCTAAAGAATTTATTATATCCGCCAACGCCAACCAGATTGCACGGCGTGATGATGATTCTATTATGACTTAGTAACCATCTTGTAGAGATATCTATATCCTGTATGATATAAATGAAATATTAGATATACGCCTATGACAAAGAGATAATAAAACGAGTGTTGCTTGCCCGTTGGAGTTGTTAAAGTCAGCTAAAGGTCGGTCAAAAGCATGGGCAGTAGCTCTCACCTGACAAACGTATAACACCTCATTGGGATCACTAAGAGTGGCCATTATGCCTCCATGCCTTTATTTATGAGAGTGACCTGTGTATAACAGTAATATACTGAATATGATCAAGATAATGATGAATTGTTATCGGCACCCTGAATAAGACATTAATGTAGAAATATTATACTTTAAAGTGACCTCTCAAACAGGTGACGAAATACGCTTTCACTGACACCTGTTTTTTTACAAAATACTTCTCGTGGAAATGGTATCGTCATCGCAGCTCACATACGTCCCACTGTTGGGCTCGGGCCTCCGCCACAGTGGAAGGGAATTTGATCTACCATACCAAGCTGGTCAGGCATGTTGGTATAGGGTTTCATTTCAAGTTTTCCTTCTCTTGCGCAGATGTTATGTGCATATTATATCCCTTAGTCGTCTTTTACGACATCCACGGGCAAAATAGAGAGTGATGATTTGTATCCTTACCCCGTCACCATGGAAATGGTAAGTAAATAGAAAAAATCAGCCAAGTGCGAGTCGGACTCGCGCACGAAGGGTTCCGTAGCATTGAGCAAAAAAGCGCAAAAATCTCGTTTGTCGTATGGGGGGGCCCCCCCTCCTTAATTATTTATTTTAATTTGTTTTTAGTATTTGTTGTTCTAGCGGCAACAGAAATACATAATTAGAAAAAATTTCAACTGTCTAGCTATCACGGTTCTTGAGATACAGCCTGGTGACAGATAGACGGACGGACAGACAGCGAAGTCTTAGTAATCGGGTCTCGTTTTTACCCTTTGGGTACGGAACCCTAATATCAAAAGAAGAATCCATAAAAATACTTGCCTAGGAAACTTGGAACAATAAATGCGTACGCTAATTCGTCTGCAAACCGTAGCGATTATTGCATTGACTGGCGTATGAATGGATGAACTCTGAACACAGCATTGGTCTGTTTCGAGCTTTGAACACAGCATCTTCTAGCCATCGAACTAATAAAATCACCAAAGCAATTTGCAGCTTTGACGAATAACTAGATAAATATAATATAAAACTTTTGCAAAGATTATTTGTATTTCATAATATAAAAAAATAATGACTCAAAACATTCCACCTGATATCATTACAATGTGATAAAGCACGCTATTTCGTGTTATCTAAATGTTAAAAAACATTCATATCGAATGAAAACAACGATACACGTATCATATCACCCGTTCAATCGCATGTAAACTGCTTATTAAATTTTCAATAAATTCGCTCATTTGCATAGGACCTGGAGTCAACAACCGAACGGGCACACGCTGAAAGTGTCGCTATCCCAATTGGCCGCCAGCCAATACCTTCATAAGGTTATCAGGATTCAATCAAAACGCCACCAGATACGCTCATTTCGTTTGCATATTAATGTTGTTTTTTTTTTTATTTCATTAAATACTGAGGGTGAGACAACCCTATACAATAACCATGTACACACACAAACATAGACGTTTAGGAGTATGAGTATTTGTTAAATTTCTACGCTGTGGACTTTAACGCATTTGAATGAAATTCGAAATAGCTTATTTCACCATCATCATAGTAATCATCATCATTATTACCCTGCTTTATCCCAATTATTTGGGATCAACGCAACATGCACGTAATTACCCGCGGTTCCGCACTCGCCGTCGAGATGCGAAACCGCGTCGCGTAAAAGTTAAAAATCAAAACGTGGGCACACCCACTTTGCCTCCAGCTACGCTCTGAGCCGATGTCGCTTAGTATACTTTCACCGGGTTGAGAGCTCAGCACTCACCCATAGGCCGCGTCAAACTGTCAAAGCCATCTGCGGCTAAAAGCTATACACACAAAAAAAAGCATGTTCTTCTCTTTCATCAAATTTCAAATTTTATTGGCAATAGTTTTATGACAGGCAGACTCGTCAATCCGCCTTAGGAAATGTAATTATTATCTAGACGATATTAAATGTAGTTAATTCAGATGAATATGAAGCTCTTAGTGTCGCCTTTATACAACCCACGAGTAATGTAAGGTAGTTTAGTATTCGTAGTCGCTAACAAACAGCTTCAGGAGTGGTAGGACCACACTGTCGACAGTTATCTGTCTACAGCCGCGGGCCGGTCCGTCCGGGGCAGTACCATGCTCTCGCAGAAAATCGACGTCTGAGTAGTAGCAATTTGTTACTGCGCTTCGTTCGGTGAGCGAGAGAGCCGGAAGGCCAACTTTCTGAGGGTGATTGCGTGTGGAGGGTTTTGGTGGTGCCCTTGGTATCACCGAGCCTCAATGCACGCATTCACACTCCCTTCGCTTTCTTCGCGGTAGGCAACGGCCTTGTAAAGGTCCATGAGCGGCAGCAACACTTACCATCGGGTGTACTGTTTGCTCGTTTGCCACCGTTTGCAATATAAAAAAAAAAAAAGCTTCGAAATCACAGCTTAAGTAATGGATTGATTTTCATTTATGTAATTTTTATCCCGAAAAATTTATTTTAGTACCTCAATCATTGATGATGAATTTGGAGATACCAAATTCAATTCACTAACGTTATCATACTAAATTTAAGCTAACGCTATTGCTTTATAAATTAATTAAGAGAATCCCGAGACAAAGTTTTGTTTTTGGTTGATTTTGAGGAAAAAAGGAAAATGTCTACCTGTACTTTTATTGAGCAATATTAAAAAGGGCATGTAATAAATAGAGTGTATGTATATACAGTGGATTTCATTAATAACGACCTCGGTTGAAACGACTTTTCGGTTATAGCAACGTCGAACTTGCGTCCCTAGAATTTAAAGCATACTTTCATAGGAAATTCATTCGGTAATAGCGACTCCGGATATAACGCCTAATTCGGGTATACCTACTTGATTATATGAACTATTTGGGACGATTTCTAAAAATTTCTTGCGGATGTTGCGGCTGAGTCGGCAAAGGCACAAAGTCTCATTCGTAAGCTTTAACTATGAAGCTTTCTTATCCTTTGTTTACATTCGCAGATGGTCAAATGCTTTGTTTGTGTGTAGCGTTACTTAGCATGTGCGCGAAGTTAAAATTATGAATCAGTTACGTAGCTATTTCCAGTGAGTGAAGAGTGTTTCTTAAACTTGTGAAAATGGCTCCTAGACGTACATTTACTGTAAAAGAAAACTGATTTCGGATATAGAGACCTCCGGATATAGCGACGACATTAACGTGATCCCTCCGCCGTCGTTATAACCGAAATACACCGTATTTAGTTTTGACTATTCAACGTCGTAACTGATATTATGATAGGTTTTAAGGCCTTAATAACAAGACCTTACCGAGTATTAAAGAGCGTCTAACTTCATCGCCATCATCATCTTTTCAACTCATATGTCGTCGTCGTACGTCTCACTGTTGGGCTCGAGCCTCCTCCACAATAGGAGAAAAATTGACCATGCTGGCCAGACAGGTTGGTATAGGGTTTTATTTCGAGTTTTCCTTCTCTTGTATAGATGATGTATACGTATTATATCTCTTAGTCGTCTTTTACGACTTACTCCGTCACCACACGGAACGTCTAACTTAATTCGTATATATTTGACATTTGTTATTTCTATGTAAACACATTTCTTACGCGAAACTAAAAATAAACAGGAAAAATACGGCAAGCAAAACCCTCTAACGTAAAAATGATATACAACTTCCTAACAATAATGACATACAGAACCAATATTGTTAGCATTGTATGTTGAGCAAAATTTAATATAATAAATATAACATCACTAGGAATATAATAAGACACACATAACATGCAATTCCTTGAGTCGAATATATTCGATGAAAATATAACAAATGTGTTCATACGTGAACAACGTAAAGCCATCAGTTTGCGTCAACATTTGCAGAAAAAAAAAATATAAATACCGAAACGTGTTTATAATAAAATCATCATTCGTTACTCGTAAGAAAAAAATATATATAAAACGCGATAAGTTCCCGACATCGCGTACTATTCGCTCACAATATACATTGAATGTGTTACAATAAATTTAACAACAGGGGTGGAAAGCAGGTGTGTCGAAGAACCGGTCCGCAGCCGAAGAAAAGCGTGGAAAAACTCATTCGTAAACAACAAAAGGAGAACCGACGTTATAACTCAAGCGTAGGGAGAGCGGCAGGTGCTGAGTTAAGATAAAGTACTAGCGTTATGCTCTATCCCGTGATTTAGATATGACCTTCTGAACGCAATCTGCATTAGTAACAGCCGCGGGGGTGACGGGCGAGATAGCCACCCACTGCTATGTTTTATTGGAACTTAACACCTGCGTGATATGAAAAGGTAATATATTTTGGATGTTTCACACAATCTATCTCAATCCTACTAATATTATAAATGTGAAAGTTTGTGAGGATATATGGAGGTTTCGTCTAGTTGTAAGGAAAAATTACAAATATATTGTTATAAAACTGTACAGTAATGATAATTATATAAAAGAATATCGAATAGCCTATACAGTGTACCCGCGGTAATCCGGCCCCTGTTTAATCCGGCACCCTTTGTAATCCGACATGTCCTAGTATAATTGAATATTATCCTTTTTTATGTATGTATGTATGTATACTTATGTATATATGTATTTTTATAGTATATATGTATTTATACAGTGTATATGTATTCATATTTATATATTTGTATCATTTGGTAATTATATATAATTTCTGATCTTCAACTATCTGTATTGCACCTGCCTTGTATTATTTCTGCTCCACCCTAGGTCGACTGGTAGAGAATGCCTAAGGCATTAAGCCCGCCGTGTACCTTTGTTTGTGCAAAAGCTTTAAAATAAATAAATAAATAAATATTTTTTCGTCAACTTTTGCTAATGTAAGTTATGCATGATTGAACAGGTTACAACTTTGTTTAGTTTGAATTTGACTACATGTAATTGCATAATAGTCATAGTTCAATATTTCATTGTATATTACGTTTAATAATATTTCATTGTATATTACGTTTAATAGCCGGACTATAAGGGTTCTTAGGCAGGCTCTGTAATTCGACAAATTCGATAGTCCGATACTGCTGTGCAAAACGTCTGTCGGATTACCGTGGGTTACTGTAATTTATCCTTCACTAAGTGGACTACTAAAAGTCGCAGTGCCGTTAAATGCAAGTGGCACAGAATCGTTTTATGTGGTAGAACTACACTGTTGACAGTCGTCTGATTACACCCATGGGCTAGCCCGTCTGGGGACACTACGTAGACTTTTGCAGAAAATAGACGTCAAGTAGTGGCAGTTTGTTACTGCACTTCGGAGAGTGAGAGAGCCGACAACCCAACTTTCCGAGGGTGTTTGCGTGTGGTCGATTTTTGTTGATGCCTTCAGTATCACCGAAGCTCATTGTGCGCATTCGCACTCCCTTTACTTTCTTTATAGTAGGCAATGGCCCTAAAGGTCCATGAGCGGCAGTATTATATACCATTAAATGTGCTGTCTGCTATTTTGCCACCAACAGCAGTAAAAATAACCGTTCTAAGTGACATTCTCGTAGGGAAGTCTATGTCCAACACTGGACTTCTACGGGCTATTGGCTGGATATACAGTAATTATAAGTCAAAATAATAAATAATAATAGTAATGTAATTTGACCGAACTATATCGATATATAATGATATCTGATGTTTACACGAGCTTGTACTAAAATGTGGGTCTAAATTTAACAAATTTAATAACTAATTTTCTCTATTGGGTAGATAATTATAAATGTCTGTAATAACGATGACTTGTTGGACGTGAGACACCTTAGTCCCCGGGTGACCATGAATGCTGCAAAGTGTTCGAAACGTCGGGCAATCATAAATCAAATACAAACGCGATATAATCCGTAAAAGTAGTTTTATATCGATATAGCTATATGTTTCAAATATTTTAAAGTAATTTTCATAATAATAGGACAAGTTGACCCCATTCTAAGGCAGGTAAATGTCTAGGCCGTCGTCAATATTGACAACAAAATTGTATGTAATTGTCATGTTATACGAGCTGCGTCGGCTCCTTTCATGGTATTGTTTCTTAATTAAAACGTTTTTATATATCACAGATTATAAATTACTAGCAACTCGCCCTCGCTTCGCTTCGGTTTCAGTCGCTTTACCTGCATAGTTCTCGTTCCCATGGCAATACCATGATAAAATATAGCCTATGTAACTCCCTGATATTATAGCTTTCCATTGGAATAAGAATTTTTGAAATCAGTTCGATGGTTTAAGCGTGAAAGCGTAACAAACAAACAAACAAACTTGCTTTCGCATTTATAATATTAGTAAGGATTACTATCATCATACCAATTTTTACTGTAGGAAGCTTGTGAGTGTCGTATAAGACGACTAACAGCTTTACATCGACCTGGGTCAACTCAATCTGATGTCGTCTGGTCAATAATTACACACCCAAGAAGTGCTGACGTCAGACAGACGGACGGTCACAAATCTATAACCACTAACTTGTTCAATATATACTATGAAAGATAGTACATATTGCATAGACTCCAAGTAATTGGGATAAGAGCAGCAGGATTACTTCTTTAACTTAACAGACATGTTATATCAATTATTCTAAAAACCACATTTATTAGTAGTAGTAGTAGTATTTTTTAAATATCTTTAAGGTACTGATTTTGTCTCTGCATTTTTTTAATACATCTATTGATTAAAATTTTAATCAAAACAATTTCTAATTAGCAATATTCTCTAATTAATTAGAAAACAGTAACAAGTAATTAGAAAATATTAATAATTTATTAATATTTATTACAGTAGGTATCCAAATTACAATTCATGATGTGAATATTGACAGCAAAAATTCTTCGATTTTGTGTTATTGGATAATACAATAAATACAGTGAGACATCCATGCACTGCATACACTACATAATAGAATAAGAGAAAAAGCATTATAAAAACGTTATCCACCTTAATACGTATTGAATGTGCGAAGCCAGAAGCCAGCTAATAAACTGGATTAAGAATTAAAAATTTCATAATAAATTGTCTTTAAGCGTTGGATTTCATAGCGTAGTTTCGTCATTTATTTATTAATTGGACAAGCAGTCGTATAAGCCAACGTTATTTGTTGGGCATTATGTTTTTATTTATTTTTTCAGAAAACTAAAATAAGTTTAAGAGGAAATAGGTTTTCTACGCCAGCGCCTCAATTGCAACGACCAAATACGAAAACAACAGTAGTCATTGATAAAATGTATTGAATCATCTGTCTGGAATTAAAACACTTATGTAAAGCAATATACTTATTAAATTCATTCATAAACATTTTAATTTTCTTTAAGCTCTTCCTCTCTTCCTTTTCTGAGGACGTACCTTAGGTTCATATCAGGTGAAATCCAAGAGCAAACTTACAATATAATAATACTTAATAAAATATTGTTCAGTATAAACTTTTGAATCACGCAGAGTGTCCGCGTCATTTTAATTAGTCACTTTTTTTTCTTATGCTTGACTGACTTATAGTTAACTAGCACAAATAGCGTAGACGTCTAAGTAGCGACCTCTCATACTGAGATACTTATGTTCGATCTGATGGTACCGTGATTCGAGGATAGTTCTTTATGCGATTCACAAATAAATGTTCTTATTTTGTCATGTTTTTAAAAATTACCCGCGACACAAGGATTTATTCTCAAATTTCATTTCCGTTTATTGTTGTTGATCGCAGTCGTATTTAGCTGATGCGACAATATTAGAGTATTAAAATCTATGTCGTCGTTTCCAAGGTCTACAACAGACGCGTGCGACAATTGACGCAAACTGCGCCATATATTTTCATACTGTCACTATAGTCGCATCATCCGCGCGCGTCATATGTGATCAATCACGTACGGCTGCGATAGGCCACGAGGCAAGGAAATGAGCCTTTAGTAAGGGGTGTTGGCTTTAAACTTTAAAAATAATATAAAATGTATCACTCCTAGTCCATTAGAAGCAATAGTAAGCGATACATATTGCAACAATGTGAACATTGCAGTTTACGTTATTGTACTTTACAAGAATAATGAATGTGTTTACCGTAGAAAGAGGTCGAAAATGCAAGAGAAGTTATAGCACGATGAGGGTGGAAATTGTTCGGGCCATTTAGATCGTATGGCTCAATGCCTTCGGACAAAAAGTGAAAAAGTATTCTTGAGTGCAGAGCGTTAACGAACACAGCTAGGCCGCCCACCAATTGGTTGATATCGGGCATAAATAGTACTGTTTATTGAATGAAAATCCGTTAGATATGGTGCGAAAAGATTCAATGTATCACTATCTCTTTACGCGGGTGTCGTAAAATTGGACTATGGGATTAATCTTTAACCCAATATGCGGACAACGACAGACAATACGGGGAAGAATTTGGTTGTCACACCAATCTTCTAGTTGGTTAAACGATTTTAAGTTGTTTGTTGTTGTTTTTGAAGTTTGAGTTAAACGGATTTCCAAAAGATATGAGTTCGAGTCCTACGTATGGCAATCATCTTTCGCTCATAAAATATATATAAATAACCTTGCATGTTAAATACTAAATCTCAGTAATTAACGAAAATAGTTACCTAAATAAAGGCATAACTATTATAGATTATAATCAAACATCAGTTAACGGAACGGAATATAGGGAAAAGCTTTTCTATTCTAGTAGTAATTAAATGACTCGCAACAATTGTAACATTGATATTATCTGAACTATACTAAATGGCTGTGCATCTGGTAATCAATGAGGGCACAGGGTCGAACGGGAGATTATCTTAATTTGCGACGACGTGGAAAGCAAATTATGTATTCGTGAGGCACAATCGGCCCAAATGAGAGGCCAATCAGTCGCCATCCGTGCACATGTAAACGGCACATTGACATACGTGACGCCAAACGGAATCAATAATTTGCACACATGTCCACATTATGTGTTTGTTGTGTGCAAATCGGCGCCATTTTATTATCATAACGATAATTTTGGCAGATTTCGATTGCTCTATTTGACGTCTCATAAGAGTCAAGCCATGTAATAGTATCTGATGTTAACGCGAGTATATACATTTTAAATAAAACTATTCTTAGGGACCATTAACGTCCTCCCGTGACCATGAACGCTGGAAAAGTGCTCGAAACGTCTGGAAATCAAAAATCAAATACAAACGTGATATCATACGTAGCAGCAGTTTTGTTTAAAAAGTTAAGTTATAATCATCATCTCGGCTCATATATGTCCCACTGCAGGACTTGAGTCTCCTTTACAATAGGAGGGAAATTGACCTCACCATGCTGGTCAGATTGGTTGGTATAGGGTTTTATTTTGAGTTTTCCTTCTCTTACATAGCTATGTTATATGCGTATTATATGTATCCCTTAGTCGTCTTTTACGACATCCATAGGCAAGATGAATGAATTGTATTCTTTCTCCATCACAAGGAAGAGAAATAAAAAAAGAGCAATTGTAAAGTGCATCTATTTAGATGCGCCATTTTGAATTTTAAACTTTCA
Organism: Lymantria dispar; assembly: GCA_032191425.1. Classification (NCBI taxonomy): domain Eukaryota; kingdom Metazoa; phylum Arthropoda; class Insecta; order Lepidoptera; family Erebidae; genus Lymantria; species Lymantria dispar. The sequence goes on along the minus strand of CM063452.1, from coordinate 26,531,221 downwards.
CAATGATACACATATCGCATCGTTAAAGCTGTCCACAAAACAAACAGTCCGAGAACCACAACAACGATTCCCGTTTTACTGCTAAACATGAATTGTTTGCAATAAATACATGAATTTTCCTTTCAACCGCGCAATTGCTATACTTTGCTCTACGGGAGGAGTTCAAGTAAAACAAATGTTCTATATTCTGTTTGTGTTAAGTTGCTACGTACCACCGACTCCAATATACGCAGTAATAACAATGAAGCCCTGTTATGCGAAAACATCGAACATAGAACACCAATATTTTGTTAGGGTTAAAAACTTTTAACAGAAATAACGTTATTCTCTGTTATAGGCCAACTGACTTATAACTAAACTGCAGAATGTATAACTAAACTCCTAGATGCTATTTTACTTGCATGATACTGATTTTTGCCACGCCTTTACGTTTAAAACAGGTTTCACAGAATTTAAATTGTTTCTTAAATTGAAATGGAACTGCCTATCTTCTATATACTGCTCTAAATATTACGAAATTAACTATAAGCGTTGAGAATAAAACTAAAATTGACGACGGCTAATCCATACTAATATTATAAATGCGAAAGTAAGGATGTTTGTTTGTAGCGCTTTCACGCTTAAACCACCGAACCGATTTCAAAAACCTTTCACCAATGGAAAGCTATAATATCAGGGAGTAATATAGGCTATATTTTATCCCGGTATTCCCACAGGAACGGGAACTACGCCGCAGGTAAAGCGACTGAAACCGAAGCGAAGCGAGGGCGGGTTGCTAGTAAGCTAATAAAGCTCAAAATTAGCCGCCATCCGAAATGATGCTCCTCCATGTGGTGACGGAATAGGAACCACCCCTTTTTTTGGGTGGTTTATGGTCGGCGCACTCCTCGCACCACTCCCTCCGGGGCGACAGAGGGGCGTAAGCACAAACACCCGTAACCCACCCGTGACACGTCGCCTTCGTCGTTGGGCCGACCACCGGAGCAGGGTGACTTGACGTCAGTGGTCGGCCCGACGGAATACCCCCTTGAGGGGTACCCTCCCATCGACCGACATCCCCCCGGTCTATGCACAAAAAGAAAATCTCGATATGCCAACACGTCTGGCCGTGCGTGGTATACCTAGTAGATCGGTTTCCCTCCCATAAAGTAGGAGGTCCGAGCCCAACAGTGGGACGTGTACGGATTGAGATGATAATGATGATCATATGGTCATAGACCAAGTACATAAATTCAAAATTAGTCAAATCAGTGCCGATGGCTCGCTTTACAGGTGGCGCAGGGTAATACGTCAGTTTATGGAGCTGTTGTCTGTTCTTCATTCCTTTAGTCACCGACGACACCCACCACTATGTAAAGGATGGTGATTTTTATTAATTAGTATTAAAGTAGACTTATAAAAAAAACAAAAACAGGTTATGAACATGCCCGATAAGCTAATGCTTCCCTGCACAGAGAAAAGGTCATCCAAGCTGCAAATTCTCAGGTGACAGGCACCAGCTGTGAGTTCAATTGACACGTAACAAATGATAAGACGATGAATTATTCAAAGAATAAATAGACTGCAACGAACGCTAAGAAATTCTCGATTCATTACCTACAAAACCACATTGAAATGCACAAGAAGTGTAATAATTATTCGAAGACAATGAAGGACACAATGTAAGTTTTAATGAACGAAAATACAGATAGGTAGATTTCAAACGGAATATTCATTTCCTAGCTAGTGGCAGCCCTGCTTCTGTGAGAATAATAATGATATCCAGTTATTGTTATGGCTTCTATGTAAGCTGAATTAATTCTATGAGTACAATTTGCTACATGGGTCGGCAGCAGTGACGTTTAAGTTATAATACTTAATGAGCGCCAGTCCATGGCGTCGGGAGCAATGTATTCAGATGGAGCTCACTCTTGATTTAATTAAATGCTGAAAGTTATTATAATAATAATAATGTTAAGTTAGGTAGGTGTGTGGAATATTCCGTGGATTGAATACAATTCACCACTTTCTAGCCCGTGGATGTCGTAAAAGACGACTAAGAGCTCATTGCAGATGACAATTATACAAAAGAAGGAAAACTCGAAATAAAACACTATACCAACCCGGTATAATAGGTCAATTGTCCTCCCATTGTGGAGGAGGCACAGGCCCAGCAGTGGGACGTATGTGAGCTGTAATGATGATGAATAAAAATATTTTTACTGTTTATCTGACGTTTTAATTTCATAAAGTATACATATTGAAACATGAGGAATCGGCAAAAAATTAGGCATAAATGATCGTTCGTCAATTAATTTTCTATCTCTCGGGCTCATTACTTTTTTTTGTAACTAATGAAAATAGTAATAGCTATACGCTTCTATTGATTGGATCGTGACCAAATTTCACAGGATTACTCTCTAGGTTAATCTGAAGATCTCTTGAAAATTTTATCATAAACATGTATATATTGAAAGAAGAGTATGTAAAGAAAATATATAATATATATAAATATATATATATATATATAGTATATAATAGATAATATAATATATATAATAATAAATATACATAATATCTATGACTGGTGCTTTGCGCTCATTTATGGGCAGCTAGTCTGTCTAGGAAAGCTCGCCTGGCTGATCATAGGGGCGCGCTTGTACCAACCCTAATACATATATGGAAGTGAGAGCCGAGTACGGCAGAAGAAGCACGGAAGTAGAATAAATGCTGTGGAAATAGAGCGCTGCGAAACACGATTGATGTGAAATTGAGTGATAGAATTAAGAACAGAATGATTAGAGAACATTGTGGTATGAAAGTAGATGTAGTGACAAGGATTGAAAAAGGTATGTTAAGTTGGTTTGATCATGTAGAGAGAGTAGAGAGAAATGACAGACGATTGACAAGGTGAATTTATAGGGCAAATGTGAATGAAAGTGTTGGAAGGGGAACACCAAGGCGGACGTTCCATGATCAAATCGAGGACATTCTTAAGCAAGGCCAGGTTAAAAGTACCCTAAACCGAAGAAGATTAATGAATGTGGTGGAGGCGAAAGTGATATGTTAAGATCGTAGCATGTGGAGGGAGTCTGTCTACCCCTGTAGGAAAGAGGAGAAGACTGAATCTATATATGTACGTACATATGTATCTGAAATCATTAATGTTTAACTAAACACGATTAAAAAATAAGTTAAATTTGGCATTTCACCACTGGAATTATGAGGCGGCGGATCGCCTGCGCGAGGAGTGCAGCCTCGATGAGGCGATCCGCCGCTGGCGACTGGGGCGGCGTAGGCGCGAGTACTTGCGCCTCATGCCGCCCTAGCCAAGGCCGCGAGTGACGTGACCGGGGATTAGTCCGTCACCCGCCGAAAGGCCGACCGCGTGAGGTAAGACCGACGTCCTCCCCGAGGGGGGGGACGTCGGTCGATGGGAGGGTACCCCACATAGGGGGTATTCCGTCGGGCCGACCACTGATGTCAAGTAACCCTGCTCCGGTGGTCGGCCCAACGACGAAGGCAACATGCATCGTGGGTGGGTTGCGAGAGTTGCGTGCTTACGCCCCTCTGTCGCCCCGGACGGAGTGGTGCGAGGAGCGCGCCGACCGCAATCCACCCCAAAAAAAAAACCACTGGAATTATGTTAAAGTGAAAAAGCATTAACACAGTTTATGAGTCTTTACGTCTATTATTGAGTATGCTTTACTTAAAATACTGATAATGTTAATTTTATTACATTGATATACATATCAGTTATATTAAGAGCATACTTACATTTTCTACAATACTTTCATTTTAAATATAGAGTTTGGAACTGCATTAACATACATACTTCAGTGAATCTATAAATCTTTTAATGTGGCTTAATTAATATTGTGGACAAATGAAGAATATACGAAAGTTCACAAAAGGGTACAAACAATCTATACTCGCACTCTATAAAAAATGCAAGATGCTTTTATGTTCAGGGCATAACCAAATACCATATTCGCCAAATCCATCGGCTTATTGCCGAATCCCATACGTTCACATATGTAGGCTTCACTAAGGGATTATAATATCGTAATAACTACGCTTAGCAGGTGGTTCGCTAATCGCAATTATTATATAGCAATAGTTGCAGTGTATAACATTAATTTCCCAAGTAAATGCAGCTACACATACATTTGGTAACACTGCGTTTTTACAACTTTCGCAGTTAAGTATTATATTCCTCATTATCACCATATCAGAACATATGTACCAGTGTTGGGCTCGTGCTTCCTCGACAATGGTATGTAAATTGATCTACTATCCCACTTTGAACAGACGTATCGGAATAAAATTTTATATCGAGTTTTCCTTCTCTTGCATTGTTACTCTGTATGTATGCCCTTACTCGTATTTTAAGACACCCACAAATAAAAAGGTGTGGTTAATTATATTCTTACTGCGTAACAATAAGAATAAAAGAAATGCATTACTCAAATATAACTACACTATATTACAGAGAGGGCACAATGTCCTTATTTTAATAAACTGCAGAATCGCAATTTCAACGATATCTTCAACAAAATAGTTACTGCAAGAAATACATATGAATAAATTTGAGTTAAATAGGTCCAGGTGCATAGGTGCATTTCGTGTCCGTCTCGGTGCATCTCACGAATCTTCGGGCTTTACGCTCGGTTTTAGGAACGATCGCTCCGGACCCATATGGCACTTTGGGATTTGCCCACATCGCGACGATATTATCAAAGTGCGCACAAGCTTTTTAAAAATTTTCTTTTTTAGAACCCAAGAATCTAAAGTTTTAAGGAATGAAATAAATTTTACTATAAAAGATGCAAATGTTTTTATTTTTAACCCTCGACGGAAAAAGAGGGATGTTATAAATTTGACGTCGATATCTGTCTGTCTGTCTTTGTGTGTGTCTGTTCATAGCATCGTAGCTCTCAAACGGATTCACGGATTTAGATGCGGCTTTTTTTTCTTTTGAAAGCCAGTTTCCTTGCGGTACTTCTTAGCCATGTTTGGTAATATCGGTGCAGCAGTGTAAGAGGATTAGCTCTTTTCCAAAGTGATGTAATAGCGTATGATTACTCGATTAGATGCTTCACACGTGCCAGTACAGTCGTTAAATGACAATTAAATTCCCTGTTATTTTTTTTTTTGGGGTGGGCCGCGGTCGGCGCGCTTCTCGCACCACTCCGTCCGGGGCGACAGAGGGGCGTAAGCACGCAACACCCGCAACCCACACGAAAACCACGTCGCCTTCGTCGTTGGGCCGACCATCGGAGCAGGGTTACTTGACATCAGTCGGCCCGACAATTAAATCCCTGTTGAAGAGAACGTGATACTTTTAGGTATTATTTTAATTTGTGGCGGGGGTTATTCAAAATTTTCAATTTTACTTATAAGTTATAATAAGAATTGGATAAAGGTTTTAAGGTAAAAAATTACTTCGTTGCTTTACACTAAGAGGAGAACATGATTGAAACAGTTTGCAAGACCATGTGACGTCATAATCATCATCATCTCGGCTCATATATGTTCTACTGAAAGATTCGAGCCTTCTACATAGGTGTAGAGAAATTGACATAGTATACCACGCTGGTCAGACTGTTTAGTATGGGGGTTTATTTCTAGTTTTAGTTTTCTTAAACAAATGTTATATGCATATTTTATCTCTTATTAACCTTTTACGACATCCACAGGCAAAACAGGAGGTGTTAAGTTGTATTCTTACTCCATCACCATATGGTATATCTAATTTAATGTCATTTAATTTACAAATAAAACATTAAGTAGTTATAATTAAAAATCATCTGTGCTAATTAACTAAATAAACAAATTTGACTTGAGGAACGAATATTTATGTGTGTAAATACCAATAACAAATTTTAATAAAACATTTACGATAACGTTCCAAGGAACAGATTTTAATATAACCTAACGCTTGTATTTATTAACTTAAATCATTGATAAAGTGTAGTACGAAACAACAAGTAAAATAAATTAAAAGTAAAGAACGCAAACAACAAAACAGCTGGCATATCATGAGACTTTTAATGGATTATGAAAAAAGTTTTACCGACCAAAGAACAAACGTATAAAATGTAAAACTAATTTGCTCAAGAAATTCTTCGGTTATTTCGCAAACGCCACTCATGACGAGGTGGCCGAGAGGTTAAGGCGTTGGACTGCTAATCCAATGTGCTCTGCACGCGTGGGTTCGAATCCCATCCTCGTCGTGTACATTTTTGTAAAAGTTATACTAATTTCAAGTATAGATAGAAGCCATATTCTATTGCAAATTTGTGATATTGTATTCCTTCACAGTTACATTGTATTACCTTCTCTGTTTCTATTTGGGGCCACGAGAAATTAAATTTTATAATCTGTATTTTCTAATTGGTACAGAGGAACATTACAATCTATGCTTAAAAGAAAAAAAATAACATTTTTATTACATCAATAAATGATTCTAAACACAAAAGAGACTGACGACAAAGGAGTTTCTCAGTCAGGTTACTAAATATTCGTTTCAAAACAGAATAAAAAAAAAACAAAATATTTTAATAAAAATTCAAGACTGGCTGTAGCGTGAATTGAGTGAGCATCTCCCGGCATATAATCCGCTTTGTTCCAAATTAGATAAATTATACCACAAAAAGATTCTCACAAAAGAGGCCCCGCCGAATGGATGGCAATAAACATTGCGGATGTCAAATTCAGTCGGAATGCTAAATCGACATGTCTTAGACAGCGCATCCCTGTTTAGGATATAATACGATAAAGGCCCAATGACTTTCAAGGCTATTGTGATCAAGGAAAGTATAGCTTTGTTTTATATTTTTGCCATCTATTTTGTTTTTATAGTGAATGATTGTATTATACAATATGTAACTCTACATTCCCTCCCATTGTGGAGGAGGCCCGAGCCCAACAGTGGGACGTATGTGGGCTACGATGATGAAGATGAAATCTACATTTACTTTGTGTTGCGACGGAGTAAGAATACAGTTCACTATTTAAGAGTGGTAGGACCACACTGTCGACAGTTATCTGCCTACAGCCGCGGGCCGGTCCGTCCGGGGTAGTACCACACTCTCGCGGAAAATCGACATCTGAGTAGTAGCAATTAGTTACTGCGCTTCGTTCGGTGCGCGAGAGAGCCGGGAGCCCAACTTTCTGAGGGTGTTTGCGTGTGGAGGGTTTTGGTGGTGCCCTTGGTGTCACCGAGCCTCGATGCACGCATTCGCACTCCCTTCACTTTCTTCACAGTGGACAGCGGCCTTGTAAGGGTCCATGAGCGGCAGCAACACTTACTGTCAGGTGTACTGTTTGCTCGTTTGCCACCGTTGGCAATAAAGAAAAAATTAATATTCCCTTTCTTGTTTGTTTGTGGTTTAAAAGAAGACTAAAGGTCCACTAAGTAGACAACGACCTGGTGAAAATTGCTGGGCGTTGTTGGATGCAGGCGGAACATTATCGCACTCTGTGGCGTAACATGAGGGAGGCCTACGTCCAGCAGTGGACAGCTGTAGGCTGAAAGATGAGGAAGGGATTATAATATTCAGATAACAATAATGTAGGAGAAGAGAAATATAATGGAAAACTGGAATATAACGCTATACCAATCTGTCTGACTAGCATGAAATAGTAAGCCAATTTCCCTCCCATTGTGGAAGACTCAATGGCCTTCGTGGATATAGGTGCTGTGATGATGATAATAATGAACATTACATTGGATTATAATTAAGCTAATTGGACTAATATCTGAAGATAACATCACAAATAATATAATACGCAAAGAGATTATTGAGCCTGTTAACCAAAACTAAATGCACAAAATTAATTTTTAATATCCAAAATCATCTTCGCAGCCCACATACGTCCCACTGCTGGGCTCGGGCCTCCTCCACAATGGAAGGGAATATGATCTGCTATACCATACTGGTCAGACATGTTGGTTTCATTTCGAATTTTCCTTCTCTTGCACAGATGTTATGTGCATATTATATCCCATTGTCTTCTTTTTGCCAGTGGCAAGATAGTGAGTGGCGAATTGTGTTCTAACCCAGTCACCACACAGAAAATATGCAAAATTTTTTTTTTTTTTATTGCAAATGGTGGCAAACGAGCAAACAGTACACCTGATGGTAAGTGTTGCTGCCGCTCATGGACCTTTACAAGGCCGTTGCCTACCGCGAAGAAAGCGAAGGGAGTGTGAATGCGTGCATTGAGGCTCGGTGATACCAAGGGCACCACCAAAACCCTCCACACGCAATCACCCTCAGAAAGTTGGGCTTCCGGCTCTCTCGCTCACCGAACGAAGCGCAGTAACAAATTGCTACTACTCAGACGTTGATTTTCTGCGAAAGCATGGTACTGCCCCGGACGGACTGGCCCGCGGCTGTAGACAGATAACTGTCGACAGTGTGGTCCTACCACAAATAACAACTGTTTGTTCATAGTTTTGCATTTTCACTTCTATTGGCAGTACTTATGACTGCTTTTTATTTTTTTGTTTCATTTTCACCAATATACAGAAGAAATATACATAAACCCCATAGACGTAGGGTAGAAAGGTATCCACCGAAGACAAATGATATCAATGGCCCTCTGACATGGAGACAAACCGATACGTGTACGGTAGTTTAGGAGCCGCACACCGAGGGTATATGTCCAGGCCATAGCCCGATACAAATAATCAAGTTGGTGTTTATATTCTTCATCGCTATAGAATTGTAAACTTAATTTATTTAATTAATAATGGAAAGGCTTACCACTTACTGCGTAGTATCGATCAATAACTTACCTGTAAAGAAAAATAAACAATAAGACATTTCAATGACGTTGCCTAATATTAGTGGTATTACAATGTCCCATCAATTTCTATACATTATTCGGGCTCACATTAATTTACGTAAAAGAGGTTTATTTATGATATTTAAGCTAGTATTACACATCCTTACTTAGTAATGCGAAAGTAAGTTTGTTTGTTTGTTACGCTTTCACGCTTAAACCACCGAACCGATTTCAAAAATTCTTTCACTAATGGAAAGCTATAATACCAGGGAGTAACATAGGCTATATTTTATCCCGGTATTATCACGGGCACGAGAACAACGCGGGCAAGATGAATGAAACCGAAGCGAAGCTCCCTGATATTATAGTTTTCCATTGGTGCAAGAATTTTTGAAATCGGTTCGGTGGTTTAAGCGTGAAAGCGTAACAAACAAACTTACTTTCGCATTTATAATATTAGTAAGGATTTATATTAATGTGCATTTTTTTTTTTCATATACGTACACAGTTCACACGTTAGATACTATTAACACGAACGCTACTTCCGCCAGAAGAATAATTGGAGAAACATACTTAAAAAAAATGTATTGCAATGATGCATAATTAAATACATACCAACCAGATTTTAATATATCTTATACTACGGTAATCCTAACTTATTCCAAGATAGAAATGGACTGTGTGCTATTCCAGGCTATAATCTATCTTCATATCGAATATTATACAGATCCAGTCAGCTGTTCTGGCGTAATTGAGTAACAAACTACGATCTATCTAAACTTTCGCATTTATAATATTAAGATAACAAAAGCTATATAGATACCTACGTAAGAAGTTGTTACGTGTGGCGTAAAATCTTTCTAAAAACTTAAACTTCGCGTTATCCTATGTTTGTAGAAAAAACGACACTAATAAGAGGAACAAAAGGTATTTAATACATTTAAAGTTTTATTATAACGCATTATCTAGTTGACATTTATGGCAGTGTGCGCGCGCATCGTAAAAAATGTTGGCTAGCTAACTTCATGGTGTCGTTTTTTCGTGACGGTGTGCGCGCTCGCATTGTCATAACTTACTCTTATATTTTTTCCTAACGCGCCAAAAGAAGTATAACTGCAACAATGACGCGTGTTCTCATCTTGTATCTTTAAACGAGCAATTCTTGCATATTTATATATGTATGTATATATTTCTATATTTTCAGAGTGGGAAACGGCACCAATGATTTCCATAAAATTTAGTATAGAGGTTTCGGGGCCAAAAAATCGATTTAGCTAGGTTTTATTTATAGAAAATGACGTCTTGTCTGTTTTTTTCGCCAATCAGTAAAATGTCATAAAATGTCCTTAAAATGGTAAGGGTGATAATAGCTCAGTTGGGAAGTGTCCAGTCGCATTCAAACAGCCTAAAATCAGATCTCAGTGTTATTATTATTCTGTTTTTGTAGTTTTTGATATTTTTTTCATTATTTCATAATTTTTATTTTTCATTTCATTCATGAAAAATACAATTTACAAAAAAAATATACCACGCAAAATTTGGTCAACCAGATATTAATATTATCTTTATACGTAAGTAGATGCTAATGGTATATGTATGTAATGGCATGATATATAATGGTATATGTACGTATTAATGTCTATTCATTACAACAAAGCATTTGAAAACACCGCACCTTAAACCGTAACACATAAATCAATTAGATGAAGTAGAATGTCAAAAAATCTAAAGAACAATGACTGAACGAAACAAATAATACGACGAGATTTAATAACGTAAGACATCACATGTCAAGATGAGGTGCGGGGCGGTGGCTTTAGAGGCACAATCGCGTCTCTAGTGGCCACGGATTGGTGACGGCTAGGAAATGGCTTTGTTTCCTCTATCCGAGGCACAGCCGTGCGCCCGTCCGCCGGGAAATAAAATAAATGAATATCACATTATAAGGAACAGAGGTGGGGGCAATTTGAGAATAAAAATAACCTCAAATGCCGTAGACGCGAAACTGTATAAAAGCCTTGTCTCGTAAAATTAAATTGAGGTAAATTTCATTCGTTTTGATAGGCGTGACGTAATAAGTTGTGTTGTTTAACAAAACTCGTTGTTCGTACTTGTAAATGCAAGATTTTTTTATGTCACAAGAGCTGAATTTTAAAGGAAATCTTAATACATATTAATTTGAGTAATAAGATTAACAAAATGTCAAGGTTTAATTTGCAAATGCTGTTCGACTTTCTTTTTTTTTTTATATTGCAAATATCCATACATTTAAATAACAAAATAGATGGCATAAAATAAATGTTCAGTAAAAGTTCACAAACACGAAACAAACAAATTCTTTAACAGTTTGCCGCATAATTACACATGCAATTTCAAAGAAATAACGACTATTTTCTTGCTAATTAATTTGTAATTTAAAGCTAAATTTACTCGTACTTAATTCACTGTGATAAAAATATTTAAATTGTTAAACTTTTATTTGAGAAATTAAATATTATCAGTACCGCCCCATCTATTATACTATTACTAGGTACTTTACTATTATTATAAAGTACTTAAAGTTTAAACGTCATAAACCTTGACCACATACGTGAATACACCATAAGTAGTAACTTTGTATAAATAACTAGCAACCCGCCCTCGCTTCGCTTCGGTTTCAGTCGCTTTACCCGCGGCGTAGTTCCCGTTTCTGTAGGAATACCGGGATAAAATATAGCCTATGTTACTCCCTGATATTATAGCTTTCCATTGGTGAAAGAATTTTTGAAATCGGTTCGGTGGTTCAAGCGTGAAAGCGTTATAAACAAAGAAACAAACATCCTTACTTTCGCATTTATAATATTAGTATGGATTGGACTGCATTCATCATTTTCATATAAGTCCCACTGTTGGGCTGGAGCATCTTCCACAATAGGAGAGGAATTAACCTTACTATACCATGCTGGTCAGACAGGTTGGTACAGGGTTTTATTTCCAGTTTCCCTTCTTTTGCATAGTTGTTATATGCGTATGATTACCCTTAGTCGTATTTTACGACATCCACGGGCAAGATAGGGAGTGGTGATTTGTATTTTTACTCTGTCACCAAACGGAAAAATGATTCGACTATGTGTATTTAAAAGTCTTATTTATAAACAACAAACATTTTGGTATGTTCACCCGCGACCAATCACCAAACCACCTAGTAAGCGTGTTAATTACGTAATAAAGCCCGACGTAAGAAGACCTATGTTTTACTATAGGCCTCTATAGGCTACTATAGACGTTTCTAGGCTAATGGATAGATGGATTAATAATTATAGGTCAAAATAACTTAAAAGATATATAAAACATGCTAGCGATACCAACTATAAAAAAAATATTTTCATTATTTATTGATGATGACAGTATCATATGTATAACAGTATCATATATGAAAACATACGAAATTATTTTACTATTAGCATCTCAGCTCATATAATATGTCGCCCTACTGGGTTCGAGCCTCCTCCGAAACAAGGCGAAAATTAACCTACTACACCTCGCTGATTAGACTGGTTGGTATAAGGTTTTATTTCGAGATTTCCTTCTCTTGTATATGTGTTAATACCACATCCCTTAGTCGTATTTTACGATGCCCACGGCCAAGAAAGGGAGTGGTGAATTGCATTCTTACTGCGTCACCAAACGGAAAAATTGTACTATCAATGATTAAAATTTTCAAAATAATAAATCGTCTTTGAAACAAGCAAAAATAGCATAAAGAAAACCCTAAACGTACAAACATATATACACGCAAACAAATTCATAATGAAATACCCACATTACGAAATACCCGATGTTATTTTCAACCAATCAACTTATACGACTATAAAGCAATCAAGCGCCTATAATAATTAACGTAGCAATAACCATATCGACACTATTAGTTTGCGTGTTCGCTTCGATACTTCGGTAACGAATCAATTCGCACGTATTAATTGATACTCACAGAAAAAAAATATCAATTCGCTTATTTCCCACGCGGCTTGTTATATACTATACAATCCCAAATGTACACTCGGGTCATATCAATACTGAATGTATTGTGAATATTCATTGATGGTTAGGGTTGGCACTTCTTACTATTCGATTATTATTTTATGTAATCATAATTATCCTGCTCATATCCTGAATAGTCATCCCGGATGCATCAGACGGGGTGTAACTACACTAAAGCCTGTCGTCCAAAAAGTATTATACATTTGTACTGTCATTTTAAGTGACTGTCTTCCTATGACTACGAACACTTTCAAAATATCAATAAAGTAAAAATCAAATACAAAAGCGGTAAAATCCGTAAAACATAGTTTATTTATATTATTAATTTATTATTAATATACGTAATATTTAATTATTACTACTATCGATGCGGTAAGAGATAGTGGTCTAAAAATGTGTCAGCAAACCTTTTTTTTTCCGTTGATATCATAACATGGTGACTAAATAACTACCTCCTTGTTAACATGTGCACAAGTTTTTGGATTTCGAACAGACTCATCCTTACTAGTATTATAAATGCGAAAGTAAGTATTTTTGTTTGTTTGTTACGCTTTCACGCTTAAACCACTGAACTGATTTCAAAAATTCTTTCACCAATGGAAAGCTATAATATCAGGGAGTAACATAGGCTATATTTTATTCCGGTATTCCCACGGGAACGGGAACTGCGCGGGTAGGGCGACTGAAACCGAAGCGAGGGCGGGTTACTAGTTTCAAATACAGCTTTATTACTAAAGTAGAATTATAATTACCTATCTCATTAAAGATAATAGATACATAATAATAATTTATTTAAATGTCTAAAAATATAATGTAACTTGCAAGATTAAATAAATAATACTGGATGGATTGAAATGGTATCCATTACTGTTACTTTGAAATTTACTCTATTTTAAAAATGTCCTAGGTAGGGATGTGCGTAAGAATACAACGTGGCATCACCCCTTTACATTGTAAATAAAACTACTTTTACGGATTATATCGCGTTTGTATTTGATTTATGATTGCCCGACGTTTCGAACACTTTGCAGCATTCATGGTCACGGGCGGACTAAGGTGCCTCACGTCCAACAAGTAATCGTTATTACAGACATTTATAATGACAGACAATTATAAATGTCTGTAATAACGATTACTTCGTAATCCGTAAAAGTAGTTTTATTTACAATGTGTAGTGCTCGCGTAAACATCAGATATCATTATCACCCCTTTATTTTCTTAGTCGCAAAAAAGTAAAGAAGCACTCTCCTGGGAACTTAATAAGACTAACTGCAATAGCTAACGCTCAGATCAAGCGATTGTACTTTTATCCCCCTTATCAGACGTTTATTGTATGTCTAACTACCTATAAACGTCTGATGATGACGATTGCATGATTTTTTTACATTACATTACAACCCTACAGTGAATGCATATTCAACCAATCCATAGTGCGTTCAGTGTAAAGAGTAAACACGAGTAAAAATACAGTGCCAGCATAGCGAGGTAAATAACGAATGCAGCATTGCGGGGCGCGCATGAATACGGCCTCTCAATACATTGATTACTATGAAACATGCATATTTACAATTCTGAATGAGCAAAACATATAAAGATATTGCGGCTAACATAACCTTTCCTCAAATTATTTAATTAAATCTGAAGCCGTGAATTCGCGTGAATTTTATGTTGCTTTAAATTTAAAATTATAGGTATAATTTTAAGTACACATCAAAAAGACTTTTATAATTTAAAAGAAGACTTTTGTCGTTTATGAGACAAATCCCTCACGGTTTACGTAGTACAGTTCACTTCACTATATCAGGTATTTAATGAGAATTTTGGTAAAATAAATAAATAATAAAAAATTAATAAATAATAATTGGCGGCTAGTACAACGCGACCATATATCCCGTTTTGAACAGAACGGTCCCGTTTTCAGGTCTTTTGTCTGTCCCGTTGTCCCCAGCCGTATAAAGATAACTCATTTTTGCAAACTGCTCATAAATGATCATTTGTTATGCTGATAAGGACGAGTTCTTGTTTTTTTAGCTTTTAATTTTATTTTTTAACCTATTTCTGCAGATGTCCCCTTCTGACACAAAAAAATAACAGGACCGTTATTCAACCGTCGCAAAAGCTATGGTTACATTAGGCTAGTATTATCGTTGCATATTATACGTTAATTTAAAACAAATAAATATTATAACCCGGGGCTTATCATGTAAGCATTTCAGCATGTAAGCAGTTCATTAACTTCAGAATTAACTGTCAAGCTACATGTGATCTGGCTTCAATCAAATTGTACCGTTGTATAAGTAAAATAAAAATACAGGGGGTAATTTAATAAATAAGTATATATGTATATATCTGTCTGAAGTCTGAAGGTCCAAACACAAAACATCGTATGATTACGGAGTAAGAATACAATTAAGCAACACTTGTTTTGGCCGCTGGTGTCATAAAAGACAACTAAACGATTTAATATGCATATAACATATGTATATGCAAGAGAAGGAAAATGTTGAAATAAAATCCTATACCAACCTGTCTGACCAGCGTGATATAGTAGTGATGTGCAGGTCATATCTATGCAAGAGAAGAAAAAATAACTTTCACCAGGTCCTGCGTCCACCTATTAGGAGAGTTTCCTCCACTGCGTCATTCGATAGATATAAGATACATTATGGTAATGCTAGGGTTGAACAGGGACGTTATATCATGCCTGTTCACCCCTAACTATCTATATAGCGTTATGATGCGAGGAAACACAGACATAATTATAGTTATTACGGACGCGCTCCGTAAACCCAACAAAATAGACTAAGAAAAATGTTGAACAAATTAAAGAATACAAGTAGCCCATTTTGGGGTGATGTGGGGTGACCATAAAACTATGAAGACACGCCAAGAAAAAAAAGAGCGTGTGTACGGAGTACGCATGTCAGAAGTGAGAAACTCCTTTATTCTTCATCCTTCGTCCTGCATCCTTTATCTCATTCTCTCGCCAGTTGAATCCTACACATTTACGTGTTTGTGTCTCTAAGGACTCGCTTTTTCATTGTATCAAGTTTGAAATCACAACGATTCTAAAGAAGTTTCACTTCAAAAACTCGATATAAAACCTTATTCAAACACGACTGATTAGCGAGGAATAGTAGATCAATTTCCCTCCCATTTCAAGCTTAGATGATGACGATTGAAAATAAATCGCGTTATAGAGAAAATCTTTCATCTTGAAAATTTCATCATCATCATCATCATCTCAGCCCACATACGTCCCACTGCTGGGCTCGGGCCTCCTCCATAATGGAAGGGTAATTGACCTACTATACCACGCTGGTCAGACGTGTTGGTATAGGGTTTTATTTCGAGTTTTCCTTCTCTCGCATAGATGTTATATGCGTTTTATATCCCTTAGTCGTCTCGTACGATCACCCACGGGTAAGATTGGGGGTGGTGAATTGTATTCTTACTTCGTCACCACACGGAAAATTTATTACAATATAATTTTACTAAAGAATGAATGCATAAGTAATAATGTACTGAAAAGACGTGTCAAAATTTCAACTGAACTGAATATCATATCATACAAAGTAAATTTAAATTGCAAACTTAAATAATAGTTTTCATTTAATAACATATTCTCGGTAAAATTGGCCAGCTATTAACGTATGAATATTTAACGGTGTCGATAGTTTAATTTTATTATCCTTGAGGCAATTAAAAAATTAAAGACCAATGTCCAATATGTATTTACAGAGGTGGTTTACCTGTGTCAAATGGACTTCGTCACGAAACTATTAATGACTAAAAAACATGCGATTTTGTTGCTATATGTTAGTGTGTTTTTAATGACGCCTATTTGTATAGTCGATAAAATATAATGTGGGTGATAATGTGAGATTGTCATTAACATTCGTTCATTCATTTCAGCTCATATACGTTCCACTGCTGAATGAAATTGAGTGGTCGGCCCAACGGAATACCCTTTCGGGTACCCTCACCTCTCGACGGTCCTGTCCCGGGACGTCGGTCGCCGTCACGAGGTCAGCCTCTCCGCAGGTAACGGACTAATTTCACAACGTCCCCTACGCTTATCCCGCTTAAAGCCTTCAGTATCATAACCTCTTTTAAAGTGAAAATTCTTACTGGAAAATATACTTCAAAGTTACTTAAAAAATTTACTTAATACGGAAAAAATTTCGTATTAGTTCATAAATTATTGCCAAAACCAAAGAAATAAAATGTAAAAAAATCTTACTATTCTTGATTCACTAACTTTAATAGCTTTTCACAAGACCCTCGGCTAGAGTAGAGAGATTTATATTCCTAGTCCGTTACCATGAAGAATACAAACTTTGCCTCTTAAAAACTAGACTACTTGAATCAAAATTTCTGAAATATTTATTGCTCTGAAAAGAAATACAATGTTACCGTTCCTTTTTTTTTTAATCTACAAACCACGTGTTTTTCATACAAAATCTATTGACACTATGATGAGCTTCTATTCTCTGAATAGTACTTTTTAGTACAGTTATTTACAAAGTATGGTTCTTATTTTTTTTAATCACCTATTTATATTTATAGAGCAAAATATTTATTTCACATAATTTGAGAGAGGTCTACATCTTTCATTAATGCCCCATTGGCTGGTTTACAATTTATACATATACATAATCAACGTAAATAAAGATAAGTAACATGAATATTAATAATTTCTGACGTTTACACAATACACGACGTTTATCGGACCGCGACCCATACTCAGCCGCGGCCGTCCCCACTCACTTTTATAAAGCAGACTAAACATTAAACTACATATTTTAAATATTTCAACTGTTACAGTAGGTCTGATCTCATTAAAAACAGACGCATTATTAAGTATTAAATAATATTACAGTTACATAAGCTATTAAAGAACTTTATGCATCACAAAAGCTATGATTTAAGAGGAGAGATTTGGAAGGGACAGAAATCTATAATACACATTTAGTTTAATTAGATTTCACTTCTTCAAATGGCTGAAAAATTTAAAATCTTTGCACATTTTCACGCTTGTATTCTAGTGAAATAAGAACGAATTTATTTCTCTTTTAAATAGGCTTAATGTTAAATAACCATTACAAAATATCAAATTAATATAACAGCTGTTGCCTGCATTTACGCACTTTATTTCACATATTATCTTGAACGTTTAAAGCGCATTGCCCATTCACTATCTTTATATTTGCCACACATTTCCTAAATAATAACTTAATTACGGACTCTAGCAACGGAATAATAAAAACAAACTAATAACTATGAAACCCGTAAATATAACAATTTGTTACACGCCTAATACTCTCATTTTCACATAAGAATAATAAGACGAATAAGGCAGCTCAAAACTGTAGCTAATTAAATAAAACTAATCTAGTATCGCTAAAGATAATACTGGTAAATAGAGATGACCACCAAATTGTTTGGCTATTCATTCAGAGCGACATCAATCTTAGCTTAAGCTCATAACTCATGAACGAACTGTATTGCAAGTTTTCATTAATACCCATGACTAGCATGACTTGCCTTTTCAAATGTGTACGCTTGAACTCCTAAAGATATTTGTAGGACGACATTGGCATTCGAAGTAGAATAACATCACGCCTTTATTTTTTGACAGGCTTTTCTGGTCCAAACCGTTCGGAGCGAGGGAAGAACAGTTTATACCCTGCTACTAATATCTTTTTCAGCGGCCATCGGTATCGATTCCATCAACGGCCCGCTCTGTAGGTTACTTTTTCGTGTACCTATTCCAGTCGACGATCCGGCAACAAAACGACGGGATATTGCACTCTCTGGCTTGGCCTCTACGGATAGTGGACTACTACCCACCCAACCATCATAATTAAAACGACATCAGATGTAAATATTAATGCTGTTTCTTTTTGTAAGGTAAAAGGGTTATCATCTGTAGACCAGTACCTTCGCCTTCGATACCAGAGGTCATTCAAACAAACTGTCATATGACTTGTTGTGATCCCATACCACTCTTTTAATACACTAAACGGCCATGCGGGGGCGCATTCGAAATAGCAACGAAAACATTCATCATGCCTAAAAGACCATGTTATTCGTGTCTTTATATTAATCCTTATTCAATTATATTATTTTTAATTTTAGAATGTTTCAGTAGCTGTAAATAACTTTTTGAATTATTGTAATCGACCATTGCATTCAAAAGATATTACGATTTTTAAAATATCAATCTAAATACATATTTATTTTATTATATTTAAAACAGTTGTCCACCCGTGCGAAGCGGTGACGGGCCGCTAGTCTTAATATATATAAATTACGTGTCACGTTGTTTGTCCGCGATGGACTCCTAAACTACTTAACCGATTTTAATCAAATTTGCACACCGTGTGCAGTTTGATCCAACTTGAAAGATAGGATAGCT
Source organism: Lymantria dispar (assembly GCA_032191425.1). Lineage (NCBI taxonomy): Eukaryota > Metazoa > Arthropoda > Insecta > Lepidoptera > Erebidae > Lymantria > Lymantria dispar. The sequence continues at coordinate 26,512,005 of CM063452.1, read as the reverse complement.
TACATCTTAATTTATAGTCGCAATATTATTTTATTGCAAATTATTTGTATTACCTATATATACCTATTATTTAACATTCACAATTATCTGTAACTCCAAACTATTTTAATAGATGGCGATATCTGTTGACTGGATTGAGTAATTAATTAATAGATGGCGCTGCTATGTCAAACCTACAAACGTTTTACATAGAATTTGAACTTTTTTACATAGATGCCATTTGTAAAAAGATATGACGACCTCCATGACAGATATTCTCCTACAGTTCCACTTAAATAGTTTAATAAAATGTAATATAACAAAAATATTAGCCACAGCAACGCGTGGCCGGGTCTGCTAGTAGAATATATTAACACAGTTTAAAGTCGCTGTATAATACAGGTAATTTAATTTGAATCTTATCTGCACGTAGAAGCGTATGTATACATCTTAAGCGTGAGTGTAGGGTGACATTACCAATCATTGTCAACCTTCACTCACAGTAAAGTCGATCACAATAATTACTTCACGCTACGTTCAATTTAAAGCCATTGATAAATACAATTTGCTTAAGAGGCTTTGAAAAGAATAAATGACTAAGAATTTACCATATCAATTTATCAACGTAATCAAGGTTATACGTGATATAAGCAGTAGATAAAGTGCTACCACTTCATCGCGTTATAAGGAAGTACGATTAGAAGAAGAAATAAAAAAAAAACATGTTTAGCGCAGTACATTTTGCGGGTGATCTTACCAGGTATTAGTCCTTCACCCGCAGAGGCCGCGTGAGAACGACGTCGTAATCCTACAAATCGGTCACGGATATCAAGGAATCGGTACCAGTGGTCAACCTAATGGCGATGAGGAGGGGAAACGCTTAGTTATGTTGCCGCATGTCCTTCCGTTGCTCCGGACGGTAAGGACGAGGTGTATCCAGCGGATCATAAACCTGACCAGAAAATCTTACGCAGAAAACTCATTCTTATATTCAAACTATAGATTTCGATCTGGAGCTTCATTTTAGTATTAACCCTCGTTATTTACCATTAATACGACTGCACTTGAAAAACATTAACCTTTAAGTATAATTGGTTCAGTAATTTTGCCGAGATTTCAGATACTTCTGAATTATTAAAGAGAGAGAAATAATAATAAAGTAGTTTGCATTTTATAATCACAAATACTGTTCTACGCCTATAAAATATAATGTTATTATTTAAACTAAATTATACACCACATTTTAAATTAAGAAAAAATTAAAATCATCATCATGTCATCTAGTAGGTATATGTCCTACTGTTGAGCTCAAAGCTCCAAGGGACTCTACGGGGCTTTACCATGCTATGGATATATGATGATATGGTATATGGATTGGTTATCGGTTATTGGTTTTCCTTCGCAAAAAAGAAAATAATATTATTTTCTTTTTTATATATTACACAATACACAAGAATACATATGTATTCAATAATACAAAATTATAATGACGAAATAGCAATTCTTATATGATTTAAGGGGAATTTCATGTTGTTATAAAAAAAATATATCATCTAAAGGCCTACCTATATATAATTCCATATAAAAGATTTAACTACATAGGTACATATAGTTAGGATTATTAATCACAGTGGAGATATCCACAAGAAATTAAAGCTGAGCTCTTACGTTTCATCAGACCGAATATCCACTTGACAAAAGGAGGTCAAAGGAAAATTAGGTCAATTTAATTCCCGTTAAACCTTAAGGAATGCCTCGCGCGTTTGATGCACGTATCAACCTTCCCGTTTGTGTTCCGCTGGATTTGTTCATAGAAATAACGTAGAAATATTTCTTGTTATAATAAACTCATTTGCAAAAAAAACGGGCGGTTTTGATTTTCATTCATATTTAAAAAGATACAATACCAAAAAGGTTTCAATCGTTTGTACACGTTACTGGCCGGTTTTAAAAATGCTGTGGTATTTAAAAAAGTACGTTCTAAATTCAATTTTTCATTTGATGTTAATTTTTACAGAAAACCCCTTTTTATCCTACATTTTTGGCGCGAAGTTCCAGAAGTTAACATCGACTTTCATAACTTTTATTCAATTTTTATCGATTAATTTCATATCCTTGACTGTCAAAGCTTTATTGAATGCTGTTTGGCTGTATCAAAAATGGTAGATAAAGTGGTAAAAGCTACCAAAATTATCGCGCTGCTTGAAGAGGGTTGCAGCCAATGTTTCGTGGCTAGGAGGCTAAATGTTAGTCGCTCGACAGTCCAAAGGACCTGGCAGCGATATCAGGAGACTGGTTCCGTCGAGAGAAGGCCTGGTTCTGGAAAAAAACCATGTACCCAACCACGGGATGATCGTTTTCTTGTGAGTCGCGCATTGAGAAATCGCAAATCTTCGTATGTGGATCTTAAGAACAACCTCCAAGAAGTAAGAAATGTGCATATTAGTCTATGGACGGTCAGGAGGAGGCTTCTCGCTGCCAATATACGCAGTCACCGCCCGGCCCGCGGCCCCAAATTACTCCGTGAGCACAGAGTTCACAGGCTTAGGTTCGCTAGAAATTGTGAATCATGGACTCAAGACGATTGGAATAGGGTTTTGTTCTCTGATGAAGCCAGGATATCTCTGTTCGGTGAAGATCGACGTCGGCGAGTGCTAAGAAGACAAGGAGAACGCTTTGCAGAGGCATGTTTCGAAGAAATCACACCTTATGGTGGGGGCTCTGTTATGTTTTGGGCAGGAATAAATTCAATGGATCGTACAGAGTTAGTCTTCATTGAAAACGGCTCACTGACTGGGCATCGATACATAACGGAAGTTCTAATTTCTCATGCACAACCCGCATTGGCCGCTCTAGGTGAAGACTCGATTTTTATGGACGACAATGCTCGCGCCCACCGATCCCGCGATGTTAATGCGTATGTGCAAGAGGTCGGCATTCGTCGTTTGGATTGGCCAGCTCGAAGTCCCGACCTCAATCCCATAGAGCATGTCTGGGACGTTCTGAAACGGCGTGTGAGATCAGTACACCCGGCTCCGCAGACCATCAGAGAGCTGAAGAATGTGATTACTGCGGAGTGGGAACGTATTCCGCAAGCAAGTATCCGGGATATACTCGCTAGCATGCCCAGACGAATTCAAGCTGTGATTTTAGCTAGAGGGGGTCACACTCGATACTAAACATTTATCTGCTTTTACTTTATTAAAGAAAAACAAACAAAAAAACTTTTTTATTTTTACTTCATGAGCATATGCACTACTAGCGAATATACACTACTAGCGAGGTTTAGCATTATTTCCCATAAATTGTATCTAAATTTTATGAAATACTGATGAAAACGATTATTTTCTTATTAATTTAGCAAATTGTGTGGATAAAACTACCTATAATTATCAAACAAAGAAATATTAACATTTGAAATGGTTCATTGCTTAGGTGCCCGTTTTTTTTGCAAATGAGTGTATAATAGAACACGAGAACGGCTATAAGATCTACAGCAAATTTCACTGTTTCTCGTCAGTATGAAATATTTCCTATAGGAAATATTATGAAATATTTCCTATAGGAAATATTTCAGTATTATAATACTAGATAGTAAATTAATACTAGGTAAGTAAATTCAAAACTTAAACGATTTCTTAAATAATAATATAATGATTTCTGATGTTTACGCGAGTCTTACGCTGCAGTGCTCGTAAGCTCGAGCAGTCAAAAATCAAATACAAACGCGATAAAATCCGTAGTTTTATTTAAAATAATAATTTGTTTAAAATTTTAATTATATCAAACTATCCGTTAGAAATTTATTGTTCCGCATGTATTTTTCCGCATACCTTTATAAACATCTAGCCTAACCCTTTGGATACAAAATATAAGAATCAAATGACAGTTGACAGGTAGTATAGGTTACATTAGAATCAGTTCACTCAACTCACACATTCGTCGCCCCTGACGGTTTGAGGGTAGGTGTAAATGGATCTGACAAAAACAAATGGCGTAATTAAACTCGCAATAAAACCTTGCATCAACCCGTCTGACCAACCTAAAATTTTAGATCAGTCTTACTTCTTATTATGGAGGAAGGGCATACCCATAGAATTTATATAGGCTAAGGAAAGAGCTAAAATGATTTAAATGATTAAAGATTCATAGAAATTATGTTGTCGAAACCTCTAATAAGCATTTAGATTTAAAAGGAAATTACCATTGTAAATAAAACTACTTTTACGGATTATATCCCGTTTGTATTTGATTTATGATTGCCCGACGTTTCGAACACTATGCAGCATTCATGGTCACGTCATGTCTGTAATAACGATTACTTGTTGGACGTGAGACACCTTAGTCCGCCCGTGACCATGAATGCTGCAAAGTGTTCGAAACGTCGGGCAATCATAAATCAAATACAAACGCGATATAATCCGTAAAAGTAGTTTTATTTACAATGTGTAGTGCTCGCGTAAACATCAGATATCATTAGGAAATTACCAATCTATAGTATTAAAGAACTAAAAACTAGTATATATAATTATAATGATAGGAAAGATACAAAAGAATGGAAAAGGGACAACAACTATATTTATAAAGAAACGTGCACACAAAACAAGCCAGAAACCATCCATCTTCCCGAACGAACAAAACTTACAATTCATCGCCTTACCGGTTCCCCATAATTCTCCGTTCCAACCAGTGGCTGTATTCGATAATAAATGGCACTTTTTCTAGCAAGGGATATCGTGGGCCGGACTCCAAAGCTTGGGGACCCCTAGGAACACAAGGGGCACATAATTCAATTACATCTCCAGTTTTCATTATTCGTCAAATTCAAAGAAATGCGTTGTCGTGATATTTTAATGAGCCAAATATTAAAAGCGCTTGTTGAGGAAATAAATTTCCCATTTGACAGAATAATAATTCACAACAGAATGATTTTAAAATAAAATGAATAAAATAGGTCAAGACCTATTAAGTTAAAATAATTCGTTTAAGAAAAATAACTGACAAAACTTCGAGACTGACATCTGATAAGAAATCATCATAATAGGAAAAAGAGAGCCACTAAAGACATTTTTATGTCTTTAGTGGCTCTCTTTTTGTATCGTATCTTTATATATTTTTGTATCGTATCTTATCTCTCTTTGTATCTTTTTAGATACGAAAAAATTATACTTTCTTTAATACAGTAATATCCCCGATTTACACGATTTTTTTTATATATATAATACACTAGCTGACCCGACAGACGTTGTTCAGTTCAAATCTAAAAAAAATAGTAATAGGTAATCCTCCTTGAAATCAATCGCAGCGCAACCTACCTATCTTTATCTACAATAGAGATAACGCTAACTAAGCCCATAATCAACTTTACAACAGAGATGAAATTCTCGAAATATATAAAATAATTAAACAAAAGCTCGGCCCAGGTTCGCTAAAAGCTTTGTTTTGTTAAATTAAATCTAAAGTTTTAACAGTTCAGATTCATTTTAATAGTTAACAATAGGTACATTCTTTGTAATGAAAATGATAAACAATTATAAATATTAGGATAGTTGCCGCCAATACTCGAGGCTAAAAGAGAAAATGTCGACTAAAGCTTTACATCAATGAATTAAACATTTTTTATATTTTTTTTTAAAACAATATTATAGATCACTAGTTGACCCAACAGACACTGTTCTGTTGAAATTAAAAACGGAATTCTCTTTGAAATCGATCGCAACGCCACCTACCGGGTCCAAATATTATTCTAAACCACTCTCGAACCCACTTAAGAGACACACAAAAATATCATCAAAATCGGTCCAGCCGTTTAGAAGTTCAATTACTTACACACGAATAGAAGATTTATATATACGAATAATCTAACTGAGAACATTTTAAGGATTACAAAAAAAAAAGTACGTATCTCTCTGCTTGGGAATTCATGTGGACGTGGAACACTATGCCATTTTTGTATTGGGTATTTTCTAAAAAAAAGGAATATATTATAGACCCTAGAGACACTCTATTCTTTATGCTGACAAAAGATAAATTACCTGGCCATGTTTATAATATAAACGAATTGAAAAAAGCTGAAATCCGGCACAAGGTGAGATATGGAGGCTCTAAATGTCACTGTGTTGGCCGATTAAAAAATGTAAATAACAGCGGGCAAAAGTCAATCTTATATTAATAAATAATTTCAATGAAAGTGTTTATTGTTATCAGTTTGGCCGATTATTAGCTATATTAGTGCCGATATGTTAGCGAACTTCATCTCACAAGGTCGAAGTTGCCTTACATCCCACCCTAGTTGTATGTGACTTTAATAAATATAATGGATACTATAATTATATATAACAACATCAAAAACATCTCGATTTGGTTTTTATATTAATATTTTAGGTATAAACTTTCTAGCTTACTCTAGATCATTTGAAGCCTCTTGTTACATACACAAAGAGTCTCGAAAACTGAGAGTCGAAACGCGTCGCGTATACCGTCGACACTTTGACAGATTCAGTCCTTACATAATGTAATTCAGCTGAGAGCTGAGCACATTTTTCATAGCAAGATTTCAAGTATACGTTGTACACACCTGTCACTGTTCCCATACGAGAATGGAATATTGCATTGTGTCTTTCAAAGAGAGCATAAGTATAGCTGCGTCGTAGAGATGCCTTGACTCAATGGCGCTTCGGCGCTTCTACGGAACTGTCAAAACGTCAATTGTGACGAGCGTTTTGGTAATATGATCGTAAATTTAGATAATACCACATAATAGCACATCATGTGTTCATACTATGGACCGTGACGAGCTATTACATAATTTACTTCGTGTTTTTATAAATAATAAACACTAAATACACCGACCTAAATATTAAATTGAACAGCGTAACATTGTTACGGTTAGCGTACTAAAACTTTCACCATTTTGTTTGAATTGCAAATTCACTAGTAAAATCGGATCCTAACGCTAACACAAGTAGTACAAATTACACAACTCAAATTATTATAAAAACAAACACAAACAAGTTCTAATTGTTTTAATATTTTTTTATAAAAACCGTTATAGTTAATAATAATAAACCTCAAAGGAACATTATATGGCTCTCTAAGTTCTTATGATATAAAAGAAAAAATGTACCACAAGATTTATCGCAAAGCCAATAAACCGCAGGGCAGCTTGTGGCGTGCTGAATGTGAGTGACGACACTGCGGTCCTGAGTGCCCCAGAGAGTCGGCCAGGGCCTCGTATCCAGCTCGCCTATATTGGCTGGCTGGAGTGGAAACCGAAGAGTGCCCGCAGGATTTTCAACTCTGGCTTGCCTTAAACGGCTGGTCAGAGAGAGGTCGCCAGAGCTATATGCTCGGGGGTGGAAGTGCCATTTTCAAGGGCATAACTATGGGAAAACCACTGCGGGTCTCCGTTTATCGGGGGCTTGCAAAGGTGAAACCGGCGCCGCACCGCTCGATACCCTAAGCCACTTGCACCCATGTTGCCCCCCTATTGCCCGTATGGCCTGCGTGTCTGTGGCGACCATTTGGGGGGGCCCATTCAGTGAGTGGGCGAGTCACCATCTGCCAAAGTTCAAGACGATAAAGGTATTGAAGGCAGACGACAGTTTTAAATCAATAGTTTTCCATTAATCCAGTCCATCTAAAACCATAATCATGTATTAGATACCATAGTCACACAATAGTTTTACACCTACCGTTGGCAGTCCACGTATGTTATGTGCAGACATGGAGTATCATCGGTAGACGTCCCATCCCATTTTTAGATTAAATTTCTCCAAAGGCCTCTGCGTGTTGGATCTGGACAGAGCTGGGAGATACATAATAATAATAATAGTTTATTGGTAAGAAAAACCTTACCATTTAACGTTACCTTATAATATAATTTACTTTAAAAGTATCCAACGCTCTGAAATAGCTAAATCTCTGAACATTAGTACAAATATTTTCTACGTACACAATATATTTTTTCTCAACACATTTACTTATATTCTAATTATAATTAAGGTTATATTATACTAACAACCAGCCCTCGGTTCGGTTCTTTCAGTCGCCTGACCCGCATAGTTTGTATACCCAGTATTTTAACATTACAAACAGTCACTTCCATTTTATTTATTTGTATAGATATATAGATACGAGTAAAGACCAATCTTATATCTTTAAACGAGCAATTCTTGTATATATATATATATATATATATATATATATATATATATATATATATATATTCAGGATCCCGGCAACGGCTCCAACGATTTTGTTGAAACTTGGCATACTAGAGGATTCGAGCCCAAAAAATCGATCTAGCTGGGTTTTATGTATAGAAAATGTTGTTTTGTCAGTGTTTTTGGCAGACAATATAATGACATTAAATTTTAAAAGAATATGAATTCATATTTTGCCATCAATGTCATGATTTACGATAGCTCAGTGGTTAAGTAGTCAGGTTTCAATTTATTTTTGACATCGGCGACAAACGGCGTCGGATCGAATCTCGGTGTTATTATTATTCTTTTTTTGTAATTTTTTATATAATTTTCATTATCTTTTTATTTTTTATTAATATATATCTGAATAAATGCTACAAAAATACTCCGAGCGAAGCTCGGTCAACCTGATATTATTATTTAAGGCATTATACATTTTTATTATACCAAATGTAATTTTTTTGAACTTGTATACAGCGCTTTGTTGAGTATAACAAGAAATAGACAATGAGAAGGTAATCGGTCCGTTATACTAGGACTGAATATGTCGGCAGTTTTTGTATTTCGAATTTCTTGACCTTAACATATCTTAAGATAGTTATGGGGATACATTCCCTTTTTAGTCTTCTACTGCACGCATGCGAATATCACGAAATTATAAACTGTATTGTTTTTATAAATTAGAAGGGATACTGATAATAAAAACAGAATATCCCTATCTTAAAAAAAGCCTATTTTCAACAAGTGACTTACTTGAATGGGTGATATTTATTATCAACAATTATTCTATATCAAAAACACTTCTAATATACATCGATTCTATGCTAGATTTGCACTAACGGTGGCTTAATGTAATATGCCGGTGAATGCCCACGCATTTAGTCCCACTTTATATAAAAGTAAAGTAAATTCATACCTAAGTAATACGTATTTATTCATCGCCCAAATCGACTGTTGTAACAACAAACACATTTCAGTACAATATTTGTGGTAGGCATCGATCGCATAAGTTCTCCACTAAATAATTCAAACAACACATTAGATTGAGTTTTGAACACAATTAGCGAGTATAATTAATAACTTAATAGTTTTACGCTTCACTGCGTCGAGAAATAAACTTCTCAGTAGATCATAATAATACCTAATAAGGTAACTTATTTAATAGTCTTTAAGCAAGCTTAGAATGGGATGGCGCTTTTAGTATTGTGTAAAATATTAAACGCACCATTTTTTTTTTTTGGGTTGGGCTATGTTCAGCGCACACGTCGTCCAGCTCCGTCCGAGGTGACGAAGGAACGGCGCGTGGCCCCATAACCCACCGTCTCTTCTCATTCGCCGTTGGGCTGACCACCGGTACCGAGTACCTTGTCCTCCGTGGCCGGCCCGGCGGGGCACCGTATGGGGTAACCTCCCCCTCGATCGTCCATTCCTCCCGAGACATCGATCGCCTTCACGCGGTCAACCTCTCTGCGGGTGACGGACTAATCCCCGGTCCGGTCACCCACGGTCTCGGCTAGGGCAGCATCAGGTGCAGGTACTCGCGCCTGTGCCGGCGGCGGACCGTGTCGTCGTGGGAGCATTCTGCGCGTTCCTCGAGCGTGTGCTGCACCGTGTACCTATTAAACGCACCATGCGGATGACACTAAAAACACAATGTGTCGCCCCCCCTTGCTTTATCATGAGCACCGTAAAAAACCCTCTAAGGGAACACGGAGAAGATAGGCAGCAATGCTCTAATGGGAAATAATACAAACCATGGTTGCCAACCCTGCCTGCCAAGCGTGATTATGGCTTTAATTTAACTGTGTGGCGAGGCAATAATGAACTACCTGCTGCTGTTTCCCGAGCGCTATGACATGTCCTTCTTTAAACGAGGTTTAAGAAGAGTATTTACTACACCGTAGGCAACGGTCTGGCTGTGCCCCTGGTATTGCAAAGGTTCATATGCGGCAGTATCACTTACCATCAAGTGTGCTGCCTGCTCGTTTGCCACCATCGGCAATAAAAAAAAAATAGAGTCAGACTGGCATCCAAGAATAGATCTATGATAGATGGATGAATATTGAACATTAGTTGTACAACAAAAGTTTTACGTCATATTTTATTAAAATATAATAAAATAATGGAGAAGAAGAGGCAATAGAGAATATTGACTTCACAAATGCTCCATTTTTAAACATGGGGCCTCTTCCAAATTGGAAGAGAAATTGTCTCACTATGCCACGCTAACCAGACAGATTGGTACTTGTAAGATTTTATTTTAAATTCTCCATTAATTGTGATGTTATTATATAAGACATTATACATAAAATCATGTTTAAAATAATACATGTTTATGAAAACAAGTTACATAAATATATTGAATTTGTTATTTGTATAAAAAAACATCAATTTACAACACCAAAAGTAAATCAAAAATACAATAATTATCAAGGAAAATTAATTTTGCTTAAAAATATAGCACGATATATTGATGGGACCTAACGAAGTGGTTAAAACAATAATGCTAATAACTTCAGAGTCCCACGTGTGACTATTTTTTTTTTCATCAGTTTTTATAAATAACCTAGAATATCAAACACTAAATCTCAGTAATTTAGATTATAGAGTCATAACATCGTTTAATATTAAGTATACAATTTTAGCTAAAAAATTAAAGTAGGTAATAGAGCGGAACAATGCGTGAACGTTTGCCGATAGATGGCGACGTCTTCCATTAAAAAAAAGGACAATACAAGTGACAATTTGATTGTCATATTTCCAACCCACGCTCGTCGTTGGGAGGTAGTTTGGAACGCAAACTATATAGAAGGTGTGGGTACGACTCACACAATAATTTTTCGTTTGTAAACAAGTTTTTATAAATAACCTAGCCTTTTAAGTAATTTAGATAATATACTCGAATTGGAAGTTTTGATAATAGTTTAATACAACTGAGAAAATTACAGTATTAGAACGGAACAATACGTAAATTACAACACTGTCAAAAACCATCAAAATTATTGTATAAATACCACTCACTATTTAATTGGATATGATGAAAACAAACTATGGCCTAGTTTATTAAATTGTTTCATATCGAGTTATATACCCATTTCTACTGTTTACTTTCACAGTTGGATACATTGTAAGAATATTAATTTCCCAAAGGCATATCATGGTTACACGATGAAACACATTGATCTGAGAGCGAGGAAATGAAAGAAAAATAATACTAATATCATAATTTATGAAGAATTTTATATTATAAAATATTATTGTCTAATTTCATATTTACTTTTATTTGGGATCAAACGTGGTATTTATTTAACAATTTCAGCAATTAACAAAATGATTACTTATATATATATATATATATATATATATATATATATATATATATATATATATATATATATATATATATTACTAGCTGACCCAACAGACGTTGTTCTGTTCAAATATAATAACGCCACCTACCGGGTCCAATTGTGAATCTAAACCATTCTCAAATCCCCTAGAACACACACAAAAAATTTCATCAACATCGGTCCAACCGTTTGGAAGGAATTCAGTGACATATACGTACACAAGAAATTTATAAATAAAGATGAGCTTTTTATCACAATTAAAACTAGTCTTTGTTAATATTGTTCTACGAGTGACGGAGTAATTCAATTCACCACGCCTATCTTCCCCCTGTAAAGGATTATTAAGGTATTATAATACGCACATAACATCTATGCAAGGGACGGAAAATCTATACAAAAGCAAATTGCATCGTAAACATAAAAGAATCATTGAAGGAACTGAGGAGATGTCTGTTTGTTTGAGGTAAACTTCAAAACGGCTGTCCCGAATGTTATAATATTTTACTACCAGGTAGCTGTCTATATAAGGAGCAACTTAAGTTATATATTATCCCAGTATTCCCACGAGAACAGGAACTATGCAGGTAAGGCGATTAAAACCGAAGCGAAGCGAGGACGGGTTGCTAGTTTCTAATAAAATCCTATACCAACTCATGGCCGCCTTCCTTTCTCTTTCAAGCCAAGCAGTGGGACGTCCGTTCCGAGCTGAGATGATGATGAAAAAGTAGAGAAGATATATCAAAACTCTTTATCTTAATATCTTAATATATATAAATTACGTGTCACGTTGTTTGTCCGTGATGGACTCCTAAAGTACTTAACCGATTTTAATCAAATTTTCACACCGATTAATAGATGGCGCTGCTATGTCAAACCTACAAACGTGTCATATACGATTTTAACGATTTTAACTTGCTTTTATACATAGATGCCATTTGTAAAAAATTTGACGACCTCCATGACAGATGTTCTCCTACAGTTCCACTTAAATAGTTTAATAAAATGTAATATAACAAAAATATTAGCCACAGCAACGCGTGACCGGGGCTGCTAGTTATTAATAAAAATAAAGTCGAAACCTGCATTAATAATCGATACCAAAACTTGCATAATTGATTAAGATAAAAAGTTTTACGTCGTCAATCGAATAGTCGTAAACTAATATATAATTAACATTATAATCATCTTAGTCCATACACGTCCCACTGTTGGGCTCGGGCCGCCTTCACTATCGAAGGGAAATTGACTTTCTATACCACGCTGTTAAGACGTGTTGGTATAAGAATTTGTTTAGAGTCCTTCTCTTGCATAGATATTAAATGCATATTATATCCCTTAATCGTCTTTTACGACACCCACTGGTAAGAATTGCGGTGTGTGGTGAATTTTATTCTTACTCCGTCATCAAACGGAAGTGTATATAATTATATCGTCAGGAAAATACTTCAAACTCCCACCCTATCTTCCCGTCAAGGTAATAATACCCGTATATAAGCGTAGAACGTTCATAGACAATAGTCGCCTCATATACAAAGCTTTATGAGCTACACAGGTGAACATTTTAGCCCATGCTCTTGATATAATCCCTTAATCGCCCCTTACCGTTCTCGCGGAAAATGATGGGGTGTAGTTTCGCAGCCGAGATGCGGCTTAGTATTAGTGCTCACAACTTAACAACATACATATTATATGTGTACACAATAAGGCCACATACTTAATAATATTGTTCATAAGTTTTTAATTAATTATTTATGTTAGATGTTTATGTTGTATGTTGTATTTTGTTTGCAGCGGGTGTCGTGACCGGGGATTAGTCCGTCACCCGCCGAGAGGCCGACCGCGTGAGAAGACCGACGTCCTCCCCGAGGGGGGGACGTCGGTCGATGGGAGGTTACCCCGCGTAGGGGGTATTCCGTCGGGCCGACCACTGACGACAAGTAAACCTGCTCCGGTGGTCGGCCCAATGACGAAGGCGAGGTGGTTTTCGGGTGGGTTGCGGGAGTTGCGTGCTTAAGCCCCTCTGTCGCCCCGGACGGAGTGGTGCGGAGGCGCGCCGACCGCAGCCCACCCACAAAAAAAAAAGTTGTATTTTGTTTATTTCTAAGCTCATTATTAAGAAATAAACAAAGACTTTAATTCGATTAAGCAATTAATTAAATGCTTTGTTTATTTCTTCTTTCTTTCATAAGAATGTGTTATGATAAGTACAACAGGTTAAATATTGCTTGTTCTAATTACAGCGTAAGCAATTTATGATTAGCAACACTGCTGTAACTTTCTTTTCTCGGAACAATTCAGGTCATTTTCGAACCCCTATAACTTCGTTGTGAATAAGACTAAAAACCTGAATTTTATTTAATAACCAAGCAGGCATTGTATACACACAGTATATTTCAAATTTCATTCAATTTAAACTATTCAAAGTTTCTTAATTTTTAGTCTTGACTGACCGATCATCAATATTATTGAGGCATTTCTAGTAGACATAGACGCTTCAAATTTAGAATACAATTAGTGTTGAGTATGTAAATGAAGGAAAAATTAAGAGACATCAAATCGGTCCAATTTTCTAGATACATTAGCTGCATAAATAATTTTGTAATCCCATATAAATATAGAGGATTACAAAGTTACATTTGCAATAAATGAATCAGTGTACCTGTATATGTATAATATAACGTGTAACAAAACGACTGGACTGGACCGGTCCAGTCCAGTCGTTTTGAAGATTACCCGGAACAAACAGACAGACAGACAGACAAATTTTTTTTAATTGCTATTTTAGGCATAGGTGTCGTGCAAATAACCATGTGAGCATGAAAAAAGCCTATTATTTTGACATTACAAACAGACACTCCAATTTTATTTATTGGTATAGATTAGCTGACCCAACAGACGTTGTTCTGTTCAAATAAAATAAAAGGAACTCTCCTTGATATCGACATCAGCTACCGGGTCCAATTGTGAATCTAAACCATTCTCAAATACATACAAAAAATGTCATCAACAGCGGTTCAGCCGTTTAGGAGTTCAGTGACACACAATTACACACGTACCTACACAAGAAATGTATATATAAAGACTAGCTGACCCAACAGACGTTGTTCTGTTCAAACAAAATAACGCCACGTACCGGGTCCAGTTGTGAATCTAAACCATTCTCGAATCCCCTTGAACATATGCAAAAAATTTCATCAACATCGGTCCAGCCGTCTAGGAGTTCAGTGACATACACACGTAGACAAGAAATTTATATATAAAAAAATAAAGATTATGTGCAAAATACCTATGTAATTAGTGTGACACTGTAATAACTTTTCTATTTTTTAAATTATATAATTAAAAAAAAAATAATAGAAACGATGGCAAACTATATCATTTACTTGCCTTTGGTCTAAAATAAATAATACCTGGCATATATATATGCAATATATAATTGAACCCGATTGTAAAAAGCAATGTCAAATAAGACAATGGCTAGACAGTAATGTATTTATTTAGGTATTTACACTATATTGCGTTTTAAGTTTCACTAAAATATCTAACCAGAATAGACGGCATGATTTGGCAGCACGACGTATTATTATGGGCGGGGTGGTAAGAGAACCTCGTCTGATACCCACATAGGTCAATGATCTTAATCCCTTTAATGCTTCAGAAATCTCACGTGACAAAGAAATACACGGCTAAACTCGGAGGATAACGTAATGTTGTAACATTAAGTTATCCGTCATAACAGCCAAGCTTGGAAGATATAAAAAAGCATTAGAATTACGTGTGTATTGTTTACAAGAGAGATTAATTTATTCTTTCGATGTCTTTTCATAAATTAATGACCATTAACATCGAGAATATAATTATAGTTTAAGATATATCCAGTTTATTATTACACTTTAAGCTTGAGACGAGTAGTTATTAGAAAGCATGGTGTGTTCATTCTTTAGGCGCGGTTAAAAGATAGTAGTAGAACACGCTGTTTGTACTCTGACAGGTGTCGTAAATTACAACAAATACCATCAACGCAATGAAGGAAAACCTGATACCAAGCTCTATAATACCTAAGTAAGCTAACTATTCTCCCAATTTGGGGGAACTTAAGACACAGCCTAACACAAATATGTATATTTGATCTAAGAAGAAGATTTAATAAAAAGTTTATAATTCCACATCACAATAAACAACTTACTGAGTCACGACTATTACATTCAAACAAACGTGAAACACTATTAAATACTTATAAAACAAATGGGAGGAATGGGTCTCATAGGAGAGCCATCGAGGACGTGACGCGGAATACAAACCTAGCGTAAACGCGCGACGTTTAGTGGTGTTTTTAGAGTATGCCTTAAGTCATAGACGGAAGAACTGAATCATAAAAAGTGGGTATAACCTAGGCACAACAAATACTGGAAAATTCATTTTATATTTGATCAAAAATATGAAAATCTATAGAGACATGGATTGTTGATGATGGTTTAACTTCTATAAAAATGTCAAGACCATACAAGTTTAACAAAGGCGATGTAGTCGTCCAATGACACAGTCCTCTAATAAATAATCGTCATCTGGGAACAAAGAAGTTACATTGCTGGGTTACCTTCTCCACAATGAGTTGGAAATTGACCTACTATGCCACACTGACCAGACGTATTGGAATGAGGTTTAATATTGAGTTTTGCTTCCCTAGTAATCGATGTTATCTGCATATGACAAAAAAATGTTTAATTAAAAATTATTAGTTTAAAAGCAAACAAAGTAAAATCAAAATCGATGAAAATACTATACTATAGATTATATAAGTTATAAAAAAAAAAACAAATGTATACTTATCATCATCATTATCATCGTATCCGCTCATATACGTATCAATACTCGACTCGAGTCTCTTCAGTAATAGGAGAAATTCATATACCAGGTCGATTCAGACTTTTATTCCCAGTTTTCCACCACTTGCTATGATGTTATCTGATTCATCATCATCATCTCGGTTCATATACGTCTCACTACTCGGCACGAGTCTACTTAACAGTGAGACATTTGGTGGAATTAATCTGCCCTTACTACTCTGCCACGTTGGTCAGAATGGTTGGTATGTAGCTTTTTTTTACTTTTGCCTCCTCTTGTAGTGTGCTCAGCTTGTGCCTCTAAGTCGCCTCTTACGACCTACGAGGAAGAAAGGGAGTGGTAAATTATTACTTACTTCATCACCACACAGAAAAACTTACGTTCCTTAATTCAGAGCTTTTAATTTTATTCTCATCACCAAAAAGAAAATAATAATAACATCATCTCTTGTATCTTACACCATACGCTAATAGCTTTATGAGAGCCGCGTGTGATCTAACCTTCAAACGAATAAGTGCCTATAATAATAAAACGGAAAAATGGAGTTTGTTTTTGCAATTTGGTGCTCCTATTTTTATTGTCCCTTTTAGTGTTTAGCAGTATTTCCAAACCACGAAAAATCAACAAAAACTGAGAGAAGTAAGGCTTTGTTTTCGTGGATGATATATTTAAAACTTTGATAAGAAATAATCCATTATCCGTACCGTTTTCTATGTGCTGATGGGTTAAGAATACAATCCACCACTTATTTGACATTCTTAACCGTGGATGTCATAAAACATGGCCAAAAGATATAAAATACAGGTAACGAAAAGAAAAAAAACTCTAAATAAAACCCTATACCATCCCGTCTGACCAGCGTGGTATAGTAGGTATATCAACTTCTCTTCTACTGTGAGAGAGGCACATGCCCAGCAGTGGGATATATATGAACTGAGAAGATCATATCATAGTCTCAGCGGTATAGACTTTAATATGTTGATAGTTCAGAAATATAAAACTTCACCAGTCTCAGTACCGCGCATTGTAATAAATTACCTATGAAATGGGTCCCTGGACTAGGAACATCCATGTACACAATTTGAAGGTTTGTCCAGCTACTTAGTAAAACCATGTCATCTAGTGACATACCTACATCTATGACATTAGTCGTATTCGGAAATTTGAAAAGTGTGATTTCTGATGTTTACGAGCATTTAAGATAAAACTATTTTTACGAATTTCATCTTGTTTCTTTTTGATTTTTGATTCCCCGGTGTAGTAAACTCTTTTCGGTGTTTATGGTCATGGGAAAATAGGATAGGATATGACAAGAGGGCAGTCATTCAAAAATTTTTTATTAATAAAAACCTAAATTATTGATGCGTCCTATAGACTAAATTTTACCTCGGATAATCCCCGAGGGTTTAATAAACCACCATCAGGAAAATCTAAACTTTAATTAAAACTTAGACCTTTTTGATAGCCACGGCTCATGAAAAACTCGCTTCAATAAATTTCAGACTTGTTAATGTACATATGATATTCTTAAATACATTCTATACATAATTCAAAAAGTTTACTCACAATGTATTCTACTATATTCAGTAATCTATAATTAAATATTAAACAAACAACATTTCAATGATAAACCGCATATTTGCCGCTATAACTCGATCAAAACCTCCTTAATCATTCCTTAACTTATGATGTGTGTACGTGCGCACCGAAGTATTCCAACTACGTAACTAAATTACACGTCGGAAAAGAACTCTGTTAGTTTTGGGTGACACATTACGACACAGTGTCGTAGTTCGGTTCTCTGTGTTATCGATGTAGCACTGTTAGCTTTAACAACATAGATGAGGGTGCTTGTAGGTCGATTTGGCGGAGTACGTCAAATACAGGCGGTACGGAACGTCGTCTCACCGCTAGAGGGAGTGTTAGTCAACACTTACACTTGACAATGACAGCACAGTCGAGTGTTTGAGCACACAGCCCGCGTTGAGCTTCGCACACCTAAGATTTACGTTAGTAAAGTTTGTTTTCACTAAGTGTATTTAAGGGGGTATTCTAGTGTAGAGGCATGAATTTGAGGTGTTTTTTCAGGTGCTATAAATAAAAATCAAAAAATATTTTTACCATCCATTTTTTTACCAGGCGTTTATTATTATTTGAAGATTACAAAAAAAAAAATAGTCAAAAAATACAAAATTGAAAGTGGTAGAAGAGTTGTTGAAGTGGGGGGTACAAAAAAAATGGCGCGCCAATCTTGTCATGATTGCAAGCTTTTTTAAAATCTGAAACAAAAAAAAAATAACAGATTATTAATTTAGATAAATGCAGCTATCGTACTAAGAAAAAGTGTAACAAAAAATATTTTTTACTAAATTACGGCTGTCCGAAAAAATTATACATTTTTTCGACTTTTTTGGACTTCTGAATTTTTCAAAAATAGTAAAAATTCTTATTTTATTATAATAATAGTTAGGACGATAGAGACATGTATTGAGAAGATTCACACCAAATTTTAAGTCAATTGGTTCAATAGAACTTGAGAAATCAAGTCAAACGTTTTGAAAAATGTAGTTTCGAGAAAAACGCGTTTAAAGTTTCGAGTAAAATTATGCCCGATGTTAACCATTAAATGACATATTATACTTACATTTCTTCAATCTGCGATTCCTGCTCCATACATGGGGCCTTCCTCTACTTCAAACAAATCATTTTCTGCATTCCTTTCTTCTAAACGAGCAGTTCGGGCTTTCTTTGAGGCGTTAGAAGTTCGGATTTCAGAACGATTAATCCGGGCATTATCTCGTTTGGTGGCGAACGCATGAGCTTCAGAACCAATGTCCATCCCCATAAGAGACATCATTTTTAAAATAGGAATGAAGCCTTCATTAAATATGGAAACTGCAATAAAAGTTGCAACTTCTATTACACGTAAGCCGGCATGTATATGTTTTGGCGCAAAAGTCCAAATTAATGAGTTCAGGGACTCATTGTTATTCTGGGTCTCAGAACCTAAGCACCGAACCAGTAAATCCTCTGACGATAAACTCTCGTCGATCGGCTTTATAATTTCTAATACATTATCCGACAGAGGCGGGTTTTCGTGGTCAAACTCTTCAGATGTACCTTCATGTGCAGCTTTTTGCCATTTACACCAGCTTTCTGGACCAGGTGGGCAATATAAATGTTGTGGATTTTCATTTGTAGAACTATTATGATAGAAGGTTGCCCAAATTGCATTTTTCATGTCCTCTATAGAATCCGGATGCCGGCGAATCGCTAATCCATAATATAAAGATAATTTATTTATCACTTTATCGGTTAATTTTCCTGGACCTTTTCCGCCAATCCCTTTTCCTTTATTTTCATTTTTTGCTTTCCGTAATCTTGCACCCATTCTTTTTTGTATATGTCCCACACATTCATTTTTTTCAACAATTGGGTTACGATCATAAGGATCTATGTCAAGTATACCCTTGAAAGTCTTACTATCACCATCCCCAATATATTTGACATATTTTACTTGGTGTTTTTCAAGTGATCTACTAAACATCTCGATAATAGCGTCAACTTCCATTTTGCCTGCACTTCCTTTATGATTTATCGTACAAGATTCTTCATGGTCTTCATACCAATCATTGTACGCTTCAATATCGGAATGATTTTTATTTTTCCAGACATTACAGCCTTGACAAAAGCTAGATTTGACAACTGTATCTACAACTTTTTTGGAGTGTTTAGCTATGAGTGTGGTAACCCCAAATAGAGAACTGAAACCTCTTTTCTTCCAGGTCCCATCTCCAGAAACCGTGAAATTAGTTGAATCAGCATTTGGATCAGAAGCTGAAATTAAATTTTTCTCTTCATCAACAGCTTTGGAAATAATCAAGTTATAAACTGCAGATGCAGCTGTATAAACGTTTTCAAGACAACTGTAGTATGTGCCGATGGATATTCCTTGACAAATATCCATCATACTGCAGAAGATATTGATTCCTTCTCGTCCAACTCCCAAAAGTCGCATAGCGAAAACCATTTTTCGATTGATTTCAAATGATTTATTTACAAATGGAGAAGATGCTATATATTGTGGACTTTCACAACTGCATTGTAGTGCAATTTTGAATCCCAGTCCACGATGAGCTGTCCGAGAAAATTTTATTTCATTCTTGCACGTAGCACACAAAACTAATGATGAAATAGCTGTAAAAACCGAGAAAAACTCCAAAATACAATATCCATAATTGTTGGAAATGATCACTTCTTCATCATTAGATTTTTTTAATTTAGTTGCTGATGTACTTGTAAAACTAGTATCTTCTTCTACAGTAACTCTATTGCCGTAGAATCGCCTTTTTTTTGATCGGTCAGCACGAGAAGTACTATTTTTGGCGGGTTTTCGATCCATTTTCACTAAATCAAAGTTCGAAAATTCACTAAATTAAAATATTTCTCTTACTCAGAGCACGTGCATCTACGGCTGTTGCTAAACACTAAGTGCAGAAAACTTTCTAAAATCAATAGGGTAACCTTGAATTATATATACATATACATTATAATACAACTACAATAAAAGGGTACAATACAAAAGTATGAGTGTATAGGTATTTACAACCGAAGGGGACCGCAGGTAGACAGATTATTCCTAACGTCTTTTGTTCGATTCGTTCCAGCCGAGCCAGTATTGAAGACGTGTCACTAAAATAGCTATATCTCTGGAAATAATTAAAATTTTGACTTGCCCTTTTAAGGACACATTCTTGAAAGGTTAAAGGCTTTGCAAATATCAAAAAAAAAATTTGATTTTTTCAAAATTCTACACTAGAATACCCCCTTAAGTAAACGGTAATATTATTTCATTAGTATGATTTAATACATATAGTTCAGATTATTGTTAAGAGATAAATCGATATTCTAATTTCACAATAAAAAAAAATCATAGCCGTATTTTAATAGGAGTGCCAAAAATACGGAATAAATGAAAACTACGTACGTTTTTAGCATTGTCGCCTTTGTTCCCCTTTTATTTTAAATTTCTACAGAACTTTTTCTTCACAAACAAATATTTTCACGATTAAAATATCAAAAATCTTTTGTCTGCGAGTAATTTTTATATACAAAAAAAAACTTTAAATTTAAACTTTTTGTCTATGGTCTGGATATTAACATAGTATCATCACATAGTAATCAATTTGTGGAAATATATATAGTATTTCAGTTATTTTTTCATAGACAAATCCGTAGAATAAAATTCACAATTAAAAAACTAGCCTATATTTCGTATTACATACAAAATATCTATTCCCGAATCAAGATACATAAGCAAACAATAACTAACCCAATGCCTTATTAATAATGCAAGGAATAAAATATCAAACATTCATGTGTTACCTTAGTACAATTCCCAAGACATATACTGTGTATCTCTTTATATTTGTATCTCGTAGTAGCAGTCAAACAGTCGATAATGCGACAGGAAATGTTTCAAATGTGTTTCATGGAACACTCCCCGGCTATTCCCAGCTGAGTTTAGAGCTGAGCACTCAACCTGCTCCACGTTACCCGGTTTCGAATTCAATTCCATTCGTTCCGATCATCGGTTCGCATTGGAGATAAAAATCTAATTTGGGAGAACGTTCGCATCAACGGTTTTTGGACAGCGTATGACATTTGAGATCGGTTTACGCGATCGCGCGGTGTAACACTCAAGGATTGAAATGAGTATAGACATTGAAATGGATATATCTATACGTTAGTAAGCTAATAGAATGTCATAAAAAGTTAAAAGATCCGTTAGTAGTGCAAGTGAAATAAAAGAATATTTTTGGTCTACAACTGGGTTTTACTATAAAAAGATGGGATTAACTTACGAGTAAACTTTCCTCCTTTGCTGTCTTAAATATAGAGACGAAAATCCTCACAAATTATAGAATATACAATGGAAGGTGTAACAACAAACTCGAGAGTTTTAGCTCATGCTATTGTGCATCTTTTAGTTTGCTTTCAGAGCTACATATTAAATTAAAAAAAAGAACGAACGTTTATTACGTATTTGATAAAACAAAAAAACCCTTACTGCACTTTAGATTTAGAAAATTAGCGATCACTAATACAAGTATTCAGTGTGGTGACGGAGTAAGAATACAATTCACCACTTTTATCTTACCCAGGGGTGACGTAAGATACGACTAAGGGATTGCAAAATAAGGAATACTTGAAATGAAACCCTACATTAACACGTCTGACCAGCGCAGCGTGGTATAGTAGGTAGGTCAATTTCCATTCTATTTATAGAAGAGTCTAGAGCCCAACAGTAGGACGTGTAGAAGCTGAAATGATTGAAGAAATGAATACATGTATTATCGTACGTATTTTGATGTGAAATTTGCTCTTTCAACAACAAAACGTCGAGTACATCATATACTTTCAGTGGCAAAAATGAATGGCTTTTACTGAGTCATCTACTACATGTCAGTGATGCAGGCAGTAAAGAATAGACGCATTTACAAGATTCCACTTACAATTTTTTATAATCATTATTTCATAAATAGACAAACAGTCTTTATAATATTAGCGTGATTAACGACATCATTTATCAGCCCTCAGACATAATACGATACGAGGAAAAGGAAACGCAAAGGAGGAAATATATCATTAATAGCATATTTACTGTATCTCTCTAAGAAACATTTTATCAGAATAATTAATATGAATATAACGGTTATTTATTGGGGCGACATAATTATGTGGTAATTGATATATCAAAATATTAGGTATTATTCAGTGTTTTATTAAAACAATTTAGTTATATCATCATCGTCTTGCTCTTATTCCAATTACTTGCAGTCAATGCAATATATAACCTCATTCCATCGTATCTATTGTAGAGTTTTGGTAATAAAGTTTTATAGTGGTAGGACCACGCTGTTGACAGTTGTTTGTTTACAGCCGCGGGCCAATCCATTCCGGGTAGTACCATACTAACAGACAATCAACGTCTGAGTAGTAGCAATTTGTTACTGCACTTCGTTCGGTGAGCGAAAGAGCCGGCAAACCAACTTTCTGAGGGTGTTTGCATGTGATAGATTTTAGTGATGCCTTTAGTATCACCGAATCTCATTGCACGCATTCACACTCCCCTCACTTTTTTCGTGGTAGGCAACGGCCTAGCAAAGGTCCATAAGAGGCAGCATCACTTACCATCAGGTGTACTGTTTGCTCGTTTGCCATCAATACCAATAAAAAAAAACTTTTAAGACCAGCCTCCTGTTTGACGTCAACCTCCTTGTAACTGTTAACTGGACAGCGTCAGATGAAGTTAAACCAGGTCGATGTAAAAGCTCTTAGTCGCCTATTACGACTGCCACGAACAATGTAAAGCTTCGTGGAATTCGTAGCCGCTAACATACAGACAACAATTTCCATACCGTTTCTCATCTTTCAGTTCGTATACTTTCTACTGCTGAGTTCATCTACAATAAGTATAGAAAGAGCCTGAAGTGCAACTTTCTGAGGGTGTTTGCGTGTAGTGGGTATTAGTGATGCCTTTAGTATCACCAAACCATTCACGCATTCACACTCCCTTTAGATTCTTCGTGGTATGCAGCGGCCTAGCTGTGCCCCTGGTATTGCAAAGATCCATGAGCGGCAGCAACACTTACCATCAGGTGTATTGTTTGCTCATTTGCTAAAAAAGTGTTAAGACGAGTGCTCTCGACTTTTGTTCATTTAATTATTCAATAAGTGCGATAGGAATAGAATAGAGGTAACTTTAGTTCGAGGCATTGCTTGATTCTGGTAAAGCTAGAGTAGTAAAACTACGCAAGCGCACATACAACGCAGAGCATTGAGCCGGGCAATTAGACTTTTAGCTGGCTAGGCTGTCTAGATAGATTCGATTTTATTTTTAGTTTCTGCTTTTTCGTAGTGACCTTTCCTAGTCAACTCTTACGAAATCCGAAAAAAATGAATATGGTAACACCAAATACGTTTTGATTATTTATAGATTAGATGGAATTAATAATTATAATTAATAATTATTACTGAATTGCCTCATTGCTCCAATAGTACCTGTCGGTTTTTTGGCCTGGGTTGCACCTCAAGTCATCATCAATACCACACAAAACGTGAAACGCTGCAATCATCACAAATTTCAAAGACTTAGGTGTTCGATATTCAGCTAATTTAAATTTTAGACATTTTTTAGGTGTCCGCAAGAGGCTTACCGAAATTTAAATTAAGCAATACAATTCAATAATACTAGGCCTTTAAAGGCGTTAATCGAGGAATTGTTAAGAAGACACTTGGAATGCAATGCAGCAGTGTGGGTTCCCCATGAAGCTAAATATATAATAATGATAGAGCGTATACAAAATAAATTCTTAAGATTTTTATATTCAAAACAGTTCGGGGTATATTCAAGATGCCTATTATTATATCCGACCTTATTTATATTGGGTATGGTAGATTTCTATAAATTAGAATCAAGAAGAGAAATGGCTCTCGTCATGCATATATTCAAAATAATATCAGGAATAATTATTTAATTATTATCAACATTTCCGTATGGTGACGGAGTAAGAGTATATTTCCCCAACCCACATCATGCCCGTGAATGTCGTAAAAGACGCCTATGGGATATAATATGCATATAACAGAGAAGGAATACTCAAAATAAAATTATATACCAATTCCTATAGTAGGTCAATTTTATTGTGATAGAGGCTAGATCCCAGTAGTGGTATATATGAGGTGTGATGTTGATGCTTACTGATTATCAACATTATTTTCTAAAATAAATTATCCTTATGTAACTATATATTATTGGAAATACGAATTCATTTCACGCACAAGTATTACACTCATTTATCTTTGTACACCTGGCCAATTTTATCCAGTCCTTTGTCACTACCCATATACAAAACTAAAGCTTAATTAGAACTCTGACCAGATAATATACGACCGACGACGATATAAAAGGTTTTAGGTAATATTAAACCGAAATCTTACAAAGGTATGATTAAAACCTACCGCGATTTTATTTCAGAATACCTACTATCATATTAACTTGTAGTATATAGGTTGAACTGCAGCCGGGTTGCAGAAATTTCCTATTTTTTGTCAATTTTTTACTGAATATTCTCTATATTCTTTTTGCACATATCAGAACCATCACCAATCAAACTCATCTTTACTCATCAACCAATCAAACAGCCTATCCACTATTGGACATAGGGCAGCTTAACGGGGAATAATGCCATAATCGCCATCGCTTGGGAGGGAAATTGACGATCACAGTTGGTATTATAAGTTTCCTTCTGGTGATCCCCAAGCCAGTTATTACGACACCCACATTATTATCTCGTAGACGAATCGGCGATCGCAGCTGGTATCATAAATTTTCTTTCGGTGATCCCAAAACCAGTTATTATGACACCCACATTATTATTATCTCAGCTCGTATATGTCCCACTGTCGGGCTAAAACCTTATTCACAATAGAGGGGAATTGACCTACTGACCGCACTGGTTTCGTATAGGGTCTTATTTAGAGTTTTCCTTAACTTACATAGATTTTATCTGCATATTATATACCTTAGTCGAGATTTACGTTACCCACGGGCAAAAAATGGCGTGATGAACTGTATTCTTAGTCCATCACGACACGGAACACATTTGTTACTTTTCTACTAGTAACATTTTTAATAGCATTATTGAGTTAGTTTCCTTAACAAATAAATTAATCAAACATTACTACAAATCACGAAACCCAAATAATAGTTAATCCAATCAGTGTGTCCATCTATAATTAATTTAGTAGAGGCAACGTACATCGTTTACAATCTACCTAATAACAGATTCATACTCCTGACAGGGCGTCAATCCATCCTAGCTAATTGAACGAGACGAACCTCGTTGCACGCTATGGTGATTATAGGGAAACTAATGATACTTTATTAAAACGACATTTTTTAAACACCACATAATTGAATGATACCCTTCCTGCTGCTTCCTCATAGCTCACATACGTTCCACTGCTGGGCTCGAGCATTCTCCACAAAAGGAAGGAAATTGACCTTTACAGTACCATGCTGGTCAGACAGGTTAGTAGTTACAGGGTTTTATTTCCAGTTCTCCTCTCTAGCATAGATATTATCTGCATATTGTAACCCCTTTGTCGTATTTTACGACACCCACGGGCAGGAAAGGGGTGGTGAATTGCATTCTTACTCTGTCACCACCCGGAATAATTTTTTGACATAATAAATCGAAAAGAAAACATTTGTCGCCACTCCTTCCTTGCTCGCGGATATCGCAAAAATCAGCTAAATCTTCAACAGAATAGCAGGCAGCAGCTCTCTTCTTCAAGCCAAGCGTGACGTTAATAACCCCTCATATGAGGGAGGCCTACGTACATTAGTAGACTGCAAAAGGCTGAATGATACATAATAATTATGCCATAATAAATTATTATTATGGAACAACTATTTTTATTGGGTAACAAAATAAAAGAACAATTTGTTAATTAAACTGTTTTTCATCGTCATCTCATATATGTCGCAATGCTGGGTTTTAACTTCCTCCGCTAATAGACCTTTCAAACAGACTACGTTAGACGGATTGGTATAGCATTTTACTTCCATTTTTTCTTTTCTTGCATAGATCTTATCTACGTATTATAATCCCTAAGTCGTCTTGTACAACACCCATGAGCAAGACGAGGATGAGTGAATAGTTTTCTCTATTGTGTCACTTCACGAAAATAATTTTTATAGTTTTTTTTTTAAATAATACTTCACACTAAAATTAAGACGCGGAACAATAAAATTTGTGAATCGCACAAAAATTTATCCTGTGTGACGATCGAACTCACGACAGTCAGCATCACAGGTCGGTATTTACACCACTACAAATATACACTCATATTTTGTTTGTTTTTTTTTTAATGTTTTTATGTCTATTTTCCTTTTTCGTTATCGTTCGTTGCAAATTTGATACTTTTTATGAAATTGACACTCTTTTACCAAATAAATATTTGACAGATGCAGTTTCTGAATAAATGTAATAATATATAATAATTAATAAAATATTATAATGCAGTGAATAAAAAAATGATCATTTTTCATTACACTTTAATTTATTAGCCAATAATTGAAGCCAATAATTCAATTATCCAAGTTGACTCTATCGAAATTGTATTTCCTCTACAAACAAACAACTAAAAGGTAAGTAGTTAGGAACAAAAAAGGTGGGTATTACGTCCACTAAACCTTACAGAGTTAGGGCGGAGTCATTAATCACCGGAGAAAACTTAATTGGACTGCGGCTGGACAGACAGTCACGCGAACAACTTAGATATAGTTACGGCAACATAAACATAACTATTTCTGGTTAAATAAACGAAGCTGTCTTGGGGCGAAATTTAAAGATAAATACTGTATAATATATTTTTCTTTTTAAATAACTAGTCCTCAATTAATTTGTACCTACTTTTATAACTATATTTATTCCGTGTGGTGACGGAATAAAAATACAATTCACCAATCTTGCCCGTGAATGTTGTAAAAGACGACTGCGGGATATAATACGCATATAATATATATATATATACAAGATAAGTAAAACTCGAAGTAAAATCATATGCCAACATGACCAGCATGGTATAGTAGGTCAATTCCTCTCCTATTGAAGAAGAGTCTCCAGCGGCAGGTTTATGAGCTGTCATGAATGTTAATGTTTATTTTTCGTTATGTAACCAAACTCATTACAATGGTGGCCTTAATGCCAAAGGCGTTATCTACCAATGAATCATGGACGAGTCACACATAATATGCAATATGCAGCAAGCAAGATATATATGACATAAAGGATTTTGATTGTAGATTTAATGTTACATAGAAGATTATATACATATAATATTACGGCAAATTTCAACTAACTACGGAGGCAGGAAAAGCTTTGTATGAATTCGAGCAAAAAAACTCTACTGTAATAAGAAAATGAAATGCTTTTATACTAGCCGGAATGTGGTAGATTTTACTTTTGAGATCTCTTTGTTCTATTACAATATTATCTGCTTAGGGAACATAGACATACTATGTAATCAGTTTGCTCTTTAAAAAACTACTCTTAACCAAAATTAGGTCTAGGTGTATTACGAACGGTCAACGAGGTGAGGTAAGGAGTTGTAAATTTAAAAAATATGTGTAACGCACTATAGTACGTTCGTACGTATCCTCCTATCGTCCGTTGCTTTAGGTACTGTATTAGTCTCTTATCACAACTAGATTTAAGAAGTAAAGAGATCGTAATACTCTTAGTTTTCACCATAACTTAACGAGAGCAGACACGATAAACCAAATCAATTCAGTAACAAATAACTGTCATAACATTATCTATATCATCATCATTATCACAAATCATACACTTACAACTCGAGCCTCTTCTACAATGGGAGGGAAATTCCGTGAGCTCATATACGTTCTACTGCTGAGGTCCCTCCACAGTAGAAAAAAATAACAAAAATAAAGATATACTATACCACGCTCGTCAAACGGTTATTATAAGGTTCTATTTCGAGTTGCCTTTCTCTTGCATAGATGTTGTTCGCATTATGTAATCCCTTAGTCGTCTTTTACGATACCCTCGGGCAAGAAAAAGGGTGGAGAATTGTATTCTTACTCCATCAGCACACGGAAATTATTTAATTATTTATATACACACTTTTAATTAGTATGTTATAATCAATTTATACCCGTAAACAAGCTACATGTCATCCTGGTGCATTCTCATTTACGAATTACATAACTATAATTATTATAATAAATATTCTGTTTATTCTGTTATTAACTATTGTTACGCGAATGAGATTTTTTTGTATTAAAATAGCAAAGATCTCACGCCTTGATATTTGTAATATCCGCTAAACAAGTAATTATTGTATCTAATTATGTTAAAATTCTTCTTTACAAAGAAATACTTTAGCTTAAATAAAGAATTAACGTGAAAATAACTAATGAAGATAAAGTCCTCGTAACTTTAATTATAATGGATTTTTTGGCAGCGCTACGACTACGTTGTTGGCAAAACTATTCTCCTCGGCAATAAAGAATATCATTATATGCGTGAAACTCTCTCGAGTTATGAGTGAAACTTATTACTTTAAAATATAATGAAAGCTGAAATTTCGTAATTTCTCCTTGCAATAATTTTAGGTTACATTACTGAGTAGACAAAAAGTTCTCATTTTACATTGAATAGCTTCTATTCTCGCCAGATGCAGTGCAAGAACGCCCCATTGTGTGTTCTGAAGACATCGTAAAAGTCACATGGAATCGTTGTAAAAATGTGGCACGGGACCATTCTAAATGGTGTACTTGTGGGGAGAGTGATGTACAACAGAGAAATAGGTTAAGGAGGAGAAGGCCCACGCTGAATCGCTTCGTCACCGTCACTCAGGAGAGCGTCTGTATCCAATCCTAGTGACCCAAGACAAGATCGTGTGTATTCAGACTGGGGATTATCTCACCACTAGCATAACTACATGAGGTCGACTAACCTTGGTGCTTTTAGCCGATGCGTCAACAGGGATAGGTATCAGAATGAATTACGAAACAAAAATCAAGATATCAGTCTTGTTCGTTGTACCTTAGGTATAAAAAACATTACATACGTATCTACGCTCATACGTATAGATAAAATAAACATAATCTCGAGATTTGCCCTTCACTGTCGGTTGAAGTTTCACTTTCCATTCGACGGCAAGTAATTTATATAAACGTACATATAGAAAAATGTGATGACGGATTAATAATACAATTAACCACCCCCTATCTTACCCGTGGCTGTTGTAAAAGACAGCTAGGGGATATAATTTTGGGCAGTCCGGCTGGAGAGTCCTCGGTACGGTGTCAGGACCGTCGAGGCCTTCCAGCTGGTGCTGATGGAGTGGTTGGAGCAAACGCACGGGGTGCTTTCCTTCCGACTGATGCAGGTGCTTACGGGGCACGGGTGTTTTGGGAAGTACCTGCACAAGATAGATTGTCAGGAGGGAGAACACACCGTCCTGCCACCACTGCAGTTGCGACGAGGACACGGCGCAGCACACGCTCGAGGAGTGTGCTGCGTGGGAGGGGGAGCGCCGTGAACTCGTCGCGATTATCGGTGCCGACCTGGCGCTGCCGACCATCGCCAGGGAGATGCTCGTCAACGTCAGGAACTGGGACGCGGTCGCCGCCTTCTGTGAGGCCCTAATCTCACGGAAGGAGGCGGCGGATCGTGTGCGAGTAGAGCTCCTATTCGGCGACACGTTCCGCCGCCGGCGACTGGGGCGGCGCAGGCGCGGGTATCTGCGCCTAATGCCGCCCTAGCCGAGGCCGCGGGTGATCGGACCGGGGAATTGCCCGTCACCCACAGTGTGGCTAACCGCGCGACGGCGACCGACGTCCCAGGACGTCGAGAGGTGAGGGTACCCGAAAGGGTATTCCGTCGGCCGACCACTGACGACAAGTCACATCTGCTCCGGTGGTCGGCCCAACAGCGAGGTGACGTGGGTACGGGTGGGTTATGGGCCCGCGCGCCGTCCTTTCATCGCCCCGGACAGACTGGACCGCGCGTGCGCTTACCATAGCCCACCAATTAAAAAAAAAAAAAGAAAGGGGGATATAAATTGCATATAAGATCTATGTAAGAGAAGGAAAACTCGAAATAAAATCCTATACCTACACGTCTGACCAGTGTCACATAGTAGGCCAATTTTCTTCCTATTATATAGGAGACTCTAGCCCAGCAGTGGGATGTATATGAGCTGAAATGATGATGATAATAGAAACATATTTTATATTAAAATATTGTTCTATATGTTCAATATACTTATAGAATTTCAACATTTAAAGAATTGTTAATCCATTAACGCACTAACCTGTCCGTGATTTACGAAGCCATGCCTCCTGGCAATGTCATCCACGTGGTCTGGTCCCGCCGGCACGTGCACGGCGAACTGGTTGTGGTATACTGGTTCGGGTAGACCACGGCATAAATGCAGCGCCGCCAGCACTGCCAGCAAGCGCCATGACGTCACCATGACAAATAATCGCCAATACACAATCACAACCGCATCTGCGACTCACACGACAATACAACGCAACACTCGTTCAAATACTATAAGCGTTTGACATAAGGACACGCGCACACTATCCTCGAACACGTTCACACTACACTATATACGCCTCCAGTGTTGATCCGTTCGAGTGTGTCATCCCACTTGGTATTACCTGAAACGAAAGGAGCGTAGTTAATTTGAGCTTTAATGCTGAACAGCTTAATTAAAAGGCCCACTCTAATTGTAACGTGCAACGCCGTTCTCGAACACAAAAGGTGCTTAAGAGATATTAAATTTTAATAAAGAGTAACTCCCGCGGCGGCGGCTCCGCTCTTTATTCAGTATTATTTTTTATGTTCGAACGAACTCCATAAATATAAAGGAGAGTTTAGGGCGCGATAAACATATTTGGTTTCAGCTCGCGGGCGGGCCACTACGGGGAATCACGCGCCAGATAAAACGCAATAAGCGGTCGCACAAACGCGAACAAGTTAAAAAAATCCGTGGGAAATCCCCGAGATAATCCAGATAAGCCACGCGGGCAAAGTATGAAAAGCCTGACCGTGAATATATCAAAAATATTTATGAAATTTTATTTTGAAAAATTTATCTAACGTCTGCTTAAAGCGAAAGTGAAACCTTCGCACGGAATTCTTTGTCCTACGTTGGTTTAGTTGAGAGAACCTGTATTTAATTTTATGGCTATATTTCAGAATATATAAAGGCCACTTGAGAGATAAAACTGACGATGAAGCCGTAAATTATATGGTTTATTTAAGGTAACAGATATCTTAAGTATGACGCTAGAATCTCCATCAGCCTATAAAAGTTTGCTATTGGACATAACTCGCCCCAAGGGGTATTATGCCACAATCGCCATGCTTGGCAGGACGGTGCACGATCGCTGTTCTTTCAAGTTTCTCAGGAAGGTGCGTCTCTTGAGTTATCTTGCGACCGATTTTTACGACCACACCTCAGTATAAAGTAGGGTGTGGTGATTTATTGTACTGTTAACTGACGAGTTAACCACATGGCAAATACTTAAATGCCGTTCCGAAATAATAACACAAAGACATAGCATTATACAAACATGTAACATATTATAGGTACAATATTAGTAGCACAATATATAAAAAATAAATATCATAACAAGTGAAAGATTAAAAACACCATTTCACACCGCACCCATTCTTACTCGTGGGTAATGAAAAACGACAAAAAAATAATATCACTGTAAAAGCAAGAAAATTCGATCTGAAGCATATTATTCCAAACTGATTAATCAAAGTGGTTGATATCTGGATGTAATTTGTGTCCGGTATTTATTTTAAATAAAACTACTTTATGGATTTTATCGCGTTTATATTTAGTTTTTGATTGCCCGACGTTTCGAACACTTTGCAGTGTTCATGGTCACGGGCGGGCTAAGATGTCTCACGTCCAATAAGTCATCGTTATTACAGAAAGTTTATAATTATCTACTCGATACAAAAATTAGTTATTAAATATTATTCCGTTGTTTGTGTTTGTAAAAAAACAAGGATAATTTCCTTAGTGCAAAATGTTGTCTTAAAAAATTCCATTCCATTTCAGATGTGGAGAAAGCTCGAACTCAGCAGCGGCATACATGAGACGCTGATGATCATATATTACAGAAATTCGATAAGCTTGAAGAGAAGATTCGAAGCCGAGACCCCTGTGTGTGACAATTTCATCTCTCACTCGACTATAGTTATTCACATTAACTCCCTATTAAACATCAAAGTTTAATACAAACTATAACTCCATATTATCAAATTATCGTTACATACACAGCTTATATCTCGACATAGCGAATGTGTCTAAATTATTTACACATCCAACATGCTATGTAATGAAAATTATTACCCTCGACGTGAAAATTTCGTATACGGTTGAATGATTCATTTTGTAATTGTAATATTTTAATAACGCCCATACGAGAGAGCGTATTAACAAAAAAAATACCGTGTTTAAACCAGACTTGTAATATTAAAATTACGTTTCCGTAAACTGACAGAGCTCAAATAAATAAAAAAAAATAAATAAAAAAAAATAAAAAATACGTAATTATACAATGCGTACATTTGTACATATTTACATATTTTGTACCTTGTTCTTAGACCTTTTACATATCAAGCTGGCCACGGATAACAAGGCACTCGGTAGCGGTGGTCGACCCAATGGTGAAGGGGAGGGAATACATTGGGTTATGGGGCTGCGAGCCGCTCTTTCGTCACCCAGGACAGAGCGAACGGCCAGTGCACTGACCATAGCCCACCAAAAAAAAGACCTTTTACATATCATCTTGGGCATAGGTCCCTTCCAGGTGAGAAAATCATTTTGCCATACATGTAATACACTAGAAAGGTATAGACTTTTGTTTGGATTTTGAACTGTCTCTTACGATGATACATCATCCGATCATGCATTATCATTTCAGCTCATATACGTCCGACTGTTGGGCTCGAGCCTCCTCCACAATAGGAGGGAAATTGACCTATGTATATCATGCTGGTCAGATAGGTTGGTATAGGGTTTTATTTCGTGATTTCCTTCTCTTGCATAGATGTTATATGCATAAAGAAAAACTCAAAATAAAACCCTATGCCATCACGATTGACCAGCCTGGTATAGTGGGTCAATATCCCTCTTTTTACGGAAGAGGTTCGAACTGAACAAAGGGTCATGTATGGGCCGAGATGATGATGACTACACTGAGATCCTGATCTATTAGTAGATTAACCTGATCTATAAGTAGATTATTAACCGTGGCACTACATTGTTATAAATCTTAGGTAATTATACTTCCTATTTTAGTGTCATTATTATAATGAATACATCAATCATCTTCTTCATTGCAAAATTTTAGGTTTATCGAATGTCAAGTAGTTAAAAGACAACAGCCTACCTACACTTTAGCCTCTGCACAATTTCTTTAGATCACTCAAACTATTGCTATGCGTGGGTATAGAACCTGCGACAACTGGTAGGTACGTTATGTCCATATCTTACCAACTAAACGATATTTTAACAACAAAACCATCCGCGCAGTCAGCAACAGTTAAAAATTGAATAAGTACCTACAAACTTGAAAAGAAAAGACAACGAAGACAATATAATAGAAACTTAGTGAAAACATTGATTTGTTTTTTTCCTAATGTATTTTTATTAACTTCGTTTTGGTGAAACTTGTAATTGATTTTAAACAACTTAGTGGTGAGTTACAAGTTTGACATATTGAACATGCTGGCAATATAACAATAAATTCGATAAAAAAACTTTAACGCATTTTTACAAATTCAGTTTTTCATTTATCAAGGTGGCACACAGTCATTGACAAGCATAATATATGAAATCTTTATATCTTTAAATTCTTCGATTCGATCGTCTTCGTCGCAGCATTGTTAATAATGATTCGAAGAGAATACAAATTACTGATTATTTGATTTCTGACAAAATTATAATTATCAAATTTTCCAACCATACTTAACTATAGACAAAATTACGTTTAGCTGTCATTTGCGTTTTGGTTATACACATCAAATGCGTTTTTGTTAGAAGTGTTTTGTAGGAACGTTTTTCATAGTGACTTGTATTCTCTTTGATATGAGTTTCGGTGCGAATATGGAAATGTCATGTTAAGCTCTTGTATTATATTCATTTTTTAGTGTTTTATATTGTTATTTTGAATAATTTTGCTGATATTTTATCTATACCAATAAATAAAATTGGAGTGTCTGTTTGTAATGTCAAAATAATAGGCTTTTTTCATGCTCACACGGTTATTTGCACGACACCTATGCCTAAAATAGCAATTAAAAAATTTTTGTCTGTCTGTCTGTCTGTTTGTTCCGGGTAATCTTCAAAACGGCTGGACCGATTTCAAAAATTCTTTCACCAATGGAAAGCTATAATATCAGGGCGTAAACTAGGCTATATTTTATCCCGGTATTCCCACGGGAACGGGAACTACGCGGGTAAAACCACTATAACCTATAACCGATGCGAAGCGAGGGCGGATTGCTAGTCTACACTAATATTATAAAGAGGAAAGATTTGTATTTTTGTATGTAACGAATAAACTCAAAAAGTACTGGACCGATTTTAAAAATTCTTTCACCGTTGGAAAGCTATAATATCAGGGAGTAACATAGGCTATATTTTATCCCGGTATTCCCACGGGAACGGGAACTACGCGCGTAAGGCGACTGAATCCGAAGCGAAGCGAGGGCGGATTGCTAGTGTAATATAATACAGTTAAGGTGCTGAAGTGTGGTAAATGTGATATAAGAGTAGTTTACGTGTATTTTCATATTCTACCGTAATTCCCAGAGAAATCATTTAATTAGATTTTCAGCGCCTAATTAATGGTAATGACTTGACTTACTGATGGACATGACTATAAATAAGCTATTATATATAAAGAAATGTTAAATAATATGAAGGAAATTGTATCAGACTTGACTGTATGGGCTTTGATCCCTTTGCCCGTCCGAATGGACAAACAGAAAGAAAAAAAACTGTTTGACATTTTATGCTACGTCACACGGGAATGCGATCGAACGGGATAAAAAGTAGCTCATTGCCATTAAGAAGAAGAAGAACGGGATAAATAGTATCCTATGTCCGTCTCCTGGTTCTAAGCTACCTCCCCACCAATTTTCAACCAAATCTGTACAGTCATTCTTGAGTTATAAATAGTGTAACTAACACGACTTTCTTTTATGTACAGAGTGTATCAGGTAATGGGGCAACTGGTTAAACGGGAATTAGACAATGGTGGTAGGAAACCATGAAAAAAATTTGAAGGAAAAATATTGATTCGTTAATGAATTAGAGACATGTAAAGTTTTCAATTTTGTCATCGATTTTTCGTGTATATCTGATTGAAATGTATAAAGTCAGTGATACTTAATCTGCGACATATTCGTACTTTACTAAATATTCAATAGAAATTGACTAAATCAATGATTACGTTCGCACAAGCAAGACAAACTCCGCTTTAAATCAGCTGATCGGCCGATTACCGTTGGCGGCTCGCGTTTGTACCTGTCATTGAAACGTTTGCGCCATTCTAGGTATAAATGAATGAAATTATACAGTCGAAGCTTTACATGCCCACATGTATCCTGTCTGTACATGCCTACATAATACGTAACATTTAAGGCATAGACTCTTAGACACACATTTTTGAAATCACTATAACTTTTATGTTATATTATTTTTTGTGTAATTCTAATTACGATCTATGACCGTTAAACAGAAACATACTCGAACAGTTGCCCCATAACCTGATACACCCTGTATATATAAATATTCAGGATCTCGGCAACGGCTCCAACGATTTTGATGAAATTTGGCTTCGGGGCCAAAAAATCGATCTAGCTAGGTTTTATTTATAGAAAATGTAGTTTTGTCGGTGTTTTCAGCTAATCAATACAATGACATAAAATGTTATTGACATTCTTTGAATAGGAATTCGAATTTAACCCCATATTTACGTAGGTTGCTAACAAGCAAGACTTAAACCTAAGTGCGATAAAATCCACCTTTATAACGTCACATACAAGTATGCACAGGTATCTAAAAATGTATTACTAAAGATGTTATCGTTATATAAGTATACTATATACCCGAGCAGGACATTAAAATTCGCGAATCATGTCTTGTACCGTGACGATGAGGTTACCGAAATTTCACAGACGCTGATTTTGATGTGTCATCTGAGGTTTTTTACGATATTTTATACAATGTATGAAGAAAGAAGAGTTTTTGTTGGAAAAATGTATATGATAAGACGTTTGTTGAAAAGAGTAAGAATGTGGTGAACAACTAGCCAGAAACTTATACTAAAATACATAGTAACTCCTGGTCATAGGTTCAGAAATATCAGCCTTTTTTACGAGAGCCTATGTTATGAATAAACCCCGTCCGATTAGCCCCCGGCGAAGGATGGAACGTCGCTTGACCCCATAACCCGCCGTACGTAACAACTATCATACTCCATGCGCCATCGCTACCCGTTCTTGTCATCAGTGGCACGTTCGGTGGGTTATCCTTTCGAGCACCTTCTCGAGTTAACGTTCCGGCGACTTTCGCCGTTGGGGCGTCGCCCTCACGCGATAGAAATATCAAGCTTGTCTGAAAATCTTCTATTATTACTGCTAATGGGTTTCCACTTGGCACCAAAGACATGAACCTTTGGCTAGTCCTAATGGCGAGAGGTACGTATACGACAAATTATGGGGTTTTGGACTGGGTGTAACTATAGGCTGTCCCCCAAAATAAATTAATTTGATTAATCACCACAACCGTAAGGACGCAATGTGTGGGCTATACATTTTTGCCAGAGTATGTCGTAATATCAATCAAGTTGTGCTGTCCTATAATTACGTAAATATCCTCAATCTATCAGCGTTTTAACGTCCACTGCTGAACGTATGCATCCTCACCACAGTTGAGATAAGGTTATAATCGCCACGCTCCGCAGGCGGATTGGAAATCGCAATTGGAGAGCGCTTCTACTATATTGCAATAAATGCAGAAAATATTGATAATTTGAATACATAAGGATTTTATAATCAACTAGCAACCCGCCCTCGCTTCGCTTCGGTTTCAGTCTTTCCTGCTTAGTTCCCGTTCCCGTAGGAATACCGGGATATAATATAGCCTAGATTACTACATGATATTATAGCTTTCCATTGGTGAAAGAATTTTTGAAATCGATCCAGCCGTTTTGACGATTATCAGGAATAAACAGACAGACAGAAAGACAGACAGACAAAAAAAATTTAAAGTGTATTTTAGGCATATGTATAGTGCAAATAACCGTGTGAGCATGAAAATAGTATATTATTTTGACTTTATAAACAGACACTCCAACTTTATTTATTGACAAGCAACTCGCCCTCGCTTCGCTTCGGTTTTAGTCGTTTTACCCGCGTAGTTCCCGTTCCCGTGGGAATACCGGGATAGAATATAGCCTAGTTTACGCCCTGATATTATAGCTTTCCATTGGTGAAAGAATTTTTGAAATCAGTACAGCCGTTTTGAAGATTACCCGGAACAAACAGACAGACAGACAGACAAACATTTTTTAATGTGTATTTTAGGCATAGGTGTCGTGCAAATAACCGTGTTAGCATGAAAAATGCCTATTATTTTGACATTACAAACAGACACTCCAATTTTATTTATTGGTATAGATATAGATTTATTATTTGAAAGCAAAATATGGACCTTGACATTAAAGTTGAAAACACACGGTGTCACTGTTCCGTTTAAAAACGGACGTATGGCGGACAATAGGACCCCATATTAACTGTTAACCCGTCTGGATTAGGCTGGTAACGTTGCGATCAGACACATAAAAAGAAATTATTTAGAGAATGTATGTCCACATATTTCATTTCATACAAGTTTCTTACTGTGTATATATTGTACATAAATATAGGTACAGTGAGAATCTTGTATAGTGTAAATGGATCTTTGTACGGGTATTGCGTCGATAAATATACTAAATTGGTCAATTATATTAAATCACACTTTAAAAGCTCTGTTTTACTACCAAAATAAAGAAACATAAATAAAATATACGAGCGGAACTAAGAATACAGGCAACAAAGTTTACCCAATTTTGGCTAAGATTCTCCTCCACTCTCTCTTCAAGATTTAGATTAGGGACGAAATGTTCACATTTCGTTAACTCAAAAAGTTTCTCAACTAATTTGGTAAAATAAATAAACGAACTTAAGATTACACCACTAAATTAAGTTTATTTTTTAATTTATACGTTGCAAAAATATAAAAAAAAAGTGTTTCGTAATTGGTGATTGCTTCAATATACAAAAGTGTAGACATCTAGTAGTTATCAAATGGCGTTATAGTAATTCAAATTTGGGCACGCCCAGTGTGCTATTAACGACGATCCAAGCCGAAGTCTATTTCCCACAACGGGACCCTTTGGGCAATGTCGCTTAATGCTTTTTTGAGTTGAGCTCCCTTAGCACACACGCATAGCCCAGGCAAAGCTGTTAAAGCCGTCTATGGCTAACAGCGAAACACAAAAAAAAGGTTATTATAAAATATGGAACATCTCAACTACTAATGACACTGCATATGAGAAGCGACTTTGAAAATTGAATTTTTCTTATCTCTTATGGTCTTTAATATCTCATTAGCTCAACTTCATAACTTTGCATCTTATGACATAGCCGACATATGTTATTGCGGATATTTCATTAAGGCCACTAAATATTTTCCAGCTTATAGTAGCAGGCTTACCCTGCTGATGCTTTACTGCCATAAATAACAGGAGCGGCTGGTCCGGAATATTCGTTAGTTAACGATTGTTCACGGAGGGTGCCTGACACGAGCAATCGTAGAGGGCGCTTACCCGCTGACGTCCGCGACCTACTGAGGCGTAAGAACGCAGCCATAAGAGCCTACGACCGCTTCCCCTGCGAAGACAACCGCTATCATATGCGGTCAATGCAGAGGGCGGTCAAAACGGCTATAAACGAGTTTCGACACAACGAATGGGACGCCACCTTAAGCGAACTGGAGCCTTCGCACCAGGCTTACTGGCGGCTAGCCCGTTCTTTCAAAAAGGATACGGTGTCCACCATGCCACCCTTAAACCGCCCCAATCAACCGCCGGCGTTCGATGACGATGAAAAGTCTGAATGTCTGGCGGTCGACCTTGAGCAGCAATGTACGTCGAGTACACAACACACAGACGCGCGACACACCGACACCGTTAACAGCGAAGTGGAACGATGTACATCGCGTACGCGTACCGCAGACGCTGAGCCACAAAAGCCTAACAGCGACAGTGGAGGAGGTTCAGTCGATTGTAAGAGGTCTCCACCCTAGGAAATCCCCCGGTTCGGACGGTATTTCTAACAGAGTTATTAAACTCTTCCCTCATTCATTATTATTAATATTAACAGCAATTATTAACGCCGCATTAGTTAACTTCATATTTCCTAAACAATGGAAAAAAGCCGTGGTAATGGGTATACCTAAACCCGGCAAGCGACGTACCGAACCGTCATCATATCGCCCGATTAGTTTATTAAACAGTTTAGGTAAAATCTATGAGCGCGTACTGCTTAGTAGGCTAAGAAAGTACGTTGAGGATAACAACCTCATCCCGCCGATTCAGTTCGCACGCAACACTCTTGCGTCCAGCAAGTACATCGAATAGTCGAGTATACAAGTTATAAACTGCAACGCGGGTTATATGCGAGTATGCTTCTATTTGATGTAGAAAAGGCGTTTGACAAAGTCTGGCATAATGGCCTTATTTTCAAGTTAATAAAGCTTAAAATCCCCCACTACTTAGTTATGATAGGGACTTCCTACTCGAGCGTAGCTTTCGCTACAGAGTGGAAGGTACTCTATCAGCACCGCACCCACTAGAAGCCGGCGTCCCCCAGGGATCGGTGCTCTCTCCAATTCTCTTCTCGCTGTTCACCAGCGACATACCCCAACGTAGTAAAATACAAACAGCATTATTCGCTGACGACACTGCCATCTTCTATACAGGTCAATCCCCCACAACAGTGATAACCGCTCTCCAAACTGCGGCTACCGCCCTAGCGAAATGGACTAGGAAATGGAGAATCGGTATAAACCCCACCAAAAGCCAGGCGATCATATTCCATAAGGGGATAGATCGCCGCCACCCAATGGCTGAATACCAACAGATAAAGATGTTCGACCAATCCATCCCCTGGACAAGGGAGGTCAAATATCTGGGTGTGACCTTGGACAGACGACTGACCTTCGGTCCTCACATAGGGCTAGTCCGCGCGCGCGCAGCCCTAGTGCTAGGATGGTTACACAGCTTAGTACACGCCAAGTCTAAGCTATCTCTCCGTAGTAAAGTTAGATTATACACCGCTTGTATACGTCCTATCATGACGTATGCTAGTGTAGTATTCACACAAGCGAAGCCACACAGGCTACATCGGCTACAAACATTACAGAATAGGTTCATGCGCCGAGCGACGGGAGCACCGTGGTTCATGCGCAATGTGGATCTTCACATAGATCTTGGCTTGCCGACCATCAGACAATTCATGAAACAGTGCTCCCGCCGCTACTTCGACTCTGCCGCGACACACCCGAACCCAGTAGTGGGCGGCTTCTTACATCCCCTCTAAAATGTCCGCGATCAAACAACCGCGACTAATATTCGACGAACCCGACGACACTATTACTCTCGCCCAGACTGAGGCATACACAGCCCGCGAGGCCTTGACAAATAGTAATAAATATTCACGTTACCGCCCCCGCCGACGGGGAAGGAAGACGTGTCGCGTTAAAGTCATAAACGTGGGAGTGCCCACTTTGCCAGCGACCGCCCGAGCCGAGGTCCGTACCCCACAGGGGGTGCCCTCGGGATCGGTCGCTTAACTTTAAACGGGTTGTGAGCCCTCAGCGCTCACCCACCAGTCCGGGTAAAGTTGTCACAGCCATCTGAGGCTAACAACTAAGTCACACAAAAAAAAAAAGGTCCGGAATAGTATCACACTCTCACAGATAACCAATGTCTGAGTAACAACATTTTGCCATTGAACTTCGTTCGATAAGAGAGAGAGAACTGGAGTTCCCATTAACTCCAACTTACGGTAGACAGCGACCTGGCTGTGACCCTGGCATTGGAGAGATCTATGAGTGATAGTTACCACTTAATATCAGGTCGGCTGCTTGCTCGTCTGCCACCAAAGGTATACGCGTGATAAATTAATGCAATTGATTAAACATTCTAAGCAACTTAAAACCCCTACCTTACGAGTCAAAATTTTAGCAAAATCTTTTGTATTCGTAAGTCGAAAAGTTATTAATTCGTATTTTTTTTTTGCATTTGCCTTGATCTTCGTTAGAGTCATCAAGATTCCACTGTATTTATTACGTCTCGCACCTAGAGTTCAGGCTTATATTTTAAAGGGTTTAAGGGTCGTTCGAATAAATTTAAACCTATATCCAGGATAATTCCATTAGCCTGTAATCGGTACATTGGGGACGCGGCGGAGCAATGATATTTACAGCTTAATATCACACCAAGCTGTTTAATTAAACAATATATTTTAATTTTCTTTTTATCTATACACTAGCTTTTGTACGCGACTTCGTCCGCGTAAAAGTGATGTGTGATAGAGGTTAACACAGCTGTGCATGATTTTCAAGGTTCTATAGGCCCACCGTGTTGCTGGATGATGTGGGTAAGTTAGTATAAAGAATCCTGACTCCGCATTACCCATCTCCCTTGCCGAGATCGGCCCCATTTTCTGTAAGACAATTGTGGCCTTTGAAGAGTGGTAGGCTTGGCCATACTTTGCATCGAGAAGGTGATCCAGTAGCTTGCGCTGCGGCTTCCAGTTGCCTTAAATAAAACGAATGGTTTGCTGCTGCTGTTGCTTTCATACAAACTTTCGCACCCCTTTTCACTAACAAAAAACCTTACTTTCCTACTCTACAGTGCAAAAAGATCCAACATACAAACTTTCAATCGACTACTTTGCAACTTATTGGTCGCCAAGCGGTCGATATTTATTATTAATATTTAGTAATATATTTTTTAATAAAATACTTTTAT
The DNA here is from genome assembly GCA_032191425.1 of Lymantria dispar. Lineage (NCBI taxonomy): Eukaryota > Metazoa > Arthropoda > Insecta > Lepidoptera > Erebidae > Lymantria > Lymantria dispar. The sequence goes on along the minus strand of CM063452.1, from coordinate 26,468,905 downwards.
ATATTGAACAAATACTTTAGGCTTTCTGTATACTAACGCACCCCACCATTCTTTGAGCAAGACAGGGAAAATTCTAAATTATACCCTACACTGACACATTTGACCAGCGGAATAGATCAATAACTTATTCAGTATGAAGAAAAACCCAGCTTTGCTGTTGTTGGTAAACGAGCAAACAGCACATCTGATAGTAAGTGATACTGCTGCTCATGGACCTTTGCTATGCCGCTGCCTTCCGAGAAGAAAGTGAAAGGAATATGAGTACGTTGCAATGCGGTTCGATGACACTAAAGGCACCAAAACCCACCACGCGCAAACACCCTCAGAAAGTTGGGCTTCGAGCTCTTTCACACAAATTGCTACATGACATCGATTTTCTGCGAGAGTGTGGTGGATTACCTGGGACGGCCCGCGACTCTGGAGAGACGTTTGTCGACAGTATGCTCCTACCACTTTTTATATGCATATTTAATCCCTTCGTCGTGTTTTACAACGCCCACGGGCAAGAGAAGGGGTGGTGAAATATAATCTTACTCTGTCACCACATGGAAATACCTATTTGCAATAAAACAGTATTTGTAAAAACATTACATTTTGCTATAACCTAAATATTATTCTGAATATTATATTTACGTATTAATCGGGTACACGTATTTTCATTTAAGCCAGCTACTAAGAGACGACCTTTTGTCAGTATTACTTAACGCTGTTTTAGTAAACATGAAAAGCTAATGGATCAGATTTAATAAATTTTTAAATTAGATTACGCTCGTGTTTTGAAAACCCTACTTTACATTAAATAAAGATATTAAACTTTACTCTAGATCCCAAAATCGCCTAATGCTAATTCAAACACCGTAATAAAACTTCAAAAAAACTACTTTTTTCATCAACATCATCACAGTTCATATACCCACTGCTGGGTTCGAGTCTGCTTCCCAATGGAGGGCAATTGTCTTACAATATCACACTAATCACACTTGATATTGGATTCTGGTAATTTCACGTGTTCAATTATCAGCATATCACATCATTCAGTTGTCTTTTACAACACCCTCAGTCTTTCTCGCGGAATAGTGAACTGAATTTTTACTCTGTCCCCACACGGAAAATTTAATAAAGTTGTTTTATCCTAATTATATGCGAAGACTGTCCAACTTCAACAGTGTGCGATCAACAAATTGTTGTTCTGAGTCTGAATGTAATTTGTGTTGTGGATATAATGCAGGGTGATGACTTTAAAAAAAAAAGATAAACAAAACTTATCATTAACCAATTAATGTTTACTGTTCTAGGAACATAGACCTCCCTATGAGGATGGATAATAGCATAATCGCCACGCTTACCAGATAAGTTGATGATGTAGTTGGTACTATAAATTTTCTATAAGAGCGTTGCTGCCGTTTCTTTCAGCGAACTCTTGAGTCGAATTTTACGACCGCCTCAAAAAATTAAAAGTTGATGACACATAGTATTCGTAACCAGTCATCATACGGAATAAACATTTAATAAACATAAATTAATCCCAAATCAAATATTTCATGAGCATATAATTTTATGTGTGGTGACGGAGTAAGAATACAAATCACCACTCCCTATCTTGCCCGTGGGTGTCGTAAAAACGACTAAGGGAAATAATACGCATATAACATCTATGCAAGGGAAGAAAAACTCGAAATAAAACCCTATGCTAACCTGTCTGACCAGCATGGTATAGTAAGGTCAATTTCCCTCCTATTGTGGAGGCGGCGCGAACCCAACAGTGGGACGTATATGAGCTGAAATGATGATGATATAATTTAAGCATCAAATCGATAAAGTCCAACGGGATTGCTATGTTACATAGAAATATATCAAGGTGTATTAAAAAAGTCTATATTCTAAGAAACATACATCGTCCTGGGCCTACTCCATCTGATGCAGTCTGATCAACAATTATATCCCCAAGAAAGGTTGACGTCAAACAGACAGCTGGTCATAAAACTATTGGTGGATTTTTTTTTGTCCACGAATTATATTTGTTACGTAAACTGTTATACAAGAAGATACTCCTTGCGTATTTAGCGCGGAGCATCGTCTTTAAAAACGTAGACTTGTAAAAATAGCCCATGCATATATCCTATGACCCACACGTAACAGCCATATGTGATAACCATTCAGGGTTCAGCAATTATCCGCGCTGGACTTGCCACGGACGACAAGGAATTCGGTACCGATGGTCGGCCCAATGGCGAAGGAGAGGAGATACGGTGGATTATGGGGCCGCGTTCCGCACTTTCGTGGCCGCGGATGAAATGGACGGTATATGCTGACCATAGCCCAACCAACAAAAAACCAAAAACCGCGTTCAGCAGTTATACTTTATTTACAACAATTGGTGCCAATTATAGGCTAATTTATTCGTATAGTATTCATATAGTTATTCCTTATATAGATGATTTGAGAATTACTAGTTTTGAGAATTACCCGGGACAAACAGACAGACAAAAAATAATCTGGGTTTTAGGCATAGGTGTTATGCAAATAAATATATGAGCATTACTATTTTAACATTACAAACAGACGCTTTAATTTTATGAATAGACTAGTGCATAACCCGCCACTTAGAAATTTCAGTTAAATACTGTATTGCCTACTTTTTTCAATAAAACTGAATTAAACGAATCATGGCTTATACTATATCTAATACTGCCCTAGTTTAAATAGAAATTATATACAAATTTATGAGTTTTAATTTAGTTCCTATGAAACCAAATTCTTGTTCGAAAGAATTTTCATTCTTGAAATAAACATAGTCTAACTTAACTTATAACATCATCTATACGGCAGTAAAAGTGGCGTCCAAATAGATCCAGATTTCAGATACTAACCGTAACAAACGGACATAACGTCAATAAAATATTCATTATACTTTCCCGAAGAAGAACTAAATTTTGTCATTAAAAACGAACACTTTTTTTTTGTGGGTGGGTCGCGGTCGGCGCGAAAACGAACACTTAAACTTCACTTTGACAATAAAAACTAAAATAATAATTGCGTAGCCCATGCAAGCGGAGTCATGGACACGGGCAGTGTATATAAATATATACTCAATAGAAACTACTCTTTCTTATTATCCTTAACCGGAAAATAGTGTCGGGGTGTACTGAACTCCATACGTATTCCAACCACCAAATCCGTCCAATCTATTTGTGACGAAATCCATTTTCAGTCGGGAAACAAGAATGCTATTTATATCCGAGCTCAGTCAGCCTTAACGGAGATAAGTAGCAGACATTATCATAATCAATTCGTTGATGCGAAATCCCTTGAATAAGCATATTGAAAATGCGTCTCGGGTCTTTATTAACCTGACAAGTGAAGTGGCACATTCATAATAAGCTCTGTCGATGGATTCCTCCAGGCGCCAAAATCTCGCCACCGAACACCTCAATAATTAGCCGGTTATTCGCAGCAGCCGAGCATCGCGGCATGAATAAAACATCGTTTGCGAAACACAAGTGCCATTATAACGTCCAAACTTCATTGAACCGCCACCCCGTTATCAATAAAGACATAGTACTATATACGTAAGGGGGTTGGAGTAATATGGATGGGTCAAGATAACTTGGCTTTGATTTACGGCGCCTTCGAGTGCACGGGCCAGATCAAACAGGCCCCGGGCAAATAAACAGTGACGTGGCTAACATGGAAAGCTATTACCAATAACGGGATTAATTACAATGCATTCCTTGTTTGTATTGTTAAGTAATCAGGCCTTGTGGAAAATTTCGCTATTGTGTTAGCATTAAACAACATTATGGAAATTCAAAATGAATTTAAAGGTTTTTATAATTATTACTAGTAATGCCTGGAGAACCGCTTATATCTAAACGAATAAACTATTATGATTATAAAAAGTAAATATAGTTTTTTTTGACGGTCAATGTCTGACCGCATCTCGTCGAGGGCCCTATATCGCTACTGTGCGTCCACTTTTTTAGGAACCATTATTATCATATTCATATTTCACAAGTCTCAAGTTTGGATTAAAAAAATCCAACACATATGTTTGTACTATAATTAATGCGGTAGCTTATGTGCTTGGAAGGATGATCATAAGAAAAATTTTAAGCAATACTACTGGCAAACTAATACGATATAATACGATGAGCTGCTTATGTTATAAATATGAAAATATGTGATTATCAGGAACGTGATCGAGTAAGAATATGATTCACATCTCTTTTGGTCGTGGGTTTTGTAAAAGACCACCAAGGAATATGGTCTGCAGATAACAACGATTCAAAAGAAGAAAAACACGCCATACAATCTCATGTCTCATATGAGTAGCACCATTCAGATGGTACTCATATGAGCCGAGATGATGACGGTGATAACATTTGTAATATTGCAATAATAAACTTCATAGTTATTTTTTTATATGTTCAGCCCACATAAGTCTCACGGGCTCAGGTCTACTCCACAATCACACTGGAAGTATGTCCCGCCTGGGGGCCTCAGCGCCACGACCTGTCGGCGGTCATAGGAATGGACCTGTCGCTGTCGTCCATTATCTCATAGATGCTCGACAGCGACAGGTGCTGGACGTCGATGGCCTCTTTCTGCGAGGAGGTCATCACTAGGAAGGAGGCCGCAGAGCACTTGCGTCCGCTGACTCGCTCCGCCGGCGGCGAGTAGGGAGGAGGAGGCGCCGATATGCGCATCTCCTCCCACCGCCTTAATTGACGACAGGACGTGGCCAGACAGCCTTGCGTAGGGGTATCGGGGATCGAACGTCAAAAGACGACCTTTCTGGCACCCCGTAAGTGCGGAAGGGGCCGCTGTGGTTTTAGTGGGTATTCCGGAAGCATAGGCAGCCGGCGAGTCCCACACTCCCCCTCGTCTGTCATCGGCGGGGGATAGTGCGTAAATTGCATTTACACAGCGACAAAAAAGCTCTGCTCCACAATTTTCAGGCTTGTTGGATGAGGGTTTTATTCTGTGTCGAGTTTCTCTTCTATTATTTGTCTTTTACGACATCAACGGGCAAGAGAAGAGGTAATAAATTGTATTTTTACTCTATCACCAGTTAATTCACCACACGGAGAGTATTTAGTAATTCAAAATTAAAGTCAAAAGTCTATAAGACCTACCTTTAAGAACTAACTACAAAACTAAAGAAATAACTCTCAATAATATTTTAACTTAAATATACCTCTAGCCAGCGAAGTAGTTAAAACATTTACGCTTAGAAATAAGCTTGGAATACTTAGCCAAAGTCAGCAGTTTTAAAGTGCGATAATTGTATGCTTCACATTCTTGATAGAGGTACCTCTAAGGTAAGGTAAGAGCGCTGTACGTTATCGACAAAGTTTCGCTGTATTTCTGACGTAGTGCAGTGCATATATTATGTGGTTCTATATATAAATCCATCAAGTCTGAAACATTAAACCTACACCGCCGTTGAAATACAAAAACTACAAATATATTACAACATTAGCGTTATTTAATTGAATGATATAATAATTTTAAACGTAAAATTACTTAATTATGAGATGGATTCCTTAATCCAATAATCTTTGATTGAAAATTATTTACTACATAAGATTGCTCCCAAAAAACTAAAATTTAGTCGAGTAATAATTTTAAACACACCCAGCCCTGTCTATCCGGGTCGACGAAAGGGTGGTGTGCAACTTCATAAGCTACCGCATTCCCTCACCATCACCATTAGGCCGACCACTGGTATCGATTCCTTGACATCCGTGGTAAACCCACTGGATCACACACTTACGGGCACGGTCGCCCTAACCAGGGCGGTTTCTGTACAAATAGAACACGAGTCCCCGGTCCGTCCCTCCGCGAACTCAGCTAGGGAGAAATAAACAGTAGGCCTTCATCATCATCATCATTTCAGCTCATATACATTCCACTGTTGGGCTCAAGTCTCCTCTACAATAGGTGGAAATTGACCTTGCTATATCTTGCTGGTTAAACAGGTTGGTAATGAGTTTTGTTTCGAGTTTTCTTTATCTTGCATAGATATGCGTATTATATCCCTTAATCGTCTTTTGCGATACCCACTAGGGGTGGTGAATTGTATTCTTACTTCAGCATACGGAATAACAGTAGACCTTAATGTTTACTAAATAGACTCTATGCCCAAGTGCTTTTCACGTTAACATTAACGTTAAAAATTACTGTCACTGATAGATATCAGTGATAGTAATTTTTACAAAATTATTTATGAGAAAAAAAAAGAAGCATGCAAATACAGTTTTTAGCGTGGATAAATATGAACGCAATTATCCGCGCTTTAAGATTACATTACATATGCTGCTTATGTTCATACAATTAATACGAAATAATTTTCTGTATGGTGACGAAGTAGGAATACGATTCAGCAGCCAGTGTCGTTAAAGATAACTAAGTGAAAAACATAATAAAACTCTATACCCGTCTGACTAACGTGGTATAGTAGATAAATTTGCACCCATTGTAAAGGCAGTATGGGATATAAATGGTCTGAGAAAAAAGAAATAATAACGCTTTTGTTTCTCAACTCAATTAATTGCGATCTTTTGACTATCACAATTCCATACAATAACGAATAAAAGCATGCCTACAAAGTTGAAGTCAACAATATTAAGCAAAATGAAACCTATTCTCGCAAAGAAATTCCTAAATAAATATTGTAACAACTATTTTAATTATAAGTTGAATATACAAAAATAATAAAAATCTGGCTCCAGTTGAAACAATAGACGTTACTAAGTTAGCTTATTATGCCCGAGCACGTGGCACGAGACTGCGGTCGATATAGCACAATATGCTTCTACGAAGCGCTACGAGTTCCTATATGCTCCGTTTACGCTACGGACTATGGTCTACGACATTCGGAAGCTTAACAAAGGTTTCATTCTAACTCATTTTAGTTTACATTTGCTTTTGTTTCAATTATATTGTATGCATTTCCTCATATTTGTCGTACGATGATGGAGTAATAGTACAATTCATCACTTCATTATTTGCCCGTGGGTATTGCAAAATTCGACTAAGGGATACAACTTTCTGAGGGTGTTTGTTTATGGTGCGTGTTCGTGATGCCCTTAGTTTCACCGAACCTCATAGCACGCATTCACACTCCCTTCACTTTCTTCACGGTAGGCAACGGCCTATGAGCGGCAGCAACATTTACAGGTGTACTGTTTGCTCGTTTGCCACCGTATGCAATAAAAAAAATGGTGATAACATCTATGCAAGGTGAAGAAAACTTGAAATACATACCTATAATCAACACGTTTGATGACGAAATAAGGATACAATTCAAACTTTCTTGCCGGCCAATGTCGTCAAAGACAGCCAAAGGCTAAGAAAAGGAAAACTTCTTATACCACTTTATGCTAATCTGTTTGGCTAGCGTGTTATCAATTTTCCTTCCGTTGTGGACGAGACTCGAGCGAGTAACAAATTAATAATAATACCTGATATGCTTACTAATACTATAAACGCGAATGCGAGTTTGTTATGCTTTTACGCGTAAACTACTAAACTGATTTTATAAATTATTTTACCAATAAGAACTGCCAGAGAGTAACCATAGGCTATTTTATCCTCGGGTTCTCACGGGAATGCCATGTATTAAATTGAAACCGCGGGATTTTGGTAGTACAACCTAGTTGGCTTAAATATTATTCTGTAGAAATCTAGGCAACTGAGTCGTTCTAGCCACATGACCCAATTTAAGATCGTGAGCAATCACGATATTCATCTCAACGTCGATAATATAATACGACGGCGTGGTAGTGAAGCAAGCAATAGATGGTTAAGAACTTCAAACGACATTTTAGCTAAGTTTATTGCTGGAATTAATTCAAGAAACATCATATTTGTACACCTAGTTGTTTTACATAAATAATATGAAGCGAAAATTATAGCTCTTTTTTTAAACTATGAAAAAGCAGTTCTTTAACTGCGCATATAAAATATTTAAACTCTAATATTTTTGTCTTTTTACAAACTGAAAAAAATTAAGACTAAGTTTACTCTTAATGCAAAAGCATAATAAATATAAAATTAATAGAAATAAATCTATATCATCATCACATCTAGACAAATAAATAAAATTGAAGTGTCTGTTTGTAATGACAAAATAATGGGCTTTTTTCATACTGATACGGTTATTTGCACGACACCTATGCCTAAAATTGTAAATTAGTCCGTCACCCGCCGAGAGGCCGACCGCGCGAGGAAAGACCGACGTCTGCCCTGAGAGGGGGACATCGGTCGAGGATAGGGTACTTTTCAGGGGGTATTCCGTCGGGCCGACCACTGACGACAAGTCACCCTGCTCCGGTGATCGCCCCAACGACGAAAGCGACGTGTCATGGGTAGGTTGCGGGTGTGCGTACGCCCCTCTGTTGCTCCGGACGGAGCGGAGCGAGGAGTGCGCCGACCGTAACCCAGCACCCCAAAAAAAAAGTTCTGGGTTTTAATATACATGCTAATATTAATGCATTTCTATTAAATAGTTATTAAGTTATGAAGGGGTCAAAAATGGCTGTACGTAAATATAAATAAACATTTTCTGTAAATATACATTCGGCGCGGCCTTTGATTGAACTTGCTGCCGCATGATTAGATATACAATGTAAAAATAAAAATCTAAACAAAAACTAAATTGAATAATTATAATACATATTTTCAATTACCAGACAATGAATTTGTATAATCTAGACCATGAGAAATGAATGAGAATATGTAAAGTACTTGAAGCACTAAATTTATATTCAGTAAGGTAATTATGTAAATGAGAAAGTAATTAATATACAAGTGTGGAATATTTATTATCCAATTGTTGGAGGGAAGAATATTTCTGAGCCAAAATGAGTTTGCTTTTACAGAAATACGTAAAATTGACTTCTAGATCAGTAACCAATTTAGCCAGAACTATTACTTAAATCATACCCGCTGTAAGTTATATTCATTATAAGACTTTTTAGTCACTATTTTTTTTTAATAAATCGTAATTGTCAACTAAGATCATCATGAAACTCACATCACTACGAAATATCACTGCAAAAGAAGAAACACTACAAACGGAACTCTATCACAACTAACTGGGTGATATTTTAGATCAATCATCAAATCTCGCAAGATGGCTACAATAGATAGTTCCCGGCAAAATAATTCCCGGCTGATATTTTATACTGAATATATATACGATTGTGTTTAAGTTTCTATTTACCTAAAGCAGTTAAGGTGTAACTGCTTTAGGTCCATCCAGTTCTTTTTAAATGAACGTACATTTGTAAGCGAACTACTACGGCCAAACCATCCAGGGCGAAGCAGGGGTGACTCGCGATTCCATAAAGTGCTATTACATCACTTCAAACTCTCTCATCAACACACCGAGCCATCAGCATCGATTCCTTGACCATGCTATTGAGAATTGGTCGGCGATATGTTCTGGAAAAGAGACTATTTATTCTTATGAATTCAAGATATGTCATATATGGACAATCCACTATAGAGTGAACATTGAAACGATGGTCAGATGATTATCCCTAGATATTTTGTTTAAAGTTTTCTTACTCTGGTCATAACATACATCTGCATATCTCACTTACGGTACTCACGATAAATAAAAGAAATTATGTCGTTCTTATTCCCGTCATCACGCGAATTTGTTTTAATTTAACCAACTTATTGGGTGACTACAAACTCGCGTATTTATTGTACAGTGTAACGGCACAGTTGTCAAACAGTGGCCTAAATATTAAGATACACAATTCCTTTGGGCCCCGACCCATACTAAGCTTTCTCAACATTCACGAAAACGAAGATTTTAGGGACACATAACTGGCATCCTTGGAGATTATATGTATCTATAAAGCGAATACATGTTTTAAAAGACAACGTACCCACCGGAGATTTCAGCCTAATGTCGCGAGAGATGTTGTAAACAGAATATTATATATTACTGATATGGATACTTGATTAATATCCGATATATTTAACATACGATTTGAATATTTATTTAGCCTGACAAAAGTATTCCGCGGGTTTAATTTATATACGGTGTCATTTTTTTAAAATATTCGTCAAGGATTGTACTGTCTTGGACAGTTTATGTACCTTAATTGCGTTCTTTGAAGGTCGTTAAGTCTCTGTGTGATGACGGATTAAGAATACAAGTAATCACACCTTTGCTTACCCGTGGGTGTCGCAAAAGACGACTAAGAGGTATAATATGCATTTAATATCTATGCAAGAGAAGGAAAACCAGAAAAAAAAACTCTATACCAACACATCTGACCTGCGTGGTATAGTAGGTCATTCACCTTTCCATTGTGAAAAAAAAGCTCAGCAATGGGACGCATAAGTGCTGTAACGATGATGATGAAGTCAATTTATTTTAAGTATAGTTATTACATCCTCTTATCCCAGACAAAAATAACACCATTGTTCACTATCGGAGATACAAAGTAGAAGAATTTCATATTCGCGACATTTAGTAGATGGGATAGCGAATGCAATTTGTGTTATCTTGTTGATCCCTAACACGGTTTTACGACTGCCACGTGAAAGTACGGAGTGGTAACATTACATTTAACCCATCACTTCACTTAGAAAAATAACAGCGTTAGACGAGAAAGAACAGCAATGTTATCTTAAGTCTTTATAAGCAAAGGAGTATGCAGAGCTACCCATTTACATTCATTGTCATCATTTCAACCTATCCCCGTCCACTATTGGACGTAAGCCTCCATCGTATACGCCACAGAATGCGGTCTTGTGCCGCCTGCATCCAAAGACGAACGAGCGACGGCAGGTTGCTAGTGGTTAATATATGTATGTCGCTGGGCCTCCTCAGAGCCTCCTCACAACTGAAGAGCAATTGACCTACCACGGTGATCAAACGGTTTGGTACTAGGTTCTATTTAGAATTTTCCTTCTCTTACACAGATGTTTTATGCACATTGTATCAATTAGTCTCACTTAAAACACTCACTGGCAAGATTTTGGTGAATTGTATTCTCACTCTATCACCATATGGAAATATAAAAAAATATGTTTCATTTAAAATATCATATTTAATGGCGCAATTCTATTCCGGGCAAAATGGGTGGTTTAAATATACACTTAGTTACATATGTATGAATATCCCCGCCGTCCAGAGGCATTATTGATAACATCAATAGTAATGAAGTTTTATTATTTAATTAATTTATTTATCCGTGTGGCTAGAGTAAGAATAATATTCACCACCGTCTATTTTACCTGTGGGTGTCGTAAAACACGACTAGGGAATATAATATGTATAGACGGTGACTTTTTTATCGTCTTACAAAAAAAAACTATAAAAGTATCCGACCAAAGAAACATATCTAACATATTTAAATGTTCAATAGTGGCAGTTATAAAAAATAATCAAATAAAATAAATTAAACTTAATATTTTGTAACAGCCTGTTTATCATGTTTACATTTTAAACAAAACAAATCATGCGGCATTTCGTTAGCCAATCATAGGTACGAAGACCACGTGGACGGCTTTTACAAAGCGTAATTCCCTACGCTAGATACCTAACAGGTATCCTTTGCGATGCCCGATTGGCGCCGAGGTCAAGTGGTCGTAGTACCTACATACTACATCAGCTGTGTTGAGTACCTAAGCGCTCGCTACATGCTGTTTCCTTACTATTTTAATTAGTAATTATTTATAATAACTTTTATTAAAAAATATTCTAGTAAATATTGTTTTTAACCTTTTAATTGTACGAATGTAGAGTAGATACTGGATACTTTAATTGACCTGCTTTCGTAAGACGACATAAATGTCACCGTGTATAATATCGATGCAAGAAAATGAAAACTCGCAAGAAAACCCTATACTAATACGTTTAACGGTGTGGTATATTAGGTCAATTTCACTGGAGAGAGGCATATTTACGAACTAGCAACTCGCCCTCGTTTCGCTTCGGTTTCGGTCGCCTTACCCGCGTAGTTCCCGTTCCCGTGGGAATACCGGGATAAAATATAGCCTATGTTACTCCCTGATGATGATAGCTTTCTATTAGTGAAAGAATTTTTGAAATCGGTCCAGTAGTTTCGGAGCCTATTCGTTACAAATATACATACAAACCTTTCCTCTTTATAATATTAATATAATAATATAGTATAATGTAGTATACCTATATAGTATAATAGTTTCATATAAAATAAAATATAAATTCAAATTTTGATATTATTTGTCGCCAGGATATCGCAGGGTCGAGCCGTACAGTTCTCACAAATAACACTTTAACAAATACAATAAATAAATCATGATTTATCGCATCTCTCTCGTTATCTCAGCAGATGTCATGCACCGACGACTATGCAGAATCCTAGGTCCGGCCATTTTTGCCCGATTTACTAATATTTATAAATGCATCGTAAATAGCATCTATAGATACCATTTTGCTGCTATTTTTCGCTGCATTATATAGTATAGCCTTTTTTGCGGCAGGCTATGGTGCGTCACACACCATCCGATTCGACGACGGACGAAGAGGCGAGCGAGCACATAGCCCGCCAAGTGCATAACTCTCCTCGTCATCAGTGGCCCGTCCAGGCGAGTTATCCTTGCGGGTACAATCTCCAGATGCATTATAGCCTAAACATTTCTCAATAAATAGGTTATTTTATACAATTTCAAATACAAGTAGTGTTTAGTGTTCGTGCGTTCAAATAATCAAACTCTTTAGATTCATAATACAAATGGATTTATTTCTGAATAGTTTACTATTATAGAAATTTCTTAAAAAAACTATTTTCTAATTACCTATGAGGTATACATTGGTGCATATTGTAAGAGCACCATCCGGCAAGTACATACTTGAATAAACTTAGAGTGGGACCCCTCATAAGAGTCCTCGACACAATAAGAGTCCTCGACCGTATCCCACTCTGTAGTTGTGGTCTACCTCGCATGATATATACTTCCGATCATCAAAATGGAATCGATATTCAATTAATAGGGACTGCTCTCTAGGGCCTGTGAATCGGGAATGGAAATTTAAATTGTAATTTACTGTTCCATTAAGCTCTTCCTAATGAAACTTGTTAAATTGTTATGGTGATAATTAAGTAGTAATTGCTGAATGCGACCAATAAATGTGTTAAATACCAATTATGGAACAAATATTGTGAACAGTGATAAAACAAAACAACTTTTATATTAGTTCCTTGTAGTTAGTCAGTACCTATAATCAGAAATTGATAACAATTTCTTCGTGTGGTTACGGGTTTGGAATGCACTGCATCAGCAAACATTACTTGCTCGCTAGAACTTTAAAAACAGGCTTACGGATCACCGAAAAAATGGTCGGTTGCTTTCTCCTGGGAAACTTATAAAGTTGATTGCGAACATCACTCATCCGTCAAGCATAGCAATTATGGCATAATGCCACCTGTGTAGATTTATATCAACAGTAGAGGATGTCAGGCTGACGGTTGGATTGTATCAGCTCACGAAATAAGAGTTAATCAAACATTAAAGCATTTGGAGCAACAAACACTAGGCAAAAATTCAGTAAAACAAATGGTAAATAAATCAGCTTTAAATGTAAATACGCCGCCGAACGTTTCGTCCGATTCAATAGATATCGTTCGTTTGTTTGAACAATTTCCAATACGTATTTTTCACTAGTGTATTGCATATTTATATTTAACAAAATAATAATTTATCGCTGTGCAAACTAAATTGCATTTATGTGAAGAATTTAAATATGAAATACGAGTGTACACAACGCAGTAAATATTTATTATAAAAACACAAACCTTAGTGAAAATTAATTGCCGTTACGAATATCAAGAGTAAATTAAAGCTACTTTATGAAATATTTCTTCCATGAATTATGTGGCAATTTCCGAATATAAAAATATTAATAAAGACATAATCAGAACAAAGGGTATACTATTATTCAATTATGTACTTACATTTGCCTTAACAAAATAAGCACTTAGATAATTATATAATCCTATCATCATCTATAAATGTCCCACTGCGGGTCTTATTGGCTCCCATTGAGCCAATAAGCCCCGCAGTGGGACATTTACATAGAAATTTCAATCATTTCATTACTGTATAAACGTAATGAAAACAAAATCTAAATACAAACCATGGATGTCCTAAAATACCGAAATGAAGTGATTGGCAAATCAGATAAATACACCTTAAAAATTTTAAAAATATTTCATTTAATATAGTTAATTTCAAGTCTTCATATAATTTCTAATTTCTGCTTAAACTAAATAAATATCTTCAAGTGTAATGAAAATATTAAGCGAAATTGATATTCATAGAAAAATCCCGACCACCTGAATACATATTAGTACACCGTACTGACTATAGAGTATACAAAAAAATAAATATATTGTGGACATCTTTTTAAACGAGCAAAGTAAAAATACAACGAAGACGTGATCTTTTCACAAATTGCAGCGATTACAGTGTAATGCCCGGGCTTCGCCTTAATTCGTCTCGGGGGTAGACTCGATATAAGCTCCCTGACTGACAAAATACCTGTCAAATAATGTTTGCACTGAAAATGGATACAGCTTTTGCCACTCAAAATTGTATAACAACGGCCTGATGGAACTATGGATTTTTAATCTGGAATTAATTTAACAGATATTTTCTGCCATAGGTGCTTCTTAATCCACTAGAGCATCTAAGGTGTGCAAATTGCAAATAAAAAAGTAAATATGTATCGCTTGGTTTCAGTATAATACCGATGCCACAAATATAGTTTTTAATTTTTGTCTACTTATTTGATCTATCATAATCGACAATCATGCAAAAATTACTAAATACTTTTTAATGAAATTGTTCGCAGGCATCTTTAATCATCGGCAATCTACTAAAATTATCGATCAATACTTAAATTATCATGCAGAAAAGTTTAATGGGTATAAGCGTCACTTTCATAAAAAAAAAATAACGCAATTTCAAAGACAAAGATTAATTAAGTTTTCTTTCTTTTTATTTTTCTTAACCAATATACACAGGGGTGTCAGAGGACTGAGCACGAGGCACTTCTGCGATTAAAGTGAAACTGACCTGCTAGTTCAAACTGACGAAACGGACATTTACGAATGTAGTTTCATCTCGAGTTACCTTTTCTCATTTTTTTCTTTCAACAAACAAATTATTACAATTTAATCATGTTTGAACTCCTAAAGCTTTGTGGTAGATAATGCTCAATGGTACGACGAATTTCCATTGTGAAACTTCAAATCTCTAACTAAGGGATCAACCTATGTATGAGATTTAAAGTTACACAGCGAAATATCGGCGTGTTAGTACCGTCTTCTTCAGCGATAAATATGAGAGGATATATCCGATACTAACCAAAATATGTCAAACCACAACATAGCGTCAGCTGCAACCATAAAGTAGTATTAAATTTGAATAATTATAAAAACACAATTTCTCTTGTGTATAAATTTATTTCCTATCATGAACAAATACGAGAGAGCCGGAAGCCCAACTTTCTGGAGGTGTTTGCGTGTGGTGGGTTTTACTGATGCCTTTAGTAACACCGAAGCTCATTGCACGCATTCACACTCCCTTCAGCCCTTCACTTTCTTCGCGGTAGGCAGCGGCCTTGCAAAGGTCCATGAACGACAGCAACTGTCACCATCAGGTGTACTGTATGCTCATTTGCCACCGTTCGCAATAAAAAAAAATATTATAATAAGTATTATAATTCCAAAAATGTTTATTTCTTTAGCAAACATGGTTGTTGTTTTGCCTTATATACTATATAGTGAAGTACGAAAGCAATAAATACATTATCCACATGCTCACGGTTGTTGTGAGAGACAGAGAACAGCACAACCACAAATAAACATCACTGTAAGAAGAGAAAAAGAAGTATACCTCTTTATTATGCCATATATGCCACATCTAGTCAAAGTGGCATACTTACCGAGCTAACTTCTTTATAATTTTGAAGGAGGCAAGAAGTATATGCTGGAAAGAAAACGCTAAACGAAGATATGTCTTTACAAATCAACTATTATAACCTCAAGAATGTATAGTAACATTTATATATCAATTCCCTTGCAATTCAAATAGTGGAGTATCAGTAACATAGTAGGAGTCAAACGACCATGCAACTTAATTGGTTATGAATTACTGATCAGAATTAAATTCGTACCGAGACTTGAGCTGGATATCTACGTGATATTTAGAGAGTATTACCATCACGTATGAGGTTAGTGTATACAGATATGTGCAAGCTAATACAAATAACACTAGTACAATATTAATAGTAATGGAATGCTATTCAATAGTAAGCGCATTGCATGAGTATGTTGTAATCGGCTCATAGTTTAATTGTAGTGTTTATAATAATCTAAATAAAGGTTAGTTGTAAAGCAGGAGAGATCCACAATTCGATATAAAAGATACTTTTTTTTTGTTTTTTTTAAGAGATGTTTATTTAAACAGATGCCTTCTTCGAAGAATGGATATAGGTCATTTTCGTGCGGAATATTTTGAAGATAACGCCAGACCCACGCATACAAGTCGCAAAATTCGAATGAACTGCATAGAAATAAACCTCAAACTCTTAGACCGGCCAATTGTCAATACATGTCACTAATAATCTATACTAATATTATAAAGAGGAAAGATTAGTTTGTTTGTTTGTATTGAATAGGTGCCGAAACTACTGGACCGTTTCAAAAATTCTTTCACCAATGGAAAGCTATAATATCAGGCAGTAACATAAGCTATATTTTATCCTGGTATTTGCACGGGAACTACGCGGGTAAGGCTACTGAAACCAAGACAAAGCGAGGGCGAGTTGCTAGTAATTTATTATAAAGAATTGAATCTGTATTTAGTTCTACAAATTATTGTAGTCAAAAATACCATGTATGGCTATTTATTGCCAGAATAACGACTATTTAAGTGTACAAGTCTCAAATCTTAATATATTTAGTTGTTCAGTACGTGTGTGTGTCACGTAACTCCTGGATCAATTTGGATGAAATTTGGATATCATTATCATCTCAATTCATATATGTCTACTGCTAAACTCGCGCATCCTCAACAACTGGAGGAAAATAGACCTACCATATAGCGCTGTTCAAACGAGTTGGGATAGACTTTCTTTCGATTTTTCCAGGTCCAGGTTCACAAAAAACTCTTTCGTCGTCCTTTACAACATCTACGAGCACTTTTAGATGTAGTATTCGTAGTTACCATACATAACTTCAATATTTTAAACAATTTGATTCGAAAGTATAATATAATCTAGTCACACATAACTAAATAAGAATATATAGTGAGATATTATGTATTCGTGCACAGAGAAACTTCTACATAATAAGATCAAAGACCGCACCGAAGCATCGCTGCAGTAACATGAGGTAACCGACTCCATATTGAAAGGTGAACGTCCGGACTTATCCTTCAATTCTAATTAGAAGCTCTGACAGACAGCAGGTAGATATTTCACCTTTGAATACTGACTCGAGATTTAACCGTAACAACTTTCATATAGGAACCACATGCTCTAGCTCAATAGATAGCACAAAGTGAACTTATACAAGTGTTTAGTGGAAAGGGACTCGGTAAGGATTTCATCGACAAAGGTAACGAGTTTATTCCTTAATCAAGAGAACTCATGCTCTAATTCCAAATTGCCACCTATATCGTACATGACTTTATGAGAAGGATTTCATTCATCTATACCAATAAATAAAATTGGAGTGTCTGTTTGTAATGTCAAAATAATAGACTTTTTTCATACTCACACGGTTATTTGCACTATACATATGCCTAAAATGCTATACAAATGCCTCGTCACACTTACTCGTTAACTCGAAACATCAGACAGCTGCATTCCGAGGTAGCTTTAGATTCGCTGCAACTCGTTGCTGGAACGATCTCAAACCGCCTTTGCGTACGCTAAAAACGGCGAAGACATTTCAAAGACAATGTAAACAAATAATAATGGATAGACAAAAAAATAACAAATATTAACATCACTGCTCCAATACCAACGGGTTGCACGTGCACTCCAGAAGTGCCCTATGCACTTATAGCATCTACCCACATAATATATAGATTTAATATTAAAACCAATTCTTGTAATTTATTCATAATTCATGTTGCAAATATTTATTATAAAATTATCTACTTTAATTATCTGTTTTAATAATGATTAATTTATATGTGTATCTTATATCTAATAAATAATGTATTAACATTATGCGCATAAGCCTTTATTAATATGGTTATCACTTTATTTGGCTTAAATAACACTGATGGATCTGTCAGAATACCAGCGCTAGGGTAATCATATTGCCTTAGCAACAGCTGAGGCAGATACCATATTTTGGCCTCACGCATGTGCACATTATTAATAAAATCCATAAACTTGTTGCTGTAGGAAAATGTGAGGTTGCAAAATAAAATTTTTCTTTCTTTAAAAATCATTTTATATTTTTTTGTCTGTCTGTCTGTCTGTTTGTTCCGTGTAATCTTCAAAACGGCTGGAGTGATTTCAAAATTCTTTCACCAATGGAAAGCTATAATATCAGGGAGTAACTTATGCTATATTTTATCCCGGTATTCCCACGGGATTGGGAACCACGCGGGTAAGGCCACTAAAACCGAAGCGAAACGAGGGCGGGTTGCTAGTATAGAATACGAATATAAGCCGATAATGGATATAGCAAGAAAAACATATCTTTCTATACATAAATCTTCTGTTTGTGTGTTTGTAATTGAACTCCTAAACGGTTGGACCGATTTTGATTAATTTTATTATGTATGTTCAAGTGGGTTCGAGAACGATTTAGATTAATATTTGGACCCGGTAGGTGGCGCTGCGATCGATTTCAAAGAAAATTCTTTTTTTTTTTTATTTGGACAGAACAGCGTCTGTTGGGTCAGCTAGTCTTGAATTAAAATCCTAGGCTTACTCATGAGGCCACCGTGCCACAATAGACTAGTCATCATTTAAAGTAGGCTCATGCCCAAAAGTAGAACATAAAGGCCACGAAAGAAGCATAATAAAATATAATGAAATCTATACTGGAAACAAATACCATACAAAAAAAAAACAGATTTAAACGAAAGCGCGCTGGATAATATTTATAAAGACAACCCATGCGTTAATGCTCGTGGAAGATTTTCGACATCATTAAATCCATTGAATAAGGCAGCGAAAACGATGTTAGTCAAAATCCAGAATAATGGGGAAGAAATGAGGCAGGATCTACCGTAAATTCTATTTATTTACTTCAGTATTACAAAACTGCCTTTTTTGCAAATGGGACAGTGAATATGTTGTTAAACTCAATTGCTCAAACCACATGGTAAGTAATTTTCATTCAGCTTCTGCAGCTGGATTTGAAGATATTAAAAGTCCAGTTTGGGAGTCATTTGAAGGACAAAGCCAAATTGGCCAGCAAAAAGTTGGGCGTCCTGAACAAAGCCAGGTGGTACTTCACACCGAGTCTTGTACTGTACAAAGCGCAAGTTCGTCCTCATGTGGAGTACTGCTCACATCTCTGGGCAGGCGCGCCCAAATATCAGCTAGACCCACTTGACTCCCTCCAAAGGCGTGCTGTTCAAATCATCGGGATCCCAATCTCACGGACGGATTGGAGTCGCTGGAGCGGCGGAGAGACTTTGGATCACTCTTGTGTACTCTACCGACTCTTTCACGGAGAGTGCTCCGAGGAACTGTTTGACTTGGTACCACCGTCACCATTCTACCAACGTACCACTCGATACCGCAGCAAGGTTCATCCATTTCACCTGGAAATGATATGGTCTTCAACTGTACGTTTCCAGCGATCATTTCTCCCACGTATGTACAGGCTCTGGAATGAACTACGTGCTGCTGTGTTGCCCGAGTGCTATGACATGTCCTTCTTTGAACGAGGTTTAAGTAGAGTCTTTTCTTCACGGTAGACAACGGCCCGGCTGTGCCCCTTGTATGTAAAGGTCCATGTGCGGCAGTATCACTTACCATCAGGTGTGCTGCTTGCTCGTTTGCCACCATCGGCAATAAAAAAAAAGATATAATTAAATTAGTATTTGTTGACGCAGTAAACCATTGACCCATGCGATAGTGAATATTGATAGCAGTTATATTCCAAGTCAATACCACTAAATATCATAATATTTAATCTAACCTAAATAATCTAAGAAAATCGATATTTCTTTTACTTGATTAAACGGCAAATGTCTATTGAATCTGATTAAAATTACAAGCCAACCTTAGTATAAAATAGAATAATAAGTAAGTATACAACTTGTTACTACGTTGTATTTATGACCACCGACGATAAGCCACCCTGCTCCGGTGGTCGACCCAACGACGAAGGCGACGTGGGTACGGGTGGGTTATGGGCCCGCGCGCCGTCCTTTCGTCATGCCCGACGGAATGGACCGCGTGTGCGCTTACCATAGCCCACCCATAGAAAAAATATATGTTGTATTTATGATTTTTTTCTTTTTTTTTTATTGCAAACGGTGGCAAACGAGCAAACAGTACACCTGATAGTAAGTGTTGCTGCCGCTCATGGACCTATACAGGCTCGCTGCCTACCGCAAAGAAAGTGAAGGGAGTGTGAATGCTTGCATTGAGGCTCGGTGATACCAAGGGCACCACCAAAACCCTCCACACACAAACACCCTCAGAAAGTTGGGCTTCTGGCTCTCTCGCTCACCGAACGATGCGCAGTAACAAATTGTTACTACTCAGACGTCGATTTTCTGCGAGAATGTGGTACTACCCCGGACGGACCTGCCCGCGGCTGTAGACAGATAACTGTCGATAGTGTGGTCCTACCACTCTTGATTTGAGCCTTGTATTCAAAACTGGCTCAGATATTCTAGTAAATAGTTAATTCATATTGAAACAGCATACAAAGGCTCTTCAAATGCTCTTCGGTGTCTACTATTAAACATAGGTCTCCCTATAAATAAGGCGATAGTGCCATAATCGCTACGTTTCGCATGGGGTTTGGCAATCGCACTATGGTGATATAAGTTTACCAGGAGAGAGCTGCTGCACACTCTTACCACATTTAGCCGAATCTTAACTTTTTACTTGCGAGAGGCAAGTAAGGCGAAGGCGACATTTGTGTTTATATCTCATCGGCGTTTGTGGGTAATCATTTTTAAAATATGACTAGGTATAATAAATAATTAACCAAAATATGTAATGAATTTATACTAATCTGACTATACATCTGATTGTATAGCGATAAAGGAACTAGTTACCCATCTCCGTATTCAATTCCTTTTAAAAAATAAAACTATTTTCGTTTTCAAACTGTAAAATTGATATAAAACTCTAAATTGTTCACAATGTTCAGAAATTCAAACATACGAGAGAGGGAGAGAGAAATCTTGTTGGAATTATCCTCGCCGGCTCGTGTATCGGCACAATTTGTGTAATGTATGCAAATCGAGCTAATAAAACGCGAGTCGCCTGGTGCCGCAGTAAATTCGAGAACAGTTGACGTTTATCCAAAGTTACATCCGTTACAATAACAGTCGCAGTTACGATATCCGAGCGCGCTCTGCCGTCCATTTGTTCTAGTTCCGGTGGCAGTACGCTGCAGCCAGTTCACTCTAATGTAATGGAAAACTTTACACAAACACGTTCTGAAGCTTCCGTGGATTAGACGTACCAAAGTATGTGCATTTGCTAAAGCCCGCTATATGCTTTAAAGTATCATTAAAATCATCGGCATGTACATAATTTTCACTGGTATATGTCCAACTGCTGGGCTCATAATATCATATGTCCAACTGCTGGGCTCTTAATATCATTTGCCATTACATCATTTTGAAAAAGAGCTGATACTAGATCTGATGCTAGACCAATATTAACCAAACATAGCTAATAAACACCGTAAAAAAACTGACTTTCAAATAAAAAAAAATCGCATCGAAATCGGTACATCCGTTTGGGAGCTGCGATGCCACAGACAGCGACGTGCAACCTATAACACCTCTTTTTGCGGATTAAAATAGGTTAAAAAAACTAATATATTGTGCTTAGTTTAGAATTGACATAATAATATTGTACAATAAACGTGTAAGCGCCGTGTCAGGTATGAGATTGATAGCTTAATTCGAAGTCACACCCGGAGCCCGTACCCCGAGATCTTTTTTTGTCACTAGGGGTCCAGTTATATACGCGTCTAAATAACGGACGGTGCTACCCGAAGGAAATGAGAAAGTTATCGTTGTCTAAATCCTCGCCCTGGGGACCGTTGAGCGTTTTTCTAATAGATATAAAATCCGGGGCTTCGTCTAATTCAATTTTGGTCTGTAGAATGGTAACGGTGCATCTACTGGAACAATTTATGTGTAGTCACGTTCAGGGTGTTGAGTGAATCTGACAAGCGTTGCGCGTCTGCTGTAACTTGTCGACTCATGTTACTGTCGTGTCATTTGCGGTCACATACGACTGGAAAATTCAAGACATATTTACATTATCATCATATTATTTCAGCTCGTATACATCCCACTGCTGGGCTCAAGCTACTTCCACCGTAGGCAAGAAACTAACCTACCATCCTCATGCTAGTCAGACTGATTTGGTAGAACGTTTTATTTTGAGTTTTAGATGTTATATGCATATTATATTCCTTAATCGTCCATTACGACTACAATGATGGTGGTTTATGGTATTCATTCGTCACCACTCGGATTGTGGGACGCGGTCGCAGTCTTCTGCGAGGCAGTAGTCTCGCGGAAGGAGGCGGCGGATCGCACGCGCGAGGAGCGCAGCCTCGATGAGGCGATCCGCCGCCGGCGACTGGGGCGGCGTAGGAGCGATTACCTGCCCCTCATGCCGCCCTAGACGAGGCTGCGGGTGACGTGACCGGGGAATTAGTCCGTCATCCGCCGAGAGGCGGACCGCGTGAGGAAAGACCATCGTCCTCCCCGAGAGGGGGACGTCGGTCGATGGGAGGGTACCCCAAATAGGGGGTATTACGTCGGACCAACCACTGACGTCAAGTCACCCTGCTCCGGTGGTCGGCCCAACAACGAAGGCGACGTGCATCGCGGGTGGGTTGCGGGTGTGCATACTTACGCCCCTCTGTCGCCCCGGACGGAGTGATGCGAGGAGTGCGCCGACCGCAACCCACCCCAAAAAAAAAACACTCGGATTATATTTACATCCCTAATGCTTATTTTTACCCTCCCTCAATTTTTGGCAACATCTCAAGCAATATAAGTGACAATATTATACATCATTTCTATCGACTTAATTTTAATTAACATTCCCCTGACATTAAAAAAATGATTCATATGTTGTGTAACTTAAAACGCCTTAGGTATTATCTAAAATTTCGAAATCATTGGTAAAAACGGACAAAAGTGTTTTATATCATACAAATACTTGTATTTAACCAAATTTAGGTTAGATATAAATTTAATACTCCCAAATGAACGAAAGGCTTCAAGAGGCAAAGTGTTGTATTACGTCGGAGCTCCAATCATATACTCTACGTCAAGGAGATATGTTACAAATTTCTTCACATTAATATGATATATCAGAGTGTGCTCTTTGAGCAAGATATCGGCTTCCAATAGCAGTGAAGGCTTTCGTGGGAAATGGCTTTCATATCAAGCGCTTTTTAACGAGCGTTTTATCGGCAACTAAGCAGAACTTTAGTGCCTGTAACGAAACAGATACTACCATAATTTTATAGTTGCGTAATCAAAATTTAAGTAAGCAATAGTAAATCACATTTTAAGTAGCCCTTACTAATGACTTCGGCTGCATTTAAAAATGTAATGTAAAGTCCTCATCATCATCACCATCATAGCTCATATACGTTCTACGGCTGGGCTCGAGCCTCCTCCAAAATTGGAGAGGAAATGACCTACTCCTACTATACCACGTTGGTAGGACGGGTTGGTATACGGTTTTACTTCGGGTTTTTCTAAAATAAATAATTATATTGTAATTTCGGTGCGGTGACGGAACAAGAATACAATTCACCACTTCCTATCTTGCCCGTGGGTATCGTAATGGGATATAATACGCATATAAGATCTATGCAAGAGAAGGATACCTCGTATAACATAAAACCCTATATTAATCTGTCTCACCAGCAGTATAGTAAACTCAATATTTCTCCTAATGTGGAGGAGGCTCGAGCCCAGCAGTGGTACATATATGAGTTGAAACGATAATGAATAACTGGCCAGCTAGCTTGGCCTGAGACTTTTCTGTGACTTTCTTTCACAATTAGAACTGTTATCGTTCTGCATACGTTGACTGCGTCATACAACATCAAAAGGATAGGAGGGGAGGTTACAAAGTGATATCGTTGTGTTTTTTAATACAATCAATGAAGTTGCATCCAAAGTTTGTGATCACACGAAACCACCTATTAAATAAAGGTACTAAGAAAATAATTAAAGCTAAAATTTTAAACTAAAATATATATTCAATCAATTAGCACTACCCCTTAAATTAATTGCCATTAAGTTCTACATAAATTGGGTCAAAACGTAATGGGTGACTATAAATCGTACATTTACAGTAGTATATAACACGAAAGGTCAAAGCCATAGGTCATACCCTTAACGTTAATGTTATCTAAAGTAATAAACTATCCGGGGTCTGCCTCCATCTGTCATTACATTTACCGGACAAAATGGACGTAGCTAAACCATACAGTCGCGGTTATATCCGATAGATACCTTCAGGTCCGTTTCTAAATCACGATACATTATCGTGCAACAGAATGGTTCAAATACAACAGATTATCATTATCAAAATTTCTTATTCCGATTTAGGATTACTTCGCTTATTTTACTTAGTTCCGCCTAAGATTTTGATAACAAAGTAGGAATCGGACAATAAGTTCCTAGGTGAACTTAATTATAGATGTCAACGCAAGTAAGTACATAACTCTTTTTTATATTACACTAGCAACCCGCCCTCGCTTCGCTTCGGTTCCAGTCACCTTACCCGCGTAGTTCCCGTGCCCGTGGGAATACATAAAATATAGCCTATGTTACTCCCTGATATTATAGCTTTCCATTAGTGAAAGAATTTTTGAAATCGGTTTGGTGGTTTAAGCGTGAAAGCGTAACAAACAAACATACTTTCACATTTATAATACTAGTAAGGATATTGATAATAGTGTTATGCCTAGTTGCCTGTCTGATATCTGCCCAACTTGAAAAAATATTTGTTGAATATATTGTATAAGATAGTTGGCTCAGGTCGATGTAAAGCTCTTAGTTTTTTACGACACCCACGAGTAATGACAGATTTGGTAGTATTCGTAGCCGCCACAACACAACAATTGCTAATAGATTTTCAGAATTTGCTAACAAATATTAAACAAATCATTACGTTTGCTACCTATATCTAATATGAAATAAGCCAATTTGATACCGATGTCTCAAGATATTGTTGTTTTTGGAATTGTGATCATTTTGAGATCGAATGCGTGCGTGCGTATGGTTCTGAATATGTATGTATGTTAGTAAGCATGTGTGTGCTTCTACTGAATATATCCTAGCTGTATTCTAAACTTTTGCTCCGGTGGTCGACCCAACGACGAAGGCGACGTGGTGTTCGGGTGAGTTGCGGGTGTGCGTGCTTACACCCCTCTGTCGCCCCGGACGGAGTGGTGCGAGGAGTGCGCCGACCGCAGCCCACCACCAAAAAAAAAGCTGTATTCTAAACAATAAAATTTGTATCGAATGAGTTAACGCGATTTAAATTTTATCTAGTATTCCAAATTACTGTACTAGTATACTGTACTGTACTAGTATTCCAACGAAACTGTTAGTTTACAAGATTCTTGGTCTACAAGAAAATACGAATTATTATCTCGTAAAGTTTGCAAAGTTTTCCGTGTAGTGACGGAGTAAGAATACAATTCACCACCCCCTATCTTACCCGTGGGTGATCGTACGAGACGACTAAGGGATATAAAACGCATATAACATCTATGCGAGAGAAGGAAAACTCGAAATAAAACCCTATACCAACACGTCTGACCAGCGTGGTATAGTAGGTCAATTACCCTTCCATTATGGAGGAGGCCCGAGCCCAGCAGTGGGACATATAGGGGCTGAGATGATGATGAGATGATGAAAGTTTGCAAGGGATTTATTTAAACGGTCCCTATTCATTTGGAAACGAACGAAAGCCATCAAATGTTTCCATGATTGGTAAATTGGAGCGCTGAAGCAAATAAAGATTTTTGTGAAGGTCAAAGCATTGTAACATATAAATTCGGCAGAGCCTCAGACCCTTCGAAAAATGTTTTATTCACCAGAAAATTGGCACATTAGTTTTCTTATAGAGTCAAATTTATTACTATGCAATATTTAAGTATATTCTTAATAGTAAAATAGCTTTATTTTGTATCTTGGCATTGTGAGCACATGGCACTTTAGACGATTCGATCGCACGATGTTCCTATATACATTTATTATTATAGTAAGTTATTCTATGTACATATGTTTGCGTATATTTTGCATAATGTAAAATAAGATGCTATCTGTAGATGTATGCTATCTGTCTGAACAGTCAGTTAATATCAAACATATAGGGTATTTAATGACAGACATCTAAGCTGCTGGGATTGACAAAATTAACGAAAGTCACGCACAAATCCTCCTTCATAATAGAAGTAGGTAATTTTTTTTATCTATCATACTATGCTGATCAGAAGGATTGGTATGGGGTTTATTTTGAGTTATCCTTCTTTTAGATTAATGCTATCTGCATATTAAATCCCTTAGTCGTTAATTTGACACCCATGGGCAGGAAAAAGGATGGTAAATTGTATTTTTATTTCGTCAGTACACTAATAAACATTATTATGATATTTAAAAATGACTAATGTATGTGGTAAAATGTGAGATGGTTTTTTCATTTTGACAGTAACACTTAGCTACTATAGTGGACAGTCAGCGTCGTATATCACAAAGAAAAAGTATTTTTCATTTGCTCGAAAGGGGAAAAACAACTAAACGTAAAGTTTGTTTTTCATTCTCCTTTGGCTTAGAGACAAAGTATTATTTATTTAAAATGACAAACATTGCAACTATTTTATTTAAAAATCTATTTTCTAAATCTCATTGCTGGGTACTAAGTCCAAATAGAATGATTTTGGTATACCACTCTGATAAATGGGTAATGGTAAAAAGCATAAGGCTTGATTTCGAGCTATGCTTTACGTATAAATATATAGCATGACCATACGTCCCGTGGTCAATAGCACAGTCCTGTTTTCATACTGCCTTTCCCGTTGTTCCTAGAGCCGTAACAAAATTGTTCCGTTGGCCTCTATTCGCTAGTGGAGATATCCTTAATGGTGTCTGCATTATTTAGTTGAAAACTTATAAGATCTTCATCTGAATGCTAATAAATTACAATCGGAAAATAACAGGCCGGCAATTTATTCCATGCCCTTGATATGCATTTTAAATTATAATATTAAACGTTGAGTTCGTATAAACGCAATGTCTGTTTTTCTATCACATCATTAACAACACGTATTTTGCTGTATTTATAAACCAGTTATTCCCAAGATTTCGGTCTCTTGGGTCATAATTTTATATTTACTTTTCCTTTCTCGATAGTATAGAGACGACTCAACTATGTAAGCAGATAGGCAGTACTCCAAGAATATTAAAGTTTGCTACTAATAATAACAAACCGTATTATTACTAATAAAACTGCAGTGCCGAGAATTGAACTCAAGCCTGCTGGATAAGAGCATTTTCCTTCTTTGGCTTTATTACATATAAAATTCCAAGTACGAATTAATCAAATTCCACATAAATTAATACCTTTTTTTACGGTCGACGCACTCCTCGCACCACTCTGTCCGGGGCGACAGAGGTGCGTAAGCACGCACATCCGTAACCCACCCGTGACACGTCGCCTTCGTCGTTGGGCCGACCACCGGTACAGGGTGACTTGACGTCAGTGGTCGGCCCGACGGAATACCCCTTAAGGGGTTCCCTCCCATCGACCGACGTCCCAAGGAGGACGTCGGTCTTTCCTTCCGGTCGGCCTCTCGGCGGGTGACGAACTAATTCCCCAGTCACGTCACCCGCGTCCTCGGCCACATAAATTAATACCTGCGTGATATAACATTCACGTGCAGACTTTCGCTTTCATACTAGTTATGTGATAGCGATAGTAACAAAGTTCAAAAGTCATAGGATAAACACAATAAATCAGTGGCTTGGTACTTTATTCATGATGTTTAAAATAAACCTGCCGAGTCACAAGTAAGCTGGTTACGTCCATAACATTTTAATACTGACAAGCAGAACAAACACGAACGCGCCATATTTCTGTGCCACGCCACTCACTCTACTGAGATGTAAGGTAATGAAATTTTATTCGCTCTTTCATCTAAATAATATTACATCATATTTATTTTTTGCTTTTAAACATACAATTTTAAATTACTATTCCGTACTGTAACGCAGTAAAAACGCAGTCCACCGCCCCATTTTTTTTCCGTAGGTGTCGTAAAAGACGACTAAAGAATATGATATCATATCCAGGCAACATCTATGTAAGAGAAGGAAAACTCAAAATAAAACTCTTACCAACCCGTCTGACGAACGTGGTATAGTAGGTTAATTTGTGGAGTTGCATTGTGGAGGTCCGCAATGGAAAAGAAGGCTCGAGCCCAGCAGTGGGACAAATATGAGCTGAGAAGATATCTTGTTTCAAATGCCAAGCATAACATCGTAACACCTGTATATTCAACAGTTAGACAAAAAAGAAGAATGTCGGTTAAGTCGTCGGGCCCGGTAACTATAACAGTGACTATAGAGAACAATATGCCTAAAAATTCGGCAACCTGTTTTAAGAAGATCCACATCGCTTTTGAATAGCTTTATCCCAATTAAAAAGAAATACTTTGAAATTCAAATAATTTATTATGCATAAACCCCGAGAGGGCACTTACATATTGTCAAGTTAACAAAATTAAATAAAATTATCCAAAAAAATAAACTACCATAGGATCAGAACGCGACCGCTATTGAGAAGATCCGGCAAGAAACTCAGCGGGCTTGTCTATTATTTATAATTATTTTTTTCTTCTTACTAGAAATAAAATTGTACACAACGTGTTTTGTACTTGCTAGCAAATGTACTAACTAGCTCCAGTGTGATGCCCTTCGAACCACTAGATACGTAATATAATACAAATGATTATGGCTGGACCAGATCCCACAAGCGCCAATGAAATAAACCCAATAAGAAGAAAACTACAACAATGATTTATAATTGAAAGGTTATAACACGATTAATTTAGTTAAAATATAACACCCAGCTTTTGATAAAACTTCTGGCAACTAATTGTGGCAGGGACATAACTGTATCTAGAGCTATACTAAGCGGAAACCTACTAAAGGTATTACATTAGCACAATGTATATGTACTATGCAGTATCTACCAAGTTAGAGTCCACCGGAGCGTTGCAACGTTAATCCCGAGTGTAGCTTTTATGAACACTAGCGTTGCCACGAGACAGCAATATTTCAAGATAAGTCCCGTATATTAAAATGCAGTTGTCGAGATATTAATCTATTCGAGTATGTACTTTATCAGATTATCTTGTCATCGCATACTGAATATTATCATTAGTTCATATTTAGACACTGGTATTAATAAACTTCCGTGTGGGGACGGTGTAAGAATACAATTCAAATGTTGTTTTGTCCGTGTTTTTAGTAAAACAATATAATGACATTAAATTTTAAAAGAATATGAATTCAAATTTCGTTATCAACGTCATGAGTTACGATAGCTCAGTTGCGGATACGGGCGGTTCTAATTTTAGTTTTTTTGGCAATCAAACAGCGTCGGTTCGAATCTCGGTGTTATTATTATTCTTTTTGTAATTTTTTATATAATTTTCATTATTAATTTTTTATTTGTTATTAATACATATCTAAATAATTTTGACAAAAATATTCCGAGCGAAGCTCGGTCAACCAGATATTATACATATAAAATGTAGATATACAAGAGAAGGAATACTCGAAACAAAAGCCTACACCAAAACTTCTGATCAACGTAGTATAGTAAGTCATTTCCCTTCTTAATGTGGTGGAGTCTCGAGCCCAACAGTGGGACGTATATGAGCTGAAATGATGAATGATTAATAAACTTTTATCATTGTATTTGTGATTAAATGCTAAATAATTTTTACTGCCTTATCTAAAACTATCACTATTTCATACTGCGTATTTGTGATCTGTTTATTATTAATCTATCCTTACTAATATTATAAATGCGCAAGTAAGTTTGTTTACAAAATACAACTTTATATCAATCTGTAGTTTTGAACCATATTGGTAGGCGAACCACTATTCCTTTAACAACAGTTTTGATAAGGCTAAAATAAATAAATATAATAAAATTAAAATGTTGAAATCGGTTAATCAATATAAACTTTTTACAGTTTGTTGATGGTTCATTTACGAAAACCAGCTCCATTTAAATATTAATCAAATTACAATCACTTGATCTGATTGCTACACCAGAACCTTGGACAGTGCAACCTCATAATTTACTGAACACTTCGAAAATAATGCTTGAGAAAGATTAAAAACAAGGAATGTTTGTGTAATATTAAAATTAAGACTTGTTTTTGTAACCTAAATGGCGAATTGCATTATTTTAATAACACTAAAAAGTTCTTTAGCTTCAGTAACATATTGTTCTATTTGATTCTAGTAAATTCACGCGGTTTCTCTCGCGTAGTCCCTTGCCGTGGAGATACGGAAATAAATATAGTCTATATTACTTGCTGATAACGCAACTTTTCATAGGTGGAAGAATTTTTAAAATCGCTTAAGTGGTTTAGACGCAAAAGCGAAAAAACAATTAAACTTACATTTCTATTTAAAATATTAGTTAGGACACGCCGTATTTACTTAAAAAAAACACTTAAAAATATATTTTGCATTCAAGCAACTTTGCAGCTTATATATACAAAGACGGTAGAATACAAGCGTATTTCAAATTATGAGAAAATCGAATTAGTATACTAAGCTAGGCAAGCGAGATTAGTATAGGGTTTTGTCACACGTTTTCATCCTTTGTAATGTATTGGAAAATAACAAAAGCATAGTATAAAAAAAATCTTTTTATTCATTTATTAATAAAAAATTAAATTGGGAGTTATTATATTAAGCCCATTAATAATTTGTACTTAAAAATCTATTATGCCACCACCGTAACGGTCACACTGAGAAAGAACCGGCAAGAGGACATGATATTCAATGTTTTGTTTTTTAATTTAAACAATGAACGCTGAAGTGGCCGAAACGTCGGGCAATCAAAAATCAGCGACAAACCTGATAAAATCCGTAAAAATAGTTTTATTTAAAACTCGTCCTCTGTAACAATGCCCAAGAGTAGCCAATCTTACGGTTGGTAGTATTCGCGCCCTATTTTGTTGCCTACTACGTGGCATCAAAGGAATAAATAAGTAAATAATATTAAATATTTAAAATTGGAAATATCCAATAAAACGATTGAGTCTATTAATAATTAATGAAATTATTAAATACATACATATTTTAAATACTTCCTTTAATTATTGTGTATAGGAAGTTTTAATTCGTAAATTTATTTCTATAAACAAATAGTATATATTTTTGCAAACTGGTTTAAATAATTTTATTACGACATTTGTATTTCCGTGTGGTAACGAAGTAAAAATACAATTTATCTTGTCCGTGGACGTCACAAAAGACGACTAAGGGATATTATGCACAAAACATCTATATACGAGAAGGTAAACTCGACAAAAAGACCTATACCGACTGACCAGTGTGGTACAGGTCAGTTTTCTCTTTTATAATGGAGGAAACTCGAGACCACCTGTGGGACGTATATGAGAGATGTGACAAAGAGATTTAAAAAAAACATATCATCTGACCTAAGTTAATTTATCTCCAACGGCGAATATATGACGTCACCTTGTTATAAAAGACCCGCTGATTAAGAGAAGTAGGGACATTGCGCGCCACTTGCAGTATTAACAGAAAGGGCATCGCACTCGAATACTTGCCACGTACATTTCAGGGTGAACTCTAGCATAAGTATTTAGTAAGAACCTAGCGTACTCACTTAGCTAGAAAACAAAATTAGTCGTTGACTTGAATCAAGATATACTAAATTGAATTTAAGGTACACGTTTATATTCTCGATACAAAAGCAAAAGAGTTGGAAAAATAAAAAGGTTGTGTAGTATAAGGGATTAATAATAAGAGAAAATTATATATATTCTAAAACTTGTGCTTCGAGCGTTATTCTATCATCATACAGTGATAATATTGTATTCATCATGATCATCATCTCAGCTAATATAGGTACGTCCCATTGTTGGGATCGAGCCTTCTCCATAATGAGATAGTAACTGAACTATTATACTACACTGGTTAGACGGATTGGCATAGGCTTTGTTTATAGTTTTCCTTCTCTTGCATAGATATTATATGCATATTTAAATCCTTACTCGACCACCACGCAAAAAAAATATATATATTCTAGCAACCCACTCTTGTTTCGCTTCGGTTTCAGTCGCCTTACCCGCGTAATTGCCATTCCTGTGAGAAGACCGGGATAAAATATAGCCTATGTTACTCCCTGGTATTATAGCTTTCCATTGGTGAAAGAATTTTTGAAATCGGTTCGGTGGTTTAAGCGTGAAAGCGTAACAAACAAAACAAACTTACTTTCGCATTTATAATATTAGTAAGGATATACATTGATAATTTTAATATTTTATTTAACTACACAGATAGCGTGGTACTTAGGATACCGACCTACAACGCCAAGTGGCGCGGCTGCAATTCCCACGTAAGGCATTATGCGATCCACAAATTATTGTTTTGAAGCCAAGTGTAAAGTTAAAAATTGAAATTCATAATTGTACTAGCAACCTGCCCTCGCTACGCTTCGGTTTCAGTTGTCTTACCCACGTAATTCTCGTTCCCGTGGAAGTATCGGGATAAAATATAGCCTATGTTACCCCCTGATATTATAGCTTTCCATTGGTGAAAGAATTTATGAAATCGGTTCGATGGTTCAAGCATGAACGCGTAACAAACAAATAAACAAACAAACAACCTTAATTTAAATTTAAAAACAACCTTACTTTCGCATTTATAATATTAGTAAGGATTGTTCGCTATCAGCACCGAACCAATATGCATATATGGCTTCGTTCGCACCCTCTGCTCGCTGCACCATAGGTGCGAACGTGGACCGCACATTTTGCTACTACCAATCAGGTCGTTGCGCTGCTCAACTCACTGATTGCTCAGTGTCCGGAGGTTAATATATTTTTCACCAAATTAGTTAATTCTTAAAATTGTGTTATCATTTTTTATCTTATAAATATGCACTTAAATTATAGAATTGTAATGACTCACTACACGTTTTGGGAAACTGTAAGTGTAAGACTATGAGCAGTTATATAATAAATAAATAAATAATAGATGGATTATATTTACTGTCATGTTTTGACTCTTTGAAATGATATTCAACAATCCAAA
The DNA here is from genome assembly GCA_032191425.1 of Lymantria dispar. Taxonomy (NCBI): domain Eukaryota; kingdom Metazoa; phylum Arthropoda; class Insecta; order Lepidoptera; family Erebidae; genus Lymantria; species Lymantria dispar. The sequence goes on along the minus strand of CM063452.1, from coordinate 26,435,305 downwards.
ATCTGTTTTCATTATGAAACTTGTTCTGTTCTTGCAAGCAGATTCTATTAGCATTTGCAACTTACATCTAAAACTAGGTTGCGCAATCAATGTTTGAATAAGAATTGCACGCTTATAAATAAAACATCTTGTTCGAGATACTGGAGTCAGTGTATTTGTCCTTCCTAAAAAGTAAATAAATAAATACAGACATATTTCGACCATTTTTTGCCCACGTAATTGAGAAACTTAGTGGTAAGAATATCTCTAGCAAATCTTCGAAAATGTATGAAATCTGCAGGAAACCATGTAACCCATAATGGATTATAACATGGAATAAATGTAGGGGATGTAAAGAATTTGATATCAGGTAAACTAAAAATTAAAACCATATATGCTAAGAATATTAATCAATAGACTAAAAATTTCATAAAATGTGCTGACGGAATAAGAATATAATCACCACAAATCAAGTCCATGGGTGTCGTAATATACGATACGATAGATATGATATGCAGATAACATCTATGAGAAGCAAAACTATGCCAACAAGTATTATCAACGCGGTATAATACACCAATTTATTTTCTATTGGGGAGGAGGTCAGAGCCCAACAGTGAGACTTATGTGGGCTGAGATGATGATGAAATAGACTAAATGTTATCCCGCCTGCCTGTTATAAAGGCTGCACGGGTGTGTTACATCTAAATATGATTATAAAATGATTACTAAGCAAACTTCTATAAAATCGATCTGAAACTGCAACGTATTTCAGCAAAACTAGAACAAATTGAACGATGATAATTCAATGCATACATATACTTCAAAATGCTTATAACTTAAACATTTACATTTAGGAGAATTTCAAACATAATGAACCAGGCAAAATTGGAATAAGCGCTGAACTCATATTGCGATTGCGTCGGCACTAATGAAACATATCGGGAATTGATGGTACATAACAAAAACTTCAGTAATATTCTCCTCGTATTATCATACTTACAATTCATATTGTAGAATGTTGAATTAAGCTGTAGATAAGCACTAATTAGTGCGTTCCAGAAACTCGGCAAATTTGAGTAGATACAGTTTTTATTTTCATTAAAAATATTACAGTCGTTATGTGAATTTTAACAGATGCAAATGTCTATTTTCATCATCATCATCTTCGTCGTAGCCCGCATATGTCCCACTGTGGGGCTCGGGCCTCCTACACAGTGGGAGGGAATTTGACCTACTATACCATGCCGGTCAGACGTGTTGGTATAGGGTATCATTTTGAGTTTTCCTTCTCTTACACAGATATCATGTGCATATTTTTATCCCTCAATCGTTTTTTACGACATCCACAGGCAAGATAGGGAGTAGTGAATTGTATTCTTATTCCGTCACTACACGGAAAATTCATACTCATCTTCACATACTCAGAAACTTTCGCGTTTATAATATTAGTAGGCAGTATGCTTCATTTAGCATTATTTGACACAATTTAGCAACATTTGTCAATAAGCTTCATTTAGCAACATTTGTCATTATTTCACACGAATACCCAAACATCCCCAAAGACAATAATAAGCTCAAAGAAAACTGTTTAGCAATCACCCAACACTATTAAATTCATGCATTAAATGAAACAACACTGCTAGCAAACGAAATTAACATAATTTACCTATCTATCAAGCCTACATTTTTCTCCGATGTACTGAAACCTACCAAATAAAACGCAAAACATTGTTCGGTGGCATATACATATATTAACAGCAACAAACAGTAGTATAATAAAGTAGAAAAACATGACGCTTACACTAGCTCTTAGTAAGTGTTTCCTCTGCTAAATCCAGATATTACTCACAACGGATTCCCTCAGGCCACCGTCGACACAACTTCCATCGCCCTGGTATTAATTAAAAATAACCACAAACTTTACGGTCCATACTAATGGATGCCGTCCACTGCCAACTATTCGAACAAACAAAACTTCATATTGTGAGCCACAAAAGGAAATGTAAATGTTCTGAACATGCCAGTGCTAAATGGGTTTTTGTATAGAAACTATAGAAACAATTTTAGAAGCCGACTTATAGATATATATTTTGTGCAAACAGATACTGTTGTAATATGCATTACAATAAGTGAATATGAAAGCATCACACAACGTGTATCAGTTGTAATTATATAATTGCATAAATATATTACTTTTATTCTGATTTTCAAGTATGAGAATTTCAATTAAATGTGAGATATAAAGATACTAAATAATTATTTCATCTAAATTTTTTAATACTGCAAAATATTCTTTCTGCAACAGCTTAATGTCAATGATTAGTCAAAAATTTTAAAACTATTTGGGTTTATGGCCACGCATTTAGCTGGACGCGAATGGAATATTTTCCAAATATTTAAAATTACATAATCAAAAGAACTCTTATCAATGCAGTCTATAAACATTAAATAAATATTTCATAAAATAAAACATCTATTTACTGAATAAGTCAGAAATTCATTCAACGATCAGACCACTCACTCAACTTGCCACATAAAACAATGTACAAAACGTTACCTATTGTTTACTAAAATTGCTTATCTCTTTCTTCCACACCCTCGTATAGATAATAAGTGATTTCATTTTGTACGACTTAAGTAAAGCGAATTCTATATCATTTGAGATAAATATGCTATCCGAAATCAGTTTAGAGTAAATGTAAAAAGTAAGTTCACACCGCATTATGGGTGTGAATTGAAACCTCTAACTTTAAATCAAAATGTTGTCGTATACACTCTAAGCAAACTTTTAATTGCGGCTCCTGGTTATACAGATATGGGCTGGGTGAGAATTCATGTTGGAGTTTAATGAATTTCCGCACTGAAAATTCCACAAAACGTCTGTGTCCAATGTTACTCGTACTGGAATTAATACCATTATTCTGATGACAAATTCGATTAATAATGAAGTTGTTGAATTGGTAGTCATAAACGATGCGGTTGGTAGATTTATAGAAACAGTACTATCTCAATTAAAATTAATTGTTCTGGCTATGTGCTTAATTCTGAATATAATTCTATTTAATGATTTCTAATGTGTACGCGAGCATTACACGTTGTAAATAAAACTATTTTACGGATGTTATCGCGTTTGTATTTGATTTTTGATTCCCCACGTTTCGAACACTTTGCAGCGTTTATGGCCGCGGGCGGACTACGATGTCTCACGTCCAATAAGTTAAAAACGTTATTACAGAGACGTATATATCTACCCGCTACAGAAATTAGTTACTAAATTCTGACCCACATTTTGGTACAAATTTATTCTTTATGTTTAGTAATTATTATGACAATTTATTAATTTAAAACCTAACAAATGTCTACCACCGGATCGGAACGCGGCCACACCGAGAAAGATCTGGCAAGAAAAGTCAGGGAACATGATGTTAAATTAACATTAATTTTTATTGTGGGTCAATAATAATAATAGTAAAGAGAATTTTATAAATTAAAAGCCTTTTAGTAAGACAAAGTAAGCCGCCTTTTTATAGAAATATAGAAACTAGAACGAAATAGAGAACTACTTACAAGGCATTAAGCTCTATATTTTGTTGAAATACAAGTTTCTGTCATAACTTTTGATTCTAACATATGCCTTTTAGATAAGATTTTGTCAAAGGGATCGAGAAATTGCGGAAATAGCAACTAGAAATTTATTACAAGCCCATCATGAAACCATTTTCCGCTTCTGTGGGGCAAGGATATTCGTACGAAAAGCAATAAACAGTACGCGTTGACCTTGTCCCGATTCTTAGCGAAATTCACAGTTAAGCATATTATAACTCAAGAGTTAAGCTTTACTTAATGCTTTTTTCTTTTTAAATAAGTATTATCGGATCTAATAAATCAACGTCAGACCGCGGTTCTAGTACTAGGCTTTTTTTAGTCTGACAGCATCCGGCTCGGTCGCCTGGAATGATAAAAGGTCAGCATAGGACACCACAAGCCTGCCAAATAAATAATTCATGAACTTCAGTGTAAATACTTGAAAGCTACAGAGTCAAACAATAGCATCACACGCATGTTTAAACAATAAGTAGAGATAAAATATTGTCATAGAATAAAGACAAAAATAATAATGTCGTCGAACCATTAATTAGTATAACCATCATTATCATCATCATGAACCCAATTGCTTGTGGTTGATATATGTACTCTTTTTTCAACGTAAATAATTCAATTTCTGCCTGACGTCAGCCCCCCTTGAAAATGTAATTGTTAACTAGAAGGTATCAGAATCATCATCATCACTACTAGAACAGCTATCACTCCCCTTGGCAGTATTCGTATCTGCTACCAAACAGCAATAATAATAATAATAGTAACAGCACGATATGGATAGTGAAATCAGTAATTATATCAAATGCATCTGTCACATATGCACATAACATTAGTGTTTGGAGATGACAATATATTCCAGGCGAATATATCATGATAAAGTAGTACAGTAACTTATCCGGACCATATATTCAGTCATCATCATTTTTCACAGCTCATATATGTCCCACTGTTGAGCTCCAGCGTCCCCCACAATGGGAAGGAAATTGACCTAATATACCAGGCTGGTCAGGCGGGATGGTACACTGTTTTATTTCGAGTTTTCCTTCTTTTTAATAGATGTTATATGCATTCCTTATGACATCTACGAGCAAGAAAGGGGAGGTGATGAAATTGTATTCTTACTCCGTCAGCACAGGAAAATATCACTAACATAATAATATATATGCCGTACCATTAATTACAAACCTCCCTAATTCAATGGAAATATACCTAATACCACATACTTGTCAAACGGGTCAAACAACTTTTAAATTACAAACCTATCGGTGTGGTGACGGAGTAAAAATACAAATCATATTGCCCATGGATGTAGAAAAAACGACTAATAGATATAATATTATCAACTCCCTATACCAACTCGTTTACCAACGTGGTATAGTAGATGAATTTCCCTCCTATTGTAGATGTCGCTGGCGTCCAGCGGTGGGATATATTTAAACTGAAATTAAGAGCAATTTACGAGTAATAAAGTGCAATAAATAATATAATAATAAATCTTAACACATCTTTCACTATTTACAGCTCATTTATAACCCACTATTAGATTATTCATCATCATCATTTCGGCTCATGTACGTCCCACTGCTGGGCTCGAGCATCCTCCATAATAGGAGGGAAATTGACCTTAGTATACCATGCTGGTCAGACAGGTTGGTATAAGGTTTTGTTTTGAGTTTACCATCTCTTGCATAGATGTCATATGCGTAATCCCTTAATCCCTTAGTTGTCTCTTACAACACTCACGGGTATGAGAGGGGGGTGGTGAATTGTATTCTTACACCGTCACCACACGGAAAACTATCTAATATGTCGATGGACTATTAGATACCAATCAATTAATAAAATAAACTAATTAGAGTAATACATAATATTATATATAAGATAACGAAGTTCAGCTATCAAAACATATATATCTTTAGATACTCTCTTTGAATTATGCTACTCAGCAAACATTTGTTCGCACCTGAATAACTTTTTAGTTTCAAACAAATATCCACAATAGGTATGGCATTGGCTTTGTCTTGCAAAACATTTGTACAAACAACAGACGAGTTTTAAAAATCCAAGAATGTAAGAACGACTCGAATTAATTCAGTTTCATTTATACATGTACAGAAGAAGTAAAGGCATATCTTAAACAGATTTTAAATATTTTCTTCTTTGCCATATAAATCCCATTTCTAATCACAAAACTACCAAATGAGAAAAAAAATGAGATTTGGCATAGGGATTACTTTCGAATTTTCGGTCTTCTTCAGTGATATTATCTGCTTAATTTACGTCCCTTAGTCGCCTCATAACACAAGAGTGAAAATTAAAAAAATAATGCGCTTTATATTTTAATTCAATATCAAATGAGAAAAGAAAAGTTACACGAATATAAAAGTAAGAAACTTTGGAGTATAATTAGCAATCTATTTACAACACAATGACCAGGCAGAGAACACATTAAAATCACAGCGGCATATTTAATGAATTCTGATGTTTACACATCTATACTCATATTATAAAGAGGAAAGATTTGTTTGTATGTTTTGAATAGGCTCCGAAACTACTGGACCGATTTCAAAAATTCTTTCATCAATGGAAAGCTATAATAGCAGGGAGTAACATAGGCTATATTTTATACCGGTATTCCCACGGGAAAGCCAATCTACGCGGATAAGGTGACTGAAACCGAAGCGAGGTCGGGTTGCTGGCAAGATATAAAGTGAGTTATTCATAACTGGAGTTTAATAAGCGAATATTCGAATATTACATTTGAAATACGAAACAACACAATCATATGAAATTTCATATACACCAACGATTCAGGACAACCAATTACAATTGACACGTATATATAAAAGGAGAGATCCTAAACCGGTTTCAAAAACAAAGTACTATTGGAGGAGGCAAGGGTCTATATAGAGTAGCTGCATAGTAAGGAGCAATAGTAATTGCAGCAATATAAGGCCTCCAATTGTATCGTTAGTGACATATGAGTATTGCAATTTCCGAACGCGGGTCGTTAGCTCAAAGAGAACGAGATAGGAAACTCGACGAACTGACTATATGATTAATGGACCATTTGCTCATCCGATGCTCGGGCTGTTAGCACTAGAGGGGGTGAATTAAAAAGTGCAATAAGTGACTGAATAGACTCTGTCTTTGTTTCGTTTTGGCTCAATTGTCCATACTATAAATTGTTCATTTGCTTTTGGTTATTGACAAAGCTATCAGAAAGTTACTGCAAAAACGAACTTACATTTAGTACGAAACATTCGTATATATGCAGTTGTAAACGAGATGGAATTCGACTCTTTGGATAAATACATACCTGCAACAAAGGATTTTTTAAATTAATAAATATTATTCAGATTATTAATTGAGTGAATATATAATTAATTCATCATCATCGTTTCAGCCTATCGCCGTCCACTGCTGGACGTAGGCCTCCCTCATGTTACGCCACAAAGTGTGGTCCTGTGCTGCCTGTATCCAACGACGCCCAGCAACTTTCACCAGGTCATCGGTACACCTAGTAATTATGAATAAATTATTGCCGCAATATCTTTGGCATATAAAACAATTAGGAAACGACACTAAATATCATTTGTGGAAGAAAAATATCTCAAATTTTAATGTGCAATGTGCCATAATAAATCACTTTTCCTTCCATCGTGATGTGCGTCTCGTCCCCAATAATAGGACGTACCTAAACTTATAATGCAAAGAGAAATGCAAAGCAAATTAATATTATGATATAACAGGCTCGGCTCACTACACGTTTTGGGAGACTGTAAGTGTAGTGAGTAGTTGAAGGATTAATAAATAAAAAATAAATAAACAGAACCATAAAAGTGTGCTGGAGCGGCATACTATTTCTCGTCACGGCATAAGAGTAACCTTACTCCCAAAAAGCGCCACAAGATTTCTCACATAATTCTGCACTGTATATTAATTCATTTTTTTTTTAATTAAAAGAAACGGAAAGATAAACATTAAACAATTTTATCTTATTGTTAGTTACATACTGTTTAGTAAGTACAATTGCACCTCGAGTAAGATATCTCAACAAATAATTTTGTTCGTTCGACGCCTTCCTTTGGTTTTCATGTTGCGATAACGTCGCAATGATTGATAAATAAAACTCGCTAAAACAATAATAAAATTGTGCTATTTTTGACAACGCAAAAATGGATGTATCATTATCAATAATATACAATAAAACATCATTATATATACTTTTGAAGAGATTTAATTTGGAATTCTGTATCGGCTTTTAAGAAACATTTTATATTATTTTCAAAATAATTAATAACAAAATTTTTCACACCCTGCGAATTGCTCTATGTCGTTAGATTCCAACGCATACTAGTGTTTCGATGCTCGTAATGCCATTCTTGAAATACTAACAGAAAAATTCCGGAAACATCTCAATTAATGTGGCATCTACCAGATTTGCTTAGTAGCAGTGGCTTTAGAACAAATAAACGATATGTCTAAATATGAAGCAACATTTATAGAAAATATTTAGGAGAGAACCATTAAATTTTTTAGCTTAAGTATCACTTTAAATCCATTGTTTTGAAGACATAAATTATTACTAATGATTATAGTTCTACCTAATTAATAAAACAGGGATTTATATCATACGTAAGGCTTATTTCTAATTATACATATATATATAGTTTTATTAAGGCAAAAATTTCCTTTTGTCGGGGATAGAATATCATCAGACGATCTCTCCGGCACCTCGTAAAAGCGCGAAAGGGGCCGCTGTGGTTTTAGTGGGTATTTCGGTCACTTCTGTGGCCGGCGAGTCCCACACACACTCCCCCGCCTGTTTTCAACCGACAGGGGATAGTGCGTAAATGCATTTCCACAGCATGAAAAAAAAAAGGCAAAAATTTCCTTTAGGCACCCAAGCTGCCTTCAGCTACATTCTTACGATAAACAACAAAACGCACATACTCTAATTTCATAAAAATGGGGAAAGCATAATCAGAGCACATCAAATTTCCCCTAGAGCTAAAGCAATGTACGTTATTATTTGCGACATTGCACTAATGAAACCTTGCAGAAAATAAAAAGAAGTTACGTGTAAGCGAATAATTCTGTAACGAGGCTTATACTATAAGAAAACTCAGAGCAGTAAGTCGCCCAACATAAATAACTGTGACGCTCACAAAAAGAACTTAGCTTGTCAAGAACGAGTGCTGGTACAAGTTTCAGCACGGGGAAGCTGCACTTTTGCCAGCTCACCTCTCGCTGTATCGGCCTTAATACCTGTGTCATAATCCCCTAGCGGCTAGCATAAAAACTTACGAGGCAAAAGTTTACTTTGCGCTTTTGAGTCTATTCAAGCGGCGACTACAGTTGCCAACTACCGTACAATGCGGAAGTTTTCTAAAAAGTTGAGATTAAAAGGAAAACGAAATACAGAAGTAAATTAAAGATCGCTCCGGGCAAAATATTTTAATTAAAATTTGTCTAATTGATTTAAAACGATAATAGCAGCGTGTACGGTTGCCGCGTTATAAATGCTCAATATTTTATAAAGACAACTCACACTGAAGAGTAAAACATTGCATCGCGGAGTAGTTTCCAAACGTATAATTGAAGGACAGATCATGATCCAAAATAATCAATTATTCATCTAAACAAGACTCGGGTGGCATTCGAACTCACGAACATCTTAGACGTTGGGGATCGCTACCATAATATGTGCATTCCATTATTATTAAGTTTATCGCAGCTCACATATATCCCACTGCTGGATTCGAGCCTCCTTTACAATAGAATTTATTCTTACTCCGTCACCATACGGTAAATTAAAATGATTATGTAAAAATCTTTTAATGTTCCAAGTAAACATGAAGTTTGAGTTATTGCGTCGAGTTGTAATTAACTTAATGTAGTGTGATGAAGAACTGCGTAGAACGGAGGCGACATCTCTTTTAATCCAATAACAGTAGTCTCTGTCTCTAAGGAGTCGTTATCTGGCGAAACATTCCTCGAAATCAGCTTTTCATTAATTGCTAGACAGCTTTATCTTTCGCCTTACGAACTCTGTCACTGACCCTAAGTAACAATGACGTTGATCCGACGCCAGATTAATTTATTAGCAGTGTCCAAATAGCTGGAGTAGAAATTTACTTAGTTATTAATGTCATATTTTCCTCGACAGATGTCCGGAATACGGCGAGGATTTATATACTATTATAACTACGACAACCGCTGCCGTACTTCTACTAATGTAGACTTGACTTGTTTTATAACCAAATATATTCGTTCCGAAGTTCGTTCACAAATCACACTTATCCGTCGATCTACTGTTGAGCGATCGTGCGAAACTCGATTGACCTACTCAAAGTCTTATAATATGTATTTTAAACTCTGGCTTATTAAAATACATTATTTTTTCTTCATATCAATATATTAGTCAATTTGCCATTTATTTTTTCATTTCAACATGTATATATGTTCCACTGCTGGACTCGAGTCTCTTCTTCGATTTGAGTGAAATTGACCTACTATACCACGCTGGTTAGACGGGTTGGCATAGGGTTTTATTTTGATGTATCATTATCTCAGCTCATATATATCCCACTGGCGGACTCGAACCTCGTCCACAATGGAAAGGAAATTGACCTACTATATCCCGCTGGTCGAACGGGTTCGTATAGGATTTTATTTCGAGTTTTCCTTCTCTTGTACAGACATTACATGCGTGTTATATACTTTCGTCGTCTTTTACGACAATTACGGGCAAAACAGGGAGTGGTGAATTGTATTCTTACTCACCACACGGAAAATTAAATTTATTAGTAGCGATTTATTTATAAACGTATTTTACTACACGAGCATAAAATGGTTAAATATATATGTATTATCTTAATATATATATAAATCTCCTGTCACGATGTTTGTCCGCGATGGACTCCTAAACTACTTAACCGATTTTAATCAAATTTGCACACCGTGTGCAGTTTGCTCCAACTTGAAACATAGGATAACTTAGATCTTTAATTATAGTCGCAATTTTATTTTATTACAAATTATTTGTCTATAATTAATTGAGTCACAATTATCTGTTAACTCCAAAAGATTCTAACAGATGGCGATATCTGTTGACTGGATTTAAGTAATTTAAGTAATTTGTGTGTGCTCAATGAGATTCGAGAATGGTTTAGATTCACAATTGGACCCGGTAGGTGGCGCTTTATTTGAACAGACCAACGTCTGTTGGATAAGCTAGTATATATATATATATATATATATATATATATATATATATATATATATATATATATATATATATATATATATATATATCTCAGTGGTCTAGCGACATAAGTATTGAACGACTGACCATAAATTCCGGGTTTACTGACCCGAACCCGACCCACGGTACTCTGGCGTCTGGATTCGGATAATGTCCCCGTTATTGGGAAATTACGTTAGGATATTCTTACGAGCAGCCCGAAATGTAGAATTATTCTTCATAAATGATAAATATGATGAAATAGACTCGCCCTTTCTTACGTGGGATTCTGACATGGACATAAAGGGTTATATAATCATTCAATCTTGATAACAAAAAGTCTTGCATGGTAACGTAGCTATAGCACAAGATTGTTAAAGAGATATTATTCACGTTTCATTTATAATACAAATCAAATTATTCATTTATAATGTCCCACTGTTGGGCTCGGGGTCTCCTCTATTATGGGAAGGAATTTGACCTATTATGCCACGCTGGTCATACGGGTTGTCATAGGGTTTCATTTTGCATCGATGTTATCTGCATATTATATACCTTAGACATCTTTTACGACACCCACGGGCAAGAGTGAGGGTGGTAAATTCTATTCTTACTCCGTCACCAAACGGAAAGATTCATCCCTTGTACTGATGTTATTATCACATTATATCTCTTACTCGTCTTTTCAGTCATCCTCAAGAAATAGAGAGCATTACTATCCTACTCAATCACCATACTGATAAACACCAACTACGTCAAAAACGCTTTAGATATAGTTACGATAAGATTTTGTTACGCGGATTCGATTTCTAAAAAATATTGTCATCTCAACACAAGTGTTTTTCATGAAACCTCTAATAAAAACGATATTACAAATTATTATGAACATCTTACTTCAACAAATTCGTTTTCTACGACAGTTCTTACTCGTTTGCTAATAATCTAACTTGATTCTGATACCACAGGTCGCCTACTCTCCACAAAGGTCGTCGGATAAAAAAAATCACCGCTAAACTGTTTACGGGAGAACGTGATCGAATGTAATCTCGAACAGCGCTGTACCATTTCCGGCCAATTACGTGACTCCGGACTCGAGAATACTGCCTCTAACAAATTACAACGTGAATATAGGCTAGTTCTTTCATACGTTAATCAAGGTTAATTTTGCTTATACTTTGAGAAAACTTATTTGCCATGATGTCATAATGGCATTCAATTAGCTAAATTAGAGGAAGATCTATCGAATAATTGCTTATCGGATCACGATCAGACAAAGGAATGTGAAAAAAAAATCAGGAATCAAATGTTTTTGAATTTTATTTGTCGAGAATATTTTTAGATTTTAATACCATAATATTCCTCAGACTTCATCATGATCGCAGCTCATATATTGCCCACTGCAACCGCGCCTGCCTTGAGATCGTCGATAAGAGTTAGTTTACTTTGTGTTTTTATCCTCCACCTCACGCCCAAATATTTATTTACATCATTTAATTTCAAACGCAATACGTATATTGTGACCAACCCTAATACTTACTGTCTTAATTAATAAGCGTCTAATTAACATCAAGAAAACTACCAGGTAATTTATTACCATTTGCAAGCAATGATTACAGATCAGAGAGTAAATCCAATGTGGGTTTACTAATCGAATTATAACGTCCGAATAAACATAAAATCACAAACAAAGACAGCAGTATTAGTAAACCCGACCACATTGTAAGACGAACGCAGTTCAGCTTGTGTACCTTGCGGGTTACCGGCTGTCCATAGCGCTTAGAGATTCACTTCGCTGTTTAAACATTCTGGATAGTCTTTGAGCTCAGCTTTACATTTAACATAAGACGCAAGTTGTCGTAGAACACCAGTCGATAAACCAATTTTGAAATTTTCGGATTTGCCAAATTCCGACACCGTATAATTTAAATAGATCAATTAAATAAATATAATTAAGATGATGTGATAGAATATGTCAATCGTGTGGTGACGACTTAAGCAATATATCGCCATCCCTAACTTTCATGTGGAAGACGTAAAAGCCGGTTATTATCATTAGGGAAGTGAGCAACAACACCCTCTTGAGAAACTCATAATTACAACTGCGATCTCTAAGCATACGGAGATAGTACTACCCTATCTAGGTAGGGCGGTTTATATTCAAGAATTGGTATTGATAAAGTGAAGGATGATCGTTGGCAATAATGACCTAATCAGCATTTTTTTTATTGTAAATGGTGGCTAACGAACAAACAGTACACCTGATGGTAAGTTTTGCTGCCACTCATGAACCTTTACAAGGCCGCTGCCTACCGCGAAGAAAGTAAAGAGAGTGTGAATGTTTGCAATGAGGTTCCGTGATACTAAAAGCATCACTAAAATCCACCACATGCAAACACCCTCAGAAAGTTGGGCTGCCGGCTCTCTCGCTTTCCGAACAAAGCGCAGTAACAAATTGCTACTACTCGGACGTCGATTTTCTGCGAGAGTGTGGTCCTACCACTTTAAAATGTTTATAACTGTACCCAGTACCAAATTCTTGAATCGCAGAAGCTTATTAACATACAATTATCGCACGCAATTCAGACACAAAATAAAAAAAAAATTTAGGTAAACAAACTAGTGTTTAGTAACTAATTATAGGCTTAACTCCGACTAGAATTCTGTATTTCGCTCTAATCTTTAAAGTCATAATTATATTACTGTTGTTAAGTCCCATATTTGAGCAAGGAATACATTTATACATACATTTCATTTAATCAAAATAATGCGTTTACTATTACATCATTGAAAGAGAATTAAGAGACACAATTTAATTAAAAATATCCCCTGAGCTTCTTGCCGTTTCTTACCCGTAGGGACCGCCTTCCGATGCGATGTGATAGATTGGTACATTTAGTGGATAGAACAGATAATAATACATTAAAGAAAAAATATATTATATAAGACCCCTATTTTACTTATAGAAGTGAAATGACAATATTTTCCTTAATACATAATTTGATATATGACCCCTTTTCTCGAATTGAGCTAACCACCGAATGATACGTAAGTATACCTAAACCAAAAAAAAAGGTAAATCTATTTTTGCGGCTTTTATCGCGTTTTATTATATTTACTTGTTTAAAGTTTTGAACACTTTTCAGCATTCATGGTAATAGAAGGACTAGGACATTCTATTAGTCGAGTACAAAAATATTGTTTTATTTCACAAAAAATACTTTTATAAATTTTATCCGCATTTATTCCTAATCTAATTGTCAAAGCGAAAGACCAATTAAGGTGACTTTCACTACCAATGCATTTAAATAATCCGATTCAAATCTTTTTCTTCATCGACTACATGAGGAGGTCCTAAAACTTTAGATTAAAAACAGAAGTAAATACATAAAATATTACGTAAGGAAATTAGTACATAATAAAATATTTGAGGACGACTTTGTTCAGAAAAGCGTACAACACAAAGGCACTTATATCGTACATCGTAGCAGAGACTTAATAAAGTTGGTATTCTAAACATGAGTAGAGTCATGAATCAAGCGGTAGTGAGTGAGCACTCGCATGCACTGTTTATGGGTGCAGTTGATGTCCCCCCCGTGGCATAAATCCTCGCGGAGTGTGCCAAAAACAAAGTGACCTCTATAATTCTCGGCCTGAACTAGTTTCGGGAGTTGTCCAAACATATAGCGTGAAATACAACGGGGAAGTTAGTGCAAACACGTTCTATGTTGTTGGTCAGTCGTTTAAAGATTCACAACAACGTACGCTTCGAAAACAACAGACCAATATTTTTCAAGTAAGATAAAATTTATTTATTCACATGTAATATTTTGGATAGATAATATAAAGGTCATTAGAGGACTGTGTAGATGGCTACAGACAGTTCTTAGACTACGCTCGGGACACATTCCATCAAATAAGTTTCATTCATTTCTGATAAAAAAAAATACTCTCTCCGAACTGTACCTTATGACTGTGGAACTACTGTAGACGTTCAACATGTTCTGATGGAATGTGTATGAAACGAAAATTATAGTCATGTATCGTAATAACTAGATCCATAGATATTGGCCTTTTTAACTACATATTAGCAGATCCTACAAAAAGTACTACTTTGAAAAGATGAAAGTTTTAGTTAGGTTAACAGAGTTAACAGTTAACAGAGCTTTACTAGCGTAGCTCCCGTTCCTGTGGGAATACCGGGATATAATATAGCCTATGTTACTCCCTGATATTATAGCTTTCCAATGGAGAAGGAATTTTTGAAATCGGTTCGGTGGTTTAAGCGTGAAAGCCTAACAAACAAACAAACTTTCGCATTTATAATATTAGTAAGGATGTAAAACGTACATTCCGTGTGGCGACGGAGTAAAAATACAATTCATCACCCTATCATACCTATAGATGTAGTAAAAGACTACTAACTGATATAATATGCATATAACATATGTACAAGGATAACTCGAAATAAAACTATATACCAACTAAGTTCAGCTGATCAGCGTGATACAGTAATCCATTGCCCTTATATTGTGGAGGAGGCTCGAGTCCAGCAGTGGGACGCATATGAGCTGAGATTATGATGAAAGCGTCCATTCTCTGAAAAAACATTGACGCATTATTATAAATAAAAATGTTCAAAAAATAACTGATTAATTTTGAACCCTGGGTTTCTAAAATCACGTAAAAATTGTGATATCGGTACAAATTTAAAGAAAAATACTGTTAGTACCAATTCCGTTCCAATGCAGTATATATTCTACTAGTTCATAATGTGATCGCAAATGAAGCTACGGGAACCAGCTGATTAAAACGCCATAAAAATTAAATGAAATTATTATATTCTCTATATTATTTGTTCATCTCCTTATCCCTTAGATAAATAATCGTTTTAGTAGAAACGGAAATATATCTTTTATTATAATATTTTTATTTTATTTTATTTTTATTTATTCGGAAAACTTACAGCTAATACATGCTTAACAATATATACTAAATAACAAAGGCCAATTACAAGTTTTCATATATAGCTTACAATGACTAGTAGAATGATGAAACTCGGTAAATGATAAATTATAACTAAAGGATGTGCAATATGCTTAAAAGTTGTCTAAACAAAATATGTAATTACTTATATGAATATCTCTTATATATTTTAGTATAATAATCACTGAATCTATAAATCTCATTTGAAAACATATTTTGTGTTAATCAAACATGTTTATTAGGGAAGGTTATATTAAAGGCTTAAAACCTTTGTAACACGTGTGGCTTTGTGCCGAACAAATTTTCGATAAACAACGCCGCTACCCGTATAAGCGGAGCAACGACCGGATTAGTTGATGTACATACATGAAAAAAAAAACGGGCAAATGAAACTGCCAAGAGAATTACGAAGTCCATAATGTCAATAATATGGCTAGATAGATATATAATGTGCATACCATTATCACAATTGTATAGAAGTTATCTGCATATTATAATAGACGAACAAGAAAAGGAGTGATTAATTATATTCTTACTCTGTCACCACACGGAATACACAGGACTCGACCTTTAAATAAATCAAAATGAAGAATAATGATTTCAAAAATCAAATACAAAAGCGATAAAATCCGTAAAGTAAAACTTTAAAATGTCAAAATGAAGAAGTAAATAACACAGTCAAAAATCATTAGAGCAACGTGTTTTATTATTAATATCGAGGAAGGAAGAGAATCTTCTCAGGCTTTACACGTAGATACAGCACTAATTTTGTTTTTACTCAGACGGAATGTGGTGGATGAGGCAGTCATGTTACGACAGATACTTATAGGACTGGCCAATGAAGCCGCTGCTTCAAATCGTATTTTGCATCAATTTAAAGACACAAAATTATCAAAAAGCTAAAAATAATTGATACGATCGCTACAACACTTCACAGGATCACTCTCGAAGCTAATCTGGACAATGCCTAAAAATAGCAAAAGGCAAATTCACAATAAAATGTAGTTGGCCATTTTTTATCATTTTAGAATATCCAACACAGGGTGTACTGAAGAAGAAGAAAATAATTATCATAAAAAGCTTTACAATAATTAATGTGCGGTGGCGGCTACGAATACTAGTAATCCTGAAATTGTCTGTGGGTGTCGTAAAAGATGACTAGGAGATTGTATATCGACTTGGGCCATCTGGTACTATAAGTCAACAATTATATTCCCAACGAGGGTTGACATCAGTCAGACGACCGGCATTCAATTATCGTCAAAACTATTGCAATATGTGCTATGAAAGAAAAGTAACATATATACCAGTAATTGGAATAAAAGCAGGTTGGTAATGAAAGAGATTTACATGAAAATATTGTATAATGGTAAATTGACATGATCCCCAATAGAAAAGACGATATAGATCCGTTAGCCAATATGTCAAAATACGCAACGTATCCTTTAAACGAAATACTAAAACTGAAAATGCCTGAGTATTTCCTTACGCGATAGCAAAGGCGCCGCAAAAATGTGAAGAATGATACCTTCACATAAATCGACTTTGAGCTTATACTATCTAATTTTTTCTACCTAAATGTTGGAATTTATTATTTCACCATTTTTCTTTAATGTATATAGATATTACGGGTAAAATGTGGCATGCAAATAGCCCTTTTTTCATTCTTTTTTTTTTGGATGGGTTACGGTCAGCGCTCCCGCCGCCCGGCTTCGTCCCGAGCGATAGAGGGGCAGCGCGCGGCTTCGGAACCCACCCGATAGCAAGTCGCCTTCGTCGTTGGGCCGACCACCGGTGCAGAGTTCCTTGACTTCAGTGGTCGGCCGGACGGAATACCCTGAGTGGGTACCCTCTCCCATCGACGTCCCTATCCCGGGAGGCCAGTATGCTAATGACATTGCATTTTAAAACCGTAAACTACACGAAGAAAATATGCAGATAATAATAACAATAGCAAATAAACATTAAATGTGTCCTAACTGATTATAATGGCTAACCCAACAGAAAATAACCATGAAATGTGTTCCAACTGATTTATAATAGCTAACCCAACAGATGCATTTCTGAATAAATTAATCTGAAAACGATCGCCATTCTAATGCAATGTTTAAGGCAAGATGGTTTTTAACATTTTAAACATTTTATAGTAAATTGTCCGTGTGGTGACGGAGTAAGAATACAATTCACCGCTCCCTATCTTGCCCGTGGATGTCGTAAAAGACGACTAAGGGAGATAAAACGCATATAACATTTATGCAAGAGAAGGAACACTTGAAATAAAACCCTATACCAACCTGTCTGACTGGCATGGCATAGTAAGGTCGATTTCCCTCCTATTGTGGAGCCCAATAGTAGGATGTATATGAGCTGAAATGATAGTAAATTCACGTTTTACATACATATCTCTATTTTGTTACTAGACTTGCTTAACACAAAGTCACAAAATAATGTCTTCCTGTGTTCAAATTTATACTTGTAATTGGAATATGCTGAATTAATAAGAAAATATTTTGGTAAACATATAAGTACACATTTCTAATCATTTCAAAGGATAGTTTTGCTTACGATTATCTGTGGCTACCTGCGTGTCAACACGTTTTATTACTGTAGCAATTTCTCCGAATTATTGAAACACTTATTTTGGCCAACTGCTAAAATATCATTAAAAATTAGTTTATGCGTTATTTATATTTAAGTTAAATAGCATATTATATCCCTGTCGTATTTTATGATACCCACGAGCAAGCCAGGGGTGATGAACTGTATTCTTACTCTATCACCACATGGCAAAATATGAAGAAAATTAATAAGAAAATAAATAAAACAGCTTTTCAAAAGCCGTGAAGTCATGAAAACGTGTTTGATATAAATTAGCAGTATAAAGGTTTCGTGTGCGGTGCATGAGAGGAATGTTTTCCATTCAGGTGTAAACTTTTAATGAGAGAAGTTTAAGGTGAAACTACTCGACAACTTTTAATTATGGCGCCTAACCGCCGACAACAGTGTTAAGGAACTTCTATACTTTAATAATGATGATACGCGAGAAATGGAAACGACGTTAAAACAATAGTAATATTATCCCTATCAGGCCATTGTGCAGAACATAACTAAAGTAGTTATTTTTTTATAGATATTTTGGAAGAAAGTCTTAGAAAACGTATTCGCCTCTAGAATAAATTAAATTTTGAAACGTTTACATCCTTCTAAATATTACTTTATCTATTACTAACTTCAGCCTGTAGCTTCGCCCGCATAAAAATTAACTCTCTAATGATGGATTTTTTTCAAAATCAATACAAAGGCCTAATTGTATAAAAAAGTAAAGTTGAACTACTATACCAAGGCGACACGTTATCATCCAAACATCTTCACGAATTTTCATTCAATAATTCCATTAGTAAAATATTTTGTTTAATAGATTCACCAACAGTTTCGTTTTCGAATAGATTGCTACAAAAGTAAGGCTACGGCTCATAACATACGACTCGGTCTGATTAATCCTTAGATTGATCGAATGGTGATGATGACTAGTAACTTGCTGAATATTTTTTTAGTTTTTAGTATACTATCTACATTATTATTTTCTTTCTTTTCAATAAAACAATTTAACTTGAAAAATATCTATTGTATTCTATACTAGCAACCCGTCCTCGCTTCGCTTCGGTTATAGGTTATAGTCGTTTTACCCGCGTAGTTCCCGTTCCCGTGGGAATACCGGGATAAAATATAGCCTAGTTTACGCCCTGATATTATAGCTTTCCATTGGTGAAAGAATTTTTGAAATCGGTCCAGCCGTTTTGAAGATTACCCGGAACAAACAGACAGACAGACAGACAGAGAAAAAATTTTTAATTGCTATTTTAGGCATAGGTGTCGTGCAAGTAACCGTGTGAGCATGAAAAAAGCCTATTATTTTGACATTACATACAGACACTCCAATTTTATTTATTGGTATAGATATTGATGAGTTCAGATGACGTTGATCGTCGAGGTTTCGACTACACAATTTTTAATATAGCTGCCATCTGTTTGACTAGTAATTCCACGCCCCACAACGCGTAACATGTGGGAGTACTACACTCGAATTACTCTACCTTATCAGAATTTTAGAGAACGAATGCTAAAAACGAATTAAAATTTTAAAGAAATGCCAGAATTTTAAAACGAATCCATATTGAACAGAAAAACTATCTATTTAACATTCTTGCCGTTTTAATTTTTTATTCTCAAAAACAAAATAAACACCTAGTGTTAAACAATCATTTCAAATTTAACACTAGTCATTTTAAAACTATTTATATTTAACAATTCAAAAGCTTTCAATATCTAATTTTATTGCCAGAATTAATCTATTCAAAATAACTTTACAAAGTTTTAATTGGACAGCTCTATGTTTGAACCTCATACAAATTCGTCGAATACTGTCTATGAACGTTGAGCGACAAATCGCATACAATATTAACATAAAAAAAAGAAATACAATCATATATTTGTAAAGAACTATTTCTTGCGCGGCTACAAAGGAAATCGCTATAAAAGAGAGCATTTTAATATTGGAATCAGCATAAAGGATTGACATCATATACATACTGTACGCGGAGATAAACAAAGCTATATTTCTCTGTACAAAGAATATTGCGAGGCAATCTCACGCAGCGCTTATATTTATTAGGGCATAGCATGATAGTATTCAGTAAAAGGTTTAAATTGTTCGGAATTATCTAAATTGTTTTTTATTATTGGATAAACGCACATCTTATATCTTTAAACGAGCAATTCTTGTATATATATATATATATACAGGGTGTATCAGGTTATGGGACAACTGTTCGAGTATGTTGTAGTTTAACGGTCATAGATCATAATTAGAATGTACATTACACAAAAAATAATATAACATAAAAGTTATAGTGATTTCAAAAAAATGTGTCTAAGAGTCTATGCCTTAAATGTTACGTATTATGTAGGCATGTACAGACAGAATATATGTAAGTATGTAAAGCTTCGACAGTATAATTTAATTCATACATAGAATTGCGCAAACGCTTCAATGAGCGTAGGTAACAACGGCGAGCCGTCAACGGTCATCGGCCGATCAGCTGTTTTAAAACGAAGTTTGTCTTGCTTATGCGAACGTAATTATTGATTTATTCAATTTCTAATGAACATTTAACAAAGTATGAATATGTTCCGTATTAAGTATCATTGACTTTATACGTTTCAATCGGATTTACACGAAAAAAGCAACAAAATTGAAAACTTTATATGTCTCTAATTCCTTAACTAATCGATATTTTTCGTTCAATATTTTTCATGGGTGTCTACCACCATTGCCTAGCTCCCTTTTGACCAGTTGCCCCATAACCTGATACATCCTGTATATATATATATATATATATATATATATATATATATATATATATATTTATTTTTTTTTTTTTCAGGATCTCGGAAACGGCACCAACGATTTTGATGCAACTTGGCATACTAGAGGTTTCGGGGCAAAAAAAATCAATCTAGCTAGGTTTTATTTATAGAAAATGTTGTTTTGTCGGTGTTTTTAGCAAAACAATACAATGACATAAAATGTCAATAGAATATGGATTCATATTTCGCCGTCAACGTCAAGAGTGGCGATAGCTCAGTTGGGAAGTTGTCCAGTTTTCTTTTTGTTTTGTTTTGGCATTCAAACAGCTTGGGATCGAATCTCGATGTTATTATTATTCTCTTTTTGTAATTTTTGATATTTTTTTCATTATTTAATGTTTATTTTTTATTAATATATATCTCATCTCATAAATTCGACAAGAATACAACAAAAATATACCGAGCGAAGCTCGGTCAACCAGATATTTATTCTTATAAAGGATATTGTTATTGCGATAGATACTCATAGGTTTTGAGATTGGATCAAAAATTCAAATTATTTCTGACAAAGCTGCTGGAATTCAGTTTAACTTCGACTATTCTGAAAAGACCTGAATTTTACAATTTATTTAAGGCGAATATTAATAGCGTTGCTATGAATTAAGACTGTGCCTATCAAAATCAGAAGGAATAATTACCATATTCTTGACTTCATTCGAGATAGACTACTTTAAAAAATAATTTAATAAGGCTTTCTATTTATATTTTTATATAAAAGAGGATATACATATGTATATGCCTCATCAGACTGATAGCGAAGGCATATATGTAATTGCTGACCGTAAGTTTTAAAGTTTAACAATTTAGTACAGAAACTCTCAGTAAATCGTGGAGTCTGCAATTATACTCCATATTAGTCACTTCACCCCCAGAACAAGTTAAATAGCTATCTATTAATTATCTCCAAACTGTATACATACACCTGTTTAAAATAAATACCCACGGTAGGCATAGGTATGCCTAAAAAACAGTTTAGATATCTTCAAGATGGCTGAACCGATTTTAATAATATTTTAGAACTAGGCAGCTCGCTGTATAAGGATTACCTCAGGCTATAGTTTATTCAGATATTCCCACGGAAACGTGAAATACGCCGCTGAAATTGCTAGTATAGAATAGATTCGTTAAATACTATCTTGTACCCAAATTTCCATTCTAAACCATTACAAAGATTTGACTAAGTCAAATTTCATAGTTAAATATTTAAAGTAACGGTGAACAACTTCGACTACTCCTAGAAAAAGTAAACAAGCTTGTTTATATTTGGCATACGTTTGACTTACAGGATCTGCAAACTCATAAATAACAACAAGGAATACTTGAAGAAGGCCGCTACTGCATTATATCAACCTCGCATTTGTGAAAAATAGTATTATAATATGAGATGTTGCGTTATTTTTTGCAAATAATAGTATTATTTGAAATATTATGTATAGAATAATAGTATTATTATTGCGAAATTTCATTTCAGATCATAATAGAAGGGAACTTGACCTACTATAGCACGTTGGACAGACGCGTTGGCGAGTTTTCCTTCTCTTGCAAAGGTGTTATATGCATATTTAATTCCTTAGTCATATTTTACGATACCTATGGGTCAGAGCGATGGTGAATTTTATTTTTACTCCGTCACCATACGGCAAAAATGGAATTTAAGTAATATTTAGTATAACGGAACGTATTTCTATTCGCCGCAGCTCATATGTATCCCACTGTTGGGCTCAAGCGTTCTCCACAATTGATCTAAAATACCACGCTGGTCAGACGGGTTGGTGTAGGGTTGCTTTTCGAATTTTCCCCTTATGCATAGATGTTATATGCATATTATATACCTTAATTGATTTTTTCGATGCCCAAATTCATATTTTTTATGGGTTCCTACCAACATTGCCTAACTTCCGTTTGACCAGTTGCCCCATCATAACCTGATACAGCCTGTATATATAAAGAAATATGTACATACATTCTTTTAGCATCGATGTAACCACTCTTTGAATGTTCGATACCGCTCCCAAACCTAAATACTGTACACTGAACGTAGGATATTCATAATATCAAAATCGATGCATCAATAGAGCCAAGATGGAGAAAACTCTTCGAATGCATTTTTACCGAACACAAGCGCCTGCTACGTTCTACGAGAATTTATACAATGAAAATGTATATAAATTAATTAGCTTAAACAATCAATTATATCGTGAGAACGGATAGCCTGCCGTATACCGTCGACAAATTGAACGGACCACTGGCACCAAATCCTTGACTTCGATGGAATAATAATACATCAAACGCTTATTTACTACCACTAATAAGACTTAAATGCCAAACAATCAGTAGCTGAATTACGAGATCTAATGACTAATAATGACTACCTAGTTATTAGTGTGCAAAGTATAAGAAATAGCCCGTTAATTCTTAAATTAATATTTCTACTAAAACTTCTACGCTGCCGATCGACCAATGAACCAATGATCATAAATTATTGGTCACCATATAGAAGAAGAACGATGAATAATGATTTTCCGTGTGGTGACGGAGTAAGAATACAATTCACCACCCCCTATCTTACCCGTGGGTGATCGTACGAGACGACTAAGGGATATAAAACGCATATAACATCTATGCGAGAGAAGGAAAACTCGAAATAAAACCCTATACCAACACGTTTGACCAGCGTGGTATAGTAGGTCAATTACCCTTCCATTATGGAGGAGGCCCGAGCCCAGCAGTGGGACGTATATGGGCTGAGATGATGATGATGATGATGAATAATGATATATAATGTTTGTCCATTTGAAACTATTGATATTCCATACCGATCGCGTCTGTGATTCATTGAAATTACATCAACAAAAAAAGAAAAAAAAGATAAACAAGACTAGAAGAAGCACTATTTCTAGCAGCAAAGTTGTAGAATACAAAATGCAAGAAAACTATTGTATGAAGTGAATGTCAAAGGAATAATGAGAACCTCGATGAATACAAATATTTTCAAGAGTTAATTTGGAATGCCGGAGAGTAATTACTAAAATATGATTAACATCTGGTGTTTCTGTCATAGAGTACAGAATTGAATGAAGGACACACAAAGGGTTTTAAGAGTTTAGTTAGTTTACATTTTGGTTATTTTAAGAGTTTAGTTAAATAATAATCTTAAAACAATTTGATCATCATCCTCACAGCACATATAGGTTCCACTACCGAGTTCGTGCCTTCTCCACAATGGCACGGAAATTAATCTACTTTATCCCGTAGGTCAGGCGGCTCGGTATAGGGTTTTATTTCGAGGTTTCCTTCTACTGTGTACTATACCTCTATTATGTACTTTAGTTGTCTTTTAAGACACCCACTCGTAGGATATGGTGACACCCACTCGTGGTGAATTGTATCCTTACTCCATCACCTCAAATTTAAGATCTTATATCTTTAAACGAGCAATTCTTGTATATTTCAAGTTTCAACCAAATCGTTGGAGCCGTTTCCGAGATCCTGAATATATATATATAGGTATATCTATACCAATAAATAAAATTGGAGTATCTGTTTGTAATGTCAAAATAATAGGCTTTTTCCATGCTCACACGGTTATTATTTGCACGACACCTATGCCTAAAATAGCAATTAAAAAATTTTTGTCGGTCTGTCTGTCTGTTTGTTCCGGGTAATCTTCAAAAAACTGGACCGATTTCAAAAATTCTTTCACTAATGGAAAGCTATAATATCAGCGCGTAAACTAGGCTATATTTTATCCTGGTATTCCCACGAGAACAGGTACTACGCGGGTAAAACGACTAAAACCGAAGCGAAGCGAGGGCGGGTTGCTAGTTATATATATTTCTTCTTTTTCCCAAAGCTGTTATGACAGCTCACCATATTATTGCAAAGGAAAAAGTCTCATGATAAAATTCTGTGCTACGTCATTCTAGAAAAGACTAGAGCTCAACAACAGAACGGCTATAACGACCTATGAACTAATCAAAGCTATAAGCTATTGTGTTTATTTTTAAACTAGCAATCCGCCCTCGCTTCGCTTCGGTTATAGGTTATAGTAGTTTTACCCGCGTAGTTCCCGTTCCCGTGGGAATACCGGGATAAAATATAGCCTAGTTTACGCCCTGATATTATAGCTTTCCATTGGTGAAAGAATTGTTGAAATCGGTCCAGCCGTTTTGAAGATTACACGGAACAAACAGACAGACAGACAGATAGACAGAGAAAAATTTTTAATTGCTATTTTAGGCATAGGTGTCGTGCAAATAACCGTGTGAGCATGAAAAAAGCCTATTATTTTGACATTACAAACAGACACTCCAATTTTATTTATTGGTATAGAAGATAAAGTTCATTTTTTTGTGATTATTAAAAGTAAAACAAACTATAACTCATCATCATCACCCTGACCTTGTGTCGACTCAATATGTACTCTTCTTTCATAGTACATATTGTAAAAATTAAAGGCAATAATTTTATGACCTTACTGAGGTCAACCCTCCTTGGGAATGTAATTGTTGATCAGACGGCATCCCATGAGCAGGTCTATGGTAAACTTTAAGTAATCTTTTTCAATACTCATGAACAATATAAGAATTGGTAGTATTAGTAGCCACTATCACACAGCATGAAGGACCACAGTTTATGCATCGCACGACACTTCGATACTTGGTACACCTACGATACTTTACATAATAGGTCGGTATCTTTACAATACCTTCTATGCAGTGGAATATTACTAAAAGACACGAATATTTACATATAACACGATCGCAATAAATGAATATCGACATTTTTAAAGTTTCCTACAGTAGTAACAACGAGAATAATACGCTAGAGACATTTAGAATTGATATGAAGTAAAGTTTCATTTCCACAATTGAGAATTTACGAACGTGTTACGGATACCGGCGCATTGCGCTAGAACATTAAAACAAAGTATAAACTGCACAGGGACTATGTCTCGCAGTAAATAGTTTACGATATGTCACGTCGAAATAGACTTTTTGTATCTTAATTATTTTGACACTTAATTATTTTGTTTCGAGATTACCATCTCTTGCATAGATGTAACATGCAGATTTGTTCCCATAGGCACCTATTACGACGCTCGCGGGCAAGAAAGGGGATGGTGAATTGTATTCTTACTCCTTCAGTACACAGAAATAGAAAATGAAGTTGAAAAATATGTAGTGATGTTTAAAATTAAAATCAAAGAACCGGCTAAGTGCGAGTCGGAGTCGCGCACCAAGGGTTTCGTACCATTATCCACAAAAAGGGTAAAAAAAATACGTTTGTTGTATGGGAACCGCTCTTAAATATTTCTAAATTAGTTTTCTTTTTTTAAATTAATAATTTATTTCTAAAGTGAATATATAACTTAATATTCTGTGAACATTTCAAACGCCTACCACCTTAAATATTTATTTTATTTTTAGTATTTGTTGTTATAGCGGCAACAGAAATACATAATTTGCAAAAGTTTTAACTGTTTAGCTATCGCGGTTCTTGGGATACAGCTTGGTGACAGACAGCGAAGTCTTAGTAATAGCGTTCCATTTTTACCCTTTGTGAGTGCGGAACCCTAAAAAGACAATGAATCAGTGTTGGATGTGATACATTCACATGCAATGCGGTTAAAAAAAAGATCGAAATGTAGAAAAATTTAAGGAATTCTGTACATTTTTTTACAGAAATAGTTAAAAATATAGATTATACAAGCTTTATGGCCCGAATGACCATTTATTGGTTTTTTAATGAGTGACCATGACAAATAATGCTTAACCTTGCCATAGTTTACCGATGAATGAACACCTACAAAGACTATGCGCGTCGGTAGTATAATTCATAATACGGCTTCAACGTAACATTGACCTGGATCATTCCTTGCTTTTCTGCTGCCTTGTTTTCTTTAACTCTACTTATTAAATATCATTTAAAATTATTTCCTTGTTTATTTTCTTATTGCCTTTAGTGGTAGACGAGTAAGCAACCCTGGTGGTAAATGGTAACTCATGGACCACTGCAATACCAGAAACACAGCCAGGTTGCTGCTGCCCGGCTCCTTTTTAGTCTTTTACTTCAATGACCTTATTAGTAACTTCTATAATTATATACCACCTATTTATATTTTTAGTTATACTAATTTAAGTGGATTATGATTACAATTGTCATCATGATCATCTTAAGTCATACCGCCGGACATCATCAAAGGTCTTAGGCCTCCTTTTACTTCGGATCGCCTTCGCGAGGAGCGCAGCCTCGATGAGGAGATCCGCCACCGGCGACTGGGGCGGCGTAGGCGCAACTACCTGCGCCTCATGCCGCCCTAGCCGAGGCCTCGGGTGACGTGACCGGGGATTAGTCCGTCACCCGCCGAGAGGCCGACCGTGTGAGGAAAAACCGACGTCCTCCCCGATGGGGGGACGTCGGTCGATGGGAGGGTACCCCAATAGGGGGTATCCCGTCGGGCCGACCACTGATGTCAAGTAACCTTGCTCCGGTGGTCGGCCCAACGACGAAGGCGACGTGGTTTTCGGGTGGGTTGCGGGTGTTGCGTGCTTACGCCCCTCTGTCGCCCCGGACGGAGTGGTGCGAGGAGCACGCCGACCGCAGTCCACCCCAAAAAAAAAGGCCTCCTTTTACTATGGTAAGGAATTTGATCTACTATACTATACTAATTAGGCGTGTAGGTGTGTGTGTAAACGTGTTATGCCTGTAGGTTTTATTGTCGAATTTTGCTGCTCCTACGGTAATGTTATTACACACACAACACACACGCATTAAATCCCCTAATCACCTTTTACGACACTCGTGGGCAAGAGACGCACGGGGTGGTGAATTATATTCTTACTCCGTCACTGCAAGCAAAAAAATTGTATATGTAAAAATTGCAAATTATAATTGTATTCTTCCCTACATACATATATCTTACGATTCTTTTGAAAACGAATCTTACTTTCTGATTTGAGAAAAATCTCGAAACTAGAAAAATCTAAATAAATCTGTATTAGATTCTCATCATCACGATTTCAGATCAATTAAAACTATAAATTACATTCCATAATGAGACAGCTAATGAAATAGGCAGATTGATGCCTCGAGGAAGTGTTTCAGGTTAAACGAACTTAGATTAAATATACATTATATATATACCTACCCAATGACGTAGGGCACCCATTCTATACAGTACACAATATCTACCCGTTGAGCCCACAGAAAACAAATCTCTCCGGTGCCAGGATTCTCAATGGACACGTACAAGGTAGGAGTCGTGGGCGCCTCTTGTTGGGTGGGCTATAGTCAGCACAGATGCCGTCCGTGCCGTCAGGGGTAACAAAAGGGCGGAGCGTTGCCCCATGACCCACCGTATTCTCTCGCCTTCGGGAGTGGTGAACCCGACGGCATATCCTTTCGGATAACATCCCTCTCTACACCCCTTCTGAGACGTCAGTCGCCCTCACGTTTGAATGACATAACAACAAAACCATTGCCTATAAAAAAATGATTTTTTTTCTGATTCACATAATTTCTTTCTAGAGATCTATAACTTGACAACTAACACTTGAATAAAAAGAATATATCTTATATTCGACATGAGCGCAATCTTAATCTAGTAGCAATTTCTATATAGAAATTATTACACAATATCAAATTACTAATTCAATATCGTATAGATATGTAACGTAGTCAGGTAAAATAAAACGTATACAACAATAAATGTTTGAAGGAACATGATACTTAGTATCGTCCATCATAGTTTTTGCGCGTCTACGCAATTTCGTTTGTTACGCAGCAAATTTCAATCTAGAAATATATATCTTATGAGCAATATAAGAAACCAGATAATCTCTTATATATTAGCTGTGCTCACGTTCACTTAAGAATTATGTATTTATTAAATTGATACTATAAAGAATTTTTCGTGTGGTGACGGAAGAAGAATACGATTCGCCACTCCCTATCTTGCCCGTGGATGACATAAAAGACGACGAAGGGATATAATATGCATAGAACATCCATGTAAGAGAAGAAAAACTCGAAACAAAACCCTTTTTGATCAGGGTATCCCTATATACCAGGTAAGTATCAACCAAAACAAAACCCTATAACAACCTATCTGATCAGCATGTAAGGTCAATTTCGCTCCTATTATGGAGGAGACTCGAGCCCAGCAGTGGGACGTATATGGACCGAGATGATGATGATGATTATGCTAGCTGTGCTCACGAAAACGTTCACTGAGAATTTTGTATTTATCAAAATGTATAAAGTATTATACTATTGTATATCAACTAAATCCTCGGTAACAGTGAGGGTCTAAATAGTAATAAAAGGTCAGTGTACAGCAAATTGTGGAATTGCAAGCCGTACCTTTCGCCTCATGCCGTTTGGACCGAGTGTGGACGGAGACCGGTATAGCTTGTCTCCAAAATAAAAAATGATATTATCATAAGAAATTTCAAGAAATACACAGCATATAATAACAACATGTAAACCTTATACTTGCATACATCAGCGTGGTATAGATTATCAAATTCCTATGCCGTAAATATCCTTACTAATATTATAAATGCGAAAGTAAGTTTGTTTGTTTGTTTGTTTATTTGTTTGTTTGTTACGCTTTCACGCTTAAACCACCGCACCGATTTCAAAAATTCTTTCACCAATGGATAGCTATAATATCGGGGAGTAACATAGGTTATATTTTATTCCGGTATTCCCATGGGAACGGAAACTACGCGGGTAATGCGACTGAAACCGAAGCGAAGCGAGGGCGGGTTGCTAGTATATAATAAATACCTTTTTTTTGGGATTTGGGTTGCTGTCGGTGCACTCCTCGCTCCACTCCGTCCGGAGCGACAGAGGGGCGTAAGCACGCACACCCACAACCCAACCACGATGCACGTCGCCTTCGTCGTTGGGCCGATCACCGGAGCAGGATGACTTGACGTCAATGGTCAGCCCGACGGAATAGGGGGTCTATTTGGGGTACCCTCCCATCGACCGACGTCCCTCCCTCGGGGAGGACGTCGGTCTTTCCTCACGCGATCGGCCTCTCGGCGGGTGACGGACTAATTCACGTGACTAGGTCACGTCACCCGCGGCCTCGGCTAGGGCGGCATGAGGCATATAATAAATACCCTATGCTACGTCTGACTAGCGTGGTATAGTAGGTCAAGTTCACTCTCATAAAGGCCAAAAAATGAGACATAAATGGGTTGAGAAGAATATTGTATCTAAGTACCTAATTAAGGACATGTCTACAATAATGATGATTCGAACTAATAGTCTTATAACTATTCATCGTTCAAAAGAATGCCAGACAATAGAACATATTGAATAATAAGCTCGAAACTAATATACAAGTAGAAACGGTTATTTTAATATCGAAACCAATCGTCTCTGAGTATTACTGCTATAGAAAATCATTCAAGTATTAAAAGAAGATGGAAATTGCAGTTTGATGTGCGCTTTTAATATTGAAATACAATAGAAGCTACTCGATCAGGCTGATGATTTTATTTACTGTATGAATTTTCGTAATTAATTTAAGGACCTATCATATTACTCGTTCATTTTATATATTACACTAGCTGGACCGTGCAACTTCTTCTGCGTCATATAAGAAACAGAGAAAGATTATATTTCAAAAGTTCAAAAAAAATACATATTTATCTGTGGATATCCTTACTAATATTATAAATGCGAAAGTTTGTTTATTTGTTTGTTCACGTTTAAACCATCGAAACAATTTTAAATATTTTTTCACCGATGGAAAGTTATAATATCAGCGAGTAACATAGGCTAACATATTTTATATATATATATAATATATATATATATGGCCATATATATATATATATATATATATATATATATATATATGTACATCCTATTCTAATACACGAACCTTTTATATTTGAGGGACATTAGCCTAGCATGCGATACCCGGCCAGCAGAAGTTTGCATATCATACAGCTCATATACGTTCCACTGCTGGGTGAACCCAAACCTCCTCCAGAGTGAGGAAAATTGACCTACTATGCCACGCTGGTCAGACGGGTTGGTGTAGGATTTTATTTCGAGTTTTCCTTCTCTTGCATAGATGGTGTATACATATACGCTTTAGTCGTTTTTTACGACACCCACGGGTAGGATAGGGGGGGTGGGTACATCATAATCCGTATATAATCACTTCTGTACTAGTTTTATACAATCACAGTTTATTTTTGGACACGCCGCTTAAGGTCTTCCGAAGGTTTAATTGTTGCGTAATCTTTATCAAATAGCAAATAACAAAAACTAACAAATAAAGTAAAGGAAGATGGTAAAATATTTGTACAAATCTATAGTATCCTTTATTTACTGTGACGTCAGTGGTCAGCCGGGCGTGAGATCTACAGTACTTAACATTAAGCTATATAAATAATAAAAAACTTATTTACACAATTATTTACACCATTACCATTACATTTTAACCCATTAACGACCGAGACTCGTATTTTTTTCCATCATTTTTAAGACTAAGTCTCATCATTAAAAACGAGAATTTTGAAATGAAAAATATGGTCTACTGTACTTTGCAGTCTGCTCTTTCAGAATCTGGGGTGGAAATTCCGATTTATCCACTCCAAAAATAAATATGGCCGCTTTATACAAAAAAACCACGAAAAATCGAAGACATTTTTTCACGATTTTTTTTTCTCATAGCTAACGCCATACGGGAGACCATATTTTTCATTTCATAATTCTCGTTTTTAATGATGAGAATTAGCCTTAAAAATGATGAAAAAAGAAATACGAGTCTCGGTCGTTAATGGGTTAATAATGTCATCATCATGATGCTCTTATCCCGAGTACATGGAGTCTACTCAATATGTACTCTTCTCTCACAGTAGGTATATAACAACTTCTGCTCTTATACCAAGTACATGGAATCTACTCAATGTGCACATTTCTCTCATAGTATTTAGAAATACGTCGTTTTATAAAACGAAGACGATGTCAAGCCTCCATGAAGATGTAACTGTTGAACAGAAGCCATCAGATGGCGTAGGTCGATATAGAAAAATTTAATCGTCTTTTACGACATCCGCGAACAATGTTAGGATTAATATTATTCGGGTGGCCGGACCGGGGATTTGGTCCGGCACGAAGACGACGTTCTATATGGGTGGGTTACGGGTGTACGTGCCTATGCCCATCTGTCGCCCCGGACGGAGCCAAGCGACGAGTGTGCCGACCGTAGCCCACCTCCAAAAAAAAGGATTAATATTATTCGTAGCCAGTTCCGCGCACATTGTATGATCGAGGTCCCGTTAGCTGGCGTGTGTCCACAGCTATATGAGCATGTTTCCACGGTTGTTTAAAATAAGTGGTGTTATGTGTTTTATGCTGTAAATAATGTGGTATGTAACTCTTTTGTGTTGTGTATGTAGTAGTAATGTATATAACTATATATGATATAAGTACATCTATACCAATAAATAAAATTGGAGGGTCTGTAATGTCAAAATAATAGGCTTTTTTCATGCTCACACGGTTATTTGCACGACACCTATGCCTAAAATAGGAATTAAAAATTTTTTGTCTGTCTGTCTGTTTGTTCCGGGTAATCTTCAAAACGGCTGGACCGATTTCCAAAATTCTTTCACCAATGGAAAGCTATAATATCAGGGCGTAAACTAGGCTATATTTTATCCCGGTATTCCCACGGGAACGGGAACTACGCGGCTAAAACGACTATAACCTATAACCGAATCGAAGCGAGGGCGGATTGCTAGTATGATATAGGTAAGTATATATGATATAAATAAATAATGTAGCTGTAGTTTACATATAGATATGAGTGTGTCTGTGTGTGAGTACGCCACACACTTTAACGCGTATAAATAAACGTATAATTCCACGACCTAGTAACTATATGCTTTGAAATAAAATCGGGACTCTTTAATAATATCGAAATCTTCATCATCTCAGCCCATATACGTCCCTCTGATGAGCACAAACCTTATAAGAGGGAAATTGACTTATTATTACCAAGTTAGTCAGACGTGTTGACATAGCGTTATATTTTGAGTTTATATTCTCTTGCATAGATATTCATATTATATCCCTTAGTCGTCTTTTACGACACCCACAACCAAGAGAGGGGGTGGTGAATTGTATTATGACTCCGTCTTCACACAGAATATCGGAATATAACACAAGAATGTTATCGATTAGAACAAACAAAATAACTGTATTAAACACGTGCTAAAATAAGCATGACATAATACCTAACAATATGCACTTTGTGACGTTCAAATCGCGTGAATAAATTTGCTTTCGTTAGCTTGTGCTAACGAGAATGGGATATATGTAGACGCATTTTCACTTGAGTCTGCCACATTGATTGCACTCAATGTTATTCCTGTGTTTTTTTTTAAACACGCAGATGGCGTAATGGTGGAGATACCAGCCTATCCTTCTATTGTTATAGGTGCGATTCCTTTTTTTTTTAGTTTGACTGAATTTATGTCCGTTAATTATATGTGTGTAAAGATCCACGCTAAACAAAGATTATTTCCTTAATGCAGGGTGTTATTTTTAACAAAAAAACCCCAAAATAATCAATGATATTAGGCAGGCAATAACAACATCCGCAGTATCTTTTCTTTGACAAAGTATAGATGCAGTGTTATTTCATTATTTTATTTAGTTAAATAACAAACAGACCTTATTCTTCAGCGTATATTTGCATATTAAATAAGAAAATTCCATATAAAATAATAAGTATAAATTTATATTTTGACTCTATTCGTTGCCAGGATGTTGCTGTGTCAAAACGAGTATTTCTAATTCATCAATCCATCTATTAGCCTGTAGACGTGCACTGCTAGACATAGGGCTCCTCACGAGAATACTACTTAGAACATTCCTGTGCCATTTGTATCCAACAGTTCCCTGCCACTTTCGATATGTGATCAGTTCGCCTAGTAGGTAAATAATTCTGCAGGTTTAGTTCTAATATCACTGCGATGCGTATAGCTTGTATTAAAATTTGATGTATTATTAGATACTTGAACCTATTTCACTAAATAACTTCAATTATTTAGAGAGACAGCTTTTCGTTTATATATCTCTAAGTATTTAGTTGTACGCGATTGAAATGATTGATTGCTTTTACGATACATATTAAAAGTTTCATCTATGCCGTGTGGCCATAGTACTAGCAATCCTAACATTGCTTGCAAGTACTGTAAAAGTCATCTCAGGCCTATAGTATTCAAAGATATCGCTCCTCGGGCAAATTGGCAACAAACGGCGGCCGATGACGGGAGGTCTTAAAATTTATGCAACTTATTTTACTCTTCATCATATTAGAGTAATAAAACTTGTAAAATTTTGGTAAATGGGTATAATGTTAGGATAATAGTGATATTATTTTACGATTGCATAATATCATATCGACAAAAAATATCGCACACCCCTAAGTCCACCCTTCATCTGTCATATCGAACTCTAAGCGTTAAGTATATAATTATTTAGTAGCAAGTACAAGGCGACGGATGTACATGTACGTTGTCACGCGAGGTGGCGTGTCGACCCAGTCACACTAATGAACATGTAATTACTTCTACTCGGCTGATTGAAGGATCAGGGCTGTCAAAACGTACCCACGCTTTACACGCGCGTTACAAGTCTGCAATCCTTCTTTAAGACTAAGATCACCTTAAGAGTAGACTCAAAGATCAATGACGTGAGCCACATTCTATATCCCTCGGAAATTAAACGGATTATTTTCAGCCAAGTAGGTACAGGTAGGTTTTCTCAGTGTGGCCGCGTTCCGATCCGGTGGTAGTATATTAGTTTTGTTAGTTTTAAATCAACAAATTGTAATAATAATTGCTACAAATTTAATAATTAATAATTACTAACCATAAACAATATAATTTTTTCATATAGATTCATTTTCTTCTTACACTGGCAATAAATTTGTACTAAAATGTGGGTAACAATTTAATAAATTTATAACTATTTTCTGTATCGGGTAGATAATTGTAAATGTCTGTAATAACGATTACTTGTTGGACGTGAGACACCTTAGTCCGCCCGTGACCATGAATGCTGCAAAGTGTTCGAAACGTCGGGCAATCATAAATCAAATACAAACGCGATATAATCCGTAAAAGTAGTTTTATTTACAATGTGTAGTGCTCGCGTAAACATCAGATATCACAAGTAGGTACGTGCCAATCTGAACGCAAACCTTTTCCACAGTGTTCTATTATTAAAAATGTGACCAGTATTGCCAGGTTCATTATTCAATGCAAAAATCCATAAAAACATGGATGTCAAACTTTCCAATTATTTGACTAGAAAGTGAACTAAACCCAATTCAAAAAACATATCGATATGAAGCCATAAAATCTGTGATCTATACAACGACGCAAGTATCGATGGAGTTAGAGCAAACACCTAACTAAAACATAGAAATTGAGAAAACAGTCCATAAAATTAAAAGCAAACACATAAATTAGATAGTAGTGAAGGAAATATAAAATCCCGCGGGAAATTAATAAGTTTCTTTGCGGTAAAGCGATTGACTTCTTATGTAGTTTTTACCTGGATACTTCCACATTGGGCGGTGCGGTTGAAATGTTATTTAGAAAAAGTTTATATTTGTGATGAATGTCCGAATTATTTCCCTGGTCTCGGCACTGACATTCTGAGAATAAATGAAATAATGTTATAGAAATGAAAAGCATATTCACATTAATATAAGCATATAAGATATCAACGCTTAAGTTTCTGGTTACATATAAATATTATACCCAACATTAGTTGTTTAACAGTGTGGTTGGCTAGATACATAGGTAGGGGTCAATGCATTTTGACTTATTAAACTATAAAATAAAAAAAGCCTGTATCTATTACAGGTATTAAATTTCTATAATACTAATGAAATAGGTTAAACAACGGAATGTTAACGTAATATATATTCTTGATTCGCCACCACTACGCAGTCATCATCATCATCATCATCATCCTGCTCTAGTCTTATCCCAATTTGGGGTCAACTTGGGTCAACTTGTACTTCATTTATAGTACAATTGCAAAAGTTTTGGCAATAGTTTTGTGACAGATCGTCTGCCTGAAGGGAACCCTCCTTGTCAACGGAATTGTTGATCAGACGACATCAGATGGAGTTGGCTCAGATCGATGTAAAGCTCTTAGTCTCCTTTAAGACACCCACGAGAAATGTAAGAAGAGTCTCAGTCGCTACCAGATAAGCAACTGTTCTTGCGTAGGTAAATCTTCGATAATAATTTTCAGCTAGATTTATATAGAGCATAATTTAAAACATTTAATGTATAAGACTTCTTCTTCTTCTTTTGTAATGGCGCGTCTTTAGCCTCCCTATTTTAGTCATAGTCATTGCCATTATATAAGTGCTGACAACCAAATCATGGTTCCTCTGGGAATTTAGGCAGAATATGAAACATAATTTTTAGTATGTTATCTGCATTATATTACAAAAATATCAGCAAAATTAATGCATATAGTGTATATGCATTAATTTTGCTGATATTTTACAGTTAAATAATAAATACAGTTAACAGTAAAATAATAAATAAAATTTAAAAGCGCTACATGACATTATGAAATTCCCGTCAAAAGTGAACGTATAAGATTAGAGCTTATGATTCTATGTATATAGGTATCATACAATAATGTCAATAGTCATTGCCAGCCCTATGTACATAATACGTATATAGAATGGCATATTAATCTGATAGCGTCATACAGATGTTCTAGTACGCGCTATATTAACGCAGCGAATAATTAACATAACAAGTGTCAAATAATTGGTTTCGATGTCTCGTAGTTCAAAGTCACGCAATAAATTAGATTGGATTACTACTTTTATAAGGTTACGAAAAATCATATTAACTATTCCTTTCCATTTTTTATTTCGATAATCGCATCGACTTTGCATAAATTATTTGCGAAAAATAACATGTATTATGTATTAAGAGAATAGCTTAGGCGCTATTAGGATACTATCGAACTATATCGAAATTTATTCGTGTAGTGACGGAGTAATAATTCAACTCACCACCACATCTCTTGTCCATGGCTGACGTAAATGAAAACTAAGAAATTAAATATGCATATAACATCTATGCAAGAGAAGTAAAACTCGAAATAAAACCCTATCTATTCCAATACGCCTGTCCAGCGTAGTATAGTAGGTCAATTTCCCTCTTATTGTGGAGGAAGCTAAAGCCCAACATTGGAACGTATGAGTTGAAATGATGGATAATGACTATCGAAATCAATATCATTGCTTTAGCTTATCAAATGGCTGCGATATATATCCAAAATATGTCCTGCAAAGGAGAATGTAAAGGGTTCAATTTATAGATAGATTCTCCAGGTTACAATTGTCGCCACTTGAGTACTATAAATAGGCTAAAGGTCTTAGCAGGAGAGTGGGCGGCAGTTATGTCCTGGAAAACATCTGCCGAACGTGGCGATTACGGCCGGCTTAGAGAATGAATGCTGGAGTGCAACAACATATATTATCGATGTGGGTTTATGTAAGCGATGTGAGCCCTCAGCGCTCACCCACCAGTCCGGGTAAAGTTGTCACAGCCATCTGAGGCTAACAACTAAGTCACACAAAAAAAAAATGTAATTTGTGTCCGTTAATTAATGTTGGGATTCCCCAAAGATACAAGAATGTATTATTTAGTACAGGAAATTGTCTTTATAAAAACAATTAGGTGTATTATTTTGTTTCAACAACCATGTCATTCCGTGGTATAAATAACTTTATCAACATTAATACCATTCATAATTCATCACTCATTATTTTATTGTTACATACATATATTCTCGCCTTTTCCTATAGGATAGGGTAGGCATCAATCCACGACCACTTCCCTCTACTTGCTACGATCTTGACATGCCCCTTTTGCATCATCCACATTCATTAATCTCCTCATGCATCTTCTCTGGTTTAGGGTCCTTATAACCTGGCCGTTAAGAACGTCGCTGATTTAGAATTGGAACGTTCGCCTTAGTTGTTATGAAACGACGAAAACTTCTTAGGATATCTATTATGAAACGTATACAAGAGTATCGAATCAACTATCTCGATAATAATTTGCTGTAAGTGCACCATAATAATCTTATAAATATTTCAGTTTCCTTTTTCATGAAGACGCATTACCTAGACTAAAAAACGAATTCTTGCGTTGCGGCTTACAAACATAATGGACACGAATTACATCCAGACTCAGAACTGTTGTTCTTTTTTTGGGATCGCAGAAAAGTTCACGGGAAAAAAGGTTATTGCACGGGAATCGAACCTGTCGGTATCTTAACTGCTACGCACTGCAAGTCAGTGTCTAAACCACTATGCTATCTGTACAGTCATATCCATATTTTACTATAAAACGTTTATATAATTTTTCATTGACGCGTTGATAAGTTTTGCTAAATCTATACTAGTGTATAAATCGCACGTGATTTAAACAAACGTGAGCTTGTTTTAAAGAATAAGCATTATATAATCGTTGGTAGGGTTTAAACACGCGTCGGTACTACGGACGTGACAGGTAAATGAATCGTGACGTTCGCACCGCATATAAGCGTACAAAGCTATTTGTCCGCGACCAACATTTATCAGCTGTTTGGATTTCCACACAAAAACCAATAACGTTTAATGTTTACATAATACGGTATTTAAAAACAAATACAACTACAGACTACAATAAGGTTTTTAAATACTATACATATTTACATTAATGCTCCAGTTGTATTAGCATACAAATACGGACATGGACTGCAAGTAAAGTCAAGAAGAAATGAAATGTAATCCGCTTAGATCTGGTCCTCTCATGAATAAGCCGGATTATTATTTTTTCAAATTAATTTATGGAACATACTTAAAACTCCTATTCAGTATAATGACATTTCGAATAATGACACGTTTAGAAACGTCAAAATTGTTTTTGTTCGAAATTCGCCTTGTAAAAGTATTTAAACTCAATGTATTTTTTGTAAAAGTCTTCAAAAAGTTAGTCCCCATTGTTCCAATCTTAGTTTCTTTAAAAACCTTTCTAAACGCAGCTAATAATTATTATAGTAATAAAAACTAATAGTGTTGTTATTATTATTTAGTCACATATGTATATGTAGAATATATGTATATAAATAGCTGTATCCGTAATACGATAACGAAAATCAATTCCAGCGGGAAGGACCATGACAACTGTAGAGTTAGTAATCCTTAATAATATTATAAATACGAAGGTAAGTTTGTTTGTTTGTTACGCTTTCATGCTTAAACCATCCAACCGATTCCAAAAATTCTTTCACCTATGGGAAGCTATAGGTAATCCAAGTATTCCCACGATAACGGGTACTACGCAGGTAAGGCGACTGCAAGCGAAGCGAGGGCGGGTTGCTAGTCATCAATAAAATAATCAAATCTTACATTTTTTTTGTTTTTCAAAGATAAAACTTCGTACTAAGGAATAAACTCGTGTATCGTGGAGGCTGTACAAATATAGAATTAACGTACAGGTACACCAATCAAATTCAGACTCAAAATTCGTCACATAAAGTATTATAAAGCATAGTGGTCTAAGATCCCGCTATACAACGACCTTCACCGAGATGTTTATTTGATAAAACTTATTTTTTATTTAATTTAATATGTTAATAAATATATTGCATATGGGTTGCCTAACAAATTTTAGTCCAGAGTATGATTAGTTAATATATTTTTTTTTTACACCGGTGCAGGTTTGATTATTAGACAAATTCTATACCAATCGAAAGTATGAAGCCCATAGAATATGCAAACGTCGATCAGACCGGTGCAAAATGCTAGTATCGATTTACCTGTTTATACCTGGCTACCCGAGAGTTGTGACCGGAAAAGAATAGGTAATCTAACGTTTGCATATTCTATGGGCTTCATACTTTCGATTGGTATAGAATTTGTCTAATAATCAAACCGGTGCAAGGTAAAAAAAATTTTTTTTTTAATTATTAATGAATCATACTCTGGACTAAAATTTGTTAGACAGCCCATATGCAATACATTTATTGACATATTAAATTAAATAAAAAATAAGTTTCATCAAATAAGCATCTCGGTGAAGGTCGTTGTATAGCAGGATCCTATACTATAGAGAACGAACCTAAACAATTTCAATACTGACCACTATTGGCATTCTTTTGTCACTGATAAAACACTGTTCATTAAACTCCACATTACAATACATTATGTAATACATATATTTTTCTTTACATCAGTCTCCACGTGTGATAACTGGTTAAAAATACCATGCGTCACCACCCCTTAATTTACCGTGGAAGTTGTAAAAATCGACTATGGGATCACCAGGAGAATGGGAAGCAGCATTCTGTACTCTTTGAAACACAAAACCGCCTACCAATCATGGCGTTGACGGCACTATCCCCCGTCGTGGAGAGACCGATATCCATCAATAAATGTCTTGTAGTCCCAATGATGATGATACATTTGTATTTTTTAGAACTACACCCACTAAACATATCTGAATACAATACACCACGTTGTGTGAATCACCTTTGTACGTGCTAAAATATAACGCAGCGTATTCACTACCATCGACATATTCCGACAAGATCCGATAAATCCCTACGAACCCGCATAAGGCCGTTGAATATGCACATGATAGTAATACACCTATGGTAAAGCTGACCCGGATTAGACGATACTACATAGGCAATATCGTATTGGACCAATACCAATATATATGCGAATGTTTACGATCAAGATATGAAATAATGAAAAACAAATAAGGTGTAGTTCAGCATTATTTTGAAAAATTATATCAAATAAGGAATATATTGACAAATTCTTAAGTTTGAAATAAACTTTTGCGAATTTTATCGCGTTTGCATTTGATTTTTAATTTCCTGGCGTTTCGAACACTTTAAAGTATTATTGGTTAAGAGAGAGCTTGGTCATTCCGTGACAATACTATATTATTAACCGTGTGGTGACGAAGTAAGAATACAATTCATCTAAGTAAACGATTTTAGTAAATAATCTTCTGTTATATATCTTTATTTGCAGACGATATCGTCGTTATGGCAGAATCCATAGAGGACTATGGCACCATACTCAATGATCTCAACAGGGTATCCCAACTAGTGGGTTTACGAATGAACATGGCCAAGACGAAAGTCATGTCAAATGCTCATGTCATTCCTGTACCGGTCCTAGTTGGCAATGCGATTCTTGAAGTAGTCGATCATTATGTTTACCTAGGACGAACAGTCCAGTTAGGTAGATCCAATTTCGAGAATGAGATCAGCCGACGAATCCAACTCGGTCGGGCTGCGTTCGGGTAACTTAAGAGGATCTTCTTGACCAACATCCCTGAGTGTCTGAAAACACAAGTCTACGACCAGTGTGTGTTACCAGTGATGACTTACGGCACAGAAACGTGGTCCCAAAATGTAGGCCTCATAACAAGGCTCAAAGTCGCTCAGCGTGCTATGGAATGGGCTATGCTCGGGATTTCTCTGCGAGATAGAATCCGAAATACGGCAATCCGCAGAAGGACAGG
Source organism: Lymantria dispar (assembly GCA_032191425.1). Taxonomy (NCBI): domain Eukaryota; kingdom Metazoa; phylum Arthropoda; class Insecta; order Lepidoptera; family Erebidae; genus Lymantria; species Lymantria dispar. Next base: position 26,393,449 of record CM063452.1, on the reverse strand, counting down.
TATAACCGACATAGCACGAAGAATTAGCACACTGAAGTGGCAATGGGCAGGCCACATCGCTCGAAAAACTGACAACCGCTGGGGAAGAAAGGTTCTCGAGTGGCGACCACGTATTGGACGACGCAATGTAGGACGCCCTCCCAATAGGTGGACCGACGATCTGGTGAAAGTTGCTAGGCGTCGTTGGATGCAGGTGGCACAGGATCGCACTTTGTGGCGTAACATGAGGGAGGCCTACGTCCAGCAGTGGACGGCGATAGGCTGAAATGATGATGATGATATATCTTTAAGGTTACAATATGCAGCAAATGGTTAAATTTAAATAGACACATCACTTATTTTTGATAGAAGAAAAGTAAATATAAGGCACGTAATTATCACAACTAATTTATACTCAGAAGAACTAACAAACAAAGCTTGCCATGTGCTCATTGTTTTATTATCAAACAGAATACAAGGCATAAAACATATCCAATTCAATGATATCAAAACAAACGTGAAAATACATGAACAGTCATACGTATTGGATTAATTCAGTTTCCTCGTCAAATGAGAGCGTCACGTCGCATCAGATTACATAGTGATATTCGATATCAGATACTGGACTATGTAATAAATATTTGAATAATATTTTCGCAAGCAATATTCATTCGTTTTATATGTACAAACTCTATATATATAAATATAAGTCAATGTTCATAGAACAATTTAGCTGAATTTTCACTAGGAAAAGAGCAATTAGGTATATATAGACTACAAGCTCAAGGAAAAAATTAACCTGTGAAATGAACCAACGTGAATAACGCTTAGAAATCTAACGGCGTACCGGCGTTCATGGGTAAAGTATATGTATACAAAAAGAATTACACAAATGCCGTACAGTAATAAATGACCTATATTGCTTCTACAATTACCGGCGAATTAAAAATTTGCACTAACTGCCGGCACCACCACTTTAGTACGGCACTAGGTTTATCAACATTTATTTTTAATCATCTATAAGCTATAAAAAAGTCGTACATTAATAATTAGTCGTAATTCCTCACTTGTACCTGAGAAATTCCATTTACTCACGTACTTCACCTGTACCGCTCAGAAATGACGGCATAGCGCTCAGAGTTATTTTATGATAATTATAGTAACAGCCTTCTAAGCGTTATTCACGTTGGTTCATTTCACAGGTTAATTTTTTCAATGGGCTTGTAGTCTATACTATTAGCAACACGTAGTAGGCTAGTCGACGAACCGAGGAAACGAAAACTCGAGCATACTGGTATAGTTACTCTACCTAGAGATATGGGTGTAAAATTGAGGAGACTATCGAAATTTTAAAACGCCACTTTTCCAGCATGCTCAGACGTCAAGTTCTCTAGCTAATAGAATGCACCAATATGACTGTTCCTGTATCTTCAATGCTAATACGTCCATTATCAACAGGAAAAGGTATGGATTTAATGCTGATCCTTGGTGCAGAGCCATCTCAACACTGAACTCATCAGAGGTTCTAGCAGTTGGTCTTACGTACAACCTATATCGTCGATACATAGCACGGTCACGGGCAGCTTGTGACCATTAACATAGAAAAGTGTTCCACACGTCGGGCAAACAAAAATCAAATACAAATGCGCTTTTTTATTTTCTAATATTGTAATATGAACCGTTTCGATTATAGATTTAACATTTGAGCTTTGTTACTTAAATACATAAGGCTTATAGCTGTATATAAAGAATAATCTACGAAATATTTACTTAATGCCAATAATGATGATACACTTATATTACAAGATTCTTCTGCAACATTCAATTTAAATATCCACTTACAAATTTTGAAGAAACGATCGCTATTTCCAAATAATTATATATCAATTTTGTTAAGCTTTTCAATTCATTAATCAAACAACGCTTAGGTAACAGAAGAACAAAAATACGTCATCACGATACATAATTACATCACTAAAAGAAATTATTCGATGCTTTTCATACTACTACTACATGCACTATTTCTAACTCAAGATAATAAATAATATACAAATTGATATAAAAAAGATAAAACCAAACTTAGAGCTATTAATTACGTATGCACTAGCTGTCCAAACAAATCAAACTGTAAGTAGTTATAATCCATGTGGTGACGGCCGACTCTAGGCTTATTCTTATACACTATGTATCACCAACAACTTTGTAAGCATCAAAATAAGGAAAACTTCAATTCTGCATCAATAGCCTACATCATCATCATCATCATTTCAGCACATATACGTCGCACCGTTGGGTTCGAGCTTCCTACGCAATAGGAAGGAAATTAGCCAACTATACCACGTTGGTCAGACATGTTGGTCTTGGTATAGGGTTTCATTTCAAGTATTCCTTCTTTTGCATTGATGTTATTTGCGTATTTAATTCCTTAGTCGTCTTTTACGACAACCACGGGCAAGAGTGCAGGTGGTGAATTGTATTCTTACTCCATCACCACACGGATAACTTGAAACTTAATTGACTTACATAATTTCTGCATCAATAGCCGGCATACTGTAGACTAATTACCTCCGTCGGTTTTAGAGAAGGCTCCAGCCCAATATTGTGACTTATATAAGCTAAGATAAATAAGAAATAAATAAGAATTAAATAAGTATATTTTACTTATTTTCTTATATAAAAACAGTTATAACAAGCCCTATATATTATCATATTCGTTATTTGTATCCCGAACTAACAGATTGGTCCCGAATTAATAGGCAATCAATTAATTACTGCTGGATATGAATAATATATTTCTGACATTTTACTTGCGGCTATGAAGACAGATAGGTTTGTAATCTAAAAGTGAAATATAATAACTAACTACCAAATACAGCTTTACCCAGTCACTAATTATAATAAGGGGAGACAACTTTTTTATTTAACGATTCAATTTAAGCGGTTCAAAATTAAATCGTCCAGCCATAGAATTTCTTTGAATTTAGTTAGCCGTTTCTAATCTAAGCGCCATAAATTACACCAAGTAAATTTTTACAGTTCACGTGCCCAAATAAATAAAAAATTTGGAATTTTAAAATTATGCCAATTTGAAATCACAATGTTTTTTACGCTACGAACCCCGCATAAAGATAAAACATTGTTTTTTTTTGTGTGTGACTTAGTTGTTAGCCTCAGATGGCTGTGACAACTTTACCCGGACTGGTGGGTGAGCGCTGAGGGCTCTCAACCCGTTTAAAGTTAAGCGACCGATCCCGAGGGCACCCCCTGTGGGGTACGGACCTCTGCTCGGGCGGTCGCTGGCAAAGTGGGCACTCCCACGTTTATGACTTTAACGCGACACGTCTTCCTTCCCCGTCGGCGGGGGCGGTAACGTGGATATTTATTACTAATTGTTAAGGCCTCGCGGGCTGTGTATGCCTCAGTCTGGGCGAGAGTAATAGTGTCGTCGGGTTCGTCGAGAATTAGTCGCGGTTGTTTTATCGCGGACATTTTAGAGGGGATGAAAGAAGCCGCCCTTACCAATAATGGGTTCGGGTGTGTCGCGGCAGAGTCGAAGTAGCGGCGGGAGCACTGTTTCATGAATTGTCTGATGGTCGGCAAGCCAAGATCTATATGAAGATCCACATTGCGCATGTACCACGGTGCTCCCGTCGCTCGGCGCATGAACCTATTCTGTAATGTTTGTAGCCGATGTAGCCTGCGTGGCTTCGCTTGTGTGAACACTACACTAGCGGTGTATAATCTAACTTTACTGCGGAGAGATAGCTTAGACTTGGCGTGTACTAAGCTGTGTAACCATCCTAGCACGAGGGCTGCGCGCGCGCGGACTAGCCCTATGTGAGGACCGAAGGTCAGTCGTCTGTCCAAGGTCACTCCCAGATATTTGACCTCCCTTGTTCAGGGGATGGATTGGTCGAACATCTTTATCTGTGGGTATTCAGCCATTGGGTGGCGGCGATCTATCCCCTTATGGAATATGATCGCCTGGCTTTTGGTGGGGTTTATACCGATTCTCCATTTCCTAGCCCATTTCGCTAGGGCGGTAGCCGCAGTTTGGAGAGCGGTTATCACTGTTGTGGGGGATTGACCTGCATAGAAGATGGCAGTGTCGTCAGCGAATAATGCTTTTTGTATTTTACTATGTTGGGGTATGTCGCTGGTGAACAGCGAGAAGAGAATTGGAGAGAGTACCGATCCCTGGGGTACGCCGGCTTCTAGTGGGTGCGGTGCTGATAGAGTACCTTCCACTCTGTAGCGAAAGCTACGCTCGAGTAGGAAGTCCCTAACTATCATAACTAAGTAGTGGGGGATTTTAAGCTTTATTAACTTGAAAATAAGGCCATTGTGCCAGACTTTGTCAAACGCTTTCTCTACATCAAATAGAAGCATACCCGTATATAAACCGCGTTGCAGTTTATAACTTGTATACTCGACTATTCGATGTACTTGCTGAACGCAAGAGTGTTGCGTGCGAAAGCCGAACTGAATCGGCGGGATGAGGTTGTTATCCTCAACGTACTTTCTTAGCCTACTAAGTAGTACGCGCTCATAGATTTTACCTAAACTGTTTAGTAAACTAATCGGGCGATATGATGACGGTTCGGTACGTCGCTTGGCGGGTTTAGGTATACCTATTATACCACGGCTTTTTTCCATTGTTTAGGAAATATGAAATTAACTAATGCGGCATTAATAATTGCTGTTAATATTAATAATAATGAATGAGGGAAGAGTTTAATAACTCTGTTAGAAATACCGTCCGAACCGGGGGATTTCGTAGGGTGGAGACCTCGACCAATCGACTGAACCTCCTCCACTGTCGCTGTTGGTATAGGCTCTTGTGGCTCAGCGTCTGCGGTACGCGTACGCGATGTACATCGTTCCACTTCGCTGTTAACGGTGTCGGTGTGTCGCGCGTCTGTGTTGTGTACTCGACGTACATTGCTGCTCAGATATTGTACCTGTATATACGGATTATGTTAGTGATGTAAGAGAACAATGTAATGTATATTGGCAGGAATATTTTGATGTAAAATCAAAAGAAAAGGGTATATGGTATCGGACAATACAACCCCATATTGGGCAACGGCCGTGGATGGACAATACTTCATTGAATAGAAAAGCATTAGTTACAGCGTTTAGGTTGCGATCTGGTCACATAGCATCTAAAAAGTTCTAATTTTTAATGGGCAAAGGTACATCTCCTAATTGTGATGACTGTGGTGTAGTGGAGGATGTGCAACATATTTTACTGGAATGCAAGAGAAACAGTACCTTCAGAACTAGGTACTTTGCAGCTTTGAGAAGAAGGGATGTCGGTATCTGTAACACTCTTTTAGCCAATCCTACATCCACTAATTCAAAACTACTGTATAAACTGGCAGATATAGCACTGCATAATATGTAGTTAAATGTATTTGCAATTATTTATTAAGTGATTATTTTGTATTGTATCTTGTATCTGTTTTGTATGTGTTTTATAGGGCGATGTGGTCGCTTAGCGAAAAAGCCCTCAAATAAAATAAAAAAAAAAAAAGGTCGGCCGTCAGACATTCAGACTTTTCATCGTCATCGAACGCCGGCGGTTGATTGGGGCGGTTTAAGGGTGGCATGGTGGACACCGTATCCTTTTTGAAAGAACGGGCTAGCCGCCAGTAAGCCTGGTGCGAAGGCTCCAGTTCGCTTAAGATGGCGTCCCATTCATTTTGTCGAAACTCGTTTATAGCCGTTTTGGCCGCCCTCTGCATTGACCGCATATAATAGCGATTGTCTTCGCAGGGGAAGCGGTCGTAGGCTCTTATGGCTAAAACATTGTGTTGTGGGGGACTAGAAAATATCTAGATATGCGTCAGTCAAGCTAAGTTCAAGCAAAGAGCGCTCCGAATGTTGTATATTTACACGAACTATTTCAAGCCTCTATTCACGCCTCCATAATTCAAAAATTATTCAACATAAATGTACTAAATTTGGCAATATGTATATTACAACCCACTAGAGAAGCTAGCACTTAAAATTTCATAAACATATCTTAAAAAGTTATTTAGATATTAAGGTCTAAAAATCGTCATGTTTATTCTTTATCTGCAAATCAAATATAAAATATAAATTTAATAATAAAAAATATAACTTGATTAGCTAAATATAAAATAACTAGTATCTGAAAACTAGTCAAGGCAAATGTTGAGGTTCAATAGGTTTGCTTTATAACTTTACATAAATACAATTTAAATAGTAAATCTATACCAATAAATAAAATTGGAGTGTCTGTTTGTAATGTCAAAATAATAGACTTTTTTCATGCTCACACGGTTATTTGCACGACACCTATGCCTAAAATAGCAATTAAAAAATTTTTGTCCGTCTGTGTCTGTCTGTCTGTTTGTTCCGGGTAATCTTCAAAACGGCTGGACAGTTTTCAAAAATTCTTTCACCAATGGAAAGCTATAATATCAGGGCGTAAACTAGGCTATATTTTATCCCGGTATTCCCACGGGAACGGGAACTACGCGGGTAAAACGACTATAACCTATAACCTATAACCGAAGCGAAGCGAGGGCGGATTGCTAGTATATTTATAAATAACAAACACTTTGATAAAAAAGAAAACAAGAATATTTGTTTTAACTTTACCTAATACCTTTTTCTGGTTAATAAATTTTAAGATAATCTACAGAAATTGGCACCATTTATATGTCAAGTTTTTTGTTGGTGAAGCACATCATAATTATCATAAAATAGAATTTGGCTCCGTTTTTCGCATTTGTGTTTTTACCGGGCTCCAATTTACCCAGATTCACAACAATGACTTGTAGACCTGCCTGTAAAACTGTCCTGCGTAGGGACCACGAGATCTGGCATAGTAAGTCGCCATCTAATCTGTACAGCTAGTTTAGTTGTATGAAAAGATAAGAGGATAATATTTTGAGACATACATTTAATAGAAACTACAAAATGTATATTTTAAATTTAATGTATTTATCGTTTACAATTTCAGCAAAATTTGATTTCGACTACGAGATATATTTTATAAACTGTAATATTTTATTCTGGGCACGCCAAGATAACTCAGATGGCATGAATATTGTCGATTTGTTCGATATATTCTTATATTTTGCCCAATCCAAGCAGTATATAAATTACAGATACGTTTTATTCTGATCCCATAACCTAGTGTTATATTCTGTAAATAAACTATTATGTTTTATACTTGTTATGAAGTTCCATATGTGACTTTCCGTGTGGTGACGAAGTAAGAAAACAATTCACTACCTTCTATCTTTCCCGTGGGTGTCGTAAGACACTACTAATGGATATAATATACAGATAATATTTACGCTGAAAAGGGCAATTTAAAATAAAACCCTATGCCAAACCGCTTGACTAGCGTATCATAGCAGGTCAACTTCCCTTCTATTGTGGAAGAAACGAAGACATGTGGTGACGGAGAAAGAATGCATTACCTCTCGGGTAAGATCCATAGGTGTCGTAAAAGATACCAAAAGATTATAACATGCAGATGCGGTTGCATCTGCATGTTATTCCATACCATACTATTCAAATTGCATACCATAATATTCAAAACAGAGGAAGTATACATATCCCGCACAGTGGCATCTTATACCTGAATAAACCTCTAAACACATGAACCTCTCACGCGTTGCATGTTATTATGGGGCTCAATGGTTGTGCCGTTATGTATGAAGCCCTGAATATGTATGCACACGCATTTGCAACGGACTCCTCGCAGGAAACTACAGATTGACTCAAGTTTTACTTTGCAGTAAGCCCATGTTTATGGTAAATGGATTTCGATGTTATTCTTGTGGTAATATTTACTACACAAAGTACTAAGGTTTCATACGATATGGAAATGGGAATAGCAGCAAATAGTGCTAAAAGTAATATAATTGCACTACAAAATGGTGCAAGAAGTACTTATAATAAGTATATTTATATAAGTAGTTATAACAAAAATACTAATAAAAATCTGTGTGACTATGTAAGAATACAATTTCTCACCGCCTTTCGTACTCGTGGGTGTTGTAAAAGACGACTAAGGGATGTAATATGCAGATAACATCTATTTAAGAGAAGGAAAACTCCAAATAAAACTTTATACCAACCCGCCTGATGTCGCCTTTCCCGAGGCCGCGGGCGACTAGACCGGGAAACAGACGGTCACCCGCTGAAAGGCTAACGGCGTGAAAACGGTATCCGAAAGTTATCCCACCGAACTGGCCACGAACATCAAGTATTCGATACCTGGGACCGCAGGAGGCGAAGGGGAGGGATTACGGCGTACGTACGTTCAAACGTTTGACCAGCGTGGTATAATATGTCAATATCCTCCCTCCTACTATGGAGGAGATTCAAACCCACTATCTATATGCGGTGAAATGATAAATATTATAAATATATTCGTGCGTAGAAAATGAAAATTAACACATTAGCTGAATGTATACACTAAAAACATAAGTAACTCATATATCGTGAGTATATTGTCATGAAACGATTACGAATTGATTAATTATATAAAGTTATTCCCAAGTTGCTTACGGAACTAATAACTAGAAATAATGACTTGGCACATTACAATAAACAATAAGCGACACGACCTCGACGATGGCACGCCGTTGTCGTTGTACAAGCGATTTTAATTATTATTGCCCCCTGACGTGACTGCAGCAGACACGATCAGGATACCTACCGAACAATAATAGCATTGAAAACAATAGTCAGACTTAATGCGGAGCGCCTACCAGGAGTTTATGTTCATTCGTTAACAATAATCCGTGCAGTAACGGACTACAATCACTACAAGGACAGAAAATTTGGTGCCTCGAAAAGAAAAACTAGTATTGCAAACATATGCAATAATTTTTTTTTTCGAGACACCATATTTTTGTCTGGATACTAAAAAATCGCTTTTCTTTTTTCTGTATCACTGACGACGTAGATAGCCCTATGGTAATTGGTTGAGTAGTTAACACGTAAAAGTGTAACAGCTAAAAAAATAAAACTCACTTTCGCGTTTATAATATTAGTTAAGAGGCCCCATGTTTCCATTTCCAACGTCATACAAAACGAATGTCTAAAGAATAACTAAGTGGGTCTTGAGGTCAGGCACTTTAATAACTAAATAAGTACAACGCGAGCTTAATTATCTTTTATTCAAATATTAAGATTTAATATAAATTTTATATTAAACCAAAATCTAAGGACGTTACTTTTTGATCCTCGCTGGGATAGTTTTGATCCTCAGATTTTACGAAATGAGGATGATGTCTCATATCACTTTTTGATTGACGCAAAAGATTTTCAAGGCTGTCATAAATGCAAATTATATGGATAAAATGAAATCAAGCCAAAAATCTGCATTATTTCATAAAAATATATGTATATAATCATTCCGATAAGTTGGCAAATAATGTCAAGGTTGTCTCGACATTCGACGATCTTGGGAATTTACGTTTGCGATTACGATAGTAGAAAATTACCTAACTACGTCGACTTTGGTAGTGGTAATTACTTACAATCATAGTAAAGTGTGGTAAACACAATTTAATTAATGGAAATTATACAAACATTTTAATGTATAAAGTTAATTTATATATTATGTACATTCGTTCATTCATCCATATGTTAATCCATAACTGTTCACGAATCAATGAATTGATACATATTATGCCGTTTTATCTCGATTAAATATTAACAAATAAAGTCACATAAAATAGTCCAAATTAATACAGAAATACGGTCACACAAGAATATTGAATAACTGTTCATTGCATATATTAAGGTTAAGTTCGCGTGTACCTAAATATCTAAATATCATGTGTAAAAAATTACGTTTGGGTGGACTGGTCTAAATCAACAAAATACACTTCAATAACTGTTGGAATGTTTGTCTGTCTGTTAAAAAATTAGCAGCAATTAATGCCCATATTTGTGTATGTTGGTAACATTTGTTTTATTTCTTTAAAATTGGTTGAATTTTTAATGTCAACAATTATCAGTCGGATTTGAAAAAAATGTTATATATTACATATTTATCAAGAAAAGCAAACAGAATACTATAATCTAGGAAGGCACGGCGCTCAATCCCGGCCGTATACGATACCTGTCATACGAATGTAGGCGGGCCACCGCTACTTACTACTACTCAGGTCCGCTCAGGTCTTATCCGAAATGTCCGTAGCGGCGGTAACGCGACACGTCACCCGCATTACTTCCTACCGTCATCTGGTATGACCATCGGTACCGAATACTTGTCTTCGGTGACACACACCCAACGCTACGGTTATCTTATATCTTTAAACGAGCAATTCTTGTATATGTATATATATTTATATATATATATTGAGGATCTCGGAAACGGCTCCAACGATTTTGTTGAAACTTGGCATACTAGAGGATTCGGGCCCAAAAAATCGATCTAGCTAGGTTTTATGTATAGAAAATGTTGTTTTGTCAGTGTTTTTGGTAGACAATATAATGACATTAAATTTTAAAAGAATATGAATTCAAATTTTGCCATCAATGTCATGAATTACGATAGCTCAGTGGCGAAGTAGTCAGGTTTCATTTTATTTTTGACATTGGCGACAAACGGCGTCGGATCGAATCTCGGTGTTCTTATTATTCTCTTTTTGTAATTTTTTATATAAATTTCATTATTTATTTTTTTATTTTTTATTAATATATATCTAAATAAATGCTACAAAAATACTCCGAGCGAAGCTCGGTCAACCTGATATTAACTACCTATATTAACAAATTATTTTGAAGTCAACGAACTTTGACAACATGTACACATATTACCGTATGACACTTACTCCCACATAAACATAATTTAATACACGTATTACCATTCTAGGCGTGGGAAACAATACCCTTTATAGAAGTCGTGTTATTCATCGTCAACCCACTATAAGGGGGCTTTACCACGAATGAGTACACGACATGTGATGAGAATCTATGGTTTTAATATGTACCCGAAATATTGTACGCGAAATAGTGAATTATGTTTTATCATATAACACTATTTCTTCTGCCTTTACGCGGACAATATTGTACATAAAAAGGTAATTTCTGTGTTTACTATACGCCCAATGCGGTTTTTTCTGTCAATATTTTATTGGAGTAAAACAATTTACCATGTATATACCAATAAATAAAATTAGAGTGTCTGTTTGTAATGTCAAAATAATAGGCTTTTTTCATGCTCACACGGTTATTTGCACGACACCTATGCCTAAAATAGCAATTAAAAAAATTTTGTCTGTCTGTCTGTCTGTTTGTTCCGGGTAATCTTCAAAACGGTTGGACCGATTTCAAAAATTCTTTCACCAATGGAAAGCTATAATATCAGGGCGTAAACTTGGCTATATTTTATCCCGGTATTCCCACGGGAACGGGAACTACGCGGGTAAAACGACTATAACCTATAACCGATGCGAAGCGAGGGCGGGTTGCTAGTTTTACATAAATTTCGCCAGCCGTCCTTTTTACAAATACTTGGATTCATCGTAACATGCTTTTCTCTTTTCTTCTTCGCCCATTGGGTACTCAGAAGTCTAATTCTATTTTAGGGACAGACAGACAGTATGGTCACAATCCAATCCGATCGGGGCGCCAGAAGTGATAGCCTGCAACCTTATAACCTCCACAAGTACTTCACTATCGGCATGTAAGCGAACCATCGATACCCGGTCCTTATCCTCGGCGGCTTAATACTAAACATGTCCTGTGCTCATGTCATCTTGCCCATTTCATTGATCTTTTTCTCTCTATTTACTCCAATACCCTGCCACGCACTCTTAGTAATATTACTCATATCTATTAATTTAATTCCTCAGTCTTTTGTCCGTGGGTATCGTAAAAGTCAACTAAGGGATATAAAATGCAGGCAATATCGATACGAGGGAAATTAAACTCTATACCACCATATCTGACCAGCGCGGTCTAGTAAATTTTCCCTTCCTTTATGGTGAAGAACCGAGCCCAACAGTAGAACGTACATGAGGTGAGATGATGATGATTAGTTTAATCATATCGGATTTAAATTAGTGATTCCTTTTCTGGTTTAGCATTTAGTTGCCTGTTACAAAAATTCAAACCAGTTCTATTGGAAAATGACTTGTTATTATTAGCTCAGTATACCTTATGCTAACTACCATCATTCAGCAACTAGATGTAAAAAAATCGACATACAAATACTCTAGACGCGTTTATGAAATGCAATATTTTTCATTATTATTTATGTAATACTAAACTACCCTCAGAATAAATCGAATGTTAAAAAAAAGTAATTGACATTGAGACTTATTTACGAGTATTAACATTGCAAGTATTAGCTTTGAATCCTGATAGTATCGAGTTAACGATAGTCATAAAATATTTTTCGCGTGCTCGACCCAAATAACGGCAATAATGCGTAGTTACTGAATATTCAACAAGGCCAATAATAAATGTAAATTACATCCTCAGTGACAACGAAATATATCTAATTTCAAAGGTAATTTAAGATTCTACAGTAAATTAACTTGATGTTCACATTTGAATATGTTAATGCCAACGAACAAATAATGCAGAGCACAGCATCAGCACTATGATGCTGTGCTCTGCATTATTTTAAAGAAAATTATTCCGAAAACTGAAAGTCAACATTGTGATAATGTTTCATATATTATTTTATCCATTGAAAATACTGTTTGTACAAATGGTAAAACATACTCGCAGTCTGTTTGGTATTACAATTATGATGATTAAATTTCTTCGAGTATGTTTTACACTTTCATTTATTACATAATACTGTAAAGTGGTTATGAAGTGGTGGTGTGTGAGGACTGCGGATACTATCAACGCTTACATTGCTCCTTAGATGTCGTAGAAGACAACCTAAGAACTTCGACCTGGATCCAACTGCATCTAATGCCGTCCGGTCAACAAATAAAATTAACAAAGAGGGTTGACGTCAGGCAGGCGGTCGGGCATATCTTTATTGCCAATAAATTTTGCAATATGTATGACGTAATAATAATATTAATATTGCGTCGACCCCAATTAAATGAGATAAGCGCAGGACGATGATGTCTGTGAAGCAATTATGAATATTGATATTAAAAAAATTAACAAAACTGGTCTTTAAGGAAATGCAGTATGCACCATGTGATCATCTTAAGAATCGGTAACCATCTATGAGGTAATTTATAACATCAACTGTAACGAACAAATCACCTGCCATGCCTAGCGATAATGGCATTAATTCTCCAAGGGAAGGGCACATATGTTATATTCATTAGTGGATGTTGATTGATAGATGGATGTCCAACTTGCGGAGAACTATGGACAATAGTAGAAATTAATGAGCTGATTGAGGACCGACTATATATCGATCCAGCTGTTTTGAAGATTACCCGGAATAAACAAACAAAAAATATTGAAACTGCTTTTTAGGAATAGGTATCATGTATAACCGTATGAACATGAAAAAAACATTATTTTGACATTACAAGTAGAAACTTACTCTTGTTTATTTGTATAAATATAAATACCATAAAAAACAAAACTTGTAAAAAAAGCCAAGCCTCGCAACCGAGTTCTTCTGCCATAAAAAGTTGTGAGATACATGTTATACCAAGTCGGTTAATTCATTCAGTCCCTGCTTAAGGGACCTTGCTTCTTAAGTTAATACGTAATGAGCTAACCTAACAACTTCTTATAGTGACCATATCAATATTAAAGATCTATTATGTTTTAAATAAATAGATTGACTTGGCAATCGCACTAAACAACCTAATTTAATATAATATGTATTACTTATGAGGTACATTGTGTTTTCATGTTGGGCTCGGGCCTCCTCCACAATGCGAGGGAATTTGATCCACTATACCATGCTGATCAGACATGTTGATATAGGGTTTCATTTCGAGTTTTCCTTCTCTTGCACAGATGGTATGTGCAGATTATATCCCATAGTCGTCTTATACGACATCCACGGGCAAGATAGAGAGTGGTGAATTGTATTCTTACTTCGTCACCACACGGAAAGAACATATAATTAACCGACACAAATTACATTCAGACTCAGAACAACAATTTGTGGATCGTACAAGGTGTTGTCTTGCATGGGATTCGAACCCGCGACACTGGCACGGTACGTTGGTATTTTAACCACTACGCCATCTGCGCAGTCTTTAGGCGGTCTTTACCATTCCCATAGGGAAGCAATGATGGCGACAAATGTATTCTTATTTTTTACAAAGTTACATTTCATTAACTGCAAATGTAACTTTGTAATCCTATATGTTTATATGGGTTTACAAAATTATTTATGCAGTTAGTGTATCTCGGAAACTGGACGAAAATTACAATATTTCATAATTTTTCCTTCATTTATACACTAAGCACTAATTGTATTCTAAATTTGAAGCTTCTATGTCTGCTACATGTGCCTCTTTAATATTGATGATCGGTCAGTCAGTCAGTGAGTGACAAAATTACGAAATTTTGACTAGTTATAATTCTTAAACTACTGGTTCAAATTGAATTAAATTTTAAACACACAATGTGTATACAATGCCTGCTGGTTTACTAAAAATTCAGGCTTCTAGTTTTATTCACAACAAAGTTATAGGGGGTCGAAAATGGCCTGAATTGCTTCGATAAAAGTATGTTACGGCAATGTTGCGTTTTACCCGACATTTTTTTTGCTCGACTTGGCGGGGGCACTACCGTGCCCCCAGATAATGTGGATGATAATAAAAATTACGCTTAACAGTACTTTTAAATATGCATAAAAACTTCTATCCTCGTAGATTGAGAGTACCGTTCTTCATGAACTGGATATACAACGAGGCATCTTTCATGAAAACATAAGAAAATAATAACGTAAAGAAAGTTGAAACCCCTATTTAACTCGTTGCGATAGCACAGACGAGAAAATCTCTCTAATACTGTTAATGTTGTCTAAATCGGTATTGGGGTGGTGTGACAGAGGAAAAATTCATCCAAGCAGACCAGTGATCAGTCAAGTTTTAGCTTCACATTACAGTAATGGGAGGCCCAAAGCGAATGCCGCTTTGTCTCCGTATACAGCGATTTAGTAAGATAGTCTCAAAGTGAGCGTTTGTACCCTAAGTAATGTTCAGTAAAATTGCCTCAATATCCTATGGCGTAATTTATTTACATCTGCCTTAAGTAAATTGAGGATGATTTGAATGAAACATTTGCGTAATGTGGTATTCTAGATGGTGTGCAATTTTGTATTGTATTGTTTATGACTCAACTGCTCTTAAATGACTAAAACGATTTTGGTGATTTTTAATGTTTGTTTCAGTGGATTCGATAGATTTCCTTTTTTTTATTCCTTTTTTATATTATTAGGAAAAGTCTTTTTTTTTTTCATTTGAATGGAACAGCATCTGTTGAGTCAGCTACGACAATATATTTATATCTATACCAATAAATAAAATTGGAATGTCTGTTTGTAATGTCAAAATAATAGACTTTTTTCATGCTCACACGGTTATTTGCACTATACAAGTGCCTAAAAATCATTTTATATTTTTTTTGTCTGCCTGCCTGTTTGTTCCGGATAATCTTCAAAACGGCTGGACCGATTTCAAAAATTCTTTCACCAATGGTTAGCTATAATATTAGGGAGTAACTTAGGCTATATTTTATCCCAGTATTCCCACGGGTATGGGAACCACGTGCGTAAGGTCACTGAAACCGAGGCGAGGGCGGGTTACTAGTTTTGTACATATACTAGTAACCATACCAGTGATAGGCAAGTGGTAAACCGTTGTTTTTATAGTGATAGATTAAAAATACAGTAGATCTCCACCCCTTCAATTCCCATGGGTGTCATAAAGATGGACAAAGGAACTTAAGCAGATAGAGTAACAGCAAGAGAGGGAAAATCCAAATAGAAAACCTAGGACAACGAATCACCGTTAGTACAGTTTTATTTAACTTTTCTTTTTCGAAGTTTTATTTGAATGGATGAACGTAAAAATGAATAGCTATTTAATTATATAATTTTATTAGAACAACAACATAGTCCTGTGCCATTAATAATAATAACACCAACAACATCCACAATACACATTTTCTTTATCTCAATATTTACAAGCAAAGGCAATAATATAGAACCCTTGATAAGCGATTTCTCATTGTTACCAAATTTTGCCCGGTTTTCTATTTTTCATTTTAGCTCATATACGTTCCACTACAAGCTATAGCTTCCTCCTGGCGGAGAAGGTCAATTTCACTTCCTCCCTCGAGGGGCCATAGTTTATTCCTGCAAGTTTTTCACGAGTCCTGGTTTCTTTTTTAGGTTTTCAATTTCATATTCACCTATCTTTGCCAGTGTCCCATTCTAATACAAAAAAGGGTGCCCTCATAAAAGCGTCCCATTTTGATGTACAAAAATATGGTTACATTAATTATGATATCAATTAAGTTAGCTGAAAAAGCTTACGTGTATAATGAGTTCGAAGAAATGAATGTCACGCTAATGACTACGTCGCTTACCTGGAACAGATAAATATTTATATCAAAAATAATAACCTTGAACAACAAACGAAATTATGATTTAATGACTACAAATATAAATATAAATATATATATATATATATATATATATATGTATGTATGTATGTATGTATATATATATAATATTGCGTACATTACCAGTTCTAAAATATTTGGGGTTGCTAGTTTTCATATATTGGCTCGTAGTTAAAATCGATAAATATTTTTACTGCAACAAAAAAAAAGAATGTAAATATTTTTGCGGATTTTATCGCGTTTGTATTTTTGATTGCTTTTTTTTTTGGGGATGGATTACGGTCGGCGCACTCCTCGCACCACTCCGTCCGGGGCGACAGAGGGGCGTAAGCATGCACACCCGCAACCCACCCGTGACACGTCGCCTTCGTCGTTGGGCCGACCACCGGAGCAGGGTGACTTGACGTCAGTGGTCGGCCCGACGGAATACCCCTTGAGGAGTACCCTCCCATCGACCGACGTCCCCCCGACGTCGGTCTTTCCTCATGCGGTCGGCCTCTTGGCGGGTGACGGACTAATTTGATTGATTGCCTGACGTTTCGAACACTTTACAGCGTTCATGGTCACGAGCGGACCAAAACACACAATAAAAATCAAATATAAATGCGATAAAATCCGTAGAAATAGTTTTATTTACAATGTGTAATACTCGCGTAAACATCAGCAATCATTATCGATTAACAGCTCTACATCGATTTATTTTTCTTTTGTGTCAGCATCTATGGTCTGACTAAATCCCAACTGATAGACCGGTGTGATGGAAGGAGACTCATGGAACCCATAACGACTTAGTCGACGCCTACAGCCACTTGCGCAGTTCGCCAATAACATAAGATATTCGTATGTCTCACAAAACCATTATAACAATATACTAATCACCTCAAAATATAAAGAAATATAGGATATTGTCAATGTAGTATGCTTCAGCTTCATCTTGTAAATTTTCTCAGAATTTCCATATTGATTCGATACGTGTTTCGCTTTTGGATCAGTTGCACAGACCTTTTCCAATACTCCTTCCATCGTTATTAGAATGCGATGAGACATTATATCTATACGTTTAGAATGTTTATCAGTGCATCTGACGCCGAAACCTCATTAAGATGCCTCGTTCCAAGACGAAACACATGACGAATCAATACTTGTTGTTCTGCAGCAAATGAAGGTTGATCACACAGGAATAAGATTTTCCCTATAGCCTATCCTACCTTTTTTTGGTTGGCTACCTATCATGCTCTCTCCCTATCGCCATTAAACCGATCACTGGCACTCTTTATTTATTCCTTCACTTCTATTGCCAGCCCAGGAGTCTAATTCTATCCTACCTTAATAATCTTATACTTAAAATCTTACACTATCCCAATTTCTTTTCTGTTTTGAGGTGTGCGGTAAAGTTAAAATATCGAAAAGTGGTAGAAATTACTTCCTGTGCTCAATTTCAAAATAATAATTTCTTTTCGATATATGTATATTACCTAATTCAATGTATAATAAAATTATATTTTATAATGTTTAACTTTAAAAAGTTGTTAGAATAACGTACAAACTTAACCTAAACCTATAAAAATCCCTTATAAAATTGGAAGAGAATTTGATAACTGCTTACGGTGATGGCAGCATAGTCGGTTAAAGCACTAGAAAAAACTTTTCCAAAGCATCCTATGGTATTTTTTGTTTAACAATTGAATTATTACTTCGAACTAAAATATATTCTAAAAACAAAACTGGTAACAACAAAGCTTATTTTGAGTGCTCTCATCTTAACATCGATTAGGTTTGTGCTGTATTATGAGAACAAATCGTTGCGAATAGCTATTTGAAGCGCTCTCCATGGGTCATTATCCTTTGTACCAGCTATTTCCGATATGGTTCCACTCATTCAATGTATTATTATATCATCGAGAGAGTTGAAGTGCTGGCTAGCCGGATGTGTACATATACATTTATAAAATGAAATACAGTTATTATTTTATACAGACGTTGTCACTAACCAAGCACAGCTCTTTACTACCAGTTTGATAGTGAGAATCTTTCTGCAAAGTTCTCGAAAATTAAGAACATCTGCAGAAAACTTAAATACGTTTTTGCCCAAATCAAGATTCAAAACGAAAACCACGCGATCGTAGTTACTACTATGAAACAACAATAATCGTTTTTCAGCTCTTATCTCGATAACTTGGAGGGTATTCTTTTTCCGTCTTACATCTTGCAAATAGTTTTGGCAATAGTTTTATGACTACCATACCGTTTTTAAAATAAAATTACTATTAATTTTAATGTTAAATAGTTACTAACCATCATCATCATCATCTTGCTCTTATCCCAATTACTTGGGGTCGACGTAATATGTCATCTGTTTTGACATATTGCAAAAAGTTTCGGCAATGACTTTTATGACCGGCCGCCTGCCTGACGTCAACCCTCCTTGGGAATGTAATCGTTGACCCAAATGGTACCAGATGGAGTTGTTCCGGGTCAATCTAGGGCTCTTAGTCGTCTTTTACGACACCCACGAGCAAAGCAAGGGTTGGTAGTATTCGAAGCCGCTACCACACAGCACAATTAAATAGTTACTAACCATAAACAATATAATTTTTTCATATAGAATCATTTTCTTCTTACACTGGCAATAAATTTGTATCAAAATGAGGGTCAATATTTAATAACTAATTTCTGTATCGGGTAATTATAAATTTTCTGCAATAACGATGACTTGTTGGACGTGAGACATCTTAGTCCCCCCATGACCATGAACGCTGCAAAGTGTTCGAAACGTCGGGCAACCAAAAATCAAATACAAACGCGATAAAATCCGTAAAGTAGTTTTATTTAAAATGTGTAATACTCGCGTAAACATCAGAATTCATTACCATACCGTTTTAGGGCCACCTACCTGACATCAATCCTCCTTGATAATATAATTGTTGATGATGTCAGGTCGGTGTAGAACTCTTGGTAGTCTTTTAAGACACCCACAAGCGATGTAAGAGTTAGTCGTATTCGTAGCCGCCGCCACACAGTACAAAATATATTATGTAGAGATTAATTAATCCACGTAGAGATTACTCAAGATTAATTAAAACACAAATATTCTGTGTGGTGATGGAGCAAGAATATAATTCACCACACAAAGATATATTATGCAGATAACATCTATGCAAGAGAAGGAAATCTCGACATAGAACTCTATGCTAACAACACGTTTGACCAGCGTGGTAGCAGGTCGATTTCTCTGCCATTATGGAGGAGGCTCGAAACCAATAGTGGGTTTTATGTGGGTTGAGATGCTGATGATAAACCCACAAACAGCTTTGATATATTTCATTACTCATCAATAACTATCTAAATAATTCCCGTGTTATAACATTCATGAAAATAACAATTACAACTCATTCCATCTATTTATTTAAAGTTTATAACCATTCAATTTAAAATAAAGATAGATCCTGTTAAACTCGCACAGCTAGAATGTAGGGATGATAGTTGATAAGGATATCAACGGACAGAAAAGGGTTTATATACGGTCATGGCAACATAATAAAGTCTATTTAAAGTTCATTCGTGCAATATGTAGCCAATAGAATAGTAACAATATTTAACAAGCTTTTATTTAATTTCACTTATTAGTTAACTAGCAACCCGCCCTCGCTTCGCTTCGGCCTCAGTGGCCTTGCACGCGTGGTTCCCAATCCCGTGGGAATACCGGGATAAAATATAGCCTAAGTTACTCCCTGATATTATAGCTTTCCATTGGTGAAAGAATTTTTGAAATCGGTACAGCCGTTTTGAAGATTACCCGGAACAGACAGACAGACAAAAAAATATAAAATGATTTTTAGGCATATGTATAGTGCAAATAACCGTGTGAGTATAAAAAAAGTCTATTATTTTGACATTACAAACAGACACTCCAATTTTATTTATTGGTATAGATTATTCCGTGTGGTGACGGAGTAAGAATACAATTCACCCCCTACTTTGCCCGTAGATGTCGCAAAAGGCGATTAAGGGATATAATGTGCATATAACGGTGTAATGTATCATCATTCATCATTTCAGCTCATATATTTTCCACTGTTAGGCTCGAGCCCCAATATGAGGGAAATTGACCTCCTATACCATGCGGGTCAGACGTGTTGGTATAGGGTTTCATTTCTAGTTTTCTTTGTTTTGCGTAGATGCTTTATGCATATTTAACCCCGAAGTCGTCTTTTACGACAACCACATGCAAGAGAGGGGATGCTGAATTGTATTTTTACTCCGTAACCACATGGATTAATGTATAGTAGATTAATTTTCTTCCTATTGTGGAGGAGGCTCAAGCCCAGCAGTGGGACACGTATGAGTTGAGACGACGTAGATGATTAGTTATTCAGACTCACACTCCTATACTGCCGGAGGACTATACAGAGTATACAGACTATACACCTCAAATTTAGTAATTGTTCTTTGTTTCTTTGACACCATATATACTTATGATGATGATTCGTCAGATGGCATAGTGGTTAAGATACCGACCTACCGGGAATAATAAATGATAGTTAAAAAGAAGATTCCTTTCATCATTCATCCCAGCTCATAAACATCCCTGGCTGGACTCGAACCTCTTCCAAATTAGAAAGGAATTGGCCCACTATAATAGAATGCTGATCATACAGATTGTTCTAGGGTTTTATTTCGAGATTTCCTTTTCTTGCATAGATGTTTTATCCATATCATATCTCTTAGTCGTATTTTACGACACAAACGAGTAAGCAGGAACAACATAAGGGATGGTGTGATGGATGGATAGGATAAGAGAAAAAAAGATTATCTTGTATATTAAAATCTTTTTGTAAGTTTATATTAACTCAATATAGTTGTGAGATTGCTCGCAAATTTTGAACTAAATATAACCCACACCTGCAATGCAGAACACGATATAAGAAAATAAAGATACATATAACCTTCTTATTCACAGCGTTTTCATTAAATAGCTACACAACTTTTAATAACAAAATGTAATGAAATTGTTACTTTTACAACAAGACATGAAACGTATCATGTTAATATTAACTCTCTATCTATATTGTTAGAAAGTAAGTCACGGTGAATCTTCAACAAAAATTCTTACACAACTATTCCATTCAACAAAACCATCAGGATCGATACGAACAATGGCACTTCACATCTTAGGAAATAACACCTAAGTTCCAACGCCGGCATAAAACCAAGAAACTATCAACAAAGGATCCTCATTGAAGCAGCGGTGGAGATGCACTCCAAAAGTACTAAAGACAGGAAACCAACCACTACTCTTTTTACTTCAATAGAATGGACTCGTCATTACATAAAAGTTCTATGCACTTAGCGTGAAAGGAAACTGCACTGTATCTTTGATAATGGCTGAGATCGAAATTTAATAAAATGTAACAACTGTTCTGCAGATCAGGTACCATCAATTCAGCCCACGAAAGTCCCACCGTTTGGCATATGCCTCCTCTACAATGAGAGACAAACTATCCTACTATACTGCGTTAGTGAGGCGTGTTGGCATAGAGTTATATGTCGAATTTACTGCCTTTTGCATAGATATTATCTGCATAGCATATCCCCTAGTCGTCATTTACGACACTCACGAGCAAGAGACTACTAAATTATATTCTTACTTCATTACCACAAGGAAAGAAGAAGATCAGAAAGTATAATCTCAACCCATATACGTACCACCGTTATCCTCTCGAGGGCTCGAGCCTCCTTCATTATGGAAGAGAAATTGACATACTATACCGCGCTGGTCAGACGTACTGGTAGAGGCTTTTATGTCGAGATAATGTATAACTAATATTTATTCTATCCATCTTTAAATCATGTAAGACCATTATGTACTATTTGTTACCGCAGTGTTTTTAAACCGCAAGTGCGCCTATAGCAAGGTTCATATTATGGACCAACTAGCAGTACTGTCAAAAAGTATCGTCCCTGTATAATCATCATTATATGTAGATTTTCAATATAAACAAATTAAAACTATAGAACAAAGCACAAATATTCAAAACAAGCCTGGTCCCTAATTAGTGACAAGGCTACGTTAATAAACGCTCGTGTCCCGGATTGGGAGATCGAGCCTTTGGGCCATCTGATCCTACATATTGTAACCAACCACACTAATTGAACGACGGCGCTTTGACCTCGAATTGATAATATGCAAATGAATAACTTTGGAGCTATACTTGTGTAATCTTACAAAGGACGCATAATTAAAACTTACCATAATTGTAAGCTGTCTCAACTAACAGTACTAATTGTTGCGCAGTGTCTGTATTCTCTTGTTTCAAATATTATTTAATGTCTCCAATTTGTTTAAGTACTGCAGTGTAGTAGCACCTACGAATACTAGGTACTATTACATAGTTCGAAGGTATCGTAAAAGATGTCTTCTTAGACACCTCTTAAAGCTCTTGCTTTACCTAGACCTAGATACACAAACCGACAACCGCTGGGGAAGAAAGGTTCTCGAGTGGCGACCACGACGCGACGCCCTGTAGAACACCCCCCACTGGGTGGACCGACGACCTGGTGAAAGTTGCTGGGCGTTGTTGGATGCAGGCGGCATAAGACCGCCCTCTGTGGCATAACATGAGAGGCCTACATCCAGCAGTGGACGGCGATAGGTTGAAATGATGATGATGAGATACACTGCGTTTGGTCAACAGTTACATTCCCAAGGGTTAACATCAGGCAAGCGACTGGTTATAAAACTGTTGCCATAATTTTTGAATATGCACGCTGACAGAATAGTAATTTTGCATCGACATAAAGATAATGATGATTAATGTGTTTCAAAATATGTTAAGAATCATAAAGAAGCCGACTTGTCGATTGAACGTCTGATTTTAGTAATTGGGTACTGTGTTTCATACAATGCTCGAGGCAGTTCCAAAGCGACCCAATCCTCGCCCTCTTTTCCTGTTTTTACTCTATTCTTAGCAATCCTATAATTTGCTCCCTTAAGCAACTTGGATTTACCGCAATTGAAGTTCATGAGGTGTTTACCATTTGTCGTGTGGGTAACTTGCTGATCTGTCATGAAGGCAATAAAATATATATATATATATATATATATATTAGACAAAAGAAACACCTGCTTCACCAGATCTTTACGATATTTTAATGCGACCATTTCAGGAATAACCGCTTTCAAATAAAAAAAACGTTTGAATCGTTTATAAATGTCAAAATATTTTTGTTATCAATTAAAAGGCAATGATCTTTTCTATGTATTTGATAACGCAAAGAAGATGCAATGGTCTCTAATACAATGTAAATACACTAGATAGGTTTCCAATTTTCTGAACTTTCTCGAAGAACACCTGTTAGATTTTTTTTGCATTAGCCTTACTCTAATGCAAAAAAATCAATTTGACCTAGTTCCTGAGATTAGCGCGTACAAATTAATAATTTCAGCTCCATAATAGTAATACTTATTTTCAAATAAACGTTTCAGACTCTAAAAAGAAATCGACTATAAGGAATTTATATATCTCAATAAAACCTAAATTTCAGTGATCCGCATCGATTCACAATAAATTAGATAAGCTATACTAATAAAGGCCTTAACTTCACCAATTTCCCATTTCGTCGTCAAAATATGAAAGAACATAAAATTCTTTAATGACTACGTATGAGTATAAAAGGGGAAATGATTACATCGGAGAGGTTATTACGATGTTATTATGGTAAAAATTTGATAGCGAAAATATTAAATTACATGTAGAAAAGAGATTTTCTTCATACTTTTGCGTAGCTTGGTTATTAAAGTTCGTTCAACTTCAACCTAAATAGCACGATACGAAGGGGATTTAATCACGGTCGCTAGCACTCGTAGTGTTTCATAAAATTCAATGTTCACTCAGTTTCGCTTATATACGCGGGATCCACTGAACCGATTACGATCGGGTTTAAATATACTCCGATGCAGTTATTGCTTATACACCATTTATCTTCAAAATGAATATCGTCCGTCGTCGTCGAGCAACCAAGGTACTAAACTAGTAGTGAACTCAAACGATTATGGCAATTTTCTTGCCTGAATTGGATATTATCTTCTTGCATCCCGTAGTCTTATTTTATGAACAGCAACGGCAAAGGAACGTGTGGCCATTGTATTTTTACTCACTCACTACACGGATTATAGAATTAAATCCTTAAAACTGTACAATATATGTATGCTTTTGCAAATGAAAAAATGAGCCAAATTATATTATTTTTAACTTGCTAGGTGTGGAGTCAGTTACTTCCGTATGGTGATCACCTTGAAATTTTAACATTGCCTACATATCACTAAGCGGTTGTGTTAAACAGTGATACGCCTCTGGCAAAAGCACATAAATGCTCATAATCAGCTCCGCAGTGAAGCAGTTGACTACTCAAGTGGCAGAACGCACAAGAGCTAATGCACCAAACAGCTCTGAACGCATTAATTGAAAACGTGACAAGCTAACACCGCTGATATTACTAGGGATGGCAAAAATATTTCGAAATGATTTTAAAAATTCAATGATTTTTTTTAGTTTCTCCAACAATGTCTTTTTACGAAAAATTTTTTTATTCATCGATGGTGATGATAATGATGATTAATTATGATTATAATTTCAGTCACGTTGTTTAATAACGATTTTACCAATATTTTTTCTATATCAATCCATGATTATTGATATTGCAATCTGAATTGCAAAACATATATTTAGTAATACCATCAAAAACAAAACTTGTAAAAAAAAGCCAAGCCTCGCAACTGAGTTCTTCTACCATAAAAAGTTGTGAGATCTATGTTATTCCAAGTCGGTTAACTCATTCAGTCCCTGCTTAAGGGACCTTTCTTCTTAAGTTATTACGTAAATAGCTAACCTAACAACTTCTTATAGTGACTATATCAATATTAAAGATCTTTTATGTTTTAAATAAACAGAATGACTTGGCAATCGCATGAAAACATAATGTACCTCACAAGTAATACATATTAAATTCTACTAAACATAGTGCGAGTGCGAACTCTATAACTCTATTGAGAAATACATACCTGACATAAAAACGCTTATATCCAGCAATATAACTATGAATATCACTACAGTTTCATATATAACATAAAATATATCTATTCAGTAAGCACTTAAGTAGCGTAATGGCTACAGATATATATTTTTTCAAATGCTTAATGATCAACGTAGCGTTATTTTCCCTCGTCAAATCGTTACAACATCATTAACATAGTTTATTCAAAATGTACTTTTTTAACACCTGACCCTAATGATAATTGTGCCACATTCGAGCGTTAATATAACTTTATTTTTTATCTGTGTTACTATAATAATGTTAATATTTCCATTTATTTGAACATGTAACTCACTACCACCAGATTATACCATGAATTCGGCAAAATGCATGACATATTTGACATTAGGTATCATTTGTAATCATAATAGATAATGTAAAGCCTCCTTTAAAAATTAATAATAAATCAGCATCATGCCCTCGAAGTTTTCTTGCCGGCTCTTTTTAAATTTAAATTAATAAATTGTCATAATTACTACAAATTTAATGTTTAATAGTTACTAACCATAAACAATATATTTTTTTCATATAGAATCATTAGGTATCATTCTTGTTTTCATACCAAAAAACTTTTATGTCTACTTCCCCGCCAAGCGCAAGTGCAGGCTATGCCCTAAAACTTCTCCGTGCTCCTTCCCTCTGTCTATAGCCCCGGTTTTTTATTTCTGTATGTCCCCAACAGGCCTCAGTTGTCATTTCTGAACGCCCCATCTGGTTTGGTAAGCTCAACATTACCTCAAAGAAGCGCTCGCTTTAAGTAACTACTGATTTAGATTTTAGTTAGATTCTTTTTATTTCGACGCGACGGTTTAATTGCGAGTGAGAACTTTATAATGTGCAAAATCGCTGGCACAGCTTGTATAGATAAAAAGGCCTACTGTAGCAGTTTATAACAATTAAATATATTAGAACTTCTTCAAATTAAATAGAGCGCATCGCCTAAATGTTAGAGATGATTGTTTTAAAGACATCCGTTAGATGGCGGGATCACGGAATCCTTAAGCATTAGGACGAAACCGACATGATCCGGCTTCCTTATTTAATATAAGCTATAGTCGTTTCCTTTCTCTAATGATAGTACCGGCTTAAGTAATTACCAACAGATATATGTACCTAGTAAGAAATAGATACTGTGATACATGTATTGATTTATACTAAATACATACAAGAATACTGTCGAGAGATAGATGTTGCGAAATTTCTGCCATCGATTTACTAGAGGTGCAATTGACGATAATCTGTATTTATAGAAGTAATCTTATTAGTGTAAACGAATTTATTTATTCGTTTGAATGTTTGCTCGATAAAGTTAGCGAATTAGGAGTGGACTGCATAATAGTAGGTGATTTTAATATCAACTGCTTGGATGACAGAAGCTATGATACAAAAAAACTTGCTGATGTTTTACTAGCTCATAATATGACCAATGTAGTTAAGTTCCCTACGCGAGTTATGACCACTTCATCTATGTGTTTGGACCATGTATACTGCAATATACCATCAGCATTAGTGCGTACTACACCTTTAAAAACTAATCTGAGTGACCATTTAGGTGTTAAAAGTGAAATTACCCCACAAATAGTAATTAATCACTATAATGGACCTAATTATGTAAGGATTTTTTCAAAATACAACATAGAACAATTCCAATCTTCGTTGTTAAGTATTGATTGGGATAAAATTAAAAGTCACTGTAAAAGTGTCTCAGATTTAGCTTGGGCTTTGGCTTTAATAAATACGATAGTAAATAAGTTTGAAATCTGTTTCCCTTTAAAAAAATGTACTAATAAGAAAATATATACCCCGTGGATTACGTGCGACATCAAAAACTATAAAGCGTTATTTTTTAACATTGCAAGGTTAAGCGAGCTAAATCCAAATGATGATGTACTGAAAGAAATTATTATTGACATGAAGGTAGTATATATGACGACTTATTAAGGAATAGTAAATATATATATATATATATATATATATATATATATATATATATATATATATATATATATATATATATATATATATATATATAATAAATAATAAATACTATAAGAACTAAATTGGGACGAGTAGAAATGCTTCAAAGGCTATGTGGTCTGTAGTCAATAGAGAGAGGGGAAAGAACTCTAAGCTCAAGTTGGATATTACTGATGTAATAATCAATTAACTTATTATTAATAAGAAACTTAGATGATGCCGTCTTCAGTAATAAACAAGAAGCGGTAAATGTTTATTAAGCTTTGTTGCGTCTACCAAGGTATTAACGGACTGTCAATATGCCTATCGCAAGGGTCAGTCCACAACATCCCTATCTAGGGAATTGATACACCGCATTATGGCTGCGCGTGAAGGGAGGCAGCAGGTCATCGCATCATCGCAGCCCAAATACGTCCCATTGTTGGGCTCGGGCCTCCTCCACAATAGGAGGGAATTTGACCTACTATACCATGCTGGTCAGACATGTTGGTACAGGGTTTCATTTCGAGTTTTCCTTCTCTTGCACAGATGTTATGTGCACATTATATCCCATAGTCGTCTTATACGACATCCACGGGCAAGATAGGGAGTGGTGAATTGTATTCTTACTCCGTCACCACACGGCAGCAGGTAGCTGTCATTTTCTATGATCTCTCTAAGGCGTTCGATGTCACCGATCATTCAGTGCTAGCAGTTAAATTACAGCACTATGGGCTACGCGGAGCTTCGTTTAGGTTGCTAATCGACATACTGATGAATAGATCGCAGATAGTATTTGCAAAGGAAGGGCAAACTAGAGCTGATCCTATGAAAACGACAATGGGTGTTTCGCAGGGTTCGTCTATATCTTCGTCGTCGTTACCCTACTCCTGAACGATCTACCAGGGGCGGTAACTGCAGCGAACATCTTGATGTATGCAGACGATGTAGCTGCAGTTGTACGTGCCGACTCTGTTGATTTACTAGAACAGGGGCTGAATTTAGCAACCTCCCAACTTGCGAAATGGTTCTGTATTAACGGCCTAGTTTTAAACTTATAGAAAACCCACTTTATGCACTTTTGTTTATGCGGCAGGAAAAATAGACAGTTAATAGTTGCCCTCAATGGAACGTGCATGCAACAAACCGAAACTACAAATTTCCTCGTATTTAGAATCGACACCGCTCTTAAGTGGAATGAACATATTCAGAGTGTTTATAGTAAGGTAGGCAGTGCATGTTTCGCGCTGCGACGCGTTGCCCGAATGGTGGCACCGGCAGTAGCACGCTCGTGCTACTTTGCAACTGTCCACTCAATTCTGCAATATGGGGCGGAATTGTGGGGCATTGCTGCTGAATGGGAGAGAGCCTTCCGCATGCAAAAGAGGGCCATTAGAGCCATTGTTGGGATACCAAAGAACGCGTCGGCTAGACCATATTTTAAAAGGCTTACCATCATGACCGTACCCTCCATAGTTATCTTTCAGGTGGCAACTTATGTACGGATAAATCTAGCGGAGTACAAGAAACACAATGATATTCACTCGTACTACACTAGAAGCGCGAATAAACTGATCAGCATAAAACGAACGCTAGAACTACTACTACTCACGTCATGGGGCCGGCAGTATATAATAAGCTGCCGAGCACAATTACCATAGCTCCTAGTCTTCATGTTTTTAAAACACGTCTTAGGCGATGGCTGGTCGAGCAAACCTTTTATAACTATGATGAATTCTTGAAAATGAACTGATAATAATAAATGACTATGCAAATAATGTAATCATAATAATGGAATAGAATTAATTTAATAATAATAATGTAATGTAACTATATAATATAATAATGTATATTACATTATTAATTACATTATTATATTACATTAACTAAAATTGACATGTAAATTGGTTTTACGAAATAAATGAGTATGAGTATGAATATGTATTTGAATGTGTATTATGTGAATTTCTAAAACAAAGTTAAGTTTTTTATTTAGTTCACACAAATACATATTCTCAAAATCTCACGCTTATATCACCAGAAAGAAAAGCATACATCTCATATAGTTAAGTCCAATTTCCAGCAAAATGAATCCAACAAGGCTAGTGTTATTACTGAGGATTATAAGATAGACACCTAATAACTCCCAAAACGGTTCAATGCCCGTCCCCGTGTGGTTACTATTTGCACCCAATGACCAAAACATAGCAATCTGCATGAAAAAGGGTGTTCAATTAATTTCAAATATATCTATTTAAAGAAGTTCAAAGTAGGATATTGTCATTAAAAAAAGTGTCGGATGACACTTTTGTCTTCAGTTATTTTCACTAATTCTGTACAGCGTGTGTAAAAAAAGATAATATTGCAAGAAATCAAACTCATTAAGACTTAGGTTCCGAGCAAAACTCTGCAAAATGTTACATGAAATCATATTTGTTAATCTCTACAGCGACTAACAAAGCTAATTCGAAAGACAACTCAATGATAACTCAATTTATAGCGGACAGCCATATTAAAAAAAAAGGAGTGGGTGTTTTATTAACGAGGTATGAAATTACTAGAATTTAGGAAAATTGCTATATGCCATCCATCATCAACACGTCAACAGAAACAAAACGCCACAGCGACACGTGTCGCAGTTTGTACCGAACGAAACAAACACACGAGGAGCAAAAACGAACCGGCGCGATTAAATATGATGGACGACCGATGGTAAATAACGAAACGACCTAACCGTTCCACTAACGATCCTGATACCAGCGCGCATGTTTCATACGCTCAATTTTATTGAGCCGATAACTGTTGAAAATGATGTTGGCAAATAAAAAAAAGCGATGATAAACGCATTTCTTATGAAGACAAACTTTTCAGAACTTCGCAAAAGAAAACGTTCAAACGTATCAATCACTTTGTAATCGCTACGTAAAAGCCCCAATCGAGAGAAACAATGATGAAAGAGATCGAACAAACAAAAAAGCTACGGAAATCGTCATGAATGTATCACAATAGCATAAGGAAAAAAGTGGGTTAAAATATATATAAAAAAAGGAACACGAACGCAGAAATATGGCGAAGAATATTTTTCTTCTAAGCATTAAGCATCTTAATGAGGTTGGTAAAATAATTGCTGTAACACTAGGAAGGTACGTGAAATGGGTAGCATTAATTAAAAACAGCACCGCAGTTGAGGGGCTGCGGTCAGACGAAAATGTAACGTAAATAATAACACAAGCCTAACAGAGAGTAGAATGTATAAAATGTAAAAGGGACGGACGTTACTAAAACTTTTGGATCTCCCTTTCATAACTTTTTCGAGAAACCTTTTTTCGTGCCATTATTTTATTATGCCTCATTTGACTAAAAGAAAGTCCGGACGAAGCGTATGTGTTATACATCGGTCTCCACCATTTAAAATATGTATGTGCATACGCCACACAACACCCGAATAACCCTAAAGTTGAGTTTGTGTCTACAAAGTGGATTGATTCACACAAATTCAATTCAGTACGAGGTCATTTACATAACACCATTTTATGTGACTCCGATCGCTTGTGTATATTTCAGAGAGAATTTTTGTTACAGTAATAATGCAAAGTTGAAAGGTATTATTGTATTTCATATAGATTATGCAATATTTGCGATAAACATAATCAGATTACTTGCGTGTAAAATTTCAAATACGTTCCATTTTCTTTAAAGATTCTTCATCTAAATTGCTTCTAAGGCGAACGGCCTCGTCACCGGTATTCTTGAGCTTTTAGTTAAGATAAAAGTAACCGGCGTCGCTGTAAGCGGCATGGTACGACTGTATCCATCAAGTTTAGTCGCGCATTACGGTAACGAGCGCTGCGGGGTACCCGCCATTGTTACAATCTCAGCCGAGGCACTAGACGTTGTTTGCCGTTATACTGTTATTGTCACGTTTCTAATTCAAAAGGAGATAAACAAAAATAAGATTTTCTATTTAAAGTAATTTGTTCTTTAGGTAAAAGAAATTGCTTCAACATTAATCCTAAATGATTACGTCGCTCTTTTCGTGTCGTAATAAATTTACTTTTTAAGAAGTGAATCTGCATTTTAGGCTATCGAAACAAGCGTAATATTGAAATATCTGTATAAATTACATGTGTATAAATTAAATTACATGTTTATTTGAAAAAGTTATAATAACAATGAATTTATGTTTTATTTTCGTCTTAATTTACGTTATTACAACACGAACAGTACTTAATAATTATTTATTACAGTGAATTATTTATGCAGTTTTAATAATAACACAAGTAGTATTAATGCTTGACGACTTCAATAGATTCAGAGAATTTCTTTTTAAATAATACTTTTTTTGCGGATTTTATTTCTTTTTCATCACCAATAATATGTTCCGTTGTGTCATCTATTGAATCATTATAAAAATCCATACTAATATTATAAATGCGAAAGTAAGGATGTTTATTTGTTTGTTTGTAACGCTTTCACGCTTAAACCACCGAACCGATTTCAAAAATTCTTTCACCAGTGGAAAGCTATAATATCAGGGAGTAACATAGGCTATATTTTATCCCGGTAATCGCACAGGAACGGGACCTACGCCGCGGGTGAAGCGATTGAAACCGAAGCGAGGGCGGGTTGCTAGTTACAAATTAATGCCAAATATATTTGCTTAAATGTAAGGGGAAGTCGCCAGCGTTAAGTTGTTAGTCCGTCTCCTGAATGATTTTCCAAAACACATATTTATATTTTAAGACTCCTAGGGGATAAATAAAGGGAGAAAACAGCCAGCGGCTACGAATCCAACATTGAACAATTTCGGCAGCTCGTTAACAACTTCGTTGGCTACACTAAGTTTGACATAGTCTTTTTTATTAAACTTTTGTACGGTCACATATCCGCACATCTCCATAATTGTGAAATAAAACAAGATACGATTTAAACAAGTGCCAGAAGTTTTCTAATTTGGATATTCTGGAAGTAAGAAACATACATATCACGACTAATTTTAAAACAATTAGGCATAAACATTTTCATATGTTGATCTACATAATTCAAACGCAACAAAATACATTTTGAAAGGCTGTGCTTGTCTTTCAAAAGTTTTATTCTTCAGTAGTTAGTAATTCTTCAGTATTACATCAGCAATAATTAGACATTCAGAAGTTGTCGAATTTTATTATACTGTAAGTGAGAACTATGGTTCTGATGATTTAATGATTTCTGATGTTTACGCGAGTAAATAAAAGTATTTATGCGGATTTTATCGCGTTTGTATTTAATTTTTAATTGCCTGACGTTTCAAAGACTTTTCAGCGTTCATATTCACGGGCAGACTAACGGACCAGTTTGGGAAATCAAAATTCAAATACAAACGCCATAAAAATTGTAAAAATAGATTTATATAAGAACCATACATTTCACAACTGATTTTAAAACAATTATTCATTAAAGTTTTCAGTGTGAAAACTGAGTAAAAATATAGTACGGTACTTCTTCCCTATGCTGCTAATGCCGTAGGTTTCGTTAAAGACGCACGTTAAGAAAACACAAACAATAAATGGTATTATTGTCTCAGAAGGAGAAAGAGAATTACATCAGCTAGGCGTGGTGTGGCAATTCAAATTCTCTACCATTCAGGATGTACATGCTCAATAGTGAAACGTATAGGCCGAACACAAATCTTAAAACCAATTCATTAGCTACGCTAGTCCTTTAACATAAATACACGAAATAATAGAGGAAGATTTCGATCAAGGAAATAAGTCACTCAACAACCTTAGTTTTGTAAAGTAACTCAATAGAGGTTAATTTATAAAGCTTCCAGAACGGATTCAACTAATGGCGTGTGGGATTAGGATTAGTAATTACTGCAAATGGTTAGCTTCTAGAACATTTTAAGACAAACATCGCTTTTCATGTGGTGGAAAAGAGTTGCACGGAGGTCAATTTGAAAGGGATTTGTAGGTATGTGTATGTATTCTTTTATATCTTCGCGAACGGATCTCCGAATGGGTAAGCAGAGGTGTAGGATATATTCCATTATACAACTTTAAGTCCCACGGAATGTCAGTGGACCTTTTACTTTCTATCGGACATAATTATAAAATTTATGCTTGTTATTAAGAATTTCTTTAATAATTTATCTATTAACATTTATACATAGGCTAACTTTCAGATATTCCACTTTTTTCTAAACAGAAAATTCATTATTTCTATTCTAAAGAGCTAATTCATTTTTTTCCTAATATTTACATGTAAAGGTACCTATTAAAAATAACAATTTAAATTAGTTAAACGGTGTTTAAAAACGTTTAAATTACCATAAAACAAATCGTGGCATGGAAATTCAAGTCATTTTACAATTTTTGCTGTCAAGTGGTGAAAATTTTAAAATAACTTGAATTCATAAAATCCTTTGATATAAAAAAAAGTGTTAAAATTATATTTATTATCATATCATATCAACCATTCACTGAATTACGTAAATTAATATAAAAGCTTAATACTGAATCTAAATGCACCTTCGTGCAAAAAATTAAGATAACGGCATATAATATTCAAATGGAATAAATGTTGCGATCATTTCTTAACAAAAGGCTCCACTTGTAGGCAAGCAAAGGGTACAAGGGGATAAACGAAGACCCTACATTTATTGGAGTTTACCCATGCATAATAAAGCCTATAAAGTCTATTGGCACTTCTACGGCGCAGTAAATAGTAAAGGGGACGAACGTAAGTGAATCATTGGTGTGGTTTGAAAAATAAGGTCCCGAGGATCGACAGATAAAATTGCTTTAGTCAGGTCGAGTAAAACGAATGGGCGAATTGAAAAAATGAGGTGATTCATGACTTGGAGCGAAGTGCTATTGGGACTTCTAAATGGAAAATTGCTATTTTAGGGATCGATATAAAAAGAACCGTCGTCAACTGTACCTGAGCCGTATTTTATAATTCATATAAAATTTCTTATTATTTAAGCACTGAATTATTCAGTGGTAACTTCCGTGTGGTGACGGAGTAAGAATACACCACTCTCCTATTTGCCGGTGGGTGTCGTAATATACATCTAAGGGATGATATGCAGATAACATCTACGAAAGAGCTGGAAATATCAACGTAAAACCCTATACTAAAACGTCTGACCAGCACATTATAATAGGTTCATTTGCCCCCCACTGTGGAAGAAGCCCGATCTCAATAGCGGAACATATTTAGGCTGAGATGATAAGGATACGATGAAAATATTCCCACTTAGAATATTTTTGGGAATCTTTAAAAGAGCTTATAAGATCTTTCTATAAACACCCGTATAATAACAAATCTATACCAATAAATAAAATTGGAGTGTCTGTTTGTAATGTCAAAATAATAGGCTTTTTTCATGCTCACACGGTTATTTGCACTATTCATATGCCTAAAATACATTTTATATTTTTTTTGTCAGTCTGTCTGTTTGTTCCGGGTAATCTTCAAAACGGCTGGACCGATTTCAAAAATTCTTTCACTAATGGAAAGCTATGATATCAGGGAGTAACCTAGGCTATATTTTATTCCAGTATTCCCACAGGAACGGGAACTACGCAGGAAAGACTGAAACCGAAGCGAAGCGAGGGCGGGTTGCTAGTTTAAAATATAATTAGGCTCCATCAATTCGCTGTCTAACCTGCTGTCTTGAACCGATATTATCACTACAAAAAAAAGGATAATCGAAGTAACACCTTAAACTTAGTACTATCACGTTTAACCAGTTTAGTACGCTCCTATCGTGGATAAGATAGGCGTATATGGCCAATAAAAGAGAATGTAACCATTCATCCTTCCGTCAGCTTGTTGTTGTCTGATGTTGAACGTTAGCCACTCTACGAAGGGGGGATAATATCAGGACTGCTAGCTATTTTCAGGCTCACCCCAAGCGGTTTTTCAACGAGATAGTAGAGGGTAGTAACACAGTTAACTCGTACCCTCGTTAAACGGGAAATAATTTCTATTGTTATAGTTATAACACTTTCTAATACGCTCGATAACAAACAATCAAATAAGCTCGAAAACATTAAACTTATTTCCACGTCGTCTAACTTCACGGCGATGTATATTGTGTTTCAAGGTAAAAAAAAAACATTACAAGGTCTAAAAGAGTTGTACAAAAAGCGACAACATAAATACAATTTCATTCATCAAAACATCACCGCATACGTAAATATCTGAAATAGAACTCTCTATTTCAGATATGATAGTGAAAAACCATTGCGGCAAAATATAAATGTGTACGTATGATTTCAATGAAAATAAAAACTGACAATAGCGAAATAATCCCTATATATATTTTATGAAAGACATGTTTTGTATACGAATTTTCTGCCATAATACTGCATAATATTAACAACGTCTGGTACGCCATTTTAAAAATAATTTTCCACTTTGACGAAAAACTAATTGAATATATCAATACGTTTACTTAGAATATTTTCATTTCATTTAAAAACAAAGTTACATTTTAATTTACATTTTAACACGCTATTCGGTGGTCATCATCATTATTCACTTTAACACCGGTTATTATTAGGGGAGAGTGGGGGAAACCCGAACGCGGGGTAATGCCGAATTCAATGGTTCTAATGTGTTAGAAACAGATAACCATATTTTACTTGCCGCCATTTCAGAGATCACGTTACCACTAGTGCCAGTCAACAATACACGAGACGCGTATGTACGTACTTATCAAGGTATGCATTTTTCAATATTTTGTATGTTTTAGATGTTATTTTTTGATAAATTCAAGTTAGTGTAGCTTTGTTTCTATCTACAATAGTAATTTAGATTTTACATAGTGGAATAATCACTTATTAAGCATCTAAATGACAATGAAACGAATGGCAAAAGAAATTTAACCCAATTTGTTTTATGACCTTTTATGATTTTCGATCCCGTGGGGTAAAGACGAACACTCCATGACGAGCAATCTCGAACATTCGGGATTACCCCACTCACGTTTGTTGGTTCCCGTTCAACTGTTTTATTATTGTTTTAGATGCCTCGTAATTACAAAAGAAAGACCAAACTGAAATACAGTTTACAAGATCTCGAAAAGGCTATAGACAAGCATGTAACCCAAGCAACTCAAGATTATCGTGACGAAGACCATGATGTTCAAGCTGCTGATATAGGTCCTGATAATTCACAAAGCGATGATGCAAGCACGCATGTAGTTTCCCTGTCGTCAGAAATCGTTGAATTGCCTATTATTTCTCCAAAAGCATTAAAACGCAATATCAGAAAGAATAAATCTACTATTCTTTCAAGTAAACCTAAAAAAGATCAGTTAGAGGAAAAAGAAAACAGAAAAAGAGCTAAAGTAGAAGAAATTAAGAGAAAATGAAAATATGCCAAAAAGGAACCCAAATAAAAATACTGAAATTTAGTAAGAAAACACCTTTAAGCAAGGTGATTAAAAGAGTGTTAAAGAATTTCATTAATATAAAAGTCTTTAAGGGACGGAAATCCGTAGAAGAACAGGTGTAACCGACATAGCCCGCAGAATTAGTACGTTGAAATGGCAATGGGTAGGCCACATCGCTCGTCCAACCGACAACCGCTGGGGAAGAAAGGTTCTTGAGTGGCGACCACGAATCGGACGGCGCAGCGTAGGACGACCCCCCACTAGGTGGACTGACGACATTCTCAAAGTCGCAGGGAACCGTTGGATGCAAGTGACGCAGGACCGTTCCGAGTGGCATTCTTGTGGGGAGGCCTATGTCCAGCAGTGGACGTCTGTAGGCTGATGGATGGATGGATGGAAAAGACTTTAGTGACTAGTCTAAAAATGAAAAAAAAAAAGGATGAAAAGAAAAATTAAGACTACTTTTGTATTTTATAGAGATAAATAGATAGATCCTCAGTTGCACATGGAACACTGTGTGCAAAAAATGGGCTCCTGAGAGTTGTTCTGACGGGCAGTCAACATCGTTGGGTTTTAAATATCATTTTTGTCGTTAATAATGTTAGTTCGTAATTACCCCACTTGGTGTTCGTATTTACCCGACATACGTCGGGTAAATCCGAACACTAAGGGTTTTGTTTTTCTTTCATATTGTTGCAATTTATTTAAAAAATATAAATGTTGATAAGTGAATTAGTTAGATAGATAAGTAAACTTTTTAATTAAAAAAATAAGAATCTCTGTGATCAAATTCTACTGTTTTATTTAAGTTTGCCCTTAGGTGTTCGTATTTCCCCCACTTTCCCCTACCAAATTAAATTAAAAATTAATATCACCAATATTACGTAAAAAATATCATCCTGCTCATATCCCAATTACTTGGGGTCGACGAAATATGTAGTACTCCTCCATTGTACATATTACAAAAGTCAATAGTTTAATGACCAGCCACCTGCCTAACGTGAACCCTCTTTGGGGAAGTAATTGTTGACCATACGCACGCCATCAAAAAGAGTTGAGTGATTTTATATTTTAAATCGTACGCAAAAATAAAATATCAGCAAATTCAATTCAAATGAAAGCGCTGTTGAAGTTTCGTCAGGCCAATTTGTAATCTGATTCAAATTCAACGTGTTTCCAATATCACTGCATTGTCCTTTCACTTTCAAACAACATTCCTCGGAGAGCCATCATCAAATCGCTTCGAATTTACATGGCCAGTAGCGTTAACTAATCCGTGAGCAATAATGAAATTTAAGAAACTTGGCACAGATAGCGTATAGATGGGTGACCGTTAGTAGTTTTTTTTGTATTTAGATAAGCTATTATGAAGATAATTTTAGATGTATAATATAGATTTTTTTCGAGAATAACAGCGTTAAAATTAATAGGGAAGTCTTTGTAAATCATAACATATTGCTACACAGGTCTTCTTTGTAACATATGTTCCACTGCTGCCCAAGACCCTCCCTGGAAATGGTCAGGGAAATTGGTCTACAATATCATGCAAACGGTACGAATTTATGTGCAAGGTCAAGGTGCGAGTAATAACCACAATTACACCTTAATTTAAGTGTTTAAAGCATTTCTTATGCTTTAAATACTGAAAATTAAACTTAATTTCTCAGAGCGCTTAAAGTGTAATAACATTAATTTTAAACGTAATGACAGTTGGGGAAACTAGTTAAAGGAGCCCACACTGTCTTTATGCAAATTCTAAGCGAAACTTAATTTTGTTATGTTTGAATTTGAACAGAGAGCCCAACTGTGTTATGAGTTTAACCTGTGAATATATATCTAGGATACTTCAATCACATACTTCGATATATTTAACAACATCTTACTATAGAACTATTACTAATACTATATTATACTAACGGCCCGCTCTAGCTTCGGTTTAGCTTCTTCCGCTCTACCCTTGCATTATAATATTCTGATATCGCCTAAAAATTATACTATATTGTTTAAAATAGCTTCATGAATAGTCCATTATTTTTTGTTAGTATGTTAGACCAAAATTACTACTAAGCCATGGGTGTTCAGCCAATATTTGCAAAGTATGCGCACATAAATATGATTATCACTATAACACCCTACAAATCTTCGATATTCGCTTTTCGCCACTATAATATCCATATATTATACATATAGTTTAATAGATATAAGTAAAGAGACGGCGGGAAGCGATCTATGTTATATATACTACACTATACTACCTACATATACTATTTTTTAAGGTTATGAAAAATATTCGCGGGAAGAATTAATTTTAATAACTCTTACATAGAATCAAAGCGCCTGAAATATTTTAGTGCGAAGTAACTTGCCAACTTTTAATTTGATTCGGCATTTCATCCAAATCCAACCGTCCGTGGTAACGCACGGAACCCAGGGCATAACCAGCCATATTTCTACTCTTCGTGTATTGAGCAGATCTTCACAATCGGTTGCTTGACTTTGGTATTTCAAACAACACCCTGCACTAAAGAATGGATTTATAAAACGTGCAATTAATAGGTAGGTAGGTACCAATTACGTTGAAACACAGAATAATCATATGTTTGAAACAAATCACGACAAACCACATATCATACGTGAAAATTGAACTAAAGACACTAAGAATAAAACCCCGTTAGTTAAGACCACTATACTATTAGTGCTGACAGTCAATATTTTAAGTCTCACGTTCTCTTAACTAATACAAAGAAATTCCTTTCTGACTGGACTCACGATCTCATAATTAATAACCACATATCATAAGACTCAATATGTACTCTTCTTTTATAGTACATATTATAAAAGTTATTGGCAATAGTTTTATGACCCGCCACCTGTCTGACGTCAATCCTTCTTGGGAACATAATTGTTGACCAGACGGTATAAGATGGGGTTGGCCCTGGTCAATGTAAAGCTCTTAGTCGTTTTTATTTAATTTTTACTCTTATCGTGTGTGTCCACACACGATAAGGGTCAAAAATCAAATGAAAACGCGATAGAATCTGTAAAAGTGGTTTTGTTTACGTAATCTAAGGGTCGGTAGTATTAGCAGCTACTACACAGCATTTGTTATGCTATCTGTATCTATATATATGTATATAGGAGAGGCGGGTTTTGCGAGCGATATATTGACTCATCACCATATCTCTGGAACCATAAGGCGTACGGACTTGAAATTTGGCAGAAATATTCCTTTCGTTGAGTGGAGGTCAGCTAAGAACGGATTTTACGAAATTCCACCTGCAAAGGGTGTTGCGGGGGCGTTAACAATAATATAGATATAAAGGAACAGGGTGAGCCGAAGCTACTGAAGCTAGAAAAATTAAATTTGGACCGTAGTTTCATTTCGTGACGTAGACACCCACTAAGAAAAATTTTTTTGAAATTCCACCCCTAAGGGGTTGAAACGCAACGGTAAAGTTTGTATGGAAAGAAAAATAAATCTTTAGCTACTGTCTTCAAATTAAGCACAAATACTCTTTAATAAAAATAAATAAACAAGTGTTTCAGCGTTTGTCCATTTTCATCCTCTA
Organism: Lymantria dispar; assembly: GCA_032191425.1. Lineage (NCBI taxonomy): Eukaryota > Metazoa > Arthropoda > Insecta > Lepidoptera > Erebidae > Lymantria > Lymantria dispar. The sequence goes on along the minus strand of CM063452.1, from coordinate 26,352,889 downwards.
AGGGTGTAAAATAGGTAGAAAGATGTCAGTTTACTGACTTATCACAGAGCCGAAACTACTGAAGTCAGGAACATGAAATTTTGACTTTAGTTTCTATGCGTGATGTAGAAACCCACTAAGAAAGGGTTTTTTGAAAATCCACCCCTAGGGGGTAACAAAGTTTGTATAAGGAGGAAAAAAATCTGCATCGATTTTCTTCAAATTCTCCAAAAATACTCTTTAGTAAAAATAAATAAACCCGTGTTTCAGCATTTTTTAATTTTCACCCTCTAAGGGTGTAAATCCACACTAATATTATAAAGAGGAAACGTTCCTTACGAATAAACTCAAAAAATCCTGGACGGATTTCGATAATTCTTTCACCATTAGAATGTTACAGTATCCCTAAGTAAGATAGGCTATATTTTATCCCAGTATACCCACGGGAACGGGAACTACGCGAGTAAGGCGACTGAAACCGAAGCGAAGCGAGGGCGGGCTGCTAGTATATTTATAAAGACAACAATCTGCACTATGAAAGTAATCCTTGTGTTGCGGGGGGCTTTACAAACGTATAATCAACGGACACAAATTACATCCAGACTCGGAACAACAATTTGTGGATCGCACAAAGTGTTGTCCTGCGTGGGATTCGTACCCACGACACTGTCACGGTAGATCGATATCTTAATCATCTGTGCAGACAAATATATCAATCTAATATCTATAATATATCAATCTAAACAAATTAATTGTCTATGATGATACAAGAATTGGTCAAAATCAAAAAGAACATTGGTCGTAGTGACGTAATATAGTCTAAAACTAGCAACCCGCCCTCGCTTCACTTCGGTTATAGGTTATAGTCGTTTTACCCGCGTGGTTCCCGTTCCCGTGGGAATACCGGGATAAAATATAGCCAAGTTTACGCCCTGATATTATAGCTTTCCATTGGTGAAAGAATTTTTAAAATCGGTCCAGCCGTTTTGAAGATTACCCGGAACAAAGATACAGACAGACAGACAAAAATTTTTTAATTGCTATTTTAGGCACAGGTGTCGTGCAAATAACCATGTGAGCATGAAAAAAGCCTATTATTTTGACATTACAAACAGACACTCCAATTTTATTTATTGGTATAGATAGTCTCTTTTAAATCTAACTAATGACGTCATAAGTACTACTAGAAATTTCAACTGGTAATGGATTATTAACAGTTGAAATTTCTTTAAACTATATTCAATGAACCAGTTACTGAACAAGCACCATATATGTTAACAGGGCAGGTGGTAGAGCTAAATTCGTTTCAGGTACGTGATGTCTATTGCGTTGTACATGGCCGGTCCATTACTGGTAGTGCATCATGTATTAATTAGGACACCGGCTGGGACAATGAATGAAGCACTGAGCCGCATTCACATCGTAATTGAGTTGATTGACTACCATATAACTACTGGATATGACAGCATAATTATGAAACAATGACTTGGAACCAGTCAGATAATACTAATTACTAGCAACCCGCCCTCGCTTCGCTTCGGTTTGTCGTCTTTCCTAAGTAGTTCCCGTTCCCATGGGAATACCGCGATAAAATATAGCCAAGTTTACGCCCTGATATTATAGTTTTCCATTGCTGAAAGAATTTTTGAAATCGGTCCAGCCATTTTGAAGATTACCCCGAACTAACAGACAGACAGACAGACAAAAAAATATAAAGTGTATTTTATATAGTGCAAATAACCGTGTGAGCATGAAAAAAGCATATTATTTTGACATTACAAACAGACACCCCAATTTTATTTATTGGTATAGATATAGATAAATTATCGTTTGTTGTGCCTGTGGTGATGGAGTAAGAAAATATTACACCACTTCTTTTCTTAGTTGGCGATGTTGTAAAAGACGATGTTTTTTATATGATACGCTATGATAACATCTATGAAAGAGAAGGAAAACTCGAAATAGAACCCCCATATCAATCCGACCAGCGTATAGTAGATTAATTTGCGCCCTAGCGTTTTATTTTTGAGCGGGCTATAGTGTATACGCACGCCGTCTGTACCGTCCAGGGCGACTAACCAAATTTCAAATTCAAATCATTTATCTATACCAATAAATAAAATTGGAGTCTCTGTTTGTAATGTCAAAATAATAGGCTTTTTTCATGCTCACACGGTTATTTGCACGACACCTATGCCTAAAATACAGATTAAAAATTTTTTGTCTGTCTGACTGTTTGTTCCGGGTAATCTTCAAAACGGCTGGACCGATTTCAAAAATTCTTTCACCAATGGAAAGCTATAATATCAGGGCGTAAACTAGGCTATATTTTATCCAGGTATTCGCACGGGAACTACGTAGGTAGAACGACTAAAACCGAAGCGAAGCGAGGGCGGGTTGCTAGTTATGCATAAACCCCGAGAGGGCTCTTACATATTGTCAAGTTTACAAATATAAATTAAATTATCCAAAAAATAAACTACCACCGGTTCGGAACGCGACCGCCACTGAGCAGATCCGGCAAGAAACTCAGCGGGTTTGTCTATTATTTGAAATTTTTTTTCTTCTTACTATTTAGATATAAAATTGTGTACATGTTTTGTAAGAACTAACTCCAGTGTAATGCTCTTCGAACCACAAAATACGTAATATAATTCAAACTATTATGGCTGGACCAGATCCCACAAGCGGACCAACCATGGATGAAGCTCGAATACACTGGTGAGACGTATATGGGCGATGATGATGTTTACTAATATTCTCCATTTTTATTTCTTCCCTTTAAATGACATACGGCCTCATACGGTTTTAGAACTTTTCTTCTTCAGTGATGTCATCCGATTACATCCCTAAATCATTTTTATGACAGGGAAGGGAAGGAGATAAAAGGAAAAAAATGTATTTTTACTATGTCATCCAACGAAATATTATTATAATTCCTAAATAATTGATGGTCGTTATTTAACTGCCTTACTTATTATAACTCTGCCGCGGATAATAAAGTCCTAATTCACACTGCGTGTACCGAGGTCTCGGATTTGTTTTTTAACTCGCCAATTGCGCATTTACACGCAATAGCAATAAAAAGTTGTTCGTTTATTTAGAATAGTTTGAATACGGCATCGAATGGCAAATAGTTACACACGCAAAACAATAGCAAACAACAACTTTGGGTAGTAGTTTCAGTAAAGATGTCACTTATGGAGTGCCGCTGGTTCAATTTTCACAAAATACCAAATTCTATGGGAACTGGGTACACTTAAAAAGTCCAAAATGTCTCGTTATACAAGAGCTGTACAGCGAAGATATTGAGGTGTTGTTTAACAAAACAATAGCAAATAGTACACAAGAGCAAGTTTTTTATCACCAAATATAAAGACTTGCGACTGATGGTCCGCCTAAATGATAATAAAGCGGTACCTGGAATACAAAAGGTTATGGAATTGTATGCTCTCCATTCCGTCACCCTGGGCAGTTTCGTTCGGGTACGTACAGACCATAATCTAGAAAAGGACAGGATTTATCGTAACATCTATTATTATTATATCGGCTTATATACATACCACTGTTAAGTTCAAGCCTCCTCCACAATAGGAAGGAAATTGATCTACTATACCCTGTAGGTCAGCTGCTGCTGGACGTGTTAGTTTTATTTCTCGTTTTCCTTCTCTTGCATAGACGTTATATGCATATGATAACCCTCAGTCATCTTTTATGACACCCACAATCAAGATGGGGTGGTGAATTGTATATGGTACTTCGAAGGACTGTAATAACGTCCGTCCGTCATGTATGATATTGATTGCATGACTAGACGAGGTACGACACTAATCGAAGGAGAACTGTCATGAGAGAGAGAGAGAGACATGTCAATTCGTCACAGCTCTTTATCTTTCTTGTTTTTCTTTTCACAGCTGCTATACATCGTAGTGTTGAGATTGGCCTCCTTCAGATAAGTGAAATTAGTATGCTTAGCAAAGTGTTAACAAAGCTTTTCATTTTGAGTTTGCCTTCCCTTAAAGTGATATGATATGCTAACATCCCTTAATTCATTATTGATACCCACGGGAAAAGACGAGGAATTATATTCTTAATGCGTTACTCCATAAAAATGAACTTATTTATGAAAAAGAAAAAACAACAGTTAAACACTAAGTTTCGCAAGACAAAAACAAATTAATCTGTTGGTTATTTAAATAAATAAAATACGCTACAAAAATTAATATTAATAAGTGATAGCTACACTTGTCGCAATAAAGCCGAGCGGCAAGTTTTTAAGGTTGTTCGGGGAGACAACGACAGAGATCCTAGCAGTGGGTCAAAGATTTTCCTAGAGCACGGCATCATCAATCAAGTTTAGTCTCGCATTAACGTAATGACCGTCGGCCCAAGCGGATGTCGCCTTATTTTCCCTTTTTTTACAAAGTTTCCTTCGAGGCAATTTCGTACACGATACTTTAGCACCGACGTTTCCGCTCTGATGGAAATCTATGAAGGATAAACCACTCGTATTATTTTTTTTTGAGAAATCTTACCATTTCGACACGGCTATCAATCTTCCAGCCTTATCTTCAAATGTTCTAGCAAATTTATTTCCTAGAGACATTTAACAGGTACTCCTTACCGAGCTTAAATAGATTAAGATAAAGGTTGGGTGAGCTTCACAAACAGTTGTTTAAGTCCTCCACTAAGACCCAGGCGACGAGTTTTAATTAAACAGGAATGCAACTGTTTACACAAGACTACGTGATCGTTTGTTCTGCAACGTCTCAACGGAATAAATAAATATTTCACATTATTTATCGTTCTCAATACTTTATAAATGTAGTAAGGAATTTCTTAAACAAAACAACATTAAATCAATAAGTAGTTGACGCGTGAAAATTACGATACGCCTATGTGAAGGCTGAACGCACCCGAAGCAAGCGAGTCAAGAGTCTTCCACTAAATTCCTTCATGGAATGTGAATTCCACTGATATTTGGGTCTATGTAATAAGCGTAGATACAACGATCGTGCACAAAAGGTACGCAAAACTTTCAAACCAGCATTAAAGACCTCTTTTAAATGAAAATTCAGATAAAATTATGTCAATATTTGTTTTCCGTGTGGTGACGGAGTAAGAATACAGTTCACCACCCCTCCCGTGGGTGTGGTAAAAGATGTCTAAGGGATTAAATATGCATATTACACCTATATAAGAGCGGAAAACTCAAAATAAAACCCTATATCAACCTGTCTGACTAGCGTGGTATAGCAGGTGGATTTCCCTCCTATTCCCCTCAACTCCCTTCCCTTCCCTCCTATAAAGGAGAATGGAGGCCTGCAGTGGGACGTATATGAGCTGAAATGATAATGAATATTCACATTTAATACCTCAATTATCGAATCTCAATGAACTTGTTATATTATCTATAAAAAGTTTTATTTATAAACGTAAAAGACCACCATAGAATCAGCTATTAGTTATTAAAACGTACAGTCACGCAACCCGTCAATCCCTATCGTAATAGATGTTGATGTCATTACCAAGTATAAGAGTTATATTCAGCTCACGCACTGCTTGCCTCACTAGTTTGATCTATGCAGTGAAGGATGAGTAATACAATTTGCACCGAATTCGATTAGGGCGCGCGCTTCGTAGCCACAACGGTGTACGAGAGCGTACCGCACTAACGGCACCCCCGCCTAGAGTTCAGGTGTGCCTTTATCTCTCGTGGGCCACCGGCCATTTTCATTCGCAAAGAGGAAATTTCAACCGGGAATTCATTGCATAATTTACAGCTATATTATAAATTAGTTTGACCCGGTCCCGAGGCGTATTTTAAACAGTTAAGCCAGAAACACTGTTTGTTAAAGACCAATTTGTATATTTTAAGTTAAGCCAACGCGGAACGACTGCTCGTAATGCAGTGTAAAGAATAATATCATTATTATTTTAGGACTATTATGTACATAACATGGAGGAAATATTTAATACTAGCAAATGCCCACAGTTTCACTCGAGTAATGTTCGTTTCCTATCGGGATTAAATATAACCTAAGTTATACCTTATATAGTCAGCTGGTAAAATAATCAATATGAAACGGCTGCATACAGGTAGACGAAAAAGAATAAACTGATTTTTAGGCATACGTATCGAGAAAATAAGCTTACGAGCATGAAAAAAACCCTACTATTTTGACATTACAATGAAACACTTCAATTTTAATTGTATAGAAGATTAATAATATTAAACTTAATACTTAATAAATTAAATTGTTGTAATAATGATTGCATAGAAAATTTGAGTGAGGATGACGACCACCATCATTGTTATGACAGAAAGACAATGACAAATAGTACTTACCACGCATTACCTGAAGTAGATGATAATCTCCGTTGAATGTGAAGACAGTTTTGTGTTGACACAATTATATATAACAAACATTCATATTGTGCTAACAATGTGAGACGTAAATTAATCCACCATTATATAGAACTATATTAAGGTACATTGAACACGTTAAGCTTAAATTTTCAGGTCTGCGTAGACGAATAGTGTCATAGATAACCGCAGTTTGTAATTACTCTTGTCACGCGCTAACAAACAAATAAGCAGGGCGGTCGCAATACATTACGCCGATAATTATGGATTAGCCGAATGAAACCAACTCTAATGTATTTTGGTCGTATTAATGGAACATTAAATCATGTATCAAAACTATCGCGGATTACGTGACGCTTGTAAAATAACTTTATCATATTTAGAGCGAGGTGACTTAATAAATATTGGTTTAACGAAATTATTTGTAAATGATTTCTAATGTTTACGCGAGTATTCATCATCATCACAGCTCATATACGTCCCAATGCTGGGCTGTTTATTTTTTTTTTTGGGGTGGGTCGCGGTCGGCGCACTCCTCGCACCACTCTGTCCGGGGCGACAGAGGGGCGTAAGCACACACAATCGCAACCCACCCGACCACCACGTCGCCTTCGTCGTTGGACCGACCACCGGAGCAGGGTTACTTGTCATCAGTGGCCGGCCTGACGGAATAACCCCTAGTGGGGTACCCTCCCATCGACCGACGTCCCCCCCTCGGGGAGGACGGGTTTTTCCTCATGCGCGGTGGGCCTCTCGGCGGGTGATGGACTAATTCCGCGGTCACGTCACCCGCTGCCTCGGCTAGAGCGACATGACGCGCAGGTAGTCGCGCCTGCTTCCACTGCTGCGCTCGAGTCTCATCCACAATAGGAGGTAAATTGACCTACCATGCTGGTCAGACAGGTTGATATAGGATTTTGGTTCGTGTTTGTCTTCTCTTGCATAGATGTTACTTACTATTTAGACATAAACCTGCCTATATAACTATTCTTCTTAATAAACCTTTGCAGATTATTACGACTCGCAGGGGAAGATGGTGACACATTATATTCTAACCCGTAACCACGCAAGAATTATAAATAAAACGATTTTCACGGATTTTATCACGTTTTTAATTGATTTAATTGATTGCCCATGAACGCTGAAAAGTGTTCGAAATGGCGGGTAATAAAAAATCGAATACAAAAGCGATAAAATTAATAAAAATAGTTTTATTTATAACGCGAAATACTCGTGGGGTGACGGAATAAGAATACAATTCACCACTCCTTATCATACCCGTTGGTGTCGTAAAAGACGACTAAGGGATATAATATTCATATAACAGCTAGCGAGCAAGAGAAGGAAAACTAGAAATAAAACCCTATGCCAACCCGTTTATCAAACGTAGTAAGTCAATATTCTTCATTTTGTGGAGGAGGCTTCAGGCTAGCAGTGGGACACATATGAGCCGAGATGATGATGATGATAATGACTTGTTTTTTAAAACTCTATCAATGTATTTTTCTTTATCCTCTTACTCATGTATTTAACCTAAGATCAATTGTTTTCTTAGTATGGTTGTGTCATCACAAACATAACGAAAAAGCTATTGATCTTAGGTTAAATGTATTGGTATTATGATTTCTTTCGAGATTTCGAAATTTTGTCTTTTTACTATACTTGTCTTTTTAACCCCCGACGCAAAAAGAGGGATGTTATAAATTTGACTTCGTTGTCTGTCTGTGTGTATATCTTTGTCTGTGGCATCGTAGCTCCCAAACTGATAGGCCGATTTTGATGCAGTTTTTTTTTATTTGAAAGCTAGTTTCCTGCATTGGTTCTTAGCTATGTTTGATTAATATCGGTCCAGAAGTGTAAGTGTTAGTTTTTTTCCAAAATCATGGTCTTATGATTACTCGATTAAGTGCTTCACGCGTGCCAGTATAATCGTTAAATGACAATTAATTGATAATTTCCGTTGAAGAGAACCTAATATTTTTTTGTTATTCTTGTTTGTGTATGGGGTTATTCAAAATGTTCAATTTTACTTATTATAGTTTTCTACTGTGACCTGCACGGCTAATTAAAGCATGATAAAACATTCGATTCTAAACCAACCGGAATACTCATACATTCTTTCTGCATCATCTCATCATCTCAGCCCCTATATGTCCCACTGCTGGGCTCGGGCCTTCTCCATAATGGAAGGGTAATTGACCTACTATACCACGCTGGTCAGACGTGTTGGTATAGGGTTTTATTTCGAGTTTTCCTTCTCTCGCATCGATGTTATATGCGTTTTATATCCTTTAGTCGTCTCGTACGATCACCCACGGGTAAGATAGGGGGTGGTGAATTGTATTCTTACTCCGTCACCACACGGAATTCTTTCTGCATGTCCGTATTATACGTACATAAATAAAAAGTCGTTTACTTTAATGACGCACGTTCAACTGAAAACACAATGGCGTAACTTTATACAACGAACAAAAACAAACCGAATCACGAATACAAAAAGGCGAACCGCGCGCTTTGTCACATCCAACGTATTATTTATTCGCAATCTGCCATACATCATATTGCAGATACGAAAAAAAATGACGCGCATACAAGGACGCAATACTGAAAAACTTTAACTACAAACTGGTGACACGTTTCCGAAAATCGGGATAGTCATGTATAATTATGAAATCGACAAAATCATGGACACTTTTAGTACTTCACAAATATACGCAAATCAAATCATTGCAAATAGGAAATTTGGTAATATATGTGGACATAGCCTTAATAAGAATTACGTGAGGGTGACCAAATCCATTACTGTCTGATTATGTTTATATTGTTGTGTTCTTGAGTAGTTTCACAATCAATGATGGGCAATCGGTCAATTATACGCTGGATACAGCTTTTTTTATCCGAGTGGTGACGGAATAAAAATACAATTCATCACTCTCTATCTTGCCCGTGGATGTCGTTAAAGACCACTGAGGGATATAGGTAATATGCAGATAACATGTATGCAAGAGAGGAAAAACGCAAAGTAAAACCCTATTCCAACCTTTTAAATAAAACTACGGATTTTATCGCGTTTGTATTTGATTTTTGATTGCCCGACGTTTTGAACACTTTGCAGCGTTCATGGTCACGGGTAGACTAAGATGTCTCACGTCCAACAAGTCATCGTTATTGCAGAATTTTCTGCGGGTAATCAAAAATCAAATAAATACAAACGCGATAAAATCCGTAAAGTAATGATTTCTGATGTTTACGCGAGTATTACACATTTTAAATAAAACTACGGTCACGGTCATGTAGATCGGTACGGTATGGTCACGGGCGAACTGACAGTCCGCCCGTGACCATGAACGCTGTAAAGTATTCGAAACGTCGGGCTAACAAAAATCAAATACAAACGCGATAAAATCCATAAAATAGTTTTATTTAAAATCCGTAAAGTAGTTTTATTTTAAATGTGTAATACTCGCGTAAACATTAGAAACCATTACCTATTCCTCCAACCTATCTAACCAGCATGGTATATTAAGGTCAATGTCTCTCCTATCGCGGAGAAGGCTCGAGCCCAATAGTAGGACGCATATGAGCTGGAATGATGATGATGATGAAAGTTTTACAGACTACGATGGGCATGGATTAAGTTTTTAATCGGTTATACACTAAGATTCACCTCCATTTATTCTAAGAAATTAACTATCGCACACAATATCTATATTATTAAAATTTGGAGAGTCAATATCCTCAATTAATGGAGAGTAGTCCAATTCGAAATATTGTTATCGTGTTAGATTAAGATTGTAGAGCGCATAATTACTTTGGGAAGCAAAGATATTTTGCTGAAACTCGTTAGAGTCAAAGTCCAACCCCAACTCAATTGGGAATTGTAAAGGCTAAGAGGATTATGAAATATTTGGCTGCAAAAACATTCTGTGAAAATATTGTTTTTCTTTTCTGAAGACTAAGTAATATCTATACCAATAAATAAAATTGGAGTGTCTGTTTGTAATGTCAAAATAAAAGGATTTTTTCATGCTACATGGTTATTTGCACGACACCTATGCCTAAAATAGCGATTAAAAAATTTTTGTCTGTCTGTCTGTCTGTTTGTTCCGGGTAATCTTCAAAACGGCTGGACCGATTCCAAAAATTCTTTCACCAATGGAAAGCTATAATATCAGGCGTAAATTAGGCTATATTTTATCCCGGTATTCCCACGGGAACTACGCGGATAAAACGTCTATAACCGAAGCGAAGCGAGGGCGGGTTGCTAGTTGGTTAATAAAAGGAAGGTGAAATTTTAATTATAATAGATATAAGAAAGCTAAGTTGAAATAATGAAACTCTTTTTCTAATGAACATCGTAATTCTTCGAGTTTTCGCCAACTTATTCGCTGATTATACAGAATTTCTTCAGAAACACTGCATTAAGACGCAGCAACACTTTTTCAGGGCTCAGAAATATAAAATTCGAATGCTTATGCCACTGTATCAAGGATTATAAATTCTAACACATAATAAACAAAATTAAGGTTTATTTCACTAATCGGTCGTAGTTGTTCAGTTATTCCTCTAACAAAGTTAGCTTGATTTAGTACAAGGACTTGCGCGAAACGTAATGTCCTCGCATTGTCGTTGCGCTAATTCAGATGGATTTATATCAGTGGAGCGTAGCGGAGTGCAGCCAACCGTTAGCGTTAATGTCTTGTGTTAATAAAAACCTAACATACATTGGACTGTAGAGCCTGAAATATTCATGTCGCTTAGATTTAATGGCGCAACGCTTGATAGATGGCCTGTAATCCGGAACATATTCGACAGGGGGAAATAAATTTTATATTTTTTTATAATTCATGACGATGTATATTTTCTAACGATGATATATATACACGTTTTAGTGCGTACAGTGATTTGATACATGGACATGTGTTCACTGGTTGATGTAGCCGTATTACTGATAAGGTCACAAAACAATCGTCCAATAACATATGTATACAACTACCACAAAATAGTTCTATATAAAAATGATACAGATAGTATGCAATAGGTATCCGCTTTCAGTCCAATAAACCGTTTGAATTATTCAAAAGGCCGAATGAATTTCGCAAGCTTCTGCCAGAGTTTAATTTTAATTTCACTCATAATTCACTCAGTGCGAACACAAGAGATAGCCATTGGAAATATATATCCATTAATTTTAAGTATTTTTACGCGCGGCAAAGGGGTAAGGACTTTCTATTGGAAAACCGATACAGGAGAAGTGAAATATAATAAAAAAAAAACACTAGCAGTCAAGGGCATATATTCGCGAGATGCGGCGTTACATATGTTTCGTTTAATTATTATAATATAAAAAGTCATGGAACGATAAATGGTTTAGTAAAAGGAGCATCTTCTGCCAATTTAATTTAATACGTGTGTATATATAATATACATATAAACTTTTACAAATTCTAATTATCATAATATTATCATCTCGGCTCACAAGTCTTGCTAGTGAAATTGAGCCTCCTCCACAATAGGAGGCAAAATGACCTTACTTGATCAGTATAGAGCTTGACTCCCAGTTTCTTTCTCTTGCATAGATGTTGTATCTCTTAGTCGTCTCATACGACAACCATGGGCAAGATAGGAAGAGGTGAACTGTATTCGTATTCTTACTCTATCACCAAACGGAAAATAAATTCTAATAGAACGTATTTATTTTAACTAAACAGTCATCTATCACAATGTCAAACAGGTTTCAATTTAACAGGGTGTAACGGTTATGCGCACTTTATTCTGTAACAAAAGCAACAAATCACTAATTAAATCTTTTATCGGCGTAATCAATACAGGTAGGTATACTGATAAAACATTTGATTAACGATTTCTATTCCCTAATACTTTCAATAAATTTCATATCCAATGAGATGGCTGCATTAACGGATATTCCAGACAACATTTCATAAAACAATCTATGCGATAATAAAATTGTAACGAAGTTAAAAATATACATGGAAGCTATAAAAAAATTATAGCCGTTGCCTGCTCTATATATGATGCCGATGCCAAAAATTTTGTTTTGTTTTTAATATAATGCAGGATCACACAAAATCTATTGAGTGGCTTCTTAAAATAAATCGGTTAAAGCTATAAAGACTATAAGTTTCAGACTATACCATGATTGCTTCGGCAAGTAGCTGCACACGGTTGCGAGGAGGAAGAGGACGCCGTCCTGCTACCACAGCGATTGTGACGAAAGCACGTCGTAGCATACGCTCGAGGTCTACGTGGCCTGCGAGGGCAGTGTCGTGAACTCATCGCAATCATGGGTCGACCTGACAATGCTCGACAGCGTTAGGAACTAGGACGTGGTCGTCGCCGAGGCAGACGTCTCGCAGAAGGAGGCGGCGGAGTTAGTCCAGGAGAAATGCCTCTACGGCGACACGTTCTGCAGTAAACGCGTCGAGCGTCACAGGCGAAAGTACCTGCGCGTGATGCCGCCCTAGCCGAGGACGTGAATGGACTCACTGGAGATTAATCCGTTAACCGCAGAGCGGCTGACCACGAGAGGGCGACGCCCCGGCGGGAATGGTACCCAAAGGGTAATCCACCGCGCTGTCAAGGCATCGGTACCAATGGTCGGCACAATGGGGATAGCATGCAGTAGGACCATATTTACCCAAAAAAAAATCCCATACCATGCAACATAAATAGCGAGCTACATAGGTATATAATCTTTAGAGTTATTTGCTAAATATTGAATGCACTTTCTTTTTTTTGGTAGGGACGGGCTATAAATTATAATTTTATTTGGCACAGAAGTTGAGCAGTAAGGCATTATGTCTATAAATTGACAAGTTCATTGTTCAAACAGAGCAACGTCAGTTAATTTTCAATATGATAAGAGTACAATGAATGAAATAATACCCGCGAATTAATATCAAACATAAAGTAAATTATTCCTTTATAAATATGTTAAGTTAATCCAATGTACCTAGTTGTTAATACTTAATAGGGTCAGCGAGTACCACTAAAAATGAGTTTATGCAATAATAGCAACCCGCCCTCGCTTCGCTTCGGTTTCAGTCGTCTTACCCGCGTAGTTCCTGTTCCCGTGGGAATATCGGGATAAAATATAGCCTATGTTACTTCCTGATATTATAGCTTTCCATTGGTGAAAGAATTTTTGAAATAGGTTTGGTGGTTTAAGCGTGAAAGCGTAACAAACAAATGATATATCCTTAAAAAAATTGTACTGATAGTAGCCTTGCTGCATAAAATTAACGAACAGAAATAACACCCGGACACAGAACAATCATTTGTTAATCGTACAAATAACTGACTCGCATAGGGATCACAACCGCGACAGTCGGCAAGGTAAGTCACTACTTAGACCATTTGCGTCAAGATTTCTTCATTATGACGCCATTAACATGTAATGCGAAGAAGTGGTAACATGCAAATTAAGATTCACAAAGCCCATAACTTTAGCAACCAAAATAAAATAAACGAGTACTAAATTTGTCTGAGTTCCTACCATTTATTACTACATTTCAAAAGAATTGTGTGATGTCAAGTTACATAAAACGAACAAAATAAAAGCTTAAAGATCCGAGAATTGTTCACTGTTGCACAACACAAGCAGTGAAAGAGAAATGCATCCGTTCTAATTGCATTTCTCGAAGAAAAATGGCGAACATTTCTTTGTCGAGGTGCCATTGAGAGAGAAAGATCTCAGGCGGGGTCGGTCCAATTGACATTGAGCGATTGAAGCCTCCCGCGCCGGTCGGTCGCTCGTCCGAGCGTGAATTATAGACTGCAGACTGGCATGTTTTAGACAGCTTCCCCCACATACTAGCGACTACACACGACGAATATATTTCCGGCCTCAACCGCCAGCCGCACTGGATTAACTTTCCTCAAATCGAAACGAAACAAAATCGTGGCCGTTCAAACCTTTTGATTTTATTTCGCTAGAGTGAATTTATAAATTGGTTGGCTAGGTAATTTCAATTAAGTAGGTGTCTCATTTGTCAGATACAGCAATGAGACACGTTTGAAACAGAATCCAGACGACCCATCTCAACACAATGAAGGTAAGATTCAAAAGGGGTGACCTCTCTAACAAGGTGTCAGCTACCTGACACTATTGTGTGATATCCTGTTTTGAAGGACGAATATTCACGTCCCAATAACTGGAATGTAATAGATGTACAAGCCTGCCGGTTCAAAAGGTTTCCCAACTAAATGGATCTATTTGTATGACAGTAGCATTGTAAATAGTAAGATTGTTCACTGTTATCTCGGTACAATATATTCTGAATCAAATAACATTCCCGATGATTGTATCGCACTATATAATCTCACATATATATCTTATATATTATTACCTAGCAACCCGCCCTCGCTTCGCTTCGGTTTCAGTGGCCTTACCCGCGTGGTTCCCAATCCCATGGGAATACCGGGATAAAATATAGCCTAGTTTACGCGCTGATAACATATCTTTCTATAGGTGAAAGAATTTTTTAAATCGGTCCAGTCGTTTTGAAGATTACCCGGAATAAACAGACAGACAGACCAACAAAACAATATAAAGGGTTTTTTAGGCATATGTATAGTGCAAATAACCATGTGAGCATGAAAAAAGCCTATTATTTTAACGTTACAAACAAACACTCCAATTTTATTTATTAGTATAGATAAATGTTTGGTACATGCCTTGCGATATTTGTAGAATTATATGAACCAAAATTTAAACTACGTATAAACTTGCTTGTAACTAAAAATCCATAAGTGCTTTTAATGGCCATTACCTCATTTCGACATTATTGCAAAATCTGTATCTTATAATTGTTTTTTTAATCACAACAAAATTAAAATAAGAATGTTGATGTTGGTCAATGTCTACAATAAAATTACAGTTATAACTTATTTATTACATTTGAACACAGATTCTGATTTATTCTATTACTAGCAACCCGGCTTCGCTTCGGTTTTAGTCGTTTGACCCGCGTAGTTCCCGTTTCCGTGGGAATACTGGGATAAAATATAGCCTAGTTTACGCCCTGATATTATAGATTTCCATTGGTGAAAGAATTTTTGAAATCGGTCTAGCCGTTTTGAAGATTACCCGGAACAAACAGACAGACAAAATTTTTTTAATCTGTATTTTAGGCATAGGTGTCGTGCAAATAACCGTGTGAGCATGAAGCCTATTATTTTGACATTACAAACAGACAGTCCAATTTTATTTATTGGTATACTATTATAAAATAAAAAATGCACGGTAAGAGGCTATGCTTATAGACTAGCTAACAATAAGTTTTTTTGAGATGGAAGTATCAAATTCAAAGATAATATATTTCATCATCACCATCATAGCTCATATACGTTCCATTACCTACTGTGCTCGAGCCTCTTCCACAAATTGGCTTACTATATTTATTATTTCAAGTTTTCCTTCCCTTGCTTTTCCTTAACTGCGTGTTATAATTCCAAAAAACAAGAAAGGGTGTAGTGAATTGAATTGATACTCCGTCATCACGTAAAATAATAATAATTTTATTAATAACTTATTATTATTTGTTAACAAACATGAATATTTTTTGAAGACCGTACTTATAAGTCTAGCGATTAAATGTTGATAGTAATTTTACACACACATATGTTCTGGTTTTTGTTATAATGCTAGAACCTAGAACCATTTTTAGTACAAATGAAAGATTTATTTTGTTAATAACACGAATTACAAATGTGTGCCTTATTCTGAAAGCGGTACTTTCACTCGTAAAAGTTAATCGAAATTAGTGCCTCGGCATGATGGGTAAATAATGACATACCGGATTTGTAATTTTGTACATCAATAAATGATTTTTAAATCTATTAATTGAATTGTAAGAACAAGTCGAATAGTTTTCAGTTACTAATCCCTCGCTACCGAATATAAATGGCCTGAATACCAAGCATTTGATAATGCTATGCGCGTGAGCAAAAAGCTGATTTGCAGATAACCAAACATTCTAAACAATTGTAAGACGGCCGAATCGACTGTAAGCGTACGGTCAAGCGAATCAAATGAAAAAAAGAAGACGGATTTGTTATTTTCCAGCGCCTGTGATTGTTTCGATAGTTAGATACGCCCAGTTCTAACGGCACTAACCTATTTTAGCTATTTTTTTTTTAGTTTTGTTGCTGAGGAATGAGTCAACAGCACACCTAATGGTAAGTTATACTGGCGCTCATGAACGTTCGCTAGGTTGCGAACGGTACGATGCGTAGGCTGCATACGGTCAAGAAAGTGAATGGGAATAGGAATGTGAATGCGTGTAATGAGGTTCGGTGACACTAAAAGTATCACCAAAACCCACCACATGCAAACACCTGCAGAATTTTTGGCTTCTGCCTTTCTCACTCATTGAAAGAAGTGCAGTAACAATTGCTACTACTCAGACTTCGCTTTTCTGTGAGACTTAAATTCAAATCCTTTGTTATGTATAAACCCTGCCTGCGGGGACGCTTACATATTGTAAATTTTTACATTTCTCCTTAAAATTACCACTGGATCGGAACGCCCTGAGAAAATCCGGCAAAAAACTCAGCAGGATGGTCTCATCATCATCATTTCAGCCTATTGCCGTCCACTGCTGGACGTAGGCCTCCCTCATGTTGCGCTACAATGTGCGGTTCTGTGCCGCCTGCATCCAACGACGCCCAGCAACTTTCACTAGGTCATCGGTCCACCTAGTGGGGCGGCGTCCTACACTGCGTCGTCCGATACGTGGTCGCCACTCGAGAACCTTTCTTCCCCACCGATTGTCGGTTCGTCGAGCGATGTGGCCTGCCTATTGCCACTTCAGCGTGCTAATTCTTCGTGCTATGTCGGTTACACCCGTTCTTCCGTATTCCGGATTCTATCTCGCAGAGAAATCTCGAGCATAGCCCGCTCCATAGCACGCTGAGCGACTTTGAGCCTTGATATGAGGCCTACATTTAGGGACCACGTTTCCGTGCCGTAAGTCATCACTGGTAACACACGCAGGATGGTCTATTTTTAATTTATTCGCTAATTTCATTGAAATAAAATTACATACAATAATAAGCCTATTATTAGCTCCAACGCTCCTTTCGAAAAATTATAGGACACAATTCACAAATCTCTCAAAAGTCTCAGTCCATCTCTCACGTCTCAGCCCAAATACGTCTTACTACTGGTCTCGGCATAGGGTTTTATTACAAGTTTTCCTTCTCATGCGTAGATGTTGTATGCCTGTTGTATCCCTTAGTCATCTTTTATCGCACCCACTGGGAAGATAGGGCATGATGAAATGTATTCTTACTCCGTCATCTAACGCAAACGTTTCATTAGTATTTACATTCTCCAAAAACCGTGATTAGTATTAACTATTTTTTTGGGGTGGGTTACGGTCAGCGCAATCCTCGCATCACTCCGTCCGGGGCGACACAGGGGCGTAAGCACGCACACCCGCAGCCCACCCGCGACACGTCGTTGTCGTTGGATCGACCACCGGAGCAGAGTGACATGACGTCAGTGGTCGGTCCGATGGAATACCCCTTAAGGAGTACCCTCTCCTCGACCGACGTCTTTCCTCACGCGGTCGGCCCTTCGGCGGGTGACGGACTAATTCTCCAGTCCAGTCACCCGCGGCCTCGGCTAGTATTAACTTGAGGTTTCCTCGAAATAGTGAAAATATAGTTTAGAATTACAGGTACCTAAGTACCTACCTGTAATATTCAGCCAACAATATATAAACCTTAGATATATGTATTTAAGTCACATTTGTATTGAGTCAAATGTTAAATCGTGACCCGTCTCAAATGTCAGCGAGTAAATTTGATAAGTCATAGTTTCGAACAATCGACGTGCGACGCCCATCACATTTCACGTAAAACTTTATTGGCATTAAGTTAGGCAATACGCAATAAAAGGTCACTATAATTTTCTTGGAAACATTGGAGCTTCAAAACTTCGCAACAATATCATTTTATTAGTATATTGATCTATCAAAACTATAATAGCAATAAAGCAATTTCGTGTGGTTAACAAAGTACACAATGTCAGCACGAATTCTTTTCTCGCGGATGCCTTGAGCGGCGTCTAAAAGGCGAAAGCAGATAACATCATTGCAATGCCTTTAATTCAAAATAAAATCCATTGGACACCATGACATATTATATTGCCAATTTTCCGTGTGGTGACGGAGTAAGAATACAATTCACCACACCCTATCTCGCCCGTGGATGTTGTAAAAGACGACTAAAGGATATAATACGCATATAACATCTATGCAAGAAAAGAAAAACTTAAAACGAAACCCTACACCAACCTATCTGACCAGCATGGTGTAGTAAGGTCAATTTCCCTCCTACTGTGGAGGAGGCTCGAGCCTAATAGTGAGACGTATATGAGCAGAAATGATGATGAATGATGAATTTTATTTTCAAATGCATTTTCAGCTAGTAAATTTTCGGTTAGCAGATAACCTTATAGAGATAGGAAATGTCGAAAGAAAATTCCATGCCAATCCGTTTGGCTATAGGAGAGCGTATTTCCTCCCATTGTGAAGAAGACCTGTGCCCATGAGTGAGACATTTACAGACTGCTGAATAAGTTAAAAGGAATAAAATAAATCACAAAATATAGTTCGAAGTCGTTAGTACGATTCGCCTCAAAGGTAGCGTGACAGTTTGAAGGCTATTCTCGATAATGTCGGACAAAGTAAAAGCACTAATTTTGTGTTTCATAACATTATATTTATTTAAAGAACAGATTATAAGCTATTAACTAAACAAGTCTTTAAGCATTCATTACTTCCGTACCTACAAATTCTTGTTTCATAATTTTCAGCATTCATCATCGTAAGGCAGGAAAAGATGTCACATTTCATAATGTAGTATTTGTCCCTGTAAAAGGGCCTATTACTATGTCCCAAGTTGCAGACTTACTGTGTAACTGAGAGTTTTGAAAGAGGAAAACTCAACGTATTCAAAACTCTAGAGATACAACAAGAGAAACAAAACTTAAAATCTTATCCCGATTCGTTTAAAGTTGCAGAGGTTGAGTATCCGAAAGAACATGCCAAGAGGACCACTAAAGTCAAAGGTATCAGTGGATCACTCAAAAGGCGGAGAGAAGACGCCCATTATGGGTTCCCATGCTGCCCTTCTATTGCACCAGATGAAAGCATGTGTTGCAGTAGAAATACCCAAACGTGTGACCTACGTGCAACAGAAAATAATGATAAATTGAAACGTTAATTGTACCGTGTGGTGACAAAATAAGAATACAGTTCACCACCCCCTCTCTTGCCCGTGTGTGCCGCAAAAAAACGCTAAATAAATATGCATATGTCACCGTAAAATTGTACGAACCGTTAGTTTATAAACTATCTAGTGAGATTATAAACTATCGACAGATTGTGAACGGACAGAAAAATTTACAATCTAACGCTTATATTTTCGTAAGTTTATAAACTGACTATGTTCAACCGTCAAATTGTGAACAAAACGCAAAGTGCACGCCTATTGGTTCAACGAATCATTGTTTTCACACGCTGTCCCGCCGCCATTATTATTTTAGCGACATTACTACATTATATCAATTTAAAGATATTAAAAACAGTTTTTTGATGGTATTTAATAATGTAAGTTAATATTTGCTGACAATGAGCTTTTTGATTGCTAATAATTATGTTTGTAACTTTATGCACACGAACACGTGCTATCTATAACGCCAACCAATCAGAGGACGGTTACCAAATTCGCAGGCGAGAAATTGTAAGACAGTGCTGTGATTGGGTCATTTCTTTTTGAACGGATGGTTAAAAGTATTATAATCACAATTTGAAGGTTGAACATAGTCAGTTTATAATCTCACGAAAATATAAGCGTTAGATTGTAAATGTTTGTGTCCGTTCACAATCTGTCTATAGTTTATAATCTCACTAGATAGTTTATAAACTAACGGTTCGTACAATTTTACGGTGACACATATACCGTCTATCGAAGAGATTGAAAACTCGAAATTAAACCCTATGCCAATACGTCTGGCCAGCGTGATATAGTAGATCAACTTCTCTCCTATAGCGGAGAAGGCTCGAGCCCACCAGTGGGGACGTATATGAACTGAAATAAAGAAGATAAAATGCAATAACATGTAATTTCGAGCCATCAACTTTAAAGATTAATAAGTATTTAAAATTATAATATACCGCCACAGATTACGCAAGTACTTTTCCATATAGAGAGACTTACTGAATTTCGCAATGCTCGATGGTCACAATTTCCAGTTAAGGAGCCTGTCTCTACTGTAATTGGTCACAAAACGCGATATTATCAAGTAGGCACTTTGGTGTGTAAGCGAATAACATAAAGCTAACAGGCCTTTGTATTGTAGTACAGTGAAAGTGAATGGCCGCCCAGATTCGGTCGGACTCTCGATTTCGCACGGCTCGAGGTCTCGTGCCAGCCATTAAGGCAGCGCATGTTTCTTATTTAGCAACGTGTGATACGAGAGACAAATAAGAAAAAGTAACAAGGAAACGAATCTTTAAATTATATCTTCATAGTTGCCAGCCTACTTTCCCTAATATGTATGTGAGGTAATTAAAAAAAAATACATATGATTTTATATTCCAATTTGGTTACAATTGTAGCTAATGTGTGCTCATTTAATTTACCTACATATAATTTCAGTATAAAGTATATTCGACTAATAAAAATTAACAAAGAAAATGCAGCCAAAAGATTAAAGTGATCCGTTCAAAGGATGGAGAGTGATCGATGGGTTATGCAGCCCGTAGTGACTTACCAGCCCAAAACAAGCCAGATTAGTTACTTAGAATACCGGCAGAAAATAAAAAAATAAAATCCATAACTTATTCGATAGACAATCTTAAGCGGTATCTCATTAGTATCAGTTATGGTTTTTATTCATCACTATTATCATCATCATCACAGTTCCTATATGTCACACTACTGGGCTCGGTCCTCCTCAACATTGTGAGGGAAATTTATCTAATTGACCACGCTGGTCAGGCGGATCGGTATAGGGTTTTATTTCGAGTTTTCCTTCTCTTGCATAGTTGTTATAGACACAAGATAACGCTTAGTCGCATTTTACGACACCCATGGGCAAGAGAAGGGATGATAAATTGTATTCTTACACGTATTACATTTTATTATTTGTATAAGATTTATGTACCTAAAACGAGAATCGAATAGAATCAGATAATGTGTCAACAAGAATGCTGCCGAAAATGATTTGTATTCTTCAACATATATACCTACGTCCCTCTGACAGGCACCAGGCTGTTTCATAACAGAGAAGAAATTGACCTACTCTACTCTGGCCAGGAACATAGGATGTTATTTTTAAGCTCTCATCGTCTTCAATGGCCTAGTATCTAGTAACATCTCTTATTTGTCTCTTATGATGCCCGTAAGATATTAAAACATTGTCTACTTAACCGGTTACTACAAGGAATAAGGTCAAAGTGATCATGATAATGTTAAAAGTGGTTACATACGAAATGCAAAAGTAAAATTACATAAAAAAATATTGTCAGCTTATGGGATTTGTATAAAATATGTAAAAGAAACTGTTATTTACTGTTTTAATAATGCGCCGGCGAATAATCGTCGTTGGGCGGAAGACGACTATTGCAAACAAATGTACATACGCCTGACTGCTTCGTTGATCAAGTGATTATGAGAAACCTAAGCTCGAATTCTTAGCCACCAAAACGTGTTATAAGGTGCAATGCAGATTTTCATAAAAACATCTTAATAGAACGCTCGACTTTATACCTCTGCATACCCGTCTCGTAATAAAGACAAGATTATAAAAAAGAAATGGCATCCACTTGTTTACTCTGTTTTCGCAAGTGATTTCCTTTTAATTATAAATGAAAACGTGACCAGAGTTTTAATAGCTACCAAAAAAAAGTTTTCTTAGAAACAGTAACATAGTAGATAGAATAAGAAATATTGATAATTTATGCAGGAAAAACTGTGAACACTTCGAGTTTTTTTCGCAATATAGAGGAAGCCTGTGCCGGCTTAGAACATACACAAGTATATAGGCCGAAAAAAAAACCGAAGTAGTAAGACCATAGAAAATCAATAAATTTTGTTCTTGAAATTTTAACACACCACTAGTCATATACGTCATACGGTCATACCAAACTAGCAGGCCAAGTGTCACCGGTTCAATTTTCACGCAGGACAATACTTTGCCCAATCCAGAAATTGTTGTTATGGGTCTGGTTGTAAATTGTGGCCGTGAATTACGTTTGTAAAGTATTATTGCCATGCAAGGATTATTTAGGTAGTGCAAGGTGCTGTCTTTAAAAACAAATACGCATAAAACCGGAGAAGGATAAATGAATTAAATTAATTCATCCTTCTTCGGGCCTTTTACGTTCCGTTATTGAACACGGGCCTATTCGACGATGGCAGAGGGATTAAGCACTACGATAATCATATCATATCATCAGACCTTCAGAGGATCATCAGATCAGACGGATTGGACTGGGGTTTTAATTCAGATTTTTCTTTCCTTGCAGTGATGTTATGAACATATCCTTTAGACGTCTTTTATCTCACAGAAAATACAGCACAACATTGTAAAGTTGATGGTCCTTACATAACATTCACATTTACATCAAAACGCCCAAGGCAATTTAATTTAAAATTTAATTCGAAAACAATTTTTAAAAACGTTACTAATATTTCACTTTCCTTCCCAATATATACGTAGCATTATTTATTACAATCGAAAGTTATAAGACGTATCAATATTTAATATGTGTATATTTATAGATGATTAGCATAAACCGGCTCCTATCTGTATTCCAACCACGTTCACACTAGTTATGGAAATCAGATTTAAAATTATAATCACATAACCATACTACCAAGCACATTCTAGTCGTGCGTCCCTCATTTATACAGAGTAGTTTCTGTACGGACTCGAGCCTCCTCCCAAACCGAAGGGAAATTGACCATACTAAACCGTGCTGGTCAGACAGGTTGGTATAGGCTTTTGTTTCGAGTTTTCCTTCTCTTGCTTGATATTATATGCGTTTATGTTGTATTCTTATTCTGTCACCATACGGTACGTTTTTTAACGCTTTTGTATGTGTGTTAACGGAATTATAGACCACATCACGACATCCTAAAACAAGAGCTAGGACAGGCGACGGACCAGAGAGTAGTCCGTCCGACCCACAGAGAGGCCGACCGTATGATGGCGACAATAACAGTGTTGCCGAAGCGTCGAAGGTCGAATACCTAAAAGGGTAATCCATCTTCCCGGATAAATTGGGTGAGGTGTGTATAGACAGTCCATAGTCTACCCCAAAAAAAAAGGTAGGACAGGTAAATAAGGGAATGGGTCAGATTTCGTAAAGTTAAAGAGCGTACGTCGAGCACAATCTATACCAATAAATAAAATTGGAGTGTCTGTTTGTAATGTCAAAATAATAGGCTTTTTTCATGCTCACACGGTTATTTGCACGACACCTATGCCTAAAATAGCAATAAAAAAATTTTTGTCTGTCTGTCTGTCTGTTTGTTCCGGGTAATCTTCAAAACGGCTGGACCGATTTCAAAAATTCTTTCACCAATGGAAAGCTATAACATCAGGGCGTAAACTAGGCTATATTTTATCCCGGTATTCCCACGGGAACGGGAACTACGCGGGTAAAACGACTATAACCTATAACCGAAGCGAAGCGAGGGCGGATTGCTAGTATTGAATAAGAATTGAAAGTTGGTACGATCTAGAATGGTATTGTCACTTACCATTAGATGTATATTGTCATGAATTAATCTTTTTTTTTATAATTGAACATAAGGTTCATCATCATTAGCGTGCTTTTGTGCCAATTACTTGCGGTAGACACAATATCGCATGTTTAATCCAAATTCACTAAACGAAATTTTACGAAAAACTGTTTTTAACGTCATCTATTTACTGAGCACTGGATTTATATATTGTTTCGATGACTATACATATTTTAACTCTACTTTTTTTACTTTTTTATGAAAGGGTAATGTCACTAATATTTTATATTATTAATATATTAATTAAATTAATAATTCATCATCATCTTGCTCTTATCCCAATTACTTGGGGTCGACGCAATATGTCATCTGTTTTGACATATTGCAAAAAGTTTCGGCAATGACTTTTATGACCGGCCGCCTGCCTGACGTGAACCCTCCTTGGGAATGTAATCGTTGACCCAAATGGTACCAGATGAAGTTGGTCCGGGTCAATCTAGGGCTCTTAGTCGTCTTTTACGATATCCACGTGCAAAGCAAGGGTTGGTAGTATTCGAAGCCGCTACCACACAGCACATTAAATTAATAATTAATATGTTTTATTAGGAATAATAGTTATTAATAAAATAAAATAAAAAACAATTATTCCTGAAAAGCTAATATACCCTTATTTATATACGTTAATGTTTATCATAGATCTTTAAATAACTCTCCTGTATAATTTGTTTATTTATGATAGTGACGGTATTGGAATAAAGGTGCGATATGTACTCTGCCGTCGCACATAATGTTCAAAGGTAACTTGCATTCGTTTTATAGTCGGCCGCATGCCTAACGTCAAACTTTTGAATTTTCCAACCAATTGAATACTACATTGAATGTATATTAATTAATATGGTGGCCTTATTGTACGAATATATATCAGCACAGAAGATATAGTATTAATTACTCGAACAATGCATAATTAAAAAAGAACTGTAAATCCATTCATTAACATTATTAAGCTGGTGACATATGAAGTAATCAGACAGCCACAGCGCACGCGTTAGTATTTAATAGAATTAACACGTCCGAGAAATATACAAGCTAGGTGACGTTACTGAGGCAGTAACACTCTCAGCAATCCGCTTAACTTACGGTCACAGCGAGAACTCGGCCAAAGCAAAATATGTCACGTAAAGGGAAATTATGCAACAGTTTATGTCAACACCTATGATCGTATAACCAATAGTTCCGCTGTAGCTTCGTTATGGTAATTTTTGCAAGCGCAACCATATGAAATATGAAATTTACATTTCTGCACGTTGTTCGTCTTTAAATACGAATTTGTTATAAACAAACTCGTTCTTCCGATTATAAGTTTGTTCGTCCAAATTATGGATTGTTTTATCTTTTCTAAGAAATGTTTTTTGTAGCGAGCAAAAGGCCGGTCACGTTTTTCCTCTTATTAAAAAAAAATAACGAGTTATTTCTGTACGCCAAAATCGAGCAAACTAGCGAGTGAAAAGGCAATTGGTCCGCAGTCAATCACCCAACCTTTATTAACTAGCTGCAAGTTATGTGTGTGCTAGTATTTTTACAAGCTTTATTTCATTCATGTGAGACGCTTAAAGGCTGATCAAAATTATTAACCTCCATACACTTTAAAACCATTGCATCAAAAAACTAATTTACCAACAAACAAACTTATAAAACTCTTTGCAATGAGAATAATAATATTGAAATGATTTTTATTCTACAAAGAGTCTGCAATAAAAGAACAGCTTGCAATCTAAAAGTAAGTATTCTCCTTAAAATAAAATCCGTTAGCCCTTTACAATGCGGGCAAGGATCCAATATAAAGAACCTTACATTTTCATAGAAAAACTAACTCAATAGGGAAAACAATAATAGAAAAGCAATTCTATGTAAGCCACAGAGAAGCGCTCGAGCCGACATGGCGGGCGTTCTCGAGCGTCGAGGCATAGGCGACTTCTCTTCAGCCAATTGACTTTCTATTTTATTGTGTTGGCGCTAACGCGACATTGATGGCAGCACTTATTGCACTCCGTGAGACTTTTTATTTGAGCCCGGTGCCGACGGAATTGGCCGCAGCTACGTCTAACAGAATTGAACTTGGATCTGCAGTAGTAACTCAAACGTCCAATATTTTACCACCAGTGAAATAAAGCGATGTTAAACTTCGACAGCTTATACGTACCTGCAACAAAAATATATATATATGATTACACGTTATAAGGGTATATTGACAGTGTAATTAGCGTAGCGTAGGGCGTACGTATGTTACGGTAGCTTTTGGCCGGCAGTAAGCTTTATAGCTTTCGATGACCGTATGGTGACAGAATAAGAATACAATTTAACACCCTCTACCATGCCTGTAGGTGTCATACAAGACTAAGGGATATAATATGCATATAACATCTACATCATCATAAACTAATAATTATCCACATCATCGGTTGGAGCGGAAGGAACTGGTTTAACATTTTATCAAACTCAATCTGACCAGCGAAACAACAAAATTTGACCAACTTTACCATAGTAGGTCAAATTTCATTGTAAAGTTGTAGAAGATCTAGTAATAAAATTATCATTACAAATTAATTTATAACCAGTTATTTCAAAGATGCAATAATAATTCATTCATGTAACAAATACAAATAACCTGTAAAAATAAGTCAAGTCCGGCGGATGGGACATGGCATTCGACAGTTTGATATGTTTAATCGGAAACAAGCCGAGCATAAATATTGTTATGGACATGTTTGACATCAACCGTCAAAAACCGTACTCATACCGAAGTCAGAAAAATAAAAAATTGTTGTGAACATGATAAATGTGTATTACAATTACCATATTGAAGATTATAATTGTTTTATCCAATCTCTTTGATCATAGATATCCATACTAATATTATAAATGCGAAAGTAAGGATGTTTGTTTGTTTGTTTGTTTGTAACGCTTTCACGCTTAAACCACTGAACCGATTTCAAAAATTCTTTCACCATTGGAAAGCTATAATATCAGGGAGTAACATAGGCTATATTTTATCCCGGTATTCCCACAGGAACGGGAACTACGCCGCGGGTAAAGCGACTGAAACCGAAGCGAAGCGAGGGCGGGTTGCTAGTAATTTTATAAATTCTTTTCCTATGGCTTTTTTATAAAGAAAGATCGCTCCTTTTTTTTAATGACACGCGCCTACACTAGGGAAATACTCATTATATTGCGCGGCACTTTACAAACATATAATTAACGATTAACGAACAATATCTGGTTGACCGAGCTTCGCTCGGAATATTTTTGTCAAATTTATTTAGATATATATTAATAAAAAATAAATATTGAAAATTATATAAAAAATTACAAAAAAGAATTGCTCGTTTAAAGATATAAGATAGGCCTCCCTGGGTACTCTATAGGTAGACCTTTGTTACTGCACCTGGTACGCGGGTTCATCATCATCATCATCGCAGCCCTCATACGGCCCACTGTTGGGCTCGGACCTCCTCCACAACTACTACTGTTGTCTGTTAATTATATTTTTATTTGAATTTCATACTTAGCTGAGATCTATTCTTCAATGCAGTTTTCTTTAAAACCAATCTAAAAAAATATATAAGGGGGCGTTCATAAAATACGTGAGATGTTTAAGGGGGGGAGGGGGTCGAGTCAAATCTCATCTAATCTTACGTTTGGGCTTCCGGCAAATATCACGCATTTTTTTATTTGATTGAACCAAAAAAAAATTATACAATTTTGGTCCATTTAATTCAGATTGTACATGCTTAAGATTTAATCTCTTAAATTGCATCGATTTTAAAATTAATATATATAATTCATTCCAAAGTGAAAAATGCGGTGAGTTCTTCTTCAATGCGTATTTATATACTTTTCACTACATTGATATCTGTGACTATTAAAAAAATCGAACTGTTTGTCAAAGAGCAGTAAACTATCCACGGTGGCCAACCACTCCATCGGTAAAATGTTATGATCTGAAATTGAAAGAAACCGTAACTATTAGTTACGAGCAAAATACAATTATTTTTGTTGTCATATGGAAAGGCCTTTAGGAGGTTGATTCCTTTAGTTAAGAGTACATTTTATTCCTGATAAAATATCACAAAATTTAGGTAGTAACCTAAAAAATTAAATAAATTAAACGTTATAATCTAAAATTTTGTGAAACGAACATTTTGAAAAATCTCACGTGAGATTGGGGGATAGGGGAGGGGGTTGAATAAAATCTCACGATATCTCACCAGGGGGGGTAGGGAGGCACAGAAAATTTAGAAAAACACCTCACGTAATTTATGGACGCCCCCTAATTAGGAATATTTTATAAACAGAACGGATAAAATCTGCAACATTTTTTGAAGAGTTTTAAGCAGCTTTATTTTCAGTGGAACTCATTAATATTCAATGAAATGACTTTCTAGTTGCCGAAAGCTGTAGATAATAGGCTATGTTGATGTACAAATAGCGATTTGAGGCAAGATTAAAAAACCTTGATGAATTCAACCTTAAGAACTCGCATAAATAACAACATCTTATCCAAATAGGAGCACTGTATAAGTTCAATGGTAATTTTCCTTTCAAAAGGACATTATTAATGTCCTCGTAACAGTATTTAGGCCGCGGTGGCCGGCAACTCCGTGGCAGCGAACTGAACAGGATATTCTATTAAGCATGTGTGTGTGTGTAGACGTACTGGCACTCCTTTTACCCTGACTCCTATAGGCTCAAGAAGCGAGAAAGGGACAGAGCTGCATAGGATACTTACGAAAAAACAAATTACTCAAAGTAACATTAAAAAAATACCTGCAGATAATTTTAGGATTTAAACTTTAACTTAAGCTATTTTTCCATTATCCACCCATCACAGCTCATTTACGTCCCACTGTTGGGCTCGACCCTCCTCTACAATGGGAAGAAAATTGACCTGATATATCACGCTGGTCAGACGTATTGGTATAGGGTTTTATTTCGAGTTTTCCTTCTCTTGCAAAGATGCATATTAGATACCTTAGTCGTCTTTAACGACACCCACGGGCAAAAGAGGGGTTGCTGAATTGTATTCTTACTCCGTCATCATACGGATAAGCTATTCCTAGGCATTTAATTTTAATTTTTACTACTCCTGTTATTTAAAATTTATACCCAATGAAATTCATAAAAAATATTTGATATGCCGGTATGTAGTTACAATTTGCCCACGGTCGCGAGTAGAGAGGGAAAGCACACCGTCCTGCCACCACTGCGATTGCGACGAGGACACGGCGCAGCACACTCTCGAGGTGTATACTGCGTGAGCAGTGCAGCGCCGTGAACTCGTCGCAATCATCGGTGCCGACCTGCCGCTGCCGACCATCGACCGGTTTGGGACGCATCGGTTGGAAGAAAATCGTTAAAGAAATTTATTTGCTACGTATGTACTTGCATAAATATCAGTCATCTTAAAATGGCAGGAAGGAAGGGAGACCCATCACTTTCACACGGTAATCAATATACCGCACACCATAATCGATCGATCGATCAAATCACGCCGATCAAAACCTTAATTCTATCCCATACTCCTTCTACTGTGGTGTGCAGTATATTGATTACCGTGGGCAAGTGGTGGGTCTCCCTTCCTTCCTTCCATTTTAAAATTAAAATGAAAATGGATTTCCGCTATGTATCGCCTAATTCAATCAATTATCAGTAATTTATCAGGTTTATTATAAAGAAAGGAAATAAAAATGCAACAAAAAAACCCGAGAACATTCGAATCAGTTGTTCACACAACGGAACCGCAACCGTTATCTCGTGACATCGCTATTAATTATAACGTTTCATTATAGAAAATGAGAAGCTTTGTAGATACTTTACAATAAGATTAGAAATGTAGGTAAATAAATCAGATGATTAAAAAAAACATTATAAATAAGTTTATTTTTACGGATTTTGTCATGTTTGTATTTGATTTTTGATTGCCCGAGCGACGTTTCGAACCCTTTCCAGCATTTATGGTTAGTCCGCCCATGACCTACCCACATCTAATCTTCGTCAATTCAGCTCATATATGTCCCACTGTTGGGCTCGAGCCTCCTCCACAATGGGAGGGAATTTGACCTACTACACCATTCTGATCAGACAGGTTGGTATAGGGTTTTATTTCGAGTTTTCCTTCTCTTGCACAGATGTTATGTGCATATTATATCCCATAGTGGTCTTTTACGATATACACGGGCAAGATAGGGAGTGGTGAATTGTATTCTTACTCCGTCACCACACGGAAATCATTAACAAAATAAAATTATAAATAAAACTAGGAGCCATTTTCACAAGTTTAAGAAACACTGTTCACTCACTGGAAATAGCTACGTAAATGATTCATAATTTTAACTTCGCGCACATTCTAAGTAACGCTACACACAAACAAGTGTGTACTTATGTAAGCACGTAAGAAGTGTATACTTCAGGGGCGTAGATAAAAATCTTTCTAAAAATTTTATCCTTCGCGTTATCCTACGTTTGAAATAAAAACGACACTAATAACATAAAAAAGGTATTTAATACATTGAAAGTTTTATTATAACGCATTATCTAGTTGACATTTGTGACTGTGTACGTGCGCATCGTAAAAAATTATGACTAGTTAACTTTAGGGTGTAGCATTTTTTGTGACGGTGTGCGCGTGCGTAGTGAAAATTTACTCTCATAATTTTCTCAAAGGCGCAAAACGGAGTATAACTTAAAAAATTAGTGTTCATATCCAAGATGTTATATGTGCCAACCATAATGACATTATTATATACTAGTAACAAACAACTAGTATACTATATACTAATAACAAGCAAACATAACAGTCACAAATTGCTTTTGAGTTGTGAAATCAAGTACTATCACATACACTCGATGTCAAAGTTGGTAACAACGTTATGATTTAATGCCGTCGAATTATTATCTGTTGTAAACTTCACTAATGATCTTCACAGGTGGAGATAATACGATAATTATGTGTTACTAATACCTACGATAATAAACTCGAAATAAATCTTATACCAACAGGTCTGACCAGCATGGTATAGTAGGTCAATTTCCCTCCCATTGGGGAGGAGGCTCGGGCCCAGCAGTGGTGCTCCCCATGTGGCGACAGGACTAGAATATAATTGTCACCATACCTTGCTTGCCTCTCGGAACTGTAAAATATTATATATACCTACGTATATTCTTACTCAGTCACCACACGGAAAGGGCACTTACATATTGACAATTTTACATTTTATTTGAAATAAATCTAATAATCTACCATCGGATCGGACCGCAATCACAAGCTGAAAAGATCTGCGTAATGTCGATGGGCTCGTCACTTTTTAAATTACTTCTTTTAAATGATATTGTATGTATAAAACATGTTTAGCAACTATTAGCTCCAGTGTGATGCTCTTCCAACTAAGATACATTTTTTAAGATGCAAACTAAAAAAAATATTAAAAGATATAGCTGGATCAGATTCCACAAAAGCACCCGATCACAAGTTAACTACTGGAGATTATTTCAGGTACCTACTTATGGTATTCACACTAACAGAATTATATTACTAAGGCTCCAACCATCCCTCTCTGAGAGGAAGGTGCATCTGAGATACAGACAGCGAAAGAGTTTGCCAGTTGAAATGTGTATTTCTACGGCCGCAGCATATCATAATAACTTTAATAATCGTTCTTGCCTCTATTATTTATTTAAGAAAGTATTTAAAAAGTACAAATTGTGAACTGTTCACAAGAATTGAACTTGAATTTGCCAAGTTTTTACCCTAAAATAAACTGAAGACGATGCAATTCTTTTAAAACTCAAAAGATAAATGAAAGAGGATTCATTCAAGGTATGCGGAACAGTAAAACATTTTATCAAGTATCAAATTCCTTATTCAATAAAAAAACACAACACGTCCATTCATAAGAATGTTTTCATGTGCTCAATAAAAATGTATATATATATACACTCATAAATGTAAATATTCACACAATATGTAACCATTCAGCGGATCGTTCACTTGTCAACTTGTTGTATTGATATCCAGCAAATTCTCGCGGTTTCATCAGTATAGTTGCCGTTCCCATAATAATAGGGGGATAAAATATAGCCTATGTTATTTGCAGGTAATGTAATTTCCATTGGTGAAAGAAATTCCCGTTCCCGCGGCAATACCTACTGAGAAATAATATAGTCGCAGTTACTCAATGATAATGTAGCTTACCATTGGTAAAAAGATTTTTAATGTCAATTCAATGATATAGGTATGAAAGCATAACAAACGAATAAAAAAATTTCTATCCGAATTTATAATATTAGTTAAAATTTATTATTCCAGACGCTTCTCTTGTGTAGATTATGTGCATAAGTATTTAATGTCATTATTTTTTTTTTCGAACAACCATTAATACCATAAATAATATCAACATTAATAACATTCACAATACATCAATCACCATTTTTATTTTATCTTAGCAGTTCTAAGATAGACCTGCAGTCTGTATGGCGCAAACAGAAGATGATAGTAGACATATGGGTTTGTGTTGTTTTATTCCTGACTATTCGGTGTAGATTTAAAGTATTTATTATTATTAGGAGCAACTATATTTATGCTTTTTAAAATAATGTCTTTACGTGCTACTGCAATGATAAATTAATAAGAACTTGTTATTGCGACGGTTGTTGTAGCAACATGAAATGAAATTATTTATTATTATGACAAACACAAAGCATAAGAAAAGACAAATTTAAATAATGATAATTTCGAAAAGTGTTTGCCACAATCCGGTCCCAACTCAGCATAATGCTGGCCACAGATGACCAGCGCTGATCTTCCGTTGGTACCGGGAGGAGACATCACGCACATGCTCTCAGTTTAAATTCGAACTAATAATATTAACATAATTAACAAAAGTGTACATTTTCACATAAATCTGATAATAAATTCTGTTTGACTATACCTCCTTAATTGCAATTTATAAATACATATTTTCCTAATTTTGATTATAAATAAAAAATAAAATAAAAATTATAAATATACCTGCCTGAAATAAATATACCTATATAATAACAAAAGGAGGCCAATAAATTTATGGGTGCCTGATAATTAATGAACATATAATTAAAATACAATTAAAAAGCACTGGTGTCATGTATGAGTAGTTCCTCGTTTTTTTTGATGTGCGTAAATAAAATCTGTTATTTTTTTTTTGAGAATGTGCAAATTATAAAAACATTGTTTACATAGCAATATATCTTGTATTTCCGTGTGTTGTCGGAGTAAGAATACAATTCACCACGCCCTATATTGCCCGTGGATGTCGTAAAAGACGACTAAGGGATATAATATGCGTATATCATATACGCAAGAGAAGATAAACTCGAAATAAAACCCTATACCAACCTGTCTGACCAGCATGGTATAGTAAGATCAATTTCCCTCCTATTGTGAAGAAGGCACGAGCCCAACAGTGGGACGTATAAGAGCTGATGATAATGTTATGTTAATTTCCATTTATAATGGTCGCACCTCCTATACGCTACAGAATTATGTTTTCCTAGTGCTAGAGGGTCAATAAAACCCACGCAGGAAATAATTTGTGTCCGATAATTGTATGTTTTAATATCCGCTGCGATACAAGCAAACATTTATTCATTAGTGCGGAGTAAAAATATTAAGGTTTGGATATAACTTAATTTTGCATATATCCAAATTCAAAATCATTTATTACGAGTAAACCCCGAGAGCACTTATATATTGTCAACTAACAACCCGCCCTCGCTTCGCTTCGGTTTCAGTCTTTCCTGCGTAGTTCCCGTTCCCGTGGGAATACCGGGATAAAATATAGCCTAGGTTACGCCCTGATATTATAGCTTTCCATTGGTGAAAGAATTTTTGAAATCGGTCCAGCCGTTTTGAAGATTACCCGGAACAAACAGACGGACAGACTGACAAAAAAAATATAAAGTGTATTTTAGGCATATGTATGGTGCAAATAACCGTGTGAGCATGAAAAAAGCCTATTATTTTGACATTACAAACAATACACTCCAATTTTATTTATTGGTATAGATTTCATTTATTTCAACTCAATTAATGCAATAAACTACCACCGAATTAGAACGCGACCACTACTAAGAAAAGCCAGCAAGAAATTCAGCGGGTTTATTTATTATTCTTACAATTATTTTTTTACTAAATTCTTTTATATAAAATTGTATAAAACATATTTAGGAAACTAGCAACCCGCCCTCGCTTCGCTTCGGTTATAGGTTATAGTCGTTTTACCCGCGTAGTTCCCGTTCCCGTGGGAATACCGGGAAAAAATATAGCCTAGTTTACGCCCTGATATTATAGCTTTCCATTGGTGAAAGAATTTTTGAAATCGGTCCAGCCGTTTTGAAGATTACCCGGAACAAACAGACAGACAAAAATTTTTTAATTGCTATTTTAGGCATAGGTGTCGTGCAAATAACCGTGTGAGCATGAAAACAGTTCTTATTTGTATTATATACTTGTATCGTTTTTAAACACAATATACACAACACAGATTCATTATGAAAATCTCATTATGAATATTTCGTTAAAAGCTGGATCAGTGTTCGCCAAAACCACAACTTTAGCCATTAATGTTAAATCTGTACCTATTTTACGTTGTTTTCCGAAGCAAACACAATTTCGCAAAAAGACTACAACGTGGCTTCGTTTTTTCAGGCTTTCCAATACATTAAAATTAGAATTGATAAACATGTAGCATAAACTAAATATTACGTAGTACTTTCAAAAAGTATTGCTTTCAAAAAGAGGAGAACAGAATCTTTTATTTATCAACAAAAAAATATTGACCAGCATAATTAATGATTTAAATTTATTTTATTCAGACTATATTTTCTTTTTTTTTTGGGAGGGTACTCCTCACGTGTCACGGGTGGGTTACGGGTATGCGTGCTTACGCCCCTCTGTCGCTCCAGACGGAGTGGTGCGAGGAGCGCACCGACCGTAACCCGCCCCAAAAAGAAAACAAAAAAGACTATTTTTTTAATTGACATTCTCATCTTTTCTTGTTCTGTCAGGCCATATACCGCAACTGTCTGTCTCAATCCTCTCCCAAAATGGGCTATTTAGAGATTACTTGAATAAATGAATGAATCATATTTATAAACATTAAATTCTTCATCATCACAGTTCTTATACTTCACACTACTGGGCTTGAACCTACTAAAATGGGAAGGAAATTTACGTACAATAGCGCGCTGACCAGACATGTTGGCATAGGGTTTTATTTCGAGCTTTCCTTCTCTTGCAAAGAAGTTATGTGCAATAATTCCTAAGTCGTCTTTTACGACACCCAGAGTAAGATGTGATGAATTATATTTTTACTCCGTCACTAGGTACATGAAAATTAAACAGGGAAGATATCATTAAATTAAATTCTTCAGCGAATCGCATCATTTACGATTTCGTACGATATTTTTTTTGTATTACTACGGATTACTAATAATTATAATTTATCTTGTAACACGTACGATGACTGACTAAACGCGGGATGAACCATTCGCCTATCCTTTTTAGGGTGTGTTAATAGAAGACTATTTAAGAGCAGTAAAGAGGTAATGAGGCTCAAATCTAACATTCGAATAATCTTGGCGACGGGGGCTATGGTGAAGAAATAAGCCCTTAATTAACCGGCCGACTGCGATTCAATGGGGACAAAACAGTTTACCTTAGTTTAATAGTTCTACTTAGTGGCTCGCTTCATAGACTTATCAAACCCGACTGTTCTCAAGCAAGTAGAAGTACCGACTGAAGATATAAATGTATGTCTTTTTAGTGTCGTTTTTTCTTTCATATTATTTTCATATACAACGATTCATTTCACGTCGCAAAATAAAGGCCAAAAACATGTGTACAATTCACACGTGGTAGAAGTGAAACCTTAAAAAAATTGTACAATTATTTTAAGGTTTCTACTTCTACCACAGCTTTGTACTACGCATGCGCGCACAGACACGTACAAAGCTGAGGCCCAAGCAAACTCCCGCTATGTCTTGATAAACACGAGTGGAGGGAGTACGAAGCAGGACACAAAGAGAACCACGAATATAAGAAACACTGTATAATGCTTCCTATCTCATTTTCTCCCACGTTAAATGTTTTGAATTTATGTGTCTATCTCTTTTTACTGTCGCTTTTCGTTTCATCGACTTTCAAATTCCAACGATGCTTAAGAAGTTTTCACTTCAAAAACCAATGAAATTAATTGTTACACTCCAGCCATAATCAATTTACGTAAAAGAAAGGGACATACTATCCCCTTTATAATAACATCAATCTTTCTTGGTGTGCCTTATGCCCAAAAGCGTTATGGAATGGAGCCGGGACCCCAGTATGGTTCAGTATCCACCTTAGGATGTTGGTTTGCCGATTTGAAATTTTAGGCTGAACACCTAAGAAACTTCAAACAAAAATGATTGAAATTGTATAATTAATTATCTAAAGCCGAGAAATCTATGTATTAACTTCATTTTTAATACAAAAACAGTAGATTCCGCAACTTAAATGATAAAACACGATACGAAAGTTTTCGATCTGCCACAGTTCAATATATATTTTTTATAGTGGAGACCCAGAATAAAACAACGCTGGATACATCAATGCTTAAGGGTATTAAATCAATCTGAAATCTCTGAAAAACTCGCAAAATAAGAGATATAACAAGAATTGCACTGAAAAGATAATTGGTTTATTTATATTGCGTTGATCAGAAGGATCGGTATAGGGTTTTGTTTCGAGTATACATTCTCTTGCAATAACGCTATCTGCTAAAGTTTTGTACGATAACTGTTTGTATGCATGAACTTCAAACACTCATCTCTCAGCTTATTCATGTCCACTGTTACATGACAGCCCACTAAAAGCAGGTAATGCCGCAATTACCACGATTGGTAGACGTGCTGGTGTTAATTTTCTGTTCCGAAACGACCAGACGATCAATGCTTCTCCCCTGACACTCCCTTAGCCAGTTTCAATGGCTCCCACGATCACCACACAAGCAATCAAAAATTGTACACCATGTATTCTTAAAACGCCAATAGACAATCATACATTATATTCAAATATGTGATCGGAACAATTCAGCATAATCTATATAATAATACAATTATAAACATATACGAAATGCCACATATGGGAGGAACAAATAGATATGCAAACATTACAACCAATAGTTAATATCGAGAGAGCCTCTGGGTTCTATATCAACAGCAAGTTCACAAACATCAAATTGGATCAAGACCACAACTTAACTAGTCGAGAACTCTAATGTAAGTTCCAACAGCTGGGGGTCATGCGTTTAGATTAAATACTTTTTACATCCTAACTTATAAAGTTACTTATATCATAAACGTGAATGTTAATTTATTTGATCATCATCCATATACCCTTTACAAGGATACAAGCACCTTTCATAACAGAAAAATAACTCTTTTTAAAGGTCATCCGGCATAACATGCAATAGTAGCGGCGGGGATAGCAGAGATACGTAGCCTTAAATATACAATACACTAGCTGACCCAACAGACTTTGTTCTGTTCAAATAAAATAAAAGGAATTCTCCTTGAAATCGACAGCAGCGCCACCTACCGAGGTAATTATGAATCTAAATCATTCTCGACTCCCCTTGAACACACAAAACATTTCATCAACATCGGTCCAGCCGATTAGAAGTTCAGTGACATACATAGGTACACAAGAAATTTATATTTAAAGATTAGCTGACTTAACAGACGCTTCTCTGTACCAATTTAAAAATAGTATTCCTTGAAAATGATCGCAGCGCCACCTACCGGGTCCTATTGCGTCCTTTAAAAAAAGCCATCTTCCTATTAGTAGCTTTCAAATGAAAATGGTTTAGGTCACATTGGTTGGATGGTTTCAAAGTCTATAACCGACATAAAAACATTTTTGTGTGTCTATGTATAGATATGATCACTTTCCGTGTGGTGACGGAGTAAGAGTACATTGTCGTCAAAGACGATTAACCCCTCGAGCGCTTTTGGGACACACGTTTGGCCCAAATAAACTCTTTACAATTAGCAATTGCTTTTAGTACGTTTATTTAAATCAACCAATCAAAAGCTATTGATATATATATTTTATTTCATATTTTCTTGTCATATAGCAACAATAATAGTTTACGTAAAACTATAAAATTCACTGAACTTTTTTTAATATACCAAAGCGCGCGGGGCACTCGAGAGCGCCGCGATGTTTGGCGCGTGAGGGGTTAAGGAATTAAGATAAGGCAACTCGAAGGAAAACCCGCCTGACCAGCGTGGTACAGCAGGTCAATTTCTCTCCTTTTGTGGAGAAGGCTCGAGCCCAACAGTGGGACGTATGGACGTATACGAGCTATGATGAGATATATTTTAACAATTTGCCGTGCAGCTTAAAACATTTTTTCTCACCAACTCTTCCTTTTCTGTGGGTGTCATAAGAGTACACTGAGGGCTGTAAGCAAATAACATCACTGCAGTAGAATGAATTTTCGAAATAAACCCTACGACAAAATAACTTAAACTTTGTGATATAGTAGGCCATTTCCCTCCTCTTGTGGTTACGAGACTGATCTACAATAGTAAAAGGTACACATAGAGGCTGTCAAGAAGAAGAATTACAATCGTGATATTTAAATTAGATATTTCTCATTTGTATTAAGAGATTTATGGCGTCTTAGCTTTTTCTTGAAACAGCAATTTACAGAATAGGTAATTGTCATCAATATCTTAGCTCGCAAATAGGGATATGACCTGGAGGGAAAATAATCGATTTTTATATAATCGATTTTTTGTTTTTTAAAATAAATAGATTATTTTAAAATAAATAATCGATTATAAAATAATCGATTTTTTCTCCCAACAAGGATTGTGTTGACTTTTTTTTTTAGGAAATGTGAGCTTTTTTTTCTAATATACTATGAAACCATCGTGATGACCTTTTTTTAGGAAATCTGGCCGTGAATAATCGATTAATTTTGAATAATAAAAATTTTATTTTATTTTGATAATCGATTGTAAAAATCGATTATTACAAAAAAAATATCGAATAATAATCGTTTTTTTTTAAATCGATTATTTTTTCACATCCCTACTCGCTAGACGTTTTAAATTGCAGTAGAAATATTATAGATCGTATATATTGATTTATTAAATTGTTAGTACGATTACTATATAGCAAAGAGTTAACTTCAAGTAATAACGATTTTATTTATATATATAATGTTAATTATAGAAAGTCAACGATCCTCTTATTGTAGAAAAGAGCCCAACAGAGTACATGTATATAAGTTGCCTCATATTTAACCCGTTTGAGTTGAAAATTCCTAAATTAATATGCCTTCATACACTGCAAGGTTCATTGGCAAAATACAGAGCAGTAAGGGTTGAAATCGGTAACCAGCAATAGCCAAGCAGGGCAGCCAGCTACTAATAAAATATAAGTCTCTAGATCGTTAGGAAGACAATTTAAAATCAATTACGAAGTATTCGGAAAATATAAAAAAAGGAAATAAGTGCGTGTAACATTTACTCGCGGTTGAAGTAAAACTTCTTTACCTTTTTTATTATTCGGTCGGTAATAATATTTAACATGTTTACGAGATTATATATATGTATATATAAACATAAATACTGACGATGATATAGTTCTTAATATTAAACTACTATTAACTAACTCAATTACTATTATTTTATTAATAAAGAAGTTATACCTCAAAAATATTTTAACGGGTAAACAGGCAGGCAATGAAAATTCATGGCACATTTATTACGTATAACTTATTTAGTCTAATTAAATTAACATTTCCGTATAAAGTAAAAATACAAGCGTCCCTACACATCTATTTTTTTTCTAGTAAAGTAAAGCAAAAATCAGTTGAATGATGTCATCATCATCATCAGCTCATATACGTCCCACTGTTGGGCTCGACCCTCCTCCACCATAACAGGGAAATTGACTTTACTTATACCATGTTGGTCAGACAAATTGATATAAGGTTTTATTTCGACATTTCCTTCTCTTGCATAGATGATATATGCGTTTTATATCCCTTAGTCGTCTTTTACGACATCCACGGGCAAGTGTTCCAATCCAACAGGGAGTGTTAGGTAAACTGTGTTCTTACTCCGTCACCACACGGATAATTTGATTTGATGAATTGATTGAATAAAATTGAACGAAATCACGCAATAAAACCTAACTTAACTATGGCAACCCGTCTTGCCAGCGCGGTGTAGTAAGCTAATTATCTA
Source organism: Lymantria dispar (assembly GCA_032191425.1). Taxonomy (NCBI): domain Eukaryota; kingdom Metazoa; phylum Arthropoda; class Insecta; order Lepidoptera; family Erebidae; genus Lymantria; species Lymantria dispar. The sequence goes on along the minus strand of CM063452.1, from coordinate 26,312,427 downwards.
GAAGAGCCCTTATCTAGACGAGACCTTTTAGCAACAGTGGAACTTATATTGACTGAGAAACAAAATCTCAATTACTTTTCAAAAATCGCATTGTTCCACAATAAATCTATTTGAAAATCGCAACTGCTAGCAGAAGAAGGCACTGTCAGAACTTCACAAACTTGTTAAATTGACCCGACGATTCCGGAGGAAATCCTGCACAAAGTTTACGTCTTTATTTATAGTTAAAAGGTGCTGTGTTGCTAACATAGAAGAGATATGGTACAACGTCCGGGCGCGGTTCCAGCCTTTTGTGCCAATACATGAGTCAAAATCTTACACCAATGTAGGTGTCGCTTCGTTAAACATCTGCTCTTGTGAGCTATGCTCTTTTATTTGCTTTAGAAATTGTATTTACTGACGTGTTTAAGAATTAAAAGTTGTAGATAATGTAAACGTGGTCAGTAAGTTTTCAATTGCAATTTACTCGGGAATGTGAAGTGGCTCGTGGTGATAGGTGTGTTTAATTTGACCAGATCATCGTTTTCGTTGAATTAAAAGAAATATCACTAACTACTGTGGCAGAAGTGGTGTAACAGGCCAATTATCCTTATATTTGTAGAAGAGCTCTGTGCTTAATAACGACACGCATATGAATTAAATGAGAGCATGAATGAATTTAGTGTAACATTTATAAAAATGAAAAAGTTAAGCTATTACATAACATTGTAGAGACATCATTTATACATGACTAGCAACCCTCGCTTCGCTTCGTTTTCAGTCGCTATACCCGCGTAGGTCCCGTTCCAGTGGGAATACCGGGATAAAGTATAGCCTATGTTACTCCCTGATGTTATAGCTTTCCATTTGTGAAAGAATTTTTAAAATCGGTTCAGTGGTTTAAGCGTGAAAGCGTAACAAACAAACTTCCTTTCGCATTTATAATATTAGTAAGGATGTAAAATTTAACCTTAGTACAAATTTTAGGCAATCAGTAATAGATTGTAGGATTTATGTGGAGTGCGAAGTTTAAATTTTCACCACTTATCCCATCCACAAATGTAAGATACACTACGGACTACGAGTCCATTCAATGTCTAACCGAACTAAAAAGTGTGATGCAGAAAATCAGGATAACGACATCTATCTAGTCCAGGGATTCCCAACCAGTGGGGCGCGCCTCACTTAGGGGAGCGTAGAATGATCCAAGGAGGAGCACATAGGAATTTGTTAAAATGATCTACGATGTGCTCTGACAAATATGATGCCAAGGCCAAGGATCCACCAATTGGTTAATAAAGTGCAGGCCCAATGTTCTCACTAATTATGTTATATTTGAGTCATTTGATTACATACGCACTTGCTATGTAAATGAAAATAAAGTCTTTTAAATAAAATTTTCATCCTTTGTGTTTCTTATCGTAGTTAGGACATAAGGGGCGTGATATTTTAGCATAAATTTGAGTGGGGCGCATAGGGTAAAAGGTTGGGAATCTCTGATCTAGTCACTCCAAAATCTCAGACACGCACAAACAATTTTCATTGGTCCTCGATGCTTGTGCAATGTATCTATGGTTGCCAACTTTTACTGACAAAAAAAACTTATAAAATGATTTGACTAGGAAAAAATTAAGTATTTGCAAGGGATAAAAAAGAATTTTCCAATTTTTATGTTTTTATTGCCTTAAAAACATATTTTTGTGTGCTTTTTGCACATATAAAGTCTGATTCACACAACATCTGACATCTAATATTGCGTTCAGTAATTATAAATCATTTCCTTCATCCGTTTTCACTTATGTGTACCCATTATAAGTGTTTTGTCTTACACATCACAGTAAAAGTTGGAAAATAAAGTATTTTTACATACTTTATTGGTATGCAAAAGTATAACGTATAATTACCAAAAATAAAGTCGGATACTTTATTATAAAGTATATTTGGCAACCCTAAATTTATCCAACCTTTAGAAAGGGGTGAAAATTATGTTCAAATATTCTGTTACATACAAAACAATTTAATAATAAGCGTATTAAAAAGTGAAACGATTTCGTATCTTCTTATACTAAATACTATAGAAAGCCAGTATTAAATACACTTAAAATATTTACGCAACGTTGGACATAAATAAGTGATACATTAATAATTTAAGTCTTGCACTTACATCATGCGATTGTACCAAAGTACTAAATTAAACGACCGCTTGATGCAAGAATGCAGCCTTTACATTCGAAAGTTACGAAACTGTAGTAGGCACTAAATATCAAGTTGATGTGGAACATAGACTTCCATTTATATAACGGTTGTAGGTATTATCTATATTTATATGTATATAAAAATCTTTAATCACGATGTTCCTTCATAATAATCTACGAAATTGTTTCCTACATAAATAATTGATATATAAATAGGTATGTTGATTGATTCAACTTCATAAACATATATTTTTTTTAATTATATTATGTACCTACATGAATTTATGCAAATTCTGTTTGTATATGATTTTTAGTGGCTATGTTTGTTTTAAATTTTTTATCTGTTTATCTGTCTGTATGTTCATATAACGCAAGAAATGATTGGCTTAGTGTAATCAAAATTAGTACATAGTAAAAACACGTGCTCGTGCAATTAGGAGGCATCCTTATACATTATTTTATTAATTACTAGCAAATTCTCGCGTTTTCATTCGCTTAATTCCCGTTGCCGTGGGAACGCGTGAATAAAATAGTCTATGTTACTGGATGATAATATAGCTTTCCATTGGTGAAAGAATTTAAAATCGCTTGAGGTGGTTGAGGCGTGAAAGTGTAAGAAACAAAGTCATATTCGCATTTATAATATTAGAATTACTAAAAAAAAAACCCAATGAAGCAAATAACCTAGAATTCTATAAATAATTCTTGTAATAAAACTCTAATAATAATTGAAATATTAATAAGTATTTTGAAAGTGTTTTTCTCTCTTCTCCTATATTTAGACGGTCGACGGCGTTGTGTAATCTTATTTATTAGCACTACAATTTCAGGCACTACGGTACATAAATTCATCTTTTTTTTTGCCACTTGTGGCAAACGAGCAAATAGTCACCGCAATGGTAAAGGGTAACAGGAGCTCATGGATTCTACAATACCAATGACACAGCCAAGTCGTTGCCATTTTTTACAAACTATAGCCTGGACTCAGCCCGTTCTTTCTGCCCAACCACGTTTCCTCCCAATCACCATTGTGTTGACCACTGGTGCGGATTCTTGGTCATCTATGACCGTTGTCGTTGTCTACCGTAAGGTGGAATTTCAGCTTCTGGGTTTCTCGCTTGGTGATCGAACTACTAGCCATATTTTTATTTTGAAAAACTACAAAACCATTACAAACATGGATTACAAAATATATGCAGTCCCAAAAGAATTATTACTTGTACTTACGAGGGCACAACCACAAACAATGCAAAAGAAGTCATAAATAAAGTACGATGTTAATTTCATTGTAATAAAGTTAAAACCGCAACCAACACTGAAACCCTCGGGTAGGATAGGGGATGATAAATTGTATTCTTACTTCGTCACCACACGCAAAAGTGTATCACGTAAACAGGTGAGAAACTCATTGATTATCCAGGATTTAATTTTAGTCTTAAACATCAAGCTTAATCCAAATTACATATTAAATGTGACCCTTAAAAAATTATTCATAAAATCTACCAATAACACTTTTTGCCCGGACCAAAACTCCAATCCAGAACAACTCATGATCAGCACTTGTATAGGTACTTATATTACTGTACTAACGAGTAAATCAATAAAAATAGTATACGAAATTATTACTTATTGTTTTTTCAATACGGCCTATTTCATTTGTTCATTTTATTGCGTGCTATTACAAAATAATCATAATACAATCAAATCAAAAACCAATCGACCATATCCAATCAATCAATCAATTGCTCCGCGATGGTATATTAATAACAATCACGATAAGTGGATTAACAACAAATTACCAATCCATTTGGTAAGGCCGGTATAATAAGCTAAGTATGTAGAGCCCCACGCGGTCAGAACTAAAGCTATTCGTGCTTCATAGATTATAGAGTTACACCAGTGTCAAAAGGATTCCCTCTAGGATAAAGTAAAATATCAGGTTGACCGAGCTTCGCTCGAAGTATTTTTATAGCATTTATTTAGATATATATTAATAAAAAATAAAAAAATAAATAATGAAAATTATATAAAAAATTACAAAAAGAGAATAATAATAACACCGAGATTAGATCCGAAGCCGTTTGTTGCCGATGTCAAAAATAAAATGAAATCTGACTACTTCGCCACTGAGCTATCGTAACTCATGACATTGATGGCAAAATTTGAATTCATATTCTTTTAAAATTTAATGTCATTATATTGTCTGCCAAAAACACGGACAAAACAACATTTTCTATACATAAAACCTAGCTAGATCGATTTTTTGGACCCGAATCCTCTAGTATGCTAAGTTTCAACAAAATCGTTGGAGCCGTTTCCGAGATCCTGAAAATATATATATTTACAAGAATTGCTCGTTTAAAGATATAAGATATATCGATGCCCCCAAGCAATAACCCAGTAATTGAAAACTCAAATTTTTCAGGAGTTAATGTTTTATATTTTTTAGCTATATCTTTTCAGTGAATCATTATTTCGCCATGTTAAATGTATCAAATAAAAGGTATTTTTTATAGAATAACCTTATAGTATCAGAATTACATTATATATTATTATCAAAGACTCATGTAATACATAAAAATATATATTACGTAAAATGTTTTGTAACGTTTTAACAGTATTTGTAAATTACCATATTGAATTATAAAGATGAATTCAGTAATATCAACTTACGAGATTATTGCGGTTAATTTTTAAAAGTAATAGAACAATAATGATTATTTATTTGGTATCTAACCAAGAAATTTCAATGAAGGGACTAACTGTAAGTTATGTAACTGTCTTATGCCGGGTAATCTACGCCAGTACACACGTTTCATCGTGTATTTTAATTCGTATGAATATTGTTACTAACCGTTACCGAAAAAAATATGCCTCATATTTCACTGCAATAAACTTGTAATCGCAGTAACCAAAATTTAACTTAAATTATATTACGGTATTATTATAATACCAATTATCAGTCATGAAATTTAAAAAGTAGTAATGTAATATTTCATTTTTGTCGTATAAAAATCTAATAGAACTTCCGTGAAATAAAACTTTCATTGGTCATATTTTTGTAATTAACCATAGAAAAAAATCCAAAAAAAAAATCGTATATGAGTCCTCGCCTACAGAAGTCAAATTTGAAATAAAAAAAAATCCAGTAAAATGCTATTACTAGGTTATTGCTTGGGGGCGTCGATATTTGCAGTAATATTCCATCAGGAATATATTATTAGCCTTTATTTAATATATCGCATTAAATAAGTAAGGGATATATAAATTTCTTGTGTACGTGTGTATGTCACTGAACTCCTCCTAAACGACTGAACCGTTGTTGATGAATTTTTTTTCTGTACTCAAGGCCATTCGAGAATGGTTTAGATTCACAATTGGACCCGGTAGGTGGCACTTTATTTGAACAGAAAAAACGTTTGTTGGGTCGTCTAGTGTATGTATAAAACCCGCGAGGCAATTACATATTATCAATTGTAACTTAAATTAATCCAATAAACTACTACCGGATAGTAACATGACTGCTACCGAGACCACCCGACAAGAAACTTAGCGGGTTTGTCTATAATTTTTAGCATTGTTTTACCGACTTCTCTTAAATAAAATTAATAGAACACGTTTCGTATGTATTAGCTCCAGTGTGATGTCCCTCGCACCACAATATGAATCAATTCAAACCACAATGACATCATTCACATTGTGTTCGAAACTAATTACAATATTTAAATAATCTGCAAATTTATAGCGCTTCAAGTTTTCATTTAGATTGCCAGTACCGTAAAACGCAATATATAAGTGATCAGATCGTAGTTATTAAGTAACTCATGTGTATGTCACGATAATAACATTAACCTCAGTTCACCACAGGAGCAGCCATAAAACCATTTCAATAGCAAAGACAGATCAAATTTTACGAGCTCATTCACATGCCATCATGAATGACGTGAAAGCCTCACCATAAGTGATTGACAATAAAACGATTTTGTCGATATAATACACTATGTTCAGTTACCTTTTTCAGCATTAATGAATAGAATGATAACACTTGACTACTTAAGTTGGTATTATTAGTATCTATACTAATATATAAAGCGGAAGAGTTTGTTTATTTGAACGCGCTAATCTCAGGAACTACTGGTTCGATTTGAAAAATTCTTTCAGTGTTAGATAGCCCATTTATGGCGGAAGGCTATAGCCTATATATGAGCGAAGCGATAATGAAAATGTTTTAGAATCGGGTTTTTTTTCCTTTTGAGAGCTTCCGCTGCGTGCACTACATAAACGGTTAGGTTTCGCAAAAATCATGTATGATAGAATCGTATTATTTGAAAATATTTTCACCTTCTACGTAAACAATGTCGCGAGTTAAAGTTAGCATTAGGCCAAAGTAACTGTTTCACGCGGACGATGTCACGGGCATAAGTCAGTTATTAATATGACCATACTTTTTTAGGTCAAAGCGAGACACATGATCTCGACTCACGTACGTTCCATTACTGAGTTCAAGCCACTTCCACAATAAGGAATTGACCTACTATACCACGCTGGATATACGGGTCGGCTGAGAATTTTATTTCGATTTTTCCTTCTACAATGATGTTATCATTCAATACCTTTTGCGACCCCACGATAAAGAAAGAGGTCGTGACCAATTTATTCTAATGTCACCGCACATAAAAGCAAATATTGTCTGCTATGTACAGCTATTTTCAAGCAATTCGATGCCAATACTTAAATAAACATTGCAGAAACTTAAAAAAATACGGTACTTACGCACGTTTGTGTCAACAGAGATATAAAATACATATTATTCAAAACCGCTAGAAATAATAGAATAATTACATAGAGCATTTGATACAGTTGACAATTTCGCTGTGTATCACTGCAACTATCAGATTCAGCAAGTATAATGCTAATAGCACTAGGCGTGATGAGGCCATTTAATGACGGACCAGACTGACGGCGCTACTCAATCAGAGCCTCGTAATTGGGACTTGGCAAAGAGCTCCTTTTACGATCAAATCGTGCACAGGCCGAATGTTTAGTGTTCACTATCGATTTACCCACGTAATCGTAGTTTGATATAACATGGACGATTTAACACAGTATTTGAAAACGGTGTATGCTTGTTACATACTTTGTCACGCTCGAATAATGAAATTTGATTGAAATATGGAGGATTGAGGAGTACATATATCTTTATTATTTTTTAACCAGAAAAGTTTAGTTGTTCTAAAGGCATAAGAATATTACTAAGATTGTGAATCACTGAGTTCGCCTGAATCAACAGTGCGTCAAAAAAAATAAATCCTGTTAGTCTTTTCTTCTTCATTCCTATTAAAGTCACACTTAAAATTAGTAGACGCACTGTCTGACAAATATTTCAACATAAAATTTCTAAAACACAACAAGTGGAAAGTAGTAGAAAAATATCTAGAAATAATATAAGGTACTAAACATTATTAGCACTTAACTTATCTGCGATTAGGTGGAAAGTAATTGCACCATTAAAACCCTGTAGTAAAATTGCCATTATAACTTTATTATTAGTACTTATGAAAATGTAACTGGAGCTTTATGGAGTCACTTTAATGTATGTAATTAAAAATAATAATAGTAATTTTGAGTCGTTAAAAATTACCAAGTCGTAATTATTTGAATAGATGTATTAAGATGATTATAAGATATTTATATTGGTATGGTACCAATCCGTCTCTTGCCCGTGGATGTCATAAAAGATGTGGGGGGAAGGGGAGGGGTATACCTAATATGTAGATAACATTGAAAAGTAAAACTCACAATAGAACCCTATACCAACACGAAAGCTGACTAGCGTGGAATAGTAGTGCAAATTTTTTCTCACATAAAAGGAGCCCCGAGCCCAATAGTGGGACGCATACGGGCTGAGATGATGAAGGGGAGCATAATGTGACCATATTTTCTACGTTAAAACAGGACCAATATTTTTGGTGTCAGAAAACTTATAGAAATAGCTAACAATAAACACGAAAAAAATCAAGGACACCTGGAAAAGCCTATAGAACACATATCCGTAACAGTATACTGTATCGTATTTGTATACTGATCGTATTTGTTATAACAACAGTACAGTATACTGTTGTTATAACAAATACGATCATTTTTTTCTGTTTTAAAAATAAACAGTACATTTGTTATGGCTGGAGACAAGGGGACATACAGGCTGAAAACGGGACTGTCCCGATAAAAAAAAACGTATGGTCACGTAATCATAATAACATGTCCTAGAATACATGTCTCTAGCAAGCGTGAAAAGTGAATGTGCCACTTGTGCGACTGCTTGAAGTAACATTATTTCAATTTCGTAATACAATATTATATACATATAACGCTAATATATACAATTCGTAACGCAACCCAATACCAAAATACCTTTCTATAAACAACTCCACCTAAAGAATAAGTATCCGATGACACGAATAAAATCAATCTACATATATTTCATCGTTGAATAAATGTTAAAAGGTAATAAGAGCAAACAATTTCGTACAATAGCGCCCACAAGTAATTGCTCTATGGTACAGTGCTTTATAATAGAATTGGCGTATATTGCCAATATCTTCGCCTTAGCACTGTACTTATTAGTATCTCACAGTTAAGTGAATCTCTTGTGTTGAAATCGTCTTATTGCAAGTGTCCGGTGAAATTCACTTGAGAGAATCTTACATTAAAACTTTTGATCTATAGATTATCAATATCTTTATGCTTCAACGTATTTATCTGAAATTTTATATGATAGACTTTATTTTTCTATTCTTTTTTTTAATAGTTTCTTTTTAAAATACTTGAGCTATTTGTTGCATGACGATGCTGTACTATGATGCTGAATCAGACAATGAATAACGTGTATGATATTCGTTATTCAGGCTATACAAATTGGATTAAGGCGAGCGTAATCGCGGCAATAGCTAACTGTAGAATAACGGGTGATCTCGTTCGCCTAACGTAAATGCTTACAGGCAAGATCAAAAAATTTACCCGAAACCGCGGCCACAGATACATAATATACCTTACGTAAATATAAATCCGGTTTAAAAATATGAATGTGTTCAGTGAAACAATTATTTCAATTCAATACCTACACAAATTGGAAGAGAAAGCTACACAAAATTTTGTGATGTCATATTTTGCTAAATTTTCGTTTTGATTGTCGATACAGATAAACATTATCTACGCTTTATATCAAGCTAATATAACGAAGAAAGGAAATGGCAGTGCTGTCTCAGCCGATTGGTCTGAATATAGGAAGATCTCCTGTGTGCCTACTCTTGAATCTCGATTCCAATCCTAAATCCAATCGCAGCTCGAATTTGAGCAAATTTGGTACTCTTGAAAGCGACACTAGCGCCCGATTGGAATCAAATTAGGTGGAACGTTTCTAAACTAAATGAATTCGACTCTCGTCGATTAAGTCAAATATTTGCTACTACCGACGTGATTTTGACGTAGTTTAAAATAGTTAATGTTGCACAATTTCAAGAAAGCGTCTTTGTGGTGATCGAGTTCGATAACGTTATTAATTTAAAGTAAGAAAACATGGCACATTTGGTGAAAATAACAACGACGAACGCGAGAAATTCATTCTCGATTTTGTTCAAGAGTACCAAATATAAGTTTGGTGAGATTGAAATCGAATCCGATTCGAAATTAGAATTAATTTCAAGAGTAGGCCCACTGGTCTGTTCGTCGCAATATTCACCAGGTGGATCGACGACCTGGTGAAAGTTGCTGATTATCATTGAATGCAGGTCGCAAGCGGACGGAGCAAGATCAAATGATGTTGATATTAAGAATAAATTGGTTATGTATTCTCTTTTGATTTTTTCTATCCCATGTCGCGCCTTTCTGTACGATAACAGAACAGGATGATGTTATTTTAAGTCAAAACGGTACATTATTTTGTGCCAGAACGAGACACTTGCACAAATAGGAAGCAATATGTTATGAAAAACTAACAACAAGTTTACATAAAAAGTCCTGCAGAAATAGGTACACGTTTTTTTGCAGAAACGGGACATTTTTGTTGCGGCTCTGCGGACAATGGGACAGACATCCTGAAAATGGGATTGTCCCGTTGAGAACTTAATATATGTTCACATTACCCATAACTCTGGCTGTTGAACGGATAACCTGCGCAACAGGAATGTCATCATTATCATCTCAGCTCATATACGTCCCACTATTGGGGCTAAGACCTCCTTCACAATAGGAGGGAAAAGGACCCACTGTATCAGGCTGGTCAGATGAGTTAGTATAAGATTTTATTTCGAGTTATCCATCTCTTAGATATCTACAGTATATCTATATTATGTCCCATAGTCGTCTTTTACAATACCCACCGGCAAGACCTACAGCTTCGGTGATGAATTATCTCATTTTAAACGTAATATTAGACTTAATACATCAAATAGAGGACCATACACGTGGATACGTTCTATAAACGTATGTAATAACAAGCCTACCTAATTAATACACACCGAGCGAGATCCTAACACGGTTAACCTAGTTGACACTAAAATCAACAAGCCTCACTGAGATTACCAAATGTGATATTCATAGAATATTCAATGAATTCAAAGTGTCTCAGATAATCAGATTTTAAATCTCAAGACACGCACTTTTCGCGTCAATTTATGAATCTAGTAGTTGGAATTTATTCAAAATTTGAGAATTATAATTAGTTTATTTAGAGGCGTACGTGATGACTGACGATTTCCGTATGACGAAGTAAGGATACAATTCGCCACCAAATTGCACTCGAAATAAAACATTATATCAATCCGTCTATCCACGGGGTATATAACCACGGGGTTGTATCTTCACCGTCTCGTAGGAGACGGGTTCGGCAGTTTCAGGGCTGGTGCCCTCCGACTGCGGCGGCATTCGCCGTGGCTTAAGAGCCACGTGTCTTGGGTATTAATTAACCGCGGTCCCCACCACTCTTCACACCCGGTGGCGGTCTACCCGAGTCAGATGAGACCCCGGTTACCCCGGGGGATGTCCAGCTCCGAGTGACCAACGACAGCCGGGGACTTGATGTGGGAGGGACCGACGGATCTGGAATCAATAGAGATTTCCTGGAGTCTATGAAGATTTCATGTTAAGATGCGATCTCACGCCGACACCGGTACCCCAAAGCATGATGAGTGTATTCTTATAATACACACAGATGCAAAGGGGGCAGCGGCCACGGCATTGAACACATAACTATTCATCCGCACGGTTATGAGCCGTGCGGGAGTGGTCTCGTTGGGATGAAGAGCCTGGGATTTAGGAAGGAAAAGGAAGTTGGTAGGTAGGATTTGGCACTGATACCCTAGGGTAGGCTGGAAGAACTGTGGTATGGTGTTAGACCCTGGCGAAGTCCCTGGGGAAGGTTCTATTCGAATTTACCATTATAATGAAGTCATTTGCTTACTTAGTACATATAACATGCACAGGTAAGGAAGTGGTAAGGTAATTACACGTTGTATTGTTAGCCACTCCATAACCACACGGAAACATTTTATAACAAAAAAGTATTAATAACAAGTATTAATTAAAATGCCGTGTGGTGACGGAGTAAGAATACAATTTACCAGCCCCTGTTTTGCCTGTGGATGTCTTAAAAGACGACTAAGAGATTATAATATGCATACAACATCTAAGCAAGAGAAGAAAAACTCGATATAAAACCCTGTACTAACCCGTCTCAGCAGCGTGGTTAGCAGGTCCATTTGCCTTCCATTGTGGAGCAGGCTCGAGCTCAGCAGTGGAGCGTATTTTTTTTAATGGGATTAATCCCACCACACATTCCCACCACTGCAACTCCTGTAATCCAGGATCCACAATAGTCTCCGTATCAGGCACCGAGGTTTGACCCTCAGGAAGTCTCGGGGAAACGCTTTTAATTGTCTTGGAACCCGCAACAAATTTAATTTGAAAATAAAAAACTGGAGGAGGAGTGGAGCGTACTTGAGCTGTGATGATGGTAATAATGATGTTGTAAACTATTTTTACGGATATTATCGCGTTTGTATTTGATTTCTGATTGCCCGACGTTTCGAATACTTTACAGCGTTCAGGGTCACAGATGGACTAAGGTGTCTCACGTCCTACGAGTCATCATTATTACAGATATATACCTACCCGCTACAGAATTATTTATTAAATTTTGACCCACATTTTGATATAAATTTATTACCAGTACAAAAAGAAAGTGACTCTATATGAAAAAAAATATATATTGTTATTGGTTAGTAATTATTAAATATTAAATTTGTAGTAATTATTATATTACGACAATTTATTAATTTAAACCTTACAAATCTACGGTAGTAAAGTAGATTTGTGGACTGGACCATGACCGTAAACTGTTCGAAACGTTGGGTAATCAAAAATCAAATACAAACGCGATAAATTCCCTTAAAATAGTTTTATTTACAATGTGTAATACTCGTGTTAACATCAGAAATCATTATATAATAATGATGATTAAAAATATAAACAAACAATACATAAACAAACTTGTTTACGAAAGTACAAAGTTAGCAAATTCAGTTATGAGGAAGTCGGCTACGAGGAGCGCATGCGAATATGCACCCATTGTAATTCAGCAAGGCACAATAACTACGCTCCCGTGAATAACTGCGCGCAAAAGCACAGAACTGCCAATGACACTGTAAACAAGTTACGTTCTAAGTTGGTACGATGGTGCCGCACTTGCGAAGTTGTTCAAGTGTGAACGACTTAAATGAGACAATGAGTAACTAACTAATTGTTTGAGAGTTAAAGGATGCGGAACTTGTGCGAACCGAAATTGTCGTGTGGGATTTAGCGTGACAACCAATAAATACCAACAGCTAACACTCCTTTTTGCGCGTGGTGATGGGACTAGGAATACATTTCATCTTCTCTATGGGTGTGGTAAAACGATTATACGTTATTTAACATACAACACCTATGCAAGAGAAAGAAAACTCGAAATAAAACCCTATGCCAATTCCGTATGAGCAGCGTGGTAGGACAATTACCATCCCATTGTGGATGCAACTGGAGCCTAACCGAGACGTATGTGCCATTAATTTATAATGATAATGATGGGACAATCCTTATCGCCAAACCGCTACCGATTTTACAACTCCCATAAGCAATCAATGGGTGATTACACACCATATTTTTAACTACACTGGGATTAAAGTATATCGTGTAGCGCTCACAAATACTACCAACCCTTATATTATTCGTAGGTGTCGTAAAATACGACTAAGAGTTTAAAATAGACCTGGACCGACTCCATCTGATGCAGTCTAGATAAAAATTAGTGTAGACATCAGACAAGCGGCTGGTCATAAAACTACTACCAAAACCTTTGCAATATGAACAATGAAAGAAGAATACATATTGCGTCGAGCCCAAGTAATTGACATGAGAGCAGTATGATGATGATTGAGACGAAATTATACGTTTTATATAAAATATTACGTTACAAAAAACGCACGCAAGACACGATATTACGTTCAGAATTTCGTACCAAAATAAATATATCTAGCGTGAGAACGAAGAACAAAAGACTATCGCACTATCTTATTTCAAAGCAACAACGAAACGCGTAAGATAATATAACACATACATAAAAAAGCTGCAACTAATATTACAATATACTTTACACAACAATTTCGTCATATAATATTTCTATATAGATATTCGCCCAGATTCTTTACATTGAGGAATTTCTTACGAAAAAGCTTCGGTATGAAGGATAAAAATAGGGGATGACTGGACAACCGGACAATGGGCACCTTCCGAGCATTCTCTGAGACTCGGTGAATGACATTGACAAACGATGCCTCAGCCAGCGAGACACTTGGACAGGTGATCTGACACGAACTATCCATTTATTGTCCGCTAGATATTTGGATGAAACGGAACGCAGCAGATATTTCACCTACGAAACCCAACTAATATTTTATTCGTAAGTTATTAAGAACACATAATGAACATTGTTTTGTTTTTCTTCTTTCCGAGCAACAAGGAGATAAATAAGTCCTTGTGTCGAAGGGGACGAATATAGAATTAACAAACATAAATTACATTCAAACCTGTGTGGTCGCGGCTACGAATACTACCAACTCTTACATTGCTCGTGAGTGTCGTAAATAGGGATGTCACTTGGACGGAAAATAATCGATTTTTAAATTGAATCGATTGTAAAAATCGATTATTACAAAAAAATAATCGATTAATAATCGATTCGCTCTACTAACGCTCATGACAGCCTTCATTAATTCTCTACGGTTACGGTTTCTATTAACCCAGCCTTTCGCCAGCACGTCAAAAATTGATCCAGAAAAACACGACTTGGTCTCGCCTTTGTAACAGTCTTATCCCACATTTGCCCAATACATTTGTTGTATTTTTACCCCTTATCCGTTTAATATGTGAACATGATACAACCAGACTTAAATATAAAAATGATATTATGTAGTAATACATTATTTAAAAGGTAAAAATTTAATCACTAAAGATCACCATATTTCATTAGAATTACTCTAGTTAAAACTGTACTAGAAATCATTCATTACGCCATAATGTAATATCAAGCAGATTCGCAGACGATAGCATTTCAACAATGTTTACATAAATAACGTCCATATGCGGGGAGAAAGTGAGGCTAATTCAACCCGTGATCAGATTTTCTATGTCACAAATTATTTATCGATATTTAGTTTGAGAAAATTTCATCATTTTAAAACTATTATTATTTATAAAATTGCTTTCAAGTCTAATCAACATAAACGAAATTATAAATAAACACCTCCGAGAATAAAACCTTAAAAAAAACTTTAAATTACTTTTAAATTTTAATTCGTTACTTTTTGTTATTGTTTTTATATTATAGCACATAATATATTAAAATGAGTGGCGTTAAAAACCCAAGATCATGGTCAAATAATTATACTAAGTAAGTTATAATATGAAGGATAAATCTGACCATGTTCATATCAGGCGGTAACTTTAAGAATCGAGTTGCTTGTGAAAGAACATTTAGACTGCCAGGCAGGTGTACTTACACGGCCATTAATTGAAAATCTATCGTACCAATTTTCGAAACATTCGTTATTTTTCAAAGAACGAAATACGTATCACAGGGGAACTTATGAGTAAGTTGGGTGCGTGAAGTCGACGGCACGATGAACTTTGCCACATTACACGATAATTGATAAAGTTTAACATACATTGAGTGCGAACACATATTGGTTGGAACTGAAGTCGGCTTGTAGCCGCTCGAGCTACGTTTGACTTCCGCCAAGAGTTAACAAGCTTAATGGCTCGCACTACGGATTGCTGATTACACACCGGATTATAAATTGCTCACCGCAATCCGGAGACCGTGAACTATGCTGTTAGCTATTTGCCTCTAGTCATTAGATATTAACAAGCTTCGGGGAGAAATTATAAAGCCATAATGTTTCATGTTTAGCTAGTGCGTGCTACTAATAATTTAGTTTGAGATTTTAGTTAATGTATTTACATTTCACTATCTAGCGTGATAGACGATGTATTCCAAACAAAATAACGACTATAAACTCGTAAGACGAAGTATTCCAAACGTTTGAAATACAAATACTTGGTATCCTATATTCCACCAATTCTAGTTATATGTTTAGAGACAAGTTTCAATAATTATATTGATGTGATTATATTAATTATTTATCAATGAAAGCCTAGAATACTATGTAATAAGCGCAACTCAAGAAGTAAAACATCAAGCAGAAAACAAGGGAATTATAACTCAAACCATGTCGAAACATCTAGTATTCTAGTCAATTTAGATGTAGGCAGCGCTATACATATTAATGAAATATTTCTACCGCATTTAGTAAAGACATTTTATAAGTTTAAGCTGGACTGTGTAACCACTACACTCTTTACCATCAGTTACGACAAATCCAACATATTGTATTAAGCCTAACGATTTAATAATATTATAATGTATAATGATATTGGAATGAATGGATTTCAATAACTACTGAGCAGACTGCGACTGCACAGATTTACGTCTGTCGCTGAAACACGACAATCATCAGTACTTTTTTTCGACTAAGTATATATTTCAACAATGACTTTGGCCTGTATAGGTTATATGAAACATCCTCTGTTTTAAACCATTTCTTCTTCATTTTCATCTCATGCTTATAGTCTTATTAGTGAAAAAGGACGTGTTCCAAATTAGATGACAGAATAACCCACATTTTCATGTCTTCAAACTAATAAAATAGCACTTTTATCTTCAACACTGTGTTGTTTTCTCATCGTGGAGTTGATATCAGCTGGTTTTTAAAATATTCAAGCCAATGATGAACAACCAATAGTAATTTAAGAGCTCTCTAAAACAGAGGCATTCAGTGTGAAAATCACAGAACCATCACCTGTAAAAATAAGAAAGAAAACCGGACCGGACAAAATCTTTAATGGAGACATTTGATGATAGATAATACCTGTCTACTTTAGAAATACGACGTATCACGTATGAAACCATAAATTATCTACATACGTATATATAACAAATAAGGAAGATAATAATCGCTACTGCTTTACATAAATGTTGGATAAATTTTGTTTTTTAATTACTTCCTACTAAATAAGGAGTTATTGCACTAATATCAACGTTTTTATATACTAGACTTATACAAGGAAGATTTCTACAAGAAATAATAATAATAAAAACAGCAAAACTTTTACAACCAACGTAATGAGTTGAATATTAATTTAAAAATATAAAAGTTAACGAGTTCCTTAATGTACAGGTCTGTCAAACACCAGAAGTAAAGGATGAGAAAGAGGATTTTGTAGTATTTATAAGCAGGTCACATCACTGAACAAATCGACGAATGCTGGCATAGTTTTTTAAGTAACGACCACGAACCGTACGATAGAGTGTAAGGCGGCCGTCTAACCAGTTGTACTGATGGCATGGGCGAAGAAGCTCGTTACTTATGTAACGCACTAGTTGATCTTTTAAGATAAAAACGGAAAATTTGAAGCTAAATTTTAAGAGTAAAAGTATTTTTAAAGGCAATTGAGAAATAAGTGCTATCGTCACCGGGGATTCTACAAATATAAAATCAAGGGACATAAATAATATCCAGACATAGAAATCACATACAAAACTTAACTTGGAAGTTCGCTTCTTAGACCTATTGATCTATTGATTTTCCGGAAATTTCTCAAGAAAAAAGATCAAAAGCTTTGTAATTATGCTTGGTTAATGGCCATAGCGAATCTAATTGGACTTAAAAATAACCGCCGTGTATTTCTATTTATTTATCTTGGAGATAAAAAGTGAAACTGGTTTACGTTGCAAAATCATAGGCGATGCATCACATAACATACACATCGACACGTACTATAAGATTAAAAAGTAAAAAGTATATTACATAAAAGTCCGCGAAACCATTTTTATGTTTCAAGGGTAACTCACAGATAACAGTATCCTGCTGTATGAAGTATTTAATGCACGTGCCAGACTAGAAACACTGCATTGCTTGCAGTTACTATTATTCTATTTTACATTCACGATCATTTTATTTATATATATTTTTTTATTTATACACTAAGACCGAAAAATATTACTGCACAGATGACTGAATGGTCTGTCTTCTCGTGCCTAATTTTAATCACGAAGGACAAATTTTTGTATAATGCAAAAATATTGTTCAATCTGAATAAAATTTGTGTCCGTCAATTACAAATTTCAGAAATACCTCGCGACAAGGATTCCATATTGAGAGAGGGGGGGTCTTTGAAAAACATCACATCAATTTTCGAAAATCCATTCAATTTGAAAAATTACACTTTAATAACGTTCATATCTTCCTTGTGGCGACGGTGTAAGAACACAATTCACCACCGTTACTGCCCGAGGGTGCTGTAAAAAACAACTAAGGGATATACTATGGATATAATATATATTTCCATAAATAGAAAACTCGAAATAAAACCTTATACCAATACGTCTGATCAGCGTGATATAGTAGGTCAATTGACCTCCTATTGTGGAGGAGGCTCGAGCCAAGCAGCGGTACGTAAGTATATGAGCTGTGATGATGAACGTTCATATTAAGATTGATTTAAAACTTGAATTGTTGTTACATTCGTATAGCTAAAATGTATGTATGTTTAAGTGCATAGTCAAACCAACCGCAAAGTGACCTTGAAACGTTGCGTGGTGGTCGCGCTCCAATTAACCGAAGCATGAGTCGTCTCGTCGCCGTCACGTGTTGCACTATAACATGCACTGGCGTGACAAGAACTCGGTAACTGTATACACACATCTCAATCTTTGAACATGCAATTAAATATGCAACATAAATGTTTATCAGTGGGCCTACTCCTGAAATCAATTCTAATTTCGAATCCGATTCAATTCCATTCTCACCAAACTTATATTTGGGATTCTTGAACAAAATCGAAAATGAATTCTTCGCGTTTGACGTTATTATTTTCACCAAATGTGCCTTATTTTCTTACTTTAAATTAATAACGTTATCGAACTCAATCACCACAAAGACGCTTTCTTGAAATTGTGCAACATTAACGATTTTAAACTACGTCAAAATCACATCGGGAGTAGCAAATATATGACTTAATCGACGAGAGTCGAATTCATTTAGTTTAAAAAAAAAGCCACCAAATTTAATTCTAATCGTGCGCTAGTGTCGCTTTCATGAGTACCAAATTTGCTCAAATTCGAGCTGCGATTGCATTTAGGATTGGAATCGAGATTCAAGAGTAGGCACACTAATCTTGAAAACTCAGCATTTAACTAATTCAAGTAAGATAGCCATATACTACCAGTCTACGCGGATGTCTTCGATTCGATATATATGTATATAGCATAGCGTCCTATGACGTTTATGACTAATATTATATTGGTGACTATAATTTCTGATCGTTCTCCTTGTTATTACCATCCTTGTTATTATCATCAGCTTTTAAAATCATTTTTTTATAGAGAAAGTTTTAATCACTTTAAAATGCCACAGTCCAAAGAGAACACAACGATTTAATAAATTACTTCACATGGCGCTCCTTCAACACATGTACCTATTTAATATGTGTTAATCTTTAGTTAATACTTGCTTTAACAACATATTGATTAAATGATAATTATAAAAGCAAATGCTTTAATAATGAAAGCAAGCATTATGAAGCAACTCGCATAAGTTCAAAAAAATGTTTCGTGATTACATAACATCGTCGACCCCGGCTGTCATCAACATCTGTGAATATTGTCATAGATACTAGTACCCCCAAAATCTCGTCCACTCCTAGAATATTGTTATAGCTTGATTGTTGCAGGTGTTGAAAAAGTAAAAACTCTATAAAGTAATGATATTCTGCTCTAACTAGTTAGGTTAGAATGCCGAACTCAAAATATTTGGAAAAATATATTTATATTCCGAAACTATTATATTTTAAAGGTTATATAACCGTTTCGATCTTTGTTTTCGTTCATTTCAGCTCATATACATCCCACTGCTGGCCTCAAACTTCCTCCACAACAAGAAAGATATTGCCCTATTTATACCACACCGGTCAGACGTGTGAGTTTCCCTTCTCTTGCATAGATGTTATATGCATATTTAATCCCTTAGTCGTCTTTTAAGACACCCACGGGTAAAAGGAAATCTTTGTGCATAGCCTAAAATAATATGCTTCTTTTTAACCGACTTCAAAAAAGGAGGAGGTTTCTCAATTCAACCGTAGTCGGCCCAACGACGAAGGCGACGTGGTGTTCGGGTGGGTTGCGGGTGTGCGTTCTTACGCCTCGCTGTCGCCCCGGACGGAGTGGTGCGAGGAGTGCGCTAACCGCAGCCAACCCCAAAAAAAAAATATATATATATATATATGCTTTTTTATGTTTGTTCACGGATAACTTGTCGTTTATGAACCGATTTTGATGATTCTTTTTTTGTTGGAACGGGTATACTTCCCAAATAGTCCTATGAAAATTTTATAGAAATTGGACAAGTGGTTTTTGAAAATCAATACAAATCTAAAAATTTATCTATATTGTCTACATTATTAACGGCGGTTTCTTTTGTTGCAAAAAATAATTATAAAAAGTCATCTCTGGTTGTTTAAAATAAAACGAAAAGAACGAAAAAGTTTCCTTGAATAGGATTGAATACATTTTTATATTGAAATTATACAAGATAGATTATGTTCCACTTCAAATATACTTTATTATAACAAAGTTTTAAAACTCAAATCAAAAGATCGTTGAATTGATTTATGTTTGATGTTAAGTTCTTTCTAAGCACGGTACTTTTAAGTTTGCGACCGTATAAAACTTACGGTCTAGTTCTTTTCACTAGACCGGCTTACAAACTTGTAGTTCTATCAAATTTCTTATTTATAAAATCATATCAATAAAATAATATTTTGAAACTAGTTCCTATTTAAAGCATATTTTATAGAGATATTGTGTTTATATAAAAAAATGCTTGAAATTAGTAGTATTCTTTAGAATTACTTATATATAAAACCGGAATGTCATTAAATATGAATTTGGTACACATACATTTTAGTTTGTATGTGTGATATAAATATGAGCAGACTGCTTAATTAATTTGCTCTCTGAAATAAATTGAATACGACACGTTTTATGTATTACATCATATAATTGCGACTATGTTTAAAATTTTATAAGGCGGTCGAGACGCCTCTATGAATTCATATATAAACATTAAACAGCATTAGTATATATTTAACGCTACATATTCCTTACTAATAGCCTATATTAAGAAGTTAATTAGATTAAAAATGTTTAAAATGTTGCTATCCCGCTGAGCGGAACAGTAAGTCAAATAATTTCGGTATAATAAGTGCGTTCACAACATATCACCAGAAAAAGATGTGCGTCGAGCAAAAAAAAATTCGCCATACACAATCCAGAGATCGTCCTTTACGAACCGGGGATTAGTCCGCCACCTGCATAGAGGCCGACCCCGTGAGGATGAAACCTCGGCAACAGTGATTTTCTTACCGGGACATTGAAGAGGACAATGCCGAAAAAGGTAATCCGCCGTGCCGAACGCGGATGTCTAAGAATCGGTACCATGTGGCCCATGAAGATGGAATTTAGCTTCCCTCGCCCCGGAGGGATTGAGTGGACTATTGCCTACCTTAAAAGAAAAAAGTTCGTCTTTTATGGGGCCGTTAAAAATTACCTGACAAAATATTTAAGCTTACATACAACCTCTTGTTACGTCACCTTTTCGGAGCGTGAATGTGGAAAAGGTAAAGATGCGAGAGATTAAAAATATATACTTATGTAAGTGGATGGTATACATATGTATGTAAACATATAGTAATAATAAAAAAGGCATTTAGATCTGCCAGTTACTTACACAATCAGCTCAACGTAGAACTATATCGCAACCGCTTTTCAAATAAACAATGGTAAATAAAAAATTATTGAAGCCTATATTACTTGAATGAACAATTAAATTATACAGTCGTAAGTATAATAGCTTAATGGTGCTTGTTTTGAACTAAAAACATGAACTAAGAACTCATATGATTTCAAAATACTTTATTACGTGAATTGTACAAAAGCTCTCTCTCTCAAGGTTATAATTCGCTGAAATCACGCATACGATTTATAAATAACGATCACTCGTTAAAACCGTAAAGGAAAGATAAAACTAAAGAAATATAAATTATTTGCATAACCTATTGAGATGCAAAGATTACAGACTAGTCGTTTTCCATCTAAAAGCATTCGGTCTATTATTTTGAGTAAACATGACCATCATCATTTCGGCTCATATACGTCCCACTGCTGGGCTCGAGCCTCCTCCATAATATACTACATCTTATCATAATATACTAATCACACATAAATACACATATACATACATATAAATAACATTATTATCATCAACATCTCATCTCGGGTACACTTACACTTCCACTGCGGGGCAGACCTTATCCAAAATATGAGGGAAACTGACTTACTATGTACACCACGCTGGTGAGACGTGTTGGTTTACGATTACATTTCGAATTCTCTTTCTCTTGCATGGATCAAATGCCTTAGTCGTCTTTTAAGACATCTATAAAGACGTAAAAGGTGGTGAATTGTATATTTACGCAGTCAGTACAGGAAAGGCACATCTTTACACCAAAATGCCAGTACCTATGTATATAATTTTTAATTCTACGTAACAATGTGTTCACCTATTGCTATTTAAATGATCAGGGACCAAACCTTTACTGCTAATGAGATTTTGTTGAGATAAATCTATAGATAACTCAATAACTCATTATGCACGACCTCAGGATCGGCAGTCGCATACTTACACCACTAAACCAACGATACGTTCCACATATTTGTCATAAATACCTTTTAAATCTTACCTAATTATTCCAAATAAAGTATGCTTCGTTATCATAATTCATTATTTTGGTATAAGTAACTGTTGAATTAATGAGTGCATAAAATTCTCATTATGCTCGTCTATTATATTTTGATATCATAACATCGTATCCATTATCTCATAAAGATATTCTTACAGTCGGGCTAGTTGCGAATTGAATACACAACCAAATTGAACGCACCAGAAGCGGGCTAATTGTTATTCTATGGGTGTCAAGAGCGCAGAGACAACCTTGAAATCTTCGATTTCGCCAGTCACCAGCCAACACAGACAAACCGTTTTTATTCTTTAGTCACAGTAAATGAACGGTTGAATTAAACGACGCCGACATGCAATTGTCGAATAAAGTGAAAGATGACGTTACCTAATACCATCTTTGTGTTCAAAAATTGTTACAACCAAAATTAGGCACTCAGAAAAAATCCTTGTATGAAGGCGGCCGATCTATCCCAGGAACGTCCACTGTTGAACATCCCAGACCTCTCCATATAAGGATAATGACATAATGCTAACATAGCTTGTTCGATTGCTTGATCGATCGTTACGATGGAGTTGTGTTATATTGTGGAGAAGGCTCAAGCCCAGACGATTAAAAATACAAGCAAATTACTTATAAAACATGGTGATTACCGAGTTCAAAAGAGTGTAAAGTAGAATATTGCATACATACATTGACATAGTAAATTTGAACACTGATAGTAGATAAACAAAGCTGGGACCACATTACATCATTTCAGAATATGACTAACAAACCAAAACTGCCTGTAATACCGAGCACAACATCTTCATAAACTTGATTATTTCTAATGTTATTGAGTTGACTTCCTAGTGTAACGAGTTTCAGAAGATTGTTTTTATCTATGGAATGAATGGCATCAACCTTCGTAACGCAAAAGGTTAAAAACTTTCAAGGATTAGATCAAATGACATGAGATTTGAGTGTAACGACTCTTCATATCCACTATAATGTAAGCTGATCACAAGCAAACCGACTCTTCAACATGCTCTCTGAAGCATTTTTAATTACAATTCAGAGCCATTCCCACACCTAATTAATATACGTAACTCAAACAATTGTTACTGTGATGTATGTAAGTCATTTTGTAGTCTTGATTAAGCGTTTGATGGGGTAAATTAATAACTAGATATAGAAGAGAACAGTTCTGAACATTAATCTAAAATTAATATAGCACCTAATTTCATAGCAATTAATGCAAGCAAATCTGTGCCAGAAGATAAAACATCAAAGAAAATTAATGAAAGCTGGTAATGTTAATACAAAGAATTAGTGTTTCACTTATTGGAATTCCATTTTCGTGGTTGAAATAAATAAAAAGAAATATAAACTGTGAACGTGGATAGCAATGTCGTGTATCTATCTAGAAGTACTAATATTATAAAGAGAAAAGGTTTGTATCTAAGTTTGTAACGAATTGGCTCAAAAAGCACTGGACCGATTTTAAAAATTCTTTCACCATTACAATGCTACATTATCCCTGAGTAACATAGGCTATATTTTATCCCGGTATTCCCACGGGAATAGGAACTACGCAGGTAAAGCGACTGAAACCGAAGCGAGGCGAAGGCGAGTTTCTAGTTTTTTATAAAAAATAATATAGAAGTGTCGTATGAGATAACTAAGAGACTTAATATTATTACAAGAGAAGGACAACTCAAAATAAAACGATTAGGCAGCAACTTCAAACAACCAAATCGATTTCTTTTCCAGTATGAGTTGTGGCAAAGAGTAAAACTTACATGGTTTGTAAAAATTAAAAAAGAAACTCCTCCTGATAAACCTACCATATTACAAATAGAATGGTAAAATAAAATGCAATGGTAAAAGGCAAATGTAAAATTCAAAGATATGCTTGATATCAATATACATCGCTCTTCGTATCTAGACACGCGGCGGCGTGTCAAGACAAGTTCAAGTAAAGGAACTGGCTAGCCAACGCCAAGTGTAATATTACACGAACCACTTGGTGCCACTTTTGACCCTTCTATAACTCAAAACCTCTTTAACGTAAACACATAAAACTACGTGTGTTTAATTATATCCATAAGGATATCTAGAAGACCAAATTTCATGAAGCTAGCTCAAACGGTTATAAAGATATGAAGGTCAAAAAGTCGTAAATTTTAGTACTGACTGGCTGACTGACATATAGTATCTAAACCTAACCTACTTCCAGATGACCTAGAAGGATGAAATTTGGAATCCAGCTCGGTAATTGTGTGCGGATCGCCTGCGTGAGGAGCGCAGCCTCGATGAGGAGATCCGCCGCCGGCGACTGGGGCGGCGCAGGCGCAACTATCTGCGCCTCATGCCGCCCTAGCCGAGGCCGCGGGTGACGTGACCGGGGATTAGTCCGTCACCCGCCGAGAGGCCGACCGCGTGAGGAAAGACCGACGTCCTACCCGAGGGGGGGACGTCGGTCGATGGGAGGGTACCCCAATAGGGGGTATTCCGTCGGGCCGACCACTGACGACAAGTTAACGCTGCTCCAGTGGTCGGCCCAACGACGAAGGCGACGTGGTTTTCGGGTGGGTCACGGGAGTTGCGTGCTTAAGCCCCTCTGTCGCCCCGGACGGAGTGGTGCGGTGGCGCGCCGACCGCGGCCCACCCACAAAAAAAAAAAAAAGCTCGGTAATTGTATGTAAACGTAGGAAAAAATCTAAAAATAAAAAAAAGGTAAAAAAGCTATATATATAGATACCTATCTAATAAAGCAAAGAAATAGAGTTTAATACTTGTTCATAATGCTATTTTGTTCCTATAAATACATATTTGGATTTTGCATTGAACTTGGCACTCATTTAGATCTCCATTCTTTTTAGGGCGAAGCCCACAGCCAAGCATAATTTTTGTATTGAACTTGGCTCTCCTTTTTTACATTTATGTTTTTGGTGGGATTAAGGAAAATACAGTAACAATATTTTTTAAATCTGCGAAATAGCTAATGTTATATAACTTATATTAGAGTAATCTCTAATCACTCTCGGTCAGTATTGACTTTTAATCGGCCGTTAGTTTCTCGTATCCATACCTACCCCATGCATTGTTAGGATTCAACGTTCTTACACGTAACCTTAACAATGAACGCTGAAAAGTATTCAAAACATCGGCAAATTAAAAACGAACACGATAATATTCATAAAAATAGTTATATTACAAATGTGCAATAGTCGCGTAAACATGAGAAATCATTATGTAAACACAGTAATATTTTTTGCCGACTCAAAATAGTTTATAACTGGAATGCTCACGACATTCGCAAGTTTGTCCAACTATACTCGTTCCAACCATTTATTTTACTTTTGGCAGGTCGAATTCTGATCAATTAGTGTTGTACCAATGTATTACGGATACTATGTTTTGTAATAATCGATTTTAGTCAGGAAGAACTTTTAATCGATTTAACACGGATATTTTATTTTTGCTTAAATACATATTTCATATTATTTAAAAACTTCACTTCTGTAAATATATTTGTTATTTGGGCACATTAATTTTTGCATACCCACTAATTCAGTCCTCCCAAAATATTTTACTTTGTACTTTGCAAAATAAAAAATAACTACTTTATGAAGCATTTTTCCATTAAGCGGGGTCCGCTGCTCCAAACTTTACTTAGAGACAATGGCGCCCTCGTCTGCGGTAGTAAATCACTAATTTTCTCATCCAGCCTACCCCTTTTTTTTAAGCCGAATTGGCAACACTGAACGGCGCGCCGGCGACGCCATTTTGTTGTGTTGTCTGTCACTCGCAACAAGACTCCCGTGCTAGTCACATTTCTGTTCGCTGAGTGCTCTTTCATATTTTTCATACGCTGTGTTGAGTATTTATATTCCACCGTATTGATTTCATTGTTCTTACTTTGATTGAGTTGAGCGTATCGTTCCTCCCAGTAAGATTTTACTTGCAAAATGCCGAAAGGTATGGTGCTTAAAGGACAATCCAGAGAGTTAGTGCTGCGGCTTCGTGAATTTTTTGAAAAGGAAAGCCGCAATGGCGGATTCCTAATACCAGTAACCCAAGTTAGAGACCGTGTTGCAGCAGCATTAGGTATTAGTGCTCCAACGGTGGCGAAAATCACTAAAGAAGCCTATGGTAGTAGTGGTATTGAACAGAACAAGCTATCTACGCCTAAGAAAAAACGTCAGCCCCGTAAAGTGACAGCAATTGACAGTTTTGATACTGATGCTATTCGTCGTCATATATACAATTATTACACAAGCAAAGAGATTCCTATTTTGAAAAAATTAGTAGCGTCTCTACGAAATTGTGGCTTGTTTCGTGGTCAAAAATCTTCTTTGTCAAAGGTGCTGCACCAAATCGGGTTCTTGTATAAGAAATCCGACAAAAGAAAAATTTTAATGGAACGTCGTGATATAGCCTCGTCTCGCTGTGAATTTTTAAGACAAGCGAAGAAAACAGAAGACTGGTCGAATGTCGTTTTCACAGATGAAACTTGGCTCAATGCCAATCATTCCATACCAAAAGGTTGGACTGACGATACTGCTGCTTCTACTTCTGCAGTGCCAATGGGGAAAGGTGAACGCCTCATCATTTGCCATGCGGGAACTACAAAGGGATTTGTACCAGACGCTCTGTTAGCGTTCAAATAAAAAAAAACAGGAGACTATCATGAGGAAATGAATGCGGACGTGTATGAAAAGTGGTTCAGAGAAATGCTTACATCACTTGAAGAGCCATCAACAATATTTATTGATAATGCACCCTATCACTCTCGCCAAATTAATAAAATGCCAACACAGGCCAACAAAAAACACGAGATTATAAACTGGCTTCGTGATAATGGGGAAGATGTGGACGAATCCCTACTAAAAGTAGAATTACTTAAAATATTAAAAAGTAAAAAGCAGCCAAAACGATATGTCATCGACGAAATGGCAGCAGAATATGGGCATGTTGTAATCAGAATTCCTCCGTACCACTGTCAATATAATCCAATGAAATGATCTGGGCACAAGTCAAAGGACACGCCGCAAGAAACAATACAACTCCTCCTTTCACAGCAAATAAAATGCTTGAACTTTTAAAAAACGCATGTGCTAGTGTGACGCATGTGCTAGTGTGACGCCTGAAAACTGGGCGAGTGTCGTCAACAAGACAAAAAATATAATATTCTCTGATTGGGATCGGGAAATTGAATTTGACAACATACCTACACAAGAGTTAATAATAAACACTGCAGATGATTCAAGCGACGATTCGAGTTCGTATGAAGAATCCGACGATTCGTTATAATAAAATAATATTAAAATATTTTGGTTGTTTTATTTCATGTTATAGGTATGATGAGAAGATTTTTATATCTCCCTGATACAATTTTAACGTGTTGTCTATTACAACAATTCAAAACTCAGTTGTCAGCTGACTTAACTGCAAATAAGTGTAATCGATTATTTGCGATTCATTAGTTTGCACCGAATACTTTTGATCCTGTCACTAGATGCGATAGAACGTAACTTTTTTATAACGGAAATGAATTATCACTTAAATTTTATGAATAGAGCTATTTACGGCATATTAATGTATTTAGTGGGTAATAATTAAGATATATAAATATTATTGGGCAGTGTATATATTTCTCTGTTCACTCGTTTCATAGTTAATAATTGCGTATAATGAAACAGTTACGTCCTAAAGCATGTGTCAAAAGTAAAATAAATGGTTAGAACGAGTATAGGCGGTAACGCAACATAAAGCAAAATAAGCACATACTCATAAAGATATATATCAAACTTGTTCTATAAACACATATAGGCCAAATTCCAAATATTCATAGTGGCCTTTACATTGACAGCAGTACACAACCTAATGCGAAATGTCAGAATGAGAAAAATGCCACTAAACACATGACCTTTATTGGAAGCGTGAAATGATTCACGATTTATTGGGACACGCATACTTCATAGTATAAACTCGTATTAACCTTCTTTCTTTTAAGCAATAAAAGTTATGCACACTTTTAGGGGCGTACTTCCTTCAGTGTGAGGGAAATTGAGCTATTACACCACCCTAGTCAAACGGATTGAAATAAGGTTTAATTTAGAATATTTTTTTTGGTTATGGGCAGCGCGCCCGCCGCTCGGCTCCGTTCGGGGCGAAAGAGGGGCGACACGCGACTCCACCGTAGCACGTCGTTGGGCCGACCACCGGTACCTAGTTCCTCGAGCATCCACCATAGTGGAAGAGAAATTGACTGATTGTACTACGCTGATAAGATGGGTTGGTATACGTTTTTATTTCGAATTTTCTTTCTCTTGCAATAATTTTTACATATCATCTTCCTTTATCGTCTATTACGACACCCACAACAATAAAAGAGGGTAGTGAATTGTATTCTTAACCCATCACCACAAAGAAAATTTACTTCTCTGACATTAATTTTATTCCCTTAGGTAAGGGATGATGAATTGTATTATTCTGTCACAATAAGCTGTATGGTGGCAGCTACGAATAATACCATCCCTTACTTTGCTAGTGGGTTTCATAAAAGACGACTAAGAATTTTCACAGACCTGAGCCAACCCCATATAATGCCATCAGGTTAACAATAAAATTCCCAAGAAGTATTGACAACAAGCAGACAATCATAAAATTACTGTTAATATTTTGCAAGAGTTCATATTGAGTTGTTAAGTAATTGAGATAAGAGCATGGTGATAATGATGATAATGACACGGAGAAACGCAATTGCGTAAACGTTAATCCATTATTCACGCGAAGCAATAATACCGTGAAAGTGTTAAACCATCATACATTCACATGAATGTTGATTAACCTTTAAAATGTCATAACCTAACACATAAATATTTCGCGCATATTATACTGTTTTTTTTTTTTTTGTGGTTGGGCTGCGGTCGGCGCGCCTCCGCACCACTCCGTCCGGGGCGACAGAGGGGCTTAAGCACGCAACTCCCGCAACCCACCCGAAAACCACCTCGCCTTCGTCGTTGGGCCGACCACCGGAGCAGGTTTACTTGTCGTCAGTGGTCGGCCCGACGGAATACCCCCTGCGCGGGGTACCCTCCCATCGACCGACGTCCCCCCCTCGTGGAGGACGTCGGTCTTTCCTCACGCGGTCGGCCTCTCGGCGGGTGACGGACTAATCCCTAGGTTCTGACACACACATATAAATCTATCTGTATACATCCATACTAGCAAATGTCCACGGTATTACCCGTGTCGTTC
The DNA here is from genome assembly GCA_032191425.1 of Lymantria dispar. NCBI lineage: Eukaryota > Metazoa > Arthropoda > Insecta > Lepidoptera > Erebidae > Lymantria > Lymantria dispar. The sequence goes on along the minus strand of CM063452.1, from coordinate 26,282,560 downwards.
ACGTTCTCATGAGAATACGAGATAAAATATAGCCTAAGTGATGCTGATAATGTAACTTACTACTGGTGAAAGAATTTTTAAATACGGTGCAGTGGATTAGGCGTGAAAACCCAAAAAAAATCTAGCAAACAAACTTACATTCTCATTTATAATATTAATTAGCACGTTTACGTCTTTTATAAGCGAAGATGATTTTACACCACAAAAACGGCACTGTATTTGGACTTGTAGATGGTGCTGCGATCAATCTCAATCAATTTTATTTTTTACTAGCAACCCGCCCTCGTTTCGCTTCGGTTTTAGTCGTTTTACTAGCGTAGTTCCCGTTCCCGTGGGAATACCGGGATAAAATATAGCCTAGTTTACGCCCTGATATTGTAGCTTTCCATTGGTGAAAGAATTTTTGAAATCGGTCCAGCCGTTTTGAAGATTACCCGGAACAAACAGACAGACAGACAGACAAAAATTTTTTAATCTGTATTTTAGGCATAGATGTCGTGCAAATAACCGTGGGAGCATGAAAAAAGCCTATTATTTTGACATTACAAACAGACACTCCAATTTTATTTATTGGTATAGATTTTTGCAAAACAGTGCTTGCTGGGTCAACATATGTATATAATTTTACAACTAGTATGGTTACTTCTTCATTATTCAACTTTATACTTACAACATATATTTTACACTATGTAAGTAAATAAATATGTAAAAAATATGTTTACTCGCTATAACGTGTAATCGAAGATATAAATACATAGCTATATATGAGTAGGTGAAACTAGCCGTGTAGTTTTAATAGCAATATTAATTTAGTAACATGGCGGCATACACTGACCATTGGCAATTTGCCAAATATCGACTCCTCCGGTTCAACGAAAGCCTTACTAAATTCCACTGAAATATATTTGGCTGTTTGATAAGAAACATTCGAACATATTAAAAGGAGGTCATTTTCCACCTAACATTTTAACTTTGATCCAATAGCTATATCGAAATACCAATCAGTTCGACTATAGTAGGTAAATAAAGAGGGATCTAAGCCGGAAAAAGGTCGTCAGGAAAAATGCTTTGATTTTACTGTAGACGAATTAATATTTCTTCAGCAAACATCAAAAGCATTAGGCAAATTTAATAAGCATAATTTATACTGAATAAAACTCACATTTTAAATCTTGTTAAATTGCATATAATTACGAAATCTCATACAAATATTCCAAATCAAAATTTCACCGTCCTTAACATAAAAGAGAGGTGGCGAAAGTAGCAAATTCTTTGCGGAGGCAACTTTAGGCGATTACTAAACCCCAGCCGGACTTCACATTAACTTTCTTTCAATTAGTTTGGAATAGAGATCTAGGAAGTTACGTTAGACATGCAGGTAAAACCAGTTTCGCTTAGCCAACACTTTTGAGCCAAGATAACTCGGTATAGGACAACAATTGGCGAATGTTTCATAATGTTTGTCAGAATGCGCAACGATGCAGCGCAACCAATTTGCAATTTATATTAAGTTGAACGTAGCTGAGAACTTTCAAGGAAAATCTTGAATACAATATTTTTGCCAGCGTTATTTAATAGCCACTTAAATGTAGTGGTATCACGGAGCACTGTCACTTTCGATTTTATAGTCGTCTACAGAATTGAACGTCTTCAAGAGGCGAGTTACGTAATGTTCATAAAACCGTGACCTTCACTGCCCCTGGCTGCATTCATTGTCTCCGTAACATTAACCAAGCATATTCATTAATAATTATAACTATGTATAGAAATATTTCTATAATCAACTCATCAATTATAAAAAGCATAACAATTCTCCTTCGTGTGGTAACGGAGTAAGAATACAATACACCAACTCCTCTCTTACTCGTGGGTGTCGTAATAGACGACTATGGGATATGGGAAATGCATTTAACATCTATGCAAGAGAAGGATAATTTAAATAAGTAAACCCTAAACCAATACGTATGGCGAGCGTGGTATAGTAGGTTAATTTCTCTCCTATACTGGGGGAGGCTCGTGCTCAACAGTGGGACGTATTTGAGCTGAAATGATAATGATAAGTTTCATGTATTCATTCACCATCGCTAACGATTGTAAATATTTTAGAATGAATTTCATACTCTTATTTAACAATCACAGAAAACCCTATAAAAATATATATTTCACTAGCTTTTGCATACAAATTTGACCACGCAGAAATCATGTGTGACAAAGGCAAAGAGTGAGTAAAGTAAGTTTTTAAATCAATAAAAAAGTAAGTATTTAATTCAATAAGATATCAAATAAAAGTATCAACTCTAAATTTAATCCCCTATCTTAAGTACACTCTTAGAGGATAAATATAACAAATTTTGAAACAAATCTTTGTTTATTTTTACTGAAAAGTATTTGTGATTAATTTGAAAACAGCGCAAAATATTTTTCCTCTCAAACAAACTTTGCCACTGTATTTCATCCCCTTTGGGGTTAAGTTTCATAAAATACTTCCTGAGTGACAAAAAGAATTTACTGTCAATATTTTATAACATGAAGAAGATAAATGGATTAATTAAATGAATTACTTGTTAAAAAGATATATTAACTGTCGAAAACTTAAAGCACGATCGGCGGCATCTAAATGGCAATATCAATTTAACGTGTGGCAGACGTCATCACAGTACTCTGGCTGAGTGCCAAATGTCCAGAGGAGCTGACGCTACCGGAGACTGAGTGCTACGGTCTGGGAAAACAACATCCTGCGCTGTAAATACTTTTCTGTGAATTAAATGTTTGCTCAAATTAAATGTATAATCAAATATTGACCGCATGTCGCCTTAATAAAAAAAAGATCAAGGAAGCTAAATTACTTGGGGAAATACGAAGTCCTTGGTTTTAAGTACGTTGAGCGCATTTTGATGAGGTTAATTAAAAACAAAAACCATTAGTATTACCTAGTAATTCAAAAGCCGCTTCTTCAAATTTGAATTACCTAATCTGCCACCCTGCTGCATCATAACCATCGTCATCCTGCTTGGAGTTGATGTAATATATACTCTGCTTCCATTGTACATATTGCAAGGGCCGCCTGCCTATCGTACGGGGGGATGTTTGCGGGCTGGTTTTCATCGTTACGTATAGGAATGTAATTGTTGACTAGACGACATCAGATGGAGTTGGCCCAGGTCGATTTAAAATTTTTAGTCGTCTTTTACGACACCCACGAGCAATGTAAGGGTTCGTAGTATTCGTAGGCGGCACCACACAGCTAAAGCAGTAATAATTTACGTTACGTTTTACTAACGTTCCAATCTATACTTTCTATAGTAATATATAAAGCTGAAAAGTTTGTTTGTTTGAATGCGCTAATCTCAGGAACTACTGGTCCGATTTGACAAATTCCTTCAGTGTTAGGTAGCCTATTTATCGAGGAAGGCTTTATATCATCACATCGAGGAAATCTATATATCATCACGCTAAGACTGACAGGAGCGGAGCACCAATGAAGAATGTTTCAAAATCGAGGTTTTGTTTTCCTTTTGAGAGCTTCCGCTGCGTAAACGGCTAAATATTTGCAAAAGTCATGTGTGACAGGAAATATAGTTAAAAAATATTTTCACCTTCTACATAAATAAGATAGCGTTAGCCCAAAGTATCTATACCACGCGGACGAAGTTGCGAGCAGAAGCTAATGAAAAATAAAACGTACATAATGTTTATTGGCATATAAATGTTGACATCATAATCATGGATTCCTCGTGTGATGAATTAAAAATACAATGTCTTGCCAATCCTTCATTTATAATTTCAAATCATATACGTCCCCACTACTGGGGTCGAGCCTCTTCAACAATAAGAGGAAAATTCACCTACTATGCCACGCTGGTCAAACGGCTGAGTTGGTCTAGTTGGTTTAGATCGAATTTTCTGTCTTGCATAGGTATTAAATGCATATTATATCCCTTTGTCGCGTTTTACGAAACCGAATTAACAACAAAGGTGGTGATGAATTGTAATCTTACTAAGTTATAACAGGAGGCCTATGTCATTATTATATTACCAAATGAAGCTGTTATAAGGCAAACAAACGATTCCTGAAAATGCTTATTAACTAATAGAGGAAAAAGACAAAATAACCAGGTTAGTCGTTGTAGTACTTAATTTTAACAAAGCAAGGTCGACGCTTTAATTAATTTTCGACATTATTTTCCCGAGTCGACCGCTAAGAGCATTCGTTGGTATAAATATCAAAATCATAACGAAATCCTCAATTTCATAATTCTCATCATTGCTTTCATAAATATCTACAATGATTGAATGATTTCAAAAAATTAATAAATTTTATTTTCTTTGTCATTTTGTAATTCATTACCATTGTAATCCGTACATATATTATATCAATACATATTGATAAATGAAAAACTTCTTAAACTATAGTTACACTTATTTGACATAATGTAAAAATCTGTGGTTTTGTCTACTTTAACAGGATGAAAACTGTCATCGTATTGTGAATCTTGAATTGTAGTAGTTTTGAGAGTTAGCTAAAGGATAGCAAAAATATCTCATCTTTGTCTATTTATACTTAACTAGACTATTTGAAATCCAAAAAGTAAAGCAGAAGCATAATTTTTAGTCCTAAATAATAGGGAGCGAAGCTATTTTCACGAAATGGCCATATATATCTTAGAGTTTGATAGTAAAAATATTCATCATATAAAATGTTATAATAAAATGTAATAGTTATATATTATAATAAAGTATAATAGGTAAAAAAAAATATAATAGGTAAATGTACCTATTATATTTTTTTAATATTTATAAAAGAATAAGAGAAGCACTGTACCAATATGTAAAGTTTTCTAAAAGACTACATAATATTAATATAGTTACATATATTTTATTTAAGTAGTTATTAAACTCGATCGAAGCGATAAAGAAAAAGTTAATGTTTGCATTCTTATAATATGTCTTGTTATAGCAGGCATAGCAATAGAATCTCTGAAAATGTCCGTTGTCTATACATTGTGGTACATGAGATGCCTGCAACTTGCTGACAGACAGATAGGGGCACATACGGCCAGGCTTAATAACTAACTCGACATTTTAAAAACAAAATAACATTCTAATGTTGCCATAACATTGTTGTATTTTGCAATTTCTATAATTGAATATACTTATTCTATTAAATTACGTAAGTGTCTTTCCGTCAGGATGTCCTTTTTTTTGTGTGTATAGCCGTTAGCCACAGATGGCTTTCACAGCTTAGCCCGGACTATGGGTGAGCTCTGATGGCTCTCAAATATTATATAAGTAGTGGGATATCCCGCTTTCAAATTTGTTTTAAATTACATGATATAATGTTAAAAATTTCTAAAATTGTTAAAGTGACTAAATTACAAATGTACTACTTTTATATTTTTAAATTGATTGCATAGAAATTATTTTAAAATTTGATATATTTTTTCACTTGATGTAACTACAGCTGACTAACTTAAACTTACGCAGAATAAACGACACAATGCCTGATAGGATCCGCACCACGCCTCTAGCGTGAGACATCAAAAAGTAATCTAATAAGTTTGTTTAGTACATATTGACGGGATTTGGTCTTAATGTTGTAAATCTACAATGGTTTAAGTATACAATACAATCGTCAATGGCAACATTGTTTTTGATAATGTCATTGACAAGTATTGCGAATCTGACCTCAACAGGATCATTCACCGCCTGACACAACACAAGAGCTAAATGTGAATTGTTTCGCGAAAGCATTGTTTTATGACTGGACACTCACGTTTTAGCGCTCGCTTTAAAATTCAGCTTACCACATTATTCGTGATATATTTGAGTTTTAATACCAACGGGGCGGTCTAGCTTTATTATTGACGGGACTGCAGCTTTGGACGTCTGGAGTAACGGCGACAGCGGGCAATTTTGTGCACTCAAATTTAGTAAACGACGGTACTTGCTCCGAGTGGTCGAGCCATTGGCGGTCAGCAAAAAAGGCAAGTGGCACTAACAATAAGAGAGATATTTTTTGTCACCGCACGGACTTGTAAGGTCCGCACCATCGTAATAAGAAAATATTACCCATTACACACACCCTGCAAAGCTCCTTACGTTAAAGTACTATTCATAAACATTAAGACCCCGTTTCACGTCGTACGTATGGGTGATAATTAAATTTTAATGATGCAGTACACATTTTGCGTGAATGTTAATGTAATTATATCGGCGAGATTAAAACATGCACGAAGGTTACTGACGATGTTAAGGAAATGTTGAAATAGCAATATGTAAAAAATACTTCCTATGTGCAAAATAGACTATACTATAATCAACTATGGCCTTGGTAAACAATTAATTAAAAGTATAACATAATTAAGTGCTATGCAAGGGCGTTTTGCCAGGAACTTAGTGATAATGTTTTTTTTTCAGTTATTCGAAACCTATTTTATTATTATTACAATAGCAAAATTTCTTGAAATAGAACACTAGCTTAAAAAAACAAAGTGATTTGTCTAAATAATGAAGTTTATACAGTAAATGCTCGCTAATATCCATTAACTGATAAATCATAGCTTCATATTTATTTTAATTTCAAATTATACAGGCAGTCCATACTTTTAAAATAAAAGGGGTAGGAGGAGGAGCTACTTATACAATATGATGAGAGCTGAAGGTTTCGAGATATTATAAAAGTTAAAAAAATATATCTTGTAAGTTTTGCGGTGAAAATCAACGCTTCTGTCGTCGCTATAATTAAATACAATTTATACCGGCAACATTACGCGGTATGGTAAAAATTACCAATACTACCAACCCGTATATTGCTCTGAATCATAAGAGACTACTAAGAGCGACCAGAACCAACTTCATCTGATGTCGTCTGGTCGATAATTACATTCTCAAGGAGGGGTTTTAACATCAGGTAAGCGACCATAAAACTATTGCCCACACTTTAATTAGGATAATAACAGACTGGTGATGATGCTGATGATGAATTCAAAATAACAAAAAAGGCAATAAATAATATCTCTATTAAATATATTTATATAAATAAATATTAATTACATAACAAAACTGTCAAGGATACATGTAAATGATGTTCAACATTGAATGAAAAATTTGCATTCACAAAAACGTTTCATTTTTATTCACCACAGACAAGATAATGAAAATATGGCGTATAATAAACAGTTAATTTAATTTTTTTTTTATTTTATTAAGTATGATTAATAACACTAATTTCTGATGGTTTTCGACGTTTAGCCGTGGCTTAAATTTGAATTACATCCATATGAACTTCTAACAGGAGGCAAATCGGCATATTATGTATCCTTTTTTTCTTACTAAGATTATACACCTGTGTGCTTCCCACGGAGTATATAGGACTCGCCAGCGCAAGCCTCAAAATTAAATACATATGCAAAATACCCACTAAAAAGCAACACTGGTTGTTTCTTATGACAAGTCAGAGGTCCATAGCCTATTCTGCTACGCTAACTAAACGAGTTATTAGGAATTACGATTGAATTTAATTATTATTAAAAATTCTTTCTGTTCTAAAGATGTTATTTATCCATTAATCGTCTCGTCCAACAACCGCGAGAAAAGAGAGCATTCCTAATCCGCTACCAAACGGATAAGACATTCGCACGGTGTAAATGTGCCTTTAGCAACGCAAATATGACAAGGCAAACGGTATCGTTTACAATACTGTTGCAATGTGTTAATGAAGGACTGGCATGATAATTGAACGATGATAATTGTTTGTGCAATACATTTTGTCACACGCATACCTATGTAAAAAATGTTCATACAGTACTTAACACTACAGTTGGTTGCTTTTTGCGTAATATATACCAATTTATATTTAGTGGCTAAAGATTTATACTAGCTCAAGGGCGTAATTATTATAGGCGACTATCGCTGAAGCCTTAAATATTTTCTATATTTCTTTAGTCAGGTTTTGTGTTACGTGTTTATTCCCTTACTTATGTTTAGATTTTAAGTGTCAATTATATATTTGAATACGGCTAAGAAGGCTTAGGCTCTAAACCTCATAGTGTCACTGATAAATTCTTCAACGATGTTCTATTAGCCCTTATTTTTTTTTTTGGGCTGGGTTACTGTCGGCTCGCTCCTCGCTCCACTCCATCCGGGGCGACAGAGGGGCGTAAGCACGCACATTCGTAACCCACCCGTGACACGTCGCCTTCGTCGTTGGGCCGACCACCGGAGCAGGGTGACTTATCGTCAGTGGTCGGCCAGACGGAATACCCACTGAGGAGTACCCTCTCCTCGACCGACCTCCATGTTCTATTAGCCCCTGTCCTTCAAATATACAACAGATTGCCGACAACTCTTACTTCAGCTATTACTCGATCACGTTCAAAACTAAAGCTCAGGTGCTGGCTCGCTCAAAATACTTTTTATATGGTTGACTAATATATGAATAAACCAATTGATTCTGTGAACTTTAATTTAGTAAAGAATTGAAATAAAACTTAAAAAGGACGACATCATTAGATTTTAATTCTATCCACATGCCGAAATTAAGATTAGAATATTTATATCCAAAAATAATAATAGATGCTTTCGAAATTAATTCCTAAACATAATGCCCTTCAGCACGAACAATCCATTATTTTAATGTACGCAATGTGCTAGAGCCGTTAGTTCTCAGGACACAATATCCGTCTCCTCTACTACCATCGCTGCCGTGATGGATGAACGTTTAATTATCTTCGCTATATTTTATCATTAAACTGTCCTGTTTATAAACGATACTGTACAAATAATATTTTATCGAAAATTAGATAGACTTCTAAGTAATTAACTAAAGATAATAGATATGGTGTAGAAATATAATGGTCTCCTTGCTACCTTGATCTTTTTCTACCCTTTCTTTCAAATAAGGCACCGTATTAAGGAATGCATCTTTTTGTGACCGGGAACTACATCATTTGGGTTCATATACGGCCCACTGCTAGGCTCAAGCCACGTCGGTAACAGACCTACCATAACACACTGGTAGGGTGGGTTGGTATAGGATTTTATTTCTATTATTCCTATTTTTGCATATATGTTATATGCATATTATACACCTTGGTCTTTTATGATTTTTATTTTTAGGGATATGGTAGCTGCTTCCAAAACTATAATACGAATCGTTACATTGCTCATGGGTGTCGTAAAAGGCAACTAAGAGCTTTACATAGACCAAGGCCAGCTCCATAAGCAAAGTGATGACGATAATCTATACTAATATAGTAAAGCTAGAGTTTGTTTGGTTGAACGCGCTAATCTCAAGAACTACTGGCTCGAATAGATATTTTATTTATTGTACTATAGCCTATTTATCAAAGAAGGCTATATAACATCATGCTACAACTAATAGGAGCAAAGCATCAATCAAAAATACTGCAAAACTTGTGTAAATTATTGAGAGCTTTGTTGCATGCGTTATCGGTGCTTACCACCCACTCTCTCTAATTCTATCTCTCTTTCTCTCTCGTATAATATACGCGAAGTTGTGCAGGCAATTAGTAGAATAATAAACTAATAAACCAAAGTCATCGCCACATTAAAGAAGTGTGAAAACTCAAGTAATATTTAAATGGAAATGTATAAATTTTATTCTCTAACATATAATCTGCTTGATCGAGCGAATTGCCTCACAGGAAAATTACTTCCGAATGGCTACACGCTAATCGGTTAGCGACCACGCAAGCATTTCATTATGTTTTAAAACGTTAAACATAATAAAACGTTTATTTGTTTATATATTGCCGAAATGAAGATTAGAATATTTATACCCAAAAATAATAATAGATACTTTCGAAATTAATTTCTAAACATAATGTCCTTCAGCACGAACAATCCATTAATAAACGTGTGCTTATTTGGTTAATATAATTATGAATTTATTATTAAACTAGCATAAGTTACTCCTCATACAGACAGGTACTGACCTCATACTGGTAGTAAAATATTATTAAAATCGGTTAAGCTGTTTTGAAGATTACCAGAAAAAAAACAAGACAGATAAAAAAAATTAAAGTAGTTTTTAGGCATTGGTATCGTGCAAGTAACTGTGTAAGCATGAAAAAAGCCTATTATTTTGACTTTACAAACAGACAATTTTATTTACTTGTATAGATGTTCTGGTCGTGATGTCTTCGACATGTTTCTATGAATATGACTTGTGTACATACACTTGAATTCTTATTTGACTGCAGAGATAGCGTGGTGATCAAAATACCTATCTACCGTATCAAGTATCATGAGTTTGGTATCTGTATACTCCTTTAAAAAAAACACCCTCTCCCGCACTAATAAACAGAATTTGAACAAGGCAGGCAGCCTTAAGACACCAACCTTACAACACCGAGGAGAAAAGAAGCGACGACATCACATACTCTTCTTAATTATTCACCTCAGGCATAGACCATCACTAGAACGAATTAAGTTAAATAATGATTTCATCTGTCAGCCTATAGACATTCACTTTTGGACACATGCGTAGTCGATGTGTTCTACCCATTCGTCATTATCATCATCAGGCTGCCACCATCTACTGCTGAACGTAAGCCTCCCTAGAATGACACATCGCGTAGTCATATTTTGGTGAGGTTATTGCCATAATCGTCACGCTTAACGCCTAGGCCATCGCATTAAGGTGTTACGTTTCCCAGTAGATCGCTGCTGCCCATCCTGGTGAAATCTCAGCCAAATATTACTACTTTCTACAAACAGCAGTGAGATACCGACAACAATTCTTATCACGTCGCACGAGAAAAGCCCACCAACAGTTTTACTAAGAATTTTATACAAGATCGATGCGATGCTAATTTAGTAATATAAATCTAAATAAATTGTATCAATTATACCAAAAAATAGGGCGAAAGTAGGTCTTTATAAACCATAGAATAGAATATAATTCTCAATATTTTAGAGCATCTTATTATGTAAATTAAGCCGACCTTTTAATGTATGCACGTTTATTACATCCTGGAATAACATGTGTTTATAGGCTTACCGTTATTATTAGAAACTGTGAGGCTACATGTGATTTATTATAAAATAAAGTTCATACTTGAAAGGTTTCGTTAACACGTTTTCATGTTCAATTTGCACAAAATAACGTTAATATATATACAAGATTGTGGAACATTTTTAATAGAATGGTAATAAATTACGCATTCCCATGGAGCGGGTGAACGAAAACGGCTAATGTTTTATATTGTTATACATCCTATGAAGAAAATAATAAATTATATTTTACTAACATATTCATAAAAACTAAGTTCATAAGACTAAGAGCCCTAGATTGACCCGGACCAACTCCATCTGGTACCATTTGGGTCAACGATTACATTCCCAAGGAGGGTTGACGTCAGGCAGGCGGCCGGTCATAAAAGTCATTGGCGAAACTTTTTGCAATATGTCAAAACAGATGACATATTGCGTCGACCCCAAGTAATTGGGATAAGAGCAAGATGATGATGATTCATAAAAACTAAGTCGGTTTTTATAAAAACAACAGTTACTATACCTTTTCCGCGTGGTGACAGATTAAGAATGCAGTTTACCTACTAATTCGAAATTGCAAAAGTCGACACACAAATGATAAAGAGGTTTAAGTACTGAATTTCAATGCCGACTCTTAAAAGTTCAAAAGGGACAATACTTTGCGCGATCCAGCGATTGTTCCGAGTCTGGGTGTAATTTGGGTCTGTTAATTGCTTGTTTGTGAAGCTCACCGCGTTCTCTATTCCATATGGTGACTGACTAAAAATACAATTCATCACTTCGTATCTTTCCCATGGATGGCGTAAAAGGTGACTAAGGGATATAATATGCATTAACATTTATAGAAGAGAAGGCAATTCGAAATAAAACTCTACCACGTCTGACGAGCGTGGTATAGTTGGTCAAATGCTCTCCTATTGTGGAGGAGGCTCGAGTCCAGGAGTGGGACGTATATGAGCTGAAAATATGACGAAGAAAATAGCATCTTATTCATCGGAGTAGTAGAAGTATATTTGTATGAATTTATATGACCGTTTGTCAAATTTCATTCACATCCGCTCAACAGTTTTTGATTAATTGAGTAACAAATATACTAATTATCATACAAATTACCACATTTGTAATATTATTGCATATCACAAATATGCTCGTATGACAAACATTAACAGTTTATTTGCATTTGATACGATAGTCAATGTGCAAACTTCAAAATTAGCAATTCAAAACTATGACGGCAATAATTTTCATAGAATACTCGTTTATTAATTTTGTATTGAATATTATTGAATTTTAAGTCTAGATTTAAAATTTTCCATTGCAATGAATAATAACACATCGGTACCATTGTTACTACGAACATTATAACTTAAGTAAAATTTTATAATAATCTATTGGCGGAACGTCTATTGGCGGAAGTCATAATCTCCGATTAATTTTTAAGTGTGATTTCGAGGCTATTCGATCATATATGATTTTGTTCTGACGATGTTCTGTTCGAATAAAATAAAAGGAATTCGCCTTGAAATCAACAGCAGCGCCACCTACGGGGTCCAATTGTGAATCTAAACCATTCTCGAATGCCCTTGAACACATACAAAAAATTTCATGAACATCGGTCCAGCCGTTTAGGAGGAGTTCAGTGACATACACACGTACACAAGAAATTTATATAGGTATAAAGATTATAAGCATATATCACTATTAACGACCACTACTGGATATAGATCTACCCAGGAAGTTATAATTCCGTATCATAATCACCAAACTTGACAAACGCATTGACAATTGTTGATTATAAATTTCCAAGGAGAAATCGGTTGTCTATTCTACTGGTGATCTCTCAGACGGTTTTTACGATGCCCATGAAAAAGGAAAGGCCTATGACATAATATATTCTAAACCCGTTATTTGTTTAAAGTGAAAACTAATTTGTATTGATTACCTTTATTTACAGATTGTATCGAGTGATATTTGAGTTTTAATTGCCCAAAGTTTCGAACACTTTTCAGTGTTCATGGTCGTGGTAGGCCAATTCAGTCACAGATCAATTTTCCCGGTGCCAAGATCCTTGAAAATCCATAAAAATAATTACGTCTAAAATTCGTAGAAATAGTTTTATTTCAAATGTGTAATACTCCCGGCAACATCAGAAGGCACTATTGTTATTTCTTTATTTTAATTTATTCACTCACTAATTTATCGATAAAATAAAATATGAAATGAAATAATCAACTAACTTTAAACTTCAGTGTTATTTTTTTGGGCTATGCGAGTAAAACCGCAGGGCGCTGCCAGTAATGTTATAAAGGTAAGTAGTTTTAAGTTCATATAGCGTAACGATGCCTACAATTAGAAGCTTAGTGGGCATATACCGTCAACTATGCATCTTATGTGTAATATAATCTAGAATTCATGCACGCTTCGAATTATATTACGAGAGATAACAACCGTTACTTTAATACAATAATGAAATAGTTTAATGCCTTAGAATAATAACTCCTAAAAGGTAAACTCCGCGCACAAAAAATGAAACATTTAAATTGGAGCCAGATGGCTCCCTACGCCGGACCAATCCGTAGTGTACAAGATCACTGCGTACGCACGGCAACTCTATTGTACAGTGGTGTGCGTGTGTGTATGTAACCGCTTGCACGCATGTAGTATTTTTGACATCACCTTTTTGATCGCTTAAGTACCGACACTATCCTTCTATACGTTATTATTCTAAGTTACGTAATTATATGCATTATAATTTTCATTTCGGCTTATGTTCGTCCCACTGCTGAGCTTGAACTTCCTCTACAATTAATTGGCCTATTGATCACGCTTGTCACGGTTGATAGAGGATTTTATATCGATGTTATCTGTTTATTCTAATCCTATATCCGTCTTTTACAGCCACAGGTAAGAGAGGCTGGTAATTGTATTCTTACTCCATCACCACATGGAATTGCGACAATATGACACAAAACGTTATAAATACATAAAATCTATTTATTTTCTTTCTTCCCGAAGAGATGAGCATAATTAATCTTTTTATTTTTACAAATATAGTACCTACATAATGTTAGAGTATTGAACCGAATCGTGTGGAACGTCTCCGGTCAAAGACGACAATACGAGTAATAATTTATTTGTCATACGTTGGCCCACGCTCACGCTTGTCTAATTGATCGATTGGAACGGATTTTTAGCAGAAATCGGTTCAAATCCCACACGTGGCAATCGCATTTAAGTTTTTGATGTATCATACACACACAAATACTTTTGGTTGCGAAAAACTCCAAAAATATACAAATTAATTACAGAATTCCATAAATAGCAAAATAGTTATTAGGTATTAATTATACTAATAATTAAATAGTTGATTTTGTAACACTGATTCTAAAGAATAAATAAAACTTAACATTAATTCCGCTCCGCAATGTAGATGGTACAGTGAGCATTTGAAATCGCAATTTCTATCCCCCAGGCGTAAAGTAGGCGAACGGTCTCAATTGTTTAATCGGCGAAGTTCCTCGATACTCGCCGCCCGTTGAAAGTTCAGAACAGCTGATAGGCCATGCTCGTTTCGCTTAATGTGCCTTGTGTTTCAAGTGCACTCTCAGTACAATTACAGCAGTCATTAAATACTTAATGCCATCTCATTACATACAAATATCTCTTACAATATTATTTTCAAATATTGATTTAATAGAATCATACATACTTCTCGTCTGGTTATGTTTTAGGACTGGCTGTCGCAAAATATATAAAAAAGACAAGAATTTTCACGTTTACTTTTAGCCATTTAGGTAAGATTTTTTACAAATATTGTATGCCCATGTCTAATATATGCCCTACTCGAACGTGTAGACAACATTCGGTTGTAAGAAATCATCATCATTGGTGAATGTACAGAAAAGTTTTGTTACTGAGTTACATGTAATTATAGAGATTTACGCGTAATAAACAATTTTTCACTAGTTTGGTGTTTATCTTATACGTAATATACTTTTCTAGAATAGTCTGTACGAAATCTGTGCTCAATTGATAGTAAGTTACCTTAATTAGGATGGATCTAAAAATTTGTATAGCATAATTGGTTGCTTAAACTTTTATACATATAAAAATCAATAACAGAAATATTTTGAAATGAAAGTTACAATTGCTTACAAACGTGGCGAAGACCACTTGATATCACTGCTAACAGGGTGATTCACCATATACACGTAATTAGGTAATTAGGTATATGATACTTTTCGACGTTTAATTATCCTTAAACAAGAGTATCCATCTATTTATGTATGTATAGAGTATATAAAATAATGTTATTCGTGTTAAACTATCTTAGCAAATTCTTAACACTGCACAAATGAAGTAGTGACGTAATGCTTGGAGGTTTTATGGACCATATTGATCGTGCCTAGCGTCATGAACTCTGTTTAACCACAGAAAAAATTTTTGAACGCTCCAAATAGTGTTTTCCGTGTGGTGACGGAGTAAGAATACAATGCACCACCCCATCTCGTGCCCGTGGGTGTCGTAAAAGAAGACTAAAGGGATTAAATAAGCATATAACACCCATGCAAGAGATGGAAAATTCGAAATAAAACCTTGTACCAACACATCTGACCAGCGTGGTGTAGCAGGTCAATTTCCCTCTCACAGTGGAGGAGGCTCAAGCGCAACAGTGGGACGTATATCAGCTAAAATGATGGTGATGATGATGAACTAGATAATCATGAAGTCTCAAACAAATATGTTTTTGCAGTTATCTTGTTAGAGAAAAATTATAAGAGTAAATTTTACGATGCGCGCGCACACCGTCACGAAAAACCGACACCCCGAAGTTAGCTAATCATCTTTTTATTCAATGCGCGCAACATTTTTTTAACGTAGGAGGGCTCTAAATAAATATTAAAAAGGAATACACTTTGAAATTCATCGTCTATAGGTAAAACACAGATTAATCAGGACATGTTATGCAGCTACAACGAAGCATTTACATATGTCAATATTTACCTGCAATATAAATAAATCGTTCGTTGCTATGTTGGAATGTTTAATAAAACACGAACACCACTACTTTATTAACTTTTAAATGAGAACAGTTGCTTGTTAGTTGTATATTTCTCATGTCCAGTTGCTGATGATCTAGTTATGGACGATAAAGTATTGCAATACATAACCTTGCGTTACCTGCATATTGACATCTTCTGTTTCACGCATACCTCCACATAAGGGCCTCCTACATGATAATCAACACGCTAGTTAGATAAGTAAAATTGAAAATTCTCAATAACCCCCGACACAAGCTGAAATAATAAAAAAAAAATTCTTCTTCAACAGGCATTATCAATTAATTTTCATTTAACGATTATACTGGCACGCCCGAAATACTTAATCAAATCATACGCCATTACATCATTTTGGAAAAGAGCTAATACTCTTACACTGCTGGACCGATAATAAACAAAGATAGCTAAGAACAAAAAAGCAAGGAAACTGGCTTTCAAATGAAAAAACCGCATCGAAATCGGTCCATCCGTTTGAGAGCTACAATGTCACAGACAGATACATACGTATTTATAACACCCCTCTTTTTGGGTCGGGGGTTAAAAAGTCACTTAATAGAGAACCATATAATCATTAAAACACAAAATAATCTAGAATATGTTGAAATATTCTATTCTATACATAAATTTACGGTTCAATGTAATATACGTGCTTGTAACACAGCCGAGGCAATAGATAAACAATTTATGGGCCAGGAAAACATCAGTGATGATTTAAATCGCACAGAAATAACTTTTATGCGTTCAGGTTTCTTTGGATCAGTGCCAACATATTTCTGATGGATTAACTAAATTGGCTACTAAAATATATTGTTTTATATTGTAGCCTGAATATTAAGTTCAAAAAGCACGTAACTCATTTGATCTGGGTAGAATAAGCTTACGACAGCTGAACACAGAGATTCGACATCTAGGCAACTCTTTATAACGAAATAGGGTCTAGAACAGCGCTTGATAAATGGCTAGCGATATAAAAAACCATGTTCATGTAATGGTTTAAGTGATCTTCGATTTTTACGCGGGAAGAATATTTGGTTAACCCACAGATTAATTTTTAGTAATATTAATTGTTATTTTTATTTCATGATTTGATTCTATCTTTAGCGTTATTATGCATAAATAAAAACAGTTATTTTGCTACAAGAACACCCACAAAACTGTTTACATATAAAGTAACCAGACAAAATCATATTATTAATATTTAATTAAGCCACAAAAACAAACAATATTATTTCAACGCAAATATAATATATAAATATAACAATTATAAGTAGATTTGAGATAGCTTAGCAAACCGTGCACCTTGTCCTGCAGAACGACGCATGTCAATGTAAACAAAGGATATGTCTAAACAACATGGAGCATAATCGACACTAGTTACAGCACAACTAAGTTTTGCGTTCCGCTAAAGCAATTTTAAACCTTAAAGGTTCTTACTTAAGGAACAGTAACATGGCAGAAAAGACAATGTCGGTAGAGCTCAGTGAATAAAGCAGAGCAGCCTCGGTTGCATGCTTCCGACGGCCGTCACAGCTGGAGAAGACGTTGATATCGGCGACATGTTATAACAGGAAACTTGCTTGCTTATCTTTAACAGCATTTAAGTCTGATATAATTTATTATCTCTATATTACTGTTATAAAGCTAAACAGTTCTTTGAAAGACGTAATCTCGGGCACTATTAGTTTAACTTGAACAATCTTTATACGTTTGATAATCTGTTTATCGAGAAAGGCCTACAAGATAGACAAAGGAAATTTTAAGGCGCATCTCAGCGTAGTAAAGGCACTTAAAATACCAGATATATCATCATCACTTGAAGTCGTTAAACATGATTTGCTACTTAGCATTGTTCTTATGATGCGCAGATGGCAGCCTCGTAAATTTAAGATGACAAACATCTAAAGTTGATACTTCATCAAACATCATAGTCGTATTGTCGAAGTACCCGGTGGATTCAAATTGACGTGTAAAAATACCAATTGTGGCCCATTTCCGTAACGAATCCAATTTCACTTGATTGCTCTACCAAATTGATGAATCGTAAAGAGCGCAAAACAATTTCGTAAAATATCAAATCAAGGAAAATACGACTGTATATTGCGAAAATGTATAAGAACAGGACTGATTTGACAGGTTCCTTGAAAGCAACCCTCTTTAAAGAGAATTAACCTCATAAAACAAACTGCAATAAACGTTTGATCAGAAAGTGAAGATAAAAACGACGCCAGAACCTAAGAACAGGAATATTTTCTTTCGATAGACTTACGATGACTTTTTGCAACTCGAGAATCATAAAAGGGTATTACCGTAGATACTTTTATTTTAACGCCTTTGACATTTGAAACGATCGATAGACCTGTACAAGGCTCTACTAGAGAGGCGCATAATGAAATAACAGGGAGTAGTTCCGATGCGGTGTCAAACGCACGTTTCCAGCCACTTCCGCAATTGACATAGAGAATCTACGCAAACACGAATCCGGTATAGTAATATCTACTTTAATAATAGCTGAATGTATAATTAATTTGCTATAAATTCACTTACAATACACTGTAGCTGTCAGATTAATTTGAATTCTCCTAACCAAACTTGTGATACAACTAAATATAGAGTCAAACGTATATTTGATTCGTTAATAAATTCTTAAAGAATTAGAATTTGCAGATGATTCTGTCATGATTCTATTATTTTTTATACATTCTTCTGATTCTCCGTGTGGTGACGGTGTAAGAATACAATTCACCACCTTCACTTTCGTTATTATATACTTATCTTGCCGAAGGTGTCGTAAAAGACGACTAAGGGATTAAATACACATATCACATGCAAGAGAAGGAAAACTCGAAATAAAAATTCTATACCAACCCGTCTGAACAGCGTGGTAATAAATCAATTTCCATTAATTATGGAGGGGGCTCGACTCAACAATGGGACGTATACGAGTCGAGATGATGATGATGATTCTTCTTTTGAACCTCCTCGTTGAAAGTCAAAATCATGGTTATGAGAAACCCAAGTAAATTGTATTTATATCTGATTTAATCTTTTCAACGCGAAGAGTTGATTAGAATTTATTGTATATTCGTCTACACTACACATACAAAA
This sequence comes from Lymantria dispar, assembly GCA_032191425.1. Classification (NCBI taxonomy): domain Eukaryota; kingdom Metazoa; phylum Arthropoda; class Insecta; order Lepidoptera; family Erebidae; genus Lymantria; species Lymantria dispar. The sequence continues at coordinate 26,263,379 of CM063452.1, read as the reverse complement.
CTAGAATTTGTAAAAGGTATTTGAGATTTGGCAAGCATTAAGAGTTCATATAAAATTGTATTGCTGACTACTTTCAAATATTTTAACCTGCCATTAAATGACCATTAAAACACAGGATAATTTTGAGAAAGCGAGGCAATCAATTCGAGAGTTCGTGTGTATCTATCTCAAATATTTTAGAATCACAATGAGAAACAAAATGTGAACGTTACCTCTACATACATAAAGGAAGTGCTACAATAAATCATAATGTTCTTATATTATACTAGCTGGCCCTTCAGGCACCGTTCAGTATAAATATAAAAAACATCGAAATTTTAATTCCTTCATACCTATCACATCGCTACCTACCGAGTCTAACTTTGGCGTCCACTACTGGGCGTAAGCTTCCCCCATATAGGGGGAGATATTGGCGTAATCGTCACGGTAAGCAGGCGAGATGCCTAATCTAAGATCGCAGTAAGGTGTGGTTCATTTCCCAGGAGAGAGCTGCTTCCCACTTCTCTGGTGAACCCTTAGCCGATTCTTACGAGGCTCCCACGGACAAACGACGGGTGGTGACAATTGTATTCTTAACCCGTCGCCACGCGATGAATTGTTAAACTAAACCATTTGTCTAATCAATTGTTAATCTAGACCAGTCTAAAAATCCAGAACACACAAAAAATTTCGTCATAATCGATCCAGTCGTTTAAGAGTTTAATTATCTACACATGTATATATAAAATATATGTCTATATTTACACGTACATATATTCTTGCATATTTTAAGCCAGTGTCTTCAATCGGAGTAGCTTAAGCAAGAGATACAAAATTTTACGTGCCTTGTAACCGCAAATTCGACACATACCATAAGCAGTTAAGTCAAAAATGCTTATTTATAAAGATAATCACGTACGTTATAATATAGTCACTCGGCATTTCAATAACAAATATGAGAGTAATGGATGCACTATCCTGAGCATCAGTCGACCAAAATTTTATTTCAGTGACAAAACTCATTACTGCTATGACATCACGCGACCAATAGTCGTGAAGCACCAATTAGTTTCAACTTGAGCAAAATTTAATACATTTTCTTAATGGTACTCTTAGCAGAAAGACTGAAGTTTAGATTTGCTACGTATTAAATTATTATAATACAATAACAGTTATTTCTGTGTGGAGTCTGAGTAGGAATACAATTCACCACCTCCTTTCTTGCCCGTGGGTGTCGTAAAAGATGACTAAGGGATTACCTGTAATATGCAGATAAAATATGCAAGAAGCGAGAGAAGTAAAAACTCGAAATAAACCCCTACATGTGTATATATATCTGCACTTGGACAAAAATTATTGTCTTTCGAGACACTTCACAAACATAATTAACGGATTAAAATTATATCCCAACTCAGAATGATCATCTAGATTGTTGAATTGCCCTGAATGAGGATCGAACCCATGCCACTAGAGGTAATAAAACCAATACCCCGTTTGTGCAATATTAAAAATTACATAAGATGTGTTACATCTCTGCTTACTCTATTTTTAGTAGGTACACGACTAAGGAGGGAACATCTTTGACGTTAGTATCACGACCTAAATGCAGCTACATCATAGATCGTACAACACAATAGCTTGAATCAAGTCGGTTTTCCCACGGCGCATTTCTCATCCAATGAACGTGTAAACATAATCTAACCTATCAACCTTATAAATTTACATTGGCAATATGTTCGTGTAGCGACGAGTTCGTTCGTAATGGTAAAAAAATCCCCGCATGCATGACGACGTACCTGAAACAAAAACAAGTCCGTTATAAATATGTAAAGGTACTGATTTTTGTCATATATCGGAAGGGTGCACATATTACAATATATTTTTTGTTCTATTTATACAATATCTCAGATATAAGTATATCTTAGCTCTATTTATCTAATACTAGCAGTGTCCCGCGTTTCACCCGCAGTTCCTCTTTTCGTGGGAATATCGGTATAAATTATAGCCTATGTGTTATTCTGATATGTAAGCTATATTATTGTGAAGTTTCATCAAAATTCATTCAGTAGTTTTTGCGTGAAAGAGCAACAAACATTTTCACATTTTCACATCCTCACATACTCACAAACTTTCGCGTTTATAATATTAGTAGGACTAGCAATCTGCCCTCGCTTTGCTTCGGTTTCAGTGGCCCGCGTAGTACCCGTACCCGTGGGAATACCGAGATAAAATATCCCGGTATTCCCACGGGTTAGCCTACGTTACTCCCTGATATTATAGCTTTCCATTGGTAAAAGAATTTTTGAAATCGGTTCGGTGGTTTAACCGTGAAAGCGTAACAAACAAACTTATTTTCACATCTATACCAATAAATAAAAGTGTCTGTTTGTAATGTCAAAATAATAGGCTTTTTTCATGCTCACACAGTTATTTGTACGACACGACACCTATGCCTAAAATAGCAATTAAAAAATTTTTGTCGGTCTGTCTGTCTGTTTGTTCCGGGTAATCTTCAAAACGGCTGGACCGATTTCAAAAATTCTTTCACCAATGGAAAGCTATAATATCAGGGCGTAAACTAGGCTATATTTTATCCCGGTATTCCCACGGGAACGGAAACTACGCGGGTAAAACGACTATAACCTATAACCGAAGCGAAGCGAGGGCGGGTTGCTAGTTTATAATATTAAATAAGGATCTCAGTGTGGTGACGGAATAAGAACTCAATTCATCACCATCATCTCGCCCATGGGTGTCATAAAACATGACTAAGGGATATAATATCCATATACTAACTATGCAAGAGAAGCTCGAAATAGAACCATATACCATACCAACGCGGCTGGTACTGTTAGTCAGTTTCCTTTCCATTACGGAGGATGTTCAAGCCTAGCAGTGGAACGTATATGAGCTATGATGATGAAAGAGATACGCTACTATCGCAATTTATTAAGAAGTAGCGTATAACTTTCTACTAAATCTAATTTAATCTACAAACATTATAACAGTCTTGTCGCTCTATATAAACCAAGATATTCCACGTGAATATGTGGGCATGTCATATATTTCGTCGTGTAACTATAGATATCTCTGTCTCTCTTGACTGGGGCATTGTCCTATATCTCGACCTTGCCATTGACAAAATGTCATTGACCTTTTATCACAACCAACTTTCGCAAAACAAACCCACTCATTATTAGACTAAGTCGAATCTACGTGCTTGCGATCGGTAGGAAGCGCTTATTTTTATTTTATTCAATAAACATATAACAGACAACAATGACATGACAACTTATGAGATAAATAGATTAACACACAGAGACAGTTTCTCTGAGGTATACGAGTCATCATCACCATTGGCCCAGATGGATGTAAAACTCTTAGTCCGTCTTTTACGACACCCACGAACAAAATAAGAGTTGGTAGTATGCGTAGACCCATCAAAAAGTAATTTAAAAGACACGAATGCTAAAACAGAAAATATTCTTGCCATATCAGAGTGAACTATACGTCTGAAGATATGATCACTATGATGAATAACAGCATTTTAAATATTAAACATCTCTCACAATCTATTGCAGCAATGATAAGTTGAATGGATCAGTAAACTTTCAAGAACATCCAAGTCAAGGTTTCAATTCAAATATTTCAACAAACGACAGATCTTTTGATATTTCTCTATATACAGGAGTTGCTGTGTTAGAGGAAATGTTAGAAGTGAATATTTTGTATTCATGCTCGAATTCTATAAATTTCACAGTCTATGTTTACGCTACAATATTCCACGCAATTTTACCCATTTATAGACCTTTGAGGAAGTAATAAATCAACAAACTAAAGCAACGAACAACGTATTGCACTCAGTCCCCCCACAAACAACGTCATCACAATCTAACAACAATGTCGCCGCGTATATTGACCGCGAGAAATATATCACAGCATTGACTTAAGTTTTACGCTCTAAAGCCTCAATATACTTTAAAAAAATACAAAAAAGTCTTTAACTCAAAACGATTTAACAAACATTACTTCGTGACTAAACGAGTAAGAATATAATTAACAACCTCTTCTTTTTACATGGGTGTCGTATACGATATACAAAGAATACATCCCTCTCATCCCTGATTAAATAGTAGATCATTAGAAAAGAAGAAAAGCTCTAAATAAAACCCTATACGAACTCGTTTGATCAGCGTGGTATAGTAGGTCAATTTCCCTCCAATTGAGGCTCAGAGAAAAGGCTCGAGCCAAACAATGGGACCTATATGAGCTGAGATAATTACGATGATGACCATATTTAATTGAACCATTAAGAATTGGAATTTAAAAAATAAAATATCTCCTATCCTCCAAAGCCCCAAATCGATCCAGAATAACTAAAAATATATTTAATATCTGACATCCAAATTTAAATGGTTCTTCTATAAATATATTGTAGTAGACTAGACAGGTAGTCTGTTAATGTTATTAACAAACGTGCTTGCTTAGGGTAACCTCACCTAACTAAGAGCGATGCACTACAAATATATTTTATATTTACTTTACTGAAGATGGGTACTTACATTCGTGCACTGCTGTGCAAACTGTTTGGAAATTGCGAGTATACTCTAGCTAGGTGCATTTTGGTGATGAATAATAAAACGATTATTATTTAATACAGCTCTTCGGACCAGCATGGCAATCTTACATTCAGGTTGACGCTGGCACTTAACCGATACAGATCCCTCAATAAATACCTAAATAAGATCGTTAAATGAGAAGACGCTCCTGGATGCCACGAGTGTGGGGCATTGACTCCGTGCGCTAAACTCTAGAAGAGTTCTTTTTGAAGCCTCGATGGCACGACGAGGTAATAATTGGAAGAAACTTATCAGTGCTGTGGTCAATAAAATACGAAGCATCGTCAGGTGTTTACCTGCTATGGCCTCCTTACGTGAGATGGAAATGTCACAAATGTAAGTCGAAGAACAGGAAATCGAAGCGAATACCAACGCTTGTCTACTTCGCAAGCGGCAGTCAACGGGACAAGAGACTCTACGCTCGCACTTTTCCACCATTAAGGATTACGTCAGGGCGTGAAGGACGTGAAGAATATACGCTTATATTCATTTTACTAATTTAAACATTTCTTAAACAACTACGAACATAAAATTACAAATGAAACCGGCTAAGTGCGAGTCGGAGTCGCGCACGAAGGGTTCCGTACCACTATCTATAATAAAACTAAATATTCTGTGAATAGTTAAAGCGTTTACCTGTCACCGTTATTAGTATCGAGCAAGAAACGGTAAAAAAATCAAGTTTGTTGTATGGGAATTATATATTTAAATATTTATTTTATTTTTAGTATTTGTTGTTATAGCGGCAATAGAAATTCATCATCTGTGAAAATTTCAACTGTATAGCTATCACCGTTCTTGAGATATATAGCATGGTGACAGACGGACGGACGGACGGACGGACGGACAGAGAAGTCTCAGTAACAGGGTCCCGTTTTTACCCTTTGGGTACGGAATCCTAAAAAGCAGCAACATTGTTGCAAAAATAAACATTATCCCAGTGTAGCTAACCGAGAGGTAAGCTTTACTTTGTTTTATGTACAAAGGCTAGGGATAAGTTAAGGGTGTTTTGAAATAACAAAAGTACCCTCATTCTACAATATAAAATAAGAAGTACCTATCAATCTTCATTCCATCAATATGCTGATTCAAATTATTTTAAAATTCAAGCAAATTACGGGCGGATAAGAAAGTAAAACATACTGAACTGTATGGAAAGTGCCACATTCGATCCATTTTATAGGTCATTCCATTTATTCCATTCATTTATTTCCGTCGAAGGGATCTCCAGTTACGATCGAATGGGTTTCACAAAAACCTAATTTTTATCTGAACAATACGATGTTTGTTTCAATTTAACAAATTAAACAGCTTGTGTATAAGCGGGATAAATTAAGGTAAGGTAAAGGGTAAGATAAATATGCACACAACATTATCCGTGTGGTGACGGAGTAAGTATACACTTCACCATTCACCTATCTTGCCCGTGGTTGTTGTAAAAGACGACTAAGGATGTAATATAAACATAACATCTATGTAAAAGAAGGAAGCTTCGTCATAAAACATTATACCAATCTGTCTTATCAGGGTGGTATAATAGGTCAATTTCCCTCACATTACTGAGGAGGCTCGAGCCCAACAGTGGGACACATATGACCCAATATGATGAACATGTATTTAAAATAACAGCGCTATACAGAGTAAAAGATTTCGATTGCGACCCTTTTGGAAAATTCTACAATTGTATAACAATTCATCAACTCAACTCATGTATGTCCAACTGCTGGGTGCGAGTCTAATGAACAATAGAAAGAAAATTGACCTACTGCTGGTCAGACAGGTTCATATAGTGTTTTAAATTTGCCTTCTTTTGCATAAATGTTATCTGTATATTATATCCCTAAATCATCTTTCATGACGCCCACGGCCATGAATTGTATTCTCACTCCGTCACTACAGGGATATAAAACATAGTTATGTTTTAATTTTATCCCACAGTTTCTATGATATGAGGGTCAATATTTGAAAATCGGCCGAAAACGACTACAAAAAAATTATGAATTTTTTGTCGTATTTTAAACATAATTGATGTTTAAGTAATAGAGTCAAGTTCAATCTATATAATAACTACCAAATCGATACACTTTATTCGATTTAAGGGATTTCTGAGCAGTATTTGCAAATATACAGAACAGAAAAATGACACTAATGGCTGGATAATGAAATGGACCTACAGAATAATGACAGGACAGCAGGAAAAAGTTTGAAACATCAAAAAATGAAAATTATTCATTATTCATTAGTAATTATTATATTCATTATTAATCCAAGAATAATAATCAGTATCACAGAAAATAAAATTACATTGTTCGTCTTAAAGTTTTGTACAACACAATTATATTTCGTAAGTAACATATATGACCACAAAATTATAATAAATTAATAACCGCCACAGAGCGTCATCATCACACATTTTCATGACAAGATAATAACAGGAAAATGACCACAGGAAAATGACAAAAATGCACATTATATTTCTTATACAATCTTATAACAAAAATAACTACAAAATAATCAGGCGATACGATTTATACCTTAATTCGTGAAAGTTTATTACAAAAAGCAGAATGAATTACTTACGGTGAACCGTAAGTAATTCATTCTGCTTTTGTTAAAAGGTGAACCTTTTAATTGCCTCACAGGTAAATGACAAAGTGTATCAACTATACGCACGCACTTGTCATAATCAATTCACAACGCCGAAGAAACTGCCGACACCGCGTCTCTCTTCTCACCAACCACAAACACAGACACCGCGTCTCCCTTCTCACCAACCACAAACACAGACACCGCGTCTATTTAGAATGCGCTCATTCGTTGTCCGCGACATTTTAAAACGCAGTAAAGTCACATTTAAATTTCGACAGCCTAATGACGCCCTTAAATATTTTATGATTTTTTTGAGTTTAATATCATATTATCTTAAATAAAATATTGAACAGTTTTAGATTAATGCATATCCATACTAATATTATAAATGCGAAAGTAAGGATGTTTGTTTGTTTGTTTGTAACGCTTTCACGCTTAAACCACCGAACCGATTTCAAAAATTCTTTCACCAATGGAAAGCTATAATATCAGGGAGTAACATAGGCTATATTTTATCCCGATATTCCCACAGGAACGGGAACTACGCGGCGGGTAAAGCGACTGAAACCGAAGCAAAGCGAGTTGCTAGTACAATATAAATATAGCCAAGCTTTTATAATTTATTTTTAATTTTCCATGTTATTATCAAAAAATGACACCAAAATGGAAAGTTCCACCGACAGGAAATATGACATCTAGCACTTTTTGTTTATTTTTAATATATGAAAACCAAACATATACTCACCAAAGTGTTTGGGTATGTAAACAAAGTATTGCACTACATTATGAAAATACTATTAAGTTTAAATATTACATTAGAATTAGAAAATAATTATGGGGACCTGTTTTGGCCGATTATCAAATATTGACCCATGAATTTACGATAATTAATTTTCACTCTATCGTCATACATAATAATATACGTGTAAATCAAATTATTCAGTTAATTAGTCACCAATGTCGATACACAAACCAAGCAATGAATCATTCGTCAGTCAATTAACGTTAATTTGGGTTTTATCACACCATCCTATGTTCATTATATTTACATAAACATACGAAACCACCCCCGCATAATAATATTTCGACTAGTGAAAACACACTCGAGATAATTTCTCCAAAGTTGTGTTATGAATTACTTAACAGTGACGTCATTTTCTTGTTTTCGTCTAACATTTTATGAAACTCTAAGAGGTCTAAGTAAAACAAAGCGAAGTATAAGCCATACTTTGCAAACAATGTACGAAGTTTATTAAAATAAGAAAAGCATCCAAAAGCCTAAAGGGTGTAGCGAGAACGAAGAAAGTTGGAAGACCAGTTGTTTAAATAAAACATTGAGACTTCAATTTAGAAACCAATTAACTCAAATTACCTTTATATATATATAGTCTAAACTAGATTTTACAAATATATTACGGTATACGATAAAATTCAGCATGAAAAAAAAATTTAAAAGTAAGCTGCAATATATTTCGGATTCTGTACGGTTTCAGTTCTTCCCAAGTACCTATCACCGTTGCGCAGATTACGGTAACCAAATTAGTTATTGGTATAGACGACGGTTGACTAAACAAGTTGAATAAGGATTTGTTTCAACGTCGTCTCTTGCGACACATGCGTGATGCCTCCTCTACACGTCAGCGGATGCGTCCGCAGATGTCATCGGCGGACGCGTCCGCGGACGGTGTAGAGGGGGTGATTTGCTCGTCTGTGGTAGCAAATCACCCCCTCCACACATCCGCGGACACGTCCGCCGATGACATCTGCGGACGCATCCGCTGACGTGTAGAGGAGGCATAAGAGGAAGGAGTTGCGACTTACAGCGTTTTTTCTATCACTTTAAAATCGTAACGATTTTATTTCCAACTATTCGTCCATCACTCGAGTGACTAGCCTATGTCAACCTTGGTGTCATACACCAAACCGGTTACATTCAGTTGCAGTTTGTATTATAATTATACAGATGTATGCCATAAGAGTGCTGCTGCTCATTCTCTGATCCCTGATTCGATTTTTACGACTTTCATGAGAAAGTGAGACGCAGACATTGTATTCTTATCACACCACCACACGGGGAACGGTACAGTTTAAAATTAAACACGTGTTCTTGTTTAAAAAAATGCGGATGATATAACCGGTATTACGATTACTATTCGTTAATACGTTTACGTCACATGTGAAATCTTATATGGCGAAAATTTTATATTCACCATGGCGACAGACAAACCACAAATTCAAGCTAACGACATATCAAACAAACTTGAAAGTGCCATTGCATCATTTGTATGCAGAGGATAAAACATTGATGTCATAAAACGAAGACTCTTACAGCATTATTAATGCTGGTTTGGCAGTTAGAAATTGCTATATTATATAAGTACCTATGAGAAAGCATTTATTCTTCGATTTATTGGGTCAAGTTGTTAATTCAATAAAATATTAAAAAAACAAATTCAAATTTAAAAATCTAATTTTAGCGTTTTGTAGCATAGTACGTGACATAATAACCTGCTAGTCGCATATAATCTCGTTATCATCATAATCCCAGCTCATATACGCCCCACAGCTGGGCCAAGGTCTCACCACTCGGAGGGAAATTGAACTGGTCAGACAGGTTGGTACAGGGTTTTATTTCGAGTTTTTTCTTTTATATAATGTCGCATGCATATTATAATCCCTTAGTCCTCTTTCATGACACCCACGATCAAGAGAAGGGGTCGTAAATTGTGTTCTTACTCCGTCACCACACAGAAAATCTCCTTATGGTTAAAGTCGATGCATTTTTTATTTCCTACATTCCTTTCATTCCCGTTCCAGGGTCTATAGTCAACCTTGTCCTTCAAATTACCTTTCTTATTGATGCAACAGTAGATAAACATCCCACCTTCTCATAAGTAACTGCTGCTCACGAACTTCAACAACATCAGGTTGAGCCAAAATCAATCTCTTTGTCTGGTAAAGGTTGATTTGTGAAATGAAATCGCGTTTTGTAGTATTTATATCTTATTCTAAATACAATTACTTTCTAACAGTTGTATTTATCTAATAAATAAATAAGAAACCGGAGAGCAGTCACTGATTTATAAACAGAATCTAACCTATAGCGAAAATAAAATAACAATACACTATGACAGATCTGTAAACAAAGAAATGAGATTAGAAGGCGGAATAAGAAATAGAAAGTACCTTAAGAACAAAACGAATTGGAATCATAACTTTTTGCCTTTATAAAAACCATGAAAAAATTGGTGAAGTGCGACAGCTTTACGATTGCCCGTATTTGAATTTGTTTGTGACGGCCATTTCAAACTTAAATCAACTTTATTAAAGCATTAAATTATATATATATATATATATATATAACGACAACTTGTTGTTATGAGTCTGGGTGTAATCTTATTGCTTATGTTTGCAAGGTCCCCGGCAATATAAAAAATCCCGGAAAAAATCTATTGGAGGACTAATCCTTTCTTCAGCCACCGTAATATCTGCTAAGGCGGCATCTAGCAAGCACTAGGGCCAATACCGCCTAACACGCCGGCAGTAAAGCGTATCAATCAATGTGGAGGATTTCTGCTATGACATGTCCAGCCGCGAACCCAACGATCGAAAACAGCATATTCATATAACCGGACCATTGACGAAACTACGTAGGTACGTAGTTTCGACGTAGTTTCGTCGTATCTTACCCACTACGTCTAGGTAGACGTAGTGGGTAAGATACCACTTAAGATACCTACAGTACCAATGTCGTTAGTTCGAATCCCACGTAGGACAACATTTTGGACGATCCACAAATTGTTGTTCTGGGTCTGGATGTTATTTGTGTCCGTTTATTAATTATATATTTGTAAAGTCCCCCACAATACAAGGATTGTTTCCTTAGTACAGAGTATTGTATATAAAAAACCATGAAAATATGCAATAGATTAAAACCACACAAACAAGGTTGAATTTCAACGCATTCACAAGCGCTTTAAATATACATAAAGGTCACACGTTGCATAAGAACTCGACAACGTATCGCGTGAGTCTCTTGACCACGGAAAAACTTGTCGCTTCGTGACGACTCCACACGTGACCAGACTGGCAACATCAGCTAGACAGCGGGCTACATCGCTAACTGCCTAACTGACTCACTTTAATAAAGTTTGACTGAACACTGCTGAAGTTTACACTCTGGCTTTGACATGATAACTTAGACTTATCCTCAAAAGATTTCAAATTTCTTTACACGTTTTCAAGTTTGCTTTTAATTTAATTTTTTTGTTGTATGATAATAAAGGTTACGTCGTTATCAGTAAGTAATTTCTCTGTTCTCTTTATGGTAGGTGGGTTCGGTGAATTTTTAAAATTGAAAACTGCGTTTACGAGGTAATGATTTAATATAGATGATTTCCTATTAGGTACATCATACGCGGCGAGATCAAAAATCAAATACAAACGCCATAAAATCCGTAAAATAGTTTTATTTAGAATATATTATGTGAATATTTGTTCCTGTTCTACCACTAAAGGGCGTACTAATAACATTACTGCAAGAGAAAAAAAATCAAATGAAACCATCCCGTCTCGCTAGCAAGACTATCTAATAAGAATATTCAAAAATAGTTCGCCGAACCCACGAATAAAAGCCCAACCAAAATCTAAATCAGCAGTCGCACACTTGAGACCCTAGATTATCGACAGAATTTTTATTCTATTAGTTATATTACAATAAAACTATATGAGTCGTTCAAAACATACTAAATTCACAATAACTATGAAATTGCATATACCTTACCGCTTACGAGTATAACTGTATGAAAATTCAGATGGATACACTAAAAGTTAATGGTATGGAACGAAAAAGCCACAGAGTTCAATGCACGCATGAACAATTATATTAGTTTCATAGACAAATATTGTTAGCGTAGCCGATTTCTATATACGTAAATAGTTATGTATAGATAGAGAACCCAGCTATAATATTTATGAAATAGCAAATTCCCACGATTACACCGTCGCAGTTCCCATTGCCATGGGAATACCGGGATAAAATATAGCCTAAGTTACTCCTTATACAGACAGCTACCTAGTAGTAAAATATTATCAAAATCGGATCAGCTGCTTTATAGATTACCCGGAACAAACAGACATTTTTTTAAACTGGTAATTATAGTCCATAAAATATAGGATGATCTCTGTGACAGTTGTCCCTAGTGCTGTCACGCTTACGATAAGGTCCGTAGTTTTTATCAATAAAACTCTTTATTTTTATAATTGTGATTTTCTATTATAACTAAAATACAATCAATGAAAATCTTTTTGAGTTTATTTCAAACAAAACTGTATTTTGACTGTTTTTAATTATTCAAAAGGGCAAGACAATCAAGGTCTAGGTCACTATTATCTTCATCACTGGAGCGTTCCTGCTAAAACATTTATAATTTTTTGCCAAAATAGGGACAGTCGTTAGATCAATCGATCAATTACGACTGTTTTATAAATAAATATGTATAGTTTATTGACAATGATGCGTACATAATATTATCATTTACTCTGAGACAAAAAGTAGTTTTTTAATGTTTATATAAATCAATTTCTGTATTTTATAATGTAACTGTCTGTTTTAATTGTAAAAAATATGTTGAAAGTTTTATATAGCTACTGTATTGGATTTATTTCTTTTATGAATAATTTAATAAAGATTGGTTATCGATTTACGTATACCGACTGTCCCATCTCTTTTTTATTTTCAATCCAGTACGACCTTGTACGTACGTAAGCGTCATTTATGTATAAAATGTTTACTAGGTATTTCAGTACTTGAGAGGTACATTTTAGGCATGAATATTAATATTTTTATATTTATAATATATTGCAATTCAATTGCAATAAAACTGGCACGAAAAGAATGAAAATATATTTGATACAAAATGAAATTGTAAACATGTCGCCCGTTCAAACTTCTTTGGTTTCGTTGACATCTGTCACAGAGATCAAGCTATATTTTATGGACTATAAGTATAGGTATCGTGTAAATAACCATGTGTGATTGAAAAAACGTAATACGTTTTATACAATATTTGAAAACATTTTTTTTTTGGATGGGCTACGGTCAGCGCTTCCGCGCCCGGCTCCATCCGGGGCTACAGAGGCGCGGCGCGCGGCCCCGTAACCCACCCGATAGCACGTCGCTTTCGTCGTTGGGCCGACCATCGGTGCAGAGTTCCTTGACTTCAGTGGTCAATATTTTAAGACGTCTGTCATCCGAAATCGAGTCTATAGATACATCTCCTCGAATTTATTGATGGACTATATATATTTGTACTGTACTTGTAGAATATTCAGACTTCAATAGATAGGAGGAGAGATTCGAGTTTAAGTATTTAGAAATATTTGCAACTCGAAAAATGTAAGCATATTAAATAACGCGAAAGTTTTATGCTTGAAAGAAACATAATTTTACGTGAAGCTATCCTTTTTGTATTCTCATAAATATGCAAGTAATAAAGTGGACTAACCGCTCGTGCTCGCCCGAGTTGCAGTACGTTCCCTTGCTACTGTTTTTCTCATACCATTTACATCCGTTGAACTAGCAAACAAAATGCCCGGTGCTTATTTACACGGCACCGTCAAGGGGAAGTCCGAACGAACGGATGGTGCGCTAGTAACGGAAACAAACATAAATCAACGAATTTACGACAATCTGAAATGTTGTTATTATTTAAAAAAAGGAAATAAAATGTTTGCAGGCAAGTCAGCGTCGTGCCTCGTAATGTTCTTCTAATAGGCAATTTGGAAAATTAATCTTTGTTTACCAAACAAACGTTGGAATTTTTTTAATTTAAAAAACCATAAAGCATATAGTGGGAATAACAGACGGTAAGTAACCAATGTTGTGTTACGCTCATGTAATGCCAATAAGCTAATTACGCATCAAAACACAAGAAACACGGATGAAGCCTAAAACCAAGAAGGTTCCAACGTTAATATTGACCTAGCAACTTAAGAGTTGTGTAATCCAACAATTTGCCGCTCCTAACTCCCAAACATAACAAAACAAAGCGTACATATTCCCGCAACTGAAAGGAAGTTCACTCGAAAAGGCAACTAGCTGCGAGTAAACCTTATATTGTTAAATTTATGATATGTTGGTACACTGCGTTCCAGTTTCTGGGAAAATTCTAACCGGTATCTGTACGATATTACATTTAAAATAATAACAATACATATATGACTGGATCGCAATACAACGGGACCTATCTCGCGTACAATTTCATATCTCACACGTCCGCAAATAAGTTTAAATGGATATCTATACAAACTGATTGCTATTATAGGTCAATAACTCCGAGTTGTTCGCTATTTGGCTCGTAGCAGCAATGACGACGGGACTGAATGTCCCAGATAAGTGTTTATTAGCCAATTAGTGGCAAACGAAATGAGGCCTATCGGGCTCAGCGTAAACCTGATAATGGTTAAGATACGATCACGCGCCGGAGAATGTAACTACGCATACACTATTATCGAAACATTTCAAAAGCATGCAATCGTCTAACTAATAAAGTTTAGCCTGGTTCTATTAGGAACGCACATTTAATAATTACCTTTCAAATTGACTTTAATTATAATACTAATTAGATACTTGTAATTAAGTACTGAAATGTGGCTGTACCTGTAACATTGGTCGCGTGACAAAGCTAAATACTAATTATCACGTAATAGGAACAGGAGATCTTTTCTGTACAAATGAAGTTTCGAAATGTGAAAAAGTATTAAGCATACACACTTGTAATCTTTGTCATTTCTGTTTCTTGTATTGTTTCATGTTTTGTTTTTTAACATGTATAGCCAGAGGCTGGTGGGTGGTGCAGTAATGATAACTGCATCTTTACATAAGGGTTGCAAGTTAACTCTCTCAGCATAACCTTATTTATACGTTTACCTTATCTTTATTTATTTATTTTTTTTACACAGTATTTTTTATATCTATTTAGTAGTTTATTTATAGTATAATGGTATTATTATCCGACACTGATTATTCGTTTCATTCTGCCAATAGTTCCTCTATTTCGTCCTCTGATGACAGCTTTTCCTCCGCTACTGAGTGCCTTGCAGACGTTGTACGTCAACTATTTAATCGACCGATTAATCGTTTATTAAATGTCTGTCACTTAAACGCTCAAAGCATTCCTAGTCATCATAGTGATCTATTTGATGTCTTTAATGGGGCTAATGTACACGCTATCCTAATTTCCGAAAGCTGGCTTAAACCCCATTCACCATCTACACTGTATCCTCTCCCCGGCTTCATCTTGGTCCGGAATGACCGTGTTGATCGCAGGGGTGGAGGCGTAGCCATCTATCTACGTAGTGACTTCACGTACAAAATCATTGCTTCATCTCCAGCCCATCCTTTTGCATCCATCGAATTTCTTTTTCTTGAAGTCTGGATCCAAGGAGTCAAAGTGGTCATGGGTGTGGTTTACTGTCCCCCTGCTGCTGATTATTTCACTGACTTAGAATCGGTTTTAGAATCTCTGGGGTCTGACTATGCACATCACATCATAATGGGTGATTTTAACACCGACTTATTATCCTTCTGTTCTCTCCGTGCCCGTAAACTCCAACACATTGTCCAATCCACAAATCTTCATGTGTTGCCTCTCCAAGCCACTCATCACAACCATCAGGGAGACGACACATGGCTTGATTTAATCCTCACTTCCTCCCTTTCCCGTGTCTCCTCTCATGGCCAATATCCTGCCCCTGGGTTTTCCCTCCATGACCTTATTTTCATCTTCTACATCCTTAAGCCCCCCAAGCCCGTGACTAAGACTTTGCATCTGCGTTGTTTTACGGGAATGAACGTCGAGAAACTGCGTGCCCAGGCCTCGGCCACCGACTGGCAACCGCTACTGGAGGCTGATAAAGTCGACGACAAAGTTGAGCTCCTTAACCACGTCATTATCAAACTTTACGATGTCCACGCCCCAGTGAAAAAAGTCAAGTTGAAGCACGCCCCCGCGCCCTGGATGTCTGAAAAGATTCGTGAGTCTATGAGACGTCGTGACGTGGCTTTTCGTAGATTTAAGAAGCTACGCTCTGAATCCAACTGGAATCTTTTTAAAGCCGCTAGGAATCGGTGCAACCAAATGATACGCAACGCTAAACGCCGGCATATCTCAAACACCATCTCCTCTTCCTCTGCTCCAGAAGTCTGGAAATTCCTCGAGACCCTTGGCATAGGTAAGCGACGAACAGTTGATTTACCTAACTGCATTACGCTTGACGGTCTTAATAAATTTTTCAAAACCTCAGTCGCTCTAGGCGATGACATCAAGTGCCAAACGGTAAAGTACATTACCAACTTACCACATCTCGACATTAATCCCTTTTCTTTTTCTCCGGTCCATCCGGTGAGGTTAGAAAGATACTCGTTTCCATCAAATCTAAGGCTGTTGGTTGTGATGAAATCAGCCGTCGCATGGTCATGACTATTCTCGATCAAGTCTTACTGCCTATCACACATATTCTTAACTTCTCCCTTCACTCTGGCACATTTCCTACGTTATGGCGTAGGGCGTATGTCATTCCCTTACCTAAAATACCTAGTCCTTCTCTTCCTAAACACTATCGTCCAATTTCTATCTTACCTTTCCTATCTAAAGTGCTCGAGGCCTGTGCTCATAAACAATTATCCCAATTTATTTACGCCAATAATATTTTAAGCCCATTGCAGTCTGGATTCAGACCTGGACATAGCACAGTCTCAGCACTCCTCAAAGTGACTGGCGATGTGAGGGCTGGTGTGGAGGATACCAGGGTCACTGTGTTGGTCCTGGTAGACTTCTCCAATGCTTTTAACGTAGCCAGTCATGACTTATTGTTGTCTCTCCTATCCCATCTCAAGATCTCATCGGATGCTCTGGAATGGTTTTCATCCTATCTTCAGGGTCGTCAACAGTCCATTCGTGTCGACGACACGCTGTCTGATTGGTGCGATTTGGACTCTGGCGTCCCTCAAGGCGGAATACTTTCTCCTCTTCTTTTTTCTCTATTTATTAACTTCATTACCTCTAACCTTCAGTGTGCGTATCATTTGTATGCCGACGACCTGCAATTATATTCCCACACCAAGTTAAACGATCTCCACTCAGCAATTGCTTCTATTGATAGCGATCTAGCGGCTATAAGCGCTTGGGCGGCGAGGTTTGGCATGGCAGTCAATGCAGATAAGTGCCAATGCATTATAATCGGCAGTCCCCGCATTATCAGCAGAGTCAACGCACAGAATTTGCCAGCAATTACTTATAACGGTATCGTGATACCTTATAGTAATCACGTAAAGAATCTTGGCCTTTTCTTAGACTCTACGATGGAGTGGCAAACGCAGGTTACTAACATATCCAAGAAAGTCACAGGAATACTCCGTTCACTATACCGACTGAAAAACTTTCTCCCATTCACGACCAAAACATCACTGGTTCAAACCTTAGTTCTTCCTATCATCGATTATGCTGATGTGTGCTACCTCGACCTGAATGCAGATCTGCTCAATAAGCTGGACCGACTCCTCAACAATTGCATTCGATTCGTTTTTAACCTACGTAAATTCGATCATGTAACCACATTTCGCTCTCGCCTCAATTGGTTACCGATTAGGCAAAGACGTAGCCTGAGGACTCTTTCTTTGCTCTACTCTATTCTTAACTCTCCTAACGCGCCTTCCTACTTAAAACTGAACTTTCAATTTCTTTGCTCCACCCATGACCGTGCTCTTCGTTCCTCCAATAATCTTCTTCTTCACTGTCCCTCTCACTCTTCTAGTCTGGTGCACTCCTCCTTTGGGATCCAGGCCATTCTTCTCTGGAATGCATTGCCTCTGGACATCAGAATAGCTACCAGTCGCGACGTTTTTAAGGCCATGGTCAAACGATTATACTTGAATTTTCTGGCGGAGTCGACACATCTGTGACAGCTCACATCCACTCATTCAAATATCATTATCATTATTTATGTATGTATGTATATGTATTTATATATATTTATAGAGTATATATGTATTATGTAATAGTAATTATATATAATTGATTTACTACGCGACATCGTTAACCACCTTGTATTGCACCTGCCTGACATTATTTCTGCTCCACCCTAGGTCGGCTGGTAGAGAATGCCTATGGCATTAAGTCCGCCTTGTGCGTTTGTTTGTGCAAAAGTTATAAATAAATAAATAAATAATAATCTTTTGCATTTAAAAGAGTGATAAAAGTCATTAATATGAAACGAAGAAGTGAATTGCTGATGTTAGTAGATATTTCAATATGTATTGTTGTTGTTGTTCAATATGTAGGGTTTCTATTCATCATCATCAGACTATCAACGACTATTAGGCGTAAGGGGTACTCATGAATTGCATGAGGAAATTGTGTAATAATCGCCAAACTTGGGAGGCGAGTTAGCGATCACAATTGGTATTAGGAGTTTCCCAGGTAAGTGCTACTTCCCAATTTTCTAACGATCCCTCAACAGATTTTTACGAATCCGTTAGGAAAGTACAGGATGGTAACAAATGGTATACTTAAACTACGTCACCACATGGGACGAGGATGGGAGTATGGCTTTCTACTCATAACCACAAAAACATTATTCTTACACATACATACCTATATATATATATATATCGCAGCATCATTCGTAATACTTAAGAAACACTTGATTATGGAAACGAAAAGTGCTACACTTTGGTGGAGTCGATACAGCGATTGGCAATAATTTATGACCACTTGACATGACCGTTTACATTTGGAATGTTATTATGAGAGTTTGTTTTAAGACGGTCCTATTAATATTCAGATTGGAACGAGACTCGAGGCAGATCGGTTGTAGTTGTTGCCATGTTGCGTCGAAATCACCGCGTTTCCTTAACTTGTAGTTTATCCGCCGGCATCCGTGTGATTACTGGTTATAATAGAACATTGTTAACGCTAACTGTTGAATACTGTTTAAAAGCCATCCGAAGTATTATTTCGATTCCATCTCGATGTCTGACCCATCCAATGGTGATGCAATACGAGACACCCCCCCTCGTCTCGAAATCAGAAGTGGGATGTGAAAATACCACGCCACATAATTCGAACAGCGGCGTCAGTGATGAAAAGTGGATGCGGCTATTAGAACATCAGAGTGAAAATTTTATGATGTTTATTCGCGCCATAAAGACGCTATCTTCGTAGACAGAGCTGCGACTACCTGATTTTGATCCCGGGGACAAGCGTCCACGTGGCTGTCAACGGTGTCTTTTCCTGGGATGACTTGGAGCAACTTTAAGGAGTTGGAGCAACTTAAGTTGCACGTTTTGCCTGACAATTATTTACAAAATGACGTCATGTTAGGTCGCGATATTTTAAATCAGAGTTTTGATGTAAACGTGACGGCAACAGAGCTGTTGGCCGATCAAGGACGCTGTTTTGCCAGCAAAGAGTTTCGCAATTTTTGCGTGAACAAGAATATTGATTTGCATCTGATAGCGATAGGTTCATCTCGTGCTAATGAGCAGGTAGAGCGCGTCATGAGTATCATAAAATCTATGTTAATAGCTGTAGAGTCTAGCGATAATAGATCGTGGCAAGACTATAGTAGAAGTCCAACTTGCATTAAATTGCACGATTAATTGAGTTACTAAAGCTTCACCTTTGGAGCTTTCAATAGGAAAAGTCGCGAGACCGTTATCTTTGATGGGTATTGATGTCGATACCGATATGAATGTAGAGGAATTACGCGAGCGCGCGTCAGAAAATAATAGAAGAGGTGTGCGGAATATGACAAGATCCGATTTGATAAAACGAAAGCGGAAATTCATAGGCTAAGGAAGATGCCAGAGGGTCACGTACCAGTCGATGTTGAAATTGACGAGAATTTTGGTGATGAGCAAGCTTAGTTGTGGTAGAGAGTCGAGTAAGGTATTCTATCGCCCGTATTGTGTTCGACCGTACCATTAGTTATTACGTACTCGTAGCCCGGTAGAAATCGGTGTCTCTTGAGGCAACTCAAGCAGTCCGTGGGTGTGCGATGGGCGTTTAACTCTGGTGGAGGTCGGGGTCTAGAGAGACCAATGATCCATGCGCTGGATGTGTGAGAGCATTGTGAATGCTGGTCGGCTAGAGAGCCGTGGTGATAGAGGTTTTACTCGAGGTTTCTATAAGCTTGGCAATTTTTGTAAGAATTGAATAAAGGTTGATACGAACGACCATGGTACATGGCCTGAGGCAGTGATTGTTGTGTTTGTGATTATTTCCAATTAGAGTTTGGTTTAATCAAAGAGTAAGGTTAAGTTAAAATAAAACTGTAAAGATGAAAAATTTCGTTTAGTCTCATCGAACCTATGTAGTTTGGTCAGGAGTGACCGAGTGGAACCGAATACTTGTGTGGGTTTTTTTTGTTCGCAGGTTAATCATCACACCAGGACGTGTGGCGTCAGGACGGCCGTGTCGCAGCGTCATTCGTAACACTTAAAAAACACTTGATTATGGAAACGGAAAGTGCTACACTTTAGTGGAGTCGATACAGCGATTGGCCATAATTTATGACCACTTGACATGACCGTTTACATTTGGAATGTTATTATGAGAGTTTGTTTTAAGACGGTCCTATGAATATTCAGATGGGAATGAGACTCTAAGGCGATCGGTTGTAGTTGTTGCCATGTTGCGTCGAAATCACCGCGTTTCCTTAACTTGTGGTTTATCCGCCGGCATCCGTGTGATTACTGGTTATAATAGAACATTGTTAACGCTATTTGTTGAATACTGTTTAAAAGCCACCGATGATGATGCAGTACGAGACATCCCCTCGTTCTCGAAATATATATATATATATATGTGTTGACTGATTAAGAATATTCTATTCTGCATCTGTCACCAGCATTTCCCTTCTCAAGGATGTAATAACATACGATATGCAATGCAAGCACTTAAAAAAAAAACTCTGAAATGCCAATTCGCCTGGCGAGCTTGTAATAGTGAAGAGCTAATTTCATTGTCATCGTGAAGAAGTTTCATGTAAAAGGGTGGATAATATTGGCTAAGAAGTATAAACATATTTGCAACAAAATGTTGATAATAAAACAGCAAATATTCAAGCCAAAGTGTGCAATGTTGTTTGACGTGATCGCAGCGCGTCCTCGAACTGTTTGCAAGTTATTATGACTAGGCAAGTTAGTTATGACGAATGTGACCATATTTTGTTTCGTCAAAACGGTACGCTTGCATAACGTGACGATTATTTTTTGTGTCTGAACGGGACATATGTATGGGACGTATATATGTCCTCGTCCTTATTATCATCATCATATCAGCCCATAGACAAGAGGGAAATTGACCTACTATACCTCTCTGGTCAGACTTTTTTTTCTGTATGTGTATTGTGTATAACTGTTAACCGCAGATAGCTTTCACAGCTTAGCCCGGACAATGGGTGAACGCTGAGGGCTCTCAACCTGGTAAGAAATTTGCTGGTCCGATGAGTTGGTATCGGGTTTTATGTCAAGTTTTCCTTCACTTGCATTATGTATATATTATATCCCTTAGTCGTATTTTACGATACCCACAGGCAAGATTAGGGGTGGTGAAGTGTATTCTTACTCTGTCACCACAAGGACCATATTATTTTTGTGAACTTAACATTTAAAAATTATAAATGAAATAAATTTTGCAACTAGAGTACGACTGGTCTGTGCTATTAGGAATATTTTCATGTATACAATCATCTTAGCTACTATTAGTCTCAATCTAATTCATATCCGCTTTCTAGTGTAACCAGTTTTTATAGAAC
Organism: Lymantria dispar; assembly: GCA_032191425.1. Lineage (NCBI taxonomy): Eukaryota > Metazoa > Arthropoda > Insecta > Lepidoptera > Erebidae > Lymantria > Lymantria dispar. The sequence continues at coordinate 26,241,372 of CM063452.1, read as the reverse complement.
GTATTTTTTTAACAGTTTTGACCTTTGTAATCCACAAAGCACTCAATATAGATATTTTATGATTAACCAAAATTATTAAACCAATGTCATGATTTAAAGACTATACTATCCTTACTAGATTGTTCTTTACTATTAAAGCAAGCGATACCTAACAAATTAACAGTCTAATACATAAACTCAGTATACCTAGATATTTTATGGTGGTTCCGGGAGCATTTCCGCAGGCTCGCTCCACGGCTCGTCGGCGCGGCGTCCGCCCTATCGTGGCTTATGCCGAACGTGGGCGGACCGAGCGCTACGTGCCGACGGCTGTACGGGGGGGTCATCCGGTCGATGACCCTGTCCGTCCGACTTAGGGCCCTTCTGTGGCGACCACAGAGGGCCATGGCGGTCAGGGCCATCCGCGGATACCGCACGGTGGCGACGGAGGTAGCGTGCCTATTGGCCGGGACTCCCCCGTGGGACCTGGAGGCAGAGATGCTCGCCGGATTGTATCGGCGGTTGACAGGGGTGCGAGCGGAGGGCGGTGTGGTCTCGTTAAGGGAGCACCGCCTGGTGCGTCGGCGCCCGCCGAGACGTCATTGCCCGTTGGGCAGTCCGGCTGGAGAGGCCTCGGTTCGGGGTGCGAACCGTGGAGGCCTTCCGGCCGGTGCTGATGCAGTGGTTAGAAAGGCGGCACGGGGAGCTCTCCTTCCGACTAGTGCAGGTTTTGACGGGGCATGGGTGCTTCGCCAAATACCTGCACAAGGTCGTAAGGAGGGAGAGTACACCTGAGTATCCTGCCACCACTGCGATTGCGACGAAGACACGGCGCGGCATACGCTCGAGGCCTGCGCCGCTTGGGCAGTGCAGCGCTGTGAACTCGTCGCAATCATCGGTGCCGACCTGACGCTGCCGGCTATCGCTAGGGCGATGGTCGACAGCGTTGGGAATTGGGACGCGGTCGCAGCCTTCTGCGAGACAGTGATCTCGCGGAAGGAGGCGGCGGATCGCCTGCGTGAGGAGCGCAGCCTCGATGGAGCGATCCGCCGCCGGCGACTGGGGCGGCGTAGGCGTGAGTACCTGCGCCTCATGCCGCCCTAGCCGAGGCCGCGGGTGACGTGATCGGGGATTAGTCCGTCACCCGCCGAGAGGCCGACCGCGTGAGGAAAGACCGACGACCTCCCTGAGGGGGGAACGTCGGTCAATGGGAGGGTACCCCACGTAGGGGGTATTCCGTCGGGCCAACCACTGATGACAAGTAACCCTGCTCCGGTGGTCGGCCCAACGACGAAGGCGACGTGCATCGTGGGTGGGTTGCGGGAGTGGCGTGCTTACGACCCTCTGTCGCCCCGGACGGAATGGTGCGAGCGCGCCGACCGCAACCCACCCCCAAAAAAAAAATACCTAGATATTTTATGATTACACCAAATGTCATGATTTGAAGGTTATATAGATATTTACTAGAATGTTATTCACCATTAAAGCAAGCGTTACCTCACAAATTTACAGTCGTGTTATAAGTGAGAAAAGGTATAAGACATTTTAAACTAGCTTTGTAAGCGAGTGCTCTCTTGCTTATCGGAATCAAGCAATGGCTCGAACTTGGAATGTCTCTAATATATTCCTATTGCAGTTATAATATAAATACGCAAATCAAGAATAATAATTCTTAAAACCTTTTGTTATTTTAAAAGATAATTATTTTAATGAATGTACATAACCGATTGAAAATAAAATACCATGGACATCCGCATCACTGTATGTATGGATCTGATACAGTAAGGCTCGTAAAATTTATCATATCAAGACTTTATTTTGTAATTTTACTGTAAAAGAAAATAGAAATGATATTATTCTTTGGAGGTGTTCTAAACGTAAAGCACGATTAAATAAGAGCCCACTATCATTACAAACAAGTTGAATAAAGGCTTAATTAATGAGACTCCCAGAGCGGTAAGCCGCGAGCGCACAGTTGTGTATTCATTAGCATTAAGGACGTTTTAATGGCAACTAAGGTTAGTTGAATCAAAGCAGACATTCAAATTAGATCACTTAATAATCCACGTTGAAAAACGAGCAGGAATAGAAGACAACTTCTTATAGTAACGGCAATTTGCGACATAAAACTTAATTATGTTTACGCGAGTATTACACATCTAATCTAAATAAATATATAAAAGAAAGTCGTGTTAGTTACACTATTTATAACTCAATAACGACTTCTGATGTTTACGCGAGTATTATACATTTTAAATAAAACTACTTTACGGATTTTATCGCGTTTGTATTTGATTTCCGATTACCCGACGTTTCGAACACTTTACAGCGTTCATGATCACGGGTGGACTAAGATGTCTCACGTCCAACAAGTTATTGTTACTGCAGAAAATTTATAATTATCTACCCGATACAGAAATTAGTTATTAAATATTGACCCACATTTTGATACAAAATTTATTGCCAGTGTAAGAAGAAAATGATTCTATATGAAAAAATTATATTGTTTATGGTTAGTAATAATTAAACATTAAAATTAATAGTAATTATATTTAAAAAACTAAGTAATAATCTAGTATACTACCACCGGATCGGAACACGGTCACACTGAGAAAGATCCGGCAAGAAAACTCAGGTAACATGATGCTAAATTAAAGTTAATTTTGAAGGCGGCTTACTTTATGTTACAGTCTTGCAGTCTTGTGGTGGTCTTTTTGGAGTCCAAAAAGACCACCACAAGACTGCAAGACACCGTGAGCTCATATTGTATAGATTTGACCCACAATAATAATAACTAAAGATAATTTTATAAATTAAAACCTTTTAGTAACATAAAGTAAGCCGCCTTCAAAATTAACTTTAATTTAGCATCATGTTACCTGAGTTTTCTTGCCGGATCTTTCTCAGTGTGACCGTGTTCCGATCCGGTGGTAGTATACTAGATTATTACTTAGTTTTTTAAATATAATTACTATTAATTTTAATGTTTAATTATTACTAACCATAAACAATATAATTTTTTCATATAGAATCATTTTCTTCTTACACTGGCAATAAATTTTGTATCAAAATGTGGGTCAATATTTAATAACTAATTTCTGTATCGGGTAGATAATTATAAATTTTCTGCAGTAACAATAACTTGTTGGACGTGAGACATCTTAGTCCACCCGTGATCATGAACGCTGTAAAGTGTTCGAAACGTCGGGTAATCGGAAATCAAGTACAAACGCGATAAAATCCGTAAAGTAGTTTTATTTAAAATCAATAACGACTGTACAGATTTGGCTTAAAATTGGTGGGGAGGTAGCTTAGAACCAAGAAACGGACATAGGATACTTTTTATCCCGTTCTTCTTCTTCTTAATGGCACTGAGCTACTTTTTGTCCCATTCGAACGCATTCTCGTGTGACGTGACATAAAATTTCAAATAGATTTTTTTTTGTTTCTATTTGTCCATTCGGACAGGCAAAGGGATCAAAGCGCATACAGCCTAGTTTTAAATTAAACTTGTTCAAACAAAATTTAATTGGTATATGAACAGTTATTAATAAAACAAATTTCTTAAAATATAGTGTCAGAAGTAAATTTACAATAAGATTTACATTCTCCCCTAGACAAAGACAATTGAAGCAGTGAAGATTATTGTCCTGTATTATAACTGAACGACACTCTCTGCATAAAACGGCCATCTTCGAAACAAGTATTTATTTAGAAATAACTCTTTCTGGACGGGCTTTTCTTTAAATTATTGCCTTGTCGTTGTGTTCTATATTTCTTTATTTCACGTCTTATTTATATCTGTTTAAGCCTTTGTATATAGGCATTGATACGTATGATATTCAGGCCTTGTTACACCGTATGAAGTCTTTGGAAATTATATACGAATTAGTCAAAAATATAAAGATGCAAAGAATATTATTTTATATAATTATATGATTACAGGAAGGCCCGTTGCATTTGCAAAGCATGACATTCGAGATAATCGTCCAAATTACGACTTTTGCATAGTCCAACGTAAATTGGCCAGTTCCGTGAGGTAATGATTTTGTACATTGTTGACATACCGAAAACGCTGTTTAAATATTGTTTTATTAATATCGTACCTTTTATCCGTAAAAGTGTAGTCAAGTGTAATACATCCACATGTTGCCATATGATTTTTGAAATACAAGATCAAATGGGCTACTATAAAATTTTGTTTTATTTTCTTTTGCAAACATCCTTGGTTGTTTAATTATTGCGTGAGCATCCTCTTAAAACTCATAATGGAGTGGGGTCACGTCAGTCTGCTGTATTATTATATAATAACTTAAGGCACTATGCCCATAACATATAAACGACAGTCTTAGTAGGCAAGCTCTGCTTGCCTGTTTATTTAAATTTCCATAAAAAAAATTGCACATAAACTATAAAAGCATATAAAAGCAGTTAACGGAATCTCATTAATCACTTTCATCAAGTGTTGTAATATATAAAATGGTGGATACACACAAATAACTTTTATTGGGCAATTTGTAACAAAGTTATGTCATCAAAAATCCTCATAAATCGGTGAGGGAAACGTAAACGGCCAGCAATTTTAGCTGCGGCTGGCAGACGTTTACCGAGACAATAAAACCAAAATATGGCAGATGACAATTTATCACCATTACCAAGTAATGCTTACTTCAGCACGGAATTTATTATCCGATGAAGAATCGAGTAGATTTCGCGTCAGAGGAGAGATTATTCAATGTCAATGTTCCATACTGATAATCCATTCCGGCCAACCGTGGCGCATTAAGTGATCGTTTGAAACGGAGGGGGGCTAAAATGAGATAAATTGATAATCCATTCATCATGGAAATAAGCGGTGCAGAAAGAGCTGTATTTAACGTCACGGTTTTAAAAGGCTGTCAACCCGATTATGAATGAAGGTCACAGAAACATAACACGAGGCCCGTTTTGCGTAGTCCTGGTACATCGCGGTGACTCGGGTCACGTGTTTCATAATAATATAATAAGATAAGCTAGTCTGTAGAATCATGACCTGCTAAATTGATAAACTGTTTCATTATGTGTGGGTATTGATGCGATGTTTTATCATTTGCATCTTTATAAGACGCTATTGTAAAAATCGAAAATATTGTTTGCTTCGGCGCACTAATTTGAGGAAATAAGTAGATTGGTACCTAACTGCCAGTAGATTTTTTTGCTTATATATATTTAGCAAGGTTATCTTTTTACATAATAGGTATTTAATAATAAAGCTTGTGTGTGCGTTATCTATATGCGTTCGCGAATCGCTCATTTCATTGAAAGGTCGCTTAAAGTACTTCGGTAGGTTATTTGTTAGATAGTTAAAAAAGGCAAAGATGCTTTTTCAACTGAAATCAAAGTGTAGGTCTAAAATATTATTCTAAAGTGTACTTAGTTATATTTTACAAAATAAGTACATACGTACCGAGTTCGTTTTAGAAATCCGTTTATTCTATGTTATGAAGATACGAATTTTAGAAATACTATGTAAGTACCGGTTTTGGCTACGGATATGAAATTATTTTCGTATAGTTTCGGTTACTGATATTGGATTTTTAGGCTATTGTAAATTTATTCTCGTTTGGAGGAGCTAGCTAGGATATACTTATCTACGTTTAGGCTATCAGTTCGACTAGTTGATAGAAAACATGTTGTAACATAGGTATACCATATAGACATCGGTCCTACCCGAAACATTTATTGCTGATTCGGTTACAATTCCGAATAAATTTTCGGAAATTTGAAAGTTTTCGATACCTGTCACGGAGCTCCATACACTATCCAATATATTTTATAAATAGTGAGTATCTATAAGACAGTCAAATTTTAAACACATACTTAGGTAAAACTACTTTACTGATTTTATCGCTTTTGTATTTGATTTATGATTGCCCGACCATTCGAAGGCTTTACAGCATTCATGATCACGGGCTCGCTTTCATTTACAATGTACCTATTAGTACTCGCGTAAACATCAGAAATCATTACATACTTAGGTACTACTTACATCCGAGAGGCCGACTGCGTGAAGGCGATGCTCCGGCAACACTGTCTTATTGCCGGGGCGTCGAATGTGACGATACCCGAAACCGATGTCAAGAAATCGGTACCAGTGGTCGGCCCAATAGCGATGGGAAGGGAATACGGTAAGTTATGGGGTAGCACGGCGCCCATTTTACGCCCCGGGCAGATTAGGCGGGGTGTATCCTGACCATAGCCTACCAAAAAAAGGTATATGTACTTACATTGACAGATTTCAAAAATTGGTTTCATATACAGGTATTGACAATGAAACCACTACCTACTAACATAGGTACTACTTAGGTACCATCAAAAGAAAATACAGCCAAAAATTGTTCTATTTATTTCACAGGCAATCCCATCAATAAAAAAATAGCTATTACTAACGAGAACTAAATCTTAAACGTTACTAATCGATAACGGAACAAGTATTCGAAGGTCAAAATCAAAAGTATACGCTCTATTAAACTATAAAAAAAATATCTTGATTTATAAATTACACTCGCCGGGCAAAGGTATTATATTAAAACTGCCAGACAAGGTCAACCATTCACTGCCTATTTAAAAACTGTGTACTAGGTAGGTATATATCCGCCTTTTATTAATATGTAATTTAAATCACAAATTCGATAAACTATCTTGTAATCAAATATAAAAGTCACCTGTCTCAAACACTATTTAATTAGTTTAATTTGAAAATAGTTTCCGTGTAGTGACGGAGTAAAAATACAATTCACCACTCGTTTCTTGCCCGTGGATGTCTTAAAAGACGACTAATGGGTATCTAGCTAACTACGTAAGAAAAGAAAAATAAAACCCTACTATACCAATCCCTCTAATCAGCATAATATACTCGTACCTAATATGTCAATTTCTCTTCAATTGCCTAGCAATGAGACCTAGTAGTTGTGATAATCATGATGATGATGTATATAAAGAAGTTAACTAATAGGAAGCCATAGATAGAACAGTATGTAATACTCGACTTATAAACACATCTACTAGATAAAAGGATATCCACTAAGATGGATTTATAGTAAAAAAGCTAAGCAAAATAAACGCCTAACAAATAAATGAGAGTATCACGAAACCGATTGCCTTTAACAGATTTATGTCCAAAAAAAATATAACGAATAGAGTAAACGAATAATTAGTCATAACAACGGATGATAAAATGGTTGTCGCACATGTAAAAAAATGGGTAAAGAAAAATTGACCAGTCAAGTATTAAATAAAGCTAAAGTCAATGAAAAGGTTACAAGAAGACCCGATTAGATGACGCACTTATTAAAGGCCAAACTATGCCTAAACTTATACGTTATATTCAGAAAATGATGTGTGACGGACAAGAAAAAATATTTGAGAAAAAAAACCGATTACATCAGATCTTTACGAAATTTAAATGCCGCTTCAAAGTAAGCTGCTTTCAAACGAAGAAGAGTTTTGCAAATTGATGTATAGAGCGTTATTATGGCCGAGATATAGCGATTGTTCATGTACAGAAAATAATATAAACATCCGTTATTGAAAGCCTCCTCCTTTTTTAAGGTCGGTTACAAAGATATATAGCCATGGTTCTGTGTTTAAAAACGTATGAAATAATTGCATTCGTAAGTTGAAGACTGGCTCTTAACATTAAATGGTTTTTAAGAATAAGTACGAAAATGAAAATGAGGATTTAAAATTTCCTGTACATATTTCAAGTAACAAAGTTTATAGGCGCCAAGACAGCGGAAAACATTGAAAATATCTATAGTTTTGTATTTCACTTTTTAACAATAGATATATTAATTTTTATGGCTTAACTAAACTTCAGAACGAACTTTTAAAACTTCTCGGATGATATGCCTGCTAAGCATGGGCCACCAGATGAGGGAAATTAGCCTACTACACTACGGCCAGGGAGAGTCGGCCTAGCCCCATTTCGAAATTTTCGTCACTCGCAATATTTATTCTATCATCACTTGATGAAAAACCAAGTTAAAGAAGAGGAAAATAAATTATTATTTGATATTACAACTAACGTCAAACAATAACCAACAAAACAGTTATTTCCAACTTGAAATGACAATAAGTGCCCATCGATATAGTTACATTACTATTAAACACGGAAAGGGTGTGGAGAAATTGTTCTCAAAAGCAGATTGAACCTTTGGCATTGTCGCCATATCGCCGAAGCGGCCCCTTTTATCGTCAAAGTTGTGCTATACAAGTGCACTCGCTCGGAAAGTTCGAGGTTCTTTTACGTCATGTGGACTACATAACGCATTTTCACGCTGATTCATTACGCCCCGGCCAACCGTACAGCTGACCTCTTCCAAACTGTGACTGTCTCATCATAATAAATCTCTCCTCATTATCATAAATTATTTTCTTTTAATGCTGCAATATTAGAGTACCCAATAATGATTCTAGGATTCAAATTCAAATTCAAATTCAAATACTTTATTATGCATAAACCCCGCGGGGGCACTTACATATGGTCACTTTTTTACATTTTTACCTTACACTACTACCGGATCGGAACGCGACCGCACTGAGAAGATCCGGCAAGAAACTCAGTGGGCTTGTCTTCTTTTTTATTCATTTACTATTTTTTTTTTTAATAAGATAATATACAACAACATGTCTATTAATAGCTCCAGTGTGATGCCTTTCGAATCATCATACAATACAGTAAAACACAGATTAAACAACAAATTCGTTTGGCAAAACACGCTACGCTTTACAATTATATTAACAGCAACAGAATAAACATGTATGTAACACCTTTTGAAATAATGAGAAAATGCCTGAATGAGGAGCTGCTCATAACCAGTCTGTATTATCATCAAGATAATCCGAGATTTTATAATAACCTTTTCTACAAAATCTACTCTTGATTGCTTTTTTAAACTTTTTAACTGGCATATCTCGAATATTAATAGGTAATTTGTTGTAGAAGCGTATACATTGGCCCATGAAGGATCTGTTAACTCGTTGAAGACGAGTACTGTGTACAACTAATTTATCCTTATTCCGAGTATTTACATGATGAATGTCACTATATTTTTCAAAGTTACCGATATTTTTCTTTACATAAAATACATTTTCGTATATATATTGAGATATAACAGTCAGAATATTCATCTCTTTAAATTTCTCTCTTAGTGACACTCTTGGGCCTAAATTATATATCGCGCGGACCGCCCTTTTTTGTAGAATAAAAATTCTATTCAATTCCGCGGAGCAGCCCCAAAGTAATATGCCGTATGACATGAGACTATGAAAGTATGCGAAATAAACTATTCTGGCTGTTTCAACATCGGTTAATGCGCGAATTTTTTTTACCGCATAAGCCGCTGAGCTGAGCCTATTTGACAGTTTCTCAATATGAGGCCCCCATTGGAGTCTATTATCTATAGTGATGCCTAAAAAGGTGGTTGATTCCACAAGGTCCAGAGCCACCCCATGTCTTTCAACAACCATCACTGGAGACAAATTTATTTTGTTATTAAGCTATTTTTTTTTATTAGAAATGTCCAGCCTAATATCTAGTGATGGCAATTGGTAGGCTACTATGGATAGGCTATAGATAGTGCGGCAATAGTGAGAATATCGATAGGACTATCGATAGCACCAATACTATCGATAGTACTATCGAAGTTGTGATGGATGAAAATAGTATCGATACTATTACTAATCAACAATAGTGTTACCACAGTTTATACTGTTGATAATATCGATACTATCAATACCGTCAATAGTATCGATAGTCCTATCGATATCCTAAATGATTTTCGAGGTCAACTATCGATAGTTTGGCATCCACTACTAATAACATTTTAACGTGGCAACCCTGCATTGTAGGGTGGTAATATCGGCTGAAAAGGCCTCGATTTGGTGTTCGGACTGCAAAAGCCCTCCGGCCGCTATTCATGGAGTGGTTGGGTCGGGGGCACGGGGTCCTCTCCTTCCGACTGATGCAGGTCTTGTCAGCGCATGATTGCTTCGGCAAATACCTAAACAAGGTCGCCTGGAGCCTTGGCAGATCAGCGCCGTGACTCGTAGCAATCGTCGGTACCGACCATCGCTACAACGATGCTCGACAGCGTCAAGAAATGGACGCGGACGCCGCCTTCTGCGAAGCAGTTGTCTCGATCAGCAGGAAGATGAAGGTACTTAATAGAATAATTCGCCGGGCCGGCGACGGATATCAAGGAATCGGTACTGGTGGACGGCCCTATGGCGATTGGGAGAGATTACGGTTATGCAGCCGCACGCCGCCCATCCGTCACCTTGGACTGATTGGGCAGGGTGTGTCCAGACCATAGCCTACTACCAAAAAAAAAATATAAAAAGGGAGTAATACTGTGTAACCACTGTTTTCTTAAACCATCACCACACATTTATTCACCAACTTTAACAATACTTCTCCCCTTAGAATAATAACATATAGAAGGATAGTGTCCATACGTAAGCCATCAAAAATATGAGGCAAAGAAAACTACATGCATGCAGGCGTTTACGCACGTACACACGCACACCACTATACAAATTATGAAATCAAATTTTGTGTTTCTTAACATAAATCGACGGAATACTTTTAAAAGTAATATTAATATACTTTTTATGTTTTTCAAATGTGTTGTGACACAATTTGAATGCACAAGCCGTCATAATTTACCAATTTATTTTTTGAGAGTTGTGGAACGGTCCCGGCGTAAGCTCCATGAGGCTCCAATTGAAATGCTTCACTTTTTATGCACGAACTTGCCTTCTATATGTTATTATTCTAAGACTTCTCCCATTCCATTTCCACTAATTTACTTTTTTTTCTGTACATTGACTGCACAGATGGAGTGTTTTAAGATACTACCATACCACCTACACCATTGTCATAGGTTTGATTGCCACGCAGAACAGTACTTAGTGCGATCCACAATTATTAATCTGTATGCATTAAATGATATGTTTTGTAAAGTCTACTGCAATACAAGGATTATTTTCTTGGTACAGGTGTTGTGTTTATTTTAAAGAAAACAAAATTTTTCTCCTTATGGTGAGGTTAAGGATAGAATCTGTAACCACCCTAATGTTCCTATAGTGTCATAAAACCAGTTAGAGGAATGACTAAAGAATGGCCAGTAGAATTCTTCCGAGAAATTCACACCACCAACTGAGGTCATCAAAAATGAGGATTAAATAAGACACCCTGTCAAACATAGACTATTATAAAATTAGATATATACAAACAAACTATAGATAATGTATGAATTAAATGAGGATTTTCGTTTCTTGTTCCCAGCCCATGTAAGGCTTATTTTCCAAGAGGAGCCGCCTCCATAATAGCAGGAAAACTGGTCTACTATAACTGACGCGCCAAAATGCTAGGCTATTTGAAGTTTCCATTCTCCAAAAATTTGTATTTAAGTAACATATTTGTAATAAAAATAATATACTTGGACTTTCTTTTTAATTTTACTAATTTTACATATAAAATAATGAAACCTTTGAATATTCAAACTGATAAACTTCAAACTGATAAACTTCTCAATATGTTTGTTTTTGTATATTTATCATATATTATAAGAATAGTGTGTTATAGAAAAAAATCACCATCAAAAGCTATTTTTAAATTTAGACATTACATAATAAAAAATAAGCTTTTAAATATACTATATTTATTATTTGACTATCTCAATAAAATATAACCACATAAATAGTTGGATAGTTAATAGGTAGGAGTATAATGTAATATGGCATTGAATTGAATATGATTTCTATATAATTAAGTCATATTTCACTATTTTACACCAGGGCCAAATTAAACAGTAATAATTAGATATTAATTTAGTTGACATTATTATATGGATGACCCTCAGAGAAGGTTTTAATTGTTAAACCACAAAATTTTAGACATTCTAGGAAAGATAATAGCCTTTTTATGCATTTAATTTAAAAGCATTGTAGTTTGAAATTATATTAGGTGCATAAGTAAATATAGTTTTAAGAACGGTAATTAATACAATTAAAAATGGGTAATATTAAAACAAATCACTTATTTTTTTTAGATTACAATAACATATTCGATATTACCATTATATTTAATATTAATATTTATGTAAAGTGCATCTAGATCCGTTTCCCTGGCGTTACTTCCTTGATATCAAGAGCAAACAACTTTCGCAGCATTAGTTGCGCGCGCGCTCCCGTCCACAGATACCAGCTGGCACATGCACCTTTTAAAATATTCTACTAATAAAAAACCTAACAGCTTAACTAATATAACCAGCACTTCAATTACATTACAACATTATGCAAGCAGGGAAACGAGACCAGAACTTCCTTTACAATTGCAATTACAAGCCCAACTTTGATGAAACATAAATTTAAAAAAAAATCTGCAAATAGCTACATAAGATATGATACATAAGACTGACTACATAAGATATATGCATAGAGCAGATAAATAACGAAGGAAATACTCACCGATATGTTTATCACTCCAAATCCCAAACAATATAAAAACTGTCACTCTCACGTTATAACACAAAACACTGACTATTCACCTCTTGACATCTGACATTGTTTATACAAGCATAAAATAATATCACATATATTTCACCATTCAAGACGCTTGGATAAAGTGTTATCATAAAAACAATAAGATATTAGAAAAGTTGTGAAAAACGATCGCAAAATAACGATACAAAACATAAACAGCTACCTACTTTGACAGAATCATCAAAGAAACTGACACTTGTTATTTGGCTGTTGCCAACTACAAATCTAATGTTACTTTCGCCTTCAAAATCAGGTACAGAGTTGCCAATATTTTTAAATAAATTTAATTTACCGAAAAAATAACATTTGCTTCAAATTTTACCATCAATAAACTGTTAGTTCTTGGGTAACTAAAATTGCTTTTTATAATACTTTATTCGTATTTTCCGTGTGGTGACGAAGTAAGAATACAATTCACCACTCCCTATCTTGCCCATGGATGTCGTACAAGACGACTAAGGGATGTAATATGCACATAAGATCTATGCAAGAGAAGGAAACCTCGAAATGAAACCCTATACCAACATGTCTGACCAACATGGTATAGTAGGTCAAATTCCCTCCCATTGTGAAGGAGGCCCGAACCCAACAATGGGACGTACGTGGACTGCGATGATGATGATGATGATGATTCGTATTCCGTAATTTTTCTTCTTTCTAAAATATAAATCTTTATCTGCTTTGAAATCCTGATTAATATTTTATTTTAATTAAAGAGCATTAGCATTTACCTATTATATAAAAGTGCCTTTACATAATACATTTATACGTTTATAATATTTTAGAGCATGAAATCATATAATTTAAAGAAATAAGAAAAAGCTGTATGTGAAAATGATATTGAAAGAATAACCGTAAGGGAAATATGGTAGATAGTGCTTTGCGCATCTTGATGGACAGCCAGAGCCTGCCTAAGAAGGCTCGCCTGGCTGTGCATAGGGGTGTCCTTATACCAACCCTAACATATGGAAGTGAAAGCAGGATATTGCAGAAAAAGCACAAAAGTAAAATAAATTTTCCTAGTGGTAGGACCACACTGTCGACCAGTTGTCTGTCTGCAGCCACGGGCCGGTCCGTCCGGGGTAGTACCACGCTCTCGCAGAGAATCGACGTCTGAGTGGTGGCAGTTTGTTGCTGCGCTTCGTTCGGTGAGCGAGAGAGCCGGAAGCCCGACTTTCTGAGGGTGTTTGCGTGAGGAAGGTTAAGGTTATGGTAGTGCCTTTGGTGTCGCCGGGCCTCGGTGCGCGCATTCGCGCTCCCTTCACTTTCTTCGCAGTAGGCAGCGGCTTTGTAAAGGTCCATGAGCGGCAGCAACACTTACCATCAGGTGTACTGTTTTCTCGTTTGCCACTGGTTGCAATAAATAAAAAAAAATGCTGTGGAAATAAGAGTGCTAAGGAGAATCATTAGTGTGAAATTGAGTGATAAAATTAGAAGCAAAGTGATTAAGGAGCGTTGTGGTATGAAAGTAAATGTTGTGGCAAAGATTACGAAAGGTATGTTAAGTTGGTTTGGACATGTAGAGAGAATGAATGAAAAAAGACTAACAAGTGAAATTAATAAGGCGAATGTGAACGGAAATGTTGGAAGGGGAAGAACACGACGGACGTTTCACGTCCAAATCAGGGACGTCCTTAAAAAGGGCAAGTTATAAGTACTCTAAACCGAAGAACATACATCAGGAGATTAATGAATGTGGAGGAGGCTAAAGTGGTATGTCAAGATTGTAGCAAGTGAAGGGAAGTGGTCTCTGCCTACCCCTAAGGGAAAGAGGCGTAAATACACAAGTACAGGTGTAGCAGGTTATGGGGCAACTCATTAAACCGGATTGATGGAAGGAACACATAAAAAAATTTAAGAAAATATCTATTGGTTAATGAATTAAAGACATGTAAAGTTTTCAATTTTGTCATCGCGTCGATGCGTCACATGCCTACATGTATCTTATCTATACATAATATGTAACATTTAAGGCATACTCTTAGACACACATTTTTCAAACCACTGTAACTATTATGTTTCATTATTTTTTGTGTAATATACATTCTAATTACGATCTATGACCGTCAAACTACAATATACTCGAACATTTGTACCATAACCTGAGACACCTGTATATTATATATATGTGTGAATTCTAGTGATTATGAATGACTGTAACTTACAGATGTTTTCATGTGATTCCAATACTATTAGAGCTAATATTCAGTAATGTAATTACTGATATTCTAAAAGTAACGTTTACAAATAAATAGCCTAACTTACAATTCAACTTCACTTCCAAATAGTGTAGTACGGATTAAAAATATAATAAATAGCATGAAACGTTTAATTTAATTTATTAAAAAATAGTGTAGCAATAAAGATGGTGATTAAATAAAAATATTTTTTACTGAATCTAAAGGTGGGTCAGATAATGGAGAGATTTCTATTATGAAGAAAGAAAGAAATTGACAATTATAACTTTAAATAACACATAAAGTTATAATTGTCTTTTTCTTTCATTAGGAAAAGTATTATCCTACAAAGCTTTTCCGTGTGATGACGGTATAATATTAGAATGCTCAACCCCTCTCTTAAGCATGGGTATCGTAGAAAACAACTAAGGGATATGATATGCAGAACACAGTATTGCAAGAAAAGGAAAACTCGACATAAAACTGTTAGTGGGGTGACCCTTAAGGATTCACCAACTCGCAGACTTTACTCGTACATCAGCAATTTGGTTTAATATGAATAAATAAAAGTAAAATAAAACTTCTAAGATAATTTTATTCACATACTAACACCCTAGCACATTTTCAAAAGAACAGAGGAAAAAGCATTCCAAAATCAAAATACAAAACACAAAGTAGAAAAATAAAACTTGTAGGGAAAAAGATTTTATATTAAAATAAAATCTCTTTTATTCCAACAAAAACCCTATACCAACCCCTCTAATCAGAGTGATATATTAAGTCAAATTCCTATCCGTTGTGGGGAAGCCTGGAGCCCAACAGTGAAATGTCTACTAGCTGTGATGATTACCTGCAAAGCTACCCTTCAAATTAGATTTTTAGCAGTTGTTATAGTTTATTCCTCTTACTGTGTTTTGATGAAGCACAGCGACAATCTTATAAATTCGGGTTTATTTTAATGCTCCATTGAAAAATATCGTTTATAATTTGTACAGCTTTACTAATTTCTACAAACTTTATATCTACAACTCCATTTACTTTTAATCCTTACTGTATCATCTACCTAACAATATTCGAACTTAATTCTTAATTTTATGAGATGAAATTGTAGTGGTAGTGTAATTTGTGTATATAATTATCTCTTTCTATAAGAATAAATAGCACTTATTGTGAAGTTTCCACCACCTCCACCTTAATTTGAACTTTTTGCTGTATCTTAAGTAACATTTTTTGATAAAATTTCTGTAGCCTAGTAGCGAATGCTTCACAAAATTAAAAAGTCTGCAAAAAGAAATAACTGTAGAACAATCTCCAAATTTATTCCATTTTGTATATTCACTTAACATTCATGTTACAGTCTACATTGCGCTTATAATAACCTCCGAAGCCAAAGTAACGCACATAATTTTATTCGCAGCCTTGTAATAGTTGTAACACAAACCAAGTAGCTGTCAATTTCGTCGTCATCAGCAATCTGTCATTTCGGTTGATTGTTATCTCTATTTTTGTCTTTAAAATTATATATTTAGAGCCGTGAAAAACTTGTCTTTGTGTATGCAGTGTATAACAAATAAGAAAGTGGAGTGAATAACTTAACGAATATGTCGAAATTTGAGGATAATCCCTTTAGTGATCCAACCATAGACAACCCATTTGCAGTATGTAGCCCTTTAGCAATATAAGATTAGAAATATTTATAAAACTATTGAAATGGTACGTTATTTTATTACAGGATCCTGCTGTACAGCAGGTTGCTAGAAGTACAAACAACGCGACACGTGGCCTAGATGATTACAATCCTTTCGATGGACAGCCGAATGCAAATCAAACTGTGGTAATTTGTCCCTATTAGTCATTAACTTGTGAAATATAGATGTCGATACGTCAAACAACGGTATCTATGATAGATATGAATGTACTAATTGATTTGTTATAATTAACAGTTTCCTTATCATTGTTATGATCAACCAGAAACAAAATTATTTATAAACCAATGTAAGGTTTTCATAATATGTCACCATTTCCTATTTCTCGCGGGTAGTCATATGACCAAAATAAAAAGGAATTATAACGGGTTAATGAAAATTTTAAATAAAAGATTATTCCAACTTGCATGGTAAATAGCCAAATTGTCGAATACTTTAGAGTGGGGTTCATTCTGTAGAATATTTATCAGCTTGAGAAGAAAAAGGAATGGAGTTGCTATTACTTATTTTCTTTTATCTCAGATAGTTAATAAAGAATTCTAGTTTTCATTCGGTTTTAATTTAATTTTATTGTCTATACTGGCAAACAATTATGCAATACACTTGATGGTAATGCTATTGCTCATGGGATTTGTAATACCAACCCAGCTACTAAAATATATATTGTATTATAAGAATAGTTATTATGTTGCATTTCTTTTTCCTAATAAAATAGAAATGTTAAAATTTTTGTTTAATCATAGGATAGGCAAGAACACTATAATTTTATAGACTTCAAAAGGATAAAGAGATTATCATTTTCTTTTTTAATTCTGAAAAATTGCTGTTTCATCTAGATAAATAATTCCGATTTGAATTTTGTTATTATCAGTTTTATCCTCCATACTTATCTGGAAATATCCTCATCATATTTAGAGACAGCTCATCATGCAACCGTTTGTTCTTTCTTAATCTCGGTCACATCTTCAAAGCAGTACTTAAGCAAAGTTGTAAACATACATTTCATCGCACAATCTTTAATGCCACATAATACTTATTGATTAAATTTGATTCTAAAAAGCCTAGATATAGGGAAATTTGCAGCAAAGGGGGCGTTCATAAAATACGTGAGATGTTTAATTCGAGTCAAATCTCATCTAATCTTATGTTGGAGAGATGGGGGGTCTCGGCAAATATCACGCAATTATTTTTCTGACTGAAACAAAAAAAAATTATACTATTTTGGTCCATTTAATCCAGATTGTACATGCTTAAGATTTAATCTTAAGCGTAATCGTAATACGATTAAGATCATTCGCTAATTCGTTCGAAAGAAAATATTTTCATTCGCACTTCGACGTTATACCATTCACTTTAAAATAAGATAGATGTGCAACTGAGGTTGTAGTCTGAGTATCTACCACATTTTGAAAAATCTCACGTGAGATTGGGGGATGGGGGAGGGGGTTGAATAAAATCTCACGACATCTCACCAGGGGGGGAGGGAGTAACAGAAAATTTAAAAAAACATCTCACGTAATTTATGGACGCCCCCAAAGACTGAAAACATACTTTTTGATTTAAGAAGACCTCAAAATGTCATTAATGTGGATATACAACAATAAGGTGTTCACTAGATATAGGTAATAGTTTGGTTTAAATTGTACACATGAAGCTTCTTGGGGCGTGCTTGTAGGTGGTAACTGCCAACATGTACTTTGACAATGTAACAACATATGTAAGGTTCTTTTTTTTAATTCTTTCCGTGTGGATATCGTAAAAGACAATTAAGGGATATAATATGCATATAACATCTATGCAAAAGAAGAAAAACTCGAAATAAAGCTCTATGCCAATCTGCCTGACCAGCATGGTATAGTAAGTTCAATTTGCCTCCTATTCTGGAGGAGACTTGAGTCCAACAGTGGAATGTATATGGGCTGAAATGATGATGATGATGAGATGACATACTAAACATGTATTTATAATACTAAAGATAATATTATATGACCAAAATGATTTAGGACGGTAGTAATTTAAAAAAATATCTTTTTGATAATGTAGCAGCAACCACAGCAGCCATCGCAGCCGGCCATCATGCAAGCTGTCGCACCTCCTGTCAGCGGACAATATTCTCGGCCAACACAACCCCAACAACAGAACCAACCACCACAGAACTTCACCACGGCTGATTTTCAGGTGATAATTAATATTATGTTTTACAATTTAATACCTGAATTTATAAGAATTGATAATTCAATCAAAGTCCACTGCTTTGTGGCTGGTTGACTGGTAGAGTATGCCTCTGCCATTGTACTCGAAACTTAAATTTTAATAAATAAAAAATAATAAATGGGACTCCTAAAACAATATTGCCAGAATTGCCATCCTGGAGGCTAGAGGGGTTGTAAAACCTGCTGAGAGATCATTTAGATAAGAATGTGTTTTGGTAGATGTCAATAGGATAATAGATGGAAGAAAATAATGGACATAGTCATTAATTTAGAAAAAATAACTAGCGATTGCCTGTATGTCCAGCAGTGGACGTAGTTTAGCTGATCGACAAATTGTAGTCACAGTTTTCGGTTTAAATAAAGTTGATTATCAAATACTAATAAAAGTCTTATAACTATTTGGAGTAAAATAATTAGGTATTTCATTACTAGACTTTCACTTTTGGATCATTAAGAAATAATTACATGTCTATTATATAAGGATTAAATTTAATCAAAATGATACTTTAATAATGTCAAACAAAATTTATTGGATATACTTTTTTATTTTTATATGTACAAAAATTGTAAAATGAAAATAAAAGTTACTTCACTACAATGAGAGCTACCAGTAATTTTTTCACAACCTAAAGTTCTTAACTAATCGGTATGATGAAATCGTAATATATAGTTTCGTAAACTATGATATATATAAGTTTATAACTTTATGAACAAAGTTGCTATGAAAAACTCAAGCTCTGAATAAAAAATTGTCTGTAATTTCTAATATTCATTTATTGATGAAACTGGTATTTATGATGTGCAAGCCTAGCACGTAAAATCAAAGTGACTAAATATTTTGCTATATTGTTTTGTCTTCCACATATATATACATGTAGCATGGAACACATTTGCGAAACTTAAATGCACATTACTAAATTGTGTGATACCAAATCTCGCCTATCACGATTTATATTGCATATCCATGATATTTGCGCATCAAAGATCTGACATTTCTGGTAACCCTGGCATTTGTCGCACATCATTTTGCACTACTTACATGCCAGCCTTGCAGACTGCTAGTTTCACCAATGAAATCTCAATAAGTACTTTTATAGAAATTGATGTCATTAAATCAAAAATTGCTCATAGAGATTGGTATTTTCAGTCCAATCGCCCTCTAAAATCAGTAAACTTGACTTACAAATTGGATTTTCTTGATAAATATTTATAAAGTCTACTTTTGATGTTTATAAATTATAATAAATACCAGTCTTTGTGACGTAATCATGATTATTGCATGTCAATTAATGTGCACTTTGCTTTTTTAATCATACAAAAGGAGCTGAAGGTAAACACTTGTTATAACATCAATATTGTCTATTATTTAATAGTAATAATAATAATATTTTATTTCATAAAAAGTAATACACAGGACATACATACAAATTTTAAACATAAATGTGTTGAATCATTAGTAGTTCACATTCAACTTATTCAAAATAAAGTGCCTTCAAATTCCAATTTGCCCATACAAAAGTTGTTTTTATTGCATAGGCACATTTGTTCAGCTTATAATTTAGTAGCAGCAAACATTAGACTAATAAACATATAATTATTCACCTCTATACACAGTTCACTAAATTATGAATAATTTTTTTAACAACTAACATATATACATAAATAAAGTGTTACTAATTACTTATTTCCATTTGTTACATATTTTTTTCTTATAAACTGTATGAGTACACTTGAATTACAAAATCAACTCATTATATAATTTTAATAAGAATAACGGTGTTCATCATCATCTTGCTCTTATCCCAATTACTTGGGGTCGACGCAATATGTCATCTGTTTTGACATATTGCAAAAAGTTTCGGCAATGACTTTTATGACCGGCCGCCTGCCCGACGTCAACCCTCCTTGGGAATGTAATCGTTGACCCAAATTGTACCAGATGGAGTTGGTCCGGGTCAATCTAGGGCTCTTAGTCGCCTTTTACGACACCCACGAGCAAAGCAAGGGTTGGTAGTATTCGAAGCCGCTACCACACAGCACATAAGAATAACAGTGTTACTGATGTTAATCTGTTTGGGTCAAGAATTATATAATTGTCTAAGGTATTTAATTATTAATGACAGTAAATGACATAACTTTGATATCAAACCTTAAATCAAATTATATTTAGAAATATAAAGATATAGCATACGTATTACAGTATCAATCTCTAATATAATTATTATGTCTCCATAACCTGGTCAACAATTAGTAGGTCCATAAGGCTAGCAACGTAGGCCAGACTTCTGATAATACAAGATTGCAATGAATCACATCACAATCCTTCTACTTATATACAGAACCACAGGTTAGACCCCAAAAATGCTTTATTTATATTTTTTATTTATTTAAATTGCATATGTGCACTCGACCAGACCAATTACTGTCATCATCATCATCCTGCTTGTATCCCAATCACTTGGGGTCGATGCAACCTGTATTCTCCTTCTATCTTACATATGCTGCTTTGGCTATGGTTTTATGATCGTCTTCCTGCCTGACATTAACCCTCCTCTGGGAATGTAACTGTTGACCAGGCGGCATCAGATGGAGTTAGCCCAGTATTAACAATCTTTGTCGTCTGTTAAGATTCTCACAAGCAATTTAAGTTTTGGTAGTATTTATAGCTGCTACTGTGCAACAATTAATTATTGTATAAACAAAAAAAAACCCAAACATTAAATTGTTAATCAAGTAACTCAAAGTTTACACACATTTAATTATACTAACAAGTAAAGGTAAACAAACAAATTTTATCTTACTGACAGATAAATTTGACACAATTTGCTTAAGAGTTGCGTATAAATATTAATCTACTTTAAAACATCCCAGACTACCAGTTAACTTTGTTAAATGAACGATATCTCCACCCACTCTTTGTTTAATCCAAATTATATGTGTAGGTGTGGACTAAATCATCCGTTGTATTGTAGATAGCGTTGTGCTCTGTGACTTTTTTATACAATTAATATTGGTGTTATTAATATGGATACGAATGAACTGCAGAGGAGACAAGAAGAATTAGAACGGAAAGCTGAAGAATTGGCGCGACGGGAGGCAGAACTACGCGCAGGCTCGGCCGGTAGACGAAATAATTGGCCACCTTTACCTTCCTTCTGTCCCATACAACCGTGCTTCTATCAAGACATAAATGTGGATATACCATTAGAGTTTCAGAGGGTCGTGCGTCATCTGTATCACTTATGGATGTGTGAGTTAATCATTATAATTTACATTCATTATCGAAATTAATATTATTTGTGTTCATTAAACATTACCAGGTACATGATTATGTATCTATTACAGTAATAGCATATTAGCCCAGTTGTGTTTATCTGTTTATGTTTCTTCATATCTTAAAAAGTTATCAAAATTTTTAAATAAAATTTAACTTAGAGGTGTAATATGTAATATTTTTATCTAGATAGATTCTTTTAAATTTTTTGTCAAAATCTAAAATCCATGGTCTGAAGTTATATAGATGTGTGTTTGTTAATTAAATATCTCAGCGGTCAGAAGTGAGCTACATGCAGTTCAATGGCCATAGTAAGGTCTACCACTTAACAATATAAAAAGTGGAAAGGGTAATCTGTGGGTAGGTTATTGAAATCAGCATTGCTTACAATATCAGTTTAGTATAGTTCAAAGAACGTACCCATTTTTCAATTTTCTTTCGGTGACCATGAGCATTTTGGAAGACCCTCTAAAAAGGTTTGGTTGTATGGGAACATTCCCTTATTTCGAGTAATCACTCTCTTGCAATGATTTATCTGTTTACATCGTTCAGTCGTTCTTTTCGACATCCATATAAAAGGGGTACTAAACTTTAGTAGTTTTATTTCATCATTACACGTTAAAAATATTTAACAAAATATATAACTGCAAGGGTATTCAAATATGCTTATATTATAATCTTCGGTGTGGTGACAGAATATAATTTACCACCCTTTATCTTGGTTAACATAGGTGTGGTAATAGACGACTAAGGGATATGGTATGCAGATTACGTCTATTCAAGAAAATCTCGAAAGTAATACCTATATCAATGCGTTTGATCAGCGTGGTATAGTAGGTCAATTTCCCTCCTATTGTGGTGGCAGCTCGAGCCTGGGTTCGAGCCCAGCAGTGAGATCGTACTATAATATGGCTACGTTTTGTAAACAGTTTGCTTGATATTATTAATCTTTGATAATAGGATTCCTTTTCGTGCAATCTACACTAATATTACAAAGAGAAAAAAAAAAAAAATTTATGTGTGCGTATGTTTGTAATGAATAAACTCAAAAACTACTGTGCCGATTTCAAAAAAAAAGTAAGCCGTCGCTCAGGACGCCTGGCAGATGTAAAACTTCGAATTTATTTTCTACAAGTATATATGATTTATTCATATATACTTGTAGAAAATAGATTACAACAGGAACTAATATGTTAAATATTGAATTAAATAATACGATTTCTACTATTATTTAAAATATTACAAAGAAATGATATTAGTTCACCGCTCAGTCGCTTACGACCTAACATAGCGTCGCTACGTCTCCCTCACACACTTCTACGTAGTTCAAATCAAAAGGATCGGTTAAGAAAGTATGATCTAGCAACCAGAAATAACGACATCTATCGAGCTAAGACTAAATCTCAGCTACAAAATATATTTTATAAAGAAATCTCTAATCCTGTAATGATGACGATGATAATGAGACCAGCTATTTAAATTATTTTATCGTCATTGGTCCTTGTTAAATTAACAAATTTTAAATGAAATCTGACTGTTGAAAGTGGGTCAAGATCCAATTCCTAGGAGTCTGTAACACAAACAAATAAATATACATCTGAAACTAATAAAACACCTATAAAAAGCGATTGTCCAGTTTTCGTACGTGAAAGTACTGTAAGTAGGTATGGTATACTTATGTTGGAAAGTTAGAGAATTATGCATTATTTTATAGAACATACATTATTTTATAGAAGTATATATGCATAAAAGAATAGATTACGACAGGAACTAAAATAGCACATTAATAAAAATAATATTACGATTTTTTTTCCAAGAAAATGATGATTTTTATTCAATAAACATTTATTTTCATTATAGGTAACAATTTACTTTAAGCGCACTAGATGGCGTTGTACAAATTTTAAATCGCACTATGGTTTCGTTACAAAAATGTACACATATGTATCCGGATTTTTATTTGTAGTTAATTAAAATGGTGTCCCGAAGCGTGGCGTTAACGCCACGCGACAATCGGGATCCCCCCTCGCCTATAGATATTTCACATCAAAGTTCTTTCACCATTGGAAAGCTACATTATCCCTGAGTAACATAGGCTATATTTTATCCCAGTATCCTATGGAAACAGGAACTAGGCGGGTAAGGCGACTGTAACCGAAGCAAAGCGATGGCGGGTTGCTAGCATCCAATATTATAGATAATAACTTAATTATGTACGTCACTGTCCTGCTCTTATCCCAATTACATGGGGTCGAAACAATATATACTCCTTCGACTTCGAAACAACAAAAGCTATTCGCAATAATTTTTGAACAGCCGCCTGCCTGACGGTCAACCCTTCTTGGGAATGTAATTGTTCACCAAACTTCATTAGATGGGGATGACCCAGGTCGATATGAAGTTCTTAATCGTCTTTTACGACACTCATGAATATTGTAAGGGTACGTAACCACTACATAGACAACACCAGGAAGATTTATAAATGTAGTAGCAACCTGCCCTCGCTTCGGTTTCAGTCGCCTTACCCGCATAGTTCCCGTGGAAATACCGGGATATAATATTACGTCAAAGCGTAACAAACAAACTTACTTTCGCATTTATAATATTGATAGCTTCTGCCCGCGACTTCGTCCGCGGAAAATTTCTTGTTTTAACATAAGATTACACTCGATTGATATTACTGTATTTAATTTTATTAGTAAAATATTTTTTGGAATCAGATCAGTAACTTAAAAGATTACCGAAGTTCTATTTTCTGCTCAAGGTAACTTAACCCTTAGTTGCCTTTTACTTATTTTATTTATTTGTTTAAGTTAGGTATCTATTTAATTTAAAGCTTCTCTATATACAATGTTTGAGGTTGTTTTATTTTCCGGTAACAGAATAATCTGCCTTTCGGATGATCCCACTCTTGATAGACCAACATATAATTGCCCATGGGAAAAACATTCTTTTCGTAGGTCAATGCCAACCAAAGAGAATGTTTGTCCCTGGGACTTATTAATAGTCAGGGCAAATGATTGCGCACGTTCAGCGCTAGTTTCTCGAGCACGGGCCCGCGTCGTCCTCACATTTTGGCTTGCGAGGCGCTGTGAGCGCTCGGAGCTAGATTCTCTAGCGCGTGCTTGCGAAATATATTCTCTATTTCTCGAGAGGCGTTGCTCATTTTCAGGGGCAGATTCTTCCGTACGGCGTACTCGAGCGGCTCTTGTCTGTGATGTCTGCCGAGACAGTTGAGATTTCCTTTTAGGCATGCTCTCAACAAACCACGCACAGACTTGAAAACAATTATGAACAAAGGGAGAGCGACTCGAACACCGTCCGCCTTTACAAAACAAAACAATCGTAATATCGAATAACTCGTGTCGATTATTACGATAGAACGAAGTACGAAACTACGAACATACAAAACAAACGTACAACGAAATTACGATATTTTCGATTATGAGGTATCTATCAACAACAACAACCATGCGAACGAAACAACCGAAACCAATAACCAACTGACATGTAATTTTTAGAACTCCAACTAACGACAACGTGGGCATAATAATTCGAGAGGGTCATCAATCCACGGAAAGTCTTAACACCGCGATTCAGAAAAATGACGTCATTGCAGAACGCCATCTATGGGCAAATAGGTAAAACGTCTGCACAATGAAAGTTATGCTAGGGTCATTTTGCGTTTTAGTAATTTTATATTATCTCCGAAACTGTATGACCAATTGATATACTGTAAATGGCAAATCTTATCTGTATGATGTTCTTGTGATACTGAAATAATTTATTGTCATAAGAATTAATATTTTGTTGCTCAAATAATCAACCAAACGTAACAATGCCGAAAAAAAAATTTTTTAATGCAATAATAGAAGTATAAAAGATAAAATATAAAAGATAGAGATATGGTATCGCTGACTTTTTTGTAGAAATAATTAAGATGAACCAGGTAGCCATACATTCTTTTTAATTTTAAGCAACTGTTTAGGCAGCGCACGCAAATAATTCTGTTTTACGAGGTATTTTTTTCCGACTTGCCAGACAAAAGTTGTGATAGCTCGGTTAATATACATGTTATAGAAACAATTTATAGCCTATAGCACTCAGGAATAATGTAGCTTTCTGCCAGTTAAAATAAAATTAGAATTAGATTATGAGTTCCAGAGATTACCCCCTGCATACAAACTTACAAATTTTACCTCTTTATAATATTAGTATAGATAAGGATTTATTAACTAAAAAAATATTCTATTTTTTTTTCTAGTTCATGCTCTTCTGCTTGCCCTGAATATAATCGGTGCGATGGCGCTGATGTTTACTGGGCAAGGTGTCACGGTATTTGGCCTATCAATCCTGTACTTTGTACTTCTCACGCCGTTCAGTTTTGTGTGCTGGTACAGGCCTATCTATAAGGCATTTAGGAGCGACTCGTCCTTCAATTTCATGGTGTTCTTCTTCATATTCTTACTGCAAACCATCATTACTATTGTTCAGGCCATTGGATTTTCCAGTGCAGGATCATGGTAAGTTCTCGTTATATATTTTTTAAAGTTATATAGTGTTTATCAATGTGTTTTTATACTGAATCATCATCATCGTAGCCCACATACGTCCCACTGTTGGGCTCGAGTCTCCTCCACAACGGGAGCCAATTTCACCTACTATACGATGCTGGTCAGACATGTTGGTATAGGGTTTCTTTTCAAGTTTCCCTTCTCTTGCACAGATCTTATGTACCTATTATATTCCTTAGTCGTCTTTTACGACATCCACGGGCAAGGCAGGGAGTGGTAAATTGTATTCTTACTCCGTCACCACACGGAAAATATACTGAATGGGTTTCTGCAAATTCCACGTGGATAACGCGTGATCTCGTAAAATACTCTTAACTCAAATGCACAAGGAAATTTAATAAAATATTCACCATCATCATCATACCCCACTGGTAGACTCGAGCCTCTTGCAAAGTAAGAAGGGAACGTATTAAACACACTGATCAGACGGGTTGGCATTGATTTTTATTTCGAATTTTTCTTCTCTTGCATAAATGTTATATGCCATCTGCAAAATAGGAGGGTGGTGAATAGTATTTGTCACTGAAAATATTGCAATACCAAAAACCATTCCACACTAATTCCATACAAAAGCCGTAACGAAAATCTATTAAAATTTTATATGCCGATGTCAAAAAACAAACATTTTATTTTAAAATGGAAGGAAGGAAGGGACATCCACCACTTTCCCACGGTTAATCAATATATCGTGCACTACAATGGAATGGAAGGAATACGGGATAGGATCAAGGTCAAATAGGATATAAGGGAATCTTACTCTCACGTCATGAGCTCCTTCCAGAACGTCAATTTGCAATTTCCCGCAGAACTTCGAATATTTTTTCGACACGTGTTTCGCCTCTACAAGAGGCATCCTCAGGACTAGTCAGGACGGTTCGGCTTCAAATACGCCTAGTATGGATTGTCGCCATGTATCGCCTAATTCAATCAAATATAACAAACATTTTATTTTATTATCTACTAGCTATACGCTCCAATGCATTCGTCGTAAAAGTTTTTGAAGTGAAACTTCTAATGCGACTTCCAACAAGGTTGCGTTAAACGCTTAACGCTACGGGAATAGAAAGAGACAGAGCGAAAGTGAATGCGTGGCACTCGAACGCATGCGCGTAATATACCTGTTACAGGCCAGCGCGAGCATTTGCAACAAGTAGTGTCCAATATATTTTATCATTTTTTATCTTTTTTTTTTATATTGACAAAAACACGTGGCACCAAAGAAGTTTTACTTTTGACATGCATATTTTGTACGCGCACTCTTTTTTATAAATAACCTAGCTTGTTAAAGATTAAATCTCAGTAATTTGGATAATAGGATAATGTCATCATTTAATACAATTCTAACTGAAAGAATATTAAATCGGCACAATTTGTGAACGTATTTTGATAAATGGTGCGCTTCTTCCATAATTGTTATCTACAAATGCAGGTAACAATTTGACTGTCGCGTGTGGCATCCATTTTTGACTCGTAAACAAGATATCTTTTGTTAAATACTAAATATCAGTAATTTGTAAGCATTATTTCTGGGGCATTTGCAGAAATAGCTAAAAATATGAACTGAAAAACTAAAAAAAAAAATAAGAACAGAAACGTCCTCCAGAAATTAGTAAAAATATTAACTTCATCATCGCAGCCTATATAGGTCCCACTGTTGGGCTCGGGCCTCGTCCACAATAGGAGGGAATTTGACCTACTACACCATGCGGGTCAGACATGTTGGTATAAGGTTTCATTTCAAGTTTTCCTTCTCTTGCACAGATGTTATGTACATATTCTATCCTTTAGTCTTCTTTTACGACACCCACGGGCAAAATAGAGAGTGGGGAATTGTGTTCTTACTTCGTCACCACACGGAAACTATTAACTTGAAAGCTTAAAATTAAAAAAAATACCGTGACTGTTTGCAAAAACGCATTGCCACGTTAAGTATACCGCACTCTCGCAGAAAATCGATGTATTTGCTACAGCGCTTCTGTCCTTGAGCGAGAAAGCCGCAGCCGGATTGATATAAAAATGCAATTTAGTAGATAATGCAGTTTTTTGTTTGTTTGTTACGTTTTTATCTTGTAACTACTTAAACGATTCATCATCAGCATTATCCCATATACGTCACATTGTTGGGGTCTGGCCTCCTTCACTATGGGAGACAAATTGACCTACTATATCGTTCTGGTCAGACATATTGGCATAGGGTTTTGTTTCGGGTTTTCCTTCTCTTGCACAGATATGATATGTATATTATATCCCTTAGTCTTCTTTTACGACATCCACAGGCAAGATGGGGAGTGGTGAAGCATACTTACGCTGTTAACACATGGGCCCATGTGGCAGTTAACATAAGAGACAGAAAAATTACCTTTCATTCTGAAAATAAGTGCTGCTTTCTAACTTTTCTAACTTTTTAATGAGAGCGAAGACATAAATAAAATATATCTCTTTTTTTTTGGGGTGGGCTACTGTCAGCGCACCAGCCGCCCGGCTCCGTCCGGAGTGAGAGAGGGATGGCGCGCAGCCTCAACTTGTGTGACTTGTCGTCGTTGGTCGGCCCGACGGAATTGAGGAGTGCCCTCTCCTCGACCCTCGACCGTCGTTCCCAGGGGAACGTCGGTCGTCGTCGCGTGGTCGGAGGGTGACGGACTAACTCCCCGGTCCAGTCACCCGCGGGCTCGGCTAGGGAAATAAAATATGCCTGACTAATAAATAGTTAATTAATTTACCTATTTTAAAACTACAACTTGTGATTACTTCTTTTAACATATTCTGATAAGATTAGATAAATTTTAAGGAAATACATGTGACGCATATTTAGCACTTTTTTATCACCTTTTGTTTATAAGTGAAATTAAAGATAATATCGAACACGTAAATAGAATAATGGACGTTTGACATTAACTGAAATGATTGAGATATTGACCGCTTTTTATGGAATAACTAGCAAACCGCCCTTGCTTCGCTTCCATTTCAGTCGTCTTACCCGTATAATTGCCGTTCCCGTGAGAATACCGGAATAAAATATAGCCTAAGTTCTCCTTATATAGACAGCTACCTGTAGTAAAATATTATCAAAATCGATCCAGCCGTTTTGAAGCTTACCTCAAACAAACAGACAGACAAAAATTTTCTAAAACTGTTTTTAGGCATAGGTTTCGTGAAAAAAAGCCCATTATTTTGACATTCCAAACAGATACTTCAATTTTATTAATTGTATAGATTATAAAATGAACTAAAAACTAAATCGATTCGGACAAGATCACAGTAGCTCAGAGAACAGCATACATAGCTCGCGAGGCCATAACAAATAAAAAACCACAGTTCCGTCCTCATCATCGAGGTTGTGATGTTTGCTGAGAAATGTTTGGTGCGAATTGCTGCGTTGAATTAAATAACACTAACGTGGCAACTCCCACATTGCCCTCAGCAATGCTCCAAGGCGTGATTCGTACCCCACAGGGTATGCCCTTGGGCCCCGTTGCTTTAATGTTTTGGGTTGAAAGTTGCAGAGGACTTTACAAACATATAACTAAAGGACACAAATTACATCCAGGCTCAGAACAACAATTTGTGGATAGCACAATGTGTTGTCCTGAGCTGATTCGAACCCCTGATAGAGGCACTGTAGGTCGTTATCTTAACCACTTCACCATCTGTGCAGTCAGAATTGTAAAAAATATTACAAATTTAATATTTTAATACTGGTCAAATACCCAATTATTTGTTTTGTTGGTTGCCTGTTTTGCGACACATTTGGATGATCTGGTGATTGCACCCCATATTTCATAAAGCCTACTCCTAAAATGACGATTTAATCATCATAGTTATTTAGGATTCCTACTATTCTTTCGTGATACCATTAGTGTCGCATCAATGTCTAGTTCCAAAATAAAAGGAAAAGAATATATAGCTATCTGTTTTTCGTTCGGTGACGGAGTAAGAATATTCACCACCCTCTTTCTAAATCGTGGGTGATGGAAAGCTCGAAATAAAATGGCCGATTTAGAACTAGACTCACTACTAACTACGAACTAAAATTTGTAGATCGCACATAGTATTGTTATATGTAGGAACTGAATCCAGGATATTCTACAAGAAATAAATCTAAAAAAGCAATTTTTATTTATGTGTGTATAATTAATTCTAGTGGGCTAATGACCACCATATCGGCGTTTGACGTGAATGTGGGGGCCGGCATCGTCTCACTGTTGGTCACCATTGGATTCATCACTTGCGTGGTAGCAGATATCATGCTCATGGCCAAGGTAAGAATACTTACTCATATTTTTTACTATCTTATTCTACTAATATTATAAACGCGAAAGTTTGTGAGGATGTGAAGATGTTTGTTGCTCTTTCACGCAAAAACTACTGAATAGATTTTGATAAAACTTCACAATAATATAGACTACATATCAGAATAACAAATAGGCTATAATTTATCTCGATATTCCCACGGGAAGGGGTACTATGCGAGTAAAACCGCTAGTGATTTATATTGTGACTACGGATACTATGGATCAGCTACACTTCCTTCTATTAACAACTATTCTGCAGATCAGGTACCATCAATTCAGCCCACGAAAGTCCCACCGTTTGGCATATGCCTCCTCTACAATGAGAGACAAATTATCCTACTATACTGCGTTAGTGAGGCGTTTTGGCATAGAGTTATATGTCGAATTTACTGTCTTTTGCATAGATATTATCTGCATAGCATATCACTTAGTCATTTACGATACTCACGGTCAAAAGAGTCCATTACCACACAGACAAAACTGAGAGAATTCATTATAAAAATCTATAGTATCCAGTTGGCTGGTGTGGTATAATATGTCATTAACTTGACTTTTTTTAAGGAGGACAAGCCTAAGCAAAGGTATTTTTATAAAGTATAAAGATATTGTATTTTATAAAGTAAAAGATATTACATAAAGATATTATAAAATGAACGATATTGTATTATTACTGTGAGAGTTATAAATTTCACTTAACATGTTTCATTTACCATGTGCTGAAGGAATAAGAATACAATTACCTATCTTACACGTTGTAAAAGATGACTAAGGGATATAGTAAGTAAGCATATAACATATATACAAGAAAAGGAAAACTCAAAACAAAACCCTATACCAACCTGTCTGACCAGCATGGTATAGTAAGGTCAGTTTCCCTCCTATTGTGGAGGAGGCTCGAGTCCAGCAGTGAGACGTTTATTAGCCGAGATGATGATGACAATGATGTCTAATTATCTCGAGAATTAACGTTTTTAAAAACGTCATCCAAATGTCTAGACGTTTTCATGTTAAGCTAGCTCTATTTTAGTCACCTCATGGTATGAAATTATATTTTAACAGTGGAATAACATTTCTATATGAGATGAGAGACACCCCTCTAATTTCCGTGAGGTGACGATGTAAGAATACAATTCGCCATCGCTCTCCCTCCCTCTCCATCTTGCCCGTGGGTGCTGTAAAAAACGACTAATGTATTAAATATGCATATAATATCTATGCAGCAGAAGCATAACTCGAAATAAAATCCTATGCCAATAGTAGGTCCATTTCCCTTCTATTGTGAACGAAACTCAAGTCCATTGGTGAGACATATCTAAGTTTATAGGATGATCATGAATGGAGCGTCACAAATAAGGAGAAGAATAATTTGTAATGCTACCAATTAAAATGACTTGCAGGTCCACCGCATATACAGGTCGACGGGTGCGTCTCTAGCTAAAGCCCAAGCGGAGTTCACAACAGAGATCCTTCGCAATCAGCACGTACAAACCGCTGCATCCAATGCCGCCGCCGCAGCCGTTAATGCACAGATCGCCAACGCTAACCGGTACTAAACCTCACAATGTGAGTTTTCTTTTATTTTTTTTTTATCTATGGTAACCGATTCACTGGCTTTATGAGCTACATTGTCTGTCTAAATAACCATGACAGCAGAAAATGTTTATGATATTAAAATTAAAGTTATGATATTAAATTAAACAAAAAGTATTTTGGCAAGAATGTGCATATTTCATTCGGCACTCTTAAATTTTATTAAATACTTAGTGTTTTGTTATATTGAATAATTTTTCTGCTATTATATGTAATGAATATTCAAATAAACAGAGAAATTGTTAAAGTATATTTTCATGATCCGTTAAAGTCCCAGAGGAGTTACTAATTTAATTATATGTTTGTAATATACTGACGGACTCATAAACTGCATCAAACTTCAGGATTACAGTTTTCTCAAAAATCAAAAGAAGTATCTGCTTTTAGCAAAAACAACAAAAAAGAAGTACATAATTCCAAATTCTTAAACTAAACGTAACACCTAAATTTTATTACCGTATATTTTCAGTCTATTCATCATTTTCGTTATACAATTTAAAAAAAAAACACGAGTGTTCCTCCTTTTTCTATGCCTAATCTGTTTCTAATATCCGAGTGTACAAGACCAAAAGAGCTAAATACGCGTTCTACTGAAGCTGAAGAAGCAGTTGCACACAGGAACTGTTTTATTATTGGCAACTGTTTCAAGATTTCCGGCTCATCATTTTGTGATAACCACCATTGTAGTCCGTTTACATTTTTTATTACTTCGTCCGAAAACATAACTTGCTTAAATGGAGCACTGCGGGCATTTAACTTTATTACTAAAGGTAACAGTCCATTGTTTTCATGTAACTCTTTAATTGTTTCTAAAGCTATATTCTTTTCTTCTGGTGTTAACTGGTATTTTGTTTTTCGTGGATTCAACATATACGCTATAAAATGATATGGCGTTAGTGCTTGCTTATATCGATTATTAAATTGTTGTGTTTTTTGTAATGGTAATTCCACAGATTCATCAAAGATATATTGTAAATGTTTCCACTGCTCTACAGTATCTGCGATAGTAGCATTTTTCCTCTGCACAGTATTCAAGAGCAACTGATATAGGTTTTAAAATGTTTAAATAATCTTGCGCTGCATGTTTAATCGCAATATTTGAAACTTTTCGGTAAATAGTGTAATCAATCTCGTTTTTATTTTCTTCGCAGATTTTTAATATGATGTCCCACTGAGTGACATACATCTCTAAGCAGTTGCCAAGGCTATTCCATCTCACATCGCTTGGAAGGACTAAAGCGCTGCCTCCTGCTTGACTGAATTTAACTCTAGCCAAATGGTTATTTCGAAAATATTTAACAATTTGGACCACATGTTCTATAACGTCTTTAACTTGAAAGTCCTTGCACAGTAAATTAAAAATATGTGCAGAGCAGCCATAAGTTGTAACTTTTGCGTTCGTTTTTTCTTCTAATGTTTTTCTCATAAGTGTCATATTTGCGGCATTGTCTGTCACAAAAGATTTTACGGTACACTTGTATTTTAATTCACATGAAGAAATCAGGTCACAAACTATTTGAGTTAAATATTCTGAAGTATGTGAATTTCCTGATGTGTCTATAGTTTCGTATAGGAGGGCTTGTCCATCTTCAGTGGTTATCGTTGCGCATATCACTGGTTCGTTGTGCACGTTTGACCACCCATCAATTGACATATTTACGGACTGTCCTGAAAGGGAGGAGAAATATTTTTCTTTTTCCTCTTCATAGATTTCGTCCAAAAGACTTGTTGCTACCGTTTTTCTCGAGGGCGGTGTATAACCAGGCCTTAATAACTGAATGGCTTTTTCACCTCTAAATTCTCAATACATCTGAAGCTCGAATTAGTAGCAAAAATAGCCTTTGCTATTTGTTTGTCAATTTTATGTTTTTCAGGAGTTGAAGTCCGCATTACAAAACTACTCATGGTACTCATGGTAGGCCGAGTTTCGATTGCTTTCTTTTTTTGGACTGGCTCAAAAGTTGTTGGACTTGTTGGTGTTGGTACTTTCGTCATGAGTGAACTACTACACCTTGAGGCAGATGATGTGCTGGCAAAACTGTCAAGCGACATTCGACTCTCTGGAAAGAGAAAAAACATAACTGAAAATTGAAATTGATTAATTATAATTGATGATATATTGATATAGTATTGAATTATTGATTTTAAAATAAAGTTAAAATGTTCAATAGAGATGTAAAAGCAAATTTATTTTTTTAAGTTGAAAAAATTAAAAATTAAGTAAGTATAGAAGAGTAAAGATAATCTTTAATAATTAACCTGGGAAAGGTCGCGTTAAAAAAGTTACATTAAAGGCCACGCCACGTGTTAGATTTCACCTAACATTTAAAAACAAAAAACAATCATATATGCCTAAAATATAAATAAAATAAAATTAATAATTTAATTACCTGTATTCCTCTCTTGATAATTACAAACATCGTGATGTGCTTTAAGTCTTTGGACTAACCCTTGAATATCTTTCTTGCACTTTCTACAAATAGCCCTACACCCCAATTTATTTGGATTTGTTGTCTTAATATAGAACTGCCATATTGGGTCCTCTTTTCTTCCACTCATTTTACTTTATTTATATGTTTTCACTTCACTTAACTAAACTAGCGAAATGCGCGAACGTCAATTTATAGGTTGAAAAGGAAAACAAGCCTCGACACGACACGACAGGAATATTCTTGCAAAAAGCACAACAAACGCGTTCGTGCCTCACTCGGTACTGTATAGTGAGTGAGTGTATAGGACAGAAGGAAAACAAATCGCGACAAGAATTTTCTTGCAAGAAGCAAGAAGCGCGACAAATGCGTTGTCACAAGTTTTTGAGGCGCAAATTGTATTATAATTTTTAAACTTATACATGTTCAAATTTAAAAAATCAAATAAATCATGATTTTTTTAAAGAAATCAATGGTTTTTGATTTTTTTAATAAAAATCAGATTTTTGCCCAACCCTGGCAGTAAAACAAATGAATATAGCCGGGAAAAGAAAATTTACTCGTAGTATCAGATTTGCGTGTTATTTATAGCATTAAAGTTTTAAAATTGATTCTTATTGATTTTTTATTCTTTTGTCAATTGAATTATTGTTACCAACAGAATTGTTGGGTTAGCTTTTTAACTCATCGAGAGTTTCAGAATCATAACATGGATACTTCGTCCAAACAAGCTGCTCAAATTGTAGCATTGGTGCGGGAGGGCTTGGATCAACGGTAGTATGGTAGTAGTAACGGTTGGTAGAAATTCAAATTTAAACCAGTCTACGGTTTCTAGAATATACAGAAGGTTTGTGGAGACAGGTTTTTACAAAAGGAGACGTGGTACAGGCAGAACTCGAGCAACCACCGGTCGTGATGACCGTTTTATTGTTACAACTTCACTGTGAAATCGTTTCCTCACGTCAATTAACATCAAAATAGAGCTTAATGAAGTGCGTGAAGTAAATATTAGTGCACGAACAATAAGAAGAAAGTTAAAGGAAGCGGATATCACCCCTTTTAGACCAGCAAATGGTCCAAAGTTATCTGTAGCTCACAGACAAGCTCGCTTAAGATTTGCGCGTGATCACCTAAATTGGACAGATGAGCAATGGGCCTCCGTATTGTTCACAGACGAGTGTAGGACATGTTTATATGGTGCAGATGGTTGCAGAAGAGTCTATCGTGGACGTGGGGAGCGATATGCTCAAAGTTGCATTGAGGAGCGTGTTCCTTTTGGAGGCGGTTCGTGCATGGTCTGGGGTGGCATATCGATGAACGGGCGAACAGAACTTGTGTTCATAGACATGGACCGTCAAAACGGTAGTAGAGGGGGTTTGACTGCACATCGCTACATAACAAAGATCTTAGAAGATCACGTGGTGCCTTACATGGGATATGCAGGATAATGCCCGGCCGCACGCTGCTGCACAAGTTCGACAATATTGCGAAGAGGTTGGGATACGTACAATGAATTGACCAGCACGCAGCCCGGATCTTAATCCCATTGAGCATCTTTGAGACAATTTAAAAAGAGCTGTATATGCAAGAAATCCTGTGCCTACAATAGTGGCACAACTAAGAACAGCACTTTCAGAAGAATGGGACAATATTCCGCAAGATCTTTTAATAACTCTAATTAAATCTATGCGGAACCGATTAGAATCCGTAATAAGGGCACGTGGAGGTAATACACCTTATTAAAACATAAAAAAAACCTTGCATAAAGTTTGTATCTATTGTTAAATCCAATTTTTTAATTAAACCAATTTTCTTTAAATTTCTGTTTTTTCTTCAAAAAAGTTTTAAGATCCTTTCCAGTACACAAACTTAAACTTAAGGATAATGACCCTACGCTGTTTTAAAGTTAACGAACCAATCTAGACGTTTCAATTTAAATCTGTGTAGAAAGTTTGCATACTTGGTTAAAATATTTATTTCAAAGTAGTTTTTTACTTTGATGCAGTTTATGAGTCCGTCAGTGTATAAATAAGCGCAATGCGGTAATTATTTCCTCAGTGCAGGACGTTTTGTTAAATAAATGTAACAAGTTTTGTTTGGGAATTTTGTAATTTGAATTAAACTGATGACTGTTGCTGGAAAAGCACGATCTCATGATCATATACTTTATGGATGTGCCCTCATGGGCACATCCATAAAGTATGTGACACAAATTCTTAAGTTTTGGATCCCACTCCCATCCATGTCACAAGTGGTCACATTTGTGAAAGCCATTGTTATATCTCAGATTTTGCAATTTTACATCTAACAATAGGGAATATGCACGAAACTCCAAAATGAACAAATTATTTTTATTTGTAATCTTTATTGCTTAAAAAACGTACCTATACAATTATTTTTTAATTTTATCATTATTTAATAATTAAATTTAATTATCAAAAAGTGCCTTTTTTGAGATTCCCGCGCAAAATTTCTGAAACGCACCGCATTGGTTGGAGTACTATGATGTTCACGTTTTGAACACGTGACACCCGAGTCTTCTAGTTAGGGCTGTCAATATTAAAAAAAAAATAGTTTTTCGATATATCGATATTTTTAAATATATCAATATCGGAGTTCGATATAACGAAATAATATCGATATTTCGATATTTTCCCCATGACCACTCTTTAACTTCGTTCATTACGGGGTTGCCGTGCCGAGGTTTTTTTATCAAATTCTAGGAGTGAGTGATAACTGATCATCAGTTTCATGCCAGCGCTTCTACAGTAGATTAAGTTTACGGTAATTGTGTAGAATAAATACTTTAGAAGAAAAGATAAAACACCAAATTTATTCAAATAAATATCGACCCTCGATACGTATCTACTTTTTATTATCGTCCAAAAAAAGTTCAGTATTAAGTATCGATATTTTTAAATAATAATATCTATATTTTGACATATCGATATTTTATCAACAGCCCTCCTTGAACCTTGGATAGGAGGAGAACCTTGTGATATCAAGTTGCTGTTTGTATGTTTCTAGTGATTATTTTTAGGGATGTGACAAAATAATCGATTTTTACAAAAAAATAATCTATTTATAATCGATTTTTACAATCGATTATCAAAATAATAAAAGTCGATTATTAATCGATTTTTTATTATTTGAAATTCAATCAAAATTCATCATACTATGGTTGAAAATAAAGCTCACTTTTCCTAAAAAAAAGTCATCATAATCCTGTTGAGAAAAAAATCGATTATTTTAGAATCGATTTTTTTTAATTAATCGATTATTTCATCATTGATTTATTTTAAAGAACAAAAAATCGATTATTTTAAAATCGTTTTTTTTTTAATTAATCGATTATTTTACAATCGATTTTTTTAATTAATCGATTATTTTATAATCGATTTATTTTAAAGAACAAAAAATCGATAATTACAAAATCGATTTTATATGATGATGACAATATATTTCGCGTCTAATTCAGATTTAATGTCTGTTAAACTCGGAGGAATAAAAGCTGCAAGGTAAAATAAGATATAATTATATTTAATAATCGTAATAATAATAAAAAATCGATATTTTTATCGATGTATCGATATTTTTCCGATATAGCGAACCCCGATATTGATACATTGTAAAATATCGATATGTCGAAAAACGATATTTATAAAAATATCAACAGCCCTAGTTGGCAGCCCTAGCAACTTGTACGAGTGTCGAGTACTCTGACGTCACAGAATATGCGCGCTGAAGTAGTCGCGTTTACATCGCCCATAAATAATGGCGATTTTTTAAATTTTTTTTTAGCGTAATGGTTTATATTTTGGATGTGTTATATTTATTTCTAGTAATGTAATAACTAGTAGAAACGTTTAAAAAAATAAAAAAATATCATGCATATTCCCTATTATAAAATCCAAAATAATGTTCAATTTTATTTAAATTATTGTTTAATATAATCAATAATGAATTACCAAAGCAATAAATTATCAGTTTTAATGACACAGATCTATAAGATTTTCAAATGTGACGTCACGAGATGTAGGACCTCCCGCCCTTTGTCATAATTAGTTGATCCCCTTCCTCACCTCTCTTGATGTGTGACATACTTGGGTAGTCCCTGATGACAAACTATTGCTATCAAATTATTAATTGTATTTATGTTATTCGCAGGTGAATGTGCTGATTAGAATAATCTTATTATGCATGTACGGAGACACAATGAAGTCATCAATCAAGATATCATTAGCGCTTTTTCTGATATTAAAATATTATATTTTCTTAAACACAGATGTTTATCTCTATAGTTATATTCATCGTATGTTATTATATACAATTATCAATGTTAAACCTTGTGTGCGATCAAATACTTGATAGCTTGGGGAATAGACGAGAGTTCTTGTTGCATATATATTATTCAACTTGCTGAAGTGTAGTATTTCAAATGTGATTTAAATGCTTCATAATTAAAGGTACATAATTTTGTATTCGTATTTAGAACAATTTATGATGCTCCGAAATGTATTATCTATGGTTTGTTTATTGATTAATTTATATAGGCCAACGCCTTCAATAAATAAAAAAAAACAAGCAGTTGTGAGGACTGCCGACAGAAGTGAAAACTTAAAAGTATGAACGGTTTTTTTTTCCATATTCTAAGTATTTATTTGATATTAAAAATTTGTAAATTATTTTTTTTTATACATATTACTGGTTTTGACATTTACCGACACAAATATAGTGACACTGACACACAAGTGACTATGTTGATGACGACTTACTTGAATTTACTCCCCATCCAAACCTACGTATAGAAGTTTTCACTTCAAAAATGTTTAGTAACAGTTTGACGGCCAAAAGTCATATATGGCTGTGTTCGAAATAATAATTTATCCATTAATTGGATTTATTTATATGATATTTTGGCGTTTACAAACTAAAATTGTATAGTGCAACATTAATAGAGTAACATAAAATTTAGAAATCGCTGTTTAATTATTTTTTTTTACTTTTAAATGTCATGTTGTACTTTCCCTCTATTCTTTGTAGCACTGTACTTACCAAGAGCATTTCGATATTGTAATACTTTAGTTATAACATTATAAAATTAAGATTATACGCCACGATTTATTTTTAGCTTTAATGATTATTTTAAATCGATATGAGCTTACAAACGCTTTAAAATCTACGTACCTACTAAAATTGTAGTTTCTTTATGAAATGTATTACATCTGATTATGTTATTATTTATTATATGTAATAACAGTCTTAATAAAGCGGTTGGCAAGTTTAGAATATTTTAATGGCAACGATAAAAGCCAAAACGATAATACCTTATTAAGATTATATTTAGAACATGCTTAACGTTGAATGTACACTGCAACTTTTAAAATCCTTTATAATATAATCTACATTTTATCAAGTAAAAGCGTTCTATGTAATGATTTTCTCTGTAGACATTCCAAAAAAAAATGTAAATATCTATGAAATAAATTCAATTGTTAAAGTGTACGATGATACTGAATTTGAAAATTTAACAACTTCACAAGGGTTCATCCATAAAGTGCGTTACAATAATTTCGTGATTTTTTGATCCCCCCAACTCTTGTCACAGTTGGTCACATTTGTGAGACGTCACATATTTTGCAAGTGAACAAAATATAAATAATTAAATCACAACTAAACAAGGCGCGTACGGCAGTATTTGTCAAAGTACTGACGCTGCTGAAGAGATAGGGTTGGAAATATTTTTAGGTTTTTGGTTAATAGTCCACAATTAGATTATTAATACTTCGCGTCACGAAACGTAAGGACCTCTTCCACTCCTTGTCACACTTCATCGACGCCCTTCCCTTTATAGTGTGACGTGCTTTATGGATGGTCCCTAATTTTTGTGTAATATCATATAAATATATGTATTTGGATCATTTACTTAAATTTATCAAGTAGAAGTTCGATGTGTGACCCCTCTTGCCCTGCGTTGAGACTATTTATTAGATGCACAAGACTTCAATTTTAGTATTTATCGTTGTATAAATAAAATAGTGTAAGTTGATAATACATATAAGCATATTTATTAACTAGTCAATTGACTAAACATCTTTGGAAACTGACTAAATAAATAGACCGCTTACTAAATTATATTAAACTTGTAACACATGACTGTAATATGTCCGACGTTTGGATTGAAAACGTGAATGTACTAAATAATCTGGGCCTAGCATAATGTAAATTATTTACCAGACCGTCCTTACCCCAGATAAATGGTAAGAGAAGGCGTGTAGTTTTATCTAAAAGTTTTAACTGTTTTGTAACGATTAAGTCATGTTATAAACTTATGATTAATATTAATAAATATAGTTTCAGAAATTTTATCTTTTTTTTTTGCATCAACTTTATTTTCAGACAAATTTCAGTTCTATATTTAGGACTACATACAATATGGGCGCGCGGCCCCGTAACTTACCCATACAGCACGTCGCTTTCGTCGTTGGGCCGACCACCGGTGCAGAGTTCCTTGATTTCAGTGGTCGACCCGACGGAAAACTCCGTGGGAATACCCTCTCCCGTCGACGCCGATCGGCGTCGCGAGGTAACCTCTCCCCGGGTGCCGGACTAAATGCCTGGTCCGGTCACCTGCAGCCTCTGCTAGGGCGGCATCAGGCACAAGTACTCACGCCTGCGTCACCCCAGTCGCCGGCGGAGGACCGTGTCCGTGTGGAGTCGTTCCTCCCGCACACGGTCCGCCGCCTCCTGCGAGATGACATTCTAATCCCTATATGGTGCAATCTCAAAGATGGCTCGCGAATATATTTTTATGCACCCTCATGATATGGTTATCAAACGAAAGTGTTATCTAAGAAAATCATGGTAATATGCAAATTGATTTTTATTTTCATAACGTGTATAATTTGTTTGTGTGTGTGTGTGCGTATGTATGATCTCTTTTATTGACTAATATAAGAAAAATCACGACCACAGTCCTGTTTATAAACCTCTGCGTCCTGTAGAGATCTGGCACTTGAAAGGTTTTAAGAAGTGACTAATACTTTCCAGCAAAGATGGGCATTAACTCGTTAATCGTTAATTAACGAAGTTAACATTCTGCTTAACGGATTAACTTTCAAGTTAACTTCAAAAAATGTTAACGCTCTTATTAACTGCAGTCCGTTAAATTAGTCGTTTGTTGGTATGCTGTCATTTAATTGTTTGAATTACGCGCCACGCCACGTTCGTAATTTCCACAACACCTATGTCCGAGTCGGGGTGTCGTAGGGGAGTTCCTCTCGCGCACGATTCACCCCTTT
This sequence comes from Lymantria dispar, assembly GCA_032191425.1. Taxonomy (NCBI): domain Eukaryota; kingdom Metazoa; phylum Arthropoda; class Insecta; order Lepidoptera; family Erebidae; genus Lymantria; species Lymantria dispar. Next base: position 26,199,249 of record CM063452.1, on the reverse strand, counting down.
TACCGTGACATAGGTAATTGCCACACGGAAGGCGGCGACCGCGTCCCAGTTCTTGACGCCACTAAGCGTCGCCCTAACGATCGGAGTCGGCAGCTTCAGGTCTGCCTCGATGATTGCGACGAGTTCAAGACGCTGCTCTGTCCACGTGACACACACCTCGAGCGTGTACTGTCGCGTGTCCTCATCGCAATCATAATGGTGGCAGGACGGTATGCTCTCCTTCCTCGCGACCGTGTGCAGGTACTTGGCGAAGTTACCATGCCCCGTCAATTCCGGCACCAGTCGGAAGGAGAGAACCCCATTCCGCCGACCCAATCACTCCATCAGCACCGGCTGGAAAGCCTTATGACGGTCCGAACACCGTACCGAGGCCGCTCCAACCGAACTGTCCAACGCACAATGAGGACACGGTCCCGCCAGGCGGCCATCTACCTAAACGAGACTAAGCCTCTCCCCGCAAAAAGGAAAACTGAAAAGGAAACTGATCCAAAACCTTCATTTGCTGTGAATTCTTCTATTGTAGATTATAATAGTAGCAGAAGTGATATTTTTTTACCTCCACGTATTTATTATGTCAAAAAGCGACATGAAGTATTGGTGCATCTTTTCATATCGCGGCTAGCGGCAGTAGCGTATCTCCAGCTAGTGTGCTGTAGAATTTATCTATTTCTTTCAGCCTAAAAACAGTCGTCGTCGTCGTCTCAGTTCGTACATGTCCCACTGCTGGGCTGGAGCCTCCTCCGCAATAGGAGAATTTTGACCTACTATACCATGCTGGTTAGACATGTTCGTATAGGATTTTATTTAGAGCTTTCCTTCTCTTGCACAAATGTTATGTGCATATTATATCCCTTAGTCGTCTTTTACAACACCCACGGGCAAGATATAAGCAGTATAAGTTTTAGATGGTTAACTTTTAACGGTTAACTTTAACTTGCGTTAAATTTTCGCAAATTTAACGCTTTAAAAATTATCGAAGTTAACATTTTAATTAACGATTAACGAAGTTAACTTTGAATTAACTGTGCCCACCTATGCTTTTCAGTGACTTAACTGACTTAAGATAGTTTAATGGAAGCATATTGCTGGATATAGCCGATCTTGTTGGTTACATTAGGTAGGACTACAGTGGTTTCGCAGTCTCCTCCACGGTAACGAAGAATTTATAGCTTGTTTGCACGTAGAATCTGCTTAATATGCTGTAGCAAAATATATGAGTTTTATATGCTAGCTGTCGAGGTGAATAATAAGTCTCTCTGTTAGAGTATTTATCTGTGTGGGATGCTTTTCGGTACATCTTGTGACTCGAGGCGTATTTACATTTACTAATAACCGAAATATTCAAGAAAGCTAGAGTTATTGCCTCCATTTCTAGTAGTATGTTGAGTTTTTGATTTGATAGATCTAAGATGGTATAAGAATATATTTGGTTTGTGTTTGTAAAACCTGAGAGACATGATTGTTAGGGAAGTCTCCTCGAAGTACTCTACGAGTATGTCAGCGACAACGGCAGACTAGCGAGTCCATAGTTGTCCATATTGACGTAATAGTTCAGCATATATATTCGAATGGCATACAGGCAAAAATTTTATTAGTTACAGTTTGGATAAAATCCACCACATGTAAACAGTTGAAAAGTGATAAACAATAACCACATCAAGGTTGGTCTCCTAACCAATGTGAATTGGTTCTATTTTACTTAATGCAAACCCAAAGACATAAGGTTCTATGTAACACGAATCCATTTAACTTTTAGAAAACGACTGTATGAAGGGTTGGTACCCCAGGCGCTATAATAGATTTTTTTGTGGCTTGGTATTCAGGCGAGGATCTTTTCTGAAAAGATGGAGCAGTTGCATTTAGATACATATAGTATATGACTTCACTCCAGATGCGAGTTGGTTGGTGGCTGGTTTTCGTTCCATTTCTCTTGCAACAACAACACCACCCCCACAATAGGTTCGAATCCAGCAGACGAATGTAAGAACAAACACAAACAACAGAATTATAAAAATTATTTATTAATAATACAATAAACAACATGGAGGTCCTGACAATTTCATATCTATTCAACTGATTTACTTATATCTAAACAATTTTTTACACACAGTATTATTGTAATCAAATATTCAACTGAACCTCGCTCGTTTTCGCTGATATACATAGATAATCTTTATATATACATATAATTATTATGTACGTATGTAATTGAACCCCTCCTAAACGACTGGACCGATTTGATGAAATGTATGTGTTTAGATGGAATTAAGAACAGTTTAAATTAACAATTGGATCAAGAAATTCTATTTTTATTTTAGTTTTGTACAAAACAAAGTAACTTCGAATTTAAAGCAAGTTTAGAACAATTGATTTGAGTCATTTTAAGTCTAATGAAACTATAAATTTTTAGAGATGAATAATTTTGAAAGTTTTTTAATTTAACATCTCACGCTTTCCTAAAAAAATGGCCTCTTTCGAGTCTCGCGTGATTAATGGATGCTCCCTTACTTTTATTTCAGAAAAAGAGTTACAGGAGCCCTACTTCTTTTTTTCGCAACATCCATCAAATTAAGAATGTGTCATGGTATTTGTGGTTAAAGAGAAGAAAAACTGAAAATAAAACCAGCTATACCAGCCCGTCTGACCATCACGGTATACTATAGTAGATACATTTTTCTTCCATTATTGACGAGGCTTGAGCCCAGCTGTGGGGTGTATATGAGCTGTTATGACAATTATGATTCATGGTCCATAATTTTTACGTTTTTAATATCTAACAATTTGCTTTGGATAAATATAGAAAAAAATATTACCTACTTGATATTTTGGGGAAAATTAGAAGCTGCAGTTATTATTGTAGATCTTATTAATCACACATGTGAGCGATTAATAGTATTTGATCAAATTAATTTAAAAGAAAAGTATATACTAAATTGGGATCTTGATTACACCGCCAGCCCTCAACTGGGACTACTTTAAAACTCATCTAATGAATCTCATATTGTACAAAAAATACTCCAGTCAGTCAAGCGGTTTAGGAGGCAATTTAAAAGAAAAATAATGACATTTTACATACAAAGAACATTATAAGTTACATTTAAAATTGTCATTTAACACATTGAACGCCATTGGTCACCATGTGGGCTTCATTTATCTACTATATGGAGCCAGCATAAAAACGTTTGTTTCTAAAATTTTAATGATAATTTGTTATTACTTTAGGGGCTTTAAAATGTGGTGAATTACGTAGCAAACACCGAAGAAGAGTAATTTGTGACCTTATTTTGCTTAAAGTCGCCCCTGGTTCGCGGCCATATTGGAACATGGAACAACTGTATGTCGGCTACATGGTGTCCCCCATGACCCAAATGAAAAAACTGAAAAATCAGGCTGGCGTTTAACGTGTTAAAAAACTTATATTTTCCATCTGAGAACAACAAGTCACTATACACACTGCATTTAAAGTGCTCAGTTCAAAATCCACTTTTATAAATCGGAAAGTAAATACTACGTCTGTGGTGCATTAGCGTGGGCATGAGCTCCAAGCCTGGCGGGATCCTGACTAGGATAGTGGAGAGCCAGTGGCGCCGGAGGAGGCGGCACTGGCGCGACGCCTCCACCCCATGGTGCCCAGCCTGGACCACCATAATGATGCAAATTGAAGAAGTCGTTTGGTCTGTTCGGCGGTGGTGGCATCTGAAACAATTATAAATTAAGGACCGTATTTTTTAGTCTTAGATAGGAACATCATCTACACTGTAAATAAAATTATTTTACAAATTTTATCACGTTTGTATTTCAATTTTCGATTGCCCCACGTTTCGAACACTTTACAGGATCGTTCATCCAACAAGTGATAATTTTTATAGAGATTTATAGTTATCTACCCGCTACAGAAGCCGTCGGGCAATCAAATACAAACGCGAAATCCCTACAATAGTTTTAATTACAATGTGTAATACTCGCGTAAACGTGATAAATCATTATCATCTATACCAGGGGTGGCCAACAAGTCGATCGCGACTGTTAGTCCAGTCGATAGTGGCAAGCTAAAAAAAATATAAATACGTAGAACAGACTGCGCAATGTAATCACCAATTGCTGCACGCATGAATTACAACTGTATAGGTACTAAACTATGCTGTTTCATTTAAGATTTAAGTACTTGGTAGATCGCACAAGATCTAGTCAGTAAATAGTAGATCTCAGGTCTAATCAAGTCGGCCACACCTGATCTATACTAATATTATAAAGCTGAAGAGTTTGGAATGCACTAATCTCAGGAACTACTGGTCTGAATTGAAAAATTTCCTTTAGTGTTGGATAGACCATTTACATTTTATTACGCTAGGATTAATAATAGGAGCGGAGCATTAATGAAAAATGTTGCAAAAACGGGGAAAATTTATTGCTTTTTAGAGCTTCATTGCGTGCACTACGTCCTATGACTCGCTCTGTCACACAAACAAGCGACGTTGTGCAGATCAGTTAGTCTACAATACATATGACTATGTACATCCGGTGTTGAATATAGTTCTGCCTACTAGATAATAATAGTATAATCTCCGTGTTTGTCGTATTATAAATCCTCAAATTGCTGCTGGTACCTCAATCTCTCTCTACCCTTTAGTCCGTCTTTATCACTCCCATTTCAATGAACGAGGGTGATATTTAGAAGTACCCTGAAATACATATAGAACAAGTCTACTTTTCACAATGTTATAAAGTTATGTATATTCATTATTTCTTAGGAAAACTTAAGAGACAATTTTATAGGTTATATATTTTTATTTTTTTTTTAATATTAATGGTAAAAAAATGAAAGCCCCGAGTTTCTTGCTGGATCTTCTCAGCTTGTGGCCGCGCTCCGATCCGGTGGTAGATATTGTATTCAAACGATGAATGATAAGTGCCCTCAAGGGGCCTATGTAGAATAAATGATTTGATGCGATTTTTATGAACAAAATGTAATTCATATTTGGTGAAACAATTTAAACAAACCTCTTCTGTTTACGAAATTGCATGCAATCTGTATAAAATAAGAACCATGCTAGCCCACTGTAGGTGTATATTTTCAATTTCAAATATATGTACCTGAGGCGGGAACGGATGCAAGAACGCAGGTGGCGGTGGCACCGGTCCCGGCAGCCCTGGAACTGGCTCTAAACCAGGTACCATTTCATTCTTATCATTGGGACCTTGTCGACCTGTTGAAGATTTCAAATAATTAAATTTCCAAGCAAATTTTTGTCATATAAAACTTTAATTCAATTTACTTGCTAAAAGTATTATGTATATATGTTATATTGGTTATGTATCATTTTAATCATTTGATAATGCACTCAAGAGACGGCATTTGGTCATGTTGATCATGGCAGGTGTTTTGGGTTTAATTTCAACATTAATACAAAACCTATTTCTATATGATACACAAATTACTGTTAAATCTTATTCATTGCTTAAGTTAAATTTTTAAAACACAAATACATTTAAACTACTGAGATTCAAAATTCTTGATTATTCTTTGTTTGCGTTTTTTTTTTAGAATTAACGAGAACAGAATAAATGTTTTTCGTTCTTTCTTTCTACTAACTAGACCAGTATGGGCTGACATGTGACAACTAAATTGTCACTCATATTGTCGTCTGTGTAGGGGACATGTGCCATTTAAATATATACAGTGTCCTGATATAAAGCTCTAACTTCTTTGCTCGTAAACAAATTTATATAAAACACATTTGTGAATAAGAAATAGAGCACTTTATCTCAAACAATTGTGTGATGACTGATACCTGGCACTGAGTTAACCATTTTCTAGTTTTTAGTACATTATTGAAACATTATTTTAACTGAAAAAAAAAATGCCAATTTTAATTACATTTTCTGACGCAGTACTAACCTTGTGATTTGCCCCATTTAATAGTGAGCCTCTTGCCTCCAATAACTAATCTATTAAATGTCTTCTCAGCAGAATGTTCGGCTGCACTTCTTGTTGTATATTGTACAAAGGCACACTGTGCTCTAGGTACTAATGTCAATGATCTGTAAAATATAATTTGCAAATTAAAATAATGACAATATTTTCCATGTGTGACAGGGTAAGAATACAATTAGCCAGTCCCTATCTTGCCCATGAATGTCATAAAATATGACTAAGGGATATAATAAGCATATAACAAGAGAAGGCAAACTCGAAAAAAACCCTATATCAACATGTTATAGTAGGTCAATTTCCTTTCCAATGAGGAGGAGGCTTGAGCCCAGCAGTGGGATATGTACGAGCTATGACAAGATGACAACATTTTTGGGAGTTTAATTTAAGCTTGTTTTAAGATTTTATTCAAAATAACTGAATATTTTTGAAAAATACAGTAGCAGGATACTTATTCCTTTTTTATGATGAGGCAAAGGAATAGGTTAAATAGCCATTCTTTCCTTCCTTATAATACAATTAAAAACTGGCACATACCTAATTTCACCATATTGATAGAAATGTCCTCTAAGTTCATCCTCAGTGATATTATCCGGCAGATTTCCTATATACAGAGTAGTGACAGTCTTATCTTCAGGAGGAGGTAACGCTGGCATAGCAGCAGCGCGCCTCATCAGTTTTTCAGCTACAGGATCATTCACACCATAATATCTAAAAAGGAAGTAGAAATATAATAATTTATTTTAGATTTAAAAAAGACTTTCAAATAAAAATGTATTCTTTTAGGTACTCAATAAGAATTGATAATTCATTTTATTATTTCATACTAGCAGACCCAGCCACGCATTGCTGTGGCTAATGTTTTTGTTATATTACATTTTATTAAACTATCTATACTATATATATATATATATATATATATATATATATATATACTAGCAGCCCGCCCTCGCTTCGCTTTGGTTATAGGTTATAGTCGTTTTACCCGTGTAGTTCCCGTTCCCGTAGGAATACCGGGATAAAATATAGCCTAGATTACGCCCTGATATTATAGCTTTCCATTGGTGAAAGAATTTTTGAAATCGGTCCAGCCGTTTTGCAGATTACCCGGAACAAACAGACAGACAGACAAAAAATTTTTAATTGCTATTTTAGGCATAGGTGTCGTGCAAATAACCGTGTGAGCATGAAAAAAGCCTATTATTTTGACATTACAAACAGACACTCCAATTTTATTTATTGGTATAGATATAGTAATATATATATATATATATATATATATATCTAAATTATGATGAATGATCTATGTAAAAAAGCAAGTTAAAATCGTAAATGACACGTTTGTAGGTTTGACATAGCAGCGCCATCTATTAATTAATTACTCAATCCAGTTAACAGATATCGCCATCTGTTAAAATCGTTTGGAGTTAACAGATAATTGTGATTGTCAAACAATAGACAAATAATTTGCAATAAAATAATATTGCGACTATAAATCAAGTTGTCAAGGCACACTGAATATCCATACAAAAGTCGAGCGGTCACGCTTGATGAAGTCTACACTCCGACCTACATCTGTCCAATACCAGAACCTCGAAAGCTTTCAACTCGAACTACACAATCGCTTCCAATGTCTGGACGAGTGCGAATCGCCGAACGATATGAACAACAGGTTCGTGGAAACTGTCCACGCGGTTGGGTCGAAATTTTTCAAGGCTCACCGCGTTAATAGACCTAAAAAACTTTCTGACCAGACTCTCGAGCTCATGGAGCGGCGAAAAGAAAAGACGGTGCAGTCTTCAGCCGATTGGTCCAAACGTAGACAGCTAAATAGGCAGATCTCCAGGTCTGTGCGTCGCGATATTCGCCGATTTAATACGCTCCGTATTAAAGAAGCGATAGAGCGGAATCGTGGCTCGAAAGTACTCGCACAAGATCTGTCTATTGGGCAAAGCTAAATGACTAAGCTGAAGACCGATGACTAAGCTGAAGACCGATGACTAAGCTGAAGACCGATGACTAAGCTGAAGACCGATGACGGCACTGTCATTTCATCCTAAAGTGAGATCTTGGGAGAGGTCGAAAGGTTCTATGGACAGTTATACAAATCATCCCGAAATCCTGTTGTCGGCTTGGTCCAAGATCCCAGATCCAAGCTAACTCGGCACTATACCGAAGAAATCCCGGACATCAGCTTGTACGAGATCAGAATGGCTCTCAAACAACTACGTAATGGTAAGGCACCGGGAGATGACGGAATTACGGCAGAGCTTTTGAAGGCGGGCGGAAAGCCAGTCTTAATAGCCCTTCAGAAGCTATTTAATTCCGTTATCCTCGGGGGCGACGTTCCAGAGTCGAGGACCAGGAGTGTGGTGGTGCTGTTCTTCAAGAAGGGTGACAAAGCCCTTTTAAAGAACTACAGACCTATCTCACTCCTGAGCCATGTTTATAAGTTGTTTTCGAGGGTCATTACCAATCGACTCACGCGCAAGCTCGATGACTTCCAGCCGCCCGAACAAGCCGGCTTCCGAAAAGGCTATAGCACCATAGACCATATCCTCACGCTTCGACAAATTGTACAAAAGACCGAGGAGTACAATCGGCCCCTTTGCTTAGCGTTTGTGGACTATGAGAAAGCCTTTGATTCAGTCGAAACTTGGGCGGTGCTGCAGTCCCTTCAGCGGTGCCAAATCGACCATCGTTATATCGAAGTGCTGAAGTGTTTGTATAGGAACGCCACAATGTCAGTCCGTGTCCGGGATAAGAGTACGAAACCGATCCAGTTGCAGAAAGGCGTGAGACAGGGAGATGTCATCTCTCCGAAACTGTTTACCACTGCACTGGAAGATGTCTTCAAGCTCTTAGACTGGACTGGACTAGGCATCAACATTAACGGCGAATACATCACTCACCTTCGATTTGCAGACGATATCGTCATTATGGCAGAATCCATGGAGGACCTTGGCACAATGCTCAATGATCTCAGCAGGGTATCCCAACTAGTGGGTTTACGAATGAACATGTACAAGACGAAAGTCATGTCAAACGCCCATGTCATTCCTGTACCAGTCCTAGTTGGCAATGCGATTCTCGAAGTTGTCGATCATTATGTTTACCTAGGACAAATAGTCCAGTTAGGTAGATCCAATTTCGAGAAAGAGATCAGCCGACGAATCCAACTCGGTTGGGCAGCGTTCGGGAAACTTAAGAGGATCTTCTCGTCCAACATACCTCAGTGTCTGAAAACACAGGTCTACGACCAGTGTGTGTTATCAGTGATGACTTACGGCACGGAAACGTGGTCCCTAAATGTAGGCCTCATATCAAGGCTCGAAGTCGCTCAGCGTGCTATGGAGCGGGCTATGCTCGGGATTTCTCTGCGAGATAGAATCCGGAATACGGAAATCCGCAGAAGAACGGGTGTAACCGACATAGCACGAAGAATTAGCACGCTGAAGTGGCAATGGGTGGCGACGAACCGACAACCGGTGGGGAAGAAAGGTTCTCGAGTGGCGACCACGTATCGGACGACGCAGTGTAGGACGCCCCCCACTAGGTGGACCGATGACCTAGGGAAAGTTGCTGGGCGTCGTTGGATGCAGGCGGCACAGGACCGCACATTGTGGCGCAACATGAGGGAGGCCTACGTCCAGCAGTGGACGGCAATAGGCTGAAATGAAATCAAGTTGTATCATACTGCACACGGTGTGCAAATTTGATTAAAATTGGTTAAGTAGTTTAGAAGTCCATCGCGGATAAACAACGTGACACATAATTTATATATATATATATATATTTTATTGCCAGCGGTGGCAAACGAGCAAGCACCACACCTGATGGTAAGTGAAACTGCTGCACATGGACCTTTGCAATACCAGGGGCACAGCCAGGCCGCTGCCTACCGTGAAGGAAATACTCTTCTTAAACCTTGTTTAAAGAAGGACATGTCATAGTGCTCGGGAAACACAGCAGCAGGTAGTTCATTCCAGAGCTTGCACGTACGTGGGAGAAATGATCGCTGGAAACGTATAGTTGAAGACCATAACGTTTCCAGGTGAAATAGATGAACCCTGATACGATGTCGAGTCGTACGTTGGTAGAAAGGTTACGGTGGTACCAAGTCATACAGTTCCTCGGAGCACTCCCCGTGAAAGAGTCGGTATACTGTATACTCATACAGAGTGACCCATAGTCTCTCCGCCGCTCCAGCGACTCCAATCTGTCCGTAAGATTGGGATCCCCGACGATTCGAACAGCCCGTCTTTGCAGGGAGTCAAGTGGGTCTAGCTGATATTTGGGCGCCCCTGCCCAGAGATGTGAGTAGTACTACCACATGAGGACGAACTTGTGCTTTGTATAGCACAAGACGCTGTCTCGGTGTGAAGTACCGCCTGGCTCTGTTCAGGACGCCCAACTTTTTGCTTGTCAATTTGGCTTTGTACTCCAAATGACTCCCAAGATGGACCTTGCTCGATATTTCAACGCCGAGAATCCCAATACTCTCAGAAATTGGAAGAGTTACTCCTTGGAACTGTGGCGCCATGACAAACGGGTCCTTCTTTGCAGTGAACGCGCAAACTTGTGTCTATGTGGGATTGAACTGGACTAAGTTCCATTCACCCCATTCCGAGGCCCGCCCTAGAGAGCGCTCGACTTCAGACACAAGTTGAACCCTTCTTTCCTGAGTACTCCGAAGGATATTCCGTTGCTCGGTATACCGCTCTTCACCCGTGCTGTCATCCGCATAGCAACGCATACTCTCGATAGAGAGCATGTCATTGATATGCAGGATAAAAAACATTGGGGAGAGCACCGAGCCTTGTGGTACACCAGCATTAATGGTCATGGTATCGGAGCAGGAGCCATCTACGACGACTTTTATACTCCGACCATCCAAAAAGCTGGCGATCCAATTACAGAGTCCCTCGGGGATTCCGTATGATGGTAGCTTCGATAGAAGTGCCTTGTGCCAGACCCTATCAAATGCCTTTGCGATAATTAGGCTGAACGCCAGCGCCTCACCCTTGCTCTCCAAGGTCTCTGCCCAACGGTGTGTGAGGTACACAAGAAGATCACCAGTCGACCGACCATAACGAAAGCCGTATTGGCGATCACTGATCAGCTGGCGATCCTCAAGGTACTGCAGAAGCTGGCGGTTTATAACCTTCTCCATTATCTTGGAGAGCAGGGATGTTATCGCAATTGGCCTGTAATTCGATGGGTCAGACCGGTCTCCCTTTTTAGGGATCGGGTGGACATGGGCTATCGTCCACAAAGACGGAACCCTATTAGTAGCGTGGGAAAGTCGGTATAGGCGCGTGAGGATGGGAGTCAGTTCAGGGGCGCACGTCTTTGGCTCAACTGCAAGGATGCCATCCGGCCCACTCGACTTATGGACGCCTAAAAGCCGCAGCTCCCGCCTAACCGCTCGTTGCGTGATGCGGATTTCGGGCAGTGAGCTTTCACACCGTGAGATAGTAGGTGGTGTGGCAGCTCCAGCATCCAAAGTAGAGTTACAGGCAAAGAATTGACCTAGAAGATCGGCCTTCTCCTTTGCGCTGTGGGCTAGACTACCATCGTGTTTCTGCAGTGGTGGGAGATTGGGCTGGCAGAAGTTGCCTTGGGCAGCCTTGGCGAGCGACCAGAATGCACGACTCCCAGCGGGATAGCTTTGCAATCGCTCGCCAATTCTGGCAACATGTACCGGCTTGGCTCTGGCAATAGCTTTCTTACTAGATCTAGAAGCGGCATTAAATTTCCACTTCACCTCTTTGGCGTTCGAGTCCTGACATTTTTAGCCCTATTCTAGGCCCGATATGTGGACTGTTTTTGGCGTGCAGCCGTCCTGCAGGTTTGGTTAAACCAGGTTTGGTTGTGGCCGTCATATATTAAGATTTTGTTACAGCATTACAACGCAGTATAGTTCAAACTTCATATAAAATTTATATATTAGTAATATCTGCTCAGATGACTCCTTTTTTTCTTCTATTTCATGTATGAACATCTTGCAAAAGTTTTCAATATAATTCTACAATTGGGATCGGGATTGTAATTTTTGACCAGATGGCCCAAGTCAAAGTGGACCCATTAAACTCTTAGTAGTTCTTTACGACATCCACCAAATTACAAGGGTTATTAATATTTATGGACAACATTAGGCGGCAAAGGAGAGAAAGTAAAGAAAAACTATTGGTTACTACTGCAGGCACAATCTAAACCGGACATTACAAAGAGTGTATATGTATGTGTAATAAATTGTTCATATGCATTACCTGTCTTTGATGTTTTGATCCGCTAAGGGATCGTCAGGATCTGTTGGCTTTTCATGACGGTATGGGCATTCTTCACCACGTCTACACTCCCCTTTCACCCAGAAAGAACAAACATGAGGTCTGTTTCTTTTGTAATATGGTGCAGTCCTTGCCAAGCGCAACAACAAGTCGGAAGCCCCTTTAGATTTTAGTGCAGAGTTGCTAGGTTGTGTAGAATCAAACTTTGCCATTTGACTATCTAAGTTTTGTATATAATATTCTTTATTTACTTCATTACGAGGTAGATCATCTTGTATTTTTAGTGCAGCATCTCTAACTTGAATTGGCAACCCATATTCGAGATCTAAAAGGCAAGTCTGACAAACATTTTTCAATTTGGAACATGTCTGGCAAATTTCAGTTTTCTTGAAACGCATCCGAGCACCAGGGCACCACCGGAAAACTGTAAAAGGTCTAGCACATATTTTGCATTCTTTGCCATATTTTTCCTTGGTCTGAAAAATAAATAAATATTATGAAAGGCAATGATTAAAAACATATTTATGTGTAAGAACTATTTATCGTATACGACGTATTTACCATTCGAATATAGGGGTTATCACCAAGGCATGTTTGACATAAAATTGGAAAATCCTGCACAAAAAAGAATAAACACGTTAATTAATTTAATACTGATTACAGTATGCACTAGCATCAATATAAGCTTGAACAATATTGAAACTAAAATAACTTACTGAATCTTCCCAATTTTGGCGATTGTATGTGTTTGTTGACTTTGAAACAGCCATCTCAACTTTTTATCAAACTCGCTGTCTTACTGCTGCGTATCTTATTTTATTAAAATGTATACAATATTACAGGTTTAAATTTTGTAAAATACTGTTACGAAAATACGACACACGCAGTCATAATTCGCTTCAGAATATGACAGCTACATAAATTATAGTACGATAGGATCACTCATCAACTTCATGGAATGTTACGCCATTTTCTTATTCCATTCTTTAATTAATAGGGTTGCTCGATGGTCATCGAGCATCATGCTGGAAACAAAAACATCGATCTTTTAACATTGATGTTGCTACACGAAAAATATTGTAACATCGATGTTAACGGAATTCATCATCGATGTTAGCTCACGGCCTCACGCACGACTAATGCAACGAAACAAATTGTCTTCTGTTATAGTGTAATCTACAATGATAAATAAAAAGTCTTTATATCTTTTTATTTTTCTATATACTGTTACCTAGCAACTAATTTGAATATATTATTTATGTTCTTGCTGGTTTTAATTGATATATAATGGGGATGTTGACAAATTTTTGAAATTCATTTTATTTTATAGATAGACCCTATATAAACATGAAAATATTGACTTCATGAAAAATATAGCATATTTCAATATTAAAATATGCAAATAAAAATATTTTTCAAAATTGCCGCTAAAACGTTCCAAATTGTCCCGTGACTATGATCTACGTCACGCTCCGGGCTCCGCTAAACAAAGTCCGCGTCTATCAAAGTTAATAGATTTTTACTAAGTTCTTACGATTATTTTTTTTATAAGTTTATATAAAAGCAGTAAAATGAAATGTCATTTCACAAATGCCATGCAGTGCCGATGTGCGATAGTACATCAATCAGTACACACCAAAAAACTGTTTAAAATCGTGCGAAAAGTTACAAAAATAAGGAGTAAATGGTTAACACTCGCAAGAAGGCATCCAACATCAATGACCAACAAACACCAGTCTTTTTTATGAAGATCATTTTGATGTAAGTCCTAATAAACTACAAATTATTTTAGGTCACGTAATAAAAATTAAGTGCTTATTGTCGTTTGTTTATTGGGCTACTTTTAAGTAACTAATTGGTAATAAATCAAATTTCAGCTTTAAAATGACATGACAAATGATGTAGAATATACTACAATGGGTGTAGTATCTCGAATAAGGATAAGATCTGGTTGTTTGCTTACTAAATTCGCTTACCAACCAAGGAGAGCTAGTAGCTACTTCTACTGATATCTGTCAACCAGCCGTTGCAAAAAGGCAAAGACTCGTATTGATAAAAGAATGTGAAGAAGAGATAAGAACTGCTGCACTTCAATATAAATACAATTTCAACATTGAACTATCCAAGACAAGGTGAGGGCTGGTACTCATTGACATCGTCAAATAGTATAAATTTACAAGTACCACTTATCACTCACGTCACTGTATCATTGTTACCCTATGAACCAAGTTTTATTATATCCGGTACCTATGTATGTACCTGGTATAGAACCTGGAGATGGATGTAGGCAATTTTGTTTAATATACCACATAAGTCAGACAACGGGTCTAATTTAATATCTGAATGTTCTAGTTAATAACCCTGTTCTCTCATATATTGTCTGTTGTAACTGATTCATGCATACTAAACAGGCTTAGATTATGTATAACTTCTTTAAAAAGAATTAAATAAAAAGTATACTTAAAGTCTTAATTATCTCTTTTTTAGAGCTACTCCAAGAACAAGAATTTAAAATATCAAAGTTGATAAAGCAGCACAAATATACATCATAGCTAAAATGGAAGTAAAACTACTCAGACTGAAATCAAATCACATATGAAGTAAACCTTTCCTATAAAGATTTCTACAGCATCTGTATCAATTTCTCTATTAAAAAATCTTAATATTAAAAATTTCAGATTCGATTCCATTTATAAAACCACAACCATTTTGCTCAAATGTAACATGAATTAATTTGGTAGAACATATAGCATGAATGAGATAGAAAAAGATCAGTTCTATATTGCTGTACTAAAAAAAATTGTTTTGATTAAAATTATATATGAACATATTATTGGTATTCCTAACATACAGTGTTTGAAGAAAATTCAAGATGTATCTTAATTCTTGTGTGGTGACAGAGTAAGAATACAATTCACCATTCCCTCTTGCCCATAGGTATCATAAAAGCTGACTAAGGATGCTTTATGCAGACACACATACTATGCAAGAAAAGGAAAATTCAAAAACCTTATATCAACCCACCTAACCAGAGTGGTATAGTAGATCAATATCCCGCCCAATGTGAAAGAGGCTCAAGCGCAGTAGTGGGATGCATATGGGCTATAATGATGATGCATTACCTAGACAATTTTTGAAAATTTGGCAGTATGTAAGTGCCACCTAAGGGGGTTTATACAAAATAAATGTTATTTGAAAATAAAAGAAATATAAATAATCAGTGTTTTTATTTATTATATTTTACTCACTACATTTCTGTTGTTTTAATAAAGGTTACATATTCTATATAAACGATTTACATATTCTTCCTCAAAGTTCACTATAATAGTAACTTATGTATCTTGGATTTCTCACGGTTATCTTCTAAGGGAAGATACCCGGTCCTTTGGTAGGCTTACATGGGGATATGTATGCAACATGCAAAGGCCTTTGGAGAAATTTAATGTTAAAATGGGATGGGACATCTACCGATGACACTCCACGTTAGCACATAACATTTGTGGAGTGCCAATGGTAGGTGTAAAACTATTGTATAATGATGGTATCTAAAACCTGGTTATGGGGTTGTGAGGTTTGGTGGACTATTTTATTTAAAACTATTGATTTTAAACGTTGTCTGCTCTCAATCCCTTGCATAGTATTGAACAGTGGCAGACGGTGACTTGCCAAAATAGTCCAGTTATGTGCTTGATGAACTTTTCATTACATTGTTTGCTATAGTTCTACTCTAACTGATACATAAGAGGCCTTCTAGCTCATTAGAAATGTTTTGTACATGCCTTTATAATCCAGTTTCTGACGTGTTTTGTAGCTTGTACAATAAATTTGTCAAAAACCTGAGAACGTAGAAGCATAACCTCTTCCTAAATCTGTAGTGGTACTGAAGTTTAGTGTTGTTCCCACCTTGTACAGTTCAGATTTTTCCAGTAGCATTGTACCTGCATATAAGACAGCTGTTCACTTGCTTGATGCCGCCACATTAAAAATCCACTGCATGTCTGCACACACCCGCGTACGCAGCATAAACGTGGCATTGAGCACTAATAACAACATTATTTTTTTTGCCCACATTGACAGTAACTATAATATGGTTTAGCACGAACGTTATATTCAGGGAAAACACGACACTTCACCATACAAATATATGATTCTCCTCTCAACTGTACGTACACTATGGCATCATCTCCATAAGATTTTCTTGAAAATCTGCAAAAAGACAAAATAGGAGCGTAAATATACTACTAAACTTTGTACATAACCTAACTTCTTATTTGTTTGGTAAATATATATGAAAGGTGTTCCTTACATGATAAATAGTATGCGAAATAAGTAGTGTCTCTATCACTTATATATAATTAAGTGTATCAATGTAAAATTATATATACTTACAAAGATATTTTCACATTTTTAAGTGCCGCTACACAAGTCCTTGTTTCTAACAAAATAACTTTCCACCATCAAAGAGTCAATCTTTGGTAAGTTACAACTACTTCCTTTTATTAATCCAGACTCCATTGTGATAAAAATTGTAAAATATTGTTGTTGTTGTAACAAATTATCGTAAGAAATTGTTCACGAAGTTACTTTTACTATTGTTAATGACAGTAAAGGCAGCTTGCACCCGGAGTATGACGTCATCCTCTATGATTGGTGTTCACAGTCACGTGACATTGGGTAATATTTATTTATTATAAATTTTAAATAATTTAATCTTATTTGAATCATTGAGGTCTTAGAATAATGTTTTAGGTTTTAAAAACCCTCTTTAATCTAAAATGCATAACTTTACAAAATTTGTAACTTTTGTCAACATCCCTATTCTGTGTAAAATTATAAAAACATCATCTTCTATGAACACTGTTACGTCTTCAGGCGGGTAGGTATCCTCCAGGCTCCACCTGTTGATTATTCAATAAAACGAGGTAAAACGTAACGATTTCACTGTATTTAATTTCTTTGTCAGTTATTAATGCAGAAATCATCGATGTTATCCATCACCGATGTTCGGTTTTCGATAATTATCGAACATCGATGTTGGGCTTTGGTTATAACATCGATGTAAATATAGATGTTTTTCTTATATCGATCATCGCTAATTTAGAGGTGAGGTAAGATCAATGCTGCCAACTTTTATTTTGGCAACAATATTGGAAAGACTAGAAAATAACATACAATTAATAATAATGAATGCAAGCAAAACACCTTTTTTCAAATTTAACATCACTATTATCATCTACTAGCAACCCGCCCTCGCTTCGCTTCGGTTTCAGTCGCTTTACTCGCGGCGTAGTTCCCGTTCCTGTGGGAATACCGGGATAAAATATAGCCTATGTTACTCCTTGATATTATAGCTTTCCATTGGTGAAAGAATTTTTGAAATTGGTTCGGTGGTTTAAGCGTGAAAGCGTTACAAACAAACAAATAAACATCCTTACTTTCTCATTTATAATATTAGTATGGGTGTTATCATTATTATTTATTGTATATTTTTCATTTATGTTTTTGCTATATGTTATTTGAGTAAGTTATGTTGTGGTTATTTAATCTATACCAATAAATAAAATTGAAGTGTCTGTTTGTAATGTCAAAATAATAGCCTTTTTTCATGCTCACACGGTTATTTGCACGACACCTATGCCTAAAATAGAGATTAAAAAATGTTTGTCTGTCTGTCTGTTTGTTGCGGGTAATCTTCAAAACGGCTGGACCGATTTCAAAAATTCTATCAACAATAGAAAGCTATAATATCAGGGAGTAACCTAGGCTATATTTTATCCCGGTATTCCCACGGGAACGGGAACTACGCGAGTAAAACGACTAAAACCGAAGCGAAGCGGGGGCGGGTTTGAAGTTTAGCTGGAACAAACAGACAAACAAAAAATATATAAAGTGATTTTTAGGCATATGTATAGTGCAAATAACCGTGTGAGTATGAAAAAAGCCTATTATTTTGACATTACAAACAGACACTGCAATTTTATTTATTGGAATAGAATAGATTTATCAATGCCCACTTTTCTGTTAACCGTCCAATCCTACCTACAAATCCTAAAGAACTCGCCACTGGCAACAATGTGCTTTTACTTGGAGCTGTTTGCCAACACAAAAAAAAAAGAAGTAGACTTCCGTCCAATAATGGACGATAGACGAAATGATAATATTGTAGAAATGATTTTACAATGATTGATTTTACTTTGAAATTGCTTCAGAATCTCTACCATACATAGTAGGTGCATAGAAAGAACTGTAACCCCTTAGAATGTGTTATTTTTAGCACTCTTTTATAAAATCAATGGCAGTCACACTATGGTCACACTATTTCTTTTTTGGCAGGTTATAATTTGGTCGCACTCCTTCGCAGAGTAAATGATCTACTGTAATGTTTCACGAGTGTCATGAGATGTTCTTCTCGATAGCTTATGAAAAGTTCTTTTATGATGGTAGGCAGCGACTTGGCTGTACCCTTCATATTGATGATGGCCATGGGTGCCATGCAGCTTCATATCTTGCTGTGTTACCACTAACCACCAATTGACCGGACCACAGCGATCTGCTCGATGACCCTCTCATCAGTCTAAGTATCTATATATAATAAATACATACAATCATTGATGAATACTCTCGAGTCCCATTTGCATTTGCATGCAGAGATACTGCTGCCAAAACTATTATAAAACATCTTTCAACGCTTTTTTGTACTTTTGGATTGCCAGCTTATATTCATACTGATCGTGGTTCTGCTTTTAAGTCACAAGAATTAAAAAAATATTTATATGAACGGGGTATTTCTACGAGTAGAACTACAGCATATAATCCCAAACGAAATGGACAAATAGAACGTGCAAATGGTACTATTTGGAAGACCATTCAATTAGCTCTAAAATCACATGATCTACCTATCGAAAAATGGGAAATGGTTCTTAACCAAGCTCTCCATTCAATAAGGTCACTGAGCTGTGCACAAGCACAGCTACAAACCAAACTCCTCATGAGAGAATGTTTGTACATAATAGAAAATCGAATAATGGTCATTCAGTTTCTACGTGGTTCTTAACGCCTGGGCCTGTCTTACTAAAGAAGCACAATAGATCTAATAAATACGCTCCTATTGTCGAAGAAGTTGAGCTATTGGAATCCAATCCAGATTATTCGTTTGTTAGGCTAAGCAATGGACAAGAAACAACTGTGTCTAACACACATCTAGCACTGGCAGGCAGAGAGTGAACAAAATGATGAGCTCATAGATTCTGAAAGTAATTCTTCTTTTGTATCTGTAGAGAGTAGTCCACCTCAACCTGCACCTATTCAGCGAACAACTAGAATCCGAAGACCACCAACATATCTTCAAGAGTATGACACTTCTATGTAGCACTAAACAAAGCTGGGAAGAATGTGGTAGACTTTATAGTCGCCACATAGAAACTCTTTGGAGTTTCATGTTCTTTTAATTATATTATTTAAAGTACTGTCATTATTATATCATTCTATGAATCAATTTTGAGTTGAATAAAGCCAATATTTGGTCATGAACGGGGCCATGTAACTTTCCTACATCCCTTCATAGCAATTTTTGCATACTAACTACTGCCATCTTTGCGAAAAACCTGAACTACTAAACACCGTAGTAGTTTATATTAACACCAATAGATGAAGCAATAATAAATTATTGAAATCATTTCTGATACCTAAATAAATTAAATATACTTATATTATAATAAATAATTTTATATACTTATAAATTAAATATAAACATAAACTCTATTATATTATTTGTAAATTAATAATTAACTATGACTTTGCCACCAAAAAGTTTGTATACCAAATTTTGGTGGCAATGTTTGACAATTATCATAAAAAAAATATTACAAAGCATCATCGGACATTTTGTACTGTTACATTGTAAAAATATATTTTAAGTGTGTAAAATAAAAATTGAACCGACTCATCTCTCGGACCTTGTGATAGATTTCAAAAACGATACACCTTCTTGTACTTCAACGATTTGGTTATACAGCGACTTTTATAATGGCAAGAAAATCGGCCTGTAGGTGCTATTTTGGATGTATCCCCTTTAAAGGTATGGCTTATATCAACTTTGAATTTGCCGGATTCAAATTGTAATTCAAATTGTAGAGCAAATGAATCATTTATTTTACAGTTCCTACTACCCTAACTTGTGACCTATCTAAAAATAAAAGATAAACGTGGTTTTATGAATATTGAAGATGCCTTTGAAAAAGGCGTGGAAGAATTCCCTAAGCAATAGTGAGCCTACTATTTAACGATTCCATTGCACGCGCTCACGCAGAAAGGAACGCAGATTACTTAAAAAAAAAAAACAATAAAATATCGACAAGCTTTTACAACAATTCGTTATTACTAATTTCTTGAAATTGAGAACATACTATAATAAGAAAAAGCTTAATAAATCCACACAGTGATAACAAGCTATATTATTTTAATATGTAACGGGAAGGAAATAATTATGGTTTTGTTTCTTTGCATATTAAAACTGTTTTATTTCCCATAGCAAATCCTTTAAATCTTTTAAAATAATAGTTATTATTTATTTATTGGAATAATGTATGTTAATTGTATGTAATTTCTTTTGTTTACGATTATTTTTTCGTTAATAGTGTTATGTGTTACAAAGGGTCAAGCGACCTCACATTTATTCCGTTTAAATAAATAATTTATAACACACTAAATATATCACTAAAATACCGCTAGAGGTCGCTTTTAAAGCAGCGCCATCTATTGAGCGATTAGTAACACTTTGTTTCGCTATTATTGAAAATAGCGCCATCTCTCAAACCATATACGCAGTTTTCAAATTTAAAATTTCAGTTGCACATCTACCTATCTTATTTTATAGTGAATTATCTATGGTCATGAATATTATTGTTATTCCATAACAATTTATTGATGATCAAATTAACCACAACCTATTAAACATTATTATCTACTATATTATTACCTTATTTAAAATTAGTCAACATTACCAATTAAAAACTATAATGATATATAAGTCCACAGAATAAAATTGATATATGTTAATATAATATATTTGTTATTAAAATTCATTAGGACTTATATGTAATCTGTAATATGGATGTGGCCGTGGCATTTCCAGTATATTATTTTTTTACTCTATGCCGTGGCGACACTACTGTCATTTTGGGAATTTCGTATACCCTGAGTGTATTGTGGAAAATGGTGCAATCGAAATGATTTCAGTGTACATTATTATAAATCTGAGATATGAAAAGAAGCCTTCTCTACAATCGATATCTTGACAAGTTGATAAAATGACTTGAAAATGAAGAACGGATGCAATGAGATTTTAGAGGCTAAAGTTGCTGAGCGAGCTGAGCGTGTCAAAAAACTCTATCGGTAAATAAATTTTGATATAGGTGCTTAGATTCATCCCAAAATTAACAACTTTGTAATTACTCCATACTACAAAATATTGAAATTCTTTGTGCCATGTATGAAGATACAAGAGGCATGAAGGTCAAAGGTGAATCTGATATGTCGACATCATTTTAATTATTGTTTGCTTTGTTATGTTACTTATTAGGTTACGATATTTTAGCTAACGCTCTTTTATTTAATTTTTCAGTTATGTAAGCGATGTAGCCCGAAGAATTGGCGACATGATATCTGCCTGTCAGTCCATCGATGATTTATTCTCTACCCATCTTGAGATTCAACGACAAAAGCTCAGAGATAATGCTGAAAAATTATTGTTTCTTGATCCAATTAACTATGGTAAAAAGTCATTAGAGTTACTCTGGAGAAAAGTATATTACGATACAGTGACCGCAGCAAAGAAATTTCGAGAAACAGACAATGATAATGATAGCTACTTGTTTACCCATATAGTGTGTGGCATTGGCAATTTTCATCACTTTATTGCCAGGCTCGAAACAGAAATGAAATTGCAATTTAAACAATTAGACTATACACATATACTTAAAGATGAAGAATTCCATGAACACACACAGACTATTTTAGATGAAGAGATACAGTTCGGTCGTTCTGCTTTGCATTTATGTCTAATTTATCTTGGAGATCTATGCCGATATCAGGTAGAATTATATCATAATTTTGATCCATCGATTGCAGCCCGTTACTACTTCCAGGCGGCTCATGTTGATATGACATCAGGAATGCCTTATAACCAACTTGGGAATTTATATCTTGATAAAAATTATAATCTAGACTCAGTTTGTTATTATATACAATGTTTGAGTTGTACAGTGCCTTTTGATGGTGCTATGGGTAATTTGACTAAGATAGTTGAAAAGAATGGTCAGTGTCTTGACCCTAATAATCATCCAGAAACAGTTACCCAATCAGAACATATACAAAATACAATAACAGATTTTCTTTCTTTGATTGAAATATGGTATCTGGGTAAAACTGATACAAATATCCCACAAAGATGCAGTGCTATTGCTCAAGAGCTTAAAGTAGCAATGGATTTTGTTAAAACACCTTTACCAGATATAGAAAAAAATTACAATGAATATTTACAAGCTATAGAAGAAGAGGACTCTAATCCATCTTGCTTGAGTGGAAACCTTGTTCATAAAATTGTACTTATCTGTTTGTTTACAATAGCAAAAGTGAGTGAAACAGATGAAGTAAAAGCTTTTGCATGTAAAGCTTTTACACTTGCACTCTTATCACAACTTCTTCAGAAATTATTGAAACAGTTACAGTCTTTTGGCCTCAAAAATCCCGCAAGTAAATATAAACCTAAACATAGACAAAGGTTACAATATCCTGAAACTGAACATACATTTACATTACCTCAACAAACCCAAAAAGAAACATCTGTATTAGAGGCAGCCACAGAAAATGGTATTAAAACTATCAAGGTTGGAAATAAAATAACATCAAAAGAAAATTTACCAGAAGATAATAATGAAGGTGCTCAGAATGGTGATATTAAAACTAATTCCAAGAAGACACTGTCAAAACGACGTCGAAGACGACGTCTTGCTTCATCTGGAAGTTCTGATGCAACTGATAATGAATCAGAAAGTGACACAGACACTTTTGAATCATGCTCTGATGATTATTCATCAGAATCTATAAGTCAATCTGATGATATAGTTCAAAGTGAAGATTCTTGTTATGAGGCTTCCGAACCTGAAGATGAAATTGAGCAAGAAAACATAGATATAAAAGAAACAGATATAAACCATGTTGATAAAGAAAAATTACCAAATGGGGATTTAAATTCTGAGATAGCCAATGATGATGTATTAAATTTAAACAATAACAATGTATTAGATGTCCAGGGTCTGCAAAACTTCTTGCTTGGTGATAACTTCTTACCTAGTATCAAATTACTCCAGGATTGGGCTCTAAATGAAAAAGATTTAATTTTATCCTGTGGGGATAGTGGTGATTCATTATTCCAATGTGTAGTTGATTTGCTTAATATATTAAATTATTATTTTAAGCCAAAAAGTAATGAAGGTAAAGGTTGCCACATTTTAGAATACACAAAAAGTCTTGCCAAGAAATTTAAACTTGAATTTAAAATTATACCACTACCTGAAGATATCAATTTGCGAGGCACTAACATCTGTAAATTTGACAAAGATGCAGCGGAGTGGCAACTCTTAGACAAATACCAGTTGTCATTGTATGATGAAAATGTAATAAGAATCTTGAACTTTGTGGATTTTGGACACCATATAACAAAAATAATACCTCACATAAAGTACAATAGATCATTGAAGGTATTTTATCTAAAGAAAATTCTACCGCCTAAATTGAATACTAAAATTAACCATAAGAAAAGCAGAGAGTGGCACAACTCCAAGAAGATACATGTAAGTTCTTTTTTTTATAATCTGTGGTCTTAGCTATGGCCTTATGTGATACTGTTACAAGACTTATGCCGCAGTTCTGTGATGGTGTACCATGTTATGTCCAACTGTACAATACAATAGCTTTCACATGCTGCAATTTTTATTGTTTTAAAGTTGTTTTGTTTATTTTACTATATCTTGCATTCCTTTTGGCTAAGGCCTCTTCTAACAACTTCCATTGCTTCCCGCCTTTTGCAGCCCTTCTGCTTTGGCCCTACTATCAGTTTAAGTTCACTCTTCCTATTTTTTCTGTTGTCAACCTCTATTTCTAATCTACACAGTAATACTTGAATAGCTGTGTAGTGGTGACTATGAATACTACCAACCCTTACATAGACCGATAGTGTAATAAAAGACGATATAGAGCTTTACATCAATCTAGGCTATCTCTATCTGCTGAAACAGCATTAATAGTGCAGGATAGGTTAATAATTATATTCCTAAGGAAGGTTGACATCAGGCAGGCTGCCAGTCATACAACTATTGGCAAAATTTATGTAATATGTACTATAAAAGAAAAGTACATCGCTGGTTTACGAGAATATCGACGCATCTCAAAATTATGTAAAGTTGGATAATGTATGCCAAACAATCCTTGATATTTTATCGTGAATAGAGAAATTTCCCATTAATCAGTATAGTCACAATCTCGGTAAATCTTTAAATATTATGGTATCCACTAAACAATTTAAAAATTCCCTTTTCCAAAATCAGTAATTCTTATTTGTCACTATTCTCGCAAAGCAGCGACATATTCATTCGACCTGAAGTAATTGGGATGATGATGAGCAATATTTCTTTTACTCTTTATTAGAAGAGTAATCTGTTTCCTGAATAGTATTTGTAAGTGCCCAAAACTCTGCCAAAATGCCCAAAAAGGACTATATACCGAAAGCAAAGCTAAATATGTTTATAATAATGATAGGTTTTTCTTCTTAGCTAACATATGTCCCATTGTCAGACCTTATTCATAATAGGAGCTAAATCAACTCTGATCAAATGGATTGGCATAGCATTTTATGTCAAGTTTGCCTTCTTTGCATCATTATTAAGGCGGGTTTAAACTACGCGAATATAGAGCTAGAACAAGAGCATTCTTTCTGATCTTTTGGTGTAAACGAAAGATCGTTCTTGGCGTTTACGATAAAATATCATTGAGCAAGAATCAGAACCAAGAACTAGAATTCTTGTGCGATAGATATTTAGAGCAATCGAGCGAATGCTCCTTGCTCATTCGTGTCAATTCTGTGGTTGGTAATGCTTTGCTATGGGGAACCCTGATAGTAATATTATAATTGCTAGTGCTGAATTTATTATTCTGTCTCAACTGTTCCAGTATGTTCTATATGTATATTATATATATATATATATATGTTCTATATGTATATTATATATATATATATATATATATGTTCTACTATATTTGCCATTTCCTGCCAAGCATCATGTTTGCGAGTTGTATTTTATAGTGTTCTAACGTCGGATCCCACAGGCATCTGGAATTTCGGAAGGCTTCTATCATAAATAGGCATTTTTCGTGAGACCAATCCATAGTTGAATCGATGAGTATATATTCAGATCGCTGAAATACAAGATCACTTTGAAGAGACCGCTCTGGGGAGCAAGCACGTCTGAACACCCAAGAATGCTCTAAGCCTCTGTTTAGCACGCTCTAGTACCGTTTACATCAAGCGAGCGAGCATTCTTAGAATGCTCCACAGAATCTTTGCGAACGCAGACAAAACAATGAAAGAATGCTCTATATTTGTTTACACTAAATGAATTTGATACAGTGGGGATAGAATGAGCATTCACTCGTCTGATGTAGATCGGGCTTTATAGGCCTTAGTCTTCTTTTATGACATCTGTGGGTGGCTACATCTAAGGTATGATGACCTGTATTAGTTAATTCATATACATTTTGTTTTTCTATAGACTGAACAAAATGAAGGTGGTCTGTTACGACGATTGGGCAAATTATGGCTGGCATCGCAAGTCCGCGAATTAGAACGAACCGGCCAGACCCCAGCGCCGGCACTCCTGATCCTTGACACCGCATCGCTAAACAAACATTTGCGTAAAGTAAAACAACTACTGCGCACACGCAACTTCGTACTTCTCATTCCTTCCGTTGGTAAGATATGCTAAGAATCTTTATAACTTTCTTTTGTCAAGGATTATCGGCGATACAATATGTTTTGTTTGAGTACTTTTCAATAAAATATGAAAATATCGGATGTCCAAAACAAGCGAAGCTGTAGTATAATGCATATATCACAGTTTCAACTCAAATCAATTTAAATATGTCGCCGGAACTTCACATACAATTAAAAATAAATATATTCCCTGCGGCCACGCAAATCCCGTGTGGCGACGGGATAAGAATACAATTGTCGTCGTGTTTGCCCGTGGGAATCGTGAGAATCGGCTCAGAGTATCAGGAGAGTGAGTAGCAGTGATAACGAAGTGAAGCATAGATAACGCCGTCACGGCAGTTTCGGCAGTAAACGGGCTGATCTTGGTAGTGGGGCCTATTGATGGTGGGTAGGGGAGCTTAGAACATCCGGCCGCGCTATCAGAAAGGTCCAAAATCTTTGGCCCTGGTATCACCACATTCGACACGATCATCGAGCTGGAAGAGGAATTGAGCATAATCCGATGGAGGTGGGATTATCGAAAGGAATGACATTGATAATCATGATGATAATGTAAATAAGTTACACTAAAGCAATTAGAGTCCAAAAGATTTGGAATGGGCTATAACAATAGTTATAAACGCTCTTTGAAAGTTGTGCAAATGTATTTAATCCTGCAAATACATTTGAAATGAAAATTACTCATTTGCATACAATCAACTAGTAACTATGAAGACGTTCAATGTTATGTAACTGTTTTAAAACTACAACACAGGTCAAATGTTTATAAACAGTTTTGCGCAATGTTTTAATTTTGTATAACACTATTTGATATGATACTCTGCACGTGACACAATTAAAATATATTATTGATGTATTTTGTAGTCTGTGATTAGATAATCTTAATACATTTATAAAAATCACGTGTCGATAATCTAAGAAACCGAATTAATTGAAATTATGTAAATTCGTTGAAGGATATATTCCTTAGTGAAATGTAGAGATATATTACAAGTTCATCTTTTATACTTTAAGGTCATTGTTTCAAAAAACCAAATGGATGAGAAAGTCTGTCCGTCTGTCTGTTCATTTAACTATCTAAACGTTCAACCATCCATCTATAAATCTACTCACCCATTCAGTCATATAAATCTATCCATCCATTTTTTCAAAACTTGAAAGATAACCCTAAACCAACCCACCTTACCAGCGTAGAATAGGGAATCCATTTCTCTCCCATTATGGAAGTAGCTCAAATCCAGTAGTGGGATGTATATAATTTGAGATGATTAATTTGATTTTTTTGTTTCCAGTGTTACAAGAGTTGGATATTTTAAAACGGGAAGAAAGTTCAGCGCGCGATGCAATACGTTGGCTCGAAGTTCAATTGCGAAGTGGATCGCGCTTTCTTCGCGCTCAGCGTCCAGGACAATCAAGACCTTTGCCTCTATTAAAATATCCACGCAAAGCGCCGCCCCACATTCACAATTTTGTACAAATTTTAGAATTCTGCAATCACCTTATCACTGAAGATAAACAAATACAGGGCGGTAATGGCGATCCTGATAGTTCTTTGCAAGGGAAAACTACACCAATATTGATATTGCTACTTGGCAATGAACGTATCAATGATGATGACCAATACAAAGAATTCAGTGTGACTGGCGCTGCACACGCCGCTGGTATATCAGTGGAGTTCTTTGGAGATTTTTATACAAAATGGCGTCAAACTATCCACAAGAACAGCAAAAAGAGATGAAAACTATATTGTGGGAATTTGGACTCGACTGCAGCGAACAGATAGACAAAGACTGTCTTCGGTTTCGGTATAAGAAATACCTCTTTGGGAGAGATAGGACAACATATATGCGAACAAATGCTGAACGAAAACAAATGTTGTCTAATAAAAGCTATCGTCATTGAAGTTACGTTTATGATGGGATAATAACCTTTTATGTGGGTAATTTACCTGATTTAATGTCTACTAAAAATGTTTATTATAATATCATTTTTTTTTCATTAGTATATATTTTTTATTTTATCATTGCATTTCAAACATTAGTTCATGAATATTCATCCATATGAGGCGTGTTTATCTTTCATTTTAATAAGTACTTAGTTACTGTTCATTTTCATTTAGTTAATTGCAATTATTATTGGTTCTAATAATAGATTACATTTCTCATTGGAATAAAAGTGTTATCATTAAAATTCGTTTTTATTTTCAAGACCTGTATTTCCTACAATCATTTTTGAAGTTATAATATACTAGCAATCTGGCCTCGCTTCGCTTTCAGCCGCCTTTCCGGCATAGTTCCCGTTCCCGTGGGAATACCGGGATAAAATATAGCCTATGTTATTCCCTGATATTATAGCTTTCCATTGCTGAAAGAAATTTTGAAATCGCTTCGGTGGTTTAAGTTTGAAAGCGTAACAAACAAACTTACTTTCGCATTTATTATATTAGTAAGGATATCTTTTTTGGCGCATTGAGCAAAATTATGAGAGTAATTTTTTAAGATGCGCGCGCACACCGCCACTAATGTCTACTAATAATGCGTTATAATAAAACACAATATATTAAATATCTTCTTTTTTATTATTAGTGTCGTTTTTACTACAAACGTAGGATACATTACACACTATATTAAACTTTGACCTATCCGTCTTAAGCCCCCTCTACACGTCGGCAGATGCGTCCGCAGACGTCGTCAGATGCATCCGCGGATGGATCTCTGTGCACACGTCTGTAGGTCGATCAGTCTGTATTGACTCTTGACGGACGCAACACGTACGCACGCGAAATGGATATTGAGACCGTAGCTGTTGCAGCTATTTATTTAGGACCTTCAACTACTATTTAAGTGTCCATCGCAGTATTTATTAAAAAAAAAATGGAGAAGAGGAACGTGGTGGACGCTGTAATCAGCATACATAGAAACCGAATAATGTGGAAAAAAATCATTTCCATAATATATTTTTTGCCTTCCGTGTGGTGACTGAGTAAGAATAAAAATCACCACCATCCCCCACACATTCATTCTTACCCGTGGGTGATCGTACGAGACGACTAAGGGATATAAAACTCATATAACATCTATGCGAGAGAAGGCAAACTCGAAATAAAACCCTATACCGACACGTCTGAGCAGCGTGGTATAGTAGGTCAAATACCCTTCCATTATGGAGGAGGCCCGAGCCCAACAGTGGTACGTATATGGGCTGAGATGATAAAGATGATGACTTATTGCAATTTTTTTTAACACATCCTCCTGGACGCCATTTTTTTTTCGCAGGAATAGCGTGGATAACTAGCTTTTAGAACTATATATATGCAGAGCCATCCCGAGAATTTGATAATTTTGTTCGAATTTCTGCTTGATACAGCTCCAGGAATTTGAATGTTTTGTCAGTGCTCGTGTTAGCCATTTTAACGAGCAAGTAAAAAAGAAAGAACGAAAAAATACTGCAGAAATCACGCGTGCGTTCTCATCCGCTTCCCGATGAACACTGATGCGTCGTCAGACGTGTGGACGCAACACTCAGCGCTGGCGTTGAAACCCTTTGATCCGTGCTACAAAAACCGACAACTAACGGATGAGTGCCGGATGCATCTGCGGACGTCAAATACCTACCACAGACGAGCAAATCCCTCTCTACACGTCCGCAGATGCGTCCGCCGATGACATCTGCGGGCGCATTTGCCGACGTGTAGTGGGGGCTTTATACCAAGGGGGAACCGATAAGACGGATGTCTAGTTTAGAATTTTTTTAAAAAATATGTTTTATGTTACTTTCCCATTTTTGTTTATTTTTTATTAACTTTTGTTTGCTTATTATCCTATATAATCAGATCACTTGTTTTTGTATTGCTGCATAAGCGTGGATTAGCTTTAAGTTTTTATTTGTTCAACTTATAATATTCTTATTAACTGTTGGTCTTCCTAATAAACTAAATAAAAATAAAATAACGCGAAAGATAAAATTTTAAAAAGGTTCTTAACTTTTTATCTTGTTACGTCAAAGAATACTTCTACGTTCTAGTACTAACTTCTTACGTTCGTACATAAGTAAACACACTTTTTATCGTGGACAGTGTCATGAGAGAACTAAATGCTAATGAACGAATAGTAGTCACGAGTCGTGACTACTATTTGTCACTGGATTAGCATCATGACTCACGACCTGCAATGCGTAGCCATGTACTGCAAATGGATGTGTAACCGAGTCAAGTAAATGAAATGGCAAATTTGTCACACTAGTGTGTAATGCTCGAGAAATATAGCATTTATATTTCGTGGGTGTTGTACGCTGTGTATAAGAGTCAGATGATAGCGAGAAAATAGCGACAGCACAAAAAATAACTTGCTGTAATTTTTCGTGCTAAGCCTTCGAGGGCTAGATCATGTGGGAGTTATGACCCAGAGGAAAACATCTTCCTGCTTCATTTCAACCCATATACGTCCCACTGTTGGGCTCGGGCCTCCTCCATTATGGGAGAATACGACCTATACCGCGGTGATCAGACATGTTGGTATAGGGTTTTGTTTCGAGTTTGTTTTCTCTTGCATAGATGTTATAAGCATAGGTGGGCACAGTTAATTCAAAAGATAATTTTGTTAATCGTTAACTTCGATAGTCGTTAAATTTGCGAAAATTTAACGCAAGTTAAATTTAAAGTTAACCATTTAAAACTTATACTTTAGGCTGAGAGAAATAGATAAATTCTACAGCATGTAGTGGAATTATATCGGCTTGCATCTTTCCACACTAGCTTGGAATACGCTACTGTCCTTAGCCGCGATACCTAAAGACTCAACAGTATTTTACGACGCTTTTTGACGTAATAACCAGGTGGAGGGCGGGGTGAGGAACGGCCTAGTCTCGTTTAACGTGACGTTATTGTCCGTTGGGCAATCCGGTTGGAGGCCTCGGCACGGTGTTCACACCTTCGAGGCATTCCGGCCAGTGCTGATGGAGTGATTGGATCGGCGGCACGGGGTGCTTGCCTTTCGACTGGTGCAGGTATTGAAGGGGCATGGTAGCTTCGTCAAGTACCTACGCACACGGTCGTAAGGAAGGAGAGCACCGCACTGCCACTAGTGCGGTTGCGACGAGGACACGCCACAGTACACGCTCGAGGTGTGTGGCGCGTATACAGGGCAGCGCCTTGAAGTCGTCGCAATCATCGGTGCCGACCTGAAGCTGCTGACTATCGCTAGAGCGATTCTTAACGGCGGAACTGGGACGCGGTCGCAGTTTTCCGTGTGGCAGTTATATTACGGAAAAGGGGGACGGCTCGTGCGCGGGCAAACTCGCGTAATTCAAATAAACAAAATGACAGCATGTCAACAAACGTATAATGTAACACACTACAGTTAACGGAAGATAACAAGAGCATTAAAATTTTTTGAAGTTAACTTAAAAGTTAATCTGTTAAACAGATTGTTAGCTTCGTTAATTAACGAGTTAATGCCCACCTTTGGTTATAAGCATATTATATCCCTTAATGGTTGTTTACGACACCCCCTTTAGCTGAACGTAAGACTCCCACTTTGCTAAAAAAATACGTAACTATCTGATTGTCCTCGTGATGTTGAAATAAAAAAACTATTCTATCAAGGACCCATTCTTTTAATCGTTGTATAGTACACACGACGATTAAAAGAATGGGTCCTTGATCTTCATCTGCACTAGGAGTGCACGATATATATCGATATTTCAAAAAATATCGATATATGAATACGATATATCGCTTTGACTTGATATTATCGAATAATCTAGTATCGATATATATCGTCGATACATTTCATCCGATATATCAAATATCGTTAAACATTAAATAATATACTTTCACGGCAACTTGAGTAAAAATAATACGTGAAACCCCGAATTATAAAATGACTAGGTAACCTTCGCAATAACGAAAGTTTCGTTACTGCAGTACATATCGAATCTACAGTGTATATTCGTCTCAACAGCTGAAGAGCGACTCCCAAGTTTCTCGAATAAGCTCGCTATTTTATATTTTAGTAATTTTCAGTGATGGGCAATTTACTACTACTACTACTTAATATACTAATGAAATTATTCGATTATGAAAATGTGTAACTACTTATTATGAAAACATTGATAAAACATATTGGGAATTATAAATAATGAATGTTGATTTGGTTTCTTAACCCTTGTTGTTGTTTTTACTTACATCAACCTGTGAGCCTACTCTGGAAATCAATTTTAATTTCGAATCCAATTCAATTCAAATCTCACCAAACTTATATTTGGTACTCTTGAACAAAATCGAGAATGAATTGTTCGCGTTTGCCGTCGTTATTTTCATCAAATTTGCCTTATTTTCTTACTTTCAATTAATAACGTTATCGAACTCGATCACCACAAAGACGCTTTGTTGAAATTGTACACCATTAACGATTTTAAACTACGTCAAAATCACGTCGGGAGTAGCAAATATTTGACTAAATCGACGAGAGTTGAATTCATTTAGTTTAAAAATATTCCACCGAATTTGATTCCAATTATGCGCTAATATCGCTTTTGATAGTGGTAGGACCACACTGTCGACAGTTATCTGTCTACAGCCGCGGGCCGGTCCGTCCGGGGCAGTACCACGCTCTCGCAGAAAATCGGCGTCTGAGTAGTAGCAATTTGTTACTGCGCTACGTTCGGTGAGCGAGAGAGCCGGAAGCCCAACTTTCTGAGGGAGTTTGCGTGTGGAGGGTTTTGATGGTGCCTTTAGTATCACCGAGCCTCAATCCACGCATTCACACTCCCTTCACTTTCTTCGCGGTAGGCAGCGGCCTAGTAAAGGTCCATGAGCGGCAGCAACACTTATCATCAGGTGTACTGTTTACTCGTTTGCCACAGCTTGCAATAAAAATAAAAAAAAATAAATACCAAATTTGCTCAAATTCAAGCTGCGATTGGATTTAGAATTTAAATCGAAATTCAAGAGTAGGCACACTGATCCCTGTCAAATATTAGACTAGCAACCCGCCCTCGCTTCGCTTCGGTTTCAGTCGCCTTACTCGCGTAGTTCCCGTTCCCGTGGATATACTGGGATAAAATATAGCCTATGTTACTCGGGGATACTGTAATATTCTAATGGTGAAAGAATTATTGAAATCTGTCCAGGAGTTTTAGAGTTTATTCGTAAGGAACGTTTCCTCTTTATAATATTAGTATATTTTTTTTTGTGGGTGGGCTGCGGTTGGCGCGCCTCCGCACCACTCCGTCCGAGGCGACAGAGGGGCTTAAGCACGCAACTCCCGCAACCCACCTCGCCTTCGTCGTTGGGCCGACCACCGGAGCAGGTTTACTTGTCGTCAGTGGTCGGCCCGACATAATATTAGTGTATAGACTCTTTATAGATTACACCCTTAGAGGGTGAAAATTAAAAAAAAATGCTGAAACACGTGTTTATTTACTTTTACTAAAGAGTATTTTTGAAGAATTTGAAGAAAATCGATGTAGATTTTTATTCTCTTTATACAAACTTTGTTACTGCAGTTTACCCCCTAGGGGTTGAATTTCAAAAAAAAAAAAACCCTTTCTTAGTAGGTTTCTACGTCACGCAAAGAAACTAATGTCAAAAGTTCATGTTTCTGGCTTCGGTAGTTTCGGCTCTGTGATAAGTCAGTAAACTGACAACTTTCTACTTATTTTACACCCTTCGAGGATGAAAATGGACAAACGCTGAAACACGTGTTTATTTATTTTTATTAAAGAATATTTGTGCTTAATTTGAAGACAGTAACTAAAGATTTTTTTCTTTCCATACAGACTTTACCGTTGTATTTCACCCCCTTAGGGGTGGAATTTCAAAAAATCCTTTCTTAGAGGGTGCCTACGTCACGAAATGAAACTACGGTCCAAATTTCAGTTCTCTAGCTTCGGCTCACCGTTCCTTTATATGTATATTATTGTTAAAGCCCCGCAACACCCCTTGCAGGTGGAATTTCGTAAAATCCGTTCTTAACTGACCTCTAGTCGACGAAAGGAATATTTCTGCCAAATTTCAAGTCTGTACGCCTTATGGTTCCAGAGATATGCTCTCCTATATATATATATAGATTAGCTAAATATGAAACGATACTACGATATATCGGAGATATCGATACTTTTCTACGATATATCGCAAAGTATCGATAGAACGTTACAATATATTATATCGAAAAATATATCGATATTTTTTTTTTGCATGAACATCCCTAATCTGCACTAAATATTTCCAATTTTGTTACACTTATTTATGTTAGCGTGGCGCATGTCTGGCGCCGTCCAATGTTAATATGAAAGCTGGAAACTGCTTCATCAAATTGTACAAATTTGTATTTGGTTAAATTTATATTGGCTTGGAACAACAACGTCAAATTAACGACATTGTACGAAAAGTCTAGCCAATACTTTACGCCAACTTTTTACTTTATGCCAGTACGTTACGCAATCAACATAAAGTTCATTACGCTCTGTATAATTTTCTTCCAAAAATTCGATTCCATTTCGCGCCAATGTAAATTGAAACCTTTCGGATCGCCTTGCGATACGTGGCGTGAGGATTGGGATAAAAAATTGGTATAAATTAAACAATACAATGTAACTAGTAAAAATATTAATAAACAGCATCTTTGTGATGAACAAAACAAAGTTTTTAATTATTGTACACTCTATTTATTCTTTAAAATGATCCTAAAAATACGATAAATTAAAAAAAAATAAGTTATGTAACAAATCATTAATGTACAAGATTGGACAACAAACCATTCGAATGACCACTAAAATAAATTAAACAAATTTCATAAAAATTTAAAAGGCACCCATCCAACTTAATATTTCTGATCTGAACTTTATATGTTGTGAAATTCACATCTCTAACAATGGCATACTACATTGATATACATAAAACGGCAAATTATGCATAAATTGCGATGATGATAACTATAAAAATTGTATAATGTATTGTTAAACTTAAAATAATGTTTCGTGCACAAAAATGCTAACATATATGACCACTTTAATAAGCGGCATTAGCTTTTTTTAAATCTTATAAATTAATATATTACACTTGATATTACAACTATATATTATAAACTATTAACATAGCCTCTCTGAACCCTCTGCGGGTCAATGAAAGGTTATTCAAAAACTTTCAAGTTTTATTTACTAAATAATGATTCAATACAATAATGTACAAAATATACATTACTTTTAACAATCTTTCAACAGTCTTATAGCTTTAGATATCTATACAGTATTGCACTTAAAACTCAAGTGACGAGTAATGTGAAAGTATCATTAAAATATAAAAACATGAGATTATATATATATATATATTAGGGTGTTTCAAAAAAATCGAATATTTTTTTTTTCAAATGGTCGGCAAATTCTGTCAGAGAATGCTAAAATAAAGACCTCGTCAAAATTTGAGCTCTTAATTTAAAGATTTAGTGGTCGCGGTTCGCAACTTTCTATTGCCCATTTAAATAACATAAGAAATAAATGCTTTTAACTTTAGAATTTTATACCTCTGGATTGAATGAACTTATGGCAATGGCCAACTCAGATTCTTATAGGAAATTTAATGCTCTACAAAAAAGGTCTCTTATAATTTTTCCATAAATTGAATCCTTCCAGAGTTATTCAAGGTTAAAGTTTAATTTGAACCGATTTTTTGGGTTTTTCAACTTTTATCATTATGTAATAAAAAAATATCAGCAAAAGAAGGGTTATTTTGGCTGTATACTATACAGCCAAAATAACCCTTCTTTTGCTAAAATTGCTGCTGACAAAATGTCCAATCACTTATGGTATTTGTCAGAGGAACTAGTTGTTTTGGCATTATTCAATGTAAATGTTTCAGTAGATATGAAAAAGAAAAATGGTTGAAAATATGAAAACTTTGAAAGGTAATCCAACAAACTTTAAACGACCAGTGATTAAAGGAAATGTGAAGTCACTGTTAACAAGTGACTTAAGTGACTTTGTCTCAGAACAATCTTGGTTTTTGTTAAAATAATTTAATTAACATATGTTTTTCTGGACATTGACGTTTCATTATGGCCATTTAATGAGAGTTACGAAAAAGCTGTCTTGTTTTTGAGTAAAGTCCGAGTTATAAATGATACAGCAGAACGTGGTGTTTCCTTATTAACTGAGTACAATCAAACTTTAACAAAAAATGAAGAAGATTTTCAGTATCTATTACAAGTGGTAAAAAAACACAGAGAGATCCCTAGAGTACCCTAGTTGTAATAAAAAAGCCTTAATATAACAGACAGTTGATTATTGTTAATTTCTACCTTTTTACATTTGTTCTTATTTTTTTTATCACCTTCCGTATGTCTCAGATATTAATATATGATATTTTTAGTTGAAAACCCAAAAAGTCGGTTCAAATTAAAATTTAACCTTGAATACCTCTGGAAGGATTCAATTTATGGAAAAATTATAAGAGACCTTTTTTGTAGAGCATTAAATTTCCTATAAGAATCTGAGTTGATCATTGCCATAAGTTCATTCAATCCAGAGGTATAAAATTCTAAAGTTAAAAGCATTTATTTCTTATGTTATTTAAATGGGAAATAAAAAGTTACGAACCGCGACCACTAAATCTTTAAATTAAGAGCTCAAATTTTGACGAGGTCTTTATTTTAGCATTCTCTGACAGAATTTGCCGACCATTTGAAAAAAAAAATATTCGATTTTTTTTGAAACACCCTAATATATATATATAAACTTATTCTACGAAATTGTCGTATATGAAAGCAGTTATGATACAAACTGCTTTCATAAAAAATAAGTATTAAGACAGGCAGAACATATTGCTGTTATAAATCATATTGCTATAACTTGATGAGGTTTTGTTTAGTAATAACTTATATTTATCAGTAGCTAGCAACCTACTAGCTGTATAAGTTGTTGCACTGTTGATCTGTCTAATAAACACAAGTCAAAATCAAATGTCTGAGTTGTTACTTCATACCTACCAGTTTCCGCAATAAGATTTACTACCCTTTCCAAGTCCTCATTGTTTTTAATTTTCATGATACGTTGTTGCAAATCACGTAGCTGCACCATATAATCTGGAGAAAGATCTCCGGGTTCTGCATCTTCTCCCAAACTACTAGATACTCCGTTATCTTGCACTTTAGTTTCAGCCGATGTTGACCCACTGCTTTCTCCATGCTCATTATCATTAAATGAAGCTACTGTCTCTGTCTTTACCACTTTTCTATGTTCAATATTTTCGATGTTGTCTCTCTCTTCTTCAGCTGCTTTTCTTTTACGTCGCCTTTCTTCCTTTTTAGCAGATTTATCTTTGTGTTTTTTGGTTTTTTCTTTGTGTGGTGTTGGAGGTTCTACTATGGGCTCAGGTTCAGGCTCAATTTCAGGTTCCGGTTCAATCTCTGGTTCAGGTTCTGGTGAAGGCTCATGTTTGATGAGTTCTGGTGATGTATGTTCAATTTTGACTTTCGCATCCTCATCCTCTCCTATAACAGAACCATCAGAATCTGAGTGGCTACTGTTGGCATCTTCATTGCCCGCATGTGACATTTTAGTCAGTTCACTCTTTGAACTGCATTGTGATGCTGTATCTATTGAAATTGGTGATGCAGGTTCAGGTATAGGACGCTCCTTCAATACAGGAGTCTCTCTACGTTCAACAATTTCAACTTTTTCAGGCAGTATGTCACGAGCCTTATCATGTTTATGTTTCTTTTCTTTGCTAGATTCTTTGTGTTTTTCTCTAGATTCATCTCTTTTCTTATCTTTTTTCTTGTGTTTATGTTTTCTAGGATCTGATTTATCCTTTTGCTTATGACTTTCTGGACGATCCTCAATATCTGGGGGTGGTGTTTTTCTAAGATTTTCCATGGAAAACTTATTTAATATTTTCTCAGGTTTTGGAGGCTTCTCTTTAATTGTTGGTGAATCTTTTCCAGATTCTCTTTCTTTATCTTTTGGAGTGTCTCTCATTTTAGAAAGTTCTTTTGCCATTTCTTTAGGTGGCTCTTTGGGTGATTCTTTTAATTTGTGACTTTCTTTTTTGTGTTCCTTCTTTTCTTTTCTCTCTTTGTCCCTATCATGGCTTTTCTTCTCCTTTTTCTTCTTCTCTTTAATTTCTTTTTCCATTTTAACATCAGGAGCTTTATCTTCAATTTTTGCTTTCTTTATTTCTATATTTTCAGAATTGTGTTTCAGTGGCTTATATTCTTCTTTTATGCTAGATGTGCTACTAGATCGTAGTGGACTTGATGGTCTTCTGACTGGACTTAATAGACGTTGCTTTTTACTTATGTCTGGAGATAATGGTCTTTCATTGGATCTTTTATTAGATTTATCTTTAGACTTTTCTACTTCCTTGTTGTGTATTTTAGATTTTTCTCTACTTTTGTCTTTATCATCCTTCACTTTTACTCTCTCAGGTTTATTCTCTCTATGTTCATGTTTTGGTTTTTTGTCAGAACTGGATCGCTCCTTTTCCTTTTTTTCTATTTTAATGGGAGTTGCAACTTTATCAACTTTTTTAGGGTCAGGCGAAACTTTGGGTGGCTTTTGTAAGGGTGGTCCAAATAAATTTTCAAAACTACTGGTTTTATGTGGGATTTCTTCCTTGGGTTCTTTTAATTTATGTTTCTTTATACTGTCTGAAGATAGTTTTGGCTTACTTATAAGTTGTTGTTTCTCTTCCGTGAAGGAATCTCTACTTCTGGTTTCTTGATCAGGATTTGTGTAGAATTCATTATTCTTTACTAGTATCCCGCCACCCTTTAAAAGTTTCTTTTTGAATTCTTCATTAGGGTTTTGAAAAACATATCGGTCTTTGAGAAATCCACACTGTTGTAATGTAAAGTCATAAGAGAACTTTATTTTCTTAGGTTCATCCTTATTTTTTACATAAATTTCGATTGGAAATGTGAATCCAGCATATCCTGATTCCTTGACAGAAAAAGGAGGCTCTTTGACCACTGAAAATAAAAAAAGACTATATGATAAATATATTTATATATATAGAAAAATATTACAAGATTTTCCACAAATATAATGTATTAATTATACTCATATTGGTATTGTATAATTAATTTGTTATCAAAATATTATGACGACATATCTTGAATGACAACAACAAAGTATATAGAAAATTTCATTTAGAAATTTACACCATTTACCCAAGGTAATGATAATGAACGAAGAGTATTTTATGTAAATAATTTACTTACCTCTTCTTGGCTTTTTGAAAGTTGTGTGTAAGTGAAATACGACTTTATCAACGAAGTGGCTAATATCAGCTCCTTCTTGCCCGCGAACAAACACTTCCCAATCATGGGTAAATCCTTCAACTGTCTTTTTTGATTTTAACGTTGCTACATGTCCTATTTCGAAATGTACTTTTATCGCAGACATTTTGAACCTGAAATTCAAAGATTACAAAGTTATGAAATTATGAGTTCACTGTACTACGTTAAAGAATAATACCGAAAGAAAATAGACTTTTATTATCATATACACTTACGTTCATGCGCTATGTTAACGAGACAATACGATTCAAACATAACAAATGATAATTCAATCTTTGATTGATCACTTATTTGATAGAAATCACGAATATCCAAAATAATTTTTTAGCGCCCTTGTTATTTTGGTCCGCCATATTATTCTCAAATCTCAAAGTAGTTTTTTTTTAAGTAAGGCAATGATGTCAGTGTGACCAAAGTAAAATATTTATAAGGATTGCTTAGATCTAATCGCAACTAATATGGATTACTTTGACATCGTTGGAGAATGGAAAGAGATATCGATTTTTTATTCAATTTCCATCCATCAATCTTAATGTTCTGTGTGATTAAAGCATATTATTAAAACAGTATGATCTTCTTAATGTATTTAATTCGACAAGAAAGTGTACTTGAATATGCCCAACGACTAAAGGTGGGCATTAACTCGTTAATCGTTAATTAACGAAGTTAACATTTTGCTTAACGGATTAACTTTTAAGTTAACTTCAAAAAATGTAACGCTCTTGTTAACTGCCCTTTAATTGAGCTTCCGTTAACTTTAATCCATTATATTAGTCGTATGTCAACATGCTATCATTTTATTTGTTTGAATTACGCGCCACGCCACGCCCGTAAGTTCCACGACGCCTGCGCCGCCCAAGTCACCGGTGGCGGATTGTGTCTTAGAGGAGTTCCTCCCGCGCATGATCCGCCTCCTCTATCCGTGAAAAAACTACCACACAGAAGGCCGTGTCCCAGTTCTTGACGCCTTTGAGCATGGCCCTAACGATAGTCAGCAGCTTCAGGTGATTGCTGCTCTGTCCAAGCGTCACACTTCGAGCGTGTGCCATGTTCTCACAATCGCAATGGTGGTAGGACGGTGTGCTCTCCTTCCTTACGACTGTGTGCAGATACTTCATGACCTGTCAATATCTGCACCAGTCGGAAGGAAAGCACACTGTGCCGCCGACCCAATCACTCAATCGATAGATGGATGGATTCGATGGTCCTAACACCGTACTGAGGCCCTTGAATGGCCCCTCATAGGACTGCTCAACGGTCAATGACGTCACGGCGTGTGGACAGATTACAGATGCATGCCAACATAATTCTACTACATGCTGTAGAATTTATCATCGGTATATGAATTAGATAAATTTTACAGCATGTACCGTTAAAAATTAACCATTTAAAACTTATACTGCTTTTAAGCTTCACTTTTTGTTGGGAAACAGGTGAGGGTAAAGCTGATCGTTGGTACGGCGTAAAGCGACGCGTGCCATGGCGAGGCATCGCCGCGCTATATGATAGTAAGTGTAGTTCCGACCAATGGTCACAGTAATACAGTCAGAGACATTGAATATAACTATTATATTTATATTATTAAAGAAATCACTGATTAAAGGAATTGAGTTGTAACAATTTGAAATATTTTTGAATTTTTAATTCTTGTATTTAATAAAAATAAATGTTTTCAATAAATAAATCATTTTCTGGAAAAAAATCGTAATATTTTATTTATACATTCTGCCAAATTAGTTCCTGTCGTAATCTGTCATTTTATGCATATATACTTGCACAAAATAATTTCGCTCGCTTCGTTGTTTCAGCAAGACAACCATAGAGTAATACTATATATTGGAAAGCTACCATGTTACAGAGAATTATCTAAACGCATGGAAGTAATAAGTACTACGTACAACAGGAATGAGCTCTGTCTGTGCATCTTGCAGCTAAAACAAAGAAAATAAAACCTTATATCAAGGAAGTAAGAGTCTTGTCGCGTGCAAAATAAAAATGAAGCCAAGTGAGAAGGCCACCACTGTACCCTGTGTCCCGTTCTAACAGTGACTTAGAGTTGTCAGAGTTAAGTTGATTTCAATTAGTTCGTTGTTGGTAGAAAAATAAACGATTTATGTATTGTAATGAAATAAAAACATTAACTTCTAAAATGTTTCTAAATATAAATAATAATTTAATACCGACATGTTAAAGCAATATTATTTGTTGCTACGTGCAAAACCTTATTAATGCAAAAATGTTGCGATTGGCGGATAGGTTTTCTTTTATTTGTATGAAATACGGACACCTGACCTAACAACCCCACATGAAATTTTTAAACATAATTTATTAATGAAGAATTACGGTGACCATGCTATCCAGTCCTAGTTCAAGTAACTTAAATAGCTATGCATTTTTTATTCCTTTCGATATTAAAATTATTTATTTATTGTGAATATCACTAGTTTCGAAAATTTAGTTATAGATTTATTACAGTCTGATGAGTTCAAATATTTCTTAACCTATAAATGTTCCCAGGACCATCTGGAGATGTACTTTTCTTGCGTGAGAGCTCGCGGCGGAGCAAATGATAACCCCAGTGCAATGCAATTTAGATATATTTTGAGAAAATTATTGTACAAAAATAGTATTAAGCCTAGCATAAATGCCAATTGCACCACTGATGATTATGAATTGACTCCTGTACTCGAATTTAGGAACAAAAAGAGGGCTATTGTGGAAGAATGTAATAAAGATCAGTCGACATCAATAGATGATTTGTTGGATCTCGTAGATGGCGCTTGTGTTTCAGATTTTAAACTAAACATTGTTTATTATATTGCTGGATATATCGTGAATGGGATGATTGAAAAAATTTCTTGTTCAAATTGTCGTGTGGTGTTATTGGATCACAAGACCATAGATCACAACTACTGTGTCGACATATCACAATTTTCCGCATTTACTGCTTTTATTGAACGGCAAAAACTTAAGCATGCAAATCTGAAAGATTTGTGTTTGAAATTCTAAAGTATACTGAAAAACTGTTTATTACATTATCAAATCAATCATTAAAAAACTTACATAAAAATAAATTATTATGTTGTCCAAGAATTTTATAGCAAACTACATACATTGTTAGATCCACCATATCCTCTTCAATCTATATTTGAAGATCCACATGATATTCAATTGGTGAAGGCGTTAGCGAATTCATATCCCAATTTACGTTTAACTCATAATGCAAAATTAGAATCAATGAAACATGAGGAATAAGCTGGGTTTGCGGCAGAAACTTCACAAGACTGTTTTATTTAGCAATGTCTGATTTAGAATTAAACTTAAACTTAACTGTTTTTTGTTACCTAATTAATTAAATATACCACAATAGGAAGTTTATCGTAATTTTATCTCAGTCCAGCTGCATGTCGTGTCGTGTCCCACAAGCACCATTCGGTAAGTACATACCTATAGGACAGGAGTGTGAAAAGCAAGCAAAAACAGAAAATGTATAGTGCCGCAAAGGACAAATTTATCATTAGCATTTTTGATTAAAATCCATCTGAAGCAATGATCTGCTGACGTCAGATCATAAATCATTTTTTATAATTATTGTCCTTAAATCATATTTCAAAATGGTCACCATCGCCAGAGAGGGATAAAAGGTACAGTTATTGAGCTCTCGCTCGGCTTCAATTTTGCGACAACAGCTCATTCCTGTTGTACGTAGTACTTATTACTTCCATGTCTAAACGTGAAATCGAATAAAATAAAAGAAACGTTTTTTTTTCTCAGGCGACAGACACATATATTATTTTTGGTATCCATGACAACTACAACAATAGATTAAAAAGCTAGTCAGCCTTTTTTAACAATATACGTCCCACTGTTGGGCTCGAGCCTCCTCCACAATAGGAGGAAAATTGACCTTACTATACCAAGCTGGTCAGACAGGTTGGTATAGGGTTTTTTCGAGTTTTTCTTCACTTGCATAGGTGTTTTATGCATATTATATCCCATAGTCGTCTTGTACGACATCCACGGGCAAGATAGGGAGTGGTGAATTGTATTCTTACTCCGTCACCACACGCAGATAAAGATGAATACATTCTGTTTTTCATATGTCTATATTAGTTAATGATAGGTAACGTTTAACAGCTGGACTATGCTTCAAATGCGTCATTTTAAGAAGCGCTACCGATACTGGTGTACTCGATGCTTAGCATTCGATACTTTTAAGGTCGGTAAACATGACAATGATATATCGTAGCGATCTGACTGCTTAAACCGTTTGTACAGTTGATCGAACGTCCATAGAGCGTACACACGACAACGATAACTGCGTGGATTTTCGTCCACACTATCGATAAAACTGTACAAACGGGTTGCGCAGTTATATCGCTACGATATATCGTTTTCGTGTATACCGACCATTACCTAATGAGTACTTTTTGGCAGGTATCATATCGAATAAATTGTAGAAATTACTTATTTTAAACGTGACCTTAGGGCTCATGTTTATCCAGCTGAGGGCCCTCTTGAGGCGACCACAGAGGGTCATGGCGATCAGGGCCATACGCGGTTACCGCACGGTAGCGACGACGGGGGCAGCGTGCCTCCTGGCCGGAACTCCCCTGTGGGACATGGAGGCGGAGATGCTCGCCGACATTTATCGGCGGGTGTCGGAGACGCGTGCCCGCGGCGGTATGGTCTCCATCAAAGAGATCACCTCCTGGCGGGTCGACGCCCGCCGAAGTCATTGCCCGTTGGACAGTCCGGCTGGAGAGTCCTCGGTACGGTGTCAGGACCGTCGAGGCCCTTCGGCCGGTGCTGATGGAGTGGTTGGAGTGGACGCACGAGGTGCTTTCCTTCCGACTGGTGCAGGTGCTGACGGGGCACGGTTGTTTTGGGTAGTACCTTCACAAGATCG
Source organism: Lymantria dispar (assembly GCA_032191425.1). NCBI lineage: Eukaryota > Metazoa > Arthropoda > Insecta > Lepidoptera > Erebidae > Lymantria > Lymantria dispar. The sequence continues at coordinate 26,154,776 of CM063452.1, read as the reverse complement.
TCAGGAAGGAGAGCACACCGTCCTGCCACTACTGCAGTTGTGACGAGGATACGGCGCAGCACACGCTCGGGGTGTGTGCTCCATCCACCGCACGCCATCCTTTCATCACCCCGGACGGACTGGACCGCGCGTGCGCTTACCATAGCCCACCCATAAAAAAACTAAAAAAAGGGCTCATGTTTATGGTAACGCCATGCAGTTAAAAGTTACTGAATCTTATAAAATGTGATTCAAAATATTTTCATCCGCTCACAGACGTTCAATTCCTAACAAAAAGAGTTTATCACGACAATTCCTCAAATGTTGGTTACATTTAGTAAAAAACATACTTCGTCATCTCGGCCCATATACGTCCCACTTTTGGGCTCGTGCCTCCTCCATAATGGAAGGGTAATTGACCTACTATACCACGCTTGTCAGACGTGTTGGTATAGGGTTTTATTTAGAGTTTTCCTTCTCTCGCATAGATGTTATATGCGTTTTAGATCCCTTAGTCGTCGTCCCTTAGTCGTTAGATAGGGGGTGGTGAATTGTATTCTTACTCCGTCACCACACCGAAGAAAAAACACTTGCATGAAATTAATTATAAGTTATCATTTACTTCTCGAATTTAGCTAAAAAAAGATCATCACGGCAATGCCGCAATGACAACGAAGTAGTATTTGAATCATTTTTATGTATGCGCATTAGACTCAATGAAAAGTACTCGATACTTTGAAGTATCTGAGCTCTGAGGGCTCTCAACTAGGGATGCAAAAAAAACATCGATGTTTTCAAACATCTATGTATCGTTCATAAACAAGGATGTTAAAACATCGATGTTTATGAACGATATATCGTTGTTAAGAACGATGTTTTATGAACGATGTTTTTCGACGATACATCGTTGTTAAGAACGATGTTTTATCATAAGCTTATTAAAATTTGCCCGGAGGATTATATTAATTCGTCGTAACATCGATGTCATCTCGCTGTTGTTAAAATATCCGACAAAGGTCCTAAAAAAAAAGCTCATCAAAATTTGGCCGGAGGATTTTATTACTTAGTAACATTGATGTTCGATGTTTTGCTAACATTGATGTATCTGTATCTTAAAACAGCCTACACAAATGGCCTAAAAAAGAATTATCAAAATCTGCCCGGACGATTTTGTCCATAACCAAAACATCGACGATTCATCGTTGTTGAAGAACGATGTTTTATGAACGATGTTTTTCGACGATACATCGTTGTTAAGAACGATGTTTTATCATAAGCTTATTAAAATTTGCCCGGAGGATTATATTAATTCGTCGTAACATCGATGTCATCTCGCTGTTGTTAAAATATCCGACAAAGGTCCTAAAAAAAAAGCTCATCAAAATTTGGCCGGAGGATTTTATTACTTAGTAACATTGATGTTCGATGTTTTGCTAACATTGATGTATCTGTATCTTAAAACAGCCTACACAAATGGCCTAAAAAAGAATTATCAAAATCTGCCCGGACGATTTTGTCCATAACCAAAACATCGACGATTCATCGTTGTTGAAGAACGATGTTTTACATGGTTTAAGGGGTATAATGTACCTAAATCCCGACAAATTTCCTAAAAAAAGCTCATCAAAATTCGTTCGGAGAATTTTATTTATTAGTTGCAACATCAATGTGTGGTTTTCGACAAACATCGAACATCGTTCATAAACATCCATGTTTTACTTTTGAAAACATCGATATCCTAACATCAATGTTTTTTATGAGCGATGTTGCATCCCTACTCTCAACCCGGCGAATCGCTACTTTTATGAGTACGACACTTTTATTTCGATACTACTCATCAGTACAGCATCGATACTTTCTATTCGATTCAGTGTTCCTATCGGTACTTTATATTATTTTGTAATCTGTGGTAATCGAGCCATAGACTTCTTCTTCTTCTTTTTTTGCCAGTGTCGAGTTATAATTATCTTTTCAAGTTCTCAGTTTCTTCATGTCAGTAATGGTCTGTTAGTAAGTCAAAGTGTCGCCCTCAACAGTGTAATGGCCACTGTTAAGGGTATCTTCTGAGAATTTTGGTGGAAACAAAAAGGTATGTATAGCAATTTTATATCATATTCACTACACCTCAGCAGTTTTGCCACTATATATTACATAAAATGCCCTCAAAATTATTTAATATAACACGTTAAAACACTAAGATATTGAATATAATACAAGAACACCACATGACACTTCACATTCCCGCCAAAAACTCCCGAGCCATAGACGAAAAAATATCTACTCTAGGGATGTACTTGGAGGGAAAAAAATCGAGTAATAAATAATCGATTTTTTTTCCTTAAAAAAATCGACTAGCAAAAGAAAATCGATTATTTAATCATCGATTTTTTTTACTATTCATAGTTTTTCTCCTGACGGGATTGTGATGTCCTTTTTGTTTTTTTTAGGAAATGATGTATTTTCTAATATGGTTTGAAACACTGACATTTGATCGAGCGCTTTTCCTGGTAGAATAGTGATTTTTTTTGGTAGAAAATCTGACAGTGATATTTATTTTCTAAATGATAGAAATACTAAAATAATCGATTAATTGTAATATAAATAAAACGATTTCTTTTATTTAGATAATCGATTATTACAAAAAAAAAACGATTAATATAAAAATCGATTATTTTTCACATCCCTAAGCTACTGATTTATTGCCTATTTCGAGATAGCAGTAAAATATTAATAATTGTATTGAGTTTTTGTCATAAAAGTAACTATTTTATCTTAATAATGTCGGGCATTATGACAGCAATATTTCATCCTCTGAGGTAGGCAATATCTTTGTGTTCTTATATATTTATTGTGTTTGTATTAGTTCAAAAGATATATATTCCAGGTGTTTGAGACACAGTGCTTCAGCTGTTACGTCGAGCATCAGTTTAGTGAAACCGGACTGTTTTTCATTATCATCAGTTAGAACCAAAGTTCGCTGTTATTTCCCTAGGCCAAATGAAGTGAGAAGAGTTCGTAGACATGGGTGGGAAACCCGAATGTCCACAAACAATGGGCGTAAAATTATCATGCGTAGATTATTAAAAGGAAAATTTGTATTAACTCATTAGAATAACTTTATTAATAGTGTTAAAATAAAAGAATGTTTATAATTAAAAGTATGGAGATTAGAAATAAATAAAGTAGCTAAAACATTTTTATTAACGGGCTTGATTATTTAACAATCTCACAAACTTAAAAAATGTATTCACAAACTACGTTTTTCACTTAATAATTAATACCGCCTTACAAAAAGTTATAAAAACATTCTACTGTTTAATATGCAGTTTACTGATTTTAATAAAAGTGCCTCAAAAAAGATCTGAATTGACAATTTATTGAAATAAGCCAATATAAATTCTATACTGTTATATATTACTATGTCCAAATAAAAAATAAAACCTGATGTCAAGTAGATAGCAATGATATATAGCATTTTTAATTCTCAAGTTGGAGGCTTGTGCCCGAAAATCGCACAATTATAAATATAACATACATATGTCACTATGTGTAGTTAAGAAATATTTAGTACACTGTATCTATAGTTAAACTCACTTTTAAATGCAATTTAAATTTCGAATATTGCACCAGGCTAATACATTTCTAATTTCACTATAAAAAACATTCAATCAGCAACAGATTAATTAAATAAATAGTTTTGTGACTGCGTTGAATCATCTGAATTAGTTGGAGATTTTGCTGGTTTTAATAGATTGGAGACCTCGGAAACTACCAATGTTGTCAGTTTGATTATTGCTAAGTGAGCGGCAAGTTGTAATACCAATGCACCAAAACCCTTGTATAATCCAGATACACCTTCCTTTGCTATTGTACCATTATAGCAATCTATAAATCCTTCATAACCAGTGAGAATTGGTATAACAGATGTGCCAGTGTCTAGATTGTCTACTATAGTCCTCGTTCCCTAGTAAGTAAATAATTGATTAGTACAACTATGAAAAATAATTATATTACTGTGCCATGCCCATAACTAAGAAATGATTAAATGAACATAACATAATGGACTGACAAAGGAAAAATCATAATTCAATATACAGTATATTGGTGACTAGGGAGCGTACCTATACTATGTAGCCCATTTTTTAAACTTTCCCTCCCCTTGGTGACCACCCATAGCATACACTAAGACTAAATGACTAAGGTTTTAAATATTTTTTTTTTGCCTACTGAGACATAATAAAACCTGATTAACCCTTAAAGTCATTTTGTATAATATAATATACATCAACTTAAAAAAAAATATTATGAAATATCTACTGATTTTATTTGCATTATTTCATTACGAATCTCATTTCTGAACCTATAGTTTTAAGTAAAAATTACTATTACTCGATATTCTTTGGTGAATTTATGTCAGTGATGGAAAATAACGAAACAACCCGTGGCTAGTAGTTATAATTGAGGTAGGTTTTCTTTTATTTTCGCGATTTTATTATTTATTATTCGTATGTAATGCGTAAATCGTAAAGAGAAATAATTATTATAACCGTTTTATTGTATAAATAATTTGTAAATTATCATATCTGATATATATATTTACTCACACGCACACATGTATAGTATACTACACATTGCTACAAACGCTACCACCTTTATCTGTATAGTATACTATACATTGCCACTAATGCTGCTACGAGGAATTAACAGATTTTGTTTGATATTTCGTTTGGCTTTTATTTGAGTGAAGCTTGGGCTGCATGTTCCATTTGTTTTATTTTATAATAAATTGAAAAAAAGGACCAGATAGAGTTTTTGACCTTTATGTAAATAATATTTGACTGTTACGTCATAGACTTGACAAACAATTAAATATCAAGAATAAGCAAGATTGCTGAAGGCTTTCGCTGCAAAGTCTGTGTTGGAGTTCTGTAATGTGACGGCATTATGCCTGTGAAAGATATGGATTGTTTCCCTGAAAAGAAAAAGAATAAGAATGGGATGACTGCAAGGCCTCATGATGATGTGCGGTTCGATAAATACGATCACTGGCCTTAGTTAACCGGGTACTAGAGGTGTAGATCTGTAGAGAAGATCAAGCGAGTACAATTTGCACTAAATACAGACTGCATTTATATTATGTTAAGGGTAGGAACTGATTTATGTTGTACCACACGATTGAGGTATATGGCGCAATGTATAGTATACTATACATTACTAATGTCTTATTATTTTCGGCAAGTGGCGCAATGTATAGTATACTATACATATAATTTTCCAAAAAATACTACAGCTACATTTTTTTTTATATTTTTCTTAGTTGTGTTATATGCCTAATAAACTATAAAATCATACCTTATTTAATTTTATTTTGAAAAAATTTTTGCGACTTTAAGGGTTAAACATGTGATTAATGAATTTAGCTTGACGATGTGAGATAAACCTGTCCCGAAATGTCCCTGCCTGTGACGAAATGAAACCCAAACCCCTGCCTTTGAATGGGTCACATAGCATGGGTGTGTTCCCAATGATAATAATTAACTTTTATTTCTAATAATATTGCCATAATAAAAAACGATTTTTTTATATACTAGCTTATAGTAAAAGCAGGCGAACAGTCATAAAACTTGGCTAAAAATTCCCTAAGTAGTGTAGGATCTATTTCGTCAATGTTTTTTAGTTACTGCACAATACTTGGAAATGCAAGTTCTTAGTTTGCAGACATGTCTATTCCAAACAAGCGTAAGGAAGCAGTCTTATTGTCTATGTTTACGCAGCTACCACTTACTGCCAGGTGCACTGCTTGATCAAATATAAATAATGCATTAAATATAAAAGATGTTGATTTACCTGTATATGCAATCTGTGAATGATAGTTTCAATGGGAAAGAAAGCAACCTCCATAGCAATAAAAGAGAAAATGTTTGCTTTTAAACTTATATCCTCAAGCAGGGGATTTTGTGAGTTTTTACTGTAGTTTGTATTGTAGGAGTCACTGAGTTCATGTTTATTTCTTAGTTGGAAACGCATGACTTTTACAGTTATATTTTTCAATGCAATACTGAAAAAAAATTTAAATATTAATTCAAATTAGAAGCAAGAATAAAATCTAAAATCACTCTGGGGCAGTATGATAATGAATCAATTTGATTCGCTGATTGAGTAACCTAATAAAATGTAAATTAAACTATTTTATTCAGCCTGCCCGAGACCATGAACGCTGTAAAGTGTTCAAAACATCAGGCAATCAATAATCAAATACAAACGCGATAAAATCCCTAAAACAGTTTCATTTAAAATGTGTAATACTCGCGTAAACATCAGAAACAATTATGTAAACCTAATAAAATGTTAACTTGATTGCACAAACAGGCACGCCATGACAGTGGTTTAGGTACTGATCTCTTATGCTGAGTATCCTTCGTCCAGTTTTCACATAAAACAAATTTAGGCGTTAACAAATTATTATTATTATTATTATTTTTTTATTATTATTATACACAAAATATATTCATTCTCAAATAGCCTTTAGTGGATTACGAAGAAATTAGCCCGTCGGCAACAAAACAGTATAGCCGGGGCGCTGGGGGTTGCCTTCACGCGATCGGCCTCTCATTGGGGGGCGGACTAATCTCCAGTCTTTCCACCCGCGACCTCGACTAGGGCGGCATCAGGCGCAGGTACTCGCGTCTGCACCGCTCAACGCGGCGGTAGCGGAGCTTGTGGTGCAGGAATTCCTCCCGGACCCGCTCCGCCGCCTCTTATTCCTGACGCTATTGAGCTTCGTTCTAGCGATGGTCGGCACCGATGATTACGACAAGTTTAGAACGCTGCTCTGTTCATATGATAGAGGCCTACCTGAGGAGAGTAATGTCCTAATCACCAGTCATGACAGGCGAGTTAGCAATCACAGTTTGCTATAATAAAAACTTGTTTTACTCGTTTTGCACAGATCTTATATTTATTTATTTATATGGTTATTATATCCATTAGTTTTTTACGAAACCCACGGGCAAGATATAAAATAGTGAATTGTTTTTTATTCAGTCACAACACGAGAATTATAATCTCTACATATACTTATATACAGAAAATGTATTTTAATAATACATGACTATCTAAGTCAACGCAGCTAGTGAAATCGACCTCCTCTCAAGGCCAATAGCTGTGTATCAGCGACATGCCCAAGTTCACAAACAATCATACAGCACTTAACGCTGTCGACACCTTATTCTTTTGTGCAGATAAAATCTCGACAACCGTAATTAGTTAAGACACTCCAGACAGCTAACCCTTGACAATTGATATAGGAAATAGAAAATAGAGTTCGTAGAAAATAGAGAGAGAGAGAGAAAATAGAGAAATGCCGAGAAGAGTTAGGTAGTCATGTTCACTAAGCGAAATGCCCGCGCATACTCTCTGGACAGTATAAAAGATTCCGCGATCTGACGTCATCATTTACAAGAGCAAATTTACGAGACGGGAAAGACTAACGTCCATATTAAGGTCGCTCAGCTAAGAGCATTCACGCCCCGCTAGGTCATAATACTTAAATGTCTGCAGCACCACCCCCACTGTCGGGGTTGGGTGATCCTTACTAATATTATAAATGCGAAAATAAGTTTGCTTGTTTGTTTGTTACGCTTTCACGCTTAAACCACTGAACCCATTTCAAACATTCTTTCACCAATTGAAAGCTATAATATCAGGGAGTAATATAGGCTATATTTTATCCTGGTATTCCCACGGGAATGGGAACTACGCGTGTAAGGCGACTGAAAGCGAAGCGAGGGCGGGTTGCTAGTAGTCAATAATTCAAACGTATGCTCGCTTACTTTACCATCAACGATGCCCCAATCCGAGGTAAGGGGCCCACCCACGAGGCGGGAGACCTTGGGCGGATGTCCCTAAAAACTTTGTTACGCCTGATTGAGAGCATTCAGCACTCACCTACATTTGGGGCAAAGCTGCAGTTAGCTTTCGGCTAACGGCTATTCACAAAAATAAATGTTTTTATTTATGTCCATTATAGATTTTGAAACCATCTAATGTGCCCCAAACTGGTTTAACTAAAAAGGCAATAATGCGAAAATGGTTTTAGACCATTAATGCACTAGGACAGGGTAGGTGGTGCTGTGATTAATTTCAAGGATTTTTTTATTTGCTCAGAGCAATGTCTATTTGCTACTATATAAAAAGAAGTTTTGCTTACTGTGTAAGATATTTTGAAACACCAAGTGCTACAGTTGGAAACACAATGGCCCATATGGGTAACATCCTTCCTCTGCTTGGTGTACCCCATTCCAAGATGCGCATGAATCCTTCCCTGAACACATCAAACACTGCTGGTTTGTCACTGGCAATGTCACTTTGCACTGTTTCTACTAAACTAGCCGAGTAGAATGGAGTGATAATTGCTAAACTTATACTGTAAAGAAATATCTTTATTTTAATATGAGAACAAAATATCTTTTATATAAACAAAATCTAGTTATAGAACTTAATAGTAACTAACATGTGAGCCTGATGGTATGTATATGGGGAAAGAAGAATAGATCAGTTACTAGCTTCTTGCTTCCCTGTTCCTAAGACACCCCTTAAAAGTTAATAAAGCAATGTAAGCAAATACATAGGGCAAGTTCATAAAATCCTGTCATCTATTGAGCATGATGATGAAGTTGAAATCCCCTCATCTGGAGGAAGCCAGAGTCCAACATTGTGTTGCATTTAGAATAGAATAGCATTTATTGTCACATAATAACTAATAATTAAAATACATGTTTTTAATTTATTTTGACAATAGGGGAATGCTCAGCATTGTGCTGCATAGAAATTATGCAGGGCTGGTTTTCAGAAAACCCCTTTCCTCAAATATATAAGAAAGAAAAATAACAAAAAAAAGAGAAAAGAAAAAAAAGAAATAAAATAACTTACAATAAGAATGATAACAATATAAATAACATTAATGAATTGAATTATGAAGGATGTGCTTTTGTATGATGAGTTCGCTTTTTCATTTTTGTGTGTATGAATGTTGAGTGATTGTTTGCGTGTGTGAATGTGTGTATGTGTGTGCGTATGCGTGTATGTGAGCAGCGATTGACGTATGTATTTATTACAAATTTAATTTATGCTGAGAAGAAGCTGGCAATCATGTAATTCAGCTCATGGTGCCGCTGGGTGTTCTTACGTTATATCTAACAATAATCTATGCAATGATTTGTTCATAGGAAAGTAATTACATTATTTCAGTACACAGTTTATTTTTTTAGTTTTCTATTACTTGACTGTGACTCCTTGCTTATCATAAAAGCCAAAAAAATTGAGAAGGAATAATAAAATGAGAGCATGAAAGAGTTTGCAACTCCAGCTCTCTCAAAACAAATTATATATATTGATTAACTACATACTAATTACATAATTAATTACATAATATACAGTAAATGAGATATTGTATAACAACAAGCTCTCTAAATTAGATTTGTATCTTTTTAAACACTGAACATTAATAATCCGAATTATTTATTTATTTTTATTTATTTAAAACTTTAGCACACAAAAAAGGTACAAGGCGGACTTAATGCCTTAGGCATTTTTTGCCAGTCAACCTAGGGTGGAGCAGAAATAAATTAGGCAGGTGCAATGCAATGTGAGCAATAATTTCTAAAATACCTATAATCTTATACCTAATACAAGCAAACAATATAATTAAACAGAGAGTCGACATTTTAACCAAGAACTTGGTTCCGAGGAACAATGTTTCAAACAAAGCTGTAATGAGTTGTCAATTGGTCATATAAAAGATAATAAATAGAAGACTCCTTACCATTTTAAAGTAACATGCTGTAGGAACTGTAAAACCGAGCCACATTTTCCAATGTCTCTGAAATAAGAAAGATGCCTAAATAACATAATACATAGAATATAGTATCAATCATAATACATACACAATTAAAGATTGTTCGGTTAGGTAATATTATAAGTTTCAACATGAGGAAGAACTAGATTATTTCAGCTCATATACTTTCTACTGTTGGGCTCGAGCCTCCTCCACAATAGGAGTGAATTTGACCTCACTATACCTTGCTGGTCAGACAGGTTGGGTTGGGTTTTATTTCAAGTTTTGCTTCTCTTGCATAGATGTTATACATGTATTATATCCCTTAGTCCTCTTTTACGACATGCATGGATAAAATAGGGAGTAGTGTATTGTATTTTTACTCTGTCACCACATGGAAATATTTTGATTTTAACATTTTGTTTCTTTAATACTATCACAAAATGTGCTAAACATTTGTCACAAAAAAAATATAAGAATCTTTTCTGTTTTCCCTTAGAAAACAGAAAATATGTATGCTCTGTGCGCACATGCCCTAAAGCTTTAGTTGTATATAAAAAAATGTTAACTTTCAAGACAACATATTTAGACAGATTTAAATTAGTTTGGAAAGATGCCTTGCAACTATGTATAATATCTTGGCTAGCTATTGATTAAGGGTCCAAGTTCTAATTCTGCTTTAGACAATATTAGAAAAGTTTTAACTGGATTGCTTGTCAAATACTCACTTGGGCCACCCCGTACCCTTAGCCACAATATCTTCCACAGCCAAGTTCAAGCCTTTGACTATACAAGTAGAGCCAATGCCTTTCCATAGAGTAGTGACATCCTGCCGCCTGTGTAGTCTGGCTACTACTGGCAATAAAGTGTATGGTACTATATGGTAGTTTTTTAAACCATTATGGACCTGCAGAAACAAATTTTATATTAATGTTATTCTAGCTAATTACACAGTACTTAAATATTATAATTAACAATTCATTGCCAAATTATGTTAATAATATAATTATGAACATCTTTTATTAGGATCTAGTAGATAATATTATTGCAATAGAAGGCAAGCTGAAAATAAAGGCTTCTACCAGTATCTGGCTGATGCAGCACTCACAGTCAATGTAAGGATTGGCAGCATTCACAGCAGTTTAAAAAACAAATAAAACTCAATCTTAATATAATATAATAAAATTTTAATTTATATATTTTATTGATTCTATTGGACAAGAGAAGGAAACCTTGAAACAAAACCCTATAACAACCTGTCTGACCAGCATGGTATAGTAAGGTCAATTTCCCTCCTATTGTGGAGGAGGCTTGAGCCCACTAGTGGGATGTATATGAGCCGAAATGAAAATTGATTCTATATACATTGAAGACTGAAAATAACCAGGGTACTACTAGGTATATAAGTCAAAAAATCTAATGTATTATTTTTAATATGTTACATACTTGACATTGTCTTCTCAAAACAATAAATGGATGACTTAATAAATTTTCTGTTATAAGGCTTGCTACACTTATTGCTGTGGTCACATAACCATTGTTTTCTGAAAAATATACAAGTGATTACAATTTATTGATATTTCTTATCTGGAAATGTCTTTATATTGTGTTTATTATTATAGATAGTATACAATTGATTTAATCTAATTACTAGTATTTCAATCACCATTCAGTTACCATTGACAGTACAATTTCTGTGTGGTGACAAGGTAAAAATACAGTTTAACTTCTCCTCTCTTGCTTGCGGGTGTAGTAAAGATGACTAAGGGATCTGATATGCTTACAACATCCATGCAAGAAAAGGAAAACTCAAAATAAACCCCTATACTAACATGTCCAACCAGCATAGTATAGTCGGTCACTTTGGAGGGGGCTCAAGGCTAGCAATGTGACATATACGAGCTGATAAGAGTACAAACATACTTTGATAGGTATTCCCACAATTTATACATAGTTTTTTTGACATATGTTCACCATTTATAGCAAAGACGTCCATCAAATATTCACTGTTGGTCATGTGCCTCCCTGAGGAGACATTGGTGTTATAATTTTCGATGGAACTTCGTCGTGCTAAATATTTTGGTGATTACTAAGGCAGATTTATGACTCCAAAGGGAAATTAAGAGGTGGTGACATCTTGTATTTTTATTATTGAAAATTTGTTGTTGGCCAAACAATAACACTTGTACTGAGCCATGAATCGAAACACGACTAAATTTTACGATCAGCAGTGTACTTGTGCTACTAGAGACAGTAAATTAAATGCATTGAGGAATCAATATAATGAAAGTTTGCAGGTTATTTCTAGTATAAATTATATGGAGTAAACATACCATCTTCTGCTAGTTCATCCATTACCAACGGCGGTCCCTGGAATTCTTCAGTTATGGGTGTATGATACCCGTATATTTGCTGATAGCGAGTATCATACAAGTCATTAGTTTCTCTATTAGGATCCAGGCCAAACGGCCTATTGTATCCGGAATAATCTCCAAAACCTGCCATTTGAAATTTTCTAATAGGGCATACTGTTACGTGAAATACAATACACACAAAGCTTTCAGAAAAAAGAAGCTTTTGAGTCGTCACAAATAAATTAAAAAAGGGGTGACAGAGTAATACAATATACTGGGGATGAGAGGGGGGTGCTGTTTGACATCTGTCATGTTTTTTCAATAGTCTTTATTTATGAACATGGATACAAAGTTTTTCAATCAGATACGATGTTAACAATTTGAATATAAAAAAATCGATGTTAACAATTTGAATATAAATAAATCACATTTTACTTATATGTGTATTACAATTTAAAAAAAATACACACAAGCTACTAAATAAACAAAAACAGGCTACTCATTAAACAAAAATAAGCTACTCAATATTGCTAACAAAAATAAGCTACTCAGATATTGAATAGCTTGGTTTGACCAAGCTATTCAATATCTGAGTATTCTGAGTAGCTTATTTTTACATATGTCACATTATAGGTTCTAGTAGCTTGTTCAAAATCACATCATAGGTTCTGCTCATTTTCGCCTTGTGCTTCTCTCTATGTGTTGAGCTGGTTACCAGTAACGCTGTTAGCTTCAGCTCTAAAGGATGGAGCTGAAGCTAATAGTGAGGATTTAATACTTCATTCTTTTTGGAAAACTCTAATTGGAAAATTATAGTAATACTAATAAATAAATTTACTTGTAAAAATCATTTCTATTTTATTTTCTATATTAATTCTATCTATTAAGTGTTGGGAGCACTTAGTGAAACGTAGCGTGAGTGTTAATGTCATCCAGTGTCAAAATGTCAGAGTGGGTAACCCTAACCATAGCCATGGCTGGTAAGTGTTTATGGTGGTTACATGTGCCAAAATTTTTCTCCGTCAAAATTGATTATTTTAATTTAATTTTGGTGGTATTATTGGTCGCAAATAGCTATTCATATTAGTATTTATTGTTGTATTATCTCTAGATATATATATTTATAGGAGGTAAGTCTTTGATTTCTTTTAATTACGTGGGTAATGCAGGACGACCATGGAGACTGACGCTCGTCCCCCTGGCCGCCCTCCTGATCCCTATACTTGCGATGCATTCTCTTCTCCCATAAGTGCTTCTCTGGCTAGTTTCGAGGCCATAGAAGCGGCACACAATCGAAAACGTGGTTTTGACAGTGATGATAGTTTTGAACTTGCCTCTTCTTCCCCTAAGCAGCAACGACAATTAGCTCCACCTCGGTACAGCCGCGAAAGATATTCCGCTAGAGATGTGGCTCCATTTTTGGTCCATGTCTCCCGAAGTGATACTAACCCTGCTTCAAGTACTACACTCCATCCAATAAAATTCGGTCTTTTTGCTCTTCGTCTCAACATTAAAAATATTCTTCCTGATGGCATAAAGAAAATTGGGCGTAATAGAATATCGGTGGAATTCAAGACTCCACAAGACGCTAACTCTTTTCTTGGAAATAATGAACTGGTGAGTAATGGATACACAGCTTTGATTCCTTCTTTTAATATTACCAGAATGGGAATTGTAAAGGGTGTCCCAAGCGATTGGACTGACGCTGAAGTATTGCACAATATAAAAACTCCGTCAGACTGTGGTGCGATACTTAAAATTAGACGTCTAAATCGCAGAGTTGTCAACGATGGATCATCAGAGTGGACGCCCAGCTCCACGGTAGTCATAACATTCGATGGGCAGACTCTTCCTAAACGTGTATTTTGTTGCTTTAATTCCCTTCCAGTGGAAACTTATTACTTTCCTACTATACAGTGCTTTGGGTGCTGCAAATATGGTCATACCAAAACACAGTGTCGGTCGAAACCTCGTTGCTATCGTTGCGGCGGTGAGCATTTGGGTGAAAGCTGTTCTGTGGAAGATCTTTCATGCTTTTATTGTTCTGGTTCACACTCTGCTAACAGTAAATGCTGTCCTGAATTTTTGAGACAGAAAAATATTAAAATTTCAATGGCGGAAAAAAATATATCTTACGCGGAAGCTGCAAAGGCATTTCCTACAGTGAGTAGGTCGTATGCCGATGTTTCTGCAACAACTCCTTTCTTACATTCTACTTCTCTCTCTCGGGAAACGATTCCTCATGTTACTAACACCTCTTACAGAAAAACTGTTATAGCCAAACCGAAACAACATGCACCTCTCTCGCTAGGCTACGATCGTAGAGCGCATAATGACATTATTAAGAGTTTTACTATTCCTGAATCTGCAAATGGATGTGCTTTGTATGAAAGCTCTTCACGCTCTGAAGATATCTCTTCCTCAGATTTTCAAACATTAATTGTATCATTATCGACAATTCTTAATAAAATTAGAATACCTGACCACGTTGCCAGTAATATTATTAAATTAATTGTTTCCCATCATAATGAACCAAGTTCGGTTTCTGCAGTGGAATGCCAGAAGCGCTCTACCCAAGAAAAATGAATTTATTCATTTAATAAACTTGCATAACCCAGCAGTTTTTGCTGTTAGTGAGACGTGGCTTTTGCCACATTTTCAGTTTCAATTTCGTGGGTATAGCACGTACCGCGATGACCGCAATGACGGTTATGGTGGTGCTGCTATACTTGTGAATAATTTAATCTGTGCTTCTCCCCTTTCCTTACCTTCACATGGAGATGAGATTAATGCTAGTGGGGTTCACCTTCTTGGTATTAATTTTATTTCTGTATATGTTCCGTCTCTCACTCCTTCTTGCCTACAATTTCTTAAAAATGTGTGTAGGCTTTTTTCTCCTATCATTCTTCTCGGTGATTTTAATTCCCATCATTACAGGTGGGGTTCAAACCATTGTGACGCTTCGGGATTTGAGTTGGCTGATCTAATAGAGGAGTTTGGTCTTTGCGTTCTTAATGATGGGTCAGCTACAAGACTAGCAGTCCCAGGTCAATCTAAGAGCTGTGTTGATCTGACTGTATGCTCTCCATCTTTAGCCTCAGTGTTAGATTGGAGTTGTCTACAGTTAACGTATGGTAGTGACCATTACCCAATTTGCACCACCTTAATTAATAAAACACTTCCCACCAAAGTTGAGACTCCGTTATTAAAATATCACATTAGTGATGCCAGTTGGGATATCTATCGAATGGAACTAACAAGGAGAGTCCTTTCTATTCCGCCAATTACTCCTGTGAATTTTTTAAGCTGTTTAGCGGAGTTCTCAAATGCTATTTCAGAGGCCGCTAATGCTAGCATCCCCAAAAAAAAATCTGCATCAAGGAGGTTATCGTCGCCCCCTTGGTGGGACAGGGAATGCACTAATATAATCAAATCCAGAAAAGAAGCTGAACTAAATTATATTACTAGTATGACTTTGGATAATTTACAGAAATATAGGCGTATTGTAGCTAAATCCAGGCATTTGTTGAAGATAAAGAAGCGAAACGGGTGGAAAAAGTTTTGCTCTTCCCTTTCTCCATCGTCCCCATCCTCATTAATTTGGCAAAATTTTAAGAAATTTAAACGAGGCAGTTCTGGTCAGAACTCCCCTAACATCTCTCAAAGTATAGCTTTCGAATTTATAAACAAGCTGGCCCCTTCGTTTGTCCCTCTTGAAGATGAATGCCCCACCACGTGTAATGTTTCTTTCTCTAATGATCCTTTAGATAATCCATTCTCTCTAAATGAATTAGACTCTGTGCTGCGTTATGTCAAAGATTCAGCTCCTGGTTTGGATGGCTTTCCATATTCCTTTTTTAAAATGTCAGACCGTTATTGTCGTCAGTTTCTCCTTGATATATTTAATGTGTGTTTTAGCCATGGAATTATCCCTGACGACTGGAAATCGCAATTAATCATTCCTATTTTGAAACCGGGTAAATCTCCTGATAGCCCTGATCATTTCCGACCTATTGCTCTCTCTCCCGTTATTAGTAAAATATTTGAACATTTAATAAAAAACCGGTTAGAGTGGTATGTGGAGAATAAAGGTCTAATAGCCGAGTCTCAATTTGGTTTTCGTAAGGGTTTCGGTACCATGGATAACATTGGGTCCTTCGTAGCAGATACTCGTATAGCCTTTAGTTATAATCAATATGTTATAGCCTGCTTTTTGGATATCTCTTCTGCATACGACAACGTCTTGCTTTCTCTGCTCAAACGTAAACTGCGTGATCTTAATATTTCGGTTAAGATGAGAACCAGCATTGGTAATCTTCTTTCTGGTCGTACTGTAAATCTACATGTTCCGGACGAGCAAAATAGGCTTTCCAGAAGGGTTTGGCGTGGCCTCCCTCAAGGCTCTGTTCTCAGTCCGTTACTATATAATATTTACACAGCAGATCTGCAAAAATCTCTTAACATTGACTGCAAAATTTTGCAATATGCGGATGACCTCTGTCTATATGCCATAAACCCATCCATAGAAAATGCTAGAGATTCTGCTCAAATATCTCTCAACTCCCTTAATCGCTGGTTGTCCTCGCATGGTCTCCATCTCTCAGCCTCCAAAAGCTCCATGGTGGTATTTTCGCGCAAAAGAACTATCCCTAATGTTAACCTTGAAATTGAAAATGTTCCTATTAAAACCGAAGCTAGCGTCAAATTTTTAGGTGTAATTCTCGATTCTAAATTATCTGGTGTCCCTCACTTCAATTATATCTCCAGTAAGTGTGAGAGGAACCTTAACATGCTGCGAGCCCTTACAGGTGTTTGGTGGGGAGCTCATCCGTTCACACTGAAACTCATCTACAACGCCACAATAAGGAGTTTATTGGATTATGGTACTTTTCTTCTGGAACCATGTAACAAAGCCGCTTTGACAAAATTAGACATTATTCAATCAAAATCACTCCGTATTGTCTTAGGTTGTATGAAATCCACCCCTAGCAATGCTTTGCAAGTGGAGAGCGGAGATCCTCCTCTGGCTCTTCGGAGGCAGTATCTTGCGGACAGGTTTATATATAAGTCATATTTCTTAAAAAATCATGTTCTTCTCTCAAAACTTTCCGTCTTAAACAGACTTTGTGAGTTGAATGATTATTGGAAACATAGAGCTCCCCCTTTAGTCCTTAATTCGTATCGACATATTTGTATTGTTGAGTCAAATATTCCAATTCATCAATGCGTCAAATTCCCTTTATATGAATCTCCATTTGAGTGTACAAAATTTTTGCCTAATTACATTCCCTGTATTGGTTTAGATAAAGATTCTGATCAGACCAATTCGCAATTTCTAGATATTGTTTATCAAAATTGGCAGCATCATCATAAATTTTTCACAGATGCCTCTAAATTGGATGCGGTGGGCAAAACTGGCATATCTGTGTATTATCCCCAGTCACAAATTTCCCTACTTTTCCAATGTCCTCCGGAAACATCTGTATTTACTGGCGAATGCATTGGGATTTTAGAGGCTTGTTTATTTATTGCTTCTCACAATATAAATAAAGCTGTTATTTTTTCAGACTCCAAAAGTGCCCTGGAGGCCATTATCAAGGATCCATTCATAGATAAGCTCAGAAGTCCCATAATTGCCGAGATAAGAAACTGCTTATTCTCCTGCTTCGTTAATAAAATTGAGGTGATATTGGTATGGATTCCGGGGCACTCTGGAATTTCGGGTAATGAGTGTGCCGATTCAATGGCTAAAGCGGCTATTTCCAGCAACCTATCAGATCGCAAATATTATTGTGTGCAAATATATGACCTGTTGCACTTTGCAAAGGTTAATTTGTTTAAATCGTGGCAGGCCCTGTGGACAGTGTCTAGTAAGTCTAAGGGTAGCCTTTATGCATTAATTCAGCCCAATATTCCTATAAAACCATGGTTTTTTAAATACAAAAATGCCTCAAAATTAGTGATATCTGTAATCTGCCGGGTTCGGCTTGGTCATTGCTGTTCTCCCGTCTTCCTACATAAAATCAGGGTTAGGGACAGTTCTCTCTGTGAATGTGGTCTTGACGACGGTACGATTGACCACATCTTTCTTAATTGCAGTAGAAACAATGCGTTCAATTTTGACGGCATTCTCGATAAATTGAATCTGCCCCGCCCTGTTAATGTTCGTTATCTTCTTTCATTATTCTCAGAGTCTCGTATTGTTTCTACATTCATGAAATTCATTATTATTAATAAGATAAAGTTATAATATATTAGTTAGTTGAGATTAGTTGTGTTAGTTAAAATTCGTCCATTCATTAATTTATACTTATGTATTTATTCCATCAGTAGTTATGTATTTATTATGTATTATTTCATTAGTCAATTATTTTATTTTAAGCTACATTAATACTTCCGCCTTTAATAGTTTAGTCTTTTGTTTTCCTTTCTGGCTGTCTTCTCTTGCATGCTCACATGTGCAGCCAGTACACGACACTGGCAAAAGTTGCTGATGGGGAATGTCGGCAGATTGCCATTAAAAAAAAAAAATAAAATAAAAAACCCTAACCATAGACATTATAAGTACCTACCTACTCTCAGCTCTAGTAAGTGAAGCAAGCAGCAGCAAGCAGCAAGCGATCAAGACGCATGATCAAAAATATTTCATTGCTCGAATATCGATTCAATAGGATAAAATAACTTTGACAACAATCACCCTTACAATTTAATGGCGTTTGAGTGACATGAGAATAATGGTGTTACCCAAAAATATTTATTATTTATTGATAACTTTACAACTATAATTTTATTCAGTGTTTCTCATATGAACAGCAGCAATGTGTGTGAAATGGGTGACTTGGATGTTATGTGTAATGTTAGTGGTATCTGTAGAGGCTCAGGAGCAGTGCACAGACTTGCGTGGTCGACTGATTTCTCATGGCCTTCATTACGTGCCTGGTCCGGATACTTGTACGCTTTGCGTGTGTGACAATGGATTACCGAAAGTATGCAAGGCGGTACTATGTTCCCCGCCCCAAGTGAGTACTTATGCTTTTAATGATTGAAGCCTTGAATATATCTTTGAAGTACCTTTTAGGAGGCAAGCAATTGATCCTATAAATATATTTACTGTTTGCATAAGTTTTTATTAAAATTTTGTACTTTCATCTTCAGTTTTCAAATTTAGGGTTTCTAAATTGTTACTCAACCATAAACATATAACCTGAGAGGTTTAGGCTGAACTCAAGATGCTAACTTCAAAATAAATAGGGCTTATAATTTGCTTTAGAGTATGAGGAACCAACATTTTGAAGGACTATGCTGACAGTGTGTGAACATAATTGGGTTAGTCTCTCGAGTGACATATTACATCCAGGCTCAGAACGACAATTTGTGGATCACACAAAGTATTGTTCTGCTTGGGATTCGAACCTACGATACTGGCATGGTAGGTCAGTATTTTAACCACTATGCCATCAGAGCAGTCTAATTTTTCTCATACACAAAAAGAATGATGACAAATAAACCATCAATTTGTTGCAGTTTGAATCAATGAAACTAACCTATGAAAAGTGTAGGTTAAATACAGTATATAAAAATAAGTAATGACATGGTTAAATGGTTACTTTGTGAATCAATGATCCAAAATTAATTGTATTCTGACCTTTTCCTGTTTCACTAAGCATGATAAATTTTATTATAATATATAAAACTTTTTTATGTACTTATGTTTGAACAGATTTAACAGAGGTTTTATCTGCTAGACTTAGATGAATACTTTAAATATTTTTAATTTTATGTTTATAAGCCCACAAAATTAAATACTATACACAATCTTTTGTTGCCTAAATATACTATTTGCTCAAAAAACCATTTATGAACTCTTTAAATTTGTTATCGAACAGTTTTACAGGAACTAACTCTGTTTTAGTTTTTGGGTATCATTCCCTCTGGCAATAATAATGGTGTCAGCAAATTGATTCGCTGTCCATCTAGCAGTCATGGCTAGGGCACCATCAGGTACAGGTACTCGCACCTGCGCCACCTGCTGCACTGGCGTCGAAGCATCTCACGCTAGAGGAGTTCTCCCCGAGACAAAACAGCGGAGCATTTCGCTCCGCTGCCTCGTCTGTGAGATGACTACCTCGCAGATGGCGGCGACCGAACCCAGTTCCTGCCGTTGTCGATGGTTGGCAGTTTCAGGTCGACATCGATAAATGCCATGAGTTCGCGGCGCTGTTCTGTCCAGATCACTTTACGTGACCTTGAGCGTGTGTTGCGGCATGTCCTCGTCGCCGTCGTAGTGGTGGTAAGAGGGTGTCCTCTCTCTCCTTGCGATCGTGTGCACTTGCCGAAGCAACCCCGTTAAGACCTGCATCAGTCTGAGAGGACGCCGAGCCGCCGGCTGAGCCACCCAATCAGCATCGACTGGAAGGACCCTACGGTCCGAACACCGAATCGAGGTCACTTAAACTGTACTGTCCAACGAATAATGACGTCCCAGCGAGCGTCGCCCCACCAGCATCATTCGTGGAACGAGACATAGCCGCCCTCTGCCAGCGTCGCACACATCCGCATCCGTAACGTCGTACAGACCATTGAGTATCTGCATACCCAAGTCCACAGTGGAGTTTTGGTCAACAGGCACGCTGCCATAGTCGCCACCGCGAGGTATCCGCGGATAGACTTGACCCTTTGTGGTTGCCACAAGATAGTCGTGAGTCGGACTTTCAGTCATTTTACCCACACGGATCCGATGTACAAGGCCAGGTCACACTTGCGTACAGCCGTCCGCACGTAGCGCTGGGTTTACAACATTCAGCACAAGCCAGGGAAAGGTGAACGCTGCGCAAACAAGCCGCGGAGCAAGTTGGCGAAAGTGTTGCTGGAACCGCCGTCACCCGTCGAGTATCAAATCAAATCAAATCAAATCAAATCAAATCATTTATTTTGCGAAATATGGGTATAAAATATTAGGTATTATAGGTAGACAGTGTATCACCATATTTGACCGTCAAGCGGCATGCAAAAACTTCTAAGAATTAATGGCTTCATACATTTTGCCAATTTAAGAAATGAATTTACTTATTATATGAATTTACACTTACAGTTGTGTCATACCTAAGGTTATTAGCTTATTAGTAATCATTTAATTATATAATGCCAATAATAATATACAATCTCAATAGTAATATACAATGTCAATAATAATATACAATGTCAATAGTAATGTCAGATTAATAAATAATATGAAAACAGAAATATTATAACGATAAAATATTAATTACATGTCAATCAAATCAATTTATCATTCAAATAATCATTGATTGAGTAGTAGACTTTCTCTAAAAGCACATTTTTTATTTTATTTTTAAAAATATTAATATTAGTTATTTCCAAAATAGATTTAGGCAAATGGTTGTATAAACGTGGGGCCATACATAATATACTTTTATTTAACATAGCTGTCTTATTGCTTGGTGTACATATTTCGTGGTGACGTCTTCTACTATTTAAATTACTAAATAAATCTATATTTTTACGAATAAATACTACCACTTCCAGAATATAAATACAAGGTAGCGTTAACAATTTCAAATTTTTAAATATAGATCAGACCCGGTTATTTCATTTAGGCCCTGATGCTGATAGGGATCGGATTGATGGTTATCGAAGCGTCAGTGGATGGACCATTTCAGGGTCCATAGAATAACAGGACCTCCTTAAGGACTTCGATCCACCTAACAATATGTTCGATGCTGAGAATAGGGAATATGCACGAAACTCCAAAATGAACAAATTATTTTTATTTGTAATCTTTATTGCTTAATAAACGTACCTATACAATTAGTTTTTAATTTTATCATTATTTAATAATTAAATTTAATTAACAAAAAGTGCCTTTTTTGAGATTCGCGAGCAAAATTTCTGAAACGCACCGCATTGGTTGGAGTACTATGATGTCACGTTTTGAACACGTGACACCCGAGTCTTCTAGTTAGGGCTGTCTATATTAAAAACAAAAATAGTTTTTCTATATATCGATATTTTTAAATATATCAATATCGGAGTTCGATATAACGAAAAAAATATCGATATTTTACCCATGACCACTCTTTAACTTCGTTCATTGCGGGGTTGCCGTGCTGAGCTTTTTTTTTTATCAAGTTCTAGGAGTAAGTGATAACTGGATCATCAGTTTCATGCTAGCGCTTCTACAGTAGATTAAGTTTACGGTGATTTTGTAGAATAAATACTTTAGAAGAAAAGATAAAACACCAAATTTATTCAAATAAATATCGACTCTCGATACGTACTTTTTATTATTGTCCAAAAAAAGTTCAGTATTAAGTATCGATATTTTTAAATAATCCTTACTAATATTATAAATGCGAAAGTAACTCTGTCTGTCTGTCTGTCTGTCTGTCTGTCTGTCTGTCTGTCTGTCTGTCTGTCTGTCTGTCTGTCTGCTACGCTTTCACGTCTAAACCACTGGACCGATTTTGATGAAATTTGGTACAGAGATGGACTAAAGCTTGAGAAAGGACATAGGCTACTTTTTATCGCGAAAAAATGGGTATAAGGGGTTGAAATAGGGGATGACATTTTGTATGGAAATTCGTCATTTTCGATGATAGAACCACGAATCTTTGTATTAAGACACCTAATAATAAATAAATAAATATTTGTTCAAGCGTTTTGGAAATTTCATTTACATGGGGATGAAATTCAACCCCTAAAATACCAAAAAGCATACAGCCGAAACCACTGGGCCTAGAAACGTATTTTTTTTTACACCATCGTATTTCTTGGGGTGCACGAGCACTAGCAAAGGATTTTTGGAAATTCACCCCCTTAAGGGGGTGAAAAACATATAGTCTTTCACGTCTAAACCGATTTTGATGAAATTCGGTACAGAGATGGACTAAAGCTTGAGAAAGGATATAGACTACTTTTTATCGCAAAAAAATGTGTATAAGGGGTTGAAATAGGGGATGACATTTTGTATGGAAATTCGTCATTTTCGATGATCGAACCACGAATCTTTGTATTGAGGCACCTAATAATAAATACTGGCTCAAGCGTTTTGGAAATTCCATTTACATGGGGATGAAATTCAACCCCTAAAAAAAATACCAAAAAGCAAACAGCCGAAACCACTGGACCTAGAAACGTATTTTTTTTTACACCATCGTATTTTTTGGGGTGCACGAGCACTAGCAAAGGATTTTTGGAAATTCACCCCCTTAAGGGGGTGAAAAACATATAGTCTTCCGCGTCTAAACCGATTTTGATGAAATTTGGTACAGAGATGGACTAAAGTTTGAAAAAGGATATAGGCTACTTTTTATTGCGAAAAAATGGGTATAAGGGGTTGAAATAGGGGATGATATTTTGTATGGAAATTCGTCATTTTCGATGATAGAACCACGAATCTTTGTATTAAGACACCTAATAATAAATAAATAAATATTTGTTCAAGCGTTTTGGAAATTTCATTTACATGGGGATGAAATTCAACCCCTAAAATACCAAAAAGCATACAGCCGAAACCACTGGGCCTAGAAACGTATTTTTTTTTACACCATCGTATTTCTTGGGGAGCACTAGCAAAGGATTTTTGGGCATTCACCCCCTTAAGGGGGTGAAAAACATATAGTCTTTCACGTCTAAACCGATTTTGATGAAATTTGGTACAGAGATGGACTAAAGCTTGAGAAAGGATATAGGCTACTTTTTGTCGCAAAAAAATGGGTATAAGGGGTTGAAATAGGGGATGACATTTTGTATGGAAATTCGTCATTTTCGATGATCGAACCACGAATCTTTGTATTGAGGCACCTAATAATAAATAAATAAATATTCGCTCAAGCGTTTTGGAAATTCCATTTACATGGGTATGAAATTCAAACCCTAAAATACCAAAAAGCATACAGCCGAAACCACTGGGCCTGGAAACGTATTTTTTTTTACACCATCGTATTTCTTGGGGTGCCCGGAGGGAGTGGTGCGAGGAGCGCGTCAACCGCAGCCCAACCCAAAAAAAAGGGTGTTGAAAAGCATATAGCCTTTCACGTCGAAACCACTTAACCGATTTTGATGAAATTTGGTACAGAGATGAACTAAAGCTTGAGAAAGGATATAAGGCTCCTTTATATCGCGAAAAAATAGGTATAAGGGGTTGAAATAGGGGAAAGTATTTTCTTTTTACGTCGTCTTATTTCTTGGGGTACACGAGCACTAGCAAAGGATTTTTGGAAAATCACTCCCTTAAGTGGGTGAAAAGCGTATAGATGAAACTCTTGGAGCTAGGAACGTAAAACTTTCTATGCAATTCTCTTTCTATTGTTGTAAGTGAGCTCTAAGAAATTATTTTATTAAAATCAACTCCTAAAGGGGTGCAAAATATATAGCCGAAATCACCTAGAAACATGGAATTTTGTATAGTTTCCTTTCTTGGGGAAAGAGATTTTTGCAATTTTAGCCCTAAGGGGGTGAAAAGTGTTTAACCGAAATCACTGAGCCTAGGAAGGATCATTTTAATACACGGTCGGCTTTCTTGGATTACCCCCAGATTTTCTTAGTGCTCACTTACCAAGCACTATGAAACAATTTTTGGCAAGGATAAGCGAGCTCTAACAAAGAATTTTTGGAAATTCAACCCCTAAGAGGGTGAAAGTGTATAGCCAATGATATCGGGCCTAAGAATGTGAAATTTTGTATACCGATCGGTTATTTGGGGTAAGCACTCACTAAGAAACAATTTTGGGCTGCCCCAAAAGGATAAAACACATAAGACACCCAGCCAATGATATATCATCATTATCTTGCTCTTATCCTAATTACTTTGGATCGACGCGATATGTAGGTACTCTTTTGCCATCGTAGATATATTGCAAAGGTTCTAGCAACATTTTATGACCTGGCGCACGACATTGTTGGCCAGACGGCATCACCGGTCCACGTCGATGTAAATCTTTGTCTTAGTAGTATTTTGCAATACCCACGAACAATGAAAGCGTGGTAATATTTCTAGCAGCTACCAGACCTTAAGTTACAATCAAGATATTATTCCAATTTTCTATCTCTACAAATAAATAAATTTGAAGCGTCTGTTTGTCTATCAAAATAATAGGTTTTATTTATGCTCACACAATACGGTCCAAATGTTTTTGTCTGTCTGTCTATTCGTTACAGGTAATCTTCAAAATGGCTGGACCGATATTGATTATATTTTACCATCAGGTCTACCAGTCGTACATAAGGAATAACTTAGACTATATTTTATCCCAGGTTATATTTTATCCCGGTGTGGCAGAATTAAGTCGATTTTAAAATTATTTCACTAATGGAAAGCTATTTTTAAGCGAGTAACATATTTAAGCTATTTTTATCCAGATATTCCTACGGGATCGGGTACAATGTCGATGAAATCACGGGAATTTAATGGTTTTAAAAATTAATTCACTAATGAAAAGCTATATTATCAGTGAAAGGCTATTTTCATTCCGGTATTTGCCCAGGAACGAGAACTATACCGGGGGATGTCGAGCAATTTTTAAAATTCTTTCACCAATGGAAAGCTACCTATGTTATCAGCGAGTAACATAGGCAATTTATATCTCTGATATTTCTGGGATTTATATTATTATTTTTTTTTGGTATGTGTGTAAATTTATAATATCAGCGAGTAATATAGGCATTTTTTATCTCGGTATTGGCATGGGAATTTCTACGTGAATGAAACTGCGGGTGTTTGATTGATATAATTTTTTTTTTCACCAATGGAAAAGTACGTTATCAGAGACTAAAGAAAGGCATATTTATCATCGTATTTGCACGGCAATCTGAACTATAAGGCTGGAAGTAATATTCAAATGTGAAAGTTTGTGAAGATATTTGGATGTTTGTTACTCAATCACGCTTAAACTGTTGAGGAGATTTGGATGAAAATTGACACGTAGATAGAGTATTTCTTAAATTAAGAAATGTAATACTCTTTATGCCGATAATATTCTTTGCGATAATAGTTCAATATGCAAGTAAATTTTTACGCGGGCGAAGCCGCGGGCAAAAGCTAGTAATATCTATATTTTGACATATCGATATTTTATCAACAGCCCTCCTTGAACCTTGGATAGGAGGAGAACCTTGTGATATCAAGTTGCTGTTTGTATGTTTCTAGTGATTATTTTGAGGGATGTGAAAAAATAATCGATTATTATAAAAATCAATTTTTACAATAAAATAATCGATTAATAATCGATTTTTACAATCGATTATCAAAATAATAAAAGTCGATTATTAATCGATTTTTTATTATTGGAAATTCGATCAAAATTCATCATACTATGTTAGAAAATAAAGCTCACATTTCCTAAAAAACAGTCATCGTAAGCCTGTTGGGAGAAAAAAATCGATTATTTTAGGATCGATTTTTTTTATTAGTCGATTATTTTATAATCGATTTTTTTATAATCGACTTCTATTAATTAATCGATTATTTTATCATCGATTTATTTTAAAGAACAAAAATCAATTATTTTAAAATCATTTTTTTTAATTAATCGATTATTTTACAATCGATTTTTTTTTAACTAATGGATTATTTTATAATCGATTTATTTTAAAGAACAAAAAATCGATAATTACAAAATCGATTTTTTCCCTCCAAGTCACATCCCTAATTATTTTGTATTGTTACCCAGTGATTCCATAATAAGTTATTAGTTTTCTCTGTTCAAGTATTAATCTTGTGAATAAGTCTTATTACAATGACTGAAACCGGTTTCGTCAAAGTATAGTCAGATAATCTTCCTAAAATAGACGTGTATATGATGACAACATATTTCACGTCTAATTCAGATTTAATGTCTGTTAAACTCGGAGGAATAAAAGCTGCAAGGTAAATAAGATATAATATATTTAATAATCGTAATAATAATAAAAAACTCGATATTTTTATCGATATATCGATATTTTTCCGATATAGCGAACCCGATATTGATACATTGTAAAATATCGATATGTCGAAAAACGATATTTATAAAAATATCAACAGCCCTAGTTGGCAGCCCTAGCAACTTGTACGAGTATCGAGTACTCTGACGTCACAGAATACGCGCGCCGAAGTAGTCGCGTTTACATCGCCCATAAATAATGGCGATAATTAAAAATTTTTTTTAGCGTAATGGTTTATATTTTGGATGTGTTATATTTATTTCTAGTAATGTAATAACCAGTGATCGGAGTAGGTATATTGAATTAGGGTCAATAATCTGAAACGTATATATTAATATGGATATTCCTCAGAAATATATTTTTTTCCGGAATTTTACAATGTAACCATATGACTAATAGTATCTTCTTAATAATTTATCGCCATCCCGCTGCAAATTAGTTTTTTTGGGGTTCCGTACCCAAAGGTTGAAAACGGGAAAGACTCCGCTGTATGTCTGTCACTCACTGAGCTTTTTCTTTCGAACATTAGCAGGTGCACAATTCTATTTTTCAAAAAGCGTTTATAACTATGGCTGATATAAGAACATACAATAAAAATCAAAAAGTTAAAAATTACCGATTCCATACAAGAAACATTTTTTGCATATTTGTTTGTTTTAGCTCTATCATAAAAACGGTAACAGATAGAAGCTTCAAACTTGGTATGATTTTAGTATATATCGAGTAAAACAAATACTCAAACTAGTATAAGCGTGAATTGGACTCAAAATATTTCACTCACAAAAGACGCGGTTAAATTTCTGTCTTACTCTTAATCTGTGACCTCAATATGACTCAGTGACCAATCAGAACACAGGATTGTAGATAGTGCACAAACCGGTTACAAAAACAATGCATACCGCGACGCGGGGGGTAGCCCCACAGGTAGCTAGCTCACTCGTTTACTTCGATTCGTAGAGTGCGCATCTTTGTTATTTTGTTGTGAAAACGTTACTCTAAATGGGCATTACAGTATGGATATCAGATAGCACCAAGTACTTACAAAGACAAAACAAATAAGTCCAAAGTCGATGGGTTTATAGTATTTAGTTAAGGTGGTACCAGGTGGTAGGTTCCTGTACTGGGCCGTCTAGGTGGGTACCACCGATTTGCCAGACATTTCTTCCTAAAATGGGAGTGTGTTCAACACTTCTATGTTTCGGGGAAGGGGCATTGAAGCTAGTGCAATTACTGGGTATATGAGACCTAATAAATAACTGTCGTCTCGGTGTAGCGGGCGCTGGGCAGTGCCAGACAGAACTATTTAGTTACTGATTGGCACTGCATCTGTCCATAGGCAGACGTGACGCTTACCATCAGGCGAGCGATCTGCTCGTCCCGTTACACATTAACATAGAAAAAAAAGTTCCAATGGCTTTCTTCCGGCTCCACAAACAGAACAGCTCCATGGTACCATGTTATTGTATTTTCACCGAAGGTACATAAGATTTGAGCCCATACGGACACATAAAGGAGTGATTCTAACTTAGCTTCCAAAATTAGTGTCGAACACGTATACAAACATTACAAGATAAATAAAAGCTTTTGAAATCTGTTTAATGCAATCTATTAAAAAAAAACAAATTATATTAATTATTTGAATTTGTAGACAATACTTCAGTGATTCCAGAAGTGCCGGCATGACGTTCCGGAAAAATGGCGTATCCATGTTAATCTTTACATGAACATTACCGACGTAAGTAGCAAAAATCAATATACCTACTCCGATCACTGGTAATAACTAGTAGAAACGTTTAAAAAAATAAAAAAAATATGCATATTCCCTACTGCGTGTCGCCTCTTCTAGTATGCCACCTCGGGTTGAAATGAGCGTGTCGTCGGCGTAACAAATTACGTCCAACCCGGGAGGGAGGCTACCTTGCAACGCCCAGTCGTAGGCGATATTATTCCAAAGGGTCGGCCCCAATACCGATCCCTGTGGGACACAGCACGACATTGGTATCCACACAATCACATAGAGGACGCTGCTCCTCCTCAAATAGGTTGCCTGTAGCCGTTTTAGGCATAGAGAGGTCTGCATTCCAATAAGTATTTTCATTATAATGTCGTGACAATTTATATTTACATTTTTCTTATTGAATTATAGTGTTTATTTACATTTGTCCTTAACACCAATTGCTGCTAAGTACATTGTTTTTTTTTTAGCTATAGTTACGACAAATATTTGTAGAGTACAAAAATATACATATAGGTACATACAGATATATAAAGTAGAAACCGTTTATGACGATATTGTTCTAAACAATATCGTCATAAACGGACCACATTTGACTAACATTATTGGAGAATAATATCTGTCGACCAGCACAGATGTATTGTCAAAAAATGGCTATTATCCTAAAAGTAAGATATCGAGCTGAGGGTTCACTGACGTAGATAATGTGGTCGCCAATGAATTATGGTTTCAATGCTGTTAATGTACCTACTACAAATGAATACCTACGAATTTATACACATACACATATACAATCAATACTATACTATACAATCAATAATACTATTTTATACAAAAAAAAATACTTCGAAAACCTCATCGGTTATTACAACTATCGGTTTTTACGACTCAATATGTGTATCAATATTCGATGTCATGATAACAGATTTTGACTGTATACCAAAGTTAAATGATATTGACTTGGTTCTATAAGACTCCTACGTTCTTATATTCGCTTATGGCATCCGCATCAGGGGTAATACAAAATACGCGCGAAAGGCCCGAGTTAACGAAAGGGCTTTTCGTTGCGACATTTCTGTTGCTTTGCCGTGGAATGGGGAGATAAAAGTGTTATGAATACGATGTCTGACAAGTATCGACAGGTCTTATCCTTACTATTCCTATTATCCTTCACCCGGGGAAGCTTATAGGCTGATGATTTTATGGATATTATATGTTATCTAAAGATATGAAACAAATTGATCTATCAATCGCGATTCATCTCTTTTGAGGCAAAAGCTGAAACAAAAGAGACATCTTTAACTTTGCCTATTAAATTCATAACTTGAGTCCCAATATAGAGGTTGACTGCCAGCTGGTAACGATGTCATGTCGTTTCACCTAGCAAAAATCTAAATACTTTGTCTGCCTTAGTTATAAAAAAAGTAGATTAAGCTAAATTTCCGATGGAGTAAGAATACAATTCACCACTCCCTAGCTTGCCCGTGGATGTCGTAAAAGACGATTATGGGATATAATAAGCATATAACATCTGTGCAAGAGAAGGAAAACTCACAATGAAACCCTATACCAACATGTCCGACCAGCATCGTATAGTAGGTCAATTTCCCTCACATTGTGTAGGAGGCCCGAGCCCAACAGTGGGACGTACATGGGCTGCGATGAAGCTAAAAACGCAATATACACATGAAAATAAAAAAATGTTTCATTTTATGTATAAAATGTCTTACATAATTTCGGCAAACAGCTGATACTCTTCAAACGGCTGGATCGATTTTTATCAGACATAGCTAAGAATTACCGCAAGGAAATTCACCTTTATGTTAAAAAATCGCATCGGCATAAGTGCATCCGTATAAGTGCATCCGTTC
Source organism: Lymantria dispar (assembly GCA_032191425.1). Taxonomy (NCBI): domain Eukaryota; kingdom Metazoa; phylum Arthropoda; class Insecta; order Lepidoptera; family Erebidae; genus Lymantria; species Lymantria dispar. Next base: position 26,124,059 of record CM063452.1, on the reverse strand, counting down.
TCGGGCTACGTTACTGCAGATAATCAGCCATTGGCGTTAAACTTATAATACCCCTCTTTTCGTTTCGGGGGTAAAAAGAAGAAATCGCTGGTAAATAAATACCTATGGTCCACTACAAGTCTATGATTAGGCACACATATTGTCTTATGTTTTCATCTAGACTACAAAAAATAGTGATCGATCTCGCAAATATTTGTTAACCATACCTGGTCTAGCCGGACCATATGCTTGTTTTCTTGTTATTTTTTGTTTATATATATTAAAATATAACCTATTTCGTAGGGCATCATACTGGAGCTAATATTACATGTTGTATTGATACAATTTCATTAAAAAGAAACAATTTAAAAAGTGATGAATCCAAAGTTTCTTGCAATAAATCTCGAATCTTCTCAGTTTCTAGCCGCGTTCCGATCCCGTGGTAGATTCGATTCATTTCAAACTAAATGTAAAATTGACAATATGTAAGAGCCCTTATGAGGTTTATACAGAATAAATAATTTGATTTATTGTTATTATTGAAGTGGCTAATTATAAATGCAGGATTGCCGTTCGTTTCGAGTGGGCAATACGTGTTGCGAGTTCATCTGCTTGGATGATGTCGTGAAGCCAGCGGAGGGTGCCGAGGCCAATGTACGTGTTGCTGCCGGTGGTGCCGCAGCAGTGGTACTCCTCACTGTTGCTCTGGTCGTGTATCGCGTCAGAAAACAGAAGAGAAGAAGGCCACCACATGCTGACGATCAGAGGAGTCTGACTAGTATTGGGTAAGATCCTGTTGCTTAATTTTCATTAATTCCTTGTTTTTTGTCTTTTTTAAAGACATTATAGGTTATTGTGCTAAGAAATAAGTCTTCGTGATTTTGTAAACATATAATTAACGGACACAAATAGCATCCAGATACAGAACAAACGTTTGTGGTTTTCAATATAGGCTATATTTTATCTCCGTATTCTACGGGAACGGGCATTAAACAGATGAAACCGTGGGAATTTGCTAGTAATAAATCTATGTTTGTTTTTACACAATAATATTATGACAGACCGATACTTGTACATTATAGAAATGGAAGGAAAATAAAAAGGGGAATCTTTACTAACGCAACAGAAGCCAAAACAAAAATCTTTCTTTTTTTTGTTTATTTGTGCATGCATTACACAAAAACTGTTATATGGAATTAAATGTAAATTTCATTTATATACTATTGAAGTTTTGCCATAAAATATGATTTTTTTTTGCGGTGGGTTGCGGTCGGCGCGCTCCTCGCACCACTCCGTCCGGGGCGATAGAGGGGCGTAAGTACGCACACCCGCAACCCACCCACGATGCACGTCGCCTTCGTCGTTGGGCCGACCACCGGAGCAGGGTGACTTGACGTCAGTGGTCGGCCCCCCGGCCGACCGACGTCCCCCCTCGAGGAGGACGTCGGTCTTTCCTCACGCGGTCGGCCTCTCAGCGGGTGACGGACTAATTCCCGGGTCACGTCACCCGCGGCCTCGGCTAGGGACAAAATATGGATAAGGATAAATAATAAGGTTCAAATATCAAAAGTGATAATAGATATCTAATTAATCAAAGCAAGCAAAGCAGGGTGCACAACTTGTTTATAATAATGTTATTTGCCCATTACCTGTTCAAATACAACAATGCCAGTTATTTTAACAATAGCATGACATATACATAACAATAGCGTATTGTTTTGCTTTGTGTCTCAACTAATAATATAACTTCGAAGTGAGTTTGTCTGTTTGTTACGCCTTAACTCCTCAACCGATCGTTTTGAAATTTAACATATGATGACATAATAGATCTGCCTTTGTTGCTGAAACCGCGGTGGTTCTGCAGGTTTTTGAGTTGCGTTTCTGTTTATGATTCCTCACATTTTATACCGCAAATTTTAACGGAACTTTACCACCTTTGAGGGTAGGATAAAGTCCAGACTATGTCATCATCAGTCTTTCATTCATCACTCATTCATCATTGTCATTAACTGATCATCATGAATGAATGTCATTAATTTATCATTCATTCATCATGTCATTAATTCATCATTCAAATTGTCAAGTGTAAAAGTGGAAAACTACGTTTCATAAAATATATTGTACTCTTTAAAAATTGCTTAAAAAATGAACCTTTTTCTTTGTATGCACTTCTGCTTCCGCATCCGTTTTCGTTCTGTAGCCGCTAACACTTACTTTATGTTTTCGTAATGAAACTTTCGTTCCCTTATACTTATCTATTTGTTGTAAAATGACAGAACATGCTATAGAGAACCTTTCATCCCGGCTAACAGTACTGTTCGCGAGGGAAAGTAAAGTGAATCACAAACTGTAAATCAATGCGAGTATTTTTTTAAGATCGTGAACCGTTTCACCAAATTCGACTTATAGTTTCTTAAGAAAACCTTAAGGTTTGAATCGAATTTGATTTCACAATAGCGCATGCAATCAATGCGGATAATCGGTTCAGGTTTTAAAAAAGAAAAATAATTCCTATAAATAAAAAGTAATTTGTAAAGATATAGGATATGGATGGAATATCAATATATTCCAGCCATATCCTATATCAATATACTCCAACACCACATGAAACCAATGTTTCATGTGGTGTTGGAGTAAGAATACGATGGTCAAACCTCTCCTTTTTTACTTAACACGTGGGTGATCGTAAAAGATATTTAAAGTCCACAAAGATATTTAAAATAATGGTGTTGGAGTAAGAATACGATGGTCAAACCTCTCCTTTTTTACTTAACACGTGGGTGATCGTAAAAGATATTTAAAGTCCACAGGCAGATTATGTCACTGGAAAGGAAGTAAAACTCAAAATAAAATTGCCTGAAAGAAATTGCTTATAGCGATAAGGCTGCCCATTGTACTGTATCTTATACATATATTAAGCTCTTTTGTAATCAATACTGGTGTACAATAAAGTGTATAATAAATAAATAAATAAATAAAATCCTATATCAATCCGTCTGAGCAGCATGATATCGTAGCTCGATATTCTTCCCATCGTTTTTTTAAGCAGGCTATAGTCCTCACGCAGACATTTCGTCCGGGCCGACACAAGGGCGACGCGCGGCCCCATAACCTACTCTAATTCTTCCCCTTTGCCATTGGGCCGGCCACTGATACCGAAGCCTTGATGTCCGTTGCCAGCTCGGCAAGTTACCCTTTCGAGTACCGTCGCTCTCACGCGATGAACCCCTCTGCAGGTGACGGACTATTCCCAGGTCTAGTCACCCACGGCCTCGGTTAGGGCGGCATCAGGCGCAGATATTCACGCCTGTACCGCCCAAATTGCCAGCGGCGGAACGTGTCGTCATAGAGGAGTTCCGCCAACACCGGCCGCCTCCTTCCGTAAGACGACTGTCTCGCAGAAGGCGGCGACGAAGTCTCAGTTCTTGATGCTGTGGAGCATCGTCCTAGGGATGGTCGACAGCGTCAGGTTGGCACCAACGAGTGCCAAGAGTTCACAACGTTGCCCAGGCCTCGCGATATACACCTCGAGCGTGTGCCGCGTTGTGTCCTCATCGCAGTGGTGGCAGGACGCTGTGTTCTTGCTCCACAAGACCTTGTGCAATTACTTGGCGAAGCAACCGTACCGCGACAATAGACCTGCACCAGTCGGAAGGAAAGCACCCCGTGCTGTCGACCCAAACAGTCCATCAGCACCGGCCGGAAGGCCTTGACGGTCTAAACTTTGTACCGAGGCCTCTAGCTGGACTGTCCAACGGGCAATGGCGTCACGGCGTGTTACTGTGGAAATTAGAATCTTTAGAGCTCAACGTTTCAATTTTATTTTGTCAATCACACTGATTATCTCAATCGTCGTTTCTACCGAAGTTGGCGTCCTTTTTCAAATTTATAATTTTGTGGAGATTTATGTTTTTTTTTTATTTGGGGGTGGGTTGCGGTCGGCGCGGTCCTCGCACCACTCCGTCCGGGGCGACAGAGGGGCGTAAGCACGCACACCCGTAACCCACCCATGACACGTCGCCTTTGTCGTTGGGCCGACCACCGGAGCAGGGTGACTTGATGTCAGTGGTTGGCCCGACAGAATACTACTTGAGGGGTACCCTCCCATCGACCGACGTCCCCCCCCCCGGGGATGACGTCGGTCTTTCCTCACGCGGTCGGCCTCTCGGCGGGTGACGCTCACGGACTAATCCCCGGTCACGTCACCCGCGGCCTCGGCTAGGCCGGCATGAGGCGCAGGTACTTGCGCCTACGCCGCCCCAGTCGCCGGCGGCGAGATTTATATGTTGCGGATGATAATTTATTAAAATTAAAAAGTTACGTCCGTATCGGAATGCTGAATACTGGAAAAGATTCAGTTAAATATCAATTTTGTTTACAATTCATCATCTGATTAAAAATAGAGACGGGCATCATCGATCTATATCTGTTAAACGGATCATAGATGAATCTTGACCACTCTATTGTATGAAATCATGTATTATACAGAGACCTTTTTTATTTGGATATATGGGCTATCAAATAAATTAGTGTATCAAATATGTATACATAATCCAGCGTCGTTTTTCAATGATTAGAGAAAATTGTGCCTCTCAGTAACGTCCTTAGCAGAGTTTCGTAAACCACAGAGGGTGCTCTTGGACGCGGCTGCGGTCGTCTGCGATGTACGGGATTCCTCCTTAAACACCATGCCCACACGTCTTGAGTGCCTACTCTTCAAGTCCGATAAATTTGATACTTCGTACTCTTGAAAATGATTCTAGACTTGAAATTTATACTAATCAAGAGTATCGTTTATCCAATGCCACTAAGGAATAAGTTTTTATTCATTATCATCATCATTATTTCAACTCACACGTCGTACGTCAGGGTTCAAACCTTCTCTGCAATAGGGGGGAAATTGAGTACCATGATGATCAGATAGGATAGTAAAGGGTATACTACCCTGTTTCACCAGCATGGTACCTACTCAGTTTTTTTTTTATTTCGTATTTTCTTCTATTATATAGATGTTTTATGCATATTATATCCTATAGTTGTCTTCTATGACACCCACAGGCAAGATAGGGTCTAGTGGTCACTAGGCGGAAAAAATTATAGCTACAAGCTATGCAGTTTTTGCATGACTTGTGTATTCCAGTACACTTTCTTCTGCAATTACATACATTTACACGATGATACTGTTTTTAATAATATGCCTTCATTTCATGGTCTGCCGCTTCATGGTCTTAGTAATATTAAGATCAACGACGACCTAGATATACCTATATATATATATATATATATATATATATATATATATATTTATAAATCGGCTTTTACAATACGTATATAAAAATGGTACAACAGTTTTCAATACGAAATATACTTATATATTTTCATGGTTGAGTCATAAACTACACTAAAGCTAAAAGCAATATAGCATTAAAATTATGATAGTGTTAAGTCGTAAAAATAAGAATTTATAACAATAAATAGAATAGAATTATTTTTGGTTCATGATATACCAACTTCATCGTTACTAGCGCCATGTAGGTATATAGTATAGATTATTCATACTGTTCTGTTTTCGAGTCTGATCGTTCGTCTGAAAACGTTTATCTTTGAAGTTCTTAAACGATTTAGATGAATCGTTCATGTTATATAGTCCGTTTATTAGGAATCTCCCCTGTGGCAATACGGTACGGTCACACAAGGTCCACAGCTCGCCTAATAAAAAAAAAATACTGGGCTGCCGGGCGGATCATCAAAGTCAAGGAACCCTATCTCGCTAGCCTATCCAATTGACTGTGAGAGAAAATACGGTTTATGGAGTCCTTTCTTAGTCGTTTTGATCGGGGTGGGACCACATGGAAACCTGTCAAAAGAAAAGTATGACCACTGGTCAATTTAACTCTTTAGTTTCCTTTATAAGTTTGGATGTAATTTTTGTCTGTTAACTTTTTTTTTACATTTTTCTTTAACACAAGGGTTGTTAGAGTGCTAAATTGTTGTCATTAATAAAAAAAAATATAGATTTTTGTTAATAAAATTGCTTATAAACTAATAAAATTATTATATTTCTTCAGATATATAAGCGGTAGTATGGGCTACATGGGCGGTACGTGCGAAACGGCTCTGGCGGCGTGGAAGCCGTCCGGCAACTATCTACCTCGGGGCGAAGCACCCCCACCCTACGATGAGGCGGTCGCGCAAACCAGGCAGGATAACTTGAGGTAACTATTAATATTCTAGCATAGATCAAAGATCTAGTAAAGAGACACTGTGACGTAGAAAACCAAATATTTACCCTAATGCCCAAAGAAACCTATTTCTTTCTTTCACAGATTTCAATCAGGTGTCGTAACCACTGAGCCTGATCCAAGTATATCATCATCCTGCTCTTATCTCAACAACTTGGGTCGACTCAATATGTATTCTTCTTGCATAGTACATAATTGCAAAAGTTATTGGCAATAATACGACTGGCCGCTTGCCTGACTCCAACTATCCTTAGGAGTGTAACTGTTGACCAGGCGCCGTCTGATTTAGTTGGCCCAGGTTGATATGAGGCTCTTAGGGCCGGTGCTCACTGCCAGCAGGGCACGGCGTGTCATGGCAAAGGATTTTATTACTTATCAAATTGTTTTGAATCTTATTTCAATGAGTTTAGAATTCATGTTACTTTATTTCGACACCACGATACTGCGAAATGACGTGACGTGCCCCGAGATACTGAGGCATGTCGCGACGCGCCGCGATATGATGCGGCATGATTTGTCATGCCGTTTCATTTCATGGGTTGTCGCGGCGCGCCATTGCATACCGCGAGACGTATGGATCACTGAATTATGATTGCTGAGGTACTTGAAATAAGGTCGAAACTTGTGCAGCGGCACAACCAACTTCGAATCCGCGCGGAGCAAAACTGATGCCAGAGTGGCTGGGCTTTCAGCAGGATGCCACGGGATACCATAGCATGCCACGCGATACCATAGCATGCCACGGGATACCATAGCATGCCACGGGATACCATAGCATGCCACGGGATACCATAGCATGCCACGGGATACCATAGCATGCCACGGGATACCATAGCATGCCACGGGATACCATAGCATGCCACGGGATACCATAGCATGCCACGGGATACTATGGTATCCCGTGGCACGGGATGCCACGGGATACCACGGCATGCTACGGAACCCCGCGAGATGCTGCAGCACAACTTGCCGTGCCATGCCGTGCCACGCCGTGCCACGCCGTGCCACGCCGTCAGTGAGCGCTGGCCCTTAGTCGTCTTTTAGGGCATCTCAGAGTATTGTAAGGATTGGTAATATTTGTAGCCGTTACCATACAGCAAATGATCTAAATATAAAACATACAATATCTTTTCAGAATGGTAAATGAAATGTCTTATCACCGATCCTATCCTGCCACTGTGGAATCTTTGGCGAGACCTGACGATGCCGTTCAGTGTGCCGGACATGGTTACGTGAATTTACCACGCCCGGTTGCACAAGTAAGTATTAAGTAATACTAGCTTTTGCTTGCGGCTTCTCCCACGTAAAAAATAACTTCCAAGATGAAATGTTATTCAAATCCGTTCAACGGATTAGATTTGATTTAGTAAAACAAGGGCAATTGCATTATTATTTTAAGAGAACGTATTATCGAGACAAAAATTTCATGTGTTAATCCAGGAAATGGTCTACCTATGTGCCAAATTTTTATCCTAATCTGTTCAACGATTTATGAGTGATTAAGTAACGAACATTCAAATATCATGGACTTGTATTAACCATTGGACCGGATAGGTCGCGCTGCGATCGATTTGAAGCAATTTAATTTTTTGATAAATTGATGAACGCCGGCTGCATGCTCGAAAAAATATGACTCATTGTCACGTTCTGCCTCAGGAAGCAAGCTCACTAAGGCACAATCGGCCTAAGCGTTCGGTTTGTGACATTGTTATTTGTAATTAATCTGTATAAATTAAGTAAAAATATTTGAAATAACGATTGCAAATAAATGTTAATTTTCGAAAAAAAATAGTTTCTAAATTAACTTCTTTGTATTATACAAAATAATTATAGTTCAGTGATAATAATTCAATAAAATTCATAAAAGTATGCTGTTTTTCATCAATGTTTTTTTATAACGTAAAATTGTCGTCTTATACCGACTTTTCAGACATCCAATATTTTAGCCACCGAACAGCTTCTGTTGAGTCAGCTAGCAATACTACATATTTATTTCGTTCTTTTTATTTTATAGATTGCGAACACACAAAATTGCTACAACGCCCCTTTACTACAGACCGTTCATCCACCGGAGAATAGAGAGCCTGCGTCAATGCCGCATCACCCGCTCGCTGCAAATAGTAAGCTAATGGATAAGCTTTGTATTTAACGTTATACTATCTACTAGCTAGACTCCTGCGTCTGATGCCGTCCTAGCCGAGGCCACGGGTAACTGGACCGGGGAATAGTCCGTCACCCGCAAATAGGCTGACCGCGTGAGGGCGACGCCCCCTTGGGAGTATATTCCGTCGTACTGGCTACGGACGACAAGAAACTTGGTACCAGTGATCAGCTCAGTAGTCAAGCAATACGGTGGGTTATGGGGCTGCGCGTCGCCCTTGTGTCGCTCCGGACGGAATGTACGGTGTGTGTGCTGACCGTAGCCCACCAAAAAAAAAAAAAATACAAGACTAGACGGCGTAAGCAGGCCGAATTAACCCTATCACCCTAGGCAATTCTCGGGTGTACTTACCATCAGGTGTGCTGTTTTCTCTTTTGCCACCAACAGCAATAAAAAAAGGAAAAATATTGAGGGAGTAGGTATACAAATTTCCAAAAAAAATCGTTTGATGAAATGTTTTTTCTATGCCCTAGATGGTGAGCAGCCCCTAGGCAGTTGCCCAGTCCGCCTTAGGGAGAATCCGGCCCAGGGCGTAAGAATGAAACAACCATCTGAGGCTAACGTCCAAAGCCCAAAATAATAATATCGACTAGTTAACCAAACGATTTTGTCACAGTATAAAATTTAACACAGTATTAAGTCATTCGTGTGGTGACAGAGTAACAATACAATTCATCACTCCATATCTTGCCCGTGGATGTCGTAAAAAATGAATAAGGGATATAATACGCATATAACATCTATGCAAGAGAAAGAAATCTCGAAATAAAACCCGATATCATCCTGTCTGACCAGCATGGTATAAGTAAGGTCAATTTCCCTCCTATTGTGGAGGAGGCTCGAGCCCAACAGTGGAACGTATATGAGCCGAGATGATAATAATGATGATAAAATTTATGTGTATTTTTTCTCAAGGGTGTTTTTTTTTGACATATATTTCTATGTCAATCTTATAAGTGAAATTGAATGGATTTAGTGGAAAATTCAATGTGTATATACTCATACTGTGCATTGTTGAAACAGTGTATAACTTTGATTATTTTTTAAATTCTAAGTCTTTTGTGTTTCAGTGGTCGGATTCCCTAGTGCGATTCGTCTGACTGGTTCTTTAGGCGCAATCAGCAATAGAGGACTGCTGTCAGTTCTACAACGAGAGCCCGATCACGAACGACCACACAACGTGCCCGGTTTCTACACCAATAACCACAACATTCATACCTCTCTGTAAGTATTAGTTCAATATCCACCTGTCTTACAGCATTCGGGTATTACTTTAACACATATGACTGACTGCTCTTAGCTAGGTTTTGTTGATAGTTCCCTTGAATCCGGTTTCTTTGACTACCCACATTAGGTTCTTTTTCTTCCAGGTATATGTATATAGCAACCGTTTTTGTAATTGTTTTATGACCGGCGTTAACTTTACGGGTATTTAATTGTTGATCAGACTGCATCCGATGGAGTTAGCCCAGATCTATGTTAAGCTCTTAGTCGTGGGGTATTCCGTCGGGCCGACCACTGACGACAAGTAACCCTGCTCCGGTGGTCGGTCCAACGACGAAGGCGACGTGGTGTTCGGGTGGGTTGCGGGTGTGCGTGCTTATGGCCTCTGTCACCCCGTATGGAGTGGTGCGAGGAGTGCGCCGACCGCAACCCACTCAAAAAAAAAAACAAAGCTCTTAGTCATCCATTACGACACCCACAAACAATCTAAGGATTGTTAAGTATTCGTAATCGCCACCACAAAGCATTTTATTTCCATCATTATCACAGCTCATATATGTCCCACTACTGGGCTCGAGTCTCCTTCACAATGGGAGGGAAATTGATCTACTATACTACGCTGGTCAGACGTGTTGGTATAGGGTTTTATTTCGAGTTTTCCCTCTCTTACATATATGTTATATGCATATTATATCCCTTAGTCATCTTTTACGATACCCATAGGCAAGATGGGAGGCAGGGGATGGTGAATTGTATTCTTATTCTGTCACCATCCAGGCGAATATTTAAAAAAAAAATATTATGTGTAAAATTTCTAACAAATTATGTATTTTATGTTCCAGACACCGCACAATTCCTCGTATATCAACAGCCGTGGACACCACACTACTGGACACTCCGATATCTGGATTCAATCGCGCGGATCGCTCCCTACACAATGAAATCAGACGATCTTTTCATAAACCTAGTGACAATACGCGACATATGACCGATACAGGTCGCAGTATGCCCAGGAACCTAAATCTTGCCTCAGCCAACGATATTACAAGAAACATTGACACTGCATCGCTTGAAGATACGTAAGTTTTTTTTACTATAAAATAATTTCACATTGGTGATGCGGTTTAAAAAAGACGCGGTCAAATAATTATGGAGACGCGGTTTAAAAGGAGATGCGGTAGAAGAATTAAATTATACAAAAAGATGAATGCCAAATAATACATAGAACTAAATATTAGGCGAAATAGTACTCATCCGGGTTTCAGCGGACCTCCTTCCCGCCAGAAGTTAATGGCGGCAAGGTGTCGGTCGAATATTCATTGGAACGGAGGCGATCACGGCCGTTTTTCCAAGAATTGCTAGAGGTCACGCGCGCTATATAAAAATACAGCTATTCGTCCGCTGTGTTAGAGGTCTACTGGCATCATGACGCGTTGACGGTCAGCAAGCGAACGAGGTATCCACTTACTCTCCGAGTGGAGTACACTCCATCCAATAGATGGCGCCCCATGTATATTTGGCATTAAACGGCCTAACCATCAGCGCACCAACCTATAGTCAGTCAATTATCTTCTAATGTGGAGGAGGCTTGAACCCAGAAGTAGCGCGTATTTGAGTAGAGGTGGTGATAAAGATGATGGTGATAATGGTGATGGTGATGATGTCATCATCATTGATTGGTTAAGCACCGGCCACAATGCATGTCACTATCCCTTGCTTTCCTGTAGTAGTCGTAAAATCTGGCTAAAGGGTTCTCCTCCACATTAGGCGGGAAATTGATCTACTATACTACACTGGTCAGGCGGGTTAGTATAGAGTTTTATTTCAATTTTTCTTTCTCATCTTCATAGATGTTATTATTATTATGAGTCTTTATGTTGCTTGAAATAAAATGATTATTATTATTATATATCCATATTACCGAAACTCGATTATCCGGCACTCGGTTATACGGATTCGCAATTATCCGGACTACCAACCGTGACCTATATATTGTTCCTACAAATCAAATTTATGTGAGAATGAACGTGTCTGAAATCGCATGTCCCGCGAAATCGCTGTCTCACGCGTTTCCTTATTGTTTTAGTTAGTAATTGTTACTCCGCTTTGACGTGCGTGCCACGCGGGATATGTATTCGTCTTTTAATAAACACATAAAATTATGTACATGCCACATAATGCACAAAACTAAAGGAGGTTTTTCATCCATTTGATTATCCGGGTTTTCGATTATCCGAATGCCTAACGACAACAATTAGTCCGGTTAATCAAGTTTCTATTGTATCCCTTTGTAATTTTTTACGATATTTATGGGCATTATAAGGAGTGTATCTTATTCCATCACCCACAGACAACTAAAAAAAAATATGGTTAATATTGTAAGTGATTTTACAGTGGTCGCGCTCGGTTGACGAGCAGTAGCGGTAGCGGAGGCAGTGGCGGTAGCGGTAATGTGGCCAGCAGTGTCACTACTGTTCCGAGCTCTCAACGTACGCGACCTCCCGGCGAGGAGCAGCCGTCGGGGGACTTACCACCAGCTACGCTACCACTCACCGTTGATAAGGTCAGCTATAATCCATTGAATTATATTTGTGAACTATATTATGTGTCTTGTGTTCAAAGGTCATCACACTGGAGCTGGAACTTACTATGTATGTTGTATATCATCTATACTAATAAAACCTCTTTATAAAAGAGGAATGATTTGTTTGTTTGTATTGAATAGGCACCGAAACTACTGGACCGATTTCAAAAATTCTTTCACCGATGGAAAGCTGTAATACCAGGAAGTAACATAGGCTATATTGAATTCCGGTATGCCCACGGAATTGGGAATGCGGGTAATGCGACTGAAACCGAAGCGAAGCGAGGGCAACCCGCCCTAGTTTTATATAAAAGAAGTTAGTAAAAAAATAATTATAAAAATAGTACTATAGTGGTAGTTTATTGGATTAATTTAAGTTAAAATATTAAAATTGACAATATGTAAGTGCTGTCGCATTTCGTTTTCCGTGTGGTGACGGAGTAAGAATACAATTCATCACTCTCCATCTTGTCCATGGATGTCATAAAAGATGAGCAAGCTAAGGGAAACGCGACACAAAAGCTTATGCCAACACGTCTGACCGGCGCGGTATAGTGCATGAATTTTCCTCTCATTGCGCGGTAGGCCTAACACCTATGGGCCTGGGACCTATATGGGCTGCGTTGATGATAAAACGTATCATATTTATTTATATGCCATTTTCCAGCCGTCGTGTGTGTGCAGTTATGAAGGTAATAACGCGCCAGGTACAGAAGAGGCGGACGATTATCGCAGCGAATGTGAAAACTGCAAGTCTGCTAGTAGCTCCAGGTTTGTTTTTACATCTCACTAGCTATGCCCGCACTTTCGCTAGTTTTTTTCTCGGGTGCCGTAAGAATAGCACATCGTTTCTACTTTCTGAAGTTTTGAAACCTTCTAACAGTTTTAACAAAAAAAGTTACGGCGTCTTTTGACGACGTATACAACCAATCGAATGTATTAACCTCTTAAATTAAAACAAAGTAGAGGGACTTCAAAACAAGCCAAGTGTTTTTATTTTTTTCTTCAATACATTTCACGGAGACTAAATAAGTCGGTTTTAATGTTCTTCCGGTAAAATATTTGTGACAAAGTTCTCTATCGGTCAGATATTTCGAACACAGCGTTCATGGTCACGGGAGGACTAAGATGTTTCACGTCCAACAAGTTATCATTATTATTGAGATTATATCTACACCGTTATAGAATTAGTTATTAAATTTTGACCTACATTTTGATAGAAATTTATTGTCAGTACAAAAAGAAAGATAGAAAGGTCGAGCAATGGAAAATCAATTACAAACGCGATAAAATCCGTAAAAGTAGTATTATTTATAAAGTGTAATATTCGCTTAAACATCAGAAATTATAATCAGTACAGTAATTGCTTACGGCAATATACAAACCCTAGTGTGATAAGTTTGTAAAATGTCATCTATTATAGACAGTATGTCATCTATTCCAGATGGGTGTTAGAAGAAGGATGGGAGGGCGAGGATGGCGAAGGTACGCAGACGCTGCAACGACGTGCTCCACCCCCCGTGCAGCCGCCCCCTGCCACTGCCACGCTACCACAGCCCGTAACTAAGCAAAGGTGCGAGTTAAATTATATGATTCATCATTCATTCATCATCATCATTTTAGCTCAAATACATTCCACTGTTGGGCTTGAGCCTTCTCAACAATTGGAGGGAAATTGACCTACTATACCACGCTGGTCAGACGTGTTGGTATACTCAGACGTTACATGCATATTTAATCCCTCAGTCGTCTATTACGACACCCACGGGCAAGAGAGGGAGTAGTGAATAGTGTTCTTACTCCGTCACCACACGGAAAAATTATATGATTAATTAGGTAAGAAACTTCTTCTGCAGCACATAAGACAGGGAGAGAGAAAGAGACAGAGAGGGTTAGAGACACTGAATCGTTTTCTATTCGAATAAAAAGGGAATTCAAATCAAATTTTATTTCGATTTTGTAATCCCAACATTTCACACGCGGCATTGGTCCGTTCTGGAAGACTTATCGAGAACGACCCAATCCCGCTTGTGAAAAGTTGGAATTCGAATTTTCATTTCGATTTCGTGATGTATTCGTGTGACCCCCAAGGCAATGACGGAATAAGTGCCTTCAACCAAACAGAATTTTCGGTTTTATAATATTGATATAGATTTGACTGTACAGTCGAGTGATCTGAGCATCAATGTCTCATGCGTAGTTTCATGGGTATGATCCAGGACAATTCTAAGTGCGATCAACAACTGATTGTTTTGTCTGGGCGTACTTTTCGTACGTTAATTGTGTGCTTGAAAAGGATCCCGCACCACAAGGATTTACTCCTTAATGCAGGGGAGTGTTGACTTGTAAATTGTGATTTCGTTTGTTTGCTTGTTACACTGTCACTCCTTAACTACTAAATCGATTACTAGGAAATTTAGTATAAATGTCGCGGTTTTCCTGTGACCAACCCGCCGAGATTCTTGCTAAACCTTCTCAATAGCGGTCACGTTCCGATCCGGTGGTAGCTTAAGTTAAAATATTAAAATTGACAATATATAAGTGCACTTGTGGGGTTTATACATAACAAATGATTGGGAGAACTTACACATAGTATTTTCAGTACCACACCACACAGATAGGGCAGCTGTATGTCGTGAAATATTATCCCAGGGACATATTATTCAAGGGAATGCTGTTTTGTAAATATTTCAGATAACTATTTGATTTCAGTCGGACTGTTATGGGCCCGCCATCGAACTGGGAGAACTGGTTCAACACTATCCCAGATTCCGACACCGAGTCAGAGGAAGAATAGTGCCGGGCAATGCATATCGATATTCTATCGATCGAACGTTTTATGATATATCTCTTTTTATAAATAATTTCACGTATAAATCGTGTAGATATTAACGTCATTCCTTTATTATCGACGATGATAAAATAAATTGAGCCAATATTTTTTTAAAAATGACTGATTTATTTGACGTATTTGTTTTTTTGTATACATTTTGTTTTGCTTCAGAAGCGTTTTTTTTTGGATTTTGTATTGTATTACCAAAATGTATTTTAATTGCATTCCGCTAATTTAGTTTTTTATTGTACCTCTCATCACAGAAATAGTGATACTAGTGTTATTTTTTTATTGTCACATTTAATGTGTTTTGTGTTGATTTTTTTTTATATTTTTCATTGCACAATGCACATTACCTATTTATTTTATACCAAAGACTTGTTATTTTATGTTAAAACTTCTAGTTATTTTTCGTTATTGATTTATTTTTATAGTATAAGTATATAGCAGAGGTGAATATTTTATAATATCGATAAGTATGTTAGTGATTGTAGTTTATCGATAATGTTGTGTTGTTATATTTTCCGTTCCGTATACCAAATCTAATTAGATTCGAATAATTTAATAGAATATAAACAGTGCCAAAGATTTGAACTGATGTTGGAAAAGCAGCTGTGGTAAACATTTTTTTTTTTTAATGGCTGAGATAACAATTGTGGGGTCTTCAATTTTTGAGCAATAACTAAAAATAAGTGATTTATGAACAGATCACTGAGGTATTCTACAGAACACCTACCTTATTTTACAAAATTAATACATAAACGATTTTTGATTATACAGGCTGTCTCAGGTTATAGAACAACTGTTCGAGTATGTTGTAGTTTAACAGTCATGGATCGAGAATGTATATTACCAAAAAAAAAAAACAATAACACATAACAGTTATAGTGACTTTATACATTTCAATCAAAGTTACATGAAAAAGCAATGAGAAAATTGAAGACTTAATATGTTTAATTTATTAACGAGTCGATAATTTTACTTCGAATTTTTTTGTGCGTTACCACCATTGTCTAACTTCCGTTTGACCAGTTGTTCCATAATCTGAGATTCCTATATAAATATAAAATACTAGCAAGCCGCCCTGGCTTCGCTTTGGTTACAGTCGCCTTACGCGCATAGTACCCGTTTCCGTGGGAATACCGGGATAAAATATGCCTAAATTACTTTTTGTATAGACAGATACCTGGTAGTAAAATATTATGGAAAGGGGTCCAGCCGTTTTGAAGATTACATCAAACAAACAGATAGACAGACTGACAAAAAAATTAAACTGGTTTTTAGGCATAGGTGCCTTGCAAATAACCATGTGAGCAGGAAAAAAGCCCAGTATTTGAATATTACAGACAGGCACTTCAATTTTATTTATTTGTATAGATAATACAAGGTTTTACTGTCTGCACGTTTGGGATACTCTACAGCATCTAATCTTCTTTTGACCATGATTGATGAAGTTAATATTATAACGATAGACTGGCAGACATAAGACACATAATTGTTATTTATTTAATTGTTACTATTGTAGCGATAAAATTGTCGTTTCTTGGAAAAAATTGCATAATAAACAAGGCTTATATTATGAAATCGCTCGAAAAAATTATGATATTAGATTTTACTGTTTTCGATATGCGACATTGCTCCTAAATTGTGTCCTGAAAATTCGTTGTGAAATTATACTGTTACATAATTTATGATGTATTAGACTTGCATTGTTTGTATTTCACTTTATCATCGTAATTACATGTAGTTCTTGTAATTATCAATAACATACCAAAGATGATTTTAATAGACATTTTTAAACGATGATTCTAATCTTTTGTTTGTATATAAATGGTTATATGAGGCATATAGGTGGTATACTAAGGACGGATTCAGATTGTGAACACTAGTTTTAAGCTGTCTGTTACATAAATTACTGAAATTTGGCAATATAATGCTAGGTTATTTATAAAAACTTTTTTACGACCGAAAAATGATTGCCACGGATGGGACTTGAATCCATACCCATTGAAAATCCTTTTGAATCGTCCTACCAACTGGACTAGCGTGGGCTGACGTCTTTACGGCAGACGTGCGCCATCTATTGGATAAAGTTTACACATTGTTACGATCTAACACTCTAACTTTGCAGTTACAATTGTATTAAACGATGACACAAGTTTTTTATAGGTATTACAGTTTTTTTTGTTAAGGTTATTAACACGTTGAACGCTGAGGGGATCAAAATACTATATAAATGTAGCCCAACATGTGTTCCCTATGGCGTTCAACGTCTTAAGAGACTATAACCACTTGGCCCTTTTGGATCCGTCCCTGGTATATGTTACCCAATATTGACGATAATTATGCTGTTATAAAAGTCAATTTGGTTTATGATTGTCTTGCAAATGATATTATCTTGCATATTCTTATAATTTCGCTGACTTGTAATGGAATAGGGTTGTCTTACAAATTCGGGCTCAAAATATTGAATAATTCGTATAGAATCAAATTCATTCGTTATTAAAAGAGATGTGTGAATAATTAACTCTATATTTTTGTCTAAATACGGTACGGTAAGATTATTATTATTAAGGGTTCGTCTATAAAGTACGTCAGATCAATTTCGTGATTTTTTTACCTCTTCCCGTTCTTATCATAGTTGGGCACATTCGTGAGACCTCCTACCTAATGTGATGTCACATATTTCGCAATATATAAGTGATGAAATCACGAGAGAACTCAGTGCGTGTGGCAATATTTGTCAAAGAGCTGATTCTGCTGAAGAGATAGGGTTGCAAATATTTTTGAGGTTGTCGTTAATAGTTGAACTATTGACATAATAATTAGACGTATAGGAATTTGAAAAGTGACGTCACGAAAATTAAGATCCCTCTCACTCCTTGCAACACAAAGTCACACTATGTCGACGCCCCCTCCCCACCGCTTAACTTGTGACGTACTTTATGGATGGTCCCAAATAAGCGATTCTTAGAGTAATTAAAATTAACATAAGTTTTATTTCAATCTTCGCATCGCCTTAATAACGATTGACTTCATATTACTCCGTAGTCAGTTGAAATCAAAGAGAATAGAATATTTAATAGTCTGAAATTTTCAGGGTTCTACTTATTAAAATAGCACATTT
This sequence comes from Lymantria dispar, assembly GCA_032191425.1. NCBI lineage: Eukaryota > Metazoa > Arthropoda > Insecta > Lepidoptera > Erebidae > Lymantria > Lymantria dispar. Next base: position 26,105,909 of record CM063452.1, on the reverse strand, counting down.
ATTAATATTAGTGTTAAAAAAACATTTGGAAACATAGCATGCAATATTGTATGATAATTATGAGATAAACTTAATTTTACAAGTTCTAATGTGATTAATTCTTTTTTATTTTACAATTAGCCCATGGCTTCGTCCGCCTAGAAAGTAACTTGGCCAAAGTTGAATTATTTTCCCTAGGGAACAAATTCCAAGGGATAAAAAGTATCCTATGTGTTAATGCAGGAAATGGTATCTATATACCAATTCTCATCAAAATCTGCTCAACGATTTTCGCGTGATTGAGTAACAAACATCCAAATATTCAAACAACCAAACGTCTTCACGAACTTTCACATTTATAATATTAGTAGGATAGGATTTTTTTTTTAAATTTCGTTATGCGAATTATTCACACAAAATCTATTCACTGATGATGACTTTACCTCAATTTGATCGAATTATTTTGATTTTTAGATACGCTGTTTAACTATTTTTCTTTAAATAAATCATTATCATTGTCATCATCACGACTTATATACGTACCATTGCTTTACCAGAAATGGTGAATTGTATTCCTACTTGGTCATTACACGGAAATTTAAAACGGCCATTTCAATAAATATATTTAGAGTAAAATAAATAAAGCAATAAAAATATAAAATATATATTTAGAATTCATTATCGAGTCGGTTTTGAAAAGTTAAAAGTAAAAATAGTGTATATTTTTGCTTTTTGTCTAAATACATGTCCCGTTTTGAGGATAAGTTTCTTATAAAAAGGAAAGATAAGATGATTTTTTTCTTTGATATCCTATATATATCTCCTCATTTCAGATGATATACATCACATAACTGGGCCAGAACCTCCTTTCCAATAAGAGGGAAATTAACCTACCACGCTGGTCAGACGGGTTGACTTTAATTCGAGTTTTCCTTCTCTTGCATAGATGTTATATGCACATTCCCTATTCGTCTTTTGAGACACCCACGGGAAAGATAAAAATGGTAAATTGAATTCTTACTTCGTCACCACACTGAAAATGTTCCTTAGTTTTCTCATAGCAAAATGGGAGCAGGAAAGAAGTGGTTGACACAATCCATTCTTTCTCCATCACTATCGTCGTTGTCTCAGCTCATACATGTTCCACTGCTGGGCTCGAGCCTCGTCCTCAATAGAAGGGAAATGGACCTACTCTACTGGTTAGACATTTTGGTATTTTGCGTATTATATCCTTTAGTCGTCTTTTACGATACCCACTGGCAAGATAAGGAGCGGTGAATTGTGTTAGGGACACAATTTCTCTCTCTCTTTCACCAAAAATGTTCCTTAGTTTTCTCATATCATAACCGGGCTCAAGAAAAAGATACAAGCACATCAAATTAAACACATTAGAATTTTTAAAATTAGTTTTATTTTATTATATCTAATATTATCTTAAATATCAGAGTTATATTGCCCAATCATTAGTGTGTCGATATTTATTTTAGAATGCTGGTAGACTGTTTTAGCTCTGATCTTTAAACGGGAACTTATAATTCGAATAATATTATAATGACTTATGCAAAGTGTTAATGTATATTAGAAAATTATGTGAATTGAAAAGTAATGCTTGCGGATTAATAACTGCGTACATAACATTTTGAAGATAGATTTATTTGTTTGGTTTTTCGCGTTTACATTGTGATATATGTGACAATTGCTGTGTAGTGTCGGCGACGAATACTAACGACTTACAAAGCTCCTGGGTGCCGAAAAAGACGACCAGAAGCTTTTAAATTGATCTTGGTTTAACTCCATCTGAAAGTTTTTAAACGACTAGCTGACCCAACAGACGTTGTTATGTTCAAATGTAAAAAAATGGTGAAAGGAATTCTCCTTGAACTCGATCGCAGCGGCACCTACCGGGTCCAATTGTGAATCTAAACCATTCTCGAATCCCCTTGAACACACATAAAAAATTTCATCTCGCATATAGCGCATACGTCGTTGCGGCAGCAATCGGTTTTGCGTGCGGCTATAGATGTTTTACATCAAAAATAAAAAAAAAACCTTTGCCTATTATGTCCCACTGTTGGGTTCAGCCTTCTCACCTATGGAAGGGAAATTGACCTACTATATACGCTGGTCAAACGAGTTGGCATAGGGTTTTGTAAGTATTTGCCTGTTCTTGCGTAAATGTTATACGCATATAATATCCCTCAGTTCACTTTTGCGATACCCTATATTTTAGTTTTAAATTTCAATACCTTATATCTAAACGAAAACTTATATATTTAACACTTTGCATGAACAAGATGGTCGTATTACGGGTCAGTATGTGACACAACTCTAAATACGTCGTATATAGCATAATAATACGTATATTTATAATATGTTGTACAGTAGAAACTCGATTATCCAGTCCTCGGTTATACGGATTCGCGATTATCCGAACTACCAACCGCGACTTATGTATGGTACCTACAAATCGAATTTATGCAAAGATAAACGTGTCTGAAATGGAGTGTTTCGCAGGATCGCTGCCCCACGCGTTTCATTATTGTTTTAGTTAGTAGCATGCCCCGCGGGACATCTATTCGGCGTTTAATAAACGCATAAAATTATGTAGGTACAAATACATATGCACAAAACCGAATGAGGTTTTTCATACATTCGATTATCCGGATTGTCGATTATCCGAATGCCTACCGACAACAATCAGTCCGGTTAATCGAGTTTCTACTGTATTTTATTTTCGTCATGTAGATTTTTGTGCGTATAATTCGCTATAGATATTATTGCATATTGTTACAGGATTATTATTTTACATTTACTTATTATTTTGAGATAATCATATATTTTTTCGTTCTCTTTATTAATTTAGCCTACAAATTAAAAATGATACAAATCTATCATGTTCTAGTTAAAATTTCAAATAGTTGACGTGTTTGTTACTAAATAACTTTAACTTGGACAATATTGATGCCCGTAATACTACATATGAATGTATTATTTAAATAATTTATGTGTGCGATTGAACGAAATGTATGGGGGCCTATGGTATAGTTATATCATTATACGCAACGTAGCAATGTATTGACTGCCATTAGTGCTAGAATACAATGAAACTAAGAATGATAGGGAGTTTAGTTTGTAGGTAACATTAAGTAAATGTATATGATGTCTTATTTAAGTTATATTGTCGACTTGTTCTAATATTTATGTTACGTTTACTTATGAAGATGAAACACAGCCTCGATGCTAGTTAAATAGTGTACCGGCACTTATATAAGATTTAAGAATGCAATACCAAGCGAATATATTATTAGGCAATATAATTATATTATTGAACAAATGGAATGGCTTTGTCATCCATGAAATGATTATACGTTTTACTTGAATACGTCTTTGTATCCGATAATACTTTTAAGATTACCCCCAGGACTAGGGATGCAAATATTGAAACCAAAAAAATCGATGTATAGAAAAATAGTTGTTTTTAGAGCTGAGACAGCAATGAGCTTTTTTTAGTTAAATCAACAGAGTACCTAAACTATTACGCAGGCTCTGCAAAAAGTACCATCTATTTTAAATCATGCAGGCAAAACATCGATGTCAAAACATCGTATCAAATAACATCGATATATCGATGTTTTACAATAGTGAACACGGATGGCAGGCATCGATATTTTTTTATTGAAACATCGATGTATCGTTTACATCCCTAACCAGGGCGCGTCGGAGACGTAGTCGAACGCCAAGTGCTACAATTGCTTACGTTGCGCCAGCGTCGCGTGACCATTGCTAGGTTGGCCACGGACATCAAGGAACTCGACACATGTGGCCGGCCCTATAGCAAAGGAAAGGGAATATGGTGGGTTATGATGCCGCGCGCCGTCCTTTCGTCACCCAGGACGGAATGGCGTTGCGTCGCCGTCCTGCCCCGTCCGCTGCTTGACCAAACCTAAGACCATGTTTTGCGGCAGCTAAACGTAATAACTTCTAATACAACATAGTCGAAAGAGTGATGGATTATGTAGAAAAAGGGAAGGATTATGGATGAATAGCAATATGCAGTTTTTAAAGACAATTCTTAAAGATGGCAACACTGATCCGACCGGTCATCCAATTTACCACAATTGTATTAAGATAATGAAGTCTAATGTTTACGCAAGTATTATACATTGTAAATAAAACTATTTACTTTACGGATTTTATCGACCATGAATGCTGTAAAGTGTTCGAAACGTCGGGCAATCATAAATTAAATACAAACGCGATAAAATGCGTAAAGTAGTTTTATTTACAATTGTATTAAGATATTAGATCTCTACATAGAATATCAACAGCTATTCTATATATAATTACCATCATTTCAGCTCATATACGTTCCACTATTGCGCTCGTCCCTCCTTCAAAATAGGAGAGAAAATGACCCCCTGTACCACGCTGGTCAGTTGTGTTGGTATAGGGTTTTGTATCGAGTTTTCCTTCTCTTCGTATTATATGCAAATTTAATCCCTTAATCGTCTTTTACGACATCCAATGGAAAGATGTGGTGAATTGTATTTTTATTCCGTTATCACACGGAAGTATTCTACACGTATTCGTGATTTATGTAAGCAAAAATTAAGTAACAGTTGTAATAGATTTGGTTCTCGATAATCCTAATAACCAATCTTTTTGAGTTTCATTTTGTTATGTATTGAATAAACCAGTGCTTTAATATAATTAGAATTAGAAAAATTATCAGCATTAATCCGTGTGGTGACGGAGTAAGAAAACAACCCTATACCAACATGTGTAAAAGTATGATATAGTTGGTCATTCACGCCAATAGTATTGGGGAGGAGGCTCGAGCTCAGCAGTGGGACGTTTAAGAGCCGAGACGACTATCACCATTTGCTATTTGTCGTTGAACATCGATGGTAACACAAGAATTACTTAATGATATCTGATGTTTACGCGAGCACTACACATTGTAAATAAAACTACTTTTACGGATTATATCGCGTTCGTATTATATCGCGTCGGGCAATCATAAATCAAATACAAACGCGATATAATCCGTAAAAGTAGTTTTATTTACAAGAATTACTATTGTCTGTATATTTATACGATTGCCTTTGATATATCCGATAAGTTTAAAAACAAACGAGTCATCGTGAAATGCGCGGTTGAATTTGACGCAATATTGTCTTGTCGTAAGGTATTCATCTGATTAAAGATATTATATATTTAAAAATTATCTTTATAAGGATAAGGAACATGTATTATCTTTATAAGGATCCTACCATGCCCTTTGCATGGATTTTCCTGAGCCTTCCCTGAGACTTGCGATGCCGTCAGTTCAACTGTTTGACCTACGATACTCGTATACTAGGTCGAGTCGACCACGAGCGACCAATGAAAATATCAGATTCACGTCAGGTATAGTAAGGTTCTATTTTTAGTTAGCAGAAATGTTATCTAGTTCTACTACAATAAAATACATGTAGCGATAGGCAATTCTATTCTTACTCCAACATCCCGCAGCAAATATAGTACCAAATTAGTAAACTATCACGCAGTTTTCAGGTTCGTTCGAAATCGATGCGTGTTTCTGAAGTTCTAAGTTAATTTTCAAATTGTCTTCCATATTTATTAGAAAAAGACAATGTTCTAGTAAAAAATAAACCCTTATTACAAGATACTTTTTTTTCAAACACAACGTACAGACATTGTGCTTTTAAGTGTCAGAGTCGACATAAAATCATAATCTTGCCATTTTAAGGGGGATAAAATAAAACATTAAAATATAATCGAATATATCTTTATTGATATTAATTTTATTTCTTAAAAATATTGATAAAAATTATTGAATCTCAACGTTCAACGAGGCTGTGTTTCCTTATGTTAATATTTGTTCCAACCAAAGTATTTGCGGATTAATAATAAGCGTTATTGATTAACAATTATTAAAGTGTCGAAATTGTGAGTTAATGAACTGTGAAGTTTGCTAGTTAGCTACGAGTATCAAAGGCATCGTTGAATCAAAAACTGTCGAAACCATATATCTATGTTCTGATAATTGAAATAAACAAGCTAATTGAATTTATAAAATTGTTTTATTTGATAAATGTGTGTATTTAATTTGTATACAAGAAATGGTGTGTGGTGGCCGTTACGAATACTACCAACCTTTATATTTTTCGTGGGAATCGTAAAAACAACTCGAGAGCTTTATATCGACCTTTTTTTTTTCGCGTGGGAAAATGTAGTTTTTATCAATGCCCACGTCTGATAGATGGGGTATACCAGAATCAGCGTCGATTAAGTGTCAGCGCCACTACCAGCTAAAAACCACGCTGTTCCTGACCGTTAGTTACGGCGAAGTCGTGAGGCCGTTTTCATATGCACCACAACGCGGAAGCTTTATATCGACCTGGCGCAACGCCATTTGATGTCGTCTGGTCAACAATTACATCCCCAAAGAGGATTGACGTTAAGCACGAAGTTTTGCTATGTCGACCCAATACGTATAATGCGTCGAACCCTAGTAATTGTGATAAGAACAGGATGATGATGATGAATTTGTGTATGGAATTACAAATAAACTCATTTGCAAAAAAAACGGGCGGTTTTGATTTTCATTCATATTTAAAAAGATACAATACCAAAAAGGTTTCAATCGTTTGTACACGTTACTGGCCGGTTTTAAAAATGCTGTGGTATTTAAAAAAGTACGTTCTAAATTCAATTTTTCATTTGATGTTCATTTTTACAGAAAACCCCTTTTTATCCTACATTTTTGGCGCGAAGTTCCAGAAGTTAACATCGACTTTCATAACTTTTATTCAATTTTTATCGATTAATTTCATATCCTTGACTGTCAAAGCTTTATTTAATGCTGTTTGGCTGTATCAAAAATGGTAGATAAAGTGGTAAAAGCTACCAAAATTATCGCGCTGCTTGAAGAGGGTTGCAGCCAATGTTTCGTGGCTAGGAGGCTAAATGTTAGTCGCTCGACAGTCCAAAGGACCTGGCAGCGATATCGGGAGACTGGTTCCGTCGAGAGAAGGCCTGGTTCTGGAAGAAAACCATGTACCCAACCACGGGATGATCGTTTTCTTGTGAGTCGCGCATTGAGAAATCGCAAATCTTCGTATGTGGATCTTAAGAACAACCTCCAAGAAGTAAGAAATGTGCATATTAGTCTATGGACGGTCAGGAGGAGGCTTCTCGCTGCCAATATACGCAGTCACCGCCCGGCCCGCGGCCCCAAATTACTCCGTGAGCACAGAGTTCACAGGCTTAGGTTCGCTAGAAATTGTGAATCATGGACTCAAGACGATTGGAATAGGGTTTTGTTCTCTGATGAAGCCAGGATATCTCTGTTCGGTGAAGATCGACGTCGGCGAGTGCTAAGAAGACAAGGAGAACGCTTTGCAGAGGCATGTTTCGAAGAAATCACACCTTATGGTGGGGGCTCTGTTATGTTTTGGGCAGGAATAAATTCAATGGATCGTACAGAGTTAGTCTTCATTGAAAACGGCTCACTGACTGGGCATCGATACATAACGGAAGTTCTAATTTCTCATGCACAACCCGCATTGGCCGCTCTAGGTGAAGACTCGATTTTTATGGACGACAATGCTCGCGCCCACCGATCCCGCGATGTTAATGTGTATGTGCAAGAGGTCGGCATTCGTCGTTTGGATTGGCCAGCTCGAAGTCCCGACCTCAATCCCATAGAGCATGTCTGGGACGTTCTGAAACGGCGTGTGAGATCAGTACACCCGGCTCCGCAGACCATCAGAGAGCTGAAGAATGTGATTACTGCGGAGTGGGAACGTATTCCGCAAGCAAGTATCCGGGATATACTCGCTAGCATGCCCAGACGAATTCAAGCTGTGATTTTAGCTAGAGAGGGTCACACTCGATACTAAACATTTATCTGCTTTTACTTTATTAAAGAAAAACAAACAAAAAAACTTTTTTATTTTTACTTCATGAGCATATGCACTACTAGCGAATATACACTACTAGCGAGGTTTAGCATTATTTCCCATAAATTGTATCTAAATTTTATGAAATACTGATGAAAACGATTATTTTCTTATTAATTTAGCAAATTGTGTGGATAAAACTACCTATAATTATCAAACAAAGAAATATTAACATTTGAAATGGTTCATTGCTTAGGTGCCCGTTTTTTTTTTGCAAATGAGTTTATCATCATCATCATCTTGCTCTTATCCCAATTACTTGGGGTCGACGCAATATGTCATCTGTTTTGACATATTGCAAAAAGTTTCGGCAATGACTTTTATGACCGGCCGCCTGCCTGACGTCAACCCTCCTTGGGAATGTAGTCGTTGACCCAAATGGTACCAGATGGAGTTGGTCCGGGTCAATCTAGGGCTCTTAGTCGTCTTTTACGACACCCACGAGCAAAGCAAGGGTTGGTAGTATTCGAAGCACTATGGAATATGGAATTACAAATAATCATCATATTATTCGCGTATGCCGTTAGAGTTGTTTCCGCCGTTTTTATATCTATACCTTGCTCGAATTACCAAATATATTTATCGTTAAGATAAGTATATTAATGGATTAGGAAGATTGAATAATCCAGCAAAATTTGATATCGCCTTCTCTCGGATTACTTCAGGTATGCTCATAAGGAAATACACTGTATGCGGAAGCGTACTAGTTATTTATGATATGAGCATGATGATGACTGATGATATAAGCACGTGTTTGTTATTTTTTTGCACTTCTTATAAGATGTCTTTTATATTTGGATTCATCATCATCATCTCAGCCCATGTAGGTCCCACTGTTGGGCTCGGGCCTCCACTATGGAAGGGATATTGACCTCAATGTACCACTCTGGTCAGGCGGGTTGGCATAGTTTTGTTTTGAGTTTTACTTCTTTTCCATAGATATTATCTGTTTATTATATCTCTTAGTCGTCTTTTACGATACCCATGGGCAAGATAGGGGGTGTACTGAAGAATAGAAGAATACTTCGCCATTACACGGAATAAGATTCTAAATATAGTATTCATTTATCATTCATTCATATCAGCTCATGCACATCTTCGTTGGTCTCGAGTCTCCTCCACAATAGAAGGTCAATTGAACTACCTACTATGTCACGTTGGTCAGACCTGTTACTTCAAGTTTTCCCTCTCTTGCATAGATGTTATATGCATATTGAATCCCTTAGTCGTCTTTTACGACATCCACGGGCTAGAATTCTTACTCCGTCACAAAACGACAAAGGGCTAGTCTATATTTGCAAAATTAGATGTTGCTGCGTAATGAGATTGTGTAATAAGAAGGCCAAATTGCGAGTACAATTAGTAGCTAATGTAGTGTTTGATTATATTCTACTTTACAGTATGTAACGATATAATTAACGGCCATCCTTACTAATATTATAAATGAAAACGAAAGTAAGTTTGTTTGTTTATTTGTTTGTTACGCTTTCACGCTTAAAACAGCGAACCGATTTCAAAAATGCTTCCACCAATGGAAAGATATAATATCCGGGAGTAACATAGGCTATATTTTAACCCGGTATTCCCACGGGGACGGGAAGGCGGGTAAGGCGACTGAAACCGAAGCGAAGCGAGGGCGGGTTACTAGTATTATATAAGGTGACATACAATAGTGGCACATTGTGTAGGTAGTCAATATTCGGACCCCACTGTTCCGTTTCTTAAATGCTTCGAGTTGAGAACCCTCGCTCATTACTAGAACGCTTAAGGATGTAAGTCATCGGAGATCAACATCTGAAGTCTAATATAAATAAAACTAGAGTGTTTCTTAAAGTCACACGATAGAAGTGAAACTTTGTATTACAGAAAACATTTTAATAATGCGTCAATCATTTTTGAATAGAATAGATTGTGTTTATCATTAATTTATTTATATAAAATTATGAAAGCAAGAACTGCGCGTGTCTCGCTGTTCCCAAATTCGTACTTTTCGTGACGGAAACAGGTGGCGATCAGAAATTTAAAACCTCTTATAAGAAGTTTAAAAACCCATTGTATATTCGAGCCTTAGAATAATAACGTATAGAAGGATAGTGTCAGTACTTCGAACTTTAAAAATTTGAATCCAAAAATACTAATGGCGGGCAGACAATTACACACGTACACACGGAAACCTCTATACAAATTATGAAATCAAATTTTGTTTTTAAAAACATTAATTGTCGAAATACTTTTAAAAGTAATGTTAAAAACCTTTTTATGTTTTTCAAATGTGTTGTGGCACCATTTGAATGCACAAGCCGTCATAATTACCTATTTATTTTTTAAGAGTTGCGTACGTTCGTGCAGTGCAATGACTTGTACAGTACGGGACTGTTCCGGCGTAAGCTCCATTAGGCTCCAATTGAAATGCCTCACTTTTTGTGCGTGAACTTACCTTCTATATGTTATTATTCTAAGATTCGAGCATTAAGTTTTGTGTTGTTTTTTTCTTGCATTTAATATAATGTAGCAAATATGTATTTTGTACGTGTTTGTACTCTTAAGTAGGCCTACGTCCAGCAGTGGACGGCGATAGGCTGAAATGATGATGTACTCTTAACGAGTCTAAGTATAATGATGCTGAGCTGGAGGCTTTTTACAGTGACCATACACTTCAATATTTTAAATACGACGTAGACAATTACACCAATATTTTTGGATGAAATTGGACGGAGTATAACTTAATGCTTTCTGATTTTATGTGAGTATAACACAGTATAAGTAAAACTATTGTTACGGATTTTATCGCGATTGTATTTGATTTTGGAAATTAAGACGTTTTGAACATCTTTCAGTGTTCATATTCACGGAAAGACACGGTAAAAACGCGATAAAATCCGTAAAAATAGTTTTATTTATAAAGGAATATGAATTTGTTTTATAACTCATGAAAAATTTTATAATTTATCATTAATATTGTACTTATGTGAGAATAGAGTATAGTATGTCGTTATTGGCATCACTGTGTTTACTTAAAATGTTACATGTCCTTGTTATCTTTAGATAACGATCAGAATCGCACCATTATTGACTCATTTTTACTAGCAGACTTGAGCGTCCATTGTTGTTTGTGACTTTATAATTTAAATATATTTATTAACAAATAATATTAAAGCATTAAATAATATAATTTTAGAAATTTTGATCGAGGAAGCACCGTCTTCGGGTTCAGGATCTGGAAGCCAAGGTCCACATTGTCTGTAGCCCTTTTCCTGGAAGATTGAATTAATTTGTTTTAATGTAGGTATGTATCATAGTATACTTTTAACGATCATCATCTTAGCTCATATACGGCCTCTGCTCGAATCTCCTTCATAATAGGGGGGAAATATGGCTAATATGGCCTACTATACCACGCTGGTCAGATGAGTTAGTATAGGGTTTTATTTTGAGTTTTACCCTTTCTTGCATAGATGATATGTGTTATATCTATTAATCGTATTTTAGGACGCCCACGTAAGGTGATAATTTGTATTGTTACTCCGTCACCACATGGAAGACTATTATACTTGTACTTAACTGTCTAGTACAGGATTTCATAAACTTTAAAGATAACGGAACCTCAACAGAATACCTTTTATTTTACGGAACACCTACCGAAAACCTTTTATTTTACAGAATCCCAAATGATATCAAATAATGAACGATTCTGTGCCAGTGCGCCTACTCTCGAGTCTCGATTCCAATCCTAAATCCAATCACAGCTCGAATTTTAGCAATTTGGTACACTTGAAAGCGACACTAGCGCACGATTGGAATCAAATTCGGTGGCTTTTTTACGTTAACGTTATTAATTTAAAGTAATAAAATATTTACATTTGGTGAAAATAACAACGGTAAATGCGAAGAATTCATTCTCGATTTTGTTTAAGAGTACTAAATATAAGTTTGGTGAGATTGGAATTGAATCGGATTCGAAATTACAATTGATTTCAAGAGTAGTAATGAGTTGTACATATCACTAATTTTGCGCTATTTTAAGTTAATATTTGTAACCATGGTATTATTTCACAGCTAAATGACTAAAATTAAAGCTATTTAATATTAGCAGTACCCTGATAACTATTCTACGGAACCCCTAGGTTCCGCGGAACACACTTTGGGAATCGCTGGTCTAGTATTTTAGTAGTATCTGAATGTCGCGTACCTTGTGATACTCGTGTGGGTAACATCTGACGTTCGGCGGCCTTGTAGGGAGTGTCTGTCGGTTGCGCCAACAAGCCAGGTTACTCGCCGAGTTCTCGCCGAATTCCAAGTACTGGAATTATATTAGTTTTCATATATGTGAGAATGAAGAGAAGATTTTTATTCGTTTTACAATTTAAAACAAAAAACACATTTGAAAAATAGGTTGTCTGTAAAGTCGGTGTACAGATAATAAAGAGAAAAGGCACTTACGTATTGTCAAGTTTACAAAATTAAATTATCCAAAAAAATGAACTACCACCGAATCGCAACGTGACCACTACTGAGAAGATCCAGCAAGAAACTCAGCGCGGTTGTCTATTATTTTTAATTATTTTTTTTCTTCTTAATAGATATAAAATTGTGTACATGTTTTATAACAACTAGCTCCAGTGTGATAGCCTTCGAACCACAAGATAAATAATATAATTCAAACGATTATGGCTGGACCAGATCTCACTACTAGAGCAGCCATCACTCCCCTCAACCACTATGAAGGGAAGGGAGAGACCCGCTCAACGCAGCTACCGCAAGTAGAATAGTTTTACCTAATAACGTCATCGTTATCATAATAATAACGTCGTAAGAAAACATTGAGAAAAAATTTCATACTTCTTTGAATTAGATTGAATAATTATTACTGAATTACATATCATTATTTTGTAAAATACAAAGAAAGAGATTTTTCGATAAATTAACATTTATTTACATTCGTTAAATTTATTTTTGCTGAATTTTGCTGAAACGCTTAGGCAGATCGTGTATCTCTATCGCTCGATCCACGCTCTCGCTTGCACGCTCGTGTCAAGCGGAACGTGAACGTAAGTCATGAATTTTCGTGCGTGCAGCCATCGCAGGAGTTCATCGATTTATGAGACGTTATGAAGTCGAAATAAAACGAAAAAATAACGTAATAAAACGAGCTAAGTGCCAGTTGGAGTCGCGCACGAAGGGTTCCGTACCATTATCTGTAAAAATAGGCAAAAATTGCGTTTTTTGTATACCTACAGTATTTGTTGTTGTAGCGGCAACAAAAATACATAATTTGTGAAAATTTCAGCAGTCTAGCTATCGCGGTTCTTGAGATGCAGCCTGGTGACAGACAGACAGACGGACAGACGGACGGACAGACAGCGAAGTCTTAGTAATAGGGTCCCGTTTTTACCTTTTCGGTACGGCACCCTAAAACAAAATGGAATTGGGAAACTTATGGCTGGGAATGCAAGCGCACCCCAGCCGCTGAATTTCAGTCCAATCCAATAGAAGTGAATTAGTAATGTCAACATTTTCAATGTAACCAGAGGTATACAGAGTGTATCAGGTTATGGGGCAACTGGTCAAATGGGAGTTAAGCAATAGTGGTAGGAACCTATGAAAAAATTTTAAGAAAAAATAGTTAATGAATTAAGAGACATGTAAAGTTTTCAATGTTGCTATCGCTTTTTCGTGTAAATCTGATTGAAATATATAATGTGAGTGATACTTAATCTGCAACAATATGTTGCAGATTAAGTATCACTCGTACTTTGTTAAATGTTCATTAGAAATTGGATAAATCAATGATTACGTTCGTATAAGCAAGACAAACTTCGCTTTAAATCAGCTGATAGGCCGATGACCGTTGACGAGCCGCGTTTGTACCTACGCTACCATTGAAGCATATGCGCAATTCATTCTGTACATGCCTACATAATACGTACCATTAAAGCGTAGACTCTTAGACACACATTTTTGAAATCACTATAACTTTCATGTTATATTGTTTTTTGTGTAATATACATTCTAATTACGATCTATGAACGTTAAACTACAACATAATCGAACAGCACCCTATAACCTGATACACCATGATGAGACTAAACCAATCAGCCCCTTGACGTCCACTGTTTGATATAGACCTCCCCATAAGTATTCTACGTGGCTTGCCTCCAATGGTTATTCAGCGTTACGTTACGTTACTCAATTTTCACCGCAGTTGAGTACGTATGGTTACTCAATTCTCGTAGGATGAATATTTTAGCAATATAAAAACATACCTAAGCAACTAGGCATAATAAAGCCTTTTAATAATGAAAGAATTCTTAATATCAAATCAATATTTTAACTAAAAATGTAGTAAACTTAAAGACGTTATGATGCCCAACACTCAACTCAGGAATAATCAATGAAAAAATAAGCCTATTTCAATTTTGTGCTGTATATAGTTTTTTTATTGAAACATGTATGGGGCCACAGCATTTGGCCCTTGAGTCACAGGGCAAGTTTTATTTAATCTTGTATTCGCAGTCTCTAGGCAAAGATCCTTGAACTCCAAAATGGAAAGTAAAATTAAGCATACTCACTATTTCGTTAGTCAAGGGATCCGAGACAGGTCTTTCCGGTGCTTTGTTCATACATTCGTTGAATACGGCGATGAGTAGGAGATTGGTGTCAGGTACCGGAGCTGCCACTAGAGGCCAGCTGCAAGGCTTTGGAGGACGTTTCAGTGCCTCTTTAGCTTTTGGCGTGTCCTGTAAACATGAGGTATTAAGTAAGGAAACGTAAGGTAACGAGGTAGGTACACTTAGAGGTCTCTGAAAAGCGTGTCTTAACTGTGCCAGCAGCTTTGCTTAGGTGGTTACTTACGTATTCTATACTATTATTTTGTATGAACTATCACGTTGTTTCGCGTCATTAATAATAATAATATCAGTATTAATAATGCCCATAATAAATAAATCACATTTTTATTATCACAGCAGTTGCTATGATAACGGCTATTGAACAACCGTTAGTTCGTAATGTTCCAATGTTGCTAAATATTGCCCGATTTATTTACATTTATAGACACTGTTCCTCTCATATTTATTGTAGACTTTAGTAACTACCCTTTCTCCATAAATTTTCTATCTGATCTAATCAGGTTTGTTGGTTGTTCAATTGGAAGACAAACAACTAAACAAACTAACTTTTAGGGGCGTGAAATAACCGAAGCTTTACAGTATAAAGCGTAAAAACTCAGCGTTAAAGTATGCACAATAATAATGCAAACAAAAGACGTAAGGGAATAACTGTATACCTATATATAGTGTAACGCTTCTATGTAACGTTAACGTTACCTACACTTAACACGGAAAGGATGCTTGTCTCTGAAATTGACCTACTACACTATGTTGGTCAGACGGGTTGGTTTAGGGTTTTATTTTAAGCTTTCCATCTCCTGTATAGCCATTATATGCGTAGTTACATCTCATAGTCGTATTTTACGCCATCCGTGGCCAAGATGGATAGAGGCGGTGAATAATATTTTTACTCCTCCACCATACGAAAGTTTTTTTTTTGTTTTAAATGGTAATATAGAAAATACAGATTTTGCCAAATCTTGCAATTTATTTTAGTTGAGTGTATTGAGGTATGTTTATTATTTTATGATTGTATTGAGGTATGTTACTTATCTGCATCACATGTTTTTGGACATGTGTTACCTCTACAGATTTTTGCTTATCAATAATTTTATTTATACGCTGACCATTCGAAATAGAAAATAAGTGATTGTCTGCGTTATCAAGCTAATTAATCTTTGACATTGTGTAATTATGAATGATGAAATATATAAATACACTTTTCGTATTATCTTGATCCTAGAATGCACTGAGGTTGCATCGTGTGCTTTTAGCGAGCATATGCTTATTACGTATGTGATAATACAGTAAGGATGCAATGAGAGACCACTATTGTCTTAATCATAGATAAAAACGAGTAAGGTAAGTAATATAATATGCACAATTGCACATAACATCTGTGCAAGAGAAGGAAAACTCGAACTGAAACCCTATACCAACAAGTCTGCATGGTATAGTAGGTTGATTTCCCTCTCAATAGGGAGGAGACTCAAGTCCAGCAGTGGGACGTAAACCAGCTGTTGACGAGCCGGCTCTTTATTTCGTATTCCAAAAAAAAAAGATTGAGAATAAACATATACAATGCAACATAAGTGGTCTATGGTGTTGGTAGGTAAATCGCTAGTGAAATAAAAAAGAAGGCAAATTTGGAACAAATCTCTAAGCAAGGGATGGTGCCACATTCATTCACATTGAAATCTTTCTTTCTCATTACATTTATCGTGTGATGAGGGACAAATGTATACATGCTAAATACATACCTGTAAAATATACATAGCTCTTGACCTGTCGCATGCAGCGATTCTCGTTCTATTAACTAGTACACTTTCATTGAATAAACGTTCGAACTTCTCGCGATAGAAGTCTTGCTTCACTCGCCTGCGTCGTTTCATTTTTTCTGCTTCAGTATCACCGAAAACACCAGTGCCTGAAGATGTAAAATGGCTTTCCTATAGTTTTTTAAGACACCTTACACTAAGGAGCTATTATTTTTATTGCAGGGGATTTTACAAATAATTAACGAATATAAATTATATCCAGACTCAATAAAACAATTTATAGATCACAACACAAAGCCCTGTCCTGTGTGGACAGCGAACTCACGTCTATTTGTACAGCAGGATAATTCTTAATTACTAGGCAATTTGAGCATTTTCATCATCTACTGTTACCTCTGATTCGTAAAGTCTTTAAATCTTCTTTGGTCCCCATTATTCATAGCAATCGATTGCTACGGAATAAGTCTTTGCGTGACAATATTTTGTCATTTTTATTTTAGTTAGGTACTATCGCATTATGACGCATTACTGCCGTTACTGGTCTATCTACAATGGTTACAATGGAATCCCAGTCGCGGCAAAGTGTATTTTTTTACGAACTACTGCTATTTAAGCTACATAATCCAGAGATTTAGTGAATGAACGTAATGAACCATCAAGTCAGCTCAACTGCGAAATACTTTGTATTGTTTCCCTCCAATTTTTGGCATATAATGAATGGAAATTATGGACTAATTTCCACTATGGGCAGTGGACATCGATAAGCTAATATATGGATGGAAATATCATTAGCTATTTTCTATGTTACCTGTATTAATAAATGTAATAAGTAATATTAAATCTTGTGCAATTTTGAAAACTAGATTTGCCACACTTCCAAGCGATCTTAATATTGATGGTACAATCTGTAAAAATAAGAAAATGTTATATACATTTCATCTTTTAATGTGAAACCTATCTTAGTGCACCCAAAGATTATTAAGTGGATAAAGTAGACAACTTCTTGTTCATATGTTTAGAATGGAGCGACTGATCCCAGTCTCTCCATACAAGTGAAGGACAAAGGGATAGATGTAGACCGAAAAAATAATGGAATATTTAAAGAAAGATGGCGGTTAAGCTGAAAAAATGGAAGAAGCTGGGATAGGCCTAAACCAAAATAATCCTTGTAGACAAGTTACACTCCGACTTAGAACAAGAATTTGTGGATCGCACAAAGTATTTTTCTGCATGGGAATCGAATTCTAATCTATTGTGGAAGAGGCGCGTGCTCAGTGTATAACAACTTACAGAATGTGCAGATGATGAATCTTGAGGAGGGAAACACACTGCTTGGTAGTCGTGAATCCAATTCAGTTCGAAGACGTTAGCGTTGAGTAATGCGGCCATAACTGGAGGGTATAGAGTCGCTAGGTGCTCCCTCAAAGGGTCCACGGGAGGGTCTGTGTAATTATTCCCTTGATGGACCACAACCCATCCGTATTCATCCACTAATACGCAGGACCATGCAACACCGTCACATCGTACTTTTTCTTCTTCAGTCTGAATACATAAAATAAATTAAATTGCCTCTTTGATCATGAGGTCTTGAGTTTGAGTTCTGCTTTGAGTAAAATAAACTATAAATTCCGTCTAGTTAGGATATTTTTCAACATATTCAATGAATCGTCAACCATTGGTAAAGAACGGTGACTAAGTTGAGGAGATTACGAATTGGACGACGCTGATTAAGATGACCTCTCATCGTTTTTCAATAATGCATTACACAGAATTCTTGTAGGAGGCCTGTATTCAAAGGCGGACGTTGACGAGGAGAGACGGATGGATTGAGAGTGTACGTTGCCCTGGCATACGTCAGAAATAGGGCAGAGTGTGTTTGCGTCATTCAACCTTATGAGGTCTACTGTTGGACGTAGGCCTTCCTTACAAGTAAAATCGCAGTGAAGATACGCTTTCGAAGATAGAGCTACTACTCACTCTCTGAAAGCCTCCTTCAATATAGAAGGAAAATACCGTGCTGATTCAGACGCATTGGTATAAGATTTTGTTTCAAGTTTTCCTTCTCATATACATAGACGTTGCATGAATTATACCATTACGCATCCCTTAGTCGTCTCTAATGATACCCATGGGCAAGATAGAGAGTGATGAATTGAATTATTACTCCATCACTCTGGATTTTTATTTCGTATTGGATAAGTGGAGTATTCGATAAGAAGAGTATTTTCTTCACGGTAGGCAGCGGCCCGGCTTTGCCCCTGGTATTGCAAAGGTCTATGTGCGGCAGAATCACTTACCATCAGGTGTTCTGCCTGCTCGTTTGCCACCGTTGGCAATAAAAAAAATAGTGGTCGTATAAATTTATTTTGTTATTATAAGCTAGCGGATCCCCTGATGGTATATAACTGCTCCTCCAATACCAAGCCTAGCTAGTTTAACTGGCGTAAGATCGGTAACAGCTTTCTTAGCACATCCCTTTACCTCGTCACCGAAGTCAAGTAATCAGTGACCCGTTATTATCATATTAGTTCATATACGTATCACTGTTGGGCTCGAATCTCCTCCACGATAGGTGGGAAATTGACTTACTATACCAGGCTTGTCAGACGGGTTGGTATAGGGTCTCATTTCAAGTTTTTATTTTCTTGCATAAATGTTATATGCATATTTAATCCCTTAGTCGTCTTTTACGATACCCACGGGCATGAAAGGGGGTGGTGAATTGTATTCTTACTCCATCACCACACAGAAATAAAACTAATTTTTATAACCACTACGGTAAGTGTAGTTAAAGGCTTCATAACCTAGTAGTGTTTACCACAAGTCCAGTAATGGTAGGCATAGATAAGAAGATTGCAATCGTATATTACACTGATTAATATCAATCAGGAACTATATGCTTATCAGATCTGATTCGTTATCTATCATAATTCGATCTCGTAAGATATTGTTAATCACTGATTTAAATACATATTTTTGATTTAATTTACCTTTTGATGAGTCATACTAACTATCAATATGTGTTAATAGCCCTTTTTTTCCTGAGGGAGTTGTAAAAAGCAATTGAAAAATCAAAGAAGTTTCAAATAATCTAAAAAAAAGCTAGTTTACCGACTCAACAACGCTAGGCCGTAAACTACTGAAACTGAAAACATGATTCGTTATGATCCTTTTTATGTTAATATCTGGTTGACCGAGCTTCGCTCGGAACATTTTTGTAGAATTTATTTAGATATATATTAATAAAAAATAAAAAATGTATAAAAAATTACAAAAGAGAATATCAATAACACCGAGATTCGAACCGACGCTGTTTGAATGCTACAAAACTCAAAATTAAAACCGGCCGTCTCCCTCACTGAGCTACCGTAACTCTTGACATTTACGACGAAATTTAAATTCATATTCTTTTAAAATTTAATGTCATTTATTGTTATGCTAAAAACACCGACAAAAGAACATTTTCTATAAATAAAACCTAGCTAGATCGATTTTTTGGACCCGAATCCTCTAGTATGCCAAGTTTCAACAAAATCGTTGGAGCCGTTTCCGAGATCCTGAATATATATATAGGTATATATATATATACAAGAATTGCTCGTTTAAAGATATAAGATTATCTACGTAAGTAGAGAATCACCAAGAAAGGATTCTTTTAAATTCTTCCCTAAAGAGGGTGCAACGCAGTAGCAAAGTTTGTATCGGAAGAAAAAACTTTATCCAATGTTTTCAAATTAAGCACAAATACTTTTCAGTAAACATAAAGAAACACGTGTATAATAAAGAAACACGTGTGCAGCATTTGTCAATTTTCATCCTCTAGGGTGTTATTTTCCGACGTGACGCTGCCGACCAACGCTAGGGAGATGGTCGCCAGCGTCAGGTACTGGGACGCCGTTGCCACCTTCTGCGAGGCTGTCATCTCGCGGAAGGAGGCGGCGGACCGTGTGCGGGAGGAAAGACTCCACGCGGACACGATCCTCCATCGGCGACTGGGGTGGTGCAAGCGCTAGTGCCTGCGCCTGATGTCGCCCTAACGGAGGCTGCGGGTGACCGGACCGGGTATTTAGTACGGGCACCCGCGGAGAGGTTAGCCTTGCGACGGCGTTCGGCGTCCCGGTAGGGGACATCGACGGGAGAGGGTACTCCCTAGCGGTATTCCGTCGGGTCGACCACTGAAGTCAAGGAACTCTGCACCGGTGGTCGACCCAACGACGAAGGCGACGTGCTATACGGGTGGGTTACGGGTGTGCGTGCTTACGCCCCTCTGTCGCCCCGGACGGAGTGGAGCGAGGAGTGCGACGACCGTAAACCACCTCCAAAAAAAAGGTGTTGTTTTAAACCCTTATTTTTTATGGTAGGTTATTGTTTGGACACACCCCACCTGATCTGTCCGGGGGCGACAGGTGGGCAACGTGCGGCCCCATAACCTACTTATTTTAAACCCTAGTGTAAATTTTCATATAATAATTTTTCCCTATAACAAAAGGAAAATCTTATTTAACGAAGACGTCACAATAAAATTCACAACTTTTTTTTTTTGGGGTGGTTTGCGGTCGGCGCGCTCCTCGCACCTCTCCGTCCGGGGCGACAGAGGGGCGTAAGCACGCACACCCGCAACCCACCCACGTGCACGTCGCCTTCGTCGTTGGGCCGACCACCGGAGCAGGGTTACTTGTCATCAGTGGTCGGCCCGACAGAATACCCCCTATTTGGGGTACCCTCCCATCGACCGACGTCCCCCCCCCGGGGAGGACGTCGGCCTTTCCTTACGCGGTCAGCCTCTCGGCGGGCACCTGCGGCCTCGGCTAGGGCGGCATGACACGCAAGTACTCGCGCCCACGCCGCCCCAGTCACCGGCGGCGGATCGCCTCATCGAGGCTGCGCTCCTCGCGCAGGCGATCCGCCGCCTCCTTCTGCGAGATCACTGCCTCGCAGAAGGCTGCGACCGTCCCAATGCCCGACGCTGCCGACCATCGCCCTGGGGATAGTCGGTAGCGTCAGGACGGCACCGATGATTGCGACGAGTTCACGGCGCTGCGCTACCCAAGCGGCGCAGGCCTCGAGCGTATGCTACGCCGTGTCCTCGTCGCAATCGCAGTGGTGGCAGGACGGTGTACTCTCCCTCCCAACTACCTTGTGCAGGTATTTGGCGAAGCACCCATGCTCCGTCAACACCTGCACTAGTCGGACGGAGAGCACCCTGTGCCGCCTTTCCAACCACTGCATCAGCACCGGCCGGAAGGCCTCCACGATTCGCACCTCGAACCGAGGCCTCTCCAGCCGGACTGCCCAACGGGCAATGACGTCTCCGCGGGCGTCGACGTGCCAGGCGGTGAGCTCCCTCAACGAGACCACACCGCCCTCCGCTCGCACCCCCTTCACCCGCCGATACAATCCGGCGAGCATTTTCGCCTCCAGGTCCCACGGGGGAGTCCCGGCCAAAGGTACGCTGCCTCCGTCGCCACCGTGCGGTATCCGCGGATGGCCCTGACCGTCATGGCCCTCTGTGGTCGCCACAGAGGGGCCCTGAGTCGGACGGTCATGGACCCCGCCCACACCGGTGCGCCGTACAGGGCCATCGACCGAATAAAATTCACCACTTGTCCTTTGCTGTCATAATAGACGATTAATGTGTATGAGTTGTATAACTTATCTATGACAATGACTTATTAGGCATACAACATTTTTGTTCTTCCATAGCCATGAACATTGAAAAGGGTTTGGAACGTTGGAAAAGGGGAAATCAAATACATGTATTTATGATGATGACGATTATAAAATACTTACGGGGAAGTTAGTGACCGACGAGAATAAGTTTTTCAAGTGATGTGGATGGAAGTGGAAGCCCGCTACTCCAATAATACCTTCTGCCGGTGATCCGAGCACCTTCGCTGCCGTATACCATTCAGCATGTATATCGAACTGGAGAGCAAAATAAGAAAACATATGTTTTTAAACATTTTTTTGTTGTTTAGATAAAATGAAATATAACAAAATTTTAAAATAACGATCAGAATAGCCAGGCCGATTAAGGATAATTTATCACAAATCCTCTGCACTTATCACGCAGGTTTTTAAATGTCACTTTTTTTGTAAGGAAATACTACACACCTGCACCAAGAAAATAATCTATTGTGGGGGACTTTACAAACATAGAATTAACGGACACAAATTGCATCCAATCTCAGAACAACAATATGTGGATACCACAAAGTGTTGTCCTGCGTGGGATTCGAACCCACGACACTGGCACGTTAAGTCGGTAAACTACGCCATGTGTGCATTAGTGCCTATACTAATAACATAAGTATAAAATTCATTTAAATCACAGGGCACTTTGTACGATCCACGAGTTATTTACAATTTGTTAATTGCATGTTTGTTATTCCTCCGCAATACAAGGACTATTACCCTTTTTTTTGGGTGGGCTATGGTTAGCGCACCCGCCGCCCAGTTTCGTCTGGGGCGACAGATGGAGGCGCGCGGCCGCATAACCCACCGTAGCTAGTCGCTTTCGTCCTTGGGCCGATCACCGGTACCTTGTCCTTGTCCTCCGTGGTCGGCCCAATGGAATACCCCGTGGAGTGCTCTCTCCTCTCGACGTCCCTTTCCTGGTACGTCGGTCGCTCTCGCGTGGTCAGTCTCTGTGGGTGACGGACTAATTCCCGGTCCGGTCACCTGCGGCCTCGGCTGGGGAAGGATTATTACCCTAGCGTAGGATGTAGTCTTCCGGATGGGACGTGACTGCACCATAGCCTGCACCCAACCAAAAGGGGGGTTCCTTAAAATTAAAAAAGATATATCTAGCATTGCATTCTCATATCTGTTCGCTTATTAGCCAATTTTGCGTCGTATCTCTCGTTTTGTATAGAAGGGAAGTGGAATTTACCAACTCCTGTATTTCATTTGTATTTAATTTTTAATTAAATTTGTTGCAGGTCCTAAAGCAATTAAAAGTATTTCTCAGGATTTCCTGAGGCTCATCCTCGGTGTCTTTTATACACACTTAGGTGAGATAAGATACAAAACTTAGGTGTTTTTTAAAGAGACTTAGGTGAGATACAAACTTAGGTGTTCTTATAGAGACCATAGTGGATCTTGGCTTACAACAGTTACAGTGATGGGATTAATTAAATGAAAAAGTGTATGTGTGTATTTGTGCATGCACATAAGAAGTTAATACTTCTATGGCGTAACAAGATAATTTCTTTTTTAAATCTTAACCTTGGCGTTATCTTATGTTTGGAAAAAAAACGACACTACCTAAATAGAACCTACCCAATAGAAAAAAGTTATTTAATACATTTAAAGTTTTATTATAAAGGAATATCTAATAGGTATTTGTGACGGTGTACACGTGCATCGTAAAGAATGTTGACTAGTTAACCTCAGGGTGACGCATTTCTGCGGGTGACGGGACCGGGGATTAGTCCGTTACTGCGGAGAGGCTGTCCACGCGACGGCGACCGACGTCTTGGACGTCGAGAGGAGAGGGTATCTCGGAAGGTATTCCGTCGGGCCGACCACTGAGGACAAGGAACTCGGCACTGGTGGACGGCCCAACGACGAAGGCGACGTGCTACGGGTGGGTTATGGGGTCACGCGCCGCCCCTCTATCGCCCCGGACGGAGCCGGGTGGCGGGTACGCTGACCATAGCCCTCTCCAAAAAAAAGATGTCTCATTTTCGTGACAGTGAGCATACGCATCATAATAAAATATTAATTAAAAAAAGTTATTGAAAACAAGCTTTTATTTAAATGCTCTAAAATAAATAAATCAAGACTATTCAAACGAGTCCAAGCTCGACGGTTTTATCTTGTTTAGTTTAGGAGTTCCTATAGCCACCTTCCGACGCCATCTTGAGACCAGCTTTATGGTACCATATTATTGCATTGTGGCCGAAGCCGACGTAAGTAAACCAAATTTCAACCTAATCTCGTTAGATTAGGTTGAAATTTGGTTTACTTGCAAGTGGTTCTAATTTAACTCGCAAGATTTGTCCCATACTAACAGGGCAAGTTAATTAAATGCTTTTAAAAAATTAGTCTCACAATTTTCCCTAACACGCCAAAAGAAGTGTAACTTAAACAATCCAGCAATGTACGTTAATTGGTTGATAGAAAACATGGCGCATGAACAGCGCACTTATTGCCTATATTAAATTAAAATATCAAAAGAAATTATATAACGATCCGACACATTGATAAACTGATGGCATCTTTAATCTCATATCTGTAATTAAGCTTGCAGTTGGCAAAACATTATCTTAGATATATATCTTAATTATTCTTATAATCTGTGGTCAGAATATTACTCATAAATTGAGCCTTAACATTCATAGTGATCGTTAAACAACAGATATGTGGTAAAAGATAAGATAATTAGACAGATCAATAAGTCTGCAGATATAAACATACGATTTCTTACAATTATATCTATTATTTTCGGTGATGACGGACTATATACAATTCCCCACCCCCTATCTTGCTGATAACTGTCGTAAAAGACAACTAGAGGATATAATATGTAGGTATATAGCGTGATACCTTATAGTAATCAAGTAAAAGATCTCGGACTATTTCTAGACTCGACGATGGAGTGGCAAACGCAGGTCACTAATGTATCTAAGAAGGTTACAGGAACACTCCGCTCTCTATGCCGTTTGAAAAACTTTCTCCCAGTCAAAACCAAAACATCGCTGATTCAAACCTTAGTCCTTCCTATCATCGATTATGCTGATGTATCCTACCTCGATCTGAATGCAGGTCTGCTCAATAAGCTGGATCGACTTCTCAACAATTGCATTCGATTCGTTTTTAACCTTCGCAAGTTCGACCATGTAACCACATTTCGCTCTCGGCTCAATTGGTTACCAATTAGACAAAGACGGAGCTTGGGAATTCTTTCTTTACTCTATTCAATTCTTAACTCTCCTAACGCCCCTTCCTATTTAAAACCAAAGTTCGTACTCTTCGTTCCTCCAAAAATCTTCTTCTTCACTGTCCCTCTCACTCTTCTAGTCTCGTGCATTCCTCTTTTAATATCCAGGCTATTCTTCTTTGGAATGCATTACCTCTGGACATCAGAATGGCATTTCGTCGTGACATTTTCAAGGCCAAGGTTAAACGACTCTACTTAGATTTTCTGGCGGAGTCAACTCATCTGTGACGGCTCACATCCATTTTTATGTATGTATGTATTGTATACGTATGTATGTGTATGTATGTGTATGTATGCGTATGTATATGTATGTATATATATTTATATAGTATATATGTATTCATATTTATATATTGTATCATTTGGTAATCATATTTTGATAAATTCTGGTTATCCTCAACTATCTGTATTGCACCTGCCTTAAATTATTTCTGCTCCACCCTAGGTCGACTGGTAGAGAATGCCTAAGGCATTAAGTCCGCCTTGTACCTTTGTTGTGCAAAAGTTTTAAAATAAATAAAATAAATAAATATATAATATCTACGAAAGAGAAGAACTGGAAATAAAACGCTGTACCAATTTCGACTGACGGTGGCGACGGAGGCAGCGTGCCTCCTGGCCGGAACTCCCCCGTGGGACCTGGAGGTGGAGATGCTCGCCGACATTTATCGGCGGGTGTCGGAGACGTGCGCCCGCGGCGGCATGGTCTCCATCAAAGAGATCAACGCCTGGCGGGTCAACGCCCGCCGAGAGGTCATTGCCCGTTGGGCAGTCCGGCTGGAGAGTCCTCGGTACGGTGTCAGGACCGCCGAGGCTCTCCGGCCGGTGTTGATGGAGTGGTTGGAGCGGACGCACGGGGTGCTTTCCTTCCGACTAGTGCAGGTGCTGACGGGGCACAGTTGCTTCGGGAAGTACCTGCACAAGATTGTCAGGAGGGAGAGCACACCGTCCTGCCACCACTGCAGTTGCGACGAGGACACGGCGCAGCACACGCTTGAGGAGTGTGCTGCATGGGAGGGGGATCGCTGTGAACTCGTCGCAATTATCGGTGCCGACCTGGCGCTGCCGACCATCGCCAGGGAGATGCTCGTCAGCGTCAGGAACTGGGACGCGGTCGCCGCCTTCTGTGAGGCCGTTATCTCACGGAAGGAGGCGGCGGATCGTGTGCGAGTAGAGCTCCTATTTAGCGACACATTCCGCCGCCGGCGACTCGGGCGGCGCAGGCACGAGTATCTGCGCCTAATGCCGCCCTAGCCGAGGTCGCGGGTGATCGGACCGAGGAATTGTCCGTCACCCGCAGAGAGGCTGACCGCGCGACGGCGATCGACGTCCTAGGATGTCGAGAGGTGAGGTACCCGAAAGGGTATTCCGTCGGGCCGACCACTGACGACAAGTCACATCTGCTCCGGTGGTCGGCCCAACAACGAGGTGACGTGGGTACGGGTGGGTTATGGGCCCGCGCGCCGTCCTTTCATCGCCCCGGACGGACTGGACCGCGCGTGCGCTTACCATAGCCCACCCATAAAAAAAAAAATAAAAAAACCAATTTCGACTGAACAATGAAATGGACTTGATCGATCGACTGCACAAAAGCCGTAGTGATTATCTTGTCCGTGAGTGTCGTAAAAGACGACTAAGGGATATGATGAATAGATAACTTCTACGCAAGATAGATAACATCTATGCCGTGTGGTGACGGAGTAAGAATACAATTTACCACTCCCTATTTTGCCCGTGAGAATAAAAACATAAAAATTTCAATAGAGAAGATAGCTGGGTATTGCTATTAAATTGGGATCCTGTTATAAACATAATTCAAAATAAAACTAATACGTCCATCAAAAGACTGCAAGACACCATGAACACCTATTGTAGAGATTTGACCCACAGTAAGAGTCAAAGATTATTTCATAAAGTAAGTTTGTTAGTAAGTAAATCGTCTTAAAAATTAATAATAATTTAGCGTCATGTCCTCTAAGTTTTCTCGCCGGATCTTGCCCAGTGTAGCCGCGTTCCGATCTGGTGGTATTTATTAGGTTTTAATTAATTAATAAATTGCCATAATATAATAATCTTTACAAATTTAATGTTTAGTAATTACTAACCAAAAACAATATAATTATTTTCATTCGGCATCATTATCGTTTTATACTGACAATAAAATTGTATCAAAATGTGGGTCAAAATTTAATAACTAATCCGGTAGCGGGTAGACATAAATCTCTGTAATAAGGATGACTTGTTGGACGCGAGACATTGTAGTTCGCCCGTGAATATGAAAGCTGTGAAGTGTTCGAAACGTCGGGCAATCAAAAATCAAACACAAACACGATCAAATTTCTAAAAATAGTTTTATTTATGATAGATATGCTGTTTTCTCATTGATGCCCCTATATACTGTTTAAATTCTAATTTTTACTGTTACTCAATTAGTGTTCAGCTCCATCTATGCAAGTATTTATAATAATCTGTGATTTGTATAAGGCATATTCTTGTCGTATCGCTCTAGTAAAGTTGCACAAGCATTTACTATTTTCGGGCTGCAAAATCTTTGCACAAAGTCCGGAAAATCAAAATCTGTTTCTACTATCGATGTATTACGGTTTTCTTCCTCTTCCTCACCGTCATCGTCGTATACACTATGTAAATATTTTGTTAACCATTTAAAGATATAATTATGAAATATAACGCAATGACAGTAGATTGTATTGTTTCTTGTCGGAATTCGAGGGAATTACCTGACCACAGTATATGTGATTAACAGTCATTTTTTATGCCCGGGAATCCCAGTGTAAGAATGACAACTACAGTTGTACTGCATATTCAACTCCGTGGATATAGCTTTCTAGCTTAAAATTATTGAAATATATGTGATACTGTTGTTTATATTAAATCACAATCACACCGTCTTCGATAAAACGAGTAATGATTCAACAACTCGGAAATGTTCCACTGAAAAAACATGAATGTGAAATATGAACAGAAGTTTATAAATTCATGGTTAAAAGGTGATAGGTTCAAAGGCTTGATATATGTAAGACGAATATTAGTTTATGAGAAAGTATGAAATCTGCTTTTTGTTACATTATCTACTTCTCTTGTTTTTTATTGACGAACTGGTGTTTTACTTTTATTGGGGTTGGCAACAGTGGTCATAAAAGACGCCAAAGGAATATTATTTTGCAGAAAATATGCAAGAGAAGAAACACTCGAAATATATCTGTATAACATACTCATTATCAGTAGGTCAATTTCTTTCGTATTGTGGAGTCTAAGCCTAGCAGAGACTATATGTATATGAGCTGAGATGAATGAATGGTAATGATTGAAATCACGTTCTGATTTTGCCGTGGCGTAGCGTGGTGGGTGCCGGGGGCACCATGGCTCCGGGCGCCATAGGAAAGGAGGCGGCAGATAAGGAACAGTACGAAAATATTACATTGCATGATTGATAAAAAAATACGTTACGTTACGCAAAGAGAGGACGATAACCACCCGACGACGGCGCGTGAGTCCTCCTAAACGCGAACGAACCAATATATGACTGCGAGTAGGTACTCACTCGGTCCAATCAAACAAAACAATAACGCTACAATTCATTACGCGAAGACTTTGGATGATGGGAAGCAAATGTTCTGTAAAGAACTAAAAGTATAAAAAAAAAAATAATTTTGTTACTGTAAATACTTACAAAGTATTTATTAATTTCTGTGTTTTGTTTGAAAAAAATAAAAGTACATACATATTTTTATTTCTTCGGGAACATCATCGAACAAGTATACAGGATTAAAGATAAATAAAATAGAAAAAAAAATTAATTCTTTTCAAGTTTGATTGTTGATTGTCAATGTTTTCGTTGTTCATGATAGATATGTTGTACCTACTTCTATATACCTACCATGTTTTTTAAACCTATAAAATGACATTAGCAGTAATACTGCTAGAGTACTGCTACAGTACCTATTGCAATTATTTGGTCACCTGTAAATTGTGCTAGTAGTATGGTATAACCGGCTGAGATTTAAATCGACTCGACATGCCACCTATTTATTAATCTTTGAGTCATGACTTATTAAATTAACCTCATATTGCATAGGTTCCCTTAATCGCACAGTTGACTTTTATTTGAATAATTTAGATATCTTATTTTTTGTGAAGGGAATTCTAAACTCTAAAGTCGGTAAAATCTAACGATTTAAAACTTTAAAATAGATGTAACACTTGTCTAATAGATAAATAATTAAAAAATAAGGTGGAAGTAAGTTTATCCGTGTTTGTTACTTACTTTTCTTAGGTTACCATGGTTATCTTTTTTGGGTGGCCTATGGTGGTGGTGACGAAAAGGCAGCGCGCGGTCCCATAATCCACCGTATTACTTCCCCATCGCTATTGGGGCGACCACTGGTACCGCGTTCCTTGTCATCGGTGGCCAGCTCGGCGGAATAGTCTTTCAGGTACCCTCTCTCCTTAACATCCCTCCAAGGAGTCGGGCGCCCTATGCGGTCAGCTTCTCTGCGGGTGAAGGACTATTCCCCGGTCCAGGCACCCGTGGCCTCGGCTAAGACCTTATCAGGCGCAGCTACTCGCGCCTGCGCTGCCTAAGTTACCGGCGGTGGATCGTGTCACCGTAGGGGATTTCCTTACGCGCACACTCCTGCCCAGGCGGCACAAACCTCGAGCGTATGCTGCGCCGTGTCCTCGTCGCAATCGCAGTGGTGGCAGAATGGTGTACTCTCCCTCCTAGCGACCGTGTAGAGGTACTTGCCGAAGCATCCATGTCCCGTCAAGATCTGCACCAGTCGGAAGGAAAGCACCCCATGCCGCCGTTTTAGCCACTGCATCAGCACCGGGCGGAAGGCCTCCATGGTCCAGACACCGTATCGAGGCCTCTCCAGTCGGACTGCCCAACGGGCAATGACGTCTCGGCGGGCGTCGACGCGCTAGGCGGTGAGCTCTCTCAAAGAAACCACACCGCCCTCCGCTCGCACGTCCAACACCCGCCGATACAAATCAGCTAGCATTTCCGCCTCCAGGTCCCACGGGGGAGTCCCGGCCAACAGGCATGCCGCCTCCGTCGCCACCGTGCGGTATTCGCGGATGGCCCTGATCGCCATGGCCCTCTGTGGTCGCCACAGAGTAGCCCTGAGTCGGGCGGTCAGGGATCTCGCCCACACCGGTGCGCCGTACAGGGCCATCGACCGGATGACCCCCACGTACAGCCGTCGACATGCAACACTCGGTCCGCCCACATTCGGCATAAGCCAGGATAGGGCGCACGCCATGCCGACGAGCCGCGGAACGACCCTACGGAAATGCTCCCGAAACCGCCAATACCCGTCGAGTACCAGACCCAAATACTTCCTATGGGCCCGGATGCTGATTTCAACCGAATGGACGATGATCGAGACGCCGATGGGAGGGCCCATGTGGGACCCATGGAACAAGAGGGCCTCCGTCTTGTCCAAGGCCACCCTCAACCCCAACGCCGATCCGCCTGACGATCTCTTCGGTGCCTAGAGTCGCCAGGCTTGCCGCGAGCGTGTCGTCGGCGTAACAAATCACGCCCAGCCCGGGCGGGAGGCTCCCCTTCAACGCCCAGTCGTAGCCGATGTTCCACAGGGTGGGTCCGAGGACCAACCCCTGCAGGACACCGCACGTCATGGGGACCGGCCGCCTGTCTAACATCATTTCAATTTGGGAATGTATTTGTTGACCAGACGGAATCAGATATAAGCGTGTTAGTTGTCTTTTACGACACCTATTACTAATATAAGGGTTGGTAGTTTTCGTAGCTGCTACCACATAGCACACGAATAAAATAAATTATACTAACAATTTTTGTTATCGCGTTTGTATTTGATTTTCAGCATTCACGGTTACGGGAGGGCTGTTTACCCGTGAGTATTATTGTTCATTATGTTTTCCTTACTAATATTATAAATGCGAAAGTAAGGATGTTTGTTTGTTTGTTATGCGTTCACGCTTAAACCACATAACCGATTTCAAAAATTTTTTCACCAATGGAAAGCTATAATATCAGGGAGTAACATAGGCTATATTTTATCCCAATATTCCCACGGAAACGGGAACTATGCTGCGGGTAGGGCGACTGAAACCGAAGCGAAGCGAGGGCGGGTTGCTAGTTATTTTTATAAATAATGTACTATATGTATGTAAGTCCCAATGTTGGGCTTGGTACTCCTCCACAATAGGATGGAAATTGACGTACTATGGCACGCTGGCCAGACTGGTTGGTATAGGTTTATTTTCCTTCTCTTGTATAGATATTTCCTGCAAAGAATATTCCTTGGGCGTCGACTACGACCAGTGTTGCCAATCTCAAAATAGAAAAAAAAAACTAAAAAAATAGCAGCTCACTAATAAAAAATAAAAAAAAACAGGAGAAAACAGTAGATAATGTATATCCCTTAGTCGTCTTTTACGACACCCATAGACAAGAAAGGGAATGGTGAATTGTTCTTACTCGATTACCACAAAGGAAGTTGCGATATATAGTAATATTTATACAAGCATTTATAACATTTTCAAAGATTACTTACTGGTGGTGGTCTTTCTTCACTGATCCGTTTGATTCTGACAGGCGATACTGGAGCATGTATAATTAGTTTTTCTGGTGAAGCAACAGCTCGACGGTAAAAGGGTTCTGCCGGACCTCGTGACCACCATGATGCATTAGGAGGAGGTGCGTGAGCGCCTGTACCGTGAAACTGTTGCCAACGAGTTAACCCGCTCTCTGTTAACAAAAAGACCAGCATACATTCATCATCATCATCATCATCACAGCTCACACTCGTCCCACTGTTGGTCAGACGGGTTGGAATAGGCTTTTATTTCACGTTTTCCTTCTCTTGCATAAATGTTAACTGCATATTATAATCACTTAGTCGCCTTTATAAAGGGGGCCGAAAGGGGTTTGTAAATAATACTAAAGGCATACTTCAGAAATACTAAAGGCATCACTAAAATACACGACACGCAAAAATCTCTGGCTTTCTCGGTCATCGAACGAGGTGTAGTACCAAATTGTTACTATTCAGACGCTAATTTTCTGAGAGAGTGTGGTACTACTCTGGACGCACCCGCCCGCGGCTATATTTATTTATTTTTACTTTATTGCACATCTAGGTTAATACATGTATAATAACAATTCTGGAGATAGTACAATGGGCGGGCTCATCGCCAACAGTGATTTGTACCAGGCAACCTGTAGACACGACTGTCGACAGTGTTTTACCTCATAAAAATTCAGCTATAAAAGTTTTTTTTATGTATAACGGCACCATCTGCCCAACTATATTCCAATTACTTAACTGCTAATTTAATCAACTATGTTAATATTCGGGTAGATGGCGCTGTTACATAAATACCATGTTTATTATTTTTACCTGTCTGTTTCACCTCATCATCATCATTATTAAGATTATTACCGTTCACTGCTGGACGTAGGCGTGCCTCATGTTTCGCCACAGAGTGCGGTCCTGTACCGCCTGCATCCTACGACGCCCAGCAACGTTCACCACGTCGTAGGTTCACCTAGTGGTTGTCCTACACTGCGTCGTCCGGTGCGTGGTCGCCATTCAAGAACCTTTTTTCCCCAGTGGTTGTCCGTTCGTCGAGCAATGTATCCTGCCCCGTTTCGCCTAATACCTCTAAATTGGCCGACTTTACATATGAAAACTATTTGAAGCCTTCACGTTTTATCTTAAAAAAAAGTGTGACGGGCACGGCTAGGTCCGCACGCGTCGGTTTAATGAAAGATTTTATTAATATTATTATCAGATGATGTAATTAGATTATTCTTTTACGTTAGATTTTCTTTTTGCCGAATCATACAAAACAGGTAGGCAATGGAAGTAAATAGGTGATTTATCAAATACCGGATGGAGATTCTAAATTATGATAAATGATTTATCAGTATCGTTTAGTTTACCTTGATGGAAATGATTATGTGTTAATCTACATTATTATTATGAAGTACTTTTTGTTCTAGCGCACTATTCTCAGAAACTACCGTACATTTTGTTTTTAATTACATTGC
Source organism: Lymantria dispar (assembly GCA_032191425.1). Taxonomy (NCBI): domain Eukaryota; kingdom Metazoa; phylum Arthropoda; class Insecta; order Lepidoptera; family Erebidae; genus Lymantria; species Lymantria dispar. The sequence goes on along the minus strand of CM063452.1, from coordinate 26,072,574 downwards.
CTGTGATTACTATACTCTTATCCAAATTTATATAAGCTAATTGATCACACACGCACAAACACACGCGTTACACGTTATCCAAGGAAATCATCCACTTAATTAAAAACATCTTAAAGAGTAATAAAGGAGTCTCAAAATAACATTATGATACAGAACTATGTCTGTTCTATAAATGTCAAAATAACCATTATCATTCATTCATTCATCATTGCTTATATGCGTCCCACTGTTGGACTGAAACCTCCTCCGCAAAGGAAGAGAAATTAACCTACTATACCACTGGTCAGAAGGATCGGTATAGGGGTTTACGAGTATATCGAGTTTTCCTTTTCTTGCATATATGTTACATGAATATTATATCCTTTAGTCGTCATTTACGACCTTCTCGGGCAAGAGAAGGGGTGTTGAATTGTATTCTTATTCTGTCACCTCACGGAAAACCAAATATAACCATCAGCTGATATACCATTAGCTGATACACGTTTCACTGCAGCTCCCTGAACCTCCTCTAAAACACTAGTTCTCTCTAAAACCCGTCTGGGTTAGTGTATGGTTTTATTTAGAGTTGTACTTTTTTTTTGGGGTGATCTACGGTCTGCTCACCCTCCGCCCGGCTCCGTCCGGGGCGACAGAGGGGCCGCGCGCGGCCCCGTAACCCATCCTTGGCACGTCGCCTTCGTCGTTGGGCCGACCCCCGGTGCAGAGTGACTTGATTTAGAGTTGTCCTGGCATTTTCTCCAATTATGGAGAGGCTTTTTGCAACAGTAGACATCGATAGGCTGATAGAAAACCTCTGATATAAAAACACTAGGGGAGTTAAATTATTCTACTACACAACTGCTCAGATATGTTGAAATATGATTTCGAGCTTTTTTCTCTTACAGAAATGTTATCCATATATTATATAGGCCGCGGGTGACGTGACCGGGGAATTAGTCCGTCACCCGCCGAGAGGCCGACCGCGTGAGGAAAGACCGACGGCCTCCCCAAGGGGGGGCACATTGGTCGATGGGAGGGTACCCCAAATAGGGGGTATTTCGTTGACGTCAAGTCACCCTGCTCCGGTGGTCAGCCCAACGACGAAGGCGACGTGCCCCGCGGGTGGGTTGCGGGTGTGCGTGCTTACGCCCCTCTGGCGCCCTGGACGGAGTGGTGCGAGGAGTGCGCCGACCGCAAACCACACCAAAAAAAAAAAAAAAAAATCCATATATTATATCCCTCAGTTACCTTTTACGATACTCACAGGCAGGAAAAGGCTGACGAATTGTTTGTTAAAATAAGATGGAATTCTCGCACAACGAGAGTCAACTATTAATGAGAAGAACAAGGATTATAAGAAATAATTACCGCTAGCGAAGAATGCAGTAACAGATCCCAACTCACATGTAGTGCAGTCACGCTTGCTACCATACTTCTCGTGCTCCCGAGCCCATGTGTCTGTCGCTAATGATTCCTTGCATAGACGCGCCATTAACTCTTCATTACCTATAAATCACATAATTCAATTACTTATTTTCATTTCGTTAATAAATAAATAATATCACGATCATGCTGTCTTTTTCCGTGGATTATCATCATCGCGGCCTACATACGTCCCACTGTCAGGCTCAGGCCTCCTCCACAATGGGAGGCAATTTGACCTACTATACCAGTGATGGGCAAAGTACGGCCCGCGGGCCAACTCCGGCTCGCGCAAGTATTTAATCCGCCCCGCCGAGAGTCCATCCATCCTAAATATTCTAGTCAGCATTTTGGTGCGAAAAATAAAATCTGACGTTTATAATTGAAAAGCTTTCATTATATCATCTATTATCTCATAACCTGCCATAATTATAATTATCTCGGCAATCTGCCACAGGTATTAGATTATTTATTGGCAAAAAGCCATTCTTTTCACCTATCGGTGAAGCTAAACTATTATAAAAAATCAAAAACAATCCCATATGTCTCACACGTCTAACAAGGCGTAAAAGTAAAAGGTTTTGTTTATAAAAAGCTTTAATACAAAATGCATTTTTCTATAACTGGCCCTCCCCTAGAATTGCACCACTGTACTATACCATGCTGATCAGACATGTTGTATAGGATATGTGTATATTATATCCCATAGTTATATTTTACGACTTCCATGGCCAAGATAGGGAGTGAAAGAAGAAAGAAAGAAAATCTGTTTATAGTGACGAACAAGACTTACAATTGATTGAAATAGTAACAAAGTAATAATTGAGATTATTGCTCATCCCAAAGTGTCGCCAACTCAGCATATTGCAGGTTAAAATAGACCTGCACTAATCTTCCGTGGAGGCGCTTTAATGACGTCATGCATGTCAAATACATGAGTCAACATCCATACTAATATTATAAATGCGAAAGTAAGGATGTTTGTTTGTTTGTGTGTTTGTTTGTAACGCTTTCACGCTTAAACCACCGAACCGATTTCAAAAATTCTTTCACCAATGGAAAGCTATAATATCAGGGAGTAACATAGGCTATATTTTATCCCGGTATTCTCACAGGAACGAGAACTACGCCGCGGGTAAAGCGACTGAAACCGAAGCGAAGCGAGGGCGGGTTGCTAGTCATTAATATATTTAAACAAAATAAATAAAATGAAAAATAAACACATGTGAAAAAAAAAGGCTGTAGGCTATAAGTTAGTTATCTATGAGGTATATAAGTAAAGATATATTATATAGGAATTTTAAGTAGGAACATGAGTGTGTGTACATAGAGTGGTGAATTGTATTCTTACTCCGTCACCACAAGGAAATCATCATCATTATCTCAGCCCATATCATCATCATCACCGCAGCCCACATACGTCCCACTGTTGGGCTCGAGCCTCCCCCACAATGAGAGGGAATTTAACCTACTATACCATACTGGTCAGACATGTTGGTATAGGATTTCATTTCGAGTTTTCCTTCTCTTGCACAGCATCTTATGTGCATATTATATCCCTTAGTCGTCTTTTACGACATCCACGGCCAAGATATGGAGTGGTGAATTGTATTCTTAATCCGTCAACACACGGCAATCATCATCAATATCTCAGCCCATATATGTTTCACTCTTCGGCTCCGGCCTACTCCACTATAGCAGGGAAATTACTCTCCTATATCACGTCGGTCAAATGTGGCATAGGGGTTTATGTCGAGTTTTCTTTCTTTCACATATATCTGCATACTTATCTCCATATCATATTCGTTTTTTATGTCACCCACGAAAAATAAAGTGTGGGGGGCGGGGGGGGGCGGGGGTGGAGTATTGTATTGCATCGTCAATACACGACAAAAGTAATCAGTAGGTATCGTGAAAATCAATTAGCGGATCTAAAGAGAAATAATACTGGAGAAGAGGAAAATCTTGAAGTAAAATCTAGTCTCCAAATCTGTCTGGCCAGACATTTTTTGACAGTCTTCGACTACGGGAGAATATGCAGATAATATCGATTCAAGAGAAGGAAAGCTCGACATAAAAAAACCCTTAACCAATGCGTCTGACCACGTATAGCAGGTCAATTTCCCTCCCATTGTGGAGAAGGGCCGAGGCCAAAGTGGGACTTATGTGGGCTGAGATGATAATGATTCTGTTAGCTAACACACGGAAGGCATATAATAAAGATTCAGATAATCTTGACGCAAAAACACGCGTTGGGAATAACAAGATAATTATATTCTTCTAATATTTATTTTGTGGATATTTGATTGATTGATTGATATTGATAAACCTAGATTGACCCGGACCAACTACATCTGGTACCATTTGGGTCAACGATTACATTCCCAAGGAGGGTTGACGTCAGGCAGGCGGCCGGTCATAAAAGTCATTGCCGAAACTTTTTGCAATATGTCAAAACAGATGACATATTGCGTCGACCCCAAGTAATTGGGATAAGAGCAAGATGATGATGATTTATTTTGTGGATAAAAACTAGCCAAGACAAGCATTGAGATTAAATAGATCATAACGCAATTTGCTATATCTAAATAATTCGATTATTGAAATTAAAAAAGGCATATTTATCAAAAAGAAATATTTTCATTTTGAGAAATATAAAAAACAAATTGTATTTTAAATTCGCCTTCTAATGTTAGTTTTAATGAATAAATTACAAGATTGTCTCCAGAAGTTGGCATCTATTAAGATCTCAAGTCGTTTATTACACCATAGTCATTCTAATATTGAATCTATAGCTTCTATTTTTATTTAGATGTCACATCAATTTTCTAATAGATGTCAAATCAATGTTTTTGGTGAAATAAGTTGTTACAAAATACAAGTCGTACCTAATCTGTTCGAAATGTTAACAGACGTTTGGGAACCATTCGACAACGGAGTGACGCCATATTACAGCGGTAGAGCGAAATAAGTTTTTATCACCGGACAGTATATGAATTTTTGTATTTTAATACAATAACATCAAAAAAAGGATTTTGGAACCCTTATGACCTTGTAGCGGCAAAGCAGTTAGACCTACGTAAACATAAGGCATATCTACATTATAAGTAATAATATATACAGACTAATTTACTCTGAAAAAACTATTACAATTGTTATCTCTGTTTACCATTAGATAAATTGTGATAAAAAAGATAGCAGCAATTAATCAATACAATAGTTTCCTTTCTAATAAATTATAGGTAAGTTTACGTACTGTTTTATGATTAGGTAAATGGAAGTAGTCATAGTTATATTGTACGGGATTATACCTAAATAAATAATGACGTGGTATTTTATGCATAAATGGCTCAATCAAATAAATGCGTATGATTTCTTTTTTATAAAGATAATTTTGCGTGTAAAGATATTCAGAATGTGGTAGTCCATTCTACTTCACTATTTCATCATTGCAGGGGAAGGAAAATAGCTTATACCTACTAACATGTCAGATCAGCGTGGTATTGTATTTTAATTTCTACCCCTTCATCATTATCATATCATGGACGTCTCACTACTGGGCTCGACCTCCTTCACTATGTCAGGGAAATTGATCTGCTCTAACACTCTGGTCAGACGTGTTGGCATAGGGTTTTATTTTTTATATATTAACTTAAGCTTATTAGCCAATTTTGCTTCATGTCTCCCGCTTTGCATAGGAGGGAAGTGGAATCTTTCCAACACCTCCTGTTTTTTTTTCTAATTAAATTTGTTGCGGGTCCCAACATAATTAAAAGCGTTTCCAGGACTTCCTGAGGGTCAAACCTCGGTGTCTTATACGGAGACAATTGTGGATCTTAGCTTACAGGAGTTACAGTGGTGCGAATGTGTGATGGGATTAGTCCCAAAAAAAATATTTACTAGTGGAATCCCAAACCCCCAACCATCTTTCACCACATCTTCCTCTAATTCTGAATTTGGCTATACCCCTGGTGTTGCTAAAATCCAAGAACGGCATTTACTTATCATCACGTGGATTTGAGCCGAGAATGCTGTCGGCTCTCACAGGCCAAACCAATAAATAGAAAATAAAAGTTAGTATTTTAGTAACTTATGATTAATTTTAAATTAAGTACTAACATATGTAATTTTTATCCAGCAAAACTGGTTTGATTGCAGAGAAGAGATGCTTAGTTTTTTGCATTGCGAAGTTAGGTTCATCGCTGCGTCGCCGAATAAAGTGGAGCACTTCTGATTCGCTGGTATCGAAGTGTGGTTCAATGTGGCGACAGTACAGCCTGTAAAATGTAAATAAATATCTACTTAGCCTTTAGTGGGAGATAGACCAAATAGTCTGCCCACCAGCCTATCGATAGACATAGGGTTCTTTATGACAGGGAGCAAACAATAGCATAATCGCTTCTTTGGTAGGCATCTTAGCGAGCGCAGTTGATGTTATAATTTTCCCAGGATAATCATTATTTCCGTCGGGCCGACCACTGATATCAAGTAACCCTGCTCCGGTGGTCGGCCCAACGACGAAGGCGACGTGGTATTCGGGTGGGTTGCGGGAGTTGCGTGCTTAAGCCCCTCTGTCGCCCCGGACGGAGTGGTGTGGAGGCGCGCCGACCGCAGCCCACCCACAAAAAAAAAATAAGGATAATCATTATTGTCTCAGCCCATATGTGACTCACTATTCGGCTCGGGCTTCCTTCTCTACGAGAGGGAATTAGACCTACTATACCACGCTTTTTTTTTCACGCTGTGGAAATGCATTTACGCTCTATCCCCCCGCCGGTGCTAGACGAGGGGAGTGTGTGTGGGACTCGCCGGCCACATAAGCGACCGAAATACCCACTAAAACCACAGTGGCCCCTTCTGCGCTTTTACGGGGTGCCAGAGAGATCTATAGGTTCTATACCGCGATACTATACCACGATCTATACCACGATATATACCACGATAGATACTATACCACGCTAGTCAGACATGTTGGTGTAGGGTTTTATTTCGAGTTGTTCATCTCTTGCGTTGATGTTATTTGCATGGCACATACCTTAGTCGTCTTTTACGACACTCACGAAAAAGAGAGGGAGTGGTTAATTGTACTCTTAATCCGTCACCACACGGAAATTATGCTGTCTATGTTTATAAGATAATGATAATCGTCTTTTCTCCAAGTGATATCTTCGCAGATTTTTACGACCCTCAGGGGAAATATATTACCCCTCAAGGGGGTATTCCGTCGGGCCGACCACTGATGTCAAGTCACCCTGCTCCGGTGGTCGGCCCTACGACGAAGGCGACGTGTCGCGGGTTGGTTACGGGTGTGCGTGCTTACTCTGCGCCCCAGACAAAGTGGTGCGAGGAGCGCGCCGACCATAACGCAAAAAAAGGGGGAAGTATATTGGAAATCGATATTGTATAAAATATCACCATACAGCACGGGATATGCATAAGGGTATTTATTGATAAATTGGTTGCAAATTCTGCTTCAGAAGTTGTTTAACATGCATCTCCATAGAAACCAAACTAGACTAATGCTCTTCATTTAATGGAAACTAAATTAGTTACTACACAACATATATTATATAGTATTAAAATAATTCTTATCAGTACAGAACTACTTATCGCTTCTGGTATTTAAATTACATAAACTTTGAAAAATTACGCAGTTTAAACCATTGCAACCAAAGCCGGAAATAATTATGAAACAAAACTATTCTATGTAATCACTGTCATGGTCAAAAACTTCGTTGATAATTTTCTTTAATATATTTATTATAGATATAAGAAGTCATTCATATCTTCCACGCTATATTTTATCTATCAACGTCATTACGTCCATTATCGTTCTTAGTAGGAAAACTAATTAAAACAATGGAAAACATGAATATTGAATAATTACTTTAAAATCGATAAAACAGTACGTACCAGTCTGGTTGAATAACAAAGTCCGTTTGAGACAATGATTTCAAAGCTTTTTGAGCGATTTCTTTGGTGAAAGAACCCTCCGGTACTTTATGAAAACGATTATATAAAGGTATAACCGCTACAGCCGTGTAGTGATTCAAAATCCGCTTCCAATGATATTCTCTCATTTCCAAAATGGCTCTCATGCCATTCTCAAATATGCTTTTCCCATACATTGTTTTATTCCCACTGTTTTTGTCTATAATAAGGGCTTTGCGAAACTGAAAAAAAAAATATTGGAGATTATCTTTTATTATCACCATTTCAGCTCATATACATCTCATTATTGGGCTCGAGCCTCAATAGGTGACATAAAAGACGACTAAGAGACATACTTGACCATCACAGTTCATATAACTTCTACTACTGGGCTCGAGCCCTCTCCACAATGGGAGAGAAATTAACCTACTTTACCACGCTGATAAGACATTTTGGTATAGGGTTCCATTTCGAGCTTTCCTTCTCTTGCATAGGAGTTACGTGCATACTATATCCTTCAGTGGTATTTTCGACACCCACGGCCAAGATGGACGGGGCTGGTTAATTGTATTCTTACTTCGTCACCATACGGAGAGTGAATATAATTAAGGGATATACCTAATATGCGTATAATATCCGTGCAAGAAAAAAGCAACGTAAAACAAAAATCTATGTCAAACCGACTGGCCAGCGTGTAGGTACGTACTTCTCTCATTTGGAGGCATTCCTTACCTTGAATTCCTAGTAATATGAGAAGAGGAGAAAAGTATGTTAGTATATTATCTTACTTATAAAACTTACTTTGATCCATTCTTTTGGGTAATATCGTGGGCGGTGGCTCTCTGCCGGCTGTTCGACGTCTAGGAAATCGACTGTTCTGTATCCAGGCTTCAGGATATCGCCATCAAACTGAATTCAGTAATATTGTGAAATTAGTTGTGTTAATTGTAGCTGTTCAAATCTAACAATTATTCTGTTTATAAATAAAGATATAGGTGCCGTCACTAGGGAGGACAGTTCTTTGTGCGATTCGTGATTTTTCTATGTCTGATTGTTATTTGTATCACTTAATTATATATTTATAAAAGTCCGACCCAAGGAATAATTAGTTCCATCCATCCATCAGCCTACAGACGTCCACTGCTAGACATAGGCCTCCCCACACAATAATTAGTTAATGTGGAGTATTTTCTTAAAATAATTAATCCTTAATAATATGCACCTTGTAAGAGATGTTCAAGGTAAATAAATAGATAAAGATCCTTATTGGTTTATATCATGATTTTTATGTTCTGATTTCTGATGTCGGGCATTCAAAAATCAAAAACAAATGCGATAAAATCCGTATATTATATATATCCGTTTATTTACAATGTCTTTATTGGTTGATATGAAATCGACAGTTATCGCGATCTCGTTATTGCATCTGCGTAGAATCAGTTAAGAACGCTATTGCTGTGTCAATATTTTGTCAAATATCCTTTGCAATCATATTATTCGATTTTTATGAAATCAAATATATTGGTATATTATATATTCGATGGTATAACCGATAAGAGGCAGAGGCCCTTTTTGTGGTAGCGCGTATAGTCTGGACACATGTCGCCTAATCCATTCGGGGCGACGGAAGGGCGGCGTGTGGTCCTCTAGCTTATCATAATCCCTCCTCATCGTGATTGGCCTGACCACTGGTATCGATTCCTTGCCCTCGGTAGTAGAATCAGAGGCCCTATTAGGTAATTCAAAAGAAGCAGGCTCTGATGATGAGTCACATATTTCCGGGCCAAATTATTCAAAATCGGTGCTCTGAGGTTAGGTTAGTTATTGGTTTCATATTAACTTATTGCGTCTACTTGGACTATTAACTATGCTTTCGAAATTAAAAGAATTGTAACTGAAATCTTTGGTAATAGATTTTTGGACGATAATCGTAGAGAATTTATTTCGATTCGAAAAAAATTGGTAGCAGGTTCTTAATCAATGTATGACTGCACTAATATAGTCTCTGGTTCTGGAATCTAGAAATATAACACGATGTTAAGCTGTCCAACGACATGATATAATAGTCCATTATCCACTGTGACTGTGGAGGATACATAAATATTACAAATGCGTATTGAATTTACGAAGCATTCTGTAACAACTTACAAGATTGAGCACCTTTTTATATATTGAGTCCTTTTTATAATCTTTCGTATAAAAATATCAAAGAAAATGTTTCTTGAGCCGTTGTCTTTTCAATATAGATATTTATTTGAAATTGGTAGTCATTATAACGATAATAGAAATACAGATAGTATATAAATTTCAACCCCAATGCTTTATAGGATACGGCTCGCTAGGAGATTTCATGAAAATAAAGTAAGAATACATCTTGTCTTTTTTCTATTAAGGCGGGCGTCATTAAGAATATTAAAGATTGACAAATTTGACATGAAACCACATACCGATCTGTCTGCATTCTGTGTTGCAATATACATATATATACTTATCTTCTTCCTATATGTTTTTACTATTTATATATCTATATTCCATATTACTGTATCTATATTCTATCCTTACATATTATATGTTCTTACATTCGGTTAGTGGAGGAGGTTAGTGTAAATAGTAAAATGTCTATGAACTGTAGAAGAAAAAACGCAGAGATGGATGGACCATGAACCTGCGAAGGTTCGAGGTGGTTCCGTTACCATCCTTTGGGTACGGCCTTAAAGAATTAAAGGATATCTTTTCAAATAGAATTAAAACTTACTGTTGGCTTCAAATTATCGTGTATAACAACATTCCCACGATGATCTAAAAGAAATAAAGATCCACCAGCGCCAACCTGTAATAAAATAATAATTTTTCATTTTACTTTTCTACCAGCAATGAACTGTATCAAGAATCAAAAATATGGCCAACATTTAATAACTAATACTGTAGCGGGTAGATGAAAGAAAACCTTCAATAACAATGACTTGTTGGACGCGAAATACCTTAGTCCTCACGTGACCATGAACGCTGAAAAGTGTTGAACGCCGAAATGTCGAAAAAGTAAAAATCAAATATTAACTAGATGAAAACAGCAAAAATTGTTTTATTTCACATGGCTAATACGTGTATCATCTAATATCAGCTCATATATGTCCCATGCCCGAGCACGAGCCCCTCCACAATGGGAGATAAATTGACCTACTATACGCTGGTCAGACGTGTTTGTATAGGGTTTTATTTCTGCGCCTGATGCCGCCCTAGCAGAAGCTGTGGGTGACGGGACCGGAGATTTGAATCCGTCAGCCGCGGAGAGGCTGACCTCACAATGGCGACTGACGTTCCGGGAAGCGGACGTCGACGGGAGAGGGTACCCTCTCAGGGTATTCCGTCGGGCCGACCACTGAAGACAAGGAATTCTGCGCCGGTGGTCGGCCCAACGACGGAGGCAACGTTCTGTCGGTTGGGTTACGGGGCCGCGCGCCGTCGCTCTGTCGCCCCGGACGGAGCCGGGCGGCGGGTGCGCTGAAAGTAGCTCATCCAAAAAAAATAATGGTTTTATGGTTTCGAGGTTACATGCATATTTTAATCCCTTAGTCGTTTTTAACCACACCTACAGACAAGAGATGGGCGGTGAATTGTATTCTTACTCCATCATCGCACAGGCAAATACTCGCATGAACCTCAGAAATCATTATAGTGATTTCTGAGGTTCATGCTGACATTTCATTACTTCCACATAAGAAAGAGATTATGTTGATCCGATATGAGTAATGACATGTTATCTATATTCTAAATGTATGGATATCAGAATATAATCAATATTTTAAGCTAAGCCTTATTATACGGATTATTGTGATTCATTTGAAATTACCTAATTTGTGAAATATTTTACACTAGCAACCCGCCCTCGCTTCGCTTCGGCTTCAGTCGCCTTACCCGCGTAGTTCCCAATCCCGTGCGAATACCGGGATAAAATACAGTCTATGTTACTCCCTGATATTAAAGCTTTCCAATGGTGGCAGAATTTTTTAAATCGGTCCAGTAGTTTCGGAGCCTATTCAATACAAACAAACAAATCTTTCCTCTTTATAATATTAGTATACATTATTACGCATTCGTTGTATTCATATAATTCGTCATATACATGCAACTCAGCTGTATTGATTTATAATCTCTTTCCGTGTTGTGACGGAGTAAGAATACAATTCACCACCCTCTGTCTTGCCGTAGGTATCGTAAAAGACGACTACAGGATATCGTGTGCATATAACAACTATGCAAGAGGGGGAAAACTTGAAATAAAACTCTTTGCCATCCCGTCTGACCAGCGTGGTATAGAAGGTCAATTTCCCTCTTTTGGGATTTTATTGCATTTGATTTTTAAATACTCGAAGTTACACTTTCCAGCGTTCATGAAGTGACCGTGACCAAGAATTCTGATCCTCTCATGCTTGAAATTCGTGAATAGTCTTTCTCACATAGTAAGCTTTGGATGGCAAGGAATCTGTACTAGTGGTCGGCCCAATAGCGATGCGGAGGGAACACGGTAGGTTATGGGGCTCAACCCGCTCATTCGTCGCCCTCGACGGATTGGGCGGGGTGTGTCCAAACTATAGCCTACTATAATCCTCCTCTCATTTGCAATTAATTGGAAATGTAATTATTTATTCCTAAGGAGAGATTCTTGGGAAAGTAATTGTTGACTAGATGGGGTCAGATGGAGCCCGGCGTCGAATCAAAAGCCAACTCAGGTCGATATAAAACTCTTACTTTTATTTATTTATTTAAATTTCATGCACAAGTACATAGGCAGACTTAATGCCATAGGCATTTTCTTCCAGTCAACCTTTGGGTGATGACGAAATATTATAGTAGGTGCCATTTATATTGAAAATTGTTGAGATAACTACTTCTGTTTATGTTAAAAAAATATATACCTGTATATCTAAATAACAATAATATGAAAAATAATAAACCCTACATATATTTACATATAATACATACTCATAGAAATATACAAGTATATATACAAACTAGCAATCCGCCCTCGCTTCGCTTCGGTTATAGGTTATAGTCGTTTTACCCGCGTAGTTCCCGTTCCCGTGGGAATAGCGGGATAAAATATAGCTTAGTTTACGCCCTGATATTATAGCTTTCCATTGGTGAAAGAATTTTTGAAATCGGTCCAGCCGTTTTAAAGATTACCCGGAACAAACAGACAGACAGACAGACAAAAATTTTTTAATTGCTATTTTAGGCATAGGTGTCGTGCAAATAACCGTGTGAGCATGAAAAAACCCTATTATTTTGACATTACAAACAGACACTCCAATTTTATTTATTGGTAGAGATTAGTGATGTAACGAATATTCGCATTCGCATCGCGAATATTCGCATATGTTTCTGACATTCGCAATCGCATTCGCATTCGCAAGGAACGATGCGAATGTTTGGCGAATATATTTGACAAAATAAAAGCAAATTATATATGTAATTGTGTAATGATATCATAATATTTATTATTTTTATTTACTCATAATATTTGAATAAAGCAATATTATGGAACACTCTGGTCGGCAACTAAATTAGAAATACTGTCTCTCTTATTTTTGTCAGTCTAATATAAACTAATGAATGGGAAGCCAGTTTTTTGTTCGGTTATACTGCGAAAACTACTGAACGATCAGAATAATATTTATACCATAAGATGCAACATGTTTCGGAGAAAGATTTAGTATATAATATGTTGGTGAATACTTATCCGGAATTTATATTTGTTTTTGACGTGACAACGTCTTATAATTCGATGGAGCCGGCTGCACACACGAAAAAACATGACGTATGCGGCGTTACCTCACTCTGAGGCGTCCACTTAAGGCTTTTTTTTTATTTTTTGGGGTGGGCTGCGGTCGGCGCGCTTCCGCACCACTCTGTCCGCGGCGACAGAGGGGCTTAAGCACTCAACACCCGCAACCCACCCGAACACCACGTCGCCTTCGTCGTTGGACCGACCACCGGAGCAGGGTTACTTGTCATCAGTGGTCGGCCCGACGGAATAGCCCCTACCCGGGGTACCCTCCCATTGACCGACGTCCCCCGCTCGGGGAGGACGTCAGTCTTTCCTCACGCGGTCGGCCTCTCCGCGGGTGACGGACTAACTCCCCGGTCACGTCACCCGCGGCCTCGGCTAGGACGGCATGGGACGCAGGTAGTTGTGCCTGCGCCGCCCCAGTCGCTGGCGGCGGGTCGCTTCGTCGAGGCTGTGCTCCTCGCGTTCACGACCCGCCGCCTCCTTCTGTGAGATAATTGCCTCGCAGAAGGATACGACCGCGTCCCAGTTCCTGATGCTGCCGAGCATCTCCCTAGCGATGGTCGGCAGTGTCAGGTCGATACCGATGATTGCGACGAGTCCACGGCGCTGCTCTGCCCAAGAGGCACAGACCTCATGCGTATGCTGCGCCGTGTCCTCGTCGCAATCGCAGTGGTGGCAGGACGGTGTTCTCTCCCTCCTAGCGACCCTGTACAGGTACTTGCCGAAGCATCCATGCCCCGTCGAGACCTGCACGAGTCGGAAGGAGAGCACACCGTGCCACCGTTCCAACCACTGCATCAGCACCGGCCGGAAGGCCTCCACGGTCCAGATACCGTATCGAGGCCTCTCCACCGGTCTGCCCAACGGGCGATGGGATCTTGGTGGGCGTCGACGCGTCAGGCGGTGAGCTCCCTTAAGGAAACAACACCGCCCTCCCCTCGCACCCCCGACACCCGCCGATACAATTCGGCGAGTACTTCCGCCTCCAGTTCCATTTAAGGCTTGCCATACAAAATATCTATCAAAAAAATAAAATTAAAATTTTCTTTTGAAAAATGAAACCTTTCCATCAGTATTTTCTTATGACGTTGTCACGTTCAACTATCGTCAGTAAACCGACTTTACAGACAACCGATTTTTTTGTGTGAATGAATAATGAATTTTGCCAATAAAAAAGAACATGATTCTTTATGAAAATATTACATTATTTTTGTTAAGTAATCATTAAACTTTTTGACATACCATGCATTTAACACTCTCAGCGTCACAAATTGTGAAATAACTCCACACTTCAGTAACATGTGCTTTACTCATGTTTGTAAGACAAATACAATAATAATAATAAACTAATCTCAAATTACAACGAATATTTTCGAACGAATCTGATTGGTTTCATTCGTTCAACTTGTAACGGTTAATCTTTGCTATATTTGGCTTAAACATGGCTGGTACGAAATGTTAAACCCGTATGATATTTTGCACGCGCTTTATTTGAAAGTCAACATTCATATATGTTATATTCGCATATTCGCATTCGCGAATATTGGAGATAAATATTCGCACTCACAATCGCATTCGCGAATGTCTCAATCCTAACATTCGTTACATCACTAATACAAATACACATATACCTATATGAATATACACTCGAAAATTTAGGAAGAACAATCTGCCAAAAGATCAATATAAAACTTAGGAACTCTAGATTTGAATGATTCACGTGTTTTGGATTGCCTGATTTCAAGAGGGAGGGCGTTCCACAGTAAAATAGATTGAATGAAGAAAGAAGAATGAACCAAACTGTAGCTGTGAGTGGGACAAGAAAGAAAAAGATTGTTAGAGGAACGAAGGTTGCGGTCATGATTGTAACAAATATATTGAAAATGAGGCTTTAAGTATGAGGGTGCATACGGAGAGTGGAGAATAGAATATAGCATAGTTAGTGCACGCAAATTTCGTCGTTGACGTATGGGCAACCACTTTAGTTCGGATTGAAAGGAAGAAATGTGTGGAAATTTTCTTTTACGATCATCATCATTACAGCTCATATACGTCCCACTACTGGGTTCGAGCGTTTTTCATATTGGGAGGGAAATTGACCTACTATAACACGCTGGTCAGGCGGGTTGGTATCCGCGTGAGGAAAGACCGACGTCCTCCCCTAGGGGGGGACGTCGGTCGATGGGAGGGTACCCCGGGTAGGGGGTATTCCGTCGGGCCGACCACTGATGACTAGTAACTCTGCTCCAGTGGTCGGCCCAACGACGAAGGCGACGTGGCGTTCGGGTGGGTTGCGGGAGTTGCGTGCTTAAGCCCCTCTGTCGCCCCGGACGGAGTGGTGCGGAAGTGCGCCGACTGCAGCCCACCCAAAAAAAAAAAAAGAAAAAAAATGGCGTGTTGGTATAGGCACGGTAATATTATCAATCAGTAATCCAACTTCATACAAACGGACGAAATGCGAGCTGAGCTATACCTACGCGCTTCGATCTCGGCATGCGCTCGGCATGCAGACAGTCGCGACTGTGCTGCAGTGACGAGCGAACGGTGTGTTGTTTTTTTAACAATAACTGCGCGAATTTTTCACTAAAATACATAATTATACACATATTTAATATGACAAGTAGGGATATTGTGCTGTTTTTGGTTGCATGAATTCGTCAATAACCAATCCAGAGATAACTTTATTTTAGATTACCTGCAAACTCTGAAATCTTACCTATTATAAAATAATTTTACCTACTAGTAGGTAGGTACATAATGTGTGTCGTTTTAATGTATAAGTATTTCCTTTATTCTCCCGAAAAAAAGTTGTCTGGATTAATAAATAAAGTGAATAAAGTGATTGACACGAGTGAAATAGGTAGTTATAGGCGGTTCATGAATCATGTTACGGTAGGTACGCTTCTGTTAAAACTCATAATGTGTTTTGTTTTGTTAGTTTATATAATTCAAAGTAAAGACGTGGTATTTTATTATTAATAATAACAGATGTCTATTGTACTGTGTGTATAAATAGTACTAGAAAAAAATAATTTGACCGTCTGTCTGTTACTATATTTTGTTATTTAAACATAAACATGTTTTTTTTTAATTAAAACTACCAATCAAAAATCAACACGCATTCTTATTGAACACTTCCTATTCAATTCACAAAGTATTTTATTTGTTTATATAAGACAAGTATATACAAAACTAAATGGAAACACAAAGTAGGCAAATGTAATTAAAATGCTAGAGGCGGGCAGCCCTATCACATGTTTACATACCGCATGGATGTAGGCATTTAATTCAAGGTTACGGCCGAGATACATTACTGATAGACTGATAGAGGTTTTATTTCAAGTTTTTCTTCTCTTGCACTGTTATTATATGCATATTCCTTAGTCGCCTTATACGATACCCACGGGTGAGGGTAGAGATGTTGAATAGTATTCTTATTCCGTCACCACACGGAACACGGTCATAAATATTTACCTTTTTATTTCAGGATTTATTAACCATCCAAAAATACTGCAAATGATGTGCTTCAAAACTACAAACTATCTTTGAATAATAATCTAAATATAGATTGTGTTGAGAAACAGTGTACAGATGGCTTGGAACTTAAAGGTTTTCAAATTACTAGGGAAATTACATATACTATGTGACCCCATTTTAAGTATGCGATCCACTTTTTAATTTTTTTAACGATCTCCCTCTCCCATCTCCTTTTACGATACTCATGATTAATGTAAGGGTTGCCAATCTTCGTAGTTGCCATAAAACAATCACAAACTCAATATAATCAAACAAATATATAATAACAATATAGGTATAATTAATATTATCTTATAACAAAAGGCATTAATATAATCTATTATTTTTAGTTTGAATTTTTTTCGAATGGAAAATTATTACGCACTGTTTATTCATTGATGGACTTCGGTCTTTGACCAGCCAGGGTCAGCAATGCTGAATGGTGCTGTACGTAGTAGCCAGTCGTGGGTACAAAGTGCAAGATATTTAATGAATGATGCAATGACGGCGATATTTTGATAACGTCATATGGTCATAAATATCATCATCATCTCATTCCATATATGTCCGTCTCTTGGGATCCTTCACTGGGGGAGAGGAATTGACTTCCTATACCACGCTGATCAGATGTGTTGGCGTAGGGTTTTGTTTTAAGCTTTCATTCTCTTGATTAGATATTATATGCATATTATATTTCTTGGCCGTCTTATACGATACCCACGGGCAAGAGAGGGGGTGGTGAATTGTATTCTTACTCTGTCATCATACGGAACACGATCATAAATATTTATCATTTTATTTCAGGAATTATTACCATCTAAAAATACTGTATATGCTGAGCTTTAGAACTACAAACTATCTTTGAATAATCATCTAAATATGTTTTGATTTTGTTGAGAAATAGTTTGCAGGTGGCTTGGAACTTAAGGGTTTCCAAATCCCTAGGGAATTTACACATACTACGTGACCCCATTCTCTTTTAATTCTATCTATTTATTTGGTTACGTACATAAACAACGCGATTCATTTTTTATCTTTTAACTATCGACAGAAGGGGTGTTATAAGTTTGATTAACCCCCGATAGGAATAGAGGAGTGTTATAAGTTTGACGTCGATGTCTGTCTGTCTGTGTGTGTGTCTGTGGCATCGTAGCACTCAAACGGATGGACTCATTTCGATGCGGATTTTTTAATTTGAAAGCCAGTTACCTGGCAGTGGTTCCTGGCTATGTTTGGTTAATATCGGTCCAGCAGTGTAAGAATAGCAGCTCTTTTCCCAAATGATGCAATGGCGTATGATTACTCGATTAAATGCTTTTACGCTTACCAGTATAATCATTAAATGACAAATAATTGATAATTCCTGCTGAAGAGAACGTAATACTCTTTTTTTGTATTTATTTTAGTTTGTGACGGAGGTTATTTAAAATTTTCAATTGAACCATCTCCTGCTCTCGGTGAGCATATATGACTAGGAACCAATTTTGACCAAGTGACGTATTTTTGTAGATCCCCAACCTGAATAGGTCACGCAATATGGATAAATTCTCTTATCTATTATTATATAGCTTACCAAATGATAAGGTAGCCTCAATTTCAAATGATCGATGGGGATATCGACGCCGGCCACACCCAGCAGACGATTGACGGGATACTGCATATTTTAATAACAATTATTATCTGTAATCCGTATTAATAATATTATTGTTTATATGAATTGGATTAGTTTTGATACCTTTTTATCCGATTGCTGTAAGCCTAAGAGGGATATATCTTTCACCTGTTTGTATGTATGTTCGTTTCAATCATCATCGTTGTGGCTCTGAGGATAATGCGTTTGAACTGTGTGTATGTTTGTTCGTTTGTATTATCATTATCGCACCTCAAATACGTCCTACTATTTGGCTCGAGTCTTCTTCACATTATGAAAAAGATTTACCTGCTATACCACGCTGGTCGGACGTGTTGGTGTAGGGATTTATACTGAGTTTTGCTTCTCTTGAATCAATCTTATTTACACAGTTTTTATATCCTTTAGTCGTCTTTTACAACACTTACGGATAGAGTGGTGAATTGTATTCTTACCCCGTCACCATCGCGGCATATCACCACATAGAATTTCTACGTACCGTAACTGCTAAATGGCTCAACCGATTTTGATAAATGATACGCTAACATCACATAAATTTGCAAATATCACTGGATGTAGAAATGTCTTACAAAATAAAATTCAAGGTGATAGATGATAAAGATGATATTAAATATCAAATGAAAAAACAATTTTTGTTTAAAGTTGTCAAAATAAATGACTTCAGGTGTTAATGATACAATTTTGTCTGTTTTTTCACAATAATAGAGGCCTATTGTTGTTATTTTTGGTGAAAAATATAGTTATAGACGGCAACAACTATCTATTTTACCACTCCGCCTGTTTGTTTAAGACGTGTAACAACGGGATAGAAATATAATTGTCACTACCTTTTACTTAACCGTAGAAGTCACAAAAGCCGGCTAAGGATGAACACTTCACTTCCCAGGAGAGTGGGAAGCAGCTCTCTCCTGGGAAACGTATAACGCTTCACTACGATTGCCAACCCGCCTGCCATGGTGATTACGAAATTTTTCTCTTATATGAGTACGAACTATGAGGGAGCCTTACGTCCAGCATCCAGCAGTGGACGGTAAAAGGTTGAATGATTTTTGCTCGGGATAAGTTAGGAAGCCTTATAAACCGACGCCTATCTTACAGCCTAATAACAGAATATGTTCATACCTTTGATTTTTCGAATCCGTTACATATTATGTTTAATATTTGAATATCTGGTCGACCGAGCTTCGCTCAGAATATTTTTGTTGTATTTTTGTTGAATTTATTTAAATATATATTAATAAAAAATAAAGATTCAATAATGAAAAAAGTATAAAAAAATACAAAAAGAGAATAATAATAACACCGAGATTCGATCCGACGCCGTTTGAATGCCAAAACAATACTAAAAGGAAACTGGACTACTTCCCAACTGAGCTATCGTAACTCATGACGTTGACGGCAAAATTTGAATTCATATTCTTTTAAAATTTAATGTCATTATATTGTTTTGCTAAAAACACTGACAAAACAACATTTTCTATAAATAAAACCTAGCTAGATCGATTTTTGGCCTCAAAACCTCTAGTATGCCAAGTTTCATCAAAATCGTTGGTGCCGTTTCCGAAATCCTGAATATACATATATGTATATATATATATATATATCTATATATACAAGAATTGCTCGTTTAAAGATATAAGATTATTTGTAATTGTATGCTTATCACCATTTTGGATAAACAGGTGAGTATCAAAATCACTATCTACAATATGAGACGAGACGGTAGCAATATCGCAACGCAGTTACTTTTGTTGCTAATGAAGATTTCTTCATAAATACAAAATTTTACCCTGCACAGGAATTAAAGCTGAGGTCACACTATCGATAAGCGTATGTTTATATTACATTTATATAAGTCCTACTGTTGGGTTCAAGCTTCCTCTATAATAGAAGGGAATTTTTTCCCGGTTTTATGTCGAGTTTTCCTTCTCTTACTTGTCTTTTACTACCCACTACTACTTTTATTACTAAGGTGAATGAAATTATTATGAAAGAGTTCTACAGTGTGATACAAATAATAAAGTTCACGTATTTTACCGTTCTTGTAGCATTCCTTTGATTTTCCTGAAAACGAAATCAGCACGATAAGTTTACGATAAAAGTAATTAATCCGAATATATTATGTACATTAATCATTTAAGTATACATTTATCTTTTATATAAAAACAAAGTCTTACCTCGTCCAGTTGTATTGTAATATTCTGGAATCAAGAGCAATAGTCAATGAAATATCAAAATATGTGACAACATAAATTAAAAAAAAAAACTGGTAATATACCTCACTAGTTGTGTAATCAAATACTGGCACAGAAACGCTTATCTTTAATCTGTAGTTTAATTCATCCCCTTCGTAATAATGTCCGTATTTGTCCTAGTAATAAAAAAAATGTTATCGGCTTAGTAAATCATAACAACTATTCATTAGAAATTGTTATTATTACTCAAGTAAGAGTCAGATGTTACTATGAGTTGAATTACTACAAATTTTAAATATGTTCAGAACCCATTTGTTACCGCCTCTGATCATGGCAGCACAAACATCTTTAATGGGTGTAAGATTTCGCTCAGGTGTAAGTTTGGATATTTATACGCCAGTGGTTCGCGAAAAAGGTGGAGAGTCTAACCTGGGCAGTTTGTAGAGCCCATGCTGTCTAGCTTTTGTCCTAGAACCTACGGGCGGGAGAAAGGAAGCCAGTGATCAAATTACTCATCTCAGCTCATATGTCTCACTGCAGGCTCATATGCCTCCTCCACAGTAGGAGGGAAATTGACCTTACTATACCATGCTGGTCAGACAGTTTGGTTTACGGTTTCATTTTGAGTTGTCCTTCTCTTGCATAGATGTATATGCGTATTATATCCCTCAGTCGTAGTTTACGACATTCACGGGCACGATAGGGAGTGGTGAATCGTATTCTAAATCCGTCACCCCTGGGACAAATCACTGATACCACAAAATAAAATTTTTGACTACCGCTTGGAAGTAACACAGAACTTGGAAGGACGAGAGTAAAAAACTGGATACCGTTGATTATACCTAGATAGTAATTATCTACGATGGCGAAATTAATGCAATATTTACGAGTATATTGCCCCTTTATCAATCTAGATTATAATCTACCATAATCTGAGATAGGACGTTGAAAACAGTCTAAGAATACAAACGTTACCATCAACTCATGCAAAGCGATTTAAGGAATGGGATAATGTTGAGTTGAGGGACTTCGCTTCGATTACATGCTATAGGCCACAGATCGTTTTAACAATTGGAGGACACATTGTTTACCATCTTGCTGGTCACACGGATTAAGATGTTGTAGTTTTTATGTCCTATAATTTGTCAGTAGGAGGGACACCTCCCGATTATGTGGGTCGCTGTCCAACGAAGAATAGCTGGAATAGATTGGGTGTGAAAGAAGGATAACTGAAGGCTATGTTGCAAATTCAGAGAGTATTATAATCAACATTGCTACTGGCATGCTAAATGCTAATTAATTAATTAATCATTACCATTTCAGCTCATATACGTCCCACTATTGGGTTCGATGCTCCTCCACAATAGGAGAGAAATTGACCTTACTATACCATGCTGGTCAGACAGGTACGGAAAAGGTTTTATTTCGAGTTTTCCTTCTCTTGCATAGGTGTTATATGCGTGTTATATCCCATAGTCACCTTTTACGACATCCGCTGGTAAGATAGGGAGTGGTGAATTGTATTCTTACTCCGTCACCACACGAGTAATTAATTAATTGCAATCAACTACGATATCAGAGAAAAAGGGGTAAAATATAAACGAATATTACTTTAAAATTACAGCAGAGTGACGTATATTCCGTATGGTGACGAGGTAAGAATACAATTCACCACTCCCTATCTTGCCCGTGGATGTCGTAAAAGATGACTAAGGGATGTAATATGCATATAACATATTTGCAAGAGAAGGAAAATTCGATACAAAACCCTATTCCAACATTTTTGAGTAGCATGGAATAATAGGTCATTTTTCCTCCCATTGTGGAGGAGGTCTGAGCCCAACAGTGAGACTTATATAGGCTGATGATGATGATGATGACGTATATTGGCTGTGATGATGAGCGAATAATATTTTTAAATTACTTTCAATGTCATATTTAAGATACTGAAATTAAAAAAAAAGCATATTTCCGATGTACTTACAAGAGCTTCCTGATGCCTGTAGTCTTTTACCATACGTTCCATATTGTGAATGGTTTCTTTGTGACGTTTCAATTCCCTATATCTGTTTCCTTGTTCTTTATTTTCTTTTGTATGCCAGTAATAGTCGCTTCTTCTTGGATCCTGTAAATATTCTTCAGTATAGTTTCATATAAATACCTTATCTAACTACTTTATTGTAGTACATTTTAATGGTACATAATACTTGTAAAGCTAATGACTATTTTCGTTATCATTTTCATTATTAGCGTTTTAATTATCATCATCATCATTTTAGCTCATACAGTCCCGCTGGTTCGAGTCTCCTCCACAAAAGGAGGGAAATTGACTTACTGTTACACGCTGGTCAGACGTGTTGGTATAGGGTTTAATTTCGAGTTTACCTTCTCTTGCATAGATGTTACATGCATATTTAATCCCTTAATCGTCTTTGACGACAGCCACGGGCAAGAGAGGGTGGTGAATTGTATTCTTACTCCGTCACCACGCAGAAAATAGCGTTTTAATTTTACGTAAAACCTTATCATCTTCAACTTCATCGTCATCATCTCAACTCTTAAAAAAATAAAAAAAATAAATAAACTTTTATACTTTCCACTGCTGGGTTCGAGCTTTCTCCACAATGAGAGGGAAACCAGCCCACTACACAACTCTGATCAGATAGTTTGGTTTAGGGTTTCATTTCAAGTTTAAAATTTTTTTCTTCTTGTTTAGTATAAGTCAATTCTAGCCCATTCTGTAGGAAGTTCAAGATCAGCATCGGGATATCATTATTTCAGCTCAAACACGTCCCATACTGAGCTCGAGTCTCTTCGACGATAGGAGAGAAATTTACTTTACCATAATGGTTAGACAGTTTAATATAGGGTATTATTTCGAGGTTTTTTTCTCTTGCATAGATGTTATATGCGTATTATATACCTTAGTATTTTTTTTACAACATCCACGAGCAAGATAGGGAGTGGTAAATTGTATTCTTATTCCGTCACCACACGGATGATATTACATCACATCATCTTAGAACATACATATGTGTTGAGATCACAGCAATGTGTTTTTAGATTGACATTACTTGATCAGTCTAAAGATTTTCTATTAAGGCCTAGTTTTAGATTTGTTGCTAGCTATAGCGGATGCCTTTAATCTACAAGAAAACCAGCGGTACATTAAGTAAGATTTAGGACTCGAAACTGGTACCTCACTGATTACAATTTGCATGCCATCAGATAAAATTAAAAAAAATACATTATAATATACCTCGATATGTGCATAAACATCACTATAAACGGTGAGTCGATTCTTCCTCTGCCACACTAAGGGTCGCTCTAATATTTGTAGTATGTTAAACACCTGTTGCGTGACGTCATACTGAGTAATTAATTCCGCAAAATATCCGTCACGATTACAGCTCACAGATTCACCATAAGCGCGTGTGTCGTCCCGCAGTCCGTACCGATCGTGAAGCCACAATGTGAAGAGTCTGTAAGAGTGAGACTGCACAGATGGCGTAGTGGTTAAGATACCGACCTACAGGCCAGTGTCGTGAGTTCAAATCCCACGCTGGACAACACTATACGATTAGCAAATTGTTTTTCCGAGTTTGGATGTAATTTGTGTCCGTTAATTATATATTTGTAAAGTCCCCTGAAATACAAGGATTCCTAAGTGCAAAGTATTATTTGAAGTCAGTGAACTCTGCACCGGTGGTTGGCCTTACGATGAAGGCCACGTGTTACATGGTTGGGTTATGGGGCTGCGCGCCGTCCCTCTGTCGCCCCGGACGGAGCCGGGCGGTGGGTGCGCTGACCGTAGCCTACCCCCAAAAAAAGTGCAAAGTATTTTTTTTTAAAGGAAATAAATTACAATATTATTGTAGTGAATTAGAGAGGGCTTTAAAATTCTGATGCGCAACCTTTTTGTTTGACTTTGAAGGAATTCATTTTAACTGCTATGTCGCATACTTACGCGAATTCGTTACACATTTATATTCTCGCAAACTTGCGAAGAGTTGCGATATACGATTTTCTCGCTTTAATAATTTTATGTAAATTATGAATGATTTAAACTAAATTACAGTGTAGTGGCGAAGTAAGAATAAAATTAACCGCCACCTCTCTTACCCGTGGGTGTCGTAAAAGACGACTGATGAAAGAGAAAAACGCGATATAAAACTTTAAGCCCTAAAAATAATCATGAACCTTTTCCATATATATTCATAACCATCATAATCATCACCATGGAAGAGAAATTGACCTTCTGTATCAGGCTGGTCAGACGGGTTGATATAGGGACGGGTTTTTATTTGTATAAATGTTTTCTCTGCAGTGACGGAGTAAGAATACAATTCACCACTCCCTATTTTGCCTGCGGATGTCGTACAAGACGACTATGGGATATAATATACACATAACATCTGTGCAAGAGAAAGAAAACTCGAAATGAAACCCTATACCAACATGTCTGACCCGCATGGTATAGTAGGTCATATGCCCTCCCATTGAGAAGGAGGCCCGACCCCAACAATGAGACGTATGTGGGCTGCGATGATGATGATAATGATGTATACCATACATGTTATCTGCATATCATAGTCCACCCCCTTTTTTTCTTTTTAGGGTGGGCTGCGGTCGCCGCCCTCCTCGCACCACTCCGTCCGGGGTGACAGAGGGGCGTAAGCACGCACACCCGCAACCCACCCGAACACCACGTCGCCTTCGTCGTTGGATCGACCACCAGAGCAGGGTTACTTGACGTCAGTGTTATCTACCCGCTGAAACCCGTATTATAGAGATTTACATCTACCCGCACATACCCGTATTATAGAGATTTACATCTACCCGCTCAAACCCGTAGGCAACGACGAAGGCGACGTGGTACGGTGGGTTATGGGGTCACGAATCGCCCCCTTGTCGCCCCGAACGGAACCGGGCGGCGGGTGCGCGGATCATATCATCATCATCTTGCTCTTATCCCAATTACTTGGGGTCGACGCAATATGTCATCTGTTTTGACATATTACAAAAAGTTTCGGCAATGACTTTTATGACCGGCCGCCTGCCTGACGTCAACCCTCCTTGAGAATGTAATCGTTGACCCAAATGGTACCAGATGGAGTTGGTCCGGGTCAATCTAGGGCTCTTAGTCGTCTTTTACGACACCCACGAGCAAAGCAAGGGTTGGTAGTATTCGAAGCCGCTACCACACAGCACTGGTAATAACTGGTGCGCTGATCATAGTCCACCTAAAAAAAAGGCCAATAACTTAGGTATACAAGTAAAATTCATTAGAACGACGAACGTATATAGCACTGGTATTAATCACTCGTAGTTTACCGCCATTTAAATTCAATATCACAAGAACCTACGACATTGCGATAGATGTTTTGTTTTAAATTCTATCCATGAGTAGTTACTCGTATCGTTCTGCAACATATATGGTTGAATAGAGACCGATCCAAGAGGGATAATGTTATAACTTCCACAGCTGGCAGTAAGGATGTTATGAAGCTGCGTAACCATAACTAAAACTATCAGATATCTAAATAAGAATCTATATACAAAACCGTAACGGAAACCGTTATAAAAGTTTCAAATAATTTCCGAAATATCTGAATCCGAAACTGCCTATCTAAAACATCCTAGCTGGAAGCAGTCGATGTTATGAGTTTCCCAGGAGTGTTGCTGTCAAATCTCTTGGTAATTTTTCAGTTTACTTTTCCGGGCTGGCTACGAACTTCAAGGAGTTTATAGCAGTGGTCGGCCCAATGGTGATGGGGAGGGGATATGGTGGGTAATGGAGCCGCGTGCCGCCCTTGCCTCGGACGGAACGGACTACGTACGTTATTATGACTTCCACGAGAAAGTAACTGATATGTATTAAGGACGGATTAAGACCCGTCACAAGGGATATTCTAAATTACCAAACTTTTTTATCAGTGCTTGGATGCATTTTTGATATATGTAGATGCGTAGTTATTACTTTATAATTAGCTTTATTATCTTGTCTGTCCGATCTATTGGAAAATAATTAAAATATTCCTAGTAATGTATTATATCAACAATAAATACTGAGAATTATATTAATACTTTCTATTTAATTTTAATTCCTAGAACAATAATGCAGTGATTTTATGTTTTTTTTTTTTCAATTATGTAGGTAATTATTTCTAAGAATGACCGATGAAAATTTGCTAAGTATGGATTAAATATATAATAATCGGATTAACAGTATTTAGTATCGTATTTATCGATTTCCGTTCATATTTGAAGACGTAATAATCTTTTGCCGAAAGAGATTATAATTTTTTCATTAATACCGCAAAAAAACATTGTTAAAAACAATGGTTTTCCCTTAAAGGTCTGTAAAATTATGCAGATAATAAAGCATAAAGTAGCACCAAGAAAAATCTTGTCATCAATTACCGTTACAAACACGGGTATCGTAAGAGACGATTGAGAAATGAAAGCAGACAGTATTACTACAGGAGAAGGAATAAAATTCAATGTTCATTACAGCCAGCGTTCGGGTTTAGAGCTTTCAGCGCTCAGCCATCATTCCGGGTAAAGTTATCACATAGTTGTCGTTGTAGCTAATAGCTATAGCCGCACTTGTAAAATACGGCCAGCATGATCATCATTATCTTATCATCTCAGCTCATATATGTCCCACAACTGGGCTCGAGCCGTCCTGTCGTCCGCCACAATGGAAGGCAAATGGACCTACTATACGTTGGTCAAACGGATTAGAATAGGATTTTCTTTTGATTTTTGTCTTGTTATCTGCATATGTCCTTTAGTCGACTTTTACGATACTCACGGGTAAGAAATTGGGTGGTGAACTGTATTATTTGTCCATCACCTTACGGAAGTCGGCGTTATATAGCTCAATTTCCCTTTTTCAAGAATAGAGACTTATCCATATACTTCTTCATAAAAGAGAAAATTATAGGCTATAATTCATTCTCATCATTATCATCCTGCTCCTATCCCAATTACTCGAGCTTGCCTCAATTAGTACTTCGTTTATAGCACACATTACACAGTTTTAGCAATAGTTTTATGACCAGCCACCCGCCTGAAGCCAACCCTCCTTGGGAATGTGGGTAATTGTTGACTGGACGACAACGGATGGAATTGGCTTGGAGTACCTTGTCTTTTACAATACCCACGAGCAATTTAAGGGTTGGTATTCATAACCACCACACATCAATTGACCATAATTCATTATATGGGTCTAATATAAAACGAACTTATTTCGTAATACCTGATAGTTCCTTCACGGTCGAGCATACGCATCAGGTCAGTATAATCAGCATACAGGCTGTCAGTCAATAACACAATAGCTTGTTGGCAAGCCTGTGGTCTATCCTTCAATTTGGCTTGGTCTTTCAATAGTCCTACAGCGTACCGTAAGACTTCATCAATATGAGATACATTTTTCATATGGTCGTACATCTTTATCGCTGCCATCATTGCTGCTGAATTTACATGATTTGCCTGAAATTAATCATAAAATCTGTATAGAAAATAATGGCACCGATTAAAAATAGAAGTGAACCTTTATCGTGGTGATGGGGTGTGGAAATAATGTCCTTTATAGTTTTTTTTCGATAAAAATATTCGAAATAAAAAGCTTTGCTAATTTTTCTTATTGGAGGATCGCGCAATCTAATAGTATTTCCCATACCTATTAGGGATGTTATGAATGTGAATTTTCCAATTTGGATACGGATACCAGAAAAACCTTATATTGGTTTCGGTTACGGTTACGATTATGAAATTATTTCAATTTGTTCGACAGTTTCGGATAGCTTTGGTTACGGATTGTTAGGCAATTGATTAATTTTGTATTGGTTAATTTCCGTGTGGTGCCGTAGTAAGAATGACATCTATGCAAGAGATGGAAAACTCGAAACAAAATCCTATACCAACCTATCTGCCCAGCATGGTATAGTAAGCTTAGTTTCCCTCTTATTATGAAGGAGGCTTGAGCCCAGCAGTGGAACGTATATGAGCCGAAATGATGAATGAATGATGATTAAGGGAAGTGCTAATTGTGGTGATTAGAAGTAATACATATTACTTCCCTTTAGAGAGACGTTTAGGTTGTTAGCTCGGGTAGTTAATTAAAAATCTGTCGTAACCTGTCTCATAGAGATATCAACCCTATCCGAGACTTTTATATCAGTTTCGGCTAGGGTTTCGGATATGTTTTGATTTCGGACATTCGATAGTTACGGTTACGGTTCCAGAGCTCTATAACATCCTACTATTACATATATTGTGATAAGAAAAACTAGAAGAACAAGAAAATTATGATTAGTTCCGTGCACATTCTGCAGTGTTACTATGTTACAGTACCACATAGTAGAATGGAGTCTGTTACCGTCTATTGAGCATAGACTTACTCATCATTATCGTCATCATCACAGCTCATATACGTCCCACTACTGGGTTCGAGCCTGCCCCACTATGGGAGGGCAATTGACCTACTACACCACGCTGGTCAGGCGGGTTGATATAGGGTTAAGTTTAGATTTTCCAGATCCTATCGACTTATTAATAGTTGGCAAATAGTGCAATGGACAAGTGAATTAAACACATAACGCTATTATACAACCAAAATTCTGTAGTAATATTTTACGACACCCACAAGAAAGGCATGATTAGTGACTTATTTTTATTTCGTTATCATTTCGATACAATAGGCAAGAAAAAACTTACCGATACGAGCTTATCATTGAAGCAACTTATCGGTGATTCTATAATCACGTTGAATCTAAGCACATTAACTCTGTCGTCATCTGTTAGCGCGCTAAGCAGTGCTAGAGCGAACAGTTCAGCTGTGACTTTGTTTGATGAATTATGCATGGAACCTGAAGCATCTAGGAGGATGAGGACATCTCGAGGCGCCCCTGCAGCGCTCACGTACCACGGCCGAAGACGACAGTCATAGACGTCCGCCGCATCAGTCTTTAGTGCAAACATGTCTTCCCATAATGCCGCTGGAACCATTATTATTTTGTAGTATATTTTACAATGCATATTTATACAGTTACGTCTAATGTCTAGAGAGCCATATAGTCCTACCGTCATCTAAATACCAAATTCATTGCCTAAGAAATTTCCAGATAATCTAGGCAGAAAACTACGTTTACGGAAATTGCCCAATCTCGTGATTAAGGATACTCAAATTACTCAAAATAGAATAGAAATTCAAATTATTTAAAAATAATTGAAACTTAATCAAATCCATAAAATAATTGTATTTCATATGCGTTGCGTGAGTTTACGTAAATGTCAGAATCTTTAACTGCGCAATTAGTGTCGCAGTTTGAGAATGCATAGTGGAAAAATATTTATGAGATCTACAAGTCATTATGTTGCTTATTCGTATTCATTAACTCTACTTGTCTTGTCTACTCTTAAAAAAAAACATTATTTAAAAACTATTGTTGAAAAAATCACCTGAAGCTATTGTGAAGTAATATTAATGTAGTTGAATATTGGGTTTGTGTATTGATTCTTTTCCGTGTGGTGATGGAGTAAGAATACAATTCACCACACCCTTTCTTGCCCGTGGGTGTCGTAAAAGACTACTAAGTGATATAATAAGCATATACTCGTAACCCCTATGCAAGAGAAGAAAAACTCGAAACAAAACTCTATGTCAACACATCTGCCGAGCGTACTATAGTAGGTTAATTTTTCTTCCATAATGGAAGGCCTGAGCCGAACAATAGTACGTATATGGGCTGAGATGATTATGTGTAATGACTCTTGGCAGTAAAAACGAGAAATATCATACCAGGGTAGTGTCTAAGGAATCCACGCGCACTACAGAAGTACTGAAACTCCAGTGAGGAATCTTGAGCATAATTTTTTCGGAAAGTTGAGAGAAGCCCTTCTGACCAGTACAGATGTTGTAGCACCTTTCGATCTAGAAATATTTTATTAAACACGTCCACGTTTATATTGGAAACAGAAGTTTATAATAATAAAACGCTCGACTAATAAAATTGAAATTTGAACACAAGTAAAATTAACATATACTTAAAATAATATATTCTTCGACATTGTTATTCTATGTATCTCTTAATAATCGTAAAGATCTTCTAGACAAGCTTTTGTTTGCTGGTTGGCTATTGTCTGGCTACATCACAGCCAGCACCTTAAGGTGACATGGGGTCTCATTGTCCACTATGCTACAATTTGCCACTCTTTACGGACTATTGACATGAGAGCATTTCAATGACCCTCTTGGAATAATAATCTAATGTTTTTCCAATACAACAGACCCATACCGAGAGCCATGGTGATTTAGGTAATGAAAAAAAAATTAACGAATTACCTTTTCCAGTATAAAAGTACCCGAAAAGGTAATTCCATGTTGCTCTCACGCGGTACGCCTCCCTGCGGGTGGTGGACTAATTACCGAAATAACCATCCAAGGCCTCGGCACAAATACAATAATCATAACTTATCATAATTATAATTAATAATACTATATACTACTATATTTTTGCTTTGGCATTTAATTCTAAGTTGAAAATGTCAGTTTAAAGTGTCTTAGACACTTCACTCATTGTCCATTCGTCGGTTACGTGTTGTAGTTATCAATGAAGACTTACATTGTGTAATTTTTTTTTTATAAAACAATTTTGTTATTTCATCAGAGCTGATTTACGTCCCACTGCTGTGTTCGAGCCTCTCTATAATAGGAAGGACATTGATCTAATATAACACGCTGGTCAGACGAGTTGGTATGGGATTTTATATCGAGTTTTTATTTGCTTATTCCCTTAGTCGTCTTTTACGTCCCCCACGGTCAAGAGTTTTACGGTACCCACGGGCAAGGTGGTGAATTGTATTCTTACTCCGTCACCACACGGGGTTTCTTGTTATTTGTTTTCTGATAAATAAAGATACAATTATGTATTTTCGCTAAGCCCAGGTATTTCTGGACGGGTTGAGTTGGCAATCTATTTCCTTAACGTTTCTGTACCAGGAAACTCATACCTTGAGTAATAATTTACTTACTGCAGTCGAACACCTCAGCAGCTACTTGAACACTTGAGTAGTCAAGCGACACATGAGCAGCAAAATGTTTCTGATAATTCAGTTGCAATTTGCGTACAGCCCGGCAATAGAGTCCTATTTCATTTTCCTCTAGCTCTGACGGATCAATATTCTTCTTTATTGTATTCAGTTCCTAAAAATATGTTTTAATTATTATCCTGCTCTTATCCCAATTACTTAAGGTCAACTCAATATATACTCTTCTTTCATATTGTATAAAGTTTTGGGAATAGTTTTATGACTAGCCGTTGTCTTACCCCAATCGTCTTTTTTTTATTTCAATCAATTTTATTTAATTTTTTTTATTTTATTATATTCAATCGTCCTTGGGAATATAATTATAGTGGCAGGACCACATTGTTGACAGTTGTCCATCTACAGCCGCGGGCCGGTCCGTCCGTGGTAGTACCACACTCTCGCAGAAAATCGACGTCCGAGTAGTTGCAATTTGTTACTGCGCTTCGTTCGAAGAGCGAGAGAGTCGCAAGCTTAACTTTCTGAGGTAGTTTGCGTGTGGTGGGTTTTATTGATGCTTTTAGTATTAGAGGTCACTGCGCCAAACAGTTTGACAACAGCTGCCTCAGGTATGGAAGCACCCCCTGATAAAAGCGCGCCTCCCTGATGTACCAGAACGGCAAACTATTACAGGAGTTGACGGCATCAAACACACTGCCAACATCACCGCCCTCGTGACCACGGACCGGAGGCGTAGAAATGCTGCAATCGTCTGACAGAAACCGAACTGAGCATTGCACAGATCGCTAAGGTGTTGGGTGATGTGAGCAGTCAGGATTCTCTACACTAGGTTGCCCACATCATCCAGCAATACGATAGACCTGTAAACGGGCCTGAACGTACTACATAGTTATCTTTTTTTTATTGCTAACGGTGGCAAACGAGCAAACAGTACCTGATGGTAAGTGTTGCTGTCGCTCATGGACCTTTGCAATACTAGAGGCATAACTAGGCCACTGCCTACCGTGAAGAAAGTGAAGGTAGTGCGAATACGTGCAATGACATTCGGTGATACTAAAGGCATCACTAAATCCCACCACACGCAAACATCCTCAGAAAGTTGGGCTTCCGGCTCTTTCGCTCACCAAACGAAGCGCACTAATAAATTGCTACTATTCGGACGTCGATTTTCTTCGAGAGTGTGGTACTCCCCAGACGGTCCGGCCCGCGGGTGCCGACAGTGTGGTCCTATCACTATTATCTTTAATTGACTCTACCACATATGATTTCTACGCGGACAAAGTCTTAGGCAAAATCTAATCTTTAATAAATAAAATAGTTAAACATAAGCCCAAATTCGCTATGGGTAGGATGAATATTCAATATGGCCAAGTTACTATAATTGCGTGGAATGTGTGGGCAATAGCGTATATTGTATCAACATTTTGATATCTTTTAATCCGCTTACCTCACTTTAATCATCTCTTATAACAGCGGAAACGAATGGTGATACATTGTATTCTTAGTTTACATGACACCACTTAAAATATACATTTTAACCGGCCTATGATGTAGTAGGTTAAATGCTCGCTAGAGGTTGCTCGAGCCGTCCACTCCGTCGTCCGTCAGCCGACCACTGATGACAAGTCACATCTGCTCCGGTGGTTGGCCCAACAACGAGGTGACGTGTGTACGGGTGGGTTATGGGCCCGTGCGCCGTCCTTTCATCGCCCCGGACGAACTGGACCGCGCGTGCACTTACCATAGCCCACCCATAAAAAAAAAAGAGGTTGCTTGAGCCTATCAGACCTATATCTGTTGAAATGATGATGATAATAGCAGTCTACTGCCGAGCATAGGTCTGTTCATAGGTTAAATTCATAATCACCAGTGACAGCTATTGGTTGGCGTTGGGTGCGGGCGTTAATCAGGTAGCCGCCAATGTTATAAAGTCCCTTTTTTTGGAGCTGGGTTACGGTCGGCGCTCTCCTTGCACCACTCCGTCCGGGGCGACAGAGGGGCGTAAGCACGCACACCCGTTACCCACCCGTGACACGTCGCCTTCCTCGTTGGGCCGACCACCGGAGCATGGTGACTTGACGTCAGTGGTCGTGTTATAAAGTCCCTAGGAGAGTGTTACTTTCAATTCTCCGATAGCAATTTGCCGTGGTTTCACACTGCTCCTTCGGAAATACAGGTATAAAATATAGGCTATGTTACTCGCTGGTAATGTAGCTTTCCATCAGTGCACGAATTTAAAAATCGGTTTAGTGGTTTAAGTTATAAGCCGTAACAAACAAGCTGCTATTCACACTTATAGTATTAGTTATTATGTATGTATATTAGGGTGTGCCAAAATAAGGCGATATTTTTTATTTTTCACTCTCAGCCCAAAATATCATAGGATATGTCCAAACAAAAATTCTGTCCAAAAGTCGGCTCTTATTTTAAATTTTAAGAGGTTCTCCATGGAACTTTAAGTTTTACCGTTTGAATAACATGGATTCCAAGAAAATAAATGAATTAATCAACATTTTTCTCTAACTCTTACAGTTTAGCTAATAAATGCAAAAAACAAAAAAAATTTACTTCGAAGCTATATAACAAATCAAATACTGAAAGTAGAAATTCAACTCTATAGAACTTTTTGTACTAAATTTAATACTAAAGAAGGTCCCATTCATTTATTTTCTTGGAAAATAATTTTAACACAGCTTGCTCCATGTTATTCAAACGGGTAAATATAAAGTTCTATGGAGAACCTCTTAAAATTTAAAGTAACAGCTGGCTTTTGGACAGAATTTTTTTTTGGACATATCCTATGATATTTTGGGCCGACAGTGAAAAATAAAAAATATCACCTTATTTTGGCACACCCTTTGTATATTATTGTATATACTAACGATACTGTTGTCGAAAGTGTAATTAGTTGGTGGTCTGACTTCATTCTTGGCTAGTTGTTCGGCCTTCCTCATAATATCTTCGGCGGCTTGAGCTCGCCTCGTCAACAGTGCTTCCAAATCCTTGGCCATTCTATTAACAATTGCCACTCCATTTCGCTTTTCAGTTTTGATATCACTGAAACTCTCATATATTTCACGCCTTCTTACAACTCGCCCATCGGTCTCATATAGAACATTTTTTATTTGACTTGCCCATTTTTCTACTCTGTAACATGTAACACATTAAATGTATAAAGGTATTGCTGACGTTTGCGAGAGTATTTCACATCTATACGTATAATGAAATTGTAAAAGATCGATATCTATACATTATAAATCGTCACCATCATCGCAGCTCATATGCCACTGCTGGACTCGAGTTTCTTTCATAATGGAAAAATTTACCTGAGCTCGAACCTTTTACACAATGGAAGGAAATTGACCTAATATAAACTGGTCAGACAGGTTAGTATTACCTGGTATAAGGTTTCATTTCGAGTTATTTCTTGTATAGGTGTTATCTGCATATTATAACCACCTAGTCGTCTTTTACGACACCCACGCGTAAGAAACGGAGTGGTAAATGGTTTTCTTATTCTGTTACCACACCCCAAATAAAGTATTTAAGAAAAACTAAAATACCTAGATAGTATTTTATTTACCTAGAAATAAAATACAGGACAGTACATAGTATGAAATAAAATCGCGACGGGCATAACTAGTATGAATTGTTTTCATTATCCCTCTTCAGTATTCGTGGTCAAGATAAAAAAAACTAATTAATATATTTTTATGTAAACCTATACTTTGTAAATAAAACTATTTTTCGATTTTTTAGTGACCATAAACTCTAAAAAGTCTTCGAAACGTCGAGCAATCAAAAATCAAATAGAATCGGAATAGTATAGTAATACTCGCGTAAACATTGGAACTCATGTTATCCTATACTTTTTGTGGTATAGCTAGAGATGCAGCCGCATACGTCTTTTTATAGATTATTTTTAGAACCCATGTAATAAGAAACGGATTATTGCTATCTACTGGTTATAGATTAAAATCCTTCCATCTAAAAAGAATTGCCTAATGGAAAAACTTCTTAAAATTTGGGTTTAAGATTGGGTTTATAATGTTACTTCGGACTGTTGAGTGAAGAGTACTAAAATGACAACTTGTCAATAAAAATACTCCAAGAAGATATTAAAAAATTAGGAATTTGTATATCTTATTTGTAAAATTATATTAAACACTTATTTCAGTTGCAAAGATCTTTACATATCGTAAAATACATGGATAGTGATAAAAATATTATTTATAAGATTTAATAGCAGGGATCCGGTGGATTAAAGCGGCTTAATACCTTTCGACGCGGCAATATTATGAGAAGAGCCTATGTCCTGCAGGACGAACGGTGTTAATGGGTGGATAATTATCATCAGCTATTCATCACGCTATCATAATTAAAAAATAGACGGCAAATATGATAGAAAATATCGTAACTAAGTGGTCTTATGAATGATTTACCTATACAATATTTTGGTATTTTTTATTATTAATTGGCAAAACACGTAAAACAAATATAATAAAATTACTACTAAGTTTTATAAAATATAAAACAAAATAATAATAATATGTTATTTAGTGTATTTTTATTCAAAATAAAGGTACATAGTTTAATAAATATGTATATTTTTGAATAAATATACACTTTTGATATGATTAACTGATGTAACTTAACTGTGTAAAATCTAAAGTGAAATGACATTTTTATAAAACAAATAAATTATTACGTAATTAATAGTTATAAACACCAAACCATGATGTCTTTAAGCGTAAATATTTTATAATAGAAATGGTACTTATTTATATTAAATTATTAATTTCGTAGAGGTATTTCGTAGCACTTATAGCTACGCAGTTGTGATATTAATAGAAGTACAATTTAAAAAGACCTGATTTTAAAGAAAATAAGTCGATGAATCTCTTTATTCTTATTTTATTATTATTAATAGTCTCTTATTAGAATTTATTTACTTTTATGTAACGTAAATATTAGGTCATTTTATTATGTGTGAATTTCAACAAAGAAGGTTAAATAAGGTGCAGTAAATTTTAGGGCATTTTACTTTTACCGTTGTCTATTTCGTAAATCATAGTTTTAATGTAAATAATATGGTATTATACTTACTCTTCTAGTGAAATCATAATTGGTGGTGGTTTCGGTGTCGTAACAGTCACAGGATGAACTTTATGTTCAACAATATTAGTTATTTTAACTTCACTCTGATTAGCAGGACCAATCTTTGATAAGACTTCTTCGTGTTTCAAAATTGTTTTCTTTTTCATTTCATCTATTATCGGCGTTGTAGTTTTTTGTTTCGATTTAATACAGTTTGAGACTTGTAAAATGATTGAAAATAATAACAGTAATTTCATCGTTTATTGTATAAAGAATTATTACGCGTTTAAATAATGAAAGCTTTGGATTTTCGACGTTATGCGTTGATAGGTGGGCGGATCGGTCGCTCGTAGCAAACTGTGCAGGCTCCGATGATATGACGGCGCAAGTTTGGCTCCCGACATCCTGGCGCCATCGAATCCTACTCGGCGCTTTCCCAATAACAATTGTTAATATTCTCATTTGACCTATTTCACTCTAACATTAAATTTTTTATCTTTTTCACTAATAATATTGGATATTATGTTACAGTAATATTTGATATTGATGATCTTATGCTTAATTCCAAGTAAATTATATTTTTAGTCTAATAAAAATCATCTCATCATCTCGGCTCACATATGTCCCACTGCTGGGCTCGAATTCACCTTACTATACAATAGTGGTCAGACAGGTTGGTATAGGGTTTCATTTCAAGTTTTCATTTCATAATCAATATATTTTTCGTGTGGTGATGGAGTAAGAATACCATTCACCATCCTCTTTCATGTCCGTGGGTGTCGTTAAAGACTAATACGGGAGGAAAACTCGAAATAAAACCCTATGTCAACACTTCTGACCGATGTGGTATTGTAGGTTAATTTACCTCCCCCAGTGGAGGAGGCCTCAATAGTGGAACGAATATGGCCTGAGATGATGATGATATTTTTATAATATCATGATCATCATCATCATAACCATCAATTACTGTCGACGCAATATGTACCGTTATTCGAGGGAATATAAAGGAACATATAAATGCAACCATTTTTTTGTCCTCTGGCCGCCTGTCTGATGTCAAATCTCTTTGCGAATGTAATAATTGGCCAGATGGCATTAGATAGTGTTGGCCGAGGTCTATGTAAATCTTTAAGTCATCTTTTATGATATTCATGAGCAATGCAAGGGGTATTTTTAATACTATGAAGCTTAGAATAATAACGTATAGAAGGATAGTGTCCCTACTTCGAACATTCGAAACATGAATCTATAAATACTACATGCGCGCAGACGATTACACGCGTACACACGCACACCACTATACAAATTATGAAATCAAATTTTGTTTTTATTAACATAAATCGTCGAAATAATTTTAAAAGTAATGTTAAAAACCTTTTTAAGTTTCTCAAATGTGTTGTGACACCATTTGAATGCACAAACCGTCATAATTACCTATTTATTATTTAAGAGTTGCGTACGTATGTGCAATACAGTGACCTTGTACATTACGGAACGGTTCCGGCGTAAGTTCCATTAGGCTCCAATTGAAATGCTTCACTTTTTGTGCGCGAACTTACCTTCTATACGTTATTATTCTAAGCTACGAAGCTTAAATTAGCATATTATTTTCATATCCTATTGGGTTTTGGACCTAAAAGTAATTGCTATTTCATTATCTCATCTCAGCCCACGTACGTTGTACTTTTGGGCTTGGGCCTCCTCCATTATGGAAGGGAAACCTTGACCTACTATACCACCCTGGTCAAACGTGTTGGCTATTGTATTAGATTAATAGCTGTTTGTATTAGATATAGCTGTTTATATTAGATTAATATGTACGTAATAAATTTAATTAATTTAGGAGTTTTTAAAATTCACCTGATGACATATGATATTGATTGAGATTGCAATCAAATCATTTAGATTTAGGATATTAAGGATACTAAGTAGTTGTAGGAATCCAACTGATTGTTAATATTGATCTGATAATACCATAGATAATCAATAACATGAAAATCAAAATAGCCACGACAATAGAGTATTGAAAAGCGATGAGATTCGATATTAGAAAGATGTTTTTCCTTTTATAATGTGAGTTTGAGTTATGGTCTAAAATTGTCCTTCTTACTCTCAGTTTTGATATTGTTTAGTCTTGTTTAGGTAGGATGATTTCCCACCAGGTGAACTGAGAACATTTTAAGAGTAATATGGAATCGTTGAAGGCAGGTGGCACAGGTCTGCTCTGAGTGGCATTTCCGTGGGGAGGCCCACGGACTTACGTCTAACAGTGAACGTTTACGGGCTCATGGATGGATAGATGGGTGACTTAGTCTTGCTTTACACGTCAACCCTCGCGGATATTATAATGATATTCTACCCAGTTGCCTTTATTTTAAAACCCAGCTTTTGGCATATCAACATTCACTGTAGAGTTATCATCTTCAATATCTTACTCTTGTTCCAATTGAGTTCGACGCAATATGTACTTTCATTGTATATATTGTTTTGGCAATAGTTTTATAACCGACCGTCTGTCTGAAGTCAAATCTCCTTGAGAATGCAATTGTTGACCAAATGACAGCAAATGGTTATAAGGATATCGTCTTTTATGACACCTACAAGCAATGTAAGGGTTGGTAGTATTCGTAGCCATCATACAGCTTTCACTTTAGGATATAAGTCATAAGTTCGATGTGGTGACATATTATATTTTTGACCCGTCACCATAGGGGCAAATCTAAATATTTTACCGCAAAATATCTCGTTACATCATATCCCCCTACACTGATATTGTGTAAATTTTTGTATGCATTATAACGCTACGGTGTATGTTTTTAAAATGCTGCCATGGTTATTTTCCAATACAAAAAGGTTTCTATATTCTAGATATTCATTTAATTTTACTTAGATCACGCAGTAAACTAGAAAACTAGTTGACTAATTTTCGAATTTGTAAAATTCTGGGTAAACTGCAGAGATGGCGTAGTGGTTAAGATATAGATCTACGGCGCTAGTGTTGTGGGTTCGAATCACACGCAGGACAATACTTTGTGCGATCCACAAATTGTTGTTTTGAGTCTGGATGTAACTTGTGTCCGTTAATAATATGTTTGTGAAGTCTTCCGCGATACAAGGATTACTTCCTTAGTGCAGTGCGTTGTCTTTATTAAAAAAGTAAAAAAAAAACAAAACGGTTTCTATATTCTAGATATTCATTAAATTTTAGTTAGATCACGTAGTAAACTAGAAAATCAGTAGACAAATTAGTGAATTCGTTAAAATATGGGGACATTTGATTTTATTAATAACACTAGCTACCCGCCCTCGCTTCGCTTCGGTTATAGGTTATAGTCGTTTTACCCGCGTAGTTCCCGTTCCCGTGGGAATACCGGGATAAAATATAGCCTAGTTTACGCCCTGATATTATAGCTTTCCATTGGTGAAAGAATTTTTGAAATCGGTCCAGCCGTTTTGAAGATTACCCGGAACAGACAGACAGACAGACAGACAAAAATTTTTTAATTGCTATTTTAGGCATAGGTGTCGCGCAAATAACCGTGTGAGCATGAAAAAGCCTATTATTTTGACATTACAAACAGACACTCCAATTTTATTTATTGGTATAGAGTATAGATAAAAGAGTAGTAAAAAGTTGAATTTAATAAAAATTTTGTATCGCCAACCGCTTGTC
This sequence comes from Lymantria dispar, assembly GCA_032191425.1. Taxonomy (NCBI): domain Eukaryota; kingdom Metazoa; phylum Arthropoda; class Insecta; order Lepidoptera; family Erebidae; genus Lymantria; species Lymantria dispar. The sequence continues at coordinate 26,032,264 of CM063452.1, read as the reverse complement.
TGTGGATTGGATGGAATGCGACGATGGATGTCAGCATACAGCATTAAACCGTAACTTTTGGTTCTTGTTATCAAACTCAAAATCGTTTAAAAGATAATTAAAAATATTTATGAACTTTCTAAGGGTGTTATCATTCATTTCATCGTCGAACTTTTTTAATTTCCACTCTAATAAAGATTTTTCCACTCTAATAAAGAATTATTTCTTCCATCCATTAGCCCAAAAAGTCCATTGCTGGTCATAGGCCTCCCCACGATAACGTCATGCAGAATGGTCTTATGCTACTTGCATCTAATGATTATCCTAAGACTACGTCGGTCTCTAATGTCGTCAGTCAATAGGAGATCGTTTTCCTTTTCTCCCCAAAGTTGTCGGTTCAACATACGTTCGATGATTATTATAGCTCAAATCGATGATTATTCATCATCATCTGAGCTCATATATGTACCACTGCTGAGCTAGAGCCTTCTGTACAGTAAGTGGACAATTGAACATATATCATACCACGTTGGTCGTCGGTCGCCCTATACTAACCCATATGGTTAGTATAAGGTTTTGTTTCGAGTTTACCTTCTCTTGCATAAACGTTATCTGCATATTATATCCCTTAGTCGTCTATACGTACCCACGGGCAAGATAGGTGATAAATTGTATTCTTACTCCGTCACCACACAGAGAATCGACGATGATCGATAATTATTATTGTTTACTTTTATTTTCTGAGCCCACATGGTAAATGACGGGATGGTGATCATTTTATCTTTACACTTAAAAAGCTAGACAGTGAGATTTCTTTTGCATAAATATTGACTTATAGATGATCACAACGCAGCAGATAGACAATGGAAAATACCCTAAGTTGGATTGGGCATCACCCGCAGAGATTCTGACCACGCGACGACGACCGACGTCCCAGGACAGGGACGTGGAACGGTGAGGATACCTGAAAGGGTATTCCGTCGGACCGACCACTGAGGACAAGGAACTCGGCACTGGTAGTCAGCCCAATGACGAGGGCGACGTGGGTACGGGTGGGTTATGGGCCCACGCACCGACCCTTCGTCGCCCCGGACGGAATGGACGGCGTGTGCGCTTATCATACGCCACCCATAAAAAAATAAAAATAAAAAAAGTTGGATCGGGCGTGATCACGAGAGAACTGGAGATCAGTATTATTTCTTTTTTTTATTCCTTAAATAATAAAGTTATTATGCTATATATGTCTTGGTGAAAGTTGGAAGCTCTGCCGTTCCTAGATTTAAGTAATCAAACCGCAGTCTGGGAAGTTAGGAAGGGGTGTTAGGTAGGGACGGTACCCGTAAGAGTATCCTGTCGGGCTGGCCACTGGAGACAAGGAACTCGGCACTGGTGGTCGGTCCAATGACGAAGGCGACGTGGGTACGGGTGTGTTATGGGCCAGCGCACCGTACTTTCGTCGCCCCGGACGGAATAGACGGCGTGTGCACTTATCATAGCCCACCCATAAAAAAATTAAAAAAAAAAGTTGGATTGGGCGTGATCACTAGAGAATTGGAGATCAGTATTATTTCTTTCTTTTTTATTTCTTATAAAATAAATATATTATGCTATATATGTCTTAGTGAAAGTTGGAAGCTCCGCCGTCCCTAGATTTAAGTAATCAAACCGCAGTCTAGGGAGTTAGGAAGAGGTGTTAGGGAGGGACAGAAACCCGTTAGGGTATCTTGCTGGGCTAGTCACGGGCGACAAGGAACTCGGTACCAGTGGTCCGCTCAATGGTGAAGGCGAGAGAATTAGGTGGGTTATTGGACTGCGCTCTGCCCTTTCGTCACCCTGAACGGAACAGACGGCGTATGCGTGGATCATATTCCACCCAAAAAAGGGCCAGGAAGTTGTGTTAGATAAAGGCGAAGCAACAAATGTTTCGGACTTTCACTAAAGCATCTATGGTTAATTTTGGGAGAGACCAAATTGGACAGTCAAACTATGTCGGGCCATAATTCCGTCTGCGTGATTTAAAGCAACTTTTCAAATACTACTAACATTTCATCATCATTTCAATTCAAATATATCTCGCTGAGAGTTGAGAGATTGTAGTTCAGTTCGAGCCTCCTCTGTAATGGAAGGGAAAATAACCTACTTATACTACGCTGGCCAGACGTGGCATAGGATTTTATTTCGAGTTTTTCTTCTCTTGCATTGATGTTATCTGCATATATATCCCTTAGTCTACTTTTACGATATTGATTTACGGGTACGAAATGGGATGGTGAACTATATTCTTACTCGGTCACCACACGAAAAGACGTACCTATGCCTAATTCAGACTATAGCTCGCCCAAAAAAGTCTAAATACTTTCGCCGGGGACGGTGCCCGAAAGGATAAATCGGCGGCCTGACTACCGTTGTCAAGGAATCGGTACTGACCACTACAGTTCAATGCAATGGTGATGGAGAGAAATATCACAAATGATGTAGCCATATGTCGCTTTTCAGTCGCTCCAGAAGGCTGGGATGGGGTATGTCCAGAGTGCCAGAAAAATGTCTACATATTTACTGTGAATAGAATTAATAAATCAACGTCAGTTATTCTCTCTTATGTAACAATCCACAGGCACAGAGATATGTAGTCTTTCTATAACTTAACAACTGCAAAATATAGGCATCAAAAAGATAAAACTATTTTTACGGATTTTATTGCGTATGTATTTGATTTTGGATTGCTCGACGTTTTGAAAATTTTTCAGCGGAGGAGTCCGCCCTTGACCGTGAACGAATTCTTAAAAATAGTTTTATTTAAAACTAGCAACCCGCCCTCGCTTCGCTTCGGTTTCAGTCGCCTTACCCGTGTAGATGACGTTCCGGGAATACCGGGTTAAAATATAGTTTATGTTACTCCCTGATGTTATAGGTTTCCACTAATGAAAGAATTTTTGAAATCGGTTCCGTGGTTTGAGCGTGATAGCGTAACAAACAAACAAACAAATAAACAAAGTTACTTTCGCATTTATAATATTAGTAAGGATGTGAGCGATGCGAGTATTACTCGCGTAAACATCAGAATTCGTCATCACAAAGATGTCATGAAGTTACGAGTATGCATTGTCCATATTACATTAATCATTACGCTAACCGCTTTATCAGATTACATATGATAATTATTAATTACACTGATCTGATAGCCAGCAACCATTATATTACAACGATAAATTACGTTAGCCATCATTCTTATTCATCTCCTAGATTAAAATAAACACGATTTCCTACTTTACATTTAGAGTATATATTTATTACATTTGTTGTTTGTGATTTAAATCGGATCGAAAATTCACAATGAAAGGTAAATTTCAAAATTGTTAGCATATTTTTGATTTATATTTGAACATTAATAATAACAAAATATAAAATTTTCTGATTTTCATTTAGTGTAAATATTTTGTGATTTATTTATTCGGATTGAAAATTCATAATGAAAGGTAAATTTCACAATTATTAGAATATATATGATTATTAATTAACATTGATAACTACAAATTATTTAATAATTTCCATTTTAAATTAATATACCTATTGTCTGTGATTCATTAATTCGGATTTGAAAATTCATAATGTAAGTAAAATATCTTTCATTATGAATTTTTCATAATTATAAGGATATTTTTGTTTATTCATTGAGTATTGGTAATTAAAAATTACGCAATTGTCTAATTTACATTTAAAATAAATATAACTTTTGTTTTTGATTTATTAATTCAGTTTGACAATTAATAATTAAAGGTAATTTACCTTTAATTCTTTTTACCTTTAATTTAAATTCTTTAGAACACAATTTGATTATTTAAATATGGACATTAGCAAATAACATAAATTTACATTTGGAGTAATCGTATTGTTTCTTATTTATTTCGGATAAACAAATCACAATAAAAGGTACATTTTTCTTCTATCATAATATGTTCTTGGTTATTATTTAGATATTGATTATAGAAAATTATACCATTTTCTACTCTACATTTAGTTTTTTAGTTAGATTTACTACTTTACAAATGTATTTTCACTACTTTGTGATTTAATTTGGATTCATAATTTATAATGAAAGCTGAATTTCAGAATCCTTAGAATATGCTTATTATCATTAGAATATTATTATATGGTTATTATTTAAATTTTTTATAGAAATTTATGTGAACGTTGTATTAATAAAGCTGGAGTCATCAAATTAATGCTTAGACTTCCATCCACTAATGTAGACGTCCATTGTTGGACTATAAGCCTTCAAGTCCTTCATAGCCCAGTCTAGCAATCAAACCTTCTAGGGAGTATCATCATAACGCTTAGCATCAAGCTTTCCAGAAGACTACTGCAAACTATTCCCCTGGTCATCCTTTAGCCAGTTTTACCACTATAGTGGCAGGTTTTAAAGAAAAGTAAGGGATGATGATATAATGCCTTCTTAGTCTGTCAGCGTCTGGGTATTAATAAAATTAAAAAGTGGGCATGGTAATTTATTAAAAGTTGCTGTCGAAAGACTGCTAGTAAATAAGAAGAATCCAGGTACTTTTTACAAACCCGAAGAAGTAGATGGAAATATCCGGGCTCGTTCGTTGGCGAATGTTATAGTGAAAATTAGTAGAGATCATATCTATTGTGAAATGTAATGAGTTGAATAGTTAACGACAGCAATAACATTTTTATTTCAGGTATCGTAGCGACTTTGGTAGTGTTGTTAGGAGTATCTACATATGCTCGCGTGCCGGGCTCCAGGATAACTCTAATTGGAGTGGACCAATGCCCTAAAGATCAGGAAACGAATTGGGAAATAGAATGGTTGATGAGGCATGAAGATTGTAATAAATTTTATAAATGTGCATTCGGTCAGCCTGTAGAATATAAGTGTTACGGTAACTTATATTTCAACCTCGAAACTTGGCAATGCGATTGGCCTCACAATGTAGATTGCGAGGATCGAAATATACCTGAACCTGAAACTACGACGTCAGCTTCAACTACTACGAGTTCAACGACGACAACAACAACACCTGCCCCAACAACAACTACATCAACGACAACTACTACAACGCCCGCTCCAACAACGACTACTTCAACAACGACCACTACAACACCTGCTCCAACAACGACTACTTCAACAACAACCACCACTACACCTGCACCAACAACAACTACTACTACACCTGCACCAACAACAACAACTACTACTACGACACCAGCTCCAACAACAACTACTACTACTACGACACCTGCACCAACAACAACAACTACTACTACAACACCAGCTCCAACAACAACAACTACTACTACAACACCAGCGCCTACAACAACAACAACTACTACAACACCAGCGCCTACAACAACATCAACAACAACTACTACTACTACACCAGCCCCGACAACGGAAGCTCCTGCAACAGATATTGAATTCCAAGAGAATGGATGTCCTGTTGACCCTCATATTCACTGGCTTCTACCACATGAATATGATTGCAACCTGTTCTATTATTGTGTTTGGGGTCAGAAAGTGCTAAGGGAATGTCCTGCCACTTTACACTTCAATACAGTTTTACAGGTAAATATTTGCATTATTTTCTTCACACATTAATAGTCCAGTTCCAAGATGCTAACTATATCTTTTAACCTCTTTATCATCTCAGCCTGATTGGGCTCGGGTCTTCTCCGCAATGGAAGGGAAATTGACCTACTACGCCGCGCTAATCAGACGTGTTGGCATAGGGTCTTGTGTCAAGTTTTCCTTCTCTTTAATAGATATTATTTGTTTAATATATCCCTTAGTCGTCTTTTAAGACACCCACGGGTAAGAGAGGGGGTGGTGAAATGTATTCTTATTCCGTCACCACATGGATTCTTATTATAACTTAATTATAGCGTGATTATAAAATGTATCTGAAAGACCGTCATGGTACTGTTATACTTATGGGCATCGTCATAATTTTTCTGTGTTTATACAATTTCAAGATTATGATTTGCAAATTTTTTCGTTTTTATTTAATCATGAACTACTATTTCACGTATATTATTTGTTTGTTTGATATTTATTAAAGATATTACATATGATCCATGTGGTTATGGGGTAAGAATACAATTAAACAATCCCTCTCACGCCCGTATGCCCGTGGGTATCATAAAGAACGACTAAATGCAGGTAACATTAATGCAATAGAAGAAAAACTTGATACAAAACCCAAACGTGTTGAAATATCAACACGTTTGACCAGCGGGGAATAGTAGGCAAATTTCCCTCCTATTGTCGAGGAGGCCTGAGCCCAACAGTGGGACTCATGTAGGCAGAAATGATGATGATCATTTTTTATTTTAAGAAGACATTTTTAGAATATTACGATGGCTAATTAAAAAATATAATTTCGACCATCGCAAATATGATTGATAACTATTCAGGTAATGATATAAGTTCAAATAAATTACCTACAATCAATGAAGGCATCTAAAAGTCAAAGAATATGGATAATATGTCAATGGCCTTTTATGACTTTTATACCTAGTAAAGTTAAAATGTTATTAATATTTAAGGTAAAGTTTTCTGTTTCTACACAGTGTACTAAATCCATAAAGTGCCACAGTGTGCCCTTAGATCAATCTTGTTCTTTTTCTTCGTAGCGAGAAAACAATTTTAGTTCTTCTTCGTCTGGCAGAAGCCTTCTTCTGCCTCTTATGCCACATAACCGCTATAATCCCCTTTACACAACCTAACAAAATATGCACAGGTGTTATGTGCGGATTTTATCTCTTTTCATAGCAAGTATTTCTTTTCCGTACCGTGGCGGACTAGGAATACTATTCACAACTCTTTATCTTGTCCGTAGGTGTTGTAAAAGACGATTAAGTGATATAACGCACATATGATAGGTATATATGCAAAAAAGGCAAATTCGAAATATACCCCTTTACCAGCCTATCTAATAAGCGTGGTATAATGGTAGGTCACTCTAATGTTCGGCTCGAGCCTAGCAGTGGGACGTATATGAAATAAATTTCTAGAAATTCCATCTATTTTCTTAGTAACATCTTCGGTCTTAATAAGGACTCAAAGATTAACAGGCTCAGCACAATCTTACATCTACTTCGGTCGGTTAGTCTGCTAAAACATTATATCGTCACTATCAACAGGCTCTCAACAGTATTCACGGTGGCTAAAGATCTTTAAGCGACCCAGCGCTAGTTGCATATTCTGTGACAAATTGAAGCTTCATAGAGTTCTCTCCTTCGCACTCTATCGCTTTTTGCCCTGGACCATAGTGGCAACTACGTCTTCAGTAAAATTATATGCTTTGATGGTTGTGGGGAGCCTATGGCGCTGCTTCACTAAAGATTACATTCACTATGCATACAATATATTACAGCATATCGATTACATTACACATAGTATATTCAACAATAAAAGTGGTGCCTCAGAAAAGATCACTTCTTGTTTTAAATATCTCCTCTGATAATAAACTTGCAATTAAATAATTTTAGATTAGTATTAACTTGTGTGATTTATTTTTTTCAGGTCTGTGATCATCAAGTTGATGCGGGATGTACTCTTTCGGGAGCAGGCCGTAACAGTGTAATACAGTGGTTCAGCAATCTTCTATGAACAACTACAATAATGATATATTAAACTGGACTTATTTTTTATATTTAATTATTATATCTACACATTGAATACATGAATTAATTTTAAACGAAAATGATGTATGTATTTTATTATTCTCAAACTCCTTTTCTACTAGAAAATACAGTTTTAAATATTACTTCATTGGGAAATCGAATCGATGTTACAACATATGCCCCCTATATGTGCTTCGCGAGAATGCGGTGAACGGTTGGCTGGTGGTTGACGATATAGAAGCTGTATCGAGAATTCCCACCGAGATGCCTGCACTGGTCCGGTCCGGGTACTCGCACGGTTGTTGACTTTTGACTTCAACTAAAGCTATATCTCAATGAGTACAACCCATTCAGCAGGTCTAGAATTTGCTACCTACGTGCTGGAAATGAGTGAGGCTAGTGACCTTGTAGAGTCCAAGTTGGTCTGGAAGTCAAGATGGACGAGTACCCGGCTGCCCACATCGTCTGGCACTTCGGCAAGATGGCCTTCGATTTATTGGACGCCCAATTTATGAAGGGATTGACGATAGCACGTCCTCTGGGTCTACCGCGTACCGCGATGTCCCCTCTTTGTTGCTAGGATCTCGACGAAAAGAGGTATTTAAAAGAGTAAACCATCGGTCGGAGATCTAAAGTAAAGATACCAGTGGTTGCCAGCTGGGAAAATGGAGAAGGTAAAATATAATGGGTTATCCGGTCATGAAGCGAGATATTGGGCTCAACAGCAACCTTTCGGGGTGACCCCACCCAATCCGTCAAGGTGACGGAAGGGCGGCGTACAGCCCGGTAACCTGTTTTATACCCTTCCCATTGCCATTGGATTAGCCACTGGCACTGATTTATTCACCTCGGTGGCCAGCCCAGCAGATACACACTTTTTTTTTTTTTTTTTTTTTTTTTTTTTTTTTTGGGTGGGCTATGGTAAGCGCACGCGCGGTCCTGTCCGTCCGGGGCGATGAAAGGACGGCGCGTGGGCCCATAACCCACCCGTACCCACGTCACCTCGTTGTTGGGCCGACCACCGGAGCAGATGTCACTTGTCGTCAGTGGTCGGCCCGACGGAATACCCTTTCGGGTAACCTCACCTCTCGACCTGGGACGTCGGTCGCCGTCGCGCGGTTAGCCTCTCTGCGGGTGATGGACAATTCCCCGGTCCGATCACCCGCGGCCTCGGCTAGGGCGGCATTAGGCGCAGATACTCGCGCCTGCGCCGCCCGAGTCGCCGGCGGCGGAACGTGTCGCCGAATAGAAGCTCTACTCGCACACGATCCGCCGCCTCCTTCCGTGAGATAACGGCCTCACAGAAGGCGGCGACCGCGTCCCAGTTCCTGACGCTGACGAGCATCTCCCTGGCGAGGGTCGGCAGCGCCAGGTCGGCACCGATAATTGCGACGAGTTCACGGCGATCCTCCTCCCATGCAGCACACTCCTCGAGCGTGTGCTGCGCCGTGTCCTCGTCGCAACTGCAGTGGTGGCAGGACGGTGTGCTCTCCCTCCTGACAATCTTGTGCAGGTACTTCCCGAAGCAACCGTGCCCCGTCAGCACCTGCACCAGTCGGAAGGAAAGCACCCCGTGCGTCCGCTCCAACCACTCCATCAGCACCGGCCGGAGGGCCTCGACGGTCCTAACACCATACCGAGGACTCTCCAGCCGGACTGCCCAACGGGCAATGACTTCTCGGCGGGCGTCGACCCGCCAGGCGGTGATCTCTGTGATGGAGACCATGCCGCCGCGGGCGCGCTTCTCCGACACCCGCCGATAAATGTCGGCGAGCATCTCCGCCTCCAGGTCCCACGGGGGAGTTCCGGCCAGGAGGCACGCTGCCTCCGTCGCCACCGTGCGGTAACCGCGTACGGCCCTGATCGCCATGACCCTCTGTGGTCGCCACAGGAGGGCCCTAAGACGGACGGTCAGGGACCCCGCCCACACCGGTGCGCCGTACAGGGCCATCGACCGGATCACCCCCACGTACAGCTGTCGGCACGTAGCACTGGGTCCGCCCACATTCGGCATCAGCCGCGAAAGGGCGGACGCCGCGCCGACAAGCCGGGGAACAAGTCGATGGAGATGCTCCCGGAACCAAAAATGCCCGTCGAGCACCAGGCCCAAGTACTTCATGTGGGCCTGGATGCTGATGGTGACCGACTTCACGGTGATCGAAGCGCCGGCGGGAGGCCCGGCGGTACGGAGGCCATGGAACAGAAGGGCCTCCGTCTTTTCCAGGGCTACCCTCAACCCCAGCGCTTCGATCCGCCTAACAATCTCCTCGGTGGCGAGAGTTGCCAGGCGTGCCGCCTCCTCTAGCGTCCCACCCCGGGCTGTGACGAGTGTATCGTCGGCGTAGCAAATTACACCCAGCCCGGGTGGGAGGCTTCCTCTCAACGCCCAGTCGTAGCCGATGTTCCACAGGGTCGGACCCAGAACCGACCCCTGTGGGACACCGCACGTCATGGGCGTTCGCACAACGTCCCCTACTCGGTCAACGTAGAGGACGCTGCGCCCCTCCAAGTAGTCTGCCACCAGCCGCCTGAGGTACACGGGCACCCCGTGATACCTCAGCCCCTCCCTGATGCAGCTGAATGGCAGACTGTTGAAGGCGTTGGCGATGTCCAGGGACACCGCCAACAGGACTCCTCCGCCGGTGACGGCCTCCGCTACCATGGCCTTCAGGCGCAGCAGGGCCGCGATCGTCGAACGCCCTCTCCGAAAACCAAACTGGGCGTCCGACAAATCGGGCCCGTCCCCGACGAGGTGCCGCTCGATGCGGGCAGCCAACACCCTCTCCAGCAGCTTGCCCGCATCATCGAGCAGCACGATGGGCCTGTAGGCCGAGGCCGACTCGGGAGACCGTCCCGGCTTCGGCAGGAGAACCAGCCTCCCCTCTTTCCAGCACCCAGGGAACTGTCCGGACGACAAACAAGCGTCGAACAGTCCCCTGACGCGTGGTCCCAGGTGTTCGAGGACCAGGGCCAGCACACGGTTCGGAATACCGTCGGGCCCGGGGGCGGTGGATTTGACTCGCATACGCGCCACCGCCGCCCCCATTTCCGGCTCCGTGATGGGCGGAGCACTTTCATCGTCGGCCTCCCGGTCGCTGTCCAGCGAAGCCATGACCGGTGGCGTGTGCTCCGCCCGCCGTGGAAAGAGGTCCTCGACAACTCTGGTGAGGAGGCTGGGCTGGAGAGTCTCGGTGAGGGGGGGGCCCCGCCCGCGGAGCTTGTTCAGCGCCGCGAGGTAGGGGCGACCCCAGGGGTCACGCTTGAGACTGTCCAGCATCTCCCGCCGACTAACGTCCTTGGCGGTACGGACGGCCAGCCTGAAGGCAGACCGCGCACTGCGGTAAGCCTCGTACAGCTGGCCCTCCCGCTCAGCGTCGCGGTGACGCGCTCGGCTGCGGGTGTAGGCCCTCCGGGCACGTATGCACGCGGCCCGAAGGTCCGCCAATTCTCGGGACCACCAGGGGACCGCACTCTTCGGGGGCAGGCGCCGCACACGGGGCATGGCCGCATCGCAGATCTGCGTTAACGCACAGCGGATGCGGCCAGCCTCGGCATCCACCCCGTCCGCCTGGGGCGGTGAGGACAGCCATGACTGAACGATGGCTGCCTCGGCCAACAGGTCCCGATCCAATCGACCCACAGCCCACCGCGGAAACGCGGGAGCTCCGTCCGCCGTGTGACCCCTGCTGGGCTGCAGGAGGGTCCGGGAGACCTCTATCCGGATGTATCGGTGGTCGGATAGGGTCTCAACCTCCTCCTGGACGCACCAGCTCCTCACACGTGCTGCGACATTAGGGCTAGCGAACGACAAGTCCACTATCGACCCGCCCTGCTGCCGCACGCACGTTTGCACCGAGCCCCTGTTCAGCAAACAGAGGCCCAGTGCCGCCGCCCACTCTTCGACCGCCCGCCCGCGGTCATTCGTCCTGGGGGACCCCCACGCCGTGGACTTGGCGTTGTAGTCCCCCAGAACGAAGACTTGGCGCGGTGCCAGTCGCCGTATCGAGGCCCCCAGGATGGTGAGGAAGGCCCCGAAATCCGTCGCGCTCCTGTTAGGGGAGAAGTAAACACCATATAGCGTAACCTCTCCCCATTCCGCCGCGACATACCCATCACCCCTGTCCTTGAGCAACAAGGGCGGGGAATGCCACGACGTGGAGGCGACGATTGCCACAGAGCCGTCACTGCTGCCCAGCCAATTGGGCCGGTCAGGCACCACGTACGGCTCCGCGGCTACGGCTGCACCGATCAACCACTCCGCCATGGCTTGCAGGAAAACGTCCTGTGCCTCGGCGGCGTGGTTGAGGTTGGCCTGCAGGAGGTGGTAAGATTCGGCCGCCATTAGTGGGCCGTATCCATTACCTCCTCCACGCTGGCGGGCGATTGGGTCGCGCTAGGGGCGGGAGCGGCCGGGGTCGTCGGACCGCTCCGCCCCTTTGGGGCCGAAGCCGGGGGTTTGCATTCCTTGCTCCCCATGCGGTGCTTGGCGGGCCTATTGCCCGCCGCACACGCGGGGCAGTGGGGAGTGGCGGCGCACGATGCCGCCTTATGCCCGGGTTGACCGCAGCGGAAACAAAGGTCGCTGCAGTCAAAGCAGTTAGTGCATGTCGGCCGAGTGTGTCCGACCGCCATGCACTTGTAGCACCTCGCAGGCCGGGACTCCAGCACGGTCACCCGCGCTGAGCTCCAGCCCACGAGGAGCCTGCCTGAGCCGGCCAATTGCTTGGCCGACTCCACCGGGCACTGCACCCAGGCAGCACCGACGCCGCCCGGACCAGGGCGGATGGCGCCAATTCGGACGGTGTCCACGGGACATCCGGTTTTCGAGACGATGGCCTCCCGGATGTCATCCACCGTCACGGAGTCGTCCAGACCCGTGACCCGCAGTTCCGCACACTTGACGGGTCTGGCGATCTTGACGCCATCCTCCGCAGCAAACAAACCCCTCAGCTTCGCGGCCATGCTATCGGCCGTCTTGGCGCCCTCGGCCCCAGGGAACTCTAAAATCCGAGCCCCTGTCCGGGCCTTGCGGGTCCTGGCTTCGACGCCTCCTAAATCGGAGACGTCAAGCTCCCGCCGGGCGCGACGTAAGACGGCCTCATAGCTGAGGCCGTTCTCGGCCGCCTCAGGCAGGACGGTGATCACCACCGCGGCTGACTTTGGCGGCCGGAGCCTCCTGCGCGACCTCTTGTTACCGGCTCCTGCCTTGGGAGCGGAGGCTTTGGCGGCGCTTTTGGCCTCCGCTCTCCTCTTCTGGCCGCGACTTTTTCGGCTGCGCTCGGCCGTCTGCCAACCCTCTTCAGACACGGCAGGGGTGCCGAGCACAGCAGTCACGGCCGCGGCTGCGTTGGCCGCCACCGACGGTGCATTTGCCGGCAGCGGCTGGAGTCCGGCCTTAGCAGGAGCCGGTGCCACCTTCTTTTTCGCGGCGGGTCCCTTGGGCTTCGGCCCAACAACGGCCGCAGCGTAGTTTCCTACGCGCCCACCCTGGCAGGGTAGCGCGGCAGGGGTTGACGCCACGGCTTTCGGCCTATCCGCAGCCAGCGGCGGCCGGAGTCGGGGCTCCGGGGGCAGTCTCGCCTCCAGAGCCGCCATGCGCGCGTCGAGCATCTTGCCGAAAACATCCACCATGGCGCGCATGGTCTGGTCCGGCACGCCGTCCACTGCGGGCAGCGGGACCGCTTCGGCCAGCTGGGCCCTCTGGGGACTTGCTGCAGCGCAAGTTGTCGCAACGGGGACGACGGGGGCGGCGGCAGGGCCGGGACTTGTCGGCGGCGCGGTTCTCGCCAGCTGCGCGACCTGGCTCCGCAAGTCGGCCATTTGCTTGGCCAACTCGCGGTTCGCCTTCTGCACCGCCGACAGCTCCTTTTGCAGGGCCTTATTCTTCTCCTGCAGGCCTGAGACCTCACCACTAAGGCGGGTGTTTTCGGCCTGCAGGGTGGCCATATTGGCAGCTCGGGGGTCGCCACCTATAGCGGGCTCAGCAGCCGCCGTGTCGGTGGGAGGGATGTCTAACAACACCCTCATCATCCTCGCGGCAGCCGCCTCATTTGCCCGCTTCTGGGCCTCAGTCCCCCGTACTGCGCCGGCCGGCGACGGCGTCGCCGACCTTGCCGCCACTACTGCGCCCCCTCGTCCCCTGCGAGAGGCTGGAACTTTGGGAGGAGGCATGTTGATGCCACCCCCCTCGGAGGCAGACTCCGAGCTGCCACCCTGGCTAAGGGGGCGCTTGCGTACCTGCGAGGGGAGGTCCTCCTCCCTGGCCGCTAGGGCCGCCGTCAAGGCCGACGCTGGAGACTGGGATGATCCAGCGACGGTCTCTGCAGCTGATGTGCTGCCGCTCTCAATGTCCGACGGCTCTGCGGCAGTACTGCCGCCCTCGTCAGCCTTCTTTGCCGCCCTTTGCTGCTTCGCGGCGCGCCGTCTGGCGCGCTCCGTTGCAGGGGTGGGCTTCCCTCCTCTCTTCTTTTTACGGGCCTCTGTTTTCGCCGGGCCCTCGGCTGACCTTGGAGCCTCAAGTGCCAGACTAGCAGCTGAGCTGCTGTCGGACGAGGCATCCCTCTCCTTTGGGCCAGTTTTACAGTAGCTTGGCCGGGCTGTAATGTGGGAACTAGGCTCCCCGTTCCCTGTGGTTTTAATGGGCGTCTCACCCCTCCTATCTGCAGCGTCGTTTAAAGAACAAGTATCCATACAGTTCCCACGAGTATGGGAGAACAAAGAGGTCGACCCGGGCAGAGATCCCGATACCCGGGCAAGCGTACATTTGTATCCCAACACAGGGGGTCCGCAGGTACCCTGGCTGGGGGCGCGCTAACGACTGAACAACCCATCAGCCATGCATCCTCTCGCCGCGCGCCAGAACTTAGGATTCTGGGTGATTGTTTTATAGAGGTTTTCTTCCTCGCGGTCCAGGCGGTTAAGCCGAGACCCTCGCTCCTGAATCTAGGCCTCAGGACAAATGTCCCGAAGCAAGAATCAGGTCTACGATTTGTCGCGGTTGGCAAATGCCTGCCCAGTCCTCAAACGAATGAGTGACTGGGCCCGTCGAATTTTCGCGTCCAATACCCTCTACAATTAGAGGGCATGGAGCGAATTTGGGGCATCCCACAAACTGGGCCCCCCCTCGGGCCAGATATTTGCCACGAGCGACAATTCCAGAGAGCAGTCCAAGAAATTGTCGCTCGTGCCCAGGGTACACCACGCGGAGGTTTCTGGCGTAGCACCCCAGCAGATACACACTACACCGTTTTTTTCTGTGAGAGGATAGACCCACTGAATGCAGCGACGCGTCCTAGTTTCTGAAGCTGTCGAGCATCGTTTAAGCGATGATTGCCAGCATTCGGTCAGCTCCCATAATTGTGATGAATTCACAACGCTGATCTGCTGACTTCCAGCTGCCCGAACAAGGCAGCTTCCGAACAGGCTGTAGCACCATAGACCATATCCTCACGCTTAGGCAGATTATACAAAAGACCGAGGAATATAATCGGCCCCTGTTTATAGCGTTTGTGGACTATGAGAAAGCCTTTGATTCAGTCGAAACTTGGGCGGTGCTGCAGTCCCTCCAGCGGTGCCAAATCGACCATCGTTATATTGAAGCGCTGAAGTGTTTGTATAGGAATGCCACAATGTCAGTCCGTATACGAGATAAGAGTACGAAACCAATCCAGTTGCAGAAAGGCGTGAGACAGGGAGACGTCACATCTCCGAAACTATTTACCACTGCACTGGAAGGTGTCTTCAAGCTCTTAGACTGGACCGGACTCGGCATCAACATCAACGGCGAATACACCACTCGCCTTCGATTTGCAAACGATATCGTGGTTATGGCAGAATCCGTGGAGGACCTTGGCACCATACTCAATGATCTCAGCAGGGTATCCCAACTAGTAGATTTACGAATGAACATGGACAAGACGAACGTCATGTCAAATGCCCATGTCATTCCTGTTCCGGTCCTAGTTGGCAATGCGATGCTCGAAGTTGTCAATCATTATGTTTACCTAGGACAAACAGTCCAGTTAGGTAGATCCAATTTCGAGAAAGAGATCCAATTTCGAGACTTACGGCACAGAAACGTGGTCCTTAAATGTAGGCCTCATAACAAGGCTCAAAGTCACTTAGCGTGCTATGGAACGGGCTATGTTTCAGGATTTCTCTGCGAGATAGAATCCGAAATAAGGAAATCCGCAGAAGAATTGGTGTAACCGTCATAGCACGAAGAATTAGCAGACTGAAGTGGCAATGGGCAGACCACATCGCTTGAAGAACTGACAACCGCTGGGGAAGAAAGGTTCTCGAATGACGACCACGTATTGGACGACACAGCGTAGGACGCCCCCCACCAGGTGGACTGACGACCTGGAGAAAGTTGCTGGGCGTCGTTGGATGCAGGCAGCACAGGACCGCACTTTGTGGCGTAACACGAGGGAGGCCTATGTCCAGCAGTGGACGGCGATAGGCTGAAATGATGATGATGAAAATGATGATCTGCTCAGGCCATGCAGATTTCAAGCGCTGGCTGCACGATGACTTCGTTACAATCGCTGTGATGGTAGGACGGTGTCTTCTACATCCTTGCAACTATGTGTCCCATCATGATCCGCACCGATAATTATGGGCCGAAAGACCTCCACTGTCGGTACACCGAACCTGGCCCGAGGCCTTGCCAGCCGGAAATGGGCATTGAAGTCTCGGTGAGCATATGTACAGCCCCCCTACTCGCGTCGCTGACACCGCGGATTGCGGCCATTCCAGCGTGTTGTATCCGCGTAAGTAACTGTCCATAGAACCTTTCGACCTCGCCCAAGATTTCACTTTGAGATGAAATGACAATGCCGTAATTGGTCTTCAGATTAGTCATTTAGCTTTGCCCAATAGATAGATCTTGCGCGAACACTTTCGAGCTACGGTTCTGCTCTACCGCTTCTTTAATATGGAGCGTATTAAATCGGCGAATATCACAACGCACAGACCTGCAGATCTGCCTATTCGGCTGCTAAGTTTGGACCAATCGACTGAAGACTGTACCGTCATTTTTTTTCTCCACTTCATGAGCTTAAGAGTCTGATCCGAATGTTTTTTAGGTCTATTAGTGCGGCGGGCCATGAAAAATTACGACCCAACCGCGTGGACAGTTTCCAAGAACCTGTTGTTCATATCGTTCAGAGATTTGCACTCACAGGGACCTTGCAGGGAAAGCGATTGTGTATTTTTAGTTGAAAGTTTTCGAAGTTTTGATATGAGTTCTGATAGGTGTCCGTCGGAGAGTTGACTTCATCAAGCGTAACCGCTAGACTTTTGTATGGATATTTAATGTGCTTCGTACTATGCGGTGATTGCTCTGAGTTACATCCCGATATCCTGCTGATCACTGAGACATCATTGAATATCTGTTGTTTGTCTGACGAGATGACGTCTATCTTTATTTTAACCATTTCGGCTAATCTAGGTACATTTTCTTTGTGGCTGCTTCCTGAAGAAGGAATTCATCATAAAGAAGCTTTCCTTCTTCAGAAAATAAGGCAGTTTCTGGCCCCTCTGGTTTCTCTGGCCACATCTATGTCACCTCACCCTTAATTCATCATCATTCCCCTTGCGTAGTTTCGCCAAAGTCTCCCATAACCACCGTCAAGTGGGTTTTGGTGGATATATGGCTTTCGAGATGTCCTCTTAAAATGCCTCCACCTCGTCGCCGGTGTACGCCGAGGTACATGTAATCATTACGCTATATTTGAACTCGTGTGGGTCTTAGATTATAGAGTTATGCTCCAAATTATTGCGCACGAAGGAATAATACAGCGCAATAGTAGTATTCCTATTCTGAAACAAAGTTGACTGTCTCATCACAAAGTCTAGCCATTTAAAACTTTGTTTAGAATTTGTAAATAATATTTAAATATTAGGCATGTGTTTCGTTCGACGGTCGCGGCCTTGCTGCGCCTTAGGGCCGTGGTGACTGAGGCCGTCACCGGCGGGGGAGTGCTGTTGGCGGTGTCCCTAGATATTGCCAACGCTTTCAATAGTCTGCCATTCAGCTGCATCAGGGAGGCGCTCCGGTATCACGGGGTGCCAGCTTACCTGAGGAGGCTGGTGGCGGACTATTTGGAGGGGCGCCGCGTCCTCTACACAGATTATGCAGGGGACGTTGTGCGAACGCCCATGACGTGCGGTGTCCATCAGGGGTTGGTCCTTGGATCAACCCTGTGAAACATCGGCTACGACTGGGCGTTGAGGGGGGAGCCTCCCACCCGGGCTGGGCGTAGTTTGCTATGCCGACGATACGCTCGTCACAGCCCGCGGTGGGCGCTAGAGGAGGCGACAAGCCTGACGACTCTCGGCACCGACGAGATCGTCAGGCGGATCGAGGCGCTGGGGTTGAAGGTGACTCTATACAAGACGGAGGCCCTCTTATTCCACGGACCCCGCATGTCCCCTCCCGACGGCGTCCCGACGTGCGTTGGGCAGTCCGGGTGGAGAGGCCTCGGTTCGGTGTGAGGACCGTCGAGGCCTTCCGGCCAGTGCTGATGCAGTGGCTGGAGCAGCAGCATGGGGTGCTTTCCTTCCGACTGGTGCAGGTGTTGACGGGGCATGGATTCGAGGATGGACTCGAGGTGTGTACCGCGTGGGCGAGGGTGCGCCGTAAACTCGTCGCGATCATTGGTGCCAACCTGACGCTGCCGGCCATTGCTAGGGAGATGGTCACCAGCGTCAGGAACTGGGACGCCGTTGCCGCCTTCTGCGAGGCTGTCATCTCGCTGAAGGAGGCGGTGGACCGTGTGCGGTAGGAAAAACTCCACGCGGACACGATCCTCCGCCGGCAACTGGGGCGGCGCTGGTGCGAGTACCTGCGCCTGATGCCGCCCTAGCAGAGGCTGCGGGTGACCGGACCGGGGATTTAGTGCGGGCACCCGCGGAGAGGTTAGCCTCGCGACGACGATTGGCATCCCAGTAGGGGATGTCGAAGGGAGAGGTACCCGTATTCCGTCGGGCTGACCACTGACGTCAAGTCACCCTGCTCCGGTGGTCAGTCCAACAACGAAGGCGACGTATCGCGGGTGGGTTACGGGTGTGCGTGCTTACGCCCCTTTGTCACCGCGGACGGAATGGTGCGAGGAGTGCGCCGAGCGTAACCCACCCCCCAAAAAAAAGGACTTGTGTTTAGTGTAACGCCCAGGTCACGGATTTGAGTGACTCGTTCCAGCGGTACACCAAATATTTTGTAAATGTACATTGTGTAATGTGTATGTTTTGTACATGGAGCAAGCTATCGACAAAATGTTACAGTTTTAAATACATGAGATAATAGTTTTCACGTGGGTGAAGCCGCGGGCAGAAGCTAGAAAATAATAATATAGCTTTTAAATAAGTCACTTCTGGCGGCGACAGCACTATCGCTTACCGAATAAAGCAGCGTATCAGTAATTTTTATTGATTAATCGTCGATTTTTTATGAAAACGATGAAGCCTCGGATGTATTAGCCTATTTCTGTTTGCAGCAGAAAGTTATCGGCAGCGTCGCTGCCGCCTTATACATTTTTTTAGATTATATTCATATACTTAGTAATAAATATCCTTATTAATATTATAAATGCGAAAGTAAGTTTGTTTATTTGTTTGTTACGCTTTCACGCTCAAACCACCGAACCGATTTTAAAAATTCTTTCCCCAATGGATAGCTATACCTAATATCAGGGAGTAACATAGTAACATATTTTATACCGAAGCGAAGCGAGGGCGGGTTGCTAGTATAAAATAAAGATCATCATCATCCTGCTCTAATTCGATTTACTTGGGGTGGAGGCAATATTTTTTTTTTCATAGTAAATAATGCAAAAGTTTGGGTATTAGTTTTACATAAAACCAATACTCAAACCTCTTTTGTATTTCAAATATCAATAATCAGTAATCGTTAATCTAATATAAAAATTATATATAAAGTTTCTCCTCTTCGCCATTGGGCCGAACACTGGTACCTACCAAATCTTAGACATCCGTGGTAGGCCCGGCGTGTTACCCTTTCGGATATCGTCCCTCTTTGACGCCCCCTCAGAGCGTTGCACTTACACGGTCACTCTCTCTGCAGGTGACGGACTATTTCTCGGCTAGAGCGGCACCAGGCGCAGGTACTCGCGTCGGCGCCACCCTAGTCGCCGGCGGCGGCTCGAGTTGCCGTAGAAGAGTTTCTGCTAAGCATGCTCCGCTTTTCCGTGTGGTGATGGAGTAAGAATACAAATCACCACTCCCTTTCTTGCCCATGGATGTCGTAAAAGACGACTAAGAGATTGGGTTTATATTTCGAACTGCTCGGCGAAACGTGGTAAAATGACAACTTGTCAATGAAAATACTCCAAGAATACTTGTTTAAATTTTGGGCATTTTAAACACATATTGCTAACGGAGTAAGAATACAAATCACCACCCTCTTTCATGACTATGGGTGTTGTAAAAGACGACGAAGGGACATAATACGTATGTAGAAAGACTGACAAGAGAAGGAAAACTCGAAATAAAATCCTGGTTGACCAACATGGTATAGTAAGGTCAATTTCCCTCCTATTGTGGAGGAAGCTCGAGCCCAATGATGGGACGTGTATGAGCTGAAATGATGATGATGATGCTCAGCTTCTTTCCTGGAGATGACTGCTTGGGAGATGGCGGCGGCCGCGTACAAGTTTCTGATGCTGTTTCCCGCCCGCGTATCTGACACGCGTAATTAGAAAGAATACGTGCCTCCCTTTTTTTTAATGGGTGGGCTATGGTAAGCGCACGCGCGGTCCAATCCATCCGGGGCGATGAAAGGACGGCGCGCGGGCCCATAACCCACCCGTACCCACGTCACCTCGTTGTTGAGCCGACCACCGGGGCAGATGTGACTTGTCGTCAGTGGTCGGCCCGACGGAATACCCCTTCGGGTAACCTTACCTCTCGACGTCCTGGGACGTCAGTCGCCGTCGCGCGGTCAGCCTCTCTGCGGGTGACGGACAATTCCCCGGTCCGATCACCCGCGTCCTCGGCTGCGCCGCCCGAGTCGCCGGCGGCGGAACGTGCCGCCGAATAGGAGCTCTACTCGCACACGATCCGCCGCCTCCTTCCGTGAGATGACGGCCTCACAGAAGGCGGCGACCGCGTCCCAGTTCCTGACGCTGACGAGTATCTCCCTGACGATGGTCGGCAGCGCCAGGTCGGCACCGATAATCGCGACAAGTTCACGGTGCTCCCCTCCCACGCAGCACACTCCTCGAGCGTGTGCTGCGCCGTGTCCTCGTCGCAAATGCAGTGGTGGCAGGACGGTGTGCTCTCCCTCCTGACAATCTTGTGCAGGTACTTCCCAAAACACCCGTGCCCCGTCAGCACCTGCACAAGCCGGAAGGAAAGCACCTCGTGCGTCCGCTCCAACCACTCCATCAGCACCGGCCGGAAGGTCTCGACGGTCCTGACACCGTATTGAGGACTCTCCAGCCGGACTGCCCAACGTGCAATGACTCCTCGGCGGGCGTCGACCCGCCAGGCAGTGATCTCCTTTTTTTTTTTTTTATCTTCTTTCTGTAACTTGGCGATCTGTGTTGACACTATAAGCCAATCAGTTGGTATAAAATTGCGATTATGTCAATAGCATAAAGAACTGGTTTTTACTTGTTCGTTCTTTAATCGAATCTAGCTACTAGCGTAGGGACATCATGCCGCTTTAATCGGTTGTATGATACACTTCCAGTGCCCTGAAGTTTAGAAACCAGTTCATTGACGTAAGTAGATATTCGGGTTTGATACGCTTTACTATACTTAGCAATCTCCTGTTTCACTGTATTGATGTTAAGGTCTTCATGGATATATTTGTTGCTCACATAATATGGTATTCTTAACATGGCTCTTAATGTTTTGCTTTGGAATCTTTCTAACTAGCAGTCCCCCACAGCTGTATACCATATGTCCATATTGGTTTTAGTATGGTCTTATATATTGCAATTCTGCTTTCATGTGACAGATGTGATTTCGGACCTATTAGCCAATACATCGATCTTACTTTTGTGTCCAATTGTTTACGCTTAGTCCAGATATGCTTTCTCCAAGTTAACCTTCGATCTAGATGCATTCCAAGATATTTAGCATCGTCAGCTTGGGGAATATCCTCATTGTAGAGTTTTATAGGAGGGCAAGTCGGTTTTCTCAGAGTGAAGGTTACCTGGACTGATTTGCTTCGGTTTGCTTTGATGCGCCATTTGTCTAACCATTCTTCAATCTTGCATACGTGGACTTGAAGTTTAGCTGATGCTGTTTCCGGATTATCATCAACAGAAAGCACGGCTGTATCGTCGGCGTATGTTGCAGTTATAGTATCCTCTTGCGTGGGCAAGTCTACAATATAAAGAAGGTAGAGTATGGGACCCAAGATACTTCCTTGAGGTACTCCTGACAGAATCTCTTTTAAGGGAGAGGTCTCATTTTTGAATTTCACCTCAAAGCATCTTTTGTCGAGATACGACTTTAATATTAGGAAGAATGAATGAGGAAGCAGCTGTTTGATTTTAAATAGAAGTCCGTCATGCCACACCCTATCAAAGGCCTTACTTATGTCTAAGAATACGGCGGTACAAAATTGTTTGCATTCTAGGGTGCGACTTATGGTATCCGTAAAGCGGTGAATTTGTTCAATGGTTCCATGTTTTTCTCGCAAGCCAAATTGGTGAAGTGGCACCACTTCCGGTAAAAAGGAACGCATTCTGTTTAGTAAGATCTTTTCGAGAATTTTCCCCATCACAGAGAGCAGGCTTATAGGTCTGTAAGAACTTGCTTCATGAAGTGGTTTGCCTGGTTTGGGTATCATAATAATTTGTGCAATTTTCCACTGGGCGGGGAAGATGTTAAGCCTTAAGCATGCGTTAAAAATTGCTGTGATGTGTACCATACCCTTTTTAGGAAGTTGCTTTAGTAATTGCGCATCGATTAGGTCGTATCCAGGTGCTTTATTATCCTGCAATTTTAATATTTCTGTGCGTAATTCGCAGGGGCTAGCACTTTTCATTGACATGCACATCTGCGATGGTGAAAGCAAGTATTCGCTAATTTCTCTCTCATGGTCGGTGTTTTGACTAGGAAGCGGTTGAAATACCGATTTAAGATGTTCAGCGAACACTAGGGCCTTTTCGAGATCCGTTCTTGCCCACTTCCCCTCACTAGTTTTTAAAGGAGGTACATGTGCTGTGGGTCTTTTAAGCTTTTTGGTAACCTTCCATAAAGAGTAGTTAGTGTCTACATATGGAGTTAGATTTGCCAATTTTTCTTGCAGGCGATCATTATTTATCTGGGAGATCATATTTTTGAGTTCTTCAGATGCTTTGTTAAAGGCTTTCTTATCGTGTGGATAATTTGTAGAATGCCATATTTTCCGCAGATGTCTTCTTTCCTGTACTTTCAGTTTTATCATTTTAAGATAGAAGGAATTGCTAGTTATTTTAGGTCTCACTGGAGGTGTTGAGTCTCTAGCGGCTTGGTGGATTAACCTGACAAATCACTCAATAGCAAATTCAACAATGTCCGCATTATTTAGTGGCGAGTTTAAGTTTATGTTATTTGTTATTTTGGCTCTGTAGTTGTCCCAGTTAGTTTTATTATTATAAAGTCTTAGCGGACATTCGATTTGAAGAGTCTTGCACTGGACATTGATTATAACAGGTGTGTGATCTGAAGAAAGTTCAATACATTCCTCAATGCTTACTTGACCTAGCGAGATATTTTTAATTATAAAGAAATCCAGCAAGTCTGGGACCTTGTTTGGGTCAGCAGACCAATATGTAGGTTTACCGTGTGAAGCGCAGTACAGGTTAGAATCTTGCATAGCTGTATATAGTTGGCGCCCACGTGATGTAGTTAGCCTAGAACCCCAGAAAACGTGTTTTGCGTTCCAATCACCCCCGCAAATGTATCTGTTACCTAGGGTTTCAAAGTAGGTCTGAAAGTCATTTGAGGTGATAATGTGCCTCGGTGGGCAATATATTGCAGATAACGTTGTTTCTGTTTTGTTATCTTGGATTCTGACTGAGGAAGCCTGTATTTTTTCAGTTTGATATTCTTCAAGAGGATAATGTTTGATGTTTTCCTTTATAATAATTGCAGTTCCACCATGAGAGTTACCAGAAGGGTGGTTTGTGGTGTAGTAAACTTAGTAGTTCTGCACGCTAAAATTGTTTCTTGAAGTAAAACGCGTTTCTGAGATTAAGGCGACATCTACTTTTTCTGTTTTTAGGAAAAGTTCAAGTTCCAATTTGCGTTCGGTTAGTCCGTTGGCGTTCCAGGTAATTACCCTTAAGTTTAGGGATGCTTTATAATGCCTGTGATTAATTGGATCATTCGATCCATCATGTTGTCTAACATAATAGTCATTATGTTTTGTAATTTTTCAAACATCACATCTAGTACCTCAATGAAATTGTTTGGATCCTTTATTTCAGATTTTGCTCCTGCTTGGTTGTTGGATTTTGTTGCTTGTGCGTATGTTATGTTGTATTTTGTGGTTTGATGCTTTTCTTGTTCAGTAGTGTTTTGATTACTTCTTTTTTCAGTGAGTTTGTTCTTATTAGTGGAGTTCTTCATAATTAAGTCTCGATATTGCTTATATTTTGCGCAGCCTTTGTAGCTCGCTGGGTGCTTTTCTTGACAATTAGCGCAAGTCGCCTCTGCATCAGGCCTCTTTAGACAGCTTGATGTGGGGTGATCTCCACCGCACTTAACGCATCTAAATGGTCTGTTGCATTGGTTTTTCGCATGTCCAAACCTCTGGCATCTCTTGCACTGAAGAACGTCCAATTTTTTATATGGTGCCTCAAATGTGATTTTAACGTGGTTTAATGTTTTTATTTTGAAGATGTCTTTATTATTGTGTTTTGGTTCTAAGTCCAAGTAAAAGATAGGCATTGGTTGTTTAGTATTTCTGTGTCTTATATTTGTTATGTGTCGGATCTCATGTCCAAGTTCGTGAAGCTCTTTTTTTATGGTTTCGGCGTCTTCAGAAGAGTGTAAGCCACGCAGGACTACTCGGTATGCCCTTTCACTTTTGAGTCTGTAGGTATAGTGGCTAACGTCTTTCTCAATAAAACTAGCTCTTATGCGTTTATAGGTATCTACATCTACTGGCATTATTTTTACAATATGACCGGATCTCAGGGTTGTCATAGTATATTTATCAGTTTCTTCAATAGTAGCAAGAAGGTCTTTCAATTTCCTTATGTCTATGACTCCAGTGACGAATATAGGTTCTGGTTTCGGTGGTTTAGGCTCTTTATATTCTTTAGTCTGCTCTGTATCATCTATAGTTTCCAAGGCTTGGAATCTATTTTGAGTTTGGATGGTATATGTTGTTTTAGGGAGCTTCTTGTTTTTGGTCTTGATTTCAGGACTCGCTTCAGCTTTCCTTTTCGTAGGTACCTGGTCATTTTGCCATGATGAGTTGTCTTGTTCCTTGTTTGAGGTGTTGCTTGTTACTGCTGTATCTGTGTTAGATTTCCCCATTTGATCTAGTTGTGTGCCAAGAGAATCACTTCTAGTATGTTTGATGAGAGTTTTATGGAGTGTTTGTTGTACCATTTTTTGATTATGTTTTCTTTTTCTTTATTAATATTCATTTTTGTTCCCACGAGTAAGGTCGATGTAAAAGGTCGCTTGAGGGGTGACGCCCATTCCCTCAAGAAGGCTAACTACAACGACGTTTGCCAGGTCCGTCGAGGTTGGCGCTAGTAACTGATCATCCATCAGTCATTCATTCCTTTGGCGCATCTCCCACCTTGGAATTGGGGTAATTATATTATAGAGGATTACCTCCTCTCAGTCCAAGCGATTAAGCTAAGACTCCCGATCGCAAGTTAGCGGTTGCGGGCGTGGTTATTCATTTCCTAATAACCACAGAAGACCAGCTTGTTAGGCCAGTAGAGTCGGGTTAATTGACCGTCACCCGAGGCTCGGCGTTGAGGTTCGTTTTGCACCACCCAGGGGACACGTGTAGGGCATTGGTTAGGTAATCTTCCTACGGACGCGAACCGCCTCGCCCCCCGAAGGTCTCGACGGTCCTGACACCGTACTGAGGACTCTCCAGCCGGACTGCCCAACGGGCAATGACTCCTCGGCGGGCGTCGACCCGCCAGGCAGTGATCTCCTGCAGCGAGACCATACCACCGCGGGCGCGCGTCTCCGTCACCCGCCGATAAATATCGGTGAGCATCTCCGCCTCCAGGTCCTACGGGGAGGAGGCACGCTGCCTCCATCGGCACCGTGCGGTAACCGCGTATGGCCCTGACCGCCATGACCCTCTGTGGTCGCCTCAAGAGGGCTCTCAGCTGGACGGTCAGGGAATACGTGCCTCCCTGCCGATAGTATCTTATTATATTCAATATCTGGTTGACCGAGCTTCGCTCGGAATATTTTTGTCGAATTTATTTAGATATATATTAACAAAAAATAAATAATGAAAAATATATAAAAAAATTACCTAAAGAGTATAATAATAACACCGAGATTCGAACCGACGCTGTTTGAATGCCAAAAAAACAAAATTTGAACCGATCAGCTTCCCAAATCAGCTATCGTAACTCATGACGTTGACAACGAAATTTGAATTCATATTCTTTTAAAATTTAATGTCATTGTATTGTTTTAATAAAAACACGGACAAAACAACATTTTCTATAAATAAAACCTAGCTAGATCGATTTTTTGGACCCGAAACCTCTAGTATGCCAAGTTAAAACAAAATCGTTGGAGCCGTTTCCGAGATCCTGAATATATATATGACGTAGTAGCAGGTAGCGCCGTGTTGTTTTTAAAAGCAATGACGTCAGCATGGCTAACGTCATCTACCTCACTACAATGTTGATAGTGTTGATGGTGTTCCATGATAAACGTAATTGAAACAATAAAGTTGAAACAGTACCCGTGTTGTTGAATTCTAGTTTAAAACTAAGTGGAGTCTAGAGCTCCGCACTGTTCGGCTGCTAGCGATCGAATGAATGTCGTACCTTTTTTTTTTTTTTTTTTTTTTGTGTGACTTAGTTGTTAGCCTCAGATGGCTGTGACAACTTTACCCGGACTGGTGGGTGAGCGCTGAGGGCTCTCAACCAGCAAATGGTCGTATTTATAGTAAGGCCGAGAGCGGGGAACTCCCGATGACAATCTATAAAAACTGTTTTATGATAACATGTGTTGTACTATTTATCTTAAGTATGGGAACTAATTATTTTGAACTAAACCTAAATGTCGTACCAGCAAATGGTCGTATTTATAGTAAGGCCGAGAGCGGGGAACTCCCGATGACAATCTATAAAAACTGTTTTATGATAACATGTGTTGTACTATCTATCTTAAGTATGGGAACTAATTATTTTGAACTAAACCTAAATGTCGTACCAGCAAATGGTCGTATTTATAGTAAGGCCGAGAGCGGGGAACTCCCGATGACAATCTATAAAAACTGTTTTATGATAACATGTGTTGTACTATCTATCTTAAGTATGGGAACTAATTATTTTGAACTAAACCTAAATGTCGTACCAGCAAATGGTCGTATTTATAGTAAGGCCGAGAGCGGGGAACTCCCGATGACAATCTATAAAAACTGTTTTATGATAACATGTGTTGTACTATCTATCTTAAGTATGGGAACTAATTATTTTGAACTAAACCTAAATGTCGTACCAGCAAATGGTCGTATTTATAGTAAGGCCGAGAGCGGGGAACTCCCGATGACAATCTATAAAAACTGTTTTATGATAACATGTGTTGTACTATCTATCTTAAGTATGGGAACTAATTATTTTGAACTAAACCTAAATGTCGTACCAGCAAATGGTCGTATTTATAGTAAGGCCGAGAGCGGGGAACTCCCGATGACAATCTATAAAAACTGTTTTATGATAACATGTGTTGTACTATCTATCTTAAGTATGGGAACTAATTATTTTGAACTAAACCTAATTGTTTTAACTGTAATTATAATTCAAGCTTATAAAATAATCAATCGTGCGCCGATATATATATTGATTTGCTGTTCGTTAGTCTCGCTAAAACTCGCGAACGGCTGGGCCGATTTGTCTAATTTTGGTCTTGAATTATTTGTGGAAGTCCGGGGAAGGTTTATACGGTGAGAAAAAATGGAAAATTGCGAGTAAAATACTAATAATATAATTTTATTTGCCCATACAAACCGTTCTTACCTGTCAAACATTTGACGTTCTGTTATAGATATGTTTTGCACCCTTTCTCGCATACTACTCACTCTTTATTGCATACTATGCATTTGTCCACCGTAAGCTATCCACTCCGTTCCCTTCACACCTCAGTCTCATCCTGACATCCACGCTAGACGGCTGTCTTAACCAAATAATAAACTTTTATTTTTTAAAAATCCTTTTTGCTCGAGGCTCATAACATTTGGTGGCAGCTCAAAGGGATTGTAAAAGTCCCCGGTACGTCTCCTAGTTATAATAACCATATCTAACGCGAGTGTGTGTGTTCGAGTGTAAGCGCCGTCTCCATTGTGCATATATTATTGCACCGAGTTCCGGCCTGGCCCCTCAGGACACCAGTGATCGTGAAGAAGCTCCCGAAGACCCCCTGCTGCATACTGCCCGTACTACAGCCGGTCTTCGCTACAAGCATCACAATATATGCCCATTGTCACGCCTAACTTAGTGCTGTGACCGGTATATTCTCTTCGACGACACGACGACCCGTGGCTCATCAACACGTGCATTACGCCTACGACATCATGATCCGTCTTATCGCGCTATTCGCATTTCAGTAAGTGATTTTATATACATTTGGTCATTGCTAATTCTATTGTAATTTTACATACCAATTTAAAACGTGTTTTGTATGTTATATGTTATTATCTCTATAATTTTATCCTGTTTTAATTTGTTAAACATTAACTAATCATGGCCGAAAGATCTCAAAGTCCAAAATTTGAAAGCCCCGAAATAGCCATCACAGATACCGAGGAAGAAGGCCAAAACCTTTATCCTCCACCCTCTGGGCCTTCAACTAGATCAAAGAAAAAACCAATAATAATGAGACCAGAAATCGATTTATCGACATTACTAAAATTTATCAAGCCATACGACGGCTGTAGGGAAAAACTCAACTCCTTCTTAGTTAATTGCAATAACGCCTATGAACTAGCTTCCGATAGCCAAAAAGATATTCTCTTCAAATATATTATTTGTCAACTACAAGGTAAAGCAGAGACAGCCTGCTCAATTAAAGAGTTTACCAATTGGCAACAACTCAAAATTAAAACATATGTCTGAAAATGCTGATAAAATTCTAAATGAACATCATATAATAAAATATGAGACTCATTATTCGATTTTAATTATCATAACTATTTGTATAATTTTTCTATACTGTATTTTTAAATCGTTTTTATGTATTAAATCGCACAGCCGTCTTGCACAATACTTCCATAAATTCTCTCAATCAGTTCCCGTCAACATACACTTAGATCAAACATTAGAACCCGACCCAGTGATCCCTATAAAAATTAACAAACGCCGTTCCGAAGTAGAAAACCTCTCATCGCCTAACGTTAGGCGAAATGTTTAAATTTCCAGGTTTTCCTTCCTAAACATCGAAATATCAACCCGATGTTTAGTCTACCGCGGGGAGGTGTTATAAATATGTTTTGCACCCTTTCTCGCATACTACACACTCTTTATTGCATACTATGTATTTGTCCACCGTAAGCTATCCACTCCGTTCCCTTCACACCTCAGTCTCATCCTGACATCCACGCTAGGCGGCTGTCTTAACCAAATAATAAACTTTTATTTTTTAAAAATCCTTTTTGCTCGAGGCTCATAACAGTTCGTCCCGTCGGTTCGACATTTTTAGCATAATTACATGTATATCTAGATTAAAAGGTTTTGGAATCGATAAGAAAAGGCGGTATATTCCTTAGTCGTCTTTTACGACACTCACGGGTTGTGAAATGTATTCTTACTCCGTCACCGCACGGATAATAGTAAAATCAAATGATAACTCTCTGTAGTGATAAATTAATAATATGTCTCTTACCTTCCATGGGGGTCGTAAAAATCGACTGACAAGTGATCACCCCGAGAATGGGAAGCATTAAAGTCTTAGAATAATAACGTATAGAAGATGAGTTCACACATAAAAAGTGAAGCATTTCAATTGGAGCCTAATGGAGCTTACGCCGGAACCGTTCCTTAATGTACAAGGTCACTATACTGCACGTACGTACGCAACTCTTAAAAAATAAATAGGTAATTATGACGATTTGTGCATTCAAATGGTGTCACAACACATTTGAAAAATAGAAAAAGGTTTTAAACATTACTTTTAAAAGTATTTCGACGATTTATGTCAATAAAAATAAAATTTGATTTCATAATTTGTATAGTGGTGTGCGTGTATACGTGTGTAATCGTCGCCGCGCATGTAGTATTTTTAGATTCATGTTTCAATCGTTCGAAATACCGACACTGTCCTTCTATACGTTATTATTCTACGATTAAAGTATTAATTTAGAAAGCGTATATCCAAAAGTGGATGTCGAAAATTGATGAATTAATGAAATAAAGATAAAATTAATAAAAAAAAATTAACATTTTTAATATTGCTCTGTTTCTAATAGACGTAATTTATTTTCTATTAACATATTCATCATCGTTATCATTTCAGCCCATATACGTCATCCTGCTGGGCTCACGCCTCCGCTCAATGGGAGAGAAATTGATCTACTATATCACACTCTCCGTATGGTGACGGACTAAGAATACAATTCACCACTACCTATCTTGCGGATGTCATACAAGACGACTAAGGGATATAATATGCACATAAGATCTGCGCAAGAGAAGGAAAATTCGAAATGATATACCCTATACCAACATGTCCGACCAGCATGGTATAGTAGGTCAAATTCCCTTCCATTGTAGGGGAGGCCCGAGTCCAACAGTGGGACGTATATGGGCTGCGATGATGATGATGATGATGATACCACGCTATTCAGATGTATTAATATAGGTTTGTATTACGATTTTCTTTCTCTTACATTGATGTTATCTCTTATTACTTTCCTTAGTCGTTTTTTACGATACCCACGGGCAAGAGATAGGTAGTAAATTGTATTCTTACTCCGTCATAACGAGTGTCGGACGATTCCTTCTCAATAGGAGACTTACTACACTACTCTGGTCAGGTGGGTTGGTAAAGGGTTTTATATAGAGTTTTCTTCTCTTGCATAGATGTTATATGCATTTTATATATCTTAGTCGTCTTTTACTACACCCACAGGCAAAACAGGGCGTGATGAAAAGTATTTTTACTCCGTTACCACACGGAAAACTATCATCAACTCTGAAAAGATTGTTTGATGTACATTTACTAATTTTATTACTATAGGAGTGTTTAGTACTTTTTTGCGGAGACAGGCTGTAATGTAGTCACAGCTCGTCCGATTCATCTGGAGCGACGGAATACACGAAGGGCGAAATCATAACGTGCTAGATAGATACCTCTACCTGGCGCCATATGGCAGGCACCAGTACCCGACCATGTCAACAGTGGCCCGTCCAGGCAGGTTACTCTTTCGGGTACCGTCTCTAGGAATGTTAACTATAAAATATTTATTGTATGTTTGTTTTTCAAATAAAAATAAAATAAAACATTTCGCCTTTATATTAGGCTGTGGAAAATAGCTTTAGTCACATTTTTTAGAATTACGTACCCAAAGGGTAAAAACAGGACCCTATTACTAGGACTTCGTTGTCTGTCCATCCGGCTATCTGTCACCAGGCTGTATCTCAAGAATGGCGATAGTTAGACAGTTGAAATTTTGACACATTATGTATTTCTGTTACCGCTATAACATCAAATACTAAAAACAAAATAAAATAAAAATTTAAGTGGGGCTCTCTTACAACAAACGCGATTTTTTTGCCCTTTTTATAGATTATGCTATCTACCGTCCACAGCAATTCATCCATCGCCACTGAGCTGACTACCGGTACCGATTCCTTGACAACGGCGTGCTGCGGTCATCGATGTGCATGCTACGATACTACAAAACCATGTAGAGTCAAGTGCAGTCGGGACTAAATTATCTGAACTTCTTTTGTTCATGTTACGCATTATCACTCCGCTGGTGATAGACGGGGGAGTGTGTGTGACTCGGCCGCCACATAAGTAACCGAAATACCCACTAAAACTACACCAGCCCCTTCCTTGCTTTTACTGGATGCTGGAGAGATCATTTGATCTGATGACATTATATTCCCGACACCCCAACGTTTGGCCACTATCATCATTCAGGGCGGTGGGAGGAGGGGTGCATAGCGGTGTCTCCTCCTCCCTGGTCGTGGAGCGAGTTGACAGACGCAAGTGCCTCGTGTGCCCGTTCCGCGGCATACTTCCTTGTCATGATACTTTCACAAAAGGAGGCCATTGATGACTAACATCTGTCGTTGACGAGCTTCTTGGAGATGATAGTTGGCAACGACAGGTGCGTTGTTCCAATTTTCGTTGAGAGGACATGGCGCTGAAGTCCCCAGGCGTGGCATACTTTCAGTGTGTGGCGCACTTGGTCAATTGGCAGGCCACAGTCATGGCATCTTGGGGCCTCTTCTCTTCCAATTTTATGCAGGTATTTACCGATGACCCATGTCCGGTAAGTATATGCACCATCCTAAATGTAAGGCTCTAATCTGTGAGGAAAATTGGCAAACATCACATAGGCTTGATAGACAAAATTGATAATTAATATGTATGGAGTTTGAATAATCCTAACTACTAATATAAACAACTAATATAAATGGACAAGTATATTTGTTTGTTGAGCTTTCACGCTTAAGCCACTAAACCGATTTTAAAAATACTTTCGGCATTGGCTATATTATCAGCAAGTAACAGGCTATATTTTATCTCGATATTACCATGGGAACGGAATCAATGCCGGTGAACCTGATGGAAAATATTCGATTTAAAATATTATTACCCCAATGAAAAGTTACGTTATCAGCGTGTAACATAGGCCATACTGTAAGCACAGATTCCCTTCTACTGCATGACCGTAATACGGACGGAATGGCAGAAGAGATGGGATTCATCACCAAAAGGCCGTCATCTCTATTTATTATTCCCATGTTTATATATGTACGTATGCGTATGAAGAAAGTGTGGTTTGAGGTTGACCATTGTGCGGCCTAGTTCCTAACTGGCCATGGCGATTTCAAAAGTAAGTTATCCTCTTTTAATCGCGTATCCTCACCACTATGTCAATGTTCCATATTTGACCACCAGTATGAACAATCAGCACACCGCATTCTCTGGGAGTGCAATCTCTGGCGTAACGAGCGCGACCATATCTTAGAGAGAGTGCAAGTTACTTCTGGAGTAGTAACCTATACGGACCTTGTAGCAACTCGAGAAAATCTCCGTGTATTCAGGCGTTTCTGCCATATCTACTATAGCAATCAATCTTAAGGTTCATATATAGACCCCGTCAAGCTCTCCCACATGTGGTATCTCCCTGGTGCTGAGCGGATGCACTAATTGTAGCTGCACATCCTCTTATTTATGGACTAAGTAGTCAATTTTGCTTCATGTCTCCCGCATTGCATAGGAGTGAAGTACAATCAATGTCATCCAACTCCTCTTGTTTAATTTTTCTAATCAAATTTGTTGCGGGTCAAAAGAAAATTAAATTCGTTTCCCGGAACTGCCTGAGGGTCAGACCTCATTGTGATCTATGGAGACCATTGTGAATCCTGGCTTACAAGAGTTACAATGGTGGGAATGTGTGGTGGAATTAGTCCCATTAAAAAAGGCCATACTTAATCCCTATCTTTCTATAGGAACTGGATCTACTCAGGTGAAACCGCGGGCATTCGATCAATATTAAAATTTATTACACCAATAGAAAGTTACATTATCAGAGATCGAGAACGGCTATATTTATCACCATATTTCTACGGTAATTGAAATTATGCGGGTGGTAGTAATATTAAAATGTTTGTATGTTTATTACTTAAACACGCGAAAACTGTTAACCAAATTCGGATGAAAATTGGTACATAAATAAAGTATTTTCTAGAGTCTAAAATCTAGACTAACACATATCGGGTGAGCGGACCGGGGATTTTAGTGCGTCACCAGCGGAGAGGCTGACCGCGCGGCGATCTAAGTCTCGGTACAGGGCTGTCGAGAGGTGAAGATACCCGAAAGAGTATGCCGTCGGGTTGACCACTGAGGAGAAAGATCTCGGGTGGTGGTCGACCCAACGACGAAGGCGACGTGGGTACGGGTGGGTTATGAGCCCGCGCTCCATCCTTTAGTCGCCCGGACGGAATGGACGGCGAGTGCGCTTACCATAGCCCACCCATAAAGAAAAAAAAAAAGACTAACACATATACCTACTTTTATCCAGGTAATATGTTCACTTGCAATGATAGCTTTCACGTGGCTGAAACCACGTTTTTTTTGGGCTATGGTCAGCGCTGTCCATTCCGTTTGGGGCGATGAAAGTACGGCGCGCGGCCCATAACCCACCGTAATCCCTTTTCTTCGCCATTGGGCCGATAGCCGGTACCGAGATCCTTAACGTCCGTGCCCAGCCATGCTATTGATTAAACGTCGATTCGACATATTTATGTCTACAGCAGAAAACTTTTTTATATTTGGATTTTATTCATACAGTAACAATACACTCTAAGAAAATATGTGCGGTTCTGATTTTTCTACATTTTGGTACCTAATAATTTAGTTTTAAAGAGGTTTTAATAGCCAAACTATGTTCCTGGCACTTAATAAAGAGTTCGGGGTATGAAAAAAGTTTATTTTAAATTTTAAAGTTTTCCTTTTAAAAATAATAATCCCCTTTTCAGTTAGCAACTTTTTAATTACTTTTGGCGGAATTGCGGTTAAAAGGTTATCAGGCAACAAAACCTAACTTCGTGTTATTTTTAGTAGAACAATTTACCTTTGTCATATAATCCTACCTTATTGTGACATACAACAGATATCTTTGTGTATATTGTAATGACAGAAAAAGCAATAAGAGCTGTTAAAATTATAGCACTGCTGGAAGAGTGGTGTAATCAATGTTATGTTCCACAGCGGCTAAAGGTGAGTCGTTCGACCGTCTTAAAAACCTGGACTCGATACCAAGAGATTGGTTCCGTTCAGAGAAAGCAAGGTTCTGGGAGAAAACGTTGCACACAACCACGAGATGACCGCTTTTTAGTAACTCAGGCGCTGAGGAACCGCAACAGTAATTTTATTTTAGCGCCTACCTTTCTACATTTTACGCAGATTTCAGGATTCATTTCATGACTGATATAGATATGAAGTATGCATTTAGGTAAAGATCATAAGTATGGTTGTAACTTCTATATATTCCTTCTTTCCAACACACCAGCTTCTTCAACTTCTTTCCAAAAATATTTGTTATGTATCATCTTCATCATTTTGCTCTTATCCCAATTACTTGGGGTCGACGTAATATCTCATCTTCTTCCATACGATCCTATCAGACGTCATCTCTGCAGTCTGGGAGACTGCAGAGATGACGTCTGACTATCCATGTTTGTTATGTATATTTTCTAAAATTAACTTAACTTCTTTCTTTTATATGAGATGAATATAATAGCCAATAACAAAAACGAATATCTTTATATGTATATTTCTTGTGTAGGTACGTGTGTATGTCACTGCACTCCTCCTAAATGGCTGGATCGATGTTGATGAAATTTTATGTGTGTGTTCAAAAGGATTCGAGAATGGTTTAGATCCACAATTGGACCTGGTAGGTGCCGCTGCTGTCGATTTCAAGGGGAATTCCTTTTATTTTATTTGAAAAGAGCAACTGTCTGTTGGGTTCAGCTAGTCATTATATATATTTCTTGTGTACGTGTATATGTCACTGAACTCTTCCCAAACGGCTAGACCGATGTTGATCAAATTTTTTTGTGTGCATTCAAGGGGATTTGAGAATGGTTGAGATTCACAATTGGACCCGGTAAGTGGCGCTTATTGGAACAGAACAACGTCTGTTGGGTCAGCTAGTGTCATATATTTTCCTAAAAGTCACTTTGTTATTAGATAGAATATGTGTCTCTCTGCCGATAGTATCTTATTATATTCATTTCACAATACAAAGTAAAAAAATGTGAAGTTCTGAGTCATCTTTGACGACACCCACAAGTAATATAAGGATGGGTAGTGTTCGTAGCTGTCACCACGTAGCATCTACATACATCAATAAATAAATATAATAACTCTCTGTAGTGATAAATTGATAATATGTCTATGGCTACCAATTCGCCTTCGCCGGAACGTTCACACACTTGAATTCTTATATAATATATTATTTAATCCAACGGCCCCCGTCTATCTCAAAGATCGATTTAAGTACCTCCATGACACACATACAAAATCCTTGCGATCATCTGAGAATTTGAAATTAAAGGTACCAATACACTTTTCTGATTTCATAGGTAAGTCTTTTACTGTAAAGGCTACAACGTTGTGGAATGCGTTACCAGTAGCAATCAGAAAAGCCCCGACTTTAACTATATTTAAAAAACAGTTGACAGATCACTATTTATCGCTATAATATTTTTAGTTCTTAAAGCGTGCGAGTTCCTGTAATATATGTGTATGTATGTATATGTATGTATATGTGTATGTAAGTATATTTATATGTATGTATATGTGTATGTATGTACGTATGTTTATGAATGAGTATGTGTGTATGTTTATTTTATATGAAAATATATACTTAAGACATAAATACAATTATCTACTATTTACTAATTTATATTGTTTTATTTTCACAGTATTAGAGTTACAGATATTAACACATAATATTTATTAGTTACATAGTCATAATGTTATTTAGAATTGATTTTCAGTACCACCAGCAACTAATTACCTACCATCTCCCTTCTCTGTTATATTATCCATCCTAAGGTTGCCTGGAAGAGATCGCTTATAGCGATAAGGCCGCCCTTTGTACATTCTATGTTATAATTATTATTTAAGTTTTCTTGTAATATGGTGTACAAATAAAGTATTATCTAATCTAATCTAATATGTCTCTTATTACCTTTGATGGGAGTCGTAAAAATCGACTGATGAGAGATCACCCAGATAATGGGTAGCATTAAATTATTATATCCTATTAGAAGGCGTATATCCAAAAGTATATCCACTTTTACTTTTTTATTCCACTTTTATTACGAGGTAGGCTGTAATGTAGTCACACTCCGTCCGATTCATCCGGAGCGATAGAATTCGCGGAGGGCGAAATCGTAACGTACCAGGTGAGTACCTCTCTCAGGCGTCCTATGGCAGGCACCAGTATCCGACCATGTCAACAGTGGCCCATCCAGGCGGGTTAATCTTTCGGGTACCGTCTCTAGGAATGTTTAGTATAAAATATTTATATAATATAAAATATTTATAAATATTTATTTGTATAACTCTTTGTTTTTCAAATAAAAATTAAATAAAACATTTCGCCTTTTTATTATGCCGTGTAAAATAGCTTTAGTCACATATATGCGATTACACAGGGAGCGCGTGACGAACGAACGTCCACTTGTGGCACGACATTAGATAATTTTAATTTATCGGCGTACGATGGTTTCTTAATATCGTTTAAAGGCCTGTAGCTTGGGTTTGGTTTATTTCCCGTTCAATATTCGCCAGATTCATCTCATTGCAAGATGATTTTAACGTTAGTAATGATACGATGGCAGTAATGCGTTAAGTGTAGTCCATTATTGCCGTTTTATTCGCGTTATTCATACGTAAACCCTGCTCATTGACGAGCTCGTTTATTTTTGACAGAGATGTGGAGGCCTTTGAAACTAGTTCACAATAATTAGGTTGTCCGCCGTCGCTGACATTAAATAATAATAATAATAATAATAATAATATAATAACCTCTGGGCCAGTCGTTATCTCACCATGAGACTAACGCAAACCTCGGAGGAACATTATATGGCTCTCGAAATTCTTTTGATATAAAAGAAAAAATGTATCACAAGATTTATAGGAAAGCCAATAAACCGCAGGGCAGCTTGTGGCGTGCTGAATGTGAGTGGCGACACTGCGGTCCTGAGTGCCTCAGAGAGTCGGCCAGGGCCTCGTATCCAGCTGGCCTTTATTGGCTGGCTGGAGTGGAAACCGAAGAGTGCCCGCAGGATTCTCAACTATGGCTTGCCTTAAACGGCTGGTCAGAGGGGGGTCGCCAGAGCTATATGCTCGGGGGTGGAAGTGTCATTTTCAAGGGCATAACTACGGGGAAACCACTGCGATGGTGAAACCGGCGCCGCACCGCTCGACACCCCAAGCCACTTGCACCAATGTTGCCCCCCTGTTGCCCGTATGGCCTGAGTGTCTGTGGCGACCGTTTGGGGGGGCCCATTCAGTGAGTTGGCGAGTCACCGTCTGCCAAAGTTCAAGACGATAAAGGTATTGAAGGCAGACGACAGTTTTTCAATCAATAGTTTTTAGTTTAGCCAGTCCATCAAACCTCCAACCCCATAAACAATTATTAGATACCATCATCACACAATAGTTTTACACCTACCGTTGGCAGTCCACGTGTGTTATGTGCAGACGTGGAGTGTCATCGGTAGATGTCCCATCCAATTTTTACATTAAATTTCTCCAAAGGCCTCTGCGTGTTGGATCCATATCCCCATGTAAGCCTT
This sequence comes from Lymantria dispar, assembly GCA_032191425.1. Classification (NCBI taxonomy): domain Eukaryota; kingdom Metazoa; phylum Arthropoda; class Insecta; order Lepidoptera; family Erebidae; genus Lymantria; species Lymantria dispar. The sequence continues at coordinate 25,993,913 of CM063452.1, read as the reverse complement.
TTAAAGGACCGGGTATCTTCCCTTGGAAGATATCCGTGAATCAGGGAGATACATAATAATAATAATAATAACCCCCCCTGGGGGACCACCTTGACGTGGTAGGGGGGCTTACGGAAAGGTATGTACAATCAGGTCACTGTCAACTAGACCATACCCCAAAATGGGTGAGACAATATAAAAGCTAATAACATCTCGGCTTAACCCTTTCCAACTAACGGTCCCAACCCCAAAAGAAGAAAATGGTATTGACAAGAAGTAGTTCAAAACGGCCCCAAGTGCTCGGCGGGACCAGAAGCAGCTCTGTCATTGACGGGAGACAGGCTGAGGCTGGACCTAGGGGTGCGAAGAATCCCCGAGTGACGAGATCAAACCGTCAAACGACCAAAACAATACACACGGACTCCGATTCAATAAGTGAAATAAACTCAGAGACATCACCGTTAGGCACTGGAAACCCTTCAGTGGAGATAACGGAAAGTAGAAGATATAGTTTACGGCCGCTGCCCAGAGGTCGTTGGGGCGCATCTGGAGCTGACGCTGGATGCCGCAGCATGCGAACCGTTGGCGACGGGGGACTGAACACGCGGGTTCCCCTCGAACAAAATACTACAATCAATCACCATCACCCACTCCATCCTCACGCTATAGCCATTCACTCTTCTCTGACGTGCCATCACCTTCTTCGACTCATTCCCTATTCCGCTCACCAAATTCATCTCCATCATCTTCATATTCATTAAGGTCAACAAGGTCAACAGCTGTTATGCAGGAGGCAGTCGCTGTAAACCCTGCATCCACTGCTTGCCCTCTACGTGCGCGTAAAAGATGGACAGAAGAAATGAACCGTTTCATATGGCGCACATATCTTCTCATAACCAAATGCGAGACTACACTTATTAATAACTATTTAGAGCCCCTTCATCAAGAATTCAGCACAAAGTTTCCCGAAATGCAAGCAACACGTCAACGAATAGGAGACCAACGTAGAGCCATATTAAGGAGAAAACTATTGCCAGAAAACATCTTAGATGAAATTAGTAATGAAGTAAAGAATATCTTACAAATTGAAAATCATTCACACACACAAAACACCAATCATTCAGCTAACATTCCCTCTCTTCCACAAACGAATACTAGAATGAAATGGTCAACCGAACTAAATGAAGAAATAGTCAGATGTTACCTTGAAGTTACGGAGTTAGAAACCAAAAAAACTTCATATCATCAAAACATGTTTGATTTATTCATGTCTAGACAACCACACTTATCACACCTCACAGAACAACGCATTGCCGACCAAAGAAGATTAATATTTAACAACAAGAACATACCAACTTACAAAATAGATGAGATAAAAAAAGAGATACAAATAAAACTAGGCATACAAACCCAACTCGATAAGAATGAAAGCCTCGCAATAGATGATCAAACTTATAACACTCAAATTAATGATACAAACAACACCGACGACACACAATTAGACTTGTCACCGGAACACTGTTTGGCCACAAACAGGAGTACTGAAGATAATTTTAGAGTAAGGCAGGCAAATAGAATACTACTTAAACAAGTTGAACAAGGGTTCAACAATTTATTCACGCAATTTAATAACACAGACCCTGAAACAAGACCATATATACCTAAACAGAAATCCTCTCGTAAATTTTCTCAGATAGTACATCATCTAAACATAGAAATACTACCCAAATATCTAAATAACACCACAGACTTTAACACCTTACACACTATAATATACGCGGCAGCCTTTACTGCAGCCACCTGTAACGGCACAAAATTTAATTGTAACAGAAATAATCGTAACCGTACTAACAAACCACCGTGGCAAAGAAGAATTGAAAGCAGAATTGAAACATATAGATTGGAAATAGGCCGACTTACACAATACATAGCAGGCAATAGAAACCAAAGAATAGTTAGAACAGTTGAAGAAATAAAAACCAAATACAAAACCCATACACAACACGAAGAGCCTAACATAGAACCACAACACTTTTTAGACACCTTGAAACAAAAGCTAAATGCAACTTCGAATAGACTCAGAAGATATTTAACTTGCACAAAACGAAAACAACAGAATTATACATTTAATCACAATGAAAAACTATTTTACAGACACCTAACAACTACGAAACAAAACAATACAACAACAGAAACAGAGTCACCAACAGCACAAAATTTACGACAATTTTGGGCAAACATCTGGGAGAACCCAGTACACCATAATATAGAAGCAGATTGGCTAAAAACTACGCAAGATACAACAGCAAACACGACCGATATGAATTTCCCGAATATATCCATGGATACATTAACCCAAATTATTAAACGTACACATAACTGGAAAGCGCCCGGGACTGATAATATACACAATTATTGGTATAAAAAGTTTAGTTGTACACATTCTTACCTCCACAATCAAATTAACAATTTCATACAATACCCAAACACACTACCGAAGTTTATAACTAATGGAATCACTTATATGCTACCAAAGGGTTCGGACCTAAAAAACCCGGCTAACTATAGACCTATTACATGCCTACAGACCTTATATAAAATTATCACTGGATGCATCAGCACTATAATATATTACCACTTGAACCAAAATGACACGCTTGCAGAACAACAGAAAGGTTGTAAGAAAAATAGCCAAGGCTGTAAAGAACAACTTACCATAGATGCAATAGTTATGAGACAGGCACAGACCAAAAACAGAAACATTCACACAATGTATATAGACTACAAAAAGGCATTTGACTCAGTCCCTCATAGCTGGTTACTACATGTTTTAAAACAATACAAAATTCACCCAATCCTCATAACCTTTTTGCACGATGTCATGCTACAATGGAATACTAGGCTAAAAGTAACAAGCAACGGTACATCATTAACTACTGAACCGATCAAAATCCAAAGAGGCATCTTTCAAGGTGATGCGCTGAGTCCTCTATGGTTCTGCATGGCATTAAACCCCCTGTCTCAATTACTCAACAACACAAATATCGGATTCCCCCTAAAACACAATAACACACATCATACTCTTTCACACTTAATGTACATGGATGACATCAAACTTTACGCCACCGACATCACTGAACTCACAACACTAGCAGATATTACGCAGTCATTTTCTTCTGATATTCACATGTCATTTGGTGTAGATAAATGCAGGATACACTCTATAAGCCGTGGAAAGACCATTAGTAATACATACACATTAGACTCAGGAGAAGAAATACAAGCAATGGATGAAAACAGTACATATAAATACCTAGGCTTTCACTAAGCTAAGCAGATAATGCAAAAGCAAACGAAATTAGACCTGACAAAAAAGTTTAAATCCCGATTAAATCAGATACTGAAATCACAACTCAATTCCCGAAACATAGTTAAAGCCATCAACACTTATGCAATACCTATACTAACCTATTCTTTTGGAATTATTAACTGGTCCCAAACCGATTTGACAAAATTACAACGAATTATCAACACACACATGACCGCTCATAGAAAACACCACCCGAAATCTTGTATCCAACGACTCACCCTGCCACGTCAAGATGGAGGAATAGGTTTAATTGATATCCGAAACTTACATAATAGCCTGGTCACTAAACTTCGAAACTATTTTCACTCAAAAGCCCAAATAACTGACCTCCACAAATTTATCACATCAATAGATAACAAATACACACCTCTTAATCTACATGACAGAAATATACAACCAAATGAAAACACCATTAGCAAACAGCAAAAAATAGCAGTCTGGTCCCAAAAGTCGCTCCACGGAAGGCATCTAGCCGATCTCAGCCAAACACACGTCGACAAAGATGCGTCGAACGAATGGCTGCGGCGTGGAGAGCTCTTCCCTGAAACGGAGGCGTTTATGGTGGCCATTCAAGATCAAGTTATTGACACACGCAACTATCAAAAATATATCATTAGACGACCCAATTTACCTACCGACTTATGCAGACGATGCCACTGTAGTTCAGAAACCATCCAACATATCACAGGAGCATGCAAGAGCATAGTTCAAACAGACTACAAACATAGACACGACCAAGTTGCTATCATTCATCAACACCTTGCATTTAAACACTCACTCATTACACAAACACAGAAAACACCATATTATAAATACACACCACAAACCATTTTAGAATCTGCTAACTACAAATTGTACTGGGATCGTACCATCATCACCGACAAAACAATTCACTTCAATAGACCGGACATCATATTACATGACAAGAACAAGAACACAGTATACCTAATTGATATCGCTATACCTAACACACACAACCTAACTTCCACTTTCTCGAGTAAAATAGCAAAATATACCGATCTATCTATAGAACTCCGAAGTCAATGGAAAGTCCAAACAGTAATTACAGTCCCAGTAGTTCTCTCTACTACAGGCATCATACCCCATACACTACACACCAGTCTGGAAACATTAGGCATACATAGGTTAACATACATCCTTCTTCAAAAAGCTACCATTCTCAATACCTGCAGAATTGTGAGAAAATTTCTATCATTATAAATGGAAATTCTCTTACATATCTGTATATATAGTCTGTATATATTATGAATAATATTTTGTGTATTCATCTATTGTTCGTATATTACGTACTATGTTAATACGTAGTATTTTCATTTCTCATAAACCTTTTATTGCTTGGTTTTGTACCCGCAATAAATGGAAAAAATACCCCAATCACCTGGGAGTACAACAAGGTTAAAAACAAATAATAATAATAATAATAAGCCCCCTAAATTCCTACCTTACGTCCAGGCCGAACACCAGGTCACGTAGGGGGCGGACACGTGTACTAATGAAACTTACACGGCTAACAAGGCAAGGGTAACCCTTTTAACATGGAGATAAATAATAAAGTATATAGTTTGCGGTCGCTTCCCGGAGGTCGTCGGGGCGCATCTGGAGCCGGTGCTGGATGCTCGAGCATACGAACCATCGGCGATGAGGAATTGAACAGGCGGGTTCCCATCGACAAAAATGTTACAGCTGATATCACCACGCACCATCCTCAGTCACCTACTAGTTCATCATCATTAAGTAGCCTTTTTCCATCTCCCATTTCGTCACCTAACTCAATTCAATCATCATCATCATCACAGATGGTAGATGTTGTCCAAGAGGTAAATGCCTCAATTAACGGACCCACTACTGTCAAAGTACGCGCTAGAAGAAAATGGACCATCGATATGAATAAGTTCATATGGCGCACATATCTTATCACAAGTCGATTAGAAACTCGGACTAGAGGATATCTAGATCCATTACATAAAGCTTTCACTGAAAAATATCCTGAAATGAATGCATCTAAACAAAGTGTAGGAGACCAGCGCAGAGCCATCGTTAACAACAAATTACTTTCGACAGAGATACTTAATAATATAAAAAGTGAAGTAGTTACTTATTTAGAGCACAATGCAGAATTAAATACACAGCCTATCCTTACACAAACGTCAGCAAGAATGAAATGGTCGAACGACATAAACGAGTCAATACTGCGCATATACTATGAAATAACGGAAAACGAAACTAATATGACAGCACACCGGAAGAAACTTCATAATAAATTTATAGAAATCTACCCACATCTATCACATTTATCCGAACAGAGAATTTCAGATCAGAGGAGAGCTATTATAAATAATAAAATGTTAGCAGAGAACAGAATCAGTCAAATAAAAAAATATGTTGAAACACAAACGGCATTAACCCAGGATAACCTATTGCAACAACATAATACAGCTACATAATACAGCTACTACACAAACTAACCACAAAGAAGATACAGTCTCCACACTCCCACGGAATCTTATATACTTAAGTTCTAAAGAACAAGAAGACAACACAGTTGATAATCACTTAATATCCTATGACGAAATTCAACAATTGTTCCGTACTACACTAGACAACTACAAAAACACAGAACCAACGACAAGACCATATCTTCCAAGACAAAAGACATCGAAAAAACTAGCCATAATAGTAGATTACATTAACATAAACGTTTTACCTAATTACCTACACGAGGAACAAGATTTCAACTCATTTCAGCCAATTTTATACTCTGCAGCTTATACAGTGGTAATAAGTAATGGCTCCAAAATAAATACCGAACAGGCATCAATACAAAACAATAAACCATCTTGGCAAAGGAGACTTGAAAATAAAATAAATAAGTTACGGTCTGACATAGCACGACTAACGCAGTACATAAAAGGTAATAAAAGTAATAGAATTTTAAGAGCTATAGAAACAATAAATAAGAAATACAAGATACACGCACAATACGAACATGATAATACAGAGCCAGAACACTTTTTAGATACTCTAAAACAGAAACTGAACGCAGCAGCCAGTAGACTAAAACGATATCTTACCTGCACAACCCGGAAAAAACAAAATACAAAATTCATAAACACAGAAAAAGCTTTATACAGAAGTCTATCACCAACATCGCCAAATTTAAATACACATACACAAACATTACCAACACCTGAAAATTTACAACAATTTAGGTCTAACATATGGCAGAATCCTGTCCAACATAATAAAAATGCTAACTGGATGAATACAATTACTGAAGCAACAAATCACATTCCCTCTATGAAATTAGAACATATTACAATGGAAACATTCTCAAACATCGTCAAACACACATACAATTGGAAATCACCTGGTACTGATAATATTCACAATTATTGGTTAAAAAAATTCACTTTCACACATCGATATCTACTTCATCATCTTAACACTTTTATACAATCACCACATCTAATGCCTGATTATGTTACTCACGGTGTCACTTATATGTTGCCAAAGAATATGAACAACACAAAAGATCCATCAAATTATAGGCCCATAACATGTCTACAAACAACATACAAAATCCTAACAGCTTGTTTAAGTCAGACTATTTATAGTCACATATAATATGTATATCGTGTTCTAATAGAACACGATATTCTTGCAGAACAACAAAAGGGTTGTCGTAAAAATAGCCAAGGTTGTAAGGAACAACTTATAATTGATGCAATAACTCTCAATGAAGCTTCTAAAAATAAAAAAGATATTCACAGTATGTTCATAGATTATCGTAAAGCTTTTGACTCAGTCCCACATAGCTGGTTATTACATATACTGCACATATATAAGATAAACCCCACTATAATTGATTTCTTAGAAAACTCAATGCAAAACTGGCAAACCGTACTAAAACTAAAAACGTCTACACATTGCCCTGTAATAACTACTGAACCGATCCGCATCCAACGTGGTATTTATCAAGGCGATTCCCTTAGCCCGTTATGGTTTTGCTTAGCACTCAATCCACTCTCAAGCCTGTTTAATACTACTGAAATGGGATATAAATTAACTACACGTAACAGCCAATTTTCTCTTACTCATTTACTCTATATGGACGATATTAAACTTTTCGCAAATAATATTGAAGACCTATTTCACTTGGCAGACGTCACACAGCAATTCTCTAAAGACATTTGTATGGATTTCGGAGTCGATAAGTGTAAAACACTATCTATCGCAGAGGGGCAAATCCAACATAATCCATATTTATTAGACACAGGTGTAAATATTGACCCGATGGATGAATACAGTACTTACAAATATTTAGGTTTTGAACAGTCCCGAAAAATATTACAGAAAGGTACTAAAGAATTACTTACACAAAAATTCAAAGCCCGTCTTAATATGTTATTAAAAACTTATTTAAATTCTAAGAATTTAGTTAAAGCAATAAACACTTTTGCTGTACCCGTATTAACATACTCATTTGGCATAATCAACTAGTCACAAACAGAACTCAAAAACTTGCAACGAACAATAAATACACACATGACAAAACACAGAAATCATCATCCAAAATCATGCATAGAACGCTTAACACTATCACGCAAAGAAGGAGGAAGAGGCTTTATTGACATACAAAATTTACACAATAAGCAAATCACAACATTAAGAAATTACTTCTACGAAAAATCAGACCACTCATCCCTTCACAGACATGTTACAGAATTAGATAATAAACTAACACCACTTACATAATGATTTCTGATGTTTACGCGAGTATTATACATTTTAAATAAAACTACTTTACGGATTTTATCGCGTTTGTATTTGATTTTTGATTACCCGACGTTTCGAACACTTTACAGCGTTCATGATCACGGGTGGACTAAGATGTCTCACGTCCAACAAGTCATCGTTACTGCAGAAAATTTTATAATTATCTACCCGATACAGAAATTAGTTATTAAATATTGACCCACATTTTGATACAAAATTTATTGCCAGTGTAAGAAGAAAATGATTCTATATGAAAAAATTATATTGTTTATGGTTAGTAATAATTAAACATTAAAATTAATAGTAATTATATTTAAAAACTAACTAATAATCTAGTATACTACCACCGGATCGGAACACGGTTACACTGAGAAAGATCCGGCAAGAAAACTCAGGTAACATGATGCTAAATTAAAGTTAATTTTGAAGGCGGCTTACTTTATGTTACTAAAAAGGTTTTAATTTATAAAATTATCTTTAGTTATTATTATTGTGGGTCAAATCTATACAATATGAGCTCACGGTGTCTTGCAGTCTTGTGGTGGTCTTTTTGGATTTCTTTTTAATAATGTTTATAACAGGATCCCAGCTTGATGGTAACACCCAGCCATCCTCTCTATTGAAATTTTTGTGTTTTTTAATCTAAAATAAATAAATAAAATAATAAAATAATAAATAAATCTTAAAAATGAAAAACTAGTTACAACTAACGAAAAAATTACAAAATGGACCAACAAATCTCTTCATGGAAGGCATCGGACCGATCTAAGCCAAAGTCACGTCGATGAAGAAAAGTCGAACGAATGGCTAAAGAAAGGTGAACTGTTTCCAGAGACTGAAGGTTTTATACTTGCTATACAGGATCAAATAATATTAACAAGAAATTATAAGAAATTTATTATTAGAGACCCCAATCAAATATCCGATGTATGTAGACACTGTAATTCTGCTTCAGAAACAATACAACATGTAACTGGTGCTTGTAAATCTTTGGTACAGTCCGATTATAAACATCGGCATGACCAATTAGCTGCAATAGTTCATCAACATTTAGCACATCGACACCGATTTATAAATAAAAAAGTTCCATTCTACAAATATAAGCCTGACACAGTACTGGAAAATAAAACGTGTAAAATATATTGGGATCGTACTATAATTACAGATAAAACTATCCATTTCAACAGACCAGATATAGCTGTCCATGACAAAAGTAGGGCTTTGAAGCCGAAAGCTAAATATCAGGGCGTAAACTAGGCTATATTTTATCCCGGTATTCCCACGGGAACGGGAACTACGCGGGTAAAACAACTATAACCTATAACCGAAGCACAACGAGGGCGGATTGCTAGTTGTGAATATAAAATTCACAATTGGACCCGGTAGATGGCGCTCATTTGACAGAACAACGTCTGTTAGTTAGCTAGTGTCATATATTTTTCTGAAAGTCTTTTTCTAATTAGTAGAATACTAGCAACCCGCCCAAGAAAGAAAGAGCAAGAAAGAGAATAATAATAACTGCGAGATTCGATCCGACGCTGTTTGAATACCAAAACAAAACAAAAACAGAACTGGACACCTTCCCAACTGAGCTATCGTAACTCATGACGTTGACAACGAAATTTGAATTCATATTCTTTTAAAATTTAATGTCATTGTATTATTTTGCTAAAAACACCGACAAAACATTTTCTATAAATAAAACCTAGCTAGATCGATTTTTTGGCCCCGAAACCTCTAGTATGCTAAGTTTCTGTCTCTGTTACCACACGGAAAACTGTCAACAACTCTGAAAAGATTGTTTGATGTACATTCACTAATTTTATTACTATAGGAGTGTTTAGTATTTTTTTTACGGAGACAGGCTGTAATGTAGTCACACCCCGTCCGATTCATCCGGAGCGACGGAATACACCACAGAAAAATTAATAAGAAATATTTCTGTGGAATACATGAAGGGCGAAATCATAACGTGTGAGTACTTCTCTCAGGCGCCCTATGGCAGGCACCAGTATCCGACCATGTCAACAGTGGCCCGTCCAGGCGGGTTACTCTTTCGGGTACCGTCTCTAGGATTGTTTAGTATAAAATATTTATTGTATAACTGTTTGTTTTTCAAATAAAAATAAAAAAAAAACATTTCGCCTTTTTATTATGCCGTGTAAAATAGCTTTAGTCACATATTTTAGGGTTCCGTACCGAAAGGGTAAAAACGGGACCCTATTACCAGGACTTCACTGTCTGTCTGTCCGTCTGCCTGTCACCAGGCTGTATCTCAAGAATGGTGATAGTTAGACAGTTGAAATTTTGACACATTATGTATTTCTGTTGCCGCTATAACAGCAAATACTAAAAACAAAATAAAATAAATATTTAAGTGGGGCTCCCATACAACAAACGCGTTTTTTTTTTTGCCTTTTTTATAGATAACTAACGTACCCAGCCCGCTTCGCCGAGCTACATTTTGCTTTATTTTATTTAAACTTATATCTTTTGACAGTTCAAAAAGAGGAGTGCTCCGATCGTCACCAAATTTTACAGGATTACTCGCCAGGTCAATCTGGAGATTCCCTGAAAGTTTCATTGAAATCGGTCCAGCCGCCATCTATATGGAACATACCCACCCACACACTTTCTCTTTTATATATATAGAAGATAGATGGTATGGTACCCTTCGTGCGCTACTCTGCCTCGCATTTTATTATGGTAAGGTTTGTTTAGAGCTCACTGATATGTTGAAATACCGTTTGAGTCTGTATATGAACTAAAAACCATCCCCAGTTCTTCTAATACCTAGTTGGCATACCCCTTTTTGTAAATGGCTGGGCATATACCGTTTGAACCGTCCACAGCAATCGAAGGGCGACATGCGGCATCATAATCTACTTTCTTTAACCTTCATCCCCATCGCCACTGAGCCGACTACCGGTACCGATCCCTTGACAACGGCGTGCTGCGGTCATCGATGTGCATGCTACGATACTACAAGACCATGTAGAGTCAAGTGCAGTGAGGACTAGATTATCTGAACTTTTTTTTGTTCATGTATAGATAGTATCAGACAGAATTGTCTCATGTCGATTTAGTAGTTTATTTATGACTTAGTCCTCGTTTATGACACCCGCAATCAGTGGCTTAACTACATCGGTCGAGGCCGGTGGCAAATTCATCGGACTAGCCCCTCCCCCTTTAATTAAACTGAACTAACAATTATTAGTTTTTTATTATTAATAACTATTTATAAACTTTCACCTTGTTCTTTTTTTATAATTATGTATGCAATTAGGTAGGTCAATTAAGTAAATTAAAAACAAAACTATTTTTTTTTTTACTAAATGTGTAATAATAAAGGAGAATGTCCAAAACCAGGACCTTTTCAGTTGACAACGGGCCCAAACCAAATATTATCCTAAATTCATATCTTATTTTTATACTCACTCAGAATTAATTTTAGGGTAACTTGTACCCTAGCATTAAAAATAATAATTAAAAGTCATGCAAATAAACTTAGGTTTGTGATTTGTTAAAAAATCGGATTGACACATGTGTGTTGCCAGGTCAAGCCAAAATAATTTATCAAAATATATTGATATATTCTTATCGATTATGAAGGTAAAATTAGACGAATTATTTTAGTCAAAAAACTAATATAGATATTTATGACTGTATCTCACCTTATTATTTTTGGTTTTTACAGATTTTATTGAAAATAGCATTGGCGGCAATAATTACAAAACACAACAGGTTTATTCAATCATCATCATCATCCAGCCTATCGTTGTCCACGTGTAGGATGGATGCAGGCCTGCCTTATGTTTCTTAACAAAGTGCGTTACTGTGCCGCTTGCATCCAACGACACCTAGCAATTTTCACCAGGTCGTCAGTCTACCTAATTAGTTCTATATTGATACTACCGTCTGATACGTGGTCGCTACAAGAAAGCCTTTCTTTCCCAGCAGTTATCAGTTTGTCGAGCAATGTGGCCTAGTCAATACCACTTTAGCGTGCTATGTCGCACATACCCGTTCTTCTACGGATTTCCGTATTTTGGCTTCTATCTCACAGAGAAATCCCAAGCATAGCATCCTCTCGCAACGTTAAACTTAGTTTTGAAATCTACATTTAGGGAACATGTTTCCGTGTCGTAAGTCTTTCAGTCAGGTATCTGATCTTCCTAAGTTTTTCGAACGCTGTCCAGTCGAGTTCGTTTTGTCGGCGAACCTCTTTCTTGAAATTGAATCTAACTGTTTGTCCTGGGTAACGAATTATCGTTACCTAGGACAAACAGGTAGACAAGATCATTAGATTGACAACTTCGAGTCGCACTATCGACTAGGACCGGTACTAAAATGACTGGGCGTTTGACATGATTTTTGTCTTACCTATGTCCATTCGTAAACGCGCTAGTTGGAATACTCTGCTGAGATCGTTGAGCTAAGGTTGTTGAATAAAAATAATATAAGGAATAGCTGCAAAATGTGTTTTTTTTTCATGTTAAATCGAATACTGCAGTTATAAAAATTGCAAAAGTATTGTTTATTTTTAAATTACAAGCAATACACAGATAATATCCGTGTGGTGACGGAGTAAGAATATAATTCACCACCCCCTATCTTACCCGTGGGTGATCGTACGAGACGACTTAGGGATATGAAACGCATATAACGTCTATGCGAGAGAAGGAAAACTCAAAAAAAAAACCCTATACCAACACGTCTGACCAGCGTGGTATAGTAGGTCAATTACCCTTCCATTACGGAGAAGGCCCGAGCCCAACAGTGGGACGTATATGGGCTGAGATGATGAGATAATGACGACACAGATAATATCAAACATGGTACCCAAACTTAATATATTTTAATTTACTTTTCAAATCGAGTATCTATTAATCGACTTAAAAAAATAAATATTTAAAGGTAATTAGTTCTGGTAACACAGAACACTATGCCGCCGTGTCGTTTACGATTTTGTATTTACGATTTACGTTGAATGAATAGAAGGATAAAAGAGGCAAAACTATCCCGCAAATTGATTTTAGGATTTTATCTTATGCTTTATTTCTATTTTTAATTTTTTATAGTTTCTATGAAATAAATTCCATCCAGCTATTGTAGACAAATAGTGTTATTACATATAAATACTTTTTTATAATTTAATACAGTTAATTATTTTTCAATTTTATACAAAGGGAAAATATTAAAAAGCGATAATTAAAATATTAAAAAACGGGAAAATATTAAGAAGCGCAATATTTTTCTGAGCGTAGACAGTAGGCAATGCTTTAATGCATTTAAGCATTTTTTTTTCAGATTGATTCCAAGTCATTTAAAATGGTTAGCATTAAGATCTTACCAATTAATACAAGCTAATTTTCAAGTATAAAATGTTGATTTTACTATTAATTTTTTTTTTATTGCAAACGGTGGCAAACGACAAGGCCGTTGCCTACCGCGAAGAAAGCGAAGGGAGTGTGAATGCGTGCATTGAGGCTCGGTGATACCAAGGGCACCACCAAAACCCTCCACACGCAATCACCCTCAGAAAGTTGGGCTTCCGGCTCTCTCGCTCACCGGACGAAGCGCAGTAACAAATTGCTACTACTCAGACGTCGATTTTCTGCGAGAGCATGGTACTGCCCCGGACGGACCGGCCCGCGGCTGTAGACAGATAACTGTCGACAGTGTGGTCCTACCACTCCTAAATTCAATTCCTGGTATTCAATTAGCAGTATTTTGTAGTTGTTGCCAAAGGCGAACCCTTCTGTAGAATTATAACTTTCTATGACCATATACATACCTAAATCACATTCTTAAAATCTCAGTTGATAGGCCACACCTTTTATTATCACACAGGACCATATCTTAAGATTATGTTAAAAGCATTAGCTACATTATTACTTTTGTAAGCGTATTGAATAAAGATAATACTAATATTTTCGTTTGACGTATTTTCTAACCTCAAAACAGTTCACTAAAAATAAGATTACGCTTCAACCTGGGTACGAAAACAAAAACTAATTACTAAATATAAAACTAGAATAATTATCCTACAACATAGCAAAGAAATTATAAAGGCCCATTGACTTTCATATTGAAACTAACTCTCGAACAAAATGGGCATTCTCCTTTGGGAGTTGGGATTCTTCTCTGACTGGGGGCCCCTTCCAGCTGGGGACCTGTGCCATATTCGCTGTATGCCGTGTTCATAGCCGCTACCACAAAGTCAAAATATCAGTATCATTGAATTTATATATATATATATATACATATATACAGGATGTCCCAAAATTCAACGATAAGCGGGCACCAACAGGTACACCAACACCTACTTATGACTGCCCGAGAAAAAAAAAATCTACTCTTATTTTTTTTTCATTACGAATAAAAAAGTGAAATCTTTAAAAAATGGACACCTTTATTATATTTTTAAATGCCATTGCTACAATTTTACAAATAATTCTGTGATTTTTTTGCATTAGCAACGTAAGTAGCACTGCTATCGATCACAACCATGAAAAATCCCAAGAATGTCCATAGTTTCTATACAAAAATTAACCAAAACTGTGTTTTTCCATAAATTTTGTAAGATTTTGACTTTCAGCTCACTTTCACTCATCGTGGTGGAAAAAAAAAAGTATTGACACTACTGTGGCAAATAGTTTATTTTATTATTATATGGCAAATAGTTTATATATATTATTGATATAGCTCAGGGCAGTTGTTTGGGCCCCATTACTCTTTTTAATCCTAATTAATGATCTACCATACAAAATTGAACATAGCCTCTGTTTGATGTTTGCGGACGATGTCAAACTTGCATTGACCATCGACTCACCATTTGACTGCGCGCTATTGCAAGCGGATATTAATAGTGTTCACGAATGGGACAAACTCAACAGCTTGAAACTAAACATTAATAAATGTGTTGTGGTAACATATAGTCGTATCCGTTCTCCAATATGTCAAAACTATCACATTGCTACCAAATAATTGAAACGTGCTGACACCGTAAGAGATTTAGGCACATGGTTTGACAGCAAGATTACATTTAAAAACCACATTTCTAAAATATGTGACCAAGCTAGGAGGAACTTAGGTTTTGTACTGCGACAGTCAAAAAAATTTAATAATAAGCTAACGCTAATCTATACCAATAAATAAAATTGGAGTGTCTGTTTGTAATGTCCAAATAATAGGCTTTTTTCATGCTCACACGGTTATTTGGACGACACCTATGCCTAAAATAACAATTAAAAAATTTTTGTCTGTCTGTCTGTTTGTTCCGGGTAATCTTCAAAACGGCTGGACCGATTTCAAAAATTCTTTCACCAATGGAAAGCTATAATATCAGGGCATAAACTAGGCTATATTTTATCCCGGTATTCCCACGGGAACGGGAACTACGCGGGTAAAATGACTATAACCTATAACCGAAGCGAAGCGAGGGCGGATTGCTAGTATTTTATAAAATGCATATGTTCGTACTACTATAGAGACTAATGGCATTATTTGGAATCCTAACACGTTACAACTAACTCAAAAAGTTGAGAGAATACAAAAAATGATTATTCGTTATCTGTACAAAAGGACTTACTTTTATTATCCGTATCTCTATCCCACATTATATATAATAGGTATGGTAGATCATCAAATGCTGGCGACGCGTCGCAATATAGCACTAGTTAAATATTTCTTCAGACTGATATGTGGTTCCACATACAATCCTTTACTACTAGCAGAAATCAATTTCAATGTGCCTCGCCAGGTCGTAGGTAAGTTGCGCGAACGACAGAGACCTCTATTGGCGTCACACACGGTGCGCACTAGCGTAGGTCAATTCGCACCACTTCCTCGCGCATTGCAGTATATCAATGAGATCATAGCCTCTGAACCTATACTCGACTTATTTTCATGTACAGAGAGATGTTTCATGTGTATAGCAGAAAGATATGTGGAGTCGCTGTCCATTGCCAGTAGTGTATGCTAAGTTATTATATTATTAATCATTACACTTAAATAGTAAAATAACTTTCTTTATGTTATAACTTATTAATATTTCTGTGACAACTTTTATTCTTTTTTTTTTGTTTAACTCTTCTTATTTTGTATTATTACTTTTTTATTGCGCATATGGTACGCTGTTAGCAATAAAAAATAATTGAATGATGAATAAATAAATAAATAAAAATAAATAAGTTTTAAAAATTAGCGCAACTAACTACAATTCTAAAATGGTATAATATTCTAGGCAAACTAGCCAGAAAAATATGCATAGGTACTATTTCAGAACAACAACCTTGTTTCGCAAAGTGTTGATAGTAATCACTTTTACTATGTATCCAAAATGTTTTTATTGTATGTTATTAGTATTTGAACGAGACATGTGCGTAGCAGTTTTAAAATTTGACGCAACTAACTATAATTCTAAAATGGTATAATACTCTAGGCCAGCTATACTCTAAGTGTGTTCCGCGGAACCCTAGGGTTCCGTGATACCTCTGTCGGGGTTCCGCAAGAATTTAGAAATAAAAAAATCAAAACACCTCTCTCTGGTCGCTCCGCGGCTGTGCGGACTCCGCGGCCGCGCGGAGACAAAACGCTATGAATGTTATTTATTTATTTATTTGTATTTGTATAAGCTTGTGTTACATTAGCTGGTACAATATCTCATAAGTTTGGTCTCAACAATTTTATACTTGTACAACGCGTTCGCTCTAAGTTTGCCGGTCTGTGGAATGCGCGTACCCTCCCCCACGTGACAACAAAACTTATAATGTGTCATAGTTTTACCCAAATATCTAACGTACACAATTTTTATTGTTACAATTAAATAAAAAATTTCGAACGTCATACACTCATACCTATCGCCAGCGGCAAACTTAAAACGAGCGGGTAGTATACTTGTAAGCGCTCAGTCTCTTTGATAAAAGCCGCCTCTGAATTAGACACTATAGTTGTCAACTAGCGACTTTCGTCTCTAACTTCAAAGGATAAAGTCGATATTGTTTACAACGCTATTTTTAAATTTCTGTTTTTATTTTTGCTTTTTGTTTATCAAAGGTGCCGACTCGAGTATTTTCGAGAATATTTGAGATCGAGTCTAGGACTAAGTATAAAAGCGGCGATCGCGCGTTGGCGTCGTCGTTGATGATTAGCGTTCGGAGCGATAAGTTACTACCTACTTACAAGCTCGCTAGCGAGAAACTAGTGTTCATTGTTTTACTGCCTGCTGTATTCTGTTGTCTCAGTTTTATACATTTCTTCCCTGTAGGTTCTAAATTTAGTCTCTTATACGCAGTAACGATTGTGCATTATTTAAACCCCACTATCCTGACTTGTAACATTATAAATAAAGAAGAATGGAACGTTGGCTTAAAGGTGTTAAACGTGTTCCAACAACATCTTCTAATGACGCTGAATGTTCAAAAGCAATGCGCGCGGAGAATTTAGCAATCACCGATCCAGAAGATGATGCCACGAGTGCCACGACGTCAAGCTCGACGGTTTCAAAGACGAAAAAAAGGAAGTATGATGAATCTTATATTAGTTTCGGATTTGTTGATTCCAACGGCTCACCTCTCTGCATGCTCTGTAGTAAACTGCTTCCTAATAGTTCCATGGCACCTGCCAAATTGCGTCGACATTTAGAAACCGTACACCCCGAGACTAAAGACAAGAATAAAGAATTTTTTGTTCGCAAAAAAGATCAGTTATTAGAAAGTCAAAAAAATATGATGTATGTAACACAAACTACCAACGAAAAGGCCACGGAGGCATCATACTTAGTTAGCTATCGCATTGCACAAGCAGGTGAAGCGCACACTATCGCTGAGAAATTAATAAAACCATGTGTATTAGACATAACAAAATGTATGCTTGATGAAAAATCTGCAAAGCATCTTTCTACTGTTCCGCTATCAAACGATACTGTTTCACGACGAATCCATGATCTGGCAAGCTACGTCAAACAAGAACTAGTTACACGTCTACAAAATACACGATTCGCTTTGCAAATGGACGAGTCGACTGATGTCGCTGGTTTGGCTATCCTGCTGGTTATTGTGAGATATCCATATAAAAGTTCTTTTGAAGAAGACATGCTTATGTGTTCATCGCTGCTTACAAACACTACCGGGGAAGAAATTTTTAATAAAATAAATATATTTTTTGAAGAACATAATCTCAGTTGGAACAATTGCATTGACATTTGTACAGATGGGGCCAAGGCGATGACAGGTAAAACAGCAGGAGCAGTGTCACGAATGAAAAATAAAGCGCCTAATTGTAGTTCCAGTCATTGTATTCTGCATAGACAAGCACTTGCGATGAAGCAAATGCCGTCTAATCTAAAATTAGTTATGGATGAAGCGGTAAAAATAATTAATTTTATCAAATCACGACCACTACAATCCCGATTGTTCTCATTATTGTGTGAAGATTATGGCAGCAAACATAAAACACTGCTGCTCCATACAGAAGTGCGATGGCTGTCTCGGGGAAAAACTTTAACAAGGCTATTTGAACTTAGAGCCGAGTTACAAATGTTTCTTTCAGCAGATACTTCTTTTAATTTGAAGGACCGTTTGTATGATAAAACTTGGTTGTTCCGATTGTCTTTTATGGCGGATATCTTTCAAAAACTTAACGAATTAAATTTATCGTTGCAAGGTAAACAGACAACAGTGTTTCAGGCCTATAATAAAATAACTGCTTTTAAAAGAAAATTAGATTTTTGGATCATTTGCATTGGTAAGAAAGAAATAGAAAGTTTTACGTTACTCAGTGAGTTTGTTAGCGAAAACGACTCAGAAATGTTTGAAGATAATGTGTTTGAAGAATTGGTCCAATATCTCAGTTCGATGCGCGCATCTTTTGAAAAGTATTTTCCCGAAGAACACAATACAAAAATTAAAGTGAACTCCTGGATTCTTATCCTTTTTTACCCAACTTGGAAAAGCCTGAAAACATGTCAAATGAGATATATGAATCTCTTTTAGAAATGTCATCAGACACAAGTATGGAGTCATTGTTCAAAACGACGCCTCTTAATGATTTTTGGTGCAGAATCCAAGATGAATATGCAATGCTTGGCCAAATGGCTCTGGATATTCTTCTCCCGTTCCCAACTACATATTTGTGCGAAACAGGATTCTCTACCTACGCAGCCACGAAAACAAAATATCGCAATAGACTGGACGCCGAAGCTGATATGAGACTCCAACTTTCTTCTATCAAACCTGATATCAAGCAATTGATGAAAAATAAAAAACAGTTTCATACCTCCCACTAGTTAGATTTTTTCTTTTTTAATGTTTTCTATTATTGTCCTTACCAAGTGGTGAAGTAAATAATAATTAGTAACTGATACATTGTACTTTTATTATGCTGATTAATATAGAATACACTTATAAAAATAATTGTTTTATTGTAGGGTTCCATCAAGTATTTTGCTTCCCAAAAGGGTTCCGTCATTTAAAAAGTTTGAGAACCACTGCTCTAGGCAAACAAGCCAAAAAATATGCATAGGTATTAGGTACTACATATTTCAGAACAACAACCATATTTCGCAAATTGTTAGTGTTGATAGTAATCACTTTTACTATGTATCCAAATTTTTTTTATTGTATGATAGTAGTATGTAGTGAAACAGACGCAAGTTGGTTCAATACCGATTTATTATTTTAATACCCTCCACCTAGTTACAATTGATACTATACTATACTGACAATATACTACATCTTCGTCCTTTTATAGAAAAAGAAAAATAATAATAGAAGGAAAAATAAACTCATTTTAATATTAACTTAAACGTAACTTACGTACTACAGATACTTATATAATTACTTGTCTACTAATTACATTTTTTTTTATAGATATATTTAATTAAATGTAGTATATATAGTACGTATAGTTATTATCTACTTAAATGCATGTAAAAGCTGAGAAAAGCAACCTAATCAAATTGTAAATTGGTCAACATTCGTGCAGTTCTTTCCTTCGACCTTGTAATAAGTACCGCAGGTGGAGACGGAGACGACGATGTAGCCGACATATCGTCCTCACTTCGCGGACTTTCAAATTTGTCACTGTCGTTCAGTATTGCTGTCTTATCATCACTGGTCACAGTGTTTGGCGACAAACTACCTGTAGCCTGTCTAAGCTCATGTAATGACGAAGTATTTTCGCTGTTTACAGTAATTGTCTGCTGTTCCTTAGCTACTCTCGCGTGCCTACGTCTACGAATAATACCAGAACTCTGAAACCGATCAATGACGGTTGCAGCCTGAAATACACCCGGTTGCGATAAATGATAACTTTTACTCGTGCCAGAGCGGCGCGTTGTTCGGACAACTAATTGACTTTGCGTACGACGGAAGCGATTCCCGTATTCGTCTTCTACAAAATAAGACCGAGGTTGAGACACTCCAACAACAGTAACCGACTTCCTAACACCATTATTAATCAGAGTTGCATTGTCTCCTAACGAAAATGGTTTAACTGACTTTGCCGACTTATCGTAGTGTGTTTTAATATTCTCCCTATTTGTCATTAACACTTTGTAATTGCGTTCATTGTCAACCTTCTCCGTCAATAATCCGGCAGTAATAGGTAGCCTTGTATTTAAGCGTCCACCCATAAGAATTTGTGTCGGTGAGTCTTAACCCATTTCGTGGCGTTGCCCTAAAATTTAAGAGAGACAAACGATAATCCTGGCCAGAATCAACACACCTTTTTAACATATTTTTTATCGATTGAACGGTTCTCTCACTTTTCCTATTTGATTGCGGGTATAGTGGGGAGGAAGTCTCTTGTTCTATTTCCCACTCACGTAAGAATTTTTTAAATTCTAGCGAACTGTAAGCCGGCCCATTATCAGTTATTAATATTGCCGGTATACCGTGACGCGCGAACTGATCTATCATAAAATCGATAACATGTCTAGAGGTAATTCCCGCCAACTGTCCGACTTCCATATAATTAGAAAAGTAGTCTACTAAAATAATATAGTTTTTCTTTCTATATTCAAATATATCTGAAGCTAATTTGTGCCATGGCATCGCGGGCACCTCGTGCTGTAGTAGCGGCAAGCGACGCGGTCGGGGTGCGTATAGCGCACACGCAGTGCAGTCGCGCACCGTGCGCTCGATGTCAACGCTCATGCCCAGCCAGAACATGACGACACGCGCACGTCGCTTGCACCTCTCTATACCCAAGTGACCCTCGTGTATGCGCGTCAACATTAGGTCCATAGATAATATACATATTTATAGGAATAGATGAGCCACTGAGAAAATAGTGATTTATTTGTACGGACTCTCCACCAGGTGGCATGATTTCCGTTGTATAGGTTCTTATATATATATATATATATATATATATATATATATATATATATATATATATATATATATATATATATATATATATATATATATGCTGATCTCCCTAGTGATGGTCGGCACCGGTGATTGCAACGAGTTCACGGCGCTGCTCTGCCCACGAGGCACACACCTCGAGCCTGTGCTACGCCGTGCTCACGTCGCAATCGCAGTGGTAGCAGGATGGTGGTGTGCTCTCCCTCCTAACGAGCTTGCGCAGGTACTTGGCTATCGTGACCCATCAATACCTGCACCAGTTGGAAGGAATGTACCCCGTGCTACCGACCCAACCACCCCATCAGCACCAACTGAAAGGACTCGACGGTCCTGATACCGTATTGAGGCTTTTCCAGTCCGATTGCCCAACGAGCAATGGCGTCTCGGCGGGCGTCGACCCGCCAGGCGGCAATCACCTTGATTGAGGCTATATGTGGCTCGCATCTCTGATACTCGCAGGTAAAGCTCGGCGAGTACCTCCGCCTGCAGGTCCCACCGGAGAGTTCCGGCCAAGAGGCACGCTGCCTCCATGGCTGCCGTGCAGTAGTCGAGTATGGCCCTAGTCGCCATGGCCATGGATGTCTAACAAGTCCAGTCAGAGATTTAAATCTACCCACTACAGAAATTAGTTATTAAATTTTGATCCACATTTTGCTACATATTTATTGCTAGTATAAGAAGAAAATGATTCTCTATGAAAAAATTATATTGTGTATGGTTAGTAATTATTAAACATTAAATTTGAGTTAGCTGATAATCTTCAGAAGATGAGGCTGCATAAATGTTTCGTTCGGATTTTTGATGTGAAATATCTATAGGCGGGGTGAACCTGATCGTCGCGTGGCATTAAAAGCGGCGTTAACGCCACGCTTTGCGGTAACGACTTCAAAATAATTTTGATGTTTTACATCTGCCAGGCGTCCTGAGTGACGGTTCACTTCTCTTTTCATTTACTCTTTTGAAACTATAAGTACCTTACACTTTTGTCGTGTGTTCTCTTTTTCCTTGCCTTGTAACCGATTTTGTTCCCAAGATACAATCTGCTTTTTCGACCCATCACCTAAAACGTAAAAAGATTCTATATTATTCTTTATAGAGATCGCATGAAAGTAATTAAAAGAATTAGGTAGTAATAAATACTTACGAATCAAAACCGATTAGTCGCAGTATACGCTTAAGTTCGTATTGTCGTCTTTTACGCTGTGAGCGGAGAGCTCGAGCGACGTGACCCTGCTCCGTTGAGCGCCAAGGCGCGACTGGCTTATGAACTTCTTTTTTTTTGTGTGTATTTAGCTGTTGGTCGCAGATGACCGTGACAGCTTAACGCGGGCAATGGGCGAGCGGAAGGCTCTCAACCCAGGCTTATGAACAATTATGCCGTTCAATTTATAGTAATATTTAAAATTTAATTACGAGGGTGACTATTCGTATTTCAATTTGGTTTTTTTTTTACTGCTTCTACAATAGTCGAACAAATAGTGGATATTTTTTTAAATATTCCAAGGTTAGTATTATTCACAAAATTAAATGTTTTACAGGAGCCATTTTCGTCAAATTAATCTTAAAGAAATATTTTTTTTTTAGTTTTAAAAGGAAGAAATCTTGAATTTCATTTTATACATACCCAAGAACAGTAATTTTCCTAACATCTACAATTTTTTTCGAGCTGCCACGACTTATCGTTTATTCGTACCTGAACTTCAAAACTCAGCGTTCTCGTAAAATCTCATTAACTTAAGTTCAAAATACCCTTGCCTTTTAATAAAATAGTTACAATATTGAGTTATAATTCTGTACAAGCACAATATAAAGATGTGTTTAATGTAGTGGTTATATAAATTTTTAGTAAGCTATTATGATGAACGAGTAACCAGTCCTCAAAAAACCACATTTTTGGGTTTACGGCCGCTTATTACCGATAACGCTCTTAATATCAAAATCAACTATCTTTCCTATTAAAATTCTATTGACACCCCTACACCAGCTATAGACTATTAACTTAATCGATAAACTGATTATATAATCAACTAATACTGTTTTATGATTGCTACAAGTAATTAAAGAGAAATCACATCTACAATCAATAAAGAATAAAATTTTATCTTTTAAATTAGCAATTTCAGGTGACTCTCTTAGACATGTTACAATCATAAAATAAATGTCATTTAATAAATTAATAAAATCGTCACATGCATTAAATAAAGATTTTTTCGTATAGTCAATCATATAATTGAACGAATCTTGATCACTCTCTAATTTAAGCAAATCATTCATACACCTATTACAAGATTTAAATATTTTTGTTTTACATTTTTCAATTATATATCCTGCTACATATTTTTAGCCTCATAATGCAAAATTGAATCACGAGATATAATTTCATTCATTGTTATGATCAAAGAATCAACTTCACATGCAAAATCAGCAGGTTCTACAGAAACACATTCCTCTAATAATAAACATTTCATCGATTGCAATGGTTGATAATCATCTTTTTCACAATTAGCGCTAATTGAATGACCCGAATACATATTATTAATCAACAATGTTTTATAAGCATTAATAAATTGCATACACGTGGGATTTATGTTTCTAATTCCATTACTTCTAAGACAGCAAAAGAAATTCTCAAGGGGGTCTTGGTTGAAATTTCGGGTTAAAATATTTTCACCTTAAATTGTGTGTTTAAGTATCTCCACAGTTCCTTAAATGTATTTATATTATGTATCCAGTTTTGTATAGATGGCACTTTTTCATACTTAACTATTACAGTACCATCATCTTCTTCTTTTTTTCAAATTGAATAGTTTTTAAAATAGGTAATGCTTCATCATCCCAGAACTGGAAATGTTTAGAGTTATTTTTAAGACACCCCTTAAGAACTTTTGCTGTATCACAGTAAGAGTGACCATTAAAAGAGTCAAACAACTTGTCGAAGGTGAGCAAAAGATCAGCAGTATCTTCACTTTCCGCTGGTAGAATTTTGCGTTCTGTAAGAAGGAAAAATATCGTACATGATTATTATTATTAGTATTGCAATTCTTTTGCAGGGCTGGCTTACATACATCTTAAATACAGCCACAATTATTAAAAGCACGACCGCAATTTGCAAACTCCATCAAGGAGTAAGAATACAAATCACCACTCCCTATCTTACCCGTGGATGTCGTATAAGACGACTATGGGATATAATAGGCACATATAGTAATCACAAAATAAAAGGCCCGTTTTGACAGTTCACGCCCAAGAAGTTCTCTATTTTTTACCGCTCAAACTGTTTTGAAGGTAATTACATTTTTCATTGACGGGTACCGCCCATTGGGCTAAGTGCTGTGGCATAATCGGTTAAGGAAAAATAAATCGATCAAGATATATTTTTTAAGGCGGACTCGTACTTGCCTTACTTATTAATTTGAATACTAGTATTTAGACCGACCATTTACAGAATTTCACCAGCTGTGTAGTGATTTTTACTGAAAATTCGAGACGTCAATATTGACAATATGAAAATGAAATAATATATATATGGGTAATGATAACTCAACTGACAATTTTGGCTCATCATCTTAAGAAAATGATTGATTGAAGATTCACTTTTTCTCGATATTTTTGTGATTGTATCCGAAAAATAGTAAATGATAGAAAAATGACCATTTGTAACATTGTATCATTTCAGAATATCTACAATATCACAGTTTAAGTAAAATTTTCAATTCAGAACTTTAATCCAATGCACTTTACAATACATATTCAAATCGATTATATACTCATATAAACTCGATTCGATTTATCGTGAGTATCGAGTCAATACTCGTATGGTGCATCACTAAATACATCGATAAGACCAAGTGTCAAAACGGGCCTCTTATTTTGTGACAACTATAATATATGTGCAAGAGAAAGAAAACTCGCTATGAAACCCTATACCAACATGTCTGACCAGCATGATATAGTAGGCTAAGTTCACTCCCATTGTGGAGGAGGCCCGAGCCCAACAGTGGGACGTATGTGGGATGACGATGATTATAAGCCAATTGTATTTATGCAATACATTGTGTACCAACTTTTAGGTGAAATACTGTCCGGATGGAGGTCTCCCCGGCAATCCCGACGCCCAGCAGGGGTCACGGGGCGGATGGACGTCCTGCGTTCCCGCGATGGGCAGTGGGTCGCTTAGACCGGGACCAGCTGGCGGAGACAGCCATCGTTTACTCGTGGCTGTCCTCTGCCAACCAGTCGGACGGGGTGGACGCCGAGGCTGGCCGCATCCGCAGTGCGTTGACGCAGATCTGCGATGCGGCCATGCCCCGGGTACGGCGTCTGCACCCGAGGAGGGCGGTCCACTGGTGGTCCCGGGAGCTGGCGGATCTCCGGGCCGCGTGTATTCGCGCCCGGAGGGCCTACACTCGCAGCCGGCGGCGCCAACGCGACGCGGAGCGGGAGGCCTTGCTGTACGAGGGCTACCGCAATGCGCGGTCGGCCTTCAGGCTGGCCGTCCGCTCCGCCAAGGACGTCAGTCGGCAGGAGATGCTGGACGGTCTCGACCGTGACCCCTGGGGACGCCCCTATCGCGCGGTGCTGAATAAGCTCCGTGCACGGGGCCCTCCCCTCACCGAGACTCTCCAGCCTAGCCTTCTCACCCGGGTCGTCGAGGACCTGTTCCCACGGCGGGCGGAACACACGCCCCCGGTCATGGCTCCGCCAGACACTGACCGGGAGGCCGACGACGACAGTGTTCCGCCCATCACGGAACCCGAGATGGGAGTGGCGGTGGCGCGCATGTGCGCAAAGTCCACCGCCCCCGGGCCCGACGGTGTTCCTAACCGTGTGCTGGGCCTGGTCCTCGACCACCTGGGACCCCGCCTCAGGGAGCTGTTCGACGCGTGTTTAGCGTCCGGACGGTTCCCTGGGTGCTGGAAGGAGGGAAGGCTGGTGCTCCTGCCGAAGCCGGGACGGTCTCCGGGGTCGCCTTCGGCCTACAGGCCTATCGTATTGCTCGATGACACGGGCAAGCTACTGGAGAGGGTGGTAGCTGCCCGCATCGAGCGGCACTTCGTCGGCACGGGGCCCGATCTGTTGGACGCCCAGTTTGGGTTTAGGAGGGGTCGTTCGACGATCGCGGCTCTGCTGCGCCTGAGGGCTGTGGCGACTGAGGCCGTCACCGGTGGGGGAGTGCTGTTGGCGGTGTTCCTAGACATCGCCAACGCATTCAATAGTCTGCCATTAAGCTGCATCAGGGAGGCGCTCCGGTATCACGGAGTGCCAGCTTACCTGAGGCGGCTAGTGGCAGACTATTTGGAGGGGCGCAGCGTCCTCTGTACCAACCGAGCAGGGGACGTTGTGCGAACGCCCATGTCGTGCGGTGTCCCACAGGGGTCGGTCCTCGGACCCACCCTGTGGAACATCGGCTACGACTGGGCGTTGCGGGGGACCCTCCCGCCCGGGCTGGGCGTGATTTGTTACGCCGACGACACGCTCGTCACAGCCCACGGTGGGACGCTAGAAGAGGCGGTAAGCCTGGCGACCTATGGCACCGAAGAGGTCGTCAGGCGGATCGAGGCGCTGGGGTTGAGGGTCGCCCTGGACAAGACGGAGGCCCTCTTGTTCCATGGGCACCGTATGAGCCCTCCCATCGGCGTCTCGATCACCGTCCACTCGGTTGACATCAGCATCCGGGCCCATATGAGGTACTTGGGCCTGGTGCTCGACGGGCAATGGTGGTTCCGGGAGCATTTCCGCAGGCTCGCTCCACGGCTCGTCGGCGCGGCGTCCGCTCTATCGTGGCTTATGCCGAACGTGGGCGGACCGAGCGCCACGTGCCGACGGCTGTACGCGGGGGTCATCCGGTCGATGGCCCTGTACGGCGCACCGGTGTGGGCGGGGTCCTTGACCGTCCGATTTAGGGCCCTTCTGTGGCGACCACAGAGGGTCATAGCGGTCAGGACCATCCGCGGATACCGCACGGTGGCAACGGAGGCAGCGTGCCTATTGACCGGGACTACCCCGTGGGACCTGGAGGCGGAAATGCTCGCCGAGTTGTATGGGCGGGTGTGGGGGGTGCGCGGGGAGGGCGGTGTTGTTTCCTTGAGGGAGCTCACCGCCTGGCGCGTCGACGCCCGCCGAGACGTCATTGCCCGTTGGGCAGTCCGGCTGGAGAGGCCTCGGTTCGGGGTGCGAATCGTGGAGGCCTTCCGGCCGGTGCTGATGCAGTGATTGGAAAGGCGGCACGGGGTGCTCTCCTTCCGACTAGTGCAGGTGTTGACGGGGCATGGGAGCTTCGCCAAATACCTGCACAAGGTCGTAAGGAGGGAGAGTACACCGTCCTGCCACCACTACGATTGCGACGAGGACACGGCGCAGCATACGCTCGAGGCCTGCGCCGCTTGGGCCACGCAGCGCCGTGAACTCGTCGCAATCATCGGTGCCGACCTGACGCTGCCGGCCATCGCTAGGGCGATGGTCGACAGCGTCGGGAATTGGGACGCGGTCGCAGCCTTCTGCGAGACAGTGATCTCCCAGAAGGAGGCGGCGGATCGTCTGCGCCAGGAGCGCAGCCTCGATGAGGAGATCCGCTGCCGGCGAATGGGGCGGCGCAGGCGCAACTACCTGCGCCTCATGCCGCCCTAGCCGAGGCCGCGGGTGACGTGACCGGGGATTAGTCCGTCACCCGCCGAGAGGCCCACCGCGTGAGGAAAGACCGACGTCCTCCCCGAGGGGGGGACGTCGGTCGATGGGAGGGTACCCCACGTAGGGGGTATTCCGTCGGGCCGACCACTGACGACAAGTAAACCTGCTCCGGTGGTCGGCCCAACGACGAAGGCGAGGTGGTTTTCGGGTGGGTTGCGGGAGTTGCGTGCTTAAGCCCCTCTGTCGCCCCGGACGGAGTGGTGCGGAGGCGCGCCGATCGCAGCCCACCCACAAAAAAAAAAAGGTGAAATACTGTATGTCAAAATAACTTACTTGCTAGAAAACGCATAACAGCAGATACTCGTCTACTAAAAACTTGGGCTGCATATTTAACTTTCATTTTTGGAATTTTCCTGGATTAATATGGTATTCAGTTAATTTATTTAAAATTCTCACTTTGTCTTCTCCCTTATCTTCATTCAATAAAAGTCTTAAATGTTCCCATATACAAGATAACAAAATGAAGGCAGCTACCTTCATTTTGTTATCTTGTATAAACCTGATATTTTTAATCATGAAATTATTCCGTACTCCTTTTAATAAATGAGGTGTATCAAATATAGGAAAAATTCTTAACTCATCTATTTCAAAGGCATTTGATATATACTCCTTATTTTTTCTTAAATATTGTTCAGTGATCTCCCTTAATAACATTTTTATACTGCTAACATTTGTCGTTGCTTGGTCGCAAATGGTAGATACAATAATAATACCTGCTTGGTTTAATTCTCTTATGGTGTTAATTATTATGTTTTTAAATCATATTTATTTGTACTATTTTTACAAAAAGTAAATAATATAGGCTGCTTTGTTTTTGATTTAATACCTTTAATCATAATAACTAAAGCATGATCAGCAATGTTTACACCTTTCTTCTCTCCAATATCTTCAAACCCAATAATTTGTTTGTTGTCATAGTAAAGTCCAGGCGACAACGCTATTTCGTCAAATAAAAGAGAGTATAGCCTTTTTTCAGGGGGCAGACCCATAACCAAATCTTTTAAATTTTTCATTACATTTTTGTTAATATCAGGTTTAATTACATGGGTACTTAAAAGGCGTTGAATAGTTCTTTTAGAAGGTAGTACCAATAATTTTCTTAAAAAATTGTAACCTTTCTGACTTTGCTTCATAATAGACGCTGCCATAATTTTTTCATCTAATGTAAATTTTCTTCCTTTTGCCTTCTGCTTTGACTTCAATTGCATAGTAATAAAGGTTTTTAATGATTTCGGCATTAAATCGATTATTTTCATGAAAGGTTTGGCTTCTGATATTTTTTTGGCAGCTTGTATTTTTTGTTTGTGTTTTACATTTATTTGTTAATTTTAATACTCTCTGCTCCAGTCCTCTAATTACTTTATCTTTTTGTAGAACAGGACCTGAAATAATATAAATTATTATATCATTAACAATATTCCGTATCATAAAAATAGGAGAATGATAGTTAATTTTGTTTCATTAGGTAATAATTAATTAATAATTCTTTATTGTACAAGTTATATATAAGCTATTCAGCCTAGACATCGCAAAGGTGTTCGATAGGGTCTGGCACAGGGCACTTCTATTGAAGTTACCATCATACTGAGGAACTATTTGACTTGATACCGTCACCGTTTTACCAACGTACCACTCGACACGGCAGCAGGGTTCATCCATTTCACCTGGAAACATCATGGTCTTCAACTGTACGTTTCCAGCAATCATTTCTCCCACGTATGTGCAAGCTCTGAAATGAACTACCTGCTGCTGTGTTTCCCGAGCGCTATGACATGTCCATCTTTAATCGAGCTTTAAGAAGAGTATTATCTTCACAGTAGGCAACGGCCTGGCTGTGCCCCTGGTATTGCAAAGGTCCATGTGCGGCAGTATCACTTACCATCAGGTGTGATGCCTGCTCGTTTGCCACCATGGCACTAAAAAAAAAAAGATCACATTATAGAATAGATAATGATAAAATAATCCCTGAATCCTAAATTAGGTTTGAGTCCCTGCGTTTTAGGAATCAGTATTCCACCGCAACATAGGTGAACTGTTGACATTGATAACATTCATAATATTGGGTAAGTCTATATAGTGATAGAATTATAATAAAAAATACAACTGGGCAGGCATAACTGGTTCTATATGTTTAAAGTAGCGCTAGCCTAATGGTACAACCAACAGATTAGTAGGCATGCACGTGTTCGTTCACACATGTGAACGAATATATCTATATAGATTATATGCACCATCTGAGGCTAGCATCTATAGTCCTTCCCAAAGAAAGCTATCTATGACAAAGGTTTATGTTACTTAATGCAAAAAAAAAGTAAAATGTAATCTTGTCACAGAGAGCCAGCAATTTTCAATTTATTCTCCGTTAATGATACACCAACAACAGCTATCAACCTTTTGGATTTTTTTTTAATGCTGGTCTTTCTGTCCTGATCTACCACAGCTGTAGGAGTCGAATCAATATATACTTCTGTGAAGTCGATGGATGAGGCATATCTGTAAAATTAAACATATATTGGATAGGTACATTGAATGCGCAGGTCTTCTCGCGAGGACTTAGGAATGATACTCCGAACTATTTGTATATTTGGTTTATTCCTTTTTTAACAGTAATTTATGACAATAGGATGTTCACTAGTCGGTAGCTCATTACGCACTGAATATAAGACGAAATCGAAGTAATAACTACACACACGCAGGCGACACATTGCTCCTTTTACTTGAGAAGGCGCTGATCCTAAACATCTTCCCCCCCCCTCGAAGTCCTTGGGCTTTCGAGAGGTAACTGTCGAGTCTTCAAGTGAACAGAGGTTGTGTACAGCTTTACGAATGACGCCCTTAGCAGTGAAGACGTCAGCCACTCTGGCGACTCCATCAGGTCCAGGATAAAGTTTTTCGATGCGGGCCATTCGCCATCTCAAGGGTAGTGTGTTTGCTTCCTTGATGACGACCAAATCGC
This sequence comes from Lymantria dispar, assembly GCA_032191425.1. Lineage (NCBI taxonomy): Eukaryota > Metazoa > Arthropoda > Insecta > Lepidoptera > Erebidae > Lymantria > Lymantria dispar. The sequence continues at coordinate 25,962,748 of CM063452.1, read as the reverse complement.
CTATTTGGAATTTGCCCTGCTGGATTCTCCATTTTGATCGCTGTTGCAGCTCGCATAGATATTCATGCCGCCATCGTTTCCAGAAGTGCTGTCGCATCTTTTCAAGGAGTCTGTATCGGTCGAGACGGTGAGGGTTTACATCCATCAAGTTTTCTGAAGGTAGTGAAGTTAGCGATCTACCGATCAGGAAGTGCGCAGGAGTTAAGGGATCTAGATCACTAGGATCAGATGACAAAGACGTTAGAGGTCTGGAATTCAGGATAGCTTCAACTTGTGAAAATAAAGTTGACAACTCCTCAAAAGTAAAATGTGTATCGCGTAATATACGAGTTATGTGGTATTTTGCGGATTTAATACCTGCCTCCCATAAGCCTCCAAAGTGAGGAGAATAGGCTGGAGAAAAATGGAATTTTATGCCCTCTTCAGCGGCAAAATCCGTTATGTTATCACTGTTTCGTAAAATGTTGTTGATTTCATTATTTGCACCGACAAAATTAGTACCGTTATCACAATACAATGCCAAAGGTTTACCTCTACGAGCTATAAAGCGTCGCAAACACAAAATGAAACAATCTGTGGTCATATCACTAACTACCTCTAGATGTACGGCCTTTGTAGCAAAACAAACAAATAAACACACTTAGCATTTTGTGATTCGGCATCCGCGACCCTTGCGATCTGTGATGTAAAATGGACCGCCAAAATCAACACCACTAATACGAAATGGTTGATCAGGAGTTACTCTACTAGAAGGTAAGTTCCCCATTATGGGGTTTTGACATTTAGCTTTCATAATTTTGCATATTTTAGAATTATTAACTGTAGTTCTTGCTAATAGCCTGCCTCGTATAGGCCAAAATTTGTTTCTTAAATCATTAATTAAAAACTGAGGACCGCAATGTAAAAGTTTTAAATGAAAATGTGTAAATAATAATTTGGTAAATATATGCGAACTATCTAATAAAAATTGATGTTTTTTTGTAAATGGTTCTTTGGAATTTTGAAGTCTTCCTCCGACACAAAGGAAACCTTCTTCATCGATGAATGGATTTAAAGATAGAATTCGTGACTTAGAAGGTAAGGTTTGATTACATCTTATAATTTTAAGTTCATCAGAGAAACATTCATTTTGATGTTCTTTTATTAATAATTTTAAGGATTTGTTTAATTCATCGACACTTAAAGGACCATTTAATTTATATTTCTTATTTTTTAAATTGTGAACAAATCGAATTACATAAGCTAAGGATCTCTGTAATCGTGAGAATCTTGAGAATCTGTCAAATTTAATTATATCTATAGGTTTAAAAGTAATCATATGCATTGTAGTAAAAATATTTTTAATTTTAGAGCTTTTTATTTTAGGTAAATCTTCCATACTAGGTGCTACTATATTCTTAGGCCACGAGCAGGGATCTTCAGCAAGAAAGGAAGGACCACTCCACCACAAGGCAGCTGACTGAATAGATTTGGGGCAGACACCTCGAGATGCTAGATCAGCTGGATTAATATCACCTGGAACGTGTCGCCAAATACCCTTGGCTGTCAGTTCGTGAATTTCACCGACACGGTTAGCGACAAGGGGTTTCAAATCGCGGGATGGATGAGATAGCCAACCTAAAACTATTGTTGAGTCGGTCCAGAAATAACTAGCTACAATATTGCAACGAAGCGCTTTCAATATCTTTGCGCTTAGTCTGGCTGACAGCAGCGCACCGCAAAGTTCTAGTCGAGGAATAGTTGTAGCCTTTACTGGAGAAACCTTAGTTTTAGCAGAGAGTAATCTGACTAGAACGTGTCCTGCATCGCTTACTGACCTGAGGTAAACGGCAGATGAATAGGCCAACTGTGACGCGTCGGAAAAAGCGTGGAGTTCGATTTTAATTGCCTTTGGTGTTATTGCACATCTTGGTATAGTGAAGTTGGATATTGAATTTAAATTTGATGCGAAGCCTGTCCATTGCTTAAGTGTAGTGCTATCCACTGGGTCATCCCAATCCATCTTTGATAACCATAGCCGCTGCAAGATAATTTTGGGTATAATGGTACATGGGCTAAGCAGACCCAGTGGATCAAAGAGCTTTGCTGAGTTGGACAGAATAGTCCTTTTAGTCGCTATTTGATTCAATTCTATACTAGCTGAAAATTGTAATACGTCCTTAGTCGGATCCCAATGGAGACCTAGAATGGTTGAATGAGACATGTGGTCTAAGGTCTTTGGTTGTAAAATACAATTTTCATCTTGGAAGAGTGATGGCAAGTTAGTGCGCCACTTTCGCAATGGAAGACAAGCAGAGTTAAGAACCGAAGTGACTGAGTCAATTAGGCTTCTTAAATCGTACTCAGATGCCGCTCCTGATAGAAAATCATCGACATAGAAATCTTCTTTGATGATTGCCGCCAACCTTTTATCATGACAATCCATGGAAAGCTGAACTAAACATCTAGTGCTAAGATATGGTGCCGATGCTGTCCCATAGGTGACAGTATTTAATTGGTATATCTTAATTGGATCTGAAGGTTCATCGCACCATAAAATTTGTTGCAAATGTCGTTGCTTTGGATCAATAAATATTTGACGGTACATTTTCTCCACGTCAGCTGACACTACAAAACGATGTTGCCTATACCGTAATAGAATTGAAAATAAATCGTCTTGAACTACGGGTCCGATATATTGAAGGTCATTGAATGAGACCCCCGTAGAAGTCTTTGAAGAAGCGTCAAACACCACGCGAAGTTTGGTGGTCTGACTAGACTCTCGAATGACGGCGTGATGTGGCAAGTAACACCCAAATAGAGCTCGAGGAATTTCAGTCATATGACCTAGACGTTCATACTCATGAATAAATCGGGTGTAGCCTTCCTTGAGAGCTGGATTATTTTTAAATTTTCTTTCTAATTGGTAGAATCTTTTTTCGGCTATATTATATGAATCCCCTAAGTTTTGAGGAGAGTCCTTTAGAGGAATCTGAACGCAAAATCTACCATCGCTACCTCTGCGAGTAGTATTAGTAAATAGATTTTCGCAATAATCGTTAGTCGTAGATACAGCAGTAGGGTACTTCTTCGAGTTCCCAAAACCTGCAAAGCTGCTGATTTATGTCGAGAGAAAAATGACATTGTAATTTTGAATGTTTTATGTTGTTATGATAGAAAGAAGTGGGGCCAGCCACAATCCATCCAAGTTGAGTTTCCTGTAGGATAGGCCTTTGAGGTCCCAAATTGATCCTGCCTGGTCCCACAAGGTCCCAGAAAATGTCTGCACCCAATAAAAGATCGATGTGGGAAGGTTCATAGAAATTAGAATCAGCTAGTTGGACGTGTGGTGGAATGTCTAAGTCCTGTATACGCACGGTAACATGGGGTAGCCGGTCGGTGATACGAGGAAGGATAAAAAATTTAATACGAAAACTAAATGAATTATTTTGTGAATTAATGTCTAAGTTACAATGCTTTGTAACATTCAATACAGTACTACCTATACCAGATACGCAGTGATAGTCACAAGTATGTTTTTGACAACCAATTTCTCGTTGAGCCCGTTCTGTGATGAAGGAGGATTGGCTACCACAATCTAGTAACGCTCTGAAGATATAAGTTTTTCCATTATTCACTACCCTGACCAAAGCTGTAGAAAGAAGTGCCTTATTACTGCAAGTTGCAGCCATGGAAATTGAAGGAGAACTACTTGGCACCTCGACGATGGAAACAGGGTGGCGTGATTGCTGATCATTCCTGCTGACGGCCGATTCGTGACTATTGGATACGTGTTGTAAAGAACCTTGTTTATGTACTTGTTTATGTTTATGTATTATGTTTTCGCCGGCAAATTCTACAACCTCCCATTTTACATTGATACGACTGATGGCCCTTGGGAAGACAGTTATGACATAATTTTAATTGTGCAAGTTTAGATATCCTATCAGAAACTGGTAATAATTTGAAAGTAGCACACTCATATAACCTATGATTCTCCCTACAGACAGGACACTGAGCGGACGGTGAAGTCGGTTCAACAGACGAACTAAGGAATGATTTCGTATGCGGCAAACTGTGACGTTTCTCACTTTTATTTATTCTACTAACGTTCATGGTCTCCAAGACAACCGCTCGTTCGCGAAGAAATGAGTAGAAATCCTCTAGTGTAGGCGAATCCTTACCACTCCTATGCTCCTCCCATTTCCTGAAAGTGGTACTGTCCAACTTGGCAGAGGTCATGTAAATAATAATAGTGTCCCATTTATCAGTAGGTTCACCTAAGGATCGCAAGGCACTTAAATTCTTTGATAATGTATCTATTAGATTGCGAATACCAACATGAGATTCTTTAGATAACGAATCAATGGAAAATAAGCACTTCATGTGTTCATTAATTAAGAGACGCTTGTTATCGTACCGTTCACAAAGTAGGTTCCATGCTATTATATAGTTGTCTGATGATACGGTGACAGAATTAATAACAGCACTAGCTGAACCCTCTAAATACGTCTTAAGGTAATGAAATTTGTTTATGTTATCGATTGTTTCATTTTCATGAATTAACGATAAATATGTATCCCTAAATGACAGCCATTTATTCGCCTCACCGTTAAAAGAAGAGATTTTTATTGGCGGTAATTTTAAATGCGTATCCCTACGAGTTGCGTTGGATAAAGATTCTACTTTATTTGCATTTTCGAAAAATTCAATTACAGATTGAGCCTCAGCTATTAAATGAAAAAACAAATTTTCAGTAGTCTCCCGTTCCTGCATTTGATTACAAGAATCTTCATCCAACATTTCAATCTGCGATTGAATGTCATCGAAAGTGCATGAAAGATCGCGTATTTTAGATAAGCGTAAGCGCAACTCGTTCAATTTTACCACACTTGTCTCTTTACATTCTAATAAAGGCGCTAAATATTTTTCAAACATTGTTAATCGAGCTTTAATGTGTCCCCTCTGTTTAATTAAATCCTTCTGTTCACTCATTTTGTCGGTACAAATATACCACAACGCAAAATGTAAGTATTGGCCAATGAAAAGAATAAATAATAGTAAATAGTGAATACAATTCTTGAGTCGTCGACGAGCGAAGTGATAACAAACCGGTTTTGCAGCAGGCCGGCTCGTTAGCGATGCACTGACCTTTGCCCCCACGAACGAACACTGTATCTGCTAGTTAAAAAATATGGTATGAGGTGTGAGTTGATCTAAACGGTGCTCCCCTAAGAGGGTCGCAAAAAAAACTTACTTTAATTATCTAATTAGTTTTAAACGGGACGTTAACAATGCTAAAATGAAAAAATAAGCATAAATGGAGCCTAAATATTAAGTTTTAGCAATGTATATTTGAATTATAAAACGTAAAGTTTCTAAAAATAAAACTATAGAACATTAGTTACTTGAAATCATAACATAAGGTCTAACGGCGAGATAAAACTAACGGTCATAAAAGTTAATGTATGTATTTATTGGGCTTAATTAACCAACAAATAATAGTTGTGTATATATAAATTAATACAAAACACCACACAATGCGTATTAACTGTATAAATAATATTTTATTACGAATTTTAATTAGAATTTAAGAAAAATATATTTAATCGATGATGAAATGGTAGGTAGATATATGTAGAAAATGATTTAACTTACGCAAATTGAAGTAGAAAGGATGGTTATATAGAAAAATGAATGCACTTCCCTCGGAAATGTTGCTGCAGCTGTTCGCTGGCGAGTTCCTGAAGGATAAGCTCGTTCCGTTTATGATTTGCTTCGTGACAACCGTTCGGCAATTCTGCGCCAAGTCGAAGTTGATCACGTCGGGGTCACCAAATGAATGCGCAGGTCTTCTCGCGAGGACTTAGGAATGATACTCCGAACTATTTGTATATTTGGTTTATTCCTTTTTTAACAGTAATTTATGACAATAGGATGTTCACTAGTCGGTAGCTCATTACGCACTGAATTATATTCAGTCAGACGAAATCGAAGTATAGTATTATTTTATCAACTAAGTTCGGATGTTGAAATGAATAGTGGGGATAAAGTGAATGAAAATTTGGATGTAGCATCCAAATTTTCATTCTCTCTCAGATATATAAGCAATATTCTCCATGTTTGGCCGTCACCACTTTACCAACGTACTACTTGACACCGTTGCAAGGTTCATCCACTTCACCTGGAAACATAATGGTTTTCGCCCACATATGTGCAGGAGGACTACTGTTGCTCTATTTCCTGAGCATTATGACGTGTCCTATTTAAACAAGGTTTAAAGAGAGCACTTTCTTTCTTCACAAGAGCCAGCATCTTAGTTGTGGCCCTGGTATTGTAAATGTGCAACAACACTTATCATCAAGCAATAGTCACTTACTACAGGTGTATTGCTTGCTCATTTGCCATCATAATTTTTAATAAAAAAAAAATTAATTAACTAAGACAAGGATAGGAAGATGATGATGGGCTCGTGTAAGGTAATAATTACCTAGTTAATAGTTAGCAAGGGAAATTCACCTGTGTAGAATATATACATACATTTGAGTACAATTAATAATAAATAATAATTTTGATTAGGTATCTATATCAGATGAAAGCAATGCACAGAAGTGACAAAATTCCTACCTTTTTTAATATACAGAGTTGGAACAGCATTTCTTGTTAACCGATTACTTGGTGATTTATAATAACTTTCAAAATGGTTATTACACAATCTTATTTGATTGTAAATGTACATATCTGTTTTGCTTTGAATTTCGTGATCTAATACTGTCTTCCAGACATCAAATCTTTCTTTATCATTGTGAGGCTTGGGAAAGTGATGTAGTGGACCTGAAATTTAAAAGTTTCAATTAAAATCTACGTTCAATACCTAAAAGTGGACAGAAACCAATTATTAATTTAGTTACCTCCTTCCTTACACTCGAAATAACAGTTAGAACGGGGGTTCTTTGGTATATTCGCCATCGCTATAGCCAGAAACCTAGGTTTAAATACTACAATACACACGTGTATTCAAATCCAGTAAACGAAGCCAGGGTCGATCAGATAAGGAGTATAAATCAGTGTCCGTATGAAATAGCCAAATTAACAATCAAGATCAAGAATCAGTATTCCAGAATGCACTCTTAGGTCAGTAGAAAAGTAAACACAGTAAGAAATTAACGAAAATACACGGCAAGCACCACAAAATACAAATTCAACTTGAAACCTCAAAAAGTACCGTTAAAAATCCTTCAATAATGTTGCCAACTCTTCAAAATATTTATCCCCAAATTTAAGAATAAAACTATTAATTTTTTTTTTTGTTTTTCAAATGTGTTATGAACATTTGAAAAACAAAAAAAAAGTGTAATAACATTACTTTTAAAAGTACTTCGACGATTTGTGTTAATAAAAACAAAATTTGATTTCATATTTTGTATAGTGGTGTGCGTGTGTACGTGTGTAATCGCCTGCGCGCATGTAATATTTTTGACTTCATATTTTTGATCGCTCGAAGTACCGACACTATCCTTTTATGCGTTATTATACTAAGAACCTATACCACTTAATAACCTCCCAAATTTGGGTGGAAAAACTTTAAGTTAGGAACCCTTATTTTGGACTGTTCTGTTTCTTTTTCTGTCAGTGTTGACACCTTAAAAAATTTTGATCTAGAGTAATCTAATTTTATTTTAAAAATAGTGCATAAGCAAAACTTAACTTATAGAAAAACATTTTACCAATTATTATAATTATTAAAAAATAAATTAATAAAACTGGTTATTGTAGCGACATCTAGTGCAGTGTATTAGTTACTATGCGATTAAGTTGACACGGCCTTCACGCTACGCAGCGCTAATTTGTATAATTTTTTTTATAGCTCATCGTTCGGGACTGCCACCCCCATGATTAGGTCACGTAAAACGCGCGGTATGAACACACGCTCCGCTTTGAAAATAATACCGTTGACATAATTATTGGAGCTCCCCGCGATAAGGCCAAAAGACATTTAACGTAGGTATTGTCAATATCACGCCTACTCCTAGGCCATCCATTCTTTATATATCCTATTAGTAATTTACAATCCCCATCTATCTCTGTTTCTTTTCTAATAACGTTTAATTTCTGATTACTGTAGGGGAGACCTAGGAGGGTTGTGACAGTTTTTACTTTTGGGGCCATATTTCGCTCAAGAAACATTCCACAGTTATAGACCCATGTGAATAATTTAGCGGCATTCCTTCCGTTTTCAAACCAATCACCAAAACTAATTTAAGTATTATGCTTTCTGAGAAAATCGACAAAATTAAAGACCAATCCCCCTGTCACGCAATTTGAATTTGTACATTAATCTGCAACTAACTATTAGTTGGTGTGTATTAAAGACAGCTAACTATTTCATTATGTTGTTAAAACAGTAATTAAGGCCTGAGTGTATTATGTTATGTATTATCTCTCACCTGTACTCCTGAATGAATAAGCTGGCATGTTTATTAAAGTGTATGGGGCTACAGTTTAAGGCTCCAAAATGATACTGGGATTTTTTGTTAGAATAATCCAATAACATTTACTTATGAACCCAGAACCTCATAGTCATCAGCTGCATGCTTATGCCATAATACCAATAAGTTGCAAGTGTGTTAATAATTAAAAAAAAAAATGTTTCCGGTTGGGATGTCAAACTTGAACACAATTTTTTTAAAGAGCAAGATGAGGAGGATATTGCTGAACTACCTGTGTTTGAAAACACTGGTGTGTATTTAGCCCTAGTTTATTGTTGACTAATTTCTATATTTTTATTATGATTTTTCAAATACTACTCTATATACAATGTAATTCATACACCATAGCATAATTCTTAAGTATCAGATGAAATGAATAGCTATATTTTTTTTCATTACAAGTAATTAAATATTGATATTACATATATTACTAGCTGACCCAACAGACATTGTTCTGTTTAAATCTAAAAAATAGCAAAAGGAATTCTCCTTGAAATCGATCACCGTGAAACCTACCGGTTCCACGAGATTGGGTTGTACAAACTCAGAAATCTATGTGGGCTTAGGCACAATGTTTTGCTGATAATCATCTAATGATCAAATGCATAGTTTGTGGTTCTATAAAAGACATACAGACAAACATTCGTTTATAAATATATAGACTAAGTAAATTTTTTTTTTCCAGTAATAAATATGCCTTCAGACCATAATTATACTAAAGACCAAGTTGAACATAATGTTAAGATAGCATCATTAGAGAATGGTAAGTTACCATGTGTATTCTTTAATTCTAAGGTATTTATTTTAATTTAGAAAATCTTGTGCTTGACAACATTCCACCCAAAGGTTACATGTACAATATGCTTTCAATATTTTATTTAGGGTAGCGTTTTATTTTTGTTCACTATTATTTATATTATCTTATATTTAATATTGCATTTAATTTATATTGTTTTATAGTATGCACTTGCATGCTAAAATGGAATGAATGAATAAATGTTAGTTATTTTGCGAGACTATATTGATATAACATTTCACAAATACATGTAATCTTTTCTTTACAATATTATATTATTTATATATATTTTGTAGTGGTTATAATATTTTTAATTCATTTATATGTATATTCCATTTTTTTTGCTAAAGATTTGTATTAATTATAAATTCTAATATTAACTGCTTCACATCTATGGGGTGTCCCATGTCAGCCTATTTTTTAAACTTATGTATGTGCACTTATAAAAGCTGTGTGGTAGCGGCTTCGAATACTACCAACCCTTGCTTTGCTCGTGGGTGTCGTAAAAGACGACTAAGAGCCCTAGATTGACCCGGACCAACTCCATCTGGTACCATTTGGGTCAACGATTACATTCCCAAGGAGGGTTGACGTCAGGCAGGCGGCCGGTCATAAAAGTCATTGCCGAAACTTTTTGCAATATGTCAAAACAGATGACATATTGCGTCGACCCCAAGTAATTGGGATAAGAGCAAGATGATGATGATGTATGTGCACTTATAAATATTATTTGTTTTTTATGTTTTACAAAATGTTTTCAGATGTAACATTAGAACAGCCTTCATGTTCAGGCATAGATGTCACTAAGACTATGCAAAAGATATAAAAAATTCAATGTCCACAAGGCAAAGGTAAGAATGAAAAATTAAAATGTATATATTAAGGATAAATTACATTTATATAATTTGGGTGACTCAGTCTCGCAAAGACTTACTCGAGCACAGATATTAGCAAATAGTGGGGAGCTACTTGAAAAGTTTAATTTATTAAAACAACAATCAAAAATCTTTTTGCTGATGCAACTTAAACTAGTGCAAGAAAGGCAAATTGCCAGATGATTCACTTTAGAAGATTAGAAGAAAAATTAATTATAAATTCTGATATTAACGGCTTCACATTTACCGGGTGACCCGTGTCAGCCTATTTTTAAACTTATGTATGTGCAATTATAAATATTATTTGTTTTTATGTTTTACAAAATGTTTTCAGATGTAACATTGGAACAGCCTTCATGTTCAGGCATAGATTTCACTAACATTATGCAAAAGACACAAAAAGTTCAATGTCCACAAGGCAAAGGTAAAAATGAAAAATTTAAATGTATATATTAAGAACAAATTTCATATACATTATATATAAGCAGGTTTTTCATTTCTATCACACGTGATGAAGAACAAAGTACAGTTTATACAATATTGGTAGCAGTTCAACCATCTAGTAAGAAACTGAAACTTAATAAAATCTGTGTGGTGACGGAGTAAGAATACAAGTCACCAATGCTTCTCTCCTGCTTGTGGATGTCGTAAAACGACGAAAGGACTAAATATACACATAATATCTATGTAAGAGATGGAACTAAAGATAAAACCCTATACCAACATGTCATGGTATAGTAGGTTAATTTCTCTGCTATTGTGGAGGAGGTTAAAGCCCAACAGTGGGACGTAGATGGACGGAAATGATGATAATGTATACTTTTCAACTTTTTCAGAGAACTCGTCGCAGTGGCGTAGCGTGGCTTTTCGCCGCCCGGGGCCCACAAAAAATTCGCCGCCCCCTATTTTAATTATAATTTAAAGTTTAAGCATTATATTCAATGGACCTAGTAGATTAGGTAGAGATAAGCTTTAAGAGATAAAATAATATATTTTTTTATTATTTTCATTTCATCATTTCGGTTCATATACATTCCCACTCTCACTGCTGGGCTCGAACCTCCGCCATAATAGAAAGGAAATTAATCTTACTATAAATTACTTAAGTTAATACTGGTCAGGCAGGTTGCTATATGGTTTTGTATCGACTTTGCCATCTCTTGCTTAGATGTCATATGCGTAATATATCCCTTAGTCGACTTTTACGACACCCACGGATATGAGAGCTAGGGATGAATTCTTACTCCGTCTCCACAAAACTATTATTTACTGGTAAAATAATGTGAAAATGTTTATGTTGAAACGTCTTGAAACGTTTATTGTCAATTCTTAAAAAGTTTCGACACCGACATATTATACTGTTTTCATTTCTTTATTTTCTCGATGACAGTTCTAATTTGATAGTTGTAGTGTTGTGACCAAATAAGTAATGATATCGATCGCATATATGTTTTGAACAATGACAAATTCAACAAAAACATTCAAATATATTATTTCAAGCTGGGAACACTCAATGACCCATCGCCATTTTGTATTTGTTTTAATCTGTCACTCGCAACAAGACGGTCGTGCTATATGGTCACTACATTTCTGTTCGCTGAGTTTTTTCACATTATCCATACGTTACGTTGTGTATTTTGTGTTCCTCCGTGTTGATTGCTGCCCAGCTGTCAAATATCAAAATGCCTAAAGGATCTGTTCTGAATAGTCAGGCGAGAGAACTGGTGATCAAGGTTCGTAATTACTTTGAAGCAGAATATCAAAATGGTGGCCCGCTATTAACACTGTCGCAAGTGCGAGAGCGTGTTGCGGCCGCATTAAAAATTAGTGGACCTACTGTTTCAAAAATTACTACCGAAGCTTACGGTACAATCGGCATGCAAGCAAATAACCTTCGTACGCCGAAGAAGAAACGCCAACCTCGTCGTGTGACATCGGTTGACAACTTCGACGCTGACGCTATTCGTCGTCATATATATGACTATTACTTGCGCAAAGAAATTCCAACACTTAAAAAACTTGTTGTTTCTTTACGTGAACGTGGTTTGTTCCATGGCCAAAAATCGTCATTAAGCTTAGTTTTGAAAGAAATTGGATTTTCTTATAAAAAATCGGACAAACGTAAAATATTGATGGAGCGTCACGACGTTGTTATGGCTCGCTGCGAATTTTTGAGCGAAGCCAAAAAGATATCAGATTGGTCAAATGTTATTTTCACTGACGAGACTTGGTTAAATGCAAACCACACAGTATCGAAGAACTGGACTGACGACACCGCCGCTTCCACTAGTTCAGTGCCAATGGGAAAAGGTGAACGCCTTATCATATGCCATGCAGGGTCTACAAAAGGATTCGTGTCAGATGCTTTACTGGCCTTTAAATCCAAGAAAACAGTGGACTACCACGAAGAAATGAACGCGGTGATTTACGAAGGATGGTTCAAAGAAATGGTGCAATCTCTGGAAGAACCGTCGCTAATTATTATGGACAGCGCTACATATCACTCTAGACAAATTGATAAAATGCCGACGCAGGCCAATAAAAAACAAGAGATAATTGACTGGCTCAAACGTCATGGCGAAAATGTGGATGATACTTTATTAAAAGTACAATTAGTGAATATTTTAAAATCTAAAAAAAGCCTCCCTAAAAGATATATTACCGACGAAATAGCTGCCAAATGTGGTCATTGGGTTCTTCGACTTCCGCCGTATCATTGCCAGTACAATGCTATAGAACTAATATGGGCACAAATCAAAGGACACGCCGCTCGAAACAATAGCCATCCCCCTTTTCAATATTATAATCGGAATCACAGCTATCGCTTTCCCTGTTTATTTTGGCTTATTTACCTCCCACTACTGGACTCAAGCTTCCACCGTAATAGGAGAGATTTGAGCTACTATACCATGCTGGTCAGATGGGTTGGTATAGGATTTTATTTCGAGTTTCCCTTCGCTTGCATACACGTTATATGCATATTATATCCCTTACTCTTGTTTTACGACATTCACAGTAAGAAAAGGAGCGGTGAATTTTATTCTTACTCCGTCGCCATACGGAAAAGCTGTTCACTCTTCAGTCCAATAGTAATAATGAAATCCTCAATATCCTTTTCGTTTGTGGCTACTCTTATCCAACATTCATCTTCTAATCTTTTTACATGATTGGGCAACGTCTCAGATTTTTCTCCTTCTCAAAATACTTAATTACAATATACACAGTTTGACCTCATTATAATACTTTCTCGCTTATATCCTCCATAGTCAACAAACAATGTGACAATGAAAAAAGAACAAAATTAGGAAATAACTAACGTATAATATTATCAACATCCCCGCAGCCCATACACGTCCCACAGTTGGGCTCGGGCCTCCTCCACCATGGGAGGGAAGTTCACCTACTGTACCATGCTGGTCAGACAAGTTGGTATAAGGTTTCATTTCAAGTTTTCCTTCTCTTGCACAGATGTTACGTGTATATTATATCCCTCAATAATATAATAACAATTAACAACTTTTTAACAGCCATAATATTTTTAACAACACTATTAACAACCAAAATCAACATTATTTGATCAACAATTACCAATAAACTTAGAATACGTCACAAATAACTGAAACTAGACTTACGAATATAAAAAAAACGGACACCATAAGGCTTTTCTGTTGTTGTCCGTACCGGCGTGTGTGAGTATAGATAGCAGGAGTGTGTGAGCGAGAGGAGAACAGTAGCGACGCCATTTTCAATCCCATTCTTTAATTGTACGAGTAATACCTATAGATAACGTCCATATACATATATATACGTACACTACGTACGTACACAAATATATAGCTGACGTCACACTCGGCGAGTACAGCGCCAAAACGAAATTATTGAGAAACAAGCATGGAAGTAATAAGTACTACGTACAACAGGTAAGTAACTACGTACTTGCAGCTAAAACAAAGAAAATTAAACCATATGTCAAGGAGTCTTGTCGCACGCAAAATAAAAATGAAGCCGAGTGAGAAGGCAACCACTGTACCATGTGTCCCGTTCTAACAGTGACTTACAGTTGCCAGAGTTAAGGGTGTAGATTGTTGGCCTGAGTTCTCGATTTCGAGCGACCGCAGCGCCAAAGTTTAATGTAACATCCGACGGGGCGGATGAATGACCTAGAGAGCGCGATTTTCAAAATGTTTTGCAACAAACGTTCCACGTTGAGAAATTGTTATTGAACTTGAATATTTACAGCATAACAATAAAGTTGAATTTTTGGAAACTAGCTGTTGATTCTTTTTAATAGATTAATAAGAGTAGTTGAGACACAATTTTTATGTTTTTCTATCATTACATTACATAGTATAAAACAAAGTCGCTATCCGCCGTCTGTCTGTCCCTATGTATGCTTAGATCTTTAAAACTACGCAACGGATTTTGATGGAGTTTTTTTTAATAAATAGAATGATTCTTAAGGAAGGTTTATATGTATAATACATGCATAATATAGTAGAGAAACGCTGATTAATTTAGAGGTTTCTAATGTGATGTCGTAAATAAGCACGTTTTTGCGCTTATATTGCAAACGTTGGCTGAACCCTACGAGATAGACCAAAATAATGTACTACAGTATTATCCATCTTAAAAAGTTCAACAAAAAAGTCCACGATGGCATATGTCTATCTCTTAGGGATAACCCACCATAACCATTTTTTATCCTCTACTAAAAAATGATTATTTACTAAGTGATTTTATACAATACAGCATTAATCCTTATCCAATTAAGTACCTTAAATAAATTGTGCATTTATTATAGATCAATATGCTTTTTATAGTATGTAATGTGAAGTGAATATTACCGAAGATAGCGAAGATAGCGAGGGCGGGTTACTAGTTTATAATATAATATACAATCAAGAGTAGGTCCGGACTGACATTTTTGTATTCTACTTACCTAAAATTCCAACTATTTATTTATTTGTAATTTCACTACCAAAGTTTATTCTAATTCGTAAAATATTCATTCAATAAAATAATTGCAAATTCAGTAGGAAGTGTGTTTATCTCTACGCAAGGAAATGTGCCTATTGCGTAAACTCAAATACTTACTTTTTGTTTACGATCACCTCGTCGATATCTAAAAAAAAATCCTAGGGTTTTAAAAAAAATGTCAATAAATGAAATACAAGTATAAAAATGATTTATTTACTACACAATAACAAATATGAGTCGCCATTACTCGCTATCCTAAAAGCGTGCTAGGGTTGTACAAAAATTAGTAAATAATTCATTTATTTACTAATTTTAACAGAAGTTTGTAAATTATTAATATACTAATTAAAAGTATGTAATTAAACAATAACGAAATATGAGTTCAAAATTCTAATGGTTTTTCATTCGATTACGGATCAAGTTCTGATTTCTGCTAATTTGATGATAAAATCAATGGCTATCACAAAACCTATCAGAATGAAAACGTTACCAGCTGCCCGATTCACGTAAGTAATAAAAACCGTAGCGCAGTGACGTCACTTCGTTTTGTGCAAATTTAGCCCTTTTAACCGACTTAAAAAAAGGAGAATTCTCAATTCGCTGTATTTTTGAACCAATTTTTATGATTCTTTACACCAGGTAACTCAGAAATTGTATAGTAATTGAGCTATTGGAAGATTTATGACAATCCAAGACTAGATAAGTAAGTGCGTTTAAAACAGAAAACCAAAAGGCGATTTCTAAATTCCTAAGTTAAAACGACTTTTGGACTGGCGTGTTTACGTGAATCGACTGGCTGGGTAGTTAAGTTACCTGTATCTTTCAAAATCATTAGGCGTTCTTCTCTTTCATAACATGTAAAGCTCTTTCTTTCCTCTCTTTCATAGCCTCTATGGTACTGGGCGCGTCACGAATGGGCATGCTTCGTGACTGCCGAGGATCAACTAATTCTGGAAGTAGGCAATCGTAATAAAACCTAACTAATTTCATCTCCATTTTCTCCTCCCAAAATATGTCGTCCTTTTCTATAATATAAACTTTCATAGGTACAGTAGCACCAAACCAGATGCCAAGCATGCAAACGTTTCTTTTAGTAATATGTACCTGTCCCTGAATTTGGAAATACCAGTTATGATTTTTATTTATGACATAACCCTTGGAAGCCTTGTCCTTAACCCAAAAGGTATGTTTGGCCATTGCTTCATCAAGAGTCATGCCAGCTAAAGAATGTGGGCACTTAATTTCAATTAAACCGTTTGCATAAATGCCATCTGGTGTAGTACCAAGAAATTCATATTGATCGTCGACGAACAAACCGCAACCTTGTATACTAATATTCTCTTGAATTTCTAACTGTTTAATTGCGGTTTCTTCGTTTTCGATACCGTACCGTACAGCAGGCAAACTGGAGATATTACTACCATAAACGATTTTACGAACAAGAACAGCACAACTTGTGCTCTCTCGTTTTTTACAAACTTCCCCGAACGATGATGAGGTTAGTAATTTTCTCCTTGTACTCATCCACTCAGAACTACTTCTTTGCAAATGGGTCGACCTTTCAAGCTCCTCTCTTTCAGCACAAGACAACTTTAAATCGGCTAAAAAAGATGACTTGGCTTTCTCATATAATTCTGAACTCAGATCAGGTTTTTCGCAGTTTGGTCCATAGTGAGCGTCTTTCGATATAGCGCTGTGGCTCTTTTTCAATCTTAATTTAGGTTTAGCAATTAAACGGATTCTACGATTACAATTTTCCACTTTCGCGATCAAAGGATTAGGACTAGATTTAAATATTACTTCATGAGTTTTACTATGAATCGATCCTGTATTAAAAGACACAACAGCAGCTGCGCATCGGCCCGCATAAGAACCACGGGAAGAATAATTTACACGCTTACCCCCTACTAATTTGGCAATCACTGCGTTAAAACTTTCAACTATATTACTTGTACAATTATGAATTAAACTTCTAGAATGATATGACAGTCTTTTACTTAAAATGTGTACCGCGTCCATTAATCCGCATCCAACAATTGCTGGAAGCAACCCAACAGGTTCTATTCGACGAGTATCAGGTCTACAGAAATACTCTTTGCAATATTGGTGATTACCAAATACGTGTTGTGGACCATTTAGGATATATTCACTAAGATTTTTTATTTTTTCTTCGAGTGACTGATTTTGATCGCCCCAATATTTAATAGCGCATTTTACACCCGTTCTTAAACGCAAATACCTTTCTTTTAGGAATTTCCGCAATTCGCAAGGATACTTAGTGTCTTTCGACAGTTTCTCCAAGCTATTGCAGTAGTTTCGTAAAAGATGATTTTTGCATTCAATTTTCTCTACTGTTAAATTACCGTACGGTCGCGAATCTAATATTTTTTTATAAGTACTGGAATCGCCGTCTGCTACAAATTTATTATAAATTACACCGTGATCAACAATGGAACGTTTAAACCCCTCAACTATTATGGTCGATTCCATACCGGTAGATGATCCCGAATAATTCTTGAAACAACGGTGTTCCGAGGGCTGACTGTCGTTCTTTGCGGCTCGTGCACAAACTACGCAGTATTTATTTTTAACTCCAAAAAACAATACTTTATTAGTTTTAATGCCAATTATCGCAGCTGCGCCGGACAAGGCGGAAAAATTCTTACCATAAGATCTCTTGCTCCAACAACCGTCAACAGCAACAGATATTAATGGTGTACCATTTTTATCAACACTACCTATAGACACTGCGTACTCCGCTTCTTCCTTGACAGCTTCTGCCATGGAATGTGCTGCTGTCTTTTCCCACCAATCGCATGCTGCTGTCTTTTCCCACCAATCGCAAACCGTATTATTAATTTCATTGTATAATGAAGGTGACATGATTGGTAGGGCTACTGCGGCAGTTAATGTTTTTAACTGATAGTAGCTCCCACCAGATGATATGATACCAGATACAATTTGATGATTCACTTCCATTCTATCTTCTTTCTTTTCAATCAAACACACAGTAAATTTCATACTACACATACTACATTTCATGATGAGTTTTGAGTCCAGACCAACTTTTACTTCACCTATTATACTGAGGTAACTTAACTTACAATCCATTGGACCGTGGTCCCCTATGGCCTGAAGAGCTTTAAAAAAAAAAGAAACGTCTACAACTCTACGCCCAACTTCCATTTCATCCACCTTTCCCTCTTGGTCGTTTTCAATAACTAGTTCCTGTAAAGAAAGATAATGGCTTGATTTTTTTTATAAAAAATAATTAAAAATTTAAAAAAATGCAAAAGAATTTAATACAATATTAGGTTCCTGATGAATAGAAATTATAATTTCTTTACGCATTAGGTATTGTTTTTTTATGACGTCACCTATTTGAACGTAAATTTTCTTTTGAGAAAGTAATTGAGAAGTATTTCGGTACTAAGGTGTTTGTCTCTCGATGAAAATAATAAATATTGCAAGAAAAATCTATAGGTAGGTATTGAGATTTTGTCTTCGCCCATCACTAACTAAGTAGTTTGTTTATTTATGTAACAAGTCTACAAGAATTACGTATAACAACTTACCTCTATACAGCGCGTAGCATTGTTGCTCAGTCTCGGCCCCAAGGTTTTCTTTATTTTCAATACTGGAAATATTATTCATCAATATTATCCACTTTTTATTTATTTTGTACAACCCTAAGCCAGACGCTAGGCGCCTCGCGTCTGTTTGGCGGTATAGGTATGTCGACCAAGTTGCGCTGTCGCCTACCTACTTTCACATTTTGATATTTAGACAATACTAGCCGACCCGGCGAACTCCGTATCGCCTTTTTTTTTTTAAAAAATCCTATTATTTTGATATTACATACAGATACTTCAATTTTATTTATCAGTATAGATATAGATAATACAAACCAATATTTACATGTTATTGTAGGTATATGTCTGAATCGGGCGATCTAAATCATATGACATATTGTATTAGCTTTGTAATGTACCCTGTTCAAATGCGATAATAAATAAGTAGGGAGGAACTTACATTTTATTCCGAGATCTTTTGGCTTTCATATTTTTATAATGCGTACAAAACTTTCTTTTCCCTGGCATGACACTCAAATTCAATCAGTCCTGCGAAAAAAATAGCCTATGTTACTCAGTGATAATGTAGCTTTCGAATGATAAAAGAATTATTAAAATCGGTCCAGTACTTTTTGAATTTATTCGTTACATACAAAAATCCAAATCTTTCCTCTTTATAATACCTATTAGTGTAGATATTGTATTTTTTACGATTTATATCTAGTTCCATCATGGTTTTCTTTCAGACATTCATTATATCGATACTTTCTAATAACTGAAAATAAATTAATTATAAAAATGTTATACTTACAATTTTTTACAAAAAACACAAATTCACAATACGTAATTCTGCTGTCTGCAGCCGACAAGCGTGGTGTCGCGTTCACTTACAGAAAGGAACTGCCGCTTTTGACCACCGAGATTGCACGAATGAAACGAACGTTTTACCCATACATTTTTGTATGAATAATTTACCTTAAAATATATCGAGATTTTAGGGCTTTAAAAGAGGAAGTCTTTGTTTGTAAAGGTATAAAAAGAAGTATACAGCTATACTTATTGGTTTCTTCAGTGTTCAAAAAGTGTTTCTTTTTATCAATTTGTGTTGATTTATGGGGTTAAATCTGAAAAATACGAAGTCATGTTTTTGCATTTTTACTCAATTTTGTGCGTTTGTTGACGTTTATTATATAACAACTATTAGGTTTAAGAGTTTAATATAAGCATGAACATACTTATTGGTCTTTGATTGTAATATATACAAATTATCATTGATATCAATCATATGTAAATAGGTTAAATATGAAAAATCGTAACACTCTTTTCGGTGATTTTCACGATCTACACCCTTAAGTTGATTTCAATTATTTAAAATTAAATTAACAAAAAAATTATATTTCGTAGTTGGTAGAAAAATAGGCGATTTATGTAATGTAATGAAGTAAAAACATTTACTTCTAAAATGTTTCTAAATATAAATAATAATTTATTACCGACATGTTAAAGCAATATTATTTGTTGCTACGTGTAAAACCTTATTAACACAAAAATTTTGCGATTGGCGTATAGGTTTTCTTTTATTTGTAGAAATACGGACACCTCACCTGACAACCCCACATGAAATTTTTAAACAATTTATTAATGGAGAATTACGGTGACCATGCTATCCAGTCCTAGTTCAAGAACAAAATAACTTAAATACCTATGCATTTTTTATTCCTTTCGATATTAAAATTACTTTGTTTCAATTTCAGATTTCCTAAAGATCTTAATATTAGGGAAATATGGATAAATATTATACCCATGTATTATATACCAATAGGTTGGCACAGTTAATCCAAAAATTAACTTCGTTAGTTGTTAATTAAAATTTTAACTTCGATAATCGTTAAAGCAAAAAATTCGCGAAAATTTAACGCAAGTTAAAGTTCAAAGTTAACCATTTAAGACTTACTATTTTTTACTTAGACTTAGGTATTATTTAGACTATACTGTTTTCGTGCCTGTGTGGTGACGGAGGAGTAAGGGTCGGTATACACGACAATGATATATCGTAGCGATTCGACTGTGCAGACAGTTTGTGCAGTTTTATTGATAGTGTGTACGAAAATCGTCTTAGATTTTTCTGGTGGCGCAAATGATCGCGGTTACGTTTAACTCATAATGCAAAATTAGAATCAATGAAACATATGAGGAATAAGCTGGGTTTGCGGCAGAAACTTCACAAGACTGTTTTATTTAGCAATTTCTGATTTAGAATTAAACTTAAATGTAAACTTAACTGTTTTTTTTGTTACCTAATTAATTAAATATACCACAATAAGTAGTTTATCGTAATTTTATCTCAGTCCAGCTGCATGTCGTGTCGTGTCCCACAAACACCAGTCAGTAAGTACCTACCTTAGAATAATAACGTATAGAAGGATAGTGTCAATACTTCGAACTTTCAAAATTTGAATCTAAAAATACTAATGACGCGCAGATGATTACACACGTACACACGCAAACCACTATACAAATTATGAAATCAAATTTTGTTTTTATTAATATAAATCGTCGAAATACTTTTAAAAGTAATGTTAAAAACCTTTTTAAGTTTTTCAAATGTGTTGTGACACCATTTGAATGCACAAACCGTCATAATTATCAATTTATTTTTTAAGAGTTGCGTACGTACGTGCAGTACAATGACTTGTACATTACGGAACGGTTCCGGCGTAAGCTCCATTAGGCTCCAATTGAAATGCCTCACTTTTTGTGCGTGAACTTACCTTCTATACGTTATTATTCTAAGGTACCTATAGGACGCGAGTGTGAAAAGCAAGCAAAAACAGAAAATGTATAGTGCCGCAAAGGGCAAATTTATCATTAGCATCTTTGATTAAAATCCATCTGAAGCAATGATCTGCTGACGTCAGATCATAAATCATTTTTTATAATTATTGTCCTTAAATCATATTTCAATATGGTCACCATCGCCAGAGAGGGATAAAAGGTACAGTTACTGAGCTCCGCTTCAATTTTGCGACAACAGCTCATTCCTGTTGTAAGCGCTTATTACACTACACGATATTCAGGGCCCTGAATCACTAGGGGTACTGTACAACAGCTAAATAGTAAAACCTGTTTCACCTGTATCAGTTTTAGCGAAATAACAGGTTCAGAAAACTGTTCCATATATATATATATACATAAATAATAATATTATATTGTATGTAATAATAATATTATACATGTACATAAAATAAATACATGCTTAAATATATTAGACGTGGGTCGTTACGTTATTTTTAAGAAACGTAACGAAACTAGTGACTTGGTCGACGTCACGTGTTTCAAAACTAGTGACTTTTGTAACGACTGATTTGTATACAGCTACTTTGATTGTTTGCATATTGTATGAATAGCTGCACTGACTATATATAGTTACACGCGAAACGAAAATAAATTTGTAGCTATACAGTTAAATCAATAAATTAACTTCCTTTCATACTTTTTTTAGGCTGAGGACTGACTGCATTATATGTATTTACGATTGATTAGAGGTTATAATTAAACTATTATTTTAATTAAAGTATTAATGCAGACGTATTTAAAAGATGATTATTTATACAATGATTATATTTACAGTTTATTTACACTTTTGATATATTTACAGTTTTTTTCACTGTTATATGCACTTTATAATGTATAATGTTTTTATTAGTAAAACAACAAACTAAAACAATAAATCAATTAAATTCTTTACTTTAAATTCAAATTTCAAAGTAACACTCGCTTCGTTTCCCGCAACGTCAAGCTGTTGAAATTACTTATAAACAAAAATCACTCTATTTTATTATCAATAAATGCAATTTTACATATGAAAATTAAAGGTATAAAATGTATTGTTACGCTGTTTGGTCTTTGTTGCATACCACGGCACGTGAGTGTTCGGTATTTGGTCGGATTACTTCAAATAATTTCGTGTCATTCGATTAGCCATCTCGCTCGGCCGCGATGCGAAAGAAATGTACTTAGCGTAATCAAGGTTGTGCGGTCGGCTCTTTCTCGCTCGCTCGAATATAATACTGTTATCCCATATCTGTGAGTCGTGTTAAGTATAACATAGTTATAAAAATCACCTCTTTTACTTGTCGACTCGTAAATAGTGATTGTTACATGTCACGTAATGGGTTATTGTAACTAATGACGTGAAATAACGCTCATGTCTAAAATATATACATAAATTAGTCCTAAGCATGTAAAGCAGGAAGGATCGTTTTCATTTTAGGAACAAACACTGAAACCACTTCTAAACATTATTCCTAAAGAATGGTTATTTCCCCCTTTTTTCTCGTATTACAGCACAACAGGCTGTTATTTTGGAACAGTTTTCTGAAACTGTTATTTCGCTAAAACTGAAACAGGTCTCACAATTTAGCTGTTGTAGAGCACCCCTAGTGATTCAGGGCCCTGAATATCGTGTAGTGTAATAAGCGCTGTACGTAGTACTTATTACTTCCATGGAAACAAGCCTAAAAGTTACTGTCGCATTTGTAGCTAGCTACATATGTTCAACTTCAACTTCTTATACATATGTTTAATCTGTTCTGTGCTTTTGACGCGAATGTCAAAATGGCACGTAGCTAAATAGGAATGTTCATGCAAAAAAAATATCGATATATTTTTCGATATAATATATCGTAACGTTATATCGATACTTTGCGATATATCGTAAAAAGGATCGATATCTTCAATATATCATACAAATGTATCGATATTAGGGATGATCGATGTTAGAAAAACATCGATGTTACAGAAATATCGATATCGTCCAACATCGATGTTACGATATAAAATTCTCGTGGCAAATTTTTATGAGCGTTTTTTTTTTAGGAAATCTGTCGAATGTTTTGGACATCGATGTTACTATGATGAAGTAAAATCTCCCAGGCAAATTTTGATGAGCTTTTTTTTTTTAGGTAATTTCATTCCACCCATAGCAACATCGATGTTAAAACATCGATGTTTTCCTTTCATCATCCCGATCATCCCTAATCGATATATCGTAAAAAATGTTTATTTAAAAAAAACCCACCGACTTTTTTAAAAAAGCTGATATTTTGATGTGAGAATTTTCGATTGAAAATTAGGGTGCTTTTTTGATAATAACTCAAAACAAAGTGGACATTAATATTTTAAATAAAAAAATTACAGTGTCTATGGGACTTAAAAAGGTAAGTTTTCACCAAATTTGGTGAAAGTTGCCCGTGAAAGTATGTTCTTTAATATATCGGATGATGATGATGATATTTGGTATATCGGATGAAATGTATCGACGATATATTTCGATACCAGACGATTCGATAATATTGGGTGGAAGCAATATATCGTATTCATATATCGATATTTTATGAAGTATCGATATATATCGGATGAAAGGTATCGACGATATATATCGATACTAGACGATTCGATAATATCGGGTGGAAGCGATATATCGTATTCATATATCGATATTTTATGAAGTATCGATATATATATCGTGCACTCCTACACGTAGCGCTTTTATATTATTTTCATTATTTTAGTGTTTTGAAGTGTTATATTGAATAATTTTGCTGATATTTTATGTAATGTAATGCAGATAAAATTCTGAAATGTAGTGAATATGATATAATAGTGAATTGCGTGCATTTTGTCAAAATTCCCAGAGAAGGCATGCCTTGGATATCATCACCAAGTCATGCTAACGACTGAGTGAAAGACGAAGACTGAAGACGTGAATAATAAATATTAAAACTCGACACTGGTTATTGGCGAAATCTTGTAAACGCCATGATATTAAAAAAAAAAAAATAACCGTTGCAGTTTGAATGTTGAACATCGTAAAATAATATGGTCCAAATCAGCATTCTCAACTCCGCAATGAGAGCATCGACTATTATTATAAACGTGAATTCTATTCAGGTGAGCTGGTGTTAAACAGTGTCCTAATCGCATGCGTGTTATCATAGTAATGTAACTTCTAGAAATGTTTTGGAGGTTATTATACCAAGGTTTTGAAGGTTATTCTTTCTGTATCTCAGCATACCACTTGCCTTTATTTTCCAGGGTTATATTCCAGTAATCTTTCCATAACTGTCTGATAAATTGTTTATAAAGCCTGTAGTAGTCAGTAAATGGAACCTTGAGTATCTGAGATTGATCTTCATATTGGTCTAGGCGAGCTGCAGTATCAACAATTTCATTTCCGGAGATGCCACTGTGTGAAGGTACCCATACAAATTCTATATTAATATGCTTGTTATGTAGTTCTCTTATAATTTCTATAATATCATACACTATGTAATTTAGCTTAAAGGATATATGTACAGTTTTTAGTGTAGATAGAACACTTAGAATCTGAAACTATTAGAATATTATGTACATTATTTACAAAAGAATTAACATATAATAGGGCACAATAAATAGCATAGCATTCTGATATCTGATGTTTACGCGAGCACTACACATTGTAAATAAAACTACTTTTACGAATTATATCGCGTTTGTATTTGATTTATGATTGCCCGACGTTTCGAACACCTTGCAGCATTCATGGTAACGGGTGGACTAAGGTGTCACGTCCAACAAGTAATCGTTAATACAGACTGTCTGTATAATAATCCTTATAAGTATTAAGATTGTTACAATTAAAACTGAACTTTTTTCTGGGCTTATTTCTAATTTTAATTTATTGTGGTAATAATTATACAATTGATTTAAAGCATTATTAATATTACTCACTGCTATTTCCATATTTTGATTTATGCTACACAAAAGTAAATCATCTGCAAATTGTAAAATATTTACATCTGGTATGTCTACATATTTTAAAATTTCAGATACATATTACTCGTACAATTAAAGAATGGGATTGAAAATGGCGTCGCTACTGTTCTCCTCTCGCTCACACACTGCTGCTATCTATACTCATACTCTTCGGTACGGACAACAACAGAAAAACCCTTATGGTGACCTTTTTTTTTTATATTCGTAACAGTCTAGTTTCAGTTAATTGTGACGTTTCTAAGTTTCTTCGTAATTGTTAATCAAATAATTTTGATTGTTAATATTGTTGTTAAAAAATGTTATAGCTATTAAAAAGTTGTTAATTGTTATTATATTATTAAATGTTGTTTGTTATTTCTTATTTTTGTTAATTTTTCATTGTTACATCGTTTGTTGACTATAGAGTATAAAAGCGAGAAAGTATTACATAGTGATGCAGGTGAAATCGTGTACATTGTAATTAAGTATTTTGAGAAGGAAAAAAATCTGAGACGTAGCCCACCATTACAATATAGTAATGCAAGAACGGGAATAGTAACAGGATTTGAAAAAAACATTAAGATTTGACACGTGCAGCTATAGCCTCGGTTACGGCTGAGGATTGACAGAAAGAAATCAATCATGTAAAAAGATTAGAAAATGAAGGTTGGATAAGAGAAGTCACAAATGAAAAGGATATTGAGGATTTCATTATTAATGTTGGACTGAAGAGCGAACAGCTTTTTCGTTTGGTGACGGAGTAAGAATAAAATTCACCACTCCTTTTTGTACCCGTGAATGTCGTAAAAGACGACTAAGGGATTTAATATACATATAATGTGTATGCAAGAGAAGGAAAACTTGAAATAAAATCCTATACTAACCCGTCTGACCAGCGTGGTATAGTAGGTCTAACCCAGTAGTGGGAGGTATATATAGCCGAAATGAACAGCGAAAGTGATAGCTGTGATTCTATTATAATAATGAACTTGATGGTGCTATGTCCGGAATCGAAAAGTGCCAGACGATCACGGTAAAGCACCAAGTAACAGAACCTAATTTCTATTTCAATGAACTTAATTATACACTTTATTTATTAAATGATCTCTTTATTGAATAATATTTATTTATATTAAATATTCGTGTACCACCTTCCGCATAGGTAATTTAATTAGATGACAAACCGCTAATAATAATATGTTTTAATATAACGTTATAGATATACATCCTTACTAATATTATAAATGCGAAAGTAACTCTGTCTGTCTGTCTGTCTGTCTGTCTGTCTGTCTGCTACGCTTTCACGTCTAAACCACTGGACCGATTTTGATGAAATTTGGTACAGAGATGGACTAAAGCTTGAGAAAGGACATAGGCTACTTATTATCGCGAAAAAATGGGTATAAGGGGGTGAAATAGGGGATGACATTTTGTATGGAAATTCGTCATTTTCGATGATAGAACCACGAATCTTTGTATTAAGACACCTAATAATAAATAAATAAATATTTGTTCAAGCGTTTTGGAAATTTCATTTACATGGGGATGAAATTCAACCCCTAAAATACCAAAAAGCATACAGCCGAAACCACTGGGCCTAGAAACGTATTTTTTTTTACACCATCGTATTTCTTGGGGTGCACGAGCACTAGCAAAGGATTTTTGGAAATTCACCCCCTTAAGGGGGTGAAAAACATATAGTCTTTCACGTCTAAACCGATTTTGATGAAATTTGGTACAGAGATGGACTAAAGCTTGAGAAAGGATATAGGCTACTTTTTATCGCAAAAAATGTATATAAGGGGTTGAAATAGGGGATGACATTTTGTATGGAAATTCGTAATTTTCGATGATCGAACCACGAATCTTTGTATTGAGGCATCTAATAATAAATAAATAAATATTCGCTCAAGCGTTTTGGAAATTCCATTTACATGGGGATGAAATTCAACCCCTAAAATACCAAAAAGCATACAGCCGAAACCACTGGACCTAGAAACGTATTTTTTTTTTACACCATCGTATTTCTTGGGGTGCACGAGCACTAGCAAAGGATTTTTGGAAATTCACCCCCTTAAGGGGGTGAAAAACATATAGTCTTTCGCGTCTAAACCGATTTTGATGAAATTTGGTACAGAGATGGACTAAAGCTTGATAAAGGATATAGGCTACTTTTTATTGCGAAAAAATGGGTATAAGGGGTTGAAATAGGGGATGACATTTTGTATGGAAATTCGTCATTTTCGATGATCGAACCACGAATCTTTGTATTGAGGCACCTAATTATAAATAAATAAATATTCGCTCAAGCGTTTTGGAAATTCCATTTACATGGGGATGAAATTCAACCCCTAAAATACCAAAAAGCATACAGCCGAAACCACTGGGCCTAGAAACGTATTTTTTTTTACACCATCGTATTTCTTGGAGTGCACGAGCACTAGCAAAGGATTTTTGGGCATTCAACCGCATAAGGAGGTGAAAAACATATAGTCTTTCACGTCTAAACCGATTTTGATGAAATTTGGTACAGAGATGAACTAAAGCTTGAGAAAGGATATAAGGCTACTTTTTATCGCGAAAAAATAGGTATAAGGGGTTGAAATAGGGGAAAGTATTTTCTTTTTACGTCGTCTTATTTCTTGGGGTACACGAGCACTAGCAAAGGATTTTTGGATAATCACCCCCATAAGTGGGTGAAAAGCGTATAGACGAAACTCTTGGAGCTAGGAACGTAAAACTTTCTATGCAATTCTCTTTCTTTTGTTGTAAGTGAGCTCTAAGAAATTATTTTATTAAAATCAACTCCTAAAGGGGTGCAAAATATATAGCCGAAATCATTAGGCCTAGAAACATGGAATTTTTTATAAAGTTTCCTTTCTTGGGGAAAGAGAGATTTTTGCAATTTTAGCCCTACGGGGGTGAAAAGTGTTTAACCGAAATCACTGAGCCTAGGAAGGATCATTTTAGTACACGGTCGGCTTTCTTGGATTACCCCCAGATTTTCTTAGTGCTCACTTACCAAGCACTATGAAACAATTTTTGGCAAGGATAAGCGAGCTCTAACAAAGAATTTTTGGCAATTCAACCCCTAAGAGGGTGAAAGTGTATAGCCAAAGATACCGGGCCTAAGAATGTGAAATTTTGTATACCGATCGGTTATTTGGGGTAAGTACTCACTAAGAAACAATTTTGGGCTGCCCCAAAAGGATAAAACACATATAGTCGAAGACACCCAGCCAATGATATATCATCATTATCTTGCGCTTATCCTAATTACTTTGGATCGACGCGATATGTAGGTACTCTTCTGCCATCGTAGATATATTGCAAAGGTTCTAGCAACATTTTATGACCTGGCGCACGACATTGTTGGCCAGACGGCTTCACCGGTCCAGGTCGATGTAAATCTTTGTCTTAGTAGTATTTTGCGATACCCACGAACAATGAAAGAATATTTCTAGCAGCTACCAGACAGTAAGTTACAATCAAGATATTATTCCAATTTTCTATCTCTACAAATAAATAAATTTGAAGCGTCTGTTTGTCTATCAAAATAATAGGTTTTATTTATGCTCACACAATACGGTCCAAATTTTTTTGTCTGTCTGTCTATTCGTTACAGGTAATCTTCAAAATGGCTGGACCGATATTGATTATATTTTACCATCAGGTCTACCAGTCGTACATAAGGAATAACTTAGACTATATTTTATCCCAGGTTATATTTTATCCCGGTGTGGCTGAATTAAGTCGATTTTAAAATTATTTCACTAATGGAAAGCTATTTTTAAGCGAGTAACATATTTAAGCTATTTTTATCCCGATATTCCTACGGGATCGGGTACAATGTCGGTGAAATCACGGGAATTTAATGGTTTTAAAAATTAATTCACTAATGAAAAGCTATGTTATCAGTGAAAGGCTATTTTCATCCCGGTATTTGCCCAGGAACGAGAACTATACCAGGGGATGTCGAGCAATTTTTAAAATTCTTTCACCAATGGAAAGCTACCTATGTTGTCAGCGAGTAACATAGGCAATTTATATCTCTGATATTTCTGGGATTTATATTATTTTTGTTTTTTTGGTATGTGTGTAAATTTATAATATCAGCGAGTAACATAGGCATTTTTTATCTCGGTATTGGCATGGGAATTTTTACGTGAATGAAACTGCGGGTGTTTGATTGATATAATTTTTTTTCTCCAATGGAAAAGTGCGTTATCAGAGACTAAAGAAAGGCATATTTATCATTGTATTTGCACGGCAATCTGAACTACAAGGCTGGAAGTAATATTCAAATGTGAAAGTTTATGAAGATATTTGGATGTTTGTTACTCAATCACGCTTAAACTGTTGAGCAGATTTGGATGAAAATTGACACGTAGATAGAGTATTTCTTAAATTAAGAAATGTAATACTCTTTATGCCGATAATATTCTTTGCGATAATAGTTCAATATGCAAGTAAATTTTTACGCGGGCGAAGCCGCGGACAAAAGCTAGTATATTTATAAATATCAAAACCAATATATATCGCTATAACGTTACATTAAAATATGTATATTAAATATATTGTTATTTTGGGTTGTTGCTATAGATCCCGTGTATGCTGACAGTACCTTCATAATTGGCCGCCATTTATAATCCCATTCTTTATCTGTACGGGTATTACACACTTACATACATTATATACATACATACAAACTTAGAGTGGTAGGACCACACTGTCGACAGTTATCTGTCTACAGCCGCGGGCCGGTCCGTTCGGGGTAGTACCACACTGAGCAGAAAATCGGACGTCTGAGTAGTAGCAATTTGTTACTGCGCTTCGTTCGGTGAGCGAGAGAGCCGGAAGCCCAACTTTCTGAGGGTGTTTGTGTGTGGAGGGTTTTGGTGGTGCCCTTGGTATCACCGAGCCTTAATGCACGCATTCACACTCCCTTCACTTTCTTTGCGGTAGGCAGCGACCCTGTAAAGGTCCATGAGTGGCAGCAACACTTACCACCAGGTGTACTGTTTGCTCGTTTGCCACCGTTCGCAATAAAGAAAAAAAAATACATATATGTTATAGAGGCAAAGGAGACAAAGTCGCGCCCTGCATTGTGCCTTTATTCACAATTTTAGGACCATGTAGCTTATTATTATATCTAACATAAACAGTTCTATTGTTGAGAAAGCGATAGAGCCATGTACCAATATCATGAGAGACTTGAATTAGTTCTTCTATATTTACATTGTCAAAAGCACCTTTTACATCTAAGAAGACACATATCGCATTAGAGTGACTTAATCTAACCTGTCTGACATCTGTTAATAACGATTCAAAGCTTTCAGAGCAACCACAGACTATAAGTATATATATATATATATATGTATATATATTATAAGTATATATATATTATAGTAAGGGATACTATGAGAGCAACTTTTGCCTTTTCTGAAGCCAAACTAGCAGGTAATAAACTATGGGTTTCAATGAAATAATCTAATCTTAACTTTAACATATTTTCAAATAGTTTACCCAGACAAGATGACAAAGAAATAGGCCTGTATGAAGATGCGTTATTTACTTGCTTATTTGGTTTTAATTTTGGAATGACACATTGTGTTTTCCATGAGTCAGGTATGATTAATTTTTTCCATAGATTATTATATATATTAAGCAATACAGTTTGTGCCTTTAAATGTAAATTTTTGATTAACATATAAGGTATATCATCCAATCCTGGGGTGGTGTCTTTCCTACTTTTCAAAAATATTTGTAATTCCCCCATACTGAACATGTCCATGTGATAAATATTTGATGCGTCTACTGTGGCGTTTTTAAACAAATATTAGAGTCTGTCATTATTTACTTGAGTATTATCTGCTAAATTATCTAAAAAACTTGGTACCCACTCATCATTATAGTGTCTATTTCGATTGATCCCATTTTTTTTAATTTTTTTATATATCTGTGAAACTGGTGTTAGCCTATTGAAACTGCTACATAAATTTTGCCAAGAAATATGTTTTTCTTCTCTCAGAATTCGCTTCTTATTAGCATCTAATTTTTTTTTTTTTTTGAGGCGGCGGATCGCCTGCGTGAGGAGCGCAGCCTCGATGAGGAGATCCGCCGCCGGCGACTGGGGCGGCGTAGCCGCAACTATCTGCGCCTCATGCCGCCTTAGCCGAGGCCGCGGGTGACGTGACCGGGGATTAGTCCGTCACCCGCTGAGAGGCCGACCGCGTGAGGAAAGACCGACGTCCTCCCCGAGGGGGGGACGTCGGTCGATGGGAGGGTACCCCAATTAGGGGTATTCCGTCGGGCCGACCACTGACGACAAGTTAACGCTGCTCCAGTGGTCGGCCCAACGACGAAGGCGACGTGGTTTTTGGGTGGGTCGCGGGAGTTGCGTGCTTAAGCCCCTCTGTCGCCCCGAACGGAGTGGCGCCGACCGCGACCCACCCACAAAAAAAAAAGCATCTAATTTTTTGTACCTAATCCAGTTGTCTACCGAAGGGTTGGAAAAATAATATTTTAGTGCTTTCTTTGATTTTATGACAACATTGATACAGTGTTCATTCTACCATGGTACAGGTTTTCTTGTGTTTGAACTTAATATACGTTTGGGAATTGTTATATCTCTTAAACTATATAATGTATCTACAAAGTTATTATATGCTAAGATAGGAGAATCATTCATAGTATTTATATGAGTAAAGTAAGTTTCTGACAGACTATAATATTTGTCCCAATCTGCTTTATTATAAATATATTTCATTTGATCAACAGGAGACGATGTGTCATATATGGAGGGTTGAAAGTTTACTTCAAGTAAGGTGGGAAGATGATAGCTGCCCATGGGATCATCATGAACATACCAGTTGCATAAATGGGCGATTGAAGGGCTGACAAGGGCAAGATCTATAGCTGAAGTATGTCTATTGGGATAAGGAACAGTTATTGGTGAACCATCATTCATAATACATAAGTCAAATTCATCAATGATATTATATAAACATCTACCTCTACTGTTATTACTATGGCATCCAAAGGGTAGGCTATGAGCATTAAAATCTCCCATGATTATACAAGGTTTGGGTATATTATTGATTAAGTCTTTTAGTTTACTTGAATCAAATCTGTTATTTGGTGGGCTGTAAATACAAAGTATTGTTAATTGTCCAAATTGTGTTTCTATAGAGATATCTATATTTTGTACAGATTCTGAGAATGTTGTGTCAATTACTTTGTACTTTAAATGATGGTTCACCAAAATGGCAACACCATTATGAGGATTTTGCGAATTTTTGTGAATGAAATTATAAGTAGGAAAGTGAGATATTATTGACTTTGATTTTAACCACGTCTCATTAAGAAGACAAATATGTATACTTTTCTCTATCAATAAATTTTGTAATAGGCTCTTTTTACCATGTAACCTTTATATATACTTATTTTATTGTAATATATTTAAATAATTATCCATTATAACAAATTAGACAAAAATATTTCTTTTATTTTCTTATTTGTTAGTGGACCATCTATATTAGTTTTATTACGAAGTGCTACAAGTGACTTAACAATTGCATTCATAACAATATCATTATTGGCAATTTGTTTTATATCAAGCATATTATCATTGTTATTTTTTTCTGAAACTTTGGGTAAAGAAGGGAAAGTTTTTGTTGTAAATGTGGGTATGGTATTCACAACAGTGGCATATGACATTTTTAAAGATTTGGCTTTCTCTTCTTCCATTTTTTGTTTTTTTATAGGACAGTCTCGTGATATGGCTAAGTGGTTACCTGAACAATTTATGCAGACAACTTCTTCAACATCTCATTCCTTATATGAGTGGCGACCAGCACAAAAATAACAGTGTTGTTCACCTCTGCAACTCTTGGCAGAATGATTGACTTTGAGACATGTATAGCATTGCAAAAGAGGTGGTATATACGGCTTTACTTCATATTTAAAAAGGTTAATATATGTATACTGTGGGATAGATGTAGAGGCAAATGTAACAGCAATAGTCTTATAGTGAATTATCTATGCATAGGCCTCCTTCATGTTACGCCACAGAATGCGGTCCTATTTCGCTTGCATCCAAGGACGCTCAGCGTCGTCCGAAACGTGATCGCAACTCAAGGTCCTTTCTTCCCCAGTTCTATCTGGCAGAGGAATACCGAGTGAAGCCCGCTCAATAGCACGCTGGGCATGGTTATGATAGCCACATTTATGGACCTCGTTTCCGCACCGTAAGTTATCACTGATAACACACACCGTATACCTGTCGGTCGTATACCTGTGTTTCCAGACACTGAAGTATATTGGACAAGAAGATCCTCTTAATGCTTTCTGATGTTTACGCGAGCATTATACATTGTAAAAAGTAGTTTATACTTTTACGGATTTTATTTACAAAGATCCTCTTAAGTTTCCCGATTGCTATACACTCGAGTTGGATTCGACCTCTTTCTCGAAATTGGATCTACCTAACTGGAGTGTTGTTCGTTGTTGTTGTTATCCAAGGTAAACAATGATCGACAACTTCGAGAATCGTATTGCCAACTAGGACTGGTATAAGAATGAAATGGGCATTTAACAGGACCTTCGTCTTGTCCATGTTCATTCGTAGGCCCACAAGTTGAAATACCCTGCTGAGATCGTTCAGCATGGTGCCAAGGGTCTCCATGAATTCTGCCATAACGACCATATTGTCTGCAAATCGAAGGTGAGTGATATATTCGCCATTGATGTTGATGTCGATTCCGGTACAGTCTAAAAGCTTGAAGACATCTTCCAGTACAGTGGTGAACAGTTTCGAAGAGATGACGTTGAAACCGGTCCAGTTGCAGAAAAACGTGAGAGCGTCTTTTTTACGAAACCGATCTAGTTACACTAGATCGGTTTCGTAATCTTATCCCGGATACAGACTGAAATTGTGGCCTTCCTATACAAAAACTTTAGCACTTCAATATAACGACGGTCAATTTAGTACCACTGAAGGGACCACAGCACTGCCCTAGTTTCGACTAAATCAAAGCGGAGAGATCGTTTATTGACATTCAATCCGCGAAACCCCAACGCATGGGCGTCTGGCCAGGTCCTATAATTTTTCAGAGTGGCGAGATAATGTGCGCATATCGGCGCTTCGTGTTCCCTAATCGCTGGCATCGGAGCAAGTTAGCGGGTGTAAATATTTTGGGTTGCCATTTCGTGGCTTCCTTCCTCGTCATAACGGTCTCAGAAAACGAAGCCATAGATGACCAGCAGTTATCAGTGCCAAATATGCTGGAGATGATGGTTGGCAACGGTAGATCCATTCCAGTTTTAGCCAACAGAACATGGCATTTGGACCGCCAGGTAGGATATAATTCCAGTGTGTGGCGCGCGTCGCCAATTGGTGTGCTTAGCGTGTCACGGTATAGGTTTCTCCCTGATCCGTTCCACTGATACCTGCGAGACGTCTGCCTGACAGAAGGTGGTGACCACTTCATAATTCCTGACGCTGTCGAACATCGTCTAAAGGGATCTGTAGCGTTAGATCGGCACCAAAGATTGTGACAAATTGTAAATAAAACTACTTTTACGGATTATATCGCGTTTGTATTTGATTTATGATTGCCCGACGTTTCGAACACTTTGCAGCATTCATGGTCACGGGCGGACTAAGGTGTCTCACGTCCAACAAGTAATCGTTATTACAGACATTTACAATTATCTACCCGATACAGAAAATAGTTATAAACTTATTAAATTGTTACCCACATTTTAGTACAAATTTATTGCCAGTGTAAGAAGAAAATGAATCTATATGAAAAATTATATTGTTTATGGTTAGTAATTATTAATTATTAAATTTGTAGCAATTATTATTACAATTTGTTGATTTAAAACTAACAAAACAAATATACTACCACCGGATCGGAACGCGGCCACACTGAGAATGTCATACAGTGTATCGTAAGGCAACACATACTGACAGATATCTGAACGGAGATTCTCATCATCCCCCTTCACAGTTGGCTACCGTGTCTAAATCTTTGTTGCAGAGAGCACGAGGAATCTGTGACGAGGAGCACCTGGCTGGGGAGCTGCAGCATGTCAAGCAGGTTCTACGTGCAAACAAGCTGCAAGTTCCACGCCCCCGTCGCAGAGACCGTGTGAAACCACCCACAGTTGAGCGCCTCCCTGCAGTACTACCTTATGTGAAAGGAGTCACTGACAAGATTGGCTATATCCTGAAACGGGCTTCCATAAAAACTTATTTTAAGCCACTCAAAAGGATAAGTCAGTTCTTACCACCTGTCAAGTGCCAGATCCCTCTACAAGATGCAGGAGTTTATAAACTTGACTGTGACTGTGGTCTCTCTTATATTGGGCAAACAAAGAGATCCATAAGAACTCGGGTCAAAGAACACATAGCTGATGTGAAGCACCGCCGCCACACTAAGTCTGCAGTCTGTGAACATATTCAGGACCGCTCCCGCCATAACATTAGGTTTGATAAACCTCAAGTCCTCGCAAAGGAACACCGATACCTGCCTAGAATGGTACGCGAGGCTATTGAAATCAAAAAACACAAAAATTTCAATAGAGAGGATGGCTGGGTATTACCATCAAGCTGGGATCCTGTTATAAACATAATTAAAAATAAATCCAAAGAGACCACCACAAGACTGCATGATACTGTGAGCACTTATTGTATAGATTTGACCCACAATAATAATGGTTAAAGATAATTTTATAAATCAAAAATCTTTTAGTAAGCCGCATCTAAAATTAAAAATCAATATTAATTTAGCATCATGTCCCCTGAGTTTTCTTGCCGGATCTTTCTCAGTGTGGCCGCGTTCCGATCCGGTGGTAGTATATTTGTTTTGTTAGTTTTAAATCAACAAATTGTAATAATAATTGCTACAAATTTAATAATTAATAATTACTAACCATAAACAATATAATTTTTCATATAGATTCATTTTCTTCTTACACTGGCAATAAATTTGTACTAAAATGTGGGTAACAATTTAATAAGTTTATAACTATTTTCTGTATCGGGTAGATAATTGTAAATGTCTGTAATAACGATTACTTGTTGGACGTGAGACACCTTAGTCCGCCCGTGACCATGAATGCTGCAAAGTGTTCGAAACGTCGGGCAATCATAAATCAAATACAAACGCGATATAATCCGTAAAAGTAGTTTTATTTACAATGTGTAGTGCTCGCGTAAACATCAGATATGATTGTGACAAATTCACGGCGATGTTGTGATCAGGCCACACAGACGTCAAGCGTATGTTGTGTTATACCTTCGTCGCAATAGTTGTGGTGGCTAGATGGTATCCCCTCCTCGCAACCATGTGTAGGTACTTGCCAAAGCAACCATGGCCCGTCAAACGTGCACCAGTCCAAGGGGTAATATCCTGTGCCTTTGACTCAACAACTCCACCAGCACCGGCTAAAAGACTTCCAGGATGGAAATGTGGAACCGAGTTCGTTCTAGCTGGACTGCCTAACGAGCAATGAAGTCCCTGCACACGTCGCTCTGCCAGGCGGCTGACATTACCGCCCTCTGCCAGAATCACGGACGCCTGCAGGCTATCTTCCTGGACATCTCGGGGGCATTTGATAACGCCTGGTGGCCTATAATCTTGCTGAGGGCGAAGGCCAGGGGATGCCCGGGCAATATCTATCGGATGTTGTCTGGGTACTTCGCTGGTCGGCGCGTGGGTATGGGTGCGGGCGACCAGGTGGTGTGGAAGACCTCTACTATGGGATGTCCGCAGGGCTCGGTCTTGGGGCCGGCTCTGTGGAACCTGCTGCATGGATGACCTGCTTCGGCTACCGCTTCCGGGGGGGACCAGAATGGTAGCATACGCCGATGACCTGACGGTCCTGATTGGGGCAAACTCCAGGGCGGGCATTGAGGCCAACGCAGCGGCCGTTTTACAGGCTGTTGGAGAGTGGGGGGCCCGGAATAGGCTGGACTTCTCCCCGGGTAAGTCAGCGAGTATGACGCTGAGGGGGTGTTTCCAGAGGCCGCCCACAATACGTCTTGGGGGAGCTCTGTCAGGGACACGTCAAGTGGACTACTGTTCTGGGGGTGGTGCTGGACGCGGGTCTGTCTTTCACGCAGCATGCGCACTCGATTGGCGAGCGAGCGGCCAAGTGCTTTGGTAAGGTGGCCCGCATTTCGGCGTCTTCGTGGGGCGTTCGCTACAGGGCCCTTAAGACCCTGTACCACGGGACATATGTGGCGACGATTGCTTATGCTGAGGATGTATGGTTCCATAGAGCCGGTCTCTACGCGGTTAAGAGCGCGTTGTTACGCTCGCAGAGTGCTGCGCTCGTTCTGCTCACCAAGGCATATCGCACGACCAGTACGGCTGCCCTGCCGGTCATCGGTGGGGTACTGCCGGCCGACCTGGAGGTCATCCGTGCTGGGAGAGCAGCGGCGGCGCGCCAGGACACGACTAGGCAGGAATATCGAGATAGGCGGAGGGCTATATGGACGGATGTTGTTGCTCAGTGGCAGGCGCGGTGGGATCGTGAGGACAAGGGGAGGGAGACGTATCGGTTTTTCCCGGACGTAGCGGCTCGCCTCAAGGCGACTTGGGTCGAGCCGGACTATGAAACCTCCCAATTACTGGGGGGTCATGGGTGCTTTCGCAGGCGGCTGTACGATTTAGGGCTAGGAGCTCACGCGGAATGTAGCTGTGGCGAAGGGGATAGACATGCACCACGTTCTGTGGGCATGTCCCCTCTATGATAAGATTAGGTCGGGGATGCTCTCGGGGATACATCGCGACGGAGAAGGTCCGGTATACTACACGGATCTTGTGGCTTCCGAGGCGAACTAACGGCAGTTACGGGAATTCGCGCACGTCTGGTACAAGGCCCGCCGGCTTGAAGACCAGGTTGGCAGGATAAGCCAAGATGGCAGCCAGAGTAGCGGGTAAATGTGGCTAGCTAGCAGGAATACCGCGGACGACGAAGTTCGTACCGTGTGCTGTCCGCCCTAATTATACAGGGAGAAGGACACAGGGCAAAGGATGAAGGAAGTTAAATAACTTGTAGAGATTCAAGAAGCATGTGCATACTTACGCAAAGAGCATGGTGTACACATGTATCTCGATGATTCGGCCTATATGACCAAGATGTCGAAAAGGCCATGGGTGGTTGGAGGGATTTGATCGTAGACCTGTGTTTTCAGACACTGAGGTATGTTGGACAAGAAGATCCTCTTAAGTTTCCCGAACGCTGCCCAACCGAGTTGGATTCATCGGCTGATCTCTTTCTCGAAATTGGATCTACCTAACTGGACTGTTTGTCCTAGGTAAACATCCATCCATCCATCAGCCTACAAACGTCCACTGCTGGACATAGACCTCCCCACGAGAATGCCACTCGGAACGGTCCTGCGTCACTTGCATCCAACGGTTCCCTGCGACTTTGAGAATGTCGTCAGTCCACCTAGTGAGGGGTCGTCCCACGCTGCGCCGTCCGATTCGTGGTCGCCCAAGTCACATGCACGTCACCATTCTTCACCAACGAATGCCCATTGCCACTTCAACGTGCTAATTTAGGTAAACATAATGATCAATAACTACGAGAATCACATTGCCAGCTAGGACCGGTACAGGAATGACATGGCATTTGACATGACTTTCGTCTTGTACATATTCATTCGTAAATCCACTAGTTGGGATACCCTGCTGAGATCATTGAGCATGGTGCCAAGGTCCTCCATGGATTCTGCCATAACGACGTGTTCATCTGCAAATCGAAGGTGAGTGATGTATTCGCCGTTGATGTTGATGCTGAGTCAGCTTCAGTCTAAGAGCTTGAAGACATCTTCCAATGCAATGGTGAACAGTTTCGGAGAGATGACATCTCCCTGTCTCACGCCTTTCTACAACTAGATTAGTTTAGTACTCTTATCCTGGATACGGGCTTCCCGTGTGGCGACGGGTTAAGAATACATTTATCGTCACCCCTTACTCGCTCGTGGGAGTCGTAACAATCGACTAAGGTTTCACCAAGAGAGTAGACAGCAGCTCTCTCCTGGGAAATGTAAAACATCTCACTACGATCGCCCCTCACAAAAATGGCGTACAAAGATGGTACGAGGCACATTGAATATCCATACAAAAGTCGAGCGGTCACGCTTGATGAAGTCTATACTCCGACCTACATCTGTCCAATACCAGAACCTCGAAAGCTTTCAACTCGAACTACACAATCGCTTCCAATGTCTGGACGAGTGCGAATCTCTGAACGATAAAAACAACAGGTTCGTGGAAACTGTCCACGTGGTTGGGTTGAAATTTTTCAAGGCTCGCCCCTTTAATAGACCTAAAAAACTTTCTGACCAGACTCTCGAGCTCATGGAGCGGAGATAAGAAATGACGGTGCAGTTTTCAGTCGATTGGTACGAACATAGGCAGCTGAATAGGCAGATCTCCAGGTCTGAGCGTCGCGATATTCGCCGATTTAATACGCTCCGTATTAAAAAAGCGATAGAGCGGAATCGTGGCTCGAAAGTGTTCGCACAAGATTTGTCTATGGGGCAAAGCCAAATGACTAAGCTGAAGACCGATCACGGCACTGTCATTTCATCCCAAAGTCTTGAGAGAGGTCGAAAGGTTCTATGGACAGTTATATAAATCGTCCCGAAATCCTGTTGTCGGCTTGGTCTAAGATTTCAGATCTAAGCTAATTTGGCACTATACGGAAGAAATCCCGAACATCAGCTTGTACGAGATCAGAATGGCTCTCAACTAACTACGTAACGGTATGGCACCGGGAGATGACGGAATTACGGCAGAGCTTCTGAAGGCAGGCGGCAAGCCGGTCTTAAAAGCCCTTCAAAAGCTATTCAATTCCGTTATCTTCGGGGGCGACGTTCCAGAGTCGTGGACTAGAAGTGTGGTGGTGCTGTTCTTCAAGAAGGGTGATAAAGCTCTTCTAAAGAACTACAGACCCATCTCACTCCTGAGCCACGTTTACAGGTTGTTTTCGAGGGTCATTACCAATTGACTCACGTGCAAGCTCGGTGACTTCCAGCTGCCCGAATAAGCCGGCTTCCGAAAAGGCTATAGCACCTTAGATCATATCCTCACGCTTCGGCAGATTATACAAAAGATCGAGGAGTATAAGTGGACCCTATTTTTAGCGTTTGTGGACTATGAGAAAGCCTTTGATTCAGTCCAAACTTGGGCAGTGCTGTAATCTCTTCAGCGGTGCCAAATCAACCATCGTTATATCGAAGTGTTGAAGTGTTTGTATAGGAACACCACAATGTCAGTCCTTATCCTGAAAAGCGCATGATAGTTAAAAATAAAACGAGAAATTATTTAATTATTAATTATTTATTTATGTTAAATTTAAAAAATTTCAACATTAAGATGAG
This sequence comes from Lymantria dispar, assembly GCA_032191425.1. Classification (NCBI taxonomy): domain Eukaryota; kingdom Metazoa; phylum Arthropoda; class Insecta; order Lepidoptera; family Erebidae; genus Lymantria; species Lymantria dispar. Next base: position 25,921,856 of record CM063452.1, on the reverse strand, counting down.
AAACCAAAAACAATACTGTCAAATTTCAGGTTTTCAGATAATTATTCAATATTATATAAAGATAATAAAATACAAATTATATAATATACAAATATAATATTATAATTATAATAGATTAGAATATTTATTTTCTAAGAGTCTGTCTTGATTCAAAATGTTTGTTAACAGAGGAATAAGTAATTATATTTCTGCTATAACAATCAACATTTTGTGGCCAATCGCATGCTTCTTTCTTGATGTTGTAGACAAGAGTTGATGGACAATAACTTGCTAGTGGCACTCCATCAACACAAACGTAGAACTGATGACAGTTTTCGTGAGCTATAAGTTTTCCGTTCGAGTGCTCCTTTGAACACAGTGTTGGTGCATTTCTAGGATTACAAGCACATTCTCCATCAGTTTCTGGAACATTTCTATCACCGCAGTCTACATTATGTGACCAGTCACACCGTTGTGTTGCTGGATTAAATAAAAGTTCCTCATTGCAATTAATGGCGATTGGTAAACCATTTGAACACTGATAGAATTGATTGCAATTTTCATGAGCTACCAAAGTGCCATCGGAACCAGTTTCTGCGCAAATAGCTGGAGCCTGACTGGGATCATCATTGATTACATTATTGTTTTCATCTTCAATATCACTATCATTATTATTGTCCTCCTCTTCGGAATCTGGAATTACCCTTTCACCACATTCAACGTTACTTGCCCAATCACATCGTTCTTGATAGGGATTATATAATGTATTTCCGGGGCACTTCAGGGCAACCGGTAAACCATTGGAACATATATAGAAATGATTACAATTTTCATGGGCAATCAAGGAACCATCAGAATTATCACTGGCACAAATGGAAGGTGCTTCGCCAGGATTGCAGTTACATGAACCAACATCCTCAGGGTCATTGATTGGTGTATCATCACTGTCGCTACTTACATCTTCTTCATTCGGATCAGGTATTAGTCTATCACCACAGTCAACTTCAATTGCCCAGTCACATTCCTCCTTGACAGGATTATATAAAAGACCATCTGGGCAAGTAAATGCTACGGGATTACCAGAGGAGCATTGATAAAACTGGTTACAGTATTCATGTGCTATAAGTACACCATTAGAATTGTAACCAGCGCAGATTGTGGGAGCTTGTTCAGGATTGCAGTTGCATGTCCCATCATTATCGTTGTCGGAAGTGCCATCACAATCACTATCATTACTTTCATTTTCAGTATCAATTCCATCATTGCCATTACCATCACTGACGTTGCTATTATCATTATCATTTCCTCCATTATCGTTGTCATTTTCACCATTATCGTTATCGTTTCCACCATTATCATTGTCGTTTCCACCATTATCGCTGTCGTTTCCACCATTATCATTGTCATTATTGTCATTTGCGTCATCGTTGTCATCTGGATCCGGAATAACTCTGTCACCGCAGTCAACATTGTCGGCCCAATCACATTGTTCTTTATAAGGGTTGTACTTGGTATCCGGCGGGCATGTGAAGACAATAGGTTTACCGTGGTCACATTTATAGAATTGGTTGCAATTTTCATGTGCCACTAAAATACCATCAGAATCTTCTGCTGCACAGATGGACGGTGCTTCTTCTGGATTACAGTTACAAGTCCCACCATTATCGTTATCACTGCTTTCATTTCCACCGTTATCGCTGTCGTTATCACCATTATCGTTATTACCATTGTCATTATCACCACTGTCGTTACTGTTATCATTGTCATCTGGATCTGGTACAACTCTGTCACCGCAGTCGACATTGCTGGCCCAATCACATTTTTCTTTATAGGGGTTGTATTTGGTATTTGGAGGACAAGTAAATATAACAGGCTTGCCATGGTCACATTTATAGAATTGGTTGCAGTTTTCATGAGCCACTAAGATACCATCAGAGTTTTCTGCTGCACATATTGAAGGTGCTTCTTCAGGGCTGCAATTGCATGTACCATCGTTTTCGGGGTCGTTGGCTAGGTTGTCATCAATATCACCTTCGCTGTCACTATCACCTCCACCGTTATCGTTATTGTCATTTTCTTCTCCAGTCTCATTAGAATCTGGAATTACTCTGTCACCGCAGTCAACACTGTGGGCCCAATCACATTGTTCTTTATAAGGGTTGTACTTGGTATTCGGAGGGCATGTGAAGACAACAGGTTTACCGTGATCACATTTATAGAATTGGTTGCAATTTTCATGTGCCACTAGGATGCCATCAGAATCTTCTGTTGCACAGATAGATGGCGCTTCTCCTGGATTACAATTACAAGTTCCACCGTTGTCATTGCCACCATTATCATTTCCACCAGTATCGTTATCATTTCCACCATTATCGCTATCGTTTCCACCATTATCATTGTCATTATTGTCATTTGCGTCATCGTTGTCATCTGGGTCCGGAATAACTCTGTCACCGCAGTCAACATTGTCGGCCCAATCACATTGTTCTTTATAAGGGTTGTACTTGGTATCCGGCGGGCATGTAAAGACAATAGGTTTACCGTGGTCACATTTATAGAATTGGTTGCAATTTTCATGTGCCACTAAAATACCATCAGAATCTTCTGCTGCACAGATGGACGGTGCTTCTTCTGGATTACAGTTACAAGTCCCACCATTATCGTTATCACCGCTTTCATTTCCACCGTTATCGCTGTCGTTATCACCATTATCGTTATTACCATTGTCATTATCCCCACTGTCGTTACTGTCATCATTGTCATCTGGATCTGGTATGACTCTGTCACCGCAGTCGACATTGCTGGCCCAATCACATTTTTCTTTATAGGGGTTGTATTTGGTATTTGGAGGACAAGTAAATATAACAGGCTTGCCATGGTCACATTTATAGAATTGGTTGCAGTTTTCATGAGCCACTAAGATACCATCGGAGTTTTCTGCTGCACATATTGAAGGTGCTTCTTCAGGGCTGCAATTGCATGTACCATCGTTTTCGGGATCGTTGGCTAGGTTGTCATCAATATCACCTTCGCTGTCACTATCACCTCCACCGTTATCGTTATTGTCATTTTCTTCTCCAGTCTCATTAGAATCTGGAATTACTCTGTCACCGCAGTCAACACTGTGGGCCCAATCACATTGTTCTTTATAAGGGTTGTACTTGGTATTCGGAGGGCAAGTGAAGACAACAGGTTTACCGTGGTCACATTTATAGAATTGGTTGCAATTTTCATGTGCGACTAGGATGCCATCAGAATCTTCTGCTGCACAGATAGATGGCGCTTCTCCTGGATTACAATTACAAGTTCCACCGTTGTCATTGCCACCATTATCATTTCCACCAGTATCGTTATCATTTCCACCATTATCGTTGTTACCATTATCATTGCCACCATTGTCGTTTCCGTCATCGCTATCATCCTCATCCGGAATTACTCTGTCACCGCAGTCAACGTCTTCGGCCCAATCACATTGTTCTTTATAAGGGTTGTACTTGGTATTCGGAGGGCAAGTGAAGACAACAGGTTTACCGTGGTCACATTTATAGAATTGGTTGCAATTTTCATGTGCTACTAGGATACCATCAGAATCTTCTGCTGCACAGATAGATGGCGCTTCTCCTGGATTACAATTACAAGTTCCACCGTTGTCATTACCACCATTATCATTTCCACCAGTATCGTTATCATTGCCACCATTATCGTTGTTACCATTATCATTGCCACCATTGTCATTTCCGTCCTCGCTATCATCCTCATCCGGAATTACTCTGTCACCGCAGTCAACATTGTCGGCCCAATCACATTGTTCTTTATAAGGGTTGTACATAGTATTCGGAGGACATGTGAAGACAACAGGTTTACCGTGGTCACATTTATAGAATTTGTTGCAGTTTTCATGTGCCACTAGGATACCATCAGAATCTTCTGCTGCACAGATAGACGGCGCTTCTCCTGGATTACAATTACAAGTTCCACCGTTGTCATTGCCACCGCTGTCATTTCCACCAGTATCGTTATCATTTCCCCCGTTATCGTTGTCACCATTGTCGTTACTACCACTGTCGTTGCCGTCATTGCTGTCATTTTCATCGGGAATTACTCTGTCACCGCAGTCAACATTGTGGGCCCAATCACATTCTTCTTTATAGGGGTTGTACTTGGTATTCGGAGGGCATGTGAAGACAACAGGTTTACCATGGTCACATTTATAGAATTGGTTGCAGTTTTCGTGAGCTACTAGAACACCATCAGAATCTTCGCCTGCACAGATAGACGGCGCTTCTCCTGGATTACAATTACAAGTTCCACCGTTGTCATTGCCACCGCTGTCATTTCCACCAGTATCGTTATCATTTCCCCCGTTATCGTTGTCACCATTGTCGTTACTACCACTGTCGTTGCCGTCATTGCTGTCATTTTCATCGGGAATTACTCTGTCACCGCAGTCAACACTGTGGGCCCAATCACATTGTTCTTTATAAGGGTTGTACTTGGTATTCGGAGGGCATGTGAAGACAACAGGTTTACCATGGTCACATTTATAGAATTGGTTGCAGTTTTCGTGAGCTACTAGAACACCATCAGAATCTTCGCCTGCACAGATAGACGGCGCTTCTCCTGGATTACAATTACAAGTTCCACCATTCTCATTGTCACCATTATCATTTCCACCATTATCGTTGTTACCATTATCATTATCAGCACTTTCGTTACTGCCGTCATTATCATCTGGATCTGGTATAACTCTGTCACCGCAGTCGACATTGCTGGCCCAATCACATTGTTCTTTATGAGGATTGTACAATGTTCCAGATGGACAAGTAAATACAACAGGCTTGCCATGGTCACATTTATAGAATTGGTTGCAGTTTTCATGAGCCACTAAGATACCATCGGAGTTCTCTGCTGCACATATTAAAGGTGCTTCTTCAGGTTTGCAATTGCATGTCCCATCATTTTCGGGGTCGTTGGCTAGGTTGTCATCAATATCACCTTCGCTGTCACTATCATCTTCACCCTTATCGTTATCGTTGTTGTCGCTGTCATTTTCTCCTCCGTTCTCATTAGAATCTGGAATTATTCTGTCACCGCAGTCGACATTGCTGGCCCAATCACATTCTTCTTTATAGGGATTGTACTTGGTGTTCGGAGGGCATGTGAAGACAACAGGTTTACCGTGGTCACATTTATAGAATTGGTTGCAGTTTTCATGTGCCACTAGAATACCATCAGAATCTTCTGCTGCACAGATAGACGGCGCTTCTCCTGGATTACAATTGCATGTTCCACCGTTGTCATTGCCACCATTATCATTTCCACCAGTATCATTTCCACCAGTATCATTGTCACCATTGTCATTGCTACCATTGTCGTTTCCGTCATTGCTGTCATTTTCATCGGGAATTACTCTGTCACCGCAGTCAACATTGTGGGCCCAATCACATTCTTCTTTATAGGGGTTGTACTTGGTATTCGGGGGGCATGTGAAGACAACAGGTTTACCGTGGTCACATTTATAGAATTGGTTGCAGTTTTCGTGAGCTACTAGGACACCATCAGAATTTTCGCCAGCACAGATAGACGGCGCTTCTCCTGGATTACAATTACATGTTCCGCCGTTGTCATTACCACCATTATCATTTCCACCAGTATCACTGTCATTTCCACCATTATCGTTGTTACCATTGTCATTGCCACCATTGTCGTTTCCGTCATCGCTATCATCCTCATCCGGAATTACTCTGTCACCGCAGTCGACATTGCTGGCCCAGTCACATTCTTCTTTATAGGGGTTGTACTTGGTATTCGGCGGGCATGTGAAGACAACAGGTTTACCGTGGTCACATTTATAGAATTGGTTGCAATTTTCATGTGCCACTAGGATACCATCAGAATCTTCTGCTGCACAGATAGACGGCGCTTCTCCTGGATTACAATTGCATGTTCCGCCGTTGTCATTGCCACCATTATCATTTCCACCAGTATCATTTCCACCAGTATCATTGTCACCATTGTCATTGCTACCATTGTCGTTTCCGTCATTGCTGTCATTTTCATCGGGAATTACTCTGTCACCGCAGTCAACATTGTGGGCCCAATCACATTCTTCTTTATAGGGGTTGTACTTGGTATTCGGAGGGCATGTAAAGACAACAGGTTTACCGTGGTCACATTTATAGAATTGGTTGCAATTTTCGTGAGCTACTAGGACACCATCAGAATCTTCGCCTGCACAAATAGACGGTGCTTCTCCTGGATTACAATTACATGTTCCGCCGTTGTCATTGCCACCATTATCATTTCCACCAGTGTCGCTGTCATTTCCACCATTATCGTTATTACCATTGTTATTATCACCACTGTCGTTACTGTCATCATTGTCATCTGGATCTGGTATGACTCTATCACCGCAATCGACATTGCTGGCCCAATCACATTCTTCTTTATAGGGGTTATACTTGGTATTCGGTGGGCATGTGAAGACAACAGGTTTACCGTGGTCACATTTATAGAATTGGTTGCAATTTTCATGTGCCACTAGGATACCATCAGAATCTTCTGCTGCACAGATAGACGGCGCTTCTCCTGGATTGCAATTACAAGTTCCACTGTTGTCATTGCCACCATTATCATTTCCACCAGTATCATTGTCATCATTGTCACTGCTACCATTGTCGTTGTCGTCGTTGCTGTCATTTTCATCCGGAATTACTCTGTCACCGCAGTCAACATTGTGGGCCCAATCACATTCTTCTTTATAGGGGTTGTACTTGGTATTCGGAGGGCATGTGAAGACAACAGGTTTACCGTGGTCACATTTATAGAATTGGTTGCAGTTTTCGTGAGCTACTAGGACACCATCAGAATCTTCGCCTGCACAGATAGACGGCGCTTCTCCTGGATTACAATTACATGTTCCGCCGTTGTCATTACCACCATTATCATTTCCACCAGTATCACTGTCATTTCCACCATTATCGTTGTTACCATTGTCATTATCACCACTGTCGTTACTGTCATCATTGTCATCTGGATCTGGTATGACTCTGTCACCGCAGTCGACATTGCTGGCCCAATCACATTCTTCTTTATAGGGGTTGTACTTGGTATTTGGAGGACAAGTAAATACAACAGGCTTGCCATGGTCACATTTATAGAATTGGTTGCAGTTTTCATGAGCCACTAAGATACCATCGGAGTTTTCTGCTGCACATATTGAAGGTGCTTCTTCAGGGCTGCAATTGCATGTCCCATCGTTTTCAGGGTCGTTGGCTAGGTTGTCATCAATGTCACCTTCGCTGTCACTATCACCTCCACCGTTATCGTTATTGTCATTTTCTTCTCCTGTCTCATTAGAATCTGGAATTACTCTGTCACCGCAGTCAACACTGTGGGCCCAATCACATTGTTCTTTATAAGGGTTGTACTTGGTATTCGGAGGGCATGTGAAGACAACAGGTTTACCGTGGTCACATTTATAGAATTGGTTGCAATTTTCATGTGCCACTAGGATGCCATCAGAATCTTCTGCTGCACAGATAGATGGCGCTTCTCCTGGATTACAATTACAAGTTCCACCGTTGTCATTGCCACCATTATCATTTTCACCAGTATCGTTATCATTTCCACCATTATCGCTGTCGTTTCCACCATTATCATTGTCATTATTGTCATTTGCGTCATCGTTGTCATCTGGGTTCGGAATAACTCTGTCACCGCAGTCAACATTGTCGGCCCAATCACATTGTTCTTTATAAGGGTTGTACTTGGTATTCGGAGGGCAAGTGAAGACAACAGGTTTACCGTGGTCACATTTATAGAATTGGTTGCAATTTTCATGTGCTACTAGGATACCATCAGAATCTTCTGCTGCACAGATAGACGGCGCTTCTCCAGGATTACAGTTACAAGTCCCTCCATTATCGTTTTCATCGTTATCATTGTTACCATTGTCATTTCCATTATTATCGTTGTCAATATTATTATTGTCTTCAGGATCTGAAATCAACCTGTCACCACAATCTACGTTTTCAGGCCAATCACACTGATCAATATTAGGGTTAAATAAGAGATGATCTGGACACGCAATTGCTACTGGCTTACCATTAAAACATTTATAAAACTTGTTACATTTTTCGTGTGCTACTAAAACTCCATCGGAATCAGATGCCGCACAAATTGTTGGTGCTTGACTGGGGTCACAATTTCCACCACCAACGGGGTTATTTCCGTCATTATCGTGGTTATCGTTATCTTTATCTGCACTGTCATTATCATCAACATCTGGTATAACTCTATCTTCACACTCAACATTGGCTGCCCATTCACATCGGTCGGTATGAGGATTGAAAAGCAGATTTGGCGGACAAGAGATGGCTACCGGTACACCACCACTACACATGTAAAATTGATTACAGTTTTCATGTGCTATTAAAATGCCATCTGAATCAGCCGCTGCACAAATACTAGGAGCTTGACTCGGATCACAATTACCACCTCCAATGATGTTATTTTCGTCATTATCAATATCACCATTGTCCTCTTCCGGCTTTGGAATAATTCTATCGCCACAATCTACATTTGTCTTGTAATCACATTGCTCTGTATAAGGATTATATAAAAGGTCTCCGGGACAAACTAATGCTACTGGCACACCTTCTGCGCATATATAAAACTGATTACAATTTTCATGGGAGATGAGAATTCCATTAGAGTTTTCTGCAGCGCAAATTGATGGAGCTTCATCAGGATTGCAATTGCATGTGCCTCCTCCGTTATCACCATTCGAATCATTGTCAGTAATAGGCGGCAATATTGTCACAGCGTCATTGTCTGATCCTTCATCATCATCGATGCAATCCGTATCATTGGAGCTACTATCGTCACTATCACCGATGGGACGATCACCGCATTCTACCAAATGAGGCCAATCACATTCCTCCTTCACTGGATCGTATAATAGAATAGATGGACAATCGTACGGATAGGCTCTGCCATTTGAACATTTGTAGAACATATTACAGAGTCTATGAGCTACTAAGGCATTTTCATTATTTTCTGACTTACAAATTCGTTGAGCATCGATTGAAGCAGGATTACAAGAGCGTGCATTTTGGCTGACTGTAATACCAGCCTGTGCTACTGCTATGGCACATAGCAGCGATAAAAGTGTATCTGAAAGAATTAAAAAAATATGTTAGTAACTACTCTTTTAATTATCATCACCTTGATCTTTTCTTATTTACTTGAGGTCGACGCAATATGTACTCTTCTTTTATAATGCATATTGTAAAAGTTATTGGGAATAGTTTTATGACCAGCCACCTGCCTGACATCAACTTCTCTGGACGTGTAATTGTTGACCTGCGACACCAGATGGAGTTGGCCCAGGCCGGTGAAAACTCTTAGTCGACTTTTACGACACCCATGAGTAATGTAAGGACTGTCGTAGCCGCCATCAAACTGCAATTTTTTAATACCACCATAGATTAATTGATATTTTGGCATAATTAATTACAAAACACACACATGCGCTATTTGTGAGATTTTATTGTTTTAGGTTTTATATATCTTTGAACTGTAATGTATTTAACTATGAACCCTTAGTTAAGAGAGGGCCTGGTGATCTGTCATACAGATCTTGACCTACTACAGACACCAGCTCTTCTTAAGGTTACCTAAAATAAGTTAAAAATTGTAACATGTACTATACCTTAAAGAGAAATAAATAAATAAATTGAATTAAATATAATGTGTGAAGCCCGGTTCTATATTTATTTTATTGTTTAATATTAGATTTTCATCATCATCATCATTTCAGCTCATATACGTCCTATCGTTGGGCTCGAACCTCCTTCATAATAGGAGGAAAATTAATTTTACTTAACCATGCTGGTCAGACAGGTTGATATAGGGTTTTATTTCGAGTTTTCTCCTCTTGCATATATGTTATATGCGCATTATATCCTTTAGTCATCTTTTACGATATCCACGTACTAGTGATTTGTATTCTTACTCCGTCTCCACACGGATTATTTATCGTGCTGATTAGATTTTATCACTTGAAAATTGTCATTCGAAGTAGAAGCACGAGGTCTATTACGACAAGTATATAATAAAAACTTTCTAATTAACGACTTATTATGGAAAATTAATTCAAAATGGCGAAATGTGAGTGTGTTACACCGACACTAATCCTCGAAATATAGAAACTAAAAAGAAAATTGTATGAAATCTATATAACTATATAATGATTCAGATGTTGCGGGCGTATAACATAAATAATATAAAACTATTTTTACCGAGTTTATCGCGTTTGTAATTGATTTCTACTGTCTCGGTAACTTTTCTCTGTTTCGAAAACTTTCTAGTGTTCTTAATCACCGGAGGACTAACCCATATTTATTTTTTGTAGAAATATCAAGTCTTTCTCTCTCTTAAGCAATCAATAAAAGTATCAGTGTAAAAGTATCACCTATCCGTGTGATAACAGAATAAAAATATAATTCAACACCGTGTCTTGACCGTGGGTATCCTTGAAGGCGACCTAAGGATTATAATATACACTTATGCAGGTAAAATCTATGCAAGGACGGGCAAATTAGAAATAAAACTCTATACTAACAAGTCAGACTAGCGTGATATAGTAGATTGATTGTACAACAGGTTGTATATGAGCTACGATGAAGCTGGTGATGAAAAGTTTCAATATCGATTCTGAATTGATGTATATACCCGTAAAGAGGAAGTAATATCGAAAATTCACATTTCTACATTTACTAATATTCGGTGTGGTGACGGAGTAAGAATACAATTCACCACTCCCTATCTTGCCCGTGGATGTCGTAAAAGACGACTGAGGGATATAGTATAATAATAATAATAATAATAATTTCATTTATTTCTCACCACAATAATAAGTTATAATATTTAGGTTGTACAATTACATATCTGCTAGGTTTATTGTGGGACCGGTGCCCAAAGTAGGAAAAGTACCTGTATTTCGGGCCACCAGGCACTCCCTTAGTGGATAATATTAGATCACTTATAAGATTTAGCATGAGAATGTTACAATCGCAGGTACAACTACAGATTGTATTTTATTTTTTTTATTTTTTATGGTAGCGTCGAGGTTAGTAGAGTGTGTGTGTGTGTGTGTGTGTGTGTGAGTATTGATGTGTATGAGTGACTGCGTGTGTGTGCATGTGTTAGTGTGTTTGTGTATGTGTGTGAGGAGATTTATGTGATTCTTTTGCCATATAAGCGCGTGTATGTGTGTATCGTGTGTAAAATGTCTGTGCATCTCTAAATGATACACTAGGCTGGCACGATTAGTAGGCTTTCAGTTTTATCGTAGTCCAAGGATGAGAGCCATAGTGTAACTTTAGTTTTGAAGGATTTTTTGGTTAGCGAGTATATGCTGATGTGTTTATTAATATAGTTATAGAGATATCTTCCAAGAAAACAAAAGAAACGATTGGCCAAGTACGTTGAGAGAGTTTGTGTGGTACGACTTACTGGTTCGCAACGCCTCTTGCTCAACGGTAGTGAATTGTATGAGAGAAGGGAGTGTTGTTTGAGAGTAGTGTTTAAAATAAATAGTTGACGAACGGTTAGAACTTCGCATTTTTTGTACAAAGATTTGGTAGGATATCGGAAAGGTAGAAAATGTGACACTTTTAAGATCGCTCGCTGAGCTCTTTCAATTTGGGTCATAAATGATTTACACGCGCCACCCCAGCTGGTAATACAATAAGTAATAATTGACTGACATAGAGAGAAATATACTGTTTTCGTCAGATTGTTATCTGCCACATGCCTGATATTTTTGAAAACGAAGATAAGTTTGCGTCAGGATTCGCTCTATGTGATTATTCAATAAGTTAATCAATTATCTGATAGGATATATCATCATAAGAGCTAATCGACATCCCACTGTTGGACTTCTCCACTATGGGAGACAAATTGAGCTACTATACCACGCTGGTCAGACGTGTTGGTATAGGATTTCATTTTGAATTTTCCATCTTTTACGTAGATGTTATATGCATACTTTATCCCTTAGTCACCTTTTACGACATCCACGGGCAAGTTAGAGAGTGATGAAATGTGTTCTGTGTTGACGGAATAAGAATATAATTCACCACTCCCTATCTTGCCCGTGCGGAATCACAGAGACTTATTACCTACTGCTTGATATTTGATCTTATTCCAAAGATATACTCATGTAAACGTAGTAAACTATCATTAAAAGAAAAGTAAAAATAAGAGCGAAGAAGTTTATAATAGTTAAATATTGTAAACATATCACTAATTTTTAAATATACCAACATGTCTGACCAGCGTGGTATAGTAGGTCAATTTCCTTCTCATTATCGAGGAGGCCCGAACCCAACAGAGATGATGAAATTAGCTTAGAGATTACAATATAACATAATTTTAAAAAATGCCTAGTAATACAAAAGAAGTAAAAAAAAAGATTATTCCTGATCATATCACTGCTTAATTACTAAAGATTTCAACGTAAATTATCAATCACATAAAAAAAAATTAATAGTAACTTCAATGAACTTTTATATTAATCTTTTACTTTCTTCAACTGTAAGCACTAGAATCACAGTAAACACTATAACAGATTTTATTTAAATGGACACAATAACTGCATTTCTTACCTCTCATTTAATGGATCCAATTAGTCTATTTTTCGTTAAATGTTGCACAAAGAATGATAAAAATTCCTAATTGCACATTATTTATAGACGTCAACTTGTTTTCAATACGGATAATATTGAAAACAAGCAACGATTATCAATATGATATCAAGAGCAGTGATTTGCGACGATTAGCAAGAAGTTCAGCGATAAATATCTTGAATTAGCAGACACACCTAACATTGCTTGGTTATAATTTTTCTTCAGCCATTAAAAGTTAAGTTACTAAATACAATAAATAAAATTGAAGTGTCTGTTTGTAATGTCAAAATAATAGGCTTTTTTCATGCTCACACGGTTATTTGCACAACACCTATGTCTAAAATAGCAATTAAAAAATTTTTGTCTGTCTGTCTTTCTGTCTGTCTGTCTGTCTGTCTGTCTGTTTGTTCCGGGTAATCTTCAAAACGGCTGGACCGATTTCAAAAATTCTTTCACCAATGGAAAGCTATAATATCAGGGCGTAAACTAGGCTATATTCTATCCCGGTATTCCCACGGGAACGGGAACTACGCGGGTAAAACGACTATAACCTATAACCGAAGCGAAGCGAGGGCGGGTTGCTACTTACTAAATATAATTGATAAGGATACATGGTAGTGGAATGAAGATATGCACAAAATTCTGAAAGGAAAGTAGAATATGTTTAGAGAATGGCAGAAAGAAAATATCAGCCCCTTTCTTGCACGTGGGTTTCTTAAAAAACGATTAGGAGAATGAAACTTGAAATGAAACCCTATGGCAACACGTCTCCGGTCCAAAAAAAAAAATAAAAAAAATGTCAACACGTCTCCGGGCCGACCACTGATTCGGGCCGACCACTGACGACAAGTCACCTTGCTCCGGTGGTCGGCCCAACGACGAAGGCGACCTGGGTACGGGTGGGTTATGGGCCCACGCGCCGTCCTTTCGTCGCCCGGGCCGGAATGGACCGCGTGCGCGCTTACCATAGCCCACCCATAAAAAAAAATGTCTACACGTCTCACCAACCGGTATAGTAGATCAAATTCTCTGCCATAATTGAGGAGGCCCGAGCCAACAGTGGGCCGTGTATGGGCTGAAATGATTTAATAATAGGTACATAAAAATGTAATATGAAGAATCTGAGAAAAATCTAGACAGGTGATAGCTACTGCATGATAGCCGAGGCTGAAGACACAATTTATAATTCGTAAAATGGACCTTAGTGTCAAAAGGTACTGTATCAAATTACTAAAGTCTGAGAAGAAAGAGCGAATGATATCAGGCACGTGAATTGTATAAAATACGAAGCAGGCAAAGTTTTGAAAAAGAAGGGGAAAAATCAGTGATGTCAGATGGTATACCAGTTAAAGTATAGACGGTTTTAAGAGAGAATCCTTACTAATATTATAAATACGAAAGTAAGTTTGTTACGCTTTCACCCTTAAGCACAGAACCGATTTCAAAAATTCTTTCATCAATGGAAAGCTATATATATATATATCATGGAGTAACATAGGCTATACTTTATCCCAGTATTCCCACCGAAACCGAAGCGAAGCGAGGGCGGGTTGCTAGATACATAAGGTTAACTTTATTCTTCAATGAGTTCCTGCGGGAAGAACATATACTTGACGAATGATGTGCGCTAGTGCCCATTTTTAAAACAAGGGTGATAATCAAGACTGAGAAAATTATAGTGGAATAAAGGTAGTACAGTATAAAAGTATGTAACATAGTGTGGAAGCGATTACGAGAAGAAAGTGAGATCACTCAAATCCAGTTCGGATTAATGTTGTGCCGCGAAGCAATTAGGACTGCGCTAATTGCGCGAAAAGTACCGTGGTACACAGGAACTTACACATGGTGGAACTTACACTGAAACAGAAAAGCGTGCATTTCAAGTATATTAAGGTAATCTGTGCTATATACCAACGATCTAGGTCGCACATGAGATCAGCTACAAAACTGAGGTACTCGCATATTGCCAATTTAACAATCAATAACAATTTCATCATCATCATCGCAGCTCCTATACGTCCCACTGTTGGGCTCGAGCCTCCTGCACAATAGGAGGGAATTTGACCTTACTATACCATACTCGTCAGACAGGTTGGTATGGGGTTTCATTTCGAGTTTTCCTTCTCTTACACAGATGTTATGTGCATATTATATCCCTTAGTCGGTTTTTACGACATCCATGGGCAAGATAAGGAGTGGTGAGTGGTATTCTTACACCGTCATCACACCAATAACAATTTGGCAGTACCAAATCGGCACTCGGTTTTCACTAAAATGATTTGGGCAAGAAATTCAGCGGAGTCATTACATACTTCTTTTCATGTAATAGATGTGACGCACTATGGCCTGCCACCATAAAGCAGCATTTGATTACAAGTTTAATTACTACAGCAGGCATTACTACCCTCAATCACATTAAAGCGAAGGGAGAGAGCTGCTTCATATACTACCGCAAGCAGACCTGTTTCAGTGAGCATTACTAAACTAAAACCACAAAAATGTTTTTACACGAGACACTATTATTAAAATAATTGAATAAGATTCTATTGATTCCTTGAGCCAAATATACACTTTGCAATAATTATAACGAAAAAATACCTGGGAACTTATCCTTGAAATCAATTCTAATTTTGAATCCGATTCAATTCCAATCTCACCAAACTTATATTAAACAAAATCGAGAATGAATTTTTCGCGTCCACCGTTATTATTTTCACCGAATATGCCATATTTACTATATTATTACTTTAAATTAATAATGTTACCGAACTCGATCACCACAAAGACGCTTTCTTGAAATTGTGCAACATTAACGATTTTAAACTCGAATGTATACGTCAAAATCACGACGATAGTAGTAAATATTTGACTTAATCGATGAGAGTCGAATTCATTTAGTTTAAAAAAATCCACTGATTTCGATTCCAATCGTGCGCTAGTGTCGCTTTCAAGAGTACCAAATTGCTCAAATTCGAGCTGCTATTGCATTTAGGATTGGAATCGAGATTCAAGAGTAAACATACTGTTTTGATTACATTTATCCATAGTCAATATACGCAGAAATTGCTGAATAATAAGCTGCTCTTTATCAGTAATCCAGACAATGTGGAATTTTAATATGTGTCTACTTTCTAAAATTGAAGGAAAAGAAAACCGTCAAACTATTTTACTCTCATGATTACACATTCGAGACATGCATAAAAATGTAAACATAAAATGAAGACAAGATGTCAGTTCAACTTGTGTTACTTATTTGTGTTTAAAGGCCTATTTTTAAAGAGTTGCTACACAAACTCATCCACGGTCTTTATTCGTACAAATCAATGAACGGTTTGCTTTCTCATTTCAGAAGATATGAAGAGCGACTGTGATGAGTCCAATATTGTTGAAATTCTTCCATGCGCCTTAGAGATGATCGGAGCGGGGCTTTAAATGTGAGTAGTGTGCATTCCCTATTTAACTTGCACTGGTGGTGCGAAAAGAAGAATAAGCACAGTCGCAGGACGAAAGAAATACCGACCTTGGCAATAAAGTCCTTTACATATCACTTCATTAAAAGCTGGGCTACTGTGACGCCCAAATACTTTACAATATATGTATCTATTTCTAGGGTATCTAAATAGCTAAGAGTATCAGTGGTTGAGGAATAATTATGAATTACAGAAAACCGTTATCCGTGTTTGATCACGTTCTCTGATAATCTCCTTTAGCCAGCCGTTGTGGGAGAGGTTCTAGTATAAGCTGTATTTTTTGGTGTAGGTAATGTAGCCACATCGTCAGCATCGAGAGCAATCTAAGCTTTTGAAGTAGTTAGAATATCATTATGAAGTGGGCATGCAATACAGGTAACGATCAAGAGCTTCGACAGTAAAAATACCGAAGCTCTCAAGCCACTGGGTAAGTCAGGGTTTGTAAGATGTAGACCGCTTCAGGTCAGGTTCAGATGCAGAGTACTACGAAGCAACGACGATTGCGATAATTCGAATAGCAGAAAAGTCTCTTTCGTGTGCCGTCCTGGACAATTTGAGTAAAATTAATTACTTCGACTTTGGGAATATATGGGAAGAAGTGCCGCGGCAGAAGTTAGTTACAAAGAACATCTGCAAGCAAGCTGCTGCTGCATTCTGATACATGTCTAGGATTTAAGCAACTTTCTTTGTTCCTGACGAAATCAAAATTTATTTATTAACTTAAAAATATAGATCAAAATTTAATACAGAAATAGGTTCTACCTTAAGCTTTATTTATATTTAATTTAAAAATTGAATAGAAAACCTATTGCTTATGAAATTACTAGAATCAGAAGGCACCAGCCATGCATCAACCTACCGACATACCTATAGCGTTAATCTAAACGAAGGATAATGTCGTAATTGCCATACTTAGTAGTCTGATTTACTAATCATTCATCAAATTACAAGTTATGAGTTTTTAGTTATAAGTAACGAACTGCTATTGCCTATTCCTATAGCTCTATATTCCTGTGGCTAAATCCATCAGCATATTTTTAAGGCACCCACTCGATATTAAGCTGTGGCGATTCATTACTTAAATCCGTTCAAACATACTTCTTGTAAAACTTTGGAACCTAATTTTGCAGAATAACGCTCAACACGCACAAAAGAAACATATTAAAAAAAGAAAACGATAAAAATATTAATATTATCCTTAATTGCATTCAAACACACATATCAAGAATTTCGTATATAGATAATAATTTAATTTTATATAGATGACAAAAGAATTATTCCAATGATGATATCTCTGATGATATCTCTGATAACAAAATTGCGTTGAATTAATAATCCAATAAATTATATTGTTGCTTTAAAATTACTAAGCTCAAAATGTAGGTGATTTCCTGATCAAAGTACCTATGCTTGTGAGTTCTCAAAATTGAATTATTGTTTTATTTTTACATTATTCTTCCTAATACACGTTTTAGTATTAGTTATTAGTAACACTATACGCTAAAACGTGTCTCTCCTTTCCCTACATAGAGTTGAGGAGAGTGATAGCTGCTCTATTAGTTAACTCGTAATCAAGTGTCACTTGTGGGATCTGGTCCAACCATAATCGTTTGAATGATATATGTAAATTATATTACGTATTTGTGGTTCAAAGGGCATCACACTGGAGCTGCTTACTAGACATGATGTATACAACTTTATATGAAAGTTAGTTAAAAAATATATAGAAATAATAGACAAGCCCGCTGAGTTTCTTGCCGGATCTTCACAGTGAGGGTCGCTGTCCGATCTAATGTTAGTTTATGGAATTAATATAAGTTAATGATGTTACAATTGATAATAAGTAATTGCTGACGCAGGGTTTACACATAATTAATTATTTCAATTTGTCGCTAGCAGGGTCAGACCGGAGGGGCCCGTGTGGCTCACTACAAGGCTGGAGCTTTGATGGTTGGCTCAGATTCAACCATTTTCTAATTTTGAAGTGAAAGCTTCTGTAGCCGCGTTGGTTGGTTGGTTGTTTTGATAGGAGAAAATCTTATGGTTCCGCGTCACCGACATGCTTATAACAGTATACCTATAGCTATACAGCTGACGTATAGTGCTATGTATATCTTATAAATAAAATTGAATGGATTTAGCGAAAAATTCAATGTATATAAGATGTATCAGGTTATGGGGCAACTGGTCATACGGGAGCTAGGAAAGGGTGGGAGGAACACATGAAAAAAAAAATTGAAATATAAATATCGATTCGTTAATGAATTAGAGACATATAAAGTTTTCAATATTGTCATCGCTTTTTCGTGTAAATCTGATTGAAATGTATAAAGTCAATGATACTTAATCTGCAACATATTCGTACTTTGTTAAATGTTCTTTACAAATTGAATAAATCAATGATTACGTTCGCATAAGCGAGACAAACTTCGCTTTAAATCAGCTGATCGACCGATGACCGTTGACGAGTCACCTTTGTATCTACGTTACCATTGAAGCACTCGCGCAAATGATACCTATTTATACTGTCGACGCTTTACATGCCTACATGTGTCCTGTCTGTACATGCCTATATAATACGTAACATTTAAGGCACAAACTCTAAGACCCACATTTTTGTAATTACAATATCTTTTATGTTATATTGTTTTTATGTAATATACATTCTAATTACGATCTATGACCCTTAAACTACAACATACTCGGACAGTTGCCCCATAACCTGATACATTCTGTATATACTGTACATTGCTGGAATAGTCTTTTTATTTGATTATTTTTATCTTATAGAATCTTAAATAAAAGACAGACATCGTAGAAATCAAAAACTTATCATTTAAATACCAGATAATTTTAATTAAAAATCTAAAAATAGTAACTGTATGTTCACAGTTTTAAGTTGCACTTCTATCTACAGTCCTATTGATCTCTTTTTGTTCTATTAAATTTTCCTCTGATTGTATGAATGAACTATTAGATCAGAATCTAGTTTACAATTAGTTCACAAGAGCTGGGATCTCACCTATACGTGCCTCTAGCCTACCTACCGCTTGGCTAACGTGACTAAGGGATATGATATGCGTATTACAGCTATGCAAGAGAAGG
Organism: Lymantria dispar; assembly: GCA_032191425.1. Taxonomy (NCBI): domain Eukaryota; kingdom Metazoa; phylum Arthropoda; class Insecta; order Lepidoptera; family Erebidae; genus Lymantria; species Lymantria dispar. The sequence continues at coordinate 25,902,607 of CM063452.1, read as the reverse complement.
AAAACTCGAAATAAACCCTAAAATAACCCACCTGACAAGGCAGGAAGCAGTGTAGTAGGTCAGTGTGCCTACTCTTGAATCTCGATTCCAATCCTAAATCCAATCGCAGCTCAAATTTGAGCAAATTTCGTACTCTTGAAAGCGACACTAGCGCACGATTGGAATCAAATTCGGTGGAGCGTTTCTAAATTAAATGAATTCGACTCTCGTCGATTAAGTCAAATATTTGCTAATCCCGACGTGATTTTCACGTAGTTTAAAATCGTTAATGTTACACAATTTCAAGAAAGCGTCTTTGTGGTGATCGAGTTCGATAACGTTATTAATTTAAAGTAAGAAAATACGGCACATTTGATGAAAATAACAATGGCGAACGCGAAAAATTCATTCTCGATTTTGTTCAAGAGTACCAAATATCAGTTTGGTGAGATTAGAATTGAATCGGATTCGAAATTAGAATTGACTTCAAGAGTAGGCCCACGGTTTCCCTCCTATTAAGGAGAACGCTCGAGCTCATTAGTTGGACCCCCATTGGTGTAAGCTGCGATGATGATTTTTAAGTTGGTATAAGTTGTACTTCTCTTGTAACGATTTTATTTGCTTACATTCCTCAGTTATATTTTACAACTACCACCCTGCCCTCGCTTCGCTTCGGTTTCAGTCGCCTTACTTCCCGTACCGACTTAGTTCCCGTTCCGGTGGGAATAAAATGTAAATCCCGGGATAACATGTAGCCTATGTTACTCCCTGACATTATAGCTTTCCATTGGTGAAAGAATTGTTGAAATCGGTTCGGTGGTTTAAATGTGAAATCGTAAGAAACTAATAAATAAACTTACATTCGCATTTATAATACTACTAATAAGGATTCTCGTGGCCAAAGAAGGTTTAGTGAATTATATTCTTCTCAATAACCACAAAAAACTTAAATATAGATATCTCCTTTTCGTAGGCAGACTGGCACCTATTCCTTGACTTCTGTGGCCCGCTCGTACCCTTCTTCTCGGCCTCCTTTTGGGTACTTATCCTCGTCGACATTCCGGCTGCAAAGCGCCTGGACATCGCCCATATAGAGTCTGCTTCTTTGCGGGCGCCGGACAGCTCATTTGTCTACTTATTAATTTTAAATAATAATAATTCTTTTCCGTGTAGTGACGGAGTAAGAATACAAATCACCACCCCCTCTCTTATGCCCGTGGGTATCGTAAAAGATGGCTAAGGTATATAATATGCAGATAATATCTATGCAAGAGAAGGAAAACTCGTCATAAAACCCTATACCAACCTTGTCTGACCAGCATGGTATAGTAAGGTCAATTTCACTCCTATTGTGGAGGAGGCTTAAGCCTAATAGTGCGACGTATATGAGCTGATGATGATGAATAAGAATTATTATTCATCTAATCATCATCATCATCACAGCCCAAATCAGTCTCACTGTTGGCCTCAGATGTTATATGCGTATAATATTATACGCAGTCGTTCCCTCAGTCGTCTTTTACGACACCCACGGGCAAGATTGGGCGCGGTGAATTGTATTCTTACTCCGTCACCACATGGATCATCTTTTTCCAATTAATTCTTATTAATTGTTCATAATTGATACATTTAATTTTCTTACAAAAACTAAAAACATTCTTTGGGTACATCTTATTTGCATTGACTTATAATTATCGAATCCTGATAATAAATTTTATCATTAAAAGTAAAGAATTCTTAAAGTAATCAGAAAACCGTACGTCGTGCGTTGTTTGGTCTTATACATCACGTGATTATGACTCACTAAATATGACACACAATCATTTATATTTCTATAAAAATAGTAATAGTTATCTGATCTTGGCAAACGAGTAAGCAGCATACTTGATGGTAAGTGATGCTGGCGCACATGGAACTTTGCAATACCAGGGGCCCAGCCAGGCCTACCGTGAAGAAAATATTAATCTTAAATCTTTGTTTAAAAAAGGATATATCATAACGCTCGGGAAACACAGCAGCAGGGAGGGCAGAGTGGGGTCACTTGATCAGCATTTTGTTCAAATCAGTTTATCGTTCATTCAAAAGAAAAATAGACAGAGTTATTTTTAAATCAGTTGTTTATTTATTGGGCTACATATTGAGATCAAAAAGCTTTGATAAATCCCTTGTTTACTCTACTAAATTTACCTTATAATTAAAAAAGGCAGTTGGCTCATAAGACCCCACAGGCGGGGTCTTTTGAACCATCTACCAAGGTTATTAGACCCATTGAATTTTACAAATTTTGACACACTGAAACATAATATGCAAAATAGAAACAAAAAATAAAATATCTGAGATCTCTCATAGAAACAAAAACAATAACATTTTTGAGATACCTCATAGAAACAAAAACCATAAGATATAGAACCTTTTATAAGATAGTTTTTTTTTAATTTTTTTTTCTTGTTTAACTGAAAAACCTTGGCGTGCGTTTGTATACTTCTTGAACACATAAGATTCAGGGTTAGTTTTTAATTTATTGACATATTTTGAAAGCGTAGTACCTACTATTTTATTATCTTTAGTAGCTTTGCCGCTTTTACCATTAATAACTTCATATAAATACAGCTTATTTTATTAATTCTCGACTAGTATCAGCAAGTTTCGTTTTTCTTTTGTTAGTTCGCATCCTAAAATTAAAAGAACATTACCTAATGTAGAAACATTCAAGAATAGCGTAACTAAATATTAGGTAGAGGTAAGTTCAACATGGCTCAATCGACCCCAATTGTCTTGTCTCAAATGACCCCTTCCCCGAATTCCATTTAATATGTGAAATAACTAAAAATTAATTGAAAATAATTTATTCATGGTGCTTAAAACATCAACAGCAATCGTGATAAAATCAAAATACACTTACTTGATGGTCGTATTCCATATTCGTAGTTTTTAAACTAAATATCAATGGCATGATGTTTTTTTTACTTATAGCACCAAACTTCTAACATTATCCGGTCTCACCCAAATAAACCCCGGCCGGTGATTAATGTAATAACGGCGCGGGTCCCTCAACCCCCCGTTTCATCTAATACCACTCACTCGTAGGTATCCCACACCGTGTGCGTGATACTATAGCTGGCATACTAGTCCCCGCGACTCAAGAGACCCCACTTTGCCCTACTCGTAGTTAATTCCAGTGCTTGCACGTGCGTGAGAGAAATGATCACTGGGAACATACAGTTGAAAACCATAACGTTTTCAGGTGAAATGGATGAGTACTCCCCATGAAAGAGTCAGTAGAGTACACAGAGCGACCCAAAGTCTCTCTACCGCTCCAGTGACTCCTATCTTCAAGTTGCAAATGAAAGGTGTATTAATACATCGTCGCCGTTGGTGTTAAGGCTCAATGCGGTCCGGTGTGGACGTGGTCTATGGCACTACATCTTTGCACTATGCCTTTTCGGAAACTGACTTGTTCGGTAGTTGGTAGTAATTGCTCTCGAAAACAACTTGTAGATGTACTTCAAGAGTAAGATGAGTTTGTAGTTCTTCTTGAGGAACAGCACCACCCTATTACTCCTCCATGACTTCGGTCCCGAGAACAACGGAAATAAATAACTTCTGAAAGGGCTTTTAAAAGCGGTTTTCCACCAGGCTTCAGAAATTCTGTCGTCATTTCGTCATCTCCCAATGTCTTACCATGTTTTATTTATTTGAAACTCATGCTGATATCGTGCAAGCTATTTTTTTTGGGATTTGGTGCCGAATTAGCTTGGGTCAGGAGTAAGTTTGAAAAAGTCAGAAAATCACACTGACCTGAATCTACTACTGTGAGTTTGAAACCACCCTAGGTTAAGAGGAAATGGGGATTTTTTTTATTTATTTATTTAGTACTTGGAAAACCAACAGCTGTACAAAAAACTAATTAAAACTAAAGTAAGAAACATAAAGCCAATAACAAGTTTTCACGGATAGCAGTGGTGCACACCTACAGTAAGTCCGATAATAATTTGTAACGTCTTAATGAACAATAACAAAGAGTATGACAGAAGAAGGATTAATTAATTATCAAAAAGTTAAGATTTAGCTGTCTCTGTGCCACCTCGCTCCTAGTATTGAAAGGGTCAAAAGAAATTATATGGTTAAAATATAAGTTATACTTAAGTATGAAAAAAATTTTAAATAAGTCAAATAAAGCAGTGAAAAAAGAAACAGCAAGAATCTCATCCATAAAACAAATAGTCGCTTGTGGAAAAAGCTATATGCGGGATACAGTAATTCCTCGCGTTCCTCACGAGCCTAAAAGACTAGTACAACCAGAAATGTTTTTGATGTTCCAGAGATACATTCCTTTATATAGATTTATTTTAATTTTATTATTCGTTTATTTAATTTTTAATTAGCTATGTCCTATGTAAATCTTCCTATTAAGTAGGAAGTATGGACTATAGTTAGATAACCAATGGGCATATCAATAAAACAAATGTTCAATGAGAATAAACATTTATTAAAGTTTTTAATATAATTAAAAAAAATTGCTTAATAGCAGTTCCTTAATTTTAATTGTCAATAATATTGCAACATATACCAGTATCCACTTTGCCCCATAGGTCGGGCAAAGTGGATAGGACGATAGGGCAAAGTGAACACAAATACTTAGCCTAATTTTAAACTAATCAGTGCAGATATAACAAAAAAATAAGCCTTCATAAGCATTCATAAATAATATTTTTGTGACTCCATTGCTTACATTTATCACATTGGATCCAATTTTAGTTATCTCTATGTAGTTCTCCCCAAAATAATAGCATACACACTGTTCTTCTTTCTTTTCCTTACCGCTATTCTTACTCTTATCTTTAACAATTATATTTTTGCTGGTTTTAGTATTTTGATTTTTGTATTTAAATTTATATTCATGTTTTTTATTGCTTGGTAAAGCGAATACCCTATCCACTTTGCCCGTGTTCACTTTGCCTTACATCAATTCATTTCATTCAACCTAAGCTAAAACCAAATGAAGTGAGGACAAAGTATTTGTTCTCTCGGAATTAATACCTGAAAATATCCACTTAAAGGACATAATCGTACTAAACAATATGTTGAACCTTTACATGAGTTATTAAAGTATTACGTACCTTGAAAAGTAATAAGAAAACTTAAATATTTGGTTTTTTAGATTTTTCTCTGGAACGCGACGCGATCTTGGGCTAGCTCTGTTTGCCCATGAATACGGATGGGTAAGGGGTGTAAAGGCGCGAGGCGTGCGTATACCGACATGTTCTTGACGAGAAATAAAGGGTATTCACTTTGTCTGGCCTATCCACTATGCCCGGACTTCCCCTACTATACTATATTTCAAATAAAACGCTAAGTGATTGTAATTTATTGCGTATTTAATAAAAAAAACCTCAAACATCAGGATGGTCAATTACTGATTCACCAATAGTAGGTTTTTTTTTTATTATATTCCATTATACAAGCAAAATCACTAGTTTAATGTCGTTGAAAAACTTTCGCAGAGTTCAGAAAAAGAAACACTAATTGAATTCGAATGAAAATTATGATTTAGCAATAAAATAGGAAATTATATGCCCTAAAATGTTCAACTACTGGTGCTCTCACCCTATATGCCCCCTTGCCTTGCAAGAAAGGGGGTGGTGAATTGTATTATTACTTCGTGACCAGGGACCGAACAACCCCGCTTAAGGGATAAACTTTTCGGCAGGATAACCTAGTATCGCCTATGATTGGTCTGAAAAAGAATTCTACTGCCATTTTGTGCAATAATTCTCGGCATTACATAATGGGTTGACTACCTGAAAACTGTTAGAATTTAGCGTCCTGTGCTAATTTAACAATTTTTGAATACTCTTTCAATTTTTTTTTTTGAAACCACAGTATTATACCTTTATGTAATTGGTATTAGATATAGATGTTTTTAAAATGCAGTTCCTGAAGGCCGTAATACATTTTTTTTACACCAGCTTGGTTCAAATTTAACTCAATGTAATGAATAATTACGCCTGAATATCGTCGTCATGCTGCTCAGATGGAGCAGTGTTTAAAATATCGATATACAACGCTAAGAGAATCATCATCATTACAACTCATATAATCATCTAACTGCGGGGCACAAGCCTTCTCCACAATAGAAGAGAAATTGTCCTACTATACCTGGTCAAAAGTTTTGGTATAAGGTTTTATCAGTTTTCTTCTCTCTCCTAATGGCATATGCATATTTAGTCATCTTTTACGACACCTACATTATATACGATCTTAGTGATTATTCTAAATAAATTATATATGTATATATATAATATATATAATTATATATATATATATATATATATATATATATATATATATATATAATAATAATAATTATATATATAATAAAATATACATTTGATAGCAAATAACTGATAAATAAATGTGTTGATAAAAATATTGATATTAATCTATGTAGATTAATTTGGTCATAGTCATATCTTTACGCAAAATAACTACAGCTACAATTAAATGCATTATGATAGCTTATTTTTTTTATTGGCAGTATATTAGATGATTTTTAAAAATTTTTAATTTGACAGCTTAAACGTGTGAAATTTCCTTAGTATAATAACATACATTTGCATTTTTATCTAAAACATTACTAAAATACTTTCCCTTCTAAATAAGTACATAAATATAATATTGTACCATACACGTACATACATAGCCTCACGCCTGCTTCCCAGAGGAATAGACAGATACCACGGATTGCCACAAGCGACGATCCTGGCATACTTCCATTGCTTCACGCACATACATGAAAGTCTTCATGCATGCCTTATGGTTACGTGAACTCTTAACATGATCTTTCGCCAGAATGTCTCCAATTTGATGCAGAAATGTACAGCTTGGTCTTCCTCTTCTAACTGTCCCACTCACACTTGCTCTGTATAGAAACTTTAGCAATTTCTCTTCATTCATTCTTTCCAAACTACCCTAACATACCTCTTTTTGATTTATTTCCTTACTTCTTCATTCAGACTACAACACTCTCTCGTCACACTATTTTTAATTTTATCTTTCAGCCTTATACTACGAAGAGCTTTCATTTCTACAGAATTTATTCTACTTTCATGTCTTCCCTGCCAATTCCAGCTATCACGTGCATGAAGGTGAGCACTAATACTCGCTTATGTACTGCTAGTCGTAGGTTTTTAGACACATTTCTGCCCCTCATATACGCATACAGTTCCCCATTCACTCTATTACCAGCATGTATTAGGTCCTTACATTTGAAATTAGCATTTTGTAGTACTGAACACTTTAATATGAAATATCTCCTCTTTGGTTAAGAATTTCAAATTCAAATTTATAAATTCATTTAGCTGATACATTTGAGTTTTGAAAACAGTCATTCATTTGTTTTTCCTCATTATGTTTTTCTTTGGTGTCGCTTATTACCGCACAATGGCAAACATGAAATATCGGTATATTTACGAGTACGAGTTCTACCGTGGCACCAGTGCTGCAGAAACAGCTCACAGGATTAATGATGTGTACGGCACTGGTGTCACAAAAGAAAGCACGGTACGTTTTTAGTTTCAACGTATTCGTTTTGGAAATTTGGACCTTCAGAACCAACCCCGTGGACGGCCGGCGCGCAGAGTGGAAAATGAAGAATTAAAGGCTATGGAAGCGGATCTATCACAAAACACTTCAGAGATAGCTGCAGGCTTCGAGATAAGTGACAAAATTGTATTAATACACTTGAAGCAAATCGAGAAATTAAAAAAAATCTTGCACGATGGGTAACTCATGAATTGACTGAATCAAACTTGCAAACACGCGTCGACTGCTGTGTTACTTTGCTCAACCGACACAATAATGAAGGGATTTTAAATCGAATCATTACTTGTGATGAAAAGTGAATACTGTACGATAATCGGAAGTGCTCGTCGCAATGGCTGAACCCTGGAGATCCAGCCAAATCCTACCCTAAACGAAAATTGACTCAGAAAAAGTTACTTGTGAGTGTTTGGTGGACTAGCGCTGGTGTCATTCACTACAGCTTTCTAAAATCTGGCCAAACGATTACGGCAGATATCTATTGTCAGCAACTGCAAACCATAAAGGAAGAACTAGCTGCTAAACAACCAAGATTGGTCAATCGCCCTAGACCACTGCTACTTCACGACAATGCAAGACCAGACACTGCACAACAAATAACCATTAAGTTAGATGAGGTAAAATTGGAATGTCTGCGACATCCACCGTACTCCCCGGACGTTGCTCCAACAGATTACCATTTTTCCGTAATTTGGACAACTTCTTATAAGGAAAAAAATTCAACTCCGATGCGGCAGTCTAAACCGCCTTCAAAGAGTTTATTGATTCTCGCCCCCTTGGTTTTTTTAGTAAAGGAATCAATGAACTACCTATGAGATAAGTGCAAAAGCGCATCGATAACAAGGGTGCAATATTGATTAATTAAATATATTTTACAAATAAAAAAACTGTCTTTATATTTCTCCCGTACAAAACGCCAATTTCATATGTAAGGACCTAATAATATCTTTTCCAACATACCTCAGTGTCTGAAAACAAAGGTCTATGACCAATGTGTGTTACCAGTGATGACTTGCGGCACGGAAACGTGGTCTCTAAATGTAGGTCTTATAATAAGGCTCAAAGGCGCTCAGCGTGCTATGGAGCAGGCTACACTCGGTAGTTCTATGCTAGATAGAATCTGAAATACAGAAATCCGCAGAAGAATGGGTGTAACTGACATAACACGAAGAATTAGCACGCTGAAGTGGCAATGGACGGGCAACATTGCTCGACGAACCGACAACCGCTGGGGAAGAAAGGTTCTCGAGTGGCGACCCCGTATCGGATGACGCAGTATAGAACGCCCACTAGGTGGACCGACGACCTGGTGAAGGTTGCTGGGCGTCGTTAGATGCAGGTGGCACAGGACCGCACTTTGTGGCGTAACATGAGGGAGGCCTACGTCCAGCAGTGGACGGAGATAGGCTGAATGATGATGATGATGATGACTATCTTTTCTATGTCATCATCATTTTTACCATCTCTAGTAAACATCCAAATATAAAATTTTTTTCACCTGTTCCACTCTCTTACCATTTATAAAAATATAACATTCCGTCATACATTTATCCTTTTCAAAGACCATTATTTTCGTCTTACTTACATTACATTTCATGCATTTTCTTTCAAAGGACTCAAATATAGCAATTACCATTGCGTAATTTTTCAGCCGACGATGTAAATAATACCTGATCATCGGCATAAAGAAGATATTTGATAAATAGCTCAGACATTCGTAAACAACAATCATTATTTTTTAGATATTGCAAACAACTATCTATGAATAGGGTAAGCAGCCATGGTGATGCTACACATCCCTGCTTAACAGCATTTTCAATCTTAAACCGTTCAGCGCAAGATCTGTTTATCCTTAAGGAGGCCCCGGAGTCCATAATATAGATGGATCTCAGTGCCTGAATAAGCCATTGCCATCGATTCCATATATAGACAGTAGCGACCACAGTTAATTTCTCTCCAGCACAGTTCATCACTTTATCACAGGACTTCTCTAAATCAATGAATGCACAAAAGATTTTCTGACCTTAAAGCCAAAAATTTCTACGTCATGCATTATAAGGAGAAGACTTGATCCGTACAACCCATACTTTTTTTTTTACCCAACCAGCTTGTACATTCCATATTTTCTTATAAAGCCGGTATAGCATATAAGCCATGATATCTTGTCCAGCCGTCAGCATTTTATCTGTGATCATGTAAAATCTTATAGATTTACTCGCTCCAGGATATGGGAATGGAGAAGAATTCATAATTTCAATCATATCTTCTCCATTCTCAAGATCTTTTTCACTGATAGATGATACTTTTGATGATATTGTTTTCCTCTCTTTCTTATAAGCATTACCAAAATTCCTTCCACCACTTTAGTATATATTTTTCTCCACTCACTATCTTTCCATACTTATTCCTGATTGAGGTTATCTTTGGGCTTTGAGTTTTGTGTTGAGTGACCTTCGAGAAAAACTTTAAGTTTGATTACAAATCCTGCGATAATTCTTTATCATACTCGTCTTAAAGAAATTGTTAGTAGAAGGAAAGAGGATCATCGTTCTTTCTTCTAACAATTTCTGTAATTTCCCTTATTCCTCTCTTATATTCTTCTTTCGCTACATCTTATATTATTACTCTGATAGCAAGCTAGTCTCCCCAATGTATTCTGTCATATTTGGAATAAAGTTTTTAATGAAACAGTAAGAGGAGTGACAGTTTTAATGGGATAAGGAGATATACCATGACTAAGTATTAGAGTCTTTATTATTTTCTATAATACTTAGGATCTTTTAGATGGAAATTAAAATATTTCGTAAAAATAGGCAAAATCAATTCCTTTTGAGGGCTTCCGTTGTGTACGCCGAGAGTTGTAACTACGATGCCCCCTCTAACTCTTTTATATGACGCAAACGAAGCTGCGCGGGTCAGCTAGTGTAAGTTTTGTTGTCTTTAGTTACAGTAAATAGTTGACCGAGCTTGGCTCGGTATAATTTTTTTTTCGTAAGGAAATGGTATTTTAACGAACATATTTAGGATATATATTAATAAAAATCTAAAAATGATGAAATAATGAAAAAATTCAAAAAATATCAAAAATTTAAAAACAGAATAATAATAACACCGAGATTCGATCTCACAGTTTGAATGCGACTGGAAAATTGCCCAACTGAGCTATTGTCATTCTTAACGGCGACGACGGCTAAATTTACATTCCTATTCTAATGACATTTTATGTCATTGTATTGATTAGCTAAAACACCGACAAAACAATATTTTCTATAAATAAAACCTAGCTAGATCGATTCATAGTTGCGTCATCCTTTACGTGTCCATTTTCTTTTTAATTTTTCAAACAGTGAGTGGAGATGCGGCAGCCCAAACTTCACATAGACCGCGCTATCGAACTGATGTTGGCAACAGTGTAAACATCAAATCAATATATTCTGTCCACCCACAAGGTTGAAGGGAAAATAAATAAATGAAAAAACAGTAGTTTTGCGGATAGATCAAGTCGATAGTAGTATAGAAATTAATGACAAATAAGTAAATAATATTATTACAAGGGCCAATAAGTATTAGGCTAGTATAGGGCTGAATAGCTGCGGGTTAAATTACAACTGATTACAATTATAGAAATAGTAGTTAGACCAAGAATCTTGAAATTCCATGTGATGACGGCATTATTACCGTCATCTCTTATGAGACATGGCTAATAGTTATTAGTCTTTACTTTTGTAATAATTGTAAATGTTTCAGAATTTTAATTTTTGATAGACACAAATAAGTGATTTTTTTATAGGTTGCTTTGTATAAAAAGTCAATTAGTGCTTTCATTGTCATTTTAGATCCTGTAAGTCCCACTGCTGGACTCGAGCCTCCTCTAAAATAGGAGGGAAATGGACCGTACTGACGAAAACTCGAAACAAAACTTTATACCAACATGTCATACCAGCACGGTATCGTAGCTCAATTTTTCTCCGTTTGGGCATGAGGCTCGAGCCCAGCACTAGGATGTGTATGAGCTCAGACGACGCCGATAGACGATTTATAAACCCAGGATTCAAAATTAGTTTATTTTTTTAACTGCTGCGAAAAGTCACCTAACTATAATTCTAGTTGACAGAAGGAACTGTCACCTGTATAACTGTACACCTCTTGACATCAACGTCCACTGTTGGACATATGTTCCCAACGAAAATTTCAAGAAGACCCATTTTGCTTTCATTAAATATTTCCTTCCGGCTTTTACAATGTCATCAGTCCACTTAACAGAGGGCTTTTCCACGATGGGTCGTCCGATTTGTGATCGTAACTCTTTTCTCACTCATTTATATTATATACTTGCAACTGGCCCTCGCTTTGCTTCGGTTTCAGTCGCCTTATCCGCACAGTTCCCGTTCCCGTGGGAATACCGGGATAAAATATGGCCTAAGTTAGTCCTTATATAGACAGCTGCCTGGTAATAAAATATTATCGAAATTGGTCCAGCCGTTTCAAAGATTACCCGGAACAAACAGACAGACACACAAAATTTTTTTAAACTGTATTTTAGGCATAGGTGTTGTGCAAATGACCGTGTGAGCATGAAAAAAGCCTAGTATTTTACCATTACAAACAGATACTTCAATTTTATTTATTTGTATAGAGTTTTTCAAATACCGTGGTCGGTCTGCTGCTACTTCAGCATGCAAATTTTTTGGACTATGTGGCACTTACACCCGTTCTTTTAAGGATTTATTTATCAGACTTTAAATTGTAAAGAAATCCCCAGTAAAACCCTCCCCACGTGATTTATAATTTCATGAATTTCATCTCAGCTTAGTGCCACTGTTGGACTCAGTTCTCCTCCACAAAATGGCAGAGCAACTGATCCACCATTCCACGTTTATCAGACGTGTTGGAATAGACTTTTATATCAAGTTTTCCCTTCCTTACATAGATGTTACCTACATTACCTTAATAGACGACACCCACGAGCAAGGGAAGGGTAGTTAATTGTATTCTAACTTCATAAGCCCACGGATTTTTGGATTTATTAGATGATCTTGAATTTATGAGGCCAATATTATTATACTCCAATTTTCGGTGCCGTAACTCATTACTGATTGTGCCCACTGTACACACTGGTTGGTGTTTCTAAACGCTACAAAATAATAGATGAGATGATTATTCTACAAATTTTCTTCTATATGAAAATAGTGACAGTGTTTACAATAATATCTTATATCTTTAAACGAGCAATTCTTGTATATATATATATATATATATATATATATATATACATATATATACATATGTATATAATATATATATATATATACTAGCAGACCGCCCTCGCTTCGCTTCGGTTTCAGTCGCCTTACCCGCGTAGTTCCCGTTGCCGTGGGAATACCGGGATAAATTATAGCCTATGTTACTCGGTTGAAATCAGTTCGGTGGTTTAAGTGTGAAAGCGTAACAAATAAATAAACTTACTTTTGCATTTATAACATCAATATCAGGTTGACCGAGCTTCGCTCGGAGTATTTTTGTAGCATTTATTTAGATATATATTAACAACGAAATTACGATATTTTCGATTATGAGGTATCTATCAACAACAACAACCATGCGAACGAAACAACCGAAACCAATAACCAACTGACATGTAATTTTTAGAACTCCAACTAACGACAACGTGGGCATAATAATTCGAGAGGGTCATCAATCCACGGAAAGTCTTAACACCGCGATTCAGAAAAATGACGTCATTGCAGAACGCCATCTATGGGCAAATAGGTAAAACGTCTGCACAATGAAAGTTATGCTAGGGTCATTTTGCGTTTTAGTAATTTTATATTATCTCCGAAACTGTATGACCAATTGATATACTGTAAATGGCAAATCTTATCTGTATGATGTTCCTGTGATACTGAAATAATTTATTGTCATAAGAATTAATATTTTGTTGCTCAAATAATCAACCAAACGTAACAATGCCGAAAAAAAAATTTTTTAATGCAATAATAGAAGTATAAAAGATAAAATATAAAAGATAGAGATATGGTATCGCTGACTTTTTTGTAGAAATAATTAAGATGAACCAGGTAGCCATACATTCTTTTTAATTTTAAGCAACTGTTTAGGCAGCGCACGCAAATAATTCTGTTTTACGAGGTATTTTTTTCCGACTTGCCAGACAAAAGTTGTGATAGCTCGGTTAATATACATGTTATAGAAACAATTTATAGCCTATAGCACTCAGGAATAATGTAGCTTTCTGCCAGTTAAAATAAAATTAGAATTAGATTATGAGTTCCAGAGATTACCCCCTGCATACAAACTTACAAATTTTACCTCTTTATAATATTAGTATAGATATATATATATATATTCAGGATCTCGGAAATGACTCCAACGATTTTGTTGAAACTTGGCATACTAGAGGATTCGGGTCCAAAAAATCGATCTAGCTAAGTTTTATTTATAGAAAATGTTGTATTGTCCGTGTTTTTAGCAAAATAAGCAATGACATTAAATTTTAAAAGAATATGAATTCAAATTTCGATGGCAATGTCATGAGTTACGGTAGCTCAGATGGGAAGGTGACAGGTTTTAATTTTGGTATTTTTTCAATCAAACAGCGTCGGTTCGAATCTCGGTGTTATTATTATTCTCTTTTTGTAATTTTTTATATATTTTTCATTATTTATTTTTTATTTTTTAGTAATATATATTTAAATAAATTCGATAAAAATATGCAGAGCGAAGCTCGGTCAACCAGATATTTAAATATTTATATCCAATAAGCGAAAATAGTGTTGATAAGACAAATTACATTAAATCCGATATAAGTTATAGATTATCCAAATCTATTAGAAACTAGCAACCCGCCCTCGCTTCGCTTCGGTTATAGGTTATAGTCGTTTTACCCGCGTAGTTCCCGTTCCCGTGGGAATACCGGGATAAAATATAGCCTAGCTTACGCCCTGATATTATAACTTTCCATTGGTGAAAGAATTTTTGAAATCGGTCCAGCCGTTTTGAAGATTACCCGGAACAAACAGACAGACAGAATTTTTTTTTTAATTTGTATTTTAGGCATAGGTGTCGTACAAATAACCGTGTGAGCATGAAAAAAGCCTATTATTTTGACATTACAAACAGACACTCCAATTTTATTTATTGGTATAGATGTTATTTTCTATATAAAACGGTTTGACAAAGTAAATTAATAATAGATTGTTAACTGATATAGCTAATATGTGTAGATAGAAATGATGATTCACTGTAATATAACCGTATGACGTCAACTTAAAACAGCAAAATCGGTCGGAACTAGAATACATTATGTGTTACAACGTTGATAGAAAGGCCACTTATGAATATTTGCTAAATAAAGAAAATCCGCGTAGTTATTTTACATGTCGCAACAGAATAAGAATAATAAAATCTTGCCCGTGGATATTGTAAATCGTCGACTAAGTGGTATAATAAGCATATAACAACACTGTAAGAGAACGAAAATTAGAAAAAAAGTGAGCCGTCGCTCAGGACGCCTGGCAGATGTGAAACTTCGAAATTATTTTGTACAAGTATATATTAGGCTTGTTGAAAAAATATCGATATATGGATATTTTTTGTTAGAAATATCGATATTTTTAACCGATATATATTGAGCTGATATATAAAGATAAAGATAAAACTGTAATATATCGATATTAAATATCGAAATCGAATCAAAAACGATATTTTTTTTTATTTGTGTAAATCAAGTCTAGAATCTAGAACCGTAAAAGATAGGAAATATAAAAGTATAGCATTAACTGTATACATACTCTGTGATTAGTATGTTTTGATTGCCATTTGATTGTCACTTTTTATTAAGGATAATTATTGTTATTGACACACATGATAATCGAATTATTCCAATACATACATCCAACTGTCGCTTAGAATTCAAATGATAAATCGTTAACCGAATAGTTTTATATCACTTATTTAATAAGTTGAAAAATATTGGTTCGAAAGTAGCTTTTTTGTTTTTGATATTTTTGTAATTATTGCTTAATAAAAAAGAATTTTGATTGAACTAAATACATTATTATTTTAAAAACACAAAATCTTTTAAAAAGTTGACCGTTATATCGATATTTTTCCTTAATATATCGACGTCGATATTGTTATTTTGATAAATATAGATATATCTATATACTGATATGTTTTTCATTTCCGACACCCCTACTAAATACTGTACTATTTAATAAACGCATTTTTTTAAAGACCGATATATCGATATTTCTTTTTCGATATATCGACGTCGATATTGATATTTTTATAAATATCGCTATTTTTTTTCACTTCCGACATCCCTAGTATATATGAATAAAAGCATAGATTACGACAGGAACTACTTTGTAAAGTATTGAATAGAATAATACGATTTCATCGATTTCTACTATTATCTAAGATATTACAAAGAAATGATATTAATTAACCGCTCGGCCGCTTACGACTTAACATAGCGACGCTACGTCTCCCTCACACACTTCTGCGTAGTTCAAATCAAAAGGATCGGTTAAAAAAGTGTGATTTAGCAAACAAAAATAACGACATCTATCGAGCTAAGGCTAAATCTCAGCTACAAAATATATTTTATAAAGAAATCTCTGTAATGATGATGATGATAATGAGACAAGCTATTTAAATTATTTTATTGTCATTGGTTCTTGTTAAATTAACAAATTTTAAATGAAATCTGAATGTTGAAAGTGGGTTAAGATCCAATTCCTATGAGTCTGTAACATACAAACAAATAAATATACATCTGAAACTAATAAAACACCTATAAAAAGCGATTGTCCAGTTTTCGTACGTGAAAGTACTGTAAGTAGGTATGGTATACTTATATTGGCAAGTTAGAGAATTATACATTATTTTATAGATTAAGTATATATGCATAAAAGAACAGATTACGACAGGCACTAAAATAGCACATTAATAAAAATAATATTACGATTTTTTTCCAAGAAAATGATGATTTTTATTCAATAAACATTTATTTTCATTAGTATACATTATAGGTAACAATTTACTTTAAGCGCACTAGATGGCGTTGTACAAATTTTAAATCGCACTATGGTTTCGTTACAATGTACACATATGTATTCGGATTTTATTTTTTGATAATTAAAAGGGTGCCGTGAAGCGTGGCGTTAACGCCACGCGATGATCGGGATCATCCTCGCCTATAGATGTTTCACATCAAGAATCCCCTACGCCAACAGATCAAACAAACGTGGTATACCTAGTTGGTCAATATTCCTCCGATTGTTGAGGAGAGATGGACTGTAGTGCTTTTTATCATTCGGCTGATCAGATACATAGCGGATGGCACTGGCGTAAGTTTGTTACTGCGGCTATACTAATACCACTGCGATGGCAGTGACATGAATATGTTAGTGCACTGGGGCTAGCTCGCCACCAGCGCAATCAAACCACTATTAAAACGACGCCTTTACCGAGGCCCACTAGATAGATCCCAATGAATAGGTCCCACAACCCGGCTCAAGCCTCCTCCATAATAGGAAAGAAATTGATCTACTGCACTGATCACACGGGTTGGGGATGGGGTTTTATTTCGAGTTCTTCCTCAATTGCAGAGATTTTATGGGCATATCACTCCTTGTGTGAAAAGACGACTAAGGGATATCCCTTAGTCGTCTTTTCACACAAGGACCTGAGCCCAATAGTGGGATGTATATGGGCTGTAATGATGATAGTCTTCTTTAAAGATTTAAAGAAAGAAGCATTCCGTGGCAGTTTCAAATTTGCTGCAACCCGTTGCTGGAATGACCTGCCACCTCCATTACGCAAAATAAAAACGGTTAAAACTTTCAAACTTAAATTTAAAGACTATTTGCTTGGAAAACAAAAGGCATCCTTGTATTTAGTTTGTCAATCTATATGCTATATGCTGTTGTTACTGTGTTAATGTTTCAGAACTATAACCACACTAAAAGAAACTTGCGTGAACACACCCGTAAATTTATAGATGCGAGATGGGGGTAACCATATTTGTTTGTATATGTGTGTATACCTATTTTTTGGATTTGAGAATTTGGTTATTTATTATTATTTTTGGTTGTAATGTATTTATTTCTGCCTGATTTTTTTATACTTATGCTTATTATGTATTTTTATTGTTAATATTGTCTCATATTCATAAATAATGATATTTATTATGTGTTTGTATGTGTCGTGGCGGCCCGTGCTCAACGAAATGGTTTTCCCCGAAAACCAGCGCTGTAGCACCTCTGTGCTGCAGCTTATGCTGAGGTAGAACCTTTTCGGTCTACTACAGTATTTTAGATATTTACCTTTATCATTGTTAGCAGTAGTCTTTGTTTTTATAATAGTATATAAGTAGTTATAAGTTATTACTTTTTAAATATGCTGTAGAGACTGAAATAAATATTTTTCTGTCTTTCTTTCTTTCTTTCTAAAGACAAGCACGGACATGGTAGGGGGTGGTGAATTGTATTCTTACCCCGTCACTGCACGGAGACTAGTCTCGTCCCAATCTCCTGCATAACAAGATTTATGTGTTTCGTTGTTTCTTAGGTGATATGTTTAGCCGCTGCAATCTTTGAATTTCAGGCCCTATCTATGACGTGACGAATGTCACGGAGTTAGACTACCATTTATTTGCACAGATATACACACACTACAGTACAGCACTTCGTGCGATCCACAAATTGTTATTATGAGTCTGGATGTTTTTTTTTTTTTTGTTGTTTTATTGTAAGCAGTGGCAAACGAGCAAACAGTACACCTGATGGTAAGTGTTGCTGCCGCTCATGGACCTTTACAAGGCCGTTGCCTACCGTGAAGAAAGTGAAGGGAGTGTGAATGCGTGCATTGAGGCTCGGTGATACCAAAGGCACCACCAAAACCAAAACTCCACACGCAAACACCCTCAGAAACTGGGCTTCCGGCTCTCTCGCTCACCGAACGAAGCGTAGTAACAAATTGCTACTACTCGGACGTCAATTTTCTGCGAGAGCGTGGTACTACCCCGGACAGACCGGCCCGCGGCTGTAGAGAGATAACTGTCGAAGGTGTGATCACTATTAAAATTTATGTAATTTGTGTCCGCTAATTATATGTTTGTAAAAATCCCCTGTAATTCAAAAATTATTTCCTTTGTGCAGGGTGTGCTTTAAAAAAAAAGAAAATAATAAAATAAGAATCACCAGCCGCCTTGTCCGTCGTAAAGGACGACTAAGACATAATGTGCTAATAATATCTATGGAAGAGAAGGTTAACTAGATACAAAACCCTATACCAACCCGTCTGACAACGATGATATAGTGGGTCACTTTCCTTCTTATTATGGAGAAGGGTCATATCCAGCAAGTGCAGAAATATGAATTGAGCTAACGATGAAAATCATGTTTTTCTTTCATTTTGTTATTTGTTTTCCATAATGCTTATTTTACATATAATATCAAATAAACTTATTAATCTTATCCAAAAACATTAGACTATTACACTACTAATTCAATTACATGATAATATTATTAACATTGGATCACGATAGATATTATTATATCAACAAATTTATATAAAACGCCGATACCATTCAATATACCATTGTTACGGAGATTATCACTGATTTACTAACTGATATAATATATATTATCATAAGGAATTTCTGCGTGCGTGGGGTGATAGAGTATAATGTATTAATCAACTAATTTATTCATATGGTAACAGTAGGTAAAAATCACCAACCATTTTTTCTCCCAGGTATCGCAAAAATCCTCTTCTTAGACATCTAAGAGACATCTAAGAGCGCATAACATCAATGAAGAAAATTTGGAATAAAACTTACTACTAAGGTTTTTATTTCTGTTGGAAACTTTTTCCACTATTATTAACGGGATATTAATGTTCGGCAAAAAAAAAATAACAAATATAAGCAGATAATGTTCTAAGGTGCTGTGTGGTGACGGAGTAAGAATACAATTCACCACTCCCTACCTTGGCCGTGGATGTCATAAGAGACGACTAGGGGATATAATATGCACATAACATCTGTGCAAGATAAAGACAACTCGAAATGAAACCCTATACCAACATGTCTTGGTCAGACATGTTGGTATAGGGTTTCATTTCGAGCACGGTATAGTACGTCAAATTCCCTCCCATTGTAGAGGAGGCCGGAGCCCAACAGTGAGACGTATGTGGGCTGCGATGATGATGATGATGAATGTTCTAAGAGTACGTTAACTCTCAAACGATATACTTACTCCGCTAGTCTTGGTTAATTCGCGAATGAAGTATTCCAAAAATCGCTCTTCTTGACGAACTAGTTCGCTGATGATCTCGTTCTTAGATTTTAGTTTGGTGTGCGAATAAAGAATTATCTATCTATATATCTAACCTTTTATTATATTTTTGGCAGCTGCTCTACAATGTAAGTTTTTAAAATGACTGGTTCGCTGTTGACGCAAACGTGAATTTTGCCAATAAAAATCAATTTAGCTTATTAAAATACTAAATCACTTTAAAGAAAAAATGCGTACTAAATTGTTATGAGTTAGTTCGACTGTGATCTAAATTAACAGTTACTAAAGATGACGTTGGCGACGGGATAAGAATATAATTGTTGCCACCCCTTACTTTCCAGTGGGTGTTGTAAAAATCAGCTAAGGGTTTATTTAGCTGGAGAACGGGCAGGAGCACTATAACATCTTATTGCGATTAATCTACATGCTGAGCGTGGAGAATACGATTTTAGACATGGAAAACATACATACAACATACAAAAACCTATTTATTAAGGTTACCAGCTGTACCCGCAGTATAATTCTTGTTTACTGTCTTTTTATTTTTTCTTTTGCGAAGGTGAGTATGGGTTATAGCGCAATGTTGAATAGGTAGGATACATTTCCACACTAAACTGGGTATCATACACAACTAGGGCTAAGACTAGTATTGCCCGACATTAGCGAACTTAAACAACACACTTATCGTCTTTGTTTAATTGCATTAGAAACGAATTACATATGTTAGTAACATATAGCTATTAATTATGCCAAAAATATGTATAAATGCTCATAACCTCCTTATTTTGAAGTCTATTAAAAATAATTTAATATCAAAGTACAATATTGGATTTAATGTATAAAATGGTATATTTGCTTGAGGTCTCTTGTATAAATTGTTTAGTATAGTGGTAATAATTTCCAAAAATATTTCTTACTTTTAAAATTGTTTGTTTTAGTAACTTTTTTCACGCATTTTGATTTATGTTATTTTTCGTGTTTAGTAGTTGTATTAGTAATACTGTGTAGGGTAATCCCTACGCTCCGACTCCAGAAATAATAAAAATTTGTTATAGGTTTAGCTAACCTATGGTTAGGTTATATAGATTAGATTTCAAGATTTGGTTTAACTTTCGTATTATTATCAACTTTTTAGTGCTTACAGATGTTTGAAGTCAGTTTCTTTTTGTTAAAATAACCTGTATTCTTTTATTTATAAAAAAGCGGCATTAAAGAAACCGAAAACAGATAAAAGAAAACAAGGAAAGAAAAGCAATTCAAATAAGAAAACCTAGGTATTAGCGCTAAAATAAATTGACAAAATGAGATATTCTATGTTCATCCATCAGCCCCTAGACATCCACTGTTAGATGTGGGCCTCTCCACGAGGATGCCACTTAGAACAGTCCAGTGCCACCCGCATTCAACCGTTCCCTGCAACTTTTAATATGCCTGTTCACCTAGCGATCGTTCTACTCTGAGTCGTCCAAGGTTCTCGAATAGTGACCACAGTCATTACTCGAGAACTTTTGTTCCCCAGCGGTTATCGGGTGGCCGAACGATGTGGCCGAACGATGTGGCCTTCCAATTGCCACTTTAACGTGCTATATCTTCGGGCTATATCGGTTACACCAGTCTTTCACGGATATCCGTATGTCGGATTGTACGCTCAGTGACTTTGAGCCTTGTTATGAGGCTGATATTTAGAGACCACGGTGGTATACACTGGTTGTAAACCTTTGTTTCCAGATACTGTAGATTATTAGACTTGAAGATCCTTCCGAGTTGCTCGAAGACTACCTAGCCGAGTAGGATTCTAACCTCTCTCTCGAAATTCGATTTGGACTGCTTGGTAAGTATTGTGATCGACAACTTCGACAATCGCATTTCCAATTAGGACGGGTTAAGGGATGGGTATTAGACATGACTTGACTCGTCTTATTCATGTTTATTAGCAAATCCATTAAGAAACCCTGCTGAGGTTATTGAGCATGATGCCGAGGTCTTCCAAGGATTCTGCTACTACTGATGCTATGATTACGATATCATAAGCAAATCGAAGGTGAGTGATGTTTCGCTGTTGATATTGATATCGAGTTTGGCCCAATCTAGGAGCTTGAAGACATCTTCCAAGACAGTGATGAACAGTTTCAGATATGACGTCACCCTGCCGCACCTTTCTGCAACTGGATCACTTTCATATTCTTATCTCAGTTGTGATTCTATACAAACACTTCAGCACTTCGATGTATCGATAGTCAATATGACACCGCTGAAGAGACTGCAGCACTGACCAAGTTTCAACAGAATCAAAGCTTTTCTTGTGATCCACAAATGCTATACACCTGGCTGATTATACTCCTTGATCTTCTGTATAATCTGGCATAGCGTGGGGATGTCGTCTATGGTACTGTAAACTCATCAGAATCCAGCTTGTTCAGGCGGCTGGACGTCGTTGAGTTTGCACGTAAGTCGATTTGTAAAGACCTTTGAAAACAATTTGTACACGTGGCTCAAGGTTGAGATGGGTCTGTAATTCTTTAAAAGCGCTGTATCACCTTTCTTGAAAGGGGAGCTCTTTGATAATTCCGTGATCTCGCCGTGCCTTTTCTTTCTTTAATTCTTTCACAGCCTTTCGATCTCATATAAGC
Organism: Lymantria dispar; assembly: GCA_032191425.1. Classification (NCBI taxonomy): domain Eukaryota; kingdom Metazoa; phylum Arthropoda; class Insecta; order Lepidoptera; family Erebidae; genus Lymantria; species Lymantria dispar. The sequence continues at coordinate 25,880,073 of CM063452.1, read as the reverse complement.
TGTCATCCGGAATTACTTCAGTGTAGTGTCGAGTTAGCGTAGATCTGGGATCTTGAGCCAAGCAGGCAATAGGCGTCTGGAATAATTTATATTTAATACTGAAAAAGTTCTATGCCTTTAGTTCTCCCAAGATCTCAGTCAAAGATGAAATGACATTGCCGCCATTGGTGCAGCTTAGTAATTTAGGTTTGATAAATGAATCTCGAAGAAACATTTTAGAGCGAGGGTTCCACGGATTTACGGTCGGCGCACTCCTCGCACCATTCCGTCTGGGGCGACAGAGGGGCGTAAGCACGCACACCCGTAACCCACCCGCGACACGTCGCCTTCGTCGTTGGACCGACCACCGGAGCAGGGTGACTTGACGTCAGTGATCGGCCCGACGGAATACCCCGAGGGAGTTCCCTCTCCCTTCAATGTCCTCCCCTACTGGGACGCCGATCGCCGTCGCAGGGTTAACCTCTCCGCGGGTGCCCGGACTAAATCTCCGGTCCGATCACCCGCAACCTCTGCTAGGACGGCGTCCAACCAACAAGCTGACGACTGTCTCATTTTAAGTTGAACTATCAGGGCTAATCAAAGACCCTTCCTTTGTGGCTGTTCCATCCAGGTTCACTTCCTCTGTGGCTATTCTTAAAGAAGGTATTCATTATAAAGAGGCCTTCCTCTTCCAAAACATCTGTCAGTTTTGGGCTCTTTGATTTTACTTACCAAATCCTTATAGTATCACTATCAGCTCCTCGTCTGTCCTTTTGCCTAGTTTCGCATTGAAATCTCCCATAACCACCGTGAACTGGGTTTTGAAACTGCGGATGTCTTTCGAGATTTCTCTCCACTACGTTATCGGAGTACCTCAGGGTCGGTGTGTAAACCTGTATAACCTTCAACAAATGCCGTATGATAATTCTGAGTGTAAGGTTCGCTAAGAGTATCGGCCAGGGATACTCTCGCGAACCTTTCCGGATTGCCCACACAATACTTATAAATTTTAAACCCTACACTGCCTTGGGACAAGTGATCTTCTGATCTCTCTCTGCCTTCCCCTCTTCGGACCTAAGCGTCTATATATTGTACCTATGTTATCAAAGCCAAAGATTAGTTTTATTGGTATTCAAATCGTGGCTTTAAATCTTAACATTCCCTGCATCGCTAAAGGGGAAAGTATCCAAACGAAAAAAGATTTCACAATGATTTCAGATATTTACGCAAGTATTACTCATCATTAATCATCATCATTTCAGCTCAGATTCGTCAGCGTCACACTGTTGGGCTCAAGCCTCCTCCACAATAGGAGGGCAATTGACCTTACTATACGATGCTGGTCAGACAGGTTAGTATGGGGTTTTAGGTCAAGTTTTTCTTCACTTGCATAGATTTTATATGCATATTATATTCCTAAGTCGTCTTTTACGACACCCACGGGTAAGATAGGGTTTGTGAACTGCATTCACCACCCCCTATTATATTTATGAGTTTTATTTTACTTGATTTTTGATTTCCCAGCGTTTCAGTGAGCCCCGTTCCAAATGTACTATATACTATATTAGGTTTGTTAGGTTTAATGTCATAACATAAACATCTTCATCATCACAGCTCATATACATCCCACTGCTGGGCTCGAGCCTCCTCCACGGTGAGAGGGAAATTGACGCTTATAACACGCTGGTCATACGGGTAGATGGGCTTAATTTTCAATTTTCCTTCTCTTGCATAGATGTTATATGCATGTTATAATTTCGTAGTCGTGTTTTACAACACCCACGAGCAAGTAAAGTCGTGGTAAATTGTATTCTTACTCTGTCACCACACAGAATACATAATCTATACCAATAAATAAAATTGGAGTGTCTGTTTGTAATGTCAAAATAATAGGCTTTTTTCATGCTCACTCGGTTATTTGCACGACACCTATGCCTAAAATAGCAATAAAAAAAATTTTGTCTGTCTGTCTGTCTGTCTGTTTGTTCCGGGTAATCTTCAAAACGGCTGGACCGATTTCAAAAATTCTTTCACCAATGGAAAGCTATAATATCAGGGCGTAAACTAGGCTATATTTAATCCCGGTATTCCCACGGGAACGGGAACTACGCGGGTAAAACGACTATAACCTATAACCGAAGCGAAGCGAGGGCGGGTTGCTAGTATTAAGCATAAATTTAATGTTTAATAATAACTGACCTGTGCTGTGTGGTAGCGGTTTCGGATACTACCAACCCTTGCTTTGCTCGTGGGTGTCGTAAAAGACGACTAAGAGCCCTAGATTGACCCGGACCAACTCCATCTGGTACCATTTGGGTCAATGATTACATTCCCAAGGAGGGTTGACGTCAGGCAGGCGGCCGGTCATAAAAGTCATTGCCGAAACTTTTTGCAATATGTCAAAACAGATGACATATTGCGTCGAACCCAAGTAATTGGGATAAGAGCAAGATGATGATGAATAATAACTGACCTAATACAGATATTGCAACTCACTACTAGACATGATAGTATCCCAAATTTTATAAACACAGCTTTTTATTAAGATATTAACATCCAAAAGTTCAGTAGTTAGGTATACAAAGGAAGAAATAAGAAAACAGGAAATATAAAATTTCAATCAATCGATAAATTTTCAATCAATCGATTTCTTTTTTTAGCAGTTTTACCATATAAAATCGGCAAGCATAACATTATAAAGCAAAAACTTATTTCTTCTTCTGGGAAGAATATATAGCTCTACTAGCAACCTGCCCTCACTTCGCCTCGGTTTCAGTCGTGTTACTCGCGTAGTTCCCGTTCCCGTGGGAATACCGGGATAAAATATAGCTTATGTTACTCCCTGATATTTTAGCTTTCCATTAGTGAAAGAATTTTTGAAATCCGTTCAGTGGTTCAAGCGTGAAAGCTTAACAAACAAACATCCTTACTTTCGCATTTATAATATTAGTAAAGATGATGAATTGTTTAACGTTTTTAATAAGTACATATTTTAATACCAATTAATTATAAAAAATTATAAGTATTTCAAAATTAAATAACTTTTACGCGAATAGAAAACTATATTATCAACTAGCAACATATGCTATATTTTATCCTAGTATTCCTATGGAACCGGGAACAATGTCGGTTAATCCGTGGGTATTTAATTGATTTTTAAAATTGTTTCATCAATGGAAAGCTACATTATAAGCGAGTAACATATGTAGGCTATTTTATGCAGATATTCACACGGGAACGTAAACTACGCTAAGTGAGACCGCTGAATGTAGACTATTTTAAAAATTTAAAATTCTTCCACCAATGAAAAGGTATATTATCAATAATTAACATAGGTAATTTTCATTCCGCTAAGTTCACATGAATAGGAATTACGCGAATAAAACCGCGGATAATTTGATCAATTTCAAAGACAAATTCATCAATGGAAAACTATATACTAAACTATATATCAGAGACTAAAAAAGGTTATATTTATCACAACACTAGCTGACCCGGCGAACTTCGAACCGCCTGTTTTCATAATTATTATGTTTTAGTATTATCCGTGCGGAGACGGAGTAAAAATACAATTCACCACCCGTCGTAAAAGACGACTAAGGGATATAATATGCATATAATATCTATGCAAGAGAAGAAAAACTCGAAACAAAACCCTATATTAACACGTCAGACCAGCATGGTGATTTCCCTCCCATAGTGGAGAAGGTGCTGTGTGGTAGCGGCTTCGAATACTACCAACCCTTGCTTTGCTCGTGGGTGTCGTAAAAGACGACTAAGAGCCCTAGATTGACCCGGACCAACTCCATCTGGTACCATTTGGGTCAACGATTACATTTCCAACGAGGGTTGACGTCAGGCAGGCGGCCGGTCATAAAAGTCTTTGCCGAAACTTTTTGCAATATGTCAAAACAGATTACATATTGCGTCGACCCCAAGTAATTGGGATAAGAGCAAGATGATGATGAGTGGAGAAGGTGCGAGCCCAATAGTTGGACGGGTATGGGCTGAGATGATGATGATGATTTATCACTCTCCCACAAATAGTGTAAAGGTGCGGACTAAGGAAACATAACACTTTCCGTAAACATCAAATGTTTGACAGGTAAGAACAGTCTGTATGGGAAAATAAAATTATTGTTTTTAGTATTTTACTCACAATTTTTCCATATTTTCTCACCGTATAAACCTTCCCTGGACTTCCACAAATAATTCAAGACTAAAATTAGCCAAATTGGTTCAGCCGTTCTCAAGCTTTAGCGAGACTAACGAACAGCAATTCAGTTTTATATATGTATATAGATTTCCACGGAAATCTAAAGTACACGGGTGAATGTAATATTATAAATGTAAAAGTTTGTGAAGATGTTGGAGTGCTTGTTATTCACATACGCATAAATCATTCAGCAGATTTGGACGGAAATTGGAACAACTTGTTCTAACTTCTTTTGGATAGTAGAACTACTATCTTAGTAGTAGAAAATAAACAAGAAATTATGTTTTAAATTTACTTCATTGAAATTGTTTTAAATTAAATAAATTTTAGGATTTGCCTCCAGAACTTGGCGCCCATGTTTAAATTTTTGTTCTGAGTTTGGGTGTAATTTGTGTCCGTTAATTATGTTTGTAAAGTCGCCTGTAATACAAGGTATATTTCCTAGGTGCCTTTAATAAACAAAGAAAAATCTACAGTATTGTCAAAAACATTTAATCACGAATTTATCCAAGAATAGCTTTGTAATAGCAATATCATTCAATGAAAAAGATCGGTAAAAATCAGAGGACATAATCACGGCGATCTTACATTTCCTTTCGATTACAATCTTATTTTAATGGATTTCATTCATTGATAAAATAGTTACAAGGAACATTATCATGAAAATAGAGGGTTATCATCCTTTTTTAAAATTGATATTGTTCGGAACGTGATTAATTTATTTTCATCTATACATATGAAAATGATTCATTACTGTGCATATGCACATGTTGAAACATATGAATTTGTGCTTTCGAGAAAAAGGCTAACTTTGAGATTAAATCCAATAATGAGTGATCTTTTGTTGGAAGTTTGATAGACAATAGGAAAAAATAACCAAAAAAGAAAGACCACACTCCTTTCGTTAATTAATTACAGCCGCTTTCTCTCAATTTATTACTTTAATCTCATTAATTGTTGGAAGTAAAGATCCGAATCGATGGTTTTGCCTGGCGGTAAAGTTCGTAATAAACAATACCCTGCCAATCCCACCATACACACACAGCACCACCTTTTGATGAGCTAGTCCAGGTTTTGCCACAGTCTGTTAAGCCTGACCGACCTTTGACCACTTCTTAACATATATGAACCACTTTCGTCAGTTATTAATCACTTCAAAATCGGTTCGGTTTCAATATAGAATTGCAAATTAATACACGGTTCATTAGGTTTCTTTTAATGAGCTCGTGTGGCATCCAAAAACGGACCTTTTCTATACAACAAATTAAAACTGTAGGTAATATTTCAGGTGTGCATGCACTATTGTGCATGCACGCTTGCTCTTTGCTTTCATATCCACAAACAACAAGCGTTAAATTTGAAATGTTGTTTAACTTTTGTTGAAAATATTGCACTACACATTTTCTAATAAATATTAGCTATGATCTACTAATTTAGATTATTAAGTTCGAATTATTTTTGGGGTACCCTCCCATCGAGCGAGGTCACCCCCTCGGGGAGGACGTCGGTCTTTCCTCACGCGGTCGACCTCTCAGTGGGTGACGAACTAATTCCCCGATCACGTCACCCGCGGCCTCGGCTAGGGCGACATGAGGCGCAAGTACTCGCGCCTACGCCGCCCCCGTCGCCGGCGGCGGATCGCCCCATCGGGGCTGCGCTCCTCGCGCAGGCGCTCCGCCGCCTCCTTCCGCGAGATCACTGCCTCGCAGAAGGCTGCGACCGCGTCCCAATTCCCGACGCTGCCGACCATCGCCCTGACGATAGTCGGCAGCGTCAGGTCGGCACCAATGATTGCGACGAGTTCACGGCGCTGCGCTGCCCAAGCGGCGCAGACCTCGAGCGTATGCTGCGCCGTGTCCTCGTCGCAATATTCGAGATATGCCAGTTAATAAGTTCAAAAAAGCAATCAAGAGTAGATTTTGTGGAAAAGGTTATTATAAAATCTCGGATTATCTTAATGTTAACACAGACTGGTTATGAGCAGCTTCTCACTCAGGCTTTTTCTCGTTATTTCAAAAGGTGTTACACACATGTTTATTCTGTTGTTGTTACTATAATTGTAAAGCGTAGCGTGTTTTGCCAAACGAATTTGTTATTTAATCTGTGTTTTATGTTTGTGGCACACGGTAATGGTCATGCTCACTGAAGGGTCTGCTTGCGGTAGCTACGAGGAGCGGGTCACTCCCTTCCCTCCATTATGGTTGAGGGGAGTGATGTCTGCTCTAGTGGTTAACTCGTGATCGAGTGCCGCTTGCGGTATCTGGTCCAGCCATGGTACTTTTTCGTTATATTTAATAACTGTATTGTATGATGGTTCGAAAGGCATCACACTGGAGCTATTAATAGACGTGTTGTTGTATATTATTTTATTTAAAATAAAAAAATAAAAAATGGTAAATGAATAAAACAGAAGACAATCCCACTGAGTTTCTTGCCGGATCTTCTCAGTGCGGTCGCGTTCCAATCCGGTAGTAATTTAAGGTAAAATGTGAAAAAATGACCATATGTAAGTGTCCCCGCAGGGTTTATAAACATAACTAGCAATCCGCCCTCGCTTCGCTTCGGATTCAGTCGCCTTACGCGCGTAGTTCCCATTGCCGTGGGATTACCGGGATAAAATATAGCCTATGTTACTCCCTGATATTATAGCTTTCCAATGGTGAAAGAATTTTTAAAACGGTCCAGTACTTTTTGAGTTTATTCGTTACATACAAAAATACAAATCTTTCCTCTTTATAATATTAGTGTAGATAAAGGATTTGATTTTGAATTGAATTTTTCCCGTATGGTCCCATTTTAATTAGACCCAGTTGAAATCGGTTTTTTTTTGTTAAAATCAGTTTCGCTCAATATGCTTAATTACTGCGTGATCTATGACATCATTTGCAATCAAAATGTGACTTGCTTACGTAGAGCCGCCCCTTATTACACAATCATATCGATAATTTCAATTTCATGATTATAATTTAAACTTGTTATCATTGATTACAGAGAATTTGTGTATATATATTAGTACCTGTGAAAAAAAAATACCATTAAAATTTATATTGATGAGATGAGGCATTTAGATGATAGAAATGTGGAATCTATTTTTGTATTACATAGATAATGAATGCAAATTAAAAGCCCATTTATACTTACCATCCATAGTTAATTTGATAATATTTAAAGAATGAATAAAAGCAAAAATGATATGAAAAAAATCTTATATTTATTTTTTATTGTTGACTTGAAAAAATTACGTTTATAAGCGGACATAGCAATATCAGCTTATGAAACCCAAATTTCATTACATTCAAATATGGATAACCTTTATAAGGGTAAATATTTTTAAAGACGTAAGTTGTTTCTTACTTTTTAACTAATATTTTTACTTTCACATTTCACTTATTTACCCATTCATGCTAATCATTAAGTAAAAACAACATAGATTTTATGTTGAACAGCTTCTTGCACCAATGTTGTATGGCTTGCATATCTGTGGCGACTCTTTAGAGGGGCCCATTAAGTGATTCGGCGAGTCACTGTCTGCCAAAGTTCATGGCATAATGGTACTGAAGACAGATGACAATTTTTAAATCAATGGTCTCAAGTTAACTAATCCATCGAACGAATAATCCGACATTCGTTATTACAGACATTTATAATTATCTACCCGATACAGAAGATTAGTTATAAATTTATTAAATTTTGACCCACATTTTAGTACAAATTTATTGCCAGTGTAAGAAGAAAATGATTCTATATGAAAAAATTATATTGTTTATGGTTAGTAATTATTAATTATTAAATTTGTAGCAATTATTGTTACAATTTGTTGATTTTAAACTAACAAAACTAATATACTACTACCGGATCGGAACGCGGCCACACTGAGAAAGATCCAGCAAGAAAACTCAGGGGACATGATGCTAAAAAACTTAAAAAGGTTTTTAACATTACTTTTAAAAGTATGTATTTCGACGATTTATGTTAATAAAAACAAAATTTGATTTCATAATTTGTATAGTGGTGTGCGTGTGTACGTGTGTAATCGTCTGCGTGCATGTAGTATTTTTAGATTCATATTTCGAACGTTCGAAGTACCGACACTATCCTTCTATACTTATTATTCTAAGAATAGAATGGTTGTAAATCCAATAGCACGTTGGATGTTATCAAATTAATGACATGCAAGCCAAAGCAAAGGATTAACAATATCGATATGAGAACGTGATTACTGTAAATAAAACGAAACGTTTTTCAGAATCGTGACATGTAAAAATTCATATATTATGTGGTTCCCCCCTTAATGTCTTATTCTGTTATTCATAGTTACTGAAAGTTAAGAATATCATTTGGTACCACCCTTAACATTCTCTCAGGATCCTGAGAAAATTTTAATACTCACTGCAATAGTCCACACGCCAGTTTTTGGTAGATTATGGTCTGGGCACATCCTGCCCAATCTGTCCGGGGCGACGAATGAGCGGCGTACTATCCCATAACCTACTGTATTCCCTCCCCATCGCCATTGAGCTGACCACTGGTACAGATTCACTTCTACGATTCATCATCCACACGTCTTGTTTTTTTTTGGGAAAGCTACCTACGAGAGGGAGTACCCTCTCGACGTCCCCTTCCCGGGACGCCGATCGCTGTCGCTTGTCTCTCTGCGGGTGCCGGACTAGGTCCCCGGTCCAGTCACCCGCAATCTCTGCTAGGGCGGCATCGGGCGCAGGTACTCGCAGCCGCGCCGCCCCAGTCGCCGGTGGAGGACCGTGTCTTCGTGGAGACGTTCCTCCCATCATCCGCCCGCCTGCTAATCCTAGCACTTTTTTTATTGCTATTGGTGGCGAACGAGCAAACAACACACCTGATGGTAAAAATTGAAGGGAATATGAATGCATGCAGGTTCGGTAATACAGAAGGCATCACAAAAACTCACCACATGCAAACACTTTCAGAAAGTTGGACAACATTTAGGTCATTATATCCCTTTGGGTCGCTCTTAGCGCTTTAGTGTAAGGCAACAGGTTTATGAATAGGGTTTAATATCAACATTTCATTTTATACACACCCTACTGCTGGGCGCGAGACTTTTCCCCAATAGAAAAGAAATTGACCTACTATACCACGCTGGTCAGGAATGTTGGTATAGATATATACTGTTTCGAATTGTTCTTCACTTTCATGGATGTTACCTATGTGCATATACCCACGGCCAGATAGGGTGGTGTATCTTACTCCGTCACCACACGGATAATCTACATTAAGTTCCACATAGATGAAATTGTATTTACAATTTTTAGAGATATCGTCATCATCATTTCAGCTCATATACGTCCCAATGCTGGGCTCGAACCTCCTGCAATAGAAGGAAAATTGAACTACTAAGCTACGCCACACTGATTAGTAGTGGTTGGTATATTTTTTTTTATGGTTGGGCTATGGTAAGCGCACGCGCGGTCCAGTCCGTCCGGGGCACCTCAGTAGTGGTTGGTATTTTTTTTTTTTTTTTATTGCAAACGGTGGCAAACGAGCAAACAGTACACCTGATGGTAAGTGTTGCTGCCGCTCATGGACCGTTACAAGGCCGTTGCCTACCGCGAAGAAAGCGAAGGGAGTGTGAATGCGTGCTTTGAGGCTCGGTGATACCAAGGGCACCACCAAAACCCTCCACACGCAATCACCCTCAGAAAGTTGGGCTTCCGGCTCTCTCGCTCACCGAACGAAGCGCAGTAACAAATTGCTACTACTCAGACGTCGATTTTCTGCGAGAGCATGGTACTGCCCCGGACGGACCGGCCCGCGGCTGTAGACAGATAACTGACAGTGTGGTCCTACCACTCCTAAAGGTCTAATTTCAATTTTTTTTTCTTCTTGCATAGATAGTATTTGTATATTATATCCCTTAGTTATATTTTACCTACGATACCTATGAATTTACTCTAGAAGGTAGTGAATGTTATTCTTGCATCCCCACACAGGAAATGTGTCATTAATATCAGGGTGTAAACCTTTTTTTTTTGGGTGGTCTATGTTCAGCAAACTGGCCGCCCGGCTCCAACCGAGGCGATAATGGAACGGCGCGCGGCCCTATAACCCAGCGTAGCTCGTCGTCTTCGTCTTTGGGCCAACCACCGGTATCGAGTTGCTTGTCCTTCGTGGTCGGCCCGACGGGTGTAAACCCTGAACGAGCTGACTAATTCATGGAAGCTGATGGCAAACTTAGCAGTATACTCCCACCATTCGATCAGCGGATTAAGAGAATATGGAATTATATTAAAATCACTTGATAGGGGCATACCCACTATCAACTATCGTCAAGTTTATAATGGATTATGAATGTTAATTTTATGTTATCAGTAAATAGACACGTTTTAAATTAAAACATTATTTGAATTGTTAGATAAATGAAATCATTATAAAATATTAGATAATATGTCATATAATGATGGAAATTAAGAATGTCATCATCATTATTTCAGCCTATAAATGTCCCACTGTTGGGCTCATAGTAGGGGAGCCCAAGCGGGGATTTTGGGATTCACTAAAGCGCGGCAGATTAATATACAGGGAGATACCTTGTACCCAGTTAAGTACCTCCACCAAATATGAGCCCCATATATAAGGCCGCCCGTCAAGGATAAAGGATCAGATTAGTAAAAAAAAATTGATCATCGAAAATTCTCGAGCGCGTCAGATTAAGGTAGGATGAGTTAATTACATGCTAAAAAGTGTATAAATGACATAAAAAAGGGAAGGGCATCAAAGTTGTAAAAAAAAACGTCATCTCGACATTCTCGAGCGACATTCTCGTCCTCTCTCTTGGACCGTGAATACCAACGGACGTGTACTTTTTAATATCTCGAATTATTGCATTTGATAAATATCTTAATTTTGTGAAATAAGACAAAAATTAACGTAGTACCAGGTGTGCATAAAGTTGTCGAGAGTTTGTTGGAGTGCCTGGGGAAGCGGGACAGCATCAACGGAGACGTAAGCAGCTACACTACGCCTGTGTATCTACTTCGGTGTGACGTCTGCCTTGCCGCTTGCCACAACGTATAGACGACAGCGATTGGCGGGTAAATTTTTATTTCGGCGATTAGAGTTGTAGTTGTTTTGGAGGACCGAACTGCCTATCCACCTTCTTGTACAATGTCAAAATCACTATTAAGAACCCCACCAAAACAAAATGTAGCATCAAAATCAGAATCTGATATCCAAAAATTATATGCAAATCAATCTACGGAATTAACTGTAACTCAGCGGGCCAAACGTAAATGTTTGTCTTCTGAGAGTACTGCCGATGAGTTTGATAGCTTCAAACATGAGATAATACAAATGTTTAAAGAATTGACAAGTGCTCAAAACTCTCGCTTAAAATAAGCGGATAAATTGGAAAACCACATTATGGACATCAAAAGTCATTATGCAGATATAAAAAAAACAAATCATGAGCTAGAGAAGTCTCTGACGTTCGTATCTGACCAGATTTTATCTCTGGAGAGTAAAATTTCAGGTTTAGAAAAAGAGCAGCGTTCCGTGACATTGAGGATATCTACTTTGGAAGAGAAGCTCGAAACCTATGACCGTAACCTACTTAAAACTTCTGTTGAACTTCGTAATGTACCTAAGAGAGTAGCTGAAACTAAATCAATGTTATATGATTCAATTATACATCTTTCAAATCATGTTAATTTGGATATACAATCCAGTCACATTCGCGACATTAGCAGACAGCCATCAAGAAAAGAAAATCCAACTGCAAACATAACTGTAGAGTTTTCAAATACTTTACTGAAGACTAACTTCCTGAGTGCGATCAGGCAATACAACAAAAAAAATCCTAATTATAAGGTGAACTCAACCCATTTGGATATAAAACATTCTCAAGAATTACCTGTATACATTACCGAACAATTATCCCCTCAAGCTAAACAGTTATTTTACATTACAAGTCTTTGCAAAGTCAAATCAGTACATGTTCTGTTGGACTGCAAATGGGCGAATTATGTTAAAGAAAGATACTAGCAGCCAAACCATTCTTGTAAAAAATGAAGAACAATTAAAGCAATTGCATCAGTCAATCACTATCTGACTAACTCGGTCCATAGAATCATACTATCTACTGTGTAATATCATTTCAATCTTGTTAAGATCTATAATTTCGATTCTAATTATTTTTAAGTTATCTAGAATAAGCACACAAACATTCTACATATATAATTATATTTACCACCGGCCCACTGAATCATTTGTTACAAGTATTTATAACAAAAAGAAATATGGATACAGGTGTTACTTTTTTCACTCTTATCATATTTTGGCGGTACTGAAATATCCTTTGCCAATTAAAATACATAGCTATGTAATGATCTTATTTATTGTATCTGAGTGTGTTCTCTCAACGACAAATTTTACTTTTTGGATTTTATATCTAACCCATTTATTAATAAAGCTTTTATCCCGAATTATCCGCTATAACAATGGCTAATAATGTTAATGATTTAACTTTAAATATCGATAATCTCACTATATCCGAAGTTCACACTTGTGCTCCAGAGCAAACAGTTAAGTATTTAAATCATCCAAATCGCTTTTTAAAAATTTTTACTCAAAATATTAGATCTATCAACCGAAATTTTCTCAACCTTCAAACCTTTATGCATCGTCTTTCTTTTGAATGTGACCTAATTATTCTAACCGAGTGTTGGCTGCCTTGCTCCAGTAATGTCAACTTACCAATCCTTCAAAATTACATTTTATTTAAAACTTCTAATCATATCAATCAAAGTGACGGCGTGGTAGCATATGTAAAATCTGAATTATCAGTTATCTGTGAAGAACTTGACTTAAATCAAGCAGCTTCTGGAATTATAATCAAAATAAACTCCAATATAGCTGTAATCTGTATCTACCGCTCACCTTCCCGTGAAAACATAAATGAGTTTCTCTTAGCCCTCAACAAAATTCTTCCATCGCTTAAAGATTTTAAATCTGTAGTCATTACTGGCGATGTAAACGTTGACATAAAGCCCAATACTCTCGACTTACGTTCACATGACTACTTGAATTGCCTAGCTTTCCACGGTTTTCTTGCTGCTCATACTCAACCCACTAGAGGAAACAACTGCCTAGATCACACTATTTTAAGAACAAAATCCTCAACATTATGTTTTGTTTATGAATCTACAGTTATTGATCACTATTCTACCTTGATTTGTGTAAGTAATCATAGTGTTCGGACGGTTACTTCCCCTTCTGTTACAAAAATTGATTATGAAGCACTCGATCAAACAATACCTCAAATGAACTTTAGTCCTCTTTTTTTAATAGCAAATCCAAACACAGTAGCAGATAAATTTATTGAATTATTGACAACCGCAATTACGAAAAATACCCTATTGATAAAAATAACTTCAAAGAAAAAAATACTAAAACCCTGGATAACACCTGGCTTATTACGATGCATAGCAAATAGAGATGCTCTTCATAAAAAAGTTAAAAAGTCACCATCAAATGAAGTATTACTCATCACTTATAAACGATATAGGAATTTTTGCACCAGTATTTTAAAAAAAAACTAAAAGAATTTATGATGCCCAACAAATAAAAAAGGCTAGTCACAATCCAAAGAGGCTGTGGGACACCATAAGGCATGTAACAAATACTGCTAAGGTCAGGAATTCTGCAGATTTATTACTAAAAACGTCATATTCTCAATCGTGTAATGAAGTTAACTTTTTCTTTGTTAACGTGGGCAAAACTCTCGCAGAAAGTTGTAATAAAATGCAATCCATTTACTCAACAGCCAGTTTACAAATTCTTAATAATCCCGCACCTAGCTCATCTTTTGTCTTAAGTCATACCAACCCAGACGAAATTATTGCCACTATAAGTTCGTTGCGCAGTAATGCATCTACTGGTTGGGATGGTATTTCATCCACTATCTTAAAGAGATACTCTGGCTGCCTAGCTCTTATCTTAGCTTATTTGTTCAACTTATGTGTTGATACTGCTGTGTTTCCCAACGCCTTCAAAAAAGCTATTATTCACCCCATTTTTAAGAGAGGTGATGGGACTGTACTGAACAATTACCGCCCCATAGCTGTTTTGAGTGCCTTGTCTAAAATATTTGAAAAACTGATAAACAAAAGATTGGTACACTACCTAGATCGTTATAATCTTCTCTCAGCTCAACAATTTGGTTTTTGCCAAAAGAAATCAACTTGCGATGCTATTCATGATCTGACACACTTTATTATTAAAAATCTTAATGAGAATAAAAAGGTTTTAACTATATTTCTTGATATTGCCAAGGCATTCGATACAGTTCCTATACCCATTCTCTTACTCAAACTCCAACGGATGGGTATTAGAGGTCTACAACTAGAATTATTTCAAAGCTATTTCTCAGATCGTTGTCAAATAGTTAAGATTAACGACTACACAAGCGAGGAACTACCCATTAATTATGGAGTACCGCAGGGCAGTATCCTTGGTCCGAGGCTTTTCCTTGTATTTATAAATGACCTGTGTAGTTTAGAAATTCCATATGCTAAATCCGTATGTTATGCCGATGACACAGCTTTCACTTTCGTCGCTGAAACGTGGTCGGATTTAGAACGCAGAGCACAGTCTGGTTTCAACTTAGCGTTAAATTGGCTGAGTTCTCACGCATTAACACTCAATACAACCAAAACCAAATATATTACTTTTTCAACAAGCCTATCATCTCAGCCAATTGTGGCACTGACTTTAAAGGTGCATTCTTGTCATATGTCACAACAATTCTCATGCAACTGCTCTTGTTTATCATCTACTGATCACATTAAATATCTTGGTCTCATTCTAGACAACCTCTTAAATTTCAAATTACACGTAAACACTCTCGTAGCGCGAGTACGTAAATTGATCTATATTTTCAAAACTCTACGACATATCGCAAATCAAACCATTATACGTGGCGTATACTTTGCACTATGCTTCTCTATTATAACATACTGTATTTCTTGCTGGGGTGGAGTACCAAAACCGACCTTGAAGCCACTTGAAGTTGCACACAGAGCTATATTAAAAGTTGCGACCTTTAGGACCATAACATTTCCAATAAACATACTTTATAAAAAAATCAATGTTCTCAATGTACGTCAATTATTTCTATTTCAAACAATCATTTTACAACATAAAAACACCCCTTACAGAAAAATTACCAAACGTCGTAAAGATAAAATTTGTACTGTGCCTACACCTAGGAAAACTTTCACTAAAAGATTCTTTTATTACTTGGGGCTCTACTTGTATAATAAACTAAATGCAACATGCCCCATATATAAATTATCTCGATTTGCTTGCAAAAAGACTGTAAGATCTTTTTTCTAAACAAAACTTCTATTGAAACCGAAAGTTTTTTGGAACATTGGACATAGATTTCTGTCGCTTCGACCTAACAAGATATTTTTATTAGCTTTATTTATTTATATATTTACGTATTTTAAAAAGAGCCTATATTTATAAATCAAATACGAATTCATTCGTTCCGTATAAAGCTTATCACTTGTAAACTTATTTTTATTACACACTCGTTCATTTTAAATAGATATAGATATACCACCCCTTTCACATCTCATTGAACAACCTACTAAACCACATTATTTTTTTTTTATTTATTTATATTTGTAATATACACATTTTATTCAGAATTATCTTCTGCCAAACTGTATAACAGTTTGTCGGCAGTGTTCTCATGGTTACGTACTACACATTACACTATTAAACACCTATATAAATGTAGGTACACACAAATACACATCTAAATCATATTATCATATTTATACATGCAATTTCTCTCATATGTTTTGATATAATTATATAATAAAATTTAAAAAGAAAATAATAACAATTATGTATACTAAAAAAAAAGAAAGACTAAAAACAAAAACTCCATTCATAAATAAATTTATCTATACATTGATTTCTCCTATATTTTATTTTTAAATCCTTACACATTGATTAACTTTACCTATTCTGTTCACTATGGACATACTCAAATAATGTTTTAATAGTAAGTTTTTTAGATGTTTTTTTGTAACGTCATGGGTGATTAAATGTGCTGGTAGCTCATTTAATAGTGTAGGAGTTAGCCACCTTCGCATGCGTTGACCAAAATAATTGTTCACTCTTGGAACCTTATATTTCATTTTTCGTGCAACCTTACGACTTGGTTGCCTATGGACTATCTCATTTTTGTGTTCATTTGAATTATATTGTTCTAATATTATCATAGACTTTACTTTCATTTCTACTGGAAAAATTCTACAAAGTTTAAATATTTTTTCATAATGCTGATTAAGACTGTTCTTTGTTTTCTTATTTATTAATAATTTTAGTAGTCTAAGTTGTATTTTTTTAATCTTGTTTAGATGCGTTGGAAAAGTTAGTCCATAAGCTCCCAACCCATAATTTATAATTGACTTAGCTAGAGCATATTATTATGAATACATTGTTTATCATTACTTTTTAATTTACAACTACCCACACATTTAAAAGACCACAAAATATTTACACCTTATTCAAAACAACTATTAATAATACCTACATTTGTTACGAGGGAAGAGGACTGTTATCCCTTACTACAGGTTACTACCTAACCTATCAAGGGTATCAGAACTTCAACCAATAATTGTTTTATATAAGTTTAGTTGTAACTCCTAGTTTATAAATCACTTTGTTATAAACAATTTCTTTAAATAAATTGATATTGAAATTGATAATGATGGAAATTAAGAATGTCATCATCATTATTTCAGCCTATAAATGTCCCACTGTTGGGCTCATAGTATGAGAGCCCAAGCGGGGATTTTGGGATTCACTAAAGCGCGGCAGATTAATATACAGGGAGATACCTTGTACCCGGTTAAGTACCTCCACCAAATATGAGCCCCATATATAAGGCCGCCCGTCAAGGATAAAGGATCAGATTAGTAAATAAAAAGTGAGCCGTCGCTCAGGACGCCTGACAGATGTGAAACATCGACACTATTTTGTACGAGTAGAGACACGGTATCGAATATAAAGTATCGATACTGAACTCATGAATTGTATCGAAAGATAAGTAACGTACTGTTTAAAGTATCGAGTACTTTTATTTACTTTATCTTTAGGTATCGAGTACTTTTCTTTCGATACCGATACTTTTGTATTGGATATTTTAGTCAATAAGTACTTTTTGGTAGGTATCGTATCGAATAAATTATCCATTTTAAAATTGACTTTACGACTCATATTTATGGTAACGTCATTTAGTACAAACGAAATGAACCTTCTAAAACGTAGCTTGAAATAATTTGCGATTTATAAACCAGAAATAGCGACATCTATCGAGCAAACGACCAACTCTAAGCTACAATATATTTTATAAAGAACTCTCTAATCCTGTAATGATAATAAGACAAGCTGTTTAAAGTGAGTCAAAATCCAATTCTTAAGGAGTTGGTGACATACAAATAAATAAATACACCGCTGAAACTAATAAAAGCCTATAAAAAATGAAATGCTTTAATAATTCATCCGTTCACAGACATTCTTTCCGCACGAAGAGTGTGATTTAGGAAACAGAAATGGCAGCATTTATCGAGCTAACGACCAACTCTCAGCTTCAATATATTTAATAAAGAAATTTTTAATCCTGTAATGATAATAAGACAAGCTATCTAAATAATTTTAACGTCATTGGTCCTCCTTAAATTTTCAACTTTTAAATGAAATTTGACTGTTTAAAGTGAGTCAAAATCCAATTCCTATGAAGTTGGTAATATACAAAGAAATAAATATACACCTGAATAGATATACACCTGAAACTAATAAAAGCCTAAAAAAACGGTTCTCCAGTTTTCGTAGCTGAAAGTAAACTAAATACCATACCTACTGGTATATTTATATTACTAAGTTAGAGAATTTTACATTGATTTATAAAACAAGTATATATGCATAAAAGAACATTAGATTACCACAGGAACTAATACGATAAAACTAAGGCATAAAGTATTAATAAAATACCGCGATTTTTTCCCAAAAAATGATGATTTTGATTCAATAAACATTTATTTTCATTAATATACATTATAAGTAACAATTTACTTTGAGTTCACTAGATGGCGTTGTACAAAATTTTAAATCGCACCATGGTTTCGTTACCAAAATGTAGGTATATGCATCCAAATATTTATTTAATATTTAATTATTAGGGGACCGCGAAGCGTGGCGTTAAACGCCACGCGATGATCACGGTCACCCTCGCCTATAGATGTTTCACATAAAAAAAATTGATCATCAGAAATTCTCGAGCGCGTCAGATTAAGGTAGGATGAATTAATTACATGCTAAAAAGTGTATATTCCACTAATCTGACAATTTGAAAGTGACATAAAAAACCCTTCCCGGTTTCAAAGTTGTAAAAAAAAACGTCATCTCGACATTCTCGAGCGTGGCAATTTTTTTTTTTTTTATTTTAAAGCAAATAATTCAAGGATAACGAAAAATATATAATCTGACGATTTCCACAAGCTGAAGTAACAAAAATTCGTCGATAAAGTTTAATGCGTGCAGCTGCGTGATGCCTATATTTCCCTCTCCGTGCTTCTATTCCTCTCTCACTCTTTCTCTATCTATTACTCTCTCACTCCGTCCCCACTCTGGTTTCTGTTGCCATGACGCCATCACAGCTGATCACACAGACTCGTTCGTGGCATGATATTATTAATAACGTATTTCCATCATTTTGGCTTTTTTTGTTATTTTAATATAAGTTATGTGAATTAAAGTTTATAAATATTTGCTATGAGTGGTATTAATATAAAGTGTGTTTTTTCCAGTTTGTTGTGTATTTGTGCCAGAAGAGGAAGATGATTTTACTGATGAAGATGATGATGATTAATTAATCAATTAATTATAAAAAATTAAATTTTTTTGAGCATTTTTTTAAGAATTATTTTCTTATAAATACAAGTATTCTACTTGAAAAACATATCCTTTTTTATTTGCGTGCTATTTCCTGAGCTTTTCAATTAATTACGTTTAATGATTTTATTTTTTTTTTGTCATATTAGGCGAATCCCTCTAGATAATTGTCAGATTATGAGACAGCGCGTCTAGGACATAAAGATGGACCCATATATATCTTAATCTGATGCGCTTGAGTATTTCAAAATGGCAAATTTTTTTTGCACATTATAATAACGGCCGCGAGTTTGCGTCACATCGAAATCGTCAGATTATTGAATGAGCGCTTTTTTTAGGTTCACTTAACATTCCCTTAAAAAATCTGACGCGCTCTATTAAATTCTTTTTTTTTCTATTTCAACCCTTTCGTACGACCACCTGCATCATGCAAATGATCAGATTAACATACGTACAATATTAAAAATACGTCGGATATCGATGCTATCAATATCTGACGCGCTCGAGTATGTCCATGCAACAGTATTTTTTACATATTTGAAAATCTATAGCCGCACCCCCCACCGATGAAAAGGTATACACTATATAACATTTTTTTCTTCTTATCATCTAAGCTTTGCAACCCAATAGGTCTCTATGACGCTGGAGTAAATCTCCATTTAGCATCGTGGGCTCCCCTACTATCAGGCCTCCTCCATAAAAGAAGGGGAATTTACCTATTCCACGCTGGTTAGACGTGTTGGAATAGGGTTTTGTTTCGGGTTTTCCTTCGGGTTTTCCTTCTATTGCACAGATGTTACACACCTTATTATATCCCTTAGTCGTCTTATACGACATCCACGGGCAAGATAGGGAGCGGCGAATTGTGAGTTAGGAGTGGTAGGACCACACTGTCGACAGTTATCTGTCTACAGCCGCGGGCCGGTCCGTCCAGGGCAGTACCATGCTCTCGCAGAAAATCGACGTCTGAGCAGTAGCAATTTGTTACTGCGCTTCGTTCGGTGAGCGAGAGAGCCGGAAGCCCAACTTTCTGAGGGTGATTGCGTGTGGAGGGTTTTGGTGGTGCCCTTGGTATCACCGAGCCTCAATGCACGCATTCACACTCCCTTCGCTTTCTTGCGGTAGGCAACGGCCTTGTAAAGGTCCATGAGCGGCAGCAACACTTACCATCAGGTGTACTGTTTGCTCGTTTGCCACCGTTTGCAATAAAAAAAAAAAAAAAAAAAATATTCCGTCACCACACGACAAAATATCTCCTTAATACTTAATATCGCCTTAATACTTCCTTTCCACTTAATGTCACTATTGTGGAGGAGGCTGAAGTAAAATCTGGGTGTACTATGTATTCTTTAATTGTATATTGATAAAGGCCCTCGTAATATAAGAATTAGTTCCTTAGTCTTAAGTTTAAATAAAATTAAATATATTTGATTGAATCAGTCTCAAATCCATTACAATATGTCAAAACAGATGACATATTGCGTCGACCCCAAGTGATTGGGATAAGAGCAAGATGATGATGATGAGTCTCAAATCCATTACTGTTCTAAAATGGAAGGAAGGAAGGGAGATCCACCATTTTCCCATGGTTAATTAATAAACCACACACTACAATAGAATGGAAGGAATACGGGATGGGATCAAGTTGGAATAGGATATAAGAGAATCTTACTCTCACGTGATAAGCTCCTTCTAGAACGTCAATTTCATTTGAAGCCGAACCGTCCTGATCTCGTCCTGGTGGATTTGATGTGCGGTATGTTGATTAACCGTTGGAAAGTGGTGGGTCTCCCGCCCTTCCTTCCATTTTTGAATAAAATTAAATATTTTGTGTAACCCCCGACACGAATAAAAAAATCTCTAAAAACTAAGCATCACGCCCTTATCATCAGGAGAAATCAACAACACTAGTTAAAGCGAATCTAATGAGCTTGAACTTGATGGATTTACTAATAAGCATTCCAGGATTTCGTCTTCTACTTTTGAGATCCATCATCAGAGTAGGATATACAATCATGTGGTTTTAAAAACCCATGTGGTTTTAAGAAACCTATGTGGTTTTTCAAATGTTAGATAATATATGTTTGAAAATTAAGTAGATACCTATTACGCGTCTAAAATCCTTACGGCATCTAACAGAGCTGATGACCTTGGAACGCTTGAACAGATATTGATGAATATTACCTTTCATTTAGGAACTACGATACTCCAGATACAAATACACAGATACACAGGTACACAGAGATGCCAATTCATAACACCCCTCTATTAACGTCGGGGTTTAGAAAATACCATTTACTTTCTGGTAAATCAAGTAAATTGTTGCAAATATTCGATTACAATATGTACCTATGGAGGTATCTCCTCCTCTTCTATAGCTGACAAACTTATTAATTCCCCATATGCAAATTTTATTTTGTTTTGCTGACAGGCTGTGATAGGTGACAAACGGCCCAAACCATCCGGGACGGCGGCAATGACGACGTGCTTCTGTATACGTACCATTTTATCCCCATGTAAGCAAGCCATCGGCCCATTACCACCAGACCAGCCCTTCGATGGCACATTTGGTGGGGTACCTTCTCGTGTCGAGGCACTGCCTTCGTTTGTTGTCGGAGCATCGCATCGTGCAATCGACATCCTTACGGATGACAGACCAATACCTAATCTGATCAACCGTTGCCTGTCAGAGAAGAGAATGGCGGCCCATTCCGAGCTGACTGTAAGCAGATCATGGGTAGACGAGGCAAAGACGGCCTACTATAGAGGATACGTTGTTAGATGTGTCAAAAGGTTCCTTAGGTAGTAGACACTCGGGAGGGTAACTAGCCGCACAATTTATTTCGAATGCTTACTCGAAGATGGTGTGCTTTGTTTGATTACGTACGGTGTTACAGCCACATGCACAACTTGATTTCGCAAAAAATTTTACTATTTCCCGTCCCAAATAAACGATTCAATTAATTAAACAACTAAAATACAACATAAAATTTGTAATTACATAAAATCACACGTTTTATCGTAATAATTAAGATGCAATTACTTGATTTTGTACATTATATTGATTTTAGATAGCTACGTAATCATTTAAATTTCATATCTCAATAGATCGGAATTTCGTTACATTTATTTATTACATACATTATCTTCTCTCTCTCTCTCTCTCTCTTGATGAATTGAGACTAGACTTTGCCCTGGTTATGCAACTTTTAACATTAATTGGAGGTAAATGATATTCCTGGAGTGATATATGGCATAAGTATATGTACCTATCACAAATTATTTTGTGTGGAAATATAAGCGTCCATATTGTTTGTCGTGTCGTGGGCAAGACTAATCTAGAAACTAAAACTCGTGAAAGTTTAATTTAATATAGATAATTTGAAAGAAATAAAATATATTTATTACAAAGAAGTACAAGTTTTTCGCAAAAATAAAATACACACAAGTAAATAAAAAGTTGTTCGTCACAAAACCTCTTCATATTACAGGTTAAAAGGACCTACATTGATCTAAATAATTTCATATATCATCAAGTTGGATGGGAAAAGCTGTATCCAAAGTTATCTCAACAGTTGTTATAATAACATCGGACAGCCCTCCCCGTGAGGGGGAAAGGGACAATATCATAAGAGCTGCGCTTGACAGAATTGTCATCACAGTTGGTGCTGTTCCTTGGAAAGTACGGCGGACCATTTTACTCAGGTTTTATAATCACCACGGTAAATAAAAGATTGGTGGTACATGCATTCTGTCCTTTCCTTCATTTCATTAGCCCGTAGATTTATACAGTGGAATATTGCTGCAGTTGCTGTGAAAATGCCACTCAGAACAGTCCTGTGCGTATGCATCAGACAGTTCCTTCTGAATTTTAAGTTGTCGTGATTCCACCTGGTGGGAGATAATCCTATGCTGTAACATCTAATTCTTATAATTGAGACTCAAGAATATACTATAATTTCTCACAGTATTTCTATAATAGGTTTCTTGGCTTGATTTTGAATTAGAATGATAACAGGATCCTAGCCTGATGGTAACACCCAGCGATCTCCTCTACCGAAATTTTAATATTTCTTAATATCAATAGCCGAGGCGAGGATTTGTGGTTATATATTCTGGTTCAAAGGGTTGTAGCCCATCATCATTATAATTCCAGCTCATATACGTTCTACTGTTGCGCTCGAGCCTCCTCCATAATAGGAAGGAAATTGATTTACTATAACCACTCTAGTCAGATGTGTTGGTATAATGTTTTATTTCCAGTTTTCCCCCTCTTGCATAGATGTTATATGCATATTTAATCCCTTCGACGTCTTTTACGACACCCATGGGCAAGAGAGGGAGTGATGAATTGTACTCTTATTCCGTCACCACACGAAAAATATGACGTACACAATTTTATATGAAATAGCATTTTTAAATAAGATGAGTACACCGAGTTTCTTGCCGGAATGTCTCGCCGTGTGCCGATTTGGTGATAGTTTATTATTTATTAATTCTCCTTCAAGATAGAAGGTAAACTAGTCTAGTATACAACGTCGGTCGGAGGGGTTGGTATAGGGTTTCATTTCGAGCTTTCCTCTTGTTGTATAGATATTATTTGCTTAGTTGACTTTAACGAAACCCAAGGTTAAGAAAAAGAGTGGTCAATTGTTTTCTTACTCTTTCACCACAGGGCTAATATACACAACAAATAGTTTAAATTGTAAAACCTATTCACGCTTGTTTTGAAAGTAATTGCAATTAAATCTTTCCATTCTTTTGCTGTACATACTCGTACTATAAACGATGACGCAAATCTGATGTCAGTTATCAAACAACGTAAGGATAAAAGCCTGCTGTTTGACTGATCGTTAAATAATAGGATGGGGATGGGAAATTTGAATGACGTAATTCAGGCGAACATTCGCCAAATGTAGTCTGTATACTGAGCCTGGCTTTAATCAGTCTATAGAGTATGTACAAATATAGACTGATTTTATCTAAATCGGGACCACAAATTAGTTTTTTCCGTGTAGTGACGGAGTAAGAATATAATTCGCCAATTTTTCTTCCCTGTGGGTGTCGTAAAATCCGATTGATATGCAGGTAACATCTACACTCAAATACATACAATATGCAGGTAACATTTACACTCAAAAAGGAAAACTTCAAACAAAATCCTATACCAATCCCTTTGATCAACGTGGCATAGTAGGTCAGTTTCTCTGCCTTTGTGGAGAAGCCCAACGGTGGGCAAATATGAGCCAAAATAAGATGAATTACATACCCACTATACTTTATAATAACTTGTAATGTCATTAATCTATTTTTGAATAATTTTTTGAGTATTATTTATTTATTTAAAGAATAAATATTTTTTTTAACAATTTAAGGCATGGAATGTCTTTTCTTTAGATGTTTTTAAAATTTACAATTTTCTTCTATCTATATAAAATGCTTTGTCAATTTTTTTTGTTTTTCTGTCTGTTTGTGGTTAAGATACCAATCTACCATGCCAGTATCACGGGTTTAATTCCAACGCCGGACAATCTTTTGTGTGATCGACAAATTGTTGCTCTGAGACTGGGTGAAATTTGTGTCCGCCACATATATATATATATATATATATATATATATATATATATATATATATATATATATATATATATATATATATATATATATATATATATATATATTTGAGGTTCCTTAGTAGAGGGTGCAGCGCGAAATTTGTAGAGTGAATAGAAAAAAAAAGCTGTGCTTGCTTGACCCCAGGCAGCAAACTATGTTGTCGTGGTATCGCCCCTGCGCGGTCAGTCTCTCTACGGGTGGCGGACAAATCCCCGGTTCAGCCATCCGTGTCTTTGATATGGGTGGTTTTTTGTTGCTGTTATTGGCAAACGAGCAAACAGCACACCTAATGGCAAGTGATACTGCTCATGGACTTTTGCCAGGACGCTGCTTACTGTGTAGAAAGTGAAGTGAGTATGACTGCGTGCAATGAGGTTTGCTAATACTAAAGGCATCACCAAAACCGACCACATGGAAACACCCTCAGAAAGTTGGGCTGCCGATTCTGGCCGGAATCATAAACGATAGTCGAGAGTGTGATCTTATCACGTAAAGATAGTAAAGGGCAAGCACTTGGGCTTTTATTTTTGTGGTGGGTCGCAGTCGGCGCACTACTCGCACCACTCCGTCCGGGGCGACAGAGGGGCGTAAGCACGCACACCCGCAACCTACCTGAACACCACGTCGCCTTCGTCGTTGGACCGACCACTGGAGCAGGGTTACTTGTCATTAGTGGTCAGCCCAAGCACTCGGGCTAGCCACCGCCCGACGCCACAGCGGTGGAATGAGTTAGCTTGGAAGATTTTCTTCTTCATTCGCTCTGCCGAGTACTTGCGCAAGATAAGTGCCAAGAAGATGGCGACCTCATACTAGTTCCTGACCTGCAGGCATGATTTAAGTGACGGTCGGCAGCTTTGGTAGTGATGCTTGCGATGAATTCAAGACGCCACTTTACTCAGGTCACACAGACCTCAAAAGTATGTCTGTTGTCTCCTGGTTGGAACCACAATTGTAGGAGGGCTCTGTGTATTTCCACCTTTAAGTCCCACGGGAAAGTTCCGGCAAAAGCCTACGCTGCCTCCATCGACATGGTACGGTATCCACGTGTAGCCCTAAACACCATGGTTTTCTGCGAATGCCAGAAGAAAGTTCTAAAACAAGTGTTCAGAACTCGCTCAGATAGGTGCACCGTACAGGGCCACTGATCGAACCAGTCTCGCGTACAGCGGTCAACATGTAACACCACATCAACGATTCGGAGAGTCATTTGATAAAAATGCTCCTGAAAGCATCCTCGCCTGCCGAGTACTAAGCCCAAATATTTTATCTGGTCCTCGACCGAGTGGAAACGAATTAACGGTGATTAATGTGCCAATGGGTGCATAGTTACGGGGTCTATAAAGCAGTAAATCATTCATTTTATATAGGGTCATTCTAAGCGGCAGCGTGACTCATCGAATCACCACCTCGATACCGAGTATGGTTAAACGTATCGCTTATTTAAATTAAGTCCAACCCGGAGAGGGTCACGTCACAACTAATTTACCATACAATCACCCGCAAGTACTACCTCAGTTGGGAGCAGTACAACATAGACGTTAGCACAGTCTTCTGCGCGCTTCACGCCACTGCACCGCTCCAAATAGTCTAAGCCCCCTTAGGTTTAGAAACACCCCTGGATAACAGCGCTTCCCTGATATACACCAGATTGGCAAAATATTAAATGACTTGACGACATCTAAATATACCACCGACAGCACATCTCCACCAGTGACCGCCTTAATGGCAACGGGTCACAGACATTGAAAGGCTGCGATCGTGTGCCAGAAAGAATTGGTCTGATCGAGACAATTTCGCTAAGGTACTGGATGATACGGGCAATCAAGATTCTCTACACTAGCTTGCCTACATCATCCAGTGGAACACTCTAGACCTGTAGAACCCTGAACTCAATACACAGTTATCTGTGATTGCCTCTGCCACATATTATATCTACACGGATGAAGTCACAGGCAAAAGCTTAGTTATATTTGCATAATTCCTCCTAATCACGTTTTCTAAAATTTACATGCTTGTCTGGCAAAGGGTGGCAACTATCAAAAATGTCTGGCTAATGAGCATACATCGCCTACTTATTGCTCAAGTATTATATATAAAAATCAGCTTTTTTTTATACTAGTACGTAAATAAAATTATAATTTCATGAACATTAAGGGTGTCTGTCAAGAGATAGGCACGATGTTAAGTGTTCGGCAATGAATGACGTGATTCTTAATAATACCTGAAAATCACACTTTATTATTTGACGAATTTAGATCAATATTTTATATAGCTTTAGTAACATTTAAGTACCTGCTAAAGCCACTGTAACCTAAACTTCACAATGAACCACTGCTCTTACATATGTTAGGACTACGCGCTGACAAACTTTCAGCTTTTTATAAAATAACGAAGTTATGGGGTTCGCGGGCTCTTGTATGATATATACTAGGCCTAGAAAGGTAAAATTTTGTACACGGTTGTCTTTTTTTTTTTTGTAAGCGTACACTAAGAATTTCTGGACATTGAGCCCCTGTGGGTGTTTAAAGCATGTAACATTGGGTTAAGGAATGTGAAATTTTGTGTTTGGTTATCTTTTTGGCAATAAGAGAATCTCAACCTAAAGGGTTGAAAAGAGTATTGCCGGACCAAAGGGCCTAGAAACGTGAAATTTTGTATACGGTTCTCTTTTTCTTTTTTTTTTGCGTAAACGAGCACTAAGAATAATTTTTGACAATTCAACCCAAAAGGCGTTAAAAGCATATAGCCGAAGACATCAGGCCTATATATTCATAATTATCTTGCTCTTATCCTAATTACTTGGGATCGACGGAATATGTAGATACTCTTCTACCATTGTAGGTATATTACAAAGGTTTTAGAAATATTTTATATAAATATGTTTGGATGTTTGTTACTAAATTATGCGCAAACCAGATTTGGATAGAAATTGACACATACATAGATAGAGTATTTCTTAAATTAACATATCTAATTTATTTATTTTTTTCATATATATTGCCCCTTGAGATAATAGTTCAACCTTGGGGAAGTTAATTTTGACGCGTGTGAAGCCGCGGGCAATAACTAGTAATTATATAATTTGAATTAATCAACATTAGATTGCAGTTGTATTTATTTTTGTTTTATATTATACAGGGTGTATCAGGTTATGGGGCAACTGGTCAAAAGGGAGCTAGGCAATGGTGGTAGGAACCCATGAAAAAAATTTGAACGAAAAATATCCATTCGTTAAGGAATTAGAGACATGTAAAGTTTTCAATTTTGTCATCGGTTTTTCGTGTAAATCCGATTGAAACGTATAAAGTCAATGATACTTAATACGGAACATATTCATACTTTGTTAAATGTTCATTAGAAATTGAATAAATCAATGATTACGTTCGCATAAGCAAGACAAACTTCGCTTTAAAACAGCTGATCGGCCGATGACCGTTGACGGCTCGCCGTTGTTACCTACGCTCATTGAATCGTTTGCGCAATTCTAGGTATGTATGAATGAAATTATACTGTCGAAGCTTTACATGCCTACATGTATTCTATCTGTACATGCCTACATAATACGTAACATTTAAGGCATAGAATCTTAGACACATTTTTTTTGAAATCACTATAACTTTTATGGTATATTGTTTTTTGTGTATTCTAATTACGACCCTTAAACTACAACATACTCGAACAGTTGTCCCATAACCTGATACAGCCTGTATACTAGCAACCCGCCCTCGCTACACTTCGGTTTCAGTCGCTTTACCCGCGGCGTAGTTCCCGTTCCTGTGGGAATACCGGGATAAAATATAGCCTATGTTACTCCCTGATATTATAGCTTTCCATTGGTGAAAGAAGTTTTGAAATCGGTTCGGTGGTTTAAGCGTAAAAGCGTTACAAACAAACAAACAAACATCCTTACTTTCGCATTTATAATATTAGTATGGATTTATCGACGGAGCATATCAGTTTTAAAATATCAGGTCAAGTTTTCAATTATGAACGTAGCTTATCACAAGGTTTGTTGATATTGATCTTGGTAATCAAATAATACAAAATTATAACAAATAAAAAGTAATTTAAATACGATGTAGTCAAAATGAATCAAATACGTATGTTATCCATACGCTATCAGTCCATCTGGCAGGTAGTAAAAGTATACTCTGATTAGGTAGGTTCGCCATTCCCTATCTTACCCGTGGATGTCGTAAAAGACAACTATGGGAGATAATATGCACATAATATATGTGCAAGAGAAGGAAAACTCGAAATGAAATCCTATACCAACATGTCTACCTGGAGGCGGAAATGCTCGCCGACTTGTATCGGCGGGTGTCGAAGGTGCGCGGGGAGGGCGGTGTTGTTTCCCTGAGGGAGCCCACCGCCTGGCGCGTCGACGCCCGCCGAGACGTCATCGCCCGTTGGGCAGACCGGCTGGAGAGGCCTCGATACGGTGTCTGGACCGTGGAGGCCTTCCGGCCGGTGCTGATGCAGTGGTTGGAACGGCGGCACGGTGTACTCTCCTTCCGACTCGTACAGGTCTTGACGGGGCATGGATGCTTCGGCAAGTACCTGTACAGGGTCGCTAGGAGGGAGAGAACACCGTCCTGCCACCACTGCGATTGCGACGAGGACACGGCGCAGCATACGCTCGAGGTCTGTGCCGCTTGGGCAGAGCAGCGCCGTGAACTCGTCGCAATCATCGGTACCGACCTGATGCTGCCGACCATCGCTAGGGAGATTCTCGATCAGGAACTGGGACGCGGTCGCATCCTTCTGCGAGGTAGTTATCTCGCAGAAGAAGGCGGCGGGTCGAGAACGCGAGGAGGCGCAGCCTCGACGTAGCGACCCGCCGCCAGCGACTGGGGCGGCTCAGGCGGGATTACCTGCGTGCAATGCCACCCTAGACAAGGCCGCGGGTGACGTGACCGGGGATTAGCCCGTCACCCGCCGAGAGGCCGACCGCGTGAGGAAAGACCGACGTCCTCCCCGAGGGGAGGACGTGGGTCGATGGGAGGGTACCCCGGGTAGGGGGTATTCCGTCGGGCCGACCACTGATGACAAGTAACCCTGCTCCAGTGGTCGGCCCAACGACGAAGGCGACGTGGTGTTCGGGTGGGTTGCGGGTGTTGCGTACTTAAGCCCCTCTGTCGCCCCTGACGGAGTAGTGCGGAAGCGCGCCGACCGCAGCCCACCCCAAAAAAAAAAAAAATACCAACATGTCTGCCCAGCATGGTATAGTAGGTCGAATTCACTCCCATTGTGGAGGAGGCCCGTGCTCAACAGTGGAACGTATGTGGGCTGCGATGATGATGATGATATACACTATATTATATATAAACATACAAAAAAAAAACGTTAATTTAGAACCTCTCCCTTTGTTGAAGTCGATTAAATAGCTTTTAATGCAATAAACACGTTCGTCTCTTAACCACTGCTAAGAAATTCTTGTTCAATAGTTAGGTAAGGAATTAAGTACAAAAAATGATTGTTTTGCAAAAACGACATTATTTTGCTTAACTGGGGACAACGGGATAAAGCGCCTGTCAAATATAGGGTGTATGGTCACGTTGTTCATCAGCTTATAGATGTCCAATGGACATGGGACTTTGTTGACAATAAAAATTTATGTTAGAAGTTTTCTAGGTACTACTGTCCAAGTGATAGGAGACTAAGAGGTCGCGTAGCCACACAACAGTACAGGTGTACAGAAGATTGTCATCATCTTCGATCATGATCACCAATCATCATGATCGTCTTCGGTGCTCATTTAAGTTAAATTATTCAATTCAAATATAAACGCCATTCTTGATATAAACACTTTATTTGAACGCAGGGTACAAGACTAGTGGTTATCACCAGTTTACTCAGTGGCTCAATGTTGAATGTCAAAGAAAATATTGTGTGTCAATGAAAACGCGACTTTTTTTTAAATATTGCCAGTCAACATTGAGCCACTTGTCCGACAAACCGGCAACCGGTTTTGCCCGGCAGCGTCGGACTATTGAATTTGTCGGATAATAGAGTACTGCCTAAGACTTCTTATAGTCCTTCCGTCCCTTATAGTCTTTTTATACAAAAGAGCACCTTGTAATCCGACAGGTACGTACAAATACGTAATATATAATGAATAAACTTGTAGGATGGCGTGTGAAGATTAGCCACCCTACAATTGTGTTGTGGTCGGCGCAGGTTAATGTGAGAAGAAGGCGAAGAAGAATGAAGAGTGTTATTTATAAGACTGAAGATTTAATCACATAGTTCTAAATTATATACAACTAGCTGACCTGGTGAACTTCGTACCGCCATAATTTTTTTCGTAAATATATTTTCTAAATTTCCTAATATATAGTCTTTAATGGTAGAACCATTACGGCTTTGTCGGGAAAGATTTAATCGTCTTGGTCGCGCATTGTTAATGATGGTTTAAAGAGAATACAAATTACTGATTATTGATTTCTGACAAAATTATAATTATCAAATTTTCAACCATACTTAACTATAGACAAAATTACGTTTAGTTGTCATTTACATTTTGTTATTACATATCAAATGCGTTTTTGTTATCCTACGTTTCATAGTGACTTGTATTCTCTTTGACAAGAGTTTCGGCGCGAATATGGAAAAGTCATGTTAAGCTCTTGTATTATATTCAATTTTTTTTGTGTTTTATAGTGTTATATTCAATAATTTTGCTGATATTTTATGTAATATAATACAGTTAAGGTACTGAAGTGTGGTGAATGTGATATAAGAATGGTTTACGTGTATTTTCATATTCTACCGAAATTCCCAGAGAAATCATTAAACTAGGTTTTCAGCGCCTAATTAATGGTAACGACTTGACTTATTGACGGACATGACTATAAATAGGCTATTCTATATAAAGAATGGACGAAACAAAAAAAAATCCATTTAACATTTTGTACACGTCACACGGGAACGCTATCGAACGGGATAAAGACATAAGGCGAAGAAGTGAAATGAACGGGATAAAAAGTATCCTATGTCCATATCCTGGTTCTAAGATGCCTCCCCACTAATTTTCAGCCAAATCTATACAGCCGTTCTTGAGTTATAAATAGTGTAACTAACACGACTTTCTTTTATATATGTATATAGATATAGATATAAACAATAACTTGATAATAAACTAGTGACGACCGTACAAGTGTGCGAACGAATATTCGTTCGCACACTTGTATGAATGAATAGGCAGCCAAAGGCGGTATGCCAATAGTAATGCCATACTAGCATTCAGTCTGAGTGTAGTCCGAACGATAGCACGTGTGCCACAGGTGTCAGGTGCGAACGCCAGCTGCGTCTTGTTGTATGGCCCAATATTCATTAGCGAAGCGGATTGCTTCGCATTGTTGGGTTGCGGTCGGATAGCCGCCACAGTACTCCCCCCTGCAAACCATGGCTACGGTCGATAAAAGTCTGGTAGGCGCACTCTTCTTCCACTGAAAGTCCGCTTGATGTCGTCTGGGACTGGTTGGACCGGAACCTGAGCTTCTCTCGCCATATATGATGGTTTGAGCCTGTCAATCAACACGTTAGTGGTTTTGTAGTTTACAACTAATGTGAAGTACCTAGATTGCCGGCTGACGACCTTGTAGGGGCCGGTGTATGGTGGCTCCAAAGCACCTCTCAGGCGATCTTGACGGGCGAAGGCGTGTGATGCTGTTTGGAGATCGCGTGGGACGTAAAATGGTGATATAGTGTGCCAAGACGTTGGACAAGCAGACAGCTTCGCCATGTACGCGCTAAGACGTGTCGCGTACTGGGTGACTTCAGCAGTCGAGTAGGTAGTCATCTTTGGGACACATGAATTGACCGGGTAAGCGTAGGGTTTCGCCGCACACTAGCTCAGCGGGAGATGTTTGCAGGTCCTCCTTCCAGGCACTGCGCATGCCAAAGAGCACCAGTGGAAGTGCGTTGGTCCACTGAGAAGCAGGAGCGTGACACATCAGCGCCGCCTTAAGTTATCGATGAAGCCTTTCAATTATTTCGTTGCTGGAAGGGTGGTAGCTGGTGGTACGCAAATGGCGCGCACCAAGCAAGGCGGTGAGCGCCTTGAAAAGATGGCACTCGAATTGGCGACCACGGTTCGTAGTCACACGCTCAGGATAGCCGAATCTGGCAATCCAACCAGACACGAGGGCAGTGGCGCAGCTCTCCGCAGTAATATCCCGAAGAGGGTATGCTTTAGACCAACGGGTTAACCTGTCAATGACTGTGAGGATTGCCTCACAGGTATTGACCTGTAATCACAAGACGGAGGTAATGATCCTATTATGTCGAGGTGTATATGAGAGAACCTCGAGGAAGGTGGAAGGAAAGAGGAGAGAGGACTGGCGGTGTGACGGGTAATTTTACTGGTTTGGCATTTAACGCATTGCCTAGCCCACTCTCTACAGTTTTTACGAATCCCTGGCCAAACAAATCTTTGTGTCACCAGTCACACTATAGCTGCGCTTCCTGGGTGATGTAAGTTATGTATCGTTTCAAAGACTGGTCTGCGAAATTCAGGTGTGATGTACGGACAAAGTATAGACTGCGAGGTGTCGCAATAAATAGGTATATTAGTAAATTCAGTACTAATCTTCTGTAACCCCAATGATGTATCGTACTTCAGAAGTTCTTGCAGCTCCGAATCTGATTCTTGAGATCGTGCAAGAGATTGGTAATCAATGGCGCTAGTTACTTCTTCAATTCTCGATAAGGCGTCAGCGACGACGTTGACCGGTCCAGGTATAAACTTTATGTCGGTTGTAAATTGGGAATTAAAATCCAGGTAGCGATACTGTCGAGGCGAATACATGTCTCTGTTGAGTGAGAAGGCAAATGATAGTGCCTTGTGGTCTGTGAAGATGGTGAAGGTTCTAGCTTCGACCATATGTCGGAAATATTTTACCGCCTCGTACGCTGCAAGTAGCTCTCGATCATACTTCTTTTGAGCTACGCTCAGTTTGTGTGAGTAGAAGGCTAAGGGTTGCCAGTCTCCCTTCTTCTTCTGCTGTAACACGGCTCCTATAGCTACATCTGAAGCGTCCGTGACTATAGCGAGTTCAGCGGTAGGATCATTAATTTTTATCAAGCTAACATATACGTCCCACTACTATGCTGAAACCCTCTCCACAATGTAGGGAATATTGGTTTACTCTATAATGTTGATCAAACGGATTGAAATAAGTTTTTATGTGAAGTTTGCCTTCTCTTGCATAGATTTTTTTTATTGCCAACGGTGGCAAACGAGCAAGCAGAACACCTGATGGTAAGTGATACTGCCGCACATGGACCTTTACATAAAAGGGGCACAGCCGGGCCGTTGCCTACCGTGAAGAAAATACTCTACTTAAACCTCGTTCAAAGAAGGACATGTCATAGCGCTCGGGCAACACAGCAGCACGCAGCTCATTCCAGAGCTTGCACGTACGTGGGAGAAATGATCGCTGGAAACGTACAGTTGAAGACCATAACGTTTCCGGGTGAAATGGATGAACTTTGCTATACATATTGTATGTCTTAGTCGAGTTTTAAGACACTCAAGTACAAGAAATGGGGTGGTGAACTGTATTCTTACGACGTCATCAAACGGAAAACAAATAAATAATTAACAATACATATAATTTATTATCACATTGTTACTTGATCTACAATACAGGGTGTATCAAATTATGGGGCAACTGGTCAAAAGGGAGCTAGGCAATGGTGGTAGGAACCCATGAAAAAAATTTGAACGAAAAATATGGATTCGTTAAGGAATTAGAGACATGTAAAGTTTTAAATTTTTCATCGCTTTTTCGTGTAAATCTGATTGAAATGTATAAAGTCAATGATACTTAATACGCAACATATTCATACTTTGTTAAATGTTCATTAGAAATTGAATAAATCAATGATTACATTCACATAAACAAAACAAACTTCGCTTTAAAACAGCTGATCGGCCTTGGACCGTTGACCGCTCGTCGCTCGTAGGTACAAACCTACACTATAGTGTTTGCCAAATAGCATGGCAAAAGAGGTGATTTGGTGACCTTCACCACGATATCATCAAATCCAAGTAATCTATCGCTAATTCTATCGCTTTCCATACAAACCGTCTTATCGTTGTAATATCGTGGTGAAGGTGTGCTAGACTGTACAGAGGTTACAAACATTTGTCTGCGTGTAATTTGTTTAGAATTTTAATTAAGAAATTATTAAACACCTACACGTGCAATAATAAAGCATACGTACACGTTACCTACCTTACCACTGCCCTAGCATGAAACTGATAGCTAACCTATCTTATGGCTTACTTTTGTTAAATACGTAAGGCGAGGTAAAATAATATACTAAAATAATTTATTTATGACTTTACAAAAATCTATAGTTCTGGACTGTCACTTCCACTACTGTTACTATCACTGCTGTCTGATACATGAATTATGAATGCATCAATCTTTCGGTATGTACTGTCATCGAGGCCCATCATTATTTTTTCAATATCTTTTACGTGCTCCACACGGAATGTCAAACAAAATGACTGGGCCACACGACGCCACTGATCTCCTACACCTGACGCTAAAATCAGTTAAGAAAAGATTTTATGTTTGATACACATAACCTAAAATCTTGCATCTACTTGTGCGATCCTTTAGGTTTATTACACCTGACGGTAAAATGAGTTGAAAGAAATATGTCATAACTTAAAACTTGGCATTTTTTGGGCGTTACATAACTCTTCGAAGCTAATTACGTATTTAATTATAGGATCTATATTATATTGAATTTATATAAATATTCTCGGTACTTTAATTTTATAAAAACTTTTGATATTCAGACATTTGAAAGTAATTTGGCATTGTTATCAATGATATTATTTATAAAATAATGAAATGTCACCAGATACAGGTTAATCTGGTATTTTAAAACAATGAAATACATGATTATAGGATATTAAAAACATATATTTTCTATGGTAACTTTACTAGATTTCGTAAAATTTTGGGTTGTGCTGTTTGTAATGTTGCTTCCTGGTAGGCATCTACCAAAAGAATTTTGCGATAGATTTGTATGGTAAGCGATAGATTTTTTTGCATTTTAAGATATCGTGGTGAAGGTCGTCTTTTGCCACATTATCTGGCACTGAGTATATCATTGAAACGTTTGCACAATTCTAGGTATTATGAATGAATTTATACTGTCGAAGCTTTACATGCCTACATATATTCTGTTTGTACATGCCTACATAATACGTAACATTTAAGGCATAGACTCTTAGACACATTTTTTTGAACTCACTATAACTTTTATGTTGTTTTTTGTGTAATGTACATTCTAATTACGATCTATGACCGTTAAACTACAACATACTCGAACAGTTGCCCCATAACCTGATACACCCTGTATAGTGACACTTATATCAACGTTATATTTATAGCTTCAATATTTATTATCTGACAACAAAGCGACCATGAATAATTATCTAAATAAATGTCCTATTCGATAACACTATCTAATATTGTCATGTATTCGTTTTTTAATCTTTTTTTTTATTACCTGCATTAATTTAATCGTCGTCGGGTAATTCGGGCCGGCCACGGATGTCAAGGAATCGGTACCAGTGATCGGCACAATGGCGACGGGGAGGGAATACGGTAGGTTATTGGCCGCACGCTGCCAATCCGACGCCCCGGGCATATTGGACGGGGTGTTTCCAGATCGTAGTCTACCACAAAAAAGGTGACTTATGTTTTTTCGACACTTCCAACAAATATCGTTATATTTTACCCAACGCATACAATAGCTTAACAAGTTATATACTTAAACCTTTGTCAAGAATCGACCTATCTATTGGTGAAAATTCATACTTTTTTTGGCAAATAACATGTTCTCTGATAAAAGAAGAATCATTTTTCTCACAAAAAAGAAACTTGAAAAGAAAAAGCCAAGGATCGATTTGAGCGTCTCTAGTTTTGGAGACTGCTCGATTTCCCAAGTGTGCTGTTTTTATTCCTACTGGTAGTGGCTAAATATATCTTTATGTTCGAATTATATTTTTTTCATTGTCTGAAAACATTAATATAATGAGATTTTCTATAAATGAAACTTAGCTAGGTCGATTTATTGCCCTCAGCCGTTGCCGAGATTGTGAATATATAGAATTATACAAGAATAGCTTATTTACAGATATAACATTTGGAACAAATCTTGTAGGTAATTTTTTACTCACCTTGTCGAGTTTATTGTACATAATTACTTTGTTGATAGCGCGTACCCTATTTTCTGCAGACTTTAAATGATAATCAAAGATAAAATAAAGATAACCTATTGATAATCAAAGTTTATTACCCTACAAGATATAAATAAGGTGTTATGATAGAATTTCAAGCTTGGACTGCTATCCAAGTCTTCTATTTCTTAAGGATACACGAATGAAGTTACTGTGATCATCATCAGATTCTTATCCTACCAAAGCATTCCTTTTATACTGCCTGCTCGAGAAATTCATATCTGTTACATTCAGAAGTAATCAATCGTCGCAAATCTTAAAGATACTGATTAGAAAATTTGACTGAGTACACCATAGCAAATAAATCCCAGGGCACCGAGGGCCTGAAGTGCCGCGGTTTGGAACTTCAGAGAATTCTTTGGATAGTTTATGGGTTTCGCTTTTTTATTATCAGACTACCGTGTGGGATGATAAATGCAATCTGCACAGCCTGTCAAAAAAGGATTCTCTGCTACCATAATGAAGTATAGACTTCATAATACTTACTACTCATCATCATCATTATCATTTCAGCCTATCGCCGTCCACTGCTGGACGTAGGCCTCCCTCATGTTACGCCACAAAGTGCGGTCCTATGCCACCTGCATCCAACGACGCCCAGCAACTTTCACCAGGTCGTCGGTCCACCTAGTGGGGGGACGTCCTACACTGCGTCGTCCGATATGTGGTCGCCACTCGAGAACCTTTCTTCCCCAGCGGTTGTCGGTTCGTCGAGCGATGTGCCTTGCCCATTGCCACTTCAGCGTGCTAATTCTTCGTGCTATGTCGGTTACACCCGTTCTTCTGCAGATTTCCGTATTCCGGATTCTATCTCGCAGAGAAATCCCGGGCATAGCCCGCTCCATAGCACGCTGAGCGACTTTGAGCCTTGTTATGGGGCCTACATTTAGGGACCACGTTTCCGTGCCGTAAGTCATCACTGTTAACATACACTGGTCGTAGACTTGTGTTTTCAGACACTGAGGTATGTTGGACGAGAAGATCCTCTTAAGTTTCTCGAACGCTGCCCAACCTAGTTGGATTCGTCGGCTGATCTCGTTCTCGAAATTGGATCTACCTGGTTTGTCCTAGGTAAATATAATGATCGACAACTTCGAGAATCGCATTGCCAACTAGGACCGGTACAGGAATGACATGGGCATTTGACATGACTTTCGTCTTGTCCATGTTCATTGGTAAACCCACTAGTTGGGATACCCTGCTGAGATCGTTGGCACCATGCCAAGGTCCTCCATGGACTCTGTCATAACGACGATATCGTCTGCAAATCGAAGGTGAGTGATGTATTCGCCGTTGATATTGATGCCGAGTCCGGTCCAGTCTAAAAGTTTGAAGACATCTTCCAGTGCAGTGGTGAACAGTTTCGGTGAGATGACTTCTCCCTGTCTCACGCTTTTCTGCAACTGGATCGGTATTGTATTCTTATCCCGGACACGGACTGACATTGTGGCGTTCCTATACAAACACTTCAATACTTCAATATAACGATGGTCGATTTGGCACCGCTGGAGGGACTGCAGCACCGCCCAAGTTTCGACTGAATCAAAGGCTTTCTCATAGTCCACAAACGCTATACACAGAGGCCGATTATACTCCTCGGTCTTTTGTATAATCAGCCGAAGCGTAAGGATATGGTCTATGGTGTTATAGCCTTGTCGGAAGCTGGCTTGTTCGGGCGATTACTTATTACTACTTCCTTTTTATAATATCTATAACGGCAAAACACTTACGTACTGACATCGATTACGTCGACCCGGGTTTCGAGCTTCGTCTGCCAAGGCCCGGCGTGATAATGAGCACCGGATACGTTATAGACATCTTAATATATATAAATTACGTGTCACGTTGTTTGTCCGCAGTGGACTCCTAAACTACTTAACAGATTTTAATCAAATTTGCACACCGTGTGCAGTTTGATCCAACTTGAAAGATAGGATAGCTTACATCTTAATTTATATGCCCTCAAGGTTCGGTATTAAGTCCATATCTATGGAATTTAGGTGTTGACGATTTTCTCGAGTTACCTCTACCGAAAGATTGTCTACTGATCGGCTATGCAAACGACGGACTTTTACTTATACAATCAAACACAAGGGATGGTTTAGAGAAATTAGCGGAAACATGCCTCAATGATATATTCGATTGGGGTACACGAAACCGGCTTGCCTTCGCACCACAAAAACATATCATCTTTTATTAAAAGGACATTTACAATCGGCGCCGCGTATAAAATTCAATAATATGACTGTCAAAAAGAAAGAATCAGTTTGCTATCTCGTCCTAGTCTTAGAAAAAATTTTTCATTTATTGAGCATATTAAAACTGTAGGCGAAAAAGCGAAACGGAATTTCTACGCGCTTACTAGAATATCCACATCTACTTGGGGCCTTCGTTTTAATACACTTAAAACCATATACATGGCCACATATTTGGGGTGTATTTGTTACGCTGCACCTGTATGGGCCGATAGGGCCACCATAGGGGCGGCTCGCCTTAAATTACTACAGAGCCAACGATTGGCCCTAATATTCTTATGTAAAGCCTATAGAACGGTTAGTACCGAGGCCTTACCAGTACTCGCGGGTGTACTTCCGGTTGATTTGGAGATTCAGAGACGAGCGTCAATGTATTACACAAAGGAAATTATGAATACAGATTTCCTTCTACCGCGCGACCGAAATAAAATTGCTAGATTGTTTGCACCACAATCCATTGTCTATGAGGAACTTTTAACTGAATGGCAAGAAAGATGGGATTCATCATCGAAAGGTCGTCATCTTTATCTATTTTTTCCATGCATCCGGGAGCGCCTGGAGAAGGTGTGGCTGGAGGTTGACCACTTCGTGGCCCAATTTTTAACTGGCCATGGCAACTTTAAAAGTAAATTATTTTCTTTTAAACTCGTACCATCACCATTATGTCAATGTTCCACATCTGACCACGAGTATGAACAATCAGCACATCACATTCTCTGGGAGTGCGATCTCTGGTGAAACGAGCGTAACCTTATGTTAAACAGTTTGCAAGTCACCTGTGGGGTAGTTTTTTTTTTTTTTTTTTGCGTGGGCTATGGTAAGCGCACGCGCGGTCCTGTCCGTCCGGGGTGATGAAAGGACGGCGCGCGGGCCCATAACCCACCCGTACCCACGTCACCTCGTTATTTGTTGGGCCGACCACCGGAGCAGATGTGACTTGTCATCAGTGGTCGGCCCGACGGAATACCCTTTCGGGTAACCTCACGTCTCGACGTACTGGGACGTCGGTCGCCATCGCGCGGTCAGCCTCTCTGCGGGTGACGGACAATTCCCCGGTCCGATCACCCGCGGCCTCGGCTAGGGCAGTATTAGGCGCAGATACTCGCGCCTGCGCCGCCCCAGTCGCCGGCGGCGGAACGTGTCGCCGAATAGGAGCTCTACTCGCACACGATCCGCCGCCTCCTTCCGTGACGCTGTCGAGCATCTCCCTGGCGATGGTCGGCAGCGCTAGGTCGGCACCGATAATCGCGACGAGTTCACGGCGCTCCCTTTCCCACGCAGCACATTCCTCGAGCGTGTGCTGCGCCGTGTCCTCGTCGCAACTGCAGTAGTGGCAGGACGGTGTGCTCTCCCTCCTGACAATCTTGTGCAGGTAGTTCCCAAAACACCCGTGCCCCGTCAGCACCTGCACAAGTCGGAAGGAAAGCACCCCGTGCCCAACCACTCCATCAGCACCGGCCGGAAGGCCTCGACGGTCCTGACACCGTACCGAGGACTCTCCAGCCGGACTGCCCAACGGGCAATGACTCCTCGGCGGGCGTCGACCCGCCAGGCGGTGATCTCCTGCAAGGAGACCATACCGCCGCGAGCGCGCGTCTCCGACACCCGCCGATAAATGTCGGCGAGCATCTCCGCCTCCAGGTCCCACGGGGGAGTTCCGGCGTGGGGTAGTATACTATACGGACTTTGTAGCAACTCGAGAAAATTTCCGTGCGTTCATGCGTTTCTGCCATACCTACTGTAGCAATCAATCTTAACGCTCACATATAGGCCCCGTTAAGCTCTTCCGTATCCGTGGTGCCGTGCTGCTGCGCTATCGTAGCTGTACACCTTTTTACTTATTGGCCGACTAGTCATTTTGTTTTCCTGTCTCCCGCTTTGCCTAGGAGGGAAGTGGAATCTCTCTTTCCAACTCCTCCTCTTTAATCTTTTCTAATTAAATTTGTTGCGGGTCCCAAGACAATTAAAATCATATCCCGGGACTGCCTGAGGGTCAAACCTCGGTGTCATTTATGGAGACCATTGTGGATCCTGGCTTACAGGAGTTACAATGGTGGGCATGTGTGGTGGGATTAATCCCAAAAAAGAAAGATCTTAATTTATAGTCGCAATATTATTTTATTGCAAATTATTTGTATTACCTATATATACCTATTATTTGACATTCACAATTATCTGTTAACTCCAAACGATTTTAACAGATGACGATATCTGTTGACTGGATTGAGAAATTAATTAATAGATGGCGCTGCGATGTCAAACCTAGAAACGTGTCATATATGATTTTAACTTGCTTTTTTGCATAGATGCCATTTGTAAAAAAATATGACGACCTCCATGACAGATGTTCTCCTAAATAGTTTAGTTCCACTTAAATAGTTTAATAAAATGTAATATAACAAAGACATTAGCAACAGCAACGCGTGGCCGTGTCCGCTAGTTATAATCTATATATCCATCTCAAGATAATTTCAATACTTAATTATTAATACTGTAAGTTACACTATGTATGTATTTTATAACTATATCTTTTTCCACTTACAGATATTCCTTTGTTGAATATATATTGGTTATCACTCATTACGTCATCATCATCATCTCAGCCCATATAAAGTCCTAATTTTGGTCTCGAGTCTCATTCCTGGGATGGGAAATTGACCTACTATACCACGCTGAACAGACGTGTTGGCATAGAGTTTTATTTTGTTTTTCACTTACGGGCACTCGTATAATAGGTTTGACAATATTGACATATTCCAGTTGTCTAAAAATAGTTTTAGAAAACAAATTCGCCGTGACTTAACCCAAGATTAGGTCGTAAATAATATTTTTTGATTTTGTTTGTTTATTTTTATTTTTGTATCAGCCCAGTTGTTAATTCTTTTATTGCTGTTTCTTGTTTTCAGTAATTATCATTAACTATAAGTTCATCTAATCTAAGAAGTGCAATTTGACGTTTCGCATTTTTTAATACACAATAACTTTGGTCAAACGTGTACACATGATTGCAAACAATAAATCTTAAATTTTAAAGAACTATTAAGTTATTTATATAATTAACATTGCAGGTTACTTTCTAGTACAATAATGTAATGTTAAAACTCGTAAAACCAATTTAAAATAAAAACAACATGTAAAACACTGATTGTTGTTAACGATGTTACAATGTCACTTCATCACGTTCTGTACAGTAGAGCAGTGGTCACTTCCAATTCACGAATATCCAACTAATCGGTAAAAATATTAGAATAATAAAATTAATCGAATAGACCGAATTCTCAAATATTCGTATTAAAATAAAACCGTGATTCTACATTGTCCTTCTTTGGCTGAATTGTAAGCAATGACACCATTTAACATTCAAGAACAACTAAACTGACTTTTTGGTAGAAAAATAATGGACCTTCAGGCACTGCAGACGATTTATTCCATACACAAAAAAAGAGGAACAAGAACAAACCAATAACAGGTATCAGATCAATTCGATATGCCATTCGAAACCACGTCTACAGTTATTTTACAGGAGGTGAATATCTAACTTTGCTGAAAGTTCGACTGTTATGCAAAATGACTGAAATTGCATTATAGTGATGGACAACGCTCTGTACCATTCTGTCCAAATTAACAAAGCACCAACACAATTGAATAAAAAATCAGTTTTAGTGGAATAGCTGCAACGACAAGACGTGGTGGCCAACATGTTAACAGCAGAGTTAGTCGTTAGTATAACAATTTAAACCATTGAAACCACGATACGTTATAGACGAATAGGTAGATAAATTTGGACATAAAATAATGAGATTACCACCATATCTTGCAATTAGATTCATATTTGGGTTACGCAAATATGACCATGTTACACAGTTTCGCCAGCAGCTC
Organism: Lymantria dispar; assembly: GCA_032191425.1. Lineage (NCBI taxonomy): Eukaryota > Metazoa > Arthropoda > Insecta > Lepidoptera > Erebidae > Lymantria > Lymantria dispar. The sequence goes on along the minus strand of CM063452.1, from coordinate 25,836,911 downwards.
AAATGGTTACTATACGTCTTCGTCGCAGCTCTCATATTCTTTCTCTATTATACAGTGTATTATTTATTTCTTCCACTCCTTCCTATCTTAAAGCTCGTTTTCAATATCTTCATGATACGCATAATAGAAATTTGAGATCATCAGATAACATGAAACTGAAAATGCCGCTGCATTTTACATCATTCGCCGAGAAATCGTTCACAGTCACGGCAGTACGTCTGTGGAATGAACTTCCGCTAGATATAAAACGTTCAAAGACACTAGCCACATTTAGAATAAAGCTTAAAAACTATTATCTAGAATTGATCAGTTAGTATTTGCTATATAGGTACCTTATTATATAATCTAAATTCTGTTCATTACTTTAATAAACTTCACATTTTGAACTACTAACCGCGTTATATAAATATATTAGGTATATTTATTTTATATATGTGTATGTATGTGTATGTATGTATGTATGTGTATGTATATACTTATATATGTGTTTGTATGTATATATCGTATGTATGTGTTATTTATATATTTTATACATAGTTAAGCAGTACACCTACAACTACCGCTCTTTCCTTACATGTTTCCATCCAAAGGTTGCCTGGTAGAAATCGCTTTTAGCGATAAGGCCGCCCATTGTACTTTCTCCGCTTAGAATTATTATTATAAATGTGTTAACATAGGTGTGCAATAAAGTATAAATAAATAAATAAAATAAATAAATATCACTGCCAATACAACGCAATTGAATTGATATGAGCTAAAATTAAAGGTAGCTGTTGTATAAATTATATCTTGAATGTGAAATCGAAATTTTATCATATAGGTATTGATTTTATTGGAAATTTTGTTGAAGGAAGCATGTTCCCAAAGTCTCAAAGGATAACTGATTCAAAGTGGTGGAGAAAACAAAAAAAATATATAATGAATGATTTTGACAGAGATGTACATTTCGACAATTTTATTAATAATGAAATAATTGTTAACGTTTGCGACAATCATACTTCAAGTAATAGTAGTGATTCTGAATAAATAACTATTTTCGAATCCAATTTTTATTTAACCCGATCCTACTAAATATGATGAATAGATTTTCTGCCGAAATAATTAAATGTGTTTAGTATTACTTTAGCATTTAATTTATTCATCTCCTTTTTGAGAAAAAACAAATTAACCGATTATTAAATAAAGAGAATCAATATCGATTTTCACTAAAATCGGATGTTTTCGATAGCGATTATTTGGTTCACATACCTTTTTTTTTTTTTTTTTTTGTTTGGGTTGCGGTCGGCGCGCCCACGCACCACTCCGTCCGGGGTGACAGAGGGGCTCAAGCCCGCAACTCCCGCAACCCACCCGAACACCACGTCGCCCTCGTCGCTGGGCCGACCACTGGAGCAGGGTTACTTGTCATCAGTGGTCAGCCCGACGAAATACCCTCTACCCGGGGTACCCTCCCATCGACCGACGTCCCCCCCTCGGGGAGGACGTCGGTCTTTCCTCACGCGGTCGGCATCTCGGCGGGTGACGGACTAATCCCCGGTCACGTCACCCGCGGCCTCGGCTAGGGCGGCATTGCACGCAGGTACTCCCGCCTGCGCCGCCCCAGTCGCCGACGGCGGGTCGCATCATCGAGGCTGTGCTCCTCGCGCTCGCGACCCGCCGGCTCCTTCTGCGAGATAACTGCCTCGCAGAAGGCTGCGACCGCGTCCCAATTCCTGATGCTGCCGAGCATCTCCCTAGCGATGGTCGGCAGCGTCAGGTCTGCACCGATGATTGCGACGAGTTCACGACGCGGCTCTGCCCAAGCGGCACAGACCTCGAGCGTGTGCTGCGCCGTGTCCTCGTCGCAATCGCAGTGGTGGCAGGACGGAGTTCTCTCCCTCCTAGCGACCCTGTACAGGTACTTGCCGAAGCATCCATGCCCCGTCAAGACCTGCACGAGTCGGAAGGAGAGCACCCCGTGCCGCCTTTCTAACCACTGCATCAGCACCGGCCGGAAGGCCTCCACGGTCCAAACACCGTATCGAGGCCTCTCCAGCCGGTCTGCCCAACGGGCGATGACGTGCCGGCGGGCGTCGACGCGCCAGGCGGTGAGCTCCTTCAAGGAAACAACACCACCCCCCCCCCGCGCACCCCCGACACCCGCCGATACAAGTCGGTGAGCATTTCCGCCTCCAGGTCCCACGGGGGAGTCCCGGCCAATAGGCACGCCGCCTCCGTCGCCACCGTGCGGTACCCGCGGATGATCCTGACCGCCATGACCTTCTGTGGACGCCACAGAAGGGCCCTAAGTCGGGCGGTCATGGATCCCGCCCACACCGGTGCGCCGTACAGGGCCATCGACCGGATGACCCCCGCGTACAGCTGTCGACATGCCGCGCTCGGTCCGCCCACATTCGGCATCAGCCATTGTAGGGCGGACGCCACGCCGACGAGCCGCGGGACGAGCCTGCGGAAATGCTCCCGAAACCACCATCGCCCGTCGAGCACCAGGCCCAAGTACTTCATATGGGCCTGGATGCTGATCCCAACCGAATTGACGGTGATCGAGACGCCGATGGGAGGGTCCATACGGGGCCCATGGAACAAGAGGGCCTCCGTCTTGTCCAGGGCCACCCTCAACCCCAGCGCCTCGATCCGCCTGACGACCTCTTCGGTGCCTGACGTCGCCAGGCTTACCGCCTCTTGTAGCGTCCCACCGCGGGCTGTGACGAGCGTGTCGTCAGCGTAACAAATCACGCCCAGCCCGGGTGGGAGGCTCCCCCGCAACGCCCAGTCGTAGCCGATGTTCCACAGGGTGGGTCCGAGGACCGACCCCTGTGGAACACCGCACGTCATGGGTTGGTTCACATACCTAAACAACTTACTCTGACATCTGTCAAGATGCACTTCTTAGATTAGATAGACTATAATTGGTATTTGTATCAAATTATACTATCGTGGAACTCGGTAATTGATTCTGCTTATGTAAATGCAAACATCTGAGTCAATTTTCATATTCATTTGTACAACTGTGTGTGTTAAAAAGCTGTTGAGTTGCCTTAAATAAATAAATATCTATTCTATAATGGCAAAAAAAAAAATACTATCGTACAAGCTGGTCCAATGAATTTGACATAAGGTTTTATTTCAAATTTACCTTTTACTACAGTATCTATACCAATAAATAAAATTGGAGTGTCTGTTTGTAATGTCAAAATAATAGGCTTTTTTCATGCTCACACGGTTATTTGGACGATACCTATGCCTAAAAATCACTATATATTTTTTCCTGTGTCAGTCTGTCTGTCTGTTTGTTCCGGGTCATCTTCAAAGCAGCTGGACCGATTTCAATAATTCTTTCATCAATGGAAAGCTATAATATCAGAGAGTAGAGCTATATTTTATCCCGGTATTCCCACGGGAACGGAAATTACGGGGATAAGTCGACAGAAACCGAAGCGAAGCGAGGGCGAGTTGCTAGTCTGTAATAAAGTTAAACTGCAATATGCTTACAGGCATGATGTCTGGTGGCGACTATGAATACTACCGACTCATTGCTCGTGGATGTCGTAAAAGCCAACTAAGGCTTTTACCTGGGCTAATTCCATCTGCTGTGTGGTTCCGTGTCATGACGGAGTAAGAATACAATTCACCACTCCCTATCTTGCCTGTGGATGTCGTAAAAGACGACTATGGGATATAATATGCACACAACGTCTGTGCAAGAGAAGGATAACTCGAAATGAACCCTATACCAACATGTCTGACCAGCATGGTATATAGTAAGTCAAATTCCCTCCCATTGTGGAGGAGGCCCGATCCCAACAGTGGGTTGGTTGTGGGTTGTGATGTGTGGTTAAAAATAAAATTTACAAGTTGACATCAGGCAGGCAGCCGGCCGGTCATAAAATTATTGCCAAAACTTGTTGCAATATGTAATAAAGAAGGAAGCGTACATTGACAAATCACAAATAACTGGCATAAAAGTATGATAATAGAATAGAATAGCACTTTTTCATTTTTGTGTGTGCGAGTGTTGAGTGCTTGTTTGCGTGTGTGCCTGTGTGTATGTGTGTGCGTATGTGTGCGTCTATGTGGGCAGGGATTGATGTATGCATCTATAGCAAATTTGTAGCTTATTTCTTGTAATTATTCATCAGTTCGTTATATAAATGTCGCATCAAATATGGTTTTATTTCGGAATAATAGTAGTAATTTAATTTTTTTTAAAGAGGTTAAAACTTGTCTTGCCTCAAAGGAGGTGGAATGTTATTTCATATTTTTCATGCACTATATTTGAAACAGCCTTTGAAACCACTAGTCTTGTGCTTTGGTATTTAAAGAGTATAATATGAATTAGAGCGTATAGTTCTTGGGTGAATATCTCTAAGCCATGTAAGTTTTTCAAATAAGTATTCAGGATTTTTATTCCATAACTAGCAACCCGCCCTCGCTTCGCTTCGGTTTTAGTCGTTTTACCCGCGTAGTTCCCGTTCCCGTGGGAATACCGGGATAAAATATACCCTAGTTTACGCCCTGATATTATAACTTTCCATTGGTGAAAGAATTTTTGAAATCGGTCCAGCCGTTTCGAAGATTACCCGGAACAAACAGACAGACAGACAAAAATTTTATAATCTGTATTTTAGGCATAGGTGTCGTGCAAATAACCGTGTAAGCATGAAAAAAGCCTATTATTTTGACATTACAAACAGACACTCCAATATTATTTATTGGTATAGATACTTTTTGAGTCGTACATGCGAGCTGGAGTTCTCTTCTTGATTTCATGTTTAAAATTTTATGTTTGATCATATATGGCGTTACATGTTCCTTTTTAGGTATATCAAAACAGAATCTCATTCATGCTTTTTGCACTCTTTGTATAATGAAAAGTTTTCTGCTTACGTCCCACTGTCGTCTCATAGAACAATGAGTTACCCAGGGCCTTAGAATAATAACGTATAGAAGGTAAATCCGCGCACAAAAAATGAAGCATTTAAATTGTGCACACAAATGGTGTCACAACATATTTGAAAAATATAGAAAGGTTTTTAACATTACTTTTAAAAGTAATTTGACGATTTATGTTAATAAAAACAAAATTTTATTTAATCATTTGTATGGTGGTGTGCGTGTGTACGTGTGTAATCGCCTGCGCGCATGTTGTATTTTTGGCTTCATGTTTTTGATTGCTCGAAGTACCAACACTATCCTTCTATACGTTATTATTCTAAGCTCAGGGCCTTCTTTGTTCCGCAATTCTATTCCTGCTAATCAGTCAAGGATTCGTATGTAAATTGGAGCATAGTTCAGGAGCAATGCCACTATAGAACTCGGTTCCCTCGGGTAGTTGTTCAATCCGCAATATAAATGATAAAGGATCAACAATTTGATTTAGTTCAGTATCAATTTTCAATCTAAATCGTCATCTCAGCCCATTGTTGGACTTGGTCCCTCTTTCGCAATGGGAGTGATTTTAATCTACTATACCAGGTTGGTCATGCAGGACGCCATCGGGTTTTATGTCGAGCTCTCCTTCTCTGTTCTTTTCTATTATCCGCATAATATATATCCCTTAGTAGTCTTTTACGATACCCACTGGCAAGAGATGGGGTGGTGAATGGTATTTTTACTCCGTCACTACACGAACTGTAAACCAAAGAAATAAGTACTTGAATGAAACTTAATGAAAAAATCTAAAAATATTGTTGATACCGGTGATTCAGATTTTTAGGTATTTGATCATGTTTTACTTTTAGTGAAAGAGTATTTGTTCGACAGCCTGTCCATGTTCGTCAACTGTTGGACTTAGGCCTTCGTAAGATAGTATAATATCATAATCCCCAAGTTTAGAGGGATGGTTTGGACTGCAGTTTTGGAGGGCCGCAGCGTTCTTTTTGGAAATGCGCAGAGTTTTCTATACGAAACGAGTAGAGGGCGTTGTGTAGACGCCTATGTCGTACGGTATCCCACAGGAGATGACTCTGGGCCCACCCTGTGGAACATCGACTACGATTGGGCATTGAGGGGAACATCCTCACCGGGTTGGGCGTAATTTGTAAAAGAGTACTGCTGAACATTTTCTTTCTGATTCCTCAGCTGCTTTTACAGGTTCCACGAACAAGAAAGAGATGATAATAAATGGTGTTCTCAACCCCTCACGATGTGGGCAAATTAGCAACGAACTATTAAAAATTTTCAGAAACAATTGAATTTCTTTTTTCAAATTTCTTGAAAAATCAATCTCTTTAATCTCATAATGATGATTTTTACAGAAACAAGAAATTTGAAGGTTCGGGGTACTATGAAAAAAAAATCGCAGCGCTTTGAATTTTCAGGGATTTTAGGGGACACTTTATGGTTGGAAAATTACCGACGATATCCTTCATTCATCCAGTTCATTCAAAGTTATCCAAATATTCTTAATTATGCGAATTTTTGTCTTTTTTTTAAGTCAAAGTTTTCAATACCAAAAAAAAATTCGACAAAAGCCATTCACAGTATCTAACAGAAAATATTGTGTAGTTTTTAAAACTCTCTTTCGATTTCCTATATGATCGTTATTCCCAGAGTTATTGATCGTCAAAGTTAAAGAGTATTTTAATGCTTGATTGATATTGATCAAAATAATCATTGCCAAATCATTGTATAGAGCTTTTTTGGTAGTCAAATTAACCGGCATTAAATTCTCTACAAGAGTTTAATGGCCACGGTTAAAAATATTTAAGCCCATTGACCGTTTTAAAAACTGCTGTGTGGTAGCGGCTTCGAATACTACCAACCCTTGCTTTGCTCGTGGGTGTCGTAAAAGACGACTAAGAGCCCTAGATTGACCCGGACCAACTCCATCTGGTACCATTTGGGTCAACGATTACAATCCCAAGGAGGGTTGACGTCAGGCAGGCGGCCGGTCATAAAAGTCATTGCCGAAACTTTTTGCAATATGTCAAAACAGATGACATATTGCGTCGACCCCAAGTAATTGGGATAAGAGCAAGATGATGATGACCGTTTTAAAAACAAGCAAAAATTTGTTTTTTCCGGTGATTTTCTTATGTCTACTAAAAAACTACTACTATAAAAATACTAACTGTCTATAAAAATGATTGAAGTTCATATTCAAAAAGTAGACACTTGGAGTTACAATTTCCTTTTTATTTTAATTGCTGTACGATCATTTCCCTCCGAGTTCCAGCCTGTTAAAAATCACCCCAAATTATGCTTTTTTTTCTCTCCCTTATTTTTTGCAACTAGTATATTAATAGCACTTACTCGTGTGGATATTTATTTGATAATTCTGATTATTTCTATGGTATGCCTGTCTATGCCGTCATACTTTCTAAACTACTATCGAGAATAAAACAAATGAGGTATCGTTAGAAGCGTCTTAATTGTTCGCTAATTATAGGCTGTGTGTGGCGTGTCACGTATTTAATGTGGTGCTCTCTGGCGAAAGAAAACTAATTTTAATAAATAAATTAAAGCAAGCATCCCGTGTTTGGTATCATTATAAAGTAATTCACTAGTACATTTCAAATGTAAAGAATTTATTTGTTACTTGCTACAAGCGATGTATATGATTAGGTTGATATATTAATGTCATAAATTGGGAGTACCTCCACGCGGTGAAGGCGGAAACAGTTTAATAACTGGACAAACAGTTGCATTGAGATCGTTGACCGGAGACTGCCTACAAAAGCAAAGAAATAAATGGCTAAATATTGAGTGGGTTATTATTGACGACGTATCAATATACTATAAGAAATATTCACCTGAGCTTTTGGTGATCTCATGCAATTATCTCCGGTCGCTGCCACGCTTCAAACAGTCGACAATTCTCGCAGCTGATCCACATTTGTGAAGAATGTTCGGTATCTGCGAACTGAGAATATGCACCAATCAAATGATAATACCTTTGTAGATCTTTTGAACAATATCAAAGTAGGGAAGCTGATCTTAGAATAACTAGTTATATTAGATACAAGAAAAATTATAAGTGAAACAGCCGAATATTATGAAATAGTACATATATTGCCGACTTTGAAACAGGTAGAAGCATATAACACAAATGTGTCGAAACGTTTAGCATTACAAACTTACGTATATACAATTACAGCAGTAGACACATCAAGTGAATCCAAAACTTACGGGAACCCGAGCTAGTGACTCCAACAGAACTGGGGGTATTATAAACAGCACCGAACTGGGTATAGGCTCCGGAGCTATGTTGCGCAGAATGTTAACCGAGGCTTGGTAAACAGAGCGATGGGAGTGGTGAAGGCCTTTGAATGGCCTGCTCTTCGTTGCGATCAGGTGAAAGACGGAGAATATCCAAGCGCTGTTCTCATACAATTTGACGACACATCCATAAAAGCAGATAAAGACAGTCTTATTAGAATGGAGCCTTGTATCACTGAATTTGATGACTTAAGAGGATCTGAAAAAATTCAGCGCAAGATGCTTTCGATGATCCTTTCTTGGGGTGTACTGTTCAGAAACTACAAGGTTGTACTCTAGACAAAGCAATTATGTATTTAAGAAAGTCACTGTTTGCTAAAGAACAGGCCAATATCGCTCTCGGTAGAGTCAAAAGCATATAGGGATTGTTTACAAGTGCCTTGGATCATAAATTGAAAAAGACCAGCGTGGCATAGTAGGTCAATTTCCCTCCCATAATCGAGGAGACCCGAGCCCAACAGTGGGACGTGTATGGGCTAAGATGATGAGATAAAGTACCCTCGCAGGGTTTATACATAACAAAGATAGTTAAATAATAAAAATAGATTACTGTTCGTTTTCACCTACAAAACCTAAATATTAGGCAACATTTAAGGTAATATACATATTTAAAATCAATAATACATATCAAAAATCATGTAACTTACTGAATGATATAATCAATCAATAAATCAACCCCTAAATTTTGTGTAACATCTAAGGCAATACAAATGACGGTTATCGTCAATTTTATGTTATACTAACAATTTCCAGCGATTTTACCAACGTAGTCCCTGTTCCCATGGGAACCCAGGGATAAAATATGTTATTATACCTATGTTACTGGCTTATAGCAAAGGTTTCCACTAGAGAAAGGATTTTTAGAATTGGTTTACTAATTTAGACGTGTAAGCGTAACAAACAAACTCACATTCGTATTTATAATATTACGATTAGGATACGTCGAATGCCATATTAGCTAAAATTTTGACTTTTATCTCATAATCTGAACTCTTATACCTCAAGGCTTGGCTGGTGCCGCCTCCACAATAGGAGGGAATTTAACTTACTATACCACGTTGGTCAGACGAATTAGGGGCCGTCCATCACGTGATCTTTTTTTAAGCATTTTTAACCCCCCCCCCCTCCCCCTTGATGATACGTAGTGAGATTTAAAACGAAACATACACAACATCACGTGTATTTTTAGTACCTACAAAGAATCTTAATATTTTTAGCGTATTATCTTTAAATACAGGTACATTTTTTTTTTTCTGGGTGGGTCGCGGTCGGCTCGCCTCCGCACCACTCCGTCCGGGGCGACAGAGGGGCTTAAGCACGCAACTCCCGCGACCCACCCAAAAACCACGTCGCCTTCGTCGTTGGGCCGACCACTGGAGCAGCGTTAACTTGTCGTCAGTGGTCGGCCCGACGGAATACCCCCTATTGGGGTACCCTCCCATCGACCAATGTCCCCCCCTCGGGGAGGACGTCTGTCTTTCCTCACGCGGTCGGCCTCTCGGCGGGTGACGGACTAATCCCCGGTCACGTCACCCGCGGCCTCGGCTAGGGCGGCATGAGGCGCAGATAGTTGCGCCTGCGCCGCCCCAGTCGCCGGTGGCGGATCTCCTCATCGAGGCTGCGCTCCTCACGCAGGCGATCCGCCGCCTCCTTCCGCGAGATCACTGTCTCGCAGAAGGCTGCGACCGCGTCCCAATTCCCGACGCTGTCGACCATCGCCCTAGCGATAGCCGGCAGCGTCAGGTCCCTACCGATGATTGCGACGAGTTCACAGCGCTGCACTGCCCAAGCCCCGCAGGCCTCGAGCGTATGGCGCGCCGTGTCCTCGTCGCAATCGCAGTGGTGGCAGGACGGTGTACTCTCCCTCCTAACGACCTTGTGCAGGTATTTGGCGAAGCACCCATACCCCGTCAAAACCTGCACCAGTCGGAAGGAGAGCACCCCGTGCCGCCTCTCCAACCACTGCATCAGCACCGGCCGGAAGGCCTCCACGGTTCGCACCCCGAACCGTGGCCTCTCCAGCCGGACTGCCCAACGGGCAATGACGTCTCGGGGGGCGTCGACGCGCCAGGCGGTAAGATCCCTTAACGAGACCACACCGCCCTCCGCTCGCACTCCCGTCACCCGCCGATATAGTCCGGCGAGCATCTCCGCCTCCAGGTCCCACGGGGGAGACCCGGCCAATAGGCACGCTGCCTCCGTCGCCATCGTGCGGTATCCGCTGATGGCCCTGACCGCCGTGACCCTCTGTGGTCGCCACAGAAGGGCCCTAAGTCGGGCGGTCATGGACCCCGCCCACACCGGTGCGCCGTACAGGGCCATCGACCGGATGACCCCCGCGTACAGCCGTCGGCACGCAGCGCTCGGTCCGCCCACGTTCGGCATAAGCCACGATAGGGCGGACGCCGCGCCGACGAGCCGTGGAGTGAGCCTGCGGAAATGCTCCCGGAACCACCATCGCCCGTCGAGCACCAGGCCCAAGTACCTCATATGGGCCCGGATGCTGATGTCGACCGAGTGGACGGTGATCGAGACGCCGATGGGAGGGCTCATAGTGCGCCCATGGAACAAGAGGGCCTCCGTCTTGTCCAGGGCGACCCTCAACCCCAGCGCCTCGATCTGCCTGACGACCTCCTCGGTACCAGAGGTCGCCAGGCTTACCGCCTCTTCTAGCGTCCCACCGCGGGCTGTGACGAGCGTGTCGTCGGCGTAACAAATCACGCCCAGCCCGGGCGGGAGGCTCCCCCTCAACGCCCAGTCGTAGCCGATGTTCCACAGGGTGGGTCCGAGGACCGACCCCTGTGGGACACCGCACGTCATGGGCGTTCGCACGACGTCCCCTGCTCGGTCGGTGCAGAGGACGCTGCGCCCCTCCAAATAGTCTGCCACTAGCCGCCTCAGGTAAACTGGCACCCCGTGATACCGAAGCGCCTCCCTGATGCAGCTGAATGGCAGACTATTGAATGCGTTGGCGATGCCTAGGGACACCACCAACAGCACTCCCCCGCCGGTGACAGCCTCAGTCGCCACGGCCCTCAGGCGCAACAGAGCCGCGATCGTCGAACGACCCCTCCTAAACCCAAACTGGGCGTCCGACAGATCGGGCCCCGTGCCGACGAGGTGCCGCTCGATGCGGGCAGCTACCACCCTCTCCAGTAGCTTGCCCGTGTCATCGAGCAGCACGATAGGCCTGTAGGCCGAAGGCGACTCCGGAGACCGTCCCGGCTTCGGTAGGAGCACCAGCCTTCCCTCCTTCCAGCACCCAGGGAACCGTCCGGACGCTAAACACGCGTCGAACAGCCCCCTGAGGCGGGGTCCCAGGTGTTCGAGGACCAGGGCCAGCACACGGTTAGGAACACCGTCGGGCCCGGGGGCGGTAGACTTTGCGCGCATGCGCGTCACCGCCACCCCCATCTCGGGTTCCGTGATGGGCGGAACACTTTAAATACAGGTATAAAGTATAATCTTATTTTATTCTGAAACTAGCAACCCGCCCTCGCTTCGCTTCGGTTTCAGTCTTTCCTGCGTAGTTCCCGTTCCCGTGGGAATACCGAGATGAAATATAGCCTAGATTACTCACTGATATTATAGCTTTCCATTGGTGAAAGAATTTTTGAAATCGGTCCAGCTGTTTTGAAGATTACCCGGAACAAACAGATAGACAGACAGACAAAATAATATAAAGTGTATTTTAGGCATATGTATAGTGCAAATAACCGTGTGAGCAAGAAAAAGCCTATTATTTTGACATTACAAACAGACACTCCAATTTTATTTATTGGTATAGATTAAGGACCATGATAAAAATGTCTAGACATCATGTCTATCGGTTTAAAAATCGCGCGTTTGACGAAAAAACAAATACACATGATATCTTACTACACTACACCCAACCCCATTGTGATATTTCGTGGTTTTTGTCAAACATCTAATCAAGCCTCACCTGAATAATGGTTGGCCCCTTAGTATAGGATTATATTTCGAGCGTTTCTTCCCTTGCACCGATGTTATATGCTTATCACCAGGGCCAGATTAACCCTATCAGAGCCCCTAGGCAATGCAATTCTCGGGTCCATGGTCCAAGGTCTATGAACAGCAGTATCACTTATTATCAGGTGCACTGTTTTCTCTTTTTCCACCAACAGAAATAAAAAAAAAGAATTAATATTGAGGAAGTATGCAAATTTTCAAAACAAATCGTTCGATGAAATGTTTTTTTTCTTGGTGCAAGCTCGGGGCCCCTAGGCAATTGCCTAGTCCACCTTATGGATAATCCGGCCCTGCTTATCACATCCTTATCATATCCCTATTATATCCTTTAATTGTCAAAAACGAGGGGCACGTGAATTGTACTCTTACTACACGGATATTTTAATTTTCATCATCGTCATTTCAACTTTTCTACGTTCCACTGTTCAGCTACTAATCAGCCCTAGTCAGGCGTGTTGGTACATGGTTTTATTTCGAGTTTTCCTTTTCTTGTTTGCTGTTATACCCATATTATATCCCTTAGTCGTCTTTTGCGACACCCACGGGCCAAGAAAGTGGGTGGTGAATTGTATTCTTAGTCCGCCACCACACGGAGATTTTAATTTTGATTTTATTTAACACTAGCAACCCGCCCTCGCTTCGCTTCGGTTATAGGTTATAGTCGTTTTACCCGCGTAGTTCCTGTTCCCGTGGGAATACCGGGATAAAATATAGCCTAGTTTATGCCCTGATATTATAGCTTTCCATTGGTGAAAGAATTTTTGAAATCGGTCCAGCCGTTTTGAAGATTACCCGAAACAAACAGACAAAAATTTTTTAATTGCTATTTTAGGCATAGGTGTCGTGCAAATAACCGTGTGAGCATGAAAAAAGCCTATTATTTTGACATTACAAACAGACACTCCAATTTTATTTATTGGTATAGATATAGATTAATAAAAAAATGAATAATTTCCATCTCTGTTATGAGATTTTATTCAGCTCATATACGTCCTACTATGAGGCTCGAGCCTCCTCCACAATAGGAAGTAAATTGACTTAATATACAACCTGATCAGACGGGTTGGTATAGGATTTTGTTTCGAGTTTTCCTTCTTCTGCATAGATGTTATATATATATATTCAATCCCTTAGTCGACTTTAACGACACCCATTGGGAAAAGAGAAGTCGGCAAATTATATTCTTACTTCATCACAGCACGGAAATGTGTCATTTACTTTGATTTAATTGTTAGTCAGAATTTAGAGGTCGTTGGTAAAAACGGGATTAGTTAACTAATGTTAACAGTAGCAGTGTTGTGCAGGAGAATGAAAATTTGAAATAAAATTACGCCAATCCATATAGCTCCGTCTTTTAATAATCTTAATAATTAATCTTCTATTGTTAAGGAGTTTTTAAAACTGGAACATAATATATGTTTGGGGTAATAAAGAAGAAAACACAAATACATGGCATCCTGTTTTATTTTTTAAATATTATATTGACTACAAATAGGTTTATAATTGGTATAAAAGTATCAAATCTGCGTGCCATTGCACCAATATTTTTAATAGGCGTTCGTGTTGTAATACCATTTAGTTTTAATAAAGTGACTAATCAGTAGCCATGGTCACGGTATTTGCCTTAACAAGTAAAACAATAAATATACTTTTCTGAAAATAGCTCGGCATACTATTAAAGCTTTAGCTTTGTTGCAATTACATTGGTAGTTAAAAATTAAAATAGACGGACCAAAGTACCTACGTATACATATTATTATATGTCAAATTATAAATCAAATTCTTAGCTTTATTTTCAGGTGGAGAGCCCTCAGCGCTCATCCAACAGTCCGAGTAAAATTATCACAGCCATCTGTGGCTAACAACTATTATCACACAAAAAAAAGCTTTATATTTTAGAGCTTGTCAATTTTTAATTTTCAGTCGTTAACTAATCTTACATGCACTTACTAATCATTAAACTGGTAAGTAAAAATCTATTTTAGTTTCATTTAAAATAAATCGTAGTTAGCTTTTGGTGTAACCACACTGCCCTCAATGTTACATATAATTTATTGTGACCTTTCTTGTTAGCCTTTAAGTTAATAAATTTTAATTAAATAATATAAAGTTAATTTTCATCGCATTTATTGCCACTAGATTGCATAAAAACATAAAAACATTTTACGGTGTCTGCTGCAAAAGTTCTCACATTAACGTTTTCGCTTTAACGTTTGGAATTAGCACTTATGTTTTGTCTCATCGATTTTAATACAATAATCGGAGGGCATGGATAAGGCTGATCAAACATAAAGTAGGTAGGTAGGCGATAGTTATGTACCTACATGTGTCTATTTATTGGTAATTTTTATTCTTCAATGAGCGATGGTTCCAGTTTAATCAGTTTTATGTGTATTTTCAGTCATTTTGAGTCATTCTGGGTAATTTTGAGTAGGTATCTCAATTTATTCCAAATCCCGCGTACCAAATACCGCGGCCTTTTATGTGTCTGGTGCAGGTTCCTCTTGTTGAGACCTTTTTTTGAGCCGGTTTGGATGCAATCTTCTAATCTGGTAATATCTACTGCGCTTTACCCGAATACCATCGCCCGGGCGCCCTATTATTTACGCTCTATTACGCCCCATTATTTATATAAGAGATTATTTATATAAGACATTATTTATATAAGAGATTATTATTTATTGACGTTACGTAGGCACCTCCATCCATCCATCAGCCCATAAACGTCCACTGTTAAACATAGGCCTTTCCACAAGAATGTCACTCGGAACAGTCCTGTGCCACTTGCTTCCAACAGTTCTCTGCGACTTTCAAGATATCGTCAGTCCACCTAGTAGCCACCTACTCCTCCTACACTGCGGCGTCCGATTCGTGGTCGTCACTCGAGAACCTTTCTTCTCCAACGGTTTAACGAGCAATGTGGCCTGCCCATTGCCATTTCAACGTGCTAATTCTTCCTCCGTATGATGAGGGATTAAGAATAGAATACACCACTCCCTATCTTGTCTGTGGGTGTCAAATAAGACGACTGAGAGATATGATATGCATATAACATCTATGCAAGAGAAGGAAAACTTGATACAAAACCCTATACTAACACGTCTGGCCAGCGTGATATAGTAGGTCAATATTTCTTCTATTATAGAGGAGGCTCGAGTCCAACAGTGGGACATATAGGTATGAGCCGAAATGATGAATGATGATGATGAAATTGTTCCTCGCTCTTTGAAATTTTTATTTCGTTTCGTCATTACTGTCTTCTTATTAAAAAAAAATCATAAAAATGGGCTTTCACGCACGTATCGTTCATTTGCTGATTAGAGCAAGGGTTTTACATATTTAAAATAGAGCAGGTAGGTATATGTTGTACGTTATGTTTCAGATATGATGTTTTGTGAAATGGAACGTAATTGGCTACACGTCAAATAATGGCGGGCACAGCCGAGCGCGGGGCGGTGCGCTTGCGCGGCGTATTCACGTCACGGCGCCGCCCGTCCCGCACCAAGCTTTCCACACACCCGCGCGGCGCGCGCGAGCTGATTCAGTGATAAACAAACCTTACCGGTGCCTCCTTGTAAGAAATGCTGCAAGTTTGACTTCCTGCCCGGGAACCTTGAACTGCCTTCATGCATCTTTGTTTACGTACAACACAGCACAAGTGAGAGCCAGTGTTAATGCAAAGTGTGTTCAGTTGTGTAGCTGAGTGAGCAATCATATGACCTCGATGGCCTCTTGTTGCAGATGTCAGCCGCCGCCGCACGGACTACGGCGGTTCTATCACATTTTGGAAAATGACTGAAGGTTCCCTAATACACCATGACAAGCCGGTGAGTGCTCGATTAGGTATTGAATTTAATTTATTGCGAACTTTGGCCGCCGTGTAACTACCAAGAACGTTATTAGCGAAAATAGTCAGTGTTACCTACAGCCAAAGTTGATAACTGTTTGACTATATTAAGATTATTTACAGATTTAGTAGTTTCATTTCATATGTGCGCGTTTATTGACCGTGACTCCACGGTTTACTTTGGCAATCACTAATTAGGCTGATACTACACTGTACAAAACTGGTATACGACAATCATGAATGATTCATGCGAATGTCCCATAAACTGGGTAAGCGCGGCATTTTAAATGTTTTTTCCTGGTCTTTTACACCTTAAAATCACCATTCGCAGTGCAATAATCGATATTAAAAAGTTACTATACATTTTTATTCCGTTTAAAACGTGCGTATTGTTATGACCACATTATTAACCTACATTTAAACATTAGAAGTCTAGACAAGTCAATTCCATATAGAAAAGTAACGAATACTTTAAACACTCGGATCAATGGAGAAGACAGTTACAGGAACAACTTGCAAAACTCATGAAAATAATGATTTAGGTACTTTAATTACGAGTTCTTTACTAAATAAAATGCATGATTTGTATATTAATTGTATAGGTAGTTTCAAATTAGATATTATTATTAATTAGATAGAAGAACGAAAATCCTAATGTTATTTAATTTAATATAGGTTTTTCTCAAAAGAAAAGTAAATAGATTTTTATTTACTTTTCTTCTAGTCTTAAACAGGTCCCAGATCAACGTGTACATCTTTCAACGATAACATGAGAAAGTATTAAAGGATATTTTTTAAGAACTTCAGTGTGCGATAAGAGAGGCCGCGGAATCATCAATGACAATTAGTAATAGAAAAATAATATTTTACCCATCAATAATGACAACTTACATTATCTAATACTTGGGCGTGTTATCACACTTATCGTAAACACAGTTATTTTTATAATTTATGCTCGTATAAGTAATGTATTCTCAGAAATATGTAGTAAGAAATGTTATTTTCGACAGATAGAAAATCCTAAAGACCAGTGTCTGTTATTTATTGCCATATTCAGAACAAATTTGTCCGTACTAGGTAACCCCGGATGAAGCGAGAATGCAAAATGCCATCACGCTTTTATTCCACGTTAGTGTCATAAGAAACAGCTAAGAACATCACAGAAGAACCTATCTTCGAAATAAAAGAGGCTGATATGTAATGTAAAACTCTCGCAAAGAAGAGATACACAGTTTAGTTTCAGAACTCTACTAAGGCAGCAGTTTGCTCGTATAGTTCCACCAAATTAAAGTTGCAGGAAATTATTTGTATCATATTGACTCATTAATCATTCAAGAAGCAGCTATAGGCTGTTGAAGGGAATTTAATAAGAATACTACCGTTCTTAAGTTAATATCCAAGACACGCAGTTAGTACCATGTGCGTGTTAAATTGTAATAATATTTTGGCAACCGTTTGCTCTAACCATGAAAAAAAAATGTTAGTTGTTGAAGAAGTCCACGTATAATATTCTCGAGTTAAAAAAGACGTTAACATGACGTGGTCTCTAAATATCCCCAAATATTCTAACAGAGAAGAAATAAAGGCCTCCGTATCTCTGGTTTTCTGAAATCAGACAGTAATCGCGATTTAAATTCAGAATGAATGAGGAATTCAAAAATCAAAATCTATTTGTTAACAAACTCGTATGAAGCATTGTGTTTTCATAAGACAAGATTTTCACTGGCGCCTTTACTCGCAAAATATTTTTAGAATATAATATGTTCTTCCTGAATACTACAGAAGCCTTTTATTTTTCTGTACTTCAACACCACACGCTACAAGTACTATTTTTCTTGCCAGTAGACATAGTTACTACAACAAACGATCGTCTAAAATCTATTTACTCTACCACGGGAACATTATTTTTCTGGATGAAAATTACCTGTGTAAACCTGATAACGTGTATGCTAAATTTATGCTATTTACTGTTAGCTATGAAAATAAGTTTTGGGGGAGATAAATAAATAAATCCTAACTTACAGTGGAAGCGTAAACTTGAATCTTTGACTACTTGACCTAATCAAATAAAATCCAGTTATTTTTCCTCATTTGGTTATCTACTTATTTGATGACATCGTTTATTACGTAAATAGACTTCCTTTTCCCTCTAATATATTTTAGGAAAGTACCATATGTCTGATCTACCATGTATGGGCCTTATTATCGACCACATACTAACGCATAGTATACAAACTATGTCTGAAAAGCATATAATTTTTATGCACTTCGTACGGTCATCCCATCTCAATAACGGAGAAAGAGTGAATGAATGAATTATTAGTCAGTGCAAAGGTTGTAAACCTTTAATAACACTGTAGTCAAAAAATCATTAATCAAAGAATTTTACACGTTAACCATTAACAATTCAGGAATCTGGCGAAATATTTTTAAATTCTCGCAAGTATTCCCTAAGGTCGTTATTTCTATGTAAGGAGCATTCACCAAACCTTGTAAAACGCCTTTCCTTTGCCGAAAAAAGAGTTTTATTTTGCTCCAGCCATCATTCATCCAACGATTATTTTAATCACTAAAGGAACTGCATATTTACACGAAGAGTATTGCAACTCTACTCCCGTATACGACAGCAAAGGATTCCTTTGAGTACCCACTTCTCTACGGTATTTGTTTTAAGTATCCTCATGAATGTTCCACAGAAGTGCTAATTTATAATTACTTTCACTGTAGAAGCAAGAGATAAAAAAAAACTAAACTGCTCGCTATTGGAAGCTCTTATGGGTGCTTTTGTTTTCGAATTGAAGTCTGGATCCTGAATGAATGGAACTTCAGAATGAACTGTCAAGCTACCCATGAATCCTTTAATCAGCCAAACTGTAGCCTTGTATATATAAAACATAAATACAGGTGAGACTTATATACACATCCTTACCTACTAATATTATAAATGCGAAATTATTTTTTTTGTTACGCTTTCACGCTTAAACCACTAAACCGATTTCAAAAATTCTTTCACCAACGGCAAGCTATAATATCGGGGAGTAACATAGGCTATATTTTATCCCGGTATTCCCACGGGAACTGGAACTACGCGGGTAAGGCGAGTGAAACCAAAGCGAAGCGAGAACGGGTTACTAGTGTTTATATAATTAATGATTCACAGATTAAAGCAATTTCTTAGATCATTTGACAGGTCATTGGCTTAGACAGTAGAGGGACTGATGACAACCTATTTATAATCCCTTCGTACTTATATAATTACTCAATTAAAGTTTAACCTGAGTCTATAACTATCACATATTTTGTTCTTACTATCTAGTTACAACAAAATTTAGAACAATATTGATAAGAGAAACTGCTGACCGGTTATAGCGAACTGAACCGGTTTTAAATATGGACGTAGTTCCTCATAGCAATTTTTACGTTTAACTGATTTAAATAATTAACTATACATTAATAAATATTTTAAATACACAGATATCGACTTCTGTGTGGTTACGGTGTAAGAATACAATTCACCACTCCCTATCCTGCCCGTGGATGTCGTAAAAGACGACTAAGGGATATAATAAGCATATAACATCTATGCAAGAGAAGGAAAATTCGAGACAAAACCCTATTCCAATACGTCTGACCAGCGTGGAATAGTGGGTCAAGATTATTCAAGTGTGGAATAGTGGGTCAAGGTCATTATGAAAGAGGCCTGAGCCCAACAGTGGGGTATATACCTATAGACTGAGATGAGATGACACAGATATCGTATATATTAAATGTTCATCAAATGGTTTCGATCGCTAATCCATTTCCAAGGCATGGTGTTTATGATCTCCTGTTATAATCTCCCTTGGCTCTACGTCCAATAGTGCATATCCATGAGATAGGATGTTATTTATACCATCTACATCATTTTAAAATATTTATAAATCAATATAAATAAATAAAACTGGAGTGTCCGTTTGTAATGTCAAAATAATAGGTTTTTTTCATGCTGACACGGTTATTTATACGATACCTATGCCTAAAACCAGTTTTTTTTTGTCTGTCTGTTTGTTCTGGTTAATCTCTAAAACGGTTGAACCGATGTTAATAATATTTTACTAACAGATTTATATAGATACAAGGATTAAGTTGGGCTATTGAAAAGTCTTATAAAATTTTTACAGGTCCAGGACTAAAATTCGAGGTCATATCTTAGTAGATATTGTAGATTTAAAGTGCGGGGGCAAAGCGACTGGAACTGAAACGAGGCGAAAGCGGGTCGCTAGTAACTAATAAAGCAGCTTGTTTATTGGTATTATTTGTCGACGATATCTTATTGTTAAGTTATTGTTAACCAAAGCTTCAGCTTTTGCTTAACTATATCATCATTTCGGCTTATATACATCCCACTGCTGGGCTCGAGCCTCCTCCACAATAGGAGGGAAATTGACCTTATTATACCACGCTGGTCGTCCGACTACTGACTTTAAACTACACTTAATAATTTCAACGAAAATATTTTACACCCTTCTATGTTAGTAGATTTCATGAAAGTCGTTGATGAACCTTTTTATATTAAGAAACACGTGATGAAATAGAACGAAAATAATCAATGTCAGGAATGGAATATATACAGAAGCTAAAGGTAAAATGATTTGATGCATTGAAAGGTGATAGGAATAGAAAAGAACTGTGTGATGATATCTGAAAAAATACTTGTATGTATGAGAAAACATGTTATGTTGACCCCAAGCCATTGGGATAAGGGCAAGATGATGTTAAAACATAATATTTTCATAATCATTCCGTTTATACAATCTTGTTTGACAAATAATAAATAATTCATGATGCTTGGACTTTTATGGTATAGCTGTTCGTGTAACTTTGCATAGAAAACAGTTATATGAAAATGATCAAATAAACAGTTTTAGAGAGTTCTTGTACTTTGCTATTTTTAACGTTTTTACTTTTACTATATAAAGCTTTCAGCTTATTGCAATCCACTCGTAAATAGCTCAATAAGTTTATCTGTTGACCCGGAATGAGTATCCAATTCTGAGGCAATTTCAATACGCCAAATCGTGGAAACTTCAGTATTTTGTTCCTGAATACCTTTGATTTATGTTACATAAAAAATAAATATATGTCGCGCAATTGCAGATTTATTATTTACTAGCAACCCGCCCTCGCTTCGCTTCGGTTATTGGTTATAGTCGTTTTACCCGCGTAGTTCCTGTTCCCGTGGGAATACCGGGATAAAATATAGCCTAGTTTACGCCCTGATATTATAGCTTTCCATTGGTGAAAGAATTTTTGAAATCGGTCCAGTCGTTTTGAAGATTATCCGGAACAAACAGACAGACAAAAATTTTTTAATTGCTATTTTAGGCATAGGTGTCGTGCAAATAACCGTGTGAGCATGAAAAAAGCATATTATTTTGACATTACAAACAGACACTCCAATTTTATTTATTGGTATAGATTAATAATCTCATTAGTAAGTAGAATTAGATTTCACTTTTAAATTCACAAAGATGTTCCTTTATACATACTACATGTAAAATAGTTGAGTCATAACATAAGAACGTAACCGAATATAAATCAAGTTCAAGCATGCAGCACTTGTGGGTGGGTACACGTCTTTTGATATTTAACTTTAATTGAATTGACTTTTTAACTTTAATACTAGTTTTCAGGTATCAAGTTGTAGTTTTCATACTTTACACTGAATAACGTATTCCGCATGCAGTTATTTAATTTTTTACTCTGAATTATTTTTCAAAACTACATATGAGCTGCTCCTGTCTTGCACATTAATTATTTTGTTTGGATTAAAGTTGACCATCTATTTCTTAGGATGTTTACATTTTATAGGATAACTGGCTATTAAAGTATTGTCAAAATTATTGTCAGACTTTTTAACCTTGTTACACTCTATTAATTTGGATCTACGTATCAATGCAATATAACGTATTCTCGAAGCTGATGCTGGGCCTTGACACTGAGCATTATTGATTTTGCTATTATTATTATCAAGAGCTGTAAAATAAGCATTTTATACGTTATATTAGCTCCGAAAGAAGATTTTACATCTGCTCTTAAGTAATAGCTCTCATCAATTGCATTATTTTGAAAATAAAATCAGTTAAACAATATTGCCTTACTCTTTTCACAGTTAGAGAGAGAGATTTTTTAAACGACAGTCTGTATATCTTGTCGAATCTTCATCCTGTGATAATCTTCTCCTGTGGCAGATTATTGGATTATTAGGTACAAACGATGTGTAGATTTGACAATTTGTAAGGGCGTTTAATGGGCTTGTGCAGAATTAATGATTTGATTTAACTAACGTAATAATTGGTCTCGTCTAGTGTTTTTTTTATTCACCAGTGTTTTTAGTAGTTATTATTTAATCACCCCCCTCAATCCCTCCATTAGAGGAAACTAAATGGGTTCACCATCATCTCAGCCCACCTAAGTCTCACTGTCGGGCTCGGGCCTCCTCCACAATGGAAGGGAAATTGACCAGCGGGTCAAATGGGTTTTATATCAATTTTTCCTTTTGTTGCACAGATATTAGCTGCATATCACATCCCTTAGATCTCTTTTACGACACCCACGTGTAAGATTGGGAGTGGTAAACTGTATTCTTACTCCGTCACCACACGAATAGTAAAAAAATAAATGGATTAACACGCAAATGTTGATTAATGATACTCCGTATGGTATTAATTGAATATAGTTGCTATTATACACACAAAAAATGTTTCTTTGTTAGTTATAAACTTAGAAACAATCCAACTGATGCGCC
Organism: Lymantria dispar; assembly: GCA_032191425.1. Lineage (NCBI taxonomy): Eukaryota > Metazoa > Arthropoda > Insecta > Lepidoptera > Erebidae > Lymantria > Lymantria dispar. Next base: position 25,814,067 of record CM063452.1, on the reverse strand, counting down.
TCGTTTGATTTGAAAGGCAATAATGCGGACATAAGGAAAATAATTTCACAGAAACCTTCACAGACATACGTGTAATTGATATGACTATAGTTATTTCACCGTAAGTAAAATAAATTGCTTAGAGGCGATAACATCACCAAAATACATACATTTAAAATTATTTTTTATTATCATATTCAAAGTACTTATAAGTAAAATTTAAGATTTTAATAAATCCCCAACACAAACTAAAATAAAAAAGTATTACGTTCTCTTCAACAGGAAATATCAATCAATTGTCATTTAATGATTAATATCTGGTTGACCGAGCTTCGCTCGGCATATTTTTATCGAATTTATTTAGATATATATTACTAAAAAATAAAAAATAAATAATGAAAAATATATAAAAAATTACAAAAAGAGAATAATATTAACACCGAGATTCGAACCGACGCTCTTTGATTGAAAAAATACCAAAATTAAAACCTATCACCTTCCCATCTGAGCTATGGTAACTCATGACGTTGCCAACGAAATTTGAATTCATATTCTTTTACAATTTAATGTCATTGTTTATTTTGCTAAAAACACGGACAAAACAACATTTTCTATAAATAAAACCTAGCTAGATCGATTTTTTGGACCCGAATCCTCTAGTATGCCAAGTTTCAACAAAATCGTTGGAGCCGTTTCCGAGATCCTGAATATATATATATATATACAAGAATTGCTCGTTTAAAGATATAAGATATTAGCACGCGTGAGACACTTAATCGAGTAATACGTCACTACATCATCTTGGAAAAGAGTTGACACTCTACTGAATTGATATTAACCAAACATCTAAGAACCACCGCAAGGAAACTGGCTTAAAAATGAAAAAAACTGCTTCCAAATCGGTCCATTTGTTTGTGAGCTACAATGCCACAGACGCACACACATACATACACACATACAAAAGTCAGACAGACATCGGCGTCAAACTTATGACACCCCTCTTTTTGCGTCGGGGGTTAAAAACATTATAAAAATCGGCGAAATGCGAGTCAGACTCACACGAAGGGTTCCGTACCATTGGGCAAAAGAATCGCGTTTGTTGTAGGTGAGCCCCCTTTTTTTATTTATTTTATTTTGTTTTTAGTATTTGTTGATATATGGATAACAGAAATGCATAATATGTAAAAAATTCAACTGCCTCGCTATCGCGGCCTGGTGACAGACATACGGACGAATAGACAGCGAAGTCTTAGTAATAGGGTCCCGTTTTTACCCTTTGGGTACGGCACCCAAAAAATGAATAACTCAATCGTAGCAAAATTAGAGCTAGTACATTCATCATCATCACAGCTTATATACGTCCCACTGTCGGGCTCGAGCCCCCCCCTCAATAGGAGGAAAATTGACCAACTATACCACGCTGGTCAGCTGTGTTGATTTAAGGCTTTATTTCTAGTTTTCGTTCGCTTGCATAGGTGTTATCTATATATTATAATCCCTTAGTCGTCTTTTACCACACTCGCGGGCAAGAAAGTGGTTACTCAATTATATTCTTACTCCGTCACCACACGGAACAACTAATAACATTAAGGGCTTCATATAATTTAAAATTCATTAGAAGTATTTTTTAAAAAACAACACTACACTAAGGGAATTCTTGAATTGCGGGGAAATTTATGAACATATTACTAAGGGACACATATTACATCTAGACTCAGGACATCAATTTGTGAATTGGAATAAGTGTTGTCCTTTTTTTTTGTGGTAGTCTGGACACATCCCGCCCCAACATGTCCGGGGAGACGGATAGGCAGCGTCCCCATAACCTACCGTCGTCCCTCCCCATCGCCATTCGGCCGACCACTGCCACCGATTCCTGAACATCCGTGGCCGGCCCGGTAGACTACCATTTCGAATACCGTCCTCTTCGACGCCCCGGTAACAAGGCAATATCGCAGGGGCATCGCCCTCACGCAGTCGACCTCTCTGCGGGTGACGGACTAAGTCTCGGTCCGTCCACATGGGATTCGAACCCACGGCCCTAGCAGGTAGATCAGTATCTTAACTACTACGCCATCTGTGCAGTCAACTGTCACTCAAACTAACAAAACAAACATAACAACACTATGATTGATTAAATTACTGTATTATTTGGATCTCTTAATTTATTCTAAATTAATAATTTTATACCTAAAGTGAACCGCCGATAATTAAATTTCAACGCTGACCAAACAAAAGTAACGTCACTAGTTACTTGAACTAATTACTTTTTATAGTAATACAAGCTGACACAGCTAACTTCGTACCCCCATAATATTTTTCGTTCGTTAACATATTTTTTAAGTTGCCGAAAATATAGTCTGTCATTTGCTATTTATATGTCAGATATGCGTTTTTGTTATACCACGTTTCACAGTGACTTGTATTCTCTTTGACGTTTTGTTACGTCACACGGAAACGCGATTAAACGAGATAAAAAGTATCCTATGTCCGTCTCCTGGATTTAAGCTACCTCCCCACCAATTTTCAGCCAAGCCGTTCTTGAGTTTATAGCAATAGTGTAACTAATTTGACTTTGTTTTATATACTTACTAGCGACCCGCCCCGGCTTCGCACGGGTGCAATGCTGATATTAAATACACTACAGAAAAACTGTGAACGTTGTATATAATAAATTATAGTTTAAAAAACTAAAAAAACACGATTTTAAAATTGATTGAATTAAAAAATTAAAAATGAAACTGTAGTAATCAATTGAAAAATTTATATTATTGAACAAAACACGTGGGGTGCTTGTGATAATAACTACAGATATAATAAACTATTGATAAAATATTAACAACAGTTAAAATCAAGCCCCCCACGCTTTTTGTACAATAACATCAATTTTTCAATTGATTACTACAGTTTTATTTTTAATTTTTAATTCAATAAATTTTAAAAGAGTGTTTTTTTTTTTAGTTTGTAAACTATAATTTATTTTTTACTTTTTAGTTTGGTTTATTAGATTTTGAGAACGCAGCTACTTTGAAAAAGTCTCTGGCTCTGTTGTGCCGAGCCGAGTGCCACACCAACGCTACATCCCGCAATTTTTAAATCTGTTATATCTTCGAAAATATTCATTTAAATCATATGCTGTAAATTTTAATCATTGCTGTAATCATATGTGTAGGGCCATATAGATCTATATTAAATCTACAATGTATTTAAGGTATTTAATTGGATAAGAATTAATACTATATTGGTTAAAATCGCTTCGAAAATTAGCCATTATTTGTCGTAAAAAGTAAATAACAAAAAAAAATTATTGTGGGATATCTATAAGAGATAGACATATACCATCGCGGAGTTTTCTGTAGACTTTTTCAATGTGTACAATACTTAGTACATTATTTTGATAAATCTCGTAGGGTTCAGCCTGCGTTTGCAATGTAAGCTGAAAAAATGTAATTATTTACGACATCACATTAGAAACCTCAAAAATAACAGTATTTCTCCACTATTTAATGGATGTTATTATACATATAAACCTTCCTCTTCAATCACTCTATCTAATAAAAAAACCGCACCAAAATCCGTTGCGTAGTTTTGAAGATTTAAGCATACATACATAGGGACATGGGGACAGAGAAAGCGACTTTGTTTTATACTATGTAGTGATATAGATGATGCTTTAGTATAAAAGTTTTACAAAAAAAAATCAATCAAATTCAATTTTTGATGTCATAATGTCTTATAAATCGATGAACGTCTGCTAGACGCACGAAAAAGCATGACTCATTGTCACGTTCCGTCTGAATCGAGCGTGTGAGCGAGAGGAGGCGGAGTCGGTAGAGAGGCACGATTGGCCTTGGCGTTCGGCTTGTGACGTTTTACAGGCAACAAATACCAAGTATTAAATAAATTGTTAATAGCACATTGTTACTTCTAATTAATCTGTATAATTTAAGTATATAATATTTTAATTAACGAGTGCAAATAAAACATTTATTTATCGAAGAAAATGTAATTTTCAATTAACTCCTTATTTGTATTATACAAAATAATGATAATTCAGTGATAATAATTCAATTCAATCTATAGAAAGCTATTTCAAGCTATTTGTCATCAATATTTTCTTATGACGTTATCACGTCAAAAAAAATGTCGTTATAACGTAAAACTAAAGTCCGTAAACCGACTTTAAGTCCGTAAACCGACTTTACAGGCAACCAATTTTTCTAGATTTTTGAAACGGAAACTTCTATAGTCAGATATGAATGGGGAGTAAATTCATGTAGCTCATCATCGACATAGACACTGTAGCTATGTCAATGTCACTATATCTGTGCCTTAGGTGTCAAAACCAAATAATTTTAAAAAGATTTAATGAATATAGGGATTTTTTACGGAATGTCAAAATGTCATGTAGCACTTTTAAATTTTATTTATTACTTTGGTGTTTTACAGTATTATATTGATTAATTTTGCTGGTATTTTATGTAATACTAGCAACCCGCCCTCGCTTCGCTTCGGATTCAGTCGCCTTACTCGCGTAGTTCCCGCTCGCGTGGAAATACCGGGATAAAATATAGCCTACTAGCTGACCCGGGAAACTTCGTATTATACCTTCATATCCTTCGTTTCGTATCCTTCTTGCGTTACGGCTTTGTCGCGGCATTGTTAATGATGATTCAAAGAGAATACAAATTATTGATTTCTGACGAAATTATAATAATCAAATTTTCAACCATACTTAACCATAGACAAAATTACATTTAGTTGTAATTTGTGTTTTGTTATTACTATATCAGATACGTTTTTGTTGTTTATAGTGACTTGTATTCTCTTTGACGTTTTACGTCACGTCGCACGGGAACGTGGTCGAACGGGATAAAAAGTATCCTATGCCCATCTCCAAGGTCTAGGCTACCTCCCCATCTATTTCCAGCCAAATCGGTATAGCCGTTCTTGAGTTATAAATAGTGTAACTAACACGATTTTCTTTTATATATATATATATAGACTAGCAATCCGCCCTCGCTTCGCTTCGGTTATAGGTTATAGTCGTTTTAGCCGCGTAGTTCCCGTTCCCGTGGGAATACCGGGATAAAATATAGCCTAGTTTACGCCCTGATATTATAGCTTTCCATTGGTGAAAGAATTTTTGAAATCGGTCCAGCCGTTTTGAAGATTACCCGGAACAAACAGACAGACAGACAAAAATTTTTAATTGCTATTTTAGGCATAGGTGTCGTGTAAATAACCGTGTCAGCATGAAAAAAGCCTATTATTTTGACATTACAAACAGACACTCCAATTTTATTTATTGGTATAGATACTTCCTGATATTATAGCTTTCCATGGGTGAAAGAATTTTTGAAATCGGTTTGGTGGTTTAAGCGTGAAAGCGTAACAAACAAACTTACTTTCACATTTATAATATTAGTAAGGATAACGCAGAGAAAATTCTGAAGTGTAGTGAATATGATTTAATTGTGATTCGCGTGCTATTTATGATCTGTAAAATTTCTAGAGGAAACATTGATTGGGCTCCCGATCAATGGCAACGACTAAGACTAATGTGACGATTATATATATGAAGACGTATTAATTTGTTTTTAACTTGACACTGGCATCAATAGTTCATATTATTATAGCTTATTGCCAGTAAAAAAAGAAGAAGAAGATTGAATATACAAAATTTTAATTTTAGTTTAAAAAAATTGTTTTGTATATCCAAAACTAACAACCGTTACCTTAGCTAGTTTTAAGTTTTCCCTTCTTTCAGTAGTCTTCATGACTGCTTTGAGTTCTTTTTTAAAGCTATGCTTACTTATAATATCATGTAGGTATTGGACTGTAATATCTACCTCCTATTTTAGGTGGCTAAAAGATATGTTTTTAATTATGGCTCGGTTACCATGACCTTTAGGTTAAGATTTGAAGCTATCATGGTGTTACTAATATTCACGGGATTCGCTGGCGATCCTTCACGGCGCCTCGTAAGGGATCCGGGTAGACAGTTTCAGGGCACACCCTCTACGGCATTACGGATAATGGGATTTACACCATCTATTTTATTATTTATATTTACAAATATCGAGATCAAGACTATAGTAGGTAGTGGTTACAATGATAGAACCGCGCGTAATAAACGATCGAGAAAGCGGGTAGACAGATATGTCTGACCGCAAATAAACTTCCCACCAGCGTCTACTTCATTTCTTCCTTGATCATGGCGTTTGCAACAGTGCCCAAATATCAAAAAAACGTAAGTAAAAATATATAGTATAAATACAGTTAACTATAATCACGTAAACCTTTAATTTTTACTTGTTAATTAATATTTAAAGTCATTGTCCGTATGTAAATCAAATTGTCGCCTTCTACGGTGCAATGACACACTATTAATGGTATATAGGTACTGGGAATTTCGGTGCAAAATAAAACATTCAATATGTGTGTGCTTTGGATCGCACGGCAAACACTTTATTGGCAATCGTAATTTACATATCATCATCATATCATGGTAAGAAATTACTATATGTTATTGCCCTCGCGGGGCTTATGCATAATAAATGATTTGAATTTGTTCACCATTACACTTTTCCTTTGGCGCCAAAACTCCCAAATAGACAATTACCTCTCACTCCATAGATAGTCTATTCTATACGCATACAAGACTAGATATAATATTTTTTAAAGTGTCCATTACTCTATTATCTGTAAATATTCTTGATATTGTCCTAATTAATCGCTTCTGATTACATTTTTTATGAAACAACTGGACATTATGTATTATTTCGTCGCGAAATTGCAAATAATTTTACAACGTTTATTATTGTCAATGTCAACTTGGGAATTATAATAGTTATAATATATTAAAAGGATAATGATGGTCATTATCCTGCTTCTAAACGTATAGAGTCATGGCGGCTTATTTGCGCTATTTAGTTGCAACGGAATGTATTACAGAGTAGACTTTAAGGCGTTTCCTTAAGTTTTATATCAATTTATACTATGTAGATCACACTTATATGATAATCAGAGTTAACGTGAATCAAACGAAATCATTCACATATTGCATTTAAATAACACCAATTTGAATTTTCGTCTGAAATTAATTCACTCGAATCTACCACTGGATCGGAACACGGCCGCAAGCTGAAAAGCCCCGACAAGAGACTCAGCAGGTTCGTCATTTGTTAATGTTATTTCTTTTAAATAATATTATACGTAGCATGTTTAATAAATATTAATTAGTTGAAGTAAGTAACTATTGTCTCTTACGTTCCCGTGCAAATCGTATAAATTAACTGAATTATTCTCAGTTGAATCCTTAGACCAACCCGCCGGCGAAATTGCCAATTACATGATAATATAATAATTACATAATAATAATACTGGGAGCGAGGTGGCACGGAGACAGCTAAATCTTAACTTTTTTAATAATTAACTATCACTGTTTTTCCTTTTTCTGTCATACTCTGTGTTATTGTTCATTAAGATGTTACAAATTGTTATCGGACTTACTGTAGGTGTGTACCACTGCTATCCGTGAAAACCTGTTATTGGCTTTATGTTTCTTACTCTAGTTTTCATTACTATTTTGTACAGCTGTTAGGTTTCCAAGTACTAAATAAATACCAGTCGGACGGGGTGGACGCCGAGGCTGGCCGCATCCGCAGTGCGTTGACGCAGATCTGCGATGCGGCCATGCCCCGGGTACGGCGTCCGCCCCCGAGGAGGGCGGTCCACTGGTGGTCCCGGGAGCTGGCGGATCTCTGGGCCGCGTGCATTCGCGCCCGGAGGGCCTACACCCGCAGCCGGCGGCGCCAACGCGACACGGAGCGGGAGGCCATGCTGTATGAGGGCTACCGCAATGCGCGGTCGGCCTTCAGGCTTGTCGTCCGCTCCGACAAGGACGTCAGTCGGCAGGAGATGCTGGACGGTCTCGACCGTGACCCCTGGGGACGCCCCTATCGCGCGGTGCTGAATAAGCTCCGCGCGCGGGGCCTTCCCCTCACCGAGACTCCAGCCCAGCCTTCTCACCCGGGTCGTCGAGGACCTGTTCCCGCGGTGGGCGGAACACACGCCCCCGGTCATGGCTCCGCCAGACACTGCCGGCCATCGCTAGGGCGATGGTCGACAGCGTCGGGAATTGGGACGCGGTCGCAGCCTTCTGCGAGACAGTGATCTCGCAGAAGGCTGCGAGAGCTGCTGAGGCGCAACTATCTGCGCCTCATGCCGCCCTAGCCGAGGCCGCGGGTGACGTGACCGGGGATTAGTCCGTCACCCGCCGAGAGGCCGACCGCGTGAGGAAAGACCGACGTCGTCCCCGAGGGGGGGACGTCGGTCGATGGGAGGGTACCCAGCGTAGAGGGTATTCCGTCGGGCCGACCACTGACGACAAGTAAACCTGCTCCGGTGGTCCAACGACGAAGGCGAGGTGGTTTTCGGGTGGGTCGCGGGAGCTGCGTGCTTAAGCCCCTCTGTCGCCCCGGACGGAGTGGTGCGGAGGCGCGCCGACCGCAGCCCACCCACAAAAAAAAAAAATTACTAAATAAATAAATAATCCTGTTTTATAGGCAAGCTTTTATTAGGGGGCGATGCTGTAGTGATGAATTGATGATTAGATTTATATTTTAATCAAACCCCACGCGGTTGTCGAAGATCTTTTGAACGGACCATCACATTCGAGGAAATCAATTTTCCTTGATAATTTGTTGGTGGCATCATATTCATCATCATCATTTCAGCTCATATAAGCTACACTATTGGGCTTGAGTCTCATCCATAATAGAAGGGAAAATTGACCTCCTGTACCACGCTGATCAGAGGTGTTGACATAAGATGTTATTTCAAGATTTTCCTCTCTTACATAGATGTTTAAGGCATAATATTCTGAAATAATTCAATTTGATAGTTTCTCTTTATAAAAAATTGCAGTTATAGAGACTGCTGATAGAAGTGAACACTTAAAACTTTTAATATTAAAATTTGAAATTTCGTAATGTATAGAAACCTATTTTACGACGTTTAAACTACTGTGAAATACTAATCCGTATTACGTGATGCATTGCAGAAGTTATATATTAGGAAAAAAAATACAAAAATTTCAAACGCTAGAAAAAATACAAAGATTAAAAATAATTTAAAATAATATAAAATTTGCGAACACTAGAATAAATACGAGTATAACAATTTTCTGTTATTGATTTTTATCTTAAAAATTAGTATATTTATTAACTACTCACTATTGTACGGCACAATGATTCTTCAATTAAACGATTCAAATAATAATCAAACAAAAACATTATTTCAATAATGCACAGTATATACACATTGAACTTTTCACTAAAACTATTCAATTTCACTTAAAAGATACACTATACGTCAGCTGTATAGCTACAAACATACTGCTATAAGCATGTCGGTGACGCGAACGCACGAGATTTCACTCTTTCAAAAAACATCTAAGACGCACAGCACAGTGCTCGTGTGCCATGCATAAGTGTGTCGATGACGCAAATCCATAAGATTTTCCCCTACCAAAAAGTGCCCAATACGGCTAAAGAAGTTTTAACTTCAAAAACACATAATAATGCCACTTATAATCGAAATAGTTGTAATAATATTGAAACAGTCGTTACTTAGTAACACATGCCCGTACACATGGCATGCTAGCTATCAATTTCTACTGGTCCTAATTGTTTTTTTAATCGAAACTCTTGTGGTGGTTTAGCTTACATCCTTACTAATATTATAAATGCGAAAGTTTGTTTGTTACGCTTTCACGCTTAAACCACCGAACCGATTTCAAAAATTCTTTCACCAATGAAAAGCTATCATATCAGGGAGCAACATAGGCTATGTTTTGTCCCGATATTCCCACGGGAATGGGAACTACGCGGGTAAAGCGACTTATTTTATCGTATTTATTTTCATCATTATCTAAACTCATATGCAGTGCTACACTCGACGCTCGTCGATAATAGGAAAGAAAATGACCTACTATTCCACACTAGTCTAACGGGTATGGGTTTTTATTTTGTATTTGCCTGCTTTTGTCACCTTTTACGACACTTACGAACAGGCAAGGGGGTGGTGAATCGTATTCTTCCTCCGCTCGTATGTATTATTTAAACAATCAATATTATACTTAATAAATTTTCATTATACCTAATCATCTCAGCTCATATATGTTCCACGGTTGGGCTCAAACCTTCTCCACAATAGGAGGGCAATTTACCGACTATACCACACTGGTCAGACGGGTTGGTATAGGGTTTTATTTCGAATTCTTATTTTGATAATGATGGAATGTTTTCTTACTCCGTCAACACATGCAAAAAAAAGTTTAATTACTTATTACCATTATATTTGTTACAAATTGATTGCACGGCGTAGTGGTTAAGACATTGAGCTACCATGCAAGTGTAATAGATTCGAACCCCACGCAAGGCAACTTTTTGTGCGATCCATAAATTGTCGTTCTGAGTCTGGATATAATTTGCATCCGTTAATTATATGTTTGTAATGTCCCCGCAATACAAGGATCATTTCTTTAGTGCAGGTTGTTAATTATAATAAAAAAAAAGAAACTATGAATATTTTTTTATATAAGAAGTAGACGCAGAAAATTCTTCGTAGCCTATTTTTAAAATCAATGCAAATGCATTTATACCATATTTTAGACGAATAACGCTTACGCGTATTAGTAATAACCTTAATTTAACCTTGTAGAATTACCTACAATACACAAAATAATAAATTTTATTATTGTATCATTGAATAATATATCGAACACCACTAAATATTTTCCTTAAAATTATGATTTTACTTTAAATAGTATTTTCTGTTTGAATTGGAAAAAAATCGGACTGGATCACTGGTGATTAGTAGTCATTCCGTTAGAAGTACCAAATTCTGGAATAGCCTGTAGAAGAAGTCAGTAACACGCGAGTGGCTTAGGTGAGTGATGGTTGGTCTATTAACTCGTAATCGAGTGCCACTTGTGGGATCCGGTCCAGCCATAATCGTTTAAATTATATTTATGAATTATATTATGTATCTTGTGGTTCGAAGGTCATCACAATGGAGCCGGTACTTACAAGACGTTTACACAATGTAATATAAAACTTCGGAAAAAAAAAATAAACAAGCCCGCTGAGTTTCTTGCCGAATTTTCTCAGTAGTCTCGGGATTCATTTAATTTTACTCGTATTATGTTAAAATTGACAATATGTAAATTTACATATTGTAAATTACCCTGCAAGGGAATTCCCTTGCAGGGTAATTTACAATAAATGATGATAACTGATGTTTATGCGAGCACTACACGTTGTAAATAAAACTGCTTTTACGGATTATATCGCGTTTGTATTTGATTTATGATTGCCCGGCGTTTCGAACACTTTGCAGCATTCATGGTCACGATCGGACTAAGGTATCTCACGTCCAACAAGTCATCGTTATTAGAGACATTTATAATTATCTACCCGATACAGAAAATTAGTTATTAAATTTATTAAATTTTGACCCACATTTTAATACAAATTTATTGCCAGTACAAGAAGAAAATGATTCTATATGAAAAAATTATATTATTTATGGTTAGTAATTATTAAATTTGTAGCAATTATTATTACACTTAGTTAATTTAAACCTAACAAAACTAATATACTACCACCGGATCGAAACGCGGCCACACTGAGAAAGATCCGGCAGGAAAAATCAGGGGACATAATGCTAAATCTATATATAAATACGTGAAGCAAAAACTTTTACCCGTTTTGACGAAAATTACGTGGATGGACAAATATGAAATTTGGCACAGTTGATGTATATAATGAGGAGAAGTGCATAAAACTGAAATTGCATATAATAATAGATTAGAAATGCATTAAATTTATTAAAAAAGGTATTACACACACTACAACGCAATCGCTACACACATACACGTGTTTGTGTGAGTGTGTTGCGTAGCAACGCTTATACACTTTTGTTTATACACTTTTGTTTACGGTTTATTTTTTATAATATACACTTTTGCTTACGGTTAAAATCTCTGGTCGAACTGAATGTCAAACAATCATAATTATGATGATAATGTCTACTAAAGATTTGTGCTTATAAATTAATTATTAGTGAAATACAGCTTGCACAATTTACAATTATCTATACCAATAAATAAAATTGGAGTGTCTGTTTGTAATGTCAAAATAATAGGATTTGTTCATGCTCACATGGTTATTTGCACGACACCTATGCCTAAAATAGCAATTAAAAATTTTTTGTCTGTCTGTCTGTCTGTTTGTTCCGGGTAATCTTCAAAACGGCTGGACCGATTTCATAAATTCTTTCACCAATGGAAAGCTATAATATCAGGGCGTAAACTAGGCTATATTTTATCCCGGTATTCCCACGGGAACGGGAACTACGCGGGTAAAACGACTATAACCTATAACCGAAGCGAAGCGAGGGCGGGTTGCTAGTACATAAATAAAATTAAAGAAAATTGTGTAGCAGAAAAATTAATTAAAATGAATTATGGCCGAATTTCGACCACACGCCGACCACTAGTTAATATTGATTTTTATTTTTAGATGCGGCTTATTTTCTTTTACTAAAAGGTTTTTTGATTTATAAAATTATCTCGAACTATTATTATTGTGGGTCAAATCTATACAATAAGTGCTCACAATGTCATGCAGTCTTGTGGTGGTCTTTTTGGATTTATTTTTAATTATGTTTATTATATTATATATTACATACAAGTTATGCAACTTGTATGTAATATATAATATAATAAAACAGAATAGAATAATTAGGGTTGTTAGTTCATAAAACATATTAAAGCTAGTATTGTATAATTTTGAATAGGTGCTTCTTAAAACTAAGAGTACAAGTTAAACATTAACAACAAAGCCATGTAGGTATTAATATACAGTCACTAGGAGGTATATTATATAGATAACTTAGGTACTCGTATATATAAGATATAGAGTGAAATTATTTAATCATTTTTATGAATATATCTATCGATGTCATTTTAATAGTTCTTATCATTAATGCATTCATTGTACCTACGTTCACCGGACGAGCCGATAAATTATTTAATGTTATTTAGATAATATTGCTGTGAACAGAAAATTTCTGGGCTTAGCACGAATATTTGTTATAAAGTCAAGGAAGCCGGAAGCCCAACTTTCTGAGGGTGTTCGCGTGTGGAGGGTGTTGGTGGTGCCTTTGGTATCACCGAGCCTCAATGCACGCATTCACACTCCCTTCATTCCCTTCACGGTAGGCAGCGGCCTTGTAAAGGTCCATGAGCGGCAGCAACACTTACCATAAGGTGTACTGTTTGCTCGTTTGCCACTGCTTGCAATAAAAAAAAAAAGTATTCGTAACGTTATCGCGACCATTTTTTTATGGATTTGGGGTAGTACCTCTATCGATCAATAGAGGCGCTGCGCCAAATCTCATACAATTTAGTCTCGATAACGATACGAATACTTTGACGTAAATATTCGTGTTAAGCCTATTGATTAAATATTAATTGAACTAATTACTATACCTACTTATATAGATGCATGATCTTTAAAGCTTCTTAATGATTATATTGTTTCGGCTCATATACGTCTCCACTGCTGGCTTCTCCACAATATGGTGGAAATTGACCTTACAACACCATGGTCATAGGTTGGTCATTGGTTGGTTTTGTTTCGAATTGGACTTCTCTTGCATAAATGTTATATGCATATTATATTCCTCAGTCGTCTTTTATGACATCCACGGGCAAGATAGGGAGTGATGAATTGTATTATTATTTCATCACCATACGGACATATTATGTTGAAGAACAATACATATATTGTCAAAGTATATATATCCTTACTAATATTATAAATGCGAAACTAAGTTTGTTTGTTTGTTACGCTTTCACGCTTAAACCACTGAATCGATTTCAAAAATTCTCTCATCAATGGAAAGCTATAATATCAGGGAGTAATATAGGCTATATTTTATCCCGGTATTCTAGTATATATAATAAATTATCAAATTAATTAACGCAAGGAAAGTAACGGATATAATTAATATTATATATCTACTGACAGTGTAGGTTATGTAAAATTACTTATTCACACTCATAAAACAGTATAGGCTTCTCCTAATTTGAGTCTTAATAACCGGTCTTCAGGATATTGCATGTATACCGGCTGGCCATTGAGGTCAAAAAGTCATTGGCAATATTATTGACTAGCAACCCGCCCTCGCTTCGCTTCGGTTTTAGTCATTTTACCCGCGTAGTTCCCGTTCCCGTGGGAATACCGGGATAAAATATAGCCTAGTTTACGCCCTGATATTATAGCTTTCCATTGGTGAAAGAATTTTTGAAATCGGTCCAGCCGTTTTGAAGATTACCCGGAACAAACAGACAGACAGACACAAAAATTTTTTAATTTGTATTTTAGGCATGAAAAAAGCCTATTATTTTGATATTACAAACAGACACTCCAATTTTATTTATTGGTATATATTAGTGGTCAGCCCAATGACGATATAGAGAATACATGAGCTTATAGGGTTGGTAGTCGTCCGTTCATCACCCCGGGTAGTTTTGGTGGAGAGTGTCCAGATTATAACCTGGCATAAAAGGCACATATCACATGTAGCCTTTATCTACCGGGTTGAGAGCCATCAGCGCTCATCCATAGTCCGGGCTAAGCTATGAAAGCCATCTGAGGCTAACAGCTATACACACACAAAAAAAAAACAAAGCCCTTAGGGGGCGTCCATAAATTACGTGAGGTGTTTTTTTAAATTTTCTGTACCTCCCTCCCTCCCTGGTGAGATGTCGTGAGATTTTATTCAACCCCCTCCCCCATCCCCCAATCTCACGTGAGATTTTTCAAAATGTGGGTTTCTTACGTAAACGCGTTGGATTGTTATTGTAAAAAGAAAAAACGCTTCGTGCTTTTATTTACGACTAGTTAAGACTAGTAATCTATATTGCTGAGAGTTTAATTATAAGTGTAATAAAAATTTAACAATAGAATATTTAAATCGTAACTACTGTGTTTAAAAAAATAATATCTACTCTAATTCAGTCCATGGAGAATCATGCGATACAGATTACAAATTTAAAACCTCAGTTGCACATCTATCTTATTTTATAGTGAATTATCTATGGTATAACGTCGAAGTATGGATGAAATTATTTTCTTTCGAACAAATTAGTGAATGATCTTAATCGTATTATGATTACGCTTAAGATTAAATTTAAGCATGTACAATCTGGATTAAATGGACCAAAATATTATTTTTTTTTTGTTTCAATCAGAAAAAAAATTGCGTGATATTTGCCGAGACCCCTCCCTCTCCAACGTAAGATTAGATGAGATTTGACTCGACCCCCTCCCCCCTTAAACATCTCACGTATTTTATGAACGCCCCCTTATGAACCGCCTTTTTATGATCATCGGTCCACCTAATTGTCCCTAAAAGTAATAAAGCCTCCTCCGGAAGGGGAAGGCATTTAACCTATTATACCACGCTGGTCAGACATGTCGGTATAGGAGGGAAATTTACCGACCATACCACGCTGGTCAGGCGGTTTGGTATAGGCTTTTATTTTGACTTTTTGTTTTGATAGAGGAGTAAATTTAACCTACTACTATACTACGCTGGCCAGGCATGTTTCATTTCGTGATATCTTTTGTATGTTATCTTTATATATATATATATATATATTTCTTATGTACGTGTGTATGTCACTGAACTCCTAAACGGCTAGACCGATGTTGACTAAATTTTTTGTGCATGTTCAAGGGGATTCGAGAATGGTTTAGGACTTTAGATTCACAATTGGACTTGGTAGGTGGCGCTTGTTTGAAGAGAATAACGTCTGTTGGGTCAGCTAGTATGAATACAATATCCCTTACTCGTCTTTTACGACACACACGGGCTAGATAGAGGGAGTATTGTATTTTTGTCACTACATTGCTAGTTCACGATAAATTAATGATACCAATCACCAACGAAATTGAAATGGTCTTCATTATATGAGTGGAAACTATATAAAAGCAATTTATATAAAAAAATAATATAACATTATTTATAATTCCAATGATATTAATGTGGACTGAATAAATAATAGGCTCATCCAATTACGATATTACCTAGGTGGAAATAATATATTTGTATCATAATTTATATTGTAGTGCTAGAAACATCTACCATACAATTGTATCTGTCGTTATTCTGCAGCCAATCAAATTCTAGCAATGTAAGTGGTTTTAAGTTTTGAATATTTTCCACTGTAACCTGTTTATTCACTATTTATTTAAAAACTAGCAATCCGCCCTCGCTTCGCTTCGATTTCAGTCGCTTTACCCGCATGGTTTCCGTTGTAATACTGGGATAAAATATAGCCTATGGTACTCCCTGATATTATAGCTTACCATTGGTGAAAGAATTTTTGAAATCGGGTCGGTGGTTTAAGTGTGAAAGCGTAACAAACAAACTTACGTTCGCATTTATAATATTAGTAAGGATACAAAAACACAATGGTAATTTTGCCGTCAAAAAATATATATTTTTGTTTTGGGGCTGGGCTACGGCTAGCGCACACGCCGTCTGCTCCGTCCGGGGTTACGAAGGGTCGGCGCGCGGCCCAATAACCCTCCGTATCTCCTCTCCTTCGTCACTGGGCTGACCACTTGTACCAAGTCCCTTGTCCTCCGTGGCCAGCCCGGCAAGTAAAATCCTATGCCAAGGCATAGAGTTTTACTGTATGTATCCGAATGGTGACGGAGTAAGAATACAATTCACCACGCCCTTTCTTGTCTGTGGATGTCGTAGAAAATTACTAAGGGATATAATATACACCATTAGAGAGTATATGGCCTGGTAATAAGAAAACCCACTATTACTTAGTGAAATCCACTATAGAAACTAGTCTTCTCTAGAATTTGATTTTAATATTAAGCTCGTATTAGATGCCTTGAGTATTGAAAACGTGTTTCACAAACTAGCTACAATCGTAGTATTTACTAAAATTTCTATCAAAATGCAGAATTAACAGGTGTGGTTCTAGGAATTTAGATGTTGTTACTATCTACATATATAAACATAGTAAACTATATTTATGTTGCTAGTTCCGTCTGTATACAATCGACAGCTAATCGACGACTGCCTAATTAGATTTTTATCGTATATTTTTTAACCACCTTAAATTACTGCGATAATAATAATACGCGACAGAATCTATAAAAATAATAAAAATATCATCTCGTCATCATTTCAGCCTACATACATCATCCCACTGTTGGGCTCAGTCTCCATTGTGGGAGGGAATTTGACCTACTAAACTATTGGTCAGACGTGTTGGTATAGGGATTCATTTCGAGTTTTCCTTCTGTTGCATCGATGTTATCTGCATTATATCCCTTAGTCGTCTTTTACGACACCCACGGGCAACAGAGGCTGAATTATATTCTTACTTCGTCACCACATGGAAAAATATACCTACTCTATGTATATTTTACTCTATACTTTATAAAAAAATTATTCAATGTACATGAATATTTTTTTTATAAAGTATAGAGTACATGTTCACTCTATGCTTTGTAAAAAATATACTCTATGTATATTTTACTATGTACTGAAAAAATATATTCTATATATATTTTTTTTTTCTTTTTATTGACTATATTATGCATTTTCCCCGCGTGAAGGATACAGTGTCACCATCCCTTAATTTCTCCTGGCGGACTTAAAAACCGGCTGAGAATTCATTAAGAGAATGAGCGGGCACTTACTCCTAGTAATTTATAACGCCAATCGGCTATTACGAATAGGCGTGTCAAATTATATACATTGGTAATATGATACAATAGCTTACTGGATAAACTAAGAAATATTGTATTCTTAAACCACACTTGAAGTAGTTAATTGTGTGCTAGTTTCTCTTAGGAATTTTATAATCCGATTCGATGGATTTTTGTTGCACAATAGTGCCGGGTTGGCTGAATGAATCCGGATGAAATCTGGCACAGAGATAGATTATAGCCTGGAAAATCGCATAATTAATTTTTATCCTGCAAATGTACCGTGTTCATGTAATAGATTTGGTTAGCAAAATCTAAAGAATAGGCTGTTACTTATTGCTTTTCATCCTCTAGAACTATTTATATTGAAATTTGTCAACTAGGGAACGTAGTCAAGCACTGTCTTGTTAATAAAAAAGTAGTATTAAAAAAATAAACGCTATGGGTATTTCCATATTAAGAAGTTTTTACTTATTGGTTTCTCCCAACAATTTAAGTAAAGTTTAAGTAGAGTTGAATTATAGAATACGTTACATTTCCTTAACTGTTTATTTGTCATGCTACGAATAATTATACACAAGTAATTGCTCGCTACTACTTTTATTGCTGGCTCTGAAGGTCGATGCCAAAACTCACCACTAACAGTCGCTAATTCTAGTCAATAGTAACAAGTGTAATTAAATAACGGCAGTGTGTAAACGCTGAGATGGCTATATATAATAAAATTGTGAGGCAAATAACATAAATATTTAGATATTCTATAGTTTTTTAAGTGAAGCTTCTTTGGGTGCGTCATAAGTAAAAAATGGACGGATTCGGCGCGATATAAGAATAAAAGATTGGCGTTACGATACCCGGTTACGCTGTATCGTTACGTCACAATAATAATATTCCGTTACGCGAAGAATGTTTTTTTTTATATTTACGATATGGTCCAACTTACGTACTGTTATACGGGTATCCTTAAGGATGTTTTTAAAAAAATAAACTTATTTAATTTCACACAAACTTGTATTGAAATAAAACTTAGAGGTAGTGAATACAAATAGTAGAGGCAACCGTGCTCGACGAAGATTGAAACCGGACTGAGGAGAGGGCTAAGCTATCTAGATAGGAAGGCGAAAGTGCTGATGGATAGTAGGAAGAGTTAGCATTTTAGGGAACATCAGGAAACTGTAACAGCCCCCCGCTTAAGACTAAACTTACACCCCAGAGTGAAGTTTATGTCTGAATTCTAATTCTAGGAGTGTCCAGAGTGGTAGGAGAACTAAGCTCCATCTCGGGATGAGAAGCTGGGTGGAAAATGACGCTAGTTTCAGTTGAAGGGGAAAAGCAGCGGTTGCGGCACAAATAAATCTTATAACCTAAGTAAAAGATAATTATGAATAACATACAATATACAATAATCGGTACATGAAAATGATTTACTTCTATTTCTCTGGGTTTCGTAATAAATTTATTTAATTCTTTATTAAGCGTAGCAAAACCTTGATCATTATCTAATACGCGTTTAATATTGAAATGTTTAATGTTTACTTCGGGCAATATGTGGTCTGAATACTTTGGTATACTAAAGTTACTATTTATAATATCATAATCCAGGTTAATGTGAGTTACGTTAATTTTAATATTTTGTTTCGTGAATAATTGAAATCCATTACAGAACCCAGTACAACCTAGAGGGACCCGTAATACTCCAGTTCCGATTATATTGGTTTCATAAACATTGTTATTTTGGCAATCGAGAGTGAATTTAGTAACATTTGAAATAACAAATATCCATTCATTATTGTATAATTCTTGCCAAATTTCAAGGTTACCCTTAAACAGTTTTATCGGACACTGGTTGGGTATATATGTTATTGTTTTAGATACAATTTCTGTTTCACATATAGGGTGAGTTACACTAGATAGAATATTAACTTTGTCGCAGATGTAGTTAGCTTTAAGAGATTTACAGTTATCTAGGTTATCTAACTGACAATATTGATTCTTATCTCTAGAGAGGCCTACATAAGTAGTGGAAGGAATAATCGTACTATAAGTATTATTTTGGTGTAGAGTTGGCAATGGCAAACTATGATATAAACCAAACTCTAGAGGATGAACCAATGGTATCTTAACTATGAATATAATTTTATTATCAAAATAATATGTACTTATACTAGAAATTTTCAAAAGCTTATGGATATTACTTAAATCTAGAGTAAGTGGAAGTTCCTTAGAATTAGGTAAATGTCTATAATTAATAACTAAATCATTATATAACTCTTGAGGTGAACAAATGGCAGGATAAAGAACATTATTTTTACTAAACATTAAGCCATTTGATATATCCTCTAATTTAAAAGACAAAGTAAGTAAACTATTCTCTAATATAGTTACAATTTCCATGATTCTAGTTTTAATAGT
Source organism: Lymantria dispar (assembly GCA_032191425.1). Lineage (NCBI taxonomy): Eukaryota > Metazoa > Arthropoda > Insecta > Lepidoptera > Erebidae > Lymantria > Lymantria dispar. Next base: position 25,793,860 of record CM063452.1, on the reverse strand, counting down.
TAGGGTAGCAGATACAAAGGTGAGATTTTTAAAATTTTCAGTTAAGGAAACAACAGCGCTATTCAGGGATTTTTCATTTTCTATAAGTTGGGTTATAGTTTGATTGAATGTGGTAATAGCGGAAGTAGTGAGAAGAATATTGTCTTTCATGTATTCGGCTAATGCATTTTGGTCTTTTCCTAAAGCCTGAATAGCGTTGCCGTATTGAATAGCATCGTCCTCATCCATTGTACCAAACACATGTTTGAGTACAGACCCAACGCCTGCAAACCAAGCAGAACGCTTGATTTTCCGCGTAAGAAGATGTGAAATTGATCCAAAGTCTCTAGAAATATCAGCGAGTCTGACCTCGAGTGGTTGTAATATGTTAATACATTCGGCAAACTCGAAAGCTGTACTTTCATTACACATTTTGGACGTTATATTAAGAACATGATTAATATTAATTAAATGAGGAGATATGAAGGATATGTCTACAGGAACCACAACACTTAGATGTCCATTGATTACTTTCACCGAACCGATTGGATCGAAGTAGATTCCAGGCCCACTCTCTATTGGTTTTATGATATCAGGAAAACCTTCGCCATTAACACTGCAAGAAAAGTGCGATGGAAGATGATATAACAATTAATTAAGATGTTCTCTGAGCTAGTTTCATTTGATCATAATGGTACTTTACATGTCTTCTGTTTATCAATAAGGATGCATTATTATTGCCGTGTAATTTTATTATTTTATACGGGCCCTTCCAAATAGGAGATAACGCTTTGCCCAAGCGAAGGTGATTTTTTAAGTAGACGTAATCGCCGATTTTGAAATTCACAGAACGTGTGCGGTTGTCATAGTGGGTTTTGGACTTTTCCTTTGATTTTTGAATATTTTCTATGGCTTTGCTCCTGGAGAATTTTAGTCGTTGTTGTAACATTCTAACGAATTCATTATAGGTAGGATTTAGATCCTGTTCATAAATGGAATTTGGTATATAAGGTTTACTGCCAAAAACGAGTTCATGTGGAGTAAAATTTGTGGTTGAATGGATGTTGGTGTTGTAAGCCATCATGGCAGTATAAACGAATTTAGACCATCTTGAAGGATCATGATCTATATATGATTTCAAATACTCCTTTAAGGTGGAGTGGCTACGCTCTAAGGCACCTTGTGTTTGGGGATGGTAAGGAGTCGACCATATCTGTTTGATCTTTAAAAAGGAACATGTTTCTTTAAAAAGTTCGGCTGTAAAATTACTGCCTTGATCGGTAACAATAATTTTCGGTATGCCGAATACTGAGATGAAATGTACGAGACATTCACTCGTTTCTTCGGCAGTTGTAGATCTAATAGGATAGGCTGCGGAGTATTTAGTGAGATCATCTTGTAGTGTGAGAATATATTTTAATTTTGCTAGGCCGGATTCTGGAAGAGGTCCTACTATGTCAAGAAATATCTTTTCAAATGCCATTGAGGCGGTACTAGTAATCTGCATAGGGGCTCTATTCGTTTGTCGCAAGGCTTTATTCGTCTGACACAGCTGACATGCTTTAACATAGTTTTCAATATCTGACCTCATATTTTTCCAGTAATATCTTTCTGATATTCTGTTATACATTCTAGAAGAACCTACATGACCAGCTATTGGTAGGTCATGATTATCTCTAAGTATTTGTTTGATTTCACTCAAAGATGGGTATTGTATATTATTACGGTAGATGTGTACTTCTATGCCCGTGTTATTGAATAAATAGAGGAGCATATTGTATATTTTAATAAAATAGTGGTTATCAAAAGGATTTTTGAAATCTGTTATGGCTATTATTTTGTCATTTTCATTTAAAGATATAATGAATTCATTCCTTAGTATTTTAAGGCTCTCGAAGATATCGGAATAAGAGCACGAATCAAAGTGGTTTATTTTTGTAAATAGGTAATAGTATGTTTTATTTTCATGTTGATTTGTAATGAACGAGTTTAGGGTTCTTTCTAGCGTCAAAAAAGTGTCTTTATCGGCGAAATTTGATATGGTCATTTCAACGTATGGAATTGATTCATCCATATCCACGGAGGTAGGTATGACAATATGTTTATAAGGGGATTTCAATAGACTTTCATTATGTTCCATTATTTTACTATCGAAAGTGTAATTTTTATTGGCAATTATTTTAAGAAATTCGGTATAAGTTTGAGATATTGAAGGTGAATCCTCAATAGCACTAGCAGGATTATAAGGTGAATCGAGACACAGAGGAGGATCATCATGGCGTAAAGGTGAGTCGTCATTAGAATTATTAGTCGTAGGTTGTCCTGTGTCAAGCTCATCAAGATTTAAGTCCCTTAAATCGTCAGGCATTTCAATCAAGTCTCTTTGGTTAGGAGTAAGAGGTGGAATAATGTCTGGGTTTAGAAGGTCATCGTGGTCGTAAGAGTCTTCATTATCAGGGAGCGAAGGATTGTCATGGTTAGTTCGAGAAGGTCCTGGGACTGGTTCAGGAGCAAGGGGATTCATAAGTAGAGGATTTTCAGGTGGATATCTAGAAAGAGCATCAGCGGCGTTAAATTTACCCTTTCGGTATATGATTTGGTACTCGTACTCCTCTAATTTAAGTCGCCACCTTTGCAATTTGCTGCTTGGATCCTTGTGGTTGAAAAGCCACTTTAGCGGACGGTGGTCTGTAATGATTTGGAAGTGTCTACCATAGAGATAGGGGCGAAAGGTCTTACAGCCATAAAGGATCGCGAGAAGTTCTTTTTCCGTGGTGTTATAGTTACACTCACTTTTGTTGAGAGTGCGGGATGCATAAGCTATGGGCTGGTCTTTGCCTATTTCACCCTGAGAAAGTATTGCACTGATAGCATAATTGGATGCATCCGTGGTTAGGATAAATGGTTTGGAAAAGTCTGGATAAATTAATAAAGGTGCTGAAATTAACATTTGTCTCAGAGTATCGAATGCCAGTTGATGTTCGTTTTCCCAAACAAAGGGGACGTCTTTTTTCAAAAGATTTGTTAAAGGTTTGGCCAAGGTCGAGAAGTTTGGTATAAATCTACGATAGTAAGAGACAAATCCTAAAAAGGATTTTATGTCCTTGGCGGATTTCGGAATGGGATAGTGTTGCACGGCTTTTAGCTTTTCCGGATTAGGTTTAACTCCCTGATCCGTGATAGTGTGTCCTAAGTAAGATACTTCCTTGCGTAAAAATTCGCATTTATCGGGTTGTAGTTTAAGGTTAAAAGAGCGGAGTTTTCGAAAGACAGAGGTTAAATTTTGAATATGAGATCGTAAATCAAAGGAGTAGATGACAATATCATCTAGATACACAAAACATCTTTCCCCTTGAAGACCAGTAAGGACATTATTCATAAGTCGTTGGAAAGTCGATGGTGCATTCTTTAAACCAAACGGCATACGTGTAAATTCGTAATGTCCCTGAGGTACAGAGAAGGCTGTTTTTTCAGTGTCTTCCGGTTTAACCTTGATTTGATGAAAACCGGAAGCGAGATCAAGGGTGCTAAAATACTTACTATTGCCAAGTTGGTCCAAAATTTCTGAAATATTTGGAATAGGATACGAGTCTCCGATAGTGATGTCGTTTAATTTACGATAATCTATTACGACTCTCCACTTCTTCTCGCCGGAAGCGTCGAGTTTCTTTGGTACCACCCAAATTGGTGATGACCAAGGTGAAGCTGATGGTTTTATTATTCCTTGTTGGAGCATTTTGTCTATTTGTGAATTTACTTCCTTTTTATGACACTCTGGGAAACGATAGGATTTTACATGGATAGGAATTGAGGTTGAGGTTTTTATTTCGTGTTCAACTGTATTGGTATATGTTAATTGGTCGCCAGGAAGGTGGAAAATGTCGGAAAAGTCAGCACAAACGTCGAGTAGTTGTAAGCTTTCTTCCTGGTTTAAGTGAGAAATACGGATCTGTTCGAATACTGATTTAGTTCGTAAGTAAGCGTCATTATGGCATTGACTGTCGGCATTCGTGTTATGAATATATTGCGTTGTCTCAAGTCTAACGTAAGGAACTATTTCTAATTTCAAGTCGGGATCGAAGGAAAGTGCGTGATGAGAGGTATTTACGACGGATATATTTATTCTTGAATTGTCTTTCACCCGAACCACACAATTAGCTATGAGCAAGTTTTCTATCGGATGCTGGTCTAATATTAGTCCCTCGCTGAGTTCAGGGTTTGATACGGTACATTCTATAATTGTTTCAGTTCGAGCAGGGATTACACAAATTGGTTCGTTGAAATGTAAATTTAAAATTATTTTACCAAGTGTTAATTGTTGTTTAGGGTAGTCTATATTTCCGTCCATTTTATTAAACATGTCGTTGCCAATTATACCGCCATAGGGTAAATCTATCCCTTCGACTACGTGGAAATTATGAATTATTGAATCGAGTTGGATAAGTATATGACCTAAAGTGGATTTTGTGCCGGAAGAATCAATTCCTTTGAATTTTACAATGGTTTTCGTAATTTCTGGCATTCTTTCGATACAGGACTTCTTCACCAGACTAAAAGACGCTCCTGTATCAATCAAGAAGGAAAGTGGCTTTGAAGATATAGAAGTAAGTACTCTTATATATGGTAAATATTTGCGAGAGATATTTGGTATGCAATTTATTACGGGATCTGACAACGGTTCAGTGGTGGATACTTTGGGCACCGAAGCATTTGGTAAATATTCTTCTTGTGTGGATATAGTATAATTATGTTTTCCAGGATTACGACTTGACCTTGTAGCGGAAGTCGCAGAGTCATTTTCCGATGGATACTGTGTCATGGATACAGTGGATTTATTAATACTATTGGGTAAAGATTTTTCTACCCGGGATATAGAAGGATATAGAAAATAAAAATTATCGTTACTATTATTATTATTAGGATACCTAGGATTAGTCATGCCGGATTTTAGTTTAGGGTGGCCCGACCGACACCTAAACGAGCCATCATTTAGTTTAAAGCTTGATTTGTGACGAAATCGGCGTTGACTACACCTTCTTCGTTTTCCTCTAATAAGTTAACCCTATTTTGGCTATTTTGCGGCAAATTGAAACGTTTGTTATTGTATTCCCTTTTACGGCAATTTTCTAAAACATGACCAGGATTTTTACAGTAACGACAATATTCGGTATAAGCAACGGGACGCGGCTTATGTGGAAAACCGAAATTAGGCCTAAACTCGTGAGTTTTATAATCTGGTCTAGGAAAGGTTCTTGGTCTTAGAGAATTAGGCTCAGTTGCGGAGAAAGATTTTCTATTAACAAATTGCAATATTTTCTCTTCCGAAATAGCAGCGTTAATAGCCTCGTTCAAGGTTTTCGGGGATCGAACCCGAACATTGTTGGATATCCTTGGATGTAACCCAAGGACAAACGTGTTAAGCGCAATATCTTCCATTGCACTTGTCTTACCAGCGAGTTCCATTTTTTTGGAGTTAGAAAGTGTAATCTCAGTTAGCAAATGGGATAAACATGTTTCCACTCGGAGCGAGTACTGTGTTACGGTCTCATTGGAATACTGTCTACATTCTTGAAGGTCAGTTAATAAGTGCGAGTAACATTTTCTTTCGCCGAATTGTGTTGTCAAGAAATCTTTTAATTGATCCCAATTGCTAAATTCTTTGATGGAACATGCAGCCTCGGCTCTACCTTGTAATTGGCTTATTATAAATTTAAAAATAATGTGTTTCTGATTAGTTGAGGCGAGGTTGTATGCATTCGAACAATTCGTTATAAATGGTGTGAGTAGGTTCCTAGATCCATCGAATGGTTTGATGAATTTTATCAGAACATTTAAGTCAATGGTATCGGATTGAATTTGAATTGGTTTATCTTGAGACATTTTAAATGTTTAGCAGTTCGCGGTGGGTCTAGCGGATGCGATATGAAGAGGTTCTACGAACTTGGACAAGCTACGGCGTTATCGTATCAACGAGTCGGACGACGCTACTCTGTTTATCACTTATAAAAATAACAATATCACGTTGCGTCTGGGCTAATACTAAGATTAAATTATGTATAACTTAAGTTTATATTTACGAAACACTTTTATATTTTAATATACACAAACACACTATTTAGGGTTGCTCTTCGCGAATAATTTATCACTGAATCACTGAGTTTAGTATAAGTAAACGAAGATACACTTACATGGATGTACTGCACAGGATACTTAACAGGAATATCATAGTGGTAGTAGTAGCAAGGCCCCTGTGGCCCCTTGGATGTAGCAGGATATAGAAGTGAGCCCGGTGTGACACGAAATTTGCGTAGGATTCGCAGCACGGTACCACTTGTTTCACGATTCGAATGTAACTCGAACGGATGTCACTTATTAAGGACGTTAATAGAGTACTGTTATGAACTGTCGGATGCCAAGGATCACAGTTACGATCCCTTTTACGCTGCCACCAATGTTATACGGGTATCCTTAAGGATGTTTTTAAAAAAATAAACTTATTTAATTTCACACAAACTTGTATTGAAATAAAACTTAGAGGTAGTGAATACAAATAGTAGAGGCAACCGTGCTCGACGAAGATTGAAACCGGACTGAGGAGAGGGCTAAGCTATCTAGATAGGAAGGCGAAAGTGCTGATGGATAGTAGGAAGAGTTAGCATTTTAGGGAACATCAGGAAACTGTAACAGTACACGCGATGTACATAATATGTCGCGCTTAAATGCGACGCATCTCATCTTGCATTCTGCTCTTCTCTCTATAAAAAAAAGTATAAATACTTTTACCTAGAGAACCTAGAGAAGTTTCACTTCTTGCACATATTTATTTTATATGTGACCCTTCATTATCGATTTTATTTTCTTTCTAATTCTTTAATAATTTTATTCTTGCTCTATTTATTTTTCTATAACCCTGCTCTTTGCTTAAAATAGAGAAAATATAAGTAGTTTGATCCATCATTTAATAGAAACAATCATTTTCTTAATTTTACTACTTATTTACTTTCACATTTATACATTACTTACTAACTAGCCAAACGCTATTCTATAGAATATAAAAAAAAAATGAAACCTATTTCTAAAAAACTTTTGAAAACAGCGATAATTTTCTTAAAGCAATAAAAAAATCTTGAAATTTAAAAGTACCTGTATTGTTATTACACATTCTGCCTCTTCATGAAAATAATTGTATATTGGGAATCTCTTTAATGGTCTCCTGTAATTAAACCATAACATGATTCAATAGAACCGAAACTGAACCGGCGTTTCAAGACATTTTTTGTTAAAAGGTATTCTTCGCTAGATGGCTCTGATCTAAAGAGTCTACACTCATTATAAATGATATTCCACACTTATTGACGTGCACATCATGTGGGCTTATCAAATAAAAAGGCTTGTATCGTCATAGTAGTATGTAATGAGGTAACTAGCGTATAGAACAAAAAAATCTACTAAATATAAGCATGTTAATATTTATAGTACTTAAAGATAATATTTGTATGAGCTTTATTTAATCTCTTTTTTCATTATTGCGCAGTTATTGTTTGCGGCAATTGTAATCAATTCGATTACCATTCGCATTACACAGAAATGATTTTTAATTTTACTTAAACCGGGTACAAATGCAAATTGCAGACTAAAATAATGATATAATTATTAAAAAAATAAGCACGCTTTTGTAGACCACTGCACTTACTAGTGCGATCCAGAAAATAAGATTAGCGACATCTATTGAGTCGCTTCGCGAAAATCTAAGTCACGATTATAAAATAATGGCTAATTCTGTAGAGGTCATAGGACAATTTAAATTATTATATTGTTATCGATCCTTGATCAGTGCGCAATGTTTCAAATAAGTTCATCGTTTAGAAGGGAGAGATAATCATGTTCAAAGATTCCATTACATTCAAACCAAGTTAATAAAAGCGTTTTCCGTGTGGTGACGGAGTAAGAATACAGTGCCTCCTCTCTTACCTGTGGACGTAAAGGCGACATAGGGATATGATAGGCAGATAACATCTACGCAAGAGAAGGAAAACTCGTCATAAAATCCTATGCCAACACGTCTGACCACTACGGTATAATTCAGTTACAGTTCTTTCCGTTGTGGAGGAGGCCCGAGCCCAACAGTGGCATCTATATGGGCCGAGATGATGAATATAATCATGTTAAAAAGACAACATACCGGTACTATGAAAGAGTCCTTTACGAGCAGAAAGGACCTGCCAACCATTCCGCGTCCAAAGTTAAATGTTGTTCAACATAGCTCCAGAGTACAAGCCGTAATCTATACCAATAAATAAAATTGGAGTGTCTGTTTGTAATGTCAAAATAATAGGCTTTTTTCATGCTCACACGGTTATTTGCATGACACCTATGCCTAAAATAGCAATTAAAAAATTTTTGTCTGTCTGTCTGTCTGTTTGTTCCGGGTAATCTTCAAAACGGCTGAACCGATTTCAAAAATTCTTTCACCAATGGAAAGCTATAATATCAGGGCGTAAACTAGGCTATATTTTATCCCGGTATTCCCACGGGAACGGGAACTACGCGGGTAAAACGACTATAACCTATAACCGAAGCGAGGGCGGGTTGCTAGTATTGTATAACAGACTAGAAACCCGCCCTCGCTTCGGTTATAGGTTATAGTCGTTTTACCCGCGTAGTTCCCGTTCCCGTGGGAATACCGGGATAAAATATAGCCTAGTTTACGCCCTGATATTATAGCTTTCCATTGGTGAAAGAATTTTTGAAATCGGTCCAGCCATTTTGAAGATTACTCGGAACAAACAGACAGACAAAAATTTTTTAATTGCTATTTTAGGCATAGGTGTCGTGCAAATAATCGTGTGAGCATGAAAAAAGCCTATTATTTTGACATTACAAACAGACACTCCAATTTTACTTATTAGTATAGATATATTTCAAAGATATCAAATACGTTACCACCGAATCGAAACACGGCTTCAATTGCAAGAATCCGGCAATAAACTTTTCGTGTTCGTTGACCTGGTTGTTATTTTCTTTCATATCTTATTATGTAAAAAAGAATTTGAAAAATAAATGGAGAGGATAAAATCTTAAACGAATCTTCTTTCTCTTGAGATTCCTCTGTTCTATTAAGAATTCTGTAGGAAAATACAATGACACTCTTCTTCTTTTTTATATTTACATATATTAACCAGTTAGTAAAAATTTGGCTGCCTCGTTCTTGATATCAATGCGATTCTGATTCGTAAAATATCAGATTTCAAAATATGTCATTGATTCAATAAGTCACTATACCTTTAGTCTGTGATTAATTCACTTGATATCAGTAACCATAACTTGTACTAGTAGCTAATAGCCAAATCTAAGAAACAATAAGAACGCCTTTTGCATTAGTGGTAAAATCTTCATATGCCTAATATCTGCTGTTTTCCTACTATTTTGTTACATAAGAACAAGACGTGCCGGTTAGGCTTCTGGCTAAGCTTTACGACCCGACACCCTGCTCAATACCACCAGTGACGAAAACGGCGTAAGCGGGTATTGGTTCATGTCGTATAGAGATGTTAGTCAGCTTTAACGATATCCATGAGCCGTATTCGTAGCCACCACGCTGAATGCTACACAACATTTATAAATAAAATGAAAATGCGTTGTTTTTGGTTATAAAATACTATAAAAAAATAATATTGTTCAGACTCAACGCTTATATTAAAAACACGTTTATATGTAGTAATAACGCAGTTTATAAAATAATCGTAGTCATGTTATTAGATAAATCAGAATCAGTAAAATATGTAAATCTTCCGCCGCCTAGTGGTCGAAAATCGAGCGTAGTCATTTTTCTTAGGATTCTGTACGTCCGAATGAAAAACTGAACCTTTTTAGGCTTACTCGTTTGTCTGTTTGTCTGCTCGTTATAGCTAAATTATTTTAAAACTACTGCACCAAAAAAGTTATGATGTAAATAATATCTTTTTATATAAATATTAAAATATTAATAAAATATTATTATATATAAACGTTTAGGTAGCGGAGGGTCATGTTTCAGGGACAAATTAGGGATTAAAAATAATTCTAATTGACTCTGCCAAATGACATATCAAATGAAATGACATGTTGAACGTGTCCCAATTATTTATTGTTTATAATTATAAAATATTTTTTTAAGTTAATTAAGAAAATAAATAAACATTGACCTGGTTACAGTAATAGTCGTATAACTAGAGATTATAGAAAACCCTATAAGAAATTTGTTGCATCAATAGCACGTGAAAACCTTTCAATTTTTTACGTAATAATTCATATTCTTCTTCGTGGACTTCTTCACTTATTTTATCATATGCGAATTTAGCGTTTTGATGTTATACATATTTTAGCGCGTTAGGGAAAAACATCAGAATGAATTTTTACGATGCATGCACACAGACACCCGAATTCGACACTATGAAGTTAGTTGCAGAAATAAGCTCCAAAATATATATATATATATACTAGCAACCCGCCCTCGCTTCGCTTCGGTTTCAGTCACTTAAACCCGCGTAGTTCCTGTTCCCGTGGGAATACCGGGATAAAATGTAGCCTATGTTACTCCCTGATATTATAGCTTTCCATTGGTGAAAGAATTTTTGAAATCGGTTCGGTGGTTTAAGCGTGAAAGTGTTACAAACAAACAAACAAACATACTTTCGCATTTATAATATTAGTATGGATATATGATGGCGGGAGCTGTAAACCTTCATTTCCCAGTTCGTCCATGTATTGTTCAGACTCCATGTCGATATTGTGGAAATAATACTAGGTTAACGTCCAGTACACTAAATCTTTATTTAACAATCTTAACTTTGGTATTCAAACCACTAAAGAGACAATATTTTAGAACTAACACTTTACAGAATCACAATGTAATGTGGAATGTAGTGAGGTTGGTTGTGACCGACCTCTACGACTGTTCACCGAATAATGAATTGTAAGAATGTCTCACCTTTCAAGTTGACTAACTTTTTGTAAACTACCTTCTATCTTGCCACAACTAAATACACTCAAGCAAAATTCAAAATGAGTAAACTAAACGGATAACGAAAATAACAACAAACTAATTTGCTTGACATTCCATTATCTTCCTCCTTTCATCATCATCATCATTTCAGCCTATTGCCGTCCACTGCTGGACGACGGACCCTCATGTTGCGCCACAATGAGCGGCCCTGTGCCGCCTGCATCCAATGACGTCCAGCGACTTTCACTAGGTCATCGGTCCACCTATTGGGGGGGGCGTCCTACACTGCGTCGTCCGATACGTGGTCGCCACTCGAGAACCTTTCTTCCCCAGCAGTTGCCGGTTCGTCGAGCGATGTGGCCTGCCCATTGCCACTTCAGCGTGCTAATTCTTCGTGCTATGTCGGTTACACCCGTTCTTCTGCGGATTTCTGTATTCCGGATTCTATCTCGCAGAGAAATCCCGAGCATAGCCCGCTCCATAGCACGCTGAGCGACTTTGAGCCTTGATATGAGGCCTACATTTAGGGACCACGTTTCCGTGCCGTAAGTCATCACTGGTAACACACACTGGTCAAAGACCTGTGTTTTCAGACACTGAGGTATATTTCGAGGGGATTGTCTCGTATTGCATCACCATCGGATGGGTTAGGCATCGCGACGGAATCGACTTAATACTTCGGATGGCTTTTAAACTGTGTTCAACAATTAGTGTTAACAATGTTCTATTATAACCAGTAATTACACGGATGCCGGCGGATAAACCACAAGTTAAGGAAACGCGGTGATTTTGACGTAACATGGCAACAACTACAACCAATCGCCCCCAAGTCTCATGCCCATCTGAATATTCAAAGGACCGTCTTAAAACAAACTCTCATAATAACATTCCAAATGTAAACGGTCATGTCAAGTGGTCATAAATTATTGCCAATCGCTGTATCGACTCCACCAAAGTGTAGCACTTTTCGTTTCCATACTCGAGTGTTTTTTAAATTTTCTTTATGTAATCGTTATTTTTTATTAGCCATTGTTTTAAGTCATAGTTTTTTGTTATTATTTTTCATCATCTCCGTTACTAAGTTTAATTAATTACACTCTTTTAAATGAGTCATAAACCAAAACTCCAGAACGAGATCGGCTTTTGAAGATTTCGCCTATAGGTATACCTTTCTCGTCCACCGATATGACTAGAGATATAACTATGTTAGAGAGATAGGTTAAAATCGCCTAGGAAGTTTTTATTTCATCGCTAGTTACAAGTAAAGCATTATTTAGTCGGGTCATAAATTCTGTCACACCTATTTTTAATAATTATAATGTATTTATTTTACATAAAATGTGGCAGTCGTCAAATTTATTTGATAAAATTTTAATTATCTATCACTAAGTTCTAACCTATTGACTAAATAGAAGCGGTTCGTTCGGTGAGCGAGAGAACTTTCTGAGGATGTTTACGTGTAGTGAGTTTTAATGATGCCTTTAGTATCACTGAATGTCATTGCACGCATTCACACCCCCTTCACTTTCTTCGCGGTAGGCAGCGATCTTGCAAAGTCAATGAGCGGCAGCAATATTTACCATCAGGAGTACTGTTTGCTCGTTTGCCACCATTTATACCAATAAATAAAATTGGAGTGTCTGTTTGTAATGTCAAAATTATAGACTTTTTCATGATCACACGGTTATTTGCACGACACCTATGCCTAAAATATAAATTAAAAAAATTTTGTCTGTCTGTCTGTTTGTTCCGGGTAATCTTCAAAACGGCTGGACCGATTTCAAAAATTCTTTCACCAATGGAAAGCTATAGTATCAGGGCGTAAACTAGGCTATATTTTATCCCGGTATTCCCACGGGAACGGGAACTACGTGGGTAAAACTTCTAAAACCGAAGCTAAGCGAGGGCGGGTTGCTAGTTTGCAATAAAAAAAGAAGATAATAAATAGTAACCAAACTAGAATGTACCTATATTTATGGTGATGAGACAGAAGATGTTATAAAGTATGTCTGTTATATATTATACGATGGTTTTTTTTTTTTTTTTTTTTGTGGGTGGGCCGCGGTCGGCGCGCCTCCGCACCACTCCGTCCGGGGCGACAGAGGGGCTTGAGCACGCAACTCCCGCGACCCACCCGAAAACCACGTCGCCTTCGTCGTTGGGCCGACCACTGGAGATATTATACGATGGTACGGACCCCCATGTCTGCGTGTCATATACGCTTGGCCGATTTTCAAGTTTGAACGCTATAATGTTTTTTATTCAAAGACTATAATCACAGGTTTCGCCAAGGCTATTCAGTTAATTTGTCTATCTTTTTCTTATATTAATATAAATATATTCCAAAAGAATTGAGATTGATAAAAAATAAGGTTTTAAACATATTATACATAATATCTGGTTGACCGAGCTCAGTATAATTTTTTTTCGTACATTGTATTTTCGACGAACTTATTTAGATACATATTAATAAAAAATAAAAATGTTGAAATAATGAAAAAAAAATATCAAAAATTACAAAAACAATAATAATAACACCGAGATTCGATCTCACGCTGTTTGAATGCGACTGGACAACTTCCCAACTGATCTATTGACATTCTGTCATTGTATTGATTAGCTAAAAACACCGACAAAACAACATTTTCTATAAATAAAACCAAGCTAGATCGATTGTTTGGACCCGATACCTCTAATATGCTAAATTTCATGAAAATCGTTAGAGCCGTTGCCGAGATTCTGAATATATATAGAACTAGCTACCCGCCTTCGCTTCGCTTCGGTTATAGGTTATAGTCGTTTTACCCGCGTAGTTCCCGTTCCCGTGGGAATACGGGGATAAAATATAACCTAGTTTACGCCCTGATATTATGGCTTCCCATTGGTGAAAGAATTTTTGAAATCGGTCCAGCCGTTTTGAAGATTACCTGGAACAAACAGACAGACAGACAAAAATTTTTTAATTGCTATTTTAGGCATAGGTGTCGTGCAAATAACCGTGTGAGCATGAAAAAAGCCTATTATTTTGACATTACAAACAGACACTCCAATTTTATTTATTGGTATAGATTGGTCGTTTAAAGACATAAGATATATATATATATATATATTTTATTCCACATTATTATTAGATAACACCATAATATCATAATTGACATTTAATAAAATTATAGACAATGTTTTACTCTATTTTAATGTTATTACTATATAGTAGACATTATAGATTGTTATATACTTACTATTAGGTACATAAAAATTATGTACAACATAATTTTTATGTATTTTTATGTTCTTAGTTTGGTCACAGACAATAGGTTCGGGCAGAAAAATATTGTTTTAGCGGTTTCAGTCCTGCCCTCTGTTACACGGGACTAAGATTGGACATCGAAGTGTGGGGGTTTACAGTGTACATTTTCTTACTTCTTAGAAATCAACGAAGTTGTCACAGATGACACAATGGTCTAATAAGCTGTTTTAAGTACAGAATAGATTTACCTACACGCAATAAAGTCCTTTATACGAGCCAAATGATTGTTCTGAGTCTTGTCCCATTGAGAATATAAGAAAAACAATCATTAAAAAGATTTTTTTATTTTAATCCACAAAATTGTAAGCAAACCTTACATTAATTCTAATGTAATGTAACAGTATTAAGATACTATCCTTCTTTTTTAACATAATGTGGCAATGTACTACTGCGGTAAAAAAGTATTTGTAAATAAAAAATCTTTGAATTGAACAGCCATTGAATTATAAAATCACTAGCAGTGCCCTGCGGTTTCACCCGCAGTTCCTCTTCCCGCGGGAATATCGGGATAACTTGTAGCCTATGTGTTATTCTGATATGTAAGCTATATTATTGTGAAGTTTCATTAAAATCCATTCAGTAGTTTTTGCGTGACAGAGCAACAAACACCTTCACATACTCACAAACTTTCGCGTTTATCTATACTAATAAATAAAATTGGAGTGTCTGTTTGTAATGTCAAAATAATATGCCTTTTTCATGCTCACATGGTTATTTGCACTATACATGCCTAAAAATCCCTTTATATTTTTTTTGGCTGTCTGTCTGTTTGTGCCGGGTAATCTTCGAAACGGCTGGACCGATTTAAAAAATTCTTTCACCAATGGAAAGCTATAATATCAGGGAGTAAACTAGGCTATATTTTATCCCGGTATTTCCACGGGAACGGGAACTACGGGGATAAGGCGACAGAAAGAGTGGTAGGACCACACTGTCGACAGTTATCTGTCTACAGCCGCGGGCCGGTCCGTCCGGGGCAGTACCACACTCTCGCAGAAAATCGACGTCTGAGTAGTAGCGATTTGTTACTGCGCTTCGTTCGGTAAGCGAGAGAGCCGGAAGCCCAACTTTCTGAGGGTGTTTGCGTGTGGAGGGTTTTGGTGGTGCCCTTGGTATCACCGAGCCTCAATGCACGCATTCACACTCCCTTCACTTTCTTCGCGATAGGCAACGGCCTTGTAAAGGTCCATGAGCGGCAGCAACACTTACCATCAGGTGTACTGTTTGCTCGTTTGCCATCGTTTGCAATAAAAAAAAAAAAAAGAAACCGAAACGAAGCGAGGGCGGGTTGCTAGTAATATTTAAAACTAGCAATCCGCCCTCGCTTCGCTTCGGTTATAGGTTATAGTCGTTTTACCCGCGTAGTTCCCGTTCCCGTGGGAATACCGGGATAAAATATAGCCTAGTTTACGCCCTGATATTATAGCTTTCCATTGGTGAAAGAATTTTTGAAATCGCTCCAGCCGTTTTGAAGATTACCCGGAACAAACAGACAGACAAAAATTTTTTAATTGCTATTTTAGGCATAGGTGTCGTGCAAATAACCGTGTGAGCATGAAAAAAGCCTATTATTTTGACATTACAAACAGACACTCCAATTTTATTTATTGGTATAGATCATACTAACTTAGCATTACTCATGTACGTACCATAGTACGTTTCGTTTAATATTCTGGTCACATCGACCTGTAAATATTATTTTCAAATGTATTTTTTTAGAATTTGAATGCATCAATTTTAATATTTTATTTCAGGCTCGAACAATGACGAATTTGTATTTTTTTTTTCTGTCGAAAGACTGGTAATTACTTGCATAGCCCATGTAACTCCCAAGATTATAAATGAAACTATCATTCCTATGTCAAAACTACGTGCGTAGCAAATCCCACTAAATATGCTTCTTCTTCTTCTTCTTTTTCTTGTTTAATGGCAATGAGCTACAATAATATGAGCTATTGGTGCCAGTGTCGAGTTATTATATTGATTATTCACGTCTTTAGACTTCGTTTTTAGTCAGTCCTTAGCAATGATTTGGGGCTGATGACCAAATCAAGGTTCCTCTGGGAATTTTGGCAGAATATGAAGATGCATTCAATTCGATATTATATCCTATTCACTACATTTCAGAATTTTATCGACTTATATTGCATAAAATATAAGTAAAATTATTCAATATAACTGTAAAACACTAAAATAATAAAAATAATATAAAAGGGCTACATGACATTTTGACATTCGCGTCAAAAGTCCCACTAAATATGCTATGTATTCGTACGTCTCCTGTATAATACATACCTTGTTATAATACATTTTTTAAAAACACCTTGCACTAAGGAAATAAATCAATGTACCTATTTCGGGAGACTTATCAACGTGTAAATACAGATAAAATTACACCCACCCCTAAAACAAGCGTGAGATACAAACCTATGACACTGCCATTGGAGATATCTTAATCACTACACTACTTAGTACCATCGTAAAAATAAATATATTCCGAAATAGTCATTCATCTCATCATTAATCTAATGAGAAATTTAAGAAATAACGGAACTCTTTTAACAGTGACATCTCGAAAAGGTATTATTTTATAAAACGCTTTCTCTAAAAAAAAAATATTTTAACCATACATAACTTAGAAACTTAACACAATGTAACACATGAATAATATTATTTTTAATATTTATTTTTAAGTACACTGCAAAGGTATAAAGGTCATCGCACAATGACTCAACGCCAATTAAATTAAAAAAGCATTGAAATCCAAGCTTTATTCGGTTACGTACAGTACATTTTACAAGAGTATTAAAAAAAGTTAGTCATATAGTGGTTCACACGTTACATTATACTGCTTGGTACATAATCTTGTGTAATTTATTTCTATGATAAGTATAATTGACTCACTTGCCGCCAAACAAAACTTTTAAGCAGTGGACTTAGCACGAAATTTGCGTCAAAGTATTCGTAGCGTTATAGAGACTAATTTGTATGGGTTTCGGAGCAGCGCCTCTATCGCACAATAGGGGCATTACCCCAAATCCATAACAATTGTTCTCGATAACGATACGAATATTTTGACGTAGATATTCGTGCTAAGCTGACAGCCAATGGTTTATTTCATTATGTATACCAATGTACCATCTCTTACTGAGAGTAGTAAAAATTCGTCTGTTTTTCGTCAATTTTTTTATGAATGTTGAAAAATTATTTTTATCGTTTTATCAACCTCACTTTGATGTTGTTTTGTATTTTTCACTTCTGTTGTGTGATCTTAAACCCACACCAATGTCCTTTTATATAGACAGAACATGTTCCGGTTCCACCCGACTCAAACGTCAACGGTAGGGATCAAAAACAACCCCATATTAACCGTACTATTCCTGCTGTCTTCGGTAGTCCGCCCGGCATGAACGTCTTAACTAACTGCTTCACATTGTATTTGCGGACGTTGAACTTTGCACGATAGTCTGGGCTCTCGTACATATCCAATAAATCTATTTGTCGCAATCCCTATAAACATAAAAATGATTTTTATAAATACATTGCTTACTGTACACATGAAACGTAATATCAATTCGACATTTTGACCATAAACAAAGTTTTATATTTCTTATAGAATGTGACGCAAATTCTAACTATTAATGGTACATTCAAATTCAATATTTGAACGACTGACTGAAAGACTAAGACTAAAGACGTGAATAATAATCAATATACTCGACACTGGCACCAATAGCTCATATTATTGTAGCTCATTGCCATTAACTAAGAAGAAGAAGAAGAAATTCAATATTGAGATAATGGATTGACGGATTCTGAAGAATGACAAATTTGAATACGAAAATAGTATGCTATTAATATATGATAAACAATTTAGTAAAAAGATAATAATTGAAAGGTTGAAGGTATGTGATAATTTTGTGTTTTACAATAATCGTGTAAGTACTGTTCGCATGTCACGTGCGTTTTCAATTACATAATTATCTACCAGCTTAGCAATTTCGTTCACGTGAATCTCTACTTATTTTATTTTCACATCAAGCTTAATTACATTCACGCTTCCATAAACTGGGCAATTGGCCATTGTAATCTACGTAAACTCGCGATCCCGATTGTGATATGGAATCTATAGAGACCTCAAATACAAAATAAACTGAAATCATTTCTGTGACATTAATGCCCGTTATTATCGAGAACACCTAGATTTTAGCTAACATCTAAAAGTGTTCAATGATACATAACAATCAATCGTTAATATGTCATATAGATTACGTAAAGCCTCATTGATCCTCCGCCGGGTTAGACATGGACGTCAAGAAAATCGGTATCAGTGATCGGTCTAATGGCCAAGACGAAAGAATACGGTGGGTTATGGGACCACGCCCCGCCCTTTTGTCACGCCGGACAGAAAGGACGACGTGCGTACAGACTATAGCCCGCCTAAAAAAAAAGAAAAAGGCGCCGTTGATGAAAACTGAACAATTTCTATTTCATTACAATTTCTAAAAGTCTTCATTAATTGGTTGATTTCAGTTCACATATGTCCCATTGTTGAGCTCGAGCCTCCACAATAGGAGGGCAATTAACCTTCTATTCCAATTTAAATTCGAGGTTTCCTTCTCCCGCGTAGATGTTATATGCATATTTCACCCCTTAGTCGTCTCTTACGACACTTACGGGCAAGATAGGATGTGGTGATGTTTATTCTTACTCCGTCACCACACGAAAATTAACTTAAAGACGGACTAAAAGTCTTACTTGAACTAATTCTTAAATAATTTTTATAAGATTTAACATATCTGTCAATATAAAAAGCACCCTTTAAGTTACTACAGGACCAAGAAAGTAGCATATGAAAAGAATAACCTTCTAAAAGTAACTTCATTCTCAACGGGGCAGTCTTGTTTTCAGGAACTCTATCTCCTCAAACCCAAAACCGTAACAGAAACGTGCCGTTTCCAAACGAAGATGTTCCTTTTATTAAGATTTTATGTTCATGTTTTACCTATTTCTGCAGGAATCATGTGTGCCTTCTTTTTTCCTTTTTAATTCTCATTTTTGCCTTGCTGCAAATGTCCTGTTTTGACCCAAAAATAATGGTCATGTTATGCAAGCGTCCCGTTTTGACATAAAGAAAAATTGCTCACAGGCAAAGTGCCAAGAGTTCACTGGAAGGCGTGGACAGATCACACGAAAGATTTTGCGTCATCACACTAGGGATATTCATTTAAAAGGTAGATTTTCTTAAGAGATAGTCAATGAAGTGAGTTAAGATCATCAGACTAATATAATATTATAGCTGCTCGAAATTAATTTAAAAAATGTATTAGTAAATAAATTCGTTACTATGTAACACATTGTTGTGCCATTACCGGACCAGTCTCTATTCATGGCCAAGGTCGAGTCGGTGCAACTTACGTAATCTTGGCAATATACACGCCGAACTTTTATATCTTGTATAACCACGTAAAACGTCTTTGAAGTAAATAAAATTACGTCAATTGTTTACGTACTCCTGTAAAGAGATCGTTATAGGTAGATAAAATTATTTCTTTTTGTTTGGTTTACTAATCATTTATTCTGAAATAAATGGATTGTTATTATCAGATTGTTACGATTAGAAATCTAGAAAATGCTCAATATTATTAAAAAATTTAGTGAAGAGACACAAAAGTAAGATACTTGAGCATATTACAGGGTAAGTAAACAAATAAAAAAAAGTATTAATATAAATTCCTTTAAACGTTAGCCTCATAACTAAATCAGAGTCGTTAAGCGTTCTGTGGAGCGTGCTATGCTCGGGATATCTCTGCGATAACAGATTCGAAATATAGAAATCCGCAGAAGAACAAATGTAACTGACATAGGTCAAAGAAATAGTACGCTGCAGTGACAACTCTAAAATGTCACCTTTTGTTGAGTTGTTGTTCTGCTACATTCATTGACATTTGTTTGATTAGAAAAAGTCTAACAGTAGCTAAGAGTGGTTTCTAAAGCTTATCAGGAAAAGAGAGCCCGATAGAGTTCATACTTTATTTTAAATAGAGATAAACCCTAAATGAACCCAGTCGGGTTAATAACTTGCATGATAAAAATGAAAATTCATTCGTAATTTTATCATTTATGGCTCTTTTTTTTTGTAGTGGTCTATGTTTCATTTCAACCCACATTATTTCCATTATTGGGCTTGGGCCTCCTCTACAATTGGAGGGAAATTAACTAACTATCGCGTTGGTCAGACGTTTACACGAACAAAATGTAAAAGCGATGCTTAGATTCTTGCTAACTGTAGATACTTTACACTTGATAACCATGTTTGCATGAACTCGATCGCTTGAGTGATACTCGACATCGAGTTTATTTATTACAGTATAGTCATGTATTTCGTTGTCATCGTCATCGTCAGCTCATATATGTCTCACTGCTCGAGCCTCCTCCATAATACAGGGGATATTGACCTACTATACTAGACATGTTGGCATAGTAGACATGTGTCTACTATAGCAAAACGTAACTGAAAACCGTTGATATGCCTCTAACTTATCGTATCAATATTGATATAACTAATAATGGCTATCAGTTATCTAGCTACAAACAACTAACGTTGTCAACTAACAATAGCACAACAATTATTGTTTAGATGCCGTGATTCTTGTTTCGCTACGTTGGTAACCAAACGATCACCAATAAGCCGAATAACCAAAATAATTATGCTATCTCTCTCTTTCTACGCGATCCCTGACGTGCAAAACAGAGAGGGGGCGGGTATTGGCTAGTGGCTTAATAACAAGCAACATTTCACGAATATTGATGCAAGCGAAAGATTTATTTATATTACCGTAAGACTTTTTTTTTTAATCTTTATTAAGGACTTGGTACACAAAAGGAAGCGACCATGTCGACCCTGTAAATCTTACAAATATATACAATACACTTAGAATTATACTTAAGAACTACCCTCATCCGTTCTGACATTTAAACAATGGATTACCAACTTATATAAATCTTTAGCACTTTTAGAGTTTGGTTGAGATAGAACACTGTTACAACTACCCACATTGTATAAATTTATGTTATTGCACGAGTTAAACACATCTGATCTTAACTGTTTGGTCCGTTCGCATTCCAACATAACATGTTGCACATCTTCAATGATACCACACTTCGAACAATTTGGCGATGCAATTTTTTTCATGAGATATGCAAACTTGTTCAGTGGAATGTGGCCAGATCGGAGTCTAAAAGCGGTGACTAGCGTAGATCTATCTAACTTTGTTGATTGGAACCAAGGGTAGCAATAAGGTTTATCTCGAATAGTACCTACTGTACCAAAGACCTTTTTGCCCTGAAATGTTTGTGAAATACTCTAACCATAGTTTATATACATTTTTTTTTCAGAATAGGTAACGTATCTGTGTAAAATGGTACAATGAAGAGAGGGCTACCATCTGATACCGCCTCTCTTGCCAAACGGTCTGCCTCCTCATTACCGTACAGCCCCACGTGGGAGGGTACCGTAAGACTTAACTGTCATAAACTTTGGTAAATCAAACTATAATGGTAAAGTGGTTTTGTTTCTCGTTGCAATCGTAGGTATCCTTTTGTTTTTTAAAAAGGGTCTAATCCCACCACACATTCCCACCACTGTAACTCCTGTAAGCCAGGATCCACAATGGTATCCGTATAAGACACTGAGGTTTGACCCTCAGGAAGTCCCGGGAATCGCTTTTAATTGTCTTGGGACCCGCAACAAATTTAATTAGAAAAGAAAACAGGAGGAGTTGGAAAGATTCCACTTCCCTCCTATGCAAAGCGGGAGACATGAAGCAAAGTTGGCTGATAAGCCAGTAAATAAGAGTTTGTACAACTACGTGAAACGCAGCGGTACAGCACCACGGATTGGACAAAGCTTAATGGACCTATTTGTGAGCTTTAGGTTTGATTACAGTAATAGGTATGGCAAAAGCGCCTAAACGCACGGAAATTTTCTCGAGTTGCTACAAGATCCGAATAGTATACTACCCCAGACGTGACATGCATATTATCTAACATGACGTTCCGCTCGTTGCGCCAGAGAATGCACTCCCAAAGGATGTGATGAGCTGTTTGTTCAAAATTGGAGTTTGAGGTCGAACATTGACAAAATGGTGAATCTACTAGTGTAAAATAGAATAATTTACTTCTAAAATTCCCATGGCCTATGAGGAGTTGGGCTACATAGTGGTCAATTTCTAGCCAAGTTCTCTCCAAACGTTCACGAACAGATGGAAAGAATAGATATAGATGACGACCTTTTGTTGACGAATCCCATCTTGCCTGCCATTCGGTCAGGAGCTTATCGTTAACGACGGATTGCGGTGCAAAAAGTCTAGTAATTTTATTACGATCGCGTGGTAAAAGAAAATTGTTAGTCATGTTTGCCCTAGTGGAATAATACATGGACGCACGTTTTTGTATCTCTAAGTCGACCGGAAGTACACCTGCAAGTACTGGTAAGGCTTCGGTGCTAACTGTTCGGTATGCCTTACACAGAAGTATTAGCGCTAATCGTTGACTCTGTAGTAAGTTACGCCGAGCCGCGCCTATGGTAGTACGATCAGCCCAGGCCGGTGCACCATAACAGATACAGCCCAGATATGTGGCTGTATATATAATTTTAAGTGTGTTAAAACGAAGGCCCCAGGTGGAAGTTGAAATTCTGGTAAGCGCATAGAAATTTCGTTTGGCTTTTTCACCTACAGTTTTAATATGTTCAATGAACGAAAAATTTTTCTCTAGGACCAGGCCGAGGTAACATACTGACTCCTTCTTTTTAACTACAGTGTTGTTAAATTTTATACGGGGGCTCGACTGTAAATTACCTTTCAGTAAAAGATGATACGTTTTGTGGGGGGTGAAAGTAAGTCGATTTTTTGAAAAAAAATCAATCAAAAAATTAATTTTTGTATTGAGTTGAGATATATATCCGCCAATTTCTCCAGTCTGTCTCTAGTGTTTGACTGTATAATTAGGAGACCGTCGTCAGCATAGCCAATCAATGAGCAATTTTGCGGTAGAGGTAGCTCAAGAAGGTCATCAAACCCTAGATTCCACAAGTATGGGCTTAACACTGATCTTTGAGGACAGCCCAACGTCAGTGATTTAGACACGGCATGGTGACCGAGTTTCAGTGTGGTTGAACCTTGTAGAAAGTATGACTGTACGAGTTGGTAGATGTTCCTAAAGCATCCACGAGCCTTCAGTTTAAGAAGTAGCATCGACCACCATGCGTTATCAAAAGCACCTGAGATATCTAGAAAAATACCTAGTATATATTTAAAATCTGATAGGGAAACAATTTTTCTAACGGCAATGACCGCGTCGACAGTCGATTTCCCCGGGGTAAATCCAAACTGACTACGATTGAATGTCACCGGGTGACAAACGGGGAACAATCAGACGTAGGTATGCTATGAAAAGTGTTCACTATAGTTTGACCTATGAAAGGTTATAATGATTAAACCGTGCATTAATAGAAATAATATCGAGATTATTTTACGCTTATTATATCGATATTTGGCAACGATTATCCATATCGGTATTGACACCAAATAAACGGTTAGTAGCCGTTACCATAAATAGCCAGTGACGCCCATGTCTATGGGTGTTACTGACTATAAAACCCTATAGGTTTTATTTCGAGCCGTCTCTTGAATAAATTATAGTATAGTATATGCATATTATATCTCTTAGTCGTCTTTTACAACACCCACGAGCAAGATAAGGATACAGAGGTATACGGAGAGACTAAAATAGTTCTTTGCTAAATCCCTGATTCTGTACGATTGTTCCAAATTCTGCATTTAGTCTTTGTCAGTTAATTGATTATTTGTAAAGTCCCCTACTTATCCATGTGAAAATTATCCTTGTAGTTATGAAGTAAGAATACAATTAACCACCCTCTCTCTTGCCTGAGGTGTAGTAAAAGACAACTAAGAGATATATACATATAACATCGATGCAAGAGAAAGTAAACTCAATATAAAACTCTATTCCAACACGTCTGACCAGCATGGAATAGTGGATCAATTCCCCTCCCATTGTGGAAGAGGCCTGATCTCAACAGCGTTATTTATATAGATATGCTGATGATAAAGGTCCCTTGCAAAAAGAATTTATTAACTACTTACCCCTGCAAGCAAGTAACGTGGCACGCCCATTTTTATTGGTATCTTTTGATGATGGTTACTGTGACCGAAATGCGGTCAGGCGATTTGTCATCTTATATATAGATATTATTCATATGTAAGTTTTCTTTCTACGATTTGTAATATTCGCGGCTGGACAAAAGCCAAAACGAGCCACTCTCTACTCGCACGTATGTCTTCCCCAAATAAATACTTGAATGAATGTGTACGATATGGCACTAATGCGCAAACGCAATTCGGACGTTCACTTGTTAACGAATTATAAATAACAAACATGAAACACAGTAATATGTAGAGTGATGGTTGTAATAGTAGTTAACTCGTGGTTGGGTGTCGCTTGGGGGATCTGGTGATATTTTTTTATTTTATTTGTATTATATTTAAAAAAAATGTATCTTATTTCGAAGGGCATCAGACTAGAGCTGTACAAAACTGATGATTTCTATAATAAAGTATGAGTTTTTACAGTTAATCCAGCTGATCACAGAAATTACAGTTGTAAAAGTTAGAATTTAGCATTAAAAAGTACAGCCAAGCGGAGTACAGCCTTTTCTCACTTCTATTCAGCTAATATGGGTTATCGGCCCCTGTGACCATTGGTTCATACTAATAGCCCATTGCTGAAAGAGAGACCTGACATCACCTGTCTTTATATCTTTCCCTCTATCTTCCATATTTTATACTATTTGAATATATTTAAAACTGCATAGATGGCGTAATGGTTAAAATACCAACCTACCTGACAGTGTCGTGGGATCGAATCCAATGATGGACAATACTTTATGAGATCCACAAATTCTTATTCTGAGTCTGGTTTGTAAAGCAACGCAGAAATTATTTCCTCAGTGGTGAGTGTAAATCTTTAAATACAAATTTAATTTTGGTACACCTGTATCTCACTCAACATTTGCTTGTTATTTTTCATTCATAGTCCTATATACTTCCATACGAAGGCCCTAGTACAAATTACTATGCTTTAAATTTCTCCTTTAACGTGCCAAAAAGAAGATATTTATTTTACTATATGCAAATAACGTAGTAACTTTATTTTTTTATTGCTTGGCCTTCTGCATAGCCAAGTTCTAGGAGAACGTGATAATTTCAAACAATTAGCTTGTTTTTATTTAAATTTATTCAAATAACAAGTGAGCCATGTACATAAATATAAGGAAATACGGCGCCGAAGCCGAATAACAATCGTGAATAGTTTTTAGTAAATTACTTTATAAGGTTTTTAATTAATTCTATAATTTTTATCATAATTTTCTTTTAAAATGATCCACAGCGAATAAGAAGGTTGATGAATATGAAAAAGAAATGTATAACGCTTTTGCCGCATAAAAACAAAATATTAAAACCTATCATAAAACAACTTTTCCACTTTAAAGAAAATTCTTGTCTGTAAGTTTAGTTTGGATGAAACACAAAAAAAAATCTCTATACCGTTATATCTCTCCGAAACACACTGAAAACTTCTCAGATTAGTGCGTCATTTCAGCCTTATAATAGACTAGCAATCCGCCCTCGCTTCGCTTCGGTTATAGGTTATAGTCGTTTTACCCGCGTAGTTCCCGTTCCCGTGGGAATATCGGGATAAAATATAGCCTAGTTTACGCCCTGATATTATAGCTTTCCATTGGTGAAAGAATTTTTGAATCGGTCCAGCCGTTTTGAAGATTACCCGGAACAAACAGACAGACAGACAGACAAAAAATTTTTAATTGCTATTTTAGGCATAGACTAGCAACCCGCCCTCGCTTCGCTTCGGTTATAGGTTATAGTCGTTTTACCCGCATAGGTCCAGTTCCCGTGGGAATACCGGGATAAAATATAGCCTAGTTAACGCCCTGATATTATAGCTTTCCATTAGTGAAAGAATTTTTGAAATCGGTCCAGCCGTTTTGAAGATTACCCGGAACAAACAGACAGACAGACAGACAAAAAATTTTTAATTGCTATTTTAGGCATAGGTGTCGTGCAAATAACCGTGTGAGCATAAAAAAGCCTATTATTTTGACATTACAAACAGACACTCCAATTTTATTTATTGGTATAGATGTCGTGCAAATAACCGTGTGAGCATGAAAAAAGCCTATTATTTTGACATTACAAACAGACACTCCAATTTTATTTATTGGTATAGATAGATTTGCCGTGTGGTGACGGAGTAAGAATACAATTCACCAACCGCTCTCTTGCCCGTGGATGTCGTAAAAACGACTAAGGAATTAAATATGCATATAGCATCTATGCAAAAGAAGGAAAACTCGAAACAAAACCCTATACCAACACTTCTGACCAGCATGGTGTAGTAGGTCAATCTCCCTCCAACACTGGAGGAGACTCAAGCCCAACAGTCGGGCGAATATGAACTGAAATGATAATGAATAGATAGATATTGACATAGTTTAAATAAAATTTATTGAACCAGTCCTATGAACGCAAATACCACAAACGGTTCATGACATTTCATTTCTATGACAATAGGGCAACCAAGGACCGTATTGTGTGTGAACATTGCAAACAGGGTTTACTCATGGTATTCTTTTCAAATAATTATAACTTCTGTAATTATTTTCTGTGTGGTGACGGCATAAGAATACAATTCACCATTCTATCTTGCCCGTGGATGTCGTAAAAGATGACTAAGGTATATATATATTAAGCATATAACATTATTCAAGAGAAGGAAAACTCGAAACAAAACCCTATACCAATCTGTCTGCCCAGCAAGATATATTAAGGTCAATTTCCCTTCTATTTTGGAGGAGGCTCGAGCCCAGCAGTGGGACGTTTATGAGCCGAAATGATAATGAATTATAACAACTTACGACTGCCATAATTAACAAATAAATTATGTATTTTCGATATGCCCCGCGATATCGCTTTGTTTATATTTTCTCTTTAGTTTTCAATTACCTTTAATCAATATTTTAATAAGATATACTAAAATATGTATTTACCATTTTTATTATTATCACCATGACCTGAGTTGCATGTCGAACCCACTGTTGGATTCGTACCTCCTCCACAAATAAAGGGCAATTGACCTACTATACCAGATTGGTAAGACGATTTGGTATAGGATTTTAATTCGAGGTTTTCTTCCCTTAATGTTATACCTTAGTCGTCTTTTACAACTGCCACGGGCAAGAAGTGATAAATGTATTTTTACTCCAAAAATAATATTTATAACCGTGGTATTATTGCACATCCAAATGACTGAAATTAAAAGCTATTTAATTTCGGCGGAACCCCTTTTTTTTTTTTATGGGTGGGCTGCGGTCGGCGTGCCTCCGCACCACTCCGTCCGGAGCGACAGAGGGGCTTAAGCACGCAACTCCCGCAACCCACCCGAACACCACGTCGCCTTCGTCGTTGGGCCGACCACTGGAGCAGGGTTACTTGTCATCAGTGGCCGGCCCGACGGAATACCCCCTACCCGGGGTACCCTCCCATCGACCGACGTCCCCCCCTTGGGGAGGACGTCGGTCTTTCCTCACGCGGTCGGCCTCTCGGCGGGTGACGGACTAATCCCCGGTCACGTCACCCGCAGCCTCGGCTAGGGCGGCATTGCACGCAGGTAATCCCGCCTGCGCCGCCCCAGTCGCTGGCGGCGGGTCGCTTCGTCGAGGCTGTGCTCCTCGCGTTCGCGACCCGCCGCCTCCTTCTGCGAGATAACTGCCTCGCAGAAGGATGCGACCGCGTCCCAGTTCCTGATGCTGCCAAGCATCTCCTTTGCGATGGTCGGCAGCGTCAGGTCGGCACCGATGATTGCGACGAGTTCACGACGCGGCTCTGCCCAAGCGGCACAGACCTCGAACGTGTGCTGCGCCGTGTCCTCGTCGCAATCACAGTGGTGGCAGGACGGAGTTCTCTCCCTCCTAGCGACCCTGTACAGGTACTTGCCGAAGCATCCATGCCCCGTCAAGACCTGTACGAGTCTGAAGGAGAGCACCCCGTGCCGCCTTTCCAACCACTGCATCAGCACCGGCCGGAAGGCCTTCACGGTCCAAACACCATATCGAGGCCACTCCAGCCGGTCTGCCCAACGGGCGATGACGACCCGGCGGGCGTCGACGCGCCAGGCGGTGAGCTCCTTCAAGGAAACCACACCGCCCCCCCCCGCGCACCCTCGACACCCACCGATACAAGACGGCGAGCATTTCCGCCTCCAGGGCCCACGGGGAGTCCCGGCCAATAGGCACGCCGCCTCCGTCGCCACCGTGCGGTACCCGCGGATGATCCTGACCGCCATGACCTTCTGTGGACGCCACAGAAGGGCCCTAAGTCGGGCGGTCATGGATCCCGCCCACACCGGTGCGCCGTACAGGGCCATCGACCGGATGACCCCTGCGTACAGCTGTCGACATGCTGCGCTCGGTCCGCCCATATTCGGCATCAGCCATTGTAGGGCGGACGCCACGCCGACGAGCCGCGGGACGAGCCTGCGGAAATGCTCCCGAAATCACCATCGCCCGTCGAGCACCAAGCCCAAGTACCTCATATGGGCCTGGATGCTGATCCCAACCGAATTGACGGTGATCGAGACGCCGATGGGAGGGTCCATACGGGGCCCATGGAACAACAGAGCCTCCGTCTTGTCCAGGGCCACCCTCAACCCCAGCGCCTCGATCCGCCTGACGACCTCTTCGGTGCCTGAGGTCGCCAGGCTTACCGCCTCTTGTAGCGTCCCACCGCGAGCTGTGACGAGCGTGTCGTCGGCGTAACAAATCACGCCCAGCCCGGGTGGGAGGCTCCCCCGCAACGCCCAGTCGTAGCCGATGTTCCACAGGGTGGGTCCGAGGACCGACCCCTGCGGAACACCGCACGTCATGGGCGTTCGCACAACGTCCCCTACTCGGTTGGCGTAGAGGACGCTGCGCCCCTCCAAATAGTCTGCCACCAGCCGCTTCAGGTAAGCTGGCACTCCATGGTAACGGAGCGCCTCCCTGACGCAGCTGATTGGCAGACTATTGAATGCGTTGGCGATGTCTAGGGACACCACCAACAGCACTCCCCTGCCGGTGACGGCCTCAGTCGCCACGGCCCTCAGGCGCAACAGGGCCTCGATCGTCGAACGACCCCTCCTAAACCCAAACTGGGCGTCCGACAGATCGGGCCCCGTGCCGACGAGGTGCCGCTCGATGCGGGCAGCTACTACCCTCTCCAGTAGCTTGCCCATATCATCGAGCAGCACGATAGGCCTGTAGGCCGATGGCGACTCCGGAGGCCGTCCCGGCTTCGGCAGGAGAACCAGCCTCTCCTCCTTCCAGCACCCAGGGAACCGCCCGGACGCTAAACACGCATCGAACAGCTCCCTGAGGCGGGGACCCAGATGGTAGGACCAGAGCCAACACACGGTTTGGAATACCGTCGGACCCGGGGCGGGGGATTTTCCGCGCATGCACGCCACCGCCGCCCCCATCTCCAGTTCCGTGATGGGCGGAACACTGCCACCATCGCCCTCCCGGTCATTGTCTGGCGGCGCCATGACCGGGGGCGTGTGTTCCGCCCGTCGTGGGAACAGGTCCTCGACGACCCGGGTGAGGAGGCTGGGCTGGAGAGTCTCGGTGAGGGGTGGGCCCCGTGCGCGGAGCTTATTCAGCGCCGCGCCATAGGGGCGACCCCAGGGGTCACGGTCAGACTCTCCAGCATCTCCCGGCGACTGGCGTCCTTGGCGGAACGGACGGCCAGCCTGAAGGCCGACCGCGCATTGCGGTAGCCCTCGTAAAGCTGGCCCTCCAGTTCCACGGCGGAACTCCTAACGACTATTCTACGGAACCCACTTTGGGATACCCTGGTCTAAGTAAATAAATAAATTAAATTACATATTATTAAAAATAATACCAAAACTTTTAATTAAAATAAGCGTAAACCTTAAAATTTTGCAATCCGAAATCAGCTCTACACGAGTGAATAACCCCTGGATTATTGACATTGGCCTAAATCACATCTATATATAAAAGCAATAGTAATTTATTCTTAGATATATGTGGGTGCTGGGCTTAAATTATGTGTTTTTTTATTCGCATTGTTTCGTAGGTGACATGAATCATTTATTGAGGTATCATTAACTGCCCTTATTGATGCCTAAAATTGAGGGAAAATATTGGTCATAGAATATAAATAAAATATAAAATTTATAACGGCAAGTGAGAAAGTAATCAAATACGGACAGTATTTGATTACTTTTATGTTCAAAGCCTGTAGTAACAAGGCAAGTAATTTTATGAATTACATGTCTGCCTCGAAATTTAAAAACAATCATATTTAAAGTAATGACGTTCAGAACAGTGTGTATTCCTGAGTGAAATTCCAACAACACTGGAACGTTTGGCCACTAACCAATGTTTGCAATCAACTCAAAATTGTGTATTATGTCGCATTAAAGATAGCTGACTCATACTTTTTTATTGTATTTAGGCATGAACCAGGAAATAAAAACATTCACAATCACTAGCACAACGCCATCTTGTAAGAAGTGCCAGAACTAAAAAGTTGAATACTACCTGTTTAACATTCACTGCAAAGCTTACAATTTTCTGAAATTGCAAATCGACCATAACTAAACACCCATCAATTACAACCCGATTTTTAAGTCCTTACGAGTTTTACAATATAACTGATAAAATAAACCCTTCAAATAGAATATTTAATTGTTTGGTTTATACATAATCTACTAGATATATTATATACCTAATTGTAAATGACGAAAAGATAATCTGTCTGCGTATCAATAAAATACAAGGACATAATAATTGCTACATGATATGCATTTTATTCGTTACTATTTTATTTATACATTATGTATACCTATATAAATATGTGAATGTCCGTATAGAATGCGTCGACGCATTCTATACGGACATTCGGAGAGCGGGCAGTCTAGCTATACTAAACATGTGTAACGTTTCCGTTACACAAAAACGTTACACGATATAATTAGGTATATAGTATAGGATCCCGCTATACAACGACCTTCACCGAGATGTTTATTTGATAAAACTTATTTTTTATTTAATTTAATATGTCAATAAATATATTGCATATGAGTTGCCTAACAAATTTTAGTCCAGAGTATGATTAATTAATAATTTAAAAAAAAAATTTTTGAACATTGCAGCGGTTTGATTATTAGACAAATTCTATACCAATCGAAAGTATGAAGCCCATAGAATATGCAAACGTTAGATTGCCTATTCTTTTCCGGTCACAACTCTCGGGTAGCCAGGTATGAACAGATAAATCGATACTAGCATTTTGCACCGGTCTGATCGACGTTTGCATATTCTATGGGCTTCATACTTTCGATTGGTATAGAATTTGTCTAATAATCAAACCGCTGCAATGTATAACAAAAATATTAACTAATCATACTCTGGACTAAAATTTGTTAGGCAACCCATATGCAATATATTTATTGACATATTAAATTAAATAAAAATTAGTTTCATCAAATAAACATCTCGGTAAAGGTCGTTGTATAGCGGGATCTTAGACCAATACAGCAATGGTACATTTTCATTTTATTGCATTGCTATTAATGTATTCTTAATGCATATGTAATTAATTACAATTAAACATTAGTACATATCAATTTTACATGCATTAATGTATTATTAATGCATATATTACAATACGAAGCAAATCATTGTAAAAATATTTAATTTACACTTAATTTCTATACGTTAGGTATATTGTAAACCTTCTTTTTCATTACTTCTGAAAAATATTTTTGTCATCATGAAATATTATATGCTACCCATAATATACTCATAATAATATCGATTTTAATGTTTTATACCCCATTCTGCAATTTAATTTCATGATCCAATGACTAAAAATAAGTTAATGTTTTAAAATTAATCAACTTTTTTTTAATTTGAGGGAATAACAAGAGATATTTAAAATAAATCATCTTTAGCCTGCTAAGTGGGGTCGGCATAACATATTCTTACCTTCCACAGACTACTGTCAGCCATCATAATAATATCTGCACTTACTGCTTTCATATAACCTCATTCACACAATCCATCGATCTCTTCTTGGGTCGCCTACTATTCTTACGACCATCCACAATCATATTGATAACCCTCCTTGTCACATACAAGTAACAATTTTATGCCTCCTCATTACATGTCCACGTCAATCTTGCGCTCCTAATCTTCTCAATCACTGGAGTCACTTCCAAGCTTCCCCTAATTATTCAAAATAAATAATGCAATTTATTCAGCTAAACGTAAAAATGGCGCTTAAGGTCGACAAACTCGACATCATTAGAATTTAAAATTTATTTAATTAAACGACAGTTTGAACTTAGTTTTTACTTGACTACACGGCCCGAGGGTTATGAATTTGACTGGCTCTATGTATGTGTGTATGTTCATCTGTTCCCTCATAGCTCTTCAACTAATGATTAGAACTGGACAAATGAGGTATCGTTAGAAGCATCTTGTTTGTCCGGTAGTTATAGGCTATATGACGTGTCACTCAATCTAACATGGCGCCCTCCAGCGGTTATAAAGTAATGTGTTAAAAATAAATTTGAGGTAAATATGCCGTGTTTGTTATCATTGGAAAGAGCGTTACTTGTACATCAAAAAAAAAATAGGTTATTAGTATTTACTAGTAACATTGTCCGTTTTTATTCGATAATTGTGATATATCTATGATATGCTTGTCTGTTTCGTCATATCTCCTCAACTAATAGCCAGAATAAGACAAATGAGATATCTTTGGGCGGCTTTTCAATCTTGAATATGTGTATCTCTGTACACTGATAATTGTGTACTTTAGTATCGCATCGTATGACATTATTATCAAACTGCAACGAAGGCATCTTGGTAGAGTCTGTATCAATTATCTTGCTTCGCCGTGAAAGTTGATTAATCCTTTTTGTTTTCCTGTTTATGTAGCCACATAGAATGAGCTAAGCTAAAACCAAGTCAATGCCAGTTTTGGTCCTTTACGACACCCACGAGTATATAATGTAAGAGTTTGTAGTATTCGTAATCGCCACCACAGAACAACACATAAGGACGAGATGCACAAATTATCGTTCTGAGTCTGTTTGTAATATTTCTGTTAATAGTATGTTTTTTAAGTACTCATTGAATTAAGGATTATTATATTCATTAGCTGCGGTTGTAGGTTAAATTAACAAAAAAAAACTCAACACCTGTACTGCGTCAGCTTTGCGATAAACATATCTTTATCTAATTGGTGCATGCCAATTTGGGACTCTTAATCAATAATTCAACAACATCTGAACAATGTTTAGTTTTTCATTGTCTATCGTTTTTTGGCCCGAACATGGAAGTGTCATGTCACGCTCTTGAATTGTTTGAATTATGTTCATTTATTTAGTGTTTTATGTGCGTGTGTTATATTGAATAATTTTGCTATTATTTTATGTAATATAATACAATTAATAAGGTGCTGACGTATGGTTAATTTGATATAGTAGAGGTGTACGTCTATTTTCATGTGCTATCAGAGTGCCCAAAAAACCATTAATTTGGTTTTCAGCGCCCAATTAATGATAACGACTTGACTTACTGATGGGCGATGACTATTAAAAAGTTGCTCTATATGAAGAAGTATTTATATGTGAAGGAAATTGTGACCTTTGATTGTACAAATATACAAACGGTACCAACAAAAAAATGTCTGGTGGCAAACGAACAAGCAGCATACCAGATAGTAAGTGATACTGCCCCTCAAATTTTAACAATACCAGGGGTACATTCAAGCTGCCTATGAACGTCTGAGTAGTATAAATTTATTTTTTCGTGTTTTGACAGGATAAGAATACGATTCACCACTCTGTCTTGCCAGAGGGTGTCGAGAAAGATGACCATAGAAGAAAAAGTCTCAATAAAACCTTTTACTAATCCGTCCGACTTTATTTCGAGTTTTCTCAACGGGCAAGAATGTGGAAGTTGGTGGAGGCCACCAACGGGTGGAGGTTAGGTGGTGAATTTTATTTTTACTTCGTCAGTGGCAGGTCAATTTCCCTCCTATTGTGGAGGAGGTTGATCCCAGTGATGAGACATTCGGATTTTCGATGACCGAGAGAGTCGGAACCATAAATGGACCATACGAGAGACAAGGACTCGCCTGTTACCCCGGTATTACAGAGACTCATAAGCAGCAATTACCATTTACCATCAATCAGGTGGTACTTGCTCGTCTCAACATCTGCCACATAACATCTGTGCGAGAGAAGGAAATCTCGAAATGAAACCCTATACCAACATGTCTCCCATTGTGGAGGAGGCCCGAACCCAACAGTGGAATGTATGTGGGCTGTGATGATGATGATTACATCTATGCAATGCTAAGATAGTAATGACTAATAATGATAAATAACTATTGTTACAGATGTGCGTGCGCATATGGCTAGAGGTAGGCCACGCGTGCGAACCTCGCCGATCAGCCGGAGGACGAGCCCTAGCTCTGGACTGGAGCGTGTGGGTTCGTGGTGTCAGCGGCTGCGATATCAGCGCCTACGTGCACAAGGTTGTCTTCCATCTACATCCAGCCTCGGCCTTCGTCTACCCTAAGAGAGGCAAGTATTTCCTTTTTTTTTGGGTGTGCTACGGTGTGCGCATCCGCCGCCCGGCTCCGTCCGGGGTGACAGAGCGGCGACGCGCGGCCTCGTAACTCAGCCATATATCACGTCGCCTTCGTCGTTGGGCCGACCACCAGTGCAAAGTTCCTTGACTTCAGTAGTCGACCCGACGTAATACGCCGAGGGAGTACCCTCTCCCATCGACGTCCCTGCCCGTGACGCCGATCGCCGTTGCGATGCTAACCTCTCCACGGGTGCCGGACTAAATCCCGGGTTCGGTCACCCGAAGTATTTTCATATTAAAGGACATTATCATACTTGTAGTGACGGAATAAGAATACAATTCACCACTCTCTTGCCCGTAGGTGTCGTAAAAGACGACTAAGGAATATAATATGCATATAACATCTATGCAAGAGATCGAAATCTCGAAACAAATAAGCCAACTCCTTTGATCAGCGTGTTATAGAAGACCAATTTCCCTTCCATAACAGAGGAGACCCGTGCTCAATAGTGAGACTTATATGAGCTGAGATGATGATGATGATATGTCTATATATTAGCTTGACAGTTCAGCCTGAAGTTCATTGCGTCCAGGCCAAGCCCCTAGGGTCTTAGCCTATCATCAACCCGTCCTTATCCGAATTACTTAGGGTCGACGCTGAATACCAATTACATATTACGCCGAACTCAGGTATCCCCCTCTTCTTCCATCGTACATATTGCAAAAGTGTTAGCAATAGTTTCGTGACCGGCCGCCCGCTTGACGTCAACCCTCCTTGAGAACATAGTTGCTGACCAGATGGCATTAGATGGAGTTGACTCAGGTTGATGTTTCTTCATCAACTAAGATCTCTATCTTATACGTATTTTACGAAACCTACGAGCAATATAAGCGTTGGTAGTATTCGCAGCTGCCACCACACAGCAAGGCTGAACGACTTATTCTAGTTGATATCAAGAAGATAAACGCAATATCGAGTCAAAATTAAAAGCTCCAATAATACTTCTTTGCTTGGCTCGATGCAGGATTCGATCAAGGACCACATACATAATTTACTTAACATACATATTTATTTTTGACCATTTTTTTTTTGTTTTTTTTTTGTGGGGGGGTCGCGGTCGGCGCGCCTCCGCACCACTCCGTCCGGGGCGACAGAGGGGCTTAAGCACGCAACTCCCGTGACCCACCCAAAAACCACGTCGCCTTCGTCGTTGGGCCGACCACTGGAGCAGCGTTAACTTGTCAGTGGTCGGCCCGACGGAATACCCCTAATTGGGGTACCCTCCCATCGACCGACGTCCCCCCCTCGGGGAGGACGTTGGTCTTTCCTCACGCGGTCGGCCTCTCAGCGGGTGACGGACTCATCCCCGGTCACGTCACCCGCGGCCTCGGCTAGGGCGGCATGAGGCGCAGATAGTTGCGCCTACGCCGCCATTTATTTTTGACCTGGAGCAACGAAACCGATCTTTTATATATTATATCTATACATGTTTATAAATGTATATTAAATATAAAAGGATTTTTTATATCTTTCATATAATTAATTATTGAACTATACAAAGGCTCAATTAAATGATGTAATAAATAACCTCACTATTTATCATGCAAGCTGATTATTTTGTTTTCAAGTTACGCTTTATCTTGATGACTTTGCCCTCTACTGTATATCATTTTTATGGAGCAATGTACACTAACAACTATTTATGATTGCAGTACTCCAGGAGCCGCCATACGAAATCCAAGAGTCGGGGTGCGCTTCTATTGAAATACCAATACACGTGTACCTGAAATATAGCAACAGGCCAAAGAAAATACGTCTGAGATACAGTTTGCAAATCGAGAATAATAACAAGAGTAGTTCTGAGTCGCGTTGCATCTATTACGACTTTGAGAACCCGTCGGAGCAGTTGTGCAAGGCGCTAATGAGTGGCGGTGGAGAGATCGTCGCGCGGAGCGGTGCGCCCGAACGCGGCAAGAAACTACTCGTCGTTTTATCAGACAGTGGCGATGAGAAACCGCACAAACTTAACAACCCTAAAAAATACAAGTTCGTTGAACCAATAACATGCAAACACGGAACAAAAAGACGATCTAAATCGTATATAATCGACGAAATATGTTCAAAGTGCGGTAATTCCATTTACACGGATTTAAGAAAGCAACTGAGGTCAGCCGCGTTGCATGACGATGAGATAAATTGTGTGTCGCAATTTTATTTTACATATAAAAATTATGAGAAATCAGATGGTGCTATTGTATTGCCGCCAATTAACGATAGAATTTATACGGTGCCTGAACTCTCGCCGGCGTTAAGAAAGGCTCTGGAAGAAGTAGAAGATGATTTCAATATGTTATGAGACTTTTAGTGCCTTCAAATTGTGTTGTGATATTACTCGGTGCCATGTGAGACTTGTAAAAAAATAGTGATAGAACAGTTTAGTGAACAATATAGAAATGTTATTTTATTGACAATTTTAACTGTTGTTTATTCAATATCTGATAGTTACATTACCTTAACCTAGTTAATTTATTTAGTCTTCTAAAACGAATACGACATAATGTGTGCTGTGAGTACGATCTCAATAAAATAAAGAAACTATTTAAAGTTTATATATTTAATTTAATAAATATTTTTATACGTAGTTACAATTTTTAGACAACTTATAAAGTTGTGACATTTGTATGTTAGGATAGATAGTTATTTTTTTTGTTATAGCACGGATACAAGCGCCTATGATAAACTTTTGTAACGTTTGTTAAGTGACAGGGTATTAATTTTAATAACTAGTTATTTAATAAACGTAAGATAAAAATATAAATCTAAATATATTTTAGTGATTCCTATTATCGGTACCATTTTGTCGTTGTTATAGTTTTTTTTATATAATATACCTGTTACCTATATAACGTGTTAATTTAATTTAGCGTGAATTATAGTTGTTACTTATATTATTTAATTGATATTATTTTAGCTACATAATGAGTTATTGTTACTTAAATAAATGTTTGTACCAGCACCATTTTCTCTTGCAAATATTTATATCTTGTTTAAGTCCTTTGTGTTGCTTAAGCAAAAAACTGTAACTACAAATACTAGAGGAATAATAGGTTTAATTTCCTGTACAATAAACTTTATCCCAGCTCATATACCTCCCACTACTGGGCTCGAGCTTCCTGCACAATAGGAGAGAAATTGACCTTACAATACCGCGCTGGTAGCGTTTTATTTCGAGTTCCATTCTCTTCCATAGCTGTTATCTGCATATCATGACATGAGCTTTTATCGCGGCCAGAGGAACAGGAAAGAAAGAGACTGAGTTGGAAACAGCAACCTATTAATATACGCCTCTATTTTATGGAAAGGCCGGAAAGCAATTTCACACTCCTCGCGAACCACACAACCAGTCAAAAGGTTATCTATAACTGGTGAAGTCAATGCAAGGATCTATTGTTTGATTCAATGTGTATGGTGCAAGGCTAATATGCGCCAGCGGTGATTTCTTTATTTATACTGAAGAAGAGTTCACTTCGAATAAAATAAATCCACAAATCGAATAAAGAAATAACCGCTGTACATTTTTCAAAATAGTAGATATCTTTGTCGATGAACATTCTTCTTTAATTTCATTTAATCATCTCATTCTACAATTGTCCTATTCCTTCGTAATGGGAGGGTAATGGACCTCATATACCACGCTTGTCAGACTTGTTGATATAATTTTAAATAAAACTACGGATTTTATCGCGTTTGTATTTGATTTTTGATTACCCGACGTTTCGAACACTTTACAGCGTTCATGGTCACGGGTGGACTAAGATGTCTCACGTCCAACAAGTCATCGTTACTGCAGAAAATTTAATCCGTAAAGTAGTTTTATTTAAAATGTATAATACTCGCGTAAACATCAGAAATCATTTGTTAATTGTATAAGGTTGATGATGATTGTATAAGGTTATTTCGAGTTTACCTTCTCTTGCCTAGATGTTATATGCGTATTATATCCCTTAGTTGTCTATTACGATGTCCACGGGAAGATAGGGTGTAGTCAATTGTATTCTTATCCCGTCACGCCACGGTAATAAACCCATATATATACTAGCTGACCCAACATACGTTGTACTGTTCAAATAAAATAAAAGGAATTCTCCATGAAATCGACAGCAGCGGCACCTACTGGGTCCAATTGTGAATAGACCGACTGAAGCGTCATCTGCCTGATTTGTGAATCTTAATCACCCAGGTCCCCATTTGAATACATTCTCAAAAATTCATTTAAATCCATCCAGTCGTTTAGTTGCAGTATAAATAAATAACCTAGATACCGACTGCAGCGCCATCTGCCGGGCTGATTTGTGAATCTAAATTATCCAGGCCCCCACTTGAAAACAATCACAAAAATTCATTGAAATCCTTCCAGCCGTTTAGTTGCAGTATGGATAAACAACCTAGATACTTAGTCGTTAAGTTTTCTTAAATTCTCTGATTCACTGCGCAACTTTCGTAAGTTTTTTTTCGTAAAAGCCTTTTTCAAAGTATGAGAAAAATTAAAAAGAAGGATGGACGAAATCGGTGAAATAGTTTTCAAGTTATATTATTGTCCTGCCCGAACAACGCCACATACCGGGTCCAATTGTGAATCTAAACCATCCTCAAATCCCCTTGATCGCACACAATAAATTTCGTCAACATCGATCCAGCCGTTTAGGAGGAGTTCAGTGACATACACACGTACGCTAGAAATTTATATATAAGATATGTTGTTAATTCATTCATCATATAAGACCGACGGTTGGGCCCGCTCTGACTAGACGGGTTGACAT
Source organism: Lymantria dispar (assembly GCA_032191425.1). Classification (NCBI taxonomy): domain Eukaryota; kingdom Metazoa; phylum Arthropoda; class Insecta; order Lepidoptera; family Erebidae; genus Lymantria; species Lymantria dispar. The sequence goes on along the minus strand of CM063452.1, from coordinate 25,754,002 downwards.
AGGGTTTTATGACGAGTTTTCCTTCCCTTGCATAGATATTTAGATATCTGCGTGTTATATCCCTCTGTAATCTTTTACGTCACCCACAGGTAAGATGTATTCTTAATCCATCATCACATGGAACTATTATTGTTTATTACCTTTTCATATTTACTTGTTAGTGATGTTATAGCCAATAAAATAAAATAGAAGCAATTTTATGTGTATCGCAAACGCACTTTTATCTCGGCTAGAGGATCAAAAGAGAAAGAGACACTGAGTTGGAAACAACCTATCAATATACGCCTCTACTTTATGGAAAGTCCGGCAAGCAACTCAGTGGACTTTCACACTCCCGACGTACCACACGGCCGGTTAAAAGGTTATCTATAAATGGCGAAGTCAATGCAAGACCCTATTGTTTGATTTAATGTGTATGTTTTTTATTCTATTTGTATTGAAGAATAGAAAATGTCTTTAACGATTTTGTTTCGTTATCATCATAGCATAAAAAGTCTCACTGATAGGTTCGTTCCTCTTAAATAATGGGAGAAAAATTTACCTACTATATTACGTTTGTCAGACTTGTTGATATAGTGTTATTTAAAGTTTATCTTTTCTTGGTTAATTGTTGTTTGCATATAACCTTTTTACGACACTCACGGGTAAGAAAGGGGTGGTGAATTGTATTCTTACTTCGTCATCACTCGGAATAACAATACAATTCCAACCATGTCCATAGCAACAGTAAATTTTATCTATTTAATTAAATTATTTTATATGAAGAATGTGAGAATAAACCAGAAAGGTGAAAATACTCGCTCGCTGAAGCATTTCATTTTGTAGCATCGAAGACCGATGACCATTCTCAGATTATCTGCGCCTTACACTTGTATAATACGACAGCCATCATCCACAAGTGAGGTAGGGATTGGTAAATTGTATACTGTAATTGTAGTCCATCCTCATCATCTTAGGCCTCCTCCTTTATGCAACGGAATTTGACCTACTATACCACGCTGACGTGATGGCATAAGGTTGGATTTTCAGTGTTCCTTTTCTTGCATTGATGACGGAAAACCTTACCCCTTTCTCCATTACTACAATGAAATGTATTACATAATAACAGTTATTATTATATTCGTCTAAGGTATTTCTTTTCGCTTAATCTATAATCCTCATAAGCTCATTTTCAAGAAATAGTTGATTTGAGATTCGGTGATACTAAAGGCTATCTCCGTGTGGTGACGAAGTAAGAATACAATTTACCACTCCCTATCTCGCCTGTAGATGTCATAAAAGACGACTAAGGGGTGTAATACGCATATAACGTCTATGCAAGAGAAGGAAAACTCGAAATAAAACCCTATACCAACCTGTTTGACTAGCATAGTATATAGTAAGGTTAATTTCTCTCCTATTGTGGAGGAGGCTCGAGCCCAATAGTGGAACGTATATGAAATAATGATGATGATACAAAAGCCATCACATTCAAACACCCTCAGAAAGTTAGGCTTCCGGCTCTCACCAAATGAAGTGCAATAACAGATTGCTACTGCTCAGTCATCGATTTTCTGCGAGAGGGGTAGACAGGCTCCGACCACTGACGACAAGTAACCCTGCACCGGTGGTCGGTCCAACAGCGAAGGCGACGTGTACGGGTGGGTTGCGGGTGTGCGTGCTTACGCCCATCTCTCGCCCCGGACGGAGTGGTGCGAGGAGTGCGCCGACCGCAACCCACCCCAAAAAAAAAAGAGTGGTAGACAGGCGACTGTCGACAGTGTGGTCCTACATAAATATGCATATTTAAATGTGAGGTAATTGAAGTGTAACACGTGAGCCCTCTCAACTGTCCGTGCTGAACCCGTGATCATCGCTGACGTCAACTGGAGGCCTTTTACGACACCCACGAGTAAGAAAGTGAGTGGTGAATTCTATTTTTACTTCGTCACCACACAGAAGTATATTTCTTTGCATCTATAAGTCTATTTCTTTGCGACAATCATATTGTTCTTCTTAAAAAACTAAAATACATGCTTAATTTGCCACTTGTTACGCCCCTTCAAATGATTTTGGCAGCTATTGGGTATGTTGTTTACATAAATTACGGCTATCTATATAAGAGTGTGAAAAACGATTAGTGACCGTGGTGTCCCTAAATAACAGAAAAATGGCGTTCTTTATAATGGAAGGTAAATTGTATCGTGTTAGCGCTCATCGAAGCGTGGCAACTCAAAGTGGGTTCTGGCAACATTTATAGCTGCTATCGTTACGGATTTTAGCGGGAAATTCAAAATTTCACGTGGCCCTCTTATATCTTATTCATTATTTTAATGGCTTACAGTGTTATGTTGGATAATTTTGCCGGTATTTTATGTAATACAATGCAGAGAAAGTTCTGAATTGTAGTGAATATGGTATAATGGTGAATTACATGTATTTTCGTGTTCTTCCAAAACTGCCAATGAAATCACTTTGCTATCAGTAGACATCGGATTATAGGGGTGCGAGGCCGGGGCACCTCCACGTGGTGCACCCTGGAAACGTCCATTTGGACGGCCAAGATTCCGGCGGGAGGGGGGGGGGGGGTCTCCGCGTGCCGACTCTCAAGGCAGAGCGCACGACGGATTTGACCCGGGGCCAATGGGGCGGATGTGTCTCATGGCACTCCGTCGCCAGGGACGGTTGCGTCACGGCCCGGGGGCGTGACGGGTTGGTCGCTCGCGAGCGGCCAGACCCGGAAGGCCCAAACCGTAATCCTGAGTAGGGGGGTCAGGACCGGGGGTCTGCGGACTGCGGGGAAGAAAACCCCTATAAAAAATCACCCCAATCTCAAGTTTAGCTACTCGGCGAGGAGATGTATGACTGGTGGGTTAATAAGCGCGCGCGAAAAAAAAAAGCGTCCAGTCGTTAGAGTAGTAGTCAAGGAGGACTTAAACTTCCAAATCGTCATGGCAGAGGTTAACAATCGTATAACTTCACCAGAGGGTCCCGGCCAGGCCGGGGAGTCCCTTGCTGTGCCGGTGCTGGCGCGCGACGAGGAGTCGCGCCCAAGTTCGGGCACAGTCAGCTCCCAGTCGTATGGGTGGGGAGCAACTTCTGCTGCAGCTGTGAGCCAGGCGAAACAAGAATCGGCTCTAGGGAGACCAAAAAGGAGGAGGAAGAAGGGGAAGTTGGATACGCGACACATGCGTAGGACGCGTAGGAGGAGGATAGCGGAGCGGCAGGCACTAGGAGATGCCGCCGCTGCCGCGAGCCACGAGAGCGGTGCGACCGCAGCCACCGCAGGGCCGTCGCGGAACGTGGACGCCGGTGCTGCCCGGCCGTCGAAGAAAAAAGAGGAGAGCGACGAGGGCGGATCAGCCGTAGGGCCGTCGCGGGATGAGGGCGGGCAAGCCGCAGAGCCGTCCCGAAAGAAGCGTGACAGCTCGACGGGGCTGTCCAGTGACAAGGGCGGCACCGCCGCAGAGCCGTCGAAGGACGAGGGTGGCGGTGCTGCAGTGCCGTCCAAGAGCAGAAGGAACGACAGCTCGACGGGGCTATCCGAGGAATCGGAGACCGACGTGGCCTACGAGCTGTCCACGGATGAGGGCGGCAGTGCCGCAGGGCCATCTGTGGACGCCAGGTTGGTCTTGGAGATGTTGGCGGACGAGGGTTGTACCAAAGAGCCGTCCGCCGAGGAGATCAGTGGGCCGCAAGTCGGCCAAGGTGGGGACGAGGACGGCGAAAGCGCTGCGGAGCCGTTTGGGCCGTCTGGGGTGACTGGAGGTAGGTCGTCCGGAATGGTTACCGATAGGGTCTGCAGTGTGGTGTTGGATAGGGGGGCTGCCGAGAAAACTGAGCTGCATCCTGCGGCGAGGGCTTTCACGGCGGCCCTAAATGTTAGGAGGGAGAGGGAGGAAGCCCGCTCCCCCCCGAGGGATCGGAAGCGCCCCCTGCATAAGGGTGGCAGCTCCGCATCGGACTCGGAGGGTAGTGACGCTATCAGGCGTCCCCCCAAGGTCCCGACCGCGCGCCGGGGACGCAGGGGGCGACGCCGGGTCTGGCCGACCGGGAAGGCGAGGTGGCGGCCCTCCAGGCCGCGAACGCCCGCCTCAGCAGGGAGGTCTCCGGCTTGCGGGAACGCAACCGCAAGCTGGAGACGGAGCTGGAGGCAGTGCGGAGGGCGAACCGCGGGTTGGCCAAAGACATGGCTGACCTGCGGTCTCAATTCGAGCACCGGTGCCGGCTGCGCCGCCGGCGCCGGCCCCGCCGCCGAGACGGGCCGCGCCAGTGAGGGCGGGCCCATCGTCTGCGCCCGTGGTGCCGGCTGCGCCCGTGGCGCCGGCTGCGGACGTCGCGGCTTCGCCGCTGCCTTCCCTCGGCGTGGTCCCTCCGCCGGCTCGTGGCCGCGGGAGACATCGGAAGGAGGAGGAGCCGCCGCCCGACGAGGTGCATGGCGTGTCGGAGTCGGCGATACGCGTCATCCTAGCCCGAGTATGACTAATGATGGATGCGCGTATCGAGGCCGTAGCGGCCAGGCTCCCTCCTGAGCCGCCCCTCCGACCGCCGCTCACCGCGGACCAGACGAGGCGGCCGCAAGCGTCTGCTCCCACCCCGCTGCCCGGTCAGGGTGGCCGCGTGGTGAGCTACGCTGTGGCCGCGGCGGGACCCAAGGGGGCCAAGAAGGCCGGCAAGGTGCCGGCTCCCGCCAAGGCCGGGCCGCGGCCGGTGCCAGCGATTGCACCGCAGGCGCCGGCTGGCGAACCCGCGACTGCGCCTGCTGCGCTCAGCGCTGCTGCCAGGCTCGAACAGGGCTGGCAGGTGGCTGAGCGTAGCAGGAAGGCACGCAGCCAAAAGCGGAGAGCGGCGGCCAAGAGTGCCGCTGTGGCGGCCGCTCCCCAGGCGGGAGCCGGCGGAAAGGGGAAAAGGTCGCGTAGGGGCCTCAAGTCGCCGAAGACGGCTGCGGTGGTAATCACCGTACTGCCTGAGGTGGCTGAGAGGGGCCTGAACTATGAGGCCGTCCTAAGACGCGCCCGGCGGGAGCTGGACGTCTCCGACATCGGGGGCGTCGAGGTGAGGACCCGCAAGGCCCGGACAGGGGCTCGAATACTCGAGTTCCCTGGGGCCGAGGGCGCGAAGACGGCCGATAGTTTGGCCACGATGCTGAGGGGGCTGTTCGGGCCGGAGGATGCAGTCCGAATCGCCAGGCCCGTCAAGTGCGCAGATATGCGCCTCACGGGTCTGGACGACTCCGTGGCGGTGGAGGACATCCGGGAGGCCATTATGGCGCGTACCGGGTGTGCCTCGGACACCGTCCGGATTGGCACCATCCGCCCTGGTCCGGGCGGCGTCGGTGCTGTCTGGGTGCAGTATCCAGTGGAGTCAGTCAAGCAATTGGCCGACTCAGGCAGGCTCCTCGTGGGCTGGAGTTCGGCGCGGGTAACCGTGCTGGAGCCCCGGCCCGCGAGGTGTTATAAGTGCATGGCGGTCGGGCATACCCGACCGACATGCAGGAACTGCTTTGACTGCAGCGGGCTATGTTTCCGTTGCGGTAAAGCTGGACACCAGGCGGCATCGTGCTCTGCGGTGCCCTACTGCCCCGCGTGTGCGGCGGGCAATAAGCCTGCCAAGCACCGCATGGGCTCTGGGAACTGCAGACCCCCGGCATCGGCCCCAAAGGGGCGGGGCGGCCCATCGACCGGGCCAGTCCCCGCTCCGAGCGCGGCCCGATCGCCCGTTAGCGCGGAGGAGGTGACGATGGATACGGACCGTTAATGGACCCCGTACCCATTCGTCTCCTCCAGGCCAATCTCAACTGCTCCGCCGGTGCGCAGGACGTGTTCCTGCAAGCCATGGCGGAGTGGTTGATAGGAGTAGCCGTAGCCGCGGAGCCGTACGTGGTGCCCGACCGGACTAACTGGTTGGGTAGCACCGATGGCACCGTGGCAATCGTCGCCTCCACGTCGTGGCCTTCGTCGTCTCTGACCCTTAGGGACAGGGGCGTCGGATACGTCGCGGCGGACTGGAGGGAGATTACGCTCTTCGGAGTTTATCTCTCCCCTAACTGGAGTGTAACCGATTTCGAGGCCTACCTCACCAACATGGAGGCCTCGTTACGGCGACTGGCATCGTGCCAGGTCTTCGTCCTGGGGGACTTTAACGCCAAGTCCGTGGCGTGAGGGTCCCCTAGGACGGATGACCGAGGACGGGCGATCGAGGAGTGGGCGGCGGCACTGAGCCTCTGTTTGTTGAACAGGGGCTCGGTGCATACGTGCGTGCGACAACGGGGCGGTTCGTGGACGTTCGGTTAGTGGACCTTTCGTTCGCTAGCCCCGGAGTTGCCGCACGCGTGGGGAGCTGGCGCGTCGTGGAGGAGGTCGAGACCTTATCGGACCACCGGTATATCCGGATGGAGGTCTCCCTGGCAATCCCGACGCCCAGCAGGGGTCACGGGGCGGATGGGCGTCCTGCGTTCCTGCGATGGGCTGTGGGTCGCTTAGACCGGGACCAGCTGGCGGAGACAGCCATCGTATACTCGTGGCTGTCCTCTGCCCACCAGTCGGACGGGGTGGACGCCGAGGCTGGCCGCATCCGCAGTGCGTTGACGCAGATCTGCGATGCGGCCATGCCCCGGGTACGGCGTCTGCCCCCGAGGAGGACGGTCCACTGGTGGTCCCGGGAGCTGGCGGATCTCCGGGCCGCGTGTATTCGCGCCCGGAGGGCCTACACCCGCAGCCGGCGGCGCCAACGCGACGCGGAGCGGGAGGCCTTGCTGTACGAGGGTTACCGCAATGCGCGGTCGGCCTTCAGGCTGGCCGTCCGCTCCGCCAAGGATGTCAGTCGGCAGGAGATGCTGGACGGTCTCGACCGTGACCCCTGGGGACACCTCTATCGCGCGGTGCTGAATAGGCTACGCGCGCGAGGCCCTCCCCTCACCGAGACTCTCCAGCCCGGCCTTCTCACCCGGGTCATCGAGGTCCTGTTCCCGCGGCGGGCGGAACATACGCCCCCGGTCATGGCTCCGCCAGACACTGACCGGGAGGCCGACGACGACAGTGTTCCGCCCATCACGGAACCCGAGATGGGGGTGGCGGTGACGCGCATGCGCGCAAAGTCTACCGCCCTCGGTCCCGACGGTGTTCCTAACCGTGTGCTGGCCCTGGTCCTCGAACACCTGGGACCCCGCCTCAGGGGGCTGTTCGACGCGTGTTTAGCGTCCGGACGGTTCCCTGGGTGCTGGAAGGAGGGAAGGCTGGTGCTCCTGCCGAAGCCGGGACGGTCTCCGGAGTCGCCTTCGGCCTACAGGCCTATCGTGCTGCTCGATGACACGGGCAAGCTACTGGAGAGGGTGGTAGCTGCCCGCATCGAGCGGCACCTCGTCGGCACGGGGCCCGATCTGTCGGACGCCCAGTTTGGGTTTAGGAGGGGTCGTTCGACGATCGCGGCTCTGTTGCGCCTGAGGGCCGTGGCGACTGAGGCCGTCACCGGCGGGGGAGTGCTGTTGGTGGTGTCCCTAGACATCGCCAACGCATTCAATGGTCTGCCATTCAGCTGCATCAGGGAGGCGCTCCGGTATCACGGGGTGCCAGTTTACCTGAGGCGGCTAGTGGCAGACTATTTGGAGGGGCGCAGCGTCCTCTGCACCGACCGAGCAGGGGACGTTGTGCGAACGCCCATGACGTGCGGTGTCCCACAGTGGTCGGTCCTCGGACCCACCCTGTGGAACATCGGCTACGACTGGGCGTTGAGGGGAAGCCTCCCGCCCGGGCTGGGCGTGCTTTGTTACGCCGACGACACGCTCGTCACAGCCCGCGGTGGGACGCTAGAAGAGGCGGTAAGCCTGGCGACCTCTGGTACCGAGGAGGTCGTCAGGCGGATCGAGGCGCTGGGGTTGAGGGTCGCCCTGGACAAGACGGAGGCCCTCTTGTTCCATGAGCGCACTATGAGCCCTCCCATCGGCGTCTCGATCACCGTCCACTCGGTCGACATCAGCATCCGGGCCCATATGAGGTACTTGGGCCTGGTGCTCGACGGGCGATGGTGGTTCCGGGAGCATTTCTGCAGGCTCGCTCCACGGCTCGTCGGCGCGGCGTCCGCCCTATCGTGGCTTATGCCGAACGTGGGCGGACCGAGCGCTGCGTGCCGACGGCTGTACGCGGGGGTCATCCGGTCGATGGCCCTGTACGGCGCACCGGTGTGGGCGGGGTCCATGACCGTCCGACTTAGGGCCCTTCTGTGGCGACCACAGAGGGTCATGGCGGTCAGGGCCATCCGCGGATACCGCACGGTGGCGACGGAGGCAGCGTGCCTATTGGCCGGGACTCCCCCGTGGGACCTGGAGGCGGAGATACTCGCCGGACTATATCGGCGGGTGACGGGGGTGCGAGCGGAGGGGGGTGTGGTCTCGTTAAGGGATCTCACCGCCTGGTGCGTCGACGCCCGCCGAGACGTCATTGCCCGTTGGGCAGTCCGGCTAGAGAGGCCTCAGTTCGGTGTGCGAACCGTGGAGGCCTTCCGGCCGGTGCTGATGCAGTGGTTGGAAAGGCGGCACGGGGTGCTCTCCTTCCGACTGGTGCAGGTTTTGACGGGGCATGGGTGCTTCGCCAAATACCTGCACAAGGTCGTTAGGAGGGAGAGTACACCGTCCTGCCACCACTGCGATTGCGACGAGGACACGGCGCGCCATACGCTCGAGGCCTGCGGGGTTTGGGCAGTGCAGCGCTGTGAACTCGTCGCAATCATCGGTACGGACCCGACAGCGTCGGGAATTGGGAAGCGGTCGCAGCCTTCTGCGAGACAGTGATCTCGCGGAAGGAGGCGGCGGATCACCTGCGCGAGGAGCGCAGCCTCGATGAGGAGATCCGCCGCCGGCGACTGGGGCGGCGTAGGCGCAACTATCTGCGCCTCATGCCGCCCTAGCCGAGGCCGCGGGTGACGTGACCGGGGATTAGTCCGTCACCCGCCGAGAGGCCGACCGCGTGAGGAAAGTCCGACGTCCCCCCCTCGGGGAGGACGTCGGTCGATGGGAGGGTACCCCAGTTAGGGGTATTCCGTCGGGCCGACCACTGACGACAAGTTAACACTGCTCCAGTGGTCGGCCCAACGACGAAGGCGACGTGGTTTTTGGGTGGGTCGCGGGAGTTGCGTGCTTAAGCCCCTCTGTCGCCCCGGACGGAGTGGTGCGGAGGCGCGCCGACCGCGACCCACCCACAAAAAAAAAAAAAAAAGACGTCGGATTATATGCATTTGCATGTTTGCATATGCAAATGCATATAATTCTACTTTTATAGCGTTATTGCCAAATGTACCAAAATATTGGTACATTTTCACTGATAGTGCTTGTTTCAATAGTTAGATATACATGTTTGGCACATTGTATTATGTAGTCGACACGTCCGTCGGCATTTTCGCCTGGTATTTGAGGAGGCTTTAATAAAAAAAAATATTGCTATTATTGCAACACATTTTAGCAATATGATGCAATTGAGAAATTAGAAACTAAAAACTTTCCTCTATGCCAGTCCTTGAAAATAATAAAAAAAATATTGGACAGAGTAACGCCCTTCCGAGTTCATTATGGCAAAAGTCATGGTAAATTAGTGCAGTTTTGTGTAAAAAACCCCGGTTTTGAAGACAAAGAAAATTGACGCGTTTATCAATGGCACCAGATAGAATCTGCCTGAAGAGGTAACTGCAGAAATGGCGTCAAAATTTAGGTTCAGTCCGGTAACGTCAGTTGATGTTGAAAGGTCATTTTCAGCCTATGAATTAATATTAAGTGACAAACGTCACAAATTTGTTGCAGAAGACCTGAAAAATATATTATTGTTTACTCTCAAAAGTTTATTATTTACCTTATAATAATTTATAGTTTATTAAATATTACAGTATACTAATAACACTAACTAATAAATATGAACAATTTTTAATTGTGTTAATAATAAACGCAAATTCTAATTGTACATATTTTTTGATTGTGCATATTTTATGCATATTTCGCCTTTCTTTCGTGCATATTTGCATGCATATTTTGGCATTTTGATAGTGCATATAATCCGATGTCTAGTTATCAGCATCCAATCAATGGTAACGACTTACTGACAGACTGTTTTTGTGTATTGTAAAGCTAATATTGTACTCGACTGAAGGACTTTGCATACATAGTCATGAATAAAATATAACAAAAACCAAGCGTGATGCTTGGTCTCTCTATCAGAGGAGCGTATTTAATTAAAAAAGAAAATCGTAAGACTTAAAAGCTAAAGAATAAAAGATTTATAAGCTATTAAGTTAACCTCCGTGTGGTGACGGATTTAGAATACTCCCTCTTAGAATATTCCCTTTCTTATCCGCGGGCCTTGTAAAAAATGCTTACTAAAGCATGCAAATAAAAAAATTATAACGTAGGTACATTAATTTGGTTAATCCTACTAATATTATAAAAGCGAAAGTTTGTATGTGAGGATGTGAGTATATACCTAAGGATCTTTGATGCTCCTTCACGCAAAAACTACTGAATATATTTTGATGAAATTTCACAATAATACAGCTAACATATTAGAATAACACATAGGCTATAATTTATCTCGATATTCCTACGGGAAGGGGAACTATGCGGGTAAAACCGCAGGGCGCTGCTAGTCTTAACATAAGTAACATGAAACAGTAGGCAACTCATTAAGAATTTTTCAGTTTAAGTGTGCAATTTTGAATTGTTTATTATACTTCTTACTCTAAGCTTATATACACCCGTGTGGCGACGGGATAGAATACAATTGTCGTCACCCCTTGCTTGCCCGTGGGAGTCGTAAAAATCGGCTGAGGGCCTCACCAGGAGAATAGGCAGCAGCTATCTCCTGGGCAAACTTTTTTCACCAACACCTACTGCGATCGCCAACCCGTCTGCCAAGCGTGGCGATTATGGGATTATAAAAATGGATGCAATAAAAATGACGGCCCCCAGTCACGGCAGTTTCGCCTCTCCACGGGCTCATTTTGGTAGCGGGCCCATGGATGGCGAAGCAGGGGGTGCTGGAAATCCCCGATCGCGATCCGGCTACCAAAAAAATCGATCTTTGGCCCTGGTAACACACAATATTCGGACACGTAGGACCGACGAGAGGGTCATCGAGCTGGAAGAGGAATTGAGCAAAATCCGTTGAGACGTTGTAGGATTATCAGAAGTGCGAAGAGAGGGCGAGGGCACGATAATCCTCTAGTCTGGAAATCTGCTCTTCTACCGGGAGGGAGATCACCCATCTCAAGGCGGTGTAGGGTTTATCGTTCGAAAGTCTCTCGTGAACAACGTGGAGAGGACCGAGAGTGTGTCGACAAGGGTAGCATATCTTATACTCAGAATTACCAAACGGTATTCGCTGAAGGTCATACAGGTTTACGCGCCGACCTCGACATACTCCGACGACATTGTGGAGACCTTATACGAAGACATCTCGAAAGCCATCCACACGTCCAAAACCCACTTCACGGTAGTTATGGGAGACTTCAACGCGAAACTAGGCAAAAGGACAGACGATGAGCTGAGAGTGGGGCAATATGGATTTGGACAGAGAAACCAAAGGGGCCAAAAACTGCCCATTTTTTTGGAGAAGGAAGGCCTCTTTATGATGAATTTCTTCTTCAAAAAGTAGCCACAAAGGAAGTGGACCCGGATTAGCCCCGATGGTGCCACTAAAAACGAGATAGACTTCATCTTGTCAGACAAACGACAAATATTTAATGATGTCTCTGTGATCAGCAGGATTAAAACTGGGAGTGATCACCGGAAGGTACGAGGCACATTGAATTTGCGTACAAAAGTCGAGCGGTTTCGCTTGATGAAGTCTACACTCTGACCTACACCTGTCCAATACCAGAACCCCGAGAGCTTTCAGCTCGAATTACATAATCGCTTCCAAAGCCTAGAAGAGTGCGAATCCTCGAACGATATGAGCAACAGGTTCGTGGAAACTGGCCACGCTGTCGGGTCAAAGTTTTTTAAGACCCGTCGCGCAAATAGTACAAGAAAACTTTTAGACCAGACTCTCAAGTTCATGGAGCGGAGAAAGGAAATAACGGTGCAGTCTTCAGCTGACTGGTCCACACATAGGCAGCTAAATAGACAAATCTCAAAGTCCGTGCGACACGACGTTCGCCGATTCAATACGCAGCGCATTGAAGAGGCAATAAAGCGGAACCGTGGCTCTAAAGTGTTCGCACGTGATTTGTCTATCGGGCACAGCCAAATGACCAAGTTGAAGACCGATGACGGCACTGTTATTTCATCCCAGGGTGAGATCTTGGGAGAGGTCGAAAGGTTCTATGGGCAGTTGTATAGATCATCCCAGAACCCTGTTGCCGGCTTGGTCCAAGATTCCAGATCCAAGCTAACTCGACACTACACTTAAAGAACGGGAAGGCACCCGGAGATGACGGAATTACCACAAGACTCCTGAGGGCAGGCGGCAAGCCAGTTCTAAAAGCCCTACAGAAGTTGTTTAATTCTGTCATTCTCGGGGGCGACGTTCCAGAGTCGTGGAGCAGGAGTGTGGTGGTGCTAGTTTTCAAGAAGGGCGATAAAACGCTCTTAAGGAATTACAGACCCATCTCATTCTTGAGCCACGTCTACAAATTGTACTCAAGAGTCATTACGAACCGACTCGCGTGCAAGCTCGACGACTTCCAGCCGCCCGAACAAGCCAGCTTCCGAAGAGGTTATAGTACCATAGACCACATCCACACGCTACGCCAGATTATACAGAAGACCGAGGAGTATAATCGGCCTCTGTATCTAGCGTTTGTGGACGATGAGAAAGCCTTTGATTCTGTCGAAACTTGAGCAGTGCTGCAGTCCCTTCAGCGGTGCCAAATTGACTATCGATACATCGAAGTGCCGAAGTGTTTGTATAGACGTGGGACCTGTAGAGAGTGGCGTATCGCCACTATGTCAGTCAGTCCGCATCCAGAATAAGAGTACGAAACCGATCCAGTTGCAGAGAGGTGTGAGACAGGGAGACGTCATCCCTTCGAAACTGTTCACCACTGCGCTGGAAGATGTCTTCAAGCTCTTAGACTGGACCGGACTCGGCATCAACATCAACGGCGAATACATCACTCACCTTCGATTTGCTGATGATATCGTAGTTATGGCAGAATCCATGAAGGACCTTGGCACTATGCTCAATGACCTCAGCAGGGTATCTCAACTAGTGGGTCTACAAATGAACATGGACAAGACGAAAGTCATGTCTAATGCCCATGTCATTCCTGTACCTGTCCTAGTTGGGAATGCGATTCTCGAAGTTGTGGATCATTATGTTTACCTAGGACAAGCAATCCAGTTAGGTAGATCCAATTTCGAGGAAGAGGTCAGCCGACGAATCCAACTCGGCTGGGCAGCGGTCGGAAAACTTAAGAGGATCTTCTCGTCCAATATTCCGCAGTGTCTGAAAACAAAGGTTTATAACCAGTGTGTGTTACCAGCGATGACTTACGGCACTGAAACGTGGTCTCCAAACGTCGGCCTCATAAAAAAAGCTCAAAGTCGCTCAGCGTGCTATGGAGAGGACTATGATCGGTATTTCTCTACGTGATAAAATCCGGAACATGGCGATCCGTAGAAGAATGGGTGTAACCGACGTAGCCCGCAGAATTAGCACGTTGAAATAGCAATGGGCAGGCCACATCGCTCGTCGAACCGACAACCGTTGGGGAAGAAAGGTTCTTGAGTGGCGACCACGAATCGGACGGCGCAACGTAGGACGACCCCCATTCCCCCCGATAGGTAGACTAACGACATTCTCAAAGTCGCAGGGAACCGTTGGATATAAGTGGCGCAAGACCGTTCCGAGTGGAATTCTCGTGGGTAAGCCTATGTCCAGCAGTGGACGTCTGTAGGCTGATGGATGGATGGATGGAGGCTTATATTAGTACCTGGTTGCCAAAACTAAAAAGAAATGAAGCTAATCTGAACGAAAATATTTTTTGATGAATTCGTTCATTTAAATAGGTGAAGGAGGCAAAGACGGTTCGAATAATGTGATGCACATTTCATCATGTAATGTTAAACAGTATTCATTATTATCAATTTCTTCATATTGCTTAGCCTATTCAACCGTCCGTAAGTAAGAAAATGTTACCATAATTAAACTAATAAACTTTGGCCATCCAATCGTAAATTCCTCTAGGAATATTGGCAGACCGTAAAAACACGCAATCATCAGTTACAATCAGCTGTCAGCCGACTGTTATTTTTTTTTTTTGTTCTTTTTGTGCATTCGGATAGGCAAAGGGATCAAAGCCCATACAGCCAAGTCTGATACAATATTTTTCATATTATTTTTTTTTTTGTTTTTGGGCCACTCGGTTTGAGTATTTGCCAATTTCATATTATTTAACATTTCTTTATATAGAATAGCTTATTTATATATAGTCATTGTCCATCAATAAGTCAATTCGTTACCATTAATTAGACGCTGAAAACCTAATTAAATGATTTCTCTGGGAATTTAGGTAGAATATGTAAATACACGTTAACCACTCTTATATCACACTCACCACACTGCAGCGCCTTAACTGTATTATATTACATAAAATATCAGCAAAATTATTCAATATAACACTATAAACCACTAAAAAACTGAATATAATACAAGAGCTTGACTTTACATGACATTTCCATATTCGCGCCGAAACTCTCAGCTGATTGAATATAATAAACTATGACACATTTTTTAAGATATTTTATGGCATGGTTACAAAAACCTTTACCCCAAGTCTTTACTTAAATTAAATCGTTAATTTTCTGGGAATTTTGGCGGAGCATCAAAATATTCTTCTCTTCTCTGAGTGGTATCTAATATTAAATAAAAATCTTTTTAGTTTTATCGATATCATCTCAACACCAATGCTCCAATGTATGTAAATATCCTAAATAGCTAAATTTAAAGTAAATATATAGCTCATAATATCACGTCATGCTGAACAGCAGGTGAGATGCCATAAGATTTATAATTTTTGTTTTTTTTTTGCAAACGGTGGCAAACGAGCAAACAGTACACCTGATGGTACCTAAGTGTTGCTGCCGCTCATGGACCTTTACAAGGCCGCTGCCTACCGCGAAGAAAGTGAAGGGAGTGTGAATGAGTGCATTAAGGCTCGGTGATACCAAGGGCACCACCAAAACCCTCCACACGCAAACACCCTCAGAAAGTTGGGCTTCCGGCTCTCTCGCTCACCGAACGAAGCGCAGTAACTAATTGCTACTACTCAGACGTCCATTTTCTGCGAGAGTGTGGTACTACCACGGACGGACCGGCCCGCGGCTGTAGACAGATAACTGTCGACAGTGTGGTCCTACCACTTTTACTTTATATTATGCGGTTACTAGCCTTGACCACTAAATCTCGTTGAGTTTTGGCGGAAGCATGAGAGCTTCATGTGTATTCAATATTTAAATATCGTAACGCGTTGTGCACATAATTTTATGGTATTTTATACAATATAAAGACAGCATAACGTCTTAGTAACTATGCCTTGAAATTTCTTTAAAAAAGTCACTACGTCACAATAGAATAGATACGATTTTCGTAGAAAAATCTTTTGAAATTATTGTTGATTTTGATATTTCATTCATGAAGTAATAAAGGCACTGCAAACAAACGGCTAATAAAGCAGGAATTATTTTTGTCCAAAACACGTGATCTAATCTTAATTTTTGTGACAATGGTTTGCGTACCTTGTTTTATCATTCCTGTGTTATTGTTTTTGTGGCATAAGTTTATCCAGCCTTACGTCCTTCGATTCTGGAATCCATGGGCTGTAAAAGATGCTGATGGAAATGTAAAAACAGAATTTCCGTTTAAATGTGAAGGTGGTGTTTGTGCTTTTAGTGGTAAGAAGGCGGACAAGAATGAAGCAGAGAAAAAAGATTTAAACGTGACCTCAACAAAAGAAACCGAGAGACTAAAAGCAGATTAATTGTGTAACATCGTTTTGCTTATTACAAGCAATAATTGTTGTCCCTTTTTGACATGGTCATATTGTAATATGTATTTAGAAATATTATAATTGTATTAATGTTTTCGCCTTGAAATATACATTTTAATGATTTTCTCATTGAAATATGTACAAAGATATTAATTTATTTTTTGGTTTTATGGCTAGGGGATAACCTAAAAGGGGTTTCCAAATGTGTAATTCAATATTACATATTGAAGGCCATTCTACCAGGGTCAAATATTAGTGGACTTATACATAGAAACATTCTCATTGGCAAAACTCCTAGAACCATTCCAGGTGGTAACAAATTCTGACTGTTACTACTAATTTGCATGCAACTCTACCTGGAGTTGCATGCAAATTGTACTATTTATATTCTATTTAATGTTTAATAAGAGCTATATACCTGCTATAAAAACATATAGTTTTAGAAAATGAATATATCTATTGTTTCAATTTGGATTGTACATATAACTAGAAATATAGAAAAACCCTGCAAAAAATAACTCCTTAAAATTAAGTACTTATAAACTGTAGTCCATCCATATAAATGGGTTTCAATTCATCTGGATATTTCTGTACTGTACTAATTGCAATAAAAAAATTAATTTGTTGCTGAATGTTTTACTAAATATTAAGTTCCAGTATTATATTTATTAAAAAGATACTTGCTGCTTATTTATTATTTTATAATTTTATTTTACCCTCGGGACTCCTACACTATTGCTCCTTTAGATCACATGAAATAAAACAAAACCCAGATTATAGTAATGAAAGATAATAAATTTGCATTTAAGTATGTTGTTAATACACCTATTATTGTAGAATTATTTATAGTGCAATTGTTGTATTTATGGATAAATATGGTTAGGCATGGGTAACTCAACGATAATCCTTGCGTTAACTCAGTAACTCAGGCGCAGTAGACTGCGCCGTCTCATTGCGCCATGGCGCAACTAAATGTAAACACGACCGAGTGAGCTACGAATGAAATGTGCGCCATCTGCGCCACTCCAGGTATAACTCCATTTCTAACTCATTGCGTCATGGCGCAACACATGAAACAACCGAATGAGAAACTAAATGCGCACCTAGTTATAACTCAATTTTTAAAAGAGTTATTTACAGTTCACAGAGTTGTTCGACCTTGAGTTTTTCGGCGGGAATATGGGAGTGTAATGTTACGCTCTTGAATGAATTATTGTTTTTAGTTTTATATTTTAAATAATTTTGCTGAAATTTTATCTTTATTTATATATATTTGTTGTGTACGTCACTGAAACTCCTCTTAAACGGCTGGACCGATGTTGATGAAATGTTTTGTGTATGTTCAAAGGGATACGAGAATGGTTTAGATTCACAATTGGACTCGGTAGGTGGCGCTGCTGTCGATTTCAAAGAGCATTCCTTTATTTTATTTGAACAGAACAACATCTGTATTGAGTCAGCTAGTTTAATATGTAATACAGTTGAAGTGTTGTGAATATCATATAATAGTGATTTACGTTAATATGTATAATAGTGTATTTGGTTTTCAGCACCCAATTAATGGTAACGACTTACTGACGGATGTTACTTATCTCTTACGCTAATAATATATTATATGTAAAGAAAATTATGTGTAAGCTACGTAAGGCAAGGCAGTAAGGTCGACTATAGCCTGCCTTATAGGCGCATAAATAAAAAAATTGTTCAAATTCGCCGGCGCTGCGACGATTACGTCGTGCGCTAACACATTTTCTAGAAGTGAGTTGATACTTCCAGCGCAGTGAACTGAGTTGGCGCAATTGCGCGGCGCAGCGCAGTGTTACACATGTCTAAATATGGTAAATAAAAGAATATTAATTGGACTTTGACATTCTCATTTATTTATTTTCATATTGGATATTTAAAAAAATATTACAGGTGTTGAAGTCTACAAAAAAAATAGTATTATTTTATAATAGGATAAATGGTTTAAAATTAAGTATTTTACAGACTTATGGTATTGACCAAGCTTTTTTGTATGTAAAGATAGATTTGTGATTTACTTGATACAAATATTTAGGAATTAGAAATGGTACCATCTAACATAATTACTTAACATTTTCAACCGGAAATAAAAAGCATAAGAAAATATACATTACATTGCTACTAAAACTTACTTTTGTGTAAATTAAAATGAACAGTTAATACTAAATATGGATAACTGCTTAAAATTATTTTTAAATGTTCAATATCAGAAAATATTCAAAAGTTCTTGCTGGAATTACATAGAAATAGAATACTATAAAGAAACTGCATTTAAATTAATGCTGAGCAGTTTTAGCGGATAGTTAAACATATTTTGCTTATGTCCTATGGAAATGTAAGTGAACCATCAAAACTTGCTTACTATGAAATAGAAATAGGTCTAGTAAAATATCTGAAATTACTCATTAAAATACATTTGTGTCACTTCAGCACCCAGTGTCAAATTGATGTGTCCTGTTCAAATCGTTATGAACTAACTTAATAATGAACTTACTCTAGAAACCATAACATAATGTATATGCAACTCTTGTTAATGTATTACCAGCATAAAATAAAATTGACCTTGACAGTATACCTAACACTTATAACAAAAGTATCTTTAGAATCTACTATTGGTGCAATTGTATTTAGGAATTATGTGACTATGTATTCAGTATATAATTTTTATCAATTTTATCCTTTGATAGCTAAGTAGTCAGCTGCCTATTTGGTAGTGCTAGCCATGTTAAGTTAGATGAGCTAAAGTTTTATAACAGAAAAAACTCCTCCTTTATGGGTCATTAAAAAAATACTTTTATTTGGGGTTTAATGCAATACAAGATCATAATTAACCTATTTATACGTGAAACTATTAACAATTGCGCAAATGCATTACGTTGGAACAGTTATGACAAACATGCTATTCCACATTCATCCGTTTTTTTTTTTTTACAATAGACACCAATTTAAACAAAAAAAACAACATCCATACAATCTGGCACATCCATGACTGGTTTATTTAACATTCTTTAGTTCTACTTCAAACACTAAAGTTGAATTAGGTGGAATCACTGGGGGTGAACCTTTAGCTCCATATCTGTAAAAAAAATTGATTATTCTATGGTATTAATATAAAAACTACAGTCATAATTATCATCATTAATCTGCTCTTATCCCAATTACTTGAGTTGATGTAATATGTACTCTTAATCCTCAGTATATTTTACAAAAAGTTTTAGGAAGAGTTTTATAACCGGTCACCTGCCTGATGTCAACCCTCCTTGGCAATGTAATTGATTAATGAGAGTTGGCCCAGGTTAATGTAAAGCTCTTAATCATCTTTTACAACACCCACAAGCAATGTAACGGTTGGTAGTATTAGACGAAAGTAAATATTAGTCGATAACTATTCAAATTATGCAAGTGTGTTCCAACAGGACAAGATGAACTTTAAAACAGTGTAAATAAAACTACTTTTACGGATTTTATCGCGTTTGTATTTGATTTATGATAGCCCGACGTTTTGAACATGGTGTTTAAAACGTCGTCATAACATATAATACACCATAATACAAACGCGATATAATCCGTAAAAGTAGTTTTATTTACAATGTGTAGTGCTTGCGTAAACATCAGATATCATTATTTAAAACAGTGATTTACCATACTTAAGAGTCTATTATCACTAATATTAAGATGGTGACTAAAATAACGTATTCTAAATCATTATCGGTACCATCACTTTTCTGTTGCTATCGTAAAACTGTTCTTTTTTTTCTTTTGGGCGGGCTAGGGTCACCGCACACGCCGTCTATTACGTAAGGGGGACGCAAAGGCGGGGTGTGGCACGATAACGCACCGTATTCCCACCCCTTCGCCATTGGGCCAACCACTGGTACAGAGTTCCTTCTGATCCATGGTCAGCCCGAAAAAACAGGCTATGGCATCACCAGATCATTAATATGCAAATGCCATTGCGAACCCAATTATTAAGCTTGATTTATGAAATATTATTCTGCCTTGGTTGATACTTGATCTATATCCAACAGCAGATGTAGACGAGATGATGAATGGATAAATATATACAATTAAAAAAATGACAATGTAGAGAATTAAGTTTAAGTACTTACGCCATCGCGGGTGGGCAGATAATCTTCCTTTTACCTCCGACCTTCATACCAGCGACGCCTACATCCCAACCAGAAATCACCTCTTTAGATCCGAGCTTGAATTTGAATCCAGGGCCTTTCAAGCAGTTGTCGAACATCTTATTATTTTGCTTCAAACGTCCTTCATAGTATACCTAATAGCAATTAATTGTGTTCATTAACTGTATGTTTTTAATGTCCAATTCAACACAAGGATTTATTCCTTTCATTCATCTCAGCTTATACATCGCACTGCTGGGCCAGAAACTCTTCCACAATAGTAGAACAAATGATTTTAGTATACCAAAACTGTTAGTTAAACTGTTAGTCAACCTCCAGTTTAGTATAACAAACTGGAGGTTGACCACTTCGTGGCCCAATTTTTAACTGGCCATGGCAACTTTAAAAGTAAATTATTTTCTTTTAAACTCGTACCATCACCATTATGTCAATGTTCCACATCTGACCACGAGTATGAACAATCAGCACATCACATTCTCTGGGAGTGCGATCTCAGGCGAAACGAGCGTAACCTTATGTTAAACAGTTTGCAAGTCACCTGTGGGGTAGTATACTATACGGACCTTGTAGCAACTCGAGAAAATTTCCGTGCGTTCATGCGTTTCTGCCATACCTACTGTAGCAATCAATCTTAACGCTCACATATAGGCCCCGTTAAGCTCTTCCGTATCCGTGGTGCCGTACTGCTGCGCTATCGTAGCTGTACTCCTGTTTACTTATTGGCTGACTAGTCATTTTGTTTTCCTGTCTCCCGCTTTGCCTGGGAGGGAAGTGGAATCTCTCTTTCCAACTCCTCCTCTTTAATCTTTTCTAATTAAATTTGTTGCGGGTCCCAAGACAATTAAAATCATATCCCGGGACTGCCTGAGGGTCAAACCTCGGTGTCATTTATGGAGACCATTGTGGATTCTGCCTTACAGGAGTTACAATGGTGAGAATGTGTGGTGGGATTAGTCCCAAAAAAAAAAAAAAAAAAAAAAAAATACCAAAACTGTTTATCATATTGGAATAAGGTTTTATTTTTGTTTGAATTTTTATGCATATTATATCCCTTAGTCGTCTTTTACGAAAGCTGGGAACAAGATTGTGTGTATTCTTACTCCGTCACAACAGAAAGTGTATTTATTCCTTAGTGTGAGGTTATATCTAATGTTACCAAATAATTTTAAATTAACTTAAAATCTGTTTATCAAGCTAAATAAATAATAACCACCAGCATTCAGAATAATCATTTGGGGATTGCACAAAGAACTGTCCTGCATAACAAGAAAACCAACACTTGGTTTGGAAAGTTAAACCACTACACCATCTGTATATTAGTTGGACTAATTTCTGCCATAGGATTGGTTCAGTTCAATTTTTAAAGGTATGGTTCTATTGATTACTAATAATTCTGCTAATATCAAGATGAAGAAAGAAATATATACCAGAGTATTTGCGACAGTTGACCAGTCCTGTCATATGAAGGAAAACACCATCTGCTTACACATAATTTTTTATATACTTTAAATATTATTGGTTGCCTATACCTCTACATTACTCTTCAATAAAATTGGTATGTCTTACCATTACAACTTTACCAGGTTTGGCAACAGGTCCCGACCCAACCTTTACGTCCTCAATGCTAACACCTCCACTTAGCTGTTTCTTTTCTTTTTTCTCTGCTTGTCCATCTTGTGCATCTTTCTTGACTTCTGCTTTCTTTTTTTCTGGCTTTTGTTGTCCTTCCTCCTACAAAATATTGACAAAGTTAATAAGAATGGTAATAGAAACAATCACTTTAACATTATTGTGTTACAAGCAATCCCACCCTCACTTGATTTCAAATTAGTGTCATTTTTCAGATTTTATTTTGTCAAGATAATCATAGCTTAGTAAATTATTGCAAACACTGTTTTAACGGATCACAGCACGGTACCTATAAGGCAAATTTGATGATTACAAATCCATCTTTTCAGCGCTATTAAAGTTGGTGTTTTACTTATCAGAAGTCATCTTTCAGGAGTACGAATTTTTAAAATAAGACCATATGCAGAACTAGCAGTAAGGAATAGAAACCAAATTCATTTTAAGGATACTACACCCAACAATAAAATAATAGTTAAGGATAAAATTATGATAAATAAATATACCTTAGCAACACCATTCACTTGAGGCTGTTTCTTCTGTTGTTGCAATTTCTTCTTCAATCGTCTCTTCTGTGACTTGGACAATTTGGACATGTCAACATTCTCCTCCTTGCTAGTGTCTAATGTGGTATCTGCCTCTTCTGATGATGATGCTGACTTCTTGCTCTTTTTGGCTGGTTTAGCCGCTTCTTCCTCATCATCCTCTTCTTCTTCCTCCTCATCATCATCATCCTCTTCTTCTTCTTCGTCTTCCTCCTCATCACTATTACAAATAAACAAAATAGTACTTCATAATATACACCGGCCTTGACTAAACTGATGGCATAGTGGTTAAGATACCGACCTACCATGCCTGTGTCACAGGTTTGAATCCCATGCAGGACAACACTTTGTGCGATCCACAAATTATTGTTCTGAGTCTGGATGCAATTTGTGTCCGTTAAATTATATGTTTGTAAAGTCCCCCGCAATAGAAGAATTATATCCTTAGTGCAATTTTGCTTTAAAAAAAATATAATTATGCCTGATGGATGGATATCAATAAAGCTGCATACAAATTGTTGTATATATATAAGAACTGTCATATTGTTATAAACTTATTATAAAGCACCACTAATTGATGTGGATCGCGGATATAATGTAAATAGCATTTCTTTTAATTGAGAAAATTTATATTCAATTATTTATATTGTATAAATATAAATTTATATTTAATTATTGATATTTGTCCTAATTGTTAAAAGACTAAAAACTCAGTCATTACTATTCCAAATATGTATTGAAATTTATACTACAGTGGACCCTCGGTAATTTGACAAAAGTTTTGTACAGTAGTGTCGAACTATCAAATTTTTTGGATTATAGAGTAATGCCTAAGACCCCTTATAGTCCGGATGTTTTAAAGAAGAGGTACCTTGTAATCCGACAGGTACCGGTACGTAATATATAATGAATAAACTAAATTATGAATGTACGCTAGGCTGTACCGTTATTACATGTAGTCAAATTCAAACTTAACAATATCTGATTGTTAAGTTTGAGCAAAAGTACAATAGTGATTGGGCGTACAAGTTTTAACCCTTATTAGTTACATTAGTAAAGACTGAGAAAAATTTTCAATAATAATAGACACGTAGGATTACAAGGGGCGCCGGGTTACCGTGGGTCCACTGTATTTAGTTTTAATAATACATTAATTTTAACTTAATCAAAAAATAGATAAGGGAATGAAAAATAAAAATTTTCAATATCTTCTTTTAATACTTTTTTAATATTCAGCTTAATTAATGGATAAACAAGAAAAAATTATTAAAAAAGTGCTCACCTGTCATCAGCCTCACCAGATGTGTTAACTTTGAATGAGTCATCATTGTCATCTGTGTCTATATCCTCACCATCTAAGAACTTTTGAAGCTGGTCCTTCTCATCATCTTCGGAGTCAGAACTATCAGCAGCGGCTGCTTTTTTGCCCTTTTTGTCAGCCTGATTTAAACAAATCAAATTAGAAAGATTCATCCCAAAACAAAATTAGATATCTATTTATATTTATCACTAATAAGTTACATAGATTTTAAAAGGAAGAAGCGGAGCAACAATGAAGAAGGTTTCAAAGTCAGGTTTCTTTAGTTCCTTTTGAGAGCTCTCACGATGCGTAAACGGCTAAACTTTCGCAAAAATCATGTGACAGAATCGTATTATTAAAAAATATTTTCACCTTCTATGTAAACAGTAGTATGTGTCTACACCAAGTGGAAGAAGTCGCAAGCAGAAGCTAGTGGAAGAATATATATATATTCAAAAACAGAAAAAATATGAATGGCTTTATTAAGAATACTAGCAACCCACCCTCGCTTCGCTTCAGTTTTAGTCGTTTTACCCGCGTAGTTACTGTTCCCGTGGGAATACCGGGATAAAATATAGCCTAGTTTACTCCCTGATATGATGATGATATAGCTTGCCATTGGTGAAAAATTTTTGAAATCAGTCCAGCCGTTTTGAAGATTACCCAGAAAAAACAGACAGACAAAAATTTTTAATCTGTATTTTAGGCATAGCATTTAGGGCATTAGGCATTTAGGTGTCGTGCAAATAACCGTGTGAGCATGAAAAAAGACTATTATTTTGACATTACAAACAGACACTCCAATTTTATTTATTGGTATAGATTACCTTAGCTTTCTTACTGGTAGTTGCATCGTTGCTGTTTTCTAGTTTCCTTTTGTTCTTAACTGGCACTAGAGCTGGAACTTCCTCTTCTTCATCATCCTCATCGTCTTCCTCTTCTTCCTCATCTTCAAACTCTGGGTCTAGGTAACCGGTTAAATGAATGTTGCACTTTCCTATAGAACAAATAAAATTTGTTATAGCAAGAAGACTAATAACTTATTAGGCTCTAGAATCTATTTGATTACTTTCATATTAGTAACTAGCTTTTGCTCGCATCTTCGTCCGCATGATATAGATACTTTGGGAAAATGGTAATTTTCACCTAAGACTGTTTACGTAGAAGGTGAAAATATTTTATAATTATAAAATGCTATCACACATGATTTTTGGGGCAAATAAGTTTGCAGTGGAAGCTCTCAAAAAAAAACCGATTTTGAAACATTCTTCATCGGTGCTCCGCTCCTGTTGGTCTTAGCGTGATGATATATAGCCTATACCTAGTCTTCCTCAATAAATGGACTATCTAACACTGAAAGAATTTTTCAAATCGGACCTGTAGTTCCTGAGATTAGCGCGTTCAAACAACAAACTCTTCAGCTTTATACAGGTGTATCAGGTTATGGGGCAACTGTTCGAGTATGTTGTAGTTTAAGGGTCATAGATCATAATTAAAATGTATATTACACAAAAAACAATATAACATAAAAGTTATAGTGATTACAAAAATGTGTGACTAAGAGTCTATGCCTTAAATGTTACATATTATGTAGGCATGAACAGACAGAATACATGTACGCATTTAAAGTTTCGACGGTACTATAGGTATGAATTGCGGGAACGCTTATTGAAGCATTCCCGCAATTCATACCTATAGACGAGACGCTTTGTACCTTCGTAACCATTGGGTTACGAAGGTACAAAGCGTCTTGTCAAAGGTCATCCGCTGATCAGCTGATTTAAAGCGTAGTTTGTCTTGCTTATACGAACGTAATAATTGATTTATTCAGTTTCTAATTAACATTTAGATTAAGTATCACTCACTTTATACATTTCAATCAGATTTACACGAAAAAGCGATGACAAAATTGAAACTTTACATGTCTCTAATTCATTAATGAATCAATATTTTTATATCAAATTTTTTTCATGCTTTCCTACCACCATTGTCTAACTCCCATTTGACCAGTTGTCCCAAAACCTGATACAGTCTGTTTATTAGTATAGATAAAAAAGTCATCTATCCTCTCTTGAATTTTCCTTTTACATTTTTAGAACAATACGAACAATATTTTTATAACTTATCATAATAGCTGCTGCGCTATGTAGTGGCAGCTACACACACTACCAACTTGGTCATCAATATATGAATAACTAGCTTCTGCCCATGGCTATGCCCGTCTAAAATATATCTGCCCAAATTTTATCCAAGCCTAATCCACAGATTACACTTAAGTAAAAAAAAGGTTGAATTAGTATTCTAAGAATATATATCACCAGGATAAAAACTAGCATGCGTTAAGGTGTTTATCGCGTGAAATTGTCAACATGCCAATTTCCATCCAAGTCTGTTAAAACATCAAACATCCAAACATCTTCACAAACTTTTAAAGTTATATCATTATAATGATTATAAGAATAATAATTAAAAATGATTATAATAATTATTATTTTTGTGTGATGACAGAGTAAGAGTATAATTCACTTTATATGTGTGGATGTTGTAAAAGACGACTAAGGGATATAATAAGCATATAATATCTATGCAAAAGAAGGCGAACTCGAAACAAAACCCTTTTCCAACAAGTCTGACCAGCACAAAATAGTAGGTCAATTCCCCTCCCATTATGGAGGAGGCCTGAGCCCAACAATGGGACATATATAAACTGAGGTGAATGATTATGATTATAATTTACTTATTCTTATAACATTCATAGAACTTAAGATACTTACACTCATAATTATCTAACAGATTTTCTAACTATAATAATATTAGTCTTCTTTGTGTGGTGGCAGAGTAAGAATACAATTCACCACCCCTCTCTTGCCCATAGGCATCATAAGAAACGTCCAGGGATATGACAATATTTATACAAGAGAAAGAATTCTCAACATAAAACTCTGACACATCTGATTAGAACAGTATAGGAGGTTAATTACCCTCCCAATAAAGAGGAAGCCCGAACCCAACAGTGAGGCTTATTTTGGCTGATGATAATGAATGATCTCTCTATAAAACAATAAAAAAACTTTATTACCATTGGTTAAGAAAGAAATCGAATCTCCGGTTTTGAAATAAAGATCCAGTGGTACTTGAATATTCTTGGCCTTTTGTAGTGTACAAACAAGGAAATTCTTGCCATCAACTACCACCATCACTTGGCAAGGCTCAGTATCACCTGTTGAGATATCCATAGCTGCCTGTGATATATGGAACGGCTTCTCCACCACTTGGGTGTACCGTTTATTCGGCTCCATAATAAGCCCTAGAACATAAAAATATTTATTATTTTAACTGAGTGACCAAAATGAATGATTAGTCCCCATGTGACTATGAACGCTGTAGTGTTCTGCCAAAATCAAATGCGTTAAAATCCATAGTTTTATTTATATTGTGAAATACTTGCGTAAAGATCAGAAATCATTAGGAATGATTACTTCTAAATGTTGAGTATGATAGCAAACTCAAATAGATTCCACAAATAAGCTAACTACATAAGAGATGTACTTGATATAACAAAATATGGTTAGGCAGAAGGTTTAGTGCATGTTCAATTTTTGATTCCCTTATAAGGATATTGCAAATATTAGGCAACCAGTGTGAAACATGGACTAAATGTGTTATTTGAATATGCATACATATATTTATCACAAATATGCATCCAAACGTAATGCAATATTGTAGCCAGAACTAAACCCGGGAAGCTGACAGAATAGGTACTTTTATAGTAAAAATATTTTCATTATTTCAGATATAGTTCTAACATTTTATTTAATTTATACCATTCTGCTTATTTATTCCATAGACTTAATATGATATTAATATTAAAGACGACCAAGTTGACTCTCGTCTGGATCGGTTGACATTAGAAACCAGTAACCAAAAATTAAGATAATCTAATAATAAACGGAAAATCCCTTCAAAGTATTAGATATAAAAATTAACAATTAAAACTGATTGTAGCCTATAATTAAAGAAGTTTATTGCAGGGGGTCAAAAACACGTGGTGGAAACCGGCATTTCAATGCTTACCCCAAAACATCTTGACGTATTTATTATTCCTTTTTACTTCTTGACAAAAATGAAGAAATTGAAAGTAAAACTAAAGTTTCAATGGCACAGAACTACAATTACTAAGAGAAATTTATTAAATCATTTATTTTTTATATTTAATATAGCCATGCGGAATGGTATAAAATGAACGCGGCAAATCAACGACTCAACGAATGAAAGACAATGTGAGAGATGGGAAAAACTATCGATTCTAAAAAAAGATTAAAATCGATCCTTATTCTAAAATAATCGATGTATATTGATATATTATAAGAAATTGATTAACAACGATTTTTGCTTATGCACGGCCGACTCCCAGACTTGCTGCTGCTGAGCCAGAATTACTCATCACTTATTTCATACCCTGACAAGGCACGTAGGATATTGCAGTTTGTTTTCATTTTTCAGCTGACTTTTCTTTTTTACTGCACAGAACAGATTGTATTGTATGTCACCAGGTGGGAAGGGAAACATTCTTTTTGGGGGCCCTTTCGAGAGAGATGCACATACTAGCAGATAGGATAAGAGCCTGCTTCATCTTTAAGTAGGCATTAAGTAGGTTGGTGTACTCCACTACAGGAACGAAGGCAAAATTTTCATCAGGCAAGGATGCATACCCATTATGAAATAACAATGAATAGTCATGACCAAATATTAGCTCTAATCAACACAAAACTGATACATAGAATAGTATTACAATGACAGTACATACTTTAAATAATTTAAAAAAATATGAAACTCCAAGGAGTTTCTATGTGGCGACTATAAAATCTACCACAATACCTTGTCCAATCAGCTCTACCTACGTTATGTTTCAGTCGAGAACTAAACACATCCATAGGGTTGGAGGACCTAGATCATAGGAAAAAGATGAGTATGGAGTATCGATCACTTTCAAAATTGTTACTAAGTATTTGCCAGGACATTAAAGGGGATATACTGGGAGAACAGATGATTAGATCTACAGAGCTACTGATATTTTGAGTAAGTCCTAGGCGTCGAGTGGATAATCTATCATTAAGGACACAGATTTAAATTTATCTTTATGTCGTGGCAGTTAATTTAGTAAAAAGGATAGTATAAATGTCTGAGTAGGAATCCAGTTAACAGTTCCTTCATTAAAAACTCTTCTATTAAGTCTATGTGCCTTAATATCTATGCCATGATTGAAAGGTGCTTCGATAGATGCGACAAGTTCTTCTATAGGCTACTTGACGGTTACATCTCTTACGAAAACGCATGCGGGTGATATTATAGGAGGGAACTGTAGCTTCAAACTTAGCAGTGGCAATGGCAAGGTGACTAAGGAACAGATTTGCATCCACGGCAGTCTTAAATTCAACTGCAGACGTATTCTTACCAACCCATTCAACCGCACCACGAATTAAATTTTTAAAGTTGTTGCAGTATAAGGAACGTCCAAACTTGATAGAATGCAATGATATATCGAATTAAGACTCTTCGGAAGTTCTGTTTACATGCACTAAAAAGATGTAGCTCACATTTAAATCTGAATAGGTTCCTTAGTTCCTTTCGAAGTCTGGATGGGAATAAGTATGATATACTTTATATCAGGGATATATAGAGGAATTATTAATTGCTTTACTTCGTTTTCTATTATTTAGTTTGACATGTAGGGAGTCATCTGCTTCCATAATATCCGTTAAAGTTTGTGGAGGCTGATATAGAGCATTTGGTGACCGAAAGCAGGGCTGCGATTCATATACGCCATCCCCTGGGTTCGACGATTCGGCGTCCATCGTCATATAATTTACAAAAAAAAAAGGATGAAACTTACTTTAATGAGAAATTAAGCCTTCCCCAACACAGAAAAAAAACAAATCGTTTTAAAAGGGCGCCTGAGATTTTACCTCTTCCAGCTAAATTTCTCTCGGTCGGTTGTCTGTAAAGTCGGTTTACTGACGATAGTTGAACGTGACAACGTCATAAGAAAATACTGATGGAATGGTTTCATTTTTCAAAGGAAAATTTTAATTTTATTTGTTTGATAGATCTTTTGTATGGATCAAGCCTTATATGGAACGCCTCAGAGCGAGGTAACGCCGCATACGTAATGTTTTTTCGTGTGTGCAGCCGGTTTCATCGAATTATAAGACGTTGTCACGTCAAAAGACGATAAAATAAATACGTTTAATTTTTTATTTATTGTTAAGAAAAATAATCGATTAATTAATAATCGATTTTTATGTAGTATGCTATCCCTAACTGAAATCGACCGAACAATACGAGCAACAATGAGATGGCGACTGTGTGACCACCATTTGTTCTAGGATTCTACAGCAAGCTTCACGTAATCTTCTAAACAACTACTAGAACAACTAAATCAAAAATCTCTTCAACTTGTCTTTATCAGGAACGATTAAATTCAATTTTATATCATAATAAAAAATGCAAAAATATACTGTTTAAAAATCTTATATTCTAATAGAATAGCAATTCCTATATTACATCAAGTACTCTTCAATGTCATGTATCTTCCCAAATATCAAACCATTACATTCCATACCCCACATCACGTTATTTACCGTACTGTTACCGTACAATGGTAATAACACAAGAGCCCGCGAACCCCAGACCTTCCAGAACTTCGTGATTTTATTAAAGCTGAAAGTTTGTCAGCGCATGCTCTATATATATATATATACTATAACGTAATATATATATATATACGTATATATATACTATAACGTAAGTAGAATTATAATTTCATGAACGTTAAGGGTGTCTGGCAAAGAGTTGCCACCACGTTAAGTCTCTGGCAATGAATAACGTGTTTTTTAATAACGTTCTGAAGGTAATATCAAAAAATCACGCTTAATAATTTGACGAAAATGGATCGGTATTTTACACACTTTTAGTACCTTTTATCTGCCAAAGCCACTGTGACCCAAACTTCATAATGGGCCACCGTTCTTACCTGTGTTGAGAGCATGCGCTGACAAACTTTCAGCTTTAATAAAATCACGAAGGTCTGGGGTCCACAGGCTCTTAGTCTATAACGTTAGCGGACAACCTATAATTGCAAAAAAAAAAAGACTCCGATATCTTAAAAGCATATTAAGATTTTTTGTTTTATTACTTGATTA
Organism: Lymantria dispar; assembly: GCA_032191425.1. Classification (NCBI taxonomy): domain Eukaryota; kingdom Metazoa; phylum Arthropoda; class Insecta; order Lepidoptera; family Erebidae; genus Lymantria; species Lymantria dispar. The sequence continues at coordinate 25,723,212 of CM063452.1, read as the reverse complement.
TCATAATTACAATCATTTCAGGTCCTACAATTCCCGCCGCTGAGCTCGAGCTCAACCCCGAATATCAGATCGAGAAAATTTTTGTAGCATATACTTAGCCGCAACAGTCCTTAAGAGTTCGGGGGAATCATGGCAGAGTCAAAGTAGCTTTGAGGGCATCGTTTCATGTATCACCTGACGCTCGGCAACACAAGGTCTTTATGAAGACTGACATTACGATTAAACCACGATGCGCTATAGTTTTGTAGTAATTGTGAAGGGACCTTTTTCTCCTGGTGTATAAATATCACTCAAATTAACATATTACCTCATTTAATTTGTGACGCTCCATAGCTAAAAGTCAATCTTAATATATAGGTAGGCCCTTAAAGCTGCATTATACCCAAGCAATGGGGCCTCCACAACAAATAAAATAAAACGCCATCTACCGGGTCCAATTGTGAATCTAAACCATTCTCGAGACCCCTTGAACACTCACAAAAAATTTCATCAACATCGGTTCAGCCGTTTAGGAGGAGTTCAGTGGCATACACACGTACACAAGAAATTTATAAATAAGGTATGTTTTATTTCCGTGTGGTGACGGAGTAAGAATACAATTCACCACTCCCTATCCTGCCCGTGGATGTCGTACAAGACGACTAAGGGATATAATATGCACATAAGATCTGTGCAAGAGAAGGAAAACTCGAAATAAAACCCTATACCAACATGTCTGACCAGCATGGTATAGTAGGTCAAATTCCCTTCCATTGTGGAGGAGGCCGGAGCCCAACAGTGGGACATATCTGGGCTGCGATGATGATGATGACGATGATATCTGATGTTTACGCGAGCACTACACATTGTAAATAAAACTACTTTTACGGATTATATCGCGTTTGTATTTGATTTATGATTGACCGACGTTTTTCATATAGATTCATTTTCTTCTTACACTGGCAATAAATTTGTACTAAAATGTGGGTAACAATTTAATAAATTTATAACTATTTTCTGTATCGGGTAGATAATTGTAAATGTCTGTAATAACGATTACTTGTTGGACGTGAGACACCTTAGTCCGCCCGTGACCATGAATGCTGCAAAGTGTTCGAAACGTCGGGCAATCATAAATCAAATACAAACGCGATATAATCCGTAAAAGTAGTTTTATTTACGATGATGATGATGTTTTATTGTGCGAAATATTTTTTGATAGGTATTATAATAATTATGTTGCAAACATTAAATGGTTTATGATTGAAAAAGAGGATTGTGCGCATGAATTCGGGAAGAGAGTGGTTGACAGAATGAGTGAGACGGAAAATAAAATGAAGGATAACTTGGTAAATCAATGCTGGAACGAGATGGCCTTATGTGTAAGGGAAGTAGCGAAGGATGTGCTGGGTGAGACTAAAGGCCAGAGAGTGATTGCTAAAGATACGTGGTGGTGGAATGATAGGGTCCAAAAGGTTTTTAAAAAAAAAGAAGAATGCATTCAAAGAATGGAAAGGTGTAAATGACGATAACCCGGGGTTGAACGAGCAGAAGGCCTATATGGAATTCAAGAAGAAGGGTAAGAAAGGTGTAGCGATCTCTACAGCTAAAGCCCAAGACAGACTATATGAAAGTCTTGAGAGCCCCAATGGACAAAAGGAACTGTACCGCCTAGCGCAAGCGCGAAAAAAGAATGCTAGAGATACTGTGCATGTTAAATGTATGGCTTGCAACAAGGTTCGGCTTTAAGCCCTTATATGTTCGTCCTGGTGATGGATGCTCTAACATCAGACATACAGGAGGAAGCACCGTGGTGTATGCTGTTTGCAGATGACATCGTCCTCGTCGTATAGGAGGCAGCTGGAGTACAGACTGGAAAAATGGCGGGAGAGGTTGGAAAGGGTAGGCTTTAGGATCAGCCGCACCAAGACTGAACATCTGTTCTGCAACTTCGGTGTCTCTGCCCAAGTCTCTCACATTGCCTTAGATGGGTTATCCCTACCGGTTTGCTCTGACTTTAAGTACCTAGGCTCCTTCTCCAAGACGACGACAACATTGACCGGGACGTAAATCGTAAAATGAATGCAGGATGGATGAAGTGGCGACAGGTCTCGGGAACAATTTGTGACGCACGGATGCCTCTTAAACTTAAGGAGAAAATATACAAGAGTGTCATTAGACCTACTGTTATGTATGGATCTGGATTTTGGGCATTGAAAAAGATGGATGAGAGAAGATTGCATGCCACAGAGATGCGTATGCTAAGATGGATGTGTGGGGTCACAAGGCTAGATAAGATAAAAAATGAGTATATTAGGGGAAGCCTGAAAGTGGCACCAGGGATAGAAAAGATTAGGAACGCAAGATTGTCTTGGTATGGACATATGATGAGGAGGGGTGAAAGGCATGTGACAAGGTGGGTTATCGATATGAACGTGGATGGTCGTAAGAAGCGTGGGAGACCCAAAAAGAGATGGATGGATTGTGTAAATGAGGACATGCATATGAAAAGGATGAGTGCAGATATGACGGCTGATAGGAGGTTATGGAAGGTAAGTACATGTTGTGCCGGCCCCACTTAGCGTGGGATGAGGGCAGACAAATGATAATGATTATAATAATTACGTTGTGTTAAATTAAGAAAGTGATTAAATGAATATGACACAATGTATTTTTATATGTTTTTATGTTCTTCTAAAATTTCAAGAGTAATTTCCAACTTGTTTTACTGATAAATAGTGCAATCGAACAGGTTAGGTAGTGTGCAGAAATAACAATTATTTTCTTTATTATACAAAACAGACACTTGGCTGTATAGCGCTTATTTCTTGTGCTTGACTACCAGACGGATTAAACCAAAAATATTAAGTCTATGTTTTAAAAAACTATTTTTTTTTCTGTCTTTCGTATCTGTCAGTGAAAGATAGGTGCAGTGTTTCAGCCATGGTAAATAAATTTATAAAAGTATAATCTACTAAAATCAGTGTAATCTTGTGTTCCTGACATTATAGTGTTTCTTATTTATGAACATCAACGAAATGGCACAACAGCAACAGTATATTTTCAATTTAAACCTTTTCTATTACAGGGTCGTGTCAGGACTAAGACTGTCAAGAAAGCGGCTAAGATTATTATTGAGAAATACTACACAAGGCTGACGTTAGATTTTGACACAAATAAGAGAATATGTGAGGAAATAGCAATTATTCCCACTAAACCCCTTCGCAACAAAATTGCTGGGTAAGTTGATTTTATGCATCTCTCATCTATTAGTGGTTTGTTTTTAAATTTAATAAACACGAAAAAATATTTGTTTCGCCTCTTATTACGTTATACGATATAATAAAAAATAAATAATTATCTTGGCAATGTTTTTTTTATTAAACAAGTTTTGCTCGTGATATTTGTAGGTTATTATTTATAATAATTTTAATAAATATAATGCTCGAGTGAGCTTGATGTATATTAGAATCCTCATGCGCGAGTTTATTACTATTGGTATATACATATATACACAAATTTAAGTATTTTTTATATCCTATATTTATATATACAATTAAAAAATACTTAATATTATGCAGCTGCTTTCTAACTATATGAGATCTTTTAAATTAATATAGAGTGATGATTATTTTAGGTTTGCTACCCATTTGATGAGGCGTCTCCGGCATTCCCAAGTGAGAGGAATCTCTATTAAGCTGCAGGAGGAAGAACGTGAGAGACGTGATAACTATGTGCCTGAAGTTTCAGCATTGGAACATGATATCATTGAGGTAGATCCAGACACCAAGGACATGTTAAAGATGCTCGACTTCAATAACATTAATGGCCTGCAACTCACACAGCCTACTACATCAGGAGGCTATGGTGGCAGACGTAATTAAGTATAATAAAATAATTATATAAAACTGGTCTCTTTTTTATTATCCACTGACCTCTTACACGTCCCGCTTGTTTTGAGATTGGTGTAATTCTGGTGTGTAGAATTTCTCAGAAAGAATTTATTGCCCTGTGTTTTATTGTTAGTGAATGTACTTATTTTAAGATAATATGAATTTGATGAATGTTGAAACAGTTATAAATTCATCATCACTGAGCATATGACCCTCAGCTGGGTGGGAGTGGAACTGACCTTACTTATACTACACTGGTCAAGTGTGTTGGTATAGGGTCAGAAGTACATACCAATAGTACTACCAAAGGTTAGCTCATTAGAGCCACTAACTAGTGACCAACACCATCAAGTTGTTCATGAGAGGTGGTCTACAGGTAGTTGGCGATTTTATCAAATTGGCTGGTTTGAAATTTTATTTTTTGATGCAATGGCAACCTATTCAGTGTATGTGCTTAGAACTTCGTGTGGTGACCCTGTAAGAATACAATTCATCACTCCCTTTCTTCCCAGAGGTTAGACTACTAAGGGATATAATATGCAGATTACATCAATGCAAGAGAAAGGCAAAACTAATGCGATCGGCGCATGGGCGAGGCGCTTCGGTCTTGATGTAGTGAACATATATCTATAGTATTCCATATAAAGAATACTAACCTTTCGAGGCGAGGCAATGTTAGTCGGGTGCCGCGTGACTAATGAGCTTAAACTTTATTCTACTTACATATTTAAAATACTTATCATGGCAAGGTAAATTTTATTTAAATATAAGAACTTCATTGATATAGCTGCATAAATAGCAGATTGTAACTTATTGAGGTCAATAATGAATTTAACACAAATGTTAATTTACGCAGGCTAATTCTTATTAAGTAGGACTTGAAATCACATGGCACACTTATAAACTTAACTGAAGATGAAGGCATATAAATGCCAATATAGTACTTATTAAGATTGAAAATTATATATTGATATTGAAATCATTATCTTATTCATTAGCCCATCAGCCAATCGACGTCGACTGTAGGTCACAGGCGCTCTCGTGAAAATATCACAAAACAATCCTGTCCGTACCGCATTCGATGATTTCTACGATGTGCTGTTCATCTAATGGACAATAGTCTTACACCGTGTGGATTTCATATCGCCATTCGAGAATTTTATTTTTCAATAGTTATGGCTTTGATTATATACACGTCGACGTGTATATAATCAAAGGGTTATGGATTTGATGAACGGTGTGGTCTGCCCATTGCCATTTCAGCATACAAATCCTTTGGACTACATCGGCTACAGCTCTAGGGATTTTTGTAGATACAACTTTTTTGAACTTACTACAGGGCCGGATTATCCATAAGGCGGACTAGGCAACTGCCTAGGGGCCCCGAGCATGCACCAAGAAAAAAAATCTAACGATTGTTTTGGAAAATTTGCATTCTTCTGCTGATGGGAAAAGAGAAAACAGCGCACCTGATGATAAGTGTTACTGCTGCTCATAAGATCATAGACTCGAGAATTGCATTGCCTAGGGGCCCTGATAGGGTTAATCCGGCCCTGGCTTACTACTAGGAACATATAGATGGTGGACACTGTTCACTGGTGCCATTATTTTTACTATTCATATTTTAAGAGGCAATTTAATATTATCGTGTAGTAGGTGCGTTGGCGTTTGCAGTCGATATTATAATTTTCTCAGGCTGTTTTTACGACTTTTAAAGTGTAGTAACACATTGTTTTTGAAAGAGGTTTACAAACTTTTACTGATTGAATATATAGGATAGAGAATATATGATTTTTTTAAATGAGAAATCACATTCTAATAAAATGTAATACCAGCATAGTATAATAGGTCAAATTCCCTCCCATAGTGGAAGAGGCCCGAGCCTAACATCTAATCATCGCAGTCTACATACGTTCCACACGTATGTAGACTGCGATGATGATTCAAATATAAGTAAAAACAGAGCTTTCAGTTCGCCACCATGCGGGATTAAAAATCTATACTATTAATGTATACCGTGAATGCCTAACCTGGTAATCGTCACATTGTTGCTCAGAACTCATTAGAAGATTGTTTTTATAATGTTCTAACAAAACACTGTAAGATGATTCAGATATGTTTTGTGAAAAGTTTTCCTCCTTATATCTGTTATGGGCAGTCCAGCTGGAGAGGCCTCGGTACGGTGTCTGAACCGTAGAGGCCTTCTGGCCGGTGCTAATGGAGTGGTTGGCAAGGGCGGATCCAGCTTTGGCGCCAGGAGGGGGTCACATAATCGTGGTCAAGTCAAGAACTTATAATTTAATTTTGATAACAATAGATACAAGTAAAAAGTAGGCATTTTATGAATGTACGTAAGTACTGTACTTAAAAATATTTATTCTATATTGTACACTTGAAAAACTTAACACATGATAACTTGTACATATACACATACATATTGCCATCTTCTCTTGAAGACATCCAGAGAAGCACTATCACGCACGGTTTTTTTTTTTTTTTTGTGTGACTTAGTTGTTAGCCTCAGATGGCTGTGACAACTTTACCCGGACTGGTGGGTGAGCGCTGAGGGCTCTCAACCCGCTTAAAGTTAAGCGACCCATCCCGAGGGCACCCCCTGTGGGGTACGGACCTCGGCTCGGGCGGTCGCTGGCAAAGTGGGGACTCCCACGTTTATGATTTTAACGCGACACGTCTTCCTTCCCCGTCGGCGGGGGCGGTAACGTGGATATTTACTACTATTTGTCAAGGCCGCGCGGGCTGTGTATGCCTCAGTCTGGGCGAGAGTAATAGTGTCGTCGGGTTCGTCGAGTATTAGTCGCGGTTGTTTAATCGCGGACATTTTAGAGGGGATGTAAGAAGCCGCCCTTACCACTAATGGGTTCGGGTGTGTCGCGGCAGAGTCGAAGTAGCGGCGGGAGCACTGTTTCATGTATTGCCTGATGGTCGGCAAGCCAAGATCTATGTGAAGATCCACATTGCGCATGTACCACGGTGCTCCCGTCGCTCGGCGCATGAACCTATTCTGTAATGCCTGTAGCCGATGTAGCCTGCGTGGCTTCGCTTGTGTAAACACTACACTTGCATACGTCATGATAGGGCGTATACAAGCGGTGTATAATCTAACTTTATTACGGAGAGATAGCTTAGACTTTGCGTGTACTAAGCTGTGTAACCATCCTAGCACTAGGGCTGCGCGCGCGCGGACTCGCCCTATGTGAGGACCGAAGGTCAGTCGTCTGTCCAAGGTCACACCCAGATATTTGACCTCCCTTGTCCAGGGGATGGGTTGGTCGAACATCTTTATCTGTGGATATTCAGCCATTGGGTAGCGGCGATCAATCCCCTTATGAAATATGATCGCCTGGCTTTTGGTGGGGTTTATACCGATTCTCCATTTCCTAGTCCATTTGGCTAGGGCGGTAGCCGCAGTTTGGAGAACGGTTGTCACTGTTGCGGGAGATCGACCTGCATAGAAGATGGCAGTGTCGTCAGCGAATAATGCTGTTTGTATTCTACTATGTTGGGGTATGTCGCTGGTGAACAGCGAGAAGAGAATTGGAGAGAGCACCGATCCCTGGGGGACGCCGGCTTCTAGTTTGTGCGGTGCTGATAAAGTACCTTCCACTCTGTAGCGAAAGCTACGCTCGAGTAGGATATCACGCACGGAATGAGACAGCCTATTTATATTCCATAACCGTGGTGAATGATTTGTCATAACAGTTAGAAGTATGTCGAGGGGTATGACGCAAAACTCCGCAAAAGTGAAGGGGTGGTACTACAAGGGTTTCCAACAAACAAAAAATATTGGTTGCCTGTAAAGTCGGTATACGGGCGAAAGTTTTACGTGACAACGACTTTGAGTGGTAAAATAATTTTAATGTGAATATTCATTCGTATAGTAGGAAGAAGGATGAAATAATAGTAACAATTTAAAACATTTATTTATACAAAGAATTATATTTAAAACATTAATTTATACAAAGAATCTCGCACTGAATTTCATATTAACAAAATTTTATTTTTACCTTTACACATACATACGTATTTATATACAAATATACAATTTTTATGTCTGTCTCTCTCGCTCTTAGGCGGGCTAACCATGCCCGAGTGGAAGGGACGCGTGCCTCTCACTCGCTCTCATTGTGAGCGCATAACGTGAGCGGAGCGTAACGCAGTTTCTTGAAGTGTCACCCGGCAAACCAATTTATAAGACGTTGTCACGTCAAAATAGAAACAAACAAAATACATATATTTAAATAACAAAATAAATTTTTCTTTTACGTCTTCTCCCGAAACGCGTTATTACGTCATTTACGTCAATGGGTACGTTTTTATAAACGTGGAGAAGTGTCAGTCCGGCTAGGCGATCTTCAACCATTGAAGATCTTAGCCACGATTTAATTCTGCGCAACGTAGAGAAAGACCTTTCTGCTGTCGTTACACTGACAGATAGTGTAGCCATCTATACCAATAAATAAAATTGGAGTGTCTGTTTGTAATGTCAAAATAATAGACTTTTTTCATGCTCACACGGTTATTTGCACGACACCTAAGCCTAAAATAGCGATTAAAAAATTTTTGTCTGTCTGTCTGTTCCGGGTAATCTTCAAAACGGCTGGACCGATTTCAAAAATTCTTTCACCAATGGGAAGCTATAATATCAGGGCGTAAGCTAGGCTATATTTTATCCCAGTATTCCCACGGGAACGGGAACTACGCGGGTAAAACGACTAAAACCGAAGCAAAGCGAGGGCAGGTTGCTAGTTATATTATAACTTTGTATGATTGAATTAATTAAATATTGAAGGTATGTAGTTACATAAAATCTGTAAGATGACAAAATAAATAAATAAAATCATTACGTTCAATTAGTAGTTCACCTAAGTCCTGGAACCAGCTCAGGGGAGGGTCATGACCCCCATGACCCCCCCCCCTGGATCTGCCGTTGGTGGTTGGAGCGGACATACGGGGTACTTTCCTTCCGACTGGTGCAGGTCTTGACGGAGCACGGTTGCTTCGACAAGTACCTGCATAAGATCGTCAGGAGGGAGAGCACACCATCCTGACACCACTGCGATTGCGACGAGGACACGGCGCAGCACACACTCGAGGTGTGTGCCGTGTGGGCTGAGCAGCGCCGTGATCTCGTCGCAATCATCAGTGCCGACCATCGCTAAGGAGATGCTCGGCAGCATCAGAAACTGGAACGCGGTCGCCGCCTTCTGCGAGGCAGTCGTCTCGCGAAAGGAGGCGGCGGAGCGCACGTGGGAGGAACGCCTCCACGACGACGTAATCCGCCGCCGGCGACTCGGGCGGCTCAGACGCGAGTATCTGCGTCTAATGCCGCCCTAGCCCAGGCCACGGGTGACTGGACCGGGGATTTAGTCTGTCACCCGCAGAGAGGCTGACCGCGCGACGGGGACCGACGTCCCCGAGTGGGAGCGTCGAGAGGAGCGTGGCCCACTCTAGACTCTGGGTGACGATGGCCCACCCCTAAAAAATATCTGTTATTAATAGGTATTGAGAAGAATGTAATAAATTAAGTGTAAAATTTTCTGCTTTAAAAATATATGCAGTGTAAATACACATCTTCCGTGTGGTGACGGAGTAAGAATACAATTCGCCACCCCTTCTTACCCGTGGGTGATCGTACGAGACGACTAAGAGATATAAAACGCATATAACATCTATGCGAGAAGGAAAACTCGAAATAAAACCCTATACCAACACGTCTGACCAGCGTGGTATAGTAGGTCAATCACCCTTCCCTTATGGAGGAGGCCCGAGCCCAACAGTGGGACGTGTATGGGCTGAAATGATGAAATACATAAAAAGAAATGCAACTATATAATTTAAGAAATTTCTAATAGCTTTGATACAGCAATGTTATATTATATAGTAAATGTTCTGGCAAGTTGATCTCTTAGTAGTAGTATAAGCAACCTCTTTCTTTCAAAACTTTGCTTTTAGGACGAGTATAATAAGGCTCAGTTCTCGCTCTAAGATAAAAAATCTTTTCTTGTTGCAGGCTACGGCTTGTTACACTCTGCCCAAATCACCCGGAGTGACGGGAGGGCAGCGCAGGGACTCATAACTATCGTATTACCAGGACTAAATAGGGCGGCGCGGTACAGGGCGCCAGTGGTCTCGAACCAACCGATTTTTCAGTATTTCTACCGATATAGGCCGCGCTCTACCGATATACCGAAATGCAACGATTTTTCAACGATTTCCGAGAATACATGGAATATCTCCCGATTTTCTACCGAATGGCGATTTAATACTTATAAATTGGCAATGTTGTTGCCATTGTTCCCGAAAATCATAATTTATTTGAAAACATAACTAGAATTTTGAGGTCTATCTTTGACTGCTTTTTCAAAAGAGAATATATCACTAGCACTCTAATTGAAAAAGGTGATTTTAAAAATCCTTCAATTTTTTTGGATACCGATGCTATATACTGTGGTGCTGCTGTGACTAATACACTAATTATTACTACAGGAGAGCTAAACGCAGATCAAGTTTTATTTAAATGCATATGCCTAGATTTTTATTTAAAATCTTGTAAGCAGATAACCACGCGGTTTCTATCGAAAGATAATCCAATAAAGGATTTAGACATAATTGATCCAATAAATGTTAAAAATGGTAGAACGGCAACAATTGTTCCTAGAATTTCGCAGAGCATTAATTTACAGGATATAGACGCAGAGTAGCGCCTTTAGAGAAATTGCGAAATAATCAAACTCAAAATAAATAATCTTAAATAATAATAAGTTCATCTCTGGTTTGTTGCATACAAAACGTTTTTTACAGTTTCTAATTGTTACAACTTTATAATCAAACCAGAGATGACTGCGGAGCCGCAGTGTTTATTATATGTTTATCATACCAATGTTTTTTGGCCATAGCCCTATGGCCAAAAAACATTGGTATGATTCTAAAAAGTAAGTATATTTAACCTGTAATATACCTAATATATAATAAAAGAATTATTTGTAATAATCTAAGGTAAAAATAAATAAACGAATTTGATTCTATATTGTTTTTTTTTAATTTACCGATTTTAGTACAAATATACCGATTTTTGAGGGCAGCACTATCGATTTCGCACTTTGACTTTCAAGACCACTGCAGGGCGCCGATATTACCTAACTACAATACTAAATCATAGCCAGACTGAGCGCATGAAAGGCTAGTTACAGTATTGCGTATTACTTTTTGCTAATTGATTGGCCTATCGTATTTGTTGTTTTATGTATACCTTATCGTACTATTTATGACAGATAGTGTATTTGTTAACAGTTTTATGAGACAATAATTATTACCTTTAAAGTTGCTAAATTGGATAACATTTTAAATGTTAAAAGGTATTAAAAATAAATTATGCTTTAAATCTTATTACTCTATGACATGAGAAACCTAGGCAAATCAAACAATCTAAAATTATTATTTCGAGGTTCGCGCGTGTATCCGAACACAGTACCGTTGCTATGTTTTTCTGATCAGTTTGCGTACCCGCTTGCTCTTATGCAGATGGCCTTTAAAAAGTTGTTGCTCTCGTTTTTTCGCGTTTAGGTAGGCTTGCCTTCTTCATTCATCGTGAGTTCGTTTGAGTTTGTGGTTTGTGAGGCGCTTATAATGCGATAAAATCATTATTTTAAGAAATTATATAAGAATTCCAGGCAAAGGTTGTTAATTTGATTCATTTGTATTATGAAGAATGGAATGTACACATTTAATAGATAACGTTAAGTTGGAAGATTTCAACACTGAAGATACTACGATCACAAAGAACTTTTCTTGTTCAGGTAAATAGTTAAATTTATATAAAAACAGAGTATTTACCTTAATTTCATGTCAATTATATACCTTGAAAATTGTCATATTATGTTCATCGTAAGAGGTTACTTTCGAAAAATCAATACAGCGAACTTTAATAATCAGCTGTTCGCAGAGGAGGAGGGGGGCGCGGCATGGGTGACCGTGACTGACGATGTCGCGTTTTTCGGTGTATGCTAAAATAATGCTAAACCGTATCACGTTATGCTATTTTAGACCAAAACTTGTTCACTGACATGGCGTCGTTTACATGCGCTAAATATTGCTTCCCCCTTGAACCCACGCCGGCGTAAAAGCGTCAATTTGACATGGAATTTAATTACTACTTACTACATAACCCAGAAAACTATTACATAGATTTTTATTCTATAGATATTTGTCTAAAATCTTAATTAATTTTTCATGCAATTTCCAATTTAGGTTTTAATTTCACCGTCTATATTTCCTTTGGACTTCTGACAGAATACTTTTGTGTTTTACTGTAAATCAAATAAATTATTTGAAGATTCAACATAAATTTTACTTGTATCAGTAAAACCAAAGTTGATTTTAAATCTAAGATAACATTGCAAACTTAGTCATTGCAATTACCTACAAAGTATATCAGTTATTATGTTTTTCCTTTACATTTAATAAGATTTTAATTTCTTGTAGAATGTGCTATAGAAGATCAGAACTGGTTGTGTTTGCAATGTGGAGCTGTGAACTGCGGCCGTTATGCGAATGGTCATGCGAAACTACATGCAGAGTCCTCGGATCACCAGCTTTGTATGAGCTGTGATGTCTATTCTGTTTATTGGTAATGCTTTTGTTTATACAGACTTGAAAATTGTGTAAACTGAATGTCTGTAAGACAAATTAGTAACTGATTTACTAGTTTGCTGTTATTCTTTTCTAAGAAATAGATATTTATAACATTGTAAGAATTGTTTCTAGTAGCAAGGCTACAACTTTAATAAATTGTTTTAAGTAATATTATCATTCTTTGATGTACTGCTGCTTCCGAATAAAAATTAGAACTAGATTGTTTACTTTTATAAACTTCATTAAAGTATGTAGTTATAGTACAGTGAAGTAGTTATAGTATTTGTGAATTTATTTTCATAAACCTTATTCCTATCTATCTGAACTGTAGTTAGATCTTCAGCTTTATTTTACACTCGCTTTTCTGTACCTATACAGGTAGTCGTTGATTCTAATCAGGATGTGTTGCTTTCTAGTATTATAGTTTTCAACAAGAGGAATATTGTTTATATTTATATTAATGTTTTTTTTTTCAGCTATAAATGTAATGATTATGTCTCAAACGAATATGAGTACCAAACTATAGATAAAATTAGACAAAGTATTATACAATATAGAAATGAAAGCAATATAGAAACAAATGGTAATATTGAACAAAGTGAAGAGAGCAAAGATGGTAGTGAAGCAGGCAACAGTTCCGTATCAAATATATCTTTAGTTGACAAACCTTTATCCCCTAATGGCAGTGTAGATGGTTCTGTGATGCCAGATGTTGTACCCACTGGCTCATTAACTGAATTTACTAATAGTAGTCCAGAGACCAGTGAGAATAAATCATCAAAGAGTGTCAAGGTAAATGTTTTTCATTTTCATTCATATTAATATTTTAGAAGAACTGGATTAATATAATGTCATGTCAAGATTCTAGATAAGGCATCATACCTATGCTACGTGATGCGTTTGGGGTAAGGGGTTATTCAATAATACTATGCTTAGTTAAAAATTTTACTTGTTTACTGTAGATGGTCACCAACAGAGGGGGTTGAAAATTGTAGAACACTGTCTACTTGACAACATAAATGTGGTCTACATGACGTGTTTAACAACTTTTATAAATTTGAGGTGTTTTACAATTTATAAGTTTTATAACTTATTACAAATTGTAAAACTCGGTTGTGAAACATACTCATTTAATTGCCTTTTGGTGACAGACTAGTGAGCTGCCTACCTGATGCCAAGTGGTAACTGCCACTTTTGAACTTCAGCAGTACAGCCCACTTATTATAGTTGAAGGGTTGGAAGAAATACAGAAAAAAGAGTTTGGACTTCTGGTACTCTCATTCCCTGAAGAAAGAGCAATAGTAAATGACTACTACACAGATGTCCATTTTCTGCTATACCTCTGCTTGCTATATATGAACATAAAATTTTATATTTCAGAACAGTGAAGAACCTGTGAGAAGTTTAAGACCTCGTTCCCGAAAACGCACCCACTCTGACGACAGTAGTTCCACAGAAAATGTTACAAACCCGACAGCAAGGTGTAAGGAAAAGAAAAACTCACCATGCAATGGCAAAATTCGAGAAAAGAAAATTGTAGGATTAAAAAATTTAGGAAATACATGTTTTATGAATGCGGTACTACAAAGTCTTAATAATATACAAGAGTTCAGTTGTTACTTTAGTCAGCTACCATCTTTAGAAATTAAAACTAACGGACGTAAGGTATATCATTCGAGAAGTTATACACGGCAAGAGATGCATGACGTGGTTATGGCAGAAGAACTACGGAAGGTTAGTATTTTGATGGCATGCGAAGCAGTGGTTCTTGTACCTATTTGCTCTCTTGATGGCATGTGCTTTTGTTCTTATGTCATCCACTTAATAGAAACAGATGGTAGGTACATGTTTTGCTGTACACAATGTATGCAATCCAGAGGAAAATTGAGTACTTTAAATCTAGAGTTCATAATATTTAATTATATATGACTGCATGGATGGCTTAGTGGTTGTGATATCGACCTACCATGCCAGTGTTGAGGGCTCAAATGCCATACAGGACAACACTGTGCATCCACACATTGTTATTCTGAGTTAAGATGTAATTTGTGTCTGTTAATCATGTTTGTAAAGTACTCTGCAATACAAGGATTATTTCCTTAGGTGTTGTCTTTTAAACATAACTTGGTCAGTTATTTTAGCTGTTAGCTGACTAGTAAAACTCCAATGTAATTTTTTATGTTCAGTATTCATTATACTTGTGAAACTACTTAGGGCTATAATGTAACAAAACTATAAAAAATGTAGTCAATTATTAATATAATATTGCAGGTATTAATAAATTTGAACAGTGGTTGTGGTACAAAAGGTGCTATATCTCCGGAATGTTTATTTCTTGTCATTTGGAAAGTGGTACCGAGGTTTCGTGGTTACCAGCAGCAAGATGCCCACGAGTTCTTGCGTTATATGCTTGATAGGTAAGAGAATATTCAGTTATCGATATTGAGTTTGTGTAATACAGTATAGCTTTGCATTTCTTTGTGCCATTTTACGTGTATGCATCAAATTTGTGACAAATTATAAATATGTATTTGTAAAGTCCCAATAAAAACATTTATTCCTTGTCACTTTCGGTGCGGTGACAGAGTAAGAATACAATTCACCACCCCTTTTAACCATAGGTGTCGTAAAAGACTACTAAGGGTATGATATGCAGAAAACATATGCAATAGAACGAAAATTCCAAATGACGTTGGTGTGACCTGTGTAGATCAAATTTCATCCTATTATGGAGGATGATCGAGCCCAGTAGTGTGACGAATATGAACTGTGACTTAGATTTTATAGCCAGTACAATATGTACTGAAATAACCAATGCCTATCGTTGATTGATAAAATAGTAAAATATTCACATTTTGTGTTTCACAAGCATGGGTAACTGCAATGCTAAATTGTCTATATATAAACTCACTTCCACTTAGCTTGTAAAATTATGTAAAGTAAATATGGCATCAACAAGGACATTGAGGGACGAGCAAAACTAACTTAGTTTTTACCTGTACTATTGGGCAAGGGTTTTCCTTATCATCATCATTAGCCTGCTTTTATTCCAATTACCTGGAGTTGACACAATGTGGATGTCTCTGTTATTGGCAATTTATGATTGGCAGCCAGCCTGATGTCAATCCCCCTTCAAATTGCAATTGTTTACCAGGTGACACCAGACGGAGTTGGCCCCAATCTATGTAAAGCTCTTAGGTCCTGTAGTAAGCTGTTACCCACGAGCAATGTAAGGGTTGATAGTATTCTTAGTTCCCACTGCACTTTTCCGCAATTCCTCACGAGTTTCCTTCTCAATAAGAGACAAATTCACCTACAATAGCACGCTGGGTTGTTTATAGATTTTTATTTCAGGATAACCTTCTATTCCATCCATCGATTCATCAGCCCATAGACATCTACTGTTGGTCTTCCCATGGAGAATCCACTTAGAAGTCTTGTGCTATTTGTATTTGATTCCCTGCTGCTTTTACGGCAGATATGCATATACACAGAATTCCGTTTCAAAATTGTCTAAAATATTTTGTTTAACTAGTCATCGCTAAATTAACCGCTGGCTGCATCACTGTGTCTCGTGGTATCCCATTAGGCCGCTCTTACACTTGTTCCTGCCGCGCACAGCCATTCTTGGTAAAAACCGCTGGCGTTGTCGCCAAGAAAGGAGATCCCCGCAAAAAGCTGCCGCTGAGAGTGGCGTGTCTGTGGCCAGGTCGTTAGTAGTCTTTTACGACCCGATACCTACAGATAAATAAGACGCTGGTGAATTGTATTCTTCTCGCCCAGACTGAGGCGTACACAGTTCGCGCGGCCCTGACAAGTAAATACCCACGAGGCCCCCGCCGCCGAGGACGGAAATCGTGTCGTGATAAAATCATAAACGTGGGAACGCTCACTTTGTCAGTGAGCTCCCGAGCCGAGGTCCGTATCCCACAGGGGGTGCCCTTGAGATCGGTCGCTTAGCTTTATCGGGTTGAGAGCCCTCAACGCTCACCCAACAGTCTGGGTAAAGTTGTCACAGCCATCTGCGGCGAAAAACCTGTATTCTTACCTCACTACATTGAGATATGTACGTATAAATTTTAGTTTGAGTTTATGCTAACGAAATGTTATGTGTTATGTTTCAGATTACACACAGAACTACAGCAGCTATTACCACCCGATCGATCTGAAATGGGCTTTGTGACACGCGCGCCCTCCGCGTCTATCGTCACAGCTGTGTTTGGTGGCACGTTGCAAAGTGAAGTAAGATTCATATTTTATTTATTTTGCATTGCAGCTTTTGCTATTTAGCAAGAGTTTTGACAGGGACGTGAGAGCATCATTGGTGGTCTTGTAATTAAATATCTCTATGTTTTAACGTGTTATATTAAATAATTTGAATGTCTTTATAAGTAATGTGATTCTCAGAACATAACATAAAACTGTGCCCGTGATGTGTTGAAGGCGACGATTTTACTTACTGACGGACAATGACTCTTAATAAAATGATAATTTATAGATAATAACTAGTCATAAACATATTTGTAACCATGCCATGGAATTCCTAAAAAATTCCTTGTATTTTCCTTCTCTTTATGGAGGGTAGAGGTAAGGAGAACCGTCTCTATGTGTAAAAAGTGTCCGTTAAAATCTGCTAAATAAGGGTGGCGCTACAGTAGCGACAGGGTAAATTTAAAAAAAGGCGCTGAAAGTTATTAGAATAAGATAGAGAAATAAAAAAGGACGAAAGAACTTCCGCCTCGTTGAAAAAGTAGAAAACAAAAGTTCTTAAAAAGCAAAATAATAAAAGTGAATTTCATAAATGTCAGTGTTAAAATAGATGTAACAATTCATGTTAATAATTAATGAAGAATATAAAAAGAATTGATATTGACACTGTCACTAACTTAACTCAGCATACTTCAATCAGTTAACAACTGCTCAATTCATATAATACCCTGTGCCTATGCTAGCGCCATTCTGGAGGATTTGAACTGTTATTTAGTGCTGAAAGTGGGACACTTTTTCAAGCTTCCTCCCATATGAGACGGTTCTCCTTACCTCTACCCTCCATACTTCTCTTACGTAAATGTTACATGCATATTTAATCCCGTGTATTCGTCTTTTATGACAACCACGGGAAAGGGAGGGGGTGGTGAGTTGTTTTTATTCCGTCACCACACGGAAAAATGAAATTGATACAGGTTAATGCAACACTCTTAGGCAGTGGTCTTTTACGGCACCCACGGGCAATGTAAGTGTTGGTTGTATTCGTAGTCGCCACTACACAGCAAACCGATAAAACATATAAAAACAATCATTGTTTAAAGATTAGTCCTGCGTATAAATCGAATCTACAAAATATTGTATGGAATATCGCTACTTTATTTGCTGCTTCAAAAATTAAATAAAAAATATTGTTAAAAAAAAGAATGCAAAACACAGTAAGAAAATTATGAATAATTCTTATAAGATTATTAAATCATTTCTAGAAAAAAAAACTTGCTGAATAATATCGCGAGGAAAGTTGTTGGTATAAGAGATGTTTATTAAAAATGCTCTTATAGGAAGGCCAATTAGAGGCCTAAATGGAGACAGATCTGACGTCCCTGAAGGTGCCTTAGGGAGGGAGGGTACCCGAAACGTTATCCCGCCGGGTTGTCCACGGGCGACAAGGAACTCGGTGCCGGTGGTCGGCCCATTGGCGAGGGGGAGGGGTTACGGTGGGTTATGGGGCTGCGCGCTGCCCTTTCGTCACACCGGACAAATTGAACAGGGAGTGAACTGACCATAGTCCATCAAAAAAAAAGTGGGGACTAATAAAAAAAAGTGATATACAAAAACCCTTCCATGTAGTGACGGAGTAAGAATACAATTCACCCCTCTCATATCTGTGGGTGTCGTAAAATACGACTAAGGGATATATTATGCACATGACATCTATGCAAGCGATGGAAACCTCGAAACAAAACCCTATACCAACCTGTCTGACAAGTATGGTAGTAAGGTCAATTTCCCTCCTATTATGGAGGAGGCTCGAGCCCAACAGTGGGACGTATATTAGCCGAAATGATGATGATACAAAACTATCTGAGTCGATTTCATAACATGAAAAACGGATCCTTTTAATTTGCGGTTAAAATAATATATAGTTGCAGATGGAATATGTTTGCTATTAAGCTTTACCATTTGTTTATCGATGTCCCCTTTTGGATATACATAGGCCTCCCTACAGAGAAGAATTGTTTCCCTTCATCGCCGGATTGGCGATAATTTAGTGTTATAAATTAGGAAATGCTGGCGCACATTCTAAAACCTGTTAAGAGATTTCCATTTTTTGCGAATCCTATGGTAAACTGGGGCAGTCCTCATCGCTCGACGAACCGACAACCGATGGGGAAGAAAGGTTCTCGAGTGGCGACCACGTATCGGACGACGCAGTGTAGGACGCTCCCCACTACGTGCACCGACGACCTGGTGAAACTTGCTGGGCGTCGTTGGACGCAGGCGGCACGGAAACGCAACGTTTGTGGCGTAACATGAGGGAGTCTACGTCAAGCAGTGGACGGTGATAGGCTGAAATGATGATGATGGTAAACTAGGGGGTAGTATGCTATTTTTGACTACTCCACTAAACATGATCTCACCACTCATGGGCCTGAGTATTTTCCAAAGTAGGAGAGAAATTTACCTTCTATATCAAGTTGGTCAACCGGCTTAGTATAAATAGGTTTTTATTTCGGACTATCCGCTTCTCCTGCACAGATGTTAACTGCATATTCTTTAGTGGTTTAAAATGATGCTCTTTCAAGAAAGGTATAGTCCATAAAATATAGGATGATCTCTGTGACAGTTATCCCTAGTGCTGTCACGCTTACGATAAAGTCCGTAGTTTTTTATTGATAAAACTCTTTATTTTTATAATTGTGATTTTCTATTATAATTAACATACAACCAATAAAAATCTTTTTGAATTTATTTCAAACAAAAACTGTTTTTTGAATGTTTTAATTATTCAAAAGGAGTACAATCAAGGTCTAGGTCAATATTATGGTCATCACTGGAGCGTTCCTGCTAGAATATTCATCATTTTTTGCCAAATAGGGACAGTCGTTAGATCAATCGATCAATTACGACTGTTTTATAAATAAATATATCTAGTTTATTGACAATAATGCGTACATAGTATTATCATTTACTCTGAGAGCAAAAGTAGTTTTTTAATGTTTAACTAATTCAATTTACGTATTTTATAATGTAACTGTCTGTTTTAATTGTAAAAAATATGTGGAAAGCTTTATATAGTTACTGTATTGGGTTTATTTCTTTTATGAATAATTTAATAAAGATGGGTTATCGATTTACGTATATCGACTGTCCCATTTCTTTTTTATTTTCAGTCCAGTATGACCTGGTACGTGGGTAAGTATCATTTATGTATAAAATGTTTACCAGGTATTTCAGTACTTACGAGGTACATTTTAGGCATGAATATTAATATTTTTACATTTATAATGTATTAAAATTCAGTTGCAATAAAACTGGCTCGAAAAGAATGAAAATATATTTGATACAAAATGAAATTGTAAATATGTCGCTCGTTCAAACTTACTTCGTTGGTCTCGTTGACATCTGTCACAGAGATCAAGCTATATTTTATGGACTATAGTGAATTATTTTATTGACTCTGTAACTACACTAGTTGTATTAATACAGTATTATTTTTAGGTACGATGTTTAGCATGCGGTACGGAGAGTAAAAAATTTGACCCCTTCCTGGACTTATCGTTGGAGTTACCGGAGACAGGACGTCATGACACGCCGGTCGCTCTCGCCGATTGCCTTGCTAGTTTTGTGCAGGTAACATGAACATGCCAATCTTTTTAAATATATGTTTCTTGTACACACGTACGTGTGTATGTTACTGAACTCCGCCTAAACGGCTGGACCGATGTTGATGAAATTTTTTGTGTGTGTTCAAGGAGATTCGAGAATGGTTTAGATTCACAATTACCTACCGGGTGGTAGGTGGCGCTACTGTCAATTTGAACAGAACAACGTCTGTTGGGTCAACTGGTATATTGTATTCATTTTAGACGTGTTAAGTAGGTATACTGTGATGATGTAACAGACGTACATATTTGTAACTTTATTTTAATTTAACCTTAGGATGGTAACGTAATTTAAATGAACATGTATAGTAACAGGGGTGCTACATCACCCCAAAGAATAAAAAAAATAAAAAAAAATGTTTAATGAAAAATGAAACTTTTTATTCTTGAAATTAATTAAAAAAGCACTTCTTGAGATCAATCAATAACTAAATGAAATTAGTTTAAGAACTTAACACAATTGAGCATCTTAAACACAATTGAGACAAATTGCCGCACGATGTTCAGGGCACGTAGGGTCTTTTCCCAAATATCTTCACTTTTTTGCCAATGTTTCCGGGGTTTCACTTGCTGGAACTTCTTCGGGGGTGTTTAGAACGGCCCTTATATTTCCTAAAAGTTGTCAAGGTAAATTTGACTCCAAGCATCGTTTCATGTGGCCTGCAACGCTAGTTTTTTTTAGAAAATCACTTCCTAATTTTTTAGCTGGTGTAGCTTCTAGATAGAGAATAATAGAGTTGATCTCAGCTTGATCTAACATACCAAAGAAAAACCTAAGAGGCCAGCGTCGAGTACCCTCTAGCCCTATCAGCGACCTCTGTTTTGTCTGCTTTATGAGTAAAATGTTGTTCTCTGTGTATGTATGTGTTTCTCTGTGTATGTATGTGTAAAGAGGTGTATACCTCGGTCGTTACCATAAATATATTTATAGTTGACAGTATCTTGTATTTCGAGAACCTAATGACAATTACATATAAAAATATAATTCTTCTTCTACTTCTTTAAATACTTTCCTTTTAATTATTTAACATGGTAGCAGAGCGATAACGTAATATTACGAAAAATATAAATAATGGCTTATAGCACGCACAAAATAGAATTATTAAATAAAGAAAATTATGATACATGGCGAATTCAAGCAAAGGCCATTCTCGTTAAAAATAAACTATGGTCTTATGTTGAAAAACCATTGCATCAACAGAAAGAAAATGAACAGAATAAAGAAAATGATGTTCTTGCCCAATCAGAGTTAGTACTTTTAATTTCTCCTTCCGAACTAAAACAAATAAAAAATTGTCAAACGGCTTACGACATTTGGACGATACTAAACGAAATTTATGCTAGTAAGGGGCCTGCTAGAAAAGCTACTCTCCTTAAGCAGTTGATACTGTCCAAAATGCAAGATCAGATTGGTAATGTCAGAGATCACCTAAATAAGTTTATGGACACCGTAGATAAGTTATCAGATATGGACATTCAAATTCACGATGATCTACTGTCTGTAATGATGCTCTACAGTCTGCCGGCCGAATATGACAACTTTAGAGTTGCGATAGAGTCGAGAGACACGTTACCAACACCGGAAGACCTAAAAATTAAAATTTTAGAAGAATGTGAAGCGAGAAATTTGGGCAATAATACACATACTAAAGACGAAATAGAAGAAGAATCTTACTTTGTCAAGATATGCAAATTTTGCAAGAGAAAAGGGCATAATATTAAAGAATGCAGAAAATTGAAGTTCAAAAAGAACAAAGATTCGTACCAAGTAAAACAAGAACCAAAAAGTTCGTACGCCATATGTCTATATTCGGAAAATGAAAATTTACACCACAACGAAAATAAGTGGATTCTTGGTTGTACATCACATATGACGCATAATAAAAAATATTTTGAAAATATCATTAAGTCGTATACACAATCGCTTAAATTAGCCTCTAAAGAAGCGACAGTTGATATTAAAGGCAAAGGAGCAGTCATTCTTAAGATGAATGCCAATGAGAAAGGTAAGACAGGCAAAATTATTTTGAATGATACTCTTTACGTACCAAGCTTATGCTCAAATTTATTCTCTGTTGGCAAAGCTTGAGTTGGGATGTACAGTATTATTCACTAACAAAAGAGCTACTGTAAGACATCCACGTGAAGGCATAGTTATTAGTGCACCAAAGGACAAAGATGGCTTATATTATATAAATCCTGCATCATATAAACCTCACAAAGAGAAGTGTCACTCAGTTGAATAAGAAACCAATATTAAAAAATGGCATAAATGTTTAGGCCACATGAACGAAACTGACATGAAATTAGCCTTCAAAAACAATGCACTTATTGGTTTAAATTTTAATCAAAATGAAAAACTAGGCGATTGCGAAATATGTATACCAGCAAAAATTAAAAGACTGCCTAGTAAGCCAAATTCTTCACCACGTACTACAAAAGAGCTAGAAATAGTGCATAGCGATGTCTGTGGTCCTATGAAGGTACAAACGCCGAGCGGCAATAAATACTTTGTAACTTTTATTGACGACTTCACCAGATATAGTCGCGTGTACTGTATGAAAAATAAAAGTGAAGTATTTGACAAATTTAAACAGTACAAAGCTGAAATGGCAAATTTCACAGGTAATAAAATAACTAGTCTCCAGTCAGATAATGGACAGGAATACTGTAATAATGAATTTGCTAATTTTCTTAAAAGAAATGGTATTACCAGACGTTTGACAGCGCCATATACACCACATCAAAATGGTGTTGCAGAGCGCAAAAACCGAACTCTATTAGAAAAGGCAAGGAGTATGATGTTGGAATCGAAAGCACCTCAAAATTTATGGGGCGAAGCTATTCAAACAGCAAATTACCTTTCCAATCGAAGTATAAATAAAACTATTTATGAACATTTCGGTACCATCACTACACCGTTTGAAAAGTGGGTTAAAAGAAAACCTTGTATCTTTCATTTACGGCAATTTGGGACGAAAGTCTACATCCTTTTAAAAGATAAGATGAAAAATAAATTTCAATCAAAAGCTATTCCTGGGATGTTTGTTGGATACTCGGATACTTCGAAGGTATACCGAATTTGGGTTCCTACAAAACAAAAAATCATGATTGCCAAAGACGTTAGATTTACTAACAGACCATTTTACAACAGCGCACACTCAACTATGGAAAGTACAGAATCTTCACAAGAAAATAAAGATCTAAAACAATATGGTGAAATAACTATCTTTTATCAAGTTGATGTAAGTGATTACGAGTCTGTTGAAGATGATGACGAAGATGATAATGTCAACAATGTGTCAAGAGAACTCGAAGTGGTTAATGAAAAAAATAAGACAAATCTCTGATGAACAACGTGTCCTCCGCGATCGCAGCCAATTAAGGAAACCTGAAAGGTTTGGAGAGATTGCAAATGTTGCAGCAAAAGTCTTTAAAAAAGAATATACAAGAGCTTCATCTTATTTCGAAGCATTAGAAAGTAGTGATAATGATAAATGGATGGAAGCGATGTTAAGTGATTGCGGAAGAAGTAGTTGTGGCTTCAGAAGCTACTCAAGTAAATATATGGCTCGACCAAAGCTTAAAGAAAAGATAGTAAAGCTATCGACATGCGCTTCTAAAGAGGAGTGGATGTAAAGAGGTGTATACCTTGGTCGTTACCATAAATATATTTATAGTTGACAGTATCTTGTATTTCGAGAACCTAATGACAATTATATATAAAAATATAATTCTTCTTCTACTTCTTTAAATATTTTCCTTTTAATTATTTAACAGTATGTATCACATACTCTATGTCAAAAGGTTCCGAGAACACTGATATAGATAGAAGAAAAATAGAATCATCTTGTTCTGTTTCAATATGAGAATGGACTTGCAAAGATCTATGGATGTTTACCATATTAAGCTGAGGTGTTCTGCTTGATGATAGCGCCAAAGCATACCAAACATATCCATTCTTAATTCATTCCATCCATTCTCAAAACACTCCCTCGAAGCTGTGACATAGGCATATCATCTTCTGGGCTGGAAACAATATCGTCTGGTTCAGAATGCACGGAGATGTTATCTTCATTTTCAGAAGCCTCCACCACTTGTAATAGCTCCGTTTCACTTTCATAATCCTCAGCAATATTATTTAAGTACCGCTCAAGCTCTTTATCATTATGAAACCCCATAATTGATTGAATATAACATATAAAAAAAAAACATTCACAAAAAAAAAATACCTACGTAAATAGTAACAGGGGTGACATAACACAGGGAGGCATCAAATAATTTTCAATAAATTGGTGCGTGATTATCGCGTGGGGTGTTGGGGCACCCCTGTTACCATCCTTTTTTTTATGGGTGGCTATGGTAAGCGCCCACGCGGTCCATTCCGTCCGGGGCGACGAAAGGACGGCACGCAGGCCCATAACCCACCCGTACCCACGTCGCCTTCGTCGTTGGGCCGACCACCAGTGCCGAGTTCCTTGTCCTCAGTGGTCGGCCCGACGGAATACCCTTTCGGGTACCTCACCTCTCGACTTCCCTGCCCCAGGACGTCGGTCACCGTCGCGCGGTCAGCCTCTCTGCGGGTGACGGACTAAATCCCCTGTTACCATCCTAGGGTTAATTGTATATTTATGCTGTAACGCGCATTATCTCAGCTTATGTATATACATACGCTGAAGAAACAGACGTATCGTCTACATACATACATACATATGTGTGTTTAGAAGATACGTCTGTCTCTTCAGTTATATATTCTAATAGTACGAGATCCGACTGCAGGATCACTACGTTCATAGCGTACATAATCAAACTCAGATTCTTACATACATTTATGATTAGGAGAATACATTGATGCCGCCAGATTGAGGCTGCCAGTCAATAAGTGGCCGCAAGTAATTTTAATTAAATTTTTCTTAATAAATTTTTGGAACAAAATTACGTTCTCTTGTTTTTTAAATAAAATATCATCCACATCATAGCAATGTATGTAAAGAATTCGAAAATCGATGGGTGCCATTGCACATTTGGCCGCAACTACTTGGCAGCCAGGTCTAAACAGGTAATGTTTTGAAGTATTTCTACGTTCATGACGTACACACTCGGTGTTAATGTCAAATAAAAGCTATTTTTTTTTAAATATGATATATGGCTGCCTGTAAACAAATGGCCGCAAATTAAGGCTGCCAGCTGTTAAACATTCAAGGTAAATTAGATCATCAAGATAAACTGAAAGAGATTTAGTGCGTAACACCACTTGTTAAAAGAGGATGGCGTGTGCCAGCTGTGAGAGTATTTAAAACAATTGCGATTTGACATTTACTCTAAAATTGTAATTAATATTCTGGAAATAAATGAAAATAAGAAAATATTCATTATATAATAAAAAAATATTGTTTATTTAACTCAGATGTAGAATAATTTCTTGAGTCAAGAATTTAATCTCTAAGTTAACCTTAACATATCACTTTATTCAAAAGGGTTCTCTGGATTCAAGATTAATTCTCTCAAATCAAGTTAAATATCAGTATTGTATTTGTCGTATTGGAAGGCCGGTATCATTTGAAATAATGTCACAATCACTTGTCATAACTACTTTATTACACTAATTAATGTAATTAAAAATCACTTTTAATAGTCCGATTATTTGTTTTTATAATGAAGACAGCCAGTAAACGTGTGCACCGAGTTACGGGATTAGCCGCGGTTGTTTTATCGCGGAGATTTTTGAGGGGATGTAAGAAGTCGTTATACCACTAGTGGGTTCGGGTGTGTCACGGCAGAGCTGAAGTAGCGGCGGGAGCACTGTTTCATGTATTGCCTGATGGTCGGCAATCCTAGATCTATGTGAGATCCACATTGCGCATGATCCACGGTGCTCCCGTAGCTCGGCGCATGAACTTATTCTGTAATGTTTGTAAACTATGTAGTCTGTATGGCGTCGCTTGTGTAAACACTAACACTGGCAAACGTCATGATTGGCCCTATACAAGCGGAGTATAATCTAATTTTATTACGAAGAGATAGCTTGGACTTGGCGTGTACCAAGCTGTGTAGCCATCTTGACACTGAGCCGCGGACTCGCCTTATGTGAGGTCCGAAGGTCGATCGTCTGTCTAAGGTCACACCTAGATATTTGACTTCCCTTGTTCAGGGTATGGGTTGGTCAAGCTTCTTAATCTGTGGGGTCCCTTCGACTAGCAAACTTTGCCTTTTATACTGTTTTCGTGGTGGGGAGACCGATAACGTCATATAACGCAAATACTATTTATTTACCGATACCAACGGTCGCACCGTTATATTCATTATTTAATGTTTTTTAGCGTTCTCTTTCATTTGTTTATTTTAAGTACAATATTGATGTATTTATTAACTAATATTTAATCTCAAATTAATAACTGTATTAACGAACTGAAATAAAAACTAATATTTTTTCAAATATTATATATATATATAGTATATTTTCTGTTATAAAAGTAAGAAATAATCATAATTCTATTCTTCATGAATACACTTTTTCATTTTTACTTGATCAATAAACAATTTTTTATTATGTAATGAATGTTTTCTTATTTTAATTTTTTCCAGAATATTAATTACAATTTTGGAGAAAATGTCAAATCGCAATGGTTTTAAATACTCTCACAGCTGGCACACGCCATCCTCTTTTAACAAGTGGTGTTACGCGCTAAATCTCTTTCAGTTTATCTTGATAATCTAATTTACCTTGAATGTTTAACAGCTGGCAGCCTTAATTTGCGGCCATTTGTTTACAGGCAGCCATATATCATCATATTTAAAAAAAAAATTAGCTTTTATTTGATATTAACACAGAGTGTGTACGTCATGAACGTAGAAATACTCCAAAACATTACCTGTTTAGACCTGGCTGCCAAGTAGTTGCGGTCAAATGTGCAAGGGCACCCATCGATTTTCGAATTCTTTAGTGAATGTAATTTTGTTCCAAAAATTTATTCATCATCATCATCATTTCAGCCTATCGGCGTCCACTGCTGGACGTAGGCCTCCCTCATGTTGCGCCACAATGAGCGGTCCTGTGCCGCCTGCATCCAACGACGCCCAGCTACTTTCACTAGGTCATCGGTCCACCTAGTGGGGGGGCGTCCTACACTGCGTCGTCCGATACGTGGTCGCCCCTCGAGAACCTTTCTTCCCCAGCGGTTGTCGGTTCGTCGAGCGATGTGGCCTGCCCATTGCCACTTCAGCGTGCTAATTCTTCGTGCTATGTCGGTTACACCCGTTCTTCTGCGGATTTCCGTATTCCAGATTCTATCTCGCAGAGAAATCCCGAGCATAGCCCGCTCCATAGCACGCTGAGCGACTTTGAGCCTTGATATGAGGCCTACATTTAGGGACCACGTTTCCGTGCCGTAAGTCATCACTGGTAAAACACACTGGTCAAAGACCTGTGTTTTCAGACACTGAGGTATGTTGGACGAAAAGATCCTCTTAAGTTTCCCGAACGCTGCCCAACCGAGTTGGATTCGTCGGCTGATCTCTTTCTCGAAATTGGATCTACCTAACTGGACTGTTTGTCCTAGGTAAACATAGTGATCGACAACTTCAAGAATCGCATTGCCAACTAGGACCGGTACAGGAATGACATGGGCATTTGACATGACTTTCGTCTTGTCCATGTTCATTCGTAAACCCACTAGTTGGGATACCCTGCTGAGATCATTGAGCATTGTGCCAAGGTCCTCCATGGATTCTGCCATAACGACTATATCGTCCGCAAATCGAAGGTGAGTGATGTATTCGCCGTTAATGTTGATGCCGAGTCCAGTCCAGTCTAAGAGCTTGAAGACATCTTCCAGTGCAGTGGTGAACAGTTTCGGAGAGATGACGTCTCCCTGTCTCACGCCTTTCTGCAACTGGATCGGTTTCGTACTCTTATCCCGGATACGGACTGACATTGTGGCGTTCCTATACAAACACTTCAGCACTTCGATATAGCGATAGTCGATTTGGCACCGCTGAAGGGACTGCAGAATTTATTAACAAAAATTTTATTAAAATTACTTGCGGCCACTTATTGACTGGCAGCCTGTTATCAATGTATTCTCCTAATCATAAATGTATTTAAGAATCTGAGTTTGATTATGTACGCGATGAACGTAGTGATCCTGCAGCCGGATCTTAGTCTATAAGAAAATAGAAGTGTATTTTTATTAATATCAGTTTATAAAACAAAAAATAATACATCAAATTTTTATCGTGGTCGATTCTCGTAATCAGGCCTCCGCACTAAGAAATAAATCCTTTTCTTTATAAACATAGAAAATATACAATATGTAAATTAACAAACACAAATTAGACGCAGACTCTGCGGATAAAGAGTGTGGGCATCAAACACGACACTAATGTCATTATCTATCGAATTTGTGCATTTGTTTTGTGCAAATTTTAGCAAAAGATACATACTACGATTGCTGTGTTATGAACATCGGTATACTAAATATCGGTGACGGAGTAAGTATACAGTTCATCATATCAGTCTATAGGCGTCCCATTGCTAGGCTTAGACGTCCTCCACTATGGGAGGGAAATTGACCCACTATACCACGCTGATCACACGTGTTGCCATAGCGTTCTATTTCAAATTTTTGTTTTCTTGTTCCGACGTCTGACCAGTGTGGTATATTAGGCCAATTGCCTTGTCGGGCCGACCACTGATGACAAGTAACCCTGCTCCGGTGGTCGGTCCAACGACGAAGGCGACGTGATGTTCGGGTGGGTTGCATGCTTAAGCCCCTCTGTCGCCCCGGACAGAGTGGTGCGGAAGCGCGCCGACCGCAGCCCACCCCAATAAAAAAAAAGGCCAATTGCCTTCCTATTGTAGAGGAAGCTGGAGCCCTGTAGAGGGACGTATATGAACCGAGATGAAATGATAATGGATAAACTTAGACTGCACAGATGGCGTAGTGGTTAAAATAGCGACCTACATTGCCAGTGTCGGGGGTTCGAATCCCACGCGGGACAACACTTTGTGCGATCCACAAATTGTTGTTCTGAGTCTGGATGTAATTTGTGTCCGTTAATTATATGTTTGTAAAGTCCCCCTCAATACAAGAATTATTTCCTTAGTGCAGGGTGTTGTCAAAAATAAAAATTAAAAAAAAAAAAAACTTTTCAGGTAGAAGAGTTAGCTGACACAGAGCGTTACTTTTGCAGCAGTTGTAAGTGCAAACAGAAATCAACTAAACAGTTTTGGATACGCAGACTACCAAATGTTCTATGCTTACACCTTAAGAGATTCCGATGGCACAATTATTTTAGGTGAGTATTTATTTAATTTTGTATGGATCTGAAGTTTAGGTATTGAAAAAGATGGATGAGAGAAGAGTGCATGTTACTGAGATGCGTATGCTAAGATGGATGTGTGGAATTACAAGGTTTGATAAAATAAGAAATGAGTATATTTTCTACAGATTTCTTCTTTCTTTGACTACCAAGATTTTCGTTGGATATTATTAGCGGCAAGCTCTTCTACTTTATCTTTAAAATGACTTATAAATAATTATATTTTTACTATGTACAGAACTAAAGTGGACACAAGTATATCGTTCCCGCTGCGGTCGCTGGACATGTCGCGCTTCGTGCTCGCCAACGTGCCGGACACTCGCCGCTCCGGGCTCGGAAACCATCTGTACGATCTGGCCGCTGTCATTGTACATCATGGCTCAGGGTATGTTGTAACAAAAACAATTCGTTAGGCAAAACACGCTACGCTTTACAATAAGAGTTATAACAAAAAAAGAGCGTGCGTACAAAGTACGCATGTCAGAAGTAAAACTTCTTTGGTGTTTTTTGTCAATTTAAAAAAATGTACTCTCTCACACTCGACCTTTCTCACTCGCTTGCTCCCTACTCTCGCTCCATGGGTATGTGCTTCGCGCTATGTTCGCCTTTTCTCACTCTCTCTCAATCGCTCTCTCCCTCTTCGACAAAACGTCCTCCATTTTTGTGTCACTAAATTGCCTTTCATCCGTAAAAATTTTACCCTCATGCGCGCAAAGAAGTTTCACTTTCAAAAATCTTGTATTTATTTAAAATAACGAGGAGATTCCTAAATTAGGAGTTGTTCATAAACAATTTTTATTGTCATTTAAATAATCTGAGATTTTATAGCAATCTTTTTTTTTATAGTCTATTCTTGATAGCTTTTTTATACTTGTTCACGGGCTAGTCTCGGATATCTTTAGGTAATTTATTGTAGAAGCATATACATTGCCCCATGAATGAGCTACTAATTTTTGGGAGATGTGTAGCATGTACAACTAATTTGTCCCTAATGATCCCCGTGGTGGTACTTATCATGGGGTGGTCTTGTATTATATTACAATATCTTAGTTTTTTAACATGTTATATTATTTTCTCTTTTTATCTTATCTAATGCGGAGGAACTGCTAGGGTCTAGTGAAATATGATATGAAAGTGCTTTACAATTCATTTCTTTTGCATGAAAATGCCCAGAAAATGGCATTAACAGTGTAGAACTGTTGAATGTGTTGATGGACTTACTGATGGACAATGTCTAATATCAAAAAAATATAGATGTGTCATCATTATCATCCCAGCCCATACACGTCCCACTGTTGGTCTCGGGCCTCCTCCACTATAGGAGGGAAATTGACTTACTATACTACGCTGGGCTGGTCAGATGTGCTATAGGGTTCTGTTATGAGTATTCCTTCTCTTGCATAGCTATTGTATTATTATCGGGCGAGAGAGGGATGGTGAATTGTATTCTTACTCCATCACACAACTTTTATTTTCATGACGATACAGCACTTTTGTTTTTCTTAAAAATCCATGCAAGCATATTATTACGCGTAGATACATTATTTTAATTAATAGACACTACGCATATATATGTGTGGTGACAGAGAGTATGAATACAATTCACCATACAATGCAAAAGAAAGAAAACATGTAATAAAACTTTGTAGGAACCAGTCTGTGTAGCATGATGTGGCAATTTCCCTTCTATTGTGGAGGAAGCTCGAGCCCAGCTGTGGGACATATAAAAGCTCAAATGATGACTATAACGACGGCTATAGCAGAGGATCGATGTATTAACGATGTACTTTTTTTACAGCGCTGGATCGGGCCACTACACCGCCTTCGCGATAAACGAAGAGCAATGGTTCCATTTTAACGATCAGACTGTTCGGGCAGCAGAAACTGCGGCGGTAGCTGGTTGTAAGCCTTACATATTGTTCTACATCCGACGTGAATTCGCGCTACCCACGTCTGCGCATGCGCCGGCCACGTGACACGCCCACCGCGCCCGGCGCGCCGCATGTTTATCCCCACTATTCTCGTAACATTAATTTTATTTCGAGAATATTTTAACACGCGGATCTATACTAAGGCATTATATTTGTCTACAGTTTGAACACAACCACATGACACTACAAACTTATTGAGAATAACACGCTTACAATGATTCGATGCTAGTCTATGGT
The DNA here is from genome assembly GCA_032191425.1 of Lymantria dispar. NCBI lineage: Eukaryota > Metazoa > Arthropoda > Insecta > Lepidoptera > Erebidae > Lymantria > Lymantria dispar. The sequence continues at coordinate 25,691,328 of CM063452.1, read as the reverse complement.
CTCTGTGATTAGGGTTGCCAGCGTTTCCACAAGCAACCATATCTTTACTAATTAAAGCACTTAAAGTATTTACCTAATGTGTTCCATTGCTTGCAATAGTGTGTTGCATATGACATATTTTTAATATGTTTCTGTTTAAAGTAAATAATAAATAGATTTTTTCAGAAAATTCTTGGCAACCCTATGTGTCGATGTGTTGTGGCTATATTATGGCTGTATATGTATAGCAAAGTGGCATATAAACACCTTACATTAGCTGATATTATGATATTTGACAGAAATTTTCTTTTTTTTTCATTTTCTTCGTTCAAAGGATATAATATGGTGGGGGAAGAGCTGAATGATAAATAAATTTATATGTACTAATCCATATGCGACGAAGGCGTTGTTCGACAGTGCGCCGAATCATCTCATTACTCAGCCCACATACGTCTCACTATTGGGCTCGGGCGTGTTCCAATGTGGAAGGGAAATTGTCCTACAATACCACGGTGTTCAGACGTGTTGGTATAGGACTTTATATTGAGGTCTGCAAGAAAGGGGGTGGTGAATTGTATTCTTACTCCATCACTACACTATCGAGTCCCCGGAATAGTGATTATGCATTTCAATATATAGTTTATAATATATCTATACAAATAGGTTTGCTTGTACCAGTTTGATTAACTTTAATAATACCTTATATATTTTTCATTAATTTATTTTATTAGGGTTTAATGTCAAATATCGAAGTGGGATAAAAAAAAATGGAATTTATATGCCGTTTTGCATATGACGTTTTGAAATTTGGGCATTTTAAATTAAATCATGTATGATATATTTAGCCCTGGTTATTTAGCTTGTTAATTGTGGGGTTTTCATTATCAATCTCATTGATTTAGTGGTGAAGAGAGGAACGTGACAATCGATCCGTAGTTTAATTTAATAAAGTAAAGGGCATTAAAATATTTGAGGTACATTATATTTCATAAAAATAAATCCATTTGAGTTGAATCCATACGAAATAAATTTTTTTAACGAATAATAAATTTCGTTAATTGGATTTCTAAGTAGAGCATCTACTTTCATTGCCACTAATAAGTGAATATGTAGTTAATAACTCAATTTTATCGAAAAAATCTACATTTAGTGCTTTTGATAAAGAAAGCGATCTAAAAATTTCCTGTGAATTTTATAGGACTCAAACCTATTGTGTAGGTTATACTTATAACTAAAACTCGTACAAATATTAGTTGCCTTTATAATAAGGACTTACCTGACTAGGAAAATATGCGACTAGAATTTTAGGATATAGTAAAAATAATATGGTACAGATAGGAATCCTCATTTGAGCGCATGTTTTCTCTTTTTAATATAAAAAGGGCATATATGCCACGTTGATAATGGATTATCATTGTAATTTTTGCTTTTCACTCGTCTTTTTCTATAAATAATTTAAAAAAAATGAAGTTATGTATCCCCAATTCGTGAAATAAATATTGTTTGTTATTATACATATACAGAGTGACTGGTAAAAGATTGTACATATTGAAGGAGGGTATTCAGTACTCGGTTCTGATACCGAATATATAAAAAAAATTGGTACTTATATTTTGAACTAATTATCTTATAAAAATATTTAGTTATGGACACATGGGATAGGTCAATGTACGTCAGCACTTGTAGGTACTAAACAGTTCGCGTAACATTGAACTAGTTACATTTTAGGTAAATATTCTACCTATGCGACTCGACCCAGTAGATATTTTTTTGCGTCGCGGGCCGCAGACAGAGGTCAACGTACGGTGGCAAACCTATTGTTTTAATTAGAAACAAATCACTTTATCTCAGGATTGGTAAGAGCTATGAATCTGCAACTAACTTTAGTGTTTTTATGGCATTATTCCTACACCTAGTTTTAGTAATTCTAGTAATAAATGTCCAAAATCTTGACAACAGTGCTAACAAAACTGTTACTCGATATCGGTATCGGTGTATCGCCAGTAGGGTGACAATATTTTTGGAAGTCTTGTAACACTAAATATTGTTGATGTTTACTATGCAATTAATTAATATTATCTTCTTTTTACACTTTTATTAGTTACATGTGGTCATTATCTATCGTTTCCTTCAATATGTACAATCTTTTACCAGTCATACTGTATAGATCAACTATCTTCATTGAGGATCACCCATAAAGCACGTCACACTTTAGAGGAAGGAGATCGGCGAAGTGTGACATTGTGTGACAAGAGGTAGTAGGCATTGGGATGCGTGACGTCAATTTCCAAAATCTTATACATCTAAGTATTAAAATGGCAATTTTAAGCTATTAATAAAAAAAATAAAAATATTTCTAATCATAGGGTCGTAAGACAGGTCTTCAGTAGCATCAGCTTTTCGACGAATGCCGCCACGGGCACCGCGTTTAGTCGTGATATCATTATTTATATTTTATTTAATTGCACGACGTTTAATTGCAATGTGACATCACACTCACAAATGTGACCAACTTTGACAATGACGGGGAAGGGATCACGAAAATCACGAAATTACTGTGACGTACTTTATGGATGAACCTTTATAACTTGTCTTTACATATTGAACCCGTTTTATATTGGGAAAACTTATCTCAAATGACTTATAGCATGTTCTCTGGTGATGATTTTTATACACATATATTCCCTATGGATTCTATTATATTAGTTTGTATAATAATAGTTCAATTCAGTAAGTTTTGAACAATTTTCATGCTACCTGTATTTATATGTTAAAACTGGCATAAACATAATTACATATACATATTTATCACCGCAATGAGGTCACAACTTATTTGTGTACTTCAATAATACTAATAAAGCCTTTGTTGCAAATCTTTGTAAATCTACAGTACTAGCATGTAATTCAAAATGTAACGGTACAAGCTCGCGTAAACCATAACAAAATCATTCGTTTTTGTCATGACATTGTCGACAGGGCTGCTTTAGGTAATGCCGGAGCCCTTGGACCCACACAAAATTGGGCAAATAAAAGAAGCTAATATGTATAGCAAAAAGATTTACTTGCTATATATTTATATTCGATATACATATTTGATTCATCATCACAAATCACATTTGTCCTACTGCTGGGCTCCTCTTCCATAATTACCCCATTGAGCTACTATATCACGCTGGTCAGACGGGTTTATTTTGAGCTTTCCATATTTTGCATGGATATTATACGCACACTAGTAACCCGTCCTCGTTTCGCTTCGGTGTCAGTCGCCTTACTGGCGTAGTTCCCGTTTTCGTGGGAATACCGGGTAAAAATATAGCCTAAGGTAAGCTATCTGATAGTAAAATATTTTCAAAATCGATCCAGCCGTTTCGAAGATTACCTTAAACAAACAGACACACAGACAAAACAATTTAAAAATAGGTTTTAGGCATAGGTATCGGGCAAGTGAACATATAAGCATGAAAAAAGCCCACCATTTTGACATTACAAACAGACACAATTTTATTTATCTGTTTAGAGTATAGATTATATTCCTAAGTCGTCTTTTACGACACCCATGGGCACTACTGTAATACCTGTTCCGGTGAATTGAGTTTTGAGTAATACACCCTATTATTACTACACTAGAACTACTTGAAAGTGAGTGACAAAGTAGCGAAAAAAAATCTATGACGTGAAGAATGAAGTCGTTATAAATTTATATGCTAGTGCTGCTGATATCAGCATTATATTACATGGTTAAATGCTATATATCACCGTGAAAAAAGCTAACATTTATGATACTCAATATTTTTCTAAATTCTTTTTGGATTTATACAGTAATTAGAGACTAGACAAATGGCAGATGCTTTGTATTGATTCTATTCGATCAAATGCTTTAGAAACGTTAAGGTCAATTTTGAATCTAGAGATTAGAAGTTTTGACGGGAATATAAAAATACGTTATTGTGGTCTTATTTTAGATATTTATATTAAATGTGAGCATTCTGTGCAATTTAATGCTGAGAATGTACTATAATGATGTAAAATAAAAATTTCTTCCTTCGTAAATAAAACTACTTTTACGGATTATATCGCGTTTGTATTTGATTTATGATTGCCCGACGTTTCGAACACCTTGCAGCATTCATGTTCACAGGCGGACTAAGGTGTCTCACGTCCAACAATGATTTTAAAAGTAAAAATTAACGACATTGACTAAGGACTAAAGTGAGTTGATTAAGAACCAAAGTTTTTATTAATCATCTCATCATTATCTCGACTCATACGTCCCAAATGGTGAATCCAGCCTCCTCCACTATAGGAGGGCAATTGACCATACTGGTCAGACAGGTTTGGTATAGGGTGTTGTTTCGAGTTTTTCTTCTCTTAGAATAGATGTTATATGCTTATTATATCCCTCGGTCTTCTATTACGACATTCACGGGCAAGATAGGGAGTGTTGAATTGTATTGTTATACCGTCACCACTTATTAGTGTTTTATTGGTTACAAATACAAAGACGAAATGGACATCCTAAATTTTATGAGACCCTAGATATATTGGTTACAGGTGATCGCTTGCAATTAAAATCACAGTATTTTAATCTAATGCGATATACTAACATTTTCTTTCCATTTTCGTCTATGCATTCATCCGAAAAATGATTTTTTCAGGCATTAATTTGAATAGAATCAACAAAAGTTGCCAATTGGCTACTATAGGTTATGTGGAAATCATGGATACGTAACGTTTTTCAGAAGGCCATATGATGCATTTTGCAATTGCTTTTTTTAAGAAACTAGTATCATTGTTTTTAATACTTTACATTACCTACTAATTGCATGATATTTTACAATTTACATTCCGCCATGTCTTAAGGATTGTGAGTTTTATATTTTTTTTTACATTTTAACATTCTATTGGATTGGCTAAGTTGTCGTCGTTGTTGTTTTAATTTTTTAATTGCAATGAAAAAAAAAAAACTTAAACTAAACAAATAATCATGTTTCCAGTTGTTTGAAATTTTTTCATTTCTCTACAACACACTCAAGAAAATACTTAATAGTACATCGGTAGAAATATTTTGACTAGAAATAGCCGCGTTGAGCCAAGTTATCGATTCTGCAGCGATATTGAACTAAAATAAGTTGCGTATAGCATTTGAAAGAGATCGAAAGAATTTAAAAATACAAATCAGGCGAATATATCAGGCGTGGACGTGCTTTTTAATAACCTTCAAAAAAAGGTTGTTCCGTCAAAAATATTTAAAATAATACGATATTTAAAATAAATCAATGAGCATTTATTAGCCAATCGAATAGATTTAATAGCGCAATATTCTTTATCGTGGCAATTTTAATGACATTACTAATTCAGTAAGGAACATTTCCGACAGATTTATTAATCTTGAGAATGATCATTGGTGGGTTTTTAATTCTGAAGCTGATTGTTCAATTTTCAATAGATTCAATTAACCATTTTAAAATTTATCACTCTAAATAATGATAAAAATTTTGCGCTATTGAAACGAGAACGCATAACGAGATTGTCGTTTTGTAAAACATTGTGATAGTAATTATCTCGTGTACATAATACTGCTGATGACTATTGTGTTGTGAATTCTGTTTTGCTATGTACCTTTGAATAGCAGATTTAATTTATAAGCAACTACTTCGAAAATTGGAAGTTGATAGTGATTGAATTTAATAAATTCGCCAACTTAAAGAATTTTATGTTGTTTTATTTATAATTTGTAAGTTCCCTAATAATTGATGTCGGTGAAACTGGAGTGCTTATTTTGGCGTCTCGTAAAGAATTTGAGAAGCCATCTCTTGATGAATATTCAACAGTGAATGTTGAAAGGGTGATGAATGACAGATGATTCATCATCATTTCAGCCTACGTCCAGCAGTGGGCGGCGCCACTGCTGGACGTAGGCCTCCCATGTTACGCCACAAAGTGCGTTTCTGTGCCGCCTGCATCCAACGACGCGCAGCAACTTTCACCAGGTCGTCTGTCCATCTAGTGTGGGGCGTCCGATGTCCGTCGGACGACAGATGTTTAGATATATCCAAATTAGGGTTGAAGTATTGAGCCAGGTTCAGGACCGAGATACTGACACACTCGGCCGCCGGCGCTTGGGGTTGCGCAGGCGAGTATACCTGCACATTACGCCGCCCTAGCGGAAGCCGACATCAAGACTTCGGTACCAGGGCTCAGCCTAATGACGATGGGGAGGTAGAACGAAAGGTTATGGGGTCGCGAGCCGCCCGTTTGTCATCCCAGACAGAAAGGACGGCGTACGTTTACACAATAGCCTGCCCAAAAAAATGTATGATCACACCCTGTGCAATCCGTCCGGGGCGACATGAGTCGGCTTGAGACCCCATAACCTGCTGTATATGGACCTGTCATTCGCCATGTGGGCGTGCTATCGTTACCCATCATTGTCATCGGCGGTCACTATTATAAGTACATACACTTGATTTATTTATTACTAATGCATTTTAGACGTAATTTAAATGTAATAGGTATTTTACCTATTCCCGTTAGTGTCTCGTTGTGGCACAAAAATAACGGGACCGCTGTTCAATCGTCCCGTTAGGACAAAAAAAAATTATATCTATTAGTTATTACCTCAAGCGCAGTTTTTTAACTGGTAGGTAATAACAAAAGTGTGCTCCTTCACCATTTCAGCTCGTGTACGTTCTACTCGGCTCGAGCTGCCCTCACAATAGTAGGCAAGTTGAGTTGCTATACCGCGCTTATCAGTTGGTATAAGGTTTTATTTTGAGTCTTCCATCTTTTGCATGGATATCGTACTTATACATATTATATTTCTTCATTATCCTAATCATCACGGCTTATACACGTCCCACTGTTGATCTCGAGCCTTCTCCGTCTTGGTATAGGGTTTTATTTTAAGTGTGCCTTCTATCGCCTAGTTGTTATTTGCGCAATATGTCTCGTAGTCGTCCTTTACGACATCTACGGGCAAGATAGGGGAGTGGTGTATCGTATTCTTACTCCGTCAGCACACGGGTCGGTAATAATAAAACATTTCTCTGTCTTCTTTTACTACATCCAAGGACAAGAAAAAGTGTTCTTAATTCGTCTTTACTCGGCAATCGTGCTCTACATTTGTGCCTATTTAAGGATAATGAACAAGATTTGGTTGTTTACGTTATATGTAGGTACGGGATAAAATAAAGCGTATATTGATGATCACGAGGGAATTACATGACTATTTTTTTTCTATTCATGGTGTTGGAAGTTATCTTTCTTTTTGAACATATGCCTAATAAAATCAACTCTGACAACTGCCTATACCTACTGTGTAATAAAATCAATCTTGGCAACTGCTTAGCTGTTATGAAGCTGGCGTGAAAGTTTTGATATAGCGAAGAATTAATTCCACATGAAAGATTTACTACTTAGTTAATATTGCTTCTGTTATTATTTTCATAACTAGAGGTGGGCTGTGTGTTCATCTGGCTGCAAAAGGCAATGAAAAACGTACCTACGTCGGTCGTCGACAACACAAAGTTGAACTTTTTTTCTTACGCGCGTTACGGAAAGTGAATTTTAGGTGTTCAGAATAGCATAATATCATTTTCAGTTGAGAACAACCTGATCGCAATATTTTTCATGAATTAGTTTTTGAATATATGAGAATTGACCTGGAGACCTCACTACCAACTTCTAAAGGCAACATTTCGTATCGAAACACACACTTGATGATCGTAGTGATCAGTGATCCAACACCTACCACCAAGTCAATTCCATTATTAAGATTGCCATAAGAATAACAAACATATAACTAAGTATTCGTATGACTGAACCTATAATGGAAGAATGCTATCAAACCATAATGCACGTGTAATTTGGTTGTGGGGTCACAGTTATCGAATGTATTGTCAAGCTTTGGATCAGGCATCGAATCCGAAAGACGTAATAGGGAATGGCACTTTCTTTTTTGTCGAAATTTTGTAATTCGTAATAGGCAATCAGATTTTCCGATTATTTATGTTAAAAAAATCTGTTTGATCACATGCAATCTGATAATCCGCTAGTTTCATTTAGTTAAGATATATGTATCATGCCGGAGTCGATATAGATTTTGACTAGATTAATTTGTGGACTATGTATATAATTGATAACGAAACATAGGCAGTTTTCTATAAATTGGGTATCTGTTTACCTACATTTATTTAAGATTTTACTTACAACATTTAAAAAAACTGATAAAGCGTTTTAACCACGATTTGCGTTCTTCTACAATACTACCAAAGGATAAGTGGTAAGATACTGGGGTTTCTGCTGTGGGGACATATTCGTTCTTTTCGGCTGACTTCAGAGTAGAAACACTATCTTTCATCCGTATGCATTCATTAGCACTATTTTCATCATTTAAACTAGATTCTGATTTATCTAAAGTGTAATCATAAACTGCAATTTCTTTTTCATCTCTTGCTTCTCGAATCCAATTATTATTTTCTAGCTTTTCTGTGGGATCACTTATTTTGGTAGACTTAGTCAGATTAGGTGTTAAACGAACTACAGGTGCGACTATTATTTTAATATGGTCGTCTCGATCACTGTACCAGCTTTTTTGATAGGTCTCCGCATATGCCAGCTTGTTAGTTGAATTTAAACCTTTACAAAATTGTGCTGTAATACCGCTATTTAGTTTTGCGTCAATCTTTTCATTGTTTCTATTAGTATCTACATGAACATCAACATCGACTTGAATTTTTAAGCTGTCTTTATGTATCTGTACAATTTTGTTAGTTTGATCGCCAAGATTTTTTCCATTGTTATCTAGATTAATTTGAGCTAAGTTTAAAGGAGATCCTATCCACATATCACTTGGATCTCTATGATTTAACACCCTGCGTGGCTGTCTTGGAGATAAAGCCATCCAATTAATAATATTTGTTGACTTTGGGTGTTTATTACCAGATTTTTTATAATCTAATTTAGGACTCTCAGATAAAATACTGTCAGACCTATTTATATCTCTAATAGGAAATAGTTTTGAATTTTTCGGAGAGACTTGTATATTATCTGATATTTCTGTGACTGTTGACATTGTTGGCCCTAAGGATAAGTTGAGTCTAGGAATATAAATATGAAGCATCCGTGATCCAAAACTATATGTCGAACAACTTTTATTTCCAACATCACCGCTAATATCTGAATTAGTTGTGGTCGAAGAACTTGAAATATCGTTATTTGAAATACTAACTGCAAAATCTTCATCTGACAACAAATGCTTATTTTTATATGAATAAATGCATACAGACTGTGACTTTTGGTATTTAACAGAGTTACGGGTGATAGTTTCTTTATTATAGAAATTATTTTCATTATAGGGAGAGGTTAAGAGGGAGGACCTTTCATTATCAAAAATTATGTCGTTAGAATTTATTATTTCAACATTACCATAATCGCCTTTGTTAGGTGTCTCTGAATCAATATAGTGTTTGTTTATAATAGGAAAACAATTCATTTGATTACTATGTTTTAGTTTATTATCCGTATGATTAGCAGAATCATTGGTATAGAAATAGTTCGGTAAATGATTACAATCATTCGAGTTTGATGTATAAGCAGAAGGTAATGTGTTTATATTACTTGGTTTTTGTACACGCTTCTTTTCTTTAACTTTTTCGTTAATATAATAATGGTCTTTAATCTGTTGTATGTTATCTTCATATGACGAGCCAAAAAAGTGGTGAATATTATCGCCTATATCCCTCGGTAATTCCTCAACTTCATTAGAGGAGTTTAATTCTATTATTTCCAATCCAGGATCTTCATATAACCATGTCGGACTTCTAACAATTTCTGGAGATATAGCGTTATTTCGAAAACGTTTACGACTTAAACCTGCAAAAATTCAGAATATTAATCATTTTTATTTACCATCAAGTACGTAAAATAGAAATTATGCGGCGTCGAATACTACCCACCCTTACATCGTTCGTAGGTGTCGTAAAAGAAGTATAAGAGCTTAACGCCGACCTGGGCCAACTCTATCTGACGCCACCGTTAATAATGAGCCGCGGCTGCGCGCCGCGAGCAGGCGACTGATATTATAGCTTTCCATTGGTGAAAGAATTTTTTAAAACGGTCCAGTAGTTTCGTAGCCAATTCGTTACAAACATACATACAAATCTTTCCTCTTTATAATATTAGTATAGAAGTGGTTATATTGAGACGTCCCAATTGATGGGGATAATATGAGAAGGATGATAATGATGGTTAGATATTACGCAATGTTCCAAGAGGATATATATATCGTATTGGATATATATCCAATCATCATCATTTCAACCCAATCGTATACGATTCACTGTTGGGCTCGGGTCTCCTTCATAATAGAAGGGAAATTGATCTACTGTACCACGCTGGTCAGTGGTGTTGATACAGGGTTTTTATTCAAGCTTTCCTTCTCTTGCATAGTTATATGCATTTTTAATCTCTTAGACGTCTTTTACGACACCCACGAGCTAGAGAGGGACTGGTGAATTGTATTCCACTACACGGAAGAAATTATAAAAATTACCTACGCTCAAATATGTTAGTGTCAACGCTTTTATTAATTTGTCTTCGCATGATAAATACTTGACACCTATTAGTCAATTGTGAAATTGTTCAACATCAACGTTATCTAAATATCTTAGATTCTCCACAATTATTGTTTGTTTTGATATCAATTAAACTAATAATTGTCAATCACAATATTGACAGAAATTGTTTAGCCACAGGTTGATAATGTCACACATCATAATTTATTTCAAATATCCCGTCAAAGTAGGTAAGTTTATAACAAAATTAAATAACAATTAAAATTATGAAGAAAAAATAAGTTTCTGTTATAACACATTTAAATAAAAAAAGCCTTTTATTTCTTGCTTAAAATTAACAATGGTTATAACAGTAAACTTATTTATCTTTTTATTTATCCTAAGCTTATTCTAGGGTTACTACACGTTACATTTATAATGAATTTGAGAAAAAATAAGGTTTAGTAGGTACCTAGTTGTTTTATATTTATTACACTATAGTAAAAGATTATAATTTAAAGTTTACTTAAAAAATACTTAATTTTGATTTTCCGCAAGAACCGCTCTGCAGGTAAAGGCCTCCTCCAAGGTGTGCCAATCGTCTCTACATTTTGCTATATTTAGCCAGTTTGGTCCAGCTATTTGTTTTATGTCGTCTTCCCATCTTGCTCTAGGTCGACCCTGTCTACGCGTGCCGTGAGGTCCGTTCCATTTTGTCACTCTATATGTCCACCTCATGTCTTGAAGACGCGCCACGTGACCAGCCCATTTCCACTCCCTAAAGGATTTAGCGTAAGTGCATGCATCAGCTGTTTTTGTATACTTGCGTATATCGATGTGACGGATTTTTTGGATTTTTCGTATATTCAGCATACTACGTGCCAGAGCTCTTTGGCATGTTATTATTTTTCTTTTGGCCTTGTTGGTAAATTTCCACGTCTGACAAGCATAGGTCAAGCATGGTAGAAGACATGAGTTAAATATTTTTGTTTTTATATTTATTGGTAGATTGCTCTTGAATATCTCCCTTAAACTCCAGTACTTATTCCAGGTTAATTGTACCCTGCGTTCAATGTCTAGCTCGTTATATTTTATATCAAATCCAATTTTTTTGCCAAGGTATACATACTGCTCATTGTATTCTAGAGGAATGTTGTCGACTGTTATTGTTTTTCTGGTGCTATTTGTCATTATTTCGTTTTTGTAAGGTTCATTTCTAGACCTACTTGTTTGCTGGCGTCATTAAGAGATAGTATCATTTCTTGTATCTCCTTGCTAGATTATAGCAATATAGATAGCAAAACCAAGTCGTCCGCAAGACGCAGGTGGCTTAAATAGGTTTTATTGATAGATATACCTTTTGTTTTCCATTCTAGCTGTTTTATAATCTGTTCCAGCACTGCTATGAATAGTTTCGGCGATAGTGGGTCACCCTGTCTAACACCCCTTTTTACTGGAAACCAAGAACCGGTCGTTTCTAGTTGAACCCTGCTTTTTGTGTTACTGTAAATACTTTTGATTACAGTCAATAATTTGATCTCTACTTTTTGCGTTTCCAAAGCTGACCATATACTTTCGTGCGATAATGTATCGAAAGCTTTTTGGTAATCAATAATGACAATGTAGAGTGGTCTTCTCATCTCTTGGTATTTCTCTATTATTATTTCTAGAGTGTGGATGTGGTCGATAGTAGAATATCCTTTTCGAAAACCAGCTTGCTCTATCGGTTGATTTGACTCTATTGCGCTACTTATCTTCTGGTTTATTATGCTGGAGAAAAGCTTATAGATACTGGGTAGTAAACTTATCGGTCTATAGTTTACAATATTGTGTGGATCGCCTTTCTTATACAGCAGAATTATATTTGATTCTCCCCATTGACTAGGTGTTTCTCCGGTTAGGATTATGTCGTTAAATAAATCAGTTAAAGGTTGAGCTAAGATTGGAGTGGCTACTTTTAAGCATTCGTTTGAGATGTGATTTGAACCTGGGCTTTTGTCATTTTTGAGGTTTCCCAAAGCTTTTATTACTTCACTGATATCTATTTCAATTTGGTTCGCGTCTTTTTTGTAATTTATTGTGGTTAGCTGTCCTTGACTGGTACAATGACATTTATTGATGCTTTTTGTGTTATACAAGTTTCTATAGAAGTTGGTCGCCTCTTTGATAATGTCTCCTCGCCTATGTGTTGTTTTATTGTCCTGTTTTACTCCCTCTATCCATGTTTTACACATTCGAAGCTCTTTGTATGCTTTTTTCGTACTTCCTGTCTGGGTAAGATGCTTTTCAATAGTAATCGTTCGATGGTTTGCATAGTCGTGTCTTGTGTATTTGCTTATAAGTTTGTAAAGAGCCGAAATTTCATTTTTTATTTGTCTACTTTTTATAGTATTTTTCTGTAATTTCCGTCTTCTTTCTATGAGCTTTAAAGTGCGATCAGACAAAATTGTGTGGGTGTTGCTTAAGATTTGACTATTTTTTAGGCTTGTCTTTATTACTTTGATTATATCGTCGTAGTATTGTTGTATTGTAATATTTTCTTTCCTTTCTAGAATAGAGCGTGATTCTAATGATTGTAAACAATTTATATATTTATTTATTTCTTTTTTGCTTTTCAGGTTATTGTTTTGAGTATTTTGGTATTTCTTTCTACTCTTCTTTACTTGTGTGAGAGATATTGTTGCTCTTAAGGGTCTGTAATCCGAAGGGTAGTTAGCGTTAAGTACCTCTAGTAATATTTTTAAATAGATGTGCCTTATTTGATAATATAAAATCAATCATTTTTATATTTTCCGTCTGGGGATCGCCAAGTCCATTTGTTTTTCATTTTCTTCTTAAATAAGGTATTTATAATTGTAAGTTTATTTTCAGAAGCGTAATTAATCAGTCTTTGACCTCTTTCATTTCTTATACCGTATCCATTTTGTTTCATGACTAGGAAAATTTTATTTTATTTTATTTATAACACATTTACCTAGACTAAAAATAATATTTCATAAAATAATTCATAAATATCTAATATCTTGGATTGATGAAGGGTCTAAGGTTCCTAAACTATAAAGATAACGGAACACTAATCAAATACCTTTTATTTTATGGAACCCCATAATAAATCATAATACACATTCCGCGTGTGAGGGCCCAAATACGCCGCGTAACGTCACGCATTGTCACTGGCTACGTGCGCTGCTGCGCCATAGTTGGAGCTGAATGCTTGCTATTTACCTACTTATATAATAGTAATGAACATTTTCCGTCCGACATCCTTGTCACGTCCTCGACGAAGAGGACGACAATATCACACTCGCTCAAGGTAGAGCCTACACGGCCCGTGAGGCACTAACACGTAAATACCCGCGATTCCGCTCTCGCCGTCGAAGTGCAAAACCGCGCCGTGCAAAAATCATTAATCAAAACGTGGGCACGCTCACTTTGCCTCCAGCGACGCCCCAAGACATCATCTGCGGAAAAAAAAATTAATGAGCATTCATCACTAATATTATATCCGTGGTATTATTTCACAGCCGAATTAATAAAATTAAGCTAAGCTAAACGCTTTTTTCTGATGACTATTCTACGGAACCCCTAGGTTCCGTGGAACGCACTTTAGGAATCCCTGGATCCCTGGTCTAAGGTACCTTAAACGTATTTCATCAAGGTGTTCGTCACGTCGTCGATGTCCGCCATATTAGACCAAAAATGGAGGAAATTTCCATTCCAATAGCTTCAGTGGAAGTAAGTGAAATATTCATTGCAAAATTGCAGGATATAGGTACATCATCATCATCATCATCATCTCAGCTCGTATACGTGCCCTATACGTGTCCTTCATATTAGGTGTGCAAATAAAATATGTTATATGCTGTGTGGTGGCGGCTTCGAATACTACCAACCCTTGCTTTGCTCGTGGGTGTCGTAAAAGACGACTAAGAGCTCTAGATTGACCCGGACCAACTCCATCTGGTACAATTTGGGTCAACGATTACATTCCCAAGGAGGATTGACGTCAGGCAGGCGGCCGGTCATAAAAGTCATTGCCAAAACTTTTTGCAATATGTCAAAACAGATGACATATTGCGTCGACCCCAAGTAATTGGGATAAGAGCAAGATGATGATGATGATGAAATAAAATACGTTATATAAACAGATAAGCTATGAAGTTTTGCAATTATTGCGCAGTAAATAAAGGGCTGGTGACTCAATTGCCGTTCTACCGGTCTCTAAACGTCTATTCCCCGAGGAGGAATTTTTATTTTTTATTTTTATTTTAGTTTATTGGGACAAAAAACAGTTACACATTTATTATCAATATCTATATCTATTCTTAAAACAAAGTAAACGTGTAACCCACACCAATGTCCGCAAGATAATACATACTTATTAAAAACTAAACTTAGATTAGATGTACTAAAAATAAGTAATAATGCTAGAAACATCACACTTAGCTGGCGGGTTGACGAACGCCGTTAATCTTGTAAGTTTCCTAAGAGACTGAAGAAGACTTGCCCAACATACTTGTGATCTCTAAGTGGGTTATTACATCTCCCACGGGAAAGCTTTGTGACAAACTATATTTTGAACTCTTTCCGACACAGAAACACGATACAATCGTAGCAAAATTATCATGAAAATTCTGTCGCGTATTTTAATTGTTGCTTAAAGTGTATCTTATGTGCGACAGTATTCATCGTGGCACTGTTGGCGAAACAAAGTGTAAATGGATTGATTGCGCCAATTCCGAGCTACAAAGGGAGGCGAAATTGCATTAAAAGCTCCGTGGCGCGGGCCATTTGTCAAAGCACTTACTCCATTAGCGCGCCAAATAACGTTAGTACCTTAGTGGGTGTTAGGAAATGTAGGTGGGAGAGTTTGTACTATAGTTTCTGATATTATATGCAATATGTTCATTACAAATATTGTTTGTGTTTGTCTGTCGCCGTGTGGTGATGGACTGAGAGTACCACAATGTACCAGTTCCTTTCTCTTCCCGCGAGAAGCTGTGGGATATAATATAGCCGACAAAATTGTACAAGGGAAGGAACTTCGAAATAAAATCTATACCAACCTAGTCTGACTATTGTAATCTAATATACCTTTGGTCTCTCTTACTCTATTAGATAATTTTCTATTATGGGTTAAGCTCGAGCCCAGTGGAATGTATATGAGTTGATATGACGATGGTGATGTCTAACATATCATTACTGGCACAAGATGCTACTGCAAGAGAAGGAAAACTTGATATAAAACACAATGCCAATCTTGATTAGCGTAGTATAATAATATCATCATTCATCATTTCGGCTCATGTACATCCCACTGCTGGGCTATAGCCTAAAAATAAAAATAGCCTAAAATAAAAATATTTTTGTTATCCATATCTATAGCTTAAACAAAAAGTAAAAAAAAAGAAAAAAAAAGAGATAACTGTCTCTGATATTTACACGAATATCAATAAATTGAAGTAAAATTATTTTTACGGATTTTATCACGATTATATTTAATTTTGATTGTCCGACGTTTGGAGCAGATTTCAGCGTTCAGAGAAATTCGTGTAATAATGACTTATTGGATTGAGACGCCTTAGTCCGCCTGTACCTAACCATGAACGCTGAAAGGTATTCGAACCGTCGAGAGATTAAAAATCAAATACGAACCCGATAAAATCTGTATAAATAGTTTGTCAGTATATTTCTTGGAGGAGTGACATGTTAGTAAACTTTTGAGCATACCTATTTATGGCAGCCAACTGTTGTCTACATTTTTTGATACAAACTTAACCGTCACTCAGTGATTCAGTATACAATCTAGGTGGATACATAGTTCATACGTAGTGGGTCATAATATTATTAACTAAATATCAAAACAGAATGAAGCAAAGATTTATTTATTTTTTTGAACTATTTACTATGATCAAGTATTTAACTTAATGCGGTAAGGTTGTAGTGGCATCATAACGCGCGAATTTCACGCCTCGTACGCGCTACAAAGGTTAATTAATTAGATTACGTTGCGACTGAGTGGCCGAGCACCCATTGTACAACGCTAATTCGCAAATTAGCAGGCGACAAAGCGACCTTTTATTCACTCCATTAGAGCATTGACATATTATATATCTCGTTTACAGATTTGGATTAATATTTCACTCTTAGCTTATGAAAATTCCCAAATAATTTGATTACTCATATTTTCATATTAAAACTTATTAAATAAACACAATAAAAAAGGCAATTAGTTTCACTAGAAATAATTCCGTAATCACTACCTGCTAAACTTAAAATAACGCTTCAAACTTGTTGACTTGTTACTGTCTATGTTTTAAAAAAACAATAATGGAGCTCTGTGAATACATTAAATAATACAAACGATAAAAAAACACGTTTGTTGCGGAAGCGAAAATATTTGACAAACCACTCATTAGTAAACCCTGAGAAATAAAGAACGAAACAAAATGGCGACCACTGTAACATGCAATTACAGTTTATTTTTGTCTATCAAAATATTTTTAATTGGTTTTAGAGTTGGAAAATACTGTAGTATATGATTAACCGGCTACAAAGCTGTATATTTGCTTAATGGAAGAGTGTCCGAGATAAAAGCTTGCGCTATCGGAGTTGGATCTTATCTGGAGTTATAATTAGAGGGGCCGTCTGTGCCGACGCCACGACTCTTCCTTACATACCACTTAAACCTACACCGCCGTACACGACATCATCTTATTATGTATTGTAAATGTAGAAATGCAACAACATTCAACGATATGTTTTATTTTAGACAAGTAACAAATATTAGAAAATTTTTAGTTAAAGAAAATAGATTTCGTAGCCATTGAAATTTCTAATCATAATCTTCAGCATAACTTTCTTTTTACGGCTACGGACAAGAATGGGGGGTGGTAAATTGTAGGTATTCTTACTCCGTCACCACACGCAAGAATCAAAATTTTCTTTTAGTAATAATATTTATAAATGTCGTATTTGAGACTTTTTAAGGTTATAACATTAGATTTGAATAAAATTCAGAACGCACTAAACTTGTAACCGAGATTATCATATTGGTCCTATCTAACTGGTTGGGATTACTACGCGATTAAAATTGCAGTACATCTAGTTTATTAAGATGCAGATTATCTATGGTTTGCAGTGCGTTAATTACGACACCCATGCGTAAGAGAGGGGCAGTGAACTATATTTTTACTCTGGAAAACAATTAAGAAACAATTGAAGTTGCTATAAATTTCACGAAGTAAGTACAAAGTATATGCATCGTGCATCATTTGTATATGCTCCGTGATAAATTTATTACAAATAAATGTACCTCAAATAAATTAGAATCTGATTAGGATGTTTGTCAAGTGGCATAAATATACGATTCGCGATCTTGGGAACCCAGTTACGGATCATTGGACGGATGATCTGTAGATTTTCAGAAGCATATACTATGAAAAATTCGTGGTTCAAACTTTCACATGTTATTTTGGTACCTCCTTTGGGCTCCTTACTAAACTTACAATTTGGTGATTCCTTATGTGGTAGCACCACATTATCGGCAGGCTTCCGTGTACCGCCGCGGGCAGGTCTATCTCGGGTACCACACTCACAGGAAATCGATGTTTGCGTAGTAGGAATTTGTTACTGCACTTCATTCGGTGAGCCAGAGAACCGGCATGCGGCAGCCCAACTTTCTGTAGGTGTTTACATGTGATCGGTTTTGGTAATACCTTTAGTATCACCAAACCTCATAGCAGGTATTCCTACACCCTCCCTTTACATTCTTCACATCAGGCAGCGGCTCGTTTGCCACTAACAGCAATATAAAAAAACGTAGATGATGACTATAAAGTGAAAATAACAAAATAAACATTCGTGAAATAAATTACTCATTTTTAGTTAATCGTGGCGCCGAATCTACTGCTTTTAGTTAAATCACTCTATAAATATTCAGAAGGAAGGCGAAAAAACTTTAATAGTATAGTATCGAGTGACGTTAATTGCAAATTATGTGTGCATTAACGTTCAACATACGTGGTAAATGTAATATTTGAAGTTACACTTCCGTTAATTACATTCAACATAATTTACTCACAACAAATTATGATGACTTGTTCTTTTTATTTAATAATTGTAACCAGTATTACCTATGCCTTGTTAACTAAACCATGCCATCGGATGAAGTTATAATTTAATCGTGTTATTAAACATTTTTAAAATTATATTGTGGGTCTTGTTTGAAAATCTTTTTTGAAGATTTTACCATCCGTCCATTCTTTCTGTACGCCTTTCTTCTTCGAGGTAGGTGGATATAGACCTTCTTTTTTATTCTGTTTACCCATTTTAACAGGCAAAGAGGTTAAAGCTCATAATCGTCCGTCAGTAAGTCAATCATTAATTGGGTGCTAATGATTTCTCTGAGAATTTCGGTAGAATATGTAAATACACTTAAACCCCTATTCTATCATGTTCACAACATTTAAGCACCTTAGCTGTATTATAAAAATTAGTATAATTCATGATACTTTTATATTCCCACCGAAACTTATAGACATAGATCTTCATAAGGGTTTTAATAGCAAGGGACCTATAACCCACAGTATTCCCTCCCCTTCACCATTAGGCCGACCACTGATACGAAGTCGTTGGCCTCCGTAGCCAGCCCGGACTACGTTCACAAGGGTGGGATACATTCCATAATGGCTACGCTCAGCATGTGATGGCGATGGGTGATGACCATTGGTCAATGATAATATTATATTCATTTCATTGTATGTATTGAGTAAAATTTATAACTTAAATTATGTTATTTTTACTGCAGTCATTGTAGAATATTGTAATTTTTTTAAGGAAACTCTTAATTGATTGAATTAGACGATACATTGCGGGAATCCATTTTTATTTCAAAAAGGAAGAAAGGGAGACCTACCACTTTCCCACGGTAATCAATATACCGCACACCAAAATAGAAGAAATACGGATAGGATTAAGGTGGACTAATAAAAAAATAAATAAATGCGCCGCATTTGAAGCCGAACTGAAAAGCCGTCCTGAGGATGCCTCGCTTAGAGGCGAAACACGTGTCGAATAAATATTCGAAGTTCTGCGACAAATTGCAAGTTGATGTTCTGGAAGGTGCTCATTACGTGAGAGTAAGATTTTCTTATTTCCCAGTTCACCTTAATCCTATCCCGTATTCCTTCTATTGTGGTGTGCGGTATATTGATTACCGTGGGACTTTCCCACGGTGATCACGGTGGGTCTCCCTTCCTTCCTTACTTTTTAAAATAAAACTCAATGATACGGCAATAAATCTTTATGATATTTACAGAATAGTATGTACATACTAAACTAGCAAATTTTCGCGGATTTACCCGCGTAGTTCACCTTCCCGTAGGAATAAGGTGATAAAATACAGCCTATATTACTCACTGATAATGTAGCTTGTCATTGGTGAAAGAATTTTAAATTAGGTTACTGGTTTAAGCGTGTAAGGGTAACAAATAAACAGACTAATAAACTTATTACTTATTATATTCACATTTACATTATTAGTTACGATTGCACCTTAGCTGCTATGGGAATAAAGTGTGAGTATAAAAATAAGTTTCTTATCTATAAACTAAAGAAAACTTGCCAGTGTTGATGATTGTAGGCGATCAGTATCACGAAGTGCGTGCCGAGACCCGAAGTGGCGTAAACAGCCAAACATTAGAGAGATGTAGAGTTAGTCAGATGCTCTCAACCTTGAGTGGATACATATATTTCATGTCAAATTTAAAAAGAGTTATTGCAAAGCATTTCAACAACCTATTAACGTCTACTGTTGGAAATATACCTCAGCAAGGGGGAAGGTAAGATAATCAACACGCTTGCCCAGCGGATTCGCGTTCGCAGTTATAAGTTTCCCAATAAATGCTACTACTTATTGTCCTGGTGATATCTCAAGCGATTGTATTTATATTCGAAATACGGCAATCCGCAGAAGAACAGGTGTAACCGATATAGCACGAAGAATTGGCACGCTGAAGTGACAATGGGCGGGCCACATCGCTCGATGAACCAACAACCGCTGGGGAAGAAAGGTTCTTAAGTGGCAACCACATATCAGACGACGCAGTGTAGGACGTCCACTAGGTGGATCGGTCTACCTGGTGAAAGTTTCTGGTCGTCGTTTAGATGCAGGCAGCCCAGGACTGCACTCTGTAGCGTAACACAAGGGAGGCCTATGTCCAGCAGGGGATGATGATAGGCTGAAGTGATGATGATGTATTTATAACTTGTCAACACATGCAGATAATATTAAATAAAATATCACGAAGTTGAGAAACAAGAAATGGCATAATCTGTCAGCGTCTCTTTTTTCTGAAGTCAAAACTTCTATAGGCATGGTTTGCATGGGCAGTAAATTTATGTAAGTCATCATTATATCTATAGCTATGAAAGTGTCAATATATATGTGCCCATAGATATCAAAACCACCAGATAAATGTAAAAAGTTTTAATTTACAAATTTAAATTTAATATCAAACAATTTGAATATCCAAAAATAACAACTGTTTGTTCCTAGTTTTAAGTTTTCACTTCTGTTGTCATGATTGCTTTGTTTTTATTATTATTTACTAGCAATCTGCCCTCGCTTCGCTTCGGTTTCAGTCCTCTTACTCGCGTAGTTCCTGTTTCCGTGGGAATACCGGGATAATTTATAATATATTACAATTATTGTACATTACAATTATACATATGTTACATACTATGTTACTCCCTGAAATTATAACTTTTCTTTGCTGAAAGAATTTTTGAAATCGGTTCTGTGGTTTAAACGTGAAAGCGTAACAAATAAACAAACAAACAATCAAAATTACTTTCGCATTTATAATATTATTAAGGATGGTGGCAAACGAGCAAGCAGCATATTTGATGGTCCATACCATAGCCCGAATACAAAAACAAGTACACCTGATTGTAAGTGATACGTGAGGGTTCACCACCACTTTCTTGGTGAAACTTATACAACTAGATAGCTTTGATAGCTGACTATGGTGCTTATGTCACCGCCTAACTTTAGGGAAGACTATCACTAAAAGTAAACAGCGATAGGCTAATAAATGCTAGATACATAATAATTTATTAATACAGACGATATATAGTAAGGAAACAAAAAATGTTTTTAGTCAATGTATATTCAGACGTAAATGGAAGCCATGATTTGACATTTTTGTCTACAAATGTTTTAGGAAACTTTGTGTTATTCCACGGCTCCGGCACCGGCTGTCGCCGACTATCGGGCCTAATTGACACATCGAAACAAAATTACGAGTTAATTTCACACTTTCTGTAGATAATGTATTATGAAGCTAATATAAAATAGTTACAATATAATTTAGCACTTTTAGGGTGAAAGGAAGTTAGTTGTAAATGTATGATTTTCTGTGTAGTACCTAATGGAGAAAGAATACGTTTCACTGTCTCCTATTTTAGCCGTGGGTGTTGTAAAAGACGATTAAATTTAATATCCATATACATCTAAGCAAGAGAAAGAAAACTCGAAATTAACCCTTATACTAACCTGTCTGATCGGCGTGGTATAGCAGATTAATTTCTTTCTTATTTGTGGAGATTTGAGCACAACAATGGGACATAAAAGACCTGAAGTGATGATGACTTGATTGATGAAATGATTCGTAGAAAGACCGTAGTTTCTATACGTTTATCTTTTTGGAATACTATAATTTGTGTGGCGTTAAATTGCCAAACAATAGTTAACCATCCAATTGGCCTTCCACGTATTTTACTTGACAGTATTTAAGAACTCTTTGTTAGCCATCTATCTATGAACTCATAAACATCTACTGTCGGTCATGTCTCCTTGAAAATGCCACTCGAACGCTACTATACCCTTACATCCAAAGGCTCTCTGCTAATGCTATTAGTCCGTTTAGGAAAATTACCTACTTTTCGTCGTCCGATTTTTGGTCGCCACTCCAATACGTGCAAATTATTTGGAATATATCGGTTGTAGCCGTCCTTCTCCAGATATCCATATTATGGATTTTATCACGTAGAGAAAAGCTAGCGAGAAAAGCCCTCTCCATAGTACGCTGAGCGACTTTGAGCCTCTTATGAAGTCGACATTTAGAGGCCACCGTTTACTGTATGATAGACAAATAACATGCTCTAGCTTTACATTTGGGTATATAGATAAAACTTAAATTCAAAAGAGATACTTTGTTAATTAGACTGGTATTTAACCTTTAGTTGGATGTTGAACGTCTAAATTTCTATAATAAACATACTCATCTCAGCCTAGATAAGACCCACTGTTAGGCTCGGGCCTCCTTTACAATGGGCGGAAAATGACCTACTATACCGCGCTGGTCAGACACCTTGGCTCGGGGTTACCTATATGTCGAGTTTTTCTTCTCTTGCATAGATGTTATCAACATATTTAATCCCTTAGTCCTCTTTTATGACACCCACGTGCAAGAAAGGGAGTGATGAGTTGTATTCTTACTCCATCACCACATGCAGTACAAAATACTACCTTATTGATCGTAAGTTTTACTTCCAAAAATAAATATTAAGAGTAATGAACACCTTAGAATAATAACGTATAGAAGGATAGTGTCCATACTTCGAATTTTCAAAATTTGAATCTAAAAATACTAATGGCGCGCAGACGACACACGTTCACACGCAAACCACTATACAAATTATGAAATCAAATTTTGTTTTTATTAACATAAATCGTCGAAATATTTTTAAAAGTAATGTTAAAAACCTTTTTAAGTTTTTCAAATGTGTTGTGACACTACTTGAATGCACAAACCGTCATAATTAGGTACCTATTTATTTTTTAAGAGTTGCGTACGTTCGTGCAGTACAATGACTTGTACATTACGGAACGGTTCCGGCGTAAGCTCCATTAGGCTCCAATTGAAATGCCTCACTTTTTGTGCGTGAACTTACCTTCTATAGGTTATTATTCTAAGAATGAACACATTATTTTGTACTAACAAGGACGAAGAAAGCTGGTCTTAAAATTGTTCTAATAAATACAATTAGCTTTCCTTCTTAAATTAATTATACAAATTCTGCGAAAATTAATATCTCAAATTTGAACAGATAGTCGAATACTTTTCTATCATTACTGAAACAAGATGATTCATCGAACTAAAGTTATTGGCATTGTAACATACTAATGGTGAGAACTGTTTTTTATTAACAAAGAAACATATCAATTAAATAAAAAAAATATATCACTCAATAAACAAAAAAGGTCCGTTAAGAGTTTTTGTTTAGCTTTTTATTGTCTATGTGTAGAGTGTCAATTATTTCATCAGAGTTAACACGTCAGCGTCGGGACTCACGCCTTTGATGTATTGCCTTATGTTAATATTAAATATAATAATAACTATTTTTATTCGAGCAGATGGAATGACTTTAATATTACTTGCGTGCTTGTATTATTTTTTTTTGTTCTATCTACTTGTTGCACACTGCCGCTCGGAGCTTGGTTTCCATGAAAAATATGTTATCGTCTCACAGATATATGTTAATTGCCGGGTAAAAAGAAGTTTTTTTATTACTTTCATTTTTTTTTTATTATTTATTTAGAGGACTTTGTCGCTGTGCGACCACATCGCCCTGTAAAAGACTACAAAAAACAACACAATATACATAAAACATCATTACAACTGACGCAATTAATGTCTTTGCAGACCTAATTCCGTCAACTTATATAAAATAATAGCCTCGTCAGACTCTGGTTCAGACAGTATGCTGTTACAATAGCCCACATCAAAAATCTTGTTTGCATTGAAATAGTGCCTTCTATATCCTTCGTTCCTCACACACTCCATCAAAATGTGTTGTACATCTTCCAGTACTCCACAGGTATTGCATGTTGGAGATTCTGTCTTTTTCATTAAGAATGCAAACACATTCGATGGAATATGTGCAGAACGAAGTCTGAGGGCTGTCACCAGTGCATTACGTTTAAGTTGACTGTTGCCGAACCAAGGGTATTTGAGTATATTTGGTTGGATAGTCTTGTACCATATGCCTTTTTCTGTGGAACGTTTATCAAAATATTCCTGCCAAAGTATTCTACACTGCTTTTTAATATGCTTTACATAATCCGAGAATAAGGGAGTCACCCCCAACGGGATTCCGTCTACAGTTGCTTGTCTGGCTAATAGGTCAACGGTTTCATTATCACGTAGCCCAATATGTGACGGAATCCATTGTAAACCCACTTCTCTATGCTCAGACTGTAAGTTTACTTTCAATTTTTATATCATTGTTTGAAGAAAAATCTACTCTTTACAATCTCAATATCATAAATCACATGTTCGTTCACATTAATCGCTAAAAACGTCCAAATCAATTTCCATATTTTTGTTAATGTGTTAGCCAGAGAGGACAATTTGTGTTATCTATAAAAACAATTTACAAATACGAATTTATATATTTTTTCATTACGTATTATCGATTAGTGCAATAAACGATAGTGATTAAGTTGCTATATCTCCACGATATACGTGTAACTAAATATTATAAACTAGCAACCCGCCATCGCTTCGCTTCGGTTATAGTCATTTTACCCGCGTAGTTCTCGTTCCCGGGGGAATATCGAGATAAAATATAGCCTAGTTTATGCCCTGATATTATAGCTTTCCATTGGTGAAAGAATTTTTGAAATCGGTTCAGCCGTTTTGTAGATTACCCGGAACAAACAGACAGACAGACAGACAATATTGGTATAGATAAAAATATTTTTATAGATGTTATAGCATTTGTATTCTATTTTTAATCGCCCGAAGTTTCAAACACTTTAGTTTCATTATGGTCACGGGTGGACAGTGACCATAAATGTAAAATACATGCGATAAAAGCCGTAAAAATACTTTTATTTTTAATGTGTGACACTCGCGTAAACATTAGAAATCATAAGGAATTATATGTATAACTAGCAATCCGCCCTCGCTTCGCTTATAGGTTATAGTCGTTTTACCCGCGTAGTTCTCGTTCCCGTGGGAATACCGGGATAAAATATAGCCTAGTTTACGCCCTGATATTATAGCTTTCCATTGGTGAAAGAATTTTTGAAATCGGTCCAGCCGTTTTGAAGATTACCCGGAACAAACAGACAGATAGACAGACAGACAAAAAATTTTTAATTGCTATTTTAGGCATAGGTGTCGTGCAAATAACCGTGTGAGCATGAAAAAAGCCTATTATTTTGACATTACAAACAGACACTCCAATTTTATTTATTGGTATAGATAATTTCTAATGCTTACGCGAGTATTATATATTGTAAATAAACTATTTTACGGATTTTATCGCGTTTTATATGTTTTTTTTTTTCCTTTTTTTATTGTCCTACGTTATATGTACCTATTTCATAGGATTGATGTTTCGCTTTCACACAAATAAGTAACCTGTTCATATCGTATTCTCAGCGAATTAATACATGGGTATTTCACGCGATGATACAAGCTTGCAAATATACAAAACTATATCAAAATCGGCACATTCGGCTTTGAATTACGTTGCCACAAATGCATACAGTAGCGTCACCAATGTAAGTACATTTATTTCTGCTTTGAAGTGAATAACTTAAAAGTACAATTTAATTTAGTGAATTAAATAGATAAACTACATACTTACGAGCATTAGAGATTAGCTTGTACATCGTCCGTTCTGAAACAAGGCCGGTCATGATTAGAGGCGGCGCGTTGATTACAGACCAGCTAATGCACAGCGAACGGCTTTCCTCATTATGACTCGGGAGGCTGGGCTTCTCGTTCCCACTGCGGCTTTCTGCACTAGTTGTGTCAGCACACTTTCAGCTATTTAATCCTAGAAATATACGAGTAAGCAAGTAAAATAGTAATTTTAAAATTTAATTTAAAATAAAACCATTTAATAATAATTTTATTTCAAATGCAATACTCGCGTAAACATCAGAAATCAAATTCAAATGAAGTTAATCTACCAGTATCCACAACAATAATATGTCACTTTGTAAAAAAATTAGATAAAACATATGCTATGAAATTTGCGCTATTTGGTATAGGTACATTACCTTTTCAGTTTCCAATTACTAGTATTAAGTATTGGCAAAAGTTAATTATATATTTGTTAATTCTCCCGCAACCCAAGGATTATTTTCTTAGTGCCGGGTGTTGCCTTTTCATTTAAAAAACTACTTTTCTTGTATAACTACTTTTCTTTATATAATGCACGTCTATTCTGATAAGTTAATATATTTTTATTTCCTTCATTTTCCATCTCATCAATAGCCACTCGTATATTTTAAACGTCCGTGACCTTCCCATGAATATGCTTTATCGACCGATCTTGTGCTGTCAGTTTATATGTTAAAAATAAGCACGGTGTGGCGACGGGATAGAATACAATTGTCGTCGCCCCTTGCTTGCCCGTGGGAGTCGTAAAAATCGGCTGAGGGCCTCACCAGGAGAATGGGCAGCAGCTATCTCCTGGGAAAACGTATTACATCTACTACGATCGCCAACCCGTCTGCCAAGCGTGGCGATTGCCGAGGGGGGGACCGTCGGTCGATGGGAGGGTGCCCCGGGTAGGGGGTATTCCGTCGGGCCGACCACTGATGACAAGTAGATGACAAGTGGTGCGGAGGCGCGCCGACCACAGCCCACCCCAAAAAAAAAAAAAAGCGTGGCGATTATGACATTATACCTCTCTTAAAAAATAAAAATGGATGCTATAAAAATGATGGCCCCTAGTCACGGCAGCTCAAAGTCGCAGGGAACCGTTGGATGCATGTGGCGCAGGACCGTTCCGAGTGGCATTCTCGTGGGGAGGCCTATGTCCAGCAATGGACATAGGCTGATGGATGGATAGAAGCATTTCTGTATTAATAAGAATAAAAATTAAAATAGTAATTTATTAAATTAATGATATTGAAAACGTAGACATTTGCTACGTGCTGTCTACGAAGCTACGTCAGACGCTTCAAACAAAAGACAATTTTTCAGTTGAATGTATATTTCTATATATTTTGCCAAAACATAAAGTACCTATTATAATTTTAGTAATTTTAAGTATTAGAACGCGATAAGTAGGTGTATCTGATTTAGATTTTAATATTTATGACATACTATAAAATACATCCTGTATTATAGCAATTATAAAAGTATACGTCATAAGCAGGATTCGGGTAATTTGAATCATTATATTGATTCAATTTATTTTTGTATTTCAAAGGAGACTGAATCATTCATTTCTTCAAAAATATATTGCAACAACGCATGATATAAGAACAATAAAGAAACTCACTTCTAAGTTTATGAAAGGAGTAAAGTTTAAAAGTCAATAGATTTAATAATAGTTGCGCCCTTTTTAACTATGAATCAAAAACAACATCATAGCGTTAGTCGACGAAAGCTTTGTTGAAAACAAAACGCCAGTGGGACTAATTGAAATGCTACATTACGTCAGCGGAGCCGAGTAGGGGCACTGTTCGACGCTTACAAATATAAAACAATCATTTGGACAGTTCAAAGAGCGGAGCGCGATGTAGCGCAATGTAAATGGGTGGTGTAAGTTAAAAGACGCTAGCTTCTTAAATTAAATTGTCTTGACATATAATACATTTTTAATCTGTGCAATAATATTAATTTTATAATCGCCCGTAGATATTTTAAATCATTATAGAAAGGGGAAGAAAGAGAGAAAAGGGCAAGTTTATACAATTTGTTTTATTCCAGGATATTTGCAAATACACTGAAAGGAACATATTGTATTTAGTAAGTAAAGGGAGGTATATAAAGGAATAAAGTTATGACGAATTATATTTTCCTTTTTTAAGGGTTAATAATAATCAAGCATAAGGTTTTGATTAATGGTTTGCTTTAAGGAAAATCTTTTTACTTTGTCTTCTAAATCTGTACTAGCATTTTATCTCAAAATTTTCCGTATATTTATTTAGTTAGTAATATTAACAATGAAGTATTTTGATAATAGCCCGAGAGTTATTAAATCAAGCAGACGTAAACAGAGAGGTATTATGGTAATTTCTAGATATGTGAACAACTTCAAAGAAAAGAATAATATGTTAATACAGTATTTGTGTGAACAAAAATCAGACACTATTAGATTAACTCTTCCATTATTAGACTCACGACTTTCTAGTGGTAAGTTACATTGCCTGCATATAAATAGATCAAATTTGCAATGGACAGCAATTTGCTCCTAATCGTTTCGTTCAGTGAGTGAAGAACTGGAGCCCCAAAACTACTACCCCACCATCCTGTCTTTCACGCACTGCGGGTTAGCAGCGATCTGGTTATGATCTTGGTATTGCTGGCATCCAAGGGCGGTTACTACTTACCATTAGTTGGGCTGCTTACTCATCTGCCGTGATGAATACTAAAAAAATATCCGCAATTTATCTCTTCTGAATTACACCGCATCTTGGCTCGCGCCTCGTCATCACGCGGCGCCTTTCAATTCACATCTCAAACGTTTGGATACTCCCCCACAATGGGCCGGCCACAAAGCGGAGCCACGTTTGCCGCCTCGTTATGTAAAATCGACCAAACAATGCCAGCGGTATCGCTTTCTATAAGAACTCAATCACATCAAATTAACAATGGCCCTTAACAACCGTTTTATTGAGAACCTCATGTGAGTTTTAATTGGAACTTGACAGAGTTCTAATAAAGTGGATATTTGTTTATAAAGCAAAGATTTTGAGATGCGTTGTTTAGGGTACAACTGTAAGGCACACAAAGGCGCCAATCAACGCCACAGTGTCTGTTGAAACAGATGTCGATATTGGTCTACAATCATTAAAATCTTATTAAGTATTAAAATATACATTTGTTATAAATAATATGGAATTAAATGTAAAAACAAATGCATAGTAACACAATGGTATATTAGTTGTTATACCAAAAATGCAAATATTTTGCTTCTCAGGAATTTATTTCGTTAAGCGACTGTACCTATTTTCAACGTCTTTTGTAGTTTTATCTAGAAGTTGTGTACTAAAATGATTTCGCAAATGTTATGTATACGTATGTATTACGTTTTATTAACAGGTGATTGTAATATATTAAAAAAAGGTATTTTCATTCATTTTTTCTTCTATATGACTATGGTCACGGGTGGACTAAGATGTCTGACGAATCCGTAAAAGTAGTTTTATTTACAACATAAGTTTTGTAACATAATATTTATTATTTTGCATATATTTTTTTATTTAATACCAGTCTTTTGTAGCGTAAACAGTTTTTATGCCTTACGTGATCCATGTGAAATCCGTCAGGTATTTCTAATTGTAGTAATTACATAATATAATCTTTTAAAATTATTAGATATAATAAAATTAGTAATTATGTACATCATTATTCTCCTGCTCTTCTTTCATAGTACATATTGCTAAAGTAACTGGCAATAATTTTGTGAGTAATCGCCTGCCTGACGTCATACCTCTTTAGGAATGTAATTGTTGACCAGATGGAGGTGAACCAAGTCTATGTAAAATACTTAGATGTTTTTACGACAACCACGAGCGATATAAGTGTTGGTAGTTTTCGTAGCCAATCAGCACAAAATTAGTAATTACCTTGTATTTTATAAGAATTTCGGTCAACAAATTGCTGAACAAAATAGTTATTTAAAAATACAATACACTCATATGTATGTAGTTATGTTTTAAAACAAACCGTGAAATGTATTCATCCCAATAAAGAAAACGAACACATTGATGTGGGTAAGTGCGGGGTGCGGGCGGGTTGTATGTATGTAAAGCTTCGTAGACTCTGGTACATAACAAACATTACCACACAAACAGAGCGCCTCCGACACTCATGTTATGTCACTGTAAAGTTAACTTCGCAGAAGGTTTACTTTAAACAAAGAGAAAAATTGGTGGGCCTTTAAATTTTTTTTATTAATTTAAACGCTCTTTATCTAGTTCTTGTTATGAACTTACGCTAATTTTCAGTATTATGTTACAGTCTATTTGTGAATTTTAAAGCAAAATATCTTTTTAAGATTAGCGTAGCATTGGACAAAAAAAGCTCTTACAGATGCAGTTATTCACATGTTTAAGTAAGCCTCAAATTTGTTCATTTTCTGCTTTAGCGTACGTTTTAGGATTTGCATTAAAACGCAACTTTATCGCTATTCTGTATTCTATTAAATTAACTTTGTTACATAGAAGGACCAATATATTCATCAGCCTATCGAAGTCCACTGTTGGACATAGAACTTCCTATGAAGAGGGATAATAACATAATCGCTGATTGGCGACTATACTTAGCATTATGCGTTCTTTTCCAGGAAAACACTTTTTACGATCGCAACGGAAAAAGAACGAGTGGATATTCTTTTCGAATCCATCATGATGCAGAGGCAATAAAACATTGAGACATATCCAAAAATCCAACTAATAAGAGCAACTCCCAAACCAATAAGCGTACGTACTTGCGTAACTTAACTCAAGGTACGAAACATAACAGAAAAATATTGGCGTGTGCTTAAAAGACCACACGATAGAACTTCATTAAGGCGACGTGAAAAATTAAATATGTACAATTATTTTTGAACTATATTTATAAAGTAATAACATTTACAAAGCATATTATATGCTTTGTAAATCATCATCATCATCGTAGCCCACATACGTCCCACTGTTGGCCTCGGGCCTCCTCCATAATGGGAGGGAATTTGACTTACTATACCTTGCTGGTCAAACATGTTGGTATAGGGTTTCATTTCGAGTTTTCTTTCTCTTGCATAGATCTTATGTGCATATTATATCCCATAGTCGTCTTTTACGACATCCACAGGCAAGATGGAAGGGAGAAGGGAGTGGTGAATTGTATTCTTACTTCGTCACCACACGGAAATCTTTGTAAATGTTATTGGTAATTGTGTGTAGTTTTAAATAAAACTATTTTTACGGATTTATCGCGTTTTTCCAATAAATCAAAACGATAACTTGTTGGACGTGAGACGTCTTAGTTCTTACGTGATAATAAGAGCTAAAAGCTGGTCGAAATGTCGGGCAATAACATATCAAATAGAAACGCGATAAAATCTGTAAAATAGTTTTATTTAAAATATGTAATACTCGCTCCCGTAAATATCTGAAATCCTTATGTGTGTAAATTGTGCCGACCTGACGCTGCCGACCATCGCTAGGGAGATGGAGGCCAGCGTCAGGAACTGGGACGCCGTTGCTGCCTTCTGCGAGGCTGTCATCTCGCGGAAGGAGGCGACGGACCGTATGCGGAAGGAATGACTCCACGCGGACACAGTCCTCCGCCGGCATCTGGGGCGCAGGCGCAAGTACCTGCGCCTGATGCCACCCTGGCAGAGGCTGCGGGTAATCGGACCGAGGATTTACCTCTCCGCGGCACTCGCGGAGAGGTTAGCCTCGCGACAGCGATCAGTGTCTCGGTAGGGGACGTCGATGGCAGAGGATACTGCCTCGGGGTATTCCGTCGAGTCGGCAACTGAAGTCAAGGAACTCTGCACCGGTGGTCGGCCCAACGACGAAGGCGACGTGCTATATGGGTGGGTTACGCGGCCGCACGCCGCCCTTTGTCCCGGACGGTGCCGGGCGGCGGTAAGCTGACCGTAGCCCACCCCCCAAAAAAAAATTGTGTGTAAATTAATTTGGTAAATTTTACGATTAATTTTTAATTTGGTAAATTGATTTTTTCTAAGGAGTATTACGTAACCGAGCGTGACGGCTCAGTCTCAAAGAATACCCAATTAAAATTTTGTAAAATTTAATTTGATTTGAAGAATTTATTGACTACATAATGAACTGTAACATTGAGTAGATCTTCTGCATTACACTTAGATTGTGTCGTCCACTGAGACACCCCGAGGCGTCGAGTGGTACTGCATTAGCATACACCCTCCACTTTGAGAGAGCCGGCTAACCTAATACGACGTACAGCAGACGTGGACTGCTAAACGTGCTACCGTGCTGGGAAATTGCGAGTAGCCTCCGTCCTTTATGAACCAATGGTATAAACTTCTGCATATATTCTTTGATATATCAGAGACTTTTCGGAAGGATTTTCAGTTTGTATATCCTTTTATAGGTATAGTTTTGATTGGTTAGTTTATGATTTCACAATACTGACGCGGTTTAAAGGTTTTCATCGTGATGTACATATATATTCATTTCTTATAAGGATTTTATATGAGAGAAATATTTTCTATATTATCTAAAGTTTGTATTAAGTTCTAATTCTAAAGTTTGCCTGTAGATTAATCTGTTATCATTTATTGTTAAATTTAAAGAAATAGTAATTGTTCATGTAAGTAAAAAAAAAAAATACAGGATAGCCGCTTCATAATTAGTTACAATGACTAAATGGCTTCAAATAACAAATCGTAAATATTCAATTTAAATTGAATATTTACGTTTTTTATTAATAAATGCATATCTTGCAAACTTATTACCATCCATAGATACGCCCCACCGCTCTAACCATTAGTCTAACCGATGTAACGTACTACTGTTTTTCTGTCTATTCGTCCATCCATCTATATATTCACCAATATATGTTTCGTTTTATGTTTGTGGACGGATATCCTAAGAGATAAATTAATTTGCGAGACGTGCGTCTCGCGACAGTATGCACTTGATTGCCTTTTACTTAGCTATTTATTACTAATCTTTGCCATTTTTTCTACTAAACTTCCTTTCCGCCGTAACGCATTTCTGTTCCAAAGCATTAATTTACCCATTCATCATAATCATCAGTATCATCGCAGCCTACTTACATCCCACAGTTGGGCTTGGGCCTCTTCCACAATGGGTGGGAATTTGACCTACTATACCATGCTGGTAAGACATTTTGGTAATGGTTTCATTTCGAGTTTTCCTTCTCTTGCACAGATCTTATATGCATGTTATATCCCTTGGTAGTCTTTTACGACATCCACGGGGAAGATAGGGAGTGGTGAATAGTATTCTTACTTCGTCACCACACGGAAATTAGCTGCGCATAAATAAATTTTAATTTAACAATAAATTTAATTTTATATTTAGGTAATAACGTAGCTTGGTAACTACATATAGCCAAATAGAACGATGTGTAATATATATTTAATACACACAAATATTTGCAACTTAACAATAATCATTTTGTACCTGATATACCTAAAGTGTCAATCCACTTAACAAAAAACAGGAAAATCGCTGCTACATAAGAATTTACATATATTCTCCAAGAAAAGTTTAAAGATCCATCTATGGTATCATGATAGGATATTTTCATAGTCGTCCGAAACCCGTTCAACCCGTGGGTCTCGGGGTCAGAATTTTAAACTTTCGACACAAAGAATGTGAAAGCAAACAGCATGTGTCAAGAGTTGACAAACAGACGTACAACTTCGTCGCGACACAAAAGTCCCTTGAAATGTACCCAGCACTTCAGCTGTCAAGAAGTTTACTATACGTTTGACAATCATAGTATCAAAAGTTATAATGTACCTACTCTTAACCAATAACCAATTTATTTATAAACTATTTATTCTGTGGTTTACGAGAACTAGTAAATTGTTTTTGGGAACAGGAAAGTGGTGGTATTGTAATTGGAAACAGGCAAATGTTAGTGGTGATCTTGTGTTATATTCAATATCTTAGTGTTTCAATGTATTATCTCTCTATATATTTAAGCGAACTGACTGACTCATTATGAGATCTCCAAACGATATGCGATAGGCCCGATTTGTTTCCAATTTTGCAAAGGTAATCCTTTCGCAAAGTAGATGCGTAGCAACTAAGAACGGATTTTATAAAAATCCTATGCAAAATATTTTTTTACCTATCATAAAAATGTATTCCTTGCCTTGGTTGCTTTATCAATATAATCGTGGCAATTATAATCGTTGAAATTGTAATCATTGGTATTATTTTATGTTGCTATCTATTCAGGATTTTTTTACGATGTAATTAGAATATTTCGTAAAAATGAGGTAATTTAATTTCGTACTCGTGTTCGTGCGCTGAGACTGGCAGATACCTACCGAGACAAAATATAGCCTATGTTACTCGCTGATAATGTAGCTTTACATTGGTGAAAGAATTTTTAAAGTTTGCTTAGTTGTTTAAGCGTGATAGCGTAGCTAATAAACATAGTCATATTCTCATATCGAAAATTGAAAAAAAAAGTATAATAATAACACTGAGATCCGATCTCAGGCTGTTTGAATGCGACTGGACAACTGAGCTGTTGTACTCTTGATGTCAACGGCTAAATTTACATTCCCGTTCTAATGACATTTTATTGATTAGCTAAAACACCGACAAGATGACATTTTCTATAAATAAAACCTAGCTAGATCGATTTTTTGCCCCCGAAACCTCTTGTATACCGACTAAATTTCATGAAAATCATTGGTGCCGTTTCCAATTTGTGGTTTATTACTTATTTATCAATTTACAATTGGTGGTAGGACCACACTGTAGACAGTCTTTTGTCTGCAGTCGCGGGCCGGTCCGTCCGGGGCAGTACCACACTCTCGCAGAAGATCGACGTTTGAGTAGTAGCAATTTGCTGCTGCACTTCGCTCGGTGAGCGAGAGAGCCGGGAGCCCAACTTTCTGGGTGTGTTTGTGTGTGGCGGGTTTTGGTGAGGCCAGAAACCTGCGGTGGTGAGGTCTTGGTCGGGGTATTGAGCGTGAGGGGCTGGCATGGTGTACAGGGAGACCCGATGGGAATGGTCACCGCCGGCCACCTGCCGGTCAGCAGGGGACCCGAACCCAGGATCATCCTCCCTGGGAGGCTGTCCCACCAACCGGCGAAAATCCCGTTGGGTAGTCGTCGTGCCGGTGTGGGAAACCGGAGTGGACCTCGGCGGCTACACACGGGGGGACATCGGGGGCCCTTCCGTGCTTCGTGTCAGCTCCTCACAAAACTCACTCCTCGACCATGCACTATGCCCTGGCTTTTTTTTTTTGGTATCACCGAACTCCGTTATACACATTCACACTCCCTTCCTCCTCTTCTTAAATTAAAAATCATGGCCAAGAAAGTTAAAAAGAGACGATTTTCTACGGCGGTCCCCTTATCCACATTTGATGTGGATTTTTGCAATATCAGGGGTTTACATAGCAATCTCGACGCCGTCCACCATCACCTCGAGACGGCGCGGCCTGCCTTACTCTTTTTAACGGAGACGCAGATAGGTGCTCCGGATGACATTTCGTACCTAAATTACCCCGGCTACGAGTTGGAGCATACCTTCCGTCGTAAAGCCGGGGTGTGCGTATTCATCCGAGGTGATATCTGCTGTCGCCGCCTTCGAGCCCTCGAACATGGTGACTTGTCAATCCTGTGGCTACGCGTAGACTATGGAGGGCTTACCCGCATCTACGCATGCCTCTACAGGTCCCATGGCAGTGATCCGGGGTCAATTCAATTATTTGAGAACGTCCAATGGGGGATTGACGAAATATTGGAGCAGTGTCCATCAGCGGAGGTGGTGGTTCTTGGAGACTTCAACGCTCATCATAAAGAGTGGCTGGGGTCCCGAACCACTGACCTCCGGGGTCGACATCTCTTCAATATGGTCTCGGCCTATGGTCTCTCACAACTGGTGACACAGCCCACCCGTATCCCAGATATTGAGAGCCATGAGTCTTCTTTACTGAATCTTCTGCTGACTACACACCAGCACGGATATCAGGTAGTGGTTGAAGCCCCTCTTGGGTCTTCTGACCACTGCTTGGTACGTAGCAGTGCCCCTGTTGTAAGGCCTAGTCGTTCTAAGGCGACTGGGACTCGCAGAGTCTGGCAATATAAGTCAGCAGATTGGGATAGACTGCGCGAGTTTTACGCATCCTACCCATGGAAGCGGCTTTGTTTCGCCTCTGGGGACCCTGGCGTCTGTGCGGACTGCGTTACCGAAACGGTTATTACGGGGATGGAATTATTCATCCCCAACACCAAAATACCAGTCGGTGGCCGCAGCCGAACCTGGTTTAACAAAACCTGCAGGACGGCTGCATGCCAGAAACAGTCCGCATATCGGGCCTGGAATAGGGCCAAAAAATGCCAGGACCCAAACGCCAAAGAGGTGAAGCGGAAATTTAACGCCGCTTCTAGATCTAGTAAGAAGGCTATTGCCAGAGCCAAGGCGGAACATGTTGCCAGAATTGGCGAGCGATTGCAAAGCTATCCCACTGGGAGTCGTGCATTCTGGTCGCTCGCCAAGGCTGCCCAAGGCAACTTCTGCCAGCCTAATCTCCCACCACTGCAGAAACACGATGGTAGTCTGGCCCACAGCGCAAAGGAGAAGGCCGATCTTCTAGGTCAATTCTTTGCCTGTAACTCGACTTTGGATGCCGGAGCTGCCACACCACCTACCATCCCACGGTGTGAAAGCTCACTGCCCGAAATCCGCATCACGCAGCGAGCGGTTAGGCGGGAGCTGCGGCTTTTAGACGTCCATAAGTCGAGTGGACCGGATGGCATCCCTGCAGTGGTACTAAAGACGTGCGCCCCTGAATTGACTCCCATCCTCACGCGCCTATACCGACTTTCCTACGCTACTAATAGGGTTCCGTCTTCGTGGAAGGTAGCCCATGTCCACCCGATCCCTAAAAAGGGAGACCGGTCTGACCCATCGAATTACAGGCCAATTGCGATAACATCCTTGCTCTCCAAGATAATGGAGAAGGTTATAAACCGCCAGCTTCTGCAGTACCTTGAGGATCGCCAGCTTATCAGTGATCGCCAATACGGTTTTCGTCATGGTCGGTCGGCTGGTGATCTTCTTGTGTACCTCACACACCGTTGGGCAGAGGCCTTGGAAGGCAAGGATGAGGCGCTGGCATTCAGCCTAGATATCGCAAAGGCGTTCGATAGGGTCTGGCACAGGGCACTTCTATCGAAGCTACCATCTTACGGAATCCCCGAGGGACTCTGTAATTGGATTGCCAGCTTTTTGGATGGTCGGAGTATAAAAGTCGTCGTAGATGGCTCCTGCTCCGATACCATGACCATTAATGCTGGTGTACCACAAGGCTCGGTGCTCTCCACGACGTTGTTTATCCTGCATATCAATGACATGCTCTCTATCGAGAGTATGCGTTGCTATGCGGATGACAGTACGGGTGATGAGCGGTACACTGAGCAACGGAATATCCCTCGGAGTATTCAGGAAAGAAGGGTTCAACTTGTGTCTGAAGTCGAGCGCTCTCTGGGGCGGGCCTCGGAATGGGGTGAACGGAACCTAGTCCAGTTCAACCCCACAAAGACACAAGTTTGCGCATTCACTACAAAGAAGGACCCGTTTGTCATGGCGCCTCAGTTCCAAGGAGTAACTCTCCCAATTTCTGAGAGTATTGGGATTCTCGGCGTCAAAATATCGAGCAAAGTCCAGTTTGGGAGTCATTTGGAGGACAAAGCTAAATTGGCAAGCAAAAAGTTGGGCGTCCTGAACAGAGCCAGGCGGTACTTCACACCGAGACAGCGTCTTGTGCTATACAAAGCACAAGTTCGTCCTCATGTGGAGTACTGCTCACATCTCTGGGCAGGTGCGCCTAAATATCAGCTAGACCCACTTGACTCCCTGCAAAGACGGGCTGTTCGAATCGTCGGGGATCCCAATCTTACGGACAGATTGGAGTCGCTGGAGCAGCGGAGAGACTTTGCGTCACTCTGTGTACTCTACCAACTCTTTCACGGGGAGTGCTCCGAGGAACTGTTTGACTTGGTACCACCGTCACCATTCTACCAACGTACCACTCGACATCGCAGCAGGGTTCATCCATTTCACCTGGAAACGTTATGGTCTTCAACTGTGCGTTTCCAGCGATCATTTCTCCCACGTACGTGCAAGCTCTGGAATGAACTACCTGCTGCTGTGTTTCCCGAGCGCTATGACATGTCCTTCTTTAAACGAGGTTTAAGAAGAGTATTTCCTTCACGGTAGGCAGCGGCCTGGCTGTACCCCTGGTATTGCAAAGGTCCATGTGCAGCAGTTTCACTTACCATCAGGTGTGCTGCTTGCTCGTTTGCCACCGTTGGCAAAAAAAAAAAAAAAAATGGGTGCGTGTACTTATGTACGCGCGTGAGAAGTTATACTTCTTTGGCATCATTAAAAAATAGTTTTTAATTGCATGCAAATAATTAATTACAATTGGATTGGAAAAGGATAATCAACAAAGTTCAGTTTAATAGTCATCAAATTTAAACTAAAAGAATCTTAGATTGATCTTAGATATCAATAATTAATATTAAAAATTGAAAATTAATATATTTATATAATAATATATTTAATATATATATTTCAAATATATATATTTAATATAAATTTATATAAGACATAATTTGTACTAAATATTATAAGATTCTTAATTTTAAATGTTTATTATTGATTATTTAATATTTTAAAAATAAATTTAATAATAAATTCAAAAATTGAATTTAAGGTTAAAGATATAAAATTAGTTATGATGATGTTATAGTTGTTTTTTTTTTTTAATTTACTTAGTATTTTTGCTCATTATTTTCGGGTGTTGTTTAAATATCGTAACTATTCCAGTATTTGAAGTTTTAATTTAGATGTACTTAGCTATTATGTGTGATTCCTGACTTCTGTCGCTAAATAAAATATTTTCTTTCTTTTAAAATATTCTCACTTTTTTAAATGTACAAAAACGATTGACAAATTGATTTAACATTTGGATCTAGGCTGTTTTTTTTTAAATTGCTTTAATTTTTTTTTAATTCTTTATTCTTCAGTATCTAGTTACTTTTTGCATAATGCGGATTGAGGCTATTATATCCGACCATTTTTAATGACATAAAACTTGTATGGTTTCATTTAATGATTATGTTCCTGTATCATTAAATAAATGTCAGTTTCGTTTACATTAATTTACTTAATCTGTTTTTATTATTAGGTATATTCGCCTGTTCCCTAATTTAAATATTTTATTAAAATTATCATCATCATTGTTTGTATAAAGTTTCGTTTCGAGTTTCCCTTCTCTTGTGTAGATGTTATGTGAAAATACTTCCTTAATCGTCTCTTACGCACCCACGGGCAGAAAAGGGGCTGGTGAAGAATTGTATTTGTCCTCTGTCACCACACGGATAATTATTTTGTTGTAATTAAATCGATTATTTCATGTCAACTGAGATACGTCCCACTGCTTGAATCTCTTTAACAATGTGAGGTGAATTATATACCATGCATTTTTTTTTTCGTATTTACCCTCTGTGCTGTGCTTACTGGTAACGTCCCTTAGCCGTCTATTACGATTATTCAAGGCCGAAAAGGTGCGTCGTGAGTTTTTTATTAAATGTGCTTTTTATTTTATCATCATCACACCCTATATAAGTTCCACTGTTGGGCTCGGTCCTCCTCCAAAATGGAAGGGAAATTGACCTACTATACCTATTACGCTAGTCACACGTATGGTCATAGGGTTTTATGTCGAATTGCCCTTATCTTGCATAGATATTATCTACATTATGATATGCCTTAATCGTCTTTTACGATACCCACGGGTTACACGGCTACCCATGGAGGTTGATGAACTGTATTTTTGTTCCATCACCACAAAAACATCACTTCATACTAGTATTCATTCGCCATGTAGAGATTACGATAACATTTCCAGTACCCTCTTCGAGTGATATCTAAATCGTTTTCTGAAAAACCACCTTTACATTTTTGCAATAAGCCGAGGTTTAATAAACCCACATATTTACATGACAAAGTATCAAAAACATGAAATTTATTTGTATACAAATACTGTTTCTACCTTAACTTTAAGTAAATAGATTATATTTAACGTCTATAAATTACCACCTATTAACAAGTAATTTTTCCTCAATTATTATTTCTGTTGTTTACGCGAGTATTACACATTTTAGATAAAACTACTTTATGGACTGTCAATCCGCCCGTGACCGTGATAGCTGCAAAGTGTTCGAAACGTCGGGCAATCAAAAATCAAATACAAACGCGATAAAATCCGTAAAGTAGTTTTATTTCCTTAATTATTTTATGAAATAAGGAATTCAACAGTAAAAGATCGTTTGTGAATCATTGTTTAATCGTTGAAGAGTGATTTCAGTTATTAAATTTGAAATTGATGCTCCGGCAATATCGTCTTGCTACCGGGGCGTCGAAGGGGACGGTACCCGAAAGGGTAACGCTGGACCAGCCACGGAAGTCAAAGAATCGGTACCAGTGGTCGGCCCAATGGTGATAGGATGGGAATACGGTAGGTTATGGGGCCGCACGCGGCTTATTCGTCGCCCCGGACAGATTAGGCAGGTTGTGTCTAGACAATAGTCTACGCCCAAAAAAAAGGGAAAACCAACTTCGAGAAAGAAGTCAGTTGACGAATCCAAGTCTGTTGAGCAGCGTTTGGAAAGCTTAAGAGGATCTTCTAGTACAATATTTCGGGGTGTCTGAAAACATGAATGTGTGGACAGGGACTCGGTATTTCTCTATGTCATAAAATCCGGAATACGGCAATCCGTAGAAGAACACCTGTTGCCGACATAACTCGAGGAATTGTGATGTTAAAATGGCAATGGGCAGGCCACATCGCTCGTCGAACCGACAACCGTTGGGGAAGAAAGATTCTCAAGTGGCAACCACGAATCGGACGACTCGGCGTAGGACGACTCCCTACTAGGGGGACTGACGGTATTTTGAAAGGAACCGTTGACTGCAAGTGGCACGGCACCTTACTGAGTAGTATTCTCATGAGGAGACCTTTGTTCAATAGTGGACGTCTAGGGGTTGATGGATGGAAAACTTCATACGTTTCTTGATTTTCTTCTGCATGTGAAAGGCAGTCAATAATTTTCCATTTTCGATATTGTTTTGTCAAGTTTAACGAGAGCAAGTTTCGCTAGAATTGTCCTATCAGATTTTACAGTAAGTCTTTTTATATCGGCTTAATGACGGACGTATATAATACTAGCAACCGTCCCTCCCTTCGCTTCGGTCTCAGTCGCCTTGCCTGCGTAGCTCCCGTTCCCGTGGGAATACCGGGATAAAATATAGCTTCTGTTACTCCTTGATATTATAGCTTTCCATTGGTGAAAGAATTTTTGAAATCGGTTTAGTGGTTTAAGCGTGAATACAAAACAAACAAACATACTTTCGCGTTTATAATATAGTAAGGATAAACATACATATTACATACACATATATGTATATACATATTGAATTAATATTTCTGTGTATTAGCAATTAACTATGTAAGTTTATTATTTTGAAGGAAATGTAAAGATAATAATAAGGATAGCTATAATCTTTCCTTATTTGAAATATAATAGTTTATTACATATTAACTTTCCTTATTTGAAATACAAATAGCAAGGAAATATGCAAATAAGCCATTTATTAGATATTCCTTTTCCTTATTTGAAAAATTAATATAGTCTTCTTCTGTGTGGAGACGCGGTAAGAATACAATTTACGTTCCTCCTTGCCGTGGGCGTCATAAAAATGACTAAGGGATGTAATGAACATATAGCAACTATACAAGAGAAAGAAAATTCGAAATAAACCTCTATACCAATCCCAACAATACCAGCGTGATATAGTAGGTCAGTTCTGCTCCTATTATGGAGAAGACTCCAGTGCAGTAGTGAGATGTGTATGAGCTGAGATGATGAGAGATGAAAAATCACTACAATTTGACGTCTTACTAATCTTTATATATATAGATTTTCTGTTCGTATGTTTGTAATTGATCTCCTTTTAAACGGCTGCCCCGGTTTTGATAATTTATTTTGTGGCTGTTCATCGGAACAGCGGGGTATGAGAATGGTTTAGATTAATAATTGGAACCGATAGATGGCGCTGCTATCAATTTCAAGGAGAATTCTTTTTACTATTTATTTAGATTTGAACAGAACAACGTCTGCTGGGTCATCTAGTATTCTTTCACTGCGGTACCATAATCCAAATGAATATCACGCCACATACATATATGTCAAAATACACGGTATGTATCGAAAAGGTTAATAAATGACAAAAGTATACAACGATTCAAAGAGGAGCTACATAAACAAAAATGGCTAGATATAATAAAAACAGATAAAGACATAAATATTATTTATAAATCATTACATCAAATACTAATAAATATCCTCAATAAATGTATACCGTTTCGAAAAGTTAAGTTAAAAAATAGCTTCAAAAAGTATTGGTTAACAAAAAGCATTAAGGTTTCATGCAAAAATAAAAGATTATTAAAGAGAATTACACTAAAAACAATAAACCCGGTTCTTCTAGATTACTACAAAAAATACGAAAAAATTAAAAAAAAACTATTATAACTTCTAAAAAAATTCATTACATAAATAAGATGAAAACATCTAAAAATAAAGTAAAAACTATGTGGAGTATAATTAACGAACGCACAAATAAAAAAAGTAAAAATATAAAATGTAATATAAAACTAAAAGTGAATAATATAGTAACATCAGAACCAAAACTGGTGGCCAATATTTTCAACAGCTATTTCACTTCTGTTGGACATGGAATCAGCCAGCCAGCGGCGAGAGCTTCAGGAGTTATGGATGTGTTGGAGCACATGGTGCTCCAACTCACTGAGATTAGCATGTTTCTAAGCCCAGTGGAAACTCGCGAAGTATACTATATTATTAAACATCTAAAAAGTAAGAAGAGTAGTGGTATAGATAATCTCCCACCCTTTTTAATTAAACGATGTGCAGAAGAATTGGCAACACCTTTCTCTTTATTAATTAATCAGTCTTTTGAAGAAGGAGTATTTCCCGAACAATTAAAAAAAGCCATTATTAAACCGATACATAAGAAAAAATCGAAAACGTATCCTAGTAACTACATACCCATAGCTCTTTTACCAACAGCATCAAATATATTCGAGAAAGCTATGTGTAATAGAGTATACTCCTTTTGTGGAAAATACAATATATTCCATGATTCATAAAACGGTTTTCGAAAAAATCGATCAACAACTTTAGCAGTATATAAATACACTCAGGAAGCTTTAAACATTATAAATAATAAAGAATATGCTGTAAGTATATTACTGGATATGACAAAATCGTACGATAGGGTACAATACTACTAAGCAAATTGTATGGAATAGGTATTCGAGGAAAAGCACACGCGTGGTTTAAATCCTACTTGCAAAATAGGGAGCACCAAGAAGAAATTGATTTTTTTAATCACAAGAGTATGGAAATACAAAATATCCGCTCTAATACACAAACTACCAATACATCGATTTCACAGGGTAGTGTGATTGGGTGTCTATTATTTTTGGCATATATAAATGATCTTCCCAAAACCATTCCAGGTCTCTGTGTATTGTTTGCTGATGACATATCTCTTCTAATTTCATGCCAAAACCCCACAGACCTCTACAGCAAGATAGATAATATATTAAGTGGTACAATAAACTGGATGACCCAACATGATTTAGAAATTAATTTTCTAAAACCAAATTAATAACCTTCTATCCTCCCCAGAAAGCACCACTAGATTTAAACTACACTTATAAAGACACCAAAGTAGACATAGTAAATGAATGTACCCTATTAGGATTAAATATAGATACACATTTAAATTGGAAAACACATATACAGAAAATTAAAACAAAACTGTCGAGTTTTTTTTATGCTCTCTGGGAAGTAAAAAAGACCACCGATCAGCAAACTGTATTATGTTTATGCCTTTGCATGGTTAAATT
The DNA here is from genome assembly GCA_032191425.1 of Lymantria dispar. NCBI lineage: Eukaryota > Metazoa > Arthropoda > Insecta > Lepidoptera > Erebidae > Lymantria > Lymantria dispar. The sequence goes on along the minus strand of CM063452.1, from coordinate 25,647,064 downwards.
ATGGCATCATTCTATGGGGCAACAGTATGGATGCACCCTCACTCTTCACCATGCAAAAGAAATTAATAAGAATCTTAGTTAATATTGATAACACAGATAGTTGCAGACCTCACTTTCAGACCTTAAAAATCCTTACACTCTCCTGTATGTATATTTTTGAAATATGTAAGTTTGTAAGGACACACATGGACTTTTATAAAAAAAGGGTTGATATACAATCACAATATTCGCTTAGGCATAAAAATAGATTAAATTTACCCAAGTCTCGATTAAAAATGCATTCTTATAGTCCCTATGTAATGTCTATAATAATCCATACTAATATTATAAATGCGAAAGTAAGGATGTTTGTTTGTTTGTTTGTTTGTAACGCTTTCACGCTTAAACCGTCGAACCGATTTCAAAAGTTCTTTCACCAATGGAAAGCTATAATATCAGGGAGTAACATAGGCTATATTTTATCCCGGTATTCCCACAGGAACGGGAACTACGCCGTGGGTAAAGCGACTGAAACCGAAGCGAGGCGAGGGCGGGTTGCTAGTATATAATAAATTGCCCATAACTTTAAAGAATGAAGAAACACATAATGACTTTGGAAAAAAATTAAAGGTGTTTTTACTAAGAAAATGTTACTACAGTGTCAATGATTATTTAAATGATATCATCTAACTAGGTGTAGGTATAAAAATGTCCACATGTAAATTAATAATTAATTTTAATAATAACAATAATCAAATAATAATAATTCTATTAAATCGCATATGTGTAAAAGTATCATAAAATTATGACAATTTATAAAAATGTTTCTCTCTTCTACTGTTGCCGTGGGGTTCATAATTGTTACATGATTTAGTTGTTAAGATCTTTTATACATTATGGAGTGCAAGTTTTAAATTGAAATTTATTGTTTAATAAATAACTTTACAACTACTAAACGTGTTATCTGACGATGATTTTCCATAAGCGTGTACTAACAATCAAATTAATCAATTGATAATCACAAAAAAACACAAAGCTAAAAAGTTTTCATAACTCTATACCTATTTACCATATACTCTAAGCTAAGTAGGCGATCATTCGAAACATACAATCACGTCCTGAGCGTGGACTGTAGCGTCGACCGTTGAAGATGTTTGATGGCGTCGAATCCCGGTTATTTATTTACACATGTACACTCTGTGTACACGTAATGAGCCCACTGCTCATCATTAAATAAATTCTCTGTTATATCAACTACCAGTCTTTGTAAAGCCTGCGACCACAAATCGATAATTACGATTGTGTCGGTATGTTCAAATATTTGGTCAAAACTTTCGTCCATTAATAAGCTACCGATATTGTACGGAGTTTTTTGAACTATGTTTACGTAATACCAAGTGGAAAACGTGTCTTAAAAAGCAATTAAGAAAAAATCTTATACTAACAAAATAATGTGTTTGCCATGTTTGCGTTTGTCTTATTTAGAAATGTTGTTTGTTATTGCATCGTAGAGTTCGTTCGGTTTACCTGGGACTTATGAGAATTCACCAACAATAACATTGATGGGAAAGCAAATATACCCCGAATTCCGTTTTAAATAAGTTGATGTACCTATAGAATAATCACCACTGGACGTTCGCTTATGCGTAACTACAGAATTATAAACACGTTATCTAAATATTGACCCAGGTATATGATCAGTACTTGTTTAAGAAGTCCTTATATGTATTTACCGTCATTATAGAAGTCTTCAATTGGTTTTTTAACATAAATACTGATTGGTAAATAAAACTAAATATTTGCTAACGGCAACTTTGCTATGCTAATATCCGCGACGGGATTGTTTCAGTAAACTCGTATTTGAATACGATGATGAATACTTCAAAACGTTTTTGAAGTAATAATCAAACACGATTACGTTTATATTCGTTTTCGAAGTGTATTGGTCTCAAAATATTGGTACTTTAAATTATAAACTACTTTTACTAAAGCCCTTCCAATATGTCTTTTGTGATTATGTTTCTACGTGATGACGGAGTAAAAATACAAATTATCAACCCTCTCTCTTGCCCGTAGGTATCGGAAAAGACGACTAAGGGATATAATATGCATTTAATATTTATAAAAGAGAAGAAAACTCGTAATAAATACCAGCCCGTTTGACCAGCGTTGTATAGTAGGTAAATTTTCCTACCTTTGCGAAGGAGTCTTGAGCCCAGCAGTGGGACATATATGAGCTGTAATGCTTCATAATGATGACGACGTGGATGTCCAAATAAAATATTAATACACAATAATCCTTACTAATATTATAAATGCGAAAGTAAGGGTGTTTGTTTGTTACGCTTTCACGCTTAAACCATGGAACCAATTTCAAAAATTCTTGCATCAATGGAAAGCTATAGTATCAGGGAGTAACATAGGCTATATTTTATCCCAGTATTCCCACGGGAACTATGCCGCGAGTAAGGCGACTGAAACCGAAGCGAAGCGAGGGCGGGTTGCTAGTACTTATATAAAATAAGCGAGATTATTTGTAAATATCTAATAAGATTAAGAATAGCTTACATTGCTTGTGGGTATTATAAAATATGGCTAAAAGTATTACTTCGATCTGGGCCAATTTCATTTGATGCCATCTGGTCGACAATTATATTTCTAAGAAGGGTTCATGTCAGGCGCGGTCACGGCCGGTCATAAAACGATTACCAAACTTTTAGCAATACATACTGTCGAAGATAAGTACATATTGTGTCGATCCAAATTAATTGAGATAACAGCGAAATGATGATGACTTTTAATAACTAATTTATTGCGATTTAGGCGTACGACTCTCCGTGTGATGACGGGTTAAGAATAACAAGAATATATTCTTTATCGGCATGATTTTATTTCTTGAAGTCGTCGAGACCGATTGAGAGATCATAAAAGAATGGGCTATACTTCTACTCGCCTATGAAACTCATAATATTATCATTTAATTGTACAGTTGGCATAGTGGTTGATGCAGCTACCCTGTCAGAGTCAATTCTCAAGCAAGAAAATACTTTGTATGATGCACTCATTGTTGTACTAAGTCTGAATGTAATTTCTGTCCATTAATTGTATCTTTGTAAAGAAACTCAAAACACAAGGATTTAATGCCTTCCATCCATAATGCTAATGCCTTCCTTCCTTCAACCCATAGACGTCCACTGTTAGACATAGTCCTCCTTACGAGAACCCCATTTGGTGTCGAGTCCCGGGTCACTTGCATACAACGGTTCTCCATGACTTTCAAGTTGTCCTCAGTCGTTTAATTCCTTGGTACCGAGTGTAGTAGCCTTCCATCCATAATGCTAATGCCTTCCTTCCTTCAACCCATAGACGTCCACTGTTAGACATAGTCCTCCTTACGAGAACCCCATTTGGTGTAGAGTCCCGGGTCACTTGCATACAACGGTTCTCCATGACTTTCAAGTTGTCCTCAGTCGTTTAATTCCTTGGTACCGAGTGTAGTAGCCTTCCATCCATAATGCTAATGCCTTCCTTCCTTCAACCCATAGACGTCCACTGTTAGACATAGTCCTCCTTACGAGAACCCCATTTGGTGTCGAGTCCCGGGTCACTTGCATACAACGGTTCTCCATGACTTTCAAGTTGTCCTCAGTCGTTTAATTCCTTGGTACCGAGTGTAGTAGCCTTCCATCCATAATGCTAATGCCTTCCTTCCTTCAACCCATAGACGTTCACTGTTAGACATAGTCCTCCTTACGAGAACCCCATTTGGTGTCGAGTCCCGGGTCACTTGCATACAACGGTTCTCCATGACTTTCAAGTTGTCCTCAGTCGTTTAATTCCTTGGTACCGAGTGTAGTAGCCTTCCATCCATAATGCTAATGCCTTCCTTCCTTCAACCCATAGACGTCCACTGTTAGACATAGTCCTCCTTACGAGAACCCCATTTGGTGTCGAGTCCCGGGTCACTTGCATACAACGGTTCTCCATGACTTTCAAGTTGTCCTCAGTCGTTTAATTCCTTGGTACCGAGTGTAGTAGCCTTCCATCCATAATGCTAATGCCTTCCTTCCTTCAACCCATAGACGTCCACTGTTAGACATAGTCCTCCTTACGAGAACCCCATTTGGTGTCGAGTCCCGGGTCACTTGCATACAACGGTTCTCCATGACTTTCAAGTTGTCCTCAGTCGTTTAATTCCTTGGTACCGAGTGTAGTATTTTTCTACTATCGCGAACGCAGCCAGCATGGTGATTATGGAATTATCCCACTTGCATTAAGCAAAAAGTTCATAAAAAGGGAACCGGGTTTAATTCTTTACTGGCAATAAACCTGAACGCTTAAGTACGACGCCTAGTAATGCAGGTATGGGTTATTTACCCGAAAGATGATCTTCGTGTGGTGACGGAGTAAGAATAAGTCACTAGGCCCTACCTTGTCCATGGGTGTCTTAAAAGACGACTAAGGAATATAAGATGCAACTAAAATCTGATGCAACTGAATAAAACTCGAAATAAAACCCTATCAAACCATAGGAAAGACATTTTTTATGTATAAAATAATAATTTATGAGCATACGACCTGGATTTATTATCTTTAATAGATATTTGTATACACGCACGCATTAAATCGAAGGATCACAGGACAGATCATACTTTAAGAAATGACAGATTTATAATAGTCATCTGGACAAACTTTGGATGGGTCGCCTCTAAAAATAATCTGTTGAGAAGAGTTTGTCTCTATTGTGATGGATCCCATGTCAACACTAGAGAGATTCCAAGAAGTGCTTTATGTAGGCTCCGTTTCAAAACTTCACGGCCCGGGTGACCGATATGTGACATAAATTGAACAATAATAATATTACATTGGGTGGGAATGATGTGAATAATTTAATACCCCTTCTTGGTATTTTGAGAGCTGTATACCGATTAGTTTTGCACACTCTGTGTTTATTAAAAATATTTACGTTGTAATTTAATGTAACTATTACGCTATTATTTGTAGTTACAAATAATAGCGTAATAATATTACGTGATTTATTATATTAATTATTTTTCGTTAAAAAGTACGCCGTTGATCACAGGCTTGGTGGGAGAATTTAGGCTATTACACCATGTTGCCTAGACGTTGAGAAGAGTTTTCAGTTTCCCTTATTTTGTAGCTTTAACAATAGGTAGGTACTCATGGAAAAGTAAGGAGTGTTAACGACCGTATTCTTTCTCTTCGACACACGGGTAGTAAACACCGTGTCATTATGAAACAAAGATTAAACGTATAATACTTTCTTCTAACTGCTTTATAAATCAAATGGTCCAAGTAGGTGACTTTCGTTAGCAAGTTTTGTTAAATTTTGCTGCTTGCTTTTTATAAAAAATAAATAAAGATATAATGAGTTTTAACAGAGATTAATGCAACAAAATTTTAAATAATATCATCTCGGCCAAGATTTGCAATACCTATTATAAATTCATGCTTATATAAGGTATTTAAAAAAAATGTTTATAAAAGCTGTGCTTTCGGAGGGTACGTTAAGAGTTACGTAGCCTGGCAAGAGATACAGTCGTTCAACAACGTCATAAATAATCATAAACATTATTATGATTACACCTGTATTTAGTCTTATTTCAGAATTTCCAGATATACGTGAAAAAAACACTTAAGAAAAGAAATGTGATCAAAAAACATCATCCAATTTTTTATGCTTTCATAAGCAAACAATCGTCACTGATACAGCATCGCCCACTCATCAAACTGATGCCGTATCGTACTTATACGTGTTTGACAAAATAACATCGTCGTATAGAAACGTATTTGATATTTTGGTATTCTATTGTTGTGTGGTCACGGTGGTCCTGTATTGTTTATTAAATATTTTGAAGTTAGTAACGATATTATGTACCTACTGAATAGATAAAGATATAGATTTCTGACTTATATATGTTTGCACTAGAACAGATATCATCATCATTATTTCAGCTCATTACGTCCCACTGTTGGGCTCGAGCCTCTTCCACAATAGGAGGGAATTTGACCTACTATACCACGGTTCAGATGTGTTGGGAGAGGGTTTTGTTTCGAGTTTTACTTCTCTTGTATAGATATTATATGCATATTTAATCCCTTAGTCGTCTTTTACGACATCCACGGGCAAGAGGGGTGGTGAATTGTATTCTTACACCGTCACCACACGGAAGACCACTTACACATAAAACATCTTTTATTTTAATTGATAAAAATATTTGTCAAGATTCGTTCATGCTAATCTTCGAAACCAACTGCAAATGCATATGCTTCTGTTTGGAAGATAAGGTAATTTTTACTGTCTTAAAGACTGCAGAGCTGGATTCCCTTTGTGTAGTGATGAAATATAATTCAATGGATTATTCTTTTCTTTGCCAGATATAAATAGATAATATCAGTGCATGAGAAGGAATACTCGAATTAAAACATTATGCCAATCGTCAGGCCAGCTTAATATAGTAAGCTAATTTTTCTCACTTAACGTAAACTTTCATCTTCAACGGTGTTTCATAAATAAATTAGGAGCAGCACGAAATACATTACTGTGAGGCAGTGTGTAATGATCTAAAAGTATTTTTTACTTGTAATACTTTTAGTCTTAGAATAATAACGTATAGAAAGATAGTGTCAATACTTCGAAAGTTCAAAATATGAATCTAAAAATACTAATGGCGCGCAGACAATTACACACGTATACAAGCACACCACTATACAAATTATGAAATCAAATTTTGTTTTTATTAACATAAATCGTCGAAATATATTTAAAAGTAATGTTCAAAACCTTTTTAAGGTTTTCAAATGTGTTATGACACCATTTGAATGCACAAACCGTCAAAATTACCTATTTATTTATTAAGAGTTGCATACGTACGTGCAGTGCAATGAATTGTACATTACGGAACGGTTCCGGCGTAAGCTCCATTAGGCTTCAATTGAAATGCTTCACTTTTTGTGCGCGAACTTACCTTCTATACGTTATTCTAAGACTTTTAGTATTTTTTAATTCCATTTACTTCTATGGGGATGATGGATGTAAGATTATACAAATACGTTTCGAACTTGCCGAAAACAACCCCACTTGTTAAGGTCCATCAAAATCAGCATCTGTTGCCTACATCCTGTCGCGTCGCTCGCCCGAGTCGCGGCATGTCGCGCTACAATTAAATGTTCCCACCCCGGTGCGTCACAATACAAGCATGGTTGACTGGCTCACTACACGTCACAGCACAAACCCTATTTTATTCACTAACATTTTATTTTATGCGAATGTGATTCGTGATTTGTATTTGATTCGTTATTTTGTTCCGGCTTCGCCGAGCCGGAAAAAGCGTAGTATATTTTGTTGTGTTTTCTAGAAAAATTTAGTATTTAGGTTAGTGTTGCCCAAATGCAAGACCAAGACGAGACTTGGACCGGTCTTGGTCTTGGTCTTGCAACATCACACCTGGTCTCGTCTTGGTCTTGCGCACCCGAGTCTTGGTCTTGGTCTTGGTCTTGCGCACCCGAGTCTTGGTATTGCAGCAAGAGTCTCGCAAAGTTTTGCAGTTAGAATAACGTAACAGTAATTTATCATGGCAATGAAAAATCCAACTAAATTAATCAAATATCCTATCCTATCTATCCATCTGCTAGCCTATAGTTCACTATTGAATACAATACTTACCACTGGAGAAAATTACTCTTCTATTCCCCTGGTGTTCCATTAGACAGCGTTACTACTCTTATGACAGGACTTTCGACCCTATTTTCTTAAGACGACACCACACGAAGCAGTTGATACAATAAATTTTATGTCATTTTATAATCAATGCGATATTTTACAATTAATGCGATTGTTTATATTCCCCTTCAAGTTAAGTGGTATGTATCTATTGTATTTCCAGTTTAGTTACTGATACTCTGGATACTTGAAAAAACCTGTTGCTGTATTGCCTATATAAATACTTTGGCCGCTGGATCCATGTAGCTCTTAATATACTATTTATTCAAGAACATATAAAACTGATTTAAAATTTTATGGTTTTAATACTTGTAAAATGTATGATATTCGTCGTCATCGTCACAGCTCATAAAAGTGCCACTGCTGGGCTTAAGCTTCCTTCCAGTAAGAGGAAAATTGATCTACTATACCACGCTGGTCAGACATGTTGGTACAGGGTTTTCTTTCTAGTTTCACTTCTCTTGCACATATGTTATATACACAGGGTGTATCAGGTTATGGGACAACTGTTCATGTATGTTGTAGTTCAACAGTCATAGATCATAATTAGAATGTATATTACACAAAAACAATATAGCGTAAAAGTTATAGTGATTACAAAAATGTGTGTCTAAGAGTTTATGCCTTAAATTTTATGCATTATGTAGGTATGTACAGACAGGATATATGTAAGCATGTAATATTTCGACAGTATAAATAGGTATTAGATTTGCGCGAACCTTTCAATGGTTACGTAGGTACAAAGGCGACTCATCAACGGTCATCGGCCGATCAGCTGATTTATGTTAAAGTGAAGTTTGTCTTGCTTATGCAATGCAAACGTAATCATTGATTTATTCAAATTCTAATGAACATTTAACAAAATACGAATATGTTGTAGATTAAGTATCATTCCTTTATACATTTTAATCAATTTACACGAAAAAACGATGACAAAATTGAGAACTTACATGTCTCTCAATTCATTAACGAATCGATATTTTTATTTCAATTTTTTTTCATGGGTTCCTAACACCATTGCCCGATCCGATTTGATACGACATCCACGGGTAAGAGAGTGGTGAATTATATTCGTACTCTGTCTTTTTTTTTGTGTGTGTGTAGCTGTTGTTCGCAGATGACCTTGACAGCTTAACGCGTGACCGCGTTAAGCTGTCAAGGTCATCTAAGCGAACATCGCCCGAGGGCTCCCCCCTGTGGGGAACGGACCTCGGCTCGGGGCGTCGCTGAGAGCAAAGTGGGCGTGGCCAAGTTTAGGTTAATGACTTTTACGCGGCGCGGTTTTCGACCTCGACGGCGAGGCCAATACCGCGGAGTTTTATCTGTTATCGCTGCGCGAGCTGTGTAGGTCCTTTCTTGGGCGATCATAATAGCGTCATCTTCTTCTTCAAGAAGATGACGAGGACGTCGGACCGCGAATATTTTTGAGGGGACGTAGTTTACCGCCCCAACCACTAGTGGATTGGGGTGAGTCGTGGCAGAGGCAAAATAGCGTAGGGAGCAACGCTTCATGTACTGCCTGATGGTGATCATACTCTGTTCCTACATGGACATTTATATAGATTAATTGTAGGCATATGTCTATGTCCAACAGTGAACGTCGTTGGGCTAATGAATAAACGGATATATAAATATGTATAATGTGCAAGAGCACTCTCGTGATTATGGTATTTTTGTCCTTAAGCCTTTCCGAAGAGTAATTCTGAAAAGCCAACACCAACATTGGGAATCGATTGGCCAATAGATGGATATCTCAAGACTAATTTGATTTGCCGTGTAGTGACGGAGTAAGAATATAATTCATCACCCCCTATTTTACCCGTGACTGCGAACCCACGACTAAGGGCTATAATATATAACATCGGTGCAAGAGAAGGAAAACTTGACATGTATGACCTGTAACAACACGGCCGATCACCGTGGCGATTCCCCTCCGGCCACGGCCGATTCTCCTCCTGTTATGTAGAAGACACGAGCTCAACCGTATATAAGCTGAAATGGTGATTTGAATTAAATGCAAGACCGCGAGACTCTTGCAGGCCCAGTCTTGGTCTTGCTCAAGTCTTGCAGGGCCAGTCTTGGTCTTGGTCTTGCAAAAATTAAGCGGTCTTGGTCTTGGTCTCGGTCTCGCATTTCTCGCAAGACCAAGACCAAGACCGCAAGACCAAGACTTTTTTGGGCAACACTAATTTAGGTAGGTAATAATGATTTCTGATGTTTACGCGAGTATTTACATTGTAAATAATATCCTTATTAATATGATAAATGTGAAAGTAAGTTTGTTTGTTTGTTACGCTTTCACGCTTAAACCACCGAACCGATTTCAAAAATTCTTTCACCAATGGAGAGCTATCAGAGAGTATAGGCTTTATTTTATACCGGTATTCCCACGGGAACGAGCACTACGCCAATAAGGCGACTGAAACCGAAGTGAAACGAGGGCTAGCGAAGGGCTGTTAGTCGTAAATAAAACTACTTTACAGCGTTTTATGGATTCAGTCCGCCTGTAAACATGAACGCTATAAAGTATTTGAAACATCGGACAATCAAAAATCAAACACAAATGCTATAAAATCCGCAAAATTTACCTTTATTTATTTAATTTAGTTGGGCCGGACCACCAGTGCCGAGTTCCTTGTTGTCAGTGGTCGGCCCGACGGAATACCCTTTCGGGTACCCTCACCTCTCCACATCCCTAGATGTCATATACCTAATATATCCCTTAGTCGTCTTTTACGACACCCACGGGCAATATAGTAAATTACCATTATAGCGATAACGTATAGGTAAAGGTTATAAAATTATATATAGGATAACATGTCGATGAGGCAGTTTTAAGTTGTCAATAAATCAAATGCCTAAATAGTTTATTAATATTAAATAAGTTAAATAAACAATTTTGAATAACCTTCGACATAAACTAAAATAATAAAAAAAAGTATTACGTTCTCTTCAACAGGAATAGTGAAATAATTGTCATTTAAGGATTATACTGGCACGCGTGAGCACTTAATCGGGTACAACTCCATTACATCATTTTGAAAAAAATTTGATACTCTTAAACTGCTGGACCGGTATTAACCAAACATAGCTAAGAACTACGACGTACAGACAGCCAGACATTGACGTCAAATTTATAACACCCTCTTTTTCGGTCGAGGGTTCAAAAATAGTTTACTATATTCACTATTCTGCAGACAACATTAAACTTCTTCATATATAGAGTGGTGATTTAAATTTGTTAAAACTTCTATCTTTAGTTTTTAATAAAGAAAAAATCGTTTTAATTTCACACCTTTATTGTGTGTTATTCTAAATATCGCATATTATATTTACAGAGCAAACGACCCGGGTGTCGTATGCCCTGATTCCTTGAACCCTTCGATGCGAATCCGCGGGCGGTCGCACTTCAACTGTTTGTTTTGTTGGTGTTTAAACTGTACCAAGTGGCGCCCTCTACGCAATATTTGAACAAGGCTAACCGGACTCTAGAGATCTGGTGAGAGCGTATTTAGTTACATGGGTCAACTATGGTACCTCTTGTGTAAGTTCCTGTTGAATAATTATCTTCAACAAAAATCATCTTTTAAATACATCTTGAGGAAGCGTTTCCGTGTGGTGACTGAGTAAGAATACAATTCACCATCCTCTTTCTTGTCCCTGATTGTCATAAAAGACGCCTAAGTGATACAATATACACATAACAACCATGCAAAAGTAGGCAAACTCAACAAAAACCCGCCAACTTGTTTCATAAGCGTGGTCTCTAGTCAATTTCCTTCCTATTGTAAAGGAGGCTCATGCCCAACAGTGGGATATATATCTACGCGTTGAGAATGAAGCATGAATTAATGATGAAGGCAGCGTTTAGTAATAGCATCTCCAAATATTAGTAGGGCATACTAAAAAGTCTTTAAATAGTATTAGTAAAACTATTTTACGGATTTTATCGCGTTTGTATTTCATTGCCCGACGTTTCGAACACTTTATAATGTTCGTAGTCACGCGCGTACACGAAAATGAACGCGATAAACTTCGTAAAATAGTTTTAATTACAATGTGTAATACTCGCGTAAACATCAGAAATAGTTGTCTTTAAATAATTCACGAGTGTATTTCAACTTAGTTTATTAAACATTCAGTAGTAATACACAATGTTGTCAATCAAACGACCCGTTGATTTGTTATAAAAATAGTGTGAGGACCGCCGTCGGCGGCCGACGTTCGACGCTCTCCCATTCACCTTGCTCAGCGAATTACACACATTAACACCTATTAAATACGAGAGCCCTTTGTTGGGGTGCACTATCACGCAAAATACTACACTTTCCTTTTTAACTGTTTATTGTTATCGGTTGTTTCGCGACGCAAACCGTCCGCGGACAATGCGACCGTTGGTACGGCTCACCGAACGCTTTCAAGTATCAAAAAGCCGTAATTTGCTTCATTCGTTCATTGTTGACGCTAAAAGTCGGCCTTTGTCGACACTTGACGGAATTGGGAACGTTTAGATTCGGCAGCGGGCAATTCGTCGAGAGTGGACGCGTTTTATCGACGGCCGAACATCCTGGACACTCTAGTCCTCTCTCACCTCAATGGCTGCCTAATGGACGCTTTCAGTACTGTTTGAAAAGGTTTTTTTTTTCGCTCTTAAATAAACGTACCTTACCTATATACTACAAGTTAAGAAAGATAGATTCAGGTAATAAAGTGTTTAGACTATTCTAACCTTTTATATCGTAGTCAAGGATTGTAAAAGATAATTATTCGACGATTACTTAGCTAATTTCGGATTCTCAGAAATATAACTAACTATATAACATTTGCGGTTTTTCTCACGATACTGAATACTTTTTCAAACAATTTTCTATCTCTAGGGTGTTTTCCCTGCTTTTTTTGGATGAAAACAAAAGAAAACACATTATAGACTTTTCTGTATTCCTGAGAACGTGTGTTTGCAAATTATTACCTACTAGCAAACCGAGGGTTTATATCACTTTTTTTTAATTCAAGCCATTTAGTTTTTATTTAGCTACAACTTTTACAATAATAGTTTAAATTAGATAATATAAAAAACAAAAATATGCAACAATAAATGCTTTGATTATTAAACTTATTTAATTAGACTTTCAAAAAATAAGGTTTCTAATATACATACCTATATTAAAACCTGTATTGAGAAAAACTTTATTAAAAATACGCACAAGGTTTTATCAAAATTTTAAAGATAATAATGATTGGTGAGAGTTATCCTTAAGATATAGATACCTATATGCTTCATTACAGAGCTTTTTAAGAGGAACAATTAAATAATACGTTATTTTTGTGTTTTTCAGATAGCGTACCAATCTAAAGTCTTGTCAACTTTACATAGGTAATTTGTGTAACATTTAAAATAGTAAAAGTATTTTACCAATAAGTGCAATTCTTACGAACATTACTCCAGACATATAAACAAACTTAAAAATTATATCATAAACAAACAAAATTCGGCCGCTCTTTATAAAATTAGTATTACCTATGAACAGTTAAAGCGTGCAATCATAACGAGCAAATAAACTTGTCATTTGCATTTGTAATATTAGTTTAAATAATACGAATTTATCCTTCGTAAGCCATTAATTATTTATTGTTACATTCCGATTATGGAGTAATGAATAAGGCTTCAATATGTCCTTGCCTGCTCTTATCTCGATTGTGCTAATTATTAATTCTTTCGGACTTCCCCCACATACGACTGCGATTGTACAGATGGCGTAGTGGTTAAAATAGCGACCCCCAGCGCCAGTGTCGGGGGTTTGAATCACATGTGGGACAACACTTTGTGCGATCCACAAGTGGTTGTTTCGAGTCTGGATGTAATTTGTGTTTGATGTGTCCGTTAGTTATATGTCTGTAAATCTAGGGTTTGATGACTTTCTTGAGCTACCTCTACCGCAAAACTGCTCATTGATTGGCTATGCTGACGATGGTCCCCTACTTATACAGTCAAACACTAGAGACAGACTGGAGAAATTGGCGGATATATGTCTCAACTCAATACAAAAATGGAGCATACAAAATCGACTTAATTTCGCTCCCCACAAAACGTATCATCTTTTACTGAAAAGTAATTTACAGGCGATCCCCCGTATAAAATTTAACAATGGGGTAGTTAAAAGGAAAGAGTCCGTATGTTACCTCGGCCTGGACCTAGAGAAAAATTTTTCGTTCATTGATCACATTAAAACTGTAGGTGAAAAACCCAAACGAAATTTCTATGCGCTTACCAGAATTTCATCTTCTACCTGCCTTCGTTTTAACACACTTAAAATTATATATACAGCCACATATCTGGGTTGTATCTGTTATGGTGCACCAGCCTGGGCTGGGTACCACCATAGGCGCGGCTCGGCGTAAGTTACTACAGAGTCAACGATTAGCGCTAATATTCCTGTGTAAGGCATACTGAATAGTTAGCACCGAAGCCTTACCAGTACTTGCAGGTGTACTCCCGGTCGACTTGGAGATACAAAAGCGTGCGTCCATGTATTATTCCACTAGGGAAAACGTGACTAATAATTTTCTTTTACCACGCGATCGTAATAAAATTACTAGACTTTTTGCGCCGCAATCCGTCGTTATCGATAAGCTCCTGACTGAATGGCAGGCAAGGTGGGATTCGTCAACAAAGGGTCGCCATCTATATCTATTATTTCCATCTGTTCGTGAACGTTTGGAGAGAACTTGGCTAGAAATTGACCACTATGTAGCCCAATTCCTCACAGGCCATGGGAATTTTAGAAGTAAATTATTCTATTTTAAACTAGTAAATTCACCATTTTGTCAATGTTCGACCTCAAACTCCGATTTTGAACAAACAGCTCATCACATCCTTTGGGAGTGTATTCTCTGGCGCAACGAGCGGGACCTCATGTTAGACAATACGCATGTTACGTCTGGAGTAATATACTATTCGGATCTTGTAGCAACTCGAGAAAATTTCCGTGCGTTTAGGTGCTTTTGCCATACCTACTATTGTAACCAAACCTAAACCTCACAAATAGGTCCATTAAGCTCTGTCCAATCCGTGGTGCTGTACCATTGCGTTTCACGTAGTTGTACAAATTCTTATTTACTGGCTTATTAGCCAACTTTGCTTCATGTCTCCCGCTTTGCATAGGAGGGAAGTGGAATCTTTCCAACTCCTCCTGTTTTTCTTTTCTAATTAAATTTGTTGCGGGTCCCAAGACAATTAAAAGCGATTCCCGGGACTTCCTGAGGGTCAAACCTCAGTGTCTTATACGGAGACCATTGTGGATCCTGACTTACAGGAGTTACAGTGGTGGGAATGTGTGGTGGGATTAGTCCCAAAAAAAATAATGTCTGTAAAGTCCCCCTCAATACGACAATTAGGTATTTCCTTAATGCAAGGTGTTGTCTTC
Source organism: Lymantria dispar (assembly GCA_032191425.1). Lineage (NCBI taxonomy): Eukaryota > Metazoa > Arthropoda > Insecta > Lepidoptera > Erebidae > Lymantria > Lymantria dispar. Next base: position 25,631,917 of record CM063452.1, on the reverse strand, counting down.
TCTCTCAAAAAAAAAAGATATTGATTACCAACTAATGGAAAAGATTTAATGGATTATGTTAGCGGTGCATAGTCTTGAAAAGGACGAGTTTGAAGACCAAATTGTTACGCAGAGGATGTTAAAGTATGATCGAAAGCGAAAGAATAAGAGTGTGACAATTCAGATTCTGACGGTATTGCCACGTTGCTGATGGTATTCTATCTGCAGTCATGAATAGATCAACTAGTCCGGCTTAATACCAGATTCTTGCAAAAAAATTACCTTAGGATTTACCTTACTATTCAGTATTATGTGTTCAGCAGACACCAAAGATTAGAACATCGTGGCTCGTCAGACTGAGGTGAATGCATTAGGCTAGTGATTGTCACATCACGCCATAATTCTGGTAATATACATATGTATATATTTTTATGCTTGTTATTTGGTTGACAAAATACGTGTGGACACTGGACAGTAATATGTCTACAGTATGTTTTACTGCGTTCAGTAAGCGAGAGAGGCGGAAGTTATTTTTGATTCGCGTGGTTAAATGCAATGTTTATGCATGACCTCTGAGGGATATGGGGTATGTCGGACTCAGCGTCTATTTATTATCAGCGCAACTACCAGCTAAAAACCACTGTTCCCGTCCCTCGGTTACTGCGAAGTTATGGGACCGTTTTCACATTCACCATAACACCGCCGGAAAGCTTACCATTAACCTAATCTAACCTTACCGTATGCAGCAACCTGGACTTCTATCGCAAAGGTCCACAAGCAGCAGTAAAAAATTACCCAAACGTGAACCGTTTATTCGTATGCCATGGCAATAAAAAATATTAAAGAATGGCTTAGTTATCATTCTTCTAAAACCCTTCAAACATATCGTAATAAGGTACGTGCCTCTTGAACAATGGGAGAGAAATTAGTCATCTTCAATTTTTTACAACGCGGAAGAGTTTAGAGTTGAGGAGTATTTTTCTGTATAAACATAAAATAATGAATATTTAGTAGTAGCATGTTCGTTAAGAGTCGCTTTTGAATCGGTCATTAAGTGCCATTTAGATACGTTTAGGCCCCGTGCACCCTATTCGTGCATTGGATTACATGTATCAAAGTGACTTGAATAATAAAAGAAATTGAATATTGCGTTGATTGAAATATCAATTTATCTATTTTTTTTGGTGGACTGTAGTCAGTTCACCCGCCACCCAGCTTCGTCCAGGGCAATAGAGGGGCGGCGCACGGCTCCATAACCTGAAGCAGCTCGTCGCCTTCGTCGTTGGGCTGACCACCGGTACCGAGTTCTTTGTCCTCCGTGGTCGACCTGACGGAATACTCTGAGGGGTACCCTCTGCTTTCGACGTCCGATTCCCGGGACGTCGGTCGCCGTCGCGTGGTCAGCCTCTCTGCGGCTGATGGACTAATACTCGGTCCTGTCACCCGCCGCCTCGGCTAGGGATTCAACTGCATAGCCTGGTATAGTCTAAGTAGCGACCTTACATGTCGAGCTTCGTCGGTATGGTTTCTACGCATGGCAATTTTTTGTGCGATCCGCAAGTAGTTCTGTATATAGATTAATAGTTATATGTGTGTTAAATCCCTAGTATTTTCCTTAATACAAAGTGCTATCTTAAAAAGATATTTGATCTGGTACTTTAGTAGCGGTACAAATGGGTGACTTTTATTAAGTAGGTACTAATTGTTAAATTACCAACAAATTATTAAGAATGGTTATATGAACAGTTTTGTAGTGAAAACTGCTATACAGGTTTGAATATGGAGTAAATTTATATAAGTCGTCATCGACATGGTGACGTGACATGTTAATGTTAATACTATATCTGTAGCTATGCCTATGTCAATAAATCTGTGCCAATAAATATCAAAATCAGATAAAAAAAACACAAACAAAATGTAAACAATTTTAATTTACAAATTTTAATTTAAGATCACCTAAGCAATTAATTTCAATATCCATTGCATTTAAATGACTGAGATTTAGCATTTAACAAACTACGTTATTTATAAAACCTTATTTACCTACTCATAAATACGTTTTAATCAAAGTAGAACATGGCATATACAACCAAGAGAGGGGGTGATGAAATGTATTCCAAGTCCCTCGCCATACGACCACTTACCTATCACGTACAAAGGAGAATTGTATTCTTATCCTGTGGCCACATAGATCACTTTATCATGGAATAATTACTAATTACTTTATTACAACTTTAATACACGAGGATTACATTCACTACATAATAAATGGAAAACATCGGTACACAATTATTTAGTTGATTTTATCTGTGGTTAATCCGAGATTTAAAAGTTTAAGCTTCACACAATAGATTTAAAAGGAAATATTCAGGAAATGGATCATTCGTCCCTTCCTTCGAATACTTTTAACCTGTTTGTTATATTGCTATTGTTTAGTTGATAACAAGTGATAAGGAATTGTGTTTTTAGAAATAAAGAGAATGGTGTGTTTATGTTTCCGTGGTAGGATTTAAATAGAAATATTTTTAGTGAATAGTATGAAGGTTTGTTTATTTTAGAATTTTTTATTATTCAGTTGAGAGCTCAAAATATTATGGCTATTACTCATATTAAACCTTCTGTGAGTATTGAATCTTCCGTGTGATGATGAAGTAAGAATACAGTTCCCTACCCTCTTGCTCATTATCATTATCAACATCATCATCATCATCACAGCTCATAGACGTCCCACTGCTGGTCTTGAGCCACCTCTACAATAGGAGGGAAATTGATCTACTATACCGCGCTGACTAGACGGTATAGAGTTTTTTTTCGAGTTTTCCTTCTCTTGCATAGATGTTGTATGCATATTATAATATCTTAGTCGTGTTTACGACATCTACGGGGGTGGTGAATTGTATTCTTATTCCGTCGCCACACGGAAAATTCATTACCCTCACCTTGCTCTTATCTTAATTACTCGGGATCGATTCAATATATACTCTTATTTCATACTAAATATTGCAAAAGTTATTGCCAAGTTTTATGATCGGCCGTTTACCTGACGTCAACCCTTCTTGGTGATGTAATAGTTGGCCAGATGGTAACAGATGGAGTTGGCCTTTTTTATGGATGGGCTATGGTAAGCGCACACGCGGTCCATTCCATCCGAGGCCACGAAAGGACGGCGCGAGGGGCCATAACCCACCTGTACCCAGGTCGCCTTCGTCGTTGGGCCGACCTCCAGTGCCAAGTTCCTTGTCCTCAGTTGGAAGTTGGCAGTTTCTTGGCCTGAAGATGGAGTTGGTCTAGGTTTATGTAAAGCCTACCACACAGAATCTTGGTCATGGGGGTCATAAAAGATGACTAAAGGATATAATATGAAGATACGTCCCATTCCTGGGCTAGATCCTTTTCCATAATGAAAGGCAAATTGAACATGCTAGTCTGACGAGTTTTGTTTCGAGGTTTTCTCCTTGTAAATAGATGTTACCTGCACATTATATATCTTAGTTGACTTTTAGCACACCCACAAGCAACAAATGGGGTGCTGAATTCTCACTCCGTTACCACACGAATATACGAATACTTGTGAAATATGTTATTACTAGTTTAGCTCTTTCCAATTAATATTCTGTGTTTAAAATAAAAAACAACATTATCTTCGAATCGAAATCACTGATTATATATTAAAGAGACATGATACTTTAAAAGGGAAAAGTTAATGCATCTTTGCTAATATACGTCGGCATACGATGCCAAATTATCGGGTAGCTCACCCGTCATTTTTGATTGACATGTGTATAGCCGTAAGCTTAATGAAATTACTATGTAACACTTCGCTGTGAATATATAGTAGACAGCTACTATATAAATAGCTTTTGTTTCCTTATTTCTTATGTCCTCATCCTAACATTTTAGAGAAAAAAAAATGATGAAATTTATATATCTACTAGTAACCCGCTTCGCTTCGGTTTCAGTCACCTTACCCGCGTAGTTTTATTTTCCCGTGGGAATATCGGTATAAAATATAACCTATGTTACTCCCTGATATTATAGCTTTCCATTGGTGAAAGAATTTTTGAAATTGGTTCATTGGTTTAAGCGTGAAAGCGTAACAAACAAACAAAGAAACCAACTTACTTTCGCATTTATAATATTAGTAAAATAGGGGTACTGAATTGTATTCTTACTCCATCACCATCATCAAAGTATAATATATATGGTATGTAATATATAGGTATTTATCGTAAGTTAGATTTACTTCAGATTCTCTATACTAAGCAGTCACTAAAACTAAACTTAACGATGCCTTAGTTATGGCAGAAACCTAAAGATTTTCGTTAATGTTAAGGCGGTATTAGTTTGTCAATGATTTCATTCAAGACCAAATGCAAGAATTGAACCCACATTTACTGATAATTCACCTGAAATGATTTCCCGTCTGGTAACGGAGTAAGAATACAAATCACCACTCCCTATATTGCCCGTGGATGTCGTAAAAGAGGACAAGGAATATAATACGCACATTACATCTACGCAAGAGAAGAAAAACTCGAAATAAAACCCTATATCAACCTGTCTGACCAGCATGGTATATTAAGGTCAATTTCCCTACTATCGTGGAGGAGGCTCGAGCCCAACAGTGAGACGTATATGAGCTGCAATGATGAAGGATGATGATAATGATGTTTTATATAAAGCCTAAGATTTATATCTTAAGCAATAATGCAAAATTTGACTGCATAGATAGCGTAGTGTTTAAGAGAAGCAAGACCAATATTTTGTGTGATCCATACCTTGTTGTTCTGAGTCTGCGTGTAATTTGTGTCCGCCAATTGCATGTATGTAAAATCCCCCGCAATACAATAATTATTTCCATAGCCTTTATAAAAAAATCAATGAAAAATATCTGATGTTTACGCGAGCACTACACATTGTAAATAAAACTATAATACTTTTACGGTTTTTATCGCGTTTGTATTTGATTTATGATTGCCCGACGTTTCGAACACTTTACAGCATTCATGGTCGTAGGCGGACAGAAATCTATATCTGTAATAACGTTGACTCGGTTGGACGTCAGACATCGTAGTTCGTGTGTAAATGAAAAATTTAAAATAAATATATATAATTAAAAAGTAATCTTCTCTCATAGTACCAAGAAACAAATGGTGTAGACCAGGGGTTTCTAAACTTTAAAGATAACGGAACCCCAACCGAATACCTTTTATTTTATGGCGCTTCATATCAAATGATAACAAATAATAACAAATAATGAACGGTCCTGTGCCATAATTCAGCCCTAACTCTTGCTAATTGTCTACTTATATAATACTAATGAATTCTTCTCATTACTAATTTTGCGATATTTCAAAGCAATATTTATAACTGTGGTATTGTTTCACATCCAAATTACTAAGATTAAAAGCTATTTAATTTTGGCGGAACCTTGAACTATCCTATGGAACCCCTAGGCTCCGCGGAACACACTTTGGGAATCCCTGGTTTAAACTATATCTAGACTTCCTTATTCCCGCTGTAAATATTACATTTAGCCCGTAGGTTTGCGAGGGCTTTTAGGAGTGTGAAGTTGACACTCTTCAGAGCGTTCTGTACATCGCTGTATACTTGCAGCTTGTCGGCTAATTACACAGAAAAAAGCTACAATGCAATCCGCGTACAATATAACAACGCGTTCAGGGCTGTGATGGGGCTGCCCCGGTTTTCCAGTGCCTTGGGCATGTTCGCGGTGGCGCGTGCTGATTATTTTCATGCAACCATGCGCAAGCGGGCGGCTTCCTTAGTACGCAGGGTACGGGCCAGCTCCAACACTGTGCTGATGATGATCGCCAAGCGACTGGACTGTCACATTGTCAGATATTGTTGTAATAGACATCTGGCGGTACCAGTTCCACGAAGAATAATAATATAAAATGGAATGCTTTTAATTTTGATTAATCTAATTGTGTATAAAATAATTATGTATTGATTTTGGTATAGAATGTGTTGTTGAAAATAATTTAATTGCATGAATGTAATTGTTTTTGAGTTAAATTCTATTATTGTATTAATTTTATTACTGTGATTATTATTGTGATTCTTATGACATTTATTATTATTATGAGTCTTTATGTTGCTTGAAATAAAATGATTATTATTATCTACTAGCAACCCGCCCTCGCTTCGCTTCGGTTTCAGTCGCTTAAACCCGCGTAGTTCCCGTTGCTGAGGGAATACCGGGATAAAATATAGCCTATGTTACTCCCTGATATTATAGCTTTCCATTGGTGAAAGAATTTTTTAAATCGGTTCGGTGGTTTAAGCGTTACAAACAAACAAACAAACAAACATCCTTACTTTCGCATTTATAATATTAGTATGGATATTGACTAAGCCTTTCCATCTTACATCATCATAACACAAGGTCTGAAATTGTTTGTAATAAAATTTCCACGCAATCGCATATTATTATACTTTCTCGTCATTATCCTGTAAGGTGACTAATCCGGTGGAATATTTGGTTTTTTTTAGATAAAATAAATGTAAAAAATTGCAAAGATGAGAATAAGAAACCGCACATTCCCTTCAAACTGATTATTTTATGTTGTATGTATTAATTTTAGAATATTTTCTTCATTTGTTATTGTTACAGGGATTACAAGTTCAAATATGAACCATTTCCTTTAAGTAAAGAGAAAAAAAAGATAAAAAAGAATAATAAGTGAAAAGTAAAGAAACTATTACATCCATGGACTCACTGACGTGCATTGTTAAACATAGGTTTAGGTAATTCCTTAATCGCCGCCCTTTGCAAATAATTTGTTCATTTGGCGTCATGAGTTTCCTAGCGCTGACTCTTACTCACTCTCTCTCAGCTGATTTTTACAACTCCCACTAAATAATAGACTATGATCTTAAACTACCAAACACACGTAGAAATTATATTCTACAATTTAAAACTACTGTAGTTTTATTATGTATGCTTTCGAGAATGTCAGATCTTAACATTATATAATTGGTAAGCCTGACGCTTATCTATCGTCAGATCTAACGTTTAATAGAACCGTAGAGTGAACTAAAAGAAATAAGTGACATCAAGAATTTTTACATATTGCATTTCATCTTCTGAAACGTCTTCTTTGTTTAAAAACTTGCTTTTAAACCTGGAAATCTGTTTACTGTAACACAGTATTTACAGTATCTATTTTTGTCCACATTACTCGTTGTCAGGCGTTACTAAAACTTGCCATTTTTGATAAGTTCAATTGGCATGTACGTCATAGGTAATTGATAACGTAATTATAATGTATGTAGGTATAATGTATAATATTGTGGTTTGCGGTTTACAATATACGTATAACAATTATTAATGCATATGATATACAGTAATTCTATTAAGGAAATTCTAATGAACGTTAGTTCATTAGCAAAATATTAAGATGAAATTTATGATATAGGATACCAATTTATATGTATTAGTTAAATAATAGGTCCTTTCATATGAAATTAGCGTTTTGTCGTACTGACCACTTTGATCTGAAATATCTCCTCTTTGGTTAAGAATTCCAAATTCAAACTTATAAATTTATTTAGCTGGTACATTTGAGTTTTGAAAACATCATTTATTTTTTCCTCATAATTTTTTTCTTTGACGTCACTTATTACCGCACAATGGAAAACATGAAATATCGATATATTTACGAGTACGAGTTCTACCGTGGCACCAGTGCTGCAGAAACAGCTCGAAGAATTAATGATGTGTACGGCGCTGGTGTCGCGAAAGAAAGCACGGTACGTTTTTGGTTTCAATGTTTTTGTTCTGGAATTTTCGACCTTCAGAACAAACCCTGTGGACGGCCGGAGACCAAAGTGGAAAATGAAGAATTACTATTGTAGAAGCGGATCCATCACAAAGCACTTCAGAGATAGCTGCAGGCTTCGGGGTAAGTGACAAAACTATATTAATCCAATTGAAGTAAATCGGGGAAGTAAAAAACTTGGATAAAACGATGGGTACCTACATCATGAATTGAGTGAATCAAGCTTACAAACACGCGACGACTACAGTAGTCGTTACTTTGCTCAATCGATACAATAATGAAGGGATTTTAAATCGAATCATTACTTGTGATGAAAAGTGGAAACTGTACAATAATCGGATGCGCTCGTCGCAATTGCTGAATCCTGGAGACCCAGCGAAATCCTGCCCTAAACGAAAATTCACTCAGAAAAAGTTACTTGTGACTGTTTGGTGGACTAGCGCTGGTGTCGTTCACTACAGCTTTATAAAATCTAGAAAAACGATTACGGCAGATATCTATTGTCAGCAACTGCAAACCATGAAGGAATAACTAGCTGCTAAACAACCGAGATTGGTCAATCGCTCTAGGCCACTGCTGCTTCACGACAATGCAAGACCACACACTGCACAGCAAACAACTACTAAGTTAGATGAGCTACAATTGGAATGTCTGCGACATCCATCGTACTCCCCGAACCTTGCTCCAACAGATTACCATTTCTTCCGGAATTTGGACAACTTCTTACAAGGAAAAAAATTAACTCCAATGCGGCAGTCCAAAGCGTCTTCAAAGAGTTTATTGATTCTCGCCCCCATGGTTGTTTTTTAGTAAAGGGATCAATGAACTACCTATGAGATGGCAAAAATGCATAGATAACAACGGTGCATGCATACTTTGATTAATTAAATATATTTTACAAAAAAAAAAAATACTTTATATTCCTCCCGTACAAAACGCCAATTTCATATGTAAGGACCTAATATTGATTATCCGTGTGGTAACCGATTAAGGACACAACGTTTGAGTCACCACATCTCTTTACGTTGTGACTTAAGATATGGCTAAGAGATTTAAATAAATAGCATTACTACAATAAGGAAATTTTAAATAAAATATATATTGCCAGCATAAAATTAGTTTGTGTGATTTTGATTAGGATAATATGAGAGAGGAGTTTTAATAGGATAACATGAAAATGATTTTGGCATATAGGTATATATATATACATATACTAGTTTCGTTGTGTCGACAGTCAATTAATAAAAGTTATAATTCTTTTTTACTGTATTTTCGTTCTGTTAAGTTGATATATAATTGTTAGCACTATTATTCATAGATTTACATTTCATTATCTATAGATTCTATATATAGATTTTTACACTACTGAATCTATAGTTACTGATTTGTAAAATAAAAAAATCACAGATCACCTTTTCTTTTTCTCGTTATTGATCATTTGAAAGTAGATTAATAATTATTATCCCAGTGTTTAATCTCTTAATAGATCATAACATTACACGTATTTTGTTATCTATAATTTAAATAAGAATTAAATATGTTTTTTTTTTTTTTGTGGGTGGGCCGCGGTCGGCGCGCCTCCGCACCACTCCGTCCGGGGCGACAGAGGGGCTTAAGCACGCAACTCCCGCGACCCACCCGAAAACCACGTCGCCTTCGTCGTTGGGCCGACCAAAGAATTAAATATGTTGATCGATTCTTCGAGTCGTGAAAAGCACAATTAAAATTTTTGTACGCCGCAATAATTTTTATTTTGTTTTCATAATTAAAAAAAAATAGTTATCATAATAATAAATCCGGATAAACCGCATTAAAATATGACTAAATAAGTTCATGAATATCATAATTTAAAATAAATAATATTCTTAAACTAAGTATGTAGATTATAAGCACAATGAAACCAAAAATAATTTTCCTAAAAAAGTGGTTGAATCCTCTTATACCTATATATTTAGGTACTTTCCCACGAGTATTTAAATCTTTTACCTTAATGTTTTAAAATGATTCACCGCATTCCAAATAAGTAACATGCAGCTTAAATGTTAATAGTTGATTACGAGAACAAATAATTTATTATATGTGGGTAAATCCTTACAATTGCCAGAATTGATTTATAGATAGTTTAGTTAGGTATTGTTCTGGTCAGACTTTTGTTTTCTTTTGTAATAGTTATTTGATTATTTATTGTTAAAATTGTAATGCTTCTTCGTAATATTATTCATACATAAGTGTTCTTTTTTATTTTAAACGTACCTTACAATTTATTTTATTTAAGTAGGTACATGTAAAGGTAAGTCATGTGTGGCCGAACCATGTTAAAAAAACAAAATTTTTAAATGTCTTTTATTTATATCTTTAAATATTGATGAAACAGCATTATCTATTTACTTAATAAAATTGTTTTGGGGATTTCTGTAGTATTATTTATTTTATGTGTAACATGGATGACGAATGGATTCAAGTTTATCTCTAGCAATCATAGGTAACTCCGTATGTTTTCTTTTTATTTAAATATGTTATTTGATGAGGGTAATTAATAAAAAAAATATCTAGTAAGCCAATTATTTTTAAAAATACCTGTTGTAATTTATTATGTCTATAGTATAGAAATATTACGTTTAGAAATTTTTATACGTAAAATAAAAGATATAATTAAATTATAATATCTATTTATTTCATTTTAGATGTCATTTATATTTAATTTGATTAATGTAATCTAGTAAATAAACAACAGTAGTTTACACATTATAACAACTAAGAGTAGACACCATCAATCACTTCACATATTTACAGTAAGAACTAGAAACTATCTACACAGCTTGGTCGTTTTCAGACTTTATTAATAGATACCTATATTGTTTAATATAACAACTATCACTGTTCTACATATATGTTTACAATACTTCAGTTTATACATACACACATTTATACATTAGAAGTTCAAAAGAAAAGTTAAGACAACAGAGAAGCGTTATAGAAAAGACTTCAACGAGACTTGCTCCAGTTAAGTTAGAATTTGGCGAAAATAAAATTTATAAACAAAACTTACGATTGTTATTTCACTAGGTATATATTTCGACGGGTTTAAAGTAATACTGGTTATTCACTTAGATGCATCACAGTTTAGGTGTCCGGTGGACGCTGTTGATCGGAAGGACTCGGTGGTCCGGAAGGTGCTAGCGATGGGTGTCGCCGCAACTGCTGAAGTATTGCGGGATCTAACGCCGGCCACCAGTTACTCAGAAGTGGATACTGAGCCGCCGGCACCAAAGGTGCACGAATTTCATCCTCACCGCTTCGTTCTTCCTGATCACTTGCCACCACATCTATATCTTCCTCAGGTTCTTCTTCACAACTACTGTCACGTCTCTGTCTCTTATCTGGCGCATCGTCAGGTGCTAATAATGATGCTACATCGAATTGCCTCTTTCGTGCTTGACCTCCTCCAGGAATACGTCCACCACCCCAAAACGGTAATGGTAACGCAGTCGGTGGCGGTGACTGAGGCGGTGGTGAGGGTGAATCTTCACCATCATCGTCGACAGCTAATCCCATATGCTTTCTCACTTTCCTCTGCGCTTTACGTCTTCTGAAATCTCCTTTCCGGAAGTCCTCAATGTTGGCCGGGTGAATTGCCCAGTAATGGCCTTTCCCGTTCGCAGATCTTCCGGCTTTCACGAAGCAGTCATTCAGCGAGAGGTTATGTCGAATAGAATTACGCCAGCCGGGTCCCCGAGTGCGAAAGTACGGATAATTGTCCAAAATATGTTGATAGATGTCGGAGAGTACAAGTTTATGTTCCGGGGAGCTGAGAATTGCCATTGCGATAAGGCCGATGTAACTGTGTTGCGGCTTTGGTTCCTCTGGTTGGATGATTCGTTGTTGGAGCAGTGACATGGAGAGTAGTCGAGGTCCGTAGGGCGCGTAACATGATGCGACGCTCGGTGGATATAGCCGTAACCGTTCTGCTACTGCATAATTGTAGAGTTGTAAGCGGTAGTGATCGAGAGCTGCTGCAGTAACCGTAGGCGCGTCTTTGCCGAGCGGCCAGGGGCCTCCTTCGGCACCGCTACACATGCTGCCGGGCAGAGAGCGTGGCGCGGAATGCGAGCGCCGTGGGCTGGAGGGCGCGCGCCGGCCACCGTTCGAAGGCGGGGTGCGTCATCAACGAGGACCAATCACCGCCTCGCCGCTAGTTGTATACATGTTTTTGTTTAGCTATGCCCCACTCCAGTGGCTTTGTAACTCCACGCGCCCTGCCTTGAGGCAATGGGTACTGACAGCAAAATCTTTTAAAACAAACGTTTTGGCTAATATTTAGTTAATAAAAATTTTACTTAATAATAGATAGTTATGTATAGAATATATATCTTTACGTTTGGTAATTAATTCTTATGTAGAATATCTATAAGTGTGTATATTAATGAGTAGATACGAAACTTTACTTAATTGCAAATAATATTTTTTAAAATACCAAATAAGGTTAATTAATAAAATACTTATGTGATAAGTATTCGTAGATTTTATTTGAAATTCAACGACACGTTAATAAACACATCAAATTTCAGTAAATAATTACAAAGATATATTTTATATTAAAGTCGATGTTTTTAAGGAGTCGATTTTTTATGCAAAATACATAAAAAAAGACGGTGTCTAGTGTGGTACAAGAACATCCAACAAAATCAAATTATTTAACTGAATATTTGATCTAAATCACTTAAAATATACATTTTAGATAAAACTATTTTTACGGATTTTAAAGCATATAGAACAATTTTCAACGTCACGGGAGGACTGAATCCGTAAAAATAGTTTTATTTAAAAAAAAAAGAGTAGATATTTCAGAATAAAATTGTTACTTCCACAGGTATTGTTACAGTATCGAACATGGGTAGGTATCTAATAGATACTAATAAAGACGAAAGAATTAAATTGGTTCAAATTCCAGGTAGATATCTTTCTTTGTCATATCAGGGCGGGTAAATTTATAAACGAGTTTCAGTGAAGTTTGATAGCTTTTAACTATTATTTACGACGTAGACTTTTCTATTATTAGTAAGTATGAATTTACGTCGAAAAAGAGGGTTAATTGGAATGACAATGGTACACTAATCATTGGTAGACATGTATTTCGCGAGTACTTGCGCGTCATGCCACCCTAGCCGAGGCCGCGGGTGACGTGATCGGGGAATTAGTCCGTCACCCGCTGAGAGGCCGACCGCGTGAGGAAAGACCGACGTCCTCCCCGAGGGGGGGGGGGCGTCGGTCGATGGGAGGGTACCCCAAGTAGGGGGTATTCCGTCGGGCCGACCACTGATGTCAAGTAACCCTGCTCCGGTGGTCGGCCCAACAACGAAGGCGACGTGCAAGTGGGTGGGTTGCGGGTGTACGAGCTTACGCCCCTCTGTCGCCCCGGACGGAGTGGTGTGAGGAGCGCGCCGACCGCAACCCATCCCCAAAAAAAAAAATACATGTTACACAATTTTTTTTACTGTAAGTTATTTACTCGTTAGTTATTTATTTTTTATTTGTTTATCAAACTTTATGAAAATATTTGTACAGTTACACATTACGTGTATCCGCGTGGTGACGGAGTAAGAATACAATTCACCACCCCCTCTCTAGCCCTTGGGTGTCATAAAATACGACTACAAGATAAAATACGCATATAACATCCATGTAAGAGAAGCAAAACTCGAAACAGATTCCTATACAAACATGTCCGAGGTCCCGGGCCGAGGACGTCGAGAGGTGAGGGTACCCGAAAGGGTATTCCGTCGGGCCGACCACTGACAACAAGTCACCCTGCTCCGGTGGTCGGACCAACGGCGAAGGTGATGTGGGTACAGGTGGGTTATGGGCCCGCGCGCCGTCCTTTCATCGCACCAGACGGAATGGACCGCGTGCGCACTTACCATAGCCCAAACATAAAAAAAAATACCAACATGTCTGATCAGCGTGCTAAAGTAGGTTAATTGCCCTCCTATTGTAGAGGAGGCTGAAGCCTTACAACGGGGAGTATACGAGCCGAATTGAATACATTACGTAACGGTTGGTGGATATCCTGATATCGAATTCAGTAACGAATTCCAGAGGAAAAACTACCTCGCCAAGAAAGGGCGAATTATGAGCGAATGAATCCAAATAATGAGATGGACAAAATAGAAGTAAATTGTTGGAGGAAGGAGGGCCCCAGTCGTGATTAGTTGTGTCGATAGAAATGAGATAGGTAATTAGGAGAGTCAGAACTCTTTAGGATAGCGTATAGCAAATTGAGTATATGCAAACTTGGGCTTTGGTAAACAGTGAGAACTTTGAGAACGATAGACAGAAATGTGGCCATACTTGCGAAGATTATATATGTTTCAAAGACAGTTTTTGGGAAGATGGCCTAGTTTAATGAGAAGATCTGCATTGAGGCCAAATAACACAGTCATCATAGTCAATTAGGGGAAAAAATTTAAGTATAGACAAGCCTCATTTTAGCTTTAAGTGATAAAAAGTATCTCACGAATAAGAGCACATAAGCTACTGATCCTGCCTGATCAATTCTGGCTACTTGAATTTTTCAATTGAGGTGAGTTTAATTTGGAGTCAATATAAAAGTCAAGATCTTTAACAACAGCGGATAGAGGTACAACAGAACCATTGTAAGATATTGAGTGGTAAAATTTGAGGTCTACTCGGCTTTTTATACGCTAGCTACCCATAATTATCGCTTGACTCTCGGTAGGGTTTGCCGTCTACGCAAACTGATCAACACTTTTTATGTTTTCGAAACGCCTATTAATCTTGACAATTGCTGATGAAATGATTTCCACGTTCACCTGACAGTACAACTGCAAGCCATTGGTGTACAGATGATATAAAATGAACGAATGATAGAAAATGACAAAGGGGAGATAATACCGCCTTGTGTGGCGCCGGGACGTTACACCAATTGAAACACTATCCTCATTTAACGCACTTGCGTTGGTCCTGAAAATAGAAACAGAACCTTTAGAGGCGTATACGACATCAAGACATTGAGACCTGATTGACAAAGATGTCATGACTGGTGGTATTGCAGGCGTTTGAGAAATAATTCCCCGGTATCAGTTCTAATACCGCCAGTCATTTTTGCAGAGAGTGGATTAGTGCTATGGCCTGATCGGCAGTCGGACTGGAACTGACTTAGTACTTAGATTATTTCTGAAAACGAAATCAGATAACTTATTTATGCACATAAACCGCTATCTAGCACCCTAGAAAGAAAAGAAAGGATAGATATTGAGCGGAAATGATTAGAAAGAGAAAGATTAGAAATTTTAGGGAATGGTATCACACAAGTCTTACACCATAACGACAGGAAACGGCTAGATTCGAGAGAAAAGTTAATAATATGTGGAGTCCGTACTCGTTGTCTCATATTATGATCATACGACTACTGAGCTATTACTCGATTTCTATGAATCGGTGAAAACTAAAGACATTAATCCTGCATCTGTATTCTTTACAATGGCATTGAATTATGAGAGTGATGAAATAGATAGTTCATTAACGCTTGTCCACTAAGTATAGAGCAATAGGTGTGTCTTTTTTTTTGTTAACGCTGAGGAAATTTATTTACTCACTGCTCCCCGCCAGTGATAGGCGAGGGGGTGTGTGGGATTCGTCGATCATTGTGCAACCGGAATACCCATTAAAACCAACAGCGGTCCCTTCCGCGCTTTTACGGAGCGCCAGAGTGATCGTCTATTGACATTCGATTCCCGCAATAGGTGTGTCTGGATATAGGCTCTCCAAAACGGGACAATTTAAAATGTTAACTGTAAACTGACAAAATATAAGTCCCTTCGTGGGGCTTATAAGCAATAAATGAATTTGTAACTATTTGTCATAATCACCATTCTTGGGAATTAGTTCACAGTTGGGTCGATCGTAGTTTCCCAGGGTATTGCGTCAGCCCATTGTCGTGGTGATACTTCATACAGTTTTAACTTCTCTCGCGGGAATGTAGGAGGTTGCGAAAGTATTTTTAACCCATCACTATGAGGATAGTTAGTGCAAAATATTTAGAAGTCAAAAACGGAGAGATTTTATATTTTTTGCTGACCGTAATTCGCAAAACCGTTACAAATGACAACTTCGTAGCGAGTGCTTCCCTGTTATTTCAGAGATATCACAACACGCAACAACACATTACTTCTCAGGAGGCAAGCGAGAAAGAGATGCAGATATAAAAATAATCTACCTTTCACGTCTGAAAAGGACAGAAAATCGTGCAACAGTTCCACATATCTAGATAGAGCGTTTGTGTTGCTCTTACCGAAATTTTTATATAACTGGAAATACGCCTTATAATAATAGCCCTAAAGTTGATATTTCAATAAATGTGAGGGCTACTTAAGACGTTTTGGATATATTACTTCTAGAGTGAAAATAAAGAGGCTCAGCGAGCAAGTCAGCTGGTGAGTGCGAGTAGGTTAGCGAGTGATATCGGTGTAACGTAAACCAACAATGCAGCTCCCGCCCATTTAAATACGCCATTTTGTTTACTGTCTCCACAGCAATGTTCAGCATTTGTGTTTTATACAAAAAGCAATGTTTTATGAGATAAGTTAATCACAGGAAATATTTACTCGTTCGTGGAGTAGTCAAAAGGGATATTTTGTTGTGACAGAATCTTTAATATTTACATTATAAGGTGCTTCTGTTAGATTATATTCTATTACATTATTTGAATCACTTGTGAATGCACTTACTGAAATTAATAGGTACCTAATATTAGAAAACATCACCTTAAAATAATAAGAACAAATTATTTACCTATTCTTATATAAAAAAGGTAATATTTAAGATACTGGTTGAATTTAATGTTGGATCTACAATAAATATAAAATTAAAATCTGAATTTATATTTATTGAATGACCTGAATTTATATCTTAAATAAGGTTTAAAACTAAAAAAATGACGGTACTTAGTTAAACCTGCTACTTTTAACATTTACCATTTTTAACACGCTTAGGTAGGTAGGTAAGTATATTGACTTGTTTTGTATGTAACTAATCGACCTAGTTGATATAAAACCTTGGTCTGGTCCGCAATTACATTCCGAGGAGGATTAACGTCAGGCAGGTGGCTCGTCATAAAAATATTGCCAAAGATTTGCAATATGTATGATAGAAGAAAAATACATAGGTATTGCGTTCACGAGCAGGATAATACCTAATGATTTTTCATAATAAACCGAACTAAAGCGATTATCAGCAGTTATCGGACTCATCTTCTCTCTATATAACTATCTGCGTCTCACTATTTAAAAAGAATCTACTCCACAATGGGGAAACAGCAAATGTGATGAAATTTAAGCAATTTCAAAATATGATGAATTGTAGGTATTCTTACTTCATCACACTGTGATGTCGACGTCGTATCCCTTTATCCAAATAGTAGTTAGCCTAGCGTCTGCGTTCAATCAAAAATGAAATCACTACTAATTAAATGTTTATTTTTATTAATCGTGTTTATTTCGTTGTTTTGGATAAATTGTTGAAAATTTTAAGAAGTTATTAATGTGAATTGTTATGTGAAAGATGTTAATCTGAATTTAAATTTTCGTGTTTATCATTTATATTAGATAACTTTTATTTTTGGGGTGGGCTGCGGTCGGCGCGCTCCTCGCACCACTCCGTCCGGCGGAGCAGGCGACAGAGGGGCATAAGCACGCAACACCCGCAACCCACCCGAAAACCACGTCGCCTTCGTCGTTGGGCCGACCACCGGAGCAGGGTTACTTGACATCAGTGGTCGGCCCGACGGAATACCCCCTACTTGGGGTACCCTCCCATCGACAGACGTCCCCCCTTCGGGGAGGACGTCGGTCTTTCCTCACGCGGTCGGCCTCTCGGCGGGTGACGGGCTAATTCCCCGGTCACGTCACCCGCGGCCTCAGCTAGGGCGGCATGAGGCGCAGGTATTCGCGCCTACGCCGCCCCAGTCGCCGGCGGCGGATCGCCTTATCGAGGCTGCGCTCCTCGCGTAGGCGATCTGCCTCCTCCTTCCGCGATATCACTGTCTCGCAAAAGGCTGCGACCACGTCCCAATTCCCGACGCTGTCGACCATCGCCCTAGCGATAGCCGGCAGCGTCAGGTCGGCACCGATGATTGCGACGAGTTCACAGCGCTGCACTGCCCAAGCCGCGCAGGCCTCGAGCGTATGGCGCGCCGTGTCCTCGTCGCAATCGCAGTGGTGGCAGGACGGTGTACTCTCCCTCCTAACGACCTTGTGCAGGTATTTGTGTGAAGCACCCATGCCCCGTCAAAACCTGCACTAGTCGGAAAGAGAGCACCCCGTGCCGCCTTTCCAACCACTGCATCAGCACCGGCCGGAAGGCCTCCATTTATATTAGATACCTAGGACGATGCCAAGGGTACCTACAATGTGAAGAATGAAGATATCTTCACTCTATTTTAGGTACTTACGATATTTTCTATTATAATTTTTTTCTCGTTTTTTAATTATATACCTATATATTTTACCATCTATCTCATCATTTCATCATTTCAGCCTATTGCCGTCCACTGCTGGACGTAGGCCTCCCTCATGTTGCGCCACAATGTGCGGTCCTGTTCCACCTGCATCCAACGACGCCCAGCAACTTTCACTAGGTCATCGGTCCACCTAGTCCATCTACCTACTTGGTATATATTTTCGACATATACCTACAAGTATACCTACCTATAATTTTTGAGAAATACCTACTATGTTTGTACCTAATGCTTTTCATGATATTTTTGAACATTTTTATGTGGATGTCAATCACATTTCTATTGTTAGGTAGATAGGTAACCTACCTACTTAAAATAAAAAAATAATTTCGTTTTCTCATATTCATTCGCTATTCTAATTAGTTATTAAGTTTTAAGAAAATTAAAAGAAATGTCTTTATAAAATTATTTACAAATAGATATCAAGTCCATGTTTTTTAGCATGAATGGTCGCTTGAACCATATACGATTTGTACAGTCCAATAAAATGAACAGTCCAAAACACAAGTGAACAACAAAAGCCGTAGATTTAAAATACACGTCACGCGCATTCAGTTTTAAACAAGCGATTTTCGTTCAAAACAATTGTTCGGTCACTGTCGGTCGCATACAAACACGTATCTTAATTATGCAATATAAATTAAATAAACGAATTTATTTCGTACGTTTCCATTATTCGCCTAATTTGTCACACGTACAGATATAGTTAGAGTTGTTTGGTTGTGACGTATTAGGTTGCTTTTAAATTTATGCTACAATTTATGGTAAGGAAATCGTCGCGTCACAGCTTACTTAAGTCCCACTGTCGTGCTTAAGACTCCTCCATAATGGGAGGGAAATTGAACTACCTATTATACCGCACTATGCAGACGTGTTGGCATAGTATTTTATGTCTAGTTTTCTTTCTCTTGCATAGATGTTAAGGGATACCCTTAGTCGACGTTTACGACATCTACGGGCAAGATAGAGAGTGGTGAATTGTATTCTTACTCCGTCACAAACTGTAAGGAAGTAGACAGGAACTATTATCAACTTTCTGCCGAACGGCGTTGGTATGCTATTTGGAATCGTCGAAGCAGACCTATTAATGCCATACGTCTGGGAATGGTTGACGATGATAGAAGTTGTAGCAGAAAATGCCGTCTAACCAATTTCTGCTGAATGAAATTTTGTAGAATCAATGCGTAGCCAAGGGAGAAATTTAAGTAGGAAACTTTCTATGCTAATACAACTAATTGGCTAATACAGCCTTATACCTGCAAAAACCTGCAACTGTCAGCATTCTAGCTGAAGCCTAGTGTACTCCACTCGCAGTAAGGCTAATTGCGTAAGAGCAACATCCCGAAGTGCGTCGGAATATCGTGAGAAGCTATTTATCTGAAAGGATATGTCCAAATACGGACCATCATAATCACAGCCCATGTACATCTCACTGCTAGGCTTGTGCCTCCTCCATACGTGTTGGCATAGATTTTTATTTCGAATTTTCCTTCTTTTGCATAAATGTTATCGGCATATCATTTTTTTTTACCTTCGCGGGTGAGGCTGACCGTGCGACGTCGATCGACGTCTCGGGAGGGATGAACGATTGAAGAGGAGGGTACCACCCAGGGAATCCCGCTGGGCCAGCCATGGAGGACAAGGAACTTGGTATCGGTGGTCGGCCTAACGTCGAAGGAGAGGAGACGGTGGGTTATTCGTCAGCCTGAACGGAGGTGGACGGCGTGTGCGCTGACCATAGAACCCAAAAAGTCGTTTTTATAGACGCCTTATCAATCAGCATTGATGCCATTGGTACCAGACGGCACCGGATCAGTAATGGTGGTTTACTTATGAAGCACTTCACGCTACACTCATCATCATCATCTTGCTCTTATCCCAATTACTTGGGGTCGACGCAATATGTCATCTGTTTTGACATATTGCAAAAAGTTTCGGCAATGACTTTTATGACTGGCCGCCTGCCTGACGTCAACCCTCCTTGGGAATGTAATCGTTGACCCAAAGGGTACCAGATGGAGTTGGTCCGGGTCAATCTAGGGCTCTTAGTCGTCTTTTATGACACCCACGAGCAAAGCAAGGGTTGGTAGTATTCGAAGCCGCTACCACACAGCAACACTATTGTTACTCAAACAATAGAGGCCTGTAGCTACAACTCAATTGTATGATTTGCGAGCGAAGTCCTTAGGTATGTCTTCTAACACTGGATGAAGTGTTAAAATTTAAGATTCAGTCTACATTTTTTTTAACCTCCGACTCAAAAAGAGGGGTGTTATAAGTTTAACGTCAATGTCTGTCTGTTTGTGTGCATGTGTGTCCGTCTATGGCATCGTAGCTCTCAAACGGATGGCCCGATTTCGTTTTAAGGGCAATTTCGTTACGGTGGTTCTTCTATCTATGTTTGGTTAATATCGGTCCAGCAGTGTAAAAGTATCAGCTGTTTTCCAAAATGATGTAATGGCGCATGATTAGTCGATTAAGTGTTTTACGCGTGCCAGTATAATCGTTAAATAACAATTAATTGATAATTTCAGTTGAAGAGAACTTAATACTTTTTTCATTATTTTAGTTTGTGTCGAGGATTATTCAAAAATTTCCTTATTTAAATACAATTATTTTAAGACATACTTATTTTTCGTCATCAGAGGGAAAATATCTACAAAATGACATTCAAACATTAATATTTTTTCAGTATGGAAGATATTTTATAATTACAAAAAGCATATTTTAGAATTAATAATCATTGTTCAGTTTTTCGCCATCCACTGCTGCACCGATGGTATTCTATGGGAGATGCCTAGAGATGACTAGTGTTGCGATCATTTATTGAAAAGATATTGCTATAATCGCTACGCTTGACCAGCGACTTTGGCAATAGTAAGGTGTTAATAACATACGTTTGCCAAGACAGCACTACTGCCAATATCTGGTTCCTGGTGGCTTCCTCATGGTCTCCTATTCCACTTTCACGACTCTCACGGCCAAGTAAAATGGTGGTGATATATTATAGATTTATTTTTCGTTATTAAAGGACCGACATCCGTGTGGTGACGGAGTAAGAATACAATTCACCACTCCCTATCTTGCCCGTGGATGTCGTACAAGACGACTGAGGGATATAATATGCACATAAGATCTGTGCAAGAGAAGGAAAACTCAAAATGAAATCCTATACCAACATGTCTGACCAGCATGGTGTAGTAGGTCAAATTCCCTCCCATTGTGGAGGAGGCCCGAGCCCAACAGTGGGACGTATGTGGGCTGCGATGATGATGATGAATCTACAAAATGGCGCGATATTAATATTGTAGTAGTATTCAAAATGACGTCTCATAAATTAATATGATATAATATTACGGGGAAAATGTTAGTAATGAATAGTAATTAGGTTATTACTAGGTATTTCATAATTATAAATAAAGGAGGATACTACATTTTCCTTATAGTGATGAAGTAAGGTTATGATAAACCGACAACCTCTGGGGAAGAAAGGTTCTCGAGTAGCGACTACGCATAGAACGACTAAGTAAAAGATGCAACCAGACGACCTGGTGAAAGTTGCTAGATGTCATTGGATGCAGGCGGCACAGAAACGCACTTTGTGGCGAAACATGAAGTAGGCCCATGCCCAGCAGTGGACGGCGATAGGCTGGATGTTGATGATGATAAAGAATACGATTCACTACCTTGTCCGTGGTTGTTGTAATAATTGACTCAAATATATAATACGTGCAAAAGCTGTGCAAGAGAAGGAAAAATCAAATTAAACCCTATACCAACGGCTGCTCTGTGGTCAGTAAAACGACGAAGGCGAAGAGCTATGGTGGATTATGGGGCCGCATGTCACGATAGGATTTCTTCGCCCCGGACGGAGCTGGACGGCGCGTGCGCTGACGACAGCCTGACCAAATAAAAAGGATTCAACGGCTCTGATCCGAGTAGGTGAATTGTCTTCTATTATGGAGGAGTCTCAAATACAACAGTGGGACATTTACGAGATGAGAATCTTATCTTATATATTTAAACGAGCAATACTTATATATATATATATTTCAGGGTCTCGTAGACGGCTCCAACAATTTTGATGAAATTTGGCATACTAGAGGTTTCGGGGCCAAAAAATTGATCTAACTATGTTTTATTTATAGAAAATATTGTTTTGTCGGTGTTTTTAGTTAATCAATACAATGACATAAAATGTCAATAGAATATGGATTCAAATTTCGCCGTCAACGTCAAGAGTGGCGATAGCTCAGTCGGGAAGTTGTCCAGGTTTTTTTGTTTTGTTTTGGCATTCAAACAGCGTGGTATCGAATCTCGATGTTATTATTATTCTCTTTTTGTAATTTTTGATATTTTTTTATTATTTCATTTTTATTGTTTATTAATATATATCTAAATAAACTCAACAAAAATATACCGAGCGAAGCTCGGTCAACCAGATATCTTATATCTTTAAACGAGCAATTCTTGTATATATATATTCAGGATCTCGCAATCGGCACCAACGATTTTGATGAAACTTGGCATACTAGAGTAAAGCTCGGTCAACTAGATATTATATACAGATTTGAGCGCAGATATACACAGTATTTATAATACACAGTATTTACAACACATAAATAAATACAGGAGAACATAAAGATAATTTGCAAAATAAATTCCACAATATAAAAATAACAATTTATGTAGATTAATTTATTCATACCTGACTGTTAGTCATTGTTGTTGTAATTGCCGGACAAGACGAAGGCGGGCTGCCCCGCCCACAGCTACGAAACTCTTTGTCACCGTACTTCACAACATCAATACAATTTTCACATTCATTGTAACGCTGCAGTTTATTTTGTATTTGTATTGTTTGTTTAGCTATATTAGAGCGAGGCGTGGTTTTGTATTAACTGGTTAAATCACTAGATTTATTTAAATTACATTTTTATTTCTGCTGTTTTATTTATGTATTCATAAAGAGGAATTCGTTGTTTATACGTCCCATATTCCCTACACATTTTCCTCTTATTTACTACCTTGACATATCATCATCCGATGATATGTCAAGATAGTCAAGATGTCAGCCCTGATGGGCTCATATAGGTCCCACTGTTAGGCTCGATCCTTCACAATGGGGGAGAAATGGAGTTACTGTACCATGTTGGTAAGGCGGATTGGTATAGAGCTTTATTTCGAATTTTTCATCTCTTGCGCATTTGTTATATCCATAGTATATCTCTTAGTCGTCTGTTACGACACCCACGGTTTAGATAGGGTGTGGTGAATTGTATTCTTAGTCCGTCCGTCCGAATAATATTATTATGTTGTTTAGGCACCTATAGATACGTTCCGTTGCTAGGTACGTTACTACTCGATAATTTGAGGGCAATTGACCTGTAATTACTAGTTAGACTACTCAAAGTTGCTCAGCATGCTATGGAGAGGCTATGCTCGGTATTTCTCTACGTGATAAAATCCGGAACACAAAAATCCGTAGAAGAACGGGTATAACCGACATAGCCCGAAGAATTAGCACGTTGAAATGGCAATGGGCAGGCCACATCGCTCGTCGAACCGGCAACCGTTGGGGATGAAAGGTTCTTGAGTGGCGACCACAAATCGGACGGCGCAGCGTAGGACGACCTCCCACTAGGTGAACTGACGACATTCTCAAAGTCGCAGGGAACCGTTGGATGCAAGTGGCCCAGGACCGTTCCGAGTGGCATTCTCGTGGAGAGGCCTATGTCCAGCAGTGGACGTCTGTAGGCTGATGGATGGATGGATGGATGGAGTTGGAATACTAACAATAACACGCTGCCCCACAAGCCTGGTATAAGGTTTGAATTTAACGTAAATTCTTACATGATCTTATTTGGCGAGACAAGACTAAAAAATTTTTACCTATTTACTTATGCGCCCTAGTAATCTTTTAGAACACAAGCAAGGAAAGAACATTTTTTTACTATCAATATCATCGTTATATTAAATGTTTCCGTACACATAATGTGTTATATATCTAGTAGAATGGAATCTAAATAATAACATTACTTATATTATAGATGTTTCTAGAAAATAACGATACAAATTCGTAAATATTATAGGTATGCAAAACAAGAATCAAAAGAAAACTTTATCCATGTAAAATAACTTCGCTTATTCCGCCTCGTATATTGAATTATAGACTTTGTGTGGAAAACTGTTCGGAAAATATTTTGACGTCACAAAGGAGGTATTAACGGAGCGACACGGAGGGGTCGGTGTAATTTTACTTAAGGATTCATATCCACTAGCACTTCCTTTTTTATGAAAACTTATTCAAGCTACTGGTAGCCGCGCTCTATTGTGGAGAAGCTGTCATGCACAGGATTGTTAAAATTTCTATAAATAGGCAAATATTTAAAAATATGTATAAAAAAGTTTTATCTGTTTTCACTTTGAGACTAACATATCGATGTGCCTCGAACCAGTTTTATTGGAAAGGCAATAATGCAAAGCTGGTTTTAGACTACTAAAACAAATCATTAGTCGTTAGTTGGCGTTGCGATCGATATCAAGGAAATATATTTTTGTTTTATTCGTACAGAATAGCGTCCACTTCGTCACCTAGTACTTAAGTAACAATATTTGATCTAAATATTTCTGTGCTTTGAATGTTTTCATCGTAAATTATGTTGATACTTTTAGTCATTAGAGAAAACGGTAGGTATTTATTTATTGCAACACGTGTGGCAGCCGTAATTTAAAAGCAATAAGACACTAGGTTAGTATTAAATTAACTGTAGTCTAGAACTTAAGTATAAAACGAAGAACCTGATTTTTTCCAAATCTTATTTTCAGGTCATATAGATTCGCCCCACCGTTATGCACGAGCCTTCTGCAGACGAGGAATTAACTTATTACGCCATGATAGCCTAGATTGGCTTGTTGGTTGATTGATGTTATTTAGTTTGCCCTGCAGGGAGCTATAAGCAAATATATCTAGTTGCAATTCGTAAACAATCTTTAAGTTAACCACAGAAAAGGAGGGAAAAGTGGTCACATTTTTATTAGGTCACAACACTTTTCAAATTTATATATATACAGGCTGTATCAGATTATAAGGCAAATGGCTAAATGGTAGTTAGGCAATGATGTTTTTTTTATGGATGGGCTATAGTAAGCGCACACGCGGTCCGTTCCGTTTGGGGCGACGAAAGGACGGCGCGCGGGCCTATAACCCACCGGTACCCCCATCGTCTTCGTCGTTGGGCCGACCACCAGTGCCGAGTTCCTTGTCCTCAGTAGTCAGTGTACAATGGTGGTAGGAACCCTAGAAAAAAAAATTCAATAAAAATAACGATTCGTTAATGAATTAGAGACTTATATGTCTCTAATTCATTAACAAATCGTTATTTTTTTAATTTATTTTTCAATTCTGTCACTGCTTTTTCGTGTAAATCTCATTTGAAGTGTATAAAGTCAGTGTCTATACTTAATCTGCAACATATTCGTCCTTTTTTAAATATTCATTAGAAATTGAATAGATCAATGAATATGTTCGCATAAGCAAAACAAACTTCGCTTTAAATTAGCTGATCGGCCGATGACCGTTGACGAGACGCCTTTATACCTACGTTACCATTGAAGCGTTCCCGCAATTTATAGCTATTAATACTGTCGAAGCTTCACATGCCTACATGTATTCTGTCTGTACATGCCTACATAATACGTAACATTAAAGGCATAGACTCTTAGAGACTATTTATCTATTTATTATTATTATCTACTACTATTATTATCGACTATTTATTATTATCTCTTATAGACTCTTTGAAATCATTATAACTTTTATGTTATATTGTTTTTTTGTGTAATATACATTCTGATTACGATCTATGACCGTTAAACTACAAGATACACGAACAGTTACCCCATAACCTGATACACCCTGTATACTACACAATACACGTGCACTTTGTGTATTTTCATCATCATTTCAGCTCATATACGTCCCACTACTGAGTTCGAGCCTCATCCCTCCATAATAAGAGGAAAATTAACCTTTTATACCACGCTGGTTAGACGTGATCGTATAGGGTTTTGCTTCTAGTTTATCTTCTCTAGCATCTTGATATATGCATATTTAATTCTTAAGTCGTCTTTTATGACACCCACCAGCAAGAGAAGGGATAGTGAAATGTATTCTTACTCCCTCACCACACGGACATTGTATATTTAGTCTAAATTAAAAAAGTTTATAGAATGTCAAGGTCCCTGTAGCAATAAAGGAGATTTTATAGTTAATGCCTGATATACAGTACAAGTTATCCAACCGTGACTATCAACGCTGTAAAGTGTTCGAAACGTCGGGCATACAAAAATCTAATTGGTACAATCGCGATAAAATCCGTAAAATAATTTTATTTACAATGTTTAATACTCGCGTAAACATCAGAGATTTAAGACATGTAATTATTTCATATTTTTATTTATAGCCTAGCTAGTGTGTTAAGACCTGTTACGCAAAGGGGGTAGATAATTTTATGCAAATTGAATGCCTCCGCCAACGGCTGACTTTCACGATGGCTGCTGAATTTGTTTATATCTCCCGAGAAACAAGCCACGCTGTAAAACTTTGCGTGTTTTCGTCATCACGATCGATGGAGACAGATAAAGTAGATATTTTATACACCAATAAATTGTATTAAATTTTTATTTATTTTACATACTTACTATTGTTTTAGTTTACCGTATGATGACAGAATAAGAATACAATTCACTTTTCCCTATCTTGCCTGTGGGTGTTGTAACTAAGGGATACAAAATGCATATAACATCTATGTAAGAGAAGGAAAACGCCTCTGCCAACACGTTTGACGAGCACGGAATAGTAAGTCAATTTTCTTCCCGTAGCGCGTAGTGAAGGAGGCCAGCGCCCAGCAGTGAAATATCTATGGGCTGACATGTTGATGATGATTGCTTTAGTTTTTTATAATATTGTTTTAGTTAAACTCTCAACTGTTTTGTTTGTCATTGCTATGGCTATGATGAAATTGCTCAAATAATTAACTTAATATCACTTGAAGGATTTATATTCGACTGTATATAAAGTATAGTTAAAGAATTGAAGAACTGTAAAAAGAATAGTTCTTTTACTTCCAAATTTAATAACCCAAATTAATAACCTTGATTGAATGCTCTTTTCGGTTTTCCGTGTGATTACGAAGTAAGAATCCAATTAATCATCCCATCCCTTACCCGTGGGTGTTATACAAGACTACTAAGGGATTATAATATGCAACAGGTAACTAAGCAAGAGAAAGAAAATTCGATATAAAACCCAATTGCATCACGTTTGACCAGCGTGGAATAGTAGTTCAATTTGCCACACATTGTGAAGGAGACCAGAACCCAGTAGTGAGCCTTATATAGGTTGAGAAGATGATGAGACAATGATCAGTTTGTAATTACCTACAAGTTAGAGTGATAAATTATTTTAGTGAAATCAATATTTATTTTACAAGTTTCGTTACTGAACAAATTGCGTAAAGTAGAAAATTATATATTTTGCGTTGTATATTTTGTTACCTGTTTCATGTTCCTACGTAGTTTATGGGTACACTCTGTTGTCATTGTCCCCCTTTTCATTTTTTTTATTGCAAATGGTGGCAAACGAGCAAACAGTACCTACACCTGATGGTCAGTGTTGTTGTCGTTCATGGATCTTTGCAAGGCCGCTGCCTACCGCAAAGAAAATGAAGGGAGTGTATATTTGCGCAATGAAGTTCAGTGATACTAAAGGCATCATTAAAATTCCACCACACCCTCAGAAATTTGGGCTTCTTGCTCTCTCGCTCACCGAACGAAGCGCACTCGGACATCGATTTTCTGCGAGAGTGTGGTACTACCCCAGACGGACCAGCCCGCGGCTGTAGACAGACAACTGTCAACAGTGTGGTCCTATCACTATAAAATTTCTTATAGCAATCGTAAAATTTGACTAAGGGAGCGCCAGGCAATTTGATAGTAGCACGAGTAACATCTCCTCGGTAACTTAGGTATAACACCAACATCAATCCGACTGCCAATCTTGCAGGGGCAAGAGAACGAAAGTTTGAAATAAAACCTTATATCAACCCATAATATGGCTGGTGTAATATACAGTAATGCAATTGTTAATGCTAATATTAATCGTGAGTTGAGATGATGAGAGAAAAAAATATTTTCCTGATCAAAAATTAATAATTCGACTCGAAACTGTAATCAAAAATTAATAAAATATCGTTATAGTCTGACCACGTTTGAGATAAAACTATAATTTTGTTTGCATGACTGATATTATTTTAAAATTTTGAATAACAACTCCATTCGTATCTTAAATTACCGTATTTTACATGATAAAATGTATCATGAAGCCTTAGTCGTGCCTAAACCTATAAATAAAACCCTATCCTGCCTCAGACGACTCCCAAAGGGGTTTTATTCGCATCATCTCCAACATATACATACCTATAGGTATCTCGCCACAGAGTATAAAACAATATTTCAAAAATCTTAATAGTTTGGCAGTAGATTAATATAGTATTTTAGTTTTTTCTTATCTGTGGTGAAGCCATATATTTTAGATCACAAAGCACGAAGTCACAAGTCGACGTAATACGCTTATTTGAAGATTATCTTCGTCCCCTAGTTGAATACTTCGGACAATTTGTTAGACTTCGGTTTATATGATGTTTTATTAATAAGTCACTGTTATATGCAAAATATCCAACACAATTACTATTAATAATTATTGAATATAAAATAGGTATCAATTGTATTTTGTAATTCATGTAAATCGTCATCGAGATGGTCACGTGACGTGTTACCTTTTTTTACTACATCTGCAGCTTTGTCACCATATTTGTGCCGATACACGTGAAAAACAAATAAATAAAGTTTTAATTTAAAATTAAGTAATTAACTTGAATATCCAAAAACAACAACTGTTTGTTCATAGTTTTATATTTTCATTTCTATCGGCAGTCCTCATAACTGCTTTGCGGCTTTTTAATTAGTAATTGTTTTACAGCCTGATACCTGTCTAAATTTTGTTTTTATATATTACATATAATAAAAATATTACAGTCTGATGTCTATACATGATATATATTAAGAAAGCCAATAAATTCTTATTTTATCTTCTGTTACTCTATAATAGAAACCGAAAACAACAATATTAAGAATATTTGTCTCTTTGTTTGCCTTTTGCACTCGCATCATTTAAAAATTGCAGTATGCAATTGAATGCAGTTTCCACAGATAATTTGCTTGAGGTCTAGATTAAAACAGAGTTAAAAATAATAGTTAATTTTAAAATATGAAAAATCTAAGTACCTAATCAACACAGCAAACTAGCGAACACAAAAGTATATCTATATAAAAGAGAACGGACTTACCTAAGTTGTAATTATGGAATCGTGACACAACCCATTTATGTAAATAAAGTTTTTTTTTTATAAATACAATATATATTAGTTTGAAAAAAAAAGGTAATTTTCACTTCTAGATTTCTGAACATGTGAAGAATTGCGATAGCAAATTAAGAAGAGGTGTTTTGGTGTGAATTTTGTTTTGATGGAGATTATTCACCGCAGCTCAACTTTAAACGCACATCAAGCTACGGTACCAGTTATACATAAATAACTAATTCTTTTAGTAAACATTTTAAGTTTTTATCTGGTAAGAAAAGAAAGAAACAATTTAGAAAGTGTTTAATCTACTTTAATGAACGACTATATTATGTGTTACAAATTTTATAGGTACTCTCTAAGTATTTCGTCATATCATTTATCATAATATCATTTCTTCGTCTAATATAGCTATTTCTCGTTATTTAGACATGGCCTTCCTCAAAAACGGGAGGGTAATCGACCTGTTAGTTCAACAGATTTTTATTACGAATTTTCTTAATTCACGCCATCACCCTAATATTTTTAATGATCTCAAATCATTTATTATGCACAAGCCCTGCGAGGGGACTAAAGTTAATTTTATATATTGTCTGAACCTAATCAAATAATCTACTATCAGATCGGAACTCGATGATTCGGCAAAAAACCCAGTGGAACCCCGAAAATCATAAGAACTTAATATCTTTATAATTTACAATATAACAACCGTCATAAAAGAGATTACAATAATATCTATACTTATAAAAATATAAAAGATTGTACCCAGAATACTGTATATAATGTATACATATAAACTTGTTTTACAATACATACACAAGTACAAAACATCGCAAAAACCAGTACTACATACAAATAGCTTGTTGTTTTCAGGTTGCGTCTGTGTTTTCGAAAGGAGGGAAGCCAAAGTGTGGAGTCGAAGGGGGCTAATTACGACCAGCGCAAAGGGGGATGGAAGGGAGGTTGACGGGTGATGTTTCACTCCCGTCTGCCTATCTATACTATTCTAAATCTGTATAAGGAGCTTACGACTGTATTTTCCACGTCTGTGAAATATATCTGGGCGTAAAGATTTTTGATTTGGAAGAGAATATTATTTGTGTGTATTATTTGTAACGTTAAAATTTTCATGTATTTTATGAATTTATATATTTTTTTAATTTGTTTATGGTATATGGTGTTATTATTATATGTATATAAAGTACCTAATGCTTTATGTATTTTTCGGATATAGGCGCAAAAATATAATTTACTATTGGGACAAATATCAATATTGCTAATGTTGCTTTTTTGTATGTGCATATGTAATTTACACGATTAGCTGTTAACCGCAGATAGCTTTGAAACATTTGCAACCCGTCTGACCAGCGTGGTATAGTAGGTCAATATCCCTCCTACTATGGAGGAGGTACGACCCCAGCAATGGGACGTATATGGGCTATTGGTTGAAAACTTCCCCAGCTTATATGAGTGCATTATTAACATGTGCGGATCAGGCAGAAGGTCGTACATATAATGACTCATTTTGTATATGTAAAAAAGTTTATCTTTCCTTCCCTTGGCTATACAACTTGGCTACTTTCTTAAGCTACCTCTTACGAAAGACAGCATAAGGACGTAGCTGATAATAACATCTTGAGGGGAGGATAACTTGAAATAATACTAACTCGCCTCATTAACGGTCCTTTCACCACGTATGCATTAATAAGTGAAAACTATAAATATAATCGAAATTGAAAAATTGTGTATTAAATTTATTACAGCCAGAAAAATAAATAATCTCGACAATTTTTTTGACATAGCTTTGATTGTTTAAGAAAGTTATTAAGTAAAGAATAAATACGTTATCTTTTATCAAGCAAGTATACTTTACTATAAGTAACTTTGATATTTTTTATTAATTCTGTGTTTTCTATTTCTTCTTTATTTTACAACGGGTGTCGTTTTTCCGTGTGGCGACGGAGTAAGAATACAATTTACCACTTCCTTTCTTGCCCGTGGGTATCGTAAAAGACGACGATGATGAAAGCAATAGAAGAAAAACTCGAAATAAAACCCTATGCCAACACGTTTGATCAGCGTGGTATAGTAGGTCAACTTCTTATAGTGGCCGAGTAGTGGAACATGAGCTGTGATGATAATACTGATGGTGATTTTTAAAAAGGCATACGTGTTATAGGTAATCAAATACGTTCTTTTCTTGAATTTGTCTTCCAATATAAAAAGTACCTACCTACTTGTAATTTTTCCTATTTTTTCATATCAGTTTATTATTATTTTTGTTATCTGTGTGTTAACGCAATAAGAGTGCAATTCATCACCTCCTAGAGCTCGTAGATGTTATAAAAACAATTTATGGTTATGATGTAGATAGACGAGGCCGTGGGTGACCGCACCGAGGATTAGTCTTTCACCCGCAGAGAGACTAACCGCGCGACGACGACCGACGTCCCGGGAAAGGAACGTCGTGAGGAGAGGGTACCCCGCAGTGTATTCTGTTGGGCCGACCACAGAGACAAGAAACTGGTACCGGTGATCAGCCCAACGACGAAAACGACGAGCTACGGTGGGTTATGGGGCCGCGCCATGCCCCCCCATACACCAACTATAGCTCACCTCAAAAAAAAAGTTGTGCACATAACATATATGTAAACGAAGGGTTACTCCATATAAAATCCTATACCAGCGTGGTCCAGTAGGTCAATTTCCCCCTCATCGTGGAGAAGGCTCGAGCCCAACTGTAAAATGACGATAAAATGAATGAATGAGAGATGGTATTTTTATTATTTTAATCAAGTTAGTTGACAATATAAACATGATTTTCTATTGTAAATTATGATGATTATGATTATCTTAGAAAGAATGGTACACGTAATTTAAGATTACCTACAATATTTCCTAATTTTACAAAGATATTTTTTATTATTACGATTATAACTAGGATTGTGAGAGTTATCACGGTTGTATTTGATTTTTGATTACCCGACGTTTCGAACACTTTGCAGCGTTCGTGGTCAAGGGCGGTCTAAGATGGCTCACATCCAACAGGTCATAGTTATAACCGTAATAACCAAAAATATCGTTTGAGCAGAAGGTATCAGATGGATGCTCTTATTCCTCTTTTGCGATAACCACGAGCAATGAGTTGGTAGTATTGTAGCCGCCACCACATAGCATTTAAAAACATATGAAACTTAAATCAATAATTCATACTATAGACATCTAAATGGATAAGTAAACATGAATTTAAATAATATTCAATTCAAAAGCCACTCAAATAACGATATTTTATAAGAGGTTACGATTTATGAGTAAGAAAAAACACTCGTCGACCTATCAAGACTCAACACTTGAATTATCACTTATTTTATTAGGGCGAGATATTATTCATATTTTTTGTCATACATACTATTATTGTGTAATATAAAACATCCCATTCAAGTACTGTAACTCTATACAAATTGGCACTTCCATTGACGCCGGTTGACACTTTTATATAACTACGATTAACAGTCAAACGAAATTAGAACCCAATAATATTATTAAAAGTTTTTTTCCCGTGGTTCCACAATGCGTGTTCCCCTTCCCAATGGTAGTGGTAACTCGGATTACCACCTACGTATTTGTGTAAACACAATAAATATTTTTTGGGCCTTCCTTTTATCTTCCTGGTGCAGATCGGGCGATATACATCAGTGTTTAAGATACATGCTTAAGATAATGCTAAGTAACAATTATTGGTATTGAAAGCAGGAACAGGAAATTTGAGTTTTTGATGATAAGAGTCAGCTTAATCTTAAATTGTGGTGCAAAAATTTTATAATTTTATATATTTTTTGATTATTTTTAATGCGTTATGATAGACCGTTTTGTGGTAGGTTTACCGTAGAGCATTTACAATATTTATTTGACATAGAGTACTTTCAACTTTACCTACTAAGGTTATAAGTCTACGTTAGGCGTAGGTATTTACCCTACTTCACCGAAACTGTCATTGAGCGACTTATCAGCAGCAGACCTCAAAGCTCACCGGTGGCCTTGCGGCAATTGTAACGGTATACCACAGATAGCGGTGGAATTAATGTCGACTGCGAACCTACTCACCAATAGGCTTACCACGAATATTTGCGTCGAAGTTGACCAATTTGTATGGATTTGGGCAGTGCGCCTATCGTCTCATTGAGGCATTGCTCCAAATTCCTTTCAAATTGTTTTTGATAAGGATTCCAATATTTTGACGCAAATATGCCGTGTGGTGACGGAGTAAGAATACAATTCACACCTCCCTATCTTGCCCGTGGATGTCGTAAAAGACAACTATAGGATGTAATATGCATATAACATCTGTGTAAGAGGAGGAAAACTCGAAATGAAACCCTATACCAACATGTCTGACCGGCATAGTATGGTAGGACAAATTCCCTCCCATTTTGGAGCAGGCCCAAGCCCAACAGTGGAGCGTATGTGGACTGCGATGATGATGACGACGCCAATATTCGTACTAAGGATAGGCTGATAGATTTATAAAGTTTGAATACTTTTTAAGTTTTGAATTTATTGAGTAGGTACCTATATAAAGGGCTATCGATCGTGATTCCGAAATCAAATTCTATATGGGGCTTAAAACGGAATTTCCAGTAGCTTTTCCTGTAGAAGTTATAAATAACAAGCGTAAAGACTACAAATACCCGGTAGACACCAAAAGTGTTCTGTTGCTAAAAATTTGATGAAAGTGTGTGAGGTATCTTTCGATTATATCAATTGTAAGGTGAAAGAATGTTAGTAACCTGGCTTAAAATAAACTAATTCTGTCTTATTTCTGAAGCAATAATGTCCCTTTTAATTTTTTTTATTAGTAGGTACGGTAAAATGCTATGCATACACAGTTATACATCAATACTTATATTAAAAGAGTTTTTGAATCTTCTAAGCACTTAATCAAATTGGTGTCATCTTATATGTTGTTTAGAAATAGAGCTGAAAGATTTACCCATTGATAAATGTATATGTATATTATGATAGAGTTTTACCATTTCTATTGGCATTTCCAGTATCACAACGATATAGTTCTGTCATCAAATTGACTTTTTCAGAATATTTCTCAATTTCTGAATCAAATAAGATATAAATCGTAATTAAATTCCACCCGGGGTTTGAATCCACTAACCATCCATTCACAAAGGCTTGTACCAAAATTATACTCTAATTTACATCCTACAAACGTAACACAACAGTTGTGATTGAATTAACCACAGCCGAGCGAACTTCCCTCGCACTCGACACTCGGACAATAGCGTCGCGGTAACTAAGCGTTAAGATTAACAAACGGTAAGTGGATTACACATGTGGTGTATGCGGCCCTTCCGTTACCATTGAGTCAAAGCACTTGAGCTCAGTATTAACACGCCTATTATTATATTAATTCGTATAATCTGTGCCATACATTTTTTTTTTGAGTAAATTTCTTTTACTGTGAGTTTCCAATAATTCAACAGCGTATCGAAATTCTCAGCTGGATATACGGCTCCTTCAAGAAGGCCTTAAGCGCTACACTTGGCAGCTGGATTGGCGCTCGCATTTAGTGTTATATATTTCCCAAGAGCTACTTTTGCTGGTGAATCCTCAGCCGGTTTTCACGACTCCCACGAGAAGGTAAGGGTTACCGACTCTTTCTTGTATTCTTACCTCACAAGAGATTTTTGCCGTTTTACGATCTATTTTAGTCTAGATAGTGAGATGAAAATTTGCCTATTATTCCATCCTAAAAATAGAGGTTGATTTTAATTCGGTGATGTTATTTATTTACCTACCTTCAATGCATATTACGATACCTATGAAAATTCAAGGATTAGGTACACATCATCTGTTATGACAATCATAGGAACGGTAATGTATATTTTCATTAAATTTTCGGTAACACCTAAGGCAATCTAAATGTCTCATAACATCAACGGTTGATTTTATGTCTCGGATTTTTTACGGAATGATAAAATGTCTTGTAGCGCTTTTAAATTTAATTTATTACTTTGGTGTTTTACAGTGTCATATTGAACAATTTTGCTAGTATTTTATGTATTTTAACGCAGAGAAAATTCTGAAGTGTAGTGAATATGATTGAATTGTGAATGGCGTGCATTTTCATGTTCTGCAAAATTGTCCATGAAAACATTGATTTGGTTATCAGCTCCCGATCAACGGCAACGAGTAAGACTAATATGACTATTATATATAATAGATATATAAAGACGTATTAATTTGTTTTTAACTTGATACTGGCACCAATAGCGCATATTATTGTAGCTTATTGTCAATAAAAAAGAAGAAGATTTTATATGTGTCAATCAACACGCAATATTGGTGTTCAAATTGTCTTAAATGTTACTTAAAATTAATGAGTCATTGCTGAAAACGGTCATTCGTCTGTTGCTATACAGTAATTACTAAATAACGTACAGTAGGTACAAACACAATTATACGAATCAATTAAAACTAGGGGTGGCCTTTTTAGGCGAAAATCCAGATAATGGATTTTCTATGCCTACTCGTAAATCAAAGAACATTTTACTTTTAATTACTTATATAATTTTACTTTTACTATTGTAAAAACATCCCGATAGAAAACTTACAGAGTCAATCAAAATAACTAAGTTTGGTAAATAACTTATTAAGTATTATAAAATAATTAGATCGAAAAGAAGCACATCGGGATATTGGTTATGAATTCGGATAATCAGGTATTCGCATAACCTATCACCGCACAATCAAGATTCTACTGTAATAATATTTACAGAACATTTATGTTATTCCCCTAAAGTAATGTGCCCAAACGGAAGCTCTCGGTGGTCAATAAACCATTCTGCACTCGACAGTAGCGCACGGGAACAATTGGGACAATAGCGAAAGTCTATTGTGTCGCATCACTGTTTAGTCAATAAGTAAATACTTCGTAAATATTTAAACAGCTTTGGCCATTGTGAGCCTTTTTTTCGTTAGTCTCTCGGTTTTGGGTTTTCTGTGTCATTTCTTGTTAAACAAATACGTAAATAATTTAATGTATCTATTTAACTTTTTTTTTGTATTAAGATTCGATAAAATTATTTTCATATTGTATATATGGATTCGAATAAAAAAGTCCATGTTGAAAAGTATTATAAATGCATTTTGTCATCGTCTTTTCTTTTACCAAAATCGTAAAATACTGTAAAGGGACCTAGAGAGAAAGCATTACAACAATCCTATCCTACCTCTGGGCAGTGAGGAATAAGAAGACAAATTCTTTTCCATTACGAAATAGGCCGCAAAAAGTAGACATTTATGTTATTATTAATTTTTTTTGAATTGGTGAATAAATAGTAGGTCGGACAAAAGTGTTATTTGTTTTACATTAGTGAATTTCTAATAAAAACAAGAAGTATTGTGTATAAATATATATGGAATTAATGCGTGAAATGAAACGTGTGCAATGTGACTCTTCATCCTCACAGCTCATATATGTTCCACTGCTGGGCTCGAACCTCCTTAATATGGGAGGGAAATTGACCTACTACAATAAGCTGATCAGGCGGGTTGCCCTTTTTTTTTGGGTGTGCTATGGTCAGCGCACACACCGTCCATTCCGTCTGTAGCGACGAAAAGACGGTGAGGAGCCCTATAACCCATCGTAATCCCTCTCCCTCGCCATGGGGCCGACCACCGGTATCAAGTTCCTTGACGTACGTGGCCAGCCCGACGAGATACCCTCGTCAACGTCCCTCCCGGGACGTCGGACTCCCTCGCGCGGTCAGCCTCTCTGTGGATGGTGGACTAATCCTCGGTACAGTCACCCACGACCTCGTCTAGGATGGCATCACACCCAGATACTCGCGCCTGCGCCGCCCAAGTCACCGGCAGCGGACCGTGTCGCCGTAGAGCCGTGTTGGCCTAGGATTTTATTTTGAGATTTCCTTCTCTTGCGTAGATGTTATCTACATATTGTAATCCCTTAGTAGTCTTTTACGACACCATGGGAGGAAAGGGGATGGTGAACTGCATTCTTACTCCGTCACCACCAATGTGATTGCATTAACAAAAAACTCGTAATATTTTACAAAGTCAAATTCAACAAGAATATATTTGAAATTGTATGCGACTATTGATATCTGCTTGATGATGACATGCGAATAGAGTCACTTAAGTCATATCGCCACCCCATTTAAGCCTTCTTGAAGTGATAACTTCTTATGGAAGGGTAAACCACTTCGTTACGTAACGCGTTATGGCATTTTAGATAACACACAATGTAAAAATTTCATTGTAACATTTATGGGATTAAATAATGATACTAATACATACACAATATTCTAATGTACATATTCAAGAATAACTAAGTATAATATAACGTAACTAAGAATAAAATATATTTTATATTTAATTGGCAGCCCGCCCTCGCTTCACTTCGGTCTCAGTTGCTTTATCCGCGTAGTTCCCGTTACCGTAGGAATACCGAGATAAAATATAGCCTATGTTACTATGGGATAATGTAGCATTCTAACGGTGAAAGAATTATCGAAATCCGTCCAGTAGTTTTTGAATTTATTCATAACAAATATAAAAAAATACAACGTTTCCTCTTTATAATATTAGTGTAGATAAAAGATTTTACTAATAAATAACCTTTTTTATTGCGACAGGCCTGTATGGACATACCCCACTGGATCTATCCAAGGTGACGGAGGGGCCGGTGTGCAATCCCATAAACTGACATACACGCAACTTAATACTGGTAGACGATCTTTGCCATCTGTGGCTTCTATAGAGCCCAACACAGGGTTAGAAATACGTCAGCTAACTCTAACTGCATTAATAAATATTTTCTGCCACTATTATTAAAGACACTATGATACTATTTGCAATGATGTCCATATAATCGGATTATAGTAGGTATTCGTTTCACAAGATCTCATCAGGCTTGCAACTTTAATTAGTTTCAGATCCCTTAGCGCGGGTATATAAATTTCTATTTGGCTTCTGTATTTATTATACTTAGTTTGTGTATTTTATTATGATTATCAATTTTCTTTTTTTTTAAACAATATTCTGCACTAATCCCTGAAATAATCTTTGAGTTGCGGGGGTCTTTACAAACATATAAGTAATTAACGGACACAAATTACATGCCTACTCAGAACAATAATTTGTGGATCCGGATTTTATCGCGTTTGTATTTGATTTTTGATTGCCCGACGTTTCAAATACTTTGCAGCGTTCATGTTCACGGACAGACTAAGATGTCTCACGTTCAACAAGTCATTGTTATTATAGAGATTTATATATATATTATATTTATCCGCTACAGAATTGGTTATTAAATTTTAACCCATACATAAAAAAAAATTGGTGGTAGTACATTAAATTTATTAGGTTTAAATGTATAAATTGTCATAATATAATTACTACAAATTTAATGTTTAATAGTTCCTGACCAAAATTATTTTCTTATTGTACTGGCAATGGTCATAAAACATGTACGATGGAAGAGGCGTAGGTACATATTACGTGGCCTAAGTTGATTGGAATATGAAGATTGGAATAAGGCCAGGATGATGATGATAAAAAAATCGAATTATACCAATTTTTCGTGTGGTTATAGAGTAGGAATAAATCACCACTCTCTATCTTGCCCGTGGAAGTCATAAAAATGACTAAGGGATATAAATTACCTGTATGTGGTAGGACCGCTCTGTCGACTATCTTTCATTTACAGCCCCGGACCAGTCCGTTCGGCGTTGTACCAATCTCGCTGAAAGTCGACGTCTAAGTAGTAGCAATTTTACTGCACTTCGTTCGGTGAGTGAGAGAACCAGAAGCCTAATTTGAGAAGAGAAGAAGAAGAAGAAAAATAGTTTATTTCTCCCTCGCAGGGGGATACATATTTGTACAACTTATTTTATTTATACATAAATATAAGAGCTGTGATCCCGCCCGTAAGTGAGTAAAAGGATCGCTACTCAGCTTTATGTTGTGGTAACACCACAACGCTGTTTTTCAGTAGCGGCCTATGGTGTGACGATTGTCAGCAGACTCAATGCTTACTACTTACTACAACTACTACTTTAGAACAATAACTAACTACCTACTACTAACTATTACTTTAGAACAATATTTTCATTTTGATTAGAATACCTAAAACTAAAATAAGTACGCACTACACATGCAAATATTAATAATAACAACAATATAGATAATGGCCTTAAGAAAAAAATTAATAATGAATAGTATCAAAAAAATAACAAAAAATTAAACAATACCAAAAGTGAAAAAAAAACAAGATTAAGAAAAAAAAAAACTACAAAAATGTATGATACACATTTTGGCTGCATAAGCGTTATTCCCTTTGTCCACCTGAATACGCCAGCGCAATCTGCGTATACGGTTTATTACGGTGTGTTATATATATTATCTTAATATATATAAATTACGTGTCACGTTGTTTGTCCGCAATGGACTCCTAAACTACCTAACCGATTTCAATCAAATTTGCACACCGTGTTCAGTTTGATCCAACTTGAAAGATAGGATAGCTTACATCTCAATTTTTAGTCGCAATATTTTTTTATTGCAAATTATTTGTCTATTATTTGACATTCACAATTATCTGTTAACTCCAAACGATTTTAACAGATCGCGATATCTGTTGACTGGATTGAGTAATTAATTAAAAGATGGCGCTGCTATGTCAAACCTACAAACGTGTTATATACGATTATAACTTGCTTTTTTACATAGATGTCATTTGTAAAAAAATATGACGACCTCTAAGACAGATGTTCTCCTACTTAAATAGTTCCACTTAAATAGTTTAATAAAATGTAATATAACAAAAACATTAGCCACAGCAACGCATGGCCGGGTCTGCTAGTATAATATATAATTACATATATCTCTGCAGGTGCGCAGAGCAGCATTTTTATAAATGTTGTTGTTTTGATTTTGTTTGGATTTTGTGAGTTTTGGTAATGACTTTAGTATCACCGATCACCTTATTGCTCATGTTCACACTCCTTTCACTGTCTTTAGGGTAGGCAGCGGCTTAGCAAAGGGCCGTAGGCGGCAGTATCACTTACCATGAAGTGTCTTGTTTGCCCGTTTGCTATTAACAACAATAAAAAAAACTATATGCATACAACATTTGTATACGAGAAGGCAAATTAGAAGTTAAACCCTATACTAATATGTCTGGTCTGTCTCTGGTCAATTAGCCTCCTATTGGAGAGGAGGTTCGAGTCGAATAGTCAGACGTG
Source organism: Lymantria dispar (assembly GCA_032191425.1). NCBI lineage: Eukaryota > Metazoa > Arthropoda > Insecta > Lepidoptera > Erebidae > Lymantria > Lymantria dispar. The sequence goes on along the minus strand of CM063452.1, from coordinate 25,590,903 downwards.
TATAAACTGAGACAGTATCAAATACGTAACAAATTAAAAGATATTTAATAAGCAAAATTGAAAATTTTGAATAACCCGGGGGTTACACAACAAATATAATAAAAAAGTATTACGTTCTCTATGAATTATCAATTAATTGCCATTTATGCCATTACATAATTTTGGAAAAGAGCTGATACTCTTACACTGCTGGACCAATATTAACCAATCATAACTAAGGACCACCGCAAGGAATCTGGCTTTCAAATGGAAAAAACCGCATCGAAATCGATCCATCCTTTTGAAAGCTACGATGTCACAGACAGACACACACACACACGCACTCAGACATTGACGTCAAACTTATAACATCCCTCGGTCGGGGTTTTAAAATATTAATTTAATACATATTTTTAACCAGGTGCAAAATCATAATCTACATCCAAAAATACATAATGCCTAGTCATTTTACTCCAACTCATGTTTAGGAGACATTCCGAAAACAGACATGCACTTCACTTAAATGGATATAATTCAATTATATAGCCATTGTTGACTTAGTTTTTGCTCTCGAACATTTTCTACGCCAACAATAGAGTTATTTTGCCAACAATAACTGTATTCGACATACAATCTCATCAAGTTGGACACGGTGACCGTACAATATACAAATTATTTCAGAAGATCAACTTTATATAATCCTAACTGTAATTCTTCTCATCATCTCGACCCATATACGTCCCACTGTTGGGCTCGGGTCTTCTCCACTATAAGAAGGCAATAGATCTACTATACCAAGCTGATCAGACGTGTTGGCGTAGGGTTTTGTTTCGAGTTTTCCTTCTTTTGCATATTATATTAAATGCATATTATATTTCTTAGTCGTTCTTTACGACACCCACGGGCAAGAGAGGGGGTGGTGAATTGTATTCTTACTCCATCACCACACGGAAAAATTGATATTATATATGTGAAAATTTGTGCAGATATTTGGATGTTTGTTACACAATTTACACAATTACGCGCCAACCGTTGAACAGCTTTGTATGAAAATTGGCACATAGATAGGATAGTACACTTCCTGGATTAACACATTGAATACTTTTTTCACGGTAATATGTTCTCTTGGGATAATAGTTCATCTTTAACGTTATTATTACAAAACTTTAATTTTGAACTTTATAAATAAAAGGCATTGCATTAACCATAGAACGTAATATAATCGCGGAATAATAGTTCAATTTTAATGTTATTTTAATTTTGCCGAATTATTAATATTTAAGTTTAAATTTTCTCAATATATGGCATTGGCGTTGACTTAAATCGCACTATAATTTCGTTACCGGAATTTAGGAATAAAATATTATTTTGGGAATGTAGGTTTTACACGGGCGAAGCCGCTGGCAGAAGCTGATATTGGAATAAGTATGATTTTTGTGAATTGGTATTCAAAAGATTTAAGATTTTTAGTTGTATAAGATCTGTTTTAATGCGGTACTTTAAGATACCAATTAAAAATCCGATCCTAATTCACGAATAGGCTTAATTTTTGAATTAATTTAAACCTTTAAATAATTTCTGCAAGCTAATTATGTAAGATGCATACCTTATGCTTTCAAATACCATAATAATTGTATTTGTCATTAAAAATGTAATTTTTAAAGCTATTTTAGCTTTTCTCATTAAAGCTTGTCAGATTTGAGATTTTTTTAAAACATTGTCTGACCTACTGAGGACCATTGTCGGACCTGCTGAGCTCCATTATTAAATATTAAGCCAATAATTTTATTTATAATTATTATCACCTAAAACAGTATGGTATCTGTGTGGTGACGGAGTAAAAATACAATTTACCACCCCCTATCTTACCCGTGGGTGATCGTACGAGACGACTAAGGGATATAAAACGCATATAACATCTATGCGAGAGAAGGACAACTCGAAATAAAACCCTATACCAACACGTCTGACCAGCGTGGTATAGTAGGTCAATTACCCTTCCATTATGGAGGAGGCCCGAGCCCAACAGTGGAACGTATATGGGCTGAGATGATGATGATGATGAAAACAGTATGCTGTAAAATAAATTTTAATTGACTGCACAGATGGCTTAATAGCTAGGATAGCACCTACCGCGCCACAATCATATTTTCGAGCCCCATGCAGGACAATATCTGTGCGATGTGTAAATAGATATATTAAATAATTCCCTCATAAATTCTCCCGCAATACAAATATTGTTTCCTTTATCAAACTGGACTCTTTAAAAAATCCAAATTGTTATTCTACATATTTCTTACATAGTGTCAAAACACAATATTTTTCAACACTCAAAACTAACTGTAAACGGAACACGAATTGTATTTATACGTGAAGTGTTTATCATGTCCTGTTCCAGATAAGATCTTAATCTTGGATTAGTGAGGTGTTAGAAGCCTTTGTTAACTTGTCTGTTAACTCGTGGTGCCACCTATGAGCGACAATAGCCATTCAGTGGTCAAGCTACTCCCACGCATAACAATAGCGTTTAGTGTAATCTTTTAATATCGGAGATCCGGTCTAATATAAAACATATCTTTATTGAAAATTTATTACAAACTAGCGATATCTTAATAAAACGAACATGTCTCAAGTTCTAACCTGCAGCTGCAGGTTAGAACTTGAAGCAAACATTTTTCTACTTATTATTGTAATATTTATTAGCACGTTTATTTAAAAGTTATGATAGAAATATAGAATATAATGTATTGTATGATCCGACGAATACAATTCACCATTACCAGGAAACTCGAAATGGAATATGTCACCATATCTGACCAGCATGGTATAGTAGGTCAAATTCTCTCCCATTATGGAGGAAACCTGAGCCCTACAGTGGGATGATAATGTATTATGTTTAATGTCACTACCAAACCCTATTTAAAACCTGTGGTTAAAAACAATAACTAAACTTGTGACCAATGAATATATACTCGCGATGTTTCCGTATTGAAACTCTCAATCATTATTATTATTATTAAGCTTATTCATCATTTACTTGGCGAGGAAGCTAATTTATAATAGCAGAAACAATATGAGCTGAGTAGTAAAGAAGATATGTCCATTTATCCATTCATCAGTCTATAGACGTCCACTGTTGGATATAGGCCTCCCCACCACAATGCCACTTGGAACGGTCCTGTGTCACTTACATCCAACGATCCCCTGCGACTTTCAAGTTGCTGTCAGTCCCACCCCCACCTAGTAGTGGGTCGTCTTAAGCTGCACGGTCCGACTCGTGGTCACCACTCGAGAACCTTTCTTCCCCAACGGTTGTCGGTACAACGAGCGATGTGGCCTGCCCATTGCCATTTCAACGTACTAATTCTGCGAGCTATGTCAGTAACACCTGTTCCTCTACGGATTTTATTACGTAAAGAAATACACAGTCCTATGCATGGCACGTTAAGCAACTTTGAGGCTTTTTATGAGGTCAACATTTAGAGACTACGTTTCAGCGCCATATGTCATCGCTGGTAACATAAACAGACATGGTAGTAGGTGTATTTATTTTAGGTTTTTTTGTCGCTGTGTGGCAGTGGTTGCGAATACTATTAACCTTTAGGTACATTGCTAGTGGGTGTCATAAAAGACGACTAAGAGACCTGTGCCTATATTGTTCTGGGCTAATTCCATCTGTTAGGCAAGGAACAGTCATAAAACTTTTACCAAAACTTTTGCAATATGCGCTATGAAAGAAGTGTAGATACACATTGAGTTGAGGCCAGACAATTGGGATAAAAGCTAATTTTTTTATATTCTGTATGTATTTTTATTTTACCCCCTCTCGTCCGTAGATATACGCACGCATGCATGCCCGTATGAGACGATTAAAGAATATAATTTGCATATAAAAGATATAATATGCAAGAGAAGGAAAACTCAAAGCAAAACCCTATGTCAAAACGTCTGACAAGCGTGATATCTATACCAATAAATAAAATTGGAGTGTCTGGTTGTAATGTCAAAATAATAGGCTTTTTTCATGCTCACACGGTTATTTGCACGACACCTATGCCTAAAATACAAATTAAAAAAAATTTGTCTGTCTGTCTGTTTGTTCCGGGTAATCTTCAAAACGGCTGGACCGATTTCAAAGATTCTTTCACCAATGGAAAACTATAATATCAGGGCGTAAACTAGGCTATATTTTATCCCGGTATTCCCACGGGAACGGGAACTACGCGGGTAAAACGACTAAAACCGAAACGAAGTGAGGGCGGGTTGCTAGTAATCTATATATTAATACGTGAAGCAAAAACTTTGTACCCCTTTTTACGAAAATTATGTGGATGGACAAGTATGAAATTTGGCACAGTTGAAGTATATAATGAGGGGAAGTGCATAAAACTAAAATTTTATATAATAATGTATTATAAATACATTAAATTCATTACAAAAGGCATTACGCATCCTACAACGCAATTGTTACACACACCCACGCATCATGCGCGCGCTTATATACTTTTGTTTACGGTTAAAATCTCTGGTCAAACCAAATGTCAAAAAATCATAATTATGACAATGTCTAATAGGCTTGTTGTACTTAGTACTTTATATATTACTTATTAGTGAAATACAGCTTGCTCAATTTACAATTATACATAAGTAAAATTAAAAGAAAATTGTGTAGCAGAAAAATTAATTAAAATGAATTATGGCCGAATATCGACCACACGGCGACCACTAGTAATAGGTAAATTTCTCTCCTATAATGGAGCAGGCCCGAGCCCAATATTGGACGTATATTGGCTGATATGATGATGATATAAATAGGTAAACGTTATAATATTAACATGTTTTTATGATAAAAGACGGACGAAAAATATTAAAACCAAATTTTAAATCTTCCAATACAAACATTTTATGGCTTCATACAACATTTACCAAAGAAATCTTCTAAGTATATTTGATACAATGAAACAGCTTACGAAAACTCATCAAGTCTCACTATACCGCTGCTCTAAGTCTTGATTGAAAGCCACGGATAGTTTTGTAATCCTCCCTCACAATAACATACACGTTATTAATTTCATATCGCCAACAAAAGAGCATGTTGCTACAAATATCTACACAAAAGGAGGCTGAGTAATTAATGTTACAGTCGTATTGGTTGAATCCAGTCGTTAGTCCCAAAGGGGGTCGCAAATCGCCGCGCACAATACGGTAGTTAGGGAGTAGGGTGTGTATCGGCGGACGTTTAACGAGCAAATTATTTAGTAAATGTTACCAAATAATAATATTAATTCGTGGATTGGGGATGCGTAGTTCATTTTCTTTGTATAGTCACAGTCGTATAATTTATAGATGGGACTTATAGGGGCATACATATCTATGTTAATGTGTATGAAAACTATATTTTCTTGGTGTGTGTGTGTTTTATTTTAATGTTACTTAACAGTAGATGAATTGAAGCCTGCTCATTGCAGGCGACAATCGTTGGGAAAGAAAGGTTTTCGCGTGGCAACCACGTATCGGACAACGCATTGTAGGACGCCCCACCCCCATTAGGTGGACCGTTGACCTGGTGAAAATGCTATGCGCCGTTGAATTCAGGCGGCACAGGACCGAATTCTGTAGCAAAACATGTGGGAAGTATGACGTACATTCGGCAGTGGACGGCGATTGGCTGTATGATCGAAAAGTGCCCCCAATTGCAAGCAAGTCCTACACATATATATATATACTTATTAATCAATACAAACGTAAATTATTTATTTTAACAAATATAAATGGGATAAAATATGCAATGGTTATAAAATAATTTCAGAAATATCGATGCATACTCTATAAAGATAGTAGATAAAATCGTAACAATCAAAATATTGATGTTACAAGTAACTGAGGCATGCACAAAGGCTCGCAGGGGCCGTCCCCTCATAGCGGAGGGTGGCCAATGAGAGGCCCCGTCTTCACCAGTGCAAACAGCAGCGATCCTGAATGCCACATAATTGAGTGGCTCCTCGACGCTCCACTGATCCATTGTCGTCGCCATTAAAGCAATTATTAGCTAAATGTTCGCAAATTAATGATGGTTTTATAGACGTTCTATGCATGAAAGCGTTTCGAGTGATGTCTGCATTCATAAAGGTCAACCTGTAAGTAATTTTCTAATGAAGAACTGTATAATTATGAACATTTTTATTTGTACTTCACGTAAATCAAGTTCGACACTTGGGTGCTTAACAAATTTAATCAGCGTATATATATTTCATATCATACGTTCATCATCATCATTATCTTCCTGTGGTCCTCTTCTATCGTACATATTACAAAAACTATTGGCAATAGTTTTATGAACAGGCTCTCTGAGCTCAAGCCTCCTTAGGAATATCATGATACATATAGAAAAATAAAATGGTTACATAAATACGTAACTCTGTCCACGCCGTTAGGCTGGAAGCTTGCTACAGCAATATACATCAGAAACATTTAATTAAACTTTAAACAAACCTTAGAAGAACATATTTACTTAAACTTCTTTGACTGGAAGTCTTCTACACTCATCTATAGAAATAAATAAAATTGATTGAATTGATTTGTAATGTCGAAATAGTAAGATTTTTCATTCTCACAGGGTTACCACACCCAGCAATTGTACGTATAATCAGCTATGATGCATGAATGATAATGACGAATGAACTGTAAGCTGGTCAGACTGGTCTGGTTCTTGCATTCATATTATATGCATATTAAATCCCTTAGTCGTCTTTTACGATACCCATGGGCAAGAAATGGGGTGGTGAATTGTATTCTTACTCCGTCACCAGTCGAAGTTTGCTTGCATAGATATTGTTTGCTTTTTATATATCTTAGTCGGCTTTTTCAACTTCCATGGGTAAGAAAATTATTATCGTCATCAGTCGACGTCTACTGCTGGACGTGGGCCTTCTTCATGTTCCGCCACAAAATACGGTCCTGTGTCGCCCGCAGTCAAGGACTCAGAATTTTCGCCAAGTCATTCGCCAAGCTGGAAGGAATGCGTCCTAAATTACGACGTTTGATACGTGGTCGCCACTTGAGAACCTTTACTCCCCAGCGGTTGTTCGTTAAGTGATGTGGCCTGCTCATTGTCACCTCAACGTGCTAATTCTACGTGCTATGTCATTTATATCATATTGATTTTGTTGTAGGAGCACACTATCGGCAGTCGTATATCTACAGTCGCTGTTCGTCCAGGGTAGTACCACCCTCCTGCAGAAACTGACATCTGAATAGTAGTAATTTATTACTGCACTTCGTTCGGTGAGCGAAACTTTCTGAGGGTGTTTGTACCTATATGGTGGATTTTGGTGATGCCTTTAATATCACCGAACTTCATTGCACACCTTCACTTTCTTCAAGGTAGGCGGCCTATAAAAAGGCCATGAGTGGCATTGTCACCTATCATCAGCTTTGCTGTTTGCTTGTTTGCCACCAACAGTAAAATTTTGTACGGATTGTACGGACACATTGTACGGATATGAAAGGGGGGTGGTGAATTGTATTCTTACTTGGTCACTGCACGGAAAACAATACAATAATATCGCTTACATTGAAAAATCTATGAATTAAATGAAATATAAAATTACTAGCTTTTGCCCGCGGCTTCGCCCGCGTAAAAATTTACTTGCATATTGAACTATTATCGCAAAGAATATTATCGGCATAAAAAGTATTACATTTCTTAATTTAAGAAATACTCTATCTGCGTGTGAATTTTCATCCAAATCTGCTGAACAGTTTACGCGTGATTGATTAACAAACATCCAAATATCTTCACAAACTTTCATATTTGAATATTACTTCCAGCCTTGTAGTTCAGATTCCCGTGCAAATACGATGATGAATATGCCTTTCCTTAGTCTTTGATAACGTACATTTCCATTGGTGAAAAAAAATTATATCAATCAAACACCCGCAGTTTCATTCACGCAGTAGACCCCATTCCCATGCCAATGCCGCGATAAAAAATGCCTATGTTACTCGCTGATATTATAAATTTACATGGGTTAAAAAAAAAATATAAATACCAGAAATATCAGAGATAAAAATTGCCTATGTTAATCGCTGATAATATAGGTAGCTTTCCATTAGTGAAAGAATTTTAAAAATTGGTCGACATCCCCCGGTTTAGTTCTCGTTCCTGGGCAAATACCGGGATGAAAATAGCCTTTATATGTTATTCACTGATAATATAGCTTTTCATTAGTGAATTAATTTTTAAAACCATTAAATTCCCGTGATTTCACCGGCATTGTACCCGGTCCCGTAGGAATATCAGGATAAAAATAGCTTAAATATGTTACTCGCTTAAAAATAGCTTTCCATTAGTGAAATAATTTTAAAATCGACTTAATTCTCAAGGTTGCTCCAGCCACACTGAGATAAAATATAGCCTGGGATAAAATATAGTCTAAGTTATTCCTTATGTACGCCTGGTAGACCTGATGGTAAAATATAATCAATATCGATCCAGCCGTTTTGAAGATTACCTGTACGGGACCGTATTGTGTGAGCATAAAAAAAAACCTATTATTTTGATAGACAAACAGACGCTTCAAATTTATTTATTTGTAGAGATAGAAAATTGAAATAATATCTTGATTGTAACTTATTATCTGGTAGCTGCTAGAAATATTACCACACTTTCATTGTTCGTAGGTGTCGCAAAATACTACTAAGACAAAGATTTACATCGACCTGGACCAATTGGTGATGCCGTTTGGCCAACAATGTCGTCCGCCAGGCAGCCGGTCATAAAATGTTGCTAGAACCTTTACAATATATCTACGATGGCAGAAAAGTACTTACATATCGCGTCGATCCAAAGTAATTAGGATAAGAGCAAGATAATGATGATATATCATTGGCTGGGTGTCGTCGACTAAATGCGTTTTACCCTTTTGGGGCAGCCCAAAATTGACCCTTTTGGGGCAGCCCAAAATTGTTTCTTAGTGCGTGCTTACCCCAAATAACCGATCGGTATACAAAATTTCACATTCTTAGGCCCGGTATCTTTAGCTATACACTTTCACCCTCTTAGGGGTTGAATTTCCAAAAATTCTGTGTTAGAGCTCGCTTATCCTTGCCAAAAATTTTTTCATAGTCCTTGGTAAGTGAGCACTAAGAAAATCTTGGCATATTCCAAGAAAGCCGACCATGTACTAAAATGATCCTTCCTAGGCTCGGTGATTTCGGTTAAACGCTTTTCACCACCTTAGGGCTAAAATTTCAAAAAAGCTCTTTTTTAGTGAGCACTTTCCCTAAGAAAGGCAACTTTATACAAAATTTCATGTTTCTAGGCCTAATGATTTCGGCTATATATTTTGCACCCCTTTAGGAGTTGATTTTAATAAAATAATTTCTTAAAGCTCACTTACAACAAAAGAAAGAGAATTGCATAGAAAGTTTTATGTTCCTAGCCCCAATAGTTTCGTATATTTCACCCCCTTAAGGGGGTGATTTTCCAAAATTCCTTTGCTAGTGCTTGTGTACCCCAAGCAATAAAACGACGAAAAAAAATTACGTTCCCCTATTTCAACCCCTTATACCCATTTTTTCGCGATAAAAAGTAGCCTATGTCCTTTTTCAAGTTGTAGTCCATATCTGTACCAAATTTCATCAAAATCGGTTTAGACGTGAAAGGCTATATGCTTTTCACCCCCTTAAGGGGGTGAATTTCTAAAAATCCTTTGCTAGTGCTCGTGCACCTCAAGAAATACGACTATGTAAAAAAAAATTCATTTCTAGGCCCTGTGCTTTTGGCTGCATGCTTTTTGGTATTTTAGGGGTTGAATTTCATCCCCATGTAAATGAAATTTCCAAAACGCTTGAACGAATATTTATTTATTTATTATCAGGTGCCTTAATACAAAGATTCGTGGTTCTATCATCGAAAATGACGAATTTCCATACAAAATGTCATCCCCTATTTCAACCCCTTATACCCATTTTTTCACGATAAAAAGTAGCCTATGTCCTTTCTCAAGCTTTAGTCCATCTCTGTACCAAATTTCATCAAAATCGGTCCAGTGGTCTAGACGTGAAAGCGTAGCAGACAGACAGACAGACAGAGTTACTTTCGCATTTATAATATTAGTAAGGAAGTAAGGATTGACTTTCACTCCCATGTGTTATGATACAAGAGTATTTTTACTGTAGTGCAATAATGATTGCCGATGTTTATGCGATTATTAGTTAGACATTGTATGTAAAACTATTTTACGGATTTTATAGCATTTGTATTTGATTGCCAAACGTTTCGAGCCCTTTACAGCCTTTAAAAATGAATAATAATTTAGCATCATGCCCTCTGAGTTTTCTTAACGGCTCTTTCAGGTTCAGTATGGCCGCGCTCCGGCGGTGTGGTATCTACCTAGTATACTATATTTCTTAGGTGTAAATTAATAGTCATAATAATTACCACACGTTTAATGTTTAATAATTACTAACCATAAACAATATATTTATTTCGTATAGAATAATTTTCTTCTTATACTGGCAATAAATTTGTACCAAAAATGTTGGTCAATATTTAATAACTAATTTCTATAACAAGAACTTGTTGGAAGTTGGACATCTAAGTCTATCCATGATCATGAACGCTGTAAAGTATTCGAAACGTCGGGCAATCAAAAATCAAACACAAACGCGATAAAATCCGTAAAATAGTTTTATTTACAATGTACATATTTTAGAATAATAACCTATAGAAGGATAATGTCAATACTTCGAACTTTCAAAATTTGAATCCAAAAATACTATTTTTTTTTTCTATTGTCAACGGTGGCAAACGAGCAAGCAGCACACCTGATGGTAAGTGAAACTGCTGCACATGGACCTTTGCAATACCAGGGGCACAGCTAGGCCGCTGCCTACCGTGAAGGAAATACTTATACTAATGGCGCTCAGACGATTACACACGTACACACGCACACCACTATACAAATTATCAAGTCAAATTTTGTTTTTATTAATATAAATCGTAGAATTACCTTTAAAAGTAATGTTAATAATCTTTTTATGTTTTTCAAATGTGTTATGACACCATTTGAATGCACAAACCGTCATAATTACCTATTTATTTTTTAAGAGTTGCGTACGTTCGTGCAGTACAATGACTTGTACATTACGGAACGATTCCGGTGTAAGCTCCATTAGGCTCCAATTGAAATGCCTCACTTTTTGTGCGTGAGCTTACCTTTTATACGTTATTATTCTAAGGTACATATAATGTAATAATTAATTTTAAATAGCAATACGCAGATCACCAATACCAGTAGTAGTAATTGTCACGGCGCCGCACCAAACATTCACTAAACTTAATAATGTATTCAAGGCACGACCAATAATGTTTCAACAATGCTTAATTCATAAACTGTCCCTTATTTAGTCCAACTTGACTCACACTCCAATATAATAATATTTAAAATTGTTAATTTTCACCTTTGTGTAGAACATAGGTACTTCTTGTGATAAATGTTTCGCCATTCTTTACAGAATTTTATGGTTGACCTAGGTATTGGAAGAATAAACCGTTTCTACACCCCAAAACTAGACGAATAAATATCTAACAAAAAGAACTTAGCTCTCATAAACCTCTCATAAAGGCACAGGCCTCCTTCACAATGGGAGGGAATTTGACCTACTAAACCGCGCTGGTCCTATAAATTCAAACTTGGTTAAACTGTAGACCTCATAAACATTTGTTTTAATGATTCTTGATTCTTCAAGAATTAATATTGTAGATTAGTTTATTAGATTTGTCACAACACTTTTTTTTAACAAGTTTTGGTGTGACCAGACTCCATCGAACTATCCGGGCAATGGAAGGACGTCGTGTACATCATCAACTGCCATTTTATTCCTCTTTGCTAATTGAACGGGCAATTCATATAAATACGGCCTACTTGTTGGGTGAGCTTTTCGGGTAGGTACTTATTCTGTTTACGAGCCGGCATTAAGGTACTGGGACATTGTCATCTCGTGGCTGGCCTCCCTGTAAGTGACGGCTATAGCGGGTCTTGGGGCCGCGCGCTATCCCACTGTCGCCCTGGACGGAGCCGGGCGGTGTTGTGCGGCTACGCTTATTGTAGCCGCACATCCTCTTATTTATTGGCTTTAATTATGCATCAAGCCTCCCGCATTGCATAGGAGGGAAGTGACATCAATTTCTTCCAACTCCTCCTGTTTAACTTTTCCAATTAAATTTGTGGGACCGTCTGTGTGGTGACGGAGTAAGATTACAATTCACCACTCCCTATCTTGCCCGCGGTTGTCGTATAAGACGATTATGGGATATAATATGCACGTAACATGAGCAAGAGAAGGAAAACTAGAAATGGAACCCTATGCCAACATATTTCCTCTGCACCGACCGAGCAATCCTCTGCACCGACCGAGCGTCCTCTGCACCGACCGAGCAGGGGACGTTGTGCGGACGCCCATGACGTGCGGTGTCCCACAGGGGTCGGTCCTCGGACCCACCCTGTGGAACATCGGCTACGACTGGGCGTTGCGGGGGAGCCTCCCGCCCGGGCTGGGCGTGATTTGTTACGCCGACGACACGCTCGTCACAGCCCGCGGTGGGACGCTAGAAGAGGCGGTAAGCCTGGCGACCTCGGGTACCGAGGAGGTCGTCAGACGGATCGAGGCGCTGGGGTTGAGGGTCGCCCTGGACAAGACGGAGGCCCTCTTGTTCCATGGGCGCACTATGAGCCCTCCCATCGGCGTCTCGATCACCGTCCACTCGGTCGACATCAGCATTCGGGCCCATATGAGGTACTTGGGCCTGGTGCTCGACGGGCGATGGTGGTTCCGGGAGCATTTCCGTAGGCTCGCTCCGCGGCTCGTCGGCACGGCGTCCGCCCTATCGTGGCTTATGCCGAACGTGGGCGGACCGAGCGCTGCGTGCCGACGGCTGTACGCGGGGGTCATCCGGTCGATGGCCCTGTACGGCGCACCGGTGTGGGCGGGGTCCATGACCGCCCGACTTAGGGCCCTTCTGTGGCGACCACAGAGGGTCATGGCGGTCAGGGCCATCCGCGGATACCGCACGGTGGCGACGGAGGCAGCGTGCCTGTTGGCCGGGACTCCCCCGTGGGACTTGGAGGCGGAGATGCTCGCCGAACTATATCGGCGGGTGACGGGGGTGCGAGCGGAGGGCGGTGTGGTCTCGTTAAGGGATCTCACCGCCTGGCGCGTCGACGCCCGCCGAGACGTCATCGCCCGTTGGGCAGTCCGGCTGGAGAGGCCTCGGTTCGGGGTGCGAACCGTGGAGGCCTTCCGGCCGGTGCTGATGCAGTGGTTGGAGAGGCGGCACGGGGTGCTCTCCTTCCGACTGGTACAGGTTTTGACGGGGCATGGGTGCTTCGCCAAATACCTGCACAAGGTCGTTAGGAGGGAGAGTACACCGTCCTGCCACCACTGCGATTGCGACGAGGACACGGCGCGCCATACGCTCGAGGCCTGCGGGGCTTGGGCAGTGCAGCGCTGTGAACTCGTCGCAATCATCGGTACGGACCTGACGCTGCCGGCTATCGCTAGGGCGATGGTCGACAGCGTCAGGAATTGGGACGCGGTCGCAGCCTTCTGCGAGACAGTGATCTCGCGGAAGGAGGCGGCGGATCGCCTGCGTGAGGAGCGCAGCCTCGATGAGGAGATCCGCCACCGGCGACTGGGGCGGCGCAGGCGCAACTATCTGCGCCTCATGCCGCCTTAGCCGAGGCCGCGGGTGACGTGACCGGGGATTAGTCCGTCACCCGCCGAGAGGCCGACCGCGTGAGGAAAGACCGACGTCCCCCCCGAGGGGGGGACGTTGGTCGATGGGAGGGTACCCCAATAGGGGGTATTCCGTCGGGCCGACCACTGACGACAAGTTAACGCTGCTCCAGTGGTCGGCCCAACGACGAAGGCGACGTGGTTTTCGGGTGGGTCGCGGGAGTTGCGTGCTTAAGCCCCTCTGTCGCCCCGGACGGAGTGGTGCGGAGGCGCGCCGACCGCGGCCCACCCACAAAAAAAAAAAAAAAAAAATGCCAACATATTTGACCGCCATGGTATAGTAGGTCAAATTCCCTCCCATTGTGGAGGAGGCCCGAGCCCAACAGTGGGACGTATGTGGGCTGCGGTGATGATGATTGTGGGACCCGTCCCAAGACATTAAAATCGTTTCCCGCAACTGCCCGACGGTCAAACCTTGGTGTGATCTATGGAGACCATTGTGGATCCTGACTTACAGGAGTTACAATGGTGGGAATATATGTGGAATTAGTTCCAATAAAAAAGTATCGTATTAATCCCTAGTTCAAACACTCGTATGCGCCCAATAATACATACGAATTGAAATTACTTATATTTTTTTCACAAATGCATGAAAAACTTTTGTATTTAAATATTAAAAGAGATTACGGTACTATAGAAACTCAATTTAAAAATATCCTGACGCAAATAATCGTCAAAACCCCTACCTACTTCAAAGATTAGTCCATAATCAGTAAGCAACCGAGTATAATACCCCGGGGACTAGTCGGCAGTAAGTCCCCGCAAACGGAATGGATAATTCAATCACCGGTGGAACGCGCCGTCTAATACCAAAATTAGCAATACGATATGAATAAATAGATTTTGGTCTCTCGAACAAAGTAGGTATCGAGGGAATAAGTTATAGGGGACGCGGCTGTTTAGCGAATCATTAGTTTTACTAATGAAGGGTTGCGTAAAATATTCGAATGTCAATGTGAGTAGGGTCGCACAATGTTTAATTTTGCTTCTATTGAATTATATAAGTTGTACTTGTACTATCTTTATAATATAGTATTTTATAGACACACGCCTTCATCCCTTAAAGAGCAGGGATATAAATTTTCGTCACACAATTCATAGTTTTACGTAATAGTATTTATGAGCGTATTATCGCTAACCATAGTTTAAAACACTATTATCACTGTTGAAAATATCTTGAGCAAAATCCTAAGCAAACCGAATAGGCCGAAGAAGTTTGCCACTGATGACAAAGTCGGGTACTGGTGGCCCGCGCTTCAAAGAGGTACACACCCGGCGGACTGTGGGCTCTTTCACCGCCTCCTCTTGTTACCACGGACGGATTGGTAAGTGCGTAAAGCATGATGGCCAGTCGCTAAAAAAAAGTTTGGGGTAATAAATACCCAACAATATTGTTTTCTGCTTACAGCGTGTTGACGGAGTAAGAATACGGTTCACTACCCCGTATCTTGCCTGTGGATGTCGTAAAAGACGACCAATGGGTTTATCACATTCATGACACTTTCTTTGTCCGTGTGGTGATGGAATAAGAATACAATCCACCACTAAGACGACTAAGGGTTATAATATGCAAGTAACATCTATGCAAGACAACAAAAATTCGAAATAAAACCCTATACCAATCTGTTTGACCAGCGTCTCATTATTGGGTTTGAGTCGCCTCCAAAATAGAAACGAGATTGACCTAGTATATCATGCTGGTCACACGGGTATAAATGTTTGTTTCGAAATTTCCTTCTAGTAAGTCCTGTATTACAGATATTATAAATGTGGGTATCTGTAGTAGGGTGAGCCTCAATAAAAAAATGGTAAGTTACAAAATTGTATTTGAATTATACCATCATCATTCATGAACGTTTTTATGTATACTTCAAAAATAATACTGATGACTAACAGTCTATAACGTGAAATATAAATAATTCAGTTAATATTATTCGTGATATTAATAGTCCTCCTACATATCAGAAAAACAATAACATGTAATTCTCCATACCTAACTGAAATAATACAAACCAATCGCTGACACTAAACATAATAATGGAAACATATTAATAATACAACTAACGTAAACAGATAGCAATCTGATCTCGTTGTTGCATCTACATCAATTATAACTGGTATACATTGAACGGAACAGAGATACGCCAATTAGGCGAGGCGCAGGAAGCTGGCGCGCGTGCGCACACCCTAATTGTTTCCGACTGAGTCTCGCCCGCCCCCTCGCTACTTCCCTAAAACCCCGATACCACCCCTACTCTCTTAAACTCCTACTGATAGTCACAAAAGCAAAAAGCTAGTCTAGAACTTCAACGTTCACATAGTAAGATACGAATTTCGCAATTGAAAAGTAATACAGGAATAATAATGAAATTAATAAAAGTAAATATGTATTCAAAATTAGTTACATTACATTCTTATACAGACAAATACATACATACATTCCGCGTGATAACGGACTTAGAATACAATTACAAGAGAAGGGTCTCTCTTGCCCGTGGGTATAAAATGCAACTAAGTGATATCTTATGCATGTAATGTATGTATTATGATGATAATAATGAACACACACGCAAATACACACATGCGTATTCACAATCTAGTTAAATTTTTAAAATTATTACTAAAATGTATTATACCAGGCGTTGGCTGAATGCCAGCGCTATTTTTTTTTTAGAGAGAAATAGCACGAGCTTAGCCAAGCTTTTTCTGTTCGTCGTTAAAATTAAAGTATTTTATGTAAGAATTTATTTCTGTGTTATGTTTGTGTTTTTTATTAGATTTAACGAGAAAAAAATAATAAATGGTTTTCGTTATTTTTTCTTTCTTTTCTTTTAGATATTAAATCTCAATGTCAATATTTTTTATCTGTTAATTTTGGCACCTACAGCAAATGTTACTTATTTGTAATACGCAATAAGTTTTTCTTCCGTATGGTGACAGAGTAAAAATGCTGTTTACCACCTCATTTCTTGCCCGTGGATGTCGTACATGTCGACTAAGGGATATCATCATCATCATCATCATCTCAGCCCACATACGTCCCACTGTTGGGCTCGGGCCTCCTCCATAATGGAAGGGTAATTGACCTACTATACCACGCTGGTCAGACGTGTTGGTATAGGGTTTTATTCCGAATTTTCCTTCTCTCGCATAGATGTTATATGCGTTTTATATCCCTTAGTCGTCTCGTACGATCACCCACGGGTAAGATCCCGTGGTGGGTGAGGTGGTGGGTGGGTAAGGGGGTGGTGAATTGTATTCTTACTCCGTCACCACACGGAAAAGGGATATATTATCCAGATAACATCTACGAAAGAGAAAGATAACTCTAAATAAAACTCTATACCAACAAGTTTGACCAGCGTAGTATAGTGGGTCAATTTCCCTTCTATTGTAAAGGACGCTCTAGCCCAGCAGCGAGCTGAAACGATTACAATTTTTTTTTCCTTCTAGTACTATTGTAGTTTCAGATTATCCTTCCACTTTGTTTGCACCAATTTTCAGCACGATGTTAAAACTCTCTTTTATTGATTGCCTGTCTTACACTGACCGCTTGACTATACTTCGGTGCGCTTATTAGTGGATAGAAATGCTGTCCTGCAAGTTCCTTTAGTAGTATATATCTTTAAGCACGACCATGCTTGATCCTTTTCTTTTTGATTACCGGTTACAGTCCAATTACATCCCGCCCACATTGTCCGAAGCAATGGAAGAGACAGCGAACAAACTCATAACCTGTCCTACTGAACTTCTCTCTCTCTTTCTCTCTCGCCAATTGGGCAGACCACTGGTAATAAGACATTGCATTAGGTGATACCATGCTTCATCTCAGCCCATGCACGTCCCACTGTTGGGCTTGGACTTCTTCCACTATAGGAGGGCAATTCATCTACTAAACACGCTGGTCAAACGTGTTGATATAAGGTTTTGGATCGAGTTTTCCTTCTTTTGTATAGATGTTATATGCAATATGCATATGGTGGAACAGTTATAAACGTACATCAAATTTAAGAAACACCATCTTTATCAGTATCTATATATTCATACGTGAAGCAAAAACTTTGTACCCCTTTTTACGAAAATTACGATGGACAAGTATGAAATTTGGCATAGTTGAAGTATATAATGAGGAGGAGTGCATAAAACTGAAATTTCGTATAATAATTGATTAGAAGTACATTAAATTCATTAAAAAAGGCATTACACATACTACAACGCATTCGCTACACACATACACACGCACACATGCGCGGACTTATACACTTTTGTTTACGGTTAAAATCTCTGGTCCAACCGAATGTCAAATAATCATAATTATGATGACCATATCTAATAGGCATTCGTACTTAGTACTTTATATATTAGTTATTAGTGAAATACAGCTTGCTCTATTTACAATTATACATAAATAAAATTAAAAGAAAATTGTGTAGCAGAAAAATTAATTAAAATGAATTATGGCCGAATTTCGACCACACGGCGACCACTAGTATATAGTAGTTTCTCAAGAGCAATTAAATGATACCTAACAAGCGTAAATCATTCGTATCGTAATAGAAGCATTCGCTAATTCGTCAGAGTGAACAAATCGCGGACACACGCCAATGCACGTGCCTCTCACAATGAACATTTAAGCCATTGTGCAGAACTGAATTGCTTCCGGATGACCCGTGTCAAGTTGCACTAGGAAAAAAGTTGATATTTTACGTGAGCGCTGATATATCGCATGTTTGAACTCTGAATGATTGATTAAATATACAAAAAAAAAACCGACCAAATGCGAGTAGGAGTCGCGCACGAAGGGTTCCGTACCATTATTTACAAAAAGGGCAAGAAAATCCCGTTTGTTATATAGGAGCCCTCCTTAAATATCTATTTTATTTTTAGTATTTGTTGTTACAGCGGTAACAGAAATACATAATTTGTAAAAATTTCACTATTGCGGTTCTTGAGATACAGTCTGGTGACAGACAGATGTACGGTCAGACAGCAAAGTCTTAGCAATAGGGTCTCGTTTTTACCTTTTGGGTACGGAACCTTAAAAATGATCGCTCGTATATCTGAAATTCGTACACCGATACCGATGCGTCATTTTATAATTCACCTCGCAATCAGCGTCGGGAACAACGACAAAAGTTTACTAAATCCAGTTACTCCTCCATCTATATTTTGTAAATAGTCTATTTAAGTTTCAAATAGACTATACTTAATTATGATCAAGCACCGTGTGATGACGGAGTAAGAATACAACTCACCACCCCCTTTCTTGCCCGTGGGTGTCCTAAAAGAAGACTAAGGGATTAAATATGCATACAACATTTATGCAAGAGAAAGAAAATTCGAAATAAAGTATTGTACCAATCCGTGTGACTAGTGTGGTATAGTAAGTTAATTTCCATCCCGTTGCGGAGGAGGCTCGAGCCCAGCAGTAGGACGTATTTGAGCTGTGATGATAATGATGATGAGCATAGTCAATTTGTTGAATTTACTTTGACGTGTTAGAGGTTTCTCAGAATAAATTGATACTCACTATGAGATCGTTAGCCAATTTTTACAACTTCCTCGAGTAACAAAGGGATGACGACATTATTCTTATCCCGACGCCACACGGACATGCTATTTACTTAAATAGAAGATATGTTCTTGATACATGGAGAGGATTTATGTGGCTGAACTCATTGTTTGCCATATATTGAAGTGATAATTCCTTTAGGCGCGTTGAGCACTTTTCTAGGTAAGTAAAAATCATGGCACTTGCGTCATCGTCATTGAGCACTTTCGAAACTCGCGTTATTTTCATCGCACGGTTCCCATAAACTATATGTATACTGTGTATATATGCTCATATACCCCCGTGCGATATTTTTTATGGGTACTAACTTGACAGATAAACGCTTCTGTCATCTTTGAGAACACATGACTTAAGGAGGGTTTAATTGATTAATTAATGGATAGCTTGATTGAATTAATTTTTTTATCTGTTTATCTTACAGAAAGAACGGACAGACATCGTAGAAATCAAAAATTATCATTCAAAAACCAAATACTTTTAATCGAAGATCCTAAAATAGCAAAAGTGTATTTATCTTTAAGTTTTCACTTCTGTCGGCAGTCCTCTTGACTGCTTTGAGTTTTTTAATGTCAGTGCATTATACGTTTGCTTACCTCATCAGGGAGTGAGACCACAAAAATATATACAAAAATATAAGTTTCGGCTCTTGATCGGCTAAATAAAGCTCAGTTAATCTGAAGAGAATTTTGTTCGCTGTTATTGCTGTAACAAAATATAATCTTTATCAAAACAACGACATGTTTTTGAATAACCCCTTTATTGTACGTAATTATAGTAGTGATAATCTCTAAGGTATTAAAAAATTCGTTCTAATACGTCCCTTTACACTATTGAGGGGGTGAAGTAAGATGTAGGGTATACTAAAGAGAGGTGAGGGGGAGGGGATGTAATAATTCATCATCTGATAATAGCAGGATTAACACGATACAACCCTTTGTGGATGGGTAGCAAAACTTTATGAAAACGTTTGACGGCACTGATTATTATTTATTCACTGTACATTAAATATTCGCGTTATTGAGCCGAGTGCTTTCAAAATAGATATAAACCATTAAACTGATTTTGTAAATGAATATTGTATGTAAAACTATTTGAAATTATGTCATTGAATTTTGAATTAATTTGGTACCTATTTTATTTCATACTTTGTTTTGATGTTATAACGTTTTTAAAGTAGATTAACTGCCAATATTATGATATAAATAAGGTATTATAAAAGTGAATACCTTTTTAATTATAGGGTAATTGTAATGTATTAAAATTTGGATTGTATTTTCTATATGAAATGACACTACTGACAATAGAATTTCCAAGAATAACAGCGACGTTGAGGCAAGCAGCCGTTCCAATAACTTCAGAAGCCTTACAGTGAGTTTTCAATTTAATGATTTGAGTCTAGTGAAAGATAAAATGCAAAGCCAGGGATAGATAATAAATAATACATATTATTTTATGAGTTTATAAACTTACGTTTTTAAATATGGATATTGTATATTATACGAATATGTATATTATAAACTTAGCATATAAATCCGAAAGATTAGAAATCAACACTACGTTCTGCAATCGAAAGCTTAAAGCAGTAACGTAATTTTAAAAATCTGAATTGCCCGTTGTGCATTAATTTTATTATATAGACAACATTCTAGCACTAGCGGCTATAAATACTAATACTACCAATCCTCACATTGCTAGTGGGTGTCGTACAAGGAGGTGGAGGTGTTTCCATTAACCTGGGCCAATTACATCCGATGCCGTGTAGTCAATAATGACGTCAGGCAGGTGGCCTGTCATAAAATTATTGCCTAATTATTAACTTTTGCAATTTTTTTTTTTTATACTTTTGCTTCGATACTAAGTAATTGGGATAAGAGCAGAATAATAATGATGAATCTAGCACTAGCATTAAAATCCTTTAAATTAATA
Source organism: Lymantria dispar (assembly GCA_032191425.1). Classification (NCBI taxonomy): domain Eukaryota; kingdom Metazoa; phylum Arthropoda; class Insecta; order Lepidoptera; family Erebidae; genus Lymantria; species Lymantria dispar. The sequence continues at coordinate 25,569,626 of CM063452.1, read as the reverse complement.
AAAATAAGTAAATAATATGACGCTGTATATTAATAAGAATAAGAAAAAATCTAAATAAAACTCTGTACCAACCTATATCCCAAGCGCCGTATAGCAAGTCGATTTCCTTTCCATTTTGAAGGAGACTCGATAACAGCATTGGAACTTATTTGAGCTGAGATTATGTTGATGATGTAAAAAATATTGTACGAAATATGCAGTTTTCTATAAGTTTTTTTTTAAATAATTTAGAAATAATTTAGAAATAATTTGCAACGTTCTCAAAGTTTATATTAAAGAATTAGCACATTGTTTTTTTTTTTTTTTTTATTGCAAACGGTGGCAAACGAGCAAACAGTACACCTGGTGGTAAGTGTTGCTACTGCTCATGGACCTTTACAGGGTCGCTGCCTACCGCGAAGAAAGTGAAGGGAGTGTGAATGCGTGCATTAAGGCTCGGTGATACCAAGGGCACCACCAAAACTCTCCACACACAAACACCCTCAAAAAGTTGGGCTTCCGGCTCTTTCACCGTCTAACTGTCGACAGTGTGGTCCTACAACTCTTAGACTACTACTACTACCACTAGTTTTCTGTATATACTTTTAGATTTAGTTTACAATAGGTACCCGCTGCTGTTTAAATTACATGTTCTATAAACCAGAGGGGCTTTCGTACTAACAACCACCTACGCGATCAGCAATGTCAATTTATATTTGCTTGCAATGATTACGCGTCTAAACTCCCTATCTATTTTTGCAACGTGGGCACTTTGTGCAACCAACTAATACTGGTCTATCGTGTTCTTTATGGCAGATATATTTGAAGACAGCAAAGAGGACCTTATATGTAATAGTGAGTTGGTGTTGAAATAAACTAGTAGAATTAATGTGTCAGAAGCAATGCATCAAATCATCCCGCCGGGGCCACCGCTACGGACGTGCCGCGTAACCGGACCCACTCACATCATAATGCTACATAATTCAATTGATTCCCCAACACTACCCGCACGCTTTCTTCTAACTTCGTTTAGAACGTTTTGATATCGGATACGCCGCTTTGACGCCTTCTTATACTTACTGTTAACCCTCAATAAAAAATAAAATAAAAGTAGAAAGATTTAATTGACAATATTGTATTTTAAAAATTAAATATTATTACAAACAATTTAAATACTAACTTAATGTTGGTAAGAGATTACTGGGGAGGAGAATGAGACACGTCCTAGGTTTTCGGGGTAAGCTAATTTAGCGATGGGAGCAGCTGCGTAGGATATTTGTGCTGGAGCCTGAGCATAAGTCACTGGTGCTGGGGCCGTGTAGGTAATCGGGGCTTGAGCGTATGCTACTTTAGTGACAGGAGCAGCATAGGCGATCTTGGTAATTGGAGCAGCTTGCACTTGAGAACCTTCGTAGCGAACAATAGCATTGAAACCTTGGTTGTCATCAGCGGTGTACTCAACAATACGCTGCAAACCATCAGGCTGCAGTAAAGAATAGGAGCCTTGCACAGCGTCTCCACGTCGAGACTCCTGTTGTTGTTTTATATCTCCAGTCTGTGAGTCGTGTACAGAATATGAGAAATCATATTGAGCGGGTGCTTCAGGCTGAGCGTACACCAGCTTGGAGGCGGGAGCGACCGGGATAGCGATAGCAGCAGCGACAGCTACTATGCCGAAGAATGTTAGGAACTGTAACAAATTTATTTCGATAAATGCCTATTATTATACATTTATTTATAGATATAGAAATAAACATTCGTGTGGTGACGGGATAAGTCAGAGTAAGAACAATTTTCTACCCTTGCGCTTGTCCTAGCGTTGTAAAATATAACTTAGGGGTGTGATATACGGATAACATAAATGCAAAAAAGGTAAAATCGACATAATACCCTATGCCAACGCATCTAAATTTCCTTGCCATTGTAGAGGAGGTCTCAGCTAAAATGATGTTGCTAGTTGCTGTTGGTACTTTAAAGCCGATCTATGCTGAGGATGCTTTATGTAGGCGAGGAAGAACGCGTGCCGAATCAAAATTTTAAGTTCTACGGAAAATTGCAATTTACAGTTCTAGAGGCTGTTTATCGCACAGGAACAAGAAGTTTTCTCCTGTCCTATTCCACCTCGATCTTTTTCTCTACATTTTATAATAATGAAGTTTTGTTACGGCTAATTTTATCATCTCAGCTCATATGTATAAGTTCCACTGTTGGGCTCCAGCTACCTCTATAATAGGAGGGAAATTGATGTACTATACCACGCTGGTCAATCGTGTTGATACAGGGTTTTATTTCGAGTATTTCTCCTCTTGCATGATCTCTTAGTCGTCTTTTATGACACCCACGAGGAAAGATTGTATCCTTAATTGTATCCTTACTCCATCACCACACGGTAACGCCCAATTTACACAAAATTATAAAGCACTCACTTTAGCGATCATGTTGATTGACTTGTTTAATGATAACGAATATACCATTACTCGCCTCGCAAAGCTTTTATAGTAAAATATTGAGTCATATTTAGAAATGTATGCATATAATTATGTGTAAAGCAACCTATGTATAAGTACGTGTGTACTTACAGCGTACGTTCATGGTTAAGTTGTAGGTATATAGTAGTAAATATCTTGTCATAATGTTAAACTACTGTTTTATAATTATGTATGTAATTATCCGTGTAGTGACGAAGTAAGAATAAAATGCACCAAACCCTATAGCGCCCGTGGGTGTTGTAAAAGTCGACTAAGGGATATGATATTTATATAACATCTGTGCAAGAGATGAAAACTCGAATTACTACTCTATACCAACACGTCTGATTAGCGTGGTATAGTAGGGCAAATTTCGCTCCTATTATGGAGTAGGCTCGAATTCAACAGTGGGGCGTATATGAGCTAAGTTAATAAGACGATGAAAAGCGCTATTAACAAATAAATACTGTATAAATTACTGTTACTGTGTAAAGTCCCGTACAGACGTTGGTCGAGCCTAGGCCAACGCGAGCGTCGGCAAATAGGTACAAGGCGAGTGCGTCTACACGTTGGCCGAGTGCGGCGAATGCCAACGCGAGTGGCCAACGTAGACGAGCGTTTGTAGAAGTGTCTACACGTTGGCCGATGTCAGTGTTCATTGTGCACTGAAACTCTACGGACGTTGACATTAACGTTGCTGCAGCTTCGACAATTTATTTAATGAGCGTATATAACTATTATCTCAGTGTATACCGCAGTAAAGTGGGAAAAAAAGAAGGTGGGTTGATACTGAGTATTCACAGAAATAGAACAGTGTAAGATATATCCGTGTGGTGACGGAGTAAGAAAAAAATTCACCAGTCCTTGTCCCTATCTTGTCTGTGAATGTCGTAAAAGACGATTACGGGATATAATACATAATAAGCATATAACATATATGCAAGAGAAGGAAACCTCGAAATAAAACCCTATACCAACCTGTCTGACTAGCATGGAATACTAAGGTCAGTTTCCCGCTTATTGTGGAGGAGGCTCGAGCCCAACTGTAGGACGTATATTAGCTAAAATGATGATGAAGGATGAAGATACATTTTGATACTATAGGTAACATATAGGGTGACTTGGATCTAATTATTTACGTCGCATATCTAGAAGTAGTGGTGCAAATTTGAAAATATAATCATTTATATTGAGAGACAATATCACATTAAACACGTCTAACCGCGACGGATGTCAACCGTGTAATGACGACTCGGCCAACGTGTAGACGGCATTGGCCGAGCGTAGACGAGTGCCTTTGATTTGTGCACAAAAACCGACACCGAGGCGATGTGAGGCAAGTGATCACGAGCGACGGCGAGTGACGGCGAGTGAAGACAAATCAGCTGTCGTTCGCCATCGCTCGCCTGCACTCGGCCAACATGTAGACGCCCTATAAAGATGAAATGGAATTCGAAAATATTTCATGCCAAAAGATATCATAAAACAAATTGAAAAAGTTAACGACTTAGTAATGTTTATTGAAGAATGACTGCATAGAAAACGTAGTGGTTAAAACCGATCTACTGTGCTCGGTGTCATTAGTTCGATTCTCACGTAGGACAATACTTTGTGCGACAAAAATTTTTGTTGTTGTTGAATCTGGGTATAATTTTTGTCCTTTAATTATAGGTTTGTAAAGTCCCCTGCAATACAAGGATTATTTCCTTAGTGCAGAGTGTTGTCTTTTTATAAAACACCGTTTATTGAATACTAGCAACCCGCCCTCGCTTCGGTTCGGTTTACAGTCGCCTTAGCCGCGGCGTAGTACCCGCTTCCGTAGGAATACCAGGATAAAATATAGCCTATGTTACTCCCTGATATTATAGCTTTCCATTGGTGAAAGAATTTTTGAAATCGGTTCGATGGTTTTAGCATGAAAGCGTAACAAACAAACTAACATTCTTACTTTCGCATTTATAATATTAGTAAGGATTATATGGTAATACGTTTATTAATGTAGTAAAAGAATAAATTTAGGAACGGGTTGAGAGCCCTCAGCGCTCACCCACCAGTCCGGGTAAAGTTGTCACAGCCATCTGAGGCTAACAACTAAGTCACACAAAAAAAAAATTAGGAGAGGTAATAATCAGTGATAATGAGGCAAAAATACGCTAAACTTTATACATTTTAGCTTTTTTTTTGTTTTTTTGGGGTGGGCTGCGGTCGTCGCGCCTCCGCACCACTCCTTCCGGGGCGACAGAGGGGCTTAAGCACGCAACAAACGTCCCACCGTGGGCTGTGACGAGCGTGTCGTCGGCGTAACAAATCACGCCCAGCCCGGGTGGGAGGCTCCCCCGCAACGCCCAGTCGTAGCCGATGTTCCACAGGGTGGGTCCGAGGACCGACCCCTGTGGAACACCGCATGTCATGGGCGTTCGCACAACGTCCCCTACTCGGTTGGCGTAGAGAACGCTGCGCCCCTCCAAATAGTCCGCCACCCGCCGGGTGCCGGACTGCATAGCCGCCTCAGGTAAGCTGGCACTCCGTGATAATGGAGCACCTCCCTGACGCAGCTGAATGGCAGACTATTGAATGCGTTGGCGATGTCTAGGGACACCACCAACAGCACTCCCCCGCCGGTGACGGCCGCAGTCGCCACGGCCCTTAGGCGCAATAGGGCCTCGATCGTCGAACGACCCCTCCTAAACCCAAACTGGGCGTCCGACAGATATACATTTTAGCTTCCAAGTTTACCTAGTGGTATGCATTGGATCGAGTCACGGGTCTGTTTCCAGGATCCAGCATTTTTAGGTTTTTACGCCAGATGATTCTCAGTCTATTAGTGGAATAACAAGGCACGTTACAGAACAACAAGTTGACCTTCCATTGCTTCGAATGGTTTAAGTGCGGTACCAGATCATAGCCTGCCAAAAATAATTATTGTTGTAATTAATTATTATTATAATCCTTAACAGCAACTAACTCCTAACAGCATGAGTTCTGAAAATCACCTGTGCATATAGGTCATCGTCCTTCGCGATGGGCTCAACTGTGGGTGACGACTATCCCCAATCCCCGCATCTTCTGACGCTGCTAACCATCGTTTTAATGACAGTTGGCACCGACAGATCTTGCTCGATAGTATCGACAGCCTCACCAGGATGTTATACCGACTTGTAAAGCGTGGTATAGCTGATCTAATTTCTTCCAATGTAGCGGAGAAGGAAGCTCTCGCCCAGGAATGTCAAGTATATGAGCTGAGATAACGATAATGATGATATTTTTAACTCATAGACAAGATATAATATATGCCTTAAAATCTGTGGTATCTATTAGCCAATACTAGTCCAAATTAATATTTCGTCACGATACAATTCTGGTAGGCTGTTTTATATTTCCAAATAATATTTATACGAGGTAATGGATACATTAATAACATGATGTATATCTATTAATTTTTTTAATAGATATTATATAAAATTTACATATAAAATTCCGGTATATATGTGTGTTGGTAATTATTCTTATCCTAAACGATATAATCGTTTTTAATGATTTTTTATTACACTTGGTTGGCTAAATTTAGAACTGAATGCCACTTGAGTATGCGTTATTGAGTAAAATTTATTTTATTTTTAAAAGTTTTTAGATTTTTATGGTTTTTATTAAAAATAATGTTAAGATAATCGTAAAATGTGGTGATGGAATAAAAATACAATTCACCAATAGTTTTCTTTGCACTGGCTGTTGTTCAAAAAACGACTACGTAAATATATACACAGATAACATTGTTCCAAGAAAAAGGACACTCGATCCTATGACCCTTGTGATACATTTATTTAATTTTAAAAAATCCCTATAAAATGCTATGTCAACTTAGAGTATCCTGGGCTATTAAGCCAAATTAAATCTCATTAAGAAAGAAGCGAGACCGGTAAGGTGTATTGGTACAAAAACAAAAGTCAGTAGTAGCGTATAAAACAGAAGAACTACTGTCATGACTATTTTGAACGACCCGTTTATTGCTGATGAATGTATTATTGCCGAATTCATATACACTATTTATCATCTTATCGATTTTGAAATACCTCCCCACAAGGATTAATAATGCCATAAAACCATGATTAGCATGTAGTTTGGCGATCGAATTTGGTGTCCTCCTGCGTAATAGGCCTCTTGTTAACGACCGTTTTTGTCAACGGGTAACGGGCCGATGGGAAACGGTTACCTTTGTAGACGCTCCGCTAAATATAACATGAGCTCGTCCGTTATTGTCGACATCAGTTCTGTACTTAAAGGGCGAAGAAGTACACGTCAAGTGCAAAGAAAAAATTTATTCTAGCCTACTATTTATACAAAAAACAGCAGCTAAAAAAGGAAAAAGCTATGGGTTCATCCTATTTTATTAGAAAGAGAGTCTTATGGAGTATTCCATACTCTCATGGAGCATTTAAAGGAAGACGGAAGAAAGTTCTTTAACTTCTTTCGAATGACTCTTGAAGGCCATATAGATAAAAACGTACGCACATCCATCGTCATCAACACACTTCAATAAAATGACGTGGTCCATTGCATCGGACCGACTACCGTCACGCCGAAGGGTGACGTCCGCGTATCCGTTGAGTTTCGTTGCAACGGGTATGTGTCCGTCACGTTAACAAACACCCACACTAACCTATTGAATACTGCGCGTCGGCCCGTCGCCCGTTATAAAAACCGGGCCGTTCTCCGTTGTCGTTAACAAGAGGCCTTAGGAGGGTCATTAACCTACCACAACACGCTGTTCAGAAGGAAGGACTTTATTTCAAGTTTACCTTGTCTTACATAGATGTTAACAGTCTTTTACGATAAGATAGGGACTGGTGAATTGGATTCTCACTCCCTCACCACATGGAAAGCTACACATCCAATTTGATTGCCACTGCTCATTCTCATGGTGAGCCTTCAGTTCATTCTGACCGCAAAGTCGAGAAAAAGAGGTGTTGACACATAACATTCTTAATTCGTTATCACACTAGTGATAGCCTTACTATTTACAAACACTATATTCATAATAATTGAACGCCTTCTCAATTGGACCGGTTACAGGTTACATTTTATTAGGTACCGTAACCTCTCTCAAGTTCATATCTTAATTCTGTGTTAATATTGCGTCAGATTTACTGTTGCATTGAATTTATTTCAACTGTTAAATTTTCTGTATGATGACGGAGCGGACAGAGCGGGCAAGATACGGGATTAGGAATCCCGTGAATGTCGGAAAAGACGAATAAGGGATTAAATCTTAATATATATAAATTACGTGTCACGTTGTTTGTCCGCAATGGACTCCTAAACTACTTAACCAATTTTAATCAAATTTGCACACCGTGTGCAGTTTGATCCAACTTGAAAAATAGGATAGCTTACATCTTAATTTATAGTCGCAATATTATATTATTGCATATTATTTATCTATTATTTGACATTCACAATTATCTGTTAACTCCAAACGATTTTAACAGATGGCGATATCTGTTCACTGGATTGAGTAAGTAATTTGTGTGTGCTCAAGGGGATTCGAGAATGGTTTAGATTCACAATTGGACCCAGTAGGTGCCGCTTTATTTGAACAGAACAACGTCTGTTGGGTCAGCTAGTATGCATATAATATCTATGCAAGAGAAGAAAAACTCGAACCAAAACCCTATACCCCAACCCAATGCGTTTGATTAGAGTGGTTTAATAGGTCAATGCCCTATGGTGATGGTCATGCCTTGCCCTACCTTAAACAACCTGTCTGACCAGCATGATATAGTAAGGTCAATTTCCTTCCAATTGGATGAGGCTCAAGCCCAACAGTGGGATGTATATGAGCTGAAATGATGATGAATGATGAGTAAGCTGCAGCTGTATGATGGTTAATTTAAGAGGGTTACCGCCTTTTCATGTATCTCAAAAAGTTGATGTAATGCTAAAGATACAGACAAATCATAACATTTAAATTTTATTAATAAAGAAATTATTATTAACATGACTGCACAGATGGCGTAGTGGTTATGATAGTCTTTTACCGTGCCAGTGTTCTGGGTTCGAGTCCCACGCAGGATAACACTTTGTGCAATACGCAAATTGTTGCACTGAGCTTGGATGTAATTTGTGTCCGTTAATTTTATATTTGTAAAGTACACGCAGCACAAGGAATATTGTCGCGCGTCAGTCGAGGAGAGGGTACTCCTCAGGAGTATTCCGTCGGGGCGACCACTGACGACAAATCACCCTGCACCGGTGGTCGGCCCAACGACGAAGGTGACGTGCCACGGGTGGATTATGAATATGAGGTACTTGGGCCTGGTGCTCGACGGGCAATGGTGGTTCCGGGAGCATTTCCGCAGGCTCGCTCCGCGGCTCGTCGGCGCGGCGTCCGCCCTATCGTGGCTTATGCCGAACGTGGGCGGACCGAGCGCTACGTGCCGACGGCTGTACACGGGGGTCATCCGGTCGATGGCCCTGTACGGCGCACCGGTGTGGGCGGGGTCCTTGACCGTCCGACTTAGGGACCTTCTGTGGCGACCACAGAGGGTCATGGTGGTCAGGGCCATCCGCGGATACCGCACGGTGGCGACGGAGGCAGCGTGCCTATTGGCCGGGACTCCCCCGTGGGACCTGGAGGCGGAAATGCTCACCGAGTTGTATCGGCGGGTGTCGGGGGTGCGCGGGGAGGGCGGTGTGATCTCGTTAAGGGATCTCACCGCCTGGCGCGTCGACGCCCGCCGAGACGTCATTGCCCGTTGGGCAGTCCGGCTGGAGAGGCCTCGGTTCGGGGTGCGAACCGTAGAGGCCTTCCGGCCGGTGCTGATGCAGTGGTTGGAAAGGCGGCACGGGGTGCTCTCCTTCCGACTAGTGCAGGTGTTGACGGGGCACGGGAGCTTCGCCAAATACCTGCACAGGGTCGTAAGGAGGGAGAGTACACCGTCCTGCCACCACTGCGATTGCGACGAGGACACGGCGCGCCACACGCTCGAGGCCTGCGCGGCTTGGGCAGTGCAGCGCCGTGAACTCGTCGCAATCATCGGTGCCGACCTGACGCTGCCGGCCATCGCTAGGGCGATGGTCGACAGCGTCGGGAACTGGGACGCGGTCGCAGCCTTCTGCGAGACAGTGATCTCGCAGAAGGAGGCGGCGGATCGTCTGCGCGTGGAGCGCAGCCTCGATGAGGAGATCCGCCGCCGGCGACTGGGGCGGCGCAGGCGCTACTATCTGCGCCTCATGCCACCCTAGCCGAGGCCGCGGGTGACGTGACCGGGGATTAGTCCGTCACCCGCCGAGAGGCCGACCGCGTGAGGAAAGACCGACGTCCTCCCCAAGGGGGGGACGTCGGTCGACGGGAGGGTACCCCGCGTAGGGGGTATTCCGTCGGGCCGACCACTGACGACAAGTAAACCTGCTCCGGTGGTCGGCCCAATGACGAAGGCGAGGTGGTTTTCGGGTGGGTTGCGGGAGTTGCGTGCTTAAGCCCCTCTGTCGCCCCGGACGGAGTGGTGCGGAGGCGCGCCGACCGCGACCCACCCCAAAAAAAAAAACAAAAAAAAAACGGGTGGATTATGAGGCCGCGCGCCGCCCCTCTGTCGCCCCGGACGGAGCCAGGCGACGAGTGCGCTGCCGTAGCCCACCCCCAAACAAAAGTACAAGGAATATTTCCTTAGTACAAGGTGTTGTCTTTAACAAAAAGTAATTGTGATTTAGGGATTTACAGGGATTTGTAGGAGTGGGTACGAATTAAATAGTCCATTGTTTTGAATGTACAAATCCGCCACTGTGTGCAACATCTACTTAGAATAATTATAAATTAATCCTTGACATCAAGTGTTCATCCATATGGTGACGGAGTAATAATACAATTCACCACTCCCTATCCTGCCCGTAGATGTCGTAAAAGACGACTAAGGGCTACAATACGCATACAACATACGCATACAACGCATACAGCAAGAGAAGGCAAACTCGAAATAGAACCCTATACCAACCTGTCTGACTAGCATGGTATAGTAAGGTCAATTTCCTTCCTAGTGGAGGAGGCTCAAGCCCAGCAGTGGGACGTATATGAGCTGAGATGATGATCGAAGTGTTACTAATAATATTGGAATTAACAGTCTAAAAATAATATTACATCGATTACGAGGCGATGTTACAGATTGTTAATTACACAGAAAAATTCTTTGTGTTCTGCATAATTGTGTGGTCAGATTGCGGTCAGTGAGTGGATTTTCTCCTAAACACAATTCTAATTTTCTTTTTTCCAGTCTCTCTTGTCCCGGATTTGCTGAAAGAAACTTCTGTATAAAATGAGCAGCATTTATGCATCTACTAAACTCTGCCACGACTCACCCCAATCCACTAGTGGTTGGGGCGGTAAACTACGTCCCGTCAAAAATATCCGCGGTCCGACGTCCTCGTCATCTTCTTGAAGAAGGGGATGACGCTATCACGATCGCCCAAGAAAGGGCCTACACAGCTCGCGCAGCGATAACACAAAAAACTCCGCGGTATGGCCTCGCGGACGAGGTCGAAAACCGCGGCGCGTAAATGTCATTAACCTAAACGTGGCCACGCCCACTTTGCTTTCAGCGACGCCCCGAGCCGAGGTCCGTTCCCCACAGGGAGAGCCCTCGGGCGATGTTCGCTTAACTTACTTACCGGGTTGAGAGCCTTCCGCTCGCCCATTGACCGCGTTAAGCTGTCAAGGTCATCTGTGACCAACAGCTACACACACAACAAAAAAAAAAAAAACATCTACTATTTTTATAAACACTCTAAATATTTTTTAAACTGTTGCTTTTACACAAATAAATTAATAATATTCTGAGTCCAAAAGTAGATTATATAAAGATGACCTTATGTTACTGATGTCATTAATGTATCCCAATTACCATTCTTTCGCTCATTGTTGGATATAGACCTACTTAATAAAAAATAACGCTGTCATCACCACGCTTGCCAGGTTGGTTGACAGTAACAATTGACTACCTAAGCCGTTTTGACTACGGGTAAGGTGTGAGGACAAATTGCGTTCATAACCGACGAGGACCTTTCTAAATGCATAGTTGACATAAATTTGAAATAATATAATCTGACGCAATCCATGACAAAATTAACACGTACTGTATGATAGCGGCTACGAATACTACCAACCCTTAACTTAGTCGTGGATGTCGTAAAAGATCAAAAACTTTACATAGACCTGGATCAATTCCATCTGATGTCGTTTAGTCAATAAGTACATGCCCAAGGAAGGTTGACGTCAAGCAGACGGCCGGTCATAAATTATTGCCTGAGCTAAGTATTTACAATATGTACGATGATAAAAGTGAACATATTACTTTCACCCCAAGTATAGTGATAAGAACAAGATGGTTATAATGATGGTGACTTAGACGAGAGATAATACTTATGATGGGGAGACAATAGAATTGACTGCACAGTTAGGGTAGTGGAATAGCGACCTCTTAATTCCATAAGTATTATGGATTCGATTCCCACGCAAGACAGTTTTTTGTGCGATACATAAATCAGGGTCCCTAAGCAATGCAATTTTGGGCCCCTTTTCATTAATTTTCATAAAGCCTATCAAATACGAGATATATTCGTGGCGGGATTGTGATGAGCTTTTTTTTTATTTTTAGGAAATCCCAGTAAAAGAGGAAGTCAGGAAATTCTGGCTGGCATGAAATTGATGATAAGTTATCATTTACCACTAAAAATTAGCCTAAATTAAAGCTCATCACGTTAAACCCGGCAATGAAACCGAGCTCGCCGCCACAATACCATTACAATACCTGTCAATCTTGGAGCATTCTCGGGGCCTCTAGTCGATGCGGAGCCCCTAGGCAGTTGCCTAATCCGCCTTATGGATAATCCGGCCCTGGGCGTGGTGTATTGTTTTTAAAAAGAAAAGCCAGTGTGAGTTCTAAAGATACACAATTGGGCTTTTGAAAAAGAATATTTTTTATATGTACCTATTTTAAAACTTTATTAATAATAATATTGATATTTAGTGCAGAAAACTCTAAAAAAGATTTTTCAATTAGTTATAAACATTTAAAAATTATCAAAATTTGAATAAAAATCACGTGACAATGAACGCGCTAAGACTGAGTTGTGACGTCATAATGTTAAAGTTATTTTATAACAGTACAGTGTATACAGCTATTACCCATGAGTTGACAATAATATTGGTAATTTACTGCTAAAAACGATTTGTTGTTACTTATATTTAATTATTTAACAATAACAGCAGAATTAAATAGATCAAAACATTGTACTTATTATCTCTGTATAAATTGCAATGAGTGAAAGCTAACATTATGACGTCACGCGCGTTTGGATTTGTTCGGGAGCTGTCGGCGTGTTTTCGTTACTGGATTCAAAAAAATATTTTTATTTAGATATAACTTTTGAATTATTGCGAAACATAAATAAAAAAAATAGTTTTGTTATAAAACTTAAATATGATCTTTCCATTTATTACAAAAAAAAATTCAAATACCCAATTGTTCATAAATGACTTTTAAATATTATATTTATCATTCATTTAAGTACATCTTAACTAATATTATAAATTGCGAATGAGAATATGATTCTTTGTTTGTTATCCTTTAAACCATAAAATAAATTTTAAAAATCAAGATACATTAATCAGAAAGTACCATTTATATACATATATATATATATATATACATAGGTTATATGAATATTATCCCACATTCCCACGGGAATGGTAACTACGCGGATGATATATCGCCATATCATCAAATTTTCTAGTAACATTATGATATAAGAAAAGAGTATGTCTCACTCTTTTCTGATACCCAAACAGCAAGACACTGCTCCTACTCTACTTGACACAGCGTCTGCCAACTACTTCGATACACAAAAGGCTGTAAATTAGAAATAAAACAAAGCCTCCCCATTAAAACTTTAATTTCAAAATAATAAGGTAGGTACATACATGCAAATAGTTGTCGCAACGTCGTTACCACAAAAAGAATTCGTTTTATGCTAAATTAAATCAAGACTACCCAATAATGGTGTATGAGGTATAAAAGTGTCACACTGTAAATTTTCAACGACATATTTTTCATTCAATACTTTAAGAACCTCGTGTATGATGACGTGGTAAAAATATAGTGTAAGTAAGAAATGATAGGCATTCTTTACTTTCCTATAGAAGTCGTAAAACCCGGCTGAGTAATCATGAGAAGAATGTGAAGCAGCATTCTCCCGACCAACTTGTAATACCAACTGAGGTATTCCGGAGTGGTAGGACCACACTGTCGACAGTTATCTGTTTACAGCCGCGGGCCGGTCCGTCCGGGGCAGTACCATGCTCTCGCAGAAAATCGACGTCTGAGTAGTAGCAATTTGTTACTGCGCTTCGTTCGGTGAACGAGAGAGCCGGCAGCCCAACTTTCTGAGGGTGATTGCGTATGGAGGGTTTTGGTGGTGCCCTTGGTATCACCAAGCCTCAATGCACGCATTCACATTCCCTTCGCTTTCTACGCGGTAGGCAACGGCCTTGTAAAGGTCCATGAGCGGCAGCAACACTTACCATCAGGTGTACTGTTTGCTCGTTTGCCACAGTTTGCAATAAAAAAAAAAAAAAAAAATTCCCCTTTTTGATGTGAAACATCTATAGGCGAGGGTGAACCTGATCATTGGCGTGGCGTAAACAGCTCGTGGGGTTACGACGTCATGCTTTATGATGGAATATGCGAGGGTAAATCTGATTGTTGTATGTGAATATTAGGGCGTTTCAAAAAAAAAATTGTTTTTTCTCTCGGAACCAGGCTCAAAAGGTTCGTTCAGATGCCAAAATAGGCCTCTGAAAATATGAGCCCTTAATATTAATGTTAAGGATGTCCGCATCACACTTTTCGATTTTTCGAAGAATTACATAGGAAATTTTTAATTTTGATTTTTGTAACTAATGAACCATACATTGCTTTGCAATTTCCATTACATATATTTGTAGAAAATTAAACGCACTACAAAAAAGGTCTGATACTATTTTTTGATAAATCCACTCATTCAAAAGTTATTCAAGTTCAAAGTTAAATACCTTCTATGTCTAATTTCTGTCTTAATGTCTATTTTCAATATTTGATGTTATACAGCTTCGAAGTTAAAATTTTTGATTTTTTGCATTTTTTAGCTAAACTGTATAAATATGTATGTGTAAATTCAACTCAAAAAACTTTTTGTACTAAATTTAATACTAAAAAAGGTACTTAACTTTGACCTTGAATAACTTTTGAATGAGTTGATTCATCGAAACGTTATCAGACCTTTTTTGTAGAGCGTTTAATTCTCTACAAATATATATAATGGGAATTGCAGGGCAATGTATGGTTCATTAGTTACAAAAATCAGAATAAAAAATAAAAAAATTCCTATGTAATTCTTATGGAAAATCGAAAAGTGCGATGCGGACATATTTAACATTAATATTAGGAGCCCATATTTTCAGAGGCCTGTTTTGGCATCTAAACGAAACTTTCGAGCCTGGTTCCGAGTGAAAAGAAAAATTTTTTTTTAAACGCCGTAGTGTATATATATATATATATATATGTACATAATTATGTAGCCTATACATAGTAGTGTGTGAGTGAGACGGAGCGACGCGATGTTGTGCACAAACGCCTGTACGCTATCTCTCTCGCCTCCCTGAGCTCGCATACCTATTGTGTACTCTGAAGAAAGTAAAAGTTTATTGAATATAAATCATCATTTTCTGGAAAAAAATGTATTATATTATTTTATTAATACTTTATGCTATATTAGTTCCTGTCATAATCTGTTCTTTTATGCATAAATACTTGTACAAAATAACTTCCATGTTTCACATCTGCCTGGCGTCCTAAGCAACGGCACCCTTTTTTAATACAACACCCTGCGCTAAGAAGCTCCTTGTATTGCGGGGGGGAGTTTACAGTCATCCATTTACTGAACAGAAATTACACCCAGACTTGGCACAACAATTTGTGGATCGCACAAAGTATAACCCTGCACGCGAATCGAACCCATACAACCAACCCACTTGACAATAATAAGTTGGCATCTCAATCACTATGATATTTGGGCAGTTATTGGCAGACCTAATCCAACAGTAGACGTTTGACGGAGTATGAATGCCATTCACCACCCCTTCTCTTTCCCATGGATGTCGTTAAAGACGACAAAGGGATTAAATTATAACAAGACAGTGAAGATTTGAGATAAAAACCCTACAGCAACACGTCTGATCATCGTGGTATAGTAGATGAATTTCTCTCCTAAGCTCAGGCCCATGCTCAGCTGCCCAGCTCATACTGGGAAGTATGAAATGAAAAAATACTGAAATGATGTTGATGAGACACATAACTCATAAAAATCCGGTGTTTAACGTAGGATCGAACCTGTTCGGGCCGACCAGGGAGGACAGGGAACTCGGTATCGATGGTCAGCCAAACGACGAAGGTGACGAGCTACAGTGGGTTACGAGACCGTGCGCCGCCCCTACATCGTCCCGGGCGAAGCCGGACGGCGGGTGCGCTGACCATAGCCCACCCAAAAAAATAACAAACGATCGAACCTATGCGTATTCACCTAATTATCACTATCTAGTATCATAGTCTCTTGCTTTATGTCGCTCTGATTCTTATTTGTGTTCATCTATACCAATAAATAAAATTGGAGTGTCTGTTTGTAATGTCAAAATAATAGGCTTTTTTCATGCTCACACGGTTATTTGCACGACACCTATGCCTAAAATAGCAATTAAAAAATTTTTGTCTGTCTGTCTGTCTGTTTGTTCCGGGTAATCTTCTAAATGGCTGGACCGATTTCAAAAATTCTTTCACCAATGGGAAGCTATAATATCAGGGCGTAAATTAGGCTATATTTTATCCCGGTATTCCCACGGGAACGGGAACTACGCGGGTAAAACGACTATAACCTATAACCGAAGCGAAGTGAGGGCGGGTTGCTAGTTAAATAAATGTTTGTAAAGTTTCTCGCAGCACAAGGATTTATTTCGGGTGACGGGACCGGGGATTTAGTCCGGGCACCCGCGAAGAGGTTAGCCTTGCGACAGCGGTCGGCGTCCCAGTAGGGGACGTCGACGGGAGAGGGTACTCCCTAGGGGTATTCCGTCGGGTCTGAAGTCAAGGCACTCTGCACCGGTGGTCGAACCAACGACGAAGGCGACGTGCTATACGGGTGGGTTACGGGTGTGCGTGCTTACGCCCCTCTGTCGCCCCGGACGGAGTGGAGCGAGGTGTGCGCCAACCGTAACCCACCAAAAAAAAAAAAAAAAAAAATACAAGCACGATGATTTCTTTGTTTGTATGGGGTGTGGGGAGTTATTAAATAATTATATTTATAAATATTTAAAAAATAAAAGTAACAAAATTCAATTACTTCCTTTATTAATCTATTATTTAGCTTTCTTTATTAAGCTATTTATCATTTATTGTTGGTAAGAGATAACTGGTGAGGAGTATGTGATACGTCCTAAGTTCTCTGTGTAACCTAATTTAGCGAGGGGAGAAGAGTAGGCGATCTTGGCGATGGGGGCGGGCACGTAGGTGACTTTGGCGATAGGTGCAGGAACGAGAGCAACATTGGTGATGGGAGCAGATGTATAGGCGACCTTGGCGATGGAAGCAGGGGCGTAGGTGACCCTGGGGATGGACGCAGGTGCGTAGGCGATCTTGGTGATAGCAGGAGCGAGAGCAACCTTGGCGATGGGAGCAGGAGCATAGGCGACCTTGGCGATGGGGCCAGTAGCGTAGGCGATCTTGACGGAAGCTGGTTGTACGGCAGAGCCTTCATAGCGCACGTTAGCGTTGAATCCTTGTAGATTATCAGAGGTATAGTCTACTATGCGAGTCACACCGTCGGGTTGTACCAGCGAGTACGAGCCGCGCACAGCGTCTCCTGAGCCTGACTCCTGCTGCTGCTTCAAGTCACCAGTCTGCGAGTCTTGCACTGAGTAGTTGTATTCATATTGGGCGGGCGCTTCAGGCTCAGCTAATAGCACTTTGGAGACTGGTCCCACTGGGAGGACACCAGCAACTGCGGCAGCCATCAGGCCGAAGAAAATCAAATACTGTAATAAAATTATTAAAATTAAATTTGAATATTCTATAACAATAACTACATATTTAATTATCCTCAGCAAATTTGTTGAAAATAGTTTTATAACAACTCACTTTGGCGATCATGTTGATTGTTTGGTTGTATGTTGTTGAGTGTGCTGTTGTTGTCTCCTCGCGTAGCTTTTATAGTTGCTTTGATAGGTTTTGTACATATTAATATTTATGTATGAGTTGAGTTGTAAACATTTACTTTTATGCCTACTAATAAATATATATGTACTTGGAATATCTTACACGCAAATACTACTAGACTAGTTACAAATATCGATATTTATCATTATCATCTCAGCACATATAAGTCCCATAATTATGTTCGGGCCTACTTCTATATTGAAAGTAAAATAGATCTTCTATACTATGTTGGAACAGTTTTGTATTGAATTTTTCTACTCTTGCATCGGTGTTTCTAACATATATCCCTTATTCGTTATTTATCCCATCCAAGGGAAAGGGTAGTTAATTGTATTCTTACTCCGTAGCCACAGGGTCACTACTAGAACATTATACTACATTGCCTCTCTCAAATTCATACGTTAATTCGTTATCGATTGCGTCAGATTTGCTACTATTTTAAAAGAATTGTTCGTTTTTGTTATAAATTAAGAAATTATGTATCATCACCCGTTACTGTCCGTGCAAATGAATGGGAACAGTACTGTCCTAACTTAACTGCCGTTTTTTCACTTAGCGGGGTATTTAGGGCATTTTCCTCACTTGAGAAGATTTATGACCTAGTGAATGTTGTAAGGTTAATTAATAAGGCGTGGCTTTATAAAGAATATAGTGCATTTAAATATCCGAGCCTAACATATTCTTAAGAAATTTGTGCTACTAAGATTTTCATTGTGTTTTACCCTCTAGGTATACATCAATCTATCAACGTCCATGAAGGAATATTGCCATATTCATCATACTTAGCAGCCTGGTTGACAATTACAGTTGGTGTTATAAGTTTTCAGGGGAGCCCTGCTACCCACTCCCTTGGTGCTGCCTCAACCGTTATATAAGGCTATTGGATAAAAGCTAGGGGTGACGATATATTGTATTCTTAATCAACCACCACACGGGGCCTTTCGTAATGCATAGTTAGTATAAATATAAAACTGCAAATCTGACGCAATCCATAACAGAATTAAAGTATAAACCTAAGAGAGATAATAGTACTATATATGCTTCACAGATGGCGTAATGGTCTAAATAACGGCCTTCTATGTCGGATATCTTTGTTTCTATCCCAACGCAGGACAGTTCTTTGTGTGAAATACTAATGATTGCTCTTAGTCTGTGAATTATTTTTATTTGTTTATTATATAAAGTTAAAAAAATACCTCGACATACAACAATATATTTCTCGGTGTAGAGTGTTGTTTTTAAAAATAATAATAACAATATAAGAGAGTTTTAGCGACAATGTAAAGGTGTCAGTAGCGATCTTAAGTTTTAGTCAACATTTTAGTGTTTCTTAGTGTTATATATTGTATATTTTTACTTTTGCTGGTCTATTTTGTAATGTTCTACGAAATTGTGAAAGTGTAATGAATGTGATAAAGTATTTTTTAAATCGTAGTTTACGTGTATTTTCATTTGAAATAAAACTATTTCAATGGACTTTATCGCGTTTGTATTTGATTTTTATTTACAATACTTTTTTGATTATTGTTTTGAACACTTCTGTGACCATGAACGCTGAAAATTATGATAAAATCCTTAAAAATAATTTTATTTTAAAAATGTAATTTTAGTGTAAATATCAGAAATCATTGTGTATTATATATATGTGCTTCCCAAATTTCGAGAGCGTTAATTCAGTTGTTGGCCCAAAATTAATTGTAACAATTTGATTTACTGACAGACAATGACTATAAATAATCTACTCAATATGATGTATTGTAACTTTGAACTTTATAAGTTATGAACCAAATTGCTGTACATTACTTGTGAATTTTATAATACAAAGTGTTGACTCTATCGCCAGTTTCAATAAAATGTAAAGCGAAATAATAACATTATAGATAATTAAAACTTGAAATTTCTCTTTTCCTAAATTAATTCAGTTGGTCTATTCAATTATGGTGGATGAAATCTAAAAGTCTCACAGTATATTTCGTCAACGACATAATTTTCATTTGCTGCTGTAACACCCCGTGTATATCAACCAACGTACCAATGCATTTTTTTTTTATGGGTGGGCTATGGTATGCGCACGCGCGGTCCAGTCCGTCCGGGGCGATGAAAGGACGGCGCGCGGGTCCATAACCCACCCGTACCCACGTCACCTCGTTGTTGGGCCGACCACCGGAGCAGATGTGACTTGTCGTCAGTGGTCGGCCCGACGGAATACCCTTACGGGTACCCTCACCTCTCGACATCCTGGGACGTCGGTCGCCTTCGCGCGGTTAGCCACACTGCGGGTGACGGACAATTCCCCGGTTCGATCACCCGCGGCCTCGGCTAGGGCGGCATTAGGCGCAGATACTCACGCCTGCGCCGCCCGAGTCGCCGGCGGCGGAACGTGTCGCTGAATAGGAGCTCTACTCGCACACGATCCGCCGCCTCCTTCCGTGAGATTACGGCCTCACAGAAGGCGCCGACCGCGTCCCAGTTCTTGACGCTGTTGAGCATCTCCCTGGCGATGGTCGGCAGCGCCAGGTCGGTACCGATAATCGCGACGAGTTCACGACGCTCCCCCTCCCATGCAGCACACTCCTCGAGCGTGTGCTGCGCCGTGTCCTCGTCGCAACTGCAGTGGTGGCAGGACGGTGTGCTCTCCCTCCTGACAATCTTGTGCAGGTACTTCCCGAAGCAACCGTGCCCCGTCAGCACCTGCACCAGGAAAGCACCCCGTGCGTCCGCTCCAACCACTCCATCAGCACCGGCCGGAAGGCCTCGACGATCCTGACACCGTACCGAGGACTCTCCAGCCAGACTGCCCAACAGGCAATGACTCCTCGGCGGGCGTCGACCCGCCAGGCGGTAATCTCCTGCAGGGAGACCATACCGCCGCGGGCGCGCGTCTCCGACACCCGCCGATAAATGTCGGCGAGCATCTCCGCTTCCAGGTCCCACGGGGGAGTTCTGGCCAGGAGGCACGCTGCCTCCGTCGACACCGTGCGGTAACCGCGCATGGCCCTGACCGCCATGACCCTCTGGGGTCGCCTCAAGAGGGCCCTCAGCCGGACGGTCAGGGACCCCGCCCACACTGGTGCGCCGTACAGAGCCATCGACCGGATCACCCCCGCGTACAGCTGTCGGCACGTAACGCTGGGTCCGCCCACATTCGGCATCAGCCGCGAAAGGGCGGACGCCGCGAACAAGTTGATGGAGATGCTCGCGGAACCAAAAATGCCCGTCGAGTACCAGGCCCAAGTACTTCATGTGGGCCTGGATGCTGATGGTGACCGACTTTACGGTGATCGAAGCGCCGGCGGGAGGCCCGGCGGTACGGAGGCCATGGAACAAAAGGGCCTCCGTCTTTTCCAGGGCTACTCTCAACCCCAGCGCTTCGATCCGCCTGACAATGTACCAATGTATACCAACCCTTTTCTGTGGGGTGACGGAGTAGGAATATAATTTTCCATCCCCTTTCTGGCCCATGGGTGTAGTAAAAAATTACTAAGGGATACGACAAGCGCATAATATCTGTACTAGATTAAGTAAAGCACT
Source organism: Lymantria dispar (assembly GCA_032191425.1). Taxonomy (NCBI): domain Eukaryota; kingdom Metazoa; phylum Arthropoda; class Insecta; order Lepidoptera; family Erebidae; genus Lymantria; species Lymantria dispar. The sequence continues at coordinate 25,548,358 of CM063452.1, read as the reverse complement.
CTCCTGGATAACTTCTTACACCAACTGCTTGGCACGTGAATTACTATTACGTCATTATTGCCCATTATAGAGAGCTAGATGTCCTCTAGTAAACGTCGAAATATTGGTGAATTAAAATTAATGACACTAATAATATAAGGTCATATTACATTAAAAGAAAGTAAATAATTTACATTTATTTACAATGAACACAAAACTTCTGATGCAATAAGAATTCAAATTTTCTATAAAATACATGTATTATTTTGTGCTTGTTTTTTTAATTTATTTAGGCGTATTATAATGGAGAAATATTATAATTGTCTGGCATTTGCACATTGTATTTATCCATTGAGCCTATAGACGTTTAATGGACATAGGTCTCTTTAAAAGTGGTCCAGGTCATAATCGCCACTGGTCGGTTGGTAATCGCAGTTGGTGTTCTACATTTATGGGCTGAGTGCTGACACCCACTCGCCTGGTGTTGCCTTAATCAGCTTTTACGACTACCACGGGTAAGTAAATAACACATAGTGTATTTAAACTACAAGAGAAATATCATGTATTGTTTACAATAGTGTGAGCCTCCATTTATTTATTAACTATTATTATGTCCCGTGCGGTGACGGAGTAAGAATAGAATTAAACACTCCCCATCTTGCCCGTGGATGTCGTAAAAGATGCTTAAAGAATACAACACGCATACAACATCTATGTAAGAGAAGGAAAACTCGAAACAAAATAGGTATAAACCAACCTGTCTGCCCAGAATTGTATAGTAATGTAAATTTCCCTCTTATTATGGGGGAGGTTCGAGCCCAACAGTAGGACGTATATGAGTTGCAATGATGATGATTATTTTATAGTTTATAAATAGCTATTATCATAGGTCATTGGAAACCTGCCAAGAGTCGACGTCGATAGGGTCATAAATAGATGAATGAGAAATAAAATTACTGTTCTTTTTGAGATTGAAATCGAATTCTAGATTTAAAATATGTTTTTTTTATGTTAAGCCTGACCTACCGAAATTGCCACAAGGAAAGTGTAAACACTAAAAAAACGCTTACAATTTATAAATTTTAAGAAATGAAAAACACAAAATAATATTCTTCCTCCTCCTTCCTCCTCCTTCTATATGGGCTGAGATGATGATGATGAATGTAAAAATTTAACGATATATAGATTAGTTTAACACATAAATGAATCAATAAGAGATTAATAATTATGTACACTGGTCAACAAGAGTTACAATGGCGGACATGCGTGATGAAATTAGTCCTATTAAAAAAATACTGACTCCGTATGACAACTGTCTAAAATGTTCTTAATATCGGGGAACAAAGGCGTAACGTGCTCTCTAATCTACGAGATATTTTTTTAAACTCATAGATATGCCATTTCCTCACAATATTTAACTTCAACTTTAATGCTTACAATAATTAATAATTCAGTATTTAATAGAAAAACATAAAAAAATAGGTTTGCCGTGTGGTGATAGAATAACAATACAGTTCACCACTCCCTATTTTGCACGTGGATGTCGTTACAGACGACTAAGCACGTATACGCATATGCCATCTATGCAAGAGAAGGAAAACTTTAAATAAAACCCTATTCTCTCCTATCTGACCGACAGAGTATAGTAAGGTCATATCTCCTCCTATTGTCGAAAAGGCTGAAGCCCAGTAGTGGGATATATATATATAAGCTGAAAGGATAAATAATAGGTGTGTACCAAGGAAATCTGTAAAAGTGTGTAAAAGTATGTTAGTCTACCACAAGAGTATCAAGATTATTGTTTCTAATCTTGTGTGATTTGTGTGCTTCAGATTGTGATTTGTATTGTTCAACTATAAATTTGTAAAGTTTGTTTATGAAGTCCTACATGATTCAAGGCTTATTCCTTAGTACGTGGAATGTTTTTTAATTAAGTAAAAGTAAGTAAATTCAATTGACCCTTTTTTATTAAGTATATTTAAGTATTTTTATCAACAGTTAATACATTATTTATTGTTGGTAGGAGATAACTGGTGGGGAGTATGTGACACGTCCTAAGTTCTCTGTGTAACCTACTTTAGCGATGGGAGTAGCGTAGGCGACCTTGGTTATGGGGGCAGGAGCGTAGGCAATCTTGGTGATGGGGGAAGGAGCGTAGGCGAAGTTGGCGAGAGGTGTAGGAGCATAAGCGATATTTGTGATGGGAGTAGGGGAGTAGGCGACCTTGGTGACAGGAGCAGGAGAGAGGGCAACCTTGGCGATGGAAGCAGGAGCATAAGCGATCTTGGCGATGGGAGCAGGCGCATAGGCGATCTTGGAGACAGCTGGTTGTATGGCGGTACCCTCGTAGCGCACGTCAGCGTTGAATCCTTGTTGATCATCAGAGTTATAGTCTACGATGCGAGTCACTCCGTCAGGTTGTACCAGCGAGTATGAGCCGCGCACAGCGTCTCCTGAGCGTGACTCTTGCTGCTGCTTCAAGTCACCAGTCTGCGAGTCTTGCACTGAGTAGTTGTATTCATATTGGGCGGGCGCTTCAGGCTCAGCTAACAGCACCTTGGAGATTGGTCCCACTGGAAGGACACCAGCAGCTGCGGCAGCCACCAGGGCGAGGAGAATCAAACACTGTAAATTAATTTATTAAAATTTAATATTCTGTAACTATAAGTGTAAGTATTTAATTATCCTCAGCAAATTTGTGAAAATATTTTTATAACAACTCACATTGGCGATCATGTTGATTGGTTGGTTGTATGTTGTTGAGTGTGCTGTTGTTGTCTCCTTGCGTAGCTTTTATAGTTGCTTTGATAGGTTTCGCACATATTAATATTTATGTATGAGTTGAGTTGTAAACATTTACTCCAGTATCGACGTACTTGAAGGATATTGCCTGCATACACTACTAGACTAGTTACAGATATCGATGTAATAATATTCCTCGTTAACATTGATATCTTAGCCCACTAAAGTCCCACTATTGGGCCGGGTCACCTCCATAATGAGAGGCAAATTGACGTAATATAGCACACTGTTTACATGTGTGGGAATGAGGTTCTACAAGGAGTTTTTCTCATCTTTCAATGGTAATACCGGCATATCCTTTAGTCTTCTTTAACGACACACACGAGTAAGAGGGGGAGTAGTTAATTGTATTCTTACTCCGTAACCACAGGGTCACTACTAGAACATAATACTATTACCTTTCTCAAATTCATACATACGTTAGTCATTCATCGATTGCATCAGATTTGTTTCTGTTTTAAAACAATTGTTCGTTTTGGTTATAAATTATGAATACAATATGTAATCACTCGTTGCTTTTCTTGCAATTTGTTGAGGCTTAGGGTTTACTGTAAGAATGGGAACAGAATTCTCCTGGGTCACATAACCGCCGTTTTTTACGCCTAGTGAAGTATTTATAATATCATTTCCGTGTGGTGACGGAGTAAGAATACAATTCATCACTCCCCATCCTACCCGTGGATGTCGTATAAGACGACTAAGGATATAATGTGCACATAAAATCTGTGCATGAGAAGGAAAACTCGAAATGAAATCCTATACCAACATGTCTGACCAGCATGATATAGTAGATCAAATTCCTTCCCATTATGGAGGAGGCCTGAGCCCAACAGTGGTACGTATGTGCTGATGATGAAGTATTTATAGGATTTTCCCCACTTGAGAAGACGTTTATTAGTGGCAGTTGTAAAACAGATTAATAAGGGGTTGTTTTATAGAGCATATAGTGTATTTTACAGTACTGAATATAATATATTCTTAAGAAACTTGTGCTACTAAAACTTGGCCGCCACGGGGGGGCGTCGGCAAGGTTGGCCCAATGGCAAAAGGGAGGGAATACGGCAGGTTATGAGATCGCTCGTTGCCCTCTCATCACCCCGGATGGGATGAAGGCATCCTGGCGCACCATAACCTGTTAAAAAAACTGTCGAGCATGAACTTTCCATATAGGAATAATGCCATAATCACTATACTTAACAGCCTACTTGACAATCGCAGTTAGTATTATAATTTTCCAGAGGAACCTGCTACCCACTCCCTAGGTGCTGTCCTAAACATTTTATACAACAATTGGAGAAAAGCTAGGAGTTGCGATATATTGTACTCTTAAAAAGTCACCACACGAGGACCTTTCTTAATGCATAGTTAGTATAAATATGAAACGCCAAATCTGACGCAATTCATAACAGAATTAAAGTATCAACTTAAGAGATACTAGTACTATATAGATTGCATAGATGACGTAATGGTCTAAATAATGACCTTTCACACACAATTATGGTAAAATCCTTAAATATAATCCGTATAATTTTAGTGTAATTATCAGATATCATTGTGTATTTTTATGTTCTACCAAAATTCCGAGTGCATTAATTCAGTTGTTGGTCCAAAATTAATTGTAACAATTTGATTTACTAACAGACAATGACTATAAATAATCTACTCAATATGATGTAGTGTAACTTTAAACTTTATTCTGTAAGTTATGAACCAAATTATTGTACATAATTTGCCTATTGTACATAATGGCCCAGTGGCGAAGGCGGGCATTATAACCTATTAAAAAAACTTGTCGAACATAAACTTTCCATGAAGAAATAATGCCGTAATCACCATACTTAGCAGCCTGGTTGACAATCGCAGTTGGCATTAAAATTTTTCAAAGGAGCCTGCTGCCCACTCCCTCGGTGCTCCGTCAACTATTTCATACGACTCTTGGGGAAAAGTGAGAAGTGACCATAAATTGTATTCTTAATCGGTCAGCACACAGGGATCTTTTTGAATGCTAGTTAGTATAAATGACTGCACAGATGGCGTAGTGGTTAAGATAGCGACCTACAGTGCCAGTGTCGTGGGTTCGAATCCCACGCGGGACAACACTTTGTGCGATCCACAAATTGTTGTTCTGAGTCTGAATGTAATTTGTGTCCGTTAATTATATGTTTGTAAAGTCCCCGCAATACAAGGATTATTGCCTTAGTGCAGGGTGTTGTCTTAAGTAAATAAATAAATAAAATAAATAAATAAATTTGAAACAACATATCTGATGAAATCTATGACAGAATTAAAGTATCCCCCTAAGTGAGATATTAATACAATATAGACTTCACAGATGGCGTAATGGTTAAACTAATGACCTTCCATTTCGAATGGCGTTGCTTCAATCATCACGCAGAACTGTTCTTTGTGCGGGCTGGCCACGCACGACAAGAGACTCGGAACCCGTGGTAGGTACCTGTGTTCAGCCCTATGGCGAAGGAAAGAGAATATGGTAATGGAGCCACGCTCCGCCCTTCCGTTACCCCAAACAAAACAAAACTGTGTGTGATACAAATGATTAGTCTTAGTTTGTGTATTATTTTTATATGTTTACTAGCAGACCCAGCCACGCGTTGCTGTGGCTAATGTTTTTGTTATATTACATTTTATTTAACTATTTAAGTGGAACTGTAGGAGAACATCTGTCATGGAGGTCGTCATATTTTTTTACAAATGGCATCTATGTAAAAAAGCAAGTTAAAATCGTATATGACACGTTTGTAGATTTGATATAGCAGCGCCATCTATTAATTAATTACTCAATCCAGTCAACAGATATCGCCATCAGTTAAAATCGTTTAGAGTTAACAGATAATTGTGAATGTCAAATAATAGACAAATAATGTGCAATAAAATAATATTGCGACTATAAATTAAGATGTAAGCTATTCTATCTTTCAAGTTCGATCAAACTGCACACGGTGTGCAAATTTGATTAAAATCGGTTAAGTAGTTTAGGAGTCCATCGCGGACTAACAACGTGACACGTAATTTATATATATTAAGATTATATATTAAAGTAACACGACATACAACAATATATTCGTCAGTGTAGTATGTTGTTTTTAAAAATAATAATAGCAATATGAAGAAGATGAGGAATTTTGGCAGCAATGTAAAAATATCATGTGACGCTCTTAAGTTTTATTCAATACTAGCAACCCACCCTCGCTTCGCTTCGGTTTCAGTCGCTTTACCCGCGGCGTAGTTCCCGTTCCTGTGGGAATACCGGGATAAAATATAGCCTATGTTACTCCCTGATATTATAGCTTTCCATTGGTGAAAGAATTTTTGAAATCAGTTCGGTGGTTTAAGCGTGAAAGCGTTACAAACAAACACACAAACAAACAAACATCCTTACTTTCGCATTTATAATATTAGTATGGATTTTAGTGTTTTGTAGTGCTATATTGAAAAGTTTTACTTTTACTCTTAAATATTAGTATCTAAACTATGTGTATTTTCATTCGGAATAAAACTATTTTAACGGACTTTTTCGTGTTTGTATTTGATTTTTGATTTACCAATGTTACGAACACTTCTGTGATCTGTACTAAAAATTACGATAAAATCCCTTTAAATAAATTTATTTTAAAAATGTAATTTTAGTGTAAATATCAGAAGTCATTGTGTATTTTTATGTTCTACCAAAATGCCGAGAGCATTAATTCAGTTTTTGGCCCAAAATTAATGGTATCAATTTGATTTGCTGACAGATAGTTATTTAACTTTGAACTTTATTCTATAAATTATGAGCTAAATTATTATACATAATTAGTGAATTATGTAATACAAACTGTTGGCACCATTGCCAGCTTCAATAAAATGTAAAAATAAAACAAAATAATAATATTATGGATACTTGAAACTAGGAATTTTTTTTTTCCTAAATTAAATCAGTTAGTCTATTCAATGATGGTAGATGAAATATATATAAAAGTCTCATAGTATAGTTCGTCAACGACATAGTTTTCATTTGCTACTGTAATACCCCGTGTATTGACGGGTTGAGACGCAACAATTAGCAGTGCGATTGATTGCAGTAAGTGTCATAAATTTCCCGCTAAAAACGGGGCCTCCGACCCATACAGTTGATGCTCCCGCAATGGTCTTCTATTCTTGCGAAAAGGGAAGGGGTGACGTCATCTTAATCGATCACCACACACGAACGTTCTTAATAGTTAGTATAAATTTGAAACAGCAAATCTGACGCAATCCATGACAGAATTATCGTATACATTTAAAAGAGGTAATAGTGTACAGGCTGCACAGATGGCGTAATGAGCTAACTAATGACCTTCTATGTAGAATATCGTTGGTTCGATCACCACGCAGGATAGTTCTTTGTGTGAGATACAAATGATTGCCTCCTCCACAATGGGAGAGAATTTGACCTACCTACTACACCATACTAGTTCGACATGTTGGTATAGGGTTTCGTTTCGAGTTTTCCTTTTCTTGCACAGATGTTACGTGCATATTATATATGTCCCATAGTCGTCTTTTAAGACATCCACGGTCAAGATAGGGAGTGGTGAATTTTTCTTTCTCCGTCACCACACGGAAAATTCGGGCTGCGATGATGATGATAAATCATTGCTTCGTCTATATATTAGTTATATTTGTTTATTATATAATATAGTTAATAAAGTCCTACGAGTTTCAACAACATATAAGTAGATACTTTAGATATACACCCTATGTGCTGTATTTTTTTAACAAATAAAAAAATGTTTTCAAAGTTGAACTAAATTGAATATCTGCTGCATTCTTGATGTAGTCGACTAGCATTTTATTTTGATTTGATTGAGTCCTTTCGGATTAGTAGAGCAATTTACCTTTGTGACGTCATACGAAGCAGAGACGGTCTGTAGGGCAATATTTGAGTCATAGAAATAAGAAAAAATTGAATTCAAACGTGTCCCCATAAATTAAAATAATGAAGCCTAATTCTCGATTTCTTCGGGACAATCTCTAGTCTAGTCCCTAGTCTAGTCCCTAGTCTAATCAAATTGAATCATTTATTCTTTATTCATAAGCCCCTTAAGGGCACTTGCATATTATTTTTGTACGTCGTTTTAACACAATGCAATAATCTACCACCGGATCGGCACGCGGCCACAAGCTGAGGAGAGCTTGCAAAAAACTCATAGGGCTGTCATTTTTTTTTCATCTTTAAAATAAAATTGCACGTGTACAAAATATAGTATTAGCTTCAACATCGTGCCCTTCGAGATAGGATATATACCATTTTTCTATTTAGTCCAATTAAAAAAAGAAAGGAAAATATGGTTGGACCAGATCCCAAAAGTAGCACCCGATCACGAGTTAACTACTAGAGCAGCCATCATCCACCCCACATAGATACCGCAAACAGAACCTTTTTCAATGAGCATAGCCAAACCATAAACTACGAACTATAGTGGGTATGCTAAAACGACCAACATACAGATTCGTCAGGCACAACACGCTACGCTGTACAAACACAAGGCTAACAACAAGAAAAAAATCTGCGAATTCTTACATAAAACATCTAAACCAAACCTATAACCATTACAATAACATGATTACAATAACAAAATTGCTAAATGAGAAGCTGCTCATATCCATTCTCTATGATCATCTAAATAATCCCAAATTTTATAGGAGCCTTTTCTATAGTCTACTCTTGATAGCCTTTTTAAACTTATTCATTGGCATGTTTTGGATATCTCTACGTAGTTTATTATAAAGTCATACGCATCGGTCCATAAAAGACCTACTAATTCTCTGAAAACGAGTAGATGATGACTATATATTTCAAATTACAACAATTACTTATACGTTTATATACGTTTCAAATTTTTCAAAATTTTCTTTTACATATTTCAATTATCGAATATGAATTGAGGCACAACAGTTAGAATGCTTATTTCTCTGAATTTTGCCCGAAGTGAAACTCTTTTGCCTAGATTACAAATAACGCTGACAGCCCGTTCTTCTAGCAAGGAAGTTATTTAAAGCCGACGAGCATCCCCAAAGCAGTATGCTATAAGACATAAGACTGTAGTAAATCTCTTCTCGCTCGGAATTCATATTTCTAACTGGTAATTTTTGAGCAATATCATTTTGTATTCGCATGTTCGTTAACTCCACAATTTTACCTTTTGAAGCTCTTTCGGAGTTTTACTTTGTCATGTGTGAACTGTATTAACACGTAGTAAAATAATGAAATTTTTCGTTAATTAAACAACACGGCACTCATTATATATACAATTAAACAATATAAAGATTATTCCATAAATAGTCCTTGTATTGCAATCGATTTTACAAACATAAAATTAACGGACACAAATTACACCCAGCGCGCAACGTTAAACAACAATTTGTGGATGGCGTCCTGCGTGGAACTCGAACACACGACGCGTAGCACCATAGCGCAGTATTTTAACCACTAAGTCATATGATTGCATAAATCACCTAAAACGAAATAAAATACAGCATGAACAATGAACATGTTACAAATAAAAAAAGTATCTATGTGTTCCTAATAATTACCACAAAGCGCGACTTTAGTTATTGTTTTTCTTTCAGCCATAGTACGCTTTGTCCGCACAGTTGGTACACAACGTCAGCAGATCATACTGACCTGCCAATCACCCTACCAGAGACCCTACAAATCATCCTACAGGAGTTCCAATACAGTATATATCAATTAGAAACCGTGCTATAGTAAATTGAGGTCCGATTTATTAACATTTAACTATGGTATTAAATAATTTTCTTTATTTAATACCATAAGCTTAAAAAAAACAATTCAAAAGTATGGAAATGACCATTATTAATTAACAATCAATACATATTATAATGTCTATAAAAATAATTATAACTTAGTTAATCCCAAGTACATTATTTTTATTGAACATTAAAAACATAAAGTAAAAAAAATAGTATAAAATATTATGATTACAATTTTATACAGTTTGATAAATTAAAAATTTTTGTACATACTATGTTATTCGTGGTGATCTTGGGTTCTGAAATTAATTTGTTTACTTTCAAAAGATTTAAGGAGTCTTTAAGTTCCTTTACGTTTTACCATAAGGTTTTCGCTGCTTACATAAGCATCTGAAGTAAAAAGAAAAGTATGATATACATCTCCATATGTAGCTGATCGAGAACAGTTTTTAGCATAATGTAAACGAAATATTTTATAGACTTATTGTGTGATTCTTGTGCATATGTCCAAAGTTGATTAATTGGGAGCATTGCAAAATATTTTGACATTTCACAAATCTAAATTTTGTGAACTGAAGAAGGTATGTAGTACCATCAATAACTACTCATAAAAATCCTGGCAGTCTCCGTAACAGCCAAATGATTCAGCATACAATGTTACATCTGATAAGAGAGCTTGCAGAAATAATATATATAAAGTTGTTTAATCAAATTCATATCCGCACAAAACAATCTTCTGGCAATATTACCATCATTATTATTAACTTGTCGTGATTGGTCGATGAAAATTTTTTTATTAATTTGGGATTGATCCCAGCTCGTCAGAATTTTTTTTCCGAATAATTTTAATTTATTGCCTTTACTGTTTGTGCCGGAGCGTACCTCTGCTAGTAGTCTATTTGTCTACATTCCATCTAACTCTACCGCTATCTGATTTCTTGTAATTCGTTTGTAATTATTTTTTATTGCGAGGTGGTATTTTTTTAAATTATGTAAAAATATAAATAACAAAATTCAGTCAGTCGTTTTTTACTAAGCAAAATAAATATTTTAGTCCATAGTTAATAAATTATTTATCATTTAGTGTTGGTAGGAAATAGCTGGAGAGGAGAATGTGACACGTCCTAAGTTCTCTGTGTAACCTACTTTAGCAATGGGAGCAGCGTAGGCGAACTTGGCGATAGGAGCGGGAGCATAAGCGACCTTGGTTATGGGAGCAGGTGCGTAGGCAACCCTAGTGATGGGAGCAGGAGCATAAGCCACCTTGGTGATGGGCGCGGGGGCATAGGCGACCTTAGCGATGGGAGCGGGAGCGTACGCAATCTTGGCCACAGCTGGTTGTATGGGGGTGCCCTCATATCGGACCACAGCGTTGAATCCCTGTACAGCATCAGAGGTATAGTCTACGATGCGAGTCACACCGTCTGGTTGTACTAGCGAGTATGAGCCGCGCACAGCGTCTCCTGAGCGTGACTCCTGCTGCTGCTTCAAGTCACCAGTCTGCGAGTCTTGCACTGAGTAGTTGTATTCATATTGGGCAGGCGCTTCAGGCTCAGCTAACAGCACTTTGGAGACTGGTCCCACGGGGAGGACACCAGCCGCTGCGGCAGCTACCAGGCCGAAGAAAAATAAATACTGTAAATAAATTCAAAATTTTATATTCTATAACAATAACTATTTAATTATCGACGGCAAAATTACTAAAAAAAATTATAACAACTCACTTTGGCGATCATGTTGATTGGTTGGTTGTATGTTGTTGAGTGTACTGTTGTTGTCTCCTCGCGTAGCTTTTATAGTAGCTTTGATAGGTTTTGCACATATTAATGTTTATGCATGAGTTGAGTTATAAACATTTACACCTATGTATATCAATTAGTACGTTCTTGAAGGACATTGCCGGCATACACCACTAGACTAGTTACAGGTATCGATATAATAGGTACCATTCATCATGATCGTCATCATTTAAGCCCAGAAATGTCCCACTATTAGGATCTGGTTTCCTCCACAATATAAAGGAACTTGACGTACTAATAACACGCTCGTCACACGTGTTGGAATAGGGTTTTATATTGTATTTTTCTATCCTTCAACGATGATACCGGCATATTCCTTAGTCGTCTTTTACAACTCCCAAGGGCAAGAGAGAGAGAGAGTGGTTAATTGTATTTTTATTCAGTAACCACAGAAACACTACTGTAATATAATACTTATTACCGTTCTTAAATTCATAAGTTAATTCTGTTATAAATTGCGTCAGATTTGATACGGTTTTAAATTTATGTTAATTACTAGTGATCCGCCCTCGGTTCGCTTCGATTCCAGCCGCTTTGTCCCCGATTTTTAAATCTGCTATATCAAATAATTCTTGAGTTCAAGTCCTGTACCGGGCAAAAATTAATACGAGTTTTTCTGAAAGGAAATATAGCCTATGGCAGAATATAGACAGCTTCCTGTTAGTAAAATATTTAAAAAATTGGTCCAACCGTTCTGAAGATTAGTCGAAAGAAATCGACAGATAGACAGACAAAGTAATTTTAAACTGGTTTTTAGGCATAGGCATCGAACAAATAACCTATTACTTTTAAATTACAAACAGACACATCAATTTTATTTAGTGATATAGATTTAAGCTGCTCGTTGTGGTAATAAATTAAGAACAAAATATAATATCACCCGTTGCTTTGCGTGCTACTGGTAACAACTTAGGGATAACTAAAGGAGAGTATTGTTACCCGTTATGGGCAACAGTACTCTCATGGATCACCTAACGGCCATTTCTTTTGCCTCGCGAGGCATTTATGGTATTTTCCTGTAAAAGTCCTGTGTATATCAGTGGAAGTTGTTAAACTGATTAATGAGTTGGATCGTCTTATAAAGCATGAAGTGCATTTTAAAGTTCCAGACCAGAAATTCTTAAGAAATGTTTCTGATATTATATTTTACTATCCATACATCAAATTACCAACGTCTGTTAGACGTAGGCCACCCCACTTTTTTTGGGTAGGTGGTATGGTCAGCACACCGTCCATTCTATCCGGGATGAAGAAAGGGCAGCGTACGGCTCCATAACCCACCGTATTCCCTCCCCTTCATCATTGGGCCGTCCACTGGTATCGAGTACCTTGACGTCCGTCGCCAGCTCAGCGAGATACCCTTTCGCATACCGTCCCTCCACCATACTTATCAAGCCGGTTGATATTCAGATTCACAGATGGTGTTATAATTTTGCCGGTTGAGCCCTGCTACCTATTCCCTTGGCGGCCCCTTAATTGTGTTTTACGACTGCAGCAGAAAAGCAAGAGTTGACGATTCATTGTGCTTTTAATCGGTCACCACACCTTTCTAATTAAGACCTTTCTAAATGCCAATTAATATAAATTTTAAACTGCAAATCTGCCGCAATCCATGATAGTATTAAAGTATGAAATTAAGAGAGATAATAAGAGAGATATAGTATTATATAGGCTGCACAGATGGCGTAATAGTCTCATTTAAAGAAATTCTAGGATAGTTTTTTGTATAAGCTACATATGATTGATACAAATGTATGTTCTTAGTCTGTGTCTTATCTGTATTTGTTTATTAACTATGTTAATAAATATACCATGAGACACAACGATATTTTCACCAGGTCGTCAGTCCACCTAGTGGGGGAGGTCCTACACTGCGTCATCCAATCGAGGTCGCTTGTTGAAAACCTTTCTTACCCAGCGGTTGTTGGCTCGTCAAGCGATGTGTGCTGCCACTTCAATGTACTAATTCTTCGTGCTATGTCGGTTACACCCATTCATCTATAGATTGCCGTATTTCGGATGCTATCTCACAGAGAAATCCCAAGCATAGCCAGTAAGCTATGGAGTATCATAGCGTATGCTGAATGATTTAAAGCTTAGTTATGAGGCCTACATTTAGGAACCACGTTTCTCATCAAGTCATCAATGGTAACACAAACTGGTCGTAGACCTGTATTTTCAGGCATGTTGAGGTATGTAGAATAAGAAGATCCCCTTAAGTTGCCCGAACGCTGCCCAACCGAGTTAGATTCGTCGGCTGACCTCTTTCTCGAAATTGACCTACCTTACTGGACTGTTTGTCCAAGGTAAACGTAATTATCGACAACTTCGAAAATCACATTAACTACAGGACCAGTATAGGAATGACGTGGACTTTGACATGATTTTCATCTCGTTCATATTCATTAGTAAACCAACTAGTTGGGATATCCTGCTGAGACGGTTGAGCGCCAAGGTCCTTCATGGATTCTATGATGCCTTAGTTTATGGTAATGTTTTTTTTTTTAAATAATATCATAAGTGAATATTCGTGACAATGTCAAAATATCATATGTGTCATGGCACTCCTAAATTTTATTCTATATTTTAGTGTTGCATGGTGTTATATTGTGTTACTTTGCTTTTGCTAAACTATTGCTGCTAAAGTAACCATATTCCTAAACCATCTTAACTCTATTAATCCAAAAATTCAATTCACTATGGAACTGAAGTCAAATAACTCCCTACCGTTCTTAAGCACTATATTTTGAAACCACAAAAATAATATCACGCATGTTTTACAATATCTTAATATCATCACAATCACCTTGCTTTTATCCCAATTATTTGGGATCAACGCAATATGTCCTCTTCTTCTACGCAATTCTATGACATGTCATCTCTACGTTCACTCCCTTTCCATTCATGTCACACTTCACATAGATTTTCTTCGATCTTCCCTTGCCGCTAAAGCATTTATATTTAAAAACTTTGCTCACAACATTACTTTCATCCCGTCCCGTCATATGTCCATACCACGTTAGGCGTTCAATTTTTTTCTTCTTTTTGTCGGCCGACGTGTCGCGCGGGTCGGTTACGGGTGTACGTGCTTACGCCCCTCTGTCGCCCCGGACGGAGTGGTGCGAGGAGTGCGTCAACCGGACCCCACGCCCCAAAAAAAAGCGTTTACCTTTTAATTTTTCTTTCACTGACACTTTTTAAACTCTCTCTTATGATATATACTGCACATCTATTTCAAGATTCACATTTCTGCAACATTTAATCGTCTATTAAATTATTTGTTGCTCTTATAGCTCTTATATAATTAATATGGTAATATAACTTATATAACTTAATATGGTATCTCATTTCATAGCCCAAAATACTATAATATATTTAAGCGATATAATATCTAGGAGGCCTACGTCCAGCACCGGACGGCGATAGACTGAAATTATGAAATGACGACGATGATATAATATCTGTCGGCATCTCTGAATAAACTGTTATTTTGTAGATTTTAAATAGCTATTAATCATTGGAGAGGCTGAATTCTAATGGTGATGAATTGGATGGATAGGATGAAATTATATTTGATGTTATCGGCGTAGCATATCCCTTAGTCGGCTTTTACACTCCCACAAGCAAGAAATAAAGTGGTGAATTATATTCTTACTTCATTACCACACGGGAGAAAAATAACCAATAAGTAAATGAAAAATAAAATTTAATTGACCCTTTTTATTGACCCTTTTTATTGAATGAATAGATATTTTTATCAACAGTTAATAAAGTATTTGCTATTTAGTGTTGGTAGGAGATAACTGGAGAGGAGTATGTGACACGTCCTAAGTTCTCTGTATAACCTACTTTAGCGATGGGAGCACCGTAGGCAACCTTAGTGATAGGAGCAGGAGCATAAGCGACCTTGGTTATGGGAGCAGGTGTGTAGGCGACCTTAGGAATGGGAGCAGGAGCGTAGGCGACTCTGGAGATGGAAGCAGGAGCGTAGGCGACTCTAGTGATGGGAGCAGGCGCATAAGCCACCTTGGTAATTGGAGCGGGGGCGTAGGCGACCTTGGCGATAGGAGTAGGAGCGTACGCTATCTTGGCGACAGCTGGTTGGATGGGGGTACCCTCGTAGCGCACGACAGCGTTGAATCCTTGTTGATCATCAGAGGTATAGTCTACGATGCGAGTTACACCGTCGGGTTGTACCAGCGAGTACGAGCCACGCACAGCGTCTCCTGAGCGTGACTCCTGTTGCTGCTTCAAGTCACCAGTCTGCGAGTCTTGCACTGAGTAGTTGTATTCATATTGGGCGGGTGCTTCAGGCTCAGATAATAACACCTTAGAAACTGGTCCCACTGGAAAGACACCAGCCGCTGCGGCAGCCACCACGCCGAAGAAAATTAAACACTGTAATAAATTTATTAAAAACAAAATTGTATAAAATTGTTTTTTTTTTTTATATCATCATCATCTTGCTCTTATCCCAATTACTTGGGGTCGACGCAATATGTCATCTGTTTTGACATATTGCAAAAAGTTTCGGCAATGACTTTTATGACCGGCCGCCTGCCTGACGTCAACCCTCCTTGGGAATGTAATCGTTGTCCCAAATGGTACCAGATGGAGTTGATCCGGGTCAATCTAGGGCTCTTAGTCGTCTTTTACGACACCCACGAGCAAAGCAAGGGTTGGTAGTATTCGAAGCCGCTACCACACAGCACGTTTTTTTTTTTTTATATACTACATCATTATCAGCATAGCTCATATACGCCCCACTACTGAGATCGAGCCTCCATCATAATAGGAGGGAAATTGACCCAATACACCACGCTGGCCAGGTTGTTCCAAGGTTTCAATAAGAGTTTTCCTTCTCTTGCATAAATATTATCTATACCAATAAATAAAATTGGAGTGTCTGTTTGTTATGTCAAAATAATGGGCTTTTTTCATGCTCACACGGTTATTTGCACTATACATATGACTAAAATACACTTTATATTTTTGTTGTCTGTCTGTCTGTTTGTTCTGGGTAATCTTCGGGGCTGGACCGATTTCAAAAATTCTTTCACCAATGGAAAGCTATAATATCAGGGCGTAAACTAGGCTATATTTTATCCCGGTATTCCCACGGGAACGGGAACTACGCGGGTAAAACGACTATAACCTATAACCGAAGCGAAGCGAGGGCGGGTTGCTAGTTTTAAGTATTTTTTAACAACTCACTTTGGCTACCATGTTGATTGGTTGGTTGTATGTTGTTCAGTGTAATGTATTGGTCTCCTCGCGTAGCTTTTATAGTTGCTTTGATAGCTTTTGCACATATTAATGTTTATGTATAAGTTGAGTTGTAAACATTTATTCCTATATAAAAATATACTTGGATTCATTCGTTGACCATGACCGAGCATTTTCGCAAAGATATCGATAAAAATATTTGGCGCAGGTGTTATACATGTAATGCAAATTTTATTATACAAATTGAAGGCAGGCTCGTTCATCGTTATATATTAACCTAGATTAAGTTTAAGAGTTCTGTTTTCATCAATAGCCTACGTTACGATATTTATATGCATAAAAATAAAATTGAAGTGCGTTAATCTCACAAAAACTCAGAAGGGCTGAACTGATTTGCCTAATTTTGGTTTTGAAATAAAAAAAAAGGTTTAAAAGGTAAAGAAAATATTTATAAAAAAATTGCAAGGAAAGTAGTAAAAACCAATATTTTATTTTACCATACTAACTGTTCGAGGTCAAACATTTTATGGATGCGTTCAAAAATTGTAATTGATAATTGATTAATTAATCAATTGATTTCCTATTGATTAATTGTTTATGTAATTATTATGTTGAGATTAACAGATAATGTTATTAATGGTTTATGTTGACTTACACTATCGCATTGGGGAAACCTGTAGTAATAGCTGTAATTGGTAATTTAAAAAATAAATAAATAAATATAAATGTATTTTCTAAGCAAACTGTCAGGTACATAAAAGAATAGTGCCTGAGAACTTTCTTCAGGTACTCTACTTATTTTTTCCCCGACCGTAACCCATCCCAAAAAAAGGTACTTATTTTTAGCTAATCTAAATACATATACGTAAATGTTTATGACATTGAAATATTACATGAGCTTTGCATTTTTTAGAGGACGCAATTTTATTTTTGGGACATGTGTGGGGGGTCAATAAAAGCTTAACCCCAGTTTGTAGGGTTGCCGCCCTTGTCCCCCGGCCGCCATCTTGGAAAAAAGGGTACAAACACCTTTTTCGCGATATCTCGGCAACTATGCATCCTACACAAAATTCGTAAAAACATAATTTGTGACAAATCGCTTTGCCTACAAATATGTTTTTAAAACTTTTTGCCCTAAATTTAAAATTAAAGTAGTTATAAGCGAAAAAGTGAAAAACATTCTATAAAAATTTGGATATAAATAGTCGTTTATATTATAGCGCTATCTAGTTTTGAACTCTAATTGTTTTTATTTGATTTGACACTAATAATGTAAATAAATGTCACTAGATGTCCCATATAAATATATATTTTGAATACAATAAATTAAATAACTGATATTTTATTGATGTTTATTTTATTCAATAAGAATTTACTAACAACATATTTAATACAAAATAATTATTATCGATAATCATTTTAAGGAGCCAAAGTACCTACATAGTTTTAGTTTATTCTCATGTAACCTCCATCGAACTGTAAAGTACCCACTATTTCTCTATTCTCTAATTAAAAAGTTGCAGATGCCTATTTGACGCTATCAATTGTAATTTTTAGTATATTGTAAAATTGAAATTTATAAAATTTTTAGCGACTACTTATATTATGTGACGTGACTAAAAATGTGAAAATTTTGTAAAATGTGAAATATTGTATCTCGACACTGGCATAATTGTTGCTGATTGTCATTACACAAGAAGAAGAAGAATAAAAAATTTGGCGTAGTATAAGTTTTGTTGGCTGGTGTAAAAATTATAGAAATCAAGACTTTATTGCCCAACGATGGCCTAAAAAGTATTAAAGAAGCTGTATAACATGTCAAAAAATGTTCATTTGATTGTCCCTATGACTCCTGTATATTCAACAGAACATATTTTCTTAATTCTAAGTAGATTGTATTTACATTACAAAAATTATGAAATCATTACGTTCCGTGTAATGTGTCCGTGTCGTGGGCGTGTTAAAACACGTTTAAAAGTTTGTTATATACTTCATTCTTCTTCTATTAAAACGTCCATACAGGTAAGGAAAAACTTAATATAAAATATTATTTCATCCTGTTTGACCAGCATGGTACAATAGGTTAATTTCCTCGCAATCGTGGAGGATTCTGAATTCTAGCAGTGAGACTGAGATGATTCCTACAAAAAGAAGTGGCATTAACATACTTAAGAACTCTGGCAGTGGCATGACTCGCTCAGAGTACATAACCTACCATTGAGCATTAAAGGTTTCCGAGTAAGAACCAAGAATCTACCGGTTCCTTGTAAGTCAGAAGGTTGACCTAGAAGACTAATGATTAATTAATCGTAGAATTAATGAAGGTCTGGAGTGGCGACCACGAATCGGACGACGCAGCGTAGGACCACTTCCCACTAGGTGGAATCGTTGGAAAGAATCGTTGGATGCAAGGGGTGCAGGACCGTTCCGAGTGGCATTCTCATGAGGAAGGCTATATCCAGCAGTGGACGTCTATAGGTTGATGGATGAATAATGAAAGTCATAGGAAACTGTTAGATGTAAACCACTAAATACCATCTTTCAGTTATTCTGTGGGAAAACCTGTTTATAGCAGTAGACCCTTTACCTGAAAATTATCTCTGTTTCCGTATTCATTTATTATAATTATTATATGTACTCATGTTTAAAGATCAGACAGGCCTTTTTTTAAAGATCAGACAAAATCTTTAGGCAAAAAATGTAAAATATTATCATATTACATACTGAAATGGTTTTTGTTTAATTTTTTCAGTTTGACCTACCATTTGCCGAATCCTGAAAAATATCCAGAACAGTTCCAAGAATGGGTACAAGGAGTCTAGGGCAAACTGGAGAGGGATGCGGATTTGAAACTTCTTAAGAAGAAAATGGTGTGCGATATTCATTTATCAGACAATTTCAAAAATCAAAATCGTCGATTGAATGCTTTGACACTGCCCACAGGTTGTCTGGTTAGTATGGAATAGTATTCCAACGTAATAATGTAGCAATAGATTCTTTTTAGGTGATTGACTGACATGTTAGTCCAAGAGCTTAAGTTTCTGCCATCCTGGTACCTGCGTTGAACTTCTATGGCTTTACCGTGAGATAGCCACTAATGTCAAGGAATCGACACCCGTGGTCGACCCAATGATATTGGGGGGGAAACATGGTAGATTGTAGGGCCACACGCCATCCATCTGTCGCCCTGGACATACTGGGCGGGATGTATCCAGACTATAGTCTAACATAAAACAAAAATAAAGGCTTTATCCTATTACGGGCATCTTTAGAAACAACAAAATTGTGTAACACAAAAACAACATGGGTGTAATTAACACCCAGACTCAGCGAGAATTTGTAGATCACACAAAGTATCGTCGAAGATCTTAAAAATCAAATATACGACATATGGCCTGTGTTTTAACCACTACGCTATCTATGCAATTGTTAGGCTGTCCGTGACTCACTAAACACCATAATGGTATAAAAAAGAGATAAATGATTATTCAACTTTTTTGTATGCTTTTTTACGTCGTCTTCTCAGCTCATAAACGTCCCACAGCTGGGCTGGAGCCTCCTCCCCAGTAAGAGAGAAATTGCCCTACTATACCATGCTCAGCACACATGTTGGCATAGGGTTTTATTTCGAGTTTTCCTTTTCTTGCATACATGTTATATTTGTATTATATCCCATAGTAGTCTTTTACGACAGCCGCGGGAAAGATGGGGAGTGGTGAATTGTATTCTTACCACACGACATTTGCTGTTCTATTCACGGAATTTTCTCTCTATTATATCTTTTTTACGTACATCTACAATAATAAAAAATTTCTGCAGTCTATACTTTCATTAATAGATACGGCAAGAATGGAAAGCGAAATGTATTAATAACAAAGTAAAATATTTGAGCTAAACCATAAGAAATGACATAGTTGGGCTTTTGCATATTTGTTATTGTAATAACTAAACATTTTGAATGTAATAAATAAATATATTATTTTAAATATAAAATATTAACACATTATGTATCTTGACCTACTTTATTAAGAAGATTTATTATGTGTATTTACTCACGATCGATAAATAATTTTCAGATTTTGAATGTTACATAACAAATTATCTTAACATTTCATTATTACCGAAGAAAAATAATCAGCCTTCTACATCAAGTGCAGTCAATTTAGGTAATTAAATTATTTATATATACGAGGATATATATACATGAATAATGTGTGCTAGTTTCACTAGTATGTGTTTGTACCTATTATTATTATATATCTCCATTTATTTCTATGGGATCATCAAGGAGTCAACGACACCCGATATTATGAGAGTTTTATATGAAGATATAGGTCCAAAACGTTAATCCTTTAAAAAAGCTGAATATAAAAATGGCATGGAACGTCTACTGATGACATTCCACATTTACACAACACTCGATGACTGCCAACGACAGCTGTAAAATTGCTGTTGTACTGTATTGTAAACTGAATTGAATCTTACAATGGACTTGGTTTAACTCAAAACTGTTATGTGCCTTCAACACCACTGTTTTGGTTTTGGTAGCTGTTAACTCGCGAAATCACTGGAAGGATCGCCCAAACTGTTGCCATGGGCATACACACTTATCAGCATACACGCCAACGACTCACCGAACGGCACACCATACCTACACTCAGATCAGCAGTTTAAGACATGTCTGAGTTGAGAATCTTGCAAAAAACAGATGAAGAGAAAATACAAACTACTATATTTTCGTAAAAAAATCCGATCTTTCTGTAAGTTCTCTGAGAACGGGTTCTTTAGTGACTGTCAAGTCCCACTGCTAGTTTTTTAGTGAGTAAAGCTCTACACTAGTACATAATTTTTTATTTGCATTTTACGAGGCTCCAAGAAAGATTTGTCGAATCTGTCACTGTCAATTAACAGTTTAAAGACGTAAATAAATATATATATATATATATATATATATATATATATATATATATATATATATATATATATATATATATATATATATATATATATAAATATATGTATTATTTCAGGCACTACAACCGCTGCAAAACAGAACTCGTAACGCAAACAGAACTGTATAGCGCAAGAGTCAATCTTAAAAATTGGAATTGATATTCTATCCGAATTAAATGTAACTAAGGCAGGTATTTATTAATTTCAATAAATAAGGTTGTAAACATTTTTTTCAAATAAGCATAAAATTAACGTAATTGTTAAATAATTTCACATAACATGTATATGGGTCTATGTTTAAAACGACTAAAGATGAGCATTGAAATAATAATGACGAGATAATATTATTATTTTTAGTAACATTTTTGGTGATGGGTTAAGATTATAATGTTTCCCCGCTTTCTACTTTCATATAGCAGTCACAAAAATCTGCCCAGTGATCCCTAGAAAAATGAGCAGCAAACTGCTGGCAAGCTTATAAATAACAACTACTTCTGACAAACGGCCAGCCAAGTGTAACAATTATATTATTTTGCCTCTTCTAAAGGCTTATGACTCATGTATAACAAGTGTCATAGTGGACACGAACAGGCTATCGGACGGATGAATGAATGAATAATTAGATAGTTACATAATGCACATATAAGTCCCACTGTTGGGTGCCCTCCTACATAGTGGGAAGTGATTTGACTTGACTTACTATACCGTGCTGGTCAGACATGTTGAAATAGGGTTTCATTTCGAGTTTTCATTTCTCTTGCACTGATGTTACGTGCATATTGAATATATACCATAGTCGTCTTTTACGACATCCACAGGTAAGATAGGAAGTGGTGAATTGTATTCCTACTCTGTCACCACACGAAAAAAATATCAGTTATTGATTGCTTATTTTATTTAGTTGTATTAAGCTAGGGATAAAAAACCTTAGATCCTGGGTTTGACTTCTATCATATATAATAAATATTATGAAGTGTAATTTTAAAATCCTATTCTAATAAGTATGAGACTTTCTGCAGGCGTCGACCAGGAAGGGAGTGGCGGCGATATGCGCATCTTCTCCCACAGCTTTGAAAGACGACAGGACGTGGCCAGACGGCCTTGCGTGGGGTGTCGGGGATCGAATGTCGACAGGGCATCCCTCCGGTGCTCCGTGAAAGCCCGGAAAGGACCGCTGTTGGTTTTAGTGGATATTCCGGTTGCACAGTGACCGGCGAGTTCCACACACCCCCTCGGCTATCACTGGCGGGGGACAGTGCGTAAATGCATTTCCACTGCAATAACAAAAAAAGTATAAGATTTAACAATGTGTAATGTATACACACAGGTTTTGAAATTAGTTAATACTTCATAATTTGAAAAGTATAATACTTACAGAGATTTTTGCTGCTAAGATCATTAAAAGAGTGCACAACTATAGTATGAGCAAAGTAACCAAACAAATAAAAGGTATTTTAAAATTAGCCCTCTAAAGTTATTTAATTTTAAATTGCGGTGGAGTCAGAATACAATTCATCTCTTAACTGTGGATATTCTAAAAGACCACTAAAGCATATGGCATGTAGTTTATCTAGATATCTGGACTGTAAGGGAAGGTAAATCCAACATGAAATTCTATATTAAATATTCCTTGCGGGCGCATGTTCGTAAGTGAGACAAAAGAATTAATAAGTGGACTGAACGAGTAGTTATAGTTAGGTTTAGTTGTAGGTATAGTTGATTTCGAGATCAAGAAGGCTATAATTGCCAATGCCAACAATGAAGATCAATTGATTTATATTAGTCAGAATAAGTTAGTTGACATAAAATGTTATTTTTGCAGGAATAGAATAGCGATAAAGAAAATACCCTTTAACAACAACGAAAAAAGTGAAGACAGATACTTTATGATAATCGCAAACGAACAACGCAATGGCTGTCCCCAGATCAAACGCTACATCAATGCCCTAAAGCGAATCTTACCCATAGAAATGTGACGGTAACGGTTTGGTGGTCACTCCATGGTGTTATTCACTACCGCTTCCTCAGATCTGGTCAAATAATAAACATACGTGTCTACTGCTGCAGAATTCCGAACAATGATGGTGAAACTCAGAGTAAAATAGCCCCGATTTGTCAATCGATCTGCACCATTATTGCTCCATGATAACGCAAGACCCCATACGGCTCGAGAAACTGCTTTAACACTACAATACCTGCAGTTAGAAACCATACATCATCCTCCGTACTCGCCAGACCTCGCCCCAACAGACTACCATTTTTGCCGCGATTTGGACAGTTTTCTGCACGGAAAAAAAAATTCTTGCGAGGAAGCAGTACAAAATACCTTCACACAGTTTGTGGAGTCCAGGACCGCAGAATACTATCGCAAAGATTTAAATGATCTTCAAATTAGATAGCAGAAATGTGTTGATAACGAGTGTAGATACTTTGATTAAAGAAATCTGTTTTATGGACAAGAAAATGGTTTTAATTTATCAGTATGAAACGGCAATTTCATACTTTAATTCCTAATATTAATAAGCTGACATAATTTGCCAAAACCATTTTAATATATTTACCATACTATATCTCAAAATTCTGTATTATATTTTAAATTTATTTTTAAATATTTCTGTTACTGGTACTACTACTACCTAAAAATATTATTATCGTGTATATTTCGTATTACGTCTGTGACGTTATTTTTCTCTTATTTTACTATATTGCTAATTGATAGTATTTCAAGCAAAGAAATTAATTTGAACAACAATCTTGGTTTTACCATGTAATCTTTAAGATTCAAATAATGTTGACATACATCGATCTATATATTATATTATTTAAATTACGTTCTGTAGCCTAACTCATTCAATGTATAAAAATAAAATTAAGTATTAAGTAAATTGTCTTTAGATTTCAATGTTTAATGAAATGGCCCATAATATAAAATTGCGTCTTGTGATTTCAGAAATGTTCTAATTATTGTACTATCTCAGACTATTATTTTCACTACATACTTGAATTTTAAGAAAATTTACCAACTATCGCAATTCGTGTTAAATTCTAGCTACGATAACAAATAATTTAGAATAAAGAAACACTAGTAAGTTTAAATCTTCATAAGGTCATCCTCGTACTCCTTATCGTTCTCTAAATTCTTGTCGTCCACTTTGTAATTTAACAGTTTCGGCAGAATATCACTTTCTATGTACTAACGTTGTTGATAGTTGATTGTGTGCTATGTATTACACACACAGATTTGCCTGCGATGCTTTGCTTCAAGTAGTAAAGCAAGCGGTAATTTCAATGTACGATTTAATAAATATTGTAACTGCTAAAAGTCACGGGCACTTTGAATTCGCGCTCGAGACTATTTCTTTACAGGTAGTTGTTGATTTGCTAAGTATTAGCAATTCAATACTTAGGATATAGAGCGTGCTTAAAATTCTACGTATAGGATAATAGAATGCGCACACGTAAAGACGCATGCGTGTGTGAGACGTATGTGTGTGTAAAGAATGTCTTTGTGTGGGTACGAAATAATTATTGATTAAGATAATAGATGGCGCCTTAGAATAATAACATATAGAAGGTAAGTTCACGCACAAAAAGTGAGGCATTTCAATTGGAGCCTAATGGAGCTTACACCGGAACCGTCCCGTAATGTACAAGTCATTGTACTGCACGAACGTACACAACTCTTAAAAAATAAATAGGTAATTATGACGGTTTGTGCATTCAAATGGTGTCACAACACATTTGAAAAACATAAAAAGGTTTTTAACATTACTTTTAAAAGTATTTCGACGATTTATGTTAATAAAAACAAAATTTGATTTCATAATTTGTATAGTGGTTTGCGTGTGTGCGTGTATAATCGTCTGCGCGCCATTAGTATTTTAGATTCAAATTTTGAAAGTTCCAAGTACTGACACTATCCTTCTATACGTTATTATTCTAAGAGATGGCGCTTTCTTTTGATATTAGTGATGTCAAAAAAACGCGAGTGGGCTCTCTATTTCCAATATATAGTATTCATCATCATCATCATTTCAGCCTATTGCCGTCCACTGCTGGACGTAGGCCTCCCTCATATTGCGCCACAATGTGCGGTCCTGTGCCGCCTGCATCCAACGACGCCCAGCAACTTTCACTAGGTCGTCGGTCCACCTAGTGGGGGGGCGTCCTACACTGCGTCGTCCGATGCGTGGTCGCCACTCGAGAACCTTTCTTCCCCAGCGGTTGTCGGTTCGTCGAGCGATGTGGCCTGCCCATTGCCACTTCAGCGTGCTAATTCTTCGTGCTATGTCGGTTACACCCGTTCTTCTGCGGATTTCTGTATTCCGGATTCTATCTCGCAGAGAAATCCCGAGCATAGCCCGTTCCATAGCACGCTGAGCGACTTTGAGCCTTGATATGAGGCCTACATTTAGGGACCACGTTTCCGTGCCGTAAGTCATCACTGGTAACACACACTGGTCGTAGACCTGTGTTTTCAGACACTGAGGTATGTTGGACGAGAAGATCCTCTTAAGTTTCCCGAACGCTGCCCAACCGAGTTGGATTCGTCGGCTGATCTCTTTCTCGAAATTGGATCTACCTAACTGGACTGTTTGTCCTAGGTAAACATAGTGATTGACAACTTCGAGAATCGCATTGCCAACTAGGACCGGTACAGGAATGACATGGGTATTTGACATGACTTTCGTCTTGTCCATGTTCATTCGTAGACCCACTAGTTGGGATACCCTGCTGAGATCATTGAGCATAGTGCCAAGGTCCTCCATGGATTCTGCCATAACGACGATATCGTCTGCGAATCGAAGGTGAGTGATGTATTCGCCGTTAATGTTGATGCCGAGTCCAGTCCAGTCTAAGAGCTTGAAGACATCTTCCAGTGCAGTATATAGTATTACTCTATGGTTATGACAGTTGTGTTATTGTAATTGAATATGGATGAAGATTTTATACGAATTTATTGGAAATTGGACGCGAATGTCAAAACGTCATGTAGCGCTTTTATATTTTTTCATTATTTTAGTGTTTTACGGTGTTATATTGAATAATTTTGTTGATATTTTATGTAATATAATGTTGATAGAATGCTGATATATAGTGAATATGATATAATAGCGAATTGCGTGCATTTTCACATTCTGTCAAATTTCCCAGAAGAAGCTTGATTTGGCTATCAACACCAAATCAATGCTAACGACGGACTACTTACGAAGACTAAAGACGTGACTAATTAATTAATTATAACTCGACATTGGCACCAATAGCGCATATTATTGCAGCTCATTGCCATTAATCAAGAAGAAGAAGAACATGGATGAAATTTTAGCCTTTGAATGTTCATTTATAGTAGCATTATTATAACATTAACAATTCGTCTATAACCATGAACGCTGTGAAGTGTTCGAAACGTCGCGCAATCAAAAATCCGTAAAAATAGTTTTATTTATAATACGCATAGAGTTATATATATAGAGAAGCTATCCCGAATAAATATTTTGTTCCATTTTGATAACAGTTATTAATACACTAAGGTTGGCTGCAGCGCTGAAACAATAAATAGTAGTCTAACCCAAACATTGAGGCACACAGCGCTAGATCGCTTTAAAGTTGTGTAACGTGTAATTACTATAGTAACCACACGTTACACAACGATTTTACACTATAGTCCATAAAATATAGGATGATCTCTATGACAGTTGTCCCTAGTGCTGTCACGCTTACCATAAAGTCCGTAGTTTTTTATCGATAAAGCTCTTTATTTTTATAATTGTGATTTTCTATTATAATTAAAATACAATCAATGAAAATCTTTTCGAATTTATTTCAAACAAAAAGTGTTTTTTGACTGTTTTAATTATTCAAAAAGAGTACAATCAAGGTCTAAGTTCCTATTATTGTCATCACTGGAGCGTTCCTGCTAGAAAATTTATCAGATTTTGCTAAATAGGGACAGTCGTTAGATCAATCAATCAATTACGACTGTTTTATAAATAAATATGTATAGTTTATTGACAATAATGCGTACATAATATTATCATCTACTCTGAGACGAAAAGTAGATTTTTAAAGTTTAATTAATTCAATTTATGTATTTTATAATGTAACTGTCTGTTTTAATTGTGAAAAATATATTGAAAGTTTTATATAGGTACTGTATTGGGTTTATTTCTTTTATGAATAATTTAATAAAGATCGGTTATCGATTTACGTATATCGACTGTCCCATCTCTTTTTTATTTTCAGTCCCCTATGACCTTGTACGTGTGTAAGCGTCAGTTATGTATAAAATGTTTACTAGGTATTTCAGTACTTACGAGGTACATTTTAGGCATGAATATTAATATTTTTATATTTATAATATATTGCAATTCAGTTGCAATAAAACTAGCACGAAAAGAATGAAAATATATTTGATACAAAATGAAATTGTAAACATGTCGCTCGTTCAAACTTACTTCGTTGATTTCGTTGACATCTGTCACAGAGATCAAGCTATATTTTATGGACTATACAGACGTGACAATTTTTGTACCTACATTCATAAAAAAAACACACTCTATTCCAATGGGGCACGTTGTCGTATTTTCACAAATAAGTATTAATTGACAATATATACTATAGAAAAAAGAATATAAGCAATCAAAATAGTTTGGTGAAACATCATGTTAAGTCTGTTTTTAGTCATATATATTTTTACCTCGACGAGTTGTGGAATTGAACATCTGCGTGTTTTAGTCTATGATCAAAGATGGTATGACATTTAAATGTATAATACATTTGAATATTTTGTTTTTATTGTGTTATTTCGATATAATTACCTATTTATTCGCTTTAACAATAAAACATTTTACTTAAATGAGTAAAGAATTTTTATTCAGATCCAGGTTCACGTTTTGACTCGAATCATCCGAGTTTTCGTATTAATACCGCTGCTCTGTATGCATCCACACTACATGAAGGTGGTAGGCACACTAAAGTAGGGTGTACGGATTGCAGTACAGTTCAGTCAAACAAAACGAATGTTCGGATCGCGAAATCTAGTATACGTACTAGATTTACTAGATGTACTACGGTACATATATATCGATGATAATACGTCAGTCTATCGCCATCGACTGGCGCCAAGCCTCTATTTAGGAGGCTAATATCGTAATCGTTACGCTTGTTAGATCGAGTAGCGATTCCAATTTGTGTGGCAATCTATAAAATATTAATAGTAAATTTTCCAGAGGTCTCTTTATCACACACTAGCAATCCGCCCTCGCTTCGCTTCGGTTATAGGCTATAGGTTATAGTCGTTTTACCCGCGTAGTTCCCGTTCCCGTGGGAATACCGGGATAAAATATAGCCTAGTTTACGCCCTGATATTATAGCTTTCCATTGGTGAAAGAATTTTTGAAATCGGTCCAGCCGTTTTGAAGATTACCCGGAACAAACAGACAGACAGACAGACAAAAATTTTTTAATTGCTATTTTAGGCATAGGTGTCGTGCAAATAACCGTGTGAGCATGAAAAAAGCCTATTATTTTGACATTACAAACAGACACTCCAATTTTATTTATTGGTATAGATGTATTACATCAAATTTTACTAAATTTGTCCTCTACATGGTCAATCAATTGAATTTATTTATTTCTAAATTTGTTTACTCAAATTTAACGTGATATGGAATCTGAGGATTGTGAAGTAATGTGAAGGAGCACAAAATAACCTTAAAGCATGATGTCTTAAAGATTTTGAATTTTATTTTACCTTGAATACTTTATGTACCTTGAATATAAAAGTTATGAAAATATTCTCAGTGGAGTGATAAAGTAAGAATATAAGCTGTCACTGTATTGATTTTATTCTCCTTGCCTGCGTATTGCAAGAGACGAATAAAGGATGTAACGAGATAAAATCACTGCAGAAGAAAAAAAGTCGAAATAAAATCCTACAATTTTGTCAAACCATTTAGCTAAGATGCTCGTAGCAGCTGGTAAGCTAAATACCGTTCTATTGCGAAGAAGGCAGTCCAAGGGGCTTTGCGATATATATAATATATATGTTAAGAAAGAGAATAATATATTTATTCTTCTATTAAGGTTTATTGGTGCATTATAACGCCCATTGTAAAACATCTTTCTCGTTGTACGAGTGGTATAAACATGTTGCTGCGATCCTGGATTCGAGTTCTAGTTATAAAAAATGTTGTGATTTTCACATACATATTACTTCAATATTCAATGATTTTTGAAGAAAGTCTCAGCCACCACTCTTAGTATGAAATATTTACCCGGTTAACAACGATATTATATAACATCAAATATTATGAGGCAAATGGCTTTCAGGACTTTACAAAGTCTTGGGATTATAATTTAAAAAATAATTACCACTTGTAAACGTAAAATTAGCGACTAGCGCTAATTTTTCGAATGATTTTAGAGAAACAACTCCAGCATTCATTAACTAGCATTTAGTCATCTTTTACGACATCCAGGGGCAAGAAAAGGACTATCCTGACTATCATTTTAAGTATTTTTACTCTGAGCGGTGTAACCAGAATGCATGTAGGTATGTATTAATAACCTTAAAATCATAGGATTAATTACTTTAAAATTATTCTCTCTAACTGTGTAATGGTATCGTATTAGTAAATCATATCATAAAACATTCATTGAAACGTAAATATTTAGAAGTTTTATTTAATTTGTATACAGACTAGGCTTTCTTCCTTCCGGTCATTCATTTTAAGCACTTCCTCATCCTTGTGGTGATGGAGTAAGAATACAATTCACCACCTCTCCTCTCGCCCCTGAGTGTCGTAAAAGACGACTAAGGGATTAAATATGCATATAACAATTATGCAAGAGGAAGAGAACTTGAAATGAAACTATATACTAACACGCGTAGGCCGACGATGAAAGTGCTCCGCCCATCACGAGCCGGAAATGGGGGCGGCGGTGGCGCGTATGCGAGTCAAATCCACCGCCCCCGGGCCCGACGGTATTCCGAACCGTGTGCTGGCCCTGGTCGTCGAGCATCTGGGACCACGCCTCAGGGGACTGTTCGACGCCTGTTTGACGTCCGGGCAGTGCCCTGGGTGCTGGAAAGAGGGGAGGCTGGTTCTCTTGCCGAAGCCGGGACGGTCTCCCGAGTCGGCCTCGTGCCCATCGTGCTGCTCGATGATGCGGGCAAGCTGCTGGAGAGGGTGTTGGCTGCCCGCATCGAGCGGCACCTCGTCGGGGTTGGGCCCGATCTGTCCGACGCCCAGTTTGGTTTTCGGAGGGGGCGTTCGACGATCGTGGCCCTGCTGCGCCTGAAGGCCGTGGTAGCGGAGGCCGTCACCGGCGGAGGAGTCCTGTTGGCGGTGTCCCTGAACATCGTCAACGCCTTCAACAGTCTGCCATTCAGCTGCATCAGGGAGGGGCTAAGGTACCACGGGGTGCCCGTATACCTCAGGCGGCTGGTGGCAGACTACTTGGAAGGGCGCAGCGTCCTCTACGTTGACAGAGTAGAGGACGTTGTACGCCCATGACGTGCGGTGTCCCACAGGGGTCGGTTCTGGGTCCGACCCTGTGGAACATCGGCTACGACTGGGCGTTGAGAGGAAGCCTCCCACCCGGGCTGGGCGTAATTTGCTACGCCGACGATACACTCGTCACAGCCCGGGGTGGGACGCTAGAGGAGGCGTTACGCCTGGCAACTCTCGGCACCGAGGAGATTGTCAGGCGGATCGAAGCGCTGGGGTTGAGGATAGCCCTGGAAAAGACGGAGGCCCTTTTGTTCCATGGCCTCCGTACCGCCGGGCCCCCCGCCGGCGCTTCGATCACCGTGAATTCGGTCACCATCAGCATCCAGGCCCACATGAAGTACTTGGGTCTGGTGCTCGACGGGCATTTTTGGTTCCGGGAGCATCTCCATCGACTTGTTCCCCGGCTTGTCGGCGCGGCGTCCGCCCTTTCGCGCCTAATGCCGAATGTGGGCGGACCCAGTGCTACGTGCCGACAGCTGTACGTGGGGGTGATCCGGTCGATGGCCCTGTACGGCGCACAGGTGTGGGCGGAGTCCCTGACCATCCGTCTTAGGGCCCTCCTGTGGCGACCACAGAGGGTCATGGCGATCAGGGCCATACGGGGTTACCGCACGGTGGCGACGGAGGCAGCGTGCCTCCTGGCCGGAACCCCCCCGTGGGACCTGGAGGCGGAGATGCTCGCCGACATTTATCGGCGGATGTCGGAGACGCGCACCCGCGGCGGCATGGTCTCCATCAATGAGATCACCGCCTGGCGGGTCGACGCCCGCCGAGAAGTAATTGCCCGTTGGACAGTCCGGCTGGAGAGTCCTCGGTACGGTGTCAGGACCGTCGAGGCCCTCCGTCCGGTGCTGATGGAGTGGTTGGAGCGGACGCACGGGGTGCTTTCCTTCCGACTGGTGCAGGTGCTGACGGGTCACGGTTGCTTCGGGAAGTACCTGCACAAGATTGTCAGGAGGGAGAACACACCGTCCTGCCACCACTGCAGTTGCGACGAGGACACGGCGCAGCACACGCTCGAGGAGTGTGCTGCATGGTACCATCGCCGTGAACTCGTCGCAATTATCGGTGCCGACCTGGCGCTGTCGTCCATCGCCAGGGAGATGCTCGTCAGCGTCAGGAACTGGGACGCGGTCGCCGCCTTCTGTGAGGCCGTAATCTCACGGAAGGAGGCGGCGGATCGTGTGCGAGTAGAGCTCCTATTCGGCGACACGTTCCGCCGCCGGCGACTCGGGCGGCGCAGGCGCGAGTATCTGCGCCTAATGCCGCCCTAGCCGAGGCCGCGGGTGATCGGACCGGGGAATTGTCCGTCACCCGCGGAGAGGCTGACCGCGCGACGGCGACCGACGTCCCAGTACGTCGAGAGGTGAGGATACCCGAAAGGGTATTCCGTCGGGCCGACCACTGACGACAAGTCACATCTGCTCCGGTGGTCGGCCCAACAACAAGGTGACTTGGGTACGGGTGGGTTATGGGCCCGCGCGCCGTCCTTTCATCGCCCCGGACGGATTGAACCGCGCGTGCGCTTACCATAGTCCACGCTTAAAAAAAAAAAAAAAAAAAATACTAACACGCGTAGGTCAATTTTGCCCTATTGTGAAGGACGCTCGAACCCAGCAGTACGGACGTATATCAGCTGAAGTGATGATGATAGTGATGAACAATGAAGCACTTACTACTTCTGATTAATATTGTATAATAAATTTTTAGGCTCAGAGTGAATCATAGAGTCTTAATTACCGTGATGAATTTATAATAGTTGTTTTCTTCTTGTCATATAATTTACGCTCCGCTAATGAATACGGCCCTACTCTACACTCATCATCACTTCGCTCTTATCCCAATTACTTGGGATCGATGCAAATATGTACTCCTCTTCCATAGTGCATACTGTAAAAGTTATTGACAATAGTTGTATTTGCAATCGCCTGCCTGATGTAAATTCTTTACAGAAATGCATTTGCTGACCACACCGCACGAGACGCAGTTGGCCCAAGTCTATGTAAAGCTCTTAGTCGTCTTTTACGACACCCATGAGCAAGCAATGTAAGAGTTAGTAGCCGCTACCTACCTATTCTATAGTAGGATGGAAATTGATTTGCCATGCTAAATGCATGGTCAGATGAGTTTCCATTTTTTTCTAGTTTTCTCATTTATTGTAAATACAATATTTCGAAGCAAAACCATATTCAGCGTTTCTCATTTCTGTAAAAAATATTCAGTTTAACGGAAAATGAAAACGATAAATTCGATTAAACCTTTTGTATTTTCAACATAAATATTTATATCAACAGTTAATAAATTATTCGTAACTTAGTGTTGGTAGGAGACAATCGGGGAGGAGAATGAGACGCGTCCTAAGTTCTCTGTGTAACCTATTTTAGCGATGGGGCCAGTGGAGTAAGCGAGCTTAGTGACGGGAGCAGCATAAGTGACTGGCGCTGGGGCAGCGTAGGCAATTGGGGCTGGGGCTGCGTAGGCGACCTTGTTAACGGGGGCCGGCGCGTAGGCAAACGGAGCTGGCGCAGCGTAGGCCACCTTGGTGATGGGGGCTGGAGCGTAGGCAACCTTGGTAATTGGCGCTGGAGCATAGGCGACCTTGGCGATGGGAGCAGGAGCGTACGCGATCTTCGCGACAGCTGGTTGAATGGGGGTGCCCTCATATCGGACCACAGCGTTGAATCCCTGTACAGCATCAGAGGTATAGTCTACGATGCGAGTCAGACCGTCGGGTTGTACCAGCGAATATGAGCCCTGCACAGCGTCTCCGGAGCGTGACTCCTGCAGCTGCTTCAAGTCACCAGTCTGCGAGTCTTGTACAGAGTACGAATATTCATATTGAGCGGGCGCTTCAGGTTCAGCTAATACCACCTTAGAGACTGGTCCCACGGGAATGACTCCAGCAGCCGCGACAGCCACCAGGCCGAAAAAAGTCAGGTACTGCAATAAAATTACCAAAAGCAATATTTTAATTTTAAAACTTTTGACCTTGGTCCTTATCGACCCTGCAGTCTACATGTGATCAATTAAACAATGGCAGTGCAGAGAGAGGGAGTAAAATGGCTATGTCTACATTATGCAACATCAGTACTTGATACACTGCTAGTTCTAATGGCACCTGATGCCGTGCTAGTTGAGGTTGTCGGTAGATGGATCAGAAAATAGCCTAGTAGTTCGTTAAAAAGATAAAGCATAGTAACAAAACAGTATAAATACACGACCAGTTTTTGGAACTACATCCTAGCTTATTATCAATCTTACTTAGATTGATGCGGAGTAAGTTGCATTCGATGAAGAAAAAGTATGTGTGTGTACGCACGTAAGAAGTTATACATCTTTGGGGTAACAAGTTAAAAAATCATTCTAAAAATTTTATCCTTCGCGTTATCTTAAGTTTGTAGAAAAAACGACACTAATAATAGTGGTGACCGTTTGGAGTGTCATCGGTAGACGTCCCATCCCATTTTTAAATTAAATTTCTCCAAAAGCCTCTGTGTGTTGGATCCATATCCCCATGTAAGCCTTTCAAAGGACTGGGTATCTTTCCTAGGAAGATATCCGTGAACACGGAGATAGAAAAAATATTTAATACATTGAAAATTTATTATAACGCATTATCTAGATGGCATTTGTAACGATGTACGCGCGCACCGTAAAAATTTATTCCCATCGTTTTTCTCTAACGCACCAAAATAAGTAAAACTGTAAAAATATTATGCTAATTCTATGTCAGACATGTAACTATAGTGTCCAATAAATCTTATTTTCTTTCTTTCTTTCTTTCAAACGGCTAAATTAATTAAAAATTTTGTAAGCACTCACTTTGGCGATCATGTTTACTGGGTCGATTATTGTAGATGACTGTACTGTTGCTCTCCACGCGGAGCTTTTATAGTAAAATAGTGACACATACTCATATATTTGCATATATTTATTTATGAGGTGAACTACAAATTAATGTACTTAAACATACATAAACATATATATATATATATATATATATACACCAATAATCTAATGAAGAAACATAAAACCTACCAGTATAGTAAGAATTGCCTGGCAACAGAGGAAACATTAGACGAATTGTTTACTAATCACAAATAATAGTCACGAATCTCCAACGCTTGTTTTTCGTATAGCAGGGCTATTTAATTAGAAGAGTGAAAGTCATGAATTTCACCGCTACAGAATTATTTCAATGGTGACATTAGGAGATATAATATAAATCCGGGTATCGTCTCAAGTATCGGGTAGATAATTATAAATGTCTGTAATAACGATTACTTGTTGGACGTGAGACACCTTAGTCCGCCCGTGACCATGAATGCTACAAAGTGTTCGAAACGTCGGGCAATCATAAATCAAATACAAACGCGATATAATCCGTAAAAGTAGTTTGATTTTCAATGTGTAGTGCTCGCGTAAACATCAGATATCCTTACGATTTTATTTAAGTCTATATATGTACGTACGTATACTTAGTCGATGACTTACGTAAGTCTTATTCAAGTATTATATCCAAAGTCTTTTTTTTGGGGACTTTGGAGACTATGGTCAGCGCACCTGCCACCCGGCTCCGTCCGAGGCGATAGTGGCTCGCGGCCCCATAACCCACCCGTACCATGTTGCCTTCGTTGGGCCGACCACCGGTACCAAGTTGCTTGTCCTTGTAGGATGGGGTGTAGTCGATCCAAGATGTCTTAGTGGCGGATAGTCGCGACATCCTCTGTGGTCAGCTTGACGGGATACCCTACGGGGTATCCTCTCCTCTCGACATCGTACGACGTTGGTCGCCGTCGCGCGGTCAGCCTTTCTGCGGGTGAAGGACGATCTACAATCACATAGTTAAACATGATAAAAAAACCTGACCCAATTCTATGTGATAATTTCTGATTAATAATTACATTCTCAAAAAGGGTTGATGCTACGCAAGCGGCCGGTCATAAGACTACTGCCAAAACTTTTGAATTATTAACTTATTAACATTACGTACTGAACTCGTTAATTTTAAAATTATAGGTATAAACGATGTAAAAATATTAAATATTACATCGATTACAAGTAATTAGGCTAAGAGCAGAATGATAATGACGATAGAAGTCTTAGAGTGGATAACATTTTGTCAGATATTTGATTAACATCTAGTCTATGTCTATATTACGAGTATATTTATCTCATTGGGTTGTATAAATCTGACGATAGTCACTGTGAGGGAAAAATTATACCATATCAATTTAACTAGGTTTGAAAACCAACCACAATATCATATAGATGCTAATAAAGGAATAAGAAATTATGATGATATTTCAATAAGAATATTTTATACATGTAAATAAAATTAAAGTTTCTGTTTGTAATGTCAAAATAATAGATTTTTTCATGCTCACACGGTTATTTACCATATTTACACGATACCTATGTCTAAAAATCACTTAAATTTTTCTATATCTAAAAATCACTTCAAACTTCAATGAACTTCATTGAATAAAATTCACCACCCCTCTCATACCCGAGGGTGTCGTAAAAGTCCACTAACGGATATATTACGCATATGACATCTATGCATTTTGGAAAACTCGAAATAAAACCTGTATAACCTGTCTGACCAGCATGGTATATATAGTGAGGTCAATTTCCCTCATATTGCACAAAAGGCTCGAACTCAGCAGTGGGACGTATAATCATGGTGACGATTATATGTATTATGATTTCTGATGTTTACGCAAGTATTACATCCATACTAATATTATAAATGCGAAAGTAAGGATGTTTGTTTGTTTGTTACGCTTTCACGCTTAAACCACCGAACCGATTTCAAAAATTCTTTCACCAATGGAAAGCTATAATATCAGGGAGTAACATAGGCTATATTTTATCCCGATATGCCCACGGGAACGGGAACTACGCGAGTAAGGCTGAATCCGAAGAGAAGCGAGGGCGGTTGCTAGTATTGTAAATAAAGCTACTTTGCGCTATTATAGCGTTTGTATTTGAATTTTGATTGCCCGACGTTTCAAACAGTTTACAGCGTTCATGGTCACGGTGAACTACCGTAACTATATTGAAAATAGTTTTTCACAAGACAGTTTTATCCATTTTTAACAATTTAAGTAGATATATTACCAAAAGAAATTCCGTCGTTTGGGATATCATCTTTGAAATATCTTAGTAAAGACACAAAATAAAAACTGGTTAATCAACATATGCCTAAAATAAAATGTGTATTGCGATAATATCAAATACCGAAGAATGTAAAAATCAACTGTCATCACTCTTAATCAACCTTAAACTAATTACATAAATAAATAATTACTGAATCTAAGTACCTAATTAAGGATTTTTATTGCTATTAGTAGCAAATAAGACTACGGCAATCAAGGTCGTCATGTCTAATGGTCGAGTCCTCTTGTTAACCTGTAACTAGCATAGATTTTAGTGGGAGAATGATCTTTTATACTCCTTTCGTTTCAAGGTCGTTAAACGGCATGTCTTGGTGATGTTGCAACATAACGATTGAAATAAGAGCAGGGGTAGGCGTTTAGTGCTTTGTGGTAGCGGCTACGCATACTAACAACCCTTTCATTGCTCTTAACTATCGAATAAGACCTTTGCATGTACTAGAACCAGGAGGGAAGGGGGATCAATCTCTTCCAACTACTCCTGTTTAACTTTTCTTATTAAATTTGATGCGAGTCCCAAGAAAAATAAATTCATTTCCCGGGACTGTCTGAGGCTCAAACCTCGGTGTAATTTATGAAGACCGTTCTGGATCCTGGCTTTCAATGGTGGGAATGTGTGGTGTGATTACTCCCAAGAAAAGAAGACTAGAACAAGCTGTTTCTGATGTCGTCTTGTCAACAATTACATTCTTAGAAGCGCTGATATCAGGCAGAGTATGTACTATGAAAAAAAAAGTGTATGTTGAGTCGAACTCAAGTAACTGTAATATGTTAGTTACTGATAATGTGGTTTGCCATTGGTGAAAGCATTCAAAACATCAGTCAAATGCCCGCGAATTCACCAGCGTAGTACCTGTTCCCGTGAAAATACGGGTATACAATAGCTAGCTAGCTAGATCATCTCGCTACTCGCTGATAAAGTAAATTTCCATTGATGAAAGCATTTTAATAAAACGGTCAAATCCCCGCGGAATCACGCGTACAGCACCCGTTACCGTTAGAACTCGGGTATAAAATGTAGCTAACATTACTCGCAGATATTGGAGCTTGGTGAAAGAATTTTTAAAATCAATCAATGTATCAGCTATATTATGAAAGAGAAAGCATAGGTGTTATATACATATCATATCCCTTAGTCGTCTTTTACGACACCCACAGGCAAGATTGAGAAGAGGGATGAACTATATTCTTACTCTGTCACTACACGGAAAACAGCTGTGCGAGACAGTCTTTCAGACAAATGTATTGCAGTCAGCTGACGTCCTGTTTGGTCGCTGGTTTGGTGGCGAAATGGACTGTGTCTGTGGACTGTATCTTTAGGTTTGAGTCTATACCTTAACGAAGAAATAAAATAATTGAATGAAGTAACTTGCACATCGGACGAATATTACATCTTTTTTTTTTTTGGTGGGTTGCGGTCGGCGCACTCCTCCCACCACTACGTCCGGGGCCACAAAGGGGTATAAGCACGCACACCCGCAACCCACCCACGATGCACGTCGCCTTCGTCGTTGGGCCGACCACCGGAGCAGTGTGACTTGACGGCAGTGGTCAGGCCGACGGCATACCCCCTATTTGGGGTACCCTCCCATCGACCTACGTCCCCCCCTCGGGGAGGACTTCGGTCTTTCCTCACGCGGTTGGCCTCTCAGCGGGTGACGGACTAATTCCCCGGTCACGTCACCCGCAGGAATATTACACCATTACCGCCTAGTTCCTGAATGCTATCACTTGAAGATCACTATTTCTTCATACCTTTTTCAACCGCTCGCTGGCAGTTGTCGGTAAGCTTGTAGCTACCTCCAACCTTATCGAGAGCTACTTCCGTCCATCATCCATCAGCCTATAGACGTCCACTGTTGGACGGAGGCCTCCCCACGAGAATGCCATTTGGAACGGTTGAACGCCACCTACATCCAATGGTGCCCTGCGATTTTTAAAATGTCGTAAGTCCACCTAGTAGGGGGTCGTCCTACTTAGTTTAATAAAAGATACTTAGTTTAGTGAAAACATGATATATGTTCGACGGCTTTTGTGCTATTTTTTATTAGTTATTTGCTTATAACTCTAAACACTATTCTAGATACATTTATGATCTATAACTCAATTCTCGTGTATCCAACTTATCTATTTCATTAATTACCTTAACCCTAGGTATCGATATAAGCACAAAATGCTATTATTTATCACTGTCGGGATTGTATACTTATCTTTTTATTCTCTCGGAAACAATAATACCTGGGGTCTTTACTGTGTTCGATAGGCCCTAGCGTATATTTTAATGAAAATACCTAACAAAAATACATATATTTATTGCTAGTTTACACCATAAATAACGAAAATATAGCGACAATGACTGCACAGATGGCGTAGTGGTTAAGATGTCGACCTACCGTGCCAGTGTCGTGGGTTCAAATTCCACGCGAGACATTAATTACTTTGGGAATCCACAAATTTTTGTTCTGAGTCTGGATGTAATTTTGTGTCCATTAATTATATGTTTGTAAAATAGCCTGCAACACAAGGATTATTTACTAAGTGCAAGATAATATCCTATAAAAAAAATTTGGCGTATTATTTCACGAGATACTGTGACAGAAATGAGTAATTTCGCCTAAAACTTGCACTGACGAAAGATATAATGCCTAGAGCAATGTTAATGATTTTAAAATTACTAGTACTGAGAGGTGAAGGCTACAATAACGCGGCGTTTAATTACACAAAGATAAATCACTTTATACACACATAACATTTCAATTAAAACATAATCCTTGCTGACTATATGTAATTTTAAGTCTGATTATGATTTGTGTCCGTTAATTTTATGTTGATAATTCCCTAAACCAATTTAAAAAATGATAAGTATGTATGCATTTTAAAAATAATTTGACTATGGACAGGTATTTTCATTTACAGCTCATATCCGTCCCAGTGCTGGGCTCGAGCCTCCTTTGTAATAGGCGGGATATTCACCTGCTATACCACGCTGTTCAGACAGGTTGGTATAGCGTTTCATTTCGAGATTTCCTTCTCTTGCCTAGATGTTGTATGTATATTATATCCCTTAATAGTCTTTTTATGATAACCACAAGTAAGATAGGGAATGGTCATAAATGTAAAATTTTAACTGAAGAACATTCAAAGAAAACTCCATATTCTTAGTCACCGTAATAAGTTGGAGCAGTTAGTTAAATATAATGTATAGATGAGTATCGATGAGACAAGTGAATCTCATTATGGTTGGAATAAATATTTAGTCCATTTCTGTATGGTAACAGAATAAGAATACACTTCATCACCCCCCCATCGTACCCAAGGCTATCGTAAAAGACTCCTAAGATATTATACATGTGACATCTATAGCAAGAAAAACAGAAGCTCAAAATAATACCAATCAGTCTGATTAGCGTGGTAGGTACAAAAGTCTCGGGCCCAGCATGTGAAAAAAAAACAAAGAAAGAAAGTAAAGATCTTTATAAATTTTTACTAAAAATACAAAAACATAAATAAAAAAAAGTAAAAGTAATATAGAGTAAAGGTAAAAACAAAATAGATTTGCGCTGAATTTATGGCTGGGAATGCGAGCGCACCCTGTTGATTTTCAGCCCAAGCCAAACTTACAAACAAATAACCAATATTACTAGTAGGTCGTTTATGAGATAGAAAGATGATGATGATGACATATTAGTCCTGTGCTGGAATTAAATCCAAAAGCATTGACGCAAGAAGTTTAAATCATAAACTAAATATCCATAGAGAACAAGTGGTATGTAAGATACATTAGACTGAACTAAGAAGGTCACGGTCTTGACACATCGTACCGGATATACTCGCATTACGAAAGAGATATTATATGAGAGAAAATTGTTGATCTTAATTGATATAATATGTTCGTTTTTATTACTCTAATAAATATTAATTTTGTAATTAACGCTTCTCTTTTAATATACTTCTCATCACCAGGAAACTGGTCAATTTTATTAATTCGATTTTAACGTAATTTTATTATCAAAAGAGTAATAACAAACGAAAGGTGATTAGAAGTTCAAATAAATCAATAAATTTTAAAAACCTTTGTTGCTACACTATCAATATTAGTAGAAACAGAAGGAGCAAATTAAAAAAAAATATTCAGACTACAACAATTAGTAACGTTACTTTTCGAAACAAGGAACGTCTTGTTTTAATTTAGCCGTTGCGAATGAGTAGTTCCGCGTGGTGATGGTGTAAGAATATAATTCACCATCCACTTTCTTATCCGTGGGTGTCGTAAAAGACGACTAAGGGATTAAATATACATATGACATCTATGCAAGAGAAGGAAAATTCAAAATTAAACCCTATATCGACATGTCTGACCACCGTGGCTATAGTAGATCAATTTCCCAAATATCGAGGAGGTTCGAGCCCAACAATGGGCCGTATATGAGCTGAAATGATATTGCAAATGAACACTGACTTACAAACGTGATTAAATTACCAACAAATATTGTATTTGTTACGTACGATTTTATACAATTTATAAGCAATATAACGATACCGTTAAACAAACCGATTATCTGAATGTCACGAATCCTTGTTTACGGTCTAAAATTGATAATTGTTATATATATTATATGATAGTTACTGAAAGAGCTTCTCGGCAGCTGACCAACCAAGAATGAGTATACATATATATATAACTAGCAACCCGCCCTCGCTTCGCTTCGGTTTCAGTCGCCTTATCCGCAGCGTAGTTCCCGTTCCCGTGGGAATACCGAGATAAAATATAGCCTATATTACTCCCTGATATTATAGCTCTCCATTGGTGAAAGAATTTTTGAAATCGGTTCAGTGGTTTAAGTGTGAAAGCGTAACAAACAAACAAACAAACATCCTTACTTTCGCATTTATAATATTAGTAAGGATATATATACTAGCTGACCCAACAGACGTTGTTCTGTTCAAATAAGCGGCACCTACCGGGTATAATTGTGAATCTAAACCATTCTCAAATCCCCTTGAATATTATATATTATTTACAATCCTTTAATAAATACTATCAAGCCGCCCTCGCTTCGCTTCGGTTTCAGTCACCATACCCGCGTAGCTCCCGTTCAAGTGGGAATACCGGGATAAAGTATAGCCTATGTTACTCCCTGATGCTATAGCTTTCCATTGGTGGAATAATTTTTGAAATCATTTCGATGGTTTAAGCGTGAAAGCGAAAGAAACAAACAAACTTACTTTCGCATTTATAATATTAATAAGGATTAACTCTGTTTTAAATTTTGTAAAAGATTTCGCTTTGTTCTAATATTTAGTTGGATATCCCTTATTTTGTGTGAAAATTCCTATATGGTCATAAACTTATA
Source organism: Lymantria dispar (assembly GCA_032191425.1). NCBI lineage: Eukaryota > Metazoa > Arthropoda > Insecta > Lepidoptera > Erebidae > Lymantria > Lymantria dispar. The sequence continues at coordinate 25,505,795 of CM063452.1, read as the reverse complement.
ACATTTTTTTTTATGTATATAAGATTTACATCTAAGAAGTACAATAAAGTCATTCATACCGCTTTCTTTATTCTTTCAAAGGTTTTATTAAATAGGTGTCTAAATGTTCTAGATATAAACTATCTAATGCTATGGATTTATGATAAATGCAACTATTTTTTGAGGAATAGGTAATACGACTGCACAGATGGCGTTGTGGTTAAGATAGCGACCTACAGCGCCAGTGTCGCGGGTTCGAATCCCACGCGGGACAACACTTTGTGCGATCCACAAATTGTTGTTCTGAGTCTGGATGTAATTTGTGTCCGTTAATTATATGTTTGTAAAGTCCCCCGCAATACAAGGATTATTTCCTTAGTGCAGGATGTTGTCTTAAATTTAATTTTGATACCATAACAACAATTTCATTTAAAAATAAGGTACACCGGACCTACTTACAGAATTAAGAAGATAAGTAGGAATTTATTTACCGGTATATCGGTCAACGCATACTTACATCGACCTTCACCTCTCAATAGCAATGCAGCTTATTTGACACCGCCCCGGGCACAAGTGACACCAACATATGAAACTGCTAGTTACAATTCATGTATAAATACTGCAATAAATCTAGCATTATCACAGTCGAATACTAACACTCATAGACAACACACAATAACAATGGCCGTCAAAGTGAGTTTAGTGCTATTGAATAACTTATCTTAAAGGATTTAAAATTATTATTAATTTAAACACTAACAGATCATTCTCTATTAATTTGATTCATTGCAGTCGAAATTACAAAATTAATAACAATGTATACTTTTTCATTTCAGTTCGTCATCGTCCTTTGTTTGGCTGCTACAGCTTACGCTGGTCTTCTCCCAGCTGCCAAAGTAGTGTACGCCGATCCCGAGGCGCCCGCTCACTACGACTTCTCTTACTCAGTACAAGACACACACACCGGTGATGTGAAACAGCAACAGGAGTCACGCGCCGGAGACAACGTGCACGGCTCTTACTCTCTGGTACAGCCTGATGGTGTACAACGTATCGTTGAGTACACTTCTGACGCACACAACGGCTTCAACGCTAACGTACGCTACGAAGGCACACCCGTACACGTCGCCCCCGCCAAGGTCGCCTACGCCGCTGCTCCCGTCTACGCATCTGCTCCCATAGCCAAGGTCGCGTACGCCGCTTCTGTACCCAAAGTTGCCTACGCTGCACCTGTTGCCAAGTTCGCGTATGCCGCTCCCATCGCTAAGGTCGCCTACGGTGCTGCTCCCCTTGCACGAGTTTCCTACTCATCACCTGTTATCTCTTACCAACACTAGACCAAAGCGATTAGTTAATTGTTAAGAGAGCTATTGTGATAATTGTATTTAATAGTTGCTAATAAATTATTATCGTTTAATTTTATTTGATATGTATTATTTATCACATATACTAATACTAATACTATGAATAGGTTCTTCACGTTGCCCATTCGTTTGTACATGCCTGGAAGATAGTAGGTTTTATCAACTAAGATCATATTGTCACTTATTATATCACAGTATTGATTGCATAGTTGGGGTATCACTCTGAGTAGCGACTTTCAATGCTGAGAGATTAAGTTGAGTTTCCACGCAGAATAATACTTTATTCGAGCCACAAATTATTGCTCCGAGTCTCGGTGTAGTTTTACTTATATGTTTGAAGATCACTTACGATTTAAAGATTTAACTTCAATGCACTCTACATTGATATGGGAATCTTTACAAATAACTATAAAAATGTTGTAGAGTACTCGTTGCTTAAAAAAAAGAAATAAATAAAAAAATATACATGTTAGCTGTTCTTCTACTTTATACTATTGTGTAATCACATTAGTTTTCAATTGAATGCACGGAATAATTATAGAAGTTAATTTTTTTGTAAAAATGTTATTGTATAGAATAGTAATTAACGGTGACTGTAAAGTCCTTTCTTATTTTACTTCTTGGCAGTTGAGCATCTATTATGGAATGCAATAGGTGAAGTCGAACAATACTTCGACTTCATCTATTTTAAACCGCAACAATGAAAAGGATTTTTCGTCTTTATAATGACTTCCTATTTGCTCCAGGGTTCAATTTTAATTCACATAAGTTTAAAGTTAGAAGGTCCGGGGATGTCGCAGACACAGGGATATATGGTGGATGTCGCAGACATTCCAATTATAGCTCATCTAACTTAGTGATTGTTTATTGTACAGTGTGTGGTTTTGCGGTATCGTGAAGCAGCAGTGGCCTAGAGTGATTGACCAATCTCGGTTGCTTAGCAGCTAGTTCTTCCTTTGTGGTTTGCAGTTTCTGACAATAGATAGCTGCCGTAATCGTTTGGCCATATTTTAGAAAGCTGTAGTAAACGACACCAGCTCTTGTCCACACAAGTAACTTTTTTTGAGTCAACTTCGTTTAGGGCAGGATTTGGCTGGGTCTCCGGGGTTCTGCCATTGCGACGAGCGCTTCCGATTATCGTAGAGTATCCACTTTTCATCACAAGTAATGATTCGATTTAAAATCCCTTCATTATTGTGTCGCTTAAGCAAAGTAACACAGCAGGCGACGCGTGTTTGCAAGTTCGATTCACTCAATTCATGAAGTACCTTACCTACCATCGTTCAAGTTTTTTTATTTTCCCGATTTGCTTCGAGTGGATTAATACAGTTTTGTCACTTACCTCGAAGCCTGCAGCTATCTCTGAAGTGCTTTGTGATGAATCCGCTTCCATAATAGCCTTAAATTCTTAAATTCTTGGTCTCCGGCCGCCCACGGGGTTGGCTCTGAAGGTTGAAATTTTTTAGTTCAGTTCATTCAGTCCAGAACTATTTGCAATGATTTTGGAAAATGATCTTTCGTGATATGAGTCTACCGTATTCCCTTTTTTTTCCATGATCAGCTCGCTCACCGCCCGGCTCCAACCGAGGCGACAGGGGCGCCGCGTGGCCCCATGCCCAACAACGGCATGTCGTCTTCGTCGTTGAGCCGACCACCGGTGCAGAGTTTCTTGTCTTCAGTGGTCGGCCCGACAGAATACCCCGGTCGCGGGATACCCTTCCCTCACGAGTGCCCCCCTCGGGGACGTCGGTCACCGTCGCGCGGTCGGCCTCTCAGCGGGTGACGGACTAAATCCCTACTGTATCCCCAGAAGTAACATCACTATTCTACTGTATTCCCTGAAGTAACATAACTATTTAAGTACTGGTACAATAATCAGCGCAATAATGTTAAATGCTTAAACGTCTGTTCTGATGTATATACATATATGGGTTGGACTGCGGGGTGAGACAGGGAGGGTTAACTTCACCTAGGCTTTTCAACATTTATATGAAGGAACTGATGATAGAGCTCATGGACACCAAAGTCGGATGCTATGTTGATGGAGTTTATATAAATAACATCAACTATGTGGATGATATGGTGTTACTAACACCATCGGTGGGATCTATGAGATGATTACTTTCTGTCTGTGAGTGAGTCGTACGCGATATCCCACGGCCTGAAGTACAACGTCAATAAGAGTCAGCTGATGATTTTTAAAACGTAAGGGTGTCCAAGTTACACCACATTTCCTAAAGTGTCATTTTATGGGACACCACTGCTTCGGGTAGATAGTTTTAAATACTTAGGCCACTGGATAACGGATAACTCAAAAAACAATTTTAATATAGACAGAGAACGTAGGTCGCTGACTGTCCGCTGTAACATACTGGCTCGCAGGTTTGCAAGATGTACGGTACCAGTCAAAATAACAATTTTAAGGCATTCTGTCAATCGTTTTACACGTGCAGCCTGTGGGTCAGTTATGGGCGGCGAGCATACAATGACCTATGTGTTCAATACAACAAAAGCACTTAGGGTACAGCTGGGACTGCCGTGGCGATGTAGTGCATCGGGTATGTTCGCGGAGACACGCATTGATGGATTTGCCACTATAATAAGAAAGAGAAGTGCCTCTCTAATGTCGCGTTTACGCGGCAGTACTAACAGTATCCTAAGCGTTTTTAGAGATCGCTGGGATAGTCAAATATTTCAAAATTGGTTAAGCCTTCATACCGAATTTTAAAAATATATATGTACAAGCAACCCGCCCTCGCTTCGCTTCGGTTTCAGTCGCCTTACTCGCGTAGTTCCCGTTCCCGTGGGAATACCGGGATAAAATATAGCCTATGTTACTCCCTAATATTATAGCTTTCCAGTGGTGAAAGAATTTTTGAAATCAATTCGGTGGTTTAAGCGTGAAAGCGTAACAAACAAACATCCTTACTTTCGCATTTATAATATTAGTAAGGATATTACTAACACTAGTTCTTAAGCAAATTGTTACTGACATATATGGACCTTGTCTGAAATAAATGTTTATTATTATGTATCTTCCTGATTCACGGATATCTTCCAAGGGAAGATACCCGGTCCTTTGAAAGGCTTACATGGGGATATGAATCCAACACGCAGAGGCCTTTGGAGAAATTTAATGTAAAAATGGGATGGGACATCTACCGATGACACTCCACGTCTGCACATAATACTCGTGGACTGCCAACGGTAGGTATAAAACTATTGTTGATGATGGTATCTAATATACGGTTATGGGGTTGGAGGTTCGATGGACTGGTCTAACTTAAGGCTATTGAATTAAAAACTGTCATCTGCCTTCAATTCGAAATTTGTCAGATGGTGTCTCGCCAACTCACTGAATGGACCCCCCTAATCAGTCATCACAGACACGCTGACCATACGGGCAACGGGGGAGGCAACATTGGTGCAAGTGGCTTGGGGTGTCGAGCGGTGCAGCGCCGGTTTCACCATCGCAGTGGTTTCCCCGTAGTTAAGCCCTTGAGAATGAAACTTCCACCCCCGAGCATATAGCTCGGGCGACCCCTCTCTGATCAGCCGTTTATGACAAGCCAGAGATCTAATTAACACTTATTTACATATTTGACGAAATATACAAAAAAAAACAGCGTTCCTGTTACTTATAAGACTTTCTACAAGTTATAAGCAAAATAATGATACCGTAAACAAACTGATTATTGATTATCAGAATTTTATAAATCATCGCTTACGGTTCAACATTGACCATTTTTATGTATATGATATGATAGCTACTGAAAAAGCTTCGCTGAGAGGCTCTGACTGACCAAACAAGTAGAGTAATCTGAGAACGAACCAATAGACTAACCACATATTAAAAAAAAAAAAATCATTACAAAACCATATCGATGGACAATACAATTTGCTCTTATATAGCAAAGATTAATTCACCAGAAAACCCATTTTAACCCACAATCCAAAGACAGAGTGTTATAAATTTGATTTATCTGTGTTCCTTGTATCAATTTGGTTGTATGTAGCATTATAGTTCCTAAAGGAATAGACTGATCATGATGCGGTTTCTTTTGTTTGAAAGATGACGTGATTGAGATGACTGCAATTTAATATTCGGTCAGGCATTATAAGGGCATAAGCTCTTTTTGTTAGTTGCTGTAACAATTTTAGAAACATAATGAACATTACTTTAAATCCCAGATTGCCTACTAGTAAATCTATTGGGTAATGCATCCAACTTTGGACTCATTTCATTTATTTTCACTAGATGTGATCTTCCCTGTGGTGACGGAGTAAGAATACAATTCACCACCCCCGAAAAAGATGACTAAGGGATTAAATATGCATATTACGCCTATCCAAGAGAAGGAAAACTCAAAACGAAACCAACACATCTGACTTGAGTGGTGTAGTAGATCAATTTCCTTCCTTTTGTCGGAGACTCGAGCTCAACAAGGGGACGTATATGAGCTGAAATGATGATGATGTAATCTGATAAGCTGCACAGAACCGTACTTTGTGGTGAGGAAGGCCTAAGTCCAGCAGTAAACGGCGATAGCCTAAATGATGATGATGATGATGATAAAGATCTGATAATTTCGCCTGATGACGAGGACGTAATGGTTGGTTTTTTGTAACAGAGGTACTTAACATGTTTTTAACTCATATACATATGCCCATAGGGTCGATAACGACCAAAAATTACTTCACGAACTCTAATGCACATTAGTCACGTGCTGTTGTATTAATTTAAATTATAATGTCATCTTTCGATAGACAAAAGAACTCTTTTGAAATACCACATAGGTTTATAAATCATCTATAACAATTAAAGTGACATTTAGGCACGCAAGTTCAAACATTTTTATTTTGCGACGGAGTGCACAGAAATGCAAGTTTTTTTTTCTATTATGTTATTTTACTGAAAAATTCATTTTTTTTAGTCAATGAAATGTGTACTGAAAATCATAAATTACTATTATGGCCTTATATATATATAATCATTGAATAACAATATAGTTGAAAATAATTAAAATTGATCCTAAACAAAGTTCTGGGCATACATGAGTTAAATTCATAATTATAATATAGAAGTGTTCACACTACGATCGTTGCGACTATATTTGCAGGTGATAATACCTGGATCGAATTATGTCGATCGACCTAGACTTATATCGACCTTCACCTCACAATCGCAATGCAGCTTATTTGGCACCGCCTCGGGCACGCGTGACACCAACATATGTAACTGCTAGTTACAATTCATGTATAAATACTGCATTCAATCTTTCATTATCACAGTCGAGTACTTACACTCATAGACATCACACAACAACAATGGCCGTCAAAGTGAGTTTACTGCTATTGAATTACATATCTTGGGAGTATTTAAAATTATTATTGATTTAAACACTTGTGGACCATTCTCTACTAATTTGTTGCATTGCGGTCGAAATTACAAAACTAATAATAATATAAATCTTTTTCATTACAGTTCGTCATCGTCCTTTGTTTGGCTGCTACAGCTTACGCTGGTCTTCTCCCAGCTGCCAAAGTAGTGTACGCCGAGCCCGAGGCGCCCGCTCACTACGACTTCTCTTACTCAGTACAAGACACACACACCGGTGATGTGAAACAGCAACAGGAGTCACGCGCCGGAGACAACGTGCACGGCTCTTACTCTCTGGTGCAACCTGATGGTGTGCAGCGTATCGTTGAGTACACTTCTGACGCACACAACGGCTTCAACGCTAACGTGCGCTACGAAGGTACACCCGTACACACCGCCCCCGCCAAGATCGCCTATGCCGCTGCTCCCGTCTACGCATCTGCTCCCATTGCCAAGGTCGCATACACCGCTCCTGTCGCCAAATTTGCCTACGCTGCACCCATTGCCAAGGTCGCGTATGCCTCACCCATCGCTAAGGTCGCCTACGGTGCTGCTCCCTTTGCACAAGTTTCCTACTCATCACCTGTTATCTCTTACCAACACTAGACCAAAAGTATTAATTAATTATTATTAGAGCTATTGTGATAATTGTATTTGATAGTTGCTAATAAATTATTGTTTAATTTTATTTGATATATATTATTTATCAAATTTTTCTGATGGTGACAGAGTTGCAATACGAAATGTTTTCGACTCGTTATTTTGCTATATATTCTAATCAACAAGTGCCTTTTGGATCAACTTTTTTCAGCAGTCTCCGAAAATTATAAATGAGGTGATCGATTCGGAATGGCATCTAGGCGTGGCTTGTCCAAGCCAGAGTATCCGTTTTCGGCCGTATTTTCATCCCTCTGGGTAAATTATAAATATTGATCTTACAGTTTTGGGAATCAAAACATTTTTTAGGAAAGTTCCTCTTCTTTTTGAATCTTTTTCAAATTTGAAAAATCTTTATTACTTTTTGAGATATTAGCAAAAAACCAAACCCCCTTATTTATTTTTAGTTAATTGTTAATAACTTTTTAAATTTTTGCAAGCGAAACTTCATTTTTTTTTTCAAAAATCATCTAGATGCCATTCCGAATCGAATGTCACGTCATTTATAATTTTTGGAGACTGCTGAAAAAAATTGGTTCAAAAGGTACTTGTTGACTAGACTAAAAAGCGGGTCATAAGTTCAGCCCTTTTTTAAACTAACATTTTCAAAACCGATATAATAGTAAAGATTAATTTCGAATCTATACCAATAAATAAAATTGGAGTGTCTGTTTGTAATGTCAAAATACCTAATAGACATTTTTCATACTCACACGGTTATTTGCACTATACATATTATGTATAGTGCAAATAACCGTGTATACACCTAATATATGAAAATACCTAAAATACACTTCATATTTTTTTTGTCTGTCTGTCGGTCTGTCTGTCTGTCTCTTTGTTCCGGGTAATCTTCAAAACGGCTGGTCCGATTTCAAAAATTCTTTCACCAATGGAAAGCTATAATATCAGGGAGTAAACTAGGCTATATTTTATCCTGGTATTCCCACGGGAACGAGCACTCCGCAGAAAAGACGACTGAAACCGAAGCGAAGCGAGGGCGGATTGCTAGTTTCGAATAAGATCGATGTCTGTGTGACACACATTATAACGGGTATTCTATTAATTAGCCGAACTGACAGCCTAAATCTGATTATCTTATTATGCCTCTCCAAAGAGGAACAATACTATAATAACCACAATTATACATTTAAAATTTCTACAATTTAATCTTTTCTCGGACCTTATATATAAGGTCAATGAAAAAGTTTCTTCGTATTCTGTATGAAAATTCAAGACTTCTTTTTTCAAAATTTATTTACATTTAATTACAATATATACATGCCATTTTGTTCGATGACCGTGTGCCATTCTGTAGGTATTATCTTGATCTAGTTGCTATAGAAATTTAGGGACTTCTGATCAAAAAAGTTCGACAACTACTTTACCTTTCTTAATGTTAACCTGATACTGTCTAAAGAATTCTGAAGAGACCGAAATAGGTAGAAATCTGAAGGCATAGTCAGGGCTATATGGCGTATTCATTAACGCCTCCCAGCTTTTTTTTTTAGCGTGGGCTGCGGTCGGCGCTCTCCTCGCATCTATCCGTCCGGGGCGACAGAAGGGCGTAAGCACGCAACACCCGCAACCCACCGGAACACCATGTCGCCTTCGTCATTGGACCGACCACCGGAGCAGGGTTACTTGTCATCAGTGGTTGGCCCGACGGAATACCCCCTACTTGGGGTACCCTCCCATCGACCGACGTCCCCCCCCTCGGGGAGGACATCGGTCTTTCCTCACGCGGTCAGCCTCTCGGCGGGTGACGGACTAATCCCCGGTCACGTAACCCACGGCCTCGGCTGGGGCGGCATGGCACGACAAAACCGAGGCCCTCCTTTTTCATGGCCCACGCCGAGGTCCCCCCCGAGGAGCACACATCAGTGTGTCTGGGGTTGCCGTGCCGGTGCAGGCCCAAATAAAATATTTGGGTCTGCACCTCGATTCAAAGTGGAATTTCGGGCCACACTTTGCCCAGCTCGTCCCGAGGCTCGTCAAGTCGGCCGCGGCGCTGGGAAGGCTTCTGCCGAACACTGGCGGTCCTGGGTCGTCGTGCCGGCGTCTGTACGTCGGCATCCTGTGGTCCATGGCACTGTATGGTGCCCCTATCTGGTCGGAGTCCCTCACCGCCCGCAACAGAGCCCTCCTGCGTCGACCGCAGAGGGTCATCGCGGTAAGGGCTATTAGGGGCTACCGTACTGTATCCTGGACTGCGGCAACACTGCTGGCGGGCGACCCCCCTTGGGCACTGGTGGCGGAAGCGTTGGCAGAAATATACCGGTTCCGCGCCACATCGCGAGTCAACGGCGAGCGAGTCTCCACAAGGGGATTGGGCAGAGTTCAGGAAGTGGCCCAAAGGGAAGTCATCCGGCGGTGGAGGGAGGATCTAGAGTCCCCCGTAGCAGGGCGGGGGACTGTGGAGGCGGTTGCGCCGCATCTCCACCGCTGGCTCAGGAGAAGGCACGGCAGCCTTACATTTAGGATGGTGCAGGTGCTTACCGGACATGGGGTCTTCGGTAAGTACCTGCACAAAATTGGAAGAGAAGAGGCCCCAGGATGCCATGAGTGTGGCGCGCTAATCGACGATGCGCGCCACACACTAGAAGTATGCCCCGCCTGGGGGCCTCAGCGCCACGTCCTGTCAACGGACATGGGAACAGCGGACCTGTCGTTGTCGACCATCATCTCGAAGATGCTCGGCAGCGACAGCTGTTGGTCGTCGATGGCCTCCTTCTGTGAGGCTGTCATTACAAGGAAGGAGGCCGCGGAGCGGGCACGCGAGGCACTTGCGTCCGCAGACTCGCTCCGCCGGCGGCGACCAGGGAGGAGGAGACGCCGTTATGCGCTCCTCCTTCCACCGCCCTGAATGATGACAGGACGTGGCCAGACGGCCAAGCGTTGGGGTGTCGGGGATAGAATGTCATCAGACGATCTCTCCGGCACCTCGTAAAAGCGCGGAAGGGGCCGCTGTGGTTTTAGTGGGTATTTCGGTCACTTCTGTGGCCGGCGAGTCCCACACACACTCCCCTGTCTGTAACCGGCGGGGGATAGTGCGTAAATGCATTTCCACAGCGTGACAAAAAAAAAAAAAAAAAAAAAAAAAAGGGGCGGCATGGCACGCAGGTAGTCGCGCCTGCGCCGCCCCAGTCGCTGGTGGCGGGTCGCTTCGTCCAGGCTCTGCTCCTCGCGCGCGCGACCCGCCGCCTCCTTCTACGAGATCACTGCCTCGCAGAAGGCTGCGACTGCGTCCCAGTTCCTGACGCTGCCGAGCATCTCCCTAGCGATGGTCGGCAGCATCATGTCGGCACCGATGATTGCGACAAGTTCACAACGCAGCTCTGCCCAAGCGGCACAGACCTCGAGCGTATGCTGCGCCGTGTCCTCGTCGCAATCACAGTGGTGGCAGGACGGTGTTCTCTCCCTCCTAGCGACCGTGTACAGGTACTTGCCGAATCATCCATGCCCCGTCAAGACCTGTACCAGTCGGAAGGAGAGCACCCCGTGCCGCCGTTCCAACTACTGCATCAGCACAGGCCGCAAGGCCTCCACGGTCCAGACACCATATCGAGACCTCTCCAGCCGGTCTGCCCAACGGGCGATGACGTCTCGGCGGGCGTCGACGCGCCAGGCGGTGAGCTCCCTTAAGGAAACAACACCGCCCTCCCCTCGCACCCCCGACACCCGCCGATACAAGTCGGTGAGCATTTCCGCCTCCAGGGCCCACGGGGGAGTCCCGGCCAATAGGCACGCCGCCTTCGTGGCCACCGTGCGGTACCCGCGGATGATCCTGACTGCCATGGCTTTCTGTGGACGCCACAGAAGGGCCCTGAGTCGGGCGGTCATGGACCCTGCTCACACCGGTGCGCCGTAGAGGGCCATCGACTGGATGATCCCCGCGTACAGCTGTCGCCATGCAGCGTTCGGTCCGCCCACATTCGGCATAAGCCATGATAGGGCGGACGCCACGACGACGAGCCGCGGGATGAGCCTGCGGAAATGCTCCCAAAACCACCATCGCCCGTCGAGCACCAGGCCCAAGTACTTCATATGGGCCTGGATGCTGATCCCGACCGAATGGACGGTGATCGAGACGCCGATGGACGGGTCCATACGGGGCCCATGGAACAAGAGGGCCTCCGTCTTGTCCAGGGCCACCCACAAGCCCAGCGCCTCGATCCGCCTGACGATCTCTTCGGTGCCTAGAGTCGCCAGGCTTGCCACCTCTTCTAGCGTCCCACCGCGGCTGTGACGAGCGTGTCGTCGGCGCAATAAATCACGCCCAGCCCGGGCGGGAGGCTCCCCCGCAACGCCCAGTCATAGCCGATGTTCCACAGGGTGGGTCCGAGGACCGACCCCTGTGGGACACCGCACGACATGGGCGTTCGCACAACGTCCCCTGCTCGGTTGGTGCAGAGGACGCTGCGCCCCTCCAAATAGTCTGCTACTAGCTGCCTCAAGTAAACTGGCACCCCGTGATACCGGAGCGCCTCCCTGACGCAGCTGAATGGCAGACTATTGAATGCATTGGCGATGTCTAGGGACACCACCAACAGCACTCCCCCGCCGGTGACGGCCTCAGTCGCCACGGCGCTCAGGCGCAACTGAGCCTCGATCGTCGAATGACCCCTCCTAAACCCAAATTCCGACAGATCGGGCCCCGTGTCGACGAGGTGCCGTTCGATGCGGGCAGCTACCACCCTCTATTAGCTTGCCCATATCATCGAGAAGCGCGATAGGCCTGTAGGCCGAGGGCGACTCCGGATACCGTCCCATCTTCGGCAGGAGAACCAGCCTCCCCTCCTTCCAGTACCCAGGGAACCGCCCGGACGCTAAACACGCGTCGAACAGTTCCCTGAGGTGGGGACCCAGATGGTCGAGGACCAGGGCCAACACACGGTTTGGAATACCGTCGGGCCCGGGGACGGTGGATTTGCCGCGAAAGCACGCTGCCGCAACCAAACCCTCCCCCCCCCTTCTCGGGTTCCGTGATGGGCGGAACACTGTCATCGTCGGCCTCCCGGTCAGTGTCTTGCGGAGCCATGACCGGGGGCGTGTGTTCCGCCCGTCGTGGGAACAGGTCCTCGACGACCCGGGTGAGGAGGCTGGGCTGGAGAGTCTCGGTGAGAGGAGGGCCCCGTGTGCGGAGCTTACTCAGCGCCGCGCCATAGGGGCAACCCCAGGGGTCACGGTCGAGACTGTCCAGCATCTCCCGCTGACTGACGTCCTTAACGCCTCCCAGCTAACTCTTTTGTGGTCAATTACCAGATTTTCAGCTACGTAGTAATTTCTGACATACCGATCTTTATTTATATTTTCAAAAATTGTGTCAATTTTATTAGTGACAGAGCGACCAAAGCGAGGCGCAGCTTTTACATCATAATTCCTGGGTTGAAAACGTTTAAACCAACACTACTCTTATTAACACTGCATTAGGTCCATAAACGTAAAAAATGTCTTCACGACTTGCTTTGTATTTTCCTTTTCTTGTAATAAAATTTGAAAATGTGTCCAATTTCTTAGATTAGATTCGTTCATTTTGAGAGAAAGAAAAACAGATGGCAAACAACGGGAAACAGTATTTTTAAATATTTTTCTTTTTTGAAATGTAAGCTTTTATATAATTAATAATTCCTCGACCAGGCATTCACACAGTTGAGATTATTTTTAATTAATTAATTAATTTAATAATATTTGATGGGGCGTTACAAGGTCATCAACTGTTTTTGTTAGTATCATAAGGATTATAGAAGCATCATCATCATCTTGCTCTTATCCCAATTACTTGGGGTCGACGCAATATGTCATCTGTTTTGACATATTGCAAAAAGTTTCGGCAATGACTTTTATGACCGGCCGCCTGCCTGACGTCAACCCTCCTTGGGAATGTAATCGTTGACCCAAATGGTACCAGATGGAGTTGGTTCGGGTCAATCTAGGGCTCTTAGTCGTCTTTTACGACACCCACGAGCAAAGCAAGGGTTGGTAGTATTCGAAGCCGCTACCACACAGCAAGGATTATAGAAGCATAATGAGCCATTACTTTAAATTCTAGATTGCCTATTAGTAAGTCCAGTAGGTAGTCCATCCAACTTTGGACTCCTTGCATTTATCTGCACTAGATCTGTTAGGAGATACAGGACCGTACTTTGTGACGATACATGAGGGAGGACTACGTCCGGCAGTCAATAGCGATTGGCTGAATGACGATGATGATAATAGATATGTTAATATTTCCTCATAACCAACCATCACGGTTGTTTTTTCGTGTCGTAGTTACTTAAAGGAAGAGCTGGAAAATTTATTTGGTTTTTTGTGCCGGGTAAAGCTTTTAATTTCATATTTATTACATAGAAATGTTCACACTATTATCGTTGCGACTCTTTTTATTGGTTATAATACCTGGATCGTAATATAGCGATCAGCGTAGACTTATATCGACCTTCACCTCTCAATCGCAATGCAGCTTATTTGGCACCGCCCTGGGCACGGGTGACACCAACATATGTAACTACTATTTATAATTCATGTATAAATACTGCTTTAAATCTTTCATTTTCACAGTCGAGTACTTACACTCATAGACAACACACAACAACAATGGCCGTCAAAGTGAGTTTAGTGATATTGAATAACATAACTTGAGAGTATTTAAACTTAGTATTGATTTAAAAACTTATAGATCTAATGATCTATAAGTTTTTAATTCAATACTATACTACTATCTATTAATTTGTTTCATTGCGGTCCAAATTTCAAAACTAATAACAATGTATACCTTTTTCATTACAGTTCGTCATCGTCCTTTGTTTGGCTGCTACAGCTTACGCTGGTCTTCTTCCAGCTGCCAAAGTAGTGTACGCCGAGCCCGAAGCGCCTGCTCACTACGACTTCTCTTACTCAGTACAAGACACGCACACCGGTGATGTGAAACAGCAGGAGGAGTCGCGCGCCGGAGACAACGTGCACGGCTCTTACTCTCTGGTGCAGCCTGATGGTGTGCAGCGTATCGTTGAATATACTTCTGACGCACACAACGGCTTCAACGCTAACGTGCGCTATGAAGGCACACCCGTACACGCCGCCCCCGCCAAGGTCGCCTACGCCGCAGCTCCTGTTTACGCATCTGCTCCCATTGCCAACGTCGCGTACGCCGCTCCTGTCGCCAAAGTTGCCTACGCTGCACCTGTAGCCAAGGTTGCGTATGCCGCTCCCTTCGCTAAGGTCGCCTACGGTGCTGCTCCCCTTGCACGAGTTTCCTACTCATCACCTGTTATCTCTTACCAACACTAGAACAAAACTATTAATTAATTATTAAGAGAGCTATTGTGTAATTGTATTTCATAGTTGCTAATAAATTATTGTTTAATTTTATTTGATATCTATATGTATTATTTTTGTAATTTTAATATTTCTGGTAATGATGGAGTTAGAATATAAAGTATCATCAGCTCTTTATTTGTCCATATGCATCCTTCAAAACAATTCAAGAAAATGAATTCTTGGCTATTACATCTTAATTTGTATCATGCACGGAAGATATTAGGTTTTATTATCTAGCACTCTATTGCCACTGTTTATCAAGTATTAAACTAACATATTTTGAATACTGACTTTCCATGCTGAGGGCTATTTTTATTTTTTATCCGTGGGCTATGGTAAGCGCACACGCCGTCCATTCCGTCCGGGGCGACGAAAGGACGGCACGCGGGCCCATAACCCACCCGTACCCACGTCGCCTTCGTCGTTGGGCCGACCACCAGACCCGAGTTTCTTGTCCTCTGTGGTCGGCCCGACGGAACACGATGGGACGTATGTGGGCTGCGATGATGACCACTCTGGTTGAACGTGCTGGTATAGGGTTTCATTTCAAGTTTTCTTTCTCTTGAACAGATGTTATATACATTATATCCCTTAGTCGTCTTTTACGATACCTACGGGTAAAAGAGAGGGTGATGAACTGTATTCTTACTCTGTCACCATACAGAAAGTCAGTTCACCCTTGCGAAATCCATCCGTCCGCCAATCGCTTTCCGATGTTGATATTGGCCTGTCAGAATTACTCCTCGAAAAGGCTTAGGACCAAAAATACCATAATCGCCACCTTGTAAGTTAGTATTGACAAGTTGCCCAGGAGAGTGCTGTTGCCCATTAGGGACCGGACACATGTCTATGGTGGCGGCGCCGTTTACCGTGTAACGCCACGGCGCCGCCGCCCTTGATACGGCGCGGCGTTGCGCCGCAGCACGGCGCCGTGTATGGCGTATCGCACTGATACACGGCGCACTGCTCAGTGCTCCTTTTTTTGTTAACGCTGTGGAAATGCATTTACGCACCGTCCCCCGCCAGGGATAGGCGTGGGGGTGTGCCGGTCACTTGCAACCGGAATACCCACTAAAACCAACGGTCCCTTTCGCGCTTTTACGGAGCATCGGAAAGGTAGTCTGTTGACATTTGATCCCCGACACTCCTGCGCAAGGCCGTCTGACCACGTCCTGTATTTTTCTCCTGCTGCTGGCTGAGGACAGCAGGGGGCATAGCCACAGCAGAAGTAGCTGTAGGAGGAGAGGACTTCTTTTTCCCCTTACGCACAACAGTGGCCCAACTCTCTGTTATCACTGTATGGCCCGGGGAAACATCCGAAACGGCGCTGATCAATGTATTTGGTACCGATGCAGCCTTCATGACCACCGATTTAGTTGCCAGTGCGAGCTTTTGTACAACCGTTTTATTTGCCGTGAACTCAGGACGATTAGTCCTATCCGCTGCCAGGGGTGGACGAATAACCTTGGTTGGGAGGAGACGGTCCTCGATTGCATCGAACCGAGCCGTCATCATTTCTCCCAGGGATCTGATTAAGGACGACTTGAGATCCTCAAGAGATTCTACCTCCGGAGCAGAAGCAGAAATCATCGGCTTAGGAGTAGGTACGTGTCCTTCGCAATTCCTCGAATTGAAGCCTATGCGCCTTGATTTCTGCCTTGAGACTCTCATTTTCCTGGCATAACCTTGAAATATCTACGCGAAGAGCACGCAGCTCCCTCGGCTCTGAACGGTCGGAGAGCACTACAATATATTTGCTAAGAGTAGATGTACTGTCTTGAATCATCTTCCGATGTGTTCCCTTCAATGATGCGTTTCTGAAATCTTGCAGAGTTGATTGTAACCCAGCAGTTTAATGTGCTCAGGCCCAGCAACAGTCAGTTGTTCATCCGGTAGGTGGTCCTCGTTATTAGGCGAGGACGCTCTTGTAGACTGGAGAACTACGTCCTCATCCTTTCCATCCTCTGCCATTTGGTCCCTAACCTCCAATTCCTTTTTAGCTCTAGAGAGGCCAAAGGCATGGCCTTTTGCCTTGCTCTTACCCCTCCGTGAGGGATTGATCTTAGGTCTCGGTTCACAGTCCGTCTCAGATTCAGATACAGCGGACTTTAAATTTGATCTGAATTTTTCGGATCTAGCCGTCGAGTATTTTAATTTAATGTTATGTACCGGTGCGGTGCGCCGTACACGGTGCCATGCTGCGGTGCGCCGTACACGGCGCCGTGCAGCGGTGCGCCGTACATGGCGCCGTGTTGCGGTGCGCTGTACACGGCGCCGTGCTGCGGCGCCACGCCGCACCATAGACATGTGTCCGGTCCCTTATATTTATATCCTAGTGAACTTCCAGCCGATTTTTTTTTGTACTGGAAAGGGGTGGTGACTCTTTATATTCTTAACCCATGATGGTATTGAAATTGAAAATTGTTAATGTGTTGTCTTAGTCGTTTTTGTTAGTGCATGGTTTTCGTTTTAATCATCAATCTCGTCCATCAGCTCATAGACGTCGACTGTTGGTCATAGGCCTCCCCACGAGCATGTCTCTTGGAACAGTCCTATGCCACTTTCATTCAACGGTTCCTTGCGACTTTCAAGATGTCATCAGACCACCTAGTAGGAGATTGTTCTACGCTACGTCGTCTGATTCGTGGTCACCACCTGAAAAATTTTAGTCCTCCGTGATTGTCACTTTGACAAATTCGTTCTAATAAGTTTTACCTTTTAGTTATTTCTGTACAATACAACCTATACTATAGGTTTACTACATTTGTAGATTTTTGTTTGATGTACCTATTGTGCCACAACTTGTACCTATACACGGACGTACACGCATACATTCACAATCATATGTATCTATGTGCATCATACACTGCCACTTCAATGAGTGAGCTAGTTTAGGTATCATGCTGAACACGCTGGTTAACATAGTTTTATAACGCGGTTTCCTATTCCTGCAGAGATCGGTTATCTGAGTACCTAATAGTAACGTATTAATATAATCTCCATTAAGGCCCGTAGTTGATAATACTTTACGACATAACTATTGCAACACTTTGTAGATGCCGTAATCCTTATCCGCAACTGAAACTATCCAAAACTATCAGATAATCGAAATAAATTTATATCCGTACGGTGACGGAGTAAGAATACAATTCACCACTCCCTTTTGTTCTTGCCCCTGGATGTCGTAAAAAACGATTGAGGGATATAATATTCATGAATCATCTTTGCAAGAGAGGAAAAGCTTGAAATGAAACAGAAATGAAAAGAGAGGGTAAACTCTAAATGAAATTCTATACCGACCCGTTTGACCAGCGTGGTCAATATCCCGCCTATTACGGAGGAGGCTCGAGCTCAGTAGTGGAACGTGAATGAGCCCAAAATACAAAAATTCGAACAGACTCTACTATAGACAAGAGAATATATTGTTTTTCTCATTATAACAAATCGATTAGACACAAAAAATAACCGAGTCTCCGTTACTGCGGTACATCGCAGTGTTTAGGCACCAAAGGAGATTTTCAAACACTTAAAACTCTGAAAGTATTCTTAAGATTTGTTTATAGTACTATCAAGCGTTACAGTGTAGATTGGTGCATCGAAAACCGTGAAAAGAGTTGGCAACCACGAGCAGTCAGAACATCAGTGGTAACAACAAAAGAATATGGGTGCGAATTAGACAAAATCCTGTTTGTCTTCAAAAATACAATTCAAAAACCTCTTCATTTTAATTCACTTATACCTATGAAAAAATTAAGAGCTGATGATACTTTGTATTCCAACTCCATCAACACCATAGAATTCACACAAATAATACACAGAGATATCAAATAAAATTAAACAATAATTTATTAGCAACTATCAAATACAATTATCACAATAGCTCTCTTAAAAATTAATTAATAGTTTTGGTCTAGTGTTGGTAAGAGATAACAGGTGATGAATAGGAAACTCGTGTAAGGGGAGCAGCACCGTAGGCGACCTTAGCGATGGGAGCGGCATACGCGACCTTGGCGACAGGTGCAGCGTAGGCAACTTTGGCGACAGGAGCGGTGTATGCGACCTTGGCAATGGGAGCAGATGCGTAGACGGGAGCAGCGGCATAGGCGACCTTGGCGGGGGCGGCATATACGGGTGTGCCTTCGTAGCGCACGTTAGCGTTGAAGCCGTTGTGTGCGTCAGAAGTGTACTCAACGATACGCTGCACACCATCAGGTTGCACCAGAGAGTAAGAGCCGTGCACGCTGTCTCCGGCGCGTGACTCCTGTTGCTGTTTCACATCACCGGTATGTGTGTCTTGTACTGAGTAAGAGAAGTCGTAGTGAGCGGGCGCCTCGGGCTGGGCGTACACTACTTTGGCAGCTGGGAGAAGACCAGCGTAAGCTGTAGCAGCCAAACAAAGGACGATGACGAACTGTAATGAAAAAGATTTATATTATTATTAGTTTTGTAATTTCGACTGCAATGCAACAAATTAGTAGAGAATGGTCCGCAAGTGTTTAAATCAATAATAATTTTGAACCTATGGTATTTAGATATGTGATCAAATAGCACTAAAACTCACTTTGACGGACATTGTTGTTGTGTGTTGTCTATGAGTGTAAGTACTCAACTGTGATAATGAAAGATTTATTGCAGTATTTATACATGAATTGTAACTAGCAGTTACATATGTTGGTGTCATTCGTGCCCGGGGCAGTTCCAAATAAGCTGCATTGCGATTATGAGGTGAAGGTCGATATAAGTCTGTGTTGATCGACATATTCCGATCCAGGTATTATCACCTGTAAATATAGCGTCAACGAACATAGTGAGATCATTTCTATAAAACGTATTTTGTAGAAAATTTATCTTTTCTATAAAATTATTTTACTAGTGAATTTATAAGGTCTATTGATTAAAAAAAAAACTACGGATGGATTCGTAATATTATTCCATTGTTATAAAAAAGCCTTTGGACCATTATCTACCAGGCTATATAGGGAGTGGTGGATTGTATTGTTACTTCGTTACCACACGATTATGATATGGATATTACTTGCATTTTGTCTAAATAAAATAATATATGTAATGCATGCCAGAGTGCTATTTGTTCCTAGCTGAGCCGTAGAAGATAAGATCGGGGGTAACTCTCTAAGATACAAAGAAAAATTTTCTCATTTATTAAGTTTAGATGTTAGTGCAAGATTTATGCGTCTAAATACGTACGATAGGATATTTTCGGGAATATGATTCCAATAGATTATTTACTTTTGAATATATGCGATATGCATACTTAGAAAAGCATATTAAACCAATTATCCCAATCGTAATGAACAAATTAATAGCATTTGATGCAAAAATTCAAATATCCTGACATACATGTAGGTAATCTAACGCTTGAGAACTGAATCTAAATTTTGGCACTGAATCTAAAATTTATTGGCTTATCTAACAATTAAGCTCAATACAAGCATTGATCTCATTAAGAGTCGAGCAGGAGTTGAGTCAGGTACTGCATCGACAAACTGAGAAACAAGAACCTCGGTTTATCGGTGAAGTGGCTGCAATGTCTCAGCTCAAGGCAACTAGGCATCGATCTATCACTACGTGGCGGCAGTGGTATATATACTGTATGCAGGAGTATTCTGGTCCATGGGTTTATGGGTAATAGAATTTTCTTGAACCACAATGAGTCAGGATGACCAGGGCTATATACTGACGCAAACTGCCATATGCAGTTGATCAAAACCTCACCAAATTCTCACAAGAACCTTTGTGAGACTTAGAGTGGAAGTTGATTGGCGGATCACATCAGGGGCCGTTTGCAGCCCAATTTTGATCCATACGTAATAGCCTACTAGATAGTATCCTCCATCGACATAAGTTTTCGTTAAATCCTTACAATACAAGACAAAAAACTATGCATATTAAACGTTGTTTTAATTGCCTTAAAATATGTGTATACCAAATATATATATATGGAAATAAGTTTAATTATTATTAAAATCATTCACCATTTCACATCAAATCCAATATTCTCTAAATAAATTCTTCAGTGGCATACCAAAATCATTTTAATAGTGTTGCTGTTGAATAAATAAATATTTGCAAATCATTAAAGAATATAATTTATTATATTATGAATAATACATTTAAATAAATTAAAATAGCTCTCTTAGTTAACTAGTTATTTAGTCTAGTGATGATAGAAGGTGAATCGGAAACTTGAACGAGAAAAGCGATGGTGTATTCGATCTTGGTTACGGGAGTAACATATGTAATTTTGATAACGAGGGCGGCGTAGGTTATTTTAGTAACTATAGCGGCATAAGCTATGGGAGCAGGCACGTAGAGGGGAGAAGAAGCGTTGACGGTCTTAGCGGATGCAGTATGCACGTGTATGCCCTCGGAGCGCACGTTAGCGTTGAATCCGTTGTGTGTGTCAGAGGTGTACTTCACAATGCACTGTGCACTGTTTCAGATTGCATCAGAGAGCACGAGCGGCTCACGATCATCTTGTACTTAATAAGAGAAGTGGTAGTTAGCTGGCGCTTTAGACTTAGCGTACACTATCATCGAGAGAAGACCGGTGTAAATCATCGCAACTAAGCAAGGACAATTATTAACTCGAGAAAATCATTATAACCTAACTGGATAATATGTAGTTCTAAATGACACTGCAATATCCAAAATGAAAACATATCCGAAACCGTAACTCAAATCGAGATGAAGGTTTCGAATAATTTCGGATAGATTCGATGTCTGTATGAGACACGTTACAATAGATTTTCTTTCAATTAGCCTTAATAATAGCCTAAATGTAAGCCTCCCTAAAGGTAATAATGCGATGATAATCACATTTTCATAAACACATTTTTATGATTCCCAAAAAAATCCAATATCTAAACCTAAACAATCTAAAATCGAAAAATATGAAATAATTGAATATACGTAACCGAAACCAGTGTAATGCATAGGCATTTTCGGTAGATATAGATCTATGTCCGTCTTATAATCGTCGTAAACTCATATTCGCAACATCCCAACTGAGAACAAAATAGTTGATTTAGTTGCATTAAAATAAAATATCTGGTTGACCGAGCTTCGCTCGGTATATTTTTGTTGTATTTTTTTCGAATTTATTGTGATATATATTAATATAAACCCCAAGTAATTGGGATAAGAGCAAGATGATGATGATGATATATTAATATAAAATAAAAATTAAATAATGAAAAAAATATCAAAAATTACAAAAAGAGAATAATAATAACACTGAGATTCGATCCCACGCTGTTTGATTGCTAAAACAAAACAAAAAAACTGGCTGACTTTCCAAGTGAGCTACCGTCACTCTTAACGTCCACGGTGGAATTTGAATCCATATTCTTTTGACATTTTATGTCATTGTATTGATTAGCTAAAAACACCGACAAAACAACATTTTCTATAAATAAAACATAGCTAGATCGATTTTTGGCCCCGAAACCAGTATGCCAAATTTCATCAAAATCGTTGGAGCAGTTTCCGAGATCCTGAATATATATATATATATACAAGAATTGCTCGTTTAAAAATATAAAATAGATTAGATCCAAAAAAGACAGAGTCCACGTTATAGCGCTACATTGAAATTAACAAACTCCTATAAAATTTGAAAAATAGATTTTGCAATAATATTATTAATTATTCAATGAAGATTGTTGCATCAAAGACCGTGGAAGGAGTAGTCGACCACGCGTAGTTAGAACACTAGTGGTAACAACAAAACCACATGGGTGCGCGAATTTAACTAAAATCTGCCTGTAACTATAAACTACAATACTAATTCAACTGCGAATGCCCTGCAGGGCTTTCATCAGCTTTACTTGAACTAAAATCGACTCCACAACCAAATAACTAACAAATAGACAGAAAATCGTTTACATTGCCGAGTTTAACACATTTTATCGATGAAGTTTATTAATATTACGTACTCGGGTGCCAGAGAGTAAAGTAAGTACAGAACGTTGCAGTCATTGTTAATTTTATTACTATCCTAAATTCATTCTTTTTACAAAAATACAAATTATATAATTCTTACATAATATCAACAGCTGATGTGCTTATACAAAAATATCAAGTACAGTAACACAAACGTTCCTGTTATTTAAAAAAGAATTACTGTCAACATTTTTTTAATCTTTACAAAATCCCTAATCCTAGCATTAAGGATGAGTCTTTGAATCGTAATAATAAGTACAACATTGTAAACAAACATATATGTACAGTATGTCAGCACTTAGAATAATACGCACATTATACAATCAATACTGTGTATAAGTGATAATACGGCCCGAGCTGATAAATCCTACTATTTATAAGGCATGTACAAATAAACGGCAAACGTCGAAAACCAATTCATTTTAATATAGTGGAAAAATAAGGAGCTTAATGATACTTTGTGTTTTAACTCCTTCACCACGAGAAAAATGAAAATTTCATAAATAATACAAATAGATATCAAATAAAATTAAATAATAATTTATTAGCAACTATCAAATACAGTTATCACAATAGCTCTCTTAATAATTAATTAATAAGTTTGGTCTAGTGTTGGTAAGAGATAACAGGTGATGAATAGGAAACTCGTGCAAGGGGAGCGGCACCGTAGGCGACCTTAGCGATGGGAGCGGCATACGCAACCTTGGCTACAGGAGCAGCGTAGGCAACTTTGGCGACAGGAGCAGCGTAGGCAATCTTGGCAATGGGAGCAGGTGCGTAGACGGGAGCAGCGGCGTAGGCGATCTTTGCGGGGGCGGCGTGTACGGGTGTACCTTCGTAGCGCACGTTAGCGTTGAAGCCGTTGTGTGCGTCAGAAGTGTACTCAACGATACGCTGTACACCATCAGGCTGCACCAGAGAGTAAGAGCCGTGCACGCTGTCTCCGGCACGCGACTCCTGCTGCTGTTTCACATCACCGGTGTGTGTGTCTTGTACTGAGTAAGAGAAGTCGTAGTGAGCGGGCGCCTCGGGCTCGGCGTACACTACTTTGGCAGCTGGGAGAAGACCAGCGTAAGCTGTAGCAGCCAAACAAAGGACGATGACGAACTGAAATGAAAAAGTATACATTGTTATTAGTTTTGAAATTTGAACCGCAATGAAACAAATTAATAGAAAATGATCTGTAAGTGTTTA
Organism: Lymantria dispar; assembly: GCA_032191425.1. Lineage (NCBI taxonomy): Eukaryota > Metazoa > Arthropoda > Insecta > Lepidoptera > Erebidae > Lymantria > Lymantria dispar. The sequence continues at coordinate 25,481,939 of CM063452.1, read as the reverse complement.
AATCAATAATAATTTTAAATCTATAGTATTTAGATTTGTGATCAAATAGTACTACGACTCACATTGACGGCCATTGTTGTTGTGTGTTGTCTATGAGTGTAAGTACTCGACTGTGATAATGAAAGATTTAAAGCAGTATTTATACATGAATTGTAACCAACAGTTACAAATGTTGGTGTCACGCGTGCCCGAGGCGGTGCCAAAGCTGCATTGCGATTGTGAGGTGAAGGTCGATTTAAGTATGCGTCGATAGACATAATTCGATCCAGGTATTATCCCCTGTAAAAATATAGCGTTAAAGTACAGTGTGTGTGACATTTCAATAAAATGATTTTTCTTGTGAATTTTTCTTTTCGATAAAGTATCTTTTTTTCTAGTCAATTTAACTTTTCGGTAAAATGATTTTCCTAAGGAATTTATGAGATAATTTGTACAAAAAAACTAGGACAAGGGTTCGTATTGTTTGTTTTCTTAACACGAGTCTATTCTCCTCTTGGACCTATTGCAGGGTGAGAATTTTATTATAGACAATCTAAAGACGCACGGCTTAAACTTTATTTTATTTTATATTGCAGTTATAAAAAGAGCTATCGATGTTACTCGCATTTTATCTAAATAAAATAATATACGTGATACATGCAAGATTAGTATATGTTCCTAACTGAGCCGTAAAAGATAAACCGAGGTCGTCTCTTTAAGATACAAAGGGCAATTTTATGAGGTTAAGAAGTTTGTGTCAGATTCATACTTGTAAATTTCTTCTTATAATAGGATATATCTGACAATATGATTGCCATAGATTATTGACTTTTAAATATAGGCGATATCCACACCAAAATTGGGGCAGTTCATATGCTTTATAAGCATATGAAACCAACTTGCCCAATTTTCATGAACAAATTAATAGTATTTGATACAGGAAGCAGCACCTTCAAATATCCTGACATATACACAGGTAATCTAAGGCTTCAAATGATATTGAATCTAGAATATATTAATCCTATCCAGTCTAATTATTCAAGGATATAACATCTTATATATAAATTTCTAGCGTACGTGTGCATGTCACTGAACTCCTCTTAAACGGCTGGATCAATGTTGACGAAATTTTTTGTGTGTGTTTAAGGGGATTCGAGGATGGTTTAGATTCACAATTGGACCCGGTAGGTGGCGCTGTTCGGGCAGGACAATAACATAACTTGAGAACGACTTCACCGATTTCGTCCATCTTTCTTTTTAATTTATCTTATACTTTGCAAAAGGCTTTTACGAAAAAAAAAAATAAGAAAGTTGCACAGAGAAGCAGAGAATTTAGAAAACTTAATGACTAGGTATCTAAGTTATTTATCCATACTGCAACTAAACGGCTGTTTGAATGAATTTTTGTGAATGTTTTCAAGTTGGGCCTGAATAACTTAGATTCACAAATCAGCCCAGCAAATGGCGCTGCAGTTGGTATTTAGGTTATTTATCTATACTGCAACTAAACGGCCGGATGGATTTAAATGAATTTTTCTGACTGTAATCAAGTGGGGGCCTGGATGATTTAGATTCACAAATCAACCCGTCAGATGGCGCTGCAGTCGGTCAGTCCATGTTACTGCTGTCGATTTCAAGGAGATTTCCTTTTATTTTATTTCAACAGAACAACGTCTGTTGAGTCAGCTAGTATTTTATAAAATACTAGCAGTATCTGTAGGCCAAGTGCCAAGTAGGCCAGGCATAAGTCGGATTGTAAAACGTACAGAATACCTACTTGGCCTATGCAACAATTCTTCTTGTCTTCGATCTATTTTAGAAGAAGAAGATATGCTGCATTGACAGCATACAAATTGGAATAAGAAAAGGTGACGAGAATGATGATAATACCAGTCTGCTCTTATTCCAATTGCTATAGGTCGACCCAATATGTATCCTTTTTCATAGTACATATTGCACAAGTTTTATGACCAATCACCTGTCTAATATCATCCTTAGGAATGTAATCGTTAACCTGACGGCATAAGGTGGAATTGTTCGCCTAGGCTTTTGAAAACCGTCTTCATTGTTTGACTTTTTGCATTGTACACAGAGATTTGCGACGGTTCCTCCACTGGTAAAGTATAAACCGCTTTTCTACAATTTTACATTATAATACTTTATGTATTTCTACTTGCAAGGTAAAGCCCCAGGCATGAATCTTCGCATGTGCAGTTTTTCTTCATTTTACAGGAGCATATCGTGTGACAAGAATGGATAAAGTAAGAAATAGACACATTAGAGGAAGTTTGAAAGTTGCGCCAGTGACGGCAAAGTTAAGGAGTGAACGGCTGACATGATATGGACATATGATAAGGCGGGAAGAAAGTAATGTTGTGAGGAAAGTTTTGGGTATGAATGGCTTTAGGAGTAAAAGAAGACCGAGGAAAAGATGGATGGACTGCCAGGCATCTCATGGATAGTATGGGAGTGACTGCAGAGATGACGTCTGATAAAACCGTATGGAAAAAGATGGCATATTGCGTCGACCTCAAGTAATTAAGATAAGAGCAAGATGATGATGATGACAGGAGCATATCTTCCTACATTTATATAAACGCAATTCATTCTGGAGCTAGAATCTGAAATTGTAAAATTAACGCTGTTGTTCGAGGAAACCCAACAAGTTTTATTCTCGAAAACCACTTCTATTGCTATTTTATGTATTTCATTGTATTATAAAATGTAATAAAATAAATATTAGTTTTCCAAATTTTATACCCTGATTAGTACAATGATGATATTCTATAATTATGTAAATTACACAGTTGCAAGCGATAACATAATTATTACTAAAATTATTAACCATTTCATTTCAAATCCAAAATTCTCTTAATAAATTCTTCAGCGACATACCATATAATTTTAATAGTGACTCAATTGAATAAATAAATATTTGTGAGCGATTAAACAATGTAATTTATTATATTTTGAATAATATACGTAAATAAATTAAAATATATCTCTTACTTAAATATTTATTTGGTTTACTGGTGATAAGTGATGATAACAGGTAAATCGGAAGCTTTAACCAAAGCAGCTATGACGTATTCGGCCTTGGCCGCAAGAGTAACATATGCAACTTTGATGACGGGGTCGGCGTAGGTATTTTTAGTAACTGTAGCGACGTAAGCTATGCTGGCTCCGTAGCCAGCGGGCGTGTAAACAGGAGAAGTGGAGGGCCCTCGTAGCGCACGTTAGAGTTGAAGACGGTATGTGTGCCAGGAAGAGTTAAACGAGCTGTACACGTTGTCTAGAGCTCTACGACCACTGATGCCGAGTTCCTTACCGTCCGTGGCGAGCTCGACGGGTTACCACAATGTACCACCCCTCCCCAGCGACCCCCGGGGCGTCATCCTCACGTGGTCAAACTGTACGCGTGACAGACTATTCCCCGGTCCAGTTACCCACGGCCTCGTGTAGGGTTTTAGCTTAAGGTTACGTTTTAACAGTTGATTTACAGGATCACTCTCTGTAAATTGCTGAATTGTTTTTGATTGAGTGGTGGTCCAACCGACAAGAAGCGAGGAACAATGAGACGTTCTAACAGCTTAATTAATGATGTCAGTAAGGTGATTAGTTAATATGACTTCAGGTCGTCCGGTTGGGAATTGTGTGTCCACGATTGTATGGACAAGGACAAAACGCCTTTAGTTGGGCATCGATTCAAAATTAATAACATTGAGTAGACCGATGCTCAACTGGCTTCATTAATCATTTTCAAATACCTACTATTCAGAAATGTTTGGAAACATTTTGAAAAAGGAACTTATAGTATAGATCCCCCGCTATACAACGACAATAAATATATTCCATATGGGTTGCCTAACAAATTTTAGTTCAGTGTGATTAATTAATAATTTTAAAAAAATTTTTTTGAACATTGCACCGGTTTGATATTAGACAAATTCTATACCAATCGAAAGTATGAAGCCCATAAAATATGCAAACGTTAGATTGCCTATTCTTTTCCGGTCACAACTCTCGGGTAGCCAGGTATAAACAGATAAATCGATACTAGCATTTTGCACCGGTCTGATCAACGTTTGCATATTTTATGGGCTTCATACTTTCGATTGGTATAGAATTTGTCTAATAATCAAACCGGTGCAATGTATAAAAAAAAATTATTAATTAATCATACTCTGGACTAAAATTTGTTAGGCAACCCATATGCAATATATTTATTGACATATTAAATTAAATAAAAATTAGTTTCATCAAATAAACATCTCGGTGAAGGTCGTTGTATAGCGGGATCTTAGACCATTATACGTTATCTAAAAAATAGAGACATTATGAAGCTTTGCAACTATAATTGAAACTAAGAAATCCGATATGAAAATATTTACGAAATCATAACTGCAGCCGATATGAAAGTTTCGAATAATATCGGATATTTCAACAGATTTTCTTTCAACTAACCGTACTGACAGTCTAAATTATTATTACCACACTTTAACAACAACCTGGTTATAATGGCCAACTGAAACCATCAGAAAATATTGAATAATCTGAAATAATTTCATATTCATAATCGTATCCGAAACCGGTATAATTATGCTATTCTAATCTTTATCCACATCGAGATCGGCAACTTCATTTCCATAATATCCTAACCAAGACTAAGCATGGAAGTAGAAAAAAGATGGTTTGAATGGTAAACGTCAAGAACTCGTTCATCTTAATACAATACTTACGAAAAATAAAAGCTGATACCTAGTATGTTACCAACTCGGTCACCACCAAAAATGTGAAAATTGCATAAATAAAATAGATATCAAATAAAATTAATCAATAATTTATTAGCAACTATCAAATACAATTAACACAATAGCTCTCTTAATAATTAACTAAGAAGTTTGGTCTAGTGTTGGTAAGAGATAACAGGTGATGAGTAGGAAACTCGTGCAAGGGGGGCGGCACCGTAGGCGACCTTAGTGATGGGAGCGGCGTAGGCGATCTTGGCAACAGGAGCAGCGTAGGCAACTTTGGCGACAGGAGCGGCGTACGCGACCTTGGCTATGGGAGCAGGTGCATAGACGGGAGCACTGGCGTAGGCAACCTTGGCGGGGGCGGAGTGTACGGGTGTGCCTTCGTAGCGCACGTTAGCGTTGAAGCCGTTGTGTGCGTCAGAAGTGTACTCAACGATACGCTGTACACCATCAGGCTGCACCAGAGAGTAAGAGCCGTGCACGCTGTCTCCGGCGCGTGACTCCTGCTGCTGTTTCACATCACCGGTGTGTGTGTCTTGTACTGAGTAAGAGAAGTCGTAGTGAGCGGGCGCCTCGGGCTCGGCGTACACTACTTTGGCAGCTGGGAGAAGACCAGCGTAAGCTGTAGCAGCCAAACAAAGGACGATGACGAACTGTAATGAAAAACATTGTAATTAGTCTTAAAGTTTGGACTGCAATTAAACAAATTAATAGAGTACGATCAATAAGTGTTTAAATCGATAATAATTTTAAATACTTTATTCAATAGCACTAAACTCACTTTGACGGCCATTGTTGTTGTGTGTTGTCTATGAGGGTAAGTACTCGACTGTGATAATGAATGACTTATTACAGTATTTATATATGAATTGTCCCCAGTAGTTTATATATGTTCGTGTCACGCGTGCCTGGGGCGGTGCCGAATAAGTTGTATTGCGATTGTGAGGTGAAGGTCGTTATAAGTATGCGTCGATCGACATATTTCAATCCAGGTGTTACCACCTGTCAATGAAGCGTCAATGACAATAGTGTGAGCATTTTTATAAAATACTTTTCTAATAAGGCATTTTAAGGGTCAAGATATACCTAGTAGCCTTATAATTAAAACTATTCTCACGACGTTTTGACGTTCGAACGTCGGGCAGTTAAAAATTAAATACAAATGCTATACATAATATCCGTAAAAATGGTTTTATTTAAAATGTGTCATACTCACGTAAACATCAGAAATCACATAAGGAGTGAGTGAGAGTCACTAATTAGGAAATATTTTGTATCAACACAACTCTTCGTTAAATTCTCTCTAGATTTGTCAATCACTAGATTGACTTTTTTAAATTCTGACATTAATGTCTTTTGGGCGTTCAAAATTAAATAGATAAATGTAAGTTTTCGATATTTATACAATATCTTGAGTCAGTGAAGAAAATCATCACAATACCAAACGAAAGACTTATATATTCTATCTTGTATACAAGACTTGTATTAAGAACATTAAACGTTCATCAAATTACTGTAAAATGTGTTTATGCCAAATACATAGAATAAAAAATAAGCTTAATTATTGTTAAAATAATTAATCATATCACTTGAAATCCTAAGTACCTTTAACAAGAGTTCCGTTGAATAAATTAATAATTGCAATTCATTGAACGGGTATTGTATAATAAACTACATTATGCCATAATAAACTACATTAGTTTATTACTCCATAAATTATGTATTTAAATCATTTGAAATAGCTTTGATATCACCACAGATATAATAGGAAAGAAGTAGAAAGCTTGAGCAAGACGAACCGTGGCGTAGGCGACCTTAACTACAATAGCAACGTATGTGACCTTGGCTTCGGGGGCAACTTTGATGACTTTAGTGGCGTAGGCGATCTTAGCAGGAGTGGCGTGCACGGATGTGCTTTCGTAGCGCACGTTGACGTTGAAGCCGCTGTGTGCGTCAGCGGTGTTTTCGACAATACATTGTATACCGTCAAGCTGCACCAGAAAGTACAAGCAGTATCTTAAAAATGCGTTCACGGAGCGCTGTTCTAATTCACATACAAAATTTTACTGAAACTGAACTATGGCGTAAACTATACTATTGAGCAAAATGTTTGTGCTAGAAGCACTGTACACGTCTCCGGTGCGCGATTTCTGTTGCTGCTTCATATCGTGAGTGTGTGTGTTTTGTACTGAGTCTGAAAAGTCGTAGTGAGCAGGCGCCTCGGCCTCTACATAAACCACCTTAGCAGTCGGAAGAAAGATTTGTTCTTTGCTTTACTGAAAGTACAGATATTTGTTTTATTGTTAGTTACAAAAAAATAGATTGATTATTTAGTTACATGTTTCTTACAATATCTTAGAGATAGAATTTTCTGAATATGGAATGTTAATTTACACTGTTCTTGAGTAAATACTAAACTTCCCCTTAATGGTCATTATTGCTGCGTTTGACCTATGAGTGGACATACTCATGACACTGAAAAAAATTTGGCAATAAAGGATTTTGAAATATTTGTCCTTGAATAGGCACAACTTACTTATGTTGGTGTTAAACGTGCCAAGGGCGGTGCTACACAACTTGCACAGAGATTAAAAAGTTGAAGATCAGAAGCTCGTCGACGACATAATTCGACCTAGTGATTAAGTATCATCCACCATACACAAAAATGGCTGGGTATTAGTTATATATACCATCATTATTTTTGTATAGTTACAATATATATCTATATTTAAAGGCATAGACAAGCATGTATAACACAACGCATAAGATATAAAAATATTTTTACGAATTTTATCGTGCGTTTATATTTTATTATCTGGTTGACCGAGCTTTGCTTGGTATATTTCTTTTTGTACTTTTCCGAACTTATTTAGATATATATTAATAAAATATAAAAATGATGAAATAATGATAAAAATATCAAAAATTACATAAAGACAATAATAACCGAGATTCGATCTCACACGTTTGAATGCGACCTGACAACTTCCCAACTGAGCTATTGTCACTATTGACGGGGACGGTGAAATTCAAATCTGCATTCTATTGCCATTTTATGTCATTGTATTGATTACCTAAAAACACCAACAAAACAACATTTTCTATAAATAAAACTTAACTAGATCGATTTTTTGGTCCCGAAACTTCTGAAATCTATATATATATATATATATTATACAAGAATTGCTCGTTTAAAGATATAAGATTTTTGCTTGCCCGACATTTCATTGTTACGGGACTGCACTAATTTTTCATAGTCCTTAGATCCGTGAAAATTATTTTATTTTATATCATTAATACGTCATCATATGAAACCTGTGTAGGTAATAATCTAAAATTATTACATACCGTTGTATTTGGCAATGAAACTTTTTAAAGCCCACGTAATATAATGTGAGTCTAATAAGAAATGCCGAATATAATTCCAGAAACTGCATTGCCATTGACAATTTTCTAATGGAAATATTCATATTATTTGTAATATTACATTGTTGTGAAATATTTTGAAATACCAACCTGGCATAGGGTGTACCAGCTGTAACTGGTTTACGTAAGGTGGAATTTGGAGCTCTGACTCACGAAGCATACTGACATTTGGTCAGTGGCGCTCTAGGAAATTACTAATAAGATATTCAATGAAAGATTTTCTATGAGAATAGACTTGACATTGGTGCATTTATGGTTGCAAGTAGAAAACTACCAGCAGTGTGGCTCTACCCAATAGCTCAATCATTCCGGAAGTATTTCAATTGGAGTTCAAATTCAAATCATTTATTATGCATAAACCCCGTGAATGCACTTACATATTGTAAATTTTTACATTTTACCTTACGACTATTTTACAACTTACGACTATTACCGTACTAATAACTACCTCCAGATTGAAACGCTACCGCACTGAGAAGATTTGACAAGAGACTAGGGGTGCGAATATCGAAACCAAGAACATCGATGTATCGATACATCGATGTATCAGAACAATTATCGATGTACAAAAACATCGGTCTAAAAACATCGATGTATTTTTAAAGATTGTGCAAACAACTTTAATTTAAAATGCAAGCTATATTTATTATCTGTAACAATATTATCATTGAATAGGTATAGTCTTTAGAACAAGGAAGATGTAGAGTTGAGGAAACAAAGTTATATTTAACAGATATTTCTCTATTTATTACAAGCAGCAAGCTATTTAGAAACTGGGTTTAAAAATAGCAGTTTTGACGAAAACGTACATACGTTTACTCTGATAAGAAACTGTCAAGCACGTTTTGCTAAAATAACCATACATTTCAAACAGATGTCAGGCAAAATATCCATGTTAAAACATCGTAGAAAATAATTTCGCAATAATAAACATCGATGGTAACCATCGATGTTTCTATTATTGAAACATTGATGTTCTAGAAACATCAATGTATCTTTTGCATCCCTACAAGAGACTTAGGGTGTTTTTTTTTAAAGCCAACTCCCTGCTCTAAGGACATAATCTTCATGTTGGCGGAGACGTTACAAACATATAATTAACGGACACAATATACATCCAGACTCAGAATAACAATTTGTGGATCGCATAAAGTATTATCCTGCGTGGAATCGAGCCCACGACACTGGTACAGTAGTAGGTCAGTATCTTAACAACTACGCCATCTGTGCTGTCGCTGTGCTCGTCTCTGCTGTGTTTGTATTTATATATTTTTATCTGCTACACGTTTATTATTAGTTCCTGTGTGATGCCATTCGAACCACGATATAATATAATTCTCAATATAATACAAAAGATTATAGCTGCACCAGATCCCACGAGCAGCACCCGATCACGAGTTAAAGTTAGTCTTCAATAACAATAATCGCCCCTGATATAATAATATTATAATTAGATGATCATGCTAATTCATTAGCACAATCATCCATATTACAATTATTTATTAAATTACGGTTTATTAATTTCCGTGTGGTGACGGAGTAAGAATAGAAATCACCACTCCCTATCTTGCCCGTGGATGTCGTAAAAGACGACTAAGGGATATCATAGGATATAACATCTATGCAAGAGAAGGAAAACTCGAAATAAAACCCTATACTAACCTGTCTGACCAGCAGGGTATAGTAAGGTTAATTTCCCTCCTATTGTGGAGGAGGCTCGAACCCAACATTGGGACGTATCTGAGCTGAAATGATGAAAATGATGATTAAATTACTTAAGCTTTAATCTTTACTCACATTCTTGATTGCATTTTATTATTTTCAACGCAGCTGCGGTTGGCTTTTGACAATGAATAGTGCTGGTGATATTAAACAATTGATTCAAATACCCATTCCTTTATCATGATTTTACTGCTACTAGAAATTTTTGGCGCAATAATTGTACTATTTCTCACATCAAAGCTATTATAAAATCTTATATGATATTATTCCATCGATCATCAAAAGAAACTGTAATCTTAAGGTGAGTGCAATGGGTGACAGAAAGTCATTATGCCGCCCATTAAACTACCGAATTACCCCATAATTAAATTAAATTACCTCACATCGTCAATTGAACAGCTCACCGAAACGAATTCCTTAACCTCGGTGGCCCGCTCGGTAATTTTATTATGATAGGACCACGCTGTTGACAATTGTTTCAATAGTATGGTTCTATTTGTTTTATTAACTACTACGTTGTTTTATTTCACAGCCACGGGCCGATCTCTCTCGGGCAGTACCACACTCTTGCTAAAAATCAACGTCGTGTAGAAGCAATTTGTTATTGCGCTTCGTTCGGTAAGCGAGGGAGCCAGAAGCCCAACTTGCCGAGGATGTTTGCGAATGGTAGGTTTGGCTGATGCTTTTAGTATGACCTGAATCTCATCGCATGCATTCACATTCCCTTCATATTTCTTCACGGTAGGCAGCGGCCTAGCAAAGGTCCATGAGCGACAGTATCACTTACCATCAGGTATACTGTTTGCTCATTTGTCATATTTAACAAAAAAAATTACCCATTCAGGTAACATCCCGTCAACGTCGCCAGCAGCAAAGTGCTAGAAGCTCTCCTTCTGATGTTAAGACTCACTCGGAGCGCGATTCGCGGCGCAGCAGGTCAACATAGAGCTTCTCCTCTGTAACACGCACTGACATGCGTCCATCTCTACCCTTTCCTTAAGTTCTATCCCTCTTTTATTTAATCCTTTCATTTAACATTCTCTCTATCAAATATAATACAGTTGTTTGAATAGGTAATCGTATTTTACATATATATATTGTGTCATCATCACTCTAAGCTACTTCATATATCATTGGACAGTTCAATTTAAAATATGTTTCGTAATTGTCTATGTACCTAGTCATAAACAATCGCATGCTGTTTCTTATCAAATAGATTTCTATTTATGTTCAGTAGTACCTAATATTTAGTTTAATTAAAACCATTTATGTAACGTTATTTTGTAAAACTCGGCAAAGATGATCTACAGCAATCATTGCATTAATAAATACTGTATTATAATTTATATTAATATAGATTCGTTCCAATTACATAATATTAAGTTTAAGTTTTCTTTTGCGACAATAATGTAATGCAAAATGTATTGGAAATACGTTCGACTATTTTCTCTATTGGTATTTTCTAAATATATTAGTGTCTAGCTTGAATAAAAGCAACGATAGATCATTTAATTTAATCTAAACTAAATATTAAGCTGAATTGAAGTTGTCGCAATTCATATCTACCTAATGTAGTTATTTAATTAGCTTACGAAAAACCTTAGCTACCTATTTCACTCGAGATTATGTTGCACTAATAAAAAATAGTTCTTTTAATGAAGGTTACATTCAATAAATAAATATTTGTTAATAATTAAATAATTAAATTTATTATAATTATTATCACTTAAACATTTCAATAAATAGTTTACTTTTTCTATTTAAACAATTAAATTTAATCTAGTGATGGTATGACACGAGAGGAGATGAGTAGGAAACTTGTGCAAGAGGAGCAGCGTAGGCGACCTTAGCTACGGGAGCCGCATATGCGACTTTGGCAATGGGGGCGACGTATGCGACCTTAGCAACGGGAGCTGCATACGCAACCTTAGCGATGGGAGCAGCGTAGGCAACTTTAGCGACAGGAGCAGCGTAGGCGATCTTGGTTACGGGCGCAGGTGCATAGACGGGAGCAGCAGCGTAGGCGATCTTGGCGGGGGCGGCGTGTACGGGTGTGCCTTCGTAGCGCACGTTAGCGTTGAAGCCGTTGTGTGCGTCAGAAGTGTACTCAACGATACGCTGTACACCATCAGGCTGCACCAGAGAGTAAGAGCCGTGCACGTTGTCTCCGGCACGTGACTCCTGCTGCTGTTTCACATCACCGGTGTGTGTGTCTTGTACTGAGTAAGAGAAGTCGTAGTGAGCGGGCGCCTCGGGCTCGGCGTACACTACTTTGGCAGCTGGGAGAAGACCAGCGTAAGCTGTAGCAGCCAAACAAAGGACGATGACGAACTGAAATAAAATAAATCACGTAAATCATAAATGGAAGATTATATCGCGATTGTCAAATACAAACGCGATATAATCCGTAAAAGTAGTTTTATTTACAATGTGTAGTGCTCGCGTAAACATCAGATATCATAAATGAAAGATTTTTTTTGAAATATAAAATAATATCTTAGAAAATGCATAATAGCGGACTATTCTATTTCATATAACACTAAATTAAACCATAATAAAATTCTTTTGAATTCATTCAGATGTCGGTAATTTAAATTATTTTAGTAGTTGGATTAAAAAAATACAGTAAGATATAATAAGCAAGATATGATGACAGCGTAAACATACAGTATCGCTACCCCTAACTTTGCCCTGGAAGTACTAAAACAGGACTCGTTGTCCAATAGTGGTCATCGATACATTGATGGATTTCAATAATTAAGAAACAAATAATAAAGTTATGCACTCCTAAAGAAATTTGAATGTTTAGCTTCAGCATCATTTCAGCTTATATTCGTTCCACTGTTGGGCTCGAGCCTCCTCCACAACAGGCAAATTGTCCTGCTATATCACGCTGGTCAGACAGGTTAGTATAGGGTTTCATTTTATTTATCCTTCTCTTGCATAGATGTTATCATCATCACAGCTCATATACGTCCCACTCCTCCATTTTGAGAAGGAGGTTGGCCCACTATATCATGCTGGTCAGGCGGATTGATATAGGGTTATATTTCGAATTTTCCTTCTCTTGCATAGTTGTTATATGTACAAGATATCCCTTAGTCGCCTTTTACGTCACCCACGGGAAGAGAGGGGGTGGTGAATTGTATTCTTAATCCGTCACCACAGGGTAAAATATTTAGTTTATCTTAAACTAAAGATTTTAATAATTTTTTTTTTTAATGATTTTTAAAACGCTCATGCACTAAGACCACACAAAGGTAAAGATTATTTATTAACACATTTAAATACGACTCACTTTAGCGACCATTGTTACTGTTAAGTTCTGAGTGTCTGTACTCGAATGTGGTAATGTAAGACAGACTACAGTTTTTATACATGAATTGTCACAAGTAGTTACTCATGTTAGTGTCTTGAATGCCTGAGGCCAGTGCCAAATATATTTTACATTGATTGAGAGTTGAAGGCCTGTCTTACAAGAAAGCATGATTCGACTTAGAGATTAGCACCTGTAGATACAATACCGTCACGATCATAATTGGTACATACTTGAATAGCTTTGTCTGACTACTGATTAACTGAAACCTAATTATGAACGATTTTTGGTTACTTTGATGTTATTTTAGTTGCTGCTAATGTCCATGCCAATGTGCTTCGAGTTAGTGCCTTACGATGGCTTCAATTATAACTTTGTAGACATGCGATTTGACCGTACCAAACATTTTGCTTCATCTTAGAAGAATTCTATACGAGTATATCGTATTTAATTCTTATGTACGTCTGTGTGTCACTTAACTCCTCCTAAATGGCTGATCCGATTTTGTATGTGTATTTCAAGGAGCTCCTGGATGGTTTTAAAACAATTGGACCCAGTAGTCTCCTGTTAGTATGTTACCAATTTAAAATTGCTTTACAATTGACAATATTGCATAAGATCATATTTAATGTGACGCTGTTTCTCCGGGCAGGACGAAGCCTCCCCGATACGCTAGTAATATGTTAATCAAAAACAATTATGTTTTGTTAGTTTCGCTGATATTCAAATCCCGACCCAATCGATTTTTTTTTCATTTTATGACTACTAAGCCTTTTAAGTTCTGTCGTTTCAAAAATTAAGAAAAGTCTTCGTGGTCAAAGGTTCCAGTCCGGTGAAGAAGCAGTCGACGCTTTCAAGTCAGCCATTTTGAACACCCCCACTTTAGAGTGGAATAAATGTTATAATAACCGGTTTGAGCGACTGGAAAAGTGTATTAAGCTACGTGTTGAATACTTTGAAAAACAATAAAAAAGTGAGCCGTCGCTCAGGACGCCTGGCAGATGTGAAACATCGAAATTATTTGTACAAGTATATATACATAAAAGAATAGATTACGACAGAACTAATATGGCAAGAAGTATTGAATAAAATAATACGACTTCGATTATTATTCGAAATATTACACAGCAATAAAATAAAATTAATCCGCCGCAGAGCCGCATCGCTCCTTCTCCCTCACACACTTGTAAGTAGTTCAAAGGAATCGGCTAATTTCTTAGCCGCACTAATTTCTTACACTTTCGTGTGATCTAGGAAATAGAAATAGCGACATCTATCGAGCCACTAAGTACTAGTATCGAAGGACAATAATCAGTATCAATTGAAAAGTATCGATACTTAATCGAATCATTTTGAAAGCATTGAGTACTTTTCTTAGAACCTATCGGATAATTTCTTGCCGGGATTGTTTGTGATGAGCTTTTTTTCTTTGGTAAGTTTGAGAGAATGTAATATTTGCTACCGAGTACTAGTATTGTAGCAGTAATAAGTATCAATTGACAAATACCGAAACTTACTGGTATCGAATAGTTTTCGAAGCTTCGAATACTTTTTAGGGAGCCTATCGGATACGTTCTTGACGGGATTGTTTGTGATGAGCGTTTTTTGTTTGGTAAGTTTGAGAGAAAGTAACATTCTATAATGAGTACTAGTATCGCATGAACAATAATCGGTATCAATTGAAAAGTAACGATCTTTACTGATATTGAATCGTTTTCGAAGCATCGAGTACTTGTCATAGAGCCTATCAGATCGCGATCGCGGGATTGTTTGGGATGAGCTTTTTTTTATCAAGTCTGGGAGGAACTATAAGTGTGATGTTTGAAGTGATGGTAAAATGTAAAATTACTCGGCAGGAATATAATGCCATATCACATTACTTCGCGAAGCACTGTTTCGTGCATGTCAACTTGATAAGTCTATATATAGCGTTTGGATGAAATCTAACCGATTGGGTAAAAATTGAGTTCAAATGGGTCAAATACATGAAAAAGTGCCATGTAGAAATTAGAAGATCGAATTAGCGACATCTATCGAGCCAAGCCTAAATGTCAACTACAAAATATATTTTATAAAGAAATCTCTAATCCTATGATGATAATAAGACAAGCTATCTAAATTATTTTATACCTTGTTAATCCTACAAATTTTAAATGAAATCTAACTCTTTAAAGTGGGTCAAAATACAATTCCTAGGAATCGGTAACATATAAACAAATAAATACACAGCTGAAACTAATACAAAGCCTATAAAAAGCGGTTGTCCAGTTTTCGTACGTGAAAATAAGGTAGTTATGGTATACTTATGTTAGGAAATTAGAAAATTATACATTATTTTATAGAACAAGTACATACGCATAAAAGAACATATTACGATAGGTATTAATATAGCATAAAGTATTACGAAAAATAAAGTTACGATTCTTTTCCCGAAAATGATGTTTTTTATTCAATAAACATTTATTTTCATTAGAATACATTATAGGTAACAATTTACTTTAAGTTCACTAGATGGCGTTGTACAAAATTTTAAATCGCACCATGGTTTCGTTACAAAAATGTAGATATGTGTCTAGATATTTAATTTATAGTTAATTAAGAGCGGACCGCGAAGCGTAGCGTTAAACGCCACGAGACGATCGCAGTCACCCTCCTATAGATGTTTCACATCAAAAGTACTATAAGGTTCTAGTTGTGTTTTTTTCTTCAAGCGACAAAACTTAAAAGGAATGCCTCGTATTAAGAGAGGCATAGCTCAAAGACAGAAGAAATTGTAATGACAGCTTAAGTTCATCCTCAGCGTTTACGTAACAGCCGTGTAAAGTTGTCATAGGCATCCGCGGCTAACTATAGTCATACAAAAAAACTTGCGATTAACTTTGGACTCGATTGAAATAAAATTAAATCATTTATTCTGCATAGGCCCCTTGAGGGCACTTACATATTGTCAAATTTATACATCGTTTGAATACAATACAATATCTACCACCGGATCGGAACGCGGCCACAAGCTGAGAAGATCCGCAAGAAACTCAGCGGGCTGTCATTTTTTCACCATCTTTTGAATAAAATTACACGTATACAACATCAAGTTTTAGTTCCAGTGTGATGCCCTTCGAGATAGGATACAGGGCCGGCCTGCCCATACGGCGAACAGAGCAGTCGCTCCAGGCGCCAAATCCTAGGGGACGCCTAAATGGTTCCATACTTTACACTCACAATTGGTATAGGTATATATTATTAGAAGCAAACGGGAGAGGCGCCATAATTGGATCTCGCTCCATTCTAAAGTTTACTTCGGGCCGGCGCTGATAGGATATAACCATTTTTTTAATTTAGTTCACGTAAAAAGGAAAGAAAATATGGTTGGACCAGATCCCACAAGCAGCACTCCATCACGATTAATTACTAAAGCAACCATCACTCCCCTCAACCATATTGGAGGGAAGGGAGTGACCCGCCCCACATAGTTACCGCAAGCAGAACCGTGAGCATGACGAAACCATAAATTGCGAACTATGGTAGGTACGCTAAAAAGACTAAAACCTAAATTCGTCAGGCAAAACACGCTACGCTGTACAAGTCCATGACTAACAACACGAAAAAAAAACAAAGCAGCGAATTCTTACATGGAACATGCCATAAAGCTGTGACCATTACATTAACAAAATTGCTGAAAGAGGAGCTGTTCATAACCATTCAGTATTATCCTCTAAATAATCCGAAACTTTATAGTAGCCTTTTCTAAAAAGCCTTTTTTTCTTGATTGCCTTTTTAAACTTATTCATTGGCATATCTTGGATATTTCTAAGTAGTTTATTATGGCGACTGTGGCCGTCACCGGTACGGGAGTGCTGTTGGTGGTGTCCCTGGACATCGCGAATGCATTCAATAGTCTGCCATTTAGCTGCATCAGGGAGGTGCTCGGATATCACGGGGCCAGTTTACCTGAGGCGGCTAGTGGCAGACTATTTGGAGGGGCGCAGCGTCCTCTACACCAACCGAGTAGAGGACGTTATGCGCACGCCCATGACGTGCGGTGTCCCACAGGGATCGGTCCTCGGACCCACCCAGTGGAACATCGGCCACGACTGAGCGTTGAGGGGGAGGCAGCGTGCCTGTTGGCCGGGACTGCCCCGTGGGACCTGGAGGCGGGCAGTCCGGCTGGAGAGGCCTCGGTTCGATGTGCGGACCGTGGAGGCCTTCCAGCCTGTGCTGATGCAGTGGCTAAAACGGTGGCACGGGGTGCTCTCCTTCGGACTGCTGCAGGTTTTGACGGGGCATGGATGCTTCGCCAAATATCTGTACACGGTCGTCAGGAGGGAGAGTACACCGTCCTGCCACCACTGCGATTGCGACGGGAACACGGCGCAGCACACGCTCGAGGTTTGTGCCGCTTGGGCAGAGCAGCGTCGTGAACTCGTCGCAATCAACTCCCTAAGGGGGGGACGTCGGTCGATGGGAGGGTATTCCTCGGGGGGCATTCCGTCGGGCCGACCACTGACGACAAATCACCCTGCTCCGGTGGTCGGTCCAACGAAGGCGACGTGTCACAGGTGGGTTACGGGTGTGCGCGTGCGAAGTGAAGCGAAGAGCGCGCCGACCGTAACACAACCCCAAAAAAGTTATTTAAAGGTAGTTTATTATAAAAATGACTTACTCGGAAGACCCTCGATATCAGAATTCACTGACAGTGAGGGCCTGTTCCCCTCGCAAATCTCTATACGAAAGGATTATGCACTTCAAAACCATAACTAAAAACAACGTTCTAGTTGACATGATCTCGTTGCTATAGAAATTTCGGAACTTCTGATAAAAAACAACGCTACAATAGTTTTGGCAGTTCGCTCTTGATGTTAACCAGATAGTGCCTAAAGAATTCTGATGAGACTGAAACAGGTGCATATCTGAAGGTGTTTTAGACTTCTATCGATAAAATAATTTTTAGAATTTTACAAAACATCCCGCGGTTTCACTAGCATAGTTCTCGTTCCCGTGTCCATACCGGAATAAAAATAACCTACATATGTTTACTCGTTCATAATGTAGCCTTTCATTGGTAAAAAATGTTATAATAATAATAATAATAACTTACCCTCTGGGCCAGTCGTTATCTCACCATGAGACTAATGCAAAACTTGGAGGAACATTATATGGCTCTCTAAATTCTTTTGATATAAAAGAAAAAATGTGTCACAAGATTTATAGAAAAGCCAATAAACCGCAGGGCAGCTTATGGCGTGCTGAATGTGAGTGGCGACACTGCGGTCCTGAGTGCCCCAGAGAGTCGGCCAGGGCCTCGTATCCAGCTGGCCTTTATTGGCTGGCTGGAGTGGAAACCGAAGAGTGCCCGCAGGGTTCTCAACTCTGGCTTGCCTTAAACGGCTGGTCAGAGAGGGGTCGCCAGAGCTATATGCTCGGGGGTGGAAGTGTCATTTTCAAGGGCATAACTACGGGGAAACCACTGCGATGGTGAAACCGGCGCCGCACCGCTCGACACCCCAAGCCACTTGCACCAATGTTGCCCTCCTGTTGCCCGTATGGCCTGTGTGCCTGTGGCGACCGTTTGGAGGGGCCCATTCAGTGAGTTGGCGAGTCACCGTCTGCCAAAGTTCAAGACGATAAAGGTATTGAAGGCAGACGACAGTTTTTAAATCAATAGTTTCATTTAATCCAATCCATCAAACCTCACAACCCCATAATCTGGTTTTAGATATCATAATTGCACAATAGTTTTACACCTACCGTTGGCAGTCCACGAGTGTTGTATGCAAACGTGGAGTGTCATTGGTAGACGTCCCATCCCAATTTAACATTAAATTTCTCCAAAGGCCTCTGCGTGTTGGATCCATATCCCCATGTCAGCCTTTCAAATGACCGGGTATCTTCCCTTGGGAGATAGCCGCGAATCGGAGATAATAATAATATCTATTTATTGCAGACCACATAGATCCAAAAATGTTAGTAATATAAAAATACTTAGGTAGCTAGGATTGAGACGCGCGCCCGCGGCGGCATGGTCTCCATCAAAGAGATCACCGCCTGGCGGGTCGACGCCCGCCGAGAAGTCATTGCCCGTTGGGCAGTCCGGCTGGAGAGTCCTCGGTACGGTGTCAGGACCGTCGAGGCCCTCCGGCCGGTGTTGATGGAGTGGTTGGAGCGGACGCACGGGGTGCTTTCCTTCCGACTGGTGCAGGTGCTGATGGGGCACGGTTGCTTCGGGAAGTACCTGCACAAGATTGTCAGGAGGGAGAACACACCGTCCTGCCACCACTGCAGTTGCGACGAGGACACGG
Source organism: Lymantria dispar (assembly GCA_032191425.1). Taxonomy (NCBI): domain Eukaryota; kingdom Metazoa; phylum Arthropoda; class Insecta; order Lepidoptera; family Erebidae; genus Lymantria; species Lymantria dispar. The sequence continues at coordinate 25,462,446 of CM063452.1, read as the reverse complement.
CGCAGCACACGCTCGAGGAGTGTGCTGCATGGGAGGGGGATCGCCGTAAACTCGTCGCAATTATCGGTGCCGACCTGGCGCTGCCGACCATCGCCAGGGAGATGCTCGTCAGCGTCAGGAACTGGGACGCGGTCGCCGCCTTCTGTGAGGCCGTAATCTCACGGATGGAGGCGGCGGATCGTGTGCGAGTAGAGCTCCTATTCGGCGACACGTTCCGCCGCCGGCGACTCGGGCGGCGCAGGCGCGAGTATCTGCGCCTAATACCGTCCTAGCCGAGGCCGCGGGTGATCGGACCGGGAAATTGTCCGTCACCCGCAGAGAGGCTGACCGCGTGACGGCGACCGACGTCCCAGGACGTCGAGAGGTGAGGTTACCCGAAAGGGTATTCCGTTGGGCCGACCACTGACGACATTTCACATCTGCTCCGGTGGTCGGCCCAACAACGAGGTGACGTGGGTACGGGTGGGTTATGGGCCCGCGCACCGTCCTTTCATCGCCCCGGACGGACTGGACCGCGCGTGCGCTTACCATAGCCCACACATAAAAAAAAAAAAATAATAAAGGTAGCTAGGATTAGTAAAAATAACAATAACAAAAATAACACAACACATGGAATTAAAATAATTTAACAAATTATATAAAAACAGTTAAAGCACATTATATTTTGCGACTGGGGCGTGTAAATGCGTGCTCCAGTATCGTATAATCCCACCTATCATTTAGCACTGATAGGATACTGTATAAACTGGAGCGTAATCTCTGCAGCAGGGAAGCGCAGCTTTTTCTAACGAGAGCTTTGAAGCCATCAACGCCCTTCTCTGCGAAGATCCCAGAAGCGCTACAAAAACGAGGCAGCCCCAACAGCATCCTGAATGCGTTGTTATACTGAACACGCAGGTCACTGTGTGCCCTCTGCGTGTACTTGGTCCACAGACTACACATGTACTGTGACTGACAGTAGGCCTTGAACAGTGTCACCGTACCCTCCGATGTACACCGTGAAAACCTGCGGGCCAGCATGTTGCATCGGACAGCCAGCGCCCTGCGTGCTCGTTCAATGTCTACGTTATCTCGTAGATCCTCCGTCAGCGAGTGGCCTAAGTACTTGAACTGAGTTACTCGTGTTAGCGGTTGATTGTATAATGTAACTGGTGGCACGTTACTGTGGCATTTGGTGCCAGCTTTAAACACGAGTAACTCACTCTTTTTTATATTATAGGTCAAGCCGTGAGTGACTGCATAACCCTCACATATCTCCAACAGCTGCAAGAGCACCAACCGACGGACTTAACAACACCATGTCATCTGCGTAACTAATATTATTTAGACATACGTCATCAATATGGCATCCGACTTTGGTGTTGCTCAGCTCAGCGATCAACCCATTTATATAGAGGTTGAATAGGCGAGACGAAGTAATCCCACCCTGTCTCATCCCACAGTGCAACCGATACACTTGCGACATTGTTCCCGCCCACCGGACATAACTCGTCTGGTTGGTATACCAATATTTAAGTAATGATGTTACTTTGTTTTCGATTTTTGTATCTTTACTTAACTTATTCCAAAGTATTTCATAGGACACCATGTCGAATGCCCGTGACAAGTCCAAAAAACATGCATTGACGGGTGTTTTTCTACGGGTGTAGTATTGAACAGTCCGCTTCACACACATAATAGCCATCTCAGTGGATAATCCTGGTCTAAACCCAAACTGCGCATCGTGTAGCTCAATACGTGGAGCCATATATGCGTCAAGTAGACTGTCCAACACTTTTGTAGTGGCAAGAGATATGGGCCTATAATTAGTAGGAGCAGTCGGATCACTAGTTTCGTTTTTTATAATTGGCACAACTACGGTTTTCATTAAATCGTGTGGCAGAAATGAATGACCTAAACATAGGTTATATAGCCTAGCCAACATATTTGGTAGATGTTCACCAGCAAACCTTAGGTGCTCAATACTGAGGTGATCGTGACCTGGAGACTACTATATTATAAATAAAATATATTTTATTTCTTTCTGTGAATATATGTAAATTAATAGTCAAATAACTCACAGGTTTACAAATTAAAATTTAATTTTTTCTTACTTTCTTTATATGTCATGTGGATATTATTTATATTATTATTAATACCATGGGACAAAGTGTGTGTTGAAACAATATAATAGGATTAAATAGGTTTACTCAATCTACATAAGCGCAGCTATTGACAAAATTAATTTTTAAGTAGTTAATTTATTAGGACTACAGCAACTAGATCATGTTTACGTAATTATTTAACACGTGTGTATTCATATATATTATATTGCTACGATTACAATTTGACAAGCAATTAATTTGTAAATAATTTGCAAGAAACGAAACGCTAGTAATATTGTGATAATATTGAAGAAACAAGTTGCTACCGTTTTAATGAGACCCGTATAAATTTTAAATACGGAAGGTTAAAGAGCTCCGAGTAATGTGGATCGCTTAGTAAAGAAATTAAAAGTAGTTTGGTGGACCACGACTGGCGTGTGTGACCAAGGCCTTGACCGAATTGTTTTGGGTGTGGTCCAGTGTATAATATCTGTATCACGCTTTGTACATACAAATATTGATTGATAAAAATAAGCTTATGAAATTTTTAAGTGCCATCGAAAGCGAATAAGATATTTTATAGATTAGGGCCTTAACTTTCTATTATCTGTATCTATACCAATAAATAAAATTGAAGTGTCTGTTTGTAATGTCAAAATAATAGGCTTTTTTCATGCTCACACGGTTATTTGCACGACACCTATACCTAAAATAGCAATTAAAAAATGTTTGTCTGTCTGTTTGTTCCGGGTAATCTTCAACACGGCTGGACCGATTTCAAAAATTCACCAATGGAAAGCTATAATATCAGAGCGTAAACTAGGCTATATTTTATCCCGGTATTCCCACGGGAACGGGAACTACGCGGGTAAAACGACTATAACCTATAACCGAAGCGAAGCGAGGGCGGGTTACTAGTCTCTAATATTAATTTATGCACGCATAATAAAACTAATATCGAGAAATAATATAATAAAGATATGTAAGAAATAAAATTATTTTTTTTCTGTGTATCATCATCTCAACGCATATATGTCCCACTGCTGGGCTCGTTCAATGGAAGAGAAAGTAATCTACTATATCACGCTGGTCAGGTAGATTGATATAGGGTTTTATTTGAGGTTTTGTTATTCTTGCATAGATGTTATCTGCATATTATGTATATCCCTTAATCGACTTTTATGATACCCACAGACAAGAAATGGGGTGGTGAATTGTATCCTTATTCCATCACCACACGGAAGGCTATCACTGCATACTTATTCAAAATCCGTGAACATAATCTGATATCAGATATTCAACTAACAGCTCACCCACAACTGTCATATATAGCATAGCACACCCTCGTCATCAATATCCTGCTCTTATCCCTCGTGCACGTGTACTCTTTCTCCATCACACATATTGTAAGTTTTGGCAGTAGCTTTATGACCAATCGCTAGCCTGAATTCAGACCTTATGGAAATATAGTTGACCAAACGGCATCTGATGGAATTGGGCCAAGTCGATATAAAGTACTTTGTTGTCTTTTACGACCCCCAAAGGTTGGTAATATTCTTAACTTATCTGTGTGATGACGGAGTAAGAATACAATTCACCACTCCCTATATTGCCCGTGGATGTCGTAAGAGTCGACTGAGGGATATGATATGCATATTACGTCTGTGCAAGAGAAAGAAAACTCGAAATAAAACCAATACGCACGACCAGCGAGGTATAGTAAGGTCAATTTTCCTGCTATTGTGGAGCGGGCTCGAGCTCAACAGTGGGACGTATATGAACCGAAATGATGATGATGAATATTCTTAACCACCACACAACTAGACATAGGCTTCCCTATGGGGGACTAATATCAAATTCACAGCACTTGATAGTTAAATTAGTGATAATAGTTATCGTTATAAATATCCTAGAAGAACGTTACTGCCCATTTGCCTGGTGATCCTTCAAATGAACTTAACGACTGCCACGAGAAAGTAAGGGACTGATGAAACATTTTATTCATAAACTGTAATTCTTGAACATTGAACTTTAAAAACATACTTTTACATTACTATAAAAACTGCAAAAACCTGTCTTATTTCATCAGAATCCATTTAAGATATTGTTTTCTTTATTATTTTTATCTTGAACCAGCTTTGAAGATCGGATCATGGCCAGACCCATTCGTCCGGCGAAATGGGAGTGTGAATACCATGACCCGTCGCATATCTTGTCTTCGCCAGCTAAACGGACGACAAACACAGATTATTTTGCAGTATTTATGTCTATATGTAAGCTCAATATTAGAACTGCAGCTAACTCTGCATCTAAATGTGGAAATAGGTCCATTAAATAAAAGAAAAGTTTCAAACTATATATCATTTTTATCCTTTACATTACACATAATGCGATGAACTGTATTTTACTACGTCACTACACAGAGCTTACATCCCTTAATACCATAATATAACACAGAAAATAAAGAGACCATTTGTATATTGTCTATATTAATGATTAAAGACAACACAAACAAACAGACATATTCGTTTCATCATCTATACAAAAAAAACTAATCGTACTTTATCACCAAAAGAGGTTAGAAGTATCAAGAAACCAGATTAGAAGTACCCGAAACCGAAGAACATACATGAGGAGATTAATGAATGTGGAGGAGGCGAGAGTGGTATGTCAAGTTCGTAGCAAGTGGAAGGAAGTGGTCTCTGCCTACCCCTATGGGAAAGAGGTGGGAATCTACATAGATTCCTATTCTTTTTCTAAATATATACATACATATGTATGTATATATTCATGTATGCATGTACGTATCACCAAAAAACATTGTACGCATAAAAATTAATACATCCGGACATCATACTTTTCTTTATTCTTATTACCACCCCCCTTTGTTATCTATAAGTGTCATAAAAGACAATTGTGAAATAGAATATACAGATAACTTATATCGATACAAGAGAGGGCTAATTGGACATAAAATACTATGCCAACCTACCTAACCAGCGTGTATAACAGGTCAATTTCCTTCCATTATGGAGGAAAACCGAGCCTTTTTAGGAGTTGGGCCATGGTCGGCGCACCCGCAGCCCGGCTCCGTCCGGGGTGAGAGAGAGGCGGCGCGCAGCCCCATGACCCACCCGTGGCACGTCGCCTTCATCGTTGGGCTGATCATCGGCGCAGAGTTCCTTGTCTTCAATCGGCGCGACGGAATACCCCGGTCGCGGGGAGGAAAACAGACCCTTACCGTAGGTCGTATACGAATTAAGAAGAAAGGAAGAATTTTATTATTTTAAGGCAATCATAAAAAAAAACAACAGTTCAAAGTTCATTTCATTATCGATATAAAACGAACAAACAGGAATGGTCTGTTTTTTGTCACCCAAATAAATAATTGTACGTATAAAAATAATTACTTCCGAAAAAATACTGTGTTTATAAATATAATTCATCGAATATTTAAAGGACAGCCACTCTTTCATAATGTAAAAATGTAATTAACACTTCCGTTTTTCCAGTATGAACTGGTTTTGTAGGCAAACAGGTATTTTAAGAAATGCATCGTTAATGTTGATCAATTTAGTCGTAAACGAATTTAAATGAACAAAATGAGTATCTATAATTATAATTGATATAACTAATAGCGTATGGTAGCCAATACGAATATTACTAGTCGTGACTCGAGCTTTTTACTTCTAATTTAATTGAAATAAAGCAATATAGTTATGATGTTAAAAGGGTCTGCTGATTTATAATAATAATATCCATTTATTTAAGTAACCAACACTCATTTTTGTTAGTAATACTTTATCTATTGTTGTTCGTAAACATTAAATATTCTATACTTAAAAACAACTAACAGTGTAAAAACATATGTGAATAAATAAAATAATGTAAAATAGTGTTGCTAATATAAATTACTACTGCCTCACTCGATGAGAGAAGCCATAGATTAAAATATAGTTATCGGCTTTAATTCTTTATGATTCACCTGCATGTTTTCTCTCTGCCTTTTTGTGGATGACTACACTCTTAATAGCTCTTTCAATCTACGAATCTCACTATGCCGCACGGTTTTTTTATTGTAAACTAGCTGACCTGGCGAACTTCGTACCGCCATAATTAAATATATTTTCTAAATATTCGAAAACATAGTCTCTAATGGAAAAAACATTACGGCTTTGTCGAAAAGATCGATCGACTTGATCGCGGCACTGTTAATGATGATTCAAAGAAAATACAAATTACTGATTATGGATTTCTGACAAAATTATAATTATCAAATTTTCAACCATACTTAACTATAGACAAAATTACATTTAGCTGTCATTTGCATTTTGTTATTACATATCAAATGCGTTTTTGTCATACTAAGTTTCATAGTGACTTGTATTCTCTTTGATATTTTATGTCACGTCACACGGGAACGCGATCGAACGGGATAAAAAGTATCCTATGTCGGTCTCCTGGTTTTAAGCTACCTCCCCACCAATTTTCAGCCAAATCGGTACAGCCATTCTTTGTTTATAAATAGTGCAACTAACACGACTTTCTTTTATATATATATATATATATATATATATATATATAGATGTTATAAATTTTACATAAAGAAGTTATAAAAACATGTTGTAATAAAAAAGTATAACTACATTCTTATTGTACTGAGATTTAGCATTTATCATAATAGCCTATTTATAAAAACCATGTACCGGTGGCGTGCCCACATGGCGTAAAAGAGCCCACATTTGCGACAGGTTATTGAGTCGGGCGGCGTCCCTTCCATCGCCCCGGATGAATGTGACCATAACACTGCCTGTTTCTAAAATAAAATGGTATTTATAAATACCTGATTGGCGTTATTGCCGCTCGTGTGACTTGAACTCACCTCTATTTGAAGTGGATTCAAATTCAAGTCACACTTGTGGTAATTAATTTATCCTCGCAAAACAAGTTTTTATAATATGCTTAGGTATCTTAAAAGTGTGTAATGCATGTATTTTCCAGTTCACTCAATAGTAAAGAAGCTCTTGATAAAACAGAATTATAATTAACTCGGCTTATTATAATACACTTTCATCTATTCAATTTATCTGTTCAGTTATAGATTCGTGTGAGGATTTTTCAAATGGGCATGTTTACCTTTAACACATGCACGAAACTAGATGGGAGTTTAATGTAACATTCTCTACACATTTAAACATAATCTAAATACATTAAAATTAATTAATAAAATTGGACTCCTGACAGGATTTCGAGAATAAAACTTCAAATATGTTCAAAAATTTTTATCATCAATTAGCATTTCGGAGCCCGAAGGTGTAATAAATATTAGCCTTTGGTGCCTGTGTCACAAATATTTTACATTAACCAAGCTTGATTATGCCAATCAGATAGTAGATTTAGCAATTTGAGAATTAGAGCATTCATTCGGAGTAATATTAATTCTGCAATTGCTCAGCATAACCTGTTCTTCAACAAAGTCTGCAAGTAAGGATAAGATACTGAATAAGTATCGTCTATCGACTGTAACTATTATTGTTACATAAATATTTACAATTCATTAACCCCAGACGCAAAAACAGGTGCGTTTATAAATTTGAAATATCTGTGTGTCACGTCGTATCTCTTTGACTGTCTGTGATATCGTAACTCCTAAATGAATGGACCGATTGTGATGTGATTTTTTTTATTTGAGAGCTAATGTGATGGTTTTAGCTACAATTTTTGAATATTATTTTAGGGGTTTCAAGGGCATCAGCTCTTTTTGCACAACTGTAAGGATCTTAGACATATAATATTCGGGTGACTGGACCGAGGAGTTAGTCCATCACTCGCCGAGAGGCCGACCACGCGAGGAAAGAGGGTACTCCTCAGGGGTATTCCGTCATGCCGACCACTGACGACAAGTCACCTTGCACCGGTGGTCGGCCCAACGACGAAGGCGACGTGTCAAGGGTGGGTTATGGGTGTGTGCTTACGCCCCGCCCCTCTGTTGCCCCGGACAGAGCCGGGCGACGGATGCGCCGACCGTAGCCCACGTCAAAAAAAAAAAGACAAATATTATTGGTTATTTAGTTTTTCTGACTTATAAACATATGACATTACATTTGAAACAACCATGTATGATCATACCATGGGTTGCTTAAATCTAATCAAGTTTGGGCTAATAGGATTTATTTTCCATTTCTCCTGATGATAAGGACGTGATGCTATTAAAAGTTTTTTTTGTTCGTTAATCAAAATATTAAATTCTATTTATCTATTCGTGTAGTGACAGATAAAGAATAATAGTAATGTCAGCATCTTATCCTTTTATATTTTTTTTACCAACCTTCCGTCGTCCTGACAGGATTTTAACAAAATAATTTTAATTCAAGTTTACAAAAGTATTAACACCAGTAACTAAAAATTTGACACATATTTGTTTATATTATTTGCACCAATGATCATAAATCCAGTTTATCACCCATTAATCGGTTACTTCTCGTACAGAGATCGAACTAACGAAGCTAATAAACAATTACACCATCAGCATAAGTACTGATCCTATGCAATTATATTATATGTAATAGGAATGCAGATGGCCATAAGTCAGCCTATTTGCTCATAATTTTTATAATTTTTCGACATATCAATATCCGGTACACTCGGTTTGTTTAAGCGTAAGTAGACTCCGTTAATATATATCTTAATTGCTTCATATATACATACTAGCAACCCGCCCTCGCTTCGCTTCGGTTCCAGTTGCATTACCCGCGTAGGTCCCGTTCCCGTGGGAATACCGGGATAAAGTATAGCCTATGTTACTCCCTGATGTTATAGCTTTCCATTGGTGAAACAATTTATGAAATCGGTTCAGTTCAGAAAATTACTTTCGCATTAATAATATTAGTAAGGATAAGCCTTAGAAACCGGCTTGTTGCCGCTCACAGGTCGTGTATACAATAGATAAAGAAATTGTTCATGACCGAAGGTTTTTGAATTTTCTTTTAGATTTATTTATACTTATAAGTAAATTGTATATATTTCACTTATGATATACTAAAATATAATAGAAAGGGTGGTCGTAAATTTTTTCAGGTTTTTTACAGCAATTATTCATTACTAGCAGCGCCCTGCGGTTTCACCCGCAGCTCCTCTTCCCGTAGGCATATCGAGATAAATTATAGCCTATGTATTATTCTGATATGTAAGCTAAATTATTGTGAAGTTTCATCAAAATCCATTCAGTTCAATTTTTGCGTGAAAGAGCAACAAACTTCTTCACATCTTCACACGCGAAAGTTTATATGTGAGTACACATACAAATTTTCGCATTTATAATATTAGTAAGGAAGGATTTTAATTGTTCTATCTATAGTTCTATTTATCTTAGTTTTATAATCCACATATGCGATTGAGGTCTACCCGTAACCCGTTACGGGTAGACGGTAACGGGGTCAAAATACAATATATTAACATTAAGAAGTAAGGGTAGGTATATATATAGGCTCCTGTAGGAGCTGTAGAAATTAATTAAAAGATGAATAGGTAGTTTCTTATAAATCTTGTCCTTTTTTTATTTCAAAAGAACTTACGGAGCCATATAATGTTCCTCCGAGTTTTGCGTTAGTTTTATTGTAAGCGAACGACTAGCTCAAATACTATATCATTAATTATCCTTTCAATATTATGACTGTGAAAGTTTATGAAAATGTTTGGATATTTTGATATTTGGTATTCGATCATGCGTAAACCGTTGAACAGATTTGGATGAAAATTGACACATAGGCCATTGCCTGGATTAACGCATATCTTCTGTATATTTACCACGGAACATGCCTTGGGATAATAATTCATTTTATTGAATAAAAACCCAAGCATAATCCAGTGAATAGATTTGGATAATATTTCATCTTGGCCAATTACTTTTTTCGCGGGTAAAGACGCGAACAGAAACTATTAATAAATATTTTATAAAACTTTTTGGCTTTATATGTTTTCCTATTACAAGTATATGCAAGATCTGTAAGTTTTCATTATTTAAAAAAAAATAATATGCACATAACAACTGTGCAAAGGAAGGAAAACTCGAAATGAAACCCTATACCAACATGTATGACCAGCATGGTATAGTAGGTCAAATTCCCTCCCATTGTGGAGGAGGCCCGAGCCCAACAGTGGCACGTATGTATGTGGGCTGCGATGATAATGATGATAATGAAAAAATTTTGGATAATGATAAATTGTTAGTAATATCTACTTCATTTAATAAACTTTTACAATGTTACTTATATCGACATTAACGACAAGGTGAATAGGTAAACCTTTTGAGGCTAATGTTGGTATTTCGTATAATTTTAAAATTATATTACTTAATTTATCTTTTCGCTCTGGTTTTCGATTAAAAGTTCAAATGTTAAGGTTTTTGTTTTCATTCCAGGGCAACTTACTCCTTACCCTTGAAATATTTCGTCATCATCTCAGCCCACGTAAACCCACTATTGGGCTCGGGCCTCCTCCATTATTTTAAGGAAATTGACCTATTATACCACGCTGGTCAGACGTGTTAGTATAGATTTTTATGTCAAGTTTTCCTTATCTTGCATAGATGTTATCTGCATATCATTTCCCTTAGTCGTCTTTTCGACGCCCACAAGTAAGAGAGGGGGATGGTGAATTGTATTTTTACTCCTTCACCACATGGAAAATGAAATATTTACTCCGTGTTATTTTGTTTGCACCATCATCTTCTTCTTCTACTTCTTGTTGAATGGCAATGAGCTACAATAATATGAGCTATTGGTGCCAGTGTCGAGTTATTATATTGATAATTCACGTCTTTAGTCTTCGTAGTTTAGTCAGTCGTAAGCATGATGGTGCTGATAACCAAATTAGCTTTTCCTGGGAATTTAGTCAGAATGTCAAAATGCACGCAACTCACTAATATATCATATTCACTACATTTCAGTATATTATCTGCATTATTTTACATAAAATATCAACAAAATTATTCAATGTAACATTATAAAACACTAAAACAATTAATAACATTTATAGTGTTATCTATATCAATAAATAAAATTGGAGTGTCTGTTTGTAATGTCAAAATAATAGGCTTTTTTCATGCTCACACGGTTATTTGCACTATACATATGCCTAAAATACACTTTATATTTTTTTTGTCTGTCTGTCTGTTTGTTCCGGGTAATCTTCAAAACGGCTGGACCGATTTCAAAAATTCTTTCACCAATGGAAAGCTACAATATCAGGGAGTAAACTAGGCTATATTTTATCCCGGTATTCCCACGGGAACAACGGGGATAAGGCGACAGAAACCGCAGTGAAGCGAGGGCTGGTTGCTAGTATTGAACAATTTTGCGGTTATTTTATGTAATATAATGTCGATAAAATGCTGAAATGTAGTGGATACGATGTAATACCAAATTGCTTGCATTTTCACATTCTGCCAAAATTCTCAGAGGAACTATTTGGTCATCAGCTCCAAATTATTGCTAAGGACTGACTAATAAACGAAGACTATAGACGTGAATAATCAATACAATAACTCGACACTGGCACCAATAGCTCATATTATTGTAGCTCATTGCCCTTAAACAAGAAGAAGAAAACTTTCAATGTCTTACATACTTTTTCTTTTATTAGTGTTGTCCTTCTACAAACGTAGGATAACGTGAAGGATAAAATATTCAGAAATATTATATCCATCAAAGAAGTGTAACTTCTTACGTGCGTACATTAGTATACGCACTTTTTTTTTTTAAATTATACACATATCCGTATACCTCGCTGCCCGTCCATCTCCATCACTGTGGTATTCATTTTATTAGGGTACGCTAAAGTTAAACGAACGGTATGTGTGTGTTCATCAATCATTACTAATAAAAGAATATAATCTTTTTTTCTCTTTTATACTCCGCAAATTTTAGCCTGTCACCTAATAACCATATTGGTCAGACGGATTGGCGTGGGATTTATTTCGAAATTTTCATCTTTTGAATAAATATTATATATATATATATAATGGTATAGGTATGTACCTTTGACATCTTTTACGACATCTGCAGGCAAGATAGGCAGTGGTAGTTATATTTTTACTCCGTCACCACACGGATAATTTGAACTGATTCCATTTGTAATAAAGTAGTTACTTTAAGGTAAGTTACCGTGTGATGATAGAGTAAGAAAACAATTCACCACCATGCAAGATACAGCTAACAGCTGGATGTCGTAAAAGACAACTAGGGGATAATAAGTGGGGGTATTCCGTCGGGCCGACCAATGATGACAAGTAACCCTGCTCCGGTGGTCGGTCCAACAACGAAGGCGACGTGGTATTCGGGTGGGTTGCGGATGGGCGTGCTTACGCCCCTCTATCGACCCGGACGGAGTGGTGCGAGGAGTGCCCCGACCGCAGCCCAACCCAAAAAAAAGGGGATAATAAGTAGATAACATTATTGAAAGACAAGTAAAACTCGGAATGAAACCCTATACCAACATGTCTAATCAGCGTGATATAACAAGTCAAATGCCTACCTCAAATAGCCCGAGCCAAACATTGGGACGTATGTCCGCTGAGATGAGATGAACAAAGTAAAAGCTAATTTAAGAAAATATGTAACTATTTCAAAAATGAAATTTACATAAAATAAAATCAGACATAACAAATTGCAACTTAAAATTTAAAAACAAAACGAATGAACTTGCGAAGGTTACGATATAGATTACTTGCTACCGGTCAAGTTGTGGACGCGTGCGCAGGCGGTCAACAAGTCAGCCCAATCACACACATGCTTGCAGCTCGTCTCATGCGTAATCATTTGCCCACATATGTAATTATGTGTCAGTAGTTTACTATATAAGCTCCGTGAGGAGAGCAACAGTACACACATCAACAATAAACGAGCCAGTCAACATGGTCGCCAAAGTGAGTAATAGTTCTGTTCAATTTAGGCGTAAATAATAACACTTCATTTAGATTAGATTAAAATATGGCGAAGGGATACGTAATCCCGTGTGGTGACGGAGCAAGAATACAATTCACTACCCTCTCTCTTACCCGTGGATGTTGTAAAAAACGACTGAAGGATATGATATGCAGATAACTTCTATGCAAGAGAAGAGAAACTTAACATGAAACCCTATACCGACACATCTGACTAGAGAAGGTATAGTAGGTCAATTTTCCTCCCATTGTGGTGGAGGCCCGAGCTCAACAGTGAAACTTATATGGGCTGAGATGATGATAATAATGATGACGGAATACGAATACAATTGGTACCCTATACTTGGCCTATGAAAACTCATCAACTCATCAAATTGATATCATCAACATCTCACGTCGCACTACTGGACTCGAGTCTTCTTCGCAACAAAAGGGAAATTAATCTGTTACATAGTTAAGGTCAGACAGGTTAGCATAGACTTCTACTTAGCGCTTTTCTTCTCTTACACTAACGTTATCTGCTTATCATATCCCTTTGTAGTCATTTATGATAACCTTGGGCAAGAAAGGGGTGGAGAATTATATTTTTACTCTGTCGCCAAACGATGAAAATTGATACAGTTGGTCAATTTCTCTCCGATTTTAGATTTTTAATACTGACATGTATTTAGAAATGCCGTTTGGTGATGGTTTAAGAATTCCTAGTGTTGCTACCCCTTTCTTTCCTGTGGAAGTCGTAAACACGGTTATGGGAATAGAGAGTGGACTGCAGCACTCTACGAAGCTTGGTAGCTACCAAGCTGGAAAATTTGTTAATCATGACATTATCCCCTTTCTGAGACAACTATGTGTCTGTGTATAGGCTGATGGATTTTGGATATTGGGTGAAAAGAATAATATTAATTTGTTTATTTTCTGACACAAATGTACTTACGAAATAATTTCTACAGTTTTATAATTAACAAAAGTTTATGGGTAGTCTTTGTGAGAGACAGGTACTTATACAAGGGTAAGAACCCTATCTGACAGATTACCAGGCTCCACTTATACATAATAGTCATATGATATAAGAAATGAATGACACCTTACAGTTATTAGATAATATAAAGGAAAACATAACCCAATTAACTAAATTAACTAAATCTATAACAGATCCTGACTTTCTTCGGCCTTGTGGCTGTCGCGGCTGCTGGAGTCATCCCTGTGGGACCAGTCTCCAAGGTGTTGGTAGCTGAGCCCGAAGCACCTGCCCAATATGAATACACCTACTCTGTACAAGACTCGCACACTGGTGACTTGAAGCAGCAGCAAGAGTCCCGATCAGGTGACGCTGTCCACGGATCTTACTCACTATTGCAACCCGATGGTCTGACCCGCATCGTAGACTACACCTCTGATGATCACCAAGGATTCAACGCTGTCGTGCGCTACGAGGGCACCCCCATTCAACAAGCTCCCGCCAAGATCGCCTACGCTCCTGCTCCCATCGCAAAGGTTGCCTACGCTCCTGCCCCAATCACCAAGGTTGCCTACGCTGCACCAGCCCCAATTGCCTACGCCGCCCCAGCACAAGTAGCTTATGCAGCTCCCGTCACCAAGCTCGCATACGCCGCTGGCCCTATTACTAAAGTAGGTTACACAGAGAACTTAGGACGCGTCTCATTCTCCTCTCCAATTATCTCTTACCAACACTAAGTCATAATATATAAATTGTTGTAAAATAATATTTATTTTGTTAAATACAATTCAGTCAGTTGAATTCGGTTACTTTTATTTTTCCCTTTAGTAAAGAAATAATTGTACAAGAATGCGTCAGAACGTTGTATCGTATATCAAAACGTTCTAAATGAAGTTAGAAGGAAGAGCCTGTGGGTAGTGTTGGGGAATCAATTGAATTATATTATGATGTGTGAGGATCTTGGTTATGAGACACGTTCACGATACTATACGCCCCCGGCGAGATCTTTCAATGCATTTTTTCTAATACCTACTTTAGCTAGTTTATTGTAAAATTAATTATTGTATAGGATTTTTAGGATTGGTATAAGTTAGACAAAGATTACTGGTTAGTTACACTGAGAGCAATTCAAAAACTTCCTACTAATAATAGTTTATATATCAGAATAACACAGACTATAATTTATCTCGATATTCTCACGAGAAGGGGAACTATATGGTTAAAACCGCAGGGCACTGCTACTTTACCATATAAGTCACAAGGTATTTGGTAGAGCAATAAGGATTGATTTTGAACTTCCTTTTTGTTCTATATACCTCGATGGTGCTACATGGCAGATATTCATCATCAGTCTGCTCATATTTCACTTACTTGGAGTCGATTCAATATTTACTTTTCTTTCATAGTACATATTGTAAAAGTTATTGGCAAACATCAGAAGGCGCCCCTACCCGAGGCTGTGGGTGATCCGACCAGGTACTTTAGACCGTCACCCGCAGAGAGACTGACTGCGCGATGGCAACCGACGTCTCGGGACAGTGACGTCGAGAGGTGAGGGTACCCTTTGTATTCCGTCGGGCCGACCACTGAGGACAAGAAACTTGGCACTGGTGGTCGGCCCAACAATTAAGGCGACCTGGGTACGGGTGGGTTATGGACTAGCGCACCGTGCTTTTATCGCCCTGGACGGAATGGACGGCGTGTGGGCTTACCATAGCCCACCCATAAAAAAAACATCAGAAGGCGTCATCAGAAATCATTATTGGCAATGATTTTATGACCGGCCGTCTGCTTGACGTCAACACTCGTTGGAAATATAATTGTTGACCGACGGCATCAGATGAAACTTCCCTTGGTCTATGTAAAGCTCTTATTCATCTTTTAACACCACTATTTTTTTTAATACATAATAAAGATACACACCAGTATCATCATCATCGCAGCCCACATACGGCCCACTGTTGGGCTTGGGCCTCCTCCGCAATGGGAGGTAATTCGACGTACTTTATCATGCTGGTCGGACATATTGGTATAGGGTTTCATTTCGAGTTTTTCGAGTTTACTCTTACACAGATGTTATGTGCATATTATATCCCATAGTTGTCTTTTACGACATCCACGGGCAAGATAGGGAGTGGTGAATTATATTTTTACTCTGTACTCTTACTCCGTCACCACACGGAAGTAACTCCACTCCACCAGTATCGCTCACATAAAATTATGCAATTTCATTCGCTTTTATTGAAAAACTGACACTTTAGGGTCATCTGTTATTTTTTTCTTGCTACATAACACATAAATAGATACATAAATCATACATAACACATAAATAAATCATACATAACACATAAATAAATCGACGCACAGTTTCCAGCCATCCATTAGCCTATAGACGTCCACTACTGGACATAGGCCTCCCCACAAGAATGCCACTCGGAACATTCCTGCGCCACTTGCATCCAACAGTTCCCTACGACTTTTAAGATGTCGTCAGTCCACATTGCCATTTCAACGTGCTAATTTTGGGGGCTATGTCGGTTACACTCGTTCTTTTACGGATTTCCGTATTCCAGATTTTATCACGTAGAGAAATACCGAACATAGCCCTCGGCATAGCACGTTGAGCAACTTTGAGCTTTTTTATAAGGCCTTCATTTAGGGACCACGTTTCAGTGCCATATGTCATCGCTGGTAATACACACTGGTTATAAACCTTTATTTTCAGACACTGCAGAATATTGGGCGAGATCACTCCGCACAGTTTAATTAATGCAATTTAATTAGTAATCTTATCAGTGATAAAAGTGTTTCCTAACGCAAAAAGATAAGAATTATGCAAAATATAAGTTGCTCAATCTTAAAAATATTAACCACTTAAAATTATATTATATGTTACGATTAGCTTAATTAATTGCATGTAATTTATATTGCACATAATAAGTTGCTATAATTGATGCTCCAATCTGATTACAAATTAGCCAGTGGTTAAGGCAAGACTGAATAACTTTTTGTTACTCATTTCTAGAGATGTTGCGTGGTTGTACACATTGTATTCTAAACCTGTAAACATACTATCAAATAATTAGTCCCCTAATATTTATTGACCCCAATACCGCGCGAATTCTGGTTCAACACGATGCCAGAGAAAACAATTTTTAAGCTGAGCAAATTTTCTTCTGCTGTTTGGATGTTAAAATAATAGAAAACATTATAGCTTAAAAAAACTAAAAAACACGTTACAAGTCAAGAAGTTGCTAGTATCTTAGAAGTTTTGAACGCATCTACCTTGAGCTAGTCTTTGCTGCATTGTGCTAAGCTAAAAGTCCGAATCATAGAAGTTTTGAATTTCGCACACTAGCCCTGTCTCTCTTGCTATTATGCATAGCATACTTTCGGAATATTTGGCTATTTTGATCGAATTATTAGGTATATTGTCATAGGCCTTTGACGAATGTGCAAAGTTTAAATAGAATTTGTTCGTTCAAAATGGGATAAAATGACGTTCAAAGATTCTGTTACATATATACAGGTGAAACTAATAAAAGCGTGTTAAATAAGTAACGTTATTCTGTACCTATATGATTAAATATCAGGGTATTTACTCTCAATATCGACAGTGATAGGCATAATTTTTCTCAACTATAAAGCTATATGAAATCACATATTTTTTTTTTTTTTGTGGGTGGGCTGCGTTCGGCGCGCCTCCGCACCACTCCGTCCGGGGCGACAGAGGGGCTTAAGTACGCAACTCCCGCAACCCACCCGAAAACCGTGGCGGCCGGTGGTCGGCCCAACGACGAAGGCGACGTGCCTTCGTCGTTGGGCCGACCACCGGAGAAGAGTTAACTTGTCGTCATTGGTCGGCCCGACGGAATACCCCCTATGAAATCACATAATAAGAGTCATCATCATCATCATCGCAGCCCACATACGTGCCACTGATGGGCTCGACCCTCCTCCACAATGGGAGGGAATTTCACCTACTATACTATTCTGGTCAGACATGTTGGTATTTTCTTTTTATGGGTAGGCTATAGTAAGCGCACACGCAGTCCATTTCGTCCGGTATTCCGTCGGGCCGACCACTGATGACAAGTCACCCTGCTCCGGTGGTGGTCGGCCCAACAATGAGGTGACGTGGGTACGGGTGGGTTATGGGTCCGCGCGCCGTCCTTTCATCGCCCCGGACGGAACGGACCGTGCGTGCGCTTACCATAGCCCACCCATAAAAAAAAAATAATAAAAAAAAATAATACTTGTATGACTACGAGAGTTAGATGTACAAAAAAAACATAAATATAAGATAAATTCAATACACGAAACCATCTGCAAAAAAACCAGTTTCTTGAAGCAATGATAATTTACCTTCAGTTCGTATGAACAGATCAAAAAACTCCCTAAATCTTGCAATAGTATCAAATGAACATGACGAAAATTTTTATGAGAGTATGTTGCACATAGAGAAGCACTATAATGGCAAATGGGCAGAAGTAATACTTACTGATTTTTATTAGTCGATTTGTCGCGAAACTTTTTTAGAAAATGTGAAAAGGTATGACTACAAAATAAGATACTATTGAAAAACAGTAATTAACTTATCTTATGGTTGTTTTTATATATTACGGCGGATTTTATCTGATATTAGATCGATTATAAAAGTTATGATTAAATTTTCAAACAAAAAGAGCTGCATTTAAGTATTTCATTCAAAAAAACTATATGTTCTTCCGTGTGGTGATGGAGTAACAATACAGTTCACCGCACAGCTCATTTTCTTACTCGTGGGTATTGTAAGAAACGAATAGGGGATTATAATGTGTAGATAATATCTGGGCAAAGGAAGAACTCGAAATAAAACCCTATACCAACTCGTCTAACCAGCGCGATTTAGTAGGTCAATTTTTCTCCTTAGGGAGTAGCCCAGTAGTGAGACGTATATAGGGACACGAAAAAAGTATCGATACTTTTAGATATCGAGTACTTGTCTTTCGATACCGATACTTTTGTACTCGATACTTTCTATTCGATACTTTTACTCAATGAGTACTTTTAGGCAGGTATCGTATCGAACAAATTGTACAAGTATCAATTTGACTTTATGGCTCATGCTTATGGTAACGCCATCTAGGTAAAGCGTAACGAGCCTTTTAAAAAGTGGCTCGACATATTTTAATCCACGCACACAAAACAAACTCCTAAAAAAAAGCTCTTGATGAGCTTTTTTTCATCAGGACAAAATTCCTAAAAAAAAGTTATCACGACCTGGATTCTAGGAAAAGTACTCGCTCGATACTTTGGAATTTCGTTACTTTATTGAGTACGATACTTTTTCTTCGATACTACTCATGAGTCCAATATCGATACTTTCGTTTCGATATCGTGTCCCTAGACGTATGTGAGCTGCGAAGATTATATGTGACACATAATTTTTGATGCTATATTTCTATTTAGAAACATCAAATTTATCATAATAATGGGTAATGATAGGAAAAGAGAGATTTTTTTATTTTGGCAGACCAGTGTTATTAAGAAAAAATAAATCATTACCATCATCTCAGCTCAAACGTTTAATTTCGAATATTCCTTGTCTTGCACGAATGTTATTTGTATATTATATTTCTTGCGCGGGCAAGATGTAGAGAGGTGGAGTGTATTTTTACTCCGAAAAAATAAAAAGAATGGTTAAACATATTGCAATCCTTGTTATATATAATCAGTTAGTGTGGCAATGATTAAGAATATTGCATTCTCACCACTCCTTAGTGTCCTAGCAACTTTAATGAAATGCATTGTAAGTTTATTTACCTAATGCATTAACGTCATCATCTCAGCCCACGTAAGTCCCATTGTTGGGCTCAGGCTCCATATTGGGAAGGATATTGATCTCCTATATCGCAGTGGTCAGACATGTTGGTACAGGGTTTAACGTCTCTTACATATATGAGATCTGCATATCATGTCCTATTTGTCATCTTTTTTTTTTTTGACATCCACGGGCAAGAAAGGGTTGTGATATTATATTCTTCCTCCATAACCACAAGGTAGACCACCTAGTGCAGATTAGTACACATGGAGTGCGGAGCGAGGAACGGGCACATGTCCATTAGTCACCTATATATAGGCGTCGATCGGACTCCCAATCGCAGGGAACCGTTGAAGAATACAAGTGATGCAGGACTGTTCTGAGTTGCACTATCATAGGGAAGCCTGTGTACAGCAATTGACATTTACGAACTGATGGCTGATGGATGGATAAATTGATATAGGCTGAAGGATAAAAATAAGAATACATGTGATAATATGAACATCCTCCTTGTTTTATTCTATTTGAATAGAAATTGGTACAGTTAACTTTTCATCATCTACAATCAGCAATTCATACACATAATCGGGACATAGATGTAGGTGACAGCCCTTTGTCGATAAGTCCCACTCTTCCTGCCTCTCGGTCAAGACCTCTTCGTACACGACCTTTCACCTAGTAAAGCAATACATTGATACGTGGTATCTCCAAGTCGACTGGTAGTGCGCCTGCAAGTACTGGTAAGGCTTCGGTACTAACTGTTTTGTATGCCTTATATTAGCGCTAATCGTTGACTTTGTAGTAATTTACGACGTGCCGTACCTACAATAATTCAGTCAGCCCAGGCCAGAGCCCCATAGCATATATAGCTCGCACGTTAAAATGGCAGTAGGGGCATAAAATTTTCATCCCTTTCTCAGCTACAGCTATACCAATAAATAAAATTGGAGTGTCTGTTTGTAATGTCAAAATAATAGGCTTTTTTCATGCTCACATGGTTATTTGCACGACACCTATGCCTAAAATAGCGATTAAAAATTTTTGTCTGTCTGTCTGTCTGTTTGTTCCGGGTAATCTTCAAAACAGCTAGACCGATTTCAAAATTTCTTTCACCAATGGAAAGCTATAATATCAGGGCGTAAACTAGGCTATATTTTATCCCGGTATTCCCACGGGAATGGGAACTACGCGGGTAAAACGACTATAACCGAAGCGAAGCGAGGGCGGATTGCTAGTTTTTAATATGTTCGATGAATAACAATTTGACAAGTCCAGGCCGAGGTAACATATTGACTTAATCATTTAAACTTTCACGTTATTAAATTTTTCTTGTATCTACTTTGAATGCATCTTTTCGTTGGGAAAAATGTGTTAAAATAAAGCCGTCATTATAATCATTCGACATCAGTCATTACAGAACGATCACTTATCTACAAATATAAATATTTACTCATGTTAATCTACACCCACAATTTTATTCTAGTCTGGTCAATATTCTAGATTGATGAATATGTTGCGGGGTACTTTACAAGCATATAAGCAAGCAATATATAGATGTTATTTCCAAATAAAACTTTAACAGACTGTAGCGAATATATTCGCCACACTTCTATAGCTCTCAATAATCGTGATTAGGCATTCCATAAAACGCCTCGGGCGTTGTCTATGTCACCAAAAATATACATATGTTCTATATGTAACAATGCATATATAAAGTGGGCCAATTTTTATAATATCACAGTCGACTATTGACAAGCAAATCAACCACAACTCAAATAAACAATTTATTATAAACAATGGCTTTCAAAGTGAGTTGGAATTTCGTTAATATATTTTACCTATGGTATCTCGTGGGAATGATATATTCACCGGGATTAAAGAGTCTTACACACAATGCTTACCTACTTATCTCAGCCTACACGTTTCATTGTTCATCTCGAGTCTCCTCTATAATAGGAGGATTTCTGTCGTATTGACTAATCTACTACATTACGCTGGTCAGAAGTATTGGTATAGGGTTTTCTTTCGAATTTACCTCCGCCTACATAGAAGTTATCTACATATCACGTCTCTTGCTTATCTTTTACGATACGGTTACGAAGGAGAGTGAGAAATTGTATTCTAATACCGTCACCACACAGAAAATAATCTTTTCTTCTTAGTATATATACGGTCCCACCTTTCAGGATTTTATTTCACCCATGAAAAAGATGTAACGATTTGTATTCTTAGTTACCACAAGGAAAATAGCTGTTCAAAGGTAAAGTACCTATCCACACGCCACGCTTACCAGGCATAGGAATGTGTTTTATTTATATATCTATTCCAGATGTTAGTAATAATAACTTATGTTATTTTGCAGTTCTTCATCGTTCTGTCACTGGCGGTTACAGCTTACGCTGGTCTTCTCCCAGCCGCTAAAGTAGTATACGCCGAGCACGAGGCGCCCGCTCACTACGACTTCTCTTACTCAGTACAAGACGCACACACCGGTGATGTGAAACAGCAACAGGAGTCACGTGCCGGAGACAACGTGCACGGCTCTTACTCTCTGGTACAGCCTGATGGTGTACAACGTATCGTTGAGTACACTTCTGACGCACACAACGGCTTCAACGCTAACGTGCGTTACGAGGGCACACCCGTGCACGCCGCACCCGCTAAAATCGCCTACGCCGCTCCGATCGCCAAAGTTGCCTACGCTGCTCCCGTCGGCAACCTCGCCTACGCTGCTCCAGTTGCTAAAGTTGCCTACGCTGGCGCTCCCGTCGCTCAAGTTTCCTATTCATCTCCCGCGATCTCTTACTACCACTAGTCACATACTTTTTTAAAATGTTTTATTTATTGAAATAAATAGATATTAATTCAATATATTTTTATGTACTTTGTTTTTTTTCGTCATCATCATCACAGCTCATACACATCTGCTGGGCTCGAGCCTCGTCCACAATATAAAGGTAATTTATCTACTAGGCTGGTCAGTCATGTTGGTATAGGTTTTCATTTCGAGTTTTCCATCTCTTGCACATTATGTTATACCCATATTATATGCCTTACCTAGTCGTCTTTTACACCAACACCCACAGACAAGGGGTGGTGAATTGTATTCTCAATCCATAACCACACGGATTATGTGTTTGTTATATAAAATTAAATAATGTCCTCGATGTAAACCGCTGTCATTCTAACTAAAAATATATATATACGAATATCGGTTCGTTGATTTATTACGATTTTTTGAAAGCAACAGTCTGTACTAAGCAAATAATCCTTGTATTATGGGGGACTTTACAAATATACAATTGACGGACACAAATTACACCCAGACTCAGAACAACAATTTGTGGATAGCACAAAGTTTGTCCTGCGTAGGATTCGAATACACAACACCGGCACAGCAGGTCGGTATCTTAACCACTATGTCATCTGTGCATGCCACTTAGGCCATTTATGCCTTATTCACTCAACCAATCATGTTTCAATATCAAAATAAGAATGTGTACAATTTCGATAAATACAGCAGTACAGTACCACGGATATGACAAAGTTGATGAGGCCTATTTTTGATCCTTATGATTGATGGCAATTGTATGGCAGAAATGTCTGAAGGTACGATGGCATGACATATACGTCCCACTCCTGGGCCCGGGCCTCCTCCACAATAGGAGGGAAATTGACCTTACTATACCTCGCCGTCCCCAGCTGGACATGGACCCTCTCGTTTCGTAACAAGTGTGATCCTGTGCCGCCCGTATTCAACGACTCTCAGCAGCTTTCACGAAGTCATCGGTCTGCCTAGTAGGGAGTGCGTCCTAAACTGCCTCGTCCACTAAGTGGTCGCCTCTCGAGAACTTTTCTTCTCCAGCGGCTGTCGGTTCGTTAAGCAATATGGTGCCCACTGTCAAGTGACGCACGATTGTGAACGCACAGGTGACGAACAATTAGCGCGCTGAAGTCAGCGTGCTAATTGTCGTGCTATGTCGGTAATACCCATTCTTCAGTGGATTGCTGTAGTTGGAATATTACAGAGAAATCTCGAGCATATCCCACTCCATAACACGCTGAGCGATTCCAAGTTTGGTGAGAGTTTGATGAGACTTTAGAGAGCGTGTTTCCATGCCATAAGTCATCACTAGTTATATAATATAACTAGCAATCCGCCCTCACTTCGCTTCGGTTATAGGTTATAGTCGTTTTACCCGCGTAGTTCCCGTTCTCGTGGGAATACCGGGATAAAATATAGCCTAGTTTACGCCCTGATATTATAGCTTTCCATTGGTGAAAGAATTTTTGAAATCGGTCCAGCCGTTTTGAAGATTACCCGGAACAAACAGACCAGGGTGTAAACTAGGCTATGTTCTATCCCGGTATTCCCACGGGAACGGGAACTACGAGGGTAAAACGACTATAACCGAAGCGAAGCGAGGGCGGATTGCTAGTTTACACATAAATTTCATGTTTTTGATACTTTGTCATTTAATCTGTAAGTTTATTAGACCAGGGTTTTTTTGCAAAATGTAAAGCTGTTATCTGCCCTCTATTATATGACATTATATATTCATGGCGAATATACATTTTCCGTGTGGTGGAAGTAAGAATACAATTCACCACCCCTTTTCTTACCCGTGGGTGTCGAAAAATTCGACTAAGGGATATATTATGCATATAACATCTATACAAGAGAAAGAAAAATCGACAGAAAACCCTATACCAACACGTCTGACAGCGTGGTATAGTAGGTCAATTTCCCTCTCATTGTGGTGGAGGCTCGAGCCCAACAGTGGGACGTATGTGAGCTGTAATGATGATGATGGTACATGGCGAATGAATATAGTTCACCACACCCTCATTTTGCCCGTGGGTGTTGTAACAGACGGCTAAGGGATATCGTATGCTTATAACATCGATTTTATAGAAAGAAAACTCAATATAAAACTCTACGCTAACGCTCTAATCAGCGTGGTATAGTAGGTGAATTTCCCTCTCATAGTGGGGGAAGCCCGAGCGCAACAATGGAATGCCCATAGGCTGGTATGATGATGACGATACTTTATCATGAAAAACATAACCTGTTGTGATGGAGTCCGAATAAAATGAAACCTATTCCTTTTCCGTTGATATCCTAAAAATATATTAAGCAAATAACTTAACATGGGCGTACCCAGGTAGGGGCAGGGGGGGGGCAGCTGCCCTAGAAGATAAAATGTTAAGAGATGAATTTTCGAAAATCCTTTCTTAGTGCTCCCGTACGCTATAAAGGGAACCCCTGTGCAAAATTTCAAGATTCTAGCTCTTATATTTTAGGCTCTGCATTGATATGTTAGTCAGCTTCTCTTTTTATATGTATAGATAAGCACCTAGCGTATAAAAAATCTGACTTGCCCCCCTCCTGGCCCAGAACCTGGGTACGCCCCTGTAACTTAATAAAGATATATATCTTGCAGTGACAATAAAAGACAAAGATGAAATAAAACCATACACCAATCCGTGTGGTATGGTAATAGGGTAATTAATGTTATTCTTCAAAGCCTATATACACTTATTTCTTCGACAAGCTATAAACACACCTCACCCACATCGTCCGGTGCGACGGAAGGGCGTTGTTCATCCCCATAACCTGACGTATTGTCCCCCTAATTAGTCTGACTACTGGTGAGCCTACAAATACTAATGCACTCAAACGTCGTATTTGTTTTTCATTCAGTTCAGTAGGTATATATTTAATGAAAAATAAAATATGGCACACAAATAATTTTCGTCTTTTATTATTATTTTTTTTTATTTCATGTGCTGATTGAGTGAGAACATAATTCACAATCCCCTCTCTGGCCCGTGGGTGTCGTAAAAAACGACTAAGGGGATCAAATATGCTTCTAACATCTATGCAAGAGACAAAAACCTATGCCAACACATCTGACCAGCGAAGTATAGTAGGTTAATTGCCCTCTTATTGTGGAAAAGGCCCAAACCAGTGGAAACATATGTGAAATGATGATGATAATGAATAAATAAAACCTCGATCTAGACTTCTTGTTTATTGAGAATTTCTTCAAAAAATCTAATAAAATTGGACCTTTCATGCGTACGTGAGGCAATGTCATAGAGATGTGCATGTCCATCGCTGCACGCATGTATTTGTATTTGTGTACTTATATGTGTGTGCCTGTAGATTGGATTTCGATAGTTGAATACCGTAACAACTTAATTAAATAAGATAACTCATTAGTATATGGACGTTAGAATTATCAAAACAAGCACTGCGGTCTTCTTTTGATAGCCACGGTCTAAGAGTCTTGAAAAACTAACCAAAGTCCATCCATGAAATCAATAATTCTGAAAATACAAAAGTATGTTATAAATATTAAAAGATAAAATCATTGGTATTTAAATTCGCACCAAATTATTATACACCTTTCTTTATCTGCAAGTTGCAAGTAGCGAAAATATGCAGTTGAACTACATTCTCCTCATAGTAATTGAGAGGTCAAAAATTAGAACCGCCTCAGGCATAATTTGTATCTAAGTTGGTAGACGACAATATGTATATAAAATGCAGTGCAATGAATATCTTATCACAGTCAAATAATATCACTTAGATTGACAACAACAAATCTATTAAAAATAAATCTTAAATACCAAAATGATCGCTAAAGTAAGTAATTTTTATCCCCTTGTAAAAAGATGCAGAAATCGGAGGTATTTTTTTATTGACGTTGGAAATAATGATATTTGTTTATTAACCAATTTCAAAAACTATTTTTTGGTCCAAAAGTCAAAAATTCAAGGGTGGCCCCATTTTTCGAGGATATGCCTCAGCTGTTCTTTTTTTTTCTAATAAATAATGGCTATTGACAATATTTATTTAACCACATTTTATGTAAACTCATCCAGGGTTTGCCGAAGTCCACTGAAGTCAATTCCTTGGCTTCATCGGTGATCAGCCCAAATGGCATATGACTTCAGTTACCCCGGGTAGGTCGGGCGAGATGTGGCCCATATCATGACCTGTCAGACCAGTGATGGATATTAGTGACAAAATTCTATATTTTATCAATAAATGTAAATTTTTTTTTTTTCGAATGAACAATTCGCGAGCGTATAGATAACGAAATCACTGGCTTTATTTTTGTTATAAAACGACAGCAAATTTAATTACTGTACT
Source organism: Lymantria dispar (assembly GCA_032191425.1). Classification (NCBI taxonomy): domain Eukaryota; kingdom Metazoa; phylum Arthropoda; class Insecta; order Lepidoptera; family Erebidae; genus Lymantria; species Lymantria dispar. The sequence goes on along the minus strand of CM063452.1, from coordinate 25,435,497 downwards.
GTCGTATTTGTGACGACAGGAGAACTTTTAGGCTGGAACAAGAGGCTTTTTAAATACAATGTATATTTTTATATGCGTAGTCGTTTATACTATTGAATACATAAATATATAGTAAAAGGAATTGCTATAAAAATCCTCAAAATTTGTCCTGAAATGCAGGAAAAGCTAACAGTTATTTTTACCCCTGCCAGGATAGCAATCCACAGTCATCCCACTTATATGATACCACTGAACCAAAGCGACGGTCCGTAAATAGTTTTTGTGTTATTTTCAGTACGTCATCGTCTTGTCTCTGGCGGTTACCGCATACGCCGGCCTTCTACCAGCCTCTAAGGTGGTGTACGCCGAGCCTGAAGCGCCTGCACACTACGACTTCACTTACTCAGTACAAGACACACACACCGGTGATGTGAAACAGCAGCAGGAGTCACGCGCCGGAGACAGCGTGCACGGCTCTTACTCTCTGGTACAGCCTGATGGTGTACAGCGTATCGTTGAATATACTTCTGACGCACACAACGGCTTCAACGCTAACGTGCGTTACGAAGGCACACCCGTACATGCCGCACCCGCTAAAATCGCCTACGCCGCTCCGATCGCCAAGGTCGCCTACGCTGCTCCTATCGCCAAGGTAGCCTATGCCACTCCTGTAGCTAAAGTCGCATACGCGGCTCCTCTCGCTCAAGTCAGTTACTCATCTCCTGTTGTCTCTTACCACCACTAAATGTATTTATTTATTAGTTAAGAAATTTAATTTTTTAAATTAAATTTAATAATAAAATAACTTATAATCATACTGAAAAATTATACAAGGTCTATTTTTCATCATCGACATTATTCCTAAGTGGGTTCAAATGAAGTATTATGTAGTAGGGACCACACACAATACTAGCATTTAATGTGTATCTTATTAAAATCAACTGAAAGCTCTAAGGCCCCCTGTGCCAATTCCACATTAACCTATACAATCCGCGTCGTTCGTCAGTCGTTGCCAAAAACTGTTGGTATCAAGTAGACGGCCCATAGTAAAACTTAGTAAATAACCTACGCAACATCTACTGTTCTTCATCTAAATATGTTTGAAGAAGAAAGCGTATTTGCCGACTTTGTATCATTTAGAATAAAGACAGAAGCAGGTTTCATAAATAGGTACAAAATTGTAAGCAGTGATATGGTCATTTTAAGAAAACTTCCACTTTACTCAAGTAACTTAATTATCGTTGACTTATTCTCTGAAACTTCGTTCAACGTAATTACAAAAGGCAACATAGATAAAACTCAACAAAAATGACTCCTTATACTATATCACTAAAGTATCCAGCTAAAAATACCAGAGTCCTTTATGAGTGAAGACTGAATTCTAGTCCAAAATTAATTTATCATAGAATGACTAAATTAAAATCAGATGAGAATCTTTTACTGTGTGATTACGGCTTAAAAATAGAACAGGTATGTTGCCATCCCTTACCTTCCCGCAGGAGTCGTAAAGTGGGTGGACCATGGAAGGCCATGCTCCTTTGAAGGCCAACTGTAAAAAAGTCATAGTTCCTGTCATGTGATGATAAATTCCTTCCACTCATATTAAGATCCATTAATATAAATCACACAGACGTGGCGGCGAGTCACTCGCGTCGCTATTTTGTTCGTAGGGTCCCTCTCTTTGTAAACTTCAGTCAACGACGCTAAAATTGTAATTGCCGCTCCCAGTAAAGTCATTTTTAAGTAAATATCCTTTTATTATCATATTTTTGTAAATTGTAAATTATCATGTAAGGCTTTGTTATGACCCTAAAGAAGAAAATAATAATTTTGCTTCAATTGAAGTTAAAATATCGGTAATTTTCCTATGAAAGCCGGCCAATCTAAAAAGTCAATCAATCATAACGGATGGCCTTGCTAGGGGACATTGAACAACAAACCAACATAAGATTGAAAATAGAGATGAAGGAAAGTGCAGAAAGTCAAGAAAAGGAACGGCGCATGTCGCGAGTGTGGAATCGAAGACATGAGGCAACCAAGGCAAGCAGATGTAGCCAAAGTCAAAAGTGGTATCACGAAGAGTGTATTAATCTCACTAAAATATCTCATATTTTTATGCTCAGATTGTGATTAAATATCCAAAACTATTATTCTTTTTAGTCTATAAGTTTGTTTCAAAACTTAAGTTATTATTTTCTTATATTTTCATATTATAATCGTAGGAATGGTTGATTTTAAATATTCCTGACTACAAGACTGGCAAGTGTGATTTTAAGTGCGTTATAATTAGAGAAATTAGTTGTTAGTTAGTAGTTAATATCTATTATTTTATTAAATATAAAAAAAATATGTCACAATATCACATAATTATCAGTTTGACCTTCTTAGGAACATTTTGGCCTTACAAAGAACGGACCCCTAAGAAGGCCATTATGAGTAATTTCTTTTTTTTATAATTTCGTTCTAAAGCGCATTGGCAACTTATTTTTTATCGATATAATACTCCTTACTATAAATTTTAAATAATTTCTATTAATATATTCTTAGTTATACGATGTTGTTCATGCAATGTTCGGCGATTTTTTTAAAGAAGATTATTTTATGTTAAGCATTTATTGTTTCGTTTAAATGAAAGAGCTTTTTATATAGTTTTATTAAAAGCAAATATTTTGATTATTACAACTCTAGTTTTAAGTTAAACGACTGATTTATAATACTGGCCTTGTATGGAGCCCTGTTCCTTGCAAGGCCGTTTGGAAGAGCTTATTAAAAGTGTTGATTTAATGTATAATAATTACATCTAGAATAAAAGAAAGTAATTTATATATTACACAATAAAACAAAGCGTTAATTAATAATTTGTTTGTTTAATTTATTCTGTAAATAAACGAATAAAAATTGTTTATTCGTTAGAGTGGCCATCCATGGTCCACCCACCTTAATAATCGACTAGATAATCACACAAGAGTGTGGACAGTAGCACTCTCCATGGAAAGTCAAAAACCTATAAACAAACCTAACAAGAGCGATTATAAAATTATTCCGCCTTCATAAGGAGGCAACTGTGAAACTAATAGATGGATGGATAGCAGTTCAAAGTATTAAATGCAGAATTTTGAATCCTTCTAGACCAAATCTTACTACGCCAGCCTATTAGATCATGGCTGCCACAAACATTTCCGATCTACTTATCTAAATCTATGATAATTCAGAGACAAATATTCCGTTGTCCACACATATTTTGTTAACTTTATATCAATATCGTCAATATTGGGGGGTGTGCTGAGCGGCCCCCACCTCGCCGGTGTACCGCACCTGAATTATTCATACAGCCGCATAGTGATTTCATCTCATTGAATGGAGCTGCCGGCGGCGCGGCCGTGATTACGACACCGATACCTCCGCCGTTCGCCACTGGCCGTACGAACAACTATATGAGATATACAATGAACACGTGTCAACTGCCTATTAGTTACTACTATAGAAAAGCCATTTGGAAATAGATTCCTGAAGCTCTTGCACATTAAAAATAAAACGTTTCATAACTAATCCAAACTTTTCATTTGGTTATTTGATGATAAGTATTAATATCTGAATTTATTTACTGGATCACGTTTTCATATACAAAAGTGTACAGAAATAAATCACACCGTGGCCATAAGTGACTTTAATCTTTTTATTTATTTTTTTGGGTGGCTTATGATCAACACACACGCCTTCCATTTCGTCCAGGGCGACGCAAGGGCGGCGCGCAACTCCATAACCCACCGCGATCTCCCCTCTTCGCCATCGGGTCAACCACTGATGCCAATTTCTTGGGCAACCTTTAATCTTATCTTTAATCCTCTAATATAAGTCAGTAAAGATAGACGAATCTTTTATTTGCCTAAAACGCTAAATCTTAATAACAATTCATTTCAGATGAAATATTTTCAAGCTGAAGGTAAATATTCAGATAATTTCGTATGCTCTTAACTATCTATAATCGAAGTATAATGAGTTTGCTTAATAACGCTTTAACTTAGAAATCACTATTCGTCAATCATTAGGTATAAACGCAAGAGTTAACGACAGAGTTAATAATGTATTTTATTAATTACGAACTTCCGATATTTTTGCACTTTAGCAAGCTCCATGATCGCCAAAAAAACTCTTTCAAAATACATGGTATAAATCCATAATTTCGCTAGTAGGTATAAGTGACCATGAGTTTGAAATCCTATACTTATTTACTACTGCCTGATTACAGTCACCAGCCTAAGAAGGACCCTATAATCGATGGGCAGCCATTTTTAACACCGTTTTATTAATTTCACCTGTATATTTGTTTGTTTGTTATAGACTCCTTTAAGCTGCATTTTGACCCATTTTAAAGGACGTCTGACTGCTTAACAGTCAGATTTCATTTAAACGTCAACATGCAGTCTATCTACTGAGGACAGATGACAATACTATACTGAAATTCTTGATCCATTACTGCTTTTAGAAATAGAAACAGAGTCAATACAAGTAGTATAATACTTTATTACAAATACCGATCATCTTCTAATACCGATCAACTTGTGTCTCTCACTTTTCCCTCAATGTTACTCGACATTGGCAAATTTGTGGCAACCCTACGCCGCTGAAACCATAATAAGAAGTTGAAGTTGACAATACCATAATTTGCTAAGAATATCTCATTATCCTAATTAGGATCACCAGGTTCAATAATTTTCTCACAAATCTGAAAGTGAGATACGAGTGAGATAGAACAAGCGCGCGGTCTGCGTGTGTGTACCTACCATTTCGGATCTGTTTTCCAAACTAAAAAGTGAAAAATTAATATATTAAAAACACATTTTGATAATAAATCGAACTAAAAAGTAAAAAATAGTTCTTAATATATGTAGAAATAAAATAATAAACGTAAAAATGTAAAAAAATATCTTATATCTTTAAACGATCAATTCTTGTATATATTCAGGATCTCGGAAACGGCTCCAACGATTTTGTTGAAACTTGGCATACTAGAGGTTTCGGGTCCAAAAAATCGATCTAGCTAGGTTTTATTTATAAAAAATGTTGTTATGTCCGTGTTTTTAGCAAAACAAACAATGACATTAAATTTTAAAAGAATATGAATTCAAATTTCGTTGTCAACGTTATGAGTTACCATAGCTCAGATGGGAAGTTGGCAGGTTCTAATTTTGATTTTGTTAACATTCAAACAGCGTCGGTTCGAATCTCGGTGTTATTATTATTCTCTTTTTGTAATTTTTTATATAATTTTCATTGTTTATTTTTTATTAATATACATATATCTAAATAAATTCGACAAAAAAAAATATTCCGAGCGAAGCTCGGTCAACCAGATATTTAGTATTATTACAGAAAAAGCGGGGGAAGCTTTTTTAACTAATCATAACAATGAATATTTTATAGAAATTATTTTGGAACGAAGTTCCTTATCGCGCGTTGTGAAAGGGGGCTAGACGGAAAAAATTCTTACGAAAAGTTGTCACGACACTTTTTGCTATAGTAAGCTATTGTAAGCTGTGCGGCTTCGCATGTTTCTCTGTCTGTCTCTCTCTCTCTTATAGAAAGCAAGCCAGATATTTTCATTTCTATTTCGCATTGAACAGTGTGGTGTCGCGACGATTATTTTTGTTGAGTGTATACAACAACAAAATATAATACTACCATTGATGCAGTTTTTTCAAGACATTTAAATAAAATAGAATCCCAAACATATGTTTCCTACTTCAGTTACCACAAGCCAATTATTATGAAAATTGAGCCTACTGATTAAGTTTATATAACATTATATTTGTTAATAATAAAAAAATATTATTATAACTTGAAAAAAATAAAATTTTATTACAATTCCTTCACTAATTAATCGAAAGGAACTTCGTTCCATCCGGGTGTCCCTTGACACCTCTCAAGTTTTTATTTTCTCGTTCATTACTTTATTTCTATCCATCCAGCAGCCCGTAAACGTCCACTGTTGACCATAGCCCTCCTCACGAGAATGCCACTCGAAACGATGGTGTGCCACTTGTATCCAACACTTCCTGCGAATTTCAAGACGTCGTTAAAATTAAGAATTATTTTTCACTTCTTAGTTCATTGTATCATCCAAGCGCGCCTCCATAGTTATTTAAACTATATTTATTTAAACTGTTCGAAATTATAGCAAACATTACATGCGAGTCGCTACACGCTTTTGCATAGGGAGGAAAGGCATCGCCATGGAGACGGTGGGACTCTTTTAGGTAGACTGTAAGACTTAACTATCCGCCTCATAAGAGAAAAATAAAATAGCATAATCACCAATAATGTGAAGATCGCCGACGGAAATTAAAAAGGGAATTGATCTATCCCCTCCGGCGTAATTAAAACGGCGTTAGATATAAATGGTTTTGTTTTTATTTTTCCGTTTTCTTGTGTTATTATGCAGAATTCTTTTCTTACAGCAACCCTTTCGGGCTTGACACAATATATTCTTTCTCAGCCACCACATGTAGGTATGTACCTCCGATAACAAAAATAGATTTAAAACCAAATACACTAACCACAAATTTATAAGAAACCTCATAAAAGAGGATTTATACATTCGCCGCGGCAGGTAAAAATGAAAAGATTGGTTTTTATCTGTGCACCGACGGTAAATTGAATGTAAAGTTGATTTCCCGGCGGACCGCGCCGCATAATTCACCGCAAATTAAGCCGATACCAATTGACTTGCTACCAATGTAAATATTTTTGTTATATGCCTACCTTTTATGTATTACGATTGACAACGGATCAATAACATTAATTCGATACAGTTATTCGTTTATAGTTTTGGGTAAATCTAATATTTAGTAATGTCAGTTATGTATAACTATATTGTCTGTTACTATTATAATATTATTAGTGGTAGTATTATTATAATACTAGCAACTCGTCCTCGCTTCGCTTCGGTTATAGGTTATAGTCGTTTTACCCGCGTAGTGCCCGTTCCCGTGGGAATACCGGGATAAAATATAGCCTAGTTTACGCCCTGATATTATAGCTTTCCATTAGTGAAAGAATTTTTGAAATCGGTCCAGCCGTTTTGAAGATTACCCGGAACAAACAGACAGACAGACAGACAAAAATTTTTTAATTGCTATTTTAGGCATAGGTGTCGTGCAAATAACCGTGTGAGCATGAAAAAAGCCTATTATTTTGACATTACAAACACACTCCAATTTTATTTATTGGTATAGATTAATATAAAAAGTTTGTTTGCTCAAGCAGCTTAATCTTCTGAACTTTTAGTTGGATTCGGGTATTAAGCCTATTTATTCAGAAAATACATAAAATATATACCATATATGTATACACATAATAGGTACTGTGACAAAAAGCGGTGATACATATTCTAGTCTACTTCTTCATTAACACTACTACATTTCTTCAATATTTTCTTCTTCAAAATCTAACATTTAAAGATATGAGGTGCAGAACACTTTGCTGCTGTCATAATGACTTGCTGAGACAACAAAGTCGGCTGGTATTGTCAATGACGTATTGCCACGACGAATGCCACAAAACATTTTACAATTATAATCTATCTATACCAATAAATAAAATTGGAGTGTCTGTTTGTAATGTCAAAATAATAGGCTTTTTTCATGCTCACACGGTTATTTGCACGACAGTGCTAGTGGTGGTCGTTGAATAAACGAACAGTTTTTTCCACTGTTTCTTTGCCGTGAACTAATAAACCAGTTTATAGTTGACTGATAAACATGTTTACGTATGAACGGCTTCGCGAAACGGTCGTCGTATCAACGAATGACACGAACGCGACGACTTGCAACTATTCGAAAGCGCCCGAATCGGCCCGAACTTGGAAGACGAGACGCGCGCGCGCTCGCACGGCTCGCTACGCTTTTTACCCGCCCCGCAAACCTCACCGCCCGTAGGCGTGAGTCGAGCCGAAATCATAACGCATAGATAGATTGATTGCAATTCATTGAACTCTGCTATCATGTGATGGGACTATCATTACATATTGAAGCGTCAATGTATATTGTACAATGAAACTGTTGTCCAATAAAATTCGTTGAAGTTTCATTGTCCTTTACCAATGGACGATCAACGTACGTCATAATATAAACTAAACGTCTCGTCTTGTCTAAGCGTCTACGACGTAAATAGTCGAAAATTAGACTGTTTATTCAACAATCGACGATAAACGGTCTCGTTGCGTCGACTGTAAAATCGTCGACGACACACTACTACACGACACCTATGCCTAAAATAGTAATTAAAAAATTTTTGTCTGTCTGTCTGTTTGTTCCGGGTAATCTTCAAAACGCCTGGACCGATTTCAAAAATTCTTTCACCAATGGAAAGCTATAATATCAGGGCGTAAACTAGGCTATATTTTATCCCGGTATTCCCACGGGAACGGGAACTACGCGGGTAAAACGACTATAACCTATAACCGAAGCGAAGCGAGGGCGGGATGCTAGTACCAATAAATAAAATTGGAGTGTCTGTTTGTAATGTCAAAATAATAGGCTTTTTTCATGCTCACACGGTTATTTGCACGACACCTATGCCTAAAATAGTAATTAAAAAAATTTTGTCTGTCTGTCTGTCTGTTTGTTCCGGGTAATCTTCAAAACGCCGGGACCGATTTCAAAAATTCTTTCACCAATGGAAAGCTATAATATCAGGGCGTAAACTAGGCTATATTTTATCCCGGTATTCCCACGGGAACGGCAACTACGCGGGTAAAACGACTATAACCTATAACCGAAGCGAAGCGAGGGCCGGTTGCTAGTTAGAAATAGAACACTACACTTAGAACAACCAATTATAGATCGCATAAATATTTGTAATTTTTGGGAATTCAAATAACGACATGCGGTGCTGAAACTCACTTCTTAGAATGTTGTCATCATACCTATGCAGGCATATTAACAAATGTGCATACACTGCAATGTAAAAAAGGGAAGACAAAGATATATCTTTGAAAGACAGAAATGTATCTTTACAAGGCAAAAATGTATCTTTACAGGTCAAAGTTGTATCTTTGCATGGCAAAGATGTATCTTTGCCTTCCCTTTTTTTTATTTAATGAACAGTTACTATATTCATATTTTTGAAGTCAACATAATTTAATTAGTCTTATACAGGTTTTATTAGTAGGTCAATTAATTGATATTAGAAACAAGGCCAAAGACTATATTTTTAATTAGAATATGAGACCCCTTTCACCAGAATAAATATTAGTGTGGGCGTAAGTTGCAGTTAACTACTAACTAACCAATCTGTAGAATGAGTCTGGAGAAGAGAATCAATCTAGAGAATGAAAGATTTTCCTCTCAGAGGATAACATAAGTAGCTACAAGTATTTTATCTTAGCAATACATAGCGGATTTACCTATAGGTATACTTATATCTATACCAATAAATAAAATTGGAGTGTCTGTTTGTAATGTCAAAATAATAGACTTTTTTCATGCTCACACGGTTATTTGCTCAACACCTATGCCTAAAATAGCAATTAAAAAATTTTTGTCTGTCTGTCTGTCTATTTGTTCCGGGTAATATTCAAAACGGCTGGACCGATTTCAAAAATTCTTTCACCAATGGAAAGCTATAATATCAGGCCGTAAACTAGGCTATATTTTATCCCGGTATTCCCACGGGAACAGGAACTACGCGGGTAAAGCGACTATAACCTATAACCGAAGCGAAGCGAGGGCGGGTTGCTAGTTTTCAATATAAACGGACTTACAAACATATTGTCATCTTCAACCATATTTTTTTATTGCAATCGGTGGCAAACAAGCAAACCGTACACCTGATGGTAGGTAAGTGATGCTGACGCTCATGGAGCTATACTATCAGAAAACAGAACGAAGCTTTATACCTACTTTAAGTATTTTTTTTATCTATAATCAGTAAGTACCCAGGCCATCGTGTGTCAATCGTCCTTATGGTTGTTTTTACTGATTATTACTACTGAGAATTGAGATTGTTTAACAAAATAATAAGATCTAATTCTGTGTTCAAGTAAGTACATCATTCTCACATAGATACACTACATCACCCACCATTCACGGGGTTTGAATCTTAAAGCAGCAGAAATAAGCACAAACTAAATTGGCTTAAATCAGTTTTCAAACTAAAATATAACCAATGTGGAAAGTTATTTCTTTTTGTATTATAAGCAGTATAAATCTTAGAAATCTTTAATACGGGGCGGTGGGCCGTGGGCGCAATCCGCTTACCTACCGGTAAAAATTAATCAAACCGTCCGACGCATCTTGAAGGGGCAGGCACCTTTATGCATGTTATTCGTCAATACTAAAATCTGTGTGTATATGTATTTGTAAGGGATAAAAATGACAAAAATTTGGTTGACTTTTGCAATAGTATAAGCCTTCCCATTTCTTAATTTGCGTGCGATACATAATATTTTGCATTTGACAAAAGTATGCTCTAGTTTGCCGTGTGATGACGGAGTAAAAATACAATTCGAGTTTCCCTATCTTGTCCGTGGCTATCGTAAATACGACTAGAGGATGATATATACATATATAACATCTAAAGAAGAGAAGTAAAACACTAAATAAAATGCTATACCACACCGTATCACTAGCGTGGTACCTACAGTAAATCATTTTTCTTCTTATTGTGGAGGAGGCTTGGGCAAAGCAATAGGACTTATTTTAACTAGGATATTCTAGGAAATTAATTCTAAACCATTTTTAAATTATTCTCTACAAGGTCAATTTACGTAATAAAACATTACGTTTTTAATTTTGCGTGTTGAAGCTTTAGGAAAATCAACCTACAATTCGATTCTAAGCCCGAAGTGAGTCACAGAAAACCTAAATAATGTCGTATTGCGCATACTACATGACTGTTTGTAGAAAGTAAAGAATTCTGTTATCTAAATATTTACTACTGATCTGTTTTTTAATTTAACCACATTAAATTTTCGCAACAAGCGGGTCTAACCTGACCTCATATAATATGTTGCAATCCCAGACAGCTAGCAGACATTAGTTTTAAAATGCGCAATGTAAAAAATCGCCCACGGTAATTTGTTATACATGTATTACCTTATTAAATTCTTTATTAAATTACATACCGGTAGATATACGTAGGTGCTTGGCTTAAGAATACATTAAATCATAATACCTTACTTTTCCATGTGGATGGATCATCGAATCAGCATTTTTATACGAAATTTATAACACCAATTTATCGCCAACCCAACTGCCAAAAGTAGCGATAATAGCATTATCCCCTTGTCCTTCAATTTTCAGGATTATGTCCAATAATGGATGTCATTGGACGATATTATTGTCCGTGAAGTCACGGAATAAGAATGCAATTCACTACTTCCTATCTTGCCTGTGGATGTCGTAAAAGACGATCAAGAGACGCATATAATATCTATGCAAGAGAAAGAAAACTCGAAACAAAACCCTATACCAACCTGTCTGACCAACTCTGATATCATCGCATCATCATCTCAACCCATATAAGTACCACTGTTGGCCTTAACCGTCCACCACAATGGGAGGGAAATTGATCGATACCACGGTGGTTAAACGTGTCGGAATAGGGTTTCGCCGAGTTTCCTCTTTTGTATAGATATTATCTGCATAATATATCCCTTGGTCATCTTTTGCGACACTCACGGGCAAGAGAGGGGGCCACCCTCTGTCATGTATTTGAATTGTATCCTTACTCCCTCATCACACGGCATGGTACGGTTAATTGCGCTCCTATTGTGGAGGAGACTCGAGCCCAGCAGTGGGACATATATGAGGCAAAAGATGATAGAATGGACGTCTATAGGCTGATAGATGGATGTATAGAATTAACTATATATTTACAACACAAAGTAAACAATACGAAACGATGTGAAGTGTAATCAATTTCATCGAATGTAAAGCCCTTCGAATTCAAATGGAGTTAGGCGTTAAGTACTTAGATCTACATAAAACAATAGTACAGTCCATAGATAATTCACTATAAAAATAAGAGAACAGTCAATGTCACTTCTATTGTGGAGGAAGCTCGAACCCAGTTGTGGGACGTCTATGAGCCGAGAGATAAGAGAATGGACGTTTATAGGCTGATAGGTGGATCATGTCGGATCATATACCTACGTCCCACAGCTGGGCTCGAGCCTCCTCCATGACGGGAGGTAAATTGACCTACAATGCCACACTGGTCAGGCGTGTTGGCATAGGGTTTTGTTAAAGTTGGAAAACACAAACATGTACAAAGGGGTCTTTATCGTTAGACAATTGATTTTCTTTCATCGGCTCATATATGTCCCACTGCTGGGCTCAAGTAATAGGAGGACTATTGATCCACTATACCTTGCTGGTCAGGCGGAATGGTATAGGGTTTTATTTTGAGTTTTGCTTCTCTTGCATAGACTTTATATACATAGTATATCTCTAAATCAACTTTTACGACATCCACGGATAAAAAAAGGAGTGGTAAATTGTATTCTCACTCCGCCACCACATCGAAAATCTTATAAATTTCTAGCGTACGTGTGTACATCACTGAACTCCTCCTAAACGGCTGGACCGATGTTGACAAAATTTTTTGTGTGTATTCAAGGGGTTTCGAGGATGGTTTAGATTCACAATTGGACCCAGTAGGTGGCGCTGTTCGGGCAGGACAATAACATAACTTGAGAACGACTTTACCGATTTGTCCATCTTTTTTTTTAAGTTTTCTAAGATTTCAAAAAAGACCTTTATGGAAAATAAAATGAGAACGTTTTATACATATTATATGTATATCACTCTGTATATATAAATCTTCTGTTCGTGTGTTTGTAATTGAACTCCTTCTAAACGGCTGGACCTATTTTGATGGTTTTTTTTTTTGTGGCTATTTCGATCCGACTGGACCGATGTTGACGAATTTTTTTGTATGTGTTCAAGGGGATTTGAGAATAGTTTAGATTAATAATTGGAACCGGTAGGTGGCGCTGCAATCGTTTTCATGGAGAATTCCTTTTACTATTCTTTTAGATTTAAACAGAACAACGTGTTGGGTCAGCTAGTATATACATATACCTATACGTATTTACCTCTATATGTATAGCTATACATATTCTTGAAACATAAATAATAAAACCTTGTTTAAGGTAATTCATTTAATTTGATCATACTTGTTATTCTTTGATCATACTTTCCGTGTGGTGACGGAATAAGAATACAATTCACCACTCCCTATCTTGCCCGTGGATATCGTAAAAGACGACTAAGAAATATAATAAGCACATAACATCTGTGCAAGAGAAAAGCTCGAAATGAAACCTTATACCAAGATCTCTGACCAGCATGGTATAGCAGGTCAAATTCCCTCCCATTGTGGAGGAGGTCCGAGCCCAACAGTGGGACGTATGTGGGCTGCGATGATGACTTGTCATGCAGTGCAACGCCACAAATTACCTACTGCAGTCGGACTGGTAGAACTATGCTTCCGAGGGAGGTGGTAGGATCCCAATGTGTCCTTTTGACAAGACACGATGTATGCAAAAAGAGGCTGCACAGCGCGAACAAAGCGCACTATCATCCTCCCATACCTCAGATGATACACTGATCACCAAAGAACGCTGAATGTTCATGGTCGTTAAACGATCATCATCAAACGCTGGCCTGAATCTGCTGTATCTGTTGATAGACGAGAGATGATAACTGAAGAGGTAACCGACCAGGCTAGCCACGGACGTCAAGAATTCGATACCAGTGGTTGGCCCAATGGTAATGGGGGAGAATACGGCAAGGTTATGGAGCCGCGCGCCGTCCCTTTGTCGCCCCGGACGAAATGGATGGTGTGACACCTTAGCCTGTCAAAAACAAAAGCCTCCCCAAGTCCTGTTTTAGTAGGTAACGAGATGAATTTGTATACAAATAAAAAACACTTTATATAATAATTTTTATTGTTAGAACTATGCCTTATTTAATTTACCTTAAAATAAATATAAAGATCACATTTACCATAACGCACGACATAATTTTGGCAACAAATAGATATGGATCTTGATAAACTAACTTGACTTCAATGTCTTTTTTATGTACTAGGTATAAATTTAAGGAAATACCGCATTTACGCCTAGGCCCATGATGCTGTAAGGCAGCAAATTATAGGAGCAGCAAAATATTTAGACTCAATATTTTAGCAGTTGAATAATAAAAAAGAGGGGCATCAAACAATGCACTGATTTTCAGAATACATAAGCATCAAATAACCACCGATCGATTTAACATATAAAATATACATACATATATACAATTTTAGAGTGGTCATCTTGGTCGTAACAAAGATTATAGAATTCATAGACGGTAGGTAGATATATGAAGTTGCCATAAGCCCCTTGGCCTAAATGCGACTAACCGCCCATTTGAAATAAATCATAAACACAAATTCAAACGCTGAAATGATAAATCTCAACATAATTGTAATCATCCTTATAATCATCATAAGACATTGTTATAAAAACTAGACAAAGGTATCAAGAGCATCAACTCGTCTATTAACGACGATTATAACATTAACTATAACAATTCTGTGGCAAGCCCAATGGATATCGATAATATGATAGATGTAAAATGTATATTCCATCACCATCAAATCTTTCGCCATCAATGTTCTCCCTTGGGGACAGTCTACATTCTGTGGGCTTAGCACGAATTTTTGGGTGAAAGTATTCGTATCGTCATCGAGACCAATTTGTATGGAATATCCACACAAATCTATATAACGATACGAATACTTTCATCCAAATATTCGTGCTAAGCCCACTGGTCACACTCAACCCAAACCACCTAAGAAAGTGGAAGGGGCTGCGAGCAACTCCAAACCTGCCAGGGCCCACTGGCCGAGTATCGACTCATTGCCTTCCGTGGGGATTAATATCCTCCTGATCATATCATGAGATGATAAATGTGAAAGTGATATTGAAAGAAGAGTATGTAAGGGAAATATGGTGACTGGTGCTTTGTGCACATTTATGGGCAACCAGAGTCTATCTAGTAAGGCTCGCCTGGCTGTGCGTAGGGGCGTGCTTGTACCAACCCTAATTTATGGAAGTGAGAGCTGAGTATGGCAGAAGAAACATGAAAGTAGAATAAATGCTGTGGAAATGAGCAATCATGCTCCTCAGGGAGCATGATTGATGTGAAATTGAGTGATAGAATTAAGAACAGAGTGATTAGGGAACGTTTATGTTAAGTTGATTTGGTCATGTAAAGAGAATGAATTAAAGGAGATTGACAAGGAGAATTTATAGGGCGAATGTGAACGGAAGTGTTGTAAGGGGAAGACCAAGGCGGACATTCCACAATCAAATCGGGAACTTTCTTAAGAAAGGCCAGGTTAAAAGTACCCTAAATTCGGTTTAGGGTACATGCATGAGGAGATTAATGCATGTGGAGGAGGCGAAAGTGGAATGTCAAGGGGAGAAGTGGTCTCTACCTACCCCTATGGGAAAGAGGCGCGAATGTATGTATGTATGACCATATCATAATCACGGCGCCAATATATGCCTAAATAATTAAGCGAATGGTAATAAACCAATACTTCGCTGTGCCTTCAGCAGCAGTTGCCACTTCCCATCTGATCAGCCGCTTAATCAGTTAGTGAATTTTTTTTTGACAGGCTATGATACGCCCAAACCGTCCAAGCGAAGCACGACGTGCGGCCTACTTGACGTATTCTCTCACTACCAGTTAAGCGGATCACTTAGCCTGACTTCGAAACATTGGTGGACAATATGCACAGACAATAATACCATAAAAAAATCATTCATTTATAGGTTGTTGATTCATCATCGCCCTCCTATCCCAATTATTTAGGGTCAGCCATATAATTTACTCTTCTTCAATCACACATATTGCAAAAGTTTCTGCAATGGTTTAATGGCCTTCCGCCTACCTGACATCAACCCTCTTTGGAAATGTAATTGTGGACCAGACGGTATAAGATGGAGTTAGCCCAGGTCGATGTAAAACCCTTAATGACCTTTTACAACACCCACGAGCAATGTACTAGCTCGGCCGTGAGTTCGCGCCTTAGTGGCAGCTAGGTCTGCAAGCAGAACGGCGACACTGCCATGTACCTACGTTCAAGCACATCTAAACAACGTTTAGTAGTTGCAATCGAGGTGGACGGCTTAATAGCGAATGTTCGTGTCTGTAAGGGGTTGATTGTACAGAATAATTATGCTCGTTACTTAAGATTACATTGTAGGCTGTTTACGTTCTTATTTGCGTTAAGCATCCCATCCAATAGTAAAAATAGCAAGTGGCAACTGCTGCTCGCGTATCTCAGCAATATCATTCTTACAGCCAAGTCGCTACTTCCCGTAGACGCAAGGTTAGAAATAATGAAGTGAGGTGAATGAAGTGCATTAGCAGAAAGAAAAAAGAAGCAGAAATTCAAGTGGCCCATTTATGGGGGCAGCTAAAACTTTGCTCTCAGCAAATTACTACAACGCCATAATCTACGCTAATGGCCTCAAATAATCTTGTATCAAATACAAAGTAAATGTATAATAGCTGTATACTTATAATTACATATATAAATAATATAAACAAGGTGATCAGTATTTATGGCAAATGTTTTAAATTACTGTTGCTTTGGTGGCGGTGGACATTCATATAAATTTATACTCTTATCTTTAGATACCGACATTAATCTTCTGTTACTGCTGTCGAAACGAACACCCCATACCTGTGAAAAATTCAATTTTAAACATTATATTTATGTAATAACGACGTTCTATACATTCATCAGTCGACGTCCACTCTTAGGCATAGACCCACCAAGGCGGACAACTTTTTTTTGGGCGGGCTATGACCCACCCACGCCATCCACACCGTCCGGGGCGACGCAAAGGCGGCCCGCGGCCCGATAAGCCACCGTATTCCTACCCCTTCGCCATTAGTAGCGACCACTGGTAACGAGATCCCAGTGGCCAACCCGGCGGAATACACTTTTGGGTACCTACCCCTTCCAAAGCGTCATCCTCACGCGGTCATCCTCTCTGCGGGTGACGTACTATTCCCCAGTCTAGTCACCCACGGCCTCGGCTAGGGAGGCATCAGGCGCAGGTACTTGCCTGCGCTACCCAAGTTGCCGGTAAAGAATGTCCTCCCGCTCACGATCCGCCGCCTCCTTCCGCGAGACGACTACCTCGCAGAAGGCGGCTACCGCATCCCAGACCAAGGCAGATGATGACAAAATCGCCAAGCTTAAAAACGATTTGACGATTGGAGTTATCGTTTGCAAGAATAAAGGCATTGCTGCTAATCCCCCTGGTAATATCTCCGCCGGTTTTTACGTAACCCATGTGTAAATAAAGGTGTATAAACTAGTTGTATTTTTAATTTGACACTATATTAGTAAAAAATAATTGCGCTGTGTGGTAGCAGCTATGAATAATATTTTTATTTATTCTTCCTCTGCATCTAATGCTCCTGGTCAATAGTTTAATTCCTAAAGAGGGTTGATGTCAGGCAGGTGGCTAGTCATAAAACTATTGGCTCCTTGGGAATGTAATTGACCTGACGCTATCTGTTGAAGTTGGCCCAGATCAATGAAAAACTGTTAGTTGTTTTTATACCCATGAACAGTGTATATCCTATAATATCGTTTATCAAAATCAATACTCACTGTATCATCATGTTCATTGAAAGTATTCAGTAACGTGAGATTCTGTGATAATGCTACTCGAACGCTGCCATCAGCCGCACCCGTTGCTACACGAGTACCATCTTTTGTAAAACATACGCTCACCGCCCATGATTTGTGTTCTAATTTACATTTAAACTCAGCACTATCACTGCAAAAATATACACATATACATTAATCATAGAATAGGATAAGTTGACTATTATTGTATCAAAAATGTGAGTTAACATTTTAATACTGTAATGGGTAGATATAAAACATTGTAATAGCGATAACTTGTTGTACGTAAAAGAGCTTAGTCCTCCCGACACCGTGAATGCTGGAAACTGCTGGAAACTTCGGAAAAATGAACACGATATTTTTTTTTTTTTTATTGCAAGCAGTGGCAAACGAGCAAACAGTACACCAGATGGTAAGTGTTGCTGCCGCTCATGGACCTTTACAAGGCCGCTGCCTACCGTGAAGAAAGTGGAGGGAGTGTGAATGCGTGCATTGAGGCTCGGTGATACCAAAGGCACCACCAGAACCCTCCACACGCAAACACCCTCAGGAAGTTGGGCTTCCGGCTCTCTCGCTCACCGTACGAAGCGCAGTAACAAATTGCCACTACTCAGACGTCGATTTTCTGCGAGAGCGTGGTACTACCCCGGACGGACCGGCCCGTGGCTGTAGACAGATAACTATCGACAGTGTGGTCCTACCACTAGGGTAACTGTCGACAGTGTGGTCCTACCACTAGGGTAACTGTCGACAGTGTGGTCCTACCACTAGGGAAATCGAAACAAACGTGATAAAATCCGTAAAAATAGTTTTATTTCTAATGTGTAAAAATCGCTTAAACACCAGTAGACTTTTGCTTTTATTTGGGTCAAAGTATTTGGGATTTGGAGCAGTGTCTCTATACTCTGATAGAAACGCTGCTTCAAATCCCATAATATTGATCTCGATAACGATCCGAATACTTTGACGCACGTATTCGTGCTAAGCTCACAGAAATCATTATCTCTAAGTCGACGTTTATAATATACACGGGAAAGGATGGACATGACCATTGTATTTTAGTCTTTTACCTAACAGTGAATAAGAATGTATAAATCTAATACCATTTTGCTTAAAAAAGAACTACATCGTTAACAGACAAACGTATGGCAGAGATATAGTAATGGGGGTTCGATTAATGGCATTTGGAGACAGTCGAATCTGCTTAGCCATTTGTAACCTGATTGAGACTATGAGTATTAGTGATATCAGACTATAAATGATACTTACACAACATACATCTTGACGAATCCATCATTAGAAGCTGTTGCAAGAAGATTACTAGACGGCGAGAAGGCAATGCCCCTGATGGCCTCTGAATGAGCCTCTATAGTGTGCATTACTTTCCCCTGTTGAACATCAATTATACACACAAACCCCTCCACTGATCCGGTAGCTATATATTTACCATTTGGACTCTACAAAATTATCATAAATTAAAAACATTTTAAGCCTTGCAATACTTACTTCAATAGAAAGCTACCCACAATTTACTAAATAACTCACCCAATCAATACTCAAGATGAAGGTTCCTCTTGTATCTAGCATATTATATATTTCTCCATCCTGCACTCCATACACATATACTTCACCAGTATTACCACCAGTCGCAATTTGATCCCCATCAGGCGAAAACACCACTTTCCATGTGTCCGATTCACCTATTGGTATCTCAGTAATTTTTTTACTAGATATCAGATCCCACAGAATAAGATGCGAATCCAGTGAGGCACTAACAATGCCTAAAAAAATATTTAAAATGTTTTGCTTAAAATAATTTGAATTTGCTTGCATATAGTCTTTGTCTATCTATCATTCAGTTCTAATAGAATAATGGCATAAAGTCACATGGAAGTTTTTTTGTGAAAGAGAAAACACAAGTAAAACCGCGTTTGAAGCCGAACCATCCTGAGGATCCCTCGTTTAGAGGTGAAACACATATAGCAATATTACCAATTCTACGGAATATTGCATATTGACATTCTGAAAGAGCTCATCATATGAAAGTAAGATTCCCTTATATCCTATTCAACCTTGATCCCAGCCCATATTTCTTCCATTCTATGGTGGTGTGCAGTATATTGATTAACCATGGGAAAGTGATGGGTTTCCTTACGGTTTCCTTCCATTCTTCCATTTTTCATTCCATTAATGGATTGCCGCCATTTGTCGCCTGATTCAATCAATTACAAGTAAAACCTTCATATCACAGTCATCATTATCATCTTGCTCTTATCCCAATTACTTGGGGTCGACGCAATATGTCATCTGTTTTGACATATTGCAAAAAGTTTCAGCAATTGATATCTGATGTTTACGCGAGCACTACACATTGTAAATAAAACTACTTTTACGGATTATATCGCGTTTGTATTTGATTTATGATTGCCCGACGTTTCGAAGACTTTGCAGCATTCATGGTCACGGGCGGACTAAGGTGTCTCACGTCCAACAAGTAATCGTTATTACAGACATTTACAATTATCTACCCGATACAGAAAATAGTTATAAATTTATTAAATTGTTACCCACATTTTAGTACAAATTTATTGCCAGTGTAAGAAGAAAATGAATCTATATGAAAAAATTATATTGTTTATGGTTAGTAATTACCCATGACCATGAATGCTGCAAAGTGTTCGAAACGTCGGGCAATCATAAATCAAATACAAACGCGATATAATCCGTAAAAGTAGTTTTATTTACAATTTCAGCAATAACTTTTATGACCGGCCGCCTGCCTGACGTCAACCCTCCTTGGGAATGTAATCGTTGACCCAAATGGTACCAGATGGAGTTGGTCTGGGTCAATCTAGGGCTCTTAGTCGTCTTTTACGACACCCACGAGCAAAGCAAGGGTTGGTAGTATTCGAAGCCGCTACCACACAGCAATATCACAGTATACTTACTTAATGTTTTTGGACTAATTGCAACTGATACCACACCCATAGTATGCCCCTCTAAGGTATGTAGTAGCTCCAACTTATTGTTCTGCAATGTCCATACTTTAACAAGACTGTCTAGACTTCCAGTAACAATATAATCTTTGGCAGCATTCCTAGAAATTTTCTTACATTATAGAACCACACCTATATCTCCAAAATAGTTGAAGTGCAGGAGTGATCACACATTTCCCTGTGTGATTTTCGAATGTCATTTAATAGAAATAAGAGAAAAAGATATATTGCCTACCTAGCACTGTTTGAGCTTTTATACTACATTTAAAATTCTATATAGGACATTACCTGTTCCAGAAACCCAATAAAATAATATCTTAAAAACAACATAGAACGACAGTACTTTAATACCATGATAATGTCATGACTTGTATATTAATTCTATTCCAGCACATATTTGCTTGCACAAGTAGCCAGTATGTGGTCACATTCCTGGCTTACATTCATGTGTATGGAGGTGGAAGAATTACTTAGAGGTTCATCTATAGAATTCTGAGAAAGGCAAATGTTAGTAATAATGCGTTTATGCATTACATTACACAGATATTGTAATAATATAGACTAGGGCTGGCAAACCAAAGCAATCATGTCACAAATGGCACACAATATGCAATATATATTATTTGGTGTTGCAAATAGTTAGTAGTATATTATTTACCACGTGAGGAAAGACCGACATCCTACCCGAGGGGGGGACATCGGAGAGAATCAACTATTTAATATAGAATTAGTTTAAAAATATGCCATAAATTCTTATTTGACACATTTATGTGTGTTAGTGGTCAACTATTGGTGCTCTTACCTTATTAAACATTTATTTATAAAAAATATCCAACAACAGATGGAGTTAGCCCAGGTTGATATAGAAGCTTTTAGTTGTCTTTTACGACATCCACAAGCAATATAAAGGTTGGTAATATTAGTAGCTGCTACCACAC
Organism: Lymantria dispar; assembly: GCA_032191425.1. Classification (NCBI taxonomy): domain Eukaryota; kingdom Metazoa; phylum Arthropoda; class Insecta; order Lepidoptera; family Erebidae; genus Lymantria; species Lymantria dispar. The sequence goes on along the minus strand of CM063452.1, from coordinate 25,413,878 downwards.
AGTAGATAATGAAGGTATATTATATTATTTAGTATGTAGGTATTTTGAAAATACTGACAACAATGTGTGCCTATTTTTACAACAATATTCTATATAATACTCACGCAGAATCGCCAGAGCTACTAGATTTTATCCAATCGCAGCAATAGATGGTATAATCATGAGCGTTTTCCTTTTTGGATATTATGGAATACTGTAATAAAGATAAGGCAAATTAAAACAAATCATTAGATACTGACTTTTTTTATCAGTTAGATAGAGATTTTTATAATTATGATATTATTATTTAATGTTTTTATTTCGATAATTAACTTACCAATATATTTGCCGGCATTGTCATAACACACTCTTTATAAGAAAACAATCGACAATATTGTTATTCACTTTTACAACAACATGACAATGAAAAACAACGTGTATGTAACACACACATAAAGTTGAAAATCCTTTTAAATCTAAATTAATTTTATATAAATTAATTACAAAGGGCAAACAAAAATCGATTAATTTTTTAACTTTTAGTTCATTTTCGAGAACCACGATCATAGAAACAAATAATTAGGGATGTGAAAAAATAATCGATTTTTATAATAATCGATTATTACAAAAAAAATATCGATTAATAATCGATTTTTACAATCGATTATCAAACTAATAAAAATCGATTTTAATCGATTTTTTATTATTCAAAAATCGATCGAAATTAATTGAATATTCGATCGAAATTAATTGAATATTATATTATTTATTATATTTGAATACTGCCAGATTTCCTAAAAAAAGGTCATCACGATTGTTTCATTCTATATTAGAAAATAAATCTCAATTTCCTAAAAAAAAAAAAAAGTCATTACAATCCTGTTGGGAGAAAAAATCGATTATTTTAAAATCGATCATTTATTTTTAATTAATCTATTATTTTAAAATCGATTTATTTTAAAGAACATAAAATCGATTATTTTCCCTCCAAGTTACATCCCTACAAATAATCAACAGTAAGTGTTGCCAACGACTCAGTACCTAATGTCGCCAATATTCCCACCTTGAGTAGCCTAATGTAGCCGAATTTGAGTCGAAGTAGCCTAAAGTAGCCCAAATACCAAAACTTCTCAAATTCGTACTTTTCAACAATTTATTTATTTCTAAAGCTGGTCTGAGTGTTTAATAAGTCAGTCTTAAAAAATAAATGTGCGGTTGGGGGACCCCATCAGGAACGAAATGCCATACTCTCAAATCACATGTACAATAAACATGTTCTGCTACCGACGCAGGCTCCGCTGGAAATATAAATTTGCCCACAGCATCTAAGCTAATCATGTGATTACTTGGTTGAAAATTGTTGCAGTAAATCCATACTAATATTATAAATGTGAAAGTAAGGATGTTTGTTTGTTTGTTTGTAACGCTTTCATTCTTAAACCACCGAACCGATTTCAAAAATTCTTTCACCAATGGAAAGCTATAATATCAGGGAGTAACATAGGCTATCGTATCCTTAGTATCTTCCTCACACATCTGAGGTGGAATCGATCCAGCATGCGGATATGACGCCGATATACAGTCCAGGTTTCGGCAGAATATAGCAATGTCGGCAGCGCAACAGCCATATAAACCGAGACCTTGGTGGTGAGATTCAAATCATGCGAAACAAAGGCTTTGCTGCTAAGCTTACCGAAAGCCGCAGCGGCCGCGCCAATTCTGCTGACGATTTCGGCATCAAGGTCACTTTTAGATGTCAACATGCTCCCTAAATATCGAAATTTGTTGGTCTGTTTCAGTTCTTCCACGCCTAGTTTAGTGGTTAATATCTCGTGACCATTAACATCTAGCGACATTACTTCTGTCTTTTTGATATTTATCTTTAGGCCAAACTTACCACAAGATGTATGATAAGCGGACATTATCTGTTGCAGACCTTCTGGGGATTCTGACACAAAACACAAATCATCCGCATACAAAATCTCAGTAACTACCGCGTAGGAAACTTTCTACCGGGCTTTGAACCTTGCTAAATTAAAAAGATTACCGTCGGTACGGAAACGAATGTGAACACCTTCTGGAGTAGCCTGTAGGACCTCACGAACTACGACTGCAAAATATATCGTGAACAATGTAGGTGCCAGGACACATCCTTGCTTCACCCCACAAGTAACGGGAAAAAAGGCAGATTGTTCGTTATTGACCGCGACGCAACATACCATGTCATCATGTAGGAGTCTCAGAAGTTTAACAAACTTAGTTGTGCATCCAATTTTTCGGAGCACCATCCACAGAGCTTCTCTAGGTACACTATCAAATGCTTTTTCGAGATCAACAAAACTGAGATACATAGATAGATTCTGTTCTCTGCTTTTTTCTTGCAGTTGCCTAATCGAAAATATGGCCTCACAAGTGCCTCTATTAGGTCGAAAACCAAACTGGGACTCCGGCAATAGGTTTTCTGATAATTTCGTGAGGCGGTTTAACAATACTCTGGCAAAGACCTTTCCCGGGGCCGTCAGCAACGAAATACCACGATAGGAGTCGCAATCCGAGCGATCACCTTTGTTCTTATATAGGGCCTTCATGAATGACTCCTTAAATGTAGAAGGAATAGTTTCCTTTGCCCACATATGATTGAAGGCTTGCCATATAGCCACATGCAACTCACGACCACCATATTTAAGCAGCTCACCTGGCATTAAATCGATGGCCACTGCTCGCCTGTTTTGTTGTTGTTTAATGGCGAGAATAAGCTCGTCACATGATAGCGGTTCATCCTATCTGTTGTCTATAGGAAGTTGAGGTAATTGATCGACGTGTTCCAGATCAACTGAGCGATCTACATTTAGTATACTACTAAAGTGTTCTGCCCAACGTTTCACTATTTCATCCTTACCCTTACGAATGCCATCGCCGAATGCTGGCTTAAGCGGTACATTTGGGAGGGAGCTAGTGCCTATCAATTTGCGAATCTCACTGTAAAATTCGCCCAATTGGTTTGTATCTGAGAGCCATTGTATGTGACGAGCCTTATCCTGCCACCACTTATCCTTAGTAGCCCGGGCCAATTTTCGCAAACCAATGTTACTTTGTTGGATTGCCGCTAGTCTTCGTAACGGACGGACCGCGTGCGCAATACCGATGTGCTTCGAAGGGCAAACGTGAACGGCATTGAATCCTACCTCATGCAGCGACAACTTCGTTGGAGCGGTCACTTGCTGCGGATGACAGATCAACGTATGACGAAACGCATCTTCTATTCGGAACTTGAGGAGGGCAAGCGTAAACAGGGTGGACCACTCCTCAGGTACAAAGATGTTCTAAAACGTCACTTAAAAACGTGCGATATTCAATCATCTCAATGGGAACAGCGAGCCACTAATCGACAAGAATGGAGGGCTTTAGTGAAAACTAAAGTCCAGAATTTTGAGTTGAAGCGCCGCTCTCAACTAGACATCAAGCGAGATGAATTGAAAGCCCGACCACCTGCGGCAATTACATATAACTACACTAATAATGTACTTACGTAAGATTGGTTTCCTTAGTCATATGCGAGCGCATGATCGTAAATTACGGCGGAGCTGAAGCAGTCGCCATGGCCGAAATCGGTCGGATCATCATCATCACATAGGCTATATTTTATCCTGGTATTCCCACAGGAACGGGAACTACGCCGCGGGTAAAGCGACTGAAACCAAAGCGAAGCGAGGGTGGGTTACTAGTATATGATAATATTCACATGTGTACGAACTGTAAAAATGGTGACAACATGGCATTATTTTCCTTGATTTTATCTTTATTGTACTCATTAAACTGAATATTCTTTCAACGACAGCATTACTTTCCAAAACCTGTACACAACAATTTGTAGTATCATTGGGAGGACCTATACCGATTATTTCATCGATGTTCAACGCATCTAAACAACGCCAGTTCCCGGTCATTGTCAGGTCTCCCGAATTACCAGGGAAAAGCGTCACTTGGTTTGGTGATAAAAGTTAAATACTTTCACCACGGCAACATTAAGTGGTAATCTATGAAGTCTATGAACTAATTTCTTTACTAAGCGCGCGAAAAAAATAGTACATTGCTGTTGAACTTTTTGAGCTTTATTAGCAGAAACAGTTTTTTGCAAGTAAATGATCAAATTTCCCTCCAAATCGATTGAATTCAACTGCAAAAACAAATTATCAAATAATACAATGGCTCTAATTAACGCTAGCTTAATACCTCTCAAAAACATTGGTCACCTCTTGCAATGGAAATAAAAAGAATCCGGAGAGCACTATATATTTTTGTTATATATATCATACCGCTTCGGGCTATTCTCCATAACTAACAAAATGTGATCATTTTTATTTTTAAGTTTTTCTCTGCAAGCCTTTATATTTTGCGTGGGTGTTATTTTTTATCTGTTTATGTTTATTCTTATTGTAATTCATTTGTTTACTTTAGTTAAGGAGTCGAGTTAGTAGCCTAAAAGGAGACCAGTCGCCTTTCACAATTTTTCATCGCCATTTTTTTTCCTGAGTAGCCTAATTGGCGACAAATCGCCTACGTTGGCAACTATGATAATCAATAATGAGAGTTGTCAAGAATGTGAAATTAATGACGTAAATTAGAAAAAAAAATCAGACACTGAGGTATGTTGGATAAGAAGATCCTCTTAAGTTTCTCGAACGTTGCCCAACCGAGTTGGATTCGTCGCCTGACTTCTCTCAAAACTAGATCTACTTAACTGGACTGTTTATCCTAGGTAAACATAATGACTGACAGCTTCGGGAATCACATCGCCAATTAGGACCGGTAAAGCCATGACATGAGCGCTTGACATGACTTTCGTCTTGTCCATGTTCATTCGTAAACCCATAGCTGGAATATGTTGCTGAGACTATTGAGCATGGTGCCAAGATCCTCCATGTATTCTGCCATAACAACGATTGCGTCTGCAAATCGAAGGTGAATGATGTATTCGCCGTTAATATTGAAGACATTTTCCAGTGCAGTGGTGAACAGTTTCGGAGAGATGACGTCTCCCTGTCTCACGCCTTTCTGCAACTGGATCGGTTTCGTACTCTTATCCCGGATACGGACTGACGTTGTGGCGTACCTATACAAATACTTCAGCACTTCCCAAGTTTCGGCTGAATTCCCCAGACGGAGTGGTGCGGAGGCGCGCCGACCGCAGCCCACCCCCAAAAAAAAGTTTCGGCTGAATCAAAGGCTTTCTCATGGTCCACAAACGCTATACACAGAGGCCGATTATACTACTCGGTCTTCTGAATGAGCTGCCGAAGCGTGAGGATATTGTTTATGGTGTTATAGCTTTTTCGGCAGCCGGCTTGTTCGGGCGGCTGGAAGCCATCGAGCTTGCACGTGAGTCGATTGGTAATGACCATCGAAAACAACTTGTAGACGTGGCTCAAGAGTGAGATAGGCCTGTAGTTCTTTAGAAGAGCTTTGTCGCCCTTCTTAAAGAGCAGCACCACCACACTCCTGATCCACAACTCTGGAACGTCGCCCCCGGGAATAACAGAAGTAAATAGCTTCTGAACGGCTAAGACTGACTTGCCGCTTGTCTTCATAAGCTCTGACGTAATTCCGTTATCTCCCAGTGCCTTACCATCTCACAAGTCACAGTTGTTGAGAGTTTGTTTGATCTCGAACAAGCTGATGTCCAGGATTTCTTCGGTATAGTGCCGAGTTAACTTGGATCAGGGATTTTGGACCAAGCCGACAACAGGATTTCGGGATGATTATATATCATCCCGAATATACACCGATACACCATGGAATCTAATTGACTGTACATAACTAAAAACATAATACAAATAGAAAAAAAGTCTGATAATTAGACAACACCTCAGAGCTCGGTGTCCCACGTCATCCGCTCGCGTCCCGCACCCCTTTCTTCTTTTGTGATGCGCTCGAGTCGTGCGACCTACGTCTATGTTTTAATAGAGCAGTTAGCATGCTACCGTACCTACGGTCAATGGCCTTAACCACATGTTACAGTTATGCAAAAATGATATTTTAAGGAAACGTTCGGGATTGCAAATGGCAAGAATTTATGTTTTTATTTTATTGAATAAATGCTATAGTATGGTTCTATATCATTTACTGAGTATGTACGTTTTGGAAAACAGCCAATTAGATTCCACGGTGTATAGAACCACTCAAGCTCTCCCAAGATCTCACTTTGCGATGAAATGACAGTGCCGTCATCGGTCTTCAGCTTAGTCATTTGGGTTTGCCTAGTAGACAGATCTTGTGTGAACACTTTCGAGCCGCGGTTCCGCTCTATCGCTTCTTTAATATGGAGGGTATTAAATCGGCGAATATAGCGACGCACAGACTGAAGATCTGCTTATTCAGCTGCCTATGCTCGGACCAATCGGCTGCAGACTGCAGCCTCCTTCCATGAGCCTCCTTCTCCGTTCCATAAGCTTAAGAGTCTGGTCAGAAAGTTTTTTAAATTCTTTTAGAAAGAAATAACATAATTTTAATAAGAATTAATTTTTTGAAAGAAGCGAAAATAATTGATGATTGGGACAATACCGTTTGCATCGATGAGACAAGGCTAAACCCCAACCACACGCTTTCTCGTTCTTAGACAAGTGACACTCGAGCGTCAACGTCGAAAGTGCCAATGGGTAAAGGAACACGCCTCATAATATGCCACGCTGGTTGTGCGAAGTACGGTTTTGTGAAAAACGGTTTATTGGTTTTGAGTCAAAAACTACTGCTACCACGAAGAAATGAATGCGAGTGCATTCAAGGAGTGGTTCCAGGATGTGTTGCTACCTTACCTCCCAGAGTCTTTAGTTATGTTAATGGATAACGCCCCTAATCATTCGGTACAATTAAATAAAGTACCTACCAAAGCTAATAAAAAGAGGAATCGGTGGCTACAAAGACGTGGCAATGACGAAAATATGTGTACACTAAAAGCAGAGTTGTTGAAATTAGTCAATGACCATAACCCGGCATAAGTTAGTTATGTTTTAGATGGGCTGGCTCTGGAGTACGCTTATTGCGTTCTTCGAATTACCCCATTCCACTGCCAGTACAATACCATAGAGCTAATCTGGGCTCAAATTAAAGATTATGCAGCAGGCCCTAACAGTTCTTCACCGTATAGCATAAAAAAGATAAAGGCACTTTTAAAAAAAACATGCGAAGTAATTCCTATAAATTTAACAAAATCTATATTGAATTGAATAAATATGCATAATGAATGCAATAAATAACATTATTAAAAATAATGAATGTTATTTATTGTACATCACTAGTTATGACGAATTGGCGTGTGTCAGAAACGTAATCTCTGAGCGGCCGGAGTATAGATACTCACTACCATAGATAATTCACTATAAAATAAGACTCACTACCATTTATTCGATACGATACCTGACACCCTGACACAAAGTACTCATTGAGTAAAAGTATCGAAAGCAAAGTATCGAGTACAAAAGTATAGGTATCGAAACAAAAGTACTCGATACCTAAAAGTATCGATACTTTTTTCGTGTCCCTAGTCGTAACCTTATCAAAAAATGTGTCATGATGATCATAACGTGTGACGTCAATGATGCTTCGAAATGAGTTAGGGCTGTTGATATTTTTAAAAATATAGTTTTTTCGCTATTTCTAAATATATCAATATCGGGGTTCGATATATTGAAAAAAAAAATCGATATTTCGATATTTTTGCGCATGACCACTTTTTAGTTTCGCATTCATTGCAAGGTTTCCGTGAGGAGCTTTTTTTTTAGAAAAATCTAGATGTGAATGACTAGATGTTAACTTATCGTCAATTTCATGCCACCATTTTTACAGTAGAACAAATTTACGATGATTTTGTAGAATGCATATTTTACAAAAAAAGATAAAACACCAAATTTATCCAAATAAAAATCGACGTTCGATACTTACTTTTTAGTATCGAACTATCGTCCAAAAAAATATCGTTGATAAGTATCGATATTTTTAAATAATAATATCGATATGTTATCAACAGCCCTAATAAGAGTCGGCTGCTTTTATTTTTTGACTGGTGATGAATATAAACTACAGCTGGGAGGCCTCTTCGTAAGACATTTTCATAAAATCTAAGACTTCTCAAGAGATCTCTCCACGCCTATACCATGGTGGTTTTAATTTTGTTTGTAAATAACGTCTATTTTAAAATGGCTTATCGGCTATGTTCGTCCGGATATTCGGCGACCAGATACCCGATTGTCCGATTTCAAGGCTGGCCAGATATTCTGTATCCAGCGAATCATTTATCCGTTTCATCACTTTAGCTCCGTATAAAACCTATTATACCTACTGTGTATAAGACACAGTTAATTATTCCAATCGTCAATTCAAGTGGTTTAATTCTACGTTTTTTTTTGCAAGCGTTAATTCATTTTTAAACACATTTATGAAGATTTCTTTTTCACATCCACCCGTCGATAATCCATCGATAAAATTTACTCTTTCACTGTCTCTTTATAAAAAACTAGCAATCCGCCCTCGCTTCGCTTCGGTTATAGTCGTTTTACCCGCGTAGTTCCCGTTCCCGTGGGAATACCGGGATAAAATATAGCCTAGTTTACGCCCTGATGTTATAGCTTTCTATTGGTGAAAGAATTTTTGAAATCGGTCCAGCCGTTTTGAAGATTACCCGGAACAAACAGACAGACAAAAATGTTTTAATTGCTATTTTAGGCATAGGTGTCGTGCAAATAACCGTGTGAGCATGAAAAAAGCCTATTATTTTGACATTACAAACAGACACTCCAATTTTATTTATTGGTATAGATGTACTTCTAAGGTATAACTAATAGAACAAGTTTGCTCACTGCATTACATTTAGAAGAATAAAGTAGGCACTTTCATTTCGTAACGTTTCACGGTACCAACATTTAAACGACATTACTTTTTCTTATTAAAATTACTTTAGAGTTACCAATACCGGGGCGGCGCAGGCGCGTATACCTGCTCCTGATGCCGTCCAAGCCGAGGCCGCGGGTGACTGGACCGGGGAATTAGTCAGTCACCCGCCGAGAGGCCGACTGCGTAAGGAAAGACCGACGTCCTCCCCGAGGGGGGGACGTCGATCGATGGGAGGGTACCCTTCAAGGGGGTATTGCGTTGGGCCGACCATTGACGTCAAGTTACCCTGCTCCAATGGTCGGCCCAACGACGAAGGCGACGTATCACGGGTGGGTTACAGGTGCGCGTGCTTACGCCCCTCTGTCGCTCCGGACGGAGTGGTGCGAGGAGAGCACCGACCGTAATCCACCCCCGAAAAAAAAAATGTGGTACCAATATCATATTTGCCATTTATATCAAATTTGCCATTAATATTAGTTAGTTAAACAGTTAACGCCAACGTGGTGGAAATATATACCCCCAAAATATAAACATGTAGATAGTCATGACGATTGGCGAAATTAAAAATGCACTTAAGCGACATGCACTGGTCTTTTACCTTAAGTAATCATTTTTATATGATACTGTTACAAAAACTCATAGAAATGTAATGGGATAAATTCTTTATAACAAAGTCATAAATGAGAAATATAAATAATAACAGTTTATATTAATACATTATAATGGACAGTCGTAAATATTCATACTTTTATCTTCTGACACCGACATTATTTTATTACTTTCTGCATTGAACTTTACTCCCCAAACCTGTAAAATAAAAATAATATCAAAAAAGAATCTTTCTCATCTACATCTCTGCTTCGTTTCATGGTTTGGCCATGCTCATGAAAAAGGTGCTGGCTGCAGTAGCTACTTGGAGCGGGTTTAGTCCCTTTCCTCTAATGTGGTTGAAGGGGTGATCTGCTCTAGTAGCTAACTCGTGATCAGGTGCTGCTTATGTGATCTGATCCAGTATTATTTTCTTTCCTTCTTTTTCATTTGTAATAGATTTTGAAAAAAATATATATACATCTTATTTCAAGGGCATTAATCTGGAGCCAATACTTGGTGAGTTTCTTGTCGGATCTTTTCAGCTTGTGGCCGCGTTCTGATCCGATGGTAGATTTGGGATTGTTTCAAACTATGTGTAAATTTGACAATATGTAAATGCCCTTAATGGCTTATACTGAACCTTTATGATTTGATTTACAATTAAAATCTCTATAGGATTGCTTACCTGATCACTGTGTTCTTTGAATACATGTTGGCACTGCATACTATCTAAGTCCCAAACTCGTACGCTTCTGTCTGCACTGCCTGATGCAAAACGTTTACCGTCAGGAGAAAATGCGACTGACAGGACCCAAGAGGCGTGACCTGACAGTGTTCCAGCTAAATTTGCATGGACCCTGAAAATACACAAACAAATTAAGCAATATTTACTAATGTTAAATATTAGTGACCCGCCCTCTCTATTCGATATTACGGTACGCGATTGTTGCCTATGGTGCCTCGGGTTCGATTTGCAGAACGCGAAAAAATTTTTGGTTTCTCCGAGAGGAAAGATAGTCTAGGTCACTCCTCATATAGACAGTTACCTGGTAGTAAATTATTATCAAAAGCGGTTCAGCCGTTTTGAAGATTACCCAGAACAAACAGACAAAACTGTTTAAACTGGTTTTTAGGCAGAAGTGCCGTGCAAGTATGAAAAGCCTACTATTTTGATGTTATAAACAGACATATCAATTTTATTTACTTGTACATATACTGTAAATCACGACATTATGTTTAATCGTATTACCATCTATTTTATTGCTTAAGAGTCTCCAATATTTCAGCAATGTAAGCACCATGATTGCAAAAGAACCAAAGTAATCACAGATGAGAAGTTTTTTTGCGGTCTATATATGTCTGTTTACCCGCTTTCTCGATAGTTTTTTATCCACGGTCGAATCACTGCAACCACTGCCACTGTTTTGAGTATTACCTCGAGCTCAATCACAATACACAATGCTAAGAGTATTGACCCTAGGTTTTGAGGCATTTCCTTTTATGCAAAGTTGAATCACTGCAATCACCGCCACTGGATTCAGTATTGTCTCGAATTCAATCACAATACACAATGCTGACAATATTGACCCTAGGTCTTGAAGGGTTTCCTTTTATCCAAAGTTATATCACTGTATCCACCGCCACTGGATTCAATATTATTTCGAGCAGAATTACAATACACGATGCTAACAGTATCAACCATAGGTTTTGAGGCATTCTCATTTGTGCAAATTCAAATCACTGGTCGCCAGATACTAGACTATTGAAATATATAAATCTTATTAACCATAATCTCGTAAGTATTAGTGACTATATTATAGTCTCAAATTCTACAGAGTAAATCATCTACCACATCTGATCTATACCAATAAATAAAATTGGAGTGTCTGTTTGTAATGTCAAAATTGTTGCAATGGTTATTTGCCTAAAATAGCAATTAAAAAATTTTTGTCTGTCTGTCTGTTTGTTCCGGGTAATCTTCAAAACGGCTGGACCGATTTCAAAAATTCTTTCACCAATGGAAAGCTATAATATCAGGGCATAAACTAGGCTATATTTCATCCCGGTATTCCCACGGGAACGGGAACTACGCGGGTAAAACGACTATAACCTATAACCGAAGCGAAGCGAGGGCGAGTTGCTAGTTACAATAATAAAATCAAACGTTTTTGATAAAAGTGTGACAATATTTCATGACAGTAATAAAAACTTTGATTTTACCATAAATAAAGTTCAAGTAACCTACACATCATAAAGTTTCATGTGTCCATCATCTGAAGCAGTCAACAGTAGTTGCGAGTCTGGTGAGAAGCAAAGACTTCGTATTGGCATAGCATGACCCTCAAGTGCATGCACTAATTTACCTTGAGCTACATCAAATATGCTAATAATGCCATCAAGTGCACCACTTGCTATATATTTGCCATCTGGACTCTAGAAACATAAAACAAACAATATAATTATTAATAATAAATATGCAATGAAGCTTTTCTGAGTTAGCTAAAAGCTTGAACAAAGAAATGGAAAGCAAAGATTCTATTTTTAAAATTGAGATCCATATGCATAATTTTCAACACATAATAACAAATGGTTATATGAATTATTAATATTGTGTAATTATTGTTTCAATTTAAAGTGCTTTAATAGATTTAGTTTACGCGAATATTACACATTGTAAATAAAAGAGGACTGAGCCTGCCCGTGACCATGAATGCTGTAAGTATTACAAAAGTCGGGCAATCAGAAGACCAAATACAATGCGATAAAATCCGTAAAGTGGATTTATTTATGATGCTTTAGTAAATTCAGGATAATCTTAACCTTATTTGGCATTAATCATATGTAAAATTTGTTGTTGACCGGCAATTTAAATACATCAGAAATGGACTAACAATTACTTGAGGGCTATGTCGGAGTCATATATGTAAGTAGGTCACACTCATCAAATTGTTGACTTAAAATATTCATAGGACTTGCGCCGTAATAAATATAGATATGTCTTTGTATATTAATTAAATCAAAAACAAAATGCAGATACAAAAAATCCTTACATAAGCAACACTTAACGTGAACTTTCCTCTTGTATCTAATGTTTGCTCTTGCTTCCCGGTTTCAACACTAAATATTAATATCTTTCCTGCATTACTGCCAGATATTACATGCTTGCCATCAGGAGAAAAAGCTACTGTCCAAACTTCTGAAGGCCCTGTCTCCATTGTCTTCAATTTATCTCCATTTGTTAAATCCCATAATATTAAGGATGAGTCCTGAGAACTACTTGCAAGAGCTATAAAAAATAACATTACAAAACATTAATGTAAATACATTGGGGGAAATAGTTGAGAGAAATGCAAATAATGTAAGTTAATGGATTTTCAACTTAACAAGAAGTTCAAGATGCAATGGATTACAATACTAAAATTTCAACTATGAAATATATTATATGAAATGTTTTATACTATACAATGATGAAATATTTTATAATTCTTTAATGAATATAATCAGTTATGTGTTCCAAGAATAAACAATATGCATGTGTACCAAGCATAAACAATAGATTTTATCATTATGACTTCAGAGAATCCTAAGTAAGACATTATATTTTACTAACTCTGACTTACAGTCAGCTTTTTGAAATATGTTATAAAGTATAAATGAGTACTATCAGTACCTTGCAATTAAAATATTATGTTGAAATTACAAATAAATAATCCAAGATACTACATATTTCAAGGGCTCAGCAGAATATTATTGCTTATTTATTTCGACTTACTGAGAATTACAACTTGATAAGGTTACCTATAAAGATTCCAGGGTAAATGATCATTGTTACAAAGTAAATTTTAATGATCATAGAATGATGCTCTAAATTACATGTTATTGTTATTAAAAAATTACCATAACGGGAATTTTATCACCATTATTAAAACGCTATTTGCCATTTAATAAAAATGTTATCAAATTAAAAATATTGTAGCCATATTGTATGTGTATATATATATATATATAGAGTATGTTGTAGTTTAACGGTTATAGATCCTAATTAGAATGTATATTACACATAAAACAATATAACATAAAAGTTATAGTGATTACAAAGATGTGTGTCTAAAGAGTCTATGCCTTAAATGTTACGTATTATGTAGGCATATACAGACAGGACACATGCAGGCATGTAAAGCTTTGACAGTATAAATAGGTATTATTTGCGTGAACGCTTCACTGGTACGTAGGTACAAAGGCGACTCATCAATGGTCATCGGCCGATCAGCTGATTTAAAGGGAAGCTTGTCTTGCTTATGCGAACGTAATCATTGATTTATTCAATTTCTAATAAACATTTAACAAAGTATGAATATGTTATAGATTAAGTATCATTGACTTTATAAATTTCAATCAGATTAAATGAAAAAGCATTGCCTAGGTCCCGTTCGACCAGTTGCCCCATAACCTGATACAGCTGTATATAGCAGCAGATAATATCTCTATAATAGAAAAAATATGACAAAAAAGCTTATGGGTAGCTGGCTATATTAGCCTCTGTAAACATTGGAGGAAATTAGCTTATGCATGTTTCGTCCAACAGTGGAATTAATTCATTGAAAGTAATACCAACTCTTCCCATCGGGGCTAACAGCAACAGAGATTACGCCTAGCGAATGTCCTTCTAGCTGAAATTTCTCCTCGAGTTTTCCATTTTCCAAACGCCATACTTTAATCAGATCATCCAGCCCTCCAGTGATCATATAGTTCTCTGAAGCAGTTTGCGAATCTCTAAAAATAAAAAAAGGCAAAAATAAATATAATCTCTAAATTCTGGAAAGAGTATATCCTAGTACCCATCTTAACAACTAAAGGACATCATTTTAATTCTTATATGTATAAGGTTAAGTACTTGAGTGTTTAGATTATAACAAGAGTTCAAACTAAGACTCGGATTAGCACTACTTACTGTAAATGTTCGTCATCCTCGTTCTCATTTTCAGTCTCTTTATGTTTTTCATGTTCTATTTTACTCCAGTCACAGCACCAGATTGAGTCTTCATGAGCGTTTTCTTTTTTCAAATGTAAGTAATACTGAAACATATTTATTATTTAGTGGTAAAATAATATCTATAAGCGTGCTAATTTCATTCATTGGCTTTCAAAACTTACCAAAGTTGTTATTGACATTATTTTTAAATATTAAATTTACGTTTATTATTTTTCAAAACAATGTTTTGCTTCTGTTCATAGAGTAAATCTCTGAAAAAAACTGACACAGAGTAAAATATGCTTCGGCATTCGGCATCAGAACAAACCTGGGAACAGCTCTTAATTTTTTCGTCTTGATAATTGGATACTAAATCGAGCTCATTGTTGCCAATGTTGAGTTACAATATTCTTCATAATTATATTATCAGTTTCTTCATATCTATATTATCTTAATAATTAAGCCATTGTCCATCATTAAGTCAAATCATTGCCTTGAATAGCGTTATGACCATATGGTCATGTTTATGTTATCTTTTATGAAATTTTAGTGAAGAATGAAAACAAAATTTGATGTAATGTAATCTAGTGAAAATGTAATTATTAAATGTATATAACAATGTTTTCTTCAAAATTCGCTAAAGATACCGTTAATAACGTGTTTTTAAATCAAATAATAATTTAGAAAGGTAACGCTTGGTTCTTATGGTCATTGTTCCCTTGCTTACTGGAACTGACAAATGAAACCAAATGACAAATCAAAAAAATGTCTGTAGATATTCCTATTAAGAATGAGATATCTATGTTTCAAAAGTTTCGGCGGGAATATGGAGGTATTTTGCTACGCTCTTGAATTATATGCTATTCTTTTGTGTTTAACAGAGTTATATTAAAAAATTTGCTAATATTTTATGTAATACAGTAGCTGAGTGTCGTGAATATATTGAATAATTATGCTGATATTTTATGATATAATAAAGTTAAAGTGTTGAAGTGTTGCAAATATGATATAATAGTGGTTTACGTATATTTTCATATGCCATGGAAATATCTAGAAAAATTAAAAATATTTAATTCAGCTTGCAGCGCTCAATTGATGGTAACGACTTACTAACGGATGACTACTATTAATAAACTATTCAATATGCAGAGTTGAAGAAAGTTTTAAAGCTTTGGCTGTACGGACTTTATTTCTTTTGCCTGTTCGAATGGATACAATAACATCTCTACGTGATCTGTGAATTACAGAGTACTAAAAACATGTTTGAAAATAATTGGCCGCATCTATTTTACAAAAGTGCCACAGACTATTAAATACCTATTAAATCTTCCAACGTCGCAACAGCGAACTTAATTAGTGAAAATAGCGACCTTTAATTAGTGAAAATAGCGACCTCACGAATAATGCTGCCATTATTAACTCGGCTATACTCGTTCCAACCTTTTATTTTACTTTTGACACATGCTTTAGGACGTAACTGTTTCATTATACGCAATTATTAACTTTGAAACGAGTGAACAGAGAAATATATAAACTGCCCAATAATATTTATATATCTTAATTATTACCCACTAAATACATTAATATGCCGTAAATAGCGCTATTCATAAAATTTAAGTGATAATTCATTTCCGTTATAAAAAAAGTTACGTTCTATCGCATCTAGTGACAGGATCAAAGTATTCGGTGCAAACTAATGAATCGCAAATAATCGATTACACTTATTTGCAGTTAAGTCAGCTGACAACTGAGTTTTGAATTGTTGTAATAGACAACACGTTAAAATTGTATCAGGGAGATATAAAACTCTTCTCATCATACCTATAACATGAAATAAAACAACCAAAATATTTTAATATTATTTTATTATAACGAATCGTCGGATTCTTCATACGAACTCGAATCGTCGCTTGAATCATCTGCAGTGTTTATTATTAACTCTTGTGTAGGTATGTTGTCAAATTCAATTTCCCGATCCCAATCAGAGAATATTATATTTTTTGTCTTGTTGACGACACTCGCGCAGTTTTCAGGCGTCACACTAGCACATGCGTTTTTTAAAAGTTCAAGCATTTTATTTGCTGTGAAAGGAGGAGTTGCATTGTTTCTTGCGGCGTGTCCTTTGACTTGTGCCCAGATCATTTCAATTGGATTATATTGACAGTGGTACGGAGGAATTCTGATTACAACATGCCCATATTCTGCTGCCATTTCGTCGATGACATATCGTTTTGGCTGCTTTTTACTTTTTAATATTTTAAGTAATTCTACTTTTAGTAGGGATTCGTCCACATCTTCCCCATTATCACGAAGCCAGTTTATAATTTCGTGTTTTTTGTTGGCCTGTGTTGGCATTTTATTAATTTGGCGAGAGTGATAGGGTACATTATCAATAAATATTGTTGATGGCTCTTCAAGTGATGTAAGCATTTCTCTGAACCACTTTTCATACACGTCCGCATTCATCTCCTCATGATAGTCTCCTGTTTTTTTTTATTTGAACGCTAACAGAGCGTCTGGTACAAATCCCTTTGTAGTTCCCGCATGGCAAATGATGAGGCGTTCACCTTTCCCCATTGGCACTGCAGAAGTAGAAGCAGCAGTATCGTCAGTCCAATCTTTTGGTATGGAATGATTGGCATTGAGCCAAGTTTCATCTGTGAAAACGACATTCGACCAGTCTTCTATTTTCTTCGCTTGTCTTAAAAATTCACAGCGAGACAAGGCTATATCACGACGTTCCATTAAAATTTTTCTTTTGTCGGATTTCTTATACAAGAACCCGATTTGGTGCAGCACCTTTGACAAAGAAGATTTTTGACCACGAAACAAGCCACAATTTCGTAGAGACGCTACTAATTTTTTCAAAGTAGGAATCTCTTTGCTTGTGTAATAATTGTATATATGACGACGAATAGCATCAGTATCAAAACTGTCAATTGCTGTCACTTTACGGGGCTGACGTTTTTTCTTAGGCGTAGATAGCTTGTTCTGTTCAATACCACTACTACCATAGGCTTCTTTAGTGATTTTTGCCACCGTTGGAGCACTAATACTTAATGCTGCTGCAACACGGTCTCTAACTTGGGTTACTGGTATAAGGAATCCGCCATTGCGGCTTTCCTTTTCAAAAAATTCACGAAGCCGCAGCACTAACTCTCTGGATTGTCCTTTAAGCACCATACCTTTCGGCATTTTGCAAGTAAAATCTTACTGGGAGGAACGATACGCTCAACTCAATCAAAGTAAGAACAATGAAATCAATACGGTGGAATATAAATACTCAACACAGCGTATGAAAAATATGAAAGAGCACTCAGCGAACAGAAATGTGACTAGCACGGGAGTCTTGTTGCGAGTGACAGACAACACAACAAAATGGCGTCGCCGGCGCGCCGTTCAGTGTTGCCAATTCGGCTTAAAAAAAAAGGGGTAGGCTGGATGAGAAAATTAGTGATTTACTACCGCAGACGAGGGCGCCATTGTCTCTAAGTAAAGTTTGGAGCAGCGGACCCCGCTTAATGGAAAAATGCTTCATAAAGTAGTTATTTTTTATTTTGCAAAGTACAAAGTAAAATATTTTGGGAGGACTGAATTAGTGGGTATGCAAAAATTAATGTGCCCAAATAACAAATATATTTACAGAAGTGAAGTTTTTAAATAATATGAAATATGTATTTAAGCAAAAATAAAATATCCGTGTTAAATCGATTAAAAGTTCTTCCTGACTAAAATCGATTATTACAAAACATAGTATCCGTAATACATTGGTACAACACTAATTGATCAGAATTCGACCTGCCAAAAGTAAAATAAATGGTTGGAACGAGTATAGTTGGACTTTTGACGCGAATGTCAAAATGTCATGTAGCGCTTTATATTTTATTCATTATTTTAGTGTTTTACAGTGTTATATTGAATAATTTGGCTGATATTTGATGTAATTTAATGCGGATAAAATTTTGAAATATAGTAAATATGATATAATAGTGAATTGCGTGCATTTTGACATTCTGGCATAATTCCCAGAGAAGGCATGACTTGATCAGTACCAAATCACGCCAACAATTGACTGAAATACGAAGACTTAAAGACGTGAATAACTAATATAATACTCGACACTGACACCAATAGCTCATATTATTGTAGCTCATTGCCATTAAAAAAGAAGAACTCGGCTAGTTTAAATCTGGTTTATATCACTATTTATGATTATGGGTGTTTTGTCACGATGTATTTTTTTATATATTAAGTGTTTTAGTTTCAAATAACTGAACTGAACGAGTTATGTAAGTCAATTTTAAATATCCAGGCACGTAACGCCATATTACAATATCAATTATATATATTTTCTCATTCTCATCTCAGCCTCATATATGTCCCACTGCTGGACCTTGGGCCTCCTCTAGGGAGGCAACTTGACCGACTATACTACGCCGGCCAGGCACATAAATATAGGGGTTCATTTCGATTTTTTTTATCTTACATCGATGTTATCTGCTTATCACACATCCCTTATTTGTCTTATACAACACCCACGGGAAAGAGAGGTGGTGATGAATTGTATTCTTATTCCGTCAGCACACGGAAATAGTAAATGATGGTGGTAAGGTGATATTGCAATACTTATTACAATACCGTAAGCTTTACTGCCATCATTTCAATTTCAACCTTTCGTTAAAGTATTATAGTCATAAGCATATCGTAAGTATTCCGTAATATTATATTGCAGTATAAAGCCATATATAGGAACAAATTCTTTTGCGAGATGACAATGGTATATATTTTCGTATTAAATGGCTTTGTAATGATCTAAGTTAATGTTTGAGCCCATATCGCTTATTCAACCTGTTCTCTCAAAATTCCAGTGAAAGCTCCACTGTGAATGAAATGAATATCACAGTAATGGAGTGGACCCCAAATGAATTTTACAGAGCCCGTCAGAGACTTGCTAAAATACAAAGTCAATTCAAGAATCTCAGCTTAAGTCAATGAGTGTGAACTGGAAATCATTGTAGTTGAAGAATGATAGTGTTTATCTCAAGAGACACTTAATAATATCATTCTTAATATGCATTTACAAACTTTAGTTAGAGCATAAGGAGGAAATATGTGATATTAAGTTGTAATTTTTAATGTATTAACTTACCTTTTTTTAAAGAGTGTGTCAGGAGTATATTTATCATAAAGATCTATTTACCTTTGATGTTAATTACAAGAAGTCACATGCTGAACTTGAAAGTTATAATTATAAGTAAATAGGGTTTAATTATACCATTTCATAATAAAAATATTATAAAAGATTTCTTGGCTTCTTTTTCTATTTAACTAATTATGCATGTGTGTATAGAATTAGATTTTTTTTATTGCTAACGGTGGCAAACGAGCAAACAGTACATGTGATGGTAAGTGTTGCTGTCGCTCATGGACCTTTACAAGGCTGCTGCCTACCGCGAAGAAAGTGAAGGGAGTACGAATGAGTGCCTTGAGGCTCGGTGATACCAAGGGCACAACCAAAACCCTCCACACGCAAACACCCTCAGAAAGTTGGGCTTCCGGCTCTCTCGCTTACCGAACGAAGTGCAGTAACAAATTGCTACTACTCAGACGTCGATTTTCTATGAGAGTGTGGTTACTACCCCGGACAGACCAGCCCGCGGCTGTAGACAGATAACTGTCGACAGTGTGGTCCTACCACTGTCGTCAATCTACATGTACAATGCAGAAAAAAAAAAACAAACAAATTGGTTTTTTGCAATTGCATATGATGAAAATGATTTAAACCATTGGTTCCAAAGAAATGAGTGGAAGTTAGATCTGCATTTCCATCATCTTTACGGTTCTTCCACTACTTATCAAAGACACGGCTACGTCCTCTATCAACCTGCCCTCTACCACCTACTAAGTGCAGACCACTAAAGAACCCTTGGTGGTGAAACAAAGAATACATTATTGTCCATACACGTACACAATAAAAAGTAAAATTGGTTTACTATACTTCTTCAACAATAAAAAGTAAAATTTGTTTACTATACTAATCTGTTCAGAAGCCTGTAGAAGATTTGTTTATATTTCAAAATTTCATACTTCTTAATGTATGTGATATTATACTTTAGTTAGGTAATAGGTAGTCGAGGTAGGGACACGAAAAAAGTATCGATACTTTTAGGTATCTTGTACACTTGTCCTTCGATACCGATACTTTTGTACTCGATACTTTCTATTCGATACTTTTACTCAATGAGTACTTTTAGGCAGGCATTGTATAGAACAAATTGTAGAAAGTATCCATGTTAAGCTTGACCTTACCTTACCTTGATTATGGTAACGTCATCTAGGTAAAACGTAACGAACCTTCTAAAAAGTGGCTCGACATATTTTAATCCAAACACAGGTGGACAAATTCATAAAAAAAAGTATCGATACTTTATTAAGTACGATACTTTTTCTTTGATACTATTCATGAGTACAGTATCGATACTTTCGTTTCGATATTGTGTCCCTAAATTGATGACAGATACAATAAAGAATAAGAACCCATACTATAGATACTAATATATATAGGCTTTGGCTTGATATATCTACTATGGCACAACTTGTACCTACTCATATACGGACGTAAACATACGTAAACATGTATATATACCCACTAACCATTAAACTAATGAATCGATTTACATACTTATTGTTATAAGATGAAGTTATTTGTTAAAGAATAATTAGAAAAGCTGATTTTTGTTTTTATATTTATATTTTTATATATTAAATACCAACTCCTTGTCAATTAATTCCGTGAAATGGAACATACTCATGATTCGTATATAAAATGACAGGATCATATCTATAGCACACTAATGAAATTTAGAGAAAACCAGGCACATGACCCCTTAAATACTATGAATTCAAATACCATCAGAGCTCATTCTATATTGGTAGTACTGCGAAATAGAAATAACAAACCCAATTATCTGTAAAAATCAACTCACACAAGGATGAAAAATATACACACATTCTCATTTATGTACGCACACGTATACAAACCTGAATTATTTTATTGCTAGTCTGCAAAACAAATAATCGCTTATACATTTTATCAAATTATAATATGTGACATAAAGGAAATTGAAAGGTTTTATGAAATGAATAATGTTCAGCATAATTTTTTAAGTTATTGCGACCATCAAGAATATTTTATTATTGTTATTGACTCAAACTTGAAATTAGATACTATTGTAACGTTTGTGTTAATAGCTTCCCCCATAGATTAAATTAGAAAATGGCGTTGACAGGTATCATTGACATTAACTGTCATTTCTTCATTTTCACTTTTGTAAAATAGCCCCTGCGAAAATAATTACATATGTTGGTATTTACTTTTATTTATTGAGCTTCTTGTATAATATCTTTTATATTCTAATTTTAGTTTTTTACTTTAGAGAAGCGAACATGTATCAGCACTTTTGAGATTCTAAATCCAAGAAATCAAAGAATAGTGTGTTATTTCTTAACGACAAACATTTGAAACAAGTTCTATAAAAAGCGCGGTATTTTTGGACAGATTTCTGACAATTTGTGCTTATCGTATATATTATTATGAAGTTGCAATGCCAAGTGGAAGTTATTAATAGATTACATAGTAATTTAAATATAAGAACAAATGGAAAATATCTGAAGTCAACATTAGCCCTAGGCAAAGAACCAAAGGAAAATGCCGGTTATTTCGTAATACATTTTTCAACAGTCAACAAAACTGGAACTAAATATAATGTGAAGCGGTTAAGTAAAGTCTTCTCTAAATGCCTTAAAGAAGGTAAAACAACATTAAGATTTGAAGATCCACCTCATGATTTATGTATAAAATGTGAAGCAATTCAACTTACGTGTTTTATGCGATTGCTAAAATCATGTATAACAGGCGATGAAAAGCAAATACAAATTACTCCGTTATCAAGTTTAAGTGTCACACAAAAGGAATATGCCCCTACGAAACTTGTAATATCGAATCGGGATGAATATCCAATTAAAGGGCTACCGCGAACGTTAGAATACCTTTATATCAATGGATTGAATCTCTGTAACTTTCGAAGAGATATTTTATTACTAAAACAGCTTACTGTTTTAGACTTAAGTAATAATTTAATTGTAAAATTGCCTCCAGAATTTGGTAAGTTACCATAATTAACCCTGAAACTTCACTGAAAACTTTGTCTTCTTTAATTTTATGATCTTGTTAGCTTACAAATCAATTTTTACATAACTAATTAACAGGGAGGATGCCAAATCTATCTGAATTGTATTTATCACACAATCAAATTGGTAGCCAGAATGAAGTGGATTGGAGATGGTTACTTGGACCAAATGTAAGAATATCAAGTCATATATTACATACCATATATTATATAATTAATTAGATGTTTTACTTATTTCATCATAACTTTTACAGGTATCAAAAAAACTTAAGCTATTAGATATAAGCAATAATAAATTAAGATATCTACCAAAATCTATATGGAAACTACAGCGACTTGTTACATTTAAATTAGATAATAATGATTTAAATTGCTTGCCAGCAACAATTGGACGTATTGCACAATTAAGGTTGGTTGCCCAGACATATTGAATCTTTATTAGTTTTGTCCATTATAGTATTTATAGTAGACTAGCAACCCGCCCTCGCTTCGCTTCGGTTTCAGTCGCCAGTACCTGCATTGTTCCCGTTCCTGTGGGAATACCGGGATAAAATATACCCTATGTTACTCCCTGATATTATAGATTTCCATTGGTGTAAGAATTTTTGAAATCGGTTCAGTGGTTTAAGCGTGACAAACAAACATACTTTCACATTTATAATATTAGTAAGGATATTACACATCTGAGTCTAGATTTTTAGTAAATTGACTCTTAACTTATCAATTTCCAGTGTCCAATACTTACCAGCTTTTATAACACCTGGAGGAAATGGGAAAAAGGGGGGGGGGGGGTTGTGGTCACAAATGGTATTCTTACCATATCATCACACAGGTATCTGATTCTTACCTATCTCATCATTGCCATCCTGCTCTTATCCCAAATAGTTGAGTCGGATCAATATGTCTTCCTTCATAATATTGCAAAAGTTTTACAATTTTATGACCAGTTGCCTGCCATGACCATCATAATTGAGAATGTAATTATTGAACATGGAATTAGCTGAGGTTGATATAAAGGTCTTAATTGTTGTTTATGGCACTCACAAGCAATATAAGCTTTGGTAGTATCCGTAACCACAATCACGCAGTAAATATGTATTGCATTATGTTAGTTACCATTACATATTTGAGTAAGAATTTCCTATAAGAGCTCTAGAAATCTAATTGTGATGATAGATTTAAAGTTCTCAATATGCTCCCACCCTCCTCTTCTACCTCACTAAAGTATTTGTTAACTGTCACAATTGCCAGGACTAATACTAAAATAAACACAATTTATTTCATTGTTTTTCATTAGGCTTCCATAAGTCAATGTTACAAATATATCTCCTTTTTTATTTCAGGTATCTTACTATCTCACATAATAAACTCACTTCCATACCATGTAGTTTATTGAAATGCAGATTAGAATACATAGACTTATCAGATAACAAATTTGAAATGAACGAGACACAAATGGATACTGTAGCACAGAGTACTTGGCAATTTCACAGCCTTGTGGAGTGTGCTTCTAAAGTGATTATAAAACAAAAGATTTATTATGCCCCCAACATAATACCGTGGACTCTAGTAGAATTATTAGACAATGCTAATGCATGTATGTGTGGTATGCCTGTATTAAATAACAATCTTTGTGTAAACATAAAATTTTTGTTAATGGATTATTTTAGTGTAGTGGTGTTAAGCGATAGTAGAAACACTGTTACAGTGCAATGTTATTTCTGTTCACAGATGTGCCTTAGTAGATATTCTTAATTATTTTTAAAGACAACATAATATGAATTCGTGAATAATGACTGAATTGCATGAATAAAGATATTTATTGATCATTTTCATTTGATTTATAGCCTTTTTTTTTTGGAGGTGGGTTCCGTCGTTTCGTCGGCGCACTCCTTGCCCGACTCCGTCCGGGGCGACAGAGGAGCGCGCGGGCGTAAGCACGCACACACGTAACCCACCCGTGACACGTCGCCTTCGTCGTTGGGCTGACCACCGCAGCAGAGTGACTTGTCGTCAGTGGTCCGCCCGACGGAATACCCCTTGAGGAGTACCCTCTCCTCGACCAACGTCCCCCCCACGGGGAAGACGTCGGTCTTTCCTCGCGCGGTCGGCCTCTTAGCGGGTGACGGACTAATTCCCCGGTCCAGCCACCCGCGGCCTCGCCTAGGGCATTTGATTTATAGCCTGAAGAGATTTAAGTGATGATCTATACTAATGAAATTGGAAGAAGACTTGAAATCTGAACAGATTGATAATTCAAAAGAAATAAAAGATCTCAGAAATGTCCAGGGTCACCCCCACTATCTCTTCTAGCAGTATTGTTTCATTTTTAGGGTTTCATACCCAAAGTGTAAAAACAGGACCCTATTCCTAAGACTTTGCTGTCTGTCCCTCCGTCTGCCTGTCACCAGGCTTTACCTCAAGATTCGCGATAGCTACACAGTTGAATTTTTTCAATTATTATTGTTTATTAAGTAACTATGTCTCATAAATGTCACATATATGAGGCATATTTCTTTTTTGCCCGGATATATATTGTAATATTAAAAAAAATTAAAAAGATGGTTCAGTTGAATAATAATAAAAAAAAGTAATTTTTAACCATCCCTTACTTGGGAGCTAATTGTAATATCAAAAAAGGAGAATTGATAGTATGAGTTGTTTAAAATTTAAAAAAATATTATACATACCAAGTGGTCAGGGCTTCACCAAATAAAGTAGACGAAAAGTAAGTTAATCGGGCGCCAGATGAAGCTCTAAAGTGCCGCACAAGAATCATTGAACTTTAACTTCTCGGAAGGGTCCAAAGGGGACATAAAAAAAAAAGCAACTTGAGCCTTCCTTAACTTTATTTTCCTTTTGAGAGCAATTATGATACACTGGAACTTTAATAAAGTAATCTAATACATACTTATTTATAAAAGTTTACATAACTACTAAGGGTCATGTCTGCAATATGAGAGAAAATAACAAAATTAATTGAATACTTTTTATGCTGTAAAACCAATTTAAATTCCAATACCATGCGGCGTCAATTACGGTTTCCATAATCTATTTCAGCAAGCATTTAACGCTTGAAAATTCGGCATCGCAAATGGCAGCTCCATGAATGTTGGTCGACATAAAGGCGAAAGAAGAATCCATAAGCCACCAATCCATGGAATAATACACGAAAAGAAGAAATATCCAAAGTAAAAAAAAGAACGAAAGAAAGAAACCGTTTTCTATAGCGGTTTCTTAAAAAATATGGCTTCACCCATAAGGTGTATAAGCCCGTCCATAAATAAGTAACAATCTTTCGTATAAGGAACGCAGATTGCACTGTGATAATGCAGTTTCAACAAAATTACGCTTCTGACATTTTTTTTCTTCTTAGTTAATGGCAATGAGCTACAATAATATGAGCTATTGGTGCCAGTGTCGAGTATATTGATTATTATTCACGTCTTTAGTCTTAGTCTTCCCGTCAGTCGTTAGCATAACTTGGTGCTGATACAAGTCATGCGTCTCAGGAAATTTGGGCAGAATGTCAAAATGCACGTAATTCACTATTATATCATTTTCACTACATTTCAGAATTTTATCTCGGGGGTGCGAGCGGAGGGCGGTGTGGTCTCGTTAAGGGATCTCACCGCCTGGCGCGTCGACGCCCGCCGAGACGTCATCGCCCGTTGGGCAGTCCGGCTGGAGAGGCCTCGGTTCGGGGTGCGAACCGTGGAGGCCTTCCGGCCGGTGCTGATGCAGTGGTTGGAGAGGCGGCACGGGGTGCTCTCCTTCCGACTGGTGCAGGTTTTGACGGGGCATGGGTGCTTCGCCAAATACCTGCACAAGGTCGTTAGGAGGGAGAGTACACCGTCCTGCCACCACTGCGATTGCGACGAGGACACGGCGCGCCATACGCTCGAGGCCTGCGGGGCTTGGGCAGTGCAGCGCTGTGAACTCGTCGCAATCATCGGTACGGACCTGACGCTGCCGGCTATCGCTAGGGCGATGGTCGACAGCGTCGGGAATTGGGACGCGGTCGCAGCCTTCTGCGAGACAGTGATCTCGCGGAAGGAGGCGGCGGATCGCCTGCGTGAGGAGCGCAGCCTCGATGAGGAGATCCGTCGCCGGCGACTGGGGCGGCGCAGGCGCAACTATCTGCGCCTCATGCCGCCCTAGCCGAGGCCGCGGGTGACGTGACCGGGGATTAGTCCGTCACCCGCCGAGAGGCCGACCGCGTGAGGAAAGACCGACGTCCTCCCCGAGGGGGGGACGTCGGTCGATGGGAGGGTACCCCAACAGGGGGTATTCCGTCGGGCCGACCACTGACGACAAGTTAACGCTGCTCCAGTGGTCGGCCCAACGACGAAGGCGACGTGGTTTTCGGGTGGGTCGCGGGAGTTGCGTGCTTAAGCCCCTCTGTCGCCCCGGACGGAGTGGTGCGGAGGCGCGCCGACCGCGGCCCACCCACAAAAAAAAAAAAATAAACGTTACTATATTTATTTTCAGTACGGGTACTAATTTATTCTTATTTTAATGAAATCATTTTTAGGGGGATTTTCTCTGGAAAATCTGCCATCTGAAGTTGGTAAGTAAGAATTGGCTAAAACATAAAAAATAGCATCCTTTCCTTCTTTACATTATGAGATGTTTGTATGTCAATATCCAACTATTGTAATTAACAGGTAGAATGCCAAATTTATCTGAACTATATTTATCAAATAATAAAATTGGCGTCAAGGATATAATAGATTGGAAATGGTTACAGGGGCCAAAGGTAAGAATTACTGTATTTATTAATATCCCTTAATTTACTTGACAACATGTTCTATTTGTTACTTGTATTTTTGCAGATTTCAAAGACACTCAGACTATTAGATATAAACAACCCGCACTAAATGAGGTTGGCACAACATGTTTAGGCTCCTGTTAACTGTCGTATCTACACTCAGTTTTTATATGCACGTCCTCATTCACACAATCCATCCATCTCTTTTTGGGTCTTCCATGAGTCTTATGTCCATCCACAAATATAGTCTCCTTGCCACATGCCTTTCATCCCTCTTCATCACATGTCCATATCAAGACAATCTCACGCTCCTAATTTCTTCACTGGTGCCACTTTCAGGCTTCCTCCTACCTCTACGAATTACTCCATTTACCTAAATATAACTGTAGGTTCACATCCACTCTTGTTAGGTAAGTTACATAAATATTTGCCTCCTAGTGTTACTAAATTTTTATTGTAAGTATAGAAAAAAAACATGTTCTTTTTCTAAATTACATTTATATTATCCCATATTTCTTATGTTTATTTTTAGGTACCTTACTATCTCACAAAACAAACTCACTTTCATACCATGTAGTTTATTGAAATGCCAATTAGAGTACATAGACCTGTCAGACAATAGATTTGGAATGAATGAACCACAAATGGACGTAGATGTGACACAGAGCAGTTGGTAATTTCACAGCCTTATGGAATTTTGTAATGCGATTTTATGGCAAAATATTTATCATACCCCCAAAACAGTACCATCCATTCTAGTGGAGTTATTAGACAATTTGAATGTATGTTTATGTGGTATGCCTGTAACTAATAACCATGTTTGTATAAATAAGTATTTTTTATTGACAGTTTATTTTAGTGTTGTGGTACTAAGTGACAATAGGAATGCTGTTACTGTCCAATGCTATTTCTGTTCACCAATGTGCTTTAATAAATTTACATAAATTAAAAATAAAACCAAGTGAATTTTGCAATTAAAAGTTATTTACTGATTATTGTTTTTAATTAAGCCCCTCAAGTTTCCAACTAACTTCATGAATGACTGGTGCTATCCGTAAGTGTGGATCTGTCAAAATAGAAAGAGTGTTATATGAAAAACTTACTAACAAGAATTAACAGGAGCATTTGATTTTATTAGGGAAATTGCTATATTATATTTACATTTTAAATATATTATTTTATTTGAGCACCATATGCCGCAGGGTTATACTGTAATAGTAGTAATAAGATCAACATTAATATCTAAAATAAATCAATTGCCATATTTGTTATTTGACCAGTTGTTATGACAACAGCAATAATAACGCTTGATGGTTATAGTTAGTATAATTATCCCGAAGTTGCTAACATTTAAAGACTAATTCGCATCTATTTATCTCGGTTTTATATCTTTCTAGCCAAAAAAGCTATCTAATACAACAGGATTTTTTGGAATCCAACCAGTAGTTTCTAAGATCCATAATACGACGTAAATTAACTTGCTATACTGCACTGGTCAGACAGGTTGTGTAGAATTTTATTTTGAGTTTTCCTTCTCTTTCATAGATATTATTTGCATATTATATCCCTTAGTTGTCGTTTACACCCACAGGCAAGAGTTGCACACGAATCTTGAGGTTTATAGGGGGTAGTATCATCATCGGCCCACATAAGACCCACTGTTGAGCTCGGACTTCCTCCACAATCGGAGAAAAACTGACCTATACTGTGCTGGTCTAAGTATAAGAATTATGAAGTAATATAAATAATTAATACTCACCGAGAGTGGCAATTCCTTGAGGTAATACACTTTGTCCTTCTGGAATGGCCATAGCCGCTATGCTCGCATTGGTAGCTTCTAACACAAGCTCATTGGTCCATATGTCTTTGAAGCTTTCTCTCATTTCTTTTAGTACATTCTCCAATGATGTCTGCAACAAGGGCGAATGTTTAAAATGTGACGGAGTCAGTAGATTTAATGTTTTATGATAAGACAAGTGAATATAATTGTCACAATAATGTTTTGACTATATGTTGTAATACCCTGTGAGATTTCTCAACAGTTATAATACACTTATTGATAAAGAAAATTAAAGTGGATCAGTAACTGCTATCGCACTGTCCCCCGTTATTTTAAAATCGTGATCCTTTATCTGAAAACCTGATTTTTCGCCCGAATCGAAATAGATAAAGAACCTTCACCATAGATCTTATTTTAAGTACATCACTTAATTTGGAAAGAAAAATATCAACCAGCTTCCGATTTTGTAATAAATATTAATCGGCGAATGAGAATTATTTTTATTATACTTTTTGTGCCCTGAATCGGTTTTAAAGTAAATTACAGGGGAAATATTATGTCATTTGCAATTGGTGACTTAATAGCGAAAAATGACATGCTGTCGTGAATGCATATGATGAAGAATTTTTGAAGTGAAACTTCTTTAGAATCGTGATTTCAAACTCGATGAAACGAAAAAGCGAGTCCATAGAGACACAAACACGTAAATGTATGGGATTCAGCCGGCGAGAGAATGAGATAAAGGAGTTTCACTTCTAACATACGTACTTTGTACACACACTGCTTTTTTTTTTATAATCTCAACTTGTACACGACTCACTGTTGGACTCGGGCTCTGTCCACTATGGAACAGCAAATTGATCTACTATATACCACGCTGGACAGATGTACTCATATAGAGTTCTAACCACTCCTTCCTAACCATGATAAATGAAATATAAACGCAATAAAATCTGTAGCATAGTTTATTTGGAATATTCCTTCTCTTGCCATCGCTAAATATAATCTGGATATCATATCCCTTAATCATCTTGTACCAAACCTACGAACCATCAAACAAACGAAAAAAAAAAGAACCATCATCATCTCAGCCCATACACATCCCACTACTGGGCTCGGGCCTCCTCCACTATAGGAGGGAAATTGACCTACTATACCATGCTGGTCAGACGTGTTGGCATAGGGGTTTGTATCGAGTTTTCCTTCTCTTGCATAGATATTATATGCACATTATATCCCTTAGTCGTATTTTACGACACCTACGGGTAAAAGAGGGTGTGGTGAATTGTATTCTTACTCCATCACCACACGGACATTAACCTTACCTGTAGTAAAAATGCTTCCTTATCCTTATTGAAACATGTCAAAGTTAAAACAATGTCTTTAACAAGTGTCCTCAGATCAAATGTGGAAATAACGAGACTGTGCAAAGCCTTTATCAAAGCAATATCTTCATATTGCGAACCTTCTTTGAGAGACGCTAATTTACGTTCGTGTTTCCTTCTATTCTTGCTTGAACGAAACGATCGACTAAAAATTGAATTTACATTAAATAAGATTATAATTTTAAAGTATAGATAAATGCAAAGCAAAATTATAAAAATACATTTACCCTAAATAGCACATAAGACGTATGTTGTGTCGTATCGTTACTCTTTTCTACTAATGTCATAGGAGATAACCTTGGAATATATATAAATAACATTACGAGAAGGGGAACTTGAATTCAAAACCTTTGTTAAGATTTGCCATAGGCCAATGTGATTCAGGAAACCATTGTGGCAAAGACACATGTCCAATAGACAGATAAAAGTTTACATATTACTAGCTGACACAACAGATGTTGTGCTGTTCAAATAAAAGGAATTCACCTTGAAATCGACAGCAGCGCCACCTACCAAATCTAGTTGTAAATCTAAACCTTTCCGGGATCCCCTTGAACACACAAAAAATTTCATGAACATCGGTCCAACCGTTTGGGAGTTCAGTGACTACACATGTACAGAAGAAATGTATATATGTATAAAGATTAGTTCTAGTTTTTTTAATAACTTAAGATGTCGAGAATGCACATTGTATTATGGAATCTCATATCCGCCACCGCCTCCGCCTTTCATCCCGGCCAAATGTGGGTAGTCTATAACCGGTCAAGAAATATAGATAACTACTGGCCGCAATGCTAATAGGGGGCATACATATCGGGAGTAACAGCCTCTTGACTGGAGAGTTTACGCTTGGCGGGGCGATATCCAGCAACATTATTTACCACGGGACCTCGAAGACTTATGGAGTGGACACAATCGCGCGGAAGAAAGAGACTGTGCTACCACTACGGTGATTGCAGTGAAAACGTACGCGATTGAAGTCTGTGTGAGCTGTATAAATGCCTGAACATGTTGCAATTATTAGAGCCTTCACTGGTGGCCCTGTTAGCAATGTGTACTAAACTTTCTAGTGATAGGTTGCGTGGCTGATAGTTTTCTGTCTGCCTAAAGGCTCAAGCAGTTAACAGTAGGCAGTAACCTGGCTGTACCCCTGGCATTACATCAATCCATAAGCATACACCAATACATAAGTAACCACTTACCACCAAATTGGTCTTCTGCCACCAAAGGCTATTTCATCATCGCCTCGGCTCATATAGTCCCACTGCTGGGCTCGCGCCTCTTCCACAATAGGAGGGAATCTGACCCTATACCATACTGGTCAGACAAGTTGGTATCGGGTTTTATTCGAGTTTTCCTTTTCTGGCATAGATGTTATATGCGTATTATATCCCTTAGTCGTCTTTTGCGACATCCACGGAAGCGGTGAATTGTATTCTTATTCTGTCACCACACGGAAAAGGCTATTTGCCTTTTCAAATATCTGATTGTAATTCATGATGGTTTTATTCATAAGGAAAATCTTTTACCTTGAACCTCTAGATGAAGATCCAACTGTACTTCCTGCATCAGAATATAAATCACTGTCTTTATTCATATAAAAATCATATGTGTCTACTGGATTATTTATTTTATTCTCTCTTACGACTTGTAGGCGTTCACGATACTTTATAAAAGTCGCTAAACTCGTTTGCACTAATTCTGTTAGGTTATTGTAGTCTTCCAATAAAGTTGGTAGAACTATAGAATCTGAAATAAAAACTTTTATTTAACCCTGAAATGTAGCATTTTGGAGAGAAAAACGGCATATAAGCAACATAACAGAAAGAAATACCTGTGGCAAATATTCTGTTTTTCTCTGTATCAATGCCCAATCTCACATTTATGCTATTGGCTCAATTTACATGGTTGTGGAACGGAAGCGTCAACTTCATTGCGCAAGAAGGCGCGTATGACATCACGAACGTTTTCGCAGGGGCCTACTTCAATAGTCAAGATCCATCCATCAGCCTACAGACAGTGTTCGACATAGGCCACCCTACGAGATTGCCACACACAACATAAAACACATACCTACGGTTCCCTGCTACTTTCAAGATGTCGTCGGTCCCTAGAGGACGTAGTGGAGGGTCGTCCGATTCGTGGTCGACACTCGAGAACCTTCTTCCTACCTCTTCCCCAACGGTTGTCGATTCGACGAGCGATGTGGTCTGCCCATTGCCATTTTAACGTGCTAATTTTGCGGTCCATGTCGATTACACCCGTTCTTCTACAGATTTAGATCTACTTGACAAGAATTACGCCAGTGCCCGCCGATTTTACAGACGGCACCGACAATAGCTAAAGGTACTCTCGAGGATCTATGAGGATTCTTTGTGAAACGTGGAACATCTTTTTTTGCTTGTACTTAGTATATACGTAACTTAATTGACATAAAGTTCATTCTACTATGTACAGTTTCATCGCAAACACTCACTGATATATATTCCGTTATGCGGCAATGTAAATTGAGCTTTTTTGTTTTGATAGAAAAAATATATACCCGTATTCCCGCTGTTT
The DNA here is from genome assembly GCA_032191425.1 of Lymantria dispar. Lineage (NCBI taxonomy): Eukaryota > Metazoa > Arthropoda > Insecta > Lepidoptera > Erebidae > Lymantria > Lymantria dispar. The sequence continues at coordinate 25,380,766 of CM063452.1, read as the reverse complement.
GTGACATTGGTAAATTAAATAGTGGGTCAGTATAGAGACCTGACCCACTAGATAACTTTCCTCTCTCTTTGACCTTCAAAGACCACTGGTACTAGTGTCTCATCGGTGGTTCCACATTCGTGCATATGCCAATCCATGTGACCAATGTGTATTTAAATAATACATGATCAATGATAGAATCAAGTACATATTAGCTTATACCTGAAAAGCCACCTTTTCGTTTTTAGGGTTCCATACCCAAAGGGTAAAAACGGGACCCTATTACTAAGACTTCGCTGTCTGTCCGTCCGTCTGTCTCTCACCAGGCTGTATCTTAAGAACCACGATAGCTAGACAGTTGAAATTGTTACAAATTATGTATTTCTGTTGCCGCTATAACAACAAATACTAAAAACAAAATAAAATAAATATTTAAGGGAGCTACAACAAACGTGATTTTTAGATTTTTTTTTTTGTGGGTGGGCTGCGGTCGGCGCGCCTCCGCACCACTCCGTCCAGGGCGACAGAGAGGCTTAAGCACGCAACCCACCCGAAAACCACGTCGCCTTCGTCGTTGGGCCGACCACCGGAGCAGGGTTACTTGACATCAGTGGTCGGCCCGACGGAATACCCCCTATTGGGGTACCCTCTCATCGACCGACGTCCCCCCCCTCGGGGAGGACGTCGGTCTTTCCTCACGCGGTCGGCCTCTCGGCGGGTGACGGACTAAAATCCTCGGTCACGTCACCCGCGGCCTCGGCTAGGGCAGCATGAGGCGCAGGTAGTTGCGCCTACGCCGCCCCAGTCGCCGGCGGCGGATCTCCTCATCGAGGCTGCGCTCCTCACGCAGGCGATCCGCCGCCTCCTTCCGCGAGATCACTGTCTCGCAGAAGGCTGCGACCGCGTCCCAATTCCCGACGCTGTCGACCATCGCCCTAGCGATAGCCGGCAGCGTCAGGTCCGTACCGATGATTGCGACGAGTTCACAGCGCTGCACTGCCCAAGCCGCGCAGGCCTCGAGCGTATGCGTCGCCGTGTCCTCGTCGCAATCGCAGTGGTGGCAGGACGGTGTACTCTCCCTCCTTACGACCTTGTGCAGGTATTTGGCGAAGCACCCATGCCCCGTCAACACCTGCACTAGTCGGAAGGAGAGCACCCCGTGCCGCCTTTCCAACCACTGCATCAGCACCGGCCGGAAGGCCTCCACAGTTCGCAACCCGGACCGAGGCCTCTCCAGCCGGACTGCCCAATGGGCAATGACGTCTCGGCGGGCGTCGACGCGCCAGGCGGTGAGATCCTTTAGCAAGACCACATCGCCCTCCGCTCGCATCCCCGTCACCCGCCGATATAGTCTGGCGAGCATCTCCGACTCCAGGTCCCACGGGGGAGTCCCGGCCAATAGGCACTAAGTCGGACGGTCAAGGACCCCGCCCACACCGGTGCGCCGTACAGGGCCATCGACCGGATGACCCCCGCGTACAGCCGTCGGCACGCAGCGCTCGGTCCGCCCACGTTCGGCATAAGCCACGATAGGGCGGACGCCGCGCCGACGAGCCGTGGAGCGAGCCTGCGGAAATGCTCCCGGAACCACCATCGCCCGTCGAGCACCAGGCCTAAGTACCTCATATGGGCCCGGATGCTGATGTCAACCGAGTGGACGGTGATCGAGACGCCGATGGGAGGGCTCATATGGCGCCCATGGAACAAGAGTGATTTTTATAGATAGTGGTACGGAACCCTACGTGCGCGACTTTTTTTTTTTTTTTATTGCCAACGGTGGCAAACGAGCAAGCAGCACACCTGATGGTAAGTGAAACTGCTGCACATGGACCTTTGCAATACCAGGGGCACAGCTAGGCCGCTGCCTACCGTGAAGGAAATACTCTTCTTAAACCTCGTTTAAAGAAGGACATGTCATAGCGCTCGGGAAACACAGCAGCAGGTAGTTCATTCCAGAGCTTGCACGTACGTGGGAGAAATGATCGCTGGAAACGTACAGTTGAAGACCATAACGTTTCCAGGTGAAATGGATGAACCCTGCTACGATGTCGAGTGGTACGTTGGTAGAATGGTGACGGTGGTACCAAGTCAAACAGTTCCTCGGAGCACTCCCCGTGAAAGAGTCGGTAGAGTACACAGAGTGACCCAAAGTCTCTCCGCTGCTCCAGCGACTCCAATCTGTCCGTAAGATTGGGATCCCCGACGATTCGAACAGCCCGTCTTTGCAGGGAGTCAAGTGGGTCTAGCTGATATTTGGGCGCACCTGCCCAGAGATGAGAGCAGTACTCCACATGAGGACGAACTTGTGCTTTGTATAGCACAAGACGCTGTCTCGGTGTGAAGTACCGCCTGGCTCTGTTCAGGACACCCAACTTTTTGCTTGCCAATTTGGCTTTGTCCTCCAAATGACTCCCAAACTGGACTTTGCTTGATATTTTGACGCCGAGAATCCCAATACTCTCAGAAATTGGGAGAGTTACTCCTTGGAACTGTGGCGCCATGACAAACGGGTCCTTCTTTGCAGTGAACGCGCAAACTTGTGTCTTTGTGGGGTTGAGCTGGACTAGGTTCCGTTCACCCCATTCCGAGGCCCGCCCCAGAGAGCGCTCGACTTCAGACACAAGTTGAACCCTTCTTTCCTAAGTACTCCGAGGGATATTCCGTTACTCAGTGTACCGCTCATCACCCGTGCTGTCATCCGCATAGCAACGCATACTCTCGATAGAGAGCATGTCATTGATATGCAGGATAAACAACGTCGGGGAAAGCACCGAGCCTTGTGGTACACCAGCATTAATGGTCATGGTATCGGAGCAGGAGCCATCTACGACGACTTTTATAGTCCGACCATCCAAAAAGCTGGCGATCCAATTACAGAGTCCCTCTGGGATTCCGTATGATGGTAGCTTCGATAGAAGTGCCTTGTGCCAGACCCTATCGAACGCCTTTGCGATATCTAGGCTGAACGCCAGCGCCTCACCCTTGCCCTCCAAGGCCTCTGCCCAACGGTGTGTGACACACACAAGAAGAACACAAGAAGATCACCAGCCGACCGACCATGACGAAAGCCGTATTGGCGATCACTGATAAGCTGGCGATCCTCAAGGTACTGCAGAAGCTGGCGGTTTATAACCTTCTCCATTATCTTGGAGAGCAAGGATGTTATCGCAATTGGCCTGTAATTCGATGGGTCAGACCGGTCTCCCTTTTTAGGGATCGGGTGGACATGGGACTCCGACTCGCACTTTGTAACGTTGGACTTCCGGTCTCGTCACAGTATGCATTATGCTTTAGGCTGTATGCGTGTTGTTCCCTGTGCCTATGGCGGCAGGTGATAAAAAAAATTCTCACTTTTCGATCCAACCTCGAAATGTCGAATACGTAATTTTTTTAAATCTGCATTATCAGAGTGCAATCTGCGTTCCTTATACGAAAGATTGTTACTTATTTATGGGCGGGCTTATACACCTTATGGGTGAAGCCATATTTTTTAAGAAACCGGTAAGATTTTCGGTTAAATGTGATAATGTCGTGGCTTGCTTTTTTGCCCAATACTAAAACTTAGTTTTTCTTTTACAGCTATAGAAAGCGGTTTCTTTTTCTTTCTTTTTTTTTACTTTGGATATTTCTTCTTTTCTCGTGTTATTCCATGGATTGGTGGCTTATAAATTCTTCTTTCGCCGTTATGTCGACCGACATTCATGGAACTGCCATTTGCGATGCCGAATTTTCAAATGCTTGCTGAAATAGATTACGTGGAAACCGTATTTGACGCCGCATGGTATTGGTGAATTTTAAATTGGTTTTACAGCATAAAAGGTATTCAATTAATTTTGTTATTTTCTCTCATATTGCAGACATGACCCTTAGGAATTATTTAAACTTTATAAATAAGTATGTGTTAGATTTTTTTCAATTTAATAAAGTAATTAAATTTCAAGTGTATCATAATTGCTCTCACAAGGAAAATAAAGTTATGGAAGGCTCATGTTGCTTTTTCTTTAACTGTCCCATTTGGACCCTTCCGAGAAGTTAAAGTTCAATGATTCTTGTCCGGCACTATAGAGCTTCATCTGGCGCCCGATAAACTTACTTTTAGTCTACTTTATTTGATGAAGCGCTGACCTCTTGGTATGTATAATAATTTTTTAAACTTTTAAACATCTCACAAATATACTACTTCTCTTTTTTAATATTAAATAATTCACTTTATTTTTTTTATATTACAACTTAGCCGGTTTTTCTAACAGGCTACAATCCGGTCATATCCTGCTTGGACCTTCCTGGCCAGTAGCGATTCCCCAGATTTCGCTAGCGAGGTACCTTTAGTGATGTTATTTATTACTACAGTATGCTTAAACAAATCCTTATAAAATAATTTTATTTTGTTCTTGTTTTAAGAAATGAAAATTTACCTTTTAGATCGGGTAATTTATACTGAGAACATAGCAGTAAAGCAGTTTTGTATTGTCCACATTGCACAGCGTAAGAAACTGTATCTTCCGGATTACAGTAATATTTCTCTAAAATAATCAAAGCCTCCTTGTGTCGTTTTTCTTCTTTTAACGTTTCTACTAAATCCCTAAAAAATAAAGCATTGAAATGAGATTTAAGAAAATGTTGCGACATAATTCTAACTTTCTTTTAGTTTTTACTAACAAGTTAGCTTGACAATACTCGAAATGAAGGTAAATGATGAGTCGAAGTATCTTGACTTGGTAACCTTTTTCATATTCAGATTTCATTTAAATACGCTAGAATACGACTAGGCCATTTTGCGAGATAAATTTATTACATGAATGTTATTAAAGGTTAACCAAAGACGTTAATAGTATTTTGCATAAGTGAATATGCAACAGGTAAAAGAGCCATTCCATTAGTCGCTTTTGCAGGAGGCTCTAATACAGCAGTGGGGCATATATGAGTTGAAATGATAATGAATCACATGGTAAAGAATGATTTGGAATGTCATTACAACTTGCTAATCAGAAGTTAACGCAAAACTTTATTATGTGGCGTCTGAGAGACTAATAGGCGATATTAGTGGAGTTATATAAATGAGCCTATTCCACCACGTTCCTCATAATTTCTTACTATGGCATCTTAATTGAAAATGCATTTATACATGAAACTTTCATTATCTCTTCTGAACTTTGCATTGACGGTATTTGCTACATTAGGCAATATTTAAAACACCCACAGGAAAGGTTTATTGGTGTATAAGAGTTGATGTAATTGAACAGAATACATACCAGCATAATTCCTTAAATTGCTCTTCAGGCCAAGAAAGTGCTAAACTTATGCATAATTCCCATTCTCTTGAATTCTTATAGCATTCAATTGCCTTTTCTATATTATTAGCCCTTTCATATACAATACCGGCTTCGGTGTACTGTTTCTTTAATTTTAAATACAAACCAAAATCATCAGATATTTCCTTAAATATATCATCACTTGGAGAAAAGTATGCCAATGCTTCTCTGTACAGACTGTGATATTTCACGAAACTTTTAAGCTCATTATGTTTGCTAGGACCACATAGTGCTAAACTTTCTACTGCCCTATCAAATCTTTTCAAATGTTTGTTTATATTAAACCTCTTGTAATTCTCTTCCATTTTATTAAATTCATCAAGCATTGGCACATACTCCTTGGGGTCTTTTTGTGATTTATTAGCAATTAACAAAACTAAATCGAAATCATACATTCCCAAGGCAACATCAAATAAATTATTAACATCAACCATATACAACAGGTACCTTAATGCTTCATCTGATCCAACTGGTAATTTCGAACTATTTGACTCTTGAAGTTTTAAGTCCTTGATTATCAAAAGAGCCTTCTCCATATCTTGTATTGTATTTTTCTTAACAAAAGTTGTTAATAGTGGAAGTATTTTATTAGCACTATCCGACCTTTTCTTTAAATGTTCCCTAATTATATCACATATCATAAGTATCTTATTATGAAATCCGTTTTTCTGCTCACTTGGCTTAGAAGCATAACTACTACCGTACATAGTTTTTGTCACATCTATATTTTCTAAATCGGATAAAAAGAGATTCAACCATGAGTTATTTTGTATTGATTCCAAAAATGTATCAATATTGTTTATAAACTTTTTTGGATTGTGATCGCAAATCAGATTTAAATTGATTCTCTGCTTTCTCATCAGATCAAAAGCTTCATGATACTGAAGGTTATCCAAATACTCTCCAATTATCTTCAAAGATAAAGGTCTTGGCTGGATAGTCTCAAGATTTCCTCTGGGTAATTGAAGCACTGTTCTGGTATCGTTTGGTACTGCTATAACCAATTTAGCGCCTCTTTCAATTTTCCTTTTATAAACATAATTGGATTCTGTTTTCTGATATTCAGTAATTGCTTCAATACCTGCTTTAGTTAATTCTGTACAAAGCAATACATGTTGAAGTGTAGTCAATAGAAGAAAATGTGTATGAACATAATAAGAACTAACATTGCTCATAACCATTCTATCATTGATGTACAGTTGTCCTTTATGAGTAAGTCCTATAAAGTATAGTTCATTTTCAATAAAAACTACATCAAATTTCGGACATGTAACACTAAACGATTGATCTATTATATCCACATTCCCTCCTAAACCATACAAAACTACATCTCCATTGTTCAATTGCAAAAATATTGAACCAGGGTCACTAGGATGTGAACAAATATTACTAACAGCAGCAGGTAAAGAGTTACAATTCCTCTTTTCAATATTATCTGTACCGATTGCATATTCTATTATACTGTATGTCATAATTTCATCCACCATAATACAAATAATTGTTTCATTATTAACCCAAAACCAATTGTAATATTGAAATGGAAAATCATATTTGTCTAATTCAAAAGTTTTGGAAACTTCATACTGCAAAGGAAATCTACATGTGTGATTAAAAAATATTAATTTATCTGTTGTACAAATGAAGAAAGAGTTTGGAATTTTTTCGGTACAATGAGGAGAAAAATGAATTGAAATGATGTTAGCTTCAACATTTATTTTTAAGGAGCACATTGGAGGAGGTACTACAGTTTGTCTGAAACCGGTAAGTAAAAGTTCCTTTCCATCAATAACAGCAACAACTGCATCATCATCTACACTATTACCCTTACTGTGATCAGTATTCCAAATCCAATTATATGCAATATGCTGTCCATTACATAAAAATACATGTAATCTCTTGTTATTAATTATATCAAAATCATTATCCCACATAACTTTGCTTATTTTCTGGTCTGCTTTAAATTGCATAGTTTGTTTAAGATACCAGTGGTAATTTCCTATAGTGTACAGTAATAATGTCTGCATATCCGTTTCACTGTTCCGGCATAATAGGGTTAATATTTCTGAATCAGAACTCCATAAAATATCTTCTACTACAGTGTTGGATGTAATCGGAATGTCAAATTCTCCATGTCTTAATCCATTTTTTTCAAAAAAGGATACAGTATGTTTGTCATTTACTTTTTGTGTAGTAGTAAGTAGGTTGCCACTTGGTCTCCATGCCAGATTTGACTCTAAGCCTTGTTGTTTTTCACTTGTGTATTGTAATTGACCTGATCTGTCAAATACTTTGAATCTTCTAATACCATCCATTGTAAAACCCACTGCATAAAAATTACCATCTCCTCTCCAAGTTATTTTTACTGTATTATCGGATAAGGTTTCATCTGTAAAGATATGGTATTGACTATTACTTGAAGCAAAATTTGTTGTAGTAGTTATGCAGTTTTAAAATTATCTAAATTGACTTTATTTCGCTTTTATGTCTTATTGCATTTATCTCGATCTGATCCCTACTTCGATGCGCGGCGACGTTTTTCAACGTGCTTCGGCGCGCGGAGACGTCTTTCGAAGCGCTTCGGCGCGCGTAGACGTTTTTCGAAGCGCTTCGGCGCGTGATTCCAATTTGCATAAGATAAATTTGTACTTTCATCATCTCATATAAGTTCCACTGCTGGGCCCGAGCCTCCTCCATAATAGGAGGGATATTGACGTATTATAGGAGGGATATTAACATATAATAGAAGGGATATTGACATATAAAAAGAGGGACATTAACATATAATAGGAGGGATATTAATGTATAATAGGAGGGATATTAACATATAATAGGAGAGATATTGAGGTATAATAGGAGGGATATTAAAGTATAATAGGAGGGATATTAAAGTATAATAGGAGGGATATTGACATACTATACCACACTAGTCAGACAGGTTGGTTTAGGGTTTTATATTGAGATTTCCTCGTCTTGAATAGATGCTCTGTGGATATTTTATCCCTTAGTCGCCTTTTACGACATCCGTGAGCAAGAGAGTGGTGAACTGTATTCATACTCTGTTGGCACATCAATATGCTTATTGACATAAACCGATAATGTTATGCAAGAGAAGGAAATCTTGAAATTAAATCCTAAGGCAATCCATCTAAATAGAGTAATACAGTAGATACAATACAAAGTAATGACTTGCTACATTTTACATAAATTATTCAAATAATTAATAGGAATGATTTAAATAGAATAACTCAAAACAATATAATAAGTTCCACCTCATAGGATAATTCTTCACCAATCCTGTTATAGGGTATTAGTAGAAATATTACCTGCAGTAACTTCATTCTTCATCCGAGCATTTTTACCAGCAGAACCATGGAATTGAGTTTCCTTCTTGCCCCAACCGACTGTGATAAACTCTCCATCTCCAAACTCTTTATTTAAAAGATTCACTTCCATGCAGGGATCAAACATATTCATTAATACCATATTCATATTTTTAGTGACTAGCACTAAGAGTTCCTGATCTGGACTCCATTCCATAGCCTAAAATATAATAAGATTTATCACTTTAAACTTAACATACTTTAATAATTACAAGTTTTTGTTTGGTAAACCAAATAAACAATTGTAAATATTGCAATAAGCTAATATTATGTTAAACTAAGTCTTACATGATGAAACGCAACTGTTATTATCACTGCCTAATACTGCAGTGATAAGTTTACTATACAATTACAGGTCTAGTACAAGGGCAGAGTTAAGAAAAACATTACATAGGTAGTAGAAATTTGAGTAAATTTACATTTTTTATAGATTTGAAACTTGATACTAAATTACATTCTAATTGTATCAACAAAAATCTTAAGTCACAATTTCATCACACTAATAACAGGCTTCTCATAAAATGTAAACCTGGTATCTTTAAGATAAAAGTATTTTACACATTGCAAGATGTGTAAATTTTAATTAAATAAAAGTATAGATAGGAACAGAGTATATTCATTTGTTCAGTGTACAACTATATAGATAGTTTATGTAATCTCTATAATGTCTCAATTGTGTTTGTGTTATCTGAAAGCCAATTTATTAGGTACTCTAAATTTAAACTAATATTTATTATGTTTTTTCAGGGACTATAATTAAAAATAAATTATATAGTCTAACAAAACATACCAACAATCCATTGCTACAGGTTCCAGCTAGACTACATGTGTTGCCTCCCTCCGTTATAGTAAATAGTTCACCATTTTCTAGGCCCAAGCACAAAGCATTGTTTAGCGTGAGGAATGTAATGTTCACTGGTCTGTTATTTTGAGATGCAATACTCGACAAATCCTTACTCCACTTAATATCCGCATTCTCATCAAAGTTGATAACATGAAGGTTATGTGTACAAATAAATAATTCATTACAGGAACTATCTTCATTGTGCCCACTGCATACTACCAGTTTCTCTTCTAATTTTAAATCTAGATCTCTGAATAATACGTCCCAAAGATTTAAATTCTTCATTATTATATTATTTGTAATTTTGTAAACACGTTTTTAACTTTTCAGATTGACATTATTTGACATATCTGACAATCTTTTTTTTTTTTTTATTCGTCCCATACTCCATGTATGGCTAAAGGCTAAAGTCTTTAGACCATACTGCCAATTCTGACGTTAAATCATAACAAATTATCCAAACAAATACACAATTATTCTTACGTCTTAAAATTTATTTTACATCATCATTTTTTATACGGAAATAACGTCTTTTAGCTAGAAGACTTAAATTTGATTCACACTATTAATTATAAATTTATACAAACATTTAAATGTTGAAGCATTTATAAGCAATTCTTTTATGCATTGCGGGACCGCTCCGGGTTCATCGTAAATTTCTAGAAGTTCGTCTATCAGCACAAGGCGCTGAATGCTAAAAGACATTCGAAAACAATGTGATCTATGGATTGAACAGACTGTGATTGACAATAATGACAATTAGGCGAGTCGGCCATTTTAAGGCGATACAGATGGTAATTTAATTTACAATGACCGAATCTTAAACGACAAATTGTAGAGTAAAATTTTCTGTTTGGAAATGTATTACTTTTGCAAAACCAGGGTTTGGAATTTATTTGAACTCCTAAAGCCATATACCACGCACCTTTATTTTCTTTACGTATGGCGAGAGATAAATTTCTCTCCCATGTCCCGGACATTTGTTTCTTTAAAAGACATACAATATCGGTGAATGGAACTAACACGCTTGGAGCGTGAATAGTACAAGAAATATCATCTGCATACTTTACAATAGTATTTGCCAAGTAGTCTGCCTTTTCATTGCCAATCACACCTTTGTGTGAAGGCACCCAAATGCAACTAAAATGGATGTTTAAGTTTGCTAATTCTATCCATACCTGCTTTATGAAATATATTAAATAGTATTAGCGTCCATTTTGTTATTTGCTAAACATTTTAACACACTCATACTGTCGCTCACTACAGCCCATTTTGTATAACATTGTATATTATGTTTGATGTGTTTCAGCGCACTTAAAATAGCTACAGCTTCAGCAGTGAAAATGCTAGCGTGTTTATCGATTTTGTAACCCACACCTGTTTTAGTAGCAGGTTGATAAATTGCGAAAGATACGGCTTTATCATTTTTGGATCCGTCTGTATAAATACATTTGTGATCTGACCATAGTTCAAGCATATCATCAACTTCTTCTTTGGATGACAAATTATGATCTATTATTATGTTCAATGCTGGGAATTTACTATAGAAAGATCCTTCATAACATGGCAAATGTTCAATAGATTGATAAATGTTACAGTTTTTGAGAAAATCTAGAAAGGCATTAAGATTTTGCAACATATACAAGGAATTACAGTAGGACATAGTGCGAATTTTTGACAAATTCACTAGTAAGGCGTTATTGGCAACACTGTAAAGTTTAAGAAGGAATCTTTCTTTAAGATATTTAAAACGAATATCGATAGGTGCAATATTGCACTCAATTTGCAATGCATTAATGGGAGTGCTTTTAAATGCCCCAGTTATAAGTCGCAAACATTTGTTCTGAATAATATTCAAATTATTTACAGATTTCTTATCTGCTGCAATACAAAAGAAAGCATATTCAAAGTGACTACGTACTAATGATTTATACAATGTTAACAGTATTTTATTTTGGGATCTGCTCCCCAGTATGTACCCGATAAGGATTTCAATACATTGAAGGCTTTATTGGCCTTATTCATTATATGCTTTAGATAATTGTTCCATGTCAAGTTGTGTGAAAATATAACACCGAGAAATCTTACTTCAGGTACATTAGTTAAAGAATAATTATTATAATTTATAGTGGATGCACTTAAACAGTTTTTTCCAAGTACTACAACTTTAGACTTTGAAGGGTTAACATTAAGATCAAGATAAGAAAAATAGTCATTTAGTTTTTTTAAAGCATCATTGACAATATTAGCGAGTAAAGATAATTTATTACCTGATACATATACAACTAAATCATCTGCATATTGTAAATTTTTGACATTAATACCCAGTATTAAATTTAAACGGCGTATATATAATATAAATAGCAATGGTGATAAAATTCCCCCTTGACAAACTCCCTTAAATAAGTGTCTAGGGCCATAAATGTGATTATTATATTTAACAAATACTTTCCTGCAGCTTAAAAAAATACTGATCCAGTTTATAAATTTCTCAGGGATACCTATTAGTGGCAATTCATGACAAAGTATATCAATATTGATGCTATTAAAAGCACCAGCTATATCAAAAAAAACAGCAATTGTATGTCTATTTTCAATTAGAGCATTATGAATATCCAGTTGTAACTGACAAATACTTTCTCTGGCAGAGTAATTTCTGCGAAAACCAAATTGATTAGAAGGCAATAAATTGTTTTGTTCTACATAGAATTCTAGACGCTGTTTAAGTAATTGTTCAAAGATTTTACCTATGCATGAAGTAAGTGCTATAGGTCTATAGCAATCAGGACATAGTCTAGGTTTATGTGGTTTTAATAACGGTACTAGACAGTCTTTTTTCCATTCATCAGGTATGATATTATTATTCCAAAGTAAATTTAAGACATTTAAGAAAATAGTTAAACTAATATTGCTTAATTTTTTAATAAAGGCATAGGGTATCAGCCATCAAGACCAAACGCTGTATCTCTTCTAGACGATATAGCTGTTAATAATTCATTAATTGTAAATGAAGGAAGAAAAAATTATTACTGATGTTTGTTTTGACTTTAAAAGAAGCTCTATCTCTGTTTGGTACAAAGTCTGGGGTAAACTTTTTGAGAAAATCTGAGATCCAATTGTCAGATTCATCATCATTATATATAAATGTTTTATTGTATTTCTTCATAAACTTCCATATATTAGAAATTGGTGTTTGGCGGTTAAATGTTTCACATAATGTTTTCCAACTGTTTTGTCTTTCAATTCTTAAAATCTTTTTTTTACATGCTCTGAGTCTCTTGAATTCTATATAGTTACCCTCTGACGGATTACGTTTAAATTTTATATAGGCTTCTTTGCAAGCTAAAACAGCATCTGAGCATTTATTATTCCACCATGGAAGAGAAAATCTCTTATATGAACTTTTACAATCTGACTGTTTTTTAATTGAAGAAGACATGTTATGATTGGTAATAGATTGGCTTGCTGCCTTATGTAAGATGTTGCAAAATCTATACCAATAAATAAAATTGGAGTGTCTGTTTGTAATGTCAAAATAATAGGCTTTTTTCATGCTCACACAGTTATTTACACGACACCTATGCCTAATATAGCAATTAAAAAATTTTTGTCTGTCTGTTTGTTCCGGGTAATCTTCAAAACGGCTGGACCGATTTCAAAAATTCTTTCACCAATGGAAAGCTATAATATCAGGGCGTAAACTAGGCTATATTTTATCCCGGTATTCCCACGGGAACGGCAACTACGCGGGTAAAACGACTATAACCTATAACCGAAGCGAAGCGAAGAAGAATATAATATATATATTACATAAAACATCAGCAAAATTATACAATTTAACACTATAAAACACTAAAAAAATGAATATAATACAAGAGCTTAACATGACATTTCCATATTCGCGCCGAAACCCCAAATGTCGAACAAGCAACTGTCACACTGATTCTTTTTTTTTTTGTCTTGGCAATCAGCCATTTTTGTCAGTGTCAAGTTATAATTTTCTTTACAAATTATCAGTTTCTTCTAATTAGTCATTGTCCTTCAGTAAGTCAAATTGTCGCCTTCAATAGTGTTACTGCCACTATTAACGGTATCATCTGAGATTTTTGATGAAAACGAAAAGGTATGTAAAGCACTTTTATATCATATTCACTATACATCAGCAGTTCCTCCGCCATATATTACATAAAATGCCATTAAATTATTTAACACGTTAAACCATTAAGATATTGAATAAAATATAAGACCACCACATGACAATTCTACATTCACGCCAAACAAAAACTCCACTCATAGATTAATGTCGCTGTACCACTTGACATTCACAATGCTCATAATACCCCTTCAACAGTTCCCCTTGACGTATGGAGGGTAGATGTAAGGAGAACCATCTCTGTGTGTGAAAAAGTGTCCGTTAAAATCTGCTAAATAAGGGTGGCGCTACAGAAGCGACAGGGTAAATTTTAAAAAAGGCGCTGAAAGTTATTAGAATAAGATAGAGAAATAAAAAAGGACGAAAGAACTTCAGTCTCGTTATGGCGCACTTTTTAAAATAAAATAAAATGAAAACCGAAGTTTTATAATTAATTGTGTGCTTATCATTTCTTAACGCTTGATCAATATAACATTTAGGAAGTAATACATAAATAAACTGTGCGAATTGCAGTTGAAAAAAGTAGAAAACAAAAGTTCTTAAAAAGCAAAATAATTAAACTAAATTTCATAAATGTCAGTTTTAAAATATATGTAAAAATTCATGTTAATAATTAATGAAGAATATAAAAAGAATTGATATTGACACTGTCACAACTGTCACTAACTTAACTCGGCATACTTTAATCAGACTTTTGTGTGAATGTCACGTAGCGCTTTTATATTTTTTCATTATTTTAGTGTTTTGAAGTGTTATATTGAATAATTTTGCTGATATTTTATGTAATATAATGTAGATAAAATTCTGAAATGTAGTGAATATGATATAATAGTGAATTGTGTGCATTTGGACATTTTGCCAAAATTCCCAGAGAAGGCATGACTTGGATATCAGCACCAAGTCATACTAACGACTGACTGAAAGACTAAGACCAAAGACGTGAATATACACTCATTTGCAAAAAAAAACGGGCACCTAAGCAATGAACCATTTCAAATGTTAATATTTCTTTGTTTGATAATTATAGGTAGTTTTATCCACACAATTTGCTAAATTAATAAGAAAATAATCGTTTTCATCAGTATTTCATAAAATTTAGATACAATTTATGGGAAATAATGCTAAACCTCGCTAGTAGTGTATATTCGCTAGTAGTGCATATGCTCATGAAGTAAAAATAAAAAAGTTTTTTTGTTTGTTTTTCTTTAATAAAGTAAAAGCAGATAAATGTTTAGTATCGAGTGTGACCCCCTCTAGCTAAAATCACAGCTTGAATTCGTCTGGGCATGCTAGCGAGTATATCCCGGATACTTGCTTGCGGAATACGTTCCCACTCCGCAGTAATCACATTCTTCAGCTCTCTGATGGTCTGCGGAGCCGGGTGTACTGATCTCACACGCCGTTTCAGAACGTCCCAGACATGCTCTATGGGATTGAGGTCGGGACTTCGAGCTGGCCAATCCAAACGACGAATGCCGACCTCTTGCACATACGCATCAACATCGCGGGATCGGTGGGCGCGAGCATTGTCGTCCATAAAAATCGAGTCTTCACCTAGAGCGGCCAATGCGGGTTGTGCATGAGAAATTAGAACTTCCGTTATGTATCGATGCCCAGTCAGTGAGCCGTTTTCAATGAAGACTAACTCTGTACGATCCATTGAATTTATTCCTGCCCAAAACATAACAGAGCCCCCACCATAAGGTGTGATTTCTTCGAAACATGCCTCTGCAAAGCGTTCTCCTTGTCTTCTTAGCACTCGCCGACGTCGATCTTCACCGAACAGAGATATCCTGGCTTCATCAGAGAACAAAACCCTATTCCAATCGTCTTGAGTCCATGATTCACAATTTCTAGCGAACCTAAGCCTGTGAACTCTGTGCTCACGGAGTAATTTGGGGCCGCGGGCCGGGCGGTGACTGCGTATATTGGCAGCGAGAAGCCTCCTCCTGACCGTCCATAGACTAATATGCACATTTCTTACTTCTTGGAGGTTGTTCTTAAGATCCACATACGAAGATTTGCGATTTCTCAATGCGCGACTCACAAGAAAACGATCATCCCGTGGTTGGGTACATGGTTTTCTTCCAGAACCAGGCCTTCTCTCGACGGAACCAGTCTCCTGATATCGCTGCCAGGTCCTTTGGACTGTCGAGCGACTAACATTTAGCCTCCTAGCCACGAAACATTGGCTGCAACCCTCTTCAAGCAGCGCGATAATTTTGGTAGCTTTTACCACTTTATCTACCATTTTTGATACAGCCAAACAGCATTAAATAAAGCTTTGACAGTCAAGGATATGAAATTAATCGATAAAAATTGAATAAAAGTTATGAAAGTCGATGTTAACTTCTGGAACTTCGCGCCAAAAATGTAGGATAAAAAGGGGTTTTCTGTAAAAATGAACATCAAATGAAAAATTGAATTTAGAACGTACTTTTTTAAATACCACAGCATTTTTAAAACCGGCCAGTAACGTGTACAAACGATTGAAACCTTTTTGGTATTGTATCTTTTTAAATATGAATGAAAATCAAAACCGCCCGTTTTTTTTGCAAATGAGTTTATAATAAATATAAAAACTCGACATTGGCACCAATAGCTCATATAATTGTAGCTCATTGCCATTAAATACGAAGAAGATACTTCAATCAGTTAACAACTGCTCAATTCATATCATACCCTGTGCTTATGCTAGCGCCATTCTGGAGGATTTTTGAACTGTTATTTAGTGCTGAAAGTGGGACACTTTTTCAAGCTTCCTCCCATATGAGACGGTTCTCCTTACCTCTACCCTCCATACCTTGACGATCGCAATGTGGCCGGGTCAAGGTTTGTTTCTCTCACGCCTTATCAAGAGTGAATCGTGGCAGACAGGCCGACATCTTGCGCAATATTTAAAATTAACAATTGCAGCAGAATATATTGCATAGTTTGGAAAGATAGATATTGGAGTGGCAGTAAAGGTTTCCTAGACAGAAGTTCGACGTATAGTGCGATATAAAAGAGTAGAAAATAAGTGAGGGCGCCACCATCGTTCATATAGCAACACCAAGAATGGTTTCGATACTTTTAATCTTTTATTATATTTTTTTGCTTACAAGATAATTAAGATATAATAAAAGATTTTATATTTGAATTCCTTTCTGATGAAGTCTATAATATGGTCTTATAAGAGTTATAAGACAAACGGCTTAGCCAAGAATACGGCCGCTTAGCACGGGACGGCGATAACGAGAACAAATGTACTAAAATGTTCTAGGACCCCACTAGACGGCAATATGAACCCCAATTTGCCCGGTTTAAACAACCGAGCAAATTAGGGCAGCGGCATGGAGCAGATGTAAGCGACACTCAATCTAATATAATGAGATAGGTAGGGTGATGTGGTCAGCGGTAATTTAGAGTAGCGACTAGTCAAACAAACTATTTTAGACGATTTTAAAGAGGAATTCTGCACAGAAGCTCTTAATCCCCTAATTTTAATAGATTGCCTTTATATATCGCTGGTTATCCGTGTGGTGACGTAAGAGTACAATTCACCACTCCCTATCTTGCCCGTGGATGTCGTAAAAGACGACTATGGGATATAATATGCACATAATATCTGTGCAAGAGAAGGAAAACTCAAAATGAAACCCTATATCAACATGTCTGACCAGCATGATATAATAGGTCAAATTCCCTCCCATTGTGGAGGAGGCCCGAGCCCAACAGTGGGACGTATGTGGGCTGCAATGATGATGATCGCTAGTTTGCGAGAATATGTAACTCATAATTATGTAAAATGAATTTAAGAGTCCTGCCTCAAATTTTGCATGGGCAATAACATTGGTGTTATGGCGAAGTGAAGGCACATACCCTTAACAGCCAATGAGTCTCTATAGAGCTTTTAAAATTTCATAAACTAATATGTTCAAATTTGTTATCGACTAATATAATGTTGTTACTGATAAAGTCTCAAAATGATTTAGTTACGCTATACACACCACTTTCTTTGTTAACATAATCCTAAACCTTAAAGTGAAAACTAAAAATAGATTAATTACCATTCAGAATATCATCTTTTAGCATATACTGATAGCTTTATAATATGTTTTATATGATTATTTATAATTACTTACCTCTATAATTAGCTGTACCGTTGTAAACGGAATCCAAGTTGGTTAGTAATTGTCCGAATTGAAACTCCGCTAAATACTACAGAAAAACTTTATAAATTATCTCTCAGGCTCCGCGAATAGTTTTATTCATGATAATTTACATTTTTATCTGTTTCGTTTTGACGAATGAAGCTGGTTTTAAATAAAACTTCAGATTTTATCGCGTTTGTATTTGATTTTTGATTGCCCGACGTTTCGAACGCTTTGCAGCGTTCATGATCATGGGCGGACTAAGATGCCTCACGTCCAACAAGTAATCGTTTTACAGAGATTTAAAATTATCTACCCGCAATAAATTTGCCAGTAAAAGAAGAAAATGATTCTATATGAAAAAAAAATTGTTTACGGTTAGTCATTATTAAACATTAAATTAGTTTAGCGGGTTTCAATCTACGCTCTAATATAATAGCATATAGCTCATAGCACAACAATATCGCGCACCATACATTGTTAAGGACACGTTTACACTGTACTATATTTTATACTGTACTATATTTTATGTATGGTGCGCGATATTGTTGCGCTGTGAACTATATACTATATGCTACTATATTAGAGCGTAGTCTGAAACCCGCTTAATAGTACCAAAGTGTGGGTCAATATTTAATAACTATTTTTGTAGCGGGTAGATAATTATAAATCTCTGTATTAACGATGACTTAATGGACATGAGACATCCTAGTCCGCCCGTGACCATGAACGCTGCAGAGTGTTCGAAACGTCAGGCAATCCAAAATCAAATATAAACGCGATAAAATCCGTAGCTTTATTTACACTGCAGTTTTATATAGATTTGTCGTGTATAATCATCATTTGCCTGCCCTCATCTCACCACTTCATCCATATATCAAATCTTATTTTAGATTACATTACATTATTTAGACAACAAGTATTTTAATTTTTTTATTTTAAAAAATATGTCAAATATTAGTGTATTTTTTTATTTAAATAAAGTTCAACAAAAATAATTAAGCTTATTATTAAGATTTACAAATAGTTTTACCCTTTTAGTTTCTGTGATAAATTTTAAAATAAGCTTTTTGTTGTTTTTATCTGTACTTACAACGACCATTGCTCTTAATATAGTTACTTAAGCCAAAAAAAGGGGAGGTCAACCTCGGAATGAGAGGTAATAAGTAAGTGTAAACTCATATATACCTTCATTTTGGTGTTCTAAAAGTTGTCTCAAAACTCGCATAAAATCTTGTGTCCGTGCCTTAAGTTATTCAAGGACAAAGGTCAAAAAATCAGTTTATCGCGATTGTCTCGGTTTCTATAGCTCCAGCAGCAAATTTAAAACATTAACATCCATGGCATCGTTACCCCACGCGGGCCTGTCCTCTTCATCATCCCCACCTTTTGTTTGCATTCGTTTCCGGCTATATAATACATATTTAAGAATAGTAATAGAAACAAAGTTTAGAATACTACGCATTTTAAAGACAAAATACTTAATTATTTTCTATTTATAATACTTTGAATAAATTAATATAATACAATAAGTTTTTCATCTAAATTTTTAATAATGCAAAGCAGGTATTTATTAATGAATAATGATCTTTGATGTTTACGCTAGTATTGCACATTGTAAATAAAACTACTTTATATTCACAGCTGATTTTACCTTACAGTGGGGCTGGCTGAGCACTGCGGATCCTCTACTCTCTAATAGAAATATAAAAAATGGTTGAGCGTATGGACAACTCTTGAAAACAAAACATGTCGCTAATTATATGCACCACAATTTTCAACGTTTATTAACGTTAACATCATTGGAGCTATAGAAACAGATAATTGTGAAAAACTGTTTTTGTAACTTTTGACTTTGAATAACTTCCAGCGCGGACATGAGATTTTATAAAGCTTTGGAAACAACTTTAAGAACGCAAATTCAGACGTAAACAAGTTTTTATAGCTTATTATCTCTTACTCCTTGTGGTGACGGAGTAAGAATACAATTCACCACCCCCTATCTTGCCCGTGGATATCGTAAAAAACGACTAAGAGATGCGCATAAAAAAACAAAAAAGAAGGGATGCACATAACATCTATGCAAGAGAAGGGAAACTCGAAACAAAACCCTGTGCCAGCGCGGTATAGTAGGTCAATTTTCCTCCCATAATAGAGGAGGCCCAAGCCCAACGTGAGACGTACATGGGCTGTGATGATGATTATCTGTTATTCAGAGATCAAACCCCTAATATGACTGTACTATCCATGCCACTTGCTATAACGATTATAACGCTCACAAGCAAGTGGAACGGCCCAAGCACGATCGGTTGTTAGAGTGAGTGATGTGAGCACTAAGTGGTACGCAGCGTTCATACGGTGGAATGTGAAAGCGTTAAATCCTGATTACGGTACAAATACAATAGAACCCGTTTAATACGATCACGTTTAATACGATTTCCCGATTAATACGCCATTTTGCGTCAGTCCCAGCAACTTGAGATATGTTTCATACATTTCTTAACGCTTAATACGATTCGTCATCCCATTTAATACGCCAACACGTGCCATTCAAATACACATATTACCCGTTGCGGCAGCGGCCAGCGACTGACGACTGTCGAGCGACCCTAAGTGATAATGACCAAGAAGATGAGTCAACTCCGATTTTGTCACACGCCCAGGCATTATCAGCAGTTAATGATTTAAGACGCTATGTAACTTCTTTGAATCAAAGCGAAGACGCCCTGCAAAAATTGAATTACGTTGAAAATCTTGTAATTGCTAATGCTCAGAATCTTTTTGTCAAACTAAAATAAGCGATTACTTTAAGTAACGTAATAATAATAAAAATTGACCCTCTGGGCCAGTCGTTATCTCACCATGAGAGTAACGCAAACCTCGGAGGAACATTATATGGCTCTCTAAGTTCTTTTGATATAAAAGAAAATATGTATCACAAGATTTATAGGAAAGCCAATAAATCGGCGTGCTGAATGTGAGTGGCGACACTGCGGTCCTGAGTACCCCAGAGAGTCGGCCAGGGCCTCGTATCCAGCTGGCTTTTATTGGCTGGCTGGAGTGGAAACGAAGAGTGCCCGCAGGATTCTCAACTCTGGCTTGCCTTAAACGGCTGGTCAGAGAGGGGTCGCCAGAGCTATATGCTCGGGGGTGGAAGTGTCATTTTCAAGGGCATAACTACGGGGAAACCACTGCAATGGTGAAACCGGCGCCGCACTGCTCGACACCCCCAAGCCACTTGCACCAATGTTGCCCGTATGGCCTGCGTGTCTGTGGCGACCGTTTGGGGGGGCCCATTCAGTGAGTTGGCGAGTCACCGTCTGCCAAAGTTCAAGACGATAAAGGTATTGAAGGCAGACGACAGTTTTAAATCAATAGTTTACCATTAATCCAGTCCATCTAACCTTCAACCCCATAATCATGTATTAGATACCATCAACACACAATAGTTTTACACCTACCGTTGGCAGTCCACGTGTGTTATGTGCAGACGTGGAGTGTCATCGGTAGACGTCCCATCCCATTTTACATTAAATTTCTCCAAAGGCCTCTGCGTGTTGGATCCATATCCCCATGTAAGCCTTTCAAAGGACCGGGTATCTTCTGTTTTTAACAATGTGGAAGATAGCCGTGAAACTGGGAGATAAAAATTGTATTATAGGTAATTTTTAAATGTTAAATTCAATATGTAGGTATTCAAAATAATAATAAAATTTAACAAATAATAACGACACGTTTTTTTTACTTTACCCGCATAATACGCTTTCCCGCCTAAGACGCGTTTTTGGTCGGGTCCCTGCGAAATCGTCTTACACGGGTTTTACTGTACATCAAAAATTCACAGAAATGAAAAGGACTATTCATTCAACTATTCGATATTACGCTGTTCAATCCCTAACGATCACGTAGTTATGGCGTGCTGTTCTCCATAGTCTGGCGGCATATCCTACGATATAACGAAGTATTTTTTATGCGCATGTAAAGTGCATTTTCTTTCGCTGTGGAGACGTAAGACGATAAAATAGCACTACTTATTTTAGTTATAGCGTACGGCAGTACAAAAAGAATAATCTTTTTCTTTAAAGTAGAAATGAGTGAAATTATACATTTTTAGTCATTTCTACTTTACACCTTACAATATGTTTAAGGAAATATGTTAAATGTTTCTACAAATAAAACAATTATTTTAATATACACATACCTAATACATTACACTAATTTTATTTTGCAATTTAATTCACACTTTAGGATAATAAGTTGTTTCAAACTTCTTCTTACTCTTAGGATAAGGTCTTAATGCCTTCGGAATATAAGGAGGTAAATGCTCGTCTAGTCTCCTTCTGTATGGATTTATGTCAAGTTCAAATGGCCTTCTCTTAGGTTCAAAGAATCTGGTGTTAAATTTGATTTTGTAAATCTTCTCCCATAAATATACTTCGGGTAGTAGCAAATGCTTTGGCCTGTTAGATACTAAATGCTTGTATCTGGATTCTAACCAACAACGCTTGTTATCATCTTCAATATCAGCGACAACTTGTTCTTCTTTCCCTAAGTAAGGCTTCATATCATGTTCACGTTCTTCAGGTGCATTTAAATAAAATTGAACTATCATTTTCAATACATCTTCATTTAAACCTTTAACTTTACCATCTTCAATACAATCATAAAGTTTTAAAGGTTTTGTCCCAAAGCATAAATTGTGCTTAGGGTTATTAATTTCATCATTATGCATGGTTATTGTATTCAATTGATAAGAATATAGTGACCAAAGTTGACCATTCGTAAATACGGTTTGTGTTACTAAAGGGTAGGTTAAATCATTGAATGTTGTGAATCCTTGGTAATTTGCTTGAGCTAGAAGCCAACCAAAACTAGCCTTCATTGCTAAACAATGTAATGCCTCCAAATTGTCTTCTGGGCCGAATGAAGCTTTCCGGTCGAGAATCTGTCCGCGTCCATGGTAGGAAATGAGACCGTACTCGTCGAAGTCACCAGGCCAGTAGCCTGAAAATCATTGAGGTTATCGCTTAAATCTTTTTCAACATAATTGATTCCATTTCAATTAGCCTACAGTGGAAAATTTCTGTATTATACTGTTTAAAATACATATAAATAGAACTATTAACTACAACAATAAGCTATAAGGTACACAGACCTTTCGGAGTAAGTGCTCAGATTGCGCCTATTACTGACATATAAGGCTTTGCATAAGGTCATTATTTAGAGATTGTGGTGGATTCCGATCACATTATCTATTTAAGTGTACCAGATACTTTTGAATTTCGTCAGTGTTTTTACTACGAGATAAAAAGTATAGGATGAAGGCAGAGTCCAAATATAAATCGGCAGCTTTTATTATTTAGACCAGTGTTTCAAATTAATCTTGCCAACTCTCTACAAGCACCGAAACACGAGATTTAATTAAAATTTGCGAATTCCCACGGGTTCTCCGACATATTTCCTGTCCCTGTGGGAATACCGGGATAATATACAGACTAAGTTACTCCTTATACAAACAGCTAGTGAAATACAGTGTATTTCGGTTATAACGACGGCGGAGGGACCACTTTAATGTCGTCGCTGTATCCGGCGGTCTCTATATCCGAAATGAGTTTTTTTTTTAACAGCAAATGTACGTCTAGGAACCATTTTCACAAGTTTAAGAAACACTGTTCACTCACTGGCTACGTAACTGATTCATAATTTTAACTTCGCGCACATGCTAAGTAACGGTACACACAAACAAAGCATTTGACCATCTGCGAATGTAAACAAAGGATAACCCTACACACAAACAAAGCATTTGACAATCTGCGAATATAAACAAAGGATAAGAAAGCTAATAGTTAAAGCTTATGAATGAGACTTTGTGCCTTTGCCGACTCAGTCGCAACATCCGAAAGGCATTTCTAGGAATATGTCCCAAATAGTTCATAAAAACAAGTCGGTATACCCGAATTAGGCGTTATATCCGGTGTCGCTATTACCGAATGAATTTCCTACGAAAGTATGCTTAAAATTCTAGGGACGCAAGTTCGACGTCGCTATAACCGAAAAGTCGTTACAACCAAGGTTATTAATGAAATCCACTGTATTATCAAAAACCGTCGGCCATTTTGAAGATTACCGAGTACAAACAGGTTTTTAGACATAGGTATTGTATAAATAACCACGTGAACATGAAAACACCCTATTATTTTGACATTAAAAATAAACACTTAATTTTTTTTTATATAGATAGGAGGGCAGAAGCAGTAATTTATTATACAGTTAACAGATATATTACTGGTATATGATTGCGTACTATTTAAAGTCATCCCTCCTTTTCCATGCAAGTAGCCCAGGGTGATTTTTTTACGGGAATAATTATATAACAATAATGATCAACGTTATAGTAGTATAGTAGACAATAAAATTATCTTATTACACATTATTAAATTATGAATGTACCTGGTATGTTAGTACCATGCCTATGATCTTCCATGTATCCTATACATCCTGGTACATATGTAAATTCAGGTACTTTAAACTCTGGATTGCTAGCCTCACTATATGGTACAAGTGGCTTTAGAGGCAATTTGCTTCTTACAGTTAACATGGATGAACCTGAAATAAAAATAATAACATCCATTAGCCCGCAAATGTACACTGTTGGATATAGGCTTTTTCACAAGACTATCACTTGATACTGCGTCACTTGCATCCAACAGCTCCTTGTGACTTTTAGAGGCTATGGAATGGCGGAACTGCCATGGTGGGGATCATTATTTTCACTGCATCCATAGTTTTTTTAATGAAAAATGGCTACAACATTATTAACACTGCATTTGACACTTTCCAAACATTGTACATATAAATCACAGTTAATCATTTACAAAACAGGTTAGAATTTTAATTTTCACGTAACTTGACACAGCAATGTGCCAGGAGTTGCCTGAGGTACCCTAAATATCAAGGGCACTGCCTGATGAATCATTAAGAGAATGGATCGCCACATGTTCCTGGAAAACTTAAAATCACATTGCCACAGCCGACCTGACTGCCAAACATGGTGATATTTGGCATATTCCCACTTTAAATTAGTCTATGTCCAAAATTGGACTTTGATATGATGACCAGACCTCATGGGCTCAACTGGCAGTCTATATTATCTTGAGCTATGTTCTGGTTTTGTCAGCGAACTATTGTAGATGTAAGCCTGGATAGCAGAATATTCTCAGTTTGTCCAGCTGCAGTACCAGATAGGTCAAATTTCGTGATATGTTCACTCATTGTTTACATAGACTATTGTCTAATCAATTGAAATTTTACACATGCTCAACATTCCATTTATATGTTTATAAAGGGCGTTAGATTTATTCCTAAGTGAAGTAGTAATGAATATATAAGAAAAAAAAATACCTATATACTGTACAGGTCTATCAATAGACTCATTGGCATCTTTAATGTTATGTTGTTTTTTCCAAGTAACGACTTGATGAGGTGGTTCTATACCTCCAACAAACCAAAATGCTTCATGTCGCACATCATAGTCAACCTGCCAGAAATGATTAGGTATATAATTATTTTTATGAAGTACCTATATCTGCTCAATTATAACCGTTAATCAAATATTTTATCCATGTAGTGATGAAGTAAGAAAACAATAGCCAGCCCTTTCTTTTCTGTGTGTGTGCGCAAATGAAGGCAAATCCAATTTAAAACCCTATACCAACCCAATTACCCATGCGGTTTAACAGGTAAGTATAATTTCTACTACTATATATATAACTGGCTGTCCCATAGACATTATTCTGTTCAAATAAAATAAAAGGAAGAAGCAGCGCCACCTACCGGGTCCAATTGTAAATCTAAACTATTCTCGAATTGCCTTGAACACACCCAAAAAATTTCATTAACATCGGTCCAGTTGTTTAGCAGGAGTTCAGTGACATACACAAGAAATATATATATAAAGATGGGACATACATAAGATGAATAAATATTACATGGATACCTAATTACTAGATACAAAATTACAATTAATCACACAGTTCAACACATTGTAGATTCATGACCACAAAAGTTGAATAAGATTTAAAGCATGCAACTGCATTGCAATCATTAGATGGTATATTAGTCTAATTAGCATTTTTGCAGAGATGGTAGATGTAATATAATCCTTTTCATTAGGGAATATACCCCCATACTATATCCACATCATTACAATTTTTTAACCCCATCCTGCTGCCTCAGTGACCACTCTTAGTATATGGCTAAGGCCCAATTTTTTTCAAGTATAGTATTTTTGAAGTATGTTTTTCTGTGAGGTGACAATAATAATATAATTTGCCACTCCCTATCTCACCCAAGAATGAAATAAAACAACTAAGGGATATAGTAAGCATATAACATCTATGCAAGAGAAGGCAAACTTGAAATAAAACTTTATACCAACCTGTCTGACCAGCTTGATATAATAAGGTTGATTTCCTTCCTATTGTGGAGGAGGCTCAAGCCTAGCCGTGGGATGTGTATGAGCCGAGATGGTGATGATGATAATTTTTGAAGACCCTTCCCCCTTGATTAGGTCACATGATATGGGTATGGTCCCTCACTTTGATTTTGATATTATCTTAATATTCCATTTAATTTATATTATTGTTCTTATTTTGAACAACTAGACTGAACATATTATTAAAGCAGTTGAAATATAAAAAAAATAATTTTAGCAATACAAAAACAATTACCTGAGCAGATAATATATGAGGTACTTTATCAGTTAAGTTATTGGTGATAATTCTATTTATTTGTTTCACTATACGTTTAGCAAAGGCATCTTCTTTTTGCGATGCTTCGGTTTTATCTGGTGCAGCAGTAAAGTTATACCTAAAAATTAAATATAACCAATATTTCATTGTTACAGTAAAATAGAGGGGTGTAGCATGCATTGGAGAGGCCCTATATAAAAACTAGTTGGGGGCTCAGATATCTCATAAAAGAAACAAAGATGCTTGCATGAAACTGATTAGAAGTTATCATTTGCTCTTAGAAATTGAGCTAAAAAAGTCATTGCGGGCATCCAGCAACAACCAGTGTAAGATGTTGCCAATATTTGGGCAACTTGAAAGGGCAAAATTAAGTGAAAGTGTAGGCAATATTTTACTAATTTTGGCTTACACACATTAGGGGCCTGTATCATTGATATGGCTGATAAATACTACATATTATACATACTCTATTCCATCATTTTCTAGGACAATAGCTTCTTCAACAAATGATTTTATTTCTTTAGTGACGATTGCAGCACTATCAGCAGTTTCTGCATATACTTCTGGCAGTTTATCAATAGGTATAAAATGACTACGTGTGTAATACTGTATTAAAGGCATTGCATTATATGGTACTTTGTTTTCATTCAACATGATGCATCTGAATCCATAATAACGAGGCATATTTAAAGCGATCTGTTTTTCTTCAACGGTATTTAATTTCTGTATTTTTTGGTGAACATCTGCTCGTTGCCGTTTGCTTTTAGCTTTGGAAGACATGTCCAAAATTGGTGGATATTCTGGCGATTCTGTGTACTCATTTTGTTCTGCTAAGGCAGCCTGAGATTGCGACCTTGTGATAATATGCTTTAATCTAGGGAACGTTCTATGTACTCTATTGAGGTACATTTCTATAAATATTACTTAATTTCTAAAAATGCCTAACACAATAAACCTGAAGATATTGTTGACAGATAACTTATTCTTAATATTTGAGGTTATTTATGTTACAGAGTTACACCGTTACGTTCGGAAATAAACATACCGTATTTAATTGACTATGATCTTTAATATGATTTTAATAATAATTTTGAAAATAGAGATATGTTATTTTAACTAATTGACAATATATTTTTTCGTATCAAATATTTTTAGGATAAGCCTACTACGGTTGCTGTTTCTGTACAACAGTATTAATTTCTGAACTGTACATAAGCTGACTGGCTGATGCAACGTTTAGATTTGACATATGCCTGATAGCCACCGTGCAAATTTATTTTGGATTATAACCACTTTAAGTATTTTGATACTAACAGTTTAATTCGACTTTTAATCATGGACGAAGATATGGTGTTTGATCCGTCTCTGAAGAAGAAAAAGAAGAAGAAGACTGGTTTCGATGCGGCATTAGCAGGCGATCAAGGTGAGAGCACGAGCGTGGAGGTGCCCGTTGGGACGGGTGACGTCGACTTGCCCGAAGATGATAACCTCGATTTGGATAACTTTGGAAAGAAAAAAAAGAAGAAAAAGAAGGGTGTCTTTAATATGGAAGAGCTTGAAAACACAATGCCTGAAACACCACCTGCCGAGGAACAAGAACCACAGGAAGATGACGTTATAGACGACTTAGATCTAGATATTGACTTTTCAAGACAGACTAAGAAGAAAAAGAAGAAGAAAACCCTTGAAGAACTTGTTATTGAAGATGAAGTTAGGGGTGAGGATCAAGAAAATGTGGAGGACACAGCTGGGGAGTGGATAGGCACTGATCGAGATTATACTTATGACGAGCTTTTAGAACGTGTTTTTGACATTATGCGCGAGAAAAACCCTAGCATGGTTTCTGGCAAGAAGCAGAAATTCATAATGAGACCGCCCCAAGTGGTGCGAATTGGTACTAAGAAAACATCATTTGCCAATTTTACAGAAATATGTAAAACCCTTCACAGACAGCCTAAACATTTATTAGACTTTTTATTGGCTGAGTTGGGTACAAGCGGGTCTGTAGATGGTAATAGTCAACTGATCATTAAAGGACGTTTCCAACAGAAACAAATTGAGAATGTACTTCGTCGGTATATTAAGGAATATGTAACATGTCATACATGTCGTTCACCTGACACCATCCTTCAGAAAGATACTCGATTGTTCTTCCTTCAATGTGAGACTTGTGGTTCTCGTTGCTCTGTGGCCAGCATTAAATCAGGTTTCCAGGCTGTAACTGGAAAGCGTGCTGCCATGCGTGCAAAGACTGCATAAAGTATTTAGTGTATAGTGATAATTAACTAATTTTAACAGTCTAAGAGTTGGGGTACATACAGTAATTATACTTGTGTTGTTTTAAAATATTGTAAACTAACTATTGTTGTCTAAAGATGTTTAAAATTATTATGCAATTATGATGATATGTGTATAGCTTGTTATGAAATAACCTGTCATTCGAAATTCATAAATTTATGTATAATACTTTTTATTGTAATTTTATATTGAATTAGAAATAACTTTTGAATGGGGCATTGGAATTGTTTTCTTAGATGTTTATATATTTCTAGCACCAATAAGTTAGGTGGTAATAACTACTTACCATTATGTGACTGTTAACTTGTTCAAATTGGCACTAAATTATTGCTATTACGCACAATAAATGGGAACAAAAGTTAGGGACATATTAAAATTTACTATGAAATGAAAATGTCCATCTATAGCTAATGGTGGATGAAGCTTGAAGACTCACAATATAAACCTACACTTTATTTCATACAGATTAAGTTGAACTTGGCCTAGACCAAGGTCACCACGAATTGCCCTTACCTTTGCCTAGTAATAGCAAAATGGTGTATATTTGGCCTTCAGGAATTATATATGCTTGTTATATTGTTTAATGTATGCTTAAATGCTAGTGGTGTGCTCAAATAATCGCAAGACATTTTCTGGATGTACCCCATTCTAACCCCCCTATATTTATGTATAGCTCACTTCTGTATTCTCAAATACACAATGGTTTTATAAATTGTTGTTTTATTTATAAATTATTAGATTATAGTGCGGTCTCAGTTGCGATAACTTAGATTATGACATGAACTTCTTTATCTAATAAAGATAAGGAACAGTACTATTTTTTGGATAGAAGTTAGTGTACCTAGTACACAGTTTGAAGACCACCTATTTATTAAAGATCTAAGTTGACCGTAGGCTGAGGAAAATTTAAATTTTCTGCAATGGCCAAAACTAAATAAGAAATTTTAGCCCTACCCAGCCATTTAAAAGCGAAACAAGCTTACATTCGCATTTATAGTTGCAAGTTAATTCTTAAAGGTGTGACTGGCGTTGTTATACCCACTGCCACGTAAATTTAGTCATCATGTTATTTCTTAATCTACTTTGTGAACACATTATTTTGTATCACACATATCTATGAGGAAGTCTTTCTTGCTGAGGTACGATTACCGAGCGCATGAGAACTATCACTACAACTATTATGCTTACAGGTTTTGAAACCACTACGATTTAGTAATTTAAATATACTACTCCCTCACACGAGCTTGCTACAGTACTATAATTTGTAGGACTGAGAATTGTTTGTAATTGCATATTTATTTCAAAACCGTTAGGACTGACGAAGTCATACCGGTTTACCTATATTTGAAAATCAATGTGCATGTTTCTTATACATATAGCTTTCAAAACGGCTGTAGCGATTTTGATGACATATGCACTTTTCATGTTAGCCTAGCGGGTGATCCTGTGAATCTTGGTATCTTAGCAATTTTGTGTCATCAATATAAAGTGAGATTATTAAACTTTACTGCGATTATTCAGTATTTTGGACGGCTCGCTAGTGGTAGTCTCGCGGTAATTTGGTTGCTATTGAGTAACAGGTGTTTCGACGAATTTTCAGTGACAGAAAGATCTTTATTTTGCTTATAAGGTAAGTATTTTAGGTTTTTTTATCTATTAAGTAAGGTCTGGTCCCTTACTTTCAATTGGGTATCGTAAAAGACGCAGAAAGACAAGTGCATAGGAGAACTCGAAACAAAACCTGTGGCAACCTGTCTGGACAGTGTGGAAATTGGAAAAGTAATTAGTCAGCCAGTATCCCTCCTACTGTGGAAAGATTCGAACCCAATATTAGTGTGTACAGGGGCATACCCAGGTTCTGGCCACGGGGGGGGCAAGTCAGATTTTTTATACGCTAGGTGCTTATCTATACATATAAAAGGAGAAGCTGACTAACATATCAACACAGAGCCTAAAATATAAGAGCTAGAACCTTGAAATTTTGCACAGGGGTTCCCTTTATAGCGTACGGGAGCACTAAGAAAGGATTTTCGAAAATTCATCTCTTAACATTTTATCTTCTACAGCGCCCCAACCCCCCCCCCCCCCCCCCCGCTCCTACCTGGGTACGCCCATGAGTGTGTAAATAATGGATAAACTACTGTAAAAAGAAGGTACACGTAAGTACTTAACTTCTAACTGCAATGCTGAGAATAAGGTTTTCATAATTTTATGCATAACTGTAAATGTAACAGCAATAACTTCTAATTGTATTTAATCGCTCTAATGAGAAAATAAATAGTTAAATGAAATTGTAGAAATGTGGTAATTTCTACAATTTAATTAATATTAGATATTGCCTATAATGGCAAAAGTGCAAGCGACACTTCTAATAGTAAGTGATTCTGCCGCTCATAGACCTTAGCAATACTGAAGATAAGCTCAGCTGCTGCTTGCCAGAAGATATCTTCAAGCTCTTAGACTGTACCGACGTCGGCATCGACATCAACGGCGAATACATCTCACCTTCGATTTGCAGACGATATCTTCGTTATGGCAGAATAAATGGAGGACCTTGGCAGCATGTTCAACGATCTCACCAGGGTATCCCAACTAGTAGGTTTACGAATGAACATGGACATGTCGAAAGTCATGTCAAATGCCCATATTGTTCCTGCACTGGTCCTATTTGGCAATACGATTCTCGAAGTTGTTGATCATTATGTCTACCCTGGACAAACAGTCCAGTTAGGTAGATCCAACTCAGCATCAGCGACATCAGGTGCGATATTCACGCCTGCGCCGCCCAAGTCGCCGGCGGCGGATCGTGTCACCGTAGAGGATTTCCTCACGCACATGCTCCGCCGTTTCCTTCCATTAGATTACTGCCTCACAGAAGGCGGCGACCGTGTTCCAGTTCCTGACGCTGTCGAGCATCTCCCTAGCGATGGTCGGCACCAATGATTGCGACGAGTTCACGGTGCTGCTATGCCTACGTGGCACACACCTCGAGCGTGTGCTGCGTCTTGTCCTCGTCGCAATCACAGTGGTGGCAGGACGACGTGCTCTCCCTCCTCACGAATTTGTGCAGGTACTTGGCGAAGCAACCGTGCCCCGTCAACACCTACACCAGTCGGAAGGAAAGCACCCCGTGCCGTCGACCCAACCATTCCATCAGCACCAGCTGGAAGGCTTTAATGGTCCGAACACCGTACCGAGGTCTCTCCAGCCGGAGTGCCCAACGGGCAATGACGTCACGGCGGGCGTCGGTCCGCCAGGCGGCCAGCTCCTTCAAGGTGACTATGCCGCCTTCCGCCTGTGTCACCAACACCCACCGGGAGAGCCCGTCGAGCATGCCCGCCTCCAAATCCCACGGGGGCGGTCCGGGGCAACTGGCACGCTGCCTACGTCGCCACCATGCGGTAACCGCGTATGACCTTCTGTGCCACAAGAGAGCCTTCAGACGGACGGTCAGAGACTCCACCCACACCGTTGCGCCGTATAGGGCCATAGACCGGATCACCCCCGCGTACTGCCGTCGGCATGTAGCGCTGGGTCCGTCGACATTCGGCATGTCGTGACACCGCCCGTCGTGGGCGTCCGCACAACGCTCCCTACTCGGTTAGCGTAGAGGACGCTGCGCCCCTCCAAGTAGTCTGTCACCAGCGGCACCAGCCGCCTTAGGTATACGGGCACCCCGTGATTACCGAAGCGCTTCCCTGATGCAGCTGAATGGCAGACTGGAATGCGTTGCCGATGTCTAGGGACAGCAGCAGCATCCGTGTAGGTCCATTTTCCTTCCTTTGAGGGAAGGCTCAAGCCCAGCAATGGGACATATGTGAACTGAGATGATGATGAAAATGGTTATTTGAGTGTATCTTGGCTTTGGTTATATTAATTGATTATATGAATTGATAAATAAGATTGGATTGGATATTAACTTCCATTAAAACAAAAATACAAGTATTTTGAAAACAATATAATAATAACTATAATTAATAATAATATAATATAATAATACAAGTATATATTTAATATAATAACAAAAATATATCAATGCTTATGCAAGTGTTGTATATACTTAAGCATAATAATAAAGTTCATACAGATTATGAATATTACCTTTCATATAGACTAGGTATATTTTGTATATTATGAGACTATATAACACTGATGTTTTCCTTAATAGGAATGTATATAATATATAGATATATATATTATTTACTTTAGATATGTATGTATGCATGCATGTCGCCGTAACTACAACTATTGAAACATAACAAGCTTTTAGTACAAATAATATTAATAAATAGGGTACATTTTCAAATCAACATTAGCAAATTATATTCATATTGTAAAGTATCATATTTTTAATGAAGTATTAATAATAATTTTTTATTCAATGATTAATAAAATACTATATAAATATGGTCCGAGTTCTTGCATCTTTTTATATTTTCTTTAGGGTTAAACCCATTAATTGCGCAGCGTTAAAATAGTAATAAAATATTTTTTGAGCATTATCCTCCTAGGTAATTTTACTAATAATAAACAATTACAATCACATTATACCATAAATGTTAGTGTAATTATGCTGTAATAATCAAAAATGTATGTCAATTACCCTCACAGGATTTTAGCTTTAGCAAATAAATCCTTATATATCATAAGGAATTAATTACATATTTTGATGTAAGGTTAATTGCCAGGCAAAATTTGAGGCTTATAGTCAAGCTGTGTAGCTTTCAATAAACTTTCAGCATACAAGTCCAGGCGTTGTGTCATTCTAAAGCCCCATTTATCTTTAATTTGACGACATAAGTTCAAATCAACTTGTGAAATCAATAGCCCATCTTTTACTCTAGACAAGCTTGGTGTTCGACAACCATCAGGAGCAGTGGCATAACTAGATCCATAGAAGTGTCCAAAATCTTTATGAGCCGGCTTTCCATCAGCTGATGTGAACTCATTAGGGAAAGATTCCGTTCCAACTCTATTTATAGCAAAAGTGAAATAACTATTTGCGATCGCAGCATTACGAGCTTCAACAGACCATAAATGCTCACTGAGTCCTGCTACGGTTGCAGAGGGATTAAATACTAATTCGGCGCCATTAATACCAAACATAAGCCAGTTTTGTGGGTGATGACGTCCATAACAAATGTTAATAGCTATTTTACCATATTTGGTATCAAATACAGGATGCCCAGTATTGCCTTCAAAGTAATATGTAGACTCATTAAAGTCTCCGACCCTTGGAATGTGATTTTTACGATGTTTGCCTATTACTTTACCAAATTCATTTATAACAACGGCAGTGTTCCAAATAATGTCACCGTGAGTTTCATCTCGTTCTAATATCGGTGATATAATAATCATACCATATTTAGCTGACAAGTTTTGAAGAAATTGAATGCTGGGTCCAGTATTGGCACATTCTGCAAATTCACACCAAGGGAACTTCTCTCTGGTACAAAAGGCGAAAGGCATACTCCAAGCTTCTTGCAGACATAATACATTGACTCCTTCACTTGCTGCACATTCAATAATAGGTTTTATTTTTTCAAATATGGCTTGTCTCTGCTCAGGGATTGTTTTAGAAGTAGCTGCGGCGATTGAGTGCTGGATAACACCAATTTTAACAATTCGAGGACTTCTTGTGTCTTCTTTTTTAGCTGGAAAATCGTAAGCAGCTACCTCGAAACCATTTTTCTCCGCAATTTCTAAGTTACTTGCTTTTATGTTTAATTCTTGATGAGAAGTTCTGCCGTAATGTATTCTGTTGAATTCTTCCAGATCATTCCCAGACAATGCGTTTCCTATGAGTTTATCAAAACTAGGGAGTTCAGTTGAAGAGGCCATTTTATTTAGTGCACGTTAAAGTAGACGTAAAATATATTAAAAGACGTTCAAATAGTCTTTACACTCCTATCTAGATAAACCATACGTAACGTAATCGTATAACAATGAACAAACATATTATGTTATTTATGTGAGTAGATAGTTACCATTATCTGAAATAACCTGTATTTGTATAAAGTTTACCTACACTGAGAATTGAACCTAGTATTCTCTGGCTATGGTATAAACTAAATATTAAACAGGTCACAGCATATCATACCATAACAGCTTGATAAGATAATAAGTGTCAAACAAATAGTGTCAAATATTTTTTTATTTAATGAAGCATTGGCAACGAAGCCATCAGCTGGCTAAACTTTCCATTATGGGCCATTGATTTCGAAATTCATTTTTTTATTATAGATAGTACTCGTAAATAGATGGCTTCTTACAAATTTTCAAGTTGCGGAACATCACGGTTTACGAGATATAATTTTTTAAAGTTCCCAACTTCCCATACAAATTGGAAAACAGCACGCCATTTACAAATTTTTAGAACTGTAGCAAACCGTATGTATTCGGTACTGAGTAACGGGTGCGGCATTTAGTACGAAGTAACGAAACATTACTCACGAATCCATTTCGTTACTCGCATGTTTCGTATTATGGGTAGGTACCTACACTGTTTTAGTTCACACAAGTAACCTTGATGCCTATAACGTTTGCTGATCGTATATATTATGCATTCGCGCGCTTTTTCTGTAAATTAAAGATGTACGTTACAAAGAACGATGTTTGTTTGATAAGTAATCTGGCAATTCGTCGTTAATTTTTTTACTGTTTGTTGAATATATTGCGATGGTAAACAAAGTTTAAGATTAGAAATAACATAAACTCATTGTCAACATTTTTAAAATAATAAATCCATTGCAAAATTTGTAGATTCTGTTAATAATTCATTTGTAGTTTTACACGTTACCTATTAAATGAATCTAAATTTAGAATAACTTTAACACAAATCGGGTTCAACATACGGTAAAGTGAAAAATGCACCTTACGTAGCTGGTATACAAATGTATTCTACAAATAACGAATGTAGCTATGCCGTGACGTTATACTGTAAGGGTACGGAATACGACTCGATTCGGTGTCCTAAGATACAGGTATCAAAAGTAACGAGTAACGTAACGATACGAAAGTAAAGTCGTTTGCAATAGAATCCAACAATCATGTAAACAAATATGGCGGACTGACATTGACAGCGTATTGTTTGTGCCCATAGTGATGTCATAGTGTTCTAATTTAATTTTAATTAAATTTATTTTTCTATTTATTTTAATTTTAAGCCATAGAGTATGGCCCATAGTAGTATAAGTACTAAAATAAAACTGACTAATAGATTAAATATATAAGCCATAGACTATAAAATAAAACTGATTATATAGAAAAAAAGTGTTTATTAAAACAAATTTAAATCTTCGTCTTCGTCATCATCACTATCAGAAGTGTCGCCGGTGACCGTAATTATAAATGGAACCACTGTGTCATCGCTTGCCGTGTCTAAAATGCCGTCGAGCTTTTTCATTTCTTCCTCTTCCTTTAGGACGTGACTTACGCATTTCGACCATTGTTCGGCTCCGATTCTCGCCAACCCTTCGTTCAATAAAGTTTTTATTGCCGCCATTTTAAAAGATTTGTTATTTCTCCCAACATATGACTTAACCTGTGCCCAAATGAGCTCAATTGGGTTGAGTTCGCAGTGGTAGGGAGGAAGGCGAAGCACAGTCAAAGTCCGTGATTTCGTGCAAAGGTCGTCGTTCCAAGAAAAATATGTCCAGCCAAATCGTAAAGCAAAACAAAAGTCCAAAATGAGAATGCAAAGTCGTAGAAATCGAAAACAGAAAACGGAAACAGAAAACACTAATGCACAGCGAACCCACAGAACAGTGAATGACAATTCTATAAACAAAATGGCCACCTGTCAATTTTATAAAACTAACCATTATTTTTATGGCTTAGGATACAATCCGTTTTGGTATAATTATATGAAGCTCTTGAAAAAAAAATTTTTTTGTATTCAAATAATATTAAATAAATTAATTAATTTAAAAATAAAAGTTAACTTCAGATTACGAACAACACTAACTTTTCAACGACTTATAGAGTTCGATGAGTAAAAAACTAAGATGACGGCTTGTCAAATACTTCGAAATTTTTACGTTGCAAATGTTTTAATCAAATTTAACATATAAATACAGTTAAATCGTGTTGAAGATAATGTGAAAACAATGGTGCGTTCGTTGAAATCAGCCTATGTTCATAATTGATCGTCAAATGTATGTGATTACGGAGTAATCGTGACAAATTGGTTTGTTTACATGATTGTTGAATTCTATTGCAAACGACTGTAAAGAGTACTCATTCTTTTAGTAACGAATACATGCGGGTACGCTTTCTTTCGTTACTTTTACACCATTACAAATTTTTAGTTTAGTTAAAATGTCAATATTGTCTTAGTAGACGTCAAAGTTGACATTTCACGTTCCGTTAACCTTAACAAAGACTTTTACGACATCCACGCGAAACAATAGGTAGGTTAGTTAGGTTCCTTTAGACCACGAGAAATAGGAGCACCGCGAAGCGGGGCTCCGTCGACTTATTTCGTGGAGTCTTCTAGCGTCTATAAGTCAATTTTTATTTATTACAGAAAGCAACAGAACGTGACACCATGAAAATATTGACATTTTAACCAATATAAAAATTTGCAAATGGCGTATTATTTTCCAATTTGTATGAGAACTTTAAAAAATTATATTTCGTAAACCGTGATGTTCCGCAACTTGAAAATTTGTAAGATGCCTACTATTTATGAGTACTATCTATAAAAAAAAATGAACTTCGAAATCAATGGCCCATAATGGAAAGTTTAACCATAGTCATTGTCCGTCAGTTAGTCAAGTCGTTATCATTAATTAGGCGCTGAAAACGTAATTAGATAATTTCTCTGGGAATTCCGGTTGAATATGAAAATACACGTAAATCACCCTCCCATCGACCGACGTCCCCCTCCCCTCGGGGAGGACGTCGGTCTTTCCTCACGCGATCGGCCCCTCGGCGGGTGACGGACTAATTCCCTCGGTCACGTCACCCGCGGCCTCGGCTAGGGCGGCATGAGGCGCAAGTACTCGCGCCTACAAAATTAGTACCTGTACTGAAAATATTTATATCTGGGCAAAAAAAAAAAAAGAAATGTGCCTCATATATGTGACAATGATGAGACATAGTTACTTAATAAACAATAATAATTAGGTAAGCACCAAGCTCTACTGGGATCGTTCTATCACCACGGACAGGACTATTCTTGCGAATAAGCCTAATATCGTGCTGATGGATACTAGATGTCGCTACGTTGGCTTTTTTTCAAAAAATCCCTAAATCCCTGTTTTCAAACATAATGTTTGTTGTTTCAACACGAGGTTTTTCGACGATACATCGTTGTTAAGAACGATGTTTTATCATAAGCTTATTAAAATTTGCCCGGAGGATTATATTCCTTCGTCGTAATATCTATGTCATCTCGCTGTTGTTAAAATATCCGACAAAGGTCCTAAAAAAAAAAGCTCATGTCGGAGGATTTTATTACTTAGTAACATTGATGTTCGATGTTTTCCTAACATTGATATATCGTTTATGAACATCGATGTATCTGTATGTTAAAACAGCCAACAAATGAAATGTCCTAAAAAAAAAAGCTCATCAAAATTTGTCCGGAGAATTTTATTTCTTAGTTGTAACATCGATGTGTGGTTTTCGATAAACATCGAACATCGTTCATAATCATCGATACATCGTTCATAAACATCGATGTTTTACTTTTGAAATCATCGATATCCTAACATCGATGTTTTTTATGAGCGTTGTTGCCTCCCTACCAATCATATTTTATTGCCTATTAATTAGGGATCGATGAACATCGATGTTCGGTGAATATCGCTGTTCGATGATCGATGTTGACAGGAAAAACATCGATGTTACTATAGGCAAAACATTGTGACATCGATATTAACGGAATTCGTCATCGATGTTAACGGAATTGGTCATCGATGATAGCTGACGCAATAAAATAATGAGCACTCGTCGCCGTCCTAACAAAAGAAAAAGCTCATCACAGTTCTGCCCGTAGAAAAGTACCTTACTACTACCGGGAGTCACCCTATATTATAAGACCCGACATAGATATCCCCTAAAAAAAAAGGTCATCACAATTCTGCCCGGAGAATTTTATTTTTTTATCAAATATTAAAACATAACATCGATGTTGGACTTTCGAAAATGACATCGATACTTTTCTAACGGTTCGGTTATCGATAAACATCGAATATCGAGGTTGGGTTTTCGATCATAACATCGATGTTTTACTAACATCGATCATTCCTACTCTTAATGCCTATAAAGCCCAGTCATAGCTCAAATTAACCTATACAAATAAATGTACTTCAGGCTTATTTTATTATACTTAATATTTTGACTAATATCTATTTAGCTGAGCTAATTGCGATATAATAAAGAATAAATATATTTATAAGATATATTTATTTAAATAAAGGTGAGGGTTTTTTTTGGGGTGGGCTACGGTTAGCGCACCCGCCGCCCGGCTCCGTCCGGGGCGACAGAGTGGCGGCGAGCGGGCCCTATACCCATCCATGTAGCACGTCGCCTTCGTCGTTGTGCCGACCACCAATGCAGAGATCCTTGACTTCAGTGGTCGGCCAGATGGAATACCCCGCGGGAGTACCCTCTCCCATCGCCGTCCCCCCGGGATGCCAATCACCGTCCCTCCGGGATGCCGATCGGCGTCGCGAGGCTAACCTGTCCGCGGGTGACGGACTAAATCCCCGGTCCGGTCACCCGCAGCTGATTGTTGTAGTAAACTTAGTTGTCCTAGTATATATATGTACATATGTACGTAGTCTATACGCTCCGTTCGACGTCCTCGTCACGTCCTCGACGAAGAGGACGACAATATCACACTCGCTCAACAAAGAGCCTACACGGCCCGCGAGGCCTTAACAAATAAATATCCGCGGTTCCGCCCTCGCGGTGCGAATTCGCGCCGCGCAAAAGTCACTACTAAAAACGTGGGCACGCCCACTTTGCCTCCAGCGACGCCCCAAGCCGAGGTCCGTTCCCCACAGGGGGAGCCCTTGGGCGATGTCGCTTAGCATACTTTTCTCCGGGTTGAGAGCCCTCAGCGCTCACCCATAGTCCGCGTCAAGCTGTCAAGGCCATCTGCGGCCAACAGCTGTACACAAAAAAAAAAAAAAAATGTCTATACGCAGTAGTGTGTGAGTAAGACGGAGCGACGCGATGTTGTGCGCAAGCGCCGTTATGCGCTATGTCTCTCGCTGCACTGAGCTTGCTTACCTACATTAGTGTATATTAAAGAAAGTAAATGATTATTGAATTATAAACTGGCTAAGTGCGAGTCAGAGTCGCACAAGAGGGGTTCCGTACCATTAACTATAAAAATCGCGTTTGTTGCGTGGAAAATATTATTACCCCTTAAATATTTAATATCTGGTTGACCGTGTATTTTTGACCGGAATTTTTTTTTGTTGTATATTTTTTGTAATGTATAAACTCAAAAATTACTAGACCTATTTATAGTATAACCTATCTATATATATAAAAATGAATTGCTGTTCGTTAGTCTCGCTAAAACTCCAGAACGGCTGGACCGATTTGACTAATTTTGGTCTTGAATTATTTGTGGAAGTCTAGGAAAGGTTTAAACGGTGAGAAAATATGGAAAATTGTGAGTAAAATACTAAAACCAACAATTTTATTTTCCCTTACAAACTTCTTACCTGTCAAACATTTGGTGTTCGTCCCGCTGATTCGGTATTTTTGGAATAATTACATTTAGATCAAGATTAAAAAAGGTATTGGGATCGATAAAAAAGGCGGTATATTAAATAGCTAGACAATAATTCAACAAACAGGGGTGTCGCAAAAGACAACCAAGGGATATAATATCTATGTAAGAGAAGAAAAACTCGAAAAAACCCTATATTAACACGTCTGACCAGCTTGGTATAGTAGGTCGCTTTCTCTCCCATAGTGTAGGAGGTGCAAGCCCATCAGCTGGACGCGTATGGGCTGAGATGATGATGATGATTTATCAGCCGCCCACAAATAGTGTAAAGTTGTGGACTAAGGAAATATGACTCTTGCCGTAAATTCAATTCAGTTGGATTATTAATAATTCCATTATATTGATACCTTTGAGGCCGAGTCCCGAGACTGCCTCAGTTTCGGCAACTTCACGCCATTTGTAGGAGGCTGATAAATCATCTTCGTCGCCTCAACTTATAAATGTCCCACTGTTGAGCTCAGGCCTCATCCACTATGGGAGGGAAATCGATCTACTATACCGCGCTGGTGAGACGTGTTGGTATAGGCTTTTGTGCCGAGTTTTCCTTATCTTGCATAGATATTATATGCATATTATATCCCTTAGTCGTCTTTTACGATACACACAGCTGGTGAATTGTATTCTTACTCCGTCACCGCACGGATAATACTAAAACCAAACTGATAAATACTAAAATAAAATAATTAGGAAAATAGGCGATACGAAGTTCGTCGGTTCAGCTAGTAATGAATAAATTAATATACCTTAGTCACATTGATAAATTGGAATTTCTGGTGCCGTCGGCTATTTTCGATTTAATATGAATTCGTCAAATGACATCCTCAAAAAAAAAATAGTTTTCTTATGACGACTTCATAATAAAACGAAAAAGCGTAGCAGACAACACACGAAGTCTCAATTTAAGGCAACATGACCAGATATTTTTATTAGAACTTTATCGCGTCATTACTAATAGTACTATAGAAACTATCAAATATAATACTTAATAAAGTGAAATAAAAAATTATAATTACAAGGTTAGATGTGAAGAAGACGCACTGTGTCTGAACTTATTTTTAAAAAATCAGGGAAAATAATGGGAATCTGGTATCCCTATTTTACTAACCTGTCATGGCTACCATGGCAGGTTAACAAATAACAAGCATTTAAATGAGATTAATGGCACTCTGTTAACCTTTTTGTGTTCATAAAAGCTTTTATCTTTTAGGAACATATCTCTTTCACCACTTTTTAATGCCTTAGGCATGATTATAACAACAATAGAACAATAAAACCTAGAAATGCTAATAAGAAATTTCACTGTTTGACGTTATCTGTGCTGTGGTAGGGATGGGCGAGCTTTCTGAAGTAGATCGATTGGAATTGTCGTACAAAGAATCGATTCACAAAAAATTGAGGTCTGAAGGATCGATTCCCGATTAATCGATCTATCAATCTTTTCTTTTGAAGGGGCTTGTGATGACCTTTTTTTAGGCAATCTAGAGAGCAAATATGTGATGAGCTTTTTTTTAGGAAATCTGAAAGTGTTATTAATCTTATAATATAGAATAAAACATTAACGTACTTAGTACGTTGTGGGCAGAAACAATTGAATGACAATTCTCTAGGGTAAAGTATCGATTCAGTGCTTCGTATCGATTTATAAAATCGACTTTTTTGGTCCTGAAAAATCGATTCTTCGATTAATCTATCTCAGATCGCCATTCCTATGCTGTGGTCACAAATTATAAAGTATATGATTTTAGTGCAGTCTCTCACCATCTTGGAAGCGGACTGTGCGTGTGTTTTGTGTTGGTGATGATCTTTTCTTTTTTTGACTCGGCTATACTTTGGACTGATCTGGCTTTATACGTTGACCTTGTATACACTCATACTGGACTCTGTTTACGCAAACCTTATTTATTGTTAGAAAAATGTCTACAAAAGGACGTAGTTCTACTATGAACGTTCGTGAGTTGATTGTGAAATTACACGAATATTTTGAACGTGAGTCACAAAACGGGGACCTCTACTGCCAGTGACACAAGTACAGGAACATGTTGCTGAAGCACTAGGAATTAGAGAGCGTACCGTAGGCAAGATTATCAAAGAAAAGTACCTTCAGGCACTGCAAACCATTTATTACATACACCAAAAAACGGCACGAGAACAAACCAATAACAGATATAGATCAATTTGATATAGATGCCATTCGAAACTACGTCTACAGTTATTTTACAAGAGGTGAATATCCAACTTTGATGAAAGTTCGACTGTCATTAATCGATGCCAGTTTATACAATGGTTGCATTTATTCTCTGAGAACGATTTTAACACAAATCGGTTTCCAATACAAAAAAAAAATGGATAAACGCAAAATAATTCTGGAAAGGCCAGACATTATTGTGCAAAGAATTTCTTTTTTACGAGAAATAAACAATATAAACAACCGGGATAACGTTATATTTATTGATGAAACATGGCTCAATGCAAATCATACAATATGGTAAACATGGACAAATGATACCGAAGCTTCTTGCTCCAAAGTGTCCACAAGCAAAGGTGGGCGGCTCATTATTTGCCACGCAAAACCTCCTCCAGCTGATCTATAGCTGGAAAAGGTTTTGTCGAAAATTGTCTCGTGGCCTTTCATTCGAAGAGCACAAAATAATACCACGAGGAAATGGACGCAGAAAGATTTAAAGAGTGGTTTAAGACTCTTATTCATAACCTCCCCGAAAATTGCATTATAGTGATGGACAACGCTCCGTACCATTCTGTCCAAATCAACAAAGCACCAACACAAATGAATAAAAAAGGCGTTTTAACGGAATAGCTGCAACGATAAGGTGGGGCCAACATGTTAAAAGCAGAGTTGTTGTCGTTATTGTCGTTGTCGTCGTTGAAACATGATCAAACACTACCAGACACGTTCAGACATGATGGAACACGATGAGACACGATCAGGCACGATGAAACAATATTAGACAAGACGAGATACGATCAGACACGATGAAA
This sequence comes from Lymantria dispar, assembly GCA_032191425.1. Lineage (NCBI taxonomy): Eukaryota > Metazoa > Arthropoda > Insecta > Lepidoptera > Erebidae > Lymantria > Lymantria dispar. The sequence continues at coordinate 25,337,165 of CM063452.1, read as the reverse complement.
TACGTCCAGGCACGCTCACAAACGATGAGATACGATCAGACATGACCAGACACATTTGACACAATGAGACAAACTGAGGCATGATCAGACACAACCAGATACTACCAGATACGTTCAGACATGAGCAGACACGTTGAGACACGATGGGATACGATCAGACATGATGAGACAAGATGAAACACGATCAGACACGTTCAGACACGATAGAATACGATAGGATACGGTCAGACACGATGAGACAAGATGAGACATGATCAGACACGACCAGATATGTTCAGACACGTTCAGACATGATAAGACACGATGGGACACGATCAGACTTGATAAGACAAGATGAGACACGAGCAGACACGACTAGACACGTTCAGACACGTTCAGACATGATGAAACACGATCAGACAGGTTCAGACACAATCAGACACGACAAGACACGATGACACTCGATCAAATATGACCTTGCACATTCAAACACAATAAGCCACGATGATACACGTCCAGACACGTTCAAACACGATCAGACACGATGATACAAGATGAGACACGATCAGACATGACTAAACCTGTTCAGACACGATCAAACATGTTCAGACACGTTGAGACACGTTCAGACACGGTCAGACACGTTCAGACATGACCAGACACGTTCAGACACGACCAGATATGTTTAGACACGATTATATACGATCAGACATGACCTTACACGTTAAGATACGATGAGGCAGGTCCAGACAGGTTCAGACACGATGATACAAGATGAGACACGATCAGACATGACCAGATTTGTTCAGACACGATCAGACATGTTCAGACATGATCAGACACTTCCAGACATATTCAGACACGATCAGACACGATGAGACAGATCCAGGCACGTTCAGACACGATCAGACCCGATGATACAATATGAGACACGATCAGACACGACCAGACACGTTCAGACACGTTCAGACATGATGAAACACGATCAGACAGGTTCAGACACAATCAGACACGACAAGACACGATGACACTCGATCAAATATGACCTTGCACGTTCAAACACAATAAGACACGATGATACACGTCCAGACACGTTCAAACACGATCAGAGACGATGATACAAGATGAGACACGATCAGACATGACTAAACCTGTTCAGACACGACCAAACATGTTCAGACACGTTGAGACACGTTGAGATACGTTCAGACACGTACAGACACGACCAGACACGTTCAGACACGACCAGACATGTTTAGACACGATTATATACGATCAGACATGACCTTACACGTTAAGATACGATGAGGCAGGTCCAGACAGGTTCAGACACGATGATACAAGATGAGACACGATCAGACACGACCAGACACGTTCAGACACGTTCAGACATGATGAAACACGATCAGACAGGTTCAGACACGACAAGACACGATGACACTCGATCAAATATGACCTTGCACGTTCAAACACAATAAGACACGATGATATACGTCCAGACACGTTTAAACACGATTAGACACGATGATACAAGATGAGACACGATCAGACATGACTAAACCTGTTCAGACACGACCAAACATGTTCAGACACGTTGAGACGCGTTGAGACACGTTGAGACACGTTCAGACACGACCAGACACGTTCAGACACGACCAGACATGTTTAGACACGATTATATACGATCAGACATGACCTTACACGTTAAGATACGATGAGGCAGGTCCAGACAGGTTCAGACACGATGATATAAGATGAAACACGATCAGACATGACCAGACTTGTTCAGACACGATCAGACATGTTCAGACATGATCAGACACTTCCAGACATATTCAGACACGATCAGACACGATGAGATAGATCCAGGCACGTTCAGACACGAGCAGACCCGATGATACAAGATGAGACACGATCAGACATGACCAGACCTGTTCAGACACGATCAGACATGTTTAGACACATTCAGACATGATGGGACATGGTCACACTTGATGAGACAAGATTAGACAAGGTGAGACATAACCAGACACGTTCAGACACGAACAGACACGATTAGACATGATCAGACATGATCAGACATATTCAGACACGACTAGACAGGTCTAGGCACGTTCAGAGACGATCAAACCCGATGATACAAAATAAGACACGATCAGACGTGATCAGACCTATTCAGACACGATCAGAAATGTTTAGACACGTTCAGACATGATCAGACTTGATGAGACAAGATTAGACAAGGTGAGACATGAACAGACACGTTCAGACACGAACAGACATGTTCAGACACGATTAGACATAATCAGATGTCTAAACCTGTCTGAACATCAGACAGGTTTAGACATGATCAGACAAAATAAGACACGATGTGATATGTCCGGCCACGTGCAGACACGATCTGACACAATGAGACACCATCAGATATGACCATACACGTTCAGACACGATGAGACACATTCAGACACGACCAGACATGTTTAGACACGATTAGATACGATCAGACATGATCTTACACGTTAACAACTTAACTGTCCCCGTACAATAAAATTTACGACTACCCTACGTCCATCATATTTTCTTTTCTGTTCAATTAAAGAATATTCACATTGCCTAAAAAAACAGTATTTCATAAAAACAGTCATTGTTTTTAATTTGTTTTATATATTTGATTTTGTGAGCCATATATGACTCATGGGCGTAGGATAAAAAAATCCTTCCCAAGTTCAATGAGTCACATGTGTACATACTGACTATAGACAAATACATTGGATGACAAATAGTCAATAATATTATATTATCTATTGCCGCCATTAAATATTTGATTATCTACCCGCGTAATATTTTTATTACTATTTGAGGTTGTAATTTCATATGATATTGTCTAAATTGGCTAGAAGAACTGTCACCATGGCAGAATTCGTGCATTTTTTAGAAAATTCTGATTCCAATGAAGACCCATTCAGCAATGGTAGCGATGATGAATATCAGCCCGAAGATAACGATGAAGACAGCGAGGATACTAAGTTATCTGTTTTGCAAGTTCAAGAACAATTAGTGCGATATTTTCTCGGGCCAGCAGCAACTACTATAGAACTGAACCTGCCCCATAGACCTTCGCTGTCTCTGACTGCAAGACCTTCAGGTTCTTCTTTTTCTTCTGATCAGTCTTCAAGAAATTCCGTGTAATACTATAAACAATAAATTAGTTCGAAAGAGATGCAGCGGTTGCTATGCTAAACTTAAAATTCATGAGCAGTTGGCTCGCAAAGCCAAACAAGTGCATACAGAGTGCAAAGCATGTAAAAAAGCATTTTGTTTGGATTTCTACAACGAAAAACACGTTTGATTAATCAGTTCATGGAATATTTTTTCTAATAAAACCTTTTATTTGTGTTTTATTTTAATTTGATTGCATACAAATACAAAATCCGATGCCTATAGGACTGCTCATGATTATTATTCATCTGTAGTATAAAAAAAAACTTTTGCGAAATATTATTTAATTTTCTTAATATTTAAGCTTTTCGCTACAAGTTCACGTAATTTATATTAGTACATTATGCCACGTTCATAACAAAAAAGTATCCCCAAATTGCATCAACAAAAGAGTCACATGTGACTCATGGACTTATTCCTAAAGCTCATCATGAGTCATATGTGACTCATTGGACAGTCAAGTTGTTAAGATACGATGAGACACGTCCAGACAGGTTCAGACACGACAGACACGATAAGACACGATGATACAAGATGAGACACGATCAGACATGACCAGAATTGTTCAGACACGATCAGATACGATGAGACATGATCAGTCACGTCGAGACATGTTCAGGCATGATCAGACACTTCCAGACATATTCAGACACGATCAAACACGATGAGACACGATGAGACAGGTACAGGCACGTTCAGACACGAACAGACATGTTCAGACATGATCAGACACTTCCAGACATATTCAGACACGATCAGACCCGATGATACAAGATGAGACATGATCAGACATGTCCAGACCTGTTCAGACATGTTTAGACACGTTCAGACATGATGGGACATGATCAGACTTGATGAGGCAAGATGAGACATGACCAGACACGTTCAGACACGAACAGACATGTTCAGACATGATCAGACACTTCCAGACATATTCAGACACGATCAGACCCGATGATACAAGATGAGACACGATCAGACATGTCCAGACCTGTTCAGACATGTTTAGACATGTTTAGACACGTTCAGACATGATGAGACATGATCAGACAAGATGAGACATGACCAGACATCTTCAGACACGAACAGACATGTTTAGACAGGTTTAGACATGATCAGACACGATAAGACACGATGAGACACGATCAGATATGACCATACACGTTCAGACACGATGAGACACGTCCAGACACGATCAGACACGATGAGATAAGATCAGACACTTCCAGACATGTTCAGACATGATCAGACACGCTGAGACACGATAAGATACTATAAGACACGATGAGAAAGATGATACAAAATGATACAAGATGAGACACGATCAAACATGACCAAACACGTTCAGACATGATCAGACACGTTCAGACATGATGAGTCAAGATTGAACAAGATGTTACGCGATCAGACACGACGAGGCACGTCAAGACACAATCAGACAAGTTCAGACACTATAAGACACGTTCAAACACGCTCAGACATGACCAGCCACGTTCAGACACGATGAGAGAAGATGAGACATGACTAGACCCGTTCGACACGATGAGACACGATTAGACATGACCAGACACCTTCAGACATGAGCAGATAATACGTTCCGACACGATGAAACAAAATGAGACATCATCAGACACGACCAGACACGTTCAGATATGATGGAACACGATGGGACACGATCAGACACGATGAAACAACATTCGACAAGGCGAGACACGATCAGACACGATGAAACACGTCCAGGCACGCTCAGACACGATGAGACACGATCAGATATGACCAGACACGTTCGACACGATGAGACAAGCTGAGACATGATCACACACAACCAGACACGACCAGACACGTCCAGACATGAGCAGACATGTTCAGACACGATTAGACACGATGGGTTACGATCAGATACGATGAGACAAGATTAGACAAGTTGAGACACGATCAGACACGACCAGACACGATGGAACACGATCAGACACGATGAGTTAAGATTAGACAAGATGAGACACGATCAGACACGACCAGACACGTTCAGACATGATGAGACACGATGGGACACGATCAGACATGATGAGACAAGATTAGCAGACGTTCAGACACGACCAGACCTGTTCAGACACGAATAGACACAATTAGACATGACTTTACACGTTCAGACACTCTGAGACACGTCCAGACACGATAAGACATGATGATACTGTTGTGTAGAATGACACGACAATGAAACGCTGAGGCTCAACGCAGACTGGTTTATTAAACCACTTGACCGTTATTAGAAGCTTATTATATTGAGATAGGCACTTCCGTTTTCCTTTATATTTTGCATCTTTTTCTTGAATATACGTCTGTCTCTCTCGCACACTCCCCACTTTTGCCAGGTAGTGGGGCGCAGTAGAACTGCGAGCTCGGTGCGCCTTGGTTTATCATTGGCTTTAAGTTTTCTGTTGAAGCAACTTGTGCTCCCTGATCTAAGTCTTAGTGTTGATACCAAGCATCCTATAAGTTTTTAAAACAAAGACGAGCGTTCGCACGTAAGTTGCACAAATATTTAATTTCATATGTTAACGGTGTTACCGTTCCATTTTTAAATTTTGTTTTCTATATTTTTACGTCCATTGGACATTTGGTTCAGCGTACTTACCTAGTTGATGTATAAAAAAAAAAATACGTTTAAATTTTTATTATTTTGTGTATAGACAATGTTTGCTTCTATCTACGTTACTTTATTGTTGTGTGCTATGCCTTTAAAATGAAAAAGGTTATTGCAAATAACTTCGATATATCTACTGCCGGTACTTCGGTGTTTATATGGCAGTTTTATTGCATATAGTAGCAGTGACTTGAGTTCATCTTCGTTATGTAGTTACTCAGAATCTACGCAAGATTCTAAGAAAGGTAACAAAGACGACGTAGAACGAACTTGGTTAGTTAAATTAACAAAAGGAAATTGCAGTTTTCTTTTAAAAATCAATATAAGTATTCAAAAGTACCCCGATTATGAGGAGTCCTATCTTTTAGATATCAGTAGCGTCCTTTACGAAGGTTGTTATCGAATGTAAATGTACCCTCATCGCATGATGTTTACATATGAAACTAAACTTAGATATCCTATTGTACCTCATACATCTCAGGAATATTTAAAAATGTTGTATGACATATAACGTTTTGATAGTAGCTTTTTGTCACTTTTGTTACTTTTGATACTTGAAAACGTTACAACCACACGCCTCCTTTTGTAAAGTTAGAAGTAAACGAGAAGTAAAGGCGTTCGATAGCACACAGCATAATTATTCTGATAAATCTTGTGCAGCTATAACGTATGGCTTTTTACAACAAAAGGAAGTGTTTAGTAATAGTTCACGTAGTCTGTCAGCCTGGTCAAAATCTCCAAATGGGTCAAGCACTGACCTTACTGAAAAGATAAGTTGAAATCTTTTTTAAAAATGATTTTCACAAAGTATAGATAGATTTACTGCAAAAATGCTGCAGGAAATGAGGAGGCATGGTACCCTTAAGGCCGTTCGAGGCCTATTGGTAAAAAATGCTCTAACCAAAATGCTACCATCTCGCTCACATTTTTAACCAGAGTACTCTAGCTGTTACTTTGGAGAACCTTGGCCAAGTAAAGGCCTTTTTTGGCTAATTAAGCTACACAGCAACATTAATGCTTCGCAAGCGAAGCTTTGCAATACGATATGGCTTCCCTCGCAGGGACTTGTTGTAACATACCATCGCATGGTACCTATTCTGGCTGTGAACCTATACCTAGATATCACACAAATGATCAAAGAAACCAGCCCTCGCAGGGTATATTGTCATTCATATCAGTACTCTTCGCAGGGTGTTAGTACTGAACACAATTGCAATAACAAGTAATTCTTTTCGATCCCGTGGATCTAGGACAAAACACTCTAATCAAGAGGTTCGAAACGTGCTCATTCACCTGTTTACAAAACAGGCTGTAAAAGATGCATGCAATGACTCACAGTTTTAAGCAGAGCGTTTAGCACAGTTTTTTCTAATCGAAGACGAATGGGAGCTCCGTATGTTGTTTTTAAAAATTATAACAGGGTACCGCATACCTTTCAGACAAAAGCAACCTATAAAATTCCATATTACACAATGGATTACCACCCTAGTGTGGAAAAGGTTGAAACGACGAAAACTGTTTGTCACATGAAGGAACAAAGAGTCCTAGAGAGAGAGTAGACATATTCCCGAGATTTGCCTCACCACTCTTCCTAGTTCCGAGAAACTACACGACATATGGTCCTATATTCGATCCGAGAGCGCTAAATTGTTGCATAATCACGGATCGTTTTTCGTTTAACCAACATATACCGCATACCGTATTTCCTTCAACCATGGGATGAGTGTGCAAAGCAGATTTGCCTCTGGCCTGCTTCAATGTCCCGATTCATCAATCACACAGACGATTCCTTCGTCTTATTTACAAGGGAGAACTAATGGAAATGACGTTCCTTCCCTTCGGATTGAGCACAGTTCGAATAAACTTTTCGTGTCTCCCAAACTAGGTGGCTCAAATCCTTTGAGAAAGAGGTCTGAGAATCATAACCTAATTGGACGATTTTCTAATCGTAAACCCAGATCGGAGGTTTTTAACCAAACAAGTGGAATTACTTCTCTGTATTCTTGTAGTGTAGTCTCCGTGTGGTGACGGAATAAGAATACAATTCACCAATCCCTGTCATGCATACAATTCATCTTGGCTGTAGATGTAATAGACGATTGAGTGGTATAATACGCATTTAACATCTATGCAAGACAAGGAAATATTAAAACAAAACCCTATACCGATCTGTCTGACCAGCATGGTATAGTAAGAGCAGTTTCTCTCCCATTGTGGAGGAGGCTCGAGCCCAACAGTGGGACGTACGAGCAGAGATGATAATGATATGATTCTCGAATACCTTGGTTTTCAAAGGAATTGCGACAAATTCATTCTCATTCCACAGAAAAAGCTAACCTTTTTAGTAGTCTGGAACACATGGTCGAATCAAAAATAGCTATCAGTGGACAAAACTTTTACCATTGCAAGATGTTATCTCCAGTTTTACGATCAGACACGGCCACATTCAAGGATTTCAAGAGTCTCCTGGGTCTCTCGACATTTGCCAGTTTTGTCGTACTGAGAGGCGCATTAAACCGTCGAACAACTTTTAGACTTAATTTGTTTGCCCAAACACGTAACCTCAGCCAAGTACATCTTACCCATCAAAGTTTAGCCAAAATGAGACAGTGGTTTCAAAGTTGTCGTGTTTCAACCATAAGTCATGTACCACCGGCAAAGTTCTAATGCCTCTGACGTAGCTTGAGCCGTAACTCGACAATCAGACAATTAATTGGAGCTTAGAAGAAAGAGTCCTACAATGCTATATAAGGCAGTTGATGATCATCTTAAAAGTTCTGGAGTTACACGTTTCGGTAATAGCTCAAAGTGCAGTTCTAACACAGACTGACAACCGTTCTGTGGTAGCTTACCTTCGCAAAGAGGGAAGGGCAAAATCGCAGGCGCTTTAAAACCTGATATATCTCAATTTTGTGCCTAATGGACTAACATTATATTCATTTTAAAATGTATCACATTGGCGGACGATTCAACAATCAGACTGACTCTCTAACCAGGAATCATCAATGTCATGAAAGGCACCTTCTCTCGAGTACCAAAAATCCCATCTTCCTGAAGATGAGAATATAGCGGTAGTAGATCTATTTGCGTTCAAGCTGCTTGAGTAGTAGAAAATTAGGTGTTTTGACCTAAACGATCACAAGGCGATGCTTTACGACACCTTCAGCAGACAATAAGGAAGAAACTTCCTTCTGATATGGATTTTTTCCTACATCTTCTCTCATTCCTCACGTACTAAAGCACATAAATCAAGCAACAGGGATTTGCTCAATAATGGTTTCACGGTGAAGGAAAGTGTTTTGGATAGCGTGCCTGAATGCTCGCGCTATTGCAAACTTGCGATTTTGCAACCCCACTCATATTGTCGAAACTGAAATACTCGCTAATCGACACAACCAAGGGGCTTTTACCATCTAAAGTACAAGAGATGGTCCTGAAGGTTCGGAGATGTGGATCAACAAATGTTTATTCAGGTTTCCCTGGCAACCTTCCACTTGAAGGATATAAAGTAGCCTGGACACCTTGGGTCTCGTGGTGTAAGCAACAGGAGATTAATCCAATGAATCCAGAAAGATCTAAATTTGCCCAATTTTTTAACAGACTTATATTTGGATTATAAATTATCCTGTGATATTATACTTCATAAATCTGTTGTATCTACATTATGCCAATGTAGAATTGTCAGGCAAAGTCGGTGAAGGTGTGTTAGTTAAGCATATATTAAAATATATAACGCTCAGAAATCCTTAATTGTCCAAACCACCGGTTTGAGATATTAATGTGCTAACTATCTTTTTGTGTAGCTATTGAGTAGACAATACAAATCCTTTTCAAACTGTTCGGCATACGACGGCACTGTTAATCTTGTGTTCAGGTCGCCGAATTCACTACCTCACCTTGCTAAAAGTAAGAAGTGAGCATTGCATAATAATTGAGAATTTTATTATTTTGTGCCCTCATTTCTAGTCAAAAACTGACTGTCGCGAGCATAAACCATCTGGTTCGAAACTACTAGTAAACTCTAAAAATCAGCGCCTGGACCCTACCTACTGGACTCTACAAACTATAACGAGTTTTAAAGGAAAGATGTCAGACTTCTGGTACCGCATATGTATTCATTAACTTGCGAAGAAAACCATCGCCAGCTTCTCGCACTGTTATTACGGGTTGGTGGAACAAATCTATTATGAAGGCTGCTGATATTTCAGAAACACCTGGCATTATGCGGCTATAGTAGCTTTTAGAAATTGCTTAGACAACCTCTCATTTGAACATATTTCGACTAGAGGCAATTGGAGATCGGCAAATACTTTTCAAAAATATTTGTGAAGTAAAGGTGACTCACGCTAATACTTCAATTCCTAAGTTACTCAATCCTGTTGTCTTGTTACGATTTATGTTAATTGACAAAATCAATAATTTGATATTGTTAGCTATGTTATTTTGTTTATCGTAATATATAATATCTTATTATCGCACTGGTTTATTCTCATTATAATCTCTTACTGTCACATTGGCATACCTACCCACTTTCACCAGGAGATAACAAACACGTCTCAATATAATAAGCTTCTAATAACGGTCAAGTGGTTTAATAGACGCGTTTTACCTGAAATAAAACGCATATTAAACTACTTACCTTATTAGAAGCTTAGTTTCCATTTCTACCTGGTGAATATTTCGACGCAATGATAAACCAAGGCGCACCGAGGTCGCAGCTCTACTGCGCCCCACTACCTGGCAAAAGTGGGGAGTGTGCGAGAGAGACAGACGTATATTCAAGAAAAGGATACAAAATAGAACGGAAAACGGAAGTGCCTATCTCAATATAATAAGCTTCTAATAAGGTAAGTAGTTTAATATGCGTTTTATTTCAGGTAAAATGCGTCTATTATTTAGTTACTGACATAATATATAACAGATACAAGATGAGACACGATCAGACATGACCAGACCTGTTCAGACACGATCAGACACGATGAGACACGGTCAGTCACGTCAAGACATGTTTAGACACTTCCAGACATATTCAGACGCGATCAGATACAATGAGATACGATAAGATAGGTCCAGGCATGTTCAACCACGATCAAACCCGATGATACAAGATGAGACACGATCAGACATGACCAGACCTGTTCAGACACGATCAGACATGTTTAGACACGTTCAGACATGATGAGACACGATGGGACATGATGAGACTTGATAAGACACGATTAGGACACGTTCAGACACGACCAAACATGTTCAGACACGATTAGACACATTCAGACATGTCCAGACACGATGAGACAGGTCCAGGAACGATCTGACATGCTGAGACACGATTAGACATGACTATACACGTTCAGACACGATGAGACACGATCAGACACGATGATACAAGATGAGACAAGATCAGACACTTCCAGTCATGTTCAGACACGATCAGACACGATGAGACACGTTCAGATATGATGAGACACAATCAAAAACGATGAGTCAAGATTGGACAAAATGTTACACGATCAGTCACGACCAGATACGTTAAGATACGAACAGACAGGTTCAGACACGATAAGACACGATGAGACACGTCCAGGCACGTTCAGACACGATCAGACATGCTCAGACATGACCAGACACGTTCAGACACGATGAGACAAAATGAGACATGACCAGACACGATGAGACACGATTAGACACGACCAGACACGTTCAGACATGAGCAGACACGTTCCGACACGATGAAACAAGATGAGACATGATCAGACACGTTCGGACATGATGGAACACGATGGGACTTGATCAGACACTATGAAACAACATTAGACAAGACGAGACATTATTAGACACGATGAAACACGTCCAGGCACGCTCAGGCATGAGACACGATCAGACATGACCAGACACGTTCGACACGATGATACAAGTCGAGACATGATCAGACACAATCAGACAGGTTCAGACATGAGTAGACACGTTCCGACACGCTGAAACACCATGGGATACGATCAGACATGATGAGACAAGATTAGACAAGACAAGACACGGTCAGACACGTTCAGGCACAATCAGAGACGTCCAGACAGGTTCAGACATAATCAGACACCTTCAGACACGATGAGACACGATCAGACACGATGAGGCAAGATTAGTCAAGATGAGACACGATCAGACAGGACCAGACACGTTCAGACACGATCAGACACGTTCAGACACGTTCAGACACGTTCAGACACGATCAGACACGTTCAGACACGTTCAGACACGATCAGACACAATCGGACACGATGAGACACGTCCAGGCACGTTCAGACATGACCAGACACGTTCAGACAGGATGAGACAGAATGAGACACGTCCAGACGCGTTCAGACACGATCAGACACGATGAGACGAGATGAGACACGATCAGACATGACCAGACACCTTCAGACACGTTAAGACATATTCAGACACGATGGAATACAATAAGACACGATCCGACACGATGAGACAAGATTAGACAAGATGAGATACGATCAGACATGATCAGACATGACAAGACATGATCAGACACGTCCAGGCAGGTTCAGACATGATCAGACACGATGAGACACGATTAGACACGATGAGACAAGATTAGTTAAGATGAGACACGATCAGACAGGACCAGACATGATCAGACACGATGAGACACATCCAGGTACGTTCAGACACGGCCAGACACGTTCAAACACGATGAGACACAATGAGACAGGTCCAGGCGCGTTCAGACACGATCAGGCACGCTGAGACAAGATGAGACACGATCAGACATGAACAGACACCTTCAGACACATTCAGACACGATGGAATATAATGAGACACGATCCGACACGATGAGACAAGATTAGACAAGACGAGACACGATCAGACACGTTCAGACACGTTCAGACACGTTCAGGCACAATCAGAGACGTCCAGACAGGTTCAGACATAATCAGACACCTTCAGACACGATGAGACACGATCAGACACGATGAGGCAAGATTAGTCAAGATGAGACACGATCATACTGACGGATAAAGACTATAAATAAGACTATAAATAAGCTATTCTATATAAAGAAATGTTAAATAATATAAAGAAAATTGTATCAGACTTGGCGGTATGGGCTTTGATCCCTTTGCCTGTTCGAATGGACAAACAGAATAAAAAAAGTCTGTGATTGCAATGCCAATTAGGGATGTCACTTGGGGGGAAAATAATCGACTCATTAAAAAATCGATTTTTTGTTCTTTAAATAAAATCGATTATAAAATAACCAATTTTTCTCCCAACACGATTATGATGACCTTTTTTAGGAAATCTGGCAGTGAAATAATCAATTAATTTTAATATAAAAATGATCGATTTTTTATTATTTTGATAATCGACTATAATAATCGATTATTACAAAAAAAAATCGAATATTATAAAAATCGATTATTTTTTCACATCCCTAAGGCCAATGGTTTTGTTTTAGGTTGGATTTGGTTGTTTTTAAGTTTAAACTTTAAAATAAAGAAAGTTGATGACGATGAAATAAAGAATATCATATAAGTTTTGGTTTGTTTGCGTAAAAGACTTTATTATATGGCCCTAACGAGTGATTGAGATTTCCAATATTTCCTCGCAAACATTCGAATTTGACGCCTCTATAAAACGTGATGGCGATGTCTTAATTTAAAATAGTAATACCAAGCTAGATTCACTTTTTTAAATGTCCTAAGCTTGTCTTTTGTTACTATAGGCAGTATTCATAGTAGTTATATTTTAATCTCTCTACTTCAATTATTGTGCTTATTATTTTTAAGAAAATGAATACTTTACCAGCACAACCGATAGGAATACAGAGCACAGCAGGAGCTGTCCCTGTTCGTAATGAAAAAGGTAAGTTTTGAATTTATTTTTCACTGCGATATATAAACAATTGAGTAAATAATAGAGATATTAAAGTAGGCATAATACTGTCATAATTTGCCGAAGTCCATGTGGTGACATGTCTGTCTAAGAAAGTTTTAGTCTGACCAAATACCTCTGGGCTTAATACTGTGAATCACTGAATATCAACCTGTAATAATGCCTGCCTGTAATAACTTACAAGCTGATATTTCTCCTATGCTTTTTGTGGCTAATAGAAGAATATGTATGCTTCAAAAAATAATAGTTTACAATGTTAATAATTTATAGGTGAATTATCTATGCAAAAGGTGAAAGTCCAAAGGTATATATCTGGTAAAAAGCCTGATTATGCACAAGGAGCTTCATCTTCCGAAGAGTCTGATGTAGATGATTTTATTGAACAACAGAAACCAGAGAAAAGACAACAAACTTTACCTCAGGTTATTAGTAGAAAAGAAGAAAGCGATTCCGAGAAGGAAGTAAGTTTATTTTTTTATTGAAAACTACTCCATTATTGTGATTTGATATTTCTTGAAATGAAAATGCTCTCTAATCCTTTGTACTAGCTAGGTTCTCCTACTTTGAATGAAAGCTGAAACTAAGTAAATTTAACCCTAAACTGTACCTGGGTTAGATTTCATAATAGGGGCATTTCACGTGAAGTGGGCAGGAAAAAAAAGTGATGTTCTAATATCGATCATATTCGGCCCATTTATACTTCTAGTAGGTATGTTCATACCTACTAGAAGTATAAATGGTGAACACAAAATATTATTTTGTATAATGTATATTTAATGATTTCTGATGTTTACGCGAGTATTATACATTTTAAATAAAACTACTTTACGGATTTTATCGCGTTTGTATTTGATTTTTGATTACCCGACGTTTCAAACACTTTACAGCGTTCATGATCACAGGTTTGATCAGATTTGACCCACAATAATAATAACTAAAGATAATTTTATAAATTAAAACCTTTTAGTAACATAAAGTAAGCCACCTTCAAAATTAACTTTAATTTAGCATCATGTTACCTAAGTTTTCTTGCCGGATCTTTCTCAGTGTAACCGTGTTCCGATCCGGTGGTATTATACTAGATTATTAGTTAGTTTTTAAATGTAATTACTATTAATTTTAATGTTTAATTATTACTAACCATAAACAATATAATTTTTTCATATAGAATCATTTTCTTCTTACACTGGCAATAAATTTTGTATCAAAATGTGGGTCAATATTTAATAACTAATTTCTGTATCGGGTAGATAATTATAAATTTTCTGCAGTAACGATGACTTGTTGGACGTGAGACATCTTAGTCCACCCGTGATCATGAACGCTGTAAAGTGTTCGAAACGTCGGGTAATCAAAAATCGAATACAAACGCGATAAAATCCGTAAAGTAGTTTTATTTATAATGTATATTTCACAAGTTATGGGTTTTTAAAGAATTGTCGTAATTGTAATAATAATTTTATGAAAGTAGTTTTTCGAATTTAACAAATTTACAATAAAATATTTAACATAACGATACATATTGAAAAAACACTGTTCTTTTTAACAATAAAATAAAATAAAAAAATTCATATCCAAAACCGGAAGTAACCTTTTCACACCTGTATTTCAGTAACTTTGACCAACTTTTTTAGATCCAACTACTGATTTTTCTAAAAGATGCTTCTGTAGTACCTTTTGGAAAGCATAGACGGTGGCTGTGTCTTATTTCAACTCGTCAGAAAACATAACAATGCTGCCGTGCTTTACTTCACTGCCATCTCTGTAGTATAAAACCAATGTTAGAAGCGTTGCCTGTTCGTTATTCCAGTGAAAAGATTGAGCAGCATCTTGGACAACAAAACTATAATTTTCTGCAAAATCACATTGTACGAGAATTTGACCTTCATCGATAGTCTTGCCTGTTCCTCTGCAATGTAAGCATGAGGTTTCAAAAGGTCCAAAGCGTCACATAACTCATCTACAAAATTATCACAAGATAAATGTTGAGTAGATATCGTGAAGTGGTCTGTGCCAATCCATTTTCATTCTGCACGTCTGTCACTTGATTGTTATCAAATATGATTTTTAAATGTTCTCGAATTGCACTTAAGCCCGGATAAGAATTACAGCGTTGGTTGGGCGATGTCTTTGTAGCCATTAAATGACAAGACAGTCTTGGATTGAGTCCATCATCTTGCGAAGGCAATCCTTATATGGTGAAAGTTGCATGGCAGTTCCAGCTGTAAGATTGGCAATGTCTCCTCCATTCAACATCAACTTTACGTTTTGATGGTAAATACATACAAACATACCATATGAGTTTCAGAGTCGCCTGCGAGGATACATTGTTTGGGTCTTAGTGTAAAAAACATTGTTAAGGATACCCTCGACGTTCAGATATTCATCTTTGAACCTTTGATAAAGTTCATCAATATTACAGAGCAGAAGCTGTTTTTGTATTGTAACGTTGGTCTTTCGGTCTCGTCACAGTATGCATTATGCTTTAGGCTATATGCGTGTTGTTCCCTGTGCCTATGGCAGCAGGTAATAAAAAAAAATGGCTGACATGGAACTTGTCAAATATGTCTTACTTTTCGATCCAGCCTTGAAATGTCGGGATCGTAATTTTTTAAAATCTGCATTATCAGAGTACAATCTGCGTTCCTTATACGAAAGATTGTTACTTATTTATAGGGCTTATACACCTTGTGGGTGAAGCCATATTTTTTAAGAAACCGCTATAGAAAGCGGTTTCTTTCTTTCTTTTCTTATTTTGGATATTTCTTCTTTTCTCGTGTTATTCCATGGATTGGTGGCTTATAAATTCTTCTTTCGCCGTTATGTCGACAGACATTCATGGAACTGCCATTTGCGATGCCGAATTTTGAAGCGTTAAATGCTTGCTGAAATAGACCACTTGGAAACCGTAGTTGACGCCGCATGGTATTGGTGAATTTAATTAATGGTTTTACAGCATAAAAGGTATTCAATTAATTTTGTTATTTTCTCTCATATTGCAGACATGACCATTAGAGTTATTTAAACTTTTATAAATAAGTATGTATTAGATTACTTTATTAAATTTCAAGTGTATCATAATTGCTCTCAAAAGGAAAATAAAGTTAAGGAAGGCTCATGTTGCTTTTTTTTTTAACTGTCCCCTTTGGACCCTTCCGAGAAGTTAAAGTTCAATGATTCTTGTCCGGCACTTTAGAGCTTCATCTGGCGCCCGATTAACTTACTTTTAGTCTACTTTATTTGGTGAAGCCCTGACCACTTGGTATGTATAATAATTTTCTAAATTTTTAGAAAACTCGCACATTAAATCTCACTTTAATTTTTTTAATATTACAATTAGCTCCCGAGTAAGGGACGGTTTAAAATTCCTTTTTTCAATATTAAACAACTTCTCACTCTAATTTTTTTTATATTACAGTATGTGCGTTCTTTTTCCATCATCTAATTTAAAGGATATCGTCTTTTTACCGGGCATTATTCGGCTAATGTCTTCTCGTACATAAAACTTTCACCTAGTTTTCAGTCTCGGCTGGTAGTTTACGGCCACCGAGTGGGTTAGGAGATGACAAGATGCCGAACTGTTTGACAAGTTGTTTTGCTTTTCTCGCTTGCCGCCTGGAGGTTCCAAATTCTTCCGCAAGTTTATTTTCACTCCATGACGTAGGTGCTATTGTTAATATCATAGTCTCCATAGAAGTACAAGTAGAGGGATCATTAAATTTCTCTTTTAGCTGCTTCAAAATCTCTTGGTTTTCTATGGTTGTGTCGGTTTGGGTTGAATTATGCTTAAAATTATCTTTGGGAATGAACGGCTCATCTTGAATGTTTTGCGAAGGTTCACTAGATGTTTGACTGCATTGCATAATGTCTTCATTAGCTACTGGAGATGTTATTTAAAAGTAGTTTCCTACAGGAGGCACATACGTAAATATCTCGTGAAAAGCCCCACTTTTGAGTTAAACATTCAGATATTTTCCTTAAATTTTTATATTTTCGATGAAGTACCAAATGGGTTAAAACATCGATCACCGTACGACGCCATTATAATAGTTATCTTAAAAAATAACTATCTTAAAATGCGCACAAGTCGCCGAGATGTTAAAGCAATAGAAGTGGTCGTTGCGCAACTTAGCTGGTTATTGAAACTATCTATCGGTACAATAGCGGTTAGCCAGTTTCACCGTACTGCAAAAACCCGCTAACAGCTATTAACTCAATCACGTTTCACGAACGTGAATCACACAAAAACAGGGTTGGGAAAAATCTGATTTTTATTAAAAAAATCAAAAACCATTGATTTTTTTAAAAAAATCATGATTTATTTGATTTTTTTGATTTTTCAATTTGAACATAAAATTTGAACATTTTGATTCTTTGAAATTATTGTTAATTATTTTAATGTATAAGTCTAAAAATTATAATACAATTTGCGCCTCAAAAACTTGTGACAACGCATTTGTCGCGCTTCTTGCTTCTTGCAAGAAAATTCTTGTCGCGATTTGTTTTCCTTCTGTCCTATACACTCACTCACTATACAGTGCCGAGTGAGGCACGAACGCGTTTGTTGTGCTTTTTGCAAGAATATTGCTGTCGTGCCATGTCGAGGCTTGTTTTCCTTTTCAACCTATAAATTGACGTTCGCGCATTTCGCTAGTTTAGTTAAGTTAGTTAAGTGAAGTGAAAACATATAAATAAAGTAAAATGAGTGGAAGAAAAGAGGACCCAATATGGCAGTTCTATATTAAGACAACAAATCCAAATAAATTGGGGTGTAGGGCTATTTGTAGAAAGTGCAAGAAAGATATTCAAGGGTTAGTCCAAAGACTTAAAGCACACCACGATGTTTGTAATTATCAAGAGAGGAATACAGGTAATTAAATTATTAATTTTATTTTATTTATATTTTAGGCATATATGATTGTTTTTTGTTTTTAAATGTTAGGTGAAATCTAACACGTGGCGTGGCCTTTAATGTGTAACTTTTTTAACGCGACCTTTCCCACGTTAATTATTAAAGATTATCTTTACTCTTCTATACTTACTTAATTTTTAATCTTTTTCAACTTAAAAAAATAAATTTGCTTTTACATCTCTATTGAACATTTTAACTTTATTTTAAAATCAATAATTCAATACTATATCAATATATCATCAATTATAATTAATCAATTTCAATTTTCAGTTATGTTTTTCTCTTTCCAGAGAGTCGAATGTCGCTTGACTGTTTTGCTAGCACATCATCTGCTTCAAGTTGTAGTTCACTCATGACGAAAGTACCAACACCAACAAGTCCAACAACTTTTGAGCCAGTCCAAAAAAAGAAAGCAATCGAAACTCAGCCTACCATGAGTACCATGAGTAGTTTTGTAATGCGGACTTCAACTGCTGAAAAACATAAAATTGACAAACAAATAGCAAAGGCTATTTTTGCTACTAATTCGAGCTTCAGATGTATTGAGAATTTAGAGGTGAAAAAAGCCATTCAGTTATTAAAGCCTGGTTATACACCGCCCTCGAGAAAAACGGTAGCAACAAGTCTTTTGGACGAAATCTATGAAGAGGAAAAGAAAAATATTTCTCCTCCCTTTCAGGACAGTCCGTAAATATGTCAATTGATGGGTGGTCAAACGTGCACACCGAACCAGTGATATGCGCAACGATAACCACTGAAGATGGACAAGCCCTCCTATACGAAACTATAGACACATCAGGAAATCCACATACTTCAGAATATTTAACTCAAATAGTTTGTGACCTGATTTCTTCATGTGAATTAAAATACAAGTGTACCGTAAAATCTTTTGTGACAGACAATGCCGCAAATATGACACTTATGAGAAAAACATTACAAGAAAAAACGCACGCAAAAGTTATAACTTATGGCTGCTCTGCACATATTCTTAATTTACTGTGCAAGGACTTTCAAGTTAAAGACGTTATAGAACATGTGGTCCAAATTGTTAAATATTTTCGAAATAACCATTAGGCTAGAGCTAAATTCAGTCAAGCAGGAGGCAGCGCTTTAGTCGCAGCCGGAAATCTTGAAACAGTTGCCAATAATAAAACAGTTCCTGTGTGCAACTGCTTCTTCAGCTTCAGTAGAACGCGTATTTAGCTCTTTTGGTCTTGTACACTCGGATATTAGAAACAGATTAGGCATAGAAAAAGGAGGGAAAACTCGTGTTTTTGTTTAAATTGTATAACGAAAATGAATAGACTGAAAATATACGGTAATAAAATTTAGGTGTTACGTTTAGTTTAAGAATTTGGAATTATGTACTTCTTTTTTGTTGTTTTTGCTAAAAGCAGATACTTCTTTTGATTTTTGAGAAAACTTTTATGTTATGTTGTTATCTGGTTCTGAATAAAAAGGAAAAAAAAATTGATTTAAATCATGATTTTAATTTTAAAAATCAAGCGATTTAAATCATGATTTTAATCGTGATTTTAATCACTTGATTTTAATCAGCCCAACCTGCGCAAAAATGAACGTTCGCTAATACTCGATCGCTGCCGGCAGCTAACAGTCGCTACCCGCTATTGTAACTAGCTTTAGCTAACAATAACAACAACTCTGTAGCTAATAGTTATCGCGATCGCGAAATGGTTCGAACATCGTTTCTTTCATCAATCATCATTTTGTCTCTTTCATACACGCACACGGCTGCGTTTGACCTTTGACTTTAGCCCTTAACATATTTGAAATAAGATTAATTTTTTTGTAAGATTATTTGTGTTATTTGTCATTAGATACTTAGACGTGAGTTGCAGGTAGATGCCTAATTATGTGGCCTTGAACTAGTCCTAATACATGTGTTTAGCGACATGGTGAATTATAGACACGTCTTGGGTTGATAGCCTTCAACGCTCACCCAGCAGTCCGGATAAAGCTGTCATAGCCATCTGCGGTTAACGACTAAGTCACACAAAAAAAAGTGGCGTCACTTACTTTTGAGTATAATATTAAATTTGATAGCTTGAAAATTAAAATATAGTGTATATATCATCATCTCAGCCCATACACGTCCCACTGTTAGGCTCGGGCTTCCTCCACTATGAGAAGGAAATTGACCCAACATACCACGCTGGTCAGATGTGGTGGCATAAGGCTTTGTTACGAGATTTCCTTCTCTTCTATAGATGTTGTATATGTATTATAATATTACTATATTGTTGTATATGTATTATTGATGTTGTATATTATATGTATTATAATATTACTATATTATATTGTAAATATAGTATGAATATCTTAGAATAATAACTAACAGAAGGTAACTCCGCACACAAAAAATGAAGCATTTAAATTGGAGCCAAATGGAGCCTACGCCGAACCGTCTCGTAGTGTACAAGGTCACGGCGTACGCAAGGCAACTCTATTGTATTGTGGTGTGCGTGTGTAGGTACGCGTGTAACATACACTACACTGTGATACTTTAGTTAACTAGTAAAACATAACCCGCTATTCTCGCTACTGAAATAGAGTGTTTCAAAAACCGCTATTGACATTCGATAGATAGTTTCGTTTCGTTAAACAAAAAACCCGCTACAACCCATCGCTATAAAGCAACACTAAAATACGAAATCGCGCCAAGCGGCGAGCTTGGCGTCATATTTCTATCTCTTTCTTGTACTATAGCCTGTCGCTATTTGAAGACTAAGTATACTTCCCGCTGCTAACAGATGGCGTTATTAGTCACGTTTTGCAAATAATAAAATATATTAATAATACTTATTCCACATCCTTGTAAGTAGGGTTGCCAGGTCGTCAAACCTATTAGCCGGACAGACCAGCCGGTTTGGCCGGACATTTGGGTAGAAAGGCGGGACAGCCTATATTATTGAGGATTTTGTGTTTTAGTATTATTAGGTACGACCAAAAAATGTATGTAAAAAATTAAGCTTTTTGCATTATTATGACAACAGTCAACTCATAAAAAGCCTAATAAAAGCCGAACAAACCGGACACCGATTATTTTGGCCGGACACGCAGTCAAAAAGTCTTATGTCCGGCTTTATCCGGACGCCTGGCAACGCTACTTGAAAGAGCTTAAATACGCTGAAACGAGATAAAATATTAATAAAGTTGTGTTTTTTAATGCAATATCACGCAAACTACTCGACCTATGCAAGCGTCAGATATCACGCCCATTGCGACGCGTATGTACATTAATCAATCTGACTCCTAAACTAATAGAGATCTCATTTTGAATTTTCTAGGGTATCTTTAATATACTTTAGGCTTTTTGAAAAAAAAAAAAATTGGTCGAAGTTACTGAAATTCAGGTTTGAAAAGTTTACTTCTGGTTTGGTACAGGCAATTTTTTTTAATATTTTATTTTATTGTTAAAAAGAACAGTATTTTTCCAATATGTAGGTATCGTTATGTAAAAATTTTATTGTAAATTTGTTAAATTCGAAAAACTACTTTCATAAAATTGATATTACAATTACGACAATTCTTTAGAAACCCATAACTTGTGAAATATACATTATACAAAAAAATAAATTTGTGTTCACATTCATACCTACTAGCAGTATATAGGAGGAGGTGGGGCGCCTTGATACGATTTTTACTTAGATCCAATAAATAACGATCTATTGACAGTAATATCCAATTTAAGGATTATAATCTATTCAATATATATTGACCTAACTTTTTAAAGTCATAATAACTGTTAGATTTAATGATAAAAAATATGATAGCCTATTTACTAAAAATCGAAATTTGTATCAATGGACCCCATACTTGGGGCACATTGATACATATACTGGGGCCTTTTGATTCATAGAAACATTTCTTCAAATTAAACAAGTTTTATTGATTTTTATGACATTTATTTTTACTTACTTATTTTTTTTACTTTTTGCAAATTTATGTGTACTTAAGTTTAATCTAGTACTAATTGAAATAAATACTTTTTATATAATAGAATAATTAAATCCAAACAATAAACTATGCCATGAAAAATACTTAACAATGAGATTTTTTATATTTAATCATTCTTCAATTGAGATCAGGCATCCCTAGTTTTATGCTTATATTTACTTAAGATAGAATTATTTGGCGTAATCACTTGTTTTATAAATAGTTAAACAATAACATAAAATTATCTTTTATCAACCTAATCAGTCATCACTAGTTTTATGAAATAAATTAGCTTACATTGAAATGTTGTAAGGTGTCAAATTCATCTTAAAATTGAATAGAGAAGCTGTTCTACTTGTGCCTTTCTTTACTGTAGGATTTGGTAACTTCAGCACAATATCAGAAATATTAACTGAAGCTTCGTCTTTTATATCAGGGAACACAAAAGTTCCAGTCGGTTTAAGCTTCAAAAAAGAGACTAGAAAGTCGTTCTGGCTATCAGGATATCTTGACATTATTTTTCCAACAAAATGCTTATAAGGTTGCTTCTTTCCCACGTTAATTACTCTTGTTATAACAAAGTCATTATCATGAAGATTATTTGCTACAGGTGGGGCAGTATTAACAATATCATCATCAGATAATTCCATCATAGATCCTTCAGAATCTAATGATTCCTCTGATAAAATATTAGCAAAAGAGTTTGAAGAGTCTGATTCAATAGATATAGCCCTTGCCCTTTTATTTAGTTTCTTGATAGGATTCACAGTTATTCCTAGTAAATTTTGTGCAGTTTTCAGATCTTTTGCGCGTTTTCGTTGTTCTTTTTTTAGGTTCGCTTCATCTTTAGCTCTTTGCAGTTCTTCTATTCTTTGTTTTTCTGGAGTATCTGTATAAATTCGCGATTTACCCTTTCCCTTGCCTTTTCTGGTTGGATTGTTTCGGTAAATTTTCGGATAAGGCCTTACAACTTCTGGAGTTATGCATAGTTTGGTTGTGAGTGTTTCATTAATTCCACCAGAAGCTCTTGATGTGGAAGGCATATTATGTAACTCAAAATCATTCTGCTCTCTAGTAGGAGGTGGTGTCACACATTGCTCGCTCTCTATCGTCAATTCGGGATCAGTAAAATTACTAGGATCATTTGTAGGATCATTTTGATATTCTTGGTTGCTATAAACGTCGCAAGGAGAAAGATCTTCTTCAGAAAATGCCAATCTATTAAATGGTACGATTCCAGGCTTAGCAAATGCGCTCGTAATATTTTTCGCGTTGAAAGATTCAAAAAAAGCCAGCTTAGAAAGACTGGGAATATCATAAATAGTTAACGCTTTCCCCGGGTGATTAATGTGCCAGTCATTGAAGGCTACCTTGAGTTTTGCTTTAAACGAACTGAAAACACCGACATCAAGAGGTTGGAGTTTGTGGGATGTGTGAGGAGGCAACGATAAGTAAACAATTCCATTTTCACGTGAATAATTAATTGCCTCGACTGAAATATGTGACTCGTGATTGTCACAAATTAGAAGAATCGGTCTTTCCTTTGTGCTATTTGTGTGTTTTTGGATATGTTTAAGAACTTCTATAAATAATTCACTATTGATCCAACCAGATCTAGACGATAAGCCTAAAGACCCTTCAGGAGCTCCATTTAAAAAATAACTTTTGTAATAAACCCTGGGAAACACATATACAGGTGGAATATTATTGCCCGTTCCAGTAATGATTCCTCCAAATGTCACCAATTCGCCTCTCTCTGCAGAAACAATTTGACCGATTTGACGTTGAGATTTTTCTGCCAGTATCTTTGGAGTATTCATAACCGTTGTAATGCCGGTTTCATCGAAATTAATAATACGGTCAGCTGTAAAATTAAATCTTGAAAGAACATCTTCTAAATTATTAAAAAAGGTTTCAATTGCAATCTTATTAAATGAAAATGATCGAGCAACACTTGTATTTTCAGGTTTCCTTAAAGTAATATTTTTATTTCTCTTACGAAACCCGTATGTCCAATCTAAGCCAGCACTTTTGTTAACATTCCAAGATGATGGATAGCTGCAATTTAACTTCTTGGCATATTCGTAAGCAAGCTGCCGCACTTTAGCTAATGTAAGCCCATGATGCATTTTACTGCATTTTATTATATAATAATTTAGTTGGTCTTCTTGTTCCTTAGTAAATACTTGCTTAGATGTATATTTAGACGAAAAACTTGCGCCTTCGCCATCTTTATTTTTCTTTTTTTCAATTCTATGCTGTAGAGTTGAAGATTTTATATTATATTTATCAGCTGCTTTTCTTATCGATAACTCTCCATTCAACACATCAGATATCGCCGAAGCTACAGAAACTTCATCGATGTAAGCTCTCTCCGTTTTGCGTTTGAATGTTCTAACCATTTTTTCTACAAAGAAATAAAAATATGTTAAGTCTTAAATCATCATACATGTAACAAAATATTGGGGCACATTGATACGTATCAATGTGCCCCAACAGTACTTGCATCAATGTGCCCCTACCTACTGCAAACGAAATAAGTATTTTATAAAATTAAAGTAATTAATAATAAAAAAAAATAAGTCTATATAATGTAATGACAGATATGTACTTACCAAATATCTTGAAATTGCACGGGTAACACTAAATATATTAGAAGAATCACATCCGAAAGAAAACTACGAAAATTTTGTTGCGAACGTTAGAAACACGTTTAAAGGTGCCAAGCGCTAATCGTCGAGTGAACATTACACCGCGTTAGTGTGCGCATAGGGTGTCAACATACAAGTAAAGCATGTCAACATACAAATGTGCAAAATTAGCACTGACATGATTTAAAGACACTGCGTTATACTTTACACGTACGACACACTAACACAAAATGGTATATGTGTGTATTAGCAATAAGTAGTATATAAGGTGTACATTGTGTAAAATAAATCAGATTTGAATTTATTCATCTCTCAGTTACATCCCTCTCACTGCGGCCAAGACACCCTTAGCCGTCAGTTCTGATTAGTCGAGTGAGTCTGCTTGACTGGCAGTGAGAGTTACCAATCCTCCACCCAAAGCTCCATCTCACTGTGGCCAAGACACCCTTAGCCGTCAGTTCTGATTAGTCGAGTGAGTCTGCTTGACTGGCAGTGAGAATAACCAATCCTCCACCCAACATCCATCTCACATCCACCTGTCACCTTAGGTAGCACGGTGCAGGTATCCCATCATATAGGCTAGGAACTTAAGGGCTTTAGGTACTTCAAACTATAACCTTAGGTTCTTCTGTCAAACACGGCGTTAGTCCACTAGCCCAGACTACGCCTGTACAATTGGTCCTTCGAGTAAAAGTAAAGTTTTTTTTTCTCCCTCTAACCCCCCCGTAGGTTTGACATAACAGACATACGAATCAGTTAAGAACGGGCTGGTGTACTCAACAAAGCATCAGTTTCGGAATTGACTGAAGGACTTTTACTTACGTACTCTGTCAGAAAGCCTCTCGTTGCGGTTCGGTCACTGGCCTCCCACAAGCGGGACTCACCAGCTGATTGAGAAGTCGCACCTTCAGGGACGTGTTATAGCGAGAGCGCAGGTACGATAAGTATTGACTTAAAACATTAGTAGTAGGGAAGTTAGGGTAGGGCTATTAGGGAAGAAGACAAAAGAAGCACTATGGACATACAAGAAATAAACACAGCAATCAGGAGCCAGGAGGAAGATTATAACGAGATCAGGAGGATAATTACAAACATTAAAAAGGACTCCGTGAGCCGAAGAACACAAAAATACATTGACGAAAAAAGACAAACACTAACTACTATTTTCCAACGGGTGCAAGAGAATCACTCGAAACTGGAAAAACAAGAGATGTTATCATCTCACAAATATATCACTACAAATTACTTTGGAAATATCCAAAAACAATACAACGAGGGCTTAGCCCACCTACAAAACTATGAAGCAAGACTTCAACTTGTTCAGGCGATATATGAACCTGAAGAACAAAACACAAACGAAGAAGAAGGGAGAGGGAATCCCAAGACGTTTATACAAATGTTCAGGATATCCCAGATGTCAAAAAGGCTAATTCAGGCGAAAGAATCAGTCACTGAAAACAAACCTATATGGCATTTACAAACTACAATAAACAATTTACAAAAACGATGGCAGGATATTGAAGAAACACACATTGAATTATTATTGGAGGAGGATACATCGGGACACCTTTACTTCAAAAATAAATATTTTGAAAACACCCAAATTGAGTTCGATACTACAATGGAGATGCTGGAAGAAAAAATCCATGACAGTTCCAGCGAAAAAATAACCTTAACACAGTCGTCAGGAAAACTACCCCGTATCTCTATTCCAACTTTTACTGGGAGTTATGACTCATGGTATACTTTTCATGATTTATTCAAAAAAATTATTCATGAAGATAAAAATATTTCATTGGTAGAAAAGATGCAATATTTAAAGACAAATGTAAAAGGTGACGCAGCAAAAATTATACGTCATCTAACGATAAGTGAATCGAACTATGAAACCGCGTGGAAATTGCTTACGCAACGTTATGAAGACGAACGAATGATATCAATTAAATTCATCGATAAATTATTAGATTTACCCAAGCTAAATGTTGCGAATGCAGCGGGTTTAAGAGACATGCACGACACCATAAAAGAATGTTTGGAATCTTTAAAACATCAAGGAATTGACATTTCAACATGGGACCCTATTTTGGCTAGACTTTTGGCCAGGAAATGGGACCAACAAACTGATTCAAAATACGAGGATCAGTTACAACACCCAAACAAATTGGAATCGTTTGAAGAAATGTTACAGTTTTTAGAAAAAAGATTTAAAAGTTTAAAGTCCTACGATCAGCAAAAAATTACGTATAATCACCTGAGTAATAACTCGGTGAATCATACAATAAATAAATACCGGGGAACACTCGTACCAATAGCAGAATCATCAAAAAGTAAACATTGCTGGTACTGCAAAAGCACAGAACATAATATAAATAAATGCCCTAGTTTTAAAACCTTGAACGTGACGCAACGATATAAGGAAGTCTCAGACAAAGAAATGTGCAAACGCTGCTTAAATCATGATAAACAAATAAAATGCACGAGCGAGTTTTATACAAAATGTGAAATATGTCAACATAAAGGTCATAACACACTATTACACCGAACATTCGATTCAATTAAAAGACAACCAGAGTCTTCTGAGTATACGAAAAAGTTCACTCCTAAACCAACTATGAGTGATAAAAAACAAAACACAACGTTATCGAACTTATCAGCTACCAATTTAGAGGCAAAAAATACGGTCTTATTAGCCACAGCGCTATTACAAACCACGTCGTATGATGGAACACCACAATTATTAAGAGTATTGTGTGACCAAGGTTCAGAAGCGTCATTTTGCACGGAAGAAGTAGCACAACTGCTGTCGTATCCAAGACAAAAGGTTCGAGCCGAAATAAAAGGCATTGGAGACAACGAACCTAAGACATCGAAATATACAATTAACATAAACCTACAACCAAGGTACTCTAGTGAGTACAGACTACCTGTAACACTTATAGTACTACCAAAGCTTACAAACTCGTTACCAAGAAGTAACTTACAACAATTACAAGAGTTGGACAATGTTCTATTGGCAGACCCAACGTACAACAAAAAGGGACCTATAGACATAATTTTAGGTGCCCAAGAATATAGTAAAATACTATTACAAGGTTTTAAACGACTACAAGGCGGTATAATCGCTCAAGAAACAGAATTGGGTTGGATTTTATCCGGGTTATATCCGCAAGACACAAACGGTGGCATCAAAGTATTAAGCATGATGACTCGCACCGACGACATACAACAATTAACAAAATTTTGGGAATTAGAAGAAATTCCACGACACTATGCACTCACCAAAGATGATGAGTTGTGTGAAAATTACTATACAAATACTACAATACGAAGTTTCGACGGCACTTATACGGTACGACTGCCGTTTAAGGACGCGAACATAAAATATGGCGAGTCAAGGAAAAAAGCCGTGGCTCGACTATTACAACTAGAACGTCAGTTCGAAAAAAATGAAAATTTACGCCAACAATACAAGGAATTTATGTACGAGTACCTAAATATGGGTCATATGAGAAAAGTACCTAAACCAGAATATTACACAGGAGAGTATTATATTCCCCACCAAGCGGTAATAAAAGAAGACTCTCTTACAACAAAACTACGAGTGGTATTTGACGCTAGTAGTAAAACAAGTAGTAAAATAAGCCTTAATGAAAATTTACATAAAGGACCACGACTTCAACAAGACTTATCAAACATATTATTACGCTGGAGAACGCATAAGATTGCTTTCATGGCCGACATTATGAAAATGTACCGGTTCATAAAAATAAACCAAGAAGACTATAAATATCAAAGAATTTTATGGAGATTTTCTCCAAAAAAGGCCATTAGTGAATACGAACTAACAACGGTCACGTATGACACAACAAGCGCGCCTTATCTGGCCGTGAGAACATTACAACAACTAGCATTAGACGAACAAGATAATTACCCTATCGCCAGTAGAGTAACGTTACAGGATTTCTATGTTGACGATATTTTGTCAGGAGATCCTGGGCGATGGCATACGTTCGTGGCCAACAGAGTGTCAGAAATTAACAGCATAATACCTAACGCTCAATGGAATCATGTCATATCGTCTGAAAACCCAGCGGACATTATATCAAGAGGATTGGAGCCAGAAAAATTAATAAACTGTTCCTTATGGTGGAACGGCCCACCATGGTTACAGACGAGTGAAATACCTATTACAACAACAGCACCACAGCCAAATGAAGAAGCCAAGTACTGTTTATCAACAACAATTAATACTACGAATGAAAAGTATGACATCTGGAGTCGATTTTCTAACTACAATAAAATGATAAGAACATTAGCGTATTGCTACAGATTTATCAGCAAGCGCAAAAAGCACGAACCATTATCCTGTACGGAACTAGAAGAAACAGAGAAACGAATTCTATGCATATTGCAACAAGAAGAATTTTACGATGAAAAAGAAATTATTCGAAAGAAAAAATCTCTGCAGAAAAACAGTAAATTATCCACACTAGATCCATTTATTGATAACGATGGATTATTACGAGTTGGAGGTCGAATAGAAAACGCTGACTTGCCATATAATCAAAAACATCCTATACTATTACCACGCCGACATCATATAACGTCATTAATAATACAAAACGCACACATGAAAACATTACATGGAGGAAATAAACTAACTACAGCTGTCCTACGACAAAAATACTGGATTATAGGTGGTAAACAAGTTGTCAAAGGTACACTAAAAAAGTGCGTCAAATGCGCGAGATACAGGTCCGAAACGAAAGTACAGAAAATGGGGATACTTCCAAAAGCAAGAGTCACGCAATCATATCCATTTAGTCACACTGGAGTGGATTATGCGGGACCAATACAAACAAGAACAATGAAAGGAAGAGGTCACAAGTCCTACAAATCATATATTGCTGTATTTGTATGCTTAGCAACAAAAGCAATTCATCTAGAATTAGTGGGAGATTTGACAACTGAAACATTTATTGCGGCACTGCGGAGGTTCATGGCCAGACGAGGACACGTGTCACATATGTATAGTGACAATGGCACGAACTTCGTAGGCGCAGCGAAATTTTTGGAACAAGAATTATTGCAAATAACACAGTCACCTGGATTCCAAAATACGATGACCAGTATAGGTACTCAGTGGCATTTTAATCCGCCAGCAACCCCCCATTTTGGTGGGATTTGGGAGAGCAGCGTAAAATCAGTAAAGTACCATTTACGTCGAGTAATTGGAGAATCGACATTAACGTACGAAGAAATGATAACATTTTTACATCAAATTGAAGCTTGCCTAAACTCGAGGCCGTTATGTGCACAAAGCGAAGACATCAATGATAATACAATACTAACGCCTAGTCACTTTTTAATTGGTCGGGAAGCAGTTGGAATCCCAGATCCGTTATCAAACATAAATACTGATTTAATAAATAGATGGAAACAAATTCAAAGAATGAAGAAAGATTTCTGGAAAGCCTGGTCATCTGATTATTTACATCAACTTCAACAAAGATACAAGTGGAAAGAAACTCAAGAAAATATCAAAATTGGAACCATAGTACTAATAAAAGATGAAAACATAAGTCCAAGTAAGTGGCCCTTGGCAAAAGTGGAAAGCGTTCACCCAGGAAGCGACGGGGTGATAAGAGTAGTGACACTCAAAAAATCGACAGGTTTATGTCAAAAACGATCAATACATACATTAATTCCTTTACCCGTATATCAGGAAGAATTAATGACTAACACGAATACGTTAAGAAAAAATACCGAAACGCCTGTGAATAGTAACATAGCAAATAACATAAATAAAAAGTCTAAGACACTTAAGTCAGGCGTGTTACTCTATACTACATTATTATTGTGTATCGGACAAGTAACAAGTACATCAATGTTTACTATGAAACATTTAAATCCAGGCCTATATGTAGAACAAATAGGTACTTCAACAATAAACAGAGGGAGTTTTAGAATAGAAACTAATTACGAAAGGAGTGATTTGGAACTGAATTTAAATAATACGATAAAAATAACTAATCAGTTTCAAAAGTTATGCACTGACACGCAACAGTATACAAAAGACACCCATTGTGCAGAATTTTATTATCATTTGAACGAAGAGAAAGCACGATTTGAGAAGATAAAGGACTACCTTACTGGGATAAAGATTTCTAGAAGGAGACGTGGATTATTAGGACAAATGTTAACATACGTGTTCGGAGTAAACGATGAAGTATACAGAAGTATTGACTCATTGAGTAGCAATCAACAAGAACTTATAAACGCCGCCAATCATCAAACAAACATAATGATATCTACAGTATCCGCTGTAAACCAAACCGAGGAGCGGATTAAGAAAAAGTTAGAGAATTTTGAAAAGAAGTTAAATGAAGCTATAGCATTCATGTACGATAACGACGTATGGTATAAGATGGTAGACGCTAACAATGTGAAAATACAAGTAATACAAACGTATCAATTAGCGAGCAATTACATAACAGAGATTATTCACTATTACAACGGGTTACTTGAGATATACCTAAATAACGCATCGATATACACGATTTTGAGTCCTAAATACGCTAATGATATAATACAAACAACCAATCAAAAGTTACCTGGAAACTTAAGAATAATTCAGGATCAATTAATACAGACTAACATGGAAATAAATGCAACACATATAAACGTATTTGCGTACTATCCTATTCATGACATAAGAAAATATACGCTAATACACATAACGGCGATTCCTCAAAAGTTGACCGGGAGTTCTTTTGAATGCTTGTCAATCCCAAGAGCATTCATAGGCTTCGACTATAACAATGAACGATACTTTGAATTAAGTAAAGACGAGTTCAAAGATTGTTTACACAAAAAATCGGAGTTTGTTTGCTATCCCGTGGCTGTTAAGAACATGCAATTGAACAAGAATTGCATTGTTGACCAGCTATTCAGCAACAATAATAACACTAAATCACAATGCACATCAAGAAGATACAACATTCAATCTACAATTCTATGGAAACAACTTTACATGCAGAATACGTGGATGTTTATCACTACAAAAACACAATCAGCTTCGATAATATGTGATGGACAAAGACAAGAAATTAACCTAGAGGATATAGGAGTACTACACATTTCAGAAAGCTGTGTAGTAAAGACGTTGAACAACATTCTTGCAGCTAAACGAATAACAACAACAACTGTGCAAGCATCATATTTTAAAAGGAGTAATTTTACTCTAGACACACAAGTAGTCCAATCAGAGATACCAGACATACCGAAGGAGGAAGTATTAGATAGCTCCACCAGTATATTTGACCACTTAGCCGCTTCAGAAGCAAAGCTAAAAACAAGATTAGATAACACAATATGGAGGCGAATAGAGTCTCATTCCTATGTGGTTAGCACCGTGACATCTCTTTCTTTAATAGTATTAGCTTGTCTTTTAATTTATTTCAGACCACTCAAACAATGTCGAGATAGACTTACGAGAAGACAAAACAAGGAGACAACTACAACACAAGCCACAGAGACAGACAAACAGCGGGCAGCTCCACCACAACCACGGCCACGGTATGGGAAACCTCGTCCCCAGACTACAGTCCAAACACCACAAACGACGGAAGGACACATTGGACCATATGAGGTTATCGAATTATACGACTTGCAGTCGTGTTCCTGAGAGACCCCAGAATGTTCAATGCACATTGAACATGCAACGCAGCAAACTCAAAAGTAGAGCATGTCAACATACAAGTAAAGCATGTCAACATACAAATGTGCAAAATTAGCACTGACATGATTTAAAGACACTGCGTTATACTTTACACGTACGACACACTAACACAAAATGGTATATGTGTGTATTAGCAATAAGTAGTATATAAGGTGTACATTGTGTAAAATAAATCAGATTTGAATTTATTCATCTCTCAGTTACATCCCTCTCACTGCGGCCAAGACACCCTTAGCCGTCAGTTCTGATTAGTCGAGTGAGTCTGCTTGACTGGCAGTGAGAGTTACCAATCCTCCACCCAAAGCTCCATCTCACTGTGGCCAAGACACCCTTAGCCGTCAGTTCTGATTAGTCGAGTGAGTCTGCTTGACTGGCAGTGAGAATAACCAATCCTCCACCCAACATCCATCTCACATCCACCTGTCACCTTAGGTAGCACGGTGCAGGTATCCCATCATATAGGCTAGGAACTTAAGGGCTTTAGGTACTTCAAACTATAACCTTAGGTTCTTCTGTCAAACACGGCGTTAGTCCACTAGCCCAGACTACGCCTGTACATAGGGTGTATGATTATCTTCCTATGTGTGGCGGACGGCTCTTTTAACGTGCTTTGTTTTCGATGTATATTGACTGTATCTATGCGCCCCATGTATCAATGCACCCCAGCTCCCTTATGGGCCGAATATGATCGATTTTCAGAACCTCACTTTTTTTCCTGTCCATTTCACATGAAATGCCCCAATAGCTAATTGATTAACTTCTATTATGTTTGTTTTATCAAGTCTAGTAAACCTGTAATTGTTTTTTGATGTTATTAGGTTGATGATCCCCGTTTAAGACGTCTAAGACAAGCGGCACAGTCACCACCACGAAGGGCTGAACACAAGCCAGAGATAATAGATGCGGAACCAGAACCGGAGACAGAAAGTAGTGCAGATGAGGCTAAAGACAGTTCAGAAAGTGAAGATGAATTGGATGAAGAAGAAATTGAGAAGAGACGTCAAGCTCTTAAGGCTAAACTTGCTGCTAGGTATTATCAAGTTTTAATTAAAACCATTGTCTAGTTGTTGAGATAAATAAGCATGTTTATGCCAGTTGTGTGGTGACAGGTAAGAGTACAATGTGTCATTGCCATCTTATTGAGGATCATGGCAGAATATGCAGTAGCACTATTGGTGCATTTATAACATCAACTGCAATTTTCAACCCATTGGTCAGGCGATCTCAACCCATGGTTTTATTCATTCCTTTGGGAAGCCTATGATTAGTAATGGACATTGAAAGGCTGAAGTTAATTATGAGGTCCTGAGTTTAAATTCCAATTCTAAGATAGTCTTTACCTAGATCCTGGAATTGAATATGGTATTGCTCATCCCTTTCTGGGTTTTATGCTTACTGTTAGGTATATTGATATGCTGCTGGAATACCACATAAACTCTTTTTACTTTTAATATTAATATGTATGCATTATTAATTATTAAATTGTAAAGATGCTTTTTACAGGGAAGCTGAGAAAGAGGTCCTTGGTCGTGATGAAGATGAGGAAATGCTAGATGGTGACAAAGAAGAAAGTGGTTCATCAGATACTGAATACACAGATAGTGAAGAAGATACAGGTATGGAATCCATAAATATGTATTTAATTATATGTTAATCAATGGCTGTTGTGAGTATATATATATGTGTGTGAATGAATGAATATGATTGATGAGGTTTTTATATGAGCCATACTGTGATATAAGATGTACCGCCTTGTACATTTTAAATGCCCTTGTATAAAAGTTCTTGTGGTAATGTTTAACTTTTGACATTGTCGGACTATTTTTGTACTGGCTATACATATAAACTCTGAAAATTTTAACTTTACACCATATTATGGTTTGTGTATGGCTATTATATGAGACATTCTGCTGACAGACAAGTAGAAGAACGGATGTATGAATTGTGTAATAGATGGACAACAGATGTACTAGGAAAAGAAGAATTCCTTATAGCGGCTGTACACACTCGCCGAGGCACACCGAGACGACCCGAGAGCGAGTATGTACATGGTACTCTCGTCTCGCGCTCTCGGTCTCTCCTCGCGCTCTCGTTCTCTCCTCGCGCTCTCGTTCTCGTCTCGCGCTCTCGTTCTCGCCTCGGTTAGTCTCGGTCACCTGTCGGTTTTTTGCGCCCGAGTCAAAGGGTGTTGTTAAGCCTCGCAAGGAAAACGAGACGGAGCATGTACACACTCGATCTTTTAGTTGTCCATTGACAAGTGTTTATGAGTAGACGATGCATAACAATCATTCACCATCTTCTTTTTCTCCATAGCTTACGAATTTTCTTTTTATAGTAAAATTTTAAATAATTATAATAGCTCACGGCGCGGCATAAAGATAAATAGCAGGAGCAGTTTCTACGTCCATTGTCTCGGGTATTTACAGTCCAACTGGCATAACGAGTGTGTACAGGGCGCCTAGAACCTCTTAGACGAACCTCTCGGCGAGAGGCTCTCGTCGAGTGTGTACAGCCGCTATTAGGACTAGATTTACATCGCCAAATGTGCCACCTGACTACTTACTAGCTTTGCCCATCATCTCTGACATAAGTCAGGTATACTATTTTTGAAAATTTATTTTTTATAGGACCTCGAGTAAAACCTGTATTTGTAAGAGCATCAGATAGAATGACAGTAGCAGAAAGGGAGCGTAAAGCGAAACAACAGAAAAAAGAAGAGGTAGAAGCTAGAAAAGAAAAAGAAGAGAGAAGAAGAGAAGCTTTGAAACTCGTTGAGGAGACTATCAGGTTGGAGCAAAAAAAGACAGATGTAGGTACTTAAAAATAATTTGCTTTATTCTAAAATGTTTAATACTATCAATTCTACTGCATAGATGTGCAGTGTTCTATGTAGCACATGTGTTGAGTTACATGTTTTTTTTTTGGGTGGGCTATGGTAATCGCACGCGCGGTCCATTCCGTCCGGGGCGATGAAAGGACGGCGCGAGTGCCTATAACCAACCCGTACCCACGTCACCTCGTTGTTGGGCCGATCACCGGAGCAGGGTGACTTTTCGTCAGTGGTCGGCCCGACGGAATACCCTTTCGGGTACCCTCACCTCTCTACGTCCTCTGGTCGTCAGCCTCCTTGCGGGTGACGGACAATTCTTCGGTCCGATCACCCGCAGCCTCGGCTAGGGCGCCATTAGGCGCAGATACTCGCGCCTGCGCCGCCCGAGTCGCCGGCGGCGGAACGTGTCACCGGAGCTCTACTCGCACACGATCTGCCGCCTCCTTCTATGAGATTACGGCCTCACAGAAGACGGCCACCGCGTCCCAATTCCTGACGCTGTCGAGCATCTCCCTGGCGATGGTCGGCAGGGTCAGTTCGGCACCGATAATCGCGACGAGTTCACGGCGCTCCCCCGCCCACGCGGCACACACCTCGAGCGTGTGCTGTGCCGTGTCCTCGTCGCAATTGCAGTGGTGGCAGGACGGTGTGCTCTCCCTCCTGACAATCTTGTGCAGGTACTTCGCGAAGCAACCGTGCCCCGTCAGCACTTGCACTAGTCGGAAGGAAAGCACCCCGTGCGTCCGCTCCAACCACTCCATCAGCACCGGCCGGAAGGCATCGACGGTCCTGACACGGTACCGAGGGCTCTCCAGCCGGACTGCCCAACGGGCAATGACGTCTCGGCGGGCGTCGACCCGCCAGGCGGTGATCTCTTTGTTGGAGACCATACGGCCGCGGGCGCGCGTCTCCGACACCCGTCGGTAGATTCCGGCGAGCATCTCCGCCTCCGGAACCCACAGGGGAGTTCCAGCCAGGAGGTACGCTGCCTTCGTTGCCACCGTGCGGTAGCCGCGTATGGCCCTGATCGCCATGACCCTCTGTAGCCGCCACAAGAGGGCCCTCAGACGGACGGTCAGGGACTCCGCCCACACCGGTGGGCCCTGTAGGCCATCGACCGGATCATCCCCGCGTACAGTTATCGTCACGTAGCGCTGGGTCCGCCCACATTGGGCATCAGCCACGAAAGGGTGGATGCTGCGCCGACAAGCCGGGGAACAAGTCGATGGAAATGCTCCCGGAACCACCAATAATGCCCGTCGAGCACCAGGCCCAAGTACTTCACCTGCGCCTGGATGCTGTGTGCGGTAACTGAATTCACCGTAATCGAAGCGCCGGCTGGAGGCCCGGCGGTACGGAGGCCATGGAACAAAAGGGCCTCCGTGTCTTCCAGGGCCCAGCCTCAACCCCAGCGCTTCGATCCGCCTGACAATCTCCTCGGGGCCGAGAGTTGCCAGGCGTGCCGCCTCCTCTAGCGTTCCACCCCGGGCTGTGACGAGTGTGTCGACGGCGTAGCAAATTACGCCCATCCCGGGTTATAGCCGATGTTCCACAGGGTCGGACCCAGAACCGACCCCTATGGGACACCGCACGTCATGGGCGTTCGCACAACGTCCCCTACTCGGTTTACGTAGAGGACACTGCGCCCCTCCAAGTAGTCTGCCACCAGCCGCCTCAGGTGCACGGGCACTCCGTGATACCTCAGCCCCTCCCTGATGCAGCTGAATGGCAGACTGTTGAAGTTGAAGAAGTCACATCGCTGTTGGCGATGTCCAGGGACACCGCCAACAGCACTCCTCTGCCGGTGACGGCCTCCGTCACCACGGCCTTCAGGCGTAGCAGGGCCGTGATCGTCAAACGTCATTTCCAAAAACCAAACTGGGGGTCCGACAGATCAGGCCCGACCCCGACGAGGTGCCGCTTGATGCGGGCAGCCAGAACCCTCTCCAGCAGCTTGCCCGCATCATCGAGCAGCATGATGGGCCTGTAGGCCGAGGCCGACTCGGCAGACCGTCCCGGCTTCGGCAGGAGAACCAGCCTCCCCTCCTTCCAGCATCCAGGGAACTGCCCGGACGCCAAACAAGCGTCGAACAGTCCCCTGAGGCGTGGTCCCAGGTGCTCGAGGACCAGGGCCAGCACACGGTCGGGTGGTACACCGTCGGGCCCGGGGGCAGTGGATTTGGCTCGCATTCGTGCCACCGCCGCCCCCATCTCCGGCTCTGTGATGGGCGGAACACCCTCGTCGTCGGCCTCCCGGTCGCTGTCGGGCGAAGTCATGACCGGGGACGTGTGCTCCGCCCGCCGTGGAAAAAGGTCCCCGACAACT
Source organism: Lymantria dispar (assembly GCA_032191425.1). Taxonomy (NCBI): domain Eukaryota; kingdom Metazoa; phylum Arthropoda; class Insecta; order Lepidoptera; family Erebidae; genus Lymantria; species Lymantria dispar. Next base: position 25,298,998 of record CM063452.1, on the reverse strand, counting down.
CTGGTGAGGAGGCTGGGCTGGAGTCTCGGTGAGGGGGAGCTCCGCCCGCGGAGCTTGCTCAGCGACCCCAGGGGTCACGCTCGAGACTGTCCAGCATCTCCCGCCGACTGAGGTCCTTGGCGATACGGACGGCTAGCCTGAAGGCAGACCGCACACTGCGGTAAGCCTCGTGCAGCTGGCCCTCCCGCTCAGCGTCGCGGTGACGCGCTCGGCTGCGGGTGTAGGACCTCCGGGAACGTATGCACACGGTCCGGAGATCTGCCAATTCTCGGGACCACCAGGGGACCGCACTCTTCGGGGGCAGACGCCGCACACGGGGCATGGCCGCATCGCAGATCTGCGTTAACGCACAGCGGATGCGACCAGCCTCGGCATCCACCCCGTCCGCCTGGGGCGGTGAGGACAGCCACGACTGAACGATGGCTGCCTCCGCCAACAAGTCCCGATCCAATCGATCCACAGCCCACCGCGGAAACGCGGGAGCTCCGTCCGCTGTGTGACCCCTGCTGGGCTGTAGGAGGGTCCGGGAGACCTCTATCCGGATGTGTTGAGTTACATGTTGAGTTTGATTTTTTATTTACACAGGAGAATATTTTGTGTTATGGCAAACATTTTAATATAAATTGTTGCTTTGCAAGAATAGTGACACAAATCAAAATGATTTTAGAGAAGGGCATTTTTAAATTGTTTTTATAAATCTTTTAGTGCATACCATAGTATTTAAATGATGTTTTGAGGTTGTGACTATACTGAATAATGGAAAATGCGATAATAATTCACGAATTCACGATAAAATATCAAGGATTTTAGGTATCAAGGATCATTTGGCATACAATATTCAATTTTACATAATTTTGAGTTACGTCGATATTCTAGTAAATCAGCGATTATGTATTTATCATTATTTTTATTGTCCTAATAAGTTATTGATATAATTTCATTAATGATGAGCCATGTTTCAAACAACTCATGAAACATTAATTATAGTCCGTAGTGCAAAGGAGAAGATTGATCATTTAGGTCATGTAACTTGAATTTGGATGCGGGAGTTACTCCATCACTCATCATTCCATGACTTGACAGCTCTCCTTCTAAAATCCGCGTCACGCGAGCCGTCAGACGTGAGCTATGGCTTTTAAATGACCGAAAGTCGAGTAGGCAGGACAGCATCTTTTCAGTGGCCCTCGAGCCTATATAGGCTTTTCTACAACGCCTATAGAGTTCTATCTTCTTGGACGGTAGCCCACGTCCGCGCCATCTGAAAACGGGAGGCCATCGAAGTTGTCGACTGCAGTTGTTGACCAGAAGTAACAGATGGATTTGGCCCAAGTCTAATAAAGCTCTCAGTCGTCATTTACGACCCCCACGAGCAATGTAAGGGTTGTTAATACTACCTATATTAACTGCATACCATTAATAATAATTATTGGCTTATTTTAGGGTGAACACAAAGAAGGTAATATTAATGATGTGTGCACTGATGATGAAAATGATGAACTGGAGTACGAGGCGTGGAAATTGCGTGAAATGAAGAGGATAAAACGTGACAAAGAGGAAAGAGAAGCGTAAGTATATTTCGAAACGCCCTTCCTCTTTATGTTGATGGAAGAATTATTGAAGATAAAATTGAGTACTTATTTGCCAAGTACTCAACTTTTTTTGTGTACTCCTATCTCTAGTAGACTAGGCTCGTTACGTCTATGTTATCGTCTATATAAAGATAAAATTTGTTTGTCTTTATCGTCACACAGGCCCAAAAGTAGACCACTTTTGGACATGAATCTTCACGGAATGTGGGGAAAGCCAGTTTACCACGCTGACAAGAGACGAAAATCTCGAAATAAAATCCTATAAATGGTTAAAGCCGGAAACACATTATTAAAACGCGACGCGACCCCATGAAACGCGATGCGTGTTGAGTCGAATCAAATGTATTGTTTTCTATAGACCAGAATCACACTGAACATACGACGCGACGCCATGCGCGCACACGCCACCCGATCCAGACGTGCCAGGTTGGTGTGTTGTCCATGGTGGGGGTAAACACGCCATCCGACACGTAGCGCGCGGTATGTTTCTAGACAACACCAAACGCCACGCGTCAGTCGTTCGAGAACTGTCATAGAGCATATATGCATTCTTTGACCCCATCCCTATTCTTCAACCTGTCAAAAAAAATTCATCCATCCATCCATCAGCCCACAGACGTCCACTGCTGGACATAAGCCTCCCCACAGAAATGCCACTCGGAACGGTCCTGCGCCACTTGCATCCAATGGTTCTCTGCGACGTTGAGGATGTCGTCAGTCCAACTAGATGACCACTGATGACAAGTAACCCTGCTCCGGTGGCCGGCCCAACGACGAGGGCGACGTGGTGTTCGGGTGGGTTGCGGGTGTTGCGTGCTTAAGCCCCTCTGTCGCCCCGGACGGAGTGGTGCGGAGGCGCGCCGACCGCAGCCCACCCACAAAAAAACAAACACACACTTCCCACACATCGTCCATTGCCATTTCAACGTGCTAATTCTGCGGGCAGAATTTATGCCAATTTGATATTATTTTTTGCATTTATTTAGCGTTTAGCATTTGAAATGACCGATGAATAGTTAATTGAGTTGGTAAAACGAAATCAAATCTTCTTCAAAGTCTTCATCTGACTCGTTATTTATTAAATCCATAGTACATAACCATACACTTCCACTGCTGTTAGCTGTTTTCAGAAATTGCTAGTATGTCGTGGCGTCGCGTGTTGTTAATGTGCACGGTGCATATAGGGTGTCGATAGGTTGCGTCACGTCACGTTTTAACAATGTGTTTCCGCCTTTATACATTCAGTCAAGAAAGTATTGGGAATGGATGATTTGTTTATGATTCCAAATTCAAATTTTTGTTTTATTTTGTTGTTGTTAGATTGGCACAACTGTTTACCATTTTGGCGCGGCGTTTGATTTGCATCTGTTATTTATATTAAATACAGTGCTGTTTTTAGTTATAACATTTCTAGTGTATATTGCGTATTTCATAATGGACAAAAACATCGAACGAAGAGATTGTCTTAAATTTTACATCGCCAATGGAATTTCGTGTTCGGAGTCACTGAAAATGTTACAGAAGGCTTACGGTGAATCTACTTTATCAAAAACACGTGCTTATGAGTGGTACAAAGCGTTCAAAAGCGGTCGAGATGTGATGGAAGATTTGCCTCGCTTTGGTAGGCCAGCAACGTCTGCCGCTGAGGTTAATATTGCAAAATTAATGGAAGTCCTCATTAAGGGTGTAGATTGTTGGCCTGAGTTCTCGATTTCGAGCGACCGCAGCGCCAAAGTTTAATGTAACATCCGACGGGGCGGATGAATGACCTAGAGAGCGCGATTTTCAAAATGTTTTGCAACAAACGTTCCACGTTGAGAAATTGTTATTGAACTTGAATATTTACAGCATAACAATAACGTTGAATTTTTGGAAACTAGCTGTTGATTCTTTTTAATAGATTAATAAGAGTAGTTGAGACACAATTTTTATGTTTTTCTATCATTACATTACATAGTATAAAACAAAGTCGCTATCCGCCGTCTGTCTGTCCCTATGTATGCTTAGATCTTTAAAACTACGCAACGGATTTTGATGGAGTTTTTTTTAATAAATAGAATGATTCTTAAGGAAGGTTTATATGTATAATACATGCATAATATAGTAGAGAAACGCTGATTAATTTAGAGGTTTCTAATGTGATGTCGTAAATAAGCACGTTTTTGCGCTTATATTGCAAACGTTGGCTGAACCCTACGAGATAGACCAAAATAATGTACTACAGTATTATCCATCTTAAAAAGTTCAACAAAAAAGTCCACGATGGCATATGTCTATCTCTTAGGGATAACCCACCATAACCATTTTTTATCCTCTACTAAAAATGATTATTTACTAAGTGATTTTATACAATACAGCATTAATCCTTATCCAATTAAGTACCTTAAATAAATTGTGCATTTATTATAGATCAATATGCTTTTTATAGTATGTAATGTGAAGTGAATATTGCCGAAGATAGCGAAGATAGCGAGGGCGGGTTACTAGTTTATAATATAATATACAATCAAGAGTAGGTCCGGACTGACATTTTTGTATTCTACTTACCTAAAATTCCAACTATTTATTTATTTGTAATTTCACTACCAAAATTTATTCTAATTCGTAAAATATTCATTCAATAAAATAATTGCAAAGTGTGTTTATCTCTACGCAAGGAAATGTGCCTATTGCGTAAACTCAAATACTTACTTTTTGTTTACGATCACCTCGTCGATATCTAAAAAAAAATCCTAGGGTTTTAAAAAAAATGTCAATAAAAGAAAAACAAGTATAAAAATGATTTATTTACTACACAAACAAATATGAGTCGCCATTACTCGCTATCCTAAAAGCGTGCTAGGGTTGTACAAAAATTAGTAAATAATTCATTTATTTACTAATTTTAACAGAAGTTTGTAAATTATTAATATACTAATTAAAAGTATGTAATTAAACAATAACGAAATATGAGTTCAAAATTCTAATGGTTTTTCATTCGATTACGGATCAAGTTCTGATTTCTGCTAATTTGATTATAAAATCAATGGCTATCACAAAACCTATCAGAATGAAAACGTTACCAGCTGCCCGATTCACGTAAGTAATAAAAACCGTAGCGCAGTGACGTCACTTCGTTTTGTGCAAATTTAGCCCTTTTAACCGACTTAAAAAAAGGAGAATTCTCAATTCGCTGTATTTTTGAACCAATTTTTATGATTCTTTACACCAGGTAACTCAGAAATTGTATAGTAATTGAGCTATTGGAAGATTTATGACAATCCAAGACTAGATAAGTAAGTGCGTTTAAAACAGAAAACCAAAAGGCGATTTCTAAATTCCTAAGTTAAAACGACTTTTGGACTGGCGTGTTTACGTGAATCGACTGGCTGGGTAGTTAAGTTACCTGTATCTTTCAAAATCATTAGGCGTTCTTCTCTTTCATAACATGTAAAGCTCTTTCTTTCCTCTCTTTCATAGCCTCTATGATACTGGGCGCGTCACGAATGGGCATGCTTCGTGACTGCCGAGGATCAACTAATTCTGGAAGTAGGCAATCGTAATAAAACCTAACTAATTTCATCTCCATTTTCTCCTCCCGAAATATGTCGTCCTTTTCTATAATATAAACTTTCATAGGTACAGTAGCACCAAACCAGATGCCAAGCATGCAAACGTTTCTTTTAGTAATATGTACCTGTCCCTGAATTTGGAAATACCAGTTATGATTTTTATTTATGACATAACCCTTGGAAGCCTTGTCCTTAACCCAAAAGGTATGTTTGGCCATTGCTTCATCAAGAGTCATGCCAGCTAAAGAATGTGGGCACTTAATTTCAATTAAACCGTTTGCATAAATGCCATCTGGTGTAGTACCAAGAAATTCATATTGATCGTCGACGAACAAACCGCAACCTTGTATACTAATATTCTCTTGAATTTCTAACTGTTTAATTGCGGTTTCTTCGTTTTCGATACCGTATCGTACAGCAGGCAAACTGGAGATATTACTACCATAAACGATTTTACGAACAAGAACAGCACAACTTGTGCTCTCTCGTTTTTTACAAACTTCCCCGAACGATGATGAGGTTAGTAATTTTCTCCTTGTACTCATCCACTCAGAACTACTTCTTTGCAAATGGGTCGACCTTTCAAGCTCCTCTCTTTCAGCACAAGACAACTTTAAATCGGCTAAAAAAGATGACTTGGCTTTCTCATATAATTCTGGACTCAGATCAGGTTTTTCGCAGTTTGGTCCATAGTGAGCGTCTTTCGATATAGCGCTGTGGCTCTTTTTCAATCTTAATTTAGGTTTAGCAATTAAACGGATTCTACGATTACAATTTTCCACTTTCGCGATCAAAGGATTAGGACTAGATTTAAATATTACTTCATGAGTTTTACTATGAATCGATCCTGTATTAAAAGACACAACAGCAGCTGCGCATCGGCCCGCATAAGAACCACGGGAAGAATAATTTACACGCTTACCCCCTACTAATTTGGCAATCACTGCGTTAAAACTTTCAACTATATTACTTGTACAATTATGAATTAAACTTCTAGAATGATATGACAGTCTTTTACTTAAAATGTGTACCGCGTCCATTAATCCGCATCCAACAATTGCTGGAAGCAACCCAACAGGTTCTATTCGACGAGTATCAGGTCTACAGAAATACTCTTTGCAATATTGGTGATTACCAAATACGTGTTGTGGACCATTTAGAATATCTTCACTAAGATTTTTTATTTTTTCTTCGAGTGACTGATTTTGATCGCCCCAATATTTAATAGCGCATTTTACACCCGTTCTTAAACGCAAATACCTTTCTTTTAGGAATTTCCGCAATTCGCAAGGATACTTAGTGTCTTTCGACAGTTTCTCCAAGCTATTGCAGTAGTTTCGTAAAAGATGATTTTTGCATTCAATTTTCTCTACTGTTAAATTACCGTACGGTCGCGAATCTAATATTTTTTTATAAGTACTGGAATCGCCGTCTGCTACAAATTTATTATAAATTACACCGTGATCAACAATGGAACGTTTAAACCCCTCAACTATTATGGTCGATTCCATACCGGTAGATGATCCCGAATAATTCTTGAAACAACGGTGTTCCGAGGGCTGACTGTCGTTCTTTGCGGCTCGTGCACAAACTACGCAGTATTTATTTTTAACTCCAAAAAACAATACTTTATTAGTTTTAATGCCAATTATCGCAGCTGCGCCGGACAAGGCGGAAAAATTCTTACCATAAGATCTCTTGCTCCAACAACCGTCAACAGCAACAGATATTAATGGTGTACCATTTTTATCAACACTACCTATAGACACTGCGTACTCCGCTTCTTCCTTGACAGCTTCTGCCATGGAATGTGCTGCTGTCTTTTCCCACCAATCGCATGCTGCTGTCTTTTCCCACCAATCGCAAACCGTATTATTAATTTCATTGTATAATGAAGGTGACTAGATTGGTAGGGCTACTGCGGCAGTTAATGTTTTTAACTGATAGTAGCTCCCACCAGATGATATGATACCAGATACAATTTGATGATTCACTTCCATTCTATCTTCTTTCTTTTCAATCAAACACACAGTAAATTTCATACTACACATACTACATTTCATGATGAGTTTTGAGTCCAGACCAACTTTTACTTCACCTATTATACTGAGGTAACTTAACTTACAATCCATTGGACCGTGGTCCCCTATGGCCTGAAGAGCTTTAAAAAAAAAAGAAACGTCTACAACTCTACGCCCAACTTCCATTTCATCCACCTTTCCCTCTTGGTCGTTTTCAATAACTAGTTCCTGTAAAGAAAGATAATGGCTTGATTTTTTTTATAAAAAACAATTAAAAATTTAAAAAAATGCAAAAGAATTTAATACAATATTAGGTTCCTGATGAATAGAAATTATAATTTCTTTACGCATTAGGTATTGTTTTTTTATGACGTCACCTATTTGAACGTAAATTTTCTTTTGAGAAAGTAATTGAGAAGTATTTCGGTACTAAGGTGTTTGTCTCTCGATGAAAATAATAAATATTGCAAGAAAAAATCTATAGGTAGGTATTGAGATTTTGTCTTCGCCCATCACTAACTAAGTAGTTTGTTTATTTATGTAACAAGTCTACAAGAATTACGTATAACAACTTACCTCTATACAGCGCGTAGCATTGTTGCTCAGTCTCGGCCCCAAGGTTTTCTTTATTTTCAATACTGGAAATATTATTCATCAATATTATCCACTTTTTATTTATTTTGTACAACCCTAAGCCAGACGCTAGGCGCCTCGCGTCTGTTTGGCGGTATAGGTATGTCGACCAAGTTGCGCTGTCGCCTACCTACTTTCACATTTTGATATTTAGACAATACTAGCCGACCCGGCGAACTCCGTATCGCCTTTTTTTTTTTTAAAATCCTATTATTTTGATATTACATACAGATACTTCAATTTTATTTATCAGTATAGATATAGATAATACAAACCAATATTTACATGTTATTGTAGGTATATGTCTGAATCGGGCGATCTAAATCATATGACATATTGTATTAGCTTTGTAATGTACCCTGTTCAAATGCGATAATAAATAAGTAGGGAGGAACTTACATTTTATTCCGAGATCTTTTGGCTTTCATATTTTTATAATGCGTACAAAACTTTCTTTTCCCTGGCATGACACTCAAATTCAATCAGTCCTGCGAAAAAAATAGCCTATGTTACTCAGTGATAATGTAGCTTTCGAATGATAAAAGAATTATTAAAATCGGTCCAGTACTTTTTGAGTTTATTCGTTACATACAAAAATCCAAATCTTTCCTCTTTATAATACCTATTAGTGTAGATATTGTATTTTTTACGATTTATATCTAGTTCCATCATGGTTTTCTTTCAGACATTCATTATATCGATACTTTCTAATAACTGAAAATAAATTAATTATAAAAATGTTATACTTACAATTTTTTACAAAAAACACAAATTCACAATACGTAATTCTGCTGTCTGCAGCCGACAAGCGTGGTGTCGCGTTCACTTACAGAAAGGAACTGCCGCTTTTGACCACCGAGATTGCACGAATGAAACGAACGTTTTACCCATACATTTTTGTATGAAAAATTTACCTTAAAATATATCTAGATTTTAGGGCTTTAAAAGAGGAAGTCTTTGTTTGTAAAGGTATAAAAAGAAGTATACAGCTATACTTATTGGTTTCTTCAGTGTTCAAAAAGTGTTTCTTTTTATCAATTTGTGTTGATTTATGGGGTTAAATCTGAAAAATACGAAGTCATGTTTTTGCATTTTTACTCAATTTTGTGCGTTTGTTGACGTTTATTATATAACAACTATTAGGTTTAAGAGTTTAATATAAGCATGAACATACTTATTGGTCTTTGATTGTAATATATACAAATTATCATTGATATCAATCATATGTAAATAGGTTAAATATGAAAAATCGTAACACTCTTTTCGGTGATTTTCACGATCTACACCCTTAAACTTTGAGAGAAATAGCTGCCGAACTTTCTGTGTCTCACGAGTCGATCCGTACCATTTTAAATAATCACTTGGGTATGAAACATATTTCCGCTCGGCAAGTCTCAAAAGACCTGAATTTTCTCCAAAAACTCAATCGCATGAGAGTCGCTGAGGACATGCTAGAACGAGTCAATTCCGACCCAACATTCATGAAACGCATTGTTACTGGTGACGAGACGTGGGTTTACGAGTTTGACATGCAAACTAGTTAACAAGCTTCGGAATGGCGATTTCCAACTGAACCGAAACCGAAAAAACCACTCCAAAGTCGATCAAAAATCAAAGTCATGTTGACTGTTTTATTTGACTATCGCGGTGTTGTGCACTCGAAATTCTTGCCAGAAGGTCAAACGGTATATATCATAAAGTATATTATTTAAGCGTTATGCGGCGTTTAAGAGAGCAAATTCGACGAAAAAGGCCAGATTTGTGGAAAGAAAAAGATTTTGTACCACTATAATGCACCTTCACACAAGGCCATCATTGTGAACGAATTTTTGTCCAAACACTCAACAAATATCATCGAGCAACCACCATATTCACCAGATATGGTTCCAGCCGATTTCTTTCTTTTTACTAAACTCAAATTACCACTTCGTGACACCCATTTTCAACCGGTAGAAGACATAAAGGAGATTTCGCGGCGAGAACTGAACTCAATTCCGGCAACAGCGTTTAAAAAATGTTTTGTTGATTGGATTATTTGTTGGCGTAACTCTATCGTTTCTGAAGGAGCATACTTTGAAGGTGATAAAATAAATTTGGATGAATAACAAAAATTTTGTGTATTATTGATCTTTTCCCGATACTTTCTTGACAGAGTAGTAGGATTTAATTTCGAGATTTTCGTCTCTTGTAACTTTAGCTACTTACATATTTTTAAAGAATTTTTCTAAGCCTGAACTAACAGATTTTTCGATCCTCACCTAGTTACACATAGAATTATCTAATCGTGCGGTGGTGTTTGTGTTACAGTGCCGAGAAGGAGCTGGTGGCAATTGAACGAATGCGAAATTTGACTGATGAGGAACGTCGCGTAGAACAACGTCTTAATCCAAAACAAGTTACAAATAAGGCCGTCAAAGGCAAATACAAATTTTTACAGAAGTATTATCACAGGTATGTACATTTATTATCATCAACTAATACTGTCGGGCCATGGTTTTCTTAAAACAAACCGACAAAAAGGTTGTAGAAACTATCTCGATTCAACTCCACTGTGAGACGTTGGTTTTCTCAAGGGCAATTATGCCATAATTGCTAATATGCTACATTTAGTACCCTGGTTGACAATCGCAGTTGGTGTTATGTCGTTCAGGCGATTGCTGATATTTATTTTCTTGGCGATCGTAAGTAAGGGGATTATCCCTGGTTTCATGATACATTAAACCATCATTACATAGATTATCAAGATAATATCTATACTGATTTCCTCGATGACTGATGATTAGGGCGCGTACCGGTGGCTCGCCCATACGGCGTTTGAAAGAGGTATCTGGTGTGTTGTTGGGTCGTCCTCTGTCGCCCAAGACCCAGGCGGGGTGTGACTTTGCTATAGCCTCCATAAAATGCTGATTTCCTTCAGCATTTAGAGGAAGTCATAATTTATTATTTAAATTTACCGAAATTACACTGATAGCGTATCCAGCTGGCTTCTGAGTTATATATTTTTTTAATTTAAATATGATTCATATAAAATAAAACTATTTTTACAGATTTTAATGCGTTTGTATTTAATTTTTACTTTTGCAACGTTTTGAACACTTTATAATGTGCTTTTATTAATTGGATACTTGATAAATAAGTCCTCCAAAATATTCGATTGGTATGATTAGTACCAAAATAATATGAAAGATGTGGCAAAAAGCGGCCCCTTTTTTTTGGTGGTGGGTTATGGTCGGCGCACTCCTCGCTGCGGCGTTCAGGGGCGTAAGCATGCACACCCGTAACCCACCCGTGACACGTCGCCTTCGTCGTTGGGCCGACCACCGCAGCAGGGTGACTTGTCGTCAGTGGTCGGCCTGACAGAATACCCCTTGAGGAGAACCCTCTTCTCGACCGACGTCCCCCCTTCGGGGAGGACGTCGGTCTTTCCTCCCGCGGTCGGTTCCCCGGTCCAGCCACCCGCGGCCTCGGCTAGGGCGGCATCAGGCGCAAGTATTTGCGCCTGCGCCGCCCCAGTCGCCGGCGGCGTTTCGCGTTGTCGAGGAGACGCTCCTCGCGCACGCGCTGCGCCGCCTACTTCCGCGAGACGGCACAAAGCGCCCTACGCTTTTTTCACAATAATACCAATATTTTTCGTTCATTATTTATTCCTACATTAAGAATTACTTTTCATAATGATTTCTGGTGTTTACGCGAGTATTATACATTTTAAATAAAACTACTTTACGGATTTTATCGCGTTTGTATTTGATTTTTGATTACCCGACGTTTCGAACACTTTACAGCGTTCATGATCACGGGTGGACTAAGATGTCTCACGTCCAACAAGTCATCGTTACTGCAGAAAATTTTATAATTATCTACCCGATACAGAAATTAGTTATTAAATATTGACCCACATTTTGATACAAAATTTATTGCCAGTGTAAGAAGAAAATGATTCTATATGAAAAAATTATATTGTTTATGGTTAGTAATAATTAAACATTAAAATTAATAGTAATTATATTTAAAAACTAACTAATAATCTAGTATACTACCACCGGATCGGAACACGGTTACACTGAGAAAGATCCAGCAAGAAAACTCAGGTAACATGATGCTAAATTAAAGTTAATTTTGAAGGCGGCTTACTTTATATTACTAAAAAGGTTTTAATTTATAAAATTATCTTTAGTTATTATTATTGTGGGTCAAATCTATACAATATGAGCTCACGGTGTCTTGCAGTCTTGTCGTGGTCTTTTTGGATTTCTTTTTAATAATGTTTATAACAGGATCCCAGCTTGATGGTAACACCCAGCCATCCTCTCTATTGAAATTTCTCTCTTCTTACACTGGCAATAAATTTTGTATCAAAATGTGGGTCAATATTTAATAACTAATTTCTGTATCGGGTAGATAATTATAAAATTTTCTGCAGTAACGATGACTTGTTGGACGTGAGACATCTTAGTCCACCCGTGATCATGAACGCTGTAAAGTGTTCGAAACGTCGGGTAATCAAAAATCAAATACAAACGCGATAAAATCCGTAAAGTAGTTTTATTTAAAAAATTACTTTTCACATTTATCATTAAAGCGGGGTTTTTAAGTTATTTGTTTTAACTATGTTTATTTGGTTCAATGCGTTCAACGTGTTCATAGCCGCGGCGATTATGAGACTACGAACGTTAAAGAATGTGCAAGTAGCATTATTTCATATGTGTAATACTCGCGTAAACTTTTGTGTATGGCGGGTGTTTGTTTTTTTTCCTATTAAATCCATATTTGTAGTATTTCTATACTCAAGGAGTGCTTAGTGCACAAGGTTTAAAAATAATTAAATTTCGTTATTATTGACTCACCACATCTCATATACGTCTCATTGCTGGGCTCGAGCCTCCTCCATAATGGGATGGTAATTGATCTGCTACACCACGCTGGTCAGACGTGTTGGTATAGGAATCAATTAAGCATAATATAGATTAAGATAGTTCACTACTCTGTCCCATTGGACTTGTTGCCTGTAATGATAGATGTAAGTTTTTATAGTAAATAAATAAATAATAATTTCGAGGTTTCCTTCTCTTGCAAGGATGTTATATGCATATTATATCCCTTAGTCGTCTTTTACGACATCCAGGGCCGAGAAAGGAGTTAGGGTATTGTAATCTTATTCGTGGCGACACCACAAGTAAAAAAATCTACTGCCCAAATAATTTTCAGGCTATTAAATTATTATTTTCTAATAATGTATTAATTATTTCAGAGGTGCATTTTACTTGGACAAAGAGGATGACGTGTTCAAACAAGATTTCTCAGGTGCAACATTGGATGATCATTTTGATAAGACTGTACTACCAAAGGTTAGTCTTATGTATAGTAATTGTGAAAATATTTCATCACCATCATCTTGGTTCACCATTTTGAGTCGACACACGGTAGAATAGATTTCATTCATCATCATTTCGGCTCATATACGTCCCACTGCTGGGCTAGAGCCTCCTAATAAGAGGGAAATTGACCTTACTATATCATGCTGGTCAGATGGGTTGATAAAGGGTTTTGTTTCGAGTTTTTCATTTCTTGCATAGATGTCATATGCGTAATATATCCCTTACTCGTCTTTTACGATACCCACGGGTATGAAAGGGGGTGGTGAATTCTTACTCCGTCACCACATGGAACTGAATAGATTTAATTTAATGTTATATTATATTCCTTAGTCCCCTTTTATGCCACCCACAAGCAAAATAGGGGATGGTGAATTGTATTATTTATCATCTCGGGTAAGGCGACGTATTTAAGATACGTCCCACTGCTGGGCTCGAGCTTCCACCACAATACGTGGGAAATTGACCTTACTATACCATGCTGGTCATACAGATTGATATAGGAGTTTGTTTCATGTTTTCTTTCTCTTGCATAGATATTATCCGCATATTATGCCTCTCAGCTATCTTTTACGATACCCACGGGCAAGATAGGTACGATGTCGTCTATAAACAAATATTATTTGTAATACATGTTTGAATATTTTTTTAGGTGATGCAAGTGAAGAAATTTGGACGTTCCGGTCGTACCAAGTATACTCATTTAGTTGATCAAGATACTACGGAGTTTGACTCGGCGTGGAGCAACGAAGGAACTGCAGCGAGACTCGCCAATTTCAGGGGTGGTATGAAGCAAGTGTTTGAAAAACCATCGGCTAAGAGGAAACATAATATGTGAATGATTTGGACGTTATTAAAAAAAAGTTGTGGAAGAAAAAGGTTAAAAAGTGTACAGTATTTATCTATCCTGTTTATTATAGTCCACGGTTGTAATTACTCTAAGAGGGATATTGACAGCATTGCAAAGGAATCATTGGAATCGCGCATCTTCGCACATTTTATTCGCGTGCAGTGCCTCAGACGCCGTACAAGCGCCTTTCACGAAGTTCGAGGTCCGAATTCTCTGAATAGGTCCCACACTGTGATCCGGGCGACCTAATGCGAACGCCGTGTCGCGACGACACGCGTCGCCAGGCGTTGTAGCTGAACTACATGACGCGTCGCGACACTTCGACTACGCCTCTGTATGAGTTGAGTCTTCCGGGTCGGCTACGGAGTCCGTCCGTCGGTAGTACCGACATCAAGGATTCAGTACCATATACCGTGGTGAGCCCAATGGGGAGGGAAAATGGTTGATTATGGAGCCATGTGCCGTCCTTTCGTCACCCTGGACAGAATTGGATGGCGAATGCCCAGAACATAGCTTGTCCAAAAAACTGTCTGACCCTTGGAGGTCTGGTGAATACTGTATTCATTAATGCAATTATCTCGGCCTATATAACTCCCACTGGTGCGCTTAGGCCTCCTCCACAGTGGGAGGGGAATTGATCTGTTATTCCAAGCTGATGAAACGTGTTGAATAGGGTTTTATAACGAGTTTTCCTTCGCATACATCGATGTTACCCGCATTATATCCCTTAGTGGTCTTTTACAACACCCACGGGCAAGAGAGGGGGTGGTTAATTGTATTTTTACTCGGTAACCACATGGATATTATACGGTACACATGTTGGAAATATCAATGTATGTTATAGTGTGTTTATTTTTTGTAAATAGTTATCTATAAGTGAATTAAAGATAATTTGAATAGCATTTTCTTTCATTTTACCATCATCATCATTATTTTTATTTCTAAAACGAAAACCTTGCACTAAGTCAATAAATAGTCCTTGTATTACGAACGACTAAAAACTTCGAACACAAATCCTTACTAATATTATAAATGCGAAAGTTTGTTTGTTTGTTACGCTTTCACGTTTAAACCACCAAACAGATTTCAAAAATTCTTTCACCAATGGAAAGCTATAATATCAGGGAGTAACATAGGCTATATTTTGTCCCGGTATTCCCGTGAACGTGAACGGGAAATACGTTGGTAAGGCGACTGAAAACGAGGCGAAGCGAGGCCTGGTTGCTAGTCTATACCAAGAAATAAAATTGGAGTGTCTGTTTGTAATGTCAAAATAATAGACCTTTTTCATGCTCACACGGTTATTTGCACTATTCATATGCCTAAATATATATATATAAAAGAGAAAGTGTGCAGTGTGTGGTATGTTCCGTATAGGCTCCGAAACGGCTGGACCGATTTCAATGAAACTTTCAGGGAATCTCCAGATTGACCTGGCGAGTAATTCTGTAAAGTTTGGTGACGATCGGAGCACTCCTTTTTTCTCTTCTTCTTTTGTTCTTCTTTAGAGTTAAATTAAATATTTAATGATGTAAGTTTATTGTTTAAATAAAATAAAGCAAAATTTAGCCCGGCGAAGCGGACACTAGTCACTTTATATTTTTTTGTCTGTCTGTCTGTTTGTTCCGGATAATCTTCAAAACGGCTGGACCGATTTAAAAAATTCTTTCATCAATGGAAAGATATAATATCAGGGAGTAAACTAGGCTATATTTTATCCCGGTATTCCCACGGGAACGGGCACTACGGGGATAAGGCGACAGAAACCGAAGCGAAGCGAGGGCGGGTTGCTAGTTACATATAAATACGGAACAACAGATGCATCGCACAAAGTATTTTCTTATCTGGGAAATGAATCCATGACATTGCCATGGTAAGTCGTTATCTATCTACTACGTCATTTAAGCAGTAAAGTTTTTTTGCTGTTCAGTGCTGGACATGGACCTTCTGTAAAATACGCCTCGTTAGTTTACCGCCGTCTTCCAACGGTTCTCTACGACTTCGACCAGGTTGTCAGTCTATTTAGTGTAGAGACTGTCTGAAGAATGGTTTATATAAATATTTTAACACTTATATAATTCATGTTTGCGAGGATGTAATGCAACGTGAATGTATGATGCTATGGTGTATACATAAAGAGTGAGTACTTCTCTCTTTGTAAGTGCTGCATATATTCTGTCAATAATATGTTCAACAATATCTTATATAATACCACCAGCGTAGTATCAATCAGCAATTTTTTATATTTATGCGGTCAGCCTCAGCATACAGTTAACTTTATATATTTTTGTGACTACCCGTGATCTCACCACTATGGTTCTATATGAAAACCAGCGCCACACCGTCTCGGTGCGGCTTATGCTGATATAGAACCTTTTTCGATCTCTGTTAATTATTGTTCTCTTTGTTGTTAATTATTATTTGTTACTTAATCTATTATATCCTCGCCTTCTATGGATTTTACCTTATTTTTTTTTTTTAACTTAGTATAACTTTAAGTATAGATTTTTAAGTTATATTTTAGTCTTTTTGGAATTTATATTGATTCTGTATCGATGTATCATTATGAGATCGAAATAAACGAGTTTCTTTCTTTCTTTCTATTTACTCTTCAAAAAAAATTTTCTCTAGCATATCCTTTTCTATCCCAAAAATAATCAATGTATGAAAAAGTTCTAATTCATTTTGGCCCAAAATTTGAAAAGGACCCTAATAATCAAATTGCAATTTGCTTGGCATATATGTATAAATAAGCCAACGCTCGTCTAGTTGGCAGGATGTTTGAAACGGATTTTCAATAGATGTGGGTTTCACTTTTGGTATTTATTTTTCACTTGTAAACACGTTTCTATAAAAGTGCAATGTGCGTATCACAATATGAAAAAAATTTTGCTTTTCACAAATCTAGTTTTTGTCTATAAAATAAAATGAATGATTTATTATGACAGACACAAACATAAAATATAACTAATAATAGAACAACAAAGAAATAAACATAAAAGATAACTAATAATAATAATTTCATAGTGTTTATCACAATCCGGTCTCGACTCAGCATAATGCTGGTCGCAGATGACAAGCGCTGGTCTTCCGTTATTACCGGGAGGAGACATCACGCACATGCTTTCAATTTAAAATCTAATATCAACATAATTAGCAAGTGTACATTTTTATATAAATTTGTTAAAAACTAGAGAATACAGTTCTGTTTATCTATAACAGCTTAACAGGCTAGAATTGCTGCAGTATTATTGTAATTTATAGATACACTTTATCCTAATTTAGATTATAAAATTTACTACGTTCTGTCTAGTTTATATAAGTTCCATAAAAAATAGTACATCCCAATTTATAATTACGATTCAGCATGTGTATACATAGAACCTCCTCCACTCCATATTAAACCCTGAATGTAATAAACCAAGCAATCTGGATGTGTTACGATATATCCTAATTTGCGGATCAAAAATCCAGATATAACCGATCTATGTCGTGGCTTTTAAGTCGCGTTATATAAAAGTTTGTAACGACGTAAGTTTTTATTCAAGCCGTGTTAAGTCGTAAGCTGTCGCATCGCTCGCCTGATAAATGTGACTTCACAGTTTGGATTTATACTAAAGTTTTAGGTGTTAGTCTAGAACATAAACTTGAGTTAAGCGATATATATCTTGATGAACATGCATTATAAATTGTGAAGGAAAAGATCACTTTATATTACTTACAATATCTGGTTGACCGAGCAAAGCTCGGTATATTTTTTTTTGTATTTTTGCGGAACTTATTTAGATACTAGCAACCCGCCCTCGCTTCGCTTCGGTTATAGGTTATAGTCGTTTAACCCGCGTAGTTCCCGTTCCCGTGGGAATACCGGGATAAAATATAGTCTAGTTTACGCCCTGATATTATAGCTCCGTATTGGTGAAAGAATTTTTGAAATCGGTCCAGCCGTTTTGAAGATTACCCGGAACAAACAGTCAGACAGACAGACAGACATAAATTTTTTAATCGCTATTTTAGGCATAGGTGTCGTGCAAATAACCGTGTGAGCATGAAAAAAGTCTATTATTTTGACATTACAAACAGACACTCCAATTTTATTTATTGGTATAGATTAATATAATCTTACTCCAATTTTATTTATTGGTATGATTATATTAATCTATACCAATAAATAAAATGGCATTGTATTGATTTGCTAAAAACGCCTTACTCCAATTTTATTTATTGGTATGATTTATTTTTAATTTTATTTATTGGTATATATATATATATATATATATATATATATATATGGTCCACTGCGTCGTCCTATACGTGATCCGCACTGGAGAACCTTTTTCTTCGGCGGTTGTCGGTTCATCGAGCGATGTGGCCTGTCCATTGATAATTTAGCGTGCTAGTTCTTCGTGCTACGTCGGTTACACCCGTTCTATGGTTTTTCGTATTTCTGATTTTATCTCGTAGAAAAAACCCGAGCATATTATGGAGCGGGCCACCCTCCATAGCACACTGAACTTGATTATGAGGGCTACATTTAGGAACCACGTTTCCGTTCTGTAAGTTGTCACTGGTTGTAGACCTGTGTTTGACATTGAAAGACCTCCAAAGTTTCCTGAACACTGCAGAACTGAGCTGGATGTGTCGGCTGACCTTTTTTTCGAAATTGGAACTACCTAACTGCACTGTTTGTCCAAGGTAAACCTAATGATCGACAACTTCGAGAATCTCTGAATGGGATACCCTGCTGAGATAGGTGCTTATGGTGTTAAGGTTAGGTTAGGTTAGGTGTCAGGACCGTCGAGGCCCTCCGGCCGGTGCTGATGGAGTGGTTGGAGCGGACGCACGGGGTGCTTTCCTTCCGACTGGTGCAGGTGCTGACGAGGCACGGTTGCTTCGGGAAGTACCTGCACAAGATTGTCAAGAGGGAGAGCACACCGTCCTGCCACCACTGCAGTTGCGACGAGGACACGGCGCAGCACACGCTCGAGGAGTGTGCTGCATGGGAGGGGGATCGCCGTGAACTCGTCGCAATTATCGGTGCCGACCTGGCGCTGCCGACCATCGCCAGGGAGATGCTCGTCAGCGTCAGGAACTGGGACGCGGTCGCCGCCTTCTGTGAGGCCGTAATCTCACGGAAGGAGGCGGCGGATCGTGTGCGAGTAGAGCTCCTATTCGGCGACACGTTCCGCCGCCGGCGACTCGGGCGGCGCAGGCGCGAGTATCTGCGCCTAATGCCGCCCTAGCCGAGGTCGCGGGTGATCGGACCGGGGAATTGTCCGTCACCCGCAGAGAGGCTGACCGCGCAATGGCGACCGATGTCCCAGGACGTCGAGAGGTGAGGTTACCCGAAAGGGTATTCCGTCAGGCCGACCACTGACGACAAGTCACATCTGCTCCGGTGGTCGGCCAAACAACGAGGTGACATGGGTACGGGTGGGTTATGGGCCCACGCGCCGTCCTTTCATAGCCCCGGACGGACTGGACCGCGCGTGCGCTTACCATAGCCCTCCCATAAAAAAAAATGGTGTTAAGGTCCTTCATGTCGTAACGACGATATCGCCTGCAAATTGAAGGTGAGTGAAGTATTCGCCGTAGATGTTGATGGCCAATTCGATCCAGTCTAAGAGCTGTAAGATATCTTTCAATACAATAGTGAACAGTTTCGGAGAGAAGACGCCTCCCTATCTCACACCTTGCCGCAATTGAGGCGGTTTTGTACTCTTATCCCGGATACGGACTTACAAGCCTGAGCGACAAGCGTTTCTATGCAAAAATTTCTGCGCTGGTAGGTATAACAATAGTCGATTTCGCTGAAGGGAAGAGAGTACCGCCCAAGTTTCGACAGAATCAACGGTGTCTACAAACACTACCCAAAGGCCGATTGTACTTCTCGGTCTTCTAGATAATCTATATACAAATATATACGACGGTTTTGGCGAGGCATAGCGAGACTTAACTCGTCTGTTAAAAATAAGGGTATAATATGGTAATATGGTATTGGATAACATTTTTAATTTAAAGAAAAGTTACGAGAAGCCGGGTTTTTATGGTCCCATGCAATGAAACAACCAATAACGCAGTCGCAAGCAAGGGGAATCATATTAATCGCTATCTATTACAATTCTTACCATTTATATTACAAGTTCAATTAGTTACAAAATAGAGAGTATTTAACTTTGTTATCGTGTAACATTGATTATTATAAAAATTTTCTCCCTTTGTGATCATTACACATACACAATTATTGTTAGAACGTGATGGACCCAAGGGATTAAGTCTGGTACCTACTAAGCTAGAAGGATTGACCATAAATAGGTATATTTTACTTTTAATTTTAGAATACGTGTAGAATATAAATTCAAATAGGTAATACCATACACACCTTAGGTATGATACTAATCGTACTTAATTTTACTCCAGCAATGATTTTAAGTATGGTGATAGACTAAGAATGCATTAGTTCTTCATTTCCAGATGGTATAGAAGCGACGTTTTAATAATATCGCTGCAAGAGAAGAAAAATAGTCATAAAATGAATGCGAATAATAGACGCTTAGATGATACTACAATTTATTTTACAATATTTATGGTTCCTATAGAGATATTCCAATCTGTCACTATTAATGCTCATATTACTATTTGTAAATGTAGCGATGTATATATTGTTTAAATTGCAGTAGGTATCTATGGAAAGTTTGGATAAAATTAAATTCTACAGGAGTAGTTTCAATCTTCCACGATATACCCAAATTTATCCATTGGCCAGATAGAGGGTACCATGCAGCTATGCATTGAAACATAACCACAGACAATAAAATTTGTTAATATTAAGAGTCTTGTTCTCGTCTTAGTCGTCTATATCAAAGCACACTTTAAACTGGGTCTGTTTCTGTAGTATAAGGTAGATCAGGCTGAGGTTCTGAATAATAAGCAAATTCATTTAGGAACGTACTATACTCTACGTATTTCTTTATACAACGAACTAACTGACTATCAGATAATCTCCATCCATCATAAGTGATTGGATTTTTATTTTCTGACAGTCTATGCTGTCTTAATTCTAAGAAGTTGCGAGATTTACTATCTGACGGCGGAATCATGAATATCTTATTTTCTTCTGGTACCAAAACTGTATTTTCAGTTGTGACAACTAATTTAGATTCATCTTGGTTTATTAATTTAGTTCTTTTTGCGTTTCCTAGTTTGGTTATTGGCAATTCAGTTATTGCCCCATTAGTTGAAAGAATGGTTACGCAATTTGAGGCTGTACTCTTTTTTCTTTGATTTAAAAACTTTGTTTTACAAATTGCAGTCGATTGGGGCATTTCATTAGCAATGCCTGCTTTTCTTCTTGTCTCACAATCAGTAATGTCTCTATTGTCAGCTCGCCATTCGAGGCTTTTCTTATTCTCAAATTGTTTAGTATGATTTGTATCTACGCTTGATTTATTCGAATCAATTGGCATTTTAAATTAATTAATTTGAATAGAATAATTATTATAAAAATATTTGTAAACAAACTATTCAACTGTTTGAAAATACTAACGTCAAAAGATTATATAACCACTACTTTCTACTGTGTCATTAGTTAGTCATTCAAGCATCTTGAAATTTTCATAGAGTAATATAGTGACATAGCAAAGAGATGTTATTATGTATTATTTTTATTATAACTCTAATTAATACAAGATTTTATCGCGTTCATACTTAATGTTTCTTTGCCACGGTTCGAATGCTTTTCAGCGTTTATTGTCACGAAAGGACGGCAAATCAAATATTATTGTCATAATTATCATCTCGGCCTGCTGGGTTTGAGCCTCCTCCATAACGAGAGTGAAGCTGACCTATCCTATAGAAATATGATCAAATATAAACGCTATAAAATTGTTGAAAATTATTTTATTTCCCATGTGTACTCGCGACAAACATCAGAAATCATTAACACACAGTGTAGTAGTTGTATAGCCTTCTTTTTTTATAGGTGGGTTACGGTCAGCGCAGAGGTTGTATAGCCTGTATAGTTGTTACACGTCCGCTCGCATCGACAGACTATGCGCAAGTGCTCCGCGACATTCATTTCGTTTAGACTATGGGCATTAGTCTGATATGGCTCTTACACCCTTAAGAATGATTCACGCTACACCGTGTCGCGATCGGGCCGAGCCTCGGCCGGGGCATGGTCATACATTATGGTATACTTTTTGTATGAAGTGATTCATGCCTGACCGTGGCTCGGCCGTGCTCCGGCCGTGCGCCGCCGGGACTCAGCCGGGGCACGGCGTTAAGAATGATTCACGCTACATCGTGTCGCGACCGGGCCAAGCCTCGGCTGGGGCACGGTCAAACGTTATGTTATACTTTTTGTATGAAGTGATTCATGCCTGACCGTGGCTCGGCCGTGCCCCGGCCGTGCGCCTCGGGGACTCGGCTGGGGCACGGCGTAAAGAATGATTCACGCTACACCGAGTCGCGACCGGGCCCAGCCTCGGCCGGGGCACGGTCAAACATTATGGTATACTTTTTGTTTGAAGTGATTTATGCCGTGCCCCGGCCGTGCGCCGCCGGGACTCGGCCGGGGCACGGCGTTAAAATGTCGGTGGGTATTGTTTCCCGGCTCCGGCACGGCCCGGCCCCGACACGTTCTAACATGAACATATGCGCCCGGGCGCCCGCAGAGCAGTCAACGTCAAATCTTAATGAAGTGAGCAGCTGAACAGCAAAATGAACGATGAGAAATTATTAGAATGTGTGTGCAAGTACCCTGTGATTTACGACATGAGCTATCCTAAGTATTTGGATAACAAATACAAAAATTTAATTAAAATTAAGTTTATTAATTCTTTGTAAAGTAAAGCAAATTCTCCTTCTGCTTCTCGCTTTCTCCAAGTTGGATGTATACCCCATTTCCTTTTAGTAGTTTCGCTTTGTTTTTCCAATACTTCATCATCGATGGCAATTGCAATAGCTGCCAATTCAAATTGTGAAAATTGCATATTAAAGTCTATCGACAGATGAAATCACTAGCTGACAAAAATCACATTTTTTTTTTTGTGGGTGGGTCGTGGTCGGCGCGCCTCCGCACCACTCCGTTCGGGGCGACAGAGGGGCTTAAGCACGCAACTCCCGCGACCCACCCAAAAACCACGTCGCCTTCGTCGTTGGGCCAACCACTGGAGCAGCGTTAACTTGTCGTCAGTGGTCGGCCCGACGGAATACCCCTAATTGGGGTACCCTCCCATCGACCGACGTCCCCCCCCTCGGGGAGGACGTCGGTCTTTCCTCACGCGATCGGCCTCTCAGCGGGTGACGGACTAATCCCCGGTCACGTCACCCGCTGACAAAAATCACATAACACAGACACGGCCGTGCAAAGAATACACCCAAACAGCCAGGTATAACATGAATGACTGGCCCGGCCGGCGCACGGTGGACGTGCCCTGGCCGAGGCTCGGCCTAGTGACGCGACACGGTGTAGTGTGAATCATTCTTTACGCGCACTAATGATGAGCATAATAATGCTGAGCACAGAGGGCTTTCATTCTAAAGAACCCTATAAAATCACCTGTGGGTGTAAGACAACTTAGGGATATAATATACAGGTAACACCTATGCATGAGCTTGTCAGTGTGGCGTAGTAGTTCAATTTATCTCTGATTTGGAGGAGGCTCGATCGCAGCGGTGGCCTCTGAAAGAGCTGAGATGACGATGATGAATTTAGTATTACGCAGTAAAGTTGTGCACCTCTACGACGACGATGGAATCGTGGTTTTTTACTTGTTATGGACGTGTATGCTGTTGTCTGTGCTTTAGTGATCTTATTATCGGGCTCTTGGAGAACGAGTCTCGGTTGAGGTACCTTCGAGACTGGGTGACACGTCGTTAGTTGGTCACGGCGATCACTAAGGACCCCAAGCCAATCTCATTAAGGGGCCACACCACAAGGTGTGTCACGGAGGAGTCAAAGTATCTATGAGCACACGATTTCATATGTATATCATGTAAGTCGATACGTAGATCAGCGTTGCGTGTGAACCATGGTGCGTCCGTAACCGTAGCTTTACGCATGAACCTATAATGTAACGTTTATAGCCTATGGATCCTGCGTGGCTAACGTGAGAGATTACTACATTGGCATACGTCATGACTCAAAAAGTCCCCATACATTATTACCCCACATACGACATATCCAAATTTACACATATTCAATTCGCGTCAAGAAATGCTGATCATAGCCCTGTCCATAGCACGTTGAGCGACTTTGAGCCTTTTTAACAGCATTTTTCTACCTGATAAAACCCGGAATACAGAAATTCGTATTCCGGATTCCGTGTAACATAGCTCGCAGAATTAGCACGTTGAAATGGCAATGGACAGGCACATCGCTCGTCGAACCGTTGGCGAAGAAAAGTTCTCGAGTGGCGACCACGAGTCGGATGATGCGGCGTACGACGACTCCTTACTAAGTGGACTAACGACATCTTGAAAGTCGCAGGGAATCGGTGGATGCAAGTGGCACAGAACCGTTCCGAGTGACATTCTCATGGGGAGGCCTATGTCTAATAGTGCACATTTATGGGCTGTTGTATATATTCAATTCGCGTATACTGCAGGCCATAATGTTGACAAAGCGGACATAATATTAGCATCATGTAGATGTGGGACACCATCTTTATAGTAAAGATCAACAGCACCCTACACACGCTACACAGGTTTATATATAAATCTGATGCTCATAGTAGCCAAAAGACAAAGAATGTCTACACTATTCATTTATCATTCTTCATTATTTCATTTAACATAAATAAGAAATATATGTATAGGTACTTAATAACAATGGCCAACAGTGAGTTGGAGTCTCAAGAGTTTCGTACCATGGTAAATACAGGCATTCTTATCTTTGCTAAAAAGCCCGCCACTTTTCTGAGTAGATTTCTTTAATTTAACATTCAATTGAAATATACACTCAATTCTAATTATGTAACAATTACAGGGCATGTTATAGTCCGCTGACTTACCGATGAATGGATGAACGTATTAGACCGTCCATCACTAAAATCTTTAGATTAGAAAAAAGATAAAATGTATTATATAGTAGTACCAAAATGTATTGTATAAGTTATTCAAAATTTATCAAATTCTAATGTAAATTCAATTAAATATAAACGTTATCGTAAAAGGATCATTGATTGAATATTAAAATAGGTTAATTAAATTAGATTACATTTCTCAGGCCCCGCAGTTTCAGCGTTATTGTAATGACTTGGGTCGGGATGAGGGCCACTGCGACTCTGGATGTCGCGCTTCAGCCTCCATACGCGACCGTATTGAGGCGCGGATTTATTGAAGTAACTATCGCTTAACCGCCACCCATATTCCCACTCACTACACTGGCTAAAGTAATACTTGTCTTCAGGTGATAACTTGTTTCTCATTTTTAAGTACGCTACACGTCCAAAATTGGGAATGCCTTTGTAAATCATTTTCTTATGCTTTGGATTAACGGGACGCATTACTGGATCTATATGGAGATCAGATTCAGGACGTGCAAGTCTGGGATCTGTTTTCGGATCACCAAGACCAACGTCGACAATGGAATGACCTTTCTTCATGTCTTTTAGAGTCGGTATGTGAATGGCATCGCGAATAGGCGGTAGCCTTCTATTTGGTTTTCCAGATATGAAGTCTCTTGTTATGGTCGGCATACCAGCTGCTATAGCGGCTTTCAAAACATCTGTTTCATAGTAACCTTTTTCTTCACGTTGCAATGTTGCTGCGTATTTTAATTTGTCTCCGTGTAAACTGTTCCATTTCATTCGCAAACGAGATGTCTTATCATAACTTTCAATGAGAAATTTAATTACATCAGGATTGGTTATATCAATCAAAGGCATTTTATGACGGTATTTAGATTAGGAAAAATAAATAAATAAAATTTAAGGTCACTGACTATAAGTTCGATAGTTATTAATGCAAATTAAACAATTATGTATTTTACTCGGCGACCACATGCTTTTTTATACTACAGATATAAATTATTATATACCTAGGTATTAATTTTAAATATAATACACACCAAAAAGTTTCTTTTGTAATCATGGCAACCACAGAGCAGTTAAGTTATAAATGACTAAAAATAATGTTAGCCATATTTATCCATAAAATACCTTTTTGCTTCTTTCTTGGTTGTATTTTAGAAGCGCGAAAATTCTCAAACTGATAATATACTACTTACGTTGGTTGAGCTTAAGCCAACGTGAGCGTAGGCAAATTGATATAAGGCAGGCGCTACAGTTTAGATATTCGGCAAGTTGGAAGAAAATCAATGCATATAGTCAATATAGACGAGTTTTGAGAAGATTGCGAGGCAACTGTCTATACGTTGATATTGACCTTCGCTCGGCAAAGCTAGGCCAACATACATCGCCGGTGTTATGTGTGCCATTAATATCATAGTGCTGCCACAACTTTTAGAAATCTTCACGCACTAAACGTTTCAAGTTTCTTTTATTTTATGTTTTACTAGCAACCCGCCCTCGCTTCGCTTCGGTTTCAGTCGCTTAAACCCGCGTAGTTCCCGTTCCTGTGGGAATATAGGGATAAAATATAGCCTATGTTACTCCCTGATATTATAGCTTTCCATTGGTGAAAGAATTTTTGAAATCGGTTCGGTGGTTTAAGCGTGAAAGCGTTACAAACAAACAAACAAACATCCTTACTTTCGCATTTATAATATTAGTATGGATTCTATATATTAATATCTAGACTTAAGTATCTTACACGATTTTTATTGTCCCTTAAAATCGATACTTCAAATGCAGTGTTTATTTATTTAGTTATAATATTTAACGATCACTGAAATATTTATAAGTAAGGTTAAAAAATATTTGATTTTATCCAATTAAATTAGCAGTTATAAGTGTTAGCGTTCTCTAATTGTCATTGGCAAGTAGGTACTCTTCTCTAGAATGGCACGTGTTTGAAATTAACAATCATTTAATTTAATATAAGATGTGGACATATATTTATGTATAGACTTGAACAAAATAGTAGTGCCCAAGATTTTATTAAGGTTTTTACACTGTCGCAGTTTCGCCTATTCTGTGAGCGCGATAAATAAAACTTTCAGAAAAATATTTCTTGTTTCAGAATAGCCTAAAAGGCGCCCAGACGGTACTCTCATTTTTGTAGCTTGGACGCTTCCTGAGCTAGCTTAAATAATGTAATTTCTACCAGTCTGGCAGTGACACTATTGAGCGTGAATTAAGCCTAATAAAAATACTTGTTTGAGACGTTGATAAAATCAAATATTTGTTTGATGACTGCATCGGTAGTTCAGATAGGTATATAAGCAAGCATAAATATATGCCTCATGTGAGTGCTCTACACTTGCTTTATTGACATCGCATAATGGCTTGAGCTAAATATGTCACTATACTATTCCTATAGCACTTGTTGAATGTACGCAAGTAAAAAAACTCTTCTTTAAACACTTTTTGTAATTCATCTAACAATGTAAGGCTTTTGTATGGTTCACAGTGCCCGACTGACGACTCTGTGCTATGATTGAGAATTTTTAATACCCAATAACGCTTAGAAACGACTCTCTGACTTAGAATCGATTTTGAGATGCCACTACAATACAGTTATCCAAGTTAACAGTCGCATTAATTAATTAATTAATATTTAAATGACTAGTTATTGTAAGATGGGTTGTCTACGAAAGCTCAGTCCCATGGGTCAGCTTTAAAATTGCAGATGTAATATATATAGCGTAATATATAGTTATTTAAAAGTCAGTTGAATTTTTTCGTATACTTTATTTCATCCAGTCGCTCTATAATCTTCAGAATTTACAGGCAAAGGAAAGTGTACTGGTGTACCGTCGCCTAGCCGGTTAGCAATAGAGTTTATCATCTCTGGAGTGGCTTCTTTTAAGTCATATGCCCATCCGATCTTCTCGAAGAATCTAATGAATTTTGTAGCAAAGTTGAAAAAGTCGAAGTGTTCTGCTGCCTTGTAGTCAAAGGGAAATGCATGGTGGTAGTTGTGCCAGCCCTCGCCGAGTGTGCATAATGCTACAAAACGATTTTCTGAAGGTATAATGTGTCTGAAAAATATTAATGCCAATTAAGATATTTAAGCTATCCATTAGCGCATCAATGTTCAATGGGAAATAATACAGAAAAACATTATAGACGTCATCAATTCGTCATAATTAATATGCAGCAAATCATTATCCTGCTCTTATACCGATTAATTGGGATTGATGTAATATATACTCTTGTTCTATCAAACACATTGTAATAGTTTCATTGATTGGTCGCTTGCCTGACGTCTACCCTCCTTGGATATAGTTGTTGATAAGACGGATTTAGATGTTTATCTTATATTTGAGCTCCTAGTCGTCTTATACGATACCCAAGAGCAAGGTAAGAATCTTTAATATTCGTAGCCGCAACTACACAACAGTGAAACTTCTCTGAACAAATAGTTTCACAGTCAGTCCTTTCGTAACCATTTTAGTTTTGATATCTTTCTATGATTTAGAGAGGAGGGCAGTTATGGTACGTCTGTATCAGATTTCGGTCCAATTGTTTCGCATAGCCTTATCTAATTTTGAAAGGGAGAAAATACACCTGTATTTTACATTTGTGTTTGTCCACACAACAAGTATCATCAGTATTATGTGGCTCCTTTTTTGCACATTTTCGTTTTAACTGATAATATGTTATATATTACAATCCTGTTCTTTATATTGCTGCTTGTCATGTTCAGCATCAGCTTACGTAATATCTATGTACCTATATAAAAGTAAATCTATTTCATATTTTAAATGTTTATTGAGTGTAGATTGTATGTTATGCAAAAGATTCAAGGCAATACAGGGTAACCCTGTATTGCCTTGAATCTTTTGCGAAACTGCTAATGCATTTAGCATTCATCATTATAAATGTTTAATTACTAATTAGCGTAAGTCTTTATTTTAAATGTTGTTTTATTCCACATATTATAATGCTTTCCTAATTTTTACAATGACTTATTATTCTTACTTGTTATAAGGCTTGTATCCATATGCATGCGCCAGGCTGTTCACTGTGAGCTCACTATGAAACATGCCTAGGAATCTAATGAAGCATTGCCATGCAACAGCGCACTTCCAGTCCTCATTCCAGAACCATATTCCAATCATCGTTGGGAAGAAGTAGCAAAACATGATTTTAAATAAATTGAAGTGCCTAGAATAGTAAATAATTATTCTAAATTTATATTAGTTCAATGAACCAAAAATATTCCATATTCATTCTGTGTGGTGACGGATGGAGAATGACATGCAATTTTTTCTTGCAGTTTCGTAGACAATAGTAGACACGTCGGATGACCAATCATTAGGTTTTCAATTTTCAATAACCAGCACAAAAACTGGATCTGATAGCCTTGCTATGAGCAACACACAAGGGTGGGGAAATCCCAAAACTATATATATATATCACCTCTGCATATGTGGATGAAGATTATGAAAAACCAGAAAATTGGGTTGTTCGTGTTGAATGGAATTCCTCCCAATACTTTAATTGTACTTTTACAACATTAATTGTTTCCATGTGGTGACGGAGCAAGAATACAATTCACCACTCCCTATCTTGCCTGTGGATGTTGTAAAAGAAGACTATCCGATACAACAGAAGACTATTCGATATAATTTGCACATAACATACAGATGTTATGTGCATATTATATCAATGCAATAGACGGAAAACTAGAAATGAAACCCTACCTCCTACTAACATGTCTGACCAGCATGGTATAGTAGGTCAAATTCCCTCCCATTGTGGAGGAGGCCCGAGCCCAACAGAAGGACGTATGTCAGCTGCGATGATGATGATGAATTGTTTACTATTTATGGAATATTTGTGATTTTTGGTAAGTTGGTAAGGTTGGTAACATTTAAAACGGAATATTATTTGGAAAACATATATTTTATGGCCTTTCGTAGAGTTAACAATGCTGTTGCAAATGCTTTAAAAAACACATATTTCTTTTTTTAGCATTTTAAAGTTCTCCTAGTATATACTGGGGCTCATTTACTCATAGCACTAAAAGTCTGGCTTAGACTCGTTAATTATATATTGATCAAGCTAAAGATTGAAATGCCTTACCTCTCGTAGAATCTGATTACTGGGTCACTTAAAATATCACTCATGTCCATTTGCTTTCCTCTGAGTATCACCTCGGGATTTTTCTTCATCATCAGCCATCCAATATGAGAGAAAAATAAGCCTCTATTCGCATTGTGGGGATCTGCATCCGTATCACTATACTTGTGGTGTATTCTATGATCTCGTACCCACTGAACTAATGAATTCTGAAACAGTTGTTAGCCAAAAGTCCGTCATATAGAAGAATATGTTTCAAAACCGTACACAAAGCAGTTTTCTTAGTTGCTATGTACAATATTCATGGTCAATAGTCATGGGAGATTGGCATATGTGTTTTAAACAAAAAATGTAAGACAAACTGATATTAATCATCATCATCTTGCTCTTATCCCGATTACTTGGGGTCGACGCAATATGTCATCTGTTTTGACATATTGCAAAAAGTTTCGGCAATGACTTTTATAACCGGCCGCCTGCCTGACGTCAACCCTCCTTGGGAATGTATTCGTTGACCCAAATGGTACCAGATGCAGTTGGTCCGGGTCAATCTAGGGCTCTTAGTCGTCTTTTACGACACCCACGAGCAAAGCAAGAGTTGGTAGTATTCGAAGCCGCTACCACACAGCTCAAACTGATATTAATAAGGAAAAAAAAATCTGTATATTCAAATCATCATCACCATTTTACCCTTTCATCGTCCACTGCTGGATGTAGGCCTCCCTCAGAAATAAGGCGTTAGTGAGATAATTGCAACGTTTGGCAGGCGAGTTTGCGATCGTTATGACATGTTACGTGTTTCTTAGGAGAGAGTTGCTGTCAACTCTCCTGGTGAAATCCTTAGCCATTTTTACGACTTCTACAACCAAGTAGCAAAAAACATTAAGACCCGGGTAGGTCTTATGTAAAAAGAAATGAGGAGGTCATTAGGAGAACCATTTATTCATGAGCATATTAACCAAAAGTAACAAGTGGGACTTGTCCAGCTTTGTTCTGGTGTTCTTGCGTGAATGGAGAGTAGTTCACGAGGTTGTGTGAACACTAAAGTAACGATTTTCCTGTTACGGTTTTGCCGATGAACTACTGTATAAAATCATTCGCCTTTCGGCATAGGCGCATTTGGAGACGTTTCGCTGTGTAATAAAAATCACAAATGATAAGCAATTGATTAAATAAGTTATTACCTGTCCAGCAGACGAAAAACAGAGAAGAAAAAAGAGTTTGAGAGGCAATGTTGCTTTGAATGATCTATGTGTCCAAAGTCTGTGGGCTCCACCAGTTATACCGAAGCCGGAAGCCACGTACATGATCGCAGCTGGGTTTGAAATAAACTTATGTTATAATATATTTATGTATTTACAAAAATATACATATACAAACACGCATATTTATTTATGTAAAATACCTGTCTGACTGACTTATCATTGTCGAAATTACTGAAACTATATGATTGACTGTAGATATTTTTATGTGACGTAGAGACCAATTAAGATAAAATTTTAAGGAATTCAACATCAAAGAGAGTGAACTACTTTACCCAATTACACTTTACCCTTTACACTCCCAACCTACCTTTTACCTACACTTCTATAAATTAAGCGCAAATACGCTTCTATAAAATAACTAATCACATTTTGAATGTACGAAGGAGCATACATTTTGTGATGATACTTTTATTTCGTTTCTTATTAAATAAAAAATTAGTACAAATAAGTACTAGGCAGGTTTACTATTGTGATGTAGATATTCACCAGAAAGGAACATTCTGCAAAAGATCCCCTCAGAAGATATGTCTTTTCTAAGATAAAACAGGCGGCGGATCGCCTGCGCGAGGAGCGCAGCCTCGATGAGGAGATCCGCCACCGGCGAATGGGGCGGCGCAGGCGCAACTACCTGCGCCTCATGCCGCCCTAGCCGAGGCCACGGGTGACGTGACCGGGGATTAGTCCGTCACCCGCCGAGAGGCCGACCGCGTGAGGAAAGACCGACGTCCTCCCCGAGGGGGGGACCTCGATCGATGGGAGGGTACCCCACGTAGGGGGTCTTCCGTCGGGCCGACCACTGACGACAAGTTAACTCTGCTCCGGTGGTCGGCCCAACGACGAAGGCGAGGTGGTTTTCGGGTGGGTTGCGGGAGTTGCGTGCTTAAGCCCTTCTGTCGCCCCGGACGGAGTGGTGCGGAGGCGCGCCGACCGCAGCCCACCCACAAAAAAAAAAAAATAAAATAGTGGGTAAAGTTTTGATATTTTTCACAATGCCACAAATTGTAAAAATTATTTTTAACGTAGATGTCACACATAATTAGTACTCATTGTATTATTAAGTCTCACAAGCATAACAATATACCATCATCATGCTGCTTTTATCCTAATTCCTTTTTTTAGGTGGGTTATGATCTAGATGCACGCCGTCCGTTTCGTCCTGAGAGACCGAAGTGAGGCGCGCGGTCCCATAACCATTATATTCTCTCCCCTTTGCCATTGGGTCGACAACTGGTACTTAACCTTCGTGGCCAGCCCAGCAGGTTATCCTTTGAGATACCATACTTATCCGATGCTACCTGGGTCATTGCCTTCACACGATCAGCTTCCCTGCGGGTGATGGACTATTTCTCAGTCCAGCTCTACTCCCCTCCAGCCGGACCGCTCAACAAGCAATGACACGCTACTTCCATCGCCACGGTGCAGTGTCTGCGGACGGTCTGACCGTTTTATGTGGTCGCAACTAGAGGGCCCGAGTAGAACGGTCAGGAACTCCGCCCACATCGATGCATCATACAGGACCTTCGACCGAACCAACCCCGCGTACAGCCACGTACGCACTGGGTGCGCTCACATGCGGCATGAGTCTTGAAAGCTGCGTAGCAATGTTGGCGAAAATGCTCCCCGAACCAGCATCACCTGTCGAGCACCAGAGGTAGATATTTCAGCTCGCTTCAGATATTGATGGGAACTGAATTCACGGTGACCGAGGCGCCGGTATTGCGGTGCCTATGGGCTTCGTCTTGTAACTGGCCGCACTGAGCCCCTAGATTCGCGATCTGATAATCTCGTCGGTGCCAAGAGTTGCCAGGCGTATAGTCTCCTTGAGCGTCAGCTCCTCGAGCTGTGACCAGTATATCGCCAGCATAGCAAGTTACATCCAGCCTGGGAGGGAGGCTACCTCTCAACGCCCAGTCGTAGCCGATATTCCACAGAATGGGCTCCAGAACCGGTTCCTGTGCCACAACGCATAACGTGGGCCTCCGTACAACGTCCTTTACTCAGTTCGTAAAAAGAACGTTGCGTCTCTGTAAGTAGTCTGCCGCCAACAGTCGGCGACCGCCTCCACGACCATGACAGCAAGACCGTGATCGTCAAATGCTCTCTTCTAAAACCAAATTGGGCACCCGACATAACGGGACGGACCGCGCCATCTAATGCGGGTAGCCAGGATCCTATCCAGTAGCTTGCCTGCATTGCCCAGCAGTACAGTGAACTTGTAGGCTGCGACCGTGTCTGGAGATTGTCCCGGCTTCAGCAGGAATACCAGCTTCCTCTCGCTCTTGTACACTTCCCTGAGGCGTGGTCACAAGTGTCAGAAGACCAGGGTCAGCATCTGGCCGGGTATACCACCTTGCTCGAAAATGAACTCTTCTTTTTTAGTACATATTACAAAAGCTACTAATATTAAGGTCAATAATATTATGACCTGGCCGCCTGCCTGGCGTCAACAATCCTGGGGAATATAATCATTGGTTAACTAAACGGCATCAGATGGAATTAGCCTAGCTCTATGTAAAGCTACACCCATAGGCAGTGTAAAGATTGATAATATTCGTATCCGCTATTCTACAAAAGATTAACATTATACCATTGGCTCATATTTTTGAAATATGCGAAATTGCTAAGATCAGATTTCACATTGCGGTTTGAATTTGAACCTTTAATATTGGTATTTTTCCATCCTAGCCTTAAATTAGGTACACTGGTAAATGCAAAGACTACATTAACATAACTGCAAGAAAGAGAAAGCTCTATACTACATACACGTCCTCAGAGACATAATTTAAATGACACAAATTACACCTAGACTCAAAACAATAATTTGTGAATCGTACAAAGTATTTTCCTGCGTGGAATTCAAACCCACGACACTGGCACGGCAGGTCAGTATCTTAACTACTACGCCATCTGTGCAGTCAGTCATTGATTAGGCTTCTCAATTTTGATTGAGATGTATGTTTGGGGTAAAGATGTGATAATGGCCTTCGGACGATATTTTAATCAATCCATTCACAAAGACGGCTACTCCTTGACATATGGGTAGACCCGGCTAGGTATCCACGAGGATACCACTCAAAACGGTTCTATACCACCTGCATCCGATTCTCAGCGATCTGTTCATCTAGTGGACGTATTTCGATTACTGTGAAAGGATTATTTTATAATTATAATGCACGCGTGTCAGGCTGTCCCATTTCAACGTATCAGCTGTCACAGAGAAATGACAGCAATCTCCGGCCCGTAAAGAAATGACGCATAGGACGGACAGCCTTACGTTCCCTTAAAAAACATTTAGTTTGAACATCTACCAATAAATCATTCATTGATACTTAAAATAAATGAGTAGATTAGACAAAATTTAGTTGAAGATAGGTTCATCATTGCTAGAACATATTGCAATGATTTCTGATTGTTTTTCTGTCTATGTTGTTTAATTTGTTCGCGAATTGGGTAGAAATTACTAAACTGTTTCTTAAAATTTGGTCATGTTGTGAGTAACGCACCAAATAAATTGCTGGATAGTTTCTCATACTAGTCGGTGCAGCGAGTACTGTATGTAATATATGCAGCGAATGAGTGGTGGTATAAGTTTGATG
The DNA here is from genome assembly GCA_032191425.1 of Lymantria dispar. NCBI lineage: Eukaryota > Metazoa > Arthropoda > Insecta > Lepidoptera > Erebidae > Lymantria > Lymantria dispar. Next base: position 25,263,967 of record CM063452.1, on the reverse strand, counting down.
TTCACCCAGGACAATACTTTGGTGTGTTCGCAAATGGTTGTCCTAGCTCTAGTGTATATTCATCATTTGTATGTTTACGTCCCTTATAATACAAACATTTCTACATTAGTCTTGTTTTTTTTTTTGGGTTGGGCTACCGTTAGCGCTCTTGGCGCTCGGCTCCGTCCAGGGCGACAGAGGGGCGTCGCGCGGTCCTGCAACCCACTCTTGGCACGTCGCCTTTGTCGTTGGGCCGACCACCGGTGCGGGGTGACTTGTCGTCAGCGGTTGTCCCGACGGAATACCCCAGAGGAGTACTCTCTCGTCGTCGTGCGGTCGGTCTCTCGGCGGGTGACGGACTAAATCCCCGGTCCAGACACGCGCGGCCTCGACCTCGGCCAGGGCGACATCTTGTCCCCAGTCGGCAGTATTTTGTGCCTTATGGAAAAAACAACAGATCGTGTATATGAGTTAAGGGAGTCCTTGTTGTTCTGGTCTGACTTATGGAAGAATCGTTGCAGTAGGTTAGATCATGGCCTATAAGGTTTCAGCTAGTATGAGTAGAAGGATAGTTCGACTTTATTGTCCGCAGGGTTATGGGGCTACTCGCTCACCTTCTGCCTTGAATGTTATAGATAGGCGTGACCAAACAAAAAAGCTTGCCAAAAAAGGGTGAACAAACTCACTTTAAAATTAACTGCAAAATTAATGCAAAAGGAACTGTAAATATAGTTAATATTGTATAATATAATATACGTTTACAGTTTTATACATACCAAAGACAAGTGTCTGCCATTTTACAGGCAAAGCAAAGTAATAGCACCAATAAACACCAATAATATGATAGAGTGCTATCAAAGTAGCGTTTAGCCATTTTATTTCATTTTGAAATTGAAAATTCTTCTGTAAATTTTGTATTATTTCACTGAGTTTTATTCCTTGTTTAATTTTATTATCTATAACGTCCATTATAACTTTCCTTCATGCACGCAGGTTTATCTACTTGTGGTGTTTTAGTATAGTCACCACAATTAATGTTAGCTCGGGTGTATGTAGTTTAATGCAATTCATTCAATTCCTTTATGTAGGTGAAGCAATTATTTTTTAGGGATCAGAGAAAAAATGTTGTGGCTACGAAAACTAATAGTTTTATATAGACTTGGGTCAACTCCATATAATGCTGGCTGGTTAACAATTATATAGTTAAGGAGGATTGACGTCAGGGAGGCGGCCTGTCATAAAATTTTAGGCAATAACTTTTATAATATGTACTATGAAAGAAATGTTCATATTGAGTTGACCACAAATAATTAGGATGAGGGCAGGATGATGGTGGAAAAAATTCTTTTTTTAATGTATAATTTGCAATTCTACATTTTGTTCGGACTATTTCGTTGCTGTTCTCATTATTGGTAATTTTAACTTTCAATTTTTCTCTATAAATTGATTAAATATAGATAAAAGAAAAATGTCTGTACCTAAAATTTAATTTACATAAACGAATCTTTTTGGTTTACAAAAAAATAAATTTTAATATTTTAATTGTAATTTTAGATTTTATAATTTAATTATTTTAATATAAACTGTAGATATAATATCACTGCAAAAAAAGAAATTCGAAATAAAACCATATCTCGCCACGTTTGCTTAGCGTAACACAATTATGGCAACCAGTAACTTGGCAGTAGGTTGAATGATCAAGATTTTGACAGAACTGTGCTGCAGATTGACAGCTGTCAAGATATAAAGGTCTACAGCTAGCACGGTTGAGGACATTTAGTGCTGATTTTCAAACCGTATAGGCTGTTTTGTCCAGTCCAGAAAGCCAGGCTGTCAGAGGGTCTTTTACCTCTCAGTCACTATCTGTCCTGCTTTTTGACTTATCCAGACCAGGCAAATTGGTTAGAATCATCACACAATGCTAATTGTAATAATATTAAGAGTAATTAATAATATTAAGAATTTTCTCTTATATTTACTACAGAACCATATATTACATATAGATGAATAAACACACATACACACACACACACACATAAATTTACATTAAAATGTCTATTGTAGTCCGGTATTCCTATTAAGAATTGGAATTTTGTTAATTTGATGTGATATTCATAGGTCAGTTCGTATTTGCATGTAAGAACAATGAATTCTGTAATATGAAGTAAATAGACTGTCACTCACATCACTTTGTAGAAGAAATAAAGGCGAGATTGACGAAAATCTAACTAACTCAAATTGCTATGATTCCTTATCAATATGAGGAGCAAAAAAAAAGGAGACAATACTGCTCCTTTTTTTAGATGGGCTATGGTCAGCACACACACCGTTCATTCCGTTTAGGATGACGAAAAGGCGGCGTGCGGCCCCATAACCTACCGTATTTCCTTCCCTTCGACATTGGGCTGAGCACCGCTACCGAGATCATTGCCGTCCAGGGCCAGCCCGGCAGAATACTCTTTTGGGTACGGTCCCTCCTTAACGCCTCCCCCGGGACGTCGGTCGGCCTCGCGCGGTCGGCCTCGTCCGGTCAGCCTTTCTGCGGCTGATGGGCAATTCCCTAGTCCCGTCACCCGCGGCCTCAGCTAGGGTGGCATCAGGCGCAGGTACTCGCGCTTGCGCCGCCCAAGTCGCCGGCGGCAGATCGTGTCGCTGAAAAGGAATTCTTCACGCATACGCTCCGCCGCTTCCTTCTGTGAGATGACTGCCTCATAGAAGGTGGCGACTGTGTCCCAGTTCCTGATGCTGTCAAACATAGCCCTAGCGATAGTCGGCAGTCAGTAGCAGGCAGTCGGCAGCCAGTCGGAAGGAAAGGACGCCGTGTCGCCGACCTAACTATTCCATGAGCACCGGCCGAAAGGCCTCGACGGTCCGAACACCGTACCGAAGCTTCTCCAGCCGGACTGCCCAACGGGCAATAATGTCGCGGCGGAAGTCATCCTGCCAGGCGGCCGTCTGGCTAAGCGAGACTGATCTACTGAGTCTAATTATCAATCTAAATTATTCTTGAATTCATCTGAACACACACACACCCAAAAGATAATCAAGATCGGTCTAGCCATTTAGAAGTAAAGTTACGTACAGAAGAATTACACACACATACACTCGTGCATGCGCACGTTCACGCACATGCCCATGCGCAATCAATTTGCCTCAATCAATTTCTCTTCCATTTTGGAGAAGGCCGGAGCTCAACAGTGGGATTTATATAGGCTGAGATGAATGAATGAAATACCAGTATTTTAACACGTGACAATCTATAGTCCATGCCTACTTTTGTGAAGAACATGCGTGAATGAGTCTTACGTATCTTTATATATTTATTACATTTGATATTCCGTTTCTCGTAATACTTTCCTGAACTTTTTCTTTTCTCACGGTTCTCTAAAGAGTAAGTTACAATAATCTCAGAAAATCTGTATTGATGTCGCGGTATTGAATATAAACGCTGTTTCTTAGCGGGATTTATTGGCCTCCAATGGTACGACTTATTACCGACCCATGTTGAAAAGCCCCAATATTTCATGGCTTTTCTAAATCTTTGCTGCTTTGTGAATGCGGATTTAAAGGCAATTTTAAAGATATACTTTAATTTAATACATACGTAAAATATTAACATATAAAATACGTTTATTGCTTATGCACTGGGCAAGTTAAACAAATATCCGACATTTTTTTAACGAATTTTTCGACTGTGAACATTCGTCATAAAGTAACTTGTACGAGTAGAATCTGCATGTAACCTTAAATTTTATCTATTTGCCCATTACGTTGTCGGTCTTTGTATCCGTATTGGCAGTCACAGTTGGCGGACAATCATCATCGCAACCCATATATGTGTCCCACTGTTGGGCTCGGGCCTCCTCCACAATGGGAGGGAATTTGACCATGCTGGATTTGACATGTTGGTATAGGGTTTCATTTCGAGTTTTCCCTCTCTTGCACAGATGTTATGTGCATATTGTATCCCTTAGACGTCTTTTCCGAGATCCACGGGTAAGATAGGGAGTGGTGAATTGTATTCTTACTCCGTCACCACACGGAAGGACACATACTCATAAACTTGTAATACACGAGTTCCCTAGCAGAGTGTCGTCTAGCTTTTTGGTTACGCTTCAGTTGGCTTTTACGACGCCCACGGGAATATAAGGAGTGTTAATATGGGGAAGCTCAATTTACTAAAGAAATATTTAAATCATAGCTAATACTATGGTAAAATTATGGTATAAATTACTATAATGATAAACGTAATCAAGGAGATATAGTATTAATACAACGTGTCCCTGTTCTTTCCTTGCAAATCATTAATTTCTGCGTATATTCAATTTACCAGTTTCTAAATCTAATTGATCAAAGTGAAATAATTTTCTTTTCTCATCTTTTTTTAAATGTATAGTGAGTGTTTATTTCGTTTATATGTTAAGAAATAATTATTTTTGTTATTTTACTGATTATTAGTTGCATTTAACTCAACTAGGATTATATGAAGACGTATTTATTGTCATCTTACAGAAAGAGTATTTTTATTAGAATTTTTTATCACGAGACAAAAAATAGCATGTGCTAATCCAAATAAGCGAATCCTACTCAAATCCGTTGAGGCACGTTAAAGCGAGTAAAAGTTACAAATATTCACACAATCTTTCGTATTTATAATATTACAGGGATTTAATAAAAAATGTTATGCTTTTTTCTGTCTCTAAAGGAATATTTTTATCCAAGTTTTCTCAAATATATGGACTAAAAACACTAATATATTATATACGTTCTGTAATATTACGAATGAATATTACATATATATAACGTTAGTAAATAAGTAATATGAGAAAAATGTAAGCGTTCACCAGCTTATACTGTTATTTAACTCGATACATACATAAATAGCGTTCGTGAGGTTCCATATAGCTTCAGTATTAAGCTGATAATTCTAATATATATATATATTAGCCAGTGTTCATGAAACTCGTGCCACAAAGATCAGAATGGTGTAAACTAATGCTGACATTGCTTAAGTTTTAGTATATTATGATAGTAAGTTCAGTGCGGTTATGAGTTATGCAGAGCTAAGACACAAATCTTAAACGCGATTTGAGGAGAAGATATTCCCTGTAATTTAGCGTCTGACCTATATATATACTATATATATATATATATATATATATATATGTACTTATGTTATGGTCAGTAGTTTATTAAGGTAGTTTGAAGAGTTAACGATTTTAATTATACATTAAACTTGAATAGATATGATTAGAATATGGTGTTCTAAACATTAACTTAATATATTGAAATTATGTTTTTCCTGATATTATAATGTCCGTGTGGTGACCGAGTAAGAATACAATTCACGACCCCCTGTCTTACCATAGGTGTCGTAAAAGATGACTAAGGGATATCTCTTGCATATAACATCTATGCAAGAGATGGAAAACTCGAAATGAAACCCTATACCAACACGTTTGACCAGCGTATAGAAGGTTAATTTCACTCCTATTGTGGAATAAAGCCCAGTCATCATCATCATCATGGCAGCCCACGTACGTCCCACTGTTGGGCTCGGGCCTCCTCCACAATGGGAAGGAATTTGATCTACTATACCATGCTGGTCAGACATGTTGGTATAGGGTTTCATTTCGAGTTTTCCTTCTCTTGCGCAAATGTTATGTGATATTATATCCCTTAGTCATCTTTTACGACATCCACAGGCAAGATAGGGATTAGTGAATTGTATTCTTACTCCGTCACCACACGGTAAGCCCATTAGCGGGACCTTAATGGGCTGTGATGATGATGTCCTTATAATTTATATGCTAGACGCCAATTGGATATGGCTTTTGTCTTATCTTGTTTTATTAATAGGCTCACTATGTGAGAAAGCCGTGAGAGCACAGTGATAAGTGCCCCCAAGGATTTTGATACTAGGACAATATCATTTGTGAATCGAAGGTCAGCGATGTGATTGCTATTGATATCGATGTCGAGTTTAGTACAGACTTTATCACCAAGATGTAACTTAATCATGTTCTCTATGTAACATTTTCTTATTTCTAATTTAAAGCTGATATGACACATTAAGAAAATTAAGAGATAAAAGGAGTTCAATTAACTTATTCTAATACTGCATTAGTCAGATAGTAAGCATAACGTTGCCAACGGGGCTCGCGGTTATTGAAGTTAATTTCGCGCTATGTATTAAGAATTCACAAAATATTTACGATGAAATCTTTTTAGACCCCTTAGTCGTCTTTTATGACATCAACAAGACAGGAAAATAGTGACTTATATATCTAATTCGTCAGCACTTTTAACTGGCTTTTGGTTTTATAGCTCTATCCGTTTATTTCTTGTTTATAAAGTCAACATCATCTCAGCTCACGTCCCACAGTTGGGTTCGGGCCTAATCCACAATAGGAGAGAAATAGAACTACTACTTATACCACATTTGTTAGACGTTGTAACATAGGACTCTATATAGAGTTTTCCTTCTCTTTGATAAAGGTTATCTACATAATAATATCATACTAGTGGTCGGCGTGTGGTCGAAATTCGGCCATAATTCATTTTAATAAATTTTTCTGCTACACAATTTTCTTTAATTTCACTTTTGTATAATTGTAAATTGAGCAAGCTGTATTTCACTAATAACTAATATATAAGCACAAATCTCTATTAGACATTATCATCATAATTATGATTGTTTGACATTCAGTTCGACCAGAGATTTTAACCGCAAACAAAAGTGTATAACCGTTGCTACGCAACACACTCACGCAAACTTGTGTGTGCGTGTGTGTGTGTGTGTGTGTAGCGATTGTGTTGTAGTGTGCGTAATGCCTTATTTAATGAATTTAATGTATTTCTAATCCATTATTATATGAAATTTCAGTTTTATACACTTCTCATTATATACTTGAACTGTGCCAAATTTCATACTTGTCCATCTACACAATTTTCGTAAAAAGGGGTACAAAGTTTTTGCTTCACGTATTTATATATAGATTCTTTAGACGTCTTTTATGATATCTATATATGTACAAGAGAGGGGTGGCGAATTGAGTTCTTATTCTATCACCACACGATTTATAAAACGACTATAAATTGTACCGTACTTGCCTTTAAATTTGCATACAAATAACGGCATATAATTAAATATTCAATGCTAAATCCGTTCCGCATTAGTCCGCGAATATAATAAACTTCAACTACATTAACTAATGAGCTTATACGTCGACGAAATAAATTGGGTACTGGTGAAATTAGCTGCATGCATATGTAATTCGTATATTTGAAAGCCGTGGCAAGCAATAATGCAGTTAGCAAAACTTAATCAGCATTATTTGTTGTCAACTGTGGTCTTTTTCATCTAAAATAAATGAGAAACTCAGTATATTAAGTTGGGATGTAATTTTAAATTGTATACAATTGATTTATAAAGAACTTATTCAATTATTACCTTACCTTTCACTTTTCCTATACCGAAATATACATAGACCCTTTCATAGAAGACCCTTTTATGGAATGTTGTTCTGAGTTTCGGAATGGAAGTGGTATGGTGGCGGCCGTTCATAAAAGTATTGCCGAAAACTATTTGCAACATTTACGACGGAAGAAGAATATATATTGCGTGACTGCGCGAGACCCCAACTAATGAGGATAGGAGCGTAATGGTGATGCGTTGAGTTTTCGTACATCGCTTAAATCTCTCACTTCTGGGTTATATTATTGCAGCACGCCAGGGAGTCTTCTAAAATTTACTCTGATGTCGTTATTAGTGAAGCTTATACGATTGAGGTGGCAAACAAAATTATATCGATATTCTCTGCATTGATATTATACTCCTATCATTAAAAAGTTTAAAACGTTAGATAGGATATCCTTTTCTTTTTTTAAGGTTTGGACCCGGCCCCATGACCCACCCGTAACATGTCCCCTTCGTCGTTGGGCCGACCACAGCTGCAGGGTAACTTGTCTTCAGCGGTCGGCCCGACGGAAGACCTCGGTCGCGAGGTACCCTCTCCTCTCGACGTTCCCTCTCGGGGACGTCGGTCACTGTCGCGCGGTCAGCCTCTCTGCAGGTGACAGACTAAATCCTTGGTCCAGTCACCCGCGGCCTCAGCTAGGGCGGCATTAGGCGCTGATACTCGCGCCTGCGCCGCCTGAGTCGCCGGCGGCGGATTGCGTCGTCGTGGAGGCGTTCCTCCCGCGCGCGCTCTACCGCCTCCTTCCGCGAGACAACTGCCTCGCTAGATAGGATATTCTACGGTTATGTTGCAACGTTCTGGAGTGCTTTATGATCTTGCATAGTATGCGGATAGGTTATGGTCATTTCCTTACTAAATTATTTTACTTCCTTCTCTGCTAAGTCTCCGATTGATTATCTCAATATGACTATTATTATGTATACATATGATTTTTCGTATTGCCTATTTTGTTTGTTGGTGCAATAGTAGGATAATTCTCTAGAATTGGAATCATGGATGGGAAAATACGAATTTTTGAAAGAGTATTGAAAAGTTAATTGATATATGTATGTGTGAGGTAGTGAAATTCAACCATCTACCCATTGACGTTCACATTAGGACTCCCCAAGGGGGAATAACGGAATACTAGACGTGGCGATTATTCCGTATAGGCTGTCGCAATTGGTGTCATGAAATTACTAGCAGTATGTTGTTACCTATTCCCATGTAGCGCTGTGTAAAGGAAGCATACATTATTTATATTCAACCATTACAAGGCAATATTCAGAGAAATTACAGAATTGATGTTTTCATTATTGTTCCGACTTTTTTACACGCATTTCCATGTTGACTGTAAATTTTATACGAATAGACGTAACATATTATAAATTATGGTTTTATATATTTATGAAATAAGGAAAGTCAAAGGCAAACATAAAATGTACCGATCGTTAAAACTTTATAGTCACGGCAGATGTTTATGAATTGTACCCCACTCGTAATAATTCACACGTTTTATATATTTTATATTTTTGGACCACATATGTATATATATTAAATAGCAACCCGCCCTCGCTTCGCTTCGGTTATAGGTTATAGTCGTTTTACCCGCGTAGTTCCCGTTCCCGTGGGAATACTGGGATAAAATATAGCCTAGTTTACGCCCTGATAGACGAGCTTTCCATTGGTGAAAGAATTTTTGAAATCGGTCCAGCCGTTTTGAAGATTATCCGGAAGAAACAGACAGACAGACAGACAGACAAAATTTTTTTTATAGCTATTTTAGGCATAGGTGTCGTGCAAATAACCGTGTGAGCATGAAAAAAGCCTATTTTTTGACATTACAAACAGACACTCCAATTTTATTTATTGGTATAGATGATTGTTTTTTTTTGTAAAAACTCAATTATATTGGTGGTTTTTATTTTTCACATAAGCATATTAGAAGAGTAAATTTGTAATAAAAAATATTCTGAATTTTTATTCCTTTTATACTCTGACATCCTTTAATAATCTTATTGATTTTTATAATTGATATGTACCCATCTGCTTTTCTGATTAACAATTAACTTAAATTTTCTTCATCTACTACCGAAGTTATCTTCGGTAGAGCAAAAAAAAAGAAATGGTTGGTAATATTGCTTAGTTGCCTAACTACACTTTGATTGCTTTGCGAATATTTGAAAATTGATAGTCCTCAATTAATAAATGTATAATTTCCTGATAGATATAAATCAGATGTGTCGTCGTTTACAACATACATGGGCATGAAAGGGAGTGCTATCACACAGAATGATGTCGATTCTACGCAGAAATTAAGGTCGAAATGTTAACATTTACCACCTTATTATAGCAAGTTATGTGATGTTAAAACATAGTCTTGACGATGTATAACTTACTAAAACTGGAACAGAATATCAATTAGGCACATGGTATTCAAGGGCTCGTATAAGGCGATCTCATCATCACCTCGGGTCATAAACGTCCCACTGCTGGGCCCGATTCTCCTCCACTATAGGAGTGAAATTGAGCTTACTATGTTGGCCAGATAGGTTGGTATAGTGTTTCGAGTTTTTATTCTTTTGCGTAGATATTAAATGTTTACTGTAACTCTTAGTCGTCTTTTACGACATCCACGGGTAACGTAGGGAGTAGTGAATTGTATTCTTATTCCGTCACCACAGGAAAGCTTTTTTTACTTTAATTTAAATTTTGTTTTATAATTTGTAACACAAAAATGTTAATTTATATGGAGAAATGTCTGAAATAAATGAAATTATTATTATTATTATTAAATGTTTCTTATAACTCTTAGTCGTCTTTTACGACATCCACGGGTAACGTAGGGAGTAGTGAATTGTATTCTTATTCTGTCACCACAGGAAAACTTTTTTTACTTTAATTTAAATTTTGTTTTATAATTTGTAGCACAAAAATGTTAATTTATATGGAGAAATGTCTGAAATAAATGAAATTATTATTATTATTATTAAATGTTTCTTATAACTCTTAGTCGTCTTTTACGACATCCACGGGTAACGTAGGGAGTAGTGAATTGTATTCTTATTCCGTCACCACAGGAAAACTTTTTTTAGTTTAATTTAAATTTTGTTTTATAATTTGTAGCACAAAAATGTTAATTTATATGGAGAAATGTCTGAAATAAATGAAATTATTATTATTATTATTATTATTATTAAATGTTTCTTATTTAATTTTTGGTCTGATGAATACAATAATAAAATTTTGTTTGCAAAAATTTTACCTTTATTTTAGATATACCTTTTTTCTGTTGGCAGGCTATGATCTAAACACACCTCGTTGAAAGGGCGCCCGCCGTGCAGCCTCATAACCCACCGTCGAGGAAACGCCATTGGGCTGGCCACAGGTAGCGATTCCTTGATATCCGTGGCTATCCTGGGAATTACCTTTTTGGGTACGATTCCCGTCGAAGCCAGAAACAAACAACATTATTACCGTGGCGTATTTATGTATGTGAGATTCTAAAATCAACAATCTTAATCACTTTACCTTTACACAAATGTAACGATATTATTAATTTTTAACTCACCATTACATAGAAGATTACAGTATACTAGTTAACCCAAAAAACATTGTTTTGTTAAATTAAATTAAATAAAAAGGATTTTTGAAATCGTATCGCTACCTATCGAGTCCTATTGTCGAAGTAAACTATTAAATTTAACACAAAGACTGGTAAGAAAAATTATCTTTGTATTATAAAGATGTTTTTTTTGTTTGGGACTAATCCCATCACATATTTCCACCAGTATAACTTATATAAGTGAGAATCTATAGTAATCTCCATAAAAGACACCGAGGTTTGACCCTCAAGAAACCCCGGGAAACGCTTTTAATTCCCTTGAGCAACAAATATAATTAGAAAAAAAAACAGGAGGAATTAAACGATTCCTCTTCTCTCCTATGCAAAGTGAGAGACGAAGCAAAATTAGTTGATAAACAATTTGATAGGAGGATTTACAGCTACGTGAAGCGCAACAGTACCTTAAGATTGATTTAGTAGGTATGGCAGAAACGACTGAATACAGGGAAATTTTCTCAAGTTATACTACAAGATCCCATAAAGTGAGTTGAAAAGAAGAAGACAATACAATTATTTGTAAATGTGACATTGTAACTAATCATTTCATTTCATCAGAGTCTTCATCATCTCTTATGAACTCATATATGTCCCACTGTTGGGCAGGAGCCTCCTTCACAATAGGAAAGATATTGATCTTTTTTTTTTTATTGCCGATGGTGGCAAACGAGCAGGCAGCACACCTGATGGTAAGTGATACTGCCGCACATGGACCTTTGCAATACCAGGGGGACAGCCAGGCCGTTACCTACCGTGAAGAAAATACTCTTCTTATTTTAAGAAGAGGAGGAAAGGAGTGTGAATATGTATAATGGGGTTCGGTGATACCAAAAAAAAAGGGGCGGGGCATAGTGCATGGTTGAGGGGTGAGTTTTGTGAGGAGCTGATACGAAGCACGGAAGGGCCCCCGATGCCCCCGTGTGCGTAGCCGCCGAGGTCCACTCCGGTTTCCCACACCGGCACGACGACTACCCAACGGGATTGTCGCCGGTTGGTGGGACAGCCTCCCAGGGGTCCCCTACTGACCGGCAGGTGGCCGGCGGTGACCATTCCCATCGGGTCTCACCACCGCAAGTTTCAGGCATCACCAAAACCCACCACACACAGACACACCCAGAAAGTTGGGCTGCCGGATCTCTCGCTCACCGAACGGAGCGCAGCAACAAATTGCTACTACTCATACGTCGATTTTCTGCGAGAGTGTGGTACTGCCCCGGACGGACCGGCCCGCGGCTGCAGACAGATCTACCGTACCACATTGGTTGGTATAGGGTTTTTTTTTTGAGAGTGCATGGATATTTTCGTTCAATTAAGAACTTCAAACGCAGGATCAAATATCTTTTCTTGCTTACCTCAAAGGAACTAGGTAGAGCAAGAAAAGAAACGGTTGCCAATATTGTTTAGTTGCGCATCTACGCTTTGATTGCTTTGCGAATATTTAAACATTGATAGTCCTCAATTAATAAATGTATCGTGTTTTACAACACCCATAGGTAAAAAAGGAGTGGGGTATTATATTCTTGTTACGTCACCATATAAAATGATGTAAATTCTACGCAGAAATTAAGGCCGAAACGTTAACATTGGCCACCTTATTGTAGCAAGTTAAGTGATGTTAAATTTTACTGAAACTCGAACAGAATATCAATTAGGCATAAGGTATTCAAAGGCGATCTCATTATCATCATTATTATCATCTCAGCTCATATACGTCCCACTGTTGGGCTCCGGCCTTCTTCACTATGGGAGGAAACTTGATCTACTATGAATATTGCTCGGGTCAGACAGATTGGCATAGGGTTTTATATCAAGTTTTCCTTCTCTTGCATAGATTCTATCTGCGTATTCGTCTTTTAAGACATCCACGGGCACCGATGGTGAATTGTACTCTTACTCCGTCATCACACGCAAATATTTTTTTGTTAAAAAATAAATCACTGTGAAGTGAAAATAAATAATGAACATAAAGAAAACATAATAAAACAAATCATAAAAAAACCTTAATAAATATCTTACTGAAAAAGAAACCTCAAAAGGCAAAGTTGTAAAACTGTTCCCTAAAAAGCTAACACGGCATAAACAGTACAAGTCGTAAAACAACTGACGCGAATCGATCTCAAAACAATATATACATAGTGTATATACTTGCGAAGGAGTTCGGTGGTATATTAGGCGTTCCCCTTAGTAACTATAACATAAGTATTAATCTGAAATATAACTATTTATTTGGATATCGTGTTTGTATTTCATTTTTAATTGCTCAATGTTTCAAAGACTTTACAGAGTTCACTATCACAGGACATCTATAATGTCTCACGTCTAACATGTCATCGTTTATCCAGAGATTTACCTGCCACAGTATTAGTTATTCGATTTTGATTGATTGATGATTTTCATGCTGCATTTAATTGTAAAGTATAAGTAGGTATAATTATCTATCACTTTCCGTCATAAAATACGTTGGAGTAGATAAAGGTACCCTATTTTTAAAACCTTTTTTATTTATATTCTCTGGTCTTTATCCCTGAAGGTATTGTCGGGAGTGATGTGACAGGTTTAACAATGAAATGTTTAGTTCCATTTAATACTCACCAAATCTATTGCTTATTTATGAGGTATAGTTTACTACATAGAGAATATTTTAATTTTTTTTTTATTTTTAAAAAATATATTATATAGGATCTATGCAGACAGTATGCAAGTGGACAAAAAAGTGGGAAAGAAAGCCTTAGGCATTAAGCCTAAGGCTTTCTTTTGCAGTCAACCACAGGTATTGAAGAGAAAAGCAATATAAATGCATTATTTGAGGTTTTACGAGTTGCACCAATTTGTTACAGAAATGTTGAACTAGTACCATCTTAATTATATTCCGAAAAATCTATGGGAAATCTTAACTATTAAATTTGGTACCAATTTTGTATGTGTGTTTGGCACTTAACTTCTCCTAAAAGTCTGGATCGATTTGGATGAAATTTTGTGTGTACATTGCAGTGGATTCTCAGATCGTGGATATGTGGAGCTACTTTTACTGACAGTCCGAAGTCTGCCGGTTTCGCTAGTATTTTAGAATATTTCGCTATGTTGCAAGAATACAACCTATTTGCCCTTGCCCGTGAGAATCGTAAATATAACTAACTAGCAACCCGCCCTCGCTTCGTTTCGGTTTTAGTTGCCTTCCCCGCGTAGTTCCCGTTTCCGTGGGAATATCAAAATAAAATACAGCCTATGTTACTCCCTTATATTATAGTTTTCCATTAAGTGAAATACGTTTTGAAATCGGTTCGGTGGTTTAAGCGTTTCTTTAAACCACCAAACCACCGAAACAAACAAACTCACTTTCGCATTTATAATATTAGTAAGGATAGATATAATATACATATACTTCTATTCAAGAGAAAGCTCGATATAAAACTCTATAAACTTCTGACTAGTGTGATAGGTGGTAGGCATAGCAGGTATGATTCTCTCCCATTGTTGAGTCCAGTTGTGGGATGTATACTAGAGGAGACGATAATATAAATATATTTATCTATCTTTCTTTCTAATATATAAATACAGTGGTTTTATATATATCCAATCATGCTTTAAATACATACTTAAGCGAAGTTTTTTAACTTGGCATACTTATATTTGGGATACAAAAACGGCTGTAAGGTATTTTTCATCCCGGTAAACTATTTATATTTCGGAGAAATATAAAAAATTATGATCAAAATCCGTGTGTAAAAATACATTTCACCATCTTTTCTTTTTCGTAGGTGTCATAAAAGATAACTAAATGGATTACATTATGCAGATAATATATATGCAAAAGAAGGAAAAGTCCAAATAAATCCCTATGCCAATGCGCCTGACCAAGTACATCAAAATATATTGAAAATGGGTGGAGCTTGAGCCTAGCAGTGGGACGTGTATGAGCTTGATCATTTCGGCTCATATACGTCCCACTGGTAGGCCCGAGCCGCCTCCATAATAGGAGGGAATTCACCTTACTATATGCTGTTGCGCCATGCTGGTCAGACAGGTTGGTATAGGGTTTTGTTTCGAGTTTTCCATCTCTTACATAGACGCTATATGCGTATTATATCACGTAGTCGTCTTTTACGACACCCACAGGTATGAGAGGGAAAACACACTACACGGAAAAATTATGATAATGATGAATTATTAAAATCTAATACAATTAAAACCGCGCACACAACTAGTATTATTACAATACAAATGTTATATGAACGTACATAAACTAGTATTAAAGCTAAAATTGCCACGATACCTACTACACTATAGAAACTTGTTTGTTATTCAAGGGGTGGCGATAACACTTACTTAGACGCATCAGGCCATGAAAGCCTACCACGTATTCGGTTCATGGCTCCCGCGTAAAGTTTATTGCGTATTTGTGCCGAAAAGCAATTATCTAGCCAGGATTTTGTATCCTTTTAAAGTACGAAACCCTACATTTTATATCCACTAAATCGACTTTTGGGTTTCTGTTTAGGGCTAAAATTCTATTAAATTTTTAATAGAGTTTTTGTTTGTTATTTAATATATGGCTGTGCGATGATATCCGTGTGGTAATGGAGTTAGAATACAATTCACCACTCCCTTTCTTAACGGTGAGTGTCGTAAAAGATGACTAAGGGATTATTGCAGATAATATCTATGCAAAAGAAGGAAAACTCGAAATTATACCCTATATCAAGTGACTAGCGTGGTATTGTAGGTCAATTTGTCTCCCACTGTGAAGGAGGCTCGAGTTGTGATGATATGCGAGGATGCCGAAGGAGACCTTATTTTCACGTGGAGGCAGGGATCCTATAGGTTGCCAGACTTTTGAGACCTCAGTAAGTATACTGGTAGAAGCATCACGGTGAGGGTAAGGAGATATAAAAGACATTTCCAAATCAAAATGGCGCATTATAACTTTTGATTTGGCATAATTAGAAAGAAGATTGTTGATGACATCTTTCAGCAAACAATTGTATTAGCAACTGTAGTTGATTGTGTTAATAATCATAAATGGTTTGGTAGGTCGTATAGTTTTTTTTGGCAGGCTATGGTGTGGGCGCACGCTGTCTATTCTCTTCGGAGTGACGAAAGAGCGGCGCGCGACCTCATAATCCACCGTATTCCCTCCCAGTCACCCTTGGACGGACCACTGGTACCGAATCATTGACGTCCGTGACCAACCTAGAGATTGAAAACTGGGCCCGCCTGGGCCCGGTGCCCTTTTGGGCACCCACCGGACCCGGCCATTCACTAGACCCAGTAAGTAAACGACGGCGCGGGTGCGCCAACTCGCCTTTTCGGCGGCAGGGCATATCTGCAGTAAGTTGCGAACCAGGTTAGGTAATAAAAGTATCAATACAATTTGTTTTTTAAGATCATTCTCATCATTAAAAATAATTGTTTTGCCTTATGCAAGTTAGAATATACTTTTTGTTTTGTTATATTATACTTATAGGCTACGTAACGTAACCAATTTTACGTTACATTTTGTTAGTTAAGACGACAAGTTTGGTTTACAATACAGCCCAGCCTATAAGATTTCGCTATTTGCTCAATTAGTAATAGTAACACTCACTAGTCTTAATAACCAAAGTTTAAGAAAAAAAAAACATAATACATACTTTACTTTTAATAAATAAGATTTTGTTTTGTTTATACCAAAGCTACCAAAGTTTATGTATGTATCAAATCTAAGTTGTTATGACACGTTTAGTATTTTAAGCTGCGTTGTTAGTTTCTTATTTTAATACTATGTTTTGCAAATAGACACTATAAGGAGTAAAGAACAATACCTGCTTGTTTAAACTTATAAAAATGTATAATTACTAATGTTACTTTTCCGTCCATAAGTAAAAGTAATCAATTATGTATTAAGTGTGATTTTGAGACAAGTCTCAAGAGTGAGACCGAGTTTTGTGATAACTGTTTAAAAGCCAGTTTGAAATAAACATTAACCTTAAATCATTGTCTTTTCCATTAATATATAGAAAATTTTCATAAAATACTTTAAAGGTTTCATCGCGAATACAATCCGGCCGGGCCCGGCGGACCTGGCCGGGTTGGCGACGTCTGTAACCGGGCGAGGCCTGGTTGAGAAACATACTGGGTTGCAATTTCTAGTCCAACCCAATGGGTTACCCTTTCGAGCACCAATCTTTTAAAATACATCTCAGAAAATGGTAATACATGTCCATATTGCTCACCCGTGTGGTTACGGGTTAAGAATACAATTCTCCACCCCTTTTTTTTCCTTTGCAGAGATGTAGACAAAGTCACTGCAATACCACATACCATCTCGCCTGATAATCGTAGTAAATTTCCCTTATATTCTGTAGGGGGCTCGAGCCTAGCTGTGGGGGTATATCATCATATATGAGCTGTGATATTAATGATGATGAGTTAAGCTATCCACTGTTTGCATATAAGCACAATTAAAATTTTATTTCTTTACTCAATCATGGGCAGTACGAGCAAGTATGAAAATCAGGATGATATAGATGCTGAAGATAACGTATTCTATATTAAAATAATAATTATTATTATTACATTATTTCAGTTTATATACGTCCCATTGTTGGGTTTGAGTCTTCTCCTTAGTAGGAAGTAAATGGACCTCCTATACCACGCTAGTTAGGCGTGTTGGTATAGGTATTCATTTCAAGTTTTCCATCTCTGGCATAGATGTTAAATGCATATTTAATCACTTACTCGTCTTTTACAATACTCACAGGCAAGACAGGGGATAGTGAAAGGCATTCTAACTCCATCACCACGCGGCAAAATTAAAATAATAGTTTCTCTAATCTCTTTAACGTAATTATTACTAAAATGGCGAATAATTACGTAGATATAATCCGGTAAAACAAATACAATAAAACGTTGAGATAACATTTGCCAAAATTTACGTCTGAATAATAGATAACATTTATATTTCGACAACAAGCGTCTCCAAATAACTATTATTTTTATTGTGACAATAATCGTTACTTCGACTGATCAACCGTGCTACATAATAGTTCCAACAAGGTGCCATAATAAATCTGTAAACAAGTTGATCACGAACTACAAATAAATCAATAAATGACGTAAGTAGATAACGTTATTAATATTCTAGATAAATTGTACTCTTTTAATCTATAAACATTCCGATATTGAATATGGGTTTTCGCAATGAGGGATAACACCATTGTAGAGTTAAGTAGACAGATCCTAGTTGGTTTAGGAGAGTATTTTAGTATTAGAAAGAAAGAAAGAAAAACATATTTATTCGGTGCTGAGCCACAACCACAATATACATCATTATACATACGTGTGATATAAACTTAAAAATTAAAAAAAAAAAACATAAAAGAACAAATCAAAACAATAGGCAGATACTTAGGCGCTATTCCTAATGAGTTGAATCGCGGCAATAATCGTGTACGAATGCGGCCGATACCACCCGTCCGCCTGCAAAACAGTTACTAGTTAGATTAGTTAGTCTTAGTCGGCTAGTGAGCTGCGATAATAACAGTCGTTGTGTCGCGTTATAATATTATACTGCGTGAGGAATAAATCGTAAGAGTGATCGCCGCTCACACGCTAATATGATTAGAACATTGATGAGTACATACAATTTACCAAAATAAAATATAGAAATATTACTCTTCTCCTGGTGATCCCACTCCCATGGAAACATTGTATTCATAACACATGTGGTTAAAAAAGATAAAATTACGTGTATGAGTAACCTAGACAGCGTAATGTTTACGCATTTTTTGTTGTATTTGTACAGGAAATGTATGACAACATATAGGTTGAAGTAATTTTTTACGCAAAAAAAAAAACCATTCGTTGGTTATATCCTACCAGACGGTAAATGGTAATGGACTGTAAAACATATCAGCTACACAATAGTTCTTGTTATAAAGAGGACAAATTCAAATCGGAGAGTTACAGCAAAGTTAAATATTCAATCTATACCAATAAATAAAATTGGAGTGTCTGTTTGTAATGTCAAAATAATAGGCTTTTTTCATGCTCACACGGTTATTTGCACGACATCTATGCCTAAAATAGCAATTAAAAAAATTTTTGTCTGTCTGTCTGTTTGTTCCGGGTAATCTTCAAAACGGCTGGACCGATTTCAAAAATTCTTTCACCAATGGAAAGCTATAATATCAGGGCGTAAACTAGGCTATGTTTTGTCCCGGTATTCCCACGGGAACTACGCGGGTAAAACGACTATAACCTATAACCGAAGCGAAGCGAGGGCGGGTTGCTAGTCACAAATACAAAACACGCTCGCAGGTACGCATATCCACGTACATACACACATGCATAAGCGCACGCACATATATGCATAGACACACCCGCGTGCCTATATTTACTACGCCCTAATTTTTATTTATTTATTGTTAACCTATTCCGTGTGGTCACCCCCACCCCCTCTCTGACCCGTGGGTGTCGTAAAAGACGACAAAGGGATTAATTATACATATAACATCTATGTAAACGAAGGAAAACTGGAAATAAAGCCCTATACCAACCCGTGACCAGGGTAGTATAGTAGGTCAATTTCCGTCGTATTGTGGAGGAGGCTCAAGCCCAACAGTTCGACGTATTATGAGCTGAAATGATGATGATGATGAAAAGTCAGTTTCCTTGCAATGGTTGTTTGCTATATTTGGTAAAAGTCGTTCTAGCAGTGTGAAGACTATCAGATCGTTTGCAAAATGATGTATAAGGTATTTTCCTTATATGGAATTATCTAGTAATGTTCTTCTGGTCACGAAGACGTAATGCTCACTTATTAGTTCTTTTTTTTTTATTTCAAACGGTGGCAAACGAGCAAACAGTACACCTGATGGTAAATGTTGCTGCCGCTCATGGACCTCTACAAGGCCGCTGCCAACCGCGAAGAAAGTGAAGGGAGTGTGAATGCGTACATTGAGGCTCGGTGATACCAAGGGCACCACAAAAACCTTCAACACGCAAACACCCTCAACCCCCTCTTTTCGTTTTTATCTGGAGTTACATAAAATTTTTAATTATTATTCGATGAAATGACAATATTTAGCTTCTGACCTAAACAATTGATATTCACTTAAAAATAATGTGTATATATACATATATATATGCAGGATTAAATGTAACATTGGTTTATGTTAAGCTTATGTAGTCACTGTGGAAACTGTTGCCACATTGCCCACCTAACTGTCAGATGTGGGACGCAGATAGCACTCCAAGTTATGATTAATGTGTTGGTTTAATGAAGCAGTTTGTATGTATGTTCGTTGAATGTAGTTCAAGTAAATGGTTACTGCTATTGCTTTAGTATATGTTACGTAAGAGGATGCTTTATCAATTGTAAAATATTAAGCATTATAATCATTGCATTTGCATTATAATCATTTATGTTCATATTAATTAAATTGTCGTAATGTATTTAGAATTAATGATTTTTAATAGTTACCTATCTTGCCCGTGAATATAATAAAAGACGACTAAGGGATATAGTATGCATATAACATCTATGCAAGAGGAGGCAAACTCAAAGCAAAACCCTAGGCGAACATGTGTTAGGAGGAAAATTGACCTTATTATATCATGCCACCAGCATGGTATAGTAAGGTCATTTCTCTCCTATTGTGGAGGAGGCTAGAGCCCAGCAGTGGTACATATATGAGCCGACATGATGAGATAATCTATACCAATAAATAAAATTGGAGTGTCTGTTTGTAATGTCAAAATGGCTTTTTTCATGCTCACATGGTTATTTGCACGACACCTATGCCTAAAATAGTGATTAAAAAATTTTCGTCTGTCTGTTTGTTTGTTCCGAGTAATCTTCAAAACAGCTGGACCGATTTCGAAAATTCTTTCACCAATGGAAAACTACATTACAAAGTTACATTTTCAGTTAATGAAATGTAACTTTGTAAAAAATAAAAATACATTTGTCGCCATCATTGCTTCCCTATGGGAATCGTAAAAATCGACTAAAGACTGCGCAGATGGCGGATGATGGTTAAGATACCAACGTACCGTGCCAGTGTCACGGGTTCGAATCCCATGCAAGACAACACCTTGTACGATCCACAAATTGTTGTCCTGAATCTGAATGTAATTTGTGTCCGTTAATTATATGTTCTTTCCGTGTGGTGACGAAGTAAGAATACAATTCACCACTCTCTATCTTGCCTGTGGATGTCGTATAAGACGACTATGAGATATAATATGCACATACCATCTGTGCAAAAGAAAGAAAACTCGAAATGAAACCCTATATCAACATGTCTGACCAGCGTGGTATAGTGGGTCAAATTCCCTCCTATTGCGGAGAAGGCCCGCGCCCAACAGTGGGACGTATGAGGGCTGCGATGATGAATTATATGTTTGTAAAGTCCCCCACAATATAAGGATTATTATTCCCTTAGTGCAAGGCGTTGTCATTAAAAAAAAAAAGATTCAACAGAAGAGTGGGCAGCAGCTCTTGTCGAGGAAATGTATGATATCTCACTGTGAAACCAACCCGCATAGCAAACGTGGCGATTACGGCATTATCCCTCATATGGCGAAGAAAAATGAGCCCTAGTCATGGCAACTCTGTTACCCTTGAGCGTCGTTGGATGCAGGTGCCACAGTACCGCGCTTTATGGTGACGCATGAGGGGGGTATATGTTCTGCTGTGGACGGCGATAGGCTGAATGATGATTGGCATAATAGGTGTAGACAGATACCTAGATATAATTATGTTCAAAGATAACTTGTAAAATGGTCAATCAACGGAATGAAAACGCAAGAGTGGGACATGTCTTATAAAATTGTACCAAAATCTCCCAAAGTATTAAGCAAACTAAATTGCCTGAAATTGACCTGAAAGAAAGAACGCCATCATTTGGCTCGATTGCCATCAAAGCGAAGAGGAGACTAGAGGAGATGTGTTTCAAAAACCAATCAAATTTCTTTATTTTTACATCTCTCCGCTTAGTTTAGGTGGAAATGACTCGAGCAGAAAGGAGAGATGTCTCATTTTTCAGAGAGTGGGCTCTAAGAAAATCCGTTGTTGGTATTCAAGAAGTAGAAGGTACCGAAAAGGAAAATAAGTAGATCTATCTACAAAAAGAAATGAGATACCATCAAAAACAAAACTTGTAAAAAAAAGCCAAGCCTCGTAACTGAGTTCTTCTACCATAAAAAGTTGTGAGATCCATGTTATACCAAGTCGGTTAACTCATTCAGTCCCTCCTTAAGGGACCTTTCTTCTTAATTTATTACGTAAATAGCTAACCTAACAACTTCCTATAGTGACTATATCAATATTAAAGATCTTTTATGTTTTAAATAAATAGATTGACTTGGCATTCGCACGAAAACACATTATATTATAGCTTTTATATATATTATAGCTTTTAATCGGTGAATAAATTTTTGAAATTGATTCTGAAGTTTAAGCTTGAAAGCGTAACAAACAAACAAAATTACTTTTGCATTTATAATACTAGTAAGGATATTCTTTTTACAAGCCTCCAGCCGTGAAACTACTTACCTACAGTTCCTACACAATATGCTAAAACCTAAGATAAAGAATTAGCTAAGGCTTACATCGTCAACTCACATAGTTTAAATATATTCTACATTATTGCTACATGCATACACATGCTGCTACAACTATGACAGTTCAGTGACAACTTCAGATTAGTTTTACCTTAACAGTCTGAACTTAGATGAGGTTAAAGTTAAATTACTACGAGTGAAAAAATACACTTTATGCAGTAACAAACTCTCACTTCAAGTACTGCACAGAATGGGTAGACATTTTCGTATGAAACGGTATGTACATTTGTAGTTTTGGATTTTTATTATTTCTGTCAATAAATAAGGAAACGCCTACATAGTAAACAGGAATGGTTGCTAATGGATGTTAGTAATACAAAAAGCGCAGATAAGAAATATTTCTGTCCAATTCTTAAGGAGTAAAGGATAAAAGTGCTCGTAACGCAACCTTTCAAGCCTTAAGGATGGCCAATTGCTTGGCTGAGGGACTCCCAAAATATAGCGTTTTACTGAGCAATTGCTATTGAGCAACTCAAAGGAAAAATAATGTTTTTGGTATACCAAGGATCAGGATATTTGAGGCTATTGATTCTTCATAATCTACATAGATGTTCTATGTCTGCTGGGATCGATTTTTGACGCACTCGTAGGATGAGCTTGAGCATTTTTCTTATTATTCAGTTTTTCGCCGTCCATTGCTGGACGTAGATCTCACATGGCAATGCAATAAAAAATCTGATACGTTTCCCAGGACAGTGTTTCGGCCTATTTTCTTAGAGATTCCTGAATCGATTTAAAAGACTAGTAAGGTTAACCCGTATCACTCCGATGGCGACAAATATTTTTATATCCCGCTGCTACAAGGACATTATTTATTTGGTACTCAATTATTCGACTTTCCTCCCGATGTTTTCTAATTCTAATTAGTCATAATTAAAAGTTTGATATTTAAGAGACACATAAGTCTGTAATCCGCGTGGAGCGGAGTAAAAATATAATTCACCATCCCCTCTCTTGCTCGTGGGTGTCACAATGGACGACTAAGGGATATGATCAGCAGATAATATCAATACAAGAGAAGGAACCCTTGACATAAAACTCTATACCAATACGTCTGACCAGCGCGGTGTAGTAGGTCAATTTCCCTCACATTATGGAGGAGGTCTGAGCCCAATAGTGGGACTTATGAGAGCTGACACGATGATGAAGTCAATAAAGTCATAGATGATCACTGTGGGATCCGAAGCCCAAAATCTCTGCGTATCAATTATTTATTTGGCCATTCACTTATAGATTTATTTATTATTTACTATTATATAATAATTTCGTGCGCGGTGACGGTGTAAGAATAATTTGCCACCCTCTTAGTCGTGGGTATTGTCGACTAAGGGAGATATTCATCATCATCATCATCGCAGCCCACATACATCCCATCTTTGGGCTCGGCTTCCTTCACAATCGGACGAAATTTGACCTACTATACTATCCTGGTCAGACATATTGGTATAGGGTTTCATTTCGAGTTTTTCGTCTCTTGCACAGATGTTATGTGTAATTTATATCCCATAGTCGTCTTTTACGACATCCACGGGCAAGATAGGGAGTGGTGAATTGTAGTCTTACTGCGTCACCACCTGGAAAAAGGGAGATTTTATAAGCACATAAAATTACTACAAGAGAAGGAAAACTCGACATGAAACAGTACAGTAATCAGCACGTTTAATCAACGCGGTATAGTAGATAAATTTCTATAGTGTAGGAGATTCGAGCCCAATAGTGGAACGTATATGGACTGAAATAATGATTATATAAAAATGAAGGTAAGATCTTACAGGAACGTTTTTAAAGATAAAACAGGCTCTTTATGCCCTATACCTTATCACACCCACATGATAATCAACATAAAGGTTTACATGTTAACATATTTCGTACATCACTCTAAAACAACGAGATATTGCGTCGGTATAAAGTAGAACGCAGATTAAAAGTAACTCAAGGGAGGATAAGTCTATATTCTTATGTACACGAGCTTGATGGAAACCCGCCAGCCATACACATAATATTTTCTTATCAAGAGAACACATACCACGGGACTAATTTATATCAGTTTTCTTTTATAACATAATAGACTATCAACATATAAAACATTTTTCTTAACGAGAAATCTAATAATAATTCGTACTTTAGGATCTTAGGCTTCTTCGAATCACAATCAAGTTTTCTAGGTCACAGATGTATAAGAATTTACCTTATTTCATAACCCACTTTAATCATATCCTATTTTACGCATATTATGCAGAGTGCTCGAAACAAAACCTTTTGTTAATGGCGACATTTTGAAAATACAGTGGATTACCACAGTAAACTGATCTGATTATGATATGATCTTCATGAGAAGAGAAACTTTCAGCAATTGCCTTATTGCCCTGTTAGCTGTGCCCATGTTGTACTTTCACTGTGAAAATATCTACAACTCAAGTATAGAGGTACATAAAATTTATTTCGTATTTAGTTTTAAAATAAATTTGATTTGTTAATACGAGCAGCATGTAGGCATTTAATTTTGAATATAATCCAACTGTATTTGAATACAATGAAATTACTAAATATAGGCCAATGACCGACTAATAAATTATTTATGCAATCGGTTTTACTTAATCGTGAATTGTGTCACTAGAATTAAAAAACTATAATCGATGATAAGTTAGATATTTACAAATCTGATAGTCATATTAATATCAAGAAAAAAAAATCCACATACACGAACCAGATCTGGAGCAAGAGATAATAATTATTTGATAAAGATTGTTCGCTGTATTGTTTTCCCATGTCCCTACATGGGAATAAGAACATAGTTCACCGCCCCTTCTCTTGCCCATGGGTGCCGTAAAAGAAGAGAAGGCAATTTCGAAATAAAACCCAATAGTAACACACCTGACCACGTGGTATAGGAGGTAAATTTATCTTCTATTTGGAGGTTTCGAGGCCAACAGTTTCCGTGTGGTGACGGAGTAAGAATACAATTCACCACCCCCTATCTTACCCGTGGGTGATCGTACGAGACGACTAAGGGATATAAAACGCATATAACATCTATGCGAGAGAAGGAAAACTCGAAATAAAACCCTATACCAACACGTCTGACCAGCGTGGTATAGTAGGTCAATTACCCTTCCATTGTGGAGGAGGCCCGAGCCCAACAGTGGGACGTATATGGGCTGAGATGATGATGATGATGATGAGGCCAACAGTAGAATGTTTATGAGCTAAAATTGCGATAATGATGAATAAAGATTTTTTATACTACTGTTTGCGGATTTGAATACTACCAACCTATCGATCGTGGGTATCATAAAAGACGACTAAGTAGGTACTTTATATCGACCTAGACCGCGGCCATCTAATGCTGTCTGATTAATAATTGCATTCTCAAAGAGTTAATGTGAGGCCGCTGGTCATAAAACTATTGGTACAACTAAAAAATTGGAAATATGTAATATGGGCGGTGAAAAATGAGAACGTATTGCGTCGATCTCAAATAATTATGATAAAAACACGACGATGATGTTATATTGATATATTCAGATTTGTTTCTTAGGTCAGTGTCTGTCTTTTAATAACTAACAAGCGATCTAGGCAAATAATTTTACTATCGCTGTGGCCATTAGCAGAATATTAATCTCTCATGCGACTTACAAACCCGAGTCGTGTTCAAAATGTATACGACGTTTAAGGATCAAAGAATAAAGGACGTGATACCCATTAGTTATTGAAAGTTGCGATAATTAGTAATGTTATGTCGTAGGTTTTATAAACGCTTATAATTGGATGGCGTAAAACAAATAAAGGGACGAAGTTCTTTACGATTGAACAATTTAATTGAAGGCACGTGACTCGACCTAATTCGAAGGCTATAGAGATAAGCCAATTATCGGTATTTCAACAAAATTTATAGTACTGAAACGTGATAATCGTAGATCCCGATACAGCTGCAATACTAAATTATATTGTTTCGTTTAATTTGAGGTCATACGAAACTACGGCGATAAATCAAGGTGCTAATTCAAAGGCCAACCTACGCGTCTAGTTTCAAAAACTGTATTAAATACATCTTTATTCGGTTTCAGTCACCTTACTTGAGTAGTTCCCGTGCCCGTGGAAATACCGGGATAAAATATAGCATATGTTACTCCCTGATAGTAAAGCTTTCCATTAGTGAAAGAATTTTTGAAATCGGATCGGTGGTTTACGCGTGAAAGCGTAACAAACAAACTTACTTTCGCATTTATAATGTTAGTAGGGATATCATCATCATCATCATTTCAGCCTATCACCGTCCACTGCTGGATGTAGGCCTCCCTCATGTTACGCCACAAAATGTGGTCCTGTGCCGCCTGCATCCAACGACGCCCAGCAACTTTCACCAGGTCATCGGTCCACCTGGTGGGGGGCGTCCGATACTGCGTCGTTCAATACGTGGTCGCCACTCGAGAATCTTTCTTCCCCAGCGGTTGTCGGTTCGTCGAGCGATGTGGCCTGCCCATTGCCACTTCAGCGTGCTAATTCTTCGTGCTATGTCGGTTATACCCGTGCTTCTGCGGATTGCCGTATTTCGGATTCTATCTCGCAGAGAAATCCCGAGCATAGTCCGCTCCATAGCACGCTGAGCGACTTTGAGCCTTGTTATGAGGCCTACATTTAGGGACCACGTTTCTGTGCCGTAAGTCATCGCTGGTAACACACACTGTTTATAAACCTTTGTTTTCAGATACTGCGGCATATTAGACGAGAAGATCCTCTTAAGTTTCCCGAACGCTGCCCAGCCGAGTTGAATTCGTTGGAAATTGGATCTACCTAACATATATATTTACGTGTTACTAAATTGCCGTGGTTTCACTGGCTTAGTTACCGTTACCGTAAGAATACAGGGTTATAACAAAGCCTATATATTCGTCGCCGATAAATAATGTAGCTTTCCATTGGTAATAGAATTCTTAAAATCGGTCCCCGTGGGAATACGGGGATAAAAAATGGCCTATGTTAACCCTTACTCATATTATAAATGCGAAAGTAAGTTTGTTTGCTTGTTAAGCTTTCACGCTTAAATCACCTAACCGATTTCAAAAATTCTTTCATCAATGGAAAGCTATAATATCAGGGAGTAACATAGGCTATATTTCATTCAGATATTCCCACGGGAACGCGAATTACGCGGGTAAGGCGACTGAAACCGAAGCGAACATTAATTAGGATTATATACATATCTATAAGACCGATTTCTGGTCATCATCATCATCATCTCAGCCCACACGATCCACTGTTAGGCGCAGGCTTCCTCCCCTATGGAAGGAATATTACCTACTATGCCACGCTGGTCAGACGTGTTCGTATAGGGTTTTGTTGCAAGATTTCCTTCTCTCGCATATATATTATATGCTTTAGTCGTCTTTTACGACACCCACCGGTTCTAAATGGTATTCTTAATTCGTCACCATATGTACGGAAAGAATTTCTGGTATGGTGCCCCAAAGAAGCAATTGAAAATAGTCTGTTGTAATAAGTATAAATTAATATAAAAAAAGTTAGATGTGACTGCTGAATATGTAAACTCGAGACATAATTTTTATAATTAGTTAAGTGGTTTGAAAGCATAACAAAGATACAAATAAACTTACTTTCGCATTTATAATGATTTTTTTTTTTGTGGTTGGGCTGCGGTCGGCGCGCCTCCGCACCACTCCGTCCGGGGCAACAGAGGGGCTTAAGCACGCAACTCCCGCAACCCACCCGAAAACCACCTCGCCTTCGTCATTGGGCCGACCACCGGAGCAGGTTTACTTGTCGTCAGTGGTCGGCCCGACGGAATACCCCCTATGTGGGGTACCCTCCCATCGACCGACGTCCCCCCCTCGGGGAGGACGTCGGTCTTTCCTCACGCGGTCGGCCTCTCGGCGGGTGACGGACTAATCCCCGGTCACGTCACCCGCGGCCTCGCCTAGGGCGGCATGAGGCGCAGGTAGTTGCGCCTGCGCCGCCCCAGTCGCCGGCGGCGGATCTCCTCATCAAGGCTGCGCTCCACGCGCAGACGATCCGCCGCCTCCTTCTGCGAGATCACTGTCTCGCAGAAGGCTGGGACCGCGTCCCAATTCCCGACGCTGTCGACCATCGCCCTAGCGATGGCCGGCAGCGTCAGGTCGGCACCGATGATTGCGACGAGTTCACGGCGCTGCACTGCCCAAGCCGCGCAGGCCTCGAGCGTGTGGCGCGCCGTGTCCTCGTCGCAATCGCAGTGGTGGCAGGACGGTGTACTCGCCCTCCTTACGACCCTGTGCAGGTATTTGGCGAAGCTCCCATGCTCCGTCAACACCTGCACTAGTCGGAAGGAGAGCACCCCGTGCCGCCTCGCATTTATAATGATAGGAGTTGTACCAGTGTATTGCGACATTTTTTATCTCACTGGAGTCCTACCGGGTTATTAGAGCGAAGAGAGAGAGCAGATACTCAAGGGTGTCTTTTGAAAATCACTGATGCCAGATATATTGAACTTCAATTGCCTGCCCAGAAATTCTTATGTCCCGGTCTATAACACATGGATAGACCTCACAAGTTGTCATGTGAATCTCTCAGGCGTACAGGTTGCCCGAATGCTCAGTGCCCAATGTTCTTTTTCGAGTACACTGTAAATAATTCCGAAACTTGAAAATTACGGAATCATTTACACTTTGTAAACTCTCAAGAAGGTAATTGGATGTAAAATATAAAGGGTCACAGTTTATCTGTTTCAGCAAATTTCTTTTCATGAGGAGTTTTGTGTTTTCACTTAGGAGGACGCTTCTAATTTTATGAATCCTTTGAAACATTTCTAAAGAAATAAGGAAAAATGAGAGTATTTTATTTTTTTGTATGATGCCGGTATAATTTTTAAGTTTTGACGAAATGTTATATGGCAGTCATTTTAAATATTCCATATTTCAGTGTTTTATGGTGAAAAGTACTTAATACTATTAAATAATAGAATTGATCACGCGTCTTCACGTTTTCAACAATAATTTTAGAGAAAAGATTTTGTTGTAATCCTACTAGTTTTGATTTCAGTGATTTCTGACAAAACTTATGTAGTAAAAACTGGTGATAAATATTTTTTTAATTGACTATGCCAAGCAATCCGCTTTATAACGAAATACACGGTTACAAATTGATTGAATTAAGCGATACGTGGCGACAATGAATTATTATTTTAAAGTGAAGAGAAGCAAAGGAGAGCCACAAATTTACCGCACTTTATAAGAAAGGAAGAAATGCGAGACAGGATCAAGTTGTAATAGGATGTAAGAAAGCCTTCCTACTCCTGTGATCAGCTACCCCCAGAACTTCAATTCGCAATTTTTCGCGTAGTGTTTGTAATATAGATTCTAGTCTAATGATCCGATATAGATTAATGTAGGTTCTCCATAGGATAAAAAGGGATTCCACTACGTGCTACTATCATTGTAATTGCATCATACCCGTAATCATAGGTGCCGAACAATGTTACAGCTACTTTTGGCAGTAAGTCATAGAGAAATGTGTATATGCTGCTTTAGTTAGCTTTTGGCTTATGACCGCAACGCGAATTATGCCGCTGTAATCGAGGCCGCGAGTGATTAGACTAGTGATCGTTGACGACTGTACGTAGGCGAAGAGATCAGGCTGGTCCCTAGGTTTAAGGTTACAATACCGGTAGTCTGGTCAAAGGGAGAGAGAAGGAAAGGGTATGTTCCTATGGATATTTGGCGAGTTATGAGGCCGCTATTCCATAGCATCAGATGGCTGGGTGGAGTGCAGCGCGCCGAAATATGACGCAAAAAAAATTAGGCTAGTGTCCAGAAATGGATATGCATAATTATGTACCTACTATGAAAATAGCTGTAGTACATTAAGTACTATGATTTCACAAAACTGGTTAACCGCTTTTAGTTCGTCAAATGTGTCAATTTGTATTAAAAATATTCTAATTGCCTGAGTTTATTATGAGTAAGATCAGATAATAAAGCCAAAATCTCCAACTTTATAGAATTATTAACAAAGACCCTAAAATGCTGTCAATTTGGATGACCGAAATAAAAAATCAAACGGAATGTTTCTGTTTATCCTCAATCCGTTCTTAAGCCATTCATCCGTTTGTGATGAAATTTTCTGCAGTTATATACATTAAGTATAATATATAAAAAAGTCTTGAAAGGAAAAGAAAGGCTCTTTAGCAACCATGAGAAACTAACTGCTATTATTACATACTATACCATATTTACCGCAGTTTTATGACAAATAAAGCTTATTTTTACACAGAATGGATATTAAACTTAAACATAAAAGTTTTAAATGATCTCTAAGGAAAAAGATTTCATTTTTTCTTTTATTCTAAGTCCTTTCAAATAACTGATTCAGTAATTCAGTTATTTGATACTCCTTAACTTTTCTTATTTCTTTAAAGTCTATTACAAACTTTACGACGTTCTCAATTAGTAATACTTTGGCGCTTTTATCAAATACAATGTATTTGAGAATTATCAGATAATATCAAAAAATTATGGATAATAAATTTGTATTTACGAAATAGATTCACGATAGAACGTGTAAGTGTACACCGAACTACTAAATCAATTTAATCATCAAGAATGAATCTAGAATTCATGTCCACCTCTTTAGGCGTGGTAAATACTGGCGCATAAAGGCACGACTGAATAATAGCTGTCTCCACTGCTGTTTCTGCCTAAGTAACCTATATTTTAGAGATGAATGGAGTCTTGTTATGACCGATAGGACTCCAGATATATATATATATATATATATATATATATATATATATATATATATATATATATATATATATATATATATATATATAGGACTACACTAGGAAAGAACAGAAGTCTTAGAGAAGTGGAGATAGGGAATCAAAGATTTGCTGTCAATCTGTATTATTGTCGCAAACCATATATAAGCACAATGGACATGTCCATTGTGCTTATATTCAATATGCAGAGTTCCGTTGTACGAAAAGTGTCAGTGTAAGATATTTTATTAAATAATTGCGATAAGGAGGGGTCAACCCTCCACATCGCAATTACTTTTATAATGTAGTTTTTGTTAAATAGATGCATGTATTTTAACGTAAATGTTTTATTAATATCGGGTTAGAGCCGATAACAGACAGATTGTTGGCCTATTTGACGCCCACGGACAAGAAAGGGGGTGTTGAAATGTATTCTTACTCTGTTTTCCATACATATGTATGTACTATTTATTTGTAAGAGGATAGTTGATGTAGAGTTAGACAGTTAGAGAAGACAAAAAATACGATATACTTATAATCCTCGTATTAATGTCGTATTACAAATATATTTTGGTAATACTTCAGGACAAGCTGAAATTGAGTCATATAATGTTCTGTAAATTTGCATACAATTAGTTAACATACGATAATTCCTATCCTACTGTTTAGAGATCAGCATCTACCCTATACATGATAAAAAACAATGTGAACATAGTGAATTTCCCTTTCTGTATATTCTATATGAAGCCAGCAAATGTTGAATATGAATTAAAAACTAACAGTTTACTTCACCATTAATTACTACGTGTTCTGTTACGCTGATATGTGGTATCACCGATAAGGCTGTGATTGTTCTATTTCATCCTAAAAAAATATATAAATGAAAACACTTGGCTATCAAGAGATGTGTGGAACGCGCCACTGAGCAATCTTACAATTGATCAACTATTGAGATGTCGTCTCACTTAACTCATCTTTAAATACTATCACTAAATAAAGTCTATGTAGTGCAGGATAAAGAATAGGTCACATCTATATTTTCATCTGGCCCTAGCCGAGGCCGCGGGTGACGGGACCGGGGATTAAACCGTCACCCGCAGAGAGACTTACCGCGCGACGGCGACCGACGTCCCGGGACAGGGACGTCGAGAGGAGAGGGTACTCCCTCGGGGTATTCCGTCGGATCGACCACTGAAGACAAGGAAATCGGCTCCGGTGGTCGGCCCAACGACGAAGGCGACGTGTCACGGTTGGGTTACGGGTGTGCATGCTTACGCCCCTCTATCGCCCCGGACGGAGCCGGCCGGGGGTGCGCTGACCGTGATCCACCTCAAAAAAAATACATCTTTATTTTCTAACTCGCCGACCATTATTTGTGTTAAATTATACTTATTTCATCATCATTATCATTTTGATCTTATTTTAATTATTTGGGTTCGACTCATTGTGTACTCTTCTACCATTGTACACATTGTAATAGTTTTATATATTACCGCTTGCCTAACGTCAATGTTCTTTAGTTCTTTAATTAATTGCTAAACAAACGGCAACGGTTGAGTTGGTTTAGATCGATGTAAAGCTCTCAAGCGTCTTTTACAACACCCAAGAGCGATTTAAGGTACCTCCGTCACACAGCAAATACTAATAAAACTTTATAAAACATATCTTAAAATATTCTTTTATTAAAATCGAGAAATATAACATTTTATATTTCCATAATACATGGACCATATCCTTTTCTGATATTTCTTTGTTGTGAAACAAAACAAAAACGTAAAGGGTCAGCTTTAGAGAAAGGCATTTGTATGTAATAGAGTATGCACAGGAAAATAAAGTCATAACGAGGATAAAGGCAGAAGAAATATGGCGTACGGTTTTGTTCACATCTTATACTGTAAGTCTTTTCAAAGTTAACGATATGAGTCTTTAAACTGGAAATAATTTTAAGAGTTGAATCCATGTTAGAATATTAAGACATTATTAAAACAAAACATAATGATCTAATGAGAATAATGACCTTGATTTTCCGTGTGGTGACGGACTAAGAATACAATTCACCACCCCTGTCTTAATCGTGGGTGTCTTCAAAGACGACTAACGGATTAATATGCATTATACATCTATGCAAGAGAAAGAAAACTCGAATTAGAACCCTATACTTACACACCTGACCAGCGTGGTATAGTAGGTCAATTTCCCTTCCATTGTGGAGAAGGTTCGAGCCCAACAGTGGCACATTTATGAGCTGAAATGATGAACGAAATGAATAAACCTCTTCTTATTTTTCTACATTATTATTTTGATATTAATCAACAAAATGTAATCGAGATTATTTAAAGATTAATAATCATTAATCTCTTCTATGATTACTTAAGTTAATCTGTAATCATGGTTGAAGATTACAAAATGTAATCATAATCTTTAATCATTAATCTGATTGTATTTTGTCCAACACTGGATAAAATTTAGCTTATAGGGATTATTTGCTGTTAACATCTATGCAAGAGCAGGGAAAGCTCAAAATGAAACCCTATCTTGATCAGCGCGGTATCGTAGTTTAATTTCCCTATCATTGTGGAGAAGGGACTGGGACGTATATGAGCTGTGATGATGATAATGAGTATGATGAATGATCTTGATTTGGAATGTTGTTTACCGGTCATCTATGTGTGGTAATAGTGATGTACGTGATCTTTCCTGATATTTATGCGAAGCTTAGAAGAAAAATGGTATAGATTTTCCTCTACTTTTTGAAGTGAAACTTCTTTAGAATCGTTGTGATTTCAAACTCGATGAAACGAAAAAACGAGTCCATAGCGACACAAACACTTAAATGTATAGGATTCTACAACCGGTTCCTTGTCTTCCGTGGCTGGCCTGGCGGAATACCCTGTGGGGTACCCTCTCCTTCCGACATCCAGGACGTCGGTTGCCGTAACGCGGTCAGCCTCTCTGCAGGTGACGGACTAATCCCCGGTCCGCTCACCCACGGCCTCGTCTAGGGCAGCATCAGGCGTAGGTACTCGCGCCTGCGCCGCCCGAGTCGCCGGTGGTGGATGGTATCGTCGTGAAGGCGTTCCTCCCGTGCAAGCTCCGCCACCTCCAGTGTGGTACTACCTGGACAGACCTGCCGTCAATGAAAGTGCGTAAGCGTGTGTGAGTGCGTGTATGTGTGTCTTTGTGTGCATTGTATCTGAGTGTATGTATTTGCGTGATAGTCTGTATGTTTCTATGTGTATGCATATACGTGAGTGTATTTATAGTGAACTAGCAACCCGCCCTCGCTTCGCTTCAGTTTCAGTCTCCCTATCTGCGTAGTTTTCGTTCCTTTGGCAATACTGGGATAAAATAGTCTTAGTTACTCCTTATATAGACAGCTACCTGGTAGTAAAATATTATCAAAATCGGTCCAGCCGTTTTAAAGATTACCCATAACAAACTGATAGACAGACATAAAAAAAATAACTGGTTTTAGACGATACCTATTATCGTATAAATAAACGTGTCAACATGACAAAAACCCCGTATTTTGACATTACAAACAGAAACTTCAATTTTATTTATTTGTATAAATTTGTCAATTTTTATCAATACACCAAAGTTTATTTGTTCGAATTAAGTTACAGAATTATATAATTCATTGTTTAATAATGTCGTAGTTGAATAAATCTGTTGAGTTTCACTGCCATTCAGTCAGCTAGTTAATAATTTAACAGTTTCCGAACCAACACTAAGTTCGTCAAAGGGACTCGGGTAATCTGATTTCTGTGTTCCACGGCCACAAGAGGTTTCGTGGAACATATTCGTATTTACTGAACTGTGTTGAAATATATCTACAACACACTATTTATAACATCTAAAAATTTAGTTGATTTTAATAAATGTATTTATTTAGATATTTCCTTTTTTTCAATGGATGTTTTATGCACATTACATGTCTGAGTCTATAAAGTTTAAATACAGGGTGTATCAGATTATGGAGCAACTGTTCGAGTATGTTGTAGTGTACCGGCCATAGATCGTAATTAAAATGTATATTACACAAAAAACAATATAACATAAAAGTTATAGTAATTTCAAAAATGTGTGTCAAACAGTCTACGCCTTAAATGTTACGCATGGATAGACAGGATACATGTAGGCATGTAAAGCTTCGATAGTATAATTTCATTCATACATACCTAGAATTGCGCAAACGCTTCAATGGGACTGTAGGTACAAACGTGACTGGGGTGCTACGCCAGAAACCTCCGCGTGGTGTACCCTGGGCACGAGCGACAATTTCTTGGACTGCTCTCTGGAATTGTCGCTCGTGGCAAATATCTGGCCCGAGGGGGGGCCCAGTTTGTGGGATGCCCCAAATTCGCTCCATGCCCTCTAATTGTAGAGGGTATTGGACGCGAAAATTCGACGGGCCCAGTCACTCATTCGTTTGAGGACTGGGCAGGCATTTGCCAACCGCGACAAATCGTAGACCTGATTCTTGCTTCGGGACATTTGTCCTGAGGCCTAGATTCAGGAGCGAGGGTCTCGGCTTAACCGCCTGGACCGCGAGGAAGAAAACCTCTATAAAACAATCACCCAGAATCCTAAGTTCTGGCGCGCGGCGAGAGGATGCATGGCTGATGGGTTGTTCAGTCGTTAGCGCGCCCCCAGCCAGGGTACCTGCGGACCCCCTGTGTTGGGATACAAATGTACGCTTGCCCGGGTATCGGGATCTCTGCCCGGGTCGACCTCTTTTTTCTCCCATACTCGTGGGAACTGTATGGATACTTGTTCTTTAAACGACGCTGCAGATAGGAGGGGTGAGACGCCCATTAAAACCACAGGGAACGGGGAGCCTAGTTCCCACATTACAGCCCGGCCAAGCTACTGTAAAACTGGCCCAAAGGAGAGGGATGCCTCGTCCGACAGCAGCTCAGCTGCTAGTCTGGCACTTGAGGCTCCAAGGTCAGCCGAGGGCCCGGCGAAAACAGAGGCCCGTAAAAAGAAGAGAGGAGGGAAGCCCACCCCTGCAACGGAGCGCGCCAGACGGCGCGCCGCGAAGCAGCAAAGGGCGGCAAAGAAGGCTGACGAGGGCGGCAGTACTGCCGCAGAGCCGTCGGACATTGAGAGCGGCAGCACATCAGCTGCAGAGACCGTCGCTGGATCATCCCAGTCTCCAGCGTCGGCCTTGACGGCGGCCCTAGCGGCCAGGGAGGAGGACCTCCCCTCGCAGGTACGCAAGCGCCCCCTTAGCCAGGGTGGCAGCTCGGAGTCTGCCTCCGAGGGGGGTGGCATCAACATGCCTCCTCCCAAAGTTCCAGCCTCTCGCAGGGGACGAGGGGGCGCAGTAGTGGCGGCAAGGTCGGCGACGCCGTCGCCGGCCGGCGCAGTACGGGGGACTGAGGCCCAGAAGCGGGCAAATGAGGCGGCTGCCGCGAGGATGATGAGGGTGTTGTTAGACATCCCTCCCACCGACACGGCGGCTGCTGAGCCCGCTATAGGTGGCGACCCCCGAGCTGCCAATATGGCCACCCTGCAGGCCGAAAACACCCGCCTTAGTGGTGAGGTCTCAGGCCTGCAGGAGAAGAATAAGGCCCTGCAAAAGGAGCTGTCGGCGGTGCAGAAGGCGAACCGCGAGTTGGCCAAGCAAATGGCCGACTTGCGGAGCCAGGTCGCGCAGCTGGCGAGAACCGCGCCGCCGACAAGTCCCGGCCCTGCCGCCGCCCCCGTCGTCCCCGTTGCGACAACTTGCGCTGCGGCAAGTCCCCAGAGGGCCCAGCTGGCCGAAGCGGTCCCGCTGCCCGCAGTGGACGGCGTGCCGGACCAGACCATGCGCGCCATGGTGGATGTTTTCGGCAAGATGCTCGACGCGCGCATGGCGGCTCTGGAGGCGAGACTGCCCCCGGAGCCCCGACTCCGGCCGCCGCTGGCTGCGGATAGGCCGAAAGCCGTGGCGTCAACCCCTGCCGCGCTACCCTGCCAGGGTGGGCGCGTAGGAAACTACGCTGCGGCCGTTGCTGGGCCGAAGCCCAAGGGACCCGCCGTGAAAAAGAAGGTGGCACCGGCTCCTGTTAAGGCCGGACTCCAGCCGCTGCCGGCAAATGCACCGTCGGTGGCGGCCAACGCAGCCGCGGCCGTGACTGCTGTGCTCGGCACCCCTGCCGTGTCTGAAGAGGGTTGGCAGACGGCCGAGCGCAGCCGAAAAAGTCGCGGCCAGAAGAGGAGAGCGGAGGCCAAAAGCGCCGCCAAAGCCTCCGCTCCCAAGGCAGGAGCCGGTAACAAGAGGTCGCGCAGGAGGCTCCGGCCGCCAAAGTCAGCCGCGGTGGTGATCACCGTCCTGCCTGAGGCGGCCGAGAACGGCCTCAGCTATGAGGCCGTCTTACGTCGCGCCCGGCGGGAGCTTGACGT
Organism: Lymantria dispar; assembly: GCA_032191425.1. Taxonomy (NCBI): domain Eukaryota; kingdom Metazoa; phylum Arthropoda; class Insecta; order Lepidoptera; family Erebidae; genus Lymantria; species Lymantria dispar. The sequence goes on along the minus strand of CM063452.1, from coordinate 25,226,154 downwards.
CTCCGATTTAGGAGGCGTCGAAGCCAGGACCCGCAAGGCCCGGACAGGGGCTCGGATTTTAGAGTTCCCTGGGGCCCTGGCGCCAAGACGGCCGATAGCATGGCCGCGAAGCTGAGGGGTTTGTTTGCTGCGGAGGATGGCGTCAAGATCGCCAGACCCGTCAAGTGTGCGGAACTGCGGGTCACGGGTCTGGACGACTCCGTGACGGTGGATGACATCCGGGAGGCCATCGTCTCGAAAACCGGATGTCCCGTGGACACCGTCCGAATTGGCGCCATCCGCCCTGGTCCGGGCGGCGTCGGTGCTGCCTGGGTGCAGTGCCCGGTGGAGTCGGCCAAGCAATTGGCCGGCTCAGGCAGGCTCCTCGTGGGCTGGAGCTCAGCGCGGGTGACCGTGCTGGAGTCCCGGCCTGCGAGGTGCTACAAGTGCATGGCGGTCGGACACACTCGGCCGACATGCACTAACTGCTTTGACTGCAGCGACCTTTGTTTCCGCTGCGGTCAACCCGGGCATAAGGCGGCATCGTGCGCCGCCACTCCCCACTGCCCCGCGTGTGCGGCGGGCAATAGGCCCGCCAAGCACCGCATGGGGAGCAAGGAGTGCAAACCCTCGGCTTCGGCCCCAAAGGGGCGGAGCGGTCCGACGACCCCGGCCGCTCCCGCCCCTAGCGCGACCCAATCGCCCGCCAGCGTGGAGGAGGTAATGGATACGGCCCACTAATGGCGGCCGAATCTTACCACCTCCTGCAGGCCAACCTCAACCACGCCGCCGAGGCACAGGACGTTTTCCTGCAAGCCATGGCGGAGTGGTTGATCGGTGCAGCCGTAGCCGCGGAGCCGTACGTGGTGCCTGACCGGCCCAATTGGCTGGGCAGCAGTGACGGCTCTGTGGCAATCGTCGCCTCCACGTCGTGGCATTCCCCGCCCTTGTTGCTCAAGGACAGGGGTGATGGGTATGTCGCGGCGGAATGGGGAGAGGTTACGCTATATGGTGTTTACTTCTCCCCTAACAGGAGCGCGACGGATTTCGGGGCCTTCCTCACCATCCTGGGGGCCTCGATACGGCGACTGGCACCGCGCCAAGTCTTCGTTCTGGGGGACTACAACGCCAAGTCCACGGCGTGGGGGTCCCCCAGGACGAATGACCGCGGGCGGGCGGTCGAAGAGTGGGCGGCGGCACTGGGCCTCTGTTTGCTGAACAGGGGCTCGGTGCAAACGTGCGTGCGGCAGCAGGGCGGGTCGATAGTGGACTTGTCGTTCGCTAGCCCTAATGTCGCAGCACGTGTGAGGAGCTGGTGCGTCCAGGAGGAGGTTGAGACCCTATCCGACCACCGATACATCCGGATAGAGGTCTCCCGGACCCTCCTGCAGCCCAGCAGGGGTCACACGGCGGACGGAGCTCCCGCGTTTCCGCGGTGGGCTGTGGGTCGATTGGATCGGGACCTGTTGGCCGAGGCAGCCATCGTTCAGTCATGGCTGTCCTCACCGCCCCAGGCGGACGGGGTGGATGCCGAGGCTGGCCGCATCCGCTGTGCGTTAACGCAGATCTGCGATGCGGCCATGCCCCGTGTGCGGCGCCTGCCCCCGAAGAGTGCGGTCCCCTGGTGGTCCCGAGAATTGGCGGACCTTCGGGCCGCGTGCATACGTGCCCGGAGGGCCTACACCCGCAGCCGAGCGCGTCACCGCGACGCTGAGCGGGAGGGCCAGCTGTACGAGGCTTACCGCAGTGCGCGGTCTGCCTTCAGGCTGGCCGTCCGTACCGCCAAGGACGTTAGTCGGCGGGAGATGCTGGACAGTCTCGAGCGTGACCCCTGGGGTCGCCCCTACCTCGCGGCGCTGAACAAGCTCCGCGGGCGGGGCCCCCCCCTCACCGAGACTCTCCAGCCCAGCCTCCTCACCAGAGTTGTCGAGGACCTCTTTCCACGGCGGGCGGAGCACACGCCACCGGTCATGGCTTCGCTGGACAGCGACCGGGAGGCCGACGATGAAAGTGCTCCGCCCATCACGGAGCCGGAAATGGGGGCGGCGGTGGCGCGTATGCGAGTCAAATCCACCGCCCCCGGGCCCGACGGTATTCCGAACCGTGTGCTGGCCCTGGTCCTCGAACACCTGGGACCACGCCTCAGGGGACTGTTCGACGCTTGTTTGTCGTCCGGACAGTTCCCTGGGTGCTGGAAAGAGGGGAGGCTGGTTCTCCTGCCGAAGCCGGGACGGTCTCCCGAGTCGGCCTCGGCCTACAGGCCCATCGTGCTGCTCGATGATGCGGGCAAGCTGCTGGAGAGGGTGTTGGCTGCCCGCATCGAGCGGCACCTCGTCGGGGACGGGCCCGATTTGTCGGACGCCCAGTTTGGTTTTCGGAGAGGGCGTTCGACGATCGCGGCCCTGCTGCGCCTGAAGGCCGTGGTAGCGGAGGCCGTCACCGGCGGAGGAGTCCTGTTGGCGGTGTCCCTGGACATCGCCAACGCCTTCAACAGTCTGCCATTCAGCTGCATCAGGGAGGGGCTGAGGTATCACGGGGTGCCCGTGTACCTCAGGCGGCTGGTGGCAGACTACTTGGAGGGGCGCAGCGTCCTCTACGTTGACCGAGTAGGGGATGTTGTGCGAACGCCCATGACGTGCGGTGTCCCACAGGGGTCGGTTCTGGGTCCGACCCTGTGGAACATCGGCTACGACTGGGCGTTGAGAGGAAGCCTCCCACCCGGGCTGGGTGTAATTTGCTACGCCGACGATACACTCGTCACAGCCCGGGGTGGGACGCTAGAGGAGGCGGCACGCCTGGCAACTCTCGGCACCGAGGAGATTGTTAGGCGGATCGAAGCGCTGGGGTTGAGGGTAGCCCTGGAAAAGACGGAGGCCCTTCTGTTCCATGGCCTCCGTACCGCCGGGCCTCCCGCCGGCGCTTCGATCACCGTGAAGTCGGTCACCATCAGCATCCAGGCCCACATGAAGTACTTGGGCCTGGTGCTCGACGGGCATTTTTGGTTCCGGGAGCATCTCCATCGACTTGTTCCCCGGCTTGTCGGCGCGGCGTCCGCCCTTTCGCGGCTGATGCCGAATGTGGGCGGACCCAGTGCTACGTGCCGACAGCTGTACGTGGGGGTGATCCGGTCGATGGCCCTGTACGGCGCACCGGTGTGGGCGGGGTCCCTGACCGTCCGTCTTAGGGCCCTCCTGTGGCGACCACAGAGGGTCATGGCGATCAGGGCCGTACGCGGTTACCGCACGGTGGCGACGGAGGCAGCGTGCCTCCTGGCCGGAACTCCCCCGTGGGACCTGGAGGCGGAGATGCTCGCCGACATTTATCGGCGGGTGTCGGAGAAGCGCGCCCGCGGCGGCATGGTCTCCATCACAGAGATCACCGCCTGGCGGGTCGACGCCCGCCGAGAAGTCATTGCCCGTTGGGCAGTCCGGCTGGAGAGTCCTCGGTATGGTGTTAGGACCGTCGAGGCCCTCCGGCCGGTGCTGATGGAGTGGTTGGAGCGGACGCACGGGGTGCTTTCCTTCCGACTGGTGCAGGTGCTGACGGGGCACGGTTGCTTCGGGAAGTACCTGCACAAGATTGTCAGGAGGGAGAGCACACCGTCCTGCCACCACTGCAGTTGCGACGAGGACACGGCGCAGCACACGCTCGAGGAGTGTGCTGCATGGGAGGAGGATCGCCGTGAACTCGTCGCAATTATCGGTGCCGACCTGGCGCTGCCGACCATCGCCAGGGAGATGCTCGTCAGCGTCAGGAACTGGGACGCGGTCGCCGCCTTCTGTGAGGCCGTTATCTCACGGAAGGAGGCGGCGGATCGTGTGCGAGTAGAGCTTCTATTCGGCGACACGTTCCGCCGCCGGCGACTCGGGCGGCGCAGGCGCGAGTATCTGCGCCTAATGCCGCCCTAGCCGAGGCCGCGGGTGATCGGACCGGGGAATTGTCCATCACCCGCAGAGAGGCTAACCGCGCGACGGCGACCGACGTCCCAGGTCGAGAGGTGAGGTTACCCGAAAGGGTATTCCGTCGGGCCGACCACTGACGACAAGTGACATCTGCTCCGGTGGTCGGCCCAACAACGAGGTGACGTGGGTACGGGTGGGTTATGGGCCCACGCGCCGTCCTTTCATCGCCCCGGACGGACAGGACCGCGCGTGCGCTTACCATAGCCCACCCAAAAAAAAAAAAAAAAAAAAAAAAAAAAAAAAAAAAAAAAAAAAAAAAAAAAAAAAGGTACAAACGCGACCATAATCATTGATTTTTCAATTTATATTGAACATTTAACAAAGTACGAATATGTTGCAGATTAAGTATCACTGACTTTATACATTTCAATCAGATTTAAACGAAAAAACAATGACAAAATTGAAAACTTTACATGTCTCTAATTCATTAACGAATCGATATTTTTCCTTCAAATTTTTTTTATGGGTTCTTAACACCATTGCCTACCCCCCGTTTGACCAGTTGTCCCATAACCTGATACACCCTGTATAATCTGTTCGTACAAAGTGGAGCAAAATGACGTTCAAAATGTTTTAGATTATAGTAGATACTTTAAAGATTAGGAACTCCTAGAGAAATCTGGTTCGAAATACAACCTGATCAATTAACTGCTGTTGCTTGCAAGGTAGAGAAATAAATAGAATTATTTTGTGTAAATATGTATTGAGTATCTGTTTAGAAAGTAAAAATAAAACAAAAAAATAATACATTTCTTTTTATTTATTCTTACACTGTTTTTTACAAGATACCTATGCCTAAAAAGCAGTTGAAATATTCTTTGTCTGTCTATTTGTCTTTTTGTTACGGGTAATCTTCAAAACGGCTGGACTGCTTTTGATAATATCACCAGCTGTCTGTGTAAAGAGTAACTTACCTTATGGTCCACGGTGTTCTCATGAAAACGAGAACTACGCGGATGGAATTTGCTAGTATAGTGTATTTCGGTTATAACGACGGCGGAGGGTCCACTTTAAAGTCGTCGCTATATCAGGAGGTCTCTATATCCGAAATCAGTTTTTTTAACAGTAAATGTACGTCTAGGAGCCATTTTCAAAAGTTTAAGAAACAGTGTTCACTCACTGTAAATAGCTACGTAACTGATTCATGATTTTAATTTCGTGCACATGCTAAGTTTTTTTTTTTTTTTTTGGGTGGGCTGCGGTCGGCGCGCCTCCGCACCACTCCGTCCGGGGCGACAGAGTGCACATGCTAAGTAACGCTACACACAAACAAAGCATTTGACCATCTGCGAATGTAAACATAGGATAACCCTACAAACAAACCTTTGTTTGTTTGTAGGGTTATCCGCAAGGAATTTCTAGGAATCTGTCCCAAATAGTTCATAAAAACAAGTCGGTATACCCGAATTAAGCCTTATATCCGGAGTCGCTATTACCGAATGAATTTCCTACGAAAGTATGCTTTAAATTCTCGGGACGCAAATTCGGCGTCGCTATAACCGAAAAGTCGTTACAACCGAGGTCGTTATTAATGAAATCCACTGTATATAGTTATCATCATTTCGACTCATACACGTCCCACGTAGAAGGGATATTAACTTACTATACCATGTTGGTTAAACGGATTGGCACAAGGTTGCATTTCGAGTATACGTTCTCTTGCATAGATATTATATGCATATTGTATCCCTTAGTCTTCTTTTACGACATCCACGGGCAAGATAGTGAGGGGTGAATTGTATTCTTAGTCCGTCACCACACAGAATCCCAGTATATAATGTATAAGAAATAACACTCTTCTCTATGAGGTAATTGAATTAAAATGGAATGTGTCACCACTACTTACTTGCCCATGGGAGTCATAATAACCAATTTAGGAAGCACTAAGGTAGCAGCTTCACTGAAATCTGTGCAGCCTACATTACGATATCACAGGATATTAAACTAAGCATAGGTACCAAAATTTCTTTTTCGATTTGTACGCTGCAGCCATTCCACTCGCTTCATAAATATGCAAAAGCTTATGGAAACTGCAGCATTGCCTTTCATCGAATAAAAAGAATATTTAGATTATTTCGGTTGGTCCAACCACTTCACGGATTGTTTATCTATTGAAGTGCAGTAACTTACTATTTTTAACGGGCTTTGTAAGTTCATACAAGCTTTTTGTGTCGGTGTTTTGGTTTAACCCCATATGCTAATGAAAATTTATCAATGTAATCTTTATTTACTACTGAATAGAGATTATATATTATTCTTAGATTATAGATCGATCGATCGATTTATCTGTGTGGTGACGGAGGAAGAATATAATTCACCACTCCCTATCCTGCCCATGGATGTCGTAAAAGACGACTAAGGGATAAGCATATAACATCTATGCAAGAGATCATACATGAGCCGAGCCGATATGTCTGAACTATACATATACATTCATTCACAAAATATAATCGTTTGCGACAAATAGAGATAAATAGAGAAAGAAATAGAGGTTGATTGACACAATGTAAGTTAACGCGAGTGGAACGACCTGCACGGCTAAGTAGCCTATAAAAACGTCATAATTTGAGATAAAACGATATTATTTTTTATTTTTACATGTTATTTAGTTAGGTACAACAGTTTAGATATTGACTTTGAAATAACAGTTTAGCCCGATAGCTTGTAGAATTCATCCAGCTGAATTTATTCGAAAAATCTGTTTAAAATGCATGCCAGTTTGAATTGCAATAGGTTTCGCACGTTACAACTCAATGGAGACGAATAGTTTCAGCCAAACATATTAGTCACGAAATTTTAGAGGAATTTTAACATTATTTTTATGTACATATTTCAATAATATTACAGCTGAGATTTCGAACGTATGCTTTAATTTATCTAAGCACCATAATTATTCTTGAAGTAATCCTTATGTTGTTCCGTTCAAGTAGGTTTTACATGCAATGTAAGGTGTTTTACATAATATTATGCCAACTATGCAATAAATTACAAATATATATGTATGTTCTCATATATGAATACCTATTACAATATGCATGTATAACTGATGAAGAAGAATCGTGAATGATATTGATAAATATTTTGAAATAGTGCGTAGAAAATAAATTAGTTTTTCCATGTAGTTACGGAATAAGAATACAATTCAGCAGCTATCTTGCCTATGGGTGTCGTAAAAGACGAATAAGGGTTATGATATGCCGGATCATCGACATAAGATAAGGAAAACTTGACATGAAACCCTATACTAACACGTCTGTTATAGTAGGTCAATTTTCGAGATGATGGCATAAATAAATTAGATTTCAAAAATGACAACGCAAGCTATATTTAGAATTAAGCAGACCTGTATAAAGATATTTTAAAATAGCTTTTTCGCCTTTCGTGAACTTTAATCGATCCAAAATTGAAAAGGCGTACATCAAATGTTTTGAAATAATTTTTGTACCTATCCTTGGCGCAAATAAACTGATAAAGTTAGGGGAAGTCCGGGCATAGTGGATAGGCCAGGGAAAGTGAATACCCTTTATTTCTCGTCAAGAATGTCGGAATACGCACGCCTCGCACCTTTACACCCCCTCCCCTATCCGCATTCGTGGGCAAACAGAGCTAGCGCAAGATCGCGTTGCGTTCCAGAGAAAAATTGAAAAAACCAAATATTTAAGTTTTCTTATTACTTTTCAAGGTACGTAATACTTTAATAACTCATGTAAAAGTTAAACATATTGTTTAGTACGATTATGTCCTTTAAGTGCATATTTTCAGGTATTAATTCTGAGAGAACAAATACTTTGTCGTTACTTCATTTTGTTTTAGCTTAGGTTGAATGAAATGAATAGATGTAGGGCAAAGTGAACACGGGCAAAGTGGATAGGGTATTCGCTTTGCCAAGCAATGAAAAACATGAATACAAATTTAAATACTGCAACAAAGAAAAATCAAAATACTAAAACCACCAAAAATATAATTGTTAAAGATAAGAGTAAGAATAGCGGTAAGGAAAACAAAGAAGAACAGTGTGTATGCTATTATTTTGGGGAAAACTACATAGGGATAACTAAAATTGGATTAAATGTGATAACTGTAAGCAATGGAGTCACAAAAATATTATTTATGAATGCTTATGAAGGCTTATTTCTTTGTTATATCTGCACTGATTAGTTTATAATTAGGCTAAGTATTTGTGTTCACTTTGCCCTATCGTCCTATCCACTTTGCCCGACCTATGGGGCAAAGTTTATACTAGTATATGTTGCAATATTATTGACAATTAAAATTAAGGAAATGCTATTAAGCAATTTTTGTTAATTAAATTAAAAACTTTAATAAATGTTTATTCTCGTTGAACATTTGTTTTATTTATATGCCCATCGGTTATCTAACTATAGCCCCTCAAACATTAGGTGTCCCCTTTGCCCGGACTTGCCCTACATTGTAAATAAAACTACAGATTTTATCGCGTTTGTATTGGATTTTTGATTTCCCAACGTGTCCGCCCGTGACCATGAACATTGCAAAGTGTTCGAAACGTCGGGCAATCAAAAATCAAACACAAACGCGATAAAATCGGTAAAGTAGTTTTGGGTACATTGTTTTTATTTCGTATGGTAACGTACAGAATAAACGTGAAAGGAAACTGCGTAGTATAAATAAAATGTACTTGCAATAATCCTCTTCCTTATATTTCTAGTAGGTAGCCGAGTAAGGTGTCCAGAAGCAAAGTAAGTTTACACTGCTTTATTTTTTAAGAATATATCAGAACGCTAGTAGCGTAGAAATGTACTTTAATGCAGCAGTGCACTCTGTGGTACACATAAAATGGACTGATGTGTCGAACGTTTTACTACCTAGCTTTATCGTGCTTTAGCTTCAAGACGAAAGGGAATATTTAGTAGAAATATACCTGAAAGTCTTTGTCTGATCTACGTGTACGGCAAAGGCATGATAAAGACGTATTCGCTAGAATCACAGCTGGTTCAAATTTCCGTGTAGTGATGGATTCAGATTATAAAGTATCAATTCTTAGATGTTGCATACAAATAAGATTACTTCAAACTCTGATGACTTGCAAGCACTAGATTAATAGTTATGCAATGGTCCTTCATTTATCGTGCTTAAGATATATCTATACCAATAAATAAAATTGGAGTGTCTGTTTGTAATGTCAAAACAATGGGCTTTTTTCATGCTCACACGGTTATTTGCACTATACATATGCCTAAAATACACTTTATATTTTTTTGTCTGTCTGTTTGTTCCGGGTAATCTTCAAAGCGGCTGGAACGATTTAAAAAATTCTTTCACCAATGGAAAGCTATAATATCAGGGAGTAACCTAGGCTATATTTTATCCCGGTATTTCCACGGGATTAAGAACTACGCAGGTGTAAGGTGACTGAAACCGAAGCGAAGCGAGGGCGGTTGCTAGTGCATATATAATGATACACAGACGCGTGGTCGTGGAAAACTTCTTTGAAATCGTGACAGATAACGGTTAGGTTAATAATATAATATCGGGTTGACAGAGTTTAGCTCAGTATAATTTTTTTTTTGTAAATTTTATTTTTGACGAACATATTGAGATATCTTTATGTATATATTTCTTGTGTACGTGTGTATGTCACTGAACTCCTCCTAAACGGCTGGACCGATGTTGATGAAATTTTTTGTGTGTCTTCAATGGAATTAATTCGAGAATTGTTTAGATTGACAATTGGCCCGGTAGGTGGCGCCGTTGTCGATTTCAAGGAGAATTCCTTTTGCTTTATTTGAACAGAACAACGTCTGTTAGGTCATCTAGTATATAAATTAAAGAATAAAAATGATGAAATAATTAAAAAAAACAAACCGCCTAAGTGCGAGTCGGAGTCGCGCACGAAGGGTTCCGCACCATTATCTATAAAAAGGGCAAACAAATCGCGTTTGTTGTATGGGAGCCCCTCTTAAATATTTATTTTATTTTGTTTTTAGTATTTGTTGTTATAGCGGCAACAGAAATACATCATTTGTGAAAATTTCAATTGTCTAGCTATCGCAGTTCTTGAGATACATCCTGGTGACAGACAGACGGATGGACAGCGAAGTCTTAGTTATAGGGTTCCGTTTTTACCCTTTGGGTACGGCACCCTAAAAATATCAAATATTAAAAACAGTTTTTGTGTGACCAGTTTTTGCTAAATAGGTAGGCCCTCCCATAATCTTAGTGAAATCATGCTAATAATGGGACGTACATCGGCTGAAAGAGATCAAGAAATCAAAATTTTGTATGTTAGTATATAGGTATATAGGGGTAACGATAATCTTTCAAACGATTTTAAAATTAAAACATTCTTTCACAAAAGTAACGTAGCATAGTTAATATTGTCTCAGTGCACTGCAGATGCTTTATCCTAACTTTTATCACGAGAAATTGTTATATGTACAGGAAGGAAGAAACTATGTAATCGCAGCCACAGGCAAAATCTAGTTACAAACTTGATTCCGCATTTTAAACTTGTCATTCTATATTTTAGTAAACATATTACAGCAAATGCATAGTTTTATTAAACAAAATGCATAGTTTTATTTTAATACTGTTTGTAGCATTTGCCGTTGAGTAAAAAGATAGAACAAATATCATTACTGGGAGTGCTCTTAAATTCCTAAGCTTTACAACTCTAAGACTTGGGACGCTAAAAGGTCAGATAAATGAAATGTGAATCGCGGTGACAGTGAGTCTGAACAATATTAAATATTTTTCTTTGTTGATAGTAGATATAAACCGAGTGGTTTCTCACAAGCCATTACACCAAATGCTTACGTTATCTGTCTAGCGATAAGAAAGTTAAAGGGTTTCCCTGGAATACGGCTATATTTTTAGAGACAATATGCCAGTCACGAAATATACGGTATTTCACCAGAAATTTTCTGGATATCATTTCTAGTTTTGTACAAATGAAATTAGTCGGCGTTTTTGATGACTTTGTGATGATTATAGATAAGTAGTGATAGTCGAGAAGTTTAGTTTTACGAAATATTTTCAGTATATTCTTTCCTTTAATTAAAGTTATATTAAAATGTTATTCACAAGGAGAATTTATAGGGCGAATGTGAACGGAAGTGTTGGAAGGGGAAGACCAAGACGAACGTTCTACGATCAAACTGGGGCCGTTCTTAAAAAATGGGTGCGTGTACTTATGTACGCGCGTGAGAAGTTATACTTCTTTGGCATCATTAAAAAATAGTTTTTAATTGCATGCAAATAATTAATTACAATAAAATAATAGAAGGATTGGAAAAGGATAATCAACAAAGTTCAGTTTAATAGTCATCAAATTTAAACTAAAAGAATCTTAGATTGATCTTAGATATCAATAATTAATATTAAAAATTTAAAATTAATATATTTATATAATAATATATTTAATATATATATTTCAAATATATATATTTAATATAAATTTATATAATATATAAATAATATATACATATATATATAATTATTAAAAACAAAATTTAGAGAATAATAAATATATAAGACATAATTTGTACTAAATATTATAAGATTCTTAATTTTAAATGTTTATTATTGATTATTTAATATTTTAAAATAAATTTAATAATAAATTCAAAAATTGAATTTAAGGTTAAGCAGACAGCTTCATACTGTTAATTTTGTGTCACAGATGCGCGCGCATCTTAAAATTTCACTCAATGAGCGGTTAAGCAGACAACTTCATACTGTTAATTTTGTGTCACAGATGCGCGCGCATCTTAAAATTTCACTCTCATAATTTTTTCATAACGCGCCTAAAGAAGTATAACTTCAAAAAGGTTTTACTTTCAGTTTAATCTGGTTAAAAGTACCCTAAACTGAAGAACATGCATGAGGAGATTAATTAATGTGTAGGAGGCGAAAATCATATGTCAAGATCGTCGCAAGTGGAGGGAAGTGGTCTCTGCCGACCCCTTTGAGAAAGAGGCGTGAATGTATATATGTATGTATACTGTTATTTTCTTTTAAACTCGTACCATCACCATTATGTCAATGTTCCACATCTGACCACGAGTATGAACAATCAGCACATCACATTCTCTGGGAGTGCGATCTCTGGCGAAACGAGCGTAACCTTATGTTAAACAGTTTGCAAGTCACCTGTGGGGAGTATACTATACGGACCTTGTAGCAACTCGAGAAAATTTCCATGCGTTCATGCGTTTCTGCCATACCTACTGTAGCAATCAATCTTAACGCTCACATATAGGCCCCGTTAAGCTCTTCCGTATCCGTGGTGCCGTACTGCTGCGCTATCGTAGCTGTACATCTTTTTACTTATTGACTGACTAGTCATTTTGTTTTCCTGTCTCCCGCTTTGCCTAGGAGGGAAGTGGAATCTCTCTTTCCAACTCCTCCTCTTTAATCTTTTCTAATTAAATTTGTTGCGGGTCCCAAGACAATTAAAATCATATCCCGGGACTGCCTGAGGGTCAAACCTCGGTATCATTTATGGAGACCATTGTGGATCCTGGCTTACAGGAGTTACAATGGTGGGAATGTGTGGTGGGATTAGTCCCAATATAAAAAATGTATGTATACTAAAATTCTGTGGGTAAATATTTTCGTCATTCATCTCGGCTCATATATGTCCCACTTGAGCTGGAGCCTCCTCCAGAATGGAAGGGAACTTGACCTAATACATACATCACTCTGTTTAGACGGGTTGGTTTAGGGTTTTATTTCCTCAGGTGCTTACTGGACATGGGGTCTTCGGTAAGTACCTGCACAAAATTGGAAGTGAAGAGGCCCCAGGCTGCCATGAGTGTGGCGCGCTAATTGACGATGCGCGCCACACATTGGAAATATGCCCCGCCTGGGGTCCTCAGCACCTCATCCTATCAACGGACATGGGAATAATGGGCCTGTCGTTGCCGACCATCATCTCCAAGATGCTCGGCAGCGACAGCTGTTGGTCGTCGATGGCGTCCTTTTGTGAGGCCGTCATGACAAGGAAGGCGGCCGCGGAGCGGGCGCGCGAGGCACTTGTTTCCGCTGACTCACTCCGTCGTCGGCGACCAGGGAGGAGGAGACGCCGCTATGCGCTCCTCCTCCCACCGCCCTGAATGATAACAGGACGTGACAGATGGCCAAGCGTTGGGGTGTCGGGGATAAAATGTCATCAGACGATCTCTCCGGCACCTCATAAAAGCGCGGAAGGGGCCGCTGTGGTTTTAGTGGGTATTTCGGTCACTTTTGTGGCTGGCGAGTCCCACACACATTCCCCCGTCTGTAATCGGCAGGGAATAGTGCGTAAATGCATTTCCAGAAAGGGATAAAAAAAAGGGTTTTATTTCCTTCTTTTCCATAAATGTTATCTGTATGTTATATCCCTTAGATGAATGGTGTGGTGAACATTATTTTTACTCCGTCACCACACGAAAAATATTACCTAATTATTAATATCTCGGCGTGATCGATTGGCTTTTAGTCCATTGAAATGTTACATTTTTTAGGCCTTACCTTGCGTTTTTTAGAGGACGCAATTTTATTTTTTTGATGTGTAGTCAGTGTAAAGCTAAAACCAAGTTTGTGGGGTCACCACCCTTGCCCCACGGCTGCCATCTTGAAAATAGGGGTTGAAATGGTTTTTACGATATATCTCTTAAACTATTTATCTGATAAAAAAAAATTGTTAACATTTTTTATTGCGAATTAAATTCTCTACAACTTTAGTTCAGTAACTTTTTGTCGTAGAACTATACTAAATATTGTAGCTTAGAGTTGGTCGTTTGCTCGATAGATGTCGCTATTTCTGGTTTATAAATCGCAAATTATTTCAAGCTACGTTTTAGAAGGTTCATTTCGTTTGTACTAAATGACGTTACCATAAATATGAGTCGTAAAGTCATTTTTAAAATGGATAATTTATTCGATACGATACCTACCAAAAAGTAGTTATTGACTAAAATATCCAATACAAAAGTATCGGTATCGAAATAAAAGTACTCGATACCTAAACATAAAGTAAATAAAAGTACTTGATACTTTAAACAGTACGTTACTTATCTTTCGATACAACTCATGAATTCAGTATCGATACTTTATATTCGATACCGTGTCTCTACTCGTACAAAATAGTTTCGATGTTTCACATCTGTCAGGCGTCCTGAGCGACGGCTCACTTTTTTTATAATATATTGTTTGTGGTTATAAACAATATATTTTTTTCATATACCATCATTTTCTTCTTGTACCTACTGGCAATAAATTTATACCAAAATGTGAGTAATAATTTAATAACAAACTGTAACGGGTTAGTTTTCTCTTCTGTTATAAATATATATAAAAACAATGATTTGGTGGACGTGAAACATCTTAGTCCGCCCGCACAGTGAAAGTGTTCGAAACGTCGGGCAATTAAAAATCAAGTACAAACACGATAAAATCCTTAAAATAGTTTTATTTACAATTATACATTGTAAATCGTAAACATTAGAAATCATTAATTAATCATATTTTTCGTTTTTGTAAACGAAAAACACACTGGAATCCGCGTGATCGACACGATAAAATGGAACATGTTTGAAATTCATACTAGTTGACCGAGCAATTTGACATCGCAGGTCCCTACGTATTCATCTATACATAGAAATAAATATTATTGAGGTTTCTTTTTGGTACTATCAAAATAGTAGGATTTTTTCATGCTCATACGGTTATTTTACACGAAATATGTGACTAAAAACCAATAAAAAAAATCTATTAAAAATACGGCTAGATAGGTATTAATAATATTGGACTACTAGGTTATCTACATAAGGAATAACTTAGACTGTATTTGATCCCGGTATTCCCGCGATAACAGGAACTACGCGTGTGGAACCACCGGAATTTGCTAGTATATTATATACTGCCAGTTAAGATAGCCATTCAAAGAGCTGTGTTTAAATTTTGTCGCATTAGTCAGTCGGTTGGATAACAAAAGTTGGGATGTATTACTATAGCCAATTAGGATATAAGGTCGTCTTAATTAACATTCACGAATAAAAAAAGGGTGGCGAATTTTATTCTAACTCTGTCAGGACAAGAGATTGAGTTATATAGTGGCAGGAAGTAGCAATAAATAGGACAGATTCTTTGATTGGCGGCACCAGTCAGTTACAACGTTAGAGCACTGTATTGACTAACTCAACTTAATTTCAACCATGAAATCGTAACGCATTTTTTATAAGGATTATTCTCAAGACTGAAACGCATTGTCGTTTTTCAATTTACGACATCGTTAGTGTCGCAGACTTAATGTCTAATGCGTTATTTTTTTTTTATTGAATATGGTTAAATTACATAATATTACGTACATATATTTCTAGATACATTATTACTGGGTTTCATTCTTGCTGAAATTTTCAAACTTTACGGTACACTGGGCTCATCTCAAATATCTTTTAGTTTCATCTTCATTTTACTTTGGGCTTATCTGAGCCTTCTAAGGTTTTATCAATATAAGTGAGAAGCGTCGCGGTTCTTGTAAAGATTTTTGTATACAATCTGTATAACTTTTGTCCCTCAAATCTTTTTTTAGAAGGAAGGTCAGGTAATCGACTGAAAAAAATGAAAGCAAAGCTTATCTATGCCTCAGGAATTTTCTACTCCATTTCATAATATAGGATGTTTCCTTCGTGATATATCTAAATTTGCCATATAAAAAAAGTATAACGAGGTGTAGCACGTGTTATTGCTTGAATCTAGCGAACTGTCAAACAAACGTGACGAATCACATGTTACCTAGACGTCATTTTTTTCATATTCACAAAGCGATGTTTCTCACGCATGTACAGTAGTAAAATTTTGTTTTTATTTCATATGTTTTAGGGAGGGTTTGAGATGTTCATTAGGTATATTGTTACAGTTCTACGTGTTTGCCAGGGAATGTTTGCAATTCAACCTGAATTCCAGTTATAGTATTGTGTTTAATCTAGGCAAACTTTGTTGAGATATGATGAGTACTCTCGTCTAGGCAATTTCTAGTTATTAGAAAGTTTAACGAGACAGTTGTCTCAAGTTGGGACCATGTTAGGATAATAACTTAAAGCTAATAAGCGTTGAATATGAATGTCTTTAAAACGTAGGTATGTTATGTCATGTCAAATATATAATAAGTTATAACGAGTAATATTGTAATTTTGTGTAGGTAATCTAATTTATAAACGTATATACTTATGTAATTTAACTTTAAAAGACTTAACTTTTAAATTTTTTGATAAACGTTATTCAATGGATTTTAATTATCTAATTTGTGGATATTTTAGTAGATTTTTGTATGGCTAAGAGTCATAATTGGATTAATTTAGGACTATTTTATTGTTTTAACTCCCGATGTAAAAGGAAGTATTTTATTTGTATCAATATAAATTTTATAATTTAATAAAATGGTGGGTTTGATTGCATTCAAAATTTATTTTCTTCGTTTTAGAGCATTTAAATAAAAGCTTGTTTAAAAAAAATTGTTGATATTTTATTAGAGATTGTTTTTTGTATCGATGGTTAAAATTTTTAATTTCATTAATTGTTCAGGCTTTTTGATGATTTATTGGCGTGTCTTTTGTAAACAAACTGACTGCTCATCAAGGGTGTGTCTGGTTGAGATCGGTACAAATCTGATTCTGTTAAAACAGTTTGCCTATGAAAGCACTCCAATCTCAAAGCTTTTTGCCCAATATTTTTGTCGCCCACGGTTTGTGTGTGTGTGTGCGTGTATGTGTCTGTCTGTGGCATCATAGCTCTCAAACGGATGGACGGATTTCGATGCAGTTTTTTCATTTGAAAGCCCGTTTCCTGGCGGTGGTCCTTAGCTATAGCCTAGCTAGGGGTATTCCGTCGAGCTGACTACTGACGACTCTGCACCGGTGGTCGGCCCAACGACGAAGGCGACGTGTCACGGGTAGGTTACGGGGCTGTGCACACCGCCCCTCTGTTGCCACGGACGGAGCCGAGCGATGAAAAGTAAAAAAAAAATAAAAATTAAAAAAAAAGATAATAATAACACTGAGATCCGATCTCAGGCTGTTTGAATGCGACTGGACAACTTCCCAACTGAGCTATCGTCATTCTTGACGGCGACGGCTAAATTTTTATTCCTATTCTAATGACATTTTATTGATTAGATAAAAACACCGACAAGACGACATTTTCTATAAATAAAACCTAGCTTGATCGATTATTTGGCTCCGAAACCTCTAGTATATTAAATATCATGAAAATCGTTGGTGTCGTTTGCAAGAATTGCTCATTTAAAGATATAAAATAGCTCTCCGTACGGTAGAGATATTTAAGTCATTAAACCTACAATAATTAAATAATATAATTAATTAATAATATGACATTTTAATAATATTACATCTGACTTTTTACATTTTTTTTAATAATTATAATATTGCAATTTTAATTATAACTATGTATTTTAATTCTATATATCTAGCTAGCCTTTAGTAAATATGATTAATGTTCTTTTTCATTATGATTATGTGTAAATCACTTTTTAATAATTATTCTTATTTGTATTGTTTAACCTGAACACTTCAACTGAATCTATTTAATTTAAATTGTATGCCCTAGAGGCAAAACATAGTGAACTAAGTACTACTATATATAAGACCAATTATGTACCTATGTTTCACAAATAAATGTTATTCTATTCTATTCTAATGTCCGTATTTTAAATGTAAAAATTACTTGAGTAACATATAAAGTGTTATAGGCACGTGTTTTACATCAAATAAGATTCACATAAATCCAGGGTTAGGGAAGCCGTCGAACAAAGCCGAGTATATTTTTGTTAGGGCCGCTCAGACATCTCATTTATCTGACAAACCTCAAGAGTCAGATAAAATAAGCAGATTGAGAACTGGTGAATGTTAGAGTTGGATACCTAATAATTCAACCAATGTTTTAGAATAAGAATGTTTTACTAGGGAGAATAATTTATCTTGAGGATTAAAATTTTGTGATTAATAAACTAGCATTTAACATATATAATGTAGATCTGACAGTTATCTATATATAAATACGTGAAGCAAAATCTTTGTACCCCTTTTTACGAAAATTACGAGGATGGACAAGTATGAAATTTGGCACAGTTGAAGTATATAATGAAGAGAAGTGAATAAAACTGAAATTTCATATAATAATGGATTGGAAATACATTAAATTCATTAAAAAAGGCATTACGCACACTACAACGCAATCGCTACACACACACACACACACGCTCACATGCGCACGCTTATACACTTTTGTTTACGGTTAAAATCTCTGGTCAAACCGAATACTCATGAGTAGTATCGAAGAAAAGTATCGTACTCAATAAAGTATCGAAATAAATGTATCGATACTTCAAAGTATCGAGTACTGAGTAATTTTCCTGGAATCTGTGTCGCGATGAGCTTTTTTTTTAGAAATTTGGCCTGCTGTGAATATTTCGAGCCACGTTTTAGAAGATTCTACAATTTATTCGATACGATACCTGCCATAAAGTACTCATTGAGTAAAAGTGAATCCAAAGTATCGAGTACAAAAGTATCGATATCGGAAGAAAAGTACTCGATACCTAAAAGTATCGATACTTTTTTCGTGTCCCTATATACAGCACACCTGATGGTATATGATACTGCCGGTTATGGATCTTTGCTAGGCCGCTGCCGGCCGTAAAGAGAGTGAAGGACGTACGATGACACGATGATATAATATTCATTCAAACCTAAATCATCATCATCATCATTATTACAGCTTATCGCCGTTCACTGCTGGACGTAGGCCTCCCTCATGTTACACCACAGAGTGCGTTCTTGTGCCGCCTGCATCCAACGACGCCCAGCAACTTTCACCAGGTCGTCGGTCCATCTAGTAGGGTCCACGATACGTGGTCGCCACTCGAGATCCTTTCCAGCGGTCGGTTATTCGAGCTATGTGGCCTGCCCATTGTCACTTCAGCGTGTTAATTCTTCGTGCTATGTCAGTTACACCCGTACCTTAATAAGTTTTTATAAATAACCTAGCATGTGAAAGTCTTAGAACCAATATAATTGTTGTTATGATTACATTTTATTTATTACTAGCAACCCGCCCTCGCTACGCTTCGGTTTCAGTCGCTTTACCCGCGGCGTAGTTCCCGTTCCTGTGGGAATACCGGGATAAAATATAGCCTTTGTTACTCCCTGATATTATAGCTTTCCATTGGTGAAAGAATTTTTGAAATCGGTTCGGTGGTTTAAGCGTGAAAGCGTTACAAACAAACAAACAAATAAACAAACAAACAAACATCCTTACTTACGCATTTATATTATTAGTATGGATATTCGTCTACTGTATCACTGCAACCTTTCCGAGTGGTGACAGAGTAATACAATTCACCACTCCCTTTCTTACCTGTGGATGTCGTAAAAGACGACTAAGGGATATAATATGCATATGCGTCAAGAGAAGGAAAACTTGAAATAAAATCCTATACCAACCCATCTGACCAGCGTGGTATATTAGGTCAATAACTCAATATGACCCGAAAGGAAATGTCACATAGGTTGATGCGTTCTCTTTCAAGTTTTCTTTCTCTTTCTGTATTGTTATTAGCTGTCGTATATTATTACAAAATGAAGAATAATTGATCTTTTAGTATAATTAAATCGAATAAAAGTCGTTTATTAATCGACACCTTTGTATTCTAACAGTATGTATAGGCTTAACTAAAATTACTATTGCTTCAATGAATTTTTATGAGCAATATTTGCCGTCATTTAGATATATATTCAGTGGATTATTCTCAAGAAATCAGTCCAATTTAAACTGCCTCTAACAAAACATAGTCAATGATAAAGATAAGCAAACAGAAATTAAAGGAAGATTTTCTCGTAGAGTTTGTATTTCCTTTTGAAACAACACCATTGTCTGGGGAAAAGGTAATCACGGTGGGCATTCCTGGTGTTATCAAAGCGATTTATTGTTACTTGATGCAAAACATTCAGCCATTTGTTTTTATAATGATTGAAATTTGTTTACGAATCCTCGCATAACTGTATAAACAAAATGATTGTATGATAGAATAAAGTAGTATTTATTATCATTTAACAACAATTTTGCGTATGGTGACGGAGTAAGGATACAATTCATCACCCTTTTTCTTACCCGTGGGTGTCCTAAATGACGACTAAGGAATTGTAATATGCATGTAACATCTATACAAGAGAAGGAAAACTCGAAATAAAATTCTGTACTAATCCGTCTAACCAGCGTGGTACAGTAAGTCAATTTTCCTTCCATTGTGGAGGAGGCTGGAGCCCAGCAGTGGGACGCATATGAGCTGTAATGATAATGATGAACAATAATTATATTACTGAAAATTTTATAGATAAAGTAGAAATCAGTGGAATCAAGCACGCCCACGCACACACACACACACACACACACACACACACGCACACGCACACGCACACGCACACGCACACGCACACGCACACGCACACGCACACGCACACGCACACGCAAACGCACACGCACACGCACACGCACACGCACACGCACACGCACACGCACACGCACACGCACACGCACACACACACACACACACACACACACACAGAGAGGGTGAGAGAGGGGGGGGGGCACACACACACATACACGCTGACACACATATTAACGCAGCATGCATGATAGTTTAATTTCATTAATATACTATTTATTAACTCATAAGATTTGCAAGGAGTAAGAACACAGAAATATTTTCTGTGAGTAAGAATAAACATCATAAACATATGTACGCTGAATATAGTAACTTCTCCAGCGACAATATTCATGCGCAAAACAAAATTGAACATTTAAAAGCACGTGGAGCACTGACACCCATAATACAGGCCCTTGGCCTAGTATGGTTGTTAGTAGATAAGACTAATGTTACATAGATGTTAAGTAATTTTATAACTTTTACTCATAAGATTGTAATCGCAAGTATCAATAAATAAATAAATAAACAGTGGAATGCTTAGCATTATGCTGCATAGAAACTATGCAGTTTTCAGCAAACACCTTTCGTACGTAATGCGAAGGGACAATAAAGGAAAGAGAAACAAGAAATAAAATAATCTATACCAATAAATAAAATTGGAGTGTCTGTTTGTAATGTCAAAATAATAGGCTTTTTTCATGCTCACACGATTATTTGCACGACACCTATGCCTAAAATAGCAATAAAAAAAATTTTGTTTGTCTGTCTGTCTGTTTGTTCCGGGTAATCTTCAAAACGGCTGGACCGATTTCAAAAATTCTTTCACCAATGGAAAGCTATAATATCAGGGCGTAAACTAGGCTATATTTTATCCCGGTATTCCCACGGGAACGGGAACTACGCGGGTAAAACAGCTATAACCTATAACCGAAGCGAAGCGAGGGCGGGTTGCTAGTTAACAATAAGAATGATAATAATATTAAGAATGATAATAATATTAAGAATGATAATAATATTAAGAATGATAATATTATGTCTGCCAAAGTTCAAGACGATAAAGGTATTGACGGCAGATGACAGTTTTAAATCAATAGTTTACCATTAATCCAGTCCATCTAACCTCCAACCCCATTTTCATGTATTAGATACCATCAACACACAATAGTCTTACACCTACCGTTGGCAGTCCACGTGTGTTATGTGCAGACGTGGAGTGTCATCGGTAGACGTCCCATCCCATTTTAGATTAAATTTCTCCAAAGGCCTCTGCGTGTTGGATCCATATCACCATGTAAGCCTTTCAAAGGACCGGGTATCTTCCCTTTTTAACAATATAGAAGATAGCCGTGAAACTGGGAGATACAATATAATAATATAAATAACATCAATGAATTGAATTATGAAGGATTTGTTTTTATATGATGCGCTCATTTTTTTATTTTGGTGTGTGTATTTGTATGAGTATGTGCGTGTCTGTTCAGTTGCATAAGAAAGTCCGGTCTTCGAAAATTGGATCGGAGGAGTAATGTTCTTGGGCGTTTTACTAAATATCCCCGACAATATTTTCAAAGACAAGAAAGAACTCGAGTACAATGTCTACTAAGTAGTAACAGGTTTCTAATTCATTATTTTCTAAGTTCCTTATCCATGGTTCAAATCTTAAGGAAACTGCAGCGTCTGTATTGCTTGAATGAGATGTTCAAATTAAGCTCAAAAATCTCCCTGTAAAACAGGATTATTCTTGTGTTTACTTTTCACACAGATAATTGGGGATTGCCAGACGTTGAATACTCTAGAGGATGAATATTTCGGGTGACGTGACCGGGGATTAGTCCGTCACCCGCCGAGAGGCCGACCGCGTGAGGAAAGACCGACGTCCTCCCCGATGGGGGGACGTCGGTCGATGGGAGGGTACCCCAATAGGGGGTATTCCGTCGGGCCGACCACTGATGTCAAGTAACCCTGCTCCGGTGGTCGGCCCAACGACGAAGGCGACGCGGTTTTCGGGTGGGTTGCGGGTGTTGCGTGCTTACGCCCCTCTGTCGCCCCGGACGGAGTGGTACGAGGAGCGCGCCGACCGCAGCCCACCCCAAAAAAAAAAAAAAAACAAAAAGAGGTTGAATATTACCACCTAACTTTAAATTGCTATTTAAAATATATTGTAATCTACTGATGGAAATTGTGCTAAATTTAATAATTATCTCGTGATAGCGAAAGTCAAAAATGGTTTAGCTGATTCGGAAATCGAATCTGAAACAGTTCGGTCACTAGTATTTAAAGTTTAATTTTCTATTTGACAAAACGTCAAAACCTCCATTATTACCCAAGCGTTATAAAATTTTAAGTTATACTTTCGCGGATTTCTGAGAAAGATGAAAGATATTTAGGAAAAGTGATCATGTAAGGATTCTATATTTTTAACTTTAAAATAAAAAAAAAATTACAGGAAAAAATATATTTGTTATAGTGGTTTACTTTTCGATTCGAACTTTTCGAATCCACAAATATTTTCGTGAGTCATATCTTCCTAAAGTAGTGACGAAGTTTTAAAACTTTAATTGTTTTTTACGTGGATGTTGTAAAATACAATTAAGATTTATAATTGTATATTGAGCAAGCTATATTTCACTAATAACTAATATATAAGTACAAATGTCTATTAGACATTGCCATCATAATTATGTTTCTTTGACGTTCAGTTCGAATAGAGATTTTAACAGTAAACAAAAGTGTATAAGCGTGCGCATGTGTGTGTGTGTTTGTAGCGATTGCATGGTATTGTGCGTAATGCTTTTCTAATGAATTTAATGTATTTCTAATTCATTATTATATGAAATTTCGGTTTTATGCAGTTCTCCTTATTATATACTTCAACTGTGCCAAAATTCATACTTGTCCATTCACGTAATTTTCGTAAAAAGAGGTACAAAAGTGTTCGCTTCACGTATTAATATATAGAGTTTCAGTTTCTGCACTGTGTATTTCTGACGGTAGCACAATAAACATTTACGAAGCCAAAACAAATGGACGTTCAGTTAAATGGCTCTTACTCGTATATTAGATTACTGCTTCGACGAAGCGGTCACACTCACCGAGACTGTTAGCTAAATTTAATAGAACACTTACTGTTAGCTGATTACTAGTTACAATTTAACTTAAATGTTGATTAGGATGTTTTATGATAGTATTTTGTGAGAGGAAACTGTTTGGGACCGTACCTCTACGTAACTCATACGTCACCCAGTTTTAATTTTTCTGTAGTGCAACAATGCAACTTTGGTTTGATAGGTGCAAATTTGGACTTACCAAATTTTATTAAATGAACATATTGTGGAATGAACTACCTGCTGCTGTGTTTCCCGAGCGCTATACGTCCTTTCTTAAACGAGGTTTAAGAACAGTATTTTCTTCATGGTAGGCAACGGCCTAGCGCTCCCCTGGTATTGAAAAGGTCCATGTGCGTTATTTTTACTTACCATGAGGTGTGCTGCCTGCTCGTTTGCCGCCATAGGCAATAAAAAAAATAGGCACGTCCACACCGTCTTCCTGAGGACGATCGCGGAGTCTCCGTACTACCGTTATTGTTATAGCTTTGTGTTTGAACATAGCTTATCCATTTACTCGCTCGTTAATATTTTGCGAACTACATAGCATTATACGATTAATAAATTAATAGACATCACTTCACATTAGATATTAAAATAGCTGACCCAACAGACATTGTTCTGTTCAAATTAAATAAAAGGACAGCAGCGCTACCTACCGCGTCTAATTGTGTAGCCAAACATTCTCGAATCCCCTTTAACATATACAAAATATTTCATCAACATCCTTCCAGCCGTTTAGGAGGAGTTCAGTGACATACATACGTATACAAGAAATTTATATATAAAGATATTGTTTTTTAACGAAGAATTCAAGCATGTCGATTTTGTTGTTGGGTTTTCTTCTATTTGACTTCAAGATGTGGTATTTTTGACTACCCCTATGAATATAAACCGGTCACATAATATGGGTACGTTCCCTCATCTTCCTTTAGAAATAATGCTGCAATCTACATAGTCAAAATATATCCTATGAAAATATTTTTGCATATTAACATATGTCATAATATTCGAGTGAAAGGTTTGATATTATACTTAGTACATTATTATTATAGTCTTATTATTCCATATTTTATATAAGTTTTAGGGTCAACCTTTCTATTTTAAGCAGATACAGTAGAATATAAAAATATGCATAAAGCGATTATCATTTGATCTTTGAAATCTGTTTATTTTAAAATTCTGGTGCTTAACATACAGATTCTCAGAAAATGGATCCCGAAGGGAATTAACCTTTAGTTGGCAACATTCCGTGTGGTGACGGAGTAAGAATACAATTCACCACCCCCTTTCTTACCCGTGGGTCTCGTAAAAGACGACTAAGGGATAAAATACGCATATGATATCTATACAAGAGAAGGAAAACTTGAAACAAAACCAACCTGTCTGACCAGCATGGTCAATTTCCCTCCTGTTATGGTGGAGGCTCGAGCCCAGCAGTGGGGTGTAAATGAGTCGAAATGATAGCAACATTTATGTTTACAGCTGAATATATGTTATATGAATAATTAAGTAGATCATCCTCATCGCTCTGCTCCTATTAATTACTTGGTGGCAAAAGTTATTGGCAATAGTTTATGACCGGCCGCCTGTCTGGCGTCAACCCTTTTTGGGAATGAAATTGTTGACCAGATGGCATCAGATGGAGTTGGTTCAGGTCTATGTAAAGCTCCTAGTCATTTTTTACGACATCCACGAGCAATGTAAGGGTGGGTCGTATTTGTAGCCGCTATTACACAGCATCTCCTAGGAATAGTCTAAGAAGTTTTCACTAGTGGTAAGGCTCCTCTGTTGACAGTTATTTGTCCACAGCCGCGGGCTGGTCCGTCCATAATACCACACTTTCGTAGAAAATCGACATCTAAGTAGTAGCATTTTGTTACTACGCTTCGTTTGACGAGCGAGAGAGCCGGAAGCCTAACTTTTTGAGGGTGTTTGCGTGTAATGGGTTTTAGTGATGCAATTAGTATCATCGAACCTCATTCCACGCATTCACACTCCATTGACTTTCATCGTGGTAGACAGCGACCTTACAAAGGTCCATGAGCGACAGCAACACTTACCATCAAGTGTACTGTTTGCTTACCACCGTTTCCAATAAAAAAAAGTAGATATTATGTAATAATCACCACACTTGGCAAGCAGTTTTGTATTCGTAACTGATGTTTAAAATTTACGTACAAGTGTGGGAGCACACCTCAGAACCACGTTACAATTATGAAAATTCACACTTTATATAAAACGTATGATTTTGTTTTATGCGTGTCGTGACGTGGAGTAAGAATACAATTCACCACCGCTTATCTCATCCGTGGATGTTGTAAAACACAACTGCAAGGGATATAAAACGCATAAAACGTTTTTTTTTTTATTTATTTAAGACAACACCCTGCACTAAGGAAATAATCCTTGTATTGCGGGGGACTTTACAAACATATAATTAACGGACACAAATTACATCCAGACTCAGAACAACAATTTGTGGATCACACAAAGTGTTGTCCCGCGTGGGATTCGAACCCCCGACAATGGCGCTGTAGGTCGCTATCTTAACCACTACGCCATCTCTGCAGTTATCCATAAGATGTATGATTTTGTTTTATATGGTGACAGAGTAAAAATACGATTCACCACCGCCCATCTTGGTTATGGATATCGTAAAGATGACTAAGTATATGAAACATGTCAGAGATGGCAAACTCTAAAACCCTATACTAAAACATCTGATTAGCGTGGTTTAGCGATTAGTAAGTCAATTTCCTTCCTATTTTGGAGTAGGCCCAGGGCCGGATTAAGCCTATCAGGGCCCCTAGGCAATGCAATTCTCGAGTCCATAGTCCAAGGTTTATGAGCAGTAGTATCACTTACCATCAGGTGTACTGTTTTTCTTTTGCCACCAACAACAATAAAAAAAGAAATAATATTGAGGAAGTATACAAATTTTCAAAAAAAAGTTTTTGTTCTTGGTGCATGCTCGGGGCCCCTAGTCAGTGCAGGGTCCATTTTTTTATTATGGGTGGGCTATGGTAAGCGCACACTCGGTCCATTCCGTCCGGGGCGACGAGGGAAATTGACCTTACTATACTATGCTGGACGGACAGGTTGGTATTTTTTTTTATGGGTGGGCTATGATAAGCGCACGCGCGGTCCATTCCGTCCGGGGCGACGAAAGGATGGCGCGCGGGCCCATAACCCACCCGTACTCACGTCGCCTTCGTCGTTGAGCCGACTACCGGAGCAGGGTAACTTGTCGTCAGTGATCGGCCCGATGGAATACCCTTTCGGGTACTCTCACCTCTCGACGCCCCTGTTCCGGGTCGGTTGCCGTCGCGCAGTCAGCCTCTCTGCGCGCGGTCAGCCTCTCTCAATGCGGTGCCCCTAGGAAGTTGTTTAATCCGCTTTATGGATAATCTAGCCCTGAGTTGGCCTGAACCTAGCAGGGGCATATATAAACTGAGATCACGATCGACGCTATCTGCCTTTATGATTAATAAGTGTGAATGTGAATATGTAAGTTTGTATGTAAATCGTGTCATTAGTAAATAGAACGGATTACACAAATTTGATTTAATTTGATTTACGTTGATGATAATGAAATTTGATCGTTTTGCGTTTCTAACTAGAACATGTTTATTATTAACATTAATCATTATTCTAAAGCTACGCTGGTTTAACAACATTAATGTAATTTGAATATAATCTGTATAATATTTTACGTCATAAATAATTTTGTTCTGATTATCATTTCAGGTCATATACGTCTCAAAGTTGGCCTTAACCCTCCACCACAATAGGAGAAAATTTGACATACCACGTTATTCAGACGTGTTGTTCTAGGGTTTTATATCGAGTTTTCTTCTCTTGTATAGATGTTATAAGCATATTTATTCCCTTAGTCGTCTTTTACGACACCCACGGGCACGAGAGGGGGTGGTGAATTGCATTCTTACTCCGTCACCATACGGAAAATTGTTCAAATTACATTAGGTAATATTAATTACACATCTTAATGTTATATAGATTAGAGAGTGTATGACCAATATACCAGGTAAGGAAACCGTAGAATTTGTAGAGAACCGTTGGTTGCAGGCACATTATCGTTCGATGTGACAAACTTCTGGGGATTCCTATGTCCTACAACAGACGATAATGGATAGATAGAGTATATATTAAACTTTTATCCCCAAAGCTTTTTAGTCCATTCAGGATTAAAATTCAACTTTACGTGAGGAATTGCATGCTTATGTGTTGGGTAGGTTTTCTGTAGGTTAATCATCATCATCGTCATCGCAGCCCACATAGTTCCCACTGTTAGGCTCGGGACTCCTCCACAATGGGAGGGAATTTGACCTACTACTTTGCTGATCAGACATGTTGATATAGGGTTTTGTATCGAGTTTTCCTTCTCTTGCACAGATGTTATGTGCATATTATATCCCATAGTCGTCTTGTACGAGATCCACGGGCAAGATAGGGAGTGATGAATAGTATTCTTACTCCGTCACCACACGGATTCTATATGTTATCCTCAAATAATTCTTAAGCGAGAGTATAAAGTTTGAGTCTCACCGGTAATATTTCCGTGTGGTGATAGTGTAAGAATACATTTTACTACCTTATTTCTTGCCCGTGGATGTCGTAAACTAAGGGATATAATATACAGATAATATATATCTATAATATGCGTATAACATCTGTGTAAAAGCAGAAAAACTCGAAACAAAACCCTATTCCAACACGTCGTCAGCGTGGAATAGTAGGTCAATTTCCCGCCCATTATGGCGGAGCCCAACAGTGGCACACATACAGGCTGACATGATGATGATGAACATCTATTGACAGAGAAAAAAAACTCAAAATAAAACCCTCTACTTACTCTTCTCTCCAGCATGGTATAGTAGGTCCATTTTCCTTCCATTGTAGAGGAGTTTCAAGTCCAGAAGTGTCATATTTATAAATATTTTTGCTATCATTTTGTTATAGCTTTATCTATTCATCTATGAAGTATATATTTCGTTCAGCCAGACTGATTAGGAAGATCAAGAGTGACATAATTGTTCAGACGCGTCTGGAGTCTGGAGATAGGTTTTAGTCATAGGACTGGGACAAATTTGGGTAAAATGTGAATGATTTTGAAAGGAAATCTTAGTTCAGTGTTTTTCATCTATAGGAATAAATAAAATTGAAGTGTCCTTTTGTAATGTCAAATAGAAAGTTTTATTTCATGTTCACATGGTTATTTACACGACCTTGGTCATCTTTTACGACAACCACAGATAAGAGAGGGGGGCAGTGAATTGTATTCTTAACCTGTCACCACAGGGATAAATCTATTTTAAATATGGTTTGGTCGATTATAAATCCGTTCCGTCCGGGGTGGCAAAGGGCGGAGCGCGGCTCTATAACTGACCGCCAACCATTGTCACCGAGTTCCTTGTCGTTCGTGGCTAGCCCGGCAGGATAACCTTTGGATACCTTCCCTCCCAGGCGGAAGAGGCCTGAGCCCAATAGTGTGATTTAGACTCTCCAAGATAAGAGGAGGAAAACTAACCTACTATATATAGTTCGTCCGTGTCATGACAGAGTAAGAATACAATTCACCTTTTTTTTTTGGGACTAATGCCACCACATATTCCCACCATTGTAACTCCTGTAAGCCAGGATCAATAATGGTCTCCATAGATCACACCGAGGTTTGACCCTCAGGCAGTCTCGGGAAATGATTTTAATTGCCTTGGGACCCGCAACAAATTTAATTAGAAAAAGTTAAACAGAAGGAGGAGAAGGAGTTGGAAGAGATTGATTCCACTTCCCTCCTACGGCTCCTCCCTAATGCGGGCGACATAAAGCAAAATTGACTAGTTAGTCAATAAATAAGAAGACGTGCAGTTACGATAAGTGCAGCCACACAACATCAGGGATATTTTTTTTTTATGGGTGGGCTATGGTAAGCGCACGCGCAGTCCGCTCCGTCCGGGGTGATGTAAGGACAGCGCGCGGGCCCATAACCCACCCGTACCCACGTCACCTCGTTGTCGGGCCGACCACCGGAGCAGAGGTGACTTGTCGTCAGTGGTCGGCCCGACAAAATACCCTTTCGGGTACCCTCACCTCTCGACGTCCTGGGACGTCGGACACCGTCGCGCGGTCAGCCTCTCTGCGGGTGACGGACAATTTCCCGGTCGGATCACCCGCGGCGCTAGGGCGGCATTAGGCGCAGATACTCACACCTGCGCTGCCCGAGTCGCCGGCGACGGAACGTGTCGCCGAATAGGAGCTCTACTCGCACACGATCCGCCGCCTCCTTCCGTGAGATGACGGCCTCACAGAAGGCGGCGACCGCGTCCCAGTTTCTGACGCTGTTGAGCATCTCCCTGGTGATAGTCGGCAACGTTAGGTCGGCGCTGATAATCGCGACGAGTTCACGGCGTTCCCCCTCCCACGCGACACACACCTCGAGCATGTGCTGCGCCGTGTCCTCGTCGCAATTGCAGTGGTGGCAGGACGGTGTGCTCTCCCTCCTGACAATCTTGTGCAGGTACTTCGCGAAGCAACCGTGCTCCTTCAGCACCTGCACCAGTCGGAAGGAAAGCACCCCGTGCGTCCGCTCCAACCACTCCATCAGCACCGGCCGGAAGGCCTCGACGGTCCAGACACTGTACCGAGGACTCTCCAGTCGGCCTCCAAACGGGCAATGATTTCTCGGCGGGCGTCGAGCCGCCAGGCGGTAATTTCCTGCAGCGAGACCATACAGCCGCGGGCGCGCGTCTCCAACACCCGCCGATAAATTCCGGCGAGCATCTCCGCCTCTAAATCCCACGAGGAGTTCCGGCCAGGAACACCAGGGATATAAGAAAACTAATGGGGCCTATATGTGAGCCCTGTAGTAGGTATGGCAGAAACGCCTGAATGCACGGCAATTTCCTCTAGTTGCTACAAGGTCCATATAGTATACTACTACAGAGGTCACTTGCATATGGTCGCGTTCCTTACGCTAGAGATTGCACTCCCAGAGGTGTGCTGATTGTACATACTGGTGTTCAAATGTGGAACATTGACATAATGGTGAGGATACGAGATTAAAAGAAAATAACTTACTCTTGAAATTGCCATGGCCAGTTAGGAATTGGGCCATACAATGGTCAACTTCAAGTCACACTTTCTCCATGCGCTTATGTATATACATGGAAAAAATAGATAGAGATGACGGCCTTTTGGTGATGAATCTCATCTCTTCTGCCATTCAGTTAGAAGGTCTTCGTGAACAACGGATTGCGGTGCAAACAATCTAGCGATTTTATTTCGGTCGCGCGGTAAAAGGAAATCTGTGCTCACAGTTTTCCTGGTGGTGTAATACATTGACGCCCGTCTCTAAACCTCAAAGTCAACCGAAAGCATACCTGCGAGTACTGACAAGGCTTCGGTATTAACTGTTCTGTAAACTTTGTCTAAGAATATTAAAGCCAATCGTTGGCTTTGTAATAACTTAAGGCGTGCCGTCCCTATGGAAACTCTATCAGCCCAGACAGGTGCAGCGTAATAAATACACCCAAAATATGTGCTCATATAGTTTTAAGTGTTTTAAAACGAAGCCCCTGGTGGACGTTGATATTCCAGTAAGCGCATAGAAATTTCGTTTCGCTTTTTCATCTACAGTTTTAATGTGCTCAATAAACGAAAAACTTTTTTCCAAAATAAGTCCGAGATAGAAAACCGATTCTTTCTTTTTGTTTATAATTTTATTGAATTTTACAATCGATGCCACGTATAAAACGCGGCATCGATTGTAAAATCGAACGAAACCAAATAACGCAAGTAAACAAAGTGCTAAGCTCAATAATAACTTAGATATACCCACCACTTAAGAAAATAAATAACTTACAAATTGAAAATAAAAACTGCATCGAAATCGGTCCGTTCGTTTGAGAGCCATGATGCCACAGACAGACACACATAGACACAGACATACAGACATTGACATCATACCTTTAACACCCCTCTTTTTGCGTCGGGGGTTAAAAAACAAAAATTTTCTTTAAAAATCGTATATCAGCATCGACGGAACCCTAAGTAATAACGAGTAAAATGTAGCAGTGTTTCTTCACTCAAACATTTGTCAATGTCAACTGATCTAACAGATAAACAACAAAGTGATGCATGGAATAAGTCTACCGTGAAACGAGAGCGGTACGACTGACGCGAGAACTGATTAACTTTTAAATGCTCGCGATTGATGTATTCATTACTTTTGGTTACGAAACCACAAAACCTAATTAGAAAAAAAACATATTTGTTAATGTAATTGTGTCATTCCGTTACTGTTTTATTGACCTAAGTGTGATGACGGAGTAAGAATACAATTTACCACTGTCCTATCTTACCCATGAATATCTTAAAGAATGATTAAGGGATATAATATGCATATAACATAGGTATATGTTCTTTACAAAAGATATTTAACATAGATGCTCTATGTATAAATGTGTAATGCAAGAGAAGGAAAACTCCATATAAAACCCTATACCAACACATATGATCAGTGTGGAATAGGAGCCCAACAGTGGGATGTATATGGGCTGCGGTGACGATGATGAATTGTTATACATTTCTTATTCTCCTAGTGATCCCTCAGCCGATTTTTACCATTCCCATGGGCTAGAAAAGGGTGATGAAAACTGTATCATTATCCCATCACCACGAGGTGAGTACTATCATTAAGTAATTAATTAAAATATTCAACTCTATTGTTCTGAAAATGCTTTATTTATCAATAATGTATAGTATTGAAATTAATGTCCTCAGAAATGTTTTGTACATTATTTTCAGCTAACGAACTTGCCTTTGTTTCTAAAAACTGGTTAGTGTTGTTACTTGAGCTATTTAAATGTTACGCAATTAATTTTAAATAAGTAACGAGACTAGACAGAGTGATTAAGGTACCTTAAATTTGCTTGTGAAACAGAATTGAAAGCTTTACAATCAATCTAATTATAAAAATTAAATAGTACTCTTTGTGTGGTGACAGAGTAATAATACAATTCAACATCCACTCTCTTGTGCATGGGTGTCGTAAAACACGACTGAGGGATGTTTTTTTTTTTTTTGTGTGACTTAGTTGTTAGCCTCAGATGGCTGTGACAACTTTACCCGGACTAGTGGGTGAGCGCTGAGGGCTCTCAACCCGTTGAGGGATATGTGATAATATCATCTTTATATATAAATTTTTTGTGTATGTGTATATATCACTGAACTCCTCCTAAACACCTGTACCATGTTGATGAAATTTTTTATGTGTGGTCAAGGGGATTTGAGAATGGTTCGATTCACAATTGGACTCGGTAGGTGGCGCTCCTGTCGATTTCAAGAAGAATTCCTTTTATTTTATCTGAATAGATCAACGTCTGTTGGGTCAGCTAATATAAATATAAATATGTAAGAATATTAATATCTATGCAGAATATATCTATGTAAGAGGAGAAAAACTCGACATAAAAACCTATGCCAACACGTCTGAACAGCGTAGTATTGTAGCTCAAGTTCCCTCCCATTGTGGAGCAGGCCCAACAGTGACACTTACGTGGGCTGAAGTAATGTTAAAATAGTACTTATATTGTTAAGATACAATACCTATTCCAATTATACAGTATGCTGTAAAAACAGAATGAGTACGAAACATTTCATTTCCACCGTATGCAAAGCAGGAAGCAAAATGATAAGTTAATAAATAATGGAGATGGGGGAAAAAATATAAGTATATACAGTGCAACCTTAATATAACGAACCTCAATTTAACGACTTCCTCGATTTAACAAATTTTTCGTAATCCCCTTGAATTGTCCATAAGAGTCAGTGCAAATAAATACATTATGAATTTTTTTTAAGTACAACCTCTTTATAACGAATTTTTAACTATCAAAAAAAGTGTAAATACCTTTATATGACCCTTAATCCCATAGTATGTGATTTAGTCGCGACAGGTTTCGTTTTTTTTCGTAAAACAATTGAAGTCGTTTGACGGAAAATAATGTAAACAGTGCTGCTCGTCACTATTGTTGAAGGTTCTAGTTGCTGAATGCAAAAAGGTTGAGATGATTAAAACTATTTCTTTACCTCTTTATAACAAATTTTAGACCAACCTTACCTCAATATAACAAACCTCAGTTTAACGAATTACTTGATATAACGGATATTTACGAGTTCCCGTCGGATTTGTTATATTGAGATTGCACTGTATATGTATATATATATATATATATATATATATATATATATATATATATATATATATATATATATATATATATATATATATATAATTAATGTAATATTTAAAAAAAACCGTCAGGTCTAAGACACATAAAACAGTATATTTTATAAAATTCGGAGTGCCGCAAAAAAATTATAACCATAATTATGTGTGGCAACTACGCAACAACCTCTTGGACAGAGCAGCGCCGTGAACTAGTCGAAATTATCGGTGCCGACCTGACGCTGCCGACCATCGCTAGGGAGATGCTCGACAGCGTCAGGAACTGGGATGGGGTCATTGTCTTTTGTGAGGCAGTCATCTCATGGAAGGAGGCGGAGGAGCGTGCGCGAGAGGAACTCCTCTACGGCGACACGGTGCATCGCCATCGACGTGGGCGGTGCAGGCGCTAGTAGCTGTGCCTGATTCCGCCCTAGCCGAGGCTGCGGGTGACTGAACCGGGGAATAGTCCGTCACCCGCAGAGGGCTGACCATGCGAGGGTGACCGACGTCCCGGGAGGAGCGTTAGAAAGGGAGGGTACCCGAAAGGGTATCCCGCCGGGCTGGCCACGGACGACATTCAAATTAAATTAAAAATTTAATAACATTTTAAATTACTAACACGTTGTTACGACAGTTTATATCTAATGAATTATTACGATAGCACGATTTCAAATAATTTTGTTGGAATATATTGTCAGTTTCATCCGCAATTGATTACACGCCCAAACACCCGCTCATCAATTTGTAGAGAAATAAACGTCAAGGCGAGTTTGGAAATGACAAATGTTTACTAATGACTCACTCACTGAAAACAGAATTATTTTAGCAAATATTCTACTAAATGGCTGTTGAAAATAATATAGATAATTATTGTATAATCTTTTAAAGGATTCTTATGCTTTAACATGTGTTGATAGAATTTTATGTAAGTACTAGCTTATGCCCGCGGCTTCGCCCGCGTAAAAGTTGGCTTGCATATTTCTTTTTATTGTGTAATTGTGGTGACGGAGTAAGAATACAATTCACCACTCCCTATCTTGCCCGTGGATGTCGTATAAGACGACTATGGGATATATACACATAACATCTATGCAAGAGAAGGAAAACTCGAAAAATGAAACCCTATACCAACATATCTGACCAGCATGGTATAGTAGGTCAAATTCCCTCCCATTATGGGGGAGGCCCGAGTCCAAGAGTGGAAAGTATGTGGGCTGCGATGATGATGATGATGATATTTCTTAATTTAAGAAATACTCTATCTGTGTGTCAATTTTCATCCAAATCTGGTCAACAGTTTACGCGTGATCGAGTAAGAAAGGTCCAAATAACTTCACAAATTTTTATATTTGAATATTACTTCCACCCTTGTAGTTTAAATTCACGTGGAAAGACGATGATAAATATGGCCATCCTTAGTCGCTGATTTAGTCATTATCCATGATAGGTTTCCATTGGTGAAAAAGAATAATATTGATCAAACTCCCGTAGTTTCACCCACGTAGACCCCATTCCCATGCGAATGCCGAGATAAAAATTGCCTATGTTACTCGCTGATATTATAAGTCTACATAGGTGAAAAAAAAATTGTACTAACAAATCCCATACAAATATCCAAGATAAAAATTGCCTATGTTACTCGCTGATAACGTAGCTTCCTATTGTTGAAAGAATTTTAAAGATTGGTCAACATCCACCGGTTTCTCTCGCAGAGTTCTCGTTCCGGGCAAACACCAGGATGAAAATAGCCTTTATTTGTTATTCACTGATAATGTAGATTTTCATTCGTAAATTAATTTTTATATCTATTAAATGTCCGCGATTTCACCCGCATTGTGTCCGGGCCCGTAGGAATATTGGGATAAAAATAGCCTAAATATGTTCATCATCATTTCGTCTCATATACGTCCCACTGCTGGGCTCGTGCCTCCTCCATAGTAGGAGGGAAATTAACCTTACTATACCATGCTGGTCAGGCAGGTTGGTATAGGGTTTTGTTTCGAGTTTTCCATCTCTTGCATAGATGTCATATGTGTAATATATCCCTGAGTCGTCTCTTACGACACCCACGGGTAAGAGAGGGGGTGGTGAATTGTATTCTTACTCCGTCACCACACGGAATAAAACCTAAATATGTTACTCGCTTAAAATTTGCTTTCCGTTAGTGAAATAATTTTAAAATTGATTAAATTCTCATAGTTGCTCCAGCCACACCGGGATAAAATATAGCCTTGGATAAAATATAGCCTAAGTTATTCCTTATGTAAACCTTGGTAGACCTGGTGGTAAAGTATTATCAGTATTGCTCCAGCCGTTTTGAAGATTACCCGTATCGAATAGACATACAAAAAAAATTGAGCCGTTTTTAGGGTTTCGTACCCAAAGGGTAAAAACGGGACCCTATTACTAAAAGTTCGCTGTCTGTTTGTCCGTCTGTCTGTCACCAAGCTGTATCTCAAGGACCGCAATAGCTTGACAGTTGAATTTTTTACAAATTATGCATTTCTGTTGCCGCTATAACAATAAATATTAAAAACAAAATAAAATAAATATTTAAGGGGGCTCCTATACAACAAACGCAATTTTCCCCTTTTTTATAGATAATGGTACGGAACCCTTCGTGCGTGACCCCGATTCACACTTGGCCGGTTTTTAGACATAGGTATCGTGCAAATAATTGTGTAGCATAAATAAAACCTATTATTTTGACAACAAATAGACGCTTCAAATTTGTTTATTTCTAGAGATAGAAAATTGGATTAAAATCTTGATTTTAACTTACTGTCTGGTAGCGGCTAGGAATATTATAACACTTTCATTGTTTGTGGGTGTCGCAAAATACTACTAAGGCAAAGATTTACATTGACCTGGACCAATTGGTGATGCCATCTAGCCAGCTATGTCGTCTGGCAGGCAGCTGGTCATAAAATGTTGCTAAAAGAACCTTTGCAATATATCTACGATGGCAGAGGACCGAATACATATTGCGTCGATCCAAAGTAATCTCGATAAGCGCGCATTAAGAAAAAATAATGGGGTAACCCAAGAAAGCCGATCGTGTACTAAAATGATCGTTCCTAGGCTCAGTGATATCGGTTTTACGCTTTTCACCTCCTTAGAGGTAAAATTGCAAAAAACTCTTTTTTAGTGGGCACATTCCCCAAGAAAGAGAACTTTGTACAAAATTTCACGTTTCTAGTAGGGATGTAACTTGAAGGGAAAATAATCGATTTTTTAAATAATCAATTTTTTGTTCTTCAAAATAAATCGATTATAAAATAATCGATTAAATAAAAATAAATAATCGATTATAAAATAATCGATTAAATAAAAATAAATAACCGATTATAAAATAATCGATTTTTCCAACAGGATTATGATGACTTTTTTTTAGGAAATGTGAGCTTCATCTTCTAATATAGTATGAAACTGCACGCACTGCACGCAGTATTGTGATGACCTTCTTTTTTTAGGAAAATCGATTTTATTATAAAAATAATCGATTTTCTATTATTTTGATAATCGATTGTAAAAATCGATTATTAAAAAAAACTATTAATAATCGATTATTATAAAAATCGATTATTTTTTCACATCCCTAGTTTCTAGGCCTAATGATTTAGGATATACATTTTTCACCCCCTTAGAGATTGAATTTCAAAAACTAATTTCTTAGAGCTCATTTACAACAAAAGAAAGAGAATCGCACAGTACAGAGAAATACCTA
Source organism: Lymantria dispar (assembly GCA_032191425.1). Taxonomy (NCBI): domain Eukaryota; kingdom Metazoa; phylum Arthropoda; class Insecta; order Lepidoptera; family Erebidae; genus Lymantria; species Lymantria dispar. Next base: position 25,188,668 of record CM063452.1, on the reverse strand, counting down.
GTTTTACGTTCCTAGCCCCAATAGTTTCGGCTATACGATTTTCACCCCCTTAAGGGGTGATTTTACAAAAACCCTTCGCTAGAGCTCGTATACCCCAAGAAATACAACGGTGTAAAAAAAAATACGTTTTTAGGCCCAGTGGTTTCGGCTTTATGCTTTTTTGTCTTTTAGGGGTTAAATTTCATCCCCATATAAATGAAATTTCCAAAATGCTAGAATAAATATTTATTTATATATTATCAAGTGCCTTAATACAAAGGTTCATGGTTATATCATCGAAAATGATAAATTTGCATACTAAATGTCATCCCCTATTTCAACCCCTTATACCCATTTTTTCGCGATTTCTTTGCTAGAGCTCATGTACCCTAAGAAATTCTACGGTGTAAAAAAAAATTACGTTTCTAGGCCCAGTGGTTTCGGCATTATGCTTTTTTGTCTTTTAGGGGTTAAATTTCATCCCCATATAAATGAAATTTCCAAAATGCTAGAATAAATATTTATTTATATATTATCAAGTGCCTTAATACAATGATTCATGGTTATATCATCGAAAATGATAAATTTGCATACTAAATGTCATCCCCTATTTCAACCTCTTATACCCATTTTTTCGCGATTTCTTTGCTAGAGCTCATGTACCCTAAGAAATTCTACAGTGTAAAAAAAAAATTACGTTTCTAGGCCCAGTGGTTTCGGCTTTATGCTTTTTTTTTTTTTTTTTTTTTTTTGTCTTTTAGGGGTTGAATTTAATTTATGGCCCTGTACGGCGCACCGGTGTGGGCGGGGTCCATGACCGCCCGCGGTCAGGGCCATCCGCGGATACCGCACGGTGGCGACGGAGGCAGCGTGCCAATTGGCCGGGACTCCTCCGTGGGACCTGGAGGCGGAGATGCTCGCCGGACTATATCGGCGGGTGACGGGGGTGCGAGCGGGGGGCGGTGTGGTCTCGTTAAGGGATCTCACCGCCTGGCGCGTCGACGCCCGCCGAGACGTCATCGCCCGTTGGGCAGTCCGGCTGGAGAGGCCTCGGTTCGGGGTGCGAACCGTGGAGGCCTTCCGGCCGGTGCTGATGCAGTGGTTGGAGAGGCGGCACGGGGTGCTCTCCTTCCGACTGGTGCAGGTTTTGACGGGGCATGGGTGCTTCGCCAAATACCTGCACAAGGTCGTTAGGAGGGAGAGTACACCGTCCTGCCACCACTGCGATTGCGATGAGGACACGGCGCGCCATACGCTCGAGGCCTGCGGGGCTTGGGCAGTGCAGCGCTGTGAACTCGTCGCAATCATCGGTACGGACCTGACGCTGCCGGCTATCGCTAGGGCGATGGTCGACAGCGTCAGGAATTGAGACGCGGTCGCAGCCTTCTGCGAGACAGTGATCTCGCGGAAGGAGGCGGCGGATCGCCTGCGTGAGGAGCGCAGCCACGATGAGGAGATCCGCCGCCGGCGACTGGGGCGGCGCAGGCGCAACTATCTGCGCCTCATGCCGCCCTAGCCGAGGCCGCGGGTGACGTGACCGGGGATTAGTCCGTCACCCGCCGAGAGGCCGACCGCGTGAGGAAAGACCGACGTCCTACCCGAGGGGGGGACGTCGGTCGATGGGAGGGTAACCCAATAGGGGGTATTCCGTCGGGCCGACCACTGACGACAAGTTAACGCTGCTCCAGTGGTCGGCCCAACGACGAAGGCGACGTGGTTTTCGGGTGGGTCGCGGGAGTTGCGTGCTTAAGCCCCTCTGTCGCCCCGGACGGAGTGGTGCGGAGGCGCGTCGACCGCGGCCCACCCACAAAAAAAAAAAAAAGGGGTTGAATTTCATCCCCATATAAATGAAATTTCCAAAACGCTCGAACAAATATTTATGTATATATTATCAAGTGCCTTAATACAAAGATTCATGATTCTATCATCGAAAATGACGAATTTCCATACAAAATGTCATCCCCTATTTCAACCCCTTACACGCATTTTTTCGCGATAAAAAGTAGCCTATGTCCTTTTTCAAGCTTTAGTCCATCTCTGTACCAAATTTCATCAAAATCGGTTCAGTGGTTTAGACGTGAAAGCGTAACAGACAGACAGACAGACAGACAGACCAGAAATTTGTGAAGTTATTTGGACCTTTCTTACTCGATCACGCGTAAACTGTTGACCAGATTTGGATGAAAATTGACATACAGAGTATTTCTTAAATTAAGAAATATCATCATCATCATTGCAGCCCACATACTTTCCACTCTTGGACTCGGGCCTCCCCCATAATGGGAGGGAATTTGACCTACTATACCATGCTGGTCAGATATGTTGGTATAGGGTTTCATTTTTCGTGTTTTCCTTCTCTTGCTAGATGTTATGTGTATATATCCCATAGTCGTCTTATACGACATCCACGGGCAAGATAGGGAGTGGTGAATTGTATTCTTACTCCGTCACCACAATAATACAATAAAAAGAAATATGCAAGCCAACTTTTACGCGTGCGAAGCCGCGGTCAAAAGCTAGTAATTATATATTTTAAACGTTTATTCAGATAAGAGTTATTGTGTATTTCTGTATCCATTTGCACCTGATTACATCACGTTCTAACCATTATGTTCAGCTTCCTTTCAACATTACACCAAATGAGACCATCTTCCGACGAGCACTTGGAGAAGGGTGCGTAATTTCACATGTATTATATTCATATATTATTTTAGGATAGAGTGACTGTTTAATTTCTATTCAAAAGCTTATTTAAGTTTATAATTTCAGAGAATACGAATTGATAAATACTGTTAAACTAGTGTACATTTCAATTCAAATTCATTTATTACATATAAGCCCTTCGATGGCACTTGGATATTGTCAATATTTGGTTTAATTGATTTTATATGATTTAATAATATATCACAGAATTGAAACGTGACTGCAACTGATTCGTGATTATGAAAGAAACTCAGCAAGCTCAGTTCAAATTAAGATTATATATAACATCTTTAATAAATCTTTAAATAACATTACATCAAATAATTTTGGTTAAGACAGCCGTGTAGCTTTGATGTCAGGATAGGATTGACATGTGAACGGTGTGACTATATTGGATGAATGAATATTGAGTAAATAATAAAGAGTTTATGGTATGCGAGAAAGGATACAATACATACACTACGATACATACAATGCAATTCATACAATACGTAGTTTATGGTTTGGTAATGCTCATTGAATAAGGTTCTGCTTGCGGTAACTACGTGGGGCGGGTCGCTCCCTTCTCAATGTGGTGTGTGTGGTGCTTGAGGGATCTGGTCCAGCCATATTGCCTTTCTTTATATTTTTTTCTTTGTACCAAATTTTGAAAATTCATACATGTATACAATTTCGAAGGGCATCACACTGGAGCTAATATCATATGTTGTACGAAGTATACAGTTATATATAACTAGCAATCCGCCCTCGCTTTGCTTCGGTTATAGGTTATAGGTTATAGTCGTTTTACCCACGTAGTTCCCGTTCCCGTGGGAATACCAGGATAAAATATAGCCTAGTTTACGCCCTGATATTATAGCATTCCATTGGTGAAAGAATTTTTGAAATCGGTCCAGCCGTTTTGAAGATTACCCGGAACAAACAGACAGACAGACAGACAAAAATTTTTTATTTGCTATTTTAGGCATAGGTGTCGTGCAAAGAACCGTGTGAGCACGAAAAAAGCCTATTATTTTGACATTACAAACAGACACTCCAATTTTATTTATTGGTATAGATTAAAAGAATAAAAAATATTACAGCCCGCTGAATTTCTTGCCGGATCTTCTCAGCTTGTGGCCGCGTTCCGATACGGTGGTGAATTATTGGATTGTTTCTATGTATAAATTGGACAATATGTAAGTGCCCTTAAGGGGCTTATGCGGAATAAATTATTTGATTTGAAACATATCTATAACAGCACGCATAACACTAGACCGTAAAAAAGAATAAGAAAAGATTAATACCATTTTCATTCTGTGCTCTAAAAGCAATCGAACAGCGGCTAATAGCGCTCCATCACTCGAAAATGTAAAAGATGGCTAACCTAAGAAACTAAGTATATAAGTAGTAGGTATGTATACAACCTCATCGCGAAGCCGGAAATTGGCAATTTTTTGTTAACAAGAGCAGTGGAGTTCTATGGTTTGATACAGTTACGTGATCAGAAACAGTAATATGCGCGTATCAGAGAAGAGATGAATATGTGAAAAGAAATATGTACCATGTTCAATGATCACGTGTTTGAAAGTTATTACCGACTCTTTATGAGATATCAAAGTTTATTGATATGTTCTGAAACAAAATTGTGACAAAATATATTGCTGATCCAGTAAAATCCGGCCGTCGTGTATTTATTTCGACAATATATACGTTTTTTTGAAGTGAAACTTCTTTGCGCGCATGAGGGTAATTTTTTTACGGATGAAATGGAATTTAGTGACATAAAAGTGTGGGACGTTGTTGTCCAAGAAGAGGGAAATAGCGATTGAGACAGATTGAGAGAGAGTAAGAAAGGCCTAAAATAGCACGAAGCACATAGCCATGGAGCGAAAGTAGCGAGCAAGCGGGTGAGGAAGATCAAGAGAGAGAGAGAGAGAGAGAGAGTCTGTGAGTACAATATTTTTTTGTTGTAATTCTTTTTTATTATTATTATTTTATTTTTTTTATATTGACAAAAAACACGTAGCACCAAAGAAGTTTCACTTCTGACATGCGTACCTTCTTACGCACGCTCTTTTTTATTTTATAATCTATGAAGACAGATATATTATACTCCGGCCGCTCTGAGTTTGCGTTCCTGACACATGTCGATTCGTCATAACTAGTGATGTACAATAAATAACATTCATTATATTTAATAATGTGATTTATTGCATTCATTATGCAGATTTATTCAATTCAATATAGATTTTCCGTCCGGGATAGTACCACACTCTCGCAGAAAATCGACGTCTGAGTAGTAGCAATTTGTTACTGCGCATCGTTCAGTAAGCGAAAGAGTCGAAGGCTCAACTTTCTGAGGGTGTTTGCGTGTGATGGGTTTTGGTGATGCCTTTAATATCACCGAACCTCATTGCAAGCATTCACGCTCCCTTCACTTTCTTCACGGTGGGCAGCGGCTTAGCAAAAGTCAAAGAGTGGTAGCAACACTTACCATCAGGTGTACTGTTTGCTCGTTTGTCACCGTTTGCTATAAGAAAAAACACAACAGAGTCATGATTGAATTAGATAAAAATAAAGTCTTGTGTGCTTAAGTAATAATAACACTCAAAAGAATCGTTATTGGATCAATTAAAAAAAAAGAAGTGAGCCGTCCCTCAGGACGCCTGACAGATGTGAAACATCGAAACTATTTTGTACGAGTAGAGACACGGTATCGAATATAAAGTATCGATACTGAACTCATGAATAGTATCGAAAGATAAGTAACATACTGTTTAAAGTATCGAGTACTTTTATTTACTTTATCTTTAGGTATCGAGTACTTTTCTTTCGATACCGATACATTTGGATTTCGATATTTTAGTCAATAAGTAGTTTTTGGTAGGTGTCGTATCGAATAAATTATCCATTTTAAAATTGACTTTACGACTCATATTTATGGTAACGTCATTTAGTACAAACGAAATGAACCTTCTAAAATGTAGCTTGAAATAATTTGCGATTTATAAACCAGAAATAGCGACATCTATCGAGCAAACGACCAACTCTAAGCTACAATATATTTTATAAAGAACTCTCTAATCCTGTAATGATAATAAGACAAGCTGTTTAAAGTGAGTCAAAATCCAATTCTTAAGGAGTTGGTGACATACAAACAAATAAATATACAGCTGAAACTAATAAAAGCCTATAAAAAATGAAATACTTTCATCCGTTCACAGACATTCTTTCCGCACGAAGAGTGTGATTTAGGAAACAGAAATGGCGGCATTTATCGAGCTAACGACCAACTCTCAGCTTCAATATATTTAATAAAGAAATTTTTAATCCTATAATGATAATAAGACAAGCTATTTAAATAATTTTAACGTTATGGTCCTTCTTAAATTTTCAACTTTTAAATGAAATTTGATTGTTTAAAGTGAGTTAAAATCCAATTCCTATGAAGTCGGTAATATACAAAGAAATAAATATATATACACCTGAAACTAATAAAAGCCTATAAAAAAACGGGTTTCGTAGCTGAAAGTAAACTAAATACCATACCTACTGGTATATTTATATTACTAAGTTAGAGAATTTTACATTAATTTATAAAACAAGTATATATGCATAAAAGAACATTAGATTACGACAGGAACTAATACGATAAAACTAAGGCATAAAGTATTAATAAAATATCGCCATTTTTTTCCAAAAAATGATGATTTTTATTCAATAAACATTTATTTTCATTAATATACATTATAAGTAACAATTTACTTTGAGTTCACTAGATGGCGTTGTACAAAATTTTAAATCGCAATATGGTTTCGTTACAAAAATGTAGGTATATGCATCCAAATATTTATTTAATATTTAATTAATAGGGGACCGCGAGGCGTGGCGTTAAACGCCACGCGACGATCACTGTCACCCTCGCCTATAGATGTTTCACATCAAAAAAAGTGTGCATGTAGTTATTTATATACGCACGTAAGAAGTTATACTACATTGGCGTAACAAGATAAAATCTTTCTAAAAATTTTAACTTTCGCGTTATTCTACATTTGTAGAAAAATAGGTATTGAAAGTTTTATTATAACGCATTATCTAGTGGACATTTGTGACGGTGTACGCGCGCATTATAAAAAATGTTAACGCATTCTAACGGGCGCGCGTATCGTAAAAATTTACTCTCATCCTTTGCCCTACTGCGGCAAAAAGAACTATATCCTCAAAAAATACCGCATTAGGTTAGGCCCATTGGCCTAAGTAATATTTTATTTATAGAAAATTCGGTGTCACCCGCCTTGTTTCCGTTCTTGAGGCAATATGCGGATAAAATAAAGGCTATATTACTCACTGATAATGTGGCTTTTTATTAGTCAAAACTGTTTAAAATCGTAAGGGTAACTAACAAAGAAACTCACATTTCGCATTTATAGTATTAGTTAGAATATGTAATAAAATAAATGGGTCAAAAATGTCAACATGAATATTATCATCATCATATAGCCACAACACATTGTTGGGCTCGAGTCTCTCTACCATATGAGGGAAATATATCTACTATACCACGGTAGTCAGACTTGTTGGTATAGAGTTATATTTTACTTCTTTTGTGTAAATGTTATAATGCATATTTTATCCCTTTTTTTTTTTATGTGGGTGAGCCATGGCCAGCTCACACGCGGCCCGGCTCCGTTCCGGGTGACAGAGGGGCGACGCGCGGCCCCATGACCCACCCGTGGCACGTCGCTTTCGTCGTTGGGCTTCGACCCAGAGTGCAGAGTTCCTTGTCGTCAGTGGTCGGCCCGACAGAATACCCCGATCGCGGGGTACCCTCCCTTCACGACGTCTCCCCTGAACATCGGTTACCGTCGTGCGGTCGGTCTTTCGGCGGCTGGCGGACTAAATCCCCGAGCCAGAAACGCCTGCGCCGCTCCAGTCGCCGGCGGTGGACCGCTCCACCGCCTCCTTCCGCGAGATGACTGCCTCGCAGAAGGTGGCAACCGCATTCCAGTTACTGATGCTGCCGAGCATCTCTCTAGCGATGGTCGATGCATATTATATCCCTAAGTCGTCTTTTACGATACCTACGGGCAAGAAATGGGATGGCGAATTGTATTCTTACACCGTCACCACAAGGAGGGCCATTGTCAATATTTATATAGTAAATTCCATTATTGAAGCGAAGATATTCTGCAGCCCAATATCACAGGTAGTGAAACCCTTAATGGTCGCATTAAAATGGCGTTTAGTACTCAATGGATAGTGCCTTTGTGAATAATAGCAAAAGAATAGCTAAAGTGCCTTAAAGTGACAACATTTCCGCCTTCGACTAAATGTCGTAACTCGGCAGTCATTCAATGCGGTAATGTGAGATACGTGATTTTATATGTATCACGTAGTTCGGATGGTTGACTATGGCATCCAGTTTTGATATTTATGTTTGCAGGATATATCTTATATCTTTAAACGAGCAATTCTTGTATATATATTATATATTCAAGATCTCGGAAACGGCTCCAACGATTTTGTTGAAACTTGGCATACTAGAGGATTCGGGCCCAAAAAATCGATCTAGCTAGGTTTTATGTATAGAAAATGTTGTTTTGTCAGTGTTTTTGGCAGACAATATAATGACATTAAATTTTAAAAGAATATGAATTCAAATTTTGCCGTCATTGTCATGAGTTACGATAGCTCAGTGGCGAAGTAGTCAGGTTTTATTTTATTTTTGACATCGGCGACAAACGGCGTCGGATCGAATCTCGGTGTAATTATTATTCTCTTTTTGTAATTTTTATATAATTTTCATTATTTATTTTTTTATTTTTTATTAATATATATCTGAATAAATGCTACAAAAATACTCCGAGCGAAGCTCGTTCATCCTGATAGTACCAAACTATAATATTCCGTGTGGTGACGGAGTAAGAATACAATTCATCACTCCCTATCTTGCCCGTGGATGTCGTAAAAGACGATTATGGGATATAATATGCACATAACATCTGTGCAAGAGAAGAAAAATTCGAAATGAAACCCTACATCAACATGTCTGACTAGCATGGTATAGAAGGTCAAATTCCCTACCATTGTGGAGGAGGCCCGGGCCCAACAGTGGGACGTATGTGGGCTGAGATGATCATGATGATAATATATACTTGATTTAGTTATTAACATATTTGAAAGGCTTTTAGTTTGAAAGTTGCGCCCGTAAAAGTTACCGAATGAGGGTTTGACGGGGTATGGACATGTGATGAGAATGGGTGAAAGTAATGTTGTGAAGAAAGTTTTAAGTATAAGATTGAAGAAAAGATTGATGAATTATGTGAAGCATGACGTAAATTGGAAGGGAACGAAATAAGAGATAACGTTGGATAGGGTTGCGTGAAATAAAACGATATTATATGTCGTACTCAAGTAATTGGATTGGATAAGGGTGATGATGATATCAGAGGTCTTGCTATAATAGACTTCGTAGGTAATTAACATTTCTTTATACTACGTTCAAAATACATAAATATATGTGCGGTAATAGAGTAAGAATAAGTTTTTCCCGTAAAAGACGGCTAAGGGACCCAAACTGAAGAGATTGCTTTTACTCGCTACCACACGAGGAAGTTTTTAAATATTTTTTATTTATTTATTGTTATTTAATATAATAAGACTATCTCTTTACAGGCTAAAACTCTAATACGATAGTGCTTACATCATCATCATCTTGTTCTTATCCCAATTACTTGGGGTCGATGCAATATGTCATCTGTTTTGACATATTGCAAAAAGTTTCGGCAATGACTTTTATGACCGGCCGCCTGCCTGACGTCAACCCTCCTTGGGAATGTAATCGTTGACCCAAATGGTACCAGATGGAGTTGGTCCGGGTCAATCTAGGGCTCTTAGTCGTCTTTTACGACACCCACGAGCAAAGCAAGGGTTGGTAGTATTCGAAGCTGCTACCACACAGCAAACGATAGTGCTTACATTTAACTTAATTCTTATTTACAATTATTTGCATTACAAAATTATATATAAATAACTAGCAATCCGCCTTTTCAGTCGCCTTACTCGCGTAATTCCCGTTCCCGTGGGTATACTGGGATAAAATATAGCCTATGTTACTCAGGGATACTGTAACATTCTAATGGTGAAAGAATAATCGAAATCCATCCAGGAATTTTTGAGTTTATTCGTAAGGGACGTTTTCTCTATATAATATTAGTGTAGATTACACCCTTAGAGGGTGAAAATTAAAAAATGCTGAAACACGTGTATATTTATTTTTACTAAAGAGTATTTGGAGAAAAGAATATTTGGAGAATTTAAAGAAAATCGATGTGGATTTTTTTTCTCCTTATACAAATTTGTTACTGCGGTTTACCCCCTAGGGGTTGAATTTCATAAAAAACCCTTTCTTAGTGGGTTTCTACGTCACGCAAAGAAACTAATGTCAAAATTTCATGTTTCTGACTTCTGTAGTTTCGGCTCTGTGATAAGTCAGTAAACTGACATTTTCCTACCTATTTTACACCCTTAGAGAATGAAAATGGACAAACGCTGAAACACGTGTTTATTTATTTTTATTAAAGAGTAGTTGTGCTTAATTTGAAGACAGTAGCTAAAGATTTTTTTTCTTTCCATACAGACTTGAACGTTGCGTTTCACCCCCTTAGGGGTGGAATTTCATAAAATCTTTTCTTAGTGGGTGCTTACGTCACGAAACGAAACTACGGTCCAAATTTAATTTTTCTAGCTGCAGTAGCATCAGCTCACCCTGTTCCTTTATATGTATATTATTGTTAACGTCCCCACAACACCCCTTGCAGGTGGAATTTCGTAAAATCCGTTCTTAGCTGACCTCTAATCGACGAAAGGAATATTTCTGCCAAATTTCAAGTCTGTATGCCTTATGGTTCCAGAGATATGGTGATGAGTCAATATATCGCTCGCAAAACCCGCCTCTCCTATATATTACAAAATATGTATGACATATAAATAGATAAGTCTATTCCCCATGTGGTGACGTGTATTAGCACACTGTTGGGAAATTAGTAATACCAACTGCGACCGTTAAACTGCATACCGTACGGTGACGATTGAGGCATCATTCGTTTTTGGGGAGGCCTAAGTCCAACGGTAGTCGTCAATGAGGTGATGCATGGTTATAATATAATATAATAATTAATATTTTTAATCATCATCATCATAGCTCATATATGTCCCACTGTTGGGCTCAAGTCTCCTCCACAATGGGAGGGAAACTGACCTACCTAAAACTTATACCAATATGTGCGTGGTATACCACACTGGCCAGACATGTTGGTATAGGGTTTTATTTTATTTACTTCTCTTGCATAGATGTTATGCATATTATATCCCTTAGTCGTCTTTTGTGACACGCACTGTCAATAAAGGGGGTGGTGAATTGTATTCTATAGTCTAACTTTTTATTAGCTGCAGTAAAATGACGTTTTGTGGGTTGCCGGTTTTTGAAGAAAAATAAATAGGGATGTAGCTAAATGAGTGAATCATAAATGAATAATCAGTTTGGTTTTTTTTTGAGATTTAATATTAAGTTGTAATGTATTTTTTTAACCTATTATTATTACTATACTAGAGGATTGATCTTTTTTAGTGGAAGTATAGGGAGGTACATTCAAAATGAAACAAAAACGTCATAATAATGTTATTTAATTAAACTTTTTCGAAATCACTGTCGCTGTCGCTTTCGGTCACACTAATAACAAATCTATCTGTCACTTCATCTATAATATGATCGAGGTGGCACATTTTATCTTCCTCTTTAATAGTGTGAGACACACAGTCACTCCACTTAGCCGGTGTCACTTTCTTGATTCCTTCTTGGAATAAAGTTTTCACTTCTTGCATTTTATACGTCTTATTATTGTTTGCGACGTGACTCTTTACCTGCGCCCATACCAACTCAATGGGGTTTAATTCACAGTGATAAGGGGGCAGTCTTAAAAGTGTGATACCTTTTTGTGCAGCCATCTCGTCTACGGCATATTTCTCAGTATGATTTTGTTGTTTCACAATATCTATGAGAGTGGCCTTGACCATATTTGGTTCAAACGCAATATTTTTAGTAGTCAGCCACTCTTGAATTCGTGCTTTCGTCCACGACATCTTCGGGATTGTTTCGATCTTCCGAGAGTGATAGGGCGCATTGTCCATTACGACTACTGCATTCGGCTTGAGTTTAGGTAGAATACCGCCGAACCAATCCTCGAAACACTCCGCGTTCATTTCATCATGGTAGTCTTCTGTACCTTTCTTTGCTTCAAACATAAGAAGTCCGTCGACCAGGAAGCCTTCCTCTCCGCCTATGTGACTAATTATGAGTCGTTTGCCCTTTCCTGTGGGATTTTTTAATCTCGTAGTCAGGCCGTCTAAAAATGCCTGTCGAGAAGATTTAATACTTCCGTCAATCCAGGTTTTTTTTGTAGTATGACCTGAAAAGAACAAAAAAGAATCATAAGTTTCGACATCAAAACAAAAAGGGAACAAATAGAAGAAACTAAGAGTTGACACGTACCAGCGTTGACCCAGGTCTCGTCTTGATAATATACCTATGTATTTTCCCTCCCTACGATATTGTTTAATTAAACGCAGGTAGCGCTGGCGCCATGATATGATATCTTGTCTATCAATAAGCACACTCTTGCGTGATCGAGTAGCGAATTCGAAATTAAGATGCTTCATAATTTTTCTCAATGTCTCTTTCGAAAAGTTGGGCAATCCTGGGTCATCATTTACAACTTGCAGCACCTAAAAATGATTAAAGTTATTACCTAATTGGTTAAGATTACACATGGGATGGGAGAAAACATACATAACGTATTATAAAAAGATGAGTGACGACATGTGTAAACTAACTTTTGCGATGGTGGGTATTTCATTTCTATGAAAGAACTGATGTACAATTCGTCTAACAGCAGTGAATGTGAAATCATCAAGTTTATCTTTAAATGTAAGTTTTGGGCCCGTTTTTTCGGGAGGTTTTGGTGATTCGCTGTCGTTCTCCTTGTGCTCCTTTAAAACGGAATAAACTGTGCGGACGGATATTCCCAAGACTTCAGCCACCTTATTAACGCATTCACTTGTTTTTGGAACTTCAATGTTTGATTCTGAAGATTTCACTTCAAACACATATTTGTAAACGTTTTGGACCCAAAGTTTTTCAGTTGCACTTAGAGCTACACGTGGCCTTTTTTTCGTAGGAGATAAAAATGTGTCTCCATCTTGCGATGTGCTCGGCAGAGCATCCATGTCTTCAATGTATCAAACAAAAAAAAACTAACACGATTAACGAAAACAGGTAATGAAAAACAAACACAACGTAACATAAGTTTAACAATAATGATAACAAAAACAACGCGCAGTGGGCAAATCAAAGTTATTCATGCACTCAAAACAGAAGTATGAAGCCGAATGAGCGAATGACAACCGAAACAAAATGGCGGTCAAGCGTCATCGTAGCACCGTAACCAAAAACCAGTACTACCAACTTGAGAGAGCGTTTTCTTGAGTGTTACCTTGTATATGTCTAAAAGGATCAACGTTTATACAGCCTTTTATTTACATTAATATTAAATAGAATTTAGTATGATCATTATGAGTCAGCTATGGAATGATTAGATATTCTGTAAACTTTTGTGAACTGAATCACATCCCTATTGAGATTAGGCTGTCAACATTATTTTACGGAATGACATTTAGAAACGTCATTTTACTGCAGCTAATAAAAAGTTAGACTTTAACTCCCTCAACACACGTTGAGCAGTATTAAAATAAAATATTCTTAATTAAAATATAACTTTTAAAAATAATATTAGAATTTGAGATCCAATAATTCCTAAGTAATAGTAACTACGAATAATTGCGTCAAAGTCGTTGAGATACCCATTCGTCGTCTCTTACGTACACTCTTTTACCCACTCGTTATTCCAAATATTGGCAGATTTGTAACACATTTATGATTACTGCTTCGTTGCTATGGATCGCAGTGTTATCTTTTATAGCTAACGCCTTATACCTTTCTCGATAAACAAGCTATTAAATGCTAAAACGATATCTAGAATCGCCTTGCGGATACTGAAATTGGAGCGTGCAAATAAATTTTTGTTTATAGTCGACTTTCTAGCGTTTCAAATTTCAAAATTTAAACTTTAACAGTTATAATAATGTAGTTTAAAATATCTATGACTATGGTTTGGAATATCTATGATTTTTTTTACAAATATTTACTACATAAATATGGCATTTACAGCGTAAATAACTATTATAAAATGATGGGCTTGTCATCGTATCTTAGTCACGGCAGTCTATTAAAAGGGTGGCCAATGAGGTTTGCGTCTGTTAGATGTAAAAGATAGATAGGCGAAGATATGACGTCTTCAAATGTCCCACAAACCAGGTCAAACAAAAAATTATTTCTAAATAAATATGCACATCACTCTCAATTTTCAGCAGCTAACATTGACGGGCTGGTAAAACGTAGATATGTGTAACATCTCTGCTCACCCCCCAAGGGATAAAATCGTGACAATAAAAAGACTCCTATTAAGTTTTTAATGATCACCATTTTTCGGCATAACAACGGCAGAGCCGAAGTGTAATTTAACTTTTAAGTATCCTCAAAGTATTTTATTGCTTTTATGATAACTTAAAACTTAAGTAAAATGTTAAAAAGGGTAGTTAAAACTTGTCACCTTAATGAACTCGTTAAAGTAATTTTACAACAGTAACTTAAAACGGACATTTAAATGAATACTGGCAACAGGCACTGAACCTAATTAAAAATATTAAGGAACTTATTTAATATTTTATCAACAGTAAAACATTTTGTATAGTGACGACTTTTTTTTTTTTTTTTTTGGGGTGGGCTGCGGTCGGCGCGCCTCCGCACCACTCCGTCCGGGGCGACAGAGGGGCTTAAGCACGCAACTCCCGCAACCCACCCGAACACCACGTCGCCTTCGTCGTTGGGCCGACCACTGGAGCAGGGTTACTTGTCATCAGTGGTCGGCCCGACGGAATACCCCCTACCCGGGGTACCCTCCCATCGACCGACGTCCCCCCCTCGGGGAGGACGTCGGTCTTTCCTCACGCGGTCGGCCTCTCGGCGGGTGACGGACTAATCCCCGGTCACGTCACCCGCGGCCTCGGCTAGGGCGGCATTGCACGCAGGTACTCCCGCCTGCGCCGCCCCAGTCGCCGGCGCCGGGTCGCATCATCGAGGCTGTGCTCCTCGCGCTCGCGACCCGCCGCCTCCTTCTGCGAGATAACTGCCTCGCAGAAGGCTGCGACCGCGTCCCAATTCCTGATGCTGCCGAGCATCTCCCTAGCAATGGTCGGCAGCGTCAGGTCTGCACCGATGATTGCGACGAGTTCACGACGCGGCTCTGCCCAAGCGGCACAGACCTCAAGCGTGTGCTGCGCCGTGTCCTCGTCGCAATCGCAGTGGTGGCAGGACGGAGTTCTCTCCCTCCTAACGACCCTGTACAGGTACTTGCCGAAGCATCCATGGCCCGTCAAGACCTGTACGAGTCGGAAGAAGAGCACCCCGTGCCGCCTTTCTAACCACTGCATCAGCACCGGCCGGAAGGCCTCCACGGTCCAAACACCATATCGAGGCCTCTCCAGCCGGTCTGCCCAACGGGCGATGACGTCCCGGCGGGCGTCGACGCGCCAGGCGGTGAGCTCCTTCAAGGAAACAACACCGCCCCCCCGCGCACCCCCGACACCCGCCGATACAAGTCGGCGAGCATTTCCGCCTCCAGGTCCCACGGGGGAGTCCCGGCCAATAGGCACGCCGCCTCCATCGCCACCGTGCGGTACCCGTGGATGATCCTGACCGCCATGACCTTCTGTGGACGCCACAGAAGGGCCCTAAGTCGGGCGGTCATGGATCCCGCCCACAACGGTGCGCCGTACAGGGCCATCGACCGGATGACCCCCGCGTACAGCTGTCGACATGCCGCGCTCGGTCCGCCCACATTCGGCATCAGCCATTGTAGGGCGGACGCCACGCCGACGAGCCGCGGGACGAGCCTGCGGAAATGCTCCCGAAACCACCATCGCCCGCCGAGCACCAGGCCCAAGTACTTCATATGGGCCTGGATGCTGATCCCAACCGAATTGACGGCGATCGAGACGGCCTCCGTCTTGTCCAGGGCCACCCTCAACCCCAGCGCCTCGATCCGCCTGACGACCTCTTCGGTGCCTGAGGTCGCCAGGCTTACCGCCTCATGTAGCGTCCCACCGCGGGCTGTGACGAGCGTGTCGTCGGCGTAACAAATCACGCCCAGCCCGGGTGGGAGGCTCCCCCGCAACGCCTAGTCGTAGCCGATGTTCCACAGGGTGGGTCCGAGGACCGACCCCTGTGGAACACCGCACGTCATGGGCGTTCGCACAACGTCCCCTACTCGGTTGGCGTAGAGGACGCTGCGCCCCTCCAAATAGTCTGCCACCAGCCGCCTCAGGTAAGCTGGCACTCCGTGGTAACGGAGCGCCTCCCTGACGCAGCTGAATGGCAGACTATTGAATGCGTTGGCGATGTCTAGGGACACCACCAACAGCACTCCCCCGCCGGTGACGGCCTCAGTCGCCACGGCCCTCAGGCGCAACAGGGCCTCGATCGTCGAACGACCCCTCCTAAACCCAAACCCAGTTTGGGTTTAGGAGGGGTCGTTCGTCCGACAGATCGGGCCCCGTGCCGACGAGGTGCCGCTCGATGCGGGCAGCTACTACCCTCTCCAGTAGCTTGCCCATATCATCGAGCAGCACGATAGGCCTGTAGGCCGATGGCGACTCCGGAGGCCGTCCCGGCTTCGGCAGGAGAACCAGTCTCCCCTCCTTCCAGCACCCAGGGAACCGCCCGGACGCTAAACATGCGTCGAACAGCTCCCTGAGGCGGGGACCCAGATGGTCGAGGACCAGGGCCAACACACGGTTTGGAATACCATCGGGCCCGGGGGCGGTGGATTTTCCGCGCATGCGCGCCACCGCCGCCCCCATCTACGGTTCCGTGATGAGCGGAACACTGCCACCATCGCCCTCCCGGTCATTGTCTGCCGGCGCCATGACCGGGGGCGTGTGTTCCGCCCGTCGTGGGAACAGGTCCTCGACGACCCGGGTGAGGAGGCTGGGCTGGAGATTCTCGGTGAGGGGCGGACCCCGTGCGCGGAGCTTACTCAGCGCCGCGCCATAGGGGGCGACCCCAGGGGTCACGATCGAGACTCTCCAGCATCTCCTGCCGACTGGCGTCCTTGGCGGAATGGACGGCCAGCCTGAAGGCCGACCGCGCATTGCGGTAGCCCTCGTAAAGCTGACCCTCCAGTTCCGCGCTGCGATTGCGCCGTCGGCTGCGGGTGTAGGCCCTCCGGGCGCGAATACACTCGGCCCGGAGATCCGCCAGCTCCCGGGACCACCAGTGGACAGCCCTCCTCGGGGGCAGACACCGTACCCGGGGCATGGCCGCATCGCAGATATGCGTCAACACACTGCGGATGCGGCCAGCCTCGGCGTCCACCCCGTCCAACTGCTTGGCAGAGGACAGCCACGAGTGAACGATGGCTGCCTCCGCCAGCAGGTCCCGGTCTAAGCGACCCACAGCCCATCGCGGGAACGCAGGACGCCCTACCGCTCCGTGACCCCTGCCGGGCGCCGGGATTGACAGGGAGACCTCCATCCGGATATACCGGTGGTCCGACAAGGTCTCAACCTCCTCCTCGACGCACCAGCTCCCCACGCGTGCGGCGACCTCAGGGCTAGCGAACGAAAGGTCCACTATCGACCTGCCCTGAGGTCGCACGCACGTATGCACCGAGCCTCTGTTCAGCAAACAGAGGCCCAGTGCCGCCGCCCAATCCTCGACCGCCCGTCCTCGGCCGTCCGTACGGGAGGACCTCCACGCCACGGACTTGGCGTTGAAGTCCCTCAATACGACCACCTGGCGCGGTGCCAATCGCCGTAACGAGGCTCCCAAGATGGTAAGGGAGACCCTGAAATCAGCCGCTCTTCAGGCAGGGGAGAGATATACTCCGAGGAGCGTAATCTCTCCCCAGTCCGCCGCGATGTATCCGACGCCCCTGTCTCTAAGGATCAGAGGCGACGAAGGCCACGACGTGGAGGCGACGATTGCCACGGTACCGTCGGTGCTGCCCAGCCAATTTGGCCGGTCGGGCACCGCGTACGGCTCCACGGCTACGGCTACTCCTATCAACCACTCCGCCATGGCTTGCAGGAAAACGTCCTGCGCACCGGCGGAGTGGTTGAGATTGGCTTGGAGGAGACGGATGGATACGGGGTCCATTAACGGTCCGTATCCATCGTCACCTCCTCCGCGCTAACGGGCGATCGGGTCGCGCTCGGAGCGGGGGCTGGCCCGGTCGATGGGCCGCCCCACCCCTTTGGGGCCGATGCCGGGGGTCTGCAGTCCCCAGAGCCCATGCGGTGTTTGGCAGGCCTATTGCCTGCCGCACACGCGGGGCAGTGGGGCACCGCAGAGCACGATGCCGCCTGGTGTCCGGTCTGACCGCAACGGAAACATAGCCCGCTGCAGTCAAAGCAGTTTTTGCATGTCGGTCGGGTATGCCCGACCGCCATGCATTTATAACACCTCGCGGGCCGGGGCTCTAGCACCGTTACCCGCGCCGAGCTCCAGCCCTCGAGGAGTCTGCCTGAGTCGGCCAATTGCTTGACTGACTCCACCGGACCTTGCACCCAGGCAGCACCGACGCCGCCCGGACCAGGGCGGATGGTGCCAATCCGGACGGTGTCCGAGGCACATCCGGTACGCGCCATAATGGCCTCCCGGACGTCCTCCACCGTCACGGAATCGTCCAAGCCCGTCAGGCGCATCTCTGCGCACTTGACAGGCCTGGCGATTCGGACGCCATCCTCTGGCCCGAACAGCCCCCCCGCAGCTTCGAAGCCACACTATCGGCCATCTTCGCGCCCTCGGCCCCAGGGAACTCGAGAATTCGAGCCCCTGTCCGAGCCTTGCGGGTTCTAGCCTCGACGCCTCCGATGTCGGAGACGTCCAGCTCCCGCCGGGCGCGTTTTAGGATGGCCTCATAGTTGAGGCCCCTCTCAGCCGCCTCAGGCAGCACGGTGATGACTACCGCGGCCGTCTTCGGCGACTTGAGGCCCCTGCGCGATCTTTTCCCCTTTCTGCCGGCTCCCGCCTGGGGAGCGGCGGCCACGGCGGCACTCTTGGCCGCCGATCTCCGCTTCTGGCCGCGTGCCTTCCTGCTCCGCTCAGCCACCTGCCAGCCCTGTTCGAGCCTGGCAGCAGCGCTGAGCGCAGCAGGAGTGGTCGCGGGTGCGCTGGCCGGCGCCTGCGGTGCAATCGCTGGCGCCGGCCGCGGCCCGGCCATGGCGGGAGCCGGCACCTTGCCAGCCTTCTTGGCCCCCTTGGGCCCAGCGGCGGCCGCAGCGTAGCTCACCACGCGGCCACCCTGATAGGGCAGCGGGGTGGGAGCCGACGCTTGCGGCCGCCTCGCTCTATCCGTGGCGAGCGGTGGCCGGAGGGGTGGCTCGGGCGGAAGGCGATCCACCAAGGCCTTGATGCGCGCATCCAGCATAAGCTCAAGCTTAGCTTGGGGCCTGCCGCGCTTCTTGGCGGCGCCCACGGCCGGCGCGGTGGGCGCAACCGGTGCGGCAGTCACCACAGGCGCAGGCGGCGCCACGGGCACAGTCGACGGGCCCGCCTTCTCCGGCGCAGCCCGTTTCGGCGGCGAGGCCGGCGTCGGCGGTGCAGCTGGCACTAAAAGTGCGAATTGAGACCGCAGGTCAGCCACGTCTTTGGCCAACCCGCGGTTCTCGTTCCATACCACCGACAGCTCTGACTCGAGCTTCCGGTTGCGCTCCCGCAGGCCGGAAACCTCCTTACTGAGGCGGGCATTCGCGACCTGCAGGGCCGCAACCTCGCCGCTCTGGCCGGCCGGTTCTGGGGTCCCCGGCCTCGCCGCCACCGCCGATCCCCTACCCCTGCACCCCCTGCGCATGGCCGAGACCTTGGGAGGAGGCATGATGGAGCTCCCCTCCGAGTCGGTGTTGGAGCAAACACCCTCTAGTAGGGGGCGCTTTCGGACTCTCGGGGGGAGGGCCTTCTCCCTCTCCCTCCTAAAGTTTAGGGCCGCCGGCGACGCGGCGGCCCCCCTATCCGCTACCTGCCTAACCACCCTATCCACCATCCCGGACGAACCAACACCACCCATCATCCCGGACAGCTTTACGGCGTGCTCGGCGCCCTCCTTCATACGTTGGCCGACGCGCGGCCCCTCGTCTTCGGACGGTCCTGCGGCACTTCCGCCCTCATCCGTTATCATCTCCGAAGCCGCGTCGGTCTCCTCATCTACCGATGGCTCTGCGGCACTGCCGCTCTCATCCTGCGACGGCTCTGCGGCAGTGCCGCCCTCATCGCTCGGCAGCCTCAACTCCGAGCTGCCTTCCATCTTCTTGGAAGGCCCTGCGGCAATGGCGCCCTCGTCCTCGGTTCCGCTGCTGCAGCCAACGCTGACGCTCTCCTCCAGCGACAGCCCTGTGGTGGACCCAGTCTCCTCCTCCGACGGCTGGGCATCGACGCCACCCCCGTCCCGCGATGGCCCTGCGGCAGGAGTGCTGCCACCCTCGTCGCGTGCGGCAATAGCGGCCGCTTTCTTCCGCTCATGATATGCCTTTGATGTTATGCGGGCTCGTGCCGCGGCAGAGCGCCTCGGCTTCTTCCGGGCCTTCTTCTTCTCCGCCTTCTTTTCCTCCTTCTCCTCTTCTTTCCCCTCCCCCCGGTGAGCCTCTTGGTGTTGTGCCGGGCTCTCGGCAGATAAAGCAGGTGTTGTCCCCCTCCCATACGACTGGGGACTGACTGTGCTGGTGACTGTGCGCCTCTCGCGCTCATAAACCAGCACAGTGAGGGACTCCCCGACGTGGCCGGGACCCTCTGGAGTAGGTACGTCCGTTTTCACACTTGCCATCTTGTTGGACGTTTTTATGTCTTGCCTTGACTACCACTCTAACGACTGGACGCTCGCGCGTTTCTTAACCCACCAGCCATACATCTCCTCGCCGAGTGGCCAAACTTAAGATTGGGGTATAGGCGTTATAGGGGTTATAGGGGTTTTCTTCCCCGCGGTCCTAAGACCCCCGGCCCTGAGCTTAGGCCGCAGTCGCACTCAGGGTTACGGTTTGGGCCTTCCGGGTCTGGCCGCTCGCGAGCGACCGACCCGTCACGTCCCCGGGCCGTGACGCCACCGTCTCTGGCGACGGAGTGCCATGAGGCACATCCGCCCCATTGGCCCCGGGTCAGATCCGCCGTGCGCTCTGCCATCAGAGCCGCAAGCGGAGACCCCCTCCTGCCGGAATCTTGGCCGTCCAAATGGACGCGTGACGTCCAAATGGACGTTTCCAGGGAGCACCACGTGGAGGTGCTCCGGCCCCGCCCCCCCGTATAGTGACGACTTACGTTATTTCTCAATAGCTTCATAATTCAAACTTTGAAAGTAATAAGAATTGATAAATTTAAATTTTGTGTTTATTTCGATTTCACTATCTACGGATAAAGTTTCTTATCCAATCTGCATTATTCTTTAGCTTGTAATATGATATTATTAAAAGTATAACAAAACATGTAAAAGTAATCGGCTTAAAGCGCTGTTGGATTTATAATTCTTTGATCAATAGCACTAATGCCACAGCTACAAGAAATATCACTTATAAAATGAGAGAGACTCCTAAAGTGTATAAACGAGTTTCTGTTTCGTTATGGTATCATTAAAAATATGAAATGTCCTTTGTGAAAACTTTTCTTCTTAAAAACACCAGTATTTTTTGATTTTTTACGAGAAACGATAAACTTTTACATTAAATAGCTTTCACTCGTTTTTATCCGGATACTACAGTAACATTTGTTCTTGTTTTGAAAAGTTTTTTTTTAATACGATACTGAATGTTTTCGAGGTCACTAAACGGACAGAGTTTCTTTATATGAAACTACGTTCAAGTATTTTCTACTCGGTAGATACTTAACTAGTATTGTATTGGGCTAATATTATCTGCTCTTAAATTGCTTTTGTTGTTTACGTATAGTCATTGTTCATTATTTCTTTTGAAGTTATACCTACTTATTTTGGCGCGTTAGAGAAAAATAATGAGACTAATAAATGTTTACGCGTAACAAAAACTGACATTCTGAAGTTAGTCAACATTTTTTACGATGCGAACACAGTCACAAATGTCAGAAAATGCGTTATAATAAAACTTTTAATGTAATAAATCTTTTTTTTGTTGTAAATTAAACTACTTTATGGATTTCATCGCGTTTGTATTTGATTTGTGATTGGATGACGTTTCGAACACTTTACAGCATTCATGGTCGCGGGCGGACTAAGATATCTTACGTCCAAACAAGTTAACGTATAACAGATATTTATATTATATAAAAAATTTTTTAACGGATAGATTTTCCTTTTTTTTCCTTTTTTTTCGTCATGGCGGTCAGGATCATCCGCGGGTACCGCACGGTGGCGACGGAGGCGGCGTGCCTATTGGCCGGGACTCCCCCGTGGGACCTGGAGGCGGAAATGCTTGCCGACTTGTATCGACGGGTGTCGGGAGTGCGCGGGGAGGGCGGTGTTGTTTCCTTGAGGGAGCTCACCGCCTGGCGCGTCGACGCCCGCCGAGACGTCATCGCCCGTTGGGCAGACCGGCTGGAGAGGCCTCGATACGGTGTTTGGACCGTGGAGACCTTCCAGCCGGTGCTGATGCAGTGGTTGGAACGGCGGCACGGTGTGTTCTCCTTCCGACTCGTACAGGTCTTGACGGGCCATGGATGCTTCGGCAAGTACCTGTACAGGGTCGCTAGGAGGGAGAGAACTCCGTCCTGCCACCACTGCGATTGCGACAAGGACACGGTGCAGCATACGTTCGAGGTCTGTGCCGCTTGGGCAGAGCCGCGTCGTGAACTTGTCGCAATCCTCGGTGCCGACCTGACGCTTCCGACCATCGCTAGGGAGATGCTCGGCAGCATCAGGAATTAGGACGCGGTCGCAGCCTTCTGTGAGGCAGTTATCTCGCAGAAGGAGGCGGCGGGTCGCGAGCGCGAGGAGCACAGCCTCGATGATGCGACCCGCTGCCGGCGACTGGGGCGGCGCAGGCGTGACTGCCTGCGTGCCATGCCGCCCTAGACGAGGCCGCGGGTGACGTGACCGGGGATTAGTCCATCACCCGCCGAGAGGCCGACCGCGTGAGGAATGACCGACGTCCTCCCCGAGGGGGGGGACGTCGGTCGATGGGAGGGTACCCCGGGTAGGGGGTATTCCGTCGGGCCGACCACTGATGACAAGTAACCCTGCTCCAGTGGTCGGCCTAAAGACGAAGGCGACGTGGTGTTCGGGTGGGTTGCGGGTGTTGCGTGCTTAAGCCCCTTTGTCGCCCCGGACGGAGTGGTGCGGAGGCGCGCCGACCGCAGCCCACCTCAAAAAAAAAAAATAGTATTTATGTTAAGTGCCTTTCTGTCGCGGAGGAGGCTCGAGCCCAGCAATGGGACATGTATGAACGGAAATGAATAAAATAAGAGACTTTTAAATCTTTCAATACTGATTTCTGATGTTTCCACGAGTATTACACATCCTTACTAATCCTTACTAATATTATAAATGCGAAAGTAAGTTTGTTTGTTTATTTGTTACGCTTTCACGCTTAAACCATTGAACCGATTTTAAAAATTCTTTCACCAATGGAAAGCTATAATATCAGGGAGTAACATAGGCTAGATTTTATCCCGGTATTCCCACAAGAACGAGAGCTACGCGGGTAAGGCAACTGAAACTGAAGCGAAGCGAGGACGGGTTGCTAAATAAAAGTACTTTACGGATTTAATTCAAATCATTTATTATGCATAGACCCTGAGAGGGCACTTATATATTGTCGATTTTACAAAATAAAATTAAATTATCCAAAAAAAAAAAATAAACTACCACCGGCTCGGCACGCGACCGCTACTGAGAAGATCCGGCAAGAAACTCAGCGGGCGTGTCTATTATTTTTAATTATTTTTTTCTTCTTACTAGATATACAATTGTTTACATGTTTTGTAAGAACTAGCTCCAGTGTGATGCCCTTCGAACTGCAAGATACTTAATATAATTCAAACGATTATGGCTGGACCAGATCCCACAAGCGGCACCCGATCACGAGTTAACTACTAGAGCAGCCATCACGTTTGTATTTGATTTATGATTGTCCGATGTTTCAAACTCCTTACAGCATTCCGTGACCATGAATACACAAACGTGATAAAATCCGTAAAGTAGTTTTATTTACAATCCTTCAATACTTTTCAATCTATATGTTTGATTATTACTGGTACTATGTATTGTGACATTGACTTTGCCTTACAAAACCTCTACTAAATTAACCTTCATTCATCTCGGTATTCAATCACATGTTGAGTAATTACTATAGATTGCTTTTCCTGTTTCATTAGAGAGGTTGATTAGTTACATTGTTTGTTATGTATTATAGTATGGGTGAGACACTATTAAAAATATAATTAAATATACACTATATTACGTACTAGCAACCCGCCCTCGCTTCGCTTCGGTTATAGGTTATAGTCGTTTTACCAGCGTAGTTCCCGTTCCCGTGGGAATACCGAGATAAAATATAGCCTAGTTTACGCCCTAATATTATAGCTTTCCATTGGTGAAAGAATTTTTGAAATCGGTCCAGCCGTTTTGAAGATTACCCGGAACAAACAGACAGACAGACACAAAAATTTTTTAATTGCCATTTTAGGCATAGACACCTATATATACGTGCAAATAACCGTGTGAGCATGAAAAAAGCCTATTATTTTGACATTACAAACAGACATTCCAATTTTATTTATTGGTATAGATACATATATAAACGTACAGTTTCATCAAAATCCATTCAGTAGTTTTTGCATGAAAGAGCAACAAAGATCTTCACATCTTCACATCCTCACAAACTTTCGCGTTTATAATATTTATAGGACTTTTTTTTTTTAGGGGTGGGTTGCGGTCGGCGCGCTCCTCGTACCACTCCCTCCAGGACGACAGAGGGGCGTAAGCACGCACACCCGCAACCCACCCAGGATGCCCATGCACGTCGCCTTCGTCGTTGGGCCGACCACCGGAGCAGGGTTACTTGTTAATTCCCCGGTCACGTCACCCGCGACCTCGGCCAGTCGCCGGCGGCGGATCGCCTCATCGAGGCTGCGCTCCTCGCGCCGACGATCCGCCCTCTATTTCTGCGAGATCACTGCCTCGCAGAAAGCTGCGACCGTGTCCCAATTCCTGACGCCGCCGACCATCGTCCTAGCGATAGTCAGCAGCGTCAGGTCGGCACCGATGATTGCGACGAGTTCACAGCACTGCGCTGCCCAAGCGACGCAGGTCTCGAGCGTATGCTGTGCCGTGTTCTCGTCGCAATCGCAGTGGTGGCAGGACGGTGTACTCTCCCTCCTCACGATCTTGTGCAGGTATTTACAGGCTCTGGTATGTACAGGCTCCATATTTAAATAAACACAATATGTTGAAGATGACCTCTAGGAGAAAGATACATTTCGCCAGTTTTGTTTATAGTATCATTGCCACTCAAAGCCCTAAATACTTGTATTATAAACTATACTGGAAAGTAGACCAATGTAAATACCCAGTCCGTTCTACGGTGCATCCTCTTATAGTGCCAAAATATAGGACCGCTGCCTTCAGGGGAAGCTTCAAATATGCTGCAACACACTGCTGGAACATATTATCTCCTCCACTGCGCCAGCTAAAAGCAAAGCAAAGCTTTATAAATAACCTGAAAAAACACTTCATGTTTATACAAAACCAAATTTAAAAACCATTCCTTTATTTATCTTTCTTTTCTTCTTCATTTATTAAACAAATGTGTACATTTATGCTGTCTAACAAATGCAGAATTATATATACATATTAAGCATACCTTTATATCCTTAGCATGGTAGCAATGATTCGATACATCCAGCAGTGTGCTGCCACAAATGGGGTTCTCTTGGTCAATCGTGTAATACGGCTTGTCAATAATTAGCCACATTACGTTGATAATATTTTCACCACACATATTTAAAAGTCACATTTGATTTGCCTTATAACTTTCACTAATCATTATAATTGTCGACCATTAATTATAACTACACTTATACAGCTAACAAATCTGATAATAATATACAGATATACGAGTAAATATTCGCTTACAGATAGAGCAAAATCACATCACAGGTAATGCCACAGATTAAAATATATATCTTTTTTTTTTTTTTTAATTTTTTCTTGGTTCATTTACGTAATTTTAAGACGATCTTATCCTTTATTTTGTTATTATTTTTATATATGTTTTTTAAGTTAGATTATTGTTATATTTGTTATTATTGCAATATATTATTTGTAAAGAGATACTTATAATTCGCCAATGTCTTTTATACTCTGCTACGTGTACATCGCTGACGAACGTCGCAGGACGCTGCAGAATATCAGCGTTGTGGTATTTACTGAGTAGATACCTCAGCATTATGCTGAGCAGCTATCCCTTTGCTCTTTTGCGAAGGAGACCAGATCTTTATGTAATTTTTGTTATTTTCGTTGTTTCTCTTTTTCTTTTTTTTTGTTAGTTATAGTTTTTATCTTATTGTACTTCTATTATTATGTTCTTGTAGGTGTTCCTTTCGTAAAAGAGTAATAAATTATTTTTCTTTCTTTCTCTCTTTCAGGTATTTGGCGAAGCACCCATGCCGCGTCAACACCTGCACTAGTCGGAAGGAGAGCACCCCGTGCCGCCTTTCCAACCACTGCATCAGCACCGGCCGGAAGGCCTCCACGGTTCGCACCCCGAACCGAGGCCTCTCTAGCCGGCCTGCATAACGGGCAATGATGTCTCGGCGGGCGTCGACGCACCAGGCGGTGAGCTCCCTCAACGAGACCACACCGCCCTCCGCTCGCATCCCCGTCACCCGCCGATACAATCCGGCGAGCATTTTCGCCTCCAGGTCGCACGGGGGAGTCCCGGCCAATAGGCACACTGCCTCCGTCGCCACCGTGCGGTATCCGCGGATGGCCCTGACCGCCATGGCCCTCTGTGGTCACCATAGAAGAGCCCTGAGTCGGACGGTCATGGAACCCGCCCACACCGGTACGCTGTACAGGGCCATCGACCGGATGAGCCCCGCGTACAGCCGTCGGCACGTAGCGCTCGGTCCGCCCACGTTCGGCATAAGCCACGATAGGGCGGTCGCCGCGCCGTCGAGCCGTGGAGCGAGCCTGTGAAAATGCTCCCGGAACCACCATTGCACGTCGAGCACCAGACCCAAATACCTCATATGGGCCCGGATACTGATTTCAACCGAATGGACGGTGATCGATGCGCCAATGGGAGGGCTCATACGGCGCCCATGGAACAAGAGGGCCTCCGTCTTGTGCAGGGCGACCCTCAACCCCTAGCGCCTCGATCCGCCTGATGATCTCTTCGGTGCCTAGAGTCGCCAGGCTTGCCGCCTCTTCTAGCGTCCCACCGCGGGCTGTGACGAGCGTGTCGTCAGCGTAACATATCACGGCCAGCCTGGGCGGGAGGCTCCCCCTCAACGCCCAGTCGTAGCCGATGTCCCATAGGGTGGGTCCGAGGACCGACCTCTGTGGGACACCGTACGTCATGGGCGTTTGCACAACGTCCCCTGCTCGGTTGGTGCAGAGGACGATGCGCCCCTCTAAATAGCCTGCCACTAGCCGCCTCAGGTAAGCTGGCACCCCGTGATACCGGAGCGCCTCGCTGATGCAACTGGATGGCAGACTATTGAATGCGTTGGCGATGTCTAGGGACACCACCAACAGCACTCCCCCGCCGGTGAGGGCCTCAGTCGCCACGGCCCTCAGGCGCAACAGAGCCGCGATCGTCGAACGACCCCTCCTAAACCCAAACTGGGCGTCCGACAGATCCGGCCCCGTGCCGACGAGGTGCTGCTCGATACGGGCAGCTACCACCCTCTCCAGTAATATTAGTAGGATGGAGACAACATAGTTTTTTATTCTACTTCTTTGTTGCAAAAATAAGGAACTGAAGATTTAAGTATAATCATGTTTATTCACGGATGGTATTAACAATAATTGACAATTGACAAATATAAAACGGATATATGCACACTAGCGCCATAAATAGTAAAAGTACAAAGTATTGCGTTTAGAAATTAATGTTTACTATTTCAACATTCTTAACCCATTGACGATACACTGTTAAGCGCGAGCTCGACTCCACAATCAGAATGTTTCATAGATTTTAATTGGTCTGCTATATTACGCTGGCCAGACAAGATGGTATAGTCGTAATTTATGTCTTCCTTTTCTTACTTTAATTTTAAATAAGAATGTTTGAAATTAGATTTAGAGGTGAAACTCTTTTTTTTAAGAAACTTATTATTCAGCATTTCGTCGTCCACTGCGGGAGGTAAACGTGAAGTACTCTTCTATTTCGTAATCGAATCTTCATCATCGCAGCCCACATACGTCCCACTATTGGGCTCGGACCACCTCCAATAGGAGGGAATTTGATCTATTATACCATGCTGATCGGACGTGTTGGTATATGGTTTCATTTCGAGTTTTCCTTCTCTTGAACAGATCTTATGTGCATATTACATCCCTTAGTTGTCTTTTACGACATCCACGGGCAAGATGGTGAATCTTCTTACTCCATTACCACACGGAATTTGAGTGCTATTTATATACTGTGATAATATTCTTTTAATTTACGAGTGTTTATATTACTTGTAAATTTTTAATACTAAGCCTTCGTAACGTTTAAATTAAAACAATATTTGATCTTCGTTATCAACATCTTAACCATGGCGTAAGATAAAGTGGACGGGATAAAATAAAAAAGTAATAATCCTACGGAGAAATGAGGCGACTTGAAGGAGGCCTCATTAACTTCAGCGCAAAAGCCTGAAGAAAATAATCAGCGGTAAACAAAAGGTAGATGGCGGGTAGCTGGAATAAATAGCAATCTTTTTTAATTTAAAAATATACGAAGCATTCAAATCCGTAATTTGTCTATAAAAGATATGTTCATAATACAGTGATTCTATCGGTTTAACTATATATCTATACAAATAAATAAAACTGAAGTGTCTGTTTGTAATGTCAAAATAATATTTCATGCTCACATGATTATTTGCACGATACCTTCCTATGCCTAAAATACAGTTTAAAAAGTTTTTGTCTGTTTGTCGGCCTGTCGGTCTGTCTGTCTGTCGGTCTATCTGTCTGTCTGTTTGTTTGAGGTAATCTTCAAAACGGTTGGACCGATTCTGATAATATTTTCCTACCAGCTGTCTATATAAGGTGTAACTTAGACTATATTTTATTCCGGTATTCCCACGAGAACGGGAGCTATACGGGTAGGGCGACTGAAACCGAAGTGAAGCGAGAGTGGGTTGCTAGAACTTCATAATTTTTAATTTATAATAGGAAAATGGAGATAATGGCCTCCAGTGACCATGAACGCCGGAAAGTGTTCGGCACTTCAATAAAATAAAAATCAAATAAAAAATTATGCGTATCTACGCGTAGTTTTATGTCATACTAGCAGCGCCCGCGACTTCGTCCGCGTAGAATAGTGACTTTGGGGGGTATAGTGACTTTCAGGATTTATTTATTTATTTTAAACCTTCTGTGGCCAAACGTTAAGAACCTTCAGCATTTGATTCCCGTTGTCAATTAGACGAAGTTTGAGTTGTTTGTGAAGCCAAACGTTGTGTTCGTTCAAGGCTTGTTTCTCTAGCGCGGTTTCGTTCAGCGATTTCTCGTTGAGTAGCTCTGCTATTTTCAACCTCTGTCTCATTGCTGCGCATAAGTCGCAGTCGTTTTGCAGTGGCAGACTGTCGAGAAAGTTGAGGTCTCTTTCTAGGTATTTCGCAGAGGCTACCGCCCTCTCGTCCCTCATGACCGCCCGCCACATCATACATACACGCGCAATACTTAATACTTATTTGGCTACAACACTAATACTTACATTTTCAATATCGCAATATCTTTTGAATGATAGGTCTGGATTTAATAATTCAAAAACTTCTAGGAAGGTATTGAATCCGTCTTGAATATGAAGTAATTTATTTTAATAAGGATTAATACCGAGGCACAAAATAAAGAGGTTTTAAACCGACGGTATTTTAATTATTAAAAAAAAAAGCACTTATTGTGAGATAACTACAATAGTTAGACATAATTATGGTGTCGCGATATTTTTTGTAGACAATTATATGTGCTGCAAAGTTGTAGTACATTGTTTTGTTCCATAATCTATAGTTTTCACAGCACACGCGATGTAAGGATTTTTCGGGTCATTTTTTTACACCTTGGGTTACATTATTGGAGTTTTAGTACGGATCCTTATTTTTTTTTAAATATAAGATAGTTAGATAGATAGATATAAGATAGATAGATAGATAGAATTTTTCAAATCGGACTAGCGGTTCCTGAGATTAGCGCGTTCAAACAAACAAACAAACTCTTCAGCTTTATAATATTAGTATATACACACGCGTACATAAACTCATTTGCAAAAAAAACGGGTGGTTTTGATTTTCATTCATATTTAAAAAGATACAATACCAAAAAGGTTTCAATCGTTTGTACACGTTACTGGCCGGTTTTAAAAATGCTGTGGTATTTAAAAAAGTACGTTCTAAATTCAATTTTTCATTTGATGTTCATTTTTACAGAAAACCCCTTTTTATCCTACATTTTTGGCGCGAAGTTCCAGAAGTTAACATCGACTTTCATAACTTTTATTCAATTTTTATCGATTAATTTCATATCCTTGACTGTCAAAGCTTTATTTAATGCTGTTTGGCTGTATCAAAAATGGTAGATAAAGTGGTAAAAGCTACCAAAATTATCGCGCTGCTTGAAGAGGGTTGCAGCCAATGTTTCGTGGCTAGGAGGCTAAATGTTGGTCGCTCGACAGTCCAAAGGACCTGGCAGCGATATCAGGAGACTGGTTCCGTCGAGAGAAGGCCTGGTTCTGGAAGAAAACCATGTACCCAACCACGGGATGATCGTTTTCTTGTGAGTCGCGCATTGAGAAATCGCAAATCTTCGTATGTGGATCTTAAGAACAACCTCCAAGAAGTAAGAAATGTGCATATTAGTCTATGGACGGTCAGGAGGAGGCTTCTCGCTGCCAATATACGCAGTCACCGCCCGGCCCGCGGCCCCAAATTACTCCGTGAGCACAGAGTTCACAGGCTTAGGTTCGCTAGAAATTGTGAATCATGGACTCAAGACGATTGGAATAGGGTTTTGTTCTCTGATGAAGCCAGGATATCTCTGTTCGGTGAAGATCGACGTCGGCGAGTGCTAAGAAGACAAGGAGAACGCTTTGCAGAGGCATGTTTCGAAGAAATCACACCTTATGGTGGGGGCTCTGTTATGTTTTGGGCAGGAATAAATTCAATGGATCGTACAGAGTTAGTCTTCATTGAAAACGGCTCACTGACTGGGCATCGATACATAACGGAAGTTCTAATTTCTCATGCACAACCCGCATTGGCCGCTCTAGGTGAAGACTCGATTTTTATGGACGACAATGCTCGCGCCCACCGATCCCGCGATGTTAATGCGTATGTGCAAGAGGTCGGCATTCGTCGTTTGGATTGGCCAGCTCGAAGTCCCGACCTCAATCCCATAGAGCATGTCTGGGACGTTCTGAAACGGCGTGTGAGATCAGTACACCCGGCTCCGCAGACCATCAGAGAGCTGAAGAATGTGATTACTGCGGAGTGGGAACGTATTCCGCAAGCAAGTATCCGGGATATACTCGCTAGCATGCCCAGACGAATTCAAGCTGTGATTTTAGCTAGAGGGGGTCACACTCGATACTAAACATTTATCTGCTTTTACTTTATTAAAGAAAAACAAACAAAAAATCTTTTTTATTTTTACTTCATGAGCATATGCACTACTAGCGAATATACACTACTAGCGAGGTTTAGCATTATTTCCCATAAATTGTATCTAAATTTTATGAAATACTGATGAAAACGATTATTTTCTTATTAATTTAGCAAATTGTGTGGATAAAACTACCTATAATTATCAAACAAAGAAATATTAACATTTGAAATGGTTCATTGCTTAGGTGCCCGTTTTTTTTGCAAATGAGTGTATAATCGGTAGCGTGATAAAGGGTGGGGAAATGATTGCCTATACTGCGATATTAATTAATTATTAATTTTATGGCAGTCTCATGGCTAGAATATTTTCGAGTTTTTGAAGTTGTGTTTATATCTACTATATATAATGTAACACCGCTGACCCAACAGAACGTCGTTCTGTTCAAATAAAATAAAAGGCACAGCAGCGTCACCTATCGGGCCCAATTGTGAATCTAAACCATTCTCGAATCCCTTTGAGCGCACACAAAATTTTTTATCATCATTGGTCCAGCCGTTTAGGAGGAGATCAGTGACATACACACGAACACAAGAAATTTACATATAAAGATTACATATAAAGATACTAGCAACCCGCCCTCACTTCGCTTCGGTTTCAGTCGCCTTACCTGCGTAGTTCCCGTTCCCGTGGGAATACCGGGATAAAATATAGCCTATGTTACTCCCTGATATTATAGCTTTCCATTGGTGAAAGAATTTTTGAAATCGGTTCGGTGGTTTAAGCGTGAAAGCGTTACAAACAAACAAATAAACAATCAAACAAACATCCTTACTTTCGCATTTATAATATTAGTATGGATAAAGAAGATAAGTTCGATTTTATTTTCCAGGTGCAATATTTGCAACATTTCATTGGTATCAGTTACTAACATAATATGCAACATTTAATTTCAAGATAATTTATAAAAATAAACATAAACACTAAATAACATCGTAATATTTGCACGTATTACATACTTTTTTTTTTAGGGTGGGCTGCGGTCGGCGCGCTCCTCGCACCACTCCGTCCGGGGCGACAGAGGGGCGTAAGCACGCACACCCGCAACCCACCCGAACACTACGTTGCCTTCGTCGTTGGGCCGACCACTGGAGCAGGGTTACTTGTCATCAGTGGTCGGCCCGACGGAATACCCCCTATTTGGGGTGCCCTCTCATCGACCGACGTCCCTCCCTCGGGGAGGACGTCGGTCTTTCCTCACGCGGTCGGCCTCTCAACGGGTGACGGACTAACTCGGTCACGTCACCCGCGGCCTCGGCTAGGGCGGCATGGCGCGCAACGTATTACACACTAACAGCCAATAGTAAATAGGTATAGCTATTAATTTTTAATATTAAAAATGGCTAGATATATGGATAAATATGTTCATCCGATTAAGTTAAAATTACTATATTCTAATAATGTCGATACATTTTTATTTTTTTGTATAGTTCTAATACATTCATGATCATTATCATCATCATGGCTCATTAAAGTCCCACTTTTTTATTTGGTACTGGGTTACGGTCGGCACACTCCTCGCGCCACTCCGTCTGGGGCGAAAAGTCCCACTGCTGGATTCGAGTTTCCTCCACAATGGGAAAGAAATTGACATACTATACCGCGCTGGTCAGATGGCCACATGAAAAACCCCATTGCAGGCATATTTATTTTAAGTTGAATTCACATCTGGTATATTAACTTGCATCACACGTGGGTTTTATGATGTCAAGATATTTCTAGAAGTCGAAAACGTTAATAAGAAAATAATATTCGATATATTGGTCATTGTAGTCTTTGGTCTAAATAGGTTGTGCGATATTACAGTGAAATAGGCACATGTTATAAAATACAAAAATCTAATGAATTCTGATGTGTACGCGAGTATTACACATCTATACCAATAATCTATACCAATAAATAAAATTGGAGTGTCTGTTTGTAATGTCAAAATAATAGGCTTTTTTCATGCTCACACGGTTATTTGCACGACACCTATGCCTAAAATACAGATTAAAAAATTTTCGTCTGTCTGTCTGTCTGTTTGTTCCGGGTAATCATCGAAACGGCAGGACCGATTTCAAAAATTCTTTCACCAATGGAAAGCTATAATATCAGGGCGTAAACTAGGCTATATTTTATCCCGGTATTCCCACGGGAACGGGAACTACGCGGGTCAAACGACTAAAACCGAAGCGAAGCGAGGGCGGGTTGCTAGTTATAAATAAATCTATGGCTTTTATCGCGTTTGTATTTTATTTTTGATTGCCCGAAGTTTCGAAAAAAAATGTGGGTCAAAATTTAATAACTAATTTCTGTAGCGGGTAAATAACTATAATAATCTGTAATAAAGATGACTTGTTTGGATGTCAGACATCTTAGTCCGCCCGTGACCATGAATGCTGTAAAGTGTTCGAAACGTAGGGCAATCAAAAATCAATTACAAAAGCGATAAAATCCGCAAAGTATATACAAATATACAAAAATCTTTTATATCTTGCTTTATATCTGTCAAGCGTCGTTTATCTTTAGGAATTCATATCGAAATTTAGGATGACAAATGGTATTATTTGTTCCGTTTTAATTCTGAATGATCGAGTATAGATAGGATAGGGTTGGTAAGGATCATTAAATTTGTTTTGTTTGCGCCACGATTCATTGTTTCGTGAAATTATACCCTTGTTTAAGGCAATATCGATGCAATGTCCATTTGTGTTTTTTATATCTTCATGCCCTTGAGTATTTTTTTTTTGTTGGGACTAATCCCACCACACATTCCCACCATTGTAACTCCTGTAAGCCAGGATCCACAATGGTCTCCATAAATGACACCGAGGTTTGACCCTCAGGCAGTCCCGGGATATGATTTTAATTGTCTTGGGACCCGCAACAAATTTAATTAGAAAAGATTAAAGAGGAGGAGTGGGTGAGTGTGAGTGAGAGAGTTGGGTGTCCATCTCTTCTCGGGAAGTTGCACTCTGTGTGACCCAAGTGGGTGATATATATTAAATTTCTGAACTCATACTGTACCACAAGTACAGTTCTAACTTTGTATAGACTTATTGTGTGGTCCAAGCCCTTGAGTATATTAAAGCGTAAGCTGTAACATCACTGTTTTAATATAAAATCTAAGTTTCGTCATATTATTTATTATTTATGCATTATAAGAAAGAACGCTATTAATTTTTTGTTGAGATTTTTCCTCTAAAATGGATGAAAGAAATGTAAATAAAACTTCAATACTTTGTTCGTCATACAAAAGCCAAGACAGCGGTATCATTGACACGCTTAATAGGCGGGCAGAGGACCTGCCTAGCGCTTTCGTCGTCACAGACAAGAGGCTGGGCGGCTATAGCTTTTCAAAATTAAAGAGGCTACTATAACTTTTGATATTGAGTAATCTGTGTCAATGGACTCTGATTTAGAGAGTATGTAATTGTACTTGCTCAACGAAGTTATAGGCGATATGTTCACTATTATGTAGGAATCGACGGTGGTGCATGTGTTCATACTACCCGTTTTTAACTTCTCAAGGTAACAAAAGCTGGTAGCGGTAGAATAACTGTAGGCAGTGGTACTTTTGGACTTAACGTGTTTCTTGAACAAATAAAGGAAATAGCTATATAACTTTTTGGACCTAATAGATGTTTGAGCACATAGCTCAATTGTTGTTCACAACATTGTATTCCTACAGATACTTATATAATATAGGAGCTGACCCAACAAACGCTGTTTTGTTCAAAGAAAAAAGAATTCTCTTTGAAATCAATCGCAGCGTTACCGGCTACCGGGTCCAAATATTAATCTAAACCATTTTCGAACCCACTTTAATATACACAAAAATATCATTAAAATCGGTCCAACTGTTTAGAAGGAGTTCAGTTAAAAATACACGAACAGAAGATTGATATATATACTAGCTGACCCAACGGACGTTATTCTGTTCAAATAAGCGCCACCTACCGGGTCCAATTGTGAATCTAAACCATTCTCGAATTCCCTTGAACACGCGCAAAAAATTTCATTAACATCGGATCAGCCGTTTAGGAGGAGTTCAGTGACATACACACGTTGTACATTTTTTAACTATTACTATAGGTGGCAACATGGTGCGATTCAGAGTTCAATACAGCGACATCTATTGACACTGTTGGTAACTAAATAACATTTAACACACGTATACAAGAAATTTATTTATAAAGATATAAAGCCTTAATTAAAAAATGCCTCTTTATAACAACTCAATAAAAATATTATTAGGGTGTAAGAATATGACTCAGTAAGAATACAATTCACCACCATCTTTCTTGCCCCTGAGTGGCATTAAATACGACTAAAGGATTATTGCAGATAACATGATAGATGTTGCATAGGCAAGAGAAGAAAAACACTAAATAAAATGCTATACCAATCGTTCTGACCAGCGTGGTCAAAAAGTAGTAGGTCAATTTTCCTCCGATTGTGGCGGAGGTTCAAGCCCAGCAGTGGGACTTATATAAGCTGTGATGATGACTTTGTTAATCATAAATAATCATACATTTATTACATTACTAGCAACCCGCCCTCGCTTCGCTTCGGTTTCAGTCACCTTACCCGCCTAGTACCCCTAGAAGGTGAAAATTGACAAATGCTATTGATTCATTTTTACATTTTTACTGAAGAGTATTAATGCAAAATTTAAAGAGAATCGATGAAGATTTTTATTTCTCTTCAAACAAACTTTGCTACTGCGGTTCACCCCTTAGGGGTTGAATGCCAAAAAATTGTCTCCTAATGGGTCTCCACGTCACAAAATAAAATTACGGAAAAAATTGCATGTTTCTAGCTTCAGTAGTTTCAGCTCGGCGTTATAAGTTAGTCGACCAAATTCTTCATACATATTTACACCCTTAAAGGGTAACAATTAAAAAATGCTGAAACACGTGTTTACTTATTTTTATTAAATAGTATTTGTGGAGAATTTGATGAAAATCGATGAAGATTTTTTTCTCGCTATACAAACTTTACTACTGCGGTTTATCCCTTTAGGGGCTGAATTTCAAAAAAAATTTTCTTACTGGGTTTCTACGTCACGCAAAGAAACTAATGTCAAAATTTCATGTTTCTGCTTCAGTAGTGACGCCTTTGTGATAAGTTGGTAAACTGACATCGTCTACCTATTTTACACCCTTAGATGATGAAAATGGACAAACGCTGAAACACGTGTTTATTTATTTTTATTAAAGAGTATTTGTGCTTTATTTGAAGACAGTGGCTAAAGATTTTCTTTTCTTTCCATACAGACTTTGCGGTTGCGTTTCACCCCCTTAGGAGCAGAATTTCAAGAAATCCTTTCTTGGTGGGTGCCTACGTCACGAAATGAAACTACGATCTAAATTTTATTTTTCTATTTTCAGTAGTTTCGGCTCACCCTGTTCCTTTATATGTATATTACTGTCAACACTCCCTCAACACCTATTTTAGGTGGAATTTCGTAAAATCCGTTCTTAGCTGGTCTCTACTCGGCGAAACAAATATTCCTGCCAAATTTCAAGTCTGTACGCCTTACGGTTTCAGAGATATGGTGATGAGTCGATATATCGCTCGAAAACTCTCATCTCCTACATATATATAGATTTCATAACTCCACATAATCTATTCTAATGATGCAAACTATCTCTAACTTAGTTTACTTTTTACAGAAAAAAAATATTGCAAATTTTTCATTCACAACTAGTTAATGGTTTGCAAATTGTTTGAAACTAATACAACGCCGAGATATCCGTTAAAAAAGTATTCAAAAGTAGTTAGGATATAATGCAAGACTACTGGTAGCTAATTGCAGCATTTTTAGCATATAATTAATTTAATAAGCGCTCGGCACTCAGTTAAACCTCTTTGTTGCCGTGGCAAACTGCTCCATGAATAAAATTACTTTTAAAACTTTGTTGGACCTACAAATTCAACTGGGACTTTGATGGAGTATTCTCTTAAATATTTGGTAGTTTTGGTAACACCTCTGTGAAATTACAATGTAATTTGCTCGTTTGAAAACTGAACAATTTTAATAACTATTCAATTTATATTTAGTAGTTGCTTTAGTATTTTGCCATCATATCTATATGTACTTATATTTATACTAGCTGACCCAACAGACGTTGTTCTATTCAAATAAAATAAAAGGAATTCTCCTTGAAATCGACACAGCGCCACCTACCGGGTCCAACTGTGAATCTAAACGATCAGCCGTTTAGGAGGTGTTGTGACATACACGCGTACACAAGAAATATATATACTAGCAACCCGCCCTCGCTTCGCTTCGGTTTTAGTCGATTTACCCGCGTAGTTCCCGTTCCCGTGGGAATACCGGGATAAAATATAGCCTAGTATACGCCCTGATATTATAGCTTTCAATTGGTGAAAGAATTTTTGAAATCGGTCCAGCCGTTTTGAAGAATACCCGGAACAAACAGACAGACAGACAGACAAAAAAATATGAAGTGATTTTTAGGCATGTGTATAGTGCAAATAACCGTATGAGCATGAAAAAAGCCTATTATTTTGACATTACAAACAGACACTCCAATTGTATTTATTGATATACAGGCTGTATCAGGTTATGGGGCAACTGGTCAAAAGGAAGCTAGGCAATGGTGGTAGGAACCCATGAAAAAAATTTTAACGAAAAATATCGATTCGTTAAGGAATTAGAGACATGTAAACTTTTCAATTTTGTCATCGCTTTTTCGTGTAAATCCGATTGAAATGTATAAAGTCAATGATACTTAATACGCAACATATTCATACTTTGTTAAATGTTCATTAGAAATTGAATAAATCAATGATTACGTTCGCATAAGCAAGACAAACTTCGCTTTAAAACAGCTGATCGGCCGATGACCGTTGACGGCTCGCCGTTGTTACCTACGCTCATTGAAGCGTTTGCGCAATTCTAGGTATGAATGAATGAAATTATACTGTCGAAGCTTTACATGCCTACATGTATCCTGTCTGTACATGCCTACATAATACGTAACATTTAAGGCATAGACTGTTAGACACATTTTTTTGAAATCACTATAACTTTTATGTTATACGGTTTTTTGTGTAATGTACATTCTAATTACGATCTATGACCGTTAAACTACAACATACTCGAACAGTTGTCCCATAACCTGATACATCCTGTATATACAATAGATATATATATATATATATATATATATATATATATATATACATATATAGAATAGATATAGATTAAATTTATATTTAGTAGTTATATATATGTATATGTACTTATATTTATACTATCTGACCCCAACAGATGTTGCTCTGTCCAAATAAAACAAAAGGTATTTTCCTTGAAATCGACAGTAGCTCCACTTATTGGGGTCAATTATGAATCTAAACCATTCTCGAATCCGCTTAAACACACAAAAATTTCATCAACAGCTGTCTTTTCGTTTAGGAGGAGTTCAGTGACATACACATGCACATAAGAAATATATATATATATATATAAAAATATGTACTTTGCCGTAAGAATTCAATTCACCAC
This sequence comes from Lymantria dispar, assembly GCA_032191425.1. Classification (NCBI taxonomy): domain Eukaryota; kingdom Metazoa; phylum Arthropoda; class Insecta; order Lepidoptera; family Erebidae; genus Lymantria; species Lymantria dispar. The sequence goes on along the minus strand of CM063452.1, from coordinate 25,149,482 downwards.
TCCTTATCTCTCAAGCGAAGGAAAACTTAATTTTCCTCCTTTTGTAGAGGAGGCTTGAGCGCAGCAGTGGGACGTACCTATATGAGCCGAGACGACGATATATATGTAGGTATTACGACACAATAGAGACAAAGTCTGTATATTGAAAATCATAATCATCATCATCGCAGTCCACAAAGATCCCACTGTTGGTCTCGGGCCTCCTCCACAATGGGTGAGAATTTGACCTACTATACGATGCAGACAGGTTGGTATAGGGTTTCTTTTCGAGATTTCCTTCTCTTGCACAGACGTTGTGTGAATATTATATCCCACAGTAGTCTTTTACGATATCCACGAGCAAGATAGGGAGTGGTGAATTGTATTCTTACTCCGTCACTACTCAGACATCTGACAATTGCGGGACCACACGGACAATTGAATACATTTTTGAAAAATAGTAAAGAAGTTTTAGAATTATTAACATTCTGGTGATTTGTAAAATTTTGCCTATTTCATTTGTAAATTACGTGACAATTCTGAGACGAAATGCAAATTGAAAAAATGAAATTTAGCGTAACACGTACAGATTGTAAAAGCGCGTAGAATGTTTTTAACGGTAAAAGCTTATCTATGAATCAGTATATATGAATTTGTTACGTGGAATAATAGCTCCTGGTATATTTATAATCTTAAACTTATTAAATAAGATCATATAACTTTATATTGATATAATATATGAACTTAAATTAAATTAAAAGTCGTATTGGTAAGGGATTTTCTATCGTAGTGTTCGCAATATAAGCCAAGAAAAATTACAAACTTCCAAATTCAATTAGACTAATTGGATTATTTAGACAAATGTTACATGAGACTAGCTGACCCAACAGACGTTGTTCTGTTCAAGTAAAATAAAAGGAATTCTCCTTGAAATATACAACAGCGCCCCCTATCGGGTCCAATTGTGAAACTAAACCATTCTTGAATTCACTTGAACACATACAAAAATTTTCATCAAATTTCATCAACATCAGTCCAGCCGTTTAGGAGTAGTTTAGTGACATATACATGTACACAAGAAATTTATATATAAAGATGAATTGTTGACTTTATTACTGATAAATACTATTTTTTAACTTATATTATAAAAAGGAAACGTTTTATTTTTGTATGTTTGTAACAAATAAACTCAAAAACTACTAGACAGATTTCCATAATTTTTTCACAATTACATAGAATGCTTAATTATCCTTGAGTAACATAGGCTATATTTTACCCCGGTATTCCCAAGGGAACGGGAACTACGCAGGTAAGGCGACTGAAGAAGCGAAGCGAAGACGGATTTCTAGTTTAACATATTTTGGTATTTTCTTTGGTTATATATAGGATTCAATACCTGTATACATTTAAAAGGTGTTTTTCTTGTATTCACAAAATTCTTCCCATAATACTACACCAATCTTTAAGTATCATTCATTTCATTTAACGTTTGTTATTAATATTATTTTATTAATATTCAGCAATCAAAAGGTTGGTATCATAATATCACACATAACTTTATAATATGAGAAAATATTTGAGTGGATCAAATAACAATATCATATAGACTTCAGACCTCAATTGGCTAACTGCCAAGATAGATTGGTAAGCATCCAAGACAAACCGCGTCTTATTTGGTAAATAACTAGTACTTACAAGTATTTATACACAAGTTAAACTTGGAAAATTTTGGTCGGTATTTTAAAAGAATTTTATTTGGTTTAACTAAATAAAACTAAAGTCATATTATTTATATTGAGTTATGCCGCATATGTAAACGAGAATTCTCAAGAGCGGAATCTGCTTGAATTTACTGCAGTCTACAAGAATTTGTTATGCCATTGGGAGTTTATAATTGAAATATATACATTTTCTCAGATATTTTCACATTAATTTTTAAATTCTTTTTTTCAGTTTTTAAATATCATCTTCTGCTAATATTACGTCTAATTTTTCATTATGGTTGTCCATAAAGCATAGCAATGATAATTTGATCTCAGCAAAAGAAGTCATGAAGTATTCAAATGTGACTTTGTAGCAAAATGTTTGGTTTTATTATTGTAGGGAATGACGTGCTAACGGGAAGGGAAGAAAGAAGGGAAGAAACAATTGTTTCAAATTCTAAGGGCATCTTTATTTCTACAGGCTCGATAAATTGGAATGATACAGTGCTTGTTTATTATTACCAGATGAAGCGTTAGTTAGTTTTGCCGTGCGGTGACGGTAGTAAGAATATAATTCAATTCACCACTCCGTATTTTACCCGTGGGTGTTGTAAACGATGACTTTGGGATATAATATGCACCCGACATCTGTGCAAGAGAAGGAAAACTCGAAATGAAACCCTAATACCAATAGGCCTGACCAGCATGGTACAGTAGGTCAAAATCCCTCCCATTGTAGAGGAGGCCCGAGCCCAACAGTGGGACGTATGTGGGTTGCGATGATGATGATGATGGAGCGTCAGTTCATTTGTCGTTATAAGTATCATCATCTCAGCTGAAATGCGTCCCACTGCTGAGTTCAAGCTTGCTTTACAATAAAAAGAAAATTGACCCGTCACCACGAGGACTACCACGCTGTTCAAGTGGATTGATATAGGATTTTCTTTCGAGTTTTCTGTTTCTTGCGCATATATCATACGTTTATTATATCCCTTAGTCGATCTTTACGATATTCGATACCCTCTGGTCAGAAAGGTGGTGATGAATTGTATTTTATTTCGATACCATACGACAAAATATGAAATAATTAAAGAGTATTAAAGGATTTAATAAAAATCGTTATCATTAATTCTTTTTCGTATAAGTTCATATCGCTTAGAAACTAGCAACACTACATAGTATATAATATAAAACTGAATATAACATAAAAAAATACATTAACTTCCAAACAAGCTTTAGTTATAAAATTACTAAAATGTTTGTATTAATATATTACCAAAATAAAAGAGGTTTACACACTGTAGTTAAATGCAGCACGTCTTTATTTTGATAATAGATTATTTTTAACTTCTCAGCTATATTTTTAGTAAAAGAGCATGTTTAAAAGAAATACATAAATATTGAAAAAAAAAATAACGCCATGTGATAATTTGACAGTATGTGTGTAGCCTGCCTATATACAGTAGTAATGTGCATAATTTATAGTCAGTATGTATATACTTAGAAATAATTGATTTTTTCACGTCCCGTCCGTTCGTCAACGTTTTCTTGCCTACAAAGTCCTTTCAATTAATACACATATCAAATGGATTCTAAAGAAAATGTAATACTATTTTGCAGCAGTCGCCAACTTTCCATTTTCTGCTCTTCAAGACCTTTAATATACTAACCATATTAAGGAGAGTAAAAAGAAAATGTAATCCGTCGTCTATCTTGAGGCGATGGTCATAATGCATTTAGTATGATGTCACTAATTTCATCGTTTTCTATTCTTGAAACTTGAAAACGAGGAACATATCAAGGGTGTAGAAAAGAAAATGTAATCCACCATCTTGACGTGGTGGCCATATTGAATTTAATGTGAAATCACCTACTTCATTGCTTTCTATTTTCAAGACATTTTAGTATGATAGGCCATATTGGATGTAGGGGATGTCATTAATGTTATCATTTTCTATTCTTAAAAGTTTATCGTTTTATATCTATTCATCTTGGAACGTTGGTAATTTTGATTAATTTTATTGTTTTCTACTCTTTTATATTTACATTAAAAAGCGTTGAAAAGAATAATGTAATCCGCCATTTTGGAATGGCGATTATATTGACATTAGTACAATATTGTGTGCAAAATTTCAGATCAATCGGACACACGCAATTGTATCAAATTTAACAAACAAATACCGTACGTATAGGTGAAACTAAATAAAAGTTTGTGAAAACGGTTTATTTGTACCATATTTTTTTTTTATTTATAGAAAGATTTAGTATTTTCAGCTTGAAATTTTGAATGTGATTTACAACTGGCATTGGAAAAATGAATATGGAAAACGGGGAGAACTACTTTCAATTTAAAACTAAAATTTCTACAATTATCAAGATGCTTAAAATTCATTACACACGTAGTACACTACACACAAAAGCTTGAATATTTATCAAAGACAACACATTTAAAATAAAAAACATAAGTAGAATTTGACTGCGGCTATATTGTTTTTATGCGACACCGTGCACTTTTTTTAATCAACACCTTGAACTTTTTTTGTTTTTTTTTTTTTATATATTTATTTCATCCGGCTCTCTCGCTCACCGAACGAAGCGCAGTAACAAATTGCTACTATTCAGACGTCGATTTTCTGCGAGAGCATGGTACTGCCCCGGACGGACTGGCCCGCGGCTGTAGACAGATAACTGTCGACAGTGTGGTCCTACCACTCCACTACCACTACCACTAAGAAAATAATACTTGTATTGCGGGAGACTTTACAAACATAATTTAACGCATACAAATTATACTCAGAATCGGAACAACTATTTGTGAAACACGCAAAGTATTGCCCTGCGTGTGCATTAGTGTTGCCCAAAAAAGTCTTGGTCTTGCGGTCTTGGTCTTGGTCTTGCGAGAAATGCGAGACCGAGACCAAGACCAAGACCGCTTAATTTTTGCAAGACCAAGACCAAGACTGGCCCTGCAAGACTTGAGCAAGACCAAGACTGGGCCTGCAAGAGTCTTGCGGTCTTGCATTTAATTCAAATCACCATTTCAGCTTATATACGGTTGAGCTCGTGTCTTCTACATAACAGGAGGGAAATCGGCCGTGGCCGGAGGGGAATCGCCACGGTGATCGGCCGTGTTGTTACAGGTCATAAATGTCAAGTATTCCTTCTCTTGCACCGATGTTATATATTATAGCTCTTAGTCGTGGGTTCGCAGTCGCGGGTAAAATAGGGGGTGATGAATTATATTTTTACTCCGTCACTACACGGCAAGTCAAATCAGTCTTGAGATATCCATCTATTGGCCAATCGATTCCCAATGTTGATGTTGGCTTTTCAAAATTACTCTTCGGAAAGACTTAAGGACAAAAATACCGTAATCACGAGAGTGCTCTTGCCCATTATACATATTTATATATCCGTTTATTCATTAGCCCAACTACGTTCACTGTTGGACATAGAAATATGCCTACAATTAATCTACATAAATGTCCATGTAGGGACAGAGTACGATCACCATCAGGCAGTATATGAAGCGTTGCTCCCAGTGCTATTTTGACTCTGCCACGACTCACCCCAATCCAAGACAACCTTCGCTTTAACATAAATCAGCTGATCGGCCGATGACCGTTGATGAGTCGCCTTTGTACCTACGTAACCATTGAAAGGTTCGCGCAAATCTAATACCTATTTATACTGTCGAAATTTTACATGCTTACATATATCCTGTCTGTATATACCTACATAATGCATAAAATTTAAGGCATAAACTCTTAGACACACATTTTTGTAATCACTATAACTTTTACGTTATATTGTTTTTGTGTAATATACATTCTAATTATGATCTATGACTGTTGAACTACAACGTACACGAACAGTTGCCCCATAACCTGATACACCCTGTGTATATAACATATGTGCAAGAGAAGTGAACCTAGAAATAAAACCCTATACCAACATGTCTGACCAGCGTGGTCTAGTAGAACAATTTTCCTCTTACTGGAAGGAAGCTTAAGCCCAGCAGTGGCACTTTTATGAGCTGTAACGATGACGACGAATATCATACATTTTACAAGTATTAAAACCATAAAATTTTAAATCAGTTTTATATGTTCTTGAATAAATAATGTATTAAGAGCTACATGGATCCAGTGGCCAAAGTATTTATAAAGGCAATAGAGCAACAGGTTTTTTCAAGTATCCAGAGTATTAGTAACTAAACTGGAAATACAATAGATACATACCACTTAACTTGAAGGGGAATATAAACAATTGCATTAATTGTAAAAATATCACATTGATTATAAAACTGCCTCGTGTGGTGCCGTCTTAAGAAAATAGGGTCAAAAGTCCTGTCATAAGAGTAGTAACGCTGTCTAATGGAACACCAGGGGAATAGAAGAGTAATTTTCCCCAGTAGTAAGTATTGTATTCAATAGTGAACTATAGGCTAGCAGATGGATAGATAGGATAGGATGCTATTTGATTAATTTAGTTGGATTTTTCATTGCCATGATAAATGACTGTTACGTTATTCCAACTGCAAGACTTTGCGAGACTCTTGCTGCAATACCAAGACCAAGACCAAGACTCGGGTGCGCAAGACCAAGACCAAGACGAGACCAGGTGTGATGTTGCAAGACCAAGACCAAGACCGGTCCAAGTCTCGTCTTGGTCTTGCATTTGGGCAACACTAGTGTGCATTAATGAAATAATCAATGTATTGTTGAAGACTGTTGAAGTTTTTGCAAAAATGTAATTAACGTATTTATAGTATAGTATAGTAGTATAGTATTCTTTATTGATAACATAGTTACAGGTCAGTGGTTAGTTACATCGATCTCCATATTCATTCAATTTTAATGACAGTAATATATTTAATTATAATTATTAATTTATTATAAATAATAGAAAACATAAAAAAACATTTTAAAAGTAATCCAATTAACAAACCTTTACAATAATAAGAAATTGTATTATTAGAATTATATATAGAATGTTATATTAGAATTATATATAGAATAGAATTATATATAAATTAGAATAATTTTGATTTTTTTTAAGATACCTCACGTTATGTCATTATTGTTTATAATAGGCGGTCGTTATAATAGGCGTATTAAATTTCAAGCAACAAGTAAAATTCGTCAATGCTATAGAAATTATGCTCTAATAACCAGGCCTTTAGTTTCCGTTTAAAGTTATATATTGTAGTTGCATCGACAATATCCGCGGGCAGTCTGTTGTACACAGATGGTCCCATGATATAGACGGACTTCTCCGACTTAGACAGTTTGTGTGGCGGGGTAATGAGTCTGTGTGGAAATTTGTTACTACGCAAGGCATGTGAAGCATTTATCCCTCTTTGTTGGAAGAGGTCAAAATTAATATATATCATGTCAAAATTATTATAAAAATCATATTTTAAGCTGTGTGGTGGCGGCTTCGAATACTACCAACCCTTGCTTTGCTCGTGGGTGTCGTAAAAGACGACTAAGAGTCCTAGATTGACCCGGACCAACTCCATCTGGTACAATTGGGGTCAACGATTACATTCCCAAGGAGGGTTGACGTCAGGCAGGCGGCCGGTCATAAAAGTCATTGCCGAAACTTTTTGCAATATGTCAAAACAGATGACATATTGCGTCGACCCCAAGTAATTGGGATAAGAGCAAGATGATAATGATATAAAAATCATATTTTAATAATTCACATTTTAGGTCTATGTGGAAGTACCACACTGTCGACACTGTAGCTATGGACAGCTATTTATTTATGCATTTCGTTCTGTGAGTGATAGAGACGGAAGCCCAACTTTCTGAGAGTGTTTTTGTGGGTCCCTTAGTATCATCGAACCTCATTGCACACATTTAATTTCCATGAGTGGCAACCTCATTACCATCAGGTGTGCTGTTTACTCGTTTGTCACCAACGCCGTTAAAAAATACAATGTATTTAAATTTATCCCACGTATAGAAGGGCGTGAAAATCGAGATCAAGGAAGCCATTATATATCCCCATTATTCAGCCTATCGTCGTCCACTGCTGCACGTAGGCCTCCCTCATGTTACGCCACAAAGTGTAGTCCTGTGCCGCCTGCATCCAACGCAGTCTAGGATTATATATAAACCTAGTTAACATAAGCGTGGTAAATAACTTATATTTTTTTTAATAAATACTTTGGAATTACACCGTAAAACGATGTTTTAATATCCAATAAACGATAGCAATAATCATAACGTTTACGGCTGGCGAAGTTAAGTCTGAGTACAATCTGCTTTGCCAGCCGAGGTGGTATAATTTTTTTATTGGGGGTGATCTTACTAAATATTATCACTATTTGAAACGCCTGTCCTTATTTGTTATTTTTCTCAACTTTTTTCTTACGTATCGGTCACGGATCTTTTCTAATGATTAATAAATAACTTAATATACAATATGACTCTAAATGTCGGCCTCATAAAAAGGCTTAACGTCACTCACCGTGCTATGGAGAAGACTGTGCTCGGTATTTCTCTACGTGATATAATCTGGAATACGAAAATCCTTAGAAGAATAGGTATAACCGACATAATCCTAAAAATTAGCACGTTGAAATGGCCATGGATAGGCCACATCGCTTGTTGAACTAGCAACTGTTGGGGAATAAAGATTATTGAGTGGCGATCACGAATCGTTTGACGCTGCGTAAGACGACCCTCTACTAAGTGGACTGACGACATTTTGAAAGTTGCAGAGAATAGTTGGATATAAGTGCCACAGGGCCGTTCGAGTGGTATTCTCGTGGGGAGGCCTATGTTCAACAGTGAACGTGTATGGACTGTTGGATGGATGATATCACCATGGTCCAACGGGTTAGCATAAAATTTTGTTCCACGTTTGTTTGCCCTTGCAACGATGTTATGTTATGACACGCTAATACCCGTAACGATGTAGTGGAAGTGAATTGTGTACTTAATTATAGCATTGCCAATTATTTGTTTACGTCAAACCAAATATTGTCATATTAGGGAATAAAATACAAACTTCTTTTTGATAAAACGGACTTGAAATTTGAACACAAATCGTCGTAATTTTATGGACATAATTTCAATGCGGGACGTAAGGCAGTAAATTATGGAATTTTCATCATTAAGACAACGAGCATGGTAATGACTTTTTAATATAATAATGTTCTCATTAATAAAATGTTAGTACGCAATGAAGATTATTTAGGTTACCAGGTTAAAATAACAATAATATTTATCACTTCGATGTACATCTTGATAGAAAATGTTCGTTTACTGCGAATTGGAAATTGCTAAAGCTTTTACTAATTGAGTTATTTTTGAATACACCAAAATATCGTTGAAATAAATTTACTAGTCTACAAAAACGGACAACGTAAAGACAAGTTTTTTTTTCTATAAAACCGCCTCCTAATTTAATAGGAATGCTAAATATCTTAAAAAAACTAAACACTCGATTTATCGATTTATCATGACTACATATCAGTTATCTTTATATTGAATGAGTTAAAAGTCATTTAATTATTATCATTAGAAAAAGTAAAAAAAAGAGTATTAAAAATGACGTCATATATCGTAATATTCAAACTAAGCGTATAACCACACTAAGGAAATACTTCTTGTTTTACAATTAATGAAGACAAATTACACTTAGACCCGGAACAAAAATTTGTCGGATTGCTCGAAGTATAGTCTTCTGTGGGAATCAAACCAAAGATATCGCCACTGTAGGTTCGTATTTTGATAAGTGAAGTTTGTATCTTAATTTACCCGCGCCTGATGACACCCTAGCAGACAGTGCGGGTAGACGGACAGGGAATTAGTCCACCATTCGCAGAGAGTCAGACCGTGTGAGCCTTAGCTACACTGTCTTGTTTTCGGGGTGTCGAAGGCAATTGTACCGAAAGGATAACCCGCCAACCGTGATGGGAAGGGAACATGGTAGGTTATGGGGCTGCATGCTTCCCATCCGTCGCCCGGATAAATTGGGCGGGGTGTAAGAAAGAGATAGAATATGCGTCATCTCATTCATCATCATTTCAGCTTATATAGGTACTGTTCGGCTCGAACCTCCTCCACAATAGGAGGGAAATTGACTTTACTATATCATGCTGGTCAGATAGGTTGGTATTTTTTTTATTTTTTTTTTGTGGGTGGGCTATGGTAAGCGCACGCGCGGTTAAGTCCGTTCGGGGCGATGAAAGGACCGCGCGCGGGCCCATAACCCACCCGTACCCACGTCACCTCGTGGTTGGGCCGACCACCGGAGCAGATGTGACTTGTCGTTAGTGGTCGGCCCAACAGATATATTATATAGATAGGTTTATATAGATAGGTATTATATAGATAGGTGGGTATAGGATTTTATTTCGAGTTTTCTTTCTCGTGCATAAATGTTATATACATATTATATCCCTTAGTCGTGTTTTACGATATCCACGGGCAAGATAGGGAGTGGTGATTTTTATTCTTACTCCGTCATCACAAGGAAAATGCGTCATCTAATAACCTTAAAACATAAACTTCATTAAATAGGTATATATTGTAAATAATAGATATAATAAGATACGGTAAGCGGCCTTTAAAAATTAATAATAATAAGACATATTAATGATAACACATTTTCTTAATTTTATATGTATTATTAAACTATTAAAATAGTAAAAAATTTGATGAAGTCATCCGGCTTCAGTTCTCTATATAGTTGACTAAAGATTATTGTTTAACTGCGATATGTAAAGCTATTAAGTCGGGTCATTAACCCGTCACTCATTTGTCGTCTAGGCTTGGCGGTAGGACTCAGCGTGAATGTGTAGTTTGTCCTAAAATGTAAAATTTTACATCACATAATTTGTTTAGTAAAATTGATTAGCAGATTCAATGGTAGAAGTTAATTCGATAGATTAAATTATTCCTAATCTTTATTATTCCCTATCCTCAATTTTTGGGTCTTACATGTTTAGCTAAATTTATCAACTTCATCACAGCTCATATTCTTTTCTAACTACTGGGCTCGAGCCTCCTCCATTACGGGCTAGTTGATCTACTATATCACGCTGGTTAGACGGTTTAGTATAGGGTTTTATTTAGAGTTTTCCTTCTCTTGTATACATGATATCTGCATATCATATTGCCTTTTTATGGTGTAGCCGCAAGCCATCTGTTCCATCTGGAGTGACGAGAGGGCGGCGCGTTACCCCATAACCTGCCATATTTCCTCCCTGTTGCCATTGAGCTAACTACTGGTACCGAATCCTTGACGCCTGTGGCATATTATAATCTCTTTGTCATTTTTTATGACGTTCACGGGGAACAGACGGGGTGGTAAATTGTATTCTTACTTGTGGTCTTACGTCTTAACAGACGGAAAAAGGAGTCCGTTTCTACTTAGTGAGGCAGTTTGGGGTAGAGTTGTGCTAAATCTAATCTCCTCAGCGTAGGCTCCACGCCACGCAACCCAGTGGGTCTTCTCTTGAAAACAATTCTAATTTCGAATCCGATTCAATTCTAATCTCACCAAACTTATATTTGGTACTCTTAAACAAATCGAGAATGAATTCTTCGCATTTGACGTTGTTATTTTCACCAAATGTGCCGTATTTTATTACTTTAAATTAATAACGTTACCGAACTCGATCACCACAAAGACGCCTTCTTGAAATTGTGCAACATTAACGATTTTACGTCAAAATCACGTCGGGAGTAGAAAATATTTGACTTAATCGACGAGAAGCGAATTCATTTAGTTTAAAAAAAATCTACCGAATTTGATTCCAATTGTGCGCTAGTGTCGCTTTCAAGAGTACTAAATTGCTCAAATTCGAGCTGCGATTAGATTCAACATTGGAATCGAGATTCAAGAGTAGGCACAGGCCCTAGTGACAGTTTGATTCCTGCTACAAACTAGATTCGTGAAATGTAATTTTACTGGGATAGATGAGGAAATGACTGCCACCTGATATGCATATATTAAGCCGTAAAGATTCTTTATATTTAGAATGTATATTTAACTACAACTAAATATATTTAGTAAATAACTAGTTGACCCGGCGAACTTCGTACCGCCTGTTTTCATAATTATTATGTTTTAGTATTATCCATGCGGAGACGGAGTAAAAATACAATTCACCACCCGTCGTAAAAGACGACTAAGGGATATAATATGCATATAATATCTATGCAAGAGAAGAAAAACTCGAAACAAAACCCTATATTAACACGTCTGACCAGCGTGATATAGTAGGTCGGTTTCCTTTCCATAGTGGAGGAGGTGCGAGCCTCCCACAAATAGTGTAACGTTGCGGACTAAGGAAATATAACACTTTCCGTAAACATCAAATGTTTAACAGGTAAGAACAGTTTGTATGGGAAATAAAATTGTTGTTTTTAGTATTTTACTAGCAATTTTTCTATATTTTCTCACCGTTTAAACCTTCTCTGGACTTTCACAAATAATTCAAGACCAAAATAGGCAAATTGGTCCAGCCGTTCTGAAGTTTCAACGAGACTAACGAACAGCAATTCATTTTTATATACCTATATAAATATAAATATTTATTGATATAGATGTTCATGACAGGTGGAAGCGAGGCGTTAACGTGCTCTCTAAGGTACAAACTTTATTCATCTAAGAGAACATTTTATTGTACGAACTGATGGACAAATTAAACTTAGTATGTTCGTGACATGGGTCAAGACATAGGTAACTAGTGTAAAAGCAATCAATTCTTTGTAATAGAAATTTAAAGAAATTGTAGACGAACTTTCAGAGTTTATTATCGTCACAGTTCTTATAGATTTCTTATCTATCGTGCTCTACATCTACTTTTGGACAATTATTTTATTGATAATACTTGAGTTTCGAATTGATTTGCCATAGACACTAAGCAACAGATATTTAATGACAAGTAACTTTTTGTATGAACATTAAAGTACCTTGAGTTTAGAATCTCTAAACCAAGATTGCTCAAGTTTTTTCAACAGTCGGGTCAAACAGATGGTACAGAATTTTTTGGGGGGGGGGGCGACTAACAAAACGAATAGATATGATATTTTTTAAAATAACACTATGTCAAAAAAAAAAACAATTTTTATGCTTAATAAGTTATCAAATTTATTTAGATAAACATTTTTAGATAATTTAAGCAAATTTTGACATTTTCAACTTTGGGAAAATGTGTCGGTCCAATATGTGGCCCGCGCGTCTTTGGTTGAGCAGCCTTGCTCTAAACTGTTGCCCATTTATATTACTTATTAAGTTTTTACGCTTAGTCTTAAGCCCAGCAATAAGTTCTAGTAGCTATGAATATTTTTCTTGATATTTTTTTTTTTTAAATTATATGAATTCATTATAAAAGTATTACTGCATAGTAGCTTCAGACAAAAATACAGTAAATATATTGTGTGCTTAAAGCTATTAAGAAACCCTCCTGGATTATCTTTGATAAGAATGTATAATTTCAATTGTTTCAATTGAATTATTTATGATATGAAATTTATACCCATTTTAACTAAACAAACCTAAATTTTAGGTACACCTAAAGGAATTTTAACAATAATCTTACATGAGGAATGACAGATATTATATATAGATTAGCTGACCCAACAGAGGTTATACTGTTCAGATAAAATAAAAGGAATTCTCCTTGAAATCGATAGCAGCGCCACCTACCAGGTTCAATTGTGCATTTAAACCATTCTCGAATCCCCTTGAATACAAATAAAAAAAAAAAATCAAAATCGGTCCAGCCGTTTAGGAGAAGTTCAGTGACATACACACGTATACAAGAAACTTATATATAAAGATTACGTGTATATATAGATTGTCTTAACTGTTATCTAAAATTTAGGTATTACTGGTGAAAATGTTCATTAAAACCTCAGCTGAAATATGGGTTGAAAGCGGCCACTTTGACTTGGGTTTACTAACTTAATCTGAATATATCTGTATATATGAGTTTAGTAATTACTCCCACAAACCATACGTTATCCTTAACCACATAGCGAATAACTTTCTAAGAGATTTCATGCTATAATATGTACATGGGAAATGAGATATGACATTTTAGTAGCTATTGACCTCCTTATGTGGAGTAAAGTACGGTCTTATTGCCTCCATATCTATTTTATTGTCATTTTCTATAAAATAAATATATTCGTAACATCGTAAATAATATCTTTGAGCAATTTCAAAGGTAACTGACATACGTTATAAGCAATAAGAAACGATTATTTATAAATAGCAGTTTTTGATGTACTTATACATATCAAAAATATTTATTAATAAGTAAATGGTTTTGACACACATTATCTTTATATTAGTGTTGCCAAAAAAGTCTTGGTCTTGCGGTCTTGGTCTTGCGAGAAATGCGAGACCGAGACCAAGACCAAGACCGCTTAATTTTTGCAAGACCAAGACCAAGACTGGCCCTACAAGACTTGAGCAAGACCAAGACTCAGCCTGCAAGAGTCTCGCGTCTTGCATTTAAGTCAAATCACCATTTCAGCTTATATACGTCCAACTGTTGAGCTCGTGTCTTCTACATAATAGGAGGGAAATTGACCTACTATACCATACCTACTATACCACGGTGATCGTTGGCTTTTCAGAATTACTCTTTGGAAAGGCTGAAGGCCAAAAATACCATAATCATCATCCCTGTTAATTTGTTTTGATCAGTTTCACACGAGAGTGCTCTTGCTCATTATATTTATATATCCGTTTATTCATTAGCCCAACGACGTCCACTGTTGGACATAGAAATATGCGTAGATCGGTATGCGTACATAAAGATCGCAATATAATAATGTGAAAGAGAAGTAAAATTACTAGAAATAAAATCCTATACCAACATGTCTGACCAGCGTGGTATAGTAGGTCAATTTTCCTGTTACTGGGAGGAAGATTAAGCCCAGCAGTGGCACTTTTATGAACTGAGACAATGACGACGAATATCATACATTTGGTGACCCTCTTCATAAGTATATTATTAAAAACTATTATTATCTATACTACTACATATCATAAATCGAGAGAAATTGTTTATTTGAACGCTCTAATTTTAGAAAATATTGCTAAAGAATGTTATTTTGTCAGATAGTCTGTTTATCCAGAAAAGTTTCAAGCTCTAATATGTAACACTGCGACATACATATTAGTAAATTGATCCGTAGCAGTGTCTATAAAGGCTAACAAATCGGACAAAATTTTAAAGCTGTTAAGCGTTCTCCGTAGTAGCCGTTGTTACAGCAACTACCTTTTTTGTCGCTGTGGAAATGCAATTTACGCGCTATCCCCCACCGGTGACCAACGAGGGGGAGTGTGGGACTTGCCGGCCGCGTATGCTTCCGGAATACCAACTAAAACCACAGCGGTTCCTTCCGCGCTTTTACGGGGTGCCGGAAAGGTCGTCTTTTGACATTCGATCTCCGACACCACTACGCAAGGCTGTCTGGCCACGTCCTGTCGTCAGTTAAGGCGGTGGGAGGAGATGCGCATATCGGCACCTCCTCCTCCCTATTCGCCACCGACAGAGCGAGTCAGCGGATGCAAGTGCTTCGCGTTCTCGCTCCGCAGCCTCCTTCCTTGTGATGACCTCCTCACAGAAAGAGGCCATCGACGTCCAACACCTGTCGCTGTCGAGCATCTGTAATATGATGGACGACAGCGACAGGTCGCCTCAGCGCCAGGACCTATCGGCGGTCATAGCAATGATCTTATGACCGCCGACAGGTCATGGCGCTGAGGCTCCCAGGCGGGACATACTTCCAGTGTGTGTCGCGCATCATCATTTGGCGTGCCACACTCATGGCATCCAGGAGTCTCTTCGCCTCCAATTCTGTGTGGGTACTTACCGAAGACCCCGTGTCCGGTAAGTACCTGACTGAAGACCCCGTGTCCAGTAAGTACCTGTGTTACAGCAACTACCGATTTAGATAACAAAAATTATGATTAAAGTAGGTCATTCATCATCATCATCATTTCAGTCTATTGCCGTCCACTGCTGGACGTAGGCCTCCCTCATATTGCGCCACAATGTGCATCCAACGACGCCCAGCAACTTTCACTAGGTCGTCGGTCCACCTAGTGGGGGGGCGTCCTACACTGCGTCGTCCGATGCGTGGTCGCCACTCGAGAACCTTTCTTCCCCAGCGGTTGTCGGTTCGTCGAGCGATGTGGCCTGCCCATTGCCACTTCAGCGTGCTAATTCTTCGTGCTATGTCGGTTACACCCGTTCTTCTGCGGATTTCTGTATTCCGGATTCTATCTCGCAGAAAAATCCCGAGCATAGCCCGTTCCATAGCACGCTGAGCGACTTTGAGCCTTGATATGAGGCCTACATTTAGGGACCACGTTTCCGTGCCGTAAGTCATCACTGGTAACACACACTGGTCGTAGACCTGTGTTTTCAGACACTGAGGTATGTTGGACGAGAAGATCCTCTTAAGTTTCCCGAACGCTGCCCAACTGAGTTGGATTCGTCGGCTGATCTCTTTCTCGAAATTGGATCTACCTAACTGGACTGTTTGTCCTAGGTAAACATAGTGATTGACAACTTCGAGAATCGCATTGCCAACTAGGACCGGTACAGGAATGACATGGGTATTTGACATGACTTTCGTCTTGTCCATGTTCATTCGTAGACCCACTAGTTGGGATACCCTACTGAGATCATTGAGCATAGTGCCAAGGTCCTCCATGGATTCTGCCATAACGACGATATCGTCTGCGAATCGAAGGTGAGTAATGTATTCGCCGTTAATGTTGATGCCGAGTCCAGTCCAGTCTAAGAGCTTGAAGACATCTTCCAGTGCAGTGGTGAACAGTTTCGGAGAGATGACATCTCCCTGTCTCACGCCTTTCTGCAACTGGATCGGTTTCGTACTCTTATCCCGGATACGGACTGACATTGTGGCGTTCCTATACAAACACTTCAGCACTTCGATATAGCGATGGTCGATTTGGCACCGCTGAAGGGACTGCAGCACCGCCCAAGTTTCGACTGAATCAAAGGCTTTCTCATAGTCCACAAACGCTAAGCACAGGGGCCGATTATACTCCTCGGTCTTTTGTATAATCTGCCGAAGCGTGGGGATATGGTCTATGGTGCTATAGCCTTTTCGAAAGCCGGCTTGTTCGGGCGGCTGGAAGTCATCGAGCTTGCGCGTGAGTCGATTGGTAATGACCCTCGAAAACAACTTATAAACATGGCTCAGGAGTGAGATGGGTCTGTAGTTCTTTAAAAGAGCTTTGTCACCCTTCTTGAAGAACAGCACCACCACACTCCTGGTCCACGACTCTGGAACGTCGCCCCCGAGGATAACGGAATTAAATAGCTTCTGAAGGGCTATTAATACCGGCTTGCCGCCCGCCTTCAAAAGCTCTGCCGTAATTCCGTCATCTCCCGGTGCCTTACCGTTACGTAGTTGTTTGAGAGCCATTCTGATCTCGTACAAGCTGATGTCCGGGATTTCTTCGGTATAGTGCCGAGTTAGCTTGGATCTGGGATCTTGGACCAAGCCGACAACAGGATTTCGGGATGATTTGTATAACTGTCCATAGAACCTTTCGACCTCTCCCAAGATCTCACTTTGGGATGAAATGACAGTGCCGTCATCGGTCTTCAGCTTAGTCATTTGGCTTTTCCCAATAGACAGATCTTGTGCGAACACTTTCGAGCCACGATTCCGCTCTATCGCTTCTTTAATACGGAACGTATTAAATCGGCGAATATCGCGACGCACAGACCTGGAGATCTGTCTATTTAGCTGCCTATGTTTGGACCAATCGGCTGCAGACTGCACCGTCATCTCTTTTCTCCGCTCCATGAGCTCAAGAGTCTGGTCAGAAAGTTTTTTAGGTCTATTAAAGCGGTGAGCCTTGAAAAATTTCGACCCAACCGCGTGGACAGTTTCCACGAACTTGTTGTTCATATCGTTCGGAGATTCGCACTCGTCCAGACATTGGAAGCGATTATGTAGTTCGAGTTGAAAGTTTTCGAGGTTCTGGTATTGGACAGATGTAGGTCGGAGTGTAGACTTCATCAAGCGTGACCGCTCGACTTTTGTATGGATATTCAATGTGCCTCGTACCATCCGGTGATCGCTCCCAGTTTTAATTCTGCTGATCACTGAGACATCATTGAATATCTGTCGTTTGTCTGACAAGATGAAGTCTATCTCGTTTTTTGTTGAACCATCGGGGCTAATCCAGGTCCATTTCCTTTGTGGCTGCTTCCTGAAGAAGGAATTCATCATAAAGAGGCTTTCCTTCTCCAGAAAATCAGCCAGTTTCTGGCCCCTCTGGTTTCTCTGTCCATATCCATGTTTCCCCACTCTCAACTCATCATCACTCCCTTTGCCTAGTTTCGCGTTGAAGTCTCCCATAACCACCGTGAAGTGGGTTTTGGACGCGTGTATGGCTTTCGAGATGTCCTCGTAAAATGCCTCCACCTCGTCGTCGGAGTATGTCGAGGTCGGTGCGTATACCTGTATAACCTTCAGCGAATACCTCTTGGTAATTCTGAGTATAAGGTACGCTACCCTTGTCGACACACTCTCGATCCTCTCCACGTTGTCTATGAGAGACTTATGAACGATAAACCCTATACCACCTTGGGACGGGTGATCGCCCTCCCGGTAGAAGAGCAAGTTTCCAGACTGGAGGATTATCGTGCCCTCGCCCTCTCTTCGCACTTCTGATAATCCTACAATGTCCCAGCGGATTTTGCTCAATTCCTCTTCCAGCTCGATGACCCTCTCGTCAGTCCTGAGTGTCCGAATGTTGTGTGTTACCAGGGCCAAGGGTCGTTTTTGTTGGTAGCCGGATCGCTGCCGGAGATTCCTCGCACCCCCCGCTCCACCACTACTGGGCCCGCCACCAAAATGAGCCCGTAGGGTACCGGAGCCGCCGTGACTGGGGGCCATTTTTTTGTTGTACGCCATTTTTAAAAAGGGGATATTGCCGTAATAGCCACGCTTGGCAGGCGGGTTGGCGATCGCAGTATGGATGTTTTACGTTTCCCAGGAGAGAGCTGCTGCCCACTCTCCTGGTGAACCCTCAGCCGATTTTTACGACTCCCACGGGCAAGTAAGGGGTGGCGACACATGTATTCTCAAACCGTCGCCACGCGTAAAGTAGGTATGTTATGGATATTATAGGTGGTGATATTGTTTTTAATGCCAGGGGGCGATATGGTTATTTAAACGAAATAATAGCATTATATGGATACGTAAGTCAAGCAAGCGAAGCTGTTGGAACAGCTAGTATTAAATATATCTAGAGGTAGAATTATGGGTATAAAAATCGTCATTAAGACATTACTTTTTATAGCGTAACTATTAGGTATGGCGGATATTGTTAACTTTTTTTTTTTTTTTTTTTGTGGGTGGGTCGCGGTCGGCGCGCCTCCGCACCACTCCGTCCGGGGCGACAGAGGGGCTTAAGCACGCAACTCCCGCGACCCACCCAAAAACCACGTCGCCTTCGTCGTTGGGCCGACCACTGGAGCAGCGTTAACTTGTCGTCAGTGGTCGGCCCGACGGAATACCCCCTATTGGAGTACCCTCCCATCGACCGACGTCCCCCCCTCGGGGAGGACGTCGGTCTTTCCTCACGCGGTCGGCCTCTCGGCGGGTGACGGACTAATTCCCGGTCACCCGCGGGCTCGGCTAGGGCGGCATGAGGCGCAGATAGTTGCGCCTGCGCCACCCCAGTCGCCGCCGGCGGATCTCCTCATCGAGGCTGCGCTCCTCACGCAGGCGATCCGCCGCCTCCTTGCACGAGATCACTGTCTCGCAGAAGGCTGCGACCGCGTCCCAAGGATATTGTTAACTTAAAGGAGAATATAAACACTCCCATTTATTATAAAAATATTTAAAATGACATATAATTTATTGTATTAACTGCCCCGTGTGGTGACGTCTTAAGAAAACAGGGTCGAAATTCCTTCCTTTGCTGTAGGAGTAGTAACGCTGTCTAATGTAACACCAGGGGAATAGGAAAGTTATTTTCCCCAATAGTAAGGGTTATATTCAATAGTGAACTATAGGCTAGCAGATGGATAGATAGTATAGGTTGATATTTGATTAATTTAGTTGGATTTTTTTCTTGCCGTGATAAATGACTGTTACGTTATTCCAACTGCAAGACTTGCAAGACTTTGCGAGACTTGCTGCAATACCAAGACCAAGACCAAGACTCGAGTGCGCAATACCAAGACCAGACCAGGACCAGACGAGACCAGGTGTGATGTTGCAAGACCAAGACTAGTCCAAGTCTCGTCTTGGTCTTGCATTTGGGCAACACTACTTTATATGTACATGTGTATCAGGTCATAGGACCACTGTTCGAGTATGTTTTAGTTTAACGGTCACAGATCGTAATTAGAATTTATATTAGACAAAAAACGATATAACATAAAAGTTATAGTGATTACAAAAATGTGTGTATAAGAGTATATGCCTTAATTGTTACGTTTTATGTAGGCATGTAAAGCTTCGACAGTATAAATAGGTATGATTTGCGTGAACGCTTCAATGGTAACATAGGTACAAAAGCACCTCGCCAACATTTACTGGCCGATCAGCTGATTTAAAGCGAAGTTTGTCTTGCTTATGCGAACGTAATCATTGATCGAACGTAATCAATGAACATTTAACAAAGTACGAATATGTTGCAGATTAAGTATCATTCACTTTATACATTTCAATCAGATTTACACGAAAAAGCAATGACAAAATTGAAAACTTGACATATCTCTAATGTATTAACGAATCGATATTTCATTTAAAATTTTTTTCATGGGCTCCTCCCACCATTGGCTAGCTCCCGTTTGACCTATATAAGAGAAGGAAGATTGAAAATAAAATAATAACAACCCGTCTAACCAGCGTGATATAGTAAGTTAATTGCCCTCCTATTGTAGTGGAGGCTCGAGCCCGGCAGTGGAACGTATAAAAGCTGAGATGATGATGAAGATGCGACGGGTTATTGTCAGATTGAAAGAGTAAGAACATAATTAACCATCTCGTTTTGTCAGCGGTTGTATGAAAATATGGACAAGGTATGCAAGCAGATAACACCACTGCAACAGGAGCAAAAGTTGAACAATAACCACGAAACCCTCTGATTAGTCATCATCATTATTTCAGCTCATGTACGTCTCACTGCTGAACTCGAGCGTCCTTCACAATAGGAGGAAAATTGACCTTACTATACCATGCTGGTCGGACAGGTTGGTATAGGGTTTTATTTCGAGTTTTCCATCTCTTGCATAGATATTTCTTAATTTTCCTTTCATTGTAGAGAAGTACTTACTGTACCCAACATTAGGATCGTATTTACACGCTTAGATCAAACAGGCACGGTATTCTTTAAAATTTTCTTCTCTTGAATTTTTTATATGAAGAATCATAAATACATTTTGGAGCTAAATATTGTTGTCAGGATATTGGAGAATATTAACTCCTCATTAACCAAAGAGTCAATTGTTTGGAGTCAAGGTTATGCTCGTTTCCTCGATTTGTTTTCCTTAACCATTTAAGCAAGGGTTAAATATAGATAATAACAATACGGACATATCACCGACAAAACATAACACTATGCTGTGGGGAAATATAAAGCCTATCAGTTTACTGCTAACTTACTCTGTTATTTCATATGTTACACTAATATTTTTGTTATATATGATAGATAGAATAAATATTATTATTATGTAGTCTGGCTGTTGGACAGCTAAAATCGAGGCAATATATTATGATATGGTTTTTTTTTTTTTTTTTTTTTTTTATGGGTGGGCTATGGTAAGCGCACGCGCGGTACAGTCCGTCCGGGGCGATGAAAGGACGGCGCGCGGGCCCATAACCCACCCATACCCACGTCACCTCGTTGTTGGGCCGACCACCGGAGCAGATGTGACTTGTCGTCAGTGGTCGGCCCGACGGAATACCCTTTCGGGTACCCTCACCTCTCGACGTCCTGGGACGTCGGTCGCCGTCGCGCGGTTAGCCTCTCCGCGGGTGACGGACAACTCCCCGGTCCGATCACTCGCGGCCTCGGCTAGGGCGGCATTAGGCGCAGATACTCGCGCCTGCGCCGCCCGAGTCGCCGGCGGCGAAACGTGTCGCCGAACTCTACTCGCACATGATTCGCCGCCTCCTTCCGTGAGATTACGGCCTCACAGAAGGCGGCGACCGCGTCCCAGTTCCTGACGCTGACGAACATCTCCCTGGCGATGGTCGACAGCGCCAGGTCGGCACCGATAATTACGACGAGTTCACGGCGATCCCCCTCCCATGCAGCACACTCCTCGAGCGTGTGCTGCGCCGTGTCCTCGTCGCAACTGCAGTGGTGGCAGGACGGTGTGCTCTCCCTCCTGACAATCTTGTGCAGGTACTTCCCGAAGCAACCGTGCCCCGTCAGCACCTGCACCAGTCGGAAAGAAAGCACCCCGTGCGTCCGCTCCAACCACTCCATCAGCACCGGCCGGAGGGCCTCGACGGTCCTGACACCGTACCGAGGACTCTCCAGCCGGACTGCCCAACGGGCAATGACTTCTCGGCGGGCGTCGACCCGCCAGGCGGTGATCTCTCTGATGGAGACTATGCCGCCGCGGGCGCGCGTCTCCGACACCCACCGATAAATGTCGGCGAGCATCTCCGCCTCCAGGTCCCACGGGGGAGTTCCGGCCAGGAGGCACGCTGCCTCCGTCGCCACCGTGCGGTAACCCCGTATGGCCTTGACCGCCATGACCCTCTGTGGTCGCCACAGGAGGGCCCTAAGACGGACGGTCAGGGACGCCGCCCACACCGGTGCGCCATACAGGGCCATCGACCGGATCACCCCCACGTACAGCTGTCGGCACGTAGCACTGGGTCCGCCCACATTCGGCATCAGCCGCGAAAGGGCGGACGCCGCGCCGACAAGCCGGGGAACAAGTCGATGGAGATGCTCCCGGAACCAAAAATGCCCGTCGAGCACCAAGCCCAAGTACTTCATGTGGGCCTGGATGCTGATGGTGACCGACTTCACGGTGATCGAAGCGCCGGCGGGAGGCCCGGCGGTACGGAGGCCATGGAACAAAAGGGCCTCCGTCTTTTCCAGGGCTACCCTCAACCCCAGTTCTTCGATCCGCCTGACAATCTCCTCGGTGCCGAGAGTTGCCAGGCGTGCTGCCTCCTCTAGCGTCCCACCCCGGGCTGTGACGAGTGTATCGTCGACGTAGCAAATTACGCCCAGCCCGGGTGGGAGGCTTCCTCTCAATGCCCAGTCGTAGCCGATGTTCCACAGGGTCGGACCCAGAACCGACCCCTGGGGGACACCGCACGTCATGGGCGTTCGCACAACGTCCCCTACTCGGTCAACGTAGAGGACGCTGCGCCCCTCCAAGTAGTCTGCCACCAGCCGCCTGAGGTACACGGGCACCCCGTGATATCTCAGCCCCTCCCTGATGCAGCTGAATGGCAGACTGTTGAAGGCGTTGGCGATGTCCAGGGACACCGCCAACAGTACTCCTCCGCCGGTGACGGCCTCCGCTACCACGGCCTTCAGGCGCAGCAGGGCTGCGATCGTCGAACGCCCTCTCCGAAAACTAAACTGGGCGTCCGACAAACCGGGCCCGACCCGGACGAGGTGCCGCTCGATGCGGGCAGCCAACACCCTCTCCAGCAGCTTGCCCGCATCATCGAGCAGCACGATGGGCCTGTAGGCCGAGGCCGGCTCGGGAGACCGTCCCGGCTTCGGCAGGAGAACCAGCCTCCCCTCTTTCCAGCAACCAGGGAACTGCCCAGACATCAAACAGGCGTCAAACAGTCCCCTGAGGTGTGGTCCCAGGTGTTCGAGGACCAGTGCCAGCACACGGTTCGGAATACCGTCGGGCCTGGGGGCGGTGGATTTGACTCGCATACGCGCCACCGCCGCCCCCATTTCCGGCTCCGTGATGGGCGGAGCACTTTCATCGTCAGCCTTCCGGTCACTGTCCGGCGAAGCCATGACCGGGGGCGTGTGCTCCGCCCGCCGTGGAAAGAGGTCCTCGACAACTCTGGTGAGGAGGCTGGGCTGGAGAGTCTCGGTGAGGGGGGGGCCCCGCCCGCGGAGCTTGTTCAGCGCCGCGAGGTAGGGGCGACCCCAGGGGTCACGCTCGAGACTGTCCAGCATCTCCCGCCGACTAACGTCCTTGGCGGTACGGACGGCCAGCCTGAAGGCAGACCGCGCACTGCGGTAAGCCTCGTACAGCTGGCCCTCCCGCTCAGCGTCGCGGTGACGCGCTCGGCTGCGGGTGTAGGCCCTCCGGGCACGTATGCACGCGGCCCGAAGGTCCGCCAATTCTCGGGACTACCAGGGGACCGCACTCTTCGGAGGCAGACGCCGCACACGGGGCATGGCCGCATCGCAGATCTGCGTCAACGCACAGCGGATGCGGCCAGCCTCGGCATCCACCCCGTCCGCCTGGGGCGGTGAGGACAGCCACGACTGAACGATGGCTGCCTCCGCCAACAGGTCCCGATCCAATCGACCCACAGCCCACCGCGGAAACGCGGGAGCTCCGTCCACCGTGTGACTCCTGCTGGGCTGCAGGAGGGTCCGGGAGACCTCTATCCGGATGTATCGGTGGTCGGATAGGGTCTCAACCTCCTCCTGGACGCACCAGCTCCTCACACGTGCTGCGACATTAGGGCTAGCGAACGAAAAGTCCACTATCGACCCGCCCTGCTGCCGCACGCACGTTTGCACCGAGCCCCTGTTCAGCAAACAGAGGCCTAGTGCCGCCGCCCACTCTTCGACCGCCCGCCCGCGGTTATTCGTCCTGGGGGACCCCCACGCCGTGGACTTGACGTTGTAGTCCCCCAGAACGAAGACTTGGCGCAGTGCCAGTCGCCGTATCGAGGCCCCCAGGATGGTGAGGAAGGCCCCGAAATCTGTCGCGCTCCTGTTAGGGGAGAAGTATACATCAAATAGCGTAACCTCTCCCCATTCCGCCGCGACATACCCATCGCCCCTGTCCTTGAGCAACAAGGGTGGGGAATGCCACGACGTGGAGGCGACGATTGCCACAGAGCCGTCACTGCTGCCCAGCCAATTGGGCCGGTCAGGCACCACGTACGGCTCCGCGGCTACGGCTGCACCGATCAACCGCTCCGCCATGGCTTGCAGGAAAACGTCCTGTGCCTCGGCGGCGTGGTTGAGGTTGGCCTGCAGGAGGTGGTAGGATTCAGTCACCATTAGTGGGCCGTATCCATCACCTCCCCCACGCATATTATGATATGGTACCAATATCTTCTAATATAACCACTAGATACTTTTGCTGCTATCATTGGACAAAATTCTTTTTCGTATTATTGGGCATATTTATAATAAGTTTATATTTTCATGTGGTGACGAAATAAGTATACAATTAACCACTCTCTATCTTACCCGTGAGGTTCGTAAAAGACGAATAATATAATACGCGAGAGAAAGAAAACTAGAAGCAATACTCTATACCGATTTGTTTGTCCAACATGGTATAGTTAGATAAATTTCCCTCCTTTTGTGAAGGAGGTTCGAGGCCAGTAATATATATATGAGCCAAGATGATGATGATGATGATGAGTTTATATTCTAACCTCAATTAGAACGCGGTTGTTTATTCTGTATCTAATTAATTTGGACTCATATTTCAATTTGAATAGAGCTAGGCTATTTAGTTTAACAATTTAGTTAGAATATCACATTTCTTGTCCGTGTGGTGACGGAATAAGAATACAATTCACCCCCTTTTTTGCCCATAGTGATCGCTAAACATAACTAAGGGATTATAAATGCAGATTACATTTTTCCAAGAGAAGGAAACCTCGAAATAAAATCCTATATCACTACCTTTGAACAGCGTGATATAGTAGGTCAATTTCTATCTCATTCTGAGGCTCCTGAGGGGTATTTGCCTTCTATTGGGCTCGAGCGTCCTCCATATCTTGCACGTGAATGTTGTAAAAGAGGATTAAGGGATATCATATGCATATAACATCTTGCAAGAAAAGTAAAACTCGAAATAAAATTTTATACCGACCTGTCGGACCAGCATGGTTAGTAAGGTTAATTTTCATACTGTCGTGAAGGAGGCTCGAGCCCAGCAGTGTAATGTATATAAGCTGAAATGATAATCACATTTGCAGGGAGATATTGTAATTTAATTTCGGCAATACAAGTTTTTTAGTCGCGCCTCCAATCCATCTAGTTAGCCATATATTCAAATGAGAAATCTAAATGTTCTCCCGTGACTGCGATCGCTGAAAATTGGTCGAAATATCGGACAGTTAAAAATCAAATACAAACACGATAAAATCCGTAAACAGAAATCTCAAAGTTATATCAAGCTTGAATACTCTGATTTCCAAATAATTATAGGTTAGGTTAATATCGCGTGACATTAAAATAACATGACGTTAAAATTACGTGAGTTACAAATCTTCTTAATCTTTCGAGGACAAAAGCGAGAGGCTATAAAAAAAATAACAAAGAAGCAATATAACGATACTAAGCCATGCGAATATAGCATCGTATTGCCACAATTGTCGCTATTGCTTGCTCACACGTTCCGTATAATGGTCTCATAAAACTTAGGAATTACGGAGCAATATAATAGCCACTGCATGTCTTACCTGGATAAGTTCTGGCTTTACGATCAACTATTTCCCGTGAATTCCAGTTAGAATACAATGTTTCCACAGCTAAGAATGGAAATTTATTTCAAAAGTCAATATAAACTTGTCGTATGTGTGTTAGATGTTAATGTACAACTTACTGTTGCATCAAAACGCGATACTGAGCAACATTTACTATATTCTGTTGTGAAACAATTCTCGGTGTAGTGACGGAGTAAGAATACAATTTACCACCCCCTTTCTTACCCGTGGGTATCGTATAAGACGTCTAAAGGATATGTCTAAAGGATATGTACGTCTAAAGGATATATATGCAGATAATATCTATGTAAGAGAAGGATAACTCGATATAAAATTTCGTTCCCACTA
Organism: Lymantria dispar; assembly: GCA_032191425.1. Classification (NCBI taxonomy): domain Eukaryota; kingdom Metazoa; phylum Arthropoda; class Insecta; order Lepidoptera; family Erebidae; genus Lymantria; species Lymantria dispar. Next base: position 25,122,784 of record CM063452.1, on the reverse strand, counting down.
TAGAGGAGACTTCGGGCTAACGGCTCAATCGTGAGCTGAGATGATGTGAAACAGTATCTCTTTGTAACATTGCTGCGTTTGTTTGCTGTTGTATTTTTGTTGGAAATATTATCCTTACTAATATTATAAATGCGAAAGTAACTCTGTCTGTCTGTCTGTCTGTCTGTCTGTCTGTCTGTCTGTCTGTCTGTCTGCTACGCTTTCACGTCTAAACCACTGGACCGATTTTGATGAAATTTGGTACAGAGATGGACTAAAGCTTGAGAAAGGACATAGGCTACTTTTTATCGTGAAAAAATGAGTATAAGGGGTTGAAATAGGGGATGACATTTTGTATGGAAATTCGTCATTTTCGATGAAAGAACCACGAATCTTTGTATTAAGGCACCTGATAATAAATAAATAAATATTCGTTCAAGCGTTTTGGAAATTTCATTTACATGGGGATGAAATTCAACCCCTAAAATACCAAAAAGCATACAGCCAAAAGCACTGGGCCTAGAAACGTATTTTTTTTTACATAGTCGTATTTCTTGGGGTGCACGAGCACTAGCAAAGGATTTTTGGAAATTCACCCCCTTAAGGGGGTGAAAAGCATATAGCCTTTCACGTCTAAACCGATTTTGATGAAATTTGGTACAGATATGGACTAAGGCTTGAGAAAATACATAGGCTACTTTTTATCGCAAAAAAATGGGTATAAGGGGTTGAAATAGGGGATGACATTTTGTATGGAAATTCGTCATTTTCGATGATAGAATCACGAATCTTTGTATTAAGGCACCTGATAATAAATAAATAAATATTCGTTCAAGCGTTTTGGAAATTTCATTTACATGGGGATGAAATTCAACCCCTAAAATACCAAAAAGCATGCAGCCGAAACCACTGGGCCTAGAAACGTATTTTTTTTACATAGTCGTATTTCTTGAGGTGCACGAGCACTAGCAAAGGATTTTTGGAAATTCACGCTTTTAAGGGGGTGAAAAGCATATAGCCTTTCACGTCTAAACCGATTTTGATGAAATTTGGTACAGATATGGACTAATGCTTGAGAAAATACATAGGCTACTTTTTTCGCAAAAAAATGGGTATAAGGGGTTGAAATAGGGGATGACATTTGGTATGGAAATTCGTCATTTTAGATGATAGAACCACGAATCTTTGTATTAAGGCACCTAATAATAAATAATTAAATATTCGCTCAAGCATTTTGGAAATTTCATTTACATGGGGATGAAATTCAACCCCTAAAATACCAAAAAGCATACAGCCGAAACCACTGGGCCTAGAAACGTTTTTTTTACACCATCGTATTTCTTGGGGTGCACGAGCACTAGCAAAGGATTTTTGGAAATTCACCCCCTTAAGGGGGTGAAAATCATATAGCCTTTCACGTCTAAACCGATTTTGATGAAATATGGTACAGAGATGGACTAAAGCTTGAGAAAGGATATAGGCTACTTTTTATTGCGAAAAAATGTGTATAAGGAGTTGAAATAAGGGATGATATTTTGTATGGAAATTCATCATTTTCGATGATAGAACCGTGAATCTTTGTATTAAGGCACCTGATAATAAATAAATAAATATTCGTTCTAGCGTTTTGGTAGTTTCACTTACATAGGGATGAAATTCAACCCCTAAAATACCAAAAAGCATACAGCCGAAACCACGGGGCCTAGAAACGTATTTTTTTTTACATCATCGTATTTCTTGGGGTACACGAGCACTAGACAAGGATTATTGGAAAATCACCCCCTTAAGGGGGTGAAAATCATATAGCCTCTCACGTCTAAATCACTTTACCCATTTTGATGAAATTTGGTACAGAGATGGACTACAACTTGAAAAAGGACATAGGCTACTTTTTATCGCGAAAAAATGGGTATAAGGGGTTGAAATAGGGGAACGTATTTTTTTTTTCATCGTTTTATTGCTTGGGGTATACGAGTACTAGCAAAGGAATTTTGGAAAATCACCCCCTTAAGGCGGTGAAAAGCGTATAGACGAAACTATTTGGGCTAGGAACATAAAACTTTCTATGCAATTCTCTTTCTTATGTTGTAAGTGAGCTTTAAGAAATTATTTTATTAAAATCAACTGCTAAAGGGGTGCAAAATATATAGCCGAAATCATTAGGCCTAGAAACATGAAATTTTGTATAAAGTTAAAAAAGAGCTTTTTTGCAATTTTAGCCCTAAGGTGGTGAAAAGCGTTTAACCGAAATCACCGAGCCTAGGAAGGATCATTTTAGTACATGGTCGGCTTTCTTGGAATATGCCAAGATTTTCTTAGTGCTCACTTACCAAGGACTATGAAAAAATTTTTGGCAAGGATAAGCGAGCTCTAACACAGAATTTTTGGAAATTCAACCCCTAAGAGGGTGAAAGTGTATAACTAAAGATACCGGGCCTAGGAATGTGAAATTTTGTATACCGATCGGTTATTTGAGGTAAGCACGCACTAAGAAACAATTTTGGGCTGCCCCAAAAGGGTCAATTTTGGGCTGCCCCAAAAGGGTAAAACGCATTTAGTCGACGACACCCAGCCAATGATATATTATCATTATCTTGCTCTTATCCTAATTACTTTGGATCGACGCGATATGTAAGTACTCTTCTGCCATCGTAGATATATTGTAAAGGTTCTAGCAACATTTTATGACCGGCTGCCTGGCGGACGACATTGTTGGCCAGACGGCATCACCAATTGGTCCAGGTCGATGTAAATCTTTGTCTTAGTAGTATTTTGCGACACCTACGAACAATGAAAGTGGTAATATTTCTAGCAGCTACCAGATAATAAGTTACAATCAAGATATTATTCCAATTTTCTATCTTTACAAATAAATAAATTTGAAGCGTCTGTTTGTCTATCAAAATAATAGGTTTTATTTATGCTCACACAATACGGTCCCGCACAGGTAATCTTCAAAACGGCTGGACCGATATTGATTATATTTTACCATCAGGTCTACCAGGGGTACATAAGGAATAACTTAGACTATATTTTATCCCAGGCTATATTTTATCTCAGTGTGGCTGGAGCAACCTTGAGAATTAAATCGATTTTAAAATTATTTCACTAATGGAAAGCTATTTTTAAGCGAGTAACATATTTAAGCTATTTTTATCCTGATATTCCTACGGGACCGGGTACAATGCCGGTGAAATCACGGGAATTTAATGGTTTTAAAAATTAATTCACTAATGAAAAGCTATATTATCAGTGAATAACATATAAAGGCTATTTTCATCCCGGTATTTGCCCAGGAACTAGAACTAAACCGGGGGATGTCGACCAATTTTTAAAATTCTTTCACTAATGGAAAGCTACCTATATTATCAGCGATTAACATAGGCAATTTTTATCTGATATTTCTGGTATTTATATTTTTTTTTTCACCCATGTAAATTTATAATATCAGCGAGTAACATAGGCATTTTTTATCGCGGCATTGGCATGGGAATGGGGTCTACTGCGTGAATGAAACTGCGGGTGTTTGATTGATATAATTTTTTTTCACCAATGGAAAAGTACGTTATCAAAGACTAAGGAAAGGCATATTTATCATCGTATTTGCACGGGAATCTGAACTACAAGGCTGGAAGTAATATTCAAATATGAAAGTTTGTGAAGATATTTGGATGTTTGTTAATCAATCACGCGTAAACTGTTCAGCAGATTTGGATGAAAATTGACACGCAGATAGAGTATTTCTTAAATTAAGAAATGTAATACTTTTTATGCCGATAATATTCTTTGCGATAATAGTTCAATATGCAAGTAAATTTTTACGCGGGCGAAGCCGCGGGCAAAAGCTAGTTTTTAATATAATTTATAACGTAATTTCCTTGTGGTGACGGCACAAGAATACAATTCACCCCCTTTTTATCCATAGTGGTCGCTAAACATAACAAAGGGATTATAAATGCAGATTACATCTTTCCAAGAGAAGGAAACCTCGAAATAAAATCGTACATCAGCACCTTTGAACAGCGCGATATAGTAGGTCAACTTCTATCTCATTGTGAGGCTCTTGAGGGGTATTTCCCTTCTATTGGGCTCGAGCCTCCTCCATAATAGGAAAACTGACCTTCTATACCTCGCTGATCAGACGCGTTGGTATAGGGTTTTATTTCAAGTTTTCCTTCTCTTGCATAGATATTATATGCATATTATATCCCTTAGCCGTCTTTTACGACACCCACGGGGTAAAGAAAGGGGATGGTGATTTTTATTCTTACTCCGTCACCACACGTAGAGTAATATGCATATGGGAATATAATGAAATAATAACATAATATTATATGTATATGACGTTATATCCCTTAGGGCATGTTCACATGACAAGCGCTCAACGCGCGTTTTGATAACGCGCGTTTACAACTATACACATTTTATTCGGCCCGTATATATACTAACGCGCGTTTTAATAAAGCGCGCGTTGAACGCTGCGCTAGCGCTGACTCTTATCAGCGCGCGTCAACGCGCGCTTTGAGATCATTGGTTTTCTATGTTTCTGTTCAGTTGAGCGCACGTTTTCGACGCTGATAGACATATTTAGGGTTCAACAGTATCAGTACCCCAATGTAATTATGAGTTTTTCTTCTGTTGAAATGCTATATCGTAAAGCGTTTTTATCTGCTACGAGTTCATCGTTTATGAGAGCCAGTAAGTCATCAAATGACTTGATGGACATTCTGAAGTAGTTAAAAAATTTGGGTCCGAATTGCCTCAATTTAGGATACAAAATGATGTACTGGCTTTCAGTCAGCCTGTGTGACAAAATTAGGTGAACCCAATATGTCCATCTACTGTCGCGACGTTTCTGCCGTTGGTATAAAATCATCGTTTGACACATGTAAGAACTACTAAACCTTGGCGGCCACGGCAACGCGCGTTCGACGTCTGACAAACGCGTGTCATGTAAACAATATACAAAATATTAGCGCGCGTTCAACGAGCGTTGAATGCTTGTGATCTGAACGTGGTCTAAGTCGTTTTTTACGACATCCAAGGATAAAATAGATAAAAAATGTGTATTAAATAATATTCTTAATCAATCACCATACGGAAGGGTTAAAAATACAATGGATGATATAAAAATATATTTACCAATTTTATTGCGTTTTCAATAATTTTTAACTTCCCCACGTATTTTTTAACTTCCCCACTTGTTTATTTATTAGGTTTAAATGAATAAATTACCTGGGTAAGATATAGAGCTCTCCCTGGCAACTTATACTGTGATCATCATATTACTTATTTATTACGTATTTAATACGCCTGTTGTTATATCTATGCACAAGAAATTCGAATTAAAGGTAAACCTGGTCAGATAAGCTGGTATTTATACCATAAATACTTAATATCTGGTTAACCGAGCTTCGCTCGGAATATTTTTGTCGAATTTATTTAGATATATATTAATAAAAAATAAATAACGAAAATTATATAAAAAATTACAAAAAGAGAATAATAATAACACCGAGATTCGAACCGACGTTGTTTAAACAAAAAAAAAACAAAATTAGAACCTGTCAACTTCCCATCTGAGCTATCGTAACTCATGACGTTGACAACGAAATTTGAATTCATATTCTTTTAAAATTTAATGTCATTGTTTGTTTTGCTAAAAACACGGACAAAACAACATTTTCTATAAATAAAACCTAGCTAGATCGATTTTTTGGACCCAAAATCTCTGGTATGCCAAGTTTCAACAAAATCGTTAGAGCCGTTTCCGAGATCCTGAATATATACAAGAATTGCTCGTTTAAAGATATAAGATTATAGATAAATAGTATTCTTGCAAATTACACCCAAACTCGGAACATCAATTTCTAGTGTTTTAGACCAGCCAAAGAATTTTCGTATGGCGACGGAGTGAGAATACAATTCACCACTTCCTATCTTGCATGTGGATGTCGTAAAAGACGACTATGGGATATAATATGCACATAACATCTGTGTAAGAGAAGGAAATCTCAAAATAAAACCTCATACCAAAATGTCTCTAGCATGGTATAGTAGATCAGTTTCGCATCCATTGTGGAGGAGGCCCGAGCCCAACAGTGGGACATATGTGAGCTGTGATGATGATGATAATGAAGAATTTTTTAGCATGAGAATCGAATTAATGGTAATGTACATAGTATAAAAATACTCAGACTGCATCATGTAAGCAATTAAATACTGAATATCCTGACTGCGTAAGGTCACCGAGTATAAGAAAGGTGGATGTTTTTATGAGTGTGTTTCTTCCTTAAGGATATTTTATTGCAGAAACTTAAATTTTCTTTGTTGTAGCAGATCATATGATACATCTGAATTTGATTGTCTTCCCCATGAAATTTTTCATATATTTTAAATTTTATTTATAAATTAAGTATACTTTATTTATGTATTTATCTTAAAAAATATATAGTTAAATATTCTAAAATAATATTCGTATATTCAATGAAAATTTAATAAAAATGTATTATGACAGCAATTGTTTTGGGCACCTCTGTTGTATGAACTACGAGGTTCCCAAAATAATGTCCTATTGTTTTAAAGAGATTGCCGACTTATCTTTATATTTATAAAACAACTTATATATTGTGATAGGCTACCAAACAGATATTACTGAGAATTTCATTATACTTATTTAAGTGAATGTCCGTGAGAAATTATCAAAATTCCTTGTTCACAAATGACCATTTTTATAATAAAAAGTAGCAAATTGCCGCCGTTTCACTCCGTGGTTCCTTTTCCTGTGGGAAAACGGGGATAAAATGTAGCCTATATCACTCGCCGATAATATAACTTTCCACTGTTGAAAGAGTTTTTAATATAAAATACATATTCACACTCCTAGTCTAAATAAAATATGTCTTTTAGAAGATCCTGCAAATTTGAAGGTTTTTGTTTTAGGTTTTACATAGATCTGAGCCAACTTCATCTGATTTTCTGGTTAACAATTATATTCCCAAAAGAGTTGGCGTGAGGTAGGCTACTGATCATAAAACTTGTGCCAAGAACTTTTGTTATATGTATTATGAAAGAAGTTTACATATTGATTGACCCTAAGTGATTGTGAGATGATGATAATGATCATAAGGTGACGCTGAGAAGTCCTTCTGTGACTATGAACGCTAATAGATATTTGAAATGTGGAGAAATTAAATATAAAAAAGAATTCCGTAAAAAAATATTTAAAACGTGTGTTATATATATTTTAAACTCGCGCAAACATCAGAAATCGTGACATTGAGAAATCGAATTGTTTTAGTAGATGGTTTCTGATATTTACATGAGTATTACGCATATCTTATACGCATATTTTTGTATACATCAATTTTGACCTCTTCCAACAAAGAGGGATAAATACTTCACATGCCCTGCGTAGTAACAAATTTCCACATAGACTCATTACCCCGCCGCACAAACTGTCTAAGTCGGAGAGGTCCGTTTACATCATGGGACCATCTGTGTACAATAGACTGCCTGCGGATATCGTCGATGCAACTACAATATATGGTTTAAACGTAAACTAAAGGCCTGGTTATTAGAGCATAGTTTTTATAGTACTGACGAGTTTTACACGTTGCCGGAAATATAATATGCCTACTCTGTGCGACGTATTTAATAATGAAATGAAATATTTATAAATATAATTTATTCTAAATTTATGCACATATAATATAATTTCTCAATGATTGTAAATGTATTAGTGAATTTTAAAATGTTTTTTTTTCGTTTTTCTATTATTTATTATTATATTGTAATTAAAATTAAATGTTAATGGATATGGAGATTAATGTAATACAGCCCTGACTTGTAACTTTGTTATAAATAAAGAATACTATACTATACTATCAAATAAAACAGTTTTTTACTGTCCCAACGTAAAGAAAGTATTCCAATCTTTTAGGACGGTATTGAGTATTACTTGAATTGCATGATTTGAAGGCACTTTTAGCAGGCAGTTTAGTTATAACAGAGGCTTTTTATGTTATCATTACTTTTTTACTATTCAACTTTTACTTATCTTAGCATCAAATTTAATATACTTATTTAAATAATTACTCTCAATAAGCAACAAAGGCTGTATACATATATTAGCTTAGAATAATTACGTTCAATTATGAAAACTGGATATCAATCCTAAGTAATACTTATTAATATTATAAATGTGAAACTAAGTTTGTTTGTTACGCTTTCACGCATAAACCACTGAACCGATTTCAAAAATTCTTTCACTAATAGTAAACTAAAATATCAAGGCTATCCCGGTATTCCCACGGAATGAGAACTATGCGGGTAAGACCACTGAAACCGAAGCGAAGCGAGGGCGGGTTGCTAGTATTATATGCGAAGGTGTTTCTTTTTCGTTTGTTTTTTACGGCAAATCTAAAGCACAGAACCAATTTAAAAAAACCAATATTGACCAATAAAAGGTTACGTTATCAGCTAGTAACAAAAGCCATATTTTAATTACGTATTCCCGCGGAGCGAAAACTACGCGGGTGATACCACGGGCATTGGCTTCGAATTTATAAAGTGCTTTATCTGATAGAAAGCTACAATATTAACAAGTGTATTAGACTGTATTTTACGCCCGTATTCACACAGGAAGGGAAACTACACAGGTGAAACTGCTGAAAATTGGAAGTATACTATAAATTACGTTTTGTTGAAACAAACATTTTATATTTAATATTGCATCGTTTCTTTTATAAAAGAATAAAACAGTAACTTGCTTACTGAGCATAATCCTAAAGGAATCATATAAATCGGATCCCCAATAAAAATGGCAACAAAATTCAGTCTTGCGTGTGAATAATAAATCTTAACTACGTAATCGATTTCCAAAGTTATTTTAAGATATTTAATGTCAAATCTTGAGTGATCGTAATTTTTGTGACTTCTTATGACTTTCCATCTATTTCAGCCTTCACATTTGCCACCGTTACCGCATCAGACTAGTAGGAAAAGAGAAATGCTAGGAAGGAGCAGCAGAGCTAGAAGGAAAAGAGAAATGCTAACAGGACTTTGTCTTAAATATTGATTATATGATCTCGTATGAAATTTTCTTTAAACTTTATTTTAAATGCTCTTATATTTGAAGGTCTTTTAGTTATTTCGTATATGTAAGAAAAAAATGCCGTATTCATTATTTTTGTAAATATGTATCATAGAAATATAACAAATAAATATTATTATTGTCATCGACGAAACAAGGATCTCTGAATGCTATATTTATTCCATTGTAATCACATATGTAGATGTTGTAATTTCTTCTTTTACCGCGTACGAGTATATACTCGTACGCCTATACCTATGTAATAAATCGGCTACGAGATAGGCTACGCGTACGGGTTATGTAGGTAACAATGTTCTACGAAAATTATAGCAATGTGTATTTAGTTAATGTTTCGCGCGAACTAGGCATTCAGCACAAGTGGTAGTAAATATTTAGGTTCGAAATACTGGCAAAATACAACACTATTCTCTGTGGGGTACAAATTTCGGGTCGGGCCGATGGTAAAGCTAATGTGGGAATTCTCACATCATATTAGTTTATTATTAGGTGACTAGGTGACACAGTTTCGCTACTTGTAAGCGAGTTCGGAACCGCACCTTACGTATTACCTGAGGGTAGGTAATATAGATCTGTCCGACTGCGGTTTATATACCTTGGTGCCGTACCACCTCCTGTTTGTACGATGATTTCACATGTATTTGCTTGCTTGTGTGACGTTGGAATACCTTGTCAGTGTTTTAAATCTATTTCTTTGACTTTAAGCTAAATGTACTATGAAAAATGTATTTTTAATACGATATCTAATTAAATTGCGGGGTCAAGGCGACTGAAACCGACCTAGAGTGAGAGCAGAGTGCTAGTTTGTAATAAAATGGAACTTTTAAGGATTTTATCACGTTTGTATTTTATTTTTAATTGCCTGATGTTTCGAGTACAAGGAATATCATAATTATCATCATTTTTATCATCGCTGAAATAAAACTACGAGAAAATAGTAAGATAGAATATATTATATATATATTTGTCTATTGTATATATTATATTTATATAATATTGAGATTATATAATAATATCAGGTTGACCGAGCTTCGCTCGGAGTATTTTTTGTAGCATTTATTTAGATATATATTAATAAAAAATAAAAAAATAAATAATGAAAATTATATAAAAAATTACAAAAAGAGAATAATAATAACACCGAAATTCGATCCGACACCGTTTTTCGCCGATGTCAAAAATAAAACGAAACCTGACTACTTCGCCACTGAGCTATCGTAACTCATGACATTGATGGCAAAATTTGAATTCATATTCTTTTAAAATTTAATGTCATTATATTGTCTGCCAAAAACACTGACAAAACAACATTTTCTATACATAAAACCTAGCTAGATCGATTTTTTGGGCCCGAATCCTCTAGTATGCCAATATTCAACAAAATCGTTGGAGCCGTTTCCGAGATCCTGAAAATATATATATTTACAAGAATTGTTCATTTAAAGATATAAGATAAGATTGAGAGATATTGTATCGAACCTAAGTTATTGGGATATGAGAATGGTGGTGATGAAATAAAACTATTTTTACTGAATTTGTCGCGTTTGTCCTTAGCTTTTAGTTTCGAGGTATGAGACACCTTACCGACCACCGTCCTGCTGTGATTATAAACACGGGCAAGTGTTGGACATTGAAAATGGTTACGGGAGGACCATATTGTCTCATGTCCAACAACTGATTTTTATTACAATTGGCCTTCCCTATTACTAAAATATGTAATTCAATTATAGATCGTGGTACATTTCCTTCAGCACTAAAGAAATCGGTAATCGTACCTCTATATAAGAATGGCATTGCACAGGATATTACTAACTATAGGCCGGTCTCGATTTTACCTAGTTTATCAAAGATTATAGAGCGTATTATTGATTCTAGGCTAAAGAATTACTTAGAAAAATATCGATTATTTGCTGAAAATCAATACGAATTCCGAACCAATAAGTCAACAGCCGAGGCTACTCAGAGTTTAACATCATTTATAGTGGATACTCTAGATAAGGGGAAAAAAGCCATTGGCATATTTCTCGATTTATCCAAGGCTTTTGACACCGTGTCCATTCCTATACTTCTTAGGAAAATGGAATTTAGTGGCATTCGAGGTATTATGTTGAAATTATTAACTGATTACATGACGAATAGAACTCAGTGTACTCGAATAGGTGAATTCATAAGTAAGCCCGAGAAAATTTCATATGGCGTACCTCAAGGCAGCATTTTGGGCCCAACATTATTTTTGATGTACTTAAATGGTTTATGCAATCTACAAATAAAGAATGGCAAAATTATTACATTCGCGGATGACACAGTTCTTGTTTTCTGTGGACGAACTTGGAAAGAAACCTTTGAATTGGCCAATGAAGGGTTTTCACTCGTATCATCGTGGTTAGATCGTAACTTACTAACCCTGAACTTAAATAAAACTAAATATATCACCTTTAGTATTTTGAATAAAACTCAACCGTCACTAAATGAGTTTGACATAAAAGCATATAAATGTCAATGTGCTGATTCATGTTCTTGCCACCTTCTTACCAAAACATCATCAATTAAATATCTCGGAATCGAAATTGACCAAAACCTTAATTGGAAAAATCAAATAATGACCGTAAGCTCTAAAGTTAGAAAAATGATATACGTCTTCAAAAAACTGCGTCACATCTGTAACAGAAATTTATTAGTAACGCTATATTATGCACTCTGCCAGTCTCTTATAGCCTATTGTATATCATCATGGGGCGGTGCATCTAAGTCTTCATTAATAACACTTGAAAGGGCTCAACGTATTTTATTAAAAGTCATGACATTTAAGAGATATAGGTATTCAACCGCTCAACTATACTCATGTTTACCAGTATTAACAGTAAGACAACTATTTATAGTGAATATAATTCTATACCAACACAAATTAAATCCAAATTTTACAACTCGGAGGAGAAATGATATAGTCTACTCTATTCCAAGCTGTAAGACAGCATATGCCAATGGTTTTATTAATTATTTGGGACCTTACCTTTACAATAAAATATCGAAGGATATTAGTTTATGCGATAAGACTTACTTCAATTGTAAAAAAATAGTCACTTCATATCTCAAACAATTAAATTATGACCAAACAGAAAAACTATTGAAATATTTGAGTTAGCAAACACGCATAAAAGTGTTTGCGGCATATGAAGTCACACAAGTATACCCTCTCATAAACAGACGCATATATATATATAAACTCACAAGCGTGTAGGGGACGCATGCGTCCACGCACACGAACACGCAAACACATATGCACACTCATACACACGCGTTCACACACATGCGCTCGCAAACACGCACCTGTGCACATACACCCACACATAAACACACACATACACAGGCGCGCGGCGCACAAACACACACATCTACACACACGCGCAAACGCACACGCACACACACACACACACACACACACACATGTACACAAACATACGCTTTTACGCCATAGCTTAATTTTTATTAATATTGTAAGATGTAAGTTTTGTTAACATACCTACACAGTTATTTTACCTCATTTTACAATTATTACCTATTAACCCATTTATATAATCTTAATTAATAGTTAAATTTAGTATATACTCTATAAAATTCAAATAACTAATACTAATAAATTTTGTCTGCTATCCTTGCATATACTACAAGTGTTTTTACCGGATACTGACATTATATGCATAATACCGTTTGCTCACTGCAAATGACGAAATTGACGGACACCTACATACATAATAATTAATTATTCTTGTTACGTTTTTAAGTGTTAAGTGGTGTTCTATAAAGTTACAAAAATATATGTGATTGAATTGGAGGATACTGTACTAGCGTAATACAGTTTTAACTAGTACGGAGGACAGTGTAAACCTAGTGCAACAATATAATGGTTATTTTCAGTTTTGCAATGTAGCATGTAAGTTAAAACATTCCTTTTCCTTTGTTATGGTTTATGTAATTTTTATGTAATTATGTAAATAAAATAAAACTATAAACTATTACAGAGATTCATATTTACCTGCTACAGAATTAGTTATTAAAGTTAGATCCACATACACACACATTTTGATACAAATACAATATTTCAAAATTGTATTGTTTTTGATCAGTTATCATTAATAAACTTGCGTGTTGGGATGCATTAAAAACAGAATTCACCACCTGCTCTCTCGCTAGGGGGTGTCGTAAAAGATGACTAAGAGATATGATATGTAAGATATGAATTTATACAAGAGAAGGAAATCTCGACATAAAACCCTAACTAAATACTAACGTGTCAGATCAGTGCGGTATTTTGGCGATCAATTTCCTTCCCATCGCAGGCCCAAGCTCAGCAGTGGGACTTATTTGGGTTGGCGATATTTCGCTGGTCAATTTTCTTCCCATTGTGAAGGAGGCCACAGCTTAGTAGCGGGATTACCGTCAATTCGGTTGGGATCAGCATCCAGGCCCATATGAAGTACTTGGGCCTGGTGCTCGACGGGCGATGGTGGTTTCGGAAGCATTTTCGCAGGCTCGTCGGCGTGGCGTCCGCCCTACAATGGCTGATGCCGAATGTGGGCGGACCGAGCGCGGCATGTCGACATCTGTACGCGGGGGTCATCCGGATGATGGCCCTGTACGGCGCACCGGTGTGGGCGGGATCCATGACCACCCAACTTAGGGCCCTTCTGTGGCATCCACAGAAAGTCATAGCGGTCAGGATCATCCGCGGGTACCGCACGGTGGCGACGGAGGTGGCGTGCCTATTGGCCGGGACTCCCCCGTAGGACCTGGAGGCGGAAATGCTCGCCGACTTGTATCGGCGGGTGTCGGGGGTGCGCGGGGAGGGCGATCTTATTTCCTTGAGGGAGCTCACCGCCTGGCGCGTCGACGCCCGCCGAGAAGTCATCGCCCGTTGGGCAGACCGGCTGGAGAGGCCTCGATACGGTGTTTGGACCGTGGAGGCCTTCCGGCCGGTGCTGATGCAGTGGTTGGAAAGGCGGCACGGGGTCCTCTCCTTCCGACTCGTACAGATCTTGACGGGGCATGGATGCTTCGACAAGTACATGTATAGGGTCGCTAGGAGGGAGAGGACTCCATCCTGCCACCACTGCGATTGCGATGAGGACACGGCGCAGCATACACTCGAGATCTGTGCCGCTTGGGCAGAGTCGCGTCGTGAACTCGTCGCAATCATCGGTGCCGACCTGACGCCCCCGACCATCGCTAGGGAGATGCTCGGCAGCATCAGGAATTGGGACGCGGTCGCAGTTTTCTGCGAGGCAGTCATCTCGCAGAAGGAGGCGGCGGGTCGCGAGCGCGAGGAGCACAGCCTCGACGAAATGACCCGCTGCCGGCGACTGGGGCGGTGCAGGCGCGACTACCTGCGTGCCATGCCGCCTTAGCCGAGGCCGCGGGCACGTGACCGGGGATTAGTCCGTCACCCGCCGAGAGGCCGACCGCGTGAGGAAAGACCGACGTCCTCCCCGTACGTCGGTCGATGGGAGGGTACCCCATGTAAGGGGTATTCCGTCGGGCCGACCACTGATGACAAGTAACCCTGCTCCGGTGGTCGGTCCAACGACGAAGGCGACGTGGTGTTCGGGTGGGTTGTGGGTGTTGCGTGCTTAAGCTCCTCTGTCACCCCGGACAGAGTGGTGCGGAAGCGCGCCAACTTATTATTATTATTATTGGTGAAAGAATTTTTGAAATTGGTTCAGCAGTTTCTGAGCCTATTCAATACAAACAAATCTTTTCTCTTTATAATATTAGTTTAGATTAAAATTAGGGTAAGTTATTACATTGAGACAATTTTCATCATCTCAGCTAGTACACGTTCCACTGTTGGGCTCGGGCCTCCTCCACTATGGGTGGCAAATTGACCTACCTGATCAGACGTGTTAGTACAGGGTTTTATTTTGAGTGTTTCTGCTCTTGCATAGATGTTATATTTATATTATATCTTTAGTCGTGTTTTACGACACCCACGAGCAAGAGAGATGTGGTGAATTGTATTTTTACTGCGTCACCACACGGAGAACAACAACATTATTAAAACATCTGTCACCTTTCAAATTATTACATTATCAAATTTCCACCTTACAAATCTAATACGCTAACACTAGATTGGCACAATCAAAGATTTGACAAGCTGTATATAATGGGTCATCAAAATTCCTTTATATAATAATAACAAACATCCATGTACTTCCCATTATATTCATTCGCACATTTATAAACTTTCTCGACTACGGGTATTTTCACGTTCGTATCCAAACTTTGGCCAAAACATTTATTTCGGTGTTGGGTAGGTATAGTGTACTTTTTGCAACATTAACTTGAGTTACGAACTTGTAAGATTAATTATCAATTATTCTTAGAAATAGATTAAGTTCTAGAATTTTCTAATATTATACTATAATATTCGAGAATTCTAGAAGAGATTCTAACGTGTTTTATTTGATATTTTTTCTGTACTATATACTTAAGTCCCGATTTTCAGTGGTGTCTAAGAGAGTGTATAGCTGGTCCTCCAGCGGAAACCTTATAACAGAAATATGGTACCAGTCCAGGTCCAGGTAAGTATTCATACTGAATATATTTATCTGTGTACGTTGATAGGATAACAAATTAGTTAGATGACATAGCAAAGTTTTTTATTTTGAGAATACTGCATTTCCAGTCACGTTATATGCTTAAATCCCTTAGTTACCCGTAATGTGCAGTGCTATAAATTCGCTTATCGATACCTGTATCATATGATAGTGCTTCATTAACAGCTGAGACCCCAGCATCCAACTGAAGCTCAGCACTCAAACTCGGTGAAATAATTACACGAAAATATGTTTCGTATATCTACTTTTACATTATGGGCAAACTACATAATAGAATTGTAATTTGTCAGTGGTAAATCCTATTATGACCCTTAACACCCGCGTTAAGCTCTTTAAACAAATGCTTAAATAGAACCCTTCAACAAAACAATTATGACAATAGTTGGCTATAATAACTTTGAGGGTTTGAAACAAAAACAATTTAATAGAGGTCGTAATTTGGCATATTCTATTTATGAAATTAAACCTTCGCGTACCCGCAACTAATAACGCAATTACGTAGAAAACAATTAATTTACAAAAACCTATTTTGTGTAATAGAAAACAATTACCCCTGTGTGGTTTGGTAATTGGTTTAAAATCTATGAATGGTCATTGTATTCTACCTTACGTTAAATTAATATTAATAGGTAGAATGTCCATAACATTGAATATATCAATTTAGAAATAAACGAAAATACATATTATTATATTGATATTAACTTTACATTATTTAATTTGGCTAATTTCATATACTTCGTATACTTCTTTATATGTTCGTATATTTCTTTGTACTAGTGGTCGCCGAGTTGTCGAAATTCGGCCATAATTCATTTAAATTAATTTTCCTGCTACGCAATTTTCTTTTAATTGTATCCATGTATAATTTTATTGCATATTGAGCAAGCTGTATTTCACTAATAACTAATATATAAGTACAAATGTCTATTAGACATTATCATCATAATTGTGATTGTTTGACATTCAGGTTGACCAGCGATTTAAACTGTAAACAAAAATGTATAAGCGCGTGTTACGCAGACGTAGTCAGGGGACGTCGCTAGTTCATCGCGTTGTCTCAATATCAGCGACATCAATTGCGACACTCAACATGGGTGGCTACAGAGAAAGATGACTCAAGAACACCTGGCGTAGACGACTCACGAATTGACGAATACTGTTGGGAACGCTCGTTACTTTTCGATCGATCGCCGATCGTTATAGTCACCCTTAGAAGTAAATTATAATATTAATTATGTAATTTTAAGTTTATATTAAATTTGTTATACTACATCGGGTTTTTTTGCATCCTCTGCTGCCACTGCTCATAACTGGCGCAGGCTTGGTAGGATCGTAAATAGGGCTCTAATATCGACCCGTGCGATCCAGAATCTACGTGTGGTGCCAGCGAGATGAATTCAGACATCGATTCGGCAATCAAAACCTGTTATGTTGTAAGTACCTTGAATCTTTCAAGTCCTTACTTAATTATCCTAATATCTTACCTAAGTATTTACCCATTTTCGCCCGTAATATCCTATACCTAATTAAGCCAATTTCACCTTATATATTATAACTATATAAATTAATTGTTTAATAAGTACTAGTGAATTATAAGTGATTTTTTTTTTACGCGTTACGTTAAATACTTTAAAAATTTTTCACCCAAGAAATATAAAAGACCGTACGAGGTCGCCTAGCTTATCGAATAGGAATAGCCTCATAGACAGTAATAGAAAACTAGACGAAATTATGGATCACAGCGAGATGGACACTATCTATAAGTCACTTCGTATGGTGCCGGAATTCGACAGCAACCCCCACATTCTAACCCGTTTCATTAACATATGTGATCAATTAATACTCTCTTATTTTAAAACGGAACCAGGCAACGAACTCACCAATTTAGCGTTAATAAATAGCATATTGAATAAAGTTATAGGATCCGCTGCTAGGTTAATTAACTCAAATGGTATCCCAGGTAGTTGGCATGGTATTCGTAGTGCACTTATAAATAATTTTGCCGATCATAGAGACGAGACAGCCTTATACAACGATTTGTCCTTACAAACTCAAGGGTCTTCCACTCCACAGGAATTTTATGAACGCTGCCAAAATTTATTTAGTACAGTGATGACTTATGTAACTTTGCACGAAACAGTAGCAACCACGATTCAGGCAAAGCGCGATCTTTATAAATAATCTCCCAGCTCAATTTGTGACATCTGTCACCAGTAATCGCTGTTCTTCGGGGGGAGATGTTACGCAGACGTAGTTAGGGGACATCGCTAGTTCATCGCGTTGTCTCAATATCAGCGACATCAATTGCGACACTCAACATGGGTGGCTACAGAGAAAGATGACTCAAGAACACCTGGCGTGGACGACTCACGAATTGACGAATACTGATGGGAACGCTCGTTACTTTTCGATCGATCGCCGATCGTTATAGTCACCCTTAGAAGTAAATTATAATATTAATTATGTAACTTTAAGTTTATATTAAATTCGTTATACTACATCGGGTTTTTTTAGATCCTCTGCTGCCACTGCTCATAACTCGCGCGCGCGTTTGTATACCGATTAAATGGTAGTGTGCGTAACACCTTTTTTAATTAATTTAATGTATTTCTAATCCATTATTATATGAAATTGCAGTTTTATGCACTTCTCCTCATTATATACTTCAACTGTGCTAAATTTCATACTTGTCCATCCACGTAATTTTCGTAAAAAGGGGTACAAAGTTTTTGCTTCACGTATTTAAATTTAAATATGTATAATTATGTTTTTGTTAATATATAATATTCATTTCAAACAAATTTTATTTGTTAAAATTGATGAAACTTTTAAAAACATTACTTATAACTTCAGTAATGATTTGTAGTTTTAAAAATTAAAAATGTTCAGTTATATGATTTTTTGCTGTATCGGTGCGGCAATAAATACCAACCCTTACATTGCTCATGAATGTCATAAAATACAACTGAGGGATATAAGGTACATCTAATATCTATGCAAAAGAAGGAAAACTCGAAACAACACGTCTGACCAGAGTAAGCAGTAAGAATTTATGCTTTATATAGTCCTAAGTCAACCTCACTTAATATCGTTTGGTCAACAATTGTATTCAAAGGTGAGATTTTTTTTTTAAGTTTATTATTACATATTTGTAGTATTATAAAGCGTCAAAGGTGAGGGTACCTGAAAGGGTAACCCGTCGGGCCGGGCCGGCCACGGATGTCAAGGGATTGGTACCAGTAGTCGCCTCATCTTGTAATTCAATATTTGTAAAATGACAGGTTAAGAAATAAGGTGCCGTCATTGCCTACTTTCCCATGAGAGTCATAAAAACTAGCTATGTGAGCGACTAGGAATGGTCAGGGGCAAACTTCTGGAATTTGTTTTCTGTGTGGTGTTGGATAAGAATACAGTTTACCACCCCCCACGCTTACCCGTGGGTGTCGTAAAAATTACTAAGGGATATGATATACAGATAATATCAATGCAAGAGAAGGAAAACTCGACAGCAAAACTCTATGCCAACTCGTCTGACCTGCGTGGTATAATAGAACTATTGCCCTCTTATTTTGGAGGAAGCTCGAGCCCAACAGTGGGATTTATATGGGTTTAGACGATGAAGAGATGATGAATCTCCTGGAAATTCGCAGAGGTCTGTCTTCAACTGCATTTGTTTATATAAGCCCATAAATAAAGGTAAATAAAAAACCTAAAATATGTAATGATTTTGGCTTTAAGAGTTATAAAATTTAAGTTATAGTACTAATGTGGCTGCAGTTTACTATAAATATTTTCGGTTGACTTGATAAATTCTTGTCCTATCATAGGTAGATTTTCCATCCGGTCGATGGCCCTGTACGGCGCACCGGTGTGGGTGAGGTCCCTGACCGTCCGACTCAGGGCTCTTCTGTGGCGACCACAGAGGGCCATGGCGGTCAGGGCCATACGCGGATACCGCACGGTGGCGACGGAGGCAGCGTGCCTGTTGGCTGGGACTCCCCCGTGGAACCTGGAGGCGGTAATGCTCGCTGGTTTGTATCGGCAGGTGTCGGGAGTGCCAGCGGGCGACCTCGGTTCGGGGTGCGAATCGTGGAGGCCTTCCGGCTGGTGCTGATGCAGTGGTTGGAACGGCGGCATGGGTGCTCTCCTTCCGACTGGTGCAGGTGTTGACGGGGCATGGATACTTCGCCAAATACCTGCAGGTATTTGGCAAGGTCGTTAGGAGGGAGAGTACACCGTCCTGCCACCACTGCGATTGCGACGAGGACACGGCGCAGCATACGCTCGAGGTCTGTGATGCTTGGGCAGAGTAGCGTCGTGAACTCGTTGCAATCATCGGTGCCGACCTGACGCTGCCGACTATCGCCAGGGCGATGCCGCCTCACAGCCTTCTGTGAGGCAGTAGTCTCGCGGAAGGAGGTGGCGGAACGCCTGCGCGAGGAGCGCAGCCTCGATGAGGCGATCCGCCGCCGGCGACTGGGGCGGCGTAGGCGCGAATACCTGCGCCTCATGCCGCCCTAGCCGGGGCCGCGGGTGACGTGACCGGGGAATTAGTCCATCACCCGCT
Source organism: Lymantria dispar (assembly GCA_032191425.1). Lineage (NCBI taxonomy): Eukaryota > Metazoa > Arthropoda > Insecta > Lepidoptera > Erebidae > Lymantria > Lymantria dispar. The sequence goes on along the minus strand of CM063452.1, from coordinate 25,102,515 downwards.
GAGAGGCCGACCGCGTGAGAAAAGACCGACGTCCTCCCCGAGGAGGTATTCCGTCGGACCGACCACTGATGACAAGTAACCCTGCGCCGGTGGTCGGTCCAACGACGAAGGCGACGTGCATCGTGGGTGGGTTGCGGGTGTGCGTGCTTACGCACCTCTGTCGCCCCGGACGGAGTGGTGCGAGGAGTGCGGTGACGGCAACCCCACCAAAAAAAATAGATAGATTTTCTGAAAATCTGAATCAATTTTGCGATAACAATATAGGAAGAACACTTTTAGGAACCTTCTAAGGTTCGCCTTTTTGATAAACTATTTTCTTTTCTTGAGACGTTTGGGACAAAACAAAGCCAGCCTGCGGCTAAGGGATCACCAGGCGATTGGGTAGCAGCCCTCTCTTAGGAAACCGGTACCTACAAGTACTGTGACCACCATCCGATCATTATGGTAACTTATAGTTTAAATTACAGTAATACTAGAATGTAATAAAGTATGTGAAAGAAACCGAAAACATAGTACACTGCATTTTAAATATAAGCTGAAATTCTTAGAAGTACGAGAAAAGCAGTAGGGTTAATACTGAGTGCTCCATTAAAGTGTGACATAGGCAAGATGTTAAGTTTTAGTAGCTTATTTATACGATGCGGACTCACTTCAACTAAGCAGCTTGTGTGAAACCTTTGAATTAACCAAACAGTCTCGAGAACATGTGAACTAAGACATTGAAATAGTTGTTCTATTTGGACAGCAAAATACTAGGTTTTAATAAGTAGTGTTAATACAACATAAGAAACGTATATATGGCAAAATGTGGTCTCTAAATGTCAGCCTCATAAAAAAGCTCAAAGTCGCTCAGCGTGCTATGGAGAGGCTCGGTATTTCTCTACGTGATAAAATCCGGAACGCGGAAATCCTTAGAAGCTCGTCGAACCGACAACCGTTGGGGAAGAAAGGTTCTTGAGTGGCAACCACGAATCGGACGGCGCAGCGTAAGACGACCCCCCCACTAGGTGGACTGACGACATTCTCAAAGTCGCAAGGAACCGTTGGATGCAAGTAGCGCAGAACCGTTCTGAGTAGCATTCACGTGGGGAGGCCTATGTCCAGCAGTGGACGTCTGTAGGCTGATGGATGGATGGATGGATATATAGCAAGCAATAATAGCCAAGTTGTGACAATGAGCACAGCCAAAGAAAACTATTGATAATTATTAATTGCGTACTGTTTTAACACGCTTTTTATTAGTTTCACCTGTATATATGTATCGTATCTATGTATGTAACGGAATCTTTGAACATCATTTTGCCTCACTTTGAACGAACAGATTTTATTTAAATTGCTCACTTGTCAAAGGCTCATGACAATATAATAATTTGATCAAAATAGGCGAATATCTTGATTAGATTCGCCAGGATTAAAAAAATTCTAATCATATCCTTTGCGTAAGAGCAAGAGAGATAGAGCTTTTCTTTTTTTTTATGGGTGGGCTATGGTAAGCGCACGAGCGGTCCAGCCCGTCCGGGGTGATGAAAGGACGGCGCGCGGGCCCATAACCCACCCGTACCCACGTCACCTCGTTGTTGGGCCGACCACCGGAGCAGATGTGACTTGTCGTTAGTGGTCGACCTGACGGAATACCCTTTCGGGTAACCTCACCTCTCGACGTCATGGGACGTCGGTCGCCGTCGCCCGGTCAGCCTCTCTGCGGGTGACGGACAATTCCCCGGTCTGATCACCCGCGGCCTCGGCTAGGGCGGCATTAGGCGCATATAAGAGAAATAGAGCTAGGGTACGAACTACGTGTGCACGAAATTCGAGACTTCTATGATTCGGACTGTCAGCTTGTAAGCGTGTTTTTTAATTTTTTAAACTATAATTCTCTATTATTTATAGGCGTTTAGCAAATATGGTATTGCCATTTTTAATGACTAATTTATAGTAATTAATTTATAGTAGGTAAGTGTGGTGACGGAGTAAGAATACAAATCACCATACCGTCTCTTGCCTGTGCATGTCCTAAAAGACGACTATGGGATATAATATGCACATAACATCTATGCATGAGAAGGAAAACTCGAAATGAAACCCTATACCAACATGTCTGTCAAATTCGCTCCCACAGTGGGACGTAAGTGGGCTGTCATGATGAAGTAAGTAATTATTATAGTAATTGTACAATGAGTTCAATATGCGCAATATTGCATTTACCGCAATTTTGATTTTATTGACTTCAATATCATGTCCTTTGAAACTACGTAATATGAGTGTGACATATTAGTCTACCGACAAAAAAAAACTTCTCATCACGTTTGTCAGCTAGCCCGTAAACACAACGCGTGCTATGCAATATAAGGCCACCCATTGTGCTCAAGCTTATATTACTATTCAACTACAAATGGACCTTATTATTAAACATATAAAGTAGAATATTAAAAAATCTATATATCACATAGTCTTATTAAACAGGCCTCCGTTTGTTGTTATACAAACAAACTATAGTGGCAAGTGTTAGAGTCGTAAAATATACCTAAATTGGCTTTATTAAAGGCGCGTACAACATGCTGCGAGTAATATGAACAATAAATGATATGACACGAACCTATTTGTAGATATATGGATCATAAATTGTGACATGTATTGTTGAAGAGAAAACTTTTATGGGCAGGTTTCGATGGGAAGTTAATTCATGTAAATCGTCATCGAAATGGTCAATTGGTCACGTGACCTGTTAACGCTAACATTAACTTCTATCCTTACTAATATTATAAATCTGAAAGTAAGTTTGTTTGTTTATTTGTTACGCTTTCACGCTTAAACTACCGAAACGATTTCAAAAATTCTTTCACCAATGGAAAGCTATAATATCAGGGAGTAACATAGGCTATATTTTATCCCAGTATTCCCACGGGAACAGGAACTACGCGGGTAAGGCAGCTGAAACCGAAGCGAAACGAGGGCAGGTTGCTAGTAGACTATATCTGTGCCTATAGATGTCAAATCCAGATAAATCTATATGTCGCAGCGTCATTCTTAATACTTAAGAAACACTCGAGTACGGAAACGTCAAGTGGTATACTTGAGTGGAGTCGATACAACGATTGGCAATAATTTATGAACCCTTGACATGACCTTTTACATTTGGAATGTTATTATGAGAGTTTCTTTTAAGAGCTGTCTTTTGGATGTTCAGATGGGAACGAGAGTTGAGAGCGATCGGTCGTAGTTGCTGCCACGTTGTATCAAAATCACTGTGTTTCCCTAACTTGTAATTTATCTGTATCCACGTAATTACTGTGATGATCTTCAGCAAAGGATTGTGCATGAGCCCACGAAGGTTTCTGAGTTGGTACGAGCAATCTTTGACAGAGGGCGCCACTATCATTCCTATGAATGTCATAAATTGCCGTGACAGTTAATACTGATTTGAGTTGAAACGAAATCTGCCAAAATCATTAAAATGGCTCAAAATAAATTGAATATGTGTATAATGTCTTTCTTCAATTTTATTTTAGTGGCGTAGCAACGCGCGCAGGCTACAGTTGGTGTAAAATAAAAATTCATAATTTGATGATTCTCTAAAAGCTATGGTAGAATTTATAAACATAAATTCTACCATATTTTTTTAGTATTATAATATAGTAGTATAAACACACTAGTGTTAAAATTAGTGCCGCCCTAGCAGAGGCTGCGGGTGACCGGACCGGGAATTTAGGCCGGGCACCCGCGGAGAGGTTAGCCTCGTGACGGCGTTCGGCGTCCCGGTAGGGGACGTGGCAAGGGTATTTCGTCGGGTCGTTCACTGAAGTAAAGGAGCTCTGCACCGGTGGTCAACCCAATGACGAAGGCGACGTGCTATACGGGTGGGTTGCGGGTGTGCGTTCTTACGCCCCACTGTCGCCCCGGACGAAGGGGAGCTAGGAGTGCGCCGAACGAAACCCACCCCCCAAAAAAAAAGTGTTAAAATTAGTGGTAATGAATATTATTTGTATCTATATTACTTTATTATTTACTTTCAATACTCATAACATTAGATAAATTAAAAACATATAGACGTACGATATTTGAATTAAGGAACATAAAATAAATATTAAATTAATTTTAAGTCGGAGTCTCACCTTAAATTTACTTTGCTCTATAATAGCATTCAATATTATTTCAGTCATACTTCCGATAATAGTACTGAACAGAAATATAAGCTGTATTTCATATTTCTATCTAATACGTGCCCTGAATAGCTCTGTGCTATTTGAAATCGCTAACTCGCCGAAGATTCTATATTACTGTTAGTATGTGTATCATATTATAGTCCAAGAGTTTTAATAGTTTGTTTACTTGAATCTCAAACACTGTCAGTATTATTTTATAAACTAATTTTACCTTCATCATCATCATCGCAGCCCGCATACGTCTCATTGTTGTTTAAAATTTGAACCTTAATTATATAGTCATAAGCCTTAATTATATAGCCTATATTATTTGGATTGAACAGAAACTGTAATATGTAACTTACAAGGTAGACCGATGTTTTTTCATCACCACTATTTAATTATATGTGAAGCAGGTTGGTAATCTGCACAGAAATAGCTTATTAATTTTTCTGTGGTAAACTGCATAGACTGCATAATTATAACTGTAAATTAATTCAGCGTAAAATAAGTCTGGGGCAGCGTAGGAGCGATTACCTGCCCTAGCCGAGGCTGCGGGTGACTAGATCGGGGAATTAGTCCGTCACCCGCCGAGAGAACGACCGTGTGAGGAAAGACCGACGTCCTCCCCGAATGGGAGGACGTCGGTCGAGGAGTGGGTTACTCCTCCGGGGGTATTCTGTCGGTCCGACCACTAATGTCAAGTCACCTGCTCCGGTGGTCGGCCCAACGACGAAGGCGACGTGTCGCGTGGGTGGGTTACGGGTGTGTGTGCTTACGTCCCTCTGTCACCCCGGACGGAACGGACGAGGAGTGCGCCGACCGTAACCCACCCCTAAAAAAAAGCGTAAAATAAGTATCGAACATGTAAATGTGAAATGCAATGATTATTTTAAGATAGTTCGTTTTATTTATAATACTATGACCGAGCTCGTATTTTCTTGAGTGCAATACCATTTATGAGATGAAGAATTTGTTGTGCACTTACGGAGTGCCTTACTGCAGATATGTACCATCTACTATAATAACTAAAGCTATTAGTGTGTTTATAGTGGCTGGTACATATTGCAATATTTATACCTTTAGTTTATTGCAGCTCTTTTGCGTGTGGGTGTCGTTAAAGACGACTAAGGAATGTAATATGCTGATAACACCAATGACACCAAATAGAAGGCAAACTTGAAATAATAGTCTATGCCAACACGTCTGACAAGCGTGGTATAATAGGTCAAATTCCCTCTCATAAAGGAAGAGGCTAGAGTCCAACAGTGGGAAATATATGGGCTGAGATGACGATGATGATCAGTTCAGTTGATACACCTGATTAAGTAGGTAAAATTCCTTCCCATTGTCGGGGCGATCCTGTCTAATACTAGGATGTTTATAGCCTGGAGAAGAAATTAATACAATGTGTTATTAAAAAAAGGTCGTCAAATGTAGCGAAAATCTATTGAGATCTGATATCACAACCATGCCATGTACCAAGTGCATCAATATTATACTAATGGTTCTCATTGCAATTGTGAAGATCCACAGAGCAAGAATTGTTGTTTAGATCCGAAACGTAATTCATTCACGTACTCTGTGGTAGCTATTGCGTGTATAATTTGTTGAAGTAAGTTAAATTCTTGTTTTAGATATTTCAATGTCGGAGAAAACATTTAGTGGCTTTAGAAGCTTTTCATTTTAAAGCATAAAAAAGTGATAAACCGAAAACTTTGTACATTTGCTGCTTTTAAGATTATAATTTGGAGCGGAACAGATCGTATACCTTATTGTTTATAGCGAAAGTTTCACAATAGCGTTCGTGCCTGACTAAGTTTTAAAACAAGTGGAAGTAATTTTAAGACCTATTTCTTTTTACGTGTTAAGCATATGGTAGACCAATTTTCCTTTCATGTTACAATAGAATAAATTATCTCTTTACAAGTACCTACCACGTGTGTATCACATCTATGCATTTAAAGATAAGCAGAGGTATCATTTTGATGTATATTTTTGAAGTTATAGAAGAATGATGAGAGTAAATTTTTACAATGCGCGTTCATACAGTGAAAAACCGACACCCTGAAGTTAGCTAGTAAACATTTTTTAGGATACGCGCGCACACCGTCACAAATGTCAACTAGATAATGCGTTGTAATAAAACTTTAAATATATTAAACACCTTTTTTCTATTATTGGTGTCGTTTTTCTATAAATATAGGATGACGCGAAGGATTAAATTTTTAGTTTTTACCTTTTTTTAAATTATTACACTAAAGCGTCTTTCATACGCACCACCAGTTACGCTTATTGTCAGATACTGGTTACAGTTACACGCTTGCTAATTTAGATTTTTTTTGTGGCAATACTGGGATTCACATTTGCGCGTCTGTTATTCATTATAATTTCAGCTCATATATGTCCCGCTGCTGGGCTCGACCTTCCTTCTCAGTGGAAGAGGAACTGATCTAGTGCGCCATGCTGGTCAGACGAGATGGTATTTCTTTTTTTTATGGGTGTGCTATGGTAAGCGCGCGCGCGGTCCATTCCGTCCGGGGCGACAAAAGGACGGCACGCGGGCCATAACTCATCCATACCCACGTCGCCTTCGTTGGGCCGACCACCGGAGCAGGGTGGTTTGTCGTCAGTGGTCGGCAGACGAGATGGTATAGGAATTTATTTCGAGTCTTCCACCTCTTGCAGTAATATTATCCGCCAGCGTCCCTTATTGGTCTAATATGATCACCCACGGGTAAGAAAGGGGGCTGTGAATTGTATTCTTATTACATCACCACATGAATTAGCTACTATTACATACATGTAATAACAAGTTAGTATTTTTTATAATTATTTCAGGTACAAGAATATATTTACAGAGTGATGGCGATTATACTACCATAAGGCTGAGATACTAAGAATTTTGTATGGTGACGGACCAAAAATACAATTCACCACTGCCTATCTTGCCCGTGGATGTCGTAAAAGACGACTATGGGATATAAATGTACATAACATCTGTGCAAGATAAAGAAAACTCGAAATGAAATCCTATACCAACATGTCTGACTAGCATGGTATATTATATATTGGTATATATTGGTAGGTCAAATTCCCTCCCATTGTGGAGGAGGCCCGAGCTCAACAGTGGGACGTATGTGGGCTGCGATGAGCATGATGATGTGATGAGATACTAAGGGCTTCACATTGACCTGGGTCAACACTATCTGATTCCGTCCAGTTAACAATTATATTCCAGGTAGGCGCTAGGCAGGCGGTCGAAAAGTTTGCAATATGTATTATGTAAGAAGAGCTCATATTGAGTAGACTATAAGTAATTCTATTAAGAGCAGGATGATGATGATTAGAAACATAATCAACATCTCAGCTCATATCAGTCCCACTCTTGGGCTCGAGCCTCCTCGATAATAGGAGGGAAATTGATCTTACTTTACAATGCTGGTCAGACAGGTTGGTAATAAGATTTTATTTTGAGTTTGCCTCCTTCTCTTGCACAGATGTTATATGCGCATTTGGTCCCTCAGTCGTCTTATACGACATCTTACGGACGGATTGGAGTCGTTGGAGCGGCGGAGAGACTTTGGGTCACTCTGTGTACGCTACCGACTCTTTCACGGGGAGTGCTCCGAGGAACTGTTTGACTTGGTACCCCTGTCACCATTCTACCAACGTACCACTCGACATCGTGGCAGAGTTCATCCATTTCACCTGGAAACGTTATGGTCTTCAACTGTACGTTTCCAGCGATCATTTCTCCCACGTACGTGCAAACTCTGGAATGAACGACTTGCTGCTGTGTTTCCCGAGCGCTATGACATGTCCTTGTTTAAACGAGGTTTAAGAAGAGTATTTTCTTCACGGTAGGCAACGGCCTGGCTGTGCTCCTGGTATTGCAAAGGTGCTGCTTGCTCGTTTGCCATCATTGGCAATAAAAAAAAAATCAACGGGCACGATAGGGAGTGATGAATTGTATCTTACTCTGTCGCCATATAAAAAAGAATGATTAGAATATATAATATTTAGTTATATATTAGTACCTCAACCGAAGTGCCTTGTTGGGTAAAGTTTTATTAAAAGCCAGATTTATAAAACAAAACGTATTGCTAAATATTGATAAAAGTTTAAATTATTCTTCAGCATATTTTAATGAAGTTCGAAAATTGAATTATGCATAATAATTGCTGAACACTGGAACGTGAGACATTTAAATTCCAGGGTACAAGCTTTAATTAAATGGCGATGAAATAATTAACGAAAAATATTGAATAGTTTTATTTTAACCTGTGATGTTGTTTTTTATATAAATAATAAATGCATTATTATTTATCATTGGTATGGTATACCAAAGATAAATGAAGACATTTTAGTAGATATCCTACCATGGTAACTTTTGCAAGATAGGATCCATATTGATCAACAATGGTTTTAGAAGATATATAAAAGTGATATTCAGTACTTCAGATTTTTTTCTTAAAGAAGAAAGGTTCTCGAGTGGCTATCATGTGTCGAACGACGTAGTGTAGGACGCCCCCTTGGTTAATTGTATTCTAATTCCATCATTATACGGAAGGTTTTCTAAGATTATCCTTGTTGACTCAAGAGGGATAACAAGGGCCTCAGTTCCGGTGTCTTAATAGGTCGAAAGTGGAAGCAAGGTAATTCATGGGTGCCTCGCTATTATTTTCCGCTCTGAACGCCTTGGCGGATTGAGGCTTCACTAACTTGATAAAAAAAAAAAGAAATATTTTGTTCATGAAATCTCATTGTAAACAAACAAATGGTGTATATCTGTTCCAACAGTCAAAGTAGATTATAAGTACAGTAAAGGGAAGAAGCTGGTTTTATGTGCTTAAGTAATCACTCCTTGAAACATTTATAATCCCTTCATTATGGGGTGAGGATCATCTGAGATTGCATAACGAATTATGAAATTAAGCGTTGGAAAATATTAAAACAAGTATTTTAATATTATAAATGCGAAAGAAAGTTTGTTTATTTGTTACGCTTTCACGCTTAAACCATTAAACCAATTTCAAAAATGGGAAGCTATAATATCAGGGAGTAACATAGGCTATATTTTGTCCCGGTATTCCCACGGGAACGGGAACTACGGGGTTTTTTTTTTATGGGTGGGCTGCGGTCGGCGCGCCTCCGCACCACTCCGTCCGGGGCGACAGAGGGGCTTAAGCACGCAACTCCCGCAACCCACCCGAAAACCAACTCGCTTTCGTCATTGGGCCGACCACCGGAGCAGGTTTACTTGTCGTCAGTGGTCGGCCCGACGGAATACCCCCTACGTGGGGTACCCTCCCACCGACCGACGTCCCCCCCTCGGGGAGGACGTCGGTCTTTCCTCACGCGGTCGGCCTCTCAGCGGGTGACGGACTAATCCCCGGTCACGTCACCCACGGCCTCGGCTAGGGCGGCATGAGGCGCAGGTAGTTGCGCCTGCGCCGCCCCAGTCGCCGGCGGCGGATCTCCTCATCGAGGCTGCGCTCCTCGCGCAGACGATCCGCCGCCTCCTTCTGCGAGATCACTGTCTCGCAGAAGGCTGCGACCGCGTCCCAATTCCCGACGCTGTCGACCATCGCCCTAGCGATGGCCGGCAGCGTCAGGTCGGCACCGATGATTGCGACGAGTTCACGGCGCTACACTGCCCAAGCCGCGCAGGCCTCGAGCGTGTGGCGCGCCGTGTCCTCGTCGCAATCGCAGTGGTGGCAGGACGGTGTACTCTCCCTCCTTACGACCCTGTGCAGGTATTTGGCGAAGCTCCCATGCCCCGTCAACACGTGCACTAGTCGGAAGGAGAGCACCCCGTGCCGCCTTTCCAACCACTGCATCAGCACCGGCCGGAAGGCCTCCACGGTTCGCACCCTGAACCGAGGCCTCTCCAGCCGGACTGCCCAACGGGCAATGACGTCTCGGCGGGCGCCGACGCGCCAGGCGGTGAGTTCCCTTAACGAGAACTCACCGCTCTCCGCTCGCACCCCCGTCACCCGCTGATACAATGCGGCGAGCATCTCCGCCTCCAGGTCCCACGGGGGAGTCCCGGCCAATAGGCACGCTGCCTCCGTCGCCACCGTGCGGTATCCGCGGATGGCCCTAACCGCCATGACCCTCTGTGGTCGCCACAGAAGGGCCCTAAGTCGGATGGTCAAGGACCCCGCCCACACCGGTGCGCCGTACAGGGCCATCGACTGGATGACCCCCGTGTACAGCCGTCGGCACGTAGCGCTCGGTCCGCCCACGTTCGGCATAAGCCACGATAGGGCGGACGCCGCGCCGACGAGCCATGGAGCGAGCCTGTGCAAATGCTCCCGGAACCACCATTGCCCGTCGAGCACCAGGCCCAAGTACCTCATATGGGACCGGATGCTGATGTCAACCGAGTGGACGGTGATCGAGACGCTGATGGGAGGGCTCATAAGGCGCCCATGGAACAAGAGGGCCTCCGTCTTGTCCAGGGCGACCCTCAACCCCAGCGCCTCGATCCACCTGACGACCTCTTCGGTGCCATAGGTCGCCAGGCTTACTGCCTCTTCTAGCGTCCCACCGCGGGCTGTGACGAGCGTGTCGTCGGCGTAACAAATCACGCCCAACCCGGGCGGGAGGCTCCCCCGCAGCGCCCAGTCGTAGCCGATGTTCCACAGGGTGGGTCCGAGGACCGACCCCTGGGGGACACCGCACGTCATGGGCGTTCGCACGACGTCCCCTGCTCGGTTGGTGCAGAGGACGATGCGCCCCTCTAAATAGCCTGCCACTAGCCGCCTCAGGTAAACTGGCACCCCGTGATACCGGAGCGCCTCCCTGATGCAGCTGAATGGCAGACTATTGAATGCGTTGGCGATGTCTAGGGACACCACCAACAGCACTCCCCCGCCGGTGACGGCCTCAGTCGCCACGGCCCTCAGGCGCAACAGAGCCGCGATCGTCGAACGACCCCTCCTAAACCCAAACTGGGCGTCCGACAGATCGGGCCCCGTGCCGACGAGGTGCCGCTCGATGCGGGCAGCTACCACCCTCTCCAGTAGCTTGCCCGTGTCATCGAGCAGCACGATAGGCCTGTAGGCCGAAGGCGACCCCGGAGACCGTCCCGGCTTCGGCAGGAGCACCAGCCTTCCCTCCTTTCAGCATCCAGGGAACTGTCCGGACGCTAAACACGCGTCGAACAGCTCCCTGAGGCGGGGACCCAGGTGGTCGAGGACCAGGCCCAACACGCGGTTAGGAACACCGTCGGGCCCGGGGCGGTGGACTTTGCGCACATGCGCGCCACCGTCACTCCCATTTCAGGTTCCGTGATGGGCGGAACACTGTCGTCGTCGGCCTCCCGGTCAGTGTCTAGCGGAGCCATGACCGGGGGCGTATGTTACACCCGCCGCGGGACAGTAACAGGTCCTCGACGACCCGGGTGAGAAGACTGGGCTGGAGAGTCTCGATGAGGGGAAGGCCTCGCGCGCGGAGTTTATTCAGCACCGCGCGATAGGGGCGTCCCCAGGGGTCACGGTCGAGACCGTCCAGCATCTCCTGCCGACTGACGTCCTTGGCGGTGCGGACGGCCAGCCTGAAGGCCGACCGCGCATTGCGGTACGGAACTACGGGGGGTAAGGGCGACTGAAACTGAAGCGAAGCGAGGACGGATTGCCCTCGTTCTCTTCTATCACACAATCCTATTAAATTTCATTTCTGTGTTCATTCTCTTTCTGTCCAAGTCCTCCATATAATAATAAATGTATTTTCTTTCGGTTTTTTCTTACCTCTAAAATTATCATTCATACTTAAAACTTTTCTCACAATTTTTCTTTCTTTAACTCTGCTGTCACTGATGAAACTTTGATACTTTCTCTTGCGAGTTCATACCTTATTTTATCCATTCCGCCGCACATTCGTCTCAACGTTCGTATCTCTACTACATGAAGGGGTCTGTCATTCGTCACTTACGTAGCCCAACATGCTGACGCATACAATATAGCACGTCTTATTAACACGTTCACAGTGCATGCCCCATCGATAGGGCATGTTGAGTTACGAAATGTATGTGAAAGCCGTACCGATGGGTCATAAGCACCTTTTAACTTTAAAACTTAAAAGTGCTGGGCGTATTGCACAATGTGAGGTAAGTAGCCCTAGCAAACCACACTGGTCAGATTAATATAGGGGTTTATTTCGAGTTTACTTTTTCTAGCACAGATGATGATGATAATGACTTTAGTCATCTTATACGACACCCTTAGGCAAGATAAGGGGCAAATAAGAGAAAGTAAATTCTTAAATAGTTCGATTTCTAGTGAAACAAACTCAACAGACGCAGCAAACTAATGTTCGTGGAAAGTTGACACGGTATTAAGACAACACAAACTATTCTTGGCGTATCCTTAACATCGCCCAAACTTGTAGTTTGGTGTTAAATTCACCGACAACTCAAGACAACCGACTTTATCAATTGTCTATCTAGTAATGTAAGGTATAGAGATATAGTATGGTTTAAGGTGTAATGTACGGTATAGCGGTATAGTATGATCTAGGTTGTAATGTAAGGTATAGTTATATAGTATGGTCTAGGCTGTAATGTGAGGTATAGACGTATAGTATGGTCTAGGCTGTAATATAAGGTATAGACGTATAGTATGATCTAGGTTGTAATGTAAGGTATAGTTATATAGTATGGTCTAGGCTGTAATGTAAGGTATAGACGTATAGTATGATCTAGGTTGTAATGTAAGGTATAGTTATATAGTATGGTCTAGGCTGTAATGTAAGGTATAGATGTATAGTATGATCTAGGTTGTAATGTAAGGTATAGTTATATAGTATGGTCTAGGCTGTAATGTAAGGTATAGACGTATAGTATGATCTAGGTTGTAATGTAAGGTATAGTTATATAGTATGGTCTAGGCTGTAATGTAAGGTATAGTTATATAGTATGGTCTAGGCTGTAATGTAAGGTATAGACGTATAGTATGATCTAGGTTGTAATGTAAGGTATAGACGTATAGTATGATCTAGGTTGTAATGTAAGGTATAGTTATATAGTATGGTCTAGGCTGTAATGTAAGGTATAGACGTATAGTATGATCTAGGTTGTAATGTAAGGTATAGTTATATAGTATGGTCTAGGCTGTAGTGTAAGGTATAGACGTATAGTATGATCTAGGTTGTAATGTAAGGTATAGTTATATAGTATGGTCTAGGCTGTAATGTAAGGTATAGACGTATAGTATGATCTAGGCTGTAATGTAAGGTATAGTTATATAGTATGGTCTAGGCTGTAATGTAAGGTATAGACGTATAGTATGATCTAGGTTGTAATGTAATGTATAGTAATATAGTATGGTCTAGGCTGTAATGTAAGGTATAGACGTATAGTATGGTCTAGGCTGTAATGTAAGGTATAAGATATAATATGATTTACGCTGAAATGTAAGGTATAAAGATATGAAATGATCTAGCCTGTAATGTAAGGTATAGACAAATAGTATGATCTAGACTGTAATTTAAGGTATATAGATATAGTATGGCTGTAATGCAAAGTACCGAGATATACATAGATGTTTTATTATGTGGATTAACTATTATGCGCAGTAATAGCCTGGATACCAATATATCGCTATACTTACGGAGTCTACACGAGTTCGAACATCACAGTTTGCTCTTCTGATTTTACAACGTTGTGTTTAATAAATTGTTAAACGCTGGACGACTAAATTATAATATTCATAAAATGAGCTTTAGTTAAAAACGAAAATAAATTATGTGAACTATGATAAAAAATGAAAATATAATGAAGTAATTGACTCCATTTTTTTTTTGGCGTGGGCTACGGTCAGCGGACCCGCTGCTCGGCTCCGTCCGGGGAGACAGAGGGGCGGCGTGCGGCCCCGTAACCAACCCTATAGCACGTCGCCTTCGTCGTTGGACCGACCACCGGTGCAGAGTTGCTTGACTTCAGTGGTAGTCGTCCCCTTCCGACGCTGAGACGCGAGACGCTGATCGCAATCGCGAGGCTAGCCGACATTAAGAAGATTCAAATTCAGTAAGCATAGATATAAAATTAAAATCAAATGATAATGTTTACAAATTCATTATATATATTCAATTAATTAATTTAAAAATAATTAAAAGGAACTTATGTATATTTATTATTCACGTTAAAAAAAATAAATACTCTCACATATAAAGCTATCTTCTATCAAAGCTATCAAAAATATTAAATTGCCTAATAAGTTAACCTAGATAAATTGATAAGCTAATTAATTTCATTTCTCTGTTAGGTTAAACTGAAGTTATAATTTGTTTTTAAATAACGTAATGTTAATAATTACTTTTTTTACTTTATACTTTTGTTGTAATTGGAAAAATCTCTCTTGTCGGTCCTAAGTGTCCGAATATTGTGTGTTACCAGGGCCATGATTTTTTTGGTACCCGGATAGCGATCGGCGGTTTCTTAGCACCCCTTGCCCGGCCTTCCACGGGCTCGCTACGAAAATGAGCCCTTGGAAAGGCGGAACTGCCGTAACTGGAGGCCGTCATTTTGATTGCATCCTTTTTTCTGGGGGGTTTATAATACCATAATCGCCACGCGTGGCAGAAGGGTTGGCGATCGCAGTAGGTGTAATAAGTTTTCCCAAGAGATAGCTGCTGCCTATTCCCCTGGTGAGGCCCTCAGACGATTTTTACGACTCCCACGGGCAAGTAAAGGGACAGTTGTATTCTATTCCGTCGCCAGACGAGAAATTCTCTTCTAATATTCCGCAGTGTCTGAAAGCGAAGGCTCATAACCAGTGTGTGTTACCACCGATGACTTATGTCACTGAAACGTGGTTTCTAAATGTCGGCTTCATAAAAAAGCTCAAAGTCACTCAACGGGCTATGCTCGGTATTTCTCTACGTGATAAAATGCGGAACACGGAAATCCGTAGAAAAACGTGTGTAACCAACATAGCCCGCAGAATTAGCACGTTGAAATGGCAATGGGCAGGCCACATCGCTCGTCGAACCGACAAACATTGGGGAAGAAAGGTTCTTTGAGTGGCGACCACGAATCGAACGACGTAGCGTAGGACGAACCCCACTTTTTTTTTCACTCTTTGTAAATGCATTTACGCACTATTCCTCTGCCGGTTACTGATGGGGGAGTGTGTATGGGAGTCGCTGGCCACAGAAGTGACCGAAATACTCAATAAAACCACAGAAGCCCCTGCCGTGCTTTTACGGGGTGCAGGAGAAATTGTTTGATGACATTCTATCCCCGACACCCCAATGCTTAGTCGTCTGGCCATGTCCTGTCATTATTCAGGGCGGTGGGAGGAGAAGCGCATAGCAGTGTCTCCTCCCACGTCGCCGCCAGCGGAGCGAGTCAGCGGACGCAAGCGCCTCGTGTGCTCGCTCCGCGGCCTCTTTCCTTGTCATGACAGCCTCACAAAAGGAGGCCATCGACGACCAACACTTGTCGCTGCTGAGCATCTTGGAGATTACGGTCGGCAACGACAGGTCCGTTCTTCCCATGTCCGTTAACAAGACGTGGCGCTGAGGTAGGGTATACTTCTAGTGTGTAGCGCGCATCGTCGATTAGCGCGCCACATTCATGGCATCCTCGGACCCCTTCTCTTCTAATTTTGCGCAGGTACTTACTGAAGACCCCATGTCCGGTAAGCATCTGAAGACGAACCCCTACTAGGTGGACTGACGACATTCTCAAAGTCGTAGGGAATCGTTGGCTGCAACTGGCGTAGGATCGACCGAGTGGCATTCTCGTGGGAGGCCTATGTCCAGCAGTGGACGTCTGTAGGCTGATGGGTGGTGGGTGTAATTTGAAATTAGTCATTTGCTTGGATTTAACATCAGTAAGAGGATAGTATTTTTAATAGCTTCATGCTCGAAGAGAAAAGCAGAAGTGTATAATTATCCATGCGATTGCATTTGATTATTACTTTCCCAACCTTTTGTATGAACTGTATAAAATTTGTTAAAATATTTCATATAATGAGTTTGGATGTTTATTACACATTTTAAATAAAAGTATTCAAGGATTTTAATGCATTTAAATTCGTTTTTGGCTTTTCCGATGTTTCGAACACCTTTCAGTGTTCATGATAACGTGACGACCAAAGAGGCTCACGTCAAATAAGTCATCGTTATTACAGAGATTTTTATCTACCCATTACAGAATTAGGTACTGGCGTATTAGTTATCACGTTAACATCAGAAATAAATGGATAGTTATTTGGTTATAGTTCTTATCTTTGTTTTAGTCATTCCACAAAAAAAAAAAAAAAAAAACAATCTTATTTAACATAATATGTATTACTTGTGAGGTTTACTGGTTACGTTGTACGGTTACATTGTGTTTTCATGTGGTGGTTAAGTCAATCTGTTTATTTAAAACATAAAAGATCTTTAATATTAATATGGTCACTATAAGAAGTTGTTAGGTAAGCTTATTAGGTAAGCTTATTAATTATTTAATAACTTAAGACAGAAGGTCCCTTAAGTAGGGACTGAACATATTAATCGACTTGGTTTTACGTGGATCTCACAACTTTGGTAGAAAAACTGAGTTGCGAGACTTGGTTTTTTTACAAGTTATGTTTTTAATGGCATAACATTTCTCTAACTCATGGTTAGCTGAATATATTATATTTTTAATAAATATATATTATAAATTTTATTTTTATACATACTTATTATTTATAGAATATTTTACTGAATAATTATAAAATAAATTCCAATTTAATGTTATAGAGATGATAAAATATATATATAAACATTATATCAATACAAATAAAATGGTCAATTAATATTAAATGACAAGGAAGCCACGAGTCAAACTTAAAAACTAAATGACCCCACGTACGGACCCCGCCCCAAAAGTACCTATTAAACTGGCTGCGTTACCGCGCTGGATTGCCAGCGAGACCTGTTGGACAATAAACCACCCAGAGCGCGGATCCCGCCCCTTTCCTCGCAGGCGCCTCCCAAGCTCCTGCACCAGTGTCTTCGCTTCAGAGCCCCACGGTCCAGCCGTCTCAACAGCAAAAGGGACAAAATCATACGCCGACTCCAGGCAAGCGTATTTGGAGTGTTTCACTCTTGCGGCCATCTCGGCGCCGCCCCCAGCGCACTGTTGGGTGGCGGAGAGATGACAAGCCGCAAAAGTACTAACACATGTGGCATCCCAGATGAGACACCGACCCTTCCGCCACGGAATCAGCGTAAGGCCATCCGGCCGTTTGCCGTCCAAACGAGAAAGACCCAGGGGCTCCAAAACGCATGGAACCTCGGCGGAAACGAAAGCCCGCCGAATTATCTCGTTAATAGCGTGATGACGGGGCCTTCGTCCCGCACATCGCACACAACTCAAGCCGTGCAGACCGGACGAATCAACATGCGTACCGCATATGCAAACATGGGGTTCACAAACTCCGCACCCCAAACGCAAACCCACTGCCACCCTAAGGGAGTCACCATCTAGAAGCGTGCCCATATTAGGAAAAGGTAAGGCATGCAACCAGGCCCCTGACTCCGGCCTCGAGGCGGCAGTAAGACGCGCCAACTCGACCCCCGAGCTGTTTCCTCGCATTTTAGAGAATAAGTACCTCGAAGTACCTTCGTCCCAGCCACGTTGGCATCCCGGCCTCTCCGGCAAGTTAACTCCTGGGTAAAGAGCCGACCAGCTACTCAAGACCTCAGACTGGAAAGGTATGCAGATCACGTCACCGTTAGGTGAGAGTATTTGAGTGACAAGCTCCGCAGACCCAAAAGAAGAGGCCAAAAAAGCGGCCGGACCAGTTTCCCGCAACCCCCGGACACCCAGACCACCGTGCCGAATAGGCAAACTCGCTTGGCACCATTGCGACTCATTAAGACTCACGTTAATAGTCTCTTCAAGTAGACGTTTAATAGCACAGTCGAAACGATCTACCTCTTCCGGAAACTGCCATGAAGGAGCCGTTCGCACCACGTAGGTCAATTTTGGCATAGCGAAACAGTTTCTCAAAAGAGTCAGAGAAACATGAGCCGGTAGGTGCCTGAAATGGCCAGCTAGTGACGCCAGAGTTTCAGTTTTTGTCCGTAGACACTCCTGCACACCGTCGGGGAAAACAGGAGCACCCAACAACTGCAATGACTTACGGTCAACCATCTTGAGGCCCGGTATAAGAAGACTGAATCTGTCGCAGTCTGCGGCTGCCCCTGGACTGCAAGGATACAATTCACACTTCAAAGTGTTTACCTCCAAGCCAATCTCCCTCAAGGCCGGAAAAAGTAACCTTATGTCCCTCTCCACTGCAGCAATGTCACCACCAATCGTGCCGTCGTCCAAGTACCAGATGTTGAGAGGAGCTTCAAGAGACGAAATGGCCTTGTGGATGCCCAGGCTGAAGATCAAAGGACCAAGCGGATCCCCTTGCTGGGCACCCACCTGGGACAGGATGCAAGTTTTGTTAAACGACAAGTTACTAGGGGAGGAGTAACATTGATACAAAAAAGGAAAGATAGCCCGAATCAAAGTCTTCACCTCCGAAAGTATGACGTCCCTTTCGATGCAGTTGAAGGCATTGCGAACGTCGAGCTTCAATATAACATCCGCACTGCCCTCACGCAACGCAAAAGCCCGCGTGGCATGAATGGCTGCTTCTAAATATATCTATTCTAAATATATCTCTATGCATAATACAAGCTCTTAACCGATGCGTAAAGTTTTTCCCTCTTACAAAAAGACAAATAACAAGATCTTGCATTTTTATACCTTGTTTTTGAATTTGTACTTTATGTAATTTTATTATTTTGTTTTGTACACCTGGCGTGCGAGCGTAACATACGTGTTGGGGATTGATCGTTTGTATCAGGTGTACTACATAATGGATCACTGTTATATTACATTAGAAATATAGTCTATCTTTAAATTTCTTTTTTAAGGTGCCGTACCCAAACAACAAATATTTAATCTCCCGTACAACAAACGCAATTTTTTTGTCCTTATTTGCTCGATATTGATAATGGAAACAAGTAGGCACTTTAAATATTTACAAAATACTAAATTGTATTTTATTTTAAAAATAAATAATCATCATCATCATCGCAGCCCACAAACCTCCCGCTGTTGGGCTCGGGCCTCCTTCACAATGGGAGGGAATTTAACCTACTGTACCGTGCTGGTCAGACATGTTAGTATAGGGTTTCATTTCGAGTTTTCCTTCTCTTGCATAGATGTTATGTGCATATTATATCCCATAGTCGTCTTTTAGGACATGCACAGGCAAGAGAGGGTATGGTGATTTGTATTCTTACTCCGTCACCACACTTACCTACTATAAATTAATTACTATAAATTAGTCATTAAAAATGGCAATACCATATTTGCTAAACGCCTATAAATAATAGAGAATTATAGTTTAAAAAATTAAAAAACACGCTTACAAGCTGACAGTCCGAATCATAGAAGTCTCGAATTTCGTGCACACGTAGTTCGTAACCTAGCTCTATTTCTCTTATATGCGCCTAATGCCGCCCTAGCCGAGGCCGCGGGTGATCAGACCGGGGAATTGTCCGTCACCCGCAGAGAGGCTGACCGGGCGACGGCGACCGACGTCCCATGACGTCGAGAGGTGAGGTATTTTAAAAATAAATAATCATCATCATCATCGCAGCCCACAAACCTCCCGCTGTTGGGCTCGGGCCTCCTTCACAATGGGAGGGAATTTAACCTACTGTACCGTGCTGGTCAGACATGTTAGTATAGGGTTTCATTTCGAGTTTTCCTTCTCTTGCATAGATGTTATGTGCATATTATATCTCTTAGCCGTCTTTTATGACATCTACGGGCAAGATAGGGAGTGGTGAATTGTATTCTTAATTCGTTACCACACGGAAAAAAAAATAAATAATAAAATTAAAATAAAATATTCTTTTTTTGTGGGTGGGTTACGGTCGGCGTACACCTTGCACCACTCTGTCCGGGGCGACAGAGGAGCGTAAGCAGGCACACCCGTAACCCATCCGTGACACGTCGCTTTCGTCATTGGACCGACCATCGGAGCAGAGTGACTTGTCGTCAGAGGGGTCGGCCCGACGGAATACCTCTTGAGGAGTACCCTTCTATCGACCGACGTCCCCCCTTCGTAGAGGACGTGGGTCTTTCCTTACGCGGTCGGCCTCTCGGCGGGTGGCGAACTAACTTCCCAGTCCAATCACCCGAAAAATTAAAATTTAAGGATGCTCCCATACAAAAAAGCGCCATATTTTGCCTATTTTTGCTCGATATTATAGACAATGGTACGGAACCCTTCGTGCGCGATTCTGACTCGCACTTAGTAACTTTTTTATTCGTCACTAGCGTATTTTGTGTTCATTCATTACAGCTTATAAACGTTATTGCTGAGCTCGAGCCTCTTCAACAGGTGCGAAATTGACCAAATATACTACACTGGTCAGGCGAGTTAGTATAGGACTCCATTTTGAGTTTTTCTTTTCTTGCATAGATATTATATGCCTGTTATATGCCTTAATCGTATTTTATGACATGGATAATGCAAGTGGTGAATAGATTCTAGAATATAAAATAAATTTTTACTTTGGGTTGGGCTTCAAAAATGAATTTGAAATTGAGCACGGCATATCATAAAAACAAAAGGGATATGGTTTTAGTGTGTAAATGATGAGAGTACAGCGAAGCAGCATCTTTCTTCTTTTAAGCCAGAAGCGCCAGTAAAAACGGTGCTACATTCCGTTGTTGAGCTTTAAAATTATTTATATCCGTATGGTGACGAAATAAGAATACAATTCACCACTCCCTCTTGTGGGCTTCGTAAAAGACGACTGAGGGATAAAATATCCAAAAGAAGGAAAATCTATACGAATAAATAAAATTGGAGTGTCTGTTTGTAATGTCAAAATAATAGGCTTTTTTCATGCTCACACGGTTATTTGCACGACACCTATGCCTAAAATACAAATTAAAAATTTTTGTCTGCCTGTCTGTCTGTTTGTTCCGGGTAATCTTCAAAACGACTGGACCGATTTCAAAAATTCTTTCACCAATGGAAAGCTATAATATCAGGGAGTAAACTAGGCTATATTTTATCCCAGTATTCCCACGGGAACGGGAACTACGCGGGTAAAACGACTAAAACCGAAGCGAAGCGAGGGCGGGTTGCCAGTTCGAAATAAAATCATGTACCAACACTTCTGAACAGCGCAGGTCAATTTCCCTTCCATAGTGGAGGACATGTATGGGTTGAGATGATGATAATGATGATTTTAATTTCAGTAATCATATCAAAAGCATATATTAAATAAATATCAGTATTAAAACCGTAGCACATATTCTCACAACACGTTATAATTTCCTACTACCTTCCTTTTTATATAAATTTAAATTGGCTTTACGTCTGAATCGCAATAAGGTATTATTGAAAATCACTGCTATCAGTGATTTTCAATATATTTTCATGTTTACGGCTCTTTATTTTCTTTCTGCTACATATTACGATATTGTTTTGTTTTGTTAACAAATTATTCTATGAACACATTAAGATTGAAATATATTATTTGAAATCTGTGGAATAGATTATTGTTCAGGACTTTTTAAAAAAATATTTATTGTAGCGACAGGATAACAATAATATTATTGCCACTCCTTTTTTGGCCGTGGGAGTCGTAATCATAAACTAAGCGTCTTACCAGGAGAGTAGGCAGCGGATCTCTCTTGAAAAATGTATAGCACGTCTCTACGATAACTAACGCGCCTAACAAGCGCGGCGGTTACGGTACAACGAGACGGTTTGCCGGCTGGCTACGGACTCTAAAGAACTTGGTACTAGTAGGCGGCCCAAAGATGAAGGGGTGGGAATACGGTGGGTAATCCATCCACGCGCCGCTTTTACGTCACACCGTATGGAATGGACGCCGTGCTTGTTGATCATAGTCCGCCACAAAAAGGCAGGAGATGGTGACAAGCCGAGTAATTATTAAATTATTATTATTCTTAATAGTTTATTGACTCAATGGTACATTTTTATGTTTTATTATAGTAATAATACGTGTTGTAAACATTACTATTGTTATCGCCAATCTAAAGAGGGCAACACAAAGTATGTTTTGACAACAATTGTAGCTTCGTACCGTCATGCTTGAGAGGTTTGCTAGCGAACAACGGGTATAAATAGATGGTTAAGAATGAGTTGAGGACCTGGGTTGAGAGCCCTCAGCGCTCAACCATAGTCCGGGCTAAGTTGTGAAAGCCATCTGCGGTTAACAGCTATACACATCATCATCATCATCGCAGCCCACATACATCCCACTGTTGGGCTCGGGCCTCCTCCATAATGGCCCTCCCATTGACCTACTATACCATGTTGGTCAGATACACACTATACACATACACACAGAAAAAAAAAGAGTTGAGGACATTCGGTGGTCACGCATAGCTCAGTTACCAGAAGCAAGGAAGAAGGCTGTTTGGATATTACAAGTGCATATTTAGGTTATGTCACTAAGTGTGTATTTATGAAGATTTAATTGTGGAGACATATGTGCAACGGATTATATATATACACGGGTTTGACTTACTGCTTATACTATTGTTTATCTAAGGAAAAAGGTTCAAGTATCTTCATCTAATATATATAGCTCTCACATGTAAAATAAGTAATAGAAATTCCAATCTATATTAAGAGCAAAGTCGAATAGTTTCAGTAAGTCGGCTTTAGTACTCAATTTAAATTAAACCTCGCTACCATCTAGCTACGAATCTAAGCATATGTTTTAATCTCTTTGACTATGTTATTTATATTTTATTTTGGTTTAATTAACATTTTCGTCGTCTTCTCGTCGCCTGAGCTCATACAGGTCTCACTGCTAAGGTCCAGCCTCCTCCCTGATAGGTGGGGAAATTGACCCACTATACCTTGCTGGTCAAATATGTTGGTATATATATTTTGATTTTTCCCTCTCCTCTGCCGTCGTTATATCCCGTGGTCATCTTTTACAACATCCAAGGGCATGATTGGGAGTGGTCAATTATGTTCTACTATGTTTAAATTAATTAATTTACGTTTTAAATTTAAATAGAGTCGTATTCTACTTTATTTTTCTTGTTATCAAATACAGAATGCACGTCAATTTAATATAAAAAAAAATTAAGACGGTTTACGGTTTTACCGTAGAGGGTGTCCAGAGAGGGTTCCTTAGTATAACTAAGGAAATATTCCTTGTATTGCTTTATAAACATATAATTAACAGACACAAACTATATTCAGACTCAGAACAATACTTTGTTGATCGCACAAAGTATTGTCCTACGTGGGATTCGAACCCCCGACACTGGCAGGTAGGTCGGTATCTTAACCACTACGCCATCTGTGTACAACGAGTCTAAAGAAGTTCTTTAACATTTATTTTATGTAAAAGTCGTAGTGCCATTTCAAAATTAATAGATTACTTCGTGATATATCGTTGCTCTCGCCTGTCTGACCAAACAAATAAATCTTCGTACACGGCATAGGCTGTTGGTGACAACATATCGAATGTATTTTGCGTCGAACGTTAGAGAGGTCACGTCAATAGCAGTGGCGGTACACATTTCATTCAACCTAATCAGGGTGAACGGATCCCAACTTTCATCAATATTTAATCGAAAGGTCACGATTCAATTAATACTATTTTTGTAGTTTATTTTTGGAACGAAGTTCCTTACGGCAGGCTTGGAGGAGATAGGGATTTTGCTGCGCGACCGAACTGAAAAAAATGTGATAGTAAAACCGTAAGAATAAAACCGTAAGAAAAAGTGCGTGGAATAAAACCGTTAAATGAGACGAAATTGTTTTGACCGCCGTATCTCAAAAACTATAAGTGCTAGACCATTTTTGATAGAAATTTTGACCCCCCTTGCAGCTTACATTGCCGCCCGGACTACCCCTACCCCCTATTAGAAACTTCCCTCTCCCCCTTTTTTGATAGAAATTTTGACCCCCCTTGCACCCTACATTGCCGCCCGGACTACCCCTACCCCCCATTACAAACTTTCCTCCCCCCCTTTCTTTTGATGTGAAACATCGTTCAATCTACAATTGTTTTGACCGCCGTATCTCAAAAACTATAAGTGCTAGACGATTTTTGATAGAAATTTTGACCCCCCTTGTACCTCACATTGCCGCCCGGACTACCCCTACCCCCCATTAGAAACTTCCCCCCCCCCCTTTTTTGATGTGAAACATCGTTCAACCTACCATTTTTGCAAATTGTGTCGATTCTACATTAGCCGAAGGAACTTCGTTCCTACCTGGTGTCCCACGACATCAGATTTCTTTTTTGTCTTCCTTTTTTTAGGTTTTTATTTCATATGAAGTTGACACAATTGTTAAGGAAGTAAATGTGGCCTATCATAAAAGTAAACATAGGTATATCTTACGAGCAACCTGTCCTCGCTTCACTTCGGTTTCAGACGTCTTACCCACGTAGTTCCCGTTTCCGTGGGAATACCGGAATAAAATATAGCCTATGTTACTTCCTGATATTATAGCATTCCATTTTTGAAATCGGTGCAGTAGTTTCGGAGCCTATTCAATACAAATAAACAAACAAACCTTTCCTCTTTATAATATTAGTATAGATTCTGCTTTATTTGCTGTGTTGTAAAGGCTACAAATACTACCAAACCTTATATCGCTCGAGAGTGCCGTGAAAGACGACTAAGAGACATCGTCGCAGCCCAAGGGCTTCTGAAGCCGTCTAGTCCATAATTACATTTCCAAGAAGGGTCGATGTCCGGGCGGCTGCTCATAAAAGTTTTGCCAACACTCCTGCAATATGTAGGTACTACGAAAGAAAAGTTAAGCCAAATCCTAATATTCTAAGTCCATATAATCACTTGACAAGATCCTCTTTCATAATAGGAGCAAATTCACCTACTGTACTATATTAATTATCCGTGTGGTGACGGAGTAAGAATACAATTCACCACCCCTTAACGTGCCTTTGGGTGTCGTAAAAGACGATTAAGGAATGTAGTATGTAAAGCACATCTATGCAAGAGAAGGAAAATACGGAATTTTTATTTCGTGTTTTCCTAGGGTTGCTGCATGGGAGGGGGATCGCCGTGAACTCGTCGCAATTATCGGTGCCGACCTGGCGCTGCCGACCATCGCCAGGGAGATGCTCGTCAGCGTCAGGAACTGGGACGCGGTCGCCGCCTTCTGTGAGGCCGTAATCTCACGGAAGGAGGCGGCGGATCGTGTGCGAGTAGAGCTCCTATTCGGCGACACGTTCCGCCGCCGGCGACTCGGGCGGCGCAGGCGCGAGTATCTGCGCCTAATGCCGCCCTAGCCGAGGCCGCGGGTGATCGGACCGGGGAATTGTCCGTCACCCGCAGAGAGACTGACCGCGCGACGGCGACCGAAGTCCCAGTACGTCGAGAGGTGAGAGGTTACCCGAAAGGGTATTCCGTCGGGCCGACCACTGATGACAAGTCACATCTGCTCCGGTGGTCGGCCCAACAACGAGGTGACGTGAGTACGGGTGGGTTATGGGCCCGCGCGCCGTCCTTTCATCGCCCCGGATGGACAGGACCGCGCGTGCGCTTACCATAGCCCACCCATAAAAAAAAAAGAAAAAAAAAAAAAAGGTTTGCCCCTATGCCATTCCATAAAACCCTGTGCCATCTCGTAAAACCAGCGTGGTATAGTAGGTCCATTTCACTTCTATTGTAGTGAAGACTCTATCAGTGGCCCGGGATTGGTTATGAGTTAAGACGAGTATATTGATTGGACGGATTATCATAGGATATTACTTCGAGTTTTCATTATAAGATAATGCTAATATTTATTTATTGATTTATTAAAAAAAAAACATATATATTTGACACTACACGAGCGTCTCTGCCTCTTGAATTAGGTAATACCTGTGTCTCAAGAGACAGTTCCTTCCCGGATACACTTGTTATTTTATATTTTCGGCAACATTCTTGTCAAGAATGCGTAAGTACGTAGGTATAGAATGCGTAGCTACTTCAATAGCAACTCTGATATATTTAAAACAAGTATATCCTCAATAGGAATTAATTTAATAATAATAGAGTAGATCCAATTAATTTATGTTATTGATTATCAGAACAACTTAGATACTTCGCTATTTATTGTTTTGTAGTACATAATGTTTCTATTCTAATATATCTACAAAGTAATGAATTATTGTGTTGCTATCGGCTTTCCGTGCGGTGACGGAGTAAGAATACAATTCACCGTCCCCTATCTTGCCCGTGGATGTCGTAAAAGACGATATAGGGATAAAATACGCATATAACATCAATTCAAGAAAAGGAAAACTCGAAACAAAACCCTATACCAACTTGTCTGACCAGCATTGTATAATAAGGTCAATTTCTCTCCTATGGTGGAGGAGACTCGAGCCCAACAGTGGGACGTATATGAGCTGCTTGCTATCGGGCTAATTTTAAATGACTAGTATTTAGTATTATTAGACTATACTACTGACAGTTGTCTATCTACAGCCGCGGACCGGTCCGTCTGAGGTTACTACCCCACTCTTTCGCAGAAAGTCGACGTCTGAGTACTGAGTAGTAACAACCTTCTGAGGGTGTTTGCGTGTGGTGGGTTTGGTGGTGCAATGAGTGCAATGAGGTTCGTTAACACTCCTTTAGTGTCAACGAACCTCATTGCACTCACACTCCCTTCACTTTCTTCACGGTAAGTAGCGGCCTAGCAAAGGTCCATGAGTGACAGCGTCACTTATGATCAGGTGTACTGTTTTTTCGTTTGCCACCGTTTGCAATAAAAAAAAACGGTCATGAGGACTACCGACAGTAGTGAAAACTTAAATCTGTAAACAAATAGTTTTTATTTTTGGATACTTTTTATAGTTTGATCTCAATTTAATGTTGTTTTATTTTTAAATTAAATCTTTATACATTTATCTGGTTTTGACAACTATCGGCACAAATATAGTGAGACTAGCAACCCGCCTTCGCTTCGCTTCAGTTATAGGTTATAGTCGTTTTACCCGCGTAGTTCCCGTTCCCGTGGGAATACCGGGATAAAATATAGCCTAGTTTACGTCCTGATATTATAGCTTTCCATTGGTGAAAGAATGTTTGAAATCGGGCTAGCCGTTTTGAAGATTACCCGGAACAAACAGACAGACAGACAGACAGACAAAAATTTTTTAATTGCTATTTTAGGCATAGGTGTCGTGCAAATAACCGTGTGAGCATGAAAAAAGCCTATTATTTTGACATTACAAACAGACACTCCAATTTTATTTATTGGTATAGATTGATATAGCTACAGATATAGTGTTAACGTTAACACGTCACGTGTCAACGAAGAGTAGAGAACTCGACAATCAAATAAAAACGCGATAAAAATCGGAAATAATGTTTTATTTCTTATTTTATACATAAGAAATCATTAAGTATACAGTTAGTAATACAGTTTATAGACAAAGAATTAATCCAATTTGCGGCAAAACGTATCATTATAATGAAATGAGATTTATATTAATATAATTTTCAACGTTAACGTTAATACATATTGTGCTCGTATTTTGATTATCAGAAATGTATTATGTAGTATTTAATAATGACGTTTGTGTGAACGAAATTAATAATGTTCATTCATTTTGAATAACACCAATCCTCCTAACAATGTATATAAGTAATAATGCATATTTCATAATAAATAAATATCTAATATCTTGAAGCGAGCAATTCTTGTATACATATTTCTATATATTCAGAGTTTTAGAAACCGCTCCAATGATTTCTATAAAGTTTAATAATTAAGAGGTTTCGGAGACGATGAATCGATCTAGGTAGGTTTTATCTATAGAAATTTTAATTATTTAGTGTTTTAGGTAATGAAAAAGCATATTTAAAACATGAAGGTAGATTTAGAAACTGTCATCAAATACAAAAATAGCTAGTCCATAAATGTAGGCCTCATAACCGAGCTCAAAGTTGCTCAGCGTGCTATCAAATCAAATCAAATCAAATCATTTATTCTGTATAGGCCCCTTAAGGGCACTTACATATTGTCAAATTACAGTTTTGAATACAATACAATAATCTACCACCGGATCGGAACGCGGCCACAAACTGAGAAGATCCGGCAAGAAACTCAGCGGGCAGTCATTTTTTTTCTTAATCTTTTAAATATGTATACATAATATTATGCTTAAGTACAACATATATGGTATTAGCTCCAGTGTGATGCCCTTCGAAATTAAATAAAAATATGAAATGGGTTATGCTCAGGATTTCTCTGAGAGATAAAATTTGAAATACGGAAATCCGTAGCGGAACTGGTGTAATCGACATATCATGAAGAATTAGCACGCTGAAGTGGCAATGGGCAGGCCACATCGCTCGACGAGCCGACAACTGCTGGGGAAGAAAGGTTCTCGAGTGGTGACAACGTATCGAACAAATAAATGGACCCTATGACCTGCCGCCTGCCTGATCTTAATCCTATTTGGGCATGTAATTGTTAACCGGACGGCATCAGTGGGAGTTTGCTCCATCCGTTCATCAGCTTATAGACGTCCACTGCTGGACATAGGCCTCCCCACGAGAATGCCACTCGGAAAGGTCCTACGCCACTTGCATCCAACAGTTCCCTGCGACTTTCAAGTCGTCGTCAGTCCACCTAGTAGGGGGTCGTCGTGGGTCGTTTACGATACCTACTTTTTAGTATCCGTAGCCGCTACCCTACAGCTTACATACAGCTTACTCATGTGTTTATACAGAGATTAGGGTTGATATTATTAAATAAATTTTATCAAATCCCGGCATCGCTGCCTATGTAGCTTGCTCATGTCCATTGAATCCAATTAACAAAGGTCTTTATTTTATACGTTGTTTCACACAATAGAGCGGCCAAGCAGTATCTATAAGTCCTTTCAACATATCAGCTTCAAAAGCATTCTATTTGTGTCTATAAACTACTGTGTTTATCTCAGTTAAAATCCTGAAAAATGTACTTAATGTTGATTCAGTAAATATTAACATGGCTTTATTAGAGTTTTGAAATATGTATAAGAATTGTAAATGCTTTGTTACTTCTATAACATTTTTTTTTATGGGTGGGCTATGGTAAGCGCACGCGCGGTCCAGTCCGTCCGGGGCGATGAAAGGACGGCGCGCGGGAAACGTCACCTGGTTGTTGGGCCGACCACCGGAGCAGATGTGTACTTCTATAACATGAGGTCTTTTTTCTTCTATAACATGAAGTTTTTTTTTAATTGCAAACGAGCAAATAGTACATCTAATGGTACTTACCATTGCTGATGCTCATGGACCTCTGCAAGGCCGCTACCTACCGCGAAGGAAGAAAGTGATGGGAGTGTGAATTCGTGCAATGAGGTCCGGTGATACTAAAAGTAACACTAAAACCCATCACACGCAAACAATGTTAGAAAGTTGCGCTTCCAGCTCTCTCGCTCACCGAACGAAGCGCAGTAACAAATTGCTACTAATCGAACGCCGATTTTCTGTGAGAGCGTGTTCTACTCCGGATGGACCGGCCCGCGGTTGTAAACAGATAACTGTTAATACTGTGGTCCTACCACTATATTTTTTTTTTGCGGCCAGGTAAAATATTCTTTTCTTTCTGTAGGTTTTTGGGAGGAAATACTAAATGGATGAGCACATATGAAGTTGAGAGCTGTGCCCATTGGTCGGCAATAGAGTTCTTCTTTTACCCTTCATTTTATCTTATATACTGGGCTTGAACCTACTTCTCAATAGAAAGATCATTGACCTATTATACAATGCTATTCATACGGGTTGATATAGGGTTTTCTTTAGAGTTTGCCTCTTCTTAGTCCTTAGCCTTTTAGTTCTCTTCTAGGATAAGAGCATGTAAATATTATTAGATTAAAAGCAGATTATTAATAATCATTACTCGGATCTAATTATTTATTACAGTGCTATTTGATCAACATTATTTTAAACTGCACCAGAATAATCTAGAATCTCTGACTTAAGATATAGTATTCTATGATATCAATTGGTACCAAATTATAATAGCACCAAAGCAGTCTACTATGCATAAAGAAAGTCTTTACATTTAAAGCAAAAGATGACTTATAAAATACCAAACAATGTCAAGTTATTGAGATTGACCTAATTTTTTTTTACTATGTTTCAAATGGCGACAGAAGGTAGTGACTTGTAGATACATATAAGTTTAGTAAAAATTATATGGGTTTATATATAAAATTTTCTCATGTGTGCTTCAGAATCTCAAAAGAATTAAATGTTTTTTTTTTTTTTTTTGTGGGTGGGCCGCGGTCGGCGCGCCTCCGCACCACTCCGTCCGGGGCGACAGAGGGGCTTATGCACGCAACTCCCGCGACCCACCCGAAAACCACGTCGCCTTCGTCGTTGGGCCGACCACTGGAGCAGCGTTAACTTGTCGTCAGTGGTCGGCCCGACGGAATACCCCCTATTGGGGTACCCTCCCATCGACCGACGTCCCCCCCTCGGGGAGGACGTCGGTCTTTCCTCACGCGGTCGGCCTCTCGGCGGGTGACGGACTAATCCCCGGTCACGTCACCCGCGGCCTCGGCTAGGGCGGCATGAGGCGCAGATAGTTGCGCCTGCGCCGCCCCAGTCGCCGGCGGCGGATCTCCTCATCGAGGCTGCGCTCCTCACGCAGGCGATCCGCCGCCTCCTTCCGCGAGATCACTGTCTCGCAGAAGGCTGCGACCGTGTCCCAATTCCCGACGCTGTCGACCATCGCCCTAGCGATAGCCGGCAGCGTCAGGTCCGTACCGATGATTGCGACGAGTTCACAGCGCTGCACTGCCCAAGCCCCGCAGGCCTCGAGCATATGGCGCGCCGCGTCCTCGTCGCAATCGCAGTGGTGGCAGGACGGTGTACTCTCCCTCCTCACGACCTTGTGCAGGTATTTGGTGAAGCACCCATGCCCCGTCAAAACCTGCACCAGTCGGAAGAAGAGCACCCCGTGCCGCCTCTCCAACCACTGCATCAGCACCGGCCGGAAGGCTTCCACGGTTCGCACCCCGAACCGAGGCCTCTCCAGCCGGACTGCCCAACGGGCGATGACGTCTCGGCGGGCGTCGACGCGCCAGGCGGTGAGATCCCTTAACGAGACCACACCGCCCTCCGCTCGCACCCCCGTCACCCGCCGATATAGTTCGGCGAGCATCTCCGCCTCCAGGTTCCACGGGGGAGTCCCGGCCAATAGGCACGCTGCCTCCGTCTTATAAGCGGCCGCCTGCCTCATATTAACTCTCTATGAGCCAACATCAGATAAAGAAATTGGCTAAAGCTTTAGTCATCTTTTACAACACCCATGAGTAACTTAAGGTTTGTTGGTAGTATTTGTAACTGCTACTACTTACATATTAAGAGTGACAGCGACGGTGTATAAAAGAAAATACTCGGCAAATGAAGAATTGTGGCAAAATTGCCATGATGTTTAATGGTTCCAAATATAGTTTTTAGGTACTAATTGCATAATAATTATATTTTTGTAACCAAGCAGCGTACGCGACCGACACCTGCGTTGCGAGAAGGGTAGGGAAGCGCATAGCAAATACTTGTCACCACTGCTTAAAAATAATTCAATTGATTTGTTGTGGGTTTTTTTCATTTGGCGGCAATAAAAGAGGAATGGAAGTACCTGAAAGGGTAAGAGCGAAACTTCGAGCGAGCCACCAATCAAGGCATTGGTTCTGATGACTCGCTCAGTTGGCAGAGAGAGGTAATATGTCAGGTTATGTTAGCCTTTGCCTTTTTCTATCTTCCCGGACAGTTTAAATGGTGTGTCATAAGACCATAAACTGTAAAACGCTTTCTTGAACATTCAATTATTAACATTTGAAACTCTTATAAAATATTTAGGCTATATAATGGTTTAACAAATACTGAAGGCAAATTGTTAAGTCAGCTTTCTTCTGGTATAACGCTTTTATCTGTAATGTGAATAGGTAGAGGATTCGTAAGGATTCTGCAAATGTTCGCGAGGTTCCCACTAACATTGTAATTCAGATAAATTCTTGTTTGTACCATTATAGCAGCAATTTAAGAATTTAGTTTACGTAAGAAGAACATTCTTAACGGCGGACAACGGATAAGGCTGTGAAGGAAATATTCTAACCTACGCTTTATTTAAAAAAAGATTTAGTAAAACAAGTAATAATTTTTAGATAGGATAACACCTACCTTTGCATAAAGTATTGTGTCACGATGAATTTATAAATATGCAATGAAATGACACAAATCTAACGCCGTTCCCGAGCAAGCATTTATGGATCGAATATAGTTTTTAATAGTTTGTTTGGGTATTAAAGACCCGAAATAATGTTATTAATTTTTGTTTACGTACTTTTATTTTTAACCTCCGACGCAAAAAGGGAATTGTTATAAGGGTGACGTCGATGTGGGCCTGTGTATGTGAGTATCTGTCTGTCTATGGCATTGTAGCTCTTAAGCGGATGGTCCGATTTCGATGTGGGTTTTTTTTCATTTGAATGGCAGTTTCCTTGCGGTGGTTATGTTCAGTTAATATCAACTCAGCAGAATAAGAGTATCAGCTCTTTTCCAAAATGATGTAATGACATATGATTACTTGATTAAGTACCCCACGCGCGTTAGGATGTATATAGTATATAGTGTATCGTTATCGTTAGCATAAATACGTATGAATTTTCGCATTATAATTAAATATCTTTTCCAAAATCATTCTTTTATAAAAAAAATGACAAATCAATGAAGAGACTCGGTTATTAACAGTAATATTATTAATTGTATAAAATTGTAATATCATATGTCCGTATTTTTTAAGCGCTTGCTCGTAAAGAGTTGCTTTAAGAATAACAAAATAAAAAAATCGAATGAAAATTCTGCTAAAACAAAAGAAAGTATAGGTTTATATTAGATTTCGGCATTCAAATTCAAGATGTCGCACGTTTATAACAGGAATACGTTTTCCTGTACAGATAATTTTCTACACAAATACGTAATGACTTTCCCGGTAAACTTTACGTTTGAATCGTGACCTAAATACATAGTATTCAGTCTGCTATGCTAAAGTAAGTGTTATGATTCTTATTACCTAAATAGTAGTTAGTATAAATAGAACTTTAATTGTTAGGTTGTACTTATTAATTGGTAAACTTGTTCATGCCAGTTCGTATCAATATGTTCTTGGCGTAACTAATTCAATGTGGCAACTAAATTTATTGCACTTTAGTAGTACCTATTAAGTCATCCTTCTTCAGAATATATAAGACCACCGAACCCAAATCGACTACTTCCTCCTTCGAAGAACGGACATACACGCAGTTGTAGACTGCAAAGTAATCCCGGGTGAGCCTCTAACTTCCCAGCATCGCCTATTGTTACTGAAGATTAAAATCACAGGACCGATAGCTGGGCTTAAACCTAAGGCCCCCTCCAAAAATTAAGTGGTTTATGATTGAGAAAGAGGATTGTGCGCATAAATCCCGGAAGAGAGTGGTTGATAAAATGAGTGAGATGAAAAACAGAATGAAGGATAACTCGGTAAATGAATGCTGGAACGAGATGGCCTCATGTGTAAGGGAAGTAGCGAAGGATGTGCTGGGTGAGACGAAAGGTAAAGGAGTGATTGCTAAAGAAATGTGATGGTGGGATGATTGTGTCCAAAAGGTTTTGAAAGAAAAGAAGAATGCATTCAAAGAATGGAAAGGCGTAAATGACGATAACCCAGTATTGAAAGAGCAGAAAAGATTGCCCTATATGGAATGCAAGAAGAAGGGCAAGAAAGGTGTAGCGATTGCTAGAGCTAAGGCCCAAGACAGACTATATCGAAGTCGAATGTACCGCCTGGCGAAAGCGAGAGAAAAGAAAGCTAGAGATATCGTGCATGTTAAATGTATAAAAGATGATAATGGAAGACTTCTGAGCAGTGATGAAGAAATAAAAGGCCGGTGGAACAGTTATTTTCAAACATTAATGAATTAAGAGAACGTCTGGAGTGGAAAGGTAGTGGACCTACCGACCAATCTGGGTTTGGTAGAAGAAGTAAGTTTAGACGAAGTAAGAATGGCTGTCCAGAGTATGAAAAGAGGTAAAGCGGTTGGCCCAGACAGTATACCTGTAGAATTATGGAAGGTTTTCCAAGCGGATGTATGGAAGTCGCTGACTTTATTCTTTAATAAGTTGTTACATGAAGAGTCGATCCCGAACGAATGGCGTACCAGTTCACTGTTACCCACCTTTAAAAATAAGGGTGACGTAAAAGAATGTAACAACTACCGAGGAATAAAGCTCATGTCACATAGCATGAAGATTTGGGAGAAAGTGATAGAGAAAAGAATGAGAGAGGAAAGTGAAATAATCCAGAACCAGTTCGGCTTTAGGCCAGGACTGGGAACCACGGATGCAATTTTTGCTTTACGCCAACTCATGGAAAAGTACCAAAGTGCGCATAAAAACCTGCATATGGTATTTATTGACCTCGAGAAGGCGTACGATCGAGTTCCCAGGGAAGTCCTGTGGTGGGCTTTGAAAGAATGAAGAGTGCCGGGGGAGTATGTAAGATTAGTGAAAGCTATGTATGCAGAAGCACGTACGAATGTCCGGTCCGAAGCCGGCGTCACTGATGAGTTCAGGGTCCAATTGTGAATCTAAACCATTCTCTCTCTCTCTTGAGCACACACAAATTACTTACTCTATCCAGTCAACAGATATCGCCATCTGTTAAAATCGTTTGGAGTTCATAGATAATTGTGAATGTCAAATAATAGATAAATAATTTGCAATAAAATAATATTGCGACTATAAATTAAGATGTAAGTTATCCTATGTTTCAAGTTGGAGCAAACTGCACACGGTGTGCAAATTTGATTAAAATCGGTTAAGTAGTTTAGGAGTCCATCGCGGACAAACATCGTGACAGGAGATTTATATATAATAGATATAAAGATTATTAGGTGTACATGTTGGCGATAGCTTTATCACAATTGAAATAAAATGAACCTGTGGTTGAAGGTGTTATGCGATGGCTTCACCGGCGGCGGGTCGTGCGCGCGAGGAACACAGTCTTGACGAAACGGCCCGCCGCCGGCGACTGGGGCGGCGTAGGCGCGACTACCTGCGCCTCATGCCGCCCTAGCCGAGGCCGTGGGTGACGTGACCGGGGAATTAGTCTATTACCGACCGACGGCCAACCGTGCGAGGAAAGACCGATGTCCTCTCCGAGGTCCATGGGAGGGTACCCCAATATTCCGCCGGGCTAACCACTGACGACAGTCAGTGGTCGGTCCGAATGCTTTGTACCCGAGCAGTCACCCTGCTCTGGTGGTCGGCCCAACAACGAAGGCGACGTGGGTACGGGTGGGTTATGGGCCCGCGCGCCGTCCTTTCGTCGCCCCGGACGGAATGGACAGCGTGTACGCTTACCATAGCCAATCCATAAAAAAAATCCGTAAAGCATACATGATGAAGCGTATTTGGCAATATTTCTCTTCTTGGTTTCCAAGATCAAATCAAATCAAATCAAGATACAGTGGTCAATACTTTTCAAAACCAACTACTACAAACTGGACCAGCTGGTCAAACCCCTACTAATTTCACTCCCGCAGCAATTATTAGCCAACCATTGCCCAATCCGGGATATATATAGTAGTATAAGAATATATAGTACTAATATTACACAAAATACTGACGATAGTCAGTGGTCGGCCCGAATGCTTTACGGATATAGTCTACTTTTCATCTAAGCTTTCGCCAGTACATAATTAGTAATTATTATTAACGTGTAAAATTAAATCCCTCTTGCCTGTCAGTGTCGAAGAAGACGACTAATGAATATAGTGTGTATGTCACTGAACTCCTCCTAAAAAGCTGGACCGATGTTGATGAAATTTTTTGTGTGTGTTCAAGGGGATTCGAGAATGTTTTAGATTCACAATTGCACCCGCTAGGTGGCGCTGCTGTCGATTTCAAGGAGAATTCCCTTTATTTTATTTGGGCAGAACAGTCTGTTGGGTCAGCTAGTATTAATATATAACATTTATGCAAGGGAATGAAAGCTCATAATAAAACCCTAGATCAATCTTCCTCCTATTGTGGAGAAGGTTTGAGCTCAACAGTGGGACGTATGTGTGCTGAGATGGTGATGATAAAACTTAGATCTGACATCCTTACTAATATTAAAAATGTGAAAGTAAGTTTGTTTGTTTGTTGCGATGTCACGCTTAAACCACTAAACAGATTCCAAAAATTCTTTCACCAATGGAAAGCTGTAATATCACGAAGTAACATAGGCTATATTTTATTTAGGTATTTCCACGGGAACGGCAACTACGCGGTTAAGGCGACTAAAACCGAAGCGAAGCGAGGACGGGTTCCTAGTATTTTATAAACAGATTATAATAACTCTTTAAAGTGAAAGTCAAAATGGAGCAACATCTACTCATTACAGATTATTTTACAAATTCATTTAAAAGGTAGACAAGCCGTAATAAATTATAATGGTCACGCTTAAACATTGAACTTTATACTTACGTTTAATAACCCTTTTTAATTGTTGTTTGGAACAATTTGTTTTATGTTTTTCTTAGAGTCTTACATAATCATTAAATAAAGGCGAATTAATTAATTGTTTATTTCAGAGTATATGAAACATTAAAATGGAATTAAGAAACTTATTAAAACGATAATATATATTTTAAATAAAAATTCTATAATAAAGTTTATATAGACTGCTATGACAGCAGGGAATTGCGAATATGTATAACATACATATATTATATATTCATCAATCAGTTTATATACGTCTACTGCTGGGCTCGACCTCTTCCATAATAAGAGAGAAATTGATCTACTCTACTATACTGGTAAGATGCGTTAGTATAAGATTTATGAGATTTTCTTCTCTTGCATAATTGTTATATGTACAACATCCCTTAGTCGTCTTTTACGAAACTTATGGGCAAGATAGGGGGTGGTGAATAATTTTTTTTTTTTTTTTTTTATTGCCAACGGTGGCAAACGAGCAAGCAGCACACCTGATGGTAAGTGAAACTGCTGCACATGGACCTTTGCAATACCAGGGGCACAGCTAGGCCGCTAGGCGCGAAATACTCTTCTTAAACCTCGTTTAAAGAAGGACATGTCATAGCGCTCGGGAAACACAGCAGCAGGTAGTTCATTCCAGAGCTTGCACGTACGTGGGAGAAATGATCGCTGGAAACGTACAGTTGAAGACCATAACGTTTCCAGGTGAAATGGATGAACCCTGCTACGATGTCGAGTGGTACGTTGGTAGAATGGTGACGGTGGTACCAAGTCAAACAGTTCCTCGGAGCACTCCCCGTGAAAGAGTCGGTAGAGTACGCAGAGTGACCCAAAGTCTCTCCGCTGCTCCAGCGACTCCAATCTGTCCGTAAGATTGGGATCCCTGACGATTCGAACAGCCCGTCTTTGAAGGGAGTCAAGTGGGTCTAGCTGATATTTGGGCGCACCTGCCCAGAGATGTGAGCAGTACTCCACATGAGGACGAACTTGTGCTTTGTATAGCACAAGACGCTGTCTCGGTGTGAAGTACCGCCTGGCTCTGTTCAGGACGCCCAACTTTTTGCTTGCCAATTTGGCTTTGTCCTCCAAATGACTCCCAAACTGGACTTTGCTCGATATTTTGACGCCGAGAATCCCAATACTCTCAGAAATTGGGAGAGTTACTCCTTGGAACTGTGGCGCCATGACAAACGGGTCCTTCTTTGCAGTGAATTCTTACGTCACCACACGGAAAATTATTACTATATTCAATTATTACTCGACCTACTCTTGAGGGAGAAAGATTCTCGAGTGGCGATCAGGTATCGGACGACACAGCGTAGGACGCCTCCCTATAGGTGGATCGACGGCCTGGTGAAAGATGCTGGGCGTCATGGGATGCAAGCGACACAGGAACGCACTTTGTGGCGAAACATGAGGGAGGTTAACGTCCAGTTGTGGACGGCGATACGTTGAATGATAATGACGATGTATTATTAAATCATTAAACACGAAAAGTACAAATATACTATAAGAAAAGAATAACCAATTTTGAAATAGTACTTTCTCACTAAAATGAATACCGATAAAATGAAGATAGCGAGCGAGACTTATAATAGCACTCTTTAGTTCACAGTAATTATTAACATCACTTCCCGTTTTGGCATCTTGCCAAATGTATGAAAGCAATCTCGAAATGCTTGCGTTTTTAAGCATCTTATGTCAATAAAGTTGTTCATTTTTAGTTCAACTTTACAACTCATTTATGAATCGTCACGATAAAATAGCGACAATTATCAAAATGGAAATATCAAATTCATTAATCATCATCATCGCAGCCCTCATACGTCCCACTGTTGGGCTCGGCCCTTCCACAATAGGAGGGAATTTGACCTACTATACCATGCTGGTCAGACATATTGGTATAGGGTTTTATTTCGAGTTTTCCTTCTCTTGCACAGATGTTATGTGCATATTATATCCCTTAATGGTCTTTTACGACATCCACGGGCAAGATAGGGTGTGGTGAATTGTATTCTTACTCCGTCACCACACGGAAAAATTAATTAAGTAATAATAAAACCAAAACCTTAAGTTTCTTTTCCATTTTGGGAGTTATATTTCTATTGGCGCATTAAGGACAAAAATATGAGAATAATTTTTACAATGCGCACACCGTCATGAAAAATCGACACTCTGAAGTTAGCTAGTCAATATTTTTTACGATGCGCACCGTCACGAATGTTAACTAGATAATGCAGTATAATAAAACTTTCAATGTGTTAAATAACTTTATTCTATTATTAGTGTCGCTATTTCTCCAAACGTAGGACAAGGCCAAGGATAAAATTTTGGTGAGATTTTTATGTTGTTACGCCATGGAAATACGACCTCTTACATGCGTACACATATTTTTTTTTTTGTAATGCAGATACTACTAATTGTTTGAATATTATAGTTTGTAGAACAATTTTTTTCTTCAATACTTTTCTTGAAAAGCTCGCATCCGCCCATCCAAGTCGCCAGGAGAGCGGCATGTGGACCCATAACCATCTGCGAGGCATCTATTTTATGTATCCATTTTATAAAGATATATATTTTAGTTCTGAATATACAGGTGATATATTCCACAATTATATTTATTCTTTTAAACTCAATAGACACCGTTAAGAATATTATGACCTCTGTATACATAACCATTAACATACTTGTTTGTTTCCTTAATGTGTTTATTCAACATTACACAGGTACAAGGTATTGTATTAAAGTGTACAGGACTAACGTAATGTTTGTTATATTCTATTCTGTTTTAATGATTATGAGTTATGTTGATGAACACTATTAGAAATGTTTATAAACCGTTACTTTTCAGTTATGTCCCGCAACTGGACAGTCCAGATCCAATTTCAAGAAATATGGTCAGCCAACGAATTATACTGGGTGTTCTAGAAACTTAAGCTGATCAACTCGTCCAATATACCACAGGGCCTAATACTAAAGGTCTTTGATCAGTTTGTGCTATCACGGACGACATATGACAGTGGATCGTGGTGTTTAAATATCGGCCTCATAATAATTTTCGAAGCCTCTCAGCGGGCTATGAACAGATCTATGCTCGGTTATTTTTTCATGTAGACAAATTATCAACGTGATAAAAGCCAGAATACAGAAATTCGTAGAAAACACTTATAATTCGTCAATTAGCCTGAAGAATCAGTACGTTAAAGTGGTAATATGCTGGACGAAAGCGGAGAAAGTTTTTGGAATGGCGATCACGAATCGGACGATGCTAAATAGGTCGACTCCCCATCAGGTGGATTAACGATCTTATAAGTCGTTGAGAACCATTGGATAGGATCGTTTTGGATCTGGGGGCACGGCAGTGCCCCCGTCAAGACGAGTAAAAAAAAGTCGGGAAAAAGGCAACACTGCCGTAACATACTTTTCTCGAAGCAATTCAGGCCATTTTCGACCCCCTATAACTTCGTTGTGAATAAAATTAGAAGCCTGAATTTTTAGTAACCCAGCAGGCATTGCATGTATATTGCGTATTTCAAATTTCATTCAATTTGAACCAATAGTTGAAGAATTATAACTAGTCAAAATTTCGTAATTTTGTCACTCACTGACTGACTGACCGATCATCAATATTAAAGAGGCACTTCTAGCAGACATAGAAGCTTCAAATTTAGAATACATTTGACTTAGCAATCGCATGAAATCACAATGTACCTCACAAGTAATACCTATTATATTAAATTGTACTAAACATAGTGCGATTGCCAAGTCAATCTATTTATTTAAAACATAAAAGATCTTTAATATTGATATAGTCACTATAAGAAATTGTTAGGTTAGCTATTTACGTAATAACTTAAGAAGAATGGTCCCTTATGCAGGGACTGAATGAGTTAACCGACTTGGTATAACATGGATCTCACAACTTTATATGGTAGAAGAACTCAGTTGCGAGGCTTGGCTTTTTTTTCAAGTTTTATTTTTGATGGTATTGTATTTTCGTGGGGACTTATTAATCATTTGTTTAAAATTTTCTCTTCCTTTATATAACCCTCGAAGTATAATATTCAACGAGGAAAGCATTGTCTGCCATATAGATTAGACATGTGTCCGCTATAGTAAAATGTAACTGAAACCGGTTGACATGCTTCCAACATATCGTATCAGTATTGATATAACTAATAACGGCTATCAGTTATCTAGCTACTAACAACTGACGATGACGCCACGTTGTCAGCTAACAATATCACAATAATAATTGGTTACGTACCGTGATTCTTGTTTCGCTACATTGGTAACCAGACGATCAATAATAATTCTAATAACCAAAATATTTATGCAGAGGTGGTTCTATCTTTCTCTTTCTACGTGTATCCTGACGTCCTCACAACAAAGAAGAGGGGCGC
Organism: Lymantria dispar; assembly: GCA_032191425.1. Taxonomy (NCBI): domain Eukaryota; kingdom Metazoa; phylum Arthropoda; class Insecta; order Lepidoptera; family Erebidae; genus Lymantria; species Lymantria dispar. Next base: position 25,061,428 of record CM063452.1, on the reverse strand, counting down.
TTATTGACTAACGGCTTAATACCAGGCAACATTTTACGAGTATTTATATAAGCGAAGACGCTCTTATTATTATCACCGTAAGACTTAACTGACATAAACTCTGGTAAATCAAACTGTAATGGTAAAGTGGTTTTGTTTCTCGTTGCTTCGAAATCGTATCATAACATGATATTCGAATGTTATGCTATGCTAATCGAACTATCATATTGTATCCTACGAAAAGTATTCATTATAGTTTGATCTATGAATGGTTGTAGTGATTAAACCATGCATTAATAGAAATAAGGTCGTGACTATTTTACGCGTATTATACCGATATTCGGCAACCGTTATCGATATCGGTATAGCCACTAAATAAACGGTTAGTAGCAGTTGCCAGATATAGCCAGTAACGCCCATATCTAGATTATCTAGTATAGATTACTCGTGTCAAAAATGTAAATCGTTTAATTTTTTTTACAGTGAGCCACTACCGTTAACAGTGGTATGTAAGGGCCATAAATTTCAAATTCAAATTAAAATTATTTATTATGCATAAACCCCGAGAGGGCACTTACATATTGTCAGGTTTACAATTTCCAAAAAAAATATACTACCACCGGATCGGAACGCGACCGCTACTGAGAAGATTCGGCAAGAAACTCAGCGGGCTTGTCATTATTTTAATTTTTTTTTTCTTCTTACTAGTTATATAATTGTGTACATGTTTTGTAAGAACTAGCTCCAGTGTGATGCCCTTCGAACCGCAAGACACTTAATATAATTTAAACGATTATGGCTGAACCAGATCCCACAAGCGGCACCCGATCACGAGTTAACTACTAGAGCAGCCATCACTCTCCTCAACCACTATGGAGGGAAGGGAGAGACTCGCTCCACGCAGCTACCGCAAGTAGATCCTTATGTGAGCATGACCAACACCACAATATGTTACAAACGGTGAAAATACAAAAATTCGTTAGGCAAAACACGCTACACTTTACAATAAAAGTTAAAAGTACATTTACAAACAGTATATTTAAAATAACAAGGAAATTGCTGAATGAGGAGCTGCTCACAACTAATAGATGGGTGTAATCGTGCTCTGTCAATGGCATAAAATATGATGCCTACATTCTATATTCACTTATTCGCATACATCCGTACCAGGCTTGGAAATAGAGCTTATGTGTCCAGGCTGACACCTAGCCCAGCATCGCAACATAGATTTTTTAACTTAAGATTTCAAAGACTTTCTTTTTCGGAAAGGTAAAATTGTGGCGTATTTACAATGAATGTAGGTACATATTTGCATTTGTCCATGTGGTGACGGAGTAAGAATACAATTCACCACTCCCTATCTTGCCCGTGGATGTCGTATAAGACGACTATGGGATATAATGTGCACATAACATCTGTGCAAGAGAAGGAAAACTCGAAATGAAACCCTATACCAACATGTGTGACCAGCGTGGTATAGTAGGTCAAATTCCCTCCCATTGTGGAGGAGGCCCGAGCCCAACAGTGGGACGTATGTGGGCTGCGATGATGATGATGATGACATATTTGCATCGCACCTGGCATATATAATTAAAAAGCGCCTCATAGTACAAAGTATGGAAGTATCTTCTAGGTATGAACATGACCCTGACCCGTCTCGAGCTTATAGGTATATCTGTAAAATGTAAAAGAGTTTTATAACGTAGGCATAAAATGGCTAACAAAGAAAAGTATAATAAGAAAAATAAGGGCGAGGCAATTATCATCAACCGACCGCAGTGGCCTATTCCATAGTTACTAATGAGAATTCAAAAAACTCTTAGGGAACCTTAATAAAAATCTTTTCTAGATTCAGGATTGGAAATCCGGGACCTTTCATGAGGTCCCGGACAGGACAGTCTATTATTAGACTGTTGGCTTACTAATTCTAAGACTTCTTTATAATCAGTATTTACGTTCAGAAATTTTTAATTTAAAATGTATCATCATCATCATCATCACAGCTCATATACGTCCCACTACTGGGCTCGAGTCTCCTCCATATTGAGAGGGAAATTGGCGTACTATACCATGCTAGTCAAATGGGTTGATATAAGGTTTTATTTCGTCTTTTCCTTCTCTTGCACAGTTGTTATATGCACAAAATATCCCTTAATCGTTTTGTACAATACCGACGGGAAAGACAAGGGGTGATGAATTGTATTCTTACTCCGCCTCCACACGAATAAACGGTACATTATGTAGAAATTCCCATCTAATAAAGTCTCGGCTAAATGATAATAATATCATAAAATGGGAACAGAGACATCTAATTATATATGTGAGTGTAAAATATTAATTATTAGCAGTAATCTGTCTTCGTAGGAAGCCAGAACACGTCATGGCAGACTGATACAGCTAGCTAGCGTTGCGTGATTGATGTATAGCTAACATATTAATTTTGAACTTGCGTGACCCTTTATTTGCGGTTGGTAGCTTCATCTTCGTGAATGTCAACATTTCATTATAAAAATGTTTCATATATATACTAATATTATAAAGAGGAAAGATTTGTAAATAAAACTACTTTTACGGATTATATCGCGTTTGTATTTGATTTATGATTGCCCGACGTTTCGAACACTTTGCAGCATTCATGGTCACGGGCGGACTAAGGTGTCTCACGTCCAACAAGTAATCGTTATTACAGACATTTATAATTATCAACCCGATACAGAAATTAGTTATTTTGTTTTTTTGTTATTTGTTTTGTTTCTTTGTATTGAATAGGCTCCAAAACTACCAGCACGATTTTAAAAATTCTTTCACTAATGGAAAGCTATAATATCAGCGAGTAAAATAGGCTATAATTTATCCTAGTATTCCTACGGGAATGGGAACTATACAGGTAAGAAAGAAACCGAAGCGAAGCGAGGGCAGGATGCTAGTCTATACCAATAAATAAAATTGGAGTGTCTGTTTGTAATGTCAAAATAATAGGCTTTTTTCATGCTCACATGGTTATTTGTACGACACCTATGCCTGAAATAGCGATTAAAAAATTTTTGTCTGTCTGTCTGTTTGTTCCGGGTAATTTTCAAAACGGCTGGACCGATTTCAAAAATTCTTTCACCAATGGAAAGCTATAATATCAGGGCGTAAACTAGGCTATATTTTATCCCCGTATTCCCACGTGAACGAGAACTACGCGGGTAAAACGACTATAACCGAAGCGAAGCGAGGGCGGGTTGCTAGTTAAAAAAATATATTTCTGATAGATCTATCTCTAGAGATATTTCACCACTTTCTATCTTGCCGTATGTGTCGTATAAGACGACTAGAGGATATGTTATACAGATAATATCTTCACAAGACAAGGCAAGCTCCTAATAACACCTTTTACGAATCGGTCTGACCAATGTGATATAGTAGGTCGATTTCCCTCAAATTGTAGAGAAGGCTCGAGCCCAGTAGTGGAATGTACATAAGCTTAACGATGATAAATATCATTATCATCACAGCTCATATACGTCCTACTGTTGGGCTCGAGTCTCCTCTACTACGGCAAGTAAATGTAGGCCAATTTTATACCACAATGATCAGACGGTTTGTTACAGGGTTTTGTTTCGAGTTTTCCTTCTCTAGTAATAGACTAATACTCTAGTACTAGAGAAGGAAAGGGATTATACTAGACATAGTATAATCCCTTTCCTTCTCTAGTATAATCCCGGCTCTAGTCTGGCTAGTCGGCTTTTATGAGGTTCACGGATAAGAAAAGGGTGGTGAATTGTATTCTTACTCCTTCACCACACAAATCTTGTATGAGTTGAGATATTCTGAAAAGAAAACGAGTTTGCGATTAACTTAAAATAAAATTTCTTCGTTTAATGTACCTTCTACCCAAAATATATGAGAGCATTGATACTTGTGGCAATATTAATTTCTCGGTTTTCATCACAGATATATATTTAATATTTCATTTATATTTACATTATGTGCTGAAGCGTAAATAGTACCTTTAAACGAAGCCTTACAGGTATACACGTGACGAAATGTAATATTGAAGAGAAATGTTATTAAGCTTTATGATATACAAAATTTAATAAGACATGAAACGAACATAAATACAATTTTGCGCTTCATTGATTTAGTGTTGTAGTTTATTACTGGTTGACGTCGTAAGTTCGAATCCTGGATCTTGTAAAGAATTATTGATGTATTCTGCAGATTTAATACTTGAAGATTTTCTAGCCTCAGCAGTGCGCTTCAATGAAATGTTACCGACAAGAGGATGCCCTTGTTATGCGAAGTAAAAATATATGACGTAATAATATAAGGTGAAATGGTTGCATACTTACATCTCTACAACTCTTCAGATGTTATACAATAAAAAGATTAAAAAAATAATTGACGTTAACGCTAATAGTTCGTTAGCTCAATCAATAATTTGTTAGTTATTGTCCAATAAAAAAATAACCATGTATCTTAATGCTACTAGAGAACGTTCGTTTTTTTTTTGGGGTGGGTCGTGGTCGGCGCACTCATCGCACTACTCCGTCCGGGGCGACAGAGGGGCCTTAAGCACGCACAAGCGCAACCCACCCGAACACCACGTCGCCTTCGTCGCTGGACCGACCACCGGAGCAGAGTTAGGTTGCGTCAGTGGTCAGCCCGACGGAATACCCCCTAGTGGGGTACCTTCCCATAGACCGACGTCCCCCCGCTGGTCTTTCCTCACGCAGTCAGTCTCTCGGCGGGTGACGGACTAATTCCCCGGTCACGTCACCCGCGGCCTCGGCTAGAGCGGCATGGCACGCAGGTAGTTGCGCCTGCGCCACCCCAGTCGCTGGCGGCGGGTCGCTTCGTCGAGGCTGTGCTCCTCGCGCGCGCGACCCGCCGTCTCCTTCTGCGAGATCACTGCCTCGCAGAAGGCTGCGACCGCGTCCCAGTTCCTGATAATGCCGAGCATCTCCCTAGCGATGGTCGGCAGCGTCAGGTCGGCACCGATGATTGCGTTCACGACGCGGCTCTGCCCAAGTGGCACAGAACTCGAGCGTATGCTGCACCGTGTCCTCGTCGCAATCGCAGTGATGGCAGGACGGTGTTCTCTCCCTCCTAGCGACCGTGTACAGGTACTTGCCGAAGCATCCATGCCCCGTCAAGACCTGTACCAGTCGGAAGGAGAGCACCCTGTGCCGCCGTTCCAACCACTGCATCAGCACCGGTCGGAAGCCCTCCACGGTCCAGACACCGTATCGAGGCCTCTCCAGATGGTCTACCCAACGGGCGATGACGTCTCGGCGGGCGTCGACGCGCCAGGCGGTGAGCTCCCTTAAGGAAACAACACCGCCCTCCCCTCGCACCCCCGACAGCCGCCGATACAAGTCGGCGAGTATTTCCGCCTCCAAGTCCCATGGGAGAGTCCCGGCCAATAGACACGCCACCTCCGTCACCACCGTGCGGTACCCGCGGATGATTCTGACCGCCATGGCCTTCTGTGGACGCCACAGAAGGGCCCTGAGTCGGGCGGTCATGGACCCCGCCCATACCGGTGCGCCGTATAGGGCCATCGACCGGATGACCCCATTCGGCATAAGCCATGATAGGGCGGACGCCACGCTGACGAGCCGCGGGACGAGCCTGCGGAAATGCTCCCGAAACCACCATCGCCCGTCAAGCACCAGGCCCAAGTACTTCATATGGGCCTGGATGCTGATCCCAACCGAATGGACGGTGATCGAGACGCCGATGGGAGGGTCCATACGGGGCCCATGGAACAAGAGAGCCTCCGTCTTGTCCAGGGCCACCCACAACCCCAGCGCCTCGATCCGCCTGACGATCTCTTCGGTACCTAGAGTCGCCAGGCTTACCGCCTCTTGTAGCATCTCACCGCGGGCTGTGACGAGCGTGTCGTCGGCGTAACAAATCACGCCCAGCCCAGGCGGGAGGCTTCCCCGCAACGCCCAGTCGTAGCCGATGTTCCACAGGGTGGGTCCGAGGACCGGCCCCTGTGGAACACCGCACGTCATGGGCGTTCGCACAACGTCCCCTACTCGGTTGGCGTAGAGGACGTTGCACCCCTCCAAATAGTCTGCCAGAATACAGCTTCTAAAGTAACTTTAATTGTTCATCTCAAAAATATTTAAAATATCACTTTTAACGGTTTTTTTTGCTTGCTTTGTTATTTTTTATCAGAGCAAATAGTTTTTTGTACTTTACATTAAATAGAAATACAAACCTTCAGTCATAAATTAATGCTAATTACATTGTTAGCATTCACAACGTAGCACTGTATTTTAATAAGGTTTTTTGCTACTATAATGCTAAGGTATTTGTCCAATAGTTGCCAAGAAGCGGTTTAGATCAGAATGTGGACAATTATCTATTAGAGATTAAATGAACACGAACATCGATAGTAAATTGCACTCGATCTTTTTTATAATATAAAATTGGATATAAGTATATTTATACCTTATAATCTTAACTAATAGTTTATTATAAATAGGTAAGTGAATTATATTTATTTGTTTGTTACACCAAACCAATCACCAATTTTAAAAATTTTTTCACCAGTGGAAAGCTACTTTATCAGCGAGTAACACTGCTTGTGAACACTGCATATTATCCTAGGAAATTCCTAGTATTACATAAAATATTGCAGAATTTAATATTCAGTTGTTCTAGAACAATAAAGTTATTTTATTAGTTCTAATACATGGGTAATCTGGATATATTCGTAATAGTCCTAAGCACTTTTTGGTCGTAAATTAAATACCAGTTTTCTTCATTAAAATAATGACTATTAAACTAACATTAGTATTTCATATTAATTGCTGGATAGTAGTTTTTAATAGAATCACATTTCCCTAGTGCTGGATGAAAATTTCCAACATATTTTTATATACAAAACTATTCAATGCAATTGTTTTCTTTTAAATCGCCATTTACTAAAAGTGTGACGGATACTTTTACGTCATGTTTCAACAAACATTTGAATATTAAACTAACAATTTTAAGCTTAAATATTTATTCGTTCTCACAATAAAATTTTGTTTGAGGATTAAGTGTAAAATTAATTTATGTGTGTACTTAAACAAATTGAAAGAGCAATATTTATTTTAGATATTAAAACATTTCTGTAAGTTTTTTTTGTTATATGCAAAATTTCGCATAATAAGGATATTTTTTAAAGCTTTGACGGAATAAGAATACGATGAGTATACCATCCCTTTTAAGGGAGCCGTAAAGTTACCTAGGGCATCGCCAAAGTAATCAAGGGCTTCACTCTCTCGGGATACTTATAACATCAACAGCGATCACAAACCTGTCTGCCAAGCGTGGTGATAATATCTTTTTTAAAACATCTTGCACTACGAAAATAATTCTTTTGTTGCATGGGACTTTACAACAATTAACGGACACAAAAACATAAAATTTGTAGATTGCACAAAATGTAGCCCGCGTAGGATTTGAACCCATGACACTGGCATTGTAGGTCGGTATCTTAACCACTACGCCATCTATGCAATTATGATATTAAATGATCCCAGTGGATGTCGTGAATATGTGGATGAAACAATTTCAATACTAATGAAGACTTATTATGTTTCATCAGTATGTGCCTTGGTAAAACTTTAATATTTATTTACTCATTCTCAAAGTCTGATGTATTTTCACCCCATATCTTCTCATAAATGTAGGGACAGTAAAGTCATGTGATAATATTCAGGAAATTTACTATAATGGGTCATCATCATTTCAGCTCACGTACGTCCCACTGTTGGGCTCGGGCCTCCTCCGCAATAGGAGGGAAATTGACCTTACTAACTATACTGCTCAAACAGGTTGATATAGGGTTTATTTCGAGTTGTCCTTCTCTTGAATAGATGTTATATGCGTATTCTATCCTTTAGTCGTCTCTTACGACATCCACGGGCAGGATAGGGAGTGGTGAATTATATTCTTACACCGTCACCACACGGATATAATGGATATGTTATTGAAAATCCTCACACAATTGCCGAGATTTTCAATTACTATTTAAATCTTAATCTAACATGATGAAGGTACATACTAATGACGTTATAGAGAAATTTGACAATACATTTTTTTAGGTATACCTAAGTATTGACCAAAACTATAACTGGTAGACGCATAAATTACATTTTAAAATTATATAAACTTCTTTTTACTCTTAGAATATTAAGGCGTCAGACAGTATCGTATCTCAGACAATATCTCTATATTGTCCAGGGTTATGGGACCACGCGACGCCCCTTAATCATCCCGGATGTGTGACAGGGTGTGTCTACAGCATAGCCTGCTAAAGAAAACAAAACTATGACTATGCATCAAAAAATTAAACGCACTATTATTCATTTTGTGCTATCATCAATTTCACCTTTTTCGCATATAAGATCTATAAATATCTTTTCCTGTAAAATTACTTGGACTTTTTTCATCGAATAATACACGCCTTACATTATTACATTTACATTGCCAATTATATACGGCTCGATTGCATTTCGTTTAGCAAGCTAATATAAAAAAGTTACTACGTACTACAATATAAACATAAGTGAAAACAGTTTCCTCATTAGTATCTCTACAAAAGCGGCTTGTTAAAGACAAATATTCGAAGGATATTTTTAAGTAATGTTGAAGATAAGAGAAGTAGAGAAATAAACATGTATAGGCCAATATCTTATATCTTTAAACGAGCAATTCTTGTATATATATATATTGAGGATCTCGGAAACGGCTCCAACGATTTTGTTGAAACTTGGCATACTAGAGGATTCGGGCCCAAAAAATCGATCTAGCTAGGTTTTATGTATAGAAAATGTTATTATGTCAGTGTTTTTGGCAGACATTATATCTTTAAACGAGCAATTCTTGTATATATATATATATATATATATATATATATATATATATATATATATATATATATATATATATATATATATATATATATTGAGGATTTCGGAAACGGCTCCAACGATTTTGCTGGAACTTGGCATACTAGAGGATTCGGGCCCAAAAAATCGATCTAGCTAGGTTTTATGTATAAAAAATGTTGTTTTATCAGTGTTTTTGGCAGACAATATAATGACATTAAATTTTAAAAGAATATGAATTCAAATTTTGCCATCAATGTCATAAGTTACGATAGCCCAGTGGCGAAGTAGTCAGGTTTCATTTTATTTTTGACATCGGCGACAAACGGCGTCGGATCAAATCTCGGTGTTATTATTATTCTCTTTTTGTAATTTTTTTTTCAAATTTCATTATTTATTTTTTTATTTTTTATTAATATATATTTAAATAAATGCTACAAAAATACTCCGAGCGAAGCTCGGTCAACCTGATATTACCTTCATTAACTTAGTTCGTTGTAAGTTGTTAGTTTCAGAGAAAACTGTTAAGATACTTTCCTTATGCCCTGCGGTGTATCCAACTTAGATTTTAGTTGTTACTGTACTAAAAATGTTTTAGTACAATGAATTAACAACAACTAAAATACGACAAGTGTTTTTGTATTAAAAAGGGTTAATATGTATTTTATTATCATTGTGGTGTCTAGATCTACGATTACTATCAACCCTTACTTTGTGAAAGAAGATTAGCTTTACATTGACCCAGGTTCTATGATTGTCCTCTGGTTAACAATTCATTTCTAAGGACTACTTCCTGCTAAGGAAGTAGTCCTGCGACCGTAGGCGGCCGCTCATACAGCTATTGCCAAAACTTTTGCAATAAGTATTATAAAAGGTAATTTGCTGACTAGCTGATCCAATAGACGCTGTTCCGTACAAATAAAAAATATAGTTTCTTGAAATCGTTGCCAGTGTCCTATCTGGATGATGATTTCGTGGTCTAAAATCATATAGCTTTGTTAGCTCATATAACATTTTATAGTCATTATATAGCCTCTATCATATAGCATTATTAGCTTATATGACACTTTTTTTTTTGGGGTGGGCTGCGGTCGGCGCGATCCTCGCACCACTCCGTCCGGGACGACAGAGGGGCGTAAGCACGCACACCCGCAACCCACCTGAACAACGACGCCTGCGTCGTTGGGCCGACCACCGGAGCAGGGTTACTTGTCATCAGTGGTCGGCCCGATGGAATACCCCCTATTTAGGGTACCCTCTCATCGACCGACGTCCCCCCCCTCGGAGAGGACGTCGGTCTTTCCTCACGCGGTCGGCCTCTCGGCGGGTGACGGACTAACTCCCCGATAGCTTATATGACACTAGCAAGCCGCCCTCGCTTCATTTCGGGTTCAGTCGTTTTACCCACGTAGCTCCCGTTCCCGTGGGAATACCGGGATAAAATATAGCCTATGTTACTCCCTGATATTATAGCTTTCCATTGGTGAAGTTCCATTGGTGGACAGTAACCGGAAACTGCCCCGCCACGGACACGGAGATGGGACAGCAGTGGCGCATATACGTGTTAAATCTATCACTCTCCGGCCCGACGGTTAACCCTAATGGGTGCTGGCACTGGTCCTTGAGCACCTGGTACCACATCTCACGGGTCTGTACAACGCTTGAATAGCGTTTGGCCAGTTCCCTGGATGTTGGAAGAAGGGGAGGCTGGTGCTCCTGCGGAAGCTGAGGCGGTCTCCGGACTCTGCCTCAAACGTATCATTATAATGGAATTATTAATAATCCAATTTACGGCAAGTGTTATATTTCCTTAATCCGCAACTTTACACTATTTGTCGGAGGCTGATAAATCATCATCGTCATCTCAGCCCATACACGTCCAACTGTTGGGCTCGCTCCTCCTCCACTATGGGAGGGCAATCGACCTACCATACCACGCTGGTCAGACGTGTTGGTATAGAGTTTTGTTTTGAGTATTCCTTCTCTTGCATAGATATTATATGCATATTATATCCCTTAGTCGTCTTTTACGACACCCACGGGTGGTGAATTATATTCTAGCTATTTAATATACCGCCTTTTCTTATCGATTCCAAAACCTTTTTTAATCTAGATCTACATGTAATTATGTCAAAAATGCCGAACAGACGACGGGATGAACATCAAATGTTTGACAGGTAAGAACAGTTTGTATGTGAAAATAAAATTGTTGTTTTTAGTATTTTACTCGCAATTTTGTCATATTTTCTCACCGTATAAACCTTACCTGGACTTCCACAAGTAATTCAAGACCAAAATTGGCCAAATCGGTCCAGCCGTTCTCAAGTTTTAGCGAGCCTAACAAACAGCAATTCATTTATATATATATATATATATATATATATATATATATATATATATATATATATATATATATCTTGATTTAACTGTTCAAATTATGTATTATGACAGTATGTAAGTACCCTCTCGAGGTTTATGCATTGTTTCATTGCATTGGCATGGGTGGCATGTACTGCGCCTTCGAGTGGTGCGATGATAGAACGAAGATGTTGCTACCAAGTCAAATAGCTCTTCACTCCACTTCAAAGAGCTATATATCTATACAAATAAATAAATTTGAAGTGCCTGTTCCTATGCTTAAAATTCATTTCTTTTTTTTTGTTTGACTGAATAAAACGGCTGGACCGTTTTTATAATATTTTACTACTAGGTAGCTATGTATATATAGCGAAGCGAAGTGAGGGCGGAGGGCACAGGTAGTCAGACCACTACGTCGTTATAGGGTTTTCTTTTGAGTTTTCTTTTTCTTACATAGATGTTATCAGCATATTATAAACTCCTAGTCGTCTTTTACGACACCCCTGGGTAAGAAAAGGGGCTGGTGAATTGTATTTTTACTCCGTCACCACACGAAAATCCATTTATTGATAAGGTACGAAAATTGAATTAGTACATCCCTTTTCCTATCTGCCAACATTTATTAATTATTTTATAATTATTTGTGTGGTGGAATACATGCCTAATACAGACCTATACTTACGTATAAGATATATAGACACTATTCTGCCACAAATCTAATACAATTCCGGGAATAGGGCTTTACGGCACAATCTGTTTACGCAGAAAGGCAAGGTTTCAGAAGCCGTCGCCGAGAATGTACTGAAATATTTTTCTTTGTAACCCTTCTTTATATAACCCTCTGCATAATTCTCAGAAACTGGTTTTATAAAACATTTTATTTTTATCTTCCCACGTAATTTCGAAAAATGTTGACCGTATTATTTTTGTATTCCATTTCTATTGCTATTAATATCATCGGGAATGCTTTGTTATTAAATTAGACTAGTAATATTAGCTGTTGCCCGAGATAATATTTTATATTCAATCGTTTACATTTTGTTAAGAGGCATTCCATTACTTTACTTAATATACCAAGCAAATATAATATCTGAACATTGATTAAATATTTTTAAATGTTTTAATAATATTTCATATACAGAATTTGACGCAAAACCAAAGGTTTTGTGTATAATATTAATAACTAGCAGCCCGCCCTCGCTTCGCTTCGGTTTCAGTCACCTTACCCGCCTAGTTTCCTTAGAAGGTAAAAATTGACAAATGCTCTTTATTTATTTTTACTGAAGAGATTTTCCGTGTGATGATGGAATAAGAATACAATTCACCACCCCTTCTCCTACCCGTGGCTGTCGTAGGCGACGACTAAGGGTTTATAATATGCATACTAACTACATCTATGCAAAATAAGAAAAGTTCGAAACTAAAACCTATGGCAACACGTCTGACCAGCGTGGTATAGTAGGACATTTTTGCTCTCATTATGGAGGAGCCAGTGGAGTATGGAGGAGAACAGTGGGATGTAGGTATAAGGGTTTTAATGATGAAACAAATGATTAATGAAGAGTATTTAAGCAAAAATTGAAGGTAATCGATGACGAATTTTGTCTCCTTATACAAAACTATACTACTGCGGTTCACCTCTTAGGGGTTGAATTCCAAAATATCCTTTCTTAATGGGTCTCTACGTCACAAAATAAAATTACAGTCAAAATTTTATGTTTCTAGCTTCAGTAGTTTCAGCTCGGCGTTAATGAGTTAGTCGACCAACTTTTTCATACCTATTTACACCCTTAGAGGGTGAAAATTAAGAAATGCTGAAACTCAAAAAAAATCCTTTCTTAATGAGTTTCTACGTCACGCAAATAAACTAATGTCAAAAGTTCATGTTTTTGGCTTCAGTAGTTTTGGCTCTGTGATGAGTCAGTAAACCGACATCTTATATATACCTATTTTACACCCTTTGAGGAAGAAAATGGACAAACGCTGTTATGTTTAATGGACACGTGTTTATTTATTTTTAATAAAGAGTATTTGTGCTTAATTTGAAGACAGTAGCTAAAAATTTTTTTTTCATTCCATACAGACTTTACCATTGCATTTCACCCTCGTAGGGGTGGAATCTCAAAAAATCTTTTCTTAGTGGGTACCTACGTCACAAAATGAAACTACGGTCCAAATTTCATTTCTCTAGCTTCAGTAGGTTCGGCTCACCCTGTTCCTTAAAATGTATATTATTGTTAAAGCCCCCGCAACACCCCTTGCAGGTGGAATTTCGTAAAATCCGTTCTTAGCTGACCTACACTCAGCGAAAGGAATATTCCTGCCAAATTTCAAGTCCGTACGCTTTATGGTTCCAGAGATATCGTGATGAGTCAATTTATCGCTCGCAAAACCCGCCTGGCCGTGTGGCGACGGTTTGAGAATACATGTGTCGCCACCCCTTACTTGCCCGTGGGAGTCGTAAAAATCGGCTGAGGGTTCACCAGGAGAATGGGCAGCAGCTCTCTCCTGGGAAACGTAAAACATCCATACTGCGATCGCCAACCCGCCTGCTAAGCGTGGCGATTACGGCAATATCCCCTTTTTAAAAATGGCGTACAACAAAAAAATGGCCCCCAGTCACGGCGGCTCCGGTACCCTACGGGCTCATTTTGTTGGCGGGCCCAGTAGTGGTGGAGCGGGGGGTGCGAGGAATCTCCGGCAGCGATCCGGCTACCAACAAAAACGACCCTTGGCCCTGGTAACACACAACATTCAGACACTCAGGACTGACGAGAGGGTCATCGAGCTGGAAGAGGAATTGAGCAAAATCCGCTGGGACATTGTAGGATTATAAGAAGTGCGAAGAGAGGGCGAGGGCACGATAATCCTCCAGTCTGGAAACTTGCTCTTCTACCGGGAGGGCGATCACCCGTCCCAAGGTGGTATAGGGTTTATCGTTCGTAAGTCTCTCATAGACAACGTGGAGAGGATCGAGAGTGTGTCGACAAGGGTAGCGTACCTTATACTCAGAATTACCAAGAGGTATTCGCTGAAGGTTATACAGGTATACGCACCGACCTCGACATACTCCGACGACGAGGTGGAGGCATTTTACGAGGACATCTCGAAAGCCATACACGCGTCCAAAACCCACTTCACGGTGGTTATGGGAGACTTTAACGCGAAACTAGGCAAAGGGAGTGATGATGAGTTGAGAGTGGGGAAACATGGATATGGACAGAGAAACCAGAGGGGCCAGAAACTGGCTGATTTTCTGGAGAAGGAAAGCCTCTTTATGATGAATTTCTTCTTCAGGAAGCAGCCACAAAGGAAATGGACCTGGATTAGCCCCGATGGTTCAACAAAAAACGAGATAGACTTCATCTTGTCAGACAAACGACAGATATTCAATGATGTCTCAGTGATCAGCAGAATTAAAACTGGGAGCGATCACCGGATGGTACGAGGCACATTGAATATCCATACAAAAGTCGAGCGGTCACGCTTGATGAAGTCTACACTCCGACCTACATCTGTCCAATACCAGAACCTCGAAAACTTTCAACTCGAACTACATAATCGCTTCCAATGTCTGGACGAGCGCGAATCTCCGAACGATATGAACAACAGGTTCGTGGAAACTGTCCACGCGGTTGGGTCGAAATTTTTCAAGGCTCACCGCGTTAATAGACCTAAAAAACTTTCTGACCAGACTCTCGAGCTCATGGAGCGGAGAAAAGAGATGACGGTGCAGTCTGCAGCCGATTGGTCCAAACATAGGCAGCTAAATAGACAGATCTCCAGGTCTGTGCGTCGCGATATTCGCCGATTTAATACGTTCCGTATTAAAGAAGCGATAGAGCGGAATCGTGGCTCGAAAGTGTTCGCACAAGATCTGTCTATTGGGAAAAGCCAAATAACTAAGCTGAAGACCGATGAAGGCACTGTCATTTCATCCCAAAGTGAGATCTTGGGAGAGGTCGAAAGGTTCTATGGACAGTTATACAAATCATCCCGAAATCCTGTTGTCGGCTTGGTCCAAGATCCCAGATCCAAGGTAACTCGGCACTGTACCGAAGAAATCCCGGACATCAGCTTGTACGAGATCAGAATGGCTCTCAAACAACTACGTAACGGTAAGGCACCGGGAGATGACGGAATTACGGCAGAGCTTTTGAAGGCGGGCAGCAAGCCGGTATTAATAGCCCTTCAGAAGCTATTTAATTCCGTTATCCTCGGGGGCGACGTTCCAGAGTCGTGGACCAGGAGTGTGGTGGTGCTGTTCTTCAAGAAGGGTGACAAAGCTCTTTTAAAGAACTACAGACCCATCTCACTCCTGAGCCATGTTTATAAGTTGTTTTCGAGGGTCATTACCAATCGACTCACGCGCAAGCTCGATGACTTCCAGCCGCCCGAACAAGCCGGCTTCCGAAAAGGCTATAGCACCATAGACCATATCCTCACGCTTCGGCAGATTATACAAAAGACCGAGGAGTATAATCAGCCCCTGTGCTTAGCGTTTGTGGACTATGAGAAAGCCTTTGATTCAGTCGAAACTTGGGCGGTGCTGCAGTCCCTTCAGCGGTGCCAAATCGACCATCGCTATATCGAAGTGCTGAAGTGTTTGTATAGGAACGCCACAATGTCAGTCCGTATCCGGGATAAGAGTACGAAACCGATCCAGTTGCAGAAAGGCGTGAGACAGGGAGATGTCATCTCTCCGAAACTGTTCACCACTGCACTGGAAGATGTCTTCAAGCTCTTAGAATGGACTGGACTCGGCATCAACATTAACGGCGAATACATCACTCACCGTCGATTCGCAGACGATATCGTCGTTATGGCAGAATCCATGGAGGACCTTGGCACTATGCTCAATGATCTCAGCAGGGTATCCCAACTAGTGGGTCTACGAATGAACATGGACAAGACGAAAGTCATGTCAAATACCCATGTCATTCCTGTACCGGTCCTAGTTGGCAATGCGATTCTCGAAGTTGTCAATCACTATGTTTACCTAGGACAAACAGTCCAGTTAGGTAGATCCAATTTCGAGAAAGAGATCAGCCGACGAATCCAACTCGGTTGGGCAGCGTTCGGGAAACTTAAGAGGATCTTCTCGTCCAACATACCTCAGTGTCTGAAAACACAGGTCTACGACCAGTGTGTGTTACCAGTGATGACTTACGGCACGGAAACGTGGTCCCTAAATGTAGGCCTCATATCAAGGCTCAAAGTCGCTCAGCGTGCTATGGAACGGGCTATGCTCGGGATTTCTCTGCGAGATAGAATCCGGAATACGGAAATCCGCAGAAGAACGGGTGTAACCGACATAGCACGAAGAATTAGCACGCTGAAGTGGCAATGGGCAGGCCACATCGCTCGACGAACCGACAACCGCTGGGGAAGAAAGGTTCTCGAGTGGCGACCACGCATCGGACGACGCAGTGTAGGACGCCCCCCCACTAGGTGGACCGACGACCTAGTGAAAGTTGCTGGGCGTCGTTGGATGCAGGCGGCACAGGACCGCACATTGTGGCGCAATATGAGGGAGGCCTACGTCCAGCAGTGGACGGCAATAGGCTGAAATGAATGATGAAAACCCGCCTCTCCTATATAATATATATAGATTATTGCTTGATATCTTTATATATACAGGGTGTATCAGATTATAAGGCAACTGTTCGAGTTTGTTGTAGTTTAACGGTCATATATCGTATTTAGAATGTATGTTACACAAAAAAACAATAAAACATAAAAGTTATAGTGATTCCAAAAATGTGTGTCTAAGAGTCTGTGCCTTATATGTTACGTATTATGTAGGTATGTACAGACAAGACACATGTAGACATGTAAAGCTTCAACAGTATAAATAGGTATTATTTGCGCGATCGCTTCAATGGTAACGTAAGTACAAACGCGACTCGTCAACGGTTATCGGCCGATCAGCTGATTTAAAGCGAAGTTTGTTGTGCTTATGCGAACGTAATCATTGATTTATTCAATTTCTAATGAACATTTAACAAAGTACGAATATGTTGCAGATTAAGCATCGTTGACTTTATACATTTCAATCAGATTTACACGACAAAGCGATGTCAAAATTGAAAACTTTACATGTCTCTAATTCATTAACGAATCGATATTTTATTTCAAATTTTTTTCATGGGTTCCTCCCACCATTGTCTAGCTCCCGTTTGACCAGTTGCCCCATAACGTAATACACTCTGTATGTTTCTTGTGTACGTGTGTATGTCACTGAACTCCTCCTAAACGGCTGGACCGATGTTGATAAATATTTTTGCGTGTGTTCAAGGGGATTCGAGAATAGTTTAGATTCACAATTGAATTCGTTAGGTGGCGCTTCTGTCGATTTCAAGGAGAATTACTTTTATTTTATTTGAACAGAACAAAGTCTGTCGGGTCAGCTAGTTGAACATAATATTTTGAAGTGTTGAAAAAATAAATTAATTTTAAGAAAGCTATGTGATATATGTATTTCTTCGTTTTCCTTAACTTCATAGCTTAGGGCCTATTTTATCTTTAAAAAACTAATAATAATAATAATTTATTTATTCATAACTTCAGAATACATTTTTATATAATCCCTGTCTCTTGAATTAGGTAAAAACAACGTGTGTTTCAAGAGACAGTGTCTTCCCAATTTGCACAAAACATTTATTTTACAGTACAGAATTAGTTAGGTATCCAGCTATATCTATACAGTTATATGAACACATGCGTATGTATGTGTGTGCGTTTGTGCCTGTATGTATGTGCGTTTGTGTCTGCATGTGTGTGTGCGAGTACGTTCGTGCGTGCGTTTACGTGCGTGTGTGTGCGCGTGTGAGAATGGGTGTGTACATGTGCGTGTCGTTGTGTCTGCATATGATGATTAATTATTATCAATTAGCAATTCAGTTCTGTTATAGTCCATATTATTGATTAGCTTATATAAATGTTTTTTAAAATTATATCTATTTGCGTTCCGCATACCAATAGAGTATAATTGGTTGTATATTCGCGGCGCTCTATAGTCATAGTGTCGTTGAGCAAAACTAGATTTAACACGTGGCACTGTGCATCTAAAACGTCGTTTAGCCAGTATCGGTAGCTGTGGGACAGTGAGTTTATGGTATCTACGTAAAATCTGGTACAGATACAGTTGGCGTATTGTAAGTACACCAGTACG
This sequence comes from Lymantria dispar, assembly GCA_032191425.1. NCBI lineage: Eukaryota > Metazoa > Arthropoda > Insecta > Lepidoptera > Erebidae > Lymantria > Lymantria dispar. The sequence continues at coordinate 25,043,038 of CM063452.1, read as the reverse complement.
TTTATATACGTCAATTGTGGGGTGTCTATACGGCAAGTACATGAGGACTTTTAGTACGCCACGCTGTGCGCGCTTAAGCTCTATTATTACTGTCTTTGACGCACCACCCCATGAACAGACACAGTAGGTCAGTATACATTCACAAAGGGCCTTGTAAGTTTGTGTTCATAATTTTTTAGATCCTATCGACCTTAAATGTTTAGATATATAAATCATCTTTCTCAAACGTGTACACAGGCCAAATATGTGTTCGTCCCATCGTAATTGAGGAACCACAGTAATGCCCAAATATCTAATACTACTTGCTTTCGATAAAGTAACATATGTACACTATGGATAACATATGGCGTCTATATTTACAGCTAGTCCTTTTACAATTTTAGAGGAAGACTTTTAAATTTCTCTGATTTCTGATGAATAACAACTATAAAATATGCCAAAATGTAATAGCAATAAAAAATATGAGATTTTATTTGTATTTATTACCCTGAGTCACTAATTGATTATAATATAAAAAAACAAATGTTTTAAAAACCCTCTTATTTTAAAATGCGCTTTTTTTTCTGGGGGTGGGTTGCGGTCGGCGTGCTCCTCGCGCCACTCCATCTGGAGCGACAGAGGGGCGTAAGCACGCACTCCCGTAACCCACCCGCGATGCACGTCGCCTTCGTCGTTAGGTCGACTACTGGAGCAGGGTGACTTGACATCAGTGGTCGGTCCGACGGTATATCCCCTATTTGGGGTACCCTCCCATCGACCGACGTCCCCCCTCGGGGAGGACGTCGGTCTTTCCTCACGCGGTTGGCCTCTCAGCGGGTGGCGGACCCCGGTCACGTCATCCGCGGCCTCAGCGAGGGCGGCATGAAGCGCAAGTATTCGCGCCTACGCCGCCCCAGTCGCCGGTGGCGGATCGCCTCATCGAGGCTGCGCTCCTCGCGCAAACAATCCGCCGCGTCCTTCCGCGAGACTACTGCCTCGCAGAAGGCTGCGACCGCGTCCCAGTCCCTGACGCTGCCTACCATCGCCCTGGCGATGGTCGGCAACGTCAGGTCGCCACCGATGATTGCGACGAGTTCACGACGCTGCTCCGCCCAAGCGGCACAGACCTCAAGCGTATGCTGCACCGTGTCCTCGTCGCAATCGCAGTGGTGGCAGGACGGTGTACTCTCCCTCCTAACGATCTTGTGTAGGTATTTGGCGAAACATCCATGCCCCGTCAACACCTGCACCAGTCGGAAGGAAAGCACCCCGTGCCGCCGTTTCAACAACTGCGTCAGCACCGGCCGGAAGGCCTCCACGATCCGCACCCCGAAGCGAGGCCTCTCTAGCCGGGCTGCCCAACGGGCAATAACGTCTCGGCGGGCATCGACGCGCCAGGCGGTGAGCTCCCTCAAAGAGACCACACCGCCTTCCGCTCGCACTTCCGTCACCCGCCGATACAAACCGGCGAGTATTTCCGCCTCCAGGTCTCACGGGGGAGTCCCGGCCAACAGGCACGCTGCCTCTGTCGCCAATTTTAAAATGCGTTAAATTATATTCGAATTGTAACATGAAGTTAGAAAATTATTTCATTACTTTCTACACTACCTATTAGTATAAAGTTACTCATTCCATTTAGTTTTTGTAAGATTATGCGAAATAAGATTTTGTTTACCTATTTTGTACGTAGGTAGATTCGGCGAAAGCTTTAATAATGAGGGAAGATGATTATCCATAAACAGCTATCAACTTACAATATTATATAGATTAAACAAGGAGTAACGAAGTAGATATCTTATATTTCTACGTCGCTTTTAATTATGGTACATTAGCTTTAAGAGATACGTGTGTTTGTTAAAAAAAATCTCTCCAAATGCAAGATGGATTCACATACAAAAAATGTCGTACTGTATTCATCTCATCTCGGCTCATATATGTGCCAATGTTGGGCTTGAACCTCCTCTACAATAAGACGGAAATTGACCTAACTTTATCACGTTTGTTAGACAGGTTGGTATAGAATTTTGTTTCGAGTTTTGCTTTTCTTGCATAGATATTATATGCTTACTATACCTATACCTTAGTCGTCGTGGTGGTGCATTATAATCTTATTCTGTCATCATCATCATCATCACAGCCCATATACGTCTCACTGTTGAGCTCGGGCCTCGTCCACAATGGAGGGTATTTGACCAACTATACCATGCGGGTCAGACATGTTGGTACAGGGCTTAATTTCGAATTTTCCTTCTCTTGCACAGATCTTATGTGCATATTATATCCTTTAGTCGTCTAGTTCGACATCTACGGGCAAGATAGGTTGTGGTGAATTGTATTCTTACTCCGTCACCACACGGAAGATATTATTCTGTCACCACAGGGAAATTAAACACTGTATTATTCTATGTAATATTTTTGTGAACTACAGATACATATATGGTTGTTGTTTATTTTTGTTAGGATATGGTCTAGACATCTTGTCCGATTTATCCGATCCTATGGAAAGGGTGCCGTGCTGCCATACAACTCACCGTATTACCTACTCATCGCCATTGGGCTGAGGACTGATACTAATTCTTTGACCACCTTGGCAAGCTTGAGAATTGCTTTTTGACTTTTATTTCCAAAACCGGCATTTGTTTGAAATTTACATAACGATCAAATCATACACGTTTAGAATTAATTAGGTCACTGAGTGCCCAACATTGTTTTTGAGCTCACAGTGCACTAAGTTCTGATAATATAACTAAGATTGTGATCGAGGTAGTAGACTCTAAAAGTCAGTTGTGGAGTGATTTGCTATGTATCAAAATCACGATATCTTCAATACTAGATATGCTTTTTTATAAAAAATAATAGCAATTAAAGTAAGCAAATAATAGAATTAAAAGATTCCTTTAAAAAGAAGAAGCAGTACAAAAGATTTCTTTCTAATAAAAATGCAAATTTGAATAATAATTTAGAAAAGGGAACTTTTTATAGCCTCATTAAAAAGCTCACTTTTTACTGGCGACCGTGGGCAAAATGCTGAAAGTACGTAATTGGGTTTGCATAATGGGTAATTAAATTAATAACACTAGGATTAGGGTAATTTAACATAGAAGATTAACATACTTAGTTTTCGTGGAAAACTTTAGATACCTTTAGAAGTTTATCTGAAGTCTTAATTATTAAAAAAATTATTATATTAAGGTAATTAAAAGACTATTATTTCTATTTTAAAATAATGAGGAAGAAATTGTGGGATGGTGGAAGATTTCGTAAACATACAAATTAATGGTCACAAATTACAGTCAGACATGAAGCTACCGTTTGGGGATCGCACAGAATTGTATTTATAAATCGAATCCACGACACACGTCAAGGGGAGTCGGTACTCGCCTGGACGGGTTACGACCGACACAAAAAGAAAAAATAAAATAGTAGTCCATACCTGAACAACTATGTATATGCGCAGTGAATTTGATGCGGATCGAAATATATTCAAATACATGTAATACTCATTTAAATGCTCACATGGTATAGTCATAGCCAATTCAGGTTCGATTCACATGCAAGGCATCTGTTTTTGCGATCCAGTGATTGTTTTGATTCTGGAGTATTATTTACGTTTGGTTATTATACCTACGTTTATAAAATCTGGTAATGCAACACGAGGCTTTAAGTATTTCTTAATGTAGGTAGTATTTCTTAATCTAGCTGAATTATCCATCGATTTTTAGTTTACTACTTTCCATTGATTATATTATACTTGCTGTTGTCCACGACTTCGTCTGCGTGGAATAGTTACTTGAGGCTAACGTTAAATTTAACCCGCGAATTTGTTTACGTAGAAGGTGAAAATATTTTTAAATAATACGATTCTGTCATATATGATAGTTTTTACGGAACTAACCGATTACGTAGCGCACGCGGCGGCAGCTGTAACAAGAAAACACCTTGATTTTTAATCATTCCTCATTTCTGCTCCGCTTCTATTGATCTTAGCGTGATGATGTATAGCCTTCCCTAATAAATGGCCTATCTAACACTGAAAGAATTATTCATGTTGGATCAGTAATTCCTGAGATTAGCGCGTTCAAACAAACAAACTCTTCAGCCTTATATATTAGTATAGATTCTATTTGCGTATCTACTAGCTAAAAAAGTGAAAAGTAGTTAGATTCAGTTTCACTCTTTTTAAAAATTACGGTGGGTTATGGAGCGTGCCGCCCCTTCGTCACCCCGGATGAAACGGAAGGCGTACGTCAAAATCATAGCGCGCCCCTAAAAAAAGTTTTCGCCGCCATGGGATGGGAATTGTTGTAAATTACTGAGATTTACATTTAGACCGTCTAGGCTTTTTTAAACTGTATTTGCGAGTAAGAATGAGTGCGAATTAATAATTTTAAACGAAAAATAATCTCATTGTAAAAATTATTCTAGAATTTATTTTGAGTTCTTCTTCTCGTTAAATGATATTATCTGCGTATGTCTTGCGTATATCTAAGTGGATTCTGATTGAATTTGAAAACGTGACCCTAATATTTTTATAGTGGCTTTTCTGTTACAATATTTAGCGATTTCATGTCTATAATGCTTTCTTTTTATCAAATTTTCTATTTATTATTATGATTTTTTTTATTGCTTATATTATTATTATTAATATTAATTAGCAATTCAATATGTGCATTTTAAAGTTATACATATTTATTTTCACTTAATTGACCCGAAATATCAACAGTATCTTAAATAAACTCAATAATTGAAGATGTTCACGACAAGAGTGCAGCGCCGTGAAAGTCTAAATACGAATTATAAACATTAATAACAGTGCAATGTATCCATGAAGAATATAGTGTATGAGTGTCATTTTAATGAAATAACTAAAGCCAAGTTTACAGCCAAAAGCATGTAGTGAGTGTCGGCCTATTAGAGAGTGCCTTCATTTCGCGAAGAATCGTGTAACGTGAATAGTCAAAAATAAACAGAGTGAGTGATGAACGCTAAAATAGATTAATTACATATATAATAATACTCAATTACCGTTAAACATAATAAATGTTTTGTTATACTTGTGTAAAAATTAATTGTTCTCAGCCGCGTCACATTTTTTGCAAATAATGGTGTAAGACTTTAATCAAGTGTTTTATTTCTTTGATAAGGCTGAGGCTCGAGCCTAAAGTTACAGTCCACAGTCCATTTCACCATTGAACCAGCGACCAAACGGGACGTCAGCCAACTACAATATATTTGTATGGAGGCCCATCCCGCACAGCGGACTACCTGTATTCTTACTCCAGCAGCACGCTGACAGATAGTCTTATCATAAAATAGTCGTAAGTCGAGACAGAGGTAAATATTAATCGATTCCGTGTAGTGACGGTACGAATACAATTCACCACCCCCTATCTTGCCCATGGGTGTCGTAAAAGACGACTAAGAGATATAATATGCATATAAGATCTAGTAGCTCAATTTCTCTCCCATAGTGGAGGAGGCGGAGCCCACCAGTGGGTTGTGTATGGGCTGTTGTGACGTGGTGATGTAATAATGAAAGTAAATAGAGAATTTCATCTTTTTTAAGGTATCATTTTTGAAGGATATAGCTGTGTGGTAGCGGCTTCGAATACTACCAACCCTTGCTTTGCTCATGGGTGTCGTAAAAGACGACTAAGAGCCCTAGATTGACCCAGACCAGATGGAGTTCCATCTGGTACCATTTGGGTCAACGATTACATTCCCAAGGAGGGTTAACGTCAGGCAGGCGGCCGGTCATAAAAGTCATTGCCGAAACTTTTTGCAATATGTCAAAACAGATGACATATTGCGTCGACCCCAAGTAATTGGGATAAGAGCAAGATGATGATGATTTTTGAAGGATATAGGATCTTCGGATTAGGCAGGATCACAGAAATAATTTAACGTACTACACTAATCAACGAGTATATTGCGTCTGCGAGACAGTTTAACAATTTGGCGCTAACATATTATTAAACTTACCTATATATGTAATATGTGTGTGGTTTTATTCTAGGAAAGGCTGGGTACCTGTAATGTCCTTCGATAGTTCACTGGTCGCAGCAACATTTTTATTTCCTTCGGCTCGCTGATCGTAATGTTCCCACACAAAGTTCATCAATAATTACACTTCACGAACAATATTGATTTAGGTAATGAATTTTACGGAGCGGCGCGTGCGCAATTGCGTTTATTAGTTTTAGGAGTTCAACTCAACTTTATGAAAGCGTAGCGATTTTTTTTACGAGGCGGCCATTTCTTGACTTCTTGTTTTTAACTAACCTTTTTTTTTTTTATTGGGGAAGCGGATATGAGAGTGCGTGGCCAAGAAAGGATGCGTTCGGAAATGTATATAAGGATTGTGTACCTTTGTAATGCGTAAAGTGTGGAGTGTATTTAATATTTTATTTAAATTATAAAGGGCGCGTACAACTCCCCCGGCCTAGAGGTTTCCTCTAAACATTGAGATAAAAATGTTAATTTAATTTGTTAAATTAAGGTGCGATCTATACTATAACTAAGAATAAAGAGAATATAAATCAAATGTTATGAGATATTTGTTATTGCGACGGCAGTGGACAAAGTCTAACCACTGGACGTATATAAGAACCTGAAAAGGTGCGTACTTTAACAGTGCGTATTATTTTATCCTTTCCTGGATAGATTTCATCCACTATTCCTAGAGGCCAACAAAGAGGATGAGCGTTGTTATCCTTTATAACCACGATAGTTCCTGGTTTAATAGGCTTAGAAGGCGAATTCCATTTTTCTCTTTGCTGCAATGAAGTCAAATATTCTTGACTCCATCGTCGCCAAAAGGAGCTAGTGATTTTATTAAGTAATTGATAGCGTAATAAGCGATTAGTCGAAACATCTGAGATATCTTCAGCGGGTAAAAATTTAAGCGGAGTTATATTTAAAAAGTGATTAGGCGTTAATGCGGTTATATCTGAAGGGTCTGAGTTTAAAATACAAAGAGGTCGACTATTGAGTAGACCTTCAATCTGTACAAGTATTGTATTAAATTCTTCGTATGTAAGTATTTCCGAGCCTATTACCTTAAATAGGTGAGATTTAACACAGCGAACATTTATTTCACTAAGGCCGTTAAAATGTGGGCCGTATGGCGGACTATGTTTAAATTGAGTACGTTGTTCAAATAATATCTGACCAATGTAATTAATATGCGATTTGGACTGTATAAAAGAATAGATCTCATCGAGTTTGCGTTTTGCGCCTATAAAATTAGTACCTCCGTCGCTGTATATTAGCGAAACAGGACCTCTACGAGATATGAATCGTTTAAAGGCGGCGAGAAATAAGTCAGAACTCAAATCAGAGACTAACTCTAAATGTAGCGCTTTAGTCGTCAGACATACAAATAAGCAGATATATGCCTTTTGGCTTTTAATGCCACGTTTACGAATATGCGTAATGTAAAAAGGACCTGCGTAGTCCACAGCGGTATGAACGAAAGCTTTCACTTCCGAAACTCGAAATATGCGCAGGTCTCCCATTGGAGGAAAAGTATTTTTAGGATTAAGTTTAAAACATTTATTACACTTATGTACTCTTTGTCGTATTAGATTTCTAGCGGATAATATCCAAAACTTTTGTCTTATAAGCGAAAGTAAGAGAGCGGGACCTGTATGCATATTGATCAGGTGATAATAATCTATTATTAATTCAATTACACGTTCCTTAGATCGTAGTAAAATAGGGTGTTTTTGACCATAGTCGAGTTGAGAATGGCGTAACCTACCGATTTTATTTGTAACGGATTTATTTAATTTTAAAGCGGAAATATCATTAGCGAAATGAGCGTTTTGTACATAACGTATGAGATACATTTCAGCGTTATCTAAATCTACAGGGTTGACAAGACCTTTAGATTTTAAGCGTTTTGAAAATCGTAATATATAAACAATGATGCGAAGCAATTTCGTGTAACTAGAGACGCGATCAATTAACAGTTCGAAAGCATGCGTATATGCAGGTTGCACAACATGCGTTATTGTTAAAGTAACAGGTTTAGCCTCAATAAATTGAATATTATTGGAATTGATTTGAAAAGATTTGATAGGCCATTTAAGCGGAGGTTCTGTGAACCATTGCGGTGCATTAAACCATAATGAGAGATTTAATAATATTTTGGGCGTAACTGGGCGAGAAATTATGTCGGCAGGGTTATCACTCCCACTGATGTGGTACCAATGCGCAGCAGGTAATTTAGAAATTATTTCTGTTATTCTATTTGCGACAAATGTATGAAATTTATATGCTGGTGAATGGATCCACGTAAGAGTTACAGTTGAATCGGAAAAAGCGTATATTTTATTAACTTTACAGCGTTTATTTAATATTTCTATTACATGGCTAATTAGGTTGGCTAGCAAAAGTGCGGCACAGAGTTCAAGGCGAGCTAAAGATATTTTATTTAGAGAAGCGACTCGTGACTTTGAAGTTAGTAATTTTACGGAGCCAGCGGATTGTTCATTCGAACTAACCCTTATGTACACTGCGGCACCATAGCAGCGCTCACTAGCGTCGGCGAAACCGAGTAGCGTTATATGAGAAGCAGATTTTATACCTACATGTCGTGAGAATTGTATTTTTTCGAGATAACTAAGTTCATTATGGAATTGAATCCATTTGCTTTCGATATGCGTAGGGACTGGACTATCCCAATCCAATTGATGTTGCCAACATTCTTGTATAAGAAGTTTCATAAAAGCGGTAACTGGACTGATAAGACCTAAAGGGTCGAACAGTCGTGCGGTAACGGAGAGAATTGAGCGTTTAGTGCATTTAAATGAGTTAGCGTTAATTTTAAATTGAAATTTGTCTTGTTTAGGGTTCCACTGCATTCCTATAATTTTTGTATTATTACTATCAGCATCAAAATTAATATTTTGATTATTTCTATGTGATTGCGGTATTATATTCATAATTTTTGGGCTATTGGAAATCCATTTCACGAGGTTAAAACCTCCCGATTGGAGCATAGTAGTCATTTCTTTATAAGTTTTTTCGACAATATCAATGTTGTCAAACGAACACACATAATCATCCATATACATGTGATTTTCCACTTCATAAGCGGCTAGCGGATACGTAATTCGATTATCAGCTGCAAGCTGACGAATAACTCTCATAGCAAGATATGAAGAACTAGATATACCAAATGGAATTCTATTGAACTCATATGTATTAAACTTACTATTGATATCGAACCTATAGATTATGCGTTGAAAAGCGTGATGTTTGGCGTCTAATTTTATCTGAAAATACATTTTTTCTATATCTGCCGTGACAGCTATTGAAAACATGCGTAAATTAATGAGCAAATCAAAAATATTACACTGCAAATTAGGACCTACATATAAGAGATCATTAAGCGATTTAAGAGATGTGGTTTTGCATCCAGCATCTAATACAATGCGTGTCTTTGTTGAAGCTTTATCAGGGCGATATATAGCTCTGTGCGGAATATAATAATGCGGCGCATCGAGAGAAGGATTATCAATTTTAGACAAATAACCTTTATTTATATATTCTTGAATAGTAGCGTTATAATTTTCGCGAATTTTTGGGTCGGAATCTAACCTTTTTTCTAAGCTAATTAAGCGGCGTTGAGCGATAGCGTAAGAGTTTCCTAGTGCTGAGCACGAGATTTTAAATGGCAGTTGAACGATATATCTACCTGTGTCGTCGCGTGAGTATGTATTTTTAAATATTCGTTCACAAGCTTCATCATCAGGACTCATATGAACTCTGCAAGGAACATTTTCGAGCTCCCAAAAGCGTTGAGTTAGCGATTCTAACGAATTATATTTAGAGGTGCATAAAAAGGATTTATCTTGAATACTATTGCAGCGGTCTGTGAATGACTTAAAGTTTAAGTCACAGTCTGCCTTACCCATAATAATATAACCGAGTGTAGTTTGTACAGCAACGACTGAGGAATCGGGTGCGGTAACTGTTTCGCTTCGTAAGAGGAACGGTACTAGTTCACTTCCTATAAGGCAGTCAATTTCAGCGGGCAAATAGAACACATCATCCGCCAAGGGTAAATTGCGAATATGAGTAAGATTTGAAATATCGATAGGTGAGCTAGGCAGACCATCAGTAATACTTACTGTCTATTACGCGCGCGTTAATATTGTAATAACAGCGAGAATCGTAACGAGAAAATATTTTAAATGTCGTTAATCCAAGACAGGGAACTTGAGCATTACCAATACCTGTGATAGTAGAGTTATCTGGAATAATTTTTAAATTTAAACGTTCACAACAAGCTTTAGAAATAAAATGACTCATTGAACCTGTATCAATAAAAACGCGTACTTTATTAGGTATATTTTGTTTATAAACATATACAGAAGCGGTTGGTAATAATACAGTAGTTTCATTGCGAATATTGCAAGAAGCTGAAGTAATTGAAATAGTGTTGCCGAAAAAAGTCTTGGTCTTGCGGTCTTGGTCTTGGTCTTGCGAGAAATGCGAGACCGAGACCAAGACCAAGACCGCTTAATTTTTGCAAGACCAAGACCAAGACTGGCCCTGCAAGACTTGAGCAAGACCAAGACTGAGCCTGCAAGAGTCTCGCGGTCTTGCATTTAATACAAATCACCATTTCAGCTTATATACGGTTGAGCTCGTGTCTTCTACATAATAGGAGGGAAATCGGCCGTGGCCGGAGGGGAATCGCCACGGTGATCGGCTGTGTTGTTACAGGGTTTCATGTCAAGTCTTCCTTCTCTTGCACCGGTGTTATATATTATAGCCCTTAGTCGTGGGTTCGCACTTGCGGGTAAAATAGGGGGTGATGAATTGTATTCTTACTCCGTCACTACACAAGAAGTTAAATCAGTCTTGAGATATCCATCTATTGGCCAATTGATTCCCAATGTTGATGTTGTCTTTTCAGTAATCACGAGAGTGCTCTTGCCCATTATACATATTTATATATCCGTTTATTCATTAGCCCAACGACGTTCACGGTTGGACATAGAAATATGCCTACAATTAATCTACATAAATGTCCGTGTAGGGACAGGGTACGAATACAATTCACCACTATCTTACCCGTGGATGTCGTATTAAAGCAATAGGCAATGGTGTAAGGAACCCATGAAAAAAAATTTAAATAAAAATATCGATTCGTTAATGAATTGAGAGACGTGTAAGTTTTCAATTTTGTCATCGTTTTTTCGTGTAAATTTGATTGAAATATATAAAGCAAGTATACTTTATTTATTTATTTATTTATTTATTCATATTAGTACATCAAGTGCTTAAATTCTATTAAAAGGTGTAGCCAAAAACCAGTTTAGGTTTATCTGTACACCTAGGAAACGTCGACAATATTTACAAGAATACTTATACATACCCGCACATCTTCATAGATATACCCTCAAGTTATTACATATTAATATTAATGTGACACAGATACAGCATGTTTCCTTTTCTATTTATTAAATATATGTTGATTAGTGAGTGTTATTTCTTCAATGTAATGTTTTTTTAATTTGTGAGTTAAGTTTTTTGGTGTAACTGTTTTTTTAAATTCCGGTGGTAATTTATTAATTAGTACCGGTATGATATGACTAAGACACATTTGACCAAAAAAGTTTTTAAATGTGGGTATTATTAGTTTTGTAAAAGTATTACGTAGTGTCATATTAGGTTTAGTGTTGTATTTCTTAAGACAGTCATTAAAATAATTTTCAGAAAGTAGTGCTAGTTTTACTTTTTCATGTATCGGAATGAGTTTACAATGAGAGAAAAGTTGCGCATAGTCTGACTGATATTGTTTTTTTATCTTTAGCGGTACAATTTGCTTTAATATTTGGATTTGAATGTGATATATTAGATTAAGGTGAGTTTTATAAGTGCGACCGTAGCTACTAAGTCCATAAGATATTACCGATTCACCTAGAGCTTTGTAGAGTAGAAGTCGGATGTCATAGGGTATTTTGTTTCTGACAAGCGTGAGTTTAGCAAGGATAGCGCGCAATTTGTCACATACATAATTTATATGACTTGACCATTTCATGCGGCTGTCTATGATAAGACCTAAGTACATGTGTTCAGATACCACGTCTATAGATTTACAATTACATTGTGATACGTTATTTAGATGGAGACAACTGTGATCATGAGCGATGAGCCTAAGTTGCTGCGGTTTTCTGTTCTGACTAGTGCTTATGTACATCATTTTTGTTTTGCTGGCGTTAAGTACTAGTCCCGCATCATGTGACCATTTGTTTAGTAACGTGAAGTCTGTTTGTAAACGTTTTAGAGCTAAGGATATATTGTTATCGGCAGCTATTAGACATGTGTCATCCGCGAATTGGTACATATCGCTATTTTTTTATTACATTTGCCAATTCGTTGACATAGGTAATATAGTGCAGTGGTCCAAGAACCGAGCCTTGTGCTGTACCTTCTGTGACCTGTACCATACCACTATAAGCATCACCCACCTTAATGCAGTATGATCTACTATTAAGATAGTTTCGACACCATGTTAGGAGTGAACCTCTAATGCCACATGCTTCTAGCTTTTCTAGTAATAGGTCATGTCTAAGTGTGTCAAAAGCCCTGCTATAATCCACAAATACTAGTAAGATATGTTTTTTATTGTTAAGGTGATCATATATAGCATCAGTAAAAGATGAAAGTAATTGTGTAGTACTTTTTCGAGGTTGAAATCCAAATTGTTTTGTACTAATGACGTTATTCGCACTATAAAATTCATATATTTGTTTCGAAATGTGCTTTTCTACAATTTTATTAATAGTGGAAAGTATTGTTATTGGTCTATAGTTTGCGTATACCTGTCGACTCCCTTTTTTAGGAATAGGTCTTATTAATCCTGTCTTTAGCTCATTGGGGTATTTTCCAGCTGCTAAAGTGGCATTGACGAATTTGGTTATTACAGGGGCAATATTTTTACAAATTTTCTGTATGTCGGTTGCTCTAATTTTATCAATTCCTGGTGCTTTTTGTGGGTTTAATGATGTGATAATTTTTTCTATAGCTGCTGTTGTAGCTTTTTTGAGTCTCAAGGTAACATTTGCACTTTTAAACACATGCACATCCTCTGTCAGTAGCTTTTTTCTGCACTGGGGTAACATATTTTTGACACCATTATTAAATACTTCTGCAAAATTCTCCGCGATGACTGTGTTACTTATATTATTTTTACCAAATGCATTAGTAATGATATTATCTATAGAAGATTTGGTTCGTCCTGTAATTTTATTTATTATTTCCCACAGTTTTTTGTTATCTTTTATTATTTTTTTTATTTTTTTTTATATATTCACGCCTTTTTCCCATAGGGGTAGGCAGAGTCCACTGCCCTCCACCTGCTACGATCTTTGACATATTCAGCGTAGCAAAGCGGTTCTCTGTGGGCCACTTTTCGCCCCCGACGGAAACGAGACGTGACGTGTCGCGAGCCACATCGCCGCCAACCTTATCTTTTATATTGTTGTATATTTCATTTCTTATTTGGTTATTTTTTCCTCTGTATATTAATTTATTTGCATAATTCCTAGCCTTGTTGTATAAGCTTTTTAGTATCATATTACTACTATCATTTAACCATAGTTTGAATAATTTGTCTCTATGATTGCAAGCATATATAATTTTTTTATTTATCCAGTTATTAGTATTCCGTTTAGAGTTAATGTTTATTTTAATTTTGATTTCAGATCGTGTATAGCAATTATTTATGGAATTTACAATATATCTATATAATTTTAGAGGACAAGTAATTGACTCAGTTTGCTTCCAGTCAATGTTTTCTAATAAAGAGTATGTTTGCTTATAATCATACGATGCTTTGTATAATGGAACAACCTGTATCTGTGTTTGAGACGTGGTACACGCGAGCGCTACTATTCGATGGTCAGCCAGTACAGTTGCAAGCGCTGCGGTGTAAACGTTTTGAATGCGGGACTTCACGTATATGTGATCAATACACGATTTGCTGATTTTGTTGTTTGCTATTTCTATACGTGTATATTGTGAAATCCCACATTCAAGCCCAAACGTGTACAACATGTTCTTATATTTATGTGTTATAGGTATATGCAGCCGTATATCTATGTTGGTGTCGCCTAATACAATCATATCATTACGGTCGTGTATTTTCGCGATAACAGTTTTTAATTCGTTAATAAATAGGTGTTTGCTAGTGTTAGGGGGCCGGTAGATAGCACAAAGAAATACGGAATAGTTGTTTTTTGTTATTATTTGGCCAAATATACATTCAAAATGAAGTGTATTGCTTTTAGTTATGATGAAATTGTGTTTTTTATTCACATATACTATTACGCCACCACCCTTTCGCGATTTCCGTAGTTCTGTGTGCATTTCGTATCCGTCTAATTGATATAATGAACTTAACGATTCTGAAATGTTTGCTTCGGTTACGACAATAATATCGATGGATATTTTACATGTTGTTAAACATTGTTCGAGCACAGCAAAGTTTTTTACAATCGATCTTATATTAACATGTATGCAAGAAATATTGATGTGCTGTTTAGGTATTTTTTCTAGAAAAGTATTAATGCTTGTACAGTCAGATAGTTCAATTATGCTATCTTGAATAGAATCCATGATTTTAAAATATAGGCAATAAGCAGTAGATCTTGAAAAACAGAAAATAAAAAGAAAAAGTACCTACCTACACATTAGGATTGTAATTTTTTAATATCGAATAAGTTCCTAATTATGAACGATTTTTCATCTTGTCCTTCTTTGCGTACACGTATACATCCTTTCTTGCACCAAATATATTTATAAGTATTTCTTAACTCCTGTTTTGTGTTCCATAGTAGGTATTTGTTATATTGTGTAAGTGCTTCACGAATAAATATTTGATCTCCATTTCTTGATTTTTGTTGATTTGGTAGTATATCTGTTATCACAAGTTTTTCCTTAAGGACTCTGGCCGCCGTTATCCATCTAGCCTGCACATCTTCCTCTCTCATTTTTACTAAAATTGACCCAGCTTGTTCTTTTTTTCCTCGTAATCGTTTTACTTCTGCAACTTGTTCCATTGATTGGTTTAGTTTTACAGCTATTTTCGTTACTATATCCACAACATTTTCATTTTCAGTAAACGGGACATTTGATATTTCTACGTGTTTGTATAGTTTTTCTTGCTCCGTTTCATGGATGTTTTGTTCTAGTGCGGCTACCCGTGTCTCCAGGTGCTTGTTGCGATTAGCTAGATCGTTGTTCTTTTTTTTCAGATCCTGGATTGTTTCTTTAAATGCTTCGATGCTTTCGACTACTTCATCCAACTTGTCGCTGTGGAATTGCAAAGATTCGGTGATTCCTTTAAGCTCCTTATATATTGCCTTTTCCACTTCTTTAGATATATCTGCTACAAGTTGCTTGACATTTATCTGAGTGTTGCTTATTTTACCATTATCTTCATCTTCATAATCTTCTGGCAGGATTAATGAACGACGTCTTGGTGATATTTGATAGCACTCTAAACACGTCCAGTCGAGATTTTCAGCAGCGCGAAGAGCCGTTATCTGTTTATTAGATAGACCTGAACAAAGCGTTGTGCAGTGGACAGTCTTCTCGCATCTGCTACATTCTAGACGAGCACATTTTTTTATTATATTTTTATTACATTTATCACACTTACTCATTTTATTATAAGGAGGGTAAATGCACACAAGTAAACGTACGTGTAAATTATACGACTACACGACGACGAATGATTAATCAGCAACATATTCTTATTTTGTTAATGTTCATTACAATTTGAATAAATCAATGATTACGTTTGCATAAGCAAGACAAACTTCGCTTTAACATAAAGCAGCTGATCGGCCGATAACCATTGATGAGTCGCCTTTGTACCTACGTAACCATTGAAAGGTTCGCGCAAATCTAATACCTATTTATGCTGTCGAAGTTTTACATGCTTACATATATCCTGTCTGTACATACCTACATAATGCGTAAAATTTAAGGCATAAACTCTTAGACACACATTTTTGTAATCACTATAACTTTTATGTTATATTGTTTTTGTGTAATATACATTCTAATTATGATCTATGACCGTTGAACTACAACATACACGAACAGTTGCCCCATAACCTGATACACCCTGTGTATATAACATATAGGTATGCAAGAGAAGAGAAACTAGAAATAAAACCCTATAACAACATATCTGACCAGCGTGGTATAGTAGATAAATTTTCCTCTTATTGCAAGGAAGCTTAAGCCCAGCAGTGGCACTTTTATGAGCTGTGACGATGACGACGAATATCATACATTTGGTGACCCTCTTCATATGGTATATTACCTATTAAAAGCTATTATTATCATCTATACTACTACCTACTATTATAAATCGGATGAAGTGGTAGTGGTAAGGGTTATATTTAGAGGTGGTCGTTGAATAAACGAACAGTTTTTTCGACTGTTTCTTTGCCGTGAACTAATAAACTAGTTTATAGTTGACTGATAAACATGTTTATGTATGAACGGCTTCGCGAATCGGTCGTCGCATCAACGAATGACAAGAACGCGAAGACGACTTGCGAGTGTTCGCCCGAATCGGCCCGGACTTCAACGACGGGACGCGTGCGCACTCGCACAGCTCGCTACGCTCCTTACCCGCCCCGCAAACCTCACCGCCCGTGGGCGTGAGTCGAGGTGAAATCATAACGTATAGATAGATTGAATTGCAATTCATTGCGCTCTGCTATCATGTGATGGAACTACCATCTATCATTACATATTGAAGCGTCAATGTACATTGTACAATGAAACTGCTGTCTAATAAAATTCGTTGAAATTTCGTTGTCCTTTACCAATGGACGATCAACGTACGTCATAATATAAACTAAACGTCTCGTCTTGTCTAATCGTCTACGACGTAAACTAGTCGAAAATTAGACTGTTTATTCAACTAGTTTATCATCGACGATAAACGGTCTCGTTGCGTCAACTTTAAAATCATCGACGACACGCTACTAGTTATATTGAATAGTGGACTATAGGCTAGCAGATGGATAGATAGGATAGGATGATATTTGATTAATTTAGTTGGATTTTTCATTGCCATGTTAAATGACTGTTACGTTATTCCAACTGCAAGACTTTGCGAGACTCTTGCTGCAATACCAAGACCAAGACCAAGACTCGAGTGTGCAATACCAAGACCAAGACGAGACCAGGGTTGCTGTTGCAAGACCAAGACCAAGACTGGTCCAAGTCTCGTCTTGGTCTTGCATTTGGGCAACACTAAATTGAAAGTGCGAGAGCGTTCGAATATTCGCGGGCGCTTGTATCCATGCGTAAGTGTGAGTCGCGAGCGGGCGACGAGACGGCGGGTGCGGGGCGAGGCGAAGTGGGACGCGGCGCTGGCGCGCGGCGTTGCTCAGGCGCGCTCACCGCGTTCGTATCGCTGTTATACCTATGACTCAGCGGTGCATGCGTTGAGAATTGCGCTCGCGTGAACATGGGTTCACGTCGAGTTGAATCGAGAAATTTATCTATATGTATTAAAGTATGATGTTTTCTATGGCAAATGGTACAAGTATTTGTTGATTTACAAAATTTAATGTTGTGAAATCCAAGACAATTGTAACAATAGTTATATTTGTTTACTAAATCTAGTCGAGCGTGCGGATTATAGTTTTTAAATTTAAAACATTTATAGAGCGGATGCGGCATTGAGGAGTTACATATTTTGCATGAATGATGTTCAATTTGATGCGAACTAGTATTAGCCATATAAACATGCGTAGATTTTGATCTATAATTTTTTGAGTTATTATTAACGTTACGACTAGGTAATTGCGAATTTAAATAATTATTAGAGGGATTACGCAGCGTTTCCATTTTATTTTGTTCCTTTAAAAATTTAGAAAGATCAGAGAAAGTTGGAATTGAAATATGTCTATGCGCCTGTTCAAATAAGTTAACTGTTTCTTTGTTTAATTTAGTAAGAGCGATGTGCGTGATAATAAAATCTGAAAGATCGTCAATCTGCAGACGTCGTGAGGCAGATTCAGCTGAACAGAACTGATCAATAAACATATCTATAGATTGCATGGATTTAAAATTGTTAAGTTGATTAGCGTAAATTGACGCTTGCATGCGTGTATCTTGATATTTTTCTAAAAGAGCGTTCCATATAATTAAATAGTTGACAGCAGTAGGCACAATACCCGAGCAAACCGTTAACGCTTTATCGGATAAACAGCCGATCAGATATTGAACCTTCTCGGCCTCTGAGAGTTGCGGATTGTCGTGAATAAGACTATTAAAATTCTCATAAAATGATGACCATATGCTTAGCGTACCATCAAATGACACCAACTTTAGCGGTGGAAGTTTGCGATTAAATAAATCGAATTTACTATTATCACTACGATTGCTTGGCGGTGGATTGAGAGCAGACACTGTTTGTTTTATATAACAGTGTAGTTCATCGAAAGATTTTAAGGCAGAGTAGTTCGGCTTTGACGACGGATCGTCTTCCAATTGTGTCATAATAAATTCATCCAGCGTATTTATAAAACTAGATCGCAACTCATCCAACAAGTGTACCTATACGAGATAAAAACTGTAATTTAATTTGCGGATCGGAAACCTTTAAACTGAGGTCGTAAATATCTTGTACAATCTCAAATATACCATTCGTCTTAGCTTCAAGTAATAGGTATTTAGCGCTAAACTTAGGCTTATTATTAGTTTTAATCTTTTTTTCAGATGAAGTAGCCATTTTTGATATAAAGTAGGTAAGTACATAGTTTTATCACGTGGCGGTTTGTAAGAGTAATTTTCTAGAAACAATATATATTTTATAATTATTTGGCGATTAGCGGCGTTTGGCGATTAGCGGTGTTTGGCAATTAGCGATATGTATGGCGATTTAGTGGTGTGTGTGACGATTTAGCGATATGTATGGCGATTCGCAGAGATTAGCGGCGTTTTCAGCGATTAGCAGTTGAGCGTATAATAATATTTATCATAAATGGCGGCGTAAAAACGAAACGAGTTAATACTAAGACGACGGATAAAACTACCTACATAGATTTTTTATGCAGAATACGAAGCGTTACTTAAATTATTATTTTTATTATATTATAAGCGATATATTGGCGTATAAGAAGCGTATTTAAGCGTTTAATGTTTTTAAAGAGTAGCGAAGCGAAACAAGATGGACTCCTAAGTAAAATGCGTAATTTATTTTCAATTAACGAAAGCGATACAAATGTATTAAATATTATTGAAATAATTTAGAAAAGTTTGCGTATGATTCTTAGTTATTTAGTTTACAAGGCACAGGTTATTCAATAATGCGATGCTAGACGATTTTTATCGAATAGATATGGTTACGTGTAATGGCGGCGAGAATACCTTGTAAATTTGCGGACGTTGTGTAGTGTAAATATGATTGAGTAAATAGATCCGGCTCGAAGGACCAAAAAGGGGGGTTGTGTGGTTTTATTCTAGGAAAGGCTGGGTACCTGTAATGTCCTTCGATAGTTCACTGGTCGCAGCAACATTTTTATTTCCTTCGGCTCGCTGATCGTAATGTCCCACACAAAGTTCATCAATAATTACACTTCACGAACAATATTGATTTAGGTAATGAATTTTACCGAGCGGCGCGTGCGCAATTGCGTTTATTAGTTTTAGGAGTTCAACTCAACTTTATGAAAGCGTAGCGATTTTTTTTACGAGGCGGCCATTTCTTGACTTCTTGTTTTTAACTAACCTTTTTTTTTTTTTTATTGGGGAAGCGGATATGAGAGGGCGTGGCCAAGAAAGGATGCGTTCGGAAATGTATATAAGGATTGTGTACCTTTGTAATGCGTAAAGTGTGGAGTGTATTTAATATTTTATTTAAATTATAAAGGGCGCGTACAATATGTTAAACTAATGAACATACATTACACCTCCCCACTTAATTTTTATATTATATACATATAAAATATAATCAATAAAATTACAATAATATACATTTAAGAACATTGGTATATCTTACGATAACATAACATTGTCTTACGATGGAAATCTTACGACTGGCTTACGAGTACGTTTGGAACGAGTCGTCGGTGGCGGTGACGGCGACCGTACCGATGTTATCACAACCTGTGGAACAACATCAACCTCTTCTCTCCCCTTGTTATTCTCGATTAAAGATCCGGCGATATTTAAATCCCCTGGCGTGTCAGTCTCCGGGATCGGATCTTTACCCTCTGATGTAGAAGGTGCAATAATCGGTGTCTTACTTGAAGGCGTACTATCAGAACCCATGAAATCCGATAACCGCGACTTACGTTTTATATGATCTATGTGCCTCCTACTTAGTCGACCGTTCCCATCGTTTACGAGGTATTCGCGTGTACCTGCTCTGGCCTGAATCACACCTTTCAACCATTTGTCTTCTTTACCACTGTTCCTTGTCCACACCTCGTCCTGTGGGGCTAATTTGCGTATTACACCGTCTGCGTTTTGCACTTGCCGCTTTTGTGCCGTGCGCACACTATCCTCGATCGGGCGGTCCGCCCTTAGTAAATCTAAACGATTACGTAACGCACGTCGTTGTAATAACATCGCAGGTGATTCACCCGTTGTACTATGCACCGTGTTCCTATAAGCTATTAAAAATGTTTGTAAAGCCGTATCTACGTCCTTGTTATCTCGATATGCCTTCTTGATAACCGATTTGCATAGCTTAACAGCATTTTCAGCGGCTCCATTCGATGCGGGGTGATAGATTGATGAGTGACATTGACATATACCATTGCTTTTTAAAAACTCTTTAAATTCTACACTCGTAAAAGGCGGGCCCTGATCTGAAACTACTTCTTTAGGGAGACCAAATCTAGCAAAAGTGTTACGTAAATTAACGATTACTTGATTAGCATTAGTTTTTGACATTTCGAAAACTTCCAACCATTTTGAACTGGCATCGATAAGCACCATGAACGTTCTACCGCGAAATGGACCTAAAAAGTCAATGTGTACCTTGCTTCACGGTTGTGTGTGATACGACCACGGTTCTGGTGGTGCTCGCGGGGGCGCGGCGCCCTCCACTGGACACGTTTCGCAATTCTGACACAACGCTTCAATATCACTATCTATCCCCGGCCACCACACATAACTACGTGCTAAACACTTGCTTTTGACAATACCCATGTGACTACTGTTCAACTGTTTCAGTATATCTTTTCGCAAGCTAAGTGGAATTATCATTCTGTAACCCCACATTAAATAACCACAATCAACGTACAATTCATTACGCCTCAAATAATACGGTTGTAATTGTTGATCTTGGCATGAATGAGGCCAACCTGATTGAATATATAATAGCACTCGATTTAATAACAAATCTTTCGTTGTGTGTTTTCGAACTTCCTTATTTGTCACTGGAAGGCAAACATCTACAAAACTTAGGTAAGTAGTTTCCGTTTTTTTATTCAAAGGCTGGCTGACCTGTGGCAATCTAGATAACGCATCAGCACAATTCTTTTTTGACGACACATACTCGATGTCGTAATTGTAACCTTTTTTTTTTTTTTTTGTGGGTGGGTCGCGGTCGGCGCGCCTCCGCACCACTCCGTCCGGGGCGACAGAGGGGCTTAAGCACGCAACTCCCGCGACCCACCCAAAAACCACGTCGCCTTCGTCGTTGGGCCGACCACTGGAGCAGCGTTAACTTGTTGTCAGTGGTCGGCCCGACGGAATACCTCTAATTGGGGTACCCTCCCATCGACCGACGTCCCTCCCTCGGGGAGGACGTCGGTCTTTCCTCACGCGGTCGGCCTCTCGGCGGGTGACGGGCTAATCCCCGGTCACGTCACCCGCGGCCTCGGCTAGGGCGGCATGAGGCGCAGATAGTTGCGCCTGCGCCGCCCCAGTCGCCGGCGGCGGATCTCCTCATCGAGGCTGCGCTCCTCACGCAGGCGATCCGCCGCCTTCTTCCGCGAGATCACTGTCTCGCAGAAGGCTGCGACCGCGTACCAATTCCCGACGCTGTCGACCATCGCCCTAGCGACAGTCGGCAGCGTCAGGTCCGTACTGATGATTGCGACGAGTTCACAGCGCTGCACTGCCCAAGCCCTGCAGGCCTCGAGCGTATGGCGCGCCGTGTCCTCGTCGCAATCGCAGTGGTGGCAGGACGGTGTACTCTCCCTCCTAACGACCTTGTGCAGGTATTTGGCGAAGCACCCATGCCCCGTCAAAACCTGCACCAGTCGGAAGGAGAGCACCCCGTGCCGCCTCTCCAACCACTGCATCAGCACCGGCCGGAAGGCTTCCACGGTTCGCACCCCGAACCGAGGCCTCTCCAGCCGGACTGCCCAACGGGCGATGACGTCTCGGCGGGCGTCGACGCGCCAGGCGATAAGATCCCTTAACGAGACCACACCGCCCTCCGCTTGCACACCCCGTCACCCGCCGATATAGTCCGGCGAGCATCTCCGCCTCCAGGTCCCACGGGGGAGTCCTGGCCAATAGGCACGCTGCCTCCGTCGCCACCGTGCGGTATCCGCGGATGGCCCTGACCGCCGTGACCCTCTGTGGTCGCCACAGAAGGGCCCTAAGTCCGGCGGTCATGGACCCCGCCCACACCGGTGCGCCGTACAGGACCATCGACCGGATGACCCCCGCGTACAGCCGTCGGCACGCAGCGCTCGGTCCGCCCACGTTCGGAATAAGCCACGATAGGGTGGACGCCGCGCCGACGAGCCGCGGAGCGAGCCTGCGGAAATGCTCCCGGAACCACCATCGCCCGTCGAGCACCAGGCCCAAGTACCTCATATGGGCCCGGGTCGTAATTGTAACCTGACAATAAAACGGCCCACCGCTGTAGACGCGATGCTGCCATGATCGGTATCCCTACCTTAACGCCTAAAATATGTGTTAACGGTTTATGGGCTGTACGAAGAATGAATTTACGCCCATTCAAATATTGATAATACTTTCTCACACCCTAATAACGAGTGCCTCTTTGTCTATTTGTGAATAAGCGCGCTCGGCGGCACTGAGCGAGCGCGACGCGTACGCGACCGACTGCTCGCGCGCGGTGGTGAGGTGCAACAGTACCGCCCCCACCCCCACGTCGCTCGCGTCTGCCGTCAGTACGAGCGGCAGCTCCGGTGTGTAATGTACCAACACCTCACTGAAAGACAGGGAACGCTTCACACGATAAAATGCCTCCTGACCCTTATCACACCATTTGAATGGTACATTTGCTGTTAATAAGGTATACCTATAATGGCGATAAAATAGTGCTAACATTCTTTATGAATTTAGCGTAGTACATGGTCATACCTATGAACGCTCTTAATTTAGATACGTTTGTGGGCGCTGGTGTGTCCACTATTGCTTTCACTTTATCGACACATATTTGTACTCTGTGTTTACTAATTACATGACCCAAATAAGTTATCTTTTTGGCAAACAAATTACATTTTTCTTTATTTACTCTTAGACCATTAGACTGCAAGCGATCAAAAGCTTTATTTAACTTATTTATATGTTCTCGGGTCGTTGACCCCGTGATTACAATGTCATCTAAGAATATTCCTACCGCAGGTAAGCCTGCGAATAATTGTTCTAAGCATCTCTGAAATATTGCGGGGCTAGATGACAAACCGTACACTAACCGGTTAAACATTAACATGCCTTTGTGTGTATTTATAACAGTAGACTTTTTTGATTGATCTAATTCGAATTGTTCATACGCCTGGGATAAATCAATCTTACTAAAACGATCACCACCGTGTAATCGAGCCAATAAATCTTCTACACGCGGTAAAGGGTAACGGTCGACTTCTAATACTTTATTTAAAGTTAATTTAAAATCTGCACAAATTACGTACGCCAGGGGGCGCGCGCGCATGAACACCGATCACGCTCCTGGTTTAAGATGAATGCTGACCGTGCCACCAGTGAAACGTCCCAACCCGTCCTCGAACACCTTACAATATCTGGAATTAAATTTACTTATATCAAACTCCTCGTTACGTAAATTATTAACGGGCATTCTCCTATCACTTAAGTGCGATAGTATTGGAATTTTTAATTCGGACATCCATTGTCTACCAATTAACAAAGTTTTACCATTTTTAATTACGTATAAATCTAATTTCTGAACTATATTTTTATATCTTACTATAGGGTTAATTATACCGAGAGGTTTTACAGTTTCTCTGGTACAACATCTTAAGGCAATATTACAAGATTTTATTCGTAAATCCTTAAATAGCTTTTCATATGTTTCGTAGTTAATAGAGGAAATAGCACTACCGGTATCACATTCCATACGAATGTCTTTAACTCTTTACCGTGTACTTTTAACGATATATAAATAGGTGGGTATTTTTCTAGTGCTAAATTATTTATATTAATATAAATTACCTCGTCACTTTCTTCTTCCCCTGACGTACTAGTTACAATCGGCACCCCTTCCAAATGGTGGTGATTTATATTTAACGGGCATACGGGTTGGAGGTGACCCTGTTTATTACATACGCGACACACGTACCGCGTAAATTTACACCGGGCTGCGCCATGTCTTCCTCCACACGCCGAACACTGGTCATTAGGTCGAGATCGCCCGCCAGGTGCTGGTGAATTAAGTGCACGCTCTCCTCCCGTGCGCCACGGTACGTTACATCTTCCAACTCCTCTACCCATCCGCGGTGCTGTCACGTGAGGGATGTTACTGTTAATCGTCAAGGTCATCATACAGTCGCTCGCTGTGCTATGAGCTTTTGAACTATTTTCTACCATCGCTGCATTCCTCTCGGCCGCCTCCATACTCATTGCCATGCTATAAGCCTTTGCAAAATCTATATTATCCTCCGCAAATAATCGCTGCCGTATTATTTCGCTACTGATTCCACACACGAACTGATCCCTAATACTTTCTTCCAGCCATGCTCCAAATTCATAAAACTTTGACAATTGTTTCAAAACGGCCATACATTCTGATATGCCTTAACCTTCGTTTTGTTTAATTTGTTGAAATTTAAATCGTTCCGTTAAAACGCTTGGTTTGGATTGTAGGTGTTTTTCCATGACAGTTACTAAATATTCAAACGGTTTACTGTTCGGTTTATGTGGTGTACACAAAATAACTAATAACGCGTAGCTCTCTCCACCCATAACTGTTTTTAGCGTTGCTACTCGTAATTCGTCTGTTATATCATTGACTAAAAAATAGTTTTCTAAACGTTCAATATATAACTTCCAATCATCCGACTGTACGTTAAACTCACCAATTTTTCCGGTTGGCATTATTGCAGTTTGTCGTATTACAGTACTTAATATTACACACGCACAGATTACTATAATCCTCGTCACCACTGAAGGATATTCTTCTTCTTAGTCGTGGCACTCTTGGCAGAGCGGTCGTGGTCGTTATTAATGGGGTTGTGAAGTGACCCGTTTTATTATGCGTCTCCATTCCTCTCTAGTTGATGCCAGTTTGGAGCAATGATATAGAGGGCTGCCAATGGCCGACCTCACTTGGTCCGTCCACCGCATTGGCGACCTGCCGCGTGGTCTAGTTCCCTCGACCCGTCCCTGTACCACCAGATGCTCAATACACGTTTCGTCGCGCCGGGACACGTGACCAAAGAAACCGAGCATACGTTGCCGGACAATGGAGGACCAACGCCGCTTGATGCCGAGTTCTCTTAGGATGGAAACATTTGTCCTGAACGCCGTCCATGAAATGCCGAGCATTTTCCTCCAGCACCACATTTCCAGAGCGTCCACCTTTTTCCTCTCATTTTCTCTAAGAGTCCAAGTCTCTGCTGCATACAAGAATATGGGAAATATGAGTGCATAAACTAGTCTGATTTTAGTGCTTTTAGTTACATTACGGTTTCTCCATATCCTTTTTAGTTTGTCCATTGCAGATCTAGTTATCGCCATACGTCTCTTAATTTCATCCACGCAGCCTCCGTTATTGTTAAGGATAGGAACTGAAGGATATAGGATCTTCGGATTAGGCAGGATCACAGAAATAATTTAACGTACTACACTAGTCAACGAGTATATTGCGTCTTTTTTTTTTTTCGGTGGGTGGGCTGCGGTAGTTTAACAATTTGGCGCTAACATATTATTAAACCTACCCACACATGTAATATGTTAAACTAATGAACATACATTACAATTTTAATACTATTTTCCTATTATTAACTAATAATGTATCATATATTTACTATAAAATAACACTACTTTTATATTCGATACATAGTGGTTTTATATTATTAAGTACTAAAAATAAAGCTGTACAGACTTTGGTGACACCTTATCCTGTGAACTTAATCAAATATTACTAGCTGGAAGCCTCAATGTGCTACTTACAGAACAGCGAATAGTAATGTAGAAATTTCTTAAGCATATCACGTGGCGTTTTTACTTGGCACTAAATTTAACTCTTAGAGAAACGTGACTCTGAAAGTAATCTTGTTTTTTGAAAGAGTTTTAAAGGGAAACGTCAGTTCTCTTCATTATCTCACACAGATTATTTTTCCAAAACAAATTTGCTGAAGACTTTTTTTATTATAAAGTAGTTATTTCAGTTCCAGTATAATACGAGAGACTGAAGTGACAGGTGTTTGTTGCTATACGGCACCAAGTGAAGTGCTATTGGCTGTCAATTGTACTAGAATTGACAGCTACTCGCATTGTCATGTCTCGTAAACATGACATTTCTATTATTTAATAAACGATTCATCAATGTATAAGAGTCATTTCAGTGGCCATAATAAGTAATTTGAATCTGTCGCGTAGTGACCGAACAAGAATACAATTCATCACTCCCTATGATTCTTTTCTTTGGTCGAGCTATTGTCTAGACGCATACTGTCCATTCCATCTAACATGATGAACGGACAGCACACCGCCCTATAATCCACCTATTTTCTTCCCATGAATTGTTTCCTTACTCACCACACGGAAGACATAAGTTCAGACATATCAACATAAGTATTTGCTCAATAAGGATAACGAGTAGTGAAAGAAAATGCACAAATAACAAAAATTGTGCAATATAAATTGGTTCTATACAAAAATGCTATTTCGATACATCAAATGACAAAAGGTTTGGATACCCTTGTTATGTTATCGTTTGAAAGCTGGGACATTTCACGTAAAGCGGACAGCTAAAAAAGTGAGCTTCAGATTTTTGTTGGTATTGGATATAATTCTGCGGGATATGAACATATAATAGGTACATAGAATATTTTCTTTTATTCGAGGAAATGACCTTCTAAAGAATTCTCTTGTCTGACTGAAAAGTTTTCTTAGAATTTATACGTTTACATTGAAATAAAATAAGTCCTTTGTGTGGTGACGAAATAATCAGCCCCTACGGACAAAAGTCCGTGGGTATTGTAAAAGACGTCTGACTGACTGATTCTAACATTATTAGTTCGTAGGTTGTGGTTTGGTCACGCTCACTGAAAAGATGCTGCTGGCTAAATGTATGGATGGTTCCCTTCCCGCTACTGCGGTTGAGCGGCGTGACGGCTGTTTTAATAGTCAACTCATAATCGGGTGTAGCTTGTGGCCTTCGGTCCAGCCATAGTTTTTATAAATGTCAAAACCAGATAAATGTGAAAACGTTTTAATTTACAAATTTTAATTTAATATCAAACAAATACCTAATTTTCAAAAATAACAACTGTATAATTTTAGATTTTCTCTTTTGTTGGCAACCATAATAACTGCTTTGTGTTCTTTTTTTGTTATTATTTGTTTTAGATTTTGAAAGAGAAAATGTATTTTATTTCGAAGTACACACTGGAGCTGGCTAATACCATATGTTGCACACACACAATGCAATTTAAAAGAAATTATTTAAAAATGACAGCTCGCTGAGTTTCCTGCTAGATCTTATCAACTTGTACCCGCGTTCCCATTCGGTATTGCCAAAGAAAAACGCAGTTCAGCCTTTTTTTAGAAAACCCTCTACGTAGACACACTATGTACAGAGACGCTCCAAGCCGAGATTCCTCGATCAATATAATTTAGCTTACTTTCACCAAGTTAAGAACATTCAGCACTCACCAATATTTTAAACCAAATTATCAAAGTTTTTTTTTGCGGCTAACAGCTGTACATGTCAAAAACAAAAAATATTATATATTTGGTCTGAGAGCCCACAGCGCTTTCATTTCACGAACACCATTGCTTCCATCAGAACATTCAATCCAATTTAAAAGAACACAATTCTCTATCAAAATTTTTGCTTTTCCATCAACAAGCCTCAAGGCCTGACACTGAAAATGGCCAGCATCCATTAAGTGAGGACTGTGTGTCTATGTTAACAGTTCAATGTACTATGCTTCGACGTGCACGAGCAATTCAGCCTGATAATTTAAGCTCCAAATAGAAACATCACAAACGTTGTTTATAAACAGGTATTACGGTAATCAAAACTAAATTTTTGTATGAGTTTGTTTATAGTTAGTTTTATTTAATTCGCGTCTTTAAATCTAAATATAATAAATATCTTTAAACGAGCAATTCTTGTGTATATATATATATATATATATATATATATATATATATATATATATATATATATATATTCAGGATCTCGGGAACGGCACCAACGATTTTGATGAAACTTGGCATACTAGAGGATTCGGGTCCAAAAAATCGATCTAGCTAGGTTTTGTTTATAGAAAATATTCTTTTGTCGGCTTTTTAAATTTTAGTTTTTGTGTGTCAAACAGCGTCAGATCGAATCTGGGTGTTATTATTATTCTGTTTTTGTAATTTTTTATATATTTTTCATTATTTATTTTTTATTGTTATATCTATACCAATAAATAAAATTGAAGTGTCTGTTTGTAATGTTAAAATAATAGGCTTTTTTCATGCTCACACGGTTATTTGCACGACACCTATGCCTAAAATAGCAATTAAAAAATTTTTGTCTGTCTGTCTGTCTGTCTGTTTGCCTGTCTGTCTGTCTGTTTGTTCCGGGTAATCTTCAAAACGGCTGGACCGATTTCAAAAATTCTTTCACCAATGGAAAGCTATAATATCAGGGCGTAAACAAGGCTATATTTTATCCCGGTATTCCCACGGGAACGGGAACTACGCGAGTAAAACGACTATAACCTATAACCGAAGCGAAGCGAGGGCGGGTTGCTAGTGTTAGGATAAGAATCCTGGGTAGTCTCTAGTTAATACTGAAGCAAACAATTTACTCTTGAGCTAGACGCTTGAGAATCAAGTAAAGTGCAAGAATATGTATTCATTAACTATTACAAACGGTTTTTTATTATCACTTCTTTTGATAGTTGGAGTATTTCCATCCACACAATAAATGTCTCAATACTTTAATCCACATACACATGTACATATTTTAAATGATGCCATAAAACTTTGATTCTAAGAAAACTTATTTATTGCACAGTGGATCTGTTAGGGTAATTAACGAATCTATTGACAAATTATACACGATATTAGTTAAAGTGAATTATTAGCGAATTATTGTATATCTATACCAATAAATAAAATTGAAGTGTCTGTTTGTAATGTCAAAATAATAGGCTTTTTTCATGCTCACACGGTTATTTGCACGACACATATGCCTAAAATAGCAATTAAAAATTTTTTGTCTGTCTGTCTGTCTGTTTGTTCCGGGTAATCTTCAAAACGGCTGGACCGATTTCAAAAATTCTTTCCCCAATAGAAAGCTATAATAACAGGGCGTAAACTAGGCTATATTTTATGCCAGTATTCCCACGGGAACGGGAACTACGCGGGTAAAACGACTATAACCTATAACCGAAGCGAAGCGAGGGCGGGTTGCTAGTCCCTAAATAAATTCTACAAAAATATTCCGAGCGAAGCTCGGTCAACCAGATATTTATGTATTATCGGAGTAAATAATTACTTGACCACTCAAAGAACGAGCTCTATTTTAATATACATACGTCCACGCGAGCAGTAATCATCTCAACCTATATACGTCCCACTACTGGGCTCGGGCCTCCTTCTATTTGGGAGGAAAATTGACCAACTATACCACACTGGTCAAACGTATTGGTTTAGGACGGCGAGCAGTAAACTCTAAAGTACTAAAATTAGTACCAAGTACTCTAAACTAGTAAAAAAATATTTAAGAGAGGGCCTGGTGATTAGCGATGAGCGTAGAATAGACGAACCCGTTAATTCGACCGTCGACAAGCAATAAACGAATGGACGGTTCATCAACGATGAACGGACTATAGTCGAATTGGACGGATAGTAGAACGGCTAATTTGCAGTCTACATAATATTCATAGACTGTCAACGCGACGACGACATGTGAACATAGTCGGATAATGCGTCGTCGACGGTGCCCAGTCTACGTCTACAGGGATCAACATTCAACATACCCTATTATCAACTCATTAGCTGTAGTTTTAAGGTTTAATTTTGTTTGCATGGACGTATCAACGACGCTCCGTTGAAATGACAGTTCATGCAAATAAAATTAAACCTTAAATTTAGAGAATATGAGTTGATAATAGTATTGTATGTCAGTGCAAAGACGAGTTAAGTTTGCACTTGTAAAACAAAACTGTCTGTGCCGCTGATTTTGCGTTGAAAATAACACTATAGTTGCGGCACGCTATGTGGCCGTTTTGACATATTACAATAGTGATGTGAAATGTCGATTTATTCTCGAAAAAAATATAGGTAATGAAATCTACAAGTTTTTATTGCAAGTAGTACCTGATTAAAAAGATTAAATAAAACAAAAATATAAATGCTTACTTAATATATTTGAACGATCTGAATATTGGAATGAAAGTAAACATACTTACTTATATGCACAGGAAACAAAGTAATACAAGAGACCAAAAAAAAGGCGCCACAAAATGCTTTTTTTTTTAATCAGATTCGTCCATACTGCTATTTTCACTGTCGTCACTGCTATCATCACCTACATTAATTATAAGTTCATTTTTTCAAATATTATTTATGTTCACATCTGTTTCATAATTTTCCCTTATTAATTTTACAGTTCTATTCACAACCTTTTCCCAGTTTACTTTAGTCACATGTTTACAAGCTTCTCTAATATTTTAAGATCTTTGTTGTGGTAAATGGGAGTTCTGTATTGTGTCTTGCAGCATATCCCTTAATTTGAGCCCACACCAACTCAATTGCATTATATTCACAATAGCAAGGCCCCTTCATTTTGAGATTCACGATCGAAATAGTTACGAAGGCGTATAACGAACTCACGCGTCTGACTGTTTGAAACAGTTCTCTGCGTACGTTCGGCCATATCGACGAAATCCACAATAAAAGGCATAAACAGAGTCAAAATTAATGAACAGTACTGCAGTATCAATATCCGAAATCCAAAGCCAGGTCAAAACTATATCACAATCGCAGTGCACTCACAGTTTGTACTTTTCGAAGAAATGTCAAGTCGAAACTGCTTTGTTTTGCATGGAGCATTGACGCGAGTTTGCCGAAGGTAGTAGTTGTGTGGCCAGCGATCCAATGTGACGACGTATTAAGTCTCATTCTTTTAAAATTTGAATTTCGAAAAACATGCCGAGTTGTGTGGTAAATAAGTACACTAATAATTATAATCTTAAAAAAATAAAAAATTAATGTTCGCGGGACCCTAATATATGTAGTTTAAAAATCAATGTAATAAATAAATTTTGTGTCCTAAAATAATGATTCGATAGATTTTATGACTAACTGCACGTCACTATTGACAATAAAGAACAACAATTTTCTCCTTCAAATGTAATTACTATAAATACGAAACTTCATGAGTGGACAAACGTCAAAACGGTCATCATAGCATGCCGGTAGTATAGGTATATTCGATTTGTTATTGACGTACCTCGCGTAACTTTTTTGGTCAAAAGATTGATTGAATGTTTACGAGTGTAAATAATAGTTTATTTTGTACATACATATATTTAATTATTGTGAATAGTGAAGATTTATAAAGACGTTTAGAACTTTCTTTCTGCTGTTTTAGTGAAGTAAGGTACCTACTTAGTACGTATTAATATTAAGTAAACTTTTAAGTGCAGCTAAATATAATGGCAGGACGAAATTCAAGTGAATTGTGGCATCACTTTGAAAAGGATGATTCTAGTGGAAAGGCGATTTGTAACCTATGCAAAGAAAAATTGGCGTATAAATCTACTACGGCAAATTTAAAAAGCCATTTAAAACGTAAGCATATTGCTGTTTACGCAACTCACTGTTTCGCAATTTCATTTAACTGGACTACATTAAACAACAAACATCGAAATAATCGTCACGTCAACGAAGTACGAACGTCCATAAAGGAAATAATAGACCGTCTAAATTCATCAACTAGTCGATAAATTTAACTAGTCCATCGACTAGTCCACGGAAGAAAATGGACGGTCTAGTTTCGTCTACGTTAAATGCGTCGACGACGCACCTCTACTAGTGATCTGTCATACAGGTGTTGTACCTGCTACAGACACCAGCTCTTCTTAAGGCTAAAAAAATGATAAAAAATTGTAACATGTATTGTACCTTAAAGAGAAATAAATAAATTGAAATTGAAATTAATATATAGTTGTTTAGGTGATAAATCGTCCGGAATATATAATAATGGTCCGTATAACTATGATACGAGAATAATTCTCGGAAGTAGAAAAAGGAATAAAGTATTTTGTATAGAGAATTAATTATTCTTTTTGATTGCTAAGCAAGTTTTAAATTGAATTACATATTTTTTTAGTGTTTAAAAGAATATTATCATACCCATTGTCAGTAGAGATTTATTTGAATTTAAATCCAATATATTTTTTAATAACTTCAAAGCAATTGACTGTACAGATGGCGTAGTTGAGATACCGACCTATAGTGCCAGTGTCACGGGTTCGAATCCCACACAGGATAACACTTTGTGCGATCCACAAATTGTTGTTCTGAGTCTGGATGTAATTTGTGTCCGTTATTTATCGTTCTAAAGTCCTCCGCAAGGATTATTTCCTTAGTACAGTGTTGTCATTACCAATCGACTCTCGCGCAAGCTCGATGACTTCCAGCCGCCCGAACAAGCCGGCTTCCGAAAAGGCTATAGCACCATAGACCATATCCTCACGCTTCGGCAGATTATACAAAAGACCGAGGAGTATAATCGGCCCCTGTGCTTAGCATTTGTGAACTATGAGAAAGCCTTTGATTCAGTCGAAACTTGGGCGGTGCTGCAGTCCCTTCAGCGGTGCCAAATCGACTATCGCTATATCGAAGTGCTGAAGTGTTTGTATAAGAACGCCACAATGTCAGTTCGTATCCGGGATAAGAGTACGAAACCGATCCAGTTGCAGAAAGGCGTGAGACAGGGAGATGTCATCTCTCCGAAACTGTTCACCACTGCACTGGAAGATGTCTTCAAGCTCTTTGACTGGACTGGACTCGGCATCAACATTAACGGTGAATACATCACTCACCTTCGATTTGCGGACGATATAGTCGTTATGGCAGAATCCATGGAGGACCTTGGCACAATGCTCAATGATCTCAGCAGGGTATCCCAACTAGTGGGTTTACGAATGAACATGGACAAGACGAAAGTCATGTCAAATGCCCATGTCATTCCTGTACCGGTCCTAGTTGGCAATGCGGTTCTTGAAGTTGTCGATCACTATGTTTACCTAGGACAAACAGTCCAGTTAGGTAGATCCAATTTCGAGAAAGAGATCAGCCGTCGAATCCAACTCGGTTGGACAGCGTTCGGGAAACTTAAGAGGATCTTTTCGTCCAACATACCTCAGGGTCTGAAAACACAGGTCTTTGACCAGTGTGTGTTACCAGTGATGACTTACGGCACGGAAACGTGGTCCTTAAATGTAGGCCTCATATCAAGGCTCAAAGTCGCTCAGCGTGCTATGGAGCGGGCTATGCTCGGGATTTCTCTGCGAGATAGAATCCGGAATACGGAAATCCGCAGAAGAACGGGTGTAACCGACATAGCACGAAGAATTAGCACGCTGAAGTGGCAATGGGCAGGCCACATCGCTCGACGAACCAACAACCGCTGGGGAAGAAAGGTTCTCGAGTGGCGACCACGTATCAGATGACGCAGTGTAGGACGCCCCCTCACTAGGTGGACCGAGGACCTAGTGAAAGTAGCTGGGCGTCATTGGATGCAGGCGGCACAGGACCGCTCATTGTGGCGCAACATTAGGGAGGCCTACGACCAGCAGTGGACGGCGATAGGCTGAAATGATGATGAATGATGACAGTGTTGTCATTAAATAAATATATTAATTTTTTGCACTGTGAAATAAAGATATTTAGTATCATTATCATCATTATCGTCCTGATCCCAATTATTTAGGATCAGCTCAATATGTATTCTTCCCATCGTACATATTACAGAAGGTTTTTTGGAAGTTTCAGGTGCAGCCGCCTGTCTGACATCAAATTTATAAATTTTACTATGTGCACAGCACAAGCACCCAGTGCTTGTTTCAGTTGGCTAGTTTACATAAAACAGTGCTGAAGATCATTATAACATATAGCTTACATAATTTGAATTAGTTTTAGATGCAAGATATTCTTGATATAAATTTTAGAAATCATTAAAAGGAAAAACAATGTATTTTATAATTTTTACAGTTTTCTGAACACTGGCTCATTTTACAACCATAATTTTAATAATCAAAATAAAACAGCGGTAAGTTTTGTCTTTAGAATTGATGATTGATATTTTAGCTGCAGAAAAATTCTACAGTTTTCAATGTCATCAATATCGTTTTAGTGGGAGGCCATGCTGCTAATAGATTTGCCTTTATTTATAAATGGGCTAGTTTATGCGTTATAGTTCCATATTCTTGCATAAAATCGACGTCTAAGTAGCAACAGTTTACTACTGCGCTATAGGGAGCGAGAGAGCTGGAGGTCCTAACTCACTCTCCCTATCAGTCCTTATTCTATTCTTTACTTTTCGCGCTTTTACAGAATCACACACAGCTAAAAGGTCATGTGATAGTCTTGAAGAAAATATAAAACGTTTAGCGACACGTGCAATCTTATAGTTACCTTCAAGTAAAGCACTTACAGCAATACGGTTGTGTTATTGCGCAAATTAAAATTTAACACCAACAGCCATTTACTCCTACTACGTCGAGGAATTTTTCTCTGACTGCGATTTTCATCATTAAGTCTACGAACAAAAATGTACCATTATTTTATTGAAATTATTGAAGATATTCCACGCGTGTTGACAGGCTACGAATTCAATATGTAAGCACTTCTTAATTCCCGTGGACGCTGTAAAACCGGATTCTACAGCAAAGTACCCAACAGAATGGGCAGAAACTTCCCCTACCAAACTTATAATACCAACTGTGATAACCAAATTGTCTGATATTATCCACCTATATATGAGGCCATGAGAACCATAGTGGCCAAACTAACTTTTTATAGTATTGAGTTTATGATTTTTCCAGACATAATTGAACATTTTGATAAAACCAAGGTGGCCTAAAAGTGATACAAGGAATATTCACTAGATGGCAGCATAATCATTGTTAAGGTTTTTACTATGATTTTTTTATTTTTATGGTGCTCAAAAGGCTTGTCCATTGAATTAGGCCAGTATGCTTCTCATGGAATAATGGACGTCAATAGGCTAATGTGTTATAAAACAGACCGAAGACGTATAGTATATGTTATGTTAAACTCGCTATTTTAGTTATTTTACTTACCGCGAGAAAGATTTGCTGCATGGCGGGAATAAGTTTAGTTTATCTGACCTATTTAAATTTGCACCGATGTTAGACCGATCAGTAAGTTCTATTTGGTTCAATTTATATTTTTTATTATTCGTTTTTTGTGTGTGTTTAATATTCTTGTAGATGGTTGATATTTTTTTATATTATAAATACTATGGATAACAAATTTGTTTCAGTATTTTTTCATATAGGAGTGGTAGGACCACACTGTCGACAGTTATCTGTCTACAGCCGCGGGCCGGTCCGTCCGGGGCAGTACCATGCTCTCGCAGAAAATCGACGTCTGAGTAGTAGCAATTTGTTACTGCGCTTCGTTCGGTGAGCGAGAGAGCCGGAAGCCCAACTTTCTTAGGGTGATTGCGTGTAGAGGGTTTTGGTGGTGCCCTTGGTATCACCGAGTCTCAATGCACGCATTCACACTCCCTTCGCTTTCTTCGCGGTAGGCAACGGCCTTGTAAAGGTCCATGAGCGGCAGCAACACTTACCATCAGGTGTACTGTTTGCTCGTTTGCCACCGTTTGCAATAAAAAAAAAAAAGAAATAAATAAATAATTCACGAAAATTTTTCATATCGATTTTGAATAAAAATTATTCAAATAAATTATTAAATAAGTGTACAGCAAAAGGGCCCAGAAGGTATGACATATAAAAATATATTAAATTAAATTGATAAGTGTACAAGGATATAATACGAAGTTAACGTATTGTTATTTAATTTGATTTTGTAATATTTAAAGGGATGTACTTCAGAAATGCCTGTCTAGAAATAGTTTCTTTGAATAATTATTTTTATTGGTCTTGTTTGTTTATGCGGAAGCGCATGGTCAGTATATGGCAGTAACTTAGTTTATTACAAAATCCTATGAGCACCGTACACGAGACACCCACGAGCAATATAAGGGTTGGTAGTATTTGTAGCCGTTACTGCACAGCGTGGCATTATAAAATCAATTTTAAAATTTTGTCTGTCGATCTGTGTTTTTGTTGGTGATAACTAAGATATTTCGATGACATTCACATTGACATTATAAGTAAATTTGAAAATTTTGAATAACCTCCGACACAAACTAAAATAATACAAAAAAAAGTATCACGTTTTCTCCAACAGGAATTATTAATTAATTGTCATTTAACGACTATACTGCCACGCATGAAGCACTTAATCGACGCCATTATATTAATAATACGCCATTATATTACTTTGTAAAAGAGCTGATACACTTACACTGCTGGACCGATATTAACCAAACAGCTATGAACCACCGCAAGGAAACTGGCTTCCAAAGGGAAAAACCGCATCAAAATCGGTCCATTCGTTTCCGAATCACTAGTTTTGTTCGTTGGATTAGAAAACATTTACGCAATGGCATCTTACAGAACTAACATATGAGCGAGCCCGAGCAAAGCGCTAAGGGAATGCATGCATATTTATTATGAGTTAGAAGCCATGAAATATGACACAAGAAGTCGGTATTAAATCGCCAAGCCATTTATCCAGTCAAAATTCGTTGTGATATTTATTTCAAGTTCTTTTAAACAGATGTTGTGACGCATGTGCCCGCTATTACATTACTTAGAAGTGCTTAGACATCCTTAGCCTCTGAAATAAAATAACTTTCTGGTTTGGCTAGAAGCCAAGTTTTAAGGCATTCTGTAGAAACTGACCTTTTTCAAAGGCATTTAACCAAAAGCCCTCAACTAATTCTTAGTACATAGCAATACGCTATGAACTTCATAAGTATAGAATTCGAGCACAAATTACAGCTAACCTCAGAAAAACAATTTCTAAATAATGAGATGCTAAGAAGACGCTTGTTTACCTCCCTTTGCTATGCAACCTGAGGTAAACAAATACTATTACAACAAGAGATAACACATTTGAAATATAAACCCATTCTAACGCGTTTGGCCTACGTAATAATGAATGCCTATAAAAACAAATTTTTGCTAATTTCGTTTACCGCGAGTTCCAAATGAAATCAAACAGGTCTTCTTTTGAATTTTTCTTCCTCTTCACATTATCAATTACGTTTTAAGGACAAGTATTAAAATTAGATATATAATTGAGAATTTATTTTCAATTCAACGTTTAACTATACAGACTATTTATTATCTATACTAATATTATAAAGAGGAAAGTTTTGTATGTAAGTATGTTTGTAACGAATAGGCTCCGAAACTACTGGACCGATTTCAAAAATTCTTTCATCAAATGAAAGCTATAATGTCAGGAAGTAACATAGGCTATATTTTATCCCAGTATGCCCACGGGAAGGGGAACAACGCGGGTAAGGCCACTTAAACTGAAGCGAAGCGAGGGCGAGTTGCTAGTTATACCATATAATTGAATATTCTTTTTACAGTATTGAAAATAAAACTTGTGGGATATACAGCTTTTTACATAGGATTGACTGAGATTTATTAGAATTAGATCTATTAATATATTATCATCATCATAATCATCATCATCACAGCTCATATACGTCTCACTGGTAGGCTCTAGACTTTTCTACAATGAGAGAGAAATTGATCAACTATGACACGCTGGTCAGACGTGTTAGCATAGGGTTTTGTTTATAGCTTCCCTTGCATCGATGTTATATGCCTATTGTATCCCTTAGTCAACTTTTACGACACCCACGGATAAGATAGAGAGGGTAAATTGTATTATTACTTACGGTAAATACGGCAAATTTTCCGGAAAATATAATTTGAATATAATCAATTTATTATTTTTAAATAAAAAACGTTATATTTACGTGAATAACATTATCGTAAATTTTATGTAAGTATTTGTTCACAACAAAGTGCCTGTCAACTAATACTAAATACGGGTATTTCTCTAGAGAGTAATACCAAACCTACCGTCAACACGTTTACTGTGTTGAAAATGACACGGGTAGATGCTGCTGCTTATAATCTCAATCCTCATGGGCTTAAAACAAATATCGCTTTAATTTGTGGTATATTCTAAAAATGTTCTAATTTTGTTTTCAATTTGCATTTAATTATTTTTTTCTGTGCGATGACGAAATAAGAATATAATTCATTTATCATTCATTTCCATATTTATATCCTTCTCTCTATGTATCCGGCATGGTAGGTCTTAACACTCTTGCTCTACGATGTAAGTGTGCCCTATTCTTGCATTATTACTCATTATGGAGAAATAAAGTTGAAAATTCAAATGCACTATCGCGTTGTTCGCTATCAGCACCGAACCAATACATGCGGCTTCGTTCGCGTCCCCTGCTTGCGGCACCCCAGGTGCGAACGTGGACCGCACATTTTGCCCCTACCAGGCAAGCCGTTGCACTGCTCAACTCACTGATTGCTCATTATCCGGAGGTTGATATATTTTTCACCAAATATGATGTATTCTTAAAATTATGTTTGCACTTTTTATCTCACAATTATATATTTAAACTAGCAACCCGCCCTCGCTTCGCTTCGGTTATAGGTTATAGGTTATAGTCGTTTTACCCGCGTAGTTCCCGTTCCCGTGGGAATACCGGGATAAAATATAGCCTAGTTTACGCCCTGATATAATAGCTTTCCATTGGTGAAAGAATTTTTGAAATCGGTCCAGCCGTTTTGAAGATTACCCGGAACAAACAGACAGACAGACAAAAATTTTTTAATTGCTATTTTAGGCATAGGTGTCGTGCAAATAACCGTGTGAGCATGAAAAAAGCCTATTATTTTGACATTACAAACAGACACTCCAATTTTATTTATTGGTATAGATTATAGAATTGTAATGGTTCACTACACGCTTTGGGTAACTGTAAGTGTAATGAACAGCTTCAGTAAATTCACCTCCCCTTTAATGACAGTGTAAAAGACGATTAAGGGATGCAGATAACATCTATGCAAGAGAGGCAACACTCGAAATCAAACCCTATACCAACTCGTTTGACCAGCGTGGTATAGTAGGTAGAGGATGTGCCGGCCCTCCCCTCTCTTCTCTCGAGAGGGGCAATGGATATGTTGTGGTGGGGTGGCGTGATTTCGCCATTATTGGCGTTTATTTCTCTCCCAACCGCGGCCTGGCAGAGTTTAAATTATTTTTGGACTCTGTCAGTGCCGCGGTTCGTCGTCAGTCGCCGAGAAGAATTGTAGTTCTCGGCGACTTTAATGCGAAGTCTCGCGCTTGGGGGAACCCTACCACAAACGCCAGGGGTACGGCTGTTGAGCAGTGGTCCTTGCTCTCCGGTCTGTCCCTTCTTAATAAAGGGAGGGTCCACACTTGCGTGCGACATCGGGGTGGGTCCGTGGTGGACCTATCGTTTGCCAGCCCCGGTGTCGCCCGTGAGGTGAATGGCTGGAGAGTTGAAGAAGGAGTGGAGACTCTTTCGGACCACCGATATATACGGTTCGAGATCTCCACCCCTCGAGGACCACTAGGGCCCCGGTGCGGAAGAAGAGGTGGACTTCCGAAATGGGCCATTGGCCAACTTGATCTGGAAATGGTCCGGGAGTCCGCCATAGTACAGCGCTGGGGTATAGCAGGACAGCTACCCACAGATGTGGAGGGGCTCGCAGGTCGAATAAGGAACGCCCTTGAGGCAGTATGTGATGCGGCGATGCCCAGAGCTCGGCGGATGCCGCCGCGTCGCCAGGTGTACTGGTGGTCACCCGAGATTGCTAATCTGCGGGTGGCCTCCAACAGGTCGCGGCGTGCCTACGTCCGATGCCGTCAGAGGATCAACCGGGATGACGTCCTTGAGGGTCAGCTGCGAACAGAATACAAGACAAGGAAGAAGATACTGCAGCTGGCCATCAGCCAGGCGAAGGAGAGGGCCCGTGAAGAACTCCTTGCGGGCCTTGACAGGGATCCGTGGGGGCGCCCATACCAACGGGCGCGGAACAAGCTCCGTGCCTGTGGCGCCCCCATCATTGAATCAATGGACCCGGGTCTCCTGTCGAGGCTAATGGGGGAACTGTTTCCGCGTTCTGTAGGGCACGTACCCCCCAGCATGGCTTCTTGGTCGGCGGTGGAGGTGGAAACCCCTATTTCACCCATTACCGACCAAGAAATGGAAGTGGCTCTCTCCCGACTTCGTGGTAAAAGGAAGGCGCCTGGTCCGGACGGGGTCCCGGGACTCGTACTCGGCATCGCCGCGGAATACCTCAAGGGTGAACTCCGGGAACTGCTCAATACGTGTTTGAGGTCCGGGCAGTTTCCGGAGCAATGGAAGTGTGGACGGTTGTGTTTACTGCGGAAGGAGGGTCGCCCAGCTGACTCCTCTTCCGCATATAGACCACTGGTGCTGCTGGATGAGATGGCTAAATCATTCGAGAAGGTGCTCGCAGACCGTCTCGTCCAGCACCTCGAGGAAATTGGGCCGGGACTGTCAGAGAGACAATACGGATTCAGGAGCGGTCGGTCAACAATTGACGCGCTGGCCGCTCTGAAGTCCCTGGCCACCGAAGCAGTGGCCAAAAAGGAAGTCCTCCTGGCAGTCTCGCTCGATATTAAAAACGCTTTCAACAGTCTCCCTCACGAGACGTTAAAAGAGGCGCTCCGGTACCATGGAGTGCCTCCGTATCTTGGCAGGCTGTTGGAAGCGTACCTCGAGGAAAGGCACGTGCTCTGGGAGGGGGGCGACGGGCGTATACATCGCCATCGGGTGGAGTGCGGCGTCCCACAGGGCTCGGTTCTCGGTCCGATGCTGTGGAACGTCGGGTTCGACTGGCTCCTACGGGGTCAGCTCCTTCCTGGGATGGGGATCATCTGCTACGCGGATGACACCCTCGTCACGGTGAAGAGGGCGGACTTCCGGGGGGCTGTCCGATTGGCAGAGGAAGGAGTAGCGCTCGTCGTAGACCGGATTGGGATGTTGGGTCTGAGGGTCTCGCTGGACAAAACCGAGGCCCTCCTTTTTCATGGCCCACGTCGAGGTCCCCCCCGAGGAGCACACATCGGTGTGTCTGGGGTTGCCGTGCCGGTGCAGGCCCATATAAAATATTTGGGTCTGCACCTAGATTCAAACTGGAATTTCGGGCCACACTTTGCCCAGCTCGTCCCTAGGCTCGTCAAGTCGGCCGCGGCGCTGGGAAGACTTCTGCCAAACACTGGCGGTCCCGGGTCGACATGCCGACGTCTCTACGTCGGCATCCTGCGTTCCATGGCACTGTATGGTGCTCCTATCTGGTCGGAGTCCCTCACCGTCCGCAACAGAGCCCTTTTGCGACGACCGCAGAGGGCTATGGCGGTGAGGGCCATTAGGGGCTACCGTACTGTGTCATGGACTGCAGCGACACTGCTGGCAGGCGACCCGCCTTGGCCACTGGTGGCGGAGGCGTTGGCGGAAGTGTACCGGTTCCGCGCCACAGCACGAGCCAACGGAGAGCAAGTGTCCATAAGGGGACTGGGCAGAGCCCAGGAAGTGGCCCGAAGGGAAGTAGTCCGGCGGTGGAGGGAAGAGCTGGAGTCCCCCGTAGCAGGGCGGGGGACTGTGGAGGCGGTCGCGCCACATCTCCACCGCTGGCTCAGGAGAAGGCACGGCAGCCTTACATTTAGAATGGTGCAGGTGCTTACCGGACATGGGGTCTTCGGTAAGTACCTGCACAAAATTGGAAGAGAAGAGGCCCCAGGATGTCATGAGTGTGGCGCGGCAATTGACGATGCGCGCCACACACTAGAAGTATGCCCCGCCTGGGGGCCTCAGCGCCACGTCCTGTCAACGGACATGGCAACAACAGACCTGTCGTTGCCGACCATCATCTCCAAGATGCTCGGCAGCGACAGCTGTTGGTCGTCGATGGCCTCCTTCTGTGAGGCTGTCATGACAAGGAAGGAGGCCGCGGAGCGGGCACGCGAGGCG
The DNA here is from genome assembly GCA_032191425.1 of Lymantria dispar. NCBI lineage: Eukaryota > Metazoa > Arthropoda > Insecta > Lepidoptera > Erebidae > Lymantria > Lymantria dispar. Next base: position 25,000,440 of record CM063452.1, on the reverse strand, counting down.
CTTGCGTCCGCTGACTCGCTCCGCCGGCGACGACCAGGGAGGAGGAGACGCCGCTATGCGCTCCTCCACCCACCACTCTGAATGACGACAGGACGTGGCCAGACGGCCAAGCGTTGGGGTGTCGGGGATAGAATGTTATCAGACGATCTCTCCGGCACCCCGTAAAAGCGCGGAAGGGGCCGCTGTGGTTTTAGTGGGTATTTCGGTCACTTCTGTGGCCGGCGAGTCCCACACACACTCCCCTGTCTGTAACCGGCGGGGGAATAGTGCGCAAATGCATTTCCACAGCGTGAAAAAAAAAAAAAAAAAAAAAAAAAAAAAAAAAAAAAGCGTGGTATAGTAGGTCAATTTCCCTCTCATTGTGGAGGAGGCTGGAGCCGAGCAGTGTAACGTACGAGCTGTGATGATAATGAATCTAATTAAATAGAACTACTTTTACGGATTTTATCGCGTTTGTATTTGATTTATGGTTGCTGTAAAGTGTTGGAAACGTCGGGCAAGTTTTATTTACAATGTATAGTGCTCGCGTAAACATCAGAAATCATTATGAATCTAATTAAATTGTTCACTATGCGGTGATGGTAACTAATACTAACAACCCTTAATAATGATTAAACTATTGCCAATTTTTTTTTGTATTTTCTTCTATTGAACGATGGCTTTCCATGTGGTAACGAAGTAAGAATACAATTCATCAATCTCTATCTTGCCCGTGGATGTCGTAAAAGACGACTAAGGGATACAATACGCATATAACGTCTATGTAAAGAAGTGAAACTTGAAATAAATACCAATATGTCTGACCAGCATGGTATAGTAAGGTCAATTTCCCTCCTATTGCGGAGGAGGCTCGAGCACAGGAGTGGGACCTGTATGAGCTGAGACGACAAGACGACGGATAATGGAAGAAGATGGCGTCGCCCACAAGTAATTAGGAGAAGAGCAAAAAGGTGATGATCATGATATTCAAACGAACAAAGGTATGTTAACATAATGTAATGGTAAAATGGTGAAAGGAAACTAGATGAGCTATCAGCAGAGTGGGTAGGAATATTCTATCGGGTAATTACATCAAATGCGGTCGCATTTTGACTCATTCAACACTTAATTTTTTTCGCATTTCAATCCAGGTGATAATATTATTATACTCCTTGGGGAGACTCTTTTTATTGCATATGGTAGCAAACGAGCAAACAGTACACCTGATGGTAAGTGTTGTTGCCGCTCATGGACCTATGCAAGGCTGCTGTCCACCGCAAAGAAAGTGAAGGGAGTGTGAATGCGTGCAATCAGGTTCGGTGCAATGAGATACATTTCTGAAGGCATTGATAACAACTATAAAAAGTTACAAGTGTTTGGCATAGAGTTTTATATCAAGCATTCCTTCTCCTGATGTTGATATAGTTTGTTACGACACGTACGAGCAGAAAAGGGGGGTGATCGATTGTATTCTTACTGCGGCACTAATCTTGAGTAGATTTATTATGTTATTCCTAGAATATCTTGCCCGTGGGTGTCGTAAAAGACGATTAAGGGATATAATATAGATATAACATATGCGCAAGAGAAAGAAAACTCGAAACAAAACCCTATATACAATTATACATAAATAAAATTAAAAGAAAATTGGACGGTGGTGGTTACTAATACTAATAACCCTTACCAATGTAATTAAACTATTGCCAAAAGCTTTTTTGTATTTTTCTTCTATTGTACGATGGATTTCCGTGTGGTGACGAAGTAAGAATACAATTCTTCAATCCCTATCTTACCCGTGGATGTCGTAAAAGACGATTAAGAGAAATAATACGCATATAACATCTATGTAAAGAAGTAAAACTTGAAATAAAACCCTATACTAACATGTCTGATCAGCATGGTATTGTAGGTCAATTTCCCTTCTCTTGGGGAGGAGACTTGAGCCCAACAGTGGGTCTTGTATGAGCTGAGACGACACACTAAATAATGTTTAACTCTATTTTATATTTGCACATTAATTATTATGTACCTAAGATGTTAATCTAAATACATATTATTATTATCTTATATCTAATTCAATCAAAACTTGAAGATTATTAAATAGATGTTAACTCTTTATACAAAAATTAAATGTGCCGAATCGTTTTTATATAGCAGAGCATATCAAAACCAGCGTTGCTAATGGGTTCTCGACACAAATACCCAATAACTTACACATGAAAGTTTATGTGCAAGCCGTGAGTTGAATAAATATAGGTTTATAAAGCCCTAGCCTTAATTTTAGTTTTATAACAATGTTAATAGCAAAAGAATTTCTAAGCCTACAATGATTTGTTAGCTAGTTTTAATTAATTTTGCCATATTATGATTTATCGAGAATACGATGTCTCGTTACCACTTCTTTTCTTATAGATATCTAAGACTATTAGCCTTAAATGATATCATGATATGGTCTAAGAATGTAATTAGGCATGTAAATAGATAATTTCGTCATCATTCATCATCATTTCAGCCTATCGCCGTCCACTGCGGGACGTATGCCTCCCTCATGTTACGCCACAGAATACGGTCCTGGCGGACCAAGTTGGCGTTCCACTTAATGGGGCGGCGTCCTACACAGTGTCGTCCGATACATGGTCACCACTCAAGAACCTACCCCAGCGGTTGTCGGTTCGGGCCGACCACTGACGTAAAGTAACCCTGCTCCGGTGGTCGGTCCAACGACGAAGGCGACGTGGTGTTCAGGTGGATTGCGGGTGTGCATGCTTACGCCCCTCTGTCGCCCCAGATGGAGTGGTGCGAGGAGTGCGCCGACCGCAACCCACCCCAAAAAAAATAAATAATAAAAAGCGGTTGTCGGTACGTCGAGCGATTTGGCCTGACAATTGCTAATTCAGCGTGCTAATTCTTCGTGTTATGTCAGTTATATTCGTTCTTCTGCAGATTTCTGTATTTCAGATTTAATAGAAAATGTTAATGCAAAATAGAAAAGTCTCAAAATGGTATCTGGAAAGTGTAGTATTATCATCGACATCTTAGTTTTACTGCTTGAGTTTCCTCTGCAATAGGAGGGAAATTGGCTTATACCACTCTGATTAGATGGGTAGGCATAGCTTTTTATGTCATGTTTGCCATGTCCTTAAATTTTATCTTCATATTGTACACTCCAGTTATATTTTACGACGCCTACGATCAAAATCAATTTTATTCTTACTACACCACTATGCGAAGTGTAGCATAGAAAGACAGATTACTTTTGAATATGAATTAGACCTTGATGGAACGAATATAGCTGGAAAGAAGATATCTATACTATAGTAAGTAGGTTAATATACTTCCCACTGTAGAGTTGATCCGTGACCCTTATTAAGAAATTAATTAATTCTGTGTTGTAACGGAGTAAAAATACAATTCACCACCTCTTTACTTGCCTGTGGGTGTCGTTAAAGACGACTAAGGGGTTACAAAGATATATACATTCATAACCTCACGCTTGCTTCCCAAAGGGGTAGGCAGAGACTATGTATTGCCACGAGGCACGATTCTGACATAATTCCATCGCTTGACTCACAATCATCAAAGCCTTCATGCATTCTCTACGGTTACGCGTACCTACTCTTAACATGACCTTTCACCAGCACATATTCAATCTGATCCAGAAACGTACGGCGTGGTCTTCCTCTTGTAACCGTCCTACTCACACTTGCTTTGTATACTTGCCTCGTCTTTCTCTCTTCACTCATTCTTCCTAAGGGGTTACAATATGCAGATAGCGTCTATGCAAGAGAAGGAAGCCTCCAAATAACAACCTATTCTAATTCTCTCTACCAGCGTGGTATAGTAAGTGAATTTCCCTCACATTATGGTCCTCCATAATATAAGGGAAATTCACTCGGCTCGAGCTCAGCAGTGGGACATAGGGTAAACCACAGAGTGATTGCCCAGTGACGGTGATTGCCCGCGTTTAGAAAAATATTGCTAAGTGTATAAATGGAATACCATTTATATACCATAATTCTAGTTCGAATAGAATTAATGAGATAGCGTTATGGTTAATCTATAATAGATTTAAAATTAACATTTGGCAATACTGACGAAAAAACAACAGTAGTAGCAGATTTTGTCAATACGGGTGAACATGTTACTAAAACAGGTAAACAAATCAGCAATTTTCTTAAGGAATTACTTGCTTAGAGGTTAATTTTTTTTCGTCTTTTATTTCATATTTAACTATTGGTGCAAAAATATGATGAAAGCATTAGTATTTTTTTAGTTATTAATGAAAATATATATTGAAATTTGATTCTAGGCTGTTATTTTGACGTTGGGTATTCACTAAACTAAAAATTGCATATTTTTTGTTATTACCCACCCTTATTTTAGTAATTGTCATATGTTAATATCTATAGTTATTGCCAGGGCAATAAATGTAATCAGCAATTTTTTGATCAAAGTGTGTTGCTACCTTTGAATAATAACGTACATATAGATGGATAGTGTCGGTACTTCGAGCGTTCTAAACATGAATCTAAAAATACTACATGCGCGCAGATTATTACACACATACACACGCACACGAATATATAAATTATAAAATCAAATTTTGTTTTTATTAACATATTTATGTTAATAATCGTCGAAATACCTTTAAAAGTAATGTTAAAAACCTTTTTAAGTTTTTCAAATGTGTTATGACACCATTTGAATGCACAAACCGTCATAATTACCTATTTATTTTTTAAGAGTTGCGTACGTACGTGCAGTACAGTGACCTTGTACATTACGAAACGGTTCCGGCGTAAGCTCCTTTAGGCTCCAATTGAAATGCTTCACTGTTTGTGCGCGAACTTACCTTCTATACGTTATTATTCTAAGGTTGCTTCACACTTTACTATACTCTGAACAACAAACTTATGTAATCAACTCTCAAAATGTTAGAGTAGTATTAGGTACCCATATATTAAACAAAAAGAAAAAAATCTGTTAAAAATAAAAGAAGAGAAGAAGTTGATTAAAGACAAGAAAAAAACTAGAAATGCAAACAATAAGACTAAAAAAAAAATAGATAAAAATGCCAACGAATTTATAAAATACGAAAATTCTATATAGCTTGTGGCGTGCTGAATGTGAATGGCGACACTGTGTTTCTGAATGTCCCAGAGAGTCGGCCAGGGCCTCGTATCCAGCTCGCCTTTACTGGCTGGTTGGAGTGGAAACCGAAAAGTGCCCGTAGGATTCTCAACTTGGCTTGCCTTAAACGGCTGGTCAGGGTTGCCAGAGCTCAGGGGTGGCAGTGATTTTCGAGGGTATAACTACGAGGAAACTACTGCAGGTTTCCGTTTATCGGGGACTTGCGATGGTGATACCTGCGCTGCACTACTCGACACCCCAATTCACTTGTACCAATGTTGCCCCCGTTGTCCATTTGGACTACGGGTCTGTGGCGACCGTTTAGGGGAGCTGATTTAGTGAGTTGGTGAGTCACCGTCTGCCAAAGTTCAAGACGTATAAGGCATTGAAGGCAGATGACGATTTTTAAATCAATAGTTTTTAGTTAAACCAGTCCATCAAACTTTCAACCCCAGAAACATATATTAGATACCATCATAACGCTATAGTGTTACACCGACCGTTGGCAGTCCACGAGTGTTACATGCAGACGTGGAGTGTCAACGGTAGACGCCCCATCCCATTTTTAGATTAGATTTCTTCAAAGGCCTCTGTAAGTTAGTTCCATATCCCCATGTAAGCCTTTCAAAGGACCAGGTTACGGGTATCGATCCCATGAAAATGGAGATACATGAAAATGAAAATAATAACAATAAAAGTAAAAGAATAACTGTTTTAATTAATGTTATAATAGAACCTGGTAACATTGAACTAAAGCCTATATGGTGTTTGTCATTTCAACGTGATAAAAATGAATTATCTTACAGCACTTGTTCAAACCTCTTACATGCGTATTGTATTACACGAAACCAAAAGAAACATATACCCAATAGCTCCGATCTAAATTTATTTTTATGCCATAATTGTTTTGAAGTAGATGACTCTGACCCTTGCGATTCTGACTCATTAACATTAGCAAAAGAAATATTTTAAAGCTAAACGCAATTTATTCTGCAATATTGAGGATTATCGTATAAGATTTAAGTTTATTGTTTTGTTTTAAATATTTAGTTACATTTTAAGTTTAATTTATCATTTAAAGATACTGGACAATTACTGTGCTGTGATGTTGGCAATTACTATAAGTTGTAGGCAATGACTATACTTTTTGGATGATTTTTATTTCATTACATTATTTTCTAAACTATGTAAGTTTTAAGTAAAAACTGTTGATAGTATATTGGAGAGTTTATTAGATTATAAGAAAAAATAGTAAACAGTTTATAGCTACAATATTTTTGTTTTTTTTATGTAATTGTCTTTGAAATCCTTAAGTGGACAATAATTATATAGTTTACCCTATATGAGTTGTGATAATGATGACGATGATGAAAGAAATTACGAACATGGTTTATAATAATAGTTCTGTGAGCTTTGACTATTCATAATCGTATTGAAGTAGTCTAACCCATTTTTCCCGTAAATTCCGATCACCGCAATCTAAAGGCATAACGATATATATACATAACAAGCCATTTGATTATTGTATTTTTATCGAAAGTCATTGACGTTAATGACAGTCGGTAACTGATGGTTTAACATGTATATACCTTGAGAGACGGAATTCATATGTCTTCAATGAACAATTTTTTTTGTTGAATTCAAAAAAAGAAAGTTCTCTGTTTTTTTTTGGCAGGCTATATCTGGATACACCCATTCATTCCGTCCAGGGCGACAGAAAGGCTGCGTGTGTTCTCATAATCTGTAACTCGTAACGTGTTCCACTCCTTCGCCATCGGCCTAACCAATAATACCGATTCTTTCACATCCGTGGGCAATATAATTGCTCAAACATATTTTGAAGCGCTGCAGTTTTATAAATCTGCTAATAACAATTAATCAATATATCCGTAGTTTGTGCAACAAAAGATAAACTTATAATGTAAAGTAAGTTTATAATATTACGATATTTACATAAATAATAACTAAAATGGACTAGTGCTAACAATTTTCGTCTGGTGACGGAGTAAGAATACAATTCACCACTTCCTTACCTGTTTTTTTATGGGTGGGCTATGAGAAGCGCACACGTTGTCCATTCCGTCCGGGGCGACGAAAAGACGGCGCGCGGGCCCATAGCCCACCCGTATACCACTCCTTTACCTGCGGTTAAGTTTCATAAAAGACGATTAAGGGATACAATATGCATATAACATCTATACAAGAGAAGGAAACTCAAAATGAAACCCTATATCAACCTGTTTGACCAGCGTGGTATAGTAGGTCTGCACTAGGTAGGTAGGTTCACTTACATTGAGGAGAAGGTTCTTGCTCAGCAGTGGTATATATATGAGTTAAGACGATGAATGCTAATAATTCTATTTTGCATAGAATGGTGAGAATTCCTCTTTTTATCTCAAAGTTTTCGTTTTAGACGAATAGCTAAACGTTGTTACAACTACATTAGTATTTACATTTGTCCTTTTTGTTTGCTTAGGTTAGCGTAAAAGCTAAAAGCTTTCGAAAGTTTTCTAGAAAGGGGTAATTGCTAATATTTGGATAAAATGCTTTAAATAACATTGTAAGTAAAATCAGAAAATGATGTTTGTATAAATATTCATTATTTTCTTCTCATATTTTAAATAATTATTTTGTACTTTTGAAGGTTTATTACTATATTAATTAACCAGCTGTACTTGACATAGTTGCTAAGGACAGAACTTTTCTTGACCTCGTATCTTTCATTGTATGGGACAAAACAAAATCAAAAATCCAAAAGGCGATAAGTTTTTCACAAATATGTAGTTGAGGAAATTATCGTGAGTTAAAAAAAAACGTGTGCGTCTCGGGACGCTCGACAGAAGTGATAACTTAAACTAAATTATATTAGAATTAAATATAAGTTGAACTATTTCATATTGAAATTGTTTAACTTGAGAAAAGCTTAGGTTATTACGTAAATGTTATGTATAGTAACATGATAATGTAAGGAAAGGTTATTTTTTTATAAAATCTTTTATTGATTATAAAATATATTTTATTCCTACTTACAATTCTTAAATATGTGTATTAAAATTTGGTGTATGTGCATTATTGGTCATCATTATCCTCTTGCTCTTATCCTAATTACTTGGGGTCGACACAATTTGTCATCTTCTTCCATACGGTCCTATCACACGTCATCTCTGCAGTCACTCCCAGACTATGCATATCATGCCTCACGCAGTCCATCCATCTTTTCCTCGGTCTTCCTTTATCCCTTAAGCCTTGAAAGTTCATATCCAAAACCTGTCTCACAACATTACTTTCACCCCGCCTCATCACATGTCCATATCATGTCAACCGTTCACTCCTTAACTTATCCGTCACTGGAATTCTCTCTCACATTTAATCTTATAAAAATAACATGGTAGATATAATAAGCAACGAAATTTTTATGTTGTATGTCATCTAAAGCACCAAACGCCTTGCGTTCAAAAAGCTGTATCTTATTATGTATATTATGCAGCCGCGGGCCGGTCCGTCCGGGGTAGTAGCAAGCCCAACTTTCTGAGGGTGTTTGCGTGTGGAGGGTTTTGGTGGTGCCTTTGGTATCACCGAGCCTCAATGCACGCATTCACATTCCCTTCACTTTCTTCACGGTAGGCAGTGGGCTTGTAAAGGTCCATGAGCGGCTGCAACACTTACCATCAAGTGTACTGTTTGCTCGTTTGCCACAGCTTGAAATAAAAGTATATATATAAATATGTATAAAGATCTCCATAATAGATTCAATACTATTGGCATTGCTAACTTGAAAAATTCAATTCATTTTTATGATATATTTGGTTGACCGAGCTTCGCTCGGAATATTTTTGTCGAATTTATTTCGATATATATTAATAAAAAATAAAAAATAAATAATGAAAATTATATAAAAAACTACAAAAAGAGAATAATAATAACACCGAGATTCGAATCGACGCTGTTTAAATGTCACATAATCCAAAATTAAAATCGCCCGCCTCCCCACCTGAGCTATCGGAACTCATGACATTGACAACAAAATTTGAATTCATATTCTTTTAAAATTTAATGTCATTGTTTGTTTTGCTAAAAACACGGACAAAACAACATTTTCTATAAATAAAACCTAGCTAGATCGATTTTTTGGACTCGAAACCTCTAGTATGCCAAGTTTCAACAAAATCGTTGGAGCCGTTTCCGAGATCCTGAATATATATATATATATATATATATATATATATATATATATATATATATATATATATATATATATATATATATATATACGAGAATTGCTCGTTTAAAGATATAAGATAAGATATATAAACGGGTTAAATTTTGAAGAAAAATAAATAGGAATCATTTTAAAGGTAAACGTAAATTTAGTCAAAAGATTTTTGTGAATTGATTGCGTGTGATGATTTCAATAATGACAACACACAAATGATATAAATATTTTTGTGTACATTTGTTGCTGTATTTTTGAAAACAAATTGCCATGAAAAAAGTGAATTTATTAAAGGTTATTATTTAATTCACCGAACCTTTTTTAGACATAATATTTTATGAATATTTAGAAATTATAAACGGTGCATTAAAATTTGCATTTTAAATTACCATTTATTTCAGCTCCCTTTCTTAGGGTGCCGGAGAGATTATCTCATGATATTTAATCCCTGATGCTCCAATTCGGAACCTTTTATTCCTGCGGGAGGAAATGCGCGTATCGCCGCCTTCTTTTGGCAGGTCGTCGCTTGCAGAGCGAGTTACGGACTTAGGCAATTCTCGTTTCCCTTATCGTCGCCTCTTTCGATCTAAACAGAAAGAAGTCATCGACAACCAACGCCTGTCTCTATCGGGTATCTTCGAAATGATGGTCAACAACAATTGGTGTATCCCTGATACCGGAATATCGATAAGACTGAATCCAAGGGGTGACGACACATTCATGGCATCCACGAGACTCTTCTTTTCTAATTTTATGTAGACACTTACTGAAGACCTCGTGGCTGGTAAGTAAGTGCCTACGTCATCCTGACTGTTAGGCTACCAAACCGCCTAGTAATAGGGATGCAAATATTGAAACCAAAAACATCGATGTATCGATAAATCGATGTACAAAAAACAACGATGATAAAAACATCAATGTATCGAAACATCGAAATTCTTTTAAAGGTCGTGCAAACAACTTTTATTTTAAAATGCAAGCTATATTTACTATCTGTAACAATATTATCATTGAATAGGTGAGTCTTTAGAACAAGGGAGATCTACAGTTCTGGAAATAAAGTTATATTTAACATATATTTCTCTATTCAGTAAAATTATTACAAGCTTAACTACAGCAAGTTACCTATTTAGAAACAGAGATTAAAAATAACAGTTTTACGAAAAGTATATACGTAAGTCATTTGCTCTGGTAAATAAACTGTCACGAAACTTTTGCTTAAATGACCATACATTTCAAACAGACGTCAGGCATAACATCGATGTTAAAACATCGTAGAAAATAACATCGATACATCGATGTTTCGCAATAATGAATATCGATAGCAAACATCGATGTTTTTTTTACTGAAACAACGATATTTCAGAAACATCGATGTATCGTTTGCATCCCTACTAGAAAATCAGTGGATAATGTGTGGTGCAACGACCTCTACTGTCTCCCGCCCTCCAGTTTTACTCTTCACCACTACCGTTTGTACCACTTTCTTATTCTACCCACTTTATTTGTAGGGAAATATTTCAGCTACATATTGCAGCTCAAGTTGCGCTATTGTAGCATATAAATGTAATTAACGTGTTGGCCGGACCTCCTCACAGGGACCTGGAGGGGGATATGTTCGTCGGACTCTATCGAACTTCATACGGAATTATAGAGAAATCAATCATTTTTGCTAAATATATATCAATTGTCTAGGGTTCTAATCGCGAAGTATTTAGTATGCACACAAACATCCTTTTAGATTCGGTCTTTATGATTTATGAAGCTCGTTACGAGTTTATTATCAAATCACCTTGGTGTATTGACTTTTTATATTCTTGCGTACGCCAACGACCGTAAAACAGGTAACAATAAAAACAATTATTATCAGCGGAACGCCTTCATAACGCTGTTTATATTTGCTTCAATACCACGGCTACTAGGTATATAAATCGACATCACAATGCCTTCTGATGTTTATGCCAGTAATAGATAAGTGAATTGAATGAAATTAAATTGTTTATTTTCTTTCAAATACTTTAGATATAAAAGTATTGTCTTCCTATATATTAACCGCTGAGTTATCTCGTTAGGCAGTGCGGCCAGAGAAGCTTTACTTTTCTGTGTTATCAGTATATTAGTTTTTCGATACCTATCTGCATAGAGTTGTGAGGAGGGAATTGCTACGAGGATATGGAGGAGGTTGAAGTAATGGTGGAAATCAGTACTCCTTAACTGTTAAGAATAAACTTAAAAGCTAATAGAGTAGGCGATTCTTAAAAATAAATCCGACTGTTTTATTTTTTCCTTTTTTATTGAAGTATCAGAAGTTTGCTAATACTTTCTATTCTTTAAAGTATACTATTGAATTACCATTAATTATATCATAATAATTTCTGATGTTTACGCGAGTATTACACATTTTAAATAAAACTACTTTACGGTTTTTATTTAAAAGCACCACAAGACTGCAAGACACCGTGAGCACTTATTGTATAGATCTGACCCACAATAATAATAGTTAAAGATAATTTTATATACCAAAACCTTTTAGTAAAGCAAAGTTAGCCGCCTATAAAAATAAATATTAATATTAATTTAGCATTATGTCCCCTGAGTTTTCTTGCCAGATCTTTCTCAGTGTGGCGGTGGCGGCGTTCCGATCCAGTGGTAGTATACTAGATTTGATAGTTCTTTTGAAATTAATGAATTATCATAATAATTGCTCCAAATTTAATAATTAATAATTACTAACCATAAAAATATATATTTTTTCATATAGAATCATTTTCTTCTTATACTGGCAATAAATTTGTACTAAAATATGGGTCAAAATTTAATAAATTAAATAATTTCTGTATCGGGTAAATAATTATGAATGTCTGTAATAACGATGACTTGTTGGACGTGGGACCTCTTAGTCCTCCCGTGACCATGAACGCTACAAAGTGTTCGAAACGTCGGACAATCAAAAATCAAATACAAACGCGATAAAATCCGTAAAGTAGTTTTATTTAAAATTATGTCAAAAATCAATAATTGGGTTGTCTTAAAAAGTTTGAGTTTAATAATTCTTCCGTGAGATTTTTTAAACTTTGTCAGTTCGCCAACTAATTAAGCTCTAAACTTCACAAGACTGATTTCTTAAAATTTAGAAAGGTACTTTCAATTACGTTAACTTTCTAAATTCATTCAGGTAAAACCATTTTCTCGGTTAAGTTTAATCTATTTGATACATTTTTTTTTTGGTTTTTGATATTTAAGTTTTACACATACGAAATAAAAACATTTTAACATCTTTAAGGGAGTTTTCCACAAAGAAATAAAAGCATTTTAGCTGATATGCAGCTTGATCTTTGTGTAACAGAATCTATCTTTTCCGCTTTCTAAACATAAAATTAATTTGAAACTCGAGAAGAAAAACAGGAGAAGTTGGAAAGTTTCCACTTCCGTCCTACGCAAAGCGGAAGACATGAAGTAAATTTAGTTATGAATTTTATTGCATTTGTATTTGATTTTTACTTCCTCGACATTTCAAAAACTTTTCAGCTATTTAACGGAAGGACTAGGATTCCCCTGGGACCATGTTTGATTTTAAATTTCTCGAAGTTTCGAATTAATTTAAAACTTGCACATTTATGAAGGACTTTTTAAACTGCCTATTTGTTATTTACATATTTTAACGCGTTTGTATTTAATTTAAACTTTTTTGACGTTACGAGCTCTTTTTAACGATCTTAGTATTAGAAAGAACAGGAGTCCATAGGGGATTATGAACGTATTATTACAAATAATTTTACTTCGTGTATAGATTGTAAAGCAAGGGCATTGTCCTTTATTTATTATACAATTCAAATACTATAATTATACAATGAAGTTATAGTAGAAAAGATCAATGTCAATACTAGTGATAAATATTTTATACAATTAGATATATCCCAGAAAACTTACACATTCCTTCCACGTCTAAAGAACTTTGCCTTTTTATCCTAAAACTTTTTACTTCATTCGTTATTCATGAAACATGTGAATCTATGTAGTTTCTCTAAAATATATATTATTCCTCGTATGGTGAAGGGTGGACAATGTCTTATTTTACTCTTAGAAGCTGTAAAAACTAACTAAGAGAGGAAGCCCAGCCCATTTCTTGCAATTTATAATAAATAATATGATTGCTAACTCCTTTGCCAAAGGTGACGATTATGGTAGTATCTGACATTAGCGAGGCCTATGTCTAACGGTAGACGTCAAGGAGTTGATTAATGGACGGATGGCAAGTATGTACTATTATAAGGCAGTATTGTTTATTGCCTTTAGTGACAGACGAAAACATCACTACTGATGGTAAGTGGTAACTGCTGCTTATGGATCCCTGCAATACCAGGGGTACAGAAAGTTGTCTTGCTATACCATAAAGTATATAATATGTAGTGTTATAGGTATTTCACTATGTATTACAAACAGGTTGTATTTTTTGAAGTTATTATTTAGAAGTTATTATAATTATATTATATACTAGCAACCCGCCCTCGCTTCGCTTCGGTTTCAGTCACCTTATCTGCATATTTCCCTTAGAAGGTAAAAATTGACAAATGCTCTTTATTCATTTTTACTGAAGAGTATTTTCCGTGTGACGACGGAATAAGAATACAATTCACCACCCCTTCTCCTACCCTTGGCTGTCGTAGGAGACGACTAAGGGATTATAATATGCATACTACATCTATGCAAGATAAGAAAAGTTCGAAACTAAAACCTATGGCAACACGTCTGACCAGCGTGGTATAGTACCAAGGTCATTTTCGCTCTCATAAAGGAGGAGGCTCAAGCCGAACAGTGGAACGTATAAGAGTTTTAATGCTGAAACAAATTATGAATGAAGAGTATTTAAGCAAAAATTGAAGAAAATCGATGACGAATTTTGTCTCCTCACACAAACTTTGCTACTGCGGTTCATCTCTTTTTTTTATTTTTTTTTATTGCCAACGGTGGCAAACGAGCAAGCAGCACACCTGATGGTAAGTGAAACTGCTGCACATGGACCTTTGCAATACCAGGGGCACAGCCAGGCCGCTGCCTACCGTGAAGGAAATACTCTTCTTAAACCTCGTTTAAAGAAGGACATGTCATAGCGCTCGGGAAACACAGCAGCAGGTAGTTCATTCCAGAGCTTGCACGTACGAGGGAGAAATGATCGCTGGAAACGTACAGTTGAAGACCATAACGTTTCCAGGTGAAATGGATGAACCCTGCTACGATGTCGAGTGGTACGTTGGTAGAATGGTGACGGTGGTACCAAGTCAAACAGTTCCTCGGAGCACTCCCCGTAAGAGTCGGTAGCGTACACAGAGTGACCCAAAGTCTCTCCGCTGCTCCAGTGACTCCAATCTGTCCGTAAGATTGGGATCCCCGACGATTCGAACAGCCCGTCTTTGCAGGGAGTCAAGTGGGTCTAGCTGATATTTGGGCGCACCTGCCCAGAGATGTGAGCAGTACTCCACATGAGGACGAACTTGTGATTTGTATAGCATAAGACGCTGTCTCGGTGTGAAGTACCGCCTGGCTCTGTTCAGGACGCCCAACTTTTTGCTTGCCAATTTGGCTTTGTCCTCCAAATGACTCCCAAACTGGACTTTGCTCGATATTTTGACGCCGAGAATCCCAATACTCTCAGAAATTGGGAGAGTTACTCCTTGGAACTGTGGCGCCATGACAAACTGGTCCTTCTTTGCAGTGAACGTGCAAACTTGTGTCTTTGTGGGGTTGAACTGGACTAGGTTCCGTTCACCCCATTCCGTGGCCCGCCTCAGAGAGTGCTCGACTTCAGACACAAGTTGAACCCTTCTTTCCTGAGTACTCCGAGGGATATTCCGTTGCTCAGTGTACCGCTCATCACCCGTGCTGTCATCCGCATAGCAACGCATACTCTCGATAGAGAGCATGTTATTGATATGCAGGATAAACAACGTCGGGGAGAGCACCGAGCCTTATGGTACACCAGCATTAATGGTCACGGTATCGGAGTAGGAGCCATCTATGACGACTTTTATACTAAGACCATCCAAAAAGTTGGCGATCCAATTACAGAGTCCCTCGGGGATTCCGTATGATGGTAGCTTCGATAGAACTGCCCTGTGCCAGACCCTACCGAACGCCTTTGCGATATCTAGGCTGAACGCAAGCGCCTCACCCTTGCCCTCCAAGGCCTCTGCCCAATGATGTGTGAGATACACAAGAAGATCACCAGCCGACCGACCATGACGAAAGCTGTATTGGCGATCACTGATAAGCTGGCGATCCTCAAGGTACTGCAAAAGCTGGCGGTTTATAACCTTCTCCATTATCTTGGAGAGCAAGGATGTTATCGCAATTGGCCTGTAATTCGATGGGTCAGACCGGTCTCCCTTTTTAGGAATCGGGTGGACATGGGCTACCTTCCACGAAGACGGAACCCTATTAGTAGCGTAGGAAAGTCGGTATAGGCGCGTGAGGATGGGAGTCAATTCAGGGGCGCACGTCTTTAGTACCACTGCAGCGATGCTATCCGGCCCACTCGACTTATGGACGTCTAAAAGCCGCAGCTCCCGCCTAACCGCTCGCTGCGTGATGCGGATTTCGGGCAGTGAGCTTTCACACCGTGGGATGGTAGATGGTGTGGCAGCTCCGGCATCCAAAGTCGAGTTACAGGCAGAGAATTAACCTAGAAGATCGGTCTTCTCCTTTGCGCTGTAGGCCAGACTACCATCATGTTTCTGCAGTGGTGTGAGATTGGGCTTAGGGGTTGAATACCAAAATATCCTTTCTTAGTGGGTCCCTACGTTACAAAATAAAATTACAGTCAAAATTGCATGTTCCTAGCTTCAGTAGTTTCAGCTCGGCGTTAATGAGTTAGTCGACCAACTTTTTTATACCTATTTACACCCTTAGAGGGTGAAAATTAAGAAATTCTGAAACTCGTGTTCATTTATATTTATTAAATAGTATTTGTAGAGAATTTGAAGAAAATCGATGTAGATTTTTTTTCTCCCTATACAAACTTTGTTACTGCGGTTTACCCCCTAGGGCATGAATTTCAAAAAAATCCTTTCTTAATGGGTTTCTACGTCACGCAAAGAAATTAATGTCAAAAGTCCATGTTTCTGGCTTCAGTAGTTTCGGCTCTGTGATAAGTCAGTAAACTGACATCTTTCTACCTATTTTACACCTTTTGAGGATGAAAATGGACAAACGCTGAAACACGTGTTTATTTATTTTTATCAAAGAGTATTTGTGCTTAATTTGAAGAAAATAGCTAAAGATTTTTTTTCTTTCCATACAGATTATACCGTTGCATTTCACCCCCTTAGGGGTAGAATTCCAAAAATCCTTTCTTAGTGGGTGCCTACGTCACGAAATGTAACTATCGTCCAAATTTCATTTCTCTAGCTTCAGTAGCTTCGGCTCACCCTGTTCCTTTATATATATATTATTGTTAAAGCCTCCGCAACACCCCTTGCAGGTGGAATTTCGTAAAATCCGTTCTTAGCTGACCTCTTCTCGACGCAAGGAATATTTTTGCCAAATTTCAAGTCTATACGCCTTATGGTGCCAGAGATATGGTGATGAGTCAATATATCGGTCGCAAAACCCGCCTCTCCTATATATATATAGACTAGCAACACACCCTCGCTTCGCTTAGGTTTCTATCGCCTTATCCCCGTAGTTCCCGTTCGCATGAGAATACTGGGACAAAATATAGCCTACTTTACTCCCTGATATTATAGCTTTCCATTGGTGAAAGAATTTTTTAAATCGGTCCAGTCGTTTTGAAGATTACCTGGCACAAACAGACAGACAGACAAAAAAAATATAAAATGATTTTTAGGCATATGTACCTATAGTGCAAATAACCGTGTGAGCATGAAAAAAGTCAATTATTTTGACATTACATTACAAACGTAGGATAACGCCAAAGATAAAATTTTAGAAATATTTTTATCTTGTTACGCCAAAGAACCATACCTTCTTATGTGTTTATATAAGTACACATAAACACTTTTTTAATATATTTCGTTTTAGATACTAAATAAATAATCCTTGTGTTGCAGGGGACTTACCAAACCTATAACTAACGGACGCAAAATACATCCAGATTCAAAACAACAATGCGTGCGATTCGAACCCACGTCACTTGGACGGTAGGTCGGTGTCTTAACCGTTACGGCATTTGTGCATTCAATTATAAAAGAGTATATATCTACTACCTACTTTAGTTACTACTATCTACTTTAGTTAAATCCACTCAAAAACGAATCGAATTGAATATCTTTGATCGCTGATCATCGAAATAATTTATTTTTTTCGTATAGCCGATCATTTAAGCGAAATTAAATTTACTAATGCAATATTCAATAGGTCAGATGGTAACAAATTCAATTTACATTTTCGTTTTCGTCAAAGATCAGAGGAAATTAAATCATTCGAACCTGTCAGCCAACGATTACGATAGCAATGTAATAATTCTGGAGGAATAATGAAATTGCTTCCTTGCAGTTACGATTGTTTGAATATATATAGAAATTGATCTATTTTAAATTATAGATAGTTTGACTTTAAGTTGATTATTTTTCTAAAAATAAATTTAAGAAATCCATACATGCACGTCTTGTGATTATAAATTTTATATTTTATATAATAATAGCAAGATAATACCTCCATATTATACAGGAATGAATGTGTAAATAAAACCAAATATTAACAATTTTGACGTCGATGTCTGTCTGTCTGTGTCTGTAATATCTCAAACAGATGGACCGATTTCAATGCGGTTTTTCTCATTTAAAGGTTTCCTTACGATGGTTCTTAGCTAGGTTTAGTGAATATCGGTCCAGCTGTATAAAAGTATGAGCTTTATTTCAATACTAGCAACCCGCCCTCGCTTCGCTTCGGCTATAGGTTATAGTCGTTTTACCCGCGTAGTTCCCGTTCCCGTGGGAATACCGGGATAAAATGCAGCCTAGTTTACGCCCTGATATTATAGCTTTCCATTGGTGAAAGAATTTTTGAAATCGGTCCAGCGGTTTTAAAGATTACCCGGAACAAACAGACAGACAGACGGACAAAAATTTTTTAATTGCTATTTTAGGCATAGGTGTCGTGCAAATAACCGTGTGAGCATGAACAAAGCCTATTATTTTGACATTACAAACAGACACTCCAATTTTATTTATTGGTATAGATAATACAATGGCGTATGATTACTCGATTAAGCGCTTCACGCGTGCTGATATAATCCTTAAATGACAATTAATCGATAATTCCTCTTGAAGAGAACGTAATACATTTTTTATGATTTTAGTTTGCGTCGGAGATTTTTTAAAATTTTCAATTTTAATTGTTAAATTATTGCCATTATTTTAAGGAGGTCAAGTATATATATATATATATGTATATGGGTAGTCATTCTCTTTTACGTTGGTATCGTAAAAGATGAATGAGAGCTTTATATTGACCTGGGTCAACTATTTCTAATGCCGTCTGGTTAACAATTGCATTCCCAACGACGGTTGACGTCAGGCAGGCGGTCGGTCATAAAACTATTGTTAAATCCTTTGCGAAATTTACGAAAAGTACCTTCACACACACCAATGCTAAGTTACATCACATCGACGTCAAATATTTGGGATAAGAGTAGGAGAATGATGATGGATAGTCATTTATGTGAGGATTGAGTAAGAATACAATGTACAACATACATACTGGGAACAATTATTGCGGAGGAGTATTTTATATGTAGGAATCTAGCATATGACAATGACAATACTTCTTAGACCATATTATCGATGCGGGTGACTGGGAGTTAGTCTGTCATCCGCCGGGAGGCTGACCGCGCGAAAACGACCGACGTTCCCGAACAGCGGGGGAACGTCGGTCGAGGAGACTGTACTCCTCAAGGGGTATTCTGTTGGGCCGACCACTAACGATAAGTCACCCTGCTCCGGTGGTCGGCCCAACGACGAAAGTGACGGGTGCGTTGACCGTAGAAAAAAAAAGACCATATTACCGCTCAAGTAATAAATTTAATTCATAAAATTTCTCGCTACGTATTCAATTAATTTAATGATTATCTATTTGCCCGTGTGTCTGGTGACGATATAAGAATATCTAAAGTTCACCATCCCGTGGGACGGTACAAGAATATAGTTCACCCACCACCATTTCTTGGTCGTGCGTGTCATAAAAGTCGACTATCATCATCATCATCATCTTGCTCTTATCCCAATTACTTGGGGTCGACGCAATATGTCATCTGTTTTGACATATTGCAAAAAGTTTCGGCAATGACTTTTATGACCGGCCGCCTGCCTGACGTCAACCCTCCTTGGGAATGTAATCGTTGACCCAAATGGTACCAGATGGAGTTGGTCCGGGTCAATCTAAGGCTCTTAGTCGTCTTTTACGACACCCACGAGCAAAGCAAGGGTTGGTAGTATTCGAAGCCGCTACCACACAGCACCAAAGTCGACTATGAGACATAATATACAGATCTGTCTAATTTGAATTGAATTTAATTTATCTATCCATCAACTTGACTGCATAGATGGCATAGTGGTTAAGATGTAGTGCCAGTGTCATTCGAATCGCACGCAGGATAACACTTTATGCGATCCATAAATTGTTGCTCTGAGTCTGAATGTAATTTATGGCCGTTAATTATATGTTTGTAAAGTCCCCCTCAATACAAGGATTATTTGCTTAGTGCGGGGTGTCATCTTTTAAATCAAATAAAAAAAATAACTGGTAGCCTGTAAAAGTGCAGTTACAGTATGTAAGATGTAGCCAACGGTTATCGGTTCATCAAACAATGTTGCCGACCAGTGCCACATCAGTGCATTAATTTCTCGAGCTATGTTACTTAGTTCTTCAATGGATTGCTGTATTCAGGATTCTACTAATCAAACGCCAAATATGTAAATATTTTTTTAGTTAAATACAATATATAATACTTTACAAATTTTGAGTGACGTCGGTCAAGTTGATTGATATATTTCCTTTCAAATCATTACCAAAGGACGAATAGATTTCTGTAGGTTTAATATTTATTCTACAGGTAATGTTTATTTATTTTGACACAAAGAACAGTGATTTATATTTTTTATTTATTCGAAAAAATATCAAAAGAAAAATAGAATTTCGAATTAGGTTTTAAATTTATTCCACAGGAAACGAACGGCGAACGAGGTTTTCCTCGATAAAAAAATACCTTTTTATTAAAAGTCAATACAACTTGTATTACAATATAAGTTACGACAGTGTTTTAGTACTGTAAATATGAGTTTATCGAATTAATCTGGCTTCAAATTCTCAAGAAATTAAGTTATACAAAAAGTTGTCAATAACTTAGCTTGAGTTAGCAGCGATAAGAAGTATAAAACCATGCTCGGACTATTACAAAACATTACAAGTTTTATCTCAAAACATTGGCTACTTATACATTTACCTATCTTTAGGGTAAAATAGTAAATTATAGTTAAAAAAGTCTTTGCATTACACAGATCCTGCTTTAATGTTGCAAGTATACTACGGTATTTATTAACAAAAATACATATCTTATTAAAAAAAATAATTTCTCCTTTTTTTTTGGCGAAAATCTAGACATTACCTGCAACGGCATTAAAGGATTGAGATATTCTTGTTGATATTTAACAATGTAAAAAAAAATATTAACACAATAAGATACTTTTATAAATTTTATCATAATAAATAGTGCTGTGTGGTAGCGGCTTCGAATACTACCAACCCTTGCTTTGCTCGTGGGTGTGGTAAAAGACGACTAAGAGCCCTAGATTGACCCGGACCAACTCCCATCTGGTACCATTTGGGTCAACGATTACATTCCCAAGGAGGGTTGACGTCAGGCAGGCGGCTGGTCATAAAAGTCATTGCCGAAACTTTTTGCAATATGTCAAAACAGATGACATATTGCGTCGACCCCAAGTAATTGGGATAAGAGCAAGATGATGATGATCATAATAAATATTGTTACCATTATCAGCCTCAGAGGAGTCAAAGTATAGTGCAATATCATAAGTGCCACGGTTGGCAGGTGCCAACCGTGGCATCCACCTGGATTGGCGATTATAGTTGGTTTCATAAATTTTGAAGAAAGAGTGTTGGAGGTTATTCTGCTGGCATATCATTAGTCGACTTTTATGACTTCTACAAGAAAGTAAGAGGGTTTAGCGCATTCTTATTCGTTACCACACGGAAAAAGCATACCCAATATTAGCATTAAGTATTATTTTACCAATAAATTGTACATTAAATTATAATTATATAATTTACTAGCTGACCCGACAGACGTTGTTCTGTTCAAATAAAATAAAAGGAATTGTCCTTGAAATCGATCGCAGCGCCACCTACCGGGTCCAATTGTGAATGTAATCCATTATCGAATCCCCTTGAACACGAAACAAATTTCATCAACATCGGTCTAGCCATTTAGGTGAAGTTCAGTGCACATACACACGTACTCAAGAAATATATATATATATCGCCATCTGCCGGGCTGAGTTGTGAATCTAAATCATCCAGGCCTCCCCTTGAATACATTCACAGAAATTCATTCAAATGCATCCAGTCGTTTAGTTGCAGTATAGATAAATAACCTAGATACCGACTGCAGCGCCAACTGCCGGGCTGATGTGTGAATCTAAATCACCCAGGCCCCCACTTGAATACATTTAGAAAAATTAATTTAAATCCATCCAGCCGTTTAGTTGCAGTATGGATAAATAACCTAGATACCTAGTCGTTAAGTTTTCTTAAATTCTCTGATTTTCTGCGCAACTTAGAAAGTTGTTATTTTGTTTCCGTAAAGCCTTTTTCAAAGTATTAGAAAAATTCAAAAGAAAGATGGACGAAATCGGTGAAGTCGTTCTCAAGTCATGTTATTGTCCTGGCCGAACAGCGCCACCCACCGGGTCCAATTGTGAATCTAAACCATCTACGAATCCCCTTGAACACACACTAAAAATTTCGTCAACATCGGTGTAGCCGTTTAGGAGGAGTTCAGTGACATACACATGTACGCTAGAAATTTATATATAAGATAATACATGGCAAGTTATTTTAAGAGAGCTGTCATTAAAAATCAATTATAACTTTAAATATTCAATCGCAAATTATACTAATGGTCCAATTAAGCTAGCTAGCTTTCCAATTATTGCTTCGCTACTTGCCAACTCCCTTTCTCAGACTATGTACGAAGTTTTTTGCTTTGATTTCATTTAATTAATGTGAAAATTTTCGAAATTGATTTGAAAGTAATTCACAATCATACAAGATTGTGTTGGTATTGTAAAAAGTCAATTAAAGTTCGAAAAGTTATCTATTAATAAGAAATTATTTTTGGTGCTTAAATGAAATGTATATTATATATATTTTAACTTCTTCTGGAGCCTAAAATTGATCTACTATATCAATTTCTTTTTGACAGGCGCGGAGCCATAACCCACCGTAGTCTTTCCCCTTCGCAATTGGTTCAGCCATTGATACCAAATCCTTGATATACTTGGCTAGCTCAGGAGGATATCCTTTCGAATACTCTCCCTTCTCGACGCCCTGCGGGATGTTGCCCTCCTTAGGCGGTTAGCTCCTTTGGAGGTGACGGATTATTCCCCAGTTCAGTCACCCAGCACCTCGGTTAGGGCAGCTTCAAGCGTAGGTATTTTCGTTTGTGCCGCCTCAGGTGTCATCGGCGAAGTAAGTCAGTGTGTCCTGATACGACTCTGAACTCCTTCCGCAAAACTGCTGCCTCGCCGAAGATGGCGACTGAGTCCTAGTCCCTACTGCTATAGTGATGGTCGAAAGCGTCAAGTTCGCACTGATGATTGCGATGAGTTCACGGCGCTGTCTTGCCTACGCGGCACACACATCGAGCGTATGCTGCGCCGTGTCCTTCTCGTAATAGCACTGGTGGCAAGACGGTGTACTCTCTCTTCTCACGACCATGTGCAGGTACTTGGCGAGGCATTCGTGCGCCGTCAATACTTACACCAGCCGGAAGGAAAGCACCGTACTGCTGAGCGATGCCTCGATAGTACCTCGATCCGCCTGATAATTTCATCAGTGCCGAGAGCTGCCAGGCACAGGTTCTGCCTCCTCTAGTATACCATACCGGAATATGACGACTACATCGTCAGCGTATCAAATTACTTTAACACTCAGTGGATTTTCTCTACCCACCAGGCGGACCGAATACTTCATGAAAGTTGCTGGGTATTGTTAGATACACAGGGGCGACACAGGACCCCACTTTGTGGCGAAGCGTGAGGGAGGCCTACATTCAGTAGTAAATGGTCAAAGGCAGAATGATGATAATAAGCTTCAATAGTTTTATGTAATTCAAGTCAACATTATCCAAATAACATTATTTTGATCACTTAAAGGAACGTTATTTAATATAGTTGCCGCGAGCAACTACTAGATCATATGTTTATTACTGCTTTAAAATGTCACTTAGTTGTTTGGTTCTCAGTTGTCAGGTTTGAATTGCATGTTCATTAAATTTTCGATGGTAAACTGCACATACATTTACATTCATGACATGACAGTTACAGTTACATGACAGTTATATGTCAGTTACAATTTATTTACAGTTAATTTATCATGACATTTTATCTGATACATGTAACTAGACTTTGCAATTAAAATTTTCTTATATGCTTGTAGAGAGGCTATAAAGTTTCCTGAAATTGATTGTCGAAATAAAACTGTACACTTTGTGCGAAAGAAAGAAAACTGTATTATAAAAATGTTGGAACCAGTTCGCCGCGTTTTTGCCGCACTTTTGAAATTAATTGTTAAATATAAGACCGCGCGTGACCATGAACGCTCTAAAGTGACCTGTTGTAAATATCGGGCAATAAAAAATCAAACACAAATTTGATAAAATCTGTGAAAATAGTTTCATTTACAATATTTAATATTCTCGTAAACATCAGAAATTATTATATACTAGCAACCCGCCCTCGCTTAGCTTCGGTTTCAGTCGCCTACCTATGTAGTTCCCGTTCCCTTGGAAATATCGGGATAAAATATAGCGTTACTCCTTATATAGACAGCTACCTGGCAGTAAAATTCTATTAAAATCAGTCCAACCGTTTTGAAGATTACCCTGTAGACAGACAGACAAAAAAAATTAAATTGATTTTTACGCATAGGTGTTGTGCAAATAACTGTATCAGCATGAAAATATAAAAATAATGGGTATTTTGACATTACAAACATATACTTCAATTTTATTTATTTGTATAGATAAGACTTCCTTAGTGGTATAA
Organism: Lymantria dispar; assembly: GCA_032191425.1. NCBI lineage: Eukaryota > Metazoa > Arthropoda > Insecta > Lepidoptera > Erebidae > Lymantria > Lymantria dispar. Next base: position 24,975,819 of record CM063452.1, on the reverse strand, counting down.
TGAAACGCGGTTTCTAAATGTCGACCTCATAAAAAAGCTCAAAGTTGCTCAACGTGCTATGGAGAGGGCTATGCTCGGTATTTCTCTACGTGATAAAATCCGAAACACGGAAATCCGTAGAAGAACGGGTGTAACCGACATAGCCCGTAGAATTAGCACGTTGAAATGGCAATGGGCAGACCACATCGCTCGTTAAACCGACAACCGTTGGGAAAGAAAGGTTCATGAGTGGCGACCATGAATCGTACGGCGCAGTGTAGGTCGACCCCCCCACTACGTGGACTGACGACATTCTCAAAGTCGCAGAGTACTGTTGGATGCAAGTGGCGCAGGACCGTTGCGAGTGGCATACTCGTGGGGAGGCCTATGTCCAGCAGTGGACGTCTGTAGGCTGATGGATGGATGGAAGTGGTCTAATGATGTTATCCATGCTTGGCAGAGTGATTGGTTATTACAGTTAATGTTATAAGTAACTCAGAAGAGTGCTGCTGGCCATTTTATCGGTGATCCTTCAGCCAATTGTAACAAGACCTACAAGATATTCAAGGAGCAGTGATGCAGCACTGTATATCTCAAAACATCACCAAACAGAGATTCATTATCATCATTACCATCATCACAACTCATATACCTCTCACGGCTGGGCTCGAGGCTCCTCCGAAATAGAAGGTAAATTGACCATGCTGGTCAGACAGGTGAATTTAGATTTTATGTTGAGATTGCCTTCTCTTGCATAGATGGTATATGTATTTTATATTTCTTACTCGTTTTCACGACATCCACGGGCAAGAGAGAGGTTGGTGAATTGTATTGTTTCCCTTCACCACGCGGAAACAGGATTAATACATACATAACAACGAAAAGGTGGACGTTTTTACTATGAGATTCGAATCACAGTCTGCATATTGGTCTATTAATCTCCTTAATACTATACTGCTGTCAATATTATCATTCATCATCATTTCAGCTCATAAAGTTTGGATCAATAGGAGGGCAATTGGCTTACTATACCAAGGGTTTCATTACAAGTTTTTCTTCTATTGCTTTTTGTCTTATTATATTCATATTTAATTCGACGACTAAGGAGTCGTCTTTTATGACACCCACGTATAAGAGTGGTGGTGGTGAATTGTATTCCTACTCCGTCACACGGAACTGTTGTCATTAATCTTATCTTTCTTTATATATAAATTTCTCGTGCACGTGTGTATGCCACGAAACTCCTCCTAAACGGCTGGACCGATTGTTGATGAAATTTTTTGTTTGTGTTCAAAGAGATTTGAAAATGGTTTAGATTCATAATTGGACCCGGTAGGTGGCACTGCTATCCATTTCAAGAAGAATCCCTTTAATTCTATTTGAACAAAATAAACAGGATACATCCACGTATTATTGTAAAGACTAAATAAAATTACGCGTTACTTGTATGAATGTAAAATGTATATTGATAAAAGTAATGTTAATGTAGGTAATAACAACATAAAATTATAACTAAAAGAATACGCCTACTGTTCAGCACATCTTCAAATGTTGCATGGCGTTCTCATTAAGGCATTTACCTCAAGGCCTCAACATACCCCCGCGCGGTGAAAGCCTGTCTTTCACCCACGATCTTCAGACTCTGGATATATTGGCAAGGAACAAATTTTGGAAAATGACCTGCGCAACAGGCCATTAGACGTCTTGATATCGGCAACTCGTACTACACCGTCTGTTCCAGGATACGTAGCAACGATCCGGCCTAGTTTCCATTTAAGTAGAGGAAGGTTATCTTCCTTTAAAAGGACTATAGAGTTAAGATTTAGGGAGCCCTTGCATGCTCTCCACTTCATTCGAAGTTGAAGCTCCGAAATATATTCTTTACTCCACCTATTCCAAAAATGTTGACGGAGATTTGAGAGATTTGTATGATAGCATTTAAAGCCCTATCCAATTCAATAGTATTAAATGGATCACAAATATGTTTTTTACGACAATTGTCAATAAATCGAAAAACATAGGCGACCGTTCGTTGAAGTCTTAAAAAGTTCGAAAAACGTGTAAACGTAATTAAATCAATAAATATTTTATTAATAAATAAAGTATGGCAGGTAATATCAGATTTTATATCAGGTAACATTTCATCATCAAATATTATTAATTTAGAAGGCCAATGTGACGACTCATTCATTAAAAAACCTGGACCCGACCACCAGTCATCCAAAGTGGGTAACAGAATAATATCTACTCCGCGAGATACATAATCAGCAGGGTTTTGATCAGTGGGGACATGTCTCCACTCACAACCACCAGTCTTATTTAAAACTTCTGCAACCCTGTTGCGAACAAACGGCTGCAACTTATGTGGCAATATTTTCAATCACCCCAAGACGACAGTGGAGTCAGTCCAAAAGAATGTACGCCGCGCACTAATCCGTAAGGCAGCATGGACCTTTTCATAAATACGAACTCCCTATTAGAGCACCGCATAGTTCGAGTCGGGGTATAGTCATTGGTTTGAGTGGTGCAACTCGACTTTTAGCCAACAATAAACGTACCAAAATCTGACCATGATTATCAATGCTTCTAACATAAAGACAAGCCCCATATGCACGTTCAGATGCGTCAGTGAAAATGTGAAATTCTAAAAAGTCATATGAATCAATTAAAGTTCGACGTGGGATATGAATTGTATTTAATTTAGGCAAATTGATGATAATTTCATTCCAAAGATTACTATTAGCCGGTGACAGGTGTTAATCCCAAGAAAGCCTTTCTAACCACAGTTTTTGAAGTAGCATTTTTCTGGTAATTATATATGGTGCTAATAATCCAAGTGGATCAAAAACATGTGAAATAATGGAAAGCATGTCACGCTTAGTATTTTTAATTTTAATTGACTCACCAATTGGAAAACATAAATAATTTGATAACGGCTGCCAACCTAAGCCCAAGGCTTTGGTTGACTCAAATCCGCCAATATTCAAATCTAAGGAAGATTGGGGAAAGTCAGACCCCATAACCAATTGTCTTTCGTTAGATTTCCACTTTCTTAAATTCAGCTGCGCTGAAGCGAGAGTGGAAGTAACTTTATGACGCAATGCTATGACCTCATTAAGGTCATCTCCTCCCGTTAGAAGGTCATCAACGTAAAAATCGTGAAGGATGACCACCGCAATTTTCTTATCAATATCCTCTAAATCTAGACCCAGCTGTCGAAGACACCGAGTAGCTAGAAAGGGCCCGCTAGCCGTGCCGTAAGTTACAGTATTGAGTTGATAGGCTTGTAACGGAGATGACGGATCGTCACGCCATATAATTTGTTGTAGATATCTGTCACTTGGATGAACAACTATCTGCCGATACATTTTCTCAACATCAGCAGCTAGGATGTATTTGTGTTGTCTAAAACGCAACAGGATCGACAAAAGGTCGTCCTGTACCACGGGTCCAATCATCTGAATATTATTAAAAGATATGACAGTATTCGTTAAGCTACTTGCATTAAATACCACCCTTAATTTTGTGGTTATGCTGTTTTCACGCAGAACCCCGTGATGCGGAATGTAAAATGCTTGATCATTAATATTTTTACATCTAGACATATGGCCTAATGTTTCATATTCGAACATGAACTCTTTGTACATCCTAGAAAATTGTGTATTACCTTTAAATTTACGCTCTAATGTAGAGAAGTAATGTTTGGCTCTTAATAAAGATTCACGTAATTGATCAGGTGAACTCTTCAAGGGAATTCTCACACAAAATTGACCGTTATCTAACCGTGTAGTATTTTTGATAAAATAATAATAATAATAATAAACATCCAACTATCAACGTTACAACGCAACGACTGTCGGACCAGGTGCGAGCCATCCAACGCTGTCACCTGTTGGATGATGCTACACTTGATAGGCTACGCTTAGAGTCTGTACAAACAAGCCGCGTTATCCCTATTCCAACGCAAGTTTCTATAATTGATATTGCTCAAACCGCTGTTCCATCATATGCGGAAGGGGACAACGTGGTTGCTTCTACGGACACCCGGTACAATGAGGAGGTAAGGAATGCTTTAGAATGTGCGATTTGGGAATATAGATTCAAACCTCATAATATTAGGCCACGCCTGCCACGATTGCCCATGCATAGAAAAAACAGATGTCTTGTGAGTACCCTCGACTTACTATTAACTAGTTATTTAAATACTAGTGATAGTATAAGTGATACACATTCAATCTTGTACTGTGCAGCGGTTGAAACCTGTTGTATGGCAGGACTAAAGTTGTTAAAAAACGAGTCTGCTATACGACAAAAAGAAGCTAAACCAGCTTAGCAGTGCAGGATTGAAAGTCGTATCTGTGAGGCGAGGGTGCTCATTGGCAAACTTAGTTGTTTCAGGACAGGCAACACTCGACCGAGAGTTATGCGCTACGTGAAACGGACGTTCTTCGGCACCAACATCAAACCTGAAGAATATAAGGCCCGAGTCACGGAGCGCATTGACTTCCTGAAGCAGAAAGTCTATGCTTGGGCAAATCGAATTCGCAGGTACAAAAAACGTGTGAATCGATATTCTGTGAGTCGTATGTTTGAGAGCGACCAGAAGTCGGTCTATAGAAACTGGGAACGTTCTTGTCAAGCTGTGGACGATGAGCGGCTACCTGATGCTGAAGCTACAAATACGTTTTGGCACAGTATCTGGTCAGTGCCCGTCGTCCACTCCGAGGGCGATTGGATGAGGGATGTTAAGCGAGCATGCGAGAATATTCCACAAATGGAAAATGTGATAATAGACCAACAAGATGTAGCCTGTGCAGTCCGTTCTTTATCTAACTGGAAATCACCAGGACCGGACGGACTGCACAATTTCTGGTTAAAGTGGTTACTTAGTGCTCATTCTCGTTTAGCATCTCACTTCCAATCGGCTTTAGTGACTGGAACGTTGCCAGAATTTATGACGACTGGCATCACTCACTTGCTCCATAAAACAGGCAGTACCACCGAACCGAGTAACTATAGACCGATAACGTGTTTGCCATCGGTCCATAAGCTTCTTACATCCATTCTGAGAAACAAAATTGCTAAGCATATTAATTTAAATTCGGTTATTTCTATCTCGCAGAATGGATGTAGGAATGGGGGACGTGGCACTAAGGAGCTCCTCCTAATTGACATGGCCTTTAGTCAACAAGTTCGTCGCAACCGAAAAGATCTGTTGACGTGTTGGATAGATTATAAGAAAGCGTTTGACTCCGTGCCGCATACATGGCTTCTGAGGGTGCTAGAGCTGTACAAAATTAATTCAACTCTATGCACCTTCTTAAAGGTTTGTATGGGGCAATGGAAAACAGTTCTTAGGTATCCAACATGCCGACTGAATCGAGGGAGTAGCGAACCGATATACATCAGGCGGGGAATATTTCAGGGTGACAGTTTGAGTCCTCTTTGGTTCTGCCTACCAATGAATCCTCTCAGTACATTACTAGAGCATTCAGGGCTAGGCTGTAGGTTACGAAGAGGTGGTCAAATAATATCTCACCTGTTTTACATGGATGACCTGAAATTATTTGCACCAAATAGCACACAACTGGTAGAATTGCTAAAAGTTACTGAGACTTTTAGTAATTCTATCAGCATGGTGTTTGGTGTAGATAAGTGTGCTATCATGCATGTAAAGCAGGGAGAGGTAGTGGAGGTTGATAGAGGTCAACTCATCGATACTCCACAATTTAGGCCGCTTCGCGTGACTGATACCTATAAGTACTTGGGTATGTCACAGGCTTTAAACATTAATGAAGCGGATATGAAACAAGTGTTGCGAGAACGCTTCTTTGGCCGCCTGAAGAAGGTTTTAAATAGCCTTCTGTCGGGCGGTAACAAGGTGCGTGCCTACAACGCTTGGGTCACGCCGATGCTGATGTACTCCTTTGGCATACTCAAGTGGACTCAAACCGAATTGGACACCCTGGACAGAAAGGTCCGCACGCTGCTAACATCGCACAGGATGCATCATCCTCGTTCATCAATAATGAGGTTGTATATTCCGCGAAAATGTGGGGGACGAGGCTTTCTAAACGCTAAAGCCCTCCATAGTCGCAAAGTATGCAGGGATTATTTCCTCAAGATGACGAGTGGTGTGCATCTTGATGTGATGAAAGTGGATAGCGGGCTCACCCCGCTTGGGTTGGCGAAAGAGAACTGGCGTAGACCAGTAGTACTAAGCACCATAGATCGCGAGAATGTATGGCAGAGCAAGGAGCTGCATGGCAGGTTCTACGGAGCCCTACATGCCCCGGAAGTAGACCTTTCAGCCTCTGTGACCTGGTTACGATTCGGTAATCTTTTCAGAGAAACCGAAGATTTTGTCTGTGCAATTTCTGACGAAGTTATTAAGACGAATAACTACCGGAAATATATCTTGAGGGATGGCACGGCTGATATTTGTCGGGCGTGCCACCGACCAGGCGAGTCTCTCAGACATATCGTTTCCGGCTGTTCACGTCTTGCTAACGGCGAGTACTTGCATAGATATAACCAGGTAGCTAGGATCGTCCACCAGCAACTTGCTCTGCGGTACAAACTTGTGAGCGTAGGGGTGCCGTACTACAAGTATGTACCAGAGCCGGTTCTCGAAAACGGCCAAGTCATATTGTACTGGGACCGATCTATTATCACTGATAGGACTATTGTGGCCAATAAGCCAGACATCGTGGTGATAGATCGGCTAGAGCGCCGTGCAATGATTGTTGATGTCACTATTCCGCATGACGGGAATCTCGTGAAGGCTGAGAAAGATAAACAAATAAAATATCAAGACTTAGCTCACGAGATTGTCGACATGTGGGATGTGGACACGGCAATCGTTGTACCGATAGTCATTTCGACCAATGGGATAATAGCCAAGAGCCTCGATCAACACCTAAAGAGGCTCGCGTTAGGTAGTTGGATTGTGGGTCTGATGCGGAAGGCGGTATTACTGGACATGGCGCGCATAGTGAGGAAGTTCCTCTCTTTGTAGCCCTAACCACCGGCGGCTTGGTCCTTGTATTCGCTGCCGGTGGGTCAATACGCTTTTTATATTTTTAAAGAGAGAACCGCTTTGCTACGCTGAATATGTCAAAGATCGTAGCAGGTGGAGGGCAGTGGACTCTGCCTACCCCTATGGGAAAAAGGCGTGAATATATAAAAAAAAAAAAAAAAAAAAAAAAAAATATTTTATTTTTTTATATCATATTTAAAAATGTATTAGGTAGTTTTTAAGTTGAATAAATGTAATAATAATAATCTTTATTAGTTAAAAAAGTAATGTTACAGTAATCTCCTTATATTAAGCATATGAGAAACCAAGGAAAATGTTGTTAACACTGTTTCTCTTCTGAGGAATACGGTGATGAATTACCCACTTCTTCCAGTTGCCAAAATCTGGTAAGCTGGCGGTCAATTCTAGAATTTAATTCTTCGCTGTCTGAGTGCACCCTTGTAAAATTACATTTTAAAACTTTCGAAGAAATGTCATTTAAGATTGGGCCTGATACTATCCAACCCAATTTGGTTTCACAAAGAATCGGTTGTCCAACACCTAAATTTATTTTTTGTGTTCCTAATAAATCCCAAAAGATGTCAGCACCGAGCAACATGTCGACAGGAGTCGGTAAGTGAAAGTTAGGATAGGCTAACATTAGGTGGAATTTTAATTTTGGACAAGTTAATATATGTATTCGGCATTTTATCCGTAATCGTTGAAATAACGTAACAATTAATATCAGTACTAAAATTATTCTGCAAAGATTTAATTGATACACAACATAATTTATTAATTAACGATGATGCGTTATTGATACCCAAAATCGAATTTTTAACAGTCTTAGCAGTCAAACCTAGCCTGTGGAAAACCCTCTCTGTCATAAGACATGATGTACTGCCGCTGTCAAGTCCGGACGAACAATATGCTATTGACCATTTATTCCCACGACCTTAAGTAACACAATGGATAGCAACACGTCACACTGGTCAACACTCGCTGAAAGCGACAAGCTGTCGATAACTGGTGGAGTGGAGATATTCACATTGCCTTTCGGCGTTGTCATTCTTATTAAAAATATCAGTTGAACCTGATGTTAAGGACCTCGAAGAATTGTCAACGTGAACTAAAATATTGTGCTTGCGACGGCATATTTTACAACCAAGTTTTTTGCAGTTATTTGCATAATGTCCCGGGTTAAAACAATTATAACATATTTTTTTTAGGTAATAACTGCAAGCGATCTGCATTACTGAGGGATAAAAACTGTGGACAGCTTTTTAATTTGTGATCACTATTACACATAACACAATTTTTAGATTTAGTAGAACAATAACTATCGTTTTTACTACTATGTACATCATTATATTTTTTACAATCTTGTGTCATCATTGTTCGAACCTTATTAGAGTTTTTACTTGTACTGGGATACTTAGTAGACGAAGAAGTTACCAATTCTAACGTCTCCAATATCTCAGCACGATTTTTAATAAAAGTAATAAACAAATGAAATGCAATTATATTATCCTTTGCTAGGCAGCCTTTATATTCTTCCCACTGACGATAAGTTTTATTATCTAACTTGTGTGTAATAATATAAGTAAAGTATCCCAGTGTGAAACAGGTACACCTAGGGATTCCAAGGCGCGCAAGTTTTTATTAATTACGTCAAGTAAGCTCTTTAAATTTACCGACGACTCCTTTTGTAAAATATCAATTTGAAATAATGCTGAAATGTGATGTTGAATAAGTAAATTTTTATTATCGAACCGCTCGCAAAGAAGATTCCAAGCGATAGAATAATTAGCCGCGGAAAACTGAATTGAGTTGATGACGTAGTCGATCGACGCAGCAGATCCTTCCAGTGACGATCGTAGATAGTGGAATTTATTTATTTCATTCATATCGTCGTTAGAATGAATAAGACTAACAAATGTGTCGTAAAATTCCAGCCAATTTGTATAAAGACCACTAAATTTCAGTAATTGTATAGTCGGTAATTTAACAAACTTGTGATTACTAGAATACGAAGCTACGTCACTTCTATCATTAAAACCCTCTTTCTTATTATCATCAAGTATTTTTTGTGCTTGAGATAAAGTTTTATAATAAAGAGATTCAAACTCACTCCGTTCCGACATCTGACTGGTCAAATTGTCAATACCACATTTCAATGCTAATTGTACCTCATATGATGGTCATATAATGTCTCGAATCTATTAAAACGAAATTGCAATTCGCTTACCTCAACATCACTCATAGCAGAAGGATTTATTGAATTTAAATAGTTGAGAAACACGGTTACTTTCCCCTTAATACTCGCCCGTTTTCTAATGAGCTCTGATGCCAGAGGATAAGCCTCTGGCATTGCGTTAGCTGTTGTTATCAACCTGGAATTTATATAATTTAAATTTAAAGTAACGTTTAATTACTAATTACAGTGATGCAGCAGCCTGTAAACTTATACAATACAATCCAGGAAATGTAGAATAAAATAACAACTAATAGCTTGCAATTTGCAGTAAACTATACATATAAATAGTTATTTGTTGCCTCAAATACAATAATTACAATGAAATTGCAAATATTTCTATTGTCTATCTGTGCAAACTTATGTGATTATTTAACCGACGCAGTAATTGATTAACTAAGTACCTACACTGCAAAGCAAGTATAATGTAGTGACTCCTTTTAAATAACTACTCTTTAACAATGTATATAATAGTATTAATGGATACGTATAACAAATACTGATCAGCTAATAATTATTAAAATTTATAATCACTCACCGAAAAGTATAAATGACAATTAAATATAAGTACTAACCTAGTAGTTTGCGGCCGACTTACACTAATAATACCTGACAAAAAGTGTTGGGTGGACTATTTTAATAATAAATACACCTTTTCATAGCTATTAAGTATCCAGACCACGACAAATTTAAGTTCTTCTTAATGACGTAACAGATTTGACCGGCTACACTGGCCGCCGGCTATGCTTTATAATATCCACCAATTCTCTTGAAATCCTTTATATAAATTGCTGATCGGAGTTAAATGTCTTTAAAACTCCACATCCACGCTCGTAGGACCATGAACAGGATAGATCCAGGTATTATTATAAGACTAAATAAAATTACGCGTTACTTGTATGAATGTAAAATGTATATTGATAAAAGTAATGTTAATGTAGGTAATAACAACATAAACTTATAACTAAAAGAATACGCCTACTGTTCAGCACATCTTCAAATGTTGCGTGGCGTTCTCATTAAGGCATTTGCCTCAACACAGAACAACGTCAGTTGGGTCAGCTAGTCTATACCAATAAATAAAATTGGAGTGTCTGTTTGTAATGTCAAAATAATAGGCTTTTTCCATGCTCACACGGTTATTTGCACGACACCTATGCCTAAAATAGCAATTAAAAAATTTTTGTCTGTCTGTCTGTCTGTTTGTTGCGGGTAATCTTCAAAACGGCTAGACCGATTTCAAAAATTCTTTCACCAATGGAAAGCTATAATATCAGGGCGTAAACTAGGCTATATTTCATTCCGGTATTCCCACGGGAACTACGCGGGTAAAACGATTATAACCTATAACCGAAGCGAAGCGAGGGCGGGTTGCTAGTTTATACCAATAAATAAAATTGGAGTGTCTGTTTGTAATGTCAAAATAATAGGCTTTTTTCATGCTCACACGGTTATTTGCACGACACCTATGCTTAAAATAGCATTTAAAAATTTTTTGTCTGTCTGTCTGTTTGTTCCGGGTAATCTTCAAAACGGCTGGACCGATTTCAAAAATTCTTTCACCAATGGAAAGCTATAATATCAGGGCGTAAACTAGGCTACATTTTATCCCGGTATTCCCACGGGAACGGGAACTAGGCGGGTAAAACGACTATAACCTATAACCGAAGCGAAGCGAGGGCGGGTTGCTAGTCTTATATATAAATTTATAGCGTACGTGTGTATGTCACTGAACTCCTCCTAAACAGCTGAACCGACATTGACGAAATTTTTTGTGTGTGTTCAAGAGGATTGGAGGATGGTTTAGATCCACAATTTGACCCGATAGGTGGCGCTGTTCGGGCAGGACAATAACATAACTTGAGAACGACTTCACCGATTTCATCCATCTTTTTAATTTTTCTTATACTTCGAAAAAGGCTGCTACGAAAAAAAATAAGAAAGTTGCGCAGAAAAACGGAGAATTTAAGAAAACTTAACGACTAGGTATCAAAGTTATTTATCCGTATTGCAACTAAACGGCTGGATGGATTTGAATGAATTTTTGTGAATGTTTTCAAGTGGGGACCTGGATAATTTAGGTTCACAAATCAGCCCGGCAGATGGCGCTGCAGTCGGTATCTAGGTTATTTATCTATACTGCAACTAAACGACTGGATGGGTTTAAATGAATTTTTCTGAATGTAATCAAGTGGGCGCCTGGATGATTTAGATTCACAAATTAGCCCGACAGATGGCACTGCAGTCGGTATCTAGGTTATTTATCTATACTGCAACTAAACGGCTGGATGGATTTGGTGAATCTTTGTGAATGTATTCAAGTGGGGGTCTGGATGATTTAGATTCACAAATCAGCCCGGCAGATGGCGCTGCCGTCGGTGTCTAGGTTATTTATCTATACTGCAACTAAACGGCTGGGTGGATTTGAATGAATTTTTGTGAATGCGCATTTTTGTGAACTTTCTATAATTTGCTTAAGATTTATCCATACTAAATTCGATGAAAAAAATTCATGAACTACCTATTTGATGGTTAGTATAGTAATACAGATTGATCCACCAGCTGCCACCAACATTCATTGAAATTTATGTTTCTGATTTGGGAATCTAACATTACTCTTCTTATATATATTTCTTGAGTACGTGTGTGTCATTGAACGCCTACTAAATGGCTGGACCGATGTGGATGAAATAATTTGTTGCGTGTGTTCAAGGGGATTCGAGAATGGTTTAGATTCACAATTGGACCCGGCAGGTGGCGCTGCGATCGATTTCAAGGATAATTTATTTTATTTTATTTTATTTGAACAGAACAACGTCTGTCGGGTCGTATGTATTAATATATTTTGTTATTTAAATCGACAAGGCTTTTACAATATTTAGTCTAAAATATTGTATAATACAGGTGTACATAAACATAGAAGTTGAAACTATTTCATTAAGAAAGGAATACTTAAGATGTTTGTGGTGTGAAGTTTAACTTTAGAAACGGTTGTTGTTCAATGACGCTTTAGGAATTCGGAAGCGGTAAATAGCCGTCGACTTGTGTATATACTGAACTATAAGTTAAAGTATAAGTAACTATCTATAACATTACTAAGTGAAATATTAATTAACAAATTACAATTAAATAAGTTTGTTTGTTACACGTTTCATGCCTAAACCATTGAACCGATTTTAAAATTTTTTCATCAATGTAAAGCCACATTATCAACGAGTAACATAGGCTATAGCCGAATACCGGAGTGAAATATATTTACCCCGGTATTCATCGGGAACGAGAACTATGAGGGTAAAATATCGGGTATTTGACCGATTTTAAAAATATTTGTACCAATGGAAAGCGGCATAACGCGAGCAACATGGCTATATTTTATATCCGTATTCCCTTTTCTTTATTCCTTTTTTTTCTTTTTTTCTTTAGGGGGTGGCCATCGTCAGCGCTCCGACTGCCCAGCGCCGACCGGACCAACGGAGGAGTGGCGTGCGGTTCCATGACCCACCCGTCGCCCTCGTCGTTGGGCCGACCACCGGTGCAGAGTAGTGTTGCCCAAATGCAAGACCAAGACGAGACTTGGACTGGTCTTGGTCTTGGTCTTGCAACATCACACCTGGTCTCGTCTTGGTCTTGGTCTTGCGCACCCGAGTCTTGGTCTTGGTCTTGGTCTTGCGCACCCGAGTCTTGGTATTGCAGCAAGAGTCTTGCAAAGTTTTGCAGTTAGAAAAACGTAACAGTAATTTATCATGGCAATGAAAAATCCAACTAAATTAATCAAATATCCTATCCTAACTATCCATCTGCTAGCCTATAATTCACTATTGAATACAATACTTACCACTGGAGAAAATTACTCTTCTATTCCCCTGGTGTTCCATTAGACAGCGTTACTACTCTTATGACAGGACTTTCGACCCTATTTTCTTAAGACGTCACCACACGAGGCAGTTGATACAATAAATTTTATGTCATTTTATAATCAATGCGATATTTTACAATTAATGCGATTGTTTATATTTCCCTTCAAGTTAAATGGTATGTATCTATTGTATTTTCAGTTTAGTTACTGATACTCTGGATACTTGAAAAAACCTGTTGCTCTATTGCCTATATAAATACTTTGGCCGCTGGATCCATGTAGCTCTTAATATATATACTATTTATTCAAGAACATATAAAACTGATTAAAAATTTTATGGTTTTAATACTTGTAAAATGTATGATATTCGTCGTCATCGTCACAGCTCATAAAAGTGCCACTGCTGGGCTTAAGTTTCCTTCCAGTAAGAGGAAAATTGATCTACTATACCACGCTGGTCAGACATGTTGGTACAGGGTTTTCTTTCTAGTTTCACTTCTCTTGCACATATGTTATATACACAGGGTGTATCAGGTTATGGGACAACTGTTCATGTATGTTGTAGTTCAACAGTCATAGATCATAATTAGAATGTATATTACACAAAAACAATATAACGTAAAAGTTATAGTGATTACAAAAATGTGTGTCTAAGAGTTTATGCCTTAAATTTTATGCATTATGTAGGTATGTACAGACAGGATATATGTAAGCATGTAAAATTTCGACAGTATAAATAGGTATTAGATTTGCGCGAACCTTTCAATGGTTACGTAGGTACAAAGGCGACTCATCAACGGTCATCGGCCGATCAGCTGATTTATGTTAAAGCGAAGTTTGTCTTGCTTATGCAAACGTAATCATTGATTTATTCAAATTCTAATGAACATTTAACAAAATACGAATATGTTGTAGATTAAGTATCATTCCTTTATACATTTTAATCAATTTACACGAAAAAACGATGACAAAATTGAGAACTTACATGTCTCTCAATTCATTAACGAATCGATATTTTTATTTCAATTTTTTTTCATGGGTTCCTAACACCATTGCCCGATCCGATTTGATACGACATCCACGGGTAAGAGAGTGGTGAATTATATTCGTACTCTGTCTTTTTTTTTTGTGTGTGTGTAGCTGTTGGTCGCAGATGACCTTGACAGCTTAACGCGGTCAATGAGTGAGCGCTGATGGCTCTCAATCCAGTAAGTAAGTTAAGCGAACATCGCCCGAGGGCTCCCCCCTGTGGGGAACGGACCTCGGCTCGGGGCGTCGCTGAGAGCAAAGTGGGCGTGGCCAAGTTTAGGTTAATGACTTTTACGCGGCGCGGTTTTCGACCTCGACGGCGAGGCCGATACCGCGGAGTTTCATCTGTTATCGCTGCGCTAGCTGTGTAGGTCCTTTCTTGGGCGATCATAATAGCGTCATCTTCTTCTTCAAGAAGATGACGAGGACGTCGGACCGCGGATATTTTTGAGGGGACGTAGTTTACCGCCCCAACCACTAGTGGATTGGGGTGAGTCGTGGCAGAGGCAAAATAGCGCTGGGAGCAACGCTTCATGTACTGCCTGATGGTGATCGTACTCTGTCCCTACATGGACATTTATATAGATTAATTGTAGGCATATTTCTATGTCCAACAGTGAACGTCGTTGGGCTAACGAATAAACGGATATATAAATATGTATAATGGGCAAGAGCACTCTCGTGATTACGGTATTTTTGTCCTTAAGCCTTTCCGAAGAGTAATTCTGAAAAGCCAACACCAACATTGGGAATCGATTAGCCAATAGATGGATATCTCAAGACTGATTTGACTTGCCGTGTAGTGACGGAGTAAGAATATAATTCATCACCCCCTATTTTACCCGTGACTGCGAACCCACGACTAAGGGCTATAATATATAACATCGGTGCAAGAGAAGGAAAACTTGACATGTATGACCTGTAACAACACGGCCGATCACCGTGGCGATTCCCCTCCGGCCACGGCCGATTCTCCTCCTGTTATGTAGAAGACACGAGCTCAACCGTATATAGCTGAAATGGTGGCAGGCCCAGTCTTGGTCTTGCTCAAGTCTTGCAGGGCCAGTCTTGGTCTTGGTCTTGCAAAAATTAAGCGGTCTTGGTCTTGGTCTCGGTCTCGCATTTCTCGCAAGACCAAGACCAAGACCGCAAGACCAAGACTTTTTTGGGCAACAGTAGTGCAGAGTAACTTGTCTTCATTGAACAGCCCGACGGAATACCCCGGTCGCGGGGTACCCTCTCCTCTTGACGTTCAACTCTTTCTCTCTCTCTCCAACAGCTTGCCCACATCATCGAGCAGCACGATGGGCCTGAAGTCAGTTACCACGGCCCTCAGGCGCAACAGGGCCGCGATCGTCGAACGACTCCTCCTAAACTCAAACTGGGCGTCCGACAGATCAGGCCCGGTGCCTACGATGTGCCGCTCGATGCGGGCAACCAGAACCCTCTACAGCAACTTACCCGCATTGTCGAACAGCACGATAAGCCAGTAGGCTGAGACCGACTCGGGAGACCGTACCGGCTTCGGCAAGAGCACCAGCCTCCCCTCTTTCCAGCACCCAGAGAACTGCCCAGATGCCAAACAAGCGTCGAACCGTCCCCTGAGACGTGATCCTAGGTGTTCGAGGACCAGGGCCAGCATCCGGTTGGGTACACTGTCGGACCCGGGGGTGGTGGATTTAGCGCGCATATGCGCTACTGCCTCCCTCATCTTTGTGATGGGCAGAACGCTGTCATCGGCCTCCCGGTCGCTGTCTGATAAGCCATAACCGGGGGTCTGTGTTCCGCCCATCGTGGGATATCCGTATTCCCACAGCAACTACGTGGGTGAAACCACGAGAATTTTCTAGCTAGCTAATCTGGAATCGTTACCTACTTCTACCTTACTATCTACTTCAAAAATAAGAAGTTGATCAGCTATACTATTTAGGTGTGATGTTCGCCCTTTTGACATTATTAATATCGGAATATCATTTTAATTAACTTAACACACTCATACTCGTAACATAACCTGTATTAATAAAATATTTTCTTTTCTCTTTTCTATCTATTGAACGTATTATCATCAAGTAAAACAAGTATTGTGTCGTTCTAAATTGCTCTCTGTTATCGTGAGAGACAAGCAATGAAAAGAAGCAGATAATTTAAAACCATGAGAAAAGAAAATAATAATGAAAACCTCTATGCGCATGTGTCTAGTTAACGCAGTGTAGTAGGCGATGGTTGGAAAGCTAACTTTGCAAAGATGATAAGTATCATGTTATTGCTGGAGAATAAATAATGGAAAAGAATCCATGCATTAGGATGACATGACTAATTTTAATGGTAATGTTTCATTATCATTATTAGTATTAAAATCATCATCATCAAAAGATATTCCGATTAATAAAAACTGTACGCGGTAGCTTCAGTTAATATTTAGCATTGTTCTATAACAAGTGTTTTAATAGAAAAAAAATAATTTGCTGTTCTCTTATTGAGTTTGTTTGGTAGTCTATGTACATTTCACTGTTGTTTAAAAACCTATTATAGTGTTTATAATAGGGGAGCAAATTGGACTATTGTAAATATTAACTTAACTAGTCAAACAAGGTTGCATGTTATTTTCTTCCCTCCCCATAATTAAGATCATTATGTAATTGCATGCTTATTCCTATGGATCATGATGCAATGTAATAGCTTTATGTAACATATATATTTTTTGTACATTTCTATATATTAAGAATCATAGAACATCACGAGCCCCAACGATTTCTAAGCATTAGTTTAGTATGCAAAAGATTTTGAGTGCGATAAATCGATCTAGCCAGGTTTAATATTGAATGAAGCTGAATGAAATGAAAACATTGAATGAAAAGAACGACTGAAGGAAGAATGAACGACTAACGATAGACATCAAGACAATGAAAAGAATACAATTAAGATATGATAGCACATTTAGTCACTGTATCAAAATAAATAGAAATAGCTCAGATGGGAATTGAAGTTAATAATACCTTTTTTATTATTTTTCAGTTGCTTTTTAGTTTTTTTCATATTTTGTCATAACTTTTTATAATATACAGAAAAAAGCCGCGCTAAGTTCAGTCATCCAGATACTCTTATTATAATCTTCTTATAATAAAGGTCTTCTAAATCTTAAATCTAAATCCTTACTAATATTATAAATGCCAAAGTAAGTTTGTTTGTTTTTTGTCACGCTTAAACCACCGAACTGATTTCAAAAATTCTTTCACCAATGGAAAACTATAATATTAGGGAGTAACATAAGCTATATTTTATCCCAGTATTCCCACGGAAATGGGAACTACGCGGGTAAAGATACTGAAACCGAAACGAAGCGGGGGCGGACACAATTTTAAAATTTCATTATCATCATCATCATCGCAGCCCACATACGTCCCACTGTTGGGCTCGGATCTCCTCCTCAATGGGAGTGAATTTGATCTACTATACCATTCTGATCAGACATGTTGGTATAGGCAAATGTCATTATAATATCACAATATCTATTTGTATCGTTGTTAAGTTTAAATTACACTCATCATTACGTATGAACATAATTAAGTCATGAGTAAATGAACTCTTGGGGCTATCTGGACCACTGACATTGATTGATGCGAGTCCAAACAGGGAAATTTGTTTGTTGAACAGACGTGTATGCATTGCATAGTTGGAATAAGTTTTTACAATAAAAAGGGATTGAATTTTTTGATGCTAATAAATGTCAGCCTCAAAACTAACCAAAAAGTTGCTTAGTAGTTCCATCGAGACGGTACTATGCTGAATACGGCAATTGGTATGCGATCAATAATTACTTTCCCAAGGCAGGTTGAGGTCAGGCTTGAGGGCTGGTTATAAACATTGCCAATTTTTTTGCAATGATAGAAGAGTACATAATGAGTATGCTCTGCCACCATTCACCACCCCCTGTTATGCCTGTGGATGTCGTATAAAACGACTACGGGATGTGTATATACCATTTAGGCAAGAGAAAGAAACCTCGAAATAAAGTCTTATACCAATCCGCCTGATCAGCGTGATATAGTAGATTTATTTCCCTCCTATTGTGGAGGAAGTTCTAGTCCTACAGTGACGTATATGAGCTGTGAAGATGATGATAAAAGTTTCAATAATAACCATTATCGTTCATTACTTTTCAGCGTTGTTAGCATTCATTTGAAATATTTTCTATTGGCTGTTCCAGCTTTATTTTTTTAACTCTTAATGTTTCAATGTGATTACGTTACTGTTATTAATTTTTTACATTATATTAGCGTGGTAATTCGTAGCCCATAAATGGTTTTCTTTCAGAATTTCTCTCACAAAATAATATATTATTTTCAACTCTCCTCGTTTCATTTTCAACTTCAAACATTTTCATTTCCAAAAAATAAATTACTCTTTAAAGAGCAAGAGTTCGTTAAGTTTCGTCGATTTATTTAACCCTCATAACTCAGGTTTGGATTATATTAGATAAACGAATTTCACGAAATATGATGTCAATTGTGAACTTATTAAAAACATTACGTTTTGATTACATATCTTTTATACTTTAGACTTTGTTAATATTAAAAAAAAATCAACTTCGTCCCTGAGTGTAAAAGCTAGCATTAGTACAAAAATGACAAAAAATTTTAGGTAAATCTCAGAACTTTAAATCCCAACATCTTAAACTAGGGTATAGAAGTTTGTATGTATAATATTGCCGCAAGTTTAGATGCCTGAGGTCTGAAAATTTTTCTAGAGACTCCTTGTTATAAATAATGAAATACATATTTTACGACTTGTAGTAATATACTCACCAATTTTAAATAATGTTGCAGCACTGAAGGATATTATAATCTGTTATTAAATTTGTATTGTTCTTATATAATGAATGATTTTTATTATTAGTGATAAAACAATGTCTAAGATGATATGACTAGATCGAAACAAGAAAGATTTCCCAAGATATTGCAGCGGTCATTTTTTTGATTACCATTATGGTGCAAATCTATACAACAGGCACTTACAGTATCTTTCTATTACAGTGTCTCGCAAAGTAACTATTACAGATAAACATATATACAGAGGCTCATATTAATTCCATTGATAGTAAGCCACTGTTTCGAAATGTTATTTTAATAAGCGCCAAAAAAAAATTAATATACCTTTGCTTGTCCTACAACCAATTTCATATTATCGATAAGGCTAAAACTTTTTCAATGTATGTAGGTACATATTTTCTGTATAATTAATATTTTTCGTGTATTGCCAGAATAAGAATACAATTCACCAATCCACAAGTAAGATAGCGATCTTACGCGTGGGTTTCCTCAAGGACGATTAAGAGATGTAATACGCATACAACTTTATGTAAGACAAAGAAAGGTCGGCATAAAATCCTATACCAACTCATCTGACCAACGTGGTATAATATATCTAATTCCCTTCTATGGCTATGGTAGGCGCAGTAGTGGGACGTGTAAAGACTGAGATGGTGATGTACCTACATACTCAATGTGAGTTATTTTAATGTGATCATCAAAAATATGACTGAAAAGCCTAGCGAAGCAGCTGATTAATATCTACTAAATGTAACGATTGATGAACCTTGACTAAAGTAATTTGTTGGTCGTGAATTGTTCATAGTTACGTAAACATCGATTGTAATTAATTGTGTTAAACTTGGTAAATACGTTCCCGACAAACACCCTTTGCAACTAAGTATCGCTTGTTTACGCAAAGATGGACGAGAACTAATCAAATTAAAAGTTGTATTACGGAAGATAAAAGTTTTGTCTTAGCAATTAAATTTTCTTTTCAATTAAATATCTTGAACTATTTGCCCAAAACGATATTTTATACAGTGCTGGGATATTTGTAACACTAACTCCGAACTCGTTTATTAAACAGAGCGATCATGCTACGAGGGGTGATCCAAAAGTAATGATAATCAGTTATTTCTAGTGCACACAAAAATACAAAAAAATTTCAGTCACTTGCTCAGTTACCCACTAGTTCAGGAAAAAAAAATCATATAAATAGGCCACAATTCCCGGGAGCTACATTCATTTGAATACGGACTGTCAAGGAGTGAACATCAAAATGGAAAAACACGAAATCAGAGCTGTCATTAAATACCTCTGCTTGAAAAAAATGTCTACCAAAGACATACACAGCGACTTGGTGGAAACATTAGGGGACTCTTCTCCTCCATATTCCACAGTTGCACGCTGGGCTAAGGAGTTTAAGCTGGGAAGAACATCGACGGAAGACGAACACCGCGAAGGACGCCCATCGACGTCCCTCACTGAAGAAAATGTGAAAAAAGTTGAAGAAGTTGTATTGGAAGATCGAAGAGTGACTATCAGGCATGTAGCTGAGGTCACAGGGATCTCATATGGCAGCATTCAAAGAATCCTTGCGAACGAATTGCATATGAGAAAGGTCTCCGCGCGTTGGGTACCGAAAATGTTAAACGACGAGCAAAAGAAGAAACGAGTCGACATGTCAAGAGCAAATCTCGAAAAGTTCCAGGCAGACAAGGACAATTTTTTGTCACGTTTTGTGACCATGGACGAGACCTGGATCCACCATTTTGATCCTGAAACAAAACAACAATCGATGACATGGAAACGATCCGATGAACCGACGCCGAAGAAATTCAAAGTGTCAAGCTCAGCAGGGAAGGTTATGGCGTCTGTTTTTTGGGACGCTGAAGGAATAATCATGGTGGACTACTTGGAAAAGGGGGCCACTATTACAGGCTCCTACTATGCAGAACAAATAAGAAGATTGCGGGAGGCTATTAAGGAGAAAAGGCGAGGCAAACTGCGGGCTGGAGTGTTGTTCCATCAAGACAACGCACCTGTTCACAAAGCTGCAATTGCCATGGCTGGCATTCAGGAAGCGGGCTTTGAGTTGGTGGAACACCCCCCCTATTCACCAGATCTAGCCCCCAGTGACTTCTATCTCTTTCCACGACTCAAGGAACACCTCCGAGGCAAGAAATTTGATGATGATAGCGACGTGATGGCCGCGGTTGAGGACTTTTTTGAGAGTCAAGATAAAGATTTTTTTTGTAAGGGAATTTTAGGTTTAGAAAAGAGATGGACTAAATGTATAGACTTGCTAGGAGACTATGTTGAGAAATAAATATATTTTTTTATTTTATTCATTGTGTTTATTATTGATTATCATTACTTTTGGATCACCCCTCGTAATATAGAATCTGGTTGAAGAGCTGGAACGTTATTTATTTTATTATCATCTGAATTCATATACGTTCCGCTGCTGGGTTAGGGCTTTCTCTATAATAGGACGGCAAACACTTGTCATACGTTTTTTGGATAGAGTTTTATTTCATTTTAAGTCTGACTTCTCTTACATAAATATTATATACTATCCATAAGTTGTCATTTATGATACCGAGGTTTCAGAAGGGGGATCGTGAATTGTGCTTTTGTTCCGTCATCACACGGCAACGCACGTTATTTCTTTACTACTACTATTGCTGCTTACATTAATTACAGATGTGCATTATGATAAAAATACATATGATATCTATACAAGAGATGGAAAACTCGAAACAAAACCCTATACCAATTCGTCTGACCAGCGTGGTATAGTAGGTCAATTTCCCTTCTATTAAGGAGGAGGCTCGATCCCAAAAGTGGGACGTGTATGAGTTGAAATAATGATAAATGATGATAATATTGTGAAAATATAGCACTGTTAATTTAATTAATTTACTTTATTGGAAAAAGAGATTAAATATGAACTCGGCTTATATACGTCCCACTGCTGGGCTTGAGCCTCCTTCATAATAGGAGGGAAATTGACCTTACTATATCATGCTGGTCAAACAGGTTGGTATAGAGTTTTGTTTCGGTTTTTCCTTCTCTTGCATAGATGTTATATGCGTATTATATCCCTTAGTCGTCTTTTACGACATCCACGGGCAAGATAGGCAGTGGTGAATCGTATTCTTATTCTGTCACCAGACGGATTAAATATAGTAGTAATGAATTAATAACTAACTCTCATGAACTAAAAATTGCTTGCAAAATTGTGCGAGATATTTTGTATGACATTTTAATGATGTGCTAATATAAATTCTTAAAATGAGAAAATTTGTAAACTGATTGAGAAACTTCTTCATCTTAGAATTGTTCATATATATTGTAGAGGATGAAGAGCTAATGATTTTGGATTATTCATTAAGTAGTAAGTACAGATTATCCACGATGGTGGAGCAATTTCGTTTTAGTTGGCTTCGACATAGTTCGTTATAACCTAAAACTATCTTATTTATTTTTATACTTGAGATTGTATAGTTATGTATGTATGTAAAAACACCATCGATTCCTTTTCCTTAAGTCATATAAATCAACTTAGTGACCTAACCAAAGCATCACTCAGTGAGTTTTCCTTTACAAATTATTTAACTAGTATACGTAAAGACTATTGCTATTAAAATAAAAATCCGTCAATAGAAAATTGAGAAATTCTATTATTAAAATTTCTCTCTTGAATCTCTGAAATTTAGCATACTAGAGGTTTCGGAGCTAAAAAATCGATCTAGCTAGGTTTTTTTTATAGAAAATGTATTTTTCTCAGTTTTTAGCTAATCAATACAATGACCTAAAATGTCAATAGAATAGGAATAAATTTAGCCGTCGCAATTGGACAACTTCCCAATTGAGCTAATGTCACTCACAATAGTTCAGTTGTGAAGTTGTCCAGTCGCATACAAACAGCGGGAGATCGAATCTCGGTGTTATTATTATTCTGTTTTTTAATTTTCGATATTTTTTGATATTTCTTTCATCATTTCTTCATTTTTAGTTTTTTATTAATATATATCCTACATATGTTCGTTAAAAATACCATTTACTTACAAAAAAAATATACCAAACCAGAGGTCAACCAGATATTAGTAGCTTATATGGGCTGCGATAAAAGAAAGGAAATTCAGGGATATTTCAGTAATATCATGAACCTGATTGTACAGTAACCTAAAATAAAATAATACGTACCCTTTACTGGGCATTAAAATACAGTATCGTGTAATCAACACAGTCATTGTACATAAAAGTTCCATTTACATATACAGTGTAATGTTCTGTAAGCGTATAAAGTAGATAACTGCGAGAGAAATGTTTGTGATAACTGCGTCTTAATTTTACGAGAACATTTGTGTTGTTTGACGGTATATGTGAGAGTTGTTATGAATTTATCTGCTTTTATCATTTTGTTTTAGCGCTGTATAATTATATTTTTTTGGTTATTAGTAAATATAAAGTTTAACGCGTGATAGTAGTGTAGTATAACGTTCCATTGCCTGTGAGGAGTCACTTAGAACGATGTATTATTGTATTGAAATTATCGTGAGACTGATCCATATTATAATATCTAAAACGGCAAGAACACCCACGTGCTGTGATCGATTACGTCGACCCGGGTTTCGAGTATGTCCGATGCTCATCATCAGGGCGAGTGCGCAGCGGCGTCTGCTAGGCTCCGGCGTGCACTGCGCGATGCATATCGAGCAGCGCGCCTCGACACAGCCATGAGGGGTGTGGGGTAGGTGTTTGCCTCTTGATAGAAGAATCTCTTGAAAATTAAATACCATCATAATTACAGCTCAGGTATCTCATACTGCTGGGCCCGAGCTTATTCCACAATAAGATTGAAATTAACCTATCACATTGGTCAGATGTGTTGGCTTTCTTTTTCGGTCAACTCACACGCCGTCGGTTCCATGCTGGGTGAAGAAAGGGCGGCGCGCGGCCCCATAAGCCGCCGTATTTCATCCCCGTCACCCTTAGGCCGACCAGTGGTACGGAGTTCCTTGTTGTCCGTGGCTAGCCCGGCAGACGTGATGGCATAAGGTTTCCTTTCGAGTTTTCAATCTTCTGCATTTATGTTATATGCATATTAAATCTTTCATTCTATCATTTTTTACGATACCAGCCGTTAAGATAGGGGGTTGTAATTGCATTCATAATGCCACTACACCAACAGATTAACTATGTGAGTTGCATATTATGTGTATACTATAATAGGTACCGTTACATTTTCTTTTTGCCTAACTTTTAGTATAACCGATGGAATGGAAATAGGAATTGGTCGGCGAGAGATTAGAAAGCCTTTAATTCGGATTACGGCACCGACTGCATGCTTATCGTACCATCGTTTTAAATATTTTTGTATTTTCTTTTTTATTTTGATTCATAAAACTCGTAAAAAGTTTTCTTGAGATATGAAGTTTACAATTTAATATGCCTTCGTTCTTCACTGATATTGGAAAAGATACTCATAGAGATAAGTATAGAAGGAAAACTTGAACCAAGATCCTCGAGGAAGGATTCTCGAAGTAGGCCTCTTTCTATTCCACTTAGAAGGAAAGTTGTGTATAATAATGGAAGATATATAGACGGATCTAATTTTAATTTACCTGCCAATATAGAAAAGCCTTAATTAGTTCAAGACTTGAATGTAAATAAGCTGAGAAAATAAGAAGAATGTAATAAAAATTCTATTAATAAAAATATCAAAATGATTGATTTATTTTATTATCAAGTTTTTCATGCCACAGCCGTTTTATTAAATTCTACCATCCTTGGTAAAGTTTGATGTGACACAAAAATTCTCGCTTTATCTGCAATGTCAATTACGGTAATTACTTGCCTTCGCGTAAGAATACCTGGACTTCATTTTAAATTGTTAGTGAAAAATTCTAGAAAATAATAAGGCTTTTATTAAATACTAGCTTTTGCCCGCGGCTTCGCCCGCGTAAAATTTACTTGAATATTGAACTATTATCGCAAAAAATATTATCGGCATAAAAAGTATTACATTTCTTAATTTAAGAAATACTCTATCTACGTGTCAATTTTCATCCAAATCTGCTCAACAGTTATTTCTTCTTATACACATTAAATTCCAGTGATTTCACCGGCATTGTACCCGATCCCGTAGGAATATCAGGCTAAAAATAGCTTAAATATGTTACTGGCTTAAAAATAGCTTTCCATTAGTGAAATAATTTTAAAATCGACCTAATTCTCAAGGTTGCTCCAGCCACACCGGGATAAAATATAGCCTGGGATAAAATATAGTCTTAAGTTATTCCTTATGTACGCCTGGTAGACCTGATGGCAAAATGTAATCAATATGGGTCCAGGCATTTTGATGATTAACTGTAACGAATAGACAGACAGACAAAATAATTTGGACCGTATTATGTGAGCATAAATAAAACCTATTATTTTGATAGACAAACAGACGCTTCAAATTTATTTATTTGTAGAGATAGAAAATTGGAATAATATCTTGATTGTAACTTACTGTCTGGTAGCTGCTAGAAATATTACCACGCTTTCATTGTTCGTGGGTGTCGCAAAATACTACTAAGACAAAGATTTACATCAACCTGGACCAATTGATGATGCCGTCTGGCCAACAATGTCGTCCGCCAGGTCATAAAATGTTGCTAGAACCTTTGCAATATATCTACGATGGCAGAAGAGTGCCTTCATATCGCGTCGATCCAAAGTAATTAGGATAAGCGCAAAATAATGATGATATATCATTGGCTGGGTGTCTTCGACTATATGCGTTTTATCCCTTTGGGGCAGCCCAAAATTGTTTCTTAGTGAGTGCTTACCCCAAATAACCGATCGGTATACAAAATTTCACATTCTTAGGCCCAGTATCTTTGGCTATACACTTTCACCCTCTTAGGGATTGAATTTCCAAAAATTCTTTGTTAGAGCTCGCTTATCCTTGCCAAAAATTTTTTCATAGTGCTTGGTAAGTGAGCACTAAGAATATTTTGGGGTAATCCAAGAAAGCTGACCGTGTACTAAAATGATCCTTCGTAGGCTCAGTGATTTCGGTTAAACGCTGTTCACCCCCTTAGGGCTAAAATTGCAAAAATCACTCTTTCCCCAAGAAAAGCAACTTTATACAAAATTCCATGTTTCTAGGCCTAATGATTTCGGCTATATATTTTGCACCCCTTTAGGAGTTGATTTTAATAAAATAATTTCTTAGAACTCATTTACAACAAAAGAAAGAGAATTGCATAGAAAGTTTTACGTTCCTAGCACTAATAGTTTAGTCTATACACTTTTCACCCCCTTCAGGGGGTGATTTTCCAAAAATCCTTTGCTAGTGCTCGTATACCCCAAGAAATAAGACGATGTAAAAAGAAAATACTTTCCCCTATTTCAACCCCTTATACCTATTTTTTCGTGATAAAAAGTAGCCTTATATCTTTTCTCAAGCTTTAGTCCATCTCTGTACCAAATTTCATCAAAATCGGTTAAGTGGTTTCGACGTGAAAGGCTATATGCTTTTCAACCCCTTAAGGATGTGAATTTCTAAAAATCTTTTGCTAGTACTTGTGCACCCCAAGAAATACGATGGTAAAAAAAAAACGTTTCTAGGCCCAATGGTTTCGGCTGTATGCTTTTGATATTTTAGGGGTTGAATTTCATCCCCATGTAAGTGAAACTACCAAAACGCTAGAACGAATATTTATTTATTTATTATCAGGAGCCTTATTACAAAGATTCACGGTTCTATCATCGAAAATAACGAATTTCCATACAAAATGTCATCCCCTATTTCAACCCCTTTTACCTATTTTTTCACAATAAAAAGTAGCCTGTATTCTTTCTCAAGCTTTAGTCCATCTCTGTACCAAATTTCATCAAAATCGGTTTAGACGTGAAAGACTATATGCTTTTCACCCCCTTAAGGGGGTGAATTTCCAAAAATACTTTGCTAGTGCTCGTGCACCCCAAGAAATACGATGGTGTAAAAAAAAATACGTTTCTAGGCCCAGTGGTTTCGGCTGTATGCTTTTTGGTATTTTAGGGGTTGAATTTCATCCCCATGTGAATGAAATTTCCAAAACGCTTGAACGAATATTTATTTATTTATTATCAGGTACCTTAATACAAAGATTCGTGGTTCTATCATCGAAAATGACGAATTTCCATACAAAATGTCATCCCCTATTTCAACCCCTTATACCCATTTTTTCGTAATAAAAAGTAGCCTATGTTCTTTCTCAAGCTTTAGTCCATCTCTGTACCAAATTTCATCAAAATCGGTTTAGACGTGAAAGACTATATGCTTTTCACCCCCTTAAGGGGGTGAATTTCCAAAAATACTTTGCTAGTGCTCGTGCACCCCAAGAAATACGATGGTGTAAAAAAAAATACGTTTCTAGGCCCAGTGGTTTCGGCTGTATGCTTTTTGGTATTTTAGGGGTTGAATTTCATCCCCATGTGAATGAAATTTCCAAAACGCTTGAACGAATATTTATTTATTTATTATCAGGTACCTTAATACAAAGATTCGTGGTTCTATCATCGAAAATGACGAATTTCCATACAAAATGTCATCCCCTATTTCAACCCCTTATACCCATTTTTTCGTAATAAAAAGTAGCCTATGTTCTTTCTCAAGCTTTAGTCCATCTCTGTACCAAATTTCATCAAAATCGGTTTAGACGTGAAAGACTATATGCTTTTCACCCCCTTAAGGGGGTGAATTTCCAAAAATACTTTGCTAGTGCTCGTGCACCCCAAGAAATACGATGGTGTAAAAAAAAATACGTTTCTAGGCCCAGTGGTTTCGGCTGTATGCTTTTTGGTATTTTAGGGGTTGAATTTCATCCCCATGTGAATGAAATTTCCAAAACGCTTGAACGAATATTTATTTATTTATTATCAGGTACCTTAATACAAAGATTCGTGGTTCTATCATCGAAAATGACGAATTTCCATACAAAATGTCATCCCCTATTTCAACCCCTTATACCCATTTTTTCGCAATAAAAAGTAGCCTATGTTCTTTCTCAAGCTTTAGTCTATCTCTGTACCAAATTTCATCAAAATCGGTTTAGACGTGAAAGACTATATGCTTTTCACCCCCTTAAGGGGGTGAATTTCCAAAAATCCTTTGCTAGTGCTCGTGCACCCCAAGAAATACGATGGTGTAAAAAAAAAATACGTTTCTAGGCCCAGTGGTTTCGGCTGTATGCTTTTTGGTATTTTAGGGGTTGAATTTCATCCCCATGTGAATGAAATTTCCAAAACGCTTGAACGAATATTTATTTATTTATTATCAGGTACCTTAATACAAAAATTCGTGGTTCTATCATCGAAAATGACGAATTTCCATACAAAATGTCATCCCCTATTTCAACCCCTTATACCCATTTTTTCGCAATAAAAAGTAGCCTATGTCCTTTCTCAAGCTTTAGTCCATCTCTGTACCAAATTTCATCAAAATCGGTCCAGTGGTTTAGACGTGAAAGCGTAGCAGACAGACAGACAGACAGACAGACAGACAGACAGACAGACAGACAGACAGAGTTACTTTCGCATTTATAATATTAGTAAGGATTATTACGTTAATGAAATGGGAATGCTGTATAAATTATTTAAGTTTATCTAATCATTTTTATTTTTGATAATTATATGGTCATTGTAAATATATTTAACTTATGGTCCGACCATGAATGCTGTAAAGTGTTCGAAACGTCAATCAAAAATCAAATAAAAAAGTATATGTTCGTAAAATAGTGTCATTTTATTGAATTGATACAGAGTGAGTATACGTTATTTGCCTTCTTAGCCCTATCGTTTGACTACTGGGTATCTGCCTCCTCACCAAAATGATTATCATCAACCTACTATACACTATTTACAGTAGCTGTATCATACTTATTTATTAAATTTATTTTGGACAGTAAAAATATATATTTAAATAGTTGTCAACGATACTGTCAGGACGCATCGCTCGTTGAACCGTCAACCGTTGGGGAAAAAGGTTCTCGAGCGACTACGAATCGGACAACGCAGCGTCGGACGATCCTATAGATGGACTGAGGACATCTTAAAAGTCGCAGGGAACTGTTGGATGCAAGTGGCATTGAGTCATTCTGAGTGGTATTCTCGTGGAGAGGCATATTTCCCACAGTGGACCGCTATTAGTCGACTTTTATGACAAAAACGAGCAAAAAAGGAGAAGGTGAATTGTATTCCTTTATCGCAGTGAAAACAAATTAACAAATACAAAAATTACAATAATCATGGGACTGTATATTGTCAATTCTAATATCCTCCGTAATATTTTACAGGTCTTTATCTCTCTGCCGTATTATAAAATAGATATAGATAAGATATAAGATTGTCACATAACGTTTTTATGTACCAGTCAAAGGCAGCAATAAAATTATTAATTTTTCATGTAACATTCAAAATTAAATGGCTTTTATTTAAATCCAAGCCCTTTGTTCAATAACAAAAGTAAAATCCATGGCCATGGAAAAAGGGAAACCTCTTTGCATCCTTTATTCAGGGCGATTGTAGATAGCACAACTCGGTCCCATTTTAACATAATCTTAAGTCAACGTTTTATAATGTTTAAATGAATAAAATTGAAATGATTTCGTTCATGTTTTATACATCTTAGTTCTTAGAAAAGTTTTTGCTAAATATTGATTTGAATATGGCAATACGACCACGGAATTTATGTCATCAGTTTGTATAGTACTTCGTTAATTCTACGCGAATATGCATTGGATTACATTTTACTACAGCTAATTGCATTGTGCTAATATGGTGATCACTATTTCGGAGCGCAAGAGCTTTCTCCATAATAGAAATAATGTAAAAATAGGAAAGTAAGTGTGTACAATTATCATGATAAATTGACACGTATATAATTTTTCAATCCATCCCTTATAAGGTTTCCTTTCTTTTTCCACACGAAATCTTAAATATTGCCTGACAATCCCTCTACAACCCGAAAGCCCTTTAAGATTGATTTTAGTAGACACTTCAATCAAGAACATTATGGTTTATATGCTGTTTTGTTTTGATTGGATTCTTGTTTTAAAATTTTAACTATTTGCATTGACATTTTATTAAGGCACAACGGATTTTACTGAGTTGATGTATGTTAGTTGGAGAGGGGAAGAGTATTGATTTCAGCGTGGTAAAGTATGGGGAGCTTAATACTGAGATTGAATAATAAAATCAGTATGATTATTTCAATTCAGTTATAATTTAATTTGCCGTGTGGTGTTGGAACAAAAACATAATATACCACCCCTTGCTCGCGGAGGACGTTAAAGAGGACTAAAGAAAGTATGCAGAAATTAAGAGAGTTGTAAATCGTATTAGTCGGATATAGTATGTAGATAATAAGTAAAAAAAGAGTCTGTGACACAGAAGGAAATCGTGAAATAAAACCAGTCTGACCAGTGTGGTACAGTAGTTACAATTTCCCGACTATTGTGGAGGAAACTCAAGCGCAGTAGTAGGACATAATTATGTGAGTTGGGATGATGATTATGACTATTTAATTTGTAATCAAAGTATTGTTTTTTGGTTTATAAATTATGATTAAAAATTACCGTTCATTCCAAATATCAATTACTATTTCAAATTAATCATCAGTATTGTCTACGGACGTATATAAGCTGAGAAGACTGAACCTAGATACATGGCTACTATTGGGCATCAGCCTCCTTTGCATGAGGGAAATTATGGGCAGGCATAGTTATCAATAGAGTTTTCTAATAATGTTACTTGTCTTCAGCTAGTAATTAATTGTTACAATACCTATAGGAAATAAAATATTAGAAAATATTATATTTCTATTCTCTTACCACAGGGATAACTTTAGCACACTCTTCTTTACTATGGTTTGAATGTACGCCGTCCATTCCGTCCGGAGTAATGAAAAGGTGGTGCTCCATAACCAATTGTATTCCCTACCCTTCCCCATTGGGCCGACCACTGGTATCTAATGTTAGATGTCGGCCCCGAAATTTAATACTCCTACGCATTCTTTTACAGGATATATGAAATGATAATTTTAAATATATTTGGATGAACGAGCATGTTTTCTTTGGTAAATTGTGTTTTTAGAATAATCTAATTAGATACTAACAATAATTGGTGAAATAATAGAAAAAAAAAACGAATAAAAACCAAGTTTCGAAGCCGATTGGAACGTATCTTATGGTGGGCTAACCTGTTCAACCTAGCTTAGGCTAATACTTCGATTCTCCTTTCTCCTGGGGTAGGTTTCTAAGATTATTGCAGAATACGAAGAGCTTTATTGTGGGAAATAGGATCACAATGATAATAGTAACCACTGTGTTACATTTTTTACCAAATTAAAGTTATTGAAGTGCGCGTAATAGATATTATAAACAGCATCAGCCGTGAGTTTGAAAACTAAAGAAACAACCGCTCCTACCAACAGTTATAGTCAAGTGTACTTACAATAATAATAATACTTTTATTTTTATGAAACCATTAACTGATCGACGTCCGTCACCGGATATAGACTGCTATAAGAGGAATTAATTCAATAAAAGCCACGCTTGGCAGGTAGGTTTGCATTTGTGGTGGTGTAATTTTCTCTGGTGTGTACTGCTGCTCTTTTTTATGGTCATCCTGTAGCCAATTCTTAAAATGCCAGCGGGCAAGTTAGGGATGGTGACACAACGTAATCTTTAGCCGTCATCATTTGCTGTGAGGTAGCGGCTACAAATATTACTAACACTTACATTACTTGTAGGTGTCGTAAAAGCTGACTAATAACCTAAAATTGACCTGAGCTAACTCCATTTGACGTTTTTTGGCTGTCAATCAACGGTCATAAAACTGTTGCCAAAATTATTTAAAACTAGTGGTCGCCGTGTGGTCGAAATTCGCCCATAATTCATTTTAATAATTTTTTCTGCTACACAATTTTCTTTTAATTTTATTTATGTATAATTGTAAATTGAGCAAGCTGTACTTCACTAATAACTATATAATATATAAGCATAAATCTCTATTTATCATTGTCATCATAATTATGATTGTTTGACATTCAGTTCGACCAGAGATTTTAACCGTAAACAAAAGTGTATAAGCGTTGCTACGCAACACACTCACATAAACGTGTGTGTGTGTGTGTGTGTGTGTGTGTGTGTGTGTGTGTGTGTGTAGTGATTGCGTTGTAGTGTTGTAGTGTGCGTAATGCCTTTTTTAATGAATTTAATGCATTTATAATCCATTATTATATGCAATTTCAGTTTTATGCACTTCTCCTCATTATATACATCAACTGTGCCAAATTTCATACTTATCCATCCACGTAATTTTCGTAAAAAGGGGTACAAAGTTTTTGCTTCACGTATCAATATATATATGATGGCAAAAGAGATACATATTGCATTAACTTCAAGTAATTGAGGCTTGGGAGCAGGATGATGATGATAACCCATCACCACTGGACTTTTCATTTATTTAAATATAGAAGTGTGCATTAAAGCTAAAAGAATATAAAATTTTAATTAACTCTTGCAGTGATTAAGATAACTGCAATGTTCTTTGTTCAGAGCATGTACGGCTTCGTATACTGTAAAACCTTACTACAGCTAATTTCCCAAGAGAAACACCGCATTTGTCACACTCAATTTATTACTCACTTACGCAATTCGCTATGGAAAAGAAAAGAAAAATAAAAATGTTCTTTGTGTAGTAAAACATGTCAACAACTTTATGATAGGAAACCGTACTTGTTTTTTTCGATCATAGGAAATCAAACTCCTATACATTAGCTTATCCATGAGCATATTATTACGATACAGTAAAGTTCATTTATTTTAAGAGACAATCTCAAGAGCAACGAGCTTTGTTTCCATATTTTTTTAGGATTCCGTACCCAAAAGGTGCTAATGGAATCTCATTACTAAGTCTTCGTTGTCCATTCTATCTATATATGCATCTATCAGCGAGGTCAATCTTATAAACTGTATTAGGTAGGTATTTGAAATTTACATCACAATCACATAGCGAATGGCTACTACTGATACAGTAAATAATAAAAAATGTAAAACTATTTTTATTCAAATTCAAATTATTTATTATGCATAAACCCCGAAAGGGCACTTACATATTGTCAGGTTTACAATTTCCAAAAAAATATACTACCACCGGATCGGAACGCGATCGCTACTGAGAAGATCCGGCAAGAAACTCAGCAGGCTTGTCATTATTTTTAATTTTTTTTTTCTTCTTACTAGTTATACAATTGTGTACATGTTTTGTAAGAACTAGCTCCAGTGTGATGCCCTTCGAACCGCAAGACACTTAATATAATTTAAACGATTATGGCTGGACCAGATCCCACAAGCGGCACCCGATCACGAGTTAACTACTAGAGCAGCCATCACTCCCCTCAACCACTATGGAGGGAAGGGAGAGACCCGCTCCACGCAGCTACCGCAAGTAGATTCTTATGTGAGCATGACCAACACCACAATATGTTACAAACGGTGAAAATACAAAAATTCGTTAGGCAAAACATGCTACACTTTACAATAAAAGTTAAAAGTACATTTACAAACAGTATATTTAAAATAACAAGGAAATTGCTGAATGAGGAGCTGCTCACAACCAATCTGTATTGTCATCTACATAATCCGAGATTTTATAATAAGCTTTTTTATAAAGTCTATTCTTGATGGCTTTTTTAAACTTTTTCATAGGCAGGTCTCGGATATCTTTAGGTAATCTATTGTAAAAGCGTATACATTGCCCCATGAATGATTTGCTAACTTTTTGGAGACGAGTAGTGTGTACAACTAATCTGTCCTTATTACGAGTATTCATTTCATGAATGTCACAATATGTCTTACAGTTAGCGATATTTTTTTTTGACATATAATATAATTTCGTATATATATTTACAGATTGTAATTAAAACTATTTTAAGCATTTTATCAGCGAACCATTACCATGAACGCTACAAAGAAGTCGAAACGTCGGGCAATCAAAAATCAAATAGAAACGCGATAAAATTCGTAAAGTAGTTTTATTTACAATGTGAAAATACTCGTGTAAACATCAGAGATCATTATTTATACGGATTTCATTCACAGAGTCCTTTCGTGACATTGAACGCTGAAAAGTGAAATCAAAAATCAAATAAATACAAATAATATTTGATTTTTGATTGCTCGAAATTTCGAACAGTTCTATTTAAAATGTAATTATGTATCGGTAATAGCCATTACCTGGGACATATGTTTCACCTGTAGTGGGAATAGGTGCTCCACCACTCTAACCGTGCTAGGGTGGTCAGGGTAGAGAATCTCAGTGAGAGGAGGGCCTGCGCACGAAGTTTACTCGGCACTGCACGATACGGGTGACCCCAGTGGTCACGCTCGTGACTATCCAGCATTTCCTGCCGATTCACGTCCTTGGCGTGACAGATGGCCAGCCGGAAGGCAGATTACCCATTGCGGTAAGCCTCGTACAGTTAGCCCTCCCGTTGGGAATCGTGCTGATGACGTTAACTGCGAGAAAGGCCCTCCGAGTGCGTATACACGCTGCCCGGAGGTCCTAGGAAGGCTCTATATTAATCCTCTATATTTGTTATACATGCTACAACCTATACAAATAGGATAGTAAGAAATCAATCAATAAATCTTAAAAGAATGCAAATTCATATTATTGTATATGTATATTGTATTCATGTTATTTTATTATATATCATATTCATTAGCGCATCCGTTTTTAAATACGTACTAGGTGTCTTCCTGGACATCTCAGGTGCTTTCGATAACGCCTGGTGGTCAATGCTACTTCTTAAATTAAAGGCTCGTGGTTGCTATAGAAATATCTACCAAATCATACAGTCGTACTTTTTAAATGGCTCGACTAAACTGAAACTTGGTCACCATGCTGTGTCGAAACCACTGACGATGGGCTGCCCTCAAGGTTCCGTATTAAGTCCATATTTATGGAATTTAGGTTTTGACGATTTTCTCGAGTTACCTCTACCGATAAATTGTCTACTGATCGGCTATGCAGACGACGGACTTTTACTTATACAATCGAATACAAGGGATGGTTTAGAGAAATTAGCGGAAACATGCCTTAATGATATATTTGATTAGGGTACACGAAACCGGCTTGCCTTCGCACCACAAAAAACATATCATCTTTTATTAAAAGGACATTTACAATCGGCGCCGCGTATAAAATTCAATAATATGACTGTCAAAAAGAAATAATCAGTTTGCTATCTCGGCCTAGTCTTAGAAAAAAATTTTTCATTTATTGAACATATTAAAACTGTAGGCGAAAAAGCGAAACGGAATTTCTACGCGCTTACTAGAATATCCACATCTACTTGGGGCCTTCGTTTTAATACACTTAAAACCATATACATGGCCACATATTTGGGGTGTATTTGTTACGCTGCACCTGTATGGGCCGATAGGGCCACCATAGGGGCGGCTCTCCTTAAATTACTACAGAGCCAACGATTGGCCCTAATATTCTTATGTAAAGCCTATAGAACGGTTAGTACCGAGGCCTTACCAGTACTCGCGGGTGTACTTCCGGTTGATTTGGAGATTCAGAGACGAGCGTCAATGTATTACACTACAAAGGAAACTATGAATATAGATTTCCTTCTACCGCGCGACCGAAATAAAATTGCTAGATTGTTTGCACCACAATCCATTGTCTATGAGGAACTTTTAACTGAATGGCAAGAAAGATGGGATTCATCATCGAAAGGTCTTTATCTATTTTTTCCATGCATCCGGGAGCGCCTGGAGAAGGTGTGGCTGGAGGTTGACCACATCGTGGCCCAATTTTTAACTGGCCATGGCAACTTTAAATGTAAATTATTTTCTTTTAAACTCGTACCATCACCATTATGTCAATGTTCCACATCTGACCACGAGTATGAACAATCAGCACATTACATTTTCTGCGAGTGCGATCTCTGGCGAAACGAGCGTAACCTTATGTTAAACAGTTTGCAAGTCACCTGTGGGGTAGTATACTATACGGACCTTGTAGCAACTCGAGAAAATTTCCGTGCGTTCATGCGTTTCTGCCATACCTACTGTAGCAATCAATCTTAACGCTCACATATAGGCCCCGTTAAGCTCTTCCGTATCCGTGGTGCCGTACTGCTGCGCTATCGTAGCTGTACACCTTTTTACTTATTGGCTGACTAGTCATTTTGTTTTCCTGTCTCCCGCTTTGCCTAGGAGGGAAGTGGAATCTCTCTTTCCAACTCCTCCTCTTTAATCTTTTCTAATTAAATTTGTTGCGGGTCCCAAGACAATTAAAATCATATCCCGGGACTGCCTGAGGGTCAAACCTCGGTGTCATTTATGGAGACCATTGTGGATCCTGGCTTATAGGAGTTACAATGGTGGGAATGTGTGGTGGGATTAGTCCCAAAAAAAAAAAAGAATGCAAACAAAATGTGATGGAACAAGTAATTTACTCCATCGCTTCCCTTCCTGTGAGCATCGTAAAAGCAACAACTTACGCGTAAGAAACACCATTAATGTAAGCGAATGAAGAGACCGAATAAACTGTTATGCTGGCTCCTGTAGTCTACTACTAATCTTTTCAAATATAAAAGGAGGTTTGCCTTCATAGAGAGATGACCTAGATACACGGTAGCGTGTTAAGCCAAATTGAAGCAAGGAGCGCGCCTATATATAATTACACGAACGATTTTAAGCAACTTTTGACCCTTTCATAACTTATTACAAAATAAATACACTAATTTAAGCATATATAAAGAGTCCCATTACAGAAGGCAGTGTTCTAAATAATGTAATCATCATCATCATTTCAGCCTATCGCCGTCCACTGCTGGACTTAGGCCTCCCTCATGTTGCACCACAATGAGCGGTCCTGTGCCGCCTGCATCCAACGACGCCCAGCTACTTTTACTAGGTCATCGGTCCACCTAGTGGGGGGGCGTCCTACACTGCGTCGTTCGATACGTGGTCGCCACTCAAGAACCTTTCTTCCCCAGCGGTTGTCGGTTCGTCGAGCGATGTGGCCTGCCCATTGGCACTTCAGCGTGCTAATTCTTCGTGCTATGTCGATTACACCCGTTCTTCTGCGGATTTAAATTTAAATTTAAATAATGTAAACAGAGCTTAAATAGTTATTTAAAATATTTAAAATTTATCATTTTTATTACATACTGATTGAATATTTTGATTACATACTGACTGACATATAGAATAAAAACCTAAACCACTTTCAGATTACCTAAACACTTCAAATTCAGCTTCCAGTTAGATATTAGTGTACAAAGAAAAAAAATTATTAATAAAATATGAAAAAATCTATAAAATCGATTTTATTAGGTATAAAACTTAGTCGCTTACATGATTATAATAGCAAAAACTTAGAAAAGCAGAATAAGTTTAATTAAGAAATCTTAGTTATAACGTTTTTAAAAGTCCTTTAATTTCATTATTTATAAAACTTACATTTACGTATTTGAAAAATAAGTGTAATTTTAACGCGTAAACTTTTATAGTAGAGGAAAAACAATAAATGGTGTTTTAAATTTACTAAAAAATATTATATGTTTTTCTAGTAAATAAATATGAGGATAATCTACAGGAACTTGGCAACCATTTATATCTCATGTTTATTGTCGGTGAACTCGACATCATTATCATAATCTTGAACTTGGCTGCCTTTTTCAAATTTATTTTTCAACCGAGATTCAGTATTTCAGAGAACATGAAGAAGAAATATTAGTTACAACTGATATACGTTTAATTCATTTGTAATTTTAATTTATTGCCATATTTATTAAATTTTATAAGTCCTATTTTTGGAAGCAGTCATCAGTGCAGGAATATTTTTTAAGTGCATAAGCGGGCGCACAGCCGCAGATGCCCTCTCTCGTCTTGGCCCGCCGTGATCCAATGGAATGAAGGTCGCTACGACTGGCGGAGGGTATAGATGCAATATCTGACCGGCAGTCACTTTTAACCTCAACTGCCGCTTTAAATCATCAACATTGCTTTGCTAACTCGCCGAATCTACCAGGATCTGGTGCTTATCAGCGTAGACTGCCTTCTTTGCCAAGTCAGACTTTATTTGTCACGCGAGAGGTAATCACTTAAGAAACTTGTCTGCAAAAGCGTACAAGTTTTCTGCTGACCAGCTTTAATATTTTTCTTTTGCTCTCGGGCCAGCTGAGAGCCCGCAATGTGCGAGGTCCTTCTGTAATAAGATTGGCTTCCTTAGTCATATGCGAGCGCATGATCGAAAATTACGGCGGAGCTCCGGAGCGGCATGGCCGAAATCGGTCGGATCATCATCATCATCAAACTTTATAAGCTACAAAAGCGTCTAAGTATTATTATAATGCTTAACTTGAATTTTCCGTGTGGTGACGGAGTAAGAATAGAAATCACCACCTCACTCTCTGGCCCGTGGCTGCCCGACTAAGGGATATAATATAAATATTTGCAAGAGAAGGAAAACTCGCAACGAAACCCTATACCAACACCTTTGACTAGCGTGGTATAGTAGGTCAAAATCCCTCCCATGGCGGAGGAGGCCAACCCAACAGTGGGACGTGTATGGGTTGATGATGATGATGAATGCTTAACTCTGTGTCAATAAAATAATATTTAACTATCTCTACGTATATACTACGCTTTGAATAATCTGCATAGTCTCAAAAGTATTTTGAGGGTGATTCCCAGAACGCACAAAGTTCTAATTCGTTTATAAGTTTCTACAGTTCTCACAAGCCTTTAAAATTTATTATGAATTTGAAATTATTTCCTTATTTTTACGTGATTCATGCTAACTTCATTATACAAATTACTGAGATTTAGTATATACGCTGGGTTATTTATAAAAACTTATCTACGAGTGAACAAGTGGGTCAACTTGTGGCAATCACGTATGTAGGATTATGGAGTAAGAATACACTTAACCACTCCCTCTCTTGCCTGTGGGTGTCGTAAAAGACTAAGGTATATAATAATAAATATTATATACGTTTAGTCATAACATCCATGTAAGCTGTATCTATGAAGGAAACAACGAAATTTTTGTTTCCCTACACGTCGTTTCTGCCAACACGTCTGTCCAAGTGGCTGGTTAGGTCAATTTACCTTCGGTAATGGAGAAGACCCGAGCCCAACAGTGGGATGTATGTGGGCTGAGATGATGATGATGATCATGTATAATGTCTCTAATCCCTATGAAAGATAAAACCACATACAGATTTTTAAGTTTTTCTTAATTATCGTAAAAATCTATTTATGAAATATTGAAAATGCAATTTTTTATTTTATTTTTATTATACATAATTTTACTATGGTTCTTTTATATTATAATTAAGAAAAGGTGCTATCGTCTTAACGCCAGGTATCTAAACTAGTAAAACTCCGCTATTTAGAATTTATATCAGTTTTAGCATACGTTTGTCATGTACATAACCTAGAATCTTTATACCTTTTTCAAATTATCTGATATTAACTTACATATAAATATGTATCCAATGAAATCGTTGAACGTAATATTCACTCCTTTCTAAAAGTCAAATTAATTTTAAACTTTGCACACTTATCAAGGACCGATGAAATGCAATAATTTAAAGAGTCCCATTATCCTTACAGAATTAGCATATTTTTTTATAACTGGCTGAAATTTTGGCGTGGCTTGCTTTAACCTGAATCAATCACTTTTTTCTTGTAATCTTAAATACAACTAAAATATTTTTGCTCAATGATAGCTTTCTACTGAATTTATTTTCTAATCTAAATCAAACTATCAAAAAGCTCTTGTGGGCTATCAAATACTTTTAGGAGAAACTTTCTTTATATTCTTATACGAACCATATGATCTGATGTTCGAAATCGGGGAAGGAAAATAAATGTCGGCCCGGCCGCGACGCCGGTCGCCGTCGCCCCCTACCAGGACGCCGGTCGCCGTCGCCCCCTACCGGGACGCCGGTCGCCGTCGCGAGGCTAACTTCGCGGGTGTCCGGACTAAATCCCTGGTCCGGTTACCCGCAGTCTCTGCTAGCGCGGCATCAGGCGCAAGTACTTGCACCTGCGTCGCCCCAGTCGCCGGCGGCGGACCGTGCTTGCGTGGAGTCTTTCCTCCCGCACACGGTCCGCCGTCTCCTTCCGCGAGATGACAGCCTCGCAGAAGGCGGCAACGGCGTCCCAGTTCCTGACGCTGGCGACTATCTCCCTAGCGATGGTCGGCAGATCTTACCTAAACTAAGTGTCTTAGCTTTCCGATAAAGGATATTTCTTTGTGAGATTTATTTATTTCTTAAATTACCAATTACATCTATTACTACAGGTTGTACCTAGATTGACCCGGACCAACTCCATCTGGTACCATTTGGGTCAACGATTACATTCCCAAGAGGGTTGACGTCAGGCAGGCGGCCGGTCATAAAAGTCATTGCCGAAACTTTTTGCAATATGTCAAAACAGATGACATATTGCGTCGACCCCAAGTAATTGGGATAAGAGCAAGATGATGATGATGATCTATTACTACAGGTTTCCCCAATGCAATAGTTTAAGTCAACATAAACCATTAATAACATTATCTGAAAAAAAATTTTTTCTAAATTCTATGAATTCTAAAATCTATGTTAAAATAGGATATTATGAAATTATCAACGAGAGTCATTATATAAAATTATACATTATTATAGTATATTCCAAATAACATTGCTCTTTTGAATTCTACAATTGAACAAACGAATAGATCAATTTTGTCGGCGAGCCGATTCAATGTTCGTAGCGTTCGCGTCAAGGGTGCCATAGTGGTGCCCACACGCCGGCGTTAAATTCGAGTTGGCTTCGTACAAGGGTGTCGTACAATACTGATGTGGCCTTTAAATTGGTGAATTCACTAGCTCGTCGTAATATAAATCCTAAATTCCTGTAAGCTTTTTTTTTTTTTTTTTTTTTTTAAATGACCACTGACGACAAGTTAACGCTGCTCCAGTGGTCGGCCCAAACGACGAAGGCGACGTGGTTTTCGGGTGGGTCGTGGGAGTTGCGTGCTTAAGCCCCTCTGTCGCCCCGGATGGAGTGGTGCGGAGGCGCGCCAACCGCGGCCCACCCACAAAATAAAAAAAAAAAAAGCTTTTTTAAAAAGATTTGTATGTGATCTTTGAACGTTAAATCCGCACTCACACGAGCCCCTAGATCTCTGATCGTGCTCACGCGCTTCAGTATTTCAGTAGCGATCTTATAGGTGAAATGTAGATGAAGAAAATTTATTATAGGTGAAATGTAGTGAGGTCTTTGCCCTACTAAATGATATCACCGAGCATTTATCGATATTAAACTGCAATTTATTCTTTTGGCTCCACTCGACCACTCAATTCACGTCTTCTTGCAAGCGCTGGCAGTCATTTCTGTCTTTCACTGCTAACAATAATTTGAGGTCATCCGCAAAGAGCAAACAGTGGTCTTCGTGGACGACACTCGGTAAGTCGTTTATCATAATAATTAACTCTAACGGGCCGAGGTTTGAACCCTGACTCACGCCAGTTCTTGTGAAATATTCCTCAGAATTGAATTCAGCATATTCCACGTATCCTATGTCTATCTTATAGATGAAGAATTGTCAGAGCCTAGGTCCTTCTGAGGCCCAAGGGAAGTAGCAGCAGCTCTTAGGAACACCATAGACCAAAAGATGTATGATTCTGGATGTAGGCATACAAGATTTAAAGGAAGTTTTTTTGAACATTTTTGATAATTTACTTAACCCTATGGTCAACTGAAGTCACAATACAAGATCCCAGAAATAGCCGATTCGAATCGTCTAAAATACACCGAGCGTATGTCGTCACGTAATTCATATTATTACGCTCAATGAGTGCCAATTTGCAAATCTTTTCAGACAGCGTTGAAAACGAGGGTGCCCTCAATCCTTTCAGTTGTTCACTTACCATTATTTACAGGGGCACAACCGTTGAGTGTTAAGTACCCACTTAATGTCGCCGTTAAGTGCGTAACTACTTGTGTCATTGTACTGCAGATTATCGCCTCTTAGATTGCGGAATGCTTTAGCGAGGTTACGTAATGGGGTTATACGCTGTTTTGTTTAAATATTTTAACACATTAATATATTCTCAACTATTATTTTAAATTAGTATTACAAGGCTAAAAAGGTTTTATAATTTCGTTATCTGCGTCTGTAAAGTAGTAAACAATAAAAACTTAATTTGAATAATTCATTATCAGCCCGGCTCATATATGTCCCACTGTTGGGTTCGGGCCTCCTCCACTATGGGAGGAAAATTGACCTACGCTACGCGATTTCGAGTTTTCCATTTCTTGCATAGATGTTATATGCATACTATATCTCTTAGTCATCTTTTGCGATACCCAAGGACAAGAGAGCGGGTGGTGAATTGTATTCTTACCCAGTTACAACACGGTCAAGAATTTAAATAAATATATTCAATTTATTTAAGTGCTTATACTCGGTTTTGAAATTCAGACGACTTTCTTTGCGAGGGACATCTATAGGATTAAGAATTGTCCACGCTTCGCTTCAAGTAAGCGATATAGTAATATATAGAAGTTGTATAAGTAATCACAGATCTTATATATAACCATCTTCTTTAAATCTCATTTCGTGGAGGTTTCCATTTTTGCAACAGAAGGCAATATAGAAAATTGAATTCAGTTCTCGTCGAGTACTTACTATACGGTACATGTAGAAATCGTATTCGGGTCGAGGAAGGAAATTGAATCGGACATACTACTTGCTTGTCCAGTATTATTGGCTACTGGAAATAATACCTAATAACTAACGTGGACAAATTGCCACTATAAACAATTCGCGGTCCATATATGGATTAAACTGAATAATCATAATGTTTTAAACCAAAATGCTTTAATTTAATGGTGAACGTAACATAGTACGTTAAGTAACTGAGATATTGTTAAACTATTAGCTATTATTCGTGTGGTAACTGAATAAGTAAACAGTAAATAAATATTTATACCTTCATCACTCCCTATGTTTCTCGTGGATGTCGTAAAACACGATTAAGGAATATAATACGAGAAGAGAATAAAAATTCGAAATAAAACATACAAGAGAAGGATAATTCGCAATAAAACTCTATACCAACCTATTAATAGTGGTAGGACCACACTGTTGACAGTTGTATGTCTACAGCCACGGGCCGGTCCGTCCAAGGTAGTACCACACTCTCGCAGAAAATCGACGTCCGAGTAGTAGCAATTTGCGCTTCGTTAGGTAAGCGAGAGAGCTCATGCATGCATTCATACTCCTTTTACTTTCTTTGCGGTATGCAGTGGCCTTGCAAAGGTCTATGAGCGGCAGCAAAACTTACCATCAGGTGTACTGTCTGCTCTTTGTCACCGTTTGCAAGAATAAAAAATCTAATCAGTATGGTATAGTAAGGTCAATTTCTCTCCTATTGTAGATGAGGCTTGAGCCCAGTAGTGGGACGCTTATGAGATGATATGATGAATGATGACAATGATTCGGTATTGATAGAAATTCATGCATTCAATATTTCAGGTTTGTCCTTTCCTGTGTATTCCTAGAAAGTAATATTTTAAGGACAGATAAAATATTGTTCTCGTTGGTGCAATGCTAATAATATATAACTGTCGATTGCGATGATGAAATTCGAATCGCAATAGCAATATTTGCATAACACAGAATAAATTGCATCCTCTTAAAAAAGTTTTAGCTTGACTTCCCAACCGGTGGCCTACCACCCACTTGGCGCTTGGAAGAGGTACGCATCTGGCAGGCTCTAGGCTTGTTTGCCGCCTCCTCTTGTCACCTGGACAGATCGGGTGGTGCACAAAGCACCATGGTTTGCCGCCAAAACAAAAACAGCCTTTGACGAAATTCGGCACTATGCCCAATAGATGGCGGTACGTTTAATTTTTAATGTTGAAGTAAAATTATAAGATTAATTGCAGATCCTACTATTCATGGTTTTTATTCTTCTGAATTATTTTGAGGTCTGCATTTTAAACTAAGCATATTTGTTAGTATTACGTATAAACGGCTGCAGTCTCACTTCCACGTCCCAAAAACGACTTTGATCTAGTTGTATATTAGTGGAAAAGGCGTTTGAACCCGAGTCAGCGGATAATCGGACTGAATATTAGTTCAACATTCGCAAGCCTCTCAAGGCTTTGTTTCCTGTGGATGATCGTAAAAGACCATGAAGGGATACAATCCCAAGCAGGTAATGATTATCGTCGTCATCACCATCTCAGCCTGTATAAATTCCACTGTTGAATAAGCCGAGGCCTCCTCAACAATAGGAGGAAAATTTACCTACTATTCCACACTGGTCAGATGTGTTGGAATAGGTTTTATATCGAGTTTTCCATCTC
This sequence comes from Lymantria dispar, assembly GCA_032191425.1. NCBI lineage: Eukaryota > Metazoa > Arthropoda > Insecta > Lepidoptera > Erebidae > Lymantria > Lymantria dispar. Next base: position 24,931,433 of record CM063452.1, on the reverse strand, counting down.
TTGCTAACAGATAACATCTATATGTTATCTGCGTATTTTTCGTAATCCCTTAGTCGTCTTTTACGACACCCACAGGAAAGACAGGGGTGGTTAATTGTATTTTTATTTCGTAACTATAAAGATAGTATCACTGCAAGAAAAAGTAGAATTGCAACAAAACTCTATCTCCGTTCTGACCAGCGTAGCGTCAATTTCTCTGGAGAATGATCGAGTCCAATACTGCACAGAATGAATAATACCTCCATAGAACATATAAAGTTTCTATTAGTAACACAAAAACTTATGCCCGATTTTCGAAGCATTTTTTTTGCTCTGCAGCGGGAAATTCGGTATCCATCACGCTTGAGTCTTTGTAAATGTAAAATATATAAAAAAGAACAAAATTATACACTTATACACCATGCATGATTATTAAGACACAGTTCGCACTAAAATACACTGAATATAATGCTCGGTCAAGTTGAAAAAGACCCCTGAGAGAAATGGCAACGGAACTCATTGATGCGTGTCGATAATAAATCTAAGTGCGCTTCCACGGACTTGGTCCCAAGACATTCAGAATGTAGTGTGTTCTTACCAACTCTGTTATTGAAGGTTTATTAATATGACTTATGTTGGGTATTATGGCTTTTCCAACATGGCGCAATACAGCTAGGTGGAACTTGTGACAAACTGTATGGTAAAATAATACTTAATAGCAATAGTATTATATATGTATTACCAAATAGAATTTGCTCCTTATATTTATAAACTACAAATATGTTCTTGTATTTACTATTTGCCGTGAGGTGACGGATTAAGAATACAATTCACCCTTCCCTGTCTTGCCCGTGGAAGTCGTAAAAGACGACTAAGGGATGTAATATGCATTATAATATCTATGCAAGAGAAGGAAAACTCGAAAATAGAACCCTATACCAACACGTCTGACCAGCATGGTATAGTAAGGCCTATTTTCCCTCCTATTGTGAAGGAGGTCCGAGCCCAACAGTGGGATGTATGTGGACTAGGATGACGATGATGACGATTTACTATTTAAGTATTAAGTGCTGGTCTGACCAGCATGGTATTCTATAGTAAGGCCTATTTGTCCTCCTATTGTGGAGGTGGCCCGAGCCCAATAGTGGGATGTATGTGGGTTAGGATGACGATGATGACGATTTTCTATTTAAGTATTAAGTCTACTCGTGGGATAGGATAATAATACAAGAATCGATAATAAACAGATCGCATGTGTTAACAAAAAGCTACTTAACCATAGTATTAAACAACAGCATACTAATGATAAAATGACACTAATTCATGTTATTTTATTATTTTTATAATAAAAGTAAAATCCTTTTAACGAAAACACGTTTCAAGGTTTTTTCCATTTAACTGCAAAAAAGAATAAGGTTCAACTTTATTAGAGCCATGTTCCTATCGCTCACAATCTCTTTTTAAAATCTGTTACAAAAGTAAACGCACTCACAGTAGATTACTTTTGCTGACGCCATATTAAAAGTATTATTATTTTACACTGTATTTATAATTCAAAAGTATTATTAATTTACACTGTATTTACAAGCCTAATTTGCAGATATTAGTAGTGCCAAAGCTATTATTCCAAATTCCCTGAACGAATTAGCTATTAATATGATCTATGGTGGTATTGTAAATATCAGCTTAAATACCTTTAATGATGACATATCTGGGCTCATATATATGGGTGCTGTTTGATTATTGGAACGAAATATCGTTATTTTAAATCTGTATGAATTAATAGATAAAACATTGCTTCCGTTGTAGTTGAAAAATGATATTAATTATGATATTATTTAAATTATTTATTTGATTATAATTATTTTATTGTGCTGTGTGGTAGCGGCTTAGAATACTACCAACCCTTGCTTTGCTCGTGGGTGTCGTAAAAGACGACTAAGAGCCCTAGATTGACTCGGACCAAATCCATCGGGTACCATTTGGGTCAACGATTACATTCCCAAGGAGGGTTGACGTCAGGCAGGCGGCCGGTCATAAAAGTCATTGCCGAAACTTTTTGCAATATGTCAAAACAGATGACATATTGCGTCGACCCCAAGTAATTGGGATAAGAGCAAGATGATGATGATGATGATAATTATTTTATTTTATTTATATTAATTTAATAATATAAATTTGTTTATGTATAAAACGCCTACGTCTTTATAAATAATGAAATATGACTTGTTTGTGATTCATCATTCATCATCATTTCAGGCTATGGCCGTCCACTGCTGGACGTAGGCCTCCCTCATATTACGCCACAAAGTGCGGTTCTGTGCCGCCTGCATCCAACGACTCCCAGCAACTTTCACCAGGTCGTCGGTCCACCTAGTGGGGGGCGTCTTACACTGCGTCGTCCGATACGTGGTCGCCACTCGAGAACTTTTCTTCCCCAGCGGTTGTCGGTTCGTCGAGCGATGTGGCCTGCCCATTGCCACTTCAGTGTGCTAATTCTTCGTGCTATGTCGGTTACACCCGTTCTTCTGCGGATTTCCGTATTCCGGATTCTATCTCGCAGAGAAATCTCGAGCATAGACCGCTCCATAGCACGCTGAGTGACTTTGAGCCTTGTTATGAGGCCTACATTTAGGGTCCATGTTTCTGTGCCGTAAGTCATCACTGATAACACACACTGGTCGTAGATCTGTGTTTTCAGACACTGAGGTATGTTGGACAAGAAGATCCTCTTAAGTTTCCCGAACGCTGCCTAACCGAGTTGGATCCGTCGGCTGATCTCTTTCCCGAAATTGGATCTACCTAACTGGACTGTTTGTCCTAGGTAAACATAATGACCGATAACTTCGAGAATCGCATTGCCAACTAGGACCGGTACAGGAATGACATGGGCATTTGACATGACTTTCGTTTTGTCCATGTTCATTCGTAAACGCACTAGTTGGGATACCCTGCTGAGATCATTGAGCATGGTGCCAAGGTCCTCCATGGATTCTGCCATGACGACGATATCGTCTGCAAATCGAAGGTGAGTGATGTATTCGCCGTTGATATTGATGCCGAGTCCGATCCAGTCTAAGAGCTTGAAGACATCTTCCATTGCAGTGGTGAACAGTTTCGGAAAGATGACGTCTCCCTGTCTCACGCCTCTTTGCAACTGGATCGGTTTCGTACTCTTATCGCGGATACGGACCGACATTGTAGCGTTCCTATACAAACACTTCAACACTTCGACATAGCGATGGTCGATTTGGCACCGCTGAAGGAACTGCAACACCGCCCAAGTTTCGACTGAATCAAAGGCTTTCTTTCTCATAGTCCACAAACGGTCCACAGAGGCCGATTATACTCCTCAGTCTTTTGTATAATCTGCCGAAGCATGAGGATATGGTCTATGGTGCTATAGCCTTTTCGGAGGGGAGCTTGTTCGGGCGGCTGGAAGTCATCGAGCTTGCACGTGAGTCGATTGGTAATGGCTCTCGAAAACAACTTATAAACGTAGCTCAGGAGTGTGATGGGTCTGTAGTTCTTTATAAGAACTTTGTCACCCTTCTTGAAGAACAGCACCACTCCACTTCTGGTCCACGTCTCTGGAACGTCGCCCCCGAGGATAACGGAATTAAATAACTTCTGAAGGGCTTTTAAGACCGGCTTGCCGCCTTCCTCCAGAAGCTCTGCCGTAATTCCGTCATCTCCCGGTGCCTTACCGTTTGTAGTTGTTTGAGAGCCATTTTGATCTCGTACAAGCTGATGTCCGGGATTTGATCGGTATAGTGCCGAGTTAGCTGGGATATGGGATCTTGGACCAAGCCGACAACAGGATTTCGGGATGATTTATATAACTATCCACAAAACCTTTCGATCTCTCCCAAGATCTCAATTTGGGATGAAATGACAGGGCCATCATCGGTGTTCAGATTAGTCATTTGGCTTTACCCAATACACAGATCTTGTGCGAACACTTTTGAGCCACGATTCCGCTCTATCGCTTCTTTAATACGAAGCGTATTAAATCGGCGAATATCACGACGCACAGACCTGGAGATCTGCCTATTCAGCTGCCTATGTTTGGACCAATCGGCTGAAGACTGCAGCGTCATTTCTTTTCTCCGCTTCATGAGCTTGAGAGTCTGGTCAGAAAGATTTTTAGGTCTATTAAGGCGGTGAGCCTTGAAAAAGTTCGACCCAACCGTGTGAACAGTTTCTACGAACCTGTTGTTCATATCGTTCGGAGATTCGACTCGTCCAGACATTGGAAGCGATTGTGTAGTTCGAGTTAAAAGCTTTCGAGGTTCTGGTATTGGACACATGTAGGTCGGAGTGTAGACTTCATCAAGCGTGACCGCTCGACTTTTGTGTGGATATTCAATGTGCCTCATGCCATCCAGTGATCGCTCCAAGTTTTAATCCTGCTGATCACTGAGACATCATTGAATATTTGTCGTTTGACAGGATGAAGTCTATCTCGTTTTTTGTTGAACCATCGGGGCTAATCCAGGTCCAATTCTTTTGTGGCTGCTTCCTGAAAAAGGAATTCACCATAAAGAGGCTTTCCTTCTCCAAAAAATCAGTCAGCTTCTGGCCCCCCTGGTTTCTCTGTCCATATCCATCTTTCACCACTCTCAACTCATCATCACTCCCTTTGCCTAGTTTCGCGTTAAAGTCTCCCATAACGCCCGTGAAGTGGGTTTTGGACGCGTGTATGGCTTTTGGGATGTCTTCGTAAAATGCCTCCACCTCGTTGTCGGAGTATGCCGAGGTCGGTGCGTATACCTGTATAACCTTCAACGAATACCTCTTGGGAATTCGGAGTATAAGGTACGCTACCCTTGTCGACATACTCTCGATCCTCTCCACGTTGTCTACGAGAGACTTGCAACCGATAAACCCTATACCGCCTTGGGACGGGTGATCGCCCTCCCGGTAGAAGAGCAAGTTTCCGGACCGGAGGATTATCGTGCCCTCACCCTCTCTTCGCACTTCTGATAATCTACAATGTCTCAGCGGATTTTGCTCAATTCGGCTTCCAGCTCGATGACCCTCTCGTCAGTCCTGAGTGTCCGATTGTTGTGTGTTACTAGGGCCAAGGGTCGTTTTAATTGGTAGCCGGATCGCTGCCGGAGATTCTTTGCACTCCCCGGTCCACCACTACCGGGCCCGCCACCAAAATGGGCCCGTAGGGTATCGGAGCTGCCGTGACTGGGGGCCATTTCTTTGTTGATCATCATCCTAAGGGAATAATGCCGTAATCGCCACGCTTGACAGGCGGGTTAGCGATCGCAATAAGGTCTTATATATTTCCTAGGAGAGAGCTGCTGCCCACTCTCCTGGTGAACCCTCAGCCGATTTTTACGACTCCCACGGTAAGGGGTGGCGACAAATGTATTCTTAACCTGTCGCCACACGGGTTATGCCACACATGTTTGCGATTAAATATTAGAAAATATTTAATTACTGTGAATTTATTTGCTGTTACAAACTTCTAATTATGGAATAACTATTATGAATTTAAAACAGTGCAATAAAACTTATGTTAAATCAGTTTATATTTAAAATATTTTACCGGAAGTAATTAGTGGATGATTTTAGTTATTTTAGTCTTTAAAAAGGCTAACGTTCTTAACGATAGTTCAGTTGTTTGATATCTACGAAAATCGTGTGTACTGCGCGTAAAGCAAAAATAAACCAAGTTCGTGAAGTTTTGACTTTATTTTTTCACCGAGATGGATTCAGATTACCCGAATGCTAACGCCACGCCTATATAATATACGTCCCACCGTTGGACTCCAGCCTCCTCCACAGTGTAACCTATTGTAACACGCTGGTTAGATGGGTTGCTATAGGGTTTTGTTTCGAGTTTTTCTTTTCTTGCTGTGTTGTTATCTGTTTGTGGCCTATAGTCGTCTCTTATGATCACCCACGGATATGAAAGGGGTGGTGAATTGTATTCTTACTCCGTCACCACAGGGTTAATGAGGACATATCTGAAACATATATTGCCTATGTAGATGGGTTGAGAAGAAGAGGAAGAATAACCGTGAGTCATAGTAGGACCATTTTATATGACTTGGGAACAGCAGCTTAACATACAAAAGTCGTTTCCGTTTAATATAACAACATGAAATATGATTATTTTTAATAACAAAGACAGGACTAAAATTGAAAGGAATAAAATCCTAACAAACAAAAGCTTACTGTAAGCTTAAACATCTCGAGACAATAGTTTTTATGACGTTTTACCATTGTAATTAAATGATAAAGTAGAGGTGCGTTCAGCCAACCGATGTAAAAGTGTTTTTTATGCAAGACCTTTTGTTTCAAAGAACAACTAATAACGTCTTAACTAAGAGCGTCTTTTTGCCATTATACAAACTACATTAAGTCGATTTTATTATGTAAGCAAGTCATTTGGATTGCAAAAATGGCGTACTGGTCTTCGTAGCGATGAGCGAGCAAAGTGTCCTGGTTTCGATCTCCACGAAGAACAGTTTTTATACGCTTTACAAAGAAATGTTTAGTGTTTCCATAATTTCTATATTTCTGTAGTTGCTCATAATACAGAATTTATTCTTTAGCGGGTTTTTGTTTTTATAGAAAACTAAAAATCACTCGAAACTCACATGTATAAAACTTTTAATCGTGATCCAACCAGATTTTTTGTTCTATATTTTGGTAAGATGTTCAATCTTACCAAAATATAGAACAAAAATTACAGTGGAGGGAGCCTCCAGGTTCAAGTGGTACAAAACTATTTTGAGGGTTTTTCTCATGGGGTCATCTTATGTTTATCGGAGGAAATTACGGCTGATGAATGGATTGCAATTGAGCTCTGAATTGTAATTTGATTTTGAAATTGTATCTAAATATATTATATATAATTTTAATTGATTAAATTTATTTTGTAAAGTAGTAATAATTGAGAAATAATCATCTTGTTGAGATTTTTTCTGGATTTTTTAGGAGGAAATCTAATGCCTATGGAAGTTGTCAGAAGGTGAGAATGATCATCAAGACAATAGGTAGCAACGCTGTCCTGAGCAACTTATGTATTACAGCAATTTTTATGGCCAGCCTCACTATCAAACATGGTAATTATTGTATAATTTCCATTGGGAATCCCCATCTTCAACGGTGGAAGTGGTTGCGCTGATGTAAAGGAAACATATAGATATATGTATATATGATTTTGGTTGCAAGGGAATATATGGTGGATTTGATCCAAAAACATAAAAACATCATCGCTATTTTAGCCCAAAACTGAAAAAGCTAGTAAAAACATTGGTAGTACAATTGTTGACAAGACGACATCATATGTAGTTAATCAAGGTTCTTTTTCGTTTTTTACAATACCTAAGACTACTACTCAATACCTAAGACTACTACTACTACTATTTGTAGCCATCACAACAACTAAACTAATAAAATTAGAACATTAAATATTATAAATATTTATTTTACTAGTAAGAGGAATGAGATAATACGTATCAAGGGATCTACAAAGCCGTTTTATATACGTATTACATTTTGCTAATAGTAGGCTTTACGTTGTAGTAGCTAGTATGATGTACCATCAATTTCTTATCGTTCCTCACAAAATTTTATCTACACTCCGAAGATTGTTCCCTTGTTGTAATATTTTCCTTTGCCGATAAGAAGTCGATAAATGTCTTGGAAAATGTTTTAGAAATTTTGCGATTTAACATTATTTTTATAAATCACTGCTTAGAGTATATGTTTTTTATTTTATAAAATGTAAAGTTATTATAATTTACCATAATCATCGTAACAGCTCATATACGTCCCACTGTTGTAACCGAGCCTCCTCCACAATGAGAGGAAAATTGACCTACTGTACCACGCTGGTCAGACGTGTTGCTATAGGGTTTTATTTCGAGGTTTTCTATTCTTGCTCATAGATGTTATATGCATCTTACTTACTTGCCTTAGTCGTCTTTACGATATCCACGGGCAAGATAGGGAGTAGTGATTTGTATTCTTACTCCGTCACCATACGTGCATAATGGCAGGTAAAATTATAAACTAGGAGAGAACACCGTCCTGCCACCACTGCGATTGCGATGAGGACACGGCGCAGCATACGCTCGAGGTCTGTGCCGCTTGGGCAGAGCAGCGTCGTGAACTCGTCGCAATCATCGGTGCCGACCTGATGCTGCCGACCATCGCTAGGCATGCTCGGCATGATGATGATGCTCGGCAGCATCAGAAACTGGGACGCGGTCGCAGCCTTCTGCGAGGCAGTGATCTCGCAGAAGGAGGCGGCGGGTCGCGCGCGCGAGGAGCTCAGCCTCGACGAAGCGACCCGCCGCCAGCGACTGGGGCGGCGCAGGCGCGACTACCTGCGTGCCATGCCGCCCTAGCCGAGGCCGCGGGTGACGTGACCGGGGATTAGTCCGTCACCCGCCGAGAGGCCGACCGCGTGAGGAAAAACCAATGTCCTCCCCGAGGGGGGGGACGTCGATCGATGGGAGGGTACCCCAAGTAGGGGGTATTCCATCGGGCCAACCACTGATGACAAGTAACCCTGCTCCGGTGGTCGGCCTAATGACGAAGGCGACGTGGTGTTCGGATGGGTTGCGGGTGTTGCGTGCTTACGCCCCTCTGTCGCCCCGGAAAAAAAGGTAAAATTATATACAACACGTTAATTCGACAAGTTGGTACAGGGTTTTATATTGAGTTTTCGTTCTTTTGCATATATTGTATCTGCAAATATTAGGTCTTTACCTATGAAATTGAAAAACCTATGAAAAGAGAAGATATTTCAGATCAAAGTGGTCAGTACGACAAAACGCTAATTTCATATGTAAGGACCTAATATTTATTTAAAAAGTCATATAATGTTAAATTTAGCATTTTATATTTATACACCACAAATATTTACTATGAAAAGTAACACTTTTTGTTACATATTCTGATTAAATATATGGGTTAGGCGCCCTTAATGTTCGATAGTTATTATCAACTATATTTTAGCATAACTGAATAATGCATCATGACATGCGTGTCTACCCAAGATAGTCCTAACTGAATAGACCATTCGAACACGCCCCTTACTCAGCGGAAGCCCGGAGTGTAATCACGGAGGCCTCCTATTACTGTTGTCAATTCAGATACAAAGGTAACGTATCCGCTAGAATATGTCCAGGAAGGAACAAGGCTCTGCAAATTGGTGCCTTTGTACCTATAGGAATATGTTTTCCTACAGATATGTATACTCGAGTATCACTTACTAGTAAAAAGGCTATACTATAAATATATTCAAGATATATTATTAAGATCTACTGATCTTAATAATATATCTTGAATATATTTATCGTGTGGTGACGGAGTAAGCTTTGTCTGAAAACACAGGTCTACGACCAGTGTGTGTTACCAGTGACGACTTACGGCACGGATGGTCGTGGTCCCTAAATGTAGGCCTCATATCAAGGCTCAAAGTTGCTCAGCGTACTATGGAGCGGGCTATGCTCGGGATTTCTCTGCGAGATAGAATCCGGAATACGAAAATCCGCAGAAGAACGGGTGTAACCGACATAGCACGAAGAATTATCACGCTGAAGTGGCAATGGGCAGGCCACATCGCTCGACGAACCGACAACCGCTAAGGAAGAAAGGTTCTCGAGTGGCGACCACGTATCGGATGACGCAGTGTAGGACGCCCCCCCACTAGGTGGACCGATGATCTAGTGAAAGTCGCTGGGCGTCGTTGGATGCAGGCGACACAGGACCGCACATTGTGGCGCAACATGAGGGAGGCCTACGTCCAGCGGTGGACGGCAATAGGCTGAAATGATGATGATGATGATGGCGTAAGAATACAATTCACCGCCCCCTATCATACCTGTGGGTGTCGTGATGGAAGGATGATGAAGCGATTAAATTAGAAACTCCCTATCTTGCCCGTGGATGTCGTAAAAGATGATTAAGGGATATAATACGCATATAAAATCTATGCAAGAAAAAGAATACTCTAAACAAAACCCTATTTCAACACATCTGACCAGCGTGGAATAGTAGTCCAATTCCAGTCAATTCAAATTGTGGAGGAGGCCTGAGCCCTATTGGGCCATAGTGGGACTGTAGGCTGAGATGCCAACACGTCTGTCCAGTTCAGCATAGGAGGTTAATTTCTCTCCTATAGTGGAGGAAGCCCGAGCCCAACAGTGGTATATATAGGCTGAGATGATTAGTTCTATGCAAGAAAAGGAAAACTCAAAAAGAAATCGTATGCCAACACGTCTGTCCAGCTCGGTATAGGAGGTTAATTTCTCTCCTATAGTAACGGAGGCCCGAGCCCAGCAGTGGGATGCATATGGGCTGAGATGATGATGAAAGACACGTAAATAATAAATACATCTGAGAGCTACGAGAAATTTGAGTTATTAATATAAATTGCTTCAACCGTTGCCTTGTTTGTTATTTACATCTAAAACAAGAACAGATGAGGTTCGATTAGCCATAATTTATGGATTATTGCTCGTAATAGAAAGGAAATGAAACACAAATTCGATTATAACGAATAATGGCCTATAACTCTGTGAATTGTTTTAAGTTGTTTATTCAGATATTATAGGTATACCCGTATTGCAAAATCAACATTTTGACTAATATGCGTCTTACTATTGGCCTCGAGTTTTCTCCATAATAAGAGGGATATTAACCTACTCGTCGTCTCGTCTCAGCTAAAATATGTTCCACTGCTAGGCTCAAGTTTCCTCCACAATAGGAGGTAAATTAACCTACTATACTATGCTAGTCAGACAGGTTGGTATTGATTTTATTTCGAATTTTTCCTTCTCTTGCACAGATCTTATACGCATATTATCCTATAGTCATCTTTTACGACATCCATGGACAAGATAGGGAGTGGTGTAATATATTCTTACTCCGTCACCACAGGAAAAATATTGACCTACTCTACCAAGCAAATACGGGTTTGTTATAGGGTTTTAATTAGAATTTTCTTTCTCTTATATAAAAGTTATATGCACACTGTATACCTTGGTCATCTTTTACGACACTCACAGGTAAGATAGGGAGTGGAGAATTGTACTCTTACTCTGTCATCATACGGATCGCGATCGCATATATTTCAAAATAACGTAATATAATTAAAGAGCGTAAATATAGTAAAGTGGTATAGTAAAGCCAATTTCCCTCCTATTGTGGAGGAAGCTCGAGCCCAACAGTGGGACGTATATGAGCTGAAATGATGATAATGATGATGATTGGCGTGTGCCAGATACTAATATGGTGTATTTTAATGCACTGAGAATAATAAGTTCTGCTTCTCATTCCTTTTTTGGGTATATGTTATATCTTTAAACGAGCAATTCTTGTATATATATATATATTGAAGATCTCGGAAACGGCTCTAACGATTTTGTTGAAACTTGGCATACTAGAGGATTCCGGCCCAAAAAAATGTTGTTTTGTCAGTGTTTTTGGCAGACAATATAATGACATTAAATTTTAAAAGAATATGATTTCGAATTTTGCCATCAGTGTCATGAGTTACGATAGCTCAGTGGCGAAGTAGTCAGGTTTCATTTTATTTTTGACATCGGCGACAAACGGCGTCGGATCGAATCTCGGTGTTATTATTATTCTCTTTTTGTAATGTTTTATATATCTTTTATTATTAATTTTTATTTTTTAAATTCGACAAAAATATGCCGAGCGAAGCTCGGTCAACCAGATATTGGAACATTTAAATTAGAAAACAGAGTGATTTGCCTATGCAGTTATTTTTGTAATAGCCATGGTTGAATTACTAATAACTGGTTGTCTGATTTATTTGCGATCATCCATAATGAAACACCGACGAATTGATCATGTATTGTCAAGAACTATATTCTCAAGAAAGGTTGATGTCAGAAAAACGTCCGGTCATAAAACTAGTGCCAAAACTTTTTGCGATGAGAGTATCTTGCGTCGACCTCATGTAATTGGGATAAAAACTGTACGAAGACGATGATCCATAGTTGAAGAATAAACTATTATGGAAATATTTACGTGTAGCATCAGATACCATATTGAAAAAATTGTTACTTCCAATTCAGACTTGAGCTTATGAAATAAAATAAAATTACAGTAAGAAAATTCTGAAATATTACTTAAATGCTTGTCAGTTAAAGTTGCCTTCAAAAGAAAATCTATTTTATCACGCCAAGCATTAACTTCCGGCACCTTTGTGAGCATTTACTTTAAAGATAGTCTGAAGCAGTATCCGGTGAAGATTAGATAGAAAATTAAAAAGGAACAAAGTACACAAAAATATTTTGTGAAGATTTTAAAGATTTTCGACCACCGGTCCCTCATCTCATTTTTGAGTTACGGGTGACTTTGTGATTAAAATACTCTACTAAAATACTCTACTACTAAAGTACATATACACTTACACTAACAACTCATAAATAACTCATTTGCCTCTTATAGGAATTCATCATCATCATCATCATCAGAGCTTATATCTATTTCAACCACACTTACGATCAAGAAAGGGTGTGGTGAATTGTATTCTTATTTCGTCACCACTTGCTCGCCCATTTTGAAAGGTCATGCCCAAAATGGGATGTATGTGCGCTTCAATGATGACGATGATGAAATCAGACTCCTTTGTATTATATTATTTAAAAATATTCTAATCAAACATCTGACTTTTCCATGAACACAAGAAAAAATTCTGCAAATACTTCAAAGTTTTTATGAAAATCTTTTAAAAAATATTTGGAAATGCACCCATTGAATTAGATATTTTATGAATTTTATTTGTGAATATATTACTAAAAAAGTTGGTGGTTATTCTTTGATAAAAAAGAGATGCCTAGCTTTTTCATAGTACGTTATTAAATTTATCTATAAATGTAATAACGTACTATGAAAGAGCAATATTTTGGACATGACATATTTATTTCACTAAACAGAAACTTACGTATTTATTTATAATATTCACATAAGTCGTCTGAAACGAATCAGTTTTTTCAATCAATCATGTATTCTAGTAGAAATTCATTGTGTTTAGGTTTTCTTTATTTGAAAGAGATACTCATAAGTATTCTCTATAGAAATATTTTGTACATTTGATATGATTCCGTGCTATAAATACGTTGTTGAAAGAATATTTCATAATACGTTGAATTTCACAAAGATTTTATATTTATTTAGGTACCATTTTTACTATAATATTAGATTATCCTGTGAACTATCGCAATATTAATTTTTTATTATATAATAACGAATTATGTTATCAGATATTATAAGATTTTTATAGGGATCAACTTAGTTTATCTTTTTGTAGAAACTTATATTTATATACAAACGGCATTTATCTTTTGCTTTTGTTAAATCGCAATAAAAATATTATTTCAAATCTCATTAAGAACATCATGGACGTTTTTCAAATCCATAGTCACTTTACTATCCTCTCTTATAATGTAATATAAGTTATAATTTGCCGTGTAGTGGCAGAGTAAGAATACAATTAACCCCCCAATCCCCCCCTCCCTTGCTCGTAGGTGTCGTAAAAGACGACTATAAGCATATAACATCTAGACAAGAGAAGGCAAACTCGAAAGAAAACCCTTTACCAACCCGTCTGACCAGTGTAGCATAGGTCAATTGCCCTCCTATTGTGGGGGAGGCTTGAGCCCAGCGTGGGATGTATAAGAGCTGACATGATGAAGTCATCTAATCCCAATTTCTTAGATTCAATTCAATATGTACTCTTTTTTCATAGCATATATTGCAAAAGCTATTGGCAAAATAGTTTTATAATCGGCCGCCTGCCTGTCGTCAACCTTCTTTGGGAATGTAACTGTTGATTATTGACCTGACGGCATCAGATTATTATTATTACATTATTTTATAGGTAGTATGTAATCATCATTTTTTGGGCGACGGAGTAAGAATTTCACCACTAGGGAGTGGTGAAATCGAAATAAAACCTTATACCAACATATCTGACCAGCATGGTATAATAGGTCAAATTCCCTCCCATTGTGGAGGAGGCCCGAACCCAACAGTGGGACGTATGTGAGCTGCGATGATGATGATGATATAATCATCATACCAGATGTTAAGTCATTTAAGAAGCACAGAAAAGATTTACGTGTAAGAGTTACTATTTACGTTTATTTTTGATCGTTCGAGTGGTGACGGAATAAGAATAAAAATCACCACTTCATACATACTTCATGTGGGAAATAATAAATAAAATTACAGGACGAACCAAATCTTCTATAGATAATATCATTACTAATGCATTTGGTAAAAATAATATAAGTAACACAGTCATCGCGGAGAATTTTGCAGAAGTATTTAATAATGGTGTCAAAAATATGTTACCCCAGTGCAGAAAAAAGCTACTGACAGAGGATGTGCATGTGTTTAAAAGTACAAATGTTACCTTGAGACTCAAAAAACCCACAACAGCAGCTATAGAAAAAATTATCACATCATTAAACCCACAAAAAGCACCAGGAATTGATAAAATTAGAGCAACCGACATACAGAAAATTTGTAAAAATATTGCCCCTGTAATAACCAAATTCGTCAATGCCACTTTAGCAGCTGGAAAATACCCCAATGAGCTAAAGACAGGATTAATAAGACCTATTCCTAAAAAAGGGAGTCGACAGGTATACGCAAACTATAGACCAATAACAATACTTTCCACTATTAATAAAATTGTAGAAAAGCACATTTCGAAACAAATATATGAATTTTATAGTGCGAATAACGTCATTAGTACAAAACAATTTGGATTTCAACCTCGAAAAAGTACTACACAATTACTTTCATCTTTTACTGATGCTATATATGATCACCTTAACAATAAAAAACATATCTTACTAGTATTTGTGGATTATAGCAGGGCTTTTGACACACTTAGACATGACCTATTACTAGAAAAGCTAGAAGCATGTGGCATTAGAGGTTCACTCCTAACATGGTGTCGAAACTATCTTAATAGTAGATCATACTGCATTAAGGTGGGTGATGCTTATAGTGGTATGGTACAGGTCACAGAAGGTACAGCACAAGGCTCGGTTCTTGGACCACTGCACTATATTACCTATGTCAACGAATTGGCAAATGTAATAAAAAATAGCGATATGTACCAATTCGCGGATGACACATGTCTAATAGCTGCCGATAACAATATATCCTTAGCTCTAAAACGTTTACAAACAGACTTCACGTTACTAAACAAATGGTCACATGACGCGGGACTAGTACTCAACGCCAGCAAAACAAAAATGATGTACATAAAGCACTAGTCAGAACAGAAAACCGCAGCAACTTAGGCTCATCGCTCATGATCACAGTTGTCTCCATCTAAATAACGTATCACAATGTAATTGTAAATCTATAGACGTGGTATCTGAACATATGTACTTAGTTAGGTCTTATCATAGACAGCCGCATGAAATGGTCAAGTCATATAAATTATGTATGTGACAAATTGCGCGCTATCCTTGCTAAACTCACGCTTGTCAGAAACAAAATACCCTATGACATCCGACTTCTACTCTACAAAGCTCTAGGTGAATCGGTAATATCTTATGGACTTAGTAGCTACTTATAAAACTCACCTTAATCTAATATATCACATTCAAATCCAAATATTAAAGCAAATTGTACCGCTAAAGATAATAAAACAATATCAGTCAGACTATGCGCAACTTTTCTCTCATTGTAAACTCATTCCGATACATGAAAAAGTAAAACTAGCACTACTTTCTGAAAATTATTTTAATGACTGTCTTAAGAAATACAACACTAAACCTAATATGACACTACGTAATACTTTTACAAAACTAATAATACCCACATTTAAAAACTTTTTTGGTCAAATGTGTCTTAGTCATATCATACCGGTACTAATTAATAAATTACCACCGGAATTTAAAAAAAACAGTTACACCAAAAAACTTAACTCACAAATTAAAAAAACATTACATTGAAGAAATAACACTCACTAATCAACATATATTTAATAAATAGAAAAGGAAACATGCTGTATCTGTGTCACATTAATATTAATATGTAATAACTTGAGGGTATATCTATGAAGATGTGCGGGTATGTATAAGTATTCTTGTAAATATTGTCGACGTTTCCTAGGTGTACAGATAAACCTAAACTGGTTTTTGGCTACATCTTTTAATAGAATTTAAGCACTTGATGTAATAATATGAATAAATAAATAAATAAATAAATAAAATATCTCGACCGTGGATGTCATAAAACACGATTAAGGGATATAATATGCGTAACATCTATGCAAGAGAAGGAAAAACCAAAACGTAGGGTTTTGGTTAAGAGCCCTCAGCGCTCACCCATAGTCTGGGCTAAGCTGTGAAAGTCAACTACAGCTAACAGCTATACACACACACACACACAAAAAAAAAGAACACTATTGATGTCAATAATAAAATTTGAAAATTAATGTAAAATTGGATGAATTGTGAATGGTCACCTTACTACCACTCAATGAATTTAGAAATTCTTTTTTTTTATTGCCGATGGTGGCAAACGAGCAAGCAGCACACCTGATGGTAAATGACACTGCCGCACATGGACCTTTGCAATACCAGGGGCACAGCTAGACCGTTGCCTACTGTGAAGAAAATGCTCTTCTTAAACCTCGTTTAAAGAAGTACATATCAAAAGATAAACTGGTGACGGGTTTATAAATATGGGGAACAATATTTTTACTATTGTGCCGTTTTTTTTTTTGTATTTTATATAAATAAATAGCTACTTTGTGAAGATAAAAGATTTTCACAAACATTATTTATAAACTTCAGAGAACAACGGAGAACAATGGCTTATGTTAACATAGAAACGTATGACTGACAAAAGAAAAGCGGAAACAAGATCCCACGAGAACGTCGTTATTTACAATACTAAGTTAAAATGATGCGAATATTTCTTAGAGAAGAGATAAAGTAAAAGCAAATTTCTACTAGAAAGAAACATATATTTTCCTTATGTCCTCAATATTGAATTGTGAATAATTACAGGCAACATATTAGTTACAAAAGGATATTGTTGTTAGCAAAATTTTAAACAAGTAGAGTATTTCTTATATTTACAAATACAGTACCTACTTGTGAGTTTGAGTTACAACACAGATGCTATGGGATATATAAATTTAAATTCAAATTCAAAATCATTAACTATGTATAAGCCTTGTGGGAACTCTTACATATTGAAAATTATAACACTTTACTTTAAATTAATCTAAAAACTTACCACTGGATCGGAACGCGACTGTCAGTAAGGTTCAGTAAGAAACTCAGAGGATTTGACTATTTTTTAGCTTCTATTAACTTCTTTTCTATAAAATTATATACAAGATGATTATTGAGTATTAGCTCCAATGTGATGTCCTTTGAACCACAATATAATAATTCTTAAATATAGCACCGAAACTTATAGTTGAACCAGATCGTATAAGTGACATCCGATCAAGAGTTCTCTACAAGATCAACCATCTCTCCCCGAGGAGGTAAGGAATTATTCTACCATGCCTTGGTATCGCAAAGGACTTCGAGCGGTATTTACCCTCAGATGGGCTACTCGTTTCTCAGTCATGAAAAGCAATAAAAAAGTAGGATCGTTCGGCGAGACGTAAATTATGTCAACAATTATTTCACCATATCCGGGGATGATATTTGCAATACAATATAATACCATATCAATACTGTACGATATACAATTTCTAAGTACAGGGTTAAAAATAACGTGTATACAGTTAGACGATCTTATTGCATATGCTTTTTCTTCCCGACACCCTTAGGATAGATTTTTAATGTATTACGAGCAAGGACATTTTAGGTTTATTATTTAATGCACAATATACATATTCAAGTTGATTGACTACCGTTTAGAGAACATTTCTCGCATTTTATTTAATTACTAAAAATGTAAATATATAATGGAGTAAAAGAGATGAAATAAAGGATCTTAAAATTGCTGAAATACTTATAATTTCAAAATAAATATTTTTAGGCAATATTGATTAAAATGTATTGAAAGAAATATTCAAACTGTGTCTTCAACATTTTATTATGAATAATATGAAATTATAGTTTAAAAAACTAAGCAACACGCTTACAAGCCGATACTTGACAGCCCGAATCATAGAAATTTCGAATTTCGCGCACTAGCTCTGTCTCTCCTACTCTTATGCAAAGGATACGATTAGAAATTTCTAAATCCTGGCGAATCTAATCAGGATATTCGTCTATTTTGATCGAATTATTGCATTGTCATGGGCCTTTGACGACTGTGCAAAATTTAAATAAAATCTGTTCGTTCAAAGTGGGGCAAAATGACGTTCAAAGATTCCGTTACATACATAGATAGGTACATAAATACATAGTTAGATATAGGTGAAACTAATAGAAGCATGTTAAAAAGGTGAAAGCTGGCTTAAGAATTCCAAGCAATATTGCTTTATAAATATAAGATAACATTCAATTTTTTTTTAATTATAATCAACATTAATTACAACACGTTTAACGTATTAATCTAAGAAGAAATTTACTTTATACATAATAAAAATGTAAATTACAGACTTGATAAATGATTTGCATGATTTGTTATCCAATAAAGTAAATAATAAACAACTTACATAAAAAATGTACCATTTTTTTAAAGCAAATGGAAAAAGTCTTTATCCTTCTTTTCGTTATTCTTCTTCTTTTTTCACATTTTATGCATTGTCATCCACTTCTGACCTATAGTTCAAATTTATCTCTCTCTCATCGAGAAGTTAGTCTAGAATCAATCACAAAATTCCACCCACATTTTCTATCTCATAGCATATGCAACAAAAATTGAATAACATATCTTTACATTTTTAGTTTGCCTTCTAATCAACAAACAATCATATAGATTGTAGAAGACGTTTAAAATGTATGAGGATCATATTGTTGGACTAGAGAGGTGGCCACATGATACCGATGGTCTTTTGCCGGGACAAATATGAGGAGTAAGTATGCATCGATATCAGGCTGACGATGTAAAATAAGGAACAAAAAATATGAGGTGCATGCGCCTCAGCAAATAAGACTATAAAGTCGCTTGAATTTAAGTCTGACGCAAAAAGTTCTCTGAAGTTAATATTACTGACTGGCTAGCGAGGACAGTCTATTAATTTCGTTGCCATTATGAAGTAAGTTCATATTCATGGGGTAAAAAAAAGGAAGTAGGAGAAATACAGGTTTCTTAACAAAAGAAATATATTTGAAATTCAGCTTTCTGAAAAAATAAACTTAACAAAGCACATTATATATTAGAAAAATGATAACTGCAAAAAGTTATCAAAATAAGAACTTTATCGAAATCGATGCGGTGAAATGATTTTCTCAATTCTGATACAGGATCGTAACAGTAATATAAAATGCATCTCAGTGGAACGTGAGCTTTTTGTCCACAGATGCTAGAAATATCTGGACTCACTTCTTGAGATGCATACCTATAGATACACATTGCAAACATTCTAAAATTTATTGAAAAATGTCGGTCTCCTTTGTTTGTCGGTGTGGTGACGAAGTAAGAATACAATTCACCACTCCCTATTTTGCCCGTGGATATCGTAAAAGACAACTATGGGATCTAATATGCACATAACATCTGTGCAAGAGAAGGAAAACCTGAAATGAAACCCTATACCAACATGTCTGAGCAGCATGGTATAATTTATTTGGTCTAATTCCCTCTCATTGTAGAGGAAGCCCGAGCCCAATAGTGGGACGTATGTGGGCTGCAATGATGATGATGATGACTTTTTTTAGGGCTACCTTACCTATAAGGAATTAGTCTTCAAACATTTTTTTTTAAAGACAACCCTGCACTAAGGCAATAATTCTTTTATTGCGGGGAACATTACAAACATATAATTAATGGACACAAATTACATCCAGACTCAGAACAACAATTTGTTGATCGCACAAAGCGTAGTCCTGCGTGGGACCTTGATACTGACACTGCAGGTCGGTATCCGCTATCAGTGCAGTCAAAGGCACATTTAACATACTATTACCATAATATTGCAGCGAAAGTCAGAACAACCATTTTGTAAATTACATAAAACTTCTTGAATGGGTATTGAACCTTCTACATTCACCACGAAATGTCACAATTTAAATAATTACAGCATTCCTAACATTTGAATGCAATAAATGATTAAATTGTTACGCAATCTGTAACATCTGAATCATTATTTTAATCAGAATCAGAATTAGAAACCTGATTCAAAAGTAATTTTGGTGTGGGAAATTCTAAAGCCTACGTTTATTTTCAGAATGGATGCGATGACGGTCAATGAGTTGGATTTCCTACAGCTTGGTTTTCTAAAAATCTTCTTCATAATTTAATAAAAAAATACTACATAAAATTGTACGCATTATTTATATTACTATTTAAAATGTAGACTTTATCATGATGTAATTATTGCTCTATATATAAATAATAATTCTAATATATAAATTTTATTTAAATTTAATTTTAAATAAAACTACATTACGGATCTTATCGCGTTTATATTTGATTTTTGATTACCTGACGTTTTGAACACTTTACAGCGTTCATGGTCACGGGTGGACTAAGATGTCTCACGTCCAACAAATCATCGTTACTGCAGAAAATTTATAATTATCTACCCGATACAGAAATTAGTTATTAAATATTGACCCACATTTTGATACGAAATTTATTGCCAGTGTAAGAAGAAAATGATTCTATATGAAAAAATTATATTGTTTATGGTTAGTAATAACCTCCCCGAGAGGGGGACGTTGGTCGATGGGAGGGTACCCCAAGTAGGGGGTATTTCGTCGGGCCGATCACTGATGACAAGTAACCCTGTTCCGGTGGTCGGTCCAACGATGAAGGCGACGTGGTGTTCGGGTGGGTTGCGGGTGTTGCATGCTTAAGCCTCTCTGTCGCCCCGGACAGAGTGGTGCGGAAGTGAGCCGACCGCAGCCCACCCCAAAAAAAAAGGGCATCCATGGAGGACAAGGAACTCGGTACCGGTGGTTGGTCCAATGACGAAGGCGATGAGCTACGGTGGGTTATGGGGCCGCGCATCGCCCCTCTGTTGCCCCGGACGAAGCCGGGCGGCGGGTGCGCTGACCGTAGCCCAAAAAAAAAACCACATTATTCAATTATTTTTTTTTTACCGATTTGGTGCAAATGGGTCAATATTGTGGGTATGCTAACGTCAAACCATGCCGCTAATTCTTTGGTAGTTTGACTCGGATCGCCTTCCACCATCAACTTCAATTCATCGTTATTCACCTTAGTGGCTGATCTTAAAAAAAGGACTGATGAGAGGATCATCGAGCTGGCAGAGTAATTGAGCAAAATAGTAGACGATTCCCGTGGTTTTCGTATAAATCGATTTAGAATGTACGTAGATACTACAAGAAAAGCAAAACAAAATAAAACCCTACACCAAAGCCAATCCGTCTCGTCAACATGATACAGTGTGAAAAATTCTCTCATATGGAGGTGGAGTGTGCGTATGTATCTAAAGCTATGATTAAAAAAATATAAGTCTGTATAGGACACGCTTCTTTTTTTACTTTAAAATTGACTGTATTGAATTTACTATATTCAGGATAGGTAGTTTGGGAATTCAATTTGAATAGCAACTCGCTTTGTCCCCATCTATATTGTAATAACCATTGAATAATAATTAATGGGTTTGGTCTCAATTGAAAACTTAGTCTTGCATCGTAAACGGTACTGTAGTTAGTCGTTGAATAAATTAGAGGTTGTTATTTATTGTATTATAGTACACTGTATTCTCAAGTAGTAATTTACCCGTGACCTTTTCAAATAAAAGTTTAATGCATACTAACGTTAATAAATTAATTTTATTTAAATTTTATGTTAATTTTTTAAACAATTTATGATTACATAGTAGGTACTGTAGGTCGTGTACTGGTTTAAGAAATAATCTTCTATGCTGTTTATCGTGGATTTGATTCCTACGCGGTATAGTTCTTCGTCCGATCCATAAATAATTATTCTAGGTCCGGTTGTTAATTGTATAGACGGATGGACGCCGTTTATGACGGAGTAAGAATACAATACACCACCCCCTGTCTTGCCCGTGAATGTCATAAAGACGAAGGGATATAATAAGCATATAAAATGCATTGAGCAAGAGATGGAAAACTCGTTACGAAATCATATGTCAACACGTCTGACCAGTGTGGCATAAGAGTCAATTTCCCCCCTAAAGTGGAGGAGGCCTAAGATATCGCGTAGATCTTAAAAACGTAAGGTCTCCGTGAAACTAGGATTTTTCTTTAGCGTTGACTTAAAAAAAATGATTGAATTAGGCGATATATAGCGGAAATCCATTTTTATTTTTATTTTAAAATGTAAGGAAGGAAGGGACCCACCACTATCACAATAGAAGGAGTACGGGATAGGATTAAGGTCCTTAACCTTAATCCTATCCCGTACTCCTTCTATTGTGTAATATGCGGTATATTGATTACCGTGGGAAAGTGGTGAATCTCCCTTCCTTCCATTTTAAAATTTAAAAAAGATAGTAATAAAGATTTCTGATGTTTAAGAGAATATTACACATTATAAATAAAACTAGTTTTAGGGGTTTTTAATCGACATTATCAGTTCGCCCATGACAATGAAAGTTTCTAAGTGTTCGAAACGCCAGGCAATCAAAATATTTGATTTTGATTTCCCGACAACAAACGCGATACAATCCTTAAAAATATTATTATCCTTTTATTTATAAAGATAATAATGTTATATGTCGTTCGATGAAAAAAGCCTTTGCCGATCTCTTTTATTTGCTACTTTTGTGAGTAAACCACAATTACAGTTTATTAAAGCTCTTAAGTTCCCGCTATAGACTTCATAAATCTATATAACTATTATAAAACTAAACGGTTTGTTTTTTGTATATTTGAATGCAGCTTGAACACAATTCATTTCGGGCACTAGAAAGGTTAGATTTGAAAGAAAATTTTCTATTAGCCTGTTAAACTTTTATCGAGAAAAGTAATTGGCTATAAAATATAACACTGCTCTATTTAGGAGTCAAGCGGGAGCTGTGGCTTTTAGACGTCCATAAGTCGAGTGGACCGGATGGCATCCCTGCAGTGGTACTAAAGACGTGCGCCCCTGAATTGACTCCCATCCTCACGCGCCTATACCGACTTTCCTACGCTACTAATAGGGTTCCATCTTCGTGGAATGTAGCCCATGTCCACCCGATCCCTAAAAAGGGAGACCGGTCTGACCCATCGAATTACAGGCCAATTGCGATAACATCCTTGCTCTCCAAGATAATGGAGAAGGTAATAAACTGCCAGCTTCTGCAGTACCTTGAGGATGGCCAGCTTATCAGTGATCGCCAATACGGCTTTCGTCATGGTCGGTCGGCTGGTGATCTTCTTGTGTACCTCACACACCGTTGGGCAGAGACCTTGGAGGGCAAGGGTGAGGCGCTGGCGTTTAGCCTAGATATCGCAAAGGCGTTCGATAGGGTCTGGCACAGGGCACTTCTATCGAAGCTACCATCATACGGAATCCCCGAGGGACTCTGTAATTGGATTGCCAGCTTTTTGGATGGTCGGAGTATAAAAGTCGTCGTAGATGGCTCCTGCTCCGATACCATGACCATTAATGCTGGTGTACCACAAGGCTCGGTGCTCTCCCCGACGTTGTTTATCCTGCATATCAATGACATGCTCTCTATCGAGAGTATGCGTTGCTATGCGGATGACAGTACGGGTGATGAGCGGTACACTGAGCAACGGAATATCCCTCGGAGTACTCAGGAAAGAAGGGTTCAACTTGTGTCTGAAGTCGAGCGCTCTCTGGGGCGGGCCTCGGAATGGGGTGAACGGAACCTAGTCCAGTTCAACCCCACAAAGACACAAGTTTGCGCGTTCACTGCAAAGAAGGACCCGTTTGTGATGGCGCCTCAGTTCCAAGGAGTAACTCTCCCAATTTCTGAGAGTATTGGGATTCTCGGCGTCAAAATATCGAGCAAAGTCCAGTTTGGGAGTTATTTGGAGGACAAAGCCAAATTGGCAAGCAAAAAGTTGGGCGTCCTGAACAGAGCCAGGCGGTACTTCACACCGAGACAGCGTCTTGTGCTATACAAAGCACAAGTTCGTCCTCATGTGGAGTACTGCTCACATCTCTGGGCAAGTGCGCCCAAATATCAGCTAGACCCACTTGACTCCCTGCAAAGACGGGCTGTTCGAATCGTCGGGGATCCCAATCTTACGGACAGATTGGGAGTCGCTGGAGCAGCGGAGAGACTTTGGGTCGTTCTGTGTATTCTACCGACTCTTTCACGGGGAGTGCTCCGAGGAACTGTTTGACTTGGTACCACCGTCACCATTCTACCATCGTACCACTCGACATCGCAGCAGGGTTCATCCATTTCACCTGGAAAGTTTATGGTCTTCAACTGTACGTTTCCAGCGATCATTTCTCCCACGTACGTGCAAGCTCTGGAATGAACTACCTGCTGCTGTGTTTCCCGAGCGCTATGACATGTCCTTCTTTAAACGAGGTTTAAGAAGAGTATTTCCTTCACGGTAGGCAGCGGCCTGGCTGTGCCCCTGGTATTGCAAAGGTCCATGTGCAGCAGTTTCACTTACCATCAGGTGTGCTTCTTGCCCGTTTGCCACCGTAGGCAATAAAAAAAAAAAAAAAAAAAAAAATTGTGAGTGTAAATGTTAATGAAATGGAAAAATAGTGAAAAGTTATTTTTTATTTCAATTTTGCTGGTTAAACAACCATCGTAATATTTAATAAATTGTATTTTTCTAGTTTTATTAATATATATGCGTATGTACTATGTAGGACATAGTATACATGTCCTACATAGTATACAGGTAAATATTTGGATGTATATGTACTATGTAAGACATAGTACATATACATCCAAATATTTACCTGTACAAACAATATTCAATTTCTCAAAATAAACGCCAATTAAATACAACGTTGGTAGATCTATAACTGATCTAGACTTTAACTGTCAAGACTTGATTGAACATCAAATTAATGACTTACATTAAATTAAAAAGAAGAATACAATATTTTATGGCTGTCCGATCATCCGTAATAATGCGGTCAACGAACAAAGGGATTAATTTATTCATTCAATTGTCCATACCGGAGATAAAATTTAATCGAGGTTTTTGGTTTACGACGTACTTGATTTTCTAGGTGATATATTTTTCATATTACAATAAATTATCAAAAAATGGTAAGCAGAGTAAGTTTTAATTATCACTTGCTTTAAGATTTTTGTGAGAAAATCAGCGACTTTCTGGAGAGCTCCTTTAAAATGTTTAGGAAGACATGATTCATTGTTCAGGAAAGTAGTCTTAAATATCGGTTCCAATTAGAATATCCTTGATTTTGATGATTTTGTGACGGAGTAAGAATACAATTCATCACTCCCTCTCTTACCCGTGGTTGTCGTAAAACACGACTAAGGGATTATATGTTGGCTTCTCTATTTTATTATATGTCTTCTTCTTCAAAATCTAAAATTTTGTTAATTACGTGTTGGCACAAGGTTTTTTCGAATATGGCTTCTCTTGCATCGATGTTACCTGCATATATCTCTTTGAAGTCTTTTACGACACCCACGAGCAAGAGTAATTAATTGTATTCTTACTTCGAATCTATACGGATAACTATTAACTAATACTGGAGTTCATACTTATTAAACATGTTATATACTATTTTATGTAAAAGGGACTTATTTTAAAAAAGACAAGATCGCTGAATTTCGTATTGCCGGATCTTCTCAGTGGCGACCGTGTTCCGCTCTGTGGTAGATAATTGGATTAATTAAAGTTAAAATGTGAAATTGACCAAGTGTAAGCGCTCCATTGGAGTTATACATAATAAATCATTTACGTTTAGGAATCAGGGAATTTTCTTTATTAAATGTTTAGATTTAAATTTAGTATTTTTTTAAATAAATCTAACGAAAAAGATATCTCAATACTACTCATTTTTTTTCATCTACCATTATTATTTTATATACAAATGTATGCCTATCATACTATCCTATTACATAATTATGTATATCACTAATCTATTTTTTAGTTTGGTTACATATCTCCCCTGCCGATTGTAAATATTTGCCAAATAAATCTTAAACTCTCCAGAAACTATTTGAACAGAAAAGTATGATATAACATCATACTTTTCTGTTCAAATAGTTTAGTCACGTGGTTTTCATAATTTTCATATTGGTATTTCTTTTAAATACTGTCTATTTAGTAGGTGAATTAACAAGTTAAAAAAGTCTTACGTTTAGTAGTAGTAACTGAGTAATTTTATTTCTTGAAATTGAATATGTTTTATAACAAATTTACAACAAAATTGATTTATCCGAAGTCGGCATCGATTGTTGGAATCTATTCATCAACCCATCCACATTTAGTGTTATCGGACGACTTTGTATTTTTATCTTTTAAGCGTCTTTTATCATGGATGTTTATTATTCATCGTGTGATGACAGAGTAAGAATACTATTTATCATCCCTTATCATGTTTGTGACAGTCATAAAAGACGACTAAGGGATATAATATATGTATATTATATCCCTTTTACATTTATGTAAGGGAATTACTAACCCGTTTAACCATCGTATGCCAATTTTCCTACTACTATGGAGGAACCTGGAACCCCATAATGAATGAAAATCTTCATATGTACGTCTTTTTTATTTTATGAAAAAAAGTGGTTATAAAGTGCACCTTCATCATCTTTTGTTTATAACTAACAAGCTGACTCGGCGAACTTCGCACCGCCTTTTTCGTAATTATTTTGTTTTAGTAGTTATCAATTTGGTTTTAGCATTATCCGTGCGGTGACGGAGTAAAAATATAATTCACCACCCGTGTGTGTCATGTAATGTAATTATGCCAAAAATGCCGAACCGACGGAACGAACAACAAATGTTTGACAGGTAAGAACAGTTTGTATGGGCAAATAAAATTATTGTTTTTAGTATTTTTCTCGCAATTTTCCATATTTTCTCATCGTATAAACCTTCCCTAGACTTCCACAAATAATTCAAGACCAAAATTAGCCAAATCGATCCAGCCGTTCTCGAGTTTTAGCGATATTAACGAACAGCAATTCATTTTTATATATATAAATTAACATATAGCTTAACTTTTGGAATAAGAAGACATTGTGTCACTACAGCTTCCCTTCTCATGGATGGATTTAAAAGATGATTAAGAAACAGCAAATAATATCACAGCAAGAGAAATAAATCTCAACGTATAGCTCATACGATTCTGTTTGATCAGCGTGGTATAACAGCTCAATATTCGTTTTTTTGTGGAGGAGACTAAAACCCAGCAGAAGTACCTACGTATATGAGCTGAGTGATTATAATTAAAATATATGAATAAAAATAGATGTTATATTTATAGCAAATACAGTAGCATATTTGTTGAATTTCAATAACACATTCCTCCAGTGAAGTACGGTATTATTGCCTATCCGACCAGTTTACTGTCGTCTATATTATGTTAGTTTACGTATAAAACTAGTAATATTATCGAACTGTCACTTACAATTTCGGCTATTTCTGGTGACCCTATAAAACACAGACATTCTATATTCAGTCAGTATATAGTGGAAATGTTGGGTTATATCGAGTTCGATATATATGGCTCTATGTCAATAAAGGCATATCACTTGATTTACTCTAGTAAAGTGAATATAGAAGCTTCGTCTAATATTTCTTTCTTTTTTAGGTTTAATTAATATTCTTAAGAGAAGCAAATCATAAAATAAGGATACTGAGAAAATAAGGAAGAAAAGGGAAATCGTTTATTGTAATAGATTTTCCCTTTTAGGCAGTGAAAGAAAACCTTATTTTTTATTGACAGGGTGTCATACCCTGACCAGTCCGTCTGAGGCAACTGAAGCATGGTCCCATGAACTGTTCTTATTACGCTTCACAATTGATCAAGCTAGGTTTTGGTGGTCTGCGGCAAAAAAAAATCTCTCTTACGATATTCGTTTTTAATTTTATTATCACTATCCCATTTTAAACCGCCCGCCTAAAGAAAGAGATGGCTATCAGTATCCATAGTTGAACACAAGCTTGCCCTCCAAAGTCGCGCGCCGCCCCTCTATCGCCCCGGACGGAGTCGGGCGGCGGGTGCGCTGAGGGTAGCCCACCCCAAAAAAAGGTAACCATTTTGCATCAGTCATGGTTTATATATTTTTTTTACACCAAGGTGTCTAATCAAGAAGTCATAAAAACTTCATTTTTGTGAAAAGGGAGCGAAGTTCGATGAAAGTAGTCAGTATAAGTTTTATTAAGATTCGTCTCGTCGTCGTCTCAATTCATATACGTCCCACTGCTGGGTTCTCCTCCCAAATAGGAGGGCAGTTGACCTACTATACCATGCTGGTGAGATATGTTGGTATAGGGTTTTATTTGCATAGACTTACATAGATGTTATATGCATATTATATACCTTAATCGTCTTTTACGACATCCACGGATAAGATAGCGAGTAGTGAATTATATTCTTATTCCGTCACCACGCGGATAATTTATTTTATTATCATTAAATTCCTTATAAAAAATAAAGGCATTTTTATTTGTAACAGAATTTGCAGCCATACTGCATATATAAATTAATAACAAAATTCATTAGTAGAATATGTAAAGTTCAACCGGCAATTGGATGGTCAATTTCCTTTATTCTCTAAATAAATTAACTTATTATCTGTGAATGATAAATTAATGTCCTTCTTGAGTCATTAGTTGTTAGGCTCAAATGTGATATCAGACTTTATACCGAACATTACATTTAAATTATGTGTTATTACATTTAAATAATATTTAAGTACTTATTTAGCAAATAAATCATCTCATCATCATCATCTCAGTCCATAAGCGTCCCACTGTTGGGCTCAGACCTCCTCCACTATAGGAGGGATAATGACCTACTATACCACGCTGGTCAGACAGGTTGATATAGGGTTTCATATCGGGTTTTCCTTCTCTTGCATAGATGTTAGATGCATACTATATCCCTTAGTCCTTTTACGATACCCACGGGTAAGAAAGGGTGTGGTGAATTGTATTCTTACTCCGTCACCACACAAATAAATATGTATACCTATATAAAATTTTGCATATAGTATTATTTTATAAGAAAATATGGATAAAGCTAGTTTAATAATTTAGTAAAGATAAGCAGGCAGAGATGAGGGCAAAAAATAATCTGTGGCCATCCTTCGCTTGCCTATGTGAGTGGTAAAATCGGTTAAAAGATTACTAGGGGAATAGGCGACAACTATCTCCTGGGCATAAACCTGGCCGCCATCACCAACCCAGCTACTAAGCGTAGCATTATGGCATTAACACTCTTATTTGAGACATTGATATTTTGATGATGATGATTATAATGATGATAAAGTATAGGTCATATAATATGTAAAATCGCACGAAATATGTTTGGTTTTACAATTGCAGGAATTATATACTTTGAGAAGCAGTATCATAAATGTTCGAGTGGTGATGGAGTAGAAATATAGAGCGTGAAAAAGTCCCGTATTAGCCTGTCTGATCAGCATTTTAACCTTAATTTTACCCTTCGTATGGAGGAAGTTTGTTTACGTTGTAGTGGGATATGTTTAAGCTAAAAAACTCTCACTACAATTTTGTAATTTATATTGTGGCATTGTAAAATGCTGACATGTGAATAATTACTGAACATTTCTGTAACCTTAACGCTTTTAGCAAAGCTCTTAATGGTCTTTCATACAAATGAACCCTAACTGTTCACTGCCCATTTAGCAGCCTGTTCTTATATGTACCTACGTCTCAGAAACGTAGATCATGTTGCATTCATACGATAAAATGGGCATATATATTGTGAGTGGCTAACAATGGTCAATCTGTGCCTACAATAGTTTAATTCAACATAGAACTTTTCTGACAACCCCTCACGCCGCCAACAACGTTACAGCGTACGTCTTAAACATTTTTATGTCGCGTAAAAACAACTTCATAAGTAATATTATGTTTTGTAAAGCATAAATAACTTCTGATTATGTACTAATTAACAATTTTGCTTCAACGGCTTTCTATTTAAGAGCAAACAACCTATTTATGTGTTATTAAAATGCCACGTAAATTGAAACAAAAGAATTTCATGCCGAAACTTTTGCTGAGGCTTATTATACGAATAATATTTTATACTCGTACTTCAGCACACAAATTTCTATTAAAACCAATTTACCAAACAATAACAGTACCTGAAGATAGAGGCATCCACTGTAGGCTTTTACCGAAAGTAAATTTAATATTTTGTTAGCTCGGTTATTCATTTCAAGAGAGTAATGAGATAAAAAACCGAAGAATAAGAAAACAAGACGCTTATATATTTTGTGTTAAATATTTATAGCTTGCTAGTGATTTATTGAGAATTAACTATGTGTGTATGTGAGCTTATCATGTATTGTAAACAGAAGTGTGTGTTTATCTTTAAGCAAGTGTTTATCTTTATCATTTCGCTTTCTTATTACAAAGAGATACTTCGACTCTATTTGATAGTACTACAGTTTAAAAATAAATATTTTATTATATCCTAGCATGTAGGCTCTAGCCGAGACCACGGGTGACTGGACTGGACTGGAATAGCGTATACTCCCAGAAAGGCCGACCGCGCGAAGTCGACAAACTGGCTGCATTGCCAGTCGGCTTGTCGATGGGAGATGATGAAATGAATTGAAATTATGAAATAATGTGATCAAATTATTTTATATCATTAGTAGATTACTAAAAAAATTTAAAAAGTAAAAGAAGAATCAGTTAAAATATTTACAAAATAGGAAATAGAAAAGAGTGTCAGGTATCAAAAAATTTCTCCGCATCACTGCCAACCGTTAGTGGGACCAGAAGGCTGGCAGCATTACCACGTGAATGGCAATGCTATTCTTTTCTGAAAAAGGTCAGCTTTCTAATCACGTGAAGCATCAATTACGTCAGCATGAATCACAGTCTCTTAACGATCTCATTGAAGAGGTTACAAACTTTCGGACTTTACGATATGAGCATTATCACTCGAATCGCTTACCGCTTTATATATATAATTCTTTTGTGTGTTTTATTTATTGCTGTTGATGGTAAACGAGCAAATAACACACCTGATGGTAAATAATACTGCCGTTCATGGACCTTTGTTAGGCTGCTGCCCACTATAAAGAAAGTAAAGGAAGTGTGAATGCGTGCAATGAAGTTCGGTGATACTAAAATCATGACCAAAATCTACCACACGCAAACACTCTCAGAAAGTTGGTTCCGGGTCTCTCGTTGACCGAACGAAGTACAGTAAAAATTGCTACTACTCGAAAGTCGATTTTCTGCGAGAGTATGGTAATATCCCAGACGAACTGGCTGTAGACAGACGACTGTCGACAGTGTGGTTTTACAGTGTGGCTGGGCCGATTTAGATGAATTTTTGTTTGTTCAGGTGAATTCAAGAATGGTATAGATTAGTAATTGGAGCTGGTATGTGGCGCTGCGATTAGTTTCAAATTATTATATTATATTTTAAAGTATAGAACAGACTAGCTGAGCTAACGGACCCCCTGTTGGCTCAGCTAGTCTTTATATCTATAATTCTCCTGTAGTGTGTATGGGACTGAACTCCTAAACGGGTGGACCGGTTTTGTTAAATTTTTTAAACCATTCTCGAATCCCCCTAAAATCAACTATGCGTGTTTAGCTGGATTCAGGACTAGATTGACGATTGACATTTAATTGTAATTTCCCATACAATAAATAGTAAACAAAAATTATGATTCAACTGTAAATACGTTAAAAGTAATTCAATCAATCAACTCATAAGTCAATTTAATCATCTCAGCTCATATATACTCATACTCCTGGGCGCGAGCTTTTTCCGCAACTGGAGGGAAATCGACCACACCACGCTGATCAAACGGGTTAGTATTAGGTGTTATTTAAAATTTTCCTTTTTTTGCATAAATGTTTTATGTACATTGTATCCATTAGTCGTCTTTTATGACACCCGTGATCAAGATAAAAGATGGTGAATTGTATTCTTATTTCGTGACTACATGGAACTAAAATATGTATTTATTTAATTTAAAATATCATATTTCATGTGGCGTTTCTATAACGGGCAAGACGAAGGCTGCAGGATACGCGAGTTATTACATATCTGATACATGAAAAATGTTTTGAATATAAGACCTATATAAATAGCTTATAACTGTGTTATATCTGCATTCATAAAACTTTTGTAGTTGTAGTTTCTGATTGTATTGTTTCAATCTGTCGTAACGTAATACAAATCGAGAAATCTTACGTAAATAAAACTCTTACCACATTTCAATAAAATTTCATCAGGCTTATCCGAACGAGCGCTGAACGAAGGAAAGAAAACAATTTTATCAAAAAGTTTCACTGGATGGTGTGCGAAAATCCTATTTCAACATTTTCTAGTAAATGTTACTGTCGCAATAACTTAGTTTTCAACCTTAAAAGTTTTCATAAAATGTGAGGACACTTTATACTTTACGTTATAAGAAAACATCAACGTTCCCATATGGATGAAAGTGTTATTGTATAAAATATGTCAGCCATGAGTTTATAATAAACGTATATTTTTTCTTATAAATAGCCCATGTATCTATATCCCACTATTAGACATGAGACAACTTGTGAACTAGCTGTGTATTTTACAGATTAATTAGTTACGGTAAATAACTTTTATTGCCTAATATTCAACACATCTTCAAACAATATGGCTTCATTAAATTTTCTTGTCCGTGTGGTATAAGGATACAATTCAGCACTCCCTGTCTTGCTCGTGGATGTCGTAAAAGATGAGTAGGGGATATAATACGCAAACAGCATCTAAGCAAAAGAAGGCACACTCGAAACAAAATTCTATACCAATCTGTCTGACCAGCCCATGCTGGCAGGGAAATTGACCTTATTATACCTTTATAGTAAGGTTAATTTTCCTCCTATTGTATCCCATACAAATAATATCCCAAGTGGGACGACGTATATGAGCCGAGATGATGATGATTGAACTTTTGTTTACGTAGCAATATGCGTTAAGAACAGATTTTTCAGTTATACTTTAAAAGTTATTCATTAAGTTGACCAGATACTGAAGTCAATCAATCGAACTATTTTATTTAATAGATACTTGTATTTATTTATTTTGCATTTTATTGTTAGGACTCAATTCTTGAACCATAAATTCAAATGGGTATCTATTTGAATTTATGGTTCAAGAATTGTTCTTACAATTTTTGTATCTTATTTTCAGTGAAGCATCAACTTCTGTAATGTTTAGTTTTCACAGCTCAGTTGGTCAAGTTTAATACCCTAAATCCTTTATTTAGAAAGCTAGGAGTGTAGTTCGAATCTAGGTTTGATCTCAGTTTTACAACTTGCTGCTCAATAAAAATACGAATCAGGTATGCTCAGCTTACAAAATATTGTGGATAACATCGCCGCATATTTATTTATTTTTAATAAAATCATTAACACTGCGTATTATTGACACTACGTAGATTCATACACTTATTATTAATTATACTTTATCATTATACATTATCCTAATTTAATAATCTATTAACAAATTGGCATATGGCCCTCGCTATTTTATTTTTATAAATTCTGCATAATATTCAATACATTTTTGACATGTATTACTCTCAAATCTTAGTTATGGATAGTTTCGTTATTAAATAGTTAATAAAGATATGCAACGTGGCAATTGGTTTTTCTTTTTACGAAGGCTTTACTAAAGGTAGACTAGAGTTAAGAGAAATTATATTTATGTTTCGATCGATTATGTAGTCTAGTTACAGGAAACTATCTTTTGTTTAATAAGCGATTGCTAATCATCTTTTTCCAAAAGCAGGTACATAACCTACGTACATACGCACTCATTCACGCGCTTACGCTGCTCGCCCCGATTGACATACAGACGGAACACAGCCCATGAGGATCTGATAAGTAAATATTCACTGTTTCACCCTTGACGTCAAGTTGTTTCACATTGCCAGCGACGCCACGAGCCGAGGTCCGGACCCACAGAGGGTGCCCTCGGGATAAGGCGCTTAACTTTATCGGGTTGAGAGCTCTAACACTCACTCAAAAAGCCAGGCAAAAGATGTCATAGCCACGTGCGGCTAATAATTACAGCGATCGCAGTTGGTGTTACGAGATTCTTGGGAAAGTGCTACAACCCATTCACCTCGTGATTTCTCAGCTGGTTTTTATGACTCCCACGGAAGAGAAAAGAGTGGCATCACATTTTTTTTCGTTTTTAAAAGGGGAACACATACATCTACATAATCATCTTAATCTGCATAAGTCCCACTAATGGGCTCAGACCTCCTCCAATGTGGAAGGAAAATTGATCTGTTGTACTAGTATATATAGGGTTTAGTTTCGTGTTTTTATCTTTTTTTGCATAGATGTAATGCATATTAATATCCTTGAGTCGTCTTTTAAAACACTCACGGTCATTAGAGGGGGCGACGGAAAATACATCCACATAATCATCTCAATCTACATAAATCTCATTGTTAGGCTCACACCTTGGCCTTGACACAATTTTTTTTATGGGTGGGCTATGGTAAGCGCACGCGCGGTCCATTACGTCCGGGGCGATGAAAGGACGGCGCGCGGGCCCATAGCCCACCCGTACCCACGTCACCTCGTTGTTGGGCCGACCACTGGTGCAGGGTGATTTGTCGTCAGTGGTCGGCCCGACGGAATACCCTTTCGGGTACCCTCACCTCTCGACGTCCTGGAACGTCGGTCGCCGTCACGCGGTTAGCCTCTCTGCGGGTGACGGACAATTGCGGGTGACGGACAATTTGGCCTTGACACAATGGAGGCAAAATTGACCTACTATGCCACGAAGGTCATTAAGAATAAGGTTTTATGTCGAGTTTTCCTTCTCTTGCATCAATGTTACCTGCATATCTCCCTTAGGCGTCTATTACGGGCAAGAGAGGGGGTGGTTAATTGTATTCCTACTCTCTAACCCCACGAATTCATATAATAGAGTGATGCAATATAGTTAAAAGTTATGATCTTACGGTTGTATGCAGTAAGTGAAGTACATAGTTATCGATCGTTAATGATGATTACTTTGGGTAGACTATCAGTGCGTAACGATTATTTTATGATGTCCTGTTAATAAAGCCGGAGGAGAAAAGATTTTGTAGTGAATCTGTGGAAGCTTTTACCAAAAGCGTCCTTAATGTTACATAATTATGTATAAATGTTCGAGGCGTTACTGGAATAAGATCCAATGATAGTCTGATCACGTTTCGATTCAATCCTCCTATAAGGTAATTTTCATAATTTGTATGTGCTCGTTATATTCAAATATCGCCGGAGTAAGGATACAATTTACTAGGCCCTTTCTTTCTTACGAGTGTCGTAAGAAGCCATCAGGAGATTTAAGAGGATAACATGATATACAAAAAGATTTACTCGAATAAAATTTTATAAAAAGTTGTCCTTTAAGTGTGGAAAAGAAGACGTATTGGTCCGATCCCAAGTTATTACAGGACTAGACACCCGCCCTGGTTTCGCTTCGGTTTCAGTCGCCTTACCCGCGTAGTTCCCTTTCCCGTGGGAATACCGGGATAAAATTTAGCCTTAATTCCTCAGAGTGAAAGTAGCTTTCCAATGGTGAAAGACTTTTTAAAATCGGCACAGTAATTTATTCATTACAAACATACACACAAAAATACAAATTTTCCCTCTTTATTATATTAATGTGGATAAGAGAAGAAAGATGATAAATATGTATACGTTATTTGTTGCTAGTATCAGTATCCTTGAGGCTTGTGCGGACCACTGTTGGACGTGGGCCTCTTCCTCAAATATGGAGATAGTAGTGTAATCATTACACTTGGCAGATAGGTTTGAAAAAGCAGTTAGGTGTTATACACATCTCAAGAGAGCGTTACTGTCCATCCTAGTGGTGAGACTCTAGCCTGATATTTACGAGTCCCATCGGTAAGTAAGGGATAGCGACAATTGTATTCTGTTGCCACATGGGGATACATCATCTATTACAATCTATCTATTATAATAGAGAGGCGCTTATGAATAACCATATCTGAAACTGTGTAGATATTGGAGAGAAATACTTCAGAAAATTTGTAGTGAAAACTCCAGAAATGTAATAATACTAGTCTAGTTCACTAATTTGATCAGTCGTATGCTTATAACAACAAACAAACACGGCAATTAACTACAAACACAAGCTATCGTTATTGTATTATTGTAAATTTTCTCGTACAACTGATAATATTTGTAGTAATAAAGAAATTAAAGATAAAAGACAGCTATAAGTTATTTAGTTAGTTTTGTGTCTAGTATTTTATTTTATTATCTTTATACATGTTTTTATGTTAGATTCTTATTGTATTTGTTATTATTGCAATATGTTTTGACAGCATCTAATATATTTCCCTGCCTGTGCATCGATGACGAACGTT
The DNA here is from genome assembly GCA_032191425.1 of Lymantria dispar. Lineage (NCBI taxonomy): Eukaryota > Metazoa > Arthropoda > Insecta > Lepidoptera > Erebidae > Lymantria > Lymantria dispar. The sequence goes on along the minus strand of CM063452.1, from coordinate 24,894,844 downwards.
GCAGGACGCTGCAGAATAACAGCGTTGTGGTATTCACTTTACCGAGTAGATACCTCAACAGTATGCTGAGCAGCTATCCTTTTCCTCTTTTGCCAAGGGGACCCTAATCTTGTCATTTTAGCTGTGCTTTCTCTTATTATATTATTTATTGATTTTTATGTTATTGTACTTTTATTCTATGTTCTTGTACGTGTCCCTCCCGAAAAGGAGTAATAAATTATTTTTCTCTGTCTGTTCTGTATCCAAATTTGCCTTTTAATTTAAAATATATAGTATATTCTGTGAACAGCTTTTAGGTATTTTTTGTGCAAAGTGTGCAAAGGTATCTAAGAGGATTGGATTCAGCAAATTTTACTTTGGGTTATAATATCCAAAGATTATAAGGAAGGATAGTGCAACTCAGTCATGCGTATGGATAATAAATTTGACGGCGGTGTTGCCGATCTGAGCCAGAGATGTTTAATGACCTGTGCTCTTTATTTACTATCATGTAACCTTTATGATTATCCCACCGTGTTATAATCTAACTTTTAACTTCAAGTAATCTAATTACTCTACTAAATGACTTGTTGCATTAAGTATTCCTTCTATGTGGTGAAGGAGTAAGAATAAAATTCACCATCTCATCTCTTACCCGTGAGTGTTGTAAAAGCCCTATTCTAACACGTCTGACCAGCTCGGAGAAGGCCCGCGCCCTTTATTGGGACTTATATGGGCTGAGATGATGAATCCATGTTATTCTATAAGTTATGAGAAGTTATAAGAATCCATGTTATGCTAGAGTTATATTCCAGGCCAATAGTTATGCAGTTCTAAAGGCAAATCATGCACAGCATATTTGCACTATATTGGGCGATAAATCACCCGCGGCTGATGCTTGAAATCAATCATTAGAATTTATCGCTATCACATAATTATTCTATGTGGGAACGGTGTAAGAATACTGATATAGAATAATCATAATAGGAGGGAAATTGACCACGCTGGTCAGACTGTTTGTAAAGAATACATATACGAAAGCATTGAAAATGTCTAAGTAATTTTAATTTCAGATCTTTACTCAATCGTTCAGGCAATCACAAATAAATGTAAGTAATAACAAGTAAGCATCTGCCGACGTTCAATCAAGTATGTCATTTTATCTACCAAAATTTCATCAAACTGCGACGTTCTAAAATACAAACATACAATTAGTAGCAAGGTTATCGGTGTCCTACGCTTGCTAACTTTAACAATGCTAAATAATATTACCCATACATTCACTAACTAATCTATTTTAAGTATATGTATATATTCCATGTGCTTTGTCCTTTTCTTTCAGTGTGGAACCAGGATAAACGAAGCCCACATCAAGCCTTACCGACATCAAATATTCAAAATTGTTTTTCTATAATTCACACGTTTCTCCACTCATCACTTGTCATTGGCTGAATGGGGTTGGCTACTGGAAACTTTTCGCAGATGTCGCTAGTATAGCTAGAACTTGTCAAACTTGGTGTGTTTTTGTGATTATAAAATTAAACAATTTTGACGTGTTACGAGGATGGAATTTACAAAAATATGTATTCGATATAGAGAATAGACGAGCTAAGGGCCGCTCTAAGAAAACATGGTACTTCCTTACAAGGAAAAAAGGCAGGCCTTGTTTAAAGGTAGGCGCAACTACCTGCGCCTCATGCCGCCCTAGCCGAGGCCGCGGGTGACGTGACCGGGGATTAGTCCGTCACCCGCCGAGAGGCCGACCGCGTGAGGAAAGACCGACGTCCTCCCCGAGGGGGGGGACGTCGGTCGATGGGAGGGTACTCCAATAGGGGGTATTCCGTTGGGCCGACCACTGATGTCAAGTAACCCTGCTCCGGTGGTCGGCCCAACGACGAAGGCGACGTGGTTTTCGGGTGGGTTGCGGGAGTTGCATGCTTAAGCCCCTCTGCCGCCCCGGACGGAGTGGCGCGGAGGCGCACCGACCACAGCCCACCCAGAAAAAAAAAGAAAGGCCTTGTTTAAAGGTATAACCTTAAGTTTAGTTCAACATGCTTTCATTTCTAAAATATTTAGTTTTTTAATGTAATTATTATACCTTTCATATTCCTTCAATTGTAGATAAATACACATAGCATAAAAAGAGAATAATCTTTAGGAATATGTATTGTAAAAATAGATTCTTGGACTATGATTAATTTCAGGGAGCACTAGTGTTGATAATGATGAATCTGCTATGAAAGTGTCAAATCTTAATAGCTATTGGAATATCAACAGCAATACTTCATTGACACCATTGAATGAATACTTCTTTTTTATGATAACTACCTATAGGTATTACATCAACCTATAAAGAAGTTGTAAATCAACAAAAGCATCCGTCATATAGCCTTAATCTTGTACCTTTAGATTGCCACCTGTTTTGGTCTTTTAGAATTCTTTAGACAATATCAGGTTAACATCATGAGTGGACAGCCAAAACTACATATTGTAATTAAAATAAGCAAACTTTGAAAAAATGTCTTGAATTTTCATATAGAATGTAAATAAACTTTTGCCCCGGCCTTACAAAATAAACCAAAGCTGGAGTCACTTGTTTTTATTTACAATTCCTTCCCTAAAGTTATATAACATAATAAATATGTAAATATGTGGTGAAGCTAAGGGAAAATAATATGAAATTAATGATGTTTGAAGTATCATATATGTTTTTTTAATCCAATGAGTCTTTTTATATATACTTTCTGATTAGCAAGTTGCAAGTCTGTAATAACTCTGGTCTTACTACCCTACTCTTTAAAACCATGAGGCATGTAATAATTCACCAAATCACGACTAGGCCAAATATCAATCATAAACTAAAAGTCATGAAAAGTGAATCCATGTAAATATAATATTAGCCATAGCTGTTTTGCTTACTTTAAGAATTTAAGCTATTTTAAAATCTGGCTTATTGCGTCTTAATTAATTAAAAACAGAAGTAAAATAAGCTAATACATCTATATAGAAATACGTTTTTTGATAATCTGATTCGAGAAAATGAAGATGACATAGCTTATAGCCACTTTTTCATCATGTCTTTGGCCTTGTGGAATCGATGTACGCCTTGTTCGTTACAAAAGATTATTTCACGCTTTTTATGCATTTGAGTATTTAATATACAAGATTTTGTTTAAAATATCTCGTAAAAAAACGAATAGTTTTGGGTAAAGCTATGCTAGCGCCACTTTGACAGTTGTCAACCCCATTGTTGACATCGGCACGCTTGCCATTAAGAAAAATTTAATTGAATCAAGCATATTCTGTCATACGTTGCTCTTAAAAACGAGTTTATAAAACGTGAATTTCACTTAATGACCAAAAGTCGTACGTTTTGAAGGGCCATTACTCCAGCAATTGAGTGTACCATTAATTTAGTCTCACGCTCACAGCACGCGGTCACCAAGAGTGTACCCGACATGTGAAACGTTTTATTACGGTCCAACGAAAACCGTTACAGTAACACAATTCTAAAATACTTTTGGGAGCAAGAAACAGCTGGAACGCCGTAATACGCGTCACATTTTTGATGGATACTGAAATTATTCGCAAGGGACGGATATTAAATTTGTAAGCCAGATAGATTAAAAGTATTACCACAGTAAAAAATATACAATGCTGTTTTTTAAATAAATATTTTTTTTTAGTTCTTAATTAAGCAGTTCCCCCTTTATTTGCTAATTAAGTATTACTATCTTACTTAAATTGCTACTTATCTTATTGCAATGGATTGCTGTGAGATGGTCGCTACAAATACTATCAACCCTTCTATGGCTCGGGCGTGTCGTAAAAGACAATTAAACAGACGTGGGCCGATTCCATCTGATGCGGTTTGGTTAACAATCCCATTCCCAAGGAGTATTGATGTCAATCGGGCGAGCGGTCTTAAAACTATATAACTTTTGTAATATATACTATGAAAAAATATATATTCGTCTATCCCAAATATTTGGTATAAGAGCAGGATAATGATGATAATCTTAAATAATAAATACAATTCACCACTCCCTATCCTGCCTGTGGATGTCGTAAAAAACGACTAAGGGATATAATATGAATATAATAACTAGGCAAGAGGAGGAAAACTCGAAATAAAACCCTATACCAACATCGTGTGACCAGCGTGGTGTAGTAAGTCAAATTCCCTCCCATTGTGGAGGAGTACTACTGTAGGCTGCCATGAATGCATATTATTATGATTTATAGTCTTTTTTTTTTGTTAAAGCCGTGGAAATGCATTTACGCACTGTCCCCTGCCAGTGATAGGCGAGGGGGGTGTGTGGGACTCGCCGGTCATTGTGCAAGCGGAATACCTACTAAAACCAATAGCGGTCCCTTCCACACTTTTACGGAGCGCCGGAGAGATCGTCTGTTGACATTTGATCCCCGACACCCCTAAATGATTTATAGTCTTAGATAGTACAACTTTTCACTTTAAATTTCATCTTATTCTCATTATCAGTGGGAATTTTAACTTATAAATGACACGGATAATTTTTATCTATACAAATAAATAAAATTGAAGTCTCTGTTTGTAATGTTACTGTACCATACTGATTAGACAGGTTGGTAAAGAGTTTTGTTTCGAGTTTTCCTTCTCTTACATAGATGTTATATACTTATGATATCTCTTAGTCGTTTTTTCCGACATCCATGGGCAAGATAGGGCGTGAAGAATTGTATTCTAATTCCGTCACCACATGGATATATATTTAGCTTTAATCTAGTTAAATATGTCTTCTAAAACAATGTACTAATGAAACGAAATTTATTCTATAATAAATTTTAACAATTACAATACCAAACAAACGTATAAGTAGCACTCAATATTATAAGCATCTAAAAGCGTAACGTTTTATGAATCACGAAAACGGAAGTTGTATTATTGTTCGTTGAGCTTGTTCAAAATTTTAAGACCTATTATGCGTCGATACTTATAAATTGAATTAAGTTTTTCGATTCGACGTGAATTCAAAGAATCAATCGGGAAACATTTAATGAATGTTCTTCGTACAAATTTCAAATGGTAACAGATGGTAGGTGATCGCCGCGGATTCAAGCTTGAATTATTTCAGTGAAAGTACTTGATATTCACTCCTTCTACCTTTTAAGAAATTTTAAGAGCTCTTAATATAATTGGAAATGCATTTCTATATACTTATATGATCTATTATTTCTTATATTGTATTTTTAAGAATAATATTTCGTAGAACTATTACAACTATTCCGTTTTTCTTCTACCATCATAACAATCATCCTACTCTTGGGGTTGAGGCAATATATACTCCTTCTCCATCGTACACATTGCAGTTGTTGGCAATAATTTTATGACCAGCAGCTTGCCTGACATCAACCCTCCATTAAGTTTTTTGTCACCTTTAACGATATCTCCGAGCAATATTCATAGTTGGTTGGTTGGTAGTATTCTTAACCCACCACTCAGCAATTTTCCTTCTATCTATCATCATCATTCATCATCTCAGCTCAAAAAACGTCCCACTATTGGGCTCGAGACTTCTCTGCAATAGAAGGGAAATTACGTACTAAACCACGCTGGTCAGACGTGTTGGTATAGGATTTTATTTCGAGTTTTCCATCTCCTGTATATTTAATTTCTTAGTCGTTCTTTACGACACCCATTGGCAAGAAGGGGCGGTGAATTGTAATTTTAGTCACCACAAATATAAAAAGGTATACTTACTTAAATAGCAAGCATTAATAGAATTGTTATCTTCAATCCAATATATATTTGTTCCAATATATATTAACATTACTTGACGTATATTGATAGAGTTTAATTAAGATCAGTAGTAATATAGGTCAAGATATTCAAGCTACTTTAAGTAATGGCAACTCATGTCTTTCTAGATCATTACATGTGGATATGATTCTATCTATTATACACATAGAGACGTTAATGAATATAATATATTTATCTATACTAACGGTTTTTTTAATTGGGTTATACTGTGAAAACTACTAAACCGATCGGAATAATACTTCCTACTAATATTATAAACGCGAAAGTTTGTGAGTATGTGAGGATGTTTGTTGCTCTTTCACGCAAAAAATACTGAATGGATTTTGATGAAACTTCACAATATATAGATCACATATCAGAATAATACATGGGCTATAATTTATCTCGATATTTCCACGGGAAGGAGAACTATGCGGGTAAAACCACAGGACGCTTCTAGTATACCATGAGATGCAGCGTGTCATGTTGATGGAATCACCAAGAGAATGGGTATCAGCACAATTTTGGGTAATATGCTATGCCATCTGCCGTCGACAACCTACCTGTCGATATGTCATTAACCCCTTTGGGGAGAATCAAGTATGGTATTTGAAAGATTTATGGTAAATTGTCAAAAGATTATGCATTATGAAACAAGGCCGATTGTTTCGTAGTAGATTCAATTTATATATACGTATATATATTTTCCTAGTTATCTACTTAGTTCGTTGACAGTGATGAATGTTGCAATAAACGCTGTGTTACATTGTTCTTTTAGTATCTGGGCTTAGGCTCAGTCACTTTGTTCTAACAATGAGAGAACAATTTATTTTATAAAATCTCATTGCTATACTGAGGAAAAGACACAGCTGGGATGTGTGCACACATATATCTATCTATAGCAACAAATAAAATTGAAGTATCTGTTTGTAATGTCAAAATAGTATTTTCATCACACGGTTATTTGCACGATAACTATGCCTAAAACCCATTTAATTTCTGTCTATCTGTTTGTTACAGGTTGTTCCGGGTGTTTTATGACCAGGTAGCTGTCTGTATAAGGAATAACTTAATCTATATTTGATCCCGGTATTCCCATGGGAACAGAATCCACGCGGTTAAAACTGCGGCCAATTGCTAGATAAAAAATAAATTCAAGTAAATTATTAATAAAAACTTTTTGTATGGTAATGGAGTAAGAATACAATTCAGTACCGCTATTTGCTCATGGGTGTTATAAAAGACGAGTAAGGGATATAATATCCATATAACATCTATGGAAGAGAAGGAAAACTCGAGATAAATCCCTATACCAACCTATCTGACTAGCGCGGTGTAGTAATATTTCTGTTCTGTTGTGGAAGAGCCTTTAGCCCAGCAGTAGCACATTATGGAAGCTAAGATTATGATGATGATGACATTACCCATCAATGGCTTAAGAAACACATATGGCTAAATAATTAGAATATTTAGTATATCTAATATACAAAATATAGTCTTTTCAGCTTAGCAATTCATAACTTTTTATTACTTCTATATTAAAGCAAAAATTATATTAAACAATAATGCGACTGAATATTCTAAATTCTTTATGAAATATAAAGGTGAGTATAGTAGAAGATTTAGCATGATAGAGGCTTAATTAATATTTATTATTTTTTTAAAGAAAACATTCATATCAAGAAACTTCATTTTACGACGGTGGCCCTTAAAGTGTACAATATTATCAGACACGATTAAGTAGAGATAGTTTGATAGCAAGTATGAGAGATACCAACACTAAGATATCTAGTCTAATGCTCATTAGAAGTTTATAATTAAAAAAGTACAAATTTATTAGTATAAAACGAGTTATATAAAATTACAGAACTTATTTCTGCATAACTCTATTAAAATGCTATAACGGAGATACACAGAGAAAAAACAACTTAAAAGTCATCATCATCATCATCTTGCTCTTATCCCAATTACTTGGGGTAGACGCAATATGTCATCTGTTTTGACATATTGCAAAAAGTTTCGGCAATGACTTTTATGACCGGCCGCCTGCCTGACGTCAACCCTCCTTGGGAATGTAATCGTTGACCCAAATGGTACCAGATGGAGTTGGTCCGGGTCAATCTAGGGCTCTTAGCCGTCTTTTACGACACCCACGAGCAAAGCGAGGGTTGGTAGTATTCGAAGCCGCTACCACACAGCACTTAAAAGACAACAACTTAAAAGTATTATCCAAAAAAAAATTCCCCAGCCGAGGATACGAAAATGTGAGTAACACTCAAGATATAAGGATCATTTAGAAAAAAAAAGATATAAGGGAACATCTCGAGTTATGAAGCTAATTGGGCGTTCACATATAAGCAATTGAATTACATCACATGTGATAAATGTGGAAATGCTTATTATATCATTTTATTGAAGATGATATAATAGCTCCATCTTATTTTTTTACGGTGTTTATCTTATTATAAGTCATTTACTTTTATAAAAGTATTAAGATGCTCAACAAACAAAGAAAAATCTATATATTAATACGTGAAGCAAAAATTTTGTACCCTTTTTTACGAAAATTACGTGGATGGACAAGTATGAAATTTGGCACAGTTGAAGTATATGATGAGGAGAAGTGCATAAAACTGAAATTTCATATAATAATGGATTAGAAATACATTAAATTAATTAAAAAACGCATTACGCATACTACAATGGAATCGTTACATACACAGACACACACACAAACACTTATACACTTTTGTTTACGGTTAAAATCTCTGGTTGAACTGAATGTCAAACAATCATAAACCGCAAATCAATCATAAACTACAAGCCGCCAGCTTCTGCAGTACCTTGAGGATCACCAGCTGATCAGTGATCGCCAATACGGCTTTCGTCGTGGATGATCGGCTGGTGATCTTCTTGTGTACCTCACTCACCGTTGGGCAGAGGCCTTGGAGGGCAAGGGTGAGGCGCTGGCGTTCAGCCTAGATATCGCAAAGGCGTTCGATAGGGTCTGGCACAGGGCACTTCTATTGAAGCTACCATCATACGGAATCCCCGAGGGACTCTGTAATTGGATCACCAGCTTTTTGGATGGTCGGAGTATAAAAGTCGTCATAGATGGCTCCTGCTCCGATACCATGACCATTAATGCTGGTGTACCACAAGGCTCGGTGCTCTCCCTGATGTTGTTTATCTTGCATATCAATGACATGCTCTCTATCGAGAATATGCGTTGCTATGCGGATGACAGCACGGGTAACGAGCGGTACACCGAGCAACGGAATATCCCTCGGAGTACTCAGGAAAGGAGGGTTCAACTTGTGTCTGAAGTCGAGCGCTCTCTAGGGCGGGCCTCGGAATGGACTGAACGGAACTTAGTCCAGTTCAATCCCACAAAGACACAAGTTTGCGCGTTCACTGCAAAGAATGACCCGTTTGTCATGGCGCCTCAGTTTCAAGGAGTAACTCCACCAATTTCTGAGAGTAATGGGATCCTCGGCGTCGAAATATCGAGCAATGTCCAGTTTGGGAGCCATTTGGAGGCCAAAGCCAAATTGGCAAGCAAAAAATTAGGCGTCCTGAACAGAGCCAGGCGGTACTTCACACCGAGACAGCGTCTTGTGCTATACAAAGCACAAGTACGTCCTCATGTGGAGTACTGCTCACATCTCTGGGCAGGTGCGCCCAAATATCATCTAGACTCACTTGACTCTCTGCAAAAACGGGCTGTTCGAAACGTCGGGGATCCCAATCTTACGGACAGATTGGAGTCACTGGAGCAGCGGAGAGACTTTGGGTCACTCTGTGTACTCTACCGACTCTTTCACGGGGAGTGCTCCGAAGAACTGTTTGACTTGGTACCACCGTCACCATTCTACCAACGTACCACTCGACATCGTAGCAGGGTTCATCCATTTCACCTGGAAACGTTATGGTCTTCAACTGTATGTTGCCAGCGATCATTTCTCCCACGTACGTGCAAGCTATGGAATGAACTATCTGCTGCTGTGTTTCCCGACCGCTATGACATGTCCTTCTTCAAACGAGGTTTAAGAAGAGTATTTTATTCACGGTATGCAGCGGCCCGGCTGTGCCCCTGGTATTGCACAGATCCATGTGCGGCAGAACTACTTACCATCAGGTGTGCTGCTTGCTTGTTTGCCACCTTGACAATAAAAAAAAAAACATAATTATGACGACAATGTCTGATAGATATTTGTACTGATATATTAGTTATTAGTTAAATACAGCTTGCTCAATATACAATTATACATAAATAAAATTTAAATGAAAATTATGTTTGGAAAAATTAATTTAATTAAATTATGGCCGAATTTCGACCACTCGGCGACCACTAGTACTATTTAATCTACCACTACTCTTCTTTATAGTTGAAGTATGAGACAAATTCAAATGGTTTCGTATTGGCTATTATATTGAGTTTGCCATCATATTATGAAATTTATGACCTTCTTCTTAAGACGCTTATGAGACCGTATTCTTAATTGTACCCTTAACCCTTTAACCCAGAATTATTTCCCATTCATTAAAAATCATTATGTCATAAACATAAAGACTATTTTTTAGAGTACGGCTTTTTATGTAGGTAGAAAGCTGTAATAAAATTAAGGGTTATTCCAGTCATAAGTTTCAGCTATACCAAACTAAAATGAGAGCGTTCATAAATTCTTATTATATTAATTTTACGCCTACTTCTATACTCATAGTAAAGAATATTCTGTAACAAAGTAAATTCTAAGAAGTTAATCCATAATAAATTTACTACGTTGTAAACTTAGGTTGTAGAGAAAAGAGATGACCTACATAACTCTTCATAAAATCGGCACCTTAGGATTTTCTCACGTATATTTTGAAATCTAGACAAGCAATACACTACAATATATTTAGTGTAAGTTTTCAACTTGGTCAAGATATTATTATATGAATTATTTAAATAAATCACCGGAATAATTTAAAAGGAATAGCAAAAAGGTTTTAAATTGTGCCTAAAATAAAGGTTGCTTGGTAGAATGATTGAAAATTATGATTAAAAATTATTATGTATAAGTAAAACGTAGAAAGCGGTACTTACTACCATTTTTTTTTTTTTTTTTTTTTTTTATTTTATTTTGGGTCACAAAACTGGATAACAATCCACAAAGAAAACTTACATATAATAATTGGTAACAATAATTGGTAATAATTGGTAACAGTAACATTCGTTAGATTGTATCCTACTCGATGTGATCACAACATGCGTAGGGCGGTAGCGTTACTACCAAAAAAGAACTATTAAATTACAAAAATAAAAAAAAAAGAAAACTGATGATTTACAAAAAGAGATACCTCAATAAAGAGAGATATATGTAATTTGGGCTCGCCTATCACCGCTTGTAATAAAAATTGTCATCAAACGTAAAACCTTTTTGCAAAAACCCATTAGTCCAATCGAACTAATAGCTCTTACTATCTTGACGTAAAAAGCTCCTCATTGTCCAAAACGAAAGCTGATGAAAGTCTCTTTTAGAATCTTAAGAGGTAGCTTTATGTCGGATTTTATTTTAACTTTTGACATCGGTGTTTTTTTTTTAAACTCTTAACTTGAAAGTTTCCACCTATTTTTTTATTTATTTTTTTTTTTTTTTTATTGCAAACGGTGCCAAACGAGCAAACAGTACACCTGATGGTAAGTGTTGCTGCCGCTCATGGACCTTTACAAGGCCGTTGCCTACCGCGAAGAAAGCGAAGGGAGTGTGAATGCGTGCATTGAGGCTCGGTGATACCAAGGGCACCACCAAAACCCTCCACACGCAATCACCCTCAGAAAGTTGGGCTTCCGGCTCTCTCGCTCACCGAACGAAGCGCAGTAACAAATTGCTACTACTCAGACGTCGATTTTCTGCGAGAGCATGGTACTGCCGGACCGGCCCGCGGCTGTAGACAGATAACTGTCGACAGTGTGGTCCTACCACTCCTTGATTAATTAATTTAATTAATCTCTTTACTTCACTCCTTAATCTTTTAGGTTTTAGTTTAACCTTGTACCCATAATACAAACTCCTTTTTGCCCATTGCCATACAGTTCATAACACTACGCAGAAACCTTAACTTAAATAAAAAAATAGCGTGAGTACTAAGTACGCATGTCAGAAGTGAAACTTCTTTAGTTCCATGTGTTTTTTATCAGTATAAAAAATAATAATAATAATAAAATATCTCTCCATCTTTCCCACTCGCTTGCTCCCTACTCTCGCCCCATGGTTGTGCTTCGTGCTATGTTCGCCCTTTCTCACTCTCTCTCACTCGGTCTCAATCGCTCTCTCCCTCTTCTTCAACAAAAACGCTGCACATCTTCGTGACGCTAAATTGCGTTTCATCCGTAAAAAAATTACCCTCATGCGCGCAAAGAAGTTTCACTTCAAAAAAACTGTAACTGTTCCAATAGAAGGAGCAAATATTTTTTTTACCGCCTATTTTCACCATTAGATACTCGTTACCAAGTATAATTTATGTGACTTTCGTAAGCAATTGTGTGCTCAAAATCATGGTAATTCGAAGTAACCATCGAAGTGCTCCTTCCTCCTACACATCTAAATTAATTATCTGATTCACCCAACCAAGTTGCAAATGTCATGAGGTATTATTATCATAAAAACTTAATATATAGTGGAGTTTCATAAGAGTTAGATTAGTGCAGCTAGTTGAAAAGCACTATTTCTCAGCATGCATGATTTATATTAGATAAATAATAAAATACGTTTGAAAGTAATAAATATACGGGTTGAAACTAAATAAAACTATTTAATAAAATAGCTCGTGGATTATTAAACTCAAGAATAGGTTTAAAGTTAACATTCTATATCTACTTACAGAGTAGGTTTCTACATTTTAATGTCGCTTTCGACGTCGCGTTATTCATCTTTTGTTTCATAAAATTTTTAAATTATTTCTCCCTCGCTCGAACTTTTATATTTTTGTAAAGAGAACTGCATTTAAAAGATTTACAGGTCGAAATAAAACTACTTCTTATTATTATTATAGTGAAAATATGAAGTTAAAACTCAGTTATGGAGGTCACGTTTCGTTTGGCACTATATTAATATATATGTAAGATTTTTAGAAATTTTGACCTCCCTTGTACCTTACATTGCCGCCCGGACTACCCCTACCCCCTATTAGAAACTTCCCTCCCCTCCCTTCTTTAAAAAAAAAAAAACCTAAATTTCAAGAGCCTACACCCAATAGTTTAGTCACAATAAATTTTATAATTAGAAACTAACAATGTTCGGAACAAGGACACCAAATAAAAGAGCCCTGAATTTTGATATTTTTTTGCAAATTGTGTCGATTCTACATTAGCCGAAGGAACTTCGTTCCTACCTGGTGTCCCACGACACCATATTTCTTTATTATATTTTTGAACTATATTATATAATATTTCGAATGGCATTACACTGGAACTATTAATAAGCATGTTGTAAGATGTAATTTTATTAAAAAAAAATTAAAAAAAAAAAAAAAAAAGACAATCCCGCTGAGTTTCTTGCCGGATCTTCTCAGTGCGGTCGCGTTCCGATCCGGCGGTAATTATAACTTTAAGAAAATTGTAAAAAAAATGACAATATGTAAGTGCCCCCGCGGGGTTTATACATAATAAATGATTTGATTTGAATTGATTGTTGATAATGTGTTTATTTAAATTGTTACATTCATTTTATATCATTAAATAATTTTAATTTGATAAGTAGTTTGTAAGTACATATTTGATATTTGCATGTCATTTGTAATGACTACATGGGCTTGTAATTTTTTATTTTTGATCACCTACGCCTATAAATGTACCTCATTTAAAGCAAATAAAGACTTCTATTCTATTCTATATATGTTTTGTGATGATGATGATAGGAATTATAAAAAAACGCGGTCCATTTTAACACCGCTCGCGTATGACCTATCATGACTTTAAAATAATTAAGAGGTTTTTTTTTTTTTTGTGGGTGGGCTGCGGTCGGCGCGCCTCCGCACCACTCCGTCCGGGGCGACAGAGGGGCTTAAGCACCCAACGCCCGCAACCCACCCGAAAACCACATCGCCTTCGTCGTTGGGCCGCCGTTGGATCGTTGGGTACCCTCCCATCGACCGACGTCCCCCCCTCGGGGAGGACGTCGGTCTTTCCTCACGCGGTCGGCCTCTCGGCGGGTGACGGACTAAATAATTAAGAGGTAAGAAAAAACAAAAAAAAAATTTTTTTATTTTTTTTTTATTTAATTTTACACCTGTGTTTTCAGACACTGAGGTATGTTGGACGAGAAGATCCTCTTGAGTTTCCCGAACGCTGCCCAACCAACTCGGTTGGATTCGTCGGCTGACCTCTTTCTAGAAATTGGATCTCCCTAACTGGACTGTTTGTCCGACACAAACACAGGTCTACGACCAGTGTGTGTTACCAGCAACCGACATAGCACGAAGAATTAGCACGCTGAAGTGGCAATGGGCAGGCCACATCGCTCGACGAACCGACAACCGCTGGGGAAGAAAGGTTCTCGAGTGGCAACCACGTATCGGACGACGCAGTGTTGGACGCCCCCCCACTAGGTGGACCGATGACCTAGTGAAACTTGCTGGGCGTCGTTGGATGCAGGCGGCACAGAACCGCACATTGTGGTGCAACATGAGGGAGGCCTACGTCCAGCAGTGGATGGCAATAGGCTGAATTGATGATGATGATGATGATTTAATTTTAAATAATTATGAGGTAAGAAAAAAACCACATATCATCATATTTTCTATTGCAAAAAATTGCTTCGAATTACTTCAAGCGCCTAGCTATAGTAGTAGCGTGACTCATTTGCAATGTAGATGAAGAACATGAAAAACTCGAATTATCAATCATCAGGTATCTACTTCATGAATTAGTGCTTCATTGTGAACGATTCGGTCTCTGTCGTTAAAGCTCGGAATCGTATCGTATCATGAACGTGAATATTTTTGTGAGTAAACCGATCCGTAATCAATGGTAAGGTAAAATTTGATCCCATTATTTATATTCTGTGGTTTAACAGTTTTTTGCATTAACCAATAATTACGTTTGTCATAGTCATTTAAAACTTACAAATTAAATAGTATGTTAATAGCTTTAAGGAATATGTTATATTAAGTCTCGCCGTATATACTAGCTGACCCAACAGACGTTATCTGTTCAAATAAGCGCCACCTACCGCGTCCAATTGTGAATCTAAACCATTCTCGAATCGCCTTGAACACACATAAAAAATTTCATCAACATCGGTTCAGCCGTCTAGGACGAGTTCAGTGACACACACGTAGACAAGAAATTGACCCAACAGACGTTGCTCTGTTCAAATAAGCGCCACCTACTGGGTCCAATTGTAAATTTAAACCATTCTCAAATCCCCTTGAACATGCACAAAAAATTTCATCAACATCGGTCCAACCGTTTAGGAGGAGTTCAGTGACATACACACGTACACAAGAAATTTATATATAACTAGCAACCCGCCCTCGTTTCGGTTTCAGTCTTTCCTGCGTAGTTCCCGTTCCCGTGGGAACACCGGCATAAAATATAGCCTAGGTTACTCCCTGATATTATAGCTTTCCATTGGTGAAAGAATTTTTGAAATCGGTCCAGCCCATTTGAAGATTACCCGGAACAAACAGACAGACAGACAAAAAAATATAAAGTGTATTTTAGGCATAGGTATAGTGCAAATAACCGTGTGAGCATGAAAAATGTCTATTATTTTGACATTACAAACAAACACTCCAATTTTATTTATTGGTATAGAAGATAAAGAAAGTTAACATTACTTTTAAATATTTCAAAATAAGCACCTTCACTGTGAAACAGGCCCATATCGGCGTGCACCAGTTGAAGTATCGTGATTTAAGGCTGGAACAGACGAAGAAAACTATGTCCCGCTCGCCTATGGGGAACGAGCTCAGGTATTTGTAAGAGTTCGATAGATGCAAATATATATTTCAGTTTGTAATCAAAATTCTTTTCCGCCTTTTTTAGCCTATCACGCATTGAAGGTGAAACAATCATCAGTGTGGCAGTGGGCCTATTTCGGCTCGCTGTTCCAACAGGTCGCCGGCAACCTGATGCCGCAGAGAGTACGCGCCTTGTTAGTTAATGTTGTGATATGTCGAGGTACCGATTTGATGTAGCGTTTGTTCGAAATTGAGGTCTCACACTATTGCGATGTAACAGTTTTTACCAAAACTACCACATTTTATAGTTCAAAGCGAGCTATTTTATTTTAGAACCTATTTATTAGTTAATAATTTCTGGTGTTAACGTGGGTATTACAATGTGTTTGTAAATAAAACTACGAATTTTATCGCGTTTGTATTTGATTTTTGATTGCCCGACGGTTCGAACACTTTGCAGCGTTCATGGTCATATGCGGATCGAAAATCCATTGAGTAATTTTATTTACTTTTTATTAGTTCATAACAGTGAGTTAACTGATAAAACTCATTTCAGCTCACATACGTCCGACTGTTGGGCTCGAGCCTCCTCCAAAATAGGAGGGAAATTGACCTTACTATACCATGCCATACAATATCATGGCCAAACAGATTAGTATAGGGTTTTATTTTGAGTTTTCCTTCTCTTGCATAGATGTTATAGGTGTATTATAATACAAAGACGACTAAGGAATATATTCCTTAATCGTCTTTTACGACATCCATGAGCAAGACTGCACAGATGGCGTAGTGGTTGAGTCGTAGACCTACTGCGCCAGTGTCGGGGGTTCAAATCCCGCGCAGGACAACACTTTGTGCGATCCATAAATTGTTGTTCTGAGTCTGGATGTGATTTGTGTCCGTTAAGTTTCATGTTTGTAAAGTCTCTCGCAATTAAAGGATAAATTACCTTCGTGCAGGGATACGTCTTTTTGAAAAAAAAAATAGTCGGGCTGTGGTGGTTTGTTTTCTTACTCCGCCACCACACGGAAAACTCTTATAGTAAATATATTACACGGAATTAAAAAAACAAATATTTTAGAAAATCAAGTAAAACTTAAGGACAATGATCACGTTCTTGTAATAAAAACTAAACGGAGAAACTGTGCAAGGTGAAAAATTTATTTTAAGAAAAATCTTTTTTTTTTAATAGACCCTTATTTTTGTGTATCCCATCACTACTAAAAATAATTTCTAGTGCAGTTCAGGTCGATATCGGCCTGCCGCTTGCCCTAGTTTGTTTGTCATTTACTGTTTGGTAGATCCCGCACTTGCGTCATCGTCGCCCCTATCTCCGTCTCTGTGACGGGCGGAACACTTTCGAAGATAGTGACGATCGAACGATGGCTGCCCTAACGAGTAGGTCCTGATCGAATCAACTCCGAGCCCACCATAAAAACGCGGGTCCGTGTGCGCCTGCGCAACGTTTGGTTTTAATATTATATTTTCCAAGATAATTAATTAATATTGTTTTTAAATGATTTAATAATTATTGTAACTTAAATTAAAATAAATATTTGACTTAAAATCTGGACTATACATTTATATTCTCATTATATTTGTGAGTATTATTATATTTGTGAATTCTATTAGGTAAGGTGACTTGGGGTAAGATCGTAAAAGGGGGTAGAACGAAAAGTATTATTTACTTAAATATAAAACAAATAATTTTACATACGATAACACAGTGAAGGCGGTTAACTCATACTGGACCCCACCCCAGTCAGCGTTTAACGTTAGATGTGTGCAATTCTGTGTAAAAAAATTTTTTCGGAAAGGTGTATTTTCCCCGAATTTTTTGCGATTTTCGATTTTTACCCATCGTCTATAACTTTTTACTCAGGTAAGTTATTATAATCTTTTATACTTCTAATTGTTTATTTTGCTGTTCTTAGTGATAATAAAGTAGTATATTGACCGTTAATGTTATCATATTGGAGATTTGTATGTATTCGATCTTCGCCTATAGTTTTGACATGAGATAAGTTCGTAATACCATTCACTCGATCTTACCCCATTTTCAAAAGTCATACAAAAAGTCACTGGTTCTCAACGAGTCTCATAGGTTCGTCTTAGTGATATACAAACATATAATCCAGTCAAATTAGACCAAAAAATAGAGATGAGGTTACAAAAATTGACACTTGGCTGAAAATTAGTAGGATTGTTCAAAACACTATTCATGAAATAAATAAAATGTGAAACGTCCTCATTGCTCCGACACCTGGAATAAATTTAATCGGAGTCAAAGGATTAAAAAACAAGCTAACTGCACTTGTTTTTTATTTCGAGTATTTTTAGACACATGTTGTTCAAGGTTACACTTTTTTTGGTAGGCATACCTCGCCCAATCCGCCTGGGGTGACGGATGGGCGGCGTGCGACCCCATAACCTTCCGTATTCCCTCCCCATATCGCCATTGGGCCGACCACTAGTACCGATTCCTTAACATCCGCGGCTGGCCCGGCGCGTTACTCTTCTGGATCACCATTTGACGTCTCGGCAACAAAACAGTGTTGCCGGACCATCGCCCTCACACGGTTTGCCTCTCTGCGGGTGGCGGACTAATACCCGGCCCGTCCACCCGCGACCTTGGCTAGGGCGGCATCAAGCGCAAGTAGGCGCGCCGATGGCGGAGCCTGTCATGTTACAGGAAATACTCCCATACCTGCTCCGCCGCTTCCTTCCGTGAGGCAGTTGCCTCACAGAGGAGCGGCGACTGCGTCCCAGTTCCTGATGCTGTCAAGTATCGTTTTGGCGATGGTCGGCAGCGTCAGGTTGGCACCGATGACTACAACAAGTTCACGGCAACAGCGGAAAAAGTTGGGATCACAGCATGGTGTTATAGAATTACCAGAAGAGTACTGCTACCCAGTTAGTAGCGTAGCATAGTTTTATAAAATTACACTTTAGAATATGACATGCTTAGATAAATTTGGATAAAACGTTGAGAACCGTTATCTTGACGGTTTAAAAGTGGGGTAAGACCGGAATACGAATTTAATTATTTTTCTATATTTTATATTCCCATTGTTTTATAGTATTTTGGTGAAGAAATATGTGGACTTTTAGGTACATTACCCAAATCTTCATTGAAACTAGAGCTTTAAAATTAATAACAAAGAAAATAGATAGAATGCATATCTTGCCCCCTTACTTTGCGATCTTTACCCATTTTATTTTTTTCGTTTGTCTATCTTTTCAATCATACTTACTCAATTAATAAGCAAAGTAGTTATTTACAAACTTGGATTAACTAAAGTTCAATATCTTGTCTGTAATTAAAATATAATAACTTGTTACTATATCATGTTATTGTGTCCAAAAGAAATGCTTGGAAAAAATATACCTCATCTCATCGAAAACCCTTCCGATGTTACCCCGATTCACCTTATATAATATTTCGATTGGCATCACACTGGAACTATTAATAAGCATGTTGTAAGATTTAACTTTATTTAAGTGAAATTAGAAAATAAATAAAAAATAGACAATCCCGCTGAGTTTCTTGCCGAATCTTCTCAGTGCGGTTGCGTTCCGATCCGGCGGTAATTTTAAGAAAATATGTAAAAAAATTACAATATGTAAGTGCCCCCGCGGTTGCATTCCGATCCGGCGGTAATTTTAAGAAAATATGTAAAGAAATTACAATATGTAAGTGCCCCAGCGGGGTTTATACATAATAAATGATTTGAATTTGAATTAAAATATGAAAATAATGTCAAGCCTAGGTTGCCTGATAAATTTCGTAATTAATCCGGATTTATAAATAAATATTTAGGCTGATAAATATTGACTGATAAATATTTAAGCTGCTAAATATATAAGCGTTCAAAAGCGTTTGTGGTTATTTAAATAATATTAGATAATAATGTACGCAAGATATTATGAGATAAACTATGACTCAACTGTGCGTATATCGTAAAACTTTTTGAATCAACAAAATAGTTCGAAACTAAAACACAAACAAAGTTTAATTTACACTATAAGAGCATAAAATAGTACAATTTTATCTCATATAAGTTTCAGCATCGTCGCCTGTGGGAACAGAACTTATAAACAAAATATAACTTTGAGTACTCGGGGAATAATCTGTTTTCTGCTTTTAATACAAGCTCTGCCACTAACTTCATAATAATCTAATATGATTAATAATTTATAAATCATTCATCAATAAAATAAACCCTTGTAATTCACTCTATTTAGGATTTATAGCGTGTTTATTCTCCTCAAAAAATATGGATGCAATAAAAGTGACGTCCTCTAGTCACGGTAGTCCTATTGTTCCATTAGCAGAACAGGGATACGCCGAGAATATTCAACTGGGATTCAGCTACCTAAACAAAACCTTTAGCCATACAAATACACATAATATTCAAATAAAACCGACGAGAGGATGGATATCTTGATGATAACATAGACTGGCTATGAGCAGCTCCTCATTCAGGACTTTCCTCAGTTTCAATGAAAGGTATTACGCACATGTTTATTTTATTGTTGATATTATAATTGTGAAGCGTAGCGTGTTTTGCCAATCGAATTTCTTGCTTTAGCTGTAGTTTATGTTTGTGACAAAGGGTATTGGTCATGCTCATTGAAAGGTCTGCTTGTGATAGCTACGAGGAGCGGGTCACTCCCTTCCCTCCAATGTTGAGGAGAGTGACGGCTGCTCTAGAGGTTAACTTGTCATCGGGTGCTACTTGCGGAATCTGGTCCAGCCATAATCTTTTAATTATATGTATTTGTTTTTATCATATCATATTTCGAGCTACTAACTGGAGCTATTAATAGGAATGTTGTTGCATGTAATTTTATTTAAATGAAATTGTAAATTAGTAAAAAATAGACAATCCTACTGAGTTTCTTGCCGGATCTTCTCAGTGCGGTTGCGTTCCGATCTGGTGGTAATTTTAAAGAAAAATGTAAAAAAATGACAATATGTAAGTGCCCCCGCGGGGTTTATACATAATAAATTATTTGAATTTGGTGCTAAAAGAGGAATCGAGCAAAATCCGCTGAGTCAACGGAGTATGCCGAGGTCGGTGCGTAAATTTGTATAACCTTCAAGGTATAATATCGCTGGGTAATTCTGAAAACGTTACACGTCTCGACACACTCTCGATCCCCTCTACGTTGCCTATGAGAGACCTACGAATGATAAACCCTATATAGCCATGGAACGGATCGCTCTACTGGTAGGTGAGCAAGTTCTCAGACCAGAAAATTATCGTGCCCTTGCCTTCTCTTCACACTTTTGATATTCCTACAATGGTCCATCGAATTTCGCCCAATGATCCACCCGATCCGTTTTGTGTTATCAGGGCCAAGGGTTCTTTCGTTTCGTAGCCGTATCATCTTCGCATCTCCTACTCCTCCACTATCGGGCTTGCCACCAATATTGACCCGTAGGAAAGCGGCATTGTCGTTACTGAGAGCAATTTGTTCTTTGTTAGCCATTTAAGGGCATAATATCGTAATCGCCATGCTTGGTAGGCGGATTGGCAATCGTAGTAAGGTGTAATATGTTGCTCAAAAGAGAGCCGGCAGTAGCTCCGTTGTTTTAGTGAACTTTTAGCCAATTTTTACGACTCGTAAAGTAAGTAAACTACGCAAGTAAGGGGTGGCAATAATGGTATTTTGATCCCATCGCTACACAGTGAATATAAAAAGTGCAGAGGGTAGAACGGGGCTTAAAGGACCGCGGGTATAAAGGTCGTAACGCGTAACTTCTCCCCATTCCACTTGTCCTTGAGCAGCCAAGACCCTCGCTCCTGAATCTAGGCCTCAGGACGAGTGTCCCAAAGCAAGAATCAGGTTTACGATTTGTCGTAGTTGGCAAATGCCTGCCCAGTCCTCAAACGAATGAGTGACTGGGCCCTTGCCACGAGCGACAATTCCAGAGAGCAGTCCAAGAAATTGTCGCTCGTGCCCAGAGTACACCACGCGGAGGTTTCTGGTGTAGTACCCCATGCCGTCACTTCTAGCATACCACCCCGGGCTGTTGCGAGCGTATCCTCGGCGATTAAACTCAGCCAAGAAGAGAGGCTCCCTCGCAACGCCCAGTCGTAGCCGGTATTCCATAGAAGCGGCCGAAAGACCAACACCTGTGGAACACCGCACGACATGAGCTCAACGTCCCCTATAGTACTTATAGATAGTTTACAAACATATGTACGTCATTTACTTGTCCATCACGATTTATTATCTGGGGGCACGGCAGTGCCCCCGCCAAGTCGAGCAAAAAAAAAGTCGGGCAGAATGCAACACTGCCGTTAACATACTTTTCTCGAAGCCATTCAGGCCATTTTCGACCCCCTATAACTTCGTTGTTAATAAAACTAGAAACCTGAATTTTTAGTACCCTAGCAGGCATTGTATACAAATTGCGTATTTCAAATTTCATTTAATTTGAACGAATAGTTTAAGAATTATAACTAGTCAAAATTTCGTAATTTTGTCACTCACTGACTGACTGACCGATCATCAATATTAAAGAGGCACTTCCAGCAGACATAGAAGCTTCAAATTTATAATACAATTAGTGTTTATTGTATAAATGAAGGAAAAATTATTAAACATTGTGTGCGGGGCGGGCCTTCAGACAAATGTGTTGTAGTCGGCTGACGTCCTGGTTGGTCGCTGGTTCGGTGGTTTGTGTGGACTGTATCTTCGGGTTCGGTTCCCTACTGGCGGGCTTCAGTGAAGAAATAAAATGATCGATTTTGAAGTAACTTGCACATCGAACGAATACTACACCGTTGCTGCCTAGCCCCTGAATGTTAATGCTTGAAGTTCGCTATTTCTTCATACTATTTCTTCATATTCATACTATGGTTTCAAGCTTCCATCGCACGTCGCTAGGTGTCTTCGGTAGTCTATGCTACGATGTGTTCATTAAACGAGAGGCTTAGGCATCTTGAGGTGTTACCGTAACGAGAGCCGCGAGACTTATAGCGTAAACGGTTGTCGCATTCGTCCGATTTGTGCTATGATTTTATTGAAAAATTAGCTAAGACTATTACAGATATGCTTACATTCTATATACTATTCTATTTATCTAAGATACATCTATCTGTTTCAGTAGTGGCCGCGACCCTAGGTAGTAAAATAGGCTTTATACAAGCACTAAAAACTATTATTTTATACTATCAGAATTGTTTTTTCTATCTTTATTAGGCTATATCTCGCAAGTTATAATACCTAGGGTGTTGGTTCTTACTGCGTTCGATAGGTCCTAGCGTATATTTCAATAAAATACCAATAATATTTATGTTTATTGCAAATTTGACACTATAAACAACAAAAATTACAACGTAATTAAGTACAATTATGCTTTTACATAAATTAAGAAAAAAAAACAGTTATAAGCTATTTTAACACAATTTTTACTACAATATAACGTATAATTAATCTACTTTAATGTTCATTACTCACATTGTTTATTTAGCACTGTACACATTTTTTCGTAATGTTCACATCTTACGAATTTTGCTATGTATTTGGAGCACCCTGATTGGTCGATATTCGTTACGCACTCCTATCTGGCGATACACTTTGAGTTAGTTAATTTTCACGGTATTCTTATCACTATACTTTCAAAATTCACTCATTCCGCGTCGGAGACCCGTAGCGCACGGACGTGCGCCTCGCTGCTCTCCATTTCGCCGCGCTCACCCCGCACCCGCCCCTTGCGGTCGTGCGTTCTCGCTTCGTCTCGCTCGCTCTCGCAGCGAACCACGCGTCGCGTCAAGCCGCCATCTTGTTCAACGTCTGTGGCCGTTCAGTGGCCCGCTCCGGGTGGCCGTGTATACGGTTGTCTGTGGCAGTTTCGCTGTTTGGACGCAGGTGTTGCCGGATCCCAACTGCACGAGTCGATTTTTTCAAGACGTCGAGTGCAGATTTCTACCGTTGGTAGATAAAAAGTCAACCCATTTTGGCCCCCTCAGGGCAGAAAACCATATTGTTTGGTCCCCGGCGGAAACCTCACGGTGTTAACGAAGCCGGGTGAGGCAAGGCCCCGATTTGCCTGCCGAGCCCCTTCAGGGCAGAGCTAACAATCGGAAGGGGTTAGAGCATCCGGCCTTGGGGGATCTCCTAGTCGGACCTAATCTACGGCTTTTCATCATTTTTCTGCGAAGGCCTAACGGCCCGAGCAGCTAGGAACCTATCGCACATTAAGATTGGCGAAGGATTACAAGCTTAGGGCACACTAGTTAAGCACACATCCTCCCGACCTGCACCCGGTTGGGAGGGACACGCACCACACACAACCCAGGGTTCACCTCACCCAGGGCGCTAGGTTTAACACTTTTCCCGCGAACGTTTTTTCCACCAGCCCACGATGGCGGAAAAAACTATTACAATTGACGCCCTTCTGGCAATCCCAGAGATTCAAGCCTATATTGCCCAACATTTTGGAGCAATAACAATCTTACCACCCCAGCCTCAACGCGCTCCTACTACCGCCCTGCCGCTTGAGCCGGAACTACCGACCATCAGCACGGCGATGGAAACGGAATCACCTCCGTCCTCCTCAGCCTCATCGTCCTCCTCCTCCGAGTCGGAAGATTCGCCCAATGAGGGCTCATTTACAGTAGTTCGCTCCCGCAAGCGGAGCAAAAAGGTAAAGGTCAACAAAGAGGCTCCCTCTAAGGCCCCAAAAATTAAGCCGACTGACTCGGCAAAAACACCCGCTGCAGCCCCGTCTGCAACGACTGCCACGGCCGCCTCGGTCCCCCCAGTCGTCTCGCAGGCCACCCCTACCTCTGTCCCATCTTCCACGGACAGCAACACCGTCGCTCCACAGACGGTCAAAAAACCACTGGCTCCGCCGCCCCTATATATCAGGGACAAGGAGAAGTGGCTAACCATCTCCGCTTGGCTAAACACCAATCGCATAAATTATAAATCGGCTAAACCCACGCCCCAAGGCATACGAGTGGACCTTCACTCATCAGCCGACCACCGCACCGTGTCAAGCATGCTAGGGAATCAACAGATTCCCTACCATACATACACCCTCCCCGAAGCCAAACTTCTGCGTGCAGTTATACGCAATGTCCCGAGATAAATCGACACTAAAGAGATCTTAGATTCTCTCAAAACCCAGGATCTGCCGGTTGTAGAAGTACACCGGATGATCCGGGGAAAGGGTCGTTACCCTCTTAACACGATACTCGTCTGCCTTACGAATAACGCAGAGGGTAAAGAAATATACAAAATTAAGACCATCTGTGGCCTCTCTGGGGTCTCGGTAGAGCCCCCACACAAAAATGGTAATCTGGCACAGTGTCACAAGTGCCAAATGTATGGACACTCGTCCAAGAACTGTTTCGCCCGTCCTAGGTGCGTCAAGTGCCTAGGTGACCATCACACCGCCCAGTGTGAAAGGCCAAAGGACATCTCCCTCTGCAAAGAGCCACCTGCGTGTGTTCTCTGTGGAGAATACGGACACCCGGCCAACTACCGCGGCTGCCCAAGAGCGCCGAGGAGGCTAGTCCGCCAACCCAACACAAACGGCAAGGCCTTGTACTATAACAAGACCTTCGTCCCAGCCCCCTTACCAACCCACAATGCGTGGGCTCGCCCCCTGCTAACCAGCAAGGAGGCTTTCCCAACCTTGCCCAACAGGCAGCCCGCTGCCCCACCCGCACCATCTCAGCCCAAACCACCAATGATCGGGGCAAACCAGCCCACCGGTGGTAATCCCAAGCCCCCTCAGGGCGCCCCCCTTCCCATCGTCGTCGCTAAAAGCGCGCCCCCAAAAGCCCCCCAAGGACTAGATCCAGATCTAGCCCTGGTGGCCAACTTCGCGGCTCAAATCAATTTCGCGGAAATCCGCGAAATTGCAGCCGATCTTAGAAGGAACGAGGGAAACAACCTCGCCCTCCTTAATATAGCGATCAAATTCGCCCCCACGTTAGAGCGTCTAGGCTCACTAAAATTCAACTAAAATGGATAGGTACACTCCCGGCAGAGTTAAACCCAGACACCTCAAAATAGGGACATTCAACGCTAATAGCCTTACCCAACAGAGGGATGAAGTAGGCACATTCCTTCGGGAACACCAGCTCGACATCTTGTTAGTACAAGAAACGTTCTTAAAACCATTCAACAGGGACCCTAGAATCGCGAACTATAATATAGTTCGCAATGATAGGACAACCTCACCAATGGGCGGAACGCTTATCTACTACAAAAGGTCGCTGCATTGCACACCTGTGGATCCGCCCCCTCTGATGTACATTGAAGCTTCAATTTGCAGGCTAGCCCTCTCAGGCCATCAGCCTATCACCCTTGTATCCGCATATCTCTCTCCCAATAGAGAGCATTCGAAACAGTTGGTTGAAAAAGATCTAAAAGCCTTGCTAGAATTGGGAGGCGCCGTCATCATTGGCGGTGACCTTAACGCCAAGAACACCTCTTGGAGCTGTCAAAGTTCCAATAAGAGGGGCAAGACTTTAGAGCTATTCGCTGACAGACTGGGATTTGATGTCATAGCGCCCATAGAGCCGACACACTTCCCCTTTAACGTTTCGCACAGGCCGGACATACTCGATATCTTTCTTCTCAAAAACATAAACCTTCGTTTATGTTCAATAGAAGTTCAACACGAGTTAGACTCAGATCACCGCCCGGTGACTCTGGAATTAGCCTCCCGCACCCCCGGCCCCTCAGGCCACAACAACGAAAGGACCAAGATAGCGACTGACTGGGCACGGCTAGAGAAAAATCTCAAGTCAACCTCGTCGGTCCACCTTGATCAAATTCCCAAAGACATTACGTCTAAGGAAGATACCTCTCAGGCGATCGACTCGCTCACAAGTCACGTGCAGTCGATAATGGACGACTGCTCGCGGCCGGTACCAGATACGAGCGATCGTAAATGGCGCCTGCCAGACGACGTCCGTGACTTGTTGAGACGGAAAAACGCCGCGACACGCGCTTATGACCGCTACCCTACGGAGGACAACCGTACCCGCCTACGGTCACTCCAGAGGGAGGTTAAACAAGCAATTAAAAAATTGAGACAGAGCAAATGGGACGCCATGATCGAGGAGCTAGAACCCTCTCACACAGCCTTTTGGCAGCTTTCCCGCTCACTCAAAAAAGACATCGTGTCCACCCTCCCTCCTCTCACCAGACCCAACCAGCCTCCGGCATTCATGGACGATGAAAAGTCAGAATGCCTGGCCGACTGCTTGGAGCTTCAGTGTACGCCGAGTACGCTACACCCCGACGCCGCGAATCACCGCTTCATCGCCGACGAAGTGGAACGTCGTAACACTCTCTCGCGCTCGTTAGGAAACGACAGCCCCGATCAGCCAATCCCAGCAGTGACCACCGATGAGGTCGAATCGTTAGTCAGGGGTCTCAAAACCAGGAAAGCCCCAGGTTCGGACGGAATCTCAAATAAAGTCATTAAATTATTCCCCGCCCACTTGATAATTCTGTTGTGCTGCATCTTCAATGCAGCACTAAATAATAACATCTTTCCCGCGCAATGGAAAGAGGCCGTGGTAATAGGAATCCACAAACCCGGCAAGCGCCGTACCGAACCTAGTAGTTACCGCCCGATTAGTCTACTAAGAGGTCTAGGTAAGATCTACGAACGAATAGTTCTCAGTAGACTACGTACATTCGCCGAGGCTAACAACCTCGTTCCCGACGCACAGTTTGGCTTCCGAGCTAAACACAGCTGCGTACAACAAGTTCACCGTTTGGTAGAATACACAAGTAGTCAGTTCATCATGAACAGATATACGGGTGTATTATTCCTAGACGTAGCGAAAGCATTCGACAAGGTTTGGCATGAAGGCCTAATCTACAAACTCTATCTCCTCAAGATCCCTCACTACTTAATTCACATTATACATGACTACTTAAGTCATCGCAGCTTTCGCTACAGGGTGGAAGGGACGTTGTCGACCTCCCACCCTATCAAGGCCGGCGTCCCTCAGGGGTCGGTCCTCTCCCCATTTCTCTTCACGCTATACACTAGCGATATGCCCAAATTCAACCGGGTACATAAAGCGCTTTACGCTGATGACACCGCACTCTTTTGTGCTGGTAGATCCCCGACAACAGTAGCCAAGACTCTCCAAACAGCGGTTACCGCCCTAGCCAATTGGTTTAGGAAATGGAGATTAGAAATCAACCCCGAGAAGAGTCAGGCGGTCATGTTCACTAGACGAACTGCCCGTTCCTACTCTATCGATAGCATTCCCCCCCTTAAAATTTTCAACAAGCCGGTCACTTGGACCAGGCAGGCCAAATACTTGGGTGTGACCCTTGACGATCGACTCAGCTTCGCCCCTCACATAAAGCAAGTCCGCGCACGGGCAGCTTTTGTGATGGGCCGTCTCCACTGTCTACTCAACTCTAGGTCGCGTATGCCCTTGAGTAGCAAAGTCCGACTTTACACCACCTGCATACGGCCTATCATGACCTATGCCAGCGTGGTGTTCGCGCATGTTAAGCCACACAGGATCCACAGGCTACAGACACTACAAAATCGTTTCATGCGCCGAGCTACGGGAGCACCGTGGTTCATACGAAACGTCGATCTCCACATCGACCTCGAACTGCCGACCATCAAGCAGTTTATGAAACGGTGCTCTCAGAGCTACTTTGACTCTGCCATGACACACCCCAACCAACTAGTGGTTGGGGCGGCTTCCTATAGACCCTCCAAAATCTCCTCTATCCGACGTCCTCGTCACGTCCTCGACGAAGAGGACGACATTATCACACTCGCTCAACAAAGAGCCTACACGGCCCGCGAGGCCTTAACAAATAAATATCCGCGGTTCCGCCCTCGCCGTCGAGGTGCGAAACCGCGCCGCGCAAAAGTCACTATTAAAAACGTGGGCACGCCCACTTTGCCTCCAGCGACGCCCCAAGCCGAGGTCCGTTCCCCACAGGGGGAGCCCTTGGGCGATGTCGCTTAGCATACTTTTCTCCGGGTTGAGAGCCCTCAGCGCTCACCCATAGTCCGCGTCAAGCTGTCAAGGCCATCTGCGGCCAACAGCTGTACACACACAAAAAAAAAAAAAAAAAAAAAAAAAAAAAAATTCAAAATTCACTATTATGTTACAGTTCGTTTTTTAACCATTATCACGGTGTTTTACACTTGTCGCGAACACATCGTAATTTTCGTCCAGTTTCTGAGATACAATAACTGCATATATAATTTTGTAAACCCATATAAATATATAGGATTACAAAGTTACATTTGCAGTTAATGACATGTAACTTTGTAAAAAATCTCGCCATCATTGTTTTCCTATGGGAATCGCAAAAAACGGCTATAGACTGCGCAGATGACGTAGTGGTTAAGATACCAACGTACCGTGCCAGTGTCGCGGGTTCGAATCCCATGCAAGACTGTTGTCTTGTCCTTGTACGATCCACAAATTGTTGTTCTGAGTCTGAATGTAATTTGTGTCGGTTAATTATATGATCTTTCCGTATGGTGACGAAGTAAGAATACAATTCATCATTCTCTATCTTGCCCGTGGATGTTGTATAAGACGACTATGGAATATATACATACTATAATATGCACATACCATCTGTGCAAGAGAAGGAAAACTCGAAATGAAACCCTATATCAACATGTCTGACCAGCATGGTATAGTGATGATGCGATTATGAATTATATGTTTGTGAAGTCCCCCACAATATAAGGATTATTATTCCCCTAGTGCAAGGCGTTATCATTTAAAAAAAAGATTCTACAGGAGAGTGGCCAATAGCTCTTGCTCGGGAAAAGTATGATGTCTCACTGGGAAACCAACCCGCCTACCAAACGTGGCGATTACGGCATTATTCCTCATATAGCGAAGAAAAATGAGCCCTAGTCATGGCAAGCCTGTTACCCTTGAGCGTCGTTGGTTGCAGGTGTCACAAGACCGCACTTTATGGTGAAGCTTGAGGGAGGTCTATGTTCTACATTAGACGGCGATAGTCTGAATGATGATTAGCATAATAGATGTAGATAGATATTTAGATATAATTATGTTCAAAGATAACTTGTAAAATGGTCAATCAACAGAATGAAAAAGCAAGAGTGGGACATGTCTTATGAAATTGTACTAAAATCTCCCAAAGTATTAAGCAAACTAAATTGCCTGAAATTTACCTGAAAGAAAGAACGCCATCATTAGGCTCAATTGCCATTAAAGCGGAGAGGAGACTAGAGATATGTTTCAAAAACCAATGAAATTTCTTTATTTCCACATCTCTCCGCTTAGTTTAGGTAGAAATTACTCAAGCGGAAAGGAGTGATGTCTCATTTTTCAGAGAGTGGGCTCTTAGAAAATCCGTTGGAAAATAAGTAGGTCTATCTACAAAAAGAAATGAGATACCATCAAAAACAAAACTTGTAAAAAAAAAGCCAAGCCTCGCAACTGAGTTCTTCTACCATAAAAAGTTGTGAGATCCATGGTATACCAAGTCAGTTAACTCATTCAGTCCCTGCATAAGGGACCTTTCTTCTTAAGTTATTACGTAAATAGCTAACCTAACAACTTCTTATAGTGACTATATCAATATTAAAGATCTTTTATGTTTTAAATAAATAGATTGACTTGGCAATCGCACTATATTTAGTACAATTTAATATAATATGTATTACTTGTGAGGTATATTGTGTTTTCATGCGATTGCCAAGTCATTCTGTTTATTAATAGTATTCACGGATGGGGCAAACTCAACAGTTTGAACCTAAATATTAATAAATGTGCTGTAGTAACTTACAGTCGTATTCGTTTCCCAACATATTGTTATCGCCAAACGAAAGGTGGCAACACAAAGTATGCTCTGACAACATTGGTAGCTGCGTATGGCCACGCTTGAGTGGTTTACTAGCGAACAACGGTTATAAATAGATGGTCACAAATGAGTTGAGGGCATGTACGGGTTGAGAGCCCTCAGCGCTCACCCACCAGTCCGGGTAAAGTTGTCACAGCCATCTAAGGCTAACAACTAAGTCACACAAAAAAAAGAATTGAGGGCATTCGGCGGTCACACATGGAAGAGTCAACAGAAGCAAGGAAGAAGTATCTATAACAGTTTAACATTACAAGTGCTTATTAAGGCTATGTTACTAAGTGTGTATTTATAAAGATGTAATTATGGAGGTATACGAATAAAGGATAGTATATAATATACGTCATTGTCTTAGTGTTTTATAATATCATAACTATCACATTTCTACCAAACAATTAAAACGTACTGACACCGTTAAAGATTTAGGCACATGGTTTGATAGCAAGTTTACATTTAAAAACCACATTTCTAAAATATATGACCAAGCTAAGAGGAACTTAGGATTTGTACTGAGACAGTCAAAAAAATTTAATAATAGAATAACGTTTAATATTTTATACAATTCATATGTTCGTAGTAGTATGGAGACTCACATTACATTGTCTGTTTAAGAAGAGACAATAGCAATATCACCACGCTTATAGAGCAGGTTGTCCCTCGCAGTAGTTGCTGTAAGATTTCCAGGTAAGTTCCACTATTTTCCTGGTGACCACCTGGTACCATAGACATTATATGAACTATATGGCAAGTTAAGGGCTTGATTGTATTATGGTCTTTATATCTGTATGGATTGTAATGCACATTTCTGTGTAGAAAGGGTTTACCCTTTCCACATAGAAATGAGCATTACATTCGGTGCTTATTGTGTGAAATACTGCTTAGCTTTGCATGACCATCTAAATGAATATATTACCAGACATGGCATCGACATAGGTGATAACTTGCCAAATGTGTTTGGCGTCGAATGTTAGATGCGACTTGCTGATTGCGATCGTTGTACACGTTCCAGTGAACAGTATTTTAGATAATGAGCAATCACGCAGACGTAATGGTCTAAATTGGATTTTATTTAAATGAATGAATTACTCAAATATTGCTTTAACATTCAAGTTGTATTATAGAATTCAACCTTTATTTTATCAACATTTACTTATCCAATTACTAGCATAGACGCTGTAAATTGATGTTTAATGATTCATTAATATCGTAATTAAATATTATATTTAAATAATATTAAAATACTGTACTTTATATTAAAAAAAAAACTAAGAAATCTGAGTTGATGGAAAATCAGTTTGAATTAAAAGATAAGTTTGGATACCGTAAGATCAATTAAAAAAGTTAGATTTTGTTCAGTCCATTAGCATCCCATTAACTGGTACAAGTCTACTCTAAGTTTGACATAGATTTTGTATTGAGAAAGTTTAATAATTTAAAATGGTGTACTCAATCACTACATACCTAGTATAAAACAAAGTGACTTCCCGCTGTCTGTCTCTCCCTATGTATGCTTAGATCTTTAAAACTACGCAACGGATTTTGATGCGGTTTTTTTAATAGACAGGTTGATTCAAGAGGAAGGTTTATATGTATAATATATGCATAATATGCCGCTCTTTCAAGAGTAAACTGTAAAGAAAACATGTTTGTATTGTCTAATGACAAAAAGCTGTGAACGTTGTATATAAAGATATTCTGTACTATATATTAGTACCAGCATTGGACCCATGTGAAGCCTGGGCGGGTCGCTAGTTAATGATAAATAACAACAAATTCAGTAAAATGTCTTTAGATTGTCATTATGAATGGTCTTGTGTTATCGCAACCAAACGGTTACATATAATATGTTGTAGGGAATAAGTAGGTATATAGGTAACTACAGTTTTATATTATACTAGCAGTGCCCGCGGACACCGTTGCGCGTTAGAAATATCTTTGTCCCGGCCCGTTTGTTCCGCGTAATACTTCAGGTTAAAAGTTCGGGATAAATAAAAATTATGATGATGATGTTTTTTTTTTGTTATTCTAGTTTTCCTACTTCGTAGACGTAATACACCATGCCTCTTCCCCCACAGCGCTGGACGCGACGCAATCGGATAGATACTGCCTATATCGCCAAGCAACGTCCGGGGCGGCGCGCACCGCACGTTTTCATTTTGCTAATATCTTTGAAGATATTTATTGAAACTGCATAGAGTAAGGGGTACAAATATTCTACATTAAATTTCCGTTCTAACAAACATATTTATAATGATATAGATTAGTACCATATGGGCTAAATTAGCTTCACGAAAATTATTTTTAATCCACAATTTTAATAGTAAAAGCAGTTATTGTGAGTTATCCGAAGGAGATAGGCATATGTTATTGCGGATTTTTTTACAGATTTTGAGACGTTCTTTAATATTGTAATACATTGTTTTGTTCTATCCTCAATAGTTTTCGCAGCGCACGCGATATTAGTATAGACAAAAAAAAAATGGCACGAGTGTGAAGTTTGATATAAGAATGATGTCCGAGTTTTTTATTTCCCTAATTTTAGCCAACAGAATGTACGATGCACTTTAATTCATATAAAATATTATTTTTGGGTTTTGTTATCGAATATTTAATTTTGTAATATATTTCATAAGTAGTAAGAGGATTCAGGCTTTTATTTTTGGTTTTGTCGATAAATTTGTCGACTGTCAGCCATCTAATAAAGTATCCCCCAAAGTGAATATGCCGTGTTGATATGCATCAAAACAACATTTAATAAATATTTTCCATTTCTAAAATTTTAAAGTGACAAATGGTGTAATAAACAAAACAGCAGCAGAATAAATGTTCATGGTCCCATTGGAGAACTGCTTTTAGAAATAAAAGTCCCAAGCCTAAAATAATCTTTGATGTATCTCAAAAATAAATTCTCTGCTAACAAACAAAATAATTATCTTGTTTAGAAATAGTTTCTGTTTCGGTTATGTTGTTACACTAAAACGTAATTGGGACATTTTCTAAACATATTTAAGTTAAAATTTGGTCACACTTGAACATTAAAATATATTGGAGATCTGGATAGATATAATCAATGGTCATTAAGATAAGGACTAAAAGCGAAGTAACATTTATCTATAATGGATGCATAAAGTTTTATTGGAATTACCGCCCGTTTATTTTCAACAGGAAAAAGATAAAATAAAAGTGGCGTTCAATACTCGATTTTGGGCTATTTAAAACAAAATCTGAATTATTTAGGTACTTTTTTTCAGTAGTAGCAAACAAGTTAATTATATAGTACAATCTGTTCACTGATTATGACTCTCACGAGAAGGTAAAGGTGGTGACTGGTGACATATTGGAGTCTTAACATGTTATCACGGGGGTTAATATTTTCTATCTTTTTAAATTGTTAAAAAGATTTCATTAGCGTATGCATACTCGTAGCTATTATACACCTTCTAAAGTTATTCTATAATTTTACTTATCTTAGTGATGGGAACATTATCGATATTTCTGTATCAATATCTCAACTTTTATCTACATGATGGATAAATATTTGATTAAATCAAGTTCTTGTCCTTCACTTCTATGACGGGAGAGAAAAGTTCTGCTGACGTTGAGCTGGAATGGAGATCCCCTAAACGTCCAGTACCTCGAAAACTAGTGAAGATCAACCATCCAGTCGATACACATTAACCAATTTGGCCGTCTTCCCAGTGAACAAAATATCCCCACAAAAAATACGCAGCTTCGGGAGGCACTTTCTACAAGAAGAAATACAAGTAAGATCCCAGCTATTCACCTTCAAATACAACCTAGTTGGACGCTTGAAAGCATCAAAACAGTAGTTCTCCGCTACACTAATGCGTTTTATCTTCGATATCTCGGTAAAAATAAGGGGGCAGTACAGTGCCATTCTAGTGAAGGTCACACAGCCCTCCAATCTGGACTGCGGTCAGAGAATTCTTCACGTACTCGAGGAAAGATGAACGCCATTAGAAATATGTAGTATTCGGACTGCCTGCGTATATAGAGAATTATCTCAAAGATGAGCTAAGCTTACTTGGATTTTCAAATACTACCATTCGGTAACTACAAGTCATCAACTATTGATAATAGTCATAATCCGCCGTTTCTTATACAGCTTCCACCGGGTTCAGACATAATAACATTTAAAAAAATTAAATACTCTCATTGATTTTATAAAACGCTAAATAATCTTATTGAATAGTTTTAATGTTGTATGATAAACTCATAAATTTGTAATAAAATAATCCTTACTAATATAATCTAGCAAAAGAAGAGCATATAAGAAAGTGATATCTGTTAGAGTCCCACGCCCAACAGTGGGACATATATGTGAGAAGAAATGACCTATTATAGACTAGTGGTACCAAACGTGACCATTTTTTACTGCCTTTTAATTAGTCACCCTGTCTAGACATTGAACGGGCTCCCGGATTCGATTTTATGACTCAAGTTTCGGGCCTCGTACCTAATCTTCACACTTACATACTATAGACTAAATAAAAGAGGTAGTTTGCCCAAAACATATGTCGTATAAATATTGGTTAAAATAGACGATACTGTACTGGACCTTAATCTATTTAAAACGATAACGCCCAGATTTGAATTAGATAGGGCAACTTTGAAGGTTTAACGAACGATAAACTATCTGTGAATTATATGAATAAAAGGGTTCAAAGGGATTTTCAATCTTTCATGCACACAGATAGGTATTTTGATGTAGACTAAAAGAAAGTTCTTGAACATAATTTTTATTCATCTAGTAATTATATTAAAAAAATATACTTGCATTGCAGACTATTTACGTATCGAAAATGTGCAAAAGCAAGCCTAGAGCAGCCTACTCTATAATGGTAGGGAAATTAGCACATCAAGTCACGACGGTTAAATTCGTCTGTACCTGGGTGCTTTTCGAGTTTTCTACTATTGCAATGTTTAGTGCCCGTTGTCATTTCTTACAAAACAGATAAAAAAGCAAAGAGTAAATGAATGCATTATATTTTAAATCTATTTATGTATGTTCCTGCAATATTATTGGTTACCAATATAATTGTAAATTTTAATGTAATATTAAAAAAGCTATTAATAGTCACATTGTAACTAAACCAGTGTTGATTCTATATAAAAAAATATATTGTTTATGGCCATCGTCGTCTCAGTTCTTTGTCGTCCCATGCTGGACTCAAACCTCCTCCCTAATAGAAGGGAAATTGGCCATGCTGGTAAGACATATTAATATAGGGTTTCCATGTAGAGGTTTCTTTCTCTTGCACAGATGTTATATGCATATTATATGCCTTAGTGGTCTTTTATAACATTGACTGCGCCTGATGGCACCCTACCTGAGGCTGCGGGTGACTGGACTGGGGAATAGTCGGAGACGCCGAATAGGAGACGCCCTGGGCTATTAGAAAGAGTTTCTCGCCGGGCTGGCTACGGATTTTAATGATTCGGTACTAGTGGTCAGCCCAATAGCGAAATGGTATACGGTGGTTTATAGGGTCCTTCCTGTAGACTCTATAGTGAAGAGTGTCTTGTGCTTCCGCAGATATCTTCAGTGATTATGAAGGTATCAGAGAGGATGAGGAAGGCGACAGGCATTTGTCGATGTCCTCACCAAGAACATGCAAGTCTTCAAACCATCAAGCGCTTCAACGCCATATGTAAAGCACAGGATCAATACAAGTGAGCATCCGCCTATATCAGTGCGTGAGAAGCAAGAAATTAATAAAATGTTACAAGATGACATTGTAGAAGAAAGAGTGTGAAATGGTTTGGAGTTTATCAGTGCTGGTGGTATCCAAGTGCAATGGTGACATCCGTTTGACATGGTACTGTGTGGATCTTTACGCGAGTATTACGCTTTATAAATAAAACTATTTTTACGGCTTTTATCGCGTTTCTATTTAAATTTTGATTTATTTACGTTTCTAAAAAGTAGGTAAATCAAAATTCAGTGATAAGGCAGGCGATCAATCATAAAAAACATTATCCAATCCAATAACTTTTGAAAAGTGTACGATGGAAGTATACATATTGCGTCGACCTCAAGTAATTTCTATAAAAGCAGGATGATGAATACCTATAATAATACAAAAAAAAAAAACTCTAGCACGTTTTCCAATAAAATAGAACTACATATATTATGTAATTTGTTCTATTACATAATGAAATTGAAAAATGAATACAATGAAATTTCAATATACAACATAAGTACAGCAAACTATTGCGAACATATTTCACGATTTGTTTGACACCATGATAGATTTTGTGAAATATTATTACCTCAATGTATTCATACATCAATGTCGGATAGATAGCATCCGTTTTTCTGGTAAGTGGGATGTATGATTTATGACGCAATATGTGCAATCATAAAGATTATCCTTCACTAAAATTGTGTTAAAACATTTTTAAGAACCTTTTTTTTCTATAAATGGACTCGTTTACCGAATATACCAGAGTTTCGTCGTACCTATCTTTCTTGTCGAGAAATGACATCTTTTAATTGAACATGTATTTGACCATTTCAAAATTAACTATTTGAATTTCTTATATTTGCATTTTAATGGATTTTCGTCTAATCTGATTTCAAAACTGCCTGCAAAACTTTAAAGTTTTAGTCCTAAAAGAACTATCTTCTTATTCAGTTTGAGGGATTTTAATTTATTAATTACGAAGTTACGGTTAGGGTGGAAGGAATGTTATGAGTTTAAGATTTAAATAGGTATATAAGTTCATCTGTTCTCTCATAATTTCTAAATTACTTAACATAATTTTACAAATATGCTATGTTTAGAGGCGCCTCGATCGTCCACTGATTATATTATGTGCTCATTTATCTTATTTATTTACATTGTTTCATTGCCTCAAAATATTCCAAATTAGCATGATGTATAAAATCTTAAATCGTATAATTTGTACGGTGGGAGAACTCTGATAGAATAGAAGACGTTATATATAATAAAATAATTACTTATCTAATTAAATACTAAATGCATACCACGCAATTAATTATCCTTGTAGTGATGGAGTAAAAATATTTTTTTTTTGTATTGCAAACTGTGTGACACGAGCATACAGTATACCTGATGGTAGGTGTTCCTGCCGCTCATATACCTTTGTTGGGCCGCTGCCTACCGTGAAGAAAGTGAAGGGAGTGTGACCGCGTGCAATGGGGTTCGGTAAAACTAAAGGCATCATCTGAACCCACCACACACGAAAACCCTTAGAAAGTTGGGCTCCCGGCTTTCTCGCTCACCGAACGAAGCGCAGTAACAAATTGTAACTACTCGGACGTCGACTTTCTAAGAAAGTGTGGTACTACCCCGGACGGTGTGGCCCGCGACTGTAGACAGACAACCGCCAATAGTGTAGCCCTACCACTGGAAAAACCCTTTCTTACTTGTGGGTATCGTAAGGATAAGGATTTGGCAGATAAAATCTATGCAAAAGAAGAAAAGCTCGAAATAAAATACTGCACCAAGCGTAAAAGACGACTAATGTATTATAATATCCATATAACATCTATGAAAGGGAAGTTAAACTCGATTTAAAATGCTATTATAACCCACACGTCTAATCAGCATGGTATAATAGGTTAATTTTCCTCCCTAAATTGAGAAGGAGGTTCGAGTCTAGCATTTGTTTTTAAAAAGACAACATCCTGCACTAAGGAGCTAATACTTGTATTGCGAGGCAATTTACAAACATAATTTAATGAACGCAAATTATACCCAGACTCGGAACTAGATGTGGATCGCATAATGTATTGTCCTTTTTTTTTGGGTTGGGCTATGGTCAGCGCTTTCATCGCCCGGCTCCATCCGAGGCAAGAGATGGGCGGCGCGCGTAATCCACCGTAGCACGTTACTTTCGTCATTGGGTCGACCACCAGTACTGAGTTCCTTGTCCACCGTGATCGGTCCGACGTAATACCTTGCGAGGTACTCTCTCTTCTCGACGTCAAGGACGTCGGTCGCCGTCGTGCGGTCAGCCACTCTGCGGGTGACGGACAAAAATGCCCGGTCTGGTCACCCGCGGCCTCCGCTAGGGCGGCATCAGGCACAGTTACTCGCGCCTTCGCTGCCCGAGAAAGTACGAGTATAGTTCTCCATGGGAATCGAATCCATGAGAGTGGCGAAGAAGGTCACTTAAATAATTAATATCTGGTTGACCGAGCTTCGCTCCGAGCTCGGAATATTTTTGTCGAATTTATTTAGATATATATTAATAAAAAATAAAAGAAAATATATATATATATATATATATATATATATATATTTTGTGGGTGGGCTGCGGTCGGCGCGCCTCCGCACCACTCCGTCCAGGGCGACAGAGGGGCTTAAGCACGCAACTCCCGCAACCCACCCGAAAACCACCTCGCCTTCGTCATTGGGCCGACCACCGGAGCAGGTTTACTTGTCGTCAGACGGAATACCCCCTACGCGGGGTACCCTCCCATCGATCGACGTCCCCCCCTCGGGGAGGACGTCGGTCTTTCCTCACGCGGTCGGCCTCTCGGCGGGTGACGGACTAATCCGCGGTCACGTCACCCGCGCCCTCGGCTAGGGCGGCATGAGGCGCAGATAGTTGCGCCTACGCCGCCCCAGTCACCGGCGGCGGATCTCCTCATCGAGGCTGCGCTCCACGCGCAGACGATCCGCCGCCTCCTTCTGCGAGATCACTGTCTCGCAGAAGGCTGCGACCGCGTCCCAATTCCCGACGCTGTCGACCATCGCCTTAGCGATGGCCGGCAGCGTCAGGTCGGCACCGATGACGACGAGTTCACGGCGCTGCACTGCCCAAGCCGCGCAGGCCTCGAGCGTGTGGCGCGCCGTGTCCTCGTCGCAATCGCAGTGGTGGCAGGACGGTGTACTCTCCCTCCTTACGACCCTGTGCAGGTATTTGGCGAAGCTCCCATGCCCCGTCAACACCTGCACTAGTCGGAAGGAGAGCACCCCGTGCCGCCTTTCCAACCACTGCATCAGCACCGGCCGGAAGGCCTCCACGGTTCGCACCCCGAACCGAGGCCTCTCCAGCCGGACTGCCCAACGGGCAATGACGTCTCGGCGGGCGTCGACGCGCCAGGCGGTGAGCTCCCTTAACGAGATCTCACAGCCCTCCGCTCGCACCCCCGTCACCCGCCGATACAATCCGGCGAGCATCTCCGCCTCCAGGTCCCACGGGGGAGACCCGGCCAATAGGCACGCTGCCTCCGTCGCCACCGTGCGGTATCCGCGGATGGCCCTGACCGCCATGACCCTCTGTGGTCGCCACAGAAGGGCCCTAAGTCGGACGGTCAAGGACCCCACCCACACCGGTGCGCCGTACAGGGCCATCGATCGGATGACCCCCGTGTACAGCCGTCGGCACGTAGCACTTGGTCCGCCCACGTTCGGCATAATCCACGATAGGGCGAACGCCGCGCCGACGAGCCGTGGAGCGAGCCTGCGGAAATGCTCCCGGAATTGTCCGTCGAGCACCAGGCCCAAGTACCTCATATGGGCCCGGATGCTGATGTCAACCGATCGGACGGTGATCGAGACGCCGATGGGAGGGCTCATAAGGCGCCCATGGAACAAGAGGGCCTCCGTCTTGTCCAGGGCGACCCTCAACCCCAGCGCCTCGATCCGCCTGACGACCTCTTCGGTGCCATAGGTCGCCAGGCTTACCGCCTCTTCTTCTTCGTCCCACCGCGGGCTGTGACGAGCGTGTCGTCGGCGTAACAAATCACGCCCAGCCCGGGCGGGAGGCTCCCCCGCAACGCCCAGTCGTAGCCGATGTTCCACAGGGTGGGTCCGAGGACCGACCCCTGTGGGACACCGCACGTCATGGGCGTTCGCACAACGTCCCCTGCTCGGTTGGTACAGAGGACGCTGCGCCCCACTAAATAGTCTGCCACTAGCCGCCTCAGGTAAGCTGGCACTCCGTGATACCGGAGCGCCTCCCTGATGCAGCTGAATGGCAGACTATTGAATGCGTTGGCGATGTCTAGGGACACCGCCAACAGCACTCCCCCACCGGTGACGGCCTCAGTCGCCACGGCCCTCAGGCGCAACAGAGCCGCGATCGTCGAACGACCCCTCCTAAACCCAAACTGGGCGTCCGACAGATCGGAAAAAAAAAATACAAAATTATATAAAAAAACTACAAGACATCGAAATTTGAATTCATATTCTTTTAAAATTTAATGTCATTGTTTATTTTGCTAAAAACACGGACAAAACAACATTTTCTATAAATAAAACCTAGCTAGATCGATTTTTTGGACCCGAATCCTCTAGTATGCCAAATTTCAACAAATTCGTTGGAGCCGTTTCCGAGATCCTGAATATATATATATATATATCCAAGAATTGCTCGTTTAAAGATATAAGATTTATATAGTTAACTGATTTGAACATTATCCTCTCAGTTTTAGTGTTAATGTTTCTAACTTTCCTCTCAAAAGATCACGCTATAACTAATCCTTTGTCCTAAGTAATATAAGTAGATACTTAATGAAGGCTTGACAATACAACGAATAAATAAGTAACGTTACAAGATTCATAAACAAACCACAATATTATGTTCATTGAAGTTGGGTCACTAATGAAATTTCGTTTGTAGGTCTTTCCTATAAATTGCAGCCGTCCCATTTGGGGCGCACTCACTACAAGGGTCTCTTGACCCGAACATTTTGTCGGCGAGAATAGTTACAATTACATCCTTCAACAGATTCAAACTAGTTTGATTACATTTGTTCTGATTTATAATATTCATTTTGATTAGTGTAAAATACAGTTGCTTTGTTTGTTATTCGGTTTTTTATGATTTTATATAACTAATATTGTTTTACAGTTCAAACAGTTGCTAGCAAAAAACCCGAGCTAGCTAAACCGAGTTTGAATTCTATTGCTCCGATGTTATATGAATATAATAATACTTTAGTCTTTTGTGACACCCTCGGGCAAGAAAGGGGATGGCGATTTATTTCCTTATTCAGTCACCAGGCGAGTTGATTAGAGTACTGCATAATAATTAATATCTGAAAATTAGCCTAGCTCAATGATGAAGTCCAGTAAATAACGTATTTTCTTTATGTAAATAATTTAAGCTCTAAAGACTATATCTTTATGTAAATATTTGTTCTCTGAAGAGTTATTGAAGTAGTGCAGTATTGTCTTCTTTTAGTCAAATACTATGAAAATTATAGATTTTTTGATACTATCTTTAGTAAGTGCAGGATATCATTTATTTTATTTATTTTTTAGTTATGAATTTTGCCCATTAATTCGATCATCATCTCATCTCAGCTCATATACCTCCCACTGTTGGGCTTAGACCTCCACCACTATGAAAGCGAAATTGATCTATTATAACACGCTGACGTCAGACGTGTTGGCAGGGAGATTAATTCAATATTTTATATGTAATAGTTAATGCCATAAATTGAAGATAATTAGTTCTCGTTATGCATCGGTTCCTTAAGTAAGCACAATAAGACACTTGAGACAGCTTCTATGAATTATTCAACT
Organism: Lymantria dispar; assembly: GCA_032191425.1. NCBI lineage: Eukaryota > Metazoa > Arthropoda > Insecta > Lepidoptera > Erebidae > Lymantria > Lymantria dispar. The sequence goes on along the minus strand of CM063452.1, from coordinate 24,852,739 downwards.
GTATGTATATTGCGACTACTAAGATACGATAATATTAATATATGCTTGAATTCATTAGACAATTTAATGATAGTACTGTGATTTTCATTATTATATAAAGCGATGATTGAGAGGAAATTATTGATTCTATACGAAAGAAATTAACTAACATTGTATGAGTAATTTGTGTTTCTTCTCTTGCCAGTGGCTGTCGTAAAAGACGGTTAAGGGATTATAAAATGCATACAACAGCTGTGCAAAAGTAAGAAAACTCGAATTAAAAGCCAATAACAACACATCTGACCAGCGTAGGTCAATTTCGCTCCCATCATGTAGGAGATTCGAGCTTAGTAGTGAGAAATATATGAGTTGAAAGGAATATATAAGTGATATGTTCAATGCATGATTTGCATTGTCGGAGATATTAAACCAGAAAAGGCCAATGACATAAATTAATTTAGTTATATACATGATATATATGAGGAGGCTCGAGCCCAACAGTGGAACGTGTATGAGCTGAAATGATGATACCTGTTATATGCATCATAATATTTTACATATAGCAATATAAACATCTTTAAAAACTCTTTATCGTATGCATTTAACGTATCGTAATATTTTACATATAGCAATATAAACATCTTTAAAACTCTTTATCGTATGCATTTAACGTATCGTAATATTTTACATATAGCAATATAAACATCTTTAAAAACTCTTTATCGTATGCATTTAACGTATCGTAATATTTTACATATAGCAATATAAACATCTTTAAAACTCTTTATCGTATGCATTTAACGTATCGTAATATTTTACATATAGCAATATAAACATCTTTAAAACTCTTTATCGTATGCATTTAACGTATCTTAATATTTTACATATAGCAATATAAACATCTTTAAAACTCTTTATCGTATGCATTTAACGTATCGTAATATTTTACATATAGCAATATAAACATCTTTAAAACTCTTTATCGTATGCATTTAACGTATCGTAATATTTTACATATAGCAATATAAACATCTTTAAAACCCTTTATCGTATGCATTTAACGTATCGTAATATTTTACATATAGCAATATAAACATCTTTAAAACTCTTTATCGTATGCATTTAACGTATCGTAATATTTTACATATAGCAATATAAACATCTTTAAAACTCTTTATCGTATGCATTTAACGTATCGTAATATTTTACATATAGCAATATAAACATCTTTAAAAACTCTTTATCGTATGCATTTAACGTATCGTAATATTTTACATATAGCAATATAAACATCTTTAAAACTCTTTATCGTATGCATTTAACGTATCGTACGTTATTGTTAATCATAATTAAATAGTATAAATTATGCGACGACTCAGAATATACATTTCAGTATACTGGAGCATGTAGAACTATCACAAAGCATAGTCTTAACCGCAATAAATGTCATGAAATTTCTAAACTTTGTTTCAATTCAGAACATTGTGTATTTTGTAATATAAAATTTGAATAAAATGTTGTATGTAGAGTGAAGCACAAAGTCTTGAGGCTTTAAAATAAAACATTTTTGCTCATATGTCTACCACAAATGTATGACGCTGTATACTACTTGTACTAATTTAAACGAAGAAAGAACTTAAGAATAAACTTTGGAGGAGGAAATTGACAAATGTTGAACAGACATGATATGATATGCAGGTAAGATCCACTGCTGTTTGAATAGGATCTTACCTGTTCAAACTCTCAAACAGCAGTTCATTTGATTTGCATGGTATTGTATGTAAATTATCAACCATTGTGTAGGAAACTCAAGCGTGGTAGTGAAACGGTCATAAAATACTTATCATCATAATGACAACATGAGCTGTGACATCACGATTCTTATAATTTTACTCTACAATGAGTAAAGTAAGTTTTTGTTATTAATAGTTACCGGTTTTTTTTTCACTTAGCACTATTGTACTGTTATCTAAATATTTCGATTATATCTTATATCTTTAAACTTGCAATTCTTGTGTATACATATACATACATACATATATATATATATATATATATATATATATATATATATATATATATATATATATATATATATATATATATATATAGATATATATATATATGTATGTATCTTAATTTATAGTCGCAATATTATTTTATTGCAAATTATTTGTATTACCTATATATACCTATTATTTGACATTCACAATTATCTGTTAACTCCAAACGATTTTAATAGATGGCGATATCTGTTGACTGGATTGAGTAATTAATTAATAGATGGCGCTGCTATGTCAAACCTACAAACGTGTCATATACGATTTTAACTTACTTTTTTACATAGATGCCATTTGTAAAAAAAGATGACGACCTCCACTTGCTGGGCTCAGGCCTCACCTGCAATGAGAGCGCAACTTACCCACTATACTGTGCTGATCAGATTTGTTGGTATAGGGCTTTATTTCGAGTTGTTCTTTTCTTGCATAGATATCATGTGCATATTATATCTCTTAGTCGTCTTTTACGACACCCACGGGCTAGATATGGTTGCCAGCCACACGTATGTTATTACGGTAACAAAAGTTTTAAGTAAATATCTAGCAATAGCATGTTAAATGAAATGGAATCTCCTGGGAACGGCTCATAAACAGAATTCCGAGGCCCGATGAGCTACTGAAATTCATACCATTTATGGGCCTACTTTTCGGCAAAGGAAAATATAACAGCCAATCCTAAATATCTAGGGAGTAATTTTCGGAGTTTGTAAAATATTACGATGAAGGGATAGGAAATGGAAGCTACTTTAGATCGGCTATGGGAAGATTAAAATACGTTAAATATTTATTTTATACATACGTATTTATTATTACTATTATAAATGGGTAAACGAAAAAAAGGGAATAATCTCTTTATTGCGAGGGATTTTACAAATAAATTATATCCAGTTCGGGAACGACAAACTTTATGGATTGTAAAAAGTATTGTCCGGCGTGGGATTTGAACCCACGATACTGCCACGTTAAGTCGCTATCTTAATATTTAACATTTAATGCTTTAGCGTTATAAGTGTCTACTTACGTACTACTATGCGATTATAAAAACAATCACGTTTTGTCAATCCTTGGATCTAATTCTTAACTAAGCTTTTTTCGAAGTTCATTCTTGACTCACTCATTTGTTCACGAAGAAAAGGAAAGGGAAAATCGGAGGTGTAAGCAAGCCCATATACGTCCACTCAATCATAATTCGCCCAATTAATTTATACTATAGAAAATAAAAATATCTGAATTTAGCTATCAAGTAAATCATCATCATCATCTTGCTCTTATCCCAATTACTTAGGGTCGACGCAATATGTCATCTGTTTTGACATATTGCAAAAAGTTTCGGCAATGACTTTTATGACCGGCCGCCTGCCTGACGTCAACCCTCCTTGGGAATGTAATCGTTGACCCAAATGGTACCAGATGGAGTTGGTCCGGGTCAATCTAGGGCTCTTAGTCGTCTTTTACGACACCCACGAGCAAAGCAAGGGTTGGTAGTATTCGAAGCCGCAACCACACAGCACTCTATCTATTAGCTATTATTATTATATATATTATATATATATATATATATATATATATATATATATATATATATATATATATATATATATATATATTATATATATTATATATATATTATTATATATATTAGCCTATTATTAGCTATCAAGTAAATATGATAAATAAATAAAGGTAAAAACTGACTAACATCTTGACAAAAGCTGACTCAACAACTTAATTCAGAATAATCCAGAAACAGTTGAGAGAAAAGCGATAAAAGTGGGTAAATAGCATTTGTCTTCGAAACTCAGAATAACATATAAACTTGCATTATAGATCACAATAAATTTATTTTTAAATAGATACTTCTAACTTTAATCTTTATCCGGTATCCAATTTACGATGCAAATTATTAATTTCGTATTGTAAAGTTTGTAATTACTTCGGAACAAATTGAAGGCTACGCTTCATAAAATCTTTGGAAGCGCATATAGCGTTAGATATAAAATTATTACTTTGCCTATTCGTTGAAACATGTATGAAAACATTTGGACAGGTTGGTTTAGGGTTTTATTTCAAGTTTACCTTCTCTTGCAAAGTTGTTACATATTATATCCCTTTGTCGTCTTTACAACATCAATGAGTAAAATAGAAAGTGGTAAATTGTATTCTTACTCCGTCACTATACGGAATATTAATGGTTCCTAGTAAATCCCTTAAATTTGGTTTCATATTAAGCGATAAATTGAATTTGTATTTGTATGACTGATCAAGTAAATCAAGATAAAGATCATGCCGCGGGTTGAATAATATGGTTTACTTGATATAAGCTACGAATAAAGCATTATTTATTACACTTATTTTTTCAAAAAAATTTTGTACCTAAGTTATTATGTATTCATTTTCCGTGTGGTGATGGAGTAAGAATACAATTCCCCATCCCCTCTCATACCCGTGGGTGTCGTATATGACGACTAAGGGATATATTACGCATATGACATCTATGCAAGAGATAGAAAACTCGAAAAAAACCGTATATCAACCTGTCTGACCAGCATGGTATAGTAAGGTCAATTTCCCTCTTATTATGAGAATCGAGCCTAACAGTGGGACGTATATGTGCCGAAATGATGATGATGATGATGTACTCATTGTAAGTTGTTTTTTTTTTAATTTTAGCTCTATAGTTTCGCAGGTTTTTAATGGTCAATTTTCATCTACTTTCTGAAATAGCTTTATAACACTTTAATTTAAAATAATAAAAATCTTCCTACGCCCGTGACTTCCCTCGCGTTTATGTGGATTATCAATGAATTTCTTCATGAATTTCATAATTATGTCCCTCGTGAATTGTATATCTGAATTGTGAATTGTGTATTTTTCTGGATGTATGTCGTGTTATAAATGCGATTGTAAGTTTGTTTTTTGTTACATTTTCATATAATAACTACTCAACCTATTATTAAATCGCAATTCTCGAGAGATAGATTTAATGGCTAAATTAATTGATGAAATTTATATGAATGGCAATGCAGCCACGGGTATAGCAAGTTCTTTATAATTTATAAATATTAATTATTATAAATATTATTTAGGATATTTACTTCAGACCTTTATAACACCGCGGGTACTGGACCGGGCAGTTTGTCCGTCACCCGCCGAGAGGGCGACCGCGCAACGACGACCGACGTTGCCGAGTGGGGGAACGTCGGTCGAGGAGAGGGTACTCCTCAAGGGGTGTTCCGTCGGGCCGGCCACTGATGACAAGGCACCCTGCACCGGTGGTCGGTCCAACGACGTAGGCGACGTGTCACGGGTGGGGTTTGGGGCTGCCCCTTTGTCGCCCCGAACAGAGCTGGGCGACAGGTGCGCTGACTGTAGCCCACCCAAAAAAAAAAGAAAAAGACCTTTATAACAAACCTTTTAATTAAATATGTTACAGTCGAAAACTTTTTCAATTGCCTAATTTGCGGTCTTAAAACTCTCATGTCCAAATGTCATTTAATTAAGTTGTACAAGTTTATATCATAGATGTACATGCGTACTAAATTCAAAGCAAAATAGTTTTAACAAGCTAAGAGACAAATACACAAGTGATCGTACAAAAATGCCAGATTTCAATAGAACGTATAGAGTTGTAAAAGATTAAATAATTTTTCTTCTGAGATAGTTTTTTTTTACTGTAGTGTTTATTGTAGTTTACACAATTATAAATGGATAGAAATGTATTTCACATAAATTAATTATAAATATGAGCAAATCATATTTTTGTCAAGATTTATTTTGTGATTTATAAATGAATCTTATTAATTTGATTGTTCACTTGGCAACATTTTTATTTAATCATTTCCTATCACTCTTCAAATAAGGAAATGGATTTTGGTAGATAATAGAAGTCTTATTACCGCCAATAGGACGCCAGGAAACAGACTGTTGCCAAACAGATAAATGTTTATTGATTATCTTTATTGCTATTGAGAAACAATAAATAAGGGAATGTGTATGTCAAAGACAAAGCTGAAAATAATGACCCATTTTATGATATAATTATATTGTATTTATGATAACTTTAGCTTACAGATGGTTTTGATTTTCGATTTAGATGTTAATTCAGTGTCGTCAACAGTTATACTAGAATATAAATGAAAATTATTTGCGATTGGAGATCTATAGTTAAAGATGTTCATAGCTAGTTTTATTTGTGACATTACAGCGATCATTGATATTATTATTTTAAATTGTAATATTGTTATTAAGATTATCTCGTACTAAGGAATATGCGCTCGCATTGCGATGTCTTGCCTGATGTCGTTTATTTATATCTAGACACGCGGCAACGTATCAAGCCATGTTGAAGCAAAAAGAACGCCGATGTACATTTACATGAGTATTGCGAGCAATTTTGTACCATTACATACACGTAAGTCAAAAACTAGACTATATAAATGAACCAATTTTATCATACATATTGGGAACTAGTGTTCGAAATTTTGTAAATGCAGTTTAAATAGTTATTTAGATATTAGGTAATATCCAAAAATCGACATTTTTATGACTGACATATGAATAAAAAATCTAATTTTCAGACGACTTAGAAAGTTAAAATTTGGTATACAGCTAGGTATTTGTGTGTATACAAAAGGAAAAACCAAAAACAACTAGTGTATTTAAACAATTTTCCATGCAATCCATTTAATTAAGCATAAAGCTTAGCATTTATAACACCAAAACCTTTCTTCATCGTAGTTAGAATAAGTTTCATCATTAAAGGTTAGTTTAACGTTTATATATGTTCTTTAATTTCATTATTTATAAAACTTTCTATTACGTATTTGAGAATTAAGTATAACTTGAACGAGAACGCGCCGAGCGCGTTTAGGTATAAACACGGCAATTATTCTAACTGATCCATAATCTGAAAATACCCTACCTATAAAAATATTTTATGCTTTATAATTCAAGTTAATATATTTGAGTTACTACTGAAATAACGTATATACAAGAAAATGTAGAAAATAGTACTTAGATATAACTATACATCATAAAAGCTGGCAAATTATCAATAAGTATAACTTTTAATTAATAATAAATATTAGTGGTCGCCGCGTGGTCGAAATTCGGCCATTTAAATAAATTATTCTGCTACACAATTTTCTTTTAATTATATTTATGTATAATTGTATATTGGGCAAGCTGTATTTCACTAATAACTGACATATACGTACAAATGTCTATTAGACATTGTCATCATAATTATGATTGTTTGACATTCAGTTCCGTGTGGTGACGGAGTAAGAATACAATTCACCACACTCTCTCTTACCCATGGGTGTCGTAAAAAACAACTAAGGGATATAATATGTATATAACATCTATGCAAGGGAAGGAAAACTTGAAATAAAACCCAATACCAACCTGTCTGACAAGCATAGTATAGTAAAGTCAATTTCTCTCCTATTATGGAGGAGGCTCGAGCCCAATAGTGGGACGTATATATGGGCGCATATCGCCCTCTATCGGCAATATTTGTAAATTGTTGATGTATGTGTTATCAATTATAGTTATAAACATGTTTGAAATATTTGCAACTAATATTTAAATAATTATTTGTAGTAACAACACTGCTATCACCATATTTAAGACACTTTTTGAAATGTATTTCTAGAAATCTTTAATTTAATTGTTTAAATATTTATATAATTGATCAAATTAAAATCGATTAGAATTACTGTAATTATTTGTAACCATATTTAGTTGTTTTACACAATAAAGATTGTAATTTATTTCTAGTTAGAACGCCGTCTGTTGAACAATATATGAGAACAATATTTCCTTTAATGTAAATTGTGTAAAATTGACTATTTGGAATTATGTTAAATGCATTAGAATATTTATCATTATTATTTAGCTATATGCCGATAGTTATTTAATAGTTGTTTTATTTGTTTGTTATAAAAAGTAATTGTAGTTGCTAAGACTAGACCGTTTCATTGTAAAGCGGAGGTTATAAAAACATTGTAAGATTAGAATAGAGGACAGTTTTACTTCACTCACTTCTCCAGCAATAACTCCTAATAAATACAGTGATTACATACTCGATATTTTAATATGGACAACCTAATTCCTGGCGCAACGCCGACATATATGAGCTGAAATGATGATGATGATGACATTCAGTTCTACCACAGATTTTAACCGTAAACAAAAGTGTATAAGCGTGTGTGTGTGTGTGTATGTGTAACGATTGCATGATAGTATGCGTAATGCCTTTTTAATGAATTTAAGTATTTCTAATCCAGTATTATATCAAATTTTAGTTTTATGCGTTTCTCCTCAATATATTACTGTGACAAATTTCATACAACGCCGGGATTTTCGTAAAAAGAGGTACGAAGTTTGTCTGTTTCCTTCACGTATTAATATAGGTATAGATATTCAGAAACAGTAATGATATCCCGCTAATAATATAAATGTGAAAAAGTTCATAATTACGACACCATCAAGCTATACAACAAAGATAGCATAGCATATCTTTGTCGATTACGCCGATAAAAGAATTCAGATATAAATGGGTGATAAGTTCTTGTAGATTATTCTGAAATTTATTTATTACAAATACGTATAATAATGCTTAGGTAAATCTAAAATTTCAACACTTTTTGACTTTTTCTTTCTTGTTTTTAATCTACTACAAAAGTGCGCGCAATTTATTGTGTCTCTTCGACTAAAAAATATTTGCTATTTATTAATATGACTTTTGAGTTGTAATGGTCAAGTATTCGTATAAATCAAATAACTTATGATATATTGAACTTCAATATTTGATTTGGCTAGTTTTTACCTGCAAAACAAATATTTAGAAGAAAACAAACCTAGAATATAAAAACAATAACTTAAAAATAACATAAAGACTATAAGTTGATTAGCTAAATATAAAATAACTAGTTATAAAATAGCTATCGTTCTTTTATTTTACAAATACATACAAAATTGATAGAAATTACACTTGAACTTAGAATAAAATCCTGCGTTTGTATGCAATGTTTAGACTACATTTGTATGTTATAATTATCCTATGTAGCAATCAAAATCGCGGTATTGGACACGGTTAGGTGACGCTTATACTACTGCGCTATTTATGCAGTCAATGTCGTTCACTACAATTCAACTTAATTTTAAATAAGTGATTTATGTAAAAATTATTATTGAAAAATATATAATATATGTATGTGATATATGATTGTTTAGAAGCATAGTTCTTTCCCACGTGTTTTGAAAAAGGTAACTTTAAAAAATTTAAAAAAAAATATGCTATACTGACATATTTTTTTTTATCTTATGACTACTTTAAATATTTTAACTGCGTTTAATATCTGGATTATTTTTTTTATTCTTAAAATATGATCAAATAATATTAAAGTAAATTCTTATGAATATTAAAACAATTAAATAAGGAAAATTACAAGTACTTAATTTAGATTGATTTAAAATACAACACCAGTGTTTTAAATACGTAATAATAATATTAAATTTTCTCGAGTATCGTTAAAGCCGACTGAGGAAATAGGTTCTCGATCCAGAGGATCACGAAGCTGCTCCCCGGGTTTGTTACCATTCCTTAGTAATCCGTGCCAACAAATATACATATATCCATAAGTTGCAACGCATGCAATAATTTTTATATAATGAAAAGTCTGAAGAGTCTTAACAATAGGTAATTTTTAACCCCCGACGTAAAAAGAGGAGTGTGTTTGTATATCTGTCTGTAGCATTGTAGTTCTAAAACGGATGGGTAGTTTCCTTGTGGTGGTTTTCAGTTATGTTTGGTTAATATCGGTCCGGCAGTGTAAGAGTACCAACTCTTATCCAGAATGTATCCAAAATTATTACTCGATCAAGTACTTCATGCATACCAGTATAATCGTTAAATGACAATTAATTAATAATTCCTGTTAAAGAGAACGTAATACTTTTTTTCATTATTTTAGTTTGTGTCCGGGGTTATTCAAATTTTTTAATTTAACTTATAGTAGACTAGGACATTAGATTTAAGCATATAGTCCTATATTTGTGTAGCATTGAATTAGTATGTTTGGATCTAAAAGATAAGATGGTCATTCGTATTTTATTTTCCTCGTCAGATTCGATGCTACCATATATCGCCAGGGGATTTCGAACTCGTCTGTCAATAATGGCATGAAAATAATACATACAATACATTTTTTTCGTGAAAATCACACTTCCTAGCGACACACTATATCACTCACAAATCCTTTCACTCAGCAATAAAACGTGCTCTATGTTCAGAAAGAGAAAAACGTTTTTATTTGCTTTGTTTTATTGTGGGATTTCCTAAAATCAAGCAACTTTTCTTTACTTTAGGCATTTTATTATTTCGTTTGGATGTGAAAAATCAACACCGTTCTTATTTTGACATTGATATAAAGAAAAATACATATTGTTCACATACATAATCTATACTGTTCATGTATCAGCTGTGAATTGAGTGAATTGTTAATTAACCTACGGGTCGGATGTCTGATTAATTTAAAATTAAGACCTCATTACGAAATTAAATTTTCAATCCGTGTAAGTACAATTGCTGACGAGAAACGGTATGAGGGGAATATGGTTTTTTATTACATCTTGGTCAGAGATGTAGTTCTTTTTTCTCTTTAATCATATGACAACCTGCAGATCTGACAAGATTACCCTAGTACGGAATCTAGTTCCTCATAAAGACTGCAAAGTAATATTTTATTTGTGATATTTTGTAAAAAGAAAATGCCTAGCTACTATTAGTTGATGATCATTATAAACGTCCAGTTTAGATACAGGTCTTCTCAAAAAGAGTAGACGAACGTAGTTTGTGTTATTATTTCCTAGAAGAGCACTGCGGCTTACTAACTGGAGTACTTAATGGCAAGACTTTGTGACTGCCATAGGAAAATATCCTTACTGTGTGGTGAGGTATTAACAAAACAATTCATAATATCCTATCTTACCCGTGCCGTAAAAAATGACTAAGGGATATGGTATACAAAAAAAAGCATCTATGCAAGAAAAAAGAAAACTTAAATAAAATCTTATCCTATTACGTCTAATGGCCTTGATATGGTAGGTCAATTCCCCAATTAATTAGAGGAGGAGACTTGAGTCCTGAAATTAAACGTTTTTGAGCTGGACTATGATGGATAAAAAAAAAGGTATTTATATTTTTTTCTTTTGGGATTTTAGGAGTGGGTTGTGGTCGGCGCACTCCTCGCACCACTCCGTCCAGGGCGACAGAGGGGCGTAAGCACGCACTCCCGCAACCCACCCACGATCCACGTTGCCTTCGTCGTTGGGCCGACCACCGGAGCAGGGTGACTTGACGTCAGTGGGCGGCCCGACGGAATACCCCCTATATGGGGTACCCTCCCATCGACCGACGTCTCCCCCTCGGGGAGGACGTCAGTCTTTCCTCACGCGGTCGGCCTCTCGACGGGTCACGGACTAATTCCCCGGTCACGTCACCCGCATAAAAAAAATGTAAGGTATGCTGATACATTGCATTTTTAATCTATCATCACACGAGGTTCTTCCTCTTCTAGTGACGCTATTTGTTTATTTTACTTTACCTTTAGTTGTCTTTCACGATTTTCGCTTGAAAATACTCGCAATTTATGAGGGCACATATTCCTAATCACCCTACCAATTTCTAATCACCGCCATTGTCCTGCTCTTATTACAATTACTTAGGGTCGACGCAATATGATCTCTCCTTCAACTCTCTCCTATCAGGTCATTCGTCGCGCCGACCACTGAGGACAAGGAATATGTGCTACGGGTGGGTTATGGGGCCGCATTCATTTTATATCGGAATAATAATCGGCATAAAACTGCAGCTATGTGGCTATTGCCAGTTGTGAAATTGGTTTCATAATTTTAATAATATATATAATTTTTAAATACAACGCCCTGCAAATAATCCTTGTCTTGCGAGGTAGATTATATACTTACAAACATATATTTGTCCAGATATATCCAGACTCGGAACACTGCGTGGAATTCGAAACGCGATACTGGTATAGTAGGTCGGTATCTTAACCACTACGCTATCTATGCAGTCAAGAAGTCAAAGTAATTAGAACTTAAAAGCTATTTCCATAAACATTTATTAAATTAAATTGTAATATCATATGTTTATTTACATTACGTTAAACGCAGATAATTCACATGGGATTTTCTCATAAACAGAATGCAAAGTCTCAATTATCCTCTGAAATTTATACACAAATATTTATTTTCTACATTTCAACACGGGAAAACATCACGTAAGAAGCCGTTTATCTGGGGAACAGTTTTCAAGCCTGAATGAGATATCACGATGAAGCGATAAACCTCTTATCATTCCTATATATACTAGCTTTTGTCACGGTTTCCATTGTGCGGTTTTTAAGTTTAAATATATTTTACCTCCCATTGTGGAGGGGCTTCGAGCCTGAACTCACTTGCGATCGCGTTCCCATCAAGTGTTGGTTTATTGGATAATTTAATTATGTTAATATTGACAATATGAAAGTGTCCTCGCGGGGTTTATGCATAATAGATGATTTGAACTTGAGGTTTTTAGTTCAGATAGATACATTGATACATTTTTGTAGTCATTTAAATCTTCTCCTAGTGCTTGTTTATTATTAAAATTGTCGAAAGCTTTTGTTCTGATCAAATATTTTTTTAAAAATCTTATCAAGTTAATAACTATAATTACATTTGCGAGGATGTTTCGAGTTTAAGACTTATTCATCAGGAATGAATGATATAATGAATGATATGATAAAATAATAATATATTTTCCGTGTGGTGACGAAGTAAGAATACAATTCACCACTCACTATCTTGCCCGTGGATGTCGTAAAAAACGACTATGGGATATAATATGCGCATAACATCTGTGCAAGAGGAGGAAAACTCGAAATGAAACCCTATACCAACATGTCTGACCAGCATGGTATAGTAGGTCAAATTTCCTATCATTCTGGAGAAGGCCCGAGCCCAACAGTGGGACGTATATGAGCTGCGATGATAATGATGGCACAGTATAGTCATCTATCAGTAATGTATCTCGGCCGTAACCTTGAATTAAATGCCTACATTCATGCGGTATGTAAACATGTGATAGGGCTGCCCGCCTCCAGCATTTTAATTACATTTGCCTACTTTGTGTTTCCATTTAGTTTTGTATATACTTTTCTTATATAAACAAATAAAATACTTTGTGAATTGAATAGGAAGTGTCCAATAAGAATGCGTGTTGATTTTTGATTGGTAGTTTTAATTTAAAAAAAAACATGTTTATGTTTAAATAACAAATCGGTCTATAAATTTAAATTATCTAGTGACAGGCAGACGTCAAATTATTTTTTTCTAGTACTATTCATACACACAGTACAATAAATATGTATTATTATTAATAATAAAATACCACGTCTTTATTTTGAATTATATAAACTAACAAAACAAAACACATTATGAGTTTTAACATAAGCGTACCGTAACATGATTCATGAACCGCCTATAACTACCTATTTCACTCGTGTCAATCACTTTATTCACTTTATTTATTAATCCAGACAACTTTTTTTCGGGAGATAAAAGGAAATTAAAACGACACACATTATGTACCTACCTACTAGTAAGTAAAATTATTTTATAATCTTACCTTTCAGAGTTTCCAGGTAATCTAAAAAAAGTTATGTCTGGATTCGTTATTGACGAATTCATGCAACCAAAAACAGCACAATATACCCTACTTGTCATCTATACCAATAAATAAAATTGGAGTGTCTGTTTGTAATGTCAAAATAATAGGCTTTTTTCATGCTCACACGGTTATTTGCACGACACCTATGCCTAAAACAGCAATTAAAAAATTTTTGTCTGTCTGTCTGTTTGTTCCGGGTAATCTTCAAAACGGCTGGACCGATTTCAAAAATTCTTTCACCAATGGAAAGCTATAATATCAGGGCGTAAACTAGGCTATATTTTATCCCGGTATTCCCACGGGAACGGGAACTACGCGGGTAAAACGACTATAACCTATAACCGAAGCGAATCGAGGGCGGGTTGCTAGTATTAAATATGTGTATAATTATGTATTTTAGTGAAAAATTCGCGCAGTTATTGTTAAAAAAACAACATACCGTTCGTTCGTCACTGCAGCACAGTCGCGACTGTCTACATGCCGAGAGCATGCCGAGATCGATGCGCGTAGGTATAGCTCACGTTTCGTCCGTTTGTATGAAGTTGGATTACTGATTGATAATATTACCGTGATGATGGTAACACCAGTGCAAGAGAAAGAAAACTCGAAACAAAACCCTATTGTAACACGTCTGACCAGAGTGGAATAGTAGGTCAATTCCCCTCCCATTTGGAGAAGGTCTGAGCCCAACAGTGGGACATATATAGGCTGAGATGATGATGATGATGAATGATAATAATACTCACACACGCACGCAAGCATGGACGCGCGCAAGCATGGACGCACGCACGCACGCACGCAGGCACGCACGCACGCACTCACCCACACACACTGACGGACAGACATCGACGTTAACTTATAACACCCCTCTTTTTGCGTGGTGGGTTAAAAACTAACTTATAAGAGAAATTTTATAATTATATAAATTAATTATTCAATGAGATAAAATTAAGCATAACAGTCCTATAATACTACAAATCGAACTACATGAAGTATTAAATCAAAAAGAAGAACAATTACAAGTAATAATTTTGTTTCATTTACTCAGCTATGAATATATAATTTTTGTTATTGCATCGCAAAACCTATATAAATTCAGTAAAACGATTCAGTGGATTGTATTCATGAGAAATTATAGCCCAACCGCAGTAAAATTTGTCTAGTAAAACAATTATTGCTTACATAAACCCAAGCGAGACGGGTTGTAAATACGAATTATTGGTAATTTGTTGAAATACTTTTTTATCGTCTGGTAAGGCTCACACTTTTTTTGTTTACATAGCTATCACCGCAGTACTGTTCACAGCATTCCCTAATTTCATTGCCTATAAGTCCAATTGTTAGGCTCGAGACTCCTCTAAAATAGGGGGGAAATGAACCTACTATAACCCCGTTAATCAGAGGTGTTGGTATAGAGGTTTATTCCGAGTTGTCTTTCTTTTGCATAGATTTTATAAGTATATTTAATCTCTTAGTCGCTTTTTATGATGGCCATGGGCCAGAGAGGGAGTAGTAAATTTTATTCTTACTCCCTCACTACCTTGCTCCATTTCCTAATTCTTAATTAGTAAATAGTCCTACCATAGCAAAGACACTGTAAACAATTATTGTATAAATTTGACCTGAAACAATTGTCAAACCCTCTTTTAAATAGTCAGTAAACTAAAGTAAGCCACTTAACAATAAAAAAGTGACCCGCCTTGAATGTGAGTGTTGACACAGCGGTCCTAATTGCCCCAGAGAGTCAGCCAGAGCTAATTTTAGCTGGTTGGGGTAAGAACCTACGAGTGCTCGCATAATTCCCAACTCTGATTTGCCTTTAATGGCTGATTAGAGAGGGGTCGCTGGTAAAGGATTTTTTTTTTTGGGTGGGCTACGGTTAGCGCACTCCCCGTCCACTCCGTCCGGGGTCCGACGAAAGGGCGGAGTGCCGTCTCATAACCTATATTTCCTACCCTTCGTCATTGGATCAACCACCGGTACTGAGTTCCTTGTCGTCCGTGGTCTTTCTGACCGACACCTCGCTCCCCCCGAGACGTCGGACACCCTCACGCGGTTAGCCTCTCTATGGAAGACGGACTATTCCCCGGTTCGGTTACCGGTATGAGGCGCAGGTACTCGTATCCAAGTCGCCGGCGGCGGATCGTATCACCTAGAGAATTTCCTCACACGCACGCTCCGCCGCCTCCTTCCATGCGATGACTACCTCACAGAAGGTGGCGACCGCGGTCCAGTTTCTGACGGTGTCGAGCTAGGAAGATGTTCCTAGCGATTGTTGGCAGCGTCAGATCGGTACCGATGACTGACGAATTCACGGCACTACTCTGCCCACGCGGTACACACCTCGATCGCTCGACACCTATAGCTACTTACGTTGCCCTTATAGCTTGAGTGCTCGTGGCGACCAGTAAGGATGTCCATTTAGTGAGTTGGTGAATTACTGTCCACCACCGTTCTATACAATGCAGATGACAGATTCAAAATAATATTTTAAATAAAACTACTTTACTGATTTTATCGCGATTGTGTACCCACATTGTGGTCAATATTTAATTTTTTTTTTATTTTTTTATTTAATGAAGCTTTGGCAACGAAGCCATCAGCTTAAACCAAATTACAAAGTTAATTATAAGTTCTCGTATTATTTACTTCTTCATATTGTATAACTTATTTATAGTCATTATCCGTCAGTTAGTCAAGTCATTATCATTAATTAGGCGCTGAAAACCTAATTAGATGATTTCTCTGGGAATTCCGGTTGAATATGAAAATACACCTAAACCAGAGTGGTATATCACATTCACCACCTTAATTATATTACATAAAATATCAGCAAAATTATACAATATAACACTATAAAACACTAAAAAAATGAATATAATACAAGAGCTTAACATGACATTTCCAAATTCGCGCCGAAACTCCTCAATATTTAATAACTATTTTTTTTGCAAATACCCACATTATGGAAAATATTTAATAACTATTTTTTTTAACTGTAGGTCAATGTTTAATAACTAATTTTCTGTATCGGGTAGACAATTATAAATTTTCTGTAATAACGATGACTTGTTGGACGTGAGACATCTTAGTCGAAACTGATGAACGCTGCAAAGTGTTTGAAACGTCGGGCAATCAAAAATCAAATGCAAACGCGATAAAATCGGTATTGTAGTTTTATTTAAAACGTGTAATACTCGCGTAAACATCAGAAATCATTATTCAAAATAATAGTTTTAAGTTAAATTAGTCCATCAAAACTCCAACCTCATAATCAGATATTAGAGACTATTATCACGCTATAGTTTTACATCCACCGTTGACAGTCCAGAGTATTGTGTGCAGATGCAGATCATTGGTAGATGCCTCATTCCCGTTTTTTTTTTAGGTGTGAGGAAAGACCGACGTCCTCCCCGAGGGGGGGACGTCGGTCGATGGGAGGGTACCCCAAGTAGGGAGTATTCCGTCGGCCGACCACTGATGACAAGTAACCCTGCTCCGGTGGTCGGCCCAACGACGAAGGCGACGTGGTTTTCGGGTGGGTTGCGGGTGTTGCGTGCTTACGCCCCTGTCGCCCCGGACGGAGTGGTGCGAGGAGCGCCCCGACCGCAGCTCACTCCAAAAAAAAAACAAATCCCGTTTTTAGGCCCCATGTAAACCTTTCATAGGAACCGTAAAACGGAGATATGATATAATAATAATAAAAGTTGGTCTTTAACTTTGAAATTGCAGAAAATAAAAGCAAGCAAAGGTCTTGGTCATAGCTAATTTCATAAATCATCGAGTAATTAAGCACTTTATTTGCAGTTATGAAAGTTTTTGAGTAGTAATTTAAATATAAACTGTCTTTAATTCAAATACTCTTAAAGTAATTAATTAGGATCACGGTCGGATCACCGAATTTGAGGAATTGGTCCCAGTGGCTCTTTCAATTGGTGATGGGGGGTAATACGATCGATTATCGGGTTACCAGTTTTATTTTTCTCTTTTAGGGGGTGGGCCATGGTCAGCGCACCCGCTGCCCGGCTCCGTCCGGTGCAAGAGGGGTGGCGCGCGGCCCCATGACCCACCCGTGACGCGTCGCCTTCGTCATTGGGCCGACCACTGGTGCAGGGTAACTTGTCTTCAGTGGTCGGAATACCCTGATGGAATACCCCGGTCATAGGGTACCCTCTCGGGGACGTCGGTCAGCCTCTCTGCATGTAAAGACCTAAATCTCCGGACCAGTCACCCGCGGCCTCAGCTAGGGCGACATTAGGCGCAGATACTCGCGCCTGCGCCGCCCGAGTCGCCGGTGGCGGATTGCGTCGTCGTGGAGGCGTTCCTTCTGCACACGCTCCACCGTCTCCTTCCGCGAGACAACTGCCTCGCAGAAGGCGGCGCCCGCGTCCCAGTTCCTGATGCTGCCGCGCATCTCCCTAGTGATAGTCAGCAGCATCAGGTCGCCACCGATGATTGCGACGAGATTACGGCGCTGCTCAACCCGGGTCCATATGCCACCATCCATTCCGTGTGGTGATGAAGTAAGAATAGAATTAACGACTCCCTATCTTGCCCGTGCATGTCGTAAAAGACGACTAAACGCTATAATGCGTATATAACGTCTATGTAAGAGAAAGAAAACTCGTCAGGAAACACTAAACCAACCTGTCTGACCAGCATGGTATAATGATTTCTGATGTTTACGCGAGTATTATACATTTTAAATAAAACTACTTTACGGATTTTATCGCATTTGTATTTGATTTTTGATTATCCGACGTTTCGAACACTTTACAGCGTTCATGGTCACGGGTGGACTAAGATGTTTCACGTCCAACAAGTCATCGTTACTGCAGAAAATTTCTGCAGTACCGATGACAAAATTTCTGCAGAAAATTTCTGCAGTAACGATGACTTGTTGGACGTGAGACATCTTAGTCCACCCGTGACCATAAACGCTGTAAAGTGTTCGAAACGTCGGGTAATCAAAAATCAAATACAAACGCGATAAAATCCGTAAAGTAGTTTTATTCAGCATGGTATAGTAAGGTCAATTTCACTTCTATTCTAGAGGAGACTCGAACCCAGCAGGGGGACTTATATGAGCCGAAATGATGATAATCTGATGATAATGACCTTACCATAATCTTTTTGGGCCAGGGTCTATGCTAATTATAATTTCTAAAAAGTGTGATTATTTTCGGGGCTGGTCACCGTTTTCAAAATAGTGGAACTGGTGGTCCGCTCGCTTCGACTCAGCAGGTATACATGATAGGTTACGAGATGTCATCTGTATCCTATTAACACACAACACAACCACCGGCAAGAAAGTTGGTGATGAATTAAATTCTTATATCGTCAGCATACAGATACTTGGATCATATTGACCAGGAAATGATGATGATAATAATGATGACTTGGACTCTTGGACATTGCAGGAGACCGTTCAATTATAGACTTTAAAAAATCGAATGACTTTTATAATCAGTGTACAGCAGACAACATTTCAGATGCTTTTATTCAGATTGATCAGCTGAAGACTGTTTTTGCTATGATTTCGAAAATCTGTCCAAAATTTAATTTTTTTCGAGTTCTGAACCTCTATAAAGTTCGACTTGAACGCCAGGATAGTATCCCCAAATCTGTTATTTATACCGTGCGAAGACTCGACGTGCACTCGCTCAGACATTTCTAACGCCTGTGTTACCTAAGTTGAAAACTTATTGTTCTTTGATATTAAGTATGTGAAATATTCCTACATGATATTATGGATACCGATATTTAACCCGAAGGTCAGTATATAATAATACCAATGCCACCTACAACACTCAATTTATTTCTGCTAACTCAATTTGAATTATTGATTAACTATCACCAAACTTGTCAAAGTCAAATTGAGTCCTCTTTTGATGTCCATGTTTTAATTTCTTAGTCAACTTAATAACAAGAATAATTTCAATAAATTGTTCCAACTTGTCAAATTATAAGCTAACTAATGCGAAGTTATAAATGACATATTTATTCTTATTAGTTAATAAACTTGCTTTTTTTTTAATTTCTAAAGGCTGGACCATGGTAGCAGGAAGAATAGACACTGTTGACAGTTGTCTCTCTATAGGCGCGGGCCGGTCTGTCCGGGGTAGTACCACACACTCGCAGAAAATCGACGTCCGAGTAGTAGCAATTTGTTACTGTGCTTCGTTTGGTGAGCGAGAGAGCCGGCAGCCCAACTTTCTGAGAGTGTTTGCATGTGGTGGGTTTTAGTGATGTTTTTAGTATCCGGTGATACTCCTCTAACCTAACTAACCTCATTGCACGCATTCACACTCTTTTACTTTCTTCACGGTAGGCAGCGGCCTTGCAAAGTTCCATGAGCAGCAGCAACAATTACCATCAGGTGCACTGTTTGCTTGTTTGCCACCGTTTGTAATAAAAAACATAGACCGGGAACAGTCCACCCTCTACAAAAAAGGGTTATCGCCTGGAAATTCTTGGAGTAGAATAGCCCAGTGAGAGGGATATTTACTGCACGGGGCCACTGTTACTTGGGATTAACAGTAATCGAGCATTCTGTTAGAAAAGATAAGATAAAGCACAATGCTCTATAGAGTTAGAGGACGTTTATGTACGCATATTTCTAAATTCCAAGTAAAACTGTAAAAAAATTAGACCAGCAATCAATAACACTTTAGCCAACTTAAGATTCAAACTTAAGACTACACGACTTGCAGTTATTTTGTTGTTTTCTAGACAGGTAAACTTACCTCAGTTTTATAAATTTCCTTTAGGTTCTTACTTTTTTGAAAGTACAGCTGCTCCCAACCATAGGTTATTAAGTAACCATATTTTCATTAAAACTTAAATTGGCTGTTAACTGTACATTAATCCTTTTAATTTAAGTATTTATTCCGATTTAATTTAAGTATATAAATCCATCGTCTCATTCATTAATTCCTCACAGCTCATATATGGGAATAGTGGGACTATTGGACTGGAGCCTCCTCCGTATTGGAAGGGAAATTAACCTACCTACCACATTAGTCAGGCGGGTTAGTATTTCTGCGAGAACGGGATCTAAGCGAGTGCAACTGCGGGCTTTAAATCAATTTTCAAAATTCTTTCACCATTGGATTATCAGCGACTAAGTTAGGCTATATTTTATCCCGCTATTTCCACGGGCACGTGAATTATGCGGGTGAAACCGCGGGTATTTTAGTAAAATGATATAAGCTATTACACAGTAAGAACCGAATCCGTAACAGCAGATTAGCGGTCTATTCATTTCTTGTTCAGCTATTACGACTTTTGTCTACAATTAATTGTAAATAAATATAGTGTATTAAATAGCTTAAAATGTTGTTGGTATTCCTAGCGACTGAATTCGTGTAATTGCATTGTACAGAGTTTTAGCGACTTTATTCTAGTTATGAGTAAACAAAAACCATTTAGTTAGTACATTCCGCTCTAACTAGTTCTGTTATAATCCCAGAATATTAAATTTGTATGAACGCATACGGTCGACACGAGTCTCTAATTATGTAAGAATATTTAATTTCTGAATTTGCTCTCAATGTAAAATAGCATTGGCATTATTATATTTTATTTTACTTGTAATAAAACAATAATTGTAAGTAATAAAATGTTTGTTGTTGTCTTTACAATAGCCTCTCTATTTTGTGGTCTGTTGCAAAATATAATATATATTTAAATGAGCAATAATGAGCAAAATATTCGTGTTTGTTTCTAAGGGATATTATATGCATTTAATATATATGCAAAAGAAGAAATACTCGAAATAAAATCCCATATCGATACGTTTGACCAGCGCGGTATAGTAGGCCAATATCCCTCCCTGTGGAGGAGACCGAAGTCCAACAGTGAGCTTTATGTGAGCTGAGATGAATGACAATAAATAAGGCATACATAGATAATGATGCTGTTTATAAAAACAGAGCAACGACCATAAAATTTAAAATAACCAGTTAAGTATAGAATAAAGGGAGGATAGAACTACCTACGGGATGTTAAAAGGGATATTTGTCACGTATTTTAATGCGGGCTTAACTAATGCTAATAAGATATTTAAATATATATATATATTTGTCCGTGTGGTGACGGAGTTGGAATACAATTCACCACCCCTTTTCATGCCCGTGGGTGTCGTAAAAGACGACTAAGGAATTATAAAATGCATATAAAACTATAAAAGAGATGGAAAATTCGAGATAAAACCCTATACCAACACGTCTGACCAGTGTGTTCAGCGTAGATCATCGTCATTTCCCTCCCATTGTAGAGGAGGCCCGAGGCCAACAGTGGGATGTTTCTGAGTTGCTCTTTATATTAGAAATATTTTTATAATTCACGCCGGGTAATATTTACAGTCTACGTGACAATGAAAAAGTGCTTAGCGTTTTAAGTTCATTATCTTACATATTTTGCTTTACGAGGGTGGTTTTATTTTCATTGAAATTAATGACCGTAAAATATTGTTTTGTTAAACTGTTATCTTGTAAATTACATCCGGGCATTTTATAATATTCTTAAGCGCTTAACATGAACACTAAATTATTGTGCTAACGATGTCGTCTGCACCTTATAGCGTAGATTTTTAACCTCCGATGCAAAAAGAGGGGTGTTATAAATTTTACGTTGATGTTTGTCTGTCTGTGTGCGTGTTCATTTGACCGATTTCGATGCGGTTTTTTTGCACTTGAAAGCCATTTCCTGGCGGTGGTTCATAGCTATGTTTGGTTAATATCGGTCCAGCAGTGTAAGAGTATCAGCTCTTTTCCAAAATGATGTAATGGCGTATGATTACTAGATTAAGTGCTTCACTCATGCCAGTATAATCGTAAATTATAATTAATTGATAATTCCCGTTGTAGAGAAAGTAATACTTTTTTTTAATTTGTTTTAGGTTTTGTCGGGGATTATTCAAAATTTTATGGTTATTTAAACTTTACTTAAAGGTTATTTAACTTATATAACTTTACTTATAGTCATTGTCAAATATTTTATTAATCTACAATAAGTATCATCATAAATAAAATTATTTTCACGGATTTTCTTCCGTTTCTATTTGACTTTTAATTTCTCGACGTAAGACGACTCCATCATGCAAGGATTGAGCCCTGACTGAATACAATCACGATAACATCCGTAAAAACAGTTTTATTTAAAATATGTTCATCGTCATTATCATCACAGCCCACATACGTCCCACTGTTGGTCTCGGTCCTCCTCCACAATGGGAGGGAATTCGACCATGGTATAGAGTTTTATTTCGAGTTTTCCTTCTCTTGCACAGATCTTATGTGCATATTATATCTCTTAGTCGTCGTTTACGACATCCACGGGCAAGATAGGGAGTGGTGGATTGTATTCTTACTCCATCACCATACGGAAACTCTCTCTGTTACTAGATTCAGGAATCAATATCAACGGTAGCCTAATACCAGTGGGAAGTTGATACGATAGATTATGAAAACACATGCTGCATTTCTATCGGAGAGAATATATCCAGACCATATTCTGCACAAAAACATCTACTTGGTATTGTTAAATTGCCCGTGTGTTGAAGAGTGACAGTATGTCACCACGATCTACTTTCCCGTGGTAAATGTAATACCAGCTAAGGGAACCCCAGGCCCGTGAGTAGCAACGCTCTCCTTGGAAACTCATATTATTATTTATAATCGATAACCGCTTGGTAAGCAAGAAGATTATTACATTATTCCGGTTTGTGAGTAGGCGTAAGTCCAACAGAGAACGCAGATTTGCTCGTAGTAGTTTTTCAACTATTAATTATTATTACTTCATGCTGAAACGTGGCAGCATTAAGCCTTGGCCTGAAATTATATTGGATGTTCCCAGATCGGCTTATTTGCCGAAAATATATCCAATGTGGTTAGTTACAGTAACCAGTAATAATCACAAGATAACGAAAACCCTGCCTTAATTTTCATATTTATTTAGAAACCTAGGTTTAAGAAAGGATGAGAAAAGCTATATATTTATTTTAACATCAACATAGAATAAATTGTTTTAAAGTAATGTGTTGTATACTGAGAAAAGCAATAGTCATTGTCACAATACATTAATTTTATGGGTACTGTAATGTTTGTTCCAGATCATAAATTTATAATAATATGTGAACCTAATTGTGTAAGAGGACAATACAATTTGTCGTTATTACTTTGTTACCTAGAAACCTATTAATAGTTATTACGAAATAATATCTTCGAAGACACTAATCTAGGTTATCCGGAATAGTATAGCTGTAACAAAGTGTTGTTTATATCCAATTATTCGTATCAATTAATATAAATGTTGTGTATCTTTAAATAAATGTCTTATAATTATTATATGCTTATAACCTTTATTTTGTGGTGGGCTATGGGCAGCGCACCCGCCGCCCGACCCCGTCCGGGGCGACAGAGGGGCGGCGCGCAGCTCCATAACCCACCGGCAGCATATCGCTTTCGTGGTTGAGTTGACCACCCATGCCGATTTCCTTCTTGTCAGTGGTCGGCCCGCTGAAATAGCCTGAGTGGGTACCCTCTCCTCTTGACGTCCCATGCTTATAACCCTTAGTCATCTTTTACGACACCCACGGGCACTCTTTGGTTGGTGAATTATACTCTTACTCCATTTATTACTGAAATTATCCTGTTTAATACATGTGCTGTGTGGTAGCGGCGTCGAATACTACCAACCCTTGCTTTGCTCGTGGGTGTCGTAAAAGCCGACTAAGAGCCCAAGATTGACCCGGACCAACTCCATCTGGTACCATTTGGGTCAACGATTACATTCCCAAGGAGGGTTGACGTCAGGCAGGTGGCCGGTCATAAAAGTCATTGCCGAAACTTTTTGCAATATGTCAAAACAGATGACATATTGCGTCGACCCCAAGTAATTGGGATAAGAGCAAGATGATGATGATGATCCTGTTTAATACATATTAGAAATATATATTGATGGCAATAAATTCACGTGCTTGGACCAATTGACTCATGATTAGTATATACGTTTGTAAAATATGATTAGGGTTAAACTATGTGATGAGCCAGTGTTAAATCGAACACAAAATTTGCTTAAAAGAGAATAAGTATTTTCAAGCCGGTCTTACTACTTATTATAATAATCAAACAGAGATCAAGATTTTTGTTGGCCTTTATTAATGCTACAATATCAAAGAAATTCAAGTTTTTGATGACAAATTGAAAAGTATAATAATAATATTACTACATATTAGGTACGTTGATTCAATACTATTCGCATTCTTCTGGCAAATTGAAATCTAATTTCATCTTCCATCTCAGCTTATACAAATTCCACTGCTGAACTCTGGTCTCCTTCATAAAAGTGTTGTATAGGGGTTTATTTTGAGTTTTTGTTTTCTCGCATATATGTTATACGGATATTCTATTCCTTAGTAGTCTTTTATGACACCCACAGGCAAGAAAAGGGGTAATAATTTGTATTCTTACTCCGTCGCATAGTCTAGTTAATACAAGGAAAAGGAATAGATAAATAATACAATTTAAAGTTGTATAGGAAACAGTGGAATAGTAAAATTGAAACGCTGTCATATTCCAAATATTTTTATTCAATGGAAGCTACTCTTGCAGTTTGCATGAGACTCTGAATATTCATGAAGTGACCTGGCATCGGTGCCAGTCACTACATGTAAATTCTATTAGAGGATTGAGTAAAAAAGCAACAGTGTGAGAAATCTAACTGTATTTTTTTAATATGAGACTTCAAATTGTAAACTCTGATGATCAAATGGAATAATAATATGAAATTGATTATGAATGCCGAGGTTCAAATCTGAATTTTTGAACTTGACTCTTTTTCATTAACGTACTTGATTTGAGCACACCCTGCCCGAAACGTATGAGGGAACAAAACAGGGGAACACCAAGCGTTCTTGCATTCTTCTCTTGGATCTCGACATCTGTCATTAATAGGTTTTTGCTTCAGTATAGAATATTTTCTTCTTAGCCCATATACGCTCCATTATTAAATATAATTCGTCTGCATCTGGAAGCATACCGATTATTTGGTGTAGCACAATGGTATATACACGCCTGTTATAATGAAGCTGTTTAAAATTTAAATATACTATAATAAATCCTATTTTTCACAGGCAAATAATGAATAGAGAGTGAATGCTGGATTTGGTATTATCATTGGTTTTTTCAAATGTACGCAGTGTGTATGTATAAAACTTTCAAATTATTAGAAATTATTAGAAATAAATAAAGAAAGGTGTAATAGTGTCTCTCTGAAATATCAAAGATTTATTTACAAAACGTACGCGCGTTTTTAATTATTTACAATGTAAGTAAAAAAAGAATCGATCCCCTGAAATATTAAACAAACAACATTTAAAGCCTTTACTTTAAATCTTTTTAACATTTTATAAATATTTCTGGGGAAATAATCTATCGCATTTTGTTATCCGACTTCGGAGGCTTTTGATTTTGACAGGCTATGTATGTATGTATGTTCATCTGTTTCCTCATAGCTCCTCAACTACTTATTAGAACCGGACAAATGAGGTATCGTCATCGTCTTGATCTTCTTCTGGTTATAGACTATAGGATGTGTCACTAAATGAAATATGGTGCCCTCTAGAGGTCTTAAATTACTGTGTTAAAAAATACATTTGAGACAAATATGTATGTCGTGCATGATATCATTGAAAGGGGCGTTACTTGTACATTTCAAAAATATTATTAGCATTTGTATGTGACTTTATCCGTATTTATTCGATAACTCGTTTTTTGCCGTGGTTGGGTTTTAGTTTTTCTTTTATCTTGTTTAATATTATAGACGTCAAGCGTAAGCTTCGTCGATTATGTGGTAAAGTTAAACGTTAAAAATATAATCTTTATTGGGCATGCAACTAGGACGCCATACTTACAAAAGCTAAATTATAAATAAGCTGGCACATATAGCATCGTTTGTAATTAATATCCAATATTTTGGTGTGGCTTATTTAAAGTTGAAAATAAGATGTTCTTTTTGGACACATGGTTTTGTTGGGACATATATATCTGTATATCTCTGTAAAGAAAAAATCGAAGATTGACATTTATGTTAATATTACAAGAATTGACCCTACGTGATAATGAGGTAAGAATACAAATGGTTGTCACTCCCATACTTATTTGTAGAAGTCATAAAAATTGGCTGGAGGATGACGAGAAGAAACTAAAACAACAAGTGCATTCATCTGCGCCCTCGTGAAGCATGAGGATTATAGTATTTTTGCTTCTTGTTGAGGTCTATATCTAAAAGTTGGCGCCGACAGGCTAATAGCAGGATCGAAGCATTGTATATATTTCATTAAGAAAAAAAAAAGAAAAATATTTTAATTTATCAACCCCACATATTAACTTAGATCACAGAGGAAAATCTTATCTAAAACACAGGAATCGAAAGGCCAAAATATGGGGCTCATCTCAGCTCATAATATAGTTAAGTACAATAACTACAGCGCTGATATAACGAAGTTGCGAATATTAAGGAACAAAATAAATGCATAAATCTATGAAGATCCATTTACACTTAATTATTCAATGTAAATAAAATGTGAAACACGAGTGTATGGAGCGTCCCAATTTCAAACATATAGCCTTTGTGCCTCGTATTAATAGGTCCACTGTGTAATTTGTTCGCAATTGTGGAGTGAACGATAAAGTACAGAATTTTGTGAACGTTTATACCAAGAAGTAGGAATTAATAGCGAACATTCTTTTTCTTAACTTTAAAATAGTTTAATTAACATATAAGATCACGTAGATTTTTGTGAAGAAAATAATATTGCTATAAGATTTAAAAATTTCATCTAGCCATCAGCGTATTGACTTCCACAGCTGTACATTGGATAATACTGTCATTGCCATGATGGGCAGGTTATTTGGCCCTCGCAGTTTGGTGTTATAAATTGCCTAAGAGAATACTGTTACATGGTATATCTTTCTCCCTAGCCGAGGCCGCGGGTGACTGGACCGGAGAGTTAATCCGCCACCCGCCGAGAGGCCGACCTCGCGACGACGACCGACGTTCCCAACCAGCGGGGTAACGTCGGTCGAGGAATGGGTACTCCTCAAAGGGTATTCCGTCGGGCCGACCACTGGCAACAAGTCACCCTGCATCGGTGGACGGCCCTACGACGAAAGCGACGTGTCACGGGTGGGTTACGATGCCGCGCGCGCCGCTCCTCTGTCGCCCCGGATGGAGCCGAGAAACGGGTGCGCTGTCCGTAGCCCACCCCCCCCAAAAAAAAGGTATATTTTTTACAAATGATTAATTTCAAATCACAAGAGTTGCGGGGCTGCAATAAGTATTTCAGAATAGATTGTAGCAGTGCGACGTTACCTCTATTTTAAAGGAGACGAGCATTTGGTCTTCTTCGTCTGCCACCTATTTACATCCCTTTCATGGGAATAGATGTCTTCCAAAGGCAATAAATTGTTTTTTTTTTAACATCCTGGTCGGACACGTTGGTATAGGATTATATTTCGAATTTTCCCCTTTTGCGAGGCGAACTATTTTTAATTCATAACCACACAAACATACATAGCATTTCTTTCCCATTATATATGAATAAGATTTACTTAGAATTAGTTTTATCTTATGGTGACGGAGTAAGAATACAATTCACCACCCCCGCTCATACCCGTGGGTGTCGTAAAAGACGACTAAGAGATATAATATATACATATGACGTCTATGTAAAAGATGGAAAAGTCGAAACAAAACCCTATACTAACCTGTCTGGGGTGCTACGCCAGAAACCTCCGCGTGGTGTACCCTGGGCACGAGCGACAATTTCTTGGACTGCTCTCTGGAATTGTCGCTCGTGGCAAATATCTGGCCCGAGGGGGGGCCCAGTTTGTGGGATGCCCCAAATTCGCTCCATGCCCTCTAATTGTAGAGGGTATTGGACGCGAAAATTCGACGGGCCCAGTCACTCATTCGTTTGAGGACTGGGCAGGCATTTGCCAACCGCGACAAATCGTAGACCTGATTCTTGGCCTGGCAACTCTCGGCACCGAGGAGATTGTCAGGCGGATCGAAGCGCTGGGGTTGAGGGTAGCCCTGGAAAAGACGGAGGCCCTTTTGTTCCATGGCCTCCGTACCGCCGAGCCTCCCGCCGGTGCTTCGATCACCGTAAAGTCGGTCACCATCAGCATCCAGGCCCACATGAAGTACTTGGGCCTGGTGCTCGACGGGCATTTTTGGTTCCGGGAGCATCTCCATCGACTTGTTCCCCGGCTTGTCGGCGCGGCGTCCGCCCTTTCGCGGCTGATGCCGAATGTGGGTGGACCCAGTGCTACGTGCCGACAGCTGTACGTGGGGGTGATCCGGTCGATGGCCCTGTACGGCGCACCGGTGTGGGCGGGGTCCCTGACCGTCCGTCTTAGGGCCCTCCTGTGGCGACCACAGAGGGTCATGGCGATCAGGGCCGTACGCGGTTACCGCACGGTGGCGACGGAGGCAGCGTGCCTCCTGGCCGGAACTCCCCCGTGGGACCTGGAGGCGGAGATGCTCGCCGACATTTATCGGCGGGTGTCGGAGAAGCGCGCCCGCGGCGGCATGGTCTCCATCACAGAGATCACCGGCTGGCGGGTCGACGCCCGCCGAGAAGTCATTGCCCGTTGGGCAGTCCGGCTGGAGAGTCCTCGGTATGGTGTTAGGACCGTCGAGGCCCTCCGGCCGGTGCTGATGGAGTGGTTGGAGCGGACGCACGGGGTGCTTTCCTTCCGACTGGTGCAGGTGCTGACGGGGCACGGTTGCTTCGGGAAGTACCTGCACAAGATTGTCAGGAGGGAGAGCACACCGTCCTGCCACCACTGCAGTTGCGACGAGGACACGGCGCAGCACACGCTCGAGGAGTGTGCTGCATGGGAGGAGGATCGCCGTGAACTCGTCGCAATTATCGGTGCCGACCTGGCGCTGCCGACCATCGCCAGGGAGATGCTCGTCAGCGTCAGGAACTGGGACGCGGTCGCCGCCTTCTGTGAGGCCGTTATCTCACGGAAGGAGGCGGCGGATCGTGTGCGAGTAGAGCTTCTATTCAGCGACACGTTCCGCCGCCGGCGACTCGGGCGGCGCAGGCGCGAGTATCTGCGCCTAATGCCGCCCTAGCCGAGGCCGCGGGTGGTCGGACCGGGGAATTGTCCATCACCCGCAGAGAGGCTAACCGCGCGACGGCGACCGACGTCCCAGGTCGAGAGGTGAGGTTACCCGAAAGGGTATTCCGTCGGGCCGACCACTGACGACAAGTGACATCTGCTCCGGTGGTCGGCCCAACAACGAGGTGACGTGGGTACGGGTGGGTTATGGGCCCACGCGCCGTCCTTTCATCGCCCCGGATGGACAGGACCGCGCGTGCGCTTACCATAGCCCACCCAAAAAAAAAAAAAAAAAAAAAATACTAACCTGTCTGACTAGCATGGTGTAGTAAGCTCTCGAAAGTGTCTAAAGCAAAACTTTCCTTCTATTATGGAAGAGACTCAAGCCCAGCAGTGGGACGTATATGAGCCGAAATGATGAATGATGATGAAGAATTACTATATATCCATCGTTGCAGGTCGTAGTAATGATTCTGAAACAAGAAACAAAATTTAAATATTAAGAGTATACAATTCTCATCTCATATATATTGCCTGTATTTCGAGTTCAATGCAGAGTAGTTCTTTGTGTGAGCTACAATTGATTATACCGAGTCCGAGTGCTGTTTGTGTTCGTAAATAGTTTGTGAAGTCATCAGCAACTTAAGACATCATTCAGTAATGCGTGTTCTCTATGTAACAATGAAAATCATCATCATTCATCATCATTTCAGCTCATATACGTCCCACTGCTGGGCTCAAGCCTCCTCCATAACAGGAGAGAAAGTGACCTTCCTATACCACGTTGGTTAGACAGGTTGGTATAGGGTTTTGTTTCGTGTTTTTCATCTCTTGCATAGATGTCATATTCGTAATATATCCTTTAGTCGTCTTTTACGACACCCACGGGTATGAGAGGTGTGGTGATTATATTCTTAATCAGTTATCACACGAAATGAAAATAATAACTTTAAGAAACGTAGAAGATATTGTAAATAGTTTTATATATTCTGTTTGTAGAATTTCTTGTTGACTAAGAATTAATAAAGATATACTTGTAATAGACTAAGAAATAATATATGAGTTGGTATAAATGAGGAAAATTAGTCACGTGTAAAGGTTGCTATTGATATATCACTGATTGGACATCTATTTATCAAACGGACAGGGAGCGTAACGAACTATTATGGGTGAAATGCCTTAACCTCTCCGTAACTAACCGTAAATAAAGCTTACCTGGCATTTAGTCTTAAGTGGTTACAATATGATTTTCCTTTTACCGAATTTCTTTGAATATATAATGTTTTTTTCTCAGTTGTCATTTTCGTAACGTTCTCAGAAATCAGCTTAACTTTATCCTAGTCTTCAACTTCCATGTATTTCTTTGTAAAATATATCTTTTGAGATTTAAACGTTAATAAGTATACAGATATGAATGGTCTTTTACTTCATTTATTACAATAAAAGAAAAATAGAAATATAATTCATCCACATGTTGCAAATAGTTTCCTGGCCGAGTTCTGCAGCCCGTTCATCTGATGGTTGCTAAATTCGATTTTTAGGACTAGTATAGGAAGTAAGATGATAATCATATACTGCAGTCTTAAATCATTACCACACCTAAATAAATACATCATCTCATCATCATCTCAGCCCATATACGTCCCACTGTTGGGCTCGGGCCTCCTCCATAATGAAAGGGTAATTGACCTACTATACCACGCTGGTCAGACGTGTTGGTATAGGGTTTTATTTCGAGTTTTCCTTCTCTCGCATAGATGTTATATGCGTTTTATATCCCTTAGTCGTCTCGTACGATCACCCACGGGTAAGTTAGGGGGTACGATCACCCACGGGTAAATACATTCTGATATAATTTGAGTAAATTTTTATTTAGAGATAACATACATTTATATTCCAACAGATTTTGTCCTCGATTTTGCACAGAAGGTTAACTTACTAGTAGATAAATAATTGGTAAGCATTGTAATGAATTACCGAGGTAAATACAAACTTTACCTTTTTATTATAAGATCAGCATAGATTAAAAGGGCCACGAAATAATAATATTGAAATGTGTTTATATTTTGTGACAATTTTAAACTAAATGAAAATATCAGCCCGTCTGACCTGTGTGGTATAGTTGGTCATTTTCACTCCTATTATGATGGAGGATCGTGCCAACAGTGGAAGGTATATGAACTGAAGGTATATGAGTGGAAGGTATATGATTTGGGGAGAATTTGACGAATTAAAAAAATCTACATAAACTTATGATATGACTCACTTATCTAGAAAAGTGTAATGTAAGCTGATACTAAGGTCCACACATATAATTCAATATATTTAAAATTGTAATTATATTAATAATCACACTGATTTTCAAAATCGAATTCATTTATCTCTTTTGAAACAGTTCTTAAATATTTTATTTCAAAACTAACGTGAAACAGCAAAATGATTTATTCCCATTGGCTTTATGAATCTTTAGCTTTAAGAAGACTTTGACTGCATAGGTGTGGCTTAAGTAGCGCTCTCCCTTACCTAGTGGTAAGGAAACCATACACACACAGTGATTACCTTACCCACTCGGTTTCATTTTCTATGCCAGACAATTCTTCATGAGATTCATAAGTGATTATTCCGTATCTGGTTGTTAGTATCCGTTAATTATATATTTCATTTAACATATATGACGCAAGTCCTTAATGGAAAGTATTGCGCTGGGACTATCTTTAACAAATGCAATTAAATTCATACAGAGTTAATTAAAATGTCTGGATACATTTACAGAGACACTTATAAACTCACGAGTCATCGGTTTATTTTTATTTACGAAGGAAAATGTTGTCAAGGCTTGTTTTTATTCGGTTAGCAATTTAGTATGCAAATATCCACATTGCAAAGTTTATAAGTACTCCCAAATGATTTGAAGGTGACACTTCATAAAATCTTTGGAGCCATAATTGCATTAGGAGCAAAATTTAAGCTTCGCCTCGAGTCAAATCTCTTTGAATATTCAAACAAGAGTTATACTTAATGAACTAGATACATGTAATGTTTAGTGTATATTCAGAGAGTAATGTGGTTTTACAATATTGTAAAGATTTTTTGTATTGCCATGCAAACAATTGTTTTGGGCAAAGTCATTTCAAAGCTTTACAATAGATCTCTCTGGAAGCAATACAGAAGATGTCATTTTCTGTAAGAACCAACCATAGATTGTCACATATGGTGATGGTGATCACATCGATCACAGGTAATATTTTTAACCCCAGAAGCTCCTCTAAGCTGGCTCAAAATGCTGAATAGGGGCAAGCAAGCTACAGTGAGGTATAAATTGAGCTAAGGTTATGGTTTAAAAGTTTATAATCCAACGGTAAAGAAAGAATCCGTTATGAGCAGCTCCTCTTTCAGCAATTTTGTTTTTGTAATGGTCACAGCTTTATGGCCCGTTTCTTGTAAGAATTCGCTGTTTTGTTTTTTTATCGTGTTGTTAGTCTTGGGTTTGTACAGCGTAGCGTGTTTTGCCTGACAAATTTAGGTTTTGGGCTTTTTAGCATACCTATCATAGTTCGCATTTTATAATTTGGTCATGCTCACTGAACGGGGTTCTGCTTGCGGTAGCTATGTGGGGCGGGTCACTCCCTTCCCTCCACTGTGGTTGAGGGGAGTGATGGCTGCTCTAGTAGTTAACTCGTGATCGGGTGCTGCTTGTGGGATCTGGTCCAACCATGTTTACCTTTCCTTTTTTATTTGAACTAAATTAAAAAAAAAATGTAGTTATATCCTATCTCCAAGGGCATCACACTTGAGCTAAGACTGTTGTATACGTAATTGTATTCAAAAGATGGTAAAAACATGACAGCCTGCTGAGTTTCTTGCCGGCTCTTCTCAGCTTGTGGCCGCGTTCCAATCCGGTGGTAGATATTGTATTATATTCAAACGATGTATAAATTTGACAATATGTAAGTGCCCTCAAGGGGCCTATGCAGAATAAATGAATTGATTTGATTTGACTTATCATTCGTGGTTGACCCGACGGAATACCCTCTTCTCTCGACATCGGTCGCCTTCGCGCGGTCAGCGTCTTTGCGGGTGACAGACTAAAATTCCCGATCCGGTCACCTGCGGCCACGGCTAGGACTGAGAGATGTCTGGCGAAATGTCGATGTGCTAAATATGACACGTGTCTGGTGGCTGCTCATAGATATATCAGTATAGCTCAGAAATCAATACGATACAATTTTGATCAGTTATGTAAATGGGCCCATGACGTTGGACTAGTAATAAACGGATCTAAGACAAAAGTTGTTTATATTCACTCATCACATAATAAATGCACCGCTAGTCCTGTAGTCGTGGCTCATGAGCATCACTGTTTGCATGGACGAGTTACTGACTGCCAATGTCCAACTTTAGAAGTAGTTGATCAACACATGTATATGGGCTTAATCATTGATACTCGATTTTGTTGGGGCCCATAAAAAGATTATGTCTGTAAGAAACTAAGATCCATTATTGGGAGAATTAGTATTTTTTTTTATTTTTTATTGCCAACGGTGGCAAACGAGCAAGCAGCACACCTGATGGTAAGTGAAACTGCTGCACATGGACCTTTGCAATACCAGGGGCACAGCCAGGCCGCTACCTACCGTGAAGGAAATACTCTTCTCAAACCTCGTTTAAAGAAGGACATGTCATAGCGCTCGGGATACACAGCAGCAAGTAGTTCATTCCAGAGCTTGCACGTACGTGGGAGAAATGATCGCTGGAAACGTACAGTTGAAGACCATAACGTTTCCAGGTGAAATGGATGAACCCTGCTACGATGTCGAGTGGTACGTTGGTAGAATGGTGACGGTGGTACCAAGTCAAACAGTTCCTCGGAGCACTCCCCGTGAAAGAGTCGGTAGAGTACACAGAGTGACCCAAAGTCTCTCCGCTGCTCCAGCGACTCCAATCTGTCCGTAAGATCTTAAAATATAAATTAACACTGAGATTGCTTTATATGGCCCTTTTCTTTTTTTTTTGGGGTGGGCTGCAGTCAGCGCGCCTCCGCACCACTCCGTCCGGAGCGACAGAAGGGCTTAAGCACGCAACTCCCGCACCTTCATCGTTCATCTTCACGTCGCCTTCATTGTTGGGCCGACCCAGTGGTCGGCCCACCGACATACTCCTGTGAGCAGGGTTACTTGTCATCAGTGGCCGGCCCGTCGGAAAACCCTCTACCCGGGGTATCCTCCCATCGACCGACGTTCCCCCCCCCGAGGAGGAGGAGAGGACGTCGGTCTTTCCTCACGCGGTCGGCCTCTCGGCGGGTGACGGACTAATTCCCAGTCACGTCACCGGTGGCCTCGGCTAGGGCGGAATTGCACGCAGGTAATCCCGCCTGCGCCGCCCCAGTCTCTGGCAGCGGGTTGCTTCGTCGAGGCTGTGCTCCTCGCGTTCGCGACCCACCGCCTCCTTCTGCGAGATAACTGCCTCGCAGAAGGATGCGACCCCGTCCCAGTTCCTGATGCTGCCGAGCATCTCCTTAGCGATGGTCGGCAGCGTCAGGTCGGCACTGATGATTGCGATGAGTTCACGACGCGGCTCTGCCCAAGCGGCACAGGCCTCGAGCGTATGCTACGCCGTGTCCTCGTCGCAATCGCAGTGGTGGCAGGACGGAGTTCTCCCCCTCCTAGCGACCCTGTACAGGTACTTGCCGAAGCATCCATGCCCCGTCAAGACCTGTACGAGTCGGAAGGAGAGCACCCCGTGCTGCCGTTCCAACCACTGCATCAGCACCGGTTGGAAGGCCTCCACGGTCCAAACACCGTATCGAGGCCTCTCCAGCCGGTCTGCCAAACGGGCGATGACGTCCCGGCGGGCGTCGACGCGCCAGGCGGTGAGCTCCTTCAAGGAAACAACACCACCCCCCGCGCGCACCCCCAAGACCCGCCGATACAAGTCGGCGAGCATTTCCGCCTCCAGGTCCCATGGGAGAGTCCCGGCCAATAGGCACGCCGCCTCCGTCGCCACCGTGCGGTACCCGCGGATGATCCTGACCGCCATGACCTTCTGTGGACGCCACAGAAGGGCCCTAAGTCGGGCGGTCATGGATCCCGCCCACACCGGTGCGCCGTACAGGGCCATCGACCGGATGACTCCCGCGTACAGCTGTCGACATGCCGCGCTCGGTCCACCCACATTCGGCATCAGCCATTGTAGGGCGGACGCCACGCCGACGAGCCGCGGGACGAGCCTGCGGAAATGCTCCCGAAACCACCATCGCCCGTCGAGCACCAGGTCCAAGTACCTCATATGGGCCTGGATGCTGATCCCAACCGAATTGACGGTGATCGAGACGCCGATGGGAGGGTCCATACGGGGCCCATGGAACAAGAGTGCCTCCGTCTTGTCCAGGGCCACCCTCAGCCCCTGCGCCTTGATCCACCTAACGACCTCTTCGGTGCCTGAGGTCGCCAGGCTTACCGCCTCTTGTAGCGTCCCACCGCGGGCTGTGACGAGCGTGTCGTCGGCGTAACAAATCACGCCCAGCCCGGGTGCTTTATATGGCCCTAGCAGATTCAATTGTTGGTTGTGGTCTATATACTTAAGGGAAATAATAGGTCTTTACCTATGTAATTGCCGTTCTGCAGTACTGGCCATTTCAAATCAAAATAATTTTTGTTTGGCTAAGAATTCTAATTTCAAATTAATTTTATTTTAAAACATGGAATTCATTTTCCAAAAGTAGTCATTTATTTATTGATTAGTGTTACGTTTTCATCGCATTTCAATCTTTTTCGTCATCATGAATACGTTCAAAATTCGAGTAATTATGGAATATGAGTATCGTCGTGGCAGCAACGCGGCACAAGCGGCACGCAACATCAACAACGTTTACGACGCTAACACTACAAAGCAACGCACCGCCTGTTATTGGTTGGCTCGCTTCCGTTCTGGAAATTTTGACCTGAAAAATGAACCTCACGGTCGTCCGAAGACTTTGGTCGACAATGACGAATTAAAGGCGATTGTGGAAGCCGATGATACACAATCTACGGCTGAATTAGCAGCAGCTTTCGACGTTAGCGTCAAAACAATATTGGTCCATTTGCGTCAAATTGGCAAGGTAAGAAAGCTTGACAAATGGGTGCCCCACGAACTCAATGATCGCCAGCGCGAAGTACACGTCGAGACATGCCTTGCATTGCTCAACAGACACACAAATGAAGGAATTTTGAATTGCATTTTTACTTGCGATGAAAAATGGATCTGTTTGATAACCGCAAGCGCTCAGCAAGTTGGTTGCATCCTGGTTCAGCACCTAAACAGTGCCCTAAACGAAAACTTACCCCTAGAAAAGTGATGGTCACTGTTTGGTGGTCTAGCGCCGGTGTGATTCATCACAGCTTCTTACCAAACGGGGTGAGCATTACTGCTGATGTGTACTGTGAAGAACTGAACATAATGATGGAGAAGCTGGCACATCTCCAACTAGCATTGGAGTCAATTGCTCGTCTCCGCTGCTCCTGCACGACAATGCGTGACCTCATACTGCATAGCAGACGGTCTCCAAGTTGCAAGAACTGGGGTTGGAAGCTCTCCGTCATCCGCCATACTCACCAGACCTTGCGCCTACAGACTACTTCATTTTCCAGAATTTGGATAACTTTTTGGCGGGCAAGAAATTCAATACTCGAGAGGCAGTACAAAATGCCTTTAAAGAATTTGTTGCCTCCCGTCCAGCTGATTTCTTTAAGAAGGGCATCAATAAACTGCTGCTGCGTTGGCAAAGATGCATTGATTGTATGGGTGATTACTTCGATTAATACAAATAAAAAATACATGAAAAAAAATCGTTTAATTTTTTTCATACATAACGGCAATTTCATAGGTAAAGACCTAATATATCACTTGCAATTAAGACTTCTAAAAATTATTGTACTTAAACATATTAAAAAAAACTGTATATAAAGACAACGAAAATGGAACTATTTAAATATTGTAAAGTGATGAATGTATTTAATAAATTATTGGATGAAAGAAATAGACTAAATTATTAGAAATAGATTAAATTAGAGATTAATCCATACTAATATTATAAATGCGAAAGTAAGGATGTTTGTTTGTTTGTTTGTAGCGCTTTCACGCTTAAACCACCGAACCGATTTCAAAAATTCTTTCACCAATGGAAAGCTATAATAACAGGCAGTAACATAGGCTATATTTTATCCCGGTATTCCCACAGGAACGAGAACTTTGCGGGTTTAAGCGGCTGAAACCGAAGCGAAGCGAGGGCGGGTTGCTAGTTTCATATAAAAATAAGTACATTTTGCCTAAAAGGAATAATGCTTTTTTTTTGGAGTGGGCTACGGTCAGCTCACTTGCCGTCTGACTCCGTCCGGGGCGACGAAGGGGCGGTACTCGGCCCCATAAGCCACCATAGCTCGCGCCTTTGTCGTTGGGCCGGTCACCGTTACTGTTATTTTACTGTGGGTACGATTTTCGCTAAAAGTTCCTGCCACTTGTACCTATAATAATAATCATATGTATCTCATTATCATTATTTCAACTTTTATATTTTCCACCGCTATGCCTAAGTCTCCTCCAAAATAGAAAGAAAATAACCTACTATACCACGAAATAAAATCCTGTACCAACCTGTCTTGGTGATCCCGGATTTTATTTCGTGTTTTCTATCTCTTGTATAAATGTTATCAACATATTGTATATCTTAGTCGTCTTTTACAACACTCACTGTAAGATAAGGTTGGTGAATTGTATTCTTACTCAGCCATTGCAAGGATAATATCTACTCTAACTATAAAATAATAGTTATTTTTTTCATAAAAATTGGATGCAAAAAAAATATAACTAATATCATTTCATCAATTTATTTCTAAGTACGATAGATTGGGAAAGTTTTAAAAAATATAATATCTTATTATAGTGTCTTATTAAAATAAATCTTTATTGAAGAAAATTACGTTCGTACATACTCCATTAAAATATTATTTAATCTGACTCGACTGATCATATTCTAAGCTTCAAAGCAG
This sequence comes from Lymantria dispar, assembly GCA_032191425.1. Classification (NCBI taxonomy): domain Eukaryota; kingdom Metazoa; phylum Arthropoda; class Insecta; order Lepidoptera; family Erebidae; genus Lymantria; species Lymantria dispar. The sequence goes on along the minus strand of CM063452.1, from coordinate 24,813,801 downwards.
TCTATTATATAATACAAGACCTTCTTAAGCTACTTTATATCTTTATTATTAAAATATTTGAAAACTTTATAAGCACTTAATAGTAAAGACACATTTTGATTAATTTAAATAAAATCGTAGCTTCAATAAAATATAAACTATTTAAATTAGCTAGTTAATAAAGTTATTTGTAAGTGGTGTTCACGAAATATAGGATTTTTTTTAAATGGTTTTAACGATGAAAATTAGATTTTCCAAGTTTTTTTTGAAAATGGTTTTAACGATGAGAATTAGCTTTTCTAAATTAGTATTGCTATTTCTCAAAGGAAATGGAAAGTTGCTCCCTTTTTTGCCCTTAGGTGGCGTAAAAGACATCTTAGGAATTATAATATGCATACAATATCTATTCAGGGGCAGAAAAATGGAAATAAAACCCACATATATATATACCAACTCATTTGACCAGCGCGGTATAGTAGGTTAATTTTCCTGCCATTGTGAAAGAGGCTCAAATCTAGCAGTAGGACGTATTGAAGCAGTAATAATGATGATAATAAAAGGGAATGATTACAAATACGAAGACTAATTAATTAATCTTTGTATTGGACCATATCGCACCTTTAATCCAATACCGCCACTAAACGATTTTTCTCTAAAATCTGTTTTTATTGCCATCTTTTTGCTGAGCACGGAATTTACACATTGCTTCAATTTATATATTTAATTTCACTTAACTTTTACATTTTTTTCGAAAATGTGTCACTAATATTTTAAATTATTTATATCCACTAATTAATAATAATTAAAATGAAAAAAAAAAGTGTTTTAATAGGAATAATAGTTGTTAATAAAATAAAAATAAAAGACAATTATTCCTGAAACGCTAATATACTCTTATTTATATTCGTTAATATTCGTCATAAATCTTTAAATAGCGCTCCTGTAAAATTTGCTTATTTAGCATAGTGACGGTATTGGAATAAAGGTGCGATATGGTGACCTAGTAAGCATACAATTCACCACTATCTTGCCAGTGAATGTCGTAAAAGACGACTATGGGATATAATACGCATTTAACATCTATAAAAGAGAAGGGAAATTCGAAATGAAACCCTAAACAAACCTGTCAGACCAGCATGGTATACTTGTTCAGTTTCCCTTCCATTGTGGAGTACGTTCGAACTCTACGGTGGGACGTATATGAGCTGAAATGATGAATGATGATTGGAAGAATCTATTGCTAAGCTAATGTGTACAAAACACATGTAGCTGGACTGAGACAAATCTAAGCGGATTGAGAAAAATAATTGTCCTGGGAATCGAACTTATTATAATTTGCATGGGAGACTCTCTTATAACTGTTATACCATTTGTGCAAATTATTATAGTCTTAAACAAGTAAATATAATACTCGTGTACATGTAAAGACAATCAGAATATAAGCGCCTAATGTAAAAAAAGCGTCTCCATTATACATCAGCTTCTTACGAAAGTGCTTAACATAAATGCCTAAGGCGGCGTGTAAATTATTCAAATGTATTCATATGTCACATAGAAAACGTTAGGGTATAAGACGAACTTTATGCATATCGACTAATATACATATAGGTGTTTTATGAAGCAACACAGTGACAGTTTTCCGTGTAGTTACGGTGTAAGAAAACGATTCACCACCTCTATTTTTCGTGTGCGTCGTTAAAGACTGCTACAGAATATAATTTAGATGTAACACTTATGCAAGATAAGGAAAATTCGAAATAAATAACCAATAACCTATACCAAGCCATCTGATTAGTATATTATAATAGGTTAAATTCTCTTTTATTGTGAAGCAAGTTCAAACCCAGCAGCTGAATATTGCATCATGTACCAAATTGTTCGAAAATCGTTTTTTTATTGTGGTTTGGACGTACGACGTTCGTTCTATCCAGGGTGACGAAAAGACGGCCCAGGGCTCCATAACGCACCGTATATCCTCCTCTTTGCCATTGCCAATCACTGGTACTACGTCCTTGACGGTCATAGCCAACCAGGCATATTACACTTATAGTATTCGATACTATCCCTCTCCGCCTCTCCGTTCAATGTATTATCACGCCTTCTTTTCTTTGGCTTATTAGACAAATAAATAATAGCACTTCCAAGTGAAACTTGATGTAAACTTTCTTGGTAATCCATGGCGTGCTATCGGCGTGGTATAGAAAGTTAATTTCTGTCATGGATAATTCACATATTCAACTATGATACCTACTTGTGAGTTGAAAAGAATAAGAAGACTTACCCTAAGTTTCTTAAATTTATTTTAAAAATTAAATGTACGTGTTTTTGATGAAATCAGATAATGATTTAATATTTAAGAAAAATAACACATTTATGCGGTAATGCTCAGCTAAGTTTTTCCTTCGAGCAAACAAAATTCTTAGAGATAACTCTATAATTAACTTTAACTAAAACTGCTTAAATTGTGTGCCTGTTGTTTTCATCAAACCATTTTCTTTTATGAAAAGTTATATAATATAATTTCGAATTTTTAGTATTAATATTGTAATGGAATTTCAAGGCTTGTTACCAAACTTAAAGCTTACTAAGTTAAAAGCCTGAGACAATATTAAAAAAGTAATATTACGCAAAATTTTCTTTCACTTAAGTACAGAAAGATGAAGGCTGAACACAAAAGTGAGTTAGTCGAAATCCCTTTGACAAAATTCGCATTTAATTGTAATTCAAAAAACCTATTGTAGACGTAAGCACAACTTTGTCTCTCATCAAGGAGAATTATAATAATTGGTATTATCCAATACAAAAAGAGAATGGCTTAAACATGTTTGGGAGATTGGAATATATATAAAATTTGTTTGTACCTACGTCGGTTATAGATCTTGAAACAGTCTAACCCATGCTCCCCAAACCGATTTCATTAGAAGGGAATTAATGTGAAGGTGGGTTTACACAATGGGATGGTTTATTAAAATAACTAATTAGGTACATTCAGTCTATTCATGACATCGATATCTATTTTTCCCTAGAAAAATCCAGCTGGGTTTTATTTGTAGAAAACTTCATTTTACCAGCGTTACCAAGCAAAAATAAATGAAAATATGATGGTAAATTTAACCACTGCCACTATAAACAAAAATAGCTCCGATTAGATTCATAGTTTTGCCTTTTTTATTGCATTTTCTCGTTTTTTCTTTCGTTGCTTCATCAATCAATTCTATTCTTTAAATTATAATTTAAATAACCAATATCTATGAGTATGTAATTTATATGTAAATATACTCCAAAACTCCGCAATAGCCCTTTAACATCTATATATATTTCCCCAAAAATACTGTTTCGTCGTTCAGCTCATACACGTCCCAGTGTTGGGCTCGAGCCTCCTCCCTAATAGAGAAATTGACCTAGTGTACCATGCTGGTCAGGCATATAGTATTTTATTTCAAGTTTTCCTTCTCTTGCACATAGGTATGTTATAGACATATTACATCCCTTAGTGATCTTTTATGACATTCACGGGCAAGATAGGCACTGCTGAATTGTATTCTTACTCTGTCACCATACGGAGAATACTGTTTACCAAAACATAATCCACGTAAGCGAAACTGCTGCCACAGATAGTCTAAAATAAGTTCCTGATGTATTGTGCTTGTTAATTATATTACTGAAGTAGTTTATATAGACTAGCGATTTCTACCTTAAACAATTTAAATTTGAGTTTGTTAAATGTTAATAAATTTAATAATTTGAATTTTGTTGTAGAATGTAGTTCAGACACTACACCACGTTGTCGACGTTACAACTACACCATAATCGTCTAAGTAGTGACCTCTCATGCCGAATGTTGTAGGTTCGACCTGGTCAGTTACTTTTTTTTTTTTTTTTTTTTTTTTATTGCAAACGGTGGCAAACGAGCAAACAGTACACTTGATGGTAAGTGTTGCTGCCGCTCATGGACCTTTACAAGGCCGTTGCCTACCGCGAAGAAAGTGAAGGGAGTGTGAAGGCGTGCATTGAGGCTCGGTGATACCAAGGGCACCACCAAAACCCTCCACACGCAATCACCCTCAGAAAGTTGGGCTTCCGGCTCTCTCGCTCACCGAACGAAGCGCAGTAACAAATTGCTACTACTCAGACGTCGATTTTTTTTTTTTTTTTTTTTTTTTTTTTTTTTTTTTTTTTTTTTTTTTTTTTTTTTTTTTTTTTTTTTGTGTGTGTACAGCTGTTGGCCGCAGATGGCCTTGACAGCTTGACGCGGACTATGGGTGAGCGCTGAGGGCTCTCAACCCGGAGAAAAGTATGCTAAGCGACATCGCCCAAGGGCTCCCCCTGTGGGGAACGGACCTCGGCTTGGGGCGTCGCTGGAGGCAAAGTGGGCGTGCCCACGTTTTTAATAGTGACTTTTGCGCGGCGCGGTTTCGCACCTCGACGGCGAGGGCGGAACCGCGGATATTTATTTGTTAAGGCCTCGCGGGCCGTGTAGGCTCTTTGTTGAGCGAGTGTGATAATGTCGTCCTCTTCGTCGAGGACGTGACGAGGACGTCGGATAGAGGAGATTTTGGAGGGTCTATAGGAAGCCGCCCCAACCACTAGTTGGTTGGGGTGTGTCATGGCAGAGTCAAAGTAGCTCTGAGAGCACCGTTTCATAAACTGCTTGATGGTCGGCAGTTCGAGGTCGATGTGGAGATCGACGTTTCGTATGAACCACGGTGCTCCCGTAGCTCGGCGCATGAAACGATTTTGTAGTGTCTGTAGCCTGTGGATCCTGTGTGGCTTAACATGCGCGAACACCACGCTGGCATAGGTCATGATAGGCCGTATGCAGGTGGTGTAGAGTCGGACTTTGCTACTCAAGGGCATACGCGACCTAGAGTTGAGTAGACAGTGGAGACGGCCCATCACAAAAGCTGCCCGTGCGCGGACTTTCTTTATGTGAGGGGCGAAGCTGAGTCGATCGTCAAGGGTCACACCCAAGTATTTGGCCTGCCTGGTCCAAGTGACCGGCTTGTTGAAAATTTTAAGGGGGGGAATGCTATCGATAGAGTAGGAACGGGCAGTTCGTCTAGTGAACATGACCGCCTGACTCTTCTCGGGGTTGATTTCTAATCTCCATTTCCTAAACCAATTGGCTAGGGCGGTAACCGCTGTTTGGAGAGTCTTGGCTACTGTTGTCGGGGATCTACCAGCACAAAAGAGTGCGGTGTCATCAGCGTAAAGCGCTTTATGTACCCGGTTGAATTTGGGCATATCGCTAGTGTATAGCGTGAAGAGAAATGGGGAGAGGACCGACCCCTGAGGGACGCCGGCCTTGATAGGGTGGGAGGTCGACAACGTCCCTTCCACCCTGTAGCGAAAGCTGCGATGACTTAAGTAGTCATGTATAATGTGAATTAAGTAGTGAGGGATCTTGAGGAGATAGAGTTTGTAGATTAGGCCTTCATGCCAAACCTTGTCGAATGCTTTCGCTACGTCTAGGAATAATACACCCGTATATCTGTTCATGATGAACTGACTACTTGTGTATTCTACCAAACGGTGAACTTGTTGTACGCAGCTGTGTTTAGCTCGGAAGCCAAACTGTGCGTCAGGAACGAGGTTGTTAGCCTCGGCGAATGTACGTAGTCTACTGAGAACTATTCGTTCGTAGATCTTACCTAGACCTCTTAGTAGACTAATCGGGCGGTAACTACTAGGTTCGGTACGGCGCTTGCCGGGTTTGTGGATTCCTATTACCACGGCCTCTTTCCATTGCGCGGGAAAGATGTTATTATTTAGTGCTGCATTGAAGATGCAGCACAACAGAATTATCAAGTGGGCGGGGAATAATTTAATGACTTTATTTGAGATTCCGTCCGAACCTGGGGCTTTCCTGGTTTTGAGACCCCTGACTAACGATTCGACCTCATCGGTGGTCACTGCTGGGATTGGCTGATCGGGGCTGTCGTTTCCTAACGAGCGCGAGAGAGTGTTACGACGTTCCACTTCGTCGGCGATGAAGCGGTGATTCGCGGCGTCGGGGTGTAGCGTACTCGGCGTACACTGAAGCTCCAAGCAGTCGGCCAGGCATTCTGACTTTTCATCGTCCATGAATGCCGGAGGCTGGTTGGGTCTGGTGAGAGGAGGGAGGGTGGACACGATGTCTTTTTTGAGTGAGCGGGAAAGCTGCCAAAAGGCTGTGTGAGAGGGACTCAGACGTCGATTTTCTGCGAGAGCATAAATACTTATGCGAACCACAAATTATTGTTCTAAGTATAGGTATTATTTGTGTCCGTTAATTGTTTAATTATATATTTCGCCGCGATATGCGACCAAATTGGGCAGAGACCTTTAGGAAGAAAAAAAAAATTTCATACTGCATGCCTTTATTTAATTAAGTACAAATTAAGGGTCAAGGTAATTTTCGATCAGAACATAGTTGTTATTAAAATATAATTGCAAAGATTCCGGTTTGACTAGATTCTATAAGCGGCACTCGATCATAAGCTTAACTACTAGAACGAGAACGAAACAGCCGCGAAAACCTCATTCATTATTTATTGCAGGTTCGGCGCTTGTACGATCTTGATGGATGACATCGTCAAACAGATGAAGCTATTTAATGTTTAACATTAGACACAAGGTTTAGCTTTTATTGTTCGTGACATGGAATCATATTTTATTGTTACTCTCTGCAAGAGGTCAATTACTTTCATTCATTCATTTATCGTCTATTCGACGTAATCGCATTGTCCACATTTTTTTTTATTGCAAACGGTGGCAAACGAGCAGACAGTACACCTGATGGTAAGTGTTGCTGCCGCTCATAGACCTTTACAAGGCCGCTGCCTACCGCGAAGAAAGTGAAGGGAGTGTGAATGCGTGCATTGAGGCTCGGTGATACCAAAATCCTCCTCCAAAGTTGGGCTTCCGGCTCCCTCACTCACCGAACGAAGCGCAGTAACAAATTGCTACTACTCAGACGTCGATTTTCTGCGAGAGCGTGGTACTACCCCGGACGGACCGGCCCGCGGCTGTAGACAGATAACTGTCGACAGTGTGGTCCTACCACTCCGTCCTCTCCTATCTACCACATATTTGGTAGATGTGCTAGTGACCACAATTAGTATTGTAAGTTTATGAAGTCAATACTACTGCTGCTCATTCTTTTTATGAAACCTCAGCTAGTTACCATGAGAGTAAAAAAATTCTAAAGATAATCTTTATATGTATGTTACCATATGCGGAGTACTATATCCAAGAGGGCATAGTCCCATATTTGGTAGATAAGCGACGCTTTTTTTAATACAATATTGCTGCTGCTCATTCCCTTCGAGAAACGGCAGCCAGATTTTACGAGTTTTTATGGGAAGTAAAAAAATCTCTAAAGGTAATCATAACGTGTTACCACATGTAGAGTGCTTTGAGTTTTAATGTCATTTGGAGAGTTTTAGAACTAAGCATTATCTTTTTTATTTCCTTTGGTGGCAAATGAACAAAATGCTCTCCTGTTATTAAATAGAATACAGCAACATTGGGGGTACTACTAAATACTGCCTGCCATAAAAATGGAGGTGGGCTTCCGAACGAATCGCAGAAGAAAAGTATTACTAATAACTCGTCGATTGTCTGCGAGAGTGTCATACAACCCCAGTAAAGCTGGCCCATTTATTTATGGCTACAGGTAGAAAACTATTCAGTATACAGTAATAAATAAAAGCTTTAAACGAGCAATTCTTCTATGCTTCTATATTTCTATGTATATATTCAGATTCTCGGAAATGTCTTCAAAATTTTGCATGAAAATTTTTACGCAGGTGGTTTCGATAATAATAAGTCGTTTTAGATAGGATTCCTTTTAAGAAAATTTAATTTTATGAGTATTTGAATATTATTACTATTCACTTATAAATATTTAGGTTTTTGTTTTCATTGTTTCATAACATATTTTTTATAACCTCCCAAAAAAAACAAAGCTAAGTTCGGTCAATCACATGTTATTATTTACATAAAGAACTAGGCGAAAGAAAATTTCTCTTTCGTATATTGTTGTATATTAATTTTACTACTTTGAATTATGCACCCTCGTTTTAGTATGAGAGTACGTCATCATTTCAGTTCATCGCCGCCCACTGCTGAACGTTGGCCTCCCTCATGTTACGTCAAAAAGTAAGGTCCTACGCCGCCTGCATCCAACGACGCCCAGTAACTTTCATCAGGTCGTCGGTCCACCTAGTGTGGGCGTCTTACACTACGTCGTATACATACGTGGTCGCCACTAGAAAACCTTTCTTCCCCAGTGATAGTCAGTTCGTCGAGCGATGTGGCCTGCTTATTGCCACTTCAGCATGCTAATTCTTCGTGCTATGTCGGTTACATCCGTTATTCTGCGGATTTTCAGTATTTCAGATTCTATCTCAAAGAGAAATGCCGAGCATTGCCCACCCCATAGCGCCTTTGCTTGGATATGAGGTCTACATTTAAAGACCAGATCCTCTTAAGTTGCCCGAACGCTCCCCAATCAAGTTGGATTCGTCGACTATCTCTTTCTCGAAATTGGATTTACATAACTAACCGGACTGTTAGACCTAGGTAAACATAATGATCGACAACTTCGAGAATTGCCAACTAGGACCGGTACAGGGATGACATGGGCATTTGACATGACTTTCGTCTTGTCCATGTTCATTCGTAAACTCACTAGTTGGGATACCCTGCTGAGATCATTGACCATTGTGTCAAGGTCCTCCATGGATTCTGCCATAATGACGATATCGTCTGCAAATCGAAGGTGAGTAATGTATTCGCCGTTGATATTGATGCCGTGTCCAGTCTAGTCTCAGAGCTTGAAGACAATAAGACTACATAAAGTATTCAAATTGAAAGCACAACATAATATGCGGCCCATAGAAACGATGTCTGTGTGTCAATTATATCAGATGTAATTAATTATTTTTTGACATACCTTTTTTTGGAAGGCCATGGTCTAGAATCTGAATCCAATCTGTCCGGGGCGATGAATGAGCGGTATGTCGGCCTATAACCTACTGCATTCCCTCTCCATCGCCATTGAGCCGACCACTGGTACCGCTTCATTGACTTCCGTGGCCGACCCAGCAGGTTACCCTTTTGCGTACCGTCCCCTTCGACGCCCCGGCAAGGAACGCAGTGGTGCCAGAGCGTCACCGTCACAAGGTTGACGGACTAATCCTCGATCCGTCCGTTTTTGAGATATCTATGTCTAAAAACTGAATTAATCATATTATAATTAATTCAGTTTTCTTTTACAGTAATGTTAACTCCTTTCCTAAGTCGTCTCGTATAATTAGAACATTCAAATATGGACCTTATAATCTTAATATATGTTTTATTACCACATAAATCACATCATTAATTTATTTTTATTTTTTTATTATAATTTATTATTAAACAGATTAAAGATTCGGCATCCATATTAGCTCGATAACTGACCGAGATTGAAGAAACCACAATTGTCCACTTTGAAGCAAAAGTAAGTAATGTAAAATTATTTCGGCAAAATTAATGGTCAAGATTCTTGCCCATAAATTTGGCTCCTCCAGGAAAGATGGAAGGTGGCAATATTATTTTTGTCACGTAATAGCTATGCTTAATGAAGCAAGGAAAAATGTATTCTTTACGTTGTAAAAATATTTCTTAATATTTATTTTTAAAAATATGCCAATGTTTGTGAGTCTGTGAGAATGTTTTAATCTGTGCTATATTTATTTGAGATATTCTCTATTTTGTAATAATAGTCTAAATTGTTAACATGTTCGCCAAGGTTTCATTGTTAAGTTCTTCAGGAGTTTGTCTACATTACTTCAAGGCTATTTAAATACTTGCAACTCCGATACGTTTTTAATGTCAATCAATTGCCTAAAGAATGACTCCCTGACGTTATTTTGCTTTATTTAATAATTGAAAACCTAATTTATATATCTCAAGCTTATACTGGTTTAATTTGCATAAATCCACATGCAGTGCAACTAGGACATCGTTTTAATTAGAATGTTTTGACATCGATTATCAGGCAGGACAATTAGTTCGATCCATTACGTCTATCAACAATTTGTTGTACAATGTACAATTTGTGTTCATTTGTTTGTAAAATCTTCAAGTGATATAAAATTTTATAGCTTTATGTGATGGGTTTTCTTTAAAAAATGCACAAATGAGTTTCTATTCTCGAATGTAAATTATTTCATCCCTTCCTTCTTCGACAAGTATATTTTTTTTAATCAAAGCTCCCGAAATTAGTTCAAACCTATTATCAAGGTATACTATTATTATTTACTAGCAATCCGCCCTCGCTTCGCTTCGGTTATAGGTTATAGTAGTTTTACCCACGTAGTTCCCGTTCCCGTGGGAATACCGGGATAAAATATAGCCTAGTTTACGCCCTGATATTATAGCTTTCCATTGGTGAAAGAATTTTTGAAATCGGTCCAGCCATTTTGAAGATTACCCGGAACAAACAGACAGACAGACAAAAAAAAATTTTAATTGCTATTTTAGGCATAGGTGTCGTGCAAATAACCGTGTGAGCATGAAAAAAGCCTATTATTTTGACATTACAAACAGACACTCCAATTTTATTTATTGATATAGATTTACAAACAAACTTAAATAGTTAAAATTACTTCTCTTCAAAAGCACATAAAATATTACTGTAAAATTTGCATGATACAAATGCAAAAACGAGCTCAAAAGCTTTACATTTTGTAATTATACATAATTTCAGCTTCGACCGAATAACAAGAATGTAAATTTGTATTTTAAGCTTGCAATAAAGTCCACATTTAATTGTGAATGCGAGAAAACAATATGAGAAAAAGGCATTAAATACTGCTTGCTTTTTCGGCAAATATTTAACTGGAAGCTGCTACGTTTATTTTATCAACCATTTTATAGGACAAAATTTGAAACCTATTTTTATTTTATTAATCAACTAGCAATCCGCCCTCGCTTCGCTTCGGTTATAGGTTATAGTCAATTTACCCGCGTAGTTCCCGTGGGAATACTGGGATAAAATATAGGCTAGTTTATGCTCTGATATTATAGCTTTCCATTGGTGAAAGAAGTTTTGAAATCGGTCCAGACGTTTTGAAGATTACCCGGAACAAACAGACAGACAGACAAAAATTTTTTAATTGGTATTTTAGGCATAGGTGTCGTGCAAATAACCGTGTGAGCATGAAAAAAGCCTATTATTTTGACTATTTAGATTATTTTGATCATTCCCTCCCATTGTGGAGGAGGCCCGAGCTCAACAGTGGAACATATGTGGGCTGCGATGACGATGATGAATCTATACATTTCAAACTAATTTTATAAAAATATACTTGTTTACATTATTGTAATATTAAAATAGGTTATTAAATACACCATATGATAAATTATTCCAGGTGTATCTGCGAGGATGAACCTTGCTGCGGGGGCGAGTGGTACCGTTAGTAAAACGGTGACGGTGGTACCAAGTCAAATAGTTCCTCAGAGCCGATAGAGTACACAGTGTGACCTAAAGTCTCTCCGCCGCTCCAGTGACTCCAATCTGTCCGTAAGATTGGGGTCCCCCGACGACTTTATATCGTTTGTTGTCTAGAAGAAGTTCGAGCCCAACAAGCGACGCTGATAAAACCGCTGATAAAACCGAAACTGAAAACATACTTTTTAAACAGCCTGTAGCTCACACACTTTACAACATTTATTTCGCTTTTCTACACTTACCCTCATTGTTGTAATAATAAGTGTAATGGCCTGACAAAGTGGCTCAAATCTTAAACATTAAATGTAGGTAGGTTATTTAAATACAATTGAGTGGTTTGTTTTTCTTTAAATAATTGTTGTTGGTTCGATAAAGCAGAATATTATTGCAATCTGGATAAATCTTAGTGATTTTTAGATTGTAAGCAAACAGTTGTCATTTTTGTATTATTGATAATAGTAATAAAATAAAAAAAATGTTAATAAAAATCGCGTTTGTATTTGATTTCCCTGGTGCACTTTTAGCCGGTTTTTACGACTCCAATGGGCAAGTAAGAAATGGTGACACATTGTATTATTAAGCTATGAAATATTACGCAATAAATTAAACCTAATATCTGTATGTCCGATCTTAGCTTGGTATTTTTTTTTTAATTTTATTTTAATTTTAAATATATATTCTGATATTAAAGTGTTCTTACGGGTAGTGTGATATAGTTAGAAATCAATTACGTACATGATAAAATGTTTTTTTTATGGCCGTTTAGATTTAGGGACTACTCACTAGATTTTTCAATTGAGCTGTTCCTATTCTTGATGGATGTCAGTAGCTAAATTTAGTTTTGTATTCTAATAACATCATTTTTATTTCAAAATATTGATACACCAAAGTTTTCTATAAATGAAACCCAGTTAGATCGATTTTTGTCCCCAAAGCCTTTTGCAAATTAAATTGCATGAAAATATATAAGTATATAAAAATTACTCGTTTTAAAGTATGATATCTATCATATCTCTTATTATCGATATAAGTTCTTTTTGTTGTTACCCACTAGCATAAACCACAAAAAAAAACTATATATTATCCTTTTTTATTTTATTTTCCCATGTAGTGACGGAGTAAGAATACAATTCACCACTCCCTACCTTGCCCGTGGATGTCGTATAAGACGACTATGGGATATAATATGAACATAACATCTGTGCAAGAGAAGGGAAACTCGAAATGAAACCCTATACCAACATGTCTGACCAGCATGGTATAGTAGGTCAAATTTCCTCCTGTTGTGGAGGAGGCCCGAGCCCAACAGTGGGACGTATATGGGCTGTGATGATGATCATGATTTATTTATTCAATCAGTTTTCGTATTGTACTAACAGTGTGCCATTACATGCAATAATAGAAAATTTTTATATATAATGAAACAAAAAAATATGAAAATTAACTGTATTTAATATTCTACTTACTCCTTCGTAGATAATGAAGAAATCTCTTTTATTTGATTTGATCACACACGTTGACAAAATTTGTTTATGGTTATCGGTTTAAATATTAAGAAAAGTTGGCTTATAATTTTATTTTCTTACCAGTATTTCCGATAGATTTTTGTAAATCTGAATATTTCTTACTATCAGACAGTTCAATGCTCAAATTCGTCCAGTAGTTAAGGACACGCATACTAACAAGCCCTTTTATATGTTATTAGGATTGATTTTACCAATATAGTAAAGTATTATGAAGATTAGGTAACGCATAGTAACAACTGTAATGGATAATGTTATAATCACCATGTTTAGCATTGCTAACACATCTGCCAAACGTGGTCATTATAATATTATCCCTCTTGATGAGGACGCCTCTGTTCCACAGTGAAAGTCATTAGGATAATAAATAGGAGGATAAGATATGCTTGCTGTAAAATTAGGTCAACAAATTGAAAAGCCATATGTAGTCGAAACGATAATTTAACTAGAACTCGAGTCAAAACGAATTTTCATTTAAGAGGTTTCAATTTCAATAAAGCTTACGACGACTTAGATATTACAGATTCTTATTATAATATTTTTACCTCGTGTTCGTTGTGCCTTATATGAATTTAATTCAAAGAATACGTATTCTATTATGAATAGACTGGTAGTGAAAGCTAATAATTATTATAATGATTTTTTTATATTTACGCGAGTGTTCTTAATAGGAACTATGAAGTCTGCAAACGTCCCAATGAACCGTAACAAATAAGCTGTATACATCAAGATACTGAGAGATGCCTTTTTTGGTGTTTGCTATGGTCAGTGCTCGCGTCGCCCGGCTTCGTCCGGGGCGGCAGTGGGGCGGCACGACCACATAACCCATCCGTGGCACATCGCCTTCGTCGTTGGGGCGACCACCGGTACCGAATTCCTTGTCATTCGTAGTCGACCCGACGGCATACCCTACGGGGTACCCTCTTCTCTCGACATCCAAGACGTCGGTCGCCGTCACGCGGTCAGCCTCTTTGCGGGTGATAGACTAAAATTCCCGATCCGGTCACCCGTGGCCTCGGCTAGGACTGAGAGATATCTGGCGAAATGTAGATGTGCTAAATATGACACGTGTCTGGTGGCTGCTCATAGAGATATTAGTATAGCTCAGAAATCAATACAATACAATTTTGATCAGTTATGTAAATGGGCCCATGACATTGGACTAGTAATAAACGGATCTAAGACACAAGTTGTTTATATTCACTCATCACATATTAAATGCACCGCTAGTCCTATAGTCGTGGCTCATGAGCATCACTGTTTGCATGGACGAGTTACTGACTGCCAATGTCCAACTTTAGCAATAGTTGATCAACACATATATATGGGTTTAATCATTGATACTCGATTTTGTTGGGGCCCATACAAAGATTATGTCTGTAACAAACTAAGATTCATTATTGGGAGAATTAGTATTTTAAAATATAAATTACCATATAAGACACTGAGATTGCTTTATATGGCCTTAGCAGATTCGATTGTTGGTTATGGTCTCAGTAGCTATGGTAGAGCGTAAAAAACATACTTAAGGGAAATATACCACTCGCAATTAAGACTACTAAAAATTATTGTACCTAAACATATTAAAAAAAATATAAAAACACAACGAAAATGAACTAAGCACTAACGAAAATACCTAAAGAATTAGACTAAATTACCTGAGATTAATTTCCTATAAAAATAACATAACATTTTGCCTAAAACGAACAATTGTTATGGAGAAAGAGTAGAAAAACATTTGATAACAATATTTTTAAATGAGCTTTCTGACAACTTACAACAAATGTATAATACAAATTGTAAAATATTTAAAAACAAACTTAAAAAAAAATTATGTAACGAATAGCATTGATTAGTATGACGAGTAACAAATAATATATGTATGTAAAATATATATAACTACCATAATATATATAACAACTCACCATAACCCAAACAAATCCCTCGTGGTTTATGCTGTACGGTTCATGTCATTGTGTAATGTATTTAATGAGAATTTCAGAAATAAATGAATCATCATCATCATCTTACTCGTATCCCAATTACTTGGGGTCGACGCAATATGTTATCTGTTTTGACATATTGCAAAAAGTTTCGGCAATGACTTTTATGACCGGCCGCCTGCCTGACGTCAACCCTCCTTGGGAATGTAATCGTTGACCCAAATGGTACCAGATGGAGTTGGTCCGGGTCAATCTAGGGCTTTTAGTCGTCTTTTACGACACCCACGAGCAAAGCAAGGGTTGGTAGTATTCGAAGCCGCTACCACACAGCACCTTTAGAAATAAATGAATAATTATAATAATGTGCTAAAAATCTCAAACCAATCGTGTCACTAACCGCGAATATCCAGCATAGTAGCAGCCAGCGTTACTTTAGCTGAGGGTAAATCGTGAATATATTATACTTGACATTGTTTGTACACAAAACTCACTCCTCAACTCATATCTTCATATTAATACGTGAAGCAAAAACTTTGTTCCCCTTTTTACGAAAATCATGCAGATGAACAAATATGAAAATTGGCACAGTTGAAGAATATGTTGAGGAGAAGTGCAGAAAACTAAAATTTCATATAATAATGGATTAGAAATACATTAAATTCATTAAAAAAGGCATTACGCACAATACCATGCAATCAATCTATATACACACACTCGCACTCAAACGCTTATACACTTTTGTTTACGGTAAAAATCTTTGGTCGAATGAATGTCAAACAATCGTAATTATAATAACAATGTCTAATAGATATTTGTACTTGTAAATATATTAGTTATTAGTGAAATACAGCTAGCTTGCTCAATGTACAATTATACATATGTATATGTAATTAAAAGAAAAACGTATGGCAGAAAAATATATTTAAATGAATTATGGCCGAATTTCAACCATTTTCAACCACTAGTTGCATTAATTACGTATATTTTGTATAGTGTGTATACTTTGAATAGGATAATAATATTACTAATACCAAAAATCTATAAAATTTGTTTAGAAAAAGATTTATATTTATGTGCTACATACAGATAAAATAATAAACGTTAAATAACATTTTAGCAAAATATACCTAGTATGAAATATTGTATAAGTCGCAAAATAGACAGGGTTATTCGTCACTACATGACAGTTCGCATAATTTCTTATATACGGCAATAACATATGTTTTTAAGATATCATATAATAAAAAATCATAAAATGTAATTTCTACATATTTCAATCTATTCTGAAATAGATTTTTCTGTATTTATTTATTTTAAAGAAAATATTGAATCAAATTTGTTTGAATCGACGTCCACTGTTGAAGATCGCACTCCCCAAAACGGGATAATAGTCATTCTTGGCGGACGATTTGCTGAACACCATTGTTATTAAAAGTTTTTCAGGAGAGTGCTCCTCCCATTTCTCCTGATGATCTTTTAGACTTTTTCACGACATACACAAGGAGATGAAGCAGTATATTTTTTTAAGCTTCACTACAAGGGGATTATACAACGATAAAATTTGTTGAAATTATGTAAATATAATAATGTTAATTTGTAATTATAATAGTAATTAATATATATTAATATATTTAATTAATAAAATTGGTGTGTCTGTTTGTAATGTTAAAATAATAAGCTTTTTTCATGCTCACACGGTTATTTGCACTACACCTATGCCTAAAACACCATTTAAAAAATTTTTGTCTGTCTGTCTGTCCGTTTGTTCCGGGTAATCTTCAGAACGGCTGGACCGATTTCAAAAATTCTTTCACCAATGGAAAGCTATAATATCAGGGCGTAAACTAGGCTATATTTTATCGCGGTATTCCCACGGGAACGGGAACTATGCGGGTAAAACGACTATAACCTATAACCGAAGCGAAGCGAGGGCGGGTTGCTAGTTATAACATATAAATAAAATTTTACCAAAATTTTGTTTCTAAATTTCACTCCGTGTGGTCACCACACGTGGTTTAAGAATACAATTCACCACTCCCTATCTTGCTCGTGAATGCCGTAAAACGTCTTTTAGTCGCCATAGTCGTCCCATAGTCGTTGACTATGGGATATAATATGCACATAACATCTGCGCAAAAGAAGGAAAACTCGAAATGAAATCCTATACCAACATGACTGACCAGCATGTTACAGTAGGTCAAATTCTCTCTCATTGTGTAGGAGGCCCAACCCCAACAGTGGGACGTATGTGGGCTACGATGATGATGAAATTTCATGAAAATTCTTCGTGTTGCCGAGATTCTAATCTATTAAAGAATTTCTCTTTTTAAATTATTAGATTGTATTTTTTTTAATTTCTTGTAATACTAGAATAATAATTCTACAAATAATTATAACACCCTTTTGGTGTAAATCCAAAAAAAGCAGACATATACAATATTTTGATTCTATATGTTGATTAATAAATTCTCGAAGAAGAAAGTTTTGTGGAATAAGTCCTCAAAACATTTTTCTTGGAGAATTTGTTTACATCAATCTTCCAAAGCCTTTGGGGTTGTAGAGAGATTGTCTAGAGCACCGAAGATTTTACGAGTAGATAAGGTAAAGGGTCTTGGATACACAGACATTTGAACATTTTATATATATATCAATCTCTTTATCGTAGTTTAGTCTACCATTAGTATTATTGCAAATATACATGCTTGTCCTTTATTAATATTTTATTTTATATGTCTAATATCTCGTTGACCGAGCTTTGCTCGGTATATTTTCTATCGTATTTTTCCGAACTTATTTAGATATATATTAATAAAAAATAAAGTGATGTAATAATAAAAAAAATATCAAAAATTACAAAAAGAGAATAATAACAACACCGAGATTCGATCCCACGCTGTTTGAATGCCAAAACAAAACAAAAAAAAACTGGACAATTTCTCAACTGAACTATCGCCACTCTTGACGTTGACGGTGAAATTTGAATCCATATTCTATTGACATTTTATATCATTGTATTGATTAGCTAAAAACACCGACAGAACAACATTTTCTATAAATCATCATTCATCAAAATCGTTGGGGCCGTTTCCGAGATCCTGAATATATATATATATATATGTATATATATATATATATATGTATATATATACATATATATATACATATATATATATATATATATATATATATATATATGCTCGTTTAAAGATATAAGATATGTCCATGTCCGTTAGTAAACGGCCGCTGTTAGACATAGTCTTTTCTTCAAGAATATCACTCAGAACAGTCCTGTGCCATCTTCAGCCGATCATTCATTCTCTGCGACTTTTAAAGTGTCGTTCCAAGGAGTTTTTTAAGTACCGACCGTAGTTCCCAATCCCGTGGGAATACCGGAATAAAATATAGCCTATGTTACTCCCTGATATTATAGCATTCCATTGGTGAAAGAATTTTTGAATTCGGACAAGTAGTTTTGGAGCCTATTCAATACAAACAAACAAACAAATCTTTGCTCTTTATAATATTAGTGTAGTTAAACATTTGATGGCCATATATGGTTGCTAGTTCGAGGAGATAATTTGATATGTTCCTGGTTATTTAAGTGTAGACACCTCAAACGAATTTTTACCGACTAAACTTACTATTATCATCATCACTATGGACTTTTTGCTGTTTAATGTTAAGAAGGCCTTTTAACCGGCCAAAAAACATAAATGAATAGACACAGAGACACGCGAAGTTTAACGTTAATAGTAAAAAATAAAATACCCTTTCAATATCTTGTAAATTTTTCAAAAACACAACTGTCTGAATCCATTAATATTTTTTTTTATTAAGCGTTCGTTATTGTTGGGGTTATTTAATATGCTAATTTGAACTTTTTGCGCATCAATTTCTTTTGTACCCAATTTTCAATTGCAAATTTTTCGAGGTGATCGACCGATGCTTTTAGACATTTTAGCCTTAAGAAAATTAATCCATTAAGCGTTCTTTTAGTATAGTAGATTATTAACGATAGGCTATACTTTATCCCAGCATTCCCATGGAATTGGTAAGGCGACTGAAATCTAAGCGAAGTAAGGGCGGATTGCTATTAGTTAAAAATAAATATCGGCGTTTTTAATTAGAATTTCTCACTCGAGACTCACTAAGAAATTAATTTCGAGAAATAAAATAAAGACTCAGATGTAACGACATTCAAGTAAATTATCCCATAGATTTTTTGTAAAATGTTTATGAAAACTTGGATGAGGTGTCTGAAACATAAATTTTATAGAGTCGTTGTTAATTATTTTGTAAATACTGATTTGGATATTTTTCTTTAAAGTATTCATTGTTTTGCAAAATGTTAGATTGCAAGATTCATGTTTATTTTACAATTTGTATATATAATATACCGCTTTTTTTTTTTGGGTGTGCTGCGGTCGGCGCGCTCCTCGCACCACTCTGGCCGGGGCGACAGAGGGGCGTAAGCACGCAACACCCGCAACCCACCCGAAAACCACGTCGCCTTCGTCGTTGGGCCGACCACCGGATATATAATATACCGTGTGGTGACGGAACAAGAATACAATTCACCACTCCTTTTCTTACGCGTGGATGTCATAAAAGACGCCTATGGGATATAATATGCATATAATGTCTATGCAAGAGAAGGCAAACTTGAAATAAAACACTACAATAACCGGTCTAACGAGCGTGGTTTAGTAGGTCAATATTCCTCCTACCACGGAGGAGGCTTGAGCCCAGCAGTGTAACGTGTATAAGCTGAAATTATGATGACGATATATAATTCTAATTTTAGAATGTTTGACAAAAAAATAAACTAAAATAATTTCCATAGGTAAAACTAAAGTAATTTCAGTATAAATTTATACGAGTTTGTTACTTTATGTATTCTGAATAATCCTAAATACATACGCATTAAAAATAACATTTTCACGTGTTGAATGCTATTAGGAAATAAATATCTTTATGGTCATTTTGATGTTACACAACACAAATGTATTTATTTTCATGCCTCTCGTGCAACGACGGGATAGAATACAATTGTCGTCACCACTTACTTGCCCGTGGACGTTGTAAGAATCGGCTTAGGCTCTCATCAGGCGATTAGGCAGCAGCTACCTTCTGGCTAAAACATATAACACCTATTGCAATCGCTAACCTGTCAGTTAAGCGAGGTGATTTTAGCGTTATTAAAAAAATATGGATAAAATCGTTACGAATGGCATTCTCGTGGGGAGGCCCATATTCAAGAGTGGACGTCTATGGGATGGATGGATATGTTCTACATTTTTATAGATATTATTTATGAGTAATACACCATATGGTGGCTACTTAGGAATATTATGCCATTCTTAACTTTATCGTGGTAGTCGTAGAAATCGACTGAGAAATCGCATATCCGCCTACCAAACGTAGCAATTATCACATTAATCCATCTTGGAGAGGTCTATATTCAACGCGGGCTATCGATGGATTAATAGACGGAGAGAAAAAATATAAAGCCACTTTATATCTTAGGACAGATGAAGAAACAGTTCTGCCATTGTTCAGTATTTTAAAGTAGGCCTTAACAATTTGTAGTTAATATAAGGATTTCTGTTGTTGTACATTTGAAATAAAAGTATTTTTGTATTTAAATTATTTTGAAGTATTTTTTGATTTTATGTTTGATTTTTTATTGCCCGCCGTTTTATTTTGTTATACAGCATCATTTTATTTTTGTACTGGTAATGGTAATAGAACAGAAATTGCGCTATTGATTATAACATACTGTTTAGACATGTTGGTGTGGGCTTTAATTTTGAGTTTTCCTTCTTTTGTATACATATTATATATATGGGATATAATACATGGGATACAATCGTTAGTCGTCTATTACAATATCCAAGGACATGATAGGTAGTAATGAATTGCATGCTTACTGCGCCAGCACCAAAAAAAAAAAATATGGCATGACATTTATGTTGCTATACGTTTTGCCTAACATTTAAGAGTTGTTAGTGAAAACGGGGCGTCTCCTTATAAAGAGTAATTAGACTTTTTTAGCAATACTGGAGGACGATTTACTTGTGTCCCATAAGCCCCACAGGCTTGTGCCTATTAATGACATATTTGTAAAGTTTGATATATTTCATAAAGTGGGTGTTATTTGTATAACACCCACATAAAAGCAATCATTGATTGTTTGCACATAGAACTACTCTGGATGTCCTCATAATCAGTCGACTTGGACGATACCTTTATACCACTACGCCATCCATGCATTAAGTTATCATTGCATATTAGTATGGACATATAGAAAATATAATATAGGTTTCATGTAATGTATATAGACAAATATATACCATTATCGCCAATCAGAATGATTGACGTAACCTTTGATTAAATTCTAGATACAATAAGATAGGTATGAGATCAAAGCCTTTACATAACAATATATACATATGTATTTGACATTAATTCTCCTACAAGGTGATATATGTTAAGAACTGTCACACTGTAATAGACTATCTAATTAATAGATAATTGAAACTTAGTTATCAAGTATGTTACATCAAATTGCTAGTTAGTTTAGTTAAATAATCACAATTATATTACTCGTAAGCCTTTATAGTACACGTTGGAATTTACGATAGTTATTTTCTTCTTTTAAGTCCATAAACATTCCAATACTAGCTAATCCCTATGCTTGAGCGTTCTCTAAAATGGGAAGGAACTTGACCTACTATTTTGTTTTAGTGGTCAGGCTTGACATAGGGTCTTATTTCGCTTTTCTTCTCTTGCATAGTTGTTATATACAAAAGATATTATATAGTCGGCTTTTTCGACACCCACGGGCAAGAGAGGGGGTGGTGAATTATATTGATCATATGTAAATAACTTCTAATACAGTGGTGAATCTCTGTCTTTCGCACTGCGCCATCAGCTTAGTATTTTGTGAAACATTGTATACAAATGATTTTTGACATTTTATATTCCTTAGTCGTCTTTTACGACACTCACAGCCATGACAGGGGGTGGTAAATTGTAGTTTTACTCATTGCACGGCAAGAGTCTCTTCTAGAGAAGGGAAATTAGACCACCGGTGGAGTGCCATGGCTTTTAGTTTGAATTTACCTTCCCTTCTGCTCATACTAGCTTATACCTGAATTGATTTGTACAATCTAACTCCGTCCACTGAATGTAGATATGTATGTTATTTTTTAAAGGCAACACTGCACTAATGATATAATCCTTGTATTGCGGGGGACTTTACAAACATAATTAACAGACACAAATTACATTCAGACTGAGTAAAACAATTTGTGGATTGCACAACGTGTTGTCCTGCGTGGGATTCGAACCCGCGACACTGGTACCATAGGTCGGTATCTAAACCGCTACGCTATCTATGAAGTCAATTGTTTAAAGATCGAACTGATTGCCTTATAAGTCTAATGTTTTAGCTTTATGACAGTGAAGAACTGAGTTAAAATTGCCGCTTTAGCAAATTGTATTATACATTTTATTTTCTATAATAGCAGTTCGGGGTTTGGCATGGTATCAGGTCTGTTAGTCTTTTATCCGCGTGGTGAAGGAGTGAAAATACAATTTACCACCCCTGTCTTACCCATTTGGGTGTCGCCCACCCATATTTGTCTATTGTATTTTTGGTGAATTGTATAGGCAATAAAAAGGCATAAGTAAGGGATATAATAATATACATATAACATGAAAGAGAAGGAAAATTCGAAATAAATCCATACAAAAACCTGTCTGACCAACGAGGGATATAATTTTATTTTTTTTCGCATTGTGTTGGAGACTCCAGCCTAGTAGTAGAACGTAGGAGCTAAGATGACGATGATGACGAAAATATAAAGGTTATATGAGTCTTTATGTTATAATAAAGTTCCAATTCGACTGTATGCTACATAGTATAGACGATAAAAGCTACTCCATTACTGATTATAAAGTAGTTAACGTTATTACAATAATGTTCGTTGCTTCGCCACAATAGCTACAATGTAGTTTATTAACACAATTAATGTTCTTTGTACGAGAAAACGCTCGCAGTGAAATGCGAAAATGTAGCTTACAGTATAAACTTGCAATATGCAAGCCGGTATATATTTTATCCCAATCCTTGGTAAGTATTCATATTTTTATAATTTCATTTTATTTATTTCTTCTTTAAGTTACAACAAAGTTTGAATAAATTTATTTTAAAGTTTTAAGGATCATGCATATATTATGGTCTATTTCTTTTTCATTTTCCTACTTTAATCGCGTAGTGGTAAGTCTTAATCTTATTTCTTAAACCTTATCAGTTTAGAGCGTGTAGTTAGATCAAGATTGTCGAAATTCCAATTGAGAATTTTTTCTTACTAACCTTATAAGACCAGAGGGCCAATTAAATAAATTTGGGAGGCATTTAGAAATACAACGACGGTAAATGTTAATAAATTTAATGTTTCGTTATAATATAAGAACGACTACAACGAATTCACAGAGTTCAAAAATCAATAAAATGATCATAATTACTAAAAGACGTGTCATGGTTGAAAATTGGCCTGATGATTCAGTTTGATCCACAAAGTTTAAATGCAAGTCACGAGTTCGCCCAATGTTTGGATTTCAGACTATGGCTTGAATAACTAATGATTTACAATTTTGTATAGTTAGGTATAACAGATAGCTTCGAGGAGAACTATATCAATAAAAATAGTTATCCTTGCGGCCGTGGGAGCCGTAAAAATTAGCAACACTTCCCGGGAAATTGAATACATCAATTGCGATTGCAAAAAGTTCTACCAAACGTGATGATTTTGATATTATCCCCTTTATAGGTATATCTATGTCCAACAGTAGACAAACGTCTACTGTTAGACTACTAGTTGGACAATGATGATGATGATTAGAAAATCGATTACTGGCCGCAAACCTCTTCCACAATGGGACAGAAACGGATTACCACGCCACGCTGGTCAAAAGAGTGTATATACAGTTTTAAGTTTTGTACATCATTTACTTATCCTTTGCGACACTAATGGGTAAGGTAAGCGTGATGACACATTTTATTCATTTGGTATATCAATCCATCCATTCATTCACCAGCCCGTAGATGTCCACTGAACATACGTAATTCCACTAGAATGACACTCAAAACGGTTTTGCGCCACTTGTATTCAACGGCTGCCTGCAACTTTTGCAACTTTTAAGATGTCATCAGTCCACTTAGTTCGGGGGTATTTCGGTCTGTGGTTGTCACTCAAAAAACGCGCTAAGGATTATCTGTTCGAAGTGCGTTGTGGCCTGCCCATTCCAATTTCAAGCCATTGTTTTTCAGAATATTTCGCTTACACCCGTCGCACCCCACTAGGTGGACCGACGACCTGGTGAAAGTTACTGGGAGTCGTTGGATGCAGGTGGTACAGGACCGCACTTTGTGCCGTAACATGAGGTAGGCCTACGTCCAGCAGTGGACGGTGATAGGCTGAAATGATAATGATTTTTTTTTTTTTTTTTGTGGGTGGGTCGCGGTCGGCGCGCCTCCGCACCACTTCGTCCGGGGCGACAGAGGGGCTTAAGCACGCAATTCCCGCGACCCACCCAAAAACCACGTCGCCTTCGTCGTTGGGCCGACCACTGGAGCAGCGTTAACTTGTCGTCAGTGGTCGGCCCGACGGAATACCCCCTATTGGGGTACCCTCCCATCGACCGACGTCCCTCCTCGGGGAGGACGTCTGTCTTTCCTCACGCGGTCTGCCTCTCGGCGGGTGACGAAATGATAATGATGACACCTGTTCCGGTACGGGTATCCGTATTCTGGGTTATATAACGTACAGAAATACCTACCGAGCCTATGGAAAGCCATAGCACGCTGAGCCTACTTGACTTTTTTATGAGGCCAATATTTAGGCACAATTTCAATAGATATATTTTCGATATTGGTAAGACTAATGTTGACATGTCAAAATCTTACTTGAAATGCTATAATGAAGCCATCTACCATTATAAATATCATTAGTCATGGTATCAATCTGTTTTTGACAGTTAAACATGAGCCTATGATCTAGATAACAAACAGTTCATGAATCAATTCTAAACGTTTCTAGTTTAAACTCCAATGTCAGATATAGAACTATCTAAGGGTAGGTACCATAATCATTACGCTTGGCAGATGAGTTAGCGATTGTTAGGGTTTTAAGTTTTTATAGAAAAGTATTTCTGCTCATTTTGTTAGTGATTTCTCAATGAATTTTAACGATTCCCACAGAAGAAGGTAATGCAATCTATTTTTGAAATGTTTTCTGTTTACAGTTAAAAGGCCATAGGGTATTGACATATACCAAGCTGATCAGCAGAATATTTCCTAAGGTTATATTTAGAGTTTTTCTTTTCTAGGACTGTTATGATCTGCTTAGATCTCTCTTTTACTATATCTGTAGACCAGAAATGTTATGATTTGTATTATTACTTCCTCGCTTACGGTATATTATAAAGCTGAATAGCTGGTTTGATTAAATGCTCATTTATTGAGAAAGGCTATATACATAGGTTGCGTAACATTACGTTGCGATCAATAGGAGCAGAACATCAATGAAACATGTTGCAAAAATAATGAAAATTTATTGCTTTTGAGAGCTTTTGTGGCGTACCCTGAACGTTATGGGTGCTTACCCACTCTCTCTGTCTTATGTAACGTAAACGAAGTCGGATGAGTCAGTTAATCCTAAATATTTGCTTATAAAATTGGTAAACAAAAGTCAATTAAATTTCACCAATCACTTATAATTTTCAACGAATTACGTCGATGTCAAAATTTATAATCTAGGTCACTAATAAATATCGGTCTGTAGATTATACGGGTCTTCGGGTTCTATTGACTAGAATTATAACAGAGTATGTAGTTCGAACTACATTTATCAAATATATTACATAAACGTTAGCAGTATATTGAACCTGTAAGGTTATTCAGAGAGAATATTCGTTCAAAGACTATGAATTTCATGTGATTTTTCACATGTCTGAACTGAAATGTGTGTAAACTAAATAAGTACTGTAATAAGTAAATGTCTACAAATTCTTAGCTTACATTGATATTTTTCTAAAGATTTTACTAAAATATTTTTGTTTGTCTTGTTTGACATAGGCGTAAAATATATGTTGTTATCAATATCATCTCAGCTCATATACTGCTGGCCGCGAGGGACGCGGCATCGAATAGAAAGTATCGATACTGTTCTACTACTACTAGGTACTATACTACTCATAAAATCGTATCGTAAAAAAGTACCGTACTCACAAAAGTATCGAAACAAAAGTAACGATACTCGTGATAAGCTGCTTTCTTTAGCTAAATTATAGGAGGAGGTTATAACTTATACTCAATTCCATGCAAGCCTGTTTTTTACTGAAAAAACCAACATTTGCGAGAGTCCCGTGACGTGCTTTTTTTTTAATTACTGTAAACATAAGCCGTAAGATTAAGTTTCCAATAAATAATTTGTACAATTTATTCGATACGATACCTGCCAAAAAGTACGAGTAAAAGTATCGAATACAAAGTATCGAGTGCAAAAGTATCGGTATCAAAATGAAAGTACTGGATACCTCAAAGTATCTAGTTTTTTTTGTGTCCCTACGCGAGCCGCCTCCACAACAGGAGAGAAATTAACACACTATACCACGTTGGTCAATCAGGTTGGGATAGGGTTTTATTTGCCGGTGACTAGGGTGGCGCAGGCGCGAATACTTGCGCATGATGCCGCCCTAGTCATCGGCCGGCTGCGGGTGAGCGGACCGGGGATTAGTCCATCACTCGCAGAGAGGCTGACCGCGCGACGGCGACCGAAGAGCGATTATATTTTCTATGGATTGCATAGATGTTATATGCATATTTAATGTCTTAGTGAACTTTTACAACATATACAGGTAAGGTGAGGTGGTGAATTGTATTCTTACTTCGTCACCATACGGAAAGTCAATAATATTAAGATTTTTTTAATTAACGAAATATAAAAGAGCAATGATATTTTTTATTTGCCTGATAGTGAAATGGTCCCAATATGGAGTTTTGAATTTTTAATTGTGATTTGTTCTACCCTGGTTCTTGGCCAAAGTACACATTACGTTTAGGTTGAGCCAGAATTTCGAACTTAGGAAAACATGAATCGCAGTCGCATGTTTATACCACAATCTTAATGAGACGGATACCTAAATAAACAATATTGACGTTTATAAATATTAACATATTAGATATTTTGTGGTGACGGAGCAATATTATTATTCACCACTCCATATCTTACCAGTGCGTGTGGTAAAAGACGATTAAAGGATATATTTCGCATATGAAAATTATGCAAGAGATGGAAAACTCGAAACCAAGTCAGTCAACTTTCCTCCCATTATGGCGGATGCTCTAGTGGTGGGACGTATAAGACCTATGATGTTGATGATGAGAACACATGTATAAATTATTCATTTACCATACAAACATAGTTCATATAAAAATGTGTTACTATAAGACGTTCTAAAAGAAGTGCCGTTTATCGCCGACCCAAAACTTTTTAACATTTTAAATTCTGAATATACGAGGGTCTATGTAGTTTACAGCGAATATATAAATAAATGTACCAATAAGTTTATTCGGGAATATTTTTCTATCCCATAATATTAAAAATCCTGTTGTACTGGGTAGAATATAATAGTCACTAGCCTTTTCTTATCCTGTGATGATCGTAAAAATCGATTGAGTGAAGCAAGTAGATAATATCATGGTAAGAAAAGGAAAACTCGAAATAACATCCTTTGCTAACCCATCTAGTGAACGTGATGGAGAAGACTAATTTCCTACATCCAGAGTACGCTCACGCTCAGGATTATATCATTATCATCATTCAGCTATTCCTCATCCACTGCTAGACGTAGACCTCTCACATGTTTCGCCAAAGGCCCATACCACCCACATCCAATGATTCCCAGCAACTTTCACCAAGTAATCGGTCCACCTAGGGTAAGCGTCCTTCACTATATCGTTCGATACATGGTAGCCACACAAGAAACTTTCTTTTCCAGCGGTTGTCGGTTCGTCGGGCGATGTGGCCAGTCCATTCCTACTTCAGCATGCTAATTCTTCGTACTACGTTAATTACATTCGTTCTTCTACGGGTTTTCTTATTACGGATTAGATGACCCAAGAAGAAATAGAGAAGAAAAGCATACATGTAAAAATTACATCTTCACTATATAAAAGTACAAGTAAAACCGACAGAAGTTTAATTAAAACACAGAAAATAAGGACGATTTTTTTTTTCTGTGGGTGGTTCGCGGTCGGCGCGCCTCCGCACCGCTCCGTCCGGGGCGACAGAGGGGCTTAAGCACGCAACTCCCGCGACCCACCCAAAAACCACGTCGCCTTCGTCGTTGGGCCAACCACTGGAGCAGCGTTAACTTGTCGTCAGTGGTCGGCCCGACGGAATACCCCTACTATTGGGGTACCCTCCCATCGACCGACGTCCCCCCCTCGGGGAGGACGTCGGTCTTTCCTCACGCGGTCGGCCTCTCAGCGGGTGACGGACTAATCCCCGGTCACGTCATCCGCGGCCTCGGCTAGGGCGGCATGAGGCGCAGATAGTTGCGGCTACGCCGCCCCAGTCGCCGGCGGCGGATCTCCTCATCGAGGCTGCGCTCCTCGCGCAGGCGATTCGCCGCCTCCTTCCGCGAGATCACTGTCTCGCAGAAGGCTGCAACCGCGTCCCAATTCCCGACGCTATCGACCATCGCCCTAGCGATAGCCGCCAGCGTCAGGTCCGTACCGATGACTGCGACGAGTTCACAGCGCTGCACTGCCCAAGCCCCGCAGGCCTCGAGCGTATGGCGCGCCGTATCCTCGTCGCAATCGCAGTGGTGGCAGGACGGTGTACTCTCCCTCCTAACGACCTTGTGCAGGTATTTGGCGAAGCACCCATGCCCCGTCAAAACCTGCACCAGTCGAAAGGAGAGCAACCCGTACCGCCTTTCCAACCACTGCATCAGCACCGGCCGGAAGGCCTCCACGGTTCGCACCCCAAACCGAGGCCTCTCCAGCCGGACTGCCCAACGGGCAATGACGTCTCGGCGGGCGTCGACGCGCCAGGCGGTGAGATCCCTTAACGAGACCACACCGCCCTCCGCTCGCACCCCCCGTCACCCGCCGATATAGTCCGGCGAGCATCTCCACCTCCAGGTCCCACGGGGGAGTCCCGGTCAATAGGCACGTTGCCTCCGTCGCCACCGTGCGGTATCCGCGGATGGCCCTGACCGCCATGACCATCTGTGGTCGCCACAGAAGGGCCCTAAGTCGGGCGGTCATGGACCCCACCCACACCGGTGCGCCGTACAGGGCCATCGACCGGATGACCCCCGCGTACAGCCGTCGGCACGCAGCGCTCGGTCCGCCCACGTTCGGCATAAGCCACGATAGGGCGGACGTCGCGCCGACGAGCCGTGGAGCGAGCCTGCGGAAATGCTCCCGGAACCACCATCGCCCGTCGAGCACCAGGCCCAAGTACCTCATATGGGCCCCGATGCTGATGTCGACCGAGTGGACGGTGATCGAGACGCCGATGGAAGGGCTCATAGTGCGCCCATGGAACAAGAGGGCCTCCGTCTTGTCCAAGGCGACCCTCAACCCCAGCGCCTTGATCCGCCTGACGACCTCCTCGGTACCCGATGTCGCCAGGCTTACCGCCTCTTCTAGCGTCCCACCGCGGGCTGTGACGAGCGTGTCGTCGACGTAACAAATCACGCCCAGCCCGGGCGGGAGGCTCCCCCTCAACGCCCAGTCGTAGCCGATGTTCCACAGGGTGGGTCCGCGGACCGACCCCTGCGGGACACCGCACGTCATGGGCGTTCGCACAACGTCCCCTGCTCGGTCGGTGCAGAGGACGCTGCGCCCCTCCAAATAGTCTGCCACTAGCCGCCTCAGGTAAATTGGCACTCCGTGATACCGGAGCGCCTCCCTGATGCAGCTGAATGGCAGACTATTGAATGCGTTGGCGATGTCTAGGGACACCACCAACAGCACTCCCCCGCCGGTGACGGCCTCAGTCGCCACGGCCCTCAGGCGCAACAGAGCCGCGATCGTCGAAGGACCCCTCCTAAACCCAAACTGGGCGTCCGACAGATCGGGCCCCGTGCCGACGAGGTGGAAAATAAGGACAATACAATAACACGTAAATTTTATAATAAGTTTAATATAGTATTCATAATACTATAGAAAACATGTATATACAAATTAACAATTAAATATTTTATATTTTAAACTGTTTCCATTGCGGCGCCCGCGTATAATTAAATGTACGGATCAGTAAAGATTTAATTAGGCGTATTCAGCAGTGTGTCGGGACAATCCATTATTTGTGGCAACGAATAGTAATATGTACAAATATATAAGGTTATTTCAATCAATCCTATAATATTATAACTTCATTTTACTGTAATATTGGAGTAAAAGTCGCCATACATATCACCATCATCAAGATCTCAGCTGATACACGTCTTATTACCGGGCTCGTACTTCCCCCCAATACTTACATAATAGTAATGCCTTCACATCACTAATTTTGCGCTATTTTAAAATAATATTTATAACCATGGTGTAATTTCACAGTCGAATTACTAAAATTATAAAGTTTTTTTAATTTTGGCGCAACCCTGATGACTATTCTACGGAACCCCTAGGTTCCCCGGAACACATTTGGAAACCTCTGCTTTAATCGTCCACAAGCTGATAATGTGTTAAAAAATATAGAGACGCTGTTCTGATCTAAGAAAAAACATCTAATTTATTAGATTACATAAGAATGATAGTGGTACATTAATAATAGAAAAACACATTTATTCTTTACCCATTCTAAACACTTTATATCGTGCATAAAATTTCCTTTAAAACAATAAAATACAATAGTAAGCTGAAAGCTTTGCATAAATCTAATTACACAATGCGAGTGTGGCTATGGTTTTGGTGTATCTAGCTCACTTTGTATTTTAAATCTTCATTAAGTTTTAGTAGGAATTAACATATAAAAATACAGGGCAAGTTTCTCACACGAAAATAAAGATTTCATATTTTTTTAATATTTTGTTATTATTTTAAATCTATTCTTGATAATCTTGATCAATTAGTTTATAATATTAATACACCCATACTCATAACAAAAATAATAAATCTATGGCCAAAAGTCGGCATGGCCTAAGTAAGTACTTACCTACTTAAAGAAAAATTACGATGCCTAAAAATTACGAAACTCTTTAGTTCACCATGATAGAGATGACTTCTTTTAAAATTTAAATACTACATACTTTTGCAGTTAATATAAAGACTTCAACAAAACATGAAAATTATTGTTTCAGATACAATAATTATATATACTTACTAGCAACCCGCCCTCGCTTCGCTTCGGTTATAGGTTATAGTCGTTTTACCCGCGTAATTCCCGTTCCCGTGGGAATACCGGCATAAAATATAGCCTAGTTTACGCCCTGTTATTATAGCTTTCTATTGGTGAAAGAATTTTTGAAATCGGTTTAGCCGTTTTGAAGATTACCCGGAACAAACAGACAGACAGACAGACAAAAATTTTTTAATTGCTATATTAGGCATATGTGTCGTGCAAATAACCGTGTTAGCATGAAAAAAGCCTATTATTTTGACATTACAAACAGACACTTCAATTTTATTTATTGGTATAGATATACAATAATTCGCTAATAATTCACTTTAACTAATATCGTGTATAATTTGTCAATAGATTCGTTAATTACCCTAACAGATCCACTGGGCAATAAATAAGTTTTCTTAGAATCAAAGTTTTATGGCATCATTTAAAATATGTACATGTGTATGTGGATTAAAGTATTGAGACATTTATTGTGTGGATGGAAATACTCCAACTATCAAAAGAAGTGATAATAAAAAACCGTTTGTAATAGTTAATGAATACATATTCTTGCACTTTACTTGATTCTCAAGCATCTAGCTCAAGAGTAAATTGTTTGCTTCAGTATTAACTAGAGACTACCCAGGATTCTTATCCTAACATAAAAGAAGTACATACTTCGAACTAGGTTTATGAAGAACATAATTATGTCTTACAACGAATAGTCTCTTGGCTATAACGAACAAAAGTTGTTTGTACGCCTACATACGTTGTTGCAAATACTGAATCCAAAAAAGAGTTAATTTTTTCCTCACTTAATAAAACAGATAATTTTAAAAAAGTTAGTGTAGTTATTGGTGTCATAATTTCGAGCTTAACTTCACTGAAAAAGAGAGTAGAAAGGTTTCAGCCGCGTTTAAAATATAAATCTATCCCACCGCCAACAAGCATTTAAACATTTATTTACTGAGCTTTAAGCGAAGTGCGAGTTGTTGTTCAATCTCAATTTTATAGCCTACATACTAGAAAATAAAAGATTTAAAGACACAAATTGCGCAAAACTTTTACAAACTGTGCATTTAGTGGAACAAATGGTCTCATTAGATTAGAAGATATTGAACAATTTATTACAGTGACAACATTTGAAATTGATATACTTAAATGTAGAATCGTATAACGACTTCTGATATTGATATGAGTTTTATATGTATAAATATATATGTAAAGCAAATTATATGAGTATTATCACAACTTTTATGTGCACTGCATTGTCGTGATAATAGAAGCAGTAAAATTAAATGTCTTGCATAAGCAAATCAGCGCATAACATTAAATTACATTTCTTTTACGTTTAAATTGAAGTTTATAATTGAAGTTTATTGTAGTTCTATAAAGTAACGCATTGCATTATACAGGATATATGTATAATACGTAACTATAAATGATCGTAAAATACGTAAAAATAGCAACAAGTCAATGTTCATATTAAATTATTGTATACAGATATTATTTCGAAATAAAAAACAATAAGTTAAAATAATACCGCGTGTTAACGGAGTAAGATTACAACTCACCACCGCCTCTCTTGCTCATGGATGATGTAAAAGACAACTTAGAGATATGCTAAGTAGATGCTCTTACCAACTACTCTTGCTCATGGATGATGTAAAAGACAACTTAGAGATATGCTATGTAGATCTGAATCAATAGTTTGAATCAATAGTTTTATTATAACGCATTATCTAATTGACATTTGTGACGGTGTGCGCGCGCATTGTAAAAAATGTTGACTATCTGAATTCAGTGTGTTTCTTTTTGTGACAGTGCAGGCGCATTGTATGAATTTACTCTCATCATTTTTTCCTAACGCGCTAAAAGAATTATATCTTCAAAGAAGAAGAAAAATAAGTATATCTTCAATCTTGATACTTCTGACATCCATGAGCGACAGTTGTCACTTATTGTCAGATAGGCTACCAACACATTTGCCAATATAGACAATTTTCAAAAATTTTCGGATTCACTCATTTGTTTGTATTTACAATGTTTCAGGAAGAATACCATTTATAATAACATTATACTTTATTTCTACTGTCAATAGTA
Organism: Lymantria dispar; assembly: GCA_032191425.1. Lineage (NCBI taxonomy): Eukaryota > Metazoa > Arthropoda > Insecta > Lepidoptera > Erebidae > Lymantria > Lymantria dispar. Next base: position 24,780,362 of record CM063452.1, on the reverse strand, counting down.
ATAAAAAATATATATTGAAAATCCTTTATTCTTCGTATATTTTTTGCTGGTCTGATTTATCAAAAAAATCTACGATATTTGGAGATCAAATATAGGTACGTGTTCCTTTTTCACAATTACAAGAGAAACATGAAGAATGCCATATATTTTTCACAATATTTTTCTTATAATAGTTTTCAATCAAATTTCTTTTACCTACGAAGTTTTGATTAACTAAAATTATATATCTTTTGTATTAAAAACTGCATACAAAACATCAGGATCTCCATTCAGTTACTACCACTATTTGGATAATATAAGAATTAATACTCTCCCCACATGGAATAATATTACAATTGTTCTGTTTGGCAATCGAAGATTATGTTATATTCTCTTATTATAACGTCATAAGGTTTTGATGTGAAAAATCTATAAGCGAGGGTGACCGTGATCGTCGCGTGGCGTTTAACGCCACGCCTCACGGTCCCCTATTAATTAAATATTAATTTTTTTTTGTGTGACCTAGTTGTTAGCCTCAGATGGCTGAGACTACTTTACCCGGACTGGTGGGTGAGCGCTGAGGGCTCTCAACCCGTAAATATTAAATAAATATTTGGATGCATATACCAACATTTTTGTAACGAAACCATGGTGCGATTTAAAATTTTGTACAACGCCATCAGGTGAACTCAAAGTAAATTGTTACTTATAATGTATATTAATGAAAATAAATGTTTATTGAATAAAAATCATCATTATTTGGAAAAAAATCGCGATATTTTATTAATACTTTATGCCTTAGTTTTATCGTATTAGCTCCTGTCGTAATCTAATATTCTTTTATGCATATACATATACTTGTTTTATAAATTAATGTAAAATTCTCTAACTTAGTAATATAAATATACCAGTAGGTATGGTATTTAGTTTACTTTCAGCTACGAAAACTGGAGAACCGTTGTTTTATAGGCTTTTATTAGTTTTAGGTGTATATATATTTATTTCTTTGTATATTACCGACTTCATAGGAATTGGATTTTGACTCACTTTAAACAGTCAAATTTCATTTAAAAGTTGAAAATTTAAGGAGAACCGGACCAATGACGTTAAAATTATTTAGATAGCTTGTCTTATTATCATTACAGGATTAAAAATTTTTTTTTATTAAATATATTGAAGCTGAGAGTTGGTCGTTAGCTCGATAAATGCCGCCATTACTGTTTCCTAAATCACACTCTTCGTGCGGAAAGAATGTCTGTGAACGGATGAAAGCATTTAATTTTTTATAGGCTTTTATTAGTTTCAGCTGTATATTTATTTGTTTGTATGTCACCAACTCCTTAAGAATTGGATTTTGACTCCCTTTAAACAGCTTGTCTTATTATCATTACAGGATTAGAGAGTTCTTTATAAAATATATTGTAGCTTACTGTATTGTATTGTAGCTGTAGAGGGTTCATTTCGTTTGTACTAAATGACGTTACCATAAATATGAGTCGTAAAGTCAATTTTAAAATGGATAATTTATTCGATACGATACCTACCAAAAAGTACTTATTGACTAAAATATCGAATACAAAAGTATCGGTATCGAAAGAAAAGTACTCGATACCTAAAGATAAAGTAAATAAAAGTACTCGATACTTTAAACAGTACGTTACTTATCTTTCGATACTATTCATGAGTTCAGTATCGATACTTTATATTCGATATCGTGTCTCTACTCGTACAAAATAGTTTCGATGTTTCACATCTGTCAGGCGTCCTGAGCGACGGCTCACTTTTTTTTTACGACTCTTTGACATTAAAACGACAAGAAAGGGCTACAAATTATTTTTTTATTTGTGGCCACAAGGAGAATATTATCTATATTGTCAATTTTCTAAACCATTATAATCTGGGTTTCCTTTTGAAAATACATCAAACGATAGGATGATAACATTTAAATATAAGTTTTGTCAAAAGGTTACAAGGAAACTTGTTTCTGGTTACTTAAAATAGCTACTTTCATGATCAAAGATAAAAACGTCTTACTATCTACAAAAGGAATAGTGTATTAGAAAAAGGTTTAGTTTTATAATAACAAATACAGATATCCGATAATCTGTTGAGTGTATCCAAATTGTGATTGACTTTATAAGCCGCGTAAAAGAAAATTCTATTCACAGTAAACCTATATTATTATCTTTAAACAGATATGACATAAGTATTGATTTTCTGATTTTGATAGATTATTATAATCCTTCTTTTGTGTGTCCTATTATAATCCTTCTACCTATATGTAGAAAATATTAGTAGAATAAGATGCATGATGATAATGATGATAAAGATACATTCTCAAGTACTAGATACATAGTAAGATTTATTACTCTCGTAATAATGAATGAATGGGTAAGTGGAGGCGAGTGGTATTTTGTCTTTTATAAGTAAAAAAGTTATCATGTACACTGTACTATTGAGCGTCGGCCCTAGGAGTTTAGGGCCAACTATATGTGATGCCGTTTTGATTATAATAACATTCCCAAGGAGTCCGGTCAACCGTGGCCTCAACAAGGGCGGCATCAGGTACAGGTACTCGCGCCTGCGCCGCCCAAGTTACCAATGTAAAAATACTGTGGTCACACGCTTATTTGCACGATACCTATGCCTAAAATCAGTTTACATTTTTTGTGTCTGTCTGTTTGTTTTGGGTAGTCTTCAAAACGGCTGGACCGAATTTTAGTTTTTTAATATTTTAGCACCAGGTCTATATAAGGAGTTAGGCTATGTTTCATCGAGGTATTCCCACGGGAACGGGAAGTACGCAGGTAAAACGATTAAAACCGAAGCGAAGCGACGCCGCGATGGCGGGTTGCTAGTATGGAATAAAATATGCAGTCATTGAGTCTACTTTTTATTTACATTCATAAGAAGGAAGATACTCATTGCGAACATCGCTGATAACTTAAGATACTTAATAAAAAATAACATTATACATAAAGAATAAATAATAACAGTTGTTATTGAAAAATTGCCTTAACTATTTTTAATTAAATTTCAAAGGTTGTATTTGTTAAAGAATAAGTTGTACATATTATTAAGCAGACAATACCTATCTGTATTATAAACTGTGCACATAGAGAGCTCTTGTTGTCATGAATAAACCATTATTTGAATGGGTATCGCATGTCATAGGCGAACATGTTGGTGAACACTACAACGACCCAACTCCGTTGTTTACCTCACCTGTACCATGCTCAATTAACCTAGTATGTATATTCTAAATTCCTAGCGTCAATGCAAATTGAACAGTTGGATAGTAAAATATTACATAAAAAAATAAACAATTGAAAAATTATTTAGAAAATAACACACGATTGTTTTGATTTCAAATTCCATCTCGTGGTGCCCCGGATATTGCTACTGCCCACTTTCTTTTTCGATTTTGAGACTTACTAGAAAATAAACAATCCCCTTAAATTTTAATTCCCTTATATTCATAAACCGTCACCATACGTCATGCGTCAATATTTAAATATTATTTATATATTTATAAAAAAAATGTCATTGTCATCATCTTCAGTGTGAGGACATCCTCTATTGGAGTTACGAGTATGCTTCCCTACTGGGAGGATAATGCTCTATCGCCTTATCTGGAATGCGTGTTGGCGATCATACTTATTGTTATAAGATAGGCAAGTCCATCATACTATACGGTAATTATAAAAAATTAAGTACCTCGTAATTGTTATCAACTATTTTAAGTATGCGTACATTACTTGTTAACTCCCGAGTTAAAATTATAGAATTAATAAAGCGAGAGAAATGTTCAGGCAGTATGTTATCCGTACTAAATAAATATCAAGACATACAATTTAATAGGTGTTATATAAAATTCATGAATTCAGACTTTAGATAGTTCATAAATCTACGTTACAATCCACTATTATACACTAACTACGAAGTTTATTTGGATTTATTTCGACCATTTTTCATTGTCGGCTGGCCGATTCTCATTTATTATGTATGATCTCGCAACAGATCCTAACGAAACCTTAAGATTTTTATAAGAAATAAGTAATGTAAGATGTTTCTCCTCGTACTATATTATTCTGTTTAGTAACCACATCTGTTTTTATACAATGAAATAGTAAATATTATTATTTATTGGCTTGGATTTCGTTACAAATATTTTGATATATATGTTCTGTTTTTTTCTACTTCAACCTTTGTACGTCTCACTAACCAGTTTAATCATAACACATAAATATTGTTAGAATTTAGAAACATCTGTTTTTATTTTATTAATATAAATTTTAGTATGGTAGAAACTTCGATCATTTGCTACCATTTTAAATATTTTTTCAAAGTTAATATTAAATTATAATAATAATGAATAAAGTGTTAAAGAAAATAGATTGCAGTGATTGCCTTTACAAAGTGGGTGTGGAACCATCTCTCATTTCTAGACCTTTCATAAGCTAGTTATCAGTGGTACCACATTGATAGATGTACCTACATATCCTCTGTGAAAGACTATAAAACATCGAGGCAGCCACGTTCTGTTACTATTAAATAAACTGTTAATGTAAATTAACCAGAATTCGCTGAAATTCTATAAGTGAACAAAAAAATTATCTTGAACATTGAAGATTCCCACTTTACCGTACATCAAACAAGATCTGGAGTTTGGAGCTCATTTTCGATATACACGACATGCCCTAAATCAATCACTACAATTAAAGAGAAGTAGCTCGAACAAAATGTAAATGTCTTGCTAGAAAAGCCCTGAAATATTTTTTTTACTGACGAAAAATATATCAAAATTGAAGAGCACAAGCAAAATAATAAAGTGTGTGTTCATAACTCCAATGGAGCTTGACAACTACAAAAGTGCTACGTGGTCATCATCTTACGTTAGCCATGATTTAGTGTGTGGTATCTTACTTTTTGTGGAAGAAAATGAAGACTTCAGCTAAAATGTAACAATAAATTGTATTAGTTCGTGTTATGATAACTTTTAGCAATACGCTTTTTAAAATATACCTTGGAATTTTCAGCAATATTCTGCAGCTGGTTACAGGGCACGAAGTACCCAAGTTTACCTCAAAATTAACGTTCCGGGCTTTATAAGAGCCGAAGACGGACAGTCTTCGTCTAACCCAAGTCTGAATAACTTGAACTACAAATTATGATTAGTTTTAGTAGAACATATAAAGAACGAAATTTATTCACAAAAGGAGAGAAATTGACTATAACACGTTGGTTTAAAGGATATATTCGCCTTTGAAATCTGTGTAGGGTACCCAACATCTTTAATTCATTCATTGAAAAAATGCCATTAAATTCAGATTTTATAGCGTTTGTATTTGATTTTTGATTGCCTGTAGTTTCAATCATTTTACAGCGTTCATGGTCACGAGCGGACTAAAATACTACTCTACTAATTAACTTTACTTTATAGTTTAGTTTAGTACTTTATAGTTTTATTTACAATCATCATTATCGTAGCCCACATACGTCCCACTGTTGGGCTCGGGCCTTCTCTACAATAGAAGGGAATTTGACCTACTGCACCATGCTGGTCAGACATGTTGGTGTAGGGTTTTATTTCGAGTTTTCCTTTTCTTATTTACAATAATAATAATAATAATTGTTTATTGGAGTAACCAAGACTCAATGCTTTTATTTATTAATTACTCGCGTAAACATGAAAAATTATTGTATATAATATTTCTTATTTTTATATATAAATACTCTTTCTTTACCTTTAAGACTAAGAGTAAAAAAATATCTAAAAGAAATTAATTTAAAACTCCCTCCTATTTTTAAGCGTAAGCACTCCCAAATCCCACCATGGAATAAAATAGAACTTCCAATTATTTTGGAATTAGCTTATAACAATCCCCGTGACACTACCCCTGATTATATTTATAAAAACCTTTTTTATGAAATCATAGAGAAATATTCAGACTTCAAACAGTATTATACTGATGGGTCTATTCTTGATGGCAAAACTGGGTGTGCCATTGTATTTGAAAAAAAATAGTTATAAATGCTGACAGATGGCTGACAGACTGCACAGATGGCGTAGTGGTTAATGCTAGTGACCTACAGCGCCAGTGTCGGGGGTTCGAATCCCACGCAGGACAACACTTTGTGCGATCCACAAATTGTTGTTCTGAGTCTGGATGTAATTTGTGTCCGTTAATTATATGTGTATGTATTTCTCGCGGAAACGCAATGAGTTTCAAAAATTAAAAAAAAAACTGTACGAATGGCGGCGATGTGGTTCGCGACACGTCACGTCTCGTTTCCGTCGGGGGCGAAAAGTGGCCCACAGAGAACCGCTCTGCTACGCTGAATATGTCAAAGATCGTAGCAGGTGGAGGGCAGTGGACTCTGCCTACCCCTATGGGAAAAAGGCGTGAATATATAAAAAAAAAAAAAAAAAAAAAATAGTTATAAATTCAGACTGCAGGATTATTCATCTATTTTTACATGTGAAGCTGTAGGTATCCTGAAATGTCTAGAAATAATTAGGAATGATTCAAGTACAAAACAACATATTATTTTTTCTGACTCAATGTCAACTCTCATGGCAACTTCAAATACGCTCAACAATAATTCTTTAATAAATTCAATAAAAGAAGATTTAATTAACCTAACTAATGATAATTACATTGTAAAATTATTCTGGATACTTAGCCATCAAGGCATTCTCGGGAATGAAAAAGCAGACACCGAAGCTAAAGAAGCTACGAGGAGGGCACAGTGTGATTACATTACTTCCTATGTCCAAGACCTAAAAAAATACCTTACTTAGTGTAAAAAGGCTCTGGAACACCTGTTGGGCAATAAATAATAGTAGTAAATTATATGAGATAAGGCAATCAGTTTTTGACAAAAATAAATCTACCTGTAATAATAGAAGAGACCAGATTGTATTGAATAGGTTGAGAATAGGACATTGCAATGTTACATACACACATTCACCTAATTATTAAGGCCAATACAAAGAAATGTACAAGATGTGACAGTGACCTATCGGTCAAACATTTACTTGTTGAATGTCAAATCTATCTATATCTATATCTATCTATATCTATCTATATCTATCTATATCTATACATATAATAAATCAGTAGAAATCGCGTGACTGTACATTTGATAAATTTATTAAAAAGTGAATGTAATCCGTTAAAAAAGACGAATAGAACACAAAAAATATTTTTTTGAATTTTTTGTCTGTCTGTATGTCTGTGTGTCTGTATGTATGTATGCGCTAATCTCGAAAACTACCGAACGGATTGTTTCGCAGTTTTCACAAGTAGATTAAGCCTAATTCAGGGCAACACTTAGTCTTTGTTTTATTAAAATCTGACGTCAGGAAAAAAGTTATCATCATTTAAATTTTTAAAATCGCCGCGCCGCTCTCCGCTTGTGTCATTTGAAGAGTTAATTCAAAGTAACTATTTTATTTATTGGTGATGTAAGAAAAATATTTCTATTACTTAATACATAGTAGGTTCAGCAGCTTAGCTCATATACGTCCCGTCCCACCTCTGGGCCCGAGTCTCAATTTTTAATTGTCAATCTCTCTTCTACAGTGGAAGGGAAATATACGTCCTATCATGACGTATGCAAGTGTAGTGTTTACACAAGCGAAGCCACGCAGGCTACATCGGCTACAGGCATTACAGAATAGGTTCATGCGCCGAGCGACGGGAGCACCGTGGTACATGCGCAATGTGGATCTTCACATAGATCTTGGCTTGCCGACCATCAGGCAATACATGAAACAGTGCTCCCGCCGCTACTTCGACTCTGCCGCGACACACCCGAACCCATTAGTGGTAAGGGCGGCTTCTTACATCCCCTCTAAAATGTCCGCGATTAAACAACCGCGACTAATACTCGACGAACCCGACGACACTATTACTCTCGCCCAGACTGAGGCATACACAGCCCGCGCGGCCTTGACAAATAGTAGTAAATATCCACGTTACCGCCCCCGCCGACGGGGAAGGAAGACGTGTCGCGTTAAAATCATAAACGTGGGAGTGCCCACTTTGCCAGCGACCGCCCGAGCCGAGGTCCGTACCCCACAGGGGGTGCCCTCGGGATGGGTCGCTTAATTTTAAGCGGGTTGAGAGCCCTCAGCGCTCACCCACCAGTCCGGGTAAAGTTGTCACAGCCATCTGAGGCTAACAACTAAGTCACACAAAAAAAAAAAAAAAAAAAAAAAAAAAAAAAAAAAAAAAAAAAAAAAAGTATAAGATTATATACTGTTGTGTTGTATATATTCTAAAGTAAAACGGATTGTATCAATTAAGTATTTGTTTGTTATTTGGCTATAAAAAATATAAAAATACGGACTTCTTGATATTGCTTAACGGATTGGTTGAATTATTATTATTGAGTTATAAAAATATTGTGAATTTGAAAATACTGTTAGTCGAATTCTGCTTTATGAATTGAATTGGTGGACTAGATAGCATTTCTTGAAATTACTGCTGTTTTAGGGTTCCGTACCCAAAGGGTAAAAACGGGACCCTATTACTGAGACTTCGCTGTCCGTCCGTCTGTCTGTCACCAGGCTGTATCGTAGCGCTGATCGAGAACGTCATATGTTATCTCGCGCCTCGGAGACTTTCACCGACAGAGAGATGCGATTAAGCGCTTATCGTGAACGTAATACGATTTCTCGCGCCTCAGAGACTTTTACCGATAGAAGTTCACGACTGAGCGCTAATCGTGAACGTAATACGCTTTCTCGCGCCTCAGAGACTTTTACGCCTCGGAGACTTTCACCGACAGAGAGATGCGATTAAGCGCTTATCGTGAACGTAATGCGTACGCTTTCTCGCGCCTCAGAGACTTTTACCGATAGAAGTTCACGACTGAGCGCTAATCGTGAACGTAATACGCTTTCTCGCGCCTCAGAGACTTTTACGCCTCGGCGACTTTCACCGACAGAGAGATGCGATTAAGCGCTTATCGTGAACGTAATACGCTTTCTCGCGCCTCAGACACTTTTACCGATAGAAGTTCACGACTGAGCGCTAATCGTGAACGTAATACGCTTTCTCGCGCCTCAGAGACTTTTACGCCTCGGAGACTTTCACCGACAGAGAGATGCAATGCGAAATCCTGAGACAGAATAAAATAGCTTTGGCAGTGGCTTCGTCCTGAATTGTAGCCACATTGCTTCCTGGCGGTAAGACGGCTCATACTATGTTTAAAATTCCAATAAATTTAGAGAGCAATGATACACCGACGTGTTCATTAACTCGCAATTGTGACAAAGCTAAAGTGTTTCGGGATTGCTGTCTAATCGTTTGGGATGAATGCGTCGTGGTAAATAAAAAATCCGTAAGCCACCGCCGTGAGGCCGTGGATCGAACTCTCCGCGACGTTCGCCGTAGTGAAAAGCCATCAAGAAAATTCTTGGTTATGTGAACGCGCTATACTCGCTCCAAAAAATGATCAAGCTGCTACAATAAATGAAAAAATATTGGAACAAGTTGCTGGGGATGGAGTAGTTCACACATCTTTAAATAGTGTTATTAATCAAGACGATGCCACAAATGATCCAGTTGAATTTTTATCTTCCCTTACTGCTAGCAGTCTTCCTGCACACAAAATTACGCTTAAACTTGGCATTCCCATAATACTCCTCATAAATCTTACTCCACCTAAATTTTTCAATGGAACTCGACTTAGAGTAAGTGCTTTGCAAAGGAACATCATCGAGGCTGAGATTCTCAGGGGATGTGGTTCCGGTGAAACTGTGTTCATACCACGAATACCACTGATATCGAACAATATCCCCTTCCAATTTAAACGCACACAATTTCCTGTAGCTGTTTGGTTTGCGATTACCATAAACAAGTTCCAAGGTCAGACGTTAAGGACTGCTGGTGTCGATCTAAGGTCTAACTGTTTTTCCCACGGCCAGCTCTACGTGGCCTGCTCGCGAGTCAGTAATGCTGATAATTTATTTATCCCAGCAGGAAAAACAATTAATTTCGTCTATAAAGATGTTTCATAATTGGTGTGCAGCATAGTAATTAAAAATAACCACTGTGAAAATAGAAACTAAACATAATGATTTTTTAAACATATTGAATAGATTAAAAGCCACGCAGACGAAGTCGCGGGCATCAGCTAGTGTACAATATAGAAAGATTGCATGTTAATCTCCCCAAATCTCTAAAAGACTGTTTATATAACGTAGAAGCAACTATAGAATACCTTAAACTAATTCATTATTATAAGTTGATATAATGTATATATCAGGGGTCGCTAATGACCCAGATGTTCTAGCGACCTTAAATAAATAAATAAAAAAATAATAATAATAAAAAGAAAAGCCAAATTATAACTCAGTTCTACCAAGCAAGTTAATAATATAAATAGTAAATATAACATTATTACGATACACGTTCAGTAATATATTCAGAATATCTTACCTATATGATTTGTCTAGATAAATAAACCTTCTCTTATATACAAATGAGAAACGTTATTTGATGTTCATAGTACCCTAAAATCGAGTGACGGTATCATAGGAATGATATGATAAATTATCATCAACATAATATTATTATACACGTTCAGTTCCTACGAAAAAAGTGACTTGAGCAACGAAGCGTGTATTTTTAATATCACGCATCCGTGCATACTATGTTTATGATAAATAATTTCAATTTTCGGAATTCTCTCAGAAAGTACAGGTAAGTACTATTCGTTAAATCCCGCAATGTGGATTCATGTACTCGATAATAACACATATAAAATTGTATAGATACCTGTTTTCTTTTTGTGCATACATACATTAAGATTATCGGTAAGAGAGTCCTCTAGAGTAATGGAATACCGGCCAAGTGCGATTCGGACTCGCGCACCGAGAATTCTGTATAAGCCTGTAGGTGTAGTAAAATTATTAAAAATATTTTTATTATATAACTAGCTGTCCCAGCGAACTTCGTACCGCCTGTTTTCGTAATTATTGTGTTTTAGTATTAATCAATTTAGTTTTAGTATTATTCGTGCGGTGATGGAGTAAGAATACAATTCACCACCCGTGGGTGTCGTAAAAGACGACTAAGGGATATAATATGCATATAATATCTATGCAAGAGAAGGAAAACTTAAAACAAAACTCTATATTAACACGTCTGACCAGCGTGGTATAGTAGGTTGATTTTCCTCCCATAGTGGAGGAGGTGCGAGCCCAACAGTTGGACGGGTATGGGCTGAGATGATGGTGATGATTTATCAGTCTCCCACAGATAGTGTAAAGTTACGGATTAAGGCAATATAACACTTTCCGTAAACATCAAATGTTTGACAGGTAAGAAAAGTTTGTATGGGCAAATAAAATTGTTGTTTTTAGTATTTTACTCGCAATTTTTTCATATTTTCTCACCGTATAAACCTTCCCTGGACTTCCACAAATAATTCAAGACCAAAATCAGCCAAATTGGTCCAGCCGCTCTCGAGTTTTAGTGAGACTAACGAACAGCAATTCATTTTTATATATATAGATGTAACTAAAACTTTACGGATTTCGCAATTTTTCTTATATCTTTTTTTTTTATTGCAAGCAGTGGCAAACGAGTAAACAGTACACCTGATGGTAAGTGTTGCTGCCGTTCATGGACCTTTACAAGGCCGCTGCCTACTGCGAAGAAAGTGAAGGGAGTGTGAATGCGTGCATTGAGGCTCGGTGATACCAAAGGCACCACCAAAACCCTCCACACGCAAACACCCTCGGAAAGTTGGGCTTCCGGCTCTCTCGCTCACCGAACGAAGCGCAGTAACAAATTGCAACTACTCAGACGTCGATTTTGTACGAGAGCGTGGTACTACCCCGGACGGACCGGCCCACGGCTGTAGACAGATAACTGTCAACAGTGTGGTCCTACCACTACCACTGTGCTATATGACGTTGCTTCGTACCAAATATCAAGATTCTGAGTTCACGGAAAGGTTTTATAGGTTTTGATTCCCTTGCGAGTATCGAAAATTTGCGGAAATTTGGGGCATAAACGGCTGAATCTTTTGATTGCGTTAGCTTAGAAGGGACAATAGACCTGAGTATTTGATATAAAGCGTGATTCCTCTCTCCCCTTTTTGAAAAGTCATGACAAACAGACAGACTGACGTACAGACAGCAAAGTGATCATATAAGGGTTCCGTTTTTCCCTTTCGAGGTACGGAATCTTAAAAATATACTACCATCTCACGATAACAAAACTAGCTATCGCTACATGAAGACAATTAGAAAAACCTCTTAAAGCGAAGGAAGATTAAATCAAGAAATCAGCAAAAAATCATTAAATATACATTAATATCACACGATATTATCAACATGGAAACTGGGTTGATCAGTTGCACCAATTAGTTTCTTAATATAATATTAGTATTCTCTTTAAATAACTTCACTTTCGTATTAATAAAAAAAATAGTATGAGTTTTATTCCTCTGGGTATGTGATTTATGAAAATAAAACTAACATTCATTCATTCAATCATTTGTTGGGCTGAAGCCTCCTCCACATTCGGAGGAGAATTTACCAACTATTCAATACTGGTCAAACGGAATTGGGCTTTGGGGTCGGATTGGAATAGGGTTTTCATCAAGTTTTCTTTTTGTTGCATAGATGTTAACTGCATGTTATAATTCCTTAGTCGTCTTTTACGACATCCGCGGATCAGATTGCGTATATACGCAATCCGATCAGCGGATGATGATTTGAAGGCATATAGGAAACCGCCGAAACTACTAGTGGCTTAGGATGTGTCATGGCAGAGTCAAAGTAGCTCCGGGAGCAACATTTCAACTGCCTGATGGTTGACAGTTCGGAGTCAATGTGAAGGTCGACATTTCTTATGAACCACGGTGCTTCTGTAGGACGGCGCTTGAATCGTTTCTGTAGTGTCTAGAAGCTTGTGGATCCCGATGGCCTTAACGTACATAAACACCACGCTGGAATAGGCGGTCGAATGCAGGCGATGAATATTATGATTTTACTACCAGGGGCATGTGCGATCTGCAGTTGAGTATGGAATAATAGTTACACGCTTTTTTTTTTGTGTGTGTATTTAGCTGTTGGTCGCAGATGACCTTGACAGCTTAACGCGGGCAATGGGCGAGCGGAAGGCTCTCAACCCGGTAAGTAAGTTAAGCGAACATCGCCCGAGGGCTCCCCCTGTAGGGAACGGACCTCGGCTCGGGGCGTCGCTGAAAGCAAAGTGGGCGTGGCCACGTTTAGGTTAATGATTTTTACGCGGCGCGGTTTTCGACCTCGTCGGCGAGGCCGATACCGCGGAGTTTTATGTGTTATCGCTGCGCGAGCTGTGTAGGCCCTTTCTTGGGCGATCGTAATGGCATCATCCCCTTCTTCAAGGAGATGACGGGGTCGTCGGGCCGCGGATATTTTTAATGGGACGTAGTTTACCGCCCCAACCACTAGTGGATTGGGGTGAGTCGTGGCAGAGTCAAAATAGCGCTGGGAGCAACGCTTCATATACTGCCTGATGGTCGGCAATTCGAGGTCGATGTGTAGATCGACATTACGAACGAACCACGGTGCTCCCGTTGCCCGTCGCATGAATCTATTTTGTAGTGTTTGTAACCTGTGGATCCTGTTTGGCCTAACGTGCACGAACACTACACTGGCATACGTCATGATCGGCCGTATGCAGGTAGTGTATAATCGAACTTTAGTGGTTACACGCGCGCGGATTTCCTTTATATATGGGGCAAAGTTGAGTTGGGTGTCGTAAAAGACGGATATAATATGCATATAACATTTATGTAAGAGAAGGAAAACTCGAAATAAAATCCTATATCAACACGCCTGGCCAGGTGGTATATTAGGTGAATTTCCCTTCTATTGTGGAGGAGGCTTGAGCCCAGCAGTATGGGGCGTGTATGAGCTGAAATGATGAATCTTTAAATGAGTAATGATAATTTATTTACGCTTTTCATATAGATGAAGGGATAACAGTGTATACTAGTGGGCTTCGGTCAGCACACCCGTCTCCCGGCTCCGTCCGGGGCGACAGAGGGGCGGCGTACGCAGCGACGTAACCCACCCGTGACACGTCACCTTTGTCGTTGGGCCGACCACCGGTGCAGGGTGACTTGTCGTCAGTAGTCGGCCCGAAAATTGTATTATTGTCGCCACCGTTACTGCATTCATACACCCACGCAATCATTACCTTCATTATATTCTTTCACATTCATTTACACATTCATTTCACTCATACAGACCATTAATCCGCCATCTTATACTTACACATTACACAAGAACACCGACACATTCGCACACAAAATTGTCGGGCTAACGATTGTTGAATCTTATACAATACCTATATCTATATTATAGGATTCGCCTATTTTTATTTCTTTTGTTCCCATCGCGAACAATTATGTTAAGCCATTATTTTCATACTGGCATAAAATACATGTTCTTTTTTTTTATTTATTTAAGACAACACCCTGCACTAAGAAAATAATCCTTGTATTGCGGGGGACTTTACAAACATATAATTAACGGACACAAATTACATCCAGACTCAGAACAACAATTTGTGGATCGCATAAAGTGTTGTCCCGCGTGGGATTGGAACTGGCGCTGTAAGTCGCTATCTTAACCGCTACACCATCTGTGCAGTCAAATGTACTAAGAGAGTCTTACTCTTATATAGGCTTAAGTTATCCTTTGTTCTGAAGTTTGACGATTTAAAACTTCACTTTAGGCTATTGTTATCGTTGATTATTATTATCACGCGTCTATGTTCACTTTTAGGATGTTGAGAAACATACACTATTATTTAGTACACTTTTCATATTTTTCTTCACAAACACTAATACTGTAATTGGTCCATCTTGCCTATGCACCTCGTGCCAGCTGCCACCACTTGCGCGACATTAGTCAAATGGCTATCATGCACAAATATTGTAAATAATAAATACAAAAAGAACACTGACTTTCATTCCGCGTCGGAGACCCGTAGCGCACGGACGTGCGCCTCGTTGCTCTCCACTGCCGCGCTCTCCCCGCACCCGCCCCCTGCGGTCGTGCGATCTCGCTCGCTCTCGCAGCATACCTCGCGTCGCGTTGCGCCGCCATTTTGTTGACGTCTGTGGCCGTTCAGTGGCCCGCTCCGGGTGGCCGTGTATACGGTTGTCTGTGGCAGTTTCGCTGTTTGGACGCAGGTGTTGCCGGATCCCAACTGCACGAGTCGACTTTTTCAAGACGTCGAGTGCAGATTTCTACCGTTGGTAGATAAAAAGTCAACCCATTTTGGCCCCCTCAGGGCAGAAAACCATATTGTTTGGTCCCCGGCGGAAACCTCACGGTGTTAACGAAGCCGGGTGAGGCAAGGCCCCGATTTGCCTGCCGAGTCCCTTCAGGGCAGAGCTAACAATCGGAAGGGGTTAGAGCATCCGGCCTTGGGGGATCTCCTAGTCGGACCTAATCTACGGCTTTTCATCATTTTTCTGCGAAGGCCTAACGGCCCGAGCAGCTAGGAACCTATCGCACATTAAGATTGGCGAAGGATTACAAGCTTAGGGCACACTAGTTAAGCACACATCCTCCCAACCTGCACCCGGTTGGGAGGGACACGCACCACACACAACCCAGGGTTCACCTCACCCAGGGCGCTAGGTTTAACACTTTTCCCGCGAACGTTTTTTCCACCAGCCCACGATGGCGGAAAAAACTATTACAATCGACGCCCTTCTGGCAATCCCAGAGATTCAAGCTTATATTGCCCAACATTTTGGAGCAATAACAATCTTACCACCCCAGCCTCAACGCGCTCCTACTACCGCCCTGCCGCTTGAGCCGGAATTACCGACCATCAGCACGGCGATGGAAACGGAATCACCCCCGTCCTCCTCAGCCTCATCGTCCTCCTCCTCCGAGTCGGAAGATTCGCCCAATGAGGGCTCATTTACTGTAGTTCGCTCCCGTAAGCGGAGCAAAAAGGTAAAGGTCAACAAAGAGGCTCCCTCTAAGGCCCCAAAAATTAAGCCGACTGACTCGGCAAAAACACCCGCTGCAGCCCCGTCTGCAACGACTGCCATGGCCGCCTCGGTCCCCCCAGTCGTCTCGCAGGCCACCCCTACCTCTGTCCCATCTTCCACGGACAGTAACACCGTCGCTCCGCAGACGGTCAAAAAACCACTGGCTCCGCCGCCCCTATATATCAGGGACAAGGAGAAGTGGCTAACCATCTCCGCTTGGCTAAACACCAATCGCATAAATTACAAATCGGCTAAATCCACGCCCCAAGGCATACGAGTGGACCTTCACTCGTCAGTCGACCACCGCACCGTGTCAAGCATGCTAGGGAATCAACAGATTCCCTACCATACATACACCCTCCCCGAAGCCAAACTTCTGCGTGCAGTTATACGCAATGTCCCGAGAGAAATCGACACTAAAGAGATCTTAGATTCTCTCAAAACCCAGGATCTGCCGGTTGTAGAAGTACACCGGATGATCCGGGGAAAGGGTCGTTACCCTCTTAACATGATACTCGTCTGCCTTACGAATAACGCAGAGGGTAAAGGAATCTACAAAATTAAGACCATCTGTGGCCTCTCTGGGGTCTCAGTAGAGCCCCCACACAAAAATGGTAATCTGGCACAGTGTCACAAGTGCCAAATGTATGGACACTCGTCCAAGAACTGTTTCGCCCGTCCTAGGTGCGTCAAGTGCCTAGGTGACCATCACACCGCCCAGTGTGAAAGGCCAAAGGACATCTCCCTCTGCAAAGAGCCACCTGCGTGTGTTCTCTGTGGAGAATACGGACACCCGGCCAACTACCGCGGCTGCCCAAGAGCGCCGAGGAGGCTAGTCCGCCAACCCAACACAAACGGCAAGGCCTTGTACTATAACAAGACCTTCGTCCCAGCCCCCTTACCAACCCACAATGCGTGGGCTCGCCCCCTGCTAGCCAGCAAGGAGGCTTTCCCAACCTTGCCCAACAGGCAGCCCGCTGCCCCACCCGCACCATCTCAGCCCAAACCACCAATAATCGGGCCAAACCAGCCCACCGGTGGTAATCCCAAGCCCCCTCAGGGCGCCCCCATTCCCATCGTCGTCGCTAAAAGCGCGCCCCCAAAAGCCCCCCAAGGACTAGATCCAGATCTAGCCCTGGTGGCCAACTTCGCGGCTCAAATCAATTTCGCGGAAATCCGCGAAATTGCAGCCGATCTTAGAAAGAACGAGGGAAACAACCTCGCCCTCCTTAATATAGCGATCAAATTCGCCCCCACGTTAGAGCGTCTAGGCTCACTCAAATTCAACTAAAATGGATAGGTACACTCCCGGCAGAGTTAAACCCAGACACCTCAAAGTAGGGACATTCAACGCTAATAGCCTTACCCAACAGAGGGATGAAGTAGGCACATTCCTTCGGGAACACCAGCTCGACATCTTATTAGTACAAGAAACGTTCTTAAAACCATTCAACAGGGACCCTAGAATCGCGAACTATAATATAGTTCGCAATGATAGGACAACCTCACCAATGGGTGGAACGCTCATTTACTACAAAAGGTCGCTGCATTGCACACCTGTGGATCCGCCCCCTCTGATGTACATTGAAGCTTCAATTTGCAGGCTAGCCCTCTCAGGCCATCAGCCTATCACCCTTGTATCCGCATATCTCTCTCCCAACAGAGAACATTCGAAACAGTTGGTTGAAAAAGATCTAAAAGCCTTGCTAGAATTGGGAGGCGCCGTCATCATTGGCGGTGACCTTAACGCCAAGAACACCTCTTGGAGCTGTCAAAGTTCCAATACGAGGGGCAAGACTTTAGAGCTATTCGCTGACAGACTGGGATTTGATGTCATAGCGCCCATAGAGCCGACACACTTCCCCTTTAACGTTTCGCACAGGCCGGACATACTCGATATCTTTCTTCTCAAAAACATAAACCTTCGTTTATGTTCAATAGAAGTTCAACATGAGTTAGACTCAGATCACCGCCCGGTGACTCTGGAATTAGCCTCCCGCACCCCCGGCCCCTCAGGCGATAACAACGAAAGGACCAAGATAGCGACTGACTGGGCATGGCTAGAGAAAAATCTCAAGTCAACCTCGTCGGTCCACCTTGATCAAATTCCCAATGACTGAATTACGTCTAAGGAACATACCTCTCAGGCGATCGAGTCGCTTACAAGTCACGTGCAGTCGATAATGGACGACTGCTCGCGGCCGGTACCAGATACGAGCGATCGTAAATGGCGCCTGCCAGACGACGTCCGTGACTTGTTAAGACGTAAAAACGCCGCGACACGCGCTTATGACCGCTACCCCACGGAGGGCAACCGTACCCGCCTACGGTCACTCCAGAGGGAGGTCAAACAAGCTATTAATGAATTGAGACAGAGCAAATGGGACGCCATGCTCGAGGAGCTAGAGCCCTCTCACACAGCCTGCAGCAGCCTTTGGCAGCTTTCCCGCTCACTCAAAAAAGACATCGTGTCCACTCTCCCTCCTCTCACCAGACCCAACCAGCCACCGGCGTTTATGGACGATGAAAAGTCAGAATGCCTGGCCGACTGCTTGGAGCTTCAGTGTACGCCGAGTACACTACACCCCGACGCCGCGAATCACCGCTTCATCGCCGACGAAGTGGAACGTCGTACCACTCTCTCGCGCTCGTTACGAAACGACAACCCCGATCAGCCTATCCCAGTAGTAACCACCGATGAGGTCGAATCGTTAGTCAGGGGTCTTAAAACCAGAAAAGCCCCAGGTTCGGACGGAATCTCAAATAAAGTCATTAAATTATTCCCCGCCCACTTAATAGTCCTGTTGTGCTGCATCTTCAATGCAGCACTAAATAATAACATCTTTCCCGCGCAATGGAAAGAGGCCGTGGTAATAGGAATCCACAAACCCGGCAAGCGCCGTGCCGAACCCAGTAGTTACCGCCCGATTAGTCTACTAAAAGGTCTAGGTAAGATCTACGAACGAATAGTTCTCAGTAGACTACGCACATTCGCCGAGGCTAACAACCTCGTTCCCGACGCACAGTTTGGTTTCCGAGCCAAACACAGCTGCGTACAACAAGTTCACCGCTTGGTAGAATACACAAGTAGTCAGTTCATCATGAACAGATATACGGGTGTATTATTCCTAGACGTAGCGAAAGCATTCGACAAGGTTTGGCATGAAGGCCTAATCTACAAACTCTATCTCCTCAAGATCCCTCACTACTTAATTCTTATTATACATGACTACTTAAGTCATCGCAGCTTTCGCTACAGGGTGGAAAGGACGTTGTCGACCTCCCACCCTATCAAGGCCGGCGTCCCTCAGGGGTCGGTCCTCTCCCCATTTCTCTTCACGCTATACACTAGCGATATGCCCAAATTCAACCGGGTACATAAAGCGCTTTACGCTGATGACACCGCACTCTTTTGTGCTGGTAGATCCCCGACAACAGTAGCCAAGACTCTCCAAACAGCGGTTACCGCCCTAGCCAATTGGTTTAGGAAATGGAGATTAGAAATCAACCCCGAGAAGAGTCAGGCGGTCATGTTCACTAGACGAACTGCCCGTTCCTACTCTATCGATAGCATTCCTCCCCTTAAAATTTTCAACAAGCCGGTCACTTGGACCAGGCAGGCCAGGCACCTGTGTGTGACCCTTGACGATCGACTCAGCTTCGCCCCTCACATAAAGCAAGTCCGCGCACGGGCAGCCTTTGTGATGGGCCGTCTCCACTGTCTACTCAACTCTAGGTCGCGTATGCCCCTGAGTAGCAAAATCCGACTATACACCACCTGCATACGGCCTATCATGACCTATGCCAGCGTGGTGTTCGCGCATGTTAAGCCACACAGGATCCACAGGCTACAGACACTACAAAATCGTTTCATGCGCCGAGCTACGGGAGCACCGTGGTTCATACGAAACGTCGATTTCCACATCGACCTCGAACTGCCGACCATCAAGCAGTTTATGAAACGGTGCTCTCAGAGCTACTTTGACTCTGCCATGACACACCCCAACCAACTAGTGGTTGGGGCGGCTTCCTATAGACCCTCCAAAATCTCCTCCATCCGACGTCCTCGTCACGTCCTCGACGAAGAGGACGACAATATCACACTCGCTCAACAAAGAGCCTACACGGCCCGCGAGGCCTTAACAAATAAATATCCGCGGTTCCGCCCTCGCCGTCGAGGTGCAAAACCACGCCGCGCAAAAGTCACTACTAAAAACGTGGGCACGCCCACTTTGCCTCCAGCGACGCCCCAAGCCGAGGTCCGTTCCCCACAGGGGGAGCCCTTGGGCGATGTCGCTTAGCATACTCTTCTCCGGGTTGAGAGCCCTCAGCGCTCACCCATAGTCCGCGTCAAGCTGTCAAGGCCATCTGCGGCCAACAGCTGTACACACACAAAAAAAAAAAAAAAAAACACTGACTTTATTTCCAAGGCATTAAAAATTTAATTTTCAACATTGAATTTTTAAAAGCCTGAGACAGGTGTTTCTTCTTCGATCAAGAGTCATAAAACAGATGTTCAATATTTTGTCTCAAAAATAAAAACTTGATTTATAGCGAAATTTGATTCAATATTTTCAATCTACAGGATTAATTTACTAAAATCCCGATAACATTATTGCTCTCGAAAAATGTTACTCATCATTTCGCTGTCTTAATTTTATAAGGGTAAACAGCACAAATTTAGATACTATATTTTATGAAGGATAAAATGTTATTATTACTTAAAGTATTTTTTTTAATCCACAGTATTTTTGGTATTATTTTGCTTTAATTGTAATTTTATACGCCTGTCCGTGTAGTGACGGAGAAAGAATACAATTTATCACCCCCTTTTTTGCCCGTGGGTATCGTAAAAGACGTCTAAGGGATATAATATGCAAGAGAAGGAAAACTCGAAATAAAACCCTTTAGCAACCCGTCTGACCAGCATAGTGTAGTAGGTCAATTTTCCCTCCTATTGTAGAGGAGATTCGAGTGAAATAGTGGCATAAGAGTTGAAACCTATGAATGCATGATTTCTCATATTTTCATATAAAATGGTTGCAAATGAAATTGAAATTTCTATCATACTATTTTTTTTATCGCAAACGGTGGCAAACAAGCAAACAGTACACCTGATGGTAAGTGTTGCTGCCGCTCATGGACCTTTGCTAGGCCGCTGTCTACTGTGAAGAAAGTGAAGGGATTGTGAATGCGTTTAATGAGGTGCGGGGAAACTAAAGGCATCATCAAACTCCACCACACGCAACCACCCTCAGAAAATTGGGCTGCCGGCTCTTTCATTATTAATTTTATAGTAATAGTCTCTAGCTCTAGTAAACTTTGCCTACTCCTCTGGGAAGCATGGGTGAGGCTATGTATTAATTTTATTTAACTTAAAAACTACTAAATACATTTTTAAATATAATATAAACAGAAAAATTATTTAAAAATATAAAAACCGTGTTGACCCACCGGCAGCGAATACAAGGACCAAGTCGCAAGAAGAACTTTCTCACGATGCGCGCCGTGTCCAATAATAAGCCTTCTGCATCAAACCCGCAATCCAACTACCTAACGCGAGTCTCTTTAGATGCTGATCGAGGCTCTCTCTCTTCTATTATTAATATTGTTAATAATAATTTACTTTATTCAAATTATGGTGCTGTGTGGTAGCGGCTTCGAATACTACCAACCCTTGCTTTGCTCGTGGGTGTCGTAAAAGACGACTAAGAGCCCTAGATTGACCCGGACCAACTCCATCTGGTATCATTTGGGTCAACGATTACATTCCCAAGGAGGGTTGGCGTTAGGCAGGCGGCCGGTCATAAAAGTCATTGCCAAAACTTTTTGCAATATGTCAAAACAGATGACATATTGCGTCGACCCCAAGTAATTGGGATGAGAGCAAGATGGTGATGATTTACTTTATTGAAATTATAATAATTAATTATATTCATTTTAGTTTGAATGGATGTGTTTTAAATATTTGGGTCTATAAAGATTAATTTCAACTAAGTAAATTCATTTGTGCTGGGTGATTAATTGTCTCCTCAAAAATATATATGTAATACTAGCTGACCCAACAGACGCTGTCCCGTTCAAATATAAAACAATAAAAGTAATTCTCTTTGGAAACGACCGTAGCGCCACCTATTGGGTCTAATTATTAATCTAAGCGGTTCTCGAATCCACTGAAACACATACAAAATAATTCATTAAAATCGGTCTAGCCGTTTAGGAAGAGTTAAGTCACACACATGGATACCAGAATTTATATATAAATTTATCTCAAGGATTTGTAGTAGATTCTATGTCATCTTTTTAAAATTATTGGGTTGAAACACTGCTCAATATTTCTCACGTCATGAATAAATCAACCATTAATTAACCCGATACTGAAAGTACTTAAATATCGGATTAATTAATGGTTCTAGAAACAGGAAATAGTTCTAATTAGGTCTTAGTCGAATTAATAAATTATTTAGGTACCTCATTACTCTGGTGGTTGCGACTCTTACAGTTCTTTTTCTTTTTAGTATATAAATATTATTTAGTATTCTAGTGCTCTCAGAAAAATATTGTACAGATCGACTGCACATATGGCGTAGTAGTGAAGATACTGACTTATCATGCCAGAGTCGCGTGTTCAGTTTCCATGATACGGAGTTTGGTCTAGTCTACGAGCTTCAAGATATCTTCTAGCGCACTGGTGAAAAGTTTTGGGGCGATGATGTCTCCCTGTTTAACACTACTCTGCAACTGGATCAGTTTCGTACTCTTACCCCAGATGCAGATCAATATAGTAGTGTTTTTTTACAAACACTTTAACACTTCGATGTATCGATAGTCGGTCTGACATCACTGAAGGGACTATAGCACTGGCCAATTTTCAACGGAATCAAAGGTCATAATCTGCAAATGTCCTACTACAATTAGACAGAGACCGATTAGACGCCTCGGTCTCCTGCATAATCTGGCGTAGCATGTGGATGTGGTCTGTGGTACTATAACCTTTTCGGAATGATAAAATTGAATAACTTCTATAGGGCTTTTATTATAGCCTTGCTGCCGGTCCTCGGGAGTTCTATTGTAGTACCGTCATCTCCCGGTACCTCCCGTTCTTTAATTCTTTCAGTGCCATTCTGGTCTCGTACAAGTTGACGTCCGGGACTTCTTCGGTGTAGTACCGAGTTAGCTTGGATCTGGGCTTGGACTAAGCCGGATTCTGAAATGATATATATATATTTCTCCATCAAGCCCTTCGACCTCTTCCAACACAATGGAACAATTGACTCACATCTAGTTTCTGCAGTTAATTACTAGCGAGTGAAGGAGGATATTGCTAGTCCGAGAATTGGTGAGGGCCTTAATATTAACTTTACTATGATTTATCATCAAAGTATTTGATCATTAGTAATCATCATCCTTTTTTATAGTATGGTAGGCAGGTAAATATGGCATGGTAAATACCATTTGATACCAGAGTAATATCTAGTTACGGAGACAAATTGAAAGCATGAACAATTTATTTCGTTTCGATATATCATATTGGTTTTCTAAATATAATTATATTAACACTGTTGTATGTTTTGGTAGTTAAGACTGCTCATCTTTGCTTACTTCAAAAGTTAGGTATCATTATATTTACTATCTATTAAGTATCTTGTTATAATCTGGTATGTTTGCCACATAAGTACCTAACCGTATTCTCAGAGCTAGAATAATTTATTGCTTTACTGTTACATTTTGTGAGGATGTTATTACAATTATATAGCAACAATATACCTATATTGGGCATGCAATAGTACATTTGTTGTACATTTCAAATGTCGATTTATATTTTTAGTGTTAATGCAATGAAATTAAATAAGAAAATCTATGTTATAAAGTATAATAATCTATATTTTATTATAGTATTACAATATTTAATATATTGATTAATTAATATCATTAGATTATTTAATACATTATATTAATTCATTAAAATTATAGAAGTCTGTTATATAGTTACGATTTGTCATTAAACATTCGTCTATAGAGTAATAACGTTTCCAAATCAGTCATTTATTGAATACATTTTTAAATTTTATAAAATGCAGGTTTTTAATGTTATATGGTATTTTATTATATATGGTTGAGGAAACACCAAAGACCTCTTCTGCTTGAAAGATGTCTTAAATTTTACCTGGCAAAGTTGGTATCTATATTGAGCACGTGTGGAGATTATTTTTATGTCGATAATTTTCTAAATGCTTGAGGATTTGCCTTTACAAATAGAGCAATTTGCAGGATGTACAATGAAGATAAGGTTAATACTTTTAGGGACTTAAAATAAGGTATACAGCTGTCTAATGTTTTTAAACCACACATTGATCTTAGGCAGCGTTTTTGAATTTTACAGTCAAGAGTAGATCCAGCCCAAAAATTAACTCCTTAACAGAGAACTGAGGCAACCAACCCATGATAAGCTTTCAGTATTGTATCACTATTAACTTTTTTAGAAAACTGAAATGTGAGTCGTCTTGTACGTCTTGTACGACATCCACGGGCAAGATAGGGAGTGGTAAATTGTATTCTTACTCCGTCACCACACGGATAACTATGGAGTATATAGTGATATAATATATCACTGCATATTATTATCATACATTCATTCAAAAAACCGTCTAACACAATAGATTTATTAGGATTCCATAGTAAGCCGTTAGATGGCACTAGGTCATTTGATAAAACAAATTATATTTAATTTAAGTTACACATTCTCGCTATTAGATAGCATTAGCTATAACATGAAACAATTATTCAAATCAATTAGTATTCGTGTAGATACTTATATGTAGAAGATGGATTGAATAGCACACAATGTTATATCATCTTATTATTTTGTAAAATACAGAATTCCATCGCCAAGTATTCACAATGTAATTCATAATAACATTTGTTTATGGATCGGTTTTGGTCTATGCTTGGCTAGCTGGCCAATAGGAACCTTTCCTTTTGAAAGAGGATGACGCCATCTTTGATGCGACATGACACGAAGCGTTGCGTCGTAAAAGTTTGCTCTCTCTTGGATCCCGTCATCGAGCGAGGTCGGACGCGCCATGTGCGGGGCTTGTTTCATACTTCTCTTCTTGTTCCCGTAATGGCGCCGCTTGCAACGCGCTGGTACGCCGCCTTTTTTCGTATTACACTAGCAACCTGTTCAAAATGGCTTCGTGACCGGTGAGTCTGTCGAACATTTATTTTTTTTGGCCACATGCCACGTCCTGGGTCAGCTTTGCTGCATCAGCTGCGCTGGCTATCACTCCAGCATGGTGCCACACCCTTCCGCTTACATGCATAGAGGTGCATGACGGATTACCAGTCCGGTTGAGACTGTGTGCTTATCTGCATATTCAACGACGAAGAAATCGACGGACGCTGGAGATCGCATAATCTAGTCGCCAAGCGGTAACGATACGCTGTCCTGAAGGCGCGCATTTCCCCGCGGACGTCCAGACCCAGTACACGTCGGGACGTGCTTCTCATGGGATGCAGTCCTTGTCGACGTCTTGTTTGTTCTTTGTTAGTAATAAGTGTAAACGTATCGCGTGCATTGAACTTTCTCTCGCTCAGTGGATTAACATGGGAATGTGATGGTTATAACCACGTGTAATTTGTAGTGTGCAACTGACAACTTATAGACTTGTAGGTATTATTAGATAAGTAGTAGTAAGCTATCGTAATTGTAACCTGGGTACCATCCCGATAGGGGTGATGTTATGTAATATGTTTTCCATCAATATACAGTGCAATGTAATTAGCATTTTTATTAGAGTACTGTTTAACTCTCCTCTCACAGGTGACATATCCCTAGGGGCGCAATAAACATTTCCACAAGGGGTCCTTGAACTAATAGTCTGATGCAGTCTGCCAGACAATTCCAAGGCCATATTAATTGTATTCATAATTCTTCCATAACTACAGATTATCTCCTACATACCACAGATTCCTTTCTCTTATACACGACAAGTAGCAGAGGATCTGGATTGCTGCATAACGTTCTGGGTTATATTATTTTTATTTGTACATTGGGTATTGTTTTCAATATCAATGTCTATCTCAGAAATTGAGATAATTCGCGTAAATCAATAAACACTATTATATAGCTTACATCTTAATCTTCTATTAAAACTTCTTGCATAGGCCTTTTAGCGATAAAACTCTTGTAAAAATATTATTTTCACGAAGCGCGAAGTACTTTTATGAGAAATGTATGACAGATTAATGACTTGTGCCGTGTGCGGTGTTGAGAGGCCAACCGACTTGCACGCTGTCACTACTTTTTGAATTAAGGCTTCTGATTAAATGAAATCTATGTCATGTGACCAATGGTTAGACGCGCAATGAGCAGCTGCATCTGAAGGCATTAAAATGTGAAAACAGCCAATTTTTGACTTACGCAGTGTTGTAAGCTAAGGGACGATATGTGGATTTACTTAAACACATACATACTCGTATTTCTCCATCATGAGGTTTCTAAGTCAGTTTATGGTAGATCGTTATCCCTTTTTTTTTTATTTTTTTTTTTTATTTTTGGGGTGGGCTGCGGTCGGCGCGCTCCTCGCACAACTCCGTCCGGGGCGACAGAGGGGCGTAAGCACGCAACACCCGCAACCCACCTGAACACCACGTCGCCTTCGTCGTTGGACCGACCACCGGAGCAGGGTTACTTGTCATCAGTGGTCGGCCGACGGAATACTCCCTACTTGGGGTACCCTCCGATCGACTGACGTCCTCCCCTCGGGGAGGACGTCGGTCTTTCCTCACGCGGTCGGCCTCTCGGCGGGTGACGGACTAATCCCCGATCACGTCACCCGCGGCCTCGGCTAGGGCGGCACGGCACGCAGGTAGTCGCGCCTGCGCCGCCCCAGATCGTTATCCCTAGGAATTTTGCGCCATATTCACGTTTTTTTATGTGA
Source organism: Lymantria dispar (assembly GCA_032191425.1). NCBI lineage: Eukaryota > Metazoa > Arthropoda > Insecta > Lepidoptera > Erebidae > Lymantria > Lymantria dispar. The sequence goes on along the minus strand of CM063452.1, from coordinate 24,753,411 downwards.
CATTGATTTTTTTATTTTCTAAATGTTGATGGAAATGCATAACTTTATTTTTATTTAAGTTAATTACGATATTATTTTTGTTGACCTAATTTATGATGTTAGAAAGATAGTTATTAATATCATACTGACAGTTTTTCAAATTTTTGCATTCAGCTAAGGCTATTCTTTATTCTCACTACTTTTCTAAGTGTAGTATTCAATCTCCATAGTAGGTTATCAATTTGTTCCAAATTACTGTCACATACCTATCTATATATTAATACGTGAAGCAAAAACTTTATATCACTTTTTACGAAAATTACGAGGATGGACAGGTATGAAATTTGGCACAGTTGAAGTATATAATGAAGAGAAGTGCATAAAAGTGAAATTTCATATAATAATGGATTAGAAATACATTAAATTCATTAAAAAAAGGATTACGCACACTACCATGCAATCGCTACACACACACATACACACACCAACGCTTATACACTTTTGTTTACAGTTAAAATCTCTGGTCGAACTGAATGTCAAACAAATTCAAACAATCATAAATATGATGACAATGGCTAATAGACATTTGTACTTATATTTTAGTTGTACATCCTTACTAATATTATAAATGCGAAAGTAAGGATGTTTGTTTGTTTGTTACGCTTTCATACTTAAACCCCCGAATCGATTTCAAAAAATCTTTCACCAATGGAAAGCTATAATATCAGGGAGTAACATAGGCTAAATTTTATCCCGGTATTCCCACGAAAACAGGAACTATGTCGCGGGTAAGGCGACTGAAACCGAAGCGAAGCTAGGGTGGGTTGCTAGTACATAAATAAAATTAAAAGAAAATTGGCAGCAGAATAATTAATTTAATTGAATTGTGACCAAATTTCGACCACTCGGCGACCATTAGTCAATAAAATAAAAAAGTCTGATCGTCGTTAATGCAAATTAGTGTGTTTAAAAACCACGAGTGTTTTTACTAAAATCGTTAAAATAATTAATTACAGATTTTATTTTATAGCTGTAATATATTGCACTTAAATACGTTACAATGATATAAGATTGTTTATATTTTACTGAATCCCACTTATCTAATATTATAAATGCAAAAGTTGATATAGATGTTTGTTACCCTTTCACACAAAAAGTTCGTAATAGATTTTGATGAAACGTTACTGTAATGTAGCTTACATATTAGCATAGGCTACAATAACGTAGCCTACAAAGGCTACGATTATAAAGATTCTATGTAAATTGACCATAATACTACGGTAAGTATCAAAGTCAGTCGGAAAACAGCTAGAAAACGTTAAGCGAATACATCACTCACCTTCGTTTTGAAGACGATATTGTTCTTATGGCAGAATCCATGGAGGATCGTGGCACCATGCTCATTGATCTCATCAGGGTATCTCAACACTTTTACAAATGAGCAAGAACAAGACGAAAGTCATATCCTATGCCCATCTCATTCTAGTAAAGGTCCTAATTGGCAATGAGATTCTCGGGGTTGACTATCGTACTGTCCACCTTAGTCCCACAGCCTAGTTTTTAAGTTTCATTTAAGTTTTTTTATTTACACCCACGGGAAAGAGAGGAACTGATCGCATTCTTACTGTAACCCCATACAGGAACAGAATGGCATATGCCGTATGCCGCAGAATGGCATATGAACTTATATAAGTTCACATACATTGCGTTATGTTTGGAACGAAGTGCAATAAAGCTGAAAATTCACACATTTAAACACAAACATTGCTATGGACGCTTTAGTCATTACATTTCACCGACAACTTCAAATTAGGTTCAGTCGGCATTTAGAAAATTAGAGAGCGAAAATAAAGTTACAGTGTCATTAGAGTAAAAGCTTTAATATATTTCTTATGTCTGGGTTTTTATAGTAGCTATTGTACCGAAATATGGCATTCTGTATTTGTATCTCTAAATCATTATTTTTTTACTACCGTCAAAACGGAAAATGAAAGATAAATTCAAATCAAATCAAATCATTTATTTGCAAAATATGGGTGTAAAATATTAGTTGTTACAGGTATTGAATGTATCACCACATTTGACCGTCAAGCGGTATGCAAAAAGAGCTAATGCTCTCAGAAAAAGTACAATATGTTTCGCCAATTTAAATAAATTATTTAATTATGCAATATCAATAATAATAACAGTAATGTCCACAGTAATAATAATAATAATGTCAACAGTAATAATAATAATAATGTCAACAATAATAATAAGTCAAGCGGCATGCAAAAAGAGCTAATGCTCTCAGAACAAGTACAATGTGTTTCGCCAATTTAAATTAATTATTTAATTATGTAATGCCAATAATAATAATGTTCACAGTAGTAATAATAATAATATCAACAATAATAATAATTTCAGATAATTAAGTAATATAAAAACACAAACATAACAATAAAGCAGTAATTACATATCCGTCTTTCATTTGCCGTTAGTATTATATTATCTTTCATTTTCCGTTAGTAGTAGTAGTAGTTAGATATCAAACATCACAGCTTCAAAAAGTAGTGGAACAATGTTCGAACGATCATCTATAAGCTGTATAGTCATGCGGTGGTATAAATTTTTCGCTATCGCACACTTTGTAGCAATTTAATTTTTAATTGCACTGATGCCGTATTCTTCTAAGTAACACGCTCGACATTAAGAACCTGGGGTTTATTCGCAGTCTCGCGCGTAATTATTTGGTCATTTCGAATTATTTTTTTTATATTTGGATATAATTTATAAATCATCATCATCATCTTGCTCTTATCCCAATTACTTGGGGTCGACGCAATATGTCATCTGTTTTGACATATTGCAAAAAGTTTCGGCAATGACTTTTATGACCGGCCGCCGGCCTGACATCAACCCTCCTTGAGAATGTAATCGTTGACCCAAATGATACCAGATGGAGTTGGTCCGGGTCAATCTAGGGCTCTTAGTCGTCTTTTACGACACCCACGAGCAAAGCAAGGGTTGGTAGTATTCGAAGCCGCTACCACACAGCATAATTTATAAATATTAATAATATATAAAATCATTTATTCCTTAATGGGTATTGTTGTCATTTAAAAATTAAAAAAGAAAAAGCTCCCTGGGAGATAGACTGCTATGAAGGACCTCTGCATAGTAGTCTAATTGTCGGCTGGTTTGAGCCCAATGGCATGCAATCTTCACTCTTTTGAATTTCTGTGTTTTCCATAGTCAACATACCAGCGTCCTACGCATAAGGAAGAGCATGGTGAATAGTATTTATAATTCGTTATCTGTGATAACTACAAATTTTTTTTTTTGAGGCTGGGCTGCGGTCGGCGCGCTCCTCGCACCACTCCATCCGGGGCGACAGAGGGGTGTAAGCACGCACACCCACAACCCACCTACGATGCACGTCGCCTTCGTCGTTGGGCCGACCACCGGAGCAGGGTTAGTTACTTGTTATCAGTGGTCGGCCCGACGGAATGCCCCATACTTGGGGTACCCTCTCCTCACGCGGTCGACCTCTCGGCGAGTGACGGACTAATCCCCGGTCACGTCACCCGCGGCCTCGGCTAGGGCGGCATAAGGCGCAGATATTCGCGCCTACGCCGCCCCGACTGTGATAACTACAATAAGGTAATTCGTATCAAATCGTGAATAACTAATTACCGCTTGCATTAACAACAAACAAAATCTTGTGAGGAATTCTGATATGAAATGTAAAATGATTCTGGAATAGAGGACAATCTCCGCCATGAAATGTACCCTAAGACCGATGTCTCGGCTATGGGCTATATATTAGAGCATGTTTCTATTTTTATATTATATGGTCTAATCCTTAAATATCGTTATAACTTTGTATTGCGAAGATGCAAACGGCATTTCAATTGGGAAAAAAATAATCATCTTGGTTCATAAACGTCCCACTGTTGGACTCTAGCCTCCACTACGATAGGAGAGAAATTAATCTACTATACCATGCTGATCAGGTGGCTTGGTATATAGTATTATTTCGATATTTCCTTCTCTTGCATAGATGTTATATGCACATTATAACCTGTAGTCATTTTTACGACCCTCACGGATAGGATAATGTGTAAAAAAATGATTTATTTTGCATATTAGTCAGACTAGAAAGCTGAACCTAACCTCATTATCATCATTATTTTCTTAATGAACCGTCAGCTGATTTTTACGACTGCTACTGCCAAGTCAAAGGTGTCGATAGCCATATTCTTACCACGTCGCCATACGAAGACTTATATAATTCAAACTAATAAACACATCGAGGATTTACATAGTATTTAGTATTTATATGAAACTTGAAATTGGACAGATTTGAAATTCAAATTCTTGCCTTGTTATATATTTCTGGTATTCCTACAGAGTTCACATGTAAGAGAACTAGTTATGCGTTTTGGAATGCTGCCAAAAGTTATTTTACTTTGCACGTATTGTACCTATATCTAAGCATTTCTTAGCGAACTGGTTTAAACATTAAATGAATACGAACTTTATTCTCCTTAGAAGGTAAATTGACTTACCATATCACGTTGGTTAAACGGTTTCGCCTAAGTTTCATTCCGTGTTTATGTTCCCCTACCCTAATGTTAAGTGCTTACGTTCTTTATTTATAATGTATGATATATGAAGGTAAGTATATTCTTCACAGTAGCAAATCTTAATAGTAATCGGGATTGCAGGAAGGTGATGATGAGCAAATCTTAAAAATATTCTTCATAACGTTTTAACCCCGATTTTGAAGTAAGAAAGATATGGCAGTATAGTGGAGTCTACCATTGTGACTGTAGATAAGAACGCGCCTCATACTTGGTAAACCTTAAAAGGTTTCGTTAGCTTGTAGAAGTCCACTGTCGGACAAGGGTCTCCCCACGAGAATGCCTTTCAGACTGAACCTTTGCTATACACATCCAATGGATCGCTGATCTTTTTAAAATTTCATCACTCCACCTGTCCACCTAGTTGAGGAGTCGTTCGACGCTGCGTCTGCCGATTTGTGGTAGAGAGCATTTCTTTCTTAACCGTTGTTGGTCCGATGAACGGCATGGCCTACCCATTAGTACTCACATATGCTAATTCTTTGGACTACTTCAGTTACATCCGTGCTTCTACGTAAATATGGATATTTAACATTTTATTACGTCGATAAATACTGAGGATAACCATCTTCAAAACACGCTGAGCGACTTTAAGCCTTTTTATGAGGGCGCCATTTAAAGGCCACGTTTTTGGGCCAGTTTATAAGTTACAGACGCAATATATAGTAAATAATCTCACTTAGCCGCGTGGTGATGGAATGAGAATACAATTCACTACACCCTATCTTGCCTATAGGGGTCATAAAAGACTACGAAGGGATATGATATTCTTATAACATCTATAGAAGAGAATCAAGCGCGGTGTAATAGGTCAATTTTCCTCTTAATATGGAGACGGCTTGAGCTCGACAATGGGACGTATATGAATTGAGATGATGAATCTCTTTAGCGCTATTATTGTTAAATCTTTAAAATAAAAATGAATTTTATTTAATAAACATGTACAACTATACTACTTCTCTCCTCCTTCTCAATATACTTATTATCATACTTATAGGCCTCCCCCGAAAAACTTTATAGGCATGGTTCTGTACTGCTTGCATTCAACAACTTCCTGCGACTTTTATGTGGTGAGGACATTAAATTAATATGCAATTAAATTACATTTTGGATGACTTTAAATATAAACAAAACTTAAGAAAGATCGTCAATGTTTGCTATTAAAAAGAATTTAATTTTTTTGTTCTTATTAATATGGACATAAGATTGTTACTTATATAATTCAAAAAATAATAGGTAGATATATCTCGATTTTGAATAAAGCTGAACCAAATTTAAATTAGGGATTCAGATCTTGTACAGCCTTTCGAGGCGTAAGAGAACAATTTGTCTTGATACGCTTTGTAGATTAATCAATCAGTATTCCGACGCTCGTCTGTGGCTTGACGTAATTCTTAGAGACATGATATACTCTCGTGTGTAACATGTAATTTTAGGGTTTCTGTTTCTAACATTACATTACGACAAAAATCAGAAGAATATGTTGTAGAGTAAGTTTTTTTTTTAGGTTCGTGGGTTACAGTCGGTGCACTCCTCGCTTCACTTCGTCTGGGACGACAGAGGGGCGTCAGCACGCACACCTGTAAGCCACCCGTATAGCACGTCGCCTTCGTCGTTGGGCCGACCACCGGTGCAGAGTCCCTTGACTTCAGTGGTCGGCTTCACGGAAATATAGAGTAAGTAGTAGAGATATTAATAGTTATTGTTAGCACTTTATAGAATTCCATCATATCATCATTACCCTGTTCTTATCCCCAATTACTTGATGTCAACTCAATGTATACTCCCCTCCCATCGCACATATTACAGCAGTTATTGATAATAGTTATATAATCGGCCAGCAGACTGACGTCAACCCTCGTTGTGAACGTAATTATTGACTAAATGGCATCAGATGGAGTTGGCATAAAGCTTTTAGTGGCCTTTTACGACACCCACGAATAATTTAAGTATTGGTAATATTTGTATCTGCAACTACAAATCACTTATATTATAACACAGGTAGAAGACAGATAAAGAAAATACAATTATAAAATCTACTTTGTGTTTGAAAATTCTCAAGAACTTTTATTACACAGTTATCGTTTTGATCATGGGTTAACAGTGTGATAGAGTTATTGAGAAAAGTGAGTTACTTTAGCTAGATACGAAACCTATCCACTACCTTTGGCACAGTAATACAATAACACATCGATTGCGGCCGCTTCACCGGGCAAATATTTATATTCTGTAGAAACTTTAAACATTTTAAGTTATAGTTATAAAAATAAATCAATACAATAAAGATTTTTTACGTTTATGCAAGTATTTAATATTATAAATTAAACTATTTTTACAGATTTTATCGCGGTGGTATCAAAAACAATTTTATGTAGAAATCAACTTATAAAACAATATCTCATTCTTTATCAAATGTAATGTTTAATTATGGTTATTTAGTGAAAAAATCAGAATGGTGATAGAGTAAAAATAAAATTCACCACTTTTTTTATTGTTTGTGGGTGTTGTAAAAGATGACTAAAGGGAAAAGGGGACGACTAAACAAAACACGGAAAACTCGAAATGAAATCCTTGACCAAACAATCTGACTAACATGGAATATTAGATGAATTTTCCTTCCATTATGGAGGCCTCGAGCCCTGTATTGGGACGTATGATTTGTGTTGATGATGATGATGACGACTGTTAAATTAACTACATACATTTTTGTGAACGAACTTCAAATATATTTTGATATTTTCGAAACACCTTTCATTATTTTCGTAACTATTAACTTCGTTACCCCTAACCTTTAATTTACATTCATGTTGATTTTTTATATAATGCTTTTTTTATTACGTTCGGTGGATAACGAGCAACCTGATGGTAAATGTTGCTGCCGCTCATGGACCTTTGCAAAGCCGCTGCCTACCGTGAAGAAAGCACGTCTTTTCTTTGAAATAAGAAAGATAATTACTATCTAACGCTAACCGAAGCAGATAATATAAGTTAAAATCAATAAATGTTTCCTTCCATCGTATTGATATTATCGGATTACGGTCCTTAGTCATCTCTAACGTCATGCGCGGCAAAAGAGTATATGCATTGTGTTTTAATTTTATTATACGGCAACATTGTTTTTATTATTTATCGACTTGATATTAAGTTAAATTGCCGCGTAGCGACGAGTAAGAATACGACTTACCTACTTATTTCTTGACCCAGAGTGTCATAAAAGATGACTATGATATATAAAATAAAAATGAATAATAATAACATCTACGCAAGAGAAAGACTCGATATTTAATCCTATAACAAACCGGCTAATAAGATAGTCCGCGTCAAGCTGCCAAGGCCATCTGCGGCCAACAGCTGTACACACACAAAAAAAAAAAAAAAAAAAAGAACCGGCTGATAAGTATGGCATAGTAGATTAGCTTCGCTCCTATTATGTAAGAGGGTTGAGCCCAGCAGTGGCACTTGCATGTGCTGAGAAGATTATATCAAACGTGTACGTGTCTTTTTGCTCAAATAACTTGTTCAAGCACTGATCTAAATTGCACTCATAATAATGTTCAAGCGTCCATCTAAATTGCTTTTATACATAAGTTTATGTTATGCACTACTTATTCATAAGGCGTCTTCAAATATACGGTAGACGTAACTTTTAATATAAAAATTATAGTTACTCTTTTCTCATCACTGCTACATGTAACTAGTTCTCTTAATTCAATATACGAAATAATCAAAAATATCAGAGTTTCACTAAAGAAGTTCCTTACATGTGCCTAAACATAACTTTATGTCCATGTACAGATACGCATCTTAAAACTAATAGGGATCAAATTCGTTGACTTTGCAATTTGCGTATATAGGATAGATTTATGTTAGCAATTTTTTTTTTATCTAATACCCTGTTCAGGTTTCGTATGCATAGCTATATTATACATAAACTACATTCATATATTGACTGATTTATAAGGGATGGCTATGGTGAGTATAGACTCTGTATGAATAGTAAGTATATATAACTAGCTGAGCCAACAGACGTTGTTCTGTACAAATAACCGCCACCTACCGGGTTCAATCGTGAATCTAAACTATTCTCGAATTCCCTTGAACATGCACAAAAAACTTCATCAACATCGGTCCAGCCGTTTAGGAGGAGTTCAGTGACATACACAGGTACACAAGAAATTAATATATAAAGACAAGCTGACCCAACAGACGTTGTCCTGTTGAAATAAAATAAATTCTCGTTGAAATCGACAGCAGCGCCACCTAAAGGGTTCAATTGTGAGTCTAAACCGTTCTCGGATCCCCTTGAACACACAAAAAAATTCATCAAAAACGGTCCAGCCGTTTAGAAGGGCTATGTATATAAAATATCTACGCAAGAGAAGGCAAATTCGAAACAAAACCCTATACCAACATGTCTGACCAGCGTGGTATAGTGGATCAATATCCCTCTCATTGTGAAGAGGGTCGAGCTCAATAGTGGGACATGTTTGGGTTGAGATGATGATGACTGGATTTTGTGTGAAAATTGTGACTCCAATAAGTCCCAGTGCAAGACTCGTACCGTCTACATAGTGAAAAGACAAAAGAAAAGACCTAACCTACCACGCTGGTCAATTTGCGGTTATATTTCGAGTTTTCCCTGTCTTGCAGTGAGTTATCTTGAGACTCCTGGTAGTCTTTTACAATAGCCCTCGCGAAAGAAAGGTGTGTAAGATCCTATTTCCATGTGAAGTGAAAACTAAAAAAGTCCTTCAAATCCCCTGGAAGGGTGGAGAAAGGTTGTACGCTTGTATTGCTAGGCCCCATGTAGGCATGCTATCGCCCAGGATAGCCAAGCTAGGAACAATTAGAACATAGCGATAGAAAAAAAACAAAAAACGTATTTTGATTGGTAATTTCCCGCCTTTTTACGAACTGTGTCCAATACAAAAACGTACAAAATAAAGGTCTATAATTAAATGTAAGTAATAAAACTAACTAATATGAGGTCCTTGTAAAATATATTAACTATTTCTAGCAAAGTGCTCGAGCGTTGATTTTAAAGGGTGATGTATCGATCTAATGAATCGATCCAGAACTACATATCGATTTAAAAAAACGATTTTTATGGGTTTGAAAAATCGATTCCTCGATTAATCGATCTCAGATTGCTATCCCTAGTCTGTGGCCAAATAAAATTTTTAGTCTGTGGACATTAAATGTTTCATACATCTTTCACTCACTTATAAATGAAAAATTAGTTAAATAAACATTTTCCAGTGGACCAAATTGTGAATCTACACCATCCTCGAATCCCCTTGAACTCACACAAAAAATTTCATAAAAATCGGTCCAGCCGTCTAGGAGGAGTTCAGTGACATACACACGCACACAAGAAATATATATATATAAATATATATATATTGCTCTTTGTTTATATTGGGGTGAATTATAGCAAAATTGTAAAAAAACTCGAAGTGAAATACTATAACAAGCCATCTGACCAGTGTGGTGTGTTAGGTTAATTTATTTCGTAGTATGGAGGACGCTGGAGCCTAACAGTGGAACTGTGAATGTAATTTTCTGATGATGATGAATAGCAATAAAAGACCTTTACCCAAATATCATCATTATCACAGCTCATATACGTCCCATTGCTGGGATCGAATCTCTTCTGCAATTGGGTAATTGGCTTACTATACCACAATGAGAAGAATATGGTATGTAAAGTGTTTGAAATGTCGGGCAATCAAAAATCAAATACAAACGTTATAAAATCTGAAAAGTAATTTTATTTACTATATATAGATCTTTATATATATATTTCTTGTGCATGTGTATGTCACTGAACTCCTCCTAAACGGCTGGACCGACGTGATGAAATTTTTGTGTGTTTAAGGGGATTCTAGAATAGTTTATATACAAATTTGGACCCAGTATGTGGCTCTGTAGATTTCAAGGAGAATTGCTTTTATTTTATTTGTACAGAACAACGTCTGCTGGGTCAGCTAGTTTTATATAAAATTGTTCCTCTCTAGCAGTTGTGTTATATGATTATATCTGTTAAGTGATTCTTGCTATATCCATCATTATTAACATCATTACAATATTATAATAATATTTACCAATATTAATATGGTCAGATATCTACAAATAATTACGAATAAAGGGAGCTGAAGATGCAATCTAATCTATTTGTCTTTACATAAGTCATCACAATACGAACCTGTATTTGACAGCGAAACATGAACCATTGAAATCGAATATGAATCAAGTCTACAACAGGATTATATTGCTATAGATAAGAAATTATCTGTATGTACATATTTACAAATGTGAAATCTTTTTGATTTTTCTATATACATATTTTTGAAGTTATATGTACTTCTTTTGGCGCGTTAGGGGAAAACGATGCGGGTGACCGGACCGGCGACTTTGTCTGGCACCCGCGGAGAGGTTAGTCTTGCGACGGCGATTAGCGTCCCAGTAGGGAACGTCGACGGGAGAGGATACTTCCTCGGGGTATTCCGCCGGGTCGACCACTGAAGTCAAGGAACTCTGCGCTGGTGGTCGGCCCAACGACAAAGGCGACGTGCTATACGGGTGGGTTACGGGTGTGCATGCTTACGCCCCTTTGTCGCTCCGGACGGAGCCGGGCGAGGAGCGTGCCGATGCGATGTGCCGCCGGTGTGTGATGCCTTTAGTATTACCGAACCTCACCACACTCACACTTCATTTACTTAACGGTTCGGAGAGGCCTACCAAAGTTCCATGTGTGGTAGTACCACTTACCATCAGTCATGCTGTTTACTCGTTTGACAGCTACAGTAATAAAAAGAGGATTCATCAAGTCTGTTACTACTGTATAGCTTTTAAGATAATCACAAGGACATAAAAAGATAGAAAACCCTCACAACATATTCCATTTTCTTTATCCATTCCATCGTAGTAGTCCATATTATGCAATTATTTTTGTAAATATAAAAAAGCTTTTAATTTAATAGTATACTTCGTAGAAGTAAGTTTCGTGAGGACGTAGTTGACTACAAAAGCTAAGCCAGGCCGACTAAGTTAGAACATACGAACGGAATTCTTGTCGAGATTCAGGTGAAACTTGCGGCCTAGAAACGCTGCACAAAGAGAGAGCTAACTTGCAACTTGTTGTTTTGTTACTAAATGAGTACTGTGACAAAGTCTTGTGATGGTATTTATTATAGCGTAATCTTACAAGGCAAATTTAAAATGAACAATTTTATTACCAAGGAAAAAATTTAATACTTTATCATAATGTTCCGACTAAGAATACTATGCCATGCCTTCCTCTATAATATGTTTTAATACCGAAAATAAATCAAATAACATTACTGTATGACATGAAAAAAAAAATAATTATCTCTTATTATTATTCATCTTACCAGCGTTGTAAGTCAATTTCTCTGACATAATAGAGGAATCTCAAGCTTATTAGTGAGACTTTTGTGATATAAAGGTGCTATTTAGGCATCAATTTTATTTAATTCCACGAAAAATATTAAACATATATTTAATTAAAAATAGTAAAGAGACTTCAGATTAATGACAGTATTTTTTTTAATATTTATGTAGTTAATCTGCAAGTCATTTTGTAGGATATGAAATTCATCACATTTCTATGTAAAACTTGCTACAAGAAACGATATTATCAGCAAGTGAACGTTAATGATGATATTTTTGATGCACCACTAGTTAATAACTATTAAATAATATTTTAGACGCAATAGCTAAATCAATAATTTTAACGACCTGGTGAGGGATTAACAGTGCACTTCCCTGAAAATTTATAATATCACCAACTACTACCGTCAACCCGCGTACCAGGCGATGCAATTAAGGCATTATCCTTTTTTCTGCTATGGTTTTTATTCACACTTTATCCAGGCATCTACAAAACATCACCCCCTCTGGGAACTATATGTTCTTTAATGTATGTTCGAGACGTAAGTAGGTATACGAAACCTTATATATTGCGTAGCAATTTAAAAAGTGATGTCTTGTTCTTGATAAATTCTTACGCAAAGCATACGCAAATAGTATTTCACAAATATTGTATTATGGAGATTGGTTTCGCTATTGATTCGCGAGGAGCAAGCTTTTATTTTTCAATATTCATTTTCAAAGACTTTTGAAGAGTGTATAAAATAGTACATACTTGCAAATTTATATCGTAGAACTGGTCAACCATACGACATATTTTATCATTTCAATATTTTAATACACCGAAATGCCTTGTTGCCATAAACTTAATGAATATCAGCTTTGACCTGAAATAAAAGCTATCAAGTTTAATTTAAACAAACAACAGCACGTACAAAACGAGTTCGGTGGACATTTACAATGTAGATTGCTTCAATCTATTTGTTTGTTATTTATATTGAGAGATATAACTGAATTTGTTGAATTAGTAATTAATTAATAATATAGTTCAATTGATAATTAATTTATAATAAATGAATAACTATTATGTTAATTAATAAAAATGGTGGTCTAACCTTAATATATCGTTATATCTAGCTAGCTCATGTAAAATGGAAGCCACGTATAAAATATATGCGCTTACAGTATTTTTTTTTCAAATGACTGGTTAAAAATTGGATGATTAAATAATATTTTGGTGTCATAGTAAGAATACAATTCATCATCTTTCTCGTGGGTATCGTAAAAGAAGATTAAGGGATATAATATGCATATAAGATCTATGCTAGATATTAAAAATTCGAAAAGAAAGTCTATACCAACACGTCAAACCAGCGTGGTTATAGTAGGTTAATTTCACTTCTAATATGGTGTGATGTAAATAAGCTGTGATGATGATAATGATAAAATAAGCAATTCATAATTTATCACTATTATATTTTCAACTAGTACATATATAAAAAAATTTTCTTGTATTTTTCTCAGCACGTGCGCCGGTGAACGGTGGGAACCGTTTGATTTGGGCTTTTTCAAGGACGTGAATTCACATACTACGCCAAAACAGGTTGGGAAAGGGGGTTGGTGTCGAGTTTTTCTCCTCATGCATAGTTATTATATGCATAATAATATGACATAGTTAGGGGGTTTTTATGATACCCGTGGACAAGAAACAAGGTTTAAGAGTATTTTCTTCATGGTAAGTAACGGTCTAGTTGAGTCCTTGATATTGCAAAGGTCCATGTGCGCCAGGCTCACTTGCCATCAGGTGTGCTACTTGCTCGTGTGCTAACAATGGCAGTAAAAAAGGAAACAGGTAACGAATTGTATTCTTTCTCCATTACCAAAAGAAAACGGAGATACAAAATTAAAAAAAAAAAAACACTTATCGAGCATCCAGAAAACAAGAAAATAATAAGAGACGGTATGAGTAATACAGTCAGCTGATGAATCCAACTCGGCTGGGCAGCGTTGGGGAAATTTAAGAGGATCTTCTCGTCCAATATTCCGCAGTGTCTGAAAACAAACGTTTATAACCAGCGTGTGTTATCAGCGATGACTTACGGCACTGAAATGTGGTCTTTAAATGTCGGCCTCATAAAAAAGCTGAAAGTCGCTCAGCGTGCTATGAAGAGGGCTATGCTCGATATTTCTCTACGTGATATAATCCGGAACACGGAAATCCGTAGTGGAACGGGTGTAACCGACATAGCTCGCAGAATTAGCACGTTGAAATGGCAATGGGCAGGCCACATTGCTTGTCGAACCGACAACCGTTGGGGAAGAAAGGTTCTTGACTGGCGACCACGAATCGGACGGCGCAGCGTAGGACGACCCCCCCACTAGGTGGACTGACGACATTCTCAAAGTCGCAGGAAACCGGTGGATGCAAGTGGCGCAGGGCCGTTCCGAGTGGCATTTTCGTGGGGAGGCCTATGTCCAGCAGAGAACGTCTGTAGGCTGATGGATGGATGGATGAGTAATACATGAGCTGACCTTGTATTTTCACAAACGCGTATTAATAAGCAGCTGCTAGATCGTAAAAAGAATAAATAGCAGTACTCAGCTCAAAAAAAGTGTCTTCGAGTTGTGTGCATGATTCAGCCACCTATAGCCCATAAAATATAGGATCATCTCTGTGACAATTATCCCTAGTGCTGCCACATTTACGATAAAGTCCGTAGTTTTTTTATCGATAAAACTCTTTATTTTTATAATTGTGATTTTCTATTATAATTAAAATACAATCTTTTTGATTTTATTTCAAACAAAAACTGTTTTTGACTGTTTTAATTATTCAAAAGGAGTACAATCAAGGTCTAGGTCACTATTATCGTCATCGCTGGAGTGTTCCTGCTAGAACATTTCTATTTTTTTTTGCCAAAATAGGGACAGTCACTACATCAATCGATCAATTTCGACTGTTTTATAAATAAATATGTCTAGTTCATTGACCATAATACGATAATAATATTATCATTTACTCTGAGACGAAAAGTAGTTTTTTAATGTTTAATTAAGTCAATTTATATGCTGTGTGGTAGCGGCTTCGAATACTACCAACCCTTGCTTTGCTCGTGGGTGTCGTAAAAGACGACTAAGAGCCCTAGATTGACCCGGACCAACTCCATCTGGTACCATTTGGGTCAACGATTACATTCCCAAGGAGGGTTGACGTCAGGCAGGCGGCCGGTCATAAAAGTCATTGCCGAAACTTTTTGCAATATGTCAAAACAGATGACATATTGCGTCGATCCCAAGTAATTGAGATAAGAGCAAGATGATGATGAATTAAGTCAATTTATGTATTTTATAATGTAACTGTCTGTTTTAATTATATGTGATACAAAATGAAATAGTAAACATGTCGCTCGTTCAAACTTAATTCGTTGGTTTCGTTGACAGATGTCACAGAGATCAAGCTATATTTTATGGATTATAATAGCTGTAAACCCCACTTCATTAATTTAAAAATATTAACTTTAACTTCGCTTTATATATATGAAGTGGCGGCGTTCATCAGAGAGAATCTTAACTTGTATGAAACTCTTACTAATAGGAGACTACAGAACACTTTAAGATTAAGACAGCACAAAATAGCATCTTTCTCAAAAAGCATTTTGGGTATGGCTCCTCCTATTTATAACAAACTGCCGAAACAAATGAAAGCTGAAAATGTCAGTAACTTTAAGAAAACTCTCAAAAAATTCCTAATAAATTAAACCTATTATTCCATCAATGATGTTTTAATGACAAATCTATATCATGCTGAATTTGATCTAATTATATATATTTTTTCTCTATAATATAATAATTAATAAACTAATATACTATAAATCTATGTTTCAAATGCCAAACAACGGCTAAACAGAATGAGCAATCTATATTTATGTATTTATCATCTATTTTACTCTGTTTAATGTGAATAAATGAATTTGAATTTGAACTCTTTTAAGCAGTTTAAAGCATCAATTGATCACCAACTTGCTTGCCAAACATGGTGATTATTTTTGTCTTGGATAAGTCTATATTTAACAGTGCTAATATCTTAGTATTGAAATTATCGTGAGACTGATCCATATTATAATATCTAAAACGGCAAAAACACTCACGTGCTGAGATCGATTACGTCGACCCGGGTTTCGAGCATGTCCGATGCTCATCATCAGGGCGAGTGCGCAGCGGCGCCTGCGAGGCCCCGGCGTGCACGCCGGTCGCCGTAATCAATCTCAGCACGTGAGTGTTTTTGCCGTTTTAGATATTATAGTCTTAATATCTTTTTTATAACAAAAACATCGCAAACCTTGCTGTTAAGTATTGAAATATAAATTTATTTTCACATCATTAGCTCTGCCAAAAATTTCGTACAAAAATTAGATGAAAGTTACTAAGACTATTTGAAGAATGTAATTCTGAATTCTCATTAAAACATGAACCCCACGAATTCAGCAGCCTTGTTCAATTATATTTCAATATAAATTGTTAAAAAACTTCAAAAATATGTATTTTGCTGATAAAAAAGTTCTAGAAATAGTACTACAATGTTTTTTTCATAAAATTTGATTAGGTTTTCTTGTTTATACATACATTATAACAGTATAAGTAATTCAGGTTCATTGCTAATTTAGGCGGCGCGCGGACCGTGTGCGGGAGGAAAGACTCCACGCGGATACGGTCCTCCGCCGACGACTGGGGCGACGCAGGCGCGAGTACCTGCGCCTGACTGCGCTCTAGCAGAGGCTGCGGGTGGCCGGACCGGGGATTTAGTCCGGACACCCGCGGAGAGGTTAGCCTCGCGACGTCGATCGGCGTCCCGGGAGAGGGCACTCCCTCGGGGTATTCCGTCGGGTCGATCACTGAAGGCCAGGAACTCTGCACCGGTAGTCGGCCCAACGTGGAAGGCGATGTGCTATACGGGTGGGTTACGGGTGTGCGTGCTGACGCCCCTATATCATCCTGGACGGAGCGGAGTAAGGAGTGCGCCGACCTTAACTCAGCCCAAAAAAAAAAGTTGCTAATTTCTTAAAATAGATTTAGACATATTTCTTTTTACGAACTTACACCTAAATAAAATGATTCTTTTTATATGTTCACATGTGTATGAATCCTAATCCTATTAATATCATAACAACCTTGCGAGACTGTGCAGATATTTTTTTCGCAAAAATATGATTTAATAATTTTAATGAAAATCGTTTCAGCCAATACAAATATCAGCTTTATATCCTCTTCTTTATTGGCTTATCATCCAATTTTGTTACCTGTCTCGCGCATTGTATTGATGGAAAGAGGATTTTTCTCAAGTCCTCGAGTTTATCTCTTATAATTATATTTGTTGAGATTTCTAACACAGTTTACCTGTAAGCAGATTTTGATGTTATCTATGGAAACCATTAGGGATCGTGCGTTTGTAGGAGTTGTTACTATGGTAGTATCTTATAGTGGTATTAGCCGCCATTAACATAGTTTCCTGATACATGTGGCTAGGAGTTGCATGATAAATCATGAATGTTGTGATATTTTGACTTTCGGAGATAAAATTACGCTTTTAACCTTTAAAAATTATGTCTTAATTATATTAAACTTTAAGAAATAAATAAAAGCCGTGAAAAATCTTTGTCAGAAATTTATTAAAATTTTAATTAAATTTAAAAACTCTATTTTATCTCGATCATAAGCAAATAGTATTATAATTTTTCTGAATAATATCGACGTGTACATAAGTAAAATTGAAAATTTTGAAAAACTACGTAATATCGTTTTTATTATTTTAGTTTGTTTCGCAAACTAAAATAATAAAAACGATATTACGTTGTCTTCAACAGCAATTGTAATTTAACGATTATACTGGCTCGCGTAAAGCACTTAGATTAATCATATGCTATTACATCATTTTGGAAAAGAGCTGTACTCTTACACTGCTGGACCGATATTAACTAACCATAGCTAAAAACTACCGCTAGATTTTAAATGAAAAAAAGCGTATCGAAATCGGTCTATCCGTTTAAGGCCTCATTTACGGAGACGCGGGCCGTCGCGCGGCGCGTGTGGCGTGGCGTCTCGCGGCGCGTCGGACGTTTTATTGTTTACGTAGCGGCGGCGCTTGAAGCGGCACGTATCATCGCACGCGTAAACACAAACTTATAGCAATATGCGATGTTGTTTATTGAGACGCGAGGCGGGAAGAGTGGCGATGCCCGCCGCTGCGCCCGCGTCGTATTCTTAAGCGTGTAGCGGAGCACGCGGCGAGCATTGCTGCGGCGTACGCGGGGTTCTCAGTTAATCCGACCCAAACTTCTCACGTTCCGCTATTATAAACACTGGGCCACTCTTTATATTAAATAACTCACTTTTTAAAATACAATTTTCTTCTAAAAAGTCTATCATATCATACTCCGTTGCGACGGTAACTATGTCTGTGTTGCACAATTAGCAAATGAGACTGGGCAGAAGGTTCCGCCACAGGCATCGCTTCATCGAGAATCGCCGCTGCGTGCGCCGCCGCGTGCGACGCCGCGTGCGCAGCCGCGTGCGCCGCCGCGATAAACGCCGCGTGAGACGTGACGATGCCATCCGCGGGCTCGGCCGTAGAACACGCTCCATTTCAAGCAAACGCGTGTAAAATCGCTTCTCCGTAAACGCACTCATCCAACGCCCTACATCTGAATTTAGTGCGGGCCGCGCAGCCTATCGCAATGCGCGACGCACCGCGTCTCCGTAAATGAGGCCTGAGAGTTACGATGCAACAGAGAGACACACACACACAGCCAGACAAATATGGTCGTCAAACTTATAACACCCGACATTTTGCATCAGAGGTTTAAAAATACAAAAAATCGCGATAAAATATAATGAAAATTACAAATATAGCCCTCTTTGCTCTACCTTCACACTATGCAAGTAACTTTTGATTAAAAAAAGATAAATAGGACTTTACACTAAAGTTAGTGAGGTCTCCTTGAATAAAAAAAATAAGTCTCATTTCTGCGTAGATTTACTACCAACCTTTTCATCCCATCGATAAAGTAACAAAAACAGAATAGCAGTCAAAGTAGTAACATTATTTTCAAATGACCCTGATTGTTAAATCGAGACTAAAGCATTTTGTAAGTTTACTTAAGTAATTTTGTTAGGAAAAGGTAAGTGTGTATTTTTTTATTAATGGGACTAGTTCCACCACACATTCCCCTCATTGTAACTGCTGTAAGCCAGGATTCACAATGGTCTCCGTATAAGATAGGTACGGAGATAGCTTAGGATCCCCAACAAAATTTAAATAGAAAAGCAAAAACAGGAGAAGTTCGAAAAAATTGCACTTCACTCCTATGCAAGGCAGGAAACATGAAATTGGCTAATAATCTAATAGGTAAGAGCATGTATAGCTACGGAAAGAGCAGCAGTATAGCACCACGGATACGACATAGCCAGAGTGGCCTATATGAACTTTAAGATTGATTGCTGAGTAGCTAAGGCAAAAATGCCAGAACGCACGGGTACTTTCTCAAGTCGCAGCAAGACGTGACTTACAGACTATCTAACATGAGGTCGCCCTCGTTACACCAGGACTGCACTTCTTACTCCGTCAGTACCGCAATGTAGTTTTTTTTTTAATTGCCACTCATAGATTTTTGCTAGGCTATTGCTTGTCGTGAAGAAAATAAAGGAAGCGTGAATGCGTGCAATGAGATTTGTTGCTACTTATGGCATCACCAAAACTCACATACGTAAACACCCTCAGAAAGTTGCGCTTTCGACTTACTCGCTCACCGAATGAAGTGTAGAAATAAATTATTGCTACTCAGACGTCTATTTTTTGCGAGAATGTGGTAATACGGCCTGCGACTGTAGACAGACGACTATTGACAGGGTAATCCTATCATATAATCTCCGTGGATGAATTTTCGAATAGCTATAGGTACATACAATTCTTTAGTAAAATTTACTGAAAAACAAAAGTGTATTTTAACCTAGTTGCCGGATTTAAAAAAAGTAAAAGTTACCTAATGCAAAAGTTTATTTGTATAAAAAATTCAAGAGAAAAAAGAAAAGTTCCTTTGAAGGGCTTTGCACAAATTTATAGCTGCTATAACGATTCGGAAACCTACTTGAGCATTTTAGACGCCAATTTCGTGTTTTCATTAATAATTTCTAAGGATAAATATATAATAATACTAATAATATTTATTTGTTGATAAAAATATAATTGGTTTGTTTATCCGGTGATATAAGTATGCTATAGTGATCAGACTTTTCTTGCCATTTATTTGATTTTCAGAAATGTTTGCAAATAATACCAAATAACAAGCTCGAAGTGAAATAATTGTACCTAGATATTAAAACTGTAGGTAGTAGGTAAGGATTTTTCCAATATTCATCATCATTTCACCTCATATACGTCCCACTGCTGGGCTCGAGCCTCCTTCATAATAGGAGGGAAATTGACCTTACCATGGTGGTCAGACAGGTTGGTATAGGGTTTTGTTTCGAGTTTTCCATCTCTTGCATAGATGTCACATTATGCGTAATATATCCCTTAGTCGACACCCACGGGTAAGAGAGGGGGTGGTGAATTGTATACTTACTCCGTCACCAAATGGTAAATTCTGATTTCAATATTATATTAGCCAAAATTAAGTTACCCCATTTACACTATGCTCTCTAACTCTTGAATGATATACGTACCCAACGTACCTATATCAAAGTATCAGAAGATATTAGATGTGCATTTTTTTAGTATAAATGCTGCGATGTTCATGAATCGTAAAAATAATTTTCAAAAAATCTTTTATTTTGAAGTAGCTCTTCACAATATGCGGTTAAGGGGTAATTCAGTTATCCTAAAGAAGTTTTGGATGCAAACGCGTTACGGCGGTAATGCTATTGAGTTTAAAAATAACATTAGTAAATCGTTAATAAACTATCATTAATAAACATTAGTATCGCGAGACCCTGATGTTTGTACCAAAATGACGTCTGCAAAATGGGTGAATTGATAGGTGGATGTATGGGTTGGTGGGTGACAGAGTGAATTTATGGGTGGATGGAGGCGTTGGTGAAAAGATGGGTATCCATGAGTTGGAAGGGTGGATGCATAATTGAAGGGGTGGATGAATGAGTGATTCACACATGAGCATTTCTTTTCAACTTAATCATCTTTTTTTCAATCACGTTTGTAACGATTATATGCACTTTATGTTTTTTATTGCCTTGCCAGTTGCACGTAACTGATGAACATGCATACCTACTTGGGTTTGATGCTTGGTTTTGTATTAATGAAACCTTTTGTTAAATAATTCGGTAGTATACGGCAATATTCGTCTTATATTCCCTCCTTATTTTTATGCCATACCTCTTGCTGCAGAATATAAGCCACTACCAGATTAAATAGGAGAAAAGTGATACTATTGTAACAGAGGTGTTGAAATGAGATATTATTTTATGTTCATTTTCCTCTTAGAATTCTATTCGTCCAATTTTATGCGTTGATCGTTGCTTACGACACTCGTGGGAAAAAAAAATGTGGTGACTCGTACCTTGTCATATTAAGCACGGGCGTTTATATTTTATGAGCTTAAATAAAATGTGAAGGTACTTTATCCTATCTTTATTTTTCTTTTTTGCTCACGCGGTGGAAATGCGTGCAATTCCCCGTCAGTGACAGACATATGTGACAGTGCAATTCGTCGGCCATCTGTACGTCTAAAACCTTTACTTAGTGACCACTTTCTGGCGCGCTACGTCTATGGCATTTATATTATATACGTCTACGGGACCTGATGAGTGAACTATTAAGTAATAACGAAAAAATATTACCTACATTGAAATTGTATGTAAAATACTCATATAAATCTTGTCACAGCCAAATATTGATAACGTAAGATGGAATGGAAAAGCCTTTGTTTAATATTAATGTAACTCATTTTTAACTCATTACTAAAGTGGAGTTTATATTATATAGTAATATAATAAAAAAATAGCACAGAAGAGAATTGTTTATTTCTTATTTCTTTACAAAGGTGTCATAGACTTCAATCAGTTTTCATACGGATAAGAAGATTCAATATGCGGTGAGCTAGTGTTTCTTAGTATTTTTGGTTCCTTTTTTCATTTCGTGTCGTGATGAGATAAGCGTACGAATAACCACTCTCTTGCGTCTCGTCAGTATCGACTAAGGGATATCACATGCAGGTAACATACATGCAAGAAAAGGAAAACTTGATATAAAATTCTATGCCAACATATCTGACTAGCGTCACGTAGTAGGTAAACCCTCCTATTGTGGCGGAGTCCCGAGCTCTGCATTAGGGCTTATGTGGACTAAGATGAGTGGTTTATGCTTAAAGCTATTTAAATTTAAAGTTGTATAGTATCTGGAGAAAGCAAATGCTACCCTACTTCTTTGTATAAAGGAATTATGAGTTGTTAGTTTACAAATTAACTAATCGACCACGAATCATACACATTAATCACTCTAACTAAATAGTAATCATGTTAAATAATTCTATTTATTCGTCGATTTTGCCAATTTATAACCACAGCTTAAACTAAATCAATAATTTTCTGTGTGGCGGTGGAGTACAATTCACCATCCCTTCTCTTACTCATGTAAAAGACTACTAAGGGATAAAATATGCATATAGTAGAGAAGAAAAACTTGAAGTAAAACTCTATACCAACACGTCTGACCGGCGTGGTATAGAACATAGGTTAAATTCTTTCCCAATGTAGTGGAGGTCGGCACCCAATAGTGGGATGTGTATGGGCGAAGATGATTCTGAATCAAGTTATTAAAATTTTCTGTATAGTTAAATGGATAAGTTTGCGAAATTTTATTTAATTTATATTTTTTCATTCCACTTATTAGCGCTAATTACGTAATTTGATACGTATCAAATGTCAATAAATTTGTCCGAGTAGATTTTGCATAAATCTATACCAATAAATAAAATTGGAGTGTCTGTTTGTAATGTCAAAATAATAGGCTTTTTTCATGCTCACACGATTATTTGCACGACACCTATGCCTAAAATAGCAATTAAAAAATTTTTGTCTGTCTGTCTGTCTGTTTGTTCCGGGTAATCTTCAAAACGACTGGACCGATTTCAAAAATTCTTTCACCAATGGAAAGCTATAATATCGGGGCGTAAACTAGGCTATATTTTATCCCGATATTCCCACGGGAACGGGAGCTACGCGGGTAAAATGACTATAACCTATAACCGAAGCGAAGCGAGGGCGGGTTGCTAGTTGTGAATAAATTAACAGACTGACAGAAAACTAAAATTTCAAAAATTATCAGGATTAGCTCCATCAACGAGAAAAGATATTATTTATTCTATGAAAAGTCATGTAACTGAATTTTATGCAAACATGCTATAAAAACTCGATGATTCCATTTTGTCTCCCTATTATTTTATCATCATCATCCCAGCTCATATACGTCTCACTTTAGGGTTCGGGTCTTCTGCATTATGGGAGAGAAGTTGACTTCCTGTATCATGGTAGTCAAAGATCTTGGTATAGGATTTCGTTTCGACTATTCTTTCTCTTGCATATATGTTATATGCATATTATATCCCTTAGTCATCTTTATGACACTCATAGGCAAAAGAGGGTTGAGGAATCGTATACCTACTTCGTCACGCGGCAAAATATTATAAATATAGATTAGCAGAATCCTTTCTAAACTTAACTAATAATGAGCAAATGAAATTTGCATCTTGTAGCAGTATTTAATAGATTTATTTTGAAAATGATATCGAATTCTATTATTAAGTGAACATTTCAAACTTAAAGTAATAAATAACATAGTAAGCACTTCACAACTATGGCTATCCATCAAGCGTATTGTCTGTAACTCCTTGAAGACTGATTGCATTTTACTAAAGTTCTAACATTTCCTCTAAGTAGTACAAATTATTTTTAAAACAGATTTGGAAAATTTTAAATGTTGGGAATGGAAAATATTTATTACACTAAGTGGATACTTATTAACAGAATTCAAATAAAGATTATCAATATTATATCCGCACCATATTTAGGTTTTAAGACACTAAGTATTCAAGTAATAAAGTATAATAATACAGCAACATCATTTATGAAAAGATATAACTTTGTTATTTCAGTTTTAACTACGTGAAAACATGAATTTTAGTGTCTGTAATAAAAGCATGGAGAGATTACTTCACGACTTGAAAATGTCTTGAATGACTTTTGCGATAAAAGGAACCGAAGTTTCAAGTCTGTGTAGCCTTTTTTTTCTTGTTCTCAGTCTATATGATAATATGTCCCGTTGCAGTAATACCACGCTGACACTGACTGACGGGTGCCAATCTGCATTGGGTTTACCACGTTGTCCAGAGAGGTAGCATCCCATACTGGAATCTGTCAGGTTTGGTTTTGTATTTGATTTGTTTTGCAGTTACATTATGATATCTGATGTTTACGGGAGCACTACACATTGTAAATAAAACTACTTTTACGAATTATATCGCGTTTGTATTTGATTTATGATTGCCCGACGTTTCGAATACCTTACAGCATTCATAGTCACGGGGGGACCATGCCATAATACCTTACGGCATTCATGGTCCACTCGTGCGGGCTATGCCGTAATACCTTACGGCATTCATGGTCCACCTGTGCGGGCTATGCCGTAATATCTTACGGCATTCACGGTCATAAATCATAAATCAAATACAAACGCGATATAATCCTTAAAATAGTTTTATTTACAATTTGCAGTTACATTATTATATTCATTGTCGCGACTAATTGCCTTCATACTACGCCACCATTGCTTCATCCATCCATCAGCCTATTGACATCTATTATAGTATACATCATTATTGTCATCTCAGCTCATAAACGTCGTATTCCTGGGATCATGCTTCATCCACAATAGGATTGAAATTGATCTAATAAACTGACCAAACCTATTAGCGCAGAGCTTATTTCTAAAATTCTTCCTTTTTAACAGACTTCTAAAAAAGGAGCAGGTTCACAATTCGGATGTCAGTATTTTTTTTTGTTTCTTCGCACATAACTCCGTCGCTTGCCAAGCGATTTGAAAAATTAGTTTTTATTGGAAAGGGGAAAGGTACTTGCCAAATGGTGCCCATGAAAATTTTATCGAAATCGGACAAACGGTTTTTGAAAAATCAACAATAATCTAAAAATCTACATTGTCTACATTAACGATCTTTTCGTTTACTCTGCATTGCGCTTTGAAGTAGTTTTTTTTTTGCAAAAGATATTTTGTACACTGATGTTATACTTGCTTCCCTTAGTTGTTCTCTACGATACCCCACAGAAAAAGTAAGGGTGATAACATATTTTACTACAACTTACTAGTTAGTTACTTACAACTTATTAGTCATTTAATATGTACATATGCACATAGGCCTTCTCAAAAGGAGATAATACCACCATGTTTATTAGATGATTTGAGGATCGCAGTTGATGTCTATTTTTGCCAAGAGACTGATCATTTTCCAGATTCCCGAGTCCATTCTTACAACCCTTATGGATAAGTAAGAGGGTGATGATAGATCGTATTTTAATCAATACCAATAATTTTGCTGTTTTATGACCTCTTTCAATGGGGACTGCAACAACTAAGATCTATTACTAATAATATTCCATTAATCATAGCTGAAATGAACTCTTAGATACCAACTACCAGCAAATGCCTTTAAAAGGGCTTATACAAAAAATTCTTTGCTAGTAATAACTGGGTGTATTAGCTTTTATAATTCACCACAGATTTTAACAAGACATTTATACCGAGAAACATGGCTGCACTGCTTTATAATACCGCAGTAGAGATGCACAATGGTCATATTTATCATCTTACAATCGCGAATTTGGGATCCTTCCTCCTTCCGTTACTGAACAATAATATTTTAAGCCATCAACTTCCCTGTACATCCTTTCTTGAAACTATTTTTCGTTCTATATATAGGCTTCCAAAATAAATTATTGTTTGCATAATTAAAACACCAAGCAAGTAGTTTACTCAAAATCTCACGAATCAGGAGAATACATTTTTTATCGTAC
Source organism: Lymantria dispar (assembly GCA_032191425.1). NCBI lineage: Eukaryota > Metazoa > Arthropoda > Insecta > Lepidoptera > Erebidae > Lymantria > Lymantria dispar. Next base: position 24,727,321 of record CM063452.1, on the reverse strand, counting down.
AAAATGTGGTACTTTATCATTAAAATAAAGCCATAAATGTAGAAGACAATTGGAATCCAATCTTCCAGATAATAGAAAGGTTGCCTTCAAAGTAGATAGCAGGTATGAATACGTCGTATCTTTAAATTAAAAAAGGATTGGCATTTTCTTCCATTAACTCGCCGTTCTACTTTATTTTATGAAGATTATTTATTTCAAGTTTTATTAATGAATTTTGATACAAATATATTGTCTTTTATTTAAACATCATATAGTTTTTACCTGGTGGCGAAGTAAGAGTACAATTCATCACCCCTCTCTTACCCGTGGGTATCATAAAAGACGACTGAGAGATACAATATGCATATAACATCCATGCAAAAGAAAGCAAACTCGAAACTAAACTATAGAGTTTATTGGCATACCCCCACACGTCAGACCAGCCTACATAGTACCGTAGGTCAATTGCTCTCCCATAATGGAAGAGGCCAGAGTCCAAGGGTGGGACTTCGTGACCTTTAAATACGGGTTTATAAAATCCATCCAATCCATATACATATATCTAATGTATATAATACTTTGTGCGATGACGGAATAAGAATACAATTCATTAAACTCTTTCTTACCCGTGGGTGACGAAAAAAATCTACTAAGGGATTATAATATGGAGAAATCATATAAGTAAGTGATGGAAAACTTGAAATACATTCCTATACCAACCCGCCTAAGTAGCGTAGTATAGTAGTTTAATTTTACTCTCAATGTAGAGGAGACTCGGAGCTTAACAGTGACACATATTTGAACTGAGATGATGAATGTATATAATACTGTATGATATATTAAAAATATTTCAAAATATATACGTACATAACAAAATCTAGATGTGACATTTCGAGATAATGCACGATAAATGTGAACTGGCTAAGCTAAAATAAATAATGCGTATTATAAATCCTAATACAGTGCATTATATCATTGATACTAGTGATATCGGCTATAATATTGATTTATGTAAAAGATGAATGGTTTTAAAGATTATCCTGATATTCAATGCTATTAAAATCAGGCGTACATAACCGATTTGTTACAGAGAGTTCAACCAAATAAGCTTGAAACGATCAGTCAGTGTGGGCAATAGTTTATTGAAGGCACTCAAATAATATCAGTATATATATGCTATAGGTTTTCTCAGAAAATATTTAAATATAATAATAGCATTCCACCTTAAATCTGTCTTATTCTGAAATAATAGCAATGGATAGTATTGATTTAGTGAAGATGGTGATAATATTTAAAAAAATATAAAGAACGATGTTCCAATTGCATACTTACTCCCTATTAGCTATCGTTTTTTCCGTTAGCCCACGATGGCGGAAAAAACCATCACTATTGACGCCCTTCTGGCAATTCCAGAAATCAAAGCATATATCGCACAACATTTCGGAGCGATAACGATCCTCCCTCCGCAACCCAAACCCGCTCGATCCACCGCCCAGCCGCTCGAACCGGAACTACCGGCCGTCGGTACCGCGATGGAAACGGAGTCGGTCTTTTCCTCCTCAAACTCGTCTTCCTCCTCCTCCGAGTCGGAAGATTCGCCCAATGAGGCCTCATTCATCGAGGTCCGCTCTCGCAAACGGAGCAAAAGGACCAAAAACACCAAAGAGGCCCCCTCTAAGACCCCAAAAATCAAGCAGACTGACTTGGCAACAACATCTGCCGCAGCCCCGCCTGCAACGACCGCCACGGCCGCTCCGGCCCCCCCAGTCGTCTCACAGGCAGCCCTAACCGCTGCCCCACCACCTACGGACAGCAACACCGTCGCCCCACCGACGGTCAAAAAATCACTCGCTCCGCCGCCCCTATATATTAGGGACAAGGAGAAGTGGCTAGCCATCTCCGCATGGCTAAACACTAACAGGATTTCGTATAAATCTGCGAAATCCACCCCCCAAGGTATACGAGTGGACCTTCACTCGTCAGCCGACCACCGTTCTGTATCAAAAATGCTAGGGAATCAACAGATTCCCTACCATACGTACACCCTCCCTGAAGCCAAACTTCTGCGTGCTGTAATACGCAACGTACCAAGGGAAATTGAGACCAAAGAGATTCTAGAATCTCTTAAAACCCAGGATCTACCGGTTGTAGAAGTACACCGGATGATCCGGGGTAGGGGTCGTTATGCCCTCAACATGATACTCGTCTGCCTTACAAATAACGCAGAGGGTAAAGGTATTTTTAAAATTAAGACCATCTGCGGTCTATCTGGGGTCTCGGTTGAGCCCCCACACAAAAATGGCAACCTGGCACAATGCCACAAGTGCCAACTGTATGGACACTCGTCCAAAAACTGCTTTGCCCGTCCTAGGTGCGTTAAGTGCCTAGGTGACCATCACACCTCTCAGTGTGAACGGCCAAAGGACATCTCACTCTGCAAAGAGCCACCAGCGTGTGTTCTCTGTGGAGAATACGGACACCCGGCTAACTACCGCGGCTGCCCAAGAGCGCCGAGGAGGTTAGTCCGCCAGCCCAACACAAACGGCAAGGCCTTGTACTATAACAAGACCTTCGTCCCAGCCCCCTTACCAACCCACAATGCGTGGGCTCGCCCCCTGATAACCAGCAAGGAGGCTTTACCAACCCTGCCCAACAGGCAGCCCGCTGCCCCACCCGCAACATCTCAACCCAAACCACCAACAATCGGGCCAAACCAGCCCACCGGTGGTAATCCCAAGCCCCCTCAGGGCGCCCCCCTTCCTATCGTCGTCGCTAAAAGCGCGCCCCCAAAAGCCCCCCAAGGACTAGATCCAGATCTAGCCCTGGTGGCCAACTTCGCAGCTCAAATCAATTTCACGGAAATCTGCGAAATTGCAGCCGAATTAAGAAGGAACGAGGGAAACAACCTCGCCCTCTTCAATACCGCAATTAAATTTGCCCCCACGTTAGAGCGTCTAGGCTCGCTTAAATTCAAATAAAATGGATAGGTACACTCCAGGCAGAGTTAAACCCAGACACCTCAAAATAGGAACATTCAATGCCCTATTGGCTAACCTAACCTAACCCAACAGAGGGATGAAGTAGGCACATTCTTTCGGGAACACCAGCTCAACATCTTGCTAGTACAAGAGACGTTCCTTAAACCATTTAACAAGGACCCTAGAGTCGCGAACTATAATATAGTTCGCAACGATAGGACAACCTCACCAATGGGCGGAACGCTTATCTACTATAAAAGGTCGCTGCATTGCACACCTGTGGATCCGCCCCCTCTGATGTACATTGAAGCTTCAATTTGCAGGCTAGCCCTCTCAGGCCATCAGCCTATCACCCTTGTATCCGCATATCTCTCTCCCAATAGAGAACATTCGAAACAGTTGGTTGAAAAAGATCTAAAAAAAAGCCTTGCTAGAATTGGGAGGCGCCGTCATCATTGGCGGTGACCTTAACGCCAAGAACACCTCTTGGAGCTGTCAAAGTTCCAATAAGAGGGGCAAGACTTTAGAGCTATTCGCTGACAGACTGGGATTTGATGTCATAGCGCCCATAGAGCCTACACACTTCCCCTTTAACGTTTCGCACAGGCCGGACATACTCGATATCTTTCTTCTCAAAAACATAAACCTTCGTTTATGTTCAATAGAAGTTCAACACGAGTTAGACTCAGATCACCGCCCGGTGACTCTGGAATTAGCCTCCCGAACCCCCGGCCCCTCAGGCCACAACAACGAAAGGACCAAGATAGCGACTGACTGGGCACGGCTAGAGAAAAATCTCAAGTCAACCTCGTCGGTCCACCTTGATCAATTTCCAAAGACATTACGTCTAAGGAAGATACCTCTCAGGCGATCGACTCGCTCACAAGTCACGTGCAGTCGATAATGGACGACTGCTCGCGGCCGGTACCAGATACGAGCGATCATAAATGGCGCCTTCCAGACGACGTCCGTGACTTGTTGAGACGGAAAAACGCTGCGACACGCGCTTATGACCGCTACCCTACGGAGGACAACCGTACCCGCCTACGGTCACTTCAGAGGGAGGTTAAACAAGCAATTAAAAAATTGAGACAGAGCAAATGGGACGCCATGATCGAGGAGCTAGAACCCTCTCACACAGCCTTTTGGCAGCTTTCCCGCTCACTCAAAAAAGACATCGTGTCCACTCTCCCTCCTCTCACCAGACCCAACCAGCCTCCGTGGACTCCAGCATTCATGGACGATGAAAAGTCAGAATGCCTGGCCGACTGCTTGGAGCTTCAGTATACGCCGAGTACACTACACCCCGACGCCGCGAATCACCGCTTCATCGCCGACGAAGTGGAACGTCGTAACACTCTCGCGCTCGTTAGGAAACGACAGCCCCAATCAGCCAATCCCAGCAGTGACCACCGATGAGGTCGAATCGTTAGTCAGGGGTCTGAAAACCAGGAAAGCCCCAGGTTCGGACGGAATCTCAAATAAAGTCATTAAATTATTCCCCGCCCACTTGATAATTCTGTTGTGCTGCATCTTCAATGCAGCACTAAATAATAACATCTTTCCCGCGCAATGGAAAGAGGCCGTGGTAATAGGAATCCACAAACCCGGCAAGCGCCGTACCGAACCTAGTAGTTACCGCCCGATTAGTCTACTAAAAGGTCTAGGTAAGATCTACGAACGAATAGTTCTCAGTAGACTACGTACATTCGCCGAGGCTAACAACCTCGTTCCCGACGCACAGTTTGGCTTCCGAGCTAAACACAGCTGCGTACAACAAGTTCACCGTTTGGTAGAATACACAAGTAGTCAGTTCATCATGAACAGATATACGGGTGTATTATTCCTAGACGTAGCGAAAGCATTCGACAAGGTTTGGCATGAAGGCCTAATCTACAAACTCTATCTCCTCAAGATCCCTCACTACTTAATTCTCATTATACATGACTACTTAAGTCATCGCAGCTTTTGCTACAGGGTGGAAGGGACGTTGTCGACCTCCCACCTTATCAAGGCCGGCGTCCCTCAGGGGTCGGTCCTCTCCCCATTTCTCTTCACGCTATACACTAGCGATATGCCCAAATTCAACCGGGTACATAAAGCGCTTTACGCTGATGACACCGCACTCTTTTGTGCTGGTAGATCCCCGACAACAGTAGCCAAGACTCTCCAAACAGCGGTTACCGCCCTAGCCAATTGGTTTAGGAAATGGAGATTAGAAATCAACCCCGAGAAGAGTCAGGCGGTCATGTTCACTAGACGAACTGCCCGTTCCTACTCTATCGACAGCATTCCCTCCCTTAAAATTTTCAACAAGCCGATCACTTGGACCAGGCAGGCCAAATACTTGGGTGTGACCCTTGACGATCGACTCAGCTTCGCCCCTCACATAAAGCAAGTCCGCGCAAGGGCAGCCTTTGTGATGGGCCGTCTCCACTGCCTACTCAACTCTAGGTCGCGTATGCCCCTGAGTAGCAAAGTCCGACTATACACCACCTGCATACGGCCTATCATGACCTATGCCAGCGTGGTGTACGCGCATGTTAAGCCACACAGGATCCACAGGCTACAAACACTACAAAATCGTTTCATGCGCCGAGCTACGGGAGCACCGTGGTTCATACGAAACGTCGATCTCCACATCGACCTCGAACTGCCGACCATCAAGCAGTTTATGAAACGGTGCTCTCAGAGCTACTTTGACTCTGCCATGACACACCCCAACCAACTAGTGGCTTCCTATAGATCCTCCAAAATCTCCTCCATCCGACGTCCTCGTCACGTCCTCGACGAAGAGGACGACAATATCACACTCGCTCAACAAAGAGCCTACACGGCCCGCGAGGCCTTAACAAATAAATATCCGCGGTTCCGCCCTCGCCGTCAAGGTGCGAAACTGCGCCGCGCAAAAGTCACTACTAAAAACGTGGGCACGCCCACTTTGCCTCCAGCGACGCCCCAAGCCGAGGTCCGTTCCCCACAGGGGGAGCCCTTGGGCGATGTCGCTTAGCATACTTTTCTCCGGGTTGAGAGCCCTCAACGCTCACCCATAGTCCGCGTCAAGCTGTCAAGGCCATATGCGGCCAACAGCTGTAAACACAAAAAAAAAAAAAAAAAAATTGCATACTTGAAAATAGCCACTGCCATCAAAGACTATATATATATATATATATATAAATAATAAACAAAAAAAGGAAAATATAATTCTTTGAAATTGATTGGGGTGTCAATCTGTTTATTTTTAAAACATAAAAGAGTTTTAATATTGATGTGGAGGGGTAAGAAGTTATTAGGTTAGCTAATTACGTAATAACTTAGGACAAAAGATATCTTAAGTAGGGACTGATTAAATTAACCGATTTGGTATTATATGGATCTCACAACTTTTTATGGTAGAAGAATTGAGTTGCAAGACTTGGGCTTTTTTACAAGTTATGTTTTAGATGATGTAGATACTTAGGGCCTAAATATTGATTTTTTATTATCTTAAATTAGAATTAGTGTCCGACCGAAACTACTTTTTATGGCCGAAACCATAACCGAAACCGAATTTTGGTTTCAGTCTCAGTTTTGGCAAAAGCCGAACCGAAACTTCTGTTTCAATTATAAGGCCAATATTTTTATGGGAAACAAGATAAATAGTCTATCATAATCAGTCAGTTTTTACTCTTTACCTACTGTTATAAACATAAAATGAAACTAAGAAAACTTAACTATAAGAACAAAATAATTTTAATTTGATTATTAATAAACCAAAGGATAAACGACTCCTGTGTATGCTTTGTTTCTAAAAAATTGCAAAGACAAAAAAATGTTCTCGATAATTTATGAACTATATGACATAAATAGTGAAATAAAATATATACCTGTTTTGAAGTAATTACCTCAAATTGCGAAATTTGTGACATGCGGACACAAACGAAAGAACTAAAATTGTGAGACTACTGTGATCGTGGTAAATAGACATTCCGTTTTTCGCACCTTGTGCACCGAGCATGTTTAAGCGCAGCGCAATAACTCACGAATTCAGTTTCGGTTTAGGTCGTAGTTTCGGCTCGGTTATCAGCCGAAATTGAAACTAAGCCGAAACCCGTTTTTTGGCCGAAACCAGGTCGAAACCGAAACCGAAACTGAAACCGAAATTCGGTCGGACACTAATTAGAAGTAGTACTGTTAAGGATACCACAAGGTTAATTACCATAATACATTTGGCTTACCAATTCACACAGTATTAACTTAAAGTTGTGTTTTATTTATAATGTAAACAGTCTCCAAAGCCCTTCGGGAATTTGTTTTGTGAGATTTTCACTAGCAAACTTAATTGCTTTTGCCAATTTACTATTCTGATTGTAAATGTAGCTAATTGTAGACAACCCGGTTTCTATACTTAGATTCGTTCAGCTATTTGTTCATATTGTAATTATATCAACAGTAACAAAATGGATCTTACTTTATAGCCTATTTACTTCCCATTTCATACCAGAATGTTTCTGATATAGGAAAGAGATCGCTATGTACTATCCTCGCCAGATTTTTATTGCTGGTGGTACACAAACATGCAGTCCACCTTAGGGTAAGGGGTAACTGCCACTTATGGATCTCAGTAGTAAAAGGTATAACTAAATCACTGCCTATTGTAAGTTCAAAATTGGAGAGAATAAAACGAGGATAGGCAATAAGGGGGAGAAGGTTAGAATTGGCTTACTGGACGTAGCGAAGTAGAAAATTGTTGTTACACCAACGTCGATATACTGCGAAAGTATGTAACTGACAATAACTCGTGGGTGTCGTAAAAGTGATGTAAGGATATGATGTACAGATAATATATATATATATATATATATACAGATAATATATATAAAAGAAGGAAAACTCGACGCAAAACCCGATACCAACACGTTTTACCAGTGAGGTAAAATATGTAATTTCCTTCTAATTGTGGAGGAGGCCCGCGTTCTACAGTGGGACTTACGAGTATGTGGCCTAAGATAATGAGCATTTTGCACACCTAGTACGTCACTATATAAATGATGCTTTGGTATATAAATATCATAAATGGTTTAGACTAATGGTAATAATAGACAAAGTTTACGTAGTGTTTTAAAATCGTCGATTGAATAAATTTTTATAAGACTTAGTCTAAGTCAAAGTTTTACCTGAAGTTAAAGTCAAATTCTCACAACAACTAACAAAACTTCACCATTTTGATATAAAACAATGACAGGCTGGCAGTTCTTAAACTAGTTAAAAAAAAACAATAGATCAGTCGTACATACAGTATAATTATTTTAACATCGATCTCATTCGAAGATTAATGAAATTGTTGATATCGTTTGAAAGGAGTTTTATGTTTACTAAATGCGGTTTATGATAAAGTTGAAACCAAAATGTTCACTCACCACTTAGATGAATAGTGCCGACATATTATTATAATAAAATTGTAATAATTCTTGAAATAATCAGATCACCACTTAATATGTTAGCATTTAGATTTGTTGCTTATAAAAATCAATTTACTTTAATTCTATTATTAACAAATTAGTTAGAAATACAAGTAATCGGTAATTGATTCGTTGTTAAAGCCAATACGCGCCGTATTGGTAACCCATTCCATCTGTTGCGTGTTCATAAATATTGCTGCACACTTCCCTGAAGTTATGTACAATATATCCTCAGGTTGAATCGATGTCCCGCAGAGAGGCTGACCGCGCGACGGCGACCGACGTCCCGGGACAGGGACGTCGAGAGGAGAGGGTACTCCCTCGGCGTATTCCATCGGGTCGATTACTGAAGACAAGGAACTCGGCTGCGGTGGTCGGCCCAACGACTAACGGCCGGTTCCTATATCCGCAAAACGAATCATTTTGGTTACGAACAGTTAAATTTTAAACGAGGCGTAAGTCAAAACTGTTCCTATAAAAATCCCTCGTAAGACAATTTACCGACGCTTTGCTACTAACGGATTGGAGGGCTACCAGCTACTATCTGTAAGCGTAATATATGGAAATGACTGTTTATGTTGTTCCTATAAACTTTTCAAAACGTCAGATAGCTGTCAAAGTGACTACGCGTCGTAGAAATGGCTACCGGTCAATTTCGAGCGTAATTGTGAGTAACGGATGGTTGTTAATGTGTTTTATAGTTGTTTAGAAGTGATTTTTGATGAAAACAAAATGTCTAGTTCAGATAGTGATGCGGAAATGCTAAATTTGATTTCTACCCTAAGTGATACCGATTCAGAGGATGATTATCGTGATAGAGTATATAAGCAAAGAATGGATTATGTTACTACACTAGACTCTTACGAATTTCAATTAAGATTCAGACTTGATAAAGCATTAGTGCATGAGTTACTATTTGAAATTCATCCCTACTTGAGAGTCACAGGAGCAAGGTTAGTTTTATTTTGATACTTCCGATTATAGTTTTTGCTTTCGGCTATGTAAGAACAATATTTTAAAGTGTGCATACGATTTTTATTTCAGGAATCACGGAATATCGCCGTTACAACAACTTCTACTGGCGTTAAGGTTCTATGCATTGGGTACAATGCTCTTATCAGAAGCCGACTTTATGGGTGTCTCAAAATCATCAGCTTGTCGAATAGTGCGTGATATTAGTTATGCCATAGCACGGCTATACAATAAATATATATATATATGCGCACTAACACTCTAGACTTTTATAACATAGCTCGTTTTCCTCGTGTTCTTGGGGTACTTGATTGCACACACATCAGAATACAATCACCATGTAAATATTAATTTACCTACTTAATGAACTGCTGAAACATATCTATAGATATCCCATATTTATAGCACAAAATTTATTCCAGGTTCTCAAATTGGTGAGGAATTTAGAAACCGAAAAGGTTACTTTTCTTTAAATACGCAAGCTGTGTGTGATGCAAACTTGCTGTTCATGAATGTAGTAGCTCGCTGGCCAGGCTCAGCACACGATGCTACTATACTCAATAATTCTGCGAGGTAATTCATTAATATTAATTACACAAACTTACATAAACAAACAAACATACTAAAGATATTTATAACAAATATTATGATTAGGTAAAGGTTCATAAATAAAATTACAATTCAGTGTAGTTACAGCTCTTGTTTCAATTTTCATCTACATTTGGTTAATGAATGTACATATTTTTATAGCTCAATGTGAAAATGCAGCATTTGGCAACAAATGCTTGCTTGGAGATAGCGCATATCCTTTGCGATCATATCTCCTTACTCCTTTGTTGAATCCCGAAACAAGAGGACAACAACTCTACAATGAAGCTCATATTCGGACGAGAAACTGCATTGAAAGGTATGCCCTACCTCTATGAATATTATCATTCAGTGTACATAAAAATATATCTAATAAATATTTTATTTTTAGGTGCTTTAGAGTTTGGAAAAGGCGATTTCCTGTAGTGGCTCTTGTTATGCGGTTAAGTCTTGTGAGAGCTAACGATGTTATTATTGCAACAGCAGTTCTTCACAATATATGCCGGATTAAGAGCCTATCAGAAGTGCCACCTGAGGTTGAAATACCGGATTCAGACGTAGTACCTATAAGTAATTATAATGAGGCAACAATAAATACAGCGAGGGAAATCTTGATTACAGAATACTTTGATAAGTGAGTATCAAATTAAAAGATTCATTGATTTATATATGATATTGGTGGCTTAAATTATTAAAGAAACTAATTATTTACCATGACAAAGTTGATCTATATATGTCAATAAACCTATTACAACTGTGTTTATATTTACTTTCAGCTTGCAATAAGATAATTACCATGCGTTCGCGACAAGTGTAAAATACCGTGATAGTGCTTAAAAAACGAACTGTAACATAATAGTGAATTTTGAGAAAAAGTATAGTGATAAGAATACCGTGAAAATTAACTAACTCAAAGTGTATCGCCAGATGCGTAACGAATATCGACCAATCAGGGCGCTCCAAATACATAGCGAAATTCGTAAGATGTAAACATTACGAATTAATGTGTACATACAGTGCTAACTAAACAATGTGAGTAATGAACATTAAAGTAGATTAATTATACGTTATATTGTAGTAAAAATTGTGTTAAAATAGCCTATAACTGTTTGTTTTTCTTAATTTATGTAAAAACATAATTGTACTTAGTTACGTTGTAATTTTTGTTGTTTATAGTGTCAAATTTGCAATAAACATAAATATTCTTGGTATTTTATTGAAATATACGCTAGGACCTATCGAACGCAATAAGAACCAACACCCTAGGTATTATAACTTGCGAGATATAGCCTAATAAAGATAGAAAAACAATGCTGATAGTATAAAATAATAGTTTTTAGTGCTTGTATAAAGCCTATTTTACTACCTAGGGTCGCGGCCACTACTCAAACAGATAGATGTATCTTAGATAAATAGAATAGTATATAGAATGTAAGCATATCTGTAATAGTCTTAGCGTTATAGTTAATTGATCAATAAAATCATAGCACAAATTGGACGAATGCGACAACCGTTTACGCTAACAACCTCGCGGCTATCGTTACGGTAACACCTCAAGGTGCCTAAGCCTCTCGTTTAATGAACACATCGTAGCATAGACTACCGAAGACACCTAGCGGCGCGCGATGGAAGCTTGAAACCATAGTATGAAGTAATGATATGAAGAAATAGTATGAAGAAATAGCGAACTTCAAGCATTAATATTCAGGGGCTAGGCAGCAACGGTGTAATATTCGTCCGATGTGCAAGTTACTTCAAAATCGATCGTTTTATTTCTTCACTGAAACCCGCCAGTAGGGAACCGAACCCGAAGATACAGTCCACACATACAGTCCACATAAACCACCGAACCAGCGACCAACCGGGACGTCAGCCAACTACAACACATTTGTCTGAAGGCCCGTCCCGCACACCATGGATGGGCATGTCTTCACGGCTAGTTGTCCTATTTAACATATATGATATTTCTCTCATGACTATGAAGATTTTAATAAGGCTAAGGAAAGTTAGTTTTATGTGATAAATTGTTTGGATGTCACCTCAAATAATATAAGTTAAAAAATATATGGATTTAATATTGTTATAATTAAGTGACTATAGTTTTAAAAAAAATTTCAACTGTAAAATGTAAATAAAAAATAAATTGAAACAATTTGAGAACATTTTTCATTATAATTTTAACCTATTTGTATATACCTATACATAGGCTTACACCTTGTTGCCTAGATGATTAAGCAAAGACTTTGCATATCATAGCTTTTTTTAACTCCCACAGGAAAGTAAGGAGTGGTGATAAATTGTATTCTTAACCTATCATCACATGGTTACAAATAGGTGCCATTATTCTTAAAATTGATTAATTGAATGCTGATATTGGAAGGATAGGTAATATTTAAAATAAACTTAAGAAGTCAAGAAAATATTTTATTTGTGGAAACATATATACTTAATACCTTGCATAATTACTACTCTAACTTTTTCTTATCCGCTATTTGTAACTCTAATAACTTAATTTCTAGATCTAATTTATAATTTTTCCTATCATAATATTTTTTAAGGGATGGACAAAGAACAAATTAGAAGAATGGCAATATGACAACTCATCCCTAATACTTGTATATAGGTATATATACCTTATTCACTAAAATGTTAAGATATTCACTAGAATGTGGAATATTCAATAAAAAGTGTTACAATACCTCTTGTAGTGGGAGTTAAAATTATACTATTCATATCTTCTGTAGCGGTTGCATCTACTACATCTGCAAACTGGTATTTATTCTCCTCGCCAAAAGTTAAAACAGATGCTTCACCATCACCACCAAAAGGCACTATAAAACCTGAGCATGTTGACCCTAATAAATTTGCAACTTTATCCAGAGTATCATCAGGCGGGATAACATCTGGCTTGCCACCACCAGTCTACACAAAAGATAGAAAAATGTTAATGACTACTTTATAAACAATCACTAATTTGCCTATAACAATTTAGCTAGTTCACCTTTAGTTACCTACCTTAAGATTGTTTATCCTAATGGATTGTGCTCTTTTACGGGCAGCTTTTTTTAAGTTGTCCCATTTTAATTTTAACTGTTCCATCTGCCTGGGAATGGAGCCGTTTCTGGCATTAAAGGCAGCCATTACCAGTGCCCAGGCCTCTTCCTTCAGCTTGTTGGTGGTGGCATTCGTCCCTTTACTAGTTATTATTGGCGTCGATTCCACCAGTTCAACAAGGCAGTGCACTTCATCCTTCGTCATAGCCTTTTTAGATTTCTGTAAATAACGTATACATTATTTATCCAAAGAATATTTTTGTAAGTTACGTATTCTATGTAATGAATATATATTACAAAGATACTTACAGGTGTAGAATCCATTTTAGATAATATTTGTTTATCAAACTCATTAATATAGAAATGTTTAATGCCTAAACAGACAAATAGCATGAAGAAAGTTGCAGAAACAAAGAAATGTGCGCGTGATTTAGCGTCCGTTTTTTTTAAACTGGCGGCGTTTTGTTTACAGCACTGGTGACGTATATTGTATTCAGGTAACATCCAATAAAATGTTACATTATTCTACTTTTACTTTTATAAAGTTTGTTCCATTTTGTTTATTTTACATAAAATAGTTAAAACTATAAATAATATAATTAAAAATTCACTTAAAAGTTTATATTTACACATAGCGCATTGATTTTGTCAAACAGCATAATAGTTGAAACTAAACGTAAGAGGACCACAGAGGTCCCTAGCTTAACGAACTGTAGGCGGCCTACCGATAACGTCTCGTCGCAGGTAGTGCATTGTGAAACACACGTTTTGTATCGGTATCCGTAACGTGAAAACGAATGGTAGGCAGATACAAAAACGAATCGTTTGTTATAGGAACCGGCTGTAAGGCGACGTGCTATGGGTGGGTTACGGGCCGTGTGCCGCCTCTATGTCGGCCGGGGCGGCGGCTGCACTGAACATAGCCCCAGCCCAAAAAAAAGCGATGGATCCTAAACGTATAAATTGACGATAACTTAAATTTGTAATAATTTGATTTTCTAATTATACCTGTCAAAGAAAAATAATTTCCCTCATTGTAAGTTGTATTTCCCAACAATAAGGAACTAATCTGTCATCCCCGGCTTGCCTTGCTGGCATTGTTTGTGAATCTTTTATAACAACGAACCGATCACTATTAACGGTTTGTGATTGTGAGTATCGGTTGTTGGCTGACACAAAAGCCGTATTGTAGTCTCCGCAAAAATGAATAAAGGACAAGATGAGTCAGCGTTGTTTTCGGATTAATTTGTCTATTGGGTATTATATATATCATAAGAATGGTTATTAATGTAAAGTGTTCATTTGATCTACATACATTTTGTAAAAATTATTTAGAATTAGCATGATAAAAAGATCCTAATTATAATTATTTCTGATGTTTAACTAAGTAACGACGCTAGCAAGTTTACGGATTTTATCGCCTTTGTATTGGATTTTTGATAGGCCGACGGTTCGAACATTTTACTGCGAACACAGTCATGGGCGGGCCATTTATTTATGATCCTTAATTGTGTTTAATAATAATCAATCATCATCATCTCATCCCATATGTGTCCCACTATTGGACGTGGGCCTCCTCCTTTATCAAAGGGAATTTGACCTAAATAATTCCGTCACCACACGGATATATTAATGAACTAGCAATCCGCCCTCACTTCGCTTCGGTTATAGGTTATAGTCGTTTTACCCGCGTAGTTCCCGTTCCCGTGAGAATACCGGGATAAAATATAGCCTAGTTTACGCCCTGATATTATAGCTTTCCATTGGTGAAAGAATTTTTGAAATCGGTCTAGCCGTTTTGAAGATTACCCGGAACAAACAGACAGACAGCTAGACAGATAGACAGACAGATAGACAAAAATTTTTTAATTGCTATTTTAGGCATAGGTGTCGTGCAAATAACCGTGTGAGCATGAAAAAAGCCTATTATTTTGACATTACAAACAGACACTCCAATTTTATTTATTGGTATAGATACAGATATTGAGAACGTATTTTCATTATGTAACATGTTAGTATAACAATGTAATTTATTATAGATTGCTGAGGTCTAACCCTCTGTTAGGACTGCAGAGGTAACATGAATTTTATATTAATGAACAGGTTTGGAGAGCAAGTAAAAATTCGGTCAAGGTTATGTCACAACAATAAACAGGATCATGTTACAAACCTTTGGGTGACCTCAAAAGCTATCATTCCCTTGGTGAAGCTTTTAGGGAAAGTTTACTTGCGTTGAAAGAGGATTCCGTTTTAATTTTAGTTTTACTACAATCTGTTCCGCGAAGTCGAGCAAAAACGCAAACAACACTACCATAACATACGTTGATCGAAAGCAATGCAGGCCATTTTCGGCCTCCTATTATTTTGTTCTCAATAACACTAGAAGCCCGATTTTAGTACCCCAGCAGGCATTGTATACGTACGGTATATTTAAAATTTCATTCAATTTAAACCCATAGTTTAAGAATTATAACTAGTCAAAATTACGTAATTATGTCACTCACTGACTGACTGACCGATCGTCAATATTATTGAGGCACATCTAGTAAATATAGAAGCTTAAAATTAAAAATACAATTAGTGTTTAGTATATAAATGAAGGCAAAATTATAAAACACTAACAGCGCCCTGCGGTTTCACCCACAGTTCCTCTTTCCTAGGGAATATCGGGATAAATTATACCCTATGTATTATTCTGATATGTAAGCTATATTATTGTGAAGTTTCATTAAAATTCATTTAGTGGTTTTTGTATGAAAGAGCAACAAACATCTTCACATACTCATAAACTTTCGCGTTTATAATATTAGGAGGATTGTAATTTTCGTCCAGTGTCAGAGATACACTAACTGCATACATAATTTTGTAATCCCATATAAATATATAGGATTACAAAGGTACATTTGCAGTTAATAGAACGGGATAAGAATACAATTATTATATAAATATTCCGTGTGGTGACAGAGTAAGAATACAATTCACGATGTCGTAAAAGACGACTAAGGGATATAATATGCACATAAGATCTGTGCAAGAGAAGGAAAACTCTAAATGAAACCCTATGCCAACATGTCTGACCAGCATGGTACAGTAGATCAAATTGCCTCCTATTGTGGAGGAGGCCCGAGCCCAACAGTGGGACGTACATATATGGGCTGCGATGATGAAGAATACAATTATCGCCATGCCTTACTTCCCTATAGGAGTCGTAAGGACCGGCTAGTCATGGGTTCCAATTCCATGCAGGAAAACACCTTGTACGATACACAAATTGTTGTTCTGAGTCTAGTTATATTTGTCTCGGTTAATTATATGTTGTAAATAAAATTACTTTTACGGATTTCATTCCCGTTCCCGTGGGAATACCGGGATAAAATATAGCCTAGTTTACGCCCTGATATTATAGCTTTCCATTGGTGAAAGAATTTTTGAAATCGGTCCAGCCGTTTTGAAGATTACCCGGAACAAACAGACAGACAGACAAAAATTTTTTAATTGCTATTTTAGGCATAGGTGTCGTGCAAATAACCGTGTGAACATGAAAAAATCCTATTATTTTGATATTACAAACAGACACTCCAATTTTATTTATTGGTATAGATATGTAGTGCTCACGTAAACATCAGATATCATCAATTATATGTTTGTAAAGTCCCCCATTCCCCTAGTGAAAGCCGTTGTTACTTGAAAAAAAGATAAGATTCATCAGGAGAGTGGGCAGCAGCTTCTTCCGGGAAAATGTATGATATCTCACTGCGAACGCCAACCCGTCTGTCAAATGTGGCGATTACGGCATTATTCCTCATACGCCGAAGAGAAATATACCCTAGTCATGGTAGCTCTGCTACCCTACGGGCTCATTTTGATGGCGGGCCCGGAAGCGGTGGAGCACGGGGTGCGAAGAATCTCTAGCAACGATCCGGCTACTAAATAAATCGACCTTTGGCCCTGTAAACACACAGCATTTGGACACTCAGGACTGATGAGAAGATCATCGAGCTGGAAGAAGTATTAAGCAAAATCCGGCGGGGTGTTGTAGGATTATCAGGAACCTGCTGTTCTACGTTGGGACGATCACCCGTCCTTTTTTTTTATTTTGGGGTGGGTTACTGTCGGCGCACTCCTCGCTCGCCTCCGTCCGAAGCGACAGAGGAGCGTAAGCACGCACACCCGTAACCCACCCGTGACACTTCACCTTCGTCGTTGGGCCGAACACCGGAGCAGAGTGATTTGTCGTCAGGGGTCAATCCGACGGAATACTTCCTGAGGAGTACCCTCTCCTCGTACTGACATCACACCCTCAGGGAGGACGTCGGTCTGTCCTCGCGCGGTCGGCCTCTCGGCGGGTGACAGACTAATTCCCCGGTCCAGTCACCCGCGGCCTCGTCTAGGGCTGCATCAAAAGCTGGTATTCGCGCCTGCGCCGCACAAGTCGCCGATGGCGGGTCGCTTCGTCGAGGAGACTCCTCGCGCACGCGCTCCGCCGCCTCCTTCCACGAGACTACTGCCTCCCAGAAGGCTGCGACCGCATCAGGTCGGTACCAATGATTGTGACGAGTTCACGACGCTGCACGATCACCCGTCCTAAGGCGGTATAGGGTTTATCAATCGCAAGTCTCTCGTGTACAACGTGGAGCGAATCGAGAGTGTGTTCACAAGCGTAACGTAGTAAAATTATCGAGAAGTATTCTTTGAAGGTCTTATAGGTTTACCCACCGACCTCGGCATACTCCGACGACGAGGTGGAGACCTTTTACGAGGACATCTCGAAAGCCACAGACTAAAACTGATAAAAGTTGTTATCAGGGATAACAGTTGTTATCTGTGATACAATTGATAACAGTTGCGATAGCAACTGTTATCAATTGATATAAAGTGATACAACTGATAACAGTTGTTATCAGTGATTCAACTGATAACAGTTGTTATCAGTGATTCAACTGACAACAGTTGTTATCAGTGATACAGCTGATGACAACAGTTGTTATTAGTGATACGGCTGATAACAGTTGTTTTACGAGGATGTCTCAAAGCCCATACACGCATCTAAAATGATATAACTGGTAATAGTTGTTATCAGTGATACAACTGGTAACAATTGTTGTCTGTTATATAGGGGAAGTCCGGGCAAAGCGGACACCTTAATATTTGATGGGCTATAGTTATGTTCAATGAGAATAAACATTTATTAAAGTTTTTAATATAATTAACAAAAATTGCTTAATAGCAGTTCCTTAATTTTAATTGCCAATAATATTGGAACATATACCAGTATCCACTTTGCCCCATAGGTCGGGCAAAGTGGATAGGACGATAGGGCAAAGTGGATAGGACGATAGGGCAAAGTGAACACAAATACTTAGCTAAATTTTAAACTAATCAGTGTAGATATAACAAAGAAATAAGCCTTCATAAGCATTCATAAATAATTTTTGTGACTCCATTGCTTACATTTATCACATTGGATCCAATTTTAGTTATCTCTATGTAGTTCTCCCCAAATCTGACTGCACAGATGGCGTAGTGGTTAATGCTAGTGACCTACAGCGCCAGTGTCGGGGGTTCGAATCCCACGCAGGACAACACTTTGTGCGATCCACAAATTGTTGTTCTGAGTCTGGATGTAATTTGTGTCCGTTAATTATATGTGTATGTATTTCTCGCGGAAACGCAATGAGTTTCAAAAATTAAAAAAAAAAAAACTGTACGAATGGCGGCGATGTGGTTCGCGACACGTCACGTCTCGTTTCCGTCGGGGGCGAAAAGTGGCCCACAGAGAACCGCTTTGCTACGCTGAATATGTCAAAGATCGTAGCAGGTGGAGGGCAGTGGACTCTGCCTACCCCTATGGGAAAAAGGCGTGAATATATAAAAAAAAAAAAAAAAAAAAAAAAAAAAGTTCTCCCCAAAATAATAACATACACACTGTTCTTCTTTGTTTTCCTTATCGCTATTCTTACTCTTATCTTTAACAATAATATTTTTGGTGGTTTTAGTATTTTGCTTTTTTTGTCGCAGTATTTAAATTTATATTCATGTTTTTCATTGCTTGGCAAAGCGAATACCCTATCCACTTTGCCCCTGTTCACTTTGCCTTATATCTATTCATTTCATTCAAACTAAGCTAAAACCAAATGAAGTGACGACAATTTGTTCTCTCAGAGGTAATACCTGAAAATATGCACTTAAAGGACATAATCGTACTAAACAATATATTTAACTTTTACATGAATTATTAAAGTATTACGTACCTTGAAAAGTAATAAGAAAACTTAATTATTTGGTTTTTTCGATTTTTCTCTGGAACGCGACGCGATCTTGCGCTAGCTCTGTTTGCCCACGAAAGCGGATGGGGGAGGGGGTGTAAAGGCGCGAGGCGTGCGTGTTCCAACATGTTCTTGACGAGAAATAAAGGGTATTCACTTTGCCTGGCCTATCTACTATGCCCGGACTTCCCCTAACTGATAACAGCCGTTATCAGTGATTTAACTGATAAAAGTTGTTACCAGTGATACAACTGATAACAGTTGTTGTCTGTTATACAACTGATAACAGTCGTTATCAGTGATTCAACTGATTATATTATATACTATTATCAGCGATACAACTGACGACAATTGTTAACAAGGAGTCAATATGTTTATTCAAAATATAAAAGATCTTTAACGTTGATTTGGTTACAAGAAATTGTTAGGTTAGCTAATTATGCAATAACTTAAAGACAGAAGATCCCTTAAGTAATGACTGAATAAATTAACCGACTTGGTATTACATGGATCTCACAACTTTTTATGATAGGAGAACTCAGCAGAAAGGTTTGGCTTTTTTGCAAGTTTTGTTTTGATGGCATAATATATATCAACGTTCTGACTTTATTAAAACACATTTAAGGGGTATCTGCTTTCTATCGATGAACTTAGTTTGCCCTAGTAAATAAATGCAGGTTTTAGAAAATATTTCAGAATATAAGTGCCTGATGTTAATGAAAAACCCTTTCATAATCTTTGTTTACATTAATTATAAGGTGTGGTATAACTCTGACAGCGTGCCGGATTAAGTAGCGGCTTATGCCAACAAATAAACTTTTGTTTTTGTAAGTAGGCCGTTCATTATAAAGGAGTATAACTTGTTATAATATAATTTAGTTTAGCTAATACAATGTCTCAAAAATATACTTTAAATTATATTCGTAGTTAATCGTTTTTATTGAAAAATGACAAAAAAAAATCTAAAATAGTAATAGCAGCTTTAACATAGTGATAGCAATAAATATTGCCAATATTTTTATTTTGTGTTCGAATAAGTTATAAAGATCTCGTAATAATTTGTAAAGAAATAAAACCCATCAGACCCTTAAACTTCTCTACATATATTGAACAGGGCTGTATATAAAACTTTTTTATTTCCCGGTAGCACAAGAATAGTAGAATTACTATTCTTGTGCTACCGGAAAACAATAGGTCCCTGCGATATTTATAATAGTGTCAGATTATCTGGTGTGGCCTACTCTATACTATGTCGCTCCATGCACTTAAAACTTATTTCACCCAAAGACCATGGAGCGATAGGGTTTGCGTGAAGCATTTAAATACTTAAAGCTGCGTCAGTTATATTCCAATTGCAGATATTATTTCGTAAATAGTTATTATCGTGAAAAATACTGTAATCTTTATATACCTATAAATTTCTTGTGTACGTGTGTATGTTATTGAACCCGTCCTAAACGGGTGGACCGATGTTGATGAAATTTTTTGTGTGTGTTCAAGGGGATTCGAGAATGGTTTAGATTCACAATTGG
Organism: Lymantria dispar; assembly: GCA_032191425.1. Classification (NCBI taxonomy): domain Eukaryota; kingdom Metazoa; phylum Arthropoda; class Insecta; order Lepidoptera; family Erebidae; genus Lymantria; species Lymantria dispar. Next base: position 24,706,512 of record CM063452.1, on the reverse strand, counting down.
ACCCGATAGGTGGCGCTGCTGTCGATTTCAAGGAGAATTCCTTTTATATTATTTGAACAGATCAACGTCTGTTGGGTCAGCTAGTATATGTATAAGTATATTACGCTACTATCGTCAATTTTTTTCCGTGGTTATGGCAAGATGCAATAAGTGATATAAGCAGATAATCTCACTGCCAGAGAATAAAAATATCGACTTAAAACTCCACGCTAATGTGTCCAACTATCGTGCCCATCGTATTTCAATTCCCGACGTGCTTAATTCAATTATGAATAAATATAAAAAAATTTCAAAAAAACTAAAAAAATACGCTCAAATCGCTAATCCTAATTATCCTAGTAAGGATAACGGGTCAAACTGTTTAAAATATTGAATTGTCATCGGTCCTTAATAAGTATGCCATATTTCGAGTTAATCCAACGTTTTGAAGGGGGTCAAAATCATGTTCCAAGATTCCGTTACATACTAACATACTAACATAGATATGTCTGAAGCTAATAAAAGCGTATTAAAAAAGGCTTGCCTATGAGTAGAACGTATATGATTTGTAAAAAAGATGATTATTACCGAATCTAATTATTATTATTCGAAAGTCTGCCGTCTCTCTGCTTTGGCGCACGTCAGTTGGTAACGAAAATGTAAATTCAATTGCCCCGTTTAAATTTCAAGTCAAAGAAAGTATTATTGGTTTCGGAGACAATTCTGAATAAAAAGAACTCTACCTAGTGGACTATGTATCAATACACCTTATATATGCCCCTCTGAAGCATTACTAAGGAGGTTTGACGATAAGTTCTTGCAATATGTACGATGAAAAAGAAATACATATTACGTCGACCTCGAGTGATTGGAATAAGAGCAGGATGATGATAATGATGCTGATGATGATGATGATAATGATGGGACAATATATTTGCACATGGAATATGTTCAAAACTACATCTCTGTATACTCACTTAGATATAAACAGTGTAAGGCCATATAAAAATGCGCTTCGTTCAGAAAATGTGGCAACATTTAGGGAAATGCAAACTTTCCACATCATTAAAACTTTATTGTCTCAACACATGTTCAGGAATTGAGCTCAGCCGACCTAATTCATGATTTTTATATACTTTTACTCTAATATGAAATTGTTGCTCTTAATAAAAACTTGAGTTATTCGCTTTTTTTATTTTATGTGCGGCGGTATTAAAAAGGGTCAATGTAGGTTCCGGCAGCGATATGTTACGAAACAAATAAGTGCTTACAAATCCTGTAATAAATGTGCCGGTCCATTAGCGAGAAGTATTGTTTGGGATGGAAAAATAACACGTGATATTGTACTTTTATGGACATATTAATATCATTGGCTAAGGTTTAATAAATACGAAGTTTAAATGGTCTCATACTTGAACGTAAAATGTATATATTACACCGTTGTCTAATATATCAGCTTATAACCGCGGGATTTCAAAGCCAAAATCGGGTTTTAATATTTAGGTCTTCAATTTACTAATCAATAATGTAGACTATAGATCAGGCGCAAAATAGCTCGCCCTATAATTATCATCATTTCAGGTCATATACGAGTTACTGCTATGAGCTCGAGCCTATTCCACAACAGGAGAGAAATTGATCAATTATTCCGCACTAGACATTTGATTTGGATTTTATTTTGAGTTTTACTTATTTGGAAAATTATTATCTGTTCGTTATATCTTAGTGATGTTTTACGGTACCTTTAAGCGAGATACGAAGTCGTAATTTGCATTACTCACCACACGGCAAATCATGCGCTCCAAATTAAATGAGATCACTAAATGTTACTAATATTATTGAAATATGTGTTTCAGCATTATTTACCATATTTGAAACAGTATGTAAAAGAAGGTGTGGATGCTTAGGATTATTGTTTCCCTCCATATTGTGATCACGGTTTTATGTTTTAAGAACTAAAAACTGAATTTCTCGTGTGACGACGGGATAAGAATACAATTGTCTCCACACCTTGCTTGCTCGTGGGAGTCCTACAGACATTTTTCACGGTAATATAGTAAAGTACTATAAATAGAAATTGGTGAAACTATTCAGTAATATAATTTATATATCTCGATAGCCAAGGCTAAAATATTGTTTTGTAAGCTGATTACAATAATATAATATTCCGTGTGGCGACGTAGTAAGAATACAATTCAAAAATACTTCCTCTTTTTTTTTTGGGGGGCAGGTTGCGATCGACGTGCTCCTCGCACCACTCAGTCCGGGGCGACAGAGGGGCGTAAGCACACACACTCGCAACCCAACCACGATGCACGTCGCCTTCGTCGTTGGGCCGACCACCGGAGCAGGGTTACTCGCCATCAGTGGTCGGTCCGACGGAATATCCCCTACTTGGGGTACCCTCCCATTCCCCGAGGGGAAGACGTCGGTCTTTCCTCACGCGGTCGGTCTCTCGGCGGGTGACGGACTAATTCCCCGGTCACGTCACCCGCGGCCTCGGCTAGGGCGGCATGAGGCGCAGGTATTCGCGCCTACGCCGCCCTAGTCGCCGGCGGCGGATCGCCTCATCGAGGCTGCGCACCTCGCGCAGGCGATCTGCCGCCTCCTTCTGCGAGATCACTGCCTCCCAGAAGGCTGCGACCGCGTCCTGATTCCTGACGCCGCCGACCATCGCCCTAGCGATAGTCGGCAGAATAATACTCTGCCGCAGTTCTCATAAAATATATCTAAGGAATGCAAACAAATTGCAGTAAGAGCAGTCAAACTAATAAAACTCCAGCAATATCCTTTATAGTATGGCATAATAGCATATTTTCCTGCAAATCCGTGCGAGACGAGGGTCAAGTATTGGAATGTTTATAGACCAAAGGTGAGGAGAATATGTGACGATCAGACAACACAGAACACTTTAAGCTATCAGTCTAAATTGTGTGCAACTTTAGACTATTAGATATGAGAGTGGGAATTGGTGTGATTAGACCTAGTCTTTACTTTTATTATCTCAGAATAATTAAAGGTTTATGTGACAATAAACTCATAAGGGGAGAAGTACATATGTTCAAAAAACGTCATCAACCTTTTTTTATGTTTAGCGACCGTGCGAAGCCGGACCGGGTAGCACATTTATTTCATACAGTTGTCAAGTCGGTCTTTAAAAAAAAAAACGCTAGAAATATTATTATAGTAAAATATAGCCCGTCGTGAAAAAAATTCTTACTAACAAAACATTGTATAACAGGAAATTCGGCACAGTTTGTTGAAGAGGATGGGGAGCTTCCAACAATCTGTCAATATATACAAAAGAAAAGCATTGTAATAAGCCCAAAAAGTTATTTTGCTTTACTTATAGATTTATCTTCGTATACGCCTTTATTTGTAAAGGATCTTTCGAGTATATGATGATAATTTAAGAAACGAGGAATTTCAAGGCGTCAGTCTTCGAACTCTTTGTATCTTTATCATAATATTTGCATTTTATTTACATGCAAATTATTTACGTAACTTTTATTCAACTATAGATTAGCTTTCATTTAGTACTTAGCAACTTATCTTTCGAAATAAAACTATTTTTACAGATTTAAACGAATTTTAACTCTCCGACATTACGAACTCTTTCTAGTGTTCATGGTCACCATGAACATCCAACCATGAACATCCAACCATGAACATCACGAACGCTGGATTCCTTTCAAATATGTAATACTCGCTTAAACAGTATCAGAAATCAGTAGTAAAATTTATTTCTTACTAGCAACCCGCCCTCGCTTCGCTACGGTTTCAGTCGCCTTACCCGCGTAGTTCCCGTTCCCGTGAGAATACCGAGATAAAATATAGCATATGTTACTCCCTGGTATTATAGCTATCCATTAGTGAAAGAATTTTTGAAAACTGTTTATTGGTTTAAGCGTGAAAGCGTAACAAACAAACAAACTTACTTTCGCATTTATAATATTAGTAAGGATTAATTTCTAACAGCCCATATATGTTATAATTTGGATTACTTATATCCATAGTGCTTCCTTTCGTCCTAGGCTGTAGGCTGATTATACTCCGCCCGTACCGTCAGAGGTTATGAAAAGAGAGCGTGCGGCCCCATAATCAACCATATTACCTCCCCATCGCTATTAGGACCGACTGCTGGTCAGTCTTTGTGATCCGCCCGGCTGTTTATACTTACTTTCAATTGATACCCTGTCAACAAATTTCCGTCACATCAGTCTCATGTGATTAGCTTCTCGGCGGGTAACGGACTAATGTGCGCCTCTCTGACTTTCGAAATTATTTATATATTAAATAGTTAATTCCAAACTCAAAAGCTCACCAATTGGAATAGTCATTTGCCAAACGTGGCGATTGCAGCAGTATCTTCTATGGTAGTTCTGGGCCCAACAGTAGAGGCAGAGAGCCTAACGGATGTTTATAATGATGGTTATATATTGTTTTTTTTTTTTGGTACCCCAATAGGGGGGGTTGGTGCCCCAATAGGGGGTAATCCGTCAGGCCGACCACTGACGACAAGTTAACGCTGCTCCAGTGGTCGGCCCAACGACGAAGGCGACGTGGTTTTTGGGTGGGTCGCAGGAGTTGCGTGCTTAAGCCCCTCTGTCGCTCCGGACGGAGTGGTGCGGAGGCGCGCCGACCGCGACCAACCCACAACAAAAAAAAAAATATATTGTTTTTTCTTTATTTGATAGGCTTGCATCCATCGACTATTAACGTCCACTACTGGACGTATGCTTCTTACAAGAATGCCACATTGACGATCTGTGCCGCTCGCTTGCAGTAGTTCAATGTAACCTGCATATTGCTATTGCAGCATGCTAACTACCTAGGTAGGAACAAGAAAATAATCGTAGTATAAGAACAACCGTAAAAGAACATTTTTGAAAATTTTCATGTTATTTCGTAGGATGATTTCTAGTAAACTGGTGATCGGGTCGTGAATTAGTTTGTCACCCGAGGAGAAGGGGACTACGCGAGGGCGATATCCTAGCAGTGAAATTTGTCGGGACATTGACGAACGGAACTCGAATGGGTAGCCCGGACGGGGCATCGATGGTAAGAACCGGGTACCGGTGGTCTGCCCACTTAGCGACAGAGAGGGGTCATTGGGTTACCCGCCGTTTTTTCCTTCGCCTAGGATGAATATGACCATAGCCTGATAGCTTGTCCCTATAAAATGCAGTAAAGAGTAATTTTGATTATTATTTCCTCTTCATATCCTTCTCTTTTTCTTTCAGTGCTGGTAGCATAACCCAGTTAATAATTTTTTTTTGGACCCTGCATAAAAAAAATCTGCTAAAAGATAGAGAACAAACGAAAGTTTTACTGAATTGTGATTACTAATACCCTCATTTTGTGGTGTCTATAAACTATTGAAACATGCATTTGTATTCAGTAGCGGTGATAACACTTACTTTGGCGTATCAGACCATGAAAATCTACCTTGTATTCTGCTCACGGTTCACGCGTAAAGTTTTCTGGGTATGTCATTGCGTATTTGTGTTGAAAACCAATTACCAAAATAGGTTTTCGTATCGTCTTTTTATTAGAGTGAAACGTTCTGTATTCTTTGAGAATATATGAGCTTTTAGCTTTTCTTGATAATATATTTAGCTTAATTTCAATAATAAATAAACATAAAAATTTTTACTTTTTATGTGATAGATTCACACTTTCGATCATTTGTCGATCATGTTTGCCCGTTTGCCACCAACAGTAATAAAAAATGTGAGTACTTATATAACCACTTTAGAAGTTATACTTCTTTAGCGTAACACGGTAAAATTCTTTTTAAAAATTTCATCCATCGCGTTATCCTACGTTTGTAGAAAAACGACACTAATAATAGAAGAAAAAGGTATGTATAAACTTTCAATGTATTAAACATTGAAAGTTTTATTGTAATGCATTATCTAGTTGATATTAGTGACGGTGTGCGCGCGCATCGTGAAAAATGTTTACCAGCCAAATTCAGGGTGTCGGCTTATCGTGACGGTGTAAAAATTTACTCTTATTATTTTTTCCCTAATGCGCCAAAAGAAGCATAACTTCAAAAACGCCACTATATTAAACAGGTCATTCTAAGTTAAGATGCTAATATATGCTATAAAAGAAAGTAAATACTAAACAACATAACCAAACTACAATTAAAAAAGTGGCAAAAAGTATAAAATAATTTTTTCAGGATACATGTTTAAATAATGTTACTGAAGAAGTAAAATAATCGACACATTGACTCTACCAAGATGCTTTCCTTGCAGTTTAATAATAAATATCTGGTTGACCGAGCTTCACTCGGAATATTTTTGTTGTATTTTTGTCGAATTTATTTAGATATATACACTCATTTGCAAAAAAAACGGGCACCTAAGCAATGAACCATTTCAAATGTTAATATTTCTTTGTTTGATAATTATAGGTAGTTTTATCCACACAATTTGCTAAATTAATAAGAAAATAATCGTTTTCATCAGTATTTCATAAAATTTAGATACAATTTATGGGAAATAATGCTAAACCTCGCTAGTAGTGTATATTCGCTAGTAGTGCATATGCTCATGAAGTAAAAATAAAAAAGTTTTTTTGTTTGTTTTTCTTTAATAAAGTAAAAGCAGATAAATGTTTAGTATCGAGTGTGACCCCCTCTAGCTAAAATCACAGCTTGAATTCGTCTGGGCATGCTAGCGAGTATATCCCGGATATTTGCTTGCGGAATACGTTCCCACTCCGCAGTAATCACATTCTTCAGCTCTCTGATGGTCTGCGGAGCCGGGTGTACTGATCTCACACGCCGTTTTAGAACGTCCCAGACATGCTCTATGGGATTGAGGTTGGGACTTCGAGCTGGCCAATCCAAACGACGAATGCCGACCTCTTGCACATACGCATTAACATCGCGGGATCGGTGGGCGCGAGCATTGTCGTCCATAAAAATCGAGTCTTCACCTAGAGCGGCCAATGCGGGTTGTGCATGAGAAATTAGAACTTCCGTTATGTATCGATGCCCAGTCAGTGAGCCGTTTTCAATGAAGACTAACTCTGTACGATCCATTGAATTTATTCCTGCCCAAAACATAACAGAGCCCCCACCATAAGGTGTGATTTCTTCGAAACATGCCTCTGCAAAGCGTTCTCCTTGTCTTCTTAGCACTCGCCGACGTCGATCTTCACCGAACAGAGATATCCTGGCTTCATCAGAGAACAAAACCCTATTCCAATCGTCTTGAGTCCATGATTCACAATTTCTAGCGAACCTAAGCCTGTGAACTCTGTGCTCACGGAGTAATTTGGGGCCGCGGGCCGGGCGGTGACTGCGTATATTGGCAGCGAGAAGCCTCCTCCTGACCGTCCATAGACTAATATGCACATTTCTTACTTCTTGGAGGTTGTTCTTAAGATCCACATACGAAGATTTGCGATTTCTCAATGCGCGACTCACAAGAAAACGATCATCCCGTGGTTGGGTACATGGTTTTCTTCCAGAACCAGGCCTTCTCTCGACGGAACCAGTCTCCTGATATCGCTGCCAGGTCCTTTGGACTGTCGAGCGACTAACATTTAGCCTCCTAGCCACGAAACATTGGCTGCAACCCTCTTCAAGCAGCGCGATAATTTTGGTAGCTTTTACCACTTTATCTACCATTTTTGATACAGCCAAACAGCATTAAATAAAGCTTTGACAGTCAAGGATATGAAATTAATCGATAAAAATTGAATAAAAGTTATGAAAGTCGATGTTAACTTCTGGAACTTCGCGCCAAAAATGTAGGATAAAAAGGGGTTTTCTGTAAAAATGAACATCAAATGAAAAATTGAATTTAGAACGTACTTTTTTAAATACCACAGCATTTTTAAAACCGGCCAGTAACGTGTACAAACGATTGAAACCTTTTTGGTATTGTATCTTTTTAAATATGAATGAAAATCAAAACCGCCCGTTTTTTTTGCAAATGAGTTTATTAATAAAAAATAAAAATAAAATAATGAAAAAAAAATTACAAAGAGAGAATAATAATAACACTGAGATTTGATCCGACGCTGTTTGAATGGCAAAACAAAACTAAAAGAAAACTGGACAACTTTCCAACTGAGCTATCGTAACTCATGACGTTGACGCCGAAATTTGAATTCATATTCTTTTAAAATTTAATGTCATTGTATTGTTTTGCTAAAAACACCGACAAAACAACATTTTCTATAAATAAAACCTAGCTAGATCGATTTTTTGGCCCCGATACCTCTAGTATGCCAAGTTTCATCAAAATCGTTGGTGTCGTTTCCGAGATCCTGAAGTTGAGTTGCTAAAGTGTTAATATTTTAATTTCATTAGTTTTTTAATACATTACTTTATGACCGCTAGAGGGCGCCAAGTTAGATTCAGTGACACGTCATATAGCCTATAACCAACGTTCAAGACGCTTCTAACGATATCTTATTTGTCCGGTTCAATCAGTAGTTAAAAAGCTATGAGGGAACAGATGAACATACATACATGGCCAGTCAAATTCATAACACTCCTCCGGACGTAGTTGAATAAAGATAGAGTTTTGTAATATTTCAAAGACGAAATATTGTCAAATTAGGTATTTATGGTATATGTGGTGTGGCTGTAAGGTACCAACCATCTGTGTCTAATATCCTGAGTTCGAATTTTACGCATGACCATGTGTGATACATTAATTATTGTTGTAATTCAAGTTATAATTTGTATCGGCTCATTTTATATTTGTAAAGTAATTCACATTACAAATATTGATTTCTTATTGGGCATTATTATCGTTAGAAAAAATTACGATAATAGTGAATTTAATAGAATTACAATAAATTAAATCTTTGTCTACATTAGGTACAAGATATCGTGATTTCGTTTCTCTTATGATTGCCCTTGTGAAATTGGATATACAAATGTATGCGTTGTGATTAAATGTTAAATGGATACCGAATAAGAAGACTCTCTCATGCGGAAGCCAAGCTGACACTGTGGTAACAGCAGGCATCATTTTGAAGTAGACGAGTATCCGTATGTGCGAAATACCCACGTGTACATGCAAATAATCGTTACCGTGATTATCTAATAAATATAAGTATGCAAAGTCCAAGGTTATAATAATTTAAAGAGAATTATCGATATTCTTCTAGGAAAATGCATTGCAAAAAGCAGCATCATCATCATCTTGCTCTTATCCCAATTACTTGGGGTTGACGCAATGTGTCATCTGTTTTGACATATTGCAAAAAGTTTCGGCAATGACTTTTATGACCGGCCGCCTGCCTGACGTCAACCCTCCTTGGGAATGTAATCGTTGACCCAAATGGTACCAGATGGAGTTGGTCCGGGTCAATCTCCGGCTCTTAGTCGTCTTTTACGACACCCACGAGCAAAGCAAGGGTTGGTAGTATTCGAAGCCGCTACCACACAGCATAAAGCAGCACAGAGATATAATATGCCTGGTAAAAGACAGTAACTTAATAAGAATTGTCGCCAATATTGACAAGTCCTCGTCTTTCTTAAAAATTATCATTACCTCAGCTTTTATTTGTCCTACTGCAGGGTACAAATCTCCTGCACAATAGTATAGAAATTGACCTAATATACAACTTCAGACGGTTTGATTTCAAGTTTTTCTTCTCTTGCTTAGATGTTATGCACATTGTATCCTTTAGTCGTCTTTTGTAATAAGATTAAGGGTGTGGTGTATTCTGTTTTAATTATGTTATCACAAGTAGAAAATAATAATCAATAAATTCTTAATTTAAATTTTCCTCATGCGATGACAGGTTAAGAAAACTGTGTCACTACCACATGACCTTTGCGCGAGAGTAATTACGAGAGTTATTACAAACTTAGTTGAGATCATCGATAAATTTAAAGTACCAACTGCGATTACTAATTCAGCTGTCAATCTCGGTGATTTTGACGTTGTCTGTGCCTATTCCCAATAATGGACGTCGATAATATGTTGAATTTGAGGAATCAATTCATTTTCAATTTAGATTTACTCACATTCTGTCACGTATTTTTGAGTCTTAAGTAACAACGGCTGAGGCTCTTATTGTGGCACAATTCCAATCTTTGAACTTACTATTGAGAGTTTTTTGGGCAAATCGTCAAACTTGAAGCAATCTGCCGAGTTCACGATCTGCAATCGTATGCTTATATTGTTGACCTTAGTCCTGGACATATGTAGATCTAGTACACTTGAGGTCAACATCCAATTTGGATTTACATTTATACATTTGAATCTAACGAAACAGAGTTACCAAGAGAGTGGTCAACAATGTATAATATTTACACCTCGTTAGAACTGGATATACGCAACTTTGTTTAAACTCCATTACCACATAGACCACCAAATGTCACTTTTACTACGCAGATAGCACTATAAGTTATGATTAACGTGTTAGTTTAATGAAGCAGTTTGTATATATGTTTGTGAAATGTTGCACTGTAAATAGCCCTTCCTTGTTACAAACGTACTTAACAATTACGACTCTGCGGCTTTGTAGTATAAAAACTTCATTACAATGTATTTATATAATAATACTAGCAGCACCAAAGTTTTAGCCGCATAGCTCCCCTTCCCGTGGGAATATCGAGATAAATTATAACCTATGTGTTATTTTGATATTTAAGCTATATTATTGTGAAGTTTCATTAAATCCATTCAATAGTTTTTGCGTGAAAGAGCAACAAATATACTCACATACTCACAAACTTTCGCGTTTAATATATTAGTAGGATGTACGCTACTATTGCACATGAAATAAAACTATTTAAAATTGTTTTATTTTGTCACCAAAATCTTTCAAACTTTAGAATCTACAGGATCATAACAAAAGAATCCAACTAAGTAGCGAAATTTATTTAAAAATTATTTTATTTTATTCATCAAACTATTTTGCTATTTCTACAATGCGATGTTTCGATTATTTTTATTCGTAGAAATTTTCCTTACGTTTCTCTTGTTTTTGCAATCATATTCACTCATCTTCCAGAAAAGTATGTTGGATCTCATTGCTTGTACAAATATTGTCAATAATCAACTATTTACCATTTAATTATCTTTGATTTGAATAGTTGCTACCATGTCCTCCATTAGACTTGATAATGAATCGTATTGTTTATAATTTCTTAAATATATTAAAAAGAGAATGATCTGATAATACATCTTTTATAAAACTTATTTTTGTTTCTAAACAGCCATAACAGGCGTGTAGGTATCTACTATTCAAAGTAAAAATTATAAAATATTTTTAAACTCAGAAAAAAAGACTTGTAATCTCTAAGGAATAAAATGAACATTTCTTATATTTCAAAGCCTTCATAAATAATTTATTTCTTTTGGTTAACTTTATACCTTGTTCTGTAATATAGAATTTTATCTATTTAGCGAAAGAAATTAAATTCTTTAGATCTTTCTTAGATTTGAATATAGAGGTAGTAATTTTTTTCAAATTCAGTGAACCTGTAAAACTGTACTATACACGGTAACATTTTTATCGTCTAACAAAAAAAAAACCATAAAAGTATCCGACCAAAGAAACATATCTAACATATTTAAATGTTCAATAGTGGCAGTTATAAAAAAATAATCAAATAAAATAAATTAAAGTTAATATTTTGTAATAGCCTGTTTATCATGTTTACATTTTAAACAAAAGCAATCATGCGGAATTTCGTTAGCCAATCATAGCTCCACGTGGACGGCTTTTACAAAGCGTAATTCACTACGCTAGATACCTAACAGGTATCCTCTGCGATGCCCGATTGGCGCCGCGGTCAAGTGGTCGTAGTACCTACATACTACATCAGCTGTATTGAGTACCTATGCGTTCGCTACAAACTGTTTCCTTACTATTTTAATTAGTAATTTTTTATAATGACTTTTATTAAAAAATATTCTATTAAATATTTTTTAACCTTTTAATTGTATTGATGAATAGTAGATACTGGATACTTTAATTGACCTGCTTTTGTAAGACTACATAAATGTCACCGTGTATACACCGTGGAATCTAATTGGCTGTTTTCTGCAACGTATGTACTCAGTTAATTATTCTTAATATCCCCACATAACTAAAAACATAATACATTTAGAAAAAAGGTCTGATAATTAGACAATCTTAAGTTTGTCTGACATGCAACGGTATTGTTTCCAACATGCCTACGACATAGCATTCGTATTAAATCGCAATAATAGGTAAAACAAAATTATTTTAGGCATAACACCTCGGAGCTCGGTGTCGCACTTCACCCGCTCGCGCCCCGCACCCCTTTCTTCTTTTGTAATGCGCCCGAGCCCCGTGACCTTGGTCTATGTTTTAATAATATGTCAGTTAGAATGCTACCGTACGTACGGTCAATGCCCTTAACCACATGTTACAGTTATGCAAAAATGATATTTTAAGGAAACGTCCGGGATTGCAAATGACAAGAATTTATATTTTTATTTTATTGAATAAATGCTATAGTATGGTTCTATATCATTAACTGAGTATGTACGTTTCGGGAAAACAGCCAATTAAATTCCACAGTGTATAGTCTAAGTACACCTTCAAATATCAAGTAACTTAAGGATTTCTGATGTTTATACGAATATTACGCATAAAACGTCTACCATAAAGATGACTTATTATATATGTAAGGAAATAATCCTTGTATTGTGGAAGGACTTTTTAAATTTAATTGACGGACACTAATTACACTTATACTTCGAACAATAATTTGTTGATCACACTAAGTGTTGTCTTGCGTGGGAATCGAATCCACGACACTGACACGGTAGGTCGGTAACCACTAAGTCATTTTTGCACACATACTATCTACTTCCTTACTAATGTTATAAATACGAAAGTAGTTTGTTTGTTTGTTACGCTCTCACCCTTAACTCACTGAATCGATTTCAAAAATTCTTTCGCCAATGGAAAGCTATAATAGCAGGTAGTAACATAGGCTACATTTTATCCCGCTTTTCCCACGGGAACGGGAACTACCCCGCGTAGTTCCCGTTCCCGTGACCCTTGAAGCACACCGGCCTTGATAGGGTGGGAGGTCGACTACGTCCTTTCCACCCTGTAGCGAAAGCTGCGATGACTTAAGTAGTCATGTATAACGAGAATTAGGTAATCGGGGATCTTGAGGAGATAGAGTTTGTAGATTAGGCCTTCATGTCAAACCTTATCGAATGCTCAAAGCGATCTATCTTTTGTGGATATCTTTGATGGATTAAGCAGTTCTCTATTCCTAATAACCCATATCGATAGCTGGATGAGTTAGGTTTGACTTTTAATTTAAATGTCCCTTCTATTGTACTCATGACATTTGCTTATATTTTACTCATCTTTTACGATATTGATGGAGCTCGAAGAGCTTGTATTCTTAGTTTACCATAAAAATGAAAAATGAAATACCGTTGTAGTCTTAATTAATGAAGAAGAAATCTTTTGCAGTCTATGTAAAAGTTCGTCACAGCTCTAGATTCCTTACTGGTCAGCGAAAAATACATTGGCTACTAATAATACTGCGTATTAAGAATTCGAATCTTTGATATTACGGTCTGCTGTCATATATTTATATTAATTAACTACATCAAATATTCGCTGTCGTTTACTTGATCGCTTTGAAATAGCAAAGAGGGAAGTTTCCCAACCATATTGATCTATATGATTCAAAGAATTATGCCTTTGGGTGAGATACATTTTCCATTTTTGGTTTATTCATGTCACAATTATCGTTAGTACTGCATATAAATTCAATGCAAAGTTCACTTGAAGCTTTAAAATGTTTAAATCAAGTTAAATGAATCGATTTAAATATGCAATGATATTTTATAGTATTACAGACAACGACATTTAACTATCGTCAAGGATTCGGTACCAGAGTTCAGCCTTCGGGCTGGACACTGGTATGGCTGATTATGGGATTACGCGTCATACTCTCGTCACTCTGTATGGGACGGACGAAGTATGTACACACCATAGCCTGCCAAAAAATAAATAAAACCGGTGGGCGGCCAAATGGCGATGGCGATGCAACAAGTTTATTTTTTGAATATATAAAAACTTTGCCTCTGCGTCTCACCCCTTTTGGGGTTGATTTTCATAAAATCCCTTTTCGATGGGTTCATATGTCACAAAAATAAATAGCGGTCACAATTTCAAGTTTCTTTCTAGCTTTAGTCATTTTAGGTCGGCGTTGATGAGTCACTAATACAGCTTCATTAAATATATAATTTGTAGAGATATACCTAACTTAGCATTAAGCATTTAGTACGGACCCCAAAGCTCCAAAGAATTGTAAACTTATTTTGAATGTAATTGTAATGTTATTTTAATTGTGTATAATAAATAAATACTTGTTATTATTATATACTTTATTTAAAAGTACAGGTAGTCCATTAATTACATTTTAAAATATAGAACTTCCACTCGTAATAAGGCACCGGTGGTTAGGGCTCCAAAAATACATCCTTACAATGCGCGCCATCTCCAGAAATACCTTCTTCTGTATTAGACCAATCCAATTCAACCACTTGGCACCTTATTATTATTATATACTTTTGAATAATCTATTGAGCAATAAACTACTAAATTTTTATAAAGCAGCACTTGCACTAAGGATATAATTATTATAATACTTTACAAACATATAATTTACGGACACAAATTACACCCAGACATGCTGTAAGACAAGTTGGTGTTAGTTTTTATTTTAAATATATCTTCTTTTGCTATTGCTTTTGATGTTTACATATTATGTTTACTAATCGTAAGAGAATCGTAAAAAATACTTAAGTCACGGGCAGGAAAGGAGGTAATAAAATATAATATTCCGTCACTGAAAATAAAAAATGGCAAAGCAAAAAAAGTATGCCTACCAAACAAAACTTTCATGTATTCGCGCACTTTGGTGTGATAACGGAGTATACAATTCACCACCCCCTATCCGCTATATGACGTGACTGTCGTAAAAGACGAGACTGGAGAGTAGTACCTACTCCGTTGTCACAGCTAACGGCGGCTAACAACTACAGTTACACACAAAAAAAATAGTGGACTGAAGAATAGACGAAAGGTATAAAATCTATGCAAGAGGACTAAAACACAAAATAAAACCAAATACCAACCCGTCTGATCAGTGTGGCTCGACCTTCAAAATGGGAAGTATGAAGATGCGACAAACAATATTCAAACATCCGTTACCTTATAAATTGTTGATGACATTGAAAATAAATCTAAATATGCAACACAAGTGTAACAAGGGGTGCTAGGGATAATAAATGGCACCGACCCCGTTACACTCCAGCGATTTGGTAGCGGTCCAGCAAAACTTTTAAATGTTCGCTTTGTATATTAATTGTTTGTTACAACTTTAACAGTGATAAATTAGTTTAATTGTACTCCAGAGTAAACTAATTTAAACAAACAATATATAATTAATTAATCACTAAATACTCAACTCATCACAATCATTTTAACTTCAAAACCGATATGAGATAATTGATATGAAACCGAATTAACATTTCGCAATGTAAATCTAATTTATTGCTGTCAGAATTTTTTTTATAACTATTTATTATTAACGCTCTGTAGTAACGGATTCAAATACTAGCAACCTTTACGGTGAGTGTCATAAAAAGCTACTAAGAGCTTTACACCAATCTGAACTGACTCCATCTGATGTCGTCTGGTCAACAATTGGACCAAGTAATTGGCGCTGCAAACAATTTTAAGAAAGTCTATTTTTTTAGATTTGTATAGAAAAGCGTCTATTGGATCATCTAGCTATAGTCTAACTTTTTATTAGCTGCAGTAAAATGACGTTTTGTGGGTTGCCGGTTTTTGAAGAAAAATAAATAGGGATGTAGCTAAATGAGTGAATCATAAATGAATAATCAGTTTGGTTTTTTTTTGAGATTTAATATTAAGTTGTAATGTATTTTTTTAACCTATTATTATTACTATACTAGAGGATTGATCTTTTTTAGTGGAAGTATAGGGAGGTACATTCAAAATGAAACAAGAACGTCATAATAATGTTATTTAATTAATCTTTTTCGAAATCACTGTCGCTGTCGCTTTCGGTCACACTAATAACAAATCTATCTGTCACTTCATCTATAATATGATCGAGGTGGCACATTTTATCTTCCTCTTTAATAGTGTGAGACACACAGTCACTCCACTTAGCCGGTGTCACTTTCTTGATTCCTTCTTGGAATAAAGTTTTCACTTCTTGCATTTTATACGTCTTATGTGACGTGACTCTTTACCTGCGCCCATACCAACTCAACGGGGTTCAATTCACAGTGATAAGGAGGCAGTCTTAAAAGTGTGATACCTTTTTGTGCAGCCATCTCGTCTACGGCATATTTCTCAGTATGATTTTGTTGTTTCACAATATCTATGAGAGTGGCTTTGACCATATTTGGTTCAAACGCAATATTTTTAGTAGTCAGCCACTCTTGAATTCGTGCTTTCGTCCACGACATCTTCGGGATTGTTTTGATCTTCCGAGAGTGATAGGGCGCATTGTCCATTACGACTACTGCATTCGGCTTGAGTTTAGGTAGAATACCGCCGAACCAATCCTCGAAACACTCCGCGTTCATTTCATCATGGTATCTTCTGTACCTTTCTTTGCTTCAAACATAAGAAGTCCGTCGACCAGGAAGCCTTCTTCTCCGCCTATGTGACTAATTATGAGTCGTTTGCCCTTTCCTGTGGGATTTTTTAATCCCGTAGTCAGGCCGTCTAAAAATGCCTGTCGAGAAGATTTAATACTTCCGTCAATCCAGGTTTTTTTTGTAGTATGACCTGAAAAGAATAAAAAAGAATCATAAGTTTCGACATCAAAACAAAAAGGGAACAAATAGAAGAAACTAAGACTTGACACGTACCAGCGTTGACCCAGGTCTCGTCTTGATAATATATGTATTTTCCCTCCCTACGATATTGTTTAATTAAACGCAGGTAGCGCTGGCGCCATGATATGATATCTTGTCTATCAATAAGCACACTCTTGCGTGATCGAGTAGCGAATTCGAAATTAAGATGCTTCATAATTTTTCTCAATGTCTCTTTCGAGAAGTTGGGCAATCCTGGGTCATCATTTACAACTTGCAGCACCTAAAAATGATTAAAGTTATTACCTAATTGGTTAATATTACACATGGGATGGGAGAAAACATACATAACGTATAATAAAAAGATGAGTGACGACATGTGTAAACTAACTTTTGCGATGGTGGGTATTTCATTTCTATGAAAGAACTGATGTACAATTCGTCTAACAGCAGTGAATGTGAAATCATCAAGTTTATCTTTAAATGTAAGTTTTGGGCCCGTTTCTTCGGGAGGTTTTCGTGATTCGCTGTCGTTCTCCTTGTGCTCCTTTAAAACGGAATAAACTGTGCGGACGGATATTCCCAAGACTTCAGCCACCTTGTTAACGCATTCACTTGTTTTTGGAACTTCAATGTTTGATTCTGAAGATTTCACTTCAAACACATATTTGTAAACGTTTTGGACCCAAAGTTTTTCAGTTGCACTTAGAGCTACACGTGGCCTTTTTTTCTTAGGAGATAAAAATGTGTCTCCATGTTGCGCAGTGCTCGGCAGAGCATCCATGTCTTTAATGTATCAAACAAAAAAAAACTAACACGTTTAACGAAAACAGGTAATGAAAAACAAACACAACGTAACATAAGTTTAACAATAATGATAACAAAAACAACGCGCAGTGGGCAAATCAAAGTTATTCATGCACTCAAAACAGAAGTATGAAGCCGAATGAGCGAATGACAACCGAAACAAAATGGCGGTCAAGCGTCATCGTAGCACCGTAACCAAAAACCAATACTACCAACTTGAGAGAGCGTTTTCTTGAGTGTTACCTTGTATATGTCTAAAAGGATCAACGTTTATACAGCCTTTTATTTACATTAATATTAAATAGAATTTAGTATGATCATTATGAGTCAGCTATGGAACGATTAGATATTCTGTAAACTTTTGTGAACTGAATCACATCCCTATTGAGATTAGGCTGTCAACATTATTTTACGGAATGACATTTAGAAACGTCATTTTACTGCAGCTAATAAAAAGTTAGACTTTAATTATAGTATGATTAATATAGGTATTTAGTAATTAAATTGCTATTTTTAGAAATTTAAAGCAATTCACTTACATTATTTTTAGAAATTTAAAGCAATACACCCAAAATACCATTCTAGAAGTTATTAAAAAAATTATATTTATATTTTTTTTTTATTGCAGAAGGTAGCAAACGAGCAAACAGTACACCTAATGGTAATTGTTGCTGCCGCTCATGAACCTTTGCTAGGTCGCTGCCTACCGTGAAGAAAGTGAAGGGAGTGTGAATGCGTGCAATGAGGGTTAGTGATACTAAAGTCATCACCAATACCCACCACACGCAAACACCCTCAGAAATTTGTGCTTCCGGCTCTCTCGCTCACCGAACGAAGCGCAGCAACAAATTGCTACTACTCAGACGTCGATGGTCTGCGAGAGTGTGGTAGTACCCCGGATGGAGCGGCCCGCGGCCATAGACAGATAACTGTCAACAGCGTGGTCCTACCACCAACAAATATCGCTGTGATTGAAGGCTTGTATTGAAGGAGTTACTGGATCTCTGTAGGAGTTTCTCGACTGTCTCTCTTATGAATAACGTGATCGTTGTCACGTGACTCCTAATAATTGTCACTTTAATGCTTAAAAAGTTCTCTAAACCTATCTAGTAAGTAAAAATTTAGTGGCGTACTAAATTTTGAATAGAATATTCGCTGTGCACTCAAATATGGTTCTATAATTTTAATGAAGTCTATGTAGTTTAAACAACGCTGAAACTATTTAAAGACTAATGGTTTATTTTTCTTAAAATATATAAATACGGGTACCTAAACTATTCTATTTGTAACATTTAAATAAAAATCTTATTAAACAAATAAACGTCAGGTAAGAAAACAAAAAAGTTGTAGCTATAAAAGGAAAAGGTATAAATAAATTGAAGATTGGTCAAAAATTTAGAAAGTTTAATATTAATATTTCGCAAGTGGTAACAATGTTGCCATATTCGGAGAGATTTGAGTAGATATTGATGGACTTGCTTTTACTCTTCAAGATTAAAGACAATCAAAAACAAGCCGCAGCGATGAGGTAGTCATTCCCCTTAAGATTACTTGGCAGTTACGTATTTTAAAGTTTGGCAATATCAGTAGGTAAGCCTATTATTTTCATCTTGACTTGCGAGCTTTTGCAAGTATCAAGGATACTTATATTCAGAAAATTTTATCCTTTATTCGAATATTAATTTGCGTTTATTTTCAAGTGTTATTTAAATCAGTCAGTGACTTTTTATATCGATTGAATGTCACATTTACAGAAAAGACTGACCTTCGTTCAGCAGAACTAAAGATATACTAGAATTAGATCAACATTTCTATAGTAGGTTTGGATAGATTTCACCCGTATCTGTTAGCGTAGGCAACGACTGTAAACGTATTTGTGCTTGTATGTGTGTAACTATCCAACATCTGTAAGGTTGGTATATTTGCCCAAAGGTCTACCATCGTAGGTGCTACTGAGACTGTAGATTGTCACAAAAAAAAAATCAGAAAGAGCTGCTGGTGGGTCTTAATCAAGGGGTTCTTAACGTCACCCATAGCATGCCAGGGTGTATAATTATGCGAGTATAGCAAGTAAAGAAGGAAATGATTTTATTTCAAATATATATCTGATATACGCGTAAATAGTAAATTATAGTATATTTTTAATAATTTAAGCCCGATTTCATAATAAGCAATACATTGTTAGCATCGGGCACCTGATCCATTATTTTTCCATCAACCAAGTACACAGCTGTGGATACTTCTGTAAAGTTTACTACGAAGTAAAATAATATATTAAGATATCTTAAACTTATTTCATCATTAACTGATAGATCGATGACGTACTAAATTTTTCAATAACGCTAGATTACAATTTTACTTTTGTAATTTTGATATCAGAATATTACTGAATCGTAAATTTAATTGTATTTCATAACACATAATCGTCCGCGTGGTGACGGATAAGAGTACATTTTATCACTCTTTATCTTGTCCGTGGACGTCATAAAAGACGACTAAGGAATACCATATGTATATAACATCTATGCAAGAGAAGAGAAACTTGATACCAACCTGTCTGACCAGTATATATGTTATATTAAGATCAATTTCCCTACAATTATGGAGGAGGCTCGAGTGCAACAGTGGGACATGCATGAGTTGTGATGATGATGATGACACATAATCTAATAACGTAAATACGCCATGTTTTAGACTAGACTAGACGTTGTTCTGTTCAAATAAAATAAAAGGATATCAGCGCCACCTACCGGGTTTAATTGTGAATCTAAACCATTCTCGAATCCCCTGAACACACACAAAAAAATCGTCGATATCAGTCCAGTCGTTTAGGCAGAGTTCAGTGACATACATGCGTACATAAGAAATTTATATATAAAGATAAAAATTTAACAAATCTCTAGCGTTTCTGTTTAGTCTATATATATCCTACTGTTAGGCTACCATTGGTTTTGTCAAGATGAGAGAAATCTGTCCAGTATCTACTCCTGGCTGGCCAGATTGGTTCCTATAAAATTTTATAACAATTTTTTTTGTAGCAGTACTCACTATTTAGTTGCTGCTGGCGGTAAAGAAAGGATCAGTCGTAAGTTTATACTACTTCATCACTTACTTCGTCATTACACGAAGGAAAAGTAATTATGATTTAAAAAATATCACTATAGCCGTCATATGAAACATACCTTTAGATTTAAAGATTTTATAACAACAAAATCAGCGACAATAACTATAACTAAATTATAAGAAGTTTCTTTTTTAATATTAAATTCGATAGTACCACGTTTCTTACTTAGTGTATCTTTGATCTGTTCTTCGATATTTTATCATAACGTAAAGTGCAAGCTGGTTATAATTTTTGTACGCAATATGCCGCTGACTAAATATTAAGTATCTCTCCTGGGAAATTTACGACATCATGGTTAGGCATTTAATTAAATTAGCCTTCTTGTTTTTTTATAAGATTTATTGATTTTTATAAAGATATCGGGTCTAGGCATTAGAAGGTTTTTATACTATTTAGTTTAATCAAACAGTAAAAAAGCAAGTATACTGGGTGTGTCGTAAATAGTGGTCCACCGTTAAGGATTCGATAAACCAGATAATTTACTATAACAAATTCCATTTTTAACCATTTTTAGCCGAGGGTTCCGTAAATATTAATTTTTAGTTATTTATTTACCAAATTTCTACCTCTTGTAACAAATTTGGTTGTAGTTTTATCAAAAACCATTATATTTTCATTTTGATTACTGTCAATTACTGCTGAATACAAGAGCTATCGTTTATTAACATGTTATTTAATGTAGATTTAGATCTTCTGCAAAAAAAAATGATTGTACTCGAATTTTAACGGATTTTTTTAACATATCATG
This sequence comes from Lymantria dispar, assembly GCA_032191425.1. NCBI lineage: Eukaryota > Metazoa > Arthropoda > Insecta > Lepidoptera > Erebidae > Lymantria > Lymantria dispar. Next base: position 24,685,004 of record CM063452.1, on the reverse strand, counting down.
CTAATTCAAAAGCGATTTATGTAAAAAAAATGTACTACACTGTCAGTGCCCATTAATTTAATAATATGCCTATTTAATACCAATTTCAAAATGGTATCATAATACCAGATCCCTATAAAAAACAGCAAGATATCTAATTTTAATTGAAGAAAGTAAGATTTTTATTAAAATTAATTTTAAAATTAATTGCTATAATACTTACGATTTTTGTAAAAAAAAAAACTTTACTATCAGTGCCTACTTATTTAATTATATTCCTACTTAATACCGATTCTAAAAGGTTTACTATCCCATTAATAAAACAAGTAATGAAATTTTAGTTAAAAACGACTATAAAAGACAACTTTTTACTATTGTTGCTAAGTGATCTAGACCTAACTTGTAAATTACAACAAGGCACTGAAAAAAAACAAGTCATACATTATCATACATCATTTATTGTTATTCTTTAACATTTAAATTACACCAAGTGCTCGAAATGGCCCCCATTTGCAGCTATGCATGCTCTGCAACGTCGAATAAACGACCGTTTAAGTCGCCGAGCAAACCCACTCTCGTTTATTTTTCTAGCTGCTGTGTGTATGCTAGTCCTCAAGTGATCAATGGACGTTATTTCTTCTTTGTACACATGTTCTTTCAGGCAACCCCAGTAAAAAAAATCCAGGGGATTTAAGTCTGGCGAGCGCGGTGGCCATAGTATTGGACCTAAGCGTCCTATCCACCTATTTGGATACGCTGTGTGTAGGTGCTCTAGGATAAATGTTAAAGAATAACAATAAATGATGTATGACTTGTTTTTTTTCAATGCCTTGTTGTAATTTACAAGTTAGGTCTAGATCACTTTGCAACAATAGTAAACAGTTGTCTTTTATAGTCGTTTTTAACTAAAATTTCATTACTTGTTTTATTAATGGGATAGTAAACCTTTTAGAATCGGTATTAAGTAGAAATATAATTAAATAAGTAGGCACTGATAGTAAAGTTTTTTTTTTTACAAAAATCGTAAGTATTATAGCAATAAATTTTAAAATTAATTTTAATGAAAATCTTACTTTCTTCAATTAAAATTAGATATCTTGCTGTTTTTTATAGGGATCTGGTATTATGATACCATTTTGAAATTGGTATTAAATAGGCATATTATTAAATTAATGGGCACTGACAGTGTAGTACATTTTTTTTACATAAATCGCTTTTGAATTAGCATGATATGTTAAAAAAATCCGTTAAAATTCGAGTACAATCATTTTTTTTTGCAGAAGATCTAAATCTACATTAAATAACATGTTAATAAACGATAGCTCTTGTATTCAGCAGTAATTGACAGTAATCAAAATGAAAATATAATGGTTTTTGATAAAACTACAACCAAATTTGTTACAAGAGGTAGAAATTTGGTAAATAAATAACTAAAAATTAATATTTACGGAACCCTCGGCTAAATATGGTTAAAAATGGAATTTGTTATAGTAAATTATCTGGTTTATCGAATCCTTAACGGTGGACCACTATTTACGACACACCCTGTATATAAAGATAAACTTAACGTTAATAGGAAGAATCTTTGATTAATTAACTAAGCAATAAGTCTAAAAAATATTATGCTTTTTTTGCTAAGTAACTAAAAGATTTGCAATAGTTGGCGAGTTAAATATCACTTATCAGTCACATTTTCAGACTCCATGCTTGTTATCGATCTTGAACAATAATGTCCAATGATACTTTTACACTAATTTATGATTAAGTACGTCATCATCATTATCACAGCTCATATAAGACCCACTGCTGGCCTCGGGTCTTGGAAGAGGCTATAAAAGGTATACTGATGTTGGTCAGACAGGTTAGTATAACGTTTTATATCAAATTGCCTTCTTTTGCATAGGTGTTATCTGTATCTTTATCTTTATATATTTCTTGTGTACGTGTGTATGTTACTGAACTCCTCTTAAACGGCTGGACCGATGTTGATGAATTTTTTTGTGTGTGTTCAAAGAGATTTGAGAATGGTTTAGATTTACACTTGGACCCGGTAAATGGCGCTGCAATCGATTTCAAGAAGAATTCTTTACTATATTTTTAGATTTAAACAGGTCAACGTCTGTTGGGTCAGTTAGTGTATTATAATCCCCCAGACATCCACGAGCAAGAGAAATGTGGTGAATTATATTCTCTACTTCATGACCACACGGAAAACAATATTAGCTATTACTACACACACACACACACGCGCACACGAATAACAACATTGGCACGAAAGAGCATAACTCGTTGTCACGTTCTGCTGATAGAGAGGCACGATCGGCCTAAGCGTTCGGCTTGGAACGCATCTATCGCTAATTTTGTAAAAAAAATATATTTGAATTAACAAGTACAAATTAAACAAAATTTTTGTATGTAAACGGGCTTTGCAGACAACTATTTTTGATTTATAAATACGTATTTTTGTGTGGTGAGTAGGGAATGCAATCGCGATCTGGCGAAATCCCGTGTAATTTTTCGAGATCAATCCCGAAGCATAATATGACGAGACTCCGTTCGAGATTGACGGGATTGGGCGGCAATGGTCAGCGATGCTACACATAATTGCTCAGGACGATCATCATGATCATCACCCAAAAAGATAGGTAGTGTATACTGTAACATAGATATTTGTTTTTATTTTATTATGAAATACGACGTATATTGAATTTTATGTACGTCAGTCAAATAACCCATATGGCATTGGTTGTATTATAAAATAGAAAAATAAAACACGATACATTATTGCTTTCTTTCTGTCAGGTTGTTAGTGGTTAGATCATATGTAACTTTTTTGTTTGTCGTGCCTCTTATCTTATATTTTTAATCTGTACATATCTGTACCTACGGAATCTGTTTTGGTATACATTTTAAATAAAATTCTAGTTTAAAACGACTCATGCATTTTAGGTAATATATATTATCTCGACTCGTAGACGTCTACTGGCCTCCATTAAGTCTCCTCCACAATGAGAAGGAAATTTATCTATTATATCACGCTGCTCAGATACGATGCGCGCACACCGTCACGAAAAATCGACACCCTAAAGTTATCTAGGTAACATTTTTTACGATGCGCGCGCACACAGTCATAATGCGTTGTAATAAAACTTTTTTTTTCGGAACCCTATTAGTAGCGTAGGAAAGTCGGTATAGGCGCGTGAGGATGGGTGACTCCCATTCAGGGGCGCACGTTTTTAGTACCACTGCAGGGATGCCATCCGGCCCACTCGACTTATGGACGTCTAAAAGCCGCAGCTCCCACCTAACCGCTCGCTGCGTGATGCGGATTTCGGGTAGTGAGCTTTCACACAATGAGATGGTAGGTAGTGTGGCAGCTCCGGCATCCAAAGTCGAGTTACAGGCAAAGAATTGACCTAGAAGATCGGCCTTCTCCTTTGCGCTGTGCTAGACTATCATCGTGTTTCTGCAGTGGTGGGAGATTGGACTGGCAGAAGTTGCCTTGGGCAGCCTTGGTGAGCGACCAGAATGCACGACTCCCTGCGGGATAGCTTTGCAATCGCTCGCCAATTCTGGCAACATGTTCCGCCTTGGCTTTGGCAATAGCTTTCTTACTAGATCTAGAAGCGGCATTAAATTTCCACTTTAGCTCTTTGGCGTTCGGGTCCTGACATTTTTTAGCCCTATTCCAGGCCTGATATGCGGACTGTTTTTGGGGTGCAGCCGTCCTGCAGATTTGGTTAAACCAGGGTCGGCTGCGGCCACCAACGGGTATTTTGGTGTTGGGGATGAATAATTCCATCCCCGTAATAACCGTTTCGGTAACGCAGTCCGCATAGAAAAAAGAAACCGATGTCTAACCTACAAAGAGAGGTAAAACCGAGGCCGGTAGTCATTACGCTCAGTACCTGTGACGCCTGTAAAAAATGGTTAACTACCAAAAAAATATACACCTAACAAATAATGATGTACTCACTAATGGAAACGAACAACGAATTTACATAAATGAAGATTTGTCGAAGTACGTACGCAACTTGTTATGGACGGCGAAGAACGACCTTAGACCGACATATAGATATATTTGGGTGCAGAATGGAAAGGTCCTAATAAAAAAGGACGATCCCAATGACATCAAAATAAGAGTAATTCGCACATTGGGAGACATTAACGTTTTTGTAAATAACAAATGCAGTGAAGGTGGGTAATACAAAATATAATAATTATCATAATACGCCTTAGAAATGTACTACTTGACTATACCGTGGTTAGATTACTATAATAAAATTCGATGACAATGCAGTAAATATACAATCTAGCATAAAATATACGAAGTATGTACGCATAAATACATGGCAAGAAGAACTAAGAAATTCTGATTCGAGTTTTAATGTTGTACACTTGAACATATGTTCGTTGAGAAAACATTTCAATGAGTTAGAAGCGTTGGTGTGCACGAATGTGAGTCACCTGGATATCATAGCATTTACAGAGATAAGTGTAAAAAAGTGCGAATTACCTTTATACAAGTTGCCAGGATACAGCACATACGCAGATACGAGAGAAGGTAGGAAAGGCGGCGGTGTGCTTTTATATGTGAAAAATAAACACAGTTTTAGCGCCAAACAAATAACTGCTAGACACTCACAGATAATACATGGCAAGCTGTTTCACGAAGGCAAGAGAGTAATACATGTCGTGATAACGTATAGACCACCGAAAACAGATAAGACCGGTTTTGTACAAGAGATATATCGGTTATTTTGTGGTATTCCCAGGAGCTGTGAAGTCTTATTTATGGGAGATACAAACATTGACATATAACATAAAACCGATCATAGTGTTCCTAGTGTATGTAGCCAATATATGAATAATATGTACGAGCTAGGCTTCGATTGTGCTATCAGTGATGTAACGCGTGAGCAAGTATATAGCGATTTGGTGACAAGGTCGTGTATAGACCACGCGTGGATTCGATCCGCGCGTTGTCACGTGGTGTCCCACGGCCCATGTCCTAACCTGTAAGATATCCATTATCTTATTGGAATTTGTATGGCTGGTGCAGTGAATACCCCCGTTAGTGAAAAAAAATGATTAATGTAATAAGTGACAAAAAAGTGTTCAAAGGCCTATCGGATGTATCATGGGAATAATTAATGAACTGTAAGTGCCCCATTTACTTGTATACGCAGATGTGTTCAATGTTTGTCAATATCTATAACGGTCCTAAAATAAAATTGCATGTGAACCAAAAACGCAAATGTAAACCTTGGGTAACGGATAGTTTAAAAAATATGATTACAAATAGAGGTAGATTATTTAGATTACGAAAAAACAAACCAAAAGATATGAACTTACGATTACAGTATAATAGTCATAGAAATAAAGTTAATAAATCCATACTAATATTATAAATGCGAAAGTAAGGATGTTTGTTTGTTTGTTTGTAATGCTTTCACGCTTAAACCACCGAACCGATTTCAAAAATTCTTTCACCAATGCAAAGCTATAATATCAGGGAGTAACATAGGCTATATTTTATCCCAGTATTCCCACAGGAACGGGAACTACGCCGCGCGTTAAGCGACTGAAACCGAAGCGAAGCGAGGGCGGGTTGCTAGTATATAAATAAAGCTAAAAATAGTAATCGCAGGGAGGAAATAGCAAAGTGTAACAAAACCATTAGAAAAGTATGGGCTAAAATTAGCGATTGGACCGGTAAGGAATCGAAAGATGTAGATAAAATTATTATAAAATATTTGGGTAGAACAGATAATACAATAAATATATGTAACAATTTTTCCAAATGTTTTACCCAAGAAATATCAAATATTAAACATGTATGCGATCATAAGTTTCTTAACAGAGCTGACTATGTGGTAGGCAGCAATGTTTGTTTAAGATTTCAAAAAGCCCTTCCATCCGACATAGAAAAAATTATAAGCAACTTAAGCGATGATAAATCACCGGGGCCGCATACAATTAGAATAAAGGATATCAAATTAATTAATAATAGGATTAGTCCCATAATTGCTTACTTTATTAATTTGTGTATGGAAAAGGGGTTATACTAAGAAAAACTCAAAACAGCGCTTATAAGGCCTATTTTTAAGCAAGGGTCACATGATGATTATTCTAATTATAGGCCAATAGCTATTTTATCAGTAATAAATAAAATAGTAGAAAAATATATTGTGAATCAAATATGTGTTTTCTTAGAAAAACACAGCATTTTAACTGATGTCCAACATGGCTTCCGAAGGGGTCGAAGTACGGCGACGGTGCTGGAGCGTTTCACTGATGAGATAAATTAGGTATATACTAGTGATGTAACGAATGTCGTATTTTGGACATTCGCGAATGCGAATGCGGATGCGAATATCTGCGTCCAACATTCGCGAATGCGAATGCGAATATTCACTATAAACGTGTGGCAAATGACGTTGACCCTTTAACTTGGTGGACAGTGAACAAAGAAAGATCGTTCTTCTGCTTCCTGTAGTTCGGCATTATTTTCGACGATCGCGGCTCTGTTGCGCCTGAGGGCCGAGGCGACTGAGGCCGTCACCGGCGGGGGAGTGCTGTTGGCGGTGACCCTGGACATCACCAACGCATTCAATAGTCTGCCATTTAGCTGCATCAAGGAGGCGCTCCGGTATCACGGGGTGCCAGCTTACCTGAAGCGGCTAGTGGCAGACTATTTGGAGGGGTGCAGCGTCCTCTGCACCAACCGAACAGGGGACATTGTGCGAACGCCTATGTCGTGCGGTGTCTCACAGGGGTCGGTTCTCGGACCCACCCTGTGGAACATCGGCTACGACTGGGCGTTGCGGGGGAACCTCCCGCCCGGGCTGGGCGTGATTTGTTACGTCGACGACACGCTCGTCACAGCCCACGGTGGGACGCTAGAAGAGGCGGCAAGCCTGGCAACTCTAGGCACCGAAGAGATCGTCAGGCGGATCGAGGCACTGGGGTTGAGGGTCGCCCTGGACAAGACGGAGGCCCTCTTGTTCCATGGGTGTCGTATGAGCCCTCCCATCGGCGCCTCGATCACCGTCCATTCGGTTGACATCAGCATCCGGGCCCATATGAGGTGCTTGGTGCTCGACGGGCAATGGTGGTTCCGGGAACATTTCCGCAGGCTCGCCCCACGGCTCGTCAGCGCGGCGTCCGCCCTGTCGTGGCTTATGCCGAACGTGGGCGGACCGAGCGCTACGTGCCAACGGCTGTACGCGAGGGTCATCCGGTCGATGGCCCTGTACGGCACACCGGTGTGGGCGGGGTTCCTGACCGTCCGACTCAGGGCTCTTCTGTGGCGACCACAGAGGGCCATGGCGGTCAGGGCCATACGCGGATACCGCACGGTGGTGACGAAGGCAGCGTGCCTATTGGCCGGGTCCCCCGTGGGACCTGGAGGCGGAAATGCTCGCCGCCTTGTACCAGCGGATGTTGCGAGCTCACCGGCTGGTGCGTCGACGCCCGCCGGGACGTCATTGCCCCTTGGGCAGTCCGGCTGGAGAGGCTTCGGTTCGGGGTGCGAACCATGGAGGCCTTCCGGCCGGTGCTGATACAGTGGTTGGAAAGGCGGCACGGGGTGCTCTCCTGTCGACTAATGCAGGTGTCAATACCTATATTAAAGTAAAAGACTTAATTTTATTCTTGTTTGCTTAAAGTGTTAACTGTTAACTCTTATGTAAAATGATTATATTTATACTATAAATACTATAAACTATATAATATAGATATACTATAAACACTTTGTGATTATGATAACAGCAACTCATATTAAGCTTTTATTTGATTTTAATTATAGTAAAAAATCATAGTAGATTATTTTTGTTTACATTGTATTTAGGCCATTTACTATATAGTTTTGTTAGTTAAATTCTTATGACAATTTGATTGTTAGGCTTCATTGCCCAAAGTTAAATAAATATTAATTGTAGAAGTATTTGTAGATTATTATTTTTAGTTTTGTTCAAGAAGATAATTATAACATTAAACTTTGGTAAAATTCATAGAAGATTATTTTGTTTGATTACATTGCATTTAGGCCATTTAGTATATAGTTTTGTTTTTTAAATTGTTATAAGTTTGATTGTTATGTTTCATTGCCTAAAGTTAAATATAAATGATATCAATAGATAAAGTGAAGACCGATAATGTGATTACGAGGTTAAGTTATTTTTATTGCATTAAAAACATAAGAAATTAATGGAATTGGATTTTCTTATATTAACCAACTATTAATACCTACTTAAAAAAATTATACACGCAAAAATATTCGCATAAACATTCGCAATAATTTCGCGAATGCGAATGCGAATATGCAAAAAACATGCGAATATTCGCGAATGCGAATGCGAATATTCGTTACATCACTAGTATATACATACAAGGTAAATAAAAAAATCATTTCTGCAATCATTTAAAAGTCGTTTTGTTCTTAAAGTTGGGGCGTTTCCTTAGTTGGTAGGCGGAATAAAAGCCGTGGACTGTATATAAAATTACATTTTCATTGCAAGCACTATCGCTTCAACTTCTTCTTGATAGTCAATCAACTTAAAGATCCCAATGTCTGGGATACGGGTAGGCTGTGTCACCAGTTGTGAGAGACCATAGGCCGAGATCATATTGAAGAGATTTCGACCCTGGAGGTCACTGGTTCGGGACCCCAGCCACTCTTTATGATGAGCGTTGAAGTCTCCAAGAACCACCACCTCCGCTGATGGACACTGCTCCAATATTTCCATCAATCCCCCATTGGACGTTCTCAAATAATTGAATTGACCCCGGATCACTGCCATGGGACCTGTAGAAGCACGCGTAGATGCGGGTAAGCCCTCCATAGTCTACGCGTAACCATAAGATTGACAGGTCACCATGTTCGAGGGCCCGAAGACGGCGACAGCAGATATCACCCCGGATGAATACGCACACCCCGGCTTTACGAAGGAAGATGTGCAACAACTCGTAGCTGGAATAATTTAGGTCAGAAATGTCATCCGGAGCACCTATCTGCATCTCCGTTAAAAAGAGTAGAGTAGGCCGCGCCGTCTCGAGATGATGGTGGACGGCATCGTGGTTGCTATGTAAACCCCTGATATTGCAGAAATTATATCCCTAAATTATATCCCGCGCATATTATATCCCTAGTGATTTTTATAAGACACCCTCAGCTAAAAGTGAAACTAGTGAGTTGTATTCTTACTTCGTCATCCAAATAGAATGATACATAATATAACATTTCGTGTCAATTAGTTCCTTCCTTTAAGTGTTAACTGAAAACATAGGAGTCGTTTTTCAACGGCTTTATTTAGATGATAGGAAATAATTTCTATGATTTTTAACTCGACGGTACATTATAAACATTTGGTTTAAATGTAGAAAAGTTTGCTACGGCTTTTATTCGAAAGTTTCTAATTGAGTTTACTACAATAGGTATTCATTTATAACTTTTTAATTATAAGGTATCGCTTTAGTTCTTTCTGCTATTGTTTAAAGTTATGATTCATATTTTCAAATCTGAAGGAATTTCTTTTCTTTCATGTTTAGTAAAAATTTAAAAAAATAAAACCCGACTACATTAACTTTATTAAAAAACGTGAGGTATAAAATACGAACAAAGAGATTATTTTATATGAAATCAAAACCTTAGTACAAAATTCATCTAGGTAAAGGCGTGGTCGCATACCCTTTTGATGTTGTAGGTATTCCTAGTATATACTAGCATACGGCCATGCTTTTACCTTAACCATTTTTATGATTAGACTTTGATTTCTGTCCAATATAGGATTTTAAACTTTTTAAATATTTTTTAATTATAAATAAAGGTTTTGCGTAGTCGGGTTTTATATTATTAACTTTTTTATTTCCAATTATTTAACTTTTGCCGGAGTTGATTAATACACATGTAATGTATTTGAATTCAGGATAACAAGACCTTTTTTAGACAGACAATCTTATCGATATATTTAGAAAAAAAAAATACAAAATTCATAAGCAAAATTTTGACTTTTAATAGCCGACATATCGGATTTTATGATATCATAATGCTTAAACTAGCGGTCGATTAAGACGCTTCAAACGATACCTCATTAGCCGATCAAAATATCTACAATATGTAAAGAATTAGTGCTAACTTTAGGAATTTTCTCTACAAAATTCTATGTAATCTGGAATTATTTGTTCAATTAGCAGCAAAGTGCGTGCACTAATTACAATGGAATGGATCAAAAATTGTGAATTTTTAAAGCCATTTTTCTTTTCTTAAATTTAGGGTAAAGCGGTAAACTAAAAGCTACAATAAATCGCAGATTCACTGTTCAACTTACTGAAAGAGATTTAAGTCAGCCGAAACCATTGTCGAACATTGGTAAACGAACACTGAAGTTGTCTACGGATTTATGGATCTTTAAGTTGATTGACTATCAAGAAGAAGTTGAAGCGATAGTGCTTGCAATGAAAATGTAATTTTATATACAGTCCACGGCTTTTATTCCGCCTACCAACTAAGGAAACGCCCCAACTTTAAGAACAAAACGACTTTTAAATGATTGCAGAAATGATTTTTTTATTTACCTTGTATGTATATACTAGTGATGTAACGAATATTCGCATTGGCATTCGCGAATATTCGCATGTTTTTTGCATATTCGCATTCGCGAAATTATTGCGAATGTTTATGCGAATATTTATGCGTGTATAATTTTTTTAAGTAGGTATTAATAGTTGGTTAATATAAGAAAATCCAATTCCATTAATTTCTTATGTTTTTAATGCAATAAAAATAACTTAACCTCGTAATCACATTATCGGTCTTCACTTTATCTATTGGTATCATTTATTTATTTAACTTTAGGCAATGAAACATAATAATCAAACTTATAACAATTTAAAAAACAAAACTATATACTAAATGGCCTAAATGCAATGTAATCAAACAAAAATAATCTTCTATGAATTTTTACCAAAGTTTAATGTTATAATTATCTTCTTGAACAAAACTAAAAATAATAATTTACAAATACTTCTACAATTAATATTTATTTAACTTTGGGCAATGAAGCCTAACAATCAAATTGTCATAAGAATTTAACAAACAAAACTATATAGTAAATGGCCTAAAGTCTAACTTTTTATTAGCTGCAGTAAAATGACGTTTCTAAATGTCATTCCGTAAAATAATGTTGACAGCCTAATCTCAATAGGGATGTGATTCAGTTCACAAAAGTTTACAGAATATCTAATCGTTCCATAGCTGACTCATAATGATCATACTAAATTCTATTTAATATTAATGTAAATAAAAGGCTGTATAAACGTTGATCCTTTTAGACATATACAAGGTAATACTCAAGAAAACGCTCTCTCAAGTTGGTAGTACTGGTTTTTGGTTACGGTGCTACGATGACGCTTGACCGCCATTTTGTTTCGGTTGTCATTCGCTCATTCATACTTCTGTTTTGAGTGCATGAATAACTTTGATTTGCCCACTGCGCGTTGTTTTTGTTATCATTATTGTTAAACTTATGTTACGTTGTGTTTGTTTTTCATTACCTGTTTTCGTTAATCGTGTTAGTTTTTTTTGTTTGATACATTGAAGACATGGATGCTCTGCCGAGCACATCGCAACATGGAGACACATTTTTATCTCCTAAGAAAAAAAGGCCACGTGTAGCTCTAAGTGCAACTGAAAAACTTTGGGTCCAAAACGTTTACAAATATGTGTTTGAAGTGAAATCTTCAGAATCAAACATTGAAGTTCCAAAAACAAGTGAATGCGTTAACAAGGTGGCTGAAGTCTTGGGAATATCCGTCCGCACAGTTTATTCCGTTTTAAAGGAGCACAAGGAGAACGACAGCGAATCACCAAAACCTCCAGAAAAACGGGCCCAAAACTTACATTTAAAGATAAACTTGATGATTTCACATTCACTGCTGTTAGACGAATTGTACATCAGTTCTTTCATAGAAATGAAATACCCACCATCGCAAAAGTTAGTTTACACATGTCGTCACTCATCTTTTTATTATACGTTATGTATGTTTTCTCCCATCCCATGTGTAATCTTAACCAATTAGGTAATAACTTTAATCATTTTTAGGTGCTGCAAGTTGTAAATGATGACCCAGGATTGCCCAACTTCTCGAAAGAGACATTGAGAAAAATTATGAAGCATCTTAATTTCGAATTCGCTACTCGATCACGAAAGAGTGTGCTTATTGATAGACAAGATATCATATCATGGCGCCAGCGCTACCTGCGTTTAATTAAACAATATCGTAGGGAGGGAAAATACATATATTATCAAGACGAGACCTGGGTCAACGCTGGTACGTGTCAACTCTTAGTTTCTTCTATTTGTTCCCTTTTTGTTTTGATGTCGAAACTTATGATTCTTTTTTGTTCTTTTCAGGTCATACTACAAAAAAAAACCTGGATTGACGGAAGTATTAAATCTTCTCGACAGGCATTTTTAGACGGCCTGACTACGGGATTAAAAAATCCCACAGGAAAGGGCAAACGACTCATAATTAGTCACATAGGCGGAGAAGAAGGCTTCCTGGTCGACAGACTTCTTATGTTTGAAGCAAAGAAAGGTACAGAAGACTACCATGATGAAATGAACGCGGAGTGTTTCGAGGATTGGTTCGGCGGTATTCTACCTAAACTCAAACCGAATGCAGTAGTCGTAATGGACAATGCGCCCTATCACTCTCGGAAGATCAAAACAATCCCGAAGATGTCATGGACGAAAGCACGAATTCAAAAGTGGCTGACTACTAAAAATATTGCACTTGAATCAAATATGGTCAAGGCCACTCTCATAGATATTGTGAAACAACAAAATCATACTGAGAAATATGCCGTAGACGAGATGGCTGCACAAAAAGGTATCACACTTTTAAGACTGCCCCCTTATCACTGTGAATTGAACCCCATTGAGTTGGTATGGGCGCAGGTAAAGAGTCACGTCGCAAACAATAATAAGACGTATAAAATGCAAGAAGTGAAAACTTTATTCCAAGAAGGAATCAAGAAAGTGACACCGGCTAAGTGGAGTGACTGTGTGTCTCACACTATTAAACAGGAAGATAAAATGTGCCACCTCGATCATATTATAGATGAAGTGACAGATAGATTTGTTATTAGTGTGACCGAAAGCGACAGCGACAGTGATTTCGAAAAAGATTAATTAAATAACATTATTATGACGTTTTTGTTTCATTTTGAATGTACCTCCCTATACTTCCACTAAAAAAGATCAATCCTCTAGTATAGTAATAATAATAGGTTAAAAAAATACATTACAACTTAATATTAAATCTCAAAAAGAAAACAAACTAATTATTCATTTATGATTCATTCATTTAGCTACATCCCTATTTATTTTTCTTCAAAAACCGGCAACCCACACAAAACGTCATTTTACTGCAGCTAATAAAAGGTTAGACTATAAATACAATGTAAACAAAAATAATCTTCTATGATTTTTACTATAATTAAAATCAAATAAAAGCTTAATATGAGTTGCTGTTATCATAATCACAAAGTGTTTATAGTATATCTATATTATATAGTTTATAGTATTTATAGTATAAATATAATCATTTTACATAAGAGTTAAGAGTTAACACTTTAAGCAAACAAGAATAAAATTAAGTCTTTTACTTTAATATAGGTATTGACACCTGAATTAGTCGGCAGGAGAGCACCCCGTGCCGCCTTTCCAACCACTGCATCAGCACCGGCCGGAAGGCCTCCACGGTTCGCACCCCGAACCGAAGCCTCTCCAGCCGGACTGCCCAAGGGGCAATGACGTCCCGGCGGGCGTCGACACACCAGGCGGTGAGCTCGCAACATCCGCTGGTACAAGGCGGCGAGCATTTACGCCTCCAGGTCCCACGGGGGACCCGGCCAATAGGCACGCTGCCTTCGTCACCACCGTGCGGTATCCGCGTATGGCCCTGACCGCCATGGCCCTCTGTGGTCGCCACAGAAGAGCCCTGAGTCGGACGGTCAGGAACCCCGCCCACACCGGTGTGCCGTACAGGGCCATCGACCGGATGACCCTCGCGTACAGCCGTTGGCACGTAGCGCTCGGTCCGCCCACGTTCGGCATAAGCCACGACAGGGCGGACGCCGCGCCGACGAGCCGTGGGGCGAGCCTGCGGAAATGTTCCCGGAACCACCATTGCCCGTCGAGCACCAAGCACCTCATATGGGCCCGGATGCTGATGTCAACCGAACGGACGGTGATCGAGACGCCGATGGGAGGGCTCATACGACACCCATGGAACAAGAGGGCCTCCGTCTTGTCCAGGGCGACCCTCAACCCCAGTGCCTCGATCCGCCTGACGATCTCTTCGGTGCCTAGAGTTGCCAGGCTTGCCGCCTCTTCTAGCGTCCCACCGTGGGCTGTGACGAGCGTGTCGTCGACGTAACAAATCACGCCCAGCCCGGGCGGGAGGTTCCCCCGCAACGCCCAGTCGTAGCCGATGTTCCACAGGGTGGGTCCGAGAACCGACCCCTGTGAGACACCGCACGACATAGGCGTTCGCACAATGTCCCCTGTTCGGTTGGTGCAGAGGACGCTGCGCCCCTCCAAATAGTCTGCCACTAGCCGCTTCAGGTAAGCTGGCACCCCGTGATACCGGAGCGCCTCCTTGATGCAGCTAAATGGCAGACTATTGAATGCGTTGGTGATGTCCAGGGACACCGCCAACAGCACTCCCCCGCCGGTGACGGCCTCAGTCGCCACGGCCCTCAGGCGCAACAGAGCCGCGATCGTCGAAAATAATGCCGAACTACAGGAAGCAGAAGAACGATCTTTCTTTGTTCACTGTCCACCAAGTTAAAGGGTCAACGTCATTTGCCACACGTTTATAGTGAATATTCGCATTCGCATTCGCGAAGGTTGGACGCAGATATTTGCATCCGCATTCGCATTCGCGAATGTCCAAAATACGACATTCGTTACATCACTAGTATATACCTAATTTATCTCAGCTCATATAGGTTCCACCACTGGGTTTGGTCAACGTGGTACAGTAGGTAAATTTTCCTCCTATTGTGGAAGAAGTTTGAGCCCATTAATGGGACAGATAGGAGCTGTGATAACGGGTAAGATAGAGGGAATAATAAAATCGTGAAACAAAGTCATGAGAGTTTAAAATAGAGGAAACGACTACAACTAAATAACGTTGTCACTACTTACCTTTTTATATGAGTTTTTGTTTTAAATTCTTATTTTATTTACATATTTACTAGCAATAAAGATAGGAAGACTAAATAAAACTACTTTACGGATTTTATCGCGTTTGTATTTGATTTTTGATTACCCGACGTTTCGAACACTTTACAGCGTTCATGATCGCGGGTGGACTAAGATGTCTCACGTCCAACAAGTTATTGTTACTGCAGAAAATTTATAATTATCTACCCGATACAGAAATTAGTTATTAAATATTGACCCACATTTTGATACAAAATTTATTGCCAGTGTAAGAAGAAAATGATTCTATATGAAAAAATTATATTGTTTATGGTTAGTAATAATTAAACATTAAAATTAATAGTAATTATATTTAAAAAACTAAGTAATAATCTAGTATACTACCACCGGATCGGAACACGGTCACACTGAGAAAGATCCGGCAAGAAAACTCAGGTAACATGATGCTAAATTAAAGTTAATTTTGAAGGCGGCTTACTTTATGTTACTAAAAGGTTTTAATTTATAAAATTATCTTTAGTTATTATTATTGTGGGTCAAATCTATACAATATGAGCTCACGGTGTCTTACAGTCTTGTGGTGGTCTTTTTGGATTTGTTTTTAATAATGTTTATAACAGGATCCCAGCTTGATGGTAACACCCAGCCATCCTCTCTATTGAAATTTTTGTGTTTTTTAATCTCAATAGCCTCGCGTACCATTCTAGGCAGGTATCGGTGTTCTTTTGCGAGGATTTGTGGTTTGTCAAACCTGATGTTATGGTGGGCGCGGTCCTGACTATGTTCACAGACTGCAGACCTAGTGTCCCGGCGGTGCTTCACATCGGCTATGTGTTCTTTGATCCGAGTTCTTATGGATCTCTTTGTTTGTCCAATGTAAGAGAGACCACAGTTACAGTCAAGTTTATATACTCCTGCATCTTGTAAAGGGATCTGGCACTTGACAGGTGGTAAGAATTGGCTAATCCTCTTCAGTGGCTTAAAATAAGTTTTAATGGAAGAGCGTTTCAGGATGTAGCCAATCTTGTCAGTGACTCCTTTGACGTAAGGTAGTATTGCAGGAAGGTGTTCAACTGTGGGTGGTTTCACTCGGTCTCTGCGACGGGGGCGAGGAACTGGCAGCTTGTTTGCACGTAGCACCTGCTTGACATGCTGCAGCTCCCCAGCCAGGTGTTCATCGTCACAGATTCCTCGTGCTCTCTGCAACAAAGATTTACACACGGTAGCTAACTGTGAAGGGGGATGATGAGAATCACCGTTCAAGTATCTGTCTGTATGTGTTGCCTTACGATACACTGTATGACTCAAGGTGTTATTAGGGTTACGTATAACCAAAATGTCTAAGAAGGCTAAAGAGTTATTTGACTCGTCGGGTACGTTTGAAACGTCGGGTAATCAAAAATCAAATACAAACGCGATAAAATCCGTAAAGTAGTTTTATTTAAAATGTATAATACTCGCGTAAACATCAGAAATCATAGGAAGACTAATTTAATAAATTTAAAGTGTTTTTATATTTCGTACAAAACAACACGTAATACTGAATATTCACCACTTAAGCTAACCTAAAGTGGCGAATCTAATAAATTTGATGTCAGTACCCACGTTTTGGAAATACGCTGGCGAATATAGCGTCTCACAAAAATGACAAATCTTGTTAAGCCATTGCTTTCTGCATATACTTTGCTGCATCAGCAAGATGTGGCAACAATTTTGTTCAAAGAATTTTGTTAGTTTTGAATTATTATACTCGATTTAATGGTTATTTTAATACTTGGTAAATTCATTTTCACATCGTCAGTGTTTTTGATGTTCTTAGAGGTTACTAAATGCACTAAATAAATTTCATCATCATCATCACCTCAGCCCATCTACGTCCCATAGTTGGGCTCGAGCCTCCTCCACTATAGGAGGGAAATTGACCTACCACGCTTATCACATATCACGCTGGTCAGACGTATTGCTATAGAGTTTAATTTCGAGCTTCCCTTCTCTTGCATAGATATTATATGCTTATTAAATCACTTTGACGTCTTTTACGACACCCACGGGCAAGAGAGAGGGTAGTGAATTGTATTCTTACTCCGTTACCACACGGAAATAAATTTCATAACTAAATAAAATGAATAAGTGTATTTCTTCACTAATTATTCGAATAAAAAGCACTGGTTGAATGTACATGGCAATTTCAAATACTTTTTAATTATACTGAATCTATTACTATCTTAGAACAAAAATTCATCCTTTTTCTTGAGGGCGGGTTAAGTTCGGTGCACTCCTCGCACCACTCCGTCCGTGGCGACAGCACGCACACCTGTAACCCACCAGTGACACGTCGCCTTCGTCGTTGGGCCCACCACCGGAGCAGGGTAACTTGACGTCAATGGTCGGCCCGACGGAATACCACTTTGGGGGGTACCCTCCCATCGACTGACGTCCCCCCTCTCGGAGGACGTCGGCTTTCCTCACACGGTCGGCCTCTCAGCTAGTGACGGACTAGCTCCCCGGTCCAGTCACCCGCGGGCGGCATCAAGTCCTGCGCCTGAGGCGGCCCACAAAAAAAAATCATCTTAAAGGAATATGTGGTTTTCAGGACTCTATTTCTTTTTCTTTTTATTGTTAATTTTTCGGACCCGCTTTTATAATATCTGTCTTTACTTCAACTTCCAAATTTTCATCTTCAAATAGTATTTAAGTTTTAAGTCACAGCAAAAGAGTACGCATTATAAGTTAGGTAAATAAGTACTACTTCTGTGTGATGACGGAGTGAGAATAAAATTCACCACCTTTTTTCTTGCCCGTTGATGTCGCAACAGATGATTAAGGGATTATAATATGTGGATAATATTTATGAAAGAAAAGAAAAACACGAAATAAAACCCTATACCCGTCTGAACAGCGTGGTATAAGTAGGTCAATTTCCCTTCCATTGCGAAGAAAGCTCGAGCCTAACAATGGGACGTGTGGGAGCTGTGATGATGGTAATGAAGTAAATAGTAGATAATAATAAGATTTAAGGTTTATAAATTACTAAGTCCGCGTAAGTCATGTGTAATAATTTAGGGGTTGACATAATTTTGAAAATTCAGATTTTATGACCTTGTATACTAACTATGCAACCCTCTTTTACCACCTTAAGGGATGGTTGTCTAAAAATTTTTTTACACATGTTACATGACTTTCAATGAAGAAACTTCATACTGAATTTTATTCGAATAACTTCAAAAACGGCAAAGTTTCATACTAAATTTGCACCCCCTATTTCCTCCTTAGGGGATGAATTTTCAAAAATCCTTTATTGGTGCTTCCCTACGTTATAAAAGGAACCTCTGTGCAAAATTTCAAGATTTTAATCCTTATAGTTTGGGCCCTGCGTTGATATGTCAGTCAGTCAGCTTCTTCTTTATAAATAAAGAAGATAAAGCAAAAATAAATAATATAGTAAATAATTATGTGTTTTTTTTTTTAATACGAATCCCTGCACTAAGGAAATAATCTTTGCATTGCGAGGGACTTAACAAATATGTAAATTAATGGACCACAAATTACATCCAGACTCAGAACAACAATTTTTCGATCACACAAAGTGTTATCCTGCGTGAGATTCGTATCCACGACACTGGCGCGGTTGGTCAATATCTTAACCTTATATATTAATTAATACGTGAAGCGAAAGCTTTGCACTCCTTTTTACGAAAATTACGCGGGTGGACACATATGACATTTGGCACAATTGAAGAATATATAGCATTATAAATATATTAAATTAATAAATAAAAACAAGACGCACACTACTATGTAATCGACACACACGCATATACACTTTTGATTGTCATTAAAGTCTGTGGTCGAACGAATGTCAGACAATCAATGACGACAATGTCTAGTAGATGTTTGTACATATACACGGTGGAAGGGAACCGCTCCCGAAAACAAAGACAGGTGATAGTACTAGTCCTACTTGTGATGATAAGCTAGGAAAAAATCGATTTGAGGGAAAAAAAATTGTCACAAAGATTTTTTAGTTTTTTCACACTCCACCGTATTAGGACACTCCCATGTAACGATAATATCATAAAAAATACGTCACTTTACTCAGACGAGAAAAAACGCAATCTATACAAAACTTATTATCATGTGGTCTAGAGGTCAGTCACCGTGCGCCCTACGTCACTGAATAGGCGCCTAACGCCAGCGATTTTGTGACATTGTACCTATAGCTGTAACTGTATAGTCGTAGTAGTATTATTCATTAATAACAGAGTTACTTACATGTCCTTGATTAAGTGCTAACTTGCCTTTACATTTCTCCTTGCATTTAATTTTAATGACAATAATAACTGTGTAAAAAAAAAAAATTTTTTTTTCGTCCAAATCTATTTTTTTCTAGCCTATCATCACAAGTAGGACTAGTACTATCACCTGTCTTTGTTTTCGGGAGCGGTCCCCTTACACCCTGTATAATGGTTATTAGTGAAATACAGCTTGATCAATTTACAATTATACTAAATAGAAAATTTTGTAACAGAAACATAAATTTAAATAAATTATGGTCGAATATCAACCACTCGGCGACGAATACTTAACATAATTATTTCTACAGATATTATTGCAACCGAAATGTGAACCGAACAGTTCCTACATAAATTAGTGAAAGGTTTTGAAAACTATTTCAAATATAAAATATTATCTGAATTATTCGATTATATGTAGATAATTAAATTATAGATTACAAATAGAAGTAAATATATTAGTAAAAGTAAATACAATATCTTATAAACAAAGTCAATACAGTTGAAGCATTATTAGTTGTCGTACTGGAAATAGATTCTATATAGGTACACCTACGTATATAACCCATATCCATTCATTCAAATTTCCTCCATTCATAAAACATAATACAAGAATATTGCTCAATCGAGGATAAATTCCAATACTAAATCTAAAGCCGTGTGTAGAGATTTTTATTGTATAGTACAAGATTACGTCATACCTAGCAACGTCACAAGTTGTCAAACTAACGTTGCTTGTGTAAACATTATTTTTGACGCAAAGATACATCTTTTAGTGAAACCTCTGTTAAGTTCTACTTTAGAACTTCCTACAAACATTGGCTGTTAGCCAGACCGAAAAGTTGCTTTATTTGTTTTCTTTGTACATGTGTATGAATCTAGAACGTAGTTTTAAAATGCTTTAAATATAGCACATATTGATACATTGATTGTGAAGAAACAAAATATTGCTTGAAATACATTTTATCATCAAATATATTTTATCATCAAATATATTTTATCATCAAATATATTTTATCATCATCATCATTTCGGCTCATATACGTCCCACTGTTGGGCCTAAGCCTCCTCCATAATAGGAGTGTAATTGAACTTACTATACCATGCTGGTCAGACAGGGCTTTGTTTTGAGTTTTCCATTTCTTGCATAGATGTTATATGTGTAATATATCCTTTAGTCGTCTTTTACGACACCCATGTGTATGAGAGGGCTTGAGGAATTGTATTCTTACTCTGTCAACACACGGAAAAAAATATATTTAAATTGCTAAATAACATATTAGTAACATTGTATCTAAATGATCGATCTTCACGTGACAGCTTATTTAAAAATTTCTTTATCGCAGTAAAAGGTTAATGCTGCTAGTACTTCAAAATAAAAACCTCGAATCTAATTATTAAAGCGTGTCTTACAATAAAAAAGGATATGTATAGCAATATATATAGGATCTTCTCATTCAACATATCTCGGTGTCCGAAAGCACAAGGCTACGACCAGTATGTGTTGCCAGTGATGACCTATGGTATGAAAACGTGGTCCCTCAATGTAGACCTAATTACCAAGTTCAAAGTTACCACAGCAAAGTAAGTCGCTCAGTATGCTATATAATGCTATGCTAATAAAAAAATTGAAGTAATGAACAAAAAACTTAAAGAGCGAAATAATAACACTGAGATCTGATCTCGGGTTGTTTGAGTGCAACTGGATAACTTCCCAACTGAGCTATTGTCACTCTTGACGGCGACAGCTAAGTTTACATTCCTATTCTAATGACATTTTATTGATTAGCTAAAAACACCAAAAAGAGGACATTTACTATAAATAAAACCTAGAAACCTCTAGTATACTAAATTTCAAGAAAATCATTGGTGCAGGAATTTCTCGTTCAAAGATATAAGATTGTACAAAGATAAAATTGTTCGATAAAAAATTATAAATAAAAAGGGACCTAGTAGTAATAAATAATATCTGACATAAAGCCCAAATCGGGCACTAGACAACATAGAATAGTCTATGATACATCTAATAAAGATTTATGAAGACACAGAAAACGATACTATATATAAGTTATGTTTTTTTTTTGTGTTTTAAGCCGCCATACATCCTATTGCGTGGGTACGAATGTCCACCACAATGAGAGGAGGATTTTTCTAATACAGCACGTTAGCCAGAAAAGGATTTTATCTTCTTTGCCTTCTCGTACTTGCAGAATAAGAAAAGGATCATTCATATTATGTTTTACCATGTGAACAATCCCTGTCGATCAAAAGGATTATTTTCCTTGTTCATTACGATTCCTCAATTGATTGTGATTTCTATTTACTACTCAAACTATATTTAGGATTACAACTCACAAAGTGATTAACGTGGTTAACTTATGGCATAAACAGCAATAAATTATTCTTGTATAACTATTGAGCTAGTTTTGTACGAAATGTGGATTAATTTAGGCAACAAGCAAGAACAATTATAATTAACGATTCATGCTACAAATTAAATATAATGAATCATTATATATTGTTAAGAAAGCAAAATAAATTAGCTTTTTGTTTTTATTTATAGTCTGAGGCTTGTACAACTGAAGCAATATGTAGAAATGTAATACACCTAACTACATTTTGTAGTATAATATTTAGTCCCATTTCACAAGCGTTAATCTAACTTCATTATATAGAGTTTCTATTTTTGCTTTTCTATTGGTAACTATTAATATATTTCAATAACACTTAAGATTAGAATTCTGGATCACTAAAAGTATACTTATGTTATATAATATGAAGGTAATGGAGCAATGAGGCTTTCATTTTTTTTCATCAGGCCTTCTGTGCTTCATTCATCAAGGGGAGGCCCGGTGAAGCCGTTATCCCGCTGAGAGGAAAAGTGATTTGTTAAATAACTCTTGTCAGATGGGTTTCGTTCATTTATCAGCCTATTGATTACCACTTTTGGACATAAGCCTCCCCAAGATAAAGTTACTGATCGCAGCTGGTGTTTTCCAGCAGATTGCTGCTACATATTCTGTGGGTTTACCCTTGAAATCAATTCTAATTTCGATTCCGATTCAATTCCTATCTTACTAAACTTATATTTGGTACTTTAAAACAAAATCGAGAATGAATTCTTCGCATTTGCCGTTGTTATTTTCACCAAATGTGCCGTATTTTAGTGTACTTTAAAATAATAACGTTAACGAACTCGATCACCACAAAGACGCTTTCTTAAAATTGTACAACATTAACTATTTTAAACTATGTCGAATTTACGTCGGGAGTAGCAAATATTTAACTTAATCGACGAGAGACAAATTCATTTAGTTCAAAAAAACACCGAATTTGATTCCAATCGTGCGCTAGTGTCGCTTTCAAGAGTAACAGATTGCCCAAATTCGAGCTGCGATTGGATTTAGGATTAGAATCGAGTTTCAAGAGTAGGCACACTGATCTTTAAGTAAATTCCTATGACTCGTACGAAAAAATTAGGGGGGATGACACAGTATATTAAAAATCCGTCACCACAAGGAGATTAGATGGCTTGGTTCCTTTTAATTAGATTTTATTTTCTTTTTGCCTTAATATCTTTCATGCTCTGTCAATTAAGCTCTGTTTTTTGTTCCGTGTGGTAATGGAGTAAGGATACAATTTAACACTCCCCTATCTTACCCCTAAGTATCGTAAAAGATAACTAAGCAGTATAATATGTGTACAACGTTTATGCAAAAGAGGAAAACTCGAAATTAAACTCTATAGCAATACGTCTGACCAGCGTGGTATAGTAAGCCAATTTACCTCCTATTCTGGAGGAGGCTTGCGCCCAGCAGTAGGAGTTTTATGAGCTAAGATGATGATGATGATTATTCATTTTTACGATATCCATGAAAAATATATATGATGTGTTGTGATATACGGTAAAGTAAACATAGACAATTATTAAAACTTTTTTAAAATACATACAAAACTCATAGGTTTTTTTTTCTATATGCCATACATAACTGAAGCTTTTTACATAATCAAGTAACAGTATTCTTCATTGTTTGAATTAGCAAAATGTAACCCGATTAAGAGCTTTGAAGTTGAAATGCAGAGTGAAATTGTCGAGTTTTACCAAGAACCGCATGTTTTAGACTGCGACGTTTAGCGAGTAGACCGACTTGGGATTGACTGTTACTGCAAATAAAGTTCTGAATGTAAACTCAAAATCAAGTTTAAAACTAAGTATATTTAACTAGTATATATAACTTCTACGAAAATATTTGCTTTCTCTTAAAGGTTTTCTTGGACGTAAGCCGCCTACCAAATGAGAATAGTGTAGTAATCACCACGCTTTCCCAGGATAGAGCTGCAATCCGCGCTCTTGCATTCTTGGCTAATTTTTACGACTCTTATAGACATGTAATAGGTGGCAACAATTGTATTCTTATCTCATCACTACACGGAAAAAAATCTCCTCTACAATAGGCTAGCAATTGATCTATTATACTATGCTGTTCAACCATATACAGGCTTTTATTTGAAAATTGATTTTTGTCGCATAGATTTTATCTTACTTGTCTTTTACTACATCACATCACACTATATCATACTATCAGATCATATAAATGAAAGAGATGCTACTACTCTCTCCTAGTGAATCCTTATTCAGTTCTTACGACTCCTATAGGCAAGTAAGGGGTGGCGACAATTATAGTCTTTTACTGTTATATTGTACAGGTACAGAGATTCATTAACTGCAAATTTAACTAAGAAAATCCTATATATTTTTATGGGATTACAAAATTATTTATGCAGTTAGTGTATCTAAGAATCTAGACCGAAATTACAGTCTTTTTTAATTTTCTCTTCATTTATTCACTAAACACTAATTGTATTCTAAATTGGAAACTTCTCTGTCTACTCGAAGTGTCTTAATAATATTGATAATCAGTTAGTCAGTCAGTGAGTGATAAAATTACGAAATTTGACTAGTTATAATTCTTAAACTATTGGTTCAAATTTAACGAAATTTGAAGTATGCTGTGTGTATATAATGCCTGCTTAGCAACTAAAACAGGGTTTTAGTTTTATTTACAGCAAAGTTATAGGGAGTCGAAAATGGCCTGAATTGCTTCGAGAATAGGATGTTACGGCAATGTTGCGTTTTGGCGATCAACCGATCCATCTTCTTCTTCTTCTTGATTAATGGCAATGAGCTGCAATAATATGCGCTATTGGTGCCAATGTCTAGTTATAATTAATTAATTAGTCACGTCTTTAGTCTTCGTAAGTAGTCCGTCGTTAGCATTGATTTGGTGTTGACAGCCAAATCAAGCTTCTTCTGGGAAATTTGGCAGAATGTGAAAATGCACGCAATTCGCTATTATATCATATTCACTATATATCAGTATTCTATCAACATTATATTACATAAAATATCAACAAAATTATTCAATATAACACCGTAAAACACTTAAATAATGAAAAAAATATAGCTACATGGCGTTCATTCGCGTCAAAAGTCCCAACCGATCCATCTGTGTTAAGCGATATTAGCAGCGCGCATTCTGTCTTCTTCTTCTTCTTCTTGGTTAATGGCAATGAGCTACAATAATATGAGCTATTGGTGCCAGGGTCGAGTATATTGATTATTATTCACGTCTTTAGTCTTAGTCTTTCAGTCAGTCGTTAGCATGACTTAGTGCTGATATCAAAGTCATGCGTCTCAGGAAATTTGGGCAGAATGTCAAAATGCACGTAATTCACTATTATATCATTTTCACTACATTTCAGAATTTTATCTGCATTATATTACATAAAATATCAGCAAAATTATTGAATATAACGCTTTAAAACACTAAAATAATGAAAGGAATATAAAAGCGCTACATGATATTTTTACATTCGCGTCAAAAGTTCGCGCATTCTGTCAATAGCTGACATTTATTTCAATTGACTGGCCGTTATGTCAAACAACTGAGAATCATATAAAATTAATATTGTTGTTAAGTTTTAAATTTTCTAACGTTCTCCGGATATTAATAAATACAACGAAAAATTAATTAGTGAAATTATATCATCTATTCACGCGTGCTGCGATGACCAAGGGAATTAGAGATTCATTTTTATATCTAAATTTTAATACGTGAACATTTTGTACCCCTTTTTATGAAAATTACGTGGATGGACATATGGAATTTCTCACAGTTGGAATATATAATGAGGAGAAGTGCATAAAACTGAAATTTTATATTATGTTTAATAATGGATTAAAAATACATTAAATTCATTTAAAAAGGCATTACGTGCACTACCATGCAATCGCTACACACACACACCAACGCTGCTGTTTACGGTTAAAATCTCTGGTCGAATGTCAAATAATTATAATTATGATGACAATGTCTAATAGACATTTGTAATTATAATATATTATAGTCCATAAAATATAACTTGATCTCTGCGACAGATGTCAACGAAACCAACGAAGTTAGTTTGAACGAGCGACATGTTTACAATTTCATTTTGTATCAAATATATTCTCATTCTTTTCGTGCCACTTTTATTGCCAGTGAATTGCAATATATTATAAATATAAAAATATTAATATTCATGCCTAAAATGTACCTCGTAAGTACTGAAATACCTAGTAAACATTTTATACATAAATGACGCTTACGCACGTACAAGGTAATATTGGACTGAAAATAAAAAAGAGATGGGACAGTCGATATACGTAAATCGATAACCGATCTTTATTAAATTATTCATAAAAGAAATAAACCCAATACAGTACCTATATAAAACTTTCAACATATTTTTTACAATTAAAACAGTTACATTATAAAATACATAAATTGAATTAATTAAACACTAAAAAACTACTTTTGTCTCAAAGTAAATGATAATATTATGTACGCATTATTGTCAATAAACTAGACATTTTAAATTATAAAACAGTCGTAATTGATCGATTGATCTAATGACTGCCCCTATTTTAGCAAAAAATGATAAATGTTCTAGCAGGAACGCTCCAATGATGACAGACCTTGAGTGTCTTGACCTTTTGAATAATTAAAACAGTCAAAAAACAGTTTTGTTTGAACTAAATTCAAAAAGATTTTCATTGATTGTATTTTAATTATAATAGAAAATCCCAATTATAAAAATTAAGAGTTTTATCGATAAAAAACTACAGACTTTATCGTAAGCGTGATAGCACTAGGGACAACTGTCACAGAGATCAAGCTATATTTTATGGACTATAGTTATTAGTGAAATACAGCTTGCTCAATACACAATTATACATAAATGTAATTAAAAGGAAATTGTGTAGCAGAAAAATTAATTTAAATGAATTATGGGTGAATTTCGACCACTCGACGACCAATAAATAGTATATATAGATTGACCGCTTTCCTTGTGGTGATGTAGTAAGAATAGAATTCGGTATACTCTTTATTTCCCATGGGTGTTTTAAAAGACGACTAATAACATAATGCAATAGATAAACACTTGAAATATAATTAATATGCAAATAAAATATTAATTATATTTAAATTTTCCGTCTAACAGAAGGCAAATTTTCAATAAAGCCCTGTGCCAACCCATCTAACCAGCGTGATTTGGTGGGCCAATTGCCCTCCCATTATGGAGGAGGCTCAATTCCGATAATGGGACATATGAGCCATGATGATGATAATGAATGAACTTATGGCAGACATAAGTATTACAGACATATGATCATAAACATCATTATCAAAATTTTAAACTTATCTAGCTTAAAAGATATCTTATTTTTATATTAATATCATGTGTTATTGTTAAAGGAGAGCCACCTATATATATGAATGTACTCGTAACAATACTTTCTGCCAAACAAGTCGTTTTCTTGACCCAAGAAATAATATATTATAATGGATTCTATTTCCGTCTCACGTTATTACTTGTGAGTTGAGCACAGTTCAGGGAATTTATTCGAACTCTTGATAAGTCGGATATATCAAGGAAATTAACGATTAATGTAGTATTTTATGTGGAATATTCGAAAGCAATTTGCTTCTTCAATGATTATGCTAAATTACTTAGGTAATGTACAAAAGAAATAAGAAATTGGATGAGATGTGTTTTTAGTTTATCGTAAATAAATTCATTTCACATAGTAACAGAATAAAAATACGATTCACCTCGCTGTCTCTAACCTGTGAGTGTAATAAGAGACAGCTAAAGACAATAACGAACAGATAACATCACTGCAAAAGAAGGAAAACTCGTCACTAAACCAAATACCAACACGTTTGATTAGCGATATAGTAGATAGATTTCGCTCCTAATCTACAGGCGACTCGAGCGCAATAGTGAGTCGACTCAATATGTAGGTACTCTTCTTAAATCGTTTTTATTGCAAACGTTTTGGCAATAGCTCTATGATTTCTGTCTTACACTATATAAGTAAAACAATTTTCAAGGATTTTATCGCGCCTGGATTCGATTCGAGGAATTGAGCAAAATCCGCTGGGACATTGTAGGATTATCAGAAGTGCGAAGAGAGGGCGAGGGCACGATAATCCTCCAGTCTGGAAACTTGCTCTTCTACCGGGAGGGCGATCACCCGTCCCAAGGTGGTATAGGGTTTATCGTTCGTAAGTCTCTCATAGACAACGTGGAGAGGATCGAGAGTGTGTCGACAAGGGTAGCGTACCTTATACTCAGAATTACCAAGAGGTATTCGCTGAAGGTTATACAGGTATACGCACCGACCTCGACATACTCCGACGACGAAGTGGAGGCATTTTACGAGGACATCTCGAAAGCCATACACGCGTCCAAAACCCACTTCACGGTGGTTATGGGAGACTTTAACGCGAAAATAGGTAAAGGGAGTGATGATGAGTTGAGAGTGGGGAAACATGGATATGGACAGAGAAACCAGAGGGGCCAGAAACTGGCTGATTTTCTGGAGAAGGAAAGCCTCTTTATGATGAATTCTTTCTTCAGGAAGCAGCCACAAAGGAAATGGACCTGGATTAGCCCCGATGGTTCAACAAAAAATGAGATAGACTTCATCTTGTCAGACAAACGACAGATATTCAATGATGTCTCAGTGATCAGCAGAATTAAAACTGGGAGCGATCACCGGATGGTACGAGGCACATTGAATATCCATACAAAAGTCGAGCGGTCACGCTTGATGAAGTCTACACTCCGACCTACATCTGTCCAATACCAGAACCTCGAAAACTTTCAACTCGAACTACATAATCGCTTCCAATGTCTGGACGAGTGCGAATCTCCGAACGATATGAACAACAGGTTCGTGGAAACTGTCCACGCGGTTGGGTCGAAATTTTTCAAGGCTCACCGCGTTAATAGACCTAAAAAACTTTCTGACCAGACTCTCGAGCTCATGGAGCGGAGAAAAGAGATGACGGTGCAGTCTGCAGCCGATTGGTCCAAACATAGGCAGCTAAATAGACAGATCTCCAGGTCTGTGCGTCGCGATATTCGCCGATTTAATACGTTCCGTATTAAAGAAGCGATAGAGCGGAATCGTGGCTCGAAAGTGTTCGCACAAGATCTGTCTATTGGGAAAAGCCAAATGACTAAGCTGAAGACCGATGACGGCACTGTCATTTCATCCCAAAGTGAGATCTTGGGAGAGGTCGAAAGGTTCTATGGACAGTTATACAAATCATCCCGAAATCCTGTTGTCGGCTTGGTCCAAGATCCCAGATCCAAGCTAACTCGGCACTATACCGAAGAAATCCCGGACATCAGCTTGTACGAGATCAGAATGGCTCTCAAACAACTACGTAACGGTAAGGCACCGGGAGATGACGGAATTACGGCAGAGCTTTTGAAGGCGGGCGGCAAGCCGGTATTAATAGCCCTTCAGAAGCTATTTAATTCCGTTATCCTCGGGGGCGACGTTCCAGAGTCGTGGACCAGGAGTGTGGTGGTGCTGTTCTTCAAGAAGGGTGACAAAGCTCTTTTAAAGAACTACAGACCCATCTCACTCCTGAGCCATGTTTATAAGTTGTTTTCGAGGGTCATTACCAATCGACTCACGCGCAAGCTCGATGACTTCCAGCCGCCCGAACAAGCCGGCTTCCGAAAAGGCTATAGCACCATAGACCATATCCTCACGCTTCGGCAGATTATACAAAAGACCGAGGAGTATAATCGGCCCCTGTGCTTAGCGTTTGTGGACTATGAGAAAGCCTTTGATTCAGTCGAAACTTGGGCGGTGCTGCAGTCCCTTCAGCGGTGCCAAATCGACCATCGCTATATCGAAGTGCTGAAGTGTTTGTATAGGAACGCCACAATGTCAGTCCGTATCCGGGATAAGAGTACGAAACCGATCCAGTTGCAGAAAGGCGTGAGACAGGGAGATGTCATCTCTCCGAAACTGTTCACCACTGCACTGGAAGATGTCTTCAAGCTCTTAGACTGGACTGGACTCGGCATCAACATTAACGGCGAATACATCACTCACCTTCGATTCGCAGACGATATCGTCGTTATGGCAGAATCCATGGAGGACCTTGGCACTATGCTCAATGATCTCAGCAGGGTATCCCAACTAGTGGGTCTACGAATGAACATGGACAAGACGAAAGTCATGTCAAATACCCATGTCATTCCTGTACCGGTCCTAGTTGGCAATGCGATTCTCGAAGTTGTCAATCACTATGTTTACCTAGGACAAACAGTCCAGTTAGGTAGATCCAATTTCGAGAAAGAGATCAGCCGACGAATCCAACTCGGTTGGGCAGCGTTCGGGAAACTTAAGAGGATCTTCTCGTCCAACATACCTCAGTGTCTGAAAACACAGGTCTACGACCAGTGTGTGTTACCAGTGATGACTTACGGCACGGAAACGTGGTCCCTAAATGTAGGCCTCATATCAAGGCTCAAAGTCGCTCAGCGTGCTATGGAACGGGCTATGCTCGGGATTTCTCTGCGAGATAGAATCCGGAATACAGAAATCCGCAGAAGAACGGGTGTAACCGACATAGCACGAAGAATTAGCACGCTGAAGTGGCAATGGGCAGGCCACATCGCTCGACGAACCGACAACCGCTGGGGAAGAAAGGTTCTCGAGTGGCGACCACGCATCGGACGACGCAGTGTAGGACGCCCCCCCACTAGGTGGACCGACGACCTAGTGAAAGTTGCTGGGCGTCGTTGGATGCAGGCGGCACAGGACCGCACATTGTGGCGCAATATGAGGGAGGCCTACGTCCAGCAGTGGACGGCAATAGGCTGAAATGATGATGATGATGATGATGATGGATTCGATTTTTGATTACCTGACATTTCAAATACTTTTAAGTGTTCAGTGTCACGCGTGTACTAAGGTGTCTGATATTTAATAATTACTTGGTTAGGCACAAGTAAGGAATTTCTATAGTGAAACTATGATATTTTGATTATTACGTGTATTGAATTGATAGAACTAGTTACATGTAGCAGCGATGAGAAAAGAGTGTTTATAATTTTTATATTCCAGAGGAAAGGACTGTTTTTGAATAGTACGACAAATAAAATTAAAGGATTTATTTAGTTCATAAGTTGATAAAAAATCATGTAGTTTATTCTTTATCGTTTTATTTGATTGTTTAGAATTATGTAAAAATCGTAAAATGTATGCGAATACTCTTTGTAATTTTGTAAAAGTTGAAAACCTTTGAAAATCAAACGTTGATTGAGGGTATATAAATATAATGAACTTTGGTTTCTGGTAAATCAACATTAAGGTTTTGATGTAATTTAGGCCATTGAGATTCGTTTTTATATAGATATGAGGGACCTTGGCACCACATAGTGTTATCTCGTAGCTGGCAAGCGTTTAAGCCTCTAGAAATTAAATCTGCGGGATTAGCGTTGCTACGAACATAACGCCACGCATTAGCATTGATAGGATCCAAAATTTCGGCAATTCTATTTGCAACGAAAGTTTTTAGCTTGCCTGGGTCTCTATTGATCGAGTATAGAACGACATTAGAGTCACAGTAGTGAATGATGTTTGTAGGAGTGAGTCTAAGAGAATCAATAACAGACTTACATAAATTTGATGCCAATAAAGCTGCACAAAGCTCAAGTCGAGGTATTGTGGTCGGTTTTAAAGGAGCAACCTTAGACTTGGAGCATAATAGCCTTACTGTTATCTCGTTATTCTCGTTTAGCGACCTCATGTAGATACACGCCCCATAAGCAACTTGGGAAGCATCACTAAACGAATGGAGCTCAACGAATTTTGGTGAATCACATAGCACTTTATGTGAAATATGAAGATCTGCAAGCAAAGGTAAGTGTTTAGTAATTTCGAACCAATTTTCTTTTAATTCATCAGGCACGGGATGATCCCAGTCAATGCCTTTGATTCACAATTTTTGTATTAGTATTTTTGTTTGTATAATGCATGGACTTAATAAACCTAGTGGATCAAAAATTCGAAAAGACTGTGATGTTATAAATCTTTTGGTAATTAAACTATCTAAATTTGTAGGGTTTATTTTTACAGGTATATGGAATGTGTCTTCCTTTGGATCCCAACCGAGGCCGAGAGTACTTGTGGATTCACTGAAGGTAAGTTTTTCATTTGAATTAGTTTCAATATTATGATATAGTTCAGGTAAATTAGTTTTGAATTTTCGTAATGAAAAGCATGCACTATTTAGAATTGAAGTAAGTGTATCTTGAATGTAAATGACTTTCACTGTCTGAGCCTGTGATGACATCGTCGACACGAAAGTCATATTGTATTATTGTTTTTATCGTTGAGACTGAGGACTTCGCTTTGGGGAAGACTCTCAAGTTCCCAGAATTTATGAATTACCAAGACAGTCTAGGGATGCCTTCAGTGGCAACCTGGCGCAGAATCTGCCGTTAGTTAATTGAATAGTGTTATGTATTTAGAAAATGTTAGAATTGACTTTTACTGTCTGAGCCTATGATGACATCGTCGACAAGAAAGTTAATTTGTATTATTGTTTTTATCGTTGAGACTAAGGACTTCGCTTTGGGGAAGACTCTCAAGTTGCCAGAATTTATGAATTACCAAGACAGTCTGGGGATGCCTTTAGTGGCAACCTGACGCAGAATCTGCCGTTAGTTAATTGAATTGTGGTATGTAAAAAAACGTTATTTCATTTGATGTCGAAATTGACCTTATTATACCATGCTGGTCAGACAGCTTGGCATGGGGTTTTGTTTCGAGTTTCCTTCTCTTGCATAGATGCCATGTGCATATTATATCCCTTAAGAGTCTTTTACGAGACCCATGGGTAAGAGAGAGAATGGTGAATTGTATTCTTGCTCCGTCACCTCACGGAAATTATTTGATACTACACCATAATTGCAGTGAATATTTTGAGTATTATGTTTATGAGAACGATATGATTTGTTGTTAAATTTGTTGAAATTAGAATTAGACTGAAACTATTGACTATGAAGGAAGGGTATTTGTTAATTAGATGCTAAGTTTTTTATAGTTAGCTGAATATACTTTAAGATTAGATATTAGGTACACGCGCAGCATCTCCTTCTAAATATGAAACCAAATAATGCAATTTATATATGTTTTGAATGTGCTCATTTTTGTGAACCAAGCTGACGTAAGTATCTCTAAATTCTAACCAACGGAAATGTGAACCGTCAAATTTTGAAATTTGAATTTAAGGTAGTCGAAAGCTAATGTTTTGATGATCAGACTCAGCATTTATTATTATAGACTGACGACGCTTAACATCATCCTCACAGCTGTATTTTTGCAATTCAGTCTTAGCTACAGCTCTATACTGTACAATTAATTGTTCAATGCGTTCTCGTTCATCAGGCTCCGACTCCATATTTGAAGCGTTTAGAACCTCAATCTCTGTCTGAATATCGTCAAACCTTGTCGATAATCCTTGAAATTTATCCAATTTTAGATCTAATTCGGCAAGTCCTATATTAGACAGTTCAGATACTTTACATATTTTATCTAAATAATTTTTAAACTTAGTGATTTGGCCTTTAATGGAGGTGCGTTTTGCGAGTAATTCGCGTAGGGATGATAACGAAACTGATTTCTCACTATCATTGGCCATCACGAATAATATATAACTTTATGTAAGGATCTATGAAATTTTCAAAGTTACCTATGTAGGTAGGTACTAATAAAATTCGACAAAGTTAAAATAAGTAAGAAAAGGAATAAAAAATATACAATTCTCACGTTAAACCTCTTATCGGCATCTTCTAGGAAGCTGGTCTCAGCTGCAAGCAAAGTTGGTTTAGCTAGGCAGTCACCAATCAATGTAAATAATACCCGGATTGCCTCCTGAAAACGTTCGGCAAATCGATTTAAATGACGTGAAATAATTATTTTGATTTTTGTTTATTGTACATAAACCTAGAAGGAAATTAATTAGCATAAAATGCTCTAAACTGTAGAAAATAGATAAATCGAATAGATTTTATATGAGGTAGATGTAAGTAATCGTTGATCTTTAACTTATTCGGCAGGAATAAAACCTATAAAATTAAGGAAAATAGCACAAATAGAGGTTAGTTACTATAATAGGCGTAAATTAGAATGGATAAATTGGTATGGAGTTTGGAAATATGGTATAATTGTGGTAATATAGGGGAAAAAATGGATTACACTTAACTTGCTACTGAGGCTGAAGAATGATGATGTTCCGGTGCGATCTTTGGCTGATTCGCTGGCCAGAAAAGCTATCCTTATTTTCAATAGAGAATAACCTCCAATTCCAGTACTGCAGTAACCCTTTGTATAGTCAAATTGTATGACGCAATTCTTGTAGTATTTACCAACTGTAAATTCTTGAAATCGTCCTGTCACGGTCGCCAAAATTACTTGTTTAGGCACAAGTAAGGAATTTCTATAGTGAAACTATGATATTTTGATTATTACGTGTATTGAATTGATAGAACTAGTTACATGTAGCAGCGATGAGAAAAGAGTGATTATAATTTTTATATTGAAATATTACGTCTACCTTACACTTATAAGACGCCTTATGAAAAAGTAGTGCAAAACATAAACTTATGTATGGGAGCAATTTAGATTGGCGCTTAATCATTATTGTGGAAGAAATTTATATCGGTGCTTGAACAGTCATCTTTATTAGAAAGATTTAAATCTACCCGCTACAGAATGAGTTATTAAATTTTGACCCACATTTCGGTACACATTTATTGCCAGTTCAAAAGGAAAATAATTCTATATTAAATAATTAAATTCTTTTGTTCAGTAATTTATTAAACATTAAATTTTTATAATTATTCTAATATGATAATTTATTCATTTGAACCTAACCAATCTAATATACTAACCCCGGATTGGAGCGCAGTCACATAGAGAAAGATCCGACAAGAAAACCGGGCGGGCATGGGACCAAATTTAATATTGATTTTTAAAAGGCGGCTTATTGATCACACAAAAAATTATTTTAGGTAATGATAGAACCTTTAACTATTATTATAAGTCAAATCTATGTATGGCTCACGGTATTTTACAATCTTCTGATGATCTAATTGTTTTTTTTTCTAATTATGTTTATAACTGCAATCGTCAAATAACTTGAAGTTACGACAATGACGGCAATCTGTCTCGCCGGTGAGGCTTAAGTCTAACAGTGGACATCGATGTTATAATGAAAATGTTCTTATCTTTTTCTTTGTCATTAGAATTATTATTATCTTAGAATAAAAAAAAAACTATAAAGTTCACAATACACTTTCACAAATTTGATACCCTGTCATGAAAAGTCTTACGTTACGTAGCGTTTTAAAGAGCAATATTACTTAAGACTTTGCTACTTCATGCAGTACAAAGAACTTTTTATAAATCTTTATGTTATCGTGGTTGTACGTAATATCAGTCTACTTTTAATTATTTTCAAGGAGAAATCTTTATAGTGGACGTACATGCTTCTATATATAATAAATATTCATTAACCTCTGTCATCATTATTGCCAATATATTGAATTGGACTAGTGTATTCGATATCATCATAATAACTCTTGATGGTCGTTAAATGTCTGAATTTTTGAGATTTCTGAAATTACTTTTATCTAATGGAAGGCATAAGGTGGTGTTTATAATCTCGGCCCATATACGTCTCACTGTTGGGATCGGGCCTCCTCTACTAAGGGTGGAAAATTAATCTACTCTACTGCCCTGCTGGTCAGAGTTCTTCGCCTATGCCAACTTCAAACAAAACAACAAAACCCTATGGTTTTGTTTTGAGTTTTATTTCCCTTGTATAGATGTCATATGCATATTATAATATCCCTTAGTCATCTTTTACGACACCCACGGGCAAGAGAGGAGGTGGTGGTTATGGTGATTCATCATCTCAGCCCATATACGTCCCACTGTCGGGCTCGGGCCTCCTCAGACGTGTTGGTATAGGGTTTTATTTCGAGTTTTCCTTCTCTCGCATAGATGTTATATGCGTTTTATATCCCTTAGTGGTCTCGTACGATCACCCACGGGTAAGATAGGGGGTGGTGAATTGTATTCTTACTCCGTCACCACACGGAAGATGGTGATTATTATATTACATATATATATTTCAGGCACGTCATCTGCGACAATGCGTTGTATACATATTTTTTTTATAACGTACTAAGGAAACAATCCTTGCGAAGGACCCCACAATTACATTTTGTGAACATAAATTACATCCAGACTCAAAACAAAAATTTCATCGTACAGAACACGTGGAACTTATAATATTCTGCGTAGCAATAAAGAAACCGAGACGCTTATACGATACCTCGTTTTCTTAATCACTACGCCATCTAAGCAGATTAATTATGGTATTTCCGGATTCGACTGCCAAATTAAGTAATTAGCTATTTCGTAGTGTTCTAAGTGCTGGGCTAAGTGCAGTAGTAATACAAAGCACACATGAAATAAAAACTAGATTAGGTATCTCTGCCATTTATATTTCGCTTACATTCATTCCATTATCACCTGTCCGCACCTTTATTACACCCGTTATGTCGCGTTCATTCAAATATGCTGTACGTTTTAATGGACCAACAGCACTTCCCTTCCCGTCATTAATCGTAAGCCACGCATCTCGTTTTACTCAGCTTATCTTAATGGGACGGGTACACGCGACGGTTTTCACCAACCAATCTAGATTGAGAATTTGTATTGTTGAATGTACGTGGAAATATTTATTTGGCACTTATATCATTCTGTACAAAATATGACCCTATTTTCAAAAAAAAAAGAAAATAATTGCTGCCAGCTATCGCAATGACTGATGATTTTTCTTTTATAAAATAATGAATGACAGTGACGGGATAAGAAAATGTGACACATGTGTGTGATGTGAAATATGCTCATAGCATATTTTTTAATTTATCAAGAGTATTACTAGCTTTTATTTTACGGATTTCTCACAGATGTCTCACGTCCAACTAGTTATCTTTACTGCAGAGATTTATATCTATCCGCAACAGAAATTAGTTCTCAAACTACAGAAATTAGTTATTAAGCTACAGAAATAATAATTTAGCATCATGCCCTCTTAGTTTTCTTGCCGGATCTTTCCCAGTGTGGCCTCGTTCCAATTCAGCGGTAGTATATTAGAGTTGTTAGGTTTAAATTTATAAATTGCCATAATAATTACTAACCAAAAAAATATTTTTTTTTTTATATAGAAACATTTTCTTCTTGTACTGACAATAAATTTGTACAACAATATGGGTCAAAATTTAGGAACTAATTTCTGTATTATATTGCTCGTTGTAAAAAATTACTAAGAATTTTACATAGACCAGGAAGAGCTCCACCTGCTGCCGTTTGGTCAACATTTACATTCCCAAGAGGGTTTAACATCATGTTGACCAATCATATAACCATTGTCAATAACTTAAGGATTAGAGCAGGATGATGATAATGACTATTGAAAGTAACAAGAACTAGATGCTCTGAATCTTGTATCTATCTCCTTTTTGGTTACTACATTGATTTTTGATTACTCTATAATGACATTACAATGATGTCATTACAGAATGGTGAAAATAAATTTTTGCAGTGACTTCTGAGTGACCTTCTATAGGAGGCTGGTTGGATGGGGAGTAAATTCATATAAGTCGTCATCGATATAGGCAGGTGACGTGTAAACGCTAAGACTGCAGATATGTAAATGCCACCATATTTGTGCCAATAGATGTCAAAATAGTGTTTTCAAAGAATTAATTTAAATATCCAAAAATAACAACTATTTATTCATACTTTTAAGTCGGCATGACTGTTCTTTTGATGTGAAACATCTATAAGCGAGGGTGTAACTGATCGTTGGCGTAGCGATACGACGTCACGCTATATCACGGAATATGCGAGGGTAAACCTGATTGTTGGTGTGGCGTAATAGCTCATGGCGACAAAACGCCACGCTGTATATTACATATGTAGTTTATAGGTAGTAGTGTGTGAGTAAGACGGAGCGACGCGATGTTGTACGCAAGCGCCTATGCGCCATCTCTATCGCCGCACTGAGCTCGCATACCTATAGTGATGTTTGCATGCTGTGGCGAGGCTTCGCCACGGTATATGATAGTAAGTATAGTTCCGACCAATTGTCGCAGTAATATTGTCAAAGGCATTGAATATAACTATTATATTATATTATTACAGAAATCACTGAATATAAGAATTGAGTTGTCACAATTTGAAATGTGATTGAATTTTTAATTCTTGTAAGTATTTAAATACTTACAAGAATGAAAAATAACATCATTTTCTAGAAAAAATCGTAAATATGTATTTTATATCCTAATATATGCAATACGCCGTATTAGTTCTTGTCGTAATCTGTTCTTTTATGCATATATAAGATTATTTATCTTAATCGTGAAGGCCAGCAAATGAATAAACTTGTGTTGCTCTGTTAACAATGATTTTTTATTATAACACTTTCATAATAACTAAAAAAACACGTAAGTAATCACAGTTAACAAAACTCTTACCTGTTAACAAAGAAACGACATTTAAAGTTTATAATTCCATATGTCTTTTCCTTCACAATATCAAATCACTTCGTTGCATTTAAAATATAAGAATCATAACTTAATAAACAAATTAATAATACCTCGCCATTCAAATCTAGATTCGCTAAATACCACAGATAAAATATGACAGTACAAACATAACACAGAGACTGCGTCAAGCGCGGCAAAATCCAAAACTAAAGAAATAGTATAGAAATTTCTTTACACATATATACTTGTACAAAATAATTTTGATGTTTTACATTTGCCAGGCATCCTGAGCGACGGCTCACTCTTTTTATTTAGTATTTTATTTTAGTAATTTTACTAATTGTATCTATAATCTGGAAAGTTTTTGTACGTATATATCTATACCAATAAATAAAATTGGAGTGTCTGTTTGTAATGTCAAAATAATAGGCTTTTTTCATGCTCACACGGTTATTTGCACTATACATATGCCTAAAAATCACTTTATATTTTTTGTCTGTCTGTCTGTCTGTTTGTTCCTGGTCATTTTCAAAAAGGCTGAACCGATTACAAAAATTATTTCACCAAGGGAAAGCTATAATATCAGGGAGTAATGTAGGCTATATTCTATCCTGGTATTCCCACGGGATTGGGCACCACGCGGGTAAGGCCACTGAAACCGAAGCGAAGCGAGGGTGTGTTGCTAATCGGTACTAAAAATTTGGTTAGGTTCGACCAGGGACGCCCTGGCAACGCTGTCTTGTGGCCGGGGCATCAAAGGGGATTGCACCCGAAAGAGTAATCCACCGGTCCGGCCACAGATGTCAAGGAATCGATACCAGTGGTCGACTCATTGGCAGTGGGGAGGGTGTACGGTAGGAATACGGTACGGTAGGCTGTCGCCTCCGACCAAATTGTACGGGATGTGTCGAGACCATAGCTTACCACAAAAAAAAAGATTAGGTTGGGGCAGTGGTGGGCAAACTTTTTTAATGGTGGGCAAACTTTTTTAATGGTGGGCCACAAAGTATAAGAAATTCTAGAGGAGGGCCAGAATTATAGAAAAAATCAATTTTATATTAAAGCGACTGATTTCACTCGCCCCTGCCGCCCGCGCCTCACATTTCATCACGCTTTGCGCCCCGTATTTCCCAACACATGAACTACGGGGATAGTTTAGCTTCACTGATAGTTGAATAGACTGGAATCTTTCCAATAAATAAACTAATACCTGTGACAGACTGCTGAGATAATTAGGGCAAGTTAATTGTGAGATAATGAAAGCTTTTCAATTACAAACGTCAGATTTTATTTTTCGCGTCAAAATGCTGACTAGAATATTTAAGATGGATGGATTCTCGGCGGGCCGGATTAAATACTTTCGCGGGCCGGAGTTGGCCCGCGGGCCGTACTTTGCCCATCACTGGGTTGGGGCATGTTTATGTACTATTTCAATTTTTACTCCAATAATATTCATTAGATTGTTTACAAAAAATAATATGCCAATATATATATACATATATATATATATATATATATATATATATATATATACACACATATATATATATATATATATATATACAACAAAATAATAATATAATATAAAGTTACACTCTACTGATATCAGAAATACATCTTAAGTAGCAACATAAATTAATTCGGCATATTCATTGAGAAATTGTGTAAGTACCTAATCTAAAAATACAGATGCGAGTAAGCAGTGATTGATCACAATGTATTTATTTTTGTACTTAATAAATGCCAAACAGTCTT
Organism: Lymantria dispar; assembly: GCA_032191425.1. Classification (NCBI taxonomy): domain Eukaryota; kingdom Metazoa; phylum Arthropoda; class Insecta; order Lepidoptera; family Erebidae; genus Lymantria; species Lymantria dispar. The sequence continues at coordinate 24,644,758 of CM063452.1, read as the reverse complement.
GGTTAAGGCTTACACTAAAACCTTTGCACAAAAAAGGAACACAATATTCCAAAAGTACTTCGAGAATAAATGTAATATTCGAAGCCAAAAATAACTCGATCTTTCCAATATTCTCGAAGTTCTTGTATACTATCCATAAGCATTTATGGTTATCGGTACACTTTATTTAATGCAACTGCCATTTTTCTTTGTTTATTGTCTAGTTTATGCCCATGGCGCTACCCACATTAATGCAGGTATTGTCAATTAAATCTATCCCACGGATATCGTAGGTACGTTTTACCGTGACGAAAATAAGATGTGCATTTTGTACCATTATCTAAGATCTCTATGCCAAATTTCATTGAGGTTCATTAAGCAATTTTGCCGTCGAGTAATAAAATATTCATTTGTCCAAATTTTCACATTTATAATAGCAGTTATATTTTATATGATGCAGAGTTTACTAAAGGTTAATATTTAAAAGTTATGAATGAAAATTGCCCTTTTTTAAAATACAAAAGGAACTTGAATTATTATACTTGTAAGGTTTCTTTACGATGACAGAGTAGAATCAATATACAATCCCTTCCTTTTTCGTGGGCGTCATAAATTGCGACCAAGGCATCACAAAACTCGAGATTGTAGGCCTAAATATTTTTGTACTTGAAGTACCCAAGCCGAGATGGGACGTAATCAAAGGAGAGCTAAGTTCACTACCTATACTTTTGCCGACTGCGTGGGAGTAATACATCGGCAAAATATCCAGAATAGTGGCAACCAAAAACAGTAGTTATGACTTACGGCCCGTTCACGACCTTGCCGCTGTGAGCGGCAGCTAAGTGCGGGGTGGCGAGCGGTAAGATCAAAAATTTAAAAATGTTTGAAGTACGCCACCAGGCGCCGCTCATAACGAAAACGCGCGCAGTGTGGGAAACGGTAGGAACAAAAGTACAAGTGAATGAGTGCGGCGCCACAAAACAGAGCGGCGCGGACAGCAGTGTAGCAGTGATGTACTCAACGGCGTAGATAAAAAAAAAAAAAATAAACGATTTTGTGGCGGTAATGGATACCGAGGGCATTTACCACAAACATTTTAAATCGACTGCCTTTAAGGATATCAAAACATACCCAACATAAATATAAAAACATTATAAAAAGGTTGTGAGAAGAAGTTAAACTATGTTTGCCGGAATATAATGGTCACGAAATTCGCCATTTAAATACCTATCTTTATTTAGTTCGTGCACTCCTCTCATATTAATAATATCTTGTTTTTAAAATGTACTGCTTTCTAAAAAGAGAAGGGATAATTTTGATAATTTTGAACACGTTTTGACCACCTAAATATGTCCACCGCGGTCGCTGCAACTAACCGCTACCGAGGGTACGTGGCTTGCAAAACGCACCGCTTACCGATGCCGCCTCGCTCGCTGCGCCGCGCTTCGTTAAGATCAAAATCGTGACCAGGCCGTTATTATTAAGTAGAGTACCTCCGTGTATACAATCAAAGACAATAATTAAAATGAGTACCTAGTGGTTCCTCATTCAATAAGCAGAGAAGACAAATCTTGTGAATGTCTAACCATAGACAAGGCGGGGTATAACTAGACCATACATGACTCTAAAAAATTACCACGACAGACAGCTTCTGGTTCTATAAAAGGCAAAGCTGAATTATCAATATAGAGCTGTTCTCATATTTAGGCTGGTATATGTCGTCGTTGGTTTGTTCATAATTCAGAGAAAATGTAAAACGATAGTTGGTTGCCGCGATTTATTTACTATTGCTCTTCACTATGGAGTCGAGGAGGCATATTCGGCTTCTATTCAGGTAGTCCTTAGAAAGACATTTTAATACTGGGCCTGGGAACTACATAATATATATATATATATACCTATCTGAAACGTATTTGTTGCGAAAATGAATAGTAATGTTGCTTTGAAAACTAAACCTTTTCATAATTCTTAAAAGTAAGCAGAGTACCTAACGAATCTAAATAAATCAATAACTAGGATTATCGAAATTTTCTTTTGTGTTTTAAATACTTAAGTATTTAATAGAGCTTTTTCATATTGCTTCTCACTCATCATCATTATAGCTACGTTCCACCGCTCTTCGACAATGGGAGGGATATTGACTTACCACACTGGTCAGATCGGTTGTAATGAATTATTACCAGTTTTCCTTCCCTTACGTAGCTGTTGTCTGCCTATTATAATACTTTAGTCGTCTTTTACGACACTCGCTAGCAAGAAAAGGAGTGGCGATTTGCATTCTTACTCAGTCACTACACAGGAAAGTCACTCCTTACTGTCTTTATATATAAATTTCTTGTGTACGTCACTGAACTCCTCCTAAACGGCTGGACCGATGTTGATGAAATTTTTTGTGTATGTTCAATTCGCGAATCGGGAATGGTTTAGATTCACAATTGGACTCGATAGATGGCGCTTATTTGAACAGAACAACTTCTGTTGGGTCAGCTAGTTTCATATAAAATATTAATATTTTCTTTAAATTACTTCAATATCCCTATATCCCTAATTCCTATCATTTTATTTTGTATAAAACTAATTTCTGAAGATATAGAGATACTTTCTCAGTATAATAATTTAATTATTACATCTTAGGTCATATTTAGATTTAGAAATTTAGATAGAAAATTGTGTTCGAGTATATTTCGAACCGGTCTTAGTTAGAGATGTGATTCTCGAAGTTGTTATGGAAGATAATGATGAATCATAATGCTGTTTCATCATTAATCATCATCATTTCGGCTCATATATATCCCACTGCTGGGCTCGAGTCCCCTTCACAATAAGATAGAAATTGATTTCACTATACTATGCTAGTCAGATAGGTCAGTAAAAGTTTTTATTTCGAGTTTTCCTTCTCTTGCAGAGATTTTATATGTGTATTATATTGCTTAGTCGTCTTTTACGACATCTACGGGCAAAATAGGGAGTTGTGAATTGTATTCTTATTCCTTTATCTAGGATAAATAGTCCAGTTAGATCTAATTTAGAAAAATATATGTGTCTAATGATATCTAATGTTTACGCGAGCACTACATATTGTAAATAAAACTACTTTTACGGCGTATGGTCACGGGCGGACCATGAATGCTGCAAAGTGTTCGAAACGTCGGGCAATCATAAATCAAATACAACGCGATATAATCCGTAAAAGTAGTTTTATTTACAATATATATATGCCATCAAAATCATAACTTATAAAAATCCAAGTCCCACAATTCAGTTCTTCTTCCATAAAAAGTTGGGAGATTCATGTAAAACCAAGTCGGTTAATTTATTCAGTCCCTACTTTTTTTTATGGGTGGGCTATGGTAAGCGCACACGCGGTATATTTCGTCTGGGGCGACGAAGGGACGGCGCATGGGCACATAACCCACCCATACCCACGTCGCTTTCGTCGTTGGGCCGACTACAGGAGCAGGGTGACTTGTCGTCAGTGGTCGGCCCGACGGAATACCCTTTCGGGTACCCTCACCTCGTTGCGTTGCGTTACATTGCATAAGGGCAGGGCTGACAGCCGGCCATTTGCATAGACGATCTCTATTGCATAGCTGTAAAATATACTATAGAAATTGTGAACAACAATTAAACTATATATAATGCCCTCAAGAACAAAACTTATAAAAAAAACCAAGCCTCGCAACTCAGTTCTTCTACCATAAAAAGTTGTGAGATCCATTTAATACCAAGCCGGTTATTTCTTCAGTCCCTACTTAAAGGACCTTCTGTTTTAAGTTATTACGTAATTAGCTAACCTAAAAACTTCTTATAGTGACCATATAAATATTAAAGATCTTTTATGTTTTCACACATCTCAAACCCTAAATTATAAGTTAATACTTATTTTTTTTAAGTATCACAATTATCATCAACATCATCTCAGCTCATATGTAATGCCTATTGATAGGCTGAAGTCCCTAAAGTCCTAATATAATTTTAACGATGAACAAAAAAGGTTATTGACTGAGCTCGTACCTATATAATACCAGCGGTATTTCTTTAAAGAGGTATACATATGTATCTCTTTAAAGAAATAGCGCTAATATTCTACCAACACTTGGTACATTTTATCCATAATTATTTTACCCATAAAATTTTAAATACAAAATTACACTTTATTTATTTACCTTAAAAATAAAAGAATGTTAAAATTCGACACTAGATAGGACTTCGAAATTACGCATTCGTGAATGCAATTTAAACCGGTTTTAAAACTAAATATCAAATAGATACGTAATAATATTCAGTATTAATATGAATGAGTGTCTGGGATTCTATCAGTAAGTGTTATTTAAGAATGTAGGTAAATCAGTGCCCTTACAGTCAAAAATTATAGATATACTGGGGGGGTCAAATTTCAATTTAAAATTTGCCTGCTTGCCTTCTTCATACTAAAAGGGTAATTTGACCTACTATACCATGCTGGTCAGACAAATTTGTATTGGGTTTCATTTCGAGTTTTTTTCTCTTTCACGGATGATATATTTATATATATATTCTTACCCTAAGTCGCCTTTACGATATCCACGGCCTAGATGTCACCATCTTGTATTCTTATTGTATTCTTACTTCGTCACCATACGGCAACTACTTACTTTAGGTACTAGTTTAAAATAAATTTGTAAAACATAGTTTACGTTACATTAGTACATAGCTTGATGACATATTATCCTACAACTTGTAAGTGTTTGTGTAGGTTAATTTGAACGATAAACATCCGTCAAACATTGATTGCTCTGATTTTGACATACAATTCCGTTGTATTGTCATCTATCATGGGTAATTGATCTGTGTATTCTCTATAGGTAGAGGTATATTAAGAACGTAGACCTCTCATCAATGATAATGAGTTGAAACGCAGACTGCTGGCGTTTAGTAGTTAAACAGGTAGTTAAGGTATGCAAACCGCAGATATATGGTCCAAAAATGTGATATGTAATAAAATTCCTCGCTAAAGAAAGATGTTCATTAAATATGCTGTACCGTTATGTTGACGGAATAAGAATATAATTCATCCTTCCCTATTTTACCTGTGAATACTAATACTAGTGGTAGGACCACACTATTGTCAGTTATCTATCTACAGCCGTGGATCGGTCCGTCCGGGGTAGTACTACTCTCTCGCAGAAAATCGATGTCCGAGTAGTAGCAATTTGTTACTGCGCTTCGTTCGCTGAGCGCGAGTTCTTCGTTTTTCACCGTTTGCAATAAAAAAATGTCTTATAAAATTACAAAGGTATATTTTTTAAAGTACATTTAGGTAACATCTATGTAGAAATAAACCTTATACCAACATTTATAACTAGCATGATATAGTAGAAATTACCATCCCATTGGAAAGGAGGCTCGAGCCCAGCGGTGGGAGGCGTATGAGCTGAGCTAAAATATATATTATATATTTTCAAACACAAAAATGAAAGAATGAATGAATGTGAACATATTTACATCATACTATCCATACTAATATTATAAATGCGAAAGTAAGGATGTTTGTTTGTTTGTTAGTTTGTTTGTTTGTAACGCTTTCACGCTTAAACCACCGAACCGATTTCAAAAATTCTTTCACCAATGGAAAGCTATAATATCAGGGAGTAACATAGGCTATATTTTATCCCGGTATTCCCACAGGAACGGGAACTACACGGGTTTAAGCGACTGAAACCGAAGCGAAGCGAGGGCGGGTTGCTAGTAGGGTATAATATATACAACAAATACGGCATTATGGGTTTATTGACAACGGATCCTTAACCCGTAAACTGTGAAGAATTGAGCTTAATGCGGCAAGATGGCGTCACTTTTGTTTCTTTGAATCTCGCAAATGAATTCGACGTCAAAGTCTCCATTGGCGCGGCTCGCATTCTTATAATTAATTTCTGACGTGAAAATGAAGAACATTAAAATGTTTGCTCTTTGAAGTGAAATACGTTGGGTATTTTTGTAATTCTAAAAACGTTTTATTATGTTGATTGACATGAAGTATGAAAATGAAATCTAGATTCACCTTTAATATTTGAATATAGTTCAGCATTTTATTGTAAACCGAATAGATTGTCTTCCCTAGGTACTTGTTGGGACCTATTGAGACATGTATATGTTATACATATATGTCCCACTGTTGGGCTAAGGCGCCCTGTACAATGCGAGGGCAATAGATCTACTATACCACATTGAACACACAATATGGAATAAGATTTTATATCGAATTTTCATTTCTTTTATAGATGTTATTTGCATATCATATGCCTTAATAGTCTTTTTTTTTACAGCCACGGGCAAGAAAATCTATAAAAACCTTACTAATTTCCTTCTGCCTAGCTGATTATTATTTATGAAATAGAAAGGCATACAAGTACACAGACTACTTGAGGGTGTATAGTACTGCTATCCATATACATTTGTAACTCCAAAGTATTAAGAGTACAAACACGTTGCCAATCTTGAGGACTAAATTAATAAGCCTTTTATTCCGAAATTACACCGGTTGTCTTATCTCCCGAACCGGGACACAATACTGCATACTCTATTACTTTGCGGCAAAATTAGCGGTAATGATGGTGGTTGCTATGCGGACAAATCTTCCATAAGATCCTACCACCGGCAGTCAGAAGAATCTTATGTTTAATAGTGGATAGATATAAATGAATAGAAAAGAAGAATATGTCAACAATTTAGTATTTAAAAGATACATAAAAAATAGCTTGCTAATTGAGGAAAACGGGAAAAGCTTTACGTTAATATTAATATATCAAGCAACTATAGCAATTATTTATCAAGTCTACAAGGGACATTATCTTAACTAATTAAATAATTTTTAATAAGATCAGCGAAACTTTTTAATTATTCAACCACTTTTCAATTGTTTTACATTCTTTGTTTTGTTAGACATGTAATATTCGGTTTTGATACTAAAAGTATGAAGAACTAAAACGAAATTACTTGGCAATGTAAGCTTGTATAATAAAGCTTACTAACTATTTAAAGCGGTGACCAAGTTTTAATTAGACAGTAACATTGCTTTATAATTACGTCATTCTGTGTTGTTTAGTTCAGTTTTCTTTTTATATTTTTATGACATTTACACGAGTATCACACATTATAAAAAAAAAAACTATTTTCATGGATTTTATCGTGCTTGTATTTGATTTTAACACGTCTTTATTAGCTTCACCTGTGTGTATGTATCTATGTACGTAACGGAATCCTTGAACGTCATTTTGCTCCACTTTGAACGAACTGATTTTATTTAAACTTAACACACTCGCCAAAAGCCTATGGCAATAATTTATAAATAGATCAAAATAGACGAACATCCTAATTAGATTCGCCAGGATTTAGAAATTTCTAATGATATCCTTTGCATAAAAGCAGGAGAGATAGAGCGTCTGAGCGAACTACGCATGCGCGAAATTCAAAACTTCTATGATTCGGTCTGTCAGCTTAGCTGCATTATGCAGCAAAAACTATCTCAAAGTAGTTGCGTTCAAAACTTGTAAGATGAAAGTAAACTACTAGTAACTACTTGATTTGTAACTTTTACTAATAGCTGACCCGGCGAACTACGTACCATCATAATTTTTTTCGTAAATATATTTTCTAAATTTCCGGAAATATAGTCTCTAATGAAAGAACCATTACGGCTTTGTCGGGAAAGATAATTATCAAATTTTCAATCATACTTAAGCATAGACAAAATTACGTTATATCAAAAGCTTTTTTGTTATACCACGTTTCTTAGTGACTTGTATTCTCTTTGACGTTTTATGTCACGTCCCAGGAGAACATGATCAAACGGGATAAAAAGTATCATATGTCCATCTCCTGGTTCTAAGCTGCCTCACCACTAATTTTCAGCGAAATCAGTTCAGCCGTTCTTGAGTTATAAATAGTCTAACTAACACGACTTTCTTTTATATGTTGTACTTTTATTTATCGTGTTTGTATTTGACTTTCAATGTAAAACTTTTTAACACTCGCCAACAATTTAAGGATTGGTAGAAATTGTAAAGACTACCATACAACACTTGAAGCATCCAAAATGATTATGTATAAAAGTCGCTAAGGGACTTTCATAATGCAACATTTAACATGTTAATTAAATAAATATAATTTAAATTAACGTATTTTTTAATTAAACTAATAAACTATCAGGGGATCGAAACAAAATAAACCTAAGGGAGGCACAAAATAAACCTTTATTATTTTGATTTTCTACTGATTTATTTTATATAACAATGGATATATACATAGAACATTGCTTAGAAAATATTAGCTACAGTGTGATGCTCTTCGAATTATATTCTATCTATCCGTTCGTATGATATCAGCATATAATGATGATATATGATGAGATGTCACCATATATATTTTTTTACTGGTTTATTTTGTATAACAATGGAAATACATAGAACATTGCTTAGGAAATATCCGCTTCAGTGTGATGCTCTTCGAATTCTATTCTATCCATCCGTTTATGTGATGTCACCATATACAAAAAAAAAGGTCATATCATATAAACGATACCCCACCCCTTTGTGCATATCCATAACATAAAAAGCTGCTTGTGTTAACTATGTTTGAATGTATAAAAGTTAAAGTGATATTTATTAAGTTGTATTATTATTCCGTGTGATAACACATTAAGAATACAGTGTATCCTTTAGTTTCCAATGGGAATAGTAAAAACTCGACAGGGAGATCAGAAACAGAAAAAGCAGTAGCACTTTTATACTGCTAGTGCGGAGAAGAAGTTATCTGCTCCTATATTCACAGCCATGATTGACCAATTGTTCCGTGTGATGATGGAGTAAGAATACAACTCACGACTCTTTTCTTACTCGAGGGCGTCGTAGGGGTTACAATATGCAGATAATATTTTAGCAAGAGAAGGGAAACTCGAAATAAATCCCTATGCTAAACCGCCTGACCCGTGTGCAATATTAGGTCAATTTCCCTCCCACTGTGGTGGCCTATAGGCCTATCACCTGGACGTTACAGTTGTGTACCATTTGTTTTATATAAAGGAAAACTTTTGCTGTCCCAGAATTGGAGGGAATGTGGCATCGTTATGATTTTTATTAAGTACTAGCAACTCACCCTTGCTTCGCTTCGGTTTTAGTCGTTTTACCCGTGTAGTTCCCGTTCCCGTTCCCGTAGGAATACCGGGATAAAATATAGCCTAGTTTACGCCCTGATATTATAGCTTTCCATTGGTGAAAGAATTTTTGAAATCGGTTCAGCCGTTTTGAAGATTACCCCGAACAAACAGACAGACAGACAGACAGACAAAAATTTTTTAATTGCTATTTTAGGCATAGGTGTCGTGCAAATAACCGTGTGAGCATGAAAAAAGCCTATTATTTTGACATTACAAACAGACACTCCAATTTTATTTATTGGTATAAATTCTAACGTAGTAAATCCATACTACGTCACCAAGTTCTAAATACACCTTTGCAAGTTAAAAGTACCCAAAAAACGAAGAAAGGCAACACTCAAATGGAAAAGCTATAATACTATGCTATATGGCTATATACTATACAACAAATATGCCAAGCTGGCCACGGATGACAAAGAACTCGATACCGGTGGACCCAATGTCGAAGGAGATACGGAATACGGTGGGTTATGGAGCCGCACGCCACCCTTTCGTCACGCCGAACGGAATGGAAGGCCGATGAATGGATATTTCAGAAATAAAAGATTTCTTATTACGAAAAGGTTATTTTAGTTAAGAAAGCCAAGAAAAAGAAAATTAATATTTCTGCTCAACTTTTTTATCTGTGTAAAGCCGAATTTATGAGCAACCATCGCAGCTATCAATTGTACTTAGAGCTTACCGAACAGTTTCTTTCAAAAGTTTGCTTTTTCATTGCCACTTAGCTACTAACACTACGAAGTGCTCTTTGGTGTCTAATGAAATTGTATATAAGAATCATTTAATGGATATGTCAAATAATACCTATATTTTATTATATAACTAACCGGTTCATTTCTTTATTGGGTCGATAGGATGCAAATATAATAGTTTGCATACGTCCCCACTGTTATGCTCAAGTCTCCTCCACAATGCGAGCGAAATTGACCTACTATACCACGTTTAACCGACGTGTTGGTATAGGGTTTTATTTTGAATTTTACTTCTCTTGCATAGATTTTAAATGCACATTACATTCCTTAGTCGTCTTTCAAGACATACACGGATAAGAAAGGGTGTGGTGAATTGCATTATTACCCCGTTTCCACATGGATGGAGGAAGGACATATATGTAAATACTAGCAACCCGCCCTCGCTTCGCTTCGGTTTTAGTTGTCTTTCCTGCATAGTTCCCGTTCCCATGGGAATAATATATAAAATATAGCCCTGATATTATAACTTTCAATTAGTGAAAGAATTTTTGAAATCGATCCAGCCGTTTTGAAGATTACTCGGAACAAACAGACAGACAAAAAAAATATAAAGTGTATTTTAGGCATATGTCTAGTATATATAACCGTATGAGCATGAAAAAAGCCCATTATTTTGACATTACAAACAGACACTCCAATTTTATTTATTGGTATAGATAATCAGTAAGTACATAATTTATATTTTTTTCATGTAGTGATGGCCGGTGAATATTTTTGATATTCACCGTCGGCTGGTGGGTATCTTAAAAGATGATGAAGGGATTTAAGGTGATGGGGAATCTAAGTAAGACTCATTTAACCAGTGTGGTGTCGTCGGTAGATCTTTTAACTATTGTGGAGGAGGCTCGAGCCCGGCATTGGGTCGTATATGAGCTGAGATGATGATCAATTTGTATAAAAATATACTCCAAATTTCTGTAACAACCTATTAATATCTAAATGTATTTAATAAAATAAATACATTTTACACAAAGAAGAAAATACAGAGCTAAGCTCGCTCATCCAAATATTAAAGTTAAAATCGGAATTAAAAGAATTTATTAAGCCTACACAGAAGATAAAAATAAATAGTCCAAGTTTTTATGTTTTAAAATCTTATATCTTTAAACGCGCAATTCTTGTATATCCTGTCCCTAAATTAAACGTCCAACGGTAAGTGGGTGGTAGATGACTTTATGACAGCTATGAAAAAAATAAAAAAAGCATATTAGAAAAAACGGTGAAAAATCAGACCTTGTACAATATTTTCAAGTACTATAATGACAAATAGGCTAGTTTGGCATCGGATATTTCTTGTTGGAAGTGCAGATAACTACACTATCGACCACAAGTACAATTAAAACTAGACATGTTACAATAACATAAAAAAATATATATTTGTTATGGCTATTCCTTAATTTTTTCGAAGAAAACGTTAATCATTTGACTTTAACACACCACCTGTAAAAAAATGTACCATAACCATAGTGGCAAGTAATTTCAAGGTAAGGTTGGCCACATTATTCATTATTCCAAAATGGTATAATACCTTCTAGATGTTATCGTAACTTTTAGAAAAAAATACGATAACATTATATAACACGTTACTAAATAATATTAATGTTTTTGATAAGATCAGAATAACTAAATAAGCTATAAAGCATTGTTATATTTCAGATATAGACAAAGTTTAAAATACATCAATCAATATTCTATATTACTACAATAAAGCCGAGCTTGTATTTATTTGAACGCGCTTATCTTATACATTACCACATTCATTGTAAAGAATCTTATTGTGTAATATTCGTAGTTTATTAAGAACGATTAATATTGTCTACTTCTTGAACGATTAATGTTGACTACATATACATAACGACAAATAGAAGCAAAACATAAATGTGCCTCATAATTTGGTAACAATGGAACATCACGCATCAAGGGTTGTATTCAATCGCTGTTGTCGTGACAACTGCTGAGATAACTATATTAATGTTTGATGTATGGTGGATATTAATAACGCTGTGAGACAATAATGGTAAACACCTATGTTGTCTCATTATCCCATCAAGAAAATTGTGTTTTTTAGGTAGACCATAGTACGGTCACCCTACTTAATCTGAAAGGGATGGCAACCTTCTGTGTATGTAACTCTCTGCCACTATATGGCCGAGTTTATACTAGCTTATAGGGCCTATAATGGCCCATGCTATTAGAACATCTAACGCAAGTTCTATAAACAGAAGAGATTCATTTCAAACATCTACGTTCATCATCATCTCAGCCCATACATGTCCCACTATACCTTTACGCTTATATTTTACGTTATCCTTCTCTTGCGTAGGTGTTATATGCATAATATATACCTCAGTCGTCTTTTACGACACCCACGGACACGAGAGGGGGTGGTGAATTGTATTTTTACTCCATCACCATATGGAGAAACATCTCTACATCATCATCCACCAATATTTATATAGATAATCCACTACAAATATAAGGCTATTTACTTCTCTTTGTAATGTCAAATATGACGCAATGATCTACCAATTGGACGACACCATCCATTACATTCGTACGAGGGATGTTAGTAAAATAGGTAAAGTTAAGTTTCTTTATATCTATAGAAAAATAATAATTTCACAATTCTATTGTTAATATGTCTCTACTTTGATGATGTAGTTATATGTATTTAAAATCAAAATTATATCTCCATCTCTTAACATCATTATCATGTTCTTATCCCAAGCACTTGGAGTTTGCGTATATAACCCTAATTCCTCTTCCATCATATAAATTGCAAAAAAATGAATGGCAATAGTCTTATAACCCGCCGCCTGTTCAACGTGAACACTCCTTGGGAATGCATTTGCATTGATCAAACGGCGTCAGATAGAGTTAGTCCAGGCCAGGCCAATCCGATGTAAAGCTATTCTATTTTTCACGTAGCTGCTAACACATAGAAATTTATCTTTGACTATTTTACTATTATAAAGCTGAAGAGTTTCTTGCAGATATAGTAATAAATTGAAATTAGTATTCATGGATTTTATATGGCACACGTCTCTAACTTTTTTCGCGGCCTTGTTCAAATCAAAGTCTAGCTAAATAGTTACAGCAGCAGCAATGGTTGTCCAATTGCTGTCAGTTATCTCTGATGACGGTTGGTAGCGACAGACTTTAAAGCAGAGTTTCCGAAACTGCTTCGCTTAAGTTTGGTGGTTCTTGAACGAAGAAATTTGAGAAGTTGGCACTTGGTAAGCGAGCATAAATTATAATTATGTATAATACATAAGCGGATAAAATATCCACGATTATAAAATTTGCCTTCCGTATGGTGACAGAGTAAGAATAAAATACACCACTCCTTATCTTGCCCATGGATGTCGTAAAAGACGACCAAGGGTATAACAAGCATATAACATCTGTGCAAGAAAAGGCAAACTCGAAAAAAAACTCTATTCCAACACGTCTGACCAGCGTGGAATAGTAGTTCAATTCCTCTCCTATTATAGAGGAGGCCTGAGCCCAACAATGGGACATGAGATAAAATAAAATTTCTAATATTATTTATATGTATGACGTTGTTTATAGTGATATATTGTTGAGCGCTAAAACTGCCCTAGCGGAGGCCCTGGTGACTTTGCCGGGGAATAGTCCATCACCCGCTGAGAGGTTGATTGCGTGAGAGCGTCGCCCCGGGAGGGTGACCTAGAGGAATGAACGGCGTGTGTGCTGACCATAGCCAGCCCATAAAAAAAAAATGTTATATTGAAATTTTTAGTGATGTAAGTAATAAAAAAATATAAAAAGTATATAATAATAAGCAAAAATTCATGGCAAAATACTATTTTACATAATACTAGCAACCCGCCCTCGCTTCGCTTCGGTTATAGGTTATAGTCGTTTTACTCGCGTAGTGTCCGTTCCCGTGGGAATACCGGGATAAAATATAGCCTAGTTTACGTCCTGGTATTATAGCTTTCCATTGGTGAAAGAATTTTTGAAATCGGTCCAGCCGTTTTGAAGATTACCCGGAACAAACAGACAGACAGACAAGACAGACAAAAATTTTTTAATTGCTATTTTAGGCATAGGTGTCGTGCAAATAACCGTGTGAGCATGAAAAAAGCCTATTATTTTGACATTACAAACAGACACTCCAATTTTATTTATTGGTATAGATAAAATCTATACCAATAAATAAAATTGGAGTAATAGATAAAATCTATACCAATAAATAAAATTGGAGTGTCTGTTTGTAATGTCAAAATAATAGGCTTTTTTCATGCTCATACGGTTATTTGCACTATACATATGCCTAAAATACACGTTATATTTTTTTTGTCTGTCTGTCTGTTTGTTCCGGGTAATCTTCAAAACGGCTGGACCGATTTCGAAAATTCTTTCACCAATGGAAAGCTATAATATCAGGGCGTAAACTAGGCTATTTTTTATCCCGGTATTCCCACGGGAACGGGAACTACGCGGGTAAAACGACTATAACCTATAATCGAAGCGAAGCGAGGGCGGGTTGCTAGTTAAAAAAATAAAACTGAAAAGCCCTCTAGCCTCTCTAAACTCAAAAACCCAACGATTACAAACATTTACATTTCATTTTTATTAAAAGAACCAACTAAATGTAAAATAAAAAGGGGCACAGGCTACTCTGTCCTAACAAATTTCTTTTCATAAAACCGAATACAGTCGGTTGTAATGTAAATTGGGAGTTTTCATACCGTAAGCCCTTTCAAACGTTTGTGAATAATTAAATCAGGTAAATTGTGGTTTCTAAAGGTATACTGTTCCTTTAATAAGTGAAGTGTACATTATTGTTTGGCATCTTAAACAGTTATCACGTTCCTGTTACCGAAATAAATAGAATAACATATTATATTGTTGATTGTGATGATTATAATTGTCTGCGGTTGATAGGTATACGTTTCTTTGTTTATATAAGTGTATATACTATGTGTTTATATGTGTCTTTAAATGCTTTTATTAATTACTCTAATTACATTAGAGTTATATTAATAAATCTTTGGAAACACTTTTTGATTTCCTTTTATGCATGAACTCTTATTTATGTAGAATAAAAATATATATTTATCTAAGCCATTGATTACATGAAAAATAATAAAAAAAATCATATTTATATATTTATGTATATTTTAAGAAAAAAAACACCATGTGCCGTCTTCGACCCTTTATGCATTTGCTTGTTATGAATGTTTATGTATTTGGTTAAAACAATCTTCATATTTTTTGGAACATAAATGTACTTTGCATTTAGCACGCATAACAACGGTTTTTAAATCGCATCCAGGAAATATACATCTCATTCTATTAACGGTTTTGACTGGTCATGAGGCCCACGCCGTCGAGTATTATGTCCTTTGAGAGTAAAGCTTGACACGGTTTTCCTTGGCGCATTTTGGAGAGTGGCCCATCGTTTACAAAAGAAGTAGATCGTGGACGACCCATGGGAATAGGTGTTGAATATTTACAAAGAGCGTCTGCTAGCCCAGACCGAAAATCTGCAAGGTTCATGATCTCCTTGGAGGTTTTAGCTCTTTGACTGCGTTAACGATGCTAAGATCTAATAGATGATAAAAAATTCTTATGTGCCATTTCCTACATTTTACGCAAATTGTGTATCGACCAGAATCGGTGAGAATCCATAAGATCCACACCCCCTATATAGGGGAACTTGCGCATATGCGCAATTTTCTTTTAGCTTCTTTTAGTTTAGGCAAGCTGTTTTTAGTTTTAGCTTCTTATCATATCGTTCGATTGTTTCTACAGGTTCTGCACCTACGTAAGTGAATGCCCAAACAATCTGCTTGTTATCTTGCCATGATACCACGGTTATGTCGACGTTGTCAAATTTGGTCACATATTCTCCGTATGCTCCTCGCATATGAAAGCACAGTATTTTTCATTATGTCTTGTTTATTTGGTAATTTATGTGTTTTAACTGAACGATTTCTTTGTATCCTTCCTAAGTCATGGATTTTTTTGCCGAATATATTAGATTTCGTTTTGGTCATAACAAATTTCTACCATCAGTTGGCATGTTATTAGCATGTTTAGGAACACTTGAACTTGTCGATGGCAAGTCAATGTTACAATGCGTTATCGGTATCAGTAACTAAAAAACTATATTCTATATCACCATGTATTGGAGCTGGGTTGATATCACTGTCAATAACCGGATCTAAATTTGGTTCTTCCAACTCTTCTGAAAGTGATTGATGCATCCGGTAGTAATCAAAATAGAAGATTTCGTCAGACTCCAGTTCATCTCCAGAAATTTCCCCATTTTCTAACAAGCAAAGCATTTCATTCCAATATCTTTATTATTTATAGCTATAAGCTAAAAAAACTTACTATATCAACCAACCAAGTAAATTAAAATAATAAATAAAAGCTTTTGAGACATGTATAATAGCAAATAAAAATAAGTACTGTAATTACATAAAGGGTCGTTTTCGGCACAAACATATGTTAGCATTTTTACGGATGAATGATAGCAAATTGAAGTAAAATAATTGTTATCACATATGCCTGATACACATGCCTGCTAAAAATATTTTTTTCTTCATGTAATACGTCTAAAAGCCACGGATTTCATGACAGAAGTTTGTGTTGCGGCAAACACTACACTCAGTTTAATCTAAGAGATAAAAAATGTGTATTGCGAGCACTGATCATCGGCTGATATTCTCGTATTTTTACTTATAGACCACCTATCAATAATACATCCGCCATCATTGTGAGAATTTAATATTTGGCAGTTTATTTGAAATTTAAGTTGTTGTTCCGTTTTTGGCACAGTATGCATTTAAGGGTTAACTTTATTGTTTGTAGAGCTGCATTCATGAAATATTCACTAGAAAACAAAATATTAGATTTATGTTCGGTAGATGACTTTAGATTCGCTCCTATCGCTTTAAAATATAGCTATAGATCCATCCATTGATCCATCTATCAATAAGAAGAGTATAAAATAATATTTTTTTTTAATCGTGTGAATGTCTCCAACTATGATCGCTAATTCCTTATCATGCGTGACAATTACGGCACAATTCGCACTTGATTCTTCAAGCCTCAACAGTGGACGTCAATAGCCTATTGACATTGTTGACATTGCTACTCGGAACTGTCCTGTGCCATTTGCATTTAACGGTTACCTGCGACTTCGAAGATGTCATCAGTGCGCCTAGTAGAAGGTCGTCCTACGCCACGTCTACAATTCGTGGTTGCCACTCAAGAATTTTTCTTCCCCAATGGTTGTCGATTCGACGAGCGATGTGGCCTGCCCATTACTATTTCATCATGCTATTTCTGTGGGCTATGTCGGGTACACCCGTTCTCCTACAGATTTTCGTATTCCGGATTTTATCACGTAGAGAAATACTGAGCATAGCCCTCCCCATGGTACGATAAGAGACTTTGAGCCTTATTATGAGGCAGACATTTAGAGACCACGATTCAGTGCCATATGTCCAGCGACACACTTTGATTAACCTTTATTTTAAGACATTGCAGAATATTAGACGAGAAGGTCCTTTCAAGTTTCCTGAATGCTGCCTAGCCAAGTTGGATTCGTCGGCTGACCTCTTTCTTGAAATTGGATCTACCAAAATGAGCTGCTTGTCCTAGATATTATTATTTTCTTAGACTTGTCTAAAGCTAATTTTGTGTACCTGATGGCGGGATATAAGTATAATTTATACATTCCTTCCTTTCACAAGGGTGTCATAAACAATGATTAAAGGACCTCATCAAAGAAGCTACTGCAAGAGAAGGCAACTCTAAAACCCATTTGATTAGTGTAGAATCGCAGTTTATTTTGTTCTCATTGCAGAGAAATTGAGTGTAAAAAGTCGGCCAAGTGCGAATCGGACTCGCGCACAAAGGGTTCCGTACCATTGACTAGGTAAACAAGTGCCTATCTGTTGCCATTATCAATATCGAGTGAAAAGAGCAAAATACTCGCGTTTATTGTATGGGAGGCCCCCTTAAATATTTATTTTATATTTTTTTTTAGTATTTTTTGTTACAGCCGCAATAGAAATGCATAATTTGTGAAAATTTCAACTGTCTAGCTATCGTGGTTCTCGAGATACAACCTGGTGACAGACAGACGGACGGACAGACAGCGAAGTCTTAGTAATAGGGTCCCGTTTTTACCCTTTGGGTACGGCACCTTAAAAAGAAGAATTTGTACGAGCCAAAAAAATTTAATTTATACTAATATTCATTTACATTAATATTTATTTAGCTATCCTATATTTACTCATATTTCACGCTTCTCAATATATATATGTTGACGGATCTGTTAGCCTTTTCGATTACTTTTTAGATACTATGGGTCAGACCGATATATTTTATAACTGATAACATTTCCCAACAGATAGGATATCTAATGTAAGAATAATTTTCTCACTGGTAGTTTATAAAAACATTCCCTAGCTTTTATATAAAAATGTACTAAAAATAATATCCTCATTCTTCCTACTACTCGTAGATATATAAGGAACATCATCTTAATTACAAATAGAGATAAGTTTTCTTAAGCACTTTAACACTTCTTCCAATTACAATCTAAGAAGTTTTTGCTTCACCTGGTATAAGTTAAAAGCCTTCTCGAAACAAATTCAAGGATTTTTAATCAAACTTTATGTAATCGTGGTTTGTGTTGTTCAACGAACGACCATCCGCAGGTTGATATCATCAAGTTTCGTCAAACTAATCAAAACGTTTTGATGTCCTTTACAATTTAACTTTTTCTGTAACCAAGGATTTTTATCATATTAATTTCTATAATGATTTTTAATGTTTGCGCGAGTATCACATATTATAAATAAAACATCTAGTACGGATTTTATCGCGTTTGTATTACATTTTTAATTGACCGATATATCAAATACTTTACAGCGTTCATGGTTACGGACGGGCGGTGCATTCTGAAAAAATCCATAAAAATAGTTGTATTAAATTCTTTTTATATTTTATAGTATATACGTTTTATAGGTAATTATATACAACAATATCGGATCCATTATCACGTTAAATTGCTATTGTACATAAGAATAATAAAGAAAAATATTTTTTGTTTTTTAGATGATTTTAGTTTTTGTATTTATTTATTTTTTTATTTTATGCACGATATATATAATAAGGTTATCCATTGAATTACTACAGAGATATCGTAAATTTAAATTCTAAGACACTTATATCTAAACAGCATTTTAAGCGAACGATATCGCAAGTTATTTATTCTCTCTTATTTTAAAAATTAAAGAAAACATCATGATCAAAATTGCATGTATTTTATAAAAACATTTTTGAAGATGATCAGCAACCCGTGCAATACGTAAAGACGTCAGCAACAGCTATTTTCTAACATATGGAAAAATGGTTACGGAGGGCAGAAGATAGCCGTTTCATAGAAAAATGGCATTTTTCCAGCAATAACCTCTCAGAGAATGACACATTCTATATAATCATGAGCGAATCTATCGCCATTTTCCAGACACAGTCTCAAGTATCGATATTTAGATTTTATTTGAGCTAGAATACTCAATCACGTTTTATCCAATTAACTTTTGCTTTAAATACTGTTCATATAAATTTTATGAAAATGAACTACGACCTGCAACAAAAGCTATCAAGCTTAATTTAAACAAACAACTGCGCGTATAAAAGGGAGTTGTTCGAAAATTTAAAATTTTAAACGTAGATTGCTTCAAACCATTTGTTTGCAACAATTCCGTTTAAAAATCAATTTGACAACTGATTGAATGATATTGTTATAAGGTAGTTTATACATAACGATACCCAACCTCGTAGAATATTAGTTAACTAAGGTAAACATATAAGAATTATCACCCCATATATATAATTATTATAAAATACTTAAGGGATGTTACCCCTTACAAATATACACGTGTAACTTCATGTGAGGTATGGTCACTGGAAATCAGTCGAGTATCATATGCTTAATGATTTAATAACCGTAAACTTAACGATGACCAAACACATAAAATTAATCGCTGTCTTAACTGTTAAATGTCAATTAGTATCATCTTAATGGTGACCAAACCAATTATATTAAGTATCTTTTCGAGCAATCGTTCTCTTGTGTGAGTCCCTACACGTGTACACACTTGTAAACAACTTTGCATTATATAAACGCATGTTTTAATCATACGAGTCATTCTGTCTACTGTTGTAACAACTGCACGACTACTGTAACTTAATAAAGTATTTTTTTAAGTAAACCAGTACATCAAATCATTTATGGCGCAGCCGGTAGGATTTCAAGTGAATCGCGACTAGTATCTCTCCCACGTACACTCGCATAGGTCGTGTTTGAGTGCTTTCGCATAGACGAAGAGGTCCGAAGAAGAATAAGTAAATCAACGCAGAGGCAGCACGAGATTACAGCAGTAGAAGAATCGGCATGGAGCTGAAGAAGTTGTGAGAAGATCCTTATTCACATCCTATTATATATATATATATATATCTATTCTAGTCTATTATATATATATATATATATATATATATATATATATATATATATATATATATATATATATATATATATATATATATATATATATATATATATGTGTATATTTTACGTTAAATTGGACAAAAAATCGCCACTTAACGTCTCCGTGTATTTTCAGTTAAAATCGCCGAAACTACACTTTATTTTTTATATTTAGCAGTGTTATTTATTTGCCTTAATAATAAATTTTTGTGTGTATTTTAAATAGATATTTTATTGTTGTTATAATGACGAGCCAAATACAATTAATCCCTAAGGAAATACAAAGCATCATTCCACGATTTGATGGAGATGACAAGTTGTTAAATCTTTTCATAAGTAAATGTGAATACGTGATAAATAGTTTTCGAGGTGAAAACAATCAGGCTCAACAGATTTATTTATATCATTGTATAACGAGTAGGTTAGTAGGCAAAGCTGTGATTTTAGTGAAAGAAAAAATATTACTACGTGGTTTGAATTAAAAGAATTATTTATTCAGCGTTTTGGTAATCCTAAATCAGAAGCTTGTATAGCGTTAGAGTTAGAGAATATTAGAATTAAACAAGGCGAGTCTTGTATCGACTTTTGCCATCGTATCCAAAATATAAGAAGCTCTCTTATTTCGAAAGTAAACTTATTAACAGACGAAGGAGTCAAAGCCGCAAAGTATATTATATATAATAATACAGCATTGAATGTTTTCTTGTACAATTTGCCAGAAGAAATGATACGATTTGTTAGGTTAAATAAGTGTACAACACTTGAGTCAGCGTTAAGCATAGTTACGGAAGAAGTTAACTTTCAAACGCGTTTTAATATGCGTAATAAATTAAAACAAAATACAAATATTACACCAAATATTAAACCTAATCCATTGCCAACGCAATTTAAATTCGGGATACCACAAAACTAAACTAGTCAAGGTAAGCATTAGAGAAATTTTGTAATGAAATTTCTGATCATCCCATTTCTTTCTATGCTTAGAAGTAAATTGCTATAATATTTTGTTTCATAATATCTTCTTAGGCTTAAAGCTTAAGAAGCACGAAGTTTGAAAATTTCTCCCTTAAAATTCATTAAAATCTGAAACTTTATGGGTTAAGTCAAATCGGCTTTTAGAATTAAAATAAATTGAAGGTGTCACCAAAAAATAACAGTGAGCTTAAGAATTAAGCTCTACTTTTTATATCATATTAATTGCACCGTACCTCCCCATATTTTTTTAATGCAAACCCGCCGCTGCCTACCGTGAAGAAAGTGAAGGGAGTGTGAATGCGTGCAAAGAGATTCGGTGATACTAAACACACGCAAACACCCTCCGAAAGTTGGACTTTTGGATCTCTCGCTCAACAAACACAGCGCAGTAACAAATTGCTTCTACTCAGACGTCGATTTTCCGCGAGAGTGTGGTACCACCCCGGACGGACCAGTGTGGTCCTACCACTAACATTCATCATGATTGATTATTCTATGCTTATTTTGGCTCTTTTTTTTGGGGGATGGGCTGCGGTCGGCGCGCTCCTTGCACCACTCCCTCCGGGACAACAGAGGGGCGTAAGCACGCACACCCGCAATCCACCCGAACACCACGTCGCCTTCGTCGTTGGGCCGACCACCCGAGCAGGGTTACTTGTCATCAGTGGTCGGCCCGACGGAATACCCCCTATTTGGGGTACCCTCTCATCGACCAACGTCCCCCCCTTGGGGAGGACGTCGCTCTTTCCTCACGCGGTCGGCCTCTCGGCGGGTGACGGACTAACTCCCCAGTCACATCACCCGCGGCCTCGGCTAAAGCGGCATGGCGCGCAGGTAATTGCGCCTGCGCCGCCCCAGTCGCCGGCAGCGGATCGCCTCGTCGAAGCTGCGCTCCTCGAGCGCGCGACCCGCGGCCCCCTTCCTCGAGATCACTGCCTTGCAGAAGGCTGCGACCGCGTCCCAGTTCCTGACGCTGTCGAGCATCGCCCTAGCAATGTTCGGCAGCGTCAGGTCGGCACCGATGATTGCGACGAGTTCACGACGCTGCGCTGCCCAGGCGGCACAAACCTCGAGCATATACTGCGCCGTGTCCTCGTCATACTTATTTTGGCTTTGTGTTTATTTTCCATAGCGCAGGATTTCATCTTAGCCTATATAAATCCTACTATTACCCTCGGGTCTCTATCATTGTGGGAGAGTATTTCACCTAATACACCACACTAGTCAGACGTGTTGGTATAGGGTTTTATTACGAGTTTTCCTTGTCATGCATATATTTTATATGCATATTACATCTCTTAATCGTTGAACCAGGTCGAGTTTTGTTTCGAGTTTTCCTTCTTTTATATAAATTATATCCCTTAGTCTTTCACGACACCCATGAGCAGAAAACAGTGTGGTGTATTGAATTCTTTCGAAATTTTCTTCTCTTGCATCGACATAATCTGCATATTATATCCCTTTTTTTTTGGAGTGGGCTGCGGTCGGCGCGCTCCTCGCACCACTCCGTCTGGGGCGACAGAGGGGCGTAAGCACGCACACCCGCAACCCACCGGAACACCACGTCGCCTTCGTCGTTGGGCCGACCACCGGAGCAGGGTTACTTGTCATCAGTGGTCGGCCCGACGGAATACCCCTATTTGGGGTACCCTCTCATCGACCGGCGTCCCCCCTTCGGGGAGGACGTCGGTCTTTCTTCACGCGGTCGGCCTCTCGGCGGGTGACGGACTAACTCCCCGGTCTCTAACCCGCGGCCTCGGCTAGGGCGGCATGACGCGCACCATATTATATCCCTTAAGCATCTCTTATGACATTCATGGGAAAGAGAGTGAGTGGTGAATTGTATTCTAACTCCATCATCACACGCAATATTCAGGTTTTATGAATTAAACGACTTACAAAATTATGTTTTAAAGTCGACTCAAAGATTTTCAATGTAGCTAGTTCCCTTTTAATCCTTTCATTTTAACAGATAATTGAAATACTAGGCAATTACTTAATATTGTAAACAATATAATTTACATTTTCGAAACAATATCATAATTTAAACTTTAAATAAAGAAAAAGTAAAAGAATTTTTCTTTTTATATAAAAACAAATCTTGTTAAACTAATAAACTGTCGCTGTTTTGTAGAAGCGGTTTTATCGTTTTTTTTCGCTCATAAGACTTGGCAGCTACGTAATAGCCCCAGGGCAATTATTGGTAACACCAGCGTAACATTTTCTGTAAATAAAAGTCTAAATGAAAAAAGTAAAACACTAGTAACAAAAAAAGGAATTTGAATAGTTGATTTTTTTTAAATATCTTTACAGATAAATTAGTACTAACGAGTCGAGTACTTTCATAATATTATTAATGCCAAGGTTATTCGGACGTTTAGATATTTGAAACTATTGTGATGAAGTTGTGGAAGGATAAGGGATATGCATATAACGTCTAAGCGAAGGCAGGTACGAAATGAAATCGTATACCAACCTGTTTGACTAGCTTGGCATACTAGGTAAATTTCTCTCCCATTGCGGAGATCCAAGTTTAGCATTGGGACGTATGTATATGCGGATGATGATACTTTAAACCATGCCAACCAGAATCGTTTGCTAATAAAAATTATACCTACAAAGAACTAATTAATAAGATAAAAAGGGTGTTATTTTCTAAAAGACTCGGTCGGACGCGAAAAATCAATAAAATAATTAGTATATCTATAGAATGGGTTATATCAGCTGTTATAAAAAGTATGTCTGAGATGCCTATATTAAAAAATCTTGCTGATGTGTTTAAATTTAACATAAATGGCTAATTATAATAACGTTTGTAGAAATATAAAAATTAATATCTTACAGTGGAATGCGCAGAGTGTTAGGCCAAAACGATTGGAGTTCGAACAATTATTAATACAAGATAAAATTCACGTAGCTGTGGTAAGTGAAACCTGGTTGGAACCAGGAAGCGTCTTTAAGCTAAACAATTACAGTATCTTTCGAGCTGATAGAAATGATGGTTATGGAGGAATTTGTATTATTACTCATAGATCTATTAGAGCGCAGCTATGTCCGACAAGTCATTCTAACCAAGATATACAAATTCTACACATAAAAATATATAATTGCAAAATGATTGAGGATATATTAGCGGTCTATTGCCCATCGTGGGCGCACACGCGACGACATGACTGGGATATTATGTTTTCTCAATGTAACAAAAAATCTTTAATTTTGGGGGACTTTAATGCACACCACTTTACGTGGTCGTATAAAACCGATGCTAGAGGATCGCAGATATATGATTCTATGACTGATAGTAGCTTAGTTTCTTTAAACGATGGCAGCTATACTCGAATTAAGGTCGTAGCAGGTTCGGTCCAGCAAAGCTCCCCAGATATCTCTTTGGCATCTTCGGATATAGCGTGTAATTTTAATTGGCGAGTAACTAATGAGACCTTAGGTAGTGACCACGTGGTCATTCGTATCAGTAATGTAACTTCATTTAGTACACACTTCCTCGAAAAACGTAACTTCAAATTGGCGGACTGGTATTCTTATACAGACCATCTTGAAAAAAAATTTACTAATTTCATAATGGTAGGAGATCCACAATATTTATACGACAAATTTATTAACCTAGTTAACGAAGCAGCAAATGAGTTTATTCCGGTCAAAAAGCACAATCTTAATCCTACCAATAACTTTAAACCAAAACCATATTGGAATCCTACCTTGTCTCAGGCGGTACCTAAGAGGCGGCGAGCTTTAGCTAATTTCAGGAAAAACCCTACGCCTAGCAATCTAAAGGTGCTAAATGAATATGTCAAAGAGTCTCAAAAACTTATAAAAAAAGCTTCTAAAAATGGATGGCAGAGATTTTGTGATAGTTTGGATGAAGTTTCTTCAGCAAGTGAAATTTGGAGTAAGATGAGATGGATGAAAGGAAATATAGCTCACAGGTCATATATTAATGAAAAACAAAGTGAAGACTTATTGTTAAACTTATGCCCTGCATATGCACTTCCTCCTAGGCCTAATTTTAGCTCTCACAATAATACATTAGAAGAAAATATTGCGTTACATGAAATGGAAACATGCATTAAGATGAGAGATACAGCTCCCGGAGCTGATGATATATCATTTTCAATGATAAAAAACTTACCTGAAGTCAGTAAGAGAATTCTACTTTCACTTTACAACATTTCCTTATCATCCGGTTTCACTCCTAAACAGTGGCGAGACATTTATGTAATGCCGATCCATAAACATGGTCGTGATCCTACACTTACTTCATCTTTACGCCCTATTAGTTTGATGTCTTGTGTGTGCAAAATCTTTCACTCAATTTTAAACCGTAGGTTAGAATGGTATTGTGAAAATAAAGGACTTTTTTCCAGGGAGACGGTTGGTTTTAGAAAAACTAAATCTAGTTTGGCAGTATGACGAGTTTAGTAACTAGGATTCAATCGGTTTCACAAGGGATCAGATAACTTTAGCTTGTTTCCTTGACATTGATAATGCGTGCAATAATATTAATATAAATGTATTGTTGATGATATTAGATCAAATTGGTGTTGGTTCAAAAATTTGTAATTATCTATGGAATTTTCTTAGCTTAAAATACTTAAAAATTAGACAAGAACGAACATTTATTGTGCGAACTACTAGTCAAGGTCTATCACAAGGCGACCCATTGTCCCCATTATTATTTAACGTCGCCACGTATAATATCTGTAAGTCAATCCATAATGTCTTCGTTTCCCAGTATGCAGATGACTTTGTGTTGTACACTTCCAAAAAACATCTAGAAAACGCACGTAGCTCCCTCCAAGGTTCATTAAACACTTTAGTGACGTCATTACAAAATTTAGGGTTAAATATTTCCTCTACAAAAAGTAAAGTATGCATTTTTAAAAAAGGTATAAATAGATATAATTGCCCTATAAATATAAATGGTGTACCTCTGCAAGAAGTAGTCTGCGTAAAATATTTAGGAATGTGGTTAGACGGTTCTCTGAGGTGGACTAAACACATAAATGAATTATATGAAAAAGCTCATAAATACCTAAATATTTTAAAAGTATTGGCAGGTCCAGGCTGGGGCGTGCATCCTAAGCATTTAAGACGACTATATATTTCTATTATTAGTAGGATTATGGTAGTTTTTTATACAATAATTCTAGTAAATCAAACTTATTTAAGTTAGATAAAATTCAGAATGCAGCTATGCGTACAATTGGTGGCTTCATAAAAAGTACTCCTATCCACGTGATGGAGAGTGAACTATGTGTATCACCCTTACAAATCAGACGACATTTTCTTGCAAGCAAATTTTATTTAAAAGCAAGGTCATTAACTGATAATAGTACTATTAACGTCCTAGAGGAACTAACACTACTTATTTCACGCAGATATTGGAGACGTAAAAACATTCCAATTCTTGTTACAACACATTTAAAATTCAAAGACATAATTATAGATTCCCGTCCGCGTTTATGTATGTACTCATTGGATCATTGGATAAATTCGTACAACTTGAACAGTATAGTAAAGCAAAATATTGAATTTATTACTTTAGCCAAACGAAAATATAACACGACATTACTTCGTGAAAATTGTTCCTTATATCTCAAAAATAAATATTCAGACTATCATAAAATATTTACTGATGGATCCAAAGAGAATACATCAAGTTCGGATGCAGCATTTTTTGATCCACAACTTAGTCAAAGCGCAAAATTCCAAATTTCTTGCAATATATCGATAACAAATATTGAACTAATTGCCATCTCGGAAGCCATCGCTTACATAAAGTCCATAGAATTCGATAAATTTGTTATTTTTATGGACTCGAAAAGTGCTCTCCAACAAATAGCTCGGTGTACCTCTTGTTTAAGAAGCACTCCGATAGCTTATGATATTATGAAAACACTTTTGGCGATGTCATCAGCTTCAAAAAAAATTATTCTCCAATGTATTCCATCACACATTGGTCTCGCAGGTAATGAAGAAGTTGACGTATTAGCAAAACAAGCATGTAGCGAGGGTATACCTATAAATATAATACCGTTCTTCACAGATTGTTTACATTTAGCGCGGAATCTCTGCCGTAACTTGTGGAAGGTGCACTTTGATGAGCGATCTGTGGAGAAGGGTATCTGGTATAAAACGTTGCAGAGTGAACCTTGGAGAACTATGTGGTTTGACGGATGTAAACTGAATAGAAAGACACTTATTACAACCTTTAGACTCCGTTCCGGTCACATACCTCTTAATAAATTCGCTTACATGATGAAGAAAGTGCCATCCCCTCTATGTTCTGAGTGTGGTATTTTAGAAGACGCGCTACATGTGATGATTGAGTGTGTCCGTAACGAGGATATAAGGCAGGAAAACACATCTGTTGCTGGGGAGTTGAGGCAACTTGGAGGTTGTAATGTAATTTTAGCTTATCCTCTCAGTGAATCTGTTATTAATCTGTACAAAATAGTGGATAAAGGCATACAACGTCGTTAGTCTGTATATTGTGCTGTGCTTTAGTTTATACTGATTTATTTTGTTAAGTGTTGGTCTAATGGAGCGGCGTAGTCCATGAGGACTAAAGCTCCTTAAATAAAGAAAAAAAAAAAAAAAAAAGATCTTTTATGTTTTAAATAAATATTCTGACGTGAATCGCATTGAATAATCTAGTATAATATATAATGTATTACTTGTGAGGTACATTGTGTTTTTCATTGGCGTCTGAGCAGTAGTAATTTGCGACTGCTCTCTGTTATGTGCACGAGAGAGCGGAAAGCTCTTTTTTCTGCGAATGTTTGCCTGTAGTGGGTTTTGATGATGTCCTTAGTATAACCGAACCTCATTACATGCATTCACACTCCCTTCACGTTCTTCATGGTAGGCAGCGGCTGAACAAAGAGCTATAGACGACAGTATTACTTATCAGCAATAGAAAAATGTTTGTGTTGGCCATAGTTTTATGACCGGCCGCCTGCCTGATATTAACCCTCCTTGGGTACCCACGAGCAATCCGAGGACTGGTAGTATACATAGTCGCCATACAGCTTTTTTTTTAAATAACAGCCCGATTTTCTAAGATTGTTTGCATGTGATGTATTTCAGTGATGTATTTCAAGCACCAAAGGAGCACCAAAGGAAATTTGAAAATATTAGAGCAAACGTATCTGCTATTTAGCAATTTTACTGTAGTATGTATGTATGTATGTATCTGTATATGCATAAGTATGTATGTATTTATGTCTATATTTTGATGTGTATTATATGTACACACATGTACATGTTGCGCTGCCTAGTGTAATTCAACTATAGATTGTAAGACATTGATTGCTAGTTTTTTATTTATTTATTTTAAACATTTAATATTTGATTGTTGAATTGATAGTTTCCATTTACAATGAATTTATGTACTCAATGATTGTTATTTTGATTGTTATGTTTTGACATTGCTCGATTACCCTTTCAATATAATTAAATTTCGAATTTATTTTACACAAATTAATTCATACTTAAAAACTAAAATACTGTTTCTACCTGTTATAAATGTAACTAATTCATGGTATGCATTATATTTTTATTTTTTAATTTGATATTGTCTTTAAAAATCTGATATTGTTTTTACTACTCGTTATTATTATCATACAGTTTCGAGCGTACGCCACTTTAGGTTGCAACTGAAAACCAGCATCAGGTGACTTTAATGTCTCCTGATATTGTGCTGAGTTGCCTGCCCTTTGGCACATATGTCATGTGACAATTTTCTGTTTACCTATTATTTTTCTGCATTGTATGTATGAATGTGCCAATAAACGAGTTCTTTCTTTCTTTCTATTTCAGTGATGTATTTCAGTGATGTCTTTAGTATCACCGAACCTCATTGCACGCATTCACATTCCCTTCACTTTTTCACGGTAGGCAACGGCCTCGTAAATGTCCATTAGCAGCAGCAACACTTACAACCAAATGTACCTACTGTTTGCTCGATTGTCAACGTTTGCAATGAAAAAGAAAATATAAACAATTTTAAAAGTGTAAGGACCCTTTGACACAAATTTAATAAAAACTGATGATGATGAGGATGATGACGAGTGTATCGTAAATAGGCTCAGAATAAGAAGATATAATATTTCTTCTTTTTGTTATTTAACTTTTATATTGCCCATGTCTGGAAACGGGCAATCTTAATAATAAAAAATAAACTAAACAATTATTCATTTATGCTCAAACTGATGGGCTGCTACGGCATTATTTTTTTCTTTCAGTGTTGCTAACTGCACCCTATAACCATATTTTACGACGCCCGCAGGAAGTCGTAAAAAAGGCGAAGAAAAGGGTTGATAATACATTGTATTATTAGTGTATTATTACGCGTAAATATTTAGTACTAAATGAAAAAGAACACTCCATATATATTGCCGTACACTATGTTGACGTTAACATGGCTGAGTTGGTAAATATGTACGCCTTAACATGTTCTGAGGTTTACCGTGTGACACATGAATAATTTACATCGGGCCATCTTAAACATTTGCGTTTAGGGTTTACGCAGAACGCTGATGTATAATGGTGTCGCATCTTATATCATTGCATATTATCTTATTTTTTATCGTAAAAACTAAATTTTAAATCCTCTCATCATAATCTCATACTATATATGTCCCACTGTTGGTTGGGGTCAGGCCTCCTCCATAATGGGAGTGAAATTGACCTACTATTTCACGCTAATCAGACGTGTTGGAATAGGGTTTTGTTTAGAGTTTTTCTTCTCTTGCAGAGGATGTTATACGCTTATCCTTAGTCGTCTTTTATGACGTCCATAGGCAAGATGGGGAGTGCTAAATTGTATTGTTACTCCGTCACCACATAGCATTTTCTTTTTAATATTTTTATTTAATATCATATAGGCTTTCTTATGATATTATCATTTATTTTTAAAGAATTAACTTTATTTATGTTTTTATACCTATACAAGTTTGAAAAAGTTGAAATGCGGGCTGTGTTATGGAATTTATAAATGACTGATAACTCAAGTTTGCCTTTTTAAAGTCGTAAAATTATATATTTTGTTCGTTGTAAACATCAAACTCATGCGCTTAATACAAATACGTTTTTGGAAGCTGAAACGCGGTTGCTATTGCCTAAAGACATTCAATTAAATATTTCCCAATTACAAATTGGACAAGAAATTTATGATCAATAGCTTTTGCAACCCAGGATGAGTTGTATTACTATACCTATTCTGAATTATAACACTCCATGAAACAACTAATGTATAAAAAATAAAGAATATCTTTTTTTTTAATTTCATTTCATCTTATAGTTTTCATTTTATTATGAAATTAAACACCTAATAGCGGTGTAAAAATAATGATTATGTGGAGTTCCCTAGTAAGTCTTTGAAGTTCAAGGACCAACACTAATGGAATTAAAAGCCGTGTCCCCTTCCCAACAAAGAAGGAATCGCCTAAATTGGTTCATTGACAAAAAAGTTATGCTCAGTCTTCCATAACAAAAACTATAGCGGAATTAAAAGTATCTATTTTTATGAAGAGGGTAAAACTGAATTATTTCGTTGAGGGTAAAACTGAATTATTTCGTTGAGGGTAAAGCTGAATTATTTTATTAACTTCTTGAAGTAATGTAATACTTTTTTAATTTACCGTTATTAGATCTCAGAGAGTATTTTTATTGTCTAACATTTACTTTGCTAAGGGTCAAAAGGTTTGGCGCTCAAGTGCGCTAAAGAGGGTGACGTGACGTGTTTCTTTCGCTTTGCTTCCTCAAAAAGAGGATAAAAGGTAGGTTTTCTAGAGACTTGTCAATAAAATAAGTAACAGATAAAATCACAAGTGTTGCTTTTATTCTCAACTGAGAATCATTTATCCTAAAATTATTTTGGGTTTTTGATAACATTTGTGGTAAAAACCTCATGTTATATAAGTTAAATTTAATTATGTTATTATGATCTTCCTTTCTTCATAAAATAAAGTAAAAATAAGAAATGGGATCTCGTTGGCGTATTTAGGAATAAAATTATTCGAGCAACGATATCTCCATAAACATCTTTAATCATATTACATTAATTGGCATAAGGGTAGTCTTTAAAGTAACATACACAGTACAGTAGATTTTGAATCACCAAATATAATTAATTATAACGCGTATAGCATTCAAGTAACTAGGCCGCGATTGAATTATATCCCCTTCATGAACACTTAATATCTTAATAAGGTTAAACCAAGAAGAGAAGCGTCTAATAAGATTAGTAAGCTTCCCTGTAAGTCCATAGCTCTTGTTCGCGGAAACTTCGTATTATAAATAGTTTTGAAATATTTTCTTATTTATATACCCCTGATACCCTACTCCAATGTGTGCTATTGCGGTTATATATAACATAGGTATAATGTAGTATTGCGGAAAGGACATATATTTTATTTCAAGATTACTGATTTTGTTCATAATATTAACAATTGTAGTTGTGAAAACCTTACAATGCCTAATTAAGTGACAAATTAAATAAATTAGACACAATTTCATTTAATATGTTAACCCTGAAAACTCACTATTTACCAGAATATTCATGATTAACATCAACCTTATACACTATTATCGCTATATATCACCAGTTCATGATCATTTTCTATTAATATATAACAGTTTGTATTTTATAATAATACTAGTTTCAGCCCGAGGCTTCGCTCGCATGAACATTACCTGTCTCAAAAGTTGAACTATTATCACAAGGGAACATAAAGGGTTTTCAACAAGAACTTTGTTTTCTAAAACAAAATAAAACAAGAAATTTAGATGAAGACGATTCAAAGTTTTATTGTATTACGAAGAGAAAAGTTCGGCAATTATGAATGAAAAATGATATCTGGCAAATGTCCACCACGACCACGCTGAGAGATGTCGATTCTTTCATCAAAGTTCTTAATCACTTTTTGGCAAAATGACGGGTCTATTTCGTTAATCACATCACGGATTTTGAGTTTTAAGGCTGCAATCGATTCGATTGGCTCCGTATAGACTCTGTCCTTAACATAGCCCCACAAAAAATAATCCAGTGGTGTTAAATCACACGATCTGGCTGGCCACATAACAGCTGATTTTCGTGAAATTATGCGATCGGGAAATTTGGTTTGCAATAAATTGATCGTTTCATTGGATGTGTGATATGTGGCACCGTCCTGTTGAAACCACATGTCAGTGATATCCACGTCATCAATAATAGGCCAAAATTGAGTTGTTGTTGAACAACTCAATTTGGCCTATTCGAAAATCAGTTATTATGTGGCCAGCCAGATCGTGTGATTTAACACCACTGGATTATTTTTTGTGGGGCTATGTTAAGGACAGAGTCTATACGGAGCTAATCGAATTGATTGCAGCCTTAAAAAAGTCCAAAATCCGTGATATGATTAACGAAATAGACCCGCCATTTTGCCAAAAAGTGATAAAAACTTTGATGAAAGAATTGACATCTCTCAGCGTGGTCGTGGTGGACATTTGCCAGATATCATTTTTCATTCATAATTGCCAAACTTTTCTCTTCGTAATACAATAAAAATTTTAATCATCTTCATCTAAATTTCTTGTTTTTTTTTGTTTTAGAAAACAAAGTTCTTGTTGAAAAACCCTTTATTATCAAGATGAAAAGTATTATATGTCTTCTATTTTCCCTTCTATTTAAGAAATATTCTATGTACATTTTTTTATGCAAATGTGGTTAAGGGTTTACGCGTGTTTGAGTAGCAAATATCCAAACACCTTCACAAGTTTTCGCATTAATAGTTATAGTATGTTGATAAAGATAGCCTTCCTTAGTTGCTGATAACATAGCTTTCTATCGGTGAAAATATTTTTAAAATTAATGGAATGCCCACAGTATCACTCGTTTAGTGGCCGTTTCCGTGGTAATACCAGGATCTAAAATTGCCTACACATGTAACTCGCTGATAATGCAGCTTTCCATTGGTGAAATAATTTCTAAAATCTGTCAATTTATGTAATTTTAGTCACTTTTTCGCTGTTTTTGTGGGAATACCGGGGTATAAATTGCATATGGCGATTGGTAACAGAATTTTTAAAATCGATCTAGTCGTGTTCGACCCCATGAGAATATCGGGATAAAAGATAGCCTTCATATGTTACTCACTGATAATATAGCTTTCCAATGGTGGAGGAATTTTTAAAATCTGTCAGTATACACCGGGTTTATTTGCGTAGCGTTAGTCTTATGGGAATATCGGGATAAAAATACCCTACATAATATGTTATTCACTCATGATGTAGTAGTAGTATTCCAATGGTAAAATAATTTTTAAATTCAGTCAAGAATATGCGCTTTCACACGCTTAGTATCGTAGTGAAACAATTTCTAAAGTATTGCCCGTTCCCGTGGAAATATGCGGATAATAAATTGCCCACATATATTACTCATTGGTAATATAGCTTTCCATTGAAGAAAGGATTTTTAAAATCGATTAACATACCGTGATTTTACTGGGGTAGTTCTCGTTCCCATGGGAATAACGGGACAATAATGGGCAAGATATGTTACTCACCGATAATATAGCGTTCTATAGTCAAAAAAAAAAATTTAAATCGGTCAACAATACGCGACCTCAACGTGTAGTCCCGGTACTCGAATAAAATATAGCCTATATTACTCGCTAATAATTTAATTTAGCTTTTATCGATGAAAGAATTTTTAAAAGCTTAAGCATGAAAGCGTAAAAAACAAATAAATAACCTTACTTTTGTGTTTATAATATTAGTATAGATATAGATTTGTGTCTAGTGACAGTAAAAAATACAAATCTAGGAGTTACAAGAGAAAGAAAATGCTTTATTATGTATATTAGAGAAGTTTAATTTCCTCTCCATTAAGGAGGCTTGTAAGACACAAGCCTGTGTGGAGAGAAAAATTAAACTAATCTAGACCCAAATCTCCCCAACGTATATGGACTGGGAAAAATGATAGAAACATTTTGTTACTTAGTCTGATTTTAATTAAGACTTTAATTATTGTATTCAAAGCAACTCTTTAATTTTCTTAGTAAAATTTATAGTCTTAAAGATTTTAAAATGTAATCCTTAGTTCACTATAATACTTGCAAACTTTGTAATACGCGAATAACTACTTGAACTCTATAGATTAAGAACAGTTTGTGTTGGAAATATGAGTACTCGTAAAGAAAAATATTTTGTATTTTCAGTAGAAAGTTGTTTACAAAGTAAGTTTCATTCAAAATAAAAGATAAGCCATTAGCTTTCTTTTAATATTTTATGATAGAATAGAAATATAGAATAATTTAATTCTACGGATAATCTGGAAGAACTAATATGAATAAAGTTTCAACAAATAAACGGTAAATACAGTCCATTCTCTTTCACTTAACTGTATACCCTTACAAAATAATCATCATCATCATCTTGCTCTTATCCCAATTACTTGGGGTCGACGCAATATGTCATCTGTTTTGACATATTGCAAAAAGTTTCGGCAATGACTTTTATGACCGGCCGCCTGCCTGACGTCAACCCTCCTTGGGAATCTAATCGTTGACCCAAATGGTACCAGATGGAGTTGGTCCAATCTAGGGCTCTTAGTCGTCTTTTACGACACCCACGAGCAAAGCAAGGGTTGGTAGTATTCGAAGCC
The DNA here is from genome assembly GCA_032191425.1 of Lymantria dispar. Taxonomy (NCBI): domain Eukaryota; kingdom Metazoa; phylum Arthropoda; class Insecta; order Lepidoptera; family Erebidae; genus Lymantria; species Lymantria dispar. Next base: position 24,609,647 of record CM063452.1, on the reverse strand, counting down.
GCTACCACACAGCACAGCCACACACACCCTTACAAAATAATATGCTTTGTAATTGACTACAGAGACAGTGTAGATGTTAAGATCTCGAGCTAACTTATCAAGTATCGGGGTTCAATCCTACGTAGGACTTTGAGAAATTTTAAATTATCTTTCTGAGAGGATGTAAATTGTGTTTGTTAATTACATTTTTGTAAGGGTCGTCGCAATACAAGGATTATTATTTTGTAGCAGGATCTTAAAATACCATAGATGTATACACGGGGGTACAAAGATGTTTTTTTTTTCTGTAACGTAACTATTAGTTCTGATATTAACGTTCTTACATTTTTCATCACAAGTTCATCTACCTACTACAATGCCTTAAATGAAAATAAACTTTGATCAAAGGATGAAACCCCTTTCATCGTTATAACGATTAACGATGGTGTTCTTTTTTTCTTTGTTGCCGATTGTGGCAAACGAGCAGACAGCATACCTCATGGTAAGTGAAACTGCTGCACATGGACCTTTGCAATATCAGGGGCACAACCAGGCCGTTGCCTACCGTGAAGTAAATACTCTTCTTAAACCTCGTTTAAAGAAGGACATGTCATAGCGCTCGGGAAACACAGCAGCAGGTAGTTCATTCCAGAGCATGCACGTACGTGGGAGAAATAATCGCTGGAAACGTACAGTTGAAGACCATTTTTTTTTTTTTTATTTTTTTTTTTGGGGTGGGCTGCGGTCGGCGCGCCTCCGCACCACTCCGTCCGGGGCGACAGAGGGGCTTAAGCACGCAACTCCCGCAACCCACCCGAACACCACGTCGCCTTCGTCGTTGGGCCGACCACTGGAGCAGGGTTACTTGTCATCAGTGGTCGGCCCGACGGAATACCCCCTACCCGGGGACCCTCCCATCGACCGACGTCCCCCCCTCGGGGAGGACGTCGGTCTTTCCTCACGCGGTCGGCCTCTCGGCGGGTGACGGACTAATCCCCGGTCACGTCACCCGCGGCCTCGGCTAGGGCGGCATTGCACGCAGGTACTCCCGCCTGCACCGCCCCAGTCGCCGGCGGCGGGTCGCATCATCGAGGCTGTGCTCCTCGCGCTCGCGACCCGCCGCCTCCTTCTGCGAGATAACTGCCTCGCAGAAGGCTGCAACCGCGTCCCAATTCCTGATGCTGCCGAGCATCTCCCTAGCGATGGTCGGCAGCGTCAGGTCTGCACCGATGATTGCGACGAGTTCACGACGCGGCTCTGCCCAAGCGGCACAGACCTCGAGCGTGTGCTGCGCCGTGTCCTCGTCGCAATCGCAGTGGTGGCAGGACGGAGTTCTCTCCCTCCTAGCGACCCTGTACAGGTACTTGCCGAAGCATCCATGCCCCGTCAAGATCTGAACGAGTCGGAAGGAGAGCACCCCGTGCCGCCTTTCTAACCACTGCATCAGCACCGGCCGGAAAGCCTCCACGGTCCAAACACCGTATCGAGGCCTCTCCAGCCGGTCTGCCCAACGGGCGATGACGTCCCGGCGGGCGTCAACGCGCCAGGCGGTGAGCTCCTTCAAGGAAACAACACCGCCTCCCCCGCGCACCCCCGACACCCGCCGATACAAGTCGGTGAGCATTTCCGCCTCCAGGTCCCACGGGGGAGTCCCGGCCAATAGGCATGCCGCCTCCGTCGCCACCGTGCGGTACCCGCGGATGATCCTGACCGCCATGACCTTCTGTGGACGCCACAGAAAGGCCCTAAGTCGGGCGGTCATGGATCCCGCCCACAACGGTGCGCCGTACAGGGCCATCGACCGGATGACCCCCGCGTACAGCTGTCGACATGCCGCGCTCGGTCATGGTTGAAGACCATAACGTTTCCAAGTGAAATGGATGAACCTTGCTGCGGTATCGAGTGATACGTTGTTAAATCGATGACGGTGGTACCAAGTCAAACAGTTCCTCAGAGCACTCCCCATGAAAGAAACGATAGAGTACACAGAGTGACCCAAAGTCTCTCCTCCGCTCCAGTGACTCCAATCTGTCCGTAAGATTGGGATCCCCGACAAGGAAATGAATGAATGAATAGAATGTACATGGTGCCGAAACCGGGAACATAAAACTATTGTGGGCATAAAAATAGCATACAAAAGAAGATAATGCAGTTGACTATTTAATTAAACTAAAAGAAACTTACAGAGGTTTGCGGGGAGGTAAAATTTTCATCATTTTATTGTATTCGTAAAATAACTTGCATTACTATACAATTGAACTATTTTGCCATATTACACTACGTATGGTTTGCATTGATCTATACCAATAAATAAAATTGGAGTGTCTGTTTGTAATGTCAAAATAATAGGCTTTTTTCATGCTCACACGGTTATTTGCACGACACCTATGCCTAAAATAGCAATTAAAAAAATTTTGTCTGTCTGTCTGTCTGCTTGTTCCGTAAACTAGGCTATATTTTATCCCGGTATTCCCACGGGAACGAGAACTACGCGGGTAAAACGACTATAACCTATAACTGAAGCGAAGCGAGGGCAGGTTACTAGTCTATACCAATAAATAAAATTGGAGTGTCTGTTTGTAATGTCAAAATAATAGGCTTTTTTCATGCTCACACGGTTATTTGCACGACACCTATGCCTAAAATAGCAATTAAAAAAATTTTGTCTGTCTGTCTGTCTGTTTGTTCCGGGTAATCTTCAAAACGGCTGGACCAATTTCAAAAATTCTTTCACCAATGGAAAGCTATAATATCAGGGCGTAAACTAGGCTATTTTTTATCCCGGTATTCCCACGGGAACGGGAACTACGCGGGTAAAACGACTATAACCTATAACCGAAGCGAAGCGAGGGCGGGTTGCTAGTATACAATATAACTAGAACTATTTGAGTGTACGCAGTTGTGGACGCAGTATGGCCAGTCAAAAAAAGATGCTAAACGCACAGTGATATTTTGTTAGGACATTAACTAATGAATGATATTTGAAACGTGTATAAATACGGACACATCTAATATTATATTTAAACATTTATCTAGTTATAAACTTATTCCGTAGAACATTCAATATAATTCAGTATAACTAAAATTAGCCTTACTAACTACTCATTTAACAAATAGTTAATTAACTTTGGTCATTCAGAATCCATTTATTGAATCCCTGATGTTGATATATAATTATTTAAAATTTATTAGGTAAAATAGACGAAATTCTAATTTAAATAGGAAACCTCTGTTACTAACACTAATGAGACAACTAGGGCAAAATATATTGACTAAATAAATATCCTTAAACGTATTCAACATTAGTGAAATTATTTCATCAGCAATAATAGTAATAATTTGTTTATACCAATAAATAAAATTGGAGTGTCTGTTTGTAATGTCAAAATAATAGACTTTTTTCATGCTCACACGGTTATTTGCACGACACCTATGCCTAAAATACAGATTAAAAAATTGTTGTCTGTGTCTGTCTGTCTATCTGTTTGTTCCGAGTATTCTTCAAAACGGCTGGACCGATTTCAAAAATTCTTTCACCAATGGAAAGCTATAATATCAGGGCGTAAACTAGGCTATATTTTATCCCGGTATTCCCACGGGAACTACACGGGTAAAACGACTAAAACCGAAGCGAAGCGAGGGCGGGTTGCTAGTTACCATAATAAACATACAGCAATATATTGAAATTTCTGGATTAAACTCTAGTTATTAGCTATGTAGGGTCAGTGTCTTCAACTAATACAGAAGACACGATTTTATAGTGAACAAGTTATCGTTCCTTCTTGTGGTGACGGAGTGAGAATACAATTCACCTCTCCCTTATATTGCCTATAAATGTTGTAATAGACGAATAAGGGACACAATATGCATATAACCTCTATGAAAGAAAAAGAAGGCCGCTGCTTACCGAAAAGAAAGTGAAGGGAGTGTGAATGCGTGCCATGAGTTTTAGTGATATTAAAGGCGTGATGCCCCACAAAAATCCACCACACGCAAACACCTTCAGAAAGTTGGGCTTGTGTGGTGGTCGTCGGTCTTTGCAAGCTATGTATATATAATACCCTCTGTATTTGGCAAAACTGCACAACTTAGATTTTACAACCATTGTTAAGATAGTATAGCAGAAGATTCGAGACAACTCGGTCCGCCAGGTGGTTGTGCAATCGGTGTATTCGTAATCGCCGCACCTGCTTAATCCTTGGTAGGACATTGTTATACGGAACATATGCCTAGTTATAAATATAATCAAGAATATAGTGAAACTGACCGTGCAGTTTGGTGAACCTACTGCGACGACGCTACTGCCCTCGGCGGGAGCGGATGAAAGGTTAGTGGAGTATTCCATATTTACCTACTTGTTCGCAGCTTGCAGGGATAGTCAGTTCCTCAGCTAAGTCCGAAAAATCACCTTATACAGTCCACTGCAGGCTGTGCATACCGTACATGTGGTATCAATAGGTAATTTCCCATTGTATGGAAGAGGCTCGAGCCCAGCAGTGCAAAGTATACGATGTTGATAAAAATAAGTAATAATAAGAGAAATAAATTTTATCTGGTTTTATGAGCCCTTATTTCGATCGTGACCTAAAACACTAGTACAATTTTTGAATTTAATAGGCTAAGTCTTATTAAAATCTGGCGTCCGTACGTCTCCTGTGGTACAGAAAATTGGTGGTTCTCTCCTTACAGAAATACCCGGTGATATCGCAATCACTCTTGCTTCAAACAATCCAATTTTACCGTTTTGCGTTCACCATATATGAAATGGAAAATCTTCCATTTCAAGCCATAGCTACCTGTCTAGTTAAAACAGAGTCGTCAGAGTTCAGATAACTCCAATTCATTACTAAGTTACTTTAGTAACCTTAATTATAAAATTCTGACTATACAGCCGCCTGTCAGTGAAATATATTCTAGACTTTGTAAGTATAATTCAAAATTTGTTCGTCTTGATGGCGACGCTGCAAATTCTTACAGGCAAATTTTACAGCAAAAGTAAATACTTTACTCAATAAGAGCATAATTATACCTTCTAGTTTATACTTGGAAACCACCTCGGTAAAAAGGGATACAAACACGCCTAGTTAATCGTTAAATTAAAATACTCGTCAAAAGGGCTGAGATTACATTGACAAACTTAAATTGAACTTTAAATGAAAATTGTAAAATCTGTTTTTAAAGTACCAAAACATTATAATTGGATTGGTGATGGGGTCGAAAATAAATTCTAAAATTTTGTTCTCTTGTAGCTAGTATTCCGTGTGGTGACGGAGTAAGAATACAAATCACCACTCCCTATCTTGCCCGTGGACGTCATAAAGGATGACTTAGGGATATAATACGTATATAACATCTATGTAAGGGAAGGAAAACTTGAAATAAAACCCTATACTAACCTGTCTAATCAGCATGGTATAGTAAGGTCAATTTCTCTCCTATTGTGGAGGAGGCTCGAACACAGCAGTGGGACGTATATGAGCTGAAATGATGATGTAGCTAGTATTCTGAAGATATCAAAGTCTATTTACTCGTCTGTTCTAAGATCTTAGTGCTTCCACGTCTATTCTTCTTGCAAGGAATCCATATACGTAGGAATGAGATCATGGTTTGGCATCTTCAAGCAATTTAACGATGTTGTCTTAGAATAATAACGTATAGAAGGATAGTGTCGCTACTTCCAACGTTCGAAACATGAATCTAAAAATACTACACGCGCGCAGACGATTGCACACGTACACACGCACACCATTATACAAATTGTGAAATCAAATTTTGTTTTTATTAATATAAATCGTCGAAATAATTTTAAAAGTAATGTTAAAAACCTTTTTAATAGTTTCAAATGTGTTGTGACACCATTTGAATGCACAAGCCGTCATAATTACCTATTTATTTTTTAAGAGTTGCGTACGTACGTGCAGTGCAGTGACCTTGTACACTGCGGGGGTTCCGGCGTAAGCTCCATTAGGCTCCAATTGAAACGCTTCACTTTTTGTGCGCGAACTTACCTTCTATACAATATTATTCTAAGGATGTTGTATTTGTGAGCTTTAGGTTTGATTACAGTAATAGGTATGGCAAAAGCGCCTAAACGCACGAAAATTTTCTCGAAGGTCCATTAAGCTTTGTCCAATCCGTGGTGCTGTACCGCTGCGTTTCACGTAGTTGTACAAACTCTTATTTACTGGCTTATCAACCAACTTTGCTTCATGTCTCCCGCTTTGCATAGGAGGGAAGTGGAATCTTTCCAACTCCTCCTGTTTTCTTTTCTAATTAAATTTGTTGCGGGTCCCAAGACAATTAAAAGCGATTCCCGGGACTTCCTGAGGGTCAAACCTCAGTGTCTTATACGGAGACCATTATGGATCCTGGCTTACAGGAGTTACAGTGGTGGGAATGTGTGGTGGGATTAGTCCCAAAATAAAAAAAAAAATAAAAAAAATAAAAAAAGGATGTTGTATATCTTGCGCGCTTGGTATGAAGATCGACTGCACAGATGGCGTAGTGGTTAAGATAGCGACCTATAGCGCCAGTGTCGGGGGTTCGAATCCCACGCGGGACAACACTTTGTGCGAACTACAAATTGTTGTTCTGAGTCTGGATGTAATTTGTGTCCGTTAATTATATGTTTGTAAAGTCCCCCGCAATACAAGGATTATTTCCTTAGTGCAGGGTGTTGTCTTAAATAAAAAAATAAAAAAAAAAAACTCTAACCGCCGCATTTTATTTGTAAATTCCTGTCCGTACTGGTTTACATAATGATTTCTGATGGATACGCGCGTTAGACACACGCACGTTACACAATGTGAATATTTTTTTTTAAAGTTCTTTTACAATGTGTAATACTCGCGTCTATAAAATTTAATTAAAAATATGCATACACCGTTTATTAATATAATATCAATATAAATTTTTGATTACTAATATGGTGTTAAAAATATCCTTTAATTCACTGTTGATAAGGGTGAGCAGACTATTAGTTTTATTCTAATGCAAAGAGGTAAGTTTAAGCCGATTCAACAGCCTTTTTTGTCTTTTATTAAAGTTAAATAAATCAGAAATTATTTCATTTAGCCGTGATTTTTCTAATTAACTTTTTTACGAGAAAGTATTAAATATTTTCCGTTCGCTCTTAATTTAATTAAAGAATTATAAAAGAAACTATAAAATCGTAACTCGCAATTTATTTGTTATGAACATATAATAATCTCAATAACATAAATAACGCATAAATAAAATCCAATAAATATTACTAAACTAAAAAGTGTGAATACTTTACACCATTAATAAAGTTATTACGTATACAAATATAGCCTAGTACTTAATAGCATAATTAGACGCTTTGAATTCTTTATAATTCATCATCATCATCATTTCAGCCTATCGCCGTCCACCGCTGGACGTAGGCCTCCCTCATGTTACGCCACAAAGTGCGGTTCTGTGCCGCCTGCATCCAATGACGCCCAGCAACTTTCACCAGGTCGTCGGTCCATCTAGTGGGGGGGCGTCCTGTACTGTCGAGAACCTTTCTTCCCCAACGGTTGTCGGTTCGGCGAGCGATATGGCCTGCCCATGTGGGAAACTTAAGAGGATCTTTTCGTCTAACATACCTCAGTGTCTGAGAACACAAGTCTACGACCAGTGTGTGTTACCAGTGATGACTCACGGCACGGAAACGTGGTTCCTAAATGTAGGCCTCATGACAAGGCTCAAATTCGTTCAGCGTGCTATGTAGTGGGCTATGCTCGGGATTTCTCTGCGAGATAGAATCCGGAATACGGAAATCCGTAGAAGAATGGGTGTAACTGATATAGCACGAAGAATTAGCACGCTGAAGTGGCAATGAGCAGGCCTCATTGCTTTATAATTAAAGAAGAAAATAATCTGCAAAATAGAAATCCATACTAATATTATAAATGCGAAAGTGAGGATGTTTGTTTGTTTGTTTGTAATGCTTTCACGCTTAAACCACCGAACCGATTTCAAAAATTCTTTCACTAATTGAAAGCTATAATATCAGGGAGTAACTAGGCTATATTTTATCCCGGTATTCCCACAGGAACGGGGCCTACGCCGCGGGTAAAACAACTGAAACCGAAGCGAAGCGAAGCGAAGCGAAGCGAGGGCGGGTTGCTAGTATTTCATAATGATAAAAAAAATACCTCTCAGGAATATTATATAGCTAGTAGACCCCTGTGAATATTAAGTTACGCATCGTTATAAAAAGGCTTTCATTTTACTTGTAAGCTAATAGCTTACAATTTTTATAATGATAATTCAGCATTAATTGATCATCATAATTTCTATCAATCATTTTTACAATTGTAATGATACATTACCATAACTATTTATAGCAAATGGTAATAGATGGTGATATTTTTATTTCTAAATGTTACTTTTTTACTTAATGTTACCGACTACAGTTAATCTGCTTTAATTACTTAAACTGTGTGTTTCTATAGGCATTTTGTCTTTGCTATGTTTACTTATTAAATGTGTTTAGAAGTTAAAATAATCTGTAAATGCTTTATACATATAAATCATTAAATATCGGATTGACCGAGCTTTGTTCGGTATATTTTTTTTGTAAATTGTTTTTTTGATGAACATATTTCATTATCATCATCATATCATCATCATCGCAGCCCATATATGTCCCACTCTTGGGCACGGGCCTCCTCCACAATGAGAGGAAATTTGACCTACTATACCATGCTGGTCAGACATGTTGGTATAGGGTTTCATTTCCAGTGTTCCTTCTTTTGCACAGATGTTATAATTATGCATGTTATATCCCTTAGTCGTCTTTTACGACATCCACGGGCAAGATAGGGAATATAGACATATTCAGATATATATTAATAAAAAAAATAAAATGAAGAAATAATGAAAAAAAATTCAAAAATTAAAAGCATAATAATAATATCTCTGAGATTCGACCTCAGGCTGCTTGCATGCGACTGGAGAACTTCCCAACTGAGCTATTGTCACTCTTGACAGTGACAGCTAAATTTACATTCCTATTCTAATGACATTCTATCGATTAGCTGACAAGACAACATTTTCTATAAATAAAACCTAGCTACATTAATTTTGCCCCCGAAACCTCTTGTATACAAAATTTCATGAAAATCGTTGGTAGCGTTACATAGATTCTGAAAATATAGGTATATAGAAATAAACAAGAATTGTAAATAAAACTGACATTTAAAAAATGTCTGTAATAACGATTACTTGTTGGACGTGAGACACCTTAGTCCGCCCGTGACCATGAATGCTGCAAAGTGTTCGAAACGTCGGGCAATCATAAATCAAATACAAACGCGATATAATCCGTAAAAGTAGTTGTATTTACAATGTGTAGTGCTCGCGTAAACATCAGATATCATTATGTAAACAAGAATTGCTCGTTTAAGATATAAGATAGTAGTCAGTATTATATTTGACATTTGATTAACCCTTAATTGAGTGCACTAAATGAAAGCTCATGGTTGAAAAAAAAGAGAGGGTCATTCAGCATTTTCCATGAGAAAAAAAATCATCAAAAAAAATGTCTTCGATTTTTCGTGTTTTTATTTGTTTAAAAGGGGGCATTTTTTTGTAGTGGAAAAATCAACCCCATATTTTGAAAGAGCACACTGCAAAATACGAGAAACTATATTTTTCATTTGAAATTTCTCGTTTTTTAATGATGAGAATTTGCCTTAAAATGATGGAAAAAATACGATTCTCAGTCGTTAATGGGTTAACACAAAAAAAAAACCATTTGAAATAATATACAAATTACATAGACGATCTATGTAATTTGTTATGGCAACGCTAATTTAATATGTAAACATGATAGAGCTTAGTTAAATTAATCTTAATTAAATATCTATCCTGTAGTTTGTTAGCGAAAACAACAACTAGCAAGTTCTACATGTGTTGTCGCGATATATTCTTGAGAAACAATTTTCTGATGAGTCTGAACAACAACTTGATTATAAACTAATAAAGCAAATAGTATATGCCTTATTAGCAATTCTGTTTGTTTCTGTGGGGATGTAATATATATATTTTGCTACCATAAATTTTGTTAAAAACAGAAGTCATTATAATTATTTCTGATGTTTACGCGAGTATTACACATTTTAAATAAAACTACTTTACGGATTTAATAGCGTTCATGGTCAAATTTTCTGCAATAACGATGACTAGTTGGATGTGAGACATCTTAGTCCGCCCGTGACCATGAACGCTGCAAAGTGTTCGAAACATCGGGCAATCAAACATCAAATACAAACGCGATAAACTCCAGAAGTCATTAATCAAAAAGTAAAAGTTACTGTTCAAAAATGTTGACTGACGCTTAAGCGAGTATTTATACATGTATACAATTAAATAAAATTGAAGTGTCCGTTTGTAATGTCAAAATAGTACGTTTTTTTTTCATTCTCACACGGTTATTTACATGATGCCTATGCCTAAAAACAACTTTTTTTGTCTGTCTATCTGTCTGTTTGTACCGGCTAATCTTACAAACGACTGGACCAATTTTTATAGTATTTTTACTACCTGATTGCCACTCTATTTAAGGAGTAACTTACGCTATTTTTCCTCACAAGAAACTCCTATAATATTTTGCCCGATCCAGAAATCGAAGACGAGGCCTCATGGATTGCACTCGTGTATCGTAATATTTTAGAAGATATTAGAGATTTAAAAAATGTGATTGAATCGAAAGCGATTCGAGGACAATTTGCTAGTATGGAATAAAACTGACCAACGTCCTCCCCGAGGGGGGGACGTTAGTCGATGGGACTCTGCTCCGGTGGTAGGCCCAACGACGAAGGGGACGTGTCGCGAGTGGGTTATGGGTGTGCGTGCTTACGGCTCTGTCGCCCCGGACGGAATGGTGTAAGAAGTGCGTCAACCGTAAAAAAAAAAAAGTATGGCATAAAACTAATTATACCAATTTTATAGTCTTTTAATTATTTTGTGCTCGATACATCTTGCAAGAAAATACTTAAATGCGATAAAATTCATGAAATTATTTTTTTAGTAACGTCCGATGATATTAATTTAAATAGTAATAACTACTCCCTTATTAAATAATAATAAATAAAATAAAATAAAAAGCCTTTATTGTTGATAGTTTACAAACTTAGAAAAGTGTGTTAGTATTCGCCTAAAACTAAATCTTAAAAACAACTTAACCTTAAAACTTAATCCTGTAAATTAATCAATTATTATTATTCTTTAAACTGTTATACTATTAACTAACTAAACTTGACTGTTATGATTAATTGTTCAGCATTTTTCTTTTAGTCGGCAAACGGTTATTATTCTTCAACTTGTCTTCCGACAAAGGTCTCCTCTAAAGATTTCCATTCTGTCCTATTCTTTGCTTTTCGTGTCCATGTTGGACCCGCTATTTCTCTGAGGTCATCCTCCCATCTCATAGTCTGTCTACCTCTGTTTCTTTTACTATCCAATGGATACCATTCTGTTATCAGTCTAGTCCATTTTTCTGTCTTCTCTCTTATCATATGCCCTGTCCACCTCCACTTTAGTTGTTTATATGTTATGTACGCATTTTTGAATTTTGTTTTACTTTTTATATCTTTTAATTTTTTTCGGTCTTTTCTTTTAACTCCTATTGTACTTCTCTTCATTCCGTTTTGACAAACTTTTATTGTCTTTGCCAGTTGTTCTCTCAATGCCCAAGTTTGACACCCATATAGTAAGCATGGTAGAATACACATATTAAATACCTTCCTTTTTCCTTCATCGGCATTTCTTTATTCTTCATTACTTCGCTAAGTGACCAATATCGCTTCCAAGTGTTAGCTGTTCTTCTTTCTACTTCCTTTTTCATGCAATCTTCGTTAGATATCAGCTGTCCCAAGTAAATGTATTCATTCACGTATTCGATTTGCTCATTATTCACTTTTATGATGTCATTTTGTGAAGAGTTTGACATAATTTTTGTTTTATTTAGATTCATAGTTAGCCCTGCCTTACCACTTTCATTGGCTAGTTGTTGCAGCATTATTTCTAATGTTTTTGGGCTCTTTGAAAATACGATTAAGTCGTCCGCGAAACGTAAGTGGCTCAGGTTTTCTCCGTTTATATTTAGTCCTTTATTCGTCCAATGTAGGTTCCTGAATATAATTTCTAGGACGGTTGAGAATAGCTTAGGCGAGATAGGATCCCCTTGTCGTACGCCTCTTCTGATAGGAAATTCTTCACCTATAGTTTCTAATTTTACTTGCGCTGTACTCTTGGTGTATATATTTTGGAGTATTCGTATGTATTTGGTTTGTATACCCTGCGTTTTTAGAGCATCCCAGATAAACCCGTGTTCTAGTGTGTCGAATGCTTTGTTAAAATCGACAAACCCTAGCTAGTAAGTCTTTTTATATTCTTTATATTTTTGTAATATTTGTCTAAGAGCGTGGATGTGATCTATGGTTGAAAAATTTCGACGGAATCCAGCTTGTTCTTTGGGCTGATTATCTTCAAGAGTGTTGGTAATCCTTGAGAATATAATTTTTGAAAATACCTTATAGACATTAGACATTAAGCTAATTGGCCTGTAATTGGCTATATCTCCTTTGTCACCTTTTTTGTGTAGCAAAATAATGGTTGATTTAGTCCAATCCTCAGGAATCTTTTCCGTTTTAATAATTTCGTTGAATAAATCTGTAAGTTTCGGGGCAATCACAGGTAGTGTTTTTTTCAGTAGTTCATTAGTAATAAGATCGGATCCAGGTGCTTTGTCGTTCTTTTGTGTACTAATTGTCATTATGGTTTCTTCTTTTAATATTTCAGGTATCTTCTCTTCGTTGGTTGGTGTATTGTTTTCTTTTACAGCTTGTCCCGTTTTTTGGCTTTGATAAAGATTTTGGTAAAATTCTGTAGCAACTTTTAGTATTTCAGATCTCTTCGCTGTAATTTTACCGTCTTTCTTTTTCATTCTTGGTATCCAATCCTTTTTGCAATTTAGTTCTTTCATTGCCTTGTTTATTCCTCCTGTTTTTTCTATATAATTCTTCATCGTATTTGAGCGCTTTGTTTTTCTTTCTATCCGTAGTTGTTCACTAATCATTTTGCTTATTTCCGTTATTTTTTGACGGTTGTCTTTAGTTTTCTTTTGTTGTAGTAGTTCCTTACGTTTTTGTAATAGTTCTTTACTTTTAAGTGAGATTATTTTTGTGTTGTTTGTGTTTGTTTTTCTAGTTATCGTTTTCAGTTGATGTAGTAATTTGTTGTATTTTTCTTGTATTGGTAGACATTCTTTGCTATCTAATGATATTTGGAGGTTGTTAAGAAGTAATTCTGTATCACCAGTATATTTAATAACTGCGTATTTATTATGAAATCGTCTTGTTTTCTTGGGGCACCTTCCTACCAGTGTGGCACGAATCATTCGATGGTCTGTGTTAAAATTTAAATTATGTATAACCGATACATCTTTGAAAACTTTTCTATTATTTGTCAAAATAAAGTCTATTTCGTTCGTATGAAGTCCATTAGGTGAGATCCATGTCCATTTATTTGTTATTTTCTTTTTGTAAAAGCTGTTTAGAATGCTCAATCTGTTTTCTAGTGCAAAATTTACCAGCCTCGTGCCATTTTTGCTTCTAGTGCCAAGCCCGTGACTTTCTATAGTATGTTCTTCTCCCTTATTTTGTGTTCCGATTTGGCCATTAAAATCTCCCATCACTATGACGTTTTTTTCTGCGGTGTCGATAGTGTTTTGCAGGTCTTTGTAGAATTTTTCAGTTTTTAATGAGTCTTCCTTTTTGTCTGTTTCCGTTGGTGAATATGCCTGGATAATGGACCATTCTTCTTCTTCGTTTAATTTTATGTTAAGAATTGCGATACGTTCTGAGATTCCTTTTAGTTCTTTTATGTTGTTAACCAAATGTTTTTTAACCAAGAATCCGACTCCATATAGTCCTGGCGTCTCCCCTTTATAATGTAGTAAGTACTTTCCATGATCTTCTATATGTTCTCCAAATTTTCTCATTTCACTGATCCCTAAAATATCCCACTTTAATTTTTCTATTGCTATTTCTAGTTCTTGAAGTTTTTCGGCGGTTCTAATAGACCGACAGTTTAAAGTTGCTACGTGAATATCATTTGTTTTAGTTTTACTGTGAGTGGTAGTGCTTTTTTTAACCTTTAGAGGGTCGTGGTCACTTTCCCCCACGAGGACCAGTCGGCTTGGGGGAGCATTATGTTTTGATGTTATTTTATTCTTTGTATTAAGATATTGTTTTGTTTTCCGTTTACCGACATTTAATTGCTATTGATTATTATCTGCTGTCTTGGAGGGTAAAGAATTGCTTCTCATCCTCATTAGATCATAAGCATTTAATCTGTTAGTGTTCGACGACATTAAGGTTTGTTGTTTTCTTGGTTGAGTATTCGTTTGAGGAGATATTGATGCTTCTCTTTTCCTTTTGTCCATGTTCATATTACTTTTCCCTTTTATTATTATTTTGTCGAATTTCAGATATGCGATATTTCCTTTCTTTCTCTCCTCTAACATTTGCGGTTGTAGCATTTTCCTCTTCTCTAAAACATCTTTAGTATAATCTTCTGAAATGTATACCTCCTTATAATTTTTCTTCAATTTTAATACTTCGTTCTTTTTCCATTCATTCACAAAAGAAACCAAGGTGGGTCTTGGCCTATTATTAGGTCTTCCAATTCTATATATATTATTTGCTTCATATTCTTCGAAATTTATGTCCAAGTCGCTTTTAAAAACTTTCCTCACTTTTTGCAGTAGTTCTAAGTTGGATTTTTCGTCTTCTTTCAAGCCAAAAATAATTAGATTATTTTGTTTATTTGTTTAGTAAATAATAATGACATTAAAATCGAAATAAAGTATTTCCATATTAATCATCGTCTCCTCGGCCTTCGTAATCCCACTTTTGGATTTGGACCTCCTCAAGAATGGAAGAAAAATTTACCTAGTACACCGTGCTTCTGTAAAGTAGTACAAAATAAGAACTTAATTTGAATAATTCATCATCAGCTCGGCTCATATATGTCCCACTGTAGGGTTTGGGTCTCCTCTACTATGGGAGGAAAATTGATCTACGCTGGTTAGACGTGTTGGTACAAACAAACCTTCTTTACATAGATCCTATCTACATATCATCTCCCTTAGCTATTTTATACGACACCCGCGACAGGAGAGGGGATAGTGAATTGTCTTCTTACTCCATCACCACACGGATTATTAAATTAGCGATTTCAAGAAAATAAAAGCATTCCAATTCCACGGCATATACATACTTTTTATGAATATAATGACTTAACTTGTTTATAGACCAATTTCTTTAAATATGTTTTTTTTTATCGAAAAGATGAAAAGTGGGTTATCAATTTACTCGTGATTTCATTAGCGTGAGGGTATTGGATTTGAATGTAATATGGAACTTGTTATTGCGTTGTTCATTTCTTGAAAATAATTTTTAACAACAAATAAACCGACTACTAAAAAGCAAAAATTAAATTTACTTCGCACAAAGTCATATTTATTTTAATTTAATTAAATCGAAATGATTAAATACCTATTTATTTTATAATTTTGAAGTCGGTGCCAAGTAAATGCTACTAAGTACTACTAGGTACCGATTCATATATTTTTCTAATACTGTTATTGTTTTGTAGTTGCTTTGATATTTTTAATAATATTGTGTTTACTTAATGATTTGATATTGTAGTAAAGTTGTTGTAGCATTTACTTGGCACCGACTTCAAAATTATAAAATAAATATTTAATCATTTCTATTTAATTAAATTAAAATACATATGACTTTGTGCGAAGTAAATTTATTTTTTGCTTTTTAGTTTACTGTTTGAAGTCTATTTTTTGAGTTGAAGTTTATTTTTTGTTAAAAATTATTTTATTTTACGATTTAAAGTGATGGGTAGACCGAGCAAGGATGCTTCTCGAATGATTAGATGTCGTTTACTTGAGACGGAAAATGATAGACGAAAACGATTAGACAAAATTAAAAAAAAAAAGCTAATAAGAAGAGAATAAATGAAACGCCAGAGGAGCGCAAAAATAGATTGTCGGCTATGAGAGCTTATATATCAAATAGATTAACTAACGAAAGTTAAGAAGATCGTGACCATCGTTTTCCTTTGATTCTTTGATTTGTGAGCGATTATCAAATGAAACCGAAGAAACCCGTGTTCACCGGTTCAGTTTGATTCATGTAATGCTGTAAATCGTTGAGGAATTTTTCCAACTCTCTATGGTCTCCATCATCAGATTTACTGCAGACCTTCATTATAATCCATATGGGTGCAAAGTTCGCATTAATATAAATGAATTAAGTCCAAGCACGAGGTAGCTACTTTAAACCGTGGAGAAGTTCCCTAAACTGTCTTCGTCTTCATCATCAGACCCCTAATGACAGTCCCAACCCATCTAGATGTAAAGTTCTTGTCAATACAGATTAATCAAGCTCAAACATAAGGTAGCTGCTGTGAATCGTTGAGGAGTTCCCTGGAGTGTCTCTGCTCCATCATCAAATCTACTCCAGACCTTTATTAAATTGTAGTGCTTTAATAAAATACTTAATGAAAATCTTACAAACGCAGTAGTCGCCCCTACGATGTTTGAAAGTTTCCCTTGACCTCTTTGGTCTGCTATCATCAAACACTGATTTCCTTATCATGGAACCAACTTTGAAATATCTTCTTTTCAACAAAAAAAGAATCATCAAAATTGGTTCTTAAACGAGGAAGTTATCAGCAAACAAACATAACAAAAGCATATATATGGTCGAATTGAGAAACCTCCTACTTTTTTTTTTGAACTCAGTTAACAAGTATCACTTTAGCCCTACATACTACTAGTTCCCATCGACCAATTGCAGTACTATCCCCTAACTCCTAACCGTTAAGGAGTTCTTTAGCTTCACCATCAGCACAGCAGCATCAGATGTTGATTCAAGCACACCTCACAAGCAACAAGTTAGCCATACATACTACTAAATAGTTTCCATTCCGTCCTCCCCCAGGGGGAGACGTCGGTCGATGGGAGGGTACCCCGGGTAGGGGGTATTCCGTCGGGCCGACCACTGATGACAAGTAACCCTGCTCCAGTGGTCGGCCCAACGACGTAGGCGACGTGGTGTTCGGGTGGGTTGCGGGAGTTGCGTGCTTAAGCCCCTCTGTCGCCCCGGACGGAGTGGTGCAGAGGCGCGCCGACCGCAGCCCACCCCAAAAAAAAAAGCCCTACATACTACTAAATAGTATCCATCGATCAATTGCAGTACTGTCTCCCAACTCCAAACCGTTAAGGAGTTCTGTAGCTTCATCATCAGCACAGCAGCATCAGATGTTGATTCAAGCATACCTCACAAGCAACAAGTTAGCCATACATACTACTAAATAGTTTCCATCGACCAATTGCAGTACTGTCTGCTAACTCTTAATCGTTAAGGAGTTCTGGAACTTCATCATCAGCACAGTAGCATCAGATGTTGACACACTGAAGCATATACCTGAGTAAGACATGATTATTACGTAACAACAACACCAATCACCATACGAGCAAACAATTTTCGGTGGTTGCCCTCGATTTCTCCTGGATCCCATCATCAGATCCTGACCTGGTGAAAATGAGACCACCTCAAAAGTGAACTCTATCTAACAAAAGAAAAATGTTTTAAATCCGTCTATAATTGACGGAAATATCGGTGAACATACATAAAAAAAAAAAGTATTATACATACAGACGAATTGAGAACCTCCTGTTTTTTTGAAGTCGGTTAAAAATTGTTGTAGCTTGTAGCTTTTTATGATATTTCTTTCCAATATTCAAAAGTTGTTTATTTTGTACTTCTAATAGATTACTCAGAATATGCTTTTTATCGTTGTGTACATCTTTCTATTCAATACCTGAGGAAACCACTTGAGGGAGATTTTGTTCACGGGTAGCTGCATTGCATTTATTAAAATGAAGTTATAGCTTCCTTTTAGCAATTTTTATATGGTAAGAATACAAATTCTCTATTAATTTATTATCCTCAGAGGCTACTAAACGCTACGAGCATAACATTAATATACGACAAGTATACTCAAAATAAAATGCTATGCCAATTGGCTTGGTTTTACTGACCAAATAGATAGCTGATAAGCTGACTATTTTTCTTTACCGTTTTGAAGGAGGCTTCTATCCAATATTGGGACACATATGGTCGACTGACCGGTAAGTACTTATAAGATATCCGGCAATTTTCTGGTCAAATAATACATGCTTTGCGTATATATTTTTAATTATAAATGCTAATATGCAATACTTGATAAAATTAAGTTGTTAATATAACTACTTTACGGATTTTATCGCGCTTTAATTTGATTTTTGATTGCCTGACTTTTCGAATACTTTGCAGCGTTCGTGGTCACGGACGGACTAAATTTCAGGCAATCAAAAATCAAATACAAATGCGATAAAATCCGTAAAGTAGTTTTATTTAAAATGTGTTTTTGCGTAAACATCAGAAATCATTATTAAGTTATTTAGAAATATGTCATTTAAATATAATATCATCCATTCATCAATTTACCAATCTTTACCGCTTGCTTCCCAAGAGGGAAATGGTTATAATCGCCAAGCACGACAAACAAGTAGGTAATCACGGATTTTTTTTCACGAGATATTTGCTACCCGTTTTCCTTTTAATCCCGTAGGCAGTTTTTATGACTTCATGAATTAAGGGACACTCCTTAGTTCTAATACGAAGTCTTCTTAAACCGTCACTGCAGTAGAGTATTAGGCATATCATTTATTCTTTCTGATTATCTGAATGTTATTAATTATAATTAGTACAGATGCTCAATAACAATGAACAATAAGAAATCAAAATTGTCTTTTAAGTGTTTCAACCCACAACACTTGTAACTATTTCTTGAACTGCTGTGTTTCTTCTCTATGAATAGTGAATAAAGTAATTATGTAAAAATAATAAGTTAATTTAACTTGCAAAAACTTTCATACAATTTCACTTCTTTTTGCAAATTATTACTACCTATAATTATTAAAAAAACTTGAATAACGACGAGAGACATTCACACTGTCAAATAATTTGCGAAGCGTAACTCGGCTTCGGCTCACAACTGTTTTTGCGTCAATTTTCATGACATAAAGTCACTTTATCCAGCATCGCCGCCGTCTTTTATTCGATAATTATGTTTTGAATATAATATAATTTTAATTTTAATAGCGTTTGGTTTCGTTTTCAGGAGTAATTAATTTTTGTAAGATCTTACGTTCTACTTCGTTCTTATTTTTTTGATAAAATGAAGTTTATCAGAGTGTAACATTGTTGTCCGTTTTGCGTAAATATAAATATCACAGTAGATGGAAGTAAAATTAAAATGATACTTTTAGCTATCACATATGATTGTATTGGGATGTTTTGACTGTTGTACAAGTTCATTTAATAATTCGAAGGTAAAATTGTGTATTGAATTTTTGATAGAATTTTAAAATTGCGTAATATTTTTGTCTGTTATCAATGTGCATTTCTGCTGCGGTCGTTATAGCTATGAAATTAACATGTAACCGTAATTTTCATTATTTTATTATTCTATCTTGGTCTGTTGGTTTTATATGCCGGTTTATAACTGACACCATTCCCTGCAAAGTGCAAATCTAAATGAGGGTATGGAGAAGGTAATAATTACGTAGGTATTAAATGCAGGCGTATGGTAACGTCGCTTGTTTAATAAGAACACCTTCTTAATGTTGTCACTTAAAATAAACATAGTGCAAGAGTATATCACAAAATTCTTTTGAATTTTTGACCTCCTTTATCATCATCATCACAGCTCATATACGTCCTACTGCTCAACTCAAGTCTCATCTACAATCGGAGGGAAATTGACCTACTATACCAAGCTCGTCAGACGAGTTGGTATAGGATTTTATTAAGAGTTTTTCTTCTCTTGCAGAGATATGATCTGCATATTATAATACCTTAGTGGTCTTTTACGACACTAGCGGGTGGAAAAGGGGGTAATGAATTGTATTCTTAATCTGTTACCACACATATGGACTTTAGTTTTTCTCTAGCCTTGACAATGTTTATATCAAAAGTATCATCATCATCTCAGCTCACATACGTTCGACTGTTGGGCTCAGGTCCCTTCAGTGTTACCAACTCCCTAAAATATTTATCCCTAAATCATAGTTAAAAACCCCTAAACTTGCCACAATTACATGAAAATCCCCCTAAAAATGATTTCATTAAAATAAGAATAAATAATAAATTAGTACCCTTACTGAAAATAAATATATATCCGGGAAAAAAGAAATATGCCTCATATATGTGACATTTATGAGACATAGTTACTTAATAAACAATAATAATAATAATTAAGTAAGCTCCAAGCTCTACTGGGACCGGTCTATCACCACGGACAGGACTATTCTTGCAAATAAGCCTGATATCGTGCTGATGGATACTAGATGTCGGGATGTCGCTACGCTGGTATTTTTATTTTTTTTATTCAAAAAGGCCCTAAAAATGCCCCTAAAAATAGAACGCCCCTAAAAAACCCCCATTCCACTTATTTACCCCCTAAATTTGGAGGGAAAACCCCTAAGTTGGTAAAACTGGGTCCCTTCACTGCAAGAGGGACATTGACTTACTCTACCATGAAGGTCAGACCTGTTGGTATAGGATTTTATATCGAGTTTTCCTACTTTTACATCGATGTTATATGCCCTTATCCATCTTATACGATACCGACAGGAGGGGATGGTTATAATATTCTTACTTCGTCACCATACGGAATAATATATATAACATTTGTATACAACATTTTTAAAATTAATGAAAATTAATTTTCAGATTTGTGTAGAAATTTCGTATTATTAATTTTCTGTCAGAATTATCTCAGAATTAGATGCAATAGTTTGTTTATCTACAAGGTTAGACTTAGTTCATTTTTATTTTATTTTTTAGAAAAGACAACACCCTGCTCTAAGCAAATAATTCTTGTGTTGCGAACTTTACAACACTTTACCCACGCTGGATTGCACAAAATGTGATCCAGCGTGGGATTCGAACCCATGACACTAGGACGGTAGGTCGGTATCTTAATCACTATGCTATTTGTATAGTCATTTGAGACGGGTTAAAAATATAATATGTATACTAATGTTTACTATGGGCTCAAGCTTCCTCTATTATAGGAAGGAACTTGCCCTACTATATACTATGCTGGTCAAACGTGCTGGTATAGTGTTTTATTTCAAGTTTTTTCTTTGCTTGCATATATGGTATATGCATCCCTTGGTCGTCCTTTACGACATCCACAGGCAAGGTTAAGAGTGATGAATAGTAGTCTTAGTCCGCCACTACATGGAAAGAAAAGAGTTAGGGTGCACTATATTTGTCTTTAACGTTTCGGAAATATAAATATAACTTTTCGGTGGGGACGGAGTAAGAATACAAATCACCACTCCCTATCTTACCCGTGGATGTCATAAAAGACGACTAAGGGATATAGTGTGCATATAATATCTATGCAAGAGAAGGAAAACTTGAAATAAAACCCTATACCAACCTGTCTGACCAGCATGGTATAGTAAGGTAAATTTCTCTCCTATTGTGGAGGAGGCTCAAGCCCAACAGTGGGACGTATATGAGCTGAAATGAAATATAACTTGTCCAGTAATTATTTTATAAACATTAAAATTACGATATTATTAAAAGCTTCCGTTAAGTATGAATGTTCCGGTATACCTACTGTTTCCTTATATCATTGCGTAAGTAGGTTACAAATCAACTTTGATAAATTATGTTGTCCTCTTGGGAAATTAGGCTCGTATATAAAGCTTTGTATATCAGACTTTGCACGCTTATTGTCATGAGAAAATATTATAAGTTTCGTTAACCTTAAAATAGCAGTACCTTTTCGCTACACTCGAATTATTTTAGTACATAATTAATTTTTAATTCAAAATATAATGACGACTGTAACAAAAAGATATTTTTCGTTTTAAGAAAAAAGTAATTATCAATATTAACGTTGAATACTCAACTAGTGCCCAATAGACAATAATAATACCATCAAAAACAAGACTTGTAAAAAGAAGCCAAGCCTCGCAACTGAGTTCTTCTACCATAAAAACTTGTGAGATCCATGTTATTCCAAGTCGGTTAACTCATTGAATCACTGCTTAAGGGACCTTTCTACTTAAGTTATTACGTAAATAGCTAACCTAACAACTTCTTACAGTGACTATATCAATATTAAAGATCTTTTATGTTTTAAATAAACAGAATGACTTGGCAATCGTATGAAAACACACCTCACAAGTAATACATATTATATTAAATTGTACTAAATATAGTGCGATTGCCAAGTCAATCTATATATTTAAAACATAAAAGATCTTTAATATTGATATAGTCACTATAAGAAGTTGTTAGGTTAACTATTTACGTAATAACTTAAGTAGAAAGGTCCCTTAAGCAGTGATTCAATGAGTTAACCGACTTGGAATAACATGGATCTCACAAGTTTTTATGGTAGAAGAACTCAGTTGCGAGGCTTGGCTTCTTTTTACAAGTCTTGTTTTTGATGGTATCTCATTTCTTTTTGTAGATAGACCTACTTATTTGCCTTTCCGGTACCTTCTACTTCTTGAATACCAACAAAGGATTTTCTTAGAGCACACTCTGAAAAATGAGACATCTCTACTTTCCGCTTGAGTCAATTCTACCTAAACTAAGCGGAGAGATGTGGAAATAAAGAAATTTGATTGGTTTTTCGAAACACATCTCCTTTAGTCTCCTCTCCGCTTTGATGCCAATCGCGCCTAATGATGGCGTTCTTTCTTTCAGATAAATTTGAGGCAATTTAGTTTGCTTAATACTTTGGGAGATTTTGGTACAATTTCATAAGACACGTCCCACTCTTGCTTTTTCATTAAGTTGATTGATCATTTTACAAGTTATCTTTGAACATAATTATGTCTAGGTATCTGTCTACACCTATTATGCCAATCATCCTTCAGCCTATCGCCGTCCACTGTAGGACATAGACCCCCCTCATGCTTCACCATAAAGTGCGGTATTGTGGCACCTGCATCCAACGACGCTCAAGGGTAACAGAGTTGCCATGATTAGAGCTCATTTTTCTTCACCTTATTAGGAATAATGATGTAGTCACCACGTTTGGTAGGCGAGTTGCTTTCGCAGTGAGATATCATACATTTCCCGGCGAGAGCTGCTGCCCACTCTCCTTCCTGATGAATCTTTTTTTTTAAATGACCAACGCCTTGCAGTAAGGTAATAATAATCCTTATATTATGGGGGAATTTACAAACATATAATTCAACATCGCATCATCATTGCAGCCCTCATATATCCCATTATTGGGCTCGGGTCTTCTTCACAATGGGAGGGAATCGAACCCACTATACCATGCCGGTCATACATGTTGATATAGGATTTCATTTCGAGTTTTCCTTCTCTTGCACAGATGGTATGTGCATATTATAACCCATAGTCGTCTTATACGATATCCACGGACAAGATAGAGAGTGGTGAATTGTATTCTTACTTCGTCACCATACGGAAAGAACCGACACAAATTACATTCAGACTCAGAACAACAATTTGTGGACCGTACAAGGTGTTGTCTTGCATGGAATTCGAACCCGCGACACTAGCACGGTACGTTGGTATCATAACCACTACGTCATCTGCGTAGTCTTTAGCCGGTTGTTACGATTCCCATAGAGAAGCAACGATGGCGACAAATGTATTCTTATTTTTTACAAAGTTACTTTTCATTAACTGCAAATGTAACTTTGTAATCCTATATATTTATATAAGTTTACAAAATTATTTATACAGTTAGTGTATCTCGAAAACTGGATGAAAATTATAATGTTTCATAATTTTTCCTTCATTTATACACTAAACACTAATTGTATTCTAAATTTGAAGCCTCTATGTCTGCTAGAAGTGCCACTTTAATATTGATGATCGGTCAGTCAGTCAGTCAGTGAGTGACAAAATTACGAAATTTTGACTAGTTATAATTCTTAAACTATTGGTTCAAATTGAATGAAATTTGAAATACACAATGTGTATAAAATTCCTGCTAGGTTACTAAAAATTCAGCTTTCTAGCTTTATTAACAACGAAGTTATAGGAGGTCGAAAATAGCCTGAATGGCTTCGAGAATAGTATGTTACGGCAGTATTGCGTTTTGCCCGACTTTTTTTTTGCTCGACTTGGCGGGGGCACTGCCGTGCCCCCAGATATTTTCATATTGTCTGCTATTAATTAGTTTAAAAACAAAATTTCGAAATACATTTATATATAATTTGATATTACCATGTTGTGACAGAGTAATAATATAAATCACCGATCCATATCTTGGCCGTGAATGTCGTAAAAGACGATTAAGGGTTATAAAAAGCATATCAAATCTATGCAAGAGAAGGCAAACTCGAAACAAAACCCTATTCCAACACGTCTGACCAGCGTAGAGTAGTAGATTAATTCCCCTCCCATTATGGAGGAGGCCTGAACCCAACAGTTGGACATACATAGAGATGAGACTTGTATATATAAATAGAGTAGAATTGACTAATATTCACGCCTTTATTCTCAAAAGAATAAGCAGAGGTGTAAATTCAACCAAATTCCACCACCCAATACCCGACCTTGCGTAATATACGATGAACCTATTGGTGCTAACTGGACACAAAACTACGAGCTTGGCAAAATGCCAAGAATTTCTCCAGAAAATTCTTGAGAATCGATGCAATCTGTAAAAAGAGTAACGACGCTTTTTGGCCGATTAAGGGTCAACGACTAAATAAGACCAGGATCTTAAGATCGAAGTAACATACACGTGCCAAACGCCAAGGAGGCTAGAGATTAAAAGTGTGCCAGTGATATCAAATGAGTAGGTACACGATTGATTCAATATGCAATTATCTCGGACTGTCGGACGAAATACGACCATAATAATATAGCTCGCCATCAAAAAAGTATTGTATATATTAATTACGAAGATAACTGTCTCAGTAAAGGAGTTTCTTTCATTTGTCAATATCTTATTGTTCCCGCGGGAATATATGGATAAAATATAGCCTATGTTACTCTCTGATATTATAGATTTTCATTGGTCAAAAAATTTTTGAAATTGGTTCGGTGATTTAAGCGTGAAAGCAAAACAAACAAATAAACAAACTTACTTTCGCATTTATAATATTAGTAAGGATTAGTTATTAACAAAAAATAGTTATTAAGTTTCGACCCACATTTGCTACAAAGGTATGGCAACAAGAAAATGATTTTGTATGAAAAAATTATATTGTTTATTGTTAGTAATTAAACATTAATTTTGAAGTAATTATTATTTCAATTTATTTATTTATACATAATAAATCTAATATAATGCTTTTGTGTAAAACATTTCTGTAGTGGGTAGATAATTATAAATAGCTGTAATAACAATGACTTAGTCGTCTTGAGACATATTACACCGCCCGTGACCATGAACGATGTAAAGTGTTCGAAACGTCGGGCAATCAAAAATCAAATACAAACGCGATAAAATTTGAAAGTAGTTTTAGTAATAGTAGTCAACATCAGAAATCATTATATAGTATTTTATTTTAACACCACTCCTTTTTATCCCCAGGGAGTCGTAAAACTCTGCACAGGAATTAGGAGGCTTGGAAACGCTATACTTGAAATTAAGAACACCAAATATAATTTCAACACGCCTTCTTTCATCACACCAAATGTGAGATTATGCCCCATTAAAGAATAATCAACATCGCTAGGCAGATATAATATGATTTAAATTCTGTAATAACGATTATGTAACTTTTGCTAATCTCAAATAAATGTGTGTCAATCCATACTAATATTATAAATGCGAAAGTAAGGATGTTTGTTTGTTTGTTTGTTTGTAACGCTTTCACGCTTAAACCATTGAACCGATTTCAAAAATTCTTTCACCAATGGAAAGCTATAATATCAGGGAGTAACATAGGCTATATTTTATCTCGGTATTCCCACAGGAACGGGAACTACGCTGCGGGTAAAGCGACTGAAAGCGAAGCGAGGGCAGGTTGCTAGTATACAATATATAATCTGTGTCTGTGTAATGTCAATATAATACTTTTTCATGCTCATACGGTACATTTACATTTAGGTATTGTACCTATACCTAAAAACCAGTTTAAATATTTTTGGTCTATCTTTCTTGTCTGTTTGTCTCGTGTCATCTTCAAAACGGCGGTGCCGATTTTGATAACATTTTAGTACGAGGTAGTAGTAGGTATCTGTATAAAGCGGGTTTCAGAGTACGCTATAATATAATAGCATATAGTAAGTATATAGCTCATAGCACAACAATATCGCGCACCATACATAAAATATAGTAAAGTTTAAAATATGGTACAGTACAGTAAGTACGTGTCCTTAACAATGTATGGTGCGCGACATTGTTGTGCTATGAGCTATATGCTATTATATTATAGCGTAGTCCGAAACCCGCTTAAGGCATAACTTAGGCTATATTTTATCCTGGTATACCGTAGGGTAACGGGAACTACACGGGTGAAACTGCGGGAAATTACTAGTAATTGTATAAACATAAAGCTTTTTTGACTTGTGAAGTAAATAAACTTTGAAAATTTGCGTAAAGTACTTATAGGTGCGAGTAAAGTTAAGGTTTACCTGCGCGGTTGATTGTAATTTATTATCAAAGCTTTCAAATAAATTATTAACATTGCAGAAGTTTCCATCGTTTAAGTTCAGTTTATGAATTATGCTGAGTTATGTGTAGTAATTCAAAAATTATTACGTTTTTATATTTATCATGCCTCTAAGAATATATGTATATAATGAAAAATTGAGTTCTTGAACTTTTTAAATATAATTTTAGGTAGCTATGCTCGCAGTTTGCGCGTTTCGTCTATAGTAAACATTGTAAGTCCAAGCAGCAAAGTGTGGAAGTATCAGTCTCTTAAATATAATGCCAATTTTTTTTGTGTGAATTAAATAAATAAAAAAAAATTTGCTCACTTTAGATCACGCAACTAAAATGGAAACTTCGAGGTGAAAATAATAATAGGAAATACGCATTATTTAGTAATATATATTAAAAAAAAAAATGCGCTCCTTATTATTATTTCTGTACCCTTGTCGTAATTGGCTTTGAACGTGTTCTCTCTATTTTTTATCTCTGAGGCGCAAACGTCGTTTATACACATATTTCCAAGCCAAAGTTCCCATGGATACTACTCTGCTATTGAAAACGATTATAAAGCATAAATACAGGTATTATTAAATACCATTCATTATCGCGTTTATTGTAACTATTTATTCCCTTCTATACTTTTTATTTGATAATTTGTCCTTTTTGTTTTTGTCCCTCGTATCTCATTAGGTAAGTAAAATTTACTTTTCCAACTCCGATTGTTTATTTCACTAAATTAATTTATGGCAGGTATTCTTCAAATTCTTGCCGTGTAATCATGGAGTAAGAATATAATTCATAATCCTCTCTTTTGCCCGTGGATGTGGTAAAGACGACTAAGAGTTGTAATATGCATAGAACATCTATGCAAGAGAAGCTCAAGAAAACTCAGCATAAAACCCTATGCCAACATATATAACCAGCGCGGTATAGTAGGTCAATTTCCCATGAGGGAGGAGGCCCGGGCCCAACAGTGGAACATATATAGGTGAGATGATGATCATAATCACTACATATTATAAAACGAAGTCGCTTTCTCTGTCCCCATGTATGCTTAAATCTTTAAAATTACGCAACGGATTTTGATACGGTTTTTTTTAATAGATAGAGTGATTGAAGAGGAAGGTTTATATGTATAATAACATCCATTAAATAGTGGAGAAATACTGTTATTTTTGAGGTTTCTAATGTGATGTCGAAAATAATTACATTTTTTTCGCTTACATTCCAAACGCTGGCTGAACCCTACGAGATTTATCAAAATCATGTACTAAGTATTGTGCACATTGAAAAGGTCTACAGAAAACTCCGCGATGGTATATGTCTATCTCTTATGGATATCCCACAATAACATTTTTTTGTTATTTACTTTTTACGACAAATAATGGCTAATTTTCGAAGTTTTTACCAATACAGCATTTTAACCAATACAGCATTAATCCTTATCCAAT
The DNA here is from genome assembly GCA_032191425.1 of Lymantria dispar. NCBI lineage: Eukaryota > Metazoa > Arthropoda > Insecta > Lepidoptera > Erebidae > Lymantria > Lymantria dispar. Next base: position 24,581,451 of record CM063452.1, on the reverse strand, counting down.
TAAATACCTTAAATACATTGTTGATTTAATATAGATCTATATGGCCCCTTACAGCATATGATTTAAATGAATATTTTCGAAGATATTACAGTTTTAAAAATTGCGGGACGTAGCGTTTGCGTTTGCGAGGAAAATAACAATCTATACCAATTAATAAAATTAGAGTGTCTGTTTGTAATGTCAAAATAATAGGCTTTTTTCATGCTCACATGGTTATTTGCACGACACCTATGCCTAAAATACAGATTAAAAAATTTTTGTCTGTCTGTCTGTTTGTTCCGGGTAATCTTCAAAACGGCTGGACCGACTTCAAAAATTCTTTCACCAATGGAAAGCTATAATATCAGGGAATAAACTAGGCTATATTTTATCCCGATATTCTCACGGGAACGGGAATTACGCGGGTAAAACCACTAAGACCGAAGCGAAGCGAGGGCGGGGTTGCTAGTCAGATATAATTATAATTTTGTCAGAAATCAATAATGAGTAATTTTTATTCTCTTAGAATTATCATTAACAATGCCGCAACCAAGACGATCGAATCTTCCCCGACAAAGCTGTTCTGGTTCTTCCATTAGACTATATTTTCGGAAATTTAGAAAATATATTTACGAAAAAAATTATGGCGGTACGAAGTTCGCCGCGTCAGCTAGTTATTAATAAAAAGAAAGACGCACTCAGAGTTTCCTGAGTTTCAAACCCTGTATGTATGTAAACTATTGTGATCCTTGCCCCATAACAGTTACAATGCGTGCTGGTTTACTTTTTCTGCCCTCAACGTGGTTTGATTTCTTTAATAAATAAGTTAGCTAAGGTGGACACTCCAACTTTTGTAATATTTATAAAATATATTAAGTGGTGATAGAGTATAGTCCTAATGCGTCACTTTATAAATATTAGTTTTATTATTAAATAGCCGACCCGGCTAACTACGCATTGCCATAATTTTTTCGTAAATATATTTTCTAAATTTCCGGAAATATAATATCTAATGGAAGAACCATTACGGCTTTGTCGGGAAAGATTCGATGGTCTTGGTCACGGCATTGTTAATGAGGATTCAAAGATAATACAAATTACTAATTATTACTGATTATTACTCATTATTGATTTCGGACAAAATTATAATTATCAAATTTTCACCCATACTTAATTATAGACGAAATTACGTTTAGCTGTCACTTGCGTTTTGTTATTACATATCAAATGCGTTGTTCTTATATCACGTTTCATAGTGACTTGTATTCCCTTTGACGTTTTACGTCACGTCACACGGGGACCCGATTGAACGGTATAAAAAGTATCCCGTCTCCTGGTTCTAAGCTACATCCTCGCCAATTTTCATCTAAATCGGTAGCGCCGTTCTTGAGTTATAAATAGTGCAACTAACACGACTTTCTTTTATATATATAGATTAATAGGAATGTTAAAGCAGATACAATGAGATTAAATAGAAAACGGCGCATTTAACATAGATAAAAGTACGCTATTTTAATGCCACATAATATTGTGTTGCAAAAACTTTTATATGGCTCTCACGTACCATTTATTTAAACTATATGCCGTATATTTTTGTTGCGAAGTACTCGTGTCTGATATTTTGTTCTGTTTTTCGGCATGTGTTTAGACTTAGATAGTTTATACGTTTTTGATAATGTATTTGTAATTTATTTTAATACTGTCTTTAGTTATGTTATAATTCGGTGGTTATATGCATATCGAATTGTCCAGTCGTCACAATTATATATTTATCCCAATTTCAAAATTTAAAAGACGAGTATTTATAATACTCATCTTTTAGTTTGTATCCCAAATTATGTAGAATTTGTAGTTTTATTGAAGGTTTTTTAATTAGTATGGGCTATAGAATATACTATACTTCTCGTTGGCCTCGAACGCTCCTTGGGAATATAATAGTAATAATTTGTAGTATTAGGTAGGTTAATTGCCCAACCATGCGAAAGAAGCTCGAGGCCAGGAGTATGACTAAATATTTGAACTGATGTGAAAATCTACTCAAAACATGTTTTAATCCGATTTCATTAACAGTTTTAACCGATTTTCTCAACAGATTAGCAGGTAAAAGGATTATATCAGGAACAAGACAAATATAAACGCCAGTACAGACTTGTATTACATTTAATTCTTCACACTATGTCATACTCCGTTTTACATCATTCACCTTTTAGACACAGTACACATTACTGTCTTAAAATACACAGTATACTCTTACACTCTTTAATGTGCTCCCAATAGGGGCTGAGACATCAATTCATCAGATATTTAAACATTACAACAACTATCGTTAGGCACAAGTGTCCGTTGACGCCATTAATGACATTTTTTAATAGTCAAATTCAGTACAATACTAATAATTAATTCAAACAGTGTGGCCACAATATAAAATAACCTAACACAGGATATTTCAATTTTACTTGTACGACAAAATATCACATACATATGTATCGTATATATATTTATTAATAAATTTATTGTAACCGGTAAAAAAAAAACACTAAAAAATTTAGTAAGGTTACTAAAACAAGCTAAGCCAAGCTAAAACAAGCTAAGTTAAGCTACAAATAAATACGTATATACGGAATAAAAAAAAACTCGTCAAAAATCGCGCCAAATTCATGACCTCGCAAATGGCGTGGTGATGTGAGCATATTATACAGAATATTTATTTTTTTTCACTTTTTAAATCATTATATCCCAGTAATTGAGAGATGGGAGATAGATAATTACATGATATACGTACAATTTTTAAAAGACCTAAATTTATGATAAAACTTACTGTTTGGCTGTAATATACAAACACCATTACGACCTTGTTTTTTTTTTGTGCACAGGCGACTTTTTTAAAATAGTGTGCCGAACATTCGTACTAATTTCTACAAGTTTTTTTTGTAACCTTGCTTGTCCAATTTGACTGAACAAAAAATGTTCTTGCAATAAATACAAGTCATTTAAAACATTCATCTAACGTCATAGTGACGTACTTTTTGATCTTTTGATTTAAATGTCAGTAACAGATCAAAAACATTTTCAACTATCTAAAAATTAAAATTACATGATTTTATTATTTATTTTTCTAGACAAAATTCCAAAAAAATCTTGAAATAATTAATTGTAGTCTTGAATATATCCAACGATGAATTAAATCAGCGGGTACCGAAAGTCATGGTAAACATTTTCTTTCTTTTCTTTACAAACACCTATTAAAAAGGTTATCAACTGTTAACACAAAAGTTGAGCGTAAAATTATAATGGCTTGGTATCAAAAAGATTTTGATTAGATTGACGAACTTCAAAATATCACCCAGCGGCGAAGTTATTTACTCTCTACGCTAAACAAACTGTGATTACTAAAGTTTAATTGAAAATTCTGAAATCTGTCATGATAAGGGTTTTTATTAGGGTTCCCAGGTAAATCATAAATTCTGTTGGCCGTAACCAAGAGCGTTAAAACAAAAGTTTATGTGTTCGTTCTTATAGTTATTTTATTTACAGATTAGTTGATAAAGCATTATTTACTTAAATTTTAAACATATTGTATAGGTGTAATAAAAACCAGATATTATTTTATAAGCAAATATTATTTATTATTTTATAAACTGCAATAGAAGGAAATCTGAAAATAAATCCATACAACATCTCCGCTAATCAGCGTGGTATAGTGGGTCAATTGCCTTCCTATTAGTGAGCAATAGTTTCTAATATTATTTTTTATTTTATTTATTTAGGAAAACAAACGGTTACATACTATTTTACAATAAAGTGTAAGCTGAATAAATATGATACAAATATGTAGCCAATAGCATTTTCCACATGATACTTAAGCATTTAGCAGTGTGAATATGCAATCAGCAGACAAATAAAAATTCAAATCCAACACCATTACAGACCATACAAGAAATCATCAAGTGCTGTAATACATTAACGTAACAGTTATATGACTTACATACCATATCCATAGTAGTATAAGATATGCTGTAATACACTAAAAATATTGATCACAATTTACAAGTTTGTACTTTTTCAGATATAAGTGCCTTGAATTTTGCTGCCGATGATGCAAACATATTCATGCTACCAAAGTATTGATTATAATTATTAGTAATTCTGCGTAAAGGTGCCCGTAAACCCGCGTTAGAGCGACTAGTGCTAACACAACAAACATACTTGAGCTCATGATAAAAAAATCTACTAATATAATAATAGGACAGCTAAACTGCTGCGGTAGCAACTAAAATATCTTTAATGGCAACATTCGCTAGAGGATTATACTCTATAATGAGTAGCTGTATTAGAAACCGATTAAACGTATAAAAATTATTAGTGAAATTAAGAGTGGTAGGACCACACTGTCGACAGTTATCTGTCTACAGCCGCGGGCCGGTCCGTCCGGGGCAGTACCACACTCTCGCAGAAAATCGACGTCTGAGTAGTAGCGATTTGTTACTGCGCTTCGTTCGGTGAGCGAGAGAGCCGGAAGCCCAACTTTCTGAGGGTGTTTGCGTGTGGAGGGTTTTGGTGGTGCCCTTGGTATCATCGAGCCTCAATGCACGCATTCACACTCCCTTCACTTTCTTCGCGGTAGGCAACGGCCTTGTAAAGGTCCATGAGCGGCAGCAACACTTACCATCAGGTGTACTGTTTGCTCGTTTGCCACCGTTTGCAATAAAAAAAAAAAAAGAAATAAAATAAAATAGGACCTAAACAAAGATTGCGGTTATAAGATTTAAATTTTAATAAATAGATTTTTTGACATTATTATTATTCACATTGAATATTAATTGATTAGTATCAATTTATTGTTAAAAATGGTAAAATGTAGCAGTTTATTTTTTACTAGCGTTTCAAATCGAAATTTTCTTTTTGCTCTTTTGTCCTTATGATACACTTTTTATAACATTTATATGACAAATTTAATCAAAAATCTCCACGAGCAGAATCGATGATTGCTCCAAAAACATGTAGATTTAGTTGTGACAAAACCAAGGATTTTCCTGAGCTGAAGGCATTGAATGTGTAGTGAATTATTAAAATAATTACAATTTTTCACAGCTCGACAGTCAGAGTCGACCTGAGCCAAATCGAAACTAGCCTATCCTAGCTAAGTCTGGCTAGACTTAGCTTACCTTAGCAGGTAGGCTTACCTGAGCCGTATCGAACCCAGTCATGGCGAGCCAAGCTATACTGACAAGTGCCGAGCCGAGTCGAATTGAATCGAGTTGAGTCTATTCTGATGTTTCACTTCTGATGTTTCCCGTGTGCTATTAGACAAAGAAAACAAGTGACCATTTCTTTTATTTAGGGTGCTTTTCTGCGGATGTAAGTATTTAATATGGCTGAAAAAATTGTCGAAATAAAGATTCTTCTTCTGCATACTAGATCACGGACAAGATAGTTAAAGAACATAATGAAATTTTGTAAAAAAAATCTCCATTTATTTCTTAAATACATTTCTAAAAATGTACATATAAATAGGTTTCTTGATTAAAGCATATTTGGTAGAGTGAATGAAATGAAGCTATATTACTGAATATAATAGAATAGTATTGAAGAAATAGTAATAAAATAATTTGCCGTGTAGTAACGGAGTAAGAATACAATTTACCAGTCCCTCTCGTACCCGTGGGTGTAATAAAAGACGACCAAGTGATATGATATGCATATAACATCTATGCAAGAGAAGGCAAATTTGGAATAAAACTACGCCGACACTTCTGACTAGCATGCTATAGTAGGTCAATTGCCTTTCTTCTGTGGAGGAGGCTTGAGCTTAGCAGTGGGACATGAGTGAGCTCAGAGAGAAAAAGAGAATAGTAATTAAGTATTGTTACTTCTTCTGTCTTGCGGACACTGCACTTTTGTCCTGTGTTGAAGTGGATATGAAATTTCAAGAAGACCAGTTGATTTTTTAAGGCGTAAAAGCGAAACAAGCAAACAAACTCACATGCACTTTTCTGATATCATTTAGGATGGTAGAACACTCTTCTGAAAGGAAGAGACTTGTTAGCATGTGAAACAGTAATGGATTTGTGATGACCAATCAAAAATAGATTTATATTCTAATTCGTGTCGCCAATATACAGTGCGGTAAAAACCTTACGTTATTTGTGAGCCACATTGCGTCGTAGGAAATGATAGCCATTTTTCTGGAAAAGCCTCTCTTAGTTCTTAATAATGATATCGTGACCGTAAAATGTAGCGGCTTGACAAGAAAAACTGGGTCTCATCTAAACTGTCATCCGTTTCAAGACGAAAACGTCGGTATCACAATATTTTTTTTAGTTGTTATATAATCTTATTTCGTAACTTTTTCAAGCGTCATACATATATAATATTCTCCGAGTGGTAGAGAAGTAAGAATGCAAATCTTCACCCTTTAGGGTATGATTAAAGGCGATGAAGTATTATTATATTAAATATATAGTCAAAGTCACTTTTCTATTACCCCAGACGGATGTTAAGATCATGTTTTTCTATAGCTCAGTTGGAATACATGTTTGTGAATAAAAGGTACTCTTTGCTACATTCTGGACATCATCATCACTAATCCATGTAAGTGCCACTACTGGGCTCGAACCTCCTATACAATGGGACAGAAATTGATCTACTATACCGCGCTGCACAGAGGCAAAAAAAAAACGGAAAACATGGCAGAAACTATAAAGTACCAATTTTTTTCTAACAGAATTAAATTGCCTGGGCTAGTATTACACTGAAATAGGCTTGCTACCTTCATAGGCGGCGACTCCTTCGAGTGCACCCCACATGCAGGGTCTTACTTCAAAGTTGACTTGTTGTGTGGCAGATGTGTTTATTTACGATTTTAACACGAAATTAAAAAAAAATTGTTTATAATATACTGTTGTATCTTTTATTTTCTAGATTCTACTCCCGGAGGTAAGTATTATTGAAGTTATACTTCTTTAGGCGCGTTATGAAAAAATGATGAGATTGAAATTTTAAGATGCGCGCGCATCTGTGCCACAAAATTAACAGTATGAAGTTGTCTGCTTAACCGCTCATTGAGTGAAATTTTAAGATGCGCGCGCATCTGTGACACAAAATTAACAGTATGAAGCTGTCTGCTTAACCTTAAATTCAATTTTTGAATTTATTATTAAATTTATTTTTAAAATATTAAATAATCAATAATAAACATTTAAAATTAAGAATCTTATAATATTTAGTACAAATTATGTCTTATATATTTATTATTCTCTAAATTTTGTTTTTAATAATTATATATATATATATTAATTATATATTATATAAATTTATATTAAATATATATATTTGAAATATACATATTAAATATATTATTATATAAATATATTAATTTTCAATTTTTAATATTAATTATTGATATCTAAGATCAATCTAAGATTATTTTAGTTTAAATTTGATGACTATTAAACTGAACTTTGTTGATTATCCTTTTCCAATCCTTCTATTATTTTATTGTAATTAATTATTTGCATGCAATTAAAAACTATTTTTAATGATGCCAAAGAAGTATAACTTCTCACGCGCGTACATAAGTACACGCACCCATTTTTTTTTTATTTTTATGCATCTACTAGTAGTGGAAATTTAGTCTCCATTTTTTTCTCGTTTTTGGGAAATATTGTCTATTTTTCAGTAAATTTCAGTTATTCATGTGGAGTAAAAGTATTATTTCCTGTCACATCCAGTTACAAATTTAACATTTATAGAAGCGTTATGCATTTATTAGTTAAATTTAAGTATTGAAAGATGCGACCGAATGATACTCTAGAACAAAATAACGTCACTTTTGATATGAGGTATTTGGTAGAGATATGAACTTTTTAATGTCTATAATTGTCTTTTATATTACACGCCACTCTGTCTATCTGTATGTGTCTGTCTGTATGCGTGTACATGTTTATCTTTTAAATGCGCATGGGACATTCATATTTATATCACTCCCTTGTCTTTAAGCGAAATGCGAGCGAGCGAGCGATGAAAATTTAGAAGTATAGTTAATACTATAGGTACTTCTAAATTTTATATTAAAATTATTACTATTATAGACACATTATAATAGTTACATTCATCTAATTAAAACGTCAAGGACTTTTAAACCCACAGTTACTACTGCAAAGTAGTTAAAATCACGTGAAGTATTTTTTTTTTCAATTAAAAACAAAACTTAATTTTAGTGTCATAATTAGTGTAGTCGTTAAATTGGGTATACCGTCTAAATTGTTGATCGGATTGTAATGTTTTATAGCTATAAACTTTCTTAAGAGATCTAACAATATAATATTGAGAACCGAATTGAAATCTGATAAGTACCTAGTTCTCGAGTTATAAAGTAATGCACGTATGCAATAGGTTTATGCCACGTTTTTCGTCATTTTCGCCTCTGTGCGCTGGTCAGATGTGTTGGCATAGGGTCTTAAGTCCAGTTTTCTTTGTTTTTGAATAGATTTCACGACTCCCGCAAGCAAGAAAGGGGCTGGATTGTACTGGGTAATGAATTATACGCTTACAAAGTCATCACAAGGATAATTCTGGTGAACGAGTATGTAACATTTTATAATGATTGTTTGAACAAGTTCAAGCATTAAGTGCAAGCAAATCACACAATTGTTATATGATATTTAACTTTATTATAGTTAAGGAAAGTCTGAAAGTGACACCAGGGTTATAAAAGATCAGAAACAAAACATTGTCTTCGAAACGCAACACTGTCTTCGAAACGCGACGTTTTCTTGGTATGTATATATGGGCGCATATCGCCCTCTATCGGCAATATTTGTAAATTGTTGATGTATGTGTTATCAATTACAGTTATAAACATGTTTGAAATATTTGCAACTAATATTTAAATAATTATTTGTAGTAACAACACTGCTATTTACCGTGCTATGATATTTAAGACACTTTTTGAATGTATTTCTAGAAATCTTTGATTTAATTGTTTAAATATTTATATAATTGCTCAAATTAAAATCGATTAGAATTAATGTAATTATTTGTAACCATATTTAGTTGTTTTTACACAATAAAGATTGTAATTTATTTCTAGTTAGAGCGCCGTCTGTCGAACAATATATGAGAACAATATTTCCTTTAATTACATTAATGTAAATTGTGTAAAATTGACTATTTGGAATTATGTTAAATGCATTAGAATATTTATCATTATTATTTAGCTATATTCAGATAGTTAACAATATTGTTTTATTGGTTTGTTATAAAAAGTAATTGTAGTTACTAAGACTAGACCGTTTCATTGTAAAGCGGAGGTTATAAAAACATTGTAAGATTAGAATAGAGGACAGTTTTACTTCACTCACTTCACCAGCAATAACTCCTAATAAATACAGTGATTACATACTCGGTATTTTACTATCAACGTCCAAATTCCTGGCGCAACGCCGACATATACATGTTGAAGCGAAATTGAAAGGCATTTGGCAAAAAAGGTCAACAATATAAATGTGGCTGAGCACAAGAAACGTAGGAGGCATAAAAGGAGATGGATGGATTTTGAAAATTATGAAAAGGGTGAGTGCAGATATGAAGACTGATAGGAGACGGAATGTAAAGATATCTTTTGTGTCGATCAAACAGTATAGCAGGGTGATGGTAACGATGATTATCTTGGGGCGCGGTAGTGGCCCCCGCTAAGTCGAGAAAACGCAACACTTCCGTTAACATTTCTAGCAAACATAGAAATACAATTAGTGTTTAGTCTATAAATAAAGAAAAAATTATCAAATTTTGCAAAATAGATATAGTTTCCTAGATATACCAACTGATAATAAATAATCATAATTAATCTTCATTGCCAAGTCAATTTATTTATTTAAAACATAAAAGATCTTTAAAATTGATATGGTCACTGTAAGAAGTTGTTAGATTAGCTATTTACGTAATAATTTAATATAGAGGTAGGGACTGAAGAAATTACCGGCTTGGTATTATATGGATCTCACAGTTTTATGGTAGAAGAACTGAGTTGCGAGGCTTGGTTTTTTTACAACTTTTGTTTTTGAGGCCATTATATATAGTTTGATTGTTGTTCACAATTTCTGTAGTATATTTTACAGCTATACAATAGAGATCGTCTATGCAAATGGCCGCTGTCAGCTCCGCCCTTATGCAACGCGTTGATAAATTGTTGCGGTCGTGTTGCTGACAACACGTAACCTTAGTCTGAGAACAGTAAATTATACTAAGATTTAACTATAAACCTAAATCCATATAATATTTTACAATTTGACCGAACGGAATTTTCTTTATAAATTAAAAAAAAAAAATCTAAAAATCCATCGAAGAACCACCTATTAGGTTCTAATGCATTGCTTTAGTGCTATAATTCCATTTTCGCATCTTTTTTCGTCTTCATAATGAATTGGTTCGAGGTACATCAGTTGGACTCAATATCTATAACCGACGTAGAATTCTGTTTTATATCTATCTATTCTTCTATATATATATATATATATATATATATATATATATATATATATATATATATATAAATGATTTGCTGTTCGTTAGTCTCGCTAGAACTCGAGAACGGCTGGACCGATTTGGCTAATTTTGGTCTTGAATTATTTGTGGAAGTCCAGGGAAAGTTTATACGGTGGGAAAATATATAAAATTATTAAAATATACACGTCTAGATGGAGTAATGCAGAACAAACGATACACAAAAAGTGTCCTCGGTTTTTCGCTGTGTGAGTACGTTTTGTGTTCTTACTGTAATCCAAAGGTCAATGTGTGCGTGTTTAAGGATACCCCCTTTTAAATTATTTTCCCTATTTTTTTAAAAATTTAATAAGATGGAGGTAAATAAAATAATGATATAATTAATAGAATAGTGTTTCATTTAAATATTGTAAATACAAAAACAAAGGAAATACCTTAAATTAAAACCTGTGGCGCAGCACACGCTCGAAGAGTGTGCTGCATGAGAGGGGATCGCCGTGAACTCGTCGCGATTAGCGGTGCCGACCTGGCGCTGCCGACCATCGCCAGGGAGATGCTCGTCAGCGTCAGGAACTGGGACGCGGTCGCCGCCTTCTGTGAGGCCGTAATCTCACGGAAGGAGGCGGCGGATCGTGTTCGAGTAGAGCTCCTATTCGGCGACACATTCCGCCGCCGGTGACTCAGGCGGCGCAGGCGCGAGTATCTGCGCCTAATGCCGCCCTAGCCGAGGCCGCGGGTGATCGGACCGGGGAATTGTCCGTCACCCGCAGAGAGGCTGACCGCACGACGGCGACCAACTCCCAGGACGTCGAGAGGTGAGGTTACCCGAAAGGGTATTCCGTTGGGCCAACCACTGACGACAAGTCACATCTGCTCCGGTGGTCGGCCCAACAACGAGGTGACGTGGGTACGGGTGGATTATGGGCCCGCGCACCGTTCTTTCATCGCCCCGGACGCACTGAACCGCGCGTGCGCATACCATGGCCCACCCATAAAAAAAAAATGTTACAACCCGTCTCTTTGGGTTTGTTTTCGGAATAGTTTCCTCTTAGATTTTATGGCATGGATTATGTTATCCAATTTACAAATATGGTGACATCTTATTTGCAAATGATTAAAATTATAAGATCAAACACAATCAGTATGCAAATATGGTATTGCTATGGTCAGTACTGATTTTCCTTTATCTCCCATTATTGCGGCAAATCTCCCGAGAATAAACTGGCAACACTGTTTAATTCCATTAATTTAAAAATATCGAAATATAAAATCATGATATCTTGAAAGAATGTATTTAAATAACAAAATTAGCGATGAAAATTGATTTTGATATTGTTATATGGTTTGCCCACATAATTGCGACACAGTTTGACAGCGCACACCGGCATATTATTACTTTTTTCACGAGCACGTTACCGCGTTGTAGTTCAAACGACACTGATGTAAGGAACAAGCGAGTCAACTAAATATAGTAGACATTATTGTAAAATATAGTAGACATATAGTAGATATTATTTGGGCCGTTATGTACGGCAAATGAGCCATCTAGACGTTTATATAATCAAAGTGTCAAACATTTAATGTTCGTCCCGTCGGTTCGGAATTTTTGGCATAATTACATGTAGAGCTAGATTAAAAAAGGTTTTGGAATCGATAAGAAAAGGCGGTAATATCTCTTAGTCGTCTTTTACGACATGCACGGGTGGTGAATTGTATTCTTACTCCATCACCGCACGGATAATACTAAAGCCAAACTGATAAATACTAAAACAAAATAATTACGAAAAAGACGGTGCGAAGTTCGCCGGGTCTTATCTATACCAATAAATAAAATTGGAGTGTCTGTTTGTAATGTCAAAATAATAGGCTTTTTTCATGCTCACACGGTTACTTGCACGACACCTATGCCTAAAATAGCAATTGAAAAATTTTTGTCTGTCTGTCTGTCTGTCTGTCTGTTTGTTCCGAGTAATCTTCAAAACGGCTGGACCGATTTCAAAAATTCTTTCACCAATGGAAAGCTATAATATCAGGGCGTAAGCTAGGCTATATTTTATACCGGTATTCCTACGGGAACGGGAACTACGCGGGTAAAACAACCATAACCTATAACCGAAGCGAAGCGAGGGCGGGTTGCTAGTACATATATAAATTTCTTGTATACGTGTTTATGTCACTGAATTCCTCCTAAATGGCTGGCCCGATGTTGATGAATTTTTTTGTGTGTTCAAGAGGATTTGAGAATGATTTAGATTCTCAATTGGACCCGGTAGGTGGCGCTATTCGGGCAGAAATATAACATAACTTCAGAACGACTTTACCAATTTCGTCCATCTTTTTTTAAGTGTACTTTGAAAAAGGCTTTCATGGAAAAAAAAAGTAGCGTCGAAAATTATAAACTTTAAGAAAACCTGACTATATAAACTGTGTACAGGACAACGTCTGTTGAGTCAACTAGTCTTTATATATAAATTTCTTATGTACGTGTATGTCACTGAACTCCTCCTAAACGTCTGGACGGATGTTGATGAAATTATTTGAGTGTGTCCATGGGGGTTTGAAGATGGTCTAGATACACAATTGGACCCGGCTTCTGTGTTATTTGAACAGAACAGTGTCTATTGGGTCAGCTAGTATTTCGTTTATATTTACATATATATCAACTGCTTACCATTGCTTTAATTTCAAAAGATAAAAAACAAATAAAATCACTGCAGGAATTGCAAATATATAGACCATTTTTTGGTAATCCATAAAAAAATATCCTATATCCTAATAAATATAGAATATTTTTTTATCTCAATGTAGTATTCCCGTGGTATAATAGTACATGTTTATTTTTGTTATTCAATCAAGGATAATCATTTGAACAGGTTCGGATAAAATTGCGAAAGTTATTGTTTATGTAGATGAAGCCGCGGACTAAAGCTAGTAATTTCAATAATTTCTGTGTTCAATAGCTAAGGAAAGTAGATATTGCTTTTATAACGTAGAAAAAAAATACGTAAAATGGCATTATCTATACATATAATAAAACCGTAGAGATCGAATGTCTGTACATAGAAAAAAAATGCTAAAAACCAAGATGTTAGAAGTAAAATAGAACACGTCCAGATTTTTTTTAATTTTTTTTGTTTCTCTGTGTGTTTTTCTATTTGTCTGTTTATCTGTTTGTACGGGTTAATCGCCGAAGTTATTGGACCGATTTAATTGAAATTTTACATGGAGGTACCTTATATCCCCGGTCAACATTTAGGATACTTTTAATCTCAATAAATTAAAGAGTTCCCGTGAGATAGTTAAAAAACTATAGTAATTTATACAGCTTAATACACAATCTGATTAATTGAAAATCGATGTAAAAAGACTCATTATGAAAGAACATTCTGAAAATCAACCCTTCAGGAGATATATTCTTTTCTAAGGGTGTAAAATAGGGGATGAATAATGTTTTGATATTTTTCACTCTAATACACAAATTATAAATTCATACAATGCCAATGATTAATTAACTGCATTGATAGCATAGTGGTTAAGATATCAACCTACCATGCCAATGTCACGGGTTCAATTCCAACGCAGGACAATCTTTTGTGTGATCGACAAATTGTTGCTCTGAGACTGGGTGTTATTTGTGTTCTCACTCACATGTTTGTGAGGTTTGCCTAATTGGAGGATGTACGAAATTCATAGTATGTAGAATAGAAAAAGAAGGCTATGCAAGATCACTCGAACAGCTTCTTTTGACCCCCAGCACATTATGTTGTCGTGGTATCGTCCTCGCACGGTCAGTCACTTTACGGGTGGCTGACTAATCCCCGGTTCAGCCAACCGTGTCTGACTAGGGTGGTTTATTTATTGCCGTTGTTGGCAAACGAGCAAGAAGCACACCGATACTGCTCATGGACTTTTGTGGGGTCGCTGTCTACCGTGAAGAAATTGAAGAGAGTGTGAATGCGTGCATTGTGGTTTGGTAATACTAAAAGCATCACCAAAACCCACCACATGCGGACACCCTCAGAAAGTTTGGCTTCCAGCTCTCTCGCTCTGGAAGGACCGGTTCGCGACATTAGATGGACGACTATCGAGAGTGTGATTCTATTACATAAAGATAGTAAGGCGCAAGCACTTGGGCTAGCCACCAACCGCCGCCACAGCGGTGAAACGAGTCAGCTTGGAAGATTTTTTTCGTGACTCGCTTGGCCGAGTTCTTACGCGAGATAACTGTCAAGCAGAAGATGCTGACCTCTAAGACCTCCTCTCTCGACTATGATCTAAGTGATGGTCGGCAGCTTCGGCAGTAATGCTTGCGATGAATTCACGGCATTGCGCTACCCAGGCCACACAGACCTCAAAAGTATGTCTGCTGTATCTTAGCTGGAACTATAATTGAGGGCAGGCTCCGTATATTTCCACATTTATGTTCCACGGGAAAGTTCTAGCCAAAGCGCACGCTACCTCGGTCGACATGGTACGGTATCTGCATGTAGCCCTAAGCTTTCTTCTGGCTTTTTGCGAATGCCAGAAGAAAGTTTTAAGGCAAGTGGTCAGAACTCGCCCACGCAGGTGGTGTCAGAATACGCCCGACAGGTGTATAGTTACAGGGCCTATGAAACAGTAAATCATCCGTTTTATATAGGGCCACTCTGAAGCGGCAGCGTGACTTATCGAATCTCCACCTCGATATCGAGTACGGCCAAACGTATCACTTATTTAAATTAAGCCCAGCCAGGAGAGAGTCTAGCCTCAGCAAATATACCATACAATCACCCGCAAGTACAATTTCAGCTGGGAGCAGTACAATATAGGCGTTAGCACAAAGTCTACTGCGCGCTTCACGCAGAGACTACTGCGCCGCTCCATATAGTCTGGAATCAGCCGCCTTAGGTATAGAAGCACCCCCTGATAACAGCGCCTCCCTGATATACCAGATTGATAAACTGTTAAATGAGTTGACGTCATCTAAATACAGCGCCAACAGCACCTCTCCACCAGTGACTGCCTTGATTACAACGGGCCACAAGCATAGAGAGGCTATGAGTCTGCCAGAAAGAATTAGTCTGATTGAGACAACCTTGCTAAAGTGCTGGTTGATGCGGGCAATCAAGATTCTCTACACTAGCTTACCCACATCATCCAGACCAACACGTTGGGCCTGTAGAACCCTGAACACAGTACAAAGTTATCTGTGATTGCCTCTGCTACAGATGATTTCTACGCGAATGAAGTTTCGGGCAAAAGCTAGTAGTATATAATTGCACACAAATAAATGAAATGATATAAAAAGCAGGTAATTTTGTATCTTGAAAGTAAAGTAGCAGTTATAACGTATCAAAATTTCGTTAAATAACTTTAAAACTCAATTTCCCTATTGGCCAGGGAACAATTTCAGTCATCATACTTATTAAAGAGATTTTCTCAACGTCAAATTCCAAAACACTTTTACTCGACTGAAGTTTTACTTGATTTAAATTAAAATGGACTATCGTATGCTATATGATTTATGAAACTCTAAAGCAAAATATAACAGTATGCGTAAGGCTTCAAACTAATACAGTATTATATTGCAGTTATAATCCTTCTGCCAACATCGCATCCGTTAGGATATTAAAGTTTTATATTTCATATGACCATTCCTTACTCTAAATTTTATGAAATCGTTATCTCTAAGTCTAACGTTAATAACTTTTATTCACCTGACAACTTTGAATGAGCAATTTTTGTACCTATATTTCTATAATTCTATAATTTAAAATCTTGGCAAGGACTACAACGATTTCCATAAATTGCAAGTTCAGTTAAGTTGTGAAATCCATAGTCTCTTAATCCAAGTCACCCTAGTTGTCTGAAGTCAAGGAACTCTGCACCTGTGGTCGGCCCAACGACGAAGGCGACGTGCTATACGGGTGGGTTACGGGTGTGCGTGCTTACGCCCCTCTGTCGCCCCGGACGGAGCCGGACGAGGAGTCCGTAATCCACCCAAAAAAAATAAAAACCCTAGTTCGATTATTGGCTTTCTCATATTTTTTTTATTTTCAATTTATTTATTATAGTAAATTAAAAAAAAATACACGATTTACCAAAAACAAAATACCGAGCCATGCTCGACCATACAGGTAACTTTTTATAACGTATTTAAAAGGAGACTTACTTCTGCTGTCTTTATGTGATATATACTGCTTGTTACTATGTTACATACCCTAGGTGTAATACACTGAATTATCGTTAATAACTACTAATTGTTGATCATGCTTTTCACTCCTGGAATATCAGCAATGAAACATGTTTGTCGTATGCCTTAACTTATTGGAGTATTTTTATTCTTTTAAAGGTAAAACTAGTCAATTATGTATGATGCTTATACATATTCATGGAATGTATTGCACGAATGGTCCATGTATATTCAACGGATGAGACAACTAACGAAAATATCGCAACGGAAACATGAGCTACGTATATTCGTTTTATATTTCACCATCTGGACTACTCAGGGATCGTATATAAAATAAACAGTACAAATTTATAGTTTGCATTTTAAATCCCAAATTATAATTACAAATTTTAAATAAAGGCTTTATTTAACATTTATGTTTTACTTCTTTTACAAAATACATTTTACATTATTCTAAAACTTTAAAAACTTCTGAAAACATTTTCTCTCTTGAAATAAAACAAAGAGTCTAAGTCTTACATTTAAGTATAGATAACACAGAAAAATACCTATTTTCTAACCAAGTATTATTCTATTGATTAAAAATTGATTAATTTTTTGCTATTGTTATTTGTTATTATTATTTATTGAAGTAGCAATGGGCAGACCACATCGCGCGACAAACCGACATCCGCTGGGGAAGAAAGGTTCTCGAGGGGCGACCACGTTTCGTACGATGCAGAGTAGGACGCCCAACTAGGTGGACCGACGACCTGGTGAAAGTTGCTGAGCGTCGTTGGATGCAGGCGGCACAATACTACACTTTGTGGCGTAATATGAGGGAGGCCTACGTCCAGCAGTGGATGGCGATAGGCTGAAATGCTGATGATGTTATTTATGGACTATATAATATGTGTGCCCGTGTGGCGACGGGCTATATAATACATATGTCGCCACCCCTTACTTGCCCGTGGGAGTCGTAAAAATCGGCTAAGGGTTCACCAGGAGAGCAGGGCAGCAGCTCTCTCCTGGGAAATGTAAAACACCTATACTGCGATCGTCAACCCGCCTGCCAAGC
Source organism: Lymantria dispar (assembly GCA_032191425.1). Taxonomy (NCBI): domain Eukaryota; kingdom Metazoa; phylum Arthropoda; class Insecta; order Lepidoptera; family Erebidae; genus Lymantria; species Lymantria dispar. Next base: position 24,563,740 of record CM063452.1, on the reverse strand, counting down.
GTAGCGATTACGGCAAAATTCGACCTCGACATACTCCGACGACGAGGTGGAGGCATTTTACGAGGACATCTCGAAAGCCATACACACGTCCAAAACCCACTTCACGGTAGTCATGGGAGACTTTAACGCGAAAATAGGCAAAGGGAGTGATGATGAGTTGAGAGTGGGGAAACATGGATATGGATAGAGAAACCAGAGGGGCCAGAAACTGGCTGATTTTCTGGAGAGGGAAAGGTTCTTTATGATGAATTCCTTCTTCGGGAAGCAGCCACAAAGGAAATGGACCTGGATTAGCCCCGATGGTTTAACAAAAAACGAGATAGACTTCATCTTGTCAGACAAACGACAGATATTCAATGGTCTCAGTAATCAGCAGGATTAAAACTGGGAGCGATCACCGGATGGTACGAGCCACATTGAATATCCACACAAAAGTCGAGCGGTCACGCTTGATGAAGTCTACACTCCGACCTACATCTGTCCAATACCAGAACCTCGAAGGCTTTCAACTCGAATTACATAATCGCTTCCATTGTCTGGACGAATGCGAATCTCTGAACGATATGAACAACAGGTTCGTGGAAACTGTCCACGCGGTTGGGTCGAAATTTTTCAAGGCTCACCGCGTTAATAGACCTAAAAAACTTTCTGACCAGACTCTCGAGCTCATGGGGCGGAGAAAAGAAATGATGGTGCAGTCTTCAGCCGATTGGTCCAAACATAGGCAGCTAAATAGGCAGATCTCCAGGTCTGTGCGTCGCGATATTCGCCGATTTAATACGCTCCGTATTAAAGAAGCGATAGAGCGGAATCGTGGCTCAAAAGTGTTCGCACAAGATCTGTCTATTGGGCAAAGCCAAATGACTAAGCTGAAGACCGACGATGGCACTGTCATTTCATTCCAAAGTGAGATCTTGGGAGAGGTCTAAAGGTTCTATGGACAGTTATACAAATCATCCCGAAATCCTGTTGTCGGCTTGGTGCAAGATCCCAGATCCAAGCTAACTCGGCTAACCGGCTAACCGAAGAAATCCCGGACATCAGCTTGTACGAGATCAGAATGGCTCTCAAACAACTACGTAACGGTAAGGCACCGGGAGATGACGGAATTACGGCAGAGCTTCTGAAGGCGGGCGGCAAGCCAGTCTTAATAGCCCTTCAAAAGCTATTTAATTCCGTTATCCTCGGGGGCGACGTTCCAGAGTCGTGGACCAGGAGTGTGGTGGTGCTGTTTTTCAAGAAGGGTGACAAAGCTCTTCTAAAGAACTACAGACCCATCTCACTCCTGAGCCATGTTTATAAGTTGTTCTCGAGGGTCGTTACCAATCGACTCTCGCGCAAGCTTGATGACTTCCAGCCGCCCGAATAAGCCGGCTTCCGAAAAGGCTATAGCACCATAGACCATATCCCCACGCTTCGGCAGATTATACAAAAGACCGAGGAGTATAATCGGCCCCTGTGCTTAGCATTTGATTGATTTATATCGAAGTGCTGAAGTGTTTGTATAGGAACGCCACAATGTCAGTCCCTATCCGGGATAAGAGTACGAAACCGATCCAGTTGCAGAAAGGCGTGAGACAGGGAGATGTCATCTCACCGAAACTGTTCACCACTGCACTGGAAGATGTCTTCAAGCTCTTAGACTGGACTAGACTCGGCATCAACATTAACGGCGAATACATCACTCACCTTCGATTTGCGGACGATATAGTTGTTATGGCAGAATCCATGGAGGACCTTGGCACAATGCTCAATGATCTCAGCAGGGTATCCCAACTAGTGGGTTTACGAATGAACATGGACAAGACGAAAGTCATGTCAAATGCCCATGTCATTCCTGTACCGGTCCTAGTTGGCAATGCGATTCTTGAAGTTGTCGATCACTATGTTTACCTAGGACAAACAGTCCAGTTAGGTAGATCCAATTTCGAGAAAGAGATCAGCCGACGAATCCAACTCGGTTGGGCAGCGTTCGGGCAACTTAAGAGGATCTTCTCGTCCAACATACCTCAGTCTCTGAAAACACAGGTCTTTGACCAGTGTATGTTACCAGTGATGACTTACGGCACGGAAACGTGGTCCCTAAATGTAGGCCTCATATCAAGGCTCAAAGTCGCTCAGCGTGCTATGGAGCGGGCTATGCTCGGGATTTCTCTGCCGTGGGTGCCGTACATATTGGTATACGGTTTTATTTCGAGTTTTTCTTCTCTTGCACAGATGCAATATGCATAATATTAATTCTCTTTGTCGTCTTTTACGACATCCATGGGCAAAATAGGAAGTGGAGAACTGTATTTTTACTCCGCAGATAATCATTACACAGTTCTCTATGTAATGTATGGATATTATTAGCATATTATTGTTTTGTGTTGGTTGTTTTGTTCTGAGAATATTAATGTTTCATCCGACAATAATATTTTTTGTTTTCAAAATATTCCCAAATCGAGATATTAAATATTCTTGAAACTAGAACAATAACTTTTTTCAGAATATCATGATATTTAATGTCGTATCAATGTGTTTTAAACGAAAAAAAGATAAAGGTAAAGAAGAACATTTCCCTGCCATTTTGTAGGAGATGAGAGTCTACATTAATTATTCATTAAGTATTTATTCTTGAGATACACTTGAACATACGCCTCATTGACTGTAGATAATGCCTTTATCGCACGGGAAAGGGAATTCATCATATTATATTCTTTACTCGTCAGAATACAGACAAAATACATATTAGAAAATACGTATAAACTATGAATCTGTAAAACATATGTAAAGTTAAAGACTCGCATACGAAATTGCAAGAGGAATAGGATTTGGTAAAGTTTGTCTGAGATAAACATAATTATTTCGCTGTCTGTTAATTGTTTTAGAAAGCTAATCTTTGCTAGTAGCGTATGTATTACAAAGGTAATGTATAAATACTGTTATACGCTTGCTTTGTTCACTTTTTACTTTAAGTTTCTTTATATCTAAGAGCATTAGAGTGACAAATTTTAAATTATCTCATATATTATTAAAGTTATATTATTGGCATATTAAAACAATTTTCGTAATTCATTATCAACACAGCTCATATACGTCTGAGCCTCCTCCGTAAAAGGAGAGAAATAGAGCTATTAAACCACGCTAGTAAGACGAGTTGATATAGGGTATTGTTTCGAATGTTTCTCTTCTTACATAGATGTTATATGCATATTATATCCATTTTTTTTTAGGGATGCGTTGCGGTCGGCGCGCTCTTCGCACCACTCCGTCCGGGGCGACAGAGGGGCGTAAGCACGCACACCCACAACCCACCCACGATGCACGTCGCCTTCGTCGTTGGGCCGACCACTGGAGCAGAGTGACTTGACGTCAGTGGTCGGCTCGATGCAATACCCCCTATTTGGGGTACTCTCCCATCGACCGACGTCCCCCTCTCGGGGAAGACGTCGGTCTTTCCTCACGCGGTCGGCCTCTCGGCGGGTGACGGACTATCCCCGGTCACGTCACCCGCGACCTCGGCTAGGGCGGCATGAGGCTTAGGTATTCGCGCCTGCGCCGCCCCAGTTGCCGGCGGCGGATCGCCTCATCGAAGCTGCGCTCCTCGTGCAGGCGATGCGCCGCCTCTTTCCGCGAGACTACTGTCTCGTAGAAGGCTGCGACCGCGTCCCAGTTCCTGACGAAACCGACCATCCTGGCGATAGTCGGCAGCGTCAGGTCGGCACCGATGATTGCGACGAGTTCACGGCGCTGATCTGCCCAAGCGTCACAGATCTTGAGCGTATGCTGCGCCGTGTTCTCGTCGCAATCGCAGTGGTGGCAGGACGGTGTACTCGCCCTCCTAACGACGTTGTGCAGGTATCATTTGCTCATCTGATCAGCTTGGTGCAGTAGGTTAATTTCGCTGATCGTTAGAACATTTATGACATAAGAAAAAAAAGGAAAGTATACAAAAGCACTTTATCTTCTTTATATATAAATTTCTTGTGTAATTTTTTTGTGTACGTGTGTATTGACATACAGACGTACACAAAAAAATTCATCAACATCGGTTCAGCCGTGTAGGAGAAGTTCAGTGATCTGAACTCCTTCTAAACCGCCCAACCGACGGTGATGAAATTTTTTTCGTATGTTCAAGGGGATTCAAGAATGGTTTAAATTCACAATTGGACCCGATAGGTGACGTTGCTGTCGATTTCAAGGAGAATTCCTTTTATTTTATTTGAACAAAACAACGTCTGTTGGGTCAGCTAGTGTTTATATATAAATTTCTTGTGTACGTGTGTAGGTATGTCACTAAACTCCTCTTAAGCGGCTGGACCGATGATGATGAAATTTTTTGTGTGTGTTCAAGGGGATTCGAGAATGGTTTAGATTCACAATTGAACCCGGTTGGTGGCGTTATCGATTTCAAGGAGAATTCCTTTTATTTTAATTGAACAAAACAATGCTTGTTGGGTCAGTAAGTAATTTATAATTTCGTAATAATAATTGTTAAAAAGTGTTGACAGAGTAAGAATACACTTTACCGCTCCTCTCTTGATCCGTATGAGTCTTAAATGATGAATAACGGATATGATACGCAAATAATATCTATACAAGAAATAAGACACGAAAAGTCGACATAAAATCCTATGCCAATACGTCTGATTAGCGCGGTAAAGTAGGTTAATTTCCCTTCTATTGTGGAGGGGTCTAAAAGTGGGGGAGTCTAAAAGTGTATATGGGTTGAGATGATGATAATTATTTGACATTGTTATAATCACAGGTGTAAGAATTCTTTTCTACTTATTCAGACTTATAAAAGTGTACCTACAACGTGATTAAATGTAAAGTAGGTCAAAGACCTTCCACTTACCTTAATTCGCCCGCCTATGAGAACGGATGACATTGAGGCTTCTAAATTAATACTATTATGTTTCAGCTTTCATCTTTGAGCCTTTTCATCCCAACTAATGCTGGTTTTTGGCACTAATGAAACATTTACGTGGAATTTGACAGCTCTTAAAAAAGAAAAAGGTCTCGTATCGGTAATCTCTCGAGACGAGTGCCTATTTTAACTTTTGCGTGGCAAGAACGAGTGAAAATCGTTTTCTTCGACAAAATGATAGACATTTACCGAGCTTAAGTACTGGTGAATAAACTACGTTTCTTGAATTGCCTTATTCATTACTATTGCATCATACACTTAAATATACTCGGCAAACGTTTCCAGTACTTAAAAGCTTTGGTTATTATTATCTGACAAATATTGATATATCTTTCATATCAAGTAGGTGTATTCAATGTTTCAATTGCGTGATATGGTGCTAGATTAGTCGAAACACTTTTTATTTTCATCTCTCGAGAAGAGCAAATATTTCACAGATAATTTCTCACTATTATATTAATTAAACAAGTATCTATACCAATAAATAAAATTGGTGTGTCTGTTTGTAATGTCAAAATAATAGGCTTAATAATAGGCAAAAATAATAGGCCTTTTTCATGCTCACATGTTTATTTGCACTATACATATGCCTAAAATACACTTTATATTTTTTTGTCTGTCTGTTTGTTTCGGGTAATCTTCAAAACGGCTGGGCCGATTTCAAGAATTCTTTCACCAATGGAAAGCTATGATATCAGGCAGTAACCTAGGCTATATTTTATCCTGGTATCCCCACGAGAACGGGGACTACGCATGAAAGACGACTGAAACCGAAGCGAAGCCATGGCCGGTTGCTAGTTTTACATATTTGGTTTGAAGTATAATTTCTGGCACGGTCCAAATCGGATTACTAATCTGATTTTAAAATTCTATCTCGGAACAGAAAGCTGTGTCACATTTGGATTAAAATAAAATTTATTTATTGTATTCATAAAAAGTTTAGTTAGAGCATATTTATATGTACCACCTTTGTATTTAAATAGATCTCATTACGGTACATAACGTTAAACCGTTTCACGCCATTGTCTAAAAAAAATTGTTTACTTATAACTTTGTATATTTAACAGCGGATCAGGTTAGGTCCCATCAGAATACGTTCAGCTGAATATTCTACACAAGATAAAAATATGGCTGACTAAACTGCTGACGCAAAGAACAAGATATTTTCAAAATATAGCCCACAATAAAGAGTCTGATAAGAGAGATAGGTAACAATATTTTTTTATTTTGTGAGAAAATTTTTAGTCCTACGTATTAGAGGGCGACGCTAGGATGGCGTTGATAAGGTTCCAAACTAACCAAGAAAACTTTACAATCCACAATTATAAATTTACAAGTATAAGCCCCTTTTATCTTGTAGGTACTATTAAGACAACTACAGAATATAAACAAAACAATAAATATTACAAATGTTTTTAAAATTTTACATTTTTAAACTAAATTCAATGTTACGTATTTCGCCTTAAATAGCCTTTTTGGCGTGCAGTAAGAAATCATAGCGATATTCTCTACAAGAGTGACATATATTACGTCATATCTTTTAAACTGTCGCTTATTTTCAATGAAATATAATACTCTGACGTTGTTCATAATTTTACTTGTCATGAAATTTAAACATTATGTTTTAAATTTCTCTCATAAATTTATTAGCTGTCCGATTTTTGTATAATTAATAAAAAAAAAGTATTAGTAGCAGCGAAAAAAATACGTTTTCAAGAGATTTACTTGCTACATTGATATAGTGTTTTATTTCAAGATTGCCTGCTTTTCCACTATTATCTATTTATATTAATTAGATATTTCTTATGACCTCCACGGGAAAAAAGTCCACCGCTGATGGATAATATGCTAAAAGTTGTCACTAAAATATGTTATGTAATAACGGAGTTGGTGTTAAAAGTGGAACACAGAAGAACACAAATTACTCCCCGAGCGTTCAAAGTTGTATATCGTTTGTAAGTTTACGCGGCCTGTTTCCAGAGGCGACACTACTGAAACTTGTATCAGCAATGTACTAGATTATATTTTCCGTTCTCAACGGTGGTGTGATTTTGATTATTTTTTGTTATATTTATATCGAATATCACTATTCACACCAACTGTCAAGATTTTGCTATTTTAAAATCTACACATTAGGGCTTGATAATCTAATAATGTGGTAGTATTTCCGTATGGTGACCGAGTATGAATACAATTCACCATCCCTTAGTCGTCTTTTATGACAACCTTGGGTGTCATAAAAGACCACTAAGGGAGGACCATCTATGCAAGAGATAGAAAACTCGAAACAAAACCCTACGTTTCTGATTAGCATGGGATATGAGGTCAATTTCCCTCCTATTACGGTGGAGGCTCGAGCCCAGCAGTGGGATGTATATTATTGTATATGATCCAAAATGATGATGATGAATCTAATAGTAATTAAGAACGCGCTCTTTGTTATTAATTCTACCTGACGCGTTTGTTTAGTGGAACGGTTATATTTAGGTACTAGCAATCCGCCCTCGCTTCGCTTCGGTTATAGGTTGTAGTCGTTTTACCCGCGTAGTTCCCGTTCCCGTGGGAATACCGGGAAAAAATATAGCCTAGTTTACGCCCTGATATTATAGCTTTCCATTGGTGAAAGAATTTTTGAAATCGGTCCAGCCGTTTTGAAGATTACCCGGAACAAACAGACAGACAGACAGACAGACAGACAAAAATTTTTAATTGCTATTTGAGGCATAGCTGTCGTGCAAATAACCGTGTGAGCATGAAAAAAGCCTATTATTTTGACATTACAAACAGACACTCCAATTTTATTTATTGGTATAGACTAGCAATCCGCCCTCGCTTCGCTTCGGTTATAGGTTATAGTCGTTTTACCCACGTAGTGCCCGTTCCCGTGGGAATACCGGGATAAAATATAGCCTAGTTTACGCCCTGATATTATAGCTTTCCATTGGTGAAAGAATTTTTGAAATCGGTCCAGCCGTTTTGAAGATTACCCGTAACAAACAGACAGACAGACAAAAATTTTTTGATTGCTGTTTTAGGCATAGGTGTCGTGCAAATAACTGTGTGAGCATGAAAAAAGCCTATTATTTTGACATTACAAACAGACTATTATTATTATTATTGGGAGTGGTAGGACCACACTGTCGACAGTTATCTGTCTACAGCCGCGGGCCGGTCCGTCCGGGGCAGTACCACGCTCTCGCAGAAAATCGACGTCTGAGTAGTAGCAATTTGTTACTGCGCTTCGTTCGGTGAGCGAGCGAGCCGGAAGCCCAACTTTCTGAGGGTGTTTACGTGTGGAGGGTTTTGATGGTGCCTTTAGTATCACCGAGCCTCAATGCACACATTCACACTCCCTTCACTTTCTTCGCGGTAGGCAGCGGCCTTGTAAAGGTCCATGAGCGGTAGCAACACTTATCATCAGGTTTACTATTTGCTCGTTTGCCACCGCTTGCAATAAAAATAAAAAAAAAGACACTCCAATTTTATTTATTGGTATAGATACATTGGGTTCATCTAGTTCATGTTATTATTTAGCTTATAAACATTTATTATTTCGACTGATAGAGGCTCGCGCATAGTCAGTTACTATTAGTACACTTGGCACACAATACAATGCACCTCGCCAGGTTATAAGTTGCGTGGACGACAACGATCTCTGTTGGTATCAGATACTGTGCGAACTTATATTCTTCAAACAGTACTACTTCATCGCGCATTACACTACGCTCACAAATCCTAGCTAAATCGTGCATAGAATGTATTTCGTGAATAGTTGCGGTGTATTCATCATCACCATCATCATCGCAGCTCATTTACGTCCCACTACTAGGCCCGAGCTTTTTTTAGGGGCAAAACATGGTGCGTTGCGCTCCATCCACCTGGAGCGACGAGAGGGTACCTGACCATGTCATCAGCCTAGTATACAATAAGGACTAAGGACTAAAATAAGGACTGAAATTAACCTACTATACCACACTGGTCAGACGTGTTGGTATCAGGTTTAATTTTGATTTATTCATCCATATTCCACACAAGCATAGCACAGCACGGCTGTTTTTGGCCAACTAATAGTTAATATTTTCTCAACGGTCTAATAATATGGAGGGTAGGCAGCATCATCATCGTCTCAGCCCATACACGTCCCACTGTTGGGCTCGGGCCTCCTCTATTATAGGAGGGATGATAACCTACTATACCACGCTGGTCAGACTGGTTAGTATAGAGTTTTATATCGAGTTTCCCTTCTCTTGCATAGATGTTATATGCACACTATATCCCTTAGTCGTCTTTTAAGACACCCACGGGTAAGAAAGGGTGTGATGAATTATATTCTTACTCCATCACCACAAAGAAATAAAATTCAATCATCCTCTATTAACTAAATAACAGGATCCAACATCTTGTACATATGTTAATATCAGGTTGACCGAGCTTCGCTCGGCATATTTTTGTAGAATTTATTTAGATATATATTAATAAAAAATAAATAATGAAAAATATATAAAAAAATACAAAAAGAGAATAATAATAACAGCGAGATTCGAAGCGACGCTATTTGAATTCCAAAAAAACCAAAATTAGAGCCGGTCAACTTCCCAACTGAGCTATCGTAACTCATGACGTTGACAACGAAATTTGAAATCATATACTTTTAAAATTTAATGTCATTGTATAGTTTTACTAAAAACACGGACAAAACAACATTTTCTATAAATAAAACCTAGCTAGATCGATTATTTGGACCTCGAGACCTCTAGTAAGGGGGTGGTGAATTGTATTCCTTATTCATCATACGAAAAACAAAATTTACTTATTATATATTCCACAAACAATCTATAGTATATTTGTTATAGTTTCGCAAACCAAGAATAACTATTCTGTCCGTATGGGGATGCAGTAAGGGTAAAATTCAGCACCTATTTTATAGTGGCTGTCGCAAAAGACGACCAAGGGATATATGCATATCTTATATCTTTAAACGAGCAATTCTACGTGCCGACGGCTGTACGCGGGGGTCATCCGGTCGATGGCCCTGTACGGCGCACCGGTGTGGGCGGGGTCCATGACCGCCCGACTTAGGGCCCTTCTGTGGCGACCACAGAGGGTCACGGCGGTCAGGGCCATCCGCGGATACCGCACGGTGGCGACGGAGGCAGCGTGCCTATTGGCCGGGACTCCCCCGTGGGACCTGGAGGCGGAGATGCTCGCCGGACTATATCGGCGGGTGACGGGGGTGCGAGCGGAGGGCGGTGTGGTCTCGTTAAGGGATCTCACCGCCTGGCGCGTCGACGCCCGCCGAGACGTCATCGCCCGTTGGGCAGTCCGGCTAGAGAGGCCTCGGTTCGGGGTGCGAACCGTGGAGGCCTTCCGGCCGGTGCTGATGCAATGGTTGGAGAGGCGGCACGGGGTGCTCTCCTTCCGACTGGTGCAGGTTTTGACGGGGCATCGGTGCTTCGCCAAATACCTGCACAAGGTCGTTAGGAGGGAGATTACACCGTCCTGCCACCACTGCGATTGCGACGAGGACACGGCGCGCCATACGCTCGAGGCTTAAGGGGCTTGGGCAGTGCAGCGCTGTGAACTCGTCGCAATCATCGGTACGGACCTGACGCTGCCGGCTATCGCTAGGGCGATGGTCGACAGCGTCGGGAATTGGGACGCGGTCGCAGCCTTCTGCGAGACAGTGATCTCGCGGAAGGAGGCGGCGGATCGCCTGCGTGAGGAGCGCAGCCTCGATGAGGAGATCCGCCGTCGGCGACTGGGGCGGCGCAGGCGCAACTATCTGCGCCTCATGCCGCCCTAGCCGAGGCCGCGGGTGACGTGACCGGGGATTAGTCCGTCACCCGCCGAGAGGCCGACCGCGTGAGGAAAGACCGACGTCCTCCCCGAGGGGGGACGTTGGTCGATGGGAGGGTACCCCAATAGGGGGTATTCCGTCGGGCCGACCACTTACGACAAGTTAACGCTGCTCCAGTGGTCGGCCCAACGACGAAGGCGACGTGGTTTTCGGGTGGGTCGCGGGAGTTGCGTGCTTAAGCCCCTCTGTCGCCCCGGACGGAGTGGTGCGGAGGCGCTTAAAGAATTTTCAGATGACGTGTATCGACATGAACTTTAGGAATATCACCCGTAAGTTGGTTAAGAACATAACAAGACAATTGAATTTGAAAAGTGCCATGAATTGCTTTAAGGTGAGCATGACAACTTTCTGATATTTTATCACAATTAGTGTTACCTATTCCAATTACATTTAAGGGATCTAATACATTACACTTTAGATCTAGTTTTTGTTGCAGAGATTTCGTGATGAAAGAGGTTTGACTACCGATATATAACAAAGCACGAACCTTCTCTGATTGTTTATTTATAGGATTATATACTTCTATTATTGCAGTAGACAATAGAACATTATCATTTTAGTGTCGTGATAAGGCTGCAACGGTCTGTTTATTATCTTCCTTTGAATTACAGTTAGTGGGGGTGCTGGAATCATGAAGCATCGTGTTATGTTTCTGTTTACATTGTCTACACGAACCCATACCACACTCAGAAGCCGGATGACCTTGACGCAGATAATTCTTACATAATTTGTATTGAGACGCACATAGTAATAGATTTAGATATAAAATCTGGACAATTATATATTCTATGATCTCCATTGCACAAAGCACAAGGATAAATCTTAGATATATTATTGTATGATTCGGCTATATTTGTGGACGCAAAAGAGTTTGTATTAATAAAACGATCTGATTTCTTGTTAAATTTGATGTAGTTAGAATTAAACTGAGGTGAAACTAATGATTGTGAGTGACGGGTTTTTGCTTGGTATTTGAAATTATTATCATTATTATTTAGTAATTTGCTACGATTTAGTGACTCAATAACATCAGCGCGACCGATTAAAAATTTATGAAATTGTTCCAAACTTGGAACATCATCTAAAGTATTACGGTATTCTTCGCACTTTAGTACGGTTCGATTATCCAATTTAGAAGATAACATAAATATTAATAGTAAGTCCCAGCTGTCAGTGGGCTGACCTAAACCGCTTAGCGCTCTCAGATTTTTAGTTACATTATCAACCAAGTAACGAAGTGATTTATCTGACTCACGAGTTAGTTGCTTAATATTAATTAAAGAATCTAAATGATGATCGATCAGAATTCTTTTGTTATCATGCCGTTCGCTAATTAGTTGCCAAGCTTCTCTATAGTTAGTTGAAGATACTTCAAGATTAGATATTACACGTGCAGCACCCCCTTCTAAGTATGAAACCAAATAATGAAACTTATGTATGTCTTGAATGTGCTCATTTTTGTGAACCAAGCTGACGTAAGTATCTCTAAATTCTAACCAAGGGAAATGTGAACCGTCAAATTTTGAAATTTGAATTTTAGGTAGTTGAAAACCAATGTTTTGATAATCAGAGTCCGCATTTATTGTTATAGACTGACGACGCTTAACATCATCCTCACAGATGTATTTTTTCAATTCAGTCTTAGCTACAGCTCTATACTGTACAATTAATTGTTCAATGCGTTCTCGTTCATCAAGCTCCGACTCCATGTTTGAAGCGTTTAGAACCTCAATCTCTATCTGAATATCGTCAAACCTTGTCGATAATCCTTGAAATTTATCCAATTTTAGATCTAATTCGGCAAGTCCTATATTAGACAGTTCAGATACTTTACATATTTTATCTAAATAATTTTTAAACTTAGTGATTTGTCCTTTAATGGAGGTGCGTTTTGCGAGTAATTCGCGTAGGGATGATAACGAAACTGATTTCTCACTATCATTGGCCATCACGAATAATATATAACGTTATGTAAGGATCTATGAAATTTTCAAATACCTTTAAGTTATGTAGGTAGGTACTAATAAAATTCGACAAAGTTAAAATAAGTAAGAAAAGGAATAAAAAATATACAATTCTCACGTTAAATCTTCTATCGGCATATTCTAGGAAGCTGGTCTCAGCTGCAAGCAAAGCTGGTTTAGCTGGGCAGTCACCAATCAATGAAAATACCCGGATTGCCTCCTGAAAACGTTCGGCAAATCGATTTAAATGACGTGAAATAATTATTTTGATTTTTGTTTATTGTACATAAACCTAGAAGGAAATTAATTAGCATAAAATGCTCTAAACTGTAGAAAATAGATAAATCGAATAGATTTTATATGAGGTAGATGTAGATAATCGTTGATCTTTAACTTATTCGGCAAGAATAAAACCTATAAAATTAAGGAAAATAGCACAAATAGAGGTTAGTTACTATAATAGGCGTAAATTAGAATGGATAAATAAGTATGGAATTTGGAAATATGGTATAATTGTGGTAATATAGTGGAAAAAATGGATGGCACTTAACTTGCTACTGAAATTGAAGAATGATGATGTTCCGGTGCGATCTTTGGCTGATTCGCTGGCCAGAAAGGCTATCCTTATCTTCAATAGAGAATAACCTCCAATTCCAGTACTGCGGTAACCATTTGTATAGTCAAATTGTATGACGCAATTCTTGTAGTATTTACCAACTGTAAATCCTTGAAATCGTCCGGTCACGGTCGCCAATATTACTTGTTTAGGCGCAAGTAAGGAATTTCTATAGTGAAATTATGATATTTTGATTATTACGTGTATTGAATTGATAGAACTAGTTACATGTAGCAGCGATGAGAAAAGAGTTATTATAATTTTTATATTGAAATATTACGTCTACCTTACACTTATAAGACGCCTTATGAAAAAGTAATGCAAAACATAAACTTATGTGTGGAAGCAATTTCGATTGGCGCTTAATCATTATTGTGGAAGAAATTTAGATCGGTGCTTGAACACTGAGTATTGTGATAACTGTTCATAAGCCAGTTTGAAATAAATGTTAAGGTTGAATCATTGTCATTTTCCATTCCTATATAGAAAATTTTCATAAAATACTTTAAACGTTTCATCGCTATTACAACGGCCGTGTCCGCCGGGCCCGGCCGGGTTGGCGACAGTTGTAGCTGGGCCCGGCCGGGTTGAGAAACATACCTGGTTGCAATCTCTATGTTGGACGTCAGACATTTTAGTCCACCCGTGACTATGAACGTTGTAAAGTGTTCCAAACGTTGGGCAATCAAAATTCAAATACAAACGCGATAAAATCAATGAAGTCGTTTTATTTACAACTAGTTTATGCTCGCGAATTCGTCCGCGTGGAACAGTTACTTTGGGCTAATGCTAAATTTAACCCGCAACTTTGTTTACATAGAAGAGGAAAATATTTTTAAATAATAAGTACAATTCTGTCACACATGAGTTTTGCAAAACCTAACCGTTTATGTAGTACACGCAGCGGCAGCTCTCAAAAGGAAAAGAAACCCGATTCTGAAATATTTTTCATTGTTGCTCCGCTCCTATTGGTCTCAGTGTGATGATATATAATTTCTTCCTCAATTTTTCAAATCGAACCAGTAGTTCAAGAAATTAGCGCGTTCAAACAAACTCTTCTGCTTTATATATTAGTATAGATGTAGTTAGAAGACTATTTTATTTAAGACTAGCTGACCCGGCGAACTTCGTACCACCTTTTTTCCTAATTATTTTATTTTAGTATTTATCAGTTTGGTTTTAGTATTATCCGTGCGGTGACGGAGTAAGAACACAATTCACCAGCCGTGTGTGTCGTAAAAGACGACTAAGGGATATAATATGCATATAATATCTATATTTGCCACATTTATATAACCAAATTTCAGAAATTATTGCTCACATTGCATTGCACCTGCCTTATTTATTTCTTTTCCACCCTAGGTCGACTGGCAGAAAATGACTAAGGCATTAAGTCCGCCTTGTACCTTTTTTTGTGTGCAAAAGTTTTAAATAAATAAATAAATAATATCTATGCAAAAGAAGAAAAACTTGAAAAAAACCCTATATTAACACGTCTGACCAGCGTGGTATAGTAGATCGATTTCCCTCCCATAGTGCAGGAGATGCGAGCCCAACAGTTGGTCGTGTATGGGCTGAGATGATGATGATGATGATTTATCAGCCTCCCACAAATTTGTAAATTTGTGGGCTAAGGAAATATGACACTTTCCGTAAATTCAATTCAGTTGGATTATCAATAATTCCATTATATTGATACGTTTGAGACCGTGTCCCGAGACCGCCCCAGCCTCGGCAACTTTACGCCAATTGTAGGAAGCTGATAAATCATCTTCATCGTCTCAACCCATACATGTCCCACTGTTGGGATCGGGCCTCCTCCACAATGGAAGGGAAATCGATCTACTATACCACGCTGGTCAGACGTGTTAATATAGGGTTTTTTTCAAGTTTTTCTTCTTTTGCATAGATATTATTTATTTATTTATTTAAAACTTTTGCACACAAAAAAAGGTCTACTATCTACGCTGGTGAGACGTGTTGGTATAGTATAGGGTTTTTTCAAGTTTTTCTTCTCTTGCACGGATATTATATGCATATTATATCCCTTAGTCGTCTTTTACGACACACACGGCTGGTGAATTGTATTCTAGCTGTTTAATATACCACCTTTTTTATCGATTCCAATACCTTTTTCAATCTAGATCTATATGTAATTATGCCAAAAATGCCGAACCGATGGGTCGAACATCAAATGTTTGACAGGTAAGAACAGATTGCGTGTGAAAATAAAATTGTTGTTTTAGTATTTTACTCGCAATTTTCCATATTTTCTCACCGTTTAAACCTTTCCTGGACTTCCATAAATAATTCAAGACCAAAGATTAACCAAATCGGTCCAGCCGTTCTCGAGTTTTAGCGATACTAACGAACAGCAATTCATTTTTATATATATAGAAGATTTACTTAATGAATGTTTATATTAAAAATACAGTTTACAACTTATAATTCGATACGACCTCTGTTGTTAATTTCTTCACTTTAAGTATTATCGGTAGTGCTAAGTTTAAAATAATCAATACCATCATTTCCTGCTATTAACCTGACTACATAAGGTCGGCTAAATACGTAATCTTCTTTCATTATACACATTGAAGAAGATCAGAAGGTATAAGATGGAGGCCCAGGTCTATGTAAAGCTCTTAGTTGTCTCTTACGCTTCACGACCATTATAAGGATTGATAGTACTTATTCGTAGCCACTAACCACATAACCCACGAAGTGTAAAATAATATTTAAAAATAATTTTACTCTTCTATTAGCGTGTCCTAATAAACTTTATGGTTTTATTTGTAAACTGAGTAAATAGCTATAAATAAAAGAGAAAAAAAATATTTTATAACGTTGCGAAATATTCATACAAATCTGAGTATCTATAAAATTCTTATTGAGAATTTGTTTTCTTTTTCGTTAAAATTATCATAAAGTTTGTAGTTTAGCATTTTACGTTAAAACATTCAATCGTATTACAGTTAACAAACTTTGTGGACTAAGTCCCATTGAATAAGAATGTCAAACTTAGCACGAAGAAATATTCTTGACTCCGATTTTCTTCCAAAAACTGATAAAGCACGCTCAAATTTATCTCGAACTTTCTTCCGCATCTTTCACAATTAGTTTAGCATAACAAGACGTTTGCGTGTTGCCTTGAAAAATGACAATGTGCTCTTTTTATATTGTTTACTACTTTTAATTAAATATTTCCTCCCCCTTTTTTTTTTAATAATACCCTGCACTAATTAAAGAATCCTTGTATTGCGGGCGACTTTACAAACATGTAATTTAATGTACACAAATTACATCCGGTCTCAAAATAACAATTTGTGTATTACACAATGTATTGTCCTGCATGGGCAGCAAACCCACGACACTGGCGGGGTACATAGATATCATAACAAATAATAGCGTCGTGCAGTATCAAAGTTTTGGAAAAGGCTTATATTTTGCAATGTAATACAGTGAGGAAAAGTATGCAAATCTACAAATTTCATGCCTTTGTTCTTTATACTATTTACAATAAATATTATATCTTTAAACGAGCAATTCTTCAACAACAACTCAATAGAACATTTTGTACTAAATTTAATACTAAAGAAAGTATTTAACTTTGACCTTGAATAACTTTTGAATGAGTGAATTCATCGAAAAATGATATCAGACCTTTTTTGTTGAGCGTTTAATTCTTCTATACCAATAAATAAAATTGGAGTGTCTGTTTGTAATGTCAAAATAATAGGCTTTTTGAGCATGAGCTCACACGGTTATTTGCACGACACCTATGCCTAAAATAGCAATTAAAAATTTTTGTCTGTCTGTCTGTCTGTCTGTTTGTTCTGGGTAATCTTCAAAAGGGCTGGACCAATTTCAAAAATTCTTTCACCAATGGAAAGCTATAATATCAGGGCGTAAACTAGGCTATATTTTATCCCGGTATTCCCACGGAAACGGGAACTACGCGGGTAAAACGACTATAACCTATAACCGAAGCGAAGCGAGGGTGGGTTGCTAGTTATAAATATATATAATGGGCATTGCAGAGCAATGTATGGTTCATTAGTTACAAAAATCAGAATAAAAAATAAAAATTTTCCTATGTAATTCTTGTGGCAAATCGAAAAGTGCGATGCGGACATCCTTAACATTAATATTAAGGGCTCATATTTTCAGAGACCTATTTTAGCATCTAAACGAAACTTTTGAGCCTGATTCCGAGAGAAAAAACATTTTTTTTAAACGCCCTAATATATATATATATATATATATATATATATATATATATATATATATATACATATATATATATTCTAGCTGACCCGGCGAACTTCGTACCGCCATAATTTTTCCGTAAATATTTTTCTAAATTTCCGAAAATATAGTATCTAATAGAAGAACCATTATAGTTTTGTCGGGAAAGATGACCCGGCGAACTTCGTACCACTATAATTTTTTCGTAAATACAGGTGTATCAGGTTATGGGGCAACTGTTCAAGTATGTTGTAGTTTAACGGTCATAGATCGTAATTAGAATGTACATTACACAAAAAACAATATAACATAAAAGTTATAGTGATTTCAAAAAAATGTGTCTAAGAGTCTATGCCTCAAATGTTACGTATTATGTAGGCATGTAAAAACAGAATACATCATGTAGGCATGTAAAGCTTCGACAGTATAAATTCATCCATAATACCTAGAATTGTGCAAACGTTTCAAAGATATAGTCAGTGCCAGATAACGTGGCAAAAGACGACCTTCACCTACCTTCCCCACGATATCTTAAAATGCAAAAACATCTATCGCTTACCATACAAATCTATCGAAAAGTTGTATCGCAAAATTCTCTTGGTAGATGCCTACCAGGAAGCAACATTACAAACAGCACAACCCAAAATTTTACGAAATCTAGTAAAATTACCATAGAAAATATATGTTTTTAATATCCTATAATCATGTATTTCATTGTTTTAAAATACTAGATTAACCTGTAACTGGCGACATTTCATTATTTTATAAATAATATCATTGATAACAATGCCAAATTACTTTCAAATGTCTGAATATCAAAAGTTTTTAAGTAACATTAAAATTAAAGTACCGAGAATATTTATATAAATTCTATATAATATAGATCTTATAATTAAATACGTAATTAGCTTCGAAGAGTTATGTAACGGCCAAAAAATGCCAAGTTTTAAGTTATGACACATTTCTTTCAACTCATTTTACCGTCAGGTGTAATAAACCTAAAGGATCGCACAAGTAGATGCAAGATTTAAGGTTATGTGTATCAAACATAAAATCTTTTCTTAACTGATTTTAGCGTCAGGTGTACGAGATCAGTGGCGTCGTGTGGCCCAGTCGCCATTTTGTTTGACATTCCGTGTGGAGCACGTAAAAGATATTGAAAAAAAAATGATGGGCCTCGATGACAGTACATACCGAAAGATTGATGCATTCATAATTCATGTATCAGACAGTAGTGATAGTAACAGTAGTAGAAGTGACAGTCCAGAACTATAGATATTTGTAAAGTCATAAATAAATTATTTTAGTATATTATTTTACCTCACCTTACGTATTTAACAAAAAGTTAGCCTTAAGATAGGTTAGCTATCAGTTTCATGCTAGGGCAGTGGTAAGGTAGGCAACGTGTACGTATGCTTTATTATTGCATGTGTAGGTGTTTAATAATTCACCAGTCGGACGGGGTGGACGCCGAGGCTGGCCGCATCCGCAGTGCGTTGACGCAGATCTGCGATGCGGCCATGCCCCGGGTACGGCGTCTGCCCCCGAGGAGGGGTGTCCACTGGTGGTCCCGGGAGCTGGCGGATCTCCGGGCCGCGTGTATCCGCGCCCGGAGGGCCTACACCCGCAGCCGGCGGCGCCATCGCGATGCGGAGTGAGAGGCCGTGCTTTACGAGGGCTACCGCAATGCGCGGTCGGCCTTCAGGCTGGCCGTCCACTCCGCCAAGGACGTCAGTCGGCAGGAGATGCTGGACGGTCTCGACCGTGACCCCTGGGGACGCCCCTATCGCGCGGTGCTGAATAGGCTACGCGCGCGGGGCCCTCCCCTCACCAAGACTCTCCAGCCCGGCCTTCTCACCCGGGTCATCGAGTACCTGTTCCCGCGGCGGGCGGAACACACGCCCCCACGCATGCGCGCAAAGTCTACCGCCCCCGGGCCCGACGGTGTTCCTAACCGCGTGCTGGCCCTGGTCCTCGAACACCTGGGACCCCGCCTCAGGGAGCTGTTCGACGCGTGTTTAGCGTCCGGACAGTTCCCTGGGTGCTGGAAGGAGGGCAGGCTGGTGCTGCTGCCGAAGCCGGGACGGTCTCCGGAGTCGCCTTCGGCCTACAGGCCTATCGTGCTGCTCGATGACACAGGCAAGCTACTGGAGAGGGTGGTAGCTGCCCGCATCGAGCGGCACCTCGTCGGCACGGGGCCCGATCTGTCGGACGCCCAGTTTGGGTTTAGGAGGGGTCGTTCGACGATCGCGGCTCTGTTGCGCCTGAGGGCCGTGGCGACTGAGGCCGTCACCGGCGGGGGAGTGCTGTTGGTGGTGTCCCTAGACATCGCCAACGCATTCAATAGTCTGCCATTCAGCTGTATCAGGGAGGCGCTCCGGTATCACGGGGTGCCAGTTTACCTGAGGCGGCTTGTGGCAGACTATTTGGAGGGGCGCAGCGTCCTCTGCACCGACCGAGCAGGTGACGTCGTGCGAACGCCCATGACGTGCGGTGTCCCACAGGGGTCGGTCCTCGGACCCACCCTGTGGAACATCGGCTACGACTGGGCGTTGAGGGGGAGCCTCCCGCCCGGGCTGGGCGTGATTTGTTACGCCGACGACACGCTCGTCACAGCCCGCGGTGGGACGCTAGAAGAGGCGGTAAGCCTGGCGACCTCGGGTACCGAGGAGGTCGTCAGACGGATCGAGGCGCTGGGGTTAAGGGTCGCCCTGGACAAGACGGAGGCCCTCTTGTTCCATGGGCGCACTATGAGCCCTCCCATCGGCGTCTCGATCACCGTCACATCAGCATCCGGGCCCATATGAGGTACTTGGGCCTGGTGCTCGACGGGCGATGGTGGTTCCGGGAGCATTTCCGCAGGCTCGCTCCGCGGCTCGTCGGCGTGGCGTTCGCCCTATCGTGGCTTATGCCGAACGTGGGCGGACCGAGCGCTGCGTGCCGACGGCTGTACGCGGGGGTCATCCGGTCGATGGCCCTGTACGGCGCACCGGTGTGGGCGGGGTCCATGACCGCCCGACTTAGGGCCCTTCTGTGGCGACCACAGAGGGTCACGGCGGTCAGGGCCATCCGCGGATACCGCACGGTGGCGACGGAGGCAGCGTGCCTATTGGCCGGGACTCCCCCGTTTGACCTGGAGGCGGAGATGCTCGCCGAACTATATCGGCGGGTGACGGGGGTGCGAGCGGAGGGCGGTGTGGTCTCGTTAAGGGATCTCACCGCCTGGCGCGTCGACGCCCGCCGAGACGTCATCGCCCGTTGGGCAGTCCGGCTGGAGAGGCCTCGGTTCGGGGTGCGAACCGTGGAGGCCTTCCGGCCGGTGCTGATGCAGTGGTTGGAGAGGCGGCACGGGGTGCTCTCCTTCCGACTGGTGCAGGTTTTGACGGGGCATGGGTGCTTCGCCAAATACCTGCACAAGGTCGTTAGGAGGGAGAGTACACCGTCCTGCCACCACTGCGATTGCGACGAGGACACGGCGCGCCATACGCTCGAGGCCTGCGGGGCTTGGGCAGTGCAGCGCTGTGAACTTGTCGCAATCATCGGTACGGGCCTGACGATGCCGGCTATCGCTAGGGCGATGGTCGACAGCGTCGGGAATTGGGACGCGGTTGCAGCCTTCTGCGAGACAGTGATCTCGCGGAAGGAGGCAGCGGATCGCCTGCGTGAGGAGCGCAGCCTCGATGAGGAGATCCGCCGCCGGCGACTGGGGCGGCGCAGGCGCAACTATCTGCGCCTTATGCCGCCCTAGCCGAGGCCGCGGGTGACGTGACCGGGGATTAGTCCGTCACCCGCCGAGAGGTCGACCGCGTGAGGAAAGACCGACGTCCTCCGACGAGGGGGGGACGTCCCCCCCTCGGGGAGGACGTCGGTCGATGGGAGGGTACCCCAACAGGGGGTATTCCGTCGGGCCGACCACTGACGACAAGTTAACGCTGCTCCAGTGGTCGGCCCAACGACGAAGGCGACGTGGTTTTCGGGTGGGTCGCGGGAGTTGCGTGCTTAAGCCCCTCTGTCGCTCCGGACGGAGTGGTGCGGAGACGCGCCGACCGCGGCCCACCCACAAAAAAAAAAAAAAAAAAGGTGTTTAATAATTTCTTAATTAAAATTCTAAACAAATTATACGCAGACAAATGTTTGTAACCTCTGTACAGTCTAGACACTTCACCAAGATATTACAACGATAAGACGGTTTGTATGGAAAGTGATAGAATTAGCGATAAATTACTTGGATTTGATGATATCGTGGTGAAGGTCACCAAATCACCTCTTTTGCCATGCTATTTGGCAAACACTATAGTGTAGGTTACTTACGAGCGACGAGCGGTCAACGGTCCAAGGCCGATCAGTTGTTTTAAAGCGAAGTTTGTTTTATTTATGTGAATGTAATCATTGATTTATTCAATTTCTAATGAACATTTAACAAAGTATGAATATGTTGTGTATTAAGTATCATTGACTTTATACATTTCAATCAGATTTACACGAAAAAGCGATGACAAAATTGAAAACTTTACATGTCTCCAATTCCTTAACGAATCGATATTTTTCGTTCAAATTTTTTTCATGGATTCCTACCACCATTGCCTAGCTCCCTTTTGGCCAGTTGCCCCATAACCTGATACACCCTGTATATTTTCTAAATTGCCGATGACCCAGCGAACTTCGTACCGCCATAATTTTTTCATAAATATATTTTCTAAATTTCCGAAAATATAGTATCTAATAGAAGAACCATTACAGCTCTGTCGGGCAAGATGACCCGGCGAACTTCGTACCGCTATAATTATTTCGTAAAGATTTTTCTAAATAAGTTTGTTCCGGGTAATCTTCAAAACGGCTGGACCGATTTCAAAAATTCTTTCACCAATGGAAAGCTATAATATCAGGGAGTAACATAGGCTATATTATATCCCGGTATGCCCACGAGAACGGGAACTACGCAGGAAAGATGACAGAAACTGAAGCGAAGCGAGGGCGGATTGCTAGTTATAAATAAACAGAAATAATAAATATTCGAGATAACACTTCAAATTCTTTTTATCCAAAACCCAGACGACTTATAAAAGAAAATATAAAATAAAAGCAGCTCATTTTCGATTTTAGGTTACAATTTCAATTAAAGTAAGGCTATTATTTAAGGAACAAATGACCGTTTCAAATATTTCTTACACTATAAAAACATCTTGTTGCGATTTAAAACGAACATTTTGTTTTAATAACCTTTAGAATTACATAGTTACCCAGGTCTTGAAAGTGAGATAAAAGAAATAAATGGAATCAATTACCTCATCTATATAAATAAAAATTAATTGTTGTTCGTTAGTCTGATTAAAACTCGAGAACGGCTGGGCCGATTGAGCTGATTTTGGTTTTAAAATGTTTGTCGTAGTCCAGGGTAGGTCTAAACGGTGAGCAAATAAGGAAAAATTGCGAGTAAGATAGAGTAAGACGACAATTCCATTTTCCCATATAAAAGTTGACCACTTACTTTCTGTCAAACATTTGACGGTATTT
Organism: Lymantria dispar; assembly: GCA_032191425.1. Classification (NCBI taxonomy): domain Eukaryota; kingdom Metazoa; phylum Arthropoda; class Insecta; order Lepidoptera; family Erebidae; genus Lymantria; species Lymantria dispar. The sequence goes on along the minus strand of CM063452.1, from coordinate 24,540,632 downwards.
GTACTCTCAGTTCCACTCGAATTGAAGAACGCATGAAAACAAGACTTTTGAATCGACAACATAATATCAACTTTGCTCATAACATCGTGTATTTAAATTTCAAAATATAAAAATAATTAATGTGTTGACATGTTTGATGGGTGGAACCTTACAGTGTTACCAACTCTCAAAAATATTTTTATTATAATAATAAGTGTATCCGAACGTTCCATTGTTTTGTCATCTCATGTAAAAAAAACCCGTGTATCCGAACGTTCCATTGTTTTGTCCATAGATTTAGAGACTTTTTGCTGCGCTCCTACTTTAACATCCTTGGTTTTGTCATCTCATGTTAAAAAAAAGAAACATTTAATTTGAGAAATACTGAATTACTGCTAAAAGTGATTTTCTTCTCGCTGCTTACAATGCCGAGGAAAAGAAAACGACCTGACATAGGTCGTCGAAGTCGTGTAAATGTGCAACGAGCTACTTTACGCTCCAACCGCACTAATGACCAGCGAGAGGCTGATAATGATAACAGTCGTACAAGTATGGAAGAATCACGTTCAAGAGTAAATAACTATGAAGTGGATAGGCAGAGAATGGAACGAGTTCGTGCACATCGATCACAACAGCAGCGAGCACGGGATAATGAATTTAATCGATTCCGCAGACGCAATGCTCCTGTAAACCTCGAACGAGGAGCATTTTCCTACGATCCGTGAATTGATTATAGTGCCGACAAATCTGTGACGATTGGAGAAATGTCAATCATTTGTCAACATTGTAAAGCATTAAAATACAGTAGTGAACCTGCAGGATTATGTTGTGCTGGTGGCAAAGTACATTTGCCACAATTGGTTCCACCACCTGAACCGTTACACTCATTAGTTAATGGGATGGAAAGTGAGTCTAAACACTTCTTGGCTAACATCCAAAAATATAATAATTGCTTCCAAATGACATCGTTTTGTGCAACGCATATAGTACAAGACGGGTTCATGCCCACTTTCAAGGTAGTATACCTATACTAAAACAATTATAGTGAAATTCTAATTTGTATTTGTATCACAATTAATTTAACCAGTTCTTAAACAATTACAGATACAAGGACAAATTCATCACCTACTGGGGGCAATGCTGCCAGTGCCAGATGCAGATCATAAATTTTTGCAAATTTATTTTATGGGCAATCAAGAGGCAATCAAGCGGAAGTTGATACACGTTGTGGTCATAATCCAACCGTCAAGCGAACCATTGTCCAACAACTGCAAACATTTCTTCACGAGAATAATGAATTAGTGAAGGTGTTCAAAATGGCACTGGATCGGATGCCATCAGACAGCCATAATATTGTAATAAGAGCCGACAAAACACCTGCTGGAGAGCATGCAAGGAGGTTTAATTCACCGACAATAGATGAAGTGGCTATTGTCGTTGTTGGAGAGAATTTGCAATCAAGAGATATTGTACTTCATCGCCGGAACAATGAATTGAAACGTGTATATGAAACGCATAGAGCTTATGATGCTTTACAATACCCATTAATTTTCTGGCAGGGAGAAGATGGGTACCATTTTAATATCAAAATGGTTAATCCAACAACAGGTAATTAGATTATACAAAATAAAATATTTTATATATTCAATATATAAATGTATTTTTTTATCATTTGTACTTCCAGGTGCTGATACGCACAAAAAAGTCAGTGCCATGAATTATTATGCATAAAGACTCATGATCCGTGAAGGTGAAGTAAATCACATTTTGATGTGTCAACGGCTCTTTCATCAGTATGCAGTGGACATGTACGTCAAAATTGAGACTGAACGATTGACATACATTCATCTAAACCAACAGCAGCTTCAATCTGAAGAGTACATTCATCTTCGCGATGCAATCAATGCTGACGGCAATGTAAATAATGTAGGAAGAATGACAATTTTACCGGCCACTTACATTGGAAGCCCGCGCCACATGCACGAGTACGCTCAAGATGCGATGTCTTATGTTCAAAAGTATGGCCGTCCAGACCTATTCATTACATTCACCTGTAACCCACAATGGATTGAAATAAAAAAAGAACTGCTACACAACCAAACACCACTTGATAGGCATGACATCACAGCCAGAGTTTACAAGCAAAAATTAAAATCTTTAATGAATTTCATTACAAAGCATCGTGTGTATGGCCAAGTACGTTGTTGGATGTACTCTGTTGAGTGGCAAAAGCGTGGTTTGCCACATGCATTAGTCTGGTTGGTTGACAAAATAAGACCAGAAGAAATTGATTCCATGGTTGCTGAAACCATCTCGGGAATCGATGGTTACCCATTGTATCGTCGGCGATCAGTTGAAGACGGTGGACGATCTGTAGATGTCAAGATAAAAGGACAAGATTTTCATGTAGACAATCGTTGGATTGTGCCGTTCTCGCCCATATTATCCAAAACTTTTGAAGCTCACATCAATGTGGAATTTTGTAACTGTGTGAAATCCATAAAGTACATATGTAAATATGTTAACAAAGGTAGCGACATGGCCATCTTTGCAGTAACAAACACAAATGATGAAGTGTCTCACTATCAGATGGGTCGCAATGTAAGCAGCAATGAGGCTATTAGGCGCATATTTTCGTTTGCAATTCATGAAAGACATCCCACTGTATTCCATTTGGCAGTTCATTTGGAAAATGGACAACGAGTGTATTTCAACCCAAACAACGCTGTGGATAGAGCGGCACGTCCACCTGTGACCACATTGACAGGTTTCTTCTCAATTTGTGAAACTGATCAATTCGCTCGCAGTTTGCTGTATGCTGATATGCCGCGCTACTACACATGGAACGCATCATCAAAGTCTTTTCAGCGTCGTAAACAAGGAACACCACTTGAAGGATATGAAAATGTATTTGCCACAGATGCTATAGGCCGTATATATACAGTACATTCTAATAACGATGAATCGATGAACGACGATCATGATGATGATGATAACTGTGTTGTATTTAATTTAAGCAAAGATTTGTTTATCATGTTCACAGTCCAGAAACGAGCACATCCACGAAAATTTTAAATTTTTGTATATGGAGTGTATAAATATAAATAAATGACTTAATATGTATATAATATGTGCATTTGGATCCTTACAATTATATAATAATATGTTGTATATATCTAAAATAAAACTCAATTTGATACAACATTTTTTTTTATTTCAAAATATATTAATCACTCTTCTTCTTTTTCTTTTCAAATTATGCCTTCCATCTTTGCTTGACGATTATTTTGCCAATGTCAACGTGTATTAGTAACTCTTTATTTCCATTAACTTGGCTGCATCTACTTGGGAACCACTTGGCTCGCCAGGACATGATAATATGGCGGAAGTACTAGGCGACTCGGACAAATCTGATTCGATCAGAACATTATCAATGTTGAGCTGCTGGCTGTCTTCAATAACATCAATATCTACCAGAACATTCTTGATGTTGGGCTTTTGGCTGTGTTCAATAACATGAATGTCCTGTATGTCTTCGGCCGATAAATTTAATTCACAGAATGTCTCCTCAGATGATGAAGATGGCATTGTAGAAACGTGTTTTGGTTTAGATAGCAGCTTTTGCTTTAATATATTTTTTTGTACTTTTGCCCTGTTCACGCGTATTATTCGTTCTACATTCTTACCACACTTGGTACAAAATCTGAAGGTGTCAGCGATTATGTTGTAGCATTCGTCGTATCTTAATAATAATTTAATACAACCTGGACAGTTATTACTTTTGTTCTGCCGTTCCATCCACTTTTTACAAAAGGGACAATGCATTTTAAGGAGTTGAGGGATATATAGCTTCACTATAACTTCTGGAAAATAGTTTTAAAATATCAACAATTTAAATATTATAGTTCTTTGAATTCTTTATTTTCTCGATGACAGATGTAGTTCTTCTTCTTTTCCTAACCATGGCCACCGTCAAAAAAAAAAACGACAGATGTAGTTTGATAGTTATAGTGTAAATATTTGTCAGTATTCACTCAAAAAAAAATTGTCTATGGTAAAATGTCACTTGAAATGTAAACGTCTCTTTGCTGTGCATCTATACTATAATTCTTTAATATTCCAAAAAATCTAAAAGCAACAAATTTCAATAAAATTAAAAAGTATTGTGTCGTGTGTTTGTGACTTACTAAATATGCCTCCAATAATTAGGCGGTACGAAGTTCGCCGGGTCAGCTAGTTTTCAAATATTTTTAATCTTTATATATAAATTTCTTGTGTACGTGTGATGTCACTAAACTCCTCCTAAACGGCTGAACCGATGTTGATGAATTTTTTTGTGCATGTTCAAGGGGATTCGAGAATGGTTTACAATCACAATTGGACCCGGTAGGTGGTGTTGCAGTCGATTTCAAGGAGAATTCCTTTTATTTTATTTGATCAGAACAACGTCTGAGCTAGTATAATATATTAATATATGGCTGGTATATTTTTGTTGTATTTTTGTTGAATTTATTTAGATATACATTAATAAAAAATAAAAATTAAATAATGAAAAAATATCTAAAATTACAAAAAGAGAATAATAATAACACCGAGATTCGATCCGACGCTGTTTGAATGCTAAAACAAAACAAAAAACTGGATGACTGCCCTACTGAGCTATCATCACTCACGATGTCAACTGCGAAATTGGAATCCATATTCTATTGACATTTTATGTCATTGTATTGATTAGCTAAAAACACCGACAAAACAACATTTTCTATAAATAAAACATAGCTAGATCGATTTTTTGGCCCCGAAACCTCTAGTATGCCAAATTTCATCAAAATCGTTGGAGCCGTTACCGAGATCCTGAATATATATATAGGTATATATACAAGAATTGCTCGTTTAAAGATATAAGATTATAAAAACAAGGTATTAAACATAACAGTTTTAAAAAAGTGAGAATTTTTACGTATAGTTATTTTTATTCTAATTATGATACTAAAAGTTTGACATTCTATTAAATAACTTCTAAACTATCTAACAAAGAAATTTAATATCCGTTCCTTCGGAACACTTTCAATAACCATAAAAAAGTGATAGGTACTTATTACAATTTTTCAGTTGATTCCTGCTTCTAAAAGTATTTTTAGAATTGTGTTACTGTAACGGTTTTCGTCCGACCGTAATAAAACGTTTCACATGTCGGGTACACTCTTGGTGACCGCGTGCTGTGAGCGTGAGACTAAATTGATGGTTCACTCAATTGCCGACGTAATGGCCCTTCAAAACGTTCGACCTTTGGTCAGTAAGTGAAATTCACGTTTGATTAACTTTTCTTTAAGAGCAACGTTTGAGAGAAAGTGCTTGTTCGAGTAGAAATTTACTCGTACAGATTTAAGCGTGAATATTATCATAAAATAATTTTATTCCTCGTACTTGTCAATGTACGCAAAATTTCATTTCTATGACTATATGAACTACAACAATTAGGTAAAAGAGAAATATTACAGTTATTTAGCCGAATATGTAAACTAATTATCATAATGCGCCAAGTTAAGTGTTATTATTATATCATGAGGTGGCTACTTAATAGTGGATCTCAATTAGACGAGCTATAAATTTCTGTAATAACGATCTCATGTTAACGTGAGACCTTAGTCGTCCCATGGCAATGAAAGCTTAAAGATATTCACAACGTTAGGAAAAAAAAACTGAAATACAAAGGCGATAAAATCCATAAAAAAAGCTTTGTTTATAATTGCGAACATAGATTTTTAAAATGCTGAAGTTGAGCAAGCCATATACACTTGATAGTAGAGAAAAGTTCATGGGACCAGCACGGTTTTTAACAGGATCAGATGCGTAAAGCGTAGTAACAAACAAATATTGCATAGGTGGTGTAGTTGTAAAAGAATCGGGAGATGACAGAATTGCCACATAGCTTCTGAGGGCAGGTGGAAAATCAGTATTAAAAGCCCTACAAAAAAGTTGTTTAATGCTGTGTCATTCTCAGGAATGACGTACCTGAGTCGTGGACCAGGACGCACGCGCGCAGGATGCGTTTAAGGAATTATAGAACCCTTTCCCTTTGAACCACATATACACATTGTTTTAAAGAGTCTTTACAAATCGACTCGACTTCTAGCTAATTGAACAAGCCGGATTCCAGCAAGGTTATAGTACCATAGACCATATCTAAACGCTACGCTAGATTATACAGAAGATCGTGGAGTATAATGAACCTCTGTGCCTAGTATTTATGGACAGTGAAAAAGCATTTCATTCTGTCGAAACTTGGGCAGTGCTGGGACTTCAGTGGTGCTAAATTGATATCGAAGTGCTGAAGTGTTTGTATAGAAACGCTACTACGTCGGTCCGCATCCAGTACAGTATACAAAATCAATCCAGTTGCAGAGGTTTGAGACAGGGACACGTCATTTCTCTGAAACTGTTCACTACCGCGCTGGAAGGTGTCTTTGAAGTTTTTCATTTCATTGAAATTTAGACAGTGCCACAGTTCTTTCGTCGGTGCCTAATCGACTGTCTTAGACTAGATTGCACTCGACATTGTTGAGGCTGACTTAGTCAACGGCGAATACATCACTCATCTTCGTTTTGCTAACGATATCGTAGATATCTTTGTTTATCTAGAGTAAACAGTAAGAGAAAGTGGTAAGTCGACGAATTCAACTCGGCTAGGTAGTGATTGGGAAACTTAAGCGCATCTTATCGTCCAATATTCCATAGTGTCTGAAAACATAATCATGGTTATAACCAGCGTATGCACAATGCCTTATGGCATTGAAGCATAGTCATACAGACTATAGTGGTATAGTAGACCTGATAAAAGACTCAATGAAAAAATTATAAAATCTGGAATAAGGAAATTTGTAAAAAAAATCAGGTGTAACTAACATATATCGAAGAATTAGTACTACAAAATGACAATAGGCGACCTGTCATACCAGTGTCGTGGGTTCGATTCCCACGTGCAGCGATATTTTGTGCGATTCACAAATTTTTATCTTGAGTTTAGGTATAATTCAGGATTATTTCCTTAATGAGGGTTATTTTCTTAGAAAAAAAATGCACAAAGCTATAAAAAAGTAGTTTGGTAAGTAAAGGTAACTAAAAGTAAATGCTATTAGTGTTTAGGGCTTGTTGTGTTAGATACTAAGTGCACGTACGAGGTCGGTCTACGTAATAAATATACAGTATATATACTACACTATATAATAATACATATATGTATTCTAGAGGCTTTCACCAAACACACAATTTATGTTGCCTCTATTAATTAACTGACATCTCTCAGACATTATGATGGCCGTTCGTGAAAATTAGTTTGTTTAACGTCAACGAGCTTAACGGCTAAGCTACGAACTACTTAACTATCTTGACAGGATGAATAATATCAGTTTATCAAATACTTTAAATATAATTCTATCACTATATATTATTTCTAAAAGGTTTTATAGGATCCATAATGCCGTTATGAAATAATTATCTCCCATAAAATTACATACATCAATTTTAATGTTTAATAGCCATTTAAGTGATTATTATTTTAATTACGAAATAGACGTAAATATTACAAAATTAATCTTTTCATTAAAAACACTGTTGTTTCTCTCGCATTACCAAAATTTTTCATATCACACCTGCACAGCCCGGCAAAGCTAAGTTGATGCATATTATTACTGAAGCAATTAATCACATCCCCGCTATGAAATTAAACATTACAAGGGAAATATTCTTAAATACCGTTTTGATTCTTACTTTACCAATATTGGCAAACGCGCGAGAAGCACACATTATGTTAAGTGATGCTGCCTTACATGGACCTTTGAAATACCAGGGACACAGCCAGGCCGTTGCTTACCATGAAGAAAAATTCCTCTTCTTAAATCTCGTTTAAAGAAGGACATGGCATAGTCCACGGGCAACAGCAGCAGGTAGTTCATTCCAGAACTTGCACGTAAGTGGGAGAAATGATCGCTGAAAACGTTCAGTTAAAGACCATAACGTTTACAGGTGAAATGGATGAACCCTGCTACGGTGTCGAGTGGTACGTTGGTAAAACGGTGATGGTAGTACTAATTCAAACGGTTCCTCGGCGTACTCTCCATGAAGGAGTCGGTAGAGTATATAGAGTGACAAAGTCTTTCCACCACTCCAGTGTCAAACATACACATAACTGACAGCCGCCTGACATAGATATTACGCACAATGATTCCTAAAAAAGTGTATGTGTCTACTTATGTACGCACGTAAGAAATTATACTTCTTTGGTATAACAAGATAAAAATCATCATGAACTGTACATGTATCAACTGTAGTGGTATCATCATCATCTTGCTCTTATCCCAACTATTTGGGGTCGACGCAATATGTCATCTGTTTTGACATATTGCAAAAAGTTTCGGCAATGACTTTTATGACCGGCCACCTGCCTGACGTCAACCCTCCTTTGGAATGTAATCGTTGACCCAAATGGTACCAGATGGAGTTGGCCCGGGTCAATCTAGGGCTCTTAGTCGTCTTTTACGACACCCACGAGCAAAACAAGGGTTGGTAGTATTCGAAGCCGCTACCACACAGCACTGTAGTGGTATGTGGTATTCTAATGTGGTGTGAGTGATATATCTAATTTTTACAGTTCATGAATGCTATAAACAGATGTTAAATCTCTAATGCCTGATTTCTGATAACGATTTATCCCATTTTAGATTAAATTTTTCCAAAAGCATCTACGTGTTGCGCCTATATCACGGAGACATGTGTTAAAATGTAAGACTCCCAAAGGACTATGTATTTTACATATTGGAAGATCTTGTGAAAGAGAAGGAGATACATAATAACAATATTATTATTGTTATTATGCATCTCCTTTTCATTTATCATCGTCCTTCCATCATCTCTATCTGCTTATTTTTTCACTCACATTATCATTATCTGGGGGCACGGCAGTGCCCCCGCCAAGTCGAGGAAAAAAAAGTCGGCCAAAACGCAACACTGCCGTAACATACTTTTCTCGAGGCCATTCAGGCCATATTCGACCCCGTATAATTTCGTTGTTAATACAGCTAGGCCATTAGGCCATATTGCCAAGTCATTCTGTTTATTTAAAACATAAAAGATCTTTAATATTGATATAGTCACTATAAGAAGTTGTTAGGTTAGCTATTTACGTAATAACTATAATGTTAGGTTAGCTATTTACGTAATAACTATAATGTTAGGTTAGCTATTTACGTAATAACTATAGTGTTGTATCGGCGGGTGTCGAGGGTGCGCGGGGAGGGCGGTGTTGTTTCTTTAAGGGAGCTCACCGCCTGGCGCGTCGACGCCCGCCGAGACGTCATTGCCCGTTGGGCAGTCCGGCTGGAGAGGCCTCGGTTCGGGGTGCGAATCGTGGAGGCCTTCCGGCCGGTGCTGATGCAGTGGTTGGAAAGGTGGCACGGGGTGCTCTCCTTCCGACTAGCGCAGGTGTTGATGGGGCATGGGAGCTTCGCCAAATACCTGCACAAGGTCGTAAGGAGGGAGAGTACACCGTCCTGCCACCACTGCGATTGCGACGAGGACACGGCGCAGCATACGCTCGAGGCCTGCGCCTCTTGGGCCACGCAGCGCCGTGAACTCGTTGCAATCATCGGTGCCGGTGGTCGGGAATTGGGACGCGGTCGCAGCCTTCTGCGAGACAATGATCTCGTAAAAGGAGGCGGCGGATGGCCAGCGCGAGGAGCGCAGTCTCGATGAGGAGATCCGCCGCCGGCGAATGGGGCGGCGCAGGCGCAACTACCTGCACCTCATGCCGCCCTAGCCGAGGCCACGGGTGACGTGACCGGGGATTAGTCCGTCACCCGCCGAGAGGCCGACCGCGTGAGGAAAGACCGACGTCCTCCCCGAGGGGGGGACGTCGGTCGATGCGAGGGTACCCCAAGTAGGGGGTATTCCGTCGGGCCGACCACTGACGACAAGTTAACTCTCTGCTCCGGTGGTCGGCCCAACGACGAAGGCGACGTGGTTTTCGGGTGGGTTGCGGGAGTTGCGTGCTTAAGCCCCTCTGTCGCCCCGGACGGAGTGGTGCGGAGGCGCGCCGACCGCAGCCCACCCACAAAAAAAAAAAAAAAAAATAGCACAAATAAAGAAAAATTGCGAAGTTCATTAATTCATAGTTACAATATAATGTAATAAAAATATTTATCCTTTGTTGTCCGTGTGGTAACGGAGTAAAAATATAATTCACCGCTCCCTATCCTTCTCGTGGATGACGTAAAATACGACTAAGGGATTTCATATGCATATAACATCTATGCAAGATAAGTAAAACTCGAAATATAACCCTATACCAACCTGTCTGACCAGCATGATATAGTAAGGTCAATTTCTCTCCTATTGTGGAGGAGGCTCGAGCCTAGCATTGGGTCGTATTTGCGCTGAAATGATGGATGTTGACGCGTTTCTACAGGTTTGTACGGAACCCTCGGTGCGCGAATCCGACTCACACCTGGCTGGTTTTTATTGTCTAGAGAAGCGCTTTGTTTACAATACAATTAACACAGACATTGATTGGGCGTACGTGCAGAGTAAATAAAAAGAAAAACTAATTACTATACTCAGGAGCTGTGTATTTTATAATCAACTAGCTGACCTAACAGACGTAGTTCTGTTCAAATCTAAATACTCAAAGAATTCTCCTTGAAATCGATCGTAGTGCCACCTACTGATTCCAATTACTAAATTAAACCATTCTCATATCGATCGGAACAGCCACAAAAAAAAAATCAAAATCGGTCCAGGCGTTTAGAAAGAATTCAATTACAAATACACGAACAGAAGATTTATAATATACTAACTGACCCAAAAGACATAGTTCTGTTCAAATAAGCGCCACCTACATGTATTTATACGATGTTGGAATGTTTGTCAACATTTTATCAGATCCAACATCAAATGCAGCAGTGGATTTATATCTTATATATCTTTAAACGAGCAATTCTTGTATATATATATATATATATATATATATATATATTGAGGATCTCGGAAACGGCTCCAACGATTTTGTTGAAACTTGGCATACTAGAGGATTCGGGCCCAAAAAATCGATCTAGCTAGGTTTTATGTATAGAAAATGTTGTTTTGTCAGTGTTATTGGCAGACAATATAATGACATTAAATTTTAAAAGAATATGAATTCAAATTTTGCCATCAATGCCATGAGTTACGATAGCTCAGTGGCGAAGTAGTCAGGTTTCATTTTATTTTTGACATGTGCGACAAACGGAATCGGATCGAATCTCAGTGTTATTATTCTCTTTTTGTAATTTTTTATATAAATTTCATTATTTATTTTTTATTAATATATATCTAAATAAATGCTATAAAATACTCCGAGCGACGCTCGGTCAACCTGATATTAAAATGTTAATATACCAAAGACTGCATGAACCTGTAACATCCTAGAATAAGATACTGTATAAGGTACGATGGGACTAACATGTTACTATGTAATAAAAGTCCCTAAATAAAAAAGAATTAAAAAAAAAAAATACACGAACAGAAGATTTATATTATACTAACTGACCCAAAAGACATTGTTCTGTTCAAATAAGCGCCACCTACCGGGTCCAATTGTGAATCTAAACCATACTCGAATCCCCTCGAACATCGGTTCACTCGTTTAGGAGGAGTTCAGTGGCATACACACGTACACAAGGAATTTATATATAAAGATAATAACATAAAAAATCTGATTTTTGCTTGCCCCACGTTTCGAACGCGTTGCAGATATTAATCCACCCGTGACTATGAATACGATAAAATCCGTAAAAATCGCTTTATTTATAATATAAAAATACGTGTGGCACTCGGGGACTGCCGTGGTAAAGCTATTGCACAGCATTTTTTTATCAACTTATGCAATTATAATTATTTATTTATTTATTATTTATGCAGTATTTTTTTTCTTTGATATTAATTCAAGTTACACTTTTTGAGCGTGGTGACCGATAAAACAACAAATGTACTATATGTATAACAATAAAGGCGGTTTGGATTACCACTGTCATCCGCTGAAGATCGTTGGGACCTTTAGAAAACGCGCGGAAAACACTTTTGTGACGTAAGCTACGCAAAGCGGTGGAACGTGTGCGCGCCGAGACGGACGAACGCAAAATATGTCGAGTTATCGACGACCGTACGCTCGGCCGAACTGCCACCACCCGCGTACCATGAATGGTACGAGACCATGTAGTTAGATGGTAGGGGGGTGTGAGGTTTTATTTTCGTTACGGAATTTCTTGATTCGATCCCCGCGCCAAGCCCGCGAGCTTAATAAAGGATCTGTCAATCGTAGAATAGCAAATTAGGAGTAAAATTCCTTAACCTCGTCAACAAAATATTTTTGGTTTGTTTTATGATGCACAAATGTGCTACGAAATAATGAACTTGCGTAATATAAATTTGGTAAGTAGGTCACAAGAGACAAGCAACGTCAACGTTAGCCGAGAAGTGAGCAAGTGGCAAGTCACCAATTTTCCAGCCTTTCATTCGGTGATCTCACAGTTAATGACGTGACATCTGGCGACGACACCTTCGTTGACGAGGTAAGCGGTAATTACATTTATTCTCCGTGCTTACGTGGCAACCATTTGCGTGCAGTAAAGTAATAAGTATTTTAAATCCGTAAATTTTAAACAAATTCTTGAAACAAATAACATGTAGGCTTTTATAAAGCGCTGCATGTCTTACATATACCATTAAAATCGAGTTCATCTCATCAGATTTTGTATATTTATGTAAATAATCAACGTACTAAACGAAACTGTAATTTTTAATAGCATCGTTTTTAATTAATTTCCTTTTTAATTCATAAATGAAAATAATGTTAATTATAAATTTATCAATCATTTAAATCTTCTCGTCTTGAAAACATTTTTTTTATAACCGCTGTTTTAAAGCTTTAAAATTAGCAATAACAATTATTTAGTAGAATATGTTATAAACAGTGTTAAAAACAGTAATGCTTATTTATTCCAACAGTAAATTATTTTAAATAGCGATTATAGATAATATTTATCGTATGTATTCTAATTTACGATGCTTAAATATGTTTACTATCAGTATCAAAATTTAATCGCAAGATTTAGCGAACAACCATGAAGCAGATTTGAACATATAAATAGTAGAATAATTTGTAAGTACTTTATTACATTATACCTTTATATAATGGTAAATTTTAGGCAGTATTTTCTGATATAAAAATTAATATTTATAACATAAGTATCAAATTTTTACTTGTAAGCTATTTCAATGGAAACCAAAAATTGTGCTAAAATTTTAAATCCAATTTTAGACTTCGATTTTAACTAAAAAGTTATAGCATAAAAAAAAAACAAATAGCATAAAAATATTAAATATTAGAAAGCTTCATTCTATTTGAATTACTTAACATAAACATCTTATAAAATTGCAAATGTAACATAAATTCCACAGGCCGTGTAAGTTCGATAATTTAAAAGCATACTCTAGACATTTGTTTTATATCTTTAGCTGTAGCAATTCAGTTGAAAGTTTATTAGAACTTTAAATCTCTGATTAACTTATAAGAAAGTTTTAATATAATAATCATTTTATCACTATCTCAGCTCACATATGTCACACTGCTGAACTAGACTCTTAAATAATGGAAAAGAAATTGGTCAACTATTTATACCAAGCTGGTCAGACGGGTTGTCATAAGATTTTATTTCAAGAGTGTCTTCTCTTGCATTATAATTATCAGTAGTATTACATGGAAGTTATCTATAATATCGCTTTGTCTCTACAACACCCACAGGCAAGAAGTAAGAATACAATTCACCGCTCGCTATATTGACCATGGATGTCGTAAAAGACGGACATAATGTGTATATAACATCCATGAAAGTAAAGAAATGCTTGAAATAAAATCCTATACCAACTCGTTTCACCAATATTGTATAGAAAGTCCAGGTTCCATCTAAAAGGAGCTTGAGCCCAGCATTAAAACATATGTAAGTTGAGACAATATACGTATATATTGTCTCATCTTATAATAGGCATGCCTTTTAAGTTCTGTCGTTTCCATATTTCCTGGCAATTCTGAATTTGGAACTGTTCTATATTTGAATGTGTTTAAATTTTGAATCGCAAAACAGTTGAAAGTATTAGGATTAATGCTATTATTTAGTCACAGCGTCCATTGGAATCTGTCAGGTTATGTACAAAAATAAATCTATCTAAGGAAGATGCTCGTGCAATCATTTTCTACAACTTTAGAAGAGGCCTGACACGGCTTCGATGTTTTGAAGAGCTAACATCTGTGTTTAGTGATGAAACCCCATGTCTGCGGACTGTCGAGCGCTGGTATTTAAAATTCCAGCGTCGACATATTAGTCTTAGTGACAAATCTCGCGAAGGACGCCCAAAATCCGCCTTCACTGAAGATACCATCATTTCTGTGAGACAACTAATTCTCGAAGATCGTCATGTGACGTATCGGGAGATAGAGGGTTCTATTAGGCATCTCAGGTACAAACATTCAAAAGATCTTGCATGAAGCGCTTGGTGTGAGAAAGCTAGTTTGCCGTTGGATACCGCATCTGCTTGCCAACGATCACAAGGCGGCCCGCGTCAGATGATGTAAGAAAAATCTGCATAGGTTCAATTGAGGAGAGTGAAATCACGTCTACAACATCATCAGTGGTGACGAATCTTGGATCTATGCCTACGATCCTGATTCCAAACAACAATCTACAATCGTCTTTCAAGACGAGCCAAAGCCGACTAAAGTTGTTCGTTCTCGAAGCACTTCAAAGAAGATGGTGGCCACGTTCGTTGGAAAAACTGGCCATGTTGCGACTATTGCACTTGAAGATCGTAGAAAGCTTAACCTAGACTGGTATACCACAGTTTGTTTACCACAAGTCATCGCCGAACTTCGAAAATCTAACTCAAAGCGACACATCATCCTGCACCACGACAATGCATGGTCACACAGCGCTCGTCAAACGATTGAGTATTTGAAGCAGGAAATAGTAGAAATTCTGGACCATCCTCCATACAGTCCTGACCTAAGCCCTAAAGATTTCTTTACATTTCCTAAAATTAAGAAAAGTCTTCGTGGTCAAAGGTTCCAGTCCGGTGAAGAAGCAGTCAACGCTTTCAAGTCAGCCATTTTGAACACCCCCACTTTAGAGTGGAATAAATGTTATAATAACTGGTTTGAGCGAATGGAAAAATGTATTACGCTACGTGGTGAATACTTTGAAAAACAATAAAAAGCACTATAAGGTTCTAGTTGTGTTTTTTTCTTCAAACGACAAAACTTAAAAGGCATGCCTCGTAAATGAAAAAAAAAAATACATAAATATGATCTTAAATAATATGTGCGTACATACGTACATATTATTTTAAACTTGACTTTATGATTTATGATATCAATGATTTCATAGAATTACAGCAGCGATAACAATATAGGCAGTGAAAAAATGGAAATGTAGGAAAAATGGCTGCTCTTACCACAATTTAAAACTGGAATACTTGAAATTGCTTTTGGAAACATTTGAGTTTAAAAGCAGCTCATTTAAAAACATCGTCATTTCGTTTCGGACCCTTAATAGCCTATATTTACTTTTATGAAAGTACACCCCAAACTTTGTAGCCTTTTAAATAAAGGTGCCTTAAAAAGCCGTAACAAAATTAAGGCCACAATGAATATTTCTTTGTCCCCCAGTTACTCAACAGTTCGCATTAATTTTCGGTAGTTAACAAGTTGTTAATAGTTTTAAAATATTACTAAATGTCTTACGTCATACGTTGAATATTTTTATAGGGTTACTACTTACCTGGAGTTTTTGCAGAAGAGTATCATATTTTCATTGCATCACCATAACTTTCTAAGTGACACGCAATAAAAACGAGTCAATATGCATCTGGCAATCACAGATATAGATCAATAATGGTGTTGAGCCAGGGTCAATGTTAATCATTCTTGTAGGATAAACTTTGTAAATTCCGATTAATAAGTGACTAAAAATCATTTACTTTCTGGTGCTACGGAACCATGCCAATCTCGCTCCCTTCCCTTCAATATGGTTGAGGTGAGCGATGTCTACTCTCGTAGAAAACTTGTGGTCGGATGGCGCTTGTGGGATCTGCTCATATGTATTTTTCCTTTTTGTTTTAATATTATATTTGGAGAAATAAAATATATATTGTTTTAAAGGGCATCACACTGGAGCTAATACTTGTATACACACAAGCCTCATAATACGTAAACAGTTTTATTTATAACTAGCAACCCGCCCTCGCTTCGCTTCGATTATAGGTTATAGTCGTTTTACCCGCGTAGTTCCCGTTCCCGTGGGAATACCGGGATAAAATATAGCCTAGTTTACGCCCTGATATTATAGCTTTCCATTGGTGAAAGAATTTTTGAAATCGGTCCAGCCGTTTTGAAGATTACCCGGAACAAACAGACAGACAGACAGACAGACGGACAAAAATTTTTTAATTGCTATTTTAGGCATAGGTGTCGTACAAATAACCGTGTGAGCATGAAAAAAGCCTATTATTTTGACATTATAAACAGACACTCCAATTTTATTTATTGGTATAGATATAGATATAAATTATAATCATGATACATGTTTATAATACCTTAATTTTTTACGTAAGGATAAAGGATAAATCCACTTACACTTTTCTAATTACTGTCGCTTGACACGACTTAAAAATGTAACAATTACAAGAACAGTAATTTTATAATGAAAATGCTATGCCAGATCGTGTAGCCAGCATGTTATAGTAGATCAAAGAGGAGAATCTTGCCCAAAGAAAAAAGTGTAAAGGTTGTAAGGAAATAATCTAGTTGCCGGTATCATTAAGTAACATTGAGTAGATATTATGTTCAGTTTCCTTTTATTTTACTGTTTTCCTAAAGCCCGTCATGCTGGTACAAGTAGATAAAGATAAAAATAATGATGTGGCCCTTGTATCTCCGTTTACTCAAGCCGTATTATTTATGTTTATAGCGGCTATATATGCTTGTCGCGATATTTATGAGCAATCACTTTAATATATGTTTTCTGTTTCAATGATTTAGTATTAACGGACATTTTAAAAACTTCAAATTGCAGACATTTTTTTTTTTTTGGGGTGGGTTGCGGTCGGCGCGCTCCTTGCACCACTCCGTCCGGGGCGACAGAGGGGCGTAAGCACGCACACCCGCAACCCACCCACGTGCACGTCGCCTTCGTCGTTGGGCCGACCACCGGAGCAGGGTTACTTGTCATCAGTGGTCGGCCCGACGGAATACCTCCTATTTAGGGTACCCTCCCATCGACCGACGTCCTCCCCGAGGGGGGGACGTCGGTCTTTCCTCACGCGGTCGGCCTCTCAGCGGGTGACGGACTAATTCCCCGATCACGTCACCCGCGGCCTCGGCTAGGGCGGCATGAGGCGCAAGTACTCGCACCTACGCCGCCCCAGTCGCCGGCGGCGGATCGCCTCATCGAGGATGTGCTCCTCGCGCAGGCGATCTGCCGCCTCAGCAAATTGTAGATATGACGTAATAAATGCCACGATATTAAGTAGCGGCTATGTATAGAGTCGATTCGATTTCCACGCGCAATATATTCGATTTTTGCTCCAAAAATTATTATTTTGACACCGAGTATGATTTGTGACCAATAATTGTATGTTTATAATATCATCCGTGTATAGGGACAAACGATACATCGATGTTTCAATAAAAAAACATCGATGTAACGATGCTATTTTATACGATGTTTTAACATCGATGTTTTGTCTGCAAGATTTAAAATGTATGGTATTTTTTAGTGTTGCCCAAATGCAAGACCAAGACGAGACTTGGACCGGTCTTGGTCTTGGTCTTGCAACATCACACCTGGTCTCGTCTTGGTCTTGGTCTTGCGCACCCGGGTCTTGGTCTTGGTCTTGGTCTTGCGCACCCGAGTCTTGGTATTGCAGCAAGAGTCTCGCAAAGTTTTGCAGTTAGAATAACGTAACAGTAATTATCATGGTAATGAAAAATCCAACTAAATTAATCAAATATCCTATCCTATCTATCCATCTGTTAGCCTATAGTTCACTATTGAATACAATACTTACCACTGGAGAAAATTACTCTTCTATTCCCCTGGTGTTCCATTAGACAGCGTTACTACTCTTATGACAGGAATTTCGACCCTATTTTCTTAAGACGTCACCACACGAGGCAGTTGATACAATAAATTTTATGTCATTTTATAATCAATGCGATATTTTACAATTAATGCGATTATTTATATTCCCCTTCAAGTTAAGTGGTATGTATCTATTGTATTTCCAGTTTAGTTACTGATACTCTGGATACTTGAAAAAACCTGTTGCTCTATTGCCTATATAAATACTTTGGCCGCTGGATCCATGTAGCTCTTAATATACTATTTATTCAAGAACATATAAAACTGATTTAAAATTTTATGGTTTTAATACTTGTAAAATGTATGATATTCGTCGTCATCGTCACAGCTCATAAAAGTGCCACTGCTGGGCTTAAGCTTCCTTCCAGTAAGAGGAAAATTGATCTACTATACCACGCTGGTCAGACATGTTGGTACAGGGTTTTCTTTCTAGTTTCACTTCTCTTGCACATATGTTATATACACAGGGTGTATCAGGTTATGGGACAACTGTTCATGTATGTTGTAGTTCAACAGTCATAGATCATAATTAGAATGTATATTACACAAAAACAATATAACGTAAAAGTTATAGTGATTACAAAAATGTGTGTCTAAGAGTTAATGCCTTAAATTTTATGCATTATGTAGGTATGTACAGACAGGATATATGTAAGCATGTAAAATTTCGACAGTATAAATAGGTATTAGATTTGCGCGAACCTTTCAATGGTTACGTAGGTACAAAGGCGACTCATCAACGGTCATCGGCCGATCAGCTGATTTATGTTAAAGCGAAGTTTATCTTGCTTATGCAAACGTAATCATTGATTTATTCAAATTCTAATGAACATTTAACAAAATACGAATATGTTGTAGATTAAGTATCATTCCTTTATACATTTTAATCAATTTACACGAAAAAACGATGACAAAATTGAGAACTTACATGTCTCTCAATTCATTAACGAATCGATATTTTTATTTCAATTTTTTTTAATGGGTTCCTAACACCATTGCCCGATCCGATTTGATACGACATCCACGGGTAAGAGAGTGGTGAATTATATTCGTACTCTGTCTTTTTTTTTTGTGTGTGTAGCTGTTGGTCGCAGATAACCTTGACAGCTTAACGCGGTCAATGGGTGAGCGCTGATGGCTCTCAACCCGGTAAGTAAGTTAAGCGAACATCGCCCGAGGGCTCCCCCCTGTGGGGAACGGACCTCGGCTCGGGGCGTCGCTGAGAGCAAAGTGGGCGTGGCCAAGTTTAGGTTAATGACTTTTACGCGGCGCGGTTTTCGACCTCGACGGCGAGGCCGATACCGCGGAGTTTTATCTGTTATCGCTGCGCGAGCTGTGTAGGTTCTTTCTTGGGCGATCATAATAGCGTCATCTTCTTCTTCAAGAAGATGACGAGGACGTCGGACCGCGGATATTTTTGAGGGGACGTAGTTTACCGCCCCAACCACTAGTGGATTGGGGTGAGTCGTGGCAGAGGCAAAATAGCGCTGGGAGCAACGCTTCATGTACTGCCTGATGGTGATCGTACTCTGTCCCTACATGGACATTTATATAGATTAATTGTAGGCATATTTCTATGTCCAACAGTGAACGTCGTTGGGCTAATGAATAAACGGATATATAAATATGTATAATGGGCAAGAGCACTCTCGTGATTACGGTATTTTTGTCCTTAAGCCTTTCCGAAGAGTAATTCTGAAAAGCCAACACCAACATTGGGAATCGATTGGCCAATAGATGGATATCTCAAGACTGATTTGACTTGCCGTGTAGTGACGGAGTAAGAATATAATTCATCACCCCCTATTTTACCCGTGACTGCGAACCCACGACTAAGGGCTATAATATATAACATCGGTGCAAGAGAAGGAAAACTTGACATGTATGACCTGTAACAACACGGCCGATCACCGTAGCGATTCCCCTCCGTCCACGGCCGATTCTCCTCCTGTTATGTAGAAGACACGAGCTCAACCGTATATAAGCTGAAATGGTGATTTGAATTAAATGCAAGACCGCGAGACTCTTGCAGGCCCAGTCTTGGTCTTGCTCAAGTCTTGCAGGGCCAGTCTTGGTCTTGGTCTTGCAAAAATTAAGCGGTCTTGGTCTTGGTCTCGGTCTCGCATTTCTCGCAAGACCAAGACCAAGACCGCAAGACCAAGACATTTTTGGGCAACACTAGTATTTTTAGCAGCCTTCATAACAGTTTAGGTACTCTGTTTCTAAATAACAAAAAAAAAGCTCATCACGTCACGAAAATTTGGTACTTCATGTAAAAATATGCTTGTATGAAATTGATTACAAGTTATTACTCTTAGAATTTATCTAAAAAGAAAAAAGTTCATCGCAATTTCGCAAGGAAAAACATCGATGTATCGATACATCCATGTTTCAAGGGCGATGTTTTCTGTACATCGATGTTTGCTCTGAAACATTTATGTATCGATACATCAACGTTCTTGATTTCGATATTTGCATCTCTACTCGTGTAGTGATGGAGAAGGAATACAATGCACCACCTCGTGCCCGTAACAGCGCGCGTGCAGATAACACATATGCAAGAGTAGGAAACCTAAACATAAAACTTTATGCCAACAGGGTATAGTAGGCCAAATATCAATCAATTGCTCTTTCATTGTTGAGGCGCCCCGATCCCAATAGGAGATAACACATAAGTGGGTGGAAATGATGGTGCTGAATATCATCTGGTAAAAATAATTTATTCCTTAGTTTTGTCGATTAAAGAAGTAAAATAAAAAATATGCTTTTGGACTGCGTGTCCCCTTAACAGTTTTTACGACATTCGTTGTATAGGAAGAGGTAGTGACACATTTTATCATCGTTATCATATATAAGAATACTCATGTGTTTTCTAAAACCGAATTAAACGTTTTTGAAATACTAATTAGGCAAGCTTTAGATAAGATGAGAGAGAAAATAACCATGCAATATTAATAATATCGATTTCAAGGTATATAATAAGATATTTAAAATTCAGTATGAAAAATGTTGGCGCAATTTTATACCGATGGCATATAATAATGTGCATAATAAATCCAGTAGGTAAAACTCAAAAATATTTTGTAAGAACCGCCCGGATATGTCATTTGCCAAGAAAACCTTAGAAGTTAGCTCTAATGGACGGATTTAGGACTGATGAATGTAAGAGTTACCTACGTAATAACTCAGTTCAACAATACGGGTGCTTTTCTTTAGCAAAAGGGATATTTTTATTTTGGAGAATCAATTTGAAAATACGAGCATCCTATAAAAACTTATAAATTAAAACATAATTTAGATTGTAATAGAAATCTAATTGTATATATTCTATCCTATTATATAATGATCATAATAAATCAACTTTAATTTTGGTATACTATAAGAATTTAGGTATAAGGTTTAGGTACTTTTTATTCGTCATAATTGATCACAAACCTTTATTTTTTTTTTAGAGGGTGGGCCTTGGTCAGCGCACCCGCCGCCCGGCTTCGTCTGGGGCGACTGAGGGGCGGTGTGCGGCCCCGTGACCCACCCGTAGTCACGTCGCCTTCGTCGTTGAGCCGACCACCGGAGCAGAGTGAATTATCGTCAGTGGTCGGCCCGATACGGAATACCCGCGTCGGAATACGTCACGGGGTACTCTCTCCTCTCGACGTTCCCCTTGGAGAGGTCGGTCGCCGTCGCGCGGTCAGCCTCTCTGCGGGTGACAGACTAAATCCCCGGTCCAGTGGCCCGCGGCCTCGGCTACTTGATCACTAACCTAGTGTGATTTACTCATAGTATATACAAAAATGTACTCATAGTATATATAAAATTGATAATATAATTAATGCTGTATTAACAAAATTGTGACAGGGTGTGAATAGAATTCAACCCCCCCAATGTTACCTGTGGGTGTTGTAAAAAATGACTAAGGGATTCAATATGTACATAAAATCTATGAAGGAAGACTCGAGATAAAATCCTGTACTAATCTGTCTGACCGATGAGGTGTAGTAGGTAAATTTCCCTTCTATTATGGAAAAGATTCAAGTCCAGCGTGGGCCAACAGTGGGCCGTATACAGGCTGTAATAATATAGAGGTGACAATTCAATCTCTTAGGCATATCATCTGTGGGCACGGTAGTGCCCCCGCCAAGTCGAGCAAAAAAAAAAAATCGGGCAAAACGCAACACTGCCGTAACATACTTTTCTCGAAGTCATTCAGGCCATTTTCGACCCCCTATAACTTCGTTGTTACTAGAACTAAAAGGCTGAATTTTTTGTAACCTAGCAGGCATTGTATACACATTGTGTATTTTAAATTTTGTTCAATTTGAACCAATAGTTTAAGAATTATAACTAGTCGAAATTTCGTAATTTTGTCACTCACTGACTGACTGACCGATCATCAATATTAAAGAGGCACTTCTAGCAGACATAGAAGCTTCAAATTTAGAATACAATTAGTGTTTAGTGTATAAATGAAGGAAAAATTATGAAATATTGTAATTTTTATCCAGTTTCCGAGATACAATAACTGCATAAATAATTTTGTAAACTCATATAAATATATAGGATTACAAAGTTACATTTGCAGTTATGGAAATGTAACTTTGTAAAAAATAAGGATACATTTGTCACCATCATTGCTTCTCTATGGGAATCGTAAGAACCGGCCAAAGACTGCGCAGATGACGTAGTGGTTAAGACACCAACGTACCGTGTCAGTGTCGCGGTTTCGAATCCCATGCAAGACAACACCTTGTACGATCCACAAATTGTGAAAATGAAAATTTGGATGCTACATCCAAATTTTCATTCACTTTATCCCAACTATTCATTTCAACATCCGAACTTAGTTGATAAAATAAAAAAATGTACCTATCCAATATATGTTTAATGTTACAGATATGCCTCATCCATCGACTTCCACAGAAGTATATATTGATTCGACTCCTACAGCTGTGGTAGGTCAGGACAGAAAGACCAGCATTAAAAAAAAATTCCAAAAGGTTGGTAGCTTTTGTTGATGTATCATTAATGGAGAATAAATTGAAAATTGCTGGCTCACTGTGACAAGATTACATTTTACTTTTTTTTTTTGCATTAAGTAACATAAACCTTTGTCATAGATAGCTTTCTTTGGGAAGGACTATAGATGTTAGCCTCAGATGGTGCATATAATCTATATATGTAGATATATTCGTTCACATGTGTGAACGAACATCAGTGTGTGTGTGCCTGCCTACCAATCTGTAGGTTGTACCATTAGGCTAGCGCTACTTTAAACGTATAGAACCAGTTATGCCTGCCCAGTTGTATTTTTTATTATAAGTCTATCACTATATAGACTTACCCACTGTTATGAATGTTATCAATGTCAACAGTTCACCTATGTTACGGTGGAATACTGATTCCTAACACGCAGGGACTCAAACCTAATTTAGGATTCAGGGATTATTTTAGCATTATCTATTCTATAATGTGATCTTTTTTTTTTTAGTGCCATGGCGGCAAACAAGCAGGCAGCACACCTGATGGTAAATGATACTGCCGCACATGGACCTTTGCAATACCAGGGGCCAGGCCGTTGGCTAGGGGGCGTTCATAAGATACGTGAGATGTTTAAGGGGGGGAGGGGGTCGAGTCAAATCTCATTTAATCTTACGTTGGAGAGAGGGGGGATCTCGGCAAATATCACGCAATTTTTTTTCCGATTGAAACAAAAAACTTTGCAACATTTTTATTACACTTATAATTAAACTCTTTTAATTAAACTAATAAAACTCTTAAATTGTGTATTTTTTTTATATATCTCATGTAAGTGAACTTTGATTATGTTCTTATGAGAATAAAGTTTCTTTAAACCCAACTCTCAACAATATTGATTACTAGTCTTAACTAGTCGTAAATAAAAGCACGAAGTAATTTTTTTTTCTTTTTACAATAACAATCCAACGCGTTTACGTAAGAAACCCACATTTTGAAAAATCTCACGTGATATTGGGGGATGGGGGAGGAGGTTGAATAAAATCTCACGACATCTCACCAGGGGGGATGGAGGTACAGAAAATTTAAAAAACACCTCACGTAATTTATGGACGCCCCCCTACTGTGAAGATAATACTCTTCTTAAAGCTCGATTAAAGAAGGACATGTCATAGCGCTCGGGAAACACAACAGCAGGTAGTTCATTCCAGAGCTTGCACGTACGTGGGAGAAATGATTGCTGGAAACGTACAGTTGAAGACCATGATGTTTCCAGGTGAAATGGATGAACCCTGCTGCGGTGTTGAGTGGTACGTTGGTAAAACGGTGACAGTACCAAGTCAAACAGTTCCTTAGTATGATGGTAGCTTCGATAGAAGTGCCCTGTGCCAGACCCTATCGAACGCCTTTGCGATGTCTAGGCTGAATAGCTTATATATATAACTTGTACAATAAAGAATAATTAATTAATTATTACCTAATGAAACAAAATTAATTATCATTCTCCTATTTTTATGATACGGAATATCGTTAATGATATAATAATTTATATTATTTCAGGTCCTGTTCTACAAAAAGATAAAGTAATTAGAAGACTGGAGCAGAGAGTATTAAAATTAACAAATAAATGTAAAACACAAACAAAAAAAATACAAGCTGCCAAAAAAATATCAGAAGCCAAACCTTTCATGAAAATAATCGATTCAATGCCGAAATCATTAAAAACATTTATGACTTGCATAGTCATAAATGTTTTTGAAGTCAAAGCAGAAGGCAAAAGGAAGAAAATTTACATTAGATGAAAAAAATATGGCAGCGTCTATTATGAAGCAAAGTCAGAAAGGTTACAATTTTTTAAGAAAATTATTGGTACTACCTTCTAAAAGAACTATTCAACGCCTTTTAAGTACCCTTGTAATTAAACCTGGTATTAACAAAAATGTAATGAAAAATTTAAAAGATTTGGTTATGGGTCTGCCCCCTGAAAAAAGGCTATACTCTCTTTTATTTGACGAAATAGCGTTGTCACCTGGACTTTACTATGACAACAGACAAATTATTGGGTTTGAAGATATTGGAGAGAAGAAAGGTGTAAACATTGGTGATCATGCTTTAGTTATTATGATTAAAGTAATTAAATCAAAAACAAAGCAGCCTATATTATTTACTTTTTGTAAAAATAGTACAAAAAATATGATTTTAAAATCATAATAATTAAAACCATAAGAGAATTAAACCAAGCAGGTATTATTATTGTATCTACCATTTGCGACCAAGCAACGACAAATGTTAGCAGTATAAAAATGTTATTAAGGGAGAACACTGAACAATATTTAAGAAAAAATGAGGAGTATATATCAAATGCCTTTGAAATAGATGATTTAAGAATTTTTCCTATATTTGATACACCTCATTTATTAAAAGGAGTACGGAATAATTTTATGATTAAAAATATCAGGTTTATACAAGATAACAAAATGAAATGGGAACATTTAAGACTTTTATTGAATGAAGATAAGGGAGAAGACGAAGTGAGAATTTTAAATAAATTAACTGAATACTATATTAATCCAGGAAAAATTCCAAAAATGAAAGTTAAATATGCAGCCCAAGTTTTTAGTAGACGAGTATCTGCTGTTATGCGTTTTCTAGCAAGTAAGTTATTTTGACATACAGTATTTCACCTAAAAGTTGGTACACAATGTATTGCATAAATACAATTGCCTTATAATCATCGTCATCATCATTGCCCACATACGTCCCACTGTTGGGCTCGGGCCTCCTCCACAATGGGAGTGAACTTGACCTACTATATCATGCTGGTCAGACATGATGGTATACGGTTTCATAGCGAGTTTTCCTTCTCTTGCACATATATTATGTGCCTATTATATCCATAGTCGTCTTATACGACATCCACGGGTAAGATAGGGAGTGGTGATTTGTATTCTTAATCCTTGATGGAGTTTGCAAATTGCGGTCGTGCTTTTAATAATTGTGGCTGTATTTAAGATGTATGTAAGCCAGCCCTGCAAAAGAATTGCAATACTAATAATAATAATCATGTACGATATTTTCTCCTTCTTACAGAACGCAAAATTCTACCAGCGGAAAGTGAAGATACTGCTGATCTTTTGCTCACCTTCGACAAGTTGTTTGACTCTTTTAATGGTCACTCTTACTGTGATACAGCAAAAGTTCTTAAGGGGTGTCTTAAAAATAACTCTAAACATTTCCAATTCTGGGATGATGAAGCATTACCTATTTTAAAAACTATTCAATTTGAAAAAATTGTGAAGAAGCATGATGGTACTGTAATAGTTAAGTATGAAAAAGTGCCATCTATACAAAACTGGATACATAATATAAATACATTTAAAGAACTGTGGAGATACTTAAACACACAAGTTAAGGTGAAAAATATTTTAACCCGAAATTTCAACCAAGACCCCCTTGAGAATTTCTTTTGTTGTATTAGAAGTAATGGAATTAGAAACATAAATCCCACGTGTATGCAATTTATTAATGCTTATAAAACATTGTTGATTAATAATATGTATTCGGGTCATTCAATTAGCGCTAATTGTGAAAAAGATGATTATCAACCATTGCAATCGATGAAATGTTTATTATTAGAGGAATGTGTTTCTGTAGAAGCTGCTGATTTTGCATGTGAAGTTGATTCTTTGATCATAACAATGAATGAAATTATATCTCGTGATTCAATTTTGCATTATGAGGCTAAAAAATATGTATGATATGCAGGATATATAATTAAAAAATGTAAAACAAAAATATTTAAATCTTGTAATAGGTGTATGAATGATTTGCTTAAATTAGAGAGTGATCAAGATTCGTTCAATTATATATGATTAACTATAGGTACGAAAAAATCTTTATTTAATGCATGTGACGATTTTATTAATTTATTAAATGACATTTATTTTATGATTGTAACATGTCTAAGAGAGTCACCTGAAATTGCTAATTTAAAAGATAAAATTTTATTCTTTATTGATTGTAGATGTGATTTTTCTTTAATTACTTGTAGCAATCATAAAACAGTATTAGTTGATTATATAATTAATTTATCGATTAAGTTAATAGTCTATAGCTGGTGTAGGGGTGTCAATAGAATTTTAATAGGAAATATAGTTGATTGATTACTCATTTTTGGTTGCATATTTAACTTTCATTTTTGGATTTTTTTCTGGATTAATATGGTATTCAGTTAATTTATTTAAAATAGGAGAATGATAGTTAATTTTGTTTCATTAGGTAATAATTAATTAATAATTCATTATTGTACAAGCTATATATATATATATATATATATATATATAAGCTATTCAGCCTAGACATCGCAAAGGCGTTCGATAGGGTCTGGCACAGGGCACTTCTATCGAAGCTACCATCATACGAAATCCCCGAGGGACTCTGTAACTGGATCGCCAGCTTTCTGGATGGACGAAGTGTTAAAGTCATCGTAGATGGCTCCTGCTCCGATACCATGACCACTAATGCTGATGTACCACAAGCTCGGTGCTCTCCCCGACGTTGTTTACCCTGCAAATCAACGACATGCTCTCCATCGAGAATATGCGGATGACAACACGGATGACAGCACGGGTGACGAGCGGTATACTGAGCAACGGAATGTCCCTCGGAGTACTCAGGAAAGAAGAGTTCAATTTGTGTCTGAAGTCGAGCGCTCTCTGGGGCGGGTCTCGGAATGGGGTGAATGGAACTTAGTCCAGTTCAATCCCACAAAGACACAAGTTTGCGCGTTCACTGCAAAGAAGGACCCGTTTGTCTAGGCGCCTTTTTTCAGGGGGCAGTCCCATAACCAAATCTTTTAAATTTTTCATTACATTTTTGTTAATACCAGGTTTAATTACAAGAGTACTTAAAAGGCGTTGAATAGGTAGTCTTTCAGAAGATAGCACCAATAATTATCTTAAAAAATTGTAACCTTTCTGACTTTGCTTCATAATAGAGGCTGCCATAATTTTTTGATGACGATGATGATGACTAAGAACTAATGACAATATAACAATTAAATAGTTTGTCCAATTGTCCTTACAGGATTAGCGATATTTTTCAAGGTTGTCAAGGTTTTTCAATCTTGGCGTGATTAGATAGATGTTTGGTTCGGTCGGCACGACAAAAGCGTGTTTTTTTATTTTGTTTTATACTATTTTCATTTGAAATATTTTAACAAAAAGAACAGACCTGCCGTAAGATCGCGGGGATATTTAAACCCAACAAACAAGACGGCAGGACTTGTATGCTCATATTTAAATAAATGCCATATTTGCAGTAAAATATATAATTCATTTCCTTTTATTTCACATGCTTAATTAATAATAAATTAAATTGATTATTTTAAGTAAACTACTTATTCAAGTGTAATTTGGATGTCACTTATGCGTGTATAATTGATACGTATATTTGTAATAATAGTTTCTTTGTGCATAATTGATGGTTATAATTATTGATTATTACGGGTTATAATGTGCATTATTGTTGAGTCTACTGTTTGTAGTAATAGTTTATAAAATATGAGTGGCCTGTTCATGAATATCTATTGCGTTTAATAATAAAAATTGAAGAAAATAACTAATGTGTTTATTATTTGCGTGTGTTTTAACACGTTAACCTTCCTAAACAAATAGAATCTCTACCTACGTGTATACTATACTTAAATATATATATACACAGAAACATGTGTGTGTATATATATATATATATATATATATATATATATATATATATAGGAACCTATACAACGGAAATCATGCCACCTGGTGGAGAGTCCGTACAAATAGAAAACACTATTTTTCTCAGTGGCTCATCTATTCCTATAAATATGTATATTATCTATGGATTACTCCCTGCAGATGGCGGGTGGTATGCATCACGATGTGTGACTGTGGATAATGGCCTCACTCCGCTTTGGTTGGCTAAAGAGAACTGGCATAATTCCTGAAGCACTAAACACTATAATGTATGTCAAAGCAATGTGCTGCATGGGAGGTTTTGCAGGACACTATATGCATACACCATTAGCCTCAATGGCTTAGCTACAATTCTCTTCGGAGAAACTGGAGGTTTTTGTAAATAAAACTACTTTACGGATTTTATCGCGTTTGTATTTGATTTATGATTGCCCGACGTTTCGAATACTTTATCGCATTCATGGTCACGAGCGGACTAATATGTCTGACGTGTAAAGGAGTCAACGTTATTACAGATATTTATAATTATCTACCCGCTACAGAAAAGTGGTTATTAAATATTGGCCCACATTTTTAGTACATATGAAAAAAATATATTTTTTATGATTAGTAAATATTCAAGATTAAATTTGTAGTAATTATTATGAAAATTTATTAATTTAAACCTAACAAATCTAATATACTACCATCGGATCGAAACACGGCCACACTGAGAAAGATCCGGCAAGAAAACTCGGAGGACATAATGCTAAATTCGTGTTAATTTTTATTTTTAAAGGCGGCTTATTTTATTTTACTAAAGGTTTTTCTGTCTTTAACTATTATTATTGTGGGTCAAATCTATACAATAAGCCCTTAGAGTGTCTTGTAGTCTTGTGGTGGCCTTTTTGGATTTATTTTTAATTATGTTTATAGCAGGATCCCAGCTTGATAGTAACACCCAGCCATCCTCTATATTGAATTTTTTGTGTTTTTTGATTTCAATATTACATATAATTACACAATAATTTTGTAGCTACCTTTGGAATCAAGGCAAGCTAAATGTTCCATCCCATATTTAAATTAAATTTCTCCAAAGTCCTTTGCATATTGGACCTATGTGTATATGTATATGTGAGACTCGCCGGCCACATGCGTAGCCGGAATACCCACTAAAACCACAGCAGCCTCTGCGCGCTTTTACGGGTTGCCGAGAAGATGGTCTGATGTCATTCAATCCCCGGCACCCCAACGCATGGCCGTCTGGCCACATCTTGGCGTCATTATTCAGCGCGGTGGGACTACTCCCACCGTACGCATATCGTCGCCTCCTCCTCCCAGGTCGCTGGCGACGAAGCGAGTCAGCAGCCGCTAACGCCTCACATTACCGCGCCGCCGCTTCCTGCTCCGCTGCTTTCTTCCTTGATATGACAGCCTCGCAAAATGAGGCCATCGACGACCAGCACCTGTCGCTGCCGAGCATTTTTGCGATAGCAGTCGGCAGCGATAGGTCCGTTCTTTCTCTTCTTCCGTATAATTAAATTTTATAATGACACCGAACGTCCACTCCAACATCCCAAGAGCCCATTATAAATCTAATCTAGTATTATTTATCAACAGGATGAGTTGGTGATTTAGAAACCCTCAATAGATAATAATACGACCTTAATTTTCATCATAAATAAATTCCTATTCCTATAATTTGCTAGTCTTCTATTATGTAGAGTAAAGAGAAAACAAAAGCGTAATGTTAGTTTAAACATAAACAAAATATAACGTAATAGACTTTTAAATTGTCATGTTAAGAACCAAGATTAGCTAATGAACTGTAACTGGATTAAGTTTCTGATAAGCAAAGCCAAGTCATCTTTTAATTTTTAAGTCCATTGTGGTGTTTAGCCTGACTTTGAAAGATTAAAATACGCAAAGAGCATTTTGTTAATAATGAGTAATATTCTATATATTTATACTCGTTTTCATTTCTTATTAACTAATTTAGGTTTTTCTTTATTCAATAAAGATTATAAGTCAGTTTCATTTTATGGTGGATATCGATGAAATAAATATGCTATTTGTATTACAGTACCATAGTCTCTCATTTTATCGGTGGCTAAATTCGCCAAGAAAGGTTCAAAGCCGTTTGGTGTACTATGGAGAAGTCTGTGCTCGGTATTTCTCTACGCGGCAAAATTTGGAATACGGATATGTTCATAGAAGCACGGGTATAAAAAAAATACTCGGTCCAGTCACCCAAGGCCTTAGCTTGGGTGGCATTAGGCGCAGGTATTCCCGTGTTCTCGTCATAATTGCAGTAGTGGCAGTACGGTGTAGCGCTCACGCTCGTGCTCACGTACTAGGTGAAGCAGGCTGCTGACCTAACCATTCCGTCAGCACTAACTGGAAGGCCTCGACGGTCCATAGATCCTACTGAGGCTTCTCCAGCTTCGGACTGTCAAACGGGGAATGATATCGTGAAGGACGAGGCTGTGTCATTCTACACCCGTATCGCCGACGCCAACCCATTAAGTCCGGTGACCAATGACCATCTCCACCTCCGATTCCCACAAGGGAGTCCCGGTCAACAGACACGCTACCTTGCTACAAATATAAATTATACTAAATATCCCAGTGTCTGGAATTAAGTTTTCCTGTCTACAGGCATATGCATGTTATATAAGGGTTACAATAGCAGCTTACGTCCCTTAGGTTTTTCTTCAAATACATGTGGAATCAAATAAGGTGATAAACCCTTATATTCTTAGACCACACAAACTGATAACTCATTAAAATTATTTTATACACGTATATTTATTTATTTCTAATTGCAAAAGGGTTAGACATGTTATATAAAACAGGATCTAGATATATAACAATATCTTCAATTGTCAAACACGGTATTGCTTTATACAATTTATGTCGTATACAAAGCTAAACCTCTCCAATTAAGTTAGGGTCTGACGATGTTTAATTTTGAATATATCTATGCTGTGAATTAATTACTTTAACTTAGAGCACTTTATAAAGTGTTTATTTTAAATTATTACTAAAAGTATATGTCAACATTTAAAAAGTTTTATATATGACAAGTCAAAGCTTTTATCTTATGAGTAAATGGAAAGTTATATATTACTTTTTACTGTTCCATCACTATGAGTGAAGACTATTTATCACGCGGACAAGGGACAGAGAGGCTTGGTACATTGTCTCCGGGTGAAATTGCTTAACCTCTACGAGTTTGGCCTTCATCTTTCATCTTGCCACTCAATTAAGTATAATGACTTTCAAGTGCGAGCCCTCCTTCAGTTAGATTTCATTTGTCACAGACCTCAGTCCTCTTTAAGTTTACTATTCGTAGTAGTTACTTTAAATATTATCATATCCGCTAACCAAATATAATGTAGTAGTAGAAGTAGAAATCGATATGGATGGATTTAAATTGGTAAAGTGGTAGATATTGTATTGTTTTCAAACTATGTATAAATTTGGCAATATGTAAGTGCCCTTAAGGGGCCTATGCAGAATAAATTATTGGATTTGGTTTGAAATGTGCCTAAATTGCTTTCTTTTTTTCTTGAAATTTACTCCCGCAACATATAAAGGGTCAGTAGTGATAGTTTATAAAAGTTTCTGATTCGAATCCACGATTCACATTTTGCACATAATATGGGATTAATAGGGGAATAGAGAATTATAAAATTAAAGAAATATTCAGAGTTTTGATTATTTTATAAGGCAGAAAATTGTTATGTTTTACTATGTTATGTCATAATAGTGAAACTATGAATTATATTCAACGAGTTAGATACAAGTTCGTTGTGATTATAAATAATTACGAAAAGTTTGCATTGATAAGTAGGCTTATGATAAATGGGGAGGTAAATAAAATGGGAAGTTACTATATGGTGAGTAGGTAATAGAAAGAAACATCATTCAATTATTTATTTCAGCTTATATACGTCCCACTGTTGGACTCTAGCCTTCATAATAAGAGGGCAATTGACCTACTAGGTATGTCATGTAGGTCAGATGTATAGGGTTTCATTTCAACTTTTCCTTCTCTTGCGTTGAACGCCATGGGGGATACATGTCGAGCGATATTTATATAGTACTTTGACCCCCACGGCGTTCAACGTATTAATCGACTTATACGACACCCAAGGGCAAGAGTCTTGTCCGTGTAGTGACGGAGTAAGAATACAATTCATAACCCCCCCCCCCTCCTCTCTTTCTCGTGGGTATCGTAAAAGACGACTAAGAGATATAATATGCATATAACATCAACGCAAGAGAAGAAAAACTTAAAATAAAACCTTATGCCAAGACATCTGACCAGCGTAGCATAGTAGGCCAATTTCCCTCCTATTGCTGAAGATGTCCGAGTCCATCAGTCAGACATATATGAGGCGACATGAAGGGCAAGATGGAAGATCCATCTATTTGTCAGATTTTTGTCTCCTGTTAGAGCTATATTTGCTTGTAGTTCAGATCGCATGTGAGCACTTAAGCCAGGTAGATTATAAGCGTTCAAAAGAATACAATACCTAAGACAATAGTCAAATGAATATATTTGTCTCATTCCTTAAACCCTTTCTTTACACATCTCATACTATTTTCACTACAATTATTCCTCAGACTGTTTATACTCAAGATAATTCTGAACAAAAAAAAAACGACTTCCACCGTTTTCTCATGGATGCCATTGTAAAACCTGGATCAAATTGAAATGGCGCCACATGGGAAGCAGCTTTAAAATAAAAAGATAACCATCAAAATTGGTTCACCTAGTCGAATGTTCGGAGTTAATAAGTATAATAAAGAAATACTCTCGAATTGAGAACCTCCTCTTTTTTTAAAGTCGGTTGAAAAGCCAATCCTTCCTTGACAATAAGTGCTTAAAAGTATTTGAAACTGAGGAAAATAGAAAACAAATACAAACGTGATAAAATTTATAAAAATAGTATTATTTCATACTAGTAACCCGCGATCGCTTCGTTTCGGTTACAGTCGTCTTAACGCATAGTGCCCGTCCCCATGGGAATACCGAGATAAAATATAGTCTATGTTACTCCCTGATATTATAGTTTTCTATTGGTGAAAGAAATTTTGAAATCAATTTGGTGATTTAAGCGTGAAAGCGTAACAAAGAAACTTAGTTTCACATTTATAATATTAGTAAGGATTAGTAAGGATATCTATACCAATAAATAAAATTGGAATGTCAAAATAATAGGCTTCCTTCATGCTCACATGGTTATTTTCACTATACACATGCCTAAAAATCACTTTATATTTTTTTTTGTCTGTCTGTCTGTCTGTTTGTTCCGGGTAATCTTCAAAACGGCTGGACCAATTTCAAAAATTCTTTCACCAATGGAAAGCTATAATATCAGGGAATAACATAGGCTATATTATATCCCGGTATTCCCACGGGAACAGGAACTACGCGGGTAAAACGACTAAAACCGAAGCGAAGCGAGGGCGGGTTGCTAGTAGGTAAGTAGTAATAATCGCGTAAACATCAGAAATCATTATCCCGCAGAAAACCAAGAGGGTAGTGACATATTGCATTCTTAACCCTTGATCACACAGACTAATATTTATTCGTCGCGTAGTGAAAATAACTTTTGCTATCAATCACAAGATTTAGCTTACGACAACTTTTCCTCAATTTTCTCAAACTTCACCAGCTAACGTGTATTAATTTATATCTATTTTCAATAAAACATAATTTGTTTACAATTCAAAGTTTTCATTAAGTTACTTAATATCCTGCTTAAAATTTGAGGCCAGATTTAATTATAAGCTATACACATTTATTACCTATTTAATAATTACGCCTAATGAATAAAACTTGTGCTATCAATCGTAAAATTTAGCGTTGGTAACTTCTTCAAGTTGCTGAAGTTTTGCCAGCCAATGTTATAATTTATATTTGTTATTATTAAAGATAATTTGTTTAGATTTGGAAGTGCTCTTTAACTTATTCTATATCCTGATAAGATAATTAAATATGTTAATTCACACATAAAAACAATATAAATTAGCCAGCGGTGTTATCTTCCACATGGTTATGAGTTAAAAATACAATATCATAATCATAAAAGCCAGGTGAGCCAGTCGTCCGCTCAAAAGATTAGGAGGAGTATTTGATTGCAATACCTACTTTCATCATCATTCATCATAATTTCAGCCTATCGCCGTCCACTGCTGGACGTAGGCCTCCCTCATGTTGCGCCACAATGAGCGGTCCTGTGCCGCCTGCATCCAACGACGCCCAGCTACTTTCACTAGGTCATTGGTCCACCTAGTGGGGGGGCGTCCTACACTGCGTCGTCCGATACGTGGTCGCCACTCGAGAACCTTTCTTCCCCAGCGGTTGTCGGTTCGTCGAGCGATGTGGCCTGCCCATTGCCACTTCAGCGTGCTAATTCTTCGTGCTATGTCGGTTACACCCGTTCTTCTGCGGATTTCCGTATTCCGGATTCTATCTCGCAGAGAAATCCCGAGCATAGCCCGCTCCATAGCACGCTGAGCGACTTTGAGCCTTGATATGAGGCCTACATTTAGGGACCACGTTTCCGTGCCGTAAGTCATCACTGGTAACACACACTGGTCAAAGACCTGTGTTTTCAGACACTGAGGTATGTTGGATACCTACTTTACCAACTATTAATTAGAAAATGCTTTTTATTTCAGATAAGTCTAAAATCTAAACAACTAAAATCTTGAAACATATTTTTACGACCTATAAAGCCACTGTTTTAAATGCAACGAAGGGAAAATTACTTTCTGATATATGCTTTCAACGAGATGAGCAATAAAAATTGTAATGCGCAGGGTACTACGAACTGAATTTGTAATATTGATTTAATGGATGCCGAAAAAAAAACGAATCTTAATTTTCTTTAGTGATCATTTGCTTTTTTTTTTATTAGATTATATCAATTAGCTTGAGATGAGGTTATATTCTTCATGTGGTGATTTATTAAGATTACAATGTGTTGACGAATAGCAACAAACAAAACTTTGTTGCAGGAGTCGAAATTCAGTTCAAAGAGCAGCCCCAGAAGAATTGGTAGCAGCGTCTTATTAAGAAACTCAGCCACCACTGCCGTCAAGTTATGTACCAAACGTGGCAGTTATGAGATTATACCTACTATGGTGAACCCTATGTCCAACTGTGAATATTAATAGGCAGATGGATGGATGGATTGAAAATATATTTAAGATGAAACTATTCGTATTTCCATTATTGAGCTCAGCCCTACTCCACTGTAGGAGGGGAATTGACCTACTATACCACGCTAGATAGACGTGTTAGTTTCATTTCGAGTTTTTCTTCAGCTTGCCTTGCATAATTTTTGTAGAATATTATATTCCCTAGTCTTCTTTTACAACACCTTTGCGCAATATAGAGCGTGGTGAACTATATTCTTACTCCGTCATCGTATGGGTTGGCATATTGTGTGTAAATAAACACTAAACATGGTTTCTAAAACTTTCAAGATGTCTGTCAAGATGTCATCAGTTCACCTAGTAGGAGTCGTTCTACGCTGCGCCATTCGATTCGCAGTCACCATTCGAGAGCTTTCATTCCCAATGTCGGTTCGATGAGCGACATCCATTTCAACGTGCTAATTCTGCGGGCTATACTGGTTACACCCGTTCTTATATTGATTTCCGTATTCCGGATTTTATCACATAGAGAAATATCGAGCATAGCAATTAATAGTGTTGTGTTTAGCCACGAAAGCCACTAGACACATAGTTTTCAGCCTTAATGCGTGCATTAATAGAATCATACAAGTCTATACGGAAATATAGTCTTATTTCTATTAAGTATAACAACATTAACAGGTCTATATATATATAGAGACTTAAGTTCATCCTCATTTTTTTATATTTTTAATAGAATAAATGTCTGCGTGACCTACCCTTATACTATAGTATTGATTTAGTATAGTTGCTATAAATATAGGTTATTATTTTAAACCTAGAGGGATAGTTATATACATTCACGCTCACAATGGAGCTAAATTAGCAGCCTGGCCTTTTATAGGATTTCTATAGTATCCATAATATTAATATTAAATAGGTTAAACATTATTACCCCGAGTAAATGTAGAATACGCAAGACTCTTAACCTAAAATTTAAGCATTTAGACGCAAAGACTGTGGAATAAGAGTTTAGGATATGTAAACTTATGGCAGTAAGTAGATACTGGCGTTTTTAGTGGCACTAATAATAGTAAGGATGGAATCAAAAATACCTAACCTCTTTTCTGAAAGTGAGTTATATCATTTTTAGTTTTATTGGTTAATAGATTTTTGTTATTTTTCATGATCTCATCATCTTAGCCCATATACAGTAGGACATTCTATTGTTAGACTCGGGCCTCTACCTTTAAGAGAAGGAATTTGTCCTACTATAATCAGTCGGATGCGCAGACGCTAGTATTGGCATAGGTTTTCTTTTTCAAGTTGTCCTTCTGTTGCATTATTGTTACTCGCATATTTTATCCCTTCGTCATCTTTTACAACTTCCACCGACAAGAGAGGGAGTTATTATTTTGAAAAGCCAGAACTAACAGTTACGACCATAGACAAGGATTTTGGAACTTGTTTCTAAGTTTCTACATGGATCATAAATTAATAGGCACAACTTGTGGAGTTATTAGGTTCCTATTAAATGTAGTCAAACACAAAGTTGGTCTTGTCCATTTTTTTCAAGAACACCTTTAAATGCCCAAGTATATAATATTTACTAGCAGACGTAAAACTAACCACTGAACCTTGTAACACCCTATCAATCTTTTAAAGCCTCAGCGAAGTCATCCCGGAACATTAAAGGCTCTATGCTTGGATAAGAAAAAGGGTCTTGGTTACGGATCGTTATTTGAAAAATGGGCTCATATCAATCTGTTCTCTAAAGACGGGCGCCAATCCCTTCAAAAGTCAAGATTTTTTTCGAGCTGTTATTTAGTAAGCCATGAGCGAAACCACTTTCTAGCTAAAAAGGATATTCATTACTTTATATTAGATATTTAGTAATGTTTATATTAACTATATAAAAACCCGTTTGTTGGCCATATGCCAACAACGCATTCCTATTTCGGACACACAGTGCGCAGAGCCGGTGAGAGTCTGGTAAAGCTGATTGTCGTTAGGAACACCGAATGCAAGAGACCACGTGATCGTTCACCAACCAGATGGACCGATCAAGTGAAAGACTCATCGACCTCCAAATTCTATGCGGTCGTGAGAGAAGCGCTGACTCGAGACCGGTGGAGGCAGATCATCCGCTCCAGATGTGACCCCCGATGCTAACCACGATCCTTAGACATGAAGGTCCGACTATAGAGAGATATTACCTCGTTAACTTAGTATTATATGACCAGTGAAGGTGGGAGTTTCAATCTGAAGACAGCTGTGTCTGGTTTCTTTTGTTCTAAATTTTTAATTAAGCTAGTAAGTCTCAAACGACACTGAAGTCACCATTTATAATCGCCTGGGTTGGCCAATAATTCTATCTACCAATCCAAGAATTTATCTTAATATATATATTTCATGTGTGCGTGTGTATGTCACTGAACCCCTCCTAAACGGCTGCAGCGATGTTGATATATTTTTTTTTGTGTACGTTCAAAGGGATTCGAGAATAGTTGAGATTCCAGGAGAATTCCTTTTATTTTATTTGAACAGAACAACGTCTGTTGGGTCTGCTAGTGTTTTATAAAATTAAAAACATGTAGGAAATTTCATTATTATGCCTGTTGAGACATAGTTATTGTAAATTAAAACTTTATTATATAGTACACAAAAGATACATTTTGTAAAAATATCTCAGTAATTTATTAAAGAGCCTCCCTTGTGTTACGTTGTTTTTATATGTTTGAAAATAGTGTTCGCTGGAAAATTGCTGCTGGTAAATATGCATATTCCCGGCCTTGAGTACAAAAAATAATGTTAAAGTTAAATTAGTTTTTATACCAATCAATTATAATATATGTCGTACAGATATGGTTACATGTATTAATCTGTTTTTAAAAGTGCTTTCACTTATAAAAATACATACGCAAAATTAATTGTATATAGAAATATTAACTATACATATTTTTTTAATATAAATATATTATCATAATGTTTGTGGTGAAGAGTTAAAAATACGGTATACTATAGAGATAGTATATCGTGTTTTTTAGACAGAGACAGTATATCGTAGTGAGGTAAGAGTACCTCACTACTTACTTCACGTGGTAGTCGTCGAGGCAATCTCATTGGAGAAGCCTATGTCCAAAAATCGAGAAGGAATCGATAGGCTAATGAATATCTAAGGCGAGAATGAATAGTTAAACAATAAAAAAAAAAGGTCGATGGGAGGGTACCCCAAGTAGGGGGTATTCCGTCGGGCCGACCACTGATGACAAGTTAACCCTGCTCCGGTGGTCGGCCCAACGACGAAGGCGACGTGGTTTTCGGGTGGGTTACGGGAGTTACATGCTTAAGCCCCTCTGTCGCCCCGGACGGAGTGGTGCGGAGGCACGCCGACCGCAGGCCATCCACACAAAAAAAAAAAGAAAGAAAACAATAAAAAAACATAAAATGACGTTCTGTTCAAATAAAAAAAATACTTAAAAATCGATCGCAGTGACACAGACCCGGTCCTTTTTTTGGTCTAAAATCAATTTGATATTAACGGTTTTCTAATGAAATCAATTTGAGGTACATCGATTGTATGGTTTCAGAGCCTATAATGTATATAGGTTGGGTTGTATAATATATACGTAGATAAGCCACAGTATTTGATGCTAACACATTATGTTGACATTATATTGCCCAACATAATTAATTTAAGCCAAACCATCTTGTGTAAACTGAACCTTCGATACAATTACAAACAAATCTTTCGATTTGTCGCATTCAAAGAACCAGTTGTTATTTAATAAATACAACTGATTCAAATTTCTAACGTTAACAGATGGTTGAAACCTTCAATCGAGGTTATAAATTGTGTAAGAATAATGAAATTTTCAGCGTAATACTTCTACATTAAATCTTCTTACAATATTTGGAAATAACAGTAAATAAAATCATAAAGATCGGAAACTGATATCCATTTGTTATTTCCTAACTTCAAAACAATATACCTCAATGAATTTCCATGAAAATTTATAAAGAGTTTATTAGTAAGTGTATTGGCATTATTAAAAAATATAGTTTAAAAAACGCTTTCATAGCATATCAAACCCAAACCAAAAAAGCGGATTATTGCAGTGTCATCGGTCTTCGATAAATGTGCAAAGTTTAAAGAAAATCTGATCGCTGAAAATAGGACTAAATCGAGCTCAAAGGTGGACGTTACACACAAACATACAGGTGAAGCTAATAAAAGTGTGTTAATAATTAGAAATACCTGTGTTTTCTTTTAAAATTTTGCCTACCTAATATGGGAAATCAATGAAATATCACTTAATACGATAGGTAAGTATCACTTATAGAGGTACTTTGTGTGGTTATGAATACAACCAACTCTTACATTGTTCGTGGGTGTCGTAAAAAAGATACTAAGAGTTTTTCATGGACCTGGGCCTACTCCATCTATGTATATAACACCAGGTTCACATTCTCAAGGAGGGTTGACGTCAAGCAGGCGGCCTGTCATAAAACTATTGCCAACAACTTTTGTAATCATCATCATCATCATCGCAGCCCACATACGTCCCACTGTTGGGCTCGGGCCTCCTCCACAATGGGAAGGAATTTGACCTACTATGTCATGCTGGTCAGAGATGTTGATATAGGGTTTCATTTCGAGTTTTTCTTCTCTTGCACAGATGTTATGTGCATATTACTTCCCAATCGTCTTTTACGACACCCACGGGCAACATAGGGAGTGGTAAATTGTATTCTTACTCCGTCACCACACGGAATATAATATGAAAGAAAAATACATATTGTGTCGACCTCAAGTAGTTAGGATAAGAGCAGGGTAATGACGATGATGATGACATAAGTCCCTAGTTGTCACTGCGATTCTCAGTGACAATTTATTGGTCTATTATAACAATTTCCTTTCACGTAATAGTATATATTATATTGTAGAGTTTTGCTACCAAGCAGTGTCTAGATAACCATCAGGACCAAATGAAACAAGAATATAACATTGTTGCAAGATATCTTTTATAATAAGGTCCAAAAGGTCACACGTGGGACCACTACATTATTAAAGAGTCAAAATTTACTTAAAATTTTATAATGCTTGTCCCTATCAATAACATCAGTCGATGAGTTACATTTTAGTATTCGCAAATATACTCCAAGATAAAGAATATTATATTTATTCAGTAAATACAAAGCCAAAAATACACAACAGATGTCCTTTTTAAGTCTTCATGTTTGTCCAATCAAAATGGTATTACAGAGTAATTTCAAACACGCTAAATAGAAATAAATAGAAAGGAATTTTCATTTTTATAACTGAGTACTGTCTATATATTACTTATATTAATTATATGTACCTATATTTAGAAGGCTGAAATTTAGCAATACCAAAATATTCATTGTTTAATATTACAACAAAGGAATTTTGGAGCTTACAAACTTAATTTGGAAAATTTATATAGCAATTTATTTTAATTAATTTATTATTATCATTTAAGTGTTTACAGAATAGTTTAGATAAACTCAATTTAATAATTTAAATTAAGAAATCAAAATTTTAAAGTATCAACGTTTATGCGAATGAAAATAGATAATGAAATAACTAATTGACTAGTTGAGATAATCGTAACAAACGTTTCATTTTAATTGACTTTTATGAAATGAAATATTCTAAAGAGAAATCTATACCAATAAATAAAATTGGAGTGTCTGTTTGCAATGTCAAAATAATAGGCTTCTTTCATGCTCACACGGTTATTTGTACGACACCTATACCTACATACAATACAGATTAAAAAAAATTTGTCTGTATGTTTGTTCCGGGTAATCTTCAAAACGGCTGGACCGATTTCAAAAATTCTTTCACCAATGGAAAGCGAGGAGAATAATCGGCCCTTGTGCTTAGCGTTTGTGGACTATGAGAAAGCCTTTGATTCAGTCGAAACTTGGGCGGTGCTGCAGTCCCTTCAGCGGTGCCAAATCGACTATCGCTATATCGAAGTGCTGAAGTGTTTGTATAGGAATGCCACAATGTCAGTCCGTATCCGGGATAGGAGTACGAAACCGATCCAGTTGCAGAAAGGCATGAGACAGGGAGATGTCATCTCTCCGAAACTGTTCACCACTGCACTGGAAGATGTCTTCAAGCTCTTAGACTGGATTAGACTCGGCATCAACATTAACGGCGAATACATCACTCACCTTCGATTTGCGGACGATATAGTCGTTATGGCAGAATCCATGGAGGACCTTGGCATAATGCTCAATGATCTCAGCAGGGTATCCCAACTAGTGGGTTTACGAATGAACATGGACAAGACGAAAGTCATGTCAAATGCCCATGTCATTCCTGTACAGGTCTTAGTTGGCAATGCGATTCTCGAAGTTGTCGATCACTATGTTTACCTCGGATAAACAGTCTAGTTAGGTAGATCCAATTTCGAGAAAGAGATTAGCTGACGAATCCAACTCGGTTGGGCAGCGTTCGGGAAACTTAAGAGGATCTTCTCGTCCAAGATACCTCAGTGTCTGAAAACACAGATCTACGACCATTGTGTGTTACCAGTGATGACTTACGGCACGGAAACGTGGTCCCTAAATGTAGGACTTATATCAAGGCTCAAAGTCGCTCAGCGTGCTATGGAGCGGGCTAGGCTCGGGATTTCTCTGCGAGATAGAATCCGGAATACGGAAATCCGCAGAAGAACGGGTGTAACCGACATAGCACGAAGAATTAGCACGCTGAAGTGGCAATGGGCAGGCCACATCGCTCGATGAACCGACAACCGCTGGGGAAGAAAGGTTCTCGAGTGGCGATCACGTATCGGACGACGCAGTGTAGGACGCCCCCCACTAGGTGGACCGATGACCTAGTGAAAGTTGCTGGGCGTCGTTGGATGCAGGCGGCACAGGACCACACATTGTGGCGCAACATGAGGGAGGCCTACGTCCAGCAGTGGACGGCTGTAGGCTGAAATGATAATGATGATGAATGGAAGGCTATAATATCAGGGCGTAAACTAGGCTATATTTTATCCCGGTATTCCCACGGGAACTAACGGGACTAAAACCGAAGCGAAGCGAAAGCGGGTTGCTAGTATATAATAAACTAGCTGACCCGGCTAACTTCGAACCGCCATAATTTTTTTCATAAATACATTTTCTAAATTGCCAAAAATCTAGTCTCGGATTATGCCGTGCACGGATCTTACTCAGCGCCGTGCTATTAGACACAGTGGTCTAGTTCGAGACTCTACAGCATCTCCTGTCGCCCGAAGTCCTTGGCGTAACGGCTGGCCCTCCGTAACGGAGGGCCAGCCGCCAACGGAGGGCCTATAATCATAAGCTTTTGGATCTTTGTTTTTTGTATACTAATTAAAAATTACACACAAATATACCTTCCAAATCAGAATTGTATATTTCTTGGTCTCCGTTTATATAGTATTTCATGTTTCAGTAAATTAGACAACGGATTACAAGTGGCTTAGGCGAAATACGTTTCGTCAATGTTATTACTCACGCAGGCTCTTGAGAAAGCCTTCAGTGTAACAAGATAAATACTACCGCGAGATTCATTTCCATTTGCGTTCACAACCTTTCATTATATTAGTTGATATTCCATCTTTATGAGTATTCTACTATAATAAATCTATGAATAAATTTTATGAAATCTGGCAGGTTCAAGGTGAAAATATCAAACAGTTCCATGTTATATGTTTTATATATGTATTAGATATGAGGTATTACAGCTAATTTATTATCCTTACTATTTTAGTAAATGCGAAAGTAAGTTTGTTTATTTGTTTGTTAGCTACGCCTTCACGCTTAAACCACTGAACTTATTTCAAAAATTCTTTCACCAATGGAAATCTATAATATCAGGGAGTAACATAGGCTATATTTTATTCCGGTATTACCACGGGAATTAGGACTACGCGGTTAAAGCCCCTGAAACCGAAGCGAAGCGAGGGCGGGTTGCTAATCTCTATATATAAATTTCTCGTGTACGTGTGTATGTCACTGAAATCCTTCCAAACGGCTGGACCGATGTTGATGAAATTTTTTGTGTGTGTTCAAGGGTATTTGAGAATGGTTTAGATTCTCAATTGGACGCGGTAGGTGCCGTTATTTTATTTGAACAGAACAACGTCTGTTGGGTCAGCTAGTGCACTATAAATTCCAAAATATTAAATATTTAATCTTAAATACTATCTATGTATAAGACTAAAAATTTAAACACACTTTTTTAGTAGTAATTGTGCTCTATGGTAGCGGCTACGAATACTATCAACCCAATATTGCTCGTGGGTGTCGTAAAAGACGACTAAGAGCTTAACATAGACGAGGGCCAATATCATCTGATGCCACCTGCTCAACAATAAATTATATTCCCAAGGACAGTTAACATCAGGCAGGCGGACGGTTATAAAACTTTAAAAGTTTTGCATTATATACTATGAAAGAAAAGTATATATTGAATAGACCCCAAGTAATTGAAATGATAACTCGATGGTAATTATTATTTTAATA
The DNA here is from genome assembly GCA_032191425.1 of Lymantria dispar. Taxonomy (NCBI): domain Eukaryota; kingdom Metazoa; phylum Arthropoda; class Insecta; order Lepidoptera; family Erebidae; genus Lymantria; species Lymantria dispar. Next base: position 24,496,051 of record CM063452.1, on the reverse strand, counting down.
ATAATTAAACGGTCCAAATATTTAGCGAATCAAACGCGAAAGTGAACAGTAATAAAATTTTGATATCTCGGTTACATTCAAATTCATTTCACAAAATTATGTGGTTTAATTAGATCAAAGTGTATATCTTACAAATAAACGAGATTTATTGAAATGATAATTTCAAAATTAAGTGTTTAACTTAGACCCGAGGATTTCAAATTAGTTTTAAATTAGGGATAAGTATGTTCGTGTGGTGACGGAGTAAGAATACAATTCACTACCCCAGTTCTTACTCGACGGTGTCGAAAAAGACGACTAAGGGATATGCATATAACATCTATGGAAGAGTAGGAAAATTTGAAATAAAACCATGTACCAACACGGCTGACAAGCGTGGTATAGTAGATCAATTTCCCTCCCATTTTGGAGGAGACTCGAGCCCAGCAGTGGGACGTGTGTGAGCTGTGATGATGACGATGATGAATTCAATAAAATAATGATATTTTATTGTTTTAAATTATCCACATTCTTACTAATATGTGTTACACTCATTCAAATCGGTTGATCAGAATTAGAACCTACAGCATTTACAAACTGACTAAGCTTTTATAGCTGGAAGGAGAGGGGCCATATGCTACCATCCCATTCACTCTATCAGCACCAAAAGAAAATTCCTAAATGCAAACTCACAATAGCACCTATCCTAAAATTTATATTTAAATAAACTCGCAATACAAGGAAATTGTCCAATTGGTTCGAATATAACATTTGTCCACACGATTGGTATCTAAAATACTAGATATGATTTTGTTCCAAAGATAGCCAATAATCCCAAACAAGCGGTAGCATGTCTGATTCAATTTCCTTGCCTGACCCGAATACGATGCCTACGTAGATTGTACAACAAGTACTCGACGAGAGCTGAATACAATTTTCTATATTGCCTCCGCAACCTGCTGCAAAAATTGAAACTTTGACGAAATATAAGACATATATAAGATTTTATATTGTATACTCTATCCCTCCATCTATTTGCCTATTGAGATTGACTGTTGGATATAGGCTTGCCCATAAAAGGAGGATAATGTCATAATGGCCACGCTAAGCAAGCAAGTGGCGATCGTAGTCGCCAGAAGAGTGCTACTGATACTTTTGTAGGTGAGCTCTAAGTCAGTTTTGTTCAACTCGCACGATAAAATAAGAACTTATGACGCATTATATAGTAATTCTACATATCATCATCATCTCTGATAATTTAAGTCCCTCTGTTGAGATTGAACCGCCTCCACAATAGGAAGGAAATTGACCTGCTCATCAGACAGTTTGGTGTAGGGTTTTATTTTGAGTTTTAACTTATCTTGCATAGATATTGTATGGATGTAATATCTCCTAGTCGTCTTTTATGACACTCAAGGGGTGTCAAATTTCAACGTGACGAGGTAGATACAATCCATCTAAACAAAAAAAATCTAAGAAATTGTACATATAATTAATGGTTATTGATCGTCTGGTGACGGGAGTAAGATTACAATTCACCATCCCCTTTCCTGCTCATGTGTGTCGTAAAAGACGTCTAAGGGATTAAATATGCATATAACATCTATGCAAGAGAAGGAATACTCGTAATAAAATGTTGTACCAACCCGTCTGACCAGCGTGGTATAGTAGGTTTATTTCCCTCCCTTTGTAGAGGAGGCTAGATGCCAGTAGTAGGACGTATATGAGCTGTGATGATGATATATGTACAAGATAATTACAGAAGGAACTTTAAACTGACTTATAGTACCAGTAATATGTGCACTTTACTCCTGCCCAATTTCTGTCATATTATAAAGAAGTCTCCTATCTAACAAATAAATGTATTATAAACTTACCAAAAGAAGAAGATTATTTCTACATATTATTTATTGATAGCGATAATAATGTTTCTATGATGATGGAGTTAGAATATTACCACCATCTCTTCTCATAGATATCGTAAAAATTTATTAAGAAATATATAAAAGTAGATCATCATTTTCTACTCTTATTCTGATTATTTTGGATTAACGCAATGTGTACTCTTCTACATTCTTATATATAATATATATATATATATAATGCTAAACTAATATTATATATAAACTAATATTGTAAATGCAAAAGTAAGTTTGTTTGTTTGTTACGCTTTCGCGCTTAAACCACCGAACCGATTTCAAAAATTCTTTCACTAATGGAAAGCTATAATATCAGGGAGTTACACAGGCTATATTTTATCCCAGTATTCCCACGCAAACGGGAACTACGTACGATACGATAAGGCGTCGGCAACCGAAGCGAAGCAAGGGCGGGTTGCTAGTTAGTAAATATTGCTAAGGTTTTGATAAGGTTTATGACCGGCCGCCTGCCTGACGTCAACACTCCTTTGAAATTATATATAAGCAGCAGATCATCGTCATCATCATTTCAGCTCACATATGTCCCACTGTTGGGCTCGAGCCTGCTCTAAAATAGGAGGGAAATTGACCTTACCATGCTGGTCAGATAGTTTGGTATAGAGTTTTATTTCGAGTTTTCCTTCTCTTGCAGTAGTAGATAACAAATTTAAATTGAAAATTATTTATTAAGTATAACCTCTACTTAAATTATTATTAATTTTAGACTCAACCTTAAATTAATCTGATAATTTACCACCAGATTGGAACTTGGCAGATACTGAGAAGGTCCAGCTACAAATTCACCACGCTTACTTATTTTTTCGTAGTAGCTTTTTATTATAAAAGATGTAACCAAATTTTTCATGTTACTTTTAGTGTTATGCTCTTCAAACCAGGCTTTTTTTAATATTGTATTTCGAAAAGCAAATGATAATAGCTAAACGAGAACCCACAAGTGGAGTCTGATAATAAAATAATTAGTAGAGCACCCATCAATGCCCACAAACAGCTTGGAAGTAAGGGAGAAACCCACACTACGCACCTGATCACAAAATAACAACCAAAGCATCCATAAATGCCCTCAAACACCTTGAAAGTAAGGGAGAAACTCACACTACGTAGAAACGGCAACATCACTGCAGGACAAGGTAAACATGTAATAAATTCGTATGGCAATGGGTAAGAGCAACGTCTTAGATAGGCCACTACAGTCAAGGTGACTTTCGGTGGCCCTTTCATCAAGCAAAGGTGTGAAATAGGGTAGATTATACTATCCTGCAATTGCCGCAGTGACACGCATCATATCGTCAGAACTGGTGCTATGTATGGATCTGAATATTGGGCATTGAAAAAGACGGATGAGAGAAGAATGCATGCTACAGAGATACGTATGCTAAGATGAATGTGTGGGGTCATAAGGTTAGAGCGCGAGATTGTCTTCGTATGGACATGTGATGAGGAGAGATGAAAATCATGTAACAAGGCGGGTTAACGATATGATTGTGGATGGTTGTAAGAAGCGTGGGAGGCTCAAAAAGAGATGGATGGACTGTGGGAATGAGGATATGCGTAAGAAAAGTATGAGTGCAGATATGATGACTAATAGGAGGTTATGCAAGGTAAGAACATGTAGTGCCGATCCCACTTAGTATGGTATGAGGGCAGGCAAATGATATGCTATCCTGGGATTATTATATACTTTACTCATCCCAGTTTGGGCGTGTTATGACCAAAACAAAGAAAAAGTACACTAAATATTTGCTTAACAACGAGTAGTGTGTGAATTCAACGGGTGTCAGCATCATGCCTTATTAATCCGGTCGATGGCCCTGTACGGCGCACCGGTGTGGGCGGGGTCCTTGACCGTCCGACTTAGGGCCCTTCTGTGGCGACCACAGAGGGTCATGGCGGTCAGGGCCATCCGCGGATACCGCACGATGGCGACGGAGGCAGCGTGCCTATTGGCCGGGACTCCCCCGTGGGACCTGGAGGCGGAGATGCTCGCCGGATTGTATCGGCGGGTGACGGGGGTGCGAGCGGAGGGCGGTGAGATCTCGTTAAGGGAGCTCACCGCCTGGCGCGTCGACGCCCGCCGAGACGTCATTGCCCGTTGGGCAGTCCGGCTGGAGTGGCCTTGGTTCGGGGTGCGAACCGTGGAGGCCTTCCGGCCGGTGCTGATGCAGTGGTTGGAAAGGCAGCACGGGGTGCTCTCCTTCCGACTAGTGCAGGTGTTGACGGGGCACGGGAGCTTCGCCAAATACCTGCACAGGGTCGTAAGGAGGGAGAGTACACCATCCTGCCACCACTGCGATTGCGACGAGGACACGGCGCGCCACACGTTCGAGGCCTGCGCGGCTTGGGCAGTGCAGCGGCGTGAACTCGTCGCAATCATCGGTGCCGACCTGACGCTGCCGGCCATCGCTAGGGCGATGGTCGACAGCGTCGGGAATTGAGACGCGGTCGCAGCCTTCTGCGAGACAGTGATCTCGCAGAAGGAGGCGGCGGATCGTCTGCGCGTGGAGCGCGGCCTCGATGAGGAGATCCGCCGCCGGCGACTTGGGCGGCGCAGGCGCAACTACCTGCGCCTCATGCCGCCCTAGCCGAGGCCGCGGGTGACGTGACCGGGGATTAGTCCGTCACTCGCCGAGAGGCCGACCGCGTGAGGAAAGACCGACGTCCTCCCCGAGGGGGGGACGTCGGTCGATGGGAGGGTACCCCGCGTAGGGGGTATTCCGTCGGGCCGACCACTGACGACAAGTAAACCTGCTCCGGTGGTCGGCCCAATGACGAAGGCGAGGTGGTTTTCGGGTGGGTTGCGGGAGTTGCGTGCTTAAGCCCCTCTGTCGCCCCGGACGGAGTGGTGCGGAGGCGCGCCGACCGCAGCCCACCCACAAAAAAAAAAAAAGAAATCATGCCTTATTAATTTTCTCAAATATAACTTAAAAAGAGAAACTATTCCGACATATTTTTAATTCCTAAAAATAAACTTACAAATCTATATATAGTGTACGTTCATGCTCTTGAATTCCCATAAAACATTTTTGCTTTGAGTGACGTTTCCGTTTTCCGTGCCATTACCGTGACATTTGGTATTAACAGTCAGTTCTCTGATGCGATACATTTTTCACTCACTGAAGCTGAGCTCAAAGGGGATATATTTCAAAACGACGTGACGCGACTTTGATACGCTTAATGTGGTCTAGGCAGTTATGTCTGGCTTTAAAATTTTATGGTTCCTTCGTGAGGAATACTTATACGAATGTTACTTTGAATAAAATTCTATGTTTCATTCGTGTGGAATGATTCTGTAGTGTCCTGATTTAAACAGCGACAGATTCGCATAAGTTAATACCTTAATATTGAAGAAATGTATATATCTCATTTGTTTCGTAGAAAATATTTAAATATAATATATTCTACGAGGTAAATAGCGCTTTCCTATGTATGTATATGTCTAATTTCTATATAGAAATAATTTTAATTAAAATAGTGAACTTCAAATACTTTAAATTGGATATGTTATTTACACCATTATCTGTTTTCCTTTCAGAAATCTGAATTCTTATGGGGTCGGCGCATCACGTTTTTCTTCTAATGCATATGAAAGAAGTGCAAAATATTCTTGGCTAAGTTTTACGACTAACCACCAGCCAGTCATCTTCTCTATCTAAGAATATAATGTAAACTTTAAACACACGATATTAATGACTCAGTCCAGTTTCGTATAGAGCTCTTAATAAAATTTTACGATACTCACAAACATTATAAGAGTTCATTGTATATGTTCATTGTATATAAATGAAACTCTAATTCTCTTTGTCATTGCATCATGCGTGATCTAATCGGAAAATTTTGGTATATTTTTTAAATGTTTTATGGCTAGAAGAAGGATTTTATGAAAGAAAATATTAGGAAGTGTAGCAGAATATTGTAAAATTTAAAAAACTTAATGACACTTTTAATTTTATATATATGATGACATAAGGGTCAATATATTTGAAATAACACCGCGATTAACAAAATGCGCGTTGCAAATATCGTTTAACACAGATGGAATGGTTGATAAATAATTAATTTATCGTTTTGTGTTATTTAATTTCAATTATATAGTAGAGATCTCAAAGAGAACTGTTTATTCATCGCGGTAAGTTAAGAGCAGTCACGTTCATATTTAAAGTTCAATTTAATATAGAGCTTTTGGTAGGTTGTAATAGACTGTTTTAACTGATTTTATATAAAAAAGAATACAATATTTTTATTTTTTATTTTCAGCGGAATTTTTATTTTTAAAAAGCATTCACGTGTAAAAATAGAAGTTATAGGCATTTGCAATGCTGCAAGTCAAAGACATACAAGAACACGTCAAACTAAAGAGCATCGCGAAATTAAATTGAAAGGAATTGATGGAAGCGAAATCAACAGCATAGAAATGTTACTTTTAACCTTTATGACTTCACAATAAATCGTTGCTATCGGATTCTTTCCATCTGGCACGACAGTCTCCCCGCCAAGTCGAGCAAAAAAAAAAAGTCATCTTCTACCCCTTATAACTTCGTTGTTAATAAAACTAGAAGCCTGAATTTTTAGTAACTCAGCAGGCATTGTATACACCCGGTGTATATCAATTATTGATTATTGAGGTACTTCTAGCAGACATAGAAGCTTCAAATTTAGAATACAATTAGTATTTAGTCTATAAAACATTGTAATTTTCGTCCAGTTTCCGAGATACACTAACTGCATAAATAATTTTGTAAACCCATATAAATACATAGGAGTATAAAGGAAAGGAGAATAGGAGTTGCCAAGTCTGTTTATTTAAAACATAAAAGATCTTTAATATTGATATGGTCACTATAAGAAGTTGTTAGAGTAGCTAATTATGAAAGAAGAAAGGTCCCTTAAGCAGGGACTGAATGAGTTAACCGACTTGGTATAACATGGACCTCACAACTTTTTTTGGTAGAAGAACTTAGTTGCGAGGCTTGGCTTTTGTACAAGTTTTGTTTTTGATGGTATTAATTATTCTTCTTAGAATTTAATAGCCATAGTTAAGACGGGACGACGTCTGCCGGGTAAGCTAGTTATAGATTTTTCAGCATGAAATTAACTTTTAATATAACAAATATTTTTAAAGCTTGTGTTTAAATTTAAATAAATACTGATTTAAACAAAGTTGTGACAGAGAGCAAATTAATTATATAGGTTTTAAAACTAATTCGTTGGTTGTTTTTAAATGGTAGAAGTAACAACCTTTTGGGGAACAAACAATCTGTATTAGACAGGCAAGTTCAGCTGACGTTGATGCGGGTTTACAGATAAAGATTTATATTTAAGCCAAATAATATAAATTACACGAACTGTCGATTCTGTTACAAAGTGTAATTCTAACAAAAAATAGTTATTTAATGAGAGATCAATTGGATCAAATATCGTATTCCTCCTCCTCATCTTCTAACTCCATAAAAATACCATTGTTAAGCATTGTGCACTTTAATATAGAGAGAAATAAATTTACTATACATTTGTAATATAGAAGATCCATTTCTCTTTATTGCTCACATCGATTTGACTAATTGGGATAGTATTTAGTATTTTATTATAATGTAGTAATGGAACATGAAAATAGTGGTCACTGCCACTTTCTATCCCATAGGTTTTGCAAATATCATTTTGGTCAATAGCGTAATTGAAAGATAAAGAAATTTCAAAATAAAATACTTTATCTCACTTTCCCAATTTTTTTAGATAATAAGACGAAATTTTTAAATTTAGTAGATCTGTACGAAAAAAAAACGTGTGGCACTCGGGGACTGCCGCGGTAAAGCTAACATAACATACGCATAACATTTTTTATTAACTTATGCAATTATAATTATTTATTTATTTTTTATTTATGCAGTATTTTATTTTCTTTGATATTAATTCAAGTTAAATTTTTTGAGCGTGATGACCGATAAGAAAACCAATGTACTATATGTATAACAATAAAGGTGGTTTGGATTACCACTGAAGTACGATTTAAAAATCGTACGGATAATCTGAGAATCTTTGATACAAAATTAAGTTTTAAAAGTTTGAAATGGGTGTAACAACCCAAATGTGCAACAAAATTGATTTGTAAGATATTTTACTCTAATATTCTAAAATAATTGAATAAAATACCTAAAGTTAAGCACATTAATACATGGATTGTTAAAAGAATATTTTAACTGGACGATGAAATCAAAGTGCTATCTACATGTGAATGACTTTAAGATGGATGTGAAGCCATTGATGTTATAAAATATTCCTACTCGTTTTATTAATGACAAGCTTGTTGCAACCAAATACCAATAAAACAAGAAAAAAACCAACATAAAACTGTCTCGTTGACAATTTACGAGTTAATTGTATGAACCTTTCTGTTCAAGACATCCTTTTATAATACAATTTAAGTTTTTGAACAAATTCTATTAAGCTCACTCGCTGCCTTGGGGAGAGTGAAATTCACCAAATATATATTTTGTTCTTGGCATTCCAAATAAACTGTGTTACAGCGATTTACATCGTGTCGTTTCATTCAGTAAAATTGTAATGTTCTTTGTGAAATCATTGGAATGTGAATGGAAATTTTTATTCATATTTCTAATAATTTCAAACACCATATTATGGCAGAGGAATGTTAAAATATATTACTACTCCATTCTTTGTGGCATATGCACTAATGTATAACTAGTGAACGTTAGCAAATAAAATCTTTGCTAGTGAAAGATAAAAAAAATCATACGCTAATCTAGTTTACATCATAGTTGTGTTTTTAGTATAATAATGGTTTTGAGAGTGGGATATATTAAAATTAGAAAAAAAAACAGGGCGGCATCGTTCAAGACGCAGATGTGAAACATCGAAATTACTTTGTACAAGTATACGTGCTTTATACACATAAATGTACTTGTGCAAAATTTAGAACAGATTATGACAGGAACTAATATGCCATAAAGTATCAATACAAATATACGATTTTTTTTTCCAGAAAATAGTTATTTTTGATCAATAAACATTAATTTTCATTAGTACACACTATAGATATGTGTTTAGGTTAATAATCTATTTTGAGCTCGCGAGATGGCGTTGTACAAAGTTCTTAAACACGTTATTTCGTTACACAAGCGTGGCGTTAATGCTACGCCAACGATCAGGTTCACCCTCTCCTATAGATGTTTCACATCAATAATGTAACAAAAGTGGTCTTGACGTATTGTTATGTGTATTTGGATTGATACAGCTCCCGCTCCCCGTAATACTTCAGTAATTGCAAGAGCTTTGTTATTTTTTTTTTGGGACTAATCCCACCACACATTCCATTGTAACTCCTGTAAGCCAGGATCTACAATGGTCTCCCTAAATGACACCGAGGTTTGACCCCTAGGCTGTCCCGGGATATGATTATAATTGTCTTGGGACCCGCAACAAATTTAATTTGAAAAATTAAAGAGGAGGAGTTGGAAAGAGAGATGGAGTGGAATCTCTCTTTGAGGTTTGAGTAGTAGCAATTTGTTGCTGCACTTCGTTCTGTGAGCGAGAGAGCCGGGAGCCCAACTTTCTGGGTGTATTTGTGTGTAGCCGGTTTTGGTGAGGACTGAAACCTGCGGTGGTGAGGTCTTGGTCGGTGTATTGAGCGTGAGAGGCTGGCATGGTGTACAGGGAGACCCGATGGGAATGGTCACCGCCGGCCACCTGCCGATCAGCAGGGAACCGGAACCCAGGATCATCCTCCCTGGGGGGCTGTCCCACCAACCGGTGAAAATCCCGTTGGGTTACACTCATCGACCATGCACTATGCCCTGCCCTTTTTTTTGGTATCACCGAACTCCGTTGTTCACATTAACACTCCCTTGCTCCTCTTCTTAAATAATAACTCATGGCCAAGAAAAATAAAAAGAGAACGTTTTCTACGCCGGTCCCCTTATCCACATTTGATGTGGATTTTTGCAATATCAGGGGTTTACATAGCAACCTTGACGCCGTCCACCATCATCTCGAGACGGCGCGGCCTGCCCTACTCTTTTTAACGGAAACGCAAATAGGTGCTCCGGATGACATTTCGTACCTTAATTACCCCGGCTACGAGTTGGAGCACACCTTCCTTCGTAAAGCCGGGGTGTGGATATTCATCCGGGGTGATATCTGCTGTCGCCGCCTTTGGGCCTTCGAACATGGTGACCTGTCAATCCTATGGTTACGCGTAGACTATGGAGGGCTTACCCGCATCTACGCCTCTACAGGTCCCATGGCAGTGATCCGGGGTCAATTCAATTATTTGAGAACGTCCAATGGGTTATCGACGAAATATTGGAGCAGTGTCCATCAGCGGAGGTGGTGGTTCTTGAAGACTTCAACGCTCATCATAAAGAGTGGCTGGGGTCCCGAACCATTGACCTTCAGGGTCGACATCTCTTCAATATGGTTTCGGCCTAAGGTCTCTCACAACTGGTGACACAGCCCACCCGTATCCCAGACATTGAGAGCCATGAGTCTTCTTTACTGGATCGTCTGCTGACTACACACCAGCACGGATACCAGGTAGTGGTTGAAGCCCCTCTTGGGTCTTCTGACCACTGCTTGGTTCGTAGCAGTGTCCCTGTTGTAAGGCTTAGTAACTCTAAGGCGACTGGGACTCGTAGAGTCTGGCAATATAAGTCAGCAGACTGGGATGGACTTCGCGAGTTTTACGCATTCTACCCATAGAAGCGGCTTTGCTTCGCCTCTAGGGACCCAGGCGTCTGTGCGGACTGCGTTACCGAAACGGTTATTACGGGGATGGAATAAATAAAACAAATATTCATCCCCAACACCAAAATACCCGTCGGTGGCCGCAGCCGACCCTGGTTTAACCAATCCTGCAGGACAGCTGCACGCCAAAAACAGTCCGCATATCAGGCCTGAAATAGTGTATGAATACTGAGGCAGTACTCCGAGGAACTGTTTGACCTGGTACCACCGCCACCATTCTACCAACGTACCACTCGACACCGTAGCAGAGTTCATCCATATCACCTGGAAACGTTATGGTCTTCAACTGTACGTTTCCAGCGATCATTTCTTCCACGTACGTGCAAGCTCTGGAATGAACTACCTGCTCCTGTGTTTCCCGAGTGCTATGACATGTCCTTCTTCAAACGAGGTTTAAGAAGAGTATTTTCTTCACGGTAGCCAACTGCCCGTCGTTGGTATTGTAAAGGTCCATGTGCGGCAGAATAGTGAGTAAGTGTACCATGAGGTGTTTTGCCTGCTCGTTTACCACCAAAAAAAAAAAAAGCACATCCCATATTTATCAAAATGCCTACTTGAAGTGCAGCCTTTTGAATATTACGTTATTAAGTACATTATTGAACAGTTAATATCTGTGTAAAACTCAATCATTAGATGTTATTTTTCTCGTAATCCAAAATTAAATTTTATTATTAAAATCGAGCTGTTTACCTCAGCTCATGTACGTCCTACTACCGGGCTCTAACCACCTCCGAAATAGGTGGGAAACTGACCGTGATAATATGTTGGTTAGACAGATTGCTATATTGTTTTATTTCGAGTTTTCTTTCTCTTTCATAGATGTTATATGCGTATTATATCCCTTTTTTTTGTGAGTGGGCTGCGGTCGGCGTGCCTCCGCACCACTCCGTCCGGGGCGACAGAGGAGCTTAAGCACGCAACTCCCGCAACCCACCCGAAAACCACATCGCCTTCGTCGTTGGGCCGACCACCGGAGCAGGGTTACTTGACATCAGTGGTCGGCCCGACGGAATACCCCCTATTGGGGTACCCTCAAATCGACCGACGGCCCCCCCGCGGGGAGGACGTCGTAGTTCTCGTTCCCGTGGGAATCCACGGGAACGAGAACTACGCAGGTAAGGCAAGTGAAACCGAAGCGAAGCGAGGGCGGGTTGCTAGTTTCTAATTAAATATAATATACACATTTCTAAAATATGTTTATTTTCACCCTTAGTTTATGTTACATTACGAAAAAACACTACCGCAAAGAGTTTTTTTTTTATTTATAGCTCTAACGACTTCATGTATCAAGTTTGCAACACACGAATCCATCATAAAATGTCTTGAATACCTTTTTGCGTCGAAAACCAATTACGTTCGCAAGATTGTATGTACCTTTTTTACGGACAGCTGTAAGAACCATTTTGTTTTTAGAGTGAATTTTATTATTTATTTAGGTGATATTCCTGGTCATATATCATGACAAAGATAAATTTTCTCATGACAATATATTACTGGCTTTATCCTTATCCTTATCCTTACTAATATTATAAATGCGAAAGTAACTCTGTCTGTCTGTCTGTCTATCTGTCTGTCTGTCTGTCTGCTACGCTTTCACGTCTAAACCACTGGACCGATTTTGATGAAATTTGGTACAGAGATGGACTAAAGCTTGAGAAAGGACATAGGATACTTTTATCGCGAAAAAATGGCTATAAGGGGTTGAAATAGGGGATGACATTTTGTATGGAAATTCGTCATTTTCGATGATAGAACCACGAATCTTTGTATTAAGGCACCTGACAATAAATAAATAAATATTCGTTCAAGCGTTTTGGAAATTTCATTTACATGGGGATGAAATTCAACCCCTAAAATACCAAAAAGCATACAGCCGAAACCACTGGGCCTAGAAACGTATTTTTTTTTTTACACCATCGTATTTCTTGGGGTGCACGAGCACTAGCAAAGGATTTTTGGAAATTCACCCCCTTAAGGGGGTGAAAAACGTATAGTCTTTCACGTCCAAACCGATTTTGATGAAATTTGGTACAGAGATGGACTAAAGCTTAAGAAAGGACATAGGCTACTTTTTATCGCGAAAAAATGGGTATAAAGGGTTGAAATAGGGGATGATATTTTGTATGGAAATTCGTAATTTTTGATGATAGAACCGTGAATCTTTGTATTAAGGCACCTGATAATAAATAAATAAATATTCGTTCTAGCGTTTTGGTAGTTTCACTTACATGGGGATGAAATTCAACCCCTAAAATACCAAAAGCATACAGCCGAAACCACTGAGCCTAGAAACGTATTTTTTTTACACCATCGTATTTCTTGGGGTGCACGAGCACTAGCAAACAATTTTTGGCAATTCACCCCCTTAAGGGGGTGAAAAGCATATAGCCTTTCACGTCTAAACCGATTTTGAAGAAATTTGATACAGAGATGGACTAAATAAAGCTTGAGAAAGGATATAGGCTACTTTTTATCGCGAAAAATTGGTTAAAGGGGTTGAAATAAGGGATGATATTTTGTATAGAAATTCGTCATTTTCGGTGATAGAACCGTGAATCTTTGTATTGAGGCACCTGATAATAAATAAATAAACATTCGTTCTAGCGTTTTGGACATAGGGATGAAATTCAACCCCTAAAATACCAAAAAGCATACAACCGAAACCACTGGGCCTAGAAACGTATTTTTTTTACATCATCGTATTTCTTGGGGTGTACGAGCACTAGCAAAGGATTTTTGGAAATTCACCCCCTTAAGGGGTTGAAAAGCACAAGTAACCCTGCTCCGGTGGTCGGTCCTACGACGAAGGCGACGTGGTGTTCGGGTGGGTTGCGGGTGTTGTGTGCGCGCCGACCGCAGCCCACCCCAAAAAAAAGGGGTTGAAAAGCATATAGCCTTTCACGTCGAAACCACTTAACCGATTTTGATGAAATTTGGTACACAGATGAACTAAAGCTTGAGAAAGGATATAAGGATATAAACGTTTATCGCGAAAAAATATGTATAAGGGGTTGAAATATGGGAAAGTATTTTCTTTTTACGTCGTCTTATTTCTTGGGGTACACGAGCACTAGCAAAGGATTTTTGGAAAATCACCCCCTTAAGTGGGTGAAAAGCGTATAGACGAAACTCTTGGAGCTAGGAACGTAAAACTTTCTATGCAACTCTCTTTCTTTTGTTGTAAGTGAGCTCTAAGAAATTATTTTATTAAAATCAACTCCTAAAGGGGTGCAAAATATATAGCCGAAATCATTAGACCTAGAAACATGGAATTTTGTATAAAGTTGACTTTCTTGGGGAAAGAGAGATTTTTGCAAGTTTAGCCCTAAGGGGGTGAAAAGCGTTTAACCGAAATCACTGAGCCTAGGAAGGATCATTTTAGTACACGGTCGGCTTTCTTGGATTACCCCCAGATTTTCTTAGTGCTCACTTACCAAGCACTATGAAAAAAATTTTGGCAAGGATAAGCGAGCTCTAACAAAGAATTTTTGGAAATTCAACGCCTTTTTTTTTTGGGTAGGTTGCGGTCGGCGCGCTCCTTGCACCACTCCGTCCGGGGCGACAGAGGGGCGTAAGCATGCAACTCCCGCAACCCACCCACGATGCACGTCGCCTTCGTCGTTGGGCCGACCACCGGAGCATGGTGACTTGACGTCAGTGGAAATTCAACCCCTAAGAGGGTGAAAGTGTATAGCCAAAGATACCGGGCGTAAGAATGTGAAATTTTGTATACCGATCGGTTATTTGGGGTAAGCACTCACTAAGAAACAATTTTGGGCTGCCTCAAAAGGATAAAACACATATAATCGAAGACACCCAGCCAATGATATATCATCATTATCTTGCTCTTATCCTAATTACTTTGGATCGACACGATATGTAGGTACTCTTCTGCCATCGTAGATATATTGCAAAGGTTCTAGCAACATTTTATGACCTGGCGCACGACATTGTTGGCCAGACGGCATCACCAATTGGTCCAGGTCGATGTAAATCTTTGTCTTAGTAGTATTTTGCGACACCCACGAACAATGAAAGCGTGGTAATATTTCTAGCAGCTAACAGACAGTAAGTTACAATTAAGATATTATTCCAATTTTCTATCTCTACAAATAAATAAATTTGAAGCGTCTGTTTGTCTATCAAAATAATAGATTTTATTTATGCTCACACAATACGGTCCAAATTTTTTTGTCTGTCTGTCTATTCGTTACAGGTAATCTTCAAAATGGCTGGACCGATATTGATTATATTTTACCATCAGGTCTACCAGTCATACATAAGGAATAACTTAGACTATATTTTATCCCAGGCTATATTTTATCCCGGTGTGGCTGAATTAAGTCGATTTTAAAATTATTTCACTAATGGAAAGCTATTTTTAAGCGAGTAACATATTTAAGCTATTTTTATCGCGATATTCCTACGGGATCGGGTACAATGCCGGTGAAATCACGGGAATTGCATGGTTTTAAAAATTAATTCACTAATGAAAAGCTATATTATCGGTGAATACCATATAAAGGCTATTTTCATCCTGGTATTTGCCCAGGAACGAGAACTATACCGGGGGATGTCGATCAATTTTTAAAATTCTTTCACCAATGGAAAGCTACCTATGTTGTCAGTGAGTAACATAGGCAATTTATATCTCCGATATTTCTGGGATTAATATTTTTTTTTTTTCACCCATGTAAATTTATAATATCAGCGAGTAACATAGGAATTTTTTATCTCGGTATTGGCATAGGAATGGGGTCTACGTGAATTTCATTCACGCGGGTGTTTGATTGATATAATTTTTTTTTTCACCAATGGAAAAATACGTTATCAGAGACTAAGGAAAGGCATATTTATCATCGTATTTGCACGGTAATCTGAACTACAAAGCTGGAAGTAATATTCAAATGTGAAAGTTTATGAAGATATTTGGATGTTTGTTACTCAATCACGCTTAAACTGTTGAGCACATTTGGATGAAAATTGACACGTAGATAGAGTATTTCTTAAATTAAGAAATGTAATACTCTTTATGCCGATAATATTCTTTGCGATAATAGATTAATATGCAAGTAAATTTTTACGCGGGCGAAGCCGCGGGCAAAAGCTAGTTATAAATAAAATTACATACATCTTAAGAAATTTGTGATTTCTTTGTGATTAAAACTATAGTGATAAAAAATATAGTTATTTAAACTAATATAGTTCTTAAACTTGGTATGATCTTGCGTTAATTTAATAGTAGAAGCTCACAATTTTCAACGCTAAGGACTTAGGTTCAACCTTTGATTAGAGCCTGTGTACATAAAAAGAATATTTTTCAGAAACTTATCATCTTATTAGTTAAAAATTTGCAATTGTGTAAACTTAAGCTCGCGAAATTAATATATAAAACGTAGAATTAAATTTATGTAAGATGATTTTGGTATATTAAACGTCTATTTATCTCTCCGAAGAAAACCTTGGAACTAACTTATATATAGTGTGGGTGGTTTAAACGTACTAGCAAAATTTTAAATGAAATTGACATTTACGTCTTTAATTCGGCTCAGTATTCATATCTTCAATTTTTTGTTATATCAACCATAATAACTTCAAGTTAGATTTTCCTAACGCTTTCTCCGTTGGGAAAATCTAACTTGAAATTATTATTATTCTTGCCGATTTAGAGTAAAAATATTTGCATCTATAATATTACCATGTCTTTCTATTAAGGAGACAATCGTGGTTGAACGAACATCACAGAGTATTAATCATAATAGAATAAAATAAAAAACTTTATTCAACAAGCAATCATACTTACACATTTTCGTTTACCTACATAACCATACTTCATCCTTGCTTCTTGATTTAAAATACTAGTCAGCAATTTTAAATGTTATTAATATAAATTTGGTATAAATTTCTGAGTGGAACACGTATTTCTTTAAGATCATCTTAGTAAGGTTTCTTTGTTGGAGTCTATTGATTACAAATTTACAAATTCTTTATGGTTATTTAGCTATTTTGAGTTACATAACCTACTTGGAATCAGTTTCTATAAAATCTATAAGATATTAATTATTCATGCTTACAACTCCAGTAACGTGATGGTTAATAATCTACTGTGTCCTGATCCTTTTGCTTTTCCATAGGATTCATGCAAACCGATTGATGAAGCACTTTAAGAAAGGGCTGCAGTGCTTTCATAGAAAATATATAACACTAGCTTCAGTCGTCAAAACGTGTGCCAGGCTTAGCACTTACGTTTTTTATGACTACGGAAGGTCTAAGTTCAATAGAAGACATCGTTAGACTTATTGGTGAGTAAGATTTTTTTTTTACAATTCTTTAGTTAAGCAAATTAGTCTGCTCACATAAGCACAAAAATAATTTTGGTGATAAAAAGTAAGTAGTATATACCTGTGACCCGACAAAATTCTAAATACGTTTACCACCAAAAAAATAAAACGCCGCTCCCATAGAATCATTTATTAGTGTCATAAAATAAACAGATAACTAACAAAGTGATATATGCCAAGAACTTAATAAGAACTAACAAAAATGATATAACTTTTTGTTGGATTCTAATTAAATTATGACAGACTAAGAGTAACTAAGAAATATCATCATCATCAAAGCTCATATTCGTCCCAATGCTGATCTCGAGCCTCCTCCACAACGGGAGGGAAATTGAACTACTAAGTTTGAGTTTTCTTTCTCTTGCACAGCACTTATCTGCATAAGTGCACTTATCCCTTAGTCGTTTTTTACGTCATCCACGGGTAAGATATGGGGGCGGTGAATTATGTTCTTATTCCGAACTTCTAAGAAACTAATAAATGTAAGGTCTAATAAATTTTCTATAAAGAGATGAGATTAAGAATAAAGATAGCTATCTCCTTTCTCAGCTATAGTTGTAGTAAAAGACTACTTAAAGATATAAATATGATATCTATTCAAAAGATGGAAAACTCGAAATAAAATCCTCCTAAAATATTGGTATTGTGGTATTTCAAGTAATTGATCAACTAGGTTATTTTTCTTTCCTATTTTGAAGAAGATTCGTGTCTAGCAGTTGAACGCATATCAGTTGAAATTAAAAAAAAAACAGTCTGAAAATACAAAATGTCAATAGTTCTTCTTTAACTAAAGCATCACAAGAAATGCTTAAACGTACTTTAAGCATTTCTTGTGATGTGTACTTTCTGATACCAAATAATTTAAGCATAACGACTTTATATCTCAAATAGGAAAATATTTTTTTATGAGGATTATAAACAATCCCATCATTGCATTAACAATAACTAATGTTATTGCGATTTATTTTTTATTATCATTTTCTGTATATCTGTATGGTGATGGAGCAAGAATACAATACACCATCTCCTATCTTGCCCGTTGTAAAAGACGGCTAAGGAATATAAAATGCATATTGCATCTATGCAAAGGAAGGTAAACTCGAAATAAAACCTTATATAAATCCCTCTAACCGTCTTAGAAGGTCAATTTACCTCTTATTGTGGAAAAGGCTCAAGTCCAGCAGTGGGCAATCTATGCCCTGAGATGATGATTATCAGTAAAGCTATACCAATAAATAAAATTGGAGTGTCTGTTTGTAATGTCAAAATAATAGGATTTTTTCATGCTCACACCGTTATTTTCACGACACCTATGCCTAAAATACAGATTAAAAAAATTTTTGTCTGTCTGTTTCTGTCTGTCTGTCTGTTTGTTCCGGGTAATCTTCCAAACGGCTGGACCGATTTCAAAAATTCTTTCGCCAATAGAAAGCTATAATATCAGGGCGTAAACTAGGCTATATTTTATCCCGGTATTCCCATGAAAACGGGAATTACGCAGGAAAGACGACTAAAACCGAAGCGAAGCGAGGGCGGGTTGCTAGTATATTATGTATTTTTTAATTACGATAATATTATTAATAGATATCAGATTATGTGAAGCTAAGAACAATGCCAATCCATTGATCTTTAAGTATCCTAATCCTAATAAATTACTGGAAATAATTCTCCATATGCCTTTAATAATATTTAGAATTAGGTAACATTTCGTATATTATATTTCGTTATATTCTTTCAGGTTCTTACGTGTTATTTACGATATTATACAATGTCAACAGATGGTAGATATTACCGACCTTTTTTATTATATTCGTTGGGTTTCTAAGTAGAAAATAGTATTTAAGATTACTTTTTCAATATTCTAAGCAATGAATGTGAGTAAGGGATTTCGAGAGTAATAGAAATATATAGGCAAAACGCGTCAGATATTGTACATGACTCTTTTCAAGCGGTGGCGGAGTAGGTATACAATTTAACACCCCTTTTTTGCCTGTAGGTATTATAAAAGACGACCAAGGGATATAATCGTAATATGGAGATGTTATCTATTTAAATGAAGGAAATTTCGAAATATACGAGTTTGACTACCAATATTCAATCATGGTCGCATGTCAATGAAAAATTAAGAAATTGCACAATTTATTTTAATAGTAGTTAGTAGTTATTTTAATGTCTTTTATCGTTAATATAAAATTAATTTAATAAGCATTCACAATATAATGTTAGTGAAAATGAGATGCTTGTAGATCTTTAAAATTAGTAATTTAATTTTCACATAACAAGAAAATTAATTAGTCGTAATCGAAGTGTGAACAGGAATCACGATCGAAAGGATTTATTGTGCTTTAGAAATATCATTGATTTTTATTTACAACTAGCAACCTACCCTCGCTTCGCTTCAGTTTCAGTCGCCTTGCTCGCGGCATAGTTCTCATTCCCGTGGGAATACCGGGATAAAATATAGCCTATGTTATTCCCTGATATTATAGCTTTCAATTGGTGAAAGAATTTTTGAAATCGGTTCCGTAGTTTAAGCGTGAAAGTGCAACAAACAAACAAACAAACAAACATCCTTACTTTCACATTTATAATATTAGTAAGGATATGTTCAATTTTATCAGACAAGTATAGTACCCTAAAATATAGCAACGAGCAGTGCAGAGATGGTACTGACTAACACACTATGCTTCACTCCGTCCATTGCTCTAAGCACAGTTTTAATTCCCAATAATTTTCTAGTACTACTAGCTGTCCACGATTTCTATTGCACTGCACAGATGGCGTAGTGGTTACGATAGCGACCTAGAGCGCCAGTGTAGGGGGTTCGAATCCCACGCGGGACAACACTTTGTGCGATCCACAAATTGTTATTCTGAGTCTGGATGTAATTGGTGTCCGTTATTATGTTTGTAAAGTCCCCCGCAATACAAGGATTATTTCCTTAGTGCAGGGTGTTGTTTTAAATAAATAAAAAAAAAAATTGAGATGCAATATCGTGGTGCATCTCTACTTGATCTAAAAATTTAAATGGTTTTTATATATTTTACAAACGTTCTATTTTTAATTAATTTATTGTTATACTTGTGTATTTAAGAAAGTTTTTAATTACAGTATGCATAATTAAAACATATTGAAGTGAAGTGAAACTTTTTATGTTCAATGTTTCAAATTTTGATTCATAACGTTTTTGTGGGACGAGAAATTCACAAGAAACACAATTTAAGCGACTATAGTAGTCGCTTACGCTCTTTTTCTCGCGAACGTGAGAAGAATGAAACATGCCTTCTTCTTGCTATAATTTATGTAAGTAAATGAATAATGAAACAATCTATGCTATACAAAAATCATTAAAGAATAATTCAAATGTTTTGCTTTTAGAAAGGAGTTCAAAATTCATACGTATGTCTTTGCATAACGCGTCTAGATTTTTTTATTTAAATTAAGCCTTAGCAAAGGCTATTGAACTCACTAACGATAACATACTCGTAACCAACAATAAAATTGAACATAATAGCAACATCAAGTAGAAAATAACTACCGTCATAAAAAACTTCAGTGACGCGTAAAGATAGCAGTTATGACCTGAATATACAGACGGTCGCATATAAGTTATTAGATGTTTAATAATAACAAGCTCTAAAATTACCTTCAGGTAAACTCTAAGCTACTACTAAGTTATATCAAAGTAGTATTCTGTTTGTATTTGAAGTTCCATGAAGTATTATATTGCTTTGCATAAAATTGCAATATGGGATGTGTTTTATATTATTTACTAAAGAACAAGTTCATCATCATCATCGCAGCTCACAGAAGTCCAACTGCTGAACTCAGGAGTCCTCCGCAATATGAGGGAAATTGTTCCACTATACTGACCTTGTCTGACGTGTTGGTATAGGGTTTTTTATCTAGTTTTCCTTCTCTTACACAGCGGCGGCCTTACCCATTGCGAGGCTCCGGGCGGCAGGTCTTTGCGAGGGCCCGGGCGGCAGGTCTTTGCGAGGCTCTTTGTCCTTCGTGAAAAGTATGAGATACGAAAGTAGGTCTGGTTGTTTGGTTTAGGAATTTGTCATGTTTGATGAAAAATACTAAATTTGTACAAATAAATAAAATTTAAGTTTTATAATATTGAAAACAAAGTGAAAAATATAATTAATAAGTAAAAATGTAATTTAAAATCTATATTTTTTTAAATTTGCTTGGGTTGTTGCGTGAGGCCGCTGTAAGCGCGAGGCCCCTGTAAGCGCGAGGCCCCGGGCGATTGCCCTGTTCGCCACCCCCTAAGGCCGCCACTGCTCTTACATATTAAAGATATTATGTGAAAGATATTATATGCATATTAAATCCCTTAGTTGCCTTGTGCGACTCGACGGGCAAGATATTGAGTGGTCAATTATTATATTTTTATTCCGTCACCAAATGGCTTATTCATATTTGTTTTGTAAGGTTGCTTAACTAACTACTAATTCACTTTATCTTACATTTCTTGGATATTGTAAGAGGTACTAGTGTACAGTATATATACAACTTTATCCAATAGATTACCTTTTTCGGTACTTTTCATAATCGAAAATACTCCTGATAACGTAGTGCTATGTCATCCACACGCAGTCTTTGTTACTGCGTTTAGAGGATTAATCCAGTCCGTATACCTGCAGCGTGCGCGTGATGAGTTCCTCCCCTCTACGGTGACACGATCCGCCACCGCTATCCGCCACCCCGAATGAAGCGGAAAGCGTATGTGCTGACCACGAACACGAAAGAAAGGGCGACATCAAGTGCAGGCACTTGAACCTATGCTGGTCAAGACGCCGAAGGATTACGACAGCGTGGATGCTGTTCTCCCTAAACTACTCTTCTAATTCCACTAACTATGAAAAAAACTTTGCGTTTTAACGATAGTTTCCACAGTGCTCATAACGATGCTGACCATTTCATATTTATGTACGACTATAGAGTAACTGAATCCTTTGGAACAAAAACATGTTTTAATAGAAGTGACGTTCAATAAAAATATACCAACAGTTAAGTGTATACTGTCACGAGACGCTAGTGCCGATTTAGCAATATATGTTTCCCTTTATCACTTTGGTTGAATGGATGAATGGAACGACGAATATACGGACTTTTTCATCGCGTTATTTCGCTTATTCGCTTTTTTTTTAACTTAATCGGCACCTGTCATCGTGTCAAAGAAGTTTTACTTCGACCGCTTGTAATACATACGTCCTGATTTTTTTTTGTTTTACTAGGGTCTAGTTCTAGCAGGACAGTGGAAGATTCTCTGATCCACTTGATCCCCTGTACATTTATTTGCTACAGATTAGGTAATCCTCCATAAAAAGGTTAAAATAAAAAGTGTAGTGACGACGTAAGAATATAATTCAGCATCTTCTCTCTTTCCTGTGGATTTCGTAAAAGACGACTAAAGGTTAAAATATGTAAACAAATCCGATATAAGAGAAGGAAAACACAAAATAAAACCCCAAGCCAATTCGACTGAGCAGGGTTGTATAGCAGATCAAATTCCCTACCACAATGGAAGAGGCCCGAGCTCGCCGGGGATCGAATGTCACTAGACGACCTCTCCGGCACTCCGTAAAAGTTCTGAAGGGATCGTTGGTTTTAGTTTGTTGGTTTTAGTGGGTATTCACCTATGCAACCAGGTGACCGGTTAATCCCGCATACCCCCTCGTCTGTTACCGGCGGGGTATAGTGTATAAATTGCATTTCTACAGCGTTAAAAAAGGCCTGAGCTCGGCAGGGGCTGCGATGATGATGAAAATAAAAAAAGTAAAAGGGTAATTATATTTTACAACGTAGAATAGAATCATTTTGTTCCACAACAATAACTACGCTTATTAATCGTCCATAATATTAACTAAAAGCTACTACGAATACTTAAGATTCGCAGTTATATTGTTTGAGAGGGTGATTCAATTATAATAAGCTTCCCTAAGTGCCATCTCATATTATCAAATTCCGCTGGGACGTTTAACGGTACTGCATATTGTGTCTCCAATTTCCTTTAAAAATATTTTGTTACGAGTTAACAACAAGGACTAACGTAGAATCCATTATTGTTAATGTCAATAGAATTGTCAGAGCTGAGATAAACATTTGTTAGAATTGAGATACATTAGGATATTTTTAGTATAGCAGGAATCCCAGGAACCTTTACCTTTATTTAAATTACTACTTTTTAATTATATTTAATTACATTTATACCTTTCTGTGTTGTGACGGAGTAAGAATACAATTCACCACTCCCTATCCTGGCCGCGGATTTCGTAAAAGACGAATAAGGGATATAATATTCACATAAGATCTGTGTAAGAAAGGAAAATATCGAAATGAAACCAACATGTCTGACCAGAAGGTAGATCAAATTTCCTCCTATTTTACTAAGTTACTGTCAGGGAGGCGGCCCATAATAAAACTACCTATTTATAAAACCCTTGCAATTTTACAATAGTAGGAGAATACACATGGCGTCTAACCCAAGTCATGAGAGCAGGATGATGAAGATAGTCATCGTCATTGTTGCCTCAGTCCATGTACGCACCACTGCTGAGCTTGCGCCTCCTTCTGGTGATGATGGTAAGTATTTCGTTTGTAAATTAGATAGTGTTATACTCTTTTCCTATGACAAAATATGTTATTATTTCCTACATTTGTTGGAACGAGGGAAACGGGTAGCAGCGTTCTTTACCTAATTAATTTCTCAAGAGAGCGTTATAATCACCAACTAGCTTATCAAGTCTTGTGATGTGACATTTCTCTTCGTAATTTAATAGGTATATTCAAGGAAAGTTTTATAATCTTAAAATTTGGCACATAAAATTATTATTATTATTTTTTTTTTATGGGTGGGTTGCGGTTGGCGCGCTCCTCGCACCACTCCGTCCGGGGCGACAGAGGGGCGTAAGCACGCACACCCGCAACCCACCCACGTGCACGTCGCCTTCGTCATTGGGCCGACCACCGGAGCAGGGTTACTTGTCATCAGTGGTCGGCCCGACGGAATACCCCCTATTTGGGGTATCCTCCCATCGACTGACGTCCCCCTCTCGGGGAGGACGTCGGTCTTTCCTCACGCGGTCAGCCTCTCGGCGGTTGACGGACTATTCCCCGGTCACGTCACCCTCAAAATTACTATTATAGAGAAAAATACATATACATCTACACTAATATTATAAAGAGGAAAAGTTTGTATTTTTGTGTGTGTATGTGCATGTTTATAATGAATAAACTCAAAAACTACTATGCCGATTGTAAAAATAATTTCATCATTGGAAAGCTACATTCACCCTGAGTAAAAAAGGCTATATTTTATTTCAGTATTCCCACGGGAGCGAAAACTACGCGGATAAGGCGACTGTAATCGAAGCGAAGCGAGGGCAGGTTGCTAGTATTATATAAACTAGCAGCGCCCTGCGCTTTTACCCACATAGTTACCATGCCCGTGGTAATATCGGGATAAATTATAGCCTTTGTGTTATTATGATACGTAAACTATATTATTGTGAAATTTCAACAACATCCATTCAATGGCTTTTGCGTGGAAGAGTAGCAAACATACTCACATACATACTCACAAACTTTCACGTTTATAATATTAGTAGTATGTACCTCATGTGAAAAAGTGACTATTGCACAGAATCTAATTAACAACAAAGTGAAGACTAGCTTTAATATGCAAATTAAGTTAGTGGCGGTTAGTCGCCACACTACCTAATTTAATCTAAATTTAATTAATTCTATCTAATTACATTTTCTAATTATTATAATAATGGATTATTTATGAATATAACATTAAAAAAATATAAGGCAATCTCTATCTATTACGCTAGTAATAAACTGTGTTAAAGAAGCTAGTGGAAATTAACTACAAACGCTAACTAATGTTTTGATTGTGAAAGTGTATTTATTTGTTACGTTTACACTTTTTAATTGCTCTTCTTATCATCGTGAAATTTTGCATATATGTTACGGACGAGTATAAAACCCATGGCAACCTATAAAAGATATTCCATCCAGAAAATATATAATTTTTATGCGGCAGTTCATCATAATAAATTTGCCTACTGAATGAAATAAATTTGAAAATGAGAAAAATTAATTTTAATTTAAGCTTTGTGGTGGCGGCCACACCTACAATCAGGGCCAGCCCGCCCATACGGCGAACAGAGCAGTCGTTCCAGGCGCCAAATCCTGGGGGCGCCTAAATGGTTCCATACTTACTTTACACTCACAATTGGTATAGGTATATATTATTAGGAGCAAATGGGAGAGGCGCCATAATTGGATCTCGCTCCATTCTAAAATTTACTTCGGGCTGGCGCTGCCTACAACACACACACTACCAACGCTGGTATTCCTCTAGGGCGTCGTAAAATACGACTCAAAGTTTTACATCATTTTCATCTGATGTCGTCAGGCAAATAATTAGTCAATCCTAAAGAGGGCCGACGTCAGGAAAGTAGGCGGTCATAAAAGTATTGTAAATAACTTTTACAATATGGACTATGAAAGAAAAGGACGTAATTATTGCCGACCTTAGGTAATTGCGATAAGAGCGGGTTGACTATAAATAAATTATACCCCCATTGTGTTATGCTAGAATAATATAGTAGTATTAATACTACTAGCATTAAAATAATAATTAGCTCTAGCTAGTAGGATTTTTTCTCGCTGAAAAGAAGTATAATCTTTCTGAAGATCAAACGATAAGTCTCTACATTCCATTATAATATAATCAGATTCCTCGTATGGTAATGGGTTAGGAATATAATGTAATACCACCTTACTTTTCCAGACAGTCTTAAAAACTGACTAAAGAATTACTAGGAGAATAGGCGGTATTTTTCGGATAAAATGATATCACTAACTGTAAATGCCAATACGCTTTCTAAGTATGGTAAATGACATTATACTCCATAAGAAAATACTCCATTGTGCCCCTTATTCAGTGTGTTCACGAGTACCCCAGTGTATCGCCAGTGGATTTCATAAAAGATGAGTAAGATATATGCAAATAAAAAAGGAAGTAAGAAGAAAAATACATAGAAAGTGAATATAAGAAAGGAAAACTCAAAATAAAATCCTATGCAAACACTTCTGATCATCGTGTTATATTAAGTTAAGTTCCTTCCCATTATGGAGGGGCCTCAAGGTAAACAGTGGTACGTGTGTGAGTTGAGGTGATAATGACTCCTTAAGAGGGAGGCCTATGTTCAACAGGGCCCATGGCTGGGCTGATGAATGACTGAAAAGAACAGACTGAAGAAAACTTGAAAATTAAAATAAACAAATACTTTGTGTATATACTATATAAAAGTAGAAAATGTCATATGTTATTGAGATATATTTCTGCTGGCATTAACATAAGAAAATACGTAACTGCAAACATCTTGAAAACTAAAAACGGGTGGCACTATTTCATTCGCATTTCAAGTTAACTGTCGTCATATCTGAGAGCTCAATAATGTTAGTTTACCAAAAAAGTTATAGACAACGTAGAAAATAAGTGTACTGCTATGTAATTTAAAATATTTCAGTGTATTTTATATTATTTAAATAATTAATATATAATTTTAAAAAGTAAGAGAGACACTTCCACCTAATAATTCTCATCACCATCACAGCTTACATAAACTCTACCCTCCTGGGTTCGAGCCTTCCCCGCAAAGCAAGATAAATTAATCAGACAGGTTGGTATATGATTTTATTTCGAATTTTCCTTTTCCTGCAATAGATGTTATGCATGTTAAATTACTTATTCGCCTTTTACGACATTCACAAATTGTATATTTACAGAGTCAGCACACGAAAGGAACAAAAATATAAGAAGGAAAGAAAATATTCGGGCCAAATAGATGGGCAATATGGGGATGGTGAATTGTATTCTTACTGCATCACCACACTAAATAACCTAAAAAATACAGCCTTACGTCTCTGAAATATTCTACAAATAATTAACGCATGCAATGCCTGCCAGGCTTAAAACTTTTGTGGATCGTACCTTTTATAATTATCGTACCTTTAATACATAATTGTCGTGTATGAGAATTAAATCCACGGCTTTCGAAACGGGAGTTCGCAACGTAAATTACTTCACCATCTGTCCAGTATGTAGATTTTCAGGTACCAAAGTACTTTAGGCTTAGCTTGGATTTAGAAAAACGTATACAATTTAGAAGTACCTATATATGAACTTTCGACTCATAGAGATGAAGAGTAGTAGTTTTTCTCTTGCTTCACATTATTAAAGTTTCATAATAATAATTGAATAAATTTCGCTTATATAAATAAGTATACTTATTGAAATCGTTTTAATGTTAACTGAAAACCAAGAATATATATTTTTATTCTTATACTATTTTACGTTTATATGTTGTTTTTATTGGACATCCAGAATGATATCATATTATTTTGTAAAAATAAACTACTTTATCGTTTTCAATCGATTGAATGATATTAAAACATATGTCTATTATCAGGCTTTTTAACTATAGATCTAATTTATTAAACTACAGATCTATAGCTCTGTTTTTCCGTGTGGTGATGGTCAGAATACAATTCACCACTCTCATTCTTACCCGTGAATATCGTAAAAGACGACTAAGGGATGTAATATCATCATCATCATTTTGCTCTTATCCCAATTACTTGGGGTCGACGCAATATGTCATCTGTTTTGACATATTGCAAAGTTTCGGCAATGACTTTTATGACCGGCCGCCTGCCTGACGTCAACCCTCCTTGGGAATGTAATCGTTGACCCAAATGGTACCAGATGGAGTTGGTCCGGGTCAATCTAGGGCTCTTAGTCGTCTTTTACGACACCCACGAGCAAAGCAAGGGTTGGTAGTATTCGAAGCCGCTACCACACAGCACGACTAAGGGATGTAATATGCATACAAAATATATGTTGCATACATGTACATGTTGCACAGAAAAGGAAAGCTCGAAATAAAACTCTATACCAATCCGTCTGGCCGGCGTGGTATAGTAGGTCATATCCCTCCTACTATAGAGACGGCTCAAGCCCAGCAGTGGGACGTATATGAGCCGAAATGAATGAATGAATAGATCTAATATACTTCATTCAGATTTCCAGCTTGAAAACTTTCTAAGATTGTTACATTTTAGTCAATTTGACATGAAAATAATGTTGTTACCCATTCCCCTAATGATCCTACACTCAGCTTCTATATCTTACACGGCAAAGTACTGACACATTGTATTCTTAACCTAGTTATTCCACTAAATGTTGACTGTACAGATGGTGAGCGAAGGAGCTGGAAGCCCAACTTTGTGAGGCTGTTTGTTTGTGGTTGCATTTAGTATCACCAAATCTCATTGCAAGCATTCATGTTCCCTTTACTTTTTAAGTAAAACTACGAATTTTATCGCGTTTGTATTTGATTGCCTGATGTTTCTAACACTTTGCAGCGTTCATGATCACAGGCGGACTAAGATGTCTCACGTCCAACAAGTCATCGTTGTTGCAGAAAATTTATAATTATCTACCCGATACAGAAAATAGTTATTAAATATTGACCCACATTTTGATACAAATTAATTGCCAGTGTAAGAAGAAAATGATTCTATATGAAAAAAATTTAAATTGTTTATGATTAGTAATTATTTAACATTAAAATTAATAGTAATTATATTTAATAAACTAATAATCTAGTATACTACCACCGGATCGGAACACGGCCACACTGAAAAAGATCCGGCAAGAAAACTCAGGTGACATAATGCTAAATTAATATTAATTTTGAAGGCGGCTTACTTTATGTTATTAAGAGTCTTTAATTTAAAGAAAAATATTTTTAGCTATTATTATTGCGGTCAAATCTACACAATAAAAGCTCACACGGTCTTGCAGTCTTTTGGTGGTCTTTTTGGATTTATTTTTAATAATGTTAATAACAGGGTCCCAGCTTAATGGTAACACCCAGCCATCCTCTCTATTGAAATTTTTGTGTTTTTTAATTTCAATAGCCTTGCGTACAATTCTAGGCAGGTATCGGTGTACTTTTGCGAGGATTTGTGGTTTATCAAACCTGATGTTATGGCGGGCGCAGTCCTGACTATGTTCACAGACTGCAGACTTAGTGTGACAGCGGTGCTTCACATCGGCTATGTGTTCTTTAATCCGAGTTCTTATGAATCTCTTTGTTTGCCCAACATAAGAGAGACCACCGTCTCAGTCAAGTTTATATACTCCTGCATCTTGTAGAGGGATCTGGCACTTGACAGGTGGTAAAAATTGACTAATCCTCTTCAGTGGCTTAAAATAAGTTTTTATGGAAGACCGTTTCAGGATGTAGCCAATCTTGTCAGTGACTCCTTTAACATAAGGTAGTATTGGAGGGAGGCGCTGAACTGTGGGTGGTTTCACTCGGTCTCTGCGATGGGGGCGAGGAACTTGCAGCTTATTTGCACGTAGAATACGCTTGACATGCTGCAGCTCTCCAGCCAGGTGTTCATCGTCACAAATTCCTCATGCTCTCTGCAACAAAGATTTATATACGGTAGCTAACTGTGAAGGGGGATGATAAGAATCACCGTTCAATCTTCCTTCACTTTCTTCGTAGTAGGCAGCGGCCTTGCTGAGCTCCATGAGTGGTAGCAACACTTACCATCAGGGGTACTATCTGCTCGTTTACCACCATTTGCAATTAAGAAATAAAAAAAGATACCGTAATAAAATGTTGGTGTCGGGGATAGGCATCTCACGCAGGACAACACTGTGTAATCCACAAATTGTTTTAATTTTTGTCCGTTAGCTACATACTTGTAAATTACCTCGCAATACAAAGATATTTCCTTAGTGTGTAGTGCTGTCTTAAAAAAATAAAATTTCAATCGATATTTTGATTATAAGCTATAGTTTATAACGTTTAACTTTGATATGTATCTAATTAGAACAGTTTGTCATAAAGGAATTGTTATCAATAGTCATTATTTGATATTAATTATGTCTTGTACATTTGAGTAACATCATAACAAGCAATGTCAATGATTACGTTCCTTTGTAAATATCCGTTTAACTTATATGCTCAAGTTATATACAAAGTAATAATACAATTCCAATTTTGTATAATATATAATCATAGTAATAATCTTTATGGATTATTACTTTACCAGGTAGTAATTTAGTCCATTACCCTTTTTTGCTACCTTTATGAGGATTATATTAGGTAGTTTCTTATGTACGATATATAAAGGAAGAAATTGAGTTAGAGTAAGTATAATTTGTACTTCGAAGTTTGAAAGGATTTCCTTTGAAATTGAAAATTCCTTTGGAAAAAATTGATATACAGATTTTTGTATATCAATTATTTTTCGCATTTCATAAACGTTACGTTGATAGATACGTGCTTCTATCAAATAATACTAAGCTAGTAAGGTACACATTTTATCGCCTATTTACTTATTTTATAGTCATAGTTACGAAAGAAATGTTGACTATTATATATTTTTTTAAAGTATTTAACATTAACAATGCAGCAAGAACATTATCCTTGTATTATGGGGTACTTTATAAGGATACAACTGACACAAATTACACCCAGACTCAGAATAAAAATTTGTGGATCACCTAAAATATTGTATTATGTGGTAATCAAATCACTGAAACACTGCCAGCCACCATGATCGGTATCTAAGCCATTACACTATCTGTGCAGCTAATTAAACCATGCTGATAAAATTGGGTTTGATATCGCTTTCCTTGTTGTAGTATTATCTACTTACACCTTTTTAGACCATGATTAAACTACAGGAGGTGATAGAAGGGTAGTGTGGGGCTCCCCACCAGAAGTCCCTTAATTTGCTACTCAAATAGCAAGTTAAACTAAGATGACAGACTGGTCAAACCATCATTTAGGATAAATCCACATATTTAACTAGAAAAAAAATTGAAACAAATAACAGGAATTAATCGCGTTTATATTTGATTTTTAATTGTGTTGAGCCTGGGCGTTGTTAAGGTATGACGTGTTCGGTCGGGTGATATATGTAGAGAAACGACAGGGCAGTTTCACGTGTTTATTAATTCGCGACTCGACCCAGACTAATTAAATACATTTATTTTTGTGTGTGTACAGCTGTTGGCCGCAGATGGCCTTGACAGCTTGACGCGGACTATGGGTGAGCGCTGAGGGCTCTCAACCCGGAGAAAAGTATGCTAAGCGACATTGCCCAAGGGTTCCCCCTGTGGGGAACGGACCTCGGCTTGGGGCGTCGCTGGAGGCAAAGTGGGCGTGCCCACATTTTGATTAATGATTTTTGCGCGGCGCGGTTTCGCACCTCGACGGCGAGGGCGGAACCGCAGATATTTATGTGTTAAGGCCTCGCGGACCGTGTAGGCTCTAAGTTGAGCGAGTGTGATGTTGTCGTCCTCTTCGTCGAGGACGTGATGAGGATGTCGGATAGAGGTAATTAAATACATCGTCGTGTCGTCATTATATATACCGCTACAATTGCCCGATGTTTCGAACACGTCTCAGCGTTCAAGGTTAATCCGAGCTGGCCTCGGCAGTCAAGGTACTAGTGCTCGACCCCCTGGCGAAGGGGAGGGAATATGCGGGTTATGAGGTCGCGCGCCGTTCAAGGTTACGGAAGACTAATAACGACATGTTTAAAAAGTAATCGTTGTTAGAGAGATTTATATTTACCCGCTACAATAGGTATTACATAGATATTATTTATCATACAGATTGTAAATAAAACTGAACTTTATCGCGTTTGTATTTGATTTTTGATTGCCCGTCGTTTCCAACACTTTGCAACGTTCATGGTCATCAGTTCGACCGTGTTCCGATCTGGTGGTAGTATACTAGATTGTTAGGTTTTAAATATAATTACTACTAATTTTAATATGTGGTGACGGAGTAAGAATACAATTCACGAGAGGGGTGCTCTCTTGCCCATGGGTGTCGTAAAAGACGACCAAGGGATTAAATATGCATATGATATCTATCCAAGAGAAGGCAAACTTGAAATAATACCCTATACCAACCCGTCTGACCAGCGTAGTATAGTAGGTCAATATCCCTCCTATTATGGAGGAGGCTCAAGCCCAACAGTGGGACGTATGTATATAGGCTGTAAGGATGAATGATGAATTTTAATGTTAAATAATTACTAAACATAAACAATATAATTTTTCATATAGAATCATTTTCTTTCTTCTTACACTGGCAATAAATTTGTATCAAAATGTGGGCCTTTTTATGAAAAAAACAATAAATTTCAATATTCAAATAAATATTTAATGACCAATTGTATGTATCGGGTAGATAATTATAAATTTTCTATAATAACGATGACTTGTTGAACGTGAGACATCTTGGTCCGCTCATGGTCATGAACGCTGCAGAGTTCGAAACGTCGGGCTATCAAAAATCAAATACAAACGCGACAAAATCCGTAAAATAGTTTTATTAACAATCTGTAATACTCGCGTAAACATCAAAATTCATTATTACACAGATATTATAAATAGACCCACCATTTTTTGATACAAATTCATTGCCAATACACGTAGAGACGATTCTGAATTGAGTAGTTTTTTCGATACTCTGGTAGAATTTTGCTTCAGTTCGCAACGACTGCGGTGGCTAGATTGATGTAGATACATTTTTCAAACGGTGTTCAGTCACTCCGAGCACTTTTGTTATCCGACCGTAGAACTTTTAACATTTTAAGCCACTCTTTTAAAATGGGTTAGTTTTATAGGAATGCGATATTCTAGAGATACGTTTTAAAGAATTTTTCGTTATGAATTTTATTGAGTTTCAATACTATTCTTACTACAAGGTAGAATCATGAATAAAATAAATAATTACAGTTTCGAATACTTTTATGGTTCACGAAACACTGAAAAAAACTAACATCTAGATAAATTATGTAATAATGCTGTTATTTTATAAAGTTCAATAAATAATAAGAACTCTTCTTTTTGATTTTCAGGCATTGAAAGCAAATATACTAGACATAATTGAACACTTAGAGGTACGTTTTTCTTCCAGAAATTATAATAGCAAAGTGAAATCAGAAATTGTAGCGTTAGACGATAATGTACTTTACTTAAGTGAGGGTTAAAATGTTACTTACATAGCAAAATTTTTGAGTGTTAATTCTCTACTTACCTCTTTGCAGATAAATTTGTAAAAAAATGTTTAGAAAGTGCTTTAACGATGAAGAGAAACGTCGAGAGCTACTTGACATAACTAATGCAAATGGAAGTCAGCCCTTTGAGAGGTTGTAACTTAAGTTACTACGATATTTGCACAGGCAGCTTGGCATCAGAAATGTACTCTTTAGTGTGATAAGGATTACAATGATATATATACACTTGTACCCTAAAAGAAGTCTCTAAGCAGAAGTGTAAATAGTAAACAAAATTAGTGAGCAACATTGCGAGAAATAATTGGACTTTGTAAAAATTTTTAACTATTTTTTTTTTAATAAATTCCACCCAATCCATCCACCTAACTTGCAATCAACGTCAACTTTTGGACATAGACCTCCCTAAAGGAGAATAACGTAATGATCGCCATACGGCATAAGATTACCAGGTTTCATTACTGCTGGCCCCTTTCTGGACATCCTTCAATTAATTTTTAAGACTCTCACGTGCAAAAACAAGGCGTGCGTTGTACTTTCAAGCTGTCGTCGCATAAACATTGTTAACATATGTTAGAAAATGTGGAAAGAGAAAGGAATTTATTCACCGCCTTTATCTGTGGTTATCCTAAAAGACATCTAAGGAAATATATATGCTGGTAATATCTAAGCAAGAGAAGGAATACGTCAGCGCGGTACAGTAGGTCATTTTGTCTGCACTAATAGTCTTATGTGGACTGAGATGTCAGAAAATATTGAATTTCACGATAATATTCAACTGAACAAAACAATAAATCGGTATTTTATGCAAACAAAAAACAATTTATAACCCTCTTTACGTTAGAATAGCTTACAATAAAAATATATTAATTCGAATTAAATGGTTTACGGCAAAGTTAAAATAAATCTTCGCTATGACCAAAGCCGCATTGCAACAATCCATTATCGTTAGTACCGACTGGCAGTGACAGCATCAGTTGTTTTTTGCGTCCATTTGATAAAAATTTGGCTCACCAAACATTTTAGTATGTGATAAAAGGTCAGTTTTGTGGTTTAAAGCGTCCTAGTAAAATAATTTTAACTCTTGTGTGATGCAAGAATTCTTTTACTCATATGGTTAGAGTGCTGGATACTAGGTTACTTTTCCTCTTATTGTGGAGGAGCCACACGCCCAGTATTATGTTGTATATAAGATGAAATAGTGATGATGACATAAGTAAGGTTCATCATAATCATCATCACAGCTCTATATGTCCCACTGCAGGGCTATGCCTATGGCTATGCTTCGTCCACTATGGGAGTGAAATTAACCTATGTAACACGCTGGTCAAACGTGTTGGTATAGGGTTTTATTTAGCGTTTTCCGTCTATTACATAGGTGTTCTCTGCATATTATAATTCATGGCTCATCTTTTACAACATATACAGGCAGGTAATGAAGGTGGGGAATAGTATTTATACTCCATCACCACACGGAAAAGTAAGGTTATTTTCTTATTTACTGCTTTTTATTCAATATGTTATTACTATTTTTTTCAGGTTAAATATTTCTATGTCTAATATTTGATAAAATGTAATGTATCAAGGTAAACAAAAGGTTAGTGGGATTTTCTATTGTCGGTCAACATGATATAATTAGGCTGTTTATGCTATGATGGAATCAAGAGCAAGAGGCATATTCCTACGAATACTACAGAACAAGTACTCAATGTATTACCATCCGTTGGAAATAAAAGATAATAAAAATATCTGTTCTCGAAACTCCATTTTTAATGGAGTTTTTATATAAACATGTTAAATTAATTATTCATAAATGAAAACAAGGACAATAATTATAAAGTAACATACATAAGCATAATTTTGAGCATGGATATATTATTTACAATATTTGATTATCAGCCCTGTTCATAAGGAGAATGTTAAAATTTCCTCTTGATATTTATGCTAAAATCTCTTAATGGGGTACTCATTACTTAGTAACTTGATTTTATTTTAGTTGTTTTGAAGGACATACCTGTAATAGGCACGTATATTATACAAATTTATTGTGGTTATTTCTCTATACATACATCAATATGTGGTCTACATATACTACTAATCCTTTTATTACTAGCGGGGGTCGTAAAATATGACTGCCTATATCGACCTGGGCTAACTACATCTGATGCCTTTTGGTCAACGATTAGATACCCAAGGAGGGTTTTGGATAAAATTTTTACCAAACATATTTGTTACATGTTAGGATAGGACGAGAATAATTACATATTGTATGGATCGAAAGTAATTGTATGAAAGCAGGATAATGATGATCAAACGTGTATATAAATATATAATTTTCAACTAATAACATAGATAGTTTATTAATTTACATACTTAGTTATACCAAGATATTAATCTAAAATTTGCATGTTTACTTTGGCATAAAACGTGGCGATGCTGATCGCAAATTTAATTTAGGTCAATATTTAATGAAGTAGCACAGCTGTTGTACAAAAATATGGTATTTAAAACTGCTTGAACTTAATACCGTACACTTGGTGTGAATTCATAGGTTTAATAATATAATTCTCCATAATGTTTATTTTTTAATCTTGTAAAAAATATATCTATATAGTATATAATGTATGTTATTAGTGTGCGTTATGTAAACGTGGTTGCCGCCGCATTAAAAGGCTCATAGTCATTCAACGTTCTATGGAGAGAGATATGATCGGTATTTCTCAGCGTAGTAAAACGCGGCATACAGCAATTTGCAGAAGAGTAGGTGTTAGCAACATAGCGCGAAGAATTAATGCGTTAAAATGGCAGTGGACAGGCAACATTGCTCGTCGCATTGACAATCATTGGGGATGAAAGGTTCTTGAGTGTCCATCATGAATCACGACCTCCCCTAGGCAGACAGACGATATCGCAACCCTCGACTAGGTGGACTGACAATATCCTAAGTCTCATTGGACGCAAGTGAAACAAAACTATTCCAAGTGACATTCTCGTGGGGAGGCCGAGTTTAGACGTCTTCATACTGATGAGTTGATGGATAGACGAAAAAAATGTACGCCTTCACATAATCTATGTTTGTAACTATTATAAAATGTGCGTTAAATCAGTGGTAAACGGTGTAAGGTATAACTATTATTAATATAGTATGGTTTACAATTATTTAAATATTCTTCATTGTTTTTTATTTGTGTTTGTAACAAACGAGCAAACAGCAAACTTGGTAAGCGATACTGCTACTTATAAAGCTTTACTAGGCCGCTGCCTACCCTGAAGAATGTGAAAGGAGTGTGAATGCATGCAGTGAAATTCGGTGATACTAAAGACATCACCAAACCACATCACACCCGAACATCCTGAAAAATTTGGCACTTTCAGCTCTCTTGCTCACCGAATGAAGTGCAGTAATAGATTGCTGCTACCCAGACGTCGATTTTCTGCGAAAGCGTAATACTATTCCGGGCGGATGGGTATGCGGCTATAGATAGACAACTGTTGACAGTATGGTTCTATCACATTTTTGATATTGCTTGTTTAGTCAATTAATTAAATAAAATATCTGGTTGACCGAGCTTCGCTCGGAATATTTTTGTCGAATTTATTTAGAGATATATTAATAAAAAATAAATAATGAAAATATTTAAAAAAATCATCATCATCATCATCATCATCATTTCAGCCTATTGCCGTCCACTGCTGGACGTAGGCCTCCCTCATATTGCGCCACAATGTGCGGTCCTGTGCCGCCTGCATCCAACGAAGCCCAGCAACTTTCACTAGGTCGTCGGTCCACCTAGTGGGGGGGCGTCCTACACTGCGTCGTCCGATGCGTGGTCGCCACTCGAGAACCTTTCTTCCCCAGCGGTTGTCGGTTCGTCGAGCGATGTGGCCTGCCCATTGCCACTTCAGCGTGCTAATTCTTCGTGCTATGTCGGTTACACCCGTTCTTCTGCGGATTTCTGTATTCCGGATTCTATCTCGCAGAGAAATCCCGAGCATAGCCCGTTCCATAGCACGCTGAGCGACTTTGAGCCTTGATATGAGGCCTACATTTAGGGACCACGTTTCCGTGCCGTAAGTCATCACTGGTAACACACACTGGTCGTAGACCTGTGTTTTCAGACACTGAGGTATGTTGGACGAGAAGATCCTCTTAAGTTTCCCGAACGCTGCCCAACCGAGTTGGATTCGTCGGCTGATCTCTTTCTCGAAATTGGATCTACCTAACTGGACTGTTTGTCCTAGGTAAACATAGTGATTGACAACTTCTAGAATCGCATTGCCAACTAGGACCGGTACAGGAATGACATGGGTATTTGACATGACTTTCGTCTTGTCCATGTTCATTCGTAGACCCACTAGTTGGGATACCCTGCTGAGATCATTGAGCATAGTGCCAAGGTCCTCCATGGATTCTGCCATAACGACGATATCGTCTGCGAATCGAAGGTGAGTGATGTATTCGCCGTTAATGTTGATGCCGAGTCCAGTCCAGTCTAAGAGCTTGAAGACATCTTCCAGTGCAGTGGTGAACAGTTTCGGAGAGATGACATCTCCCTGTCTCACGCCTTTCTGCAACTGGATCGGTTTCGTACTCTTATCCCGGATACGGACTGACATTGTGGCGTTCCTATACAAACACTTCTTTCACTTTAAAAAAATACAAAAAGAGAATAATAAAAACACGGAGATTCGAACCGACGAAAAGCGAACTCGATCACTTCCCAACTGGGCTACCGTAACTCTTGACATTTACAACGAAATTTGAATTCATATTCTTTTAAAATTTAATGTCATTTATTGTTATGCTAAAAACACAGACAAAAGAACATTGTCTATAAATAAAACCTAGCTAGATTGATTTTTTGGACCCGAATCCTCTAGTATGCCAAGTTTCAACAAAATCGTTGAAGCCGTTTCCGAGATCCGGAATATATATATATATACAAGAATTGCTCGTTTAAAGATATAAGATATGCTAATATACATATTAAAAGTTTGCTATCTGCAAATATAACAACTTTTTAGCATATCAATAAAAACTGGTAAATGTATTGGTAACTAAAAATAGAATAGACGTTGTTTTTTTTATTTAACTGTAGAGTATTGCTACTAATGTATATACTAATGTATTGCTACTAATGTATATAACTATATATGTATAAATATAAGCTGGCATTATAAAAATTGTCGTATGGTGACGGAGTAAAAGTAAAATTTTCCACACTTTTTCTTGGCCGTGAGTATCGTAAAAGAAGACTTAGAGAACAGACATACAATTCCAAGTTGGGCGACTATCGCACGACTAAATTGCGTACTTTTATAATTCTGTTGACCAATTTTATTTTATTGGTTACAAGCCGCAGACTTAATCAATTTAGTCGGTGCCAGTATTGCCAGCGCGGTGCGTGTGCGTAAAAATGCGGAAAAAAAACCTTTTAATTGCTCTATTAATAAAAAGAAGACGAAAAAAATTGAGAACATTTTGGGTGCATCCCATATTAAGTAACAGATTACAATATGGGAAGCATCATACATTGCATTCTAAACTCAGATATTACCCTGATAAATTGTTTCAAGTCTTTTTGTACAACGCTGGCCTTTTTTGAACTTCCTCTATGAGCTCTTCTACTTTTTCGTTTGCAACAAGTGATCGGGAGACAGACATTGTACCCGTCGACGAAGATGCGAGCGTGGGGAAATCACGCGCACGCGTATGGTCATCTTGCATCTTGCCGTGCAACTGTCCAACAAAATTGGATAGTGTGCGAACTTGCATAGGATAACCGTGCTAACAAGCAGTTGACCGATAGTTGGACAACTTTTTAATTGTGCGTAATTGGAAGGAAATCTTGATTCTGATACGATCAGTGTCCAATTAATTAGTTGGACGATTTAGTTGGAGAAGATGTGCGGGCTAGCATAAGTAACTACACCTGATACACCTATTTGCGATTTAATCGGCCAACTTACAATTGTACGTGTGCGGGAGCTCTAAGGGATTATTGCAGATAATCTATGCAAAAGAAGGAAAACTCTTTATAAAACCCTATGCCAAACCCATCTGACCAGCCTGGGTGGATGGGAATAATGATGATAAAAGATTTTCATTTACACTAGACTTACGGCTCAAAATGTTATATTTTATATTATAATAGCTGATCCAACAGACGTTGTTCTGTTCAAATCTAATCAAATAGCAAAAGGAATTCTCCTTGAAATCGATCGCAGCGCCACCTCTGGTAGGTGCCAATTGTGAATCTAAACCATTCTCGAATCCACTTACACACACAAAAAAAATCATCGACATCGGTCCAGCCGTTTAGGAGGAGGTTAGTGACACACACGTATACAAGAAATTTATATATAAAGATCGCTTTTTTTATTTTTATTGGTGGGCGATGGTAAGCGCACACGCCGTCCATTCCGTCCAGGGCGACGAAAGGACGGCGCGCGGGACATCACCTTTGTCGTTGGGCCGACCACCAGTGCCGAGTTCCTTGTCCTCAGTGGTCGGCCCAACGGAATACCCTTTCGGGTACACTCACCTCTCGACGTTCCTGTCCTGGGACGTCGGTCGCCGTCATGCGGTGAGCCTCTCTGCAGGTGCCGGACTAAAGTCCCAGGTCCGGTCACCCGCGGCCTCGGCTAGGGCGGCATCAGGAGCAGGTACTCGCCCTTGCACCGCCCGAGTCGCCAGCGGCGGAACGTGTCACCGAAGAGGAGTTCTTCTCGCGCACGATCCACCATATATAAAGATTGGTAGCAATATATTATCACAGTCGAGATATTGTGGCACAGGTGAGTAAAAAAAGTATACGAGATGGTTCATAGAAGAAGATATTCAGACTTTATATGTAAAACAATTATTTTATTTTACTTTTATAAAGGACTAGCTTTTGCCCGCGGCTTCGCCCGCGTAAAATTTACTTGAATATTGAACTATTATCGCAAAGAATATTATCGGCATAAAAAGTATTACATTTCTTAATTTAAGAAATACTCTATCTACGTGTCAATTTTCATCCAAATCTGCTCAGCAGTTTAAGCGTGATTGAGTAACAAACATCCAAATATCTTCACAAACTTTCACATTTGAATATTACTTCCAGCCTTATAGTTCAGATTCCCGTGGAAATACGATGATAAATATGCCTTTCCTTAGTCTCTGATAACGTAATTTTCCATTGGTGAAAAAAAATTATATCAATCAAACACCCGCAGTTTCATTCACGTAGACCCCATTTTCATGCCAATACCGAGATAAAAAATGCCTATGTTACTCGCTGATATTATAAATTTACATGGGTGAAAAAAAAATATAAATCCCAGAAATATCAGAGATAAAAATTGCCTATGTTACTCGCTGATAACATCGGTAGCATTCCATTGGTAAAATAATTTTAAAAATTGGTCGTCATCCCCCGGTTTAGTTCTCGTGCCCGGGCAAATACTAGGATGAAAATAGCCTTTATATGGTATTCACTGATAATATAGCTTTTCATTAATGAAAAGTTGAAGAATTATTAGTGAACGAACCATTAAAGTCCCGTGATTTTACCGGCATTGTACCCGATCCCGTAGGAATATCAGGATAAAAATAGCTTAAATATGTTACTGGCTTAAAAATAGCTTTCCATTAGTGAAATAATTTTAAAATCGACCTAATTCTCAAGGTTGCTCCAGCCACACCGGGATAAAATATAGCCTGGGATAAAATATAGTCTTAAGTTATTCCTTATGTACGCCTGGTAGACCTGATGGCAAAATGTAATCAATATGGGTCCAGGCATTTTGATGATTAACTGTAACGAATAGACAGACAGACAAAAAAATTTGGACCGTATTATGTGAGCATAAATAAAACCTATTATTTTGATAGACAAACAGACGCTTCAAATTTATTTATTTGTAGAGATAGAAAATTGGAATAATATCTTGATTGTAACTTACTGTCACCGGTAGCTGATAGAAATATTACCACGCTTTCATTGTTCGTGGGTGTCGCAAAATACTACTAAGACAAAGATTTACATCAATCTGGACCAATTGGTGATGCCGTCTGGCCAACAATGTCGTCCGCCAGGTCATAAAATGTTGCTAGAACCTTTGCAATATATCTACGATGGCAGAAGAGTGCCTTCATATCGCGTCGATCCAAAGTAATTAGGATAAGCGCAAAATAATGATGATATATCATTGGCTGGGTG
Organism: Lymantria dispar; assembly: GCA_032191425.1. NCBI lineage: Eukaryota > Metazoa > Arthropoda > Insecta > Lepidoptera > Erebidae > Lymantria > Lymantria dispar. The sequence continues at coordinate 24,454,684 of CM063452.1, read as the reverse complement.
TCTTCGACTATATGCGTTTTATCCCTTTGGGGCAGCCCAAAATTGTTTCTTAGTGAGTGCTTACCCCAAATAACCGATCGGTATACAAAATTTCACATTCTTAGACCCAGTATCTTTGGCTATACACTTTCACCCTCTTAGGGATTGAATTTCCAAAAATTCTTTGTTAGAGCTCGCTTATCCTTGCCAAAAATTTTTTCATAGTGCTTGGTAAGTGAGCACTAAGAATATCTTGGGGTAATCCAAGAAAGCCGACCGTGTACTAAAATGACCCTTCGTAGGCTCAGTGATTTCGGTTAAACGCTTTTCACCCTCTTAGGGCTAAAATTGCAAAAATCTCTCTTTCCCCAAGAAAAGCAACTTTATACAAAATTCCATGTTTCTAGGCCTAATGATTTCGGCTATATATTTTGCACCCCTTTAGGAGTTGATTTTAATAAAATAATTTCTTAGAACTCACTTACAACAAAAGAAAGAGAATTGCATAGAAAGTTTTACGTTCCTAGCACTAATAGTTTAGTCTATACGCTTTTCACCCCCTTCAGGGGGTGATTTTCCAAAAATCCTTTGCTAGTGCTCGTATACCCCAAGAAATAAGACGATGTAAAAAGAAAATACTTTCCCCTATTTCAACCCCTTATACCTATTTTTTCGCGATAAAAAGTAGCCTTATATCTTTTCTCAAGCTTTACTACATATCTGTACCAAATTTAATCAAAATTGGTAAAGTGGTTTCGACGTAAAAGGCTATATGCTTTTCAACCCCTTAAGAGGGTGAATTTCCAAAAATCTTTTGCTCGTGAACCCCAAGAAATACGATGGTGTAAAAAAATACGTTTCTAGGCAGAGTGGTTTCGGCTGTATGCTTTTTGATATTTTAGGGGTTGAATTTCATCCTTATGTAAATGGAATTTCCAAAACGCTTGAGCGAATATTTATTTATTTATTATTAGGTGCCTGAATACAAAGATTCGTGATTCTATCATCGAAAATGACGAATTTCCATACAAAATGTCATCCCCTATTTCAACCCCTTATACCCAATTTTTTGCGATGAAAAGTAGCCTATATCCTTTCTCAAGCTTTAGTCCATCTCTGTACCAAATTTTATCAAAATCGGTTAAGTGGTTTCGACGTGAAAGGCTATATGCTTTTCAACCCCTTAAGGGAGTGAATTTCTAAAAATCTTTTGCTAGTACTTGTGCACCCCAAGAAATACGATGATGAAAAAAAAAAACGTTTCTAGGCCCAGTGGTTTCGGCTGTATGCTTTTGATATTTTAGAGGTTCGAAAATAACGAATTTCCATACAAAATGTCATCCCCTATTTCAACCCCTTATACCCATTTTTTCGCAATAAAAAGTAGCCTATGTTCTTTCTCAAGCTTTAGTCCATCTCTGTACCAAATTTCATCAAAATCGGTTTAGACGTGAAAGACTATACGCTTTTCACCCCCTTAAGGGGGTGAATTTCCAAAAATCCTTTGCTAGTGCTCGTGCACCCCAAGAAATACGCTGGTGTAAAAAAAAATACGTTTCTAGGCCCAGTGGTTTCGGCTGTATGCTTTTTGGTATTTTAGGGGTTGAATTTCATCCCCATGTAAATGAAATTTCCAAAACGCTTGAGAGAATATTTATTTATTTATTATCAGGTACCTTAATACAAAAATTCGTGGTTCTATCATCGAAAATGACGAATTTCCATACAAAATGTCATCCCCTATTTCAACCCCTTATACCCATTTTTTCGCAATATAAAGTAGCCTATATCCTTTCTCAAGCTTTAGTCCATCTCTGTACATAATTTCATCAAAATCGGTCCAGTGGTTTAGACGTGAAAGCGTAGCAGACAGACAGACAGACAGACAGACAGAGTTACTTTCGCATTTATAATATTAGTAAGGAAGTAAGGGTTTAATTTAAAACTTCATTGAATTTATTCTTTACGAGTATGCTGTGTAGATCCTTACTAATATCCTTACTAATCCTTACTAATATTATAAATGCGAAAGTAACTCTGTCTGTCTGTCTGTCTGTCTGCTACGCTTTCACGTCTAAACCACTGAACCGATTTTGATAAAATTTGGTACAGAGATGGACTAAAACTTGAGAAAGGACATAGGCTACTTTTTATCGCGAAAAAATGGGCATAAGGGGTTGAAATAGGGGATGACATTTTGTATGGAAATTCGTCATTTTCAACGATAGAACCATGAATCTTTGTATTAAGGCACTTTATCCTTACTAATCCTTACTAATATTATAAATGCGAAAGTAACTCTGTCTGTCTGTCTGTCTGCTACGCTTTCACGTCTAAACCACTGAACTGATTTTGATAAAATTTGGTACAGAGATGGATTAAAGCTTGAGAAAGGACATAGGCTACTTTTTATCGCGAAGAAATGGGCATAAAGGGTTGAAATAGGGGATGACATTTTGTACGGAAATTCGTCATTTTCAACGATAGAACCATGAATCTTTGTATTAAGGCACTTTATCCTTACTAATCCTTACTAATATTATAAATGCGAAAGTAACTCTGTCTGTCTGTCTGTCTGCTACGCTTTCACGTCTAAAACACTGAACCGATTTTGATAAAATTTGGTACAGAGATGGACTAAAGATGGACAAAAATACTTTGCTAGTGCTCGTGTACCCCAAAAATACGCCGGAGTAAAAAAAAATACGTTTCTAGGCCCAGTGGTTGCCGCTGTATACTTTTTGTTTTTTTAGGGGTGGAATTTCATCCCCATGTAAGTAAAATTTTCAAAATGCTAGAACGAATACTTATTTATTTATTATCAAATACCTTAATACAAAGATTCATGGTTTTATCAACGAAAATATCGAATTTCCATATAAAATGGCAGCCCCTATTTCAACCCCTTATAACTATTTTTTCGCGATTTCTTTACTATAGCTCGTGAACCCCAAGAAATACTACGGTGTAAAAAAATTACGGTTCTGGGCCCAGTGGTTTCAGATATATGCTTTTTTGTCTTTTAGGGGTTAAATTTCATCCCCATATAAATGAAATTTCTAAAACGCTAGAACGAATATTAATTTATTTATTATAAACTGCCTCAATACAAAGATTCATGGTTTTATCATCGAAAATGATGAATTTCCATACAAAAGGTCAGCCCCTATTTCAACCCCTTATAACCATTTTTTCGCGATTTCTTTGCTAGAGTTCGTGTACCCCAAGAAATACTACGGTGTAAAAAAAAATTCGTTTCTAGGCCCAGTAGTTTCGGCTGTATGCTTTTTTGTCTTTTAGGGGTTGAATTTCATAGACACTGACCGGGAGGCCGACGACGACAGTGTTCCGCCCATCACGGAACCCGAGATAGGGGTGGCGGTGACGCGCATGCGCGCAAAGTCTACCGCCCCCGGGCCCGACGGTGTTCCTAACCGCGTGCTGGCCCTGGTCCTCGAACACCTGGGACCCCGCCTCAGGGAGCTGTTCGACGCGTGTTTAGCGTCCGGACGGTTCCCTGGGTGCTGGAAGGAGGGAAGGCTGGTGCTCCTGCCGAAGCCGGGACGGTCTCCGGAGTCGCCTTCGGCCTACAGGCCTATCGTGCTGCTCGATGACACGGGCAAGCTACTGGAGAGGGTGGTAGCTGCCCGCATCGAGCGGCACCTCGTCGGCACGGGGCCCGATCTGTCGAACGCCCAGTTTGGGTTTAGGAGGGGTCGTTCGACGATCGCGGCTCTTTTGCGCCTGAGGGCCGTGGCGACTGAGGCCGTCACCGGCGGGGGAGTGCTGTTGGTGGTGTCCCTAGACATCGCCAACGCATTCAATAGTCTGCCATTCAGCTGCATCAGGGAGGCGCTCTGGTATCACGGGGTGCCAGTTTACCTGAGGCGGCTAGTGGCAGACTATTTGGAGGGGCGCAGCGTCCTCTGCACCGACCGAGCAGGGGACGTTGTGCGGACGCCCATGACGTGCGGTGTCCCACAGGAGTCGGTCCTCGGACCCACCCTGTGGAACATCGGCTACGACTGGGCGTTGAGGGGGAGCCTCCCGCCCGGGCTGGGCGTGATTTGTTACGCCGACGACACGCTCGTCATAGCCCGCGGTGGGACGCTAGAAGAGGCGGTAAGCCTGGCGACCTCGGGTACCGAGGAGTTCGTCAGACGGATCGAGGCGCTGGGGTTGAGGGTCGCCCTGGACAAGACGGAGGCCCTCTTGTTCCATGGGCGCACTATGAGCCCTCCCATCGGCGTCTCGATCACCGTCCACTCGGTCGACATCAGCATCCGGGCCCATATGAGGTACTTGGGCCTGGTGCTCGACGGGCGATGGTGGTTTCGGGAGCATTTCCGTAGGCTCGCTCCGCGGCTCGTCGGCACGGCGTCCGCCCTATCGTGGCTTATGCCGGACGTGGGCGGACCGAGCGCTGCGTGCCGACGGCTGTACGCGGGGGTCATCCGGTCGATGGCCCTGTACGGCGCACCGGTGTGGGCGGGGTCCATGACCGCCTGACTTAGAGTCCTTCTGTGGCGACCACAGAGGGTCACGGCGGTCAGGGCCATCCGCGGATACCGCACGGTGGCGACGGAGGCAGCGTGCCTATTGGCCGGGACTCCCCCGTGGGACCTGGAGGCGGAGATGCTCGCCGGACTATATCGGCGGGTGACGGGGGTGCAAGCGGAGGGCGGTGTGGTCTCGTTAAGGGATCTCACCGCCTGGCGCGTCGACGCCCGCCGAGACGTCATCGCCCGTTGGGCAGTCCGGCTGGAGAGGCCTCGGTTCGGGGTGCGATCCGTGGAGGCCTTTCGGCTGGTGCTGATGCAGTGGTTGGAGAGGCGGCATGGGGTGCTCTACTTCCGACTGGTGTAGGTTTTGACGGGGCATGGGTGCTTCGCCAAATACCTGCACAAGGTCGTTAGGAGGGAGAGTACACCGTCCTGCCACCACTGCGATTGCGACGAGGACACGGCGCGCCATACGCTCGAGGCCTGCGGGGCTTGGGCAGTGCAGCGCTGTGAACTCGTCGCAATCATCGGTACGGACCTGACGCTGCCGGCTATCGCTAGGGCGATGGTCGACAGCGTCGGGAATTGGGACGCGGTCGCAGCCTTCTGCGAGACAGTGATCTCGCGGAAGGAGGCGGCGGATCGCCTGCGTGAGGAGCGCAGCCTCGATGAGGAGATCCGCCGCCGGCGACTGGGGCGGCGCAGGCGCAACTATCTGCGCCTCATGCCGCCTTAGCCGAGGCCGGGGGTGACGTGACCGGGGATTAGTCCGTCACCCGCCGAGAGGCCGACCGCGTGAGGAAAAACCGACGTCCTACCCGAAGGGGGGATGTCGGTCGATGGTAGGGTACCCCAATAGGGGGTATTCCGTCGGGCCGACCACTGACGACAAGTTAACGCTGCTCCAGTGGTCGGCCCAACGACGAAGGCGACGTGGTTTTCGGGTGGGTCGCGGGAGTTGCGTGCTTAAGCCCCTCTGTCGCCCCGGACGGAGTGGTGCGGAGGTGCGCCGACCGCGGCCCACCCACAAAAAAAAAAAAACAAAGGGGTTGAATTTCATCCCCATATAAATGAAATTTCCAAAACGCTAGAACGAATATTAATTTATTTATTATAAAGTGCCTTAATACAAAGATTCATGGTTTTATCATCGAAAATGATGAATTTCCATACAAAATGTCATCCCCTATTTCAACCCCTTATGCCCATTTTTTCGCGATTTCTTTGCTAGAGCTCGTGTACCCCAAGAAATACTACGGTGTAAAAAAATTACGTTTCTAGGCCCAGTGGTTTCGGCTGTATGCTTTTTTGTCTTTTAGGGGTTGAATTTCATCCCCATATAAATGAAATTTCCAAAATGCTAGAACGAATATTTATTTATTTATTATAAAGTGCCTTAATACAAAGATTCATGGTTCTATCGTTGAAAATGACGAATTTCCATACAAAATGTCATCCCCTATTTCAACCCCTTATGCCCATTTTTTCGCGATAAAAAGTAGCCTATGTCCTTTCTCAAGCTTTAGTCCATCTCTGTACCAAATTTTATCAAAATCGGTTCAGTGGTTTAGACGTGAAAGCGTAGCAGACAGACAGACAGACAGACAGAGTTACTTTCGCATTTATAATATTAGTAAGGATTTTGGAAATTATGAATGACTTTTTGGAGTTGAATGTATTAAATTATACATTCATTTATAATTCGGATAAATTCTTTAAAAATAAATGTGGTTATGACCGAGCTCCTTATTTTGTGTTTGATAAATTGTATTTTATATTTAAATATATTTAGACATTAAAGGGTTATTATGGAGTTTCCGAATCTAATTAGATTCAAATTACATACTGATGAAATATTAAATATCTTTATATCCCTTCAAAATAATAAGGCTATGAACTTGTTATTTAAATAAAAATTAACTTATAAATAATAGATAAAATAATGAAATGAATATGATAAATTAAAGGCAAACTAACAAAAAAGAAAAGTCCAGAGCCGAACCGGGGCTATCTGGATTAAGTGTTGGAAGGGGAAGACCAAGGCGGACGTTCCTCAATCAAAAAATTATTAAGACCGTTATCTAGATTCTAAATATTTTGAAATATTTGTATTTTAATGGTTGATTCAAAGTTATTAGATAGACATTCTTAATGCCGTGCCGTACTAAGGTGCTTTACAAGGCACGGATTTTATCCGTGTTGGCCTGGGTATTGTGAACGTGAGACGTGAATAATAATATGGTGATTAGTTATGTATAATTAAATTAAATAAATTAAATTAAAAAGTAAGGTCTGTTGTTATTAATGTCTTCATCTTCATCAACCTATCAACGTCCTTTGGTTCACAGATATCCCCCCACAAAAATGATAATAACATAATTACAAAGGTTGGCAAGTAAGTTTGCCAATAATAGAAGAATACTATTGCTCTTATTTCTTATTTTTTTGGGGTGGGCTGCGGTCGGGGCGCTCCTCCCACCACTCCGTACAGGGCTACAGAGTCGGTAAGCACGCACAACCGCAACCCACCCGAACACCACGTTGCCTTCGTCGTTAGGCCGACCACCGGAGCAGGGTTACTTGTCATCAGTAGTCGGCCCGATGGAATACCCCCTATTTGGGGTACCCTCTCATCGACCGACGTCCCCCGGTCGACGGTCGACGGTCTTTCCTCACGTGGTCGGCTTCTCGGCGGGTGACGGACTAACTCCCCGGTCACGTCACCCACGGCCTCGGCTAGGGCGGCATGACGCGCAGGTAATCGCGCCTGAGCTGCCCCAGTCGCCGGCGGCGGGTCGCTTCGTCGGGGCTGAGCTCCTCGCACGCGCGACCCGCCGCCTCCTTCTGCAAGATTACTGCCTCACAGAAGGCTGCGACCGTGTCCCAGTTCCTGACGCTGTCGAGCATCGCCCTAGCGATGGTCGGCAGCGTCAGGTCGGCACCGATGATTGCGACGAGTTCACGACGCTGCTCTGCCCAGGTGGCACAAACCTCGAGCGTATGCTGCGCCGTGTCTTCGTCGCAATCGCAGTGATGGCAGGACGGTGTGCTCTCCCTCCTAGCGACCGTGTACAGGTACTTGCTGAAGCATCCATGCCCCGTCAAGACCTGCACCAGTCGAAAAGAAAGCATCCCATGCCGCCGTTTTAGCCACTGCATCAGCACCGGCCGGAAGGCCTCCAGGGTCCAGACACCAGACACTCTCCAGTCGGACTGCCCAACGGGTAATGACGTCCCGGCGGGCGTCGACGCGCCAGATGGTGAGCTCCCTCAAAGAGACCACACCACCCTCCGCTCGCACCCTCAACACCCGCCGATACAAATCGGCGAGCATTTCCGCCTCCAGGTCTCACGGGGGAGTCCCGGCAAACAGGCACGCCGCCTCCGCCGCCACCGTGCGGTACCCGCGAATGGCCCTGACCGCCATGGCCCTCTGTGGTCGCCACAGAGTAGCTCTGAGTCGGGCGGTCAGGAACCTCGCCCACACCGGTGCGCCGTACAGGGCCATCGACCGGATGACCCCCGCGTACAGCCGTCGACATGCCGCGCTCGGTCCGCCCACATTCGGCATAAGCCATGATAGAGCAGACGCCACGCCGACGAGCCGTGGAATGAGCCTGCGGAAATGCTCCCGAAACCATCAATGCCCATCGAGCACCAGGCCCAAATACTTCATATGGGCCCGGATGCTGATCTCAACCGAATGGACAGTGATCGAGACGCCGATGGGAGGGCCCATGCGAGGCCCATGGAACAAGAGGGCCCTCGTCTTGTTCAGGGCCACCCTCAATCCCAACGCCTCGATCCGCCTGTCGATCTCTTCGGTGCTTAGAGTCGCCAGGCTTGCCGTTTCTTCTAGCGTCCCACCGCGGGCTGTGAGGAGCGTATCGTCGGCGTAACAAATCACACCCAGCCCGGGCGGGAGGCTCCCCCTCAACGCCCAGTCGTAGCTGATGTTCCACAGGGTGGGTCCGAGGACCGACCCCTGTGGGACACCGCACGTCATGGGCGTTCGCACAACGTCCCCTACTCGGTTGGCGTAGAGAACGCTGCGCCCCTCCAAATAGTCTGCCACCAGCCGCCTCAAGTAAACTGGCACTTCGTGGTATCGGAGCGCCTCCCTGATACAGCTGAATGGCAGACTATTGACTGCGTTGGCGATGTCTAGGGACACCACCAACAGCATTTCCTTGCCGGTGACGGCCTCAGTCGCCACGGCCCTCAGGCGCAACAGAGCCTCGATCGTCGAACGACCCTTCCTAGACCCAAACTGGACGTCCGACGGATCGAGCCCCGTGCCGACGAGGTAACGCTCTCTTCTCTTTTGCTCTTTCTCCTGGTGATCTCTCAGTCGATACCTACGAACTTTACGGGAAAGTAAGTACACAATGCATTTTTTATTCACCACTACGTGAAAATTATAAATATATTTAAATAAACTAAAAATGCAATGTGAATAACGATTCTATTAATATGCACTTTACGTTATTTTGGAATAGTTATTTCAATATTGAATATGTAAACATGTTATTTCCATTCATGTCATTGTTTCCAATGATATGGCATAAAAACCTTTTTTTTTTTTTTTTTGTGGGTGGGCTGCGGTCGGCGTGTTTCCGCACCACTCCGTCCGGGGCGACAGAGGGGCTTAAGCACGCAACTCCCGCAACCCACCCGAAAACCACCTCGCCTTCGTCGTTAGGCCGACCACCGTTAACTTGTCGTCAGTGGTCGGCCCGACGGAATACCCCCTACGTGGGGTACCCTCCCATCGACCGACGTCCCCCCCTCGGGGAGGACGTCGGTCATTATATCTCAACCTAAGATTTATTTTTCAGCTACAAATTTAGTAAATGATTTCATTGACATTAAAGATCAATGATAAATTTAAATTCTATTTTTTGAAATGTGAATAGAATGTCATTTTATTTTAAACATCAATCAAATAGGGTAACGAACGAAAGACAGAATATTTTTTTAAATATTTTGAACGTTGAACATTTAATTTTCTCGGAGTACTAAAACATTGGCTTTCATTTTATTTTAAAAAAGCATTGTTAAATGAACTGAAGTATTCTTTTGATAATAATATGTATAGCTTTTCTATACAATTTTATTAAAGTCAAACCTAAGCGCAATAATATTTTATTGAGAAGGTCAATAAACTGTTGGGTAGAGATTCTTGCTTCGAATCCACAGATCGCAGTAATTATTATTTTTTAAACCACACGCAGATCAAGGAATAAATTCTTATGTCGCTATGCCTTTACAAATCTAATATTTCTAAACGAGTAAATCTTGAATATATACAATTACATACAAATTTTTATATTTTATATACAAAATTTCGGAAATAAGTACAACGACTCCTATGAATTTTCAATCATAGAAAGCTTCGTTTTATCAGTTATATTGGGACGAAAAAAAATATTAGAGTATGAAAGTAAATTTCAAATTTATTAGCATTGTTTACATACAATGAATTTCAATTAACGGAATTTAAATATGTTTATTTCATTTTATTACATATGTTAAATTTCTCCTGTCATTTCATTATAACATACCGTTAATAACAGCAATTTAATAATGAATCCCCTTCAAGTAACGAAAATACAGCATGGTATAAATACTTGCGCAAATCCTTGTTAAATAAACTTTGTACATTTAATTAATAGAACGGGAGATCCATTTATTATCTTAATTACTTTGTCCAAGTTTATAAACAAAACATGCATATCTTCATATACCTACTCAAAAAGCTGATTAAGACAATATTTCATGGAATTTAATTAATCGTTGTCCCGTAATCACCACGTTTGGTCGACGGGTGGGCGATTGCAATACGTATTTTCCAGGAGAGCACGAGAACTATATCACAGCCGTTGTGAAAAACGCAGGTTTTAATACCGACTACGGATAAGTAAGGAATAGTGATAATTTATTAATCACAGTCTTGTCCTTGAAGGAATGGAAGAGTAACCTATTATATAATATGCTTGTCAGGCAAGTTAGAATTGTTTGGCAATTACACAATTAAAATAAACGAGGAACGACGATTTAGTATAACCGGAAGTGCGACTTGGAGTCGCGCACGAAGGGTTCCGTACCATTATTTAAAAACAGGCAAAAAATCGCGTTTTTTATATGAGAGCCCCTATTAAATATTTATTTTATTTTGTTTTTAGAATGTGTTGTTATAGCGGCAACAGAAATACATAATTTGTAAAAATTTCAACTGTCTGGCTATCACGGTTGCCAAGATACGGTCTGGTGACAAACAGACGGACCGACTGAAAACTAAGTCTTAGTAATAAGGTCCCGTTTTTACCCTTTGGGTACGGAACCTTAAAAAAAGATAAACTTAATGATGAAATATAATAAATAAATTAAAAGGAAAAACCCTTTTTTAAAAAAAGCTTTAATTTAAACGCTCTAAAAAGAAGAAAATAATTTGTCAGCTTTGTCAGCTAAAAGCTTGTCGCGAGCTTTAATTACCTATCCGTATTTAATTTAATTGAAATTGAAAATATAATAAACTTAGCAGATTAATTTACATAATTAGATTGGTACTAGTTTATTTACAAATCGCGCGACAAGCTTTTAGCTGACAAATTATTTTCTTCTTTTTAGAGCGTTTAAATAAAAGCTTTTTTTTAAAAAGGTTTTTTCCGTTTAACTTATTTTTTATTTTTTAGTTATCGCTGGCTAGGTTTCTCAGTCTCTTCATCTCATTCAACGCATCATGGTTGCAAGGTCGTTTGCCGGTTAATTTCGAACAGTCCAGCTCTTCAATAAGGAGACAAATTACACAAGTCAAACTTATTTCAGCTTGGATCTCTCTTTTCAATTTACTCGCAATGAGCCCTATTATTTGATACCCATATTGCAGAAGTGCATTAAAAATAACTATTCCTCTATCTTGGATGATCCGCCATATTGGATTTAGAATGACGTCCCATTATTTTTCGAGTTACTCTCAACAAGCCCTTTCATTTGATACCCATATTGGAGAAGTGCATTAAAAATAACTACTCCGCCATCTTGGATGGTCCGCCATATTGGATATAGAATGACGCCACATTATTTTTCGAATTACTTTCAACAAGCCCTTTCATTTGACACTCATATTGTAGAAATGCATTAAAACTATCTATTCCGCCATCTTGGGTGGTCCGCCATATTGGATTTAGAATGATGTCACACACCATATCATACATTGTCATCCAAACTAAACGTGTATACAAAATTTCAGCTCAATCGGTTGAAGATATCTACTTCAAAATTAAGTTCAAAGATTCCACCCTAACAAACATACTTACATACATACATTAAGCAAGTTAAATAAAAGCTTTTAAAAAGGACAATCGCTTATGGTAAATTAACCCAGCATAATTAAACCACAAACTGCTTGAATCAATTAAATTACTGTGGTAAATTACCTTCTGTAATCACACTTTACCCCCAACTTATTATCCCATATTTATATAGCACAATAGCTAAAAGTAGACTAGAATTTGATAACTACAAGCATATGTCTATGGTAGTATAATTTGGTTAAACTAATTGAAAGTATTATTATAAAATCGTGTGTTTAAGGATGACAGTTTAAGCGCTAACACTTAGATTCTATCAATCCATATTCTATACAAATAAATAAAATTAAAGTGTCTGTTTGTAATGTCAAAATACTAGGCTTTTTTCATGGTCGCACGGTTATTTGCACGACACCTATGCCTAAAATACAGTTCTAAAATGTTTTGTCTATTTCTCCGTTTGTTTGAGGTAATCTTCAAAATGGCTGGATTGATTTGATAATATTTTACTATCAGGTAGCTGTCAATGTAAGGAGTAACTTAGGCTATTTTTATCCCGGTATTCCCACAGGAACAGGAACTATTCGGGTAAGGCGACTGAAACCGAAGCTAGGGCGGGTTGCTAGTTTATAATATAAACCTTCCTCCATTTCAGGTTTGGTAATTAGCTACTTATACACAAATTCACTGTTGCCAGTAGAAGAATAATTTATGTCTCTTAGAAAGACTTAAATTCATTATGATTAAGTCGTTGCTTTTAATTGAGCTTAGTTATCCAATTCAAGGCTCTTCTCAGAAATTTCGGAACAACTTGAAAACACACGTTGAGGATTATTATATGATATTCACTATAGCGGGGCAGTTTCTCTGTATTACATTACACTAAATATCAACATTTTACTAGCGCTATGTGGCACTTTAATGATCCTATAAAAACTCACCTAAACTGATAATAATAGGTACATTTGAGAAAGTCCTACTTTTCAAACTAAGTTCATTTTATTCACCTACAGTATTTATAAAAGTTTGGCAAACAGGGAAATAACTTTTTTCTCTTGAAGATACTTTTACAAGTATTATGAACTCCGGGGAAATCTACACTTATATCGCCCACGACATCTGGAACTAATATACGAGCATTGAATTCTGTATGTTGATCTTTTCTTTGTGTTTTTTTTTCTTTACAGTCCCTATCAATGGGTTTTATGTTTTATGAATTTACACTTCTGTTCCTGAAATTGTATACCCAGTTGTGAGAGGCTACATTCCTCCATTTAAATATTTAATCATACGTAATATATTTAATCAGACTAGGATTAAAGTTTAAGATTCTATGTTGTTACTAAGGATATACTAGAACACACCTTGCTGTATGGTGGCAGTATGAATACTGTCAACCCTACTATTTATTATTAATGTTGGGTGAAGTAGAAGATAACTAGGAGTTTTTACATCAACCTAGGTCAATACTAGGTCCGACTAAAGCGGTGGCTCGTCAGGCAGGCATTCTATACGTTTGACGAATTTTTGAAAATGTAGACAGTACTCAACGCGGATATTGTTTACGTTTCTTTATTACTATTATTGTTACTCTTTGACATTGTTACTTATCCCATTATAATTGCTGGTAACCTAGTATTGTTAAAATGTAATCATCTTTACCATATTTATAATGACATGTAAGAAACCCTTACCAATAAATGAGTTATGAGTTATGAGTTACCATCTGATGCCCTCAGGTTAACAATTACAATCCAGGATTGACGTCAGGCGGGCGGCCGGTTATAAAACTATTGTCAAAGCATTTGCTATATGTTTTAGAAAAGATAAATACATGTCCAGTCGATCCCAAATAATTGAAATAGGAAAAAGATGATGACAACTTAGAATAGCCTTACAAAAAAATATCCTCACTACTATTTAGATAGACGTTCGTTAATCAATCACACTAAAATACTTGTACAAATCTAGACGAAATATGACATAGAAGTAAATTATGGTCTATAATAAATAACTGGAACTCGATTGAAAATTTGTTTGACATAATCCATATTGGTGTAAGAGAAACCATAAGTGTAATTAGTAATAATGAATATTGAACTCGAATATATCAAGTTAGTAAATAACAGCGTGTTTCAACATGAATGCACTATGCAATTAACTAATACTTCAACCTTTCAATTACAGATAATAATACTAAAGTTTGAACGGTTTGCTAAGATTAGTGGCAATGCAAAATGAAATTTGCAGACTAACATCACACCCAATAATGAAATTAGACATTGCTAGAATTTATGGATTGTTCAATTAATAGCTTGCTTCTAGATTCATTTCTCATCTGAGGCGCCTTATATATATATAGTGTTTTAGTTATGTCTTTGAGCATATAAAAATAAGTATGTGCATATAAATTATTGTCAATTAGTTTTTGTCTCTTTTTGTTAATATAGAAAATTTGTTGTTATTTCAATAGTATTAGTTATTCTTTTTCTAAGAAGTGAAGGGAGTGTGAATGCCTGAAATGAGGTTCGGTAAAATAAAGGCATCACCAAAACCCACCACATGCAAACACCCTTATAAAGTTGGGCTGCCGGCTCTCTTTCAAACGTCGATTATCTACGAGAGTGTGGTAGTAACGCAGACGCACCGGCCCGTGGTTATAGGCAAACAACTGTTAACAGTGTGGTCCTACTACTAAACGAATCTCAAGTAGAATTCGAATTAATTTCAAGCGAAGTAAACCTAGCTAGTTTAAGAATGTGTTGTGTTAAAATTTGGTCATTAGGTTATGTAGAAAAATTTATGAATTATTTTTCATTCAGACATTCAATTCACGATGATCATATCGGTTGGGATAGGTTTTTATTTTGAGTTTTCCTTTTCTTGTATAGATATCATTCCTCTATGATCTTTTACATAAGCTACGGGAAAAAGAGCATTAGTGAATTGTATCCATATTCCATCTTCACACAAAAAGTTTATGAATAATATACGTATAACCAAACGTATAATCACGGCGTGGTGACGGAGTAAAAATATAAATCACCACTTCCTGTCTTGCCCGTGGATGTCGTAAAAGACGATTATGGGATATAATACGCATATAACATCTATGCAAGAGAAGGAAAACTCGTAATAAAACACTATATCAACATGTCCGACCAGCATGGTATAGTAAGGTGAATATCACTCCTATTGTGGAGAACGCTCAAGCCCAACATGGTGGAACATATATGAGCTGTAATGATGATGATGATATGTATAACCGTATATCAACGATTACAGTAAGAAGAGATCGTCACATTTATTGGTGATGGCCAAACGTTAAATAGTTGAATACAATTGATCAACCCTATAGGCAGTGTTGGCTGTTGGATATTCCTTATAGAAAATTATGCTTTAAGAAGTATATCTAGTTGTTTACTAAGTATACTTTCTGAAACGAAAAAGAATTGACAATCAGTCCACAATTGATAGAGATATGGATGAAAATACATAAAAATACAGTGGAACATAGAAACTCCTCTTTTTTAAAGTTAGTTAAAAATCAAAGAGACAAGTTTAGAATAATAACTCATAGAGGCTCAATTCGCGCACAAAATTTGAGGCTAAATGCCTCAAATTTTGTTTTTTGAGCCAGACTCTTGACTCCCTACGCCGGATCGTGACGTAGTGTACAGGGCAATTCTATTTTATGTGGTGTGCGTGTGTACGTGTATAAGCGCTTGCACGCATGTAGTATTTTTGGCTTTACGTTTTTGATCGCTTAAGTACCAACATTATCCTTTAATATGTTATAATTCTAAAGAGACTAAATTGATATTCATAATCATCATCATCATCATCATCTCGTCCTATATATGTCTCACTACTGGGCTCAGGCCTCCTCCATAATGGGAAGGGAATTGACCTACTACTCCGCGCTGGTCAGACGTGTTGGAATAGGGTTTTGTTTCGAGTTTTCCTTTTCTTGAACAGCTGTTATATGCTTATAATATCTCTTAGTCTTCTCTTTCGACATCCACGGGGAGTGGTGAATTGTATTCTTACTCCATCACCACACGGTAAATATTCATAAAATAGGGTAATTTTAATATAGTTCTAATCTTAGGCAATATATGAGCCTCTTATCTAATTGGGGTAAATTGAACTAATTGAATATTATATTACGTAGATCAATGAAGTAGATTTTTATTCCAAATTATCCTTCTCCAAAGCCATCCATATTATCCATTTGCATTTGTTAGTCGTCTTTTATAACACCCGTAGAAAAGAAAGGTAGGTAAATTGTATACTTACTCCGTCACCACTCGGGAATAGCACCATGATAACAATGAGTTAAAATATACGTTTGATATAAAAAAGAAATGTAGGTTGATGTGAAGTTGAAAGTGAAATGTATTTGACCTAGATGTATTGAGATAACCATGATTTGCAACATTTCGAAACATTCATCAAACATTAAATATTACGTGTTTTGCCTCTGCACTTCCTTTCACGAGTGGTTCATTAATCTTTAAAATTTGCTATATTTCTACAATACGAGCGTGATGAGCGTTGACAGACCTATCTATGTAGTGATGAATTAAGATTATAATGTGCTATTACCTATTTTTATTCCATAGATTTCGAATCACATGACTAACAGATGTAAATAGTACACATCTATGAAATACATACATCTACTCACGCCTCTTTCCTATAGGGGTAGGCAGAGACTACTTCTTTCTACATGCTATGATCTGTACAAGTGTACATACCACTTTCGCCTCTTCGACATTCATTTATCTCCTTATGCATGTTCTTCGGTTCAGGGTAATTCTAACCTGGCCTTTTTTAAGAACGTTCCCAATTTGATCGTGGCACGTTCGACTTGGTCTATGAAAATTAAGAAAAAATCTTGATATACTAACCAAACTAAGTCCCAAATCGTTAAAATCATGGTATCATTTATATACAGTTATATTTATCCTGTTAAGATACCACAATTTCAACTGATTGGCATTCCAATCAATCAATCAATCATCAATCAATTGGCCATTGCCAATAATAATTGGTCTATTTAGTCCTACTTTGCTGAAAATTCATTATCAATAATGTATCCCACAGCTTTTCAACTTACTATGTAATAGAAGACAAATCTGAAAGCTGACCTACATTTTCCATAAAAGATTAGCATTGCCATTCAACGTGGCAATGATGCCAGCCTTTTGAGCAGATTATGGATGGATAGTGCAAAGATTTTTTTTATTTCTGATATCGTCTTTTATTCTGTAAATATGAGGGGCCGCCGCTCGACGAGGTGCACGGCGTGTCGGAGACGGCGGTACGCGTCATCTTAGCCCGAGTAGGGGTGATGGTGGATGCGCGTATCGCCGCCGTAGCGGCCAGGCTCCCGCCTGAGCCGCCCCTCCGACCGCCGCTCGCCGCGGACGGGGCGAGACGGCCGCAAGCGTCAGCTCCCACCCCGCTGCCCTGTCAGGGTGGCCGCGTGGTGAGCTACGCTGCGGCCGCGGCCGGGACCAAGGGGGCCAAGAAGGCCGGCAAGGTGCCGGCTCCCGCCAAGGCCGGGCCGCGGCCGGCGCCAGCGGCTGCACCGCAGGCACCGGCCAGCGCACCCGCGACCGCTCCTGCTGCGCTCAGCGCTGCTGCCAGGCTCGAACAGGGCTGGCAGGTGGCTGAGCGGGGCAGGAAGGCACGTGGCCAGAAGCGGAGAGCGGCGTCCAAGAGTGCCGCCGTGGCCGCCGCTCCCCAGGCGGGAGCCGGCAGAAAGGGGAAGAAAAGGTCGCGCAGGGGCCTCAAGTCGCCGAAGACGGCCGCGGTGGTCATCACCGTGCTGCCTGAGGCGGCTGAGAGGGGCCTCAACTATGAGGCCGTCCTAAAACGCGCCCGGCGGGAGCTGGACGTCTCCGGTATCGGGGGCGTCGAGGCGAGGACCCGCAAGGCCCGGACAGGGGCTCGAATACTCGAGTTCCCTGGGGCCGAGGGCGCGAAGACGGCCGATAGTTTGGCCACGATGTTGAGGGGGCTGTTCGGGCCGGAGGATGGTGTCCGAATCGCCAGGCCTGTCAAGTGCGCAGAGATGCGCCTGACGGGCTTGGACGATTCCGTGACGGTGGAGGACGTCCGGGAGGCCATTATGGCGCGTACCGGATGTGCCTCGGACACCGTCCGGATTGGCACCATTCGCACTGGTCCGGGCGGCGTCGGTGCTGCCTGGGTGCAGTGTCCGGTGGAGTCGGTCAAGCAATTGGCCGACTCAGGCAGGCTCCTCGTGGGCTGGAGCTCGGCGCGGGTAACCGTGCTAGAGCCCCGGCCCGCGAGGTGTTACAAATGCATGGCGGTCGGGCATACCCGACCGACATGCAAAAACTGCTTTGACTGCAGCGGGCTATGTTTCCGTTGCGGTCAGACCGGACACCAGGCGGCATCGTGCTCTGCGGTGCCCCACTGCCCCGCGTGTGCGGCAGGCAATAGGCCTGCCAAACACCGCATGGGCTCTGGGGACTGCAGACCCCCGGCATCGGCCCCAAAGGGGCGGGACGGCCCATCGACCGGGCCAGTCCCCGCTCCGAGCGCGGCCCGATCGCCCGTCAGCGCGGAGGAGGTGACGATGGATACGGACCGTTAATGGACCCCGTATCCATTCGTCTCCTCCAGGCCAACCTCAACTACACCGCCGGTGCGCAGGACGTGTTCCTGCAAGCCATGGCGGAGTGGTTGATAGGAGTAGCCGTAGCCGCGGAGCCGTACGTGGTGCCCGACCGGCCTAACTGGTTGGGTAGCACCGATGGCACCGTGGCAATCGTCGCCTCCACGTCGTGGCCTTCGTCGCCTCTGACCCTTAGGGACAGGGGCGTCGGATACGTCGCGGCGGACTGGGGGGAGATTACGCTCCTCGGAGTCTATCTCTCCCCTAGCTGGAGTGTGACCGATTTCGAGGCCTCCCTCACCATCATGGAGGCCTCGTTACGGCGAATGGCATCGCGCCAGGTCTTCGTCTTGGGGGACTTCAACGCCAAGTCCGTGGCGTGGGGGTCTCCCCGGACGAACGACCGAGGACGGGCGATTGAGGAGTGGGCGGCGGCACTGGGCCTCTGTTTGCTGAACAGGGGCTCGGTGCATACGTGCGTGCGACAACGGGGCGGGTCGATAGTGGACCTTTCGTTCGCTAGCCCCGAGGTCGCCGCACGCGTGGGGAGCTGGCGCGTCGTGGAGGAGGTGGAGACCTTGTCGGACCACCGGTATATCCGGATGGAGGTCTCCCCGGTAATCCCGACGCCCAGCAGGGGTCACGGGGCGGATGGACGTCCTGCGTTCCCGCGATGGGCTGTGGGTCGCTTAGACCGGGACCAGCTGGCGGAGACAGCCATCGTTTACTCGTGGCTGTCCTCTGCCAACCAGTCGGACGGGGTGGACGCCGAGGTTGGCCGCATCCGCAGTGCGTTGACGCAGATCTGCGATGCGGCCATGCCCCGGGTACGGCGTCCGCCCCCGAGGAGGGCGGTCCACTGGTGGTCCCGGGAGCTGGCGGATCTCCGGGCCGCGTGCATTCGCGCCCGGAGGGCCTACACCCGCAGCCGGCGGCGCCAACGCGACGCGGAGCGGGAGGCCTTGCTGTATGAGGGCTACCGCAATGCGCGGTCGGCCTTCAGGCTGGCCGTCCGCTCCGCCAAGGACGTCAGTCGGCAGGAGATGCTGGACGGTCTCGACCGTGACCCCTGGGGACGCCCCTATCGCGCGGTGCTGAATAAGCTCCGCGCGCGGGGCCTTCCCCTCACCGAGACTCTCCAGCCCAGCCTTCTCACCCGGGTCGTCGAGGACCTGTTCCCGCGGCGGGCGGAACACACGCCCCCGGTCATGGCTCCGCCAGACACTGACCGGGAGGCCGACGACGACAGTGTTCCGCCCATCACGGAACCCGAGATGGGAGTGGCGGTGGCGCGCATGTGCGCAAAGTCCACCGCCCCCGGGCCCGACGGTGTTCCAAACCGCGTGTTGGGCCTGGTCCTCGACCACCTGGGTCCCCGCCTCAGGGAGCTGTTCGACGCGTGTTTAGCGTCCGGACGGTTCCCTGGGTGCTGGAAGGAGGGAAGGCTGGTGCTCCTGCCGAAGCCGGGACGGTCTCCGGGGTCGCCTTCGGCCTACAGGCCTATCGTGCTGCTCGATGACACGGGCAAGCTATTGGAGAGGGTGGTAGCTGCCCGCATCGAGCGGCACCTCGTCGGCACGTGGCCCGATCTGTCGGACGCCCAGTTTGGGTTTAGGAGGGGTCGTTCGACGATCGCGGCTCTGTTGCGCCTGAGGGCCGTGGCGACTGAGGCCGTCACCGGTGGGGGAGTGCTGTTGGCGGTGTCCCTAGACATCGCCAACGCATTCAATAGTCTGCCATTCAGCTGCATCAGGGAGGCGCTCCGGTATCACGGAGTGCCAGCTTACCTGAGGCGGCTAGTGGCAGACTATTTGGTGGGGCGCAGCGTCCTCTGTACCAACCGAGCAGGGGACGTTGTGCGAACGCCCATGACGTGCGGTGTCCCACAGGGGTCGGTCCTCGGACCCACCCTGTGGAACATCGGCTACGACTGGGCGTTGCGGGGGAGCCTCCCGCCCGGGCTGGGCGTGATTTGTTACGCCGACGACACGCTCGTCACAGCCCGTGGTGGGACGCTAGAAGAGGCGGTAAGCCTGGCGACCTATGGCACCGAAGAGGTCGTCAGGCGGATCGAGGCGCTGGGGTTGAGGGTCGCCCTGGACAAGACGGAGGCCCTCTTGTTCCATGGGCGCCTTATGAGCCCTCCCATTGGCGTCTCGATCACCGTCCGATCGGTTGACATCAGCATCCGGGCCCATATGAGGTACTTGGGCCTGGTGCTCGACGGGCAATGGTGGTTCCGGGAGCATTTCCGCAGGCTCGCTCCGCGGCTCGTCGGCGCGGCGTCCGCCCTATCGTGGCTAATGCCGAACGTGGGCGGACCGAGCGCTACGTGCCGACGGCTGTACACGGGGGTCATCCGGTCGATGGCCCTGTACGGCGCACCGGTGTGGGCGGGGTCCTTGACCGTCCGACTTAGGGCCCTTCTGTGGCGACCACAGAGGGTCATGGCGGTCAGGGCCATCCGCGGATACCGCACGGTGGCGACGGAGGCAGCGTGCCTATTGGCCGGGACTCCCCCGTGGGACCTGGAGGCGGAAATGCTCGCCGAGTTGTATCGGCGGGTGTCGGGGGTGCGCGGGGAGGGCGGTGTGATCTCGTTAAGGGATCTCACCGCCTGGCGCGTCGACGCCCGCCGAGACGTCATTGCCCGTTGGGCAGTCCGGCTGGAGAGGCCTCGGTTCGGGGTGCGAACCGTGGAGGCCTTCCGGCCGGTGCTGATGCAGTGGTTGGAAAGGCGGCACGGGGTGCTCTCCTTCCGACTAGTGCAGGTGTTGACGGGGCACGGGAGCTTCGCCAAATACCTGCACAGGGTCGTAAGGAGGGAGAGTACACCGTCCTGCCACCACTGCGATTGCGACGAGGACACGGCGCGCCACACGCTCGAGGCCTGCGCGGCTTGGGCAGTGCAGCGCCGTGAACTCGTCGCAATCATCGGTGCCGACCTGACGCTGCCGGCCATCGCTAGGGCGATGGTCGACAGCGTCAGGAACTGGGACGCGGTCGCAGCCTTCTGCGAGACAGTGATCTCGCAGAAGGAGGCGGCGGATCGTCTGCGCGTGGAGCGCAGCCTCGATGAGGAGATCCGCCGCCGGCGACTGGGGTGGCGCAGGCGCAACTATCTGCGCCTCATGCCGCCCTAGCCGAGGCCGCGGGTGACGTGACCGGGGATTAGTCCGTCACCCGCCGAGAGGCCGACCGCGTGAGGAAAGACCGACGCCCTCCCCGAGGGGGGGACGTCGGTCGATGGGAGGGTACCCCGCGTAGGGGGTATTCCGTCGGGCCGACCACTGACGACAAGTAAACCTGCTCCGGTGGTCGGCCCAATGACGAAGGCGAGGTGGTTTTCGGGTGGGTTGCGGGAGTTGCGTGCTTAAGCCCCTCTGTCGCCCCGGACGGAGTGGTGCGGAGGCGCGCCGACCGCGACCCACACAAAAAAAAAAAAAAAAAAAAATAATAATAAAAATAATTTATTAACCCTTTAAATGTATTAAATAAGAAACACAAGAAAATAATTTATTAGTTTACTTGATAAGACAATACTTAATTTCGCCCGATTTAAGTGCCACTGCTGGGCTCGAGCCTCCTCTGCAATAAGAGAGTCATTGACCTACTATACCACGCTGGTCAGACGGGTTGGTATAGGGTTTTATTTCGAGTTTTTCTTTCCTTGCATAGATTTTATATGCATAGTTTATCCCTTATTCGTGTTTTACGATACACACGGACAGAATATAGGGTGGTGAATTGTATTCTTACTCCGTCACCACATGGAATACAATGGTTACTATTAATTATTTAAATTATATATACATACGGCCACCCAAGATGTCCCAATTTTATGCGTAGCAATAATTTTTCGCTCATTAATAAGTTTACCATATAATCATATTTTTAATGAGTTAGTTAATAAAGAATTAAATGACTTAGCGTCATTATTGCTCTGCTCTGTTGAAGAAAAGTCGTTTTTTCCATGCAATAGTATTAGATGCTATCTCAGTGTGCAATCTTTTTCTACTCATATTACACGGCCGATCTCTTTATATTTTTTGGGTTCGCATTTACGCCTAAATCCATATTCATACTTAAAACTTTCTTTGGAACATTATATTCATCCCACATCGTTACACGTCCATACCATGTCAGGCGTTTAATCTTTAGCTTACCGTTAATAAATAAGTTATAACTGTAAATATGTACACAATTAAAGCAAAAGAAGCTGCTTTTTTTTTTGGAGTGGGCTGCGGTCGGCGCGCTCCTCGCACCACTTCGTCCGGGGCGACAGAGGGGCGTAAGCACGCAACTTTCGCAACCCACCCGAACACCACGTCGCCTTCGTCGTTGGGCCGACCACCGGGGCAGGGTTACTTGACATCAGTGGTCGGCCCGACGGAATACCCCCTACTTGGGGTACGCTCCCATCGACCGCCGTCCCCCCCTCGGGGAGGACGTCGGTCTTTCCTCACGCGGTCGGCCTCTCGGCGGGTGACGGGCTAATCCCCGGTCACGTCACCCGAGGCCTCGGCTAGGGCGGCATGAAGCGCAGGTACTCGCGCCTACGCCGCCCCAGTCGCTGGCGGCGGATCACCTCATCGTGGCTGCGCTCCTCGCGCAGGCGATCCGCCGCCTCCTTCCGCGAGATCACTGTCTCGCAGAAGGCTGCGACCGCGTCCCAATTCCCGACACTGTCGATCATCGCCCTAGCGATAGCCGGCAGCGTCAGGTCAGCACCGATGATTGCGACGAGTTCACAGCGCTACACTGCCCAAGCCGCGCAAGCCTCGAGAGCCTCGAGCGTATGGCGCGCCGTGTCCTCGTCGCAATCGCAGTGGTGGCAGGACGATGTACTCTCCCTCCTAACGACCTTGTGCAGGTATTTGGCGAAGCACCCATGCCCCGTCAAAACCTGCACTAGTCGGAAGGAGAGCACCCCGTGCCGCCTTTCCAACCACTGCATCAGCACCAGCCGGAAGGCCTCCACGGTTCGCACCCAGAACCGAGGCCTCTCCAGCCGGACTGCCCAACGGGCAATGACGTCTCGACGGGCGTCGACGCGCCAGGCGGTGAGCTCTTTTAACGAGATCACACCGCCCCCCGCTCGCAACCCCGTCACCCGCCGATACAATCCGGCGAGCATTTCCGCCTCCAGGTCCCACGGGGGAGTCCCGGTCAACAGGCACGCTGCCTCCGTCGCCACCGTGCGGTATCCGCGGATGGCCCTGACCGCCATGGCCCTCTGTCGTCGCCACAGAAGAGCCCTAAGTCAGACGGTCATAGACCCCGCCCACACCGGTGCGCCGTACAGGGCTATCGACCGGATGACCCGCGCGTACAGCCGTCGGCACGTAGCGCTCGGTCCGCCCACGTTCGGCATAAGCCACGATAGGGCGGACGCCGCGCCGACGAGCCGTGGAGCGAGCCTGCGGAAATGCTTCCGGAACCACCATTGCCTGTCGAGCACCAGGCCCAAGTACCTCATATGGGCCCCGATGCTGATCTCAACCGAAAAAAGAAAAGAAGCTGCTGCAAGGTTAGTTTATTGAAATACTAGCAACCCGCCCTCGCTTCGCTTCAGGTTCAGTCGCTTTACCCGCGTAGTGCCCGTTCTCGTGGGAAGACCGAGATAAAATTTACCCTATGTTACTCCCTGATAATATAGCTTTCCATAGGTGAAAGAATTTTTGAAATCGGTTCTGTGATTTAAAAGTGAAAGCGTAACAAACAAATAAATAAACTTACTTTCGAATTTATAATATTAGTAAGGATAAAGCTTCTGTGTTGTTTGATTGAATGTGTTGGATATTAACACATTCGATCAAATAAATTTTCTCCTTTCCTCTCATCTTACTCTAATCTTGGGGTCGACTCAATAAGTATTCTTTAAAGTGTATACTGCAAGTTATTGCCAATAGTTTTATGCTGCCTGCCTGACATCAAACTTCTTTGGGAATGTAACTGTCGAGATACTATTTCGAGTTGGCCTAGGTTGATGTAAAGCTCTTAGTCCTCTATACCCACCATTAGGGCAAGGGTTGGTAGTATTTGGAGCTACTATCACTCAGCAAAGATAAAATGAATAATATAAATGTAAATGTCGGCAAATCGGGCAAATACAATCAAAATATAATATGACATAGTTGACGCATCGCTAGGTCGCCATTGTCGTTATAATAACCAGCATAATAACAAGTTAACATGTATAGTTTTGAACACAAAACAACTGTAAACAAGTAAGCAATATTCTGTAACGAATCTACGGGGGACAGCTAGTTTTGTTAAATATAATACAAATTCTTTGAAGAGGGAACCACTAATAATAGGGAGCCTCACATAGTTATATTAGCTTCCAAGCGATTTATTTTGCATTTAACGGTAATATGCACACTTTATGAGATAATATGTGTACACACTTCAAAGTCCATCTCCCACTTTTTAAGCTAAAGGTATTTTAGTCCTAACTAGCTCTCCTTTTAATCAATAAAGTATTGTACGTATCAGATTAATTTACTATGACTATAATAAATTAATTTGATTTTGTCGTACATTTTATAATTCAACTTACTAGCAAATAAATATTTAAATGATTTTTTTTTCATCATCATCATCATTTCGGCTCATATACGTCCCACTACTGGGCTCGAGCCTACTCTATAATAGGAGGGAAATTAATCTTACTATACCATGTTGGTATAGGGTTTTGTTTCGAATTTTCCATGTCTTACATAGATGTTATTATATGAATATTATATAAGCCCCACTAGGCCTCCTCCATAAAAGAAGGGAAATTAGTCTATTATACCTCGCTGGTCCGACATATTGGTATAGGGTTTTATTTAAAGATTTTTTTCTCTTGCATAGATGTTATTTAGATATTATATCCCTCAGTCGTCTATTACGATGCCCATGGGTAAGGGCAAGGGAGGTGATTTGAATTCTTAATTCGTCACCACACGAAAGTGATAGTTATTAATCGAAACAAATAACTCCTTTACAGAGAGAAGAAACTTCGTAATAAGTTGGTTTTGCTTTTTTATCACGCTTTTATTAATTTCACCTATATGTATGCTTGTAATTAAACTCTTTGGGCTCGATTTTGTCCTACTTTGAGCGATTCGATTTTTTATAAACTTTGTACACCTCTCAGAGACCGATGACAATGCAATAATCCGCTTTTTTTTTGGGTTTGATTTTTTGGAGGTAGGTTACGGTCGGCGCACTCTACGCCCTCTCTATCTGGGGTGACAGAGGGACGTAAGCGCGCACGCCCGTAACCCACCCGCAGGTGACTTTAATTTAGTGGTCAGATGCAATAATCGGCTTAAAAAAAATCGATTGTCCTAATTAGATTCGCCAGGATTCATCAACTTCTTTCCGCATCATTTACATGAGAGTAAGAGAGATAGAGCTAGTCGGGCACTCGGCATAACACAAACGCGTAGAGACTTTCCTATGGTGATATTTGCGTCTTGAGCCGTATACATTCATCGATGTACCGACAAATCTAATATGCGTACTAATTACATTCCGGTGGCTATTCACTAAAAAGTGCTCGATTTACGAAAATGTGGCACAAAGCGCCCCGCCCCACACTTATTTCACAATAATATTAATATATTTCGTTCATTGTTATTTACTGCCTATATTGAAAATTATTTTACACTTTTTAGTTGAAAGCGTGTTTTTTTAGTTTTTTTAAACTATATTTATTTATTTTGAAGGAACACCATATTTAATAGAGTTAGTGGAGTTAGGTTTGAGAAGAAGCAGAATATACAAAACGTGAACACAGAATATTATTAAAGAAGTCATGCTAAGAGTTTGTATTCCTAAATACTAACGCAAGTCAGCACTGCAGTGCGACATAGTGAATTGAACAAATGAAAGCGCGACACAGGAAGCAAGTAGCTCTGCTAAGTTCCAGAGGCATAAGTTTGGTTGAGCTCCTTATTTATGCAATACGTGCTCATCGCAACTGACTAACTTATGTGGAACTATCAAATTGAATAAGTTATACATGTACTGAAGTCAATATTAATTAATTTAAACTGAATTTTGATTATACGTATTTCAGTGTTAACTAAATTAATAATATAATATGTTAGTAGCTATTACGTTGGCACTAATAGTTCGATGTTTTTGCAGTTTAATTTCTTTTATTTGGTCAATATACTGTTTTCCGTGTGGTGACGGAGTAAGAATACAAATCATCATTCCCTATCTTGCCCATGGATGTCGTAAAAGGTGACTAAGAGATACAATACGCTTACAATATCTATGCAAGAGAAGGAAAGCTCGAAATAAAACCCAATACCAACCTGTCTGACCAGCATGGTATAGTAAGACCAATTTCCCTCCTATTGTGGAAGGGGCTCGAACCCAACAGTGGGACATATATGAGATGAAATGATGATGCATAGTGTTTTCAATTATTTTTAATATTCATAAAAATATATTACATTAGAATATTTGGACAAACTAATGATTTCATGAAACAAGTTGAAAGATTTTTCAAAATTTCATCTCGACCATCAAAACATTTCATAAAAAAAATTATTGGATACAAATTTTATATCATTTTGTAAGCAAGTAACCAAAACAAAGAATTTATTAATAATAACTTTCAAATATTAATTAGTAAAGTAATTGTATTAAATAACTTAAAGAGCAAGTGATAAGCAATTTTCAAGTTGAAGTGAACTTAACATTTTAAGAATCATGCTGAAAGTTTCGTGAACTTCACAACGTTTTGTAATATTGACAGAACAAGCACCTTAATTTAAATATTCAACAAATTGGGGCTGAGATTCGGGATTGTGGTTTGGAAATGTAAACATTTTGCCATCTTAAGTATCTTCTTAATACTTGCTTTTTGGAGTAGATTCGCATCTTAATTTTTATTGAAGACGGTATGGTATTTGAGCTATAAAATTTAACACTACATGTTTTAAAGTATTTACATATACACAAATTTAAAGGCAATTTTTTATTAGATAAAATTATGTATTACGAACTAGTATTAATGTTATAAAATTAAATTATTGTGAGGATATATATGTATATATAATTATCCGTGTGATGACGGTGTAAGAAAACAATTCACTACTCTTTATCTTGCCCGTGAATGTCGTAAAAGATGACTGAGGGATATAATATGCATGTAACTTCCATGCAAGTAAAAGAAAACTCGAAGTAAAACCCTATACAAAGCTGTCTGATTAGCGTGGTGTAATAATCTAATATTCCTTCAATTATGGAAGAGGGTAGAGCCTAGCAGTGGAACATATAATAACTTCTGACCCCGAGATAATGATAAGGAAATATAATATTTGAAAGTTCTAATTAAAACAATTTTCCTTTAAAAAATATCCCACCACTGCAATTCCTGTAGGCCAGGATCCAAAATAGTGTTTATAACAAACACTGACCTAACCCTCAGGTAGCCTTGCTTTTAATTGTTCTTGGAAAACGTAACAAATTTAATAAAATTAAAAAACGAAAAAAGCCGGCGGAAAATAGGAGTTAAAAAGACACCCCTTCCTTCTATGCAAAGCGGGAGATATGAAGCAACATTGTCCAATAAGGCAATAGCTAAGAGGATATACACCTACAAGAAGGGCAGCAGTACAGCACCACGGATATGACAGCGCTTAAGGAACTTCTATGGGAGCTTGAAGATTGATTGTAATTTTGTATGGCAGAAACGCATTAACACACAGAAATGTTCTTTGTGGCTACAAGATCTGTGCTGTAAATAATCCTAGACGTGACTTGAAAACTGTCGAACATAAGGTCGCACTCGTTACGCTAGACAGTGCATTCCCAGAGGATGTAGTGAGCTGTTTGTTCAAAATCGCAGTTAGACGTGGAACATTGATATCTCAGCGCTTTCTTGCGCATTTAATTCTTTGCGAATGAAATCCTTGGCATACAAGGAAAATAACGAACTAAAAATTTCCAGTTTACTCCTTAAATATTTATATACAACTAGCTGATCCGACAGACGTTCTACTCAAATAAAATAAAAAGAATTCTCCTTGATATCGACAACAGCGCCATCCATCAGGGTCCAATTGTGAATCTAAACCATTCTCGAATCCCTTTGAGCACACACATAAAATTACGTCAATATCGGTCCAGCCGTTTAAGATAATGACATACACACGTACATAAAATAAATATATCCATCCATCCATCCATCAGCCTACAACATTCACTGCTGGACATAGGCCTCCCCACGAAAATGCCACTCGGAACGGTACTGCGCCATTTGCATCCAACGGTTCCCTGCGACTTTGAGAATGTCGTCAGTCTACCTAGTGGAGGTTCATCCTACACTGCGCCGTTCAATTCGTGGTCACCACTCAAGAACCTATCTTCCTCAACAGTTGTCGGTTAGACGAGCGATGTGGCCTGCCCATTGCCATTTCAACGTGCTAATTCTGCGGGCTATGTCGGTTACACCCGTTCTTCTACGAATTGCCGTGTTTCGGATATTTTTACATAGAGAAATACCGAGCATAGCCCTCTCCATGAGCTTTTTTATGAGGCCGACATTTAGAGACCACGTTTCAGTGCCATAAGTCATCGCTGGTAACACACACTGGTTATAAACCTTTGTTTTCAGACGCTGCGGAATATTGGACGAGAAGATCCTCTTAAGTTTCCCGAACGTAGCTGAGTTGGATTCGTCGGCTGACCTGTTTCTCAAAATTGGATCTACCTAACTGGACTGCTTGTCCTAGATAAACATAGTGATCCACAACTTCGCG
Source organism: Lymantria dispar (assembly GCA_032191425.1). NCBI lineage: Eukaryota > Metazoa > Arthropoda > Insecta > Lepidoptera > Erebidae > Lymantria > Lymantria dispar. The sequence goes on along the minus strand of CM063452.1, from coordinate 24,425,469 downwards.
AATCGCATTCCCAACTAGGACTGGTACAGGAATGACTTGGGCATTAGACATGACTTTCGTCTTCTCCGTGTTCATTTGTAGACCCACTAGTTGAGAAACCCTGCTGAAGTCATTGAGCATAGTGCCAAGGTCCTCCATGGATTCTGCCATGACTACGATGACTACGAACTACGCTACCATGACTACGAACAGGTATACACACAAAAAAAATATGACGTGCTGTGTATATCATAGAAGTTAAATTGAACGGATTTAGTGAAAGTTCCGTGTGTATATACTGTGCATAGTTGAAATAGTGTTTTTGTTTGATTATTATTTGAATCGTTTAATTGAAGAATCATTGTGCAATCAGTTTAATATAGTGAGTACTAAATAAATACTTTTCCCTCGGTAGTAGACTAACATGCAACCCATCAGATGGTAAGTTGTAACTGACGCTCATGGATTTCTGCAATGTCTGACACTGACAGGCTGCTAACTATCGTAAGGTCCAGTTTGAGTTCAATTCAACGTTTATATTCCTTGTGTATTTAAGATATAATTAATTTACAAGATTACAGTCCTCCCGTTATCATGAATAATTTATTCATAAATTCACTATCAACTTATCGAAAAAATTATAAATGAATTCTCTATCCACTTCAGTCATTCTAATAAGCCAACTGATTCACTAACTATTTTCGTAATACAATACTATAGCTAAAGCTATAACTACATGCATTTTCATGCACCTAAACTTAAGTACGTAAAAATATGTTTATTAACGTAATCATTTTAAAATGAGTAGTTAAAAGAAATCAAACAAAAGGAAACCTCCATAACAAAAACAAAACAACATAAAATTATCTAAAAGTATCGTAGAGCATAACCAAAATAAGTTAATATGTAAATCGTAGACTGCTAGACATCTTTGTGAGTTGGTTTATTTACCTAACGATTTAGTTGACAAACTATAATTTTGAATCAAATAATCGCGACTACACAGATGGCGTAGTGGTTAAGATAGCGACTTACAACGCCAGTGTCGGGGGTTCGAATCCCACGCGGGACAACACTTTGTGTGATCCACAACTTGTTGTTCTGAGTCTGGATGTAATTTGTGTCCGTTAATTATATGTTTGTAAAGTTCCCAGCAATACAAGGATTATTTCCTTAGTGCATGGTGTTGTCTTAAAAAAAAATTATTATTAAAAAAAAAAAACTAATAGATGGCGCTGCGATAAATTTCAAGAAGAATTCTTTTCATTTTTTAGTGTCTATTGAGTCAATGAATGTATAGTAGTAGTGTATTTATTAATCTAATAGCACATATCAGGGAGCGCAATGGAGCATATTAGTTCTAGCCGCTGGTATACTTAAATCGGGTGGCCGACACTGTACCTCCATGCAACTTGCCGGTGTGTACAGGTGAATCATCACCGGTATAGTGGGGTTATGATGTTGACCGCGCAGTACACGCCACACGTAGCGTATGCTCAACCGATCGTAGCCATACCCAAAACAAACAAGCTTGGGTAAAAACGTATACACGCCGTATTGCTTAATACATAAAAAAATAAGTAAATTTATTCTCAATTTTATCCATCATAAGACTGTATTTAGACTCGTGAGAATTCCAAACGATTGCGAAAACATTATATAAAATTTTGACATTCGGAATATTATTAAAATTGTTACAAATTCCCAAAATACAAATACAGGAATGATTTAATACAAATTTCGATAATGTATTTACCAAATGTTAATTTAGGGACTATTGCAATACCTAAGTCGCGTATATGAGACTTAAGTAAGCGTAGAATAGATTCATTATTAATTTTATAAGTGTATTGCTGCTATAATATGACAGTTGTAATACATACGCAATCATTTTCCGTGGGGTAACGAAGTAAGAATACAATTTACCACTCTTTCCCGTGGGTATCATAAAAGGCAACTAAGGGATATCTTTTGCATAATAATAATAATAATAATAATAAAAATTTATTTTCTCTTCACAAGGTTACCTTAGGTCTAATTAACATATGTACTTTAATAAGAATAACTACAACCTTTGTGAGAGACTGGTGCTTGAAGTAGGTTTTTTTTAATATAAAACCTGTGTTACAAGTCACCAGGGCTCCCGCTAAAGGAGAATGATAGAACTGCGTAATAATTCCAAAGTTACAAATTAAAATGAAATTAGGATAGAATCACTGCGAAGCAAAAATAATAATAATAAAAATAATAAAAGAAAAGTAAAAATAATAGTAGGTAAAAATACAGTACGTAATGGTGAGGTGAGTTAATTGTTTTTTGCTTTGTGTGTATTCGTGTGAGTGTTCATGTGAGTGTGTATATGTGAAACATGTGCGTGCATGTATTTAGGTGTGTATGTGTTTGCGTGTGCGTATCTGTGTGTGTGTGTGTGTGTATGGGCGTGAAAAATTATGTATGTACGTGTACTCGTATTACAAGTGTGAATATGTGAGGGAGGATGTATAGTAAATTTGTAGGGTGTATGTACATATATGTATTTGAGCAATGTGGTGGCTGTGTGAGTATATATCCCAGAGTACAGGCATACTCTTTCATATATCTGTAATAACCGAAGAGTGTTAGTTATTTATTGGAACGTTCAGGAGAGATTCCGTTTTTTGGTAGTCTAGAGATCTCAGATGATTTTTTATGCTATGTTTGCATTTTGATTTATTCATTGGATACATGTTAAGAATAGTGTTAAGTTTATTATAGAGATAATTTCCAAGGAAGCCAAAGAATCTGTGAGAAAGCGCAGTTTTGCATCGTGGAACCGAGCAGATCCCACCTTTTCGTCTCTTCTTTTTTAAGTGATTAGGGTCATATTGTAATTGGGAGTGTTTTTTGAGGACAGTAAGAAGAACAAAAGTTTGCCTAACTGTGAGAAGATCCCATTTTTTGTATAAATCTACTGTGGGGAAACGTCGTGGAAGGTTGGCCGCAGTCTTGAGGATAGCGCGCTGAGCCCTTTCTACTTTCAGTATGTGAGTTTTAGCGGCTCCCCCCCATGATGTAATGCAATAGTTTATTAATGATTGTGCCAAGGCATTATAAACCATCTTAATTGTCTCATGATCAGCAACATGTTTGAGGTTTTTAAAAATATAAATTAATTTTCTTAATCTGGCTGACAAGGTCTCGATATGTGGTTTAAAGGACAAGTGTTGGTCAATCGTAATACCAAGATATTTGATGCACTCAACCCTTGCAAGGGCAGGACACAAACAATTAGCGGTATTAGATTTGCAGTTATGTGCAGCCACAACAAATGAATGCGGCGGGAGTAGGTTAGATCTATTTGCAAAAGCTATATATTTGGTCTTCGAAATGTTTAGCGTCAACACGTTTGTTGTCAACCAATTATTGACTTTGTTTAAACCTATTTGTGCAGCATTGAATACCAACTCCCAATTATCACCAGTAAAGAATAACGCAGTGTCGTCAGCAAAAGAAACAATTTTACCGTTTTCTAGCGGCAGTTGGCAAAGATCATTTATATAGATCAGGAACAGTGTCGGACTAATAACACTGCCCTGTGGTACGCCAAACTGAACAATCGATTCTTCACTGAGCCATTCGCCAATTCTAACACGTTGTTTTCTGTCCGTAAGGTAATCTTCAATTAATTTAAACGGCAGCCCTCTTATACCAAGACGTATCAGCTTTTTAAGTAGTAGTGAGGTAGAAACAGTATCGAAAGCCTTTCTCAGATCCAGAAATATCGTTAAACATTTTTTACTATTGTCTAAGTTGTGAACTATAGAGTTTAACAACTCGTGAACAGCGTCATTAGTGCTTTTACTTGTTCTAAAGCCAAACTGTGAAGGAGAGAGAAGATTTTTTGACTCTAGAAATTTTTTAAGACGCCTATTAATGATACGTTCTAGGATCTTTGATATGGCAGGTAGAATGGAAATGGGCCGAAAGTTGTCCAATAAGTCTTTTTTCCCATCCTTATGAAGAGGTTTGATTAAAGCAGTTTTGAATGCTTTCGGAAAAATACCGGTAGATATTGACAAGTTACAAATGTGTGTAATAGGCGAAATAAGGAGGTGAGCGTACCTTTTGATAAACTTGCCAGAGATAAGATCCACTCCCACAACACAATTATTCTTCAAACCATTAATTAGGTGAGCAACTTCATTCTCATCCGTGTGAAGCATCACAAAGGAATCTCGAGAAGTGGCTGAAGAATAATCCTTTGCTATTGGACCTGAATTGGTTTTTAGGATTTTATTAGCGAGATTAGTGCCGATGTTGGCAAAATAGCTATTAATATCATTAATGTTGGTAGTAGGACTGTTGTGGGATAAGAGAGAAAATGAATGATCAGTACTTTGCTTAACGCCCATGATCTTTTTAACAACATTCCAAAGCCTTTTCTTGTCATTTTTAGCAGCCTCAATCGCGTTTTTCTCATGGTTTCGTTTCGCTTTTTTGAGCGCCGTGTTACAGAAATTTCGATAACGTTTATAGGTAATTTTAATATTGATATCGTCAGGGTTTCGTTTTAGTTTTTTATACAGGTTGTCACGGTTTCTCATACATTTCAGTAACTTTTTGGTTATCCACGGTTTAGCTATTAAATTTCTTTTATTATTTCTAACAATTAATGTATTATTTTTAATAGCCAGAGATAAACCTGATACCAGAAGATCCGTGGATACATTAGCGTCTGTAGATTCAAGAATAGGTAGAAAGTTCATGGCGTGCATTTGTTGATCAAGATTATTATAGTCTATTGAATAATGTACGGAGTTTATATAATTTATTTGTGAATTAGGTCTACAACTAATGGCCACACACTCGTGGTCAGTTATAGATGTCTCAAAAATGAAGCAGGAAGCTATCATTTTTGTCTTTATTATCATATGATCTAGACAAGTTCGACCGTGAGTTGGTAACGTGTGAGCTGGTAGCATGCCGTGGCTCGCTAGGAGATTCAAGTAATCATAAGAATGTTTGTCACCATTATTTGGGATTATATTAATATTTATATCTCCACAGATGTAGACATTTCTAAAAGTTTTTAGCTTTATGAGCAGGAGATCAAGTGATTCAATAAAACTTGTGATATTTGTTTGACTTGGGGGCCGATAAATTCCAACCACGCAAGTATCAGTACTTAACTTTAAAACTAAACAGTTTGCATCACTTAAGTTTGGTTCCTCGTGTGTTATTTTCAGATGCTTATTATAATAAATGACAACACCTTCATTTTGTGTTTTGTTTGACGTTGTGGTTATATAAAAGTAGTCATCGAGATCTGGTATAGTTTTTGATCTAGAAAGCCAGCACTCGGAGAGAACCAGAATATCCCAAGATATTTTAGATCGTTGGAGAAGAGCATTAAAATTTGGCATATTACAGTTGATACTTCGAATATTTTGAGATAAAATGTTAATGGTAAATTTATTTTGAGTAATGTAGTTCTTTGCGTCTTCTATGTCACATTTAATCGCTTTAGCTACTTTAATTGCATCCAGATCTAAATTTAAAACGTCAATGTTATTCATAATAGGTAAACCTTTTATTAACAATCGAACCATGAGCCACGCTGAATGCGTGACAAAACTTTAAATGAATTACTGAATAAACTTAGATCTGGAATATCAATAGCCATAGACCGAGATGTAGGGAAGATACATAAGAAATGTAGGTTGATGTTGTGTTTGAATAACGTTATTGAATTGTGGTAGTTGAAGAGTGTATAATTTGTATTGTGTAATAATAGAATGTAAACATAGAAAGTATTAATTAATGTTCCTATAAAACCTAATAACAGTTTAAGTAATTTAATGTAAAACAACCAATTATGAATAAGATAACAAAATTCACATAAGTAGACCAATAAATATAAGCATGCAAGTATAACTAAATGGAAAAATGAATGATATTTTAAAACTAGTCACATAAGTAGCTTGGTAAAATCGGCTTCTTCTTTAATTCGAACTGGTGACGAACCCTCTTCTTTTTTAACATAAACCTGATTAAAAGCGGTCCATGCCGCGGTAATGTTTCCTTTTTTAACATTATCACGAGCTAGATAGAAGAGGTGTCTAGCTTTAGTGGTAAGGTACTCGGAGACGTAGATTGTACGTGGCTCGCCGCGTAGGTTCAAATGCTTAGAATTTAGCGACGGTTCTTTGTTTTCGCGTTTTATTTTGTTAAATGCTCTATAATTTAATAATAACGACTCTTTTCTCAACGACGTAGTAAAATCTACGATTATTGCATCTGATTTGGAACGAAATATATCTCTAATTTCAGATTGTTGAATAGGTGTTTCTAAATTCAATGTCAAGCCAAGTTGTTCTATTGTATTTATTAACATTTGTTTATTTTCATTATCTTGTTTAGGCAAGTTACGTATTTCCGCAGTTGACTGACGAGTACTCTTTTCTAATTGGTCTAATCTAAGTACCAGGGATGATATTTGTTTTTTGTAATCAGAGTTTTCTTGTTCTAAAGTTGTAATTTTAGCAAGTAGATCATCATGCTTAGTCGTTAAGATCTGGACAGATTTTTGAATTTCCTGGTTTTGAGTCATTATAGTTGCTAAGGATGAGTTTAATAATTCAAACTTGCAATCTTGTTGAGCTTTTAATTCATCGAAAATAGCTCTTAACTCAAAAGAATACGCAGATTCATTATTCACATCCTTAAAGGTACGTTTTTGACGCTTGGTTAGATTAAAGTAATTTTCGAGCATATCTGTATTATTCGACTTATTTAAAGCCGAATCAGAATGATAATGTGCTGTAGTTATGGCAGGATTTAGTTGAGACATTGAGCTAGGTGGCGTTCGCTGGATTGACATCGTAATCGTAATCGTAATTTTAAATATTTATTTATTTGAGCTGTTTATTACCCTTCTTTTCTACTTGAAGAGAATAATAATGTATTGGCACTTAAATATTCGACCAACTTACAAATCGTTATAATAAAGTTGTGTTCAATGTTTTGAAGAAATATTAATAACATTCACAAAAAGCCAAACGAAACTCACTGAGATTGGTACCTGCGCTTGGATAAGCTCACATTGTGCAAGTATAATGCAGTCGACCACCAATACATTAAGCGTGTAGTGCGAATGTAATAATCGTATAAGTAAATATAATATTTACTTATTTTTATAAAATTACAAGACGGTTGTTGTGTTTCAGTATAAAATTTAGGAATTCGTATAATGTTTGCCGTATAAAGTCACCACTAGTTTCTTATTTCCACTATTCACAACCATATAATACGTATTTTTGTTTAGAACAATAATGTAGGTATGAATTATAATTTTAAGTTATTATGTTACAGTCTCACCATAAATTGTTTAAAACTATTTCTGAAAACAGTTAAAAGTATTGCTACCAATAGCACAGTCACTGAAAAGTGTTATAAACACATTAGTCACTCTTAGAACACACTAAATACTTAGAAACAATTTTAATATTTGAAATAGTACGGAGCTGATTCTATTGAGTCTTTACTAGACGGCGCCACCTGTCGGCCAAAAAAAAAAAGAAAAAAAGAAAAAAAAAAAAAAAAGAAAAAAAAAAAAAAAAAGAAAAAAAAAAAAAAAAAAAAATGCATATAGTAACTATGCAAGCAAAGAAAACTCTATCTTATACAAAACCACCTGACTAGCGTGGTATAGTAGGTCAATCTCTCTCCCAATATGGAAGAGGCTCGAGTAGTGGGACGTATAAGAGCTATGATGATGATGATGATAAGAATATGACAATATGATGAACAATAGAGTCCCCCCTATTAGTGCTTTTGAGATGCCTTGTTTATTTTTGGGGGTTGGGCTACGGTCGGCGCACCCATCGCCCGGCTCCGTCCGGGGCGACAGAGGGCGTAAGCACGCACACCCGTAACCCACCCGTGACACGTCGCCTCCGTCGTCGCGGCCAACAGGCACGCTGCTTCCGTCGCCACCGTGCGGTATCCGCCTATGGCCCTGACTGCCATGGCCCTCTGTGGTCGCCACAGAATAACCCTGAGTCGGACGGTCAGGAAGCCCGCCCACACCGGTGCGCCGTACAGGGCTATCGACCGGATGACCCTAGCGTGCAGCCGTCGACAACTTTTGAGATGCCTAAAGAGAAGTTACGCACACAAAGCTCTAGTAAAGATGGAACCAACACTGTCCTTTTGGAATACTCACTGCCAACAGGCCACCAAAGCATGGAGCTTATGGCATTATCGTACATTAGTAGAGAAGGCTGTTCACAGCAGTATTGGCCAATGGGCTAGGCTGTAGATGTATGGATAAGCTGTAGGTATTTATTTAGAACATCTCTTTCTAAAGTTTGATCCCAATTAATTTTATCATTTTTACATTTATTGATTATAGGTTATACATAATAACTTCTTTATGGCTTGTAAGGTACGTCTCGATACGACGGATAGACAAACAGTTTAGTAATAGATTTAACCTTGCAACCTTTGGTTGTAAAACTTTTAAATAGTGTCCTAGCTGTATAATGAGTGGATATTTTTTTTATTTCAATCTATTACTAGACGGCAAAGAACAACTTACAATAAAGCCGAAAAAAACTAAAATTAAGTTTCAATAAATATCTATATCGGGGCCAAGAACATAGAGGTTATTTTTTCTAAGATTACATAGATAATTCACGTAGTACTACCACCACTATTTTTACAGACCCTTTTAACTTTATTTCACATTTAAAGACAGTCGCTGTAAGTTCTATCGACCGCTATAATTCACGCCAAGAACTTGGATCTAGATTTTGTTACTCTCTTTATCTTAGAAATGTTTAAGAAAGTTTTATGAAGTTAATTTGTGTGTTTGTGTCGCCCGAACGGTAAGCGATCTGATATTTGAAACTTCTTGATATTTTTCATAATACAATTCGCATTGGTAAAGTGTAACAGAATATATTTGGGAATAAAGTAATTGCATAAGAAATTAAAGTATTTTTAATATTTAGCCCCCGACGCAAAAGGATGGGGGAAGGGAGGGATGTTATAAGTTTGACGTCGATGTCTGTCTAACTGTGAGCATGTGTCTGTCTGTCTGTAGCATTGTACCTCTCAAAAGGATGGACCAATTTCGATGCAGTTTTTCACATTTGTAAGCCAGTTTCCTTGCAGTGGTTCTTGGCTGTGTTGGGTTCATATCGGTCCAGCAGTGTAACAATATCAAAACCGAGGCCCTCCTTTTCCATGGCCCACGTTGAGGTCCCCCCCCCGAGGAGCACACATCAGTGTGTCTGGGGTTGCCGTGCCGGTGCAGGCCAAGATAAAATATTTGCGTCTGCACCTCGATTCAAATTGGAATTTCGGGCCACACTTTGCCCAGCTCGTCCCGAGGCTCGTCAAGTCGGCCGTGGCACTGGGAAAGCTTCTGCCGAACACTGACGGTCCTGGGTCGTCATGCCGGTGACTCTACGCCGGCATTTTGTGGTCCATGTCACTGTATGGTGCCCCTATCTGGTCGGAGTCCCTCACCGCCCGCAACAGAGCCCTTCTGCGACGACCGCAGAGGGTTATGGCAGTAAGGGCTATTAGGGGCTACCGTACTGTGTCCTGGACTTCGGCGACACTGCTGGCAGGCGACCCGCCTTGGCTGGTGGCAGAGGCGCTGACGGATATATACCGGTTCCACGGCACAGCAAAAGTGAACGGCGATCGGGTCTCCGCAGGAGGACTGGGCAGAACTCGGGCAGTGGCTCGAACGGAAGTCATCCGGCGGTGGAGTGAAGATCTAGAGTCAAAATTTGTCCAGCCGTTTTAAAGATTACTTCAAACAAACAGACAGACAAACATACAAAAATTTATTAAACTGTATTTTAAGCATAGGTGTCATGCAAATATCGTATGAGCATCAAAAGAGCCCGTATGAGCATCAAAAGGTATTTTGATATTACAAACAGACACCTCAATTTTATTTATTTGTATAGATATGTAATACTCACGTAAACATCAGAAATAGATAGTTGTTATTTTTGGCTATTCTAATTAATTGTTTGATCTTAAATTATAATTTGTAATATAAACTTTTTACATTTAACTAGTTTGACATCTATCGGTAGAGATAAGTGGCAATGCATAGATAGTATAACCGTTTAGACGTTACGTGACGCGTCATATAATTTAAATGACGACTTACATGAATTTAGTTCTCATTCAAACCTGCCTATAAAAGTTTTTAGCTTAAAATATAAAATAGACTTTATGTTCTCATGATACCCTGGGCCTCTAAGTACTATTAGACCACAGCCAGTAATTAAAAAAATGTATTCTGACATTGTACAAATAGAATCTTCATGCATTTGATAAACACCTGCTTTGTATTTCTACATGCGTGTCTGTTTTACTTGTTACTGTATATTATATTCGTTAACCCCTTTAATCTTTCGGAGTTTGAAGAACGGCTCTATAACACGTCATACATAGCGTCTTACTGGTATGCAGTCAGCCACAATGACATCTTTCCATGAATTAAAAAAAAGCAAAGGACTTGTGGCATCAGGACTGCCGATAGAAGTGAAAACTTAAAACTATGAACAATTGTTATTTTTGGATATTCAAATCTTTTTTTTTTTTTTTTATGGGTGGGCTATGGTAAGCGCACGCGCGGTCCAGTCCGTCCGGGGCGATGAAAGGACGGCGCGCGGGCCCATAACCCACCCGTACCCACGTCACCTCGTTGTTGGGCCGACCACCGGAGCAGATGTGACTTGTCGTCAGTGATCGGCCTGACGGAATACCCTTTGGGGTAACCTCACCTCTCGACGTCCTGGGACGTCGGTCGCCGTCGCGCGGTCAGCCTCTCTGCGGGTGACGGACAATTCCCCGGTCCGATCACCCGCGGCCTCGGCTAGGGCGGCATTAGGCGCAGATACTCGCGCCTGCGCCGTCCGAGTCGCCGACGGCGGAACGTGTCGCCGAATAGGATCTCTACTCGCACACGATCCGCCGCCTCCTTCCGTGAGATTACGGCCTCACAGAAGGCGGCGACCGCGTCCCAGTTCCTGACGCTGACGAGCATCTCCCTGGCGATGGTCGGCAGCGCCAGGTCGGCACCGATAATTGCGACCAGTTCACGGCAATCCCGCTCCCATGCAGCACACTCCTCGAGCGTGTGCTGCGCCGTGTCAATTAGTAGATCTTAATAGATTTTTTTATATTCATCTGGTTTTGATATCTATCGGCACAGATGTAGTGACATGATCATAACTACAGATATAGTGTTAGCGTCATGTGACCATGTCCATGACGATTACTTCCCATCCAAACTATAGAGGGCTCCTACTTCAAAAATTTTAAGATTATCTGGACTGTAAAATAATAGTCGCCAGGTCCTTTACAAATCTGATCTATAAAAACTTTCCGTCGAATTTAGTATTAATTTATTACCTACAATTTATAATACAAATGCCCGCCCCAAGGCATATATGCATCATTTGTGTATCGCGCTAAGATTATCTCGCTCGGGAATGCAATACATACGGTATGCGAGGTTATTTCTTAGACGGCTATGCGATTCATACCATAAAGTTAATTATCTTGTTCATAAATAAATAAAGAAATAATATGTGTAACATGTATATTTATGTTACTTTGTAGCATGGTCATGTAATGCTTCATTTAACTTTGTCTTGTTTTCCTTAGTACTTCAAACTATGATTGCATTAAAAAAGGACCTCTCTTCTGGCTTATACTGCTGAGAGACATTTATTTAACGATGCGGCCTGTGAGCAATGAAACAAATAGTTACATCCGTAATTTCCAAAATGCAAATGTATTAAAATATAGGGATGGAACGGATGAAGTTTGAATTGACGTACTTTACGTCAATTCAAACTTCATCCGTTGTTAATAAATGCATATGCAAATATTATATAGACGTAAAGTCTGATAATATTGTAGACTCATCATCATCTTGCTCTTATCCCAATTACTTGGGGTCGACGCAATATGTCATCTGTTTTGACATATTGCAAAAAGTTTCGGCAATGACTTTTATGACTGGCCGCCTGCCTGACGTCAACCCTCCTTGGGAATGCAATCGTTGACCCAAATGGTACCAGATGGAGTTGGTCCGGGTCAATCTAGGGCTCTTAGTCGTCTTTTACGACATCCACGAGCAAAGCAAGGGTTGGTAGTATTCGAAGCCGCTACCACACAGCATTAATATGATAATATTGTAGACTATTATTAAATATATAATCAATATCTCAATCCATACATGTCACACTGTTGGGCTCGGGCCTGGTCCCTGGTGGGAAGAAAATTGACCTACAATACCATGCTAGTCAGACATGTTGGTATAGTTTTTGTTTCGAGTGTTCTTTCTCTTGCGTAGATGTTACCTGGGTATTTTCCTTTCGGTTGAGATCAGCATCCGGGCCCATATGAGGTATTTGGGCCTGGTGATCGACGGGCAATGGTGGTTCCGGGAGCATTTCCATAGGCTTGCTCCACGGCTCGTCGGCGCGGCGTCCGCCCTATCGTGGCTTATGCCGAACGTGGGCGGACCGAGCGCTACGTACCGACGGCTGTACGCGGGAGTCATCCGGTCGATGGCCCTGTAGGGCGCACCGGTGTGGGCGGGGTCCATAACCGTCTGACTCAGGGCTCTTCTGTGGCGACCACAGAGGGCCATGGCGGTCAGGGCCATACGCGGATACCGCACGGTAGCGACGGAGGCAGCGTGCCTGTTGGCCGGGCTTCCCCCCTGGGACCTGGAGGCGGAGATGCTCGGCGGTTTGTATCGGCGGGTGTCAGGGGTGCGAGCGGAGGGCGGTGTGGTCTCGTTGAGGGAGCTCATCGCCTGGCTCGTCGACGCCCGCCGGGACGTCATTGCCCGTTGGGCAGTCCGGCTGGAGAGGCCTCGGTTCGGGGTGCAAATCGTGGAGGCCTTCCGGCCGGTGCTGGTGCAGTGGTTGGAAAGGCGGCACAGGGTGCTCTCCTTCCAACTAGTGCAGGTGTTGACGGAGCATGGGTGCTTCGCCAAATACCTGCACAAGGTCGTTGGGAGGGAGAGTACATCGTCCTGCCACCACTGCGATTGCGACGAGGACACGGCGCAGCATACGCTCGAGGTCTGTGCCGCTTGGACAGAGCAGCGTTGTGAACACGTCGCAATCATCGGTGCCGGCCTGACGCTGCCGAATATCGCTAGAGCGATGGTCGGCAGCTTCAGGAATTAGGACGCGGTCGCAGCCTTCTGCGAGGCAGTGATCTCGCAGAAAGAGGCGGTGGATCGCCTACGCGAGGAGCGCAGCCTCGATGAGGCAATCCGCCGCCGGTGACTGAGGCAGCGTAGGCGCGAATACCTGCGCCTCATGCCGCCCGAACCGAGGCCGCGGGTGACATGACCGGGGAATTAGTCCGTCACCCGCCAAGAGGCCGACCGCGTGAGGAAAGACCGATGTCCTCTCCGAGGGGGGCACGTTGGTCGATGGGAGGGTACCTCAAATAGGGGGTATTCCGTCGGGCCGACCACTGACGTCAAGTCACCCTACTCCAGTGGTCGGCCCAACGACGAAGGCGACATGCATCGCGGTTGGGTTACCGGTGTGCGTGCTTACGCCCCTCTGTCGCCCCGGACGGAGTGGTGCGAGGAGCGCGCCGACCGCAAAAAAAAAAAAAGAAATCTGCATATTTTCCTTAGTCGCCTTCTGCAATACCCCCGGACAAGAGAGAGCCCGTCAAGCACTTCCTTATCCGTGGTGCCGTACTACTGCGCTTATCGTAGCTTTACACCTCTTTACTTATTGGCTGACTAGTCATTTTGTTTTCCTGTCTCCCGCTTTGCCTAGGAGGGAAGTGAAATCTCTCTTTCCAAATCCTCCTCTTTAATCTTTTCTAATTAAATCTGTTGCGGGTCCCAAGACAATTAAAATCATATCCCGGGACTGCCTGAGGGTCAAACCTCGGTGTCATTTATGGAGACCATTGTGGATCCTGGCTTACAGGAGTTTTAATGGTAAGAATGTGTGGTGGGATAAGTCCCAAAAAAAAGTAAAGCGAGTAAAAATAGACAAAGTCTGTAGAAATGAATTTACCTTATATGTACACAGCTCGCGTAAAGTTTCAGATGACTTAAATAAATCATAAAAAGTAGTATCGCTGTAACTTTTAATTAGGAAATTGTATGATTTCGTCTTTTATTACATCATAAATTCATTAAAAAATCCTATTTTTGTTAATAAATAAGAAATCATAGAACTGATGCTAAATTACATAATAATCATCATCATCACAACTTATATACGTCTCACTGCTGGGCCCGAGCCTCCTCCACAATAGGAGGGAAATTTATTTGCAGTAAGCTGGTTGGATGGGTTGCTGTAGTATTTTATTTAGAGTTTTCCTTCTCTTGCACAGCTGTTAATGCCATGGCATATACATAGGTCGTCTTTTATGACACCCTCGAACAAAATAGGGGATGAATTGTATTCTTACTCCGTCACCACACGGAAATACTATAGCATTCTAGTCAGATGGGTTGCTATGGGGTTTTATTTCAAGTTTTGCTTCTTTTGCACAGCTGTTATTAGCATATCATATACCTTAGTCTTCTTTTATGACACCCTCGGACAAGATAGGTGATGAATTATAATCTTACTCCATTGCCACATGGCAATTACCTATATATTATTTATTATACATATTGGTTCGATCGAAAAGTCACTCGATTATGTAACTTTTACTATTTTAATTACAAAACTACAATCAGTAATCCATGAATAGCCACATACTAAATATCATCATCGTCATAATTATCCATTTCTTATTCCAATTATTTGGGATCGACAAATATGTAGGTACTCTTTTTTCATAGTAAACACAAGCAAATGTTCTCGTATTAATTGTGACTAAGTATAAATACAAAAAGTCAAGGATGAATGCTAATAATTGGCATCTAGGGAATAATTATTATTCCTTTGCCTGACATTTCCGTGTGGTGACAGAGTAAGAATACAATTCACCACCCCCTCTCTTGCCCATGGGTGTCCTAAAAGATGAATAAGGGATATTACATATATGCATATAACATCAATGCAAGAGAAGGAAAACTCGAAACAAAACCCTATGCCAACACGTCTGGCCAGCATGGTATAATAGGTCAATTTCCTGAATATATGGGCTGAGATGATGATGATGATGACGACATTTATGGCCAGGAAAATAAGAGTAATAATGCGTCTTTCATCATCCGAGTTTCATTTTTTTTATAAATATCAATAGCAAATATGTACATTGTTTAAAATAATAAATATATTTCAACTTTAATCCACGTGCTTGGTTAATAAATTTCTACAAAATAAAAAATCGCTTGATTCAGATATTATTTATAACTAAACCAAATAAAAAATCGAATAACAGTAAAAAATTAATAAGTTTATCGTTGAGAGCTATTTATTCTGAAGACCAATATCGGAAATTTTATAAAACAATTCTTTGTTTTATTCATTTCATCATAATCATCGTAGACCATATACGTCCCACTATTGGGTTAGTGCCTCCTCCACAATGGGAGGGAATTTGATCTACTATACCATGCTGGTCAAACATGTTGGTATAGGATTTCATTTCGAGTTTTCGCTCTCTTGCACAGATGTTATGTGCATATTATATCCCTTAGTTGACTTTTACGACATTCAAGGGCAAGATAGGGAGTGGTGAATTGTATTCATACTCACACATGGAAACTATTTATTTAATATTTATTTAACTCAGTAATGACAGTTTGAGAGTTATTAAGACCAAATGTTGCGGTAGAAGAATTTGAAATTCTTAGCTACTTAATAGCTTGTTAACTGATATATCATTATCATCATCATCACAGCTCTTATGTCCCACTGCTGGACCTTGGTCCCCCTGCTGGACCCTGGTCCCCCTGCTGGGCAGTCGTGTTGGTATAGGGTTTTATTTTCAGTCTTCCTCCTTTTGCATAGATGTTATCTGCATAATATGGTCCTGTAGTTTTTGTCGGTCTTTTATGCCATCCACGGGTAAGAAAGGGGGTGGTGAATGGTATTGTTACTCCGTCACCAGACGGCATTTTTATATCTATAATTCCTTAGTAATATTATAAATGCGAAAGTAAGTTTGTTTGTTTGTTACGCTTTCACGCTTAAACCACCAAAGCGATTTCAAAATTTCAATGGCAAGCTATAATATCAAGATGTAATATAGGCTATGTTTTACACCGGTATTCCTACGGGTACGGGAACTACGCGGGTAAGGCGACTAAAACCGAAGCGAAGCGAGGGCGGGTTTCTAGTAATATTATAAAGAGGAAAGATTTGTTTGTTTGTTTGTATTGAATAGACTCCGAAACTACTAGGCCAAATTCAAAAATTATTTCACCAATGGTAAGCTATAACATCAAGGAGTGATATAGGTTATATAACCCGGAACCCGGCATTCGAAGACGACTGAAACCGAAGCGAAGCGAGGGCAGGTTGCTAGTTAGAAATAAAACAAACTAGCAACCCGCCCTCGCTGCGCTTCGGTTTTAGTCGTTTTACCCGCGTAATTCCCGTTCCCGTAGGAATACCGGGATAAAATATAGCCTAGGTTACTCCTTGAGAATTTTTGAAATCGGTCCAGCCGTTTTTAAGATTACCCGGAACAAACAGACAGACAGACAAACATTTTTTAATCTGTATTTTAGGCATAGGTGTCGTGCAAAAAAACCGTGTGAGCATGAAAAAAGCCTTTTATTTTGACATTACAAACAGACACTCCAATTTTATTTATTGGCATAGATAAAGGTAGTAATACTGTCTAGGAAGTAATAGTGGTAGAAAACATGAAGTTGTTGTCATAAATCTGATAAGCTTAAAATACACATTTCTAGATTTTAATATTTACAGTACACACAGTTACATAACAGTAACAAATTGCTACTACTCGGATGTAGAATTTCTGCGAGAGTATGGTACAACCCATAACGAACCGGCCCGTGGCTGTAGTAAGACAACTGTCAACAGTGTGATCGTACAACTATAATATGTCGCGGGTGACGTGACCGGGGATTAGTCCGTCACCCGCCGAGAGGCCGACCGCGTGAGGAAAGACCGACGTCCTCCCCGAGGGGGGGACGTCGGTCGATGGGAGGGTACCCCAATAGGGGGTATTCCGTCGGGCCGACCACTGACGACAAGTTAACGCTGCTCCAGTGGTCGGCCCAACGACGAAGGCGACGTGGTTTTCGGGTGGGTCGCGGGAGTTGCGTGCTTAAGCCCCTCTGTCGCCCCGGACGGAGTGGTGCGGAGGCGCGCCGACCGCGGCCCAGCCACAAAAAAAAAAAAAAAAAAAAAAGCCACTATAATATGTATATAATATTTATTGAAATAAAGTAAATTTAAGTATATCATTATTATCCTGCTGTTAAGCTAATTACTTGAGATAGACGCAATATGTATTCGTCTACTATCCGACTAGCCACCTACTTGACGTCAACCGTCCTTGAGAATGTAATTATTGTCCAGATGGCATTAGATTGATGGACTAATCATCGTTCTATAGCTCTTAGAGGACTAGGAAAGAAGGATCTTTAAGACACTCACGAACAAAGTTCGTGTCGTCCGTGCCGCCAAGACAGCAATGTAATCAATTTATGTACTTAAGTCTATATTTAAAAACATTTTTTGAAGTTATTATTCGTGTAATGTGACATTATTTCAAATGTTTTAAAGGCAAGCAAAGCATTATTCAAGAAAGCCTGTAGAGAAATATACTTACGACTGACGACATTCTCAAAGTCGCAGGGAACCGTTGAATGCCAGTGTCAGAGTCAGACGTCCAGCAGTGGAAGTCTGTCGGCTGATGTATGGATGAATCGTACGTATTATTATATTTTGATTTATATCAAATAATTATATATGATGTTAGAATATAGTAATTTTGATAAGTTAATGCATTTAAATTATCAAACCATCCTAAGCCCGCGTGGCTAAACTGTCCTTGTTAACATTTCTCCAATTATATAATCATTAGATTATGGAGATTTATTTAAAGATGCCATATGAATTTATTACAATCAAAGCTTCAAATATTACAATACTTGTACGTACCACTGTCATACTTCATTTAGCGCAGAGCTTTTAATAGCTTTGTCAGGGAAATACCGAATGAAATGAATATTAATATGAAGGTATGAATAAAATATGGGCTTAGCATGTTGTCAACAGAGGCTGTCTTCTCATGTCTGCTACTTTGTATGCAAATACAAAATTGTTAAATGAATTTTCTTCATTACTGTAAGGTGAAAATCGTGTAATAATTTACTATGAGATTTGAGTATCATCGCTTAAATAAATTGAATTTAAATATATGGGGTATATAAATTATTATTTATCATCATCATCATCATTTCAGCTCATATACACTCCACTACGTACGAGCCTCCTCCACAATAGGAGGATAATTGTCCTTACTATACCACGCTGGTCAGACAGATTAGTATAGGGTTTTATTTTCAGTTTTCCTTCTCTTACATAGATGTTATACGTGTATTATAATCCGTAGTCGTCTTTTAAGATATCCACGGGCAAGATAGGGTGTGATGATTTGTATTCTTAGTCCGTCACCACACGGAAAAGATAGGGAGTGGTACAAATCGTATTCTTACTTATTTATTATTATTACTGACGAAGTAAGAATACAAAAGTAAATGTATCATTCAGTATATATATATATATATATATATATATATATTCCAAAGATCTTTTTAAACTTCTTAATAAAATATACGATCATTTATATATATATTTGAATTATTATCAATTTTGTGTTGGCAGCTTCAAATACCGCCATCTCTTACCTTGCTCGTCGGTGTTGCAAAAATGATTGCCGTCTAGACAATAATTACATTCACAAGAGGGCCGACGTGAGGCAGGCGATCGATCATAAAACTGTTACTACTATTTGCAATACAGTGGACCCGCGGTAATTCGGCCCCTGTTTAATCCGGCACCCCCTTGTAATCCGACATGTCTAGTATTATTGAATATTTTTTCGTCAATTTTTGCTAATGTAAGTTATGCATGATTACAACTTGTACGCGGCACTACTATTGGGTTTTTATTTTGATTCTGATTGTTTAGTTTGAATTTGACTATATGCCGTTCATTGTTTAATATTTCATTGTATATTACGTATACGTACCTGTCGGATTACAAAGTACTCTTTTGTAAAAAAAGCCGGACTATAAGGGGTTCTTCGGCAGTACTCTATAATCCGACAAATTCGATAGCCCGACACTACCGTGCAAAACGTTTGTCGGATTACCGGGGTCCACTGTAATACGATGGAAGACGAGTATATATTGCAACGACCCTAAGTATATGGGATAAAAACATAATGATAATCCAGGTTATGTCTTAAAATAAATAATATTGTATTAGATCAATATTATCAGTGTGGTGACGGAATAAGAATACAATTCACCGCTCCCTATCTTGCCCGTGAATGTCGTAAGAGACGACTATGGGATATAATACACATATAAGATCTATGGAAGACATTGTCAGAATAGCATCTACTTATAACGTTATAATTGAAAGATAATTATAACCATACGTTGAAATCTTTAACTTATTTAAATAAAATAGCTTCGATGTCTTATAGTGTTATTGACTAAGTTAGATAGTATATATCTGTAGAGATACAGAATACTTTGCAAGTCAAATAGCATAACTAGCTCTGTATAAATACATCTACTTGCTATTGATTTACAAGACTACACTCAAGTACTAAGCCTGGGAAGATGCTTTGTTTGTTCTATTAAGTACTAGATATATAATTATTGACCCATTATTGTATACGAATATTTTTATGAGTATCACGTAATATGTAGTAAAATTTCTATGTTCTTATATTATTGTTTTAGTAGTATTTAACTTTATATAAAAGATTTCAAACACATTTCATTATTTACTATTAAAATCCTATGATTTCACTCACATAATTCTTGTACCCGTAGAAAAATAGGGATGAAATATAGTCATTATCTTAAGGTTTTGAAATCTTAGCCAACAAACAGATTCACATCTGTATTTAAATTTAAACCCTATGACAACCCAGCCACCATTATATAGAAAGCTATTTTCCTTCGTATTGTGGAGTAACTTCATGCTAGAAAGTACGGGTGTCTGAACAGAATAAACTGTTGAAAGAGAAGGAGACACTGACTTACAATTTTTAAATAGAAACTTTGAAATCGAATTAATTCCTTTCCTTTTTCTAATAGCTGCCCCAATTTAGGTAGGGTAATCAATTGTTCGCTGCTTTCTGCAGCAGTCGTCTCGCAGAAGGAGGAAGCGGAGTGGGCTCGCTAGGAATTCCTCTACTATGACACGTTATGTTGCCGTCGTTTCCGGTGGCGCAGATGTAAGTACATTCGTCTGATGAATTAGTCAGCTACCCGACCACAGCCACCAGAGTCACCGCGTGAGGACAAAGGGTACCCGAAAAGGTGTTATCCGTCCGGTCAGTCAAGGATATCAAGGAATCGATACCAGTAGACCAAGGGCGATGGGGAAGGAACACGGTACGGTAGGTGCCGCATGCCGCCCATCCGTCACCCTGGACAGATTGGACGGGGTGTGTCCAGATTATAGCGCCTAGCATATAAAAAAAGTGTGATCAATTGCTACACAGTTTTGGGTCAAATATATTGGCGCCATTCTTGTCTTCATAGCAAACATTTTATCACGCTATCTATTAAGATATTCACTATATAATACCTTAATTTTTTAGCTAAAATTGTTCTAAATGTTTACATGACCTAATAATCGAAATTTGCCATTACTTTATATTTATTTAATATTTGACATACCTACTAAGTTATTATAAAAACTCGTTTGCGAAATGAAATATGATTAGCATATGAAGAACTTGAACTTATTGGAAATCAGTTTCCATAAAGACGACGAAACCATTTCTCAATATAAAGTGGTCTAGAAGGATACTTTGCGTGTAATATGATCGAATAATCACAGGCATTTTCTCTCTGAGAAGAAAATTTTCTAAGTTAACTATATCTGAGGAATCGTTACTTATAAAGAATCTATTAAATTTTATTCAAATATTGTTCACCAAAATCGTTTAGAATTCATCGCTGATTTCCTTACGCTTAGTAGGAGGTATAGCACCGAGTGCGAAGCTGTTTCTAATATAAACGACTTAAATTAATTGCTTTTTCGCTTCAGTGAGATATTCATTCTGTTTTGTTGGTGTGCTAAAACTTCGATATAAAGGACGAATTCCAGTGTTGTGATTTATATCAGTAAATACAATGTTATTCGTTTTGAATGTTTTGTTTTCTTCATATTTAGGGTTACTACTCTAGACTTGCATTTTTAATGGACATATATTGTGTTCGATAATAGGGTAAGTTAATATCTACCTTAAACCAACACTTATAAGGTTTATCTCGTTTATTAATTAAAGTTGTATTTATGTAAGAAGGTTCAATAGAACATACTTACATAAATATACACATTTATATAAAATAAATGACATTTTTGATTATATCTTATACAGCGCATTATCTTGTATTTTATTTAACGAATTACGATTATTTATATGAATAAATATAAAACTAACTGTATGAACACTTTCATTTGCACGAATTACTTACGAATTTAAGACTATTATTTTGTTTCACCACTTACTCTAGATATAAATTATTATTAATAATATTCATAATAAATCCATGACAATTTTTATAATTACAGTTATTATGAGCAGAGCAGAACGATTGACTACCATTATTAATAGTTTTGTGCTATTTGATGTTATTGATAGACACTATTCCGCTCTTTTATATCACTGCAATCTTTCTTCATATACAGACTAACTGATACAATAAGATTTTCGAAAATAAAGTTAATAGTTCCTAAGATCCTTTAAAGAAATAACTAGAATTCCCAGTTTTAAAAAGTAATATATACGTATTATATTAAAATGTTGCATACAAAAGCACAAGTTGTATACAAGATCAGATTATCATTAAAAAACACGATAGCATATACAGGAATATTTTTTATTACCTAAAAAATAACAATACCTAAGTCTTTGCAAAAACATCGAACAGTTACCAGTTATTATTGACCGTATAAATCCACAAATGCTTTCAGGAATCATGTTCAATACAAGAGCTCAGCTCCAAAACTCACGTATCGACTGCCTTAAATCTCTTTCGGTGAGTTAAGCCGTGGAAACACCGCAATTTATTGTTTCGAGTGGTTTTAAATGCGATCTTATGAAAAAAAGTACCTATTCTATCTTTATAGAAATAACGTTACATGTGATTTTTGTGCTAATATTTTCAACAAAGAAAAACATATTTGCGTTTATACCCCACTTTGGCAAGGAAATGTGGAATTTCCGGAGCATTTTCATATTTTCTCTTTTACAAAATAATGCTTCTTTTACCTAGACCAACAACAATGTCTCATGCGAATTGTGTTCAACTTCCCTTTGCAGTATTCTTACAATTTTAATATCCTTTTGAAATATAGCATTGAGTAGTTTAAATTTGATCAAGTTAGAAATATATATGTATATGTGTATATATGGTATAAATGTTTTCGTGTGGTGATTGAGTAAGAATACAATTCACTACTCCCTTTCTTACCCGTGGCTGTCGTAAAAGACGACTAAGGGATGTAGTATACGTATAACGTCTGTGCAAGAGAAGGAAAACTCGAAATAAAACCCTATACCAACCCGTCTGACCTGCGTGGTATAGTAGGTCAATATCCCTCCTATTACGGAGAAGGCTCGAGCCTAGCAGTGGAACGTAAATGAACCGAAATAACGATGATGCGTGCGTGCGTGCGTGTGTTGAACATACGTACGTTATAAGTACTTGCGATAAATTTTATTTTTTTATTGTTACTCATGATAAAACTGTTGTGCCAATGTAATATAATATCATAATAACCATGTTTGGCAAACGGTGTTTCCATCGGAATTGGTATTATACGTGTATCGTATATACCTTTATTGCCATAATCCAACAAATAATTGATAACCGATTTCAATTATGTCAAGCTTTGTACCACATCCCTCGCCAATGCATAGCTTGTGGTCGCGCAAAAAGCGACACATGGTACAAGCAGTCCTTGACTTACGTCGCGTCGTTTACGTTGAACAATTTTTTGACACTATTCCTCAAATATACGTCAGTTGTTTTGATTTCCGGCATAGGAGAATTCACTTGTCGCGAGGTCAATGTCCGTGGGGTTTGGGGTTTGATTACATATTAAAGTTTTATCATTCTTTTTATCCATTGTTATAAATGCGTATCTTTTTTTTTATTTTATGTCTGTGTGGATCCTAACCCTTGAGTTTTACATGTAAATGTGTATGAAAAAATTTGTCTCAACTTACGTCGTTTCGATTTACGTCATGTATTTCGTGAACCTAACATGCCGTAAGTACGAGGACTGCCTATATTACAAATCTGTCACCATACAGAAGTACTATATAGACATCAAATTATATTCATATTATAAACGACGATTTTTGATGTTTATGTAAGTATTACATCATCATAGCTCATGCACCTTCCACTACCCGGCCCGAGACATCTCCATCATGGAAGGAAAACTGACTATACCAGGCTAATCAGACGAGTTAATATAGGGTTTTATGTCGAGTTTGCCTTCTTTTGCAAATAATGCTGTTTTCTGCATATCATAGCTCTTCGTCTTCTTTTATGACACCAACCTACTGGTTGGTGACGGGTTGGTGAATTGTGTTCTTACTCTGTTACCACACGGAAAACCCGAGTATTACATACTTATACGATGTAAAATTACTCGGGTACGGAGGATGAAGGTTACGGTTAGGCCTCCCGTTACTATGGATACGATATCGAAACGAATGTATCGATACTGTACTCATGACTAGTATCAAAGAAAAGTATCAAACTCAATAAAGAATCGATACTCCAAAGTATCGAGTATTGAGTACTTTGCCTAAAATCTAGGTCGTGATGAGCTTTTTTTTAGAAATTTGTCTGTCTGTGTTCGGATTAAAATATTTCGAGCCACTTTTTAGAAGGTTGATTACGCTTTAACTAGATGGCGCTACCATAAGCATGAGCCGTAAGGTCAAGTTTAACATGGATGCTTTCTACAATTTGTTCGATACGATACCTGCCTAAAAGTACTAATTGAGTAAAAGTATTGAGTACAAAAGTATCGGTATCGAAATCGAAAGACAAGTACTCGATACCTAAAAGTATCGATACTTTTTTCGTGTCCCTACCCATGACCAAGAACGCTGAAAACGCTTAAAAACATCGGTAATTTAAAAATCAAATACACACGAAATAAAAGCCGTAAAAGTAGTTTTAATATAAACGAATAATATTTAAAGATAGTGTCATTGGCACAGCAAACTATATCAAACATTTTTTTCTCGCAAATTTCTTTTGCAACATGGAGCATTGCAGTTTCATTGAACAATTTCACATTGATTTCCTAACAGCAAAGTCCTGAGTGGCACGTTGAGAGTGAAGTTGTTTCTTGAACAAACCAGTTTAATTAATTGCATTTCCGTTTGAGCGAAACATTTCTTTAGCTTAACTACTTTTATTGAACTATCTATACGTTGATAAAATAAATGCAATGTTGTGAGTAACTCACTATGTAATTGAAAATGTTCGTAATCATTTATACTGCGAATATATATAGCAGAAATTTTTTAATGTTTAAGATGATAGTAGGACCCTGTCACTCTCTTATAAGTGTCTTACAAAATAATTTCTGTTGTTTACGCGAGTATTATTCTTACTAATATTATAAATGCGAAAGTAAGGATGTTTGTTTGTTACGCTTTCACGCTTAAACCACCGAACCGATTTCAAAAATTCTTTCACCTATGGAAAGCTATAATATCAGGGAGTAATATAGGCTATATTTTATGCCGGTACTTCTACGGAAACAGGAATTACGCCGCGAGTTAGGCGACTGAAACCGAAGCGAAGCGAGGGCGGGTTGCTATTGCAGGTTGAGTACATTATAAATAACACGATTTTTACAAAATTTTATCGCATTGCGGTATTTCATTTTTGATTGCCCGACTTTTCAAACAAATTACAGCGATTAATAGATAACTAAATTCGCGTTCATGATCACGCACGCTTATGAACGCTGTAAAAATAACGTTTATGAACTCTGTAAAAATAGGGTTTTACAAGTTAAATCAAGTGAGCGATATATTATAACATACTCATCATCATCATTATTTCAGCCTATCCCCGTCCACTGCTGGACGTAGGTCTCCCTCATGTTACATCACTAAGTGCGGTCCTGTGCCGCCTGCATCCAATGACGCCCAGCAACTTTCACCAAGTCGTCGGTCCACCTAGAGAGGGGGGCGTCGTACACTGCGTCATCCGACACGTGGTCGAAATATAATATACTATTACCATTTAATACATAGCCTTTGCATGAGATTGTGATCTGTGTGATGGTGGCTATGAATATTACTAACCCTTTTTTTTTCGCGCTCCTCACACCACTCCGTCTGGGCCGACAGAGGGGCTTAAGCACGCAACACCCGCAACCCACCCGAACACCACGTCGCCTTCGTCGTTGGACCGACCACCGGAGCAGGGTTACTTGTCATCAGTGGTCGGCCCGACGGAATACCTCCACGTAGGGGGTACCTTCCCATCGACCGACGTCCCCCCCTCAGGGAGGACGTCGGTCTTTCCTCACACGGTCGGCCTCTCGGTAGTAAAGTGCCGCTTGAGTGATTACATCTATAGACTAGACATATTTGTCATACAACTTAGTATATTTCGCTCTTCTCCTATCTGTGTTAGAGGAAGAGGATATGTTATGCATACTATATATATACATTGGGATTAGTTCAGTAGAATGATAGTGAAGAAAACAAATGGTTTTCTTTGAAGCGTGTTTTTTGTTGCAGTGATTTTGACCACTGAAGTCAAGAAACTCTGCAGCGGTGGTCGACCCAACGATGCAGATGACGTGCTTGATGGGTGGGTTACGGGGCCGCGCGCCGCTCCTCTGTCGCCTCGGACAGCGCCGGGCGGCAGGTACGCTTGTTATGGCCCACCCCAAAAAAGTAGTGATATTATTTGCTAAAGCCACAATCGCATGTTAAAAACTATACAGACACATCGGTTTATTAAAAACAATAAACAAAATTAAACAGCTCAGGATAATTTTAAGCAACCGACTACCATCGTTAGACCCAATAAAAAATAATTAATTAATTAATTAATCAATCAAGACTACCAGTTTATGTAACAAATAAATAAAATTAATATATATTTTGACTAACAAAATACTAAATATCAAAATTATTATAGTATATTTCTCTGTTTATATCTCGCTGTTCACAATTTGTAGTCAGAATAGAAACAACTTGTTTTAGTCGAGAATATTATCAACGATAAATTATTCACGCCGCACCATCCCAAGGCTTTCTTGTGAATGTTAATAATTGCTGTGGCATAATTAGTTTTGTTGTACCCTTCCTGGCCACTATTTTTATTTATTAAAGCCTATTTCTCTACACAGAAAAACTAAACATTGGAATACTCATTAACTAAATGGAACTTTCCGTGTGGTGACGGAGTAAGAATAAAATGCATCACCCCCTCTCTTACCTGTGGATGTCGTAAAAGACGACTAAGGGATATATTACGCATATGACATCTATGCAAGAGATGGAAAACTCGAAACAAAACCCTATACCAACCTGTCTGACCAGCATGATATAGTAGGGTGGTTCATTTCCGCAATTTTTTTTTTCATTGCTCATGCATAATATTAATTTACATATAGAAAAAAAAATCTCACCATGTGTGAGCTCTTAATATTAATTTTAAGTACTTAAAATTTAAAGTTTTACCATTCAAAATGCATGTAAAAAAATCTTTTTTTTTTTTTTCTATTTTCTAATGCTACCTGGCTTTTACAATATTGCAAATCGGTTTGATGGAACTTGTGGGGAATTTCACGCTCTTCAAAATAGTCCGACGTGTTAGAATAGGGTTTGTTTCGAGTTTTCCTTCTTTTAATTTAATAATCATTAATAATCATGTAATAATCATTACATCAATAATAATTTATTGATTTATTTAATTCAAATAATCAGACACAAAAACGAATCGTATATGAGTTTGTGATAAAATATTTTAAATTTATTGTATTACTGTGCGTATATTTGTAACTACAAATATTTAATTATGAAATAATTATTATGAGTTTACACCAGTGCAATAAAACATATGTTAAATCAGGTGAAATTCAAAATATATTGTATCAAAGTCCGTAATATCAGT
Source organism: Lymantria dispar (assembly GCA_032191425.1). Lineage (NCBI taxonomy): Eukaryota > Metazoa > Arthropoda > Insecta > Lepidoptera > Erebidae > Lymantria > Lymantria dispar. The sequence goes on along the minus strand of CM063452.1, from coordinate 24,398,126 downwards.
ACCTTTATCCTATAAAAAAGCCAATGTTCTTAACGGCTTCACAGTCTTTCGATATCAACAAAAGTGTAAACTTCATTACCATATTGCAATTGTATCGTAGGTTCCATAGAACTTTGTGCAGAAATAAACTACGTTTGTTAACTACTGTGAATTTATTATTTCACCAAGATGAATCTTAATTACCTGAACGAGACGTCAATGCTTATGTACAAATTTAAACACATATTAAATATTATATTTTTTTCTGGGCTTCCTTGTATTATATATAACCTTCAGGAAAAGATTCAATAAATATCATCGTGCTGAGATAGCGATGGAACATTTTATTGCCAGTGATAAAAAGTTGCTGTGGAACTACAGTGATATTGTCTGGAAATTGCATTTTTCCATTCAACCAGTTTGCATTGGCCTTTATGTCTTCATTTTTCCAGTTTTGAAATAAATTGAAACGTTTGTATGGCTGTTTGCTAGTTTTATTAAAGTGAGTGTTTGAATAGTTGTGTGGTTTTTGTTGAAACATGCTTTTGTGCTGAACTGCTCCGAATATTTATTCAAATATAACTTTTATTTAAATTTATACATATAATTCGTATAATAAGATTAGATTTGCTCGCGGTCGCTTGTTTTAATTTTGATTTGTCCATATTTTTTCCATCCCAAAAGAATATTTTCCTGGACGAAACTTACTTAACTTTTCATGCATCACTAAAAACGTGAAATTAAAACACTAAATATTATTACAGATGCTATGATAATCATAGAGAATTAATGGCAACACTAACTTACGACTATTCAGTAACTGCAGCTAAATATCATGCAATAATTATATCATATAATTAATTAAACACGATTGATATATTCTGTATGGTAACGCAGAGAGAATACAATTCACCAGACTTTATGTCACCTTTGTCTATAGTAAAATACGATTAAGGGATATATCCCTTATATGTCGCCAGTATGGTGTCCCCCATGGTTTTCAACATGTTAATTGCATCGTATGGATATAACGTCTGTGAGCTAGAACGGCAAACTCGAAATAAAAATAAAACTCGTCTGAAGTCTGCTGTCTAGATAGTAGGTCAATTTTCCTTTTATTATGGAGGATAGACTTCAGCAGTAGGATTACACGTCCTACACTATATTTCAAAAATTATGTATTATCTTTTTCCCCCCTCATATTTTCCCTCGTATTCTGGAGGAGGCTCGAGCCCAGCATTGCAACTTGAATGAGCTACTACGAAGAGAACCTTATGTATAAATGAAAATACTACAATTCATCATCATCATTTTATCTTATATACGTCCCTCTGTTGGACTCGAGCCTCCTCCACAATAGGAGAGAACACACACACACACAACACATATATTTTTATATAATACATATTATAAAGAGGAAAAAATTATATTTTTGTGTGTGTATGTTTGTTAGGAATAAACTCAAAACCTACTAGATGGATTTCAATAATTCTTTCACCATTAGAATACTACATTATCCCTAGGTAAAATAGGCTATATTTTATCCCAGTATTCCCACAGGAACGGGAACTACGCAGATAAGGCAACTGAAAGCGAAGCGAGGGCGGATTGCTAGTATTATATATAATGGATGATTTTAAGCAACTTAGGTCACTATGTTCCTTAGCTGTTTTCTGAATAATATTAACAAATATTTCTTCGTAAATGTTAGATAAGACTAAACAGTTCTTGCCAAGCCACTTCCTTTTACGGCCATGTTATCTGTCTGACGATAAAAAGTAAACGAGGTTTCTCGGGTAAAACTGCTATCATTTTTTTATAACGTAATATGCCGCTCACAAATAGCTTAGGATTCTAACCATATTCGCTTTTGTCTTAAAATATGTGTTAGATGCTTACATAATGTGCGTTTGATTGTTCACGTGCTAAATAAGCATACCACAAGAATGTTTCTTCAAATATTTTAACAAAAAATACACTATTTTTCTTGATAAGAAGACTTTCCTTGTTTCAATCCTATTTCATATCGACAGTAATGTTTTTTAGTCAGTAAGGTTTAGGACCGAGATTTGTGTAGCCTTCTTGTAAGCTCTTTGTAAGATAGATATGATCATAATAAATATGATAAAAACATAATTTTTTAGTGATCTACACATATAAATATAAATTTGTGTATGCCACTATAATACCTGATTTACCTACGGAGTTTACGTTCTGTGTTTATGTTACTGAAATAAAAAAAAATATTTGTTAACTGAAGCATCTTTACTACTCACATATTTTTGAAGTGGAAACTTTCTACAGGCAGGTTTCTATAGGCAGGCATTTCTATAGGGTATTCGATGGGTAATACATTCATAAAATCTCGTCATTGATATGGTCACATGACTTATTAACATTAAGATTATCTGTAACAATGTCAATGTAACTATATCTGTGCATAGATGTTTAAATTTTAATTTAAGATTAAACAATGAATTTGATTATATATACAAAAATAACAGCAATCCAAAGCTTTAATTAAGGTCTGCTGGCAATCCTCATGTAATTCTTTAAGGGGTGGTGTTTTGGCTGTAGTTAACTTAATATCATATTATTCCGACTGATATACACACTATACGTTATGCTAACAAAACTGAAGTTACCGCCGTTAAAGCCAAAAATGCTAGACTAAAATATTTTAACTTTTCTACAATTTTGACTATTAATCGTATAAAATCATTTAAATCACTGTATTTTACGAATTATTCTTTTATCCATTCATTAGTTGCACTATTGCTGTTCTTTTTTGAACATAGGTATCCTCAATATGGAATAATACCATAACTAAAGCGCTTGTGACTTACGGCTCATAAGGTAAGATGATGCTTTGTACTCTCAACTCATCCTCACACGGGCATCTCAAATTCCCGTAACCCCATATAATCCTTTACAAATTTTTGGAAAATATTTATCTTTTAGAAAAATATTAATTTTAAATATCCCCGACGGGCATAGAATGTGGGATAAGAAAGCAACTGTCGCCAGCCCTTACTTGCCCGTGGGAGACGTAAAAATCAGCTGAGGGTTCACCTAGAGAGTGAACAGCATCTCTTTCCTAAGAAATGTATAACACTTTACTGCGATCGCTAACCCGCCTACCAAACGTAGCAATTACGGCATTATCCGTTCATACGACCGAATTTGAGGCGAAACATTAGGCAGGCCTACGTCCAGTAGTAGACAGCGAAAGGCTGAATGATGATGATAATGATAAAAAAATATTAAGAGTTATCGCGAAGTGGCTTAGACTTTTACTGAATGTAACGTATCCCAGGTATTAAATCCAACTTCTAACAAAGTCAAATAATCGGTTCCGATTGCCCCTTCAAACAGCAAGTTAAGGGGTCCCACGCCGCCCTTAGCCTCACTAAAACCTATCTAAAAAAACGGGTCCTAAAGATTAGTCAGAGTTAGATTAGCCATTCTAACTCCGACTAATCTTTAGGACCCATTTTTTTACTATTGCATTCGGCTAATATATTATAAGGTGAGGTAGGCTCACGGAAAGATATGGAGTGATGAATAATTTTATTCTTAAGTCATTACTATAGATACATACATAAATACACGGGGACACGAACTTAGAGGATTATCCTTAGAGAACTACTTGCTACATGATATCGATTACGCCTTGTTAATAATCCCCAAACAGTAGGACTGTAAGCGTTTGTGTTTGTAGTTAGATAAACTTAAATTGTTATATACATAACGATTATCTATATATTATATATGAGTATATAGGAGTTGGGTGAATGACTCATCAGCGCTAAGCCAAATTTGCTGAAATAATTTGCACCATATTTTCTTTAATTACGTGGGGACCCACTCAGAAAGGATTCATGGTTGTTTGAAAAAGATAGAAAACAAATCTTCGTCGACTATCTTCACATTAAGCACAGTCTAAACGTAAATAAACATGTGTTTCAGCATTTGTCAAATTTTACTCCCTAAGGGTATAAAATAGGAGCTTATTTTTTGCTCTATCTAATACTTTTACTAGCTTATTGAATTAAATATCAATACGAAAAGACTTGCTGTACAAGAAATACTTCTGAAAATACATCCTTAGAGGACATAATCTCCTAGAGGAGATTACAAGGATACTTAAAAGATCCTTAGAAGAGTGTAAAATGGAGGGAATTTTGCTTTGATATTTGTCACTGTAGAGCACAAATTGATAAAACACTAATCATCATCATCATTTCAGCCTATCGCCGTTCGCTGCTGGATGTGGACTTCCCTCATGTTATGCCACAAAGTGCGGTCCTATGCCGCCTGCATCCAACGAAGCCCAGAACTTTCACCAGGTCAGGGGGCGTCATACATTACGCCGATACGTAGTCGCCATTCGAGAACCTTTCTTCCCCAGTGGTTGTCGGTTCGTCGAGCGATGTAGCCTGCTCATTGCCACTTCAACGTGCTAATTCTTCGTGCTATGTCGGTTACACACGTTCTTCCACGGATTTCCGTATTTCGAATTCTATCTCGCAGAGAAATCCCGAGTATAGCCCGCTCCATAGCACGCTGGACAACTTTGAACTTGGTCATGAGGCCTATATTTAGGGACCACGTTTCTGTACCAGTTAATTATAATTAATTTTTCTTTATTAAGTCTTCAAGTCCCTAGGAGTTCCTGTCAACATGCATGCTTCCTTGATCGACATCTTACGGTAGCCGCATATGGCCCTAACCATCATTGCTTTCTGTGGTCCCTAAAAGAAAGCCTTATGACGGTTTAGGAGCACGCTTTTGACGGACTTAAGTAGTTTGGGGACTACTCTCACACCAGTGCACTATATAGGACAACTGATCAGATTACCGCCACGTGTAGCCGTCGGGATGTAATACTGGGTCTTTCCAGATTACATGTGCCAGAACAAGGTGGAAATCGTATCAACGAGCCGGGTAATAAATTAATAAAAATACTTTCGAAACTAATATAGGATAGGAATCGTATTGAGGTTTTCTTTAGGGCCACTCTGAGCCACAACGCAATCCACCAGCTCACCTCCTCAATGACTAAGCGTATACTCTCTTTAAATTAAATCCAACCCAAGGAGACGACTTTGCAACGCCCAGTTGTAGTCAATGTACGTGCCATAGAGTCGGCTGTAAGAATGATTCCAGTTAAGCGCCGTGCCGTACATCATAGTCGTTAGTACAAAGTCATTTGCGGGCTTCAACCGGAGAACACTGCCGTACCAAATGGCCTGCTACCAGCAGTCTTAGGTACAGAGGCCCCTCCGATATCCTAGCCCCTCCCTGATGAAACTGAAAGGCAAACTATTAATTGAGTTGGTGACCTCCAAAAAAACCGTCAACAGCATCCCTCCACTGATGACCACCTCCATAATCACGGGTCTCAAGCATATAGAGGCCCTGATCGTCAGACAGAAATCGCCTCAATTTGCTCTCATCTCAATTACTTGAAGTCGGCTCAGCATGTACTCTACTTTCGTAGTACACATTCCAAAATTATTATCAATTGATTACCGGCTGTCTGCCCGACGTCAACGTTTCTTTTTGTGGATCATATTAATCCTGTCTAAAAATCAAACTTATGACATCTGACATGATTAGACTATATCTTAACGCAATCTGTGCAGCTTAAACTTGCGTTCAAAAACAAATATTTTTATCTTTATATATGTATATATATTTCTTGTGTACGTCACTGAACTCCTCTTAAACGGCTGGACCGATGTCGATGAAATTTTTTGTGTCTGTTCAAGGGGATTCAAGAATGGTTTAGATTCACAATTGGATCCAGTAGGTGGCGCTGCTGTCGATTTCAAAGAGAATTCCTTTTATTTTATTGGAACAAAACAACTTCTGTTCGGTGAGCTAGTTTTATATAAAACTAGATTGAAGAAGGTTATGATTCACGTAACGGTACAAGTATAAGCCATATACATAGCGTATTTTACTTCCGTAATATATGTCATATTATATTTGTATTACAGGTTATTCAAGTAACACAATCATGCCAATTACGAGCGTAGTGTGTTTGGCAGTAATATGACCTTTATAATAATCATATTGCTGCTACAATATAGATTTATATAGAACATTTATTTATTAACTGTTCAATATATTGGTTAGAGTCATTTATAAGCATTATTATTGTTATTATAAATTATAAGCCCAAACTATAAGCATTAAAGAAACCGATATGGATTATTAAGAGTATCATTATTTGATTTCAGCATATAAACTTCCCATTGCTGTGCTCTAGCCTCCTTCACAATAGGAGGGAATTAGACCTACTATACCACTCTGGTCAGACGGTTTTTTTTACCTTTAAATTTCTCGCATAAATATTATATGCTTATTCCATTCTTTTACGACACCTACGGGCTGGATAGGGGGTGGTGAATTGTATTCTTACTGCGTCACCACGTGGAAAGCTCTCTGTCAGTGATAGTCAATTTACTTCTGTGCTTTGTTCGGTGAGCGAGAGTGTCGAAGATCCAATTACTTGTTTCTCCATTATTGGAAAATCGAAATTATCTATTTTCATTCCCTCCAATTCTACACCTACAGCAGGACTTACTCGTAATTGTAATCTTGCTACTGCTAAAATGCATGAACAGTAATTATCACCTACCACACTTTGGTGGTATACCACCAAATGGCCTGCCTGACCTGTATGTTATTGAAGCGACTGCCACTAAAATGTAGGTAAAATAAATTCAGAAATCTACATCATTTTAATGATTACCATACGGAGAACGAAATATAGATAAGTGGCAACATTCACGGATATATCCATATAATACTATATTTGTTATGTAAATTCTAACTCACGAAGGTAAAACACGTTTTATTTGCTCTACGAGTATGCCCTCATTCTTTTATGTCAAGAGGAAAAGCCATTTGAATCATGAGTACTTTGGATAATAAAAGAATCATCCACTTGATTTTTATGTAAGACGCTTAGGATATAAATTGTAGGGAATACTTGGGAAATGCCACACTAGTGCCACGCTAGTAAATTGGGCTCTTATCTGCAAGGTTTGAGATTAACAATAATAAGGTTCCTATTTTCTATAGTTATTGGAGCAACATATCCAAGTATAGTAGTGCCATAGTTGTTATTTGAGAAAGAAAATCTTCACTAACATTGAAAAGCCAGGGGTGCTACGCCAGAAACCTCCGCGTGGTGTACCCTGGGCACGAGCGACAATTCCTTGGACTGCTCTCTGGAATTGTCGCTCGTGGCAAATATCTGGCCCGAGGGGGGGCCCAGTTTGTGGGATGCCCCAAATTCGCTCCATGCCCTCTAAATGTAGAGGGTATTGGACGCGAAAATTCGACGGGCCCAGTCACTCATTAGTTTGAGGACTGGGCAGGCATTTGCCAACCGCGACAAATCGTAGACCTGATTCTTGCTTCGGGACATTTGTCTTGAGGCCTAGATTCAGGAGCGAGGGTCTTGGCTTAACCGCCTGGACCGCGAGGAAGAAAACCTCTATAAAACAATCACCCAGAATCCTAAGTTCTGGCGCGCGGCGAGAGGATGCATGGCTGATGGGTTGTTCAGTCGTTAGCGCGCCCCCAGCCAGGGTACCTGCGGACCCCCTGTGTTGGGAAACAAATGTACGCTTGCCCGGGTATCGGGATCTCTGCCCGGGTCGACATTTATTTCTCCCATACTCGTGGGAACTCGATGGATTATTGTTCACACACACCTGATGTAGATAGGAGGGGTGAGACGCCCAAAATTACCACCACAGAGGATCTAATTAGTTCCCACCCAAAAGCCCTGCCAAGCTACAGGAAAACTGGCACAGAGGAAGGAGAGGCCTCGTCCGACTGCAGCTCTGCTGCTAGTCTGACACTTGAGGCCCCAAAGTCAGCCGAGGGCCCGGCAAAAATAGTGGCCCCTAAGAAGAGAAAAAAGAGAAAGCACATGGGGACGGGGAAGGCCACGAGCGTCAAAAGGCGCGAGTTGGCCAAGCAGGAGCGGCTGGCTAGAGAGGCCGCGGCAGCCGCTCCGACTGCTGACGAGGGAGGCAGTACTGCCGCAGAGCCGTCGGACACCGACATGTCGGCAGTGGAGACCGTCGGTGGGTCATCCTGGTTGCCGGCATCGGCCTTGGCGGCAGCACTAGAGGTTGGGGAGGAGGCCCTCCCCTCGATGGTGCGGAAGCGCCCCCTAAATATGGGTGGCAGCTCAGAGTCCGCCTCCGAGGGGAGTGGCGCTATCATGCCTCCTCCCAAGGTTCCAGCCTCTCGTAGAGGACGAGGGGCTGCAGTGGTGGCGGCGAGGTCGACGGCTCCAGCGTCGATTGGTCATGTGCGGGGGACCGATGCCCAAAAGCGGGCGAATGAGGCGGCTGCCGCGAGGATGATGAGGGTGTTAGCGGACATCCCTCCCACCAGTGCGGCAGCTGCAGAGCCCGCTGTAGGTGTCGACCCCCCACCTACCGATGTGGCAACCCTGCAGGCCGAAAATGCCCGCCTTAGTGGTGAGGTCTCAGGCCTGCAGGAGAAGAATAAGGCCCTACAAAAGGAGTTGTCGGCGGTGCAGAAGGCGAACCGCGAGTTGGCCAAGCAAATGGCCGACTTGCGGCGCCAGGTCGCGCGCCGCCGACAAGCGCCGGCCCTATCGCCGCCCCCGCCGTTCCCATTGCGCCAACCCGCGCTGCGGCGAGTCCCCAGCCGGCCGAAGCGGTCCCGCTGCCCGCAGTGGACGGCGTGCCGGACCAGACCATGCGCGCCATGGTGGACGTCTTCGGCAAAATGCTAGACGCGCGCATGGCGGCTCTGGAGTCAAGACTGCCTCCAGAGCCCCGTCTTCGGCCGCCGCTGGCTGCGAACAGGCCCAAGGCCGCGGTGTCAGCCCCTGATGCGCTACCCTGTCAGGGCGGGCGCGTAGGGAGCTACGCTGCGGCCGTTGCTGGACCGAAGTCCAAAGGGCCCGTTGCGAGGAAGAAGGTGGCACCGGCTCCTGCTCAGGCCGCACCTCAGCCGCTGCCGGCAAATGCTCCGCCGGTAGCAGCCAACGCAGCCGCGGCCGTGACTGCTGTGCCCGGCCCCTCCGCTGCACCTGAAGAAGGTTGGCAGACAGCCGAGCGCAGCCGAAAAAGTCGCGGCCAGAAGAGGAGAGCAGAGGCCAAAAGTGCCGCCAAAGCCTCCGCTCCCAAAGCAGGAGCCGCAAATAAGAGGTCGCGCAGGAGGCTCCGGCCGCCAAAGTCAGCCGCGGTGGTGATCACCGTGCTGCCTGAGGCGGCCGAAAACGGCCTCAGCTATGAGGCCGTCTTACGTCGCGCCCGGCGGGAGCTTGACGTCTCCGATTTAGGAGGCGTCGAAGCCAGGACCCGCAAGGCCCGGACAGGGGCACGGATTCTAGAGTTCCCTGGGGCCGAGGGCGCCAAGACGGCCGATAGCATGGCGGCTAAGTTGAGGGGTCTGTTCGCAGAGGAGGGTGGCGTCAAAATCGCCAGACCCGTAAAGTGCGCAGAACTACGCGTCGTGGGTCTGGACGACTCCGTGACGGTGGATGACATCCGGGAGGCCATCGTCTCGAAAACCGGGCGTGGACACCGTCCGAATTGGCGCCATCCGCCCTGGTCCGGGCGGCGTCGGTGCTGCCTGGGTGCAGTGCCCGGTGGAGTCGGCCAAGCAATTGGCCGACTCAGGCAGGCTCCTCGTGGGCTGGAGCTCGGCACGGGTGACCGTGCTGGAGTCCCGGCCTGCGAGGTGCTACAAGTGCATGGCGGTCGGACACACTCGGCCGACATGCACCAATTGCTTTGACTGCAGCGATCTCTGCTTCCGCTGTGGTCAACTCGGGCACAAGGCGGCATCCTGCGCCGCCACTCCCCACTGCCCCGCGTGTGCGGCGGGCAATAGGCCCGCCAAGCACCGCATGGGGGGCAGGGAGTGCAGACCCCCGGCTTCGGCTCCAAAGGGGCGGAGCGGCCCGACGACCCCGGCCGCTCCCGCCCCTAGCGCGACCCGATCGCCCGCCAGCGTGGAGGAGGTGATGGATACGGCCCAGTAATGGCGACCGAATCCTACCACCTCCTGCAGGCCAACCTCAACCACGCCGCCGAGGCACAGGACGTTTTCCTGCAAGCCATGGCGGAGTGGTTGATCGGTGCAGCCGTAGCCGCGGAGCCGTACGTGGTGCCTGACCGGCCCAATTGGCTGGGCAGCAGTGACGGCTCTGTGGCAATCGTCGCCTCCATGTCGTGGCATTCCCCACCTTTGTTGCTCAAGGACAGGGGCGACGGGTATGTCGCGGCGGAATGGGGAGAGGTTACGCTATTTGGTGTTTACTTCTCCCCTAACAGGAGTGCGACGGATTTCGGGGCCTTCCTCACCATCCTGGGGGCCTCGATACGGCGACTGGCACCGCGCCAAATCTTCGTTCTGGGGGACTACAACGCCAAGTCCACGGCGTGGGGGTCCCCCAGGACGAATGACCGTGGGCGGGCGGTCGAAGAGTGGGCGGCGGCACTGGGCCTCTGTTTGCTGAACAGGGGCTCGGTGCAAACGTGCGTGCGGCAGCAGGGCGGGTCGATAGTGGACTTGTCGTTTGCTAGCCCTAATGTCGCAGCACGTGTGAGGAGCTGGTGCGTCCAGGAGGAGGTTGAGACCCTATCCGACCATCGATACGTCCGGATAGAGGTCTCCCGGACCCTCCTGCAGCCCAGCAGGGGTCACATGGCGGACGGAGCTCCCGCGTTTCCGCGGTGGGCTGTGGGTCGATTGGATCGGGACCTGTTGGCGGAGGCAGCCATCGTTCAGTCGTGGCTGTCCTCACCGCCCCAGGCGGACGGGGTGGATGCCGAGGCTGGCCGCATCCGCTGTGCATTAACGCAAATCTGCGATGCGGCCATGCCCCGTGTGCGGCGTCTGCCCCCGAAGAGTGCGGTCCCCTGGTGGTCCCGAGAATTGGCGGACCTTCGGGCCGCGTGCATACGTGCCCGGAGGGCCTACACCCGCAGCCGAGCGCGTCACCGCGACGCTGAGCGGGAGGGCCAGCTGTACGAGGCTTACCGCAGTGCGCGGTCTGCCTTCAGGCTGGCCGTCCGTACCGCCAAGGACGTTAGTCGGCGGGAGATGCTGGACAGTCTCGAGCGTGACCCCTGGGGTCGCCCCTACCTCACGGCGCTGAACAAGCTCCGCGGGCGGGGCCCCCCCCTCACCGAGACTCTCCAGCCCAGCCTCCTCACCAGAGTTGTCGGGGACCTCTTTCCACGGCGGGCGGAGCACACGCCCCCGGTCATGGCTTCGCCGGACAGCGACCGGGAGGCCGAAGATGAAAGTGCTCCGCCCATCACGGAGCCGGAAATGGGAGCGGCGGTGGCGCGTATGCGAGTCAAATCCACCGCCCCCGGGCCCGACGGTATTCCGAACCGTGTGCTGGCCCTGGTCCTCGAGCACCTGGGACCACGCCTCAGGGGACTGTTCGACGCTTGTTTGACGTCCGGGCAGTTCCCTGGGTGCTGGAAAGAGGGGAGGCTGGTTCTCCTGCCGAAGCCGGGACGGTCTCCCGAGTCGGCCTCGGCCTACAGGCCCATCGTGCTGCTCGATGATGCGGGTAAGCTGCTAGAGAGGGTGTTGGCTGCCCGCATCGAGCGGCACCTCGTCGGGGTCGGGCCCGATCTGTCGGACGCCCAGTTTGGTTTTCGGAGAGGGCGTTCGACGATCGCGGCCCTGCTGCGCCTGAAGGCCGTGGTAGCGGAGGCCGTCACCGGCAGAGAAGTCCTGTTGGCGGTGTCCCTGGACATCGCCAATGCCTTCAACAGTCTGCCATTCAGCTGCATCAGGGAGGGACTGAAGTATCACGGGGTGCCCGTGTACCTCAGGCGGCTGGTGGCAGACTACTTGGAGGGGCGCAGCGTCCTCTACGTTAACCGAGTAGGGGACGTTGTGCGAACGCCCATGACGTGCGGTGTCCCACAGGGGTCGGTTCTGGGTCCGACCCTGTGGAACATCGGCTACGACTGGGCGTTGAGAGGAAGTCTCCCACCCGGGCTGGGCGTAATTTGCTACGCCGACGATACACTCGTCACAGCCCGGGGTGGGACACTAGAGGAGGCGGCACGCCTGGCAACTCTCGGCACCGAGGAGATTGTCAGGCGGATCGAAGCGCTGGGGTTGAGTGTAGCCCTGGAAAAGACGGAGGCCCTTTTGTTCCATGGCCTCCGTACCGCCGGGCCTCCCGCCGGCGCTTCGATCACCGTGAAGTCGGTCACCATCAGCATCCAGGCCCACATGAAGTACTTGGGCCTGGTGCTCGACGGGCATTTTTGGTTCCGGGAGCATCTCCATCGACTTGTTCCCCGGCTTGTCGGCGCGGCGTCTGCCCTTTCACGGCTGATGCCGAATGTGGGTGGACCCAGTGCTACGTGCCGACAGCTGTACACGGGGGTGATCCGGTCGATGGCCCTGTATGGCGCACCGGTGTGGGCGGGGTCCCTGACCGTCCGTCTTAGGGCCCTCCTGTGGCGACCACAGAGGGTCATGGCGATCAGGGCCATACGGGGTTACCGCACCGTGGCGACGGAGGCAGCGTGCCTCCTGGCCGGAACTCCCCCGTGGGACCTGGAGGCGGAGATGCTCGCCGACATTTATCGGCGGGTGTCGGAGACGCGCGCCCGCGGCGGTATGGTCTCCTTGCAGGAGATCACCGCCTGGCGGGTCGACGCCCGCCGAGGAGTCATTGCCCGTTGGGCAGTCCGGCTGGAGAGTCCTCGGTACGGTGTCAGGACCGTCGAGGCCTTCCGGCCGGTGCTGATGGAGTGGTTGGAGCGGACGCACGGGGTGCTTTCCTTCCGACTTGTGCAGGTGCTGACGGGGCACGGGTGTTTTGGGAAGTACCTGCACAAGATTGTCAGGAGGGAGAGCACACCGTCCTGCCACTACTGCAGTTGCGACGAGGACACGGCGCAGCACACGCTCGAGGAGTGTACTGCGTGGGAAAGGGAGCGCCGTGAACTCGTCGCGATTATCGGTGCCGACCTGGCGCTGCCGACCATCGCCAGGGAGATGCTCGACAGCGTCAGGAACTGGGACGCGGTCGCCGCCTTCTGTGAGACCGTAATCTCACGGAAGGAGGCGGCGGATCGTGTGCGAGTAGAGCTCCTATTCGGCGACACGTTCCGCCGCCGGCGACTGGGGCGGCGCAGGCGCGAGTATCTGCGCCTAATGCCGCCCTAGCCGAGGCCGCGGGTGATCGGACCGGGGAATTGTCCATCACCCGCAGAGAGGCTGACCGCGCGATGGCGACTGACGTCCCAGTACGTCGAGACGTGAGGTTACCCGAAAGGGTATTCCGTCGGGCCGACCACTGATGACAAGTCACATCTGCTCCGGTGGTCGGCCCAACAAATAACGAGGTGACGTGGGTACGGGTGGGTTATGGGCCCGCGCGCCGTCCTTTCATCACCCCGGACGGACAGGACCGCGCGTGCGCTTACCATAGCCCACCCAAAAAAAAAAAAAAAAAAAAAAAAAAAAACATTGAAAAGCCAAGAGTTTATTTGGTTGAATACGCCTATCTCAGGTACTACATGTTTGAATGAAAATAATGTTTAAGTATTAGATAGCTCATTTATCGAGGAAAGCTACGGACATAACACAACGCTGCGATCAATAGGAACCGAATATTAATAAAAAACGTTGCACAATGGGGGAAAATTTATTCTTTTTAAGAGCTTCAATGCTTGCTATGTGTTATAGTTGCCTACGAGGCATACTTTTAACTCTCTCTCTTTCTTTCGTGTGATGGAGCCAAATTTGCGTGGGTCAGATTGTTTTAAATATGACTGTGCCCACTGACTATACCGGGGAATAATCTGTCATCTGCAGAGAGGCTTACCACGTAAGGGGTACCCGAAAGGGTGTCCCACCGGGCTAGCCAAGAAGTTGAGGATTCGGTACGGCCCCAAAAAAATACTGTATAGAGGGTTTTGTCACTTCCATAAATTTTTTGTTCATATCTCAAACTAATCGCACAAGCTCTATACGTCTCTATAGGCTTTGCTATTGCCGCGGGTGACTGGACCGGGGATTTACTCCGTCACCCGCCGAGAGGCCGATCGCGCGACGACGATCAACGTTCCTGAGAGGGGACGTCGTGAGGAGAGTATACAAAAAAGTAATAGGCATAGACGATGTAGCAGTTAAAGTAGCGACCGTCCATACTGGGTGTCAGGGTTCACAGGAAAATTGCTTGTGTGATCCACAAATATTTTCTGAGTCTGGGTTTTTTATTTGTATTCTTGAATTGTATTTATTTGCGAAATGATAGAAGAACTAGTTCTAATACACACATTGGCCTACTGATTTAAATTTACTTGCAATTACGATTTGAACTCTCGAAATATAACACATATACATATACCAAGTCCTGTCATCGACGTGATTTAGCGGGCCGTCGCATATTTTGGCTAAGTCCCGTGGACTTTGGGGGAAAAAGATTGTCATATTTTTTGTTGCTCCTTATTAACGAATTTATGACTAAATAATATAACCAATGCAATCTCATTACGAAGATATGTCTAAAGTAACAAACAAGATGTAGAAAAATTATAAAGTGGTTATATAATTCAATTATTGTCCGTGTGGTGATGGAACAGAAATACACTTCACTACTCCCTATGTTGCCCGTGGCTGTCGTAAAAGACGACGAAAGGATATATATAATACGCAAATAACATCTATGCAAGAGAAGAAAAACTCGAAACAAAATCCTGTACAAAGCTGTCGTTAACTCGTGATCGGGAGCTGTTTGTGGGATCTGGTCCAGCCATATTTTCTCTTTTCTTTTATTTTTTTTTGTACTAATATTTGGAAATTTATACATGTATACAATTTCGAAGGATATCACACTGGAGCTAATACTATATGTTGTACAAAGTATAAAATCATATATAAATATATAAATTTAATTTTAAAAAGTGACAGCCCACTGAGTTTCTTGCCGGATCTTCTCAGCTTGTGGCCGCGTTCCGATCCGGTGGTAGATTATTGTATTGTGTTCAAACAATGTTTAAACTTGACAATATGTAAGCGCCCTCAAGGGGCTTATGCAGAATAAATGATTTGATTTGCTGTCTGACCAGCATTGTAGAGAGAGGTCAATTTCTCTTCTACTGTAAAGGAGGCATCAAAGGCATAGTAAAGCAGTGGAGCGTATAGCTGAAATGATAAAATCGATGAATGATATAAATATTACTATGTGAGCCATAATTGTATTTAATTTGTATATAACAAGCTAATTCAAAATATAAAATTAATTATTAATTAAGGAGTAAGAATACAATTAACCACACCCTCTCTTGTCCGTGGGTGTGGTTAATTGTATTCTTACTCCGTAACCATGCAAAAGTCATTAATTTATTTGCACAGCTAAAGGTTATATGCAGGTAAAGTCGATGCAAAAGAAGTAAAATTCGATACGAAACTCTATTCCAACACGTCTGAACCGCTTGAAAAATAAGTCAATTTCCCTCCCTGGAAGAGGTCTGAGCCCAACTCTGGGACTGAGTTTATATAGGTTGAGATGATGATGATGATTTTAAGGGCAAGAGGACATTTTTATTTCGCATTAGTACTTCATATCCAGTATCGTGTAATATTTGTAACTGGTATAAACTCTTTTAAGAGCATCATTAGTTTAAACCAGATACAATCAGAGAAAAAAATTCAGGTTTGTTCTCGTACGTATCGCTAGAAACTGTTCATCTGGTCGTAAGCAGAAGTTACTACTTACCATCAATTAGATTTAGGAACCCATATAAATTTAAGGACACAACAAAGACATCACCTACCATCATTTTTTTTTCTTAAAATTCTTTTAGAGAAAGAATATTTACGTTGTTCACTAAAATTCGCCGAAAATACCCATTTGAAATTCTTATAAACCTAATATTTTCTAGATTTTATTAATGAGTGAGGCAATAATCTAAAAAAAGTAAAATATACAAGGAAAAGTTTTCCTAATTAAATATTTGGATGTATAAAATTCATCGAAATCCGAAAAGCGTATTTTTATGCAAATTAGAGAACTTTTTTCATTAAATTCTTTTGAAGTATTTGCCCTTTGAATTGCGTTTAAATCCACGGGTTACCACTCCTTAAGTTTTTCCAGCAATTCACATTATAAGTATTAAACATGATCGAGGCATAAAATGCCCGATGGTTTCCTAGAAATTATAAGAATTTAGGCTCCATTATAAATATTGAATTTGCACTACAAAAAGTAATAGAGGCGTATTTTGATGACCACTTACTTATAAGTAGTACTTTCGATACCGCAAATGCCTTCAGTAATAATTCTTTTACATATAAAGGAGCAGCATTAGACGAGACCGACCTTCATTCTCAATATTAGTATATCTAGGTAATCGAGCAGAGACCAGGGTTTTATAATTAAGAAAACACTTTGCTATGAAAACACACATATTTTAGTGTTACTATATAATCTACTACATTTTAAATTTCAACCATCTCACTCATACTATTTGGTATGAAGACATTTCACCTGAACTCGTAGGCCCGTGCACACTTCTTGACGGTTCGACACGTAAATACACCTCCAAAGTCCTCGGTACTATTATTTATTACCGAGTTACAAATTACAAGGGACACTCGTTCATTCATTTGAAAATCGACTAGTTATAATGGTGTGTCGTTATATATTTTTAAAAATATATATCCACGTACATACGCGTGTACTTAAGGGAGACTTTGTCCTTGGAATGCCATATTTCAGGTGTTTACATTTTTTTTAAAGGAAACGAGTAAAGCTTTTTGAGTGCGGTTTTTTTCTTGCTTTTATTCTTGCATTTATTCATGCTATACAGAAGGTTTATGTTTGTTTTAACACAAAACTAAAATGGCGGCCGTCGCAGCTCCGCGAAAACAAGTCCTCAAATCGCGGGAGGTAAACGGCTGACATCTCTGCCCCCTCTTTGTTGATCTGAAATATAAGTTCAAAGCATATTATTAACGTGTGACCCTTTGGCCATGGAATGACGGATGGGTTTTTTGTTTAGTACAAATTTTAGAAAATGGCGTCAATTAAAAAAAAATATCGAAATTTCGCCTTTTTTTTCGCATAAAAAAAAATAATAAATGCAAAAATGTATATATCGAAAAAACGATCCGTCATTCCGTCAAAACATATTTTCTGAATATGCTCTCCAAATTTCAGGTCGATATGTTAATTACAGCTGTCAGGAGAATGTCAGCCATTTTTAAAAACGTGTTTTCGAGAGAAACGCGTTTAAAGTTTTGTAATGTGTTTACACAAATGTGTTTATAATTACCGCTAATCAGCAATACCTGGTCTATAGAGGCATCCCTCCTCTTCTTCTAGCCTCTCATGTTGAGCCACTAACATCGCCCGCCGCTCAATCCGGGCCTTTTTTGCTGCATCGGTCACTTGCCTCTCCGCACGTTCGATCCTTGCTTTGTCCCGTGAATGGATCCAGTTCTAGGCGAATGTGAAATTCCGGGCACCCATGAGATCCATGGCAATTAATAATGATTCTTCACCTTCGTTACAGATAATCACTGCTAATTTCGTAGCAATATTGACCACATCTGCGCCGGAATGAAGTTGTTTGGGCGCACGCATCCAAATCATTTTATTAGTGATTCATTACTGTTTTGAGTATGAGCACCCAAACATCTTTCGAGCAAATCGTCCCACGACAAATCTTTGTAAATTGGCTCGAAGGCTTTCAGAACAGTGTCACTAAGAGGAGCTTTGTGCTTATATAAAGACGAAGTATCCGACGCTTCAGCTTTACGCCACCTACACCAGCTGTTTTCTCCTGATGGACACTTCTCATGCTGGGGTTTTTTATCCGTGGAGCTCTTGTGGTAATACGTGGCCTATATCGCGTCCTTCATGGCTTGCACAGAATGAGAATTTCGGCGGATAGCAAGGCCATAGTATTTAGTGAGTTCTCCGATCACTTTATCTGTGAGTTTGCCTGCCCCTCTTCCTCTGAGTTCCATGGTTCCTTTTATCATATTTCTCAATCTCGTTTCCATTCTTTTTACGACGTGACCAACACATTATTTTTTTTTGTACAGTGGCGGACGCCCCGGTGAGACGGTCAGAGCGTGCTGACGGTATCAACTTCAAACGCGTTTAAAATATCGTTAATGTTCGAAATCTGGGAAACGTTTCGACAGATTTATTTCTACTTACATGTAGATTAAAGCTCGATTTAAAAAAAAATATTTTTTGATAATTTCAAGGACAAAGTCTCCCTTAAGTTACTGCGTGCGTGTGTAGCTCTACATACGTGTGTGCTTATGTACTTAATTATGACTATTTGGTTTCACATAAATATAGTTTTTACTTCTATGACGAGAATATATGTCCATACATAAATATGAACTTGGATGTATATTATGAATTCTGCGTGTGGTAACGGAGTAAGA
The DNA here is from genome assembly GCA_032191425.1 of Lymantria dispar. Classification (NCBI taxonomy): domain Eukaryota; kingdom Metazoa; phylum Arthropoda; class Insecta; order Lepidoptera; family Erebidae; genus Lymantria; species Lymantria dispar. The sequence continues at coordinate 24,379,685 of CM063452.1, read as the reverse complement.
ATACAATTCACCCTTTCTTGCCCGTAGATGTTGTAAAAGACGACTAAGGGATTTTAATATGTATTCAACGTCTATGCAAGAGAAGGCAAACTTGAAATAAAACCTTGTACTAAACTGTCTGACCATCGTAGTATAGTAGGTCAAATTCCTCCAGTTGTGTAGGAGGCACCCAGCATTGGGACATATATGAAATGTGACGATGATGTATATGAATACACATGTATTTTAACGTTCATGATTTACGAAATAATTGAATTTTCACTTCTTTCAAACTAATACAGTCAGCTCCAAACAATATTTTGACTTAATTAATTTTATATGAATGTTAAGAAAGTTAAAATAATAGAAGAGACTGAATAGCTTTAATTTTAAAATCGAAGGCTCCAATAAAATGAGACTTTTATTGTTACAATGAATTACCTGATGGTAGAGAATAAGTTTCGTTAATCGAATTAGAACAAGGTAATAAAAAAATTTGAACCTCATTCTGTCTTAGAAAGTAGTCGTAAAATTCAGAAGCGAAATCTGTCGCTGTATCAAGCGATTCTTTTTCATTTTTTCTTTGCTATTAAATTGCTTTTCCTTTCGTTTCTTATCATTCGTTTGTAACTTCAGTAAAAATGACAAATTTTATAACTTATTTTCTTCTTTATTACGAAATCAATATTTTAATAAACAAATTTATCAAAAGAGATTTATTACATAAGAATCTGTATAACTTATTCATGAGCATACTTTCGAATACTTCTGATCAGTGAGAAATTTGTGGAAGTATGTGTGAAATTATGATGTTAATTATAATTAATGTAGATATTAATTATTATTAACATCGTCAAATATTTGTGTATATAGGTGTTAATTTTTCACTCTTATAAAAATAGGTCCATTCTAATAAAATGAATACATTGGGTGCGAATGATTTTGTAAGTATATTTCTCTTCATAACTTTATCTATATAAGTATCCATATGATCAACGTATCAAATCCGGAACACAGAAATCTGTAGAAGAACGGGTGTAACCGACATAGCCCGCAGAATTAAAATGGCAATGGGCAGGCCACATCGCTCGCCGAACCGACAACCGTTGGGGAAGAAAGGTTATTGAGTGGCGACCACGAATCGGATGGCGCAGCGTAGGACGACCCTCCTCTTGATAGACTGACGACATTCTCAACGTCTCAGGGAACTGGTGGATGCAAGTGGCGCAGGACCGTTCCGAGTGGCATTCTCGTGGGGAGGCTTATGTCCAGCAGTGGACGTCTGTAGGCTGATGGATGGATGGATCCATATGATTACTGCTGTTGTGCGGAGACGGATTTTTCTTAAATTTTTTTGAAGTGAATACTTCTTTAGGCGCGTTAGGTATTTTTTTGTAGGGAAAACCTTGTGGGTTCGTGTCACCGACATGCTCGTGACTGACCCACGCGCAGTGTGCTCTGTGCCTTACTTTTTGCATGGATGCAATCTCGTGCGTTAGCGTCACCGATATGCTTACAGCAGCATATCTGTAAAATTAGAGCTGACGTAAAGTGCTGCGTATACCTTATAAGTGAAATTGAATGGATTTAATGAAAATTTCAATGTGTATATACTGTGCATTGTTGAAATAGTATTTCTGTTTGATTATTTTCTAACTTCTGTACACAGGTTTGGGGTAAAGTCATATAACTCGTTATCGACATAATCACGTAACGTGTTAACGCTAACGCTATATCTGTAGCTATTTCTATCTCATTATATTTGTACCGATAGTTGTTAAAACCAGATAAATATAAGCAGGTTAAATAAAAAAAAAAAAATTTAAGATCAAACAATTAATTTAAGTATCCAAAAATAACAAGTATTTGTTCATAGTTTTAAGTTTTCACTTCTGTTAGCAGTCCTCGTGACTGCTATTTATTTTTTATTTTTGGTGGCAAGCTATGATACGTCATATAGCGTACCATCTATCCGAGGTGATGAAGAGGGTGACTGGCGAGCCCATAACCTGCCGCATGGGTACCTTCCTCTAGCGCAAAGTTGGCGGGCTACCGGTACCTGAGCATCTCATTAGTGATCCGTCCAGTCTTGCTCCCGGGGTAATGGAGTAATCTCCGGTTCTATGATGGCAGCTACGATTGTTTCCATCACTTACATTGCTGCGTGTCGTGTCATTATGTAGTTGATCCAGTTTCATATAATACTCTGAGTTGCCTTTTACGACACCAACGGGCAAGATAGGGGGTGGTGATCTGTATTCTTACTCCGTCACCATACGGAAATTTAAATAATTATCTATAATACAATTTTAACTGTTAAGCATAAGTAATCATCGTCAGTTAAAAACATGTGCAGCAGAACCAGATAAATTTAAATTCATACGAGTTAATGTTTTTATAAACACATAGCATATGACGTAGAAATCCTCTCATGGGCGGGAATATGTAATTAAATTAATTACCATAATTAACCACGTAATGCTAAATAAATGAGTTAAAAATTTTATTAAACAGTACAATATAAATGACAACATTGTGTTTTTTAAATCTTAATAATAAAGAGGACTTCTTTATAATAGTCTTATCGCGGCTCATATGACTCAATGCCGGGCTCGAGCCTTCTTCACAGTGGAAGGGAAAATAACCTACTATACCACGTTGGTATTGCTATAGGTTTTATTTCGAGTTTTCCTTCTCTTGATTGGTGAATTATATTTTTACTCCATCATCACACGGAAATGATTTATAACGTTATTTATATAAGTATACAGGCTGTATCAAGTTATGGGGCAACTGGTGAAAAGAGAGCTATGCAATGGTGGAAGGAACCCATGAAAAATATTTGAAATAAAAATATGGATTCGTTAATGAATTAGAGACATGTAAAGTTTTCTATTTTGTCATCGCTTTTTCGTGTAAATCTCACTGAAATGTATAAAGTCAATTATACTTAATTTGCAACATATTCGTACTCTTTAAATGTTCATTAGAAATTGAATAAATCAATGATTACATTCGCATAGGCAAGATAAACTTCGCTTTACATCAGCTGATCGGCCGATGGCCGTAGACGAGTCGCCTTTGTACCTATGTTACCATTGAAACGTTTGCGCAAATAATACCTATTTATACTGTTGAAGGTTTACATGCGTACACGTGTCCTGTCTGTACATGCCTACATAATACGTAACATTTAAGGCATAGAATCATAGACACACATTTTTGTAATCACTATAACTTTTACGTTATATTGTTTTTTGTGTAATGTCCATTCTAATTACGTTCTATAACCGTTAAACTACAATATACTCGAACAGTAGCCCCATGACCTGATACACCCTGAATATATATATATATATATATATATATATATATATATATATATATATATATATATATATATATATATATATATATATAGTATTATTTATATTATATTATAATCATTGACTATACAGATCAGCTATACAGGCGAATTGGTTTAAATATCTATCTCTTTTACCTGTGCCTATTTTTAAGAGGCTATAAGTTTGAACATATCCCACCCATTCCACCTGGGGCGACATAATACCATAATTAAAGTTTACTTCTTCAGATTGCCTTCTTTAGCTAAAACTCATAATGGATATGAAAAAAACGCTTATCTGTCAAAAATATCGCAAGGTATCAACTGATTACTGACCGTTTCCAGTTGCCAAAGTTAGCAATAGATAGGAGAGCTATACCGCCCCGAGTCATGCCTTTTGATCGCTCACCAAGTCTGCCATTTCCATCGCCCACTACTACAGAAACACGATGGTAGTATAGCCCATAGTGGCAAAGTGAAAGCTGATCATCGGGATCAATTCTTTTCCTGTACCTCGACTTTGAAAGCAGCGGTTACCAGACCACCATTACCCACAGTGTGAAATCAAGACACAAAACGATAAGTTTGTTCATTCACTGCAAAGGAGTATCCGTCTGTCATGGCACCTCAATTCCGAGGAGTAACTCTCAAAATCTGGAATGAACTATAAGTTGCTGTGTTGCCTTAGTGCTATGACGTATTCTTACTTAAACAATTTCTATCAGCGGCACAGCAGTTGATTAGTTACTTTAAAAAAAAACCTCTGTTGGCCCTGGAAATTATATGTAGATATAATATTTTGGTTTATTTATACTTATAGTCTCTAGGAGCGTAATTACAAAGATAAAGTACATTATAACAATAATTAACTTGCCGTGTACGGAGTAAGAATATAATTCACCACTCCCTATCTTACCCGTAGATGTCAGAAAAGACGACTGAGGGACATAATAAGCATATAACATCTGTGCAAGAGAAGGAAAACTCGAAACACAACCCTATTCCAACACGTCTGACCAGTGTAGGTCAATTGCCCTTCCACTATGGAAGAGGCCTGAGCCCAACATACAGAGGGTGGGATATATATAGGCTGAAATTATTATGAGATGATGATAACAATAATATTATAGGCGCGTTTTTAATTTAAATCCATACTATGAATTATATATTCTACAAATAGAATTTTCCTACTAGACTAAAATAGAATTACACACAAACATATTGTAATTAAAGTACCTGCTTCTCAAATGTAGAGTATTATTCATTAAGATATAGTATGTCTAAAGTCGCTCTAATGTCTCTCAACGAAGATATGTATGTGTAATACAAGGGTTATATCCCATTTCATAGGTAAACAATACCAGTACAACCTACCTCACGTACGTAACTCTTTGTGTTAACAGTAGAGGTCGAGTAAACAATTACAGCTATTATTTCATAGATGTGGTTTTGGGAAATATGTATGTATGTATATATATATATATATATATATCCAATTCTGATATACCAAAACGACTATTATTACTGACAATGTCTCCTTTACTAGTCATTAGCGCGGTTAGCACGGTAGCTCGATTTCGTACAGACGTACGTACAGAAAATTTCTCGCGCAATGAACAATGTTAAATTGTCATTATGATAAAGAATTGACATTGATAGTTGGTTGGTTGTCAAATATATATATATATATATATATATATATATATATATATATATATATATATATATATATATATATATATAGGTATATGTTTGTTCAGTAAATGGAGAACTCAATCTGCTTCAAAAACGGTTGCGTAGATGTTATGAAACTAGCCAAAATAAGTGCCTAAAGAAAGTTATCGGGGGCACTGATATTTTCTATGTAGATCTAAATTTACTCAGAAAATAAATTTCTATCAAAGTACATCTAAGTTCACTCACGAAATATTTTTTTTAACAGGTAGCAACATTTTGTATGGAAAAATAAAATAATTGTATTTAATACTTGCTTTGCATTTTTATTATATTTTTTAACCCTTCCTGGGACTTCTACAAATATTTCAAAACTAAAATTAATCAAACAAGTTCAGCTTTTCTCGACAGAGGTTAATTCATATATATATATATAATATATATATATATATATTATAAATTTTGCTCGAACTGAGCATCATTGTATCGTACTTCTAAATTCTTCCTTAATAATCGAGAGTTGACTTTATTCCAATGAGCACGTAACTCGAGCATAATAACTCAGTCTCATTTAATAATCATAAAATAAAGTGCACATCATGCCTAAGGAAGTTTTCACTAAATAATTTTAATAACGAGTCCGCTTAGCTAACTCCATCTTGATTTTCGGTCAAAGTTATTGAAATATAACAGTATAAAAAGTAAGAAATATGCAGACTCACGAACTGTTGAATTTTTAATATAATTAGGATTAAGACATCGTCTGGCTAAAGTTACTGTCTGGGTAAAATGAGGTCAAGAATTTTTTTTTATGAAACACTTGTTTAAGAGTTGAACAAATTTAAGAAGATAATGACTATTGACAAATCTTACCAATACAATTTTATACTACAAAAATTTATTAGGATATAAATTATTTTCACTCATTCTTGAAAACAATACTGAATATACGTACACTTTTTTTTGGGGTAGGCCATGGCCAGCACACCCGCCGCCCAGCTCCGTGCGGGGTGACAGAGAGATCTTATACTTGCGCTGCAACTGCTGTAGAATAAGTTGTTATAAAATCCTATAACTACTCGATTTTATTGACATACTAGCTTTTGCCCGCGGCTTCGCCCGCATTAAAATTAACTTGCATATTGAACTATTATCGTAAAGAATATTATCGCCATAAAAAGTATTCTATTTCTTAATTTAAGAAATACTCTATCTATGTATCCATTTTCATCCAAATCTGCTCAACAGTTTACGCGTGATTGAGTAACAAACATCCAAATATCTTCACAAACTCACATTTGAATATTACTTCCAGACTTGTAGTTCAGATTCCCGTGGAAATACGATGATGAATATGTCTTTCCTTAGTCCCTGATAATGTAGCTTCCCATTGGTGAAAAAAAAAATTATATCGATCAAATTCCCGCAGTTTCATCTACGTAGACCTCATTCCCATGCGAATGCCGAGATAAAAAATGCCTATGTGACTCACAACACAAAAACAAAAAAATTTGAACCGTTTTTTAATTATAGGTATCGTGCAAATAATTGTGTGCATAAATAAAACTTATTATTTTGATAGACAAACAGACGCTTCAAATTTATTTATTTGTAGAGATAGAAAATTGACTTAATATCTCGACTTACTGTCTGGTAGCGGTTAGGAATATTAACACGCTTTCATTGTTTGTAGGGTGTCCCAAAATACTACTAAGACAAAGATTTACATCAATCTGGACTAATTGGTGATGCCGTCTGGCCAACAATGTCGTCCGTCAGGCAGCCGGTCATAAAATGTTGCTAGAACCTATGCCCTATATCTACGATGGGAGAAGAGTACTACATATTGCGTCGATCCAAAGTAATTAGGATAAGAGTAAGATAATGATGATATCTAGGCTGGGTGTCTTCGACTATATGCGTTTCACCCTTTTAGGCCTGCCTAAAATTATTCCTAAGTGCGCTTACCCCAAAAAACAGATCGGTATACAAAATTTCATATATCTTTGGCTATGTACTTTTCACCCTCTTAGGGGTTGAATTTCCCGTCAGCGCGGAGGAGGTGACGATGGATACGGACCGTTAATGGACCCCGTATCCATTCGTCTCCTCCAGGCCAACCTCAACCACACCGCCGGTGCGCAGGACGTGTTCCTGCAAGCCATGGCGGAGTGGTTGATAGGAGTAGCCGTAGCCGCGGAGCCGTACGTGGTGCCCGACCGGCCTAACTGGTTGGGTAGCACCGATGGCACCGTGGCAATCGTCGCCTCCACGTCGTGGCCTTCGTCGCCTCTGACCCTTAGGGACAGGGGCGTCGGATACGTCGCGGCGGACTGGGGGGAGATTACGCTCCTCGGAGTCTATCTCTCCCCTAACTGGAGTGTGACCGATTTCGAGGCCTCCCTCACCATCATGGAGGCCTCGTTACGGCGAATGGCATCGCGCCAGGTCTTCGTCTTGGGGGACTTCAACGCCAAGTCCGTGGCGTGGGGGTCTCCCCGGACGAACGACCGAGGACGGGCGATCGAGGAGTGGGCGGCGGCACTGGGCCTCTGTTTGCTGAACAGGGGCTCGGTGCATACGTGCGTGCGACAACGGGGCGGGTCGATAGTGGACCTTTCGTTCGCTAGCCCCGAGGTCGCCGCACGCGTGGGGAGCTGGCGCGTCGTGGAGGAGGTGGAGACCTTGTCGGACCACCGGTATATCCGGATGGAGGTCTCCCCGGTAATCCCGATGCCCAGCAGGGGTCACGGGGCGGATGGACGTCCTGCGTTCCCGCGATGGGCTGTGGGTCGCTTAGACCGGGAACAGCTGGCGGAGACAGCCATCGTTTACTCGTGGCTGTCCTCTGCCAACCAGTCGGACGGGGTGGACGCCGAGGCTGGCCGCATCCGCAGTGCGTTGACGCAGATCTGCGATGCGGCCATGCCCCGGGTACGGCGTCCGCCCCCGAGGACTGTCTGTCAGACGCCCAGTTTGGGTTTAGGAGGGGTCGTTCGACGATCGCGGCTCTGTTGCGCCTGAGGGCCGTGGCGACTGAGGCCGTCACCGGTGGGGGAGTGCTGTTGGCGGTGTCCCTAGACATCGCCAACGCATTCAATAGTCTGCCATTCAGCTGCATCAGGGAGGCGCTCCGGTATCACGGAGTGCCAGCTTACCTGAGGCGGCTAGTGGCAGACTATTTGGTGGGGCGCAGCGTCCTCTGTACCAACCGAGCAGGGGACGTTGTGCGAACGCCCATGACGTGCGGTGTCCCACAGGGGTCGGTCCTCGGACCCACCCTGTGGAACATCGGCTACGACTGGGCGTTGCGGGGGAGCCTCCCGCCCGGGCTGGGCGTGATTTGTTACGCCGACGACACGCTCGTCACAGCCCGCGGTGGGACGCTAGAAGAGGCGGTAAGCCTGGCGACCTATGGCACCGAAGAGGTCGTCAGGCGGATCGAGGCGATGGGGTTGAGGGTCGCCCTGGACAAGACGGAGGCCCTCTTGTTCCATGGGCGCCTTATGAGCCCTCCCATCGGCGTCTCGATCACCGTCCGATCGGTTGACATCAGCATCCGGGCCCATATGAGGTACTTGGGCCTGGTGCTCGACGGGCAATGGTGGTTCCGGGAGCATTTCCGCAGGCTCGCTCCGCGGCTCGTCGGCGCGGCGTCCGCCCTATCGTGGCTAATGCCGAACGTGGGCGGACCGAGCGCTACGTGCCGACGGCTGTACACGGGGGTCATCCGGTCGATGGCCCTGTACGGCGCACCGGTGTGGGCGGGGTCCTTGACCGTCCGACTTAGGGCCCTTCTGTGGCGACCACAGAGGGTCATGGCGGTCAGGGCCATCCGCGGATACCGCACGGTTGCGACGGAGGCAGCGTGCCTGTTGGCCGGGACTCCCCCGTGGGACCTGGAGGCGGAAATGCTCGCCGAGTTGTATCGGCGGGTGTCGGGCGTGTGTGCGCGGGGAGGGCGGTGTGATCTCGTTAAGGGATCTCACCGCCTGGCGCGTCGACGCCCGCCGAGACGTCATTGCCCGTTGGGCAGTCCGGCTGGAGAGGCCTCGGTTCGGGGTGCGAACCGTGGAGGCCTTCCGGCCGGTGCTGATGCAGTGGTTGGAGAGGCGGCACAGGGTGCTCTCCTTCCGACTAGTGCAGGTGTTGACGAGGCACGGGAGCTTCGCCAAATACCTGCACAGGGTCGTGAGGAGGGAGAGTACACCGTCCTGCCACCACTGCGATTGCGACGAGGACACGGCGCGCCACACGCTCGAGGCCTGCGCAGCTTGGGCAGTGCAGCGCCGTGAACTCGTCGCAATCATCGGTGCCGACCTGACGCTGCCGGCCATCGCTAGGGCGATGGTCGACAGCGTCAGGAACTGGGACGCGGTCGCAGCCTTCTGCGAGACAGTGATCTCGCAGAAGGAGGCGGCGGATCGTCTGCGCGTGGAGCGCAGCCTCGATGAGGAGATCCGCCGCCGGCGACTGGGGCGGCGCAGGCGCAACTATCTGCGCCTCATGCCGCCCTAGCCGAGGCCGCGGGTGACGTGACCGGGGATTAGTCCGTCACCCGCCGAGAGGCCGACCGCGTGAGGAAAGACCGACGTCCTCCCCGAGGGGGGGACGTCGGTCGATGGGAGGGTACCCCGCGTAGGGGGTATTCCGTCGGGCCGACCACTGACGACAAGTAAACCTGCTCCGGTGGTCGGCCCAATGACGAAGGCGAGGTGGTTTTTGGGTGGGTTGCGGGAGTTGCGTGCTTAAGCCCCTCTGTCGCCCCGGACGGAGTGGTGCGGAGGCGCGCCGACCGCGACCCACCCAAAAAAAAAAAAAAAAAAAAAGGGGTTGAATTTCCAAAAATTCTTTGTTAGTACTCATCATCATCATCTCAGCCCATATACGTCCCGCTGTTGGGCTCGGGCCTCCTCCATAATGGAAGGGTAATTGACCTACTATACCACGCTGGTCAGACATGTTGGTATAGGGTTTTATTTTGAGTTTGCCTTCTCTCGAATAGATGTTATATGCGTTTTATATCCCTTAGTCGTCTCGTACGATCACCCACGGGTAAGATAGGGGTGGTGAATTGTATTTTTACTCCGTCACCACACGGATTATGTTAGTACTCGCTTATCCCAAAACAGAACTTTCACGTTCCTACCTACCATGGTCCTACATTGGTCCTACCATTATTTTAGGTTATACACTTTTCAGGCCCTTAGGGGTGAGACTGCCAGAAGTTCTTTCATAGTGCTTGGTAAGCGAGCACTAAGAAAAATAATTTGAGGTAATCCAAGAGAGCCGACCGTGTACTAAAATAACCGTTCCTCAGCTCACTGATTTTGTGTAAACGCTTTTCCCCCCTTAGGGTTAAAATTGCAAAAAACTCTTTTTTAGTGAGCACTCTCCCCAAGAAAGACAACTTCATACAAAATTTTACGTTTCTAGGCCTAATGATTTCAGCTATATATTTTCACCCCCTTATGGGTTGAGGTTCAAAAAATAATTTCTTAGAGCTCACATACAACAAAAGAAAGTGAATTGCATACAAAGTTTTACGTGCCTGGCCCCAATAGTTTCGTCTATACGCTCTTCACCCCCTTAAGGGGGTGATTTTCCAAAAACTCTTTGCTAGTATTCGTGTACCCCAAGAAATACGACTGTGTAAAAAAAATACGTTTCTAGGCCCAGTGGTTTCGGCTGTATGCTTTTTGGTCTTTTAGGGGTTGAATTTCATCCCCATATAAATGAAATTTCCAAAACGTTAGAATGAATATTTATTTATTTATAATAAAGTGCTTTAATACAATGATTCATGGTTCTATCATCAAAAATGACGAATTTCCATACAAAATGTCATCCCCTATTTCAACCCCTTATACCCATTTTTTCGCAATAAAAAGTAGCCTATGTCCTTTCTCAGGCTTTATTCCATCTCTGTACCGAATTTCATCAAAATCAGCTCAGTGGTTTAGGCGTGAAAGCATATCAGACAGACAGACAGACAGACAGAAAGACAGACAGACAGACAGAGTTACTTTCGCATTTATAATATTAGTAAGGATTGTCCTAGATAACCATAATCACAGTCGTAATAATTTCTTGTAAAATTATCATTACGATATGGTTCTTGTTTTAAAATAATTAATAAACATTATTAAATTACATGTTATATCTTTAATCATTTTAAAAATAAAATAAGTAATAAATTTTTTTTTCTTCACATTTCTATCCTTTTTCTTACGTTCCTTTTTAGGGTTCCGTACCCAAAGGATAGGACCCTATTACTAAGACTTTGCTGTCTCTCCGTCAGTCTGTCTGTCACCAGGCTGTACGTATCTCAAGAACCGCCATGGCTATACGGTTGCAATTTTTAGAAATTATATATTTCTGTTGCCGCTATAACAACAAATACTAAAAACAAATATTTAAGAGGATACCCATACAACAAACGCGATTTTTATAGATAATGGTACGGAACCCTACGTGCGCGACTCCGACTCGTACTTAGCCGGTTTTTTTTTTCACAGTTTCATGCATTTTGTATGCAAATTTCAAGTATCTAGTTCATCCGGAAGTGTGTTAAACACACTTCCTGATAAAATAAATAAATACATAAAAAAATTTTTCAATAAAAACCGACTTCAAACAAAAAACAATTCCCAAACAAATTAATATGCACTAAAAAGCAAAAAAATAATTCTTCTACAACTTGATGAAATGAAAAAATATAGAGTACTTAAAAGTCAATCAAATTATTACGAAAATATAATGTAGTTACAATTATTGTCATTTTTGGAGTCGGTGTCAGCCAAGGTAAGTTTGTAACTGTAACAACAGGTTTTCCCGTGGATGCCATAGTCAAAACTAGATGAAATTGAAATGGGACTACACGGGAAGCACCAGCTTTCAAATAAACAAAGAATAATCAAAATTGGTTTACCCAGTCGAAAGTTCTGAGGTAACACACATAAAAAAAATACAGACGAATTGAGAACCTCGTCCTCTTTGAAGGTAGTTAAAAAAAAATAAAAAAATTCACCCTGACAGACATAGAAGAAAGCGACGAAGCGGTAAAATGCTACACGTGTTTGGCCGTGCTTTGTAGATTTTGTTAATATAAATATCAGTCGAGGCTCTCGTGAATACTAGAATGTTAATAAGCAATCAATGTGGTTCATAACGTCTTCAGCGATCATTTTTCTCACCTGCATACAAGATCTGTAATTAATTAACAACTACTGTGTTTCCCGAGCGCATATCTTTCTTTAAAGGAGGGTTAAGATCAGCTCTTTCTTCACGGTAAGCAGTGGCCTAACTATATTGCAGATGTATATGAGCGACAGTATTACTTAGCGTCAGGTATGCTGCTTATTTATTTGCCACTATAAGCAATAAAAAAAATACGAAAACACTCACGAGGACTACTGACAGAAGTGAAAACTTAACATGAACAAACAGTTGTTATTTTTGGACGTTTAAATTAATTGCTGGCATTGAAAATTTATAAATTAAAACACTACATTTATTTGGATATTAGGAACCCGCCCTCGCTTTGCTTCGGTTATAGGTTATAGTCGTTTTACCCGCGTAGTTCCCGTTCCCGTGGGAATACTGGGATAAAATATAGCCTAGTTTATGCCCTGATATTATAGCTTTCCATTGGTGAAAGAATTTTTGAAATCGGTCCAGCCGTTTTGAAGATTACCCGGAACAAACAGACAGACGGACAAAAATTTTTTAATTGCTATTTTAGGCATAGGTGTCGTGCAAATAACCGTGTGAGCATGAAAAAAGCCTATTATTTTGACATTACAAACAGACACTCCAATTTTATTTATTGGTATAGATGACTTCTATAGGCATAGATATAGTGACATTGATATAGTTACAGATGTGTAGTTTTAACATGTCACGTGACCAAGACTTTTTTAGACTTACACTTTTTTAATCTGAACTAAAAATTTTGTCAACAAATATCATTCACATTTTTTGTTATAAGCCCAACTTTCTGAGGGTGTTTGTGTGTGGAGGATTTTGGTGATGCCTTTGGTATCAGCGAGCCTCAATGCACGCATTCACACTCCCTTCACTTTCTTCGCGGTAGGCAGCGGCCTTGTAAAGGTCCATGAGCGGCAGCAACACTTACCATCAGGTGTACAGTTTGCTCGTTTGCCACTGCCTGCAATAAAAAAAAAAACCTATTCTCCTATTCTGAACCGGGTAAAGAATGACTTTTTGGCATTTTAATCTCTTTGCCTCATTCAGTGTTTTCCAGGTATTTTTATTCCCATCCTAGAACTATTGCTAGTTAATGGAAATAGATCCATCGTTTATTCGATGTAAGTAACTATTGCACAGCTAAATGTAGGGCCTATAAGAGTCATATAGCGTACCTGTGTAAGACTTTGCAATTTAATAGACCTATAAAGTGTATGCATTTTTATCGACCGGTGGAATGAAATTATATTAAGATATACAAGATTTATTCTAAGAATTCTAATAATATATACTACACCCTAAATAATAAAAACCCACCCACTAAATGTGGTGATTACGGCATTATTCGCTCTTAAGAAAGCCTATTTACCGCCCGGAATAAACGTCAATAGAATGAAAGATTGCTGAAAATTGATATGTTGTATATAAAACTACTTTACAGATTTCATGGTCGCGGCCGGATAAATACAAACACGACAAAATCCGTAGTTTTATTTGCAACTAGCAACCCGACCATTTTTTTTTTCTTTGTGGCTGATGGAAAATGCATTTACGGATGCCCCCCCTTGATGGTATCGGGAAGGTATGTGGGACTCACCGGGCGGCTATCAACCTCCCGGAATACCCACTAAAAACCATCAGCTGCTCCACTCCCCCGTCATTCGTGGAGCGTCAGAGGATCGCCTTTCGGCATTCGACTCGGACGCCCCGACGGTAGGTCTGTTGGCCTCAGCTCTGTATTATGCTACGAGGGAAGAAGGCGCACATACTATTGCCGCCGTCTGCCTGGCTGACGCCTACGCAGAGAGTCAGCAGTGGCATCTGCCTCGCCTTGTCTCTCTGCGGCCTTCTTTTGCGACATCACGGCTTCGCAGAAGGAAGCCGTGGCCGCCCAGTACGCAGGGTTGTCGAGCATTTTGCCTATTACAGCCACCAGCGACAGGTCTTCTCCAATCTCGGTCACCAGGGCGTGCCGCTGGGACCCCCAGGTGGAGCAAATCTCAAGAGTGTGACGCGCATCGTCGGTTGGCGCGCCACACTCATGGCAGTTAGGGGCCGCTTCTCGCCTAGCGATTTGATGCAAGTACTTACCGAAACATCCGTGTCCAGTAAGTACTTGCGTCAACTTAAAACTCATGTTGCCATGATTCCTGTTCAGCCACCGGTGGAGGTGGGGACCAGCCGCAGTCACCGTCACTTGACCTGCTGCAGGGGAGTCAAGATCCTCCCTCCATCGGCGGGTTAAAGCCCTATGGGCCGCCGCCTGCATTCTCTTGTAGACTGCGGGAGAGAGCTGTTCGCCCCGGCCTTGCATCATGGCACGGAAACCATATGTTTCTGCCTGGAGCTCCGCCTGTAGTTCCCAGGGTGAACTAGCAACCCGACCTTGCTTCGACTCGGTTTCAGTTGTCTTATCCGCGTAGTTCCCGTTTCCGTGGGAATACCGGGATAAAAATGTAGCCTATGTTATTCCCTGATGTTATAGCTTTCCATTGGTGAAAGAATTTTTAAAATCGATTCTGTGGTTTAAGTGTGAAAGCATAACAAACAAACTTACTTTCGCATTTATAATAGTAAGAAAGTGTAATATTCGCATAAACATCAGAAATCATTACAATTGATATGCAATATAAAAATTGGAATTTTATTACATAATCATCATTATTGTCATCATCATCATATTCATCATCACAGCTCATGAACGTCCCACTGCTGAACTTGAGCCTGCTTTGCAATAGGACCGGGAACTGACCTAGTATACCACACTCGTCAAACATGTTGCTATACAGGATTTTATTTCAAGTTTTCCTTTTCTTGCATCGATGTTATAGTCGTCTTTTACGGCACACACGGACAAGAAAGAGGATGGTGAATTTTTCTTACAATCAGACATCATATGAATAATTTTATTATAGCGTATTGTAGATAGTTATCTATATACAGTATGTTTATGATGTGGCGACAAAGTTTTAGGAAGCGCATAATGATGTAGTCAAGAGTGGCAATAAACAAGCGGTCATAAAACTATGCGGTACGACCGGCCAGTGACATTAACCAAGTTATATTATTACAGTAGACTACGTAATACAGTTGTTCAAATTCACGAGCATGCGTAAACTTTGCTTGTGGTATGTTGTGTATATACACAATTCCTTGGTGTGTGTGTACATGTGGTATTTTGTGTAATTTAGAAAAGTGACGATTGTTCTAGTGTTAATGTGATTGGGTGTGCTTGTGGAATCTGGTCTAGCCAGATTGTTTCCTCTATTATTAAAAGAAAATATAAATTTATCGTCATTCGAGGCGCTTAGAACATTGGAATTAATATGAAACATGCTGTATAAAACTTTAATTAAAAGAAGTTACTTCTAAAATGACGAGCCCTATGATTTTCATGATAGATCTAGGAATGTGGCTAAGTTCCGATCCAGTGGTAGATAATTTAATATCATTATAAACAAAATGTAAGATTGATAATAAATGATTCAATTTGCACATTGAAATGGCAATAGCCAGGCTACATCGTTCGTCAAACTGACAACCGTTGGGGAAGAAATGTTCTCGAGTGACGACCACGAATCGGATGACGCAGCGTATGACGATCCCCTATTGGATGGACTGACGATATCTTGAATGTTGCAGGGAACCGTTGGATGCAGGTGGCACAGGACCGATCTCAGGGACATTCTGCTGGAGAAGCCTCTGTCTAACAGTGGACGTCTAACGACTGATAGAGGATTGAAATGTATGAAATATATATATATGATTGAAAGTATAATGTATTGAAATGTATAAAATCCACTCCAGTTTAGCTATGCATACGCACGCACAGACACTTATAGATATGAATTTGAACATAATGAAAACCTAAGAGGGAAGAGAAATTATATTTTACTAGCAACCCATCCTCGCTTTGCTTCGGTTTCAGTCGCTTTATCCATGTAGTACCCGTTCCCGTGGGAATACCGGGATAAATTATAGCCTATGTTACTCCCTGATATTATAGCTTTCCATTGGTGAAAGAATTTTTGAAATCGGTTCGGCGGTTTAAGCGTGAAAGCGTAACAAACAAACAAACAAACTTTCGCATCATCATCATCATCATCATTTCAGCCTATTGCCGTCCACTGCTGGACGTAGGCCTCCCTCATATTGCGCCACAATGTGCGGTCCTATGCCGCCTGCATCCAACGACGCCCAGCAACTTTCACTAGGTCGTCGGTCCACCTAGTGGGGGGGCGTCCTACACTGCGTCGTCCGATGCGTGGTCGCCACTCGAGAACCTTTCTTCCCCTGCGGTTGTCGGTTCGTCGAGCGATGTGGCCTGCCCATTGCCACTTCAGCGTGCTAATTCTTCGTGCTATGTCGGTTACACCCGTTCTTCTGCGGATTTCTGTATTCCGGATTCTATCTCGCAGAGAAATCCCGAGCATAGCCCGTTCCATAGCACGCTGAGCGACTTTGAGCCTTGATATGATACGCATACGCATTTATAATATTAGTAAGGATGCCTCACGATTCTGATTCGGGTAATCGATCGAAAAAGCGCCGTCAAAATCTTCGTGGATTGTATTTGAAGGGTCGTTCTATCTGACAGCTAGATATATATTATAATTAAAACTCGTCCTTACTACGTGACAGTATATTTTTTTGCAGTTATACTTACTTCATTTGGTGCGTTACAAAAAACTGATGAGACTTTCATTTTACTATGCGCGCACGCCGTCACAATAAACCGACACCCTGAAGTTAGATAGTCAACATTTTTTACGATGCGCTCGCACACCGTCATAAATGTCAACTAGATAATGCGTTATAATATAAATAATAAATAGAAAATAAACTTTCAATGTATTAAATATTTTTTTCTTTAATTAATGTCGTTTTTTAACCGACTTCAAAAAAGGAAGAGGTTTCTCAATTCAACCGTATAGGTACATGCTTTTTTTATGTTTGTTCGCAGATAACTTCGCCGTTTATGAACCAATTTTGATACTTCTTTTTTTGTTGGAAAGGGTATACTTCTTAAATGGTCCCATGAAAATTTTATCGAAATTATTTATTCATTTAAAGACAAAAAATTATCTACATTGTCTACATTATTGAAGTCGGTTTCTTTTTTTTTTTGTAAAAAAGATATTTCTGCAAACGTTTTTAGAAAGCAATTTTTAGAAAAAAATCAGAAAGATTTTTATCTTGATATGCCAAAGAAGTATAACTTCTTACATGCGTACATAAAGTACACACATGCTTTTTTTAGTTAGTATAACCACACATAATTAAAACATTCAGTAGGCGTTCAAACTAATTCTACATTATATGGAATACTGGTTGCTTGTAACATATGCGTTCATCAATTTCAATAGCATGCTTGTTAGATATTATTGTATGCATTTATCTATAAGCCTGTCGACTGCCAGTGTTGGACATAGACGATTTGCAAATAACGGTACTCTGTAACGTTAACGATGTCGTCAGTCCACATGGTACAAGGCTATTTTAACATAAGGCATACAAGGCTATTTTATCCGTGTGGTGACGGAGTAAGAATACAATTCACCACCCCCTATCTTACCCGTGGGTGATCGTACGAGACGACTAAGGGATATAAAACGCATATAACATCTATGCGAGAGAAGGCAAACTCGAAATAAAACCCTATACCAACACGTCTGACCAGCGTGTTATAGTAGGTCAATTACCCTTCCATTATAGAGGAGGCCCGAGCCCAACAGTGGGACGTATATGGGCTGAGATGATACAAGGCTATTTTATACCGAATATTTGTTTGTTCATAACATATAGAAGTAATATTTATGTATTTAATATATATGTTATTTTTTTTTACTTAGAGACAACATTTTTTACAAGGGTTCAAGCCACAAAAGGAGGGAAACTGACCTTACTACACCATGCCGGTCAGACAGGTTAGTGAAGGTTTTTTTTTGAGATTTTCTTCTCTTACATTATATGCATATGATATCCCTTAGTCGATTTTTACGACACGCTCGAGGAGTGTGCTGCATGGGAGGGGTAGCGCCGTGAACTCGTCACGATTATCGGTGCCGACCTGATGCTGCCGACGATCGCCAGGGAGAGGCTCGACAGCGTCAGGAACTGGGACGCGGTCGCCGCCTTCTGTGAGGCCGTTATCTCACGGAAGGAGGCGGCGGATCGTGTGCGAGTAGAGCTCCTATTCGGCGACACGTTCCGCTGCCGGCGACTCGGGCGGCGCAGGCGCGAGTATCTGCGCCTAATGCCGCCCTAGCCGAGGCCTCGGGTGATCGGATAGGGGAATTGTCCGTCACCCGCAGAGAGGCTGACCGCGCGACGGCGACCGACGTCCTAGGACGTCGAGAGGTGAGGGTACCCGAAAGGGTATTCCGTCGGGCCGACCACTGACGACAAGTCGCCTCTGCTCCGATGGTCGGCCCAACAACGAGGTGACGTGGGTACGGGTGGGTTATGGGCCCGCGCGCCGTTCTTTCATCGCCCGGTACAAAATGGACCGCGCGTGCGCTTACCATAGCCCACCCATAAAAAAAAAAATTAAAAAAATTAAAAAAAAAGTCGACTTTTACGACATCTGTTCGCGATGGGAACAAAAGAAATAAAAATAGGCGAATCTTATAATATGGTATATTGTATAAGATTCAATAATTGTTAGCCCGACAATTTTGTGTGCGAATGTGTCGGTGTTCTTGTGTAATGTGTAAGTATAAGATGGCGGGTTAGTGGTCTGTATGAATGAAGTGAATGTGTAAATGAATGTGAAAGAATCTAATGAAGGTAATGATTGCGTGGGTGTATGAATGTAGTAACGGCGGCGACATCCTCCCGGCCGTTGAAAGTAGCCTTTCAACATTCTTGATCCTCAGCCGTAGGTAGAAGACAAAGACGATTGATGGCTCGACGTATGATGCCATTGGCTGTGGAGACATCGACGACACGGGGTACACCATCGGAGCCGACGTACAGTTTGTGCACTCGTCCTAAACGCCAACAAAGTGGTGGTGTATTGTCCTCTTTAATAAGTACGAGATCATTGGCACGTAAATCTCGACATCTGGTGCGCCATTTTGTACGTTGCTGCAGCTCGGCGACGTATTCAGCAGCCCAACGTTTCCAAAAATGCTGCCTAATTTGTTCGAGGCGCTGGAACTGATTGATGCGGTGTGTACCGTGCTCCAAGAGACACGGCGTCGGCAGTGAAGTCAGTGGTCTTCCTATTAAAAAATGTCCAGGTGTGAGTGGCACGTAATCATTGGGTGAAGGTGAAAGTGGACAGAGGGGACGGCTATTAAGGATTGCCTCAATTTGAGCAAACAATGATGAGAGCTCCTCGAATGTCAGATGAGCATTGCCTAAGACTCTATTTAGGTGGTGCTTGGCGGATTTCACGCCAGCTTCCCAGAGACCCCCTTGGTGAGGAGCGTATGGTGCCGAAAAGCGAAATTCTATCCCCCGACGAGACGCAAAGTCTATAATATGCTCTCTATTTGAAGCAAAGAGATATTTAATATCCTTAGCCGCAGCGACAAAATTTCTACCACTGTCACAGTATATAGTGTGAGGTAAACCACGACGAGCAATAAACCTATTTAAAGTTAAAATAAATGCATCCTTCTTAGATGGTTGACGTTTTTCTAATTTGTCATGAAGGTTAGACATATGATTTTCTTTAAGATGAAAGTTACAAAATAGTGACGATTTATTCATTTGTTTTGGTGATGGGAAACAAAGCTTACTTGGCAGAGGCCCTCCTATAAGCCATCCTAATTTGGAGCTTTGTAATATTAGCCCTTGGTCACCTAAATGGTGCTGCTCGGAACCTATTATTTGCCAGAATAGTTCAGCACCAATTAGCATTTGTATGGAAGCTGACTGGTTAAACCTTGGGTCAGCTAAAGTGAATCCTAATAGATTAAGTTTAGTAATATCAAAACTAGTTTTAGGAATATTGGATGTGATACTAGGCAACACTAAGCAAGACACATCTGCTTGGAATGATTGACACCTAGAACTAATGTGAACCATGCAGATTTCAGCACTGTATTTTATGGGTGTATCACCAATGCCAGATAGAGAAGTGTTACATGATTGAGATTTTATATTTAATTTGTTTTTAATTTCCTCGGTGATAAATGAAGTTTGACTACCACTGTCGAGTAAGGCACGAATAGTCAAAGTTTTACCAGTGGTAGGGTTTCGAATCTGAATTTCAGCGGTACATAACAATACCTCTGAGGTAGAAATGGATGACAAGGCTATTGAGTCAGACATTTCTGTTGCCTCATTCTGTGGAGAGTCATGTAGCATGGTATTGTGACGTTGTTTGCAAAGCCTACACGTGCCAGGTAATCGACAACGTGACACCACATGACCACCTCGTAAACAATTAGTACATAAATTGAGAGATGAAACTAAAGACATCCTTTCCTTATGGGACTTTGATTTAAAATTTGAACAGTCATATATGCGATGACTACCTTGACAAACTACACAAACTACTTTGGGAGCCTTTGGGCCACTCGAAGTCATCACTAATGCTTTAGATTGATTTTTACAATACGGTACATTATTAAATCTAGATCTATTATTACTGTTATCTTGCCTCTCAATTTTATTGCGATGAACCGTTTCAAAAACATCAGCACGTGATTTTAAAAAAGAAAAGAATTGATTTAATGTAGGAATATCCGTCAAATTGTTCCTATGCTCTTCCCATTTAAATATCGTACTACTATCTAATTTAGTAGTTAACATAAAAATAACTAATACGTCCCACTTATCGGTGGGAAGACCAAGGGTGCTGAGAGCCCGCAAGTTCTTTGTTACATGGTCTATTATATATCTTAATGACTTGTCGGTCTCTCGCACTGTTTCAAAATTAAATAAAGATTTCAAATGAGCATAAATCAATTGGCGTTTGTTGTCATATCGTTCGCACAATAATAACCACGCTTGCGAATAATTACTATCTGTGACTTCTAAATTAGATATAACACCCCTGGCTTCGTTCTCTAAATAAGAATTTAAGTAAAAGAATTTATGAATATTTTTAATAGCATCGTTTTCGTGAATTAAAGCATTAAATGTTTCTTTAAACTCTAACCACTTAAAATATGAGCCATCGAATTTAGGTATTTTTATTTCCGGCAATTTAAAGCCAAGAGAGTTATTTTTGCTGCACTCATCATGATGATGACAATGCGAAGTCACACTATGAGAAGGCTTAGATTTAATATCGGCAGGATTCGAGTTGGAATTAGTCTCGATTAATTTTTGAGCAAATGCGATACAATGATAGAAATCTTGTTCTATTGCGTCGCGAGCGCTTAACTCAGCGGTTTGATTCATAGCGTTAACAACTTCTATTTCACTTTGCAACTCGTCGAACGATATGAATAACGCCTCAAACTTAGACAACTTCATTGCAAGTTTACTTATTTCTATTTCAGAAACAGATTCTAACGAACACAAATCGTCAACATGTTTTTTAAATTTAGTTACGCGTCCTCTAATGGAGCTGCGTTTATATGTTAACTCTTTAAGCTTATCGTCTGACATTATAAAACTCGCAATGAAATATAAATAGTAGTTAAGTTAGCTATTAGCTAATGAATAGAATTTGCATACGATACGCTCCTCACGAAAGGTTCGCTGAAGTCGGGCGCAGGTAGCCGGTGACGTCACACGGCTGATCACGCGCTGCAATGGTAGGGATGAACAAAGATGCAACAGCGCACGGGCCGGCCGCAGCGATAAAAACATGCAGTGCACTGGAATGTGATAACAACGCAAATAAATATAATGTGTTTTTACTAGTGAATTGACGAGGATGTATGTGATTTGAGCAATAGGGAAGCTTTAGAATGATAGACAGAATAATTTAGTGCATAGAATTATTATATAGTGCGGTTATTAACGCTGTTTGTGCGAAATAATAATAGTTGAAATAAGAATTTCAAATAAGATGAGCGAGTGAAACGATGTATAATAATAACGAGGTAGGTAGGCAAGTGCGAGTATATGTAGGTAGGCTATGTTAGCTAAACTGCATATGATTTAGCTATAATTTGCTATAACTCCCTAGTAGGCATGAAGTTTGTTGCAATAAAATGAATAGATAAGCTTAGAAATAGGTCTTATCTAGATAGGCTGAACATTCGGTCGCTAAAATCACTGCTTACACGAATTTAAGCGGAAAGTAAGGAAATATAGATAGGAACGAGCTCACTCAGACAGGATAGTGCAGTTGTAGTCTTGTAGTCCTCCTTGGCTGTATCTGCGCCTGCTGCGAAACTCTTCCGATCGATGACGTGTCCCTCTGTATAGTAATAGGCGCTTGTAGGGATGAAATATAGGCTGTTCCTGATGAATTTCGGCTTGTGCTGCGCGTAGTAGGTGTTAGGCACCGCTGATTGCTTCGGATTAGCCACCAAAGTCAGCAGCGCATGTAGGTACCACGCGGCAAATCTTCTTTACGTTGCAGGAACAAAGAGACCTGCAATCAGACTGCTACCCGGCAGGTCCTGTCACGGTCGCCACTTTTTGTTCGCGATGGGAACAAAAGAAATAAAAATAGGCGAATCTTATAATATGGTATATTGTATAAGATTCAATAATTGTTAGCCCGACAATTTTGTGTGCGAATGTGTCGGTGTTCTTGTGTAATGTGTAAGTATAAGATGGCGGGTTAGTGGTCTGTATGAATGAAGTGAATGTGTAAATGAATGTGAAAGAATCTAATGAAGGTAATGATTGCGTGGGTGTATGAATGTAGTAACGGCGGCGACAACATCCACTGGTGAAATAGGGAGTGGTGAATAGCATTCTTATTCTGTCGCCATACGGATGACGAGTATTTATAAAAATATAATAATAATTCCTCAAAATCAGATCAACTTTGACTCGTAATAAAATCTTTTTCAGTTGTTTGTATTATAAAAATAATTAAATTTTTTCATTTTGCTATGTATAGGACTAAAATATCAGTACCTAATATTTTTCAGTCAAATAATGGCAGGCAACGAAACAAAAGCAAATAAATATCAGCCTATTTAGTTAATAGGATGAATTTGAAAACAAAGTACTGAATTGTTATGTTAAAGATTGACTGCCGGAATTAATGGGTCGTTTAACAAGATAATAGTAATTTACATGTATACACTAAGCGTAGTACTTATGTCCAATTTGCATAATAATATTGCATGATTGAGTACTTATCACTGAATTTTCGTATGGACATTTCAGCTCACAGATACCCCACTGCTGGGCTTGAGCCTCCTATACAGACAGCAAATCAAACTATTACACTGATCAGTCTGGTCATTATAAGGTTTTCTATTTATATTTTTTTTAATGAAAGTTTTATAGGCGGCACATATGGCCTAGTGATTAAGATACTCACCTACCGTGCCAATGTCGTCGTCGTGTCGTGTCGAGTTTGAATCCCACATAGGACAATACTTTGTGCGATCCGCACATTTTCGTGCTGATTCTAGATGTAATTTGTGTCCATCTATACTCTATACCAATATTATAGAGACGTCATTACCCGTTGGGCGGTCCGGCGGAGAGGCCTTGGTTCGGGGTGCGAATCGTGGAGGTCTTCCGGCCGGTACTGATGCAGTGGTTGGAAAGGCGGGCGAATGTGTTGACGGGGCATGGGTGCTTCGCCAAATACCTGCACAAGGTCGTTAGGAGGGAGAGTACACCGTCCTGCCTCCACTGCGATTACGACGAGGACACGGCGCTGCATACGCTCGAGGCCTGCGCCGCTTGGGCAGCGCAGCGCTGTGAACTCGGCGCAATCATCGGTGCCGACCTGACGCTGCCGACTATCGCCAGGGTGGGTCGGCAGCGTCGGGAATTGGGACGCGATTGCAGCCTTCTGCGAGGCAGTGATCTCGCAGAAGGAGGCGGCGGATCGCCTGCGCGAGGAGCGCAGCCTCGATGAGGCGATCCGCCGCCGGCGACTGGGGCGGCGTAGGCGCGAGTACTTGTGCCTCATGCCGCCCTAGCCGAGGCCGCGGGTGACGTGATTGGGGAATTAGTCCGTCACCCGCTGAGAGGCTGACCGCGTGAGGAAAGACCGACGTCCTCCCCGAGGGGGGACGTCGGTCGATGGGAGGTTACCCCAAATAGGGGGAATTCCGTCGGACCGACCACTGATGGCAAGTAACCCTGCTCCGGTGGTCGGCCCAACGACGAAGGCGACGTCCACGTGGGGTGGGTTGCGGGTGTGCGTGCTTACGCCCCTCTATCGCCCCGGACGGAGTGGTGCGAGGAGCGCGCCGACCGTAACCCGGGGTGGGTAAAAAAGAAAATACCAATATTATAAAGAGGAAAGATTTGATTGTTTGTTTGTTTGAATTGAATAGGCTCCGACACTACTAGACTAATTTGAAAAATTCTTTCACTGTTGGGAAGCTACATTTTCCCCGGTGAACAAAGGATATATTAAATTTTCAAAAAAGTTAGGGACCCATACTAAAACTCCAATAATGTAACCTAAGTTGTGAAAAATTACCAAAAAACTTCCTTACATCGCGTGCGCTGCGAAAACTCTGGATTATGGAATAAAGTAATGTACAACGACTTTCAGAACGTATAATTATCTCCAAAAATATCACGACAGCATATGTCTAACTATAGTTTAAAGTGTCACAATGAGTGTTTTCCTTTAAAAAAAATATATGCAAATGTCACCGCTATAAAAGCTCTTTTATATATACTTTGGTATTAATACTTATCAAAATAAATGACTGCTTTAATACCATTATATAATTTTAGAATTATTCAATTTGGACATTCCATTCGAAAGATATCACGAGTTTGAAAATGTAAGTTATTTGAAAAATGTCGCGTGGTCGCCGCCCACACCGCTCGGTTATACCACCGCACCGTAATAAGCGATGTTAGGCGTCACTGGGGTACCTACGGGAGGGGAGTCAATATCAAGTGCAGCGCCTGATGCCGCCCTAGCCGAGACCGCGGGTGACTGGACCGGGGAGTTAGTCCGTCACCCGCCGAGAGGCCGACCGCGCAAGGAAAGACTGACGTCCCCCCTCAGGGAGGGGAGGGTATTCCTCAAGGGTATTCCATCGGGCCAATCACTGACGACAAGTCATCCTACACCGGTGGTCGGCCTAACGACGAAGGCGACGTGACACGGGTGTATTGCGGGTGTGCGTGCTTACGCCCCTCCGTCGCCTCGGACGAAGCCGGCCGACGGGGTCGCCAACTGTAGCCCACTCCCAAAAAAAAAATAAAGAAATAAAGTGCCACGCGCTCAGCGGTCTTGTGCGAAATCCATTTTCACTTTTTATTCTTAGTTTTGATCGTCCCTAGCGGATGCCACCGGTTCCGTCGAGAAACCTCGCCTAAATTTTTTTTATATATTTTCAATATATGCTTTAAATTTGTTTAGAAGGTAATTAAACTCAACAAAAAAGTTTTTTTTTAACTAAACAACGATTCTTTTCAGAACTAAATTCAATTTTTTTCAAAAAATATCATATTATCTTTTACTTTTAAATCCAAACCGCTTAGCGGCTCATTCGTTTTTATAATTTTGCAATTATATTTTTATAGCTATTAAGCAAATAATTTATTATTATATATTTGATCTCAACTTTCTAGAAATAGTTCCCAGGCGAGGGTATCATGAAGGCCCCGTGATGGAGAATCTTCATCAGAAACTGAAAATTGTCTTGCAAGTCAATGAGAATACGAGTCGCAATTGCGTGCCAGAAAGTTGAGTATTGAGCGCAGAAGCTTGCTCAAGAAAATTTGAGGACTTCACAAGTACGCGCGCAAGAGTCGAGTATCGAACATTCGCAGCGTCTTTCTGAAGAAAATTTGAGAACCTCACAAGCACGTGCGCGAGAATCGATTATCGAGTGATGGCAGCGGCTTGCTGAAGGAATTGAAGAACAATTTAATTGTAGCAACCGTTATCACCAGCCCAGCAGCTGGTCAACTAGCTCATCTACCGAGGATACCAATGATCCCAACTGATCTGCCAATCCCATTCAAACGTCTTCAATTTCTGATGAAAACATCTTTCGCCCTAACTATCAACAAGTACCAAAGTCAAACTTTCGAATTAATAGGGTACAAAAAGAATGTTTTCTCATGGCCAACTGTATGTTGGTCTATCGCGGGTCGTAGGTCCTGAAAATCAATTTATTTTGCTGCTACAAAATAAATTAATATCAAATATCGTTTACAGGGAAGCTCTGACTCGATAAATTTATTTTTAGGAGCAGAGAAAGATGAAAAAATATGGCCTTTTTACAAACATTGAAAATAAAATATTAAGAAAAGAAAGAAACAAAAAATATACAAAAAATAACATTAAATTATAATATTTAATATTCGAATTTTCTTCGTAAATTTACTCTTTTTTAATAACCCCACGCTCTCTCGCGCTCTCGTACTCCCATACATACAAGAAAGTATGTATGGGAGTGTGTGTATAAAAATTGACACCTTTTGTTCAATACCCATGCGAAGTCGGGGCGGGCTGCTAGTTAATTATATGCTTTTAAAGTCCTCCTCAGCACAAGAATCATTTCCTTAGTGCAGGGTGTTGTCTTTTCAAAACAATAAAAAGAAAATTATAATAAGAGGCTGAATTGGGCAGGGGAGTAAATTTAGAAATAAACATATATAGTCACATGACGTGTTAACGCTAAAATTTTATTTTTTTTTATTGCTGTTTGTGCCCAACGAGTAAACAGCTCACCTGATGGTAAGTGATACTGCTCATGGCAATTTTCTAGGCAACACAGATCACGGGCGTCCCCCTGTGGGCTCGAGTCTTCTCCATAACGGGCGGCTTATTAACTCACACAGCGTTACATTAGAAGTGAAGTTTTTTATGCGAAACTTTTGGTATGTTATCTTTTTTTTGGGGGTGGGCCATGGTCAGCTTGTTCGTCGCCCAGCTCCATCCGGGGTGACAGAGGGGCGCCACGTAGCCCCACGACTCATCCGTTGCACGCCGCCTTCGTCGTTGGGCCAACCACTGGTGCCGAGTTTCTTGTTGTCAGTGGTCGACCCGACGGTACCCTGAGGGGATACCCTCTCCTTTCGACGTTCCTTTCCCGGAACGGCCGCCGCCGTCATGCGGTCAGCCTCTCTGCGGATGACGGATTAAAATCCCCGGTCCGGTCACCCGTGGCCTCGGCTAGGGCAACTTTAAATAGACCTGAGCTAACTACATCTGATACCGTCTGCTCAGCAATTACATTGCCAACGAAGGCTTACGCCAGGCAGGCAGCTGGTCATAAAACTATCGCTAATACCTAACTTTTGCAATATGAAAGAATAGTAGATACACATTAGGACCTCAAGTAATTACAATTAGAGCAAGGTTATAATGAATTCAAGGTATGTGACAAATACGCGTCAGTCCGGGATTTAGATGTCATTTAAGCTCTTCTTATTGCGAACTTGAGAAGAAAAGTGAAGAACAGTGGACGTTGATAGGCTGAAATGATGAAGATGATGATGAAATGAAAGAAAGATAAACGCAATATTTGTTATCAAAAAGTTTTTGAAGAATAATATAATATATATGGAATAGCTGACCAACAGATGTTGTGTTGTTTAAATCTAAAAAAATAGTATAACGACCACCTACCGGTTCCATTTGTGAATCTAAACCATGCTCGAATCCCCTTGAATACACACAAAACAATTCATCAACATCGGTCCTGCCGTTCAGCGCGTACCTGACATACACACGTACACAAGAAATATATATTATAAAGATACGCTATGGTCTGGAAACACCGTACCCAATCTGCCCGAAACGACGGACGAGCAGTGTGCGACCCCATTGGGCTGATCATCGTCATCGCCATTTGGCTGATCATTGGCACCAATTCATTGACATCCATTGCCGGTCCGACGGACTACCCTTTCGGGTAAAAGGGGTGGCCATTACACTTTCGGGTACCACCCTCTTTGAAAATAATGTTGCTGGGACGTTGGAGGGGATTTTCTTTTTTTCCTGATGGGGAAAACTTACATTAGCGCGAGTGGAGTTGCGGTCTTAGCTAGTGTAACATATTTCTTGTAGCATTCACCTTATTACGTATACTACATGTAAAGCTCGTACAGATATAATAAGAATAATTCATTTCCTATAATTGATTTGCAATTTCATTATATTAAGTGACGGCATTGAGGATAATATAATAACGAAGCTTTTTATTCTATTATATCTAATTAACGAAGTACGATTCTTCAAAGATAAATTAATTCCAGTAGTTAAAATTTATTTAATTGAATATAAATTCGCGTTATAAAGCGATATTAGCTGAAATAGGTCAGCAATCATTTTCCTGTTAAGATCACAAGGGTATTTCTTGTATTAAAACAATGCGGTACAAATGTAATCAACAGAAAAGTGGTAGTCTTAAAAAAAAGTGGAAAGCCGCTCAAAACGCCTGGCAGATCTGAAGCATCGAAATTATTTTATACAAGTATATAAGTATAGATAACAACAGGAATTAATATTAAAAAAATATCACGATCTTTTTCAGAAAATTATGATTTTTTTTTTCAATAAACCTTTATTTTCTTAATGAAATGCAAGAATTAAAAAATCTAAAATATTTCAAATAGAGACAATTTAATTCTTTTAATCAGTGATTTCTTTCATAATATAATGTAATAGTTATATCCAATGCCTCTGACGATATTACTGTGACAATTGGTCGGCACTACACTTACTATCACAGAGCGTGGCGAGGCCTCGCCACGGCATACTTCGCTTTACGCCACGCCAATGATCAGGTTTATCCTCGCCTATAGATGTTTCACATCAAAATTAAGTCTGAACATGTTTTCACTTAGACAAAAAAATTACGTTGAATGACTATAATTTTTAACTTAATAGTCAATTCGGATTTTTGTAAACAAAATGTGAATAAGAGAGAAATAGGAAATAAAAGTAGGTCAATAGTGAGTAAATAATACAAATTTATGATCATCTCGACAAACCTCTGCATGTTTACGAGCTTTTTAAAATTTAAGTGTGTTTGTGCCATTTTAAATATATACTACGTAAATCCTCCTCCTTGTGATGACGAAGTACAAATACAATTCATCACTCCATATCTTATCAGTGGGTGTCGTAAAGGATGACTAAATCATGTAATATGCATATAACACTATGCAATACAGGGAATTAACTCGTTTTGACCGTATAACCAGTGTTATAAGTCAATTTACTTTCCTACAGTGAAGAAGACTCGAATTTAATAGTAGGGTACCTATATGAATTGCAATAATGTGAACCTTATAGCCATCAAAAAAATTAATACAGAAAAATCTATTATTATTATTTATTAATTCTATATTTTAAAAGGTGTTTAAAATAAAATGGCACTATCATTATATCCTTACCTCCTTACTAATATGATAAATGCGAACGTTTGTTTGTTATGCTTTCACGCTTAAACCACAGCACCGATTTCAAAAATATTTTCACCGATTGAAACCTATGATATCAGGGAGTAACATACCCTATATTTATTCTGGTATTCCCACGGAAACGGGCACTACGTGGGTTGAAACCCAAGCGAAGCGAGGGCGGGTTTCTAGTACACCAAATAAAGTGCGCCAAACAAACAGTGAAAATCAGTTTACGTACTCGCAATGTAATAAATAGTTCGATTTATGTATCATCAACTTATCTCGGCTTGGGTCCCACTGCTGGGCTCAAGCATCCTCCATATTAGGAGGGAAATTGATCTTCCTATACCATGCTGGTCAGACAGGTTATTTGTTTCGAGTTTTCCATCTCTTACGTAGATGTCATATGCGTGATACATCCATTAGTCGTCCTTTACGACACCCACGGGTAGGAGAGGAGGTGATGAGTAGTATTTTTAGTCCGTCACCACACGGAAAAATATAAACTATTTTTGTATATAGGTGATTAAATACTTATGTTGAGTTGTATAAGAAAAAAAATATATGAGCCTAAGACCACACGACAGATGTGAAAACTTCATTAATACCGAAATACAACCTTTCTTTTTTTTTCTTTATTCATAGAGTAATAACATTTACAACATAAATAAATAAATATATATAAATTACGCCGTACGTTAAACTTAAAAATAATTAAGCATAACATAGTCGAGCGTGCAGGCTGTTTCATTTAATACCCAAACATAAAGTATACAACGAGACTTTTTTTTTTTTTTTTTTTTACGGTCGGCGCACTCCTCGCACCACTCCGTTCGAGGCGACAGTGGGGCATAAGCACGCACACCCATAATCCACTCGTGACACGTCGCCTTCGTCGTTGGGCCAACCACCTGAGCAGGTTGACTTGACGTCAGTGGTCGGCCCAGCGGAATACCCCTTGAGGAGTACCCTCCCATCGATCAACGTCCTCTTCTCGGGGAGGACGTCGGCCTTTCCTCACGCGGTCGGCCTCTCGGCGGATGACGGACTAACTCCCCGGTCCAGTCACCAGCGGCCTCGGCAAGGGATACAACGAGACTAAAGAGTAATCACTCAAAAAATACCCTATCAATCTATTACTTAATTAATTATTAAGAATTTATAGGACTCGTGTAGTGACGGATTAAGGATACTATACGTCATCACCCCTTACTTTCGCATATAATTTGTAATATCTAATCAATTCTTTTCTATGAGGTGGTTTGTAAATTTAAAAAGAATAAGCGAAAAGAGGTTAACAAAGCAAGTTTACAAAGCAAGTTTGAGTGTGACGAGCATATCACGTCGTAGGTTTTTGGACTAGAGATGTACTGGCAAAAGGTCATGTTAAGAATACTAGTATCATAGCGCATGTATGAAGACCGTGATGAGTATAAATGAGGCGCGATGAAAGTATGTCAAAATCTTTGATTGTGCGTAGTCTCTGCCTACCGCACTGAGAAACAGGCGTGAAGTTACGTAATATGGTCTTTACTAACAAACACGTAAAACATTTACATAAATGTAAAGCTTACTATGTATATGTGGTATCAAAGAGTAGGTCTGACCGTCTAATGGTGAAAGGGCCTGAAGGAAGCAAATACATTATGTAAGTAGTGCTTGCCCGCACTCTCTTAATAATACCATAAACTACCCAACCCTTTTTATTTCAAAGAATTCCGTTACATCAAACTGAAAATAACCTTTGTGGTTCAATTTCTGTTATATAGGTCATTACTGAAAAGTTTCACACGAATGCCTCTTGACGATCTTTTTGATTTCTCTGCATTTATTTTTAATGTCTCGTAACAAGATTGTTATAATGGCTCCATTTTATATTTATTCAAACAATTTTCAACGTAATGGTTCTTACAGTTCATTGCATCTTATAAGCAATAAAATATTACTGCGTACTTGGAGCAATCATTATATACTAATAATACGTCCATTCTTCTACATTATAACCATTAGCACTCTGTAGAAACGTCTACCACTTAATACTTTTTACTATTGAGACATATATTTTGCAATAAAAAGAAAGTAATCATTAAAAACATAATTTGATAAATTCGTTATCAATTACAATCTCTATGATTTTATGTAGGTACGCTAAATTATCATTTTGTGGTCCTGTATATATATTTTTTTTTTCTATTTTTTTTTTATATAAACCTGGGCCCTGCTCCAATTCGCATCAAAGTTTGGATTTGAATATTGAACAACCGCTTGAGTTTTATGTAATCTTCATTTTCACGGTGCTTCAGTTATACAATCACTTAATTTACGAATTAGTCAAATTGAAGAATGGAAGTTTCTATCTGTTATTTACAAAAACTATATTCACCAAGTAATTAGATCAATAAACTAAAGTTAGTTGGGTGCCAGACTGTATAATATTATTAGCGTAAATAATATTCTTAGATTGAAATAAATATTATGTTACATTATCTATATTTCTATATAAATAAATAAAACGAGTGAATAATAGTTATACTCGTTGGACGGTATCCAAAACAAAGGCAGAAATCTAAGCTTAAACCAGCAAATATTATAAACTATATGTATATCATTAAATATATACTAATATTTAGACGACCTTCGTCTAGTAGTACTTAGCTAAGTATTTCTTTATTGCAAAATATGTTTTTGAGACATATTTTTATTTTACACAATAATACCTCAGCTCAAACTCTCGCAAAAGAAAATACTGTTTTTGGACAAAAAACTTGCAAAAAGGGAAATCTAAGGATCAAACTGAGACTATCTGGACTGTCTTGTTTGAGCTAATTTTATTCTCAATTGCAATAGCTCAATAATCTGAATAAATTTTAAGTAAAAACAGTGCCTAAAAACAGTGTCGAATTGAATTTTCTATAAATAAATATATAAATATATTTATCCCTCCCGAAATCGCATGAATACTAAATTTCATGGTATTCGTTGCAGCCGATTCGGGGATTCTGAATATATAGAAACAGACAAGAGTTTCTCAGTTTTCTCTTTTAAAGATAGATATTTCGTCTATAAAAATATGTCATATCGAAGGACTAATAATTTTTTGCCTCTATATGTATCTGGGCAGTGCTTATCAAGCTATATCACAGTGCTTATCAAGCTATGACGCAGTGTAAGGCAGTTTTTAACCACCGACGCAAAAAAAGGGGTGGTATGAGTTTGACGTTAATGTCTGTCTGATGTGTATTCTGTGTGTGTGTGTGTGTGGGTGTGTGGCATCATAGCTCTTAAACGGGTGGACCGATTTCGATGCGGTTTTTTTCATTTGAAAGCCAGTTTCCTTGCGGTGGTCCTTAGTTATATTTGTTTATTATCGGTCCAGCAGTGTAACTTACACTGCAGTATATCAACTCTTTTCAAACAGAGATATTTATTTCAAACGACTGGCCGTTATTTCAAGCATCTGATAATCATGTAAAATTAATATTATCGTTAAGTTTTCTTAAATTTTCTAATGCTCTGCGCTCAACTTTCTTACTTTTGCCTTCATAAGAACCTTTTCCTGAGAATAATAAACACAACGAAAAAGGAATTAGCGAAATTGCTCCATCCGTTCACGCGTGATGCGATGACCGAGGGAAATAGAGATTCAGTTATATATATATATATATATATATATATATATATATATATATATATATATTCAGATTTTGTTATTAATATTAAACTATTTTAATACTGTTATAAAGTTTGCATTATAAGTTTTATGACAAATGTAATTGTGCATGTGTGTATTTAACTTACTTATGATAAAACGTGTACTTAATATTATATTTTAAGTAAGTTATTCTTGTATATAAATTCATCTTATGCATCTCAAAAACAGGTACAATGATTAGATTCAAATTTTGGGTTTAGGTAGTTTTTGTTTTATTATTTATTTCTTGACAATAGGGCGATCAGAATAATTTATGTGCTTATATTTACATTAAAAAAAAAACTCATTTTTAAAAATTACACCGTTTAATAACTTTTGTAAGTAATTGTCTTTTGGGTATTAGTCTAAATTAAATAAGTATTATTTTTTCAGAATTATAGGTAAAGATTTTCAGGTTATAAGTAAGTAATATATTAAACTACGCCTATGAAAAAAAAAAAAAGCTGAAATAAACGATAATATATGCTCTATCACACTAATTTTATATATAACATGAGCTAAGAAGTTTTGTAAATATTCGTTATTAAATATCAGAGTAGATGTAGTACAGCGATTGCTGAATACCCTGAATACGGTTTTATTGTAAAGAAACAGTAAAAATAAAATCGTGGGACACTACAAAACAAACATTTTAATCGACGATTGTAGATATTTGACGTGCCCCACGATTATATTTTTACTGTTTCTTTACAAAAAAACCGTTTAATTTAATAATTATTTTTTCCTTTTCTTATTTTCAAGTTTTTAGTTTTTATATTGATTTTATATAGAGCACTGAGTTCTACTTGTCAAGTCCTTTCATTTAATACCCATATTAAAGGGATTGAAAAACAAATAGGTCCGCCACTTTGTAGCGGCAGCTATCTTAGATTTTGAATTTGTATAATGCATTATATTCTACTTGTCAAGCCCTTTCATTTGATATCCATATTGATGGGATTGAAAAAAAAAATAGATTATCCGCTATTTTGTAACGGCAGCCATCTTGAATATACAAAAATATTGACTATACATAATTGTATTGTCACCAAAACCAAAGGCGTATACCAAATTTCAGAGCAATCGGTTGACAGGAAGAGGGTGAAATTTTAATTACTAAATTTGACCCAACAAAGAAAAAAATAAACAAACTAACGCGGTAAGCTAAATAAAACCGTTTATAAATAAAATCATTAAAGAGCATAAATAAAAAAAACCTACCTATATTTCTTAAAAATACCTAAAAAAATTATTTCTGATGTTTAAGCGAGTACTACATTATAAATAATAGGTCTGGGAAAAAGTTCGTGGCGTTTTTCCCAATAGATGGCATTGGTTGCAGATAACTAAAGAATAACAAGTCACAGCGACACCGCTGAGGGCTCGTTTTTTAGATGGCCTTCCCAATATTTGTTTGAACGTATAAACATTATAATCGGTGCAATGGTTGGAACGTTATTCACACTCGAAATTGGAGAAGAATAATGAGAAATTTCGCTATATTCTGCAATGTTATTATTATAAGGGGAAGAGGGCTGCGCAGGCTTGTGATAAAATTTGTGCTGTGTATGGTGAAGGTACTTTATCGAAATCTGTTGCGTGGAAATTTTTCGCTCGCTTTTGTTCTGGTAATTTTAATGTGAAAGATGAGCTACGCTGCAGTCGTCCAATCACTGAAAAATCTGATGAAATTCTTGAAAAAGTCCAACAAGATAAGCATATCAGCAGTATTGATATTGGTATGTAGATAGGCATTGTCCACAAAATTGTTTTAAACCATTTACACAAAGCTGGTTACAAAAAAAACTTGACATGTGGGTTCCTCATGAGTTGGGTGCGAAAAACATGATGAACCGAATTAACATCTGCGATGCGCTGCTGAAACGGAATGAAATCGAGCCGTTTCTGAAACTTTTAATAACCGGAGATGTAAAATGGATTACGTACGGTAATCGGAAGCGTAAAAGATCGTGGATAAAGACTGGTGAGCCGTCACAGGCGTTCGCTAAGCTAACATTGACGCCAAAAAAATTGATGCTGTGTGTGTGGTGAGACTGGAGGGGAATCGTCCACCATGAGCTACTTCCAACTGGTCAGACGATTGATTCTCAACTCTACTGTGCACAACTAGAGAGATTATGCCAGGTGATTGAAAGAAAACGGCCCGAATCGATTAATAGGGAAGCTGTTGTCGTCCATCATGACAACGCCCGACCACACACTTCTTTGATGACCCGTCAAAAATTAGGAAAGTTTGGTTGGGAAGTTTTGATGCACCCACAGTATAGTCCGGATATAGCACCCACTGACTGTCATCTGTTTCGATTTCTGCAGAACTCTCTCAATGGAATTAAGTTGGCTTCAAAAGAAGCCTGTGAAAACTAGTTGATTCAGTTCTTCAACAAGAAATCGCAGAAGATTTTCACCGATGGGATCATTGATCTACCAAAACAATGGCGAAACATTGTCGGTAATAATGCAGCATTTTTGGTTTAAATAAATTCATCCACGCGCCATAACCAAGCAGTCGAATTTTACTGAAAAAACGCTACGAACTTTTTCCCAGACCAATAAACCTACTATACTATACAGATTTTATCGCGTCCATGGTCACCATGAACGCTGTAAAGTGTTCGAAACGTCGGGCAATCAAAAATCAAATAGAAACGCCATAAAATCCGTTAAGTAGTTTTATTTACAATACCTAAACAAAGTTAAGCCACCATTATTATACTTCGCTAATGAATTCAATTAAAAATACCGTCTTCCATAATATCACAGAATGAAAAATGTCAGATTGCTTTAATAAGACCGCGTCTAATAATAGCACTAAGAGTGTTTCGCCTCGTTATAAATTGGTTATTTTACCAGTATCGACCAAGCTATTAGTGTATCAAAACTGCCTTTGCAATTCGCTTTTAAGTTTAATGGAAAATTAATCATTCAATATATTAAAACACTTCTGCTCAAACTTATTTGGTAACAAATGATGATTTTTGACGGTTCTCACGATTGGATATGGTTTTTGAGTTTTATAGAGTAGATTAAGTGTAGGATTCTATTTTTCTTTTTGTATTCGTATCGTATTTTTATATTTTTATTTCCATGTGATGATGAAGCAAGAATATAATTCACCACTCCCTCGTGCCCATGAATGTCGTAAAAGATGACTATGGGATATAATATGCACATAACATCTGTACAAGAGAAGGAAAACTTGAAATAAAACCCTATATCGACATGTCTGACTAGTATGAAATAGTAGGTCAAATTCCCTCCCATTGTGAGGAGGCCCGAGCTCAACAGTGGGATGTATATGGGCTGTGATGATGATGATCCGTATCAAATTTATTATTTTTGTAGGTCTTCCCACGGAGGGAGGATAATGACATAATTGCATGGAAGTTGACGAGGCATCCAAAAAGTTGTTTTATACGAGAGTGGACAGCAGCTCTCTAATAAACCTCACTGCGATGTTTTACCCATCAAGGAACTAAAAGAAAACGCAAAAGGCGAAATTATGATAATGTATTAATTCAAGTCATAGTCTGTAAGCCTACCTACATTTTTGTAATTTATAAGCAACTATAAATTTATAATATTAAATTATAAAAATATACATTATTTGTTGTATATGCATATTAGTTAAAGTTATTTTTAATTTTAAAGATGACTAAGGGATACAATATGCATATAACGTCTCTGCAAGAGAAAAATAACTTGAAATACCAACCCGTCTGACCAGAGTGGTAGTAGGTCAATATCCCTTCTATTATGGAGGAGGCACGCGGCCACTGGTGGGACTTATAAGAGCCAAGATGATAATGATAATAATTATGATTAAATACAGTGCCGTACACAACATCATAACTAAAACAATATCCTTACTAATATTTTAAATGTGAAAATAAGTTTGTTTGTTACGCTTTCACGCTTAAACCACCAAATCGATTTCAAAAATTCTTTCACCAATGGAAAGCTTATAATATCAGGGAGTAACAAGGCTATATTTTATCCCGGTATTGCCATGGGAACGGCAACTACACGGGAAAGGCGATTGAAACCGAAGCGAAGCGAGGGCGGGTTGCTGGTCTTTATTAAAATAGGAGGACCATCCTCTCGTGACCATGGACGTTGAAAAGTGTCCGTAACGTCGGGAAATCAAAAATTAAATATAAACGCGATAATACCCTTTAAAATAATTCTTTTTTAAATGTATAATACTCGCGTAAACATCGTAATTCATGGAAATTTCCCAATATATTATTTCGAAATATAGTTATCCTTTTTTTTATTTTTTTGGGGATGGGTTGCGGTCGGCGCGCTCCTCGTACCACTCCGTCCGGGGCGACAGAGGGGCGTAAGTACGCACACCCACAACCCACTCACGATGCACGTCGCCTTCGTCATTGGGCCTACCACCGGAGCACGGTTACTTATCATCAGTGGTCGGCCCGACGGAATACCCCCTATTTAGGGTACCCTCCCATCGACCGACGTTCCCCCATCAGTCGGTCGGCCTCTCGGCGGGTGACGGTCTAATCCCCAGTCACGTCACCCGCGGCCTCGGCTAGGACGGCATGAGGTGCAGGTATTCGCGCCTACGCCGCCCCAGTCGCCGGCGGTGAATCGCCTCATCGAGGCTGCAAATATAGTTATCCTATCGTTACAATATATATCTATAGTTTGATTTCAGTCCCGCCTTAGAACACATTAACAAAGGATGATCAATTAGAGCATATTAGTGACAAGCTTATATCTAATGCATTAATAAGCATGCCTGGTATATTTGATGTCGGGACGGTCTCAATTATGTACTAATTAGTTTGTTAATTACATTGTATACATACCAAACAAATACATAATGTAAAAGAAATAGTTTAAGTATTAAATGTAATTTGATTAGTTTACTTAATACAATACGTATCGACATTTGCAGTAATTATATTCCCTCTTGATCATCATATGGATATAATCATGAAGAATCCAAATCTAATCCAAATCCCATCCTAATGTAGTAGGACCATGCTGTCGACATTTGTTTGTCCACACTTCCACAGCCGCAGACTGGTCCGTCCAGCTTAACCACACTCTCGCAGAAAATCGACGTCTGGATAGTAGTAATCTGTTACTCCTTCGGTGAACGAGAGAATCGGATGCAATTTACTGAGGGTATTTGCGTGTGGTGGGTTTCGGTGATACTTTTTTTTTTTTTTATTGCAAGCAGTGGCAAACGAGCAAACAGTACACCTGATGATAAGTGTTGCTGCCGCTCATGGACCTTTACAAGGCCGCTGCCTACCGCGAAGAAAGTGAAAGGAGTGTGAATGCGTGCATTGAGCCTCGATGATACTGAAGGCACCATCAAAACCCTCCACACGCAAACACCCTCAGAAAGTTGGGCTTCCAGCTCTCTCGCTCACCGAACGAAGCTCAGTAACAAATTGCAACTACTCAGACGTCGATTTTCTGCGAGAGCGTGGTACTGCCCCGGACGGACCGGCTCGCGGCTGTAGACAGATAACTGTCGACAGTGTGGTCCTACCACTCCAATAGTTACTCATACTTATAGTATCTTCGAATCTCATTGCGCGCATTTATACTCTCTTCAGTTTCGTCACGGTAGGCAGCAACCTTAAAAAGGTCCATGAGCGGCGGTATCACTTAGCATCAGATGTGCTGTTTGCTCGTTTGCCACTAACAGCAATTAAATACATGACGTCGCTGTTTTCGCGAATGTCTCCAAACATAACATACATATTTAATAAACACGGAGATAGATATATGGAATAAAAGCAGTAAATAATACTGGCAGAGAAAGAAAACTAGAGATACAACCCTAGTCCAACCCGTTTGTTCACTGCATCTAACCATAAATCATCATCATCTCAGCCCATATACGTCCCACTGCCGAGATCGAGCCTCCTCCATTATGGGAGGGAAATTGACTTCCTATACCACGCTAGTCAGACATGTTGGCATAGGATTTTGGCATAGGGTTTTATACGATACCCACGAGTAAGAGAGGGGGTGGTGAATTGTATTCTTACTCCGTCACCACATGGAAAGATGTATTTGGATACATAGATTTATTTAGCCAAAAAGAAAAACTTTTGAAATCAAATTGTTAGTTTCCTCAACAAAGCCACCCATTGTGTAACAGATTAGGTCATTAAATTATTAAAGATATTGAATAATGAATCTGCCTTTTTGTGTAGTGACGGAGTAAGATAACAATTCGCCACTCCTTTTCTTGTTAGTGATTAGGTACCATCATCTATGAAAGAAGAAAAATTCGAAAAAAAGTGTGTGTACAAAGTACGCATATCAGAGGTGAAACTCCTTCACGCTTCATCCTTCATCCTTTATCCTCTATCCTTTATCTCATCCTCTCGCCAACTGAATCCTATACATTTACGTGTTTGTGTCACTATGGACTCGCTTTTTCGTTTCATCGAGTTTGAAATCACAACGATTCTAAAGAAGTTTCACTGCAATAAAAGTGTATGCCAACACATCTGACCAGCACAACAAATTTCACTTCCATTTGGAAATGGCCTGAGTCCAACAGAGGAACTTATGCTGGCTGACATCATGATGATGATGATGATGAGAATCTTCGTATCACCTTAATTTTGCTATTAAAACTTGTTTTTTACTCGGAGCGTTTGCGTTGAAGATGTTAAATAAACTTCTCGTTATAACTTCCTCTCACTCAATCTACAGTATCTAGCATCACAACTTCAATAAACCGCTGCAAATCGTATCTCAGTATGTAAAAGGCTACAGTAAAAATATTATAGCCGTACAAGAAATTCAGTTACAACCGAGAACACATCCGCGTAATATTAAATTGCGTGCTTACACACCATTAGCAATGATTTCAGACTTTCGCCCTATCTCAGTTCCGTTGTCTATAAAAGGGAAAATTTCATTATAAGAATGTTTCCTTAGAATAAGCGATAAACACACGTAGGAAGATCTAACATCAACCTCTGATTAAGGTTTATATGCGTAGCATTATTTAAGACTGGGTTAGCTCTCGCAGAAACCTTGAAATGTAAGATTTCTCACATTAAACTTAATGGACTCGGTGTGGCTAGAATATACCTGGAATTTTACAGTAATTTTAGGTCAGATTTGTATATTATTCACTGAAACAAATTTGAAGTTAGCAGCTTTACTTGAAACTCTTCGACTAAATATTTTGCTCACTTCGACCTTCTAGAATATTACTAACAACAATTCTAATTAGAATTCTTGTTTCAAGAACTTGTTTAGTGTACTGACATTGAAACGTTATTTATAACCACAATATTGAAGAGTATTAATGTTAAGAGAATCGAACCTAAAATAATGACATTCCATAACAGTGATAAAATAGTTATGATTTTAGAGAACATTAATTTTACTTATTTTTGTTTTAACATATTTAAATTGTGTATGTATATATACATTATTTAATTGCATTCGTGCGTGTATGTGTGCGTGCGTGCGGGCTTGCGTGTGTGTGTTCTTAAAATTATAATATAATAGCAACCCGCCCTCGCTTCGCTTCGGTTTCAGTCGCCTTACCCGCGGCGTAATTCCCGTTCTCGTGGGAATACCGGGATAAAATATAGCCTAGTTTACGCCCTAATATTATAGCTTTCCATTGGTGAAAGAACTTTTGAAATCGGTCCCGCCGTTTTGAAGATTACCCGGAACAAACAGACAGACAGACAAAAATTTTTAAATCTGTATTTTAGGCATAGGTGTCGTGCAAATAACCGTGTGAGCATGAAAAAAGCCTATTATTTTGACGTTACAAACAGACACTCCAATTTTATTTATTGGTATACATAAAACGAATTACTGAACTGAAACAGCAGGTCTGATAGACCTGCTGTTTCAACTAATGTATCGACGTGTAAAATAAATTTAAAATTAAGAAACTAAAATTGAAATTAAAAAAAAAACACAACGTTGAAGTTCTGTAGTTGCGCCGCGCTAATATTCGTTATTATGTCACTTAATGTTATGTATTTGATTACTCGTAATTAATGGATCAAAGATCGGCAGCTCAAAAAAACAGGAACACTGTTATTTAAACTGATTGAATATCTAGTTTACCATATAGTGATGTTGTTCGACGAACGCTTACAAACTACAATGCTCCAATGAATGAATCATCCGTGACACTGTGTCACTCGCGCATTACCTGGTTGAGGGTCGCCCTGGAGGTTGAGGGTCGCCCTGGAGGTTGAGGGTCGCCCTGGACAAGACGGAGGCCCTCTTGTTCCATGGGCGCACTATGAGCCCTCCCATCGGCGTCTCAATCACCGTCCACTCGGTCGACATCAGCATCCGGGCCCATATGAGGTACTTGGGCCTGGTGCTCGACGGGCGATGGTGGTTCCGGGAGCATTTCCGCAGGGTCGCTCCACGGCTCGTCGGCGCGGCGTCCGCCCTATCGTGGCTTATGCCGAACGTGGGCGGACCGAGCGCTGCGTGCCGACAGCTGTACGCGGGGGTCATCTGGTCGATGGCCCTGTACGGCGCACCGGTGTGGGCGGGGTCCATGACCGTCCGACTTAGGGCCCTTCTGTGGCGACCACAGAGAAATCGGTCCAGCCGTTTTGAAGATTACCCGGAACAAACAGACAGACAGACAGACAGACAAAAATTTTTTAATTGCTATTTTTTATAGGCATAGGTGTCCTGCAAATAACCGTGTGAGCATGAAAAAAGCCTATTATTTTGACATTACAAACAGACACTTCAATTTTATTTATTGGTATAGACTAGTGGTCGCCGTGTGGTCGAAATTCGGCCATAATTAATTTTAATTACTTTTTCTGCTACACAATTTTCTTTAATTTTATTTATGTATAATTGTAAATTGAGCAAGATGTATTTCACTAATAACTAATATATAAGCACAAATCACTATTAAACATTGTCATCATAATTATGATTGTTTGACATTCAGTTCGATCAGAGATTT
Source organism: Lymantria dispar (assembly GCA_032191425.1). Classification (NCBI taxonomy): domain Eukaryota; kingdom Metazoa; phylum Arthropoda; class Insecta; order Lepidoptera; family Erebidae; genus Lymantria; species Lymantria dispar. The sequence goes on along the minus strand of CM063452.1, from coordinate 24,337,364 downwards.
TAACTGTAAGGCCTCATTTACGGAGACGCGGCGCGTCGCGCGTCGCGATTGACTGCGCGGCCCGCACTAAATTCAAATGTAGGGCGTTGAATGAGTGCGTTTACGGAAAAGCGATTTTACACGCGTTTGCTTGAAATGGGGCGTGTTCTACGGCCGAGCCCGCGGATGGCATCGTCACGTCTCACGCGGCGTTTATCGCGGCGGCGCACGCAGCGGCGATTCTCGATGAAGCGATGCCTGTGGCGGAACCTTCTGCCAGTCTCATTTGCTAATCGTGCAACACAGACGTAGTTACCGTCGCAACGGAGTATGATATGATAGACTTTTTAGAAGAAAATTGTATTTTAAAAAGTGAGTTAATATAAAGAGTGGCCCAGTGTTTATAATAGCGGAACATGAGAAGTTTGGGTCGGATTAACTGAGAACCCCGCGTGCGCCGCAGCGATGCTCGCCGCGTGCTCCGCTACACGCTTAAGAATACGACGTGGGTGCAGCGGCGGGCATCGCCACTCTTCCCGCCTCGCGTCTCTATAAACAACATCGCATATTGCTATAAGTTTGTGTTTACGCGTGCGATGATACGAGCCGCTTCACGCGCCGCCGCTACGTAAACAATAAAAACGTCCGACGCGCCGCGAGACGCCACGCCACACGCGATGCGCGACGCCCCGTGTCTCCGTAAATGAGGCCTAAGCAAAAGTGTATAAGCGTTGCTACGCAACAGACTCACACAAACGTGTGTGTGTGTGTGCATATGTGTGTAGCGAATGCGTTGTAGTGTGCGTAATGCCTTTTTTAATGAATTTAATGTAATTCTAACCCATTATTATATGAAATTTCAGTTTTATGCACTTCTCCTCGTTATATACATCTACTGTGCCAAATTTCATACTTGTACATCCACGTAATTTTCGTAAAAAGTGGTACAAAGTTTTTGCTTCACGTATTAATATATAGATATATAGATACTAGCAAAAGTATATATATATATATATATATATACACTAGCTGACCCAACAGACATTGTTCTGTACAAATAAGTGCCACCTACAGGGTCTAATTGTGAATCTAAACCATTGTCGAATCCCCTTGACCATGCACAAAAAATTTCATCAACATCGTTCAGCCGTTTAGGAGGAGTTCTGTGACATACGCACGTCACACGTACACAATAAATTTATATATAAAGATAAAGAAGATACGTATATAGATGCAGTCCTAAACTAAATCAAGCATAATCTTATCCATACGAAGTATAACACAATACAATCGTAAGGGTCCACTGAAATTGCTATCAAAAGTTTCCAAATTGGTTTCTATACTAAACGTATAGTAAGACTTCATAACTTTACACAAAGTACTGAACGATTTGGCTAAATTATGCTGGTAGTTACATAATAAACCTTAACTGGATTTCGAAGGTCAATTTATATCACGTCATCGCTATTGTTTCCAGAATGAAACATTAACAGCACATGTGTGTACGTCTACATATATGTGTATATTACAAGCATGCATAAGATGTTAATAAATATTTATCTATTTTTTTTTAATAGCAACCCGCCAGTGGCCTTACCCGCGTGGTTCCCAATCCCGTGGAAATACCGGGATAAAATATAGCCTATATGGGATCCTCCCTGATATTATAGCTTTCCTTTGTTGAAAAAATTTTTGAAATTCGTCCAGCCATTTTGAAGATTACTCGAAACAAACAGACAGCCAAAAAAAATATAAAGTGATTTTTAGGTATATGTATAGTGCAAATAACCGTGTGAGCATGAAAAAAACCTATTATTTTGATATTACAAACAGACACTTCAATTTTATTTATTGGTATAGAAGATTTAACGAAAGAAACTGTTGCCTGCCTTAAGGAAATAATCCTTGTATAGCAGGAGACTTTACAAACATAATTAATGGACACAAATTACATTTAGACTCAGAACAACAATTTGTGGATCGCACAAAAATGCTGTCCTGCATGGGATTCGAATCCCCGACACTGGCACAGTATGTTGGTATTTTAACCACTCCACCATCTCTGCAGTTATTAATGTACTTACCGCATGGACTGAGTGGCATATATGCATGTCACGGCAATCCAGACATTGTGAGGTTTAAACCTTGACTCCGGCAAAAAAAAATATGATTAGGATTCTGCAGATAAAATGCTGGTTATTTTTTATATACTGTCCTGGGGAGCAAATATTTATTTGGTAAACTTCTAGCCGGACTCGACATCAACATCAACGGCGAATACATCACTCACCTTCGATTTGCTGACGATATCGTAGTCATGGCAGAATCCATGGAGGACCTTGGCACTATGCTCAATGACCTCAGCAGGGTATCCCAACTAGTGGGTCTACAAATGAACATGCACAAGACGAAAGTCATGTCTAATGCCCATGTCATTCCTGTACCGGTGCTAGTTGGGAATGCGATTCTCGATGTTGTGGATCATTATGTTTACCTAGGACAAGCAATCCAATTAGGTAGATCCAATTTCGAGAAAGAGGTCAGCCGACGAATCCAACTCGGCTGGGCAGCGTTCGGGAAACTTAAGAGGATCTTCTCGTCCAATATTCCGCAGTGTCTGAAAACAAAGGTTTATAACCAGTGAGTGTTACCAGCGATGACCTATGGCACTGAAACGTGGTCTCTAAATGTCGGCCTCATAAAAAAGCCCAAAGTCGCTCAGCGCGCTTTGGAGAGGGCTATGCTCGGTATTTCTCTACGTGATAAAATCCGGAACACGGAAATCCGTAGAAGAACGGGTGTAACCGACATAGCCCGCAGAATTAGCACGTTGAAATGGCAATGGGCAGGTCACATCGCTCGTCGAACCGACAATCGTTGGGAAAGAAAGGTTCTTGAGTGGCGACCACGAATCGGACGGCGCAGCGTAGGACGACCCTCCACCAGGTAGACTGACGACATTCTCAAAGTCGCAGGGAACCGTTGGATGCAAGTGGGGCAGGACCGTTCCGAGTGGCATTCTCGTGGGGAGGCCTATGTCCAGCAGTGGACGTCTGTAGGCTGATGGATGGATGGATGAAACTTCTAGCAGCAAACTGGTGGCTTAAAACTCATCAATCTTATCCTAATTCACTTTTATTAAAAGCTCTTATTCAACTTGTCCTGTTAGTATGGGACAAATCTTGCGAGTTAAATTAGAACCACTCCCTATCGTTAGATTAGGTTGAAATTTGGTTTACTTACGTAACTTCGGTGACAATGCAATAATATGATATCATGAAGCTAGTCTCAAGATGGCGTCGAAAGGCCATAGGAACTCCTAAACCAAACAAGATAAAACCATCGAGTTTGGACTCGTTTGAATAGTCTTGTTGGAGTCGAATAGCAATAAAATCCAACTACACACTTAATAAACTTGTATTCTTTGCTACAAATAAAATTGGATATAATGAAATTGTATATAGTAATGTATAATATATTAGATAATAACTATTAAAAGGCAAGGCGATGTAGTTCGCGGGATGTTAGCGAGCGAGTGAGTGTGGATGGGGGAGCTTGCTTAGTCGACGCTTTCCACCACCACTGCTATAACGGTACTTACTGTTTGAGACTTCGCCCTCGTCGTCACGAAGACATGGCGTGGACAGTCTTGACAAACACTTTTTCTTCGTTTTAGAACATTGAAATAAAAGCTTGTTTTGATTTTTTTTTATTTAATATTTTATTTCAACTACTTGGAGTCGACTCAATATGGATATTACTATAGTTTAATTACTGGCTGCCTTTCTAATGTCAAACTTTGGAAATATGATTGTAAGTCAAGACGGTATCAGGTGAATAGTTACTATACCTAATCTAGCCTAGCTTTTGATCGACTTTTACGTCATACATGAACAATATAAAAAATTGTGGTATAAGTACCGACCCCACAGAAATAGCTAGAGGCTTAGAACTATGCCCGGGTAATGAATTATTACATGTTATTGGAACTAAGGATTGTGCGGCGCAATGTTGGTGTGGTTATACATTTACTCACTCCTTCGGGGATTAAGGCATAAGACTATACAATTATATGAAGTCAGATCTTAATATCGTTCTAGGATTGTCCCTAATACATTTCAACTCACAATTATTTTTCGAAGCCAATGGCTAGCATTATCCGTGTAAGAAATCAATTTACCACCAACTTTCTTACCCTCTCTTCTTAAATACGACTAATGGATATGTTGTTTGCATTATATGTGCTGTAAAGAAGAAAAATGTTTAGCAGTCCAATTTCGGGCAAATACCTATATCTCAAGTTTCTGCATCTATTGTTTAAACCAATTTTATATGAGAAAAATATTCTTTTTCATTAGAGTCCAGCTACTTTTTTCTGTTAGGCATAGTCCTTTTACAGTGAAAAGGAAAATAGCTTACCATTCCACGCGGAATAGACGGTTTGGTATAGGATTTTGTTTTTAGGTTTCCTTTTTCTTGCAATTATGATATCTCTTTACATCCTTAAACGTTTTTTAAGTCAGTCATGGAAAGTGAAGAGGCGATGAAATAATGTTACCACTTCGTCAATATACGAAAGAGAAGAAAACCAAAAAAATCAACTTAACACATTTTAATTAGAAATTTGTATTAATAAATGTTCCGTGTGGTGACGGAGTAAGAATACAATTCACCACTCCCTATCGATGGTATGGGATATCATGTGCACATAACATCTGTGCGAGTGAAGGAAAACTCGAAATAAAACCCTATACCAACATGTCTGACCAGCATGGTATAGTAGGTCAAATTCCCTCACATTGTAGAGAAGGCCCGAGCTCAACAGTGGGACGTATGTGGGCTGCGATGATGTTGAATAATAAATGCTTATGAGATCCTAAGGAACTTAAATTTGCATTTACCTTCCATGTAAAATTATATTATCATCATGCAGTAAGAATTATACTTAATCTTCATCATTTCAACTCATATACGTCCCATTGATGGACTTGAGCGTCATCCACAATAGGAGGGAAATTAACCTACTATACCCGCTGGTCAGATGGGCTGCTATAGGGTTTTTTTTATTTCTAGTTTGCCTTCTTTTCCATAGATATTATATCCGAATTATATCCCTTAATTTTTTTTTTACGACATCTGCGATTAAAATAGTTGCTCACCATATGGCACTAATACTCAATATATGTACTACTTAGGTAAAAAGTAAGCAGTTTATAAATGCGTTATCTAATAATGATCACTAAGCGACTATTAAATTAAGAATGTAAACGCTTTTTTTTGTTTTTTTTTTTGTTTTTTTTATTTTTTTGTGTGGGCTGCGGTCGGCGCGCCTACGCACCACTCCGTCCGGGGCGACAGAGGGGCTCAAGCCCGCAACTCCCGCAACCCACCCGAACACCACGTCGCCCTCGTCGCTGGGCCGACCACTGGAGCAGGGTTACTTGTCATCAGTGGTCAGCCCGACGAAATACCCTCTACCCGGGGTACCCTCCCATCGACCGACGTCCCCCCCTCGGGGAGGACGTCGGTCTTTCCTCACGCGGTCGGCCTCTCGGCGGGTGACGGACTAATCCCCGGTCACGTCACCCGCGGCCTCGGCTAGGGCGGCATTGCACGCAGGTACTCCCGCCTGCGCCGCCCCAGTCGCCGACGGCGGGTCGCATCATCGAGGCTGTGCTCCTCGCGCTCGCGACCCGCCGCCTCCTTCTGCGAGATAGCTGCCTCGCAGAAGGCTGCGACCGCGTCCCAATTCCTGATGCTGCCGAGCATCTCCCTAGCGATGGTCGGCAGCGTCAGGTCTGCACCGATGATTGCGACGAGTTCACGACGCGGCTCTGCCCAAGCGGCACAGACCTCGAGCGTGTGCTGCGCCGTGTCCTCGTCGCAATCGCAGTGGTGGCAGGACGGAGTTCTCTCCCTCCTAGCGACCCTGTACAGGTACTTGCCGAAGCATCCATGCCCCGTCAAGACCTGCACGAGTCGGAAGGAGAGCACCCCGTGCCGCCTTTCTAACCACTGCATCAGCACCGGCCGGAAGGCCTCCACGGTCCAAACACCGTATCGAGGCCTCTCCAGCCGGTCTGCCCAACGGGCGATGACGTCCCGGCGGGCGTCGACGCGCCAGGCGGTGAGCTCCTTCAAGGAAACAACACCACCCCCCCCGCGCACCCCCGACACCCGCCGATACAAGTCGGCGAGCATTTCCGCCTCCAGGTCCCACGGGGGAGTCCCGGCCAATAGGCACGCCGCCTCCGTCGCCACCGTGCGGTACCCGCGGATGATCCTGACCGCCATGACCTTCTGTGGACGCCACAGAAGGGCCCTAAGTCGGGCGGTCATGGATCCCGCCCACACCGGTGCGCCGTACAGGGCCATCGACCGGATGACCCCCGCGTACAGCTGTCGACATGCCGCGCTCGGTCCGCCCACATTCGGCATCAGCCATTGTAGGGCGGACGCCACGCCGACGAGCCGCGGGACGAGCCTGCGGAAATGCTCCCGAAACCACCATCGCCCGTCGAGCACCAGGCCCAAGTACTTCATATGGGCCTGGATGCTGATCCCAACCGAATTGACGGTGATCGAGACGCCGATGGGAGGGTCCATACGGGGCCCATGGAACAAGAGGGCCTCCGTCTTGTCCAGGGCCACCCTCAACCCCAGCGCCTCGATCCGCCTGACGACCTCTTCGGTGCCTGAGGTCGCCAGGCTTACCGCCTCTTGTAGCGTCTCACCGCGGGCTGTGACGAGCGTGTCGTCGGCGTAACAAATCACGCCCAGCCCGGGTGGGAGGCTCCCCCGCAACGCCCAGTCGTAGCCGATGTTCCACAGGGTGGGTCCGAGGACCGACCCCTGTGGAACACCGCACGTCATGGGCGTTCGCACAACGTCCCCTACTCGGTTGGCGTAGAGGACGCTGCGCTCCTCTAAATAGTCTGCCACCAGCCGCCTCAGGTAAGCTGGCACTCCGTGGTAACGGAGCGCCTCCCTGACGCAGCTGAATGGCAGACTATTGAATGCGTTGGCGATGTCTAGGGACACCACCAACAGCACTCCCCCGCCGGTGACGGCCTCAGTCGCCACGGCCCTCAGGCGCAACAGGGCCTCGATCGTCGAACGACCTCTCCTAAACCCAAACTGGGCGTCCGACAGATCGGGCCCCGTGCCGACAAGGTGCCGCTCGATGCGGGCAGCTACTATCCTCTCCAGTAGCTTGCCCATATCATCGAGCAGCACGATAGGCCTGTAGGCCGATGGCGACTCCGGAGGCCGTCCCGGCTTCGGCAGGAGAACCAGCCTCCCCTCCTTCCAGCACCCAGGGAACCGCCCGGACGCTAAACACGCGTCGAACAGCTCCCTGAGGCGGGGACCCAGATGGTCGAGGACCAGGGCCAACACACGGTTTGGAATACCGTCGGGCCCGGGGGCGGTGGATTTACCGCGCATGCGCGCCACCGACGCCCTCATCTCCGGTTCCGTGATGAGCGGAACACTGCCACCATCGCCCTCCCGGTCATTGTCTGGCGGCGCCATGACCGGGGGCGTGTGTTCCGCCCGTCGTGGGAACAGGTCCTCGACGACCCGGGTAAGGAGGCTGGGTTGGAGAGTCTCGGTGAGGGGCGGGCCCCGTGCGCGGAGCTTACTCAGCGCCGCACCATAGGGGCGACCCCAGGGGTCACGGTCGAGACTCTCCAGCATCTCCCGCCGACTGGCGTCCTTGGCGGAACGGACGGCCAGCCTGAAGGCCGACCGCGCATTGCGGTAGCCCTCGTAAAGCTGGCCCTCCAGTTCCGCGCTGCGATTGCGCCGCCGGCTGCGGGTGTAAGCCCTCCGGGCGCGAATACACGCGGCCCGGAGATCTGCCAGCTCCCGGGACCACCAGTGGACAGCCCTCCTCGGGGGCAGACGCCGTACCCGGGGCATGGCCGCATCGCAGATCTGCGTCAACGCACTGCGGATGCGGCCAGCCTCGGCGTCCACCCCGTCCAACTGGTTGGCAGAGGACAGCCACGAGGGAACGATGGCTGCCTCCGCCAGCAGGTCCCGGTCTAGGCGACCCACAGCCCATCGCGGGAACGCAGGACGCCCTACCGCCCCCCTGTGACCCCTGCCGGGCGCCGGGATTGTCAGGGAGACCTCCATCCGGATATACCGGTGGTCCGACAAGGTCTCAACCTCCTCCTCGACGCACCAGCTCCCCACGCGTGCAGCGACCTCAGGGCTAGCGAACGAAAGGTCCACTATCGACCTGCCCTGAGGTCGCACGCACGTATGCACCGAGCCTCTGTTCAGCAAACAGAGGCCCAGTGCCGCCGCCCAATCCTCGACCGCCCGTCCTCGGTCGTCCGTACGGGAGGACCCCCACGCCACGGACTTGGCGTTGAAGTCCCCCAATACGATCACCTGGCGCGGTGCCAATCGCCGTAACGAGGCTCCCAAGATGGTAAGGGAGACCCCGAAATCAGCCGCTCTCCAGGCAGGGGAGAGATATACTCCGAGGAGCGTAATCTCTCCCCAGTCCGCCGCGACGTATCCGACGCCCCTGTCCCTAAGGATCAGAGGCGACGAAGGCCACGACGTGGAGGCGATGATTGCCACGGTACCGTCGGTGCTGCCCAGCCAATTTGGCCGGTCGGGCACCGCGTACGGCTCCGCGGCTACGGCTACTCCTATCAACCACTCCGCCATGGCTTGCAGGAAAACGTCCTGCGCACCGGCGGAGTGGTTGAGATTGGCTTGGAGGAGACGGATGGATACGGGGTCCATTAACGGTCCGTATCCATCGTCACCTCCTCCGCGCTAACGGGCGATCGGGTCGCACTCGGAGCGGGGGTTGGCCCGGTCGATAGGCCGCCCCGCCCCTTTGGGGCCGATGCCGGGGGTCTGCAGTCCCCAGAGCCCATGCGATGTTTGGCAGGCCTATTGCCTGCCGCACACGCGGGGCAGTGGGGCACCGCAGAGCACGATGCCGCCTGGTGTCCGGTCAGACCGCAACGGAAACATAGCCCGCTGCAGTCAAAGCAGTTTTTGCATGTCGGTCGGGTATGCCCGACCGCCATGCATTTATAACACCTCGCGGGCCGGGGCTCTAGCACGGTTACCCGTGCCGAGCTCCAGCCCACGAGGAGTCTGCCTGAGTCGGCCAATTGCTTGACCGACTCCACCGGACACTGCACCCAGGCAGCACCGACGCCGCCTGGACCAGGGCGGATGGTGCCAATCCGGACGGTGTCCGAGGCACATCCGGTACGCGCCATAATGGCCTCTCGGACGTCCTCCACCGTCACGGAATCGTCCAAGGCGCATCTCTGCGCACTTGACAGGCCTGGCGATTCGGACACCATCCTCTGGCCCGAACAGCCCCCGCAGCTTCGAAGCCACACTATCGGCCGTCTTCGCGCCCTCGGCCCCAGGGAACTCGAGAATTCGAGCCCCTGTCCGGGCCTTGCGGGTCCTAGCCTCGACGCCTCCGATGTCGGAGACGTCCAGCTCCCGCCGGGCGCGTTTTAGGACGGCCTCATAGTTGAGGCCCCTCTCAGCCGCCTCAGGCAGCACGGTGATGACCACCGCGGCCGTCTTCGGCGACTTGAGGCCCCTGCGCGACCTTTTCCCCTTTCTGCCGACTCCCGCCTGGGGAGCGGCGGCCACGGCGGCACCCTTGGCCGCCGCTCTCCGCTTCTGGCCGCGTGCCTTCCTGCTCCGCTCAGCCACCTGCCAGCCCTGTTCGAGCCTGGCAGCAGCGCTGAGCGCAGCAGGAGCGGTCGCGGGTGCGCTGGCCGGCGCCTGCGGTGCAACCGCTGGCGCCGGCCGCGGCCCGGCCTTGGCGGGAGCCGGCACCTTGCCGGCCTTCTTGGCCCCCTTGGGCCCAGCGGCGGCCGCAGCGTAGCTCACCACGCGGCCACCCTGACAGGGCAGCGGGGTGGGAGCCAACGCTTGCGGCCGCCTCGCTCTATCCGTGGCGAGCGGCGGCCGGAGGGGTGGCTCGGGCGGAAGGCGATCCACCAAGGCCTTGATGCGCGCATCCAGCATAAGCTCAAGCTTAGCAAAGATGACGCGCATCGACCCCTCCGGCACGCCGTGCACCACGGGCAGCGGCTCTGCCTCCTTTCGGGGCCCGCCGCGCTTCTTGGCGGCGCCAACGGCCGGCGCGGTGGGCGCAACCGGCGCGGCAGGCACCACAGGCGCAGGCGGCGCCACGGGCGCAGTCGACGGGCCCGACCTCTCCGGCGCAGCCCGTTTCGGCGGCGAGGCCGGCGTCGGCGGTGCGGCTGGCACTAAAAGTGTGACTTGAGACCGCAGGTCAGCCACGTCTTTGGCCAACCCGCGGTTCTCCTTCCGCACCGGCGACAGCTCCGACTCGAGCTTCCGGTTGCGCTCCCGCAGGTCGGAAACCTCCTTACTGAGGCGGGCATTCGCGGCCTGCAGGGCCGCAACCTCCCCGCTCTGGCAGGCCGGACCTGGGGTCCCCGGCCTCGCTGCCACCGCCGATCCCCTACCCCTGCGCCCACGGCGCATGGTCGAGACCTTGGGAGGAGGCACGATGAAACTCCCCTCCGAGTCGGAGCTTGAGCCACCACCCTTTTGCAGGGGGCGCTTCTGGACGCTCGGGGGGAGGGCCTCCTCCCTCTCCTTCACAATTGGGGCTGCCGTTAGAGCCTCCTCGGCAGCCCCCCTACCCGTCTCCTTCTCCTTCCTACCTCCTAACTCCTTCTCCTTCCTCTGGGATGACGGCCTACCTATACCCTCCTCAATTGACGGCCTGCCTTCCCTACTCCTACCACCTTTGGACGGACCCGCGCATCCACCGCCCTTGTCCCTCCTCTGGATGACCTGCAGCTGATGGCTGATGTTTTCGTCGGCGGACGGCTCTGTGGTATTGCCGCCCTCGTCCGCCGACATCTCAGAGACAGACGGCCCTGCGGCACTGCCGCCCTCGTCTGTCGACAGCGCGTACGCCACATCGCTCCCGGAGCTGTCCGATAGCCCCGTCGAGCAGCTTCTCCGGCGCATAGCTTTCGGCGGCCCTGCAGCACCACCGCCCTCGTCCTGCGACGGCTCTGCGGCGGTGCCGCCCTCGTCGCTCGACAGCCCCGTCGAGCTGTCGCTTCCTCCGCGCCTTTTTGGGGACGGCTCTGCGGCTTTCCCGCCCTCGTCCCGCGACGGTCCTGCGGCTGATCCGCCCTCGTCGCTCTCCTCTCCGCCTGACAGCCGGGCAGTACCGGCGTCCACTTTCTGCGACGGCTCTGCGGTGGCTGCGGTCACACCGCCCTCGTCGCTCGCGGCCACGGCGGCAGCTAGTTGCGCCTGCCGCGCCGCCTCCTTTTTTGCTGCCTCCTTTCGCGCACGCACCCTATTGGAGTGTACGGTGGTGGCGATTTAGCTTCCTCCTCTTCCTCTTCTTCCTCGTCTTTGGAGCCTCCGGTTGTTTTGCCAGGCTCTCGGCAACTACAGCAGCGATTGTCTCCCTCCCATACGATCGGAGACTGACCGTGCCGGTGTTTGTGCGCATCTCGCGCTCAGACACCGGCACAGTGAGGGATTCCCCGGCGTGGCCGGGACCCTCTGGAGTAGCTACGCTCGTTTTAATCTCTGCCATTTTTGGAACATTTTTAAGTCTTGCCTTGACTACCACTCTAACGGCTGGACGCTTGCGCGCTTTTTAACCCACCAACCATTCATCCCCTCGCCGAGTGGCCAAACTTAGGATTAGGGGTAATTTTTTATAGGGGTTTTCTTCCCCACGGTCCGAAGACCCCCGACCCTGAGCTTCAGCCGCAGTCACACTCAGGGTTACGGTTTGGGCCTTCCGGGTCTGGCCGCTCGCGAGCGACCGACCCGTCACGCCCCCGGGCCGTGACGCCACCGTCTCTGGCGACGGAGTGCCATGAGGCACATCCGCCCCATTGGCCCCGGGTCAGATCCGCCGTGCGCTCTGCCATCAGAGCCGCACGCGGAGACCCCCTCCTGCCGGAATCTTGGCCGTCCAAATGGACGCGTGACGTCCAAATGGACGTTTCCAGGGAGCACCACGTGGAGGTGCTCCGGCCCCGCCCCCCAAGAATGTAAACGCTAAGGATAGGATCATTATAGATTGAATTTTGATACCAACATAAAGTAAAATATGATGAAACTCAATGGTTAAAGTTAATACCACATAGTAAAATTGCCTTCACCCTATCCAACCTCCCTTTTGTTCGCTATTATTATAAATCTGCGAAAATTGTTAGTTTTTATGATAATGTGGAGAATAGCATTTTTAAAACTAGGCTTTTAAAACAAAATTGGTTATTTAAGGAAAATTGGTAACAAATTAAACGTAGTGTTATGGTCAAAGTTCTTAACGAGAGTTTACAAATTGAGTTGAGATATTGGTAAACTTTGCATAGTAGAAAGATTTCATCAGAGGTCATAATCGTGTAACATTTTCTTTGTTCGTTAATAGTGAATGATGAATATGCCGTGCGGTGACGGAGTAAGAATACAAATCACCACTCCGTATCTTGCCCGTGGATGTCGTAAAAGACGACTAAGAGATATAATACGCATGTAACATATATCCAAAGGAAGGGATACTTGAAATAAAACCCTATACCAACCTGTCTGACCAGTATGGTAGGTATAGTAAGGTCAATTTCCCTCCTATTGTGGAGGAGGCTCGAGCCCAGTAGTGGGACATATATGAGCTGAAATGGTGATGAATGAAGAATGTTATTTATGTTTTCGTGTGGTGATGAAGTAAGAATAGAATTCATCACCTTATACGACGACTAAGGGATATAACAGGCATATACATAACATCCATGAAAGAAAAGGAAAACTCGAAATAAAACCCTATATCAACCCGTCCGACCAGCTATTTCCCTCCCTTTGCGGGGGAGGCTCAAGGCCAGTAATGGATCGTATATGAGCTATAATGAATGAATGAATGAAAAAATGCTGAATAAAATCTACACCATTCGATTGAATAAGATCATATCTTAATATACGTATGTATATTAGTGCTCGCGGAGTAGTCAAAATTAAACTATCATCATTCATCATCTCGAACCTCCTCCACAATAAGAGGAAAATTTACCTAACCATGCTGGTCAGATAGTTTAGTATAGAGTTTTATTTCGAGTTTTCCTTCTCTTAATTCAAATATAGTTCATTAAAATGTATTTTTCTGGCACTAAGTTTTCTTTTTAATTGTATATAAGTATATTGTATATTGAGCAAGCTGTATTTCACTAATAAATAATACATAAGTACAAATATCTATTAGACCTTGTCATCATAATTGTGATTGTTTGACATATAGTTCGACCAGAGACTATAATCATAAACAGAAATAGTCAAAACATAAATATGTATGTATTTCAATTGCATAGTATGTGTCATGTTTTTAGGGTTCTGTACCCAAAGGGTAAGAACGGAACCCTATTACTAAGACTTCGCTGTCTGTCCGTCCGTATGTCTGTCACCAGGCTGTATTTCAAGAACTGCGATAGCTAGACAGTTGAAATTTTTACAAATTGTGTTTTTCTGTTGCCGCTATAACAACAAATTTGTATAACCCGCTATTTAATTCAGATCCTTTTTTCAATAAGATTAGTCAAAAGCTTTTTCCATATGTATTTCGTATTATACAATTTATGTTCACTTTATTTTTTGTTGAGTATTTATTACTGCAAATATGTATACCTAATGTTGTTAACACCTGTACTCGGTAGCAAGCCTATGTATAAAAAATGTTACCTGCTAATTCTATTCATACTAATTGACCCTATCGTTCTACTTAGCTACGTGGTAATGTGTCATATAGCCATCTTTGTCTTTCTAACGGCTCATAAGTTGTGTCATATGTATTGCAGCTTAGTCTTTCTATTATATCGTCTTGGGTGGTCTCCGATAACAAGTTGTTTACAATGTTATGAACGCGAACGTTTAATGGTTATAGTTATTTTTTTTACTTTTGTTTATTATTTTTATACATTGTATTGGTATTTCTGTTCTTGCAAATGTATTTTTGCTGATATTTATTTTTCTATTCGGTTATTGTTATATATTTACAATGACCATCATTAACTTTTACTACCAGAACGTTCGCGGTTTAAGAACTAAAACTACCACTTTTCGACGGAATATTTGTATGAATAATTACAATATTATTTTATTAACAGAGACATGGCTTAATGATAACATATTAGATACCGAGTTATTTGACGAGAACTATACAGTATGGCGTCGGGATCGCTGTTACGACCTAACAGGGCAGTCAATGGGAGGGGGAGTTCTTATAGCAACACATAAACATTTTAAGGTTTCCGTACGGTCGGAATGGTGTTCTACAGCCGAAGATCAGTGGGTGTCTATTTCTGATGAGGATAAAGGTCAAATTCATATTTGTGTCGTTTATCTTTGTAACCAGAATAGAGGTCTGACTTTTACCGAGCAATTAAATAATTTTTTAATTAAACTTCGCGATATAATAACTTCTCATCCAACTGATAGGGTTTTAGTAGTGGGCGACTTTAACATGAGTTCTATTCAATGGTGTAAATCGAATAACCAAAATCATTTTGAATCGTGTACTGTATTAGGCTCTAATGAGTGCGACTTCCTTGATGAGTTATCGGTCTTGGACTTGCATCAATACAACGGAGTGAGTAACTTCTATGGTAAGTGGCTTGATTTGGTTCTGTCAAACAACGACCTAAGCGTCACAGAGTGTCTGGACCCCCTAGTTAATATTGATTTATACCATAAAGCCCTTTGCCTTTCAATTAAACTAGAGGTTAATTACTTATTAAAACCAGCCCCGAGGACAAAATTCTTCTTTCAGAGAGCTGACTATGATGCCATTAATAGTCAACTGAGAAAAATTCAGTGGTTGGAGGAATTTTCTAAGCTGACATTCAAAGAATCGATTGAGTACTTGTATAAGTGTTTGTACGAGTTAAGAGATACTCATGTACCCCGCAGAACTGTTGGCCAAAACTCCTTTCCAGCATGGTATTCACCGGCACTTAAAAAAGTTTTAAAAGAAAAAAATAAGTTTATGAATAAATTTAAAAAGTATGGTATGATTTGCGATAGTCAATCGGTTAAGGTGCTTCGTAGACGTGCGAAGGTACTCGAAGAACAATGCTATGGTAATTATGTGGCGTTAGTTGAAGATTCCATAAAAAATAATCCCAAGTGTTTCTGGAGCCACGTTAAGTCTGTCTCAAAATCAACTAAAATACCCAATAATATGGTCTATAGTAACAAATTTGC
Organism: Lymantria dispar; assembly: GCA_032191425.1. Lineage (NCBI taxonomy): Eukaryota > Metazoa > Arthropoda > Insecta > Lepidoptera > Erebidae > Lymantria > Lymantria dispar. The sequence goes on along the minus strand of CM063452.1, from coordinate 24,322,127 downwards.
TACGGATGGTAATGACATTTGCAATCTTTTCTCGGATTTTTTTTATTCTAATTTTTTACACACTACTAGTCCTTCAACTTCGAAGATACCTCGTATTCATACAAGCCTAGATACTAATATTTCAACTATCGAAATAACTACTCGTCTAGTTTATAATAAATTGCACACATTGGACATTAATAAATCTGCAGGAGCTGATCTCTTTCCTCCCATTTTTTTTCAAAAATGTGCGTCATCGCTTGCTTTACCCTTAACATATCTTTTCTCAAAATCTATGAGTTCTGGTGATATGCCTATCATTTGGAAGTCGGCTTTTATATCTCCAGTTCATAAAAAAGGACCGAAGCAAAAAATTGAGAACTATCGCCCTATCTCTAAATTACCGATATTAGCTAAGGTTTTTGAAAAAATAGTGTATGACCAGGTTTATGACGTAATTAAACATAAATTACCTCGGTCTCAACATGGATTCATTAGAGGCCGATCAACTACTACTAATCTTACCTTATTTAATGACTTTTTAACTAACTCTATTGAGGGTGGTCAGCAAGTTGACGTTATTTATACTGATTACTGCAAGGCATTTGACCGAATAAATCACAAAATTTTAATAGCGAAATTAGAAAGCGCAGGTATTCATGGTGACTTGCTCCGATGGTTTGCTTCGTATATTGATAATAGAAGTCAAGCTGTTGTCCTCGGTAACTATATGTCTAAATGGATGAGTGTTCCGAGTGGTGTACCGCAAGGCTCGCTACTCGGTCCTCTTCTGTTTCTTATCTTTATATCAGACATTGAAAGCTGTTTTCTAAATGCCCAAATTTTAAATTTTGCCGACGATATGAAGATATTTAAACAAATTACAAGTATTAATGATGCTCAAGCATTGCAAGAGGATCTTTATAGATTAGATGTCTATTGCGTTGAGAATCAACTTGAACTTAACCCTAGTAAGTGTTCCAGTATTACTTATACAAGAAAGAAATATCCTATATTATTCGACTACTTTTTAAAAAATCAAATTTTGCTCAAAGTTGATGAAGTTAGAGATTTGGGCGTTTTGCACGATTCAAAGCTAATTTTCGATAAGCATATTGCATTTATAGTCAAAAAGGCTTCCAAAAGTCTTGGTTTTATTATGAGGATGTCTAAAGATTTTAAGCACGCTAAAACAATAAAAATTCTCTTTTCTTCTTACGTAAGACCTCATTTGGAATATGCTTCGCAAATATGGAATCCAAGATATGACATTTACATCAAAAGAATTGAAAGTGTGCAAAAAAAATTTATCAGATACCTTAACTACTGCACGAACTCAAATTTTTGTGATTATAATATGTCCTGTCAAAAACATCACTTCTTAAAATTAGAAAAACGTCGTCAAATTGCTGATATATTGTTTCTAACACGAATTGTAACATCCACGTCTCTTGACTGTCCAGAGCTTCTACATAAATTAAATATATATTGCCCTAGTCATTCGTTGCGTTCGGCTCCCTTCTTCTCAACTAACCCAGCTGCCACGAATTATCGCCAAAATAGTTTTCTGTATCGTTCTTGTCAAAGTTTTAACCAAATAATGCGTAGTAACGACATAGATATCTTTAACACAAGCATACCTTCACTGAGGAATAGACTTATTTCAATAAATCTCTGATTTTATTTTTTTTTAAATCAATTTTGTACATCATTATTACACTTTTTTTTTTCTCGTTATTTTGTTTTTTAGAATTACTATTTTGCAGTTCAATAAACAGTTTTTGTATCGTAGTGTGTTAACATGACAAGGAATTATTTTGTTAAATGGAGTTAGCTTTAAGTACTTGTTATTTTGTTACTCAAATATTTTTATTTTTAAGTATTGAAAGACTTATGTGTTTTAAAAAGAAAAAATATTGAAACTGTTATATGTGGAAACTCATAAATGGCTTTATGTTGCTAATTAAGTCATTAATGTAATTCTTTTAGCTGTCAGTTTCCTTTAAAATAAAAAATAAAAAAAAATAAAAAAAATACTAAAAACAAAATAAAATAAATATTTTAGGGGGCTCTCATACAACAAACGCGATTTTTTTTTTTGCCTTTTTTTATAGATAATGGTACGGAACCCTTCGTGCGCGACTCCGACTCGCACTTTTATTAAGGGAGAGTACACCGTCCTGCCATCACTGCGATTACAACGAGGACACGGCGCAGCATACGCTTTTGGAATTTGGATGGAACAGCGTCTGTTGGGTCAACTGGTTAATATGTATATAATTGCGGCGCTCATGGTCACGGGCCGACTCCTTCCGTGACCATGAACGCTGTAAAGTGTCCGAAACGTTAGGCAATGGAATGCAAACGCGATAAAATCCGTAAAGTATTTTATTTACAATATTTTTATTTACATACTCGCGTAATCATCAAATCTCATTATGTTTATTATTTTAAGGCTCAAGTGCATTTTGCCATAAAATAAGATACGTAAAATTAAAATTGTTAAAGCATTAGTACTTCCAGAGTTTCAGTTTCCTCCTAGAGTAAATAGTATTTATTTCTCTTTTATTGTAGAGAGGCATTCTTTGGAGAATACAATATATTATCAAACTTTGCAAGCATTAAACCTTCCACTGGGAGTCTTAAAAACATGCTAAAGTAGATGTAGGTTGTAGAAGGAATGTGTAGCAACGCTCTACTAGGAAACTTATAGCTAGATGCTAATTAAAGAAATAAGACGGGCTGTACTGATATTTTAAAATTCATCACCATCATACTACTTAATTCTATTTTATTTGGGGTCGACGGTATATATTCCTCTCCCATAGTACATATAGCAAAATATATCGACAATAGTTAAATGACCGGCCATCTGCCTGACATCAATCCTCTTTGAATGTAGTCGTAATTGTTGACCAGACGGTATTAAATGAAATGGCTCATGTCGATGTAAATATGTGATCTTTTATAATTACACTTAAAACTGTGAACTGTTGTTAATTTTGGATATTCAAATTAATTGTTTGATCTTCAACTAAAATTTGTAAATTATAACTGTTTGTATTTATCTGGTTTTGATGTCTATGAGCATAGATATAACGACATAGACTTGGCTACAGATATAGTGTTAGCAATAATACGTCGAGTGACCATGTTGATGACGACTTTCATGAATCGACTCCCCATCCAAACCCGCTTTTAGAAGTTTTCACTTTAGAAATAATTTGAAATAAATATTGAATTACTGATAATATAATATAACTCAACGTGAATTAGCATTATTATTTTGCTACTTAATATTTCTATCATAATTACACAGAGACTAATTATATAATTTCATAGAAAAAAATGTAAGATAAAATGTCCCGTGTATAATTAATGAAACTCATTAGTTAAGAAGCTAAATTAAACTTGTAGTTCAAATAAAAAAAGAACAAAAAGGTCTCGTGTTTTTCAGTTTCTGTTTAAGCAGTAGTTTAAAACGATACAGGCTCATTTAAGCTAATAAATGAAATGATAGGTCTTTGTCTACCGTAATAGTCCGTCCACATGTTGGCCGAGCGTAGGCGAGCAATGGCGAACGCCAACGTGTGTACACCCGATTCGCTTTAGTTGGCCAACGCTCGCCGTCGCTTGCCTAGTTGGCCGAGTGAATACAAGCGCCAACGTGTGGACAGCTGATTTGTCTTCACTCACTGTCACTCGCCATCGCTCGTGATCATTTGCCTCACTTCGCCTCGGTGTCAGTTTTTGTGCACAAATCAAAGGCTCGTCTACGCTCGGCCAATGCCGTCCACACGTTGGCCTTCTCGCCATTACACGCTTGACATCCATCGCGGTTACACGCTTTTAATGTGATAATGTCGCTCAACACAAATATTATATTTTCAAATTTGCATTACTACTTCTAGATATGCGATGTAAATAATTAGATCCAAGTCACCCTATATGTTACCTATAGTATCTAAAAGTATCTTAATCGTTCATCATCATTTCAGCTCATATACGTCCTACTGTTGGGCTCGAGCCTCCTCCACAATAGGAGGGAAACTGACCTTAGTATACCATGCTAGTGAAACAGGTTGGTATAGGGTTTTATTTCGAGGTTTCCTTCTCTTGCATAGATGTTATGTGCGTATTATGTATTATATCCCTAAGTCGTCTTTTACGACACCCACGGACAAGATAGGGACTTTTTTTTTTTTATGGGTGGGCTATGGTAAGCGCACGCGCGGTCCAGTTCGTCCGGGGCGATGAAAGGACGGCGCGCGGGCCCATAACCCACCCGTACCTACGTCACCTCGTTGTTGGGCCGACCACCGGAGCAGATGTGACTTGTCATCAGTGGTCGGCCCGACGGAATACCCTTTCGGGTAACGTCTCACCTCTCGACGTACTGGGACGTCGGTCACCTTCGCGCGGTCAGCTTCTCTGCGGGTGACGGACAATTCCCCGGTCCGATCATCCGCGGCCTCGGCTAGGGCGGCATTAGGCGCAGATACTCGCGCCTGCGCCGCCCGAGTCGCCGGCGGAGGAACGTGTCGCCGAATAGGAGCTCTACTCGCACACGATCCGCCGCCTCCTTCCGTGAGATTACGGCCTCACAAAAGGCGGCGACCGCGTCCCAGTTCCTGACGCTGTCGAGCATCTCCCTGGCGATGGTCGGCAGCGCCAGGTTGGCACCGATAATCGCGACGAGTTCACGGCGCTCCCGCTCCCACGCAGCACACTCCTCGAGCGTGTGCTGCGCCGTGTTCTCGTCACAACTGCAATGGTGGCAGGACGGTGTACTCTCCCTCCTGACAATCTTGTGCAGGTACTTCCCAAAACACCCGTGCCCCGTAAGCACCTGCACCAGTCGGAAGGAAAGCACCCCGAGCGTCCGCTCCAACCACTCCATCAGCACCGCCCGGAAGGCCTCGACGGTCCTGACACCGTACCGAGGACTATCCAGCCGGACTGCCCAACGGGCAATGACCCCTCGGCGGGCGTCGACCCGCCAGGCGGTGATCTCCTGCAGGGAGACCATACCGCCGCGGGCGCGCGTCTTCGACACCCGCCGATAAATGTCGGCGAGCATCTCCGCCTCCAGGTCCCAAGGGGGAGTTCCGGCCAGGAGGCACGCTGCCTCCGTCGACACCGTGCGGTAACCGCGTATGGCTCTGACCGCCATGACCCTCTGTGGTCGCCTCAAGAGGGCCCTCAGCCGGACGGTCAGGGACCCCGCCCACACCGGTGCGCCATACAGAGCCATCGACCGGATCACCCCCACGTACAGCTGTCGGCACGTAGCGCTGGGTCCGCCCACATTCGGCATCAGCCGCGAAAGGGCGGACGCCGCGCCGACAAGCCGGGGAACAAGTCGATGGAGATGCTCCCGGAACCAAAAATGCCCGTCGAGCACCAGGCCCAAGTACTTCATATGGGCCTGGATGCTGATGGTGACCGACTTCACGGTGATCGAAGCGCCGGCGGGAGGCCCGGCAGTACGGAGGCCATGGAACAAAAGGGCCTCCGTCTTTTCCAAGGCTACCCTCAACCCCAGCGCTTCGATCCGCCTGACAATCTCCTCGGTGCCGAGAGTTGCCAGGCGTGCCGCCTCCTCTAGCGTCCCACCCCGGGCTGTGACGAGTGTATCGTCGGCGTAGCAAATTACGCCCAGCCCGGGTGGGAGGCTTCCTCTCAACGCCCAGTCGTAGCCGATGTTCCACAGGGTCGGACCCAGAACCGACCCCTGTGGGACACCGCACGTCATGGGCGTTCGCACAACGTCCCCTACTCGGTCAACGTAGAGGACGCTGCGCCCCTCCAAGTAGTCTGCCACCAACCGCCTGAGGTACACGGGCACCCCGTGATACCTCAGCCCCTCCCTGATGCAGCTGAATGGCAGACTGTTGAAGGCGTTGGCGATGTCCAGGGACACCGCCAACAGGACTCCTCTGCCGGTGACGGCCTCTGCTACCATGGCCTTCAGGCGCAGCAGGGCCGCGATCGTCGAACGCCCTCTCCGAAAACCAAACTGGGCGTCCGATAAATTGGGCCCGACCCCGACTAGGTGCCGCTCGATGCGGGCAGCCAACACCCTCTCCAGCAGCTTGCCCGCATCATCGAGCAGCACGATGGGCCTGTAGGCCGAGGCCGACTCGGGAGACCGTCCCGGCTTCGGCAGGAGAACTAGCCTCCTTCTTTCCAGCACCCAGGGAACGTCCTGGACGTCAAACAAGCGTCGAACAGTCCCCTGAGGCGTGGTCCCAGGTGCTCGAGGACCAGGGCCAGCACACGGTTCGGAATACCGTCGGGCCCGGGGGCGGTGGATTTGACTCGCATACGCGCCACCGCCGCCCCTATTTCCGGCTCCCTGATGGGCGGAGCACTTTCATCGTCGGCCTTCCGGTCGCTGTCCGGCGAAGCCATGACCGGGGGCGAGTGCTCCACACGCCGTGGAAAGAGGTCCTCGACAACTCTGATGAGGAGGCTGGGCTGGAGAGTCTCGGTGAGGGGGGGGGGGCCGCCCGCGGAGCTTGTTCAGCGCCGCGAGGTAGGGGCGACCCCAGGGGTCACGCTCGAGACTATCCAGCATCTCCCGCCGACTAACGTCCTTGGCGGTACGGACGGCCAGCCTGAAGGCAGACCGCGCACTGCGGTAAGCCTCGTACAGCTGGCCCTCCCGCTCAGCGTCGCGGTGGCGCGCTCGGCTGTGGGTGTAAGCCCTCCGGGCACGTATGCACGCGGCCCGAAGGTCCGCCAATTCTCGGGACCACCAGGGGACCGCACTCTTCGGGGGCAAACGCCGCACACGGGGCATGGCCGCATCGCAGATCTGCGTTAACGCACAGCGGATGCGGCCAGCCTCGGCATCCACCCCGTCCGCCTGGGGCGGTGAGGACAGCCACGACTGAACGATGGCTGCCTCCGCCAACAGGTCCCGATCCAATCGACCCACAGCCCACCGCGGAAACGCGGGAGCTCCGTCCGCCATGTGACCCCTGCCGGGCTGCAGGAGGGTCCGGGAGACCTCTATCCGGATGTATCGGTGGTCGGATAGGGTCTCAACCTCCTCCTGGACGCACCAGCTCCTCACACGTGCTGCGACATTAGGGCTAGCGAACGACGAGTCCACTATCGACCCGCCCTGCTGCCGCACGCACGTTTGCACCGAGCCCCTGTTCAGCAAACAGAGGCCTAGTGCCGCCACCCACTCTTCGACCGCCCGCCCGCGGTCATTCGTCCTGGGGGACCCCCACGCCGTGGACTTGGCGTTGTAGTCCCCCAGAACGAAGACTTGGCGCGGTGCCAGTCGCCGTATCGAGGCCCCCAGGATGGTGAGGAAGGCCCCGAAATCCGTCACGCTCCTGTTAGGGGAGAAGTAAACACCAAATAGCGTAACCTCTCCCCATTCCGCCGCGACATACCCATCGCCCCTGTCCTTGAGCAACAAAGGCGGGGAATGCCACGACGTGGAGGCGACGATTGCCACAGAACCGTCACTGCTGCCCAGCCAATTGGACCGGTCTGGCACCACGTACGGCTCTGCGGCTACGGCTGCACCGATCAACCACTCCGCCATGGCTTGCAGGAAAACGTCCTGTGCCTCGGCGGCGTGGTTGAGGTTGGCCTGCAGGAGGTGGTAGGATTCGGTCGCCATTACAAGATAGGGACTGATGAATTTTTTTCTCACTCCGTCACCACACGGATATATCTTACATTATTCTATTTCTGTGAATACTCAGTATCAACCACCTTCTTTTTTTCCCACTTTATTGCGGTATACACTGAGATAATAATTAAATACGCTCATTAAATAATTAGCCAAAGCTGTAGCGACGTCTATTTCAACGTCCCTAGTGTTTCAGTGCATAATGAACACTGACCGAAACCAACGTGTGGACAGCTCTACAAACACTCGTCTACGTTGGCCACTCGCGTTGACGTTCGCCGCATTTGGCCAGCGTGTGGATGCTAGCACTCGCCTTGTATCTATTTGACACATTCACCTATTTGATACATTGACACCGAGGCGAAGTGAGGCAAGTGATCACGAGCGACGGCGAGTGAAGGCAAATCAGCTGTCCACACGTTGGCGCTTGTATTCACTCGGCCAACTAGGCGAGCGACAGCGAGCGTTGGCCAACTAAGGCAAATCGGGTGTACACACGTTGGCGTTCGCCATAGCTCGCCTACACTCCGCCAACATGTGGACGCCCTATTAAAGATAGCTCGCCATATTCTTTACTAGTTTCTCGAGCGTGTTATGTCATTTTGTTCTGGTGATTATTATGAGTATGTATATATTATGAGTATTAGTATAGTCTAAAATGATAATATATTCATTTGATGTTTACTTTTAGAATCCATTCTTTAATTATTCGTTAACCATTCTTTAACATAGAAGACGAGAAAACATGCTACAAGTGTGGAAATTATATAAAAATAATATAAGCTAATTTTATTATAAGGTCGATAATATTTTGAAGGCTTTCCATTCGAAATTATACGAAATATATTTATAAATAAGCATCAAGGGTATAGATTCGTATAATCAAAATGTAAATCAGACGTTATACATGGTTGAACACAACTAATGACTGAGTTCACCGACTTTATATGAAATCAGTGTAATAGATTTGAATTATTGCTTTATAATTCATTATTAGTAACATAGAAAATTATTAGCCAGTGAACTAAATTATTACTAATAATGTGTGGAGTATTATGTACATATTCTAAAAACTATTGCAATAATAAACAATTATGAAGTCTTTTAAGACGATGTGTTTTTCCTGCCGAATTTTGGTTTTGATCTTTTTTAGCATTCCTACTATAGTTCGTAGGTTATGGTTTGGTCATGCTCACTGAATAAGGTTCTACTTGCGGTAGCTACGTGGGGCGGGTCGCTCCTTTCCCTCCAATGTGGTCGAGGGAAGTGATGGCTGCTAGTTAACTCGTGATCGAGTGCTGCTTGTGGGATCTGGTCCAGCCATATTTTCTTTCGTATTCTTTAATTTTTTTCTTTGTACTAAATTTCGAAAATTCATACATGTCTATAATTGCGAAGGGCAACACACTGGAGTTAATACCGTATGTTGTACGAAGTATATAATTATATACGCCGTGGAATCTAATTGGCTGTTTTCCTGAAACGTATGTACTCAGTTAATCATTCTTAATATCCCCACATCAAGAAAAACATAATACATTTAGAAAAAAAGTCTGATAATTAGACATTCTTAAGTTTGTCTGTTGTCGATCAGTGTGTGTTACCTATGATTTACGGCACAGAAACGTGGTCCTTAAATGTAGGCCTCATAACAAGGCTCAAAGTCGCTCAGCGTGCTATGGAACGGCCTATGCTCGGCATTTCTCTGCGAGATAGAATCCGAAATACGGCAATCCGCAGAAGAACGGGTGTAACCGACATAGCACGAATAATTAGCACCCTGAAGTGGCAATGGGCAGGCCACACCGCTCGACGAACCCACAACCGCTTGGGAAGAAAGGTTCTCGAGTGGCAACCACGTATTGGACGACGCAGTGTAGGACGCCCTCCCAGTAGGTGGACTGACGACCTGGTGAAAGTTGTTGGGCGTCGTTGGATGCAGGCGGCACATGACCGCACTTTGTGGCGTAATATGAGGGAGGCGTACGTCCAGCAGTGGACGACGATAGGCTGAAATGAAGTTTGTCTGACATGCAACGGTATTGTTCTCAACATGCCTACGTATGTCGCATTCGTATTAAATCGCAATAATAGGAAAAACTAAATAATTTCAGGCATAACACCTCGGCGCTCGGTGTCGCATCTCACCCGCTTGCGTCCCGCACCCCTTTCTTCTTTTGTGATGTGCCCGAGTCGCGCGACCTTGGTCAAAGTTAAAATAGGCAGTTAGCATGCTGCAGTACCTATGGTCGATGCCCTTAACCACATGTTATAGTTATACAAAAATGATATTTTAAGGAAACGTCCAGGATTGCAAATGACAAGAATTTATGTTTTTATTTTATTGAATAAATGCTATAGTACGGTTCTAATATATCATTAACTGGGTATGTACGTTTCGGGCAAACAACCAGTTAGATTCCACGGTGTATATTTAGAAGATAAAAAGAAAACGACAGCCCGCTGAGTTTCCTGCTTATGCAGAATAAGTGATTTGATTTAATATCCATTCATCATTATTATCATTTCAACTAATACATGTCCCACTATTGGGCTCGAGCCTCCTCCACAATAGAAAGGAATTTGACCTACTACACCACGATAGTCAGCCGTGTTGATATAGTTTCATTTCAAGTTTTCCTTCTCTTGCAAATCTTATATGCATATCCCTTAGTTATCTTTTACGACACTCATAGGCAAGATAGGAAGGATAAGTGGTAAATTCTTACTCTATCACAACACGAAAGTTAATATTACTTTAGTCAATATTACTTCGGCCACTGACGACAAGTCACCCTGCTCCGGTGGTCGGCCCAAGGACGTGGGTACTTACGGGTCGTCGCCCCGGACGGAATGGACCACGTCTGCGATTACCATAGCCCACCCATAAAAAAAAGCAATTATATTCCATGGCTGTCAAGGAATGGGTAACAGTGGTCGACCCAATATCAATGGGGAAGGGACATGATCGGTTATAGGGTCGTACGCCGTCCTTCCGTCGCCGTAGCCGGAATAGACGGGGTGTATCCAGACCACAGCTTTCCAAAAAAATAAGAAATCAAGTAACAGTTATACAAATAAAAATACATAAAAAGTATTAAAGTTTGATAGTCTGCCATTGAGTATGGTTTTCTTTTAGTAGTAATGATACCCCGACTGTCCTTCTTCATATTATAGAATACCTAGATCAAAAATGGCTGGTAGTCTATAATTCTATACCATATATAAAGCGGAAGAGTTTGTTTGTTTGAACGCGCTAATCTCATGAACTACTGGTCTAATTTGAAAAATGCTTTCAGTTTATATAGCCCATTTATCGAGGAAGTCTATAAGCTTATATCAACACGCTAAGACTAATAGGAGCGGAGTAACAATGAAAAATGTTTCAGAATCGGGTGTTTTTTTCATTTTGAGAGCTTACGCTGCATGCACTACATAAACGGTTAAGTTTCGCAAAAATCACGTGTGAAAGAATTGTATTTTTTTTTTATATTTTTACATTCTACGTAAACAACTCTACGTTATTCTCTCATTCTACGTTAAAACTCGCGGGTTAAAGTTTGCACTAGCCCAAAGTAACTGTTCTGCGCAGACAAAGTCGCGGGCATAAGCTAGTATATATTTGCATGAAAGTAATAAGTAATGACAGATAATTGTATTACATATTTAATATCCATATATTTATCTGTATTATTTCATTATTACATTTATAAAGAAAAGAAAATTCACGTCTGATCAGCGTGGTATATAACAGGTCAAATTTCCTCTCATAAAAGAGGAGCCCAACAGTGGGATATCTCGGTTGAGATGATATGATGACATTTGTTTTTGTATAAAATTTATTCGATTACATACGAAATAGGCTACCTATTATAAATAATGATTGTATAGTGTAACAGAAACAACCGAAATTGATCGAATCAATTTCGTTTAATAGATTTCATTCGAAGGAATAACATGTTTATTGAATAAAAACATTCGCCGAGTGAATCAGCTGTTAATGGAATGTAAACTTAAATGTAACATATAGTTATATATATTTTGCTTCTACTAGCTAGTCTTAGTTTGGCTTTCTGGAATATTTTGGGGACAAATCAATAAATAGTACATCTAATTAATATTTATGAGGGAAATTTCAGTTGACAACCATATGAAGTCAGCGTTATTGGATAGTTTTGACATGGCAACGTTTGTAATATTATGAAATGTAAAAACAAGGGATTTTGAAATATTAAAGGTTTCTTTATTGAATTGAATTAAGTTTTTATGAACTTGTATATTGTATCCTTTTTTATAATATTTTTATAAGTATATCCATGGACGATAGAAATATGGTCTCTAGAGACTCTGTAGGCCTTGCATTTCTCTGCAAGATAGAATCTAATATACGGAAATCGGTAGAAGAACGGGTGTGACTGACACATCACGATGAATTAACATGTTGAAGTGCCAATGGACAAGCCACATCTCTCGACGAACTAGCAATCGCTGGACAAGATACGTTTTCAAGTGGGCAGGACGTCCCTCCACCAGGTGGACCGATGACCTCGTGAAAGTTGCTTGGTGTCGTTGGACGCAGGCACTGGACCTTTTGTGGTAAAACATGAGGAAGACCTACGTCCTGCAGTGGGCGACGAAATACTGAATGCTGACTATGTACATATAACGATTTTTTAACATGTCCTAATTTTTTTTCAGATTTCATCATCACATCTCATATTACATCCCACTCCTGTGCTCAAACTTCTTCCCCAATAGGAAGAAAATTGACCTACTATACCACGCTGGTCAGATGTGTTAGTATAGGGTTTTATTTCGAGATTTCCTTCTCTTGAATAAATGTTTTCTGTATATTATAATCCCTTATCCCTTAGTCGTATTTTACGACACCCACAGGCAAAAAAATGGAGTGGTTACTTACTCCGTGACCAGACGGAAAAGATTATTGTAAGTAGATTTTAAGATGTCGATACTTGTTTTTTAATATTTAAAAAATAGTAACAGTAATGGTTTACGACAAGAGTATTTTTTTATTGGTATATAAATATATATGTATTTGTGTTTTTGTTTTTTTTTTTATATATGACATCTTTTAAATAATGAATCATACTGTCTCTATCTTTTGCACTCAAATTTTTGAAAATTTCAAAATAACTTCAAATACGAGTAAACATATAATAATTTAAGCATTTTCAAATTTTAGTAATGATAAAAATTTTGTACATCGCATTTTAAATAATAAATTTGTTTCTTTCTTTCATTCAAATTCTTGAAAATTTCAAAATAAAGATATAATCATTTAACCATTTTCAAATTTTAGTAATAACGAAAATTTTATACATCGTATTTTAAACATCATCTCAATCCATCGACAGAAACTTCTTCGACAGTAAGCTAACGATAAGTACTTTGTCTTAAAATAATCCTTATATTCTTTTTTTCTTGAAACAAGCTTGCAAAGCTGAGTTTGATAACTGAACATCTTAGTTAGTTTTAACTTGGATTATTTACGAGACACTGAACTAATGCTTTTGAAATTATCAGACTGCGCACACTAAGTTCTGAAGTTTTTCAATTGGCAAAGTTGAACTACAAACCGCTCTGAAATCAATATATCAGTCTACTATGTTTAATACGCTAACGTTTCATTCATTATATTCCGACAGCATATTTATTACCTCTGTGTTGGAAAAAGTTTAGCTTTATTATAAGTCTTACTATATACATACCTATATCGTTACATTAATATGCTGTTTAAAGGGGTTTATGTAGGTTTTTAAAGCGAGTTTTTTTGCCTTTTTCTGTGACGTTATTTACCTATTCCATTAGCTGTCTTTACGACACCAGCATAAATGCGAAAATGTTCTGAATTGTGCTATTATTCCGTCATTACACAGGATTTTTAATATTTTTTAAGTGGTATCTATATATTAATACGTGAAGCGAAAACTTTGTACCCCTTTTTACGAAAATTACGTGGATGGACAAGTATAAAATTTGGCACAGTTGAAGTATATAACGAGGAAAAGTGCATAAAACTGAAATTTCATATAATAATGGATTAGAAATATCCTGAGAAAGGAGATGAATAAATTAAATGTTAAATTAATACTAAACAAATTTAATTATTTTAGCATAAAATCTATTCATCATATTTAGTAGGATTGAGTTAAGTAAAAACAATAATTGAATTCGAAAATAGTTATTTATTCAGTCTTTCCATAATTATCTCGCGTTTATCCATTTTTTTGTATCGGAAACAAATTTCTCTTAAAATCGTTCTCAGAGATTCAATGCAACCATTGTATAAACTGGCATCGATTAATGACAGTCGAAATTTCATCAAAGTTGGATATTCACCTCCTGTAAAATAACTGTAGACGTGGTTTCGAATGGCATTTATATCGAATTGATCTATACCTGTTATTGGTTTGTTCTCGTTCCTTTTTTTTTTTGGTGTATGGAATAAATCGTCTGCAGTGCCTGAAGGTCCATACTTTTCTTTGACAATTTTGCCTACGGTATCGGTACGCTTACCAATTTCTAGTGCCTCAGCAACATGTTTCTGTACTTGTGTCACTCGTAGTAGAGGTCCAAAGTTTTGTGACTCACGTTCAAAATATTCGTGTAATTTCACAATCAACTCACGGGCGTTCAAAGTATAACTACGTCCTTTTGTAGACATTTTTCTAACAATAAAAAAGGTTGAATAAACAGAGTCCAGTAGGTATGAGTGTAGCCAAGGTCAACGTATAAAGCAAAATCAGTCCAAAGTATAGGAGACTCAAAAAAAGAAAAGATTATCACCAACAAAAAACACACGGACAGTCCCCTTCCAAGATGGTGAGAGACTGCACCATAGTTAATTCACTATAAAAATGAGAGACTGCACTACAGACTAGGTTGCACAGCTCATCGGTACCGACCCGACGCTGCCGACTATCGCTAGGGAGATGCTCGGTAGCATCAGGAATTGGGACGTGGTCGGCGCCTTCTGCGAAGCAGTCGTCTCGCAGAAGGAAGCGGCGGAGCGCGTGCGGAGGGAATCTGCCACCAGCGACTCGAGCGGCGCAGGTGCGAGTATCTGTGCCTAATGTCGCCCGAGGGGAACGTCGAGAGGAGAGGGTACCCCGCGACCGGAGTATTCCATCGGGACGACCACTGAAGACATGTCACCCTGCTCCGGTGGTCGGTACTGGATTTGTACCAAAAAGTCAGTTTAGTTGTTCTTGAATGGTAAATGGTGTCGTTGCTTACAATTCAGCCAATGAAAAACAATGTGAAATCACGGTTTTATTTTAATACGAATATTTTGAGAATTCAATTTATTCGATTAATTATATTAGTCTTATATTATTACCGATTATTTGGATATTCATGAATTGGAAGTGACCACTGCACTACTGTACAGAACGTGATGACGTGAAATTGTAAGATCGTTAATAACAATTACTGTTTTACATGTTGCTTTTATGTTAAATTGGTTTTACGAGTTTCAACATTAGATTATTAAACAGGAAAGTAACCCGTAACGTTAATTATATAAATAGCATAACAGTTCTTTAAAATTTAAGATTTATTGTTTGCAATAATGTGTACACGTTTGACCAAAGTTATTGTATATTAAAAAATGCGAAACGTCAAAATGCACTTCTTAGATTAGATGAACTATAGTAATTTATATATTAGTTATTATTTAAATACAGCTTGCTCAATTTACAATTATGCATAAATAAAATTAAAAGAAAATTGTATAGCAGAAAAATTAATTTAAATGAATTATGGCCGAATTTCGACCACTCAGCGACCACTAGTAGTAATAAATGCGTTATAGCAATTGAATTAATTATACATTGTTTAAATACTATAATACAGTGAATCTCAAAACTCTCTCTTCGCGTGGTGACGGAGTAAGAACACAATATAACATGTATGCAAGAGAAGGAAAGCTCGAAATAAAACCCTTCATCAATCCATCTGACGGCCAATTTCCTTCCGTAGGTTTTATTCTGTAGCGTTAATTTCCCTCTGAGTGGACAAGGCCACAGCCCAGCAGTGACAATTATGAGCCGAGATGATGATTAGACTCAAAAATATATACCAGTATAAAAATATGCCAATGATATCACCATCATTAATTACATATAATATTTTCTGTGTGGTGACAGAGTAAGAATACAATTCACCACTCCCTTTCTGACCCGTGGACGTCGTAAAAAATGCCCAAGGGATATAATATGCATATAACGTCTATACAAGAGAAGAAAAACTTGGAATAAAATCATATACCAACCCGTCTGACCGTCTGGTATAATAAGGTCAATAATCCTCAAATTACGGTGGAGGCTCAAGCTCAGCAATGGGACGTATATGAGCCGAAATTATGAATGATGATAAAAAAATCATCATCATCATTTCAGCCTATCGCCGTCCACTGCTGGACGTAAGCCTCTCTCATGTTGCGTCACAAAGTGCGGTCCTGTGCCGCCTGCATCCAACGACGCCTAGCAACTTTTACCAGGTCGTTGGTCCACCAATAAAACAATACTCTTCTCGTAAATCATAACTGTAACTAATTTTAAAATATTAAAAAACAGGTATCGATGTCTTAACATCTATTAACATAAATCTTTTGCGTGTAATGACGGAGTAAGAATACTTTTCACCATTCTATTTCTTGCCCGTGGGTGTCATAAAAAATGACTAAGGAATTATAATATGCAGATAATCTATTCAAGAGAAAGAAAACTCGAAATAAGATCCAATCCAAACACATCTGACCAGGGTGGTATAGTAGGTTAATTTCCCTTCCGTTATGGAAGAAGCTGAGCTGTGATGATGAAATCTGAAAAAAAATTGGAACACGTTAAAAAATCGCTTATATGTCCATTATCACCATTCAGCCTTTTGTCGCCCACTGCAGGACGTAGGCCTTCCTCATGTTTTGCCATAAAAGATCATGTGCCACCTGCATCCAACGACGCCCAGCAACATCGGTCCACCTGGTGGAGGGACGTCCTACCCACTTGAAAACCTATCTTATCCAGCGGTTGTTGGTTCGTCGAGAGATGTGGCTTGCCCATTGACACATGATAATATTTATAAATGCGAAAGTAAGTTTGTTTGTAAGTCACATCTGCTCCGGTGGTCGGCCCAACAACGAAGTTACGTGGGTACGGGTGGGTTATGGGCCCGCGTGCCGTCCTTTCGTCGCCCTGGACAGACGAGATCGCGCGTGCGCTTACCATAGCCCACCCATAAAAAAAAAAAGTTTGTTTATTACGCTTTCACGCTTAAACCACTGAACCGATTTCAAAAATTCTTTCATTAATCGAAAGCTATAATAGTAGTAGTATAGTAGTATACAATATAGTAGTAGTAACATAAGCTATATTTTATCCCGGTATTCCTACGGGAACTACGCGGATATGGCGACTGAAACCGAAGCGAAGCCTGGGCGGGTCGCTAGTATATAATAACGTCACAAATATTGAGAGAAAGAAATCTTATTTAAAGTTAATATATCTTTATGTGTGTGCTGCACCGTGTCCTCGTCTCAATCGCAGTGGTGGCAGGACGGAGTGCTCTCCCTCCTCACGACCGTGTACAGGTACTTGGTGAAACAACCGTGCCTCGTATTGATGGTATTGACCTGTTAGAAGGAAAGCACTCGTGCCGCCGACTCAATCACTCCATCAGCACCGGCCGGAAGGCCGGAGGTCCGTGCACAGCCATATGCAAATAGCAGGAAAACGTCTAATACTTGTATCAATATACCAAATACCTGGACGTCAAGACAGATTTTCAAATAAAGTATTCTTGTGCCAGTATCAAATCGTGTGTAAAATGCTAAGCTGGTAAAAAAATGGTTTGCAAGAAGAGAGATCGAAAGAGATATTTCGAAAGAGTTTTGCATTTGCTCATTATACGATTCTAAAGAGCTATAATTGGCATTTATATAATTTTGTTAAATTTTTCTTCACATTACCGTAGCAAAAATAAAACGGCCAAATTTGACCCATCCGCGCTTCTAGGGGTGTCAGGATGTTCCGCGCTTCTAGTGTTAACTTTATAATCACAGCGAAGCCTACAGATAACCTTATAAAGTTTTTAAATACACCAATGACCTAGTGAAGTTGTGCACTACTTAACTACGACCACAAAACTTTCATTTCTTATTAAATTTAGATATCCATTTATTCGAAAGGTCAGATTCATATAACATGAAAACTAAAAAAGTTTGAATAACTTTATGGTAATGCCTAACAATTAGAAAACTTCTCAAAATAACACCTCTTTCAAAGTAAATTAGATAACTTTAATTTATTATATTTTATAATTGCAATGGATTCCAAAATAATGATGTCTTTAATGTTAAAGTCATCTTTTGATGTTGTATTTAATCTCTATGCATTGTTCTACAAATAAATTTTTGATACGCGATACCCTTGTGATCATGCAACAGAAAGATCGCTTTAAACTCAAGTGGAGATGGAATTCAAAACCACAACACGTACTTTTGGAAGCTTGTACACGGTTAGAACAAATAATTTCTTGGAATAAAGCGAAGAATTAATTCGTCGTGAAAGCACAAGCTTTTTTAGTTTATCATCGCATATAATAGACCTCAAATATTAGGACCTTTTATATCGATAAAGAGATTTACTTTTTGTGTGTATATTGCATTTCATTGAACTCTTAATATCATATTTTTATAAAAAGTACATAATTATATTCAAACGTTTTCCTGAACTTTTAAATTTTGACGGGTTCTACATTTTTATGCGTGTGGGTATGTGCGTTGCATGGGCGAATTCTGTGTGTGTATTTGAATATCATCATCATCATCATCTCAGCTCATATACGTCCCACTGTTGAGCTCGGGCCTCCTCCATAATGGAAGGGTCATTGACCTACTATACCACGTTGGTCAGACGTGTTGGTATAGGGTTTTATTTCGAATTTTCCTTCTCTCGCATAGATGTTATATGCGTTTTATATCCCTTAGTCGTCTCGTACGATCACCCACGGGTAAGTTAGGGGGTGGTGAATTGTATTCTTACTCCGTCACCAAACGTATTTGAATATGTGTTAATTTTTTAATGTAAACTATCCATAAATAGCATTAAGTACAAGGCATAGATAATATATACCTACATCTTTATATATATTTCTTGTGTACGTGTGTATCTTACTGAACTCCTCCTAAACGGCGGCACGGATGTTGGTGAAATTTTTTGTGTGTCTTTGAAAAGATTCGAGAATGGTTTAGATTCACAATTGGACTCGATAGGTGGTGCTTATTTGAACAGAACAACGTCTGTTGGGTCAACTAGTCTTTATATATAAATTTCTTACCTACGTGTGTATGTCACTGAACTCCGCCTAAATGGCTGGACCGATGTTGATGAAATTTCTTGTGTGTGGTATTCGAGATTGATTTAGATTCACAATTGGACCTGGTAGGTAGCGCTGCTGTGGATTTCAAGGAAAATTCCTTTTATTTTATTTGAACATAACAACGTCTGTTGGGTCAGCTAGTATATAATAAAATACATTTCATTCATTCATTTCAGCTCATATTTGTCCCACTTTTGGGTTCAAGCCTACACAATAGGAGGGTAAATTGATCTATTATATCCACGCTAGTCAGACGTGTTGGTATAGGGTTTTATTTAGAGTTTACCTTGTCTTGCATAGATATAATAGCAAGACAAGGTAAACATATTTATATTTCTATTAGTTAACTCGTGATCGGGTGCTGCTTGTGGGATCTGGTCCAACCATGGTTTCCTTTCTTTTTTATTTGAACTAAATTTAAAAAAAAATAGTTATACCCTATCTCGAAGGGCATCACACTGGAGTTAAGACTATATGTTGTATACATAATTGTATTCAAAAGATGGTAAAAAAATGACAGCCCGCTGAGTTTCTTACCGGATCTTCTCAGCGTGTGGCCGCGTTCCGATCCGGTGGTAGATATTGTATTGTATTCAAACGATATATAAATTTGACAATATGTAAGTGCTCTCAAGGGGCCCATGCAGAATAAATGAATTGATTTGATTTGATATGTGTGTATATTTAATCCCTTAGCTGTCTTTTACGGCACCCATTGAAAAGAGATGGAGTGGTGAATCGTAAGTATAAGTAAAATTAAGTGTCATGAGTACTAAAACGTTTTAGTGAAACTATATGTTAGCGATGCTTTTCTTAATTAACTTAAGAGGCTCCTCACACATCAACCAGCTAATTTATAACATACTAAATTTGGAGACAAATATAATTGGTATCAGTAATCTGCTCCATACTCTGTTAGTTGTTAAATGAATATTAGTTTAATTAATGGCGTAAAGACTATGTATGTGTATAATCGTATAATGTCATTGTATTTTGATCACGACGGTAAATATATATTCTCACGTCGATGTCGTTAAAAAGTTTAAGTTTTAAAACCTACATTATGCTCTTCATATTTTTCGTAATAGGAAGCAAGCCGTGAATACAAATTTACAAAGCTTTTTAAAACTAGAAACCACCAAAACCAACCCGGATGACCAGAGTGCTGTAGTCGGTCAATTTTTCTTATATTACGGAGGAGGTTCGAGTGCGACCCTAGGACATATGTATATAAGCTGTAAGCCGTTGACCGTAACAAAGTATAGACGCTTGTGTATTTCAAAGTATGCGTTTATTATTAGCTAGCAAATTCTTGCGGTAACAGCCGCATAGTTTTCGTGAGAATACCGGGATAAAATATAGCCTAAGTAACTAATTATATAGACAGCTACCTGGTAGTAAAATATTATCAAAATCGGTCGAGCCGTTTTGAAGATTACGTGGAAAAAACAGAAAGACAGATAAGAAACTTTTATTTTGATTTTTAGGCATAGGTGTCATGCACATAACCGTGTGAGTATGAAAAAAATTCACTACTTTGACATTACAAACAGACAGAGTTTCATTTCATTTATTGGTATAATAGTAGTAGGTATAGCTATTATAACTATGAAATAATTATTTGTGTGTTGGAATATGTTAATCTTACATATGTACAGAAAAATTATGTTTTCGATTCTAAAAATAAACCTACAAAATCTAAACAAAAAGACAATATGTAAGTGCTTTTCATTTCATCATCATCATCATTTCAGCTCATATATGTCCCACTGTTGGGCTTGAGCCTCCTCCACAATAGGAGGGAAATTGACCTTACCATGCTGGTCAGACAGGTTGGTTTTATTTTGAGTTTTCCTTCTCTTGCATAGGTGTTATATGCGTATTACATCCCTTTTTTTTTTTGTGGGTGGGCTGCGGTCGGCGCGCCTACGCACCACTCCGTCCGGGGCGACAGAGGGGCTTAAGCACGCAACTCCCGCAACCCACCCGAAAATCACCTCGCCTTTCGTCGTTGGGCCGACCACCGAAGCAGGTTTACTTGTCGTCACGTATTACATCCCTTAGTCGTCTCTTAGGACTACCACGCGTAAGATAGGGAGTGGTGAATTGTATTCTTACTCCGTCACCAGACGACGCAAATTAAATTCAGACTCAGAACAATAATTTGCGGAATGCATAAAGTGTTGTGTGGGATTAGAGCCTACGATACGATATTCCATTGCCGTTGCATGGCAATTGAATAGATAACTTTAATAGCCTTTGATATATTATAGATATTATTAATAACGATATTGTTAATAAAGCTATAAGACGCCGTAGGTTTTCAAATAAAATAATAATATAATATACTTAGGTAATCCTATGTGGATTACCTGTGAAGCTGCTGGTAAAACTAGTGTTATATTGCAATTTCTGCTCACATTAAATTATATAAAACTAGATTGATGAAAAATTTTAATATAATATTTCATGCAATTCTAAGTTATGATAAAAATCTAAGTCTTCGAATCCATTAACTAAGATAAAATATCAATTAATGGAATAGAATTTTGTAAAGCGAACCAATAAAAATTGATTGATTGTATAATACATATGTTTTATTGCTTTCCTAGTAATCCCATTTCCTCGTGAAAGTATTTCGGCTACATTTTTAGCTGGGCTTTAAAACTTCGTGCGTTTGAATTCGCAAACTTTTATTTTTATGAATCTGTTAAAAAGGTTTTGTTCTTGTTTATTTTCCCTTTTGAAGGAAAATCTTTGTCAGCTAGCGCTTTTTTGGGTGAACTAAAATCATAGAACTCGCGGCATCGTCACTGATTGAGTGATTGATTGATTGAATCAACCAACTTATATTTTTATTTATCTGCATATCTTAGAAAAATCACAGACAGGCATTGTACCAATCAAAAACTTTTCATACAAAAGCCAGATAATTTTAACTGAAGATCCAAAAATAGCAACTAATTGAAGATCCAAAAAAGTTCAGATTATTAAGTCTTCACTTCTGCACGCAGTCTAGGCAATTAAAATAGACATTATATATTTAATCTTTATAAAAAGCACTATTCTAAAATATTAATAGGCAGTACGCCTGTGTAGTTTTTAAAGGAGTAAAAAATTAAACTGTGTAAAATTGATCAATAATAACAATTTTTATTTTATTTTACTAAAAAAACTAAGTAATAATTGCAATAACCACAATAAATAAAATCATAATAATCAATTAATGTTTTATTATTAACATTTATACTACACGTTAAAAATAATATCATCATCATCATCATTTCGGATCATATACGTGCCCCTGCTGGGCTCAAGCCTCCGCCATAATAGGAGGGAAATTGACCTTAATATACCATGCTGGTCAGACAGGTTGGCTCTAGGGCTTTTTTCGAGTTCTCTATCTCTTGCAAATATGTCATATGTATAATGTATTCCATAGTAGTCTTTTACCACTCCCACGGGCATGAGAGCGGGTAATGAACTGTATTTTTACTCCGTCACCACACGGAAAAAAATAGTAATACAGTAAATAAATATTAAAACGACTACGGGATATAATATGCACATAACATCAGTGCAAGAGAAGGAAAACTCGAAATGAAACCCTATACCAACCCTATACAAATATGTCTGACCAGCATGGTATAGTAGGTCAAATTCCCTCCCATTATGGAGGAGGGCCGAGGAGCCCAACAGTGGGACGTATATGGGCTGCGATGATGAAATAAATGTTATATTGTTTTTATTAGTTTTCTCTTTCTATTTTTTTACACTAAATTTTAAAAAGATTTCAAACATAATAAGTTTGTTTATTCAAATATATATTATCACAGTTACATCATGACTGTAAAGTGTACAAAGAAGAAACACATTTAGCTAACATGCGAATAATACAATGTGGAAATGACTGGTTTAGATAAGATAGGTACGGAAGAAGTATAAAATAGGAAGAATGAAATAAGTTCTTGTATTATAAGGATAGTGAGAGTATACACTGTACAATAGTGCAATGTAAGGACAGAATATTGAAATGAAAGACACGGTCAAAAGATAATAAGTTTACATATATGTATGGCAGTAAAATGACAACTAAAATGGAAAAATAAGTTACGAATGAATAGTGTGAAAAAACATGTCTATATATCTTCAACATCACAGCTCATATAAATTCGACTGTTGGGCTCGAGCCTCCTCCACAATGGGAGAAAATTTGATATACTACATACCACGCAAGTTAGACGGGTTGGTATGGGGTTTTATTTCGAGTTTTCCTTTTCTTTTATAAAGGTTATATGAACTTTATATCCTTTAGTCGTCTTTTATCATACCCACAGATAGGACGAGGGTGGTGAATTGAGAGGGTACTCCTCAAGGGGTATTCCGTTGGGCCGACCACTGACGACAAGTGACCCTGAACCAGTGGTCGGCCCAACGATGAAGGTGACGTATCACGGGTGGGTTATGGGGCCGCGCGCACCGCCCTTCCGGTGGGCTGACCGTAGCCCACCCCAAAAAAAAAAGTTGTGGTGAATTGTATTTTTATGACGTCGCCTTTCGAAAAAAGTGAATGTTTAAATAATAGAGAAATATAGAAAAGAAAGATGTTAAGGAAAGTTAGCAGCGTACCTCAAAGAAAGCTGGGCAAAAATGTAACAGTCATGGCTATTAAAAAAACAATCGTAATAATATTAATTATAAATATCTTTTGAGTGTTCAATATCGTTAATTGAGATTCATTTGACGTATATTTTATTAATTATTTAATTAGAGATAATAAAGCTCAATTAAGTTCCACTTACCTTTATTCACCCGCCTAAAGCAGCTGAAGGTTAATAAGACAATTTCGTATGATTTCTGATAATTAAAATACCTTTTAAAAATCTATTAACCAGATCATTTAAAGTTTTTATACTTCCAAGTTATTTACACTTTTAATTTTGATATTTTGCATAGACATTTAGTTAGTGTATATTATTAAATAATTACTAAAATGTTTCAATAATACTCATGCTGGTGAGAAATACTGTGACAATACCATGCCTCTCTTTGGTTACGTTTATACAATGACCATCCATAGATTAATGAGTGGTTTAAAAGTACTGAACAATTAATGGAATATTACCCAGTTATAGTTCTATAAAAAAACAATGAAAGTCTTTACAGAAATAGTAAAATAACCAATACCTTAAATCGTATAAAATAACATTACTGGGCTCTCTATTGTAAGTCAGCTCGTTAGGTAAGTATACTACAAAAGCGTTTGAGTCAGGCCTACGTGAATTATTCAAATATATTCATATACCCGATGGAGAACCATGAAACGTGTTACTATATAGCATAAAATTATAACTTATTTACTACCTTTAATAGGTGATTCCTTATTTTTGGAATATATAATTTATTTATAATGATTTTTGACATATATGAGTATAGAAAATCATCATGATCATCGTTTAATACATCCCTCTGTTGGGCTCGAGCCTCCTCCACAATAGAAGGGAAATTGACTTTACTTTCATGCTGGTTAGACAGGTTGGTACAGGGTTTTATTTCGAGTTTTCCTTCTCTTGCATAGATGCTATATGCCTATTATATATATAGTGGTGATTTGTATTCTTACCCCGTTACCACACAGATTAGTAAATAAAAAAAAATAGATTAGAAAATATAAAATAATATATTATAATAATAATAAGATATAGAAAATATAAAAACTTATCTTTATATACATATAAATTTCTTGTGTACGTGTGTATGTCACTGAACTCCTCCTAAACGGCTGGACCGATGTTGATGAAATTTTTTATGTGTGTTCAAGGGGATTTGAGAATGGTTTAGATTCATAATTATACCCGGTAGATGGCGTTATTTTATCTGAACAGAATAACATCTGTTGGGTTAGCTAGTATATTATAGATGTAAACGCATTTCAATTTTCTACTTAATATTTCACTTTAAATATTTTTTACTTACCAAGATCACGGTAGTGCTAAATTATTTAACATCTAAAACATAAATAATATTTCATTATCGTTCATCATCTCAGTCTATATAAGGGTTACGCTCAGGCTTCCTTCACAATGGAAGGGGAATTGATTCAAGTTCATCAGACGTCTTGGTATAGGGTTATTTATAGAGTTTTCCTTCTCATCCATCGTTGGTACTTGCATGTATTCTTTAGTCGTCTTTTGCGACACCTACGGGTAAGAGAGGGGGTTGTTAAGTGCTTATTTATTCCGTAACGACATGAATTACACAATACTTAAAATGGTTTTTATCTTTAATTTTGAGTTACATTTGGAAACAATATGAATTGGCCGCAGTATAAGAAAAATGTTCTTTCTATATACACACACGATATTTTGCCAATGATGAAATAATTTATTAGTTTATAGAAAACATAAATTTCATATACTACCTCTACTGTGAAACACGATCGTATTGGGAAAGATCGAGTAAGAAAGCTTTTGATTGATTAAGTAAATATTATCTATGAGGATTTTACTTCAGATGCAAGAAAACGTGTTAAATATATCATGTTAACTCCTTCTAAACGGCTTGACCGATTTTGATGATTTTTTGTGGCTGTTCCGATGGATATAAGAATTGTTTAGACTCATCATTATCGCAGCCCACATACGTCACACTATGGGGCCCGAGCCTCCTCCACTATGGGAGGGAATTTGACCTACTATACCATGCTGGTCAGATATGTTGGTATAGGATTTCATTTCAAGTTTTCTTTCTCTTGTACAAATGTTTTGTGCATATATATCCCATAGTCTCCCATTGTAGAGGAGGCCCGAGGCCAACAATGAATGAATGAAATGCAGTGAAAATAAAAAGCATCCGGTACAAGTAGTTACGTTGAGTTTAATGAAGGTCTAACAGAAAAATTACATGACTTGTCATAAAACTAGTAGTGGGGGCGAATCCCACGTATTGCGACACTTTGTAGTGTATATTGGCGCAGGCGCCAACAGCAATCATCATCATTATCAAATCGGCTCGTCATCTACGTCCCTCTACAGGGCCGAGCCTCCTTCACAATAGGAGGGAAATTGACCTTACTATACCATGCTAGTCAGACAGTTTACTATAGGATTTTATTTCGAGATTCCCTTATTTTGCATGGATGTTACATGCGTATTATATCCCTTAGACGTCTTTTGTGATATCCACGGGCAAGTTAGGGGGTTGAATTGTATTCTTACCCTCACAGATTAAAATAGATTAAAAAAGCGATAGAGAATCCAATTCTTATTTCAAACCATTTGAACAATATGTCTATATATGTCTATAGCAGGTCAGTTTCTCTCATATTGGTGAAGAAGCTTGAGCTCATCGAAACATATATGAGTTTAGCTGAAGATCAGGTGAAGATATAGCACAAATATATACCTAAGTATCCTTAACACCGCCTATCACTATGTACATGGTAGAAAAAGTATAATAACAATATAAAGGTAAAAACTAAATCTAAACTACGAGTTATCGAATAAATACTACTAAATATAATGCTACTAAATATATTTTTGAAATGTTAAAGTAACACCGTTTCTAATAATTGGTACGAAAAACGACATATTTTTCTCAAATCTATTTTTTAACACAGTATTTTAAGACCTCTAGAGGTGCTGTATTAGATTCAGTGACACATCATATAGCCAGCGATCAATCAAGACGCTTCTAACGATATCTCAATTGTCCGGTTCTAATAAGTAGCTATGAGGGAACAGATGAACATATATACATACATAGCCTGTCAAAATCATAACCCTTTGTAGCCGGGTAAAAATATTCAACATCACAGCTCATATATGTCCCACTGGGCTCGAGCCTCCTCTACAATGATAAATAACTATGATAATGATAATAAATATAGATTTTGCACGCATAGTGCGCATTGCTGCCCTGTTGATATTACTACTTAATATTACATACTGGGGGCCTGGAGTACTAAAATACAGGCCTAGGCTTAGTTTAGACTCCAGATCTCCCACGAATAGCATAATCCTGTTAATTTTAATGTAGTTACCGTCAATAATGTATCTGTAAATGTTGTTTGTGGAGATGAATAAAGTTATATTATTATTATTATTATTAACTACGAAGTCGGTTTTATTTCACGCGTTTCTTCTTTTGCAATGATGTTACCTGCGCGTAATATTACTTAGTCGTCTTTTACAATATACGAGAAGGCGTAGAAAATGGTATTATTACTTCATTAATCATTATCATCATCTACTCGTATGGTGACGGAGTAAGAATACAAATTACCACTCCCTATCTCGGCCGTGGATGTCGTAAAAGACGACTAAGGCAAATAATATGCATATAAGACCTATGCAAGAGAAGGAAAACTCGATATAAAACCCTATACCAACGTGTCTGACCAGCATGATATAGTAACGTCAATTTCCCTCCTATTGTGGAAGAGGCTTGAGCCCAATAGCAGTATATGAACTGAAATGATGATGATGAATAATCATCATTATCATCATCATTACAGCTTATATACGTACTACTACTGGCTTCGAACCTCCTGCATATTGAAAGGAAATTTAACCGACTATATCATGCTGGTAAAGCGGGTTGGTATTGAATTTTATTTCGAGTTTTCCTTCACTTGCATAGTTGTTTATGCACAATATATCCCAGAGTCATCGTTTACGATACCCACGGGTGGTGAAATGTATTCTTACTCCGTCACCACAAACGAAAACTTCATTATCGCATGGAGAATAAAACATTGCATTGAAACATATCGTCTGTAAGAGAAAACAAATATTAGTATATACGAGTATAAATATGTAACATGTCATAACTTTCTCGTGAGCCATCATCATCATATGATAGCTGTACTCACAACGTATTAAATTTATGTAAGGCAGTCGTGTGTTATGACAATTGATAAAGAAAAAAGAATTGCTCATATATTTGCTTGGCGGTCGTATGTCTCATATACGAGTATACCGTTATAGCTACGAATTTGCAGTCAAAAAGGGTTTTGATGTAGGTCTGCACCGAAGTGATGGGTCGCGATTTGCTTGAGCTTTTTTGTGCAGTGACAAATGGTTCCATTCCTGTTCCAGTTATTTCGCAATTTATTCAAGATTTTTTTGGAGACCAATATCTTTTACCTATTTTTATATATAATGTAAATAATTAAATCCAAAGAAAAACGAGTGTAACCGACATAGCGCGAAAAATTAGCACGCTGAACGTGGCAATGGGCGGGTCACATCATCATCATTTCAACTCATATACGTCCCACTATTGGGCTCGAGCCTCCTACACAGTGGCAGGGAAATTAACCTTACCATACCATGCTGGTCAGGCAGGTTAGTATAGGGTTTGGTTTCGAGTTCGAGTAAATGTTATATGCATATTAAATCCCTTGGTCGTATTTTACGACATCCACGGACAGGAAAGGGAGTGCTGAATTGTATTCTTACTCCGTCACCACACGACGATTTATCTATATGGTACGGAGTAATTAAGTATCTGATGTCATCTGGTCAATAATTATATTCTCAAGGAAGGCAGGTGGTCCGTCATGAATCTAGAGTCAATAACTTTTGCAATATATACGACAAAAGGCAAGTACATATTGCACTGATCCCAAGCAATTGAGATGATGATAAGTTGTCACTAAAACTTTCGTTAGAGTAGTAGTCGCCAGCATCTGGAATTAGGAACGGTCACTAAAGAAGGGGGGTGAGCTAGTCTGAGCAGTGATCACGCTAGTCCGGTTAAGACTCACGGGCGATGTAGGCGCAAGTACCTAATCACCCTAGCCAAGGCCAAATTTAGTTAGATTAGGCATCGTCTATCACAAGCAGTAAGATTACTTACATCGGTGCTGTCAAAACATTATTTACCAATGTCGGTACACGAAAGAGTAACGCGCTAGATGCATCACCAGAGTGGCTACGGTGAGGATGATTAAAAGCAAAGCTGGAGATAGGGTGCGCAGCAATCTATGAAACACCACAATAACCTTTAAATGCCCAGAATGAATAAGGAAAGCGTCGCAGACATAGACCAGTATTGTCACTGTAACGAATTTTGTCCCATTTCCTTATCAATAATACGCACCTTAATACATCCATTCCATTCGTCATACGTCATACAAGGCATTAGACATGACTTTAGTCTTATTCATATTCATTCGCAATTCTACTAGTTGAGAAACTCTGCTAAAGTCATTGAGCATGGTGCCAAGATCCTTGAAAGAAATATTCTGTCATGACTACGACATCATCTGCGATTCGAGGTGAGTGATGCATTCGCCGTTGATGTTGATGCCGAGTCCACTCCAGGCCACTTTGAAGACATATTCCGCTGCAGTGTTGAACAGTTTCGGAGAGATGTCGTATCCCTGTCTCACACCTTTCTGGAACTAGATCGGTTTCATACTCTTATACTGAATGCGGACTTCTGTATAAACACCTCACTTCGATGTACCAATAGTCGATATATACTGTTTTTTATCATTAAGACAATTCTATAACTATTCACGCGACTTAATACACCCACTATTTAGATGAAAATATTAAATTACACAGAATAAAATTGTATGTCTTGTTATACAAAGTATAATGAATAAATAACCATCCAAAGTGTTTCGATTTGCACACCAATCGTACGATACTGCAGTGCCTAATAAATATTTACTTTACTGCTATAAAATTGTAGGAAATAAAAATCTGTTCAGATTAAAATTTAAAACGTATTCATTTGAAAACAATGTAGAAACCTAAATATAGCAAATATATAAATTTATAAATAACTAGCAGCCAGGCCCCGTTGTACTCCGGTTCCAGCCACTTTAACCCGTATTTTAAATCTGGGGCTTTGAGTCCCAAATCGTACAAAATTTCATCAAGGTTTTCTGAGACGAAAAGCCCTAAGTTACTCCTTATATAGAAAACTGGTTGCCAGTGGTTAATAATTATTAAACATTAAATTTGTACTAATTATTATGACAATTTATTAATTGAAACCTAACAAAAGTAATATACTACCACAGGATCGGTACGCGACCACACTGAAAAAAAAAATCCGGAAAGAAAACTCGGAGGCCATGATGCTAAATTATTATTATTTCTTTTAGAAGGCACCTTACGTTATCTTACTAAAGGGTTTTTGAATTTATTGATTTATAAAATAATGATTTACAGGTTAATTCATTGATGAACATAGGTCGCTACTCGAAAATTATACTTATTTTTTAAATACCATTTCGTTAAAATAAATTACTAAAATGATGCAAATGCGTTAAATATCACTCACATCCAGAAAAATATTGTCGGGCTTTAAAAATAGCTTAAAGCCCGTATATGGAGGATAGATTGATGTGAAACCATGTTCTGTTATCGGTCTAGGAAACCTTTTGTTTTCTAGAATTTGCTTTTTAGATCTTGTTAGTGGATTTTATTTAAAAAATGTAATTTAAATTACCGGTAGCTTTACCCATTGAAACATATATCATTTTTAAGATAGTAGTTAGTTCCGTGTGGTGACAGTGTAAGAATACAATTCACCATTGCCTATCTTGCCCGTGGATGTTGTAGGAGATGACTAAGGGATATAGCATAAGGAGGATAGATGTTATATCATCTGTACAAGAAAAGGGAAACTCGAAACAAAACCTTATTCCAACACGTCTGACCAGCGAGGATTAGTAGGTCAATTCCCCTCCCATTATGGAGGAGGCCTGCGCCCAACAGTGGGACATCTATAGGTTCAGATGATGATGATCATTATCAAACCATCGCAGTTATTCAGGTACGGGTGGATTAGTCTTTAGTAGAAGTATTTTAACACAGAATTTTATTTCTCTGTGCCACATGGAATTGCTGACGTAATATCAAAAAATTAGCGCGACTGCCTTCTTATAAACATTTATATACAGTGTTGCATTGAGAACGTCAATTTGATCGCTAAGCATGACGATTTTGCAATACAAAGTTTAGCGATCACTACATAATCATTATTTAGCCTAGCCTACTGATAATAATTCTGATAAAAAGAGTTGCAATTACAGACTTTTCCAGTACCATAAAACAATAAAGTGTAAAGTGTTTTATAGTAGTGGAAATATGATCTGGCATTACAGCGCTTCACAGCTCAAATACATCGTCGTTCGTTCTCCATAATCGAAGAGAAATTGAACCACTATACCCCGTGGTTGGTTTATTTGCAAGTTTTCTTTCCTCTTCCGTCACCATACAGAAAATATTAATGATACCAAATAATTATTATTGATACTATCGGAAATTAATGACCAGCCATATTGATTTTTTTTTGTCGTTTAGCGACCAGCGGAGGTCAACTTGACTGTATGTTTTTTGTATGTATGTTACGCAATAATTTCGATAAGTATGAGTCGATTTTGGTGGTTCTTTCTTTGTTTTCGTAGATCATATATCAGAGGTGATCGCATATAAATTTAATCAAGATATGACAATTACTTTTTGAGTTATCTTAATATTACGCATTTGATTCATCTCGACTACATTATATTGAAGTCGGTTTTATTTATTAATGTTTTGTATTATTTGGCAATATGTTACTAATGACTAACTGACTAATGATTTTCATGACATTTTATCTACTATAGATTATATATGGCGATCAGCTGAATATTCTTGTTATTCATTACTACTACAACTATAAGATTATAATTATAGTTTATTAGGCAGTATTTAGTATAAATTATATTATATCATGGCATACGAAAACAATATTTCTGTAAAGTTATTTTAACTGCTAGTTGCCGAGTAGTCGATATTAGACTGTTCTAAAAGTCCATTAATCCACACTGAAAACTAAGTCCTTGGACTGACAATCAGTGCACTTTCAAATTATTTTCTCACAAAGGCTAACATTATTTACTAATAGACAATTCACACGATGGAAACACTTTTTTTTTTTGGATTGGGCTGCGGTCGGCGCGCTCCTCGCACTACTCCGTCCGGGGCGACAGAGGGGCGTAAGCACGCACAGCCGCAACCTACCTGAACACCAGGTCGCCTTCGTCGTTGGGCCGACCACCGGAGCAGAAGCCCGGCGGAATACCCCCTACTTGGGGTACTCTTTCATCGACCGATGTCCCCCCTTCGGGGAGAATGTCGGTCTTTCCTCACGCAGTCGGCCTCTCGGCGGGTGACGGACTAACTCCCACGATGTAAATACTGGCATAAAATATAGTCTTGCTTTTCTTTATATACACAGCTACCTGATAGTAAAATTTTATCAATCGGCCCAGCTGTTTTAACCAAACGGACGAAAATTTTGAGTACTAGTATTTAGGCAATAGGAATCGTGCAAATATCCGAGTGAGCATGAAATAAATATTTTATTTTGACATTACAAACATACATCATCATCATCATTTCAGCCTATCGCCGTCCACTGCTAGACGTAGGCCTCCCTCATGTTACGCCACAAAGTGCGGTCCTGTGCCGCCTGCATCCAATGACGCCCAGCAACTTTCACCAGGTGGTCGGTCCACCTAGTCCATCCTACACTGCGTCGTCCAATACGTGGTTGCCACTCGAGAACTTTTCTTCCCCAGCGGTTGTCAGTTCTTCGAGCGATGTGGCCTGCCCATTGCCACTTCAGCGTGCTAATTCTTCGTGCTATGTCGGTTACACCCGTTCTTCTGCATTTCCGTATTTCAGATTCTATCTCACAGAGAAATCCCGAGCATAGCCCGTTCCATAGCACGCTGAACGACTTTCATCACCGGTAACACACACTGGTCGTATACCTGTGTTTTCAGACACTGAGGTATGTTGGACGAGAAGATCCTCTTAAGTTTCCCGAAACAAACAACCGTTACAAACATACGCTTCAATCCGTTACAACATACGCTTTAATTTCATTTATTTGTATACATTTATTCTGAATACCATTCCATTAATCCCTTTCGGCCCTTTCACGGCTACTGTTATAGGTAATAATTATACATTGTTCTATTTTTCTTGTACAGTAATTACTTATAGATAAATATTAATTAATGATTTCTGATGTTTACGCGAGTATTACACACATTTTAAATAAAACTACTTTACGGATTTTATCGCGTTTGTATTTGATTTTTGATTGCCCGACGTTTCAAACATTTTGCAGCGTTCATGGTCACGGGCGGACTAAGATGTCTCACGTGCAAAAAGTCATCGTTATTGCAGAAAATTTATAATTATCTACCCGATACAGAAAATAGTAATTAAATATTGACCCACATTTTGATACAAATTAATTGCCAGTGTAAGAAGAAAATGATTCTATATGAAACAATTAAATTGTTTATGGTTAGTAATTATTTAACATTAAAATTAATAGTAATTATATTTAAAAACCTGACAATCTAGTATACTACCACCGGATCGGAACACGGCCACACTGAAAAAGATCATAATAACATAATGCTAATGATCATAATGACATAATGCTAAATTGATATTAATTTTGAAGGCGGCTTACTTTATGTTACTAAGAGACTTTAAATTATAAGTAACGTAAAAATAAGTATGTCACCTCCATATAAACTTTAACTGCCAAATTTTATAACTGTCTATTTCAATCTCCCTAATAAATTACAGTAAACACTCACTATTGGTGAGTGTTTACTGTAATTTTACTCAATGATTTGTTAGAGAAACTTAGAAGATCTTTTCGTCCAATATTTAATATATCTGAAAATAAAACGTTATAACTAAACAATGTGTATTACCAGCAAAACACAGGACACTAAAACGTGGCATCTTAATGACGGCCTCATAAAAAGGGATCAAATCGTTGAACGTGCTGTGGAGAGGATTATACTCGATATTTCTTTACTTGATAAAAACCGGGATACAAAAATCCGTAGATAAACGGATATAACCGACATAGCCCGACAAATTAGTATCTTGAAACGACGATGGGAAAACACCATCGAAGAAAGGTTTTTGAGTGGTAACCACGAATCGAGCCTAATAGGTGGATTGACTGTTTCTTGATAATCACAGAAAACCGGTGGATGCACTGTTCAAGTGACATAGAACCATTTCGAGTGGCATTCTTTAACCTGCACACTTTTCCATGTACCCTCATTTACACGACGAGTACAGTGGACCCCCATAATCCGACAAACGTTTTGCATGGCAGTGTCGGACTATCGAATTTGTCGGATTATTGAGTACTGCATAAGATCCCTTATACCCCGGCCTTTTTTAGAAAAGAGTACCTTGTAATCCGACAGATATGTTTACGTAATATACAATGAAAAACTAAACTATGAACGCACGTTAGGCCGTACCGCTATTACATGTAGTCAAATTCAAACTAAACAATCAGAATCAAAACAAAAGCACAATAGTAGTGCCGTGTACAAGTTGTAACCTGTTCAATCATGTGTAACTTACATCAGCAAAAATTGACAAAAAAAAATATTCAATAATACTAGACATGTCGGATTACAAGAGGTGCCGGATTAGACA
The DNA here is from genome assembly GCA_032191425.1 of Lymantria dispar. NCBI lineage: Eukaryota > Metazoa > Arthropoda > Insecta > Lepidoptera > Erebidae > Lymantria > Lymantria dispar. Next base: position 24,287,594 of record CM063452.1, on the reverse strand, counting down.
GCGGCCGGATTACCGTGGGTCCACTGTATTGAACATTGAAACATTAGAAATCCCTAAAAATAACATATGAAATTAATGTGTATTTCAAATATTATTCAATATAATCAATTTCCTGATGACCAAGGAGTTGTGCTGCCGAATCGTCATTATTACACTCAAGGTACTATAAGAAACACTATAGTTCCCGACGACAAGTGTGCCAATGATCATTAAATAACTTAACTATTTCATTAGTATGAACTAAATGACATGGCAAAGACGAGGTGAAATGAATCGTTTCAAAATCTAATGTAAAATAATTGTCGGGTTTTGCAATGAGTTTTATTGGTATCAGAATATTGTTACTAATATTTAAATGCGAAAGTAAGTTTGTTTGTTTGTTACGCTATCACGCTTAAACCACCCAACTGATTTCAAAAATTATTTCACCAATGGAAAGTATTATATAATATCAGGGAGTAACAAAGACTATATTTTATCCCGGTATTCCCACGGGAACGGGAACTACGCGGGTAAGTCGACTGAAATCGAAGCGAAACGAGGGCGGGTTGCTAGTACAGTATAAAATATGCAAATGAATGCTATATCATTGCGTACAGCGAAATTTTAAAAGAAAACGAAGTTATGTTGCACTTAGAATGAGGTTTCTGGTCTAAACAAGAAGAGAAATATACCATAAATCCTTTTGTGAATATACAAACCTTAGGATACAATTTACAACAAAGTATTTATGAGCCTTAAATCATGTTTTAAATATATAATTCCATTTCAACGTTCGATTTGATATTAATTGAATATTTTTTTCATACAAGTTATTCAAATATTTCAAAATTGTGAATAGTGTTACAAAAACTAAATTTGCTTTAAAATAAATTAAAATTGGAGCTGCATACTAAATATATATACATAGAACTATACATAACATAGAACTATACATAACATAGAACTAACTATTAAAAAAAAACATGATTATATTAAAGGGAGAAATAAAAGTATTTATTGCAGGCTTGTGTAATAGGATTAAGTTCATGGCGTTGTCATAACCATCCGGTCAGATCTCCAGGGTATGCTGCACTCGCACCTAATTACAGATATGATTTGGTTTTCTAGTTCAATTGTACGCAGATGTTTGATGACCTCGAAATAACTTCAATCAGTCAGAAAAAGTAACGCTGTTTGTTTACTTTTATTATTTTTGACGGTAACTTTATCTTAAAATCTTGGCTAAACTAAAATGAAAACTGGGTTTTAAGAATTAACACCACAAAATAGAATTCCATTTATTTTTATTACATAAAAAAATATTTTTTACCAAAACACATTGGTGTCAGGTAAAAAATATCAATTTATACTAAAACCGGCCCATTAAAAAATGAGAGCCAAAACCGATACTCATAAAATCTGTCCCAATAAATAATGTGCTATCGTATACCCGAACCGAGGAAAAGCGATTGCGGTGGTAATGTATCATGGAGAAAGATAAACAAATAACGATTTAGTAGTGAGCTAGTAGGGAGTCGACGGCCTTTTTGAAAGATTAAAATTCCCGCTTTTCGGGGATTTTACGAGTATTCATACATTAAACAGTGATGTCATCATTTGTTTTTTTGCCTACGGCATTGTCTCGCATTTATTTATTGTATTTATGGAAACCATAGACTTTAAAATATCGCTTTTTATTTATTTCCATACCCAATGATAGCCATTATTGTGTTTAATATAAATTAATATTATTTCAACATAAAAACTATGTGTAAAATAACAATTCATCAAGTTTAAAACAGCTACTGTATATTTAGCCTTTTTACAAGAGCAAAATTGAATACATACGCTAGAACAATTTCTCTAGTCATTGAGACATGCTACTTTATATTAATTCGTGTTGATCTACATAAAACAAAAATAGTTTTGTATAGATATTTCAACTTCAACTGAGATATAATTGTTGCTTTTTTCTTCTATTATCTCTATCTTATATTGAGATTTTTAAACTGAATACGATTAAAGTATAACTTACGAATGTTTCTTTTTTGTTTTAGTAATCCTGCAAATTATACATGGCTGTGAAGTGACGCACTGCGCCTATACAAATAAGTGCCGAACATGATGTCACAGTGATTTTGTTTTATACTTATTATAAAAAGATACTTTTTATAACAATAGTATGAATAAATTTTATCCATTGAGTTCCAATTATCTTTATGAAATCGGATATTCTCTCGAATGTAACAAAATTACATATATTTTTTTATGTCGTCTTATTTCAAATTCAATTGCAAACAAGGGCGATAAATATTATAACTAATTACTTTTACTAAGACCTAAGACTTTACCATGATAGGAAACTGTAATTATTATATATTTCAACCCTTAACACAATTTTCGAAATTACATTTTCTTTTCCAAATAATTCATTACAAGGCATCTTTGTTTTCTCTCGGATATCAAATAGCCTAAATTTACTTTTATAATATTTCAACTCAAACTTTGGCCACCCCAAAATTAAAAGTAACACAAAGAAAAAAGAAAAATAAAATTCAGGCGACAGTGAACATAAATAATAATAATTCCCTTTGCGCCAAGTAGCTTAAAAAGACAGGCCACTTTCATAAATCGCTGCGGTTTTAACGCCTCGTCCGCATTACTAGCAACAGAGGGCGAATGACTTCGAGCGACAACGGAAAGGGCCAAAGTTTTAAGTACTCTTCAGTAAAACAGTTTCACTGTGTGATCTCTTTCAGTACTACTTGTTAATTGTCTCAAATATGAATAGATTTAATATTGTCAACTTCGAGTTTCATGAGCTCACTAAAATTTAACAAGTCAGAATGTAATTGTATTACATTATCTAAGATAACAGCGAATTTAAAACATTGTTTTCAAAGTAGAGTAAGTATTTTAAGTAAAGTAAATGTTTGGTTTTTGTAATTAATTCTCTTTCTCGGTTTAATACAGTTCTTGCCGCCGAGGCTGCAAATGCACTGCTAAGTAACTACTTACTAAGATAATTAAAGTTCTTTAGTAACTATTGTTGGTTATGTATTTTTTTTTATAAAAATAAATTTTATTGCTTTTACTTTGTTTCTATTATAGCTCTTACTCTATGTTCTTAATTACAAAATGTTGAGCTGTGTAAAAATAGAAATAATTACTAATGTGATAAATGGACAATATGTTATTTGAAATAAACCTTTTTTATGGTTTTTATCGCCTTTGTATTTCATTTTTGATTTCTTGACGTTTCGAACAATTTGCAGCGTTCATGGTTACGAGAGGACGAAATTGTCTCACTTTAAACAAGTTATCGTTATTACAAAGATTTATATCTACCTGATACAGAATTAGGTTTGCGAACACAATTATGACCACGCCCGCCATAACATCAGGTTTGATAAACCGCAAATCCTAGGAAAAGAACACCGTTACCTGCCTAGAATAGTTGGCGATGCTACTGAAATTACAAAATATAAAAAATAAAAAAACGAGACGCTTTAGTCTTCCCGTGAACATAAACGCTGAAAAGTGTACAAAACATCGGGCAGTCAAAAATAAAAACGGGACAAAATCCATAAAAAAAATGTTTTATTTTACATGTGTAATACTACTAACATCAGGAATCAACATGTAATACATTTCAATAAATACGCGCTCGTCTTATCAGATATAAAAGCTTGATAGCGTTTTATGTTATACTTAGTAAGTTTTATTGATTCGACTTAGCCATCCATCAAGCTTGTAAGTAAAGGCAATCCCTAAATGAATTATGCATGACGTTACGGGCTAGGATTTTGTATCGTTTTATGTTTAGTAAAACAAAATCGACATGAAAGCAAGGTCTGGGTACAAGGGAATATAGAAAGCTAGTTAAATTTGTTCCTTCAGAAAATACCGTAACCATTAAATATTTTATTATTTTCATACTTCTATTCATCAGTCTATCAACGCCCGGATTCTGACATGCTTCATTTAGGGGAAAAAAGGTAAAATGGTTTAGTAGGCGATCCAATGGTAGCGGTTGCTTACTGGTTTCTAGCTGGTTATATTTAAGAAAATGTTAATAAGAAGTGATTGATTGAATCAGGCGATACATGGCTGCAAGCCATTATTATTCTAAAATGGAAGGAAGAAGGGAGACTCACCACTTTCCCACGGTTAACCGTTATATCGTACACCACAATAGAATGGAAGGAATACGGGCTCGGATCAAGATGGAATAGGATACAAGGGAATCTTACTCTCACGTGATGAGGTCCTTCCAGAACATCCTGAGGATGCCTCGTTTAGAGGCGACACACATGTCAAATAAATATTCGAAGTTCTGCAGAAAATTGCAAGTTGACGTTCTGGAAAGAGCTCATCACGTGAGAGTAAGATTCCCTTGTATCCTATTCCACTTTGATCCCATCCAGTATTCCTTCCATTCTATTGTGGTGTGCGGTATATTGATTGATCGTGGGAAAGTGGTGAATCTCCCTTCCTTCTATTTTAGATTAATAAGAGGTGTCACTCAAGACGTCACCATACGGTGATTATATGATTTATTGGTGGTTTATTAATTGGTTCAGACTGATCTTCAGTGATGCAGATGGAATTTATTCACCTACGAATATAATTTATTTCGAATTAACACAATTATTTTGTTTTCCGCGAAATGATAGATTAAAGAATGTCAATGTGAAATACATGTCATTATTTTGTTTTCCGCGAAATGATAGATTAAAGAATGTCAATGTGAAATACATGTCATTTACTTTCTCATATATGACGTAAGAGACAATTTTTATTTGGCAAGATATGGTGGGGTCTCGCGCCGTTCTTCTCGTTTGCGGTCACGAGATAGTGGTGTGACCTACCGTATTTACTCCCTATCGCCATTGGGTAGACCATTGATACGGATTTTCTGATCGTATGAGATGATAGACATATAAAAGCAGGCAATAATTACAACTGGCGAATAGTAGGACGCAAATGTATTTGATTATTAACTCTTTCCATTCAGAAAGAAAGAAAATAGTTTATTATTTCCAGTTCCATTTGGGATCATTAAAGTCAAGTAATTTATTTTTAATTTTTTAATTTAAGTCAACACACTGCACAAGGGAGACAGTGTTGCCGGAGCGGCACCCTCATTCGGTCAGCCTCTATTCGGATAGCGGATTAATTCCCGAACCGTCTACCCGTGACCTCGGGTAGGCGGCATCAGCTACTCGCACCTGCGCCGCCCAATTAGAATTCCTGCCGAATCCGCTCCGCCGCCTCCTGCGATACAACTGCCTCACAGAAAGCGTCGACTGCGTCCCAATTCCTGACGCTGTCGAGTATCGTTCTAGCGATGGTCGACAGCGTCAGGTCGGCACTGATGGTTGCGACGAGTTCACGGCGCTATCCTGCCTAGGTCACGCAGATCTCGAGGGTGTGCTGCGCCGTGTCCTCGTCGCAATCGCAGTGGTGGTACGACAGCTTCCTCTCCCTCCTCGCCTCACACAGTTACCTTGTGTGGGATTCGAACCCACGACACTCGCACGGTAGATCGGTATCTTTACCACTACGCCATCTATGCAATCTCTTTATTTAGTTTAAAACGTTATGAAAAAGCTTCAGAAGTTAAATAATTCAAAACAATATAAAAAAGCAAAGTAATGTTTAATAATGATGTTACATGGAACATAGTTCTGTTGTTAAATTCTGTATTTATTATAAAAGAGAATTAGTATAAATAAATACGCTGGTCATACAGTTAATTTTCTGTTACCCTTTTATTTTTACTGTATTGATACGACCTGGAGCCTTGCTGAGTAAAGTAAATAAAAATAATATTAAGATCGTTATCGCCGTATACACGACCAATATTATCTATGTTTATAGACGCTTTATTTGTTTGCCGTGATATTTTGCGAGCAATCGCCTTAACGGTTACGTTTTATTTCAATTATTATGTGTTGTTTATGAACACTAAAACGCTTTTATATTTTTTGGTTTTTATTTACAATCTATATAGGTGCGATTTAGAATATCATTGATTTCTAATGAAGCTGCCATTTAAGTGATTTTTTCATTACTGCTCATTAATCAAATATATTGTATTATATTCTTGTTTATTTAGGTAATAAACTATTTTCTTTCAGAGATAAATATATCGCTAGCGTTGTTTTTAAGTAAAACTATATTTTTCTTAAAGTTTAAAACACTCTTCTTTCCCTTTTTTGTCCATGATTTCCATATCTTGCCCATGGATGTCGTAAAGACGACTAAGGAAAATAATATGTACATAAGATCTGTGTAAGAGCAGGAAAACTCGAAATGAAACCCTATACCAACATATCTGACCAGCATAATATAGCAGGTCTAAATCCTTCCCGGAGGCCCGAACCCAACAGTGGGATGTACATGGGCTGCGATGATGGTGATGATAATAAAACTAGTTGTCAGTCAGGTTCTCACAAATATCGCGGATAGCTTTGCTAGTTATAGGAATTTGGTCTGAAATCATTCCTTTGGATTGCGGATATCAAGATCGTCAGGTTACTCAGTACAAATATTATATATTGATTCTGCTGATTTCACAGACAATACTAATAGTAAATGCTAGTAGGGTAACTTAAGCTCTTCATGCATTACGTGTCAGTATTAAGTATGACTTCATGAAATTTTCATTTCGAATTATTCACACTTTTAACAGAAGATTCTAATAAAATAATATAATAGAAGTGAAATTTTGTATTTTTGGATAATTCATAAATAACTAAGAAGCAGATTTTCATTAAAATCTAAATTAATTCAACTTGTAACTTGTGTGTAATTAAACAACAAAAGAAAAATACGGGTTTTAATTTGTAAAGATATTGTGTATATAGCACATTTATTTTTCCAAAAGCCATCTCTAAAAATTTATGTAACGTTGATTGTTTGACAATGATAATTAATTCAGATAATTCAACGTGTTATTAATTTTTGGAAAGCATGGAAAGCACTCGTGCTAAGCTTTAATAATTTCTGATGTTAACACAAATACAAAACAAACCTATGAAATAAAACCAATTTTACGATTTAACTGCATTTGATTTTTACTTGCCCGACATTTCTGACGCATTACAGCATTCATGGTCCCATGAGGACCTAATATTTCTTGTTAACATAGTGAAATCTGCTACATTATATTTGTTCCATTTTCTATGAAATATTATTTTTTTAAAAATAGAATAAGGGGATAAATGATATAAACTAATGAACTAATTATGGTGTAAATTTAGTACTAGTATAGACAACATAATGATAAAATACCATGCGATTAAATAAATTAGGTTCTTATAAAAGGCACTATACCCACGCACATTTGTATTTTATTGCTTGTCGTTATATCACATTCCAATTGTCACAAAAACGGGTTCCATCTATTCGATGTCGATGAATGGATGGCAATAATTCATGTCTATATTCATTCGTGTCAAACAAATCGTAAATTTTACCTTATATCTAGACTATGTTTGAAAACGTATATTTTTCGCGATAACTAATTGCTCAATATTAAATAAACGTACCAAATGGATTTCGGTGTTAAACTGACATGTTTAATTTTGATATGCATATTTGATACGTCTATTTGCTTATAAAATCCTTTGATGATGGAAAAATTAATAATTTATTTCCAAGTATCTACCTGAATTGAAATCTTAAATAAATATATATTATTTGCTATTAAACTGAAAATACATGTTTGATTAATAAAAATACATATTTAATAACTATAAAATATATTTAATTATTCTCTTATTTTATAAGTTACGGTACATTTTTATTTTTATCATTACAATGGCTATATGAATTAATGATATCTAATAGTAATAATATAAATTATATTATAATGTCTATAGATATCAATCTTCTGTTCGTATATTTGTAATTAAACTTCTTCTAAACGGCAGAAACGATTTTGCTTTTTTTTGGCTTGACGTGAGGGTAAGATTAATTTACTTATTTCCTAATACCGATCAAAACTGTGTGATAAGGCTGTGTGACAAAACTGTGTGACGAAGCTGTGTGACACCATCCAAAGCTGTGTGACGTCGATCAAAGCTGTGTGACCAATCAAAGCTGTGTGTCGCCCAATCTAAAACCTTAATCCTATTCCGTACTCCTTCTATTGTGGTATATTGATTACAGTGGGGAAGTGGGAGGTCTCCCTTCCTTTCTTCCATTTTAAAATAAAAATAAAAATGTATTTCCGCTATGTATCGCCTAATTCAATTAATTATAATAATATTGATAGAATTACCTATTTTTTTATTTTGCTACTGTTGGCGACAAACGAGCAGACAGCACATCTAATGGTAAATGATACTGCCGCTCAAGCACCCTTACTGGGCCGCTGCCTACTGTGAAGAAAGTGTGAATGCGTCCAATGAAATTTGGTGATACTAAAGGCATCACCAAAACCTATCACAGGCAAACATCCTCAGAAAGTTGGAGGAACCCAACTTCTTTCGTTTCATTTACCGCTCGTATTCGTTCATCAAAGTGTAGTAACAAATTGTTACTACTCAGACGTCGATTTTCAGCGAGAGTGTGGTTCAACTGCTGTCTGACCAGCACGTGGTTCTAGACAGACGACTGTTGGCAGTGAAATCCCACCACATAAAAAAATCTATGATAAGAAATATGTGATAATATCTCTTCGTTTTATATAAATGGGCTGAATATTTTAACGTTAATTTTGTAACTGGAGTGCATTTGAAATTGTATAGAAAAAGTCTAAATAAAGACAATAAAAATAAACCTTCTGCATTAGTTCAATGAGTCATAACTTTGTCATTTCATTCGGTTGCCGTAATGGGCGTTTAAAAGACCTGCACCTAAAAAGAATATTATTGAAAGGAAAGTTCGATATAAAATCTTATAGCAATCCCTCTGGTCAATGTGAAATGAATTCCCTTGCTTTGTAATGTGATAGAGACTCGCGCCCTATGTTATAGTGGGACTAAAAGCTATAAAAAGAAGGGGGGAATATTAAAATATATTCTATTTATAAATCTATTTTCATTACTTAAATCATCAAAATTTAAATAAACTGGACCATTCGCGAATACTTCGTACCGTTAGTAGAGGTTTTTTTTATCACTATAAACTGTGATCTAGGAATGGTAATATGTATACGCTTTTATGAGCAAAATTCTTAAAGTTTGATACATAAGAGAGAAACAACTGAATTTTATAACAAAACATTATTAGAGATAGAAAATTTTGAAAGCAATTTTAAAATTAATGTAGTATTTTTCAGATGCAAGACAAAAGATCTTTGAGTAGTAATCCTTACTAATATTATAAATACGAAGGTATGTATGTTTGTTTATTACTCTTTCACACATAAACCATTAAATCGGTTTCAAAAATTCTTTCACTAATTGAAAGCTATAATATCAGGGAGTAACATAGACTATATTTTATACCGGTAGTCCCACGGGAACGGGCACTACGCGAAACCGAAGCGAAGCGAGGGCGGGTTGCTAGGATACTTATATAGATAATTTGATTTCCCTAATAGCAATACCTAACCTAAATGCCCTAAGAGCTAGAGCAAAAACGTAGGTTCATAGTGTAATTTACAACATATTGAAATTTCTGTTTGAAAAAGTTTATGGGGTGCCCCTGAATGTAAAATTCTTGGAAAACGCCTTTCATTATCCTCCTAAAATATTTCGTTAACCGTTAGTCGTATGACAAAAATAGTTGAGATCATTTTCATAGATATTCATTTTTCCTAAAACTTATATCCGCAAATTTTTATTCTGTGTGATGCATAGGTTCTTATTTATAGCGTTTAAATTGTTTTCAATAAAGATATTCCTAATTATCTATATATATTTTAACTATGGTTTCTACATTAAAAATCCTACCAGGATTCAAATTTGTAGAAAAAATAAAAGAAAAAAATTCTGTAAATTTAATTCAAGTATTTTTCTGCACAAGATCATATGAGAAGTAAAACGTATGAAGAAATAATATCATCATCATGATCATCATCAGCACCATCATCGTCACAGCTCATTTACGTCCCACTGCTGGGCGCGAGCCTACTGACACAATAGAAGTGAAATTAACTTACTGCACCACGTTGGCCATACGTTATGGTATGGGTTTTCATTTCGAATTTTCCTTGCATAGATGTTGTATACAAATTATATCCCTTAGTCATCTTTTCTACTTAAGCGGTGAATTATATTTTTACTCCCTTACTACATGAATAAGTAATATATATATATATATATATATATAACAAATTATCTTTAAGAATGTTTGGCCGAAAATAAAAAAAAAAGAATTACTCGGTTATCGGCCTAAAAGAGATTGCTATGAAATATATGTCATTTATTAGTCTAACGTGTAATACTGACATCCATACTGTCATTACCAACATGAACCTACCATGAGTTTTTATAGCGACGTGAAACTTTTCCCGATACGAGCTATACTTAAGAAAAGTCAACGTAAGCAATGAATCACCAATTTTATTCATGAGCGAAAAGTGATTTTCTCAGTTATACGCCTTTCAGTGGCTAAATTCGTTCATTACGAAGCCAAACCGCCAACTTTTGCTGAGTATGAAATATTCGCAAGTAGCTAATGAGAATTTTCTAAGTATATTTTGATCAAAATGTTACCATTTTACATTGATATTTTGTAGGTTATATTTTTAACGTTTTTTTTATGATTTCAAAAATGAAATAATATCTTTTTCTAATGCTGCCTCTTTGAGCACGCACACACACACACACAGCTTTTATGATTTCCCTTGGCGATTTTGATAAAAAGACTATATTTAAGGAGTTTATCGCTTTTGTATATGAATTTTAATTGCCCGACGTTTTGAAAATTTTTATTCATGGTGACGGGTGGACCGTCAGTCTCGGCTCATGTACATTCCACTGCTGGGGTCGAGCCTCCTCTATAATATGAGGGATATTGACCTACTATGCCACTCTGGTCAGACAGATTGGTATAAGGTTTTGTCTCGAGTTTTCCTTTTCTTGCACAGATGTTATATGCGTATTATATCCCTTAGTCGTCTTTTACGACATCCAGGGACAAGAATGGTAGAGTTCAATTTTGTATTGAATCGTATTCTTATTCCGTCATCACACGGACAAAAATGGATTAAAAGAGACAAAATGACCTGGACAAACTCCATCTAATGCCAATGGCGTAATGGTTAAGATACCGACCCAGTATGCCAGTGTTGTGAATTCTATTCTCACTCAGGAAAATACTTTATGCGATCCACAAATGATTGTACTGAGTCCGAGTGTAGTTTATGTCCGTTACTATATATTTGTAAAGTTATCCGAAATACAAGGATTATTTCTTTGTGCAGAGTATTGTTTGTTAATAACAAAAAATAAATTATCATGGAGGGTTGACGTCATGCAGGCGGCTGGTCAAATAAGTAATGCCAATAACTTTTGCAAATCAATAGAAAAGGAGTATTTATTGCGTCGACCTAAAGTTATTTCAATAAGCACAAGATGATGATAATAACCACACTAAGAAGTCAAGATAGAAAGATTATTTTATGTCAGCCTTATTATTCATGTAGTTTCTTGGTTCAACATCCAGCTTAAGATATATGAGCGGCAGGCAGTCACCACACCGATAAACTTTCGCAACAAGACAACTTATTAGTAAACTTTCAAGTAAACCGTATACTTATGTATAAGACAAACTGACAGCCTCCGCAGTTTCAATTAACTGTCTTATGGCATGTTGGTTATGTGACTGTTTTATCATTTATGTATTCTCATGTTATATATTTGACTGCACAGATGGCGTAGTTTTAAGATATTTCGAGCGCCCATGATAAATTTTGCAATTTCAATATTATCTCATCTTATATACGTCCCACTACCGCTCGAGACTTCGCCATAATAGGAGAATTGGCCTATTATATCACGCTATTCAGACGAGTGTACGTACACCTTTTCTTTATCAAACAGGAAGACAGAGTTGTAGTATTGGTTGTTTTAAAGGCAATATGAAACTGTTTAATCTTTATATATTTATTGGTTGACCCAACAGACTTTATTCTGTTCAAATAAAATAAAAGGAATTCGTCTTGAAATCGACAGCAGCGCTACCTAACGGGTTCAATTGTTAATCTAAATTATTCTCGAATCCCCTTGAACACACACAAAAAATTTTATCAACATCGGTCCAGTCGGTTAGGAGGAGTTTAGTGAAACAAGAAATATATATACAAAGATTTCTTTCTTTCAGAAGAAGATCCAGTAGGTGGCGCTGCGATCAATTTCAAGGAGAATTCCTTTCACAATTATTTAAGATTTAACCAGATCAACGTCAATATTGATAGACTTCTCTTTTTGCTTTTTCTAAGATTAGAACCTAAGGTCTTGTAAGGTGTTCAATATTCGCATAGTTTATGGCTCTATATTATATTAGCATTATATTAGGGGTCTATCAATAATCGCATACTTTTAAATGAGGTAGACAGTGAATAAGGTATTACAATTGAGTTTTAGATGTATAGTTTTTACAGTTAATTTCTTAAGAACTTTATTTAATTGCCGATCATTTTTATGAAAACTCAGACCTTCTGTATAAGCTTAATTATAAATCAATATGCATATTTTTATAATTACCTTGAAAGTTACCATCCATATTTTATATGAGTGTGATAAATATTTGTGTTCATCAATGGTATCTCTATAAAGCAATCATGAGCCAAATTGTATATTTATAAGCAATAACTAAAGACATTAAAACCACATTTATGAAAATATTATTATATCAAAAGTAACTCGTGATTTTTTTTTTCACCTTATGCGTAGGTATATCAAAATTACTAATAGAGTTTTTTTTGGGACCTCCCACAACATATTCCCAACACTAACTTCTGTGAGGCAGAATTCATAACAGTAACCATAAATGACACAGAGGTTTGTAAGTCCCGGGAAGTCGCCAGAAATGATTTTAATTATTTTAAGACTCGTAACAAATTTAATAATAACAGAAAACTGCAGGAGTTGGCATAATGCCATTTCCTTCCTATAAAAACGGGAAATATGAACTAAAATTAACTAATAGATTAATAACAAGAGGATATATATCTATGAGAAGCAGCACGAACATAACAAAGCTTCATGGACCTATATGTGAGCCTTAAAATTAATTGCAATGTACCTATTATATGGGTAGGAACGAAGGCACAGTAATTTTCTCGAGTTGCTATAAGGTCCATGTAGTACACCCTAGACATAAATTGCAGACTGTTTAAAATAAGGCCGTGTTCGTTACGCTCGAGCCTGTATTCCCAGGGATATGGTGTGGTAATTTAATATTAAATAACTTTATAAAATCTACAATTATTAATTCTCAATTGAAGATCATCGTCAGCCCACAGGTGTTCCACTGTTAGGCTCGGGTCTCCTTTACAATAGGAGGGAAATTCATCTACCATACCACGCTGGTCAAATATGTAGTCATAGAGTTTTATTTCAACTTTGTACTTCTTTTAAACTCTGATTCTGTATTAAGATACTTTACAACATGTTTCATTGAAATATCTTTTACACGATTGTTCATAGTTATTCCATGCACGATGTCCGCAACACGGACGTAAATTAAAATGTGGATTCCCAGTTACAAAGTTTGTGTATTTGCTCTGAATGCGTAAAGAATTATTAAAAAACATGACCACGCTTATACAAGCTGAAACAATGTAGTATGGAAGCTCAACGTGAAGTTTAGAATTTCATATAAACATAACCTTTCTATATTCGGTTTTCCTTAGTATTATAATATTTTCTCATATTAGTTATTTGTGGATTCCGGTTTCAAAATAAGACTTCATTTACCTAGCGTAAATTGTATCTAAACTATTAAATTACAATGTTAATTACAGTTAAGTTAATGAAAAGGTTTTTGTTTGATGGGACCTAATTCATTATCCATTATTCTCTAAGTCTTCATTACTCATATTTGTATTAAACTTGGCTTTGTAGTTTGATCTTTTTCTAAAGAATATAACTATAGTTTAACGCCTATAAAATCTTTCCAATAACAATGTTATATTGGATCTAAAATACCTTCTTTCTAGATTAATGAAATACGTACCCGGAAACAATACGTAACCTATAAGTCAGGATTTTTTTCTTAATATATCTAGCCTTCTCCTGAGAACGCATTCCCAGGTTGCAAATTAACCTGGAAATGCGTTCTGTACGGAGTCAAGATATTCGAGAAATACCAAAACACCAGAAGAATGGCAACAATATTAAAAGACCTTTAAAAATTTATAGAAACTTTGTAAATATAATTGAAAATATCAGGTTGACCGAGCTTCGCTCGGAGTATTTTTGTAGCATTTATTTAGATATATATTAATAAAAAAATAAATAATGAAAATTATATAAAAAATTACAGAAAGAGAATAATAATAACACCGAGATTCAATCCGACGCCGTTTGTCGCCGATGTCAAAAATAAAACGAAACCTGACTACTTCGCCACTGAGCTATCGTAACTCATGACATTGATGGCAAAATTTGAATTCATATTCTTTTAAAATTTAATGTCATTATATTGTCTGCTAAAAACACTGACAAAACAACATTTTCTATACATAAAACCTAGCTAGATCGATTTTTTGGGCCCGAATCCTCTAGTATGCCAAGTTTCAACAAAATCGTTGGAGCCGTTTCCGAGATCCTGCAAATATATATATTTACAAGAATTGCTCGTTTAAAGATATTTGAAACTAGCAACCCGCCCTCGCTTCGCTTCGGTTATAGGTTATAGTCGTTTTACCCGCGTAGTTCCCGTTCCCGTGGGAATACCGGGATAAAATATAGTCTAGTTTACGCCCTGATATTATAGCTTTCCATTGGTGAAAGAATTTTTGAAATCGGTCCAGCCGTTTTGAAGATTACCCGGAACAAACAGACAGACAGACAAAAATTTTTTAATTGCTATTTTAGGCATAGGTGTCGTGCAAATAACCGCGTGAGCATGAAAAAAGCCTATTATTTTAACATTACAAACAGACACTCCAATTTTATTTATTGGTATAGATAAAATCACGAGATGATAGGTTAATGTCACCTGAATATGGATTCTGTAAATTGTTAGAAATGTCGAGAAATTAAAAATCAAATAAAAACGCGATAAAATCTTTCAAAATTGTTTTATTTCAAGTAATACTCGCGTAAATATAATAACGATTTTGTAAATATGCTAATTATATCGCGCGACTGATTAGATATAAAATTTAAATGATAGTAATTTTCGATCAAATTTTAACAAAATACCCTTCTAATTTAAATGAAACTTTATAAATTCTATCACGTAATTTTGCTTAAATATTTCATGCCAAGAAATTTTATTATGTTGAATATGATCAATGCCTGATATACACAGCTGAAAAATTGTATAGTTGAAGCTCACACTAACTAGAGGGCGATGAACTCTATTCCAAGTAACCGATACTCATAAAACATTTATTTTAAGCATCCAAGTAAGTAGGGCTTCCACATTTATCAGTAATGGAGTAAAAATAGAATGTATTACAATACCTGTACGGGTGCCATATGAGATTGCCAATAGACGTAAGCAGATACAATCATCATAAGAGAAGAAAAATTGAAACTCGCAACCAACGCAGTTTTTATTTAATTGAAGACGAGAATCTTGCATTACTATTAAACTGCGCAACCTATATACACAATGAAAGAAACCAAAAGAAAACTAGGACCGATTAATTCATTCCAGATTTCAATTCTATATATATTACTAGATCAAATATACAATTTTGCGCTGCAGCTTATGCTGAGGTAGAAGCTTTTTGGTCTACTACAGCATTTTAAATGTTTTCCTTTATTATTCTTAGTATATAGTCTTTGTTTATATAATAGTATATAAGTAATTTTTCCGTGTGGTGACGGAGTAAGAATACAATTCACCACCCTCTAACTTACCCGTGGGTGATCGTACGAGACGACTAAGGGATATAAAACGCATATAACATCTATGCGAGAGAAGGAAAACTCGAAATTAAACCCTATACCAACACGTCTGACCAGCGTGGTTTAGTAGGTCAATTACCCTTCCATTATGGAGGAGGCCCGAGCTCAACAGTGGGACGTATATGGGCTGAGATGATGATGATGATGATATAAGTAATTGTTTTTATTTTTTTAAATATGCTGTAGAGGCAGAAATAAATATTTTCTTTCTTTTCTTTCCTTCTAAAAACTTCTTGAGTATTAATCACGAGTTATCTGTGTGTCTAGACAACTATGACATACATGATAACTCGTGATTGATGCATATGTAGATGCATACTGATAAGACTAGATAGATTTAAAATCGAAACCGAAGGGTAATAAATGAGTTACTTGCTTTTTTTTAATTTTGCCTAAAGTTTTGGACCACAACCATACAAATTTCAATAAAACAGAAGGGTTTATTTCTTACTGCAGAGTCAAAGTACCGAGCTGGCTACGGACGACAAGGAAGTCGGTACCGTATTGTGGGCTGCGGGGTCGTGTACCGCCCTTTCGTTATCCCGTATGGAGTGGACGCCGTGTGTGCCGACCATAGCCCAATAAAATATAGAGTGTCAAAGTAAAATAATATGTTCATGCTTTTACATCTGTATCTATAAAGAAGCTAATTGAATAACTCACGCCAAACTGAAACTAATAAAGCTGGAAATATGAAATTTTGAAAGTAGTTAGTTTCCTTTTGGGTCGTAGAGGCATCAAGAAAGGATTTTATGAAACATAAGCACACATAATGACTAATATAGTAAATAGAACATGAAAGTTGATATTGTTGGCATGTCGGATATAGGTTTACCTGGCCTTGAATATCTTTTACAGTTTTTTCTGTACAACATTATAAGTATATACATAGCTGTGAGTCGTCTGTAATTAGTGCAAAACCAAGATAGTGGGCCAAAACTATTCAGAGAAGTAGTTAAAGGGTTATTATATTATATAATACCACGAACACTATAATTTTTTTATGGAATATTGCCAATTTTTTTTATGGAATGGTAAGATATACCATATATTTTCTGTTTCGAAAATATACTAAATATGTAAGTATATTAAATTAATAAAAATAATTAAAAATACACCTTTTTTTTAATTATTTCACAGATAGCATAGTGGTTACGATACTAACATGCAGTGCTAAGAGTCATTGGTTGAATTCCCACACTGGACCATATTTGTATGTTCCGTGAATTGTTTTACCGAGCCAGAATGAAATTCACGCCTGGTAATAGAATTTATACGTTTCTAAAGTACCTGTAATACAAGGATTATTTTCTTAATGTAGGTGATGTCTTTTTTAAATAAAAATAAATAGCATCTTTGTGAAGTCTGCCGCAAAACAAAGATTACGTACTTCAAACAGAGCTTAATCTATGAAATAAACCTTAAAATAACTAAACTTGTTATTACTTAACAGCAAAAGGTTTAAAAAACACTTTTATAAATACACTTTTATAAATCGCGCCGGTGGTTAACGCTTCGTTTGTCGTTTGGAAAATAGAAAGCAAGAAAACTTTCAAGGACAGTAAAACCAACTAAAAATTTCAACTGCTCTTTACTGAAACGGTTTCATTCAATTTTCTTAAGTATTGCATGAATTTTAGTACTTCTTAATTGTGATTAAGAGTCAAACGTCACGAAGATCGGGGTATTGATGAACTCGGCAAAGTAACTTTGAAAATAATCGCAATATAATTCTACCGCTTAAGGCGTATTGTTATCTAGTAACATTACTCAAAATGTGCTCCTTTTAATGGAGTAGGTTCAACTATTTTTCTCATGGTATCATCATTTTCATCAAATGGCAACAATTGACAGAGGAATAATATGTTACTCATTTCTGTACTTTCTAGTTATTAATTATTAAAGCCGGTTAAAATGAGTAGCAAAACTATCTTTGGGAACTTATACGGCCCGTGTATCATTTTGTGTTGTTCAACAAAAAACGAGATAGACTTCATCTTTTCGGGCAATTGACAGATATTCAATGATTAATCTGTGATTAACAGGATTTAAAACTGAGAACGATTACTGCATAGTACGAGGCATATTGAGTATCCACAAAAAAGTCGAGTGGTCCTGCTTATTGAAGTCTACCCTCGGACTTATACCTGTCCAATACTAAAGACTCGAAAGGTTTCAAGTCGAGCTACACAATTGTTTCCAATATCTAGACGAATGCGAATCGTCGAATTATATGAAGAACGAAGAGTGAGAATTGCCGAAAGAGTCAAAA
The DNA here is from genome assembly GCA_032191425.1 of Lymantria dispar. Lineage (NCBI taxonomy): Eukaryota > Metazoa > Arthropoda > Insecta > Lepidoptera > Erebidae > Lymantria > Lymantria dispar. The sequence goes on along the minus strand of CM063452.1, from coordinate 24,269,294 downwards.
CTTCTTAAGGCTCGTCACACTAATAGATCTAAGAAACTATGTGACCAGACTTGGCTGAACAACGTTCGGAAACTTAATAGGATCTACTCATCCAACATACCTCAGAGTCTGAAAACACAGGTCTACGACCAGTGTGTGTGATAGCATACGGCAAGGAAAAGTGTTCCCTAATTATAGGCTTAATAACTAAGTTCAAAATCACTCAGCATGTTATGGCGCTTCATAGCCTGCTAGCTACGCTCATGAATTCTCTGTGAGATAGAATCCAAAATACGGCAATCCGTAAGAGAACAAGTGTAACCGACGTAGCATGAAGTATAAGCAGGCTTAAGTGGCAACGCAGGCCACAAAGCTTGATAATCCAACAACCGCTGGAGAAGAAAGTGGGATATCATCATCTCTTCATGTCATATAGTCTATAGTATAATTTAAAACACTAATATTTTTTTGCTTTTCTTAAAAATATGCTATTGTTGACATTGTAGTTTATGTTCATGGCTATCTATATTAATAACAATTCTACTCTAATTTAGCTTAAACAAATATTGAACAGAGTTTGCATCTATATATATTTTTTTTGAGGTAGGTAAATTTAAAAAAGGAATAGACGAAATTATGAAAAATTATAAGGGAAAATAAATAAGGAGGCTCAATATAATAAAATATAGAACCAAACTGGAGGTGTCTGGATTAAGTGACCACTTTATTTCCTGAGTTACTTCTACTCTTAATAGCAGTCCCTAAATTTACCTTCATATTCTACTTATATTTTTAAAGTGAAAAGTTCTATAGGCTAAATTGGCTGGGGAGTAAATTCATGTCAGTCGTCTTCGATAAGGCCACGTGAAGTATTAAGGGCAATACTATATCTGTAGCTATATCAATGTATCTGTACCGATAGATAGTTTTAGTTTACAAATTTTAATTCAAGATCAAACAATTAATTTGAATATCCGAAAAATAACAACGGTTTATTGATAGTTTCAAATTTTCACTTTTGTCAGCAGTCCTCATAACTGTTTTGTGTTCTTTTTTTCTCATTGCCTGAAACGGGGGCAAAACAATATTTTATATAGCTGATAACTCGATCGATTTATCACGCTCGAAACATTCTGCTTACTAAATTTAAAATTTCATGAAAATTGTTGAAGTGGTTACCGTGATACTGAGTAAATACAACTATGAAAATATATGATTTGCTCATTTAAAGGTATTATATAAATATACTAGTGACTAATTTAAGATGGGATAAGACCTAATAGCGATGGCTACATAGCAAGCATACAAATAGTCTCGAATAGAGAGGTCCCGAGTCCAAATCCTGTTCAGGTCTTCAAAATATGTTTATCTTAACATATAAGCAAGATATAGTACGATTGAATGCTTTCCTGTTCTCGTACTTCTCGTTAATGTATGAATTTTAATTTAAAATTACTGATGAAAATAATACCAGAGATGTATTTATTATCAACAATGTGTGCAACGGCTATGTTTAAATTATATAAACATAAGAGCAATTAGACTATGTATATTCTCTCACATTCTAAAAGCAAATCCGTGCAAATACGTGTCTAAATAATTTACACTTATGTTGCTTTCAACCGTGCTTTCAGCGAATGCTATTTCTGGTTCTGGTTTCAGGTAAATTTTACTTTGAATTTTATTTTTACTTGCAGAAACTTGCGTGGTAAAAATAAACGAAAATATACTGTAATTGGAGTTCTAGTGAATAAAATTGTCTCAATTTATTTATAAATTTTGGGAGCTGTAGCTTATAAATCATTTAAATGTTGTTATGTAATCATTTCGGCTAATATTTGTCCCACTGCAGAGTTCAAGCCGCTCTCCCAATAGGAGGTAAATTTACCTACTATGCCACTCTGTTCAGACGAATCGATATAGGGTTTAATTTCAAGCTAATCTTGAATAATTGTTATAAGCATATTATATCCCTTTCCGCGTCTTTTACGACATCCACGGGTAATATAGGGAACGCAGAATTGTATTATTATTGCATCAACGTAGGAACAAAAAAAAAATAAGAACAGGAAATTACAATATTCATTTTTTTATAACGAAAACGATTCATAGTTTTTGTGGCCCTCATTACTATACGGACTACGCAAGTATAGTGGCAAAATTATTATAACGATAAAGTTCTAATAGAACGTAAGGTGTTAGGTTACAACAAAACAATGATTTTTGTTCGTTAGTTTAAATGTAATTGCCATAATCACATCCACACCAATAGAGCACTACTAGTAATTATTAAAATGTTTTTTCTACATCCTTTCGGGTACTGTCTCTCCCTAACGCCCACCCGGGGCATCAGTCGCCCTTACGCTGTCAGCCTCTCTGTGGGTGATGGACAATTCTGCGGTACAGTCACCCGCGGTCTCGGCTAGAGAGGTATCAGGCGCAGGTACATACGCCTGTGCCGCCCAAGTCGGCGACGGTCTATCATGTCGCCGTAGAGGATTTCCTTACGCACACGCTCCGCCGCCTCATAGAAGGCGGCGGATGTGTTCTAGTTCTTGAGGCTGTCGAGCAACTCTCTAGTGATGGTTGGCGGCGTCAGGTCGGCAGTGATGATTGCAACGCGTTCACGCCGTTGCTCTGTCCATGCGCCACACATCTTGAGCGTGAGCTACGACGTAGCCTTATCCCGTAGGGGGGGCGGAACATACGTAGTTCATATGTGGGCAACCCGTTAGCAGACAGACGTCGTTTCCATTATTTAAAATTTCGCTGCGATTATCGAATAGATTTTTTTTTTATTCTTTCGTGTGTTTAGATACTTAATATATATATTTTTTCTCTGTTTCTGTTCGCACGGGCATTAGCCATAATTATAAACGGGTTTCAAAGCTATTCTATCGATTTAAATGAAATTTTGCATGGTGATCCTTACATTTTCGGTCAACATTTAGGATACTTTTAATCACGGCAAATTAAAGAGCTCCCGTGGGATAGTTAAAAAACCATAGTAGCTTACACAGCTTGGAGTACTATATTACTTACTTCAATAAAAATCGATACAAAATGACTCATTATAAAAGAAAACTATTCAGTAAATCAACCTCAGAGGATATATTCTTTTCTAAGTGTGTAAGGGAATGAATTCTGCTTTGATATTTTTCACTTTAATACACAAGTAATTAATTCATACAACGCCAATCAAAATCTTATATCTTTAAACGAGCAATTCTTGTATATATATATATATATATATATATTCAGTATCTCGGAAACGGCTCCAACGATTTTGATGAAACTTGGCATACTAGAGGTTTCGGATCCAAAAATTCGATCTAGCTAGGCTTTATTTATAGAAAATATTGTTTTGTCGGTGTTTTTGGTGTTTTTAGCAAAACAATACAATGACATTAAATTTTAAAATAATATGAATTCAAATTTCGTTGTCAACGTCATAACTTCAGATAGCTCGGTTGGAAAGATGTCCAGTTCTGTTTTTATTTGTTTTGGCATTCAAACAGCGTCGGATCGAATCTCGGTGTTATTATTATTCTCTTTTTGTAGTTTTTTATATATTTATCTTTATTTAATTTTTATTTTTTATTAATATATATCTAAATAAGTTCGACAAAAATACAACAAAAATATTCCGAGCGAAGCTCGGTCAACCAGATATTGATTAATTAACTGCACTGATAACATAATGGTTAAGATACCAACCTACTATGCCAGTGTCACGTGTTCAATTCCAACGCCAGACAATCTTTTGTGTGATCGACAAATTGTTGCTCTGAGAGTGGGTGTAATTTGTGTCCGTCATTATATATTTGTGAAGTTCCTTAGAGAAGGGTGTAGCGCAAAATTCATAGTTTGTAGAATGAATAGACAAAGAAGGTCGTGCAGGGTCACTCGAACACCCCTTTTTGATCCCAGGCAGCAAACTACATTGTCGTGGTATCGACCTCGCGCGTTCAGTCTCTCTACGGGTGGAGGACCAATCCCCGTTTCAGACATCCATGTCTTTGACTAGGTTGGTTTTTTATTTGCTGTTGTTGGCAAACGAGCAAACAGCACACCTCATGGTAAGCGATACTACTCATGGCCTTTTGCTAGGTTGATGCCTACCGTAAAGAAAATGAAGGGAGTATGAATGCGTGCAATGAGATTTAGTTATACTAAAGGCATCACCAAAACCCACCACAGGCAAAAACCCTCAGTAAGTTGGGCTTCCCGCTCTCTCGCTTTGAATGGACTGGTACGCGACATTAGAGGACGATTGTCGAAAGTATGATTCTATCACATAAAGATAGTAAAACGCAAGCTCTCGGGCTAGCCACCACCCGACGCCACAGTGGTGCAATGAGTCAGCTTGAAAGATTTTTTCCTGACTCCACTCCACCGAGTTGTTACGCAAGATAACTGCCAATCAGAAGTTGGCGACCTCATATCAGTTCCTGACCTGTCGACTATGATTTAAGTGATGGTCTGCAACATCGGCAGTGATGCTTGCGATATTTGAAGAGAAGGGACCCCAGGATGCCATGAATGTGGCGCAGCAATCGACGATTCGCGGCACACATTGGAAGTTTGCCCCGCCTGGGGGTCCAAGCGCCACGTCCTATCGATAGAACTCGGAATAGACCTGTCGTTGTTGACCGTCGTTTCACAGATGCTCGACAGCGACAGGTGTTGGTCGTCGATAGCCTCATTCTGTGAGGCCATCATTACTAGGAAGGAGGCTGCTGAGCGAGGACGCGAGGCGCTTGCGTCCACTGACTCGCTCCGTCGGCGGCGGCTAGGGAGGAGGAGACGCCGATATGCGCAACTCCTTCCACCGCCTTGAATCACGATAGGACGTGGCCAAATGGCCATGCGTAGGGGTGTCGGGGATCGAGTGTCATCAGACGATCCCTCTGGCACCCCGTAAAAGCGCGGCATAGGCCGCTGTAGTTTTAGTGGGTATTCCGGTCACGCAATGGCTGGTGAGTCCCACACACTCTTCCGTCTGTCACCGGTGGGGGAGTGTGCGTAAATGCATTTCCACAGCGTGAAAAAAAAAATGTGATGCTTGCGATGAATTCACAGCGCTGCTCTACCCAGGCAACACAGACCTCATAAGTATGTCTGCTGTGTCCTAGCTGGAACTACAATTGTGGGAGGCCTTCATATATTTCCACCCTTAAGTCCCACGGGAGTGTTCTGACTAAAGCACACGCTAACTTGGTCGACATGGCGGGGTATCCGTGTGTAGCTCTGAACACCATGGGTTTCTGCAAGTGCCAGAAGAAAATTTTAAGACGGGTGGTCAGAACTCGCTCACACAGGTGTACCGTACAGGGCCATTAATCGAACCTGTCTCCCATACCGACGTCAACATTTAATACCGCGTTAACGAGCCGAGTAGTAATTTGATAAAAATGCTCCTGAAATACCGCCGTCCGTCGAGTACTAAACCCAAATATTTCATCGGGTCCTCGACCGAGTGGAACCGAATCAACGGCGATTGCTGTGCTGACAGATGTATAGCAACAAGGACTATGAAACAACAAATCATTCGTTTTATATAGGGCTACTCTAGGCGGCATCGTAACTCATCGAATCACCACCTCGATAACGAGTGTGGCCAAACGTATCGCTTGTTTAAATTAAGCCCAGCCCGTAGAGGGTCCAGCCTTAGCTAATATACCATACAATCACCCGCAAGTACGAGCTGAATGGGGAGCAGTACAACGTAGGTGTTAGCACAAAGTCTTCTGCGCGCTTCACGTAGGGGCCACTGTGCCACTTCAATTAGTCTGGAATCAGCCGCTTAAGGTATAGAAGCACCCCCTGATAATAGCGCCTCTCTGATATACCATATTGGCATTAAATCATCAAGAGCAACGGTGCACTAGTGAGCCTATAGAACCCTCAACGCACTACACAGTTATCTGTGATTGCCTCTGCCGCACATGATTTCTACGCGGACGAAGTCACGGGCAAAAGCTAGTTAAGAAAAAAAGGCATTCTCTCTTAAATCGATCGCAGCAAAATTAAATGGGAGCAAATATTAATCTAAACCACTCTCAAACCCACTTAAACACCCAAAAAAACAAAAAACAAAAAAAAAATCACCAAAATCATTTCAGCCGTTTAGAAGGAGAGCAACTACAAACACACGAACAGAAGATTTATCTATAATTATATAGAGATCTATGTTGTATCGAGAGAGACCATATGGTTTAAATTAATTTTTATTCATTTTCTTACAAAATCCGGCTTTGATTATATTTATAATCACCTATGTATATCATTATAGTCATCATCATCACAACCCATATACGTCAAACTGTTGGGCTCGGGCCTCCTCCAAAATGAGAGGGAATTTGACCTACTATACCATGCTGGTCAGACATTAGTGGTTGGTTGGTATAGGGTTTCATTTCGAGTTATCCTTCTATTGCACAGATGGTATGTGCATATTATATCCCATAGACGTCATTTACGACATCCACGGGCGAGATAGGGAGTGGTGAATTGTATTCGTACTCCGTCACCACACGGAAAATATGTATATGTATATAACTATAATTTTTGTCAAAGGCCATATAATCTAGATTCATAGTGATTCAAATATGTCCATTTAATTTGCTCAAAAACGATCGTATGCATTGTTAAATTTATTATACATATATTCGCCAGATAATCTCACCTTACTATCATTAGTCTATTGATCATTTACTCAGTCATCGTTATATTACCTACCACTTGTCATAAAAATGAGTTCCGTCTCTCGATGCCGATGAATGGACGGCAATAATTCATCTCTTTTTATACGTATCAAACAAATGGTGAAGTTTTGTTATGGCCGTTTTCATTTGTTATTCGGTGTTTTCAAATTATATTTTTACAATTTGTGTTTTGTATATGTTTACAATAAATTAACATATTTACTCTGATGAATTACGGAAAATAGTGAAAATATTTTACACCAATATTTATTAGAGTAATTTTATACTGCCTCGCTGATTGAGTGATATAAGTATGCTACAACAATCTTATGTTCAACTTCAGTGGGCTTACCCTTGAAATCAATTCTAATTTCGAATCCCATTCAATTCCAATCTCACCAAACTTATATTTAATAATCTTAAACAAAATCGAGAATAAATTCTTCGCGTTTGTCGTTGTTATTTTATCCAAATGCGCCGTATTTTATTACTTTAAATTAATAACGGTACCGAACTTGATCACTACAAAGACGGTTTCCTGAAATTATGCAACATTAACAATTTTAAACTACGTCAAAATTACGTCGGGAGTAGCAAATATTTGACTTAATCGACGAGATTCGAATTCATTTAGTTTAAAAAATATCCACCGAATTTGATTCCAATCGTACGCTAGTGTTGCTTTCAAGAGTCCCAAATTGCTCAAATTCGAGCTGCGATTGGATTTAGGATTGGAATCGCGATTCAAGAGTAGGCACACAGTTCAGGATTTATGGGTGACTGGACCGGGGAGTTAGTCCGTCACCCGCTGAGAGGCCGACCGTGCGACGACGACCACCGTCCCCGAACGGCGGGGAACGTCGGTCGAGGAGAGGGTACACCTCAAGGGGTATTCCGTCAGGACGACCACTGACTACAAGTCACCCTGCACCGGTGGTCGGCCCAATGACGAAGGCCACGTGTCGCGGATCAGTTACGGGGCTGTATGCGCCGCCCCTCTGTCGCCCCGGATGGAACCGGGTGACGGGTGCGCTGACCATAGCCCACCCCCAAAAAAAAAGGGTCAGGGTTTAAATAATGTTATTAGATTTCCTTTGTAAACTTTGATCATCGAGGATTTCTTTTAAAAATCTCAGAAAGAAAATAGAATTTTGGAACTGTATCTGGGTGATGACAATAGGTAAGCTCGCTTCTTATTACCTGGAACTAAAGATTGTGTGACGAAAGGTATATTACATGTTACCTACCATTACCATCTGCTTACAGTTTGGAGATAAACACGTGGGATTATAAATATAATATATAAAAAAAAGATATTTGCAAAATAGCTGTATGGTTTTTATAATTTTTTACATTTTTTTACATTTACACATTTAGGAGTGGTAGGACCACACTGTCGACAGTTATCTGTCTACAGCGGCGGGCCGGTCCGTCCGGGGCAGTACCATGCTCTCGCAGAAAATCGACGTCTGAGTAGTAGCAATTTATTACTGCGCTTCGTTCGGTGAGCGAGAGAGCCGGAAGCCCAACTTTCTGAGGGTGATTACGTGTGGAGGGTTTTGGTGGTGCCCTTGGTATCACCGAGCCTCAATGCACGCATTCACACTCCCTTCGCGGTAGGCAACGGCCTTGTAAAGGTCCATGAGCGGCAGCAACACTTACCATCAGGTGTACTGTTTGCTCGTTTGCCACCGTTTGCATAAAAAAAAAAAAAAAAAAAATAATCACCACTATTAAGTCTCTTTTAGTGCGGGTGACGTGACCGGGGTATTAGTCCGTCACCGGCCGAGAGGCCGACCGCGTGAGAAAAGACCGACGTCCTTCCCAAGGGGGGGACGTCGGTCGATGGGAAGGTACCCCAAATAGTGGCCAGCCCAAAGTTTTTGCCTTTTGGGTACTAATAATTACTAAACGTAGCTTTCAAATATCCGATGCTAATATTGTTTCTATCTAGTGTAAGTTTTATATAGTCTTACCTATTGTTTATAAGCTTCATTTCTGAACTTTTTATTGTATGGGGCTTGTTGACCGACAACAATACTTTAGCATTAATCCAAATGACAGCATAATCGAAGCCCATGAAACTCCTCTTTGTACTGTCAATAACAATAATATGAATTAGAATCGATCTTGGCATGGAGTTCATCCTTTATGAGATTATTTTTAAAGTTTGGTCTCTGAAACATGTATATTAAAGAAATAAATCGTCAATATTTTAATTATAATTCCTTACCGCGTCTGTTATGATGATAATTAACAGTATAATTAAATACAATATAACATCAATAACATTGTTAACTAATTTTAAACCTTCAACGTAATCAAGTTATATAGTAAACAGCAAGAAATTCGTCTTATATTAAAGCTCGACTGAATAAATAAGCTTTATTATAGACCTTTCTCCGTGTGGTGACGAAATAAGAGCACAATTCGCCACCCTATTTCTTGCCCGTGGGTGTCATAAATGATGACAAATGGATTATCCATCCATCCATCCATGTCGTGACATGATCACAGTCGCAAAAATTGTCTAAATCCTAATTAAAAACTAAACTTAGTTTTCGCTTAAGTTCTAAGTTACGGTTTCTGAATATGAAAGTCAACAACCGTATTCTTAATGCTACAACAATTTGAATGTCGATATATTTATGTGATTCAATATTTATTTTCTAAATATATCAGTAACAAAATTTTCTCGTTTTTCAATTACATAAGTCTAAAGTGAAATACCGACTCTCATTACCAACATCAAACTTGTCATAAGTTTTTATTAAGACCCTGAAACTTTTACCGATACGAACATTACTCGAGAAAAGTCAACGTAAGTAATGAATCACCAATTTTATTCATGAGGGAAAAGCGATTTTCTTAGGTTTACGCCTTTGAATGGGTAAATTCGTTCATTACAGAGTCGAGGTGCCAACTTTTCGCTGAGTATCGAATAATTTGAAGTAGCTAATAAGAATTTGTTAAGTTTATTTTAATCAATGCTTAAATCTTTTTCATTGGATGTGCTATATAGTTCTTTTTAGAATTGTGCTATAAATCAAAAAGGTAGTAAGACCGTTTGTATGCAAACGCATGACCATTTTTATGAGAGTCGAATATAATTAATATTCCGTAACATAGTTGAGCACACCGAGGTCTGTTTTATTCAATACAATAAGTTGGTTTTATTATAATGCTATTTCTGTCGTGAGTAAAAAGATATGTCTATTGTTTTATTTGTCTTCATTTTATTTTAAAATTTATAGCAGTTGGTATATAATATTTTTATAATATGTTGTTATAATTTTTAAATCCCCTTTGTATTTTATATATTACTAAGCATTGTCCAAGATGATCTTAGTCATACTTGCTTCTTGTCGCAATAGGCACTAAATGAATACTTAAGTATAACAACGCAATAATATTTGAGTTGTAAATTACTCTTGACATATCTCTCGTCTGACCTTTCTAGTTTAATCAAAATATGATTAATTCTAAAAGAGCCTAGGCTATTGGCTGATTAATATATGCAATTAAATTAATATTATTCTTTTATACGCTGAAAAATAAAAAAGTTGTTAACGTAATATGCTATAAATTAATTTATAAAACTACAGAAATACATTTTAGTACTCATGGTTTAAAAAAAATGTGTGTGTACACATGTATGAAGTTAAATAATGTTTGGCGTAATAAGATAAAAATATTTAAAAATTCATTATTCTACGTTTGTAGAAAAAAACCACACTAATAATAGAAAAAAAGTCATTTAATACATTGAAAGTTTTACTATAACGCATTGTTTATAATAAATGTCAACAAGATATAGTTGACATTTGTGACGGTGTGCGCGACCTAAAAAATGTTAACTAGCTAATTTCAGGATGTCGCTTTTTCACGACTGTGTGCTCGCGTATCTTAAAACTTTGCTCTCATCATTTTCCCCTAAGGTCCAAAAAGAAGAGTAACTTCAAAAACGCTCAGGATTTATTATATACCACTAAAACTTATATCGGTATATATTTCTGAAATATATATTCACACTACAGTTTCTACACAAATTAATCATTCGGGAGTTGGTTGCTATTTTGTTATATAAAGTGATACATTTTTGTGCTATCTAAATTATAGATTAATTCGTTAAGATGAAAAATACAACGTGTGTATTATTTTGCCGTAAAATTCTAAAACCTGGCTGTGGTATTGCTTGTAGGACGACCAGCAATACTCTCCTGGGAAATATATGTAACCATTTGCGATCGACAAACCGCCTGCTAAAATTAGCGCTTATGGCATTCGAAATATCTAGGAATGAACGTCAATAGCCTGATGGATGATAGATAAAATACAATCATCATCTCTGCCTATATATGTCCCACTGTTAGGCTCAGGCCTCCTTCATAATGGGAGGGGAATCGACCTACTATTACACCCTAGTCAGACGTGTTGCAATAGGGTTTTGTTTCAAGTCTGCCTTCTCTTCTATGGATGTTATATGATTATTATATCCTGTAGCCCTGGACAAGACAAAGGCTCTCTGGTTCCATGGCCTCCGTACCACCGGGCCTCCCGCCGGCGCTTCCATCACCGTGAATTCGATTACCATCAGCATCCAGGCCCACATGACTACTTGAGCCGCTCGACGGGCATTGGTGGTTCCGGGAGCATTGCCGTCGACTTGTTCCCCGGCTTGTCGGCGCGGCGTCCACCCTTTCTTAGTTGATGCCAAATGTGGGCGGACCCAGCGCTACGTGCCGACGGCTGTACGCGGGGGAGATCCGGTCGATGGCCCTGTACGGCGCACCGGTGTGGGCGGGGTCCCTGACCGTCCGTCTGAGGGCCCTCTTGTGGTGACCACAGAGGGTCATGGCGATCAGGGCCATGCGTGGTTACCGCTTGGTGGCAGGATCGTCAAGGCCTTTCGGCCGGTGCTGATGGAGTGGTTGGAGCGGTCGCACGGGGTGCTTTCCTTCCGACTGGTGCAGACGTCAGACGTCCCGGGACAGGGACGTTGAGAGGTGAGGGTACCGACCATTGACGACAAGTCACACTGCTCCGGTGGTTGACCCAACGACGAAGGTGACGTGGGTACGGTTGGGTTATGGGCCCGCGCGATGTCCTTTCGTCGCCCCGGATGGAATGGACCGCGTGTGGGCTTACCATAGCCCAACCATAAAAAAAAAATGCTATGCTGGTCAGACGAGTTGAATTTCATTTGGAGTTCTTTTTCCCTTGCCTATTTGTGTAAGAAACGGCTTTTGTATTTTTAATTCATCACTAACGCAAATCTATTCTTAATTTATTACTACACAGGTTATTATATAGACCAATCTAAATTATAAACACTATTGCTGCCTTCTTCAAGATGAAAGAGAAATAAGATTGTGGAGCCATCCAAATATAATAAATCAAAGTATTATATAAATATTATTACTCTGTTTCGTTTCTCACATCCTTGTATAATTACATGTGATCTTGCACATGGTTCACGGTTCTGCGCAGTCCTTTTCAACTTTGTATATCATTGTTCTTAATATTTGCCTTTACCTTCCTCTTTTCCATGATTTTGTAGCATATTTGAAATATAGAATGTAAATTGAGTGTATTTCCGTGTGGTCACGCCCTCTTTTGCCAATAGATGTCATAAATGACGATAAGCGAGATACTCGTATCTCCTACATATATAATTGATTTATTTAAAAATTTATTTCCATTATTAAACGAAATTCAGTATAAATTTTAGTATTACCAAACGGATAACGATTGTAATGATGGATTATGATTAAAATGTGGGGCTTATCTGTAAAGACTATTAATTTTATAATATCTATTATTGTCTCCACCTGACATTTGTGTTTAATGGTTGTGTTGTCAAGATGTAATTTCTGAGCTCATGAAAATTAGTAGAGTAATTCCTTTATTTAAATAGTATGTTAGATATTTTCAATTTTCGTCTTGTTTCCATACTACCAACATGCAATAAAGTATTGGAAAATAATATGCTTAATTAGATGTTCACTTGTTAGAAATTGTTAAACTCAACTCACTCATTTTAATAGACATGGTATTTATCATAAACATTAATTTACTAAGAATTACTTTAGGTACTACTGATGGTTTAGGCTTATTGAAAAATATTTTTGCAGCCTAGGAGGAATCACATAAGGCTTTAGGTGTTTTTTTTTTGTGATTTATCTAAGGCATTTGATTGTGTACCACATGAAACATTCATAAGAACATTATACCACTATAGGATCAGGAATAATTCTCTTAAACTTGTAACTTCTTATTTAAGCAACAGAATCCAGTATTTCTGTTTCTTTTATATATTATCTACTTACCCTATCATATAGGAGACAATTAAAACATTGTGTTATTCGCAGATGACATGATTCTTTGTTATTTAAAATTAAAACACAAATGCTTCATTATGATGATGTAAACAATGCATTGTCTAACGTTGTTTATTGGTTTAATACTAAGAATTTAGATCTCGATGAGAATAAAATAAAATGTATCGAATTTATTTACTCCCCATGTGAGGCAAGTGGAAACCAATGTCCATATGAAGGGGAGGGGGGAACGGGTGGACGCCCGAGCGCAACAGTGCGACATATATATGGACTGAGATGATGGTGATGATTTGTAATTTACTATCTAAATAAACATATTCGGACTAAAAGCTTTTAAAGTATTATTTCTAGCTTTTAAATTTGATTATAAACAAAAATTCAAAACCAAATTAAATCTTACAAGAAAATCTTAAAAAGAAATATACATATAAAAGAATATAAAAGAATACCAGAGAAAGAAGAAAATCAGATCTATAAAAACGTTAAAACTTTTTTTTCACTGTTTGTGTTATTGGGATCTTCACTGTTATGGAGTTGGTCACGCTCGCTGACGGATCTAGTTGCGGTAGCTACGTGGAGCGAGTCACTCCCTTCTATCCATAGTAGTTGAGGGAAGTGATGGCTGCTCTAGTGGTTAACTCGTGATCAGGTGCCGCTTGTAGGATTTGGTCCAGCCATAATCGTTTGTATTATATTACGTATCTTGTGGTTCGAAGGGCATCACACTGAGCTAGTACTCACAAGCCATGTGGTACACAATTTTATATTTAGTAAAAAAAAAAAATTAAAAATAATAGACAAGCTCGCTGAGTTTCTTGCCAGATCTTCTCATAGCGGTCACGTTACGGTGGTAGTTTAAAATGTGGTGTGGTGGCAAATTTAAATTAATTTTAACTTCACAATATGTAAGTACCCTCTCGGGGTTTATGCATAATATATAAATGATTTGAATTTAAAATTTACTTTTACGTGGTTACCGTAAAAGATAACTAAAGGGATAAAAACAGACAACATCACTCCAAGAGAAGAAAATCTCGAAAGAAAACCAAATGGCAATACTCCAGATCGGCGTGGGATACTACTTTTTGTTTCTAATATGAAGGAGGGACGTACTCAATAGTAGCTCCTATATGAGTTAAAAGTAAAATATGATTTCTGATGTTTACGTGAGTATTACACATTGTAATATAATTTACTGAACATCAGAATTTTACATATAAAACTAAAAATACGTACGTGGTTTTATTTGGTTAGAATGTATTTGATATCTCACATGTGACAATCATTATCGGCTCTCAAAAATAAATTTTAATAAATGATTTAGCCTATTAAATGATAAAGCTCAGCAATTTTTACATATAATCCGCCACAAGTACTCCTAGTATCCAAGCGCAAATTCGTGATCTTTAGAACAAGTCACTAAGCTGACCTCAGAAGTATACACAGTGTATTTCATTTCAATATTTCATTCATGATGGAACGAGTGAACGGCGGATTATGGACTTCATGCAGCTTTCCTATTACTTTGTCACACTGTCTGCAAGTCACAGATTTTTGAGATGTGTGAAATACTAGCAACCCGCCCTCGCTTCGCTTCGGTTTCAGTGGCCTTACCCGCGTAGTTCCCGTTCCCGTGGGAATACCGGGATAAAATATAGCCTATGTTACTCCCTGCTATTATAGCTTTCCATTGGTGACAGAATTTTTTAATTCGGTTCCGTGGTTTAAGCGTAAAAGCGTTACAAACAAACAAACAAACAAACATCCTTACTTTAGCATTTATAATATTAGTATGGATGTAAAACCCTACTCAGGGTGAATAGATAATTTAGCTCAAACTCTTTTCTTTCTGAGAAGTTTTTAATAACATTTCTGATAAAATGATTTTACGGGTTCGGTTACGTTTTCATTAGTTTTTACTATCCCAAAGTTTCAACTTCATTTCAGTTAAAATGGTCACCGAATAATGCTGCTGTAAAAAAAACTAATACTACTTATATTAACTTTCATTTAGTGATAGTACTCCATTTGAAGGGTACAAGCAAAGAACAGGGCATGTCCTAATTAATAGATTTTGAGAAAAACGCATTTAAAACTTTAGAAGTATGAACTTTTTATTGAGATTGGCGTATGCTACTGCATACGCCCTTTTACTTAAAACTTATTAACTGTTTATTATTTAATATAACTGTGTAGTTATGATGGACTTTTTAATTTTTAAAAATATTAAAATGTATGTAACAGAAGCGAAATAAATCAATCTTAAAGGAATAGAAAACAAGGAATGTCCAATTCAGTAATCAACATCTTTAGTTTTGTAACCATATTGTAATGTTTCGTAAAATACCTGCGCTTCTCTGGTACAAAATGACATCAAACACATCTTTATATTTGAGCCTAGTGTTCGACAGGCGATGATGATTCCGGTAAGATTTTCGTCAACATACTCCGTGGCTTGTTTGTGCGGCATCCGCCTTTCGTGGCTCATGCCCAATGTTGGCGGACCCAGCGCCACGTGCTCGGGGCTGTGCGTGGGAGTGGTTCGATCCATGGCCATGTACAGCGCTACCGTGTGGGCGGAGACCCTTACCGTCCGACTTAGGGCTCTTTTGTAGCGACCACAGAGAGCCATGGCGTTCAGGACTATAGGCAGATACCGCATGGTGGCGACGGCCACAGCGTGCCTATTGGCCAGAACTCCACTGTGGAACATGGAGGCAGAGATGGTCATTTTTCTTTACAGGCGGTTGTCAACGACGCTAGCAGGGGGTAGCTATATCTTGCTTCGCGAGTAGGCCGCCTGGCGACACCCGCCGAGTCGTCATTGTCCATTGGGTAGTCCGGCTGCAATGGCCTAGGTTCGGTATTCGGGCCGTCGAAGCCTTTTGGTGCCGATGGAGTGATTGGGTCGGCGGTACGGGGTCCTCACCTTTGGACTGGTGCAGGTGTTGTCAGGGCATGGTTGTTTTGGAAAGCACCTGTACACAAGGTCGCGAGGAAGGAGAGGACGCCGTCCTGCCATCACTGCGATTGCGACGAGGACATGGCGCAGCACACGCTTGAGGTTCGCGTGCTCTGACCAGAGCAGTGCTGTGAACTCGTTGCAATCAGGGACAGACAGTGTCAGGAATGGGACAGGTTCTGCTTACTGATATTTTTTGATATATTCGAGCCCTGAACACGGTGGCCCATGAGAAAGAAGACGCAACTTTTTCATAACATCCTCGCTTCGAACAGTAATTTTCTCTTTTTGTCAATCTATTAATAATAATTTGGTAGTTTTCATCGTTATCGGAGTCGGAAAACATTTTAAACTTAAAGTTACGACTCAAATCATAACTACCACTTAGGTCAATCCTTCTTCTTTACCAGTATGTCATGGACATTCCCAGTTCTTTTCGCTTAGGCCAAAAACAAAAATGCCTTTATTGCGCAATCTGATTATTTTTTTAAAAGTTAGTGATTGGGAATTAAACTACCATAGACAATGATTTGGTTTCAATAAAAAAACGAAAAAATAATATTGTGGCATGCCCTGATTTTTGGCTGTACCTACCCTTCATTTGTTTTTGGCTTATACTATTCTCATAAAACTTAAATTAAATAACATGTTTTAAAATTTGCACAGAACTTATTATTCTTAATTTGAATAAGAAAACTTTAAGCATTATTAAAAAAGAAATCATTATCCTACTCTATTGCTATTTCATAGAAATCATTATCCTATACCTATTTCAACAATTCAGCTGAAATAATAAATAAATAATTCAGTTAAGAAACCAAGTAATAGTTATTTTATTTAATTTACGTATAATATTATCAATAATGGATTTCTATGAAATACTGATGTTGAAATATAATTGAGACATTAGTTTTACAGCCAATATTTTGAGATTGATTTTCTGCCGTGTGGTGACAGAGTAAGAATATAACTCACCCCCTTATTTTACTCTCAGGACACCCGCGGGTAAGATAGGGGGCGTAAAAGACGTCTAAGGGATATATTATGCACATAACTGCTGTGCAAGAGAAGTAAAACTCGATATAAAACACTATACCAACCCGCCTGACCAGCGTGGTATAGTAGTTCAATTTCCCTCCCATTGTGGAGGAGACTCGCGCCCAGCAGTGGAACGTATTTGAGCTGTGATGATGATAATAATCAATATTTTGAGATTGCGTTCAAATAATACAATTAGGGTTTTCAATAAAATTAAAGCACACAAAACAAATGTATTCATCGTAGCGTCAAACAGTGCAAAATGTTTATTTTGATTACACTGTGGTACCATAATTGTTTAGCGGTAAACATTTACCGACATTATATTGAAATTTATACGCTTGATAAAATTCGTATTGATACGAATGTGGTCAGCATGGCAGCGACGGATACATTATGTCATCGATAATATTTTTAAGGCACCAAGTAGCAGGTATTTGTAAGGTAACGTAAAGAATTTATTATTTGGTTAATTATCTATATATTAATGCATGAAGGAAAAACTTTGTACCCCTTTTTACGAAAATCCCGGCGGTGGACCAGTACGAAATTTGGCTCAGTGGAAGAATATATTGAGAAGTGCATAAAATTTGATATAATAACGGATTAGAAACACATTAAATTCATTAAAAAGGCATCACGCACACTACGATGGAATCGATACACACAGACACACACGCACGCACACATACACACACACGCTTATACACTTTTGTTTACGATTAGAATCTATGGTCGAACTGAATGTCAAACAATTATAATTATGATGACAATGTCTAATATAATAGACATTTGTACTTATATATTAGTTATTAGTGAAATACAGCTTGCTCAATATACTATTACACATTTACAAAATTAAAAGAAAATTGTGTAGCAGAAAAAGTAATTTCAATGAAAAAATGGCCGAATTTTGACCACTCGGCGACCGCTAATATTTATAAAAGTTGCCATGTGGTAAGAGTTCACAATTCACCACTCTTTTTCTTGCTCGTGGGTATCGTAAATGACGACTAAGGGATAATATGCATACAACATTTATGCAAGAGAAGAGAATCTCGAAACAAAACCCTATGCCAACACGTCTGACCATCGTGGTGTAGTAGGTCAATTTCCCTTCCATAGAGGAGGAGGCCCGAGCCCAAATGGGCCGGCGCGCCCTACAGGGCCATCGACCAAATGACCTTCGCGTACAGCCGTCGAAACGTAGTGCTCGGTCCGCCCACGTTCGGCATATGCCACGATAAGGCGGACGCCGCGCCGATGAGCCGTAGAGCAAGCCTGCGGAAATGCTCTCGGAACCATCAATGCCCGTCGAATACCAGGCCCAAATACTTCATATGCGCCCGGATGCTGATATCAACCGAATTGGCGGTGATCGAGACGTCGATGGGAGGGCCCATGCGGGGCCTTTGGAACAGGATGGCCTCCATCTTGTCCAGGGCTACCCTCAACCCCAACGCCCCGATCCGCCTGACGATATCTTTGGTGCCTAGAGTCGCCAGGCTTGCCGCCTCCTCTAGCGTCCCACCGCAGGCTATGACGAGCCCGCCAAATCACGCCCAACCCGGGCGGGAGGCTCCCCCTCCAACGCCCAGTCGTACCCGATATTACACAGGGTGGATCCAAGGACCAAATAAATGATTTCGCTGCGCGTAAGTCGCGAAAAGTAGAGTTTTAGACTGTTTAGACTTTATTAAACATTAATTTTATAGTGTAAATTATTGTGGTCGGCCCAACAACGAAGGCGACGTGCACGTGGGTGGGTTGCGGTTGTGCGTGCTTACGCCCCTCTGTTGCCCCGGACGGAGTGGTGCGAGGAGAGCGCCGACCGCAAGCCAGCCGAAAAAAAAAAAAAAAACTAGTGTAAATTATTAAAGTTTTAACACAGTCATGTTACTTACACATGTACTTACATAGTTTTGAAATAAATATTTTTCACTCAATTCTTTCATTTCGTTACGTTTTTTCTTACCAACACCAAAAATTATTATTTTTACGATGTCAAAAGGGCGGCAAATTATAACTCCGCCCCGGGCGACAGTGACACACGCTACGCCACTGCCAACAGTGGAAGGTATATGAGCTGATATGATGATGATTATAAAAGTTTTTTTGCAGATAACATCTATACAAGAGAAGGTAAACTCGAAATGGTTCATAGTCACGTGATTTTTATTCAATGACTAGCAACCCGCCCTCGCTTCGCTTCGGTTATAGGCTATAGTCGTTTTACCCGCGTAGTTCCCGTTCCCGTGGGAATACCGAGATAAAATATAGCCTAGTTTACGCCCTGATATTATAGCTTTCCATTGGTGAAAGAATTTTTGAAATCGGTCCAGCCGTTTTGAAGATTACCCGGAACAAACAGACAGACAGACAGACAAAAAATTTTAATTGCTATTTTAGGCATAGGTGTCGTGCAAATAACCGTGTGAGCATGAAAAAAGCCTATTATTTTGACATTACAAACAGACACTCCAATTTTATTTATTGGTATAGATTGATAATTTTTAATTATATTAAATGAAAAAAAAAATATTTTTAAGCTTTTCACATAAAAAATCAATATTATCTATACTAATATAATATTATAAAGAGAACAGAACTCTCTTTCAAATGGATCAATAAACAATACGTATCTCCGGGAATAGTTTCTGCTGTATTTGCGATACAAGATCAAGCAGTTATGACATTACAACACCAGTGAGACATACTAAGAGCAGCAGTGGATGGAAAATGCAGATTTTGTCGCGTTAAAGACAAAACAGCCCAACATATCATCTCCGGGTGCGAAAAATTGGCAGGCACTTATTATGTCAAAAGGCAAAATAATCTTGTTCAATACGTCTACTGGTGTCTTGCAAAAAAGCATAAAATAGAAGTTTAACCCTTATGGTGGAAAGAAACCATGATCCAGCCTCAAGTAAAAGAAAACGACACAACCAAAATCACGTGAGAAACATCTGTACAAACTGACATTACAGTGACACACAATAGACCAGATTTAATTTACATTGATAAAATAAATAATAAAACATTTTTAATAGATATCAGTCAGATCAGATCAGTACCATCAGATTATAATATCGGTGCTAAAGAGATAGAAAAATTAAGTAAATATCACCTTTTGACAAACAGAAATCAGTCGTCTGTGGAACACACAAACGGTTGTTATTCCAATAGTAGTAGGAGCAACAGGAGTAGTAGCGAAAAGCATAAAAACATAATTAGAAAAATTAGACACCACAATAGACATAACCATACTTCAAAAATAGGCAGCCATACACTCATCAACCATAATCAGTAAAATCCTAGGAGATACAGTATTTGTAAATAACACAAATACATAAGAAGAACTCGCACAAAATGAACAACAAACACCAAATACCCAACAATCAGAAAATACTCAGTTAACAACAACCACCCAGGGTACAAACACAACACCTGACGTACCAGAAACAGTTAGTGGAGGAAGGGGCAGATGAGGCAATCAGACAGCTCACACACAGAATACACAAATTGCACATATACCACAAGAAGAAAGCCACACACACAGAACAGACACACAACAAACAACACATTCAAACACACGACAAGGTAGGACAAGAGGAAGAGGTCGCAAAGCAACACCAACTACACGCACACAACACACAAGAAATAGAGTGGCAATATAGATATCTCTTTTCCCGTGGGCAACGGGACGGGGTTTTTATAAAAATTCGACAAAAAGTCGAGTGTAAATTTCGCCTAATATTATTATATATATACATATATTAGGGCGTCTCAAAACAAAAAAAAAATTTTTTTCACTCGGAACCAGACTCAAAAGTTTAGTTTAGATGTATATGTATATATATATATACATATATTATAAAGAGGAAAGATTTGATTGTTTGTTTGAAATAAATAGGCTCTGAAACTACTTGACTGATTTGAAGAAATCTTTCACTGTTGAAAACCTACACTATCCCCGGTGAACATAGGCTATATTAAATTTTCATAAAAGTTAGGGACCCATACTAAAACTCCAATAATGTAATCCGAGGTGTGAAAAAATTACAAAAAACTTCCTTAGATCGCGTGCGCTGCGAAAACTATTGATTATAGAACAAAATAATGTACTACGACTTTGCAGAACATATAATTATCTACAAAAAATATTGGAACAGCATATGTCTATTATAGTTATATCACAATGAGTATTTTTTTTATTTTAAAAAAATATGTTCAATTGCTACCGCTATAAAAGCTATTTTATTTATACTTTGGTATTAATCCTTATCAAAATAAATGACTTTATATTTAAGACTGCTTCAATGCCATTATATAACTTTTTGAATTGTTCAATTTGGACATTCCATTTGAAAGATATCACGACTTTAAAAATGTAAGTTCACGGCACCGTAATAAGCGAAGATGTCACTGAGGTACGGGAGGGGAGTCAATGTAAAGAAATAAAGCGCCACGCCTGATGTTGCCCTAACCGAGGCCGCGAGTGACCGGACCGGGGAGTTAGCCCATCACCCGCCGAGAGGCCGACCGCGCGAGGAAAGACGGACATCCTCCCAGGGGGGGGACATCGGTCGAGGAGCGGGTACTCCTCAGGGGTATTCCGTCGGGCTGACTACTGACGACAAGTCACCTTGCACCATTGGTCGGCCCAACGACGAAGGCGACGTGTCACGAGTGGGTTACGGGTGTGCGTGCATACGCCCCTCTGTCGCTCTGGATGGAGCCGGGCGACGGGGGCGCCGATCGTAGCCGACCCCTCAAAAAAAATAATAAATAAAGTGCCGCGCGGCTCACTCGCGCGGTCGGCTCCCTATGCAGCGGACTTGTGCGCAAGCCGTTTTCACTTTTTATTCTTAGTTTTGATTGTCTCTAGCGGTTGCCATCGGTTCTGTCGGGAAACCTCGTCTAAAATTTTTTCATATATTTTCAATATATGCTTTAAATTTGTTTAGCAGGTAAACCCACAAAAAAAGTTAATTTTTGAAACTAAACAAAGTTCTTTTCAAAACTAAACAACAGTTCTTTTCAGAACTAAATACATTTTTTTTAATTTTTCAGTAAATAATATATATATTGTAACTTTTAACTATCTAAACAGCTTAGCGATTCAGTAGTTCTTATATTTTTTCAATTACATTTTTATAGCTATTAAGCAAATAATTTAGTACAAAAGCAGTTTAATTTTTTTTTTTCATTTTAAAATGCCCAAAAGATCTAGATCTCAACTTTCTAGGAATAGTTCCCAGGCGAGGGTATCATGAAGACGCCGTGATGGAGAATCTTCATCAGACACTGAAAATCGTCTTACAAGTCAGTGAGAATACGCGTCGCAATCGAGTGCCAGAGAGTCGAGTATTGAGCGCTCGCAGAGGCTTGCTCAACAAAATTTGAGGACTTCTCAAGAACGCGCGTGAGAGTCGAATATCGAACGATCGTAGCGGCTTGCTAAAGAAAATTTGACAACCTCACAAGCACGTGCGCGAAAATCGATTATCGAGTGATCGCAGCGGCTTGCTGAAGGAATTGAAGGACAATTTAATTGTAGCAACCATTATCACCGGCCCAGCAGCTGGTCAACTAGCTCATATACCAAGGATACCTACCGATGATCCCAACTGATCTGCCAATCCCATATAAACGACTTCAATTTCCGGAGAAAACATCTTTCGCCCTAACTATCAACAACTCCCAAGGCCAATATTTAATATTCGAATTTTCTTCATAAATTTACTCTTTTTTTAATAAGCCCACGCAAAAACAAGACAGTATGTATGGGAGAGTGTGTGTGTAAAAATTTATAACTTTTGAAATGTTTGTTTAATAACCTAACACGTGCGCTGCCGGGGCGGGCTGCTAGTTAATAATAAAGTTTTAAAATAAATAGTAAAAAGCAATTTTTCACGGCAAATTTAAGACATTTTTTTTTTGTTTAATATTGAATAAATTGGGCTTTCATTTTGGCTTATATAAATTCCACTACGGGACTCGACCCTTCACAATAGAAGGGTCGTTAATCTACTACGACTATCTGACCACGCTGGTCAGACAGTTTGGTATAGGGTTTATTTCAAGTTTGCCTTCTCTTTCATAGATGTTATATGCATTGTTTATCCCTTAATTGTCTTTTACGATACCCACGGGCAAGATAGGGCGTGATGAATTATATTCTTATTCCGTCACCATACGGAACCTTATTTTTGGGATTGGGATAATTATTCTTTATTATAATTCTTACTATACTGTACTATATTGGACTTAATATACATTTATGAATTATTTAATTACATTTTAAAACATGATTATGCTTTTACTTGAAATCATCTTATATTTTATTATTATTAGAAATATTTGAAGCATAACATTGAATACAAGTATTGACATTTTTGAAAATTCATTACATTTTCTTTATAATTTTCAATTGCAGCACTGTATCCCGTTTTCCTTTTTTATATATACTATACTATAAAATGTTTGCAAAAGGTGGTTGCCGATCATTACGTATTCTTAGACCGTCATTGCAGGACCGTTATGGACAAGTAAGTTAATTAAATAATAATACAAACACGTTTCGGGTTTTAGGTTAATCAGAACCCTTTCAGCACCTTTCAAATAAAACATTTATAACGGTATTTAAAAATAGAATCTATTTCAGAGCCGCATCAAACAATTTTAGCTTTCACAACATGTTGCAAACAACAGTTTTGAAAATTATTTTCAATAAATAATTGTAGAATACCTATCTATATATTTAAAACTTTATGCAATCCATATTTGGCATTCATTTATTTTAATGCCGAAATGAGCTAACAGCATATCTGATGGTAAGTGATACTCTCACTTATGGACCTTTGTTAGATGGCTGCCTATCGCGAAGAAAGTGGAGGAGGTGTGAATGAGTGCATAAGCATACGACTCACCACCCTGTTTCATACCCATGGGTATCGTAAAATACAACTAAGGGATTATTTAAATCAAATAACATCTATGGATGGCTATGGCTAGGAAAAGTAAACTTGAAATAAAGTCCTATACTTACAAATCCAAACAGCTCCTTATAAGTATATTAATTTCCCTTCTATTATGAAGTAATTTCAAATCCAGTAGTAGAAGATTAGAGTTGTGATGAAGATATCAAAAATATTACTATCGCTTTTATGAATATTTAAAATTCATCATCATCATTATCATTGCAGCCCACATACGTCCCTCTGTTGGGCTCGGGCCTCCTCCACAATGGGAGAGAATTTGACCGTTACTATACCATGCTGGTCCGACATATTGGTATAGTTTCATTTCGAGTTTTCCTTATCTTGATAACATCAACATAAAAGAGAACTATGACATATAATATGCACATAAGTGCATATTATATCTCATAGACGTCTTATACGACATCCATGGTCAAGATAGGGAGTAGTGAATGGTATTCTTACTCCATCATCACATGGATATTTTAATTAAGAATTGTATTCTTACTTCGTCACGACACGGATTTTTTTATTGTGGAATTAAAATTGAAAAATTAAAATGTCAAAATTCAATCAAGTTGTTTTTTACACACTGATTACTTATTTGTTCTGCCTTAAATGTTATTAACACAAAATTTACACTCTACAGCAACGCTGTTATTTATTCTTTTTGACAATGTTTGGTCTGAATGCGTCAACTCATTAACATTCCTGTCACAAAGGCATGAAATTTTGGCTTCACGGGAAGCCCTTATTCAGTTTGTATGCCACAAGCTACTGAGGTTAATTGTAGGCTTCGTTGTTTATAAGATAAGTTGCTGTAGATGCTCTGTATCACCGACATTTGTGATATTATCAATGTATTATGTAACTTATCCACGAGAAAAAATTTAATTTAAACTAATGTGTTATTATTTGTAATCACCAATCCGACAAACGTGTTGATTATTTATGCGTCTTCATAAGGAGACCTATATCCTAAAGTACTGATATCAGATTCAGGGTGGATAGATTGAACAAAAATCACGAATAGCATCTATATTTTAAATAATTACCACAATTTTTACATTGAAATGAAATGATACATTTAAAATTACATGACCCTACATCTTTTCTTTCTGTATATCGGCATAAATCGTAAATCATAAGAATATATACTATACATATATTCTTTCATGTGTGATAATTTCGGTACTCAAGCAATTTCGTTTATTTATTCTATAAAGAGTTATGACAACATTCAGTATTACAAATTAAATAACTGCTAAACTAACTTAAGAAGTTATATAAGTAAATAATATTACATTTCAGTACATTTTATTTTGACCATGGTCATGTTTTGATATAGTGTGACCTTTCACAAAATTCTGGGACGAAATTAATGTTCACACTCACGATATTCAAAAGAGAAGAATAATGGTTCCACAAAAAATACTTTATCATACTATAACCTTCTTTCCGTGTCACAAAGCGGGTAAGGAAATGATAAAAGTTGTATTTTATTCTCACGCATGCTAGCGAGGACCATCAATCTAGGGATTTTAGTAGTGTGACTTTAATTTATAAGTACATTGGCTTTGTTTTTATTATTTTACCTAAAAATATCAGACAAAAAGAATATTTGATTCGCTTAGAATTTCTAACTAAACACTAATGAATTAAGCCTGATTGTATGTATTACAAATTTCATGCTTCTAAAATATTTAACGAATCTTCAAATAATAGAAAGAAACTTCAGTTGCACGATTTCATTACGCAAAATAACAATAATGTCATGAAAAGTTTGCAAGAATTTGTATATTTGCAAGAATATTTTTTTATAACATAATTTATTATTAGATATATTATACGTTTTTAGTTCGTGTAGTGACGGAATAAAAATATGATTCACCGGCGCTATCTTGCTCGTAAATATTTTAAAAGACGACTACGGGTTGTAATCCTTACTAATATTATAAACGCGAAAGTTTGTGTGTATGTGAAGATGTTTGTTGCTCTTTCACGCAGAAACTACTGAATGGATTTTGATGAAATTCCACAATAATATAGCTTACATATCAGAATAACGCGTAGGCTATAATTTATCCCGATATTCTCATGAGAAGAGGAACTGCAGGTGAAACCGCAGGGCGCTGCTAGTATGCTTATAAAATCTATGCAAGAGAGAGAAAATTGAACTAAACCTCCATACACGTCTAACCAGCGTGTAGCATGTCAATTTGCCTTTAATTGTGGAGGAGGCTCGAGCACAGTATTGGGACACATAGGAGCAGACCATGACATTGTTAAATAATAATTTCAGTTATTTATTTTTGCATACATTGTGATATGAAATATTTTAAATTCCAATTGTACCACTAAATTACTGACAGTTTTTTGATCACCCAATTATCACAGAATATCGACGTCTGGGTAGTTTTGCTACTATGCATCGTTTGGTGAGTGAGTCGGCAACCCAAACCTACTTTAAGTTAGATAGCGACCAGTTCCTAACGCTATTGAGTATCGTATCTAGCGATGGTCGACAGCGTCAAACCGTAATAGATGATTGTAACAAGTTCACGTTGTTATGCCCAGGCCTACACAGCAGTGTTCTCATCTCAATCACAATGATGGCAACACGGCGTATTCTACCACCTCAAGACCGCGAGCAGGCACGTGTCGAAGTAACCGTACTCCGTACATAGCCGATACGAACCTTCGTATTACAAAGATCAATGGGGGCGTCTGCTGTCTCAAATGGCTTTAAAAAAGTTATTTGCGATATTGAACTTGGTTACTATATGTAAATCAGCCATCTATCAGCCCCTCGACAACTACTATTGGATATAGTTTTAACGCTAAGGAAATTCATAATCTCTACGCCTGCCAAGCAGGGTAGTGTTTCTTCTATTAGCTAGTTATTATGACTTCTAAAATATAGAAAGGGATACTCTTAAGCTCTCACCAGACGAGGATACGTCATGAGAGGGCAATCGCATGAAAACACACCTCACAAGTAATACATATTATAATAAATTGTACTAAACATAGTGCGATTGCCAAGTCAATCTATTTATTTTAAACATAAAAGATCTTTAATATTGATAAAGTCACTATAAGAAGTTGTTAGGTTAGCTATTTACATAATAACTTACGAAGAAAGGTCCCTTAAGCAGGGACTGAATGAGTTAACCGACTTGGTATAACATGGATCTCACAAATTTTTAAGGTAGGAAAACTCAGTTGCGAGGCTTGGCTTTTTTTACAAGTCTTGTTTATGATGGTATCTCATTTCTTTTTGTAGATAGACCTACTTATTTGCTTTTCCGGTACCTTCTACTTCTTGAATACCAACAAAAGATTTTCTTAGAGCACACTCTCTGAAAAATTAGACATCTCGCCTTTCCGCTTTTCTTTTAGGTAAATTACAGGCAATTTAGTTTGCTTAATACTTTGGGAGATTTTGGTACAATTTCGTAAGACACGGCCCACTCTTGCTTTTTCATTAAGTTGATTGTCCATTTTACAAGTTATCTTTGAACATAATTATATCTAGGTATCTGTCTACACCTATTATGCCAATCATCATTCAGCCTATCGCCGTCCACTGTAGAACATAGACCCCCCTCATGCTTCACCATAAAGTGCGGTACTGTGGCACCTGCGTCCAACGACGCTCAAGGTGAATGGTATTCTTACTTCGTCACCATACGGAAAGAACATATAATTAACCGAGATAAATTACATTCAAACTCAGAACAACAATTTGTGGATCGTACAAGGTGTTATCTTGCATGGGATTCGAACCCGCGACACTAGCACGGTACGTTGGTATCTTAACCACTACGTCATCTGCGCAGTCTTTAGCCGGTTGTTATGATTCCCATAGAGAAGCAATGATGATGACAAATGTATTCTTATTTTTTACAAAGTTACATTTCATTAATTGCTAATGTAACTTTGTAATCCTATATATTTATATGAGTTTACAAAATTATTTATGCAGTTGGTGTATCTCGGCAACTGGATGAAAATTATAATGTTTCACAATTTTTCCTTCATTTATACACTAAACAATAATTGCATTCTAAATTTGAAGCTTCTATGTCTGCTAGAAGTGCCACTTTAATATTGATGATCGGTCAGTCAGTCAGTGAGTGACAAAATTACAAAATTTTGACTAGTTATAATTCTTAAACTATTGGTTCAAATTGAATGAAATTTGATATACACAATGTGTATATAAGGCCTGCTAGGTTACTAAAAAATTCAGGTTTCTACTTTTATTAACAACGAAGTTATAGGGGGTCGAAAATGGCCTGAATGGCTTCGAGAAAAGTATGTTAGCGGCAGTTTTGCGTTTTGCCCGACTTTTTTTTTGCTCGACTTGGCGGGGGCACTGCCGTGCCCCCAGATAATAATTGTTTCAAATATTACATTGAATATCCCTTGAAACCAATTGAATTGATTTACTTTCCTCTCCCTTTATGCGCATAAATATTTTGGTAATATGAAAATTAAACGTATAAATATTTACGTTGCTAGTAATGAATAAAACCATCTCAGACGTGGATTTTGGGTATCGTAAAACTTGATTAAGGGCTCTATACTGATCTCAGCCAATGCTATCTAGTGCCATATGGTAATTGATTACACAACATACACGAGGTGAATTCAAGCAGGTGACTGGTCGTAAAATTAGTTAATGTAATATTATTCACTACATATACTGCTTAGTAGTTTTAGTATCTGCCATTTTTGGCGTTAAAGATTCAAACATATAATTTTCTTTTTCTTCTATATCGACATAATTTTTGCCCATTATACGCTCAGATGCCAATATTTTTTTTCCTCTGGCGTATAGAATTAGCAGAGTGATAAAAAAAGGCGAGTAAACTAATAAATTTCTTTCCGTGTGGTGACGGAGTAAGAATACAATTCACCACCCCCTATCTTACCCGTGGGTGATCGTACGAGACGACTAAGGGATATAAAACGCATATAACATCTATGCGAGAGAAGGAAAACTCGAAATAAAACCCTATACCACCACGTCTGACCAGCGTGGTATAGTTGGTCAATTACCCTTCCATTATGGAGGAGGCCCGAGCCCAACAGTGGGACGTATGTGGGCTGAGATGATGAAGCTAATAAATTCAATTTAAATTGATTTTATTTTAAATATAAAATTTTTAATTAAAAAAAATATAATTAAAACAAAACTTACCTCAATCATACATTTTTGTATAGCACGAGATTACAAGCACGATAGCTATCAATTATGCTTTCATCCACAACTACTGTATCATCACCACATAAAACATTTTCTTGCGTTTATCGAAACCAAAACACTAGATTGCAGAGTGGATTAGTTGCACCTGCTTTAGTTATTCCTTTATTATGAATTGCTTCGTAGTACTTTGTGAAGTTCGCCAACAGTATTGTATTTTGGATGAAAAGTAAATCTCGTTCTGAATCGGAAAAAGCATATTAAATATTTTTTGATGATAGTTGATGTATAAACAAACAAAATCACATTCATTTTTGTGATATTTATTATCATAACAGCTCATGTACGTCCCAACTTGAGCCTCTCCCATAATGGGAGTAAAATTAATCAACTATACGACGCTGATCAGACGGGTTGGTATAGGGTTTCGTTTCAAGTTTTCCTCCTCTTGCATAGATATTATCAGCAAATAATCCCTTAGTCGTCCTTTACGATACCCACGGACATGAAAGGGGTTGGTGAATTGTATTTTTTTTTTCATACGGAATCATTTTCTTTTTTACATATCAAAAATGTTGGTCAAAATGTAATAACTTATCCTGTAGCTGGTAGATATAAATCTCTGTAATAACGATGGCTTGTAGGATGTGAGACACCTTGGTCCTCCCGTGACCAAGAACACTGAAAAGAATTCGCAACGTCGGGAAATCAAAAATGAAATACAAACGCGCTAAAATACGTAAAAATACTTTAATTTCCAACATCTAATTCTCGCGTAAATATTAAAAGTCATTAAGTCTTACCTAGACTTAATGAAATATTAACTAAGCACATGAAATTGAGAATATTATTTGGTGGAATAAACTTGTCTCTTATTATGAAAGACTGTAAACTTATAATAGTAGAATATAAATATATATCTATTTTTATCCTTTGAGGTCGAAGGCTTTGACATTATAAAAATAATCTTGTGTAGAAAGTATGTTTAATAATAATTTTACGTACAATGATTTTACTGTTATATTATATTTACTATTTTTCGCAGAATACATGTTCTAACAATTATTCTTTTATTCTGTTTCGCAGCCTAATAGTGTAGGATATTCCTCTATAAAGGAAAGAAAGCAGACTCAAATAGTACCTTGTAGGTACAAGAATATAGTTTAACGCCACCTGTCTTTCTCGCGAGTATTATAAAAAACGACTAAAGGATTAAATATACAGATAGCAAGAGCAACATCTATGCAAGAGTAGGCGAAAAGAAACCGTATGCTAACCCGTCTGACCAGCGTGATATAGTAGATCGGTTTTCTCTCCTATCGTGGAGGAGTATTAGGCCTAGCCAAAGGACGTCCTTTGGCTAGGCCCAATACTCCTCCACGA
The DNA here is from genome assembly GCA_032191425.1 of Lymantria dispar. NCBI lineage: Eukaryota > Metazoa > Arthropoda > Insecta > Lepidoptera > Erebidae > Lymantria > Lymantria dispar. The sequence continues at coordinate 24,238,689 of CM063452.1, read as the reverse complement.
TACGTATGAGAGCCGAGATAATCATAAAATGATTTTCTATATTTTCGTGGCTTTTAAAGCCTAGTATTACTCCACCGAAAAAGTAGCTCTATTGCCATTCACATACCCTCTGTCTGCTTATTGAGTGAGCCACCAGTACCGCTGCCATGAGTTTTTGGTTTAACCTGTCTAGTATTTTTCCACGTCGATAGCCATCACGGCAGGGCATCACGTCTACTTAAGCCCCTTTGTCGTCCTCACAAAAGTGAGGAGTGAATTATACTTAGAACTGCATAACTGATCTTATATTCCATTTTTATATATTACATTACATTAGTTATTTTTAAACGACAATTGTTTTAAAATAGAAGGAATGGAGAGGAGAGTAAATGTGTCCCACCATTCCTCCACGGTTATTTAGTATATAGCATATCTAAGAAAGAAAAAAATACGGGATAGGATCAAGGAGGAATAGAATAGAAAGAAGTCATCTTACTCCTATATGATGAGCTGCCTTCAGAAGTTCTACTTGCAATTTTCAGCAGATCTTCGAATATAGATTCGTCACATGTTTCGCCTATGAACGAGGTATCCTCAAGACGGTTCAGTTTTAAATGTGCTTTGATCGGCTGTGTGATCGGCTTTAAATACCACTGTTATTTACTTGCGCTGACTCATCTTGTTTACACATAAATAGGAATTTATTAAAGTTGGTTTGCTCGTTTAGCAATGCATGTTTATTAAATTTTACAAGTATAATGTCTAATGCTTCCAATGCACATAGCCTCATGCTTTTACGACACGTATGCAAGGGCTCAAAGGTATGATTACTATATACAGTGTAAATAGTGATTTTATCTAATAAATGTTTACCAAAATGAGATTTTTGGGGGTAATTGCATTTCAGCGTAATAATTCATTCTTTCAGCATCTTAGCCTATATACGTCCCACTGTTGAGCTCAAGCTAGTCACGCTTATTAGCATAGTTTTATTTTGAGTTTTCTTTCTTTTGTGTCTATGGTATCCGCATTTTACATTCCGTAGTCATCTTTTACAATGCCCATGGGTAATAGAGGGAATAGTGAATTGTATTTTTACTCCATCACCACACAGAATAATATGTAACAATATCGCCAGGTATTATTGTCTGTAGTTACGCTATTATAGTGTGTGGTATATTGATTGACCGTGTGAAAGTGGTTAGTCTACCTTCCTTCCTTCTAGATATCTGACTTAGCGTTTGAGTCTATTTATATTATAACTATGAATTTTCTTTAACTAAATAATATTTTTATAGTAAAATTTATGATGTAGGCAAATATCCAGTATGGTGGTTGATTAAAAAAATATTGTGATATTTATTTGGAAGTCATCGTGACTCAGTCACGAAACCAGCTCAAGGATCGTCAGGAAAATGGACAATAGTACTTTTTTGGGAAACTGTATGAACTAACACTAATTCACTATAACGTCAACCTGATGCTGTGTTGCCCGAACACTATGACATGTTCTGCCTTAAACGAGGTTTAAGAACCAAAAACGGCTATTTTGGCATTATCTCCACATATGAAGATACATTTTTTCCAATGAGGGACATTAGTAGGCTGATGGATAGCTAAATTAATTAGTTATACTATCTATTAACTACTGAAATGTGTATCAATTCAGTATAATTATATAGCAGTGGAATTTATATTGGAAATTTATATGCATAAAATTTTATAATGGAAATTGCCTAAATTGAGTATTAGTACGTTTACTCTCAATAATGGTAGAATAATTAATTAATTTTATCCCAAATAAGAACCACAGTCGATGTTAAATTTCTACATACAATTGCATTAGGTATTATATTACCTTCTTTTATTCAGAATACGATTGGCTGGTTAGTTAAGTAGAGTAAGGTAATTAAGTTAGGTAGGATACTTCATATACTGATACCCTGGTTCGGTATTAAGTCCATATCTATGGAATTTAGGTTTTGACGATTTTCTCGAGTTACCTCTACCGAAAAATTGTCTACTGATCGGCTATGCAGACGACGGACTTTTACTTATACAATCGAACACAAGGGATGGTTTAGAGAAATTAGCGGAAACATGCCTCAATGATATATTCGATTGGGGTACACGAAACCGGCTTGCCTTCGCACCACAAAAAACATATCATCTTTTATTAAAAGGACATTTACAATCAGCGCCGCGTATAAAATTCAATAATATGACTGTCAAAAAGAAAGAATCAGTTTGCTATCTCGGCCTAGTCTTAGAAAAAAATTTTTCATTTATTGAACATATTAAAACTGTAGGCGAAAAAGCGAAACGGAATTTCTACGCGCTTACTAGAATATCCACATCTACTTGGGGCCTTCGTTTTAATACACTTAAAACCATATACATGGCCACATATTTGGGGTGTATTTGTTACGCTGCACCTGTATGGGCCGATAGGGCCACCATAGGGGCGGCTCGCCTTAAATTACTACAGAGCCAACGATTGGCCCTAATATTCTTATGTAAAGCCTATAGAACGGTTAGTACCGAGGCCTTACCAGTACTCGCGGGTGTACTTCCGGTTGATTTGGAGATTCAGAGACGATCGTCAATGTATTACACCACAAAGGAAACTATGAATACAGATTTCCTTCTACCGCGCGACCGAAATAAAATTGCTAGATTGTTTGCACCACAATCCATTGTTTATGAGGAACTTTTAACTGAATGGCAAGAAAGATGGGATTCATCATCGAAAGGTCGTCATCTTTATCTATTTTTTCCATGCATCCGGGAGCGCCTGGAGAAGGTGTGGTTGGAGGTTGACCACTTCGTGGCCCAATTTTTAACTGGCCATGGCAACTTTAAAAGTAAACTATTTTCTTTTAAACTCGTACCATCACCATTATGTCAATGTTCCACATCTGACCACGAGTATGAACAATCAGCACATCACATTCTCTGGGAGTGCGATCTCTGGCGAAACGAGCGTAACCTTATGTTAAACAGTTTGCAAGTCACCTGTGGGGTAGTATACTATACGGACCTTGTAGCAACTCGAGAAAATTTCCGTGCGTTCATGCGTTTCTGCCATACCTACTGTAGCAATCAATCTTAACGCTCACATATAGGCCCCGTTAAGCTCTTCCGTATCCGTGGTGCCGTACTGCTGCGCTATCGTAGCTGTACTCCTGTTTACTTATTGGCTGACTAGTCATTTTGTTTTCCTGTCTCCCGCTTTGCCTGGGAGGGAAGTGGAATCTCTCTTTCCAACTCCTCCTCTTTAATCTTTTCTAATTAAATTTGTTGCGGGTCCCAAGACAATTAAAATCATATCCCGGGACTGCCTGAGGGTCAAACCTCGGTGTCATTTATGGAGACCATTGTGGATCCTGGCTTACAGGAGTTACAATGGTGGGAATGTGTGGTGGGATTAGTCCCAAAAAAAAAAAAAAATACTGATACCCGTTTTAGATTGAAATAGTTTACGTTATATAGTAGTTAACTCTAGTAGGTAGTTAACTCATGATCGGGTGCTGCTTGTGGGATCTGGCCCAACCATATTTTTCTTTCTTTTCTTTATTTATTTTTTTTTTGTACTAAATTTTGAAAATTTAATAATGTATACAATTTCAAAGGGCATCACACCCTGGAGCCAATACCATATGTTGTACGAAGTATATAATTATAAATATTTAAAATATTAAAAGAAAAGAATGACAGCCCGCTGGGTTTCTTGCCGGATCTTCTCAGCTTCTGGCCGCGTTCCGATCCGGTGGTAGTTTATTGTATTGTGTTCAAATGATGTTTAAATTTGACAACATGTAAGTGCCCTTAAGGGGCTTATGCAGAATAAATGAATTGATTTGATATAACGGTTCAGGCCGGCCACAGAGGACAAGGAACTCGGTACCGGTGGTCGGGCCAATGACGAAGGATAGGACATATGGTGGGTTATAGGGCCGCGCGCCACCCGTTCGTCACCCCAGACGGAGCTGGACGGCGTGTGCGCTGACCATAGCCCAATCCAGAAAAAATAGACATAGTGACCATGAGATTATGGGGAAATCCGGGGCTACAGAGGGGCGTAAGCACGCACACCCGTAACCCACCCGTGACACTTCGCCTTCGTTATTGGACCGACCACCGGCGCAGTGTGACTTGTCGTCAGTGGTCGTCCCAACGGCATACCTCTTGAGGAGTACCCTCTCCTCGATCGACTGCCCTTCTTCGGGGAGGGGGGTCGACCTCTTAACCCAAGTTCCTCACGCGGTCGGCCTCTCGGCAGGTGACGGATTATTTCCCCGGTCCAGTCACACGCGGTCTCGGCTAGACCTAAATCGCTACCTAAATAAATATACTTAAACCTTTTTTATAAAGATAATAGTTTGCAAATCAATCCTTGCATTGCACGGAACCCCACTAACATACATAATGGACGCAAACTTCTATTTTTAGTCATAAGTTCGAGGCCACTTATCAGCATATCATCACCATCATCATTTCCCTGCTCCCTCCAAGTACTTGGGGTCGACTCAATATATATTTTTCATAGCATATATAAAGGTCAATTGGCCAGATGTCAGCTTGATAGAGTTATGCCAGTCTTCATTTATTTCATTAATAAGGCAGTCTTTTTTTTTGGGGTGGACTACGGTCCACGCACCCTTCGCCTGGCTTCGTCTAGGGCGACAGAGGAGCGGTGCGCGGCCCCGTACCCGACCGTATAGCATGTTGCCTTCGTCGTTGGGTCACACCGGTGCAGAGTTCCTTGACTTCAGTGGTTGGTCCGATGGAATACCCCGAGGGAGTATCCTCTCCAATCGACGTCCCCTTCTCGGGACGCCGATCGCCGTCGCGAGGATAGCTTCTCCGCGGGTGCTGGACTAAATCCTCGGTCCGGTCACCCGCAATTAAGGCAATCTAAGGTCAAATAGACTTATTCCAAACCTATATCTCTTAGTCTATATCTATATCTCTTCGCCGCCGTCACCGCATAACATTTATCACTATAGGAAAAATGATAATACCCGATACTAGCGCGGAGCACTTTACAAACATAGGTACTATTGACGTAAACAAGTAACACCTATTAACACACAACCAGAAATAACACAATACAATTAATGTGCACAAACAATTTAGTTGTTTTTAAATATATTTCTATTTGTTTATTATTTCTCAAACAAATTTCTTTATTTAACAATTATGTATACCCGATAGTCACGCGATGTAGCGGCCCTCTAATTTGTTTGCACTATATAGACGTAATTACTTTGTTTCTTGTCTATTCACATTTACTTACATGTTATCACTTAAAGGAATAGTAGTATTTTGATGTTATTCAAGCAGTATATATAGAAATTATATACAATTCACCACCGCCTCTCTTGCCCGTGGTTGTCGTAAAAGGTGACTAAGGGATGTCTTGTGCATATAACAACTATGCAAGAAAAATATAACCCTATACCAACTTGCCTGAACAGGTCAATTTGCCACCCAAATGTAAAGGACGCTGGAGTCTAGTTGTGGAACGTATATGAGCTGTGATCATCATCAGATGATAGGAATCTATACCAATAAATAAAATGGAGTGTCTGTTTGTAATGTCAAAATAATAGGCTTTTTTCATTCTCACACGGTTATTTGCACGACACCTATGCCTAAAATAAATTTTTGTCTGTCTGTCTGTCTGTCTGTCTGTTTGTTCCGGGTAATCTTCAAAACGGCTGGACCGATTTCAAAAATTATTTCACCAATGGAAAGCCATAATATCAGGGCGTAAACTAGGCTATATTTTATCCCGGTATTCCCACGGGAACGGCAACTACGCGGGTAAAACGACTATAACCTATAACCGAAGCGAAGCGAGGGCGGGTTGCTAGTAAGTAATAAGATTATAATTTCCCAATTGTGGTGTCGGATTAAAAATACAAACACCTGAGTTTATCCAGCCGTTTACAAACAGGGTAAAATGGCGTCATAATATGTCATTTGTTTGTATAACTTGAGATACAATTATTTTTTCAATAAGTAATTTGCTATAATTTACATTTTTAGGGTTCCGTGCCCAAAGGGTAAAAACGGGACCCGATTACTAAGACTTCGCTGTCGAAGTTTGATGATCAAAGTACCATAGTCACGGAGGAACAGATAGCTCTTCTGTAATCGTGGTGCTTGTAACGATGCTGAAATGTCGGAAACTAGTAAGTTATAAAACATATAGTATAAATAGTCGACTAAATAAGGCGGTAATCCATTATTATTTTAAAATATAGTGAAGGAAGGAAGACCCCCATTTTTCCACGGTTAATCAATATACTGTACCGGTACAATGGAATGGAATGGATACGTAATAGAATCAAAGTGGAATAGCAGATAAGGGAGTCTGCTTACTACTTACTTCTTACAATATGCCATTTGATGCCAAATTGTCCCGGGAATGCCTCATTTAGAGGCAAAACACGTGTCTAATAAATGTTCGAAGTTCTATGAAAAATTGTAAGTTGCAGTTTTGGAGGCTAGTCATCATAATTATGGGAGTAAAAATACTTCCTCAGCTCCTATGTCACCATAATTTTATCCTGTATCCCTTCAATTCTACTGAGGTGTGCGGTAAATTGATTAACCATTGAAAAGTGGTGGGTCTCCTTTCCTTCCCTCCATTTTAAAACACAGTACAAATCCCGTTTACTATAATCTCCTGAGTATTGGTGACTATGATAGTTTGAAATTGTATGTATTGAATTTAGAATTAATATTTGAATTATTCATATTCTTCAAAATGAAACTAAAAATGCACATTTGTTATTTCATATGAAGTAATTATATTCACACAATTAATATATAATAGCGACTATAATCTGATAAGATGTGGTTAGTGAATATTCAAGCGTAACATCACACATCTCATGAATAGATATCACATTTTATGCGTAAATCTCTAACTAAATAATAATCTTATATCTTTAAACGAGCAATTCTTGTATATATATATATATATATATATATTGAGCATCTCGGAAACGGCTCCAACGATTTTGTTGAAACTTGGCATACTAGAGGATTCGGGCCAAAAAAATCTATCTAGCTAGGTTTTATGTATAGAAAATGTTGTTTTGTCAGTGTTTTTGGCAGACAATATAATGACATTAAATTTTAAAAGAATATGAATTCAAATTTTGCCATCAATGTCATGAGTTAAGATAGCTCTGTGGCGAAGTAGTCAGGTTTCATTTTATTTTTGATATCGGCGACAAACGGCGTCGGATCGAATCTCGGTGTTATTATTATTCTCTTTTTGTAATTTTTATATAAATTTCATTATTTATTTTTTTATTTTTATTAATATATATCTAAATAAATGCTACAAAAATACTCCGAGCGAAGCTCGGTCAAGCTGATATTTTTATAAATATGAATGAATACGTTTACAGTAAAACCATATAGCTTTGAAAGAAAGTTCATTAATACACACATATACGTTTCCTGAATATGAATTTAAAATGGGTATTTTTTTAAGTATTAACCCGACGCAGAGGTGAGAATATAATTCCCTTCTTTTCTTGTGGATGCTTTAAAAGACGACTGAAGCACATAATATCATAACATTAAAGCACCAATAGAAAAACTTGAAACAAAACCCTATGGAGCAAACTTAGACCAAGCAATTTTAATAATAAAAATGAAAAATAATTTCCATACACTTAAATGTTCAAATTAAAATCCTGTAAAAAAAGTATTTGAGCCTAAATCATTGTCTAACACTAAAAGATACTGAACTTGAAAAGGAACAAAGTAATTAAATTTTGTCGATTTCACCGAAATAAATTGGAGGGCGGCTACGTGGCGTGAATATCAGAGAGATTGTCAACAATATTGTGTTTTAAAGACTTTTGTCTTCTTTTGTGTCTGCAGCGTTAGTAATGATTTGTTTTTAGATTCTTTCATTATTACACAAATATTATAGTTTGGAAATCTAAAATATAAGAAATAACCTTCAGTCTGTCAAGGTACACTATTAGATATAGACCAACCCAAGGGAGTTAATATCATATTAGTTACGCTTATTAGGGAGTTCATCGATTGTATTTGCTATTATAAGTTTTCTAGGAGATGGTTAATTTCATTTCCCCTGGAGATCTCTTAGCCAATTTCTATCATTTTATCCCCACATTACAACTTATTCGAAAGTTACAAGTTAATTCGTAAATTATAAAGATTTTCACAAAATGTGTATCGTTATAATTATACTAGAGGCGATTGGAGTTTACATCAGTAGGACATATAGTGTGTGTGTGTGTGTGTGTGCGTACGTGCGTGCGTGCGTGCGTGCGTACGTGCGTGCGTGCGTGTGTGCGTGCGTGCGTGCGTGTGTGTGTGTGTATGTGTGTGTATTACCCGTGATAACATATGGCTTTGAAACTTGTTCTCTTAACACTGAACGCCAAGGCTAACGCGTCAGGAACTGGGACGCGGTCGCCGCCTTCTGTGAGGCCGTAATCTCACGGAAGGAGGCGGCGGATCGTGGGCGAGTAGAGCTCCTATTCGGCGACACGTTCCGCCGCCGGCGACTCGGGCGGCGCAGGCGCGAGTATCTGCGCCTAATGCCGCCCTAGCCGAGGCCGTGGGTGATCGGACCGGGGAATTGTCCGTCACCCGTGGAGAGGCTGACCGCGCGACGGCGACCGACGTCCCAGTACGTCGAGAGGTGAGGATACCCGAAAGGGTATTCCGTCGGGCTGACCACTGACGACAAGTCACATCTGCTCCGGTGGTCGGTCCAACAACGAGATGACGTGGGTACGGGTGGGTTATGGGCCCGCGCGTCGTCCTTTCATCGTCCCGGACGGATTGGACCGCGCGTGCGCTTACCATAGCCCACGCATAAAAAAAAAAAAAAAAAAAAAAAAAAAGGCTAACGCCAACAATACTATATAAGTGCGACCCACCCGTACCCACGTCGCACTCGTCGTTGGTACTTGTCGTCAGTGCTCGGCCCGCCGGAATACTCTTTCGGGTACCCTCACCTCTCGACGTCCCTGTCCCAGGACGTCGGTCGCTGTCACGCGGTCAGCCTCTCTGCGGGTGATGGACTAATCTCCCTAATCTCCCCGGTCCGGTCACCCGCGGCCTCAGCTAGGTACTCGCGCCTGCGCCATGGTATCCCCCATGGCGTTCAATATGTTAATGTCGGCCTCATAAAAAGGCTCAGAGTCGCTCATCGTACTGTGGAGAGGGTTATGCTCGGTATTCCTCAGCGAGATAAAATCCGAAATACAGAAATACATAGAGGAACTGGTGCAACCGCCCGAAGAATTAAGACATTAAAATGGCAATGAGCAGGCCTTGGGAAGCAAGGTTCTCCACAAAGTGGCGACCACAAATCGGACGACGCAGCGTAGGATGACCCCCACATACAGCTGGATGGAGGTGGCACAGGGCCTTTTCGACTGGCATTCTCGTGTGGAGGCCTATGGCCAACAATATGCCAGGATGGATGGATATATTCTGTTTCCAAAGCATAACTTCTAAGATTACAATACTTCACGTATGACTATTATATTCAAATCTGAATTTGATTTCGTAGAATGTTATCTATTAATATCATCGTCATCATTATCAAAGCTCATATAAGTCTCACTGCAGGGCGTGAACCTCCTACATTGTAAGAGGGAAATAGACCTACTATACCACGAGTCTGATTCGAGTTTTCTTTCTCTTGCATAAATAATATACGCTTATTATAGGCCATAGTCGGCTTTTACGATACTCACTGGTAAGATGAGGATAGTGACGATAGAGGGGATAGTGTCATCATCACCATCATTTCAGCTCATAAACATCCCACTGTTGGGCTCGAGCCTCCTACACGATAGGAGGGAAATTGATCTTACTATACCATGCTGGTCAGACAGGTTGGTATAGGATTTTATTTCGAGTTTTCCTTCTCTTGCATAGATGTTATATGCGTATTTTATCCCTTAGTCGTCTTTTGCGACATGCATGGGCAAGATAGGGAGTGGTGAATTGTATTCTTATTTCGTCACTACACGAATACTGTGTTGTATACTTACTCCGTTACCACATTGATAATCTCAATTTAAGTGAAAGGTAATTGTAAATAGTTAATTAAAGAGCTCAAGTTTTGTAAAAGCAATCACAATACTTTGTTCATAAGGGTAGGGAAGCTAGACTCTTAGAATTATTAATTCATTGTTAAAACTACCTGCTTTAATTCCCCCAACGTCGTTCTATCAAAGAGCAACCAAATGAATAGCGGGTTTTCATTTTCACCTTAAAGACATCCTATTTAGCCGAGCGATATATTTCGTTCATCTTTATAGCACAGGAATTAAATAATTTGTCAGCTATCGAAAATTACATTTACGTGTTCAAAGTATATTATTGTATACTAGCAACCCGCCCTCGCTTCGCTTCGGTTATAGGTTATAGTTGTTTTACCCGCGTAGTTCCCGTTCCCGTGGGAACACCGGGATAAAATATAGCCTAGTTTACGCCCTGATATTATAGCTTTCCATTGGTGAAAGAATTTTTGAAATCGGTCCAGCCGTTTTGAAGATTACCCGGCACAAACAGACAGACAGACAAAAATTTTTTAATTGCTATTTTAGGCATAGGTGTCGTGCAAATAACCGTGTGAACATGAAAAAAGCCTATTATATAGACATTACAAATATACACTCCAATTTTATTTATTGGTATAGATAAGCTTTTTTGATTACTGCTGCTGGCAAAAGAGCAAATAGCACATCTGGTGGTAAGTGGTACTCTGCTTATGGAGCTTTGCTAGGCTGTTGCCTAACGTGAAGAAAGTGAAGGGAGTGTGAATGCACGCATTCAATGAGGTCTTTTCATCACTGGATAGTCTTTTTTCCTGTAAGAGTGTGGTACTACCTCGGATGCACCGGCCCGCGGCTGTGGACAGATGATTGTTAGCAGTGTGATTCTATCATATAAAAAGCATTAAATTGTATAAAAACGTCTTTTTGTGGCGAAAGTGAAGAAAAGAGTAAGAATACAATTCTAAACACTTTTATGTACCCATAGTCCTTACTTATATTATAAATGCGAAAGTAAGTTTGTTTATTTGTTACGCTTAAACCACCGAACCGATTTCAAAAATTCTTTCATCAATGGAAAGCCATAATATCAGGGAGTAACAGAGGCTATATTTTTTCCTAGTATTCCCCCGGAAACGGGAACTACGCGGGTAAGGCTACTGAAACCGAAGCGAGGGCGGCTTGCTAGTGATGATATAAAGCACAACAGCAGAGGAAACATTATTTATTTTATGATCTATCTTTTTACAGAAAATAAGGTATAAGGTAAACGTAAATATAATAATAAAATAAGGCTTTAATACAAATATGTACTTACACTAAAATAAATGCGTTTCTATCAATACCAAAAATAAATAATTGGTAGGTATATTAAGGGACCTCATTTTAAAGAGTTTGGTAAACTTTGCAGCTCGATTACTTAGCGATCGGACACGCTAAGAAAAGTTTGAAAAGTTTAATGAAAGTGCGGAAAAAATTACTCATAAGATATTTTTACTTCAGTGTAATGTGAATAACTAGATACAAATATCCTTGTTTATTTTTAGTAATTTCAGTTTATAAACTGAGTTTATAAGTTATAAGCTTAAATAAAATATGATAATTTATTTAATTTCAAATGTGTAAATATCATCAACGTAATTATAGAAAATGTTTTCCACTCGTGTCGTGCGCTGATGGACTAAAAATATTATTGACCAGCAAGTTTAAAATAAGCTCACCAGTAACTTTACCACGGTTTTCGTGAAATACAACTAAAATGTGTAAGGAGATAACGTAAAAGCAGAAAATCAAAAAATAAAACTATTATAAACCATCTCAGCGGTATATATTAGTTCAATTTCTTTGCTCTATAGAAACGAAGCTTGAACCCAATACTGGAACGAAATATATATATATATATATATATATATATATATATATAGCCTGAATAAAAAGAAATTTTAAATGCATGTATATGTTCTCTGGGAAAATTTTCCTATTGCTCGTACGAAACCTTTGTGTACTTCCTGCAAGTAAAAGGTCAAATATGGGATCACAATTGAGGCCATAAGAACCATAGTGGCCTAACTAATTTTTATAGTATTGAGTTTATGATTTTTTACAGATATAATTAATCATTTTGAAAGAACCAAGATGGGCTAAAAGTGATACAAGGAATATTCACTAGATGGCAGCATAATCATTGTTAAGGTTTTTACTATACTTTTCTTTATTTTTTATAGTACTCAAAAGGCTTATCCATTGCATTGGGCCAGTATGGTTCTCATGGCCTATATTAATGTTGACACTGAGCCATATCTAATTGAATAGCAAAAACAATAAAAAAAATACAAAGCAGTCAGAAGTGAAAGCTTGTGTGAGAAGTGACTGCCGATAGAAGTGAAAGCTTAAAACTGTGAAGAAACTGATGTTATTCATATAATGTACATTCTCAGACATTAAATTTAATTATTTATTCTCAAATTCATCATCATCATCGCAGCCCATATACGTCAGACTGTTGGGCTCGGATCTCTTCCACTATGGGAGGGAAATTTGACCTACTATACCATGCTGGTGAAACATGTTGGTATAGGGTTTCATTTCAAGCATTCCTTCTCTTGCTATGTGCATAATATTATATTCCATAGTCGTCTTTTACGACATCCATGGGCAAGATAGGGAGTGGTGAATTGTATTGCTACTACGTCACAATACGGATCTCAAACTGTAATTTGTAAATTAAAACTTTTTATATTTATCTAATTTCAGGTAATGTTAGCATCACGTCACGCAACCTTATGGAGGACGACTTACAAGAAACTAGTCCACATACCTATAAAACTTCTTCACTTCCATAATATTTTATAAACCTATTTTAAAAAAATCTAATTGAAACTTCGAGAACATTTCTACAGTTCGTTAAAATATAGACAGTGCTTTTCTAGTTATATTTATTAGTTCGATACTAAGTTCATATACGTATAAATGATACGAAAAATATTTTTTTTATTTCTTTGATTGTAATTCTTGGTCAAATACTTTCCTTAAAAATTAAATTCGCGTAAGAATTTAATATATCATGTGTAAGAATGAATTAAGAAGGTAATTTTGACGGTCCTATTTTTTTTTTCTTGGGGGGTGGGTTGCGATCAGCGCGCTCCTCGCACCACTCCGTCCGGGGCAACAGAGGGACGTAAGCACGCACACCCACAACCCACCCACGATGCACGTCGCCTCAGTCGCCGGCGGCGGATCGCCTCATCGGGGCTGCGCTCCTCGCGCAGGCGATCCGCCGCCTCAGGTAATATTGACGGTAAAATTGTGACGTTTGATGATGGCCTTACAAACGAAATAGAACCACTTTTACGTTTGATTTTTGTTTTCTCAGCGTTTCAAATCCTTTTCACCGTTCATGCTCATGGAAAGGCTCGCGTCTTCCGTAAATATTATTTTATTTTGCAATATTTTCGTAAACATCAGCAATCATTATAATAATCTCGATAATCTAAATAAATAAATTGCAAAGCTGTAAAAAATTAACCCATATCCTAAGCTATTGCCGCCTGTAATATACAACTATGGTGACTTCGTATAAATTGAAAAAAGAGTAAAAAGATAATGATAATATTGTAAAATACTTGGGTTAATGCTATTCTGGATAAATTAATATTTCATAAGACCTCTTTCCATGTGGTGACCGAGTAAGAATACAGTTCATCAGTCCTTATCTTGCTCGTGGATATGATTAAAGACGACTAGAGGATATAATATAGATATAACATCTGTACAAGAGAAGGGAAACTCTAAATAAAACTCTATGTCAACATGCCTGGCCAGCATCATATAGTAGGTCAATTTCCCTCCTATTGTGAAGGCTCGCGGTCAGCAGTGAGACGTGTATGCGCTGAGACGAAGATGCCTCAAAAAATTGTATTTAGTGCTAATATGAAATAATATGAATTAAGAGAAAAATAACACACTCCTACTCATTTTGTTACGGACACGGACTTAATTTTCAGGGAGGGCGAATGATACCGTACTAATTTCCCGAGAGGACCTCTTCCTTTATATTTATCACTCTCAATTTGTAACAATCTTTGAAGAAAAGCTTTATAGATCAATCCTTCAGAATTAATTTGGATTATAAGTACACATATTTCTTTCCAATAACATACAACGTTATCATCTCATAACGCATCTTAGTTAAAATTTACCTACGAGGTGACGGAAACAAAATAAAACTTATAATCAATTAATTTAACGTGTCTTTATATATAAATTTCTTGTGTATGTCACTGAACTCCTCCTAAACGGCTGGACTGATATTTATGAAATTTTTTGTGCATGTTCAAGAGGATTCGAGAATGGTTAAGATTCACAATTGGACTCGGTAGGTTATTTGAACAGAACATCATCTCTTGGGTCAACTAGTTTATAAATAAAAATACAAACAAGAGCTCGGCAAGAGAATAGGCATTAGTATTTTCCTGGGGAACTTATAATACCACCTCAGATTGCTAATCAACCATGGTAATGATGGGGAAAAATTCAATAATATATAGTCGTTTTTGAGGTATTTTATTTACTATCCTAATGTTTTTGAACGGACGAAAACTAAATTTTTATTAATTTTAACTTATAGCCTTCCTTATGTTATAGATAGATTGAAGGCCAGAGTTCTTTAAATATGAGAACCATTTGGACTACTACACGTTAGAAGAATTAACAGGTGTTGGTTATGTTATTGTTTTATAAAATATTATAACGAGTCTATATTTACGTCTTATATTCATATTATACGACACCTCCGGAAATGGTTGGGTATATAAAACATAATTTTCTGAGTGGAATGTATATTATAATATAGTGAATTTACTATGCCGCAAATTATAGCTACCTAGAATTTAATTATATATAAAAAATTTTTCACCGTAAAAATCCGACTGGAGTGTAAAGGTTGTAGAGATTGTGGACATTTTCAAACTCGTGTTCGAAAGCCCTTTACTTTAATATCATACTTTTTATTTGAAACTCTTGAAAATCAACTATCTATGGGTATTTTACCGCGTCTTAATTTTTTTTACTGACGTAAGGGATATTTTCTGTATTCATGACTACATCTTGATAATAGTGGTATTTGTCGTCAAGCCCATCTTAAAAAAAAAACGCTATTAAATCTGTACCTAAAAACACTTTTATATGATATATTTAATTTAAAACTTCATTGAATTTATTCTTTACGAGTATGCTGTGTAGATACATAAATGTATAAGTTAGCAAAAATGGGTCGATCGATACGTAGTGAAAACGGAACGGTTATTAATTTATAAAATTGAAATGGCTAGCTTGTCAAAAACAGAGCTATTGTCGTTGTTTTATATGGAATGCTCAAATACATATTGTGTATCTAGAAGATTAATAAGGTCAAAATATTTTAATACGGGTCACTTGTTAGTATATTTATCATCTTTATTATCATCTCACGCACACAAACAAGTCGTGTGCTGAGCCGTGTCCTCATTGCAATCGCATCGGTGGCAGGACAGTGTGATCTCTCTCCTCACGAATGTATGCAGCATACTTGGCAAAGCCAGTGTGCCCTGTCAATATTTGCACCAGTCGGAAAGAAAGCAGCTCGTGCCGCCGACCCAATCACTCCATCAGCACCCGCCGGGAGGATTCGATAGACCGGACAGTTTAATCTAGAATAACGTCGTAGCGGACGTCGTCGCGCCAGGAGGCAGACTCGCTAAGCGAGACTGAGCGACTCCCCGACCACGTCTCCAATATCCGCTGGTAAATTTCGGCGAGCATCTCTACTTCCAGATACTTTCCACCAATGAGCTCGAGCCTCCAAAATGGAAGAGAATTTTACTTATTATATCACACTGGTAACCCGCCAGGCCAGCCACGGATGTCAAGGAATCGGTACCAGTGATTGGTCCAATGACGATGAGTAGGAAATACGGTAGGTTATGGGACCGCACAGCGTTCATCCGTTGCCCCACACAGATTTTGGCTGTGTCTAGACTATAGAAACCACAAGAAAGGGGGATTTTTTTTTTTATCTTATATCTTTAAACGAGCAATTCTTGTATATATATATATTCAGGATCTCGGAAACGGCACCAACGATTTTGATGACACTTGGCATACTAGAGGTTTCGAGGTCAAAAAATCGATCTAGCTAGGTTTTATTTATAGAAAATGTTGTTTTGTCGGTGTTTTTAGCTAATCAATACAATGACGACGATTTATTTATAGAAAATGTTAATAGAATATGAATCTAGGTGTTATTATTTTTCATTATTTATTTTTATTAATATATATCTAAATAAATTCGATAAAAATATTCCGAGCGAAGCTCGGTCAACCAGAAATTTTTATTTATTAGACAACACCCTGTACTAAGGAAATAATCCTTGTATTTCTGGGGACTTTACAAATATATAATTAATGGACACAAATTATATCCAGACTCAGAACAACAATTTGTGGATCGCACATAGTATTGTCCCGCGTGGGATTCGAAGACCCGACACTGACGCTGTAGGTCGCTATCTTAACCACTACGCTATCTGTGCAGTCATCGCCAGGGTATTAGGCATAACTTACCCAGGAAATATAATACCGAATGCGTTATCTATCCCACCTATCAAGAGTGACGATTATGACATAAACTTCTCTTGAGAAAGTCTTACATAGACAGCGAACATCGACAGACTGATTTAAGGATGGATGAAGGTGAACGATGGAATTAGTGAAATAAAAAAAATAAGAGCTAATAAATAATGTCATCAGAACCATAAATAGCTCTTAAACTTAGTTATATGTGAATAAGATTTATTAAGCCTCTTTCACGATATCTTGGATAGTAACCCATCCAACCCAAGTACAAAAGCTGTGCAAACTAAATTGAAGTCGAAACTATCTACTTAAAGTTTCTTATCACGTACACAAAGGGTCCTACGATTACGACCTTACTTTTTTCGTTTATTTATAAAAAATGGTTTTACATATTGTGAAAGGAAATTATTTTTTGTATCTTTTTTGGGTGTGATTATATTTTATGATGTAACTATAGGTTTTTTGTGATAATAAAAATTCTTAATACGCTATATTATATATGTATGTATATGTTTCAATTCAATAGATAAAAGTGAAGATTTATAGCGTTGTTAAAAGGCGATTTGAAAAAGTTTCCTGATGAAACAGAAAATTATTTGAAAGGCATTCAAAGTGAGACATTGACACGTTTTTGTACTAAGAAATGTTACAGAGCTTTTGCAGAATTTGCCGTCGGGTATTGATCGAATTATTCTGGATTTTATTTTCTTTAGTATTAAAGTTCAAATATGTGTTCATTTCCATTTTTCCTTTAGTTGTAGTAAGGTCTTATGTTTAGTCTAATAAAATGTGTGAAATAAAAAAGGAGTGGTTACATTCTTAGCCCGTAACCACATGGATGATTCAATCCGATAAAAACATATATAGATCGCATATTTTGTAACAAAAAAGAATGAAATAAAATTTTCTGAAAACCTCAGATAGAAGAAAAGACAATGTTAATAAAAATGCTTAAAGTAAAAAAAGGAAATCATTGTGTTTGTAAAATCCTTATTAACGCTTATTTCATAGTACAGATTGTGACTTTTTATGAAAAAAAATCACAAATTGTGGATACTCGTTAGATGATGCCGTCCTACGAACGAATCTTAGTCGAAGTGTGTACTTGAAATGCTTTTAAAATTCAGTAATGAGAAGCGCTCACAAACAAAATGTCAAAATTTGATCACAGTGGTGACCAAATAATGTTTGCTTTACAGATATCGCAAAAGTTACAATAACTAATGTTGACATATCCGATTTAGACTTTGTTATGAATATTTCTAAGCTTAATATTATTTGGTAATTCTACTAATATTATAAACGTGAAAGTTTGTAAATAAGTATGTTTGTTGCGCTTTCACGCAAAAACTACTGAATGGATTTTGATGAAGTTTCATAATAATATAACTTACATATCAGAATAATACATAGGCTATAATTTATCCTGATATTCCTACGGGAAGGGAATCTACGCGGATAAAACCAAAGAGCGCTGCTAGTATTACATAATAACGATCAGAATGACTTTTTAAAGAAATTGGAATAACAAGAACACGTTTATGAGTTATTTTTCAATTCACCACACTTTATCATGTGTAGCCTTAAAAATGACTAAGGAATGTACGTATACGTATCCGTATAATATTATACGTATAATACATCCCTTAGTCGTAATAAAAATAAACCCAAACCACCAGCTTGGAATAGTAGGTCTATTATCCTCCAATTGTGGAGGAGTGGGGCATGTATATGGGCGAGCTGCGAAGATGATGTTGATGTCATGAATGGGGAATAGTTAATCTTTAGAAATTTTATTACATCCTATTTTAGTTGATCCACACTAAACTTTCATATAAAAATATTTTTACAATACTAAATAAATAGAGTTAACCTTTTTCAAATGTATCGAACATCAATACGATAACTACCAATTCAATATAAAGAATTGGCGATCAAAAACATATACAACCTTTTTCAGCAACCTTTTTCAGTTAAGTAACTAAACTGCTTCACCTCCCAATTACCATAACAAAAAAAACAAAAATTGAAAAAGGATAAGCGCAACGGCAATTCATTGTTGATAGAAACATCAGCTGTACCTTCTTTATTACATTCTGAAGTCAGCTGTATAATTGATTTTCCACGTTGCCGACACCCGATCCCATTTTCTCACTGGAAGGTGAAGATAACTTCGCCTACTTCAAAGCACTAACGTATAAAATAAATTTAGATATATTGCGAGACGCTTTTTCAAAGATTTAATTCAAAAGAGTGTTTTTGATGAGAAACTATTAACTCTTGCGGAAGATGTCGGTCATTTATTTTACGCGGCAATAACATTAAACAATTTAAAAATTATTTAATAGTTATAATTCTGTTAGTAAATTTATAATTTAATCATGGGATATGTCATCGCAATCATGGAATGAATTTTTTATTAGATATCATTGTTTTAATTATTTTAAATGATAAAACATTACTCCGTACATATATGTTAAAATTTGCTATACCTTAACTCTTTAAATCTATAGAATCTATTATCCAGTTTAGGATTCATATGAAGGTGAAAAATAAATTGGTAAGCATCAAGCTAGTTTTCCGTGTGGTGACGAATTAAGAATACAATTCACCACTCCCTATCTTACTCGTGGATGTCGTAAAAGACGACTAAGAGATATAATATGCACATAAAGTCTGTGCAAGAGAAGGAAAACTCGAAACAGAACCCTATATCAACCTGTCTGACCAGCATGATATAGTAAGGTCAATCTCCCTCTTAATGTGGAGGAGGCCCGAGCCCAACAGTGGGACGTATCTGGGCGCCGATAAAGTATCAAGCTAGGCGGTTCAAATCCAAGTAGTATTTCTTAGCGAGACCACAATTTATACAAACTATAGATCTGTCCTCATATAGTGCTTGCTCATATTCTTGGGCAGGCCTGTCTAAGTACTGCTCGATACATTTGACTGCTTTCAGCCACCTACACAAAAACTTATTGTTAGAATTGCTGATGATTCTGAGCTTGCAAATAGACTAAAATGATAAAAAGCAGCGAAGAGACTTCAAAGTGACGTGAATACCTGCGCCTGATGCCGCCCTAGCAGAGGCTACGGCGATCGGAAAGGGGATTTAGTCCAGCACCCGTGGAGAGGCTAGCCTTGCGACATGACGATCGGCGTCCCGGGAAGGGGACGTCGACGGGAGAGGGTACTCCCTCAGGGTATTCCGTCGGGCCGATCACTGAAGTCAAGAAACTCTGCACCGGTGATCACCGGCCGACCGGCCAAACGATAAAGGCGACTTCCTATTGGGTGGGTTACGAGGCCGCACGTCGCCCCTCTTTCGCCCCGCACGGAGCCGGGCGGTGGGTGCGCTGACCGTGGTCCACCCCAAAAATATAACCATGTTTTTTAAAGATTTTTATGGAAATAAAATCTTTACATTTCCTATCCATACGCAGGCTCTGAATTGATAGTTCAATTCTACCTACTAAGAGATTTCTAAAGAATTAGAACATATTCTTTCTTGAGCCAAATTTTGGAAGAATTATTTTTATAGTAGACATCGACTTGTTTATGCTCTCGGAATAGCTATAACTGCAATTACTATCTACCAATGATTAGGCTTGCTGTAAGCCGTGTGGTGACGTTTAATAAAATCATGCATAATTATCCCTTAGATTCACGATTCCCCCGATTAGAGAGAGTCACAAAAAGCAATGAAGTTATTCTCTTGGGAAACTTATAATACCAATTGCGATCACGACACGTCTAAGAAATATGGCAAAATATTCTGGTATTATTCCCTTTGCGCAGATCTATGTCCAAAACTGGGTTTTGGTAGACTGCTCGTTGCTACGGTAGGCAATATCCATACTAATATTATAAATGCGAAAGTAAGGATGTTTGTTTGTTTGTTTGTAACGCTTTCACGTTTAAACCACCGAACCGATTTTAAAAATTCTTTCACCAATGGAAAGCTATAATATCAGGGAGTAACATAGGCTATATTTTATCCCGGTATTCCCATAGAAACGGGAACTACGCCGCGGGTAAAGCGACTGAAACCGAAGCGAAGCGAGGGCGGGTTGCTAGTAAAATATATTTACGAAAAAAATTATGGCAGTACGAAGTTCGCCGGGTCAGCTAGTAAAAATAAAGTACACACTACAATCACATTCCAAACTCATATCGATTAACTTCTTAACTCCTAGTGCGGCATATAACACTAAGGAAATAGGGTTTCCTGTTAATGAAACCTGGCGAGATTAAATCATTGTCCTCAAACCTCTAAATTAAATTTTATGGTAATTGTTCGGTCTTTACAAGCTATGTATATGGAAAATCTGTACAGCTTAAATTCTAAAACCGTCGTTACGACAGAATTTTTTTGACGGGCTTTTTTTTTTGTCCGTCCCGTCCGGAGTGGCTCGGGGGCGGTGTGCGATCCCATAACCCGTCGTATTCACTCCTCTTTGCCATTGGACCAACCAATGATACCAAATCCTTGACTTCCGTGGCCAGCCCGGCAGGATGTCTTTTCGGGTACCCTCCCTCACCGTCGCTCCCCGGGACGGCACCCTCACATGGTCAGCCTGGGTCGCCCTCACGTGATCTGCGGGTGAGGGACTATTCTCCACTCCAGTCACCCGCGGCCTCAGCTAGGACGGCATCTGAGGCAGGTTAACAGTATATTGATTTAGTCCGTCACCCGCAGAGAGGCTGACCGCGCCACGGCGACCGACGTCCCCGAGGGGAATATTGAGAGGAGAGGGTACCCCGTGACCGGGGTATTCCGTCGGGCCGACCACTGAAGACAAGTTACCCTGCATCGGTAGGTCGGCCCAACGACGAAGAAGTCGTGTCACGGGTGGGTCATGAGGCCGCGCGCCGCGCCTCTGTCGCCCCGGACGGAGCCGGACGGCGGGAGCGCTGACCAAGGCCCACCCTTAAAAAAAAAAGGTTAACAGTATAGCAGACGATTAGAGACATCTCAGTCCACCACGCGGTTTTGCCACTCGGTGTATACCTAATCGCAGCACTTGCTTAATCCTTAGTAGATTTCGTTTAACAGAATATTTTGTTGTAGTGTAGTGTTGTAGTGTTTTGTGGTGCTGCATAACATAGTTATATATATAATTAGGAACAATGAAGCTGATCGCACGGTTTGGCGAGCCTACTGCGACAACGCTACTGGCCTCGGCGAGAATAGATGAAAGTTGGTGGAGTATTTTATTTCACGACTTGCAAGGATAGGATAAGATCAGTTCCTCACCTAATTCTATAAACTCACCTCATGAAGTCCATTGCAGTCTATGCAATCTGTGCATATCATACAGTAGTAATTGGAACGTTGCCGAGATTCTGAATTCTCTCAAGAACTGCTCGTTAAAAAATTAATAGCAATATATTAATCTCCGTTTGTGCCTACTTTCCTTTCGATAAAATATTGATCAATGAATGGAATAAAATAATACAATTAAAACTTCATATAAATTATAATATTCCGTTTATTTTATAGTCTTAGTTATTTAACACATATTTTTTTTTTGTTTACAGATAAAGTATTTGTGTGATATTAACAAAATTGTGCAACAACATATAAAATATCTTACAGTTTAATATACTATTTTGGCTTCGCCTTGTTTTAATCTTATTATATTTTACAAACAAGAAGGTTCCTTCTAGAATACATACCGAACGAACCTTCTAGAACACATACCGTAATTAAAGAAGTATTAACTGTACAATACAATTTTTTTTATTATGATTAGCGTTATTCTATAGACGTTGTCTTAACCGTATGATGTACAATAATAATATTAGCCATAATGGATTATAATATGTACATTTATAAAACTAAATGTAAAATTGCTATCGAAATGTTCAATAACATTCAAAAATAACAATTTAAAAAAAATTTTAAGCCTTATTTTTTTACGTAAAGCAAATATTTTTATAGCAGATTATATTATGTAATTAACGTATTATGTAAGAATTAGGTTATAAAAAAGATGTTTTTATTTTTAATTTTCTATTGAAACTAAAGCTTAACATAACAACTTGGCACATAAAAAACAACAATCACAACAAAACCAATTAAAATATTCAAATACATACTTAAATAATTTATATTATAATATAAATAAATATATTTTAAACATTTCACCTATTGATTACAGCAATTTATAGTTATAAGATATAAATTGCAAACCAAAATATAATAGGCTGAAAACAAAAACTTTATTCTTTAATAACCGCAAATAAGCATTTCATGATATCATTCCTTCAATAGATCAACTAGCTATCAATTATACTTTATAACAGACTATAAGACCATTTACATTATATATAGTTACATATTATGTAACTATAAATCCTATATTATAAAGATTATTACATATTATCTAAATCATGGTCAAATATATAATTTATACAATAATTATTATGAAATACTTGCTGTTCGCAATATTAATTTCAATCTAGGTTTTAAAGCCAATAATATTACCTTTCATAATTTTAATATGAAATTATTATTCCTCAATGGCCGCTTTAATGAACTTTTGTTGGAAATAGTAAAACAAAGGTACTTGGAATTTAATAAAACAAGATACACCTAGTATATATAACGATTTCTTAAAATTAATATTGCTCATTTTTCAATTTCAAGTCTAAAACAGGAATATGACTACAAAAGAAACCAATGTTAAATCTCTAGTATGCCAGAAAAGAATTACTTTATTTCCCGTATTATGTTGTACGGCAGCTTGGTTTTCACCTGACAACAAACGACACATATATTATTAAAGATAACAAGCTTTAAAATAGATCTTGATTCAAAATGTTGGTAAAAATTTATAGCTTTTGAAATTCATTAATTGATTTTTTTTAATTTGTGATCATATTTAAAATAAAATAAACAATGAGAATCTAACATTTGTAATCACATTTAAAATAAACCACTGACAACGGAAAATAACTTAGCTTCCTTAAAAATGTTCCACTACGCCTCAGATTTCACTGCCGAGTTCGAAGCTCTTCTCCAATAGGAGGAAAATTGACCTGCTATACCATGCTGGTCAGATATTCGTTGGTATAGGGTTTAATTTCAAGTTTTGCTTCCCTTGGACAGATGTTATATGCATATTATATCCCTTAGTCGTTTTTTACGACATGCGCAGGCAAGATAGAGTGAAGTGTTTTCTTACTTCGTCACCACACGGAAAATGTTCTATTAAAAACATGTAATAACTATTATCTGATTAATTCTTGGTGTTTTGTAAATTAATTTAATAATTTAAGTATTTTACTAACAACTAAAATAGTTGACGTATTTTAAGAAAAGGATGTATATTAGATTAAAATTCTTCAGAAGATGACCAAGATTGTTGTTTATTATAAATAATTTAACATTATTATGAATAATGAAATGACTGCGCAACTCAATTATTCTTAAGAACCCTCCATCTTGAACTGTTAATCGTTTATATCTGTATTATTTTGACAATCATTACAGTAATACGAATATTATCAAGCAAAATTTATTTTCTCTTGCAGATTATTTTTGATTAATCCTCGAAATAATATACTTGATGATTATTATTTATTGAGATATTTTGTTAGAAATCTTAGTAATATTATAGGCGGTTTTGACTGATATTTATTACTCAATAACGCCAAAAAGATTAAAGGAATCTAGATGAAATTAGATATAAAATAATTTATAGTCTAAAATAGTACGTGAATTCTGTTAACAAAAAGGAAGCTATGCCTTTTATTTTATATTTATTATTTAAGTTACTATTAACTTATTAATGTAAAAATATATGTTTATAGTTGAATTAATAGTAACTTACCGATCAAAACGTGTACATTTATGGTAGCCTGGGAGTGGTTTTGTAAGTGACATGTGTATGTCCCGCTGTCATTCTGCGATGCCGACGCCACACTGATCGTCGCACTGCAATGAAAGCGATTTATTCATTCATTCATTTCAACTCCTCTACGTATCACTTTTGGGTTCGAACCTCCTCCATAACAAGAGAGAATTGAGCTACTAATCAAGCTAGCTAAACGGGTTCGTACAGGGTTTCATTTCGAGTTTCCTTCTCTTGCATAGATTTTATATGCATATTTAATCCCTTAGTCGTCTTTTATAACACTCACGGACAAGAGATGAAGTGGTGAATTGTATTCTTTCTCCGTCACCACACGGATACATGATTACTAACACGAAAAGATTGATGACAAAATAGACTAAAATTAAATTGAGGTAGCTTCTCACGGCGCGTGATATCTCAAGTTAAGCCGCGCCAAAATACTGCCCAAATCGACTCGTGCGCGCAATCACGGGCTACGAGCAAGTTCGCTCCAGCAAATCATACAGGCCTAGCGCAGCGTGCGTTAATTTTTCTTCACTATGTCGCTGCATATCTGCAAAGACAATGCACAATGCACCCGCGCAGCGCCTTTGATGTTTGACTGATTGTGAGTGGATCGGGCGCGTCAGTCTGAGCTACGTCGATAAATCATTTTCACAGGGCTCTTAATATCACACGGCGTTAGAGACCATCTTTATTATAAAATAATATATTGTCAAAGAAATGAACGTATTAAAATTAAAACCTATGAACTTACTTAAATTAAAATTGTTGACACATACTTCCTTATTTTCTATCGGAAGCTGTACGAGTCGTTTAAGTTAATTTAGTCCTAAAATTAATGGAAGCCCAGTTGCATAGAGGACTTAATGAACGGCTTCGACCGCAGCTTTGTATAACTCAGCACGTGAAGTTATGCTATCAACTAACGTAAATCACCTTCTCGTATGAAGCCTAGGTAAACCAAGACTTAAAGCTTTGTAGTGTAGCGATACCAAGATAGGTCGTAGTCAATTGTATTCTTATTCCGTCACCACACGGAAAACATTTAGCATATATTTGGATAAATAATTTGGTAATATCATGTATTTACTATTATAGATATGTCCTACGCTTAAGCTTTCTGTAAAAATAAATATTATATATGAATATAATAATAATTTACCTTTCATTCCGCCAAGTTATATTATCAAAAAACTCCTTCCCTCCTTTTCTCCAAACAATTCCGTATATATTATTTTCGATATACGATACTGTTGGCTTTACAGTCGTTAATTCGGTAGTAGTTTTGTAATCTGATAGTTTCTTACTAGTAGTACTTAAACTAATTGTTGAAGTAACAGTTGTCGTTTCAACACTCCAACTTTTATTCATCATAATATCTATTCTATTAAATATTGTACTCATTCTTGTTGTTAACTCTGTAGTAGTTGATGTTCCCGGTGTTGTTGGTGGTACTGGAGTTACTGGAGGTGCTTTTGTAGGTAAAATCGATTTGTATTGTTCTGATATGATACATGATAATTTTATAGAACTACCGGCTTTGTAAAATCTGTCTTTTATATCATGTGTTTCATCACCATTGATAGTAATGACGGGCGCTGAAATGGTACAAATTAAAATAAATCATGACAACATAATTTTAAGGAATGAAGTGACAAACTCAGGCAGACATATTTATCACGAGAAGTTAGTTAATCTAATGGATAAAAGACTATTATTATGCTAAGCTGGTCACGGACCGTTTGCAGAAGTTACAAAACTAATCACGCAATTGGGACATAGACCCACTTTAAGTTTTAGAATGATTTTAATTAAGAATTTCTTTTGCACAATCAGACACTAAAAAAAACATAATTTTGTACCTACATAAAGATTAAAAAAAATACAATACTTTTCTTTTTTGCAAAACAAGACAAGTCAAATATGTCTAATTAGTATTTACTACGGCCACGGCAAAGTACCTGTGATCAATGATACTTTCTCTCTGGGGTAAGTGATATGATTTATATATAAAAAGATAATGTAAAAATACACAATTCTAATAATTCAAGAATATACAACATCCAGTATATAGTTTTAAAATTCCAAATGAATTATTTCAAAATTAAATGTCATTTCCAAAAATCTAGTTACCTCTTATAAAATTATTGATTTACAGTTTATATATAGTTTATAATAAGGAATTAATAATTTAGCTGTAGTATTTTATACTACAACTAAATTATTAATTCCTTTATCAGATCTCATATCATCTCTCTTTTTCTTTGCGCATGTATTATATTACGTTGTGAAATTTAATTTTACTCTATCAATGATAACAATTATCATAATGTTATCCATTAATTTACTAAAATAGACGAAAATAAATCATTATTATGTCTAAAGTAACGCACATTCTAATTGCAGAAATGGTTTTAAATAAGTTTAAATAAAATACAATACTTACGTAAAACTGTGAGATTAGTAAATATAGTTCTGGGGGGATGCGTTGAAATTTGGCACATGTAAAGACCAGCATCAGATATTTTTACAGGATTCATGCTGAGCCTCCAGTTGTTAGGATACTGGAACTTAACTGCTATTCTATTGTCACCGGCATATAGTGCCGGACCAACTGTCAAGAGCTGCGCCGACTCTGTTGAATTGCGCAACCACATGACCTGTATAACAGTTTGTTTCGCATCAAATGTAGAATCTATATTACTTATATTAAATTGAAAGAGCTGTTTCTTTAATTAAATACGTTAATCTCAAAACTAATCACCTGAATTAAGTTAAAGGATAACCACCATAAGGTTGTACATGAATACATTAATATTCATGGTGGAACATTAGTATCTTCTCACAATGAAAAAGATTAATAAAATATCTATTTAAGGAAATAGGTATAATAGGTGGATGATACCCATGCTACCAAATGAGGTATTAGAATACAAAATATTCTATAAAAATATTCAGGTGAAATTCGAAGACAACTCTTTCAATGTCCTCAAAGTTTAGCTAAACAAAAACTCTATTCTTATATCAAAAATTTAGCAATTATATAGAGAGTTTCTCTATATAATTGCTAAATTTTTGATACCATTGAAATAAATTAGACAGCGGCTTTTTTACTCTCTTATTAAAAGAAGGGGACATTTATTGATAGTGCACTATTCATTCGGAATTCTTTTAGAATTACTTTATCTTTCTTCTATGTGTTACAAAAACATATTGCCATCTTGATGTTTTATATATAGAAAACCAAACACTTTTATATAATTGCAGAAGATATTAATAGGTAATAAATTAATCAGTTCGTATAGATTTACTAAGCATATTATGAATAGAGTTCTTTATGAACTAAAGAAAGTTTATGTCGATTTATATTTCTCTAAAAATATAGTTAAAATAATGATTCTATTATTATTACGACTTTTTTTTGCCTAGAATGAATGTTCTGATATAAAATTAGATTTGTAAAACATAAGTAGTATTCTTAGTATCCAACTCTTTGATAAATATTTAGTTTGTCTTATCAAAAAACTTATATTTCATAGCAAATTAGAATTATTGAAATTCTTTTTTTGTTTCGTGTTTAATATGTACGAATTAAAATTCTTTTTTTTTTGTTATTATATTTCTAACTCTCATCAATCATCATTTTTAACGTTTGGTTTCACAGTCATTCGTGTAAGTAACACAGTTTATTACACCAATATTTCCCTTTCTTCTAATTTACTTTCTTCATATACATTTTCATGAATTTCAAAATTTAAAATCATTCAACTAAACGATCACTATTGTTTAGGTAGGTAAAACCCAAATATTATTTTTTTATAGATAAAATATTACCGTCTTATCCTTAAGCATAATGATTCTACAGTTCAAAAGGGCTTCAGACCCAACATGAGCCGTCACTTGAGTGTATTTTTCATCTTCGAAGTAAGGTCCCCAGTGATGCTCGTGGTGATGTTCTGAGAAACTGGGATACGGGACATAGGTACGAGCTCCTTCTGGCTTCTCTGTTGGAAAAGAAACATCTTAATATCTACAAAAAATCTTAATTTCTGTATATATTTGGATATTTTAATATTTTTAAACTATTTACTGTAGTATATTTAGTCACATAGTGAAGTGTGCATAATGGACTAAATGAATAAGTGCGTGTAGCTAAATAACGTGTTCTAAATTTTACATCTAATTTTATTTTGTGGTAAGTAGTAATAATATTAAAATCTAGAAACTATTGATAAAAACCACTAATTATTTTCTTTCTACTTTGACTTAGCAATAGTATCTTTAGAAACACTTTCGATTAATAAAATGTATTTTCAATACCATTATTTTGTTCAAAGTTTGCTCGATAAGACATATAAAAGCTAAATAGTATGAAGAAACCCTCACAGATCTTGTTAGTGTGATGTTTTCTTTCGCTACACACAATCTACAATACAATCTATAACACTAAATACGCTGTTCAGAATACATTTCATTTATTATAAAAAAAACCTAAAATATATGTTTAAGCCTTATTATTACTAAATGAAGTGCGGAACTTTAGATCAATGACTCCAACAATTATTCTGGTTAGGTAGAAATATTTTTGTTATTCTCGGACTACGATTTACGTTACATTCGAACACACAACTTGTATATGGGAAGAAACATCGAAATGTATAGAATATACTAAATACATTTCATATATATACTCGTACATACCAGCTTTTGTATCATCTCAGCCCACATACGTCCCACTGTTAGGCTCGGGCCTCCTCCATAATGGAAGGGTAATTGACCTACTATACCACGCTGGTCAGACGTGTTGGTATAGGGTTTAATTTCGAGTTTTCCTTCTCTCGCATAGATGTTATATACGTTTTATATCCCTTAGTCGTCTCGTACGATCACCCACGGGTAAGATATGGGGTGGTGAATTGTATTCTTACTCCGTCCCCACACGGAAAGACAGCTTTTGTATGGGGTCATATAATATAATAATATAAATTGTTGTAATGGAATTTAAAGGATTTGCTTATTGCTTTTACCTTTATATCACCGTATATTACAGTGTACTGTTATAGGAAAGCTCTGTATATCCAAGTAGCATTTTTTCATGAAAAAGATTTGTATACAAAATCTATAACTTAAGCATGTTTTGCCTACTTTGATTATTGTTTCATAATTTAGTGGAAAGTTTTATCCTATCTAAAGTTTATGTTATAGAATATACAAAACTTTAATAGATATAGCAATATTTATTATTGTAATGCTTCGAACAAATTGTATCTTACTTCTAAATAAATCTGTTTAGAGCTATTTATTGTTTTCTCGGTTATTATTTATGTTCTCGAGAAATATAAAGTTTTAAAGCGAAACTTCTACGTAAATAAATTAGTTTGATAACGATTTTTATAGAATTTCATATTATTTTTATCATAAAATAGATTTGATAGCTAACCTATCTATACCAATAAATAAAATTGGAGTGTCTGTTTGTAATGTCAAAATAATAGGCTTTTTTCATGCTCACACGGTTATTTGCACGACACCTATGCCTAAAATAGCAATTAAAAAATTTTTGTCTGTCTGTCTGTTTGTTCCGGGTAATCTTCAAAACGGCTGGACCGATTTCAAAAATTCTTTCACCAATGGAAAGCTATAATATCAGGGCGTAAACTAGGCTATTATATCTTATCCCGGTATTCCCTCGAGAACGGGAACTACGCGGGTAAAACGACTATAACCTATAACCGAAGCGAAGCGAGGGCGGGTTGCTAGTATTTAATATATTCTAAGTAAAAGTCGTTGATTTAATTATTACTTACCAAAACGATTATATCTATAATATTAATTGCTATTTATAACTTAATTTGTCCTATTCCTAAGGATGTCCTTAAGCAAGCTAATCAAGAGATAGCAACTTCGCTTGGTCTTTCTTCAACTTGTTTGTAGGACGAATAGATAGAAGAAATAGCGGTTTCGTTGATGCTTTAAGTGCTTATTGCGTAAACAGTCATATTTTAATAGATATTAACTGATCGTGTCTTTTGTTCAGGAGAATAATTGAGTATGTAATATTGTATATACAAATTTTAAATACCTACTTAAAATTTATGTTAGTTAAGCTATTAATCTTTAATTTGACCGATATTTTTGTCAATATTAACCCTTGCAAAATCAAGAAGAAATCGTGAGTAATACTGTACTAAAAGGGGCTATTCAGGTCATCAGGCCGTGTTCATAAAATATTACGGAAAGGCTAGATTGTTATTTTTTTCTTACATTCCCTATATATTTTGTAAAAAACATATTTTGTTGGGAAAATTATAAATATATCCATTATAGCGCAAACGTGAAAATCAATACTCACGCTGTAATAAATGATCATTCCTGTCAGTCGCCCCTTCACGCTTGATATTTTCGCGAAGTTGCTTGGTAATGTTTTTGAATATCTCTCTGGACAAGGCGAGACTGTCTTTCTCATCACTTCGACGCCGTCGTATGACATTCGGCCGATAATCTTCAGGAAATCGCAATGGTTCTGCACAAAGCAATAACCTTGCTTTAGCAAAATTTTGGTACCTATATTTAAAAAAATAAATCTTTTCCCCTTTTGGTTATAGGTCAAAAAGCATTTATGATTTTTATTTAACAATTTTTAGTGCAATAAATTCTCATTAATTTTTGCATCAAGTCAGATTGCTACTTTTATGGATATGCCTTTTTTTATGGTAGCTTGTAGTCTGCACACACTCCGCCTAATCTGTCAGGGGTGATGGCAGGACAGCATATGACAGCAAGATGGCAGGTAGCCATAACCTCCAAATTTGGATTTTCCTGAGATGTTTTTAAAAACATTTTAATGAAAGATATTTCGTCTTTGTATTATTAGGAATTTAATATGGCAGTAATATGCTGATAGTGTAATGTAAGGCACTTTATATAATGTTACGTTAAGTATTACAAAATAAGATTTAATATACCTAATTATTGAATTTAGATATTAAAGTTAATTTTATTCGTTATCATTTGTACCTACTAAAAGAACTTTCTTGCGTTGAATATCAGAAGCGGTCATCAATAGCCCGGATAAAGAGATAAAAGCGAGTTAACAAATAAGTCACAACTAAAAATATTATCATCACAAACTAACATGTTTTAATATCAATTTGTGAAGTGTTGGTCTAGCGGCTCCTAGGCTGTGAGTTATGTAGATACATACCAAATGGTATTCGAAATGGAAATAATGCTAACGCGTCTCAGTAGGTTAAGGCGTTGAGTAAGTAGATAAAGGCGTACTGCAGACACATATTATATAAACCGAAGTACTTAATATGCCCCATGTTTAGAAAACGTTGTAACTAAGTCGCTGAATCCATAAATATTTATTTTAAACAAACATTTTATTATACATATTTTTTATTATTATTAAATAATTTTAAATAGAGACATCTATAAACCTTCATGTCTAACATTTTAGAAACGTTCAATATTTTCTACTTATTTATTCTAGTAGCTTCTATTACATAATATGTGCAGAATATCTAATATTTGTTACAATTTATTGAATTGTATAGAAAACAGAATAGAAGCAATTTAAAATACATCTAATATTTATCTATGTGCTTGTTTTGAAAGATTAATTTATTTAAATAATTTATTTATTTATATGACAATGATAATTTAGTTTTATTTTTAGTATTGAAGCATATAAAAGTTTAAATAAGCAATATATTTACCAGAAGCGGTATGAAGGCAGCATAATGCCAGAAACACGAAATAAAGGTTGTCCCACTGCATATTAGAGTCATCACAGGCGAAGGCGTATCATACTCGCCGCTCACCTGTCAAAGAAATATAGTGTTATATTATTAAAGATATCGATAGGTTTTTACATCTATTACTCTATGAACATCAATTAGAGGAGACAGGCTTCTCTAAATAAACACAGTAAATAGCCTGATCATCACGCTATGTGAGTGATTTACTCGTCTCAGCAGTCGCTATAAATTTCCCAGGAGATCGTTGGTGTCCATATTTCTGGTAATGCCTCAGCGAATTTTCAAGACAAGAAGCTGTATAGTAGTAGCTACGGAACTACTACGAATACTGGATGTAATTTGGGTCCATAATTATATATTTGTTAATTGCCCCGCAAAACAAAGGTCATTTCCTTAGTGCTGGGCGATGTAAAAATAGGCAGATTTTCTAGTCCATGCGACGCAATATTCACCAATTTAATACGGAGAGTATTAAAGGATCAACCGAAAGAAGGAAAGGAACCGTAGCTCAACATTGTTTGTATATCTGTCTATTGAGTAGAACTAAATGACTAAGCTGAAGACCGTTGACGGCATTGTCTTTGCATTCTCTGTGAGACCTTGGGAGAGCTCAAAAAAAATATAGAATCTTAAAAAATATAGAACCATCGGCAAATATTCCAGAGGACCGAAGACGACCGAAGTTTTTTGTGCATAGTATTTGTGGAATATGAGGGAGTCTTTAATTTTGTCCAAACTTAGGCGGAGCTGCACTGCCTTAATCGGAGCTAAATTGTCTATCGTTAAATCGATATGGTGAAATGTTTTTTAGGAACGCCAAAGACGGTCCGTATTCATAATAAGAGTACGACGTCGATTCAATAGTAGAAAGATACCAAACAGGGATATATCACCTCTCCGAAACCGTTCGCCAATATGTTAGATAAGATATCTTCAAGCTTTTAGACTGAACCGGGCTCGACATTAACATCAACGGCAAATACATCACACGTTTTAAATTTGCAGACGATGTTGTTTTATGGCTCACCAATTTTTTATTTTTTGATGGTCTACGGTAAGCCCATTCCGTCCGGGGCGTCGAAAGGGCGGCCCGCGTGCCCATAGCCCAACCCTAGCACGTCCTTTGTACCCTTTGTACCCTTTCGGGTACCCTCTCCTCTCGACGTCCCTGTCCAGGACGTCGGTCGCCGTCCCAAAGTCAGCCTCTCTGCGTGTGATGGACTAAAATCCCCGGTCTAGTCACTAGCGGCCTCGGCTAAAGCGGCATCAGGCGCAGGTATTCGCAACTGCGCCACTCCAATCGCCGGCGGTGGACCGTGTTGCAGTAGAAGAGTTCCTCTCGCGCACGCTCCGCCGCCTCCTTCCGTGAGATGACGGCCTCACAAAAGACAGCAACCGCGTCCCAGTTCCAGACGATGTCGAGCATCACCCTAACTATGGTCGACAGTGTCAGGTCGGCACCGATGATTGCGACGGAGTTCACTGCGCTGCTCGTCTCACGCAGCACACACTCGTCGTGTCCTCATGGCAATCGCAGTGTTGGCAGGACAATATTTGGTATGGTATTTGGCGAAGCAACCGTGCCCCGTCGAAACCTGCACCAATCGGAAAGAAAGCAACCCATGCCGCCGCTCCAACCACTGCGTCAACAATCTCAGCAGTATATTCCAACTAGCGGCCTTAAGAATGAACATGGACATGATGAAATCATATCAAAAGCCCGTTCTGTAACAAAAGCCGTTCTGTAGATTCAATTTCGAGAAAGTGGCCACCCAATAAATCCAACATGGTTGGGCAGCATTTGGGAAACTTAAAAGGATCTTCTCATCCAACATACCTCAGTCTCAGAGTGAGAGCCTTAGTGAAAACATAGGACTACGAACAGTATATGTTGGCAGTGATGAGTTAAATTTGTTAGTTGATCTCTTCCTCGAAATTGGATCTACCTAGATCCAATTTTGAGAAAAAGATCAACCAATTAATCCAACTTTGTTAGACAGCGTTCGGAATACTTAAGATGACCTTTCTATCCAACATACATCAGTATCCTAGTAGCCTAGATCTACAACTAGTGTATTTTCTCAGTAATGACTTACGGCATGGAAACGTGATCCCTAAATGTGAGCCTCATAATCAAGCTTAATCACTCAGCGCGCTATGAAGCGGGCTATGCTCAAGATATCTCTGCTAGATAGAATCCGAAATACAGAAATCCGTAAGAGAACGAGTATAACCGAGATAGTACGAAAAAATGGCACGCTCTAATGGCAATGGGCAGACTAGGTCGTTCGACAAACCGACAACCGTTGGGGAAGAGGGCTTTAGAGTAGCGACCACTTAGTGTAGGACGCTCTTCATCAAGTGGACCGATGACCTGGTGAATGTTATTGGGTGTCGTTGAATTCAGGCGATACAGGATTGTGCTTTGCGGCGAAATATGAGGGAGGCCTACATCCAACAGTGGACGGCAAAAGGCTGAGCGATGACAATGACAACTTACCAATTGTCTTCATAATATATTAAATAAACATTCCGTAACAAAATAGTTAGTTAACTTAGATTAACTCTCGAATATGAAACTTAATTATTTAAGTGGTGGTAATTGGTTCATCCGTGCTTTT
The DNA here is from genome assembly GCA_032191425.1 of Lymantria dispar. Classification (NCBI taxonomy): domain Eukaryota; kingdom Metazoa; phylum Arthropoda; class Insecta; order Lepidoptera; family Erebidae; genus Lymantria; species Lymantria dispar. The sequence goes on along the minus strand of CM063452.1, from coordinate 24,203,773 downwards.
GAATAAGGAATGTTGGCGCTAGTTACGTTTAAGTTTTCAAGGTTGAATTTGTAAGTGAATAATGACTATATTAATAGATTATTGCTGACTTTTTGGTGGAAAACGTCCATTAAACTAATTGGATCTTAAATTAAAATTATAAATAGAGAACTTGTAGTGTTATTTGAATGAAATGATGAATGATGAATGACATAATCGCCAAGAAATAATATAACTATAATAGAAAATAATTCTGAACAAAAAAAAAACAACTTTAACCGTTTTCTCATGGATGCCATTTATCAAACCTGCACTTAATTAAAATGGGACCACACAGGAAGTAGTAGCTTTGAAAATAAAAAATAATCATTAAAATCGGTTCATCCAGTTCGAAGGTAACGAACACAAAAAAAACGTCGAATTAAGAACGTCCTCCTTTTTTAAGCCAGTTGAAAAACTGGAATTAAAACCCATATGTCTAACAAACGTTGCATAGCAGGTGCATTACCCTTCCAATTTGGAAAAGATTCACGCCAACAGTGAGTTGCACTGAAGCTGAGTAAAAGAATAAAAATGAATTTGTACAATTAGCGTCATCTAGTCACAACCATTGTGAACTAATCTGCATTGTATAATACCGTGACAAGTATTCATAAATTATACGGATAGAGTATTAATATGCTGGATATTGGATGATAACTTATGATATGGCGATATTTATAACCTAGATATATCTAAACCTCGTTGTTTACAAATAATTTTATCTATTAAATGAGATTAATGGGCCTATAGTATAGAAGGAACATTTTTATACATCAAATTGTTGATACACTTTACTCGTATCTAGACGGCAATTTTCGTTTTACAAATACATGGAATTAAGATAGAGTCCTATCCTAAGACCCTTCAATTTTTTTTAAAAGCAGCACTGATACTTTCTCTATGAGTCATCGAAAACGGACTTATCGATTTGTAAGAAGTACACATTAAAATTTTTACCTAGATTTCATGATCTACTTGTATAACGAGAATTGTCTCCAAGGATAAATTACAACTCTGCACACGTCAACCTTGAGTGTAATAATCCACAAAACCCAAGTTGAGTTTTTGACAGAGACAATAATTAATATGACAAAATTTTCAACAACAACAATTTTCACTCATATGTTTAGCATTATTTGCGTATATCAAACAGCCCCCATTGCAATAAAAAACACGAATGCGGATAGAGTCGTAAAGTTATGACATTGTCCTGCTTATTCCTCTATTTACTTTTATACCGACTCTTATTATTTACCATCATCATTTCAGCTTATATATATATTGCTGTTGTACTTATTCATAGCTGAGCTTGAGCCTCCAGCTTGAGTTACAATAGAAGAGATATCGACCAATTATACGCCAGTCAGATGCGTTGGTCGTCTCAGTCCACACGTCCACTGCTGGGCTCGGACCTCCTTCTCAATAAGAGGGCAGTTGTTCTACTATGTTTGACACGTAGATCAGACGTATTGGGTTTTATTACAAGCTTTCCTTCATAGATGGTATCTGCGTATTATCCTTAGTCGTCTTTATGACTCCCACGAGCACTAGTAGTAAATTGTATCCGTATTTCGTCACCACATAAAAAAATATGTGTTGCTTTATGATTTTATTTCGAGATTTTCTTCTCTTGATGTTATATGCATATTTAATCCTTTAGTCGTCTTTATAATACCCGCGAATATACAAAGAGATGCTTGCTTACTCCATCACCACACGGAAAACGTTCGTCTTATATCATTGTGAACAGTAAATTACATGATTTATATATACACTAGCTGACCCAACAGACGCTGTTCACTTCAAATAAAATAAAAGGAATTTTCCTTGGAATTGACAGCAGCGCCACCTACTGGGTCTAATTGTGAATCTAAACCATTCTCTAAACCATCCCCTTGAACACATTAAATTTTATCAACATCGGTCTAGCCGTTTAGGAGGAGTTCAGTGATATATACACGTACACAAAATATATATATATATATATAAAGATATTCTCTATAATATATATACATATTCTCTATCTATAATACATGGTGGATTGTAAAATCAAATTTGCTACTAACATTTGCTGTCTGTTAAAATTTTGTTAAAAATATTTTTAGAATAATTCAGTTCCAAATTAAAATTCTAAATGTAAATTAAAATTTTATAATTTTAATTTTTGTTTGGATACCAATAATAGCAATATAAACAAAAAATAATTATTTAATAATAAACTGGGTTTATAAAATTCTAACGTAGCCATTTTAATTTTATATAGCAAGGGTTACGAGATGTATAAGATTTTAAGTAGACGCTCTCCCAGCCGGAGGTTAAGCCGCAGCTAGCGGTTAGCATGATATAGTTATTTCAGGTATGGGATACAACGTTTTATCGATGAAGGATAATGAAGTTTCGTAAATTTCGAAGGCGTGTTATAAATAATAGCCTGTTGCAAATAGGTCTTTATTTTAAATTGAGAAACTAATCTTATAAACATTTATCTAAGTTTCGTAAGAAAATATGTGTATACAGAAAAATAATTTAACTCCAACAACTCAATATGTTTACATTATTTTTAAAATATATATATACTAGCTGACCCAACAGACGTTGTTCTGTTCAAATAAAGTAAAAGCAGCGCCACATACCGAGTCCAGTTATGAACACAAAAAAAAAATGCATCAACATCGGTCTAGCCGTTTAGGAGGAGTTCAGTGACATACACACGTACACAAGAAATTTATATATAAAGAGCTTAACACAAAAATGAGACTATTATAATAACAACATTTAATGTAACTAACCCTTTTTTTTTTGTGGGTGGGTCGCGGTCGGCGCGCCTCCGCACCACTCCGTCCGGGGCGACAGAGGGGCTTAAGCACGCAACTCCCGCGACCCACCCAAAAACCACGTCGCTTTCGTCGTTGGGCCGACCACTGGAGCAGCGTTAACTTGTCGTCAGTGGTCGGCCCGACGGAATACCCCTAATTGGGGTACCCTCCCATCGACCGACGTCCCCCCCCTCGCGGAGGACGTCGGTCTTTCCTCACGCGGTCGGCCTCTCAGCGGGTGACGGACTAATCCCCGGTCACGTCACCCGCGGCCTCGGCTAGGGCGGCATGAGGCGCAGATAGTTGCACCTACGCCGCCCCTGTCGCCGGCGGCGGATCTCCTCATCGAGGCTGCGCTCCTCGCGCAGGCGATCCGCCGCCTCCTTCCGCGAGATCACTGTCTCGCAAAAGGCTGCGACCGCGTCCCAATTCCCGACGCTGTCGACCATCGCCCTAGCAATAGCCGGCAGCGTCAGGTCCGTACCGATGATTGCGACGAGTTCACAGCGCTGCACTGCCCAAGCCCCGCAGGCCTTGAGCGTATGGCGCGCCGTGTCCTCGCCGCAATCGCAGTGGTGGCAGGACGGTGTACTCTCCCTCCTAACGATCTTGTGCAGGTATTTGGCGAAGCACCCATGCCCCGTCAAAAACTGCACCAGTGGAAGGAGAGCACCCCGTGCCGCCTTTCCATCCACTGCATCAGCACCGGCCGGAAGGCCTCCACGGTTCGCACCCCGAACTGAGGCCTCTCCAGCCGGACTGCCCAACGGGCAATGACGTCTCGGCGGGCGTCGACGCGCCAGGCGGTGAGATCCCTTAACGAGACCACACCGCCCCCCGCTCGCACCCCCGTCACCCGCCGATGTAGTCCGGCGAGCATCTCCGCCTCCAGGTCCCACGGGGGAATCCCGGCCAATAGGCACGCTGCCTCCGTCGCCACCGTGCGGTATCCGCAGATGGCCCTGACCGCCATGACCCTCTGTGGTCGCCACAGAAGGGCCCTAAGTCGGACGGTCATGGACCCCGCCCACACCGGTGCGCCGTACAGGGCCATCGACCAGATGACCCCCGCGTACAGCCGTCGGCACGCAGCGCTCGGTCCGCCCACGTTCGGCATAAGCCACGATAGGGCGGACGCCGCACCGACGAGCCGTGGAGCGAGCCTGCGGAAATGGGGGACACCGCACGTCATGGGCGTTCGCACAACGTCCCCTGCTCGGTCGGTGCAGAGGACGCTGCGCCCCTCCAAATAGTCTGCCACTAGCCGCCTCAGGTAAACTGGCACCCCGTGATACCGGAGCGCCTCCCTGATGCAGCTGAATGGCAGACTATTGAATGCGTTGGCGATGTCTAGGGACACCACCAACAGTACTTCCCCGCCGGTGACGGCCTCAGTCGCCAAATGTAACCAACCCTAACCATTTTTGGTAAATTTCTATATAATTATTTCTATAAAGTTGTTACACTAAAATGATAAAATATCTATCAGTTGATCCTATTTTTTGTTGTATTTATCATTGTGATATATAGATTAATATGGCCTAGTATACGGCTATATGATTGACCCCTATCAATATTAATTATCTACTACGAATACGAACAAAACAAAATACTACCCAATACTGGTTTATACATAACAGGGGGAAGAGAAAAGTAGTGATATTTTATCGAACTCGATACTTTAGTACAGACACGATAAATGTAAATAATTAAGAAGTATCTAATATGCCTGGACTTATATGTTATGTTCACTCAATATATTTCTTGATATAAAAGCTTATTGTTTATCGGTGGTATTAACGAAGTTGATATTATAGCAAATACATCTATATATATATAAAAGAAAGTCGTGTTAGTTACACTATTTATAACTCAAGAACGGCTGTACAGATTTGGCTGAAAATTGGTGGGGAGGTAGCTTAGAACCAGGCGACGGACATAGGATACTTTTTATCCTGTTCTTCTTCTTAATGGCAATGAGCTACTTTTTATTCCGTTCGATCGCGTTCCGGTGTGACGTGACATAAAATTTCAAATAGATTTTTTTTGTTTCTGTTTGTCCATTCGAACAGGTAAAGCGATCTAAGCCCATACAGCCAAGTCTGATACAATTTTCTTTATATTATTTAACATTTCTTTATATAAAATAGCTTATTTATAGTCATGTCCGTCAGTAAGTCAATTCGTTACCATTAATTAGGCGCTAAAAACCTAATAAAATTATTTTTCTGGGAATTTCGGTAGTATATGAAAATACACGTAAACCACACTTCAGCACCTTAACTGTATTATATTACATAAAATATCAGCAAAATTAATCAATATAACACTATAAAACACTAAAAAAATTAATATAATACAAGAGCTTAACATGACATTTCAATATTAGCACCGAAATTTATGTCAAAGAGAATACAACACTATGAAACGTAGGATAACAAAAACGCATTTGATATGTAGGGGAGGGTGAGGTGTTTACGGACAGCAGGTAATTGCGGACACTGTCTTACCGGCTTACATTATTCTTCTCGAACCCTGTACTTACATCCGCGGCGTCTATTGCGCCATTTTTTATGTCCGGATAGTTGTCAACGGGGGAATCCGCGCACGAGTTTCAAGGTAAGAGCGATCAATCATTTTAATATGTTTTCTTATAATTTTTTATGTTTACCTTTTGGGTGTATACTTTATGTCATTTCGTTTGAGCAAAAATTACCTACTACATTAATTACCTACACTTTTTTGATGTGAAAGGTCGAAAAGCATATGGGGTGATTGCAGACAATATTATTGGGGCAAATACAGACGACTGAATTTGACCCAATAATAATCTAAATAAACTAAAAAAAGATTAGAAACAGAGAAGATTCTAAGGTGTAAGAAATCTGAGAAATTTTGAGGATCAATCAGAATGCAAAGGACAATTCTGCATATTTTGCAGTATAAAGTATTCACCACTACTCCCTGATGACAGGATAATGTGCATAGTATGTCAAGAATGGCTACATGAAAAATGCACAGCTGGGAGCTCAAGTAGAGGCTATATTTGTCATTTTGTCAGGACAAGTAAACTGTCTGCATTACCCCAAGTGCTGTCCGTATTTACCCCATTCGTGCCGGGTAAATGCTGACAGCAATGGATTTGATTTTTTTTTTATTATAATGTCGTTGTTGATTCTAACTATACTTAAATTATATTACTTATTATTACTTAAATATATTTAATATGTTGATTCTATAGGTCATGAACCAAAATTTAATTACTAATAAAAACAGACTGATTAGCATTAATATTTTGTATTTTATTGAAGGATTCCCTTAGGTGTCTGTAATATCCCCACCCTCCCCTAATAATAAAACACAAATGACAGTTAAACGTAATTTTGTCTATAGTTAAGTATGGTTGAAAATTTGATAATTATAATTTTGTCAGAAATCAATAATCAGTAATTTGTATTCTCTTTGAATCATCATTAACAATGCCGTGACCAAGACGAGCGAATCTTTACCGACGAAGCTGTAATGATTCTTCCATTAGAGACTATATTTTCGGAAATTTAGAAAATATATTTACGAAAAAAAATTATGGCGGTACGAAGTTCGCCGGGTCAGCTAGTATTAAATAAATAGAAATCGGCATAATTTAAGTAAGTACTTAGAAGTCGGAAAAGTTTGTGTAATTCAGTGACTTTAACCTAGCGATTCGCGATTCATAACTAGGCTGAATTTTGACAATGAAAGAAAGAAAATTAATTTTAGTACACATAAATACGCATAGGTGGTGTGTTAGTTAAAATACCGACTTAGTGTTATGAGTTTGATTCCCACGCGAGGAAGGTGCCCCGGGGGCACTTTCTGGTAGTTGTCCCAAGCGTTGCCGGACGATGGCAACCCGAAAGGGTAACCCGCGGGAATGGCGATGGGGAGGGAATAATGGGGCCGCGTGTCATCCTTTCGTCGTCCTGGACGGAATGGACGGCTTACGTTCACACCGTAGCCTGTAAAAATGGAGTTCAATTCTCAAGCAGGACATTACATTGTGCGATCTATAAATGTTGTTTTGAGTCTGGATATCATTTTTATTCATTAATTATTTGCTAATAAGGTTATACAATGAATATTTCCTTACTGTTATGTGTAGTCCTTTTAAAGGACATTTTTTTTAGTTTGGTTTCTTTTTTAAAAGGTATAAACACTAAAAAGGTAAATAAAATAAATTATAGAAAAAAATAACAACGATAATACTTAAGAAAACTCTTGTTTTTTTAAGTATTATTGATAAACCAAGTAAGTATTCACCTCAGAAGTGGTGTTTAAAAAGAATAACAAGTTTATTTTCGTTTTTGGTAAGCAACATTTCAACTAAATTCAAATATCGTGAAAATAAGGTAATGAGCTTTCACAGGCAGGCTGGTTATTTTGTTGGTAATATATTTCTAAATAACTTTTTGCCTAGATATCTGCTGTACTGTGATGTTGATAGTCACTGATTTATTCATTTCCATTTTATATCATTACTAGCAAACCACCCTCGCTTCACTTCGGTTTCAGTCGCCTTACCCACGTAGTTCCCGTTCCCGTGGGAATACCGGAATAAAATATAGCCTTTATTACTTCCTAATATTATAGCTTTCCATTGGTAAAATAATTTTTGAAATCGATTAGGTAGTTTAAGTGTGAAAGCGTAACAAATAAATAAACAAACTTACTTTCGCATTTATAATATACATACATACATACATATAATCACGCCTCTTTCCCATAGGGGTAGGCAGAGACCACTTCCTTCCACTTGCTACGATCTTGACATACCACTTTCGCCTCGTCCACATTCATTAATCTCCTCATACATGTTCTTCGGTTCAGGGTACTCCTAACCTGGCCTTTCTTAAGAACGTCCCCGATTTGATTGTGGAACGTCCGCCTCGGTCTTCCCCTTCCAACACTTCCGTTCACATTCGCCTTATAAATTCTCCTTGTTAGTCTCCTTTCATTCATTCTCTCTACATGGCCGAACCAACTTAACATACCTTTCTCAATCCTTGTCACTACATCTACATTCATTTCACAACGTTCCCTAATTACTCTGTTTTTAATTCTACTCGTATCACTCAATTTCACACCAATCATGCTCCTCAGCGCTCTCATTTCCACAGCATTTATTCTACTTTCGTGCTTCTTCTGCCATACCCAGCTCTCACTTCCATACATTAGAGTTGGTACAAGCACTCCCCTATGCACAGCCAAGCGAGCCTTCTTAGACAGGCTTTGGCTGCCCATAAAGGTGCGCAAAGCACCATTCACCATATTTCCCTTACACACTCTTCTTTCAATATCACTTTCACATTTACCATCTCTCGCAAATGTAGATCCCAGATATACAAACTCTTGCACTTGTTCTAATATTTCCTCTTCTATACGTATATTGCATTCCGTCATAGCTTCTTCCCTTTCAAATACCATAACTTTCGTCTTCTTTACATTAATTTTCATTCCTTTTCTTTCAAAAGCCTCATGTACTGCTGTTACCATCTCTTGCAACTCATTCACCGACGAAGCAAGTAGAACTTGATCGTCAGCGTAGAGAAGACATTTGATAAGTAATCCATTCATTCTCAGTCCATATTCACTCTCTTTTAAATCAGTCAAGCAGTTGTCCATGAATAGGTTGAACAGCCATGGTGACGCTACACATCCTTGTCTAACACCCTTTTGGATGCTAAACCATTCAGTGTATGCTCCCTCTATTCTGACACAGGCACTGGAGTTCTCATAGAGAGACTGCAGTGCCCGTATCAGGTTGTCGTTCACCCCATGCAAAGACAATGCTGACCACAATTCATTCCTAACCACTCTATCATAGGCCTTTTCCAAATCCACGAAAGCGCAATAGACCTTCTGGTTTTTAGCCAAGAATTTTTCGGCTATGCAACGTAAGGAAAAGACCTGGTCCGTGCATCCCATTCCCTTTCTGAATCCTGCTTGCACATCCCAGACTCTTTCATCCGTCTCTTTTATAACTCTCCCTATCAGTACCTTAGCATACAGTTTGCCGACGACGCTGAGAAGGCTTATGCCGCGGTAATTGGCGCAGTCTTGTTGCGACCCTTTTCCCTTGTATAAGGGCACGATTACAGCCTTGCACCAGTCTTCTGGTACTCGACCCTTTCTCCAACACAAGTTGAAAAGGTGGTGCAACTGACTCACCACTATCCCGTCGCCAGCCCTCAGCATTTCGACCGACACCCTATCATATCCCGCAGCTTTACCTAACTTCATATACTTCATTGCAGTCATGATCTCATCTGTACCTATCTCGCAATCACAGTCATAATCACTCTGCTCCTGTTCTAGCATCTGAATCAGTTCCTCGTCCTTATCAAATAAACTTTCAAAATATTCCTTCCATCTTTTCAACACGCAATCTGGTCCTTTCATAAAACTTCCATTCTGACTTCTGATTTTAGTAAGCTCCGAGTTTGTAGAACTCCCTCGAGCAATCCTTATGGATTTCCAGAATAGCTTTATGTTAGACCGGAAATCCCCAGCAAGCCTCCTGTCAAGCTCATCTTTTCGCTCATCTTTCTTTTTATTTACTGCTTTCTTTACCATCTCTTTCAAACATTTATACTTCTCTTTTGCTTCGTCTACATCCTCATTTGTCGCCTTTTGCATTCTTAAGTTAGCTTTTGTTGCTAACCAGTCCATCCATGCTTTCTTTTTCTTACCTATAACCACTTGTACATCTTTATCCATACAGACCTTATACTGCTTCCTTCCCTTTTTCCTTTTCGAAACACCACATACCTCAACAGCAACATTCACAACTCCTTCCTTAAAAGTCTTCCACACTTCCTCTATCTCACTGAACTTGTCTACATCTTTAAGTCTCTCATTCAACCTTTCGCAAAAGACTTCCTTTACAATCGTATCTTGTAAACTTTCCACTTTTATCCTTTCTAAATCATTCGCAAAATTCTTTACCCGATGTCGCCAGCGTTTAAAGAGACCACTTATTCGGGATATCACCAGGAAGTGGTCTGTGTCAATACTGACTCCGCGGTACGCTCGGGTATCTAAGACATTCTTCCTCAATCTTTCGTCAACAATTACAAAGTCAATCATACTTCTTGCCCCACATTCTTCTCTCGTAAAAGTGTGGATCCTCTTGTGAGCAAACATGGTATTTGTCACAAAAAGATTCCATCCCAAACAAACCTCCAGCAAACATTTTCCATTTTCATTCACTCTATCGTCGCCAAACTTACCAAGAACCTTTTCATATCCATCACGCTTTAGGCCTACCCATCCATTAAAATCTCCTAACATAATAATCCTTTCATTATCCCTACATTTCATCAGAATATCTCTCATACTATCCCAAAACTCCACGTTTTGCTGCTTGGCTTCCGTGGAGCCCCCCGAGCCCAAGTCTGTCGGTGCATAGACACCTAGGACAAAGAGGCGGGTGAGACCAATTTTCAGCCTCAACCATAAGAGCCTGGGATTCACACATTCATACTCAGACATACATTCAACCATTCTCGCAGAAAGGATTAAACCGACTCCTTGTTTACCTCGGCTGGTGTTAGGTACCCCGGACCAGTACGCCACATAGAGTCCATGACTCGTGGTATTACATCCTTTCCGCTTTGTTTCATTTACACACATAACATCAATCCCTCTTTCGTCCATCACCTGGCATACTTCATCTATTTTCTCATTTATTCCTCCTCTTACATTCAGCGTAGCAAAGCGGCTCTCTGTGGGCCACTTTTCGCCCCCGATGGAAACGAGACGTGACGTGTCGCGAACCACATCGCCGCCCTTCCTACAGTTTTTATTTTTATCGAAACTCATAGCGTTCCCACGAGAAGCAAGGGAATTACTCTGTCCATCCCAGTAGAGCCCCGCTTACTAGGATAAGGTTAGCCATATTCTGGGGTCACCCGGTCCCAGGGCAATCGGCACGCTAAAGACTAGGCTCGCCCCTAGCCACGCATCTATCGGCACGGCAGACCTTAGATTGGCGGAGGAGGAAGGAATTAAAGGAAGTGGGATAGGACTGGGCGTTATAGATAGGAAGTTAAGAAAGGATGGGATAATAGGGATTAGGGACACCACTGCCTCGGAAGATAGGGTTTAGTACAGTGGTAGCTCGGGAAGCCGGGGACGCATACCCCGAATTATCCTACCACAATCGCCGGACAGGCATATCATGGAAGAGTAACCCCTGGCCCATTTATAATATTAGTAAGGATTATCCGTTATTTTTTTATATGAATTTGTGTGTCGCGTGTGAGTTTTCGTATTCAACACTAACAGTAGACACAAACATCTTATATCTTTAAACGAGCAATTCTTGTATATACATATATATATTCAGGATCTCGGAAACGGCACCAATGATTTTGATGAAACTTTTCATACTAGAGGTTTCAAGGCCAAAAATCGATCTAGCTAGGTTTTATTTGTAGAAAATGTTGTTTTTTCGGTGTTTTTAGCAAAACAATACAATGACATTAAATTAAAAAAAAATATGAATTCAAATTTCGCCGTCAATGTCATGAGTTACGATAGCTCAGTTGGGAAGTTGTCCAGTTTTATTTTTGTTTTGCTTTAGCATTCAAACAGCATCGGATCAAATCTCGGTGTTATTATTATTCTCTTTTTGTATTTTTTTATATTTTTTTCAAAATTTAATTTTTATTTTTATTAATATATATCTAAGTAAATTCGACAAAAATACAACAAAAATATTAAGAGCGAAGCACGGTCATCCAGATATTATTATTTAATTGAGCTCCTAAGAAGGCAGCAATTCCATAACCATGCAACATTTTTATGATTAAATAGCTGACCCGGCGAACTTCGTAACGCCATAATTTTTTTCGTAACTATATTTTCTAAATTTCCGAAAATATAGTCTCTAATGGAAGAACCATTACAGCCATCGATATATATGTACTATGTACTAGATTTCGCGATCCGAACACTTGCTTTGTTCGACTGAACTGTACTGCAATCCGTACACCTTACTTTAGTGTGCCTACGATCTTCATGTAGTGTGGATGCATACAGGACAGCGGTATTAATACGAAAACTTGGATGATTCGAGTCAAAACGTGAACCTGGATGTGAATAAAAATTCTTTACTCATTTAAGTAAAATGTTTTGTTGTTAAAGTGAATAAATAGGTAATTATATCGAAATAACATAATTAAAACAAAATATTCAAATATAATACATTTAAATGTCGTCACACCATCTTTGATCATAGACTAAAACCCGCAGATGTTCAATTACACAACTCGTTGAGGTAAAAATATATATGACTAAAAACAGAGATGATGTTTCACGAAACTATTTTGATTGCTTACATTCTTTTTTCTATAATACATATTATCAATTAATACTTATTTGTCAAAGGTCAGAAATAACGACGACGTGCCCCATTGGAATAGAGTATGTGTTTTTTTTTATGAATGTAGGTACAAAAATTGACACTTCTATAGTGTAAAATCGTTGTGTAACGTGTAGTTACTATAGTAACCACACGTTACACAACTTTAAAGCGATCTAGCACTGTGTGTCTCAATGTTTGGCTTAGACTACTATTTATTGTTTCAGCGCTGCAGCGAACTTTAGTGTAATTAATAACTGTTATCAAAATGGAATAAAATATTTATTCGGGATAGCTTCTCTATACATATAACTCTATACATATAACTCTATGATTACAGCTTTGTCGGGAAAGATTCGATAGTTTTGGTCGCGACATTGTTTATGATGATTCAAAGAGAATACAAATGACTCATTATTGATTTCTGAAAAAATTATAATTATCAAATTTTCAACCATACTTAACTATAGACAAAATTTAGTTTAGCTGTCATTTGCGTTTTATTATTACATATCAAATGCGTTTTTTTATACTACGTTTCATAGTGACTTGTATTCTGTTTGACATTTTATGTCACGTCACACGGGAACGCGATCGAACGGGATAAAAGAATTATTGGCGAAATCTTATAAACACCATTAAAAAAATAAAAGGGGTAAAAAGTATCCTATGTCCGTCTTCTGATTCTAATCTACCTCCCCATCAATTTTTAGTGAAATCGGTGCAGCTGTTCTTGAGTTAAAAATAGTGTAACTAACACGACTTTCTTTTATATATATATATATATATATACATATATATATATATATAGATATTCGTAATTAAACTGACAACATTTCTTCTCTTTTATTGCAAACGGTGGCAAACGAGCAAACAGTACACCTAATGGTAAGTATTGCGGCTGCTCATAGACCTCTGCTAGGGCACTGCCTACTGTGAAGAGAGTGAAGGGAATATGAATGCGTGAAATGAAGTTCGGTGATACAAAGGCATCACCACACGCAAACACCCTCGGAAAGTTGGGTTGCCGGTTCTCTCGCTCACCGAACGTAACAAATTGCTACTACTCAGACGTTGACTTTCTGCAAGAGTATGGTACTACCCCGGAGAGACCGGCTCATGGCTGTAGACAAACAACTGTGAACAGTGTAATCCTACCACTATGAAATAAAGTATAAGCATATATACTACTAGCAACCCGCCCTCGCTTTGCTTCGGGTTTAGTCGTTTTACCCGCGTAGTGCCCGTTCCCGTGGGAATACCGTGATAAAATATGGCCTAGTTTACGCCCCGGTATTATAGCTTTCCATTGATGAAAGAATTTTTGAAATCGGTCTAGCCGTTTTGAAGATTACCCGGAACAAACAGACAGACAGATAAAAAAATATAAAGTGATTTTTAGGCATGTGTATAGTGTAAATAACCGTGAGTATGAAAAAAGCCTATTATTTTGACATTACAAATATACACTCCAATTTTATTTATTGGTATAGATAAGGATACTTTTATTGCTATATGAATATATTTACTTCAATTAAAAGAAAAAAATCGTCAGTAGATAAGTTTGTCGAGTCTTTGTAGGAGAATGAAAATTCCTAAAGAATACTTTTGGGATTATAAATAGACTGTAATGAGTGCCCAAAAATATTGAGTTACTCTTGCCTTTTCTTTGTAAGTTGTCAAAGTGTTCACTATATTTTATGACTCCCTTTGTGCTTAGCGCTTCAATACTAGCATAATTTATCGTTTACTGAAAATTCTGTTGGCTTTCAGTCAGAAATATATTTTGTATTTTATATTTTTATATTCTAACTTTATTTTGGTCTCAGTTAATGATATATTGTTTTGAATTCTTCATAAACTAGCTGTCCCGACAGTCATTGTTCTGTTCAAATAACAAAAATAAAAGGAATTCTCCTTGAAATCCACAGCAGCGCCAGCCGGGTCTAATTGTGAACCTAAACCATTCTCGAATCCCCTTGAACGCACACAAAAAAAAAATCATCAACATAGGTCCAGCCGTTTAGTAGGAATTCAGTGACCTACACAAAAAATGTATATATAAAGATAATATCATCTCGGGTCAAACATGTCCCAATTCTGGGCTCGAGTCACCTCCCCAATTAATTGACCTACTATACCATGCTGGTCCAACATGTTGGTATGGGATTTTATTTCGAGTTATAATTCTCTTGCATAGACGTTATCATCATCATCATCATCATCTTGCTCTTATCCCAATTACTTGGGGTCGACGCAATATGTCATCTGTTTTGACATATTGCAAAAAGTTTCGGCAATGACTTTTATGACCAGCCGCCTGCCTGACGTCAACCCTCCTTGGGAATGTAATCGTTGACCCAAATGGTACCAGATGGAGTTGGTCCGGGTCAATCTAGGGCTCTTAGTCGTCTTTTACGACACCCACGAGTAAAGCAAGGGTTGGTAGTATTCGAAGCCGCTACCACACAGCAAATACCACACGCTTGCATAGACGTTATATGCATATTATATCCCTCGGCGTCTTTTACGATATCAAGATAGAAAGTGGGGAATTGTATTCTTTTTCCGTCACCACACGAAAAAAGAATACAATACATATAAACAATAGAAGCTTTCTAAAAAAAAATTGTGAAGATTTAGTCTAATATTTTATTCCAATCTTATATATATTTTCTCAAGTCTGTTTTTCGGTCGGTTCACGAGATCTTCCTTAATTGAAATGAAATTCCATGATGATGATATTTCCCCCTTTATAAAGCTTATCGTGCCAACAAATGACTAAAAATAGATCCGTGGTGTAAAAATGTACCGTTTCTCTTGAATTTGAGATTTAAAATCATTTAAGAAGAGATTATCTGGTGCGCATTGCGAAATTTAAATGGGTCTACCTTAATTCATCACCCTATTGAAGTTAACTATTAGAAATAGGGCTGAGAAATTGGTCCCGCCATATTATATTTTTAACCTATAGCCATCATTTTTTTGGAGATAACCATCTTTTTTTTAGTATATATTATTGAAAACTTAGCTTATCTATCCATCAAAACATCAGCCCATAGATGTCCACCGTTGGACATAGGCTTCCTCACGAGAATGTCACTTGGAACGGTCCTGTGCCACTTGGATCCAACGGTTATCTATCACTTTCAAGATTCCATTGTGGTATATCCATTGTTATTTCTAGATGCTAATTTTTCGGGCTATTTCGGTTACATCCGTTCTTATATGGATTTCTGTATGCCGGATTTTATTACAGAGAAATACCGAGCTTATACCTCTCCATAGTACGTTGAGCGACATTTAGCCTTTTTATGGAGCCGACATTTGAAAATCATTTTTGAGTGCCGATGTCATCGCTGGTAACACACACGGGTTATAAACACTTTAAACACTTGTTTTCGGACACTGCAGCATATTGATGGTTAAGTTGTTCAAACGAAACGTGTTATTTCTACATTTAATAAATATAATTTTCTATACAATTAAATTAGGAAAATGTATTTATAGAAATTGACTAGATTACGTAAACTAGTCGCATAAAACTAAAGTCTCACTATTAAGCTTGCGTTTTCTTCACTGTGACTTACCATACCGTACCTATACGTAGTTTTTTTTTTCTCTTGCATCGAAGTTATGTATATATTATACCCCTTAGTCTCTTACAACATTTACGGACAAGAGAAGAGGTAATTAATTGTATTCATGCTTCGACATCAACCGGATAAAATATATCTAAATATTGAATACTATATATATATAATACTAGCGGATCCAACAGACGTTGTTCTGATCAAATCTGTAAAAAAATAGTAAATTGAATTCTGTTTGTAATCGATCGCAGCGCCACCTACCGGTTCCAATTATTGATCTAAACCGAATAGTTTGAATGTTCCGAATGACTATTCCGATCGATATGAAAATTCATATCCATCGGAATGGCCACAAAAATCATCAAAATTGGTCCAGCCGTTTAGAAGGAGCTTAATTACAAACACGAACAGAAGATTTATATATATAAAGATAGAAAAGTTTATATAGTCGAAAAAAGGTTACATTAGAAAAGTATATATAAACGTCAAGTTTTCTTAAATTTTATAATTTTCTGTGCAACTTTCTTATTTTTTTTTCCGTAAAGGCCTATTTTTAAATATTAGAAAATTAAAAAAAAGATGGATGAAATCGGTAAAGTCGTTCTCAAGTTATGTTATTGTCCCGCCTGAACAGCGCCACCTACCGGGCCCAATTGTGAATCTAAACCATCCTCAAATCTCCTTGAACACACACAAAAAATTTCGACAACATCAGTCCAGCCGTTTAGTAGGAGTTCAGTGACATACACACGTACGCTATAAATTTATATATAAGATATATACTTCAATTCTTAAGATTAGACGTCATCGACGAAACGCTCTTAGGAAAGAAATACTCCGTCTTTAAATAATTCTCGTCGCATTGATTTAGTATGCATATACGTAAAATACTCAGTGACAAACTCATTGATTATTCTCATACAGAATCTTTCGAAGCAATCATCAGTCTATCGAGTCGAAGCAAATTACGAATTCAAACTTGAAGATAGCTCCTGACATCAAGAGTTTCATTGAGTTATGGAAGTTCTTCAAAGAAAACGAGACAATTTTTATACCTTATTTCAGATTCTGTTTCTTAATGTCACTTTTAAAAAGAATAAGGTATTATTAGACCCCATTTGACTTTATAAGTAAATTTATATTGATTTGGCAGCAAGTTTTGTTTGAATTCTATTGATTGGATATATGTTATTGAAAAGTTCTAGTTAATGGTCCACACTAAATCTACGAAAAAATGGGGCAGAATAAAATATGGCGTAATATTTTTCTTCCATACTTTTCTGTTTGTAAATATAATCATAACTAATATTAATAATGCGGAGGTGAGTTTCTTTGTAACCCCTTCACGCTTTAGTAACTCATACGAACGCGTTGAAATTTTGCGGATAAAAAAGGAGTGTCCTCGTAAAAAAATCGTGCTGTTGCCGAGGGAATGAAAAATTTATTGGTGATTATAAATTTAAGTTATAAATTATACTTACAAGATACAGAGAAATATGTCAGAGAAAGCATTTGTGAACTACTCTCGTGAATTGGATTTCCACACGACACAGTTATTGAGATACAATATAAACAATATAAGTTTTTTTTGTATGCTTAATCCGTTAAAAATGAAAGGAAAATAAAACGGCTCCTTCGACACTGAATACAAATTAGTCGTACAAATTACTTAATAAGAGTTGCAAGCAGAATTACTTAGTATTAGAGGCAGCTGGCACAGACTACTCGTTGTTATTTCAGGGCCATCATATTTTAGGGTGTATTCATTATTATTAGAGAAACACGTAACGCGGCTACACTATTCGTAATATTTACGTAGTATCAGTTTCTAACGGTATTTAGCCTGACAATATTTGGACTGAATTTATTTTTGTATATCAGAAAGTAAATTATGACTTTATGAATTTTTGCATCTTAATAAGTGATTGAATTTATCAATGATTGCAGGTTATCCGCGCTGTAATTGTGAATCGGCTTTGAAAAGTTTAGCAGGGGGAAAGGGTTGGCATTTTCAAGGATTTTCTTTTTTTTACATTAAGATTCTTAAAATAAACTCTAAGAAGATATTTAAAATAAACTCTTATTGTGGTAGGGCCACACTGTTGACTGTAGTCTGTCAACAGCCGCGGGCTGGTCCGTATGGGATAGTACCACACTCTCGCAGAAAATCGACGTCTGAGTAGTAGCAATTTGTTACTGCGCTTCGTTCGCTGCAAGAGAGAGTTGGAAGCCCAACTTTCCGAAGGTGTTTGCGTGTGGTGTATTTTAGTGACGCCTTTAGTTTCACTGAAACTCATTGCACGCATTCACACTCCCTTCACTTTCTTCACGGTAGGAAGCGTCCTATCAAAAGTACATGAGTGGCACCAGTACCTTCAGGTGTACTGTTAGCTCGTTTGCCACCGTTTGCAATAAAAAAGAAAAGAAAAACCTGTAGGTAATTAATATTAAAATTGATAGGAAAAATTTCAAAGCAAAACAATTTAGACAATTATGATATTTTTTTAATCTGTTATTTATACTGTATTACTATGATACTTTATTTCATACTAAGTTAACTTTCGCCCCCAAGCGATGAAAGTAGGAATAAATTTATTATGATGTGAACAAGTTGTACTGAATCTTGTAGATTAATGCCAAAAGATATAAAGCGTCTATTTGCTTGAGTTCTCGTTGAGAATACATAACACTACACGCTTGTATAAGAATGATGTCATCATCATCATTTCAGCCTATTGCCGTCCACTGCTGGACGTAGGCCTCCCTTATGTTGCGCCACAATGTGCGGTCCTGTGCCGCCTGCATCCAACGACGCCCAGCAACTTTCACTAGGTCGTCGGTCCACCTAGTGGGGGGGCGTCCTACACTGCGTCGTCCGATGCGTGGTCGCCACTCGAGAACCTTTCTTCCCCAGCGGTTGTCGGTTCGTCGAGCGATGTGGCCTGCCCATTGCCACTTCAGCGTGCTAATTCTTCGTGCTATGTCGGTTACACCCGTTCTTCTGCGGATTTCTGTATTCCGGATTCTATCTCGCAGAGAAATCCCAAGCATAGCCCGTTCCATAGCACGCTGAGCGACTTTGAGCCTTGATATGAGGCCTACATTTAGGGACCACGTTTCCGTGCCGTAAGTCATCACTGGTAACACACACTGGTCGTAGACCTGTGTTTTCAGACACTGAGGTATGTTGGACGAGAAGATCCTCTTAAGTTTCCCGAACGCTGCCCAACCGAGTTGGATTCGTCGGCTGATCTCTTTCTCGAAATTGGATCTACCTAACTGGACTGTTTGTCCTAGGTAAACATAGTGATTGACAACTTCGAGAATCGCATTGCCAACTAGGACCGGTACAGGAATGACATGGGTATTTGACATGACTTTCGTCTTGTCCATGTTCATTCGTAGACCCACTAGTTGGGATACCCTGCTGAGATCATTGAGCATAGTGCCAAGGTCCTCCATGGATTCTGCCATAACGACGATATCGTCTGCGAATCGAAGGTGAGTGATGTATTCGCCGTTAATGTTGATGCCGAGTCCAGTCCAGTCTAAGAGCTTGAAGACAACTTCCAGTGCAGTGGTGAACAGTTTCGGAGAGATGACATCTCCCTGTCTCACGCCTTTCTGCAACTGGATCGGTTTCGTACTCTTATCCCGGATACGGACTGACATTGTGGCGTTCCTATACAAACACTTCAGCACTTCGATATAGCGATGGTCGATTTGGCACCGCTGAAGGGACTGCAGCACCGCCCAAGTTTCGACTGAATCAAAGGCTTTCTCATAGTCCACAAACGCTAAGCACAGGGGCCGATTATACTCCTCGGTCTTTTGTATAATCTGCCGAAGCGTGAGGATATGGTCTATGGTGCTATAGCCTTTTCGGAAGCCG
The DNA here is from genome assembly GCA_032191425.1 of Lymantria dispar. Taxonomy (NCBI): domain Eukaryota; kingdom Metazoa; phylum Arthropoda; class Insecta; order Lepidoptera; family Erebidae; genus Lymantria; species Lymantria dispar. The sequence goes on along the minus strand of CM063452.1, from coordinate 24,184,048 downwards.
GCTTGTTCGGGCGGCTGGAAGTCATCGAGCTTGCGCGTGAGTCGATTGGTAATGACCCTCGAAAACAACTTATAAACATGGCTCAGGAGTGAGATGGGTCTGTAGTTCTTTAAAAGAGCTTTGTCACCCTTCTTGAAGAACAGCACCACCACACTCCTGGTCCACGACTCTGGAACGTCGCCCCCGAGGATAACGGAATTAAATAGCTTCTGAAGGGCTATTAATACCGGCTTGCCGCCCGCCTTCAAAAGCTCTGCCGTAATTCCGTCATCTCCCGGTGCCTTACCTTAACTGTCCATAGAACCTTTCGACCTCTCCCAAGATCTCACTTTGGGATGAAATGACAGTGCCGTCATCGGTCTTCAGCTTAGTCATTTGGCTTTTCCCAATAGACAGATCTTGTGCGAACACTTTCGAGCCACGATTCCGCTCTATCGCTTCTTTAATACGGAACGTATTAAATCGGCGAATATCGCGACGCACAGACCTGGAGATCTGTCTATTTAGCTGCCTATGTTTGGACCAATCGGCTGCAGACTGCACCGTCATCTCTTTTCTCCTCTCCATGAGCTCGAGAGTCTGGTCAGAAAGTTTTTTAGGTCTATTAACGCGGTGAGCCTTGAAAAATTTCGACCCAACCGCGTGGACAGTTTCCACGAACCTGTTGTTCATATCGTTCGGAGATTCGCACTCGTCCAGACATTGGAAGCGATTATGTAGTTCGAGTTGAAAGTTTTCGAGGTTCTGGTATTGGACAGATGTAGGTCGGAGTGTAGACTTCATCAAGCGTGACCGCTCGACTTTTGTATGGATATTCAATGTGCCTCGTACCATCCGGTGATCGCTCCCAGTTTTAATTCTGCTGATCACTGAGACATCATTGAATATCTGTCGTTTGTCTGACAAGATGAAGTCTATCTCGTTTTTTGTTGAACCATCGGGGCTAATCCAGGTCCATTTCCTTTGTGGCTGCTTCCTGAAGAAGGAATTCATCATAAAGAGGCTTTCCTTCTCCAGAAAATCAGCCAGTTTCTGGCCCCTCTGGTTTCTCTGTCCATATCCATGTTTCCCCACTCTCAACTCATCATCACTCCCTTTGCCTAGTTTCGCGTTAAAGTCTCCCATAACCACCGTGAAGTGGGTTTTGGACGCGTGTGTGGCTTTCGAGATGTCCTCGTAAAATGCCTCCACCTCGTCGTCGGAGTATGTCGAGGTCGGTGCGTATACCTGTATAACCTTCAGCGAATACCTCTTGGTAATTCTGAGTATAAGGTACGCTACCCTTGTCGACACACTCTCGATCCTCTCCACGTTGTCTATGAGAGACTTACGAACGATAAACCCTATACCACCTTGGGACGGGTGATCGCCCTCCCGGTAGAAGAGCAAGTTTCCAGACTGGAGGATTATCGTGCCCTCGCCCTCTCTTCGCACTTCTGATAATCCTACAATATCCCAGCGGATTTTGCTCAATTCCTCTTCCAGCTCGATGACCCTCTCGTCAGTCCTGAGTGTCCGAATGTTGTGTGTTACCAGGGCCAAGGGTCGTTTTTGTTGGTAGCCGGATCGCTGCCGGAGATTCCTCGCACCCCCCGCTCCACCACTACTGGGCCCGCCACCAAAATGAGCCCGTAGGGTACCGGAGCCGCCGTGACTGGGGGCCATTTTTTTGTTGTACGCCATTTTTAAAAAGGGGATATTGCCGTAATCGCCACGCTTGGCAGGCGGGTTGGCGATCGCAGTATGGATGTTTTACGTTTCCCAGGAGAGAGCTGCTGCCCACTCTCCTGGTGAACCCTCAGCCGATTTTTACGACTCCCACGGGCAAGTAAGGGGTGGCGACACATGTATTCTCAAACCGTCGCCACACGGTCGACGATGATGTAAGAGGGAGAAATAACATGTTAGTATTTTAAATAAAGCTCATCAGTTTGTGGCAAGGTCTTTTGGATAAAAGCGAGAGGAATTTGTATTTCCACGTAGCAATTTTTTGTGGTCATTTTTTTTTATTATTTCTCTATTAGATAGTTTTACTTTGTGATATTCTCATGTATAAATTTTATCATCGCTATTCTTATCTATATATAAAAAAATCAATTGCTGTTCGTTAGTCTCGCTTAAACTCGAAAACGGCTGGACCGATTTGGCTAATTTTGCTCTTGAATTACTTGTGGAAGTCCAGGGAAGGTTTAAATGGTGAGAAAATATGGAAATTTTGCGAGTAAAATACTAAAAAAATTAATTTAAAAAACCATCAATTTGTCCATACAAATTTATTTTTATTTATTTTATTTATTTATTTATTTACTATAAAACTTACAGCAATCATTACAGGCAACAAGCCCAATGCGACAGAGTAGTGAACTATCTTAATCTATAATACCTAGTGTTATGTTCTCACTATCTAAAAGAAAAAAATTAAATAATAAACAAGTCACTCTAAATAACAGAGGAAGTAAGCGGCCTTTGTGAATACGTTCAGTGAACACGAGAATAAATCTATTTGGTGGGCGAGTGTGTTAAGCACACGCAGCGCCCGCACCAGCGGTGTGCACTGCAGGAGTTTGGTGCGCGCGCGGGGCACCGCCAGCAGCGGCGTCCGCCGGCGACGACCTATGTATTCGTCCGGAACGCACAGCTGAACCTCCGACAAGATACCCGGATTGTGGATCTTACCGCGCATTACACCGAATATGTAGGTGGCAAGAGCTACTTCCCTTCTTACTTCGAGCCTGTTATATCCCACCATTCCCAGAATAAATTGTTCTTACCTGTCAAACATTTGATGTTCGTCCCGTCAGTTCGTTATTTTTGGCATAATTACGTGTAGATCTAGATTTAAAAAAAAAGGTTTTGGAATTGATAAGAAAAGGCGGTATATTAAATAGCTAGAACACAATTCAACAAATGGGGGTGTCGTAAAAGACGACTAAGGGATATAATATGCGTATAATATCTATGCAAAAGAAGAAAAACTCGAAGAAAACCCAATATTAATACGTCTGACCAGCGTATTAGGTCGATTTTCCTCCCCTAGTGTAGGAGGTGCGAGCTCGACAGTTGGACGTATATGGGTTGAGACTATGATGATGATTTATTAGCCTCCTACAAATGGCGTAAAGTTGCGGATTAAGGAAATATATTACTTTCCGTAAATTCCATCGAGTTAGATTAACAATAATACCATTATATCGACATGTTTGTGGCCGAGGCCGGCGACCATCCCATCTTCGGCAGGAGCACCAGCCTCTGCTCCTTCCAACATCCAGGGAACACGCCAAACGCTATTCAACGCCACGGATGACAAGAAACTCGGTGGGTGGCCCAATGGCGAAGGACAGGAATTACGGTGGATTATGAGGCCACGGGCCGTCCTTTCATCGCCCCGGATAGAATGGACGGCGTCTGCGCTGACTATAGCTCACAAAAAAAAAAATACACTGAGGCGTAAATCATCAATGTAGTCTACTGAGTATCATAACCAGCTTGTTTTTTTATTCATTACATTCAGCATATTATTATGTTAATAATCTAAAACTCACTTTGTATTTACCAACAGTAACTACGAGGAGCGGGTCACTCCCTTCCCTCCATTATGGTTGAGGGGAGTAATGGTTGTTCTAGTGGTTAACTCGTGATCGGGTGCCGCTTGCGGGATCTGATCCAGCCATAATCATCTCATAATATTTGTGATTATTATTATATTTGTGAATTATATTACCTATATAATATTTCGAATGGCATCACACTGGAACTCTTAATAAGCATGTTGCAAGATGTAATTTTATTTAAGTGAAATTAGAAAAATAAATAGACAATCCCGCTAAGTTTCTTACCGGATCTTCTCAGTGCGGTCGCGTTCCGATCCGGCGGTAACTTTAAGAAAAAATGTAAAAAACATGACAAGTGGCCCCGCGGGGTTTAAACATAATAAATAATTTGAATTTGAATCTATCTATGAATTAATGTTATTAATTATTTCCGTATGGCGACGGAGTAAGAATACTATTTCAACACTATCACTCATCTGGCCCGTAACTATAATAAAAGACTAAAGAAAATAATATGTCTATAATATCTACGTAAGGGAAGCCAACTACTAATCTTCAGTTGTAGCATGTTTCATCTATAAATTTTACTAGGCAATACTTAAAGAAATGAACTATGTAGAATACTTTCATGCATAAACCAGAGAGAAACCCTTAGGTATAAACGTGCTAAGTCTTTAATGTATTACTGTTATACACATAAGTTTCAGTATATCTAGATTCTCTTAAAGCTTATAAACTAACAAAAAGCTTAATACCTGAGCTTAGCTGTAGTTTCTAGGGATAATAGCTTACTTAGTTAATGCAGTTCACCTTGAAAATTAACGGTAACTTACTAATAACATGCTAAACCTTTTACTAAGCACTTCTGGAGATCGGTATTTAACTATATATAGGCCATTAGCTCTTATATGTTATGTTAATTATTAAAATACTCGTATTATGTAGGAGATGAAATGAGATATAAAGTAAAAAAATATTGTACTTTGTTCTACTCTATCGATTATTTTTTTTATTTTACCGACTATTATTTTGGTTATTTTTATACAAAAAACGGTTTCAACCTGAAGTTTTGATAGTATTTTAAGCAGTAATTTACCTTAGATTAAAATTTTGACTATTTATTTTGTTAAATGTATAGCTCCAAACATTTCACACTCAATACCTTTACTCGGAGCTGTCGTAAACCATAAGGGATATAATATATATAAAACCCAACCCCCCTCTAACCAGCGTCGTATAGTAGCTCAATTTCTCTCTTATTGAGGAGAAGACTCATTACCGAGCTGTGGGAAGAGCTGAAATGTTAATAACGATTTAAAAATTATTCTTCATATACACCAATACCCTTTATGACTTGTAAATTTCATAATTTAATGTACTTATATATTACTAACTTTATGCATTAACCAAGATTGGAATAACATCACAGTGATACGAAATTGATCTATTTAATATTAAGGTTCGATCGTATATACACAACGTATTGAGTTTTGGCCTTACCATTATATTTGTCTTCTAAGAAAGTAATGTTCAATGTATTAAATAGATATAGATTAAGATTTAAAAAAAAGTATTTAATTTCAAATATTTCAATCCATCCATTCATTAGTCATAGACTTCCACTGTTGGATATAGGCCTTCCCACGAGAATGCCACTTGAAACGGTTCTGTACCTCTTACGTATATTGGTTCCCTGCGGCTTTCAAGATGTCGTCAGTCTGCCTAATATGGGGTCGTCCTACGCGGCTTCGTTCGATTCGTGGTCGCTACTTTAGAATCTTTTTCACAACAATTATCGGTTCGAGCGATGAGGCTTGCTCATTTCTATTTCAATATGCTAATTCTACGGGCTATGTCGGTTACAGCCGTATTTCTACGAATTACCGTATACCGCATTCTATCACATAAAGAAATACCAAGCATAGCACTCTCCATAGAACGTTCAGCGACTTTCAGCCTTTTTATGAAGCCAACAATTGGAGACCTTTTTTCAATGCCGTATGTCAGCTATAGTAACACATACTGGTTATAAACCTTCAAATATTTAAATATCAGTTTAATTCGTTTAACCCGAAGTTTTATGGAATAATTAAATACCTGATTTATTAATATGTATAAGAATTGTAGGTATTGTAAATATAGGTTAGATACAGGTGAAGAGCAATGATTACTCTGATTTTATTATCTAGGCGTGAACAAACATTGTTGATAGATAGAAATAAACAAAATTACTCTAAAAAGTCTAGGTTTATTACTATCACTATGTTAAACTAAATAAATATTATAGACTCTATACCAATAAATAAAATTGGAATGTCTGTTTGTAATGTCAAAATAATAGGCTTTTTTCATGCCCATACGGTTATTTGCACTATGCATATGCCTAAAATGCACTTTATATTTTTTTGTCTGTCTGTTTGTTCCGGGTAATCTTCAAAACAGCTGAAGCGATTTCAAAAATTCTTTCACCAATGGAAATGTAGCTTTAATGGAAATGTAGCTTTATATGTATCAGGGAGTAACATAGGCTATACATTATCCCGGTATTCCCACGGGAACGGGAACTACGCACGAAAGACGACTGAAACCGAAGCGAAGCGAGGGCGGATTGTTAGTAAGTAATAAATAGGAAAGGCAACGAACAAAATATCGCATTTACATTAACCAACCTTTTGGTCTAAAAGTTCTAAAGGCTAACTTAAAAGGCATTTAGAATATATAGACCTCGCAAACCATTTTAGACGTGTACTCTTTATGATCAAAGATTCATCCGTAGGGGTTCTTTGATCTACAACTTTTTTGGCATCCTTTTTGTATTTGTTCACACTTTAGTCAATAGACTTTATTTGTATTTAATATTGTATAACAAGTAGAATAGAAAATAGTGAAGCATATATTTATGGTGTATTTTTGTACCTTGCTTCATAGCAAGCCAGCTTCCGTCTCAAGAAATGAAAATATACATTTATTATGATGTGCACAACTTACACTGAATCTCGTAGATTACAATGTCAAGAGATATAAAGCGTCTATTTACTTGATACATCTCATCGAGAATTCATAACACTACACGCTTGTATAAGAATGATGTAAGAGGGAGAAATAACATGTCAGTTCTTCAAATAAAGCTCATCAGTTTGTGGTAAAGGATTTTCTAATAAAAATGAAAATAAGTCGCATTTTTAAGTAGCAAATATTTCACTACAACAAAAGTATGTAACACGTAATCACGCTATTATTATACGTAGAAGTTTTATTAAATGTCTTATGTGTGCGATTTTGTATTAGATTTATATGGAACCATATTTTTTTATGCGAGGCACCCTTTTATATTTATACCTCCACCTGGCGGGCAGAAGGATTATGCAAGACCCCGGTGCTAGTTACTCGTTAAAACCTCGCGATAATCCTTCGCCTGCCTATTGCCGGTATGTTCGTCACATTCTAACCTCTACCTCCTGCAGATCTATTTCTAACCAGGGGGAGGGTGGAGGTCCTGACCCTCTCTGCACAAAAACTACACGTGAATCACATGCTCGCGTTGCCACGTGGGCCTGTTTCTATTAAGGCAATGGACTCCACTGCACTGCACAGTAAAAGAGGGCGACATTACAGCACTCGAATCGCTCATATGTGGTGGGACTTTTCGCCACAATAATTATGGGGCCATAAAGCACTATGTGTCGCCTTTGCGCCTGATGAATACCATTGGTGTCCCAGCCTTGACTTTGATGATTCATCCGAGTCATTCTTTTCTTAGTATCTCTACTGTACCAAGTTCTTAATATAACTTGTAAACTTATTAATTCAGCATACCTTTACAAATATAACTTTAGGTATCAACCGAAAGTTTGGGATAACATCCAATCGTGATACGAAAATGATCCATTTAATATTAAGGGTCGATCTTTACATACCTACCGTATCAAGTTTGATACGTACATATGTTATAAGAAAATCTTGTCGAATAGATCAAATAGATGTTGCTGAATATTTAGAAAGGTCAAATGTTCTTATCAACTAACTTTAATCTAATTTTAACTTAACTAACGAATCCAGAAAAAGTTTTCCTCTTAAATAAAGTGTCAATGACACCTGTCAAACTCTCCTTCTCCAACCTTTCATTGGAAGATGGAAGATCGACACAAATTATATGTTAAGGCATAAAATAATAAGTTCTATATAATCATTGAAGTATTATAGTTTTCCGTGTGGTGACGGAGTAAGAATACAATTCACCACCCCCTCTCTTGCCCGTGGGTGTCGTAAAAGACGACTAAGGGATATAATATGCATATAATATCTATCCAAGAGAAGGAAAACTCGAAACAAAACCCTATACCAACATGTCTGACCAGCGTGGTATAGTGGGTCAATTGCCCTCCCATAGCAGAGGAGGCCCGAGCCCAACAGTGGGACATGTATGGGCTGAAATGATGATGATTATAGTGAAAAGGAGAAACATTTCCGCTAGTCAGACGAGTAGGCATAAGACAGAATAATCCACTATTCTTTTGAATTGATGTTATTGTGTATGTACTTCAGAATAGTTCTTCATATATAGATGTTTTTTTTTTTGGCAATAATCTATATATATAAAAACGAATTGCTGTTCGTTAGTCTTGCTAAAACTCGAGAACAACTGGACCGATTTGAGCAATTTTGGTCTTGAATTATTTGTGGAAGTCCAGGGAAGGTTTATGCGGCGAGAAAATATGGCAAAATTGCAAGTAAAATACTAAAAACAACAATTTTATTTTCGCATACAAACTGTTCTTACCTGTCAAGCATTTGATGTCCCAGCCCATACACGTCCAACTGTCGGGCTCGCAACTCCTCCACTATGGGAGAGAAATCGACCTACTATACCACGCTGGTCAGACGTGTTAATATAGGGATTTGTTTCAGTTTTCCTTCTTTTGCATAGATATTATATGCATATTATATTCCTTAATCGTCTTTTACGACACCAACAGGTGATGAATTGTATTCTTACTCCGTCACCACAAGGATAATACTAAAACCAAACTAATAAATATTAAACAACATAATTACAAAAACAGGCGGTACGAAGTTCGCTGGGTCAGCTAGTTCTAGATAAATATATGATATTATATGTGATTGGACCATATGGTCGACAGTGTTCTATCTACAGCCGAAGGCCGGTCCGTTCGGGGTAGTAAAACATTCTCGCAGATAATCAATGTCAGTGTAGTAGCAATTTTCTGCTACACTTCGTTCGGTGAGCGAGATAGCTAGAATTCCAATTTTCTAAGGGAGTTTGCGTGTGGGGAATTTCGGTGATGCCTTTAGTATTACTGAATTTCATTTCACCCATTCACACTTCCTTCATTTTCTTCGCGGTGGGCAGCGGGCTAGCAAAGGTTCATGAGCGGCAGTATGAATTACCATTGTTCTGTTTGCTCGTTTTCCACTGACAGCAATAAAAAAATCTCAAAATATATATTAAATATTTAAAATAATTTTAAGCTTTTTTTTTTTTTTTTGTGGGTGGGCCGCGGTCGGTGCGCCTCCGCACCACTCCGTCCGGGGCGACAGAGGGGCTTAAGCACGCAACTCCCGCGACCCACCCGAAAACCACGTCGCCTTCGTCGTTGGGCCGACCACTGGAGCAGCGTTAACTTGGCGTCAGTGGTCGGCCCGACGGAATACCCCCTATTGGGGTACCCTCCCATCGACCGACGTCCCCCCGTCGGGGAGGACGTCGGTCTTTCCTGACGCGGTCGGCCTCTCGGCGGGTGACGGACTAATCCCCGGTCACGTCACCCGCGGCCTCGGCTAGGGCGGCATGAGGCGCAGATAGTTGCGCCTACGCCGCCCCAGTCGCCGGCGGCGGATCTCCTCATCGAGGCTGCGCTCCTCGCGCAGGCGATCCGCCGCCTCCTTCCGCGAGATCACTGTCTCGCAGAAGGCTGCAACCGCGTCCCAATTTCCGACGCTGACGACCATCGTCCTAGCGATAGCCGGCAGCGTCAGGTCCGTACCGATGATTGCGACGAGTTCACAGCGCTGCACTGCCCAAGCCCCGCAGGCCTCGAGCGTATGGCGCGCCGTGTCCTCGTCGCAATCGCAGTGGTGGCAGGACGGTGTACTCTCCCTCCTAACGACCTTGTGCAGGTATTTGGCGAAGCACCCATGCCCCGTCAAAACCTGCACTAGTCGAAAGGAGAGCACCCCGTGCCGCCTCTCCAACCACTGCATCAGCACCGGCCGGAAGGCCTCCACGGTTCGCACCCCGAACCGAGGCCTCTCCAGCCGGACTGCCCAACGGGCGATGACGTCTCGGCGGGCGTCGACGCGCCAGGCGGTGAGATCCCTTAACGAGACCACACCGCCCTCCGCTCGCACCCCCGTCACCCGCCGATATAGTCCGGCGAGCATCTCCGCCTCCAGGTCCCACGGGGGAGTCCCGGCCAACAGGCACGCTGCCTCCGTCGCCACCGTGCGGTATCCGCGGATGGCCCTGACCGCCATGACCCTCTGTGGTCGCCACAGAAGGGCCCTAAGTCGGGCGGTCATGGACCCCGCCCACACCGGTGCGCCGTACAGGGCCATCGACCGGATGACCCCCGCGTACAGCCGTCGGCACGCAGCGCTCGGTCCGCCCACGTTCGGCATAAGCCACGATAGGGCGGACGCCGTGCCGACGAGCCGCGGAGCGAGCCTACGGAAATGCTCCCGGAACCACCATCGCCCATCGAGCACCAGGCCCAAGTACCTCATATGGGCCCGGATGCTGATGTCGACCGAGTGGACGGTGATCGAGACGCCGATGGGAGGGCTCATAGTGCGCCCATGGAACAAGAGAGCCTCCGTCTTGTCCAGGGCGACCCTCAACCCCAGCGCCTCGATCCGTCTGACGACCTCCTCGGTACCCGAGGTCGCCAGGCTTACCGCCTCTTCTAGCGTCCCACCGCGGGCTGTGACGAGCGTGTCGTCGGCGTAACAAATCACGCCCAGCCCGGGCGGGAGGCTCCCCCTCAACGCCCAGTCGTAGCCGATGTTCCACAGGGTGGGTCCGAGGACCGACCCCTGTGTGACACCGCACGTCATGGGCGTCCGCACAACGTCCCCTGCTCGGTCGGTGCAGAGGACGCTGCGCCCCTCCAAATAGTCTGCCACTAGCCGCCTCAGGTAAACTGGCACCCCGTGATACCGGAGCGCCTCCCTGATGCAGCTGAATGGCAGACTATTGAATGCGTTGGCGATGTCTAGGGACACCACCAACAGCACTCCCCCGCCGAAATAATTTTTAGCTGGTCAATTATTTTGACCACTAGCTTATGCCCGCGACTTCGTCCGCGTGGAACAGTTACTTTGGGCTAATGTTAACTTTAACCCGCGACTTTGTTTACGTAGAAGGTGAAAATATTTTTTAATAATACAATACTGTCATACATGATTTTTGCGAAACCTAACCATTTATGTAGTGCACACAGCGGAAGCTCTCAAAACGAAAAAAATACCCGATTCTGAAACATTTTCCATTGTTGCGCCGCTCCTATTGGTTTTAGCGTGATGATATAGCCTATGACCTTTCTCGATAAGTATGCTATCTAAAACTGAAATAATTTTTCAAATCGGACCTATTGGTTCGTTTTGAAAAATTATTTCAGTATTATTATTATTATTATTTGAAAAATTAGTTCATGAGATTAGCGCGTTCAAACAAACAAACTCTGTTAAACAAACGCATAAAGCGTTTGTTTAACAGAGTTTGTTTGTTTATTATATTAATTAGTATAGATTCGATGCGAGCTCTATCAAGAATAATATTTTGGCTAATAGGTGGATATAATTATTATTAAGCTTTTAGTAATTTAATTATTCATTTACGATATGGATTTACCTGGTCAGCATATTTACTCATGAATTTCAGTTCTCGGCAATCCATAATTTACACAAATGAATATGTATGCTAGTTCATTCATCACTTCCCGTCGTTCATTTATCATTCCGTTAGAAGGAAACTTTCTCAACGTTCATTTCGTCGTACCCTTTTATAACATGTTTATTTCCTCTTTGGACTTATGTGATTCTAAGAACTTATTTTATTTTATATATAATATTAGTAAACAATAAGTTAATATTGTAAATAAAACTAGTTTTACGGATTTTATCGCTTTTGTATTTGATTTATAATTGCCCGACGTTTCGAACACTTTACAGCATTCATGGTCACGGGCGGACTAAGATGTCTGACGTCCAAACAAGTCAACGTTATTACAGATTTTTATAATTATCTACCCGCTACAGAAAATTAGTTATTAAGTTTTGACCCAAATTTTTGTTAAATTAATTGACAGCACAAGAAGAAAATGATTCTATATTAACAAAAAAATATTACAAACTCAAAAAAATCCGTAAAAGTAGTTTTATTTAGAATGTGTAGTGCTCACGTAAATATCAGATATCATTAAATAAGTTAATATGTGTTAAAATCTGATATGTAGTGTTATATAACGCTATGTGATGAAAACTTTAAGTTTGATTTTTGTGTTACTTAAGAATGGGTCTGAAAAAGAGAAAGAAATTCGTCATTGTTTTCTTATGATGACTTAATAATGGAATATCTCTTTCCCTTCCTATAGGAGTCGTCGGCTGAGACTGCGTTAAAAAAATCATCTCATGTCCTACAGTTGGGTTCAAGCCTCTCCCACACTAGGAGGGAAATTCACCTACTATACCATGCTGGTCAGATGGATTGCGATAGGTTTTTATTTCAAATTGCCCTTCTCTTTTAGACACATAAATCCATTAATCATAATTTATGATACCCACAGGCAACAAAGGGGGCAAAGGGGGTGGTGAACTGTATTCTTACTCCGTCAACATACGGAAAAGAATGATACGGATAGAAGAACAGGCAGCATATTTCTTTTTACTTTTTTAACACAACGTGCTACGGTATATAATTTGGTTGTCAAATTACGGAATTTCACTTCCTTGGGACTTTTCAACAGATAGCTGCTATTAATTTATGTTAACAGTGTAGAAAGAACAAGATCATATAACGTATTTATTGGTAAACTTTTAAATCATGCCCATGGAAGTCGTAAAAGATGACTTAAGGATATAATACGTATAGAGCATCAATGTAAGCAAAGGAAAACTTAAAATAAAACCCTATACCAATCTGTCTGATCAACATAGTATAAGGTCAATTTCCCTCCTATTTTAGAGGTGGTTTAAGCCCAGCAATGCGACGTATATGACCTGAAATGATGAATGATGAATATTTTAGCGCTTATAAAACCACGTGATTTACATGTAATCTGTACTGTAATTATAATATTAGCATTGTAATAATATTCTAATGTTATGTAACGAGTTATTTTCTTTGGTACTGAAAACGCTTTGACATTCATTTAATTCAATTGGGTTTATGGGCTTTTTAACGAATTCGTGAAATAAAAATGTATATATTCAAATCGGATCGACATTTCGTTTAGCATTTCCAATTTTGTGGCTCAACCTTGAAGTGGTCCAGCTAATATGATCAAAAATAATCAGAATTGCAAATTAAAAACCCTTCCTAAACTCATGAAGCCATTTAAGTTTCTAAGCGCAGTTTTTCATTCTAATTAGAATAATGAGCAAAATTAACATAATTGTAGTTCAAAACGAATTTGTTTTTTTTTTTAATGAATTAAGTCTAATTTATTCAGTTTAGAGCTTCTGAATTATTACAAATCTATTTGAATATTCGTTTTTAACAGATTTTTCTCCCTTTATATGATACACAATATTTGAGGTTACTGTTGGCTAGGTGTTTATTTATAAAGGGGAGAGAATTGGACCTTCTATTTCATGGTATCCAAACAGATTGACATAAAAGTGTGTTAAAAGTCTTTTTCATTTGCTAAACGAAAAGGTGGTGGAAAATTATTTTTACTCCATCATTGTAGAAAATTTAATAAATTACTTTACATTAAATAATTTATTAGATTTCTGTGATATGTTTTAGTGATTTATTGAAAAAAATATATAAATAAGAAAGACTCAACGTGCTCTCAGCACACGAAGCTATTCAAAGTTGTTTATTCTTAACTTGATGACATCTTAGTCCTATATATTTCAGAAGAGAAATGGGTGAAGGATAGCCCGCCACCAGAAAAAAGTCTTATCGCTTGGCTATGATAGCCCGATAAGCCTTGATACATAGCTCAGGGGCTAAGAAAAAGAGAGAAATTGATTCCAGTGGGCCGTAAAGAAGGCAAAAAGGGGGAATATAGCGGGTTATGGGGTCCCATGCTCCAGATGTTTGAAGAGAATGGAGATAGAGATAAAGAGAGCAGAAGCCCTTAGGGCCTAAAGAATAGAGATTTGATCATAAAAACTTCATTTCTTGATGTCATTAAGTGGTGGTTTATATAATATGCAAGATCTGGCAAATTATTGGCTATAAACTATGGTAAACTGAGTTGTAAATAGGATTCCAGTATAATATAAATTTAATATTCAAGATAATAATAACCGAATCTGTTACTATCTATCGATATAATTCCACTCTTCTTAAATCCATAGTATTACTGTTTGAAATAAAATGTCAATTTTCAAGTTCTTAATATAAAATTCAATAACAATCACTTTCAATATCGAGGCATTACCATCAGCAGTCACACGCCAATAGATCGGCGTAATTGCTTGAAATCTTTACTTAGTAAAGATTGATGGATAGATTAGCGTTACATTTCTCGTTCTGTTTTGTTTCCTTCACAATTATTTTCCTTTATCAAAAACACTACAGATTTCTAAGAAACTCATTAGTGAGAGATCAAGTTATAGCAATTATCCTGGCTCATTCCTTTTAAAATGGCTTTGTATTTCATCTGTCTTTGAATTCAAATATAATTAAATTCTTATGTTTTCTATGACCATTTTTTTTTTTGCGATGGGCTGCGGTCGGCGCGCTCCTCGCACTACTCCGTCCGGGACGACAGAGGGGCGTAAGCACGCACACCCGCAACCCACCCGAATACCACGTCGCCTTCGTCGTTGGGCCGACCACCGGAGCAGGGTTACTTGTCATCAGTGGTCAGCCCGACGGAATACCCCCTATTTGGGGTACCCTCTCATCGACCGACGTTCCCCCCCTCGGGGAGGACGTCGGTCTTTCCTCACGTGGTCGGCCTCTCGGCGGATGACGGACGAACTCCCCGGTTACGTCACCCGCGGCTTCGGCTAGGGCGGCATAACGCGCAGGTAATCGCGCCTGCGCCGCCCCAGTCGCCGGCGGCGGGTCGCTTCGTCGAGGCTGAGCTCCTCTTGCGTGCGACCCGCCGCCTCCTTCTGCAAGATCACTGCCTCGCAGAAGGTTGCGACCGCGTCCCAGTTCCTGACGCTGTCGAGCATCGCCCTAGCAATGGTCGGCAGCGTCAAGTCGGCACCGATGATTGCGACGATTTCACGACACTGCTCTGCCCAGGCGGCACAAACCTCGAGCGTATGCTGCGCCGTGTCCTCGTCGCAATCGCAGTGATGGCAGGACGGTGTGCTCTTCCTACTAGCGACCGTTTTTCTATGACTGTAGCATCTACTCATGTAGTCTTCTAAAAAACATGCACGAATAAAACCCTTTGCCAACTCATTCTAGCGAATACTTAAACCCAATAATATATCGAATGTGGCCCAACTAAAGCCAAGTATTTAAACGTTGCGTTAGTATAATAAAACTTGACGGTATTTTTCTTCATACTAACATCCACACAGGGTTTATCTATGTTTCCTTTACAGGGGAAATAACATTCAGTAATTATTACAACGATGATGAGATGGATTGATATAGGCCTACATTTTGGCGACGGGGGCAGCGTGCCTCCTGGCCGAAACTCCTCCATGGGACCTGGAGGCGGAGATACTCGCCGAAATTTACCGGCGAGTGTCGGAGACGCGCGCCCGCGGCGGTATGGTCTCGCTGCAGGAAATTACCGCCTGGCGGGTCGACGCCCACCGAGAAGTCATTGCCCGTTGGGCAGTCCGGCAGGATAGCCCTCGCTACGGTGTCAAGACAGTTGAGGCCTTCCGGCCGTTGCTGATGGAGTGGTTGGAGCGGACGTACAGGATGCTTTCCTTCCGACTGGTGCAGGTGCTGACGGGGCACGGTTGCTTCACGAAGTACCTGCACAAGATTGTCAGGAGGGAGAGCACACCGTCCTGCCACCACTGCAATTGCGACGAGAACACGACGCAGCACACGCTCGAGGTGTGTGCCGCGTGGGAGGGGGAGCGCCAGGAACTCGTCGCGATTATCGGTGCCGACTATGACGCTGCTGACCATCGCCAGGGAGATGCTCGACAGCGTCAGGAATTGGGACGCGGTCGCCGCCTTCTGTGAGGCCGTAATCTCACGGAAGGAGGCGGCGAATCATCGCTGACCACCGGAGCAGAGGTGACTTGTCGTCAGTGGTCGGCCCGATGGAATACCCTTTCACGTACCCTTACCTCTCGACGTCCTGGGACGTCGGTCGCCGTCGCGCGGTCAGCCTCTGCAGGTGACGGACAATTCCCCGGTTCGATCACCCGTGGCCTCTACTACGGCGGCATTAGGCGCAGGTACTCGCGCAACAGAATTATGATGGAGCATATACCATTATCAGTCTTATGTTTAGTCATTCCTTTGACCTTAATTTACATTATAAATTGTAGAGAAGGCTATATTTTATCACATATCAAAAACGTACTCGTATCAATATAGTTTATGCTCGTGTATATGAAAGAAAAATAAAGATTTTTTTTTAAGTAAAAGTCAACACTCTGAACTAAGTCAATAATGATTCTGCTGCGAGTGACTTTTACCAATACGGAATTAAAGGACACAAATTGCACTCAAACACAGAACAACTATGTGTTGATCACGATATTGTCCTGCGTGGAAATCGTACCCATTATACTTGGCACGGTAGTTCTCTCAACCGCTTAGATATCTTAACCACAATGCCATCCATCAGCCTAATTAAAGAAATTAATAATAATTAAACTTCGAACCTATTACCATTAAAATCAATGAGATCGTTATTGTAGCTGCCGTGCGTAGGATTCTGTAAGGTCAATGATATTACATCTCAAAATATTCCAATGAATATAATGGTTCTTTAGAGCCATTATATTTATTAATATTAAATAGACTCGTAATATTATTGAATAGCACTGTCTTATATTTTTATTGTTCAATATAATATTATTAAGAGTCACTTTTGAGGTAGATTTATTACATATTTTAAGAATCGAAATAATAGTGCTTTCATTACATATCAAAATAGGGGCCCTCGCTTATTAGTTGTTATTTGTATACGTTTACGTATTTAAACTTTCATTTTTATTCTTATATTAATTTAATTGCATAGAAGGTGATTTTATTTACTAGCTGTAAAACAAAAGCGTGGCTTATAGAAAAAGTTCTTAACCTTTCTTGACTTTGTGTAAGCCTTGGCTTCAGCGCAAACAAATATTAAGAATAATACATCACTTTTATGGTCGTCACATGTCATTTTATACGTCGAGTGGTAGACATGTATTTACATTTGACATACACTTATCTTTATCTCTTTGTAATGTTTGCCGTATTTTAACAGATTTCAGGGGAATGACAAGTTTGTATAAATACAATCAACGCTTTATTTCGTCCTATTTATATTAAATAATTAATTTCTTTACCTATAATTTTTTTTTATAATTCTTAATATTATCTGTCAATATCTTTCATTGTAAAATGATATATATATTTAACTATCTGTCCCAGAGATTTGTAATCGCTCAAAACAGTTCTACTGAACTTATCTAACAAGTTATCAATATATTATATATCCAGTGCATTATTTTCTATATTGTGACTGAATAAAAATACTATTCATCATCTAATCTTTTATCGATAGGGTCTTGGAATAGACGGTTAGACAATAAAAGCAGCAAGCCAACGGAAGGAATTTCAAATAATAATCTATACTCCTATGTCTAATGCAGTATACTGCAGTTATATTTTCTTTTTATTATAAAATGAGTTGCATGCCTAATAACGAATATAGAAGAAGCAGACGTTGGATATACATTTTGTTAATAAAGCAATTCTTGTTACTGTCAATTGATTGATAGACACATCCCGTGAAATATATTTTATGCGTGCTAAATACACATCTCTTGAAAGCCTTTTTATTTTGTTTAAATTATCATAATAAAATCACGGAATCAATCTTTGTAATGAAAATATTATATATTTAAATGAACTGCTGCTTTTCTTTTTTTTAATGTCTAAACTTGAGTGCTATGCTGTTTAGTATTTTACTCTGTGTTCTTCTGATTATGCCAGACCTTTTAAATTCGTGATTTGCTAATGTAACAGTAATAGTTTGATTTAAATGCTGTTATTATTGTTACTAATATGACTATTTTCAATTTTGATTAATTATTGAACCTATTAATTGCAACTCTTCTGTAGCTATTTGCATTTCTTGTGACCTGTAACTTAGATTAGTAAAATTAGAAAATCTGAGCTGCAAGTTTGCATGTAGCATATGCTGAGCTGTTGCCTTTTAGACACTAATATCTGGAATGTTTTGTTATGTACTACGATTATTTTCAATTATTAATATTTTTCTGTCTTCGTTTTGTATATTATTTCGTGTACGTTTTAAAGTATATGTAACAAGTGTGTCCAATAAATCTTTTTTTTTTCTTTCTTTCTTGGTGATGGCTACGCATACTGTTAACCCTTACATAGCTCGTGGGTATCGTAAAAGACGACTAAATGCTTACATATCGACCTGATACAACTTCAACTGGTCATTAATTATATTCCCAATGAGAGTTAACTTCAGAGGTTATAAAACTATTGCCAAAACGTTTGCAATATATTTATTCAAAGAAAAGTACATAGTTAGTTGACCTTAAGTTGTTAGTGGGATTCTTATCGCAAGTCGATGATGATGGGCGGTTTTCCGCCGGGGGTCGGTTCTGCGGCCCATCTTGTGGAACATTGGCTACGACTGGGCGTTGAGAGGGCGTTAATTTGCTATCCTGATGATACCCGTGTCACAGCCTGGGGTAGGACGCTGGAGGTGGCGAACACCTGGCAACTCTCGGCACCAAGAAGAATGTCAGGTCGATCGAGGTGCTGTAGCTTAGGGTGGTTCTAAGCAAAACAAAGCCCCTTTTATTCCATGGGCCCCGAAGCGCGCCACCTGCCGGTGCTTCGATCACAGTCAATTCGTTTACCATCAGCATCAGGGCCAAGATGGAATATCTAGGCCTGGTGCTCCACGGGTAATAGTGGTTCCGGGATCATTTTCGCCAACTAGCTCCGCGCCTTGTCGGCGCGGCGTCCGCCCTTACACACCTCATGTCGATTGTGGGCCGATCCAGCGTCACGTGCCGACGCGTTACTGGAACGGGTAACCCGCCGGGCTGGCCACGAACGACGTGAAACTCTGTACTAGTGGTCAGCCAAATGGCGAAGGGAAGGGATTACGGTGGGTTAGAGAGTCGTATGCCGCCCTTGTGTCGCCCTGGGTGAAGTGGGCGGCATATGAGCTTGCTAATAGCCCGGCAAACAAAAAGGTGATGATGACTAGATTGAATTCTAGAAAGGAAAACACACATATAACTCTATTCAATAATCTGAACAGAATGTAAAAACTGATTTATTATACATCTAATATACGAGCTATTTTTGTAATTTCTTCTATATTCAGAATTTAGGCAACTACTGAAACGATTACCAGGAAATTTATATATAGGAAATATTTGTGGCAAATCGTTCTCGTTAGATTTTGTTTATAGAAAATATCATTTTCAGTATTTTCAGGCAATCGTCATCATCATCATTCAGGCTTATGCCGTCCACTGCTCAATGTAGGCCGGTTGTCGTTTCGTTAAACGACCTGGCCCGCCCATTACCACTGCAGTGATCTAACTTTATTTTTGTATTGAAAACGGTAGCAAATGAGTAAACAGTACCTCTAATGGTAAGTGTTGCTACCGCTCATGGAGCTTCGCAAGGCCACTGCCTACCGCGAAGAACGTGAAGGGAGTGAGAATGCGTGCAATGAGGTTCGGTGATAGTAAGGGCATTACCGAAATCCATCACACGCCAATACCCTCAGAAATTAAGACGTCCAGCTCTCTTCGCGCTATGTCGGTTCCACTCGTTCTTCTACGGATTTCAATTTTTCGGAGAGATATCTCTAGCATAGCACGCTGAGCGATTTTGAGCTTGGTTATGAGGCCTTTTATTTAAGGAACACGTTATTGTGCCATACTGGTCGTAAACCTGTGTTTTCAAATACTGAGATATTTAAATGAAAAGATCCTCTGAGTTTGATTCATCGGCTGATCTCTTTCTCAAAATTAGATTTACCTAACTGCACTGTTTGTCCAAGATAAATATAATAATCAACAATCTGTGTTTAAAAAAAATACAGTGTGTAAGGGCCCCCACGGGGTTTATGCATAATAAATTATTTGAATTTGAATTCAACGTCAAGAATGGGCATTTGATATGATTTTCGTCTTGACCATATTCATTTGCAAACCCAAAACACGATACCAAGCTCCTCCATAGATTATGCCATAACGATAATATCGTCTGCAAATTGAAGGTGAGTGATGTACTTTTCGTTGATGTGATTAAAAAATACCGATCTGAGCTCGGTATGCAGGTACTAAATCATTATTCATATTCATACTTTCATACTAATATTATAAATGCGAAAGTAAGGATGTTTGTTTGTTTGTTTCTTTGTTTGTTTGTTTGTTTGTTTGTTTTTAACGCTTTCACGCTTAAACCACTGAACCGATTTCAAAAATTCTTTCATCTCTGGAAAGCTATAATATCAGTGAGTAACATAGGCTATATTTTATCCCGGTATTCCCACAAGAACGGGAGCTACGCCGCGGGTAAAGCAACTGAAACCGAAGCGAAGCGAGGGGGGTTGCTAGTTTCTAATATTTTGAAAACTTGCTCAATATAGACTCTTTAGAAATATTTCAAAATACACCATAAAACTTATGATCATCATCCTCATCATCGCAGAACACATACGTCCCACTGTTGACCTTGGACCTCCTCCACAATAGGAGGGAATTTGACCTACTCTACCATACTGGTCAAACATGTTGGTTGGGTTACATTTCGAGATTTCCTTTCCTTCAAGACTTCCTTCCACGAGCAAGATAGGGTGTGATGAATTGTATTCTTATTCCGTCACCACACAGAAACGGAACTTAAAAGAATAAAATTTTAAAACACTTAAATAATGTAAATCTGGAATATATTACTGTATTGTAAATTAAGGTCTCGCCATGAATAATATTCATTTTCGATTTGCGTCGCGAAAAGAGAAATGGGTCAGGAGCTAGTTCACAAAAAGTACGTCTACTTACTACGTAATAAGCAAGATGCTGTTTTCCGCCATCAAGCTTGGCAAAAAAATGTATAGAAAATACTGCGTCGAGTTGGTTAATTTTCCAGTTTTACAATGGTAGTATACGCCTGGTTTTGTTATACTCAGGATTAAAAACACATTTTTTTTGCAGACGATGTTGGTCTTGTTTTATTTCACCCGCAAAAAGATTTATACAATCTGTATAAAGCTCAGTTTATTTTCAAGTTCGTTTATTAAAGCTCGCAAGATATTTTCTCGCTGTCTTTAATTATTGAGCCGTTGTCTCGGCTCATAAATTTACTAACAGTTATTGCCAATAAATCATAGTGTTTGTTGAAACTTTAAGACGTTTGAAACGTTGAGACCTTAATTGTAAATTATTTATTTAGACGGATATATAATAAGCTTTTAATTATTACTAACAAAAATATTTTAATAGTACTATAGAAAAAAAAAAATATTTTGCTTGCGATTATATTATACTAGATGACCCAACAGACGTTGTACTGTTTAAATCTAACAATTAGTAAAAGGAATTCTCCTTGAAATCGATCGCAGCGCCATTTACCAGGTTCAATTGTAAATCTAAACCATTCTCAAATCCCCTTGAATACCCACAAAAATTTCATCAACATCGGGTCCAGCCGTTTAGGAGGAGTTCAGTGATATACACACGCACATAAGAAATTTATATATAAGAGAAGAACATAGTATCATACACTATTAGTATTTATGGACTTAATATTTTATCATCATCATCAGGTCACATAAGGCCCACTGTGGAGCTCGGGCCTCCTGCACAATGGGAAGGAAATTAACTTACCACACCACGCTGGTCAGACGTGTTCGCATAGGGTTTTGAGTTTTCGTTCTCTTGCATTTATATGCATATTATATCCTTTAATCGTCTTTTACCATGCGCATGGGTAAGAGAGGAGATGGTGAATTGTATTCTTACTCCATCACCGCACGGAGAACATTGATAATAATTATTATTATATTACTATAATCTCTGTTTTCACGGGATCTTCCAAGCTAATGTACCCGGTTCTTTGAGAGGCTAACATGGGGATACGCATCCAAGACGCAAAGGCCTTTGAAGAAATGTCATTTGAAAATAGGATGAGACATCTACCGATGACATTTTACGCCTGCACGTAACACTCATGGACTGCGAACGATAGGTGTACAACAGCATATTATTTTAGCATTAAAAAAGATTAAGTACATAATCGAAGATATATGTTTTTAATTTGTAGCTATTGACATTTAATGTTAATCTTTAATGTACTTTAGCCTAATAAAAGTGTTTAAATATTTTTTGACGTGATATTTTAAATAACTACTTAAACAAATTGAAAAAATAAAATATTTTTGATGTTTATGCGAATAAATATCACCAACATCTGAAATAAATTACTTTTGTAGAGATAAAAATCTTTTAAAAATTGCTTCACGCAAATGTTTTTTTTTTATATGACCAGTATTCATAAAAAAAGAAATATATAGACTAATTAAACATAATGCCGATATAGTCAGATTACTAAAAATAAATATATGTGACGAAATAATAACTAAAGAAGGGATTACATATGGAAATAGAAAATTAGACTCGTATGGAACTACGAGTATTGTTAGTATTTTCAGGTATCGAAAAAAATATAACTTCACGATCGTTCTCTAAACAAGCGATCAATACTTTTAATAAGCCCTTTGACTGCTACGATACAATTAGATATTAATACTGGTCACTTTCTCATAACAACTTTGACCTACCTTACTTTATAAAACTTTTAAATTACGCATAAGAGTCGTAGCTACCACTACCGATATACCTTCAACAGAAAAAAAAACACTATTTCCTTAAGCCATTACATAACAATCATTTAATTAAAAGGTTTGATTTAACATGTTATATTATATGAATATTCGTATGGTGACGAAATAAGAATACAATTAACCACTTCCTATCTTGGATGTCGTAAAAGACGACTAAGGGATACAATATGCATATGGAATCGATCCAGGCCCGTTTCCTGCGATACTTATGTATTAAAAAAGGCATACGTAAGGCTCTTCCAGAGTATAGTACTAGACTAGATTACTTTCACATGCTTAGTCTAAAAAAACGAAGAAACAACTCTGATCTATTAACTCTTCACAAGATCATAAATGGTTCGATAGACGCTCCGCTAATCAACTGTCTGAAATTCAGAGTCAGCACGCGAACTCTGCGATAACCTCGTATATTTGATATCCCAGTATCTACCTTAAATACTTCCTTGAACAGTCCACTTACACGCATGGCAAGGTCATATAATATAAGGTCTGTTGAAATGGATAATATCGACATATTTTCAATGACATATGCAACATACAGACACTGCCTTTTAAAGGGCGAGTAATTGCTTCTTTGTTGTACTTTGTTTTTCTTTTTTACTAATAATTAGTTACAAATAATTATATTCATATACAAAATTAGTATCTCGAATTTAATGTTTTAATGAATGTCATGCATGCCTATCATCTGTACAATTACTATTAAGCTAAAATTGTTAAATTTGTAGTATTAGTGCTTCTACTGTAATTGTGCTGTTGGTGTGCTGAATAAAATAAAATAAAATAAAAATAAAATAACATCTATGCAAGAAAAGGAAAACTCGAAAAAAAACCCTATACCAACCCATGTGGGCGGGGGAGTCCCGTGAACTCGTCACGATTATCGGTGCCGACCTGACGCTGCCGACCATCGCCAGTGAGATGCTCGACAACGTCAGGAACTGGGACGCGGTCGCCGCCTTCTGTGAGGCCGTAATCTTACGGAAAGAGGTGGCGGATCGTGTGCGCGTAGAGCTCCTCTTCGGCGACACGTTCCGCCGCCGGCGACTCGGGCGGCACAAGCGCGAGTATCTGCGCCTAATGCCGCCCTAGCCGAGGCCGCGGGTGATTGGACCGGGAAATTGTCCGTCACCCGCAGAGAGGCTGACAGCGCGACAGCGACCGACGTCCCAGGACGTTGAGAGGTGAGGGTACCCGAAAGGGTGTTCCGTCGGGCCAACTACTGACGACAAGTCACCCTGCTCCGGTGGTCGGCCCAACAACGAGGTGACGTGGGTGCGGGTGGGTTGTGGGCCCGCGCGCCGTCTTTACGTCGCCCCGGACGGAGTGGACCGCGCGTGCGCTTACCATAGCCCAACCATAAAAAAAAGAAAAAAAAAAACAACCAACCCACCCTTGCCGTTCCCTTGGGAATACCAGAATAATATATAGCCTATGTTACTCCCTGATATTATAGCTTTCCATTGGTGAAAGAAATTTTGAAATCGGTTCTGTTGTTTATACCTGAAAGCGTAACAAACAAACTCATTTTCGCATTTATAATATTATTAAGGATATGCTATGGTGTGGATAAACCCCACCCAATCTGTCCGGGGTAATGTATAAGCACCGTGCTGCCCATAACCTACCATATGCCTTCCCCATCGCTATTGGACCAATCATTGATACTGATTCCTTGACATTCGTGGCCGGCCCGGCGGGTTATCCTTTCTAGGACAGTCCCTTAAACAATTCTTTACTCTAAAGTAAATCGCCTTCATCAAACCAAATTTATCATCATTCATCTCAGCCAGCAGAGGTACTCCTGTTGGGCTCGAGCCTCCTCCGCAATGGGAGGGCAATTGTCTTACTATACCACGTTGGTAAACATGTTGGTATGGGGTTTTATGTCAAGTTTACCTTCTCTTACATAGATATTGTATGCATATTATATCCTTTAGGCGTCTTTTACGACATCCACGAGCAAGATTATAGGTGGTAAATTGTTTTACTCCGTCACCACCGAGTATAGGATCTGTTTTTTATAGTGGTAGGACCACATTGTTGACAGTTGTCTGTCTACAGCCGCGAGTCGGTCCACAGTACCACACTCTCGCAGAAAATCGATGTCTGAGTAGTAGCACTTTGTTACTGCGCTTTTTGTTTGGTGAGCGAGAGAGCCGGAAGCCCAACTTTCTGAGGGTGTTTGCGTGTGGTGGGTTTTAGTGATGCATTTGGTATCACCGACACTTATTGCACGCATTCACACTCCCTTCACTTTCTTCACGGTAGGCAGCGGCCTAACAAAGGTCCATGAATGGCTGCAACACTAACCATCGGGTGTACTGTTTGCTCGTTTTCCACCGTTTGCAATAAAAAAATTATAGGAAGATTCAGTATGTTGAGTTACAAAAGCGACGGACGAAAGAGTAAAAGAGAATTGATTGAATCGCACGTCAGCAAATGGATAGGAGCTCCTGATAGTATTTATGCAAGTTGTATAAATAATAGTTTATAATATTTAAGGAGGTATAATATGACCTCAGCAAATATATATGTACATATATTTTCCTTCCAGGCTCAAGTCTCTTTATAATTGGAGAGAAACTGACCTAAGAAGCAAGCTGAATAAGGGTGTAAATACATAATTTTATTTCGAGTTTTCCTTCTCTTGCACAGATGTTGTAGTTATATTACGGCCCTGAGTGATTTTTTGCGACACCCACGGTTGAGATAAGGGGTGGTAAATTGTATTATTACTCCGCCACCACACAGACGATGGGATTACGGCTATAATGTCCACATCTATTATTCTGACATATAAGTTCTGTGCCATATGTTATATCATAAACTGTTTAGTAGTTTTTGTGGTAAATAATAATAAAAATGCATAGATTGTCAAAATGTTTCACGCTCCTAGTATTATTAGGGTTTTCTGTAGATACGAGGCTTAAATTCCAAAGTCAGTGAAATATTGCTGGGTTTTATTTGTTTAATAAAAATGCTATGACTTGGGGCTGAAATAAAATGTAAATAGACTTGGTATCTACACGGGTCGGATTTAATACTGTTGTTGTCGTAATAAATGTAGCAATCATATGCTTTCTTGGATGCCGCTATAAGGAAATAATATTTATGCTAATACGTGCATATTATAGCATATTTTGAAACGAAAAAAGGGTAGAGACACGAGCCACCTCCATAGCCACCACGGTCCATGTAGAGTTTAGTTCTAAATATTTCGTTGATACTAAAAAACAAGGTCTTCCGTGTGGTGACGGAGTAAGAATACAATTCACCACCCCCTAACTTACCCGTAGGTGATCGTACGAGACGACTAAGGGATATAAAACGCATATAACATCTATGCGAGAGAAGGAAAACTCGAAATAAAACCCTATACCAACACGTCTGACCAGCGTGGTATAGTAGGTCAATGAGCCTTCCATTATGGAGGAGGCCCGAGCCCAACAGTGGGACGTATATGGGCTGAGATGATGATGATGAATAAAAAACAAAACGGATAGATAATTCAAATTCGAATCATTTATTATAAGTCACCATCATCATTATCATCATTTTGGCTCATATACGTCCCAGAGCTGGGCTCGAGCCACCTCCATAATTGGAGGGAAATGCTGGTCACACAGGAATAATTAGAATAATCAGTTTATTGGTAAATGTTATTTACAGGTCAAATACATATATTGCCAAACGTACACAGTCAATCATTTCATTTACAATAGATTATTACATATAACATCTAGTATATTAAAACTAATTGTGGTAAATTGTTAAAAAAAAAAAATTGATTTCAACTAATAATATTATAATAATAAATTAATTGAAAATAAATAATAACAGCAATGGAGACTATCAGTTTTAGTAGTCGAAATTATGCAATAACTATGAACCGTTAAGTTTATAATAATTACTAGCTGACCCAACAGACGTTGTTCTGTTCAAATAAAGCGCAACCTACCGGGTCCAATTGTGAATCTAAACCATTCTCGAATCTCATTGAGCACACACAAATTACTTAAATCCAGACAACAGATATCGCCATCTGTTAGAATCTTTTGGAGTTAACAGATAATTGTGACTGTCAATTAATTATAGACAAATAATTTGTAATAAAATAAAATTGCGACTGTAAATTAAGATGTAAGTTATCCTATGTTTCAAGTTGGAGCAAACTGCACACGGTGTGCAAATTTGATTAAAATCGGTTAAGTAGTTTAGGAGTCCATCGCGGACAAACATCGTGACAGGAGATTTATATATTATATATATAGGATATTAATTTAGGCACGAAATCCTCAACGCGATAGAAAGCATTTTTAATAAGCCATGATTTTAATCTGTTCTTAAATATTGTCAGATTATGTGCATCAGTAATATGTGCTGGCAGATGATTACATAACGTGGGGCCCATGACATGTGTTAATTTGTCGGACTTGGCAAGTCTGCGAGGTATCTCACCGAGTTTCCTGCTACCACGTGTTTTGTAGCCGTTCGAGGTTATTACAGGGTTTTATTTCGAGGTTTCGTCTGTTTGTTATATGTATATTTAACCTGGGGGCACGGCAGTGCCCCCGCCAAGTCCAGCAAAAAAAAAAAGTCGGGCAAAACGCAACACTGCCGTAACATACTTTTCTCGAAGCCATTCAGCCCATTTTCTACCCTCTATAACTTCGTTGTTAATAAAGCTAGAAACCTGAATTTTTAGTATCCCAGTAGGCATTGTATACATATTGTGTATTTCAAATTTCATTCAATTTGAACCAATAGTTTAAGAATTATAACTAGGCAAAATTTCGTAATTTTGTCACTCACTGACTGACTGACCGATCATCAATATTAAAGTGGCACTTCTAGCAGACACAGAAGTTTCAAATTTAGAATACAATTAGTGTTTAGTGTATAAATGAAGGAAAAATTATGAAACATTATAATTTTCATTCAGTTTCCGAGATACACTAACTGCATAAATAATTTTGTAAACTCATATAAATATATAGGATTACAAAGTTACATTTGCAGTTAATGAAATTAACATAATTGTAAAAAATAAGAATACATTTGTCGCCATCATTGCTTCTCTATGGGAATCGTAACAACCGGCTAAAGACTGCGCAGATGACGTAGTGGATAAGATACCAATGAACCGTGCTAGTGTCGCGGGTTCAAATCCCATGCAAGACAACACCTTGTACGATCCACAAATTGTTGTTCTGAGTCTGAATGTAATTTTTGTCGGTTAATTATATGTTCTTTCCATATGGTGACGAAGTAAGAATACAATTCACCACTCTCATCTTGCCCGTGGATATCGTATAAGACAACTATGGGATATAATATGCACATACCATCTGTGCAAGAGAAGGAAAACTCGAAATGAAACCCTATATCAACATGTCTGACCAGCATGGTATAGTGGGTTAAATTCCCTCCCATTGTAGAGGAGGCCCGAGCCCAACAGTGGGACATATGAGGGCTGCGATGATGAATTATATGTTTGTAAAGTCCCCCACAATATAAGGATTATTATTCCCTTAGTGCAAGGCGTTGTCATTTAAAAACAAAAAAGATTCAACAAGAAGGAGAGTGGGCAGCAGCTCTCGCCGGGGAAATGTATGATATCTCACTGTGAAACCAACCCGCCTACCAAACGTGGCGACTTCGTCATTATGCCTCATATGGCGAAGAAAAATGAGCTCTAGTCATGGCAACTCTGTTACCCTTGAGCGTCGTTGGATGCAGGTGCCACAGTACGTACAGTACTGGTGAATGGTGAATTTATGGTGAAGCATGAGGGGGGTCTATGTTCTACAGTAGACGACGATAGGCTGAATGATGATTGACATAATAGGTGTAGACAGATACCTAGATATAATTATGTTCAAAGACAACTTGTAAAATGGTCAATCAACTTAATGAAAAAGCAAAAGTGGGACATGCCTTATGAAATTGTACCAAAATCTCCCAAGTATTAAGCAAACTAAATTGCCTGAAATTTATCTGAAAGAAAGAACGCCATCATTAGGCTCGATTGCCATCAAAGCGGAGAGGAGACTAGAGGAGATGTGTTTCAAAAACCAATTAAATTTCTTTATTTCCACATCTCTCCGCTTAGTTTAGGTAGAAGTGACTCAAACAGAAAGGAGAGATGTCTCATTTTTCAGAGAGTGGGCTCTAAGAAAATCCTTTGATGGTATTCAAGAAGTAGAAGGTACCGGAAAGTAAAATAAGTAGATCTACAAAAAGAAATGAGTTACCATCAAAAACAAGACTTGTAAAAAAAAAGCCAAGCCTTATAAGATCTTTAATGTTGATATAGTCACTATAAGAAGTTGTTAGGTTAGCTATTTACGTAATAACTTAAGAAGAAAAGTCCCTTAACCAGGGACTGAATGAGTTAACCGACTTGGAATAATATAGATCTCACAACTTTTTATGGTAGAAGAACTCAGTTGCGAGGCTTGGCTTTTTTTTTACAAGTTTTGTTTTTGATGGTATCCTTTAGTCGCCTTTCACGACGCTCACGGGCAAGACAGATAACACCGACGAGTGTATTGTATACCTAACAAATTTTAGATGATCATGATAAATATTGTTGCACAAACAAATTAATGTTATGTTTCAAAATTAAACGTAAAGTAAATTCGAATCAGGTAATTGTTAAACGAAGACCACAAGAATAAATTTGCAACGATAATTTGAATTTCTTTCAAGAAAATAGGAGTGCAGTATATAAATATATTAGACTGGCAACCCGCTCTCACTTCGCTTGGTTTCAGTCGCCTTAGCCGCGTAGTTCCCGTTCCCGTGAGAAAATCGAGATAACATTTAGCTTATGTTACTCTCTGATATTATAGCTTTCTGTCGGTAAAATAATATTTGAAATCGGTTCAGTGATTTAAGCGTGGAAGTGTAACAAACAAACTTACTCTCTCATTTATAATATTAGTAAGGATATAATATTAGTAAGAACATTTGTAATGTATGTGAACGAAGCGATATATGTATGGTAGCAGCAAATAGCGATTTATATTCCTTGCCAAAATTTCTGAAGAAGGAATACAAATCAGCGCGAACAGACTAAGATACATTCTAAACGTTTCCATTTTGGATACGATACTCTTCTAGGTAATAGAAATTATTCAAGTATACTACATTGGCCAAAAAGTCTTGTGAAAAAGCTTGTAAATAATAACCAATGGTTATATGATTTTATATCCACTTATATCTTCCAATATATCAACATAAGTTCCTTTTTTGGGCTTGACCTGCTTCGCAATGGAAGTAAATATTAACCTGCTATACGATGCTTATTATCTGCATATTATGTCCCTTAGTCATTTCTTACGACACCCACGAGCTAGTGAGCATTTGGTGAATTAAAATATACGCGTAATCACACTGTGTTAGAACAAATATACACTACAATGAAAGTAACTTTGTAGTAGTTTTCTAATGTGTAATTTTTTGAAGTACGTAATAGGTATTAGGTATTACGTACTTCAGTTGCGTCTCATTTTCTCACTATATAATTAAACAGTCTGGTGTTTAGAGTAGTAGACAACGCCGTTCTTCTAAGAAACTCATTAAAGCAACTGCAAAACACAAACATTATAAGTAGCGTGGAAAGGTTAAGTTCTATGAAGAAGGCTTGTAGTAAATAATACGAATTAGCTGAGAATGCTAGGAAAATATTACTGCCACCGAAATAGGTTAGAAATACAACATTGTATTCTTGTCTTAAAACCGGAAAAACCAACCCTCTGCCCAGTTCTTCTGCCTCTTGATTAAGACGAGGTCTCCCCTTGGCATATATCCAACAAAAGACGTCGATACGCTCAAAGTTATATGTAATGGGCATATTAATCATAAACGTAAAAAGATTTTTACATTAAAAACGCAAATTCTAATTAATTTTATCTATTACTACGCAATAATTATAATTATGCAATAATTTA
Organism: Lymantria dispar; assembly: GCA_032191425.1. NCBI lineage: Eukaryota > Metazoa > Arthropoda > Insecta > Lepidoptera > Erebidae > Lymantria > Lymantria dispar. The sequence goes on along the minus strand of CM063452.1, from coordinate 24,153,301 downwards.
ATTTTATCTATTTCGACAATTTTTAAATGATACAAATTTTGAAATAATTCTTAATATATATATATATATATATATATACAAAATCTCTCAAAGCAATTTGAAAGCTTATTCGATTTTCTTAAGAGCATCATTTATCGCCAAATCGTGTTGAAATGTATAGTGTCTACTTCACTAGTAGTTGTTGTTAGTACTAAAATATATCTCTATAGTCTAGACTATTGTCATTAATAACTCATTACTAACCCACTATCAGTATTTATAAATAAAACTACTATATATTACTATATATACTATTACTATTTATAAATAAAATGAAAAACTACTATTTTGAGGTGCTTCAAATTAAGTATCTGTTATTGAAAATTTTAATTTATAAACTAAGTAAAATATTAGTCTAGATTCAGGCGTAATAAAACATCACAACCCTTATACGTCTCACTGGCAGGCCTGAGCCTCTTCCAGAATAGGAGATAAATGGACCCACTGCACTACGCCATACATACCAGGTACATAGTTTTATTAAGAGTTTTGGTTATCTTGCATAGATGTTAGCTGCATATTATAATGTTTTAGCCATATTTTTCGGCATCCCCGGATAAGAAAAGAAATAGTGAATTGTATTCTTACTCCATCACTACAAGGAAATCAGCAACACTTTAACTCAATAGTAACATTTTAAAGCTTTTAAATTAGCAAATATGTTAGTTGTATGTGTTTAATGCTACTTTTGATGATACAAATTCTCAAGGCAGATTATAGAGCACCTTAGGGTTTTACTGCTGCGCTAAATGGCCTAATAAAGTGCAATCCGACTAGCGTTTATTTGATCAGACCACAGCCTGCCAAAAAAAGAATGGATGCTCCTTCACTTGGCATATTCAAACAACAAACGGAAATCTCTTTTATTCCATATTAGTAATATATAGTAGTAATCTATGTGTAGTTTTCTTTTTTATTATTTACTACTAAATATTATAAAAGAGGTAGATGTTCGACTGGAATTTAATAAAAAAATATACGTGATAAGGAAGACCGTCACGTCAAGTGCCTGCATTATTATTTTTGACAACGTAAGGTGAATAATCCTTACCACGTTAGAGAGTGATACATTTATCGTAGTTTTTTTTTATTGTGATGCGAAAAAGATCGTAAATAATAACAGATATAAATTTTGTCTCCTTTATTTTTGTATTTACAACATAAATATGTAAAAAAAGGAGTTATCGTCATCATTACAGCTCACATACGTTCCACTGCTGGGCTTGAGCCTCCTCTATTATGGGAGGGTAATTGACCTACTATATACCACGCTGATCAGACGGGTTGGTACAGGGTTTTATTTCAATTTTTTCTTCTGTTGCATAGATGTTATATTATATCCGCTAGTCGTCCTTTATAACAGGCACAGGCAAGAAGAAAGTACATAATTATTCAAATAATATATCACATATTATTTCTCACTTAGGTTGTTTTTCACTATCGATTCTAACGTAAAGCATACAGAACAGTAGTGATTGTATTGCACAAAATGTGTATAGAGTCGTCAGCCATTTTCAATACCTTTCAAAGCCAGGCATCAGCCATATGTTTGTGTTTCACACAATGAACAGATAGACCAACACTTCCTATTGAAAGTCATAAAAGATCGGCTTCAGTTTGAAAGCCAGAACTATATTCTAATGTTCACTCTTGATACTCAGTATATATTTGAATTAAAATTGTGCTCCTTTAAAGAGCGTTTTCTTTTTTAAAAGGGTTGAGTAATGAAGTTTCTTATTATAACGATCCTATGACCTTTGGGTTAATCTTGTGAGATTACTCTTGAGACTTTTTTACCAGAGACCATAAATATTCCACTCATTAAAACCGGTTTAGATGGTGTATTGAATTCATAATCGACTATGTGGAAGATCGTATAGAATTTGTTAAGCATGTCAAAAATAGATAGGCATAATTTGATGCTTATTATTTAAAATTTATTATGAAGTGCCTATTAGCATAATCTTCAGCTTCTTAAGAATAAGGGAAATAGGCATAATATGTTGTGTTGAACAAACAGATTGCTGTGGGGTTATATACTAAATTTCTTTCTCTAACATAAATGTCATATATAAGTAAATTGTATTCTTATTTAATCACCACACGGCTATCCGTCTATGTGCCACTATACAAACTATAAAGGAGGGTTCTATATTTCAAGAAAATAAGACTTTTTGTGATCCTTTGAGTGAGACTGAACATTTACAAATAGTATAAAAAATATTTCAGGCCCACAACATTTTTACGAATTATTGGGACTTACTAAACAAATTTACTGTTTAGAATAATTTGTAGTTTTTATGTTTAAAATCCCTATATTTGTCTTACCAATTCTCGGTTACACTTATTGTCATTATTTATTTCAACCCTATGTATATATTTAAATGATATATTTTATTTAGAAGTATTAAGAAGGTTTATACGCGAATAGTGAATACAATTTCCGTAATTTTATTCACGTAAGAACTGTCAGATATTCGTGCCAAAAGCGGATCTCAAGGGTAAGCCACCGTAAAACAGTGTATGTAAAAATTTTATGTTTCGTTATAAGTAGAGCAAATAAAATTCGGAAAGCTTTCCGCATTTGCATTTCACTATGTTTACCTTTATTAAAATAGTAAAATTGCTATTTAATTAAAGAAATTGTAATACTTTGAGTATATTTTTACGAATATTCAATTAATTACACTTATAACCAATATTTAATTTACCTGTTTCCTTTAAAAAAAACTACAACTGTGCACTAAAGAATTAATCTTTGAAGAAGGAGGATTTTACAAATATGGTGGATGATACAATGTAGGTACTGTCCTATGTGGGTATCGCATCGCATGGCACGGTACGGTGAAGTGGCATCTTGACCATTTAAGCAGTCGAAACTTTCAGTAACATATAAGTAAGGAATTCCAGAGATTTTATTTTAATTATATCAAAGTATTTCATTCATCTCATTGTTATTTCAGTTAAAACACGGTTCACTGTTGGGCTCGAGCCTCCTCCATAATAGAAGGGAAAGCGTAAAATCTGCTATACCACGCTGGTTAGACGTATTGGTTATTTCGTGTTTTTCTACTCTTGTATAGATGTTATACACATATTAAGTCCCTTAGTTGTCTTTTACGACAACCATGGGTAAGAGAGGGGCTGATGAATTGTGTTCTTACTCCGCAATCGCAATCATTATAATGTATAATAGAAATCAGATTCTTGCTTTACGTGTATACATAGCAACTATACATAGGTACTTGATATACAAGTTAGTAGCATTAAATTTAAATAGGTTACTATGATATTCTGAGCGGTTACTTGCCAACTTGAGCATAGTTTAAGCCTTATTTACATATATAATGTCCTTTAAAGGTCATTGATAAATAGTTGGGATAAAATTCTATTAATTTTGCAGATGTTAAAAAAAATATATTGCGTTTCATAACCATTTTATTCGCTTTAATATTAATTGCGTCTCGATATTTTTAAAAAGAAAGTATACCATTAATTCAAATAATTCGTATATTAAAAAAAGGTAGTTTATTAAGAATGTTATAATTAATTTCTTTGCAAATAATTTAACTGTACCATCAGTTCTAAGACCATATAGTTCTAAGAGATTATTATTATACATAACTATTCCCTTGTCTTAATTCGCATTAATATTTGCCTTAATGTATATTTTGCCTATCAACTCCATGCCACGGAAACCATATATTTTCGTAATAATTCCTTATGTTTACGCAAGTATTACATTATAATTAATACTTTTTTCACGAATTTTATCCCATTTTCATTTGATTTAGTCCACCTGTGAGCATGAACGCTGAAAAGTATTCAGAACGTCGGGCAAATAAAAATCAAATACAAACGCGATAAAATTTGTAAAAATAGTTTTATTTATAACATGTATTTTCGGTAGATAAAATGCCTATTTGTGTCTATAATTTATCTCTGTGTCAAATTTCACCCAAATTAGTTCGGCCGTTCTGGCATGATTGAGTAATAAAGATTCATTCATCTTTTACATTTATAATAATAGTAACATGGTACCAATCCGAAAAATATTTCGCATCTGTTACTTTTCACATTTATTATTTTTAACTATTTGTACTAAAGATTTTAACCTACGGTCTTTTTTTTAGTTACGAGTTCCGTTAATGCACGAAATAAATAATAGTTCATCGTCTCAGCTGATATATAAGTATGTGCCACTACTGGGCTCGAGCTTCTTTTAAAATAGGTGGAAAATTGACTTACTAGACCACTCTGGTCAGGCGGGTTGGTATAGGGTTTAGTTCGAATTTAATTTGCGTTGAAGTTGTCTGTGTATTCGATACTCACGGGCAAGAATGAGGATATTGTATTTTATTCCACCCCTACACGGTATTAGCACGGTATTAATAAATAAAAAAAAAAAATACTATTGCGAAAGTAAATCTGTTACAAGTTCTTAAAACGTATTTTTGTGTGGTCATTGCAGTGTAATTATAAAAACTGTGTATATATTTTAAACTTTACAAAATTTTGATGTCATGATGTTCAAATACATTAATTTAATCAAGGCTTAAATTCTGGTTACAGAAATATTTCATTGTATAATTTGCTTATGATTGCAATTAATACTATTTTATATGTTACGATTAAAAAAAATAACATAAATTCCGTTCAAGTGCATAAAGCAGTTTAATTTCGTCCATCAGCCCATTCACGCCTCCACTGTTGGGAAATAGAACCTTCGAATTGATTAATGCCGTAATCGTCACGCCTGCCATGCAAGTTGGCGATTACAGGAACAGTTATAAGTTTCTCAGCGTAGTGCTGCTGCTAATTCTTCTGGCGATCCCTCAACCAGTTTTACGACTTCCAGAGGAAAGTAGGTGGATGGTGACACATTTTATTTTTGACACGTGACTGCATAGTACTCCCGTGTATTATTTAGGGCTCAGACCTCCTCTACAATAGGAATAATATTGACCTACGCTGGTCAGACGTGCTGGCACAGGGTTTCATACCTAGTTTTCCTTCTCTTACATCGAGGTTACCTCTTTATATCCCTTAGTCGTCATTTACAACATTGACCCCCAAGAAAAATGGTACTTAATTATATTCTTGACGGAGTAAGAAAATACTTCCACACACATATATTATCTTAGTATTCTGAATAGAATTTTCAAATAAAATGATCAAATTTATACTTTTTGCTGGATTTTGGATATTTCATCGTCCCACTGTTGGGCTCGGGCCTCCTCTATAATGGAAGGGTAATTGACCTACTATACCACGCTGGTCAGACGTGTTGGTATAGGGTTTTATTTCGAGCTTTCCTTCTCTCGCATAGATGTTATATGCGTTTTATATCCCTTAGTCGTCTCGTACGATCACCCACGGGTAAGGCTGGGGGGTGGTGAATTGTATTCTTACTCCGTCACCACACGCATATTTATTTTTTTTGGATATTTATTAAGCATTTTAAGCATTTTTAATACATAGAGCCTATCTGAGCGCGTGTATTTTAATTTAATTTTAAGTATATATTTTTTAAAAATAAAAACTCACCAACGAACTAATTATGCCGCAAAAAGGACATATTTTTTTAAAGTTAAACACCGCACTTACATGTTTATTCCAAAATCATAAGTCTGTAAGGACGTCAAGTTTGTCACTATCACGTTTATTCACTGCACTCCACACGTCAATAAAGGGTCAAACGTTTCGAGCCTCTAACACGACGCTACCTCTACGAGAGGCTGCGTGGTACTGAGTGGGCGAACGGGCGCTTCAGCTCACTGACGTATACGTACATTTTGGACCGTAGATGCGATACGCTGCGTAATAATTATTATAACAATACTAAATTTAAATTATTTGAATAATGAAACTTGCCATGTAGCGCAATATGTGATACTTCAACTTTATTTACTTACGGCGTTCCTAATATTTTTTTAAAATGAATAAACTGCTAGGCAAAATTAAAAACTAGGGAGCCGTCGCTCAAGATGCCTGGCAGATGTGAAACATCGAAATTATTTTGTCCAAGTATATATGCATAAAAGATCAGATTACGACAGGAACTAATATGTCTATTAACAAAATAATACGATTTATTTTCATTAGTATGCTGTATCGGTATATGTTTAGGTTAATAATTTATTTTGAGCTCACTAGATGGTGTTGTACAAAATTCTAAAACACGTTATGATTTCGTTACACAAATGTACATATCCAAGCCAGCACCTTCGCCTATAGATGTTTCACATCAAAAAACTCAGAAATATCTCGATCTGTGTTATTTTTATCTGTATCTCTGAAATGAAATAATAAATAATCGCTTAGAATTATTCACAATCAGTACGTGATTACTAGTTGAATTATATGCACTGAACGTAATACGAGATATAATTGTAGATTAGAAATTGTATGAATATGAAGGTTCGGATATGAATTATCCGTGTGGTGACGGAGTAAGAATACAGTTCACCACCCCCTATCTTACCTGTGGGTGATCGTACGAGACGACTAAGGGATATAAAATGCATATAACATCTATGCAAGAGAAGGAAAACTCGAAATAAAACCATATACCAACACGTCTGACCAGCGTGATATAGTAGGTCAATTACCCTTCCATTATGGATGAGGGCCAAGCCCAACAGTGGTACGTATATGAGCTGAGATGATGAGATGATGATGATGAGTTTTAGTACAGTACGATTTCCGTGTATTGGCGGAATAAGAATATAATTCAGCACCCTCTATTTGGCCTGTGGGTGTCGTAAAAAACGACTAAGGGATTGAATTTGCATATATCTATGCAGGAGAATGAAAACTTGGAATAAAACCCTATATGAATACGTCTAACCAGAGTGGTATAGTAGGTAAATTCCTCTTCTATTATGGAGGAGGCTCGAACTCAATAGTGGGGCGTATATGAGTTGAAATTAATGAATATTAAGGTGAAATATAATGGTTACGGTCAGGTAATAATTTCATATCTGTATAAAATTATTTCGGATTAGCCGGCAGTTTCGAATAGTTTAGATTACGTATATTGAATTTAAGGAATGCTAATTGTGGTGCTTTACGTATTACTTCTTTTTGAAGAAGCTTGCACTTAGGCTGTCAGTTCGGCTAATTGATAGATAACCTATCGTAGCGTGTTTTATGAGGGTCATAATATAAGAAATTATCCGAAACCTTTACATCAGTGTCAATTACGGTCGGATGTCCGATTGTTTAGTTAATAATAGGCAATTCGTACCTTCTTGCTATTATCATTAGGATTGAGTTATTCTGCACTCTGAAGAGTAGTGAAGCAGTTTTCTGCCGTATGATGGCATAGGCAACGTATGCCTGCGAGTACATGTCAGATATGTACCTATATGAGTTGGATAAGAAATAAAAATAAAAAAGCACCTCCTTCGATTCAATAATAGAATATGAAAAGATTTCCAATTAGACGAATAGTATTACGTTTGCCACTAATATTGTCAAAATTAATGTTGTAGTCAGTAGAGAAAACACTTCCTTACTAATATTATAAATGCGAAAGTAAGTTTGTTTGTTTGCAACGATTTCGCACTTAAACCATCGAATCGATTTCAAAAATTCTTTCACCAATGGAAAGATATAATATCAGGAAGTATTATAGGTTATATTTTAACCCGGTTTATTTCCACGGAAACGGAAACTACGCGGGGTAAGGCGATTGATACGGAAGCGAAGCGAAGGCGGGTTGCTTGTCTATAATAACCATGACATGACAGACGTCAAATACCTTATCCGTTTTGTGAAATTGAATGTAAAACATCTGATTAGATAAAACAAACTTGAAATACAACAGAACTTATAAAAATTGCGTTTACTTCATTTTTATTTTTTGGGCGGGCTATGGTCTGCTTGGACGCTGCCTGTTACGTCTGCGACGAAAGAGTGGCGTGCTCCATGGCCCACCGCATTCCTTCCCCTTCACCATTGGGCTGACTACTGGTCCGAGTCCGATTCCTTAATGTACGTGGTGAGCCACGCAGGTTATCCTTCATACCTCCCTAATGCCCTGTGGGGGCCGCCGTCCTTATCCAGTCGGCCATAAATATATGAAACATAAAATTGATAAAAAATATAAATTAGGTTCTAGTTAAGTAGTTCTAGTTAGGTAAATCTGTGTGGTGACGGAGTAAGAATATAATTCACCACTCCCTATCTTGCCCGTGGATGTCGTAAAAGACGACTATCGGATATAATATGCACATAACATCTTTGCAAAACAAGGAAAACTCGAATTGAAACCCTATATCAACATGTCTCACCAGCATGGTATAGTAGGCCAAATTACCTCCCATTGTGGAGGCCCAAGCTCAACAATGAGACGTATGTGGGCGTGACTTTATCCGTTTTTATACGATAACTCGTTTTACGATAACTCGGCACAGGACCACACTCTGTGCTGAAACATGAGGGAGGCTTACGCCATGCAGGAGAGGGTGATAGGCTAAACGATGTAGGTCTATCATCGTTCTATTGAAGCCGACTTGATTAAATAACTGAAAATTAAATTAATTTAAAAAATAATCACCAGCACTACAAATGCATTAATTGTCAGAAACAGAAAAAGAAAAAGAGATATTAAAAAAATTAATCTTCTTGTTTTTTATTAAAATCATTATGTATTCATTGATTTATAATATTTTATATTCATTGACATTATTATAGATACTTGCGTAATTAATGCTGCTGTGACGATAATGATAATAAATTAGGTATTTAAGAAATATAAATAAAATTGGAGTGTCTGTTTGTAATGTCAAAATAATAGACTTTTTTCATGCTCACATGGTTATTTGCACTATACATATGCCTAAAATACACTTTATATTTTTTTTGTCCGTCTGTCTGTCTGTCTGTTTGTTCTGGGTAATCTTCGAAACGGCTGGACCGATTTCAAAATTTCTTTCACCAATGGAAAGCTATAATATCAGGGAGTAACCTAGGCTATATTTTATCCCGGTATTCTCACGGGAACGGGAACTACGCAGGAAAGACTGAAACCGAAGCGAAGCGAGGGCGGGTTGCTAGTTATGAATAATTCGGTTTGCTTTCATCATCATTTGAGCTCATATACGTCCCACTGCTGTCGCATTATGATACATTGGTTAGACGGCTTGATAAAGGGTTTTAATTTGAGTTTTCTTTTAGTTTATTTTACCAATATTATAATAAAAGTTGTGCCTTTAATATCATCGGTGACAGGCGCTTGCATAAGCCAACACACATTAAATATAAGCTTCATATAGTAATAATTTTTGTGTAAACATTTGATGTTTTACTTTATGTTTCACTTGATTTGTGTGCCATCACTCAAACTCACCTAAATGGAAATGTAAATAAAAGGTCTTTATTGTTAAACAAGGACAAAGTGATGTTCTGCGTCTAACTCCTGCTATTGTCAGTCATCAATTACTTATTGTGTAACTTTATATTTTTTCTAAAAGAATAACATTGCTTTAAAAAATAAATCTTACCTCACACGGTTATTATATTAAAACTAGCAACCCGCCCTCGCTTCGCTTCGGTTATAGGTTATACTTACGACTTTCCATTGGTCAAAGAATTTTTTAAATCGGTCCAGCCGTTTTGAAGATTACCCGGAACAATCAGACAGACATACAAAAAATTTTTAATTGCTATTTTAGGCATAGGTGTCATGCAAATAACCGTGTGAGCATGAAAAAAGCCTATTATGTTGACATTACAAACAGACACTCCAATTTTATTTATTGGTATAGATTTTTTTAATTTTGCCAATGTTAATGTTTGACAATATCAAATAGTGATGGAGTAAAAATACAATTTACCTATAACCGACTTTAAAAAAGTAGCCGGTTCTCAATTCGACTGCATTTTTTTATGTTTGTTACCTCAGACCACAGAAATATTAATACTTTAGAAAGGCCATTCAGCTGATTTTGTTGGAAAACCAGCGTGGCTGAATTGCCCCCTCCCGCTGATGTTAACACTGTAGGGTTTTGCTACATTATACAAAAAAAAAGAGAGAAATAGTACTATGTCAAAATAATTAAAATAATATTAGGGCATTTTATAATTTAAATAAGTCGATAGATCATACGGTTTACACTAGTCACACTAAGACTACATTCGGCAAGAAAACATTCGAACAGTGTTGCCAATTTAGCGACTTTGTCGCTAGAAATGACGACTTTTGTTCAAGTGTTAGGGACAAAATAAAAGTTTTGACGCTAAAAATTGCTTAGCGATAAAACTGGCGAATTGTGGAATCAGATCTAAAGTCAAAAGTAATACGAATAGTAATATTCCGTGGTAGTATGCTATGCTACTACTCTTTGGAATCCTCGAACTATTCCCTAAAAAAAAAAGCTCATCAAAATTTGTTCATAGGATTTTATTATTTCGTCGTAAATAAGGTTACGTGTGGCCTAATATTACTTAGTACATCCCGACATGTCCTAAAAAAAAAAGCTCATCAAAAATTGACTGGACAATACCCGTCGGGATTTTCGACACATAAAAAATAAGTACTTGTATTAGCGACTTTCTAGCGACTTTTGAATTTCTGTCTAGCGACTCGAACTTCTAGGAGTTGGCAACACTGCATTCGAACGAGCAGTGTGCTAGGAGCTTAGCTAGTAGAAGGTTGTACGCAAGTGTTACAGAGAGCAAAATACTTAACAACAGTGTATTGTATAGTTTGGAACAATAAATAAGTTAAAAAGGAACGTTGGTGTTATTGAAGAAGAATACCCTGCTTACATCTCAGACGGTGGGATTGAAATCCGTAAGTAAACGCCTGCAATATTTATTTTAGTTAATTTACGTTGTACAGTAATTGGTTATTGTCTATGTTCAGCATGCCCGTGTTCTAGATATTTCAAATAAATTGGGGGATTATATATTCAATAAACTTGGGGGATTATAAAAACAGATTTGCATGCCTCGATTGGCCCAATAGTATAGGAATGTTGTTTTAAATCTGCTGGCGCTGTACAGTAAGCGCGTCCTCTATTCTATGACACTAAAAGTAAGGTGGCAAAAGGTGGATAAGCTACACGTGATACTGCCACTTTTGTATAATCTTGTTTTATACTATATTCCACCTACAAATTGTTGTTAGGGACCTGAGTGTGATTTGGTGTCTATTTATTTCATGCTTGTAAAGTTCCCCACATTATAAAAAAAATTCCTTACAGAAAAGTAAATTAGAATAAATAAAGGTAGTTCAATGTTTACTGAAATATTATATCAAATACTTGTGGTTGGCTATTTGAGTTTGAATTTCAACCGTTAGACAATTGTTTAGATCAACAGTTGTAAATAGATTGTTATTACAGCCCTTGAGGGGCCAATGCAGAATAAATGATTTGATATAATTATACCTGGCAACAGACAGTAGTAGTGATGTACAATACTGGTTTTAGGGATTAAAGTGTGATTGAATTTAGTCTCCCTTGACATTCGATGCATGATTCCCTTCTTTACTTTTTTTTTACCTTGCGACTAACACGTTACTATTGTGATGAGTTTCAGAGAATGGGTGGAAGAAATTGAAAATCGTGCCTAAAATACACCTCGGTATAATAGCTCGCGCACTAAGTGTAACCAGATTAGCGGCCGCCGGACAAGAAGCCAAAGTCGTAGCCGAGGCTGTCGTCGGTGGTTGACAGGATGAGAGCAGTCGCCAAAGCAAGAGCAGGCGCGAGTTCTGCAGCTGGAAGCAGTACACAGGACACACTATAAGGAGCAACGTTAGCGGGGAAAACGCCAGGATAGATCTCAGCCAAACTGTGAGCAACGGGGTCGTTATGGAAAAGACGGTGAATCTACTACAATGGAGCAGCGCATTAAAAGGTCATGTAACGCATTCTTATTCAAGGATCTAATTCAAATAATAGTCCCTTAAAAATGTCATACTATTACATTATAACCGAAGCCCTTATTTTTAGGCTATTAATAGAAGTCTAAATCATAAAATATTAATCCCCAATTTAATCAACGTATAGATGTATGGCTTAGAAAGGTGAATGAATGAATGCACCGATGTTTCTGGTAGGGACGAGAAGACTATTATGTATTTTTGCTGTGTGTGAAAGTTTCAATACCATACTTTTGGGATAAATAGCAGCTAAAATTGAGACAGTTTTCCATCGGAATAAAAGTACGGTAACCTTTTGGATGACATGTTGAAGAGGAAGAGTAGGCTCAATTAATCAATTGAAAAATATTCTCTACTAAACCAGTTCAAAATAGTAGGCGGTCGTTGACCGTATTATCCACGATCTGTGATAGGACCATTAGATCAAGGGTTTTGTCTTTATGTTGTGAAGAGCTATCTATCTGTCTTTTAACATTTTTAAGCAGCAACACGTGAATCGACATACAACCGTCATTGGTTAGGGATAGGAGTATTGGATCACACTAGAGGGCGGATGAGATAATAAAACGAGTTTAAAGATAAATCCATATCTATATTATTATAGATATGGGCGTTACTGGCTATTTCTGGCAACGGCTACTAACCGTTTATTTGGTGTCAATACCGATATGGATAATTTTAAATTATACTACTTTACGGATTTTATCGCGTTTGTATTTGATTTTTGATTACCTGACGTTTCGGACACTTTACAGCGTTCATGGTCACGGGTGGACTAAAATATCTCGCGTCCAACAAGTCATCGTTACTGCAGAAAATTTATAATTACCTACCCGCTACAGAAATTAGTATAAGTAACTAATTTCTGTATCTGTAAATTAGTATAAGTAACTAATTTCTGTATCGGGTAGGTAATTATAAATTCTGTCACCACACGAAAGAAGCCATATATACCCCATAATATTTTTGACAATAATGCATACGAAGCCAAATATGGTAATGTCAAAAGAAAGCTCAAAGATAAACAAAAAATACGAAAGATGGCGAAATGATAACTATTTCTTATAAAAGTATTTGTAACCATTGTATTTTGAAATTCTAAGGATTTTTACTTACCGTTTTATTACTATTTTCGTATTTATAAAATTAGCACTAATTAATTGCACTCCAACGGTCGGACAAGTTGTACATAACCTCTAATATTTTGACTAATTGCACTTACTATATACAACAAAAAATACGGTCCAATAAACGAAGAAATTATATATACGGATTCAACGTTAGTTGCGAAAAAACAATATTTTAATAAATTGAAAAAAAAAAAAATAATAACTTTTAAAGCCATATATGGCATTGTATGCGGTAAGGGGTTAAATCTTTATACATATGTATATTTCTTGTGTACGTGTGTATGCTACTGAACTCGTCCTAGGCTAGACGGATGTTGATGAAATTTTTGTGCATTCGAGAATGGTTTAAAGTCACAATTGGTAGGTGACGCTGCTGTCGATTTCAAGGAGAATTCCTTTTATTTTATTTGAACAGAATAATAATAGCATCTGTGGGGTAAACTAGTAAAATATAATTATAATATCTAAATCTGTTTATGGCGGCTATCCGCCACTTGAACCGCAACCCAACCATGTGAATAAATCTTCAGTCTTATAAGTAACACTCTTCATTTTTCTTCGCCTTCTTCTCACAACTACATTCCCTGAACGCAACACAATAGTAGGGTGGCTAATCTTCACACGCCATCCTACATATTCTCTCTAAATTCTGTTCTCCGTATGTTAACGGAGTGGGAATAAAATTCATCAATTCCTCTCTTGCCCATGGGTGTCGTAAATGACGACTAACTGTCTGACTGTTAACTATAATCTTGTGAGTATTAGAGATCATGATGGTTTGAAATCCTATATCGTACTGATTTTATAATTAAATTAGCAGTAGTAGGAGTAGCAGCTATAATATAGGAATAAGCTAAAATATAATCCGATTTTCATATCATTTATTTTGTTGTATATTTTTCTCGTAATTAAAGTGTCTGTTTGTAACTAAATAAAATTGAAGTTTCTGTTTGTAATGTCAAAATAGGAGGTATTTTACATGCTCTCGGTTATATGCACGACGGCAATGATTAAAAACCAGTTTAAACATTTTTTGTTTGTCTTTCTATCGGTCTATTTGTCCCCGATAATTGTCACAAGGGCTGGACCGATGTTGATAACATTTTACTATCAGACAGCTGAAGTAACTAAGGGTATTTTTCACCTCAGAAAAATCCTATAAAAATTTGCCCGGTCCGAGAATCGAACCCTAGACTGTAGTCGCGTCCTGTAATCTCTTAGAAAATATTACAGATATTACAATGCGGGTGCAAAGCGACTGAAATCGAAATGAAACGAGAGTGATTCTAAAATAATAGAGAAATAAGACTACTACTAATCACTGATTGGACATTCAGAAAAATAGTATGAATTTAGTTTTTCTCAAAATGTTCTGTCTAGGTCTAATAGTCGTTACATTCTACACATGCAAGCAAAGAAGCAGTAGGGATTTAATGAATTAGCATTATATTCTTAGTTCGTCGCAACACACATTCATGCCATTTGACATTGTGGACTGCAGATTATATTCCTTAATCGGCTTTAACGAGACCCATGGGCAAAAAAGAAGGTGGTCAATTATATTCTTGCTCCGTCACCACACAGATACATAATGTAGTGTTCAATGGTCAGCATAGCGGCTTTCCATAATTATATATTTAAGAAGGGTTTGTCCTTGGTAAAAATAAAAATCTAGTAAAAAATAAAAAAAATCGTGTGATGACGGAATGAAAATACAATTCACCACCCCCTATTTTGTTCGTGGGTGTCATAAAAGTCATTTAAAGGAAATCATATGCAGATAACATCTATATATGAGTAGAAAAATTCGAAATATAAACCCATACCAACCCAATATCCTGATTAACGTATTAGAGGGGCAGGTTCGACCTCAGAAATTTGTCATTTATGAGGTGAAATGATGAAAAAAAAACAGTGAAATAATATAATAAATTTTATTAGATTTCTTACCCGCATTATGATCATCACAGCTCATATACGTCCCACTATTGGGCTCGAGCCTCTTTCATATTGTGAGGGAACTTGACCTACTATAACATGCTGGTCAGGCAGCTTGTTAGAGAGTTTATTTCGAGTTTTCCTTCTCTTGCATAGTTGTTATATACACAATATATCCCTTAGTCTCCTTTAATACACCCACGGGCAAGATACGGGGTAGTGAATTGTATTCTTATTCCGTCACCACACGTAAAAGTGTGTTTGTTTAATTGCCAGCGGTGGCAAACGAGCAAAGCTCATGAACCTTTGCAAGGGCGCTATCTACCACGAGGAAAGTGAAAGGAGAATGAATACGTGCAATGAGGTTCGGTGATACTAAAGCTATCACCAAAACCCACCACACGCAAACAGCCTCAGAAAGTTGGGCTTCCAGCTCTCTCGCTCACTGAACGAAGCGCAGTAACAAATTGCTACTACTTGGACGTCAATTTTCTGCGAGAGTTGTACTAACCCGGACGGACCAGCCCACGGCTGAAAGTACGCGTACGGTGGATAAAAATACCTTTGCTGTCTGGAAAGTTTTAAATACATAGATGAAGGGAGCAACAGAGAAATAAGCGTCAATATTCTCTTGAATGATTAAAATGCACAAATTGCGATTTCCAACACGCCCGCCAAGCGTGGGGATTCTAACATTACTATTATCATAAATTTTGGACAAAGAGGCCTATATTTTTTTTTATTACCAACGGTAGCAAACGAGCAAACAGTACACCTGATGGTAAGTGTTGCTGCCGCTCATGGACCTTTACAAGGCCGCTGCCTACCGCGAAAAAGTAAAGGGAGTGTGAATGCGTGAATTGAGGCTCGGTGATACCAAGGGTACCACCAAAACCCTCCACACGCAAACACCCTCAGAAAATTGGGCTTCCGGCTCTCTCGCTCACCGAACGAAGCGCAGTAACTATTTGCTACTACTCGGACGACGATTTTCTGCGAGAGTGTGATACTACCCCGGACGGACCGGCCCGCGGCTGTAGACAGATAACTGTCGACAGTGTGGTCCTACCACTCTTAATGACATGACATGAGCAGATATTCATCGAAATTGCACTTGATCACGATAAGAGCACGACAGAAAGATGAGTTTAGGCATTTAGGGAAAATATATGCCGCAGAGGCGACCGAAAACCAATACCCAGTCTAACTTCAAGATCTTCTAGTCAACATTGTTTACGATGTGCGCGCACCGCCACAGAAACGTCACCTTGATAATGCGTTATAATGAAACTTTTAATATATTAAATAATTGATTGAATTAGGTGATACATAGCGGTTATTCATTATTATTTTAATTTTAAATTGGATGGAAGGAAGGGAGACCCACCACTTTCCCACGCTAATCAATATACCGCATACTACAATAAAAGGCGTACGGGATAGGATTAAGGTTTTTGATTGGGCGTCACACAGATTTGATTGGTCACACACTGTGGGGAAAATGGTGAGTCTTCCTTCCTTCCTTCCATTTTAAAATTAAAATATATATTAAATACCTTTTTTTCTATTATTAGTGTCGTTTTGTCTACAAAAAAAAAATAGAAAGATTTATCATCTTAAGTCAAAGAAGTATAAATTCTTAAGTGCGCACATAAGTAGACAGACACACTTTTTTATTTTTATTTATGTCCAACAGTGAACGTCAAACGAATGATCAACTAGATACAGATCGAACAGATTCTTTTGCCTGAAATGATTCATACTAACGAGATAGTAATGTACATTTATATTTTTACCCATAGTTCAACTTATATTGTTTTGAAAGACACTTGACTTGCAAAATACTTTAGTTATAAAGTAACCAAGTTATGCGACAATCAGTTCTCAGACTAGGCAATGAACTATATATAATAAAATATAGTTCAGCTAGAGGAAATTAATTATAGTTGTCACTTCTGCCATTGTTATTGTTACCGTCCTAGATACTTCGGTTTTATCTACGGAAATTATCGTAAATATGCGAGAATTTCGAATATAGTATCAAAATGAATTAACTACTTTTCCTAAAAATGTAAGAATTATTGAAATATCGCCGACACTTTCGTATTAATTATTATGTTATTCATCACCATCGTTCATCATTTAGCATATCGCAGTCTACTGCTGGATGTAGGCCTCTCTCATGTTCTGTGTTGCCCGAACGCAATGACGCCCAGCAACTTTCACCAGATCATCGGCCATTCAATAGTTTCTAATATAATTTACTACAAAAACAAAGATCATACTTTTGGATACCTTCGGAACGTCCTAATAATATAATCATTATAAACAAGTTTAATGTCGCTCAGTGTACTATGGAGTGCCATTTCTCTGCGAGATAAAATTTGTGATATGGAAAACCGTAGCAGAAGCGATGTAACCAGCTTAACACAAAGAATTAGCACGCAGAAATGGGCAGACCACATCGCTCGACGAACCGACAGCAGCTGGGGAAGAAAAGTTCTTGAGTGGCGACCACGTACGGGATAAGGTTAGGCAGAGGTGTAAACATACAAACATACATATAAGTAAACAATTCTTACTCTTACATAGTAGGGAAACCAATTGATTAACGATTTTTGATTTTTACGCGAGTATTACACATTTGAAATAAATCTATTATTTTCACTAATTTTATCCTTACTAATATTATAAATACAAAAGTAAGTTTGTTTGTTTGTTTGTTTATTTGCTTGTTTGTTTGTTATCTTTTCACGCTTAAACCACCGAACCGAGTTCAAAAATTCTTTCACCAATGGAAAGCTATAATATCAGGGAGTAACATAGGCTGTATTTTATCCCGGTATTGCCACGGGAACTACACGGGTAAGGCAACTGCAACCGAAGCGAAGCGAGGGCGGGTTGCTAGTATGTTATATTTAATTTTTTGATGTTTCGTATACTTTGTTTCGTGTACGTAGGCCACAGGAGGAATGACCATGAATGTTGAATAGTGTCCGAAAAGTCGGGCAATTAAAAATCCTAAACAAACGTGATAGAATTAGTAAAAATAGTTTAAATTCAAAAATCTATTGCAATTTACAGTTACAAAGAAAGGCATTTGAAATATTGTGTTATCTTTTATGTGTTAATTTATTATCCTATCCATAAACTAAATCAACTAAGCTTATAAACTAAATAACAATGAATATTTTTGTAAAGTGTGTAAAGTATATTAAATAAATTATTATGTATACATTTATATTTCATTGAAAAAAAGTCTTTTTTAAAGGAGTGAACACGTATGTTTTTGAAAAAGGTTCACGTATCTACCACTGTCCGTCATTGCGATAGGTCGTTACAAGCTTTGAAACGTACGCTGTTACATTTTGTAAAGTTTGTATAGAAGTGTTGATGCGAAACTTTAGTAGAGAACCATTTAGTTACTATACAACATCTGGGGTCTTTTCTGGTACAGTTATGAACATTAATGTATTTAGTTTTTGAAATAATATATCGCTTTTTCTTAGACATAAAATTTAATATTTTCTATCGATTTAGAAGTGTTTAAGCCTGTGGGATGATAATGATTCGAAAGGAGCATTATTTTTTATTAGGGTGGGTATTTTTATGGTCTAGATGCACCCGCCCCATCTGTCTGGGGTGATGGATGGGTGGAGTGTGGCCTCATAACCTACCGTATTCTCTCTTCATTGCCATTGGTACCGATTCCTTACCATCCGTGGCTGGTCCGGTGGATTACCCTTTCAACTAAGATGCTCCGGCATCAAAGCAGTGGCAAGAAAGCGTCTTATATACGCGGTCAGCCTCTCTGCGGCTGGCAGACTAACCCATGATCCGTCCATCGGCAACTCCGTCTAGATTCCTACGATATCGGTTAGTAGCTGTGCTTGATACCAATTAAGCGTCGACCAGGTCCCAATTTCTGACTTTGTCCAGGGGGGTCACCTTAGTATCCAATACCTACTGTACCTACTGTAAATAACCCTACTGTAAATTAAATATACTCTCTATGGTGACGGTTCAAGAATATTACTATGTTTCACTATGTCCTACTGTTATGCCTCTGAGGATTGTACCTTAATTCGCTTATGACGAGCTCTTAGTAGACAACGTCCTTTGCCGGTGTAATGGTTGCCGAATTAATAAAAGTAATGATATTATATATAGATCGTTTTACTTAAGCTTCGCATAGTATAAACAAAGTCGCTTCCCGCGGTTTATACGCTTAGATATTTTAAATTACGCAACGGATTTTAATGCGGATTTCGTTAATAGACAACGATTTAAGAAGGTTCATATGAATAAAATATGCATATCGCAGTAGAGAAAATGAAATGATGTCGTAAGTAACATATTTTGTGCGCTTATATTGTAAATTCTGATGCCTACCCAATAAAATAAATCAAAATAATGTAATTCTAAATTGCCAACATATTTCTAAAATGTATATCTTAGAATTTATTGCAGATTTAAAATGCGGGACCGATCTATTAAAATGAAGCGACGGCGGGTCCATAGAATATTCATAACATTGAAATTAAATAATACGCCCAAAAATATCGACAATTGTTGAAGGATTAACAAATGATTCTTATAAAATATATTATACTAGCAATCCGTCCTCGCTTCGCTTCGGTTTCAGTCGCCTTACCCGCATAGTTCCCGTTCCCGTGGAAATACCGGGTTTAAATATAACTTATGTTACTCCCTGATATTACAGCTTTACATTGGTGAAAGAATTTTTTAAATCAATTTGATGGTTTAAGCGTGAAAGCGTAACAAACAAACTTACTTTCGCATTTATAATAGTAGTAAAGATGTTAGACTAAAAGACAACAATTTAAAACTTAAAATCCAACTTTTAAAACGTTCAATAAATATTAACAAAAAGAAGTTATTACTACACACATACGAAACCACTGTGGTGACACTTTTTTTATGGGTGGGCTTTTTATGGGTGGGATTTTATGGTATATGTAGGGTATGGTACCGTAGGGATACTGCCACATACTTTCAAAAGAAGCAAAACTTTAAATAAATTCCTTTTTTACTATGTAAATTTTCCGTTTGGTAACTGAATAAAAATACAATTCTACACTCCTTATCTTATCCATGGATGTCGTAGAAGACGACTAAGTGAGTAAATGTATAGATGTTATATGAATAAAATCTATGCAAGAGAAGGTAAACTCGAAATTAAAACCTAAACTAACATATCTGACCAGCGTGGAAATATTGACTTTTTTATTCAAACACTCCATGAAAAACAACGTGCGTGACCGTGGTTCCACGGTCATTTTTCATTTCTAATATTATCTTCTTCCTTTTCTTTTTTCTAACGTTTAATGGCCATTCTATACAATTGAGTTTAGGAGTTAAATATTTAGCTAGTGCCAGACCAAATATCACTCTGCCTGTGTCCTCATAGTGTTAGTGTGATCTCAATTAATATCCAGTTAATAATTATACTAGTTTTGATATTACATTTCGCCTAAATATCACAAACTAGCAATCCGCCCTCGCTTCACTTCGGTTTCAGTCGCCTTACCCGCGTAATTCCCGTTGCCGTAGGAATACCGGTATGAAATAGCCTATGGTACTCAGGGATAATGTAGTATTCTAATAGTGAAATAATTATTGAAATCCGTCCCGTAGTTTTTGAGTTTATTCGTAACAAAAATACAACGTTTTCTCTTTATAATATTAGTGTAGATAGCACATTGGAATAGAACTTCTGACTTCTGCGATATAGTTTAATAAACTTCTGCGGCATTTTTTGTAATACATACTACATCCAAAGCTTATATAATCATCAGATTATGTATAGATAAATGTGCACAAGATTAAGATTTAGTCCGTTACTCGATTTGAAATATACCCACAGACTAAGAAAGAAGTTGTGATGAATTCTAAAAACATCACATTTTTTTTTGTGATGGGCTGCAGTCGGCGCACTCCTCACACCACTCCATCCGGGGCGTAAGCACGCACACCCGCAACCTACCCGAACACCACGTCGCCTTCGTCGTTGGGCCGATCACCGGAGCAGGGTTACTTGCCATCAGTGGTCGGCCCGACGGAAAAAAAAAATAACATCACATCACCAATGTTAGATTGAATAAAACATTTATAATTACAATATATGTGTGAGCGAAAATGGTGTATTTTATGGTATTTAATATTGTCATTCTAATATTTTGGATATTTCAAAGCAATTAATCAAGCGACCAACGAATTAATAAGCAAATCCTCATTCTAATTAATGTTATATATGGGCAAAAAAATTTGAATTTTGGTAACACTTCAAGGCCTAAACTACTAAACTGATTTACATTATCAGCGAGTAACATAAACGATGTTTTATCCCCGTATTCTCACGGAAACGAGAACTACGCGGGTGAAACCATAGCGAATTGCTAGGGAGTTATATTTTATATATATATATATATGTGTACATGTATATATATATATATATATATATATATATATATATATATAATGCTTCTATAATTCAATTATTAAACTTATAATACTTAGAAACAGAGATTAGTCATTATGTATATGTTTCTGTACAAGCCATCTTGAGTGGCGACCACGTACGGGATAAGGTTAGGCAGAGGTGTAAACATACAAACATACATATAAGTAAACAATTCTTACTCTTACATAGTAGGGAAACCAATTGATTAACGATTTTTGATTTTTACGCGAGTATTACACATTTGAAATAAATCTATTATTTTCACTAATTTTATCCTTACTAATATTATAAATACAAAAGTAAGTTTGTTTGTTTGTTTGTTTATTTGCTTGTTTGTTTGTTATCTTTTCACGCTTAAACCACCGAACCGAGTTCAAAAATTCTTTCACCAATGGAAAGCTATAATATCAGGGAGTAACATAGGCTGTATTTTATCCCGGTATTGCCACGGGAACTACACGGGTAAGGCAACTGCAACCGAAGCGAAGCGAGGGCGGGTTGCTAGTATGTTATATTTAATTTTTTGATGTTTCGTATACTTTGTTTCGTGTACGTAGGCCACAGGAGGAATGACCATGAATGTTGAATAGTGTCCGAAAAGTCGGGCAATTAAAAATCCTAAACAAACGTGATAGAATTAGTAAAAATAGTTTAAATTCAAAAATCTATTGCAATTTACAGTTACAAAGAAAGGCATTTGAAATATTGTGTTATCTTTTATGTGTTAATTTATTATCCTATCCATAAACTAAATCAACTAAGCTTATAAACTAAATAACAATGAATATTTTTGTAAAGTGTGTAAAGTATATTAAATAAATTATTATGTATACATTTATATTTCATTGAAAAAAAGTCTTTTTTAAAGGAGTGAACACGTATGTTTTTGAAAAAGGTTCACGTATCTACCACTGTCCGTCATTGCGATAGGTCGTTACAAGCTTTGAAACGTACGCTGTTACATTTTGTAAAGTTTGTATAGAAGTGTTGATGCGAAACTTTAGTAGAGAACCATTTAGTTACTATACAACATCTGGGGTCTTTTCTGGTACAGTTATGAACATTAATGTATTTAGTTTTTGAAATAATATATCGCTTTTTCTTAGACATAAAATTTAATATTTTCTATCGATTTAGAAGTGTTTAAGCCTGTGGGATGATAATGATTCGAAAGGAGCATTATTTTTTATTAGGGTGGGTATTTTTATGGTCTAGATGCACCCGCCCCATCTGTCTGGGGTGATGGATGGGTGGAGTGTGGCCTCATAACCTACCGTATTCTCTCTTCATTGCCATTGGTACCGATTCCTTACCATCCGTGGCTGGTCCGGTGGATTACCCTTTCAACTAAGATGCTCCGGCATCAAAGCAGTGGCAAGAAAGCGTCTTATATACGCGGTCAGCCTCTCTGCGGCTGGCAGACTAACCCATGATCCGTCCATCGGCAACTCCGTCTAGATTCCTACGATATCGGTTAGTAGCTGTGCTTGATACCAATTAAGCGTCGACCAGGTCCCAATTTCTGACTTTGTCCAGGGGGGTCACCTTAGTATCCAATACCTACTGTACCTACTGTAAATAACCCTACTGTAAATTAAATATACTCTCTATGGTGACGGTTCAAGAATATTACTATGTTTCACTATGTCCTACTGTTATGCCTCTGAGGATTGTACCTTAATTCGCTTATGACGAGCTCTTAGTAGACAACGTCCTTTGCCGGTGTAATGGTTGCCGAATTAATAAAAGTAATGATATTATATATAGATCGTTTTACTTAAGCTTCGCATAGTATAAACAAAGTCGCTTCCCGCGGTTTATACGCTTAGATATTTTAAATTACGCAACGGATTTTAATGCGGATTTCGTTAATAGACAACGATTTAAGAAGGTTCATATGAATAAAATATGCATATCGCAGTAGAGAAAATGAAATGATGTCGTAAGTAACATATTTTGTGCGCTTATATTGTAAATTCTGATGCCTACCCAATAAAATAAATCAAAATAATGTAATTCTAAATTGCCAACATATTTCTAAAATGTATATCTTAGAATTTATTGCAGATTTAAAATGCGGGACCGATCTATTAAAATGAAGCGACGGCGGGTCCATAGAATATTCATAACATTGAAATTAAATAATACGCCCAAAAATATCGACAATTGTTGAAGGATTAACAAATGATTCTTATAAAATATATTATACTAGCAATCCGTCCTCGCTTCGCTTCGGTTTCAGTCGCCTTACCCGCATAGTTCCCGTTCCCGTGGAAATACCGGGTTTAAATATAACTTATGTTACTCCCTGATATTACAGCTTTACATTGGTGAAAGAATTTTTTAAATCAATTTGATGGTTTAAGCGTGAAAGCGTAACAAACAAACTTACTTTCGCATTTATAATAGTAGTAAAGATGTTAGACTAAAAGACAACAATTTAAAACTTAAAATCCAACTTTTAAAACGTTCAATAAATATTAACAAAAAGAAGTTATTACTACACACATACGAAACCACTGTGGTGACACTTTTTTTATGGGTGGGCTTTTTATGGGTGGGATTTTATGGTATATGTAGGGTATGGTACCGTAGGGATACTGCCACATACTTTCAAAAGAAGCAAAACTTTAAATAAATTCCTTTTTTACTATGTAAATTTTCCGTTTGGTAACTGAATAAAAATACAATTCTACACTCCTTATCTTATCCATGGATGTCGTAGAAGACGACTAAGTGAGTAAATGTATAGATGTTATATGAATAAAATCTATGCAAGAGAAGGTAAACTCGAAATTAAAACCTAAACTAACATATCTGACCAGCGTGGAAATATTGACTTTTTTATTCAAACACTCCATGAAAAACAACGTGCGTGACCGTGGTTCCACGGTCATTTTTCATTTCTAATATTATCTTCTTCCTTTTCTTTTTTCTAACGTTTAATGGCCATTCTATACAATTGAGTTTAGGAGTTAAATATTTAGCTAGTGCCAGACCAAATATCACTCTGCCTGTGTCCTCATAGTGTTAGTGTGATCTCAATTAATATCCAGTTAATAATTATACTAGTTTTGATATTACATTTCGCCTAAATATCACAAACTAGCAATCCGCCCTCGCTTCACTTCGGTTTCAGTCGCCTTACCCGCGTAATTCCCGTTGCCGTAGGAATACCGGTATGAAATAGCCTATGGTACTCAGGGATAATGTAGTATTCTAATAGTGAAATAATTATTGAAATCCGTCCCGTAGTTTTTGAGTTTATTCGTAACAAAAATACAACGTTTTCTCTTTATAATATTAGTGTAGATAGCACATTGGAATAGAACTTCTGACTTCTGCGATATAGTTTAATAAACTTCTGCGGCATTTTTTGTAATACATACTACATCCAAAGCTTATATAATCATCAGATTATGTATAGATAAATGTGCACAAGATTAAGATTTAGTCCGTTACTCGATTTGAAATATACCCACAGACTAAGAAAGAAGTTGTGATGAATTCTAAAAACATCACATTTTTTTTTGTGATGGGCTGCAGTCGGCGCACTCCTCACACCACTCCATCCGGGGCGTAAGCACGCACACCCGCAACCTACCCGAACACCACGTCGCCTTCGTCGTTGGGCCGATCACCGGAGCAGGGTTACTTGCCATCAGTGGTCGGCCCGACGGAAAAAAAAATAACATCACATCACCAATGTTAGATTGAATAAAACATTTATAATTACAATATATGTGTGAGCGAAAATGGTGTATTTTATGGTATTTAATATTGTCATTCTAATATTTTGGATATTTCAAAGCAATTAATCAAGCGACCAACGAATTAATAAGCAAATCCTCATTCTAATTAATGTTATATATGGGCAAAAAAATTTGAATTTTGGTAACACTTCAAGGCCTAAACTACTAAACTGATTTACATTATCAGCGAGTAACATAAACGATGTTTTATCCCCGTATTCTCACGGAAACGAGAACTACGCGGGTGAAACCATAGCGAATTGCTAGGGAGTTATATTTTATATATATATATATATGTGTACATGTATATATATATATATATATATATATATATATATATATATATATATATATATAATGCTTCTATAATTCAATTATTAAACTTATAATACTTAGAAACAGAGATTAGTCATTATGTATATGTTTCTGTACAAGCCATCGCGTTGTGTAGAGCGTGAGAATTTTTTTGATAACGACAAGAGATTCGAATAGCAAAGTCTTTCTTGCCAAAAGTGAACTTGCAAATGAGCTTTTCCATTTGCATCCCTTTTGTGAACGTTCATTAGTTTGCACAGTATACAGCATAATTAGGTGAAATCTTAATACATCTGCGAGTATAGCATAATTTCTGTACTGTTGGGACCTTAGTGCACAGATAAATCTATATCTATACTAAGATATTTTTTTTTATTGCAAGCAGTGGCAAACGAGCAAACAGTTCACCTGATGGTAAGTGTTGCTGCCGCTCATGGACCTTTACAAGGCCGCTGCCTACCGCGAAGAAACTTAAGGGAGTGTGAATGCGTGCCTTGAGGCTCGGTGACACTAAAGGCACCACCAAAACCCTCCACACGCAAACACCCTCAGAAAGTTGGGCTTCCGGCTCTCTCGCTCACCGAACGGAGCGCAGTAACAAATTGCTACTACTCAGACGTCTATTTTCTGCGAGAGCGTGGTACTGCCCCGGACGGACCAGCCCGCGGCTGTAGACAGATAACTGTCGACAGTGTGGTCCTACCACTAAAAAATCCTACCTCTAATATATAATAATACCTCCTACCACTAATATATAAAGCTGTAGAGTTTATTTGTTTAAACGCGCTAATTTCAGAAACTACGGGCCCGATTTAAAAAATTATTTCAGTGTTAGATAGCATATTTATCGAGGATGGCTATAAACTATATATCATCACGCTAAGACCAATAGGAACGGAGCACTCATGATGAATTTTTGAAAATCGGGTTCTTTTTTCTTTTAAACAAAGTCTTAGGTTAAAGTTAGCGTTAGCCTAAAGTATTTATACCACGCGGACGAAGTCGTCAACAGAAGCTAGTTTAATGTACATTGCGCTGAGATTTTATAGTTCAAAAATATCTGAATATTATCGACTTTATACTTCTTTTGGCGTATTAGGGCAAATCATGAGAGTAAATTTTTACAATGCGCGTCGCAGACAGTGACTAAAAACCGACAGCCTGAAGTTAATCAACATTGTTACGATGCACGCGCACAATGTCAAAAATGTCAACTATGTATATAATGCGTTATAATACAACTTTTAATCCATTAAATAACTTCTTTTTACTATTTTTAGTGTCGTTTTTCTACAAAGGTAGGATAACACGAATGATAAAATTTTTAGAAAGATCTTTGATATGCCAAAAAGTATAACTTCTTACGTGCTTACATAAGTACAGAGACACACACACACACACTTTTTATATGTGAAACCATGGACGTATAAATAAAATTTTAAACTTTTTTATACGTCTATGTGTGAAACTTATAAGCTGATTTTTGCATTCTGAATACACAAACAGCCGTAATCCGACTAAATTATTATAGGTATTTATTGGCATTAAGTATTGCAGTCGCATAGAAAATACTTATAGGATCAAATGTGTGTGAAATTCGTAACATTTCTCTTTTTTGATGGTAATATTGATTAGCAATAATTACTCCTTATCAACAAACTCTTATTACCTACCTGAGCTCGAGCCCAAAAGTAGAATGTTTATGAGATAAGAAGAATAATAGAATAAATATAGTTTAAAAAACTAAAAAACACGCTTCGCTTACGTACCTCTGTCCCGGAATGAGTGGGCGAGCAGTGCGCTGACCATAACCCAACCCCAAAAGAAAAAACGTGGATTATTGCATTGTCATCGGTCTTTGATAGATGTACAAAGTTTAAAGTAAATCCGGTCGCTCAAAGTAGGGCAAAATCGAGCTCAAAGGTGGACGTTACAAACAAACATACAGGTGAAGCTAATAAAAGCGTGTTAAAAAGTGAAAATCTCTTTCTTTATTGTAGTCATTTAAATGACAGTGCAAACACAGGTGCAACACTAGTGTAAATTTAGCAGAGAACTATTGGATGCAGGTGGCATTATTTGCTCTTCAAAAAAGGTTCAGCGGCAAGAATAAAGTCACAGCATGTGCCACGTGTCACCAGATACAACCAATGCTACTTAGAAGCACAAGTTAACCGAGGCCGCGGGTGACTGTACCGGGGAATTAGTCCGTCACCCGCCAAGAGGCCGACCGCGTGAGGAAAGACCGATGTCCTCGAGGACGTCGGTTGATGGGAGGGTACCCCTCAAGGGGGTATTCCGCCGGGCCGACTACTAACGTCAAGTCACCCTGCTCCGGTGGTCCGTCCAACGATGAAGGCGACGATTCACGGGTGGGTTACGGGTGTGCGTGCTTACGCCCCTCTGTCGCCCCGGACGGAGTGTTGCGAGGAGTGCGCCGATCGTAACCCACCCCCAAGAAAAAAAGGAGTACAAGTTACAAAATTTTGCTATACTCTTTTATTAGTAGGCTATGGTTTGATTATACCAAGACCAACACTTTAAGAGACTCGCGTTAGGTGGTTGGATTGGAAGTCTGATACAGAGGGCAGTGTTGTTGGACACGCCTCGCATCGTGAGGAAGTTCCTCTCTTTGGAGCCCTAACCACTGTCGGCTTGGTCCCTGTATTCGCCGCCGGTGGGTTAAAACGCTTTTTATATTTTTAAATATTTTTTATTTTTTAATATTTAGAAATGTATCTAGTAGTAAGTATATTAAATAAAGAAAATAATAATAACAATAATGGGGCTCTTATCAAAATCTATCTTCGTTTTTGAGTGGACCGCTAACATCGCAGACATTTGTTTACCCATAAATAGAAAGATTTGATATTCTTTACAACAGATTTTTTTTATATATTTATTCAATCATTGTGGATAGAATATTTTTAATCTTTGTGATTGACAGATCACAAAAGAAATTTGTTAGCGACTGTACAGTTTCCAAGTTTTATTCTGTTCCCGAGCTCATATTTCAAGTTGGTCACAATACCGCATCCGTTTTATTTTGTTTGCGGCCGTTGCCTGTCGTGTTTTATTCTTTAGAACGGGAAGTTTTAAACCAGTAATAAAACATTTTTAAGCATTGAAAATAAAATTAAGTGTATGCGCCTACATATTAGACATTGAAATATCTTTGTTAAACCTTTTTAATAAATAACGGTACAAATATACATAAAAAAATTATAAAAAAACACCTGATTCCTAAAATATCACATATTTTTTCAGTATCATACCATCCTGAACAACATTCAAAAATTGAAAGTTTATGCACATATTATGATATTTTTTAATTCATTACGTAAAATCAGATGAATGTATTTGAATGATATTTGACATATAAATATTTTATAACCTGACTAAATGAATGTGATACCTACTTTTTTTCGTAGAAGAGATGTACTAGCACGGTTATGTTTTATATTATTAATTTTAATCATCTCACTAGAATGAAAGAAAGAAAAAAAGAAAAGAAAGAAAAAAATTATTCTGTTCTCGTTAGATCTTATAAAAACACAAACTAAAAAAGGGCTTCTTACATAAAATGAAACAATTGTAACAAGAAAAGGCTATTGGCTCAGCTCGTGTTACTTCTACTTAAATAAATAGCGCTAGTATTCTGCCAACACCTGGTATATATACCTAAAAATATATATACATGATAAAAATAATTATAAAAACCTAATTAGTATGTGAATGTGCATGTGTGAACGTGCGTGTTTGTGTGGCTGAGTAAGGAGGTAATTAATTTTGAATATGTATACATATATTATATAGATAAAATATAAAACAATAATATATGTATGTTATTGTATACTGATTTACTCGATACTTCAAACACATTTATGGTCAAGAGGACAGTATAGTGTTAAAATCCGCACTAGAAATGAGGTATTCCTACACCGAATGAGGGTAGTAATGAATAATTAAGTAATCAATTGCTATTTGAAATATATTGTGTAATTATTTGGTAGAACGTGCTAATGTTGAGCACTACTGGTCATCATTATCATCATCATCACAGCTCATATACGTCCCACTGCTGGGCTCGAGCTTCCACAATAAGGGGCCAATTGACAGACAGGTTAGTATAGGGTTTTATCCCAAGTTTTCCTTCTCTTGCATAGATTTTATATGCGCATTATATCCCTTAGTCGTCTTGTACGACATCCACGGGCAAGATAGGGAGTGGTGAATTATATTCTAATTCCGTCACCACACGTCACTGATGGTACAATTTGAAAAATTCTTTCAGTGATGGACAGCTCATTTATCGCAGAAGGCTATTATGCTGTATAACACCACGCTATGATTAATAGGAGTGGAGCATCAATGTACAATGTTTATTACGTAAACGAAGTTACGTGGCTCAGCTAGTATATAATACAACTTTATTATACAAACGACGGTTATGAATCTCTGTAATCGTAACCGAAACTATCACATATCCGAAATGAAAATGCATCCAAAATTGTAACTGTAATCGATATAAAAATTTTGTATAGTTTCGGATTAGTTCGCTGTCTGTATGAGACAAATTACAGCATTACAGCAGATTTTCTATCAATCAGTTGAACTGACAACATAAACGAAAGCCTTTATAAAGTTAAATAATATGATAATCATCACAATAATAATTTACCTTTTTTTTTGGGGTGGGCCGCGGTCGGCGCGCTCCTCGCACCACTCCGTCCGGGGCGACAGAGGGGCGTAAGCACGCAACACCCGCAACCCACCCGAAAACCACGTCGCCTTCGTCGTTAGGCCGACCACTGGAGCAGGGTTACTTGTCATCAGTGGTCGGCCCGACGGAATACCCCCAACGTGGGGTACCCTCCCATCGACCGACGTCCCCCCCTCAGGGAGGACGTCGGTCTTTCCTCACGCGGTTGGCCTCTCGGCGGGTGACGGACTAATCCCCGGTCACGTCACCCGCGGCCTCGGCTAGGGCGGCATGAGGCGCAGGTAGTCGCGCCATAATAATTTACCTTATACAATTTCCTAAAAAAAAAAAAAATTCGATACTTGTAAACAAAACTATTCTGTTATAGAATTCGAAATAAATTCGTAATTGATACCCACGTAATGCTATTCTAAAATCCATATCCATGTAGAAAATTTATATAATATTCACAAAACAAGCTAATACTATTGTACCTAAACAGCCTTTAAACGTTCAATGTTAAAAAAAATCCTTAACAAGATAAAGTAAAAATAGTCTCTAAAAAGGGTCAATAAACTAGTTACTATGGTAAGTCATCAACATGCTTTGTAGGCATATTTATGATATTATTTGATATTACAAATGTCCCCGTAGAATACAGCTGCCTATTTCTACGGTAATCCCTCAGTTGCTTTTTAGGACTGCCGTGGCAAGTAACGGTGACAATACATTCCAATCTGTCACAACACAAAGTCAAAATGCGGGTAAATATTATTTAATTTGTTTTTCGAAGTAAGAATTCACCACCCCATATCTTGCCAGTGAGTGTCGTAAAAGACAACTAAGGAATATAATATTTGGGCCGACCACTGAGGACAAGGAACTCGCCAGTGGTGGTCGGCCAGACCTGACGCTGCCGACCATCGCTAGGGAGATGCTCGGCAGCATCAGGAACTGGGACGCAGTCGCATCCTTCTGCGAGGCAGTTATCTCGCAGAAGGAGGCGGCGGGTCGCGAACGCGAGGATCACAGCCTCGACGAAGCGACCCGCCGCCAGCGACTGGGGCGGCCCAGACGGGATTACCTGCGTGTAATGCCGCCCTAGCAGAGGCCGCGGGTGACGTGATCGGGGATTAGTCCGTCACCCGCCGAGAGGCCGACCGCGTGAGGAAAGACCAACGTCTTCCCCGAGGGGGGGACGTCGGTCGATGGGGTCGATGGGGGGGTACCCCAGGTAAGGTGTATTCCGTCGGGCCGACCACTGACGACAAGTAACCCTGCTCCAGTGGTCGGCCCAACGACGAAGGCGACGTGGTGTTCGGGTGGGTTGCGGTAGTTGCGTGCTTAAGCCCCTCTGTCGCCCCGGACGGAGTGGTGCGAGGGGCGCGCCGACCGCAGCCCACCCTAAAAAAAAAAAGTGGTGGTCGGCCAAACGACGAAGGCGACGTGGGTACGGGTGGGTTATGACCCCGCGCGCCGTCCTTTCGTCGCCTTGGAAGGAATGGACCGCATGTGCGCTTATTACAGCCCATCCATAAAAAAGGGATTTAATATGCATATAACATCTATCTATGCAAGAGAAGAAATGACTGACCAGCGTGGTATAGTAGATAAATTTGCCTCTTATTTTGGTGGGTCGAACCCGGCAGTGGTACGTATGAATTGAAATGATGATGATGG
This sequence comes from Lymantria dispar, assembly GCA_032191425.1. NCBI lineage: Eukaryota > Metazoa > Arthropoda > Insecta > Lepidoptera > Erebidae > Lymantria > Lymantria dispar. Next base: position 24,121,365 of record CM063452.1, on the reverse strand, counting down.
ATGGTGACGAATAATATGATTGTATAAAATATCAAAAGTATTGAAATCTGGTGCTAGTGTGAAACATTTATGTGAACAGATTTTCGGAAATCTAGCGTTGAAATATTCTAACATCTGGCTTAACCTCAGAATGCCATCATCCTTTCGGAAGGCGAACAACAGTGCCTGCATCAAAATATTGAGGTTTATCTAAATGCGGTGAGTTAGGAGACCGACTCCAATACAATTGGAAATCTACCACGACGATGATGATCTATTTTGTAGAAATAACGTTCTATGTTTTTAAGAAATTATTTTCCTCAAGCACACTTAAGGAAATGTGAACGTAAATATATCTTCAGTATCTAATTTTTAGTAACGTTACTAATTTATGACCATATATATTTTTTTGGTCTGTGGGGATCTATATCTTATATCTTTAAACGATATATATATATATATATATATATATATATATATATAAATAAAATATATATATATATATATATATATATATATATATATATTTTCAGGATCTCGGAAACGGCTCCAACGATTTTCATGAAATTTGGCATACTAGAGGTTTTGGGGCCAAAGAATCGATCTAGCTAGGTTTTATTTATAGAAAATGTTGTTTTGTCGGTGTTTTAGCTAATCAATACAATGACATAAAATGTGAACAGAATGCTAATTCAAATTTCGACGTCGCCGTCAAGAGTGACAATAGCTCAGTTGGGCAGTTTTCCAGTCGCATTCAAACAGCGTAAGATCGAATCTCGGTTATTCTGTTTTTTAATTTTTGATATTTTTTTCTTTATTTCATCTTTTTGAAGTTTTTTATTATTATATTATCTTAAATATGTTTGTTAAAAATACCATTTACTTGCAAAAAAAAAATTGTACCGAGCAAAGCTCGGTCTACCAGGTATTATTCTTTATACGGTAACCACTACAGTCATTGCCCAGCATACAGTGATTGCCAACATTAACGATTAATTCATTTTTCATTAATTTTTAAAGGAATACGTTGAAATTTATTACGATAGAGGTCACTGTTAGACTTATGGTTACATTTTTAATTTAAAACACTACCAATATTTTCTTTTTTTGAAGTGTTATGACTAATGTTAGTGTAACAGGTGTCCAGTTTATCCAAAAAAGTAAGTTTCTTGTGATTTTTCTTAAGAACAATGTTTAAAAATTTATAATACTTGCTAGGATTTTTGGTTTTCAAATAGATTTTGATCAATTTATATGTTATTAGAATGGTTGTAGTATCTGTCTAAGGTATTGTTTTGACCGTTATTTCACCCGTAAAGTTTTTAAAAGGGGTGGGCAATTACTGTATTAAAGTTTTAACAATTATAGTAATTGCCATATATTATTTCAGTTATTGCCAATGACAATTAATACAGCTATTGCCCGGTCAATATATGTATATTAGGGGTTATTTAGGAACTGAAAATAATATTTTAATTCCAGAATGCCTAAAGCTATGTTAAAATATACTCAGGAAAACCTTGAAAAGCGATTGCTGAAGTTCAGCATAATAAACAGCAATTATTAGATCGGTAATAGCACAAAATTATGGTGTTTCCTGATCAACATTAAGACTCTGTAAACGTAACCCAGGTCACAAGACTAGTCTCGTCTATCATGTATGCCTATCGTCTATCTTGAATATAAATGAAGAAAGTCTACTTGAAGATTGGATAATAACTGCAGCTCGTATAGGTTTCCCAAAAAAATAAAGAAAATATTTTAGATAGTGTACAGAAATTTCTCGTTGAGAATCCAAGACCTAATACATTTTTGAATAATAGACCTAAATTAAGCATCAGGGCTTCCGAGGGAGTGACTAAAGCCAGCTCAAACGTATCTGAAAAAGACATAAGGGGATGGTTTGATAAAATTCGTGCTTCTGCTGAAGAAAAAGGATTAATTGAGGTTCTTAATCAACCCAGTAGGATTTTTAATGCCGACGAGCCTAATTTTCAGATTTGTTTAAGTTGTAGTTGATGTAGCTAAGCAGGGATCCAAAAATGTTTATAACATCGAACACTAACTTCTTCTAAGGTGAAGGGAATCTATAACTGCTTTATTCACCTTTACCTTTTCAGTTGGTGGTGAAATATGCTGCCCATTTAATGTGTATCCCTGTCAAAGACTACCAGAAAATATGTGATTCTTCACCAGATGGGTGGGACATTGAAAAATCCAGCAATGGTTGGATGACCACCGAAGTGTTTTATGAATTTATAGTTAATGTGTTTCATCCATTCTTAGTTAGGAAGTCAGTTGAGTTCCCAGTGATTCTTTATGTTGACGGTCATAAAACACATTGAAATAATCATTTAAACTAGTTGTGCACGCACCTTCCAATTGAGCTGATAGCTTTATATCCTAATGCGACGAAAATAATTCAACCACCTGACGTGCCTGCATTTAGATCCCCGACAGTTGGCTGGAGAATACATTTAATGAAATGGCAACTCTTGAATGGAAACGAGGGAATAACAAAGCTTAATTTCGCACCTATTTTCTATGAAGTACTCAAAGCAAGCCTGACGCCAGAAATATTGGTCAATGGCTTCAGAGCTTGTGGTTTTTACCCGTTTAACTTCGATTCTATCAATTATTCTAGGTGCTTAGGGAAGAATGCTAGTAGTCAGAGAGATATTTGAAAGGAATAACCGACGACTGTAAGGTGGTCAATAACTGTGTGTGATAAGTGGCAATCACTAAATTCAGTGGGCAATTACTATGATTTTAGAAGTATAATTTTTCTTAATTTTTAATTATTATGATTCCAAAGATAATAAAACGAATGACTAACGTTCCTTTAGAAAGTTTGTTTAAGTTTCATAAATAATAGTTTTTTAGTCGATATATTTCTATATAAAGATATTATTAATAAAAAACGTATATCAATCCCTTAGCCGGGCAATAACTATACTGGTTTACCCTATATCATATCTTTAATTAAGACTGTACTTATATTAGCATTGTTCCATAAAAATTTTGTTTAGAAAGTACACACATATAGGTACTTATAGATTATAATTTTGAACGCAGTGAAGTAATAAATGTTAATTAAACTTTGTCTTTTGTATATTTAACATTGAAAAATAATACAATTTGAAATTCTCATGGATAAAAACATCTTCTGCCATCATAAAATTAATATTAGCGGCAAAAATGTTTAATGAAATTTTGTAGGAAATTAATATTTTGTGTTATGAGGATAGCTTTATTGTCATTATCTTTTCATCAAAAAGAAAATTCTTGTCATTAAAGTTTTCATAATTTAGGATATGGGGATGTACTTTTGAATTTCGTTATGTAAAACGCATTATGCGTAAAGACCCAAAAGCATAGTGATGGGTTAAGAATGTATAGAGTTATATTGCGGATATCTATGAATGGAGAATATCACAATTTAAAGTTGTCATCAACTCTCTGTGCTCATGAACATAAGTTCAAGAGCATGACGTAAATTTCGCCAATGGTGTAATCATTGACGTACTATAACAATACTTTACTATAGCCACGAGCTACGTAATCTAAAAAAAACCTATTGAAGACAACAAAACATTTTTTTTTTTCGGGTGGTGGGTTGCGGTCGGCGCACTCCTCGCACCACTCCGTCCGGGGCGATAGAGGGGCGTAAGCACGCACACCCGCAACCTACCCGTGACACGTTGCCTTCATCGTTGGACCGACCACCGGAGTAGGGTGACTTGACGTCAGTGGTCGATACAACAAAACACTGGGCATAACTTCACATTCACATCTTCGTATATAAACAGAATGATTATAATCAAACCACAGCATACTTTCTTCTGCTAGCTTGTAAGTGGCCCAGCAATAATTAACTTGGGAAAGAAAGGGACCATTTCTAATATTATGTTATACTCTCAACTATTTACTATTTATATAATACCCTTTCAATTATTCACCCTTTTAATATGTAGACTAAAGAAATAAAAAAAACAACGTGTGAATACATTTACGTGTGAAATCTCTTTTATTTGATTCAAACTGCTCAATATTTGAAAACATTAGACAATACGAACCCCTATTGTATCCACGCGGTGCTTCTCAAGAAAGATTTTTATTTTTAATAAAACGTATTTATTCAATAAACAAATATGAAGTTAATAATTATACCACTATTAATCGCACTATATTTAGTACAATTTAATATAATATGTATTACTTGTGAGGTGTGTTTTCATGCGATTGCCAAGTTATTCTGTTTATTTAAAACACTAAAGATCTTTAATATTGATATAGTCACTATAAAAAGTTGTTAAGTTAGCTATTTACGTAATAACTTAAGAAGAAAGATGCCTTAAGCAGGGACGGAATGAGTTATCCGACTTGGTATAACATGGATCTCACAAATTTTTATGGTAGAAGAATTCAGTTGCTTGGTTTTTTTTACAAGTCTTGTTTTTAATGGTATCTCATTTCTTTTTGTAGATAGACCTACTTATATGCCTTTTCGGTACCTTCTACTTCATACCAACAAAGGATTTTCTTAGAGCACACTCTCTGAAACATGAGACATCTCTCCTTTCCGCTTGAGTCAATTCTATCTAAACTAAGCGGAGAGATGTAGAAATTAAGAAATTTGAATGGTTTTTCGAAACACATCTCCTCTAGTCTCCTCTCCGCTTTGATGGCAATCGAGCCTAATGATGGCGTTCTTTCTTTCAGATAAATTTGAGGCAATTTAGTTTGCTTAATACTTTGGGAGATTTTGGTACAATTTCATAAGACACGTCCCACTGTTGCTTTTTCATTAAGTTGGTTGAACATTTTACAAGTTATCTTTGAACATAATTATATCTAGGTATCTGTCTACACTTATTATGTCAATCATCATTCAGCCTATCGCCGTCTGCTGTGGAACATAGACCCCCCTCATGCTTCACCATAAAGTGCGGTACTGTGGCACCTGCGTCCAACGACGCTAAAGGGTTGCCATGACTAGAGCTCATTTTTCTTCGCCTTATGAGGAATAATGACGTAGTCGCCACGTTTGGTAGGCGGGTTGGTTTCACAATGAGATATCATACATTTCCTCGGCGAGAGCTGCTGCCCACTCTTCTTCCTGTTGAATCTTTTTTTTAAATGACAACGCCTTGCACTAAGGGAATAATAATCCTTATATTGTGGGGGACTTTACAAACATATAATTCAATATCGCATCATCATCGTAGCCCTCATATGTCCCACTGTTGGGCTCGGGCCTCCTCCACAATGGGAGGGAATTTAACCCACTATACCATGCTGGTCAGACATGTTGATATAGGGTTTCATTTCGAGTTTGCCTTCTCTTGCACAGATCGTATGTGCATATTATATCCCATAGTCGTGGTGAATTGCGGAAAGAACATATAATTAACCGACACAAGTTACATTCCGACTCAGAACAACAATTTGTTGATCGTACAAGGTGTTGTCTTGCATGGGATTCGAACCCGCGACACTAGCGCGGTACGTTGGTGTCTTAACCACTACGTCATCTGCGCAGTCTTTAGCCGCTTGTTACGATTCCCATACAGAAGCAATGATGGCGACAAATGTATTCTTATTTTTTACAAAGTTACATTTCATTAACTGCAAATGTAACTTTGCAATCCTATATATTTATATGAGTTTACAAAATTATTTATGCAGTTAGTGTATCTCGGAAACTGGATGATAATTATAATGTTTCATAATTTTTCCTTCATTTATACACTAAACACTAATTGCATTCTAAATTGGAAGCTTCTATGTCGGCTAGAAGTGCCACTTTAATATTGATGATCGGTCAGTCAGTCAGTGAGTGACAAAATTACGAAATTTTGACTAGTTATAACTCTTAAACTATTGGTTCAAATTGAATGAAATTTGAAATGCACAATGTGTATACAAGGCCTGCTAGGTTACTAAAAATTCAGGTTTCTAGTTTTATTAACAACGAAGTTATATGGGGTCGAAAATGGCCTGAATGGCTTCGAGAAAAGTATGTTACGGCAGTTTTGCGTTTGGCCCGACTTTTTTTTGCGATCTATGAACGTTAAAATACAAACATACTTAAACAGTTGCGCACCGTTGTCGCAGTGTCACTACCTCTGGCGCCATATCTTAATAGTTTTTAAGAATCAATCGATTACGGAAACGTCAAGTATTTATACTTGGGTGTGTTCGATACAACGTTGGCAATGATTTTTGATGTTTGTCGTTTGACCGTTAACGTTTAAAATATTACCGAGCTTGCGTTATTGAGAGCGGTCCGTTGAATACTCAGTTGGGAACGAGACTCGAGAGCGATCGGTCGTTGTTGCTGCCGTGTTGTATCAAATTCACCGCGTTTCCCAAACTCTTAATTTTTTCGTCGGCATACGTAATCATTAGCTATACTAGAAAATTGTGTTAACGTTAATTATTGAATATAGTTTAAAAGTAGCCATCCGAAGTGTTATTTTATTACATCGCGATGTGTGACCGATCTGATAGTGATGCAGCACGGCGCCAACCCTCGTTATATATACATTTATATATGCGACATCAGATACTTGAACACAGAAAGCTGTTCAAAATCGGTGTAACCGTTTAATAGATCATGGTAAATAGATAAAAAATATGGATAAGCAAATATTTTTACAGTTTAAATAATAATTTTTGAATAAGTATAGCTAGACCGAAAGATTAAGCAGTAAAAAGTATAAATTTGGTTATGTTTGTACTATGATATAATGATGATATATAATGTTTGTACTTATGATATAATAATGATATAATGTCTGTACTTATGTTTATTGTAATAAAATAAACCACCACCAAATATGGTGGCACATAAAAAGCGACCCATCTAATGGCAGGTGGTAACGTAAACATTATGAACTTTTGCAATATCAGGGGCATAGCTATTGCGACTAATTATGCAATACCGGGATAGTTAAAACAGTTATGTATCTATTTAATAGCTTTAAATGAGCAATATTTTTCCTTTGCATACACAATATTACTTGTTTGACGAATTTATGTTTTTTAGGTTACATGGAAGTGGGTTAGGTTTTGGATCAATATGTATCAAAGATGACTTTTGTCGTTAAAAGCTAATTTACAAAATATTTTTAAAGCATGACACTTAGGAAATTGAGCCCCGAAATCAAGACAGATCAGATTCGATTCTTGGTCTTCTATGTTTTATTATTTAGTCTTTTTTAATTTTTAATTTTATTTTACTTTTATTTAAATAACTAGTTCATACCCTTATTATATTGATAGGTTATAAAGTATTCATGTTTTATTAGTATGTAATTTTTACCTAAATATATTACAAAACTACGCAATAACATTTTAATGATGAAATAAATGTTCAAGTAAAAAGAATTTACAAAAAAAAATGCCATTGAAGAAGGTCATTCGATACTAACTATGTATAGTATATAAAACTAGTAAATAATCTCAATTCCAATTATTAAAATTCGGTAATATGCATCCTGAGTCTTCTAGTATGGTTGTATTTTACGTTTGAAAAACTTAAACAGGTAAAATTTCTACGACAAATTACTCTAAACAGAGTACCTACTTCGTTTCATTGTGATTAATGTGCCGTCATGCTACGTCACTGCACACAGCTAAACGACATCCAATTGGATGAAAATTATCCGCTCGAGATGACCTTCATCCTTCCTAACCTTCAAGTAATTGCGAAACCATTCACCGTATATCCTTGATAAGATTTTATTTTTGGTCGTAAAGAATATTCGTATAGGTATTCAAATTATAATTCCGAAATCATTACTATGGTTTCCTATTCAATATCTTATTACGATGCGTATGTGAAATTGCTTTACATATATCCAATATGTAAAGCAATTTACTGTTTTGGCATGACATCTTCTCAGCCCATATAAATCTTTACAGTAAAGGAAGTTAGTGCCCATCGAAAGGTGGGTATTCTATGATTGTGCTCTGGCAAAATTATGGTTGCTAAGCTTCATGGTTCAATAGTTTATTAGCGTGAAAAGGGTAATGTCGAACATGTAGACTGAGATTGAAAGTCCATGTACACACCTGTATAAAGATGTAACAACCGTTTAAGGCAAGCAAAAAGAAAAGAGAATAAATTTAGACGGCATTCGATGATGATAATTAATCTGTAATAAAATAAATAAATATACTATTTGAAGCTTAAAAAACAAAATACAAAAATTTTACTAAATAAGAGTTTTGTATAAAACTAGTTGACCCAATAGACGTTGTTCTGAACAAATAAGCGTCACTTATCCGTCCTATTGCGAATCTGAACCATTCTCGAATCCCCTTGAACATGCACAAATAATTTCATCAGCCCCGCCGATTAGGAGGAATTCAGTGACATACACACGTACACAAGAAATTCATATATAAAGATAAAATAAAAAAAATAGTATTGTAAAAAGAAATGATGTGATAGATTTGTTTAAATATTTTCTTCAGTTTTAGGACATGAGAATCTATAAGAAAACCTTTACAGTTTTTTACTTGCAGATTTGTTATTTTATTTAATGAAAACGCTTTAATACGCCATGTAACGAAAATGTTTACACATTATTTCAATTTGGTACTCTAACTTATACTGCATATACTAAATCACTGATTATTTTTTATTTAATATAGCACTTGATAGTGTAGGCTTATTATAAAATTTGTTTGCCACCCATAACAGGAATTAAATCTACATCTATTCTAAATCAATTAAATTGCTTTACCATTAAACTGCGATTACTGTGACAGCAGTGTGTAACTAGTAACTAATTTTGCTTTCACGTTCTGATCTTTACGAGAGAGGGTTTGCATGTTTTGTTGAGGACTTGATATTACAGTCACACATATAATGGAACTCGTGATAAGCTGTATGGGCTATATACAGAATGTTTCAGGTTATGGGACAACTGTTTGAATATGTTGTAGGTAGTTCAACGGTCATAGATCCTAAGTAGAATGTATATTACACAAAAAACAATATAACATAAAAGTTATAGTGATTACAAAAAATGTTTATCTAACAGCTAGCCTTAAATGTTACGTATTATGTAGGCATGTACAGACAGAATACATGTAGGCATGTAAAGCTTCGACAGTATAAATAGTTATGATTTGCGCGAACGATTCAATGGTAACGTAGGTACAAAGGCGACTCGTCAACTTTCATCGGCCGGTCAGCTAATTTAAAGCGAAGTCTGTCTTGCTTATGCGAATCTAATCATTGATTTATTCAATTTCTAATGAACATTTAATAAAAGACTAATATGTTGTAGATTAAATATCATTGACTTTATATATTTCAATCATATTTACACGGAAAAAGCGACGACAAAATTAAAAACTTTACATGTCTCTAATTCATGAACGGATCGATATTTTTATTTAAAATTTTTTTCATGGGTTCTTACCACCGCACCGTTGCCTAGCTCTCGTTTGACCAGTTGTCCCATAACCTGATACACCCTGTATATCAAGGTATCTGTTTCGATTTTACTGCTTTCAAATCTCTAACGAATGATTCAAACGTTAACGAACGATTCAATGTTTTCATTACATCGTAAATTCATTCCCGCTCAGTGTACAAACTCATCTATATTGTTAGTTTGTGTAAATTATGGATATTTGCAGCAAATACTACTTCTACTACTACTACTACTACTTGGTAAAAATAGTATTACATATTTGATCAGATTTTAATTTGAATAAGGATGTTTGCTAATGATATTTGAAGTTTCTATGATCACAGGCAAACTAAGTTATTTGTCGTCGGACATGTCACAGTTATACTAGTGATGTTACTTGCAGGCTACTGTATTAATTATTAATTCTAGACCAACATTGTAATACAGTATTACAGCATAAAAGTTAATGATTCTTAATATAAACATAATTGTTCAGTAATTTAACATTAATATTAAATAATATTTGTAAATGATTGTAATTAAAAACTCAAGAATTACCACAGAAGGAATCACTGTTTTTAATTTCAATAGCCTCGCGAATCATTCAAGGTCAATATCTGATTTGTTTTGCGAAAACTTGTGTTTTGTCAAGTGTAATATTCAAGGTTCATGCTATCAGGCTGTTTGCTCACAAATTATAGGCATAGTATTACGATACTTTATATCAATTACGTGTTCTTTGATCGTAAATGTTATGAATCTCCTTATTTGACCCAAGAGAAAGGAGATCGCAGTCGCCGTCACAGTTTACAGTTGACCCCTTTGGTGTATTATAATAGGTTTAATGGAAGTTTCGTTTGAGTTGTACCCAATTTAGTTTTTTTTTTTTTCACATAGCGGACCCATCTGCATGAATTCTATAGGAAGATGCTTGATTATAAGTATCAAGGTGCTACCCGTACAGAAAAGTAAATAAATAACCTTACCAAATTGGTTAGGTTAAACCTTTTTTTAATTGTTAACACAGAACGTAAACACACATTTTTCATTACCGGCGAATTAAAATTTGCACTAAGTTCCGGCACCACCACTTTAGTACGGCACTAGATTTTTCGACATTTATTTTTAATAATCATCTATAAGCTATAAAAAAGCCTTACATTAATAATTAGGCGTAATTCCAAACTTCTACCTGAGAAAAATCCATTTACTCACGTACTCACCTGTACCGCTCAGAAATGACGGCATAGTGCTCAGAGTTATTTTATGATATAGTAACAGCCTTCTAAGCGTTATTCACGTTGGTTCATTTCACAGCTTAATTTTATCCATGGCTACAAGCCCATAATATGTTGTCTTCAAAGATTAAAAATAATAATAAATCTCAAAAGAAGAAATATGTAAGTAATCATCAGAAGTAAAGCAGCAGGCATAACTGTACTTGCGCCTACTGTCGAGGTGGCGAGTGACCGGAACAAGGATTAGTCCGCCATACACAGAGGTCGACTGCGAGAGGGCGACGCCCCGGCAACACTGCAATGTTGCCGGGGCATTAAAAGGGACGGTACCCTACAGAAAAGGGTAACCCGCTGAGCCAGCAACGGATGTCAAGGAACCGGTACTAGTGGTCGGCCCAATGACGGTTGGGAGGGAATACGATAGGTTATATGGCCGCACGCCACCCAGACATGTTGGGAGGGGTCTGTCCAAATCCTAATCTACCACAAAAAAGCGCGACTAGTGCTCATTGAATATTCAAATTATTTTGGCAAACAATTAAATACGTCCATCATAGTTGTGTGGTAACGGCTACGAATTCTACTAACCCTTAGCTGTATCGATATTTATGCTACAATCGTAAAGGGTTGATATTATTACCCCATCACCAACTTTTTAAATTGTGACTTGAAAAGTGAAAATTATTTCTATATATATATATATATATGTACATATCTTTAGTTACGTTTAGTGTATAAAGAAATAAAATTGTTGTCAACAACTAAACTATTACGATTGCAAACCATGTATTAAAATAAAACGAGTTTTTTTGATTGAAAATTTTATATATCTACAATTTACTTACACTAGTTAGTTACTAAAAGTGCTATTTTTTGCAAAAATACTTTATAGTTGTAGAGCATGCCATGTTAGAAACAATTTACACTGAAATGCACTCCGAGATTTTACATTTTATACTCGGCACAGAGAAAACTATCCAGTTAGGTAAAGGGTATTTTGATTAGGTATATTTAACTATGAAATGCTTTGATAATATTAATATTTTAATGAAAATGATATTAAGTTCTTTATAAATCTCAAAATATGGGATTTTTTTATTAAATATGGGTTTCGTTTTTAAATGCTTACATTAATTTTAAATGCCGATGTGAGTTTGCTTGTTTATTACACTTTCACACCTAAATCATTTATTACTTTATCGGCGAGTAATATAAGCTATTTTATCTCGGTATTCCCACGGGAACGACGACTACGCGGGTGAAATTGCGAGATACTATTATTTCAATTAAAACAAAACCAAATTCTATATATTGTACTTAATACAATATATATGATAATGTCTAATAATCATGTAAACAACTAAAATTATTAATTAAATAATAATAAACCTATTAATAAACATTAATTTAATTGAAATGGTTAACAGTAAAACCCTTTTTGATCACACTGTAGAAAATACATTTACGACAACCTTACGGTTTTACGCACATTTCCTTTCGCTTTTGATGTAGAGATGAGGTATGTTGTATTGACTAAGGCAGATAACAAATTCTTCGCCAAAATATCGCCTAAAAATAAACAACGGTTGACGTTCTGGCGCCAATTTGCCTTACATCCGCGCACCGCGGTTTCTTTTTGAGCAATTATAAATTCACAAAATAAAGCAATCACCAACCAGCATCAACCTATGCACACCATTTAAATGACAAAGACTGAGATTAGCAAGTCTGTCCAGTATAGAGAGAAAGCATTTCTTTAACCCTAGACTACTAATCATATTTTACAAACGTATATACTAATCATGAGTCATTTTGACTACACACGATATAAGTTCATAAATTGAACATCAAATGCTATTTTATGTATATATTTTTATTTAATATATATAATTCGCTATATCGACACATGTCATAAAGAAAAAAAAGTTTATATATAGTAAACATTTATTATGAAAAAAAAAAAGTTTTATTCTTACAGGACATTTTTTTAGATCATAATCATCAGTCTTACGTAAAAAATGAAAAATATAACAAAAATGGTAAAATTACTTCTTTCAAACTTTATTATAATAAAATAAGAACTAATTTACTATAAAAACAAAATTATTATATTAATTAGGCACATATAACACATATTTCAAACTTATGTTCCCTGCAAATATTTTTTCCGCACTTTAGACATGCGATGTCAAAATTAACAGGTGAGTTTGTGTAGGATGAACTGGCAGATATTACCTCCAATGGTTCGTTGTTTTCGTCAGATTATTCTGAATCTTCGACCTCCAAATGATCCTCAGTTTCACTGCCATTAGTTTCTCCATCACTATTAACACTATCATCGTTTAAATATTTGGCCGATTCTTCATTCATGGAGTAGCGACCATAACTGGGACCTGAAAAAGACATTTTTAATCTAAAAACATTTAAAATATAAATAAAAAACATGCAATAACCTATCATGTTGGTGTATGTTCAATTTCAAAAAGTTACACAAAGACTAATCATGAGTTATTCCTACTCTCATTTACATCGTGATTATAAAATGGTGACACTTATCTACTCAAAACTGTCGCTCCCGTAAACGTCTAACCAGTGATAAGTTGGCATAAAGAATCAGGACGATCCACGGTTTTTTTAAAGAGAAATAACAAAAAGTATGCGCGGTGCGAGTCAAAATGACTCAGATTAGTATTCTAGGGTTAAAGTTTAGTGTATATGTAGAATTGGCTTGCCACTTACTCTCTTATGTATAAATCTCCTTTTTCGCTTTCCCTCTCTATCTATGCCTATACTCTCATATAGGCTCTTTTTCTTCCATTGCATTTTATCTTCTTCTTCTCGTTCATTATACAATTACCTAATGAGACACCTGTTTTGTTGGTAAGCATTGGCGGCAAACTAAAATCACGTGGTCATGTTTTTTGATGATTCAGTAATATTGAGTCATTACATTCACAGGGTTTCAATCTACCACAGAGAACTTTAGATCTATCCTTGATCCCCATTTCATAAATATTTGCGTCTACTATAATTTCAAATCTTTCCGTGTGAGACAGAGTTAGAATATTATTAACCACTCCCTCTATAACCCGTGGGTGTCTTAAAAAATGGGATACAATATGTACACTAAGGGATATCTTCAAAAATGCAAAAGAAGGAAAACTTGACATAAAACCCCATTCCAACCCGTTTGACCAGTGTGGTAGGCCAATAGCCCTCCTATTATGGAGGAGGCTAGAACTCAGGAGTGGGACGTATGCGAACTGAGACAAAGATGATAATAAAATAAAAACATTTGCGGCTTTATTATCACGTTGAATTATTATCCAAACATAAAATGGTCGGAATAACATTACATTATTAAAATTTGTATATTTAAAAATGTATGAATAAGGCCTAATAAGTTTTAAAATGAATTAATGTCATGTTTGTTTAATAATGCGACCCGACCGTTTTCTATTTATTTTGTTTGTGAAGGTGTAAACGAATCTTAATTTTATTTTCTAACTAGCAAACCACCCTCGCTTTGCTTCGGTTTCAGTCGCGTAGTTCCCGTTCACGTGGGAATATCGGGATAAAATATAGCCTATATTACTCCCTGATATTATAGCTTCCCATTGGTGAAAGAATTTTTGAAATCGGTTCGGTGGTTTAAGCGTGAAAGCGTAACAAACAAACAAATTTACTTTAGCATTTATAATATTAGTAAGGATGTTCAGAATCTTAAGAATGGCTCCAAATATTTCGATGAAATTTAGTGGGAAGTTCCTGAAGCGATAAATCTAGTTAGATTTCATTTATAGAAAATCACGTTTTATGAGAGTTTTCAAATAGTAAAATAAAAGTGAGAGTGTACTTATGTACGTACGTAAGAATACTGTTTGTAGAAAAAAATTACATTATTAATAGAAAAAAGGTATTTAGTACATTGAAAATTTTATTATAATGCATTATCTAGTTGACATTTGTGATGGTGTGTGTCGCGAATAACAAAAATGTCCTACCTAGTCAAGGTAACTACACTGTCTTTTTTTTTCATGGGTGGGCTATGGTAAGCGCACACGCGGTCCATTCCGTCCGGGGCGACGAAAGGACGGCGCGCGGGCCCATAACCCACCCATACCCACGTCGCCTTCGTCATTGGGCCGACCACTGGAGCAGAGGTAATTACAGGGTGTCAGTTTTTCGTGACAGTGAGCGCGGGCATCGTAAAAATGTATTCTCATATTTTTTCCTAACGCGACAACAAAAGTATAACTTCAATAAAGAGATAAATTAGACCACAATTTTCCAAACTAGCAAGCTAAGATCGGCCATCCGCGTATTTTATATTTTTAGTTCAAAAATCATCAAATACGACGAATATGTTTTACGCGCTAAACGTTGTAATTAAAGCAACAAATATATTTTTAACTAGCTTTTGCCCGCGACTTCGTCCGCGCAGAAATCATATGTGGCAGGGGCAATCACAGATAACTATGTGGTGTGTTCAGGGTTCTACACGCCCACCGTGTTGCTCTGGATGGCAAGTTAGTGTAGAGAACCTTGATTGCCCGCATCAGCCAGCACGTTAGCGAGGTTGTTTCGATCAGACCAACTCTTTCTGGCAGACGATTGCAGCCTTTCTATGTTTGTGGCTCGTTGTCATAAAGGCGTTCTCTGGTGGAGAGGTGCTATTGGCGGTGTATTTAGATGTCTTAACCACTATGACATCAGTGCAGTTAATTAATCATTGAGGTTGTATGAATTTATTACTTGTGTATGAGAATGAATAATATCAAAACAGTTCCTTCCCTATTTTACACCCTTAAAAAAGAATATATCCTCTGAGGGGTGGATTTTCAGAATAGTTTCCATTTATAATTAATATTTTTATATCGATTGCCAATTAAGTAGGTTGTGTACTGAGCTATATAAGTTACTATAGTTTTTTACCTATCCCACGGGAACTCTTTAATTTTCCGGGATTAAAATATCCTAAATGTTGACCGGGGATGTAAAGTACCACCATGCAAAATTTCATTGAAATCGGTCCAATAACTTCCGAGATTAGCCCGTATAAACAGATAAACAGACAAACAGATAAACATACAAACAGACAAACAGACAGAGAAACAAAAAAAATGAAAACAATCTGGATGTGTTCTATTTCACTTCTAACACTCCCCTGACTCGGTTTTTGGCGTTTTTTTCAATGTACAGAATTTCGACCTCTACAGTTTTATTATATGTATAGACTAGCAACCCGCCCTCGCTTCGCTTCGGTTATAGGTTATAGTCGTTTTACCCGCGTAGTTCCCGTTCCCGTGGGAAAACCGGAATAAAATATAGCCTAGTTTACGCCCTGATATTATAGCTTTCCATTGGTGAAAGAATTTTTGATATCGGTCCAGCCGTTTTAAAGATTACCCAGAACAAACAGACAGACAGACAGACAAAAATTTTTTAATTGCTATTTTAGGCATAGGTGTCGTGCAAATAACCGTGTGAGCATGAAAAAAGCCTATTAATTTGACATTACAAACAGACACTCCAATTTTATTTATTGGTATAGATATTAGTTTGAGTGACGTTACATTGAAGTTTAGCTATCCTAAAATCATCTGAAATGCGCAATGAAGTTTTCATTTGAAAAATTAATTCAGAAAATTTAAAGGACTTACGTGGTCAACTAAAGAGTCAAATATTTGGATTCAACATACAGGTGTTGAGCCTCAATAACCTTTTCTATAACCACGATTAGATATTCCTGTCAGCAAAGTGTCGTATATTATTTTCATGTAGTCAGCAAAATCCTACTCGACCCCGATTTAACTTCAGGTGCTGCCGTACCCCCATAAATAAAAATCTCTATGCTTTTCGACCTTAGGCTTATGTTCGTACTATTTAAGTTAGAGCTTAAACTAATTCTGAATCATCTATAAACCTGAACTGCCTTTATTTCTTTTTAATACTTGTTAGCTTAAACTGTATGAATAAGTTATTTAATTATAGTCATCCAAGCCAAGCAGATGATGAGAATGCTGGGATTAACGCCAATATAAAATAATAATACTAAAACAATAAAATTGTAATTTTTGTTCATTAATGAACTTCAAAATATTTTATTTTGAAGTTCATTCATTAATGAACAAAAATTCAAATTCAACGTCTAAAGAATTCCAAGAAAAATATCGTTTTTATTTCAAAATAGTCGTTAATACAAGTTTCGTTGTACGACGCACTGGTGTGGGATGTACGGCGCACCGGTGTGGGCGGGGTCACTGACCGCCCGGCTCAGGGCTCTTCTGTGGCGATCACAGAGGGCCATGGCGGTCAAGGCCATACGCGGATACCGCACGGTGTTGACGGAGGCAGCGGGTCTGTTGGCCGGGACTCCCCCGTGGGACCTGGAGGCGGAAATGCTCGCCGGTTTGTATTGGTGGGTGGCGGGGGTGCGAGTGGGGGGTGGTGTGGTCTCTCTGAGGAAACTCACCGCCTGGCGCGTCGACGCCTGCCGAGACGTCATTGCCCGTTGGGCAGTCCGGCTGGAGAGGTCTCGGTTCGGGGTGCGGATCGTGGAGGCCTTCCAGCCGGTTCTGATGCAGTGGTTGAAACGGCGGCACGAGATGCTCTCCTTCCGACTGGTGCAGGTGTTGACGGGGCATGGATGTTTCGCCAAATACCTGCACAAGGTCGTTAGGAGGGAGAGTACACCGTCCTGCCACCACTGCAATTGCGACGAGGACACGGCGCAGCATACGCTCGAGGTCTGTGCCGCTTGGGCAGAGCAGCGTCGTGAACTCGTCTCAATCATCCCCGAGGGGGGGGGGACGCCGGTCGATGAGAGGGTACCCCAAATAGGGGGTATTCCGTCGGGCCGACCACTGGCGTCAAGTCACCCTGCTCTGGTGGTCGGCCCAACGAAGAAGGCGACGTGTATCGCGGGTGAGTTGCGGGTGTGCGTACTTTCGAACCTCTGTCGCCCCGGACGGAGTGGTGCGAGGAGTGCGCCGACCGCAACCCAACCCAAAAAAAAAATACAAGTTTTGCACTAGAATAATCGGTGAATTAATAGAGAATATATCGAAAAATTATGCAGTTTTTTAGTTTTGCTCAATATATATATATTTACATTTCAGAGGGGCACGTTAAAAGTGGCTGTCGCTAATCTGTTTGTAAGTTTTAATAATTTAAATAATTGTACAATAAATGTTTAATTTATAAACAATCACGGTACACTAAACACTGTGTACGTATATAGCATTGGCACCTACACAAAATTTTCTTGAACATTATTATACAATGGATAGATCGCACCATCGCGTAGATACCATCAACCGTATTGGCATCAGCTCGCAATGACGTTAACTCCATGTCTACGGAGTCGTTAACTGTTATTGATCTGCTAGTGTTAGTCCCATCTCATAAATGCAATGGCAATTCCAGGAATGTATCTGGCCGCAGCGGCGATGTACAGGTTCGTCCCTTCAGCGCAGTTAAGGTATCTTTTAACATAAACACGTACACAAAGATTATCCTCACGAAGAAACAAATTCTCGTGCCGTGTTTTGACTTTAGGAACACAGAACCAACTGAGATTACAAGATTTCGAGAATTATAAGATCAAACATGACATAGAAACTGTTCTGCGTGAAACTTGATCTGACGACGGTCGGTACGAGGCCACTTAAATTACTGTCACGTCATGTTGCCATAATTGACAATAGTTAAAACTGTGGGTAGCTCCATGAAAAATCGTTTGACATTGTTCGATGATTTGATTAGACAGAATAGCCAATAATCAACAATCATCTTAATAAGCGCGCCGTATTGCTATCCGTAATCACTAAATAAATTGACACGAACTTACCACAATTTACCAAACATACACTTTACCACATATATACCTACTCTTGCGGTCAGGATATAAAATAGGCAATGGAGCCTATCCCAGTTACGATTTTGGGTAGTTAGAAAATTTAATTAAAGTGAGAATAATTACATATCTAAACTTTATACACAAAATTAATGTTTACACGTTTTAATAAAAAGATGCGATCAGAATAATTGCATAGAATACTAAAATAATAAGAATTTGATGATAAGCATCATCACGGTCGATAAACGAATGAATGTGTGGTGGTTTTTCACGGTGTCCTGTATGGAACGCGTGGAAAAAGTACCAGGATTATGTCCTATTTCAGTAGCTTCTTCTCGGTTACTGAATAACAGTGGGTCTTGGTGGCTGAAGCATCGGGGCGCTTCCATTCTTCCACCGACGCGGTGATTGGCCTAAGCAAAATGAAACCCCCGGGGAGGTCCAACTACCAGCGATCGGCGACGACAGCGGTTACACAAACGGAGGGAACATGACGGTGACTGGTGGTGTCATGGGGTGGTGTGGTTGTGATCATCTACTTACCAGGTGTTGGCAGAATACCAGCGCTATTTCTTTAAGTAGAAGTAGCACGAGCTGAGCCAATGGCCTTTTTTGTTCTTCGTTAGAATTGTTTAATTTTATGTAAGAAGCTCTTTTTTTAGTTGTTTGTGTTTTTATAAGATCTAACAAGAACAGAATAAATGTTTTCTTTTTTTCTTTCTTTACCCCAAAAGGAAGAAGTTGGAGAGAAATTGGAATCTGGATGAATTACAGTGAGTGCGTTCACAGGGGCACATTACGACCTAACTGTTGGCTACTGCTACTGGCTTGTTGTTGACCTTATATGCTCGAACAAAGTCACGTGGAACAAGTCTACCGAAGAATTGTTCATCTGGTGTGAGAGCGTGCAGAGTGCGATGCCACGAAGGCGTATGCTCGAACATATTAAAAAGGCAGCAGACTAACTCTTCAATGGGCTGGACTTATAGGAACCGTGGTGCGGGGTAGCCACAATTACCCTTAAAATAAGGGATTGGCATCCAAACAGATTCGTTTGCGGGTGCTTCTAGATAGGGGATCGAACAAAACTGAAGCGGCATTTATTAACCGGCAGCATATGTATATTTTGTACACTCCCACTTTGACGCGAGATTGAATACAGAATGCATATACGGGTGTAGTAGGATGCTCACTACGCGACAATAGCCGATTATGAATAGCCTAATATGATTATGAATGTGGCATGAGTCGGCTCGGCTCATATATGTCCAGTGTTGGGCTCGAGCCTCCTTCCCAATAGAAGGGAAACTGATCTACTATACCACGCTGGTCAGACATGTTGATACAGGGTTTTATTTCGAGTTTTCCTTCTCTGGCGCAGATTCTATATGCATATTATACCGACGTCCTCCCCGAGGGGGGGACGTCGGTAAAGGGAGGGTACATGGGGTTATTCCGTCGGGCCGACCACTGACGTCAAGTCACCCTGCTCCGGTGGTCGGCCCAACGACGAAGGCGACGTGCATCGTGGGTGGGTTGCGGGTGTGCGTGCTTACGCCCCCCTGTCGGCCCGGACGGGGTGGTGCGAGAAGCGCGCCGACCGCAACCCACCCCAAAGAAAAAAAAATATGCATATTATATCCCTCAGTCTTCTTTTACGACATCCACGGGTAAGATAGGAAGTGTTGGTTTGCTTTCTTAATGGCATGAGTATTCTTCTTCTTCTATTTTTGTCTTGGCAAACAGCTATTAATGCAAGCCATTTGTGCCAGTGTCGAGTTATAATTTTCTTTTCAAATTATCAATTTCTTCATGTCAGTAATGGTCCGTCAGTAAGTCAAAGTGTCGCCTCCAACAGTGTAATGGCCACTTTTAGGGGTATCTTCTGAGAATTTTGGTGGAAACAAAAAGGTATGTATAGCAGTTTTATATCATATTCACTACACCTCAGTTGTTTTGCCACTATATATTACATAAAATGCCATAAAAAATATTTAATATAACACATTAAAACACGAAGATATTGAATATAATACAAGAACACCACATGACACTTCGAGATTCTCACCAAAATCCGCATGAGTACTCGCTCACAAAGAGTTTACAGTCAAGGGATTAACCTAGGTAATTTATCACTTTTATTCAAGCTATTTTATGACAAGCTATTCAAGTTGTATCACTGATAGCAACTGTTATCACCTGAATCACTGATAATAACCGTTATCAGTTGTATAACTGATAAAAACTGTTATCGGTTGAATCACTGCTAACAGCTGTTATCAGTTGTATCACAAATAAGAAATTTTAGCAGTTGTATCACTGATAACAACTGTTATTAGTTGTATCACTGATAGCAACTGTTATCAATCGTATCACTGATAACAACTGTTTTAAGTTGTAACACTGATAAAAACTGTAATTAGTTATATCATTTTAGACGCATGTATGACTTTCGAGATGTCCTCGTAAAAGGTCTCCACCTCTGTATACTTGTTAAAATAGGATTACAATATAGATAAATACCAAGCATATCAAATCAATCAGTCCTAGGGGTTTTCGAATGCTGTGCTATAGAATTAACATCTTACAATGTTATTATTATCTGCTTATACAGAATACCAAAATATAATCATGCAATATTTTATGAGAAGCTAGATAATATATTAAGTAAAATATCCTTAAACTCTAATAAAAATATTATCCTGGCAGGCGATTTCAATATTGACGTTTTAAAAAACAATGGTATTGCATTAGACTTGGAAAATTTTCTCTTGCAATATAACCTAAAACTAGCCCTTCATATGCCCACTAGACCAAAAAGTAATACCTGTATTGACAATTTTACACACAATTATCAAAAAAAGTGTCGAACAAAAATAATAGATTTGATTGTTTCAGATCATACAGTTCAGTTAATTCATATACCTATTACAAAAACTTGCAATTCAGTGACAACTTGGGTGTCTCAAAGAACGCACGCGCCGCCAGTCGTTCGTAGTTTCTCGCGGTCACGTACCTTTTCACGTGTTATTTATAACTACCCTCGCTTGTATAATTGTGATCGATAAGATGATACCAAAGTACTTAATTGGTATACAGTGACAATAAGAGTTTAGTGTGTGTTTTAAGTTGTTTCTGACTACAGGAACAAAATGAGTACCCAAAAGTTAGCTAACAGCCCTAGTTACGCGACAGTTACACAAAATACGATGTTCCCAAAAAAAGATCAAGCTATTGTGATAGACGCTATAGAAAATGTACAAATTAAAGACTACGCACAAGCTTTAGGCAAGGTTACAGATCCCGCTCAAATAAGGTTTTTGTCTAGAATCTCCAATAACCGCATATGCATATATTTGTCTTCAAAATCCGTGGCCGATGATATCGTTGACAGCAAAAAATATATAACCATACAGAACCACAAACTACCAATTCGACCATTGATTAATAGGAACAAACGCATTATTCTTTCAAATGTATGTCCCATTATTCCTCACTCCGAGATAGAAACGAAACTAAAGGAAGTAGGAATCAACCCAATGTCGCCTATATCTTTCTTGAAAGCTGGTATCAATGATGCTGGTTACAGCCACATACTAAGCTTCCGGCGTCAACTCTTTGTGACACCCGAGGAATTTCAACTCCTTCCAGAAAAGATCTCAATAGAATTCGAAGACACCACCTACTGGATTTATTTATCTTCAGATACCATGACCTGTTTCGTATGTAAAAATGAGGGCCATATTGCTTCGAAATGTCCTCAAAGTGAGCTAGATACAACTACCTCAATTGAAGCTAAAGAAATCTTCATGTCTAAAAATGAAATTTCAAACTTTAAACGCCCACATCCACCTACTGAATCTTCTACAACCGATGGGCCTCAGATACTTGAAAAGCAGACCCCAGAGGACACTTTGGTTGACTACGATAGCGAAACTCTTTCTCAATCAAGTACAGAAGAAGTCGTTAAGAGGAACAGTGGGAAAAAGCTTAAGAAGGCATCTCAACATGATTTAGATTCAATAAACTGGCAAGATATCGAAACTTTTTTATCGAGCTCTGTCAAACCTTACCCACTCACAGGAACTCAAATAAAGAAATATCTGGAGCATACATATGGAGTCAAAGACATTGAAGAAATCACCGCTAATTACACTGATAACATAGACGATTTAATAGAACTCTTTAAAGACTTCATCCCCAATATTTTATGTCGTACTGTTAAAAATAGAGTTACCCGTATTATAACTAAACTTAAATCTATTAAAAACAGATAATAAGTAATATGTCTAGTAATGTTAAAGTTGTCAAAAATAGCGATATAAAAATTGTACAATGGAATTGTAGAAGCCTTAGTCCTAAATTGAGTGAATTAGAAGCATATTTAGTTAAAGAGAAAATTCATATTTGTATTTGTACGGAAACATGGTTGTCATCTAAGAAAAGGGTAAGTATGCATGGCTTTTATTGCTTTAGGAAAGATAGAGATGATGATTACGGAGGAGTCGCTATTTTCGTTCATAATTCTATTAAAGCAAAGTTAGTTACTACGACTATTCCGGATTGTCGAATGGAACTCATTTGTATAGAAATTATTAACTTTAGTAAAGTTAAAAACATTATAGCTATTTACTCACCGCAAAATGTTAGCGTCAGTAGATCAGATTATGATAATCTATTTAGCTTCTGTGGTCGAAATACATTGATAGCTGGAGACTTTAATGGGCACCACGCGGCGTGGTCCTTTAAAACTGATACTAGGGGACGTTTGATTGCAGAAACAAGTATGGATAATAATTTTCTGTATTTAAACGATGGTGAACATACACGAATTGCAATGAATAATGGTGAAGCCATCTTTTCTGCACCAGACATCACGTTTGCAAGCTCAGATATAGCCCTAGATTTTGACTGGTCTGTAACTAATGAGTGTTTTGGTAGTGATCACCGTTTAGTTTTGTTAAAATTACATGATTTATATAGTTATGTGCCTCCAAGCAATAAACGTAATATTAAAAAGGCTGACTGGTCTTTATATAAACATGAGGTTAGCACAAACTGTGTGGATTTTGCCTTGAATGACGATTTGCAGGACTGCTACGATAGACTTATCGCAGCTATTGACAATGCGGCTAATAAAGCCATACCCTACACAAAATTTCCAGACAACCCACATTCAAAATTTATACCAAAAAGCTGGTGGAATCAAGACCTATCAAAAATAGTCGCGGAAAGACGTTTAGCTTTGAAAAATTTCCGTAAAAACCGTTCTGTCCAAAATTTTAATATTTTTCAAAATAAAATTAGGGAAGCTCGACATATGATCAAAGCAGCTAAAAGAGAGTCATGGCAGCGGTTTTGTAGTAGTATATATGCAAAAACTTCATGCTCTGACCTATGGAAGAAGTTAAGATGGTTGAAAGGTTATCGAGCACCCAAAAAACAAGATTTTTTACAAGATAAGGATGCTGAAAAGTTTCTGGCAAGTCTATCTCCTGACTGCGTTAGTTCTGAGTCACGTAAAATTAATTGTAGTAGTTTAGAGTCTCATCCATTCACTTTGTCAGAATTAAACGCCATACTCAAGAAAAAAAATACATCCGCGGGGTTAGATAATATTGTGTACTCTATGATTTTTCAACTACCACCAGACGTTAAGGTTTTGCTGTTGTATATATATAATCTCATTTATATTACTGGCCTTATTCCAAGTCAATGGAGAAACATCAAAATTATAGCGATTCCAAAACAAAATAACAACACGTGTAAGTTTCGACCAATATCCCTTTTAAATTGTATTTGCAAGCTATTTAACCTAATGGTAACTAAAAGACTAGAGTATTATTTTGAAAGTAAACAACTGTTTAATGAACATACACTAGGATTTCGTCGTGGTTTCTCATGTGTAGATAACTTGTCTCGTTTTGTAATGGATGCGGAAATAGCTATGACAAACAAAGAATACATGTTGTGTGGTTTTTGTGACATATCTGACGCCTATAATAATGTTTCAATTGAATGTCTTTATAATTGTTTGGTTAGTTTTGGTTTGGATCCTTATCTGTGTGTGTATATCAATGAATTTTTAAAAGAAAGACATCTTTTTTTGTTTCTTCAGAATGGTGAATGTTTATCGCGATTATGCCGCCAAGGTCTTTGTCAGGGAGACCCTATGTCTCCTATACTTTTTAATATTATTACAATTAATTTAAGTAGTAAATTACCTTTGGTGAGAATATCTCAATATGCTGATGACTTTACTTTTTATTGTGTGAACAAGAATATTCAATACTGTGTTAAAAATATGGAAACCTCTCTCAACAAATTTTCTACACTTTTACGACAAATAGGCCTAGATCTTTCTTATGCTAAAACTAAGCTTTGTATTCTTACACGTAAGTATAAGATTCCGTCCATAGAGATAAGAATTAATGGTGTACAAATTGATGTTCTCAAATGTATAAAATTTCTTGGTATGTGGATTGATGTTAAGTTGAACTGGACCAAACATATAAATGAATTAGTCAATAGGTGTGTGTCATACGTAAACATTTTTAGATATCTTTGTAGCTCTGGTTTACATCCTTTGCAGCTAAGACGATTGTACGGTGCCTTGATACAGAGTAGGATAGATTATGGTAGCTTTCTTTACGACAGTGCGAATACAGGAGTTCTCAGAAAGGTAGAATTGATTCAAAACCAGAGTCTGCGCGCTTGTGGTGGCTTCATTCGAACAACTCCAATTCATGTAATGCAATCTGAATTATGTATAAAACCATTACAGTTAAAAAGACAATATTTATGTCATAAATATATGTTGAAGGTTTGGTCCAGATCAAATGATTATTTAAATGTACGTATCAATGTTTTCGTTGATTTATTATTAAATGGTGTACGATATTGGCGCCGAACTGGTGGTGTTATATTAGTTGATACATATAAAAGAGTTAAAGAATTTGAAGTTTGCCAAAATCGGACACCCTTACAGTATCAGTTACCTTTCCTCATAACAAAACTACCGTTGTACGATATCATATCTACAGGAATAAAGACAATAACCACGCCTAAAAAGCAAACAAATCAAAGTGATTACAATAACGCTTTTGCAGCAATGTTAGAAAATGAATTTCATAGTTTTATTCAAATATACACAGACGCTTCTAAAGATAGAGTAAATGCGGGGTGCTCCTTTTTTGATCACAGTACATCATTTAGCGCTAAGTTTAATATTGATAACAAACACATTCCCATCATGGGATTAGAGTTGCTTGCAATATTGGAGTCACTTTATTATGCGAAATCGTGTGGATATAAAAACATTGTAATATTTACTGATTCGGCGTCTTCTTTGCATCATTTGATAAGCTGTGGAAGGGGCTCTTTTGGAAGACCGGAGGCTTACTCCATTATAAAGTGTATTAGGTATTTAATAGATAATGGTGTTCAAGTCAGGATACAATGGATTCCTTCCCATGTGGGAATCCACGGGAATGAAGTGGCTGATGCTCTTGCCAGGTTGTCCTTAATCGATGGTGTAGAGCTTAAGATCAAATCGTATCATTTTGATCATTTAACTCAAATTCGGGAAAGTCTATATGAATTGTGGAAAGAGTCATTTTGTCAAATCTCAAAAGAGAAGGGTATTTGGTATGGTACTATAGTTAGGGAGCCGCCTAGTTTCCCTTGGTTTGCCGCATGTAGGTTAAATAGAAGAGAGCTGATACTTTGTATGAGGATTCGTTCTGGACACGTTCCCTTGGGTGCATTTAGGTTCCTAATGCGTGTACAAGACAATCCCAACTGTGCCACATGCCACGGTGTCAAAGAGGATCTCTACCATCGACTGATGGAATGTGTCCAGAACGAGCGAGATAGAGTAGAACTGTTACAAGATACAGGTTATAGTAGGTAGGAATTGTTCTTTTTTCTGCATAATATTTTTGTATCCTGTTTTAATTGTGATTATAGCGATAGAGTTATGAGTTTTTTAGTTTGTTCTTTCTTGAAAGATGTAAATTAAGTTTTTCTAGGTCTCTTAAGTTAAGCTAGTTTCTTCTTAGTTCTAAGTTTGACTTGTGTTCAATTATATCATTGTGGTTTGTTTATAGCCGACTTACCTAACTGGTGTATGGCTAAAATAAAGAATTAAAAAAAAAAAAAAAAAAAAACTTGCAATTTTAAATATTGGAAAATTAATAAACAGAACCACTCTATAGATAACTTAATGAATTTCAAAACCCATCTAGGGAGTTTATCTTTTACACAAGTATACGAGACCAAAGAGGCTTATAAATCTTATAATATCTTCATTGAAGATTTTCTATTATTGTATAAATTATGTATACCTGAAATTAAATTAATTGTGAAAACTAAAAAGACAACTAAATGGATAACTAGAGGAATAAAAAAATGTAGTAAGAAACAAAGACAATTACTTTGGACATATAGGCTTAACCCTACCTTAAAAAACAAAATAAATTTTAAAAAATATACTACTATATATAAAAAGATTTTGAAGTTAACTCAAAGAGCTCAAAATAACCACTTCATTAATTCCTCTTATAATAAATCAAAGGCTGCATGGCAAGTGATAAATAAATCAACATTTTGTCGCTCACCGGAACAAATACTAGCTATAAAAAAGAATAATATCTTATCTTTAACACAACCTACTGACATTGCTGACGAATTTAATAATTATTTTATTGACGAAATTGAGAATAATATTACAACTGACACCACGTATGAAAATAATTTTGAAAATTTGACATCACAATCTATATTCATATTACCTGTTACAAATAGCGATATTATAGGAATAATTAATAACCTTAAAAATACAAGTACTGTAGGATATCATGGCATTTCAACAAAGGCAATTAAATATGTAAAAGATGTGATTGCACCACCATTAACACATATAATTAATTTATGTATCATTGATGGTATTTTCCCAGAAAAGCTAAAAGAAGTAATAATAAAACCTATATTTAAAAAAGGTGATAAAGCAGTTGTAAATAATTATAGACCTATTGCCAAAATCCCTATAATTTCTAAAATTTTCGAAAGGGTAATCTATAACGCTTTGTATAAATATTTTGAGAAATATAAGCTATTCTGTAAGGAACAAAAAGGTTTTCGTAAAAACACTACTATCAATATGGCAATCTACGACTTATTGTCAAATGTCATGAGTTCTATGGATAAAAGAAATCCAGTATGTGCCATTTATACTGATATGACTAAAGCATTCGACTATGTGGACCATAAAATACTCCTAAAAAATTATTTGCGTATGGTATAAGAGGAAACACTCTTAAACTCATACAATCATATTTAACTGATAGATATCAACGTACAGAGATTTCTAGAATGTGCCCAGATAGTAAATTAGTAACTAACTATTCATCAAGACAAAGACAAGTAAGATACGGTGTGCCTCAAGGGAGCGTACTAGGGCCCCTGCTTTTCTTAATGTATATTAATGATCTCCCAAAAATACTACATCATAAAATGGTCCTATTTGCAGATGATAGCACGGCCTTAGTTGAATGCAACAATTTAAAAAACTATCAGTATGACATTAATAACTGTCTATCTAATATCATAAATTGGCTCAACAATAATAATCTGGTGATTAATTTAACTAAAACTAAAGTTATGCATTTTCATCAACGACTAGAAAATAAAAAAGTCAATGTCACATACAAAGATGTGAATATAGAAGCAGTAGAAAGCGCAAAATTCTTAGGGATAACAATCGACCATAAACTGACTTAGAAACCCCATATTAAGGAAATATGTATGCGTTTAAGTAAATCCACATATGCACTTTTTCAGCTATCTAAAAGGGTTAATAGTGAAACGCTACTGAAAGCTTATCATGGGCTGGTTGCTTCTGTTCTCCGTTACGGAGTTATTTTTTGGGGTCGATCTACAGATCGAGATCTTGTCTTTAAAATTCTAAAACGCTGCAAAAGATCAATGTGTGGTCTAAAAACAACAGACAGCTGTAAACCTTATTTTAAGTCCCTAAAAATATTAACCTTGCCATCATTGTACATCCTGGAAACTGCTCTATTTGTGAAGGCAAATTCTCATCTATTCAGAAAATTGTCGACGGCAAGAACAAACCCCATACGTGCTCAATATAAATACCAACTTTGCCAAATAAAATGTAAAACATCTTTGATGGAGAAGAGCTTCTTTGGTGTTTCCTCAAGCATATACAATAAAATACCAGATTAATATTAAAAATCTGCCTTCTATAAAATTTAAGAATGTCCTTAATAAAATATTAATCTCTAAATGTTATTATTCTATTGACGAATTTTTAAGTGACAAATTATAATTAATTATATAATAAGTCTTTTATAATTTTAATGAATTAATTTAACCTATGAAATAATCTTATATTAATTAATTAATCAATTAATCTGACATTATAATTATTATTGACATTGTATAATTGGATGATTATTGATATTTTTAGTATTATTATTATTTTTTTTTTTAATTCTTATATTGCAAATTTAATTTAATATATTTTAATTCTATCTACCTACAATATACCTAAAATACCTATCTACCTAGAATAGCTTTTAGTAATTAAATCTGATTAACGTATTCTTTTTTTATTATTATTATAATTGTGTGTTATTAGTTTTAGTAATAATTCCTATTTGTATTGCTTCATTTCAATGCATAACTGAATTTGTTTTATTTAATTTGTATGCCCTAGAGGCAAAACATAGTGAAACAACTATTAATATAAGACGACTTATGTACCTATGTTTAACAAATAAATTATTCTATTCTATTCTACCTCGTCTTCAGAGTATACCGAGGTCGATGGGTAAACCTGTATGACCTTCAAAGAATACTTCTTGATAAATATGGTACGTTCCGCTTGTTGACACACTCTCGATCCTTTCCACGTTGTACACGAGCGATTTGCGATCGATAAACCCTATACCGCCTTAAGGCGGGTGATCGTTCCAACGTAAAAGAGCAGGTTTCTGATAATCCTACAATTTTCCATCGGATTTTGCTTAATACCTCTTCCAGCTCGATGATGTTCTCATCATTCCTGCGTGTCCAAATGCTGTGTACTATCAGGGCCAAAGGTCGTTTTGTTTAGTAGCCGGATCGCTGTTAGAGATTCTTCGCACCCCTTGTTCCATCGCTACTGGGGGTAGCAGAGCTGCCATGACTAAGGCCCATTTCTATTCGCCATATGAACAATAATGCCGTAACCGCCACGTTTGGCAGGCAGGTTGGCGATCGCAGTGAGATATCATACATTTCCCCAGAAAGACCTGCTGGCCACTCTCCTGGTGAATCTTTTCTTTTAAGTGACAACGCTTTTCACTAGGAGAATAATCCCTGTATTGCGGGGGAATTTACAAACATATAATTAATCGACACAAATTACATCCAGACTCGGAACAACAATTTGTAGATCGTACAATGTGTTGTCCTGCATGGAATTTGAATGCACACTGTTATGGTAGGTCGGTATCTTAACCACTATGCCATCAGCGTAGTCCTTAGCCGGTTGTTTCAACTCCCATAGAGAAAAGCAAGGGATGGTGACAATTGTATTCTTATCCCGTTCCATTAACTGCAAATGTCTTTTTTTTGTGTATGTGTGCGGCGCCGGTTTCACCATCGCAATGGTTTCCCCGTAGTTATGCCCTTGAAAATGACACTTCCACCCCCAAGCATATAGCTCTGGCGACCCCTCTCTGACCAGCCTGGGGCACTCAGGACCGCAGTGTCGCCACTCACATTCAGCACGCCACAAGCTGCCCTGCGGTTTATTGGCTTTCCTATAAATCTTGTGATACATTTTTTCTTTTATATCAAAAGAATTTCGAGAGCCATATAATGTTCCTCCGAGGTTTGCGTTAGTCTCATGCTGAGATAACGACTGGCCCAGAGTTATTAACGACTGGCCCAGAGTTATTATTATTATTATATTGTCTCTCCCAGTTTCACGGCTATCTTCCATATTGTTTTAAAAAAAGAGAAGATACCCGGTCCTTTGAAAGGCTTACATGGGGATATGGATCCAACACGCAGAGGCCTTTGGAGAAATTTAATGTTAAAATGGGATGGGACGTCTACCAATGACACTCCACGTTTGCACACAACACTCGTGGACTGCCAACGGTAGGTGTAAAACTATTGTGCAATTATGATATAAAACCAGATTATGGGGTTGTGAGGTTTGATGGATTGGATTAAATGAAACTATTGATTTAAAAACTGTCGTCTGCCTTCAATACCTTTATCGTCTTGAACTTTGGCAGACGGTGACTCGCCAACTCACCGAATGGGCCCCCCCAAACGGTCGCCACAGGCACACAGGCCATACGGGCAACAGGAGGGTAACATTGGTGCAAGTGGCTTGGGGTGTCGAGCGGTGCGGCGCCGGTTTCACCATCGCAGTGGTTTCCCCGTAGTTATATATATTATAGTTATTATTATTATTATTATAGCTGTTAGCCGCAGATGGCTTTTAAAGCTTAGCCCGGACTATGGGTGAGCGCTGAAGGCTTTCAACCCGGTAAACTGCAAATGTAACTTTGTAATCCTATATATTTATATGGGATTACAAAATTATTTATGCAGTTAGTGTATCTCGGCAACTGGACAAAAATTGCTATGTTTTATAATTTTCTCTTCATTTATATACTATACATTAATTGTATTCCAAATCTGAAGTTTCTGTGTCTGCTAGAAGTGAAGAAGTGAGTGAGTGTGATTATTGAAGAATAATATTGATGATCGGTCAGTCAGTAAGTGAATGACAAAATTACGAAATGTTGACTAGTTATAATTCTTAAAATATTGGCTCAAATTGAATGAAATTTAAAAACGTACCGTGTGTATACAATGCCTGCTGGATTACTAAAAATTCAGGCTTCTAGTTTTATTCACAACGAAGTTATAGGTGGTCAAAAAAGGCCTGAATTGCTTCGAGAAAAGTATGTTACGACAGTGTTGAGTTTTCGCTTGCCGGCAACTGGGGCGGCGCACTATGATCAAGCCCCATACAAAGCTGTCTCAAAACCATTTCATGTTTGTTTTTTTAATTGCAAACGGTGGCAAACGGGCAAACAGTACACCTGATGGTAAGTGTTGCTGCCGCTCATGGACCTTTACAAGGCCGTTGCCTACCGCGAAGAAAGCGAAGGGAGTGTGAATGCGTGCATTGAGGCTCGGTGATACCAAGGGCACCACCAAAACCCTCCACACGCAATCACCCTCAGAAAGTTGGGCTTCATGTGAAAGGCGTTGTAATAGAATAAAATTAATAAATTAATGTAGTCTTATAAATAAGCTTTCTTTTCGCAATTTTTTAGTTTTTTTTAGTTAATCATAATGTATATAAACGGGCATCAAAGCTAACTCATGCTTAATAACGTAATTTTGACGCAATACGTTACTACAATTCAACGCCACATTACTCAGAAGTTTTTCATATAAATATACAAGTATTATACATTTTTGGAATGCTTATGATCTCCTCATAACGTTTCATAATTAATATTATAATATTTATATTTTGGTTTAATAAAATACAATTAACCAATATAGTTCAAGATGGTATATTTTTAGTGTTCATTTTTTTAACGAGACTTTTACCCTTTACCGCTGCTTGCCGCTGTCGAGATATTTATTGTTTTAAGATCTTTATACATTAGTAAATGCAAGGCAAAAAAAAATTTTGCCCATACTTGCCCCTTTTTACACACGGGGCCAAAACATATCGCGTAATAAAAAAACATTATCAATTTTGTTTTATCTTTCATAAAATTATTTTGTATCTATTAAGGTCGAATTGATTACAGTGCAGTTTTTGTGGTTTTGATACAGTTTTAACCACTTTACTTGATAAAATATGGTCACTTATTATCTATTAAGGTCAAATTGAAAACAGGTTATGGGAAGAGTGCAAATTAGTAGTTTTTGCACATATCACTATTTTATTGGCCTATAAAAGGAAGGCGAACCTTGAAACATTCTGAGTTATTGGTTAGACATTCAGTTGCCCTAAAAAGTAGAAGCACTTATTTTCAAATATTGGCAGAAGTTGACTGATTTGAAAAATGTGTGATTTTGTTTGTAGCAAACGAGAGTTGTGCAATTTATTGATAAATGGTCATAACATAGAAGACTACATACAAGAAAATTTCAATCTGTCACCAGAGGATATGGCTACTGTGGTCTCCTACATTCAAAGAAACTTGTTATCTAAATGTAACGAACGCTGGAGAAATGCATCTCGAACAAAAGAACGCTTTGAATGTAAGAACGCCAACTGGTTAGGTGGTCAATTTCGTGTTCCACTAGAGTGTTGAGTCACAGTTACTGACCCTAAAACGCCTGGAAGTGGTGGTGGTGGCAGACCTTCGAAACCATACGAAGCATCTTCAGAAAAAACAAGGAAACGAAAAAACATGGAATTGATACAAGAGTACGGACTGGACTGTGTGCTCAATGCATATGCTCAAGAGTTACGGTCTATGGGTGAGACGGAGGAGGCCACAATCGTTAATACTATACGAACTTCATCAAGAAATGATAAGAACAAATTTCTTAAATACATAACTGAGAACCCTGAAGACGTTACACCTTTTACAAAGGAAGAAGCACTACGGACATTTATTGACTTAGACCTTAACAAAGAACAGTATGGGACACTTCGACTTTGTTTGAAGGACAAAAACTACTCAGTGTTTCCTTCTTTCCAACTTTACTCGAAGCGAAGAAGATGTGGGTGGGTAACATAACCATAAAGATTCGAGCATAACCATTACTAACATAAGTGCAAAAGTGAATCTGCAAGACTTGTTAGATCATAATGTGGCACGTATATTACAAATTGGTTCAGTTTATAAAAACGGTTTAAGAAAGTTGAAACTATTCTGTAAATGGGGTTGTGACGGGTCATCAGAGCAGAGTGAATACAAGCAAGTTTTGCCCGAAGAAAGCGATTTTATATCAGATACAAACCTTTTTATTGCTTCACTTGTACCCATTAGACTCATAGATGAGACAACTAATACTGTTGTTTGGAAGAATGAAACCTGCTCATCTGTTAGATATTGCAGACCTATATTGTTAGAGTTTGCCAAAGAAACTCCTGAAAAAACCACGTCTGTTGTGGCTGATATCAACGATTAAAAAAAAACTGTCTCCTTCCCCACAGAAAAATTAATAAGATAGAACGGCCATGTGGGCGGGGCAAGCGTGCCACAATTGCGATCAAACGGTCTTAATATTGACGAAATTCGTTTTACCGGTTCTTAGTTGCGCTCATATAGTGACCTTGAACGAAGCTCCGACAAAAAAGAGAAATATGCCATCTTGCGCTGTTACAACGCGTCGAAAAAGAAGTCAGTTGCGTAGTTATAGTCTAAGAAGGCATTTATTTTCATCGTTAAGTCCATAAACTTATTAATTCAGTGATATTTCTTAATTTTATGAAAGTATTATGTCGTTAATAAAGAAAAATGATGAAATCGCAAAAAGAGCCAAACATTATACATCGTCTGCCACACATGGATATCACCTTTTATAAGTCCAGCAACCGCGCAATGTACTGCGTTCAATGCGATATCACTAAGAACCGCCTTACTAGCGTGGTAGTATACGTTTTCATTCAAAACATTGACGTCGATCCACGCGTATCGATAGTGCTGTCCAACATACTATAAGTTATCGATTTCAATAATTAGCTATGGGTTAATTTTATCATATTAATAAATATTTTTAACACTTTTAATTTAGTGATCGTTTTATATAATTATATTAACAATATTTAAATAGGTATTTAAAAATCAATTATTCTGGTATACATTACCTACTTAATTTATCTTGTATATCTATAGTACATTCTTGTATATTTTCCGCGTGGTGACGGAGTAAGAATACAATTCACCACTCCCGTCTTGCCCGTCTCATCTTGTCCGTGGATGTCGTAAAATACGACTATGGTATATAATATGCGCATAACATCTGTGCAAGAGAGGGAAAACTTGAAATGAAACCCTATACCAACACGTCTGACCAGCATGGTTTAGTAGGTCAAATTGTCTCCCATTGTGGAGGAGGCCCGAGCTCAACAGTGGGTCGTATATGGGCTGCGATGATGATGATCTATAGTACAAACTTCATAGTGCTCTTTAGTAATTAATAAAATAGAAATAACAAAATAATAGTAATAAAATATCTATGTTCGGGACCAATCACCAAAGATAATTTTATTAATATATATATATATATATATATATATATATATATATATATATATTAATAAAATTATCTTTGAACAAAATTTAAAACTATGGATTAAGGCAACTGGTAGTTAACTAAATACCAACTAATCTAGCACAATTTGTTCACAACATTTTGTAGAATACTAAAAATAATGGTAAAGTGATCAAATGTTATTGTATTTCATTTTTATTGGCAAACTAAATGTTTAATTAAGTAGTTATTTAATTGTCGTACAAAACAATTGTTCTATTCTTCCTTAAGATGAAATAATTTATGACAAGAATGAATTTCTTGAGACTGGTCATTCATTACTAGTTATTATCACTATAAGTGTTGATTTCTAACTTTTCGTAAGTGTTGAATTTTTATTCCAAGAAATGTTGACATGATAGTCATCATCTCGGCTTATATAAGTTCCACTGCTGCGCTTGAGCCTCCTCCGCAATTATAGGCAAATTTACCTTACTATACTATAGTAGTCAGACAGGTTAGTATAGGGTTTTGTTTTGAGTTTTTCTTCTCTTGCATAGATGTTATATGCTTACTATATCTCTTAGTCGTCTCAATATATTAGGATGGGACATCCGCGGGTAAGATACGGTGTGGTGATTGGTATTCTTATTCCGTCACCACACGGACAATGTTAGTACATTTTTGTGTACAATAAACAAAAATGTACTAACAAGTAGCAGTACCAGTATATCTAAAAAAATAAATAACTGTTTTGTTTTTTAAGTTAAATAATATCACCAATAAAAATAAATCGAATTTCAATAAAAAATAATATTTTAACATATTTTAAGAGTGATATCTGATGCTTACGCGAGCACTACACATTGTAAATAAAACTACTTATACGGATTATATCACGTTTGTATTTGATTTAGGATTGCCCGATGTTTCGAATACTTTACAGCATTCCTGGTCACGGGCGGTCTAAGATGTCTGACGTCCAAACAAGTCAACGTTATTACAGACGTCCATGGCCCCCGTCGCAGAGACCGTCTGAAACCATCCACAGTTGAGCGCCTCCCTGCAGTACTACCTTATGTGAAAGGAGTCACTGACAAGATTGGCTTCATCCTGAAACGGGCTTCCATAAAAACAAATTTTAAACCACTCAAGAGGAATAGTCAATTCTTGCCACCTGTCAAGTGCCAGAGCCCTCTACAAGATGCAGGAGTTTATAAACTTGACTGTGGTCTCTTTTTAATACATTTTAATTGTATCTTGTGTACTGGTGTGTACCATATATGGGAACAATATAATATACAAATCGCTATTCGCTTACGTAATTATAGCACTTAAATTTTCTGTCACCTATACAGAGTGTAGTGAGGAGTATTTTATTTGCATGATTTTACTGTTAAATTACTGACTTGCATTACAAATAACGTCAACCCATCACACAAGTGCTTATTTTAAAGACATTAATATTTTTGTTTCGATAAAACAGGCTAAATAAATATCGTGTAGTATATCGACCATGGCAAGCACTAGCGTACATGTGCTTTTTTATATGTAGGTATACGTTGCCTACAGAACTTAGTTATAATTTGTGTACCAACTGCAGCTTCGAGATTGATGTGTGTGTGTTATCTTAGTGTGTAAAATTGTTGTAAGCATAGACCTTGCATATGTGTTAACATTAGCGGGAGGGGGCAATTATGCCACACTGGTTTTCGAACAAAATCAGCCGAATGGCCTTTCTAAAGTATTAATATTTCTGTGTCCTTCCCTGATAAATAAGAATGGTGAGGTAATCGAAATTACGCATGACCTATTTTTAACCATGATTGATGGTAAAGTGGCACAAGCTTTAACTGAAACTCGTTCGAGCGCTTCTTGTACAGTTTGTGGAGCTACTCCTCGGGAAATGAATAACTTAGAGGCAGTTAGGACACGAGATGTTAACGAAAGTTCATTTCAATACGGACTGTCAACACTACATGCTTGGATTAGGAGTATGTAGATGATCTTACACACTTCTTATAACTTGTCTTTTGAAAAGTGGTCAGCTACTACACCTGAAAATAAAAAAATCAAAGACGAAAAGAAAAAACTGGTTCAAAAGCGGTTTAGGGAAGAAATGGGACTGCTTGTCGATAAACCTCGTGAAGGCACTGGAAATAGTAATGACGGAAACACCGCTCGGACATTTTTTCAGAATTACTCGTGCTCTGCAAACATTACAGGTGTAGACGTAGAACTTATAAAACGAATGTACATAATACTACAAACTATGTCATCTGGTATGGCTATTGATTCAAAAAACTTCGGTGAATACGCATATAGTACAGTCCAACTATAAGTAAATAATTATAATTGGTATTATATGCCTTCTTCCATCCATAAAATACTTATTCACGGAGAAAAATCATTGAGTACTATGCTATTTTACCTATCGGTCAATTGTCCGAAGACGCGCAAGAATTCCGAAATAAGGATTACAAAAAGTTTAGACTGCATCATTCTAGAAAGTGTTCAAGAGCGGCTACCAATGAAGACGTGTTCCATACCTTATTGTACACTTCTGATCCATATATATCAAGTTTGAGAAATACCTCAGAAACAATATCGAAGAACTATTAGATGAAGCCAAGGCCCTTCTTGCTGTCAATGAAAATCTGTAGGAGCTTGCTAAATTGTGTGTATAAATTTTTTTTCTAGTTTGGTACTATGTTCTACAATTTTATCTAAATTAAACAAGCATATTTTGTATTTTTTTCTTATATAATGCATGTCTTTTTTATTTTATTTTTTTAAATTAATTTATAAACAGAATTTTTAAAATCAAAGTTATTTCATTTAAACCTTAAACATTCAAGTATATGTGTGCAAAATTACAGCTCATTTAGTTTTGAAACAACTAAGATACGAAGTTTTGAGACGAAACATACGCGATTTTCCCACTGTGCGGCGTAGGCGTAACTACCTGCGCCTCCTGCCGCCCTAGCCGAGGCCGCGGGTGACGTGACCGGGGATTAGTCCGTCACCCGCCGAGAGGCCGACCGCGTGAGGAAAGACCGACGTCCTCCCCGAGGGGGTGACGTCGGTCGATGGGAGGGTACCCCAATAGGGGGTAATTCTGCTCCGGTGGTCGGCCCAACGACGAAGGCGACG
Organism: Lymantria dispar; assembly: GCA_032191425.1. NCBI lineage: Eukaryota > Metazoa > Arthropoda > Insecta > Lepidoptera > Erebidae > Lymantria > Lymantria dispar. The sequence continues at coordinate 24,083,440 of CM063452.1, read as the reverse complement.
TGGTTTTCGGGTGGGTTGCGGGAGTTGCGTGCTTAAGCCCCTCTGTCGCCCCGGACGGAGTGGTGCGGAGACGCGCCGACCGCAGCCCACTCACAAAAAAAAAAAAAGTGTTGAGTTTTCGCTCGACTTGACATTCAATTACTTTATTCTATTATTCTATATCATATTCTATTATTCTAATTATCATCTAATGGAAAACTATGAGATATCACACACACACACACACACACATATATATATATATGTTAGCATTCACCGCAGTGAGTGAATTTTCTGTGACAAACAAAACGTCTAAAGTAAAATATCGTATGTCATTAAAACAATGATCACAGGAGGCTTTTTCATTTTTAGTAGTAATAAAATGGCAATAAATTTTGAGTGTACGGTATGTGAAAAGTGAATACAACTTATTGTGAAATTACATACGGAATATACGTTTTTGTACAGAAACTTTTATGTAGATTATTTTTAAAGTTTCTATGTATAAGTATTAATTTAGAAAAGAAAGAAAGAAAATAATTTATTACTCCTTTAAGGGAGGGACACGTACAAGAACATAGAATAAAAGTACAATAACATAAAAATCAATAAATAATATAGTAAGAGAAAACACAGCGAAAATAACAAGATTAGTAGGGTCCCCTTCGCAAAAGAGGAAAAGGATAGCTGCTCAGCATAATGTTGAGGTATCTACTCGGTAAAGCGAATACCACAATACTGTTATTCTGCAGCGTCCTACAACGTTCGTCAGCGATGCACAGGCAGCAGAGTATAAAAGATGCTGTTAAAACATAGCTATCTTTTTGAAAATAATAATATGTTGCAATAATAACAAATATAATAAGAATCTAATCTAAAAACATGTATAAAGATAATGAAATAACAGATAACATCGTCTTAAAAATTACGTAGATGAACCATTAAAAAAGAAAGGTACAGATATTTTAATCTGTGGCACTATTAGTGAGTTTGTGCTATCTGTGAATTGTGATCGAAGCTTATGTATGTCATGTATTTGATGTCATGTATAGTGTTGTTGATTAATGCGTCACCAAATTGTAAATATAATTGAATATATATATTGAAACAGAACTATTTTTACTACTTATATCTAATTTTTATTTATCCTAATCTTTTACATAAAAGTTTTTGAAATATACATAATATTAATATAGCTGTTTTCCATGTGTTGACAAAGTAAGAGTACACTTCGCCACCCCCTCTCTTACCCGTGGGTGTCGTAAAACACTACTAAGGGATATGATATGCAGATGGCATTTGTGAAAGAAAAGGAAAACTCGACATTAAACGTTGGGCAACAACGTCTGATTAGCGCGATATAATTAATTTCGCTTTCATTATAAAGGAGACCCGAACCCAACTATTGAACTTGTGTGGACTAAAATGATGAGAAATAATATATCTGTAAGTATGATGTTGGTCGTTGATGTAAGCTGTGACACGTATTTTAATGTCTGTAAAGTTTTGACGCCAAAATTGTTGTGAAACTTTAGAATGTAATGCTTTGTAATAATATTTATAACAACTTCAAAATTGCAACCAGTTGTACCGTGTATTTATTTTATATTTTTATCTTTATTTTTTTTATTATCTTTATTATCTTTTTTTTACTTTGGGGTGGGTTGCGGCCGGCGCACTCCTCGCACCACTCCGTCCGGGGCGACGGAGGGGCGTAAGCACGCACACCCGCAACCCACCCACGAAGCACGTCGCCTTCGTCGTTGGGCCAACCACCGAGCAGGTTGACTTGACGTCAGTGGTCGGCCCGACGGAATACCCCCTATTTGGGGTACCCTCCCATCTTCCGACATCCCCCCCCCTCGGGAAGGACGTCGGTCTTTCCTCACGCGGTCGGCCTCTCGGCGGGTGACGGACTAATTCCCCGGTCACGTCACCCACGCCCTCGGCTAGGGCGGCATAAGGCGCAGGTATTCGCGCCAATCGGAGGGCACGGCAGTGCCCTCGCCAAGTCGAGCGCGAAGCAAACACTGCCGTACCATCCTTTACTGGAACCATTTCGCCGCATTTTCAGGCCCCTATTTGAGAACCTCTGGATAAGATCAGAACGCAGAAATTTTCGTCATCCAGTAAGCTATAAAATCACACTTAAAATAAAAAATTTCAAGTCTGTAGGTCATTTAGTTCCGAAGTTAAGCTAAAGCAAAGTTTCGCATTTATGACACTCACTCACTCATGAACATCAAAATAGTACTTCCCATAAACTCAGAGAGCTGAAATTTGGTATAGAGTTGGGGTTTAATGGCCACATAAAGGGAAAACTATAAAAACTAGGATAATCGAAGATCTGGAGTACCTGATGACCCTTATTTGAAAACACAAGAGCCCAACCAAACTATTAAAGATAGACATATCGCCTTTACAAAAAATATTCAACTTTGTTTGCCTCTTCATTTGATGTCAAAAATCGAATGTCTGAAGTATCTAATGAAGAACCCTCAGCTTGTCTCAGTTATATTAGAGACTAGCAATCCGCCCTCGCTTTGCTTCGGTTATAGGTTATAGTCATTTTACCCGCGTAGTTCCCGTTCCCGTGGGAATACCGGGATAAAATATAGCCTAGTTTACGCCCTGATATTATTGCTTTCCATTGGTGAAAGAATTTTTGAAATCGGTCCAGCCGTTTTGAAGATTACCCGGAACAAACAGACAGACAGACAGACAGACAGACAAAAATTTTTTAATTGCTATTTTAGGCATAGGTGTCGTGCAAATAACCGTGTGAGCATGAAAAAGGCCTATTATTTTGACATTACAAACAGACACTCCAATTTTATTTATTGGTATTGATATGGTAATGCCCCCTTCTACTATTTGGTACACAAAAGAAAAAAAAATTGTTAAATAAGAAAATCTAATAAAATAAATCAATATGCCTACGTTTCTACAAAAAGAAATGAAATCCCACCAAAAACATTCTGTAAAAAACTACTATACTCGTTCCAACCTTTTATTTTACTTTTGGCAGGTCGAATTCTGATCAATTAGTGTTGTACCAATGTATTACGGATACTATGTTTTGTAATAATCGATTTTAGTCAGGAAGAACTTTTAATCGATTTAACACGGATATTTTATTTTTGCTTAAATACATATTTCATATTATTTAAAAACTTCACTTCTGTAAATATATTTGTTATTTGGGCACATTAATTTTTGCATACCCACTAATTCAGTCCTCCCAAAATATTTTACTTTGTACTTTGCAAAATAAAAAATAACTACTTTATGAAGCATTTTTCCATTAAGCGGGGTCCGCTGCTCCAAACTTTACTTAGAGACAATGGCGCCCTCGTCTGCGGTATTAAATCACTAATTTTCTCATCCAGCCTACCCCTTTTTTTTTAAGCCGAATTGGCAACACTGAAAGGCGCGCCGGCGACGCCATTTTGATGTGTTGTCTGTCACTCGCAACAAGACTCCCGTGCTAGTCACATTTCTGTTCGCTGAGTGCTCTTTTATATTTTTCATACGCTGTGTTGAGTATTTATATTCCACCGTATTGATTTCATTGTTCTTACTTTGATTGAGTTGAGCGTATCGTTCCTCCCAGTAAGATTTTACTTGCAAAATGCCGAAAGGTATGGTGCTTAAAGGACAATCCAGAGAGTTAGTGCTGCGGCTTCGTGAATTTTTTGAAAAGGAAAGCCGCAATGGCGGATTCCTTATACCAGTAACCCAAGTTAGAGACTGTGTTGCAGCAGCATTAGGTATTAGTGCTCCAACGGTGGCGAAAATCACTAAAGAAGCTTATGGTAGTAGTGGTATTGAACAGAACAAGCTATCTACGCCTAAGAAAAAACGTCAGCCCCGTAAAGTGACAGCAATTGACAGTTTTGATACTGATGCTATTCGTCGTCATATATACAATTATTACACAAGCAAAGAGATTCCTACTTTGAAAAAATTAGTAGCGTCTCTACGAAATTGTGGCTTGTTTCGTGGTCAAAAATCTTCTTTGTTAAAGGTGCTGCACCAAATCGGGTTCTTGTATAAGAAATCCGACAAAAGAAAAATTTTAATGGAACGTCGTGATATAGCCTTGTCTCGCTGTGAATTTTTAAGACAAGCGAAGAAAATAGAAGACTGGTCGAATGTCGTTTTCACAGATGAAACTTGGCTCAATGCCAATCATTCCATACCAAAAGGTTGGACTGACGATACTGCTGCTTCTACTTCTGCAGTGCCAATGGGGAAAGGTGAACGCCTCATCATTTGCCATGCGGGAATTACAAAGGGATTTGTACCAGACGCTCTGTTAGCGTTCAAATAAAAAAAAACAGGAGACTATCATGAGGAGATGAATGCGGACGTGTATGAAAAGTGGTTCAGAGAAATGCTTACATCACTTGAAGAGCCATCAACAATATTTATTGATAATGCACCCTATCACTCTCGCCAAATTAATAAAATGCCAACACAGGCCAACAAAAAACACGAGATTATAAACTGGCTTCGTGATAATGGGGAAGATGTGGACGAATCCCTACTAAAAGTAGAATTACTTAAAATATTAAAAAGTAAAAAGCAGCCAAAACGATATGTCATCGACGAAATGGCAGCAGAATATGGGCATGTTGTAATCAGAATTCCTCCGTACCACTGTCAATATAATCCAATTGAAATGATCTGGGCACAAGTCAAAGGACACGCCGCAAGAAACAATACAACTCCTCCTTTCACAGCAAATAAAATGCTTGAACTTTTAAAAAACGCATGTGCTAGTGTGACGCCTGAAAACTGGGCGAGTGTCGTCAACAAGACAAAAATATAATATTCTCTGATTGGGATCGGGAAATTGAATTTGACAACATACCTACACAAGAGTTAATAATAAACACTGCAGATGATTCAAGCGACGATTCGAGTTCGTGTGAAGAATCCGACGATTCGTGATAATAAAATAATATTAAAATATTTTGGTTGTTTTATTTCATGTTATAGGTATGATGAGAAGATTTTTATATCTCCCTGATACAATTTTAACGTGTTGTCTATTACAACAATTCAAAACTCAGTTGTCAGCTGACTTAACTGCAAATAAGTGTAATCGATTATTTGCGATTCATTAGTTTGCACCGAATACTTTGATCCTGTCACTAGATGCGATAGAACGTAACTTTTTTTATAACGGAAATGAATTATCACTTAAATTTTATGAATAGAGCTATTTACGGCATATTAATGTATTTAGTGGGTAATAATTAAGATATATAAATATTATTGGGCAGTTTATATATTTCTCTGTTCACTCGTTTCAAAGTTAATAATTGCGTATAATGAAACAGTTACGTCCTAAAGCATGTGTCAAAAGTAAAATAAATGGTTGGAACGAGTATAAGTGCAACAAATTTCAAACGTTTGTTATAAAAATACTGTCATATTTTATGTGATGTTCGTATTTAATATCGTTATACCACATATTAACTGACTTTATTGATATTTGTGGTCATTATTAGAGTAGTTATTCGTATGGAGACAACCGTAAGATTAAAATCATAAGTCAACGTTCCTTATTTTTCTTTTTTTAGTATGTGATCGTAATTTCCTATTATGTCCGAGTGGTGACGGAGTAAGAATATAATTCACTATTCCCTCTCGTGCCCGTGGGTGTCGTAAAAGATGACATAGGGATAACATGTGCATATAACATCCATACAAGAGAAGGAAGTCTAAAAATTCCATATAACAACCCATATAACAAGCGTAGCATGGTGTATTGTTAATGTTCGTAATTTAGTTTAATTTAATAATGTAAAATGGATGACATAGTCGAATAGATTATATCTTGATATTACAAATAAATAACTAAAACAAATAAAAAAGTAATCTAATTTTAATTTTTCATTTAAGTCTCTATTGCAAGCTTTACCAGTAACATAATACTAAATTTCTATTGAAAAGATTTGATTTACCACAACCAAATATGTACACAATACAATAGGCCATTGTTTTCTCTAATGTTCCTATCTATTGTGGCCCCCCCAACCGTAGATACGAACAAAAGCGACTCAAAATGAAAAAGCATTTATCTGTATTTCTTTTTCTGTGATATTTTATTTTTTAATACAATATGCGCTATGATAACTGATATGCTTGTGTTAAGCCTTGTAAATATAGAAATTCCGTGTAGTGAAAAGTTAAGAATAGGTGGATATAACACTGTCCCGTATTATTCCATGGGAGTCTCAAGCGTTATTAAAAAGGAGAAGTACCACTATCATGGGAAACTCATAAAATTAACTACAATAGTCTACGCGCTGATAACTTTTATGTACATAATATAAAAGTCTGTTAATTAGTGCTACGATGACGATTATATATGTAGCAAGTAAGGATGGGAATCTATCCGTGTGGTGACGGAGTAAGAATACGATTCATCACTCCCTATATTGCCTGTGATTGTCGTAAAAAACGACTAAGGGATATAATATGTACATTACATCTGGGCAAGAGAAGGAAATCTCGAAATGAAACCCTGTACCAACATGTCTGACCAGCATGGTATAGCAGGTCAATTTCACTCCCATTGCGGGGGAGGCTCGAGCCCAACAGTGGGACGTATGTGGGCTGCAATGATGATGATGATGATGATGAAGAATATACGATTCACTATCCCCTACCTTGCCTGTAGGTGCCTTAAAAGACGACTAAGGGATATATTGTGCACATAACGACTATGCCAGAGAAGGACAGCTCGCAATGCTCCTATACCAATCCGTGTAACCAGCGTGGTACAGTAAGTCAATTTCCCTCCCATTGCGGAGGAGGCTTGAACCCAGCAGAAGGACGTATGAAAGCTGTAATAAGGACGATGACGATTAGCAAATCGCCGGTACAGCTTTTTCTTTTTTTCCGCGTGAAAAAATGCAATCTTCACCTCTGATAGATGGAGTATGCCGGGCTCAGTGTCGATTAAATGTCAGAACTACTACCAGCTGAAAACCACACACTGTTCCTGTCCCTCGATTACGGCGAAGTCGTGACAACGTTCTCAAATGCACCACAACTCCGTCGGTAAATCAACGGTATAGCTACGCTGACTATGGTGGCCGTAAATCAATCTTATTTTAGCCATCTCTAAACATTTATTCTGATCGCACTCTTGATTAATTTATGTTATTATTATACATGTAGCCCCACAAGCCTATCTGTCAAAATTAGATAACATTTAGCCCGAGCCACATTTCAAATGCGACAATAATTTAAGAGGCCATAAAAATTCGTTGCGGCCAAAAGCGTTTAGGGTGGATATCATCAGAATGACGTTAGCCCCTTACGATACAAATAGGCAAATGATACTGTTTCAAACGCTGTGGATATATATTTAATGTTTACATGCTATCGTAGTTAAATTATGTATGAAAATACTATTTTATTTTAGAAACTAAACGTAAATGTATTTCACGTTACGTATTAATTTGCAACATCCCATCTTTTACAACGCTCACGGGCAAGAAATAGGGTGATGAGTTATATTCTTCCTGCGTCACTACACAAATAACAGTCAATTCAGTATCTAAGAAGTGATAGTCTATCCAACCCAAGATTCATCCACGATTCCCCAAGATTCATCATAATCATCATCATCTCAGCCCATATACGTCCCACTGTTGGACTCGGACCTCCTCCACTATGGGAGGGAAATTGACCTACTATACCACGCTGGTCAAACGCGTTGTTATAGGGTTTTGTTTAGAGTTTTCCTTCTCTTGCATCGATAATATGCATATTATATCCCTTAGTCGTCTTTTACGATACTCACAGGCAAGAGTGAATTGTATTCTTACTGCGTCACTACACGGAAAAAAAAACAATATTAAAACGCAAGATTATTATTTATTTATTAAAAACCCAATATTATTATTTATTTAAAACTTATGCACACAAAAAAGGTTGTACCTTTTTGTCTGCGGACTTTTCTTAAGCATTATCTACCAGTCGACCTAGAGTGGAGCAAAAATTAATTAGACCGTTGTAATGCAATGTGAGCAATGATTTCTGAAATTAATATTATAATACCATGGTAGTTTAAAAGACAATCTGAAGTTTAAACTCAAGCCAAGCCACCGCTTTTTGATAATAAGAAATAATAATAAGAATAAAATGTCACGTAGCGCTTTTAAATTTTATTCATTATTTTAGTATTTTGAAAAAGCATGATTTGGATGTCAGCACCAAATCAATGGTAACGACTGACTAAATTACGAAGACTCAAGACGTGAATATTCCGTATTACTATAACTAGACACTAGCAACAACTACACTAGCAACAACTTAGCTCATATTATTGTAGCTTTTTGCCATTTAACAAGAAGATAATAAGATAATAATAATAACAATTTATTCATAATAAACGAATGACTATCTGTGTAGCATACGCCGTCATTTGAAGCATATCTAAATTCATGGCTATTGGATCTGAATGCTATTAGTTAGGATAAATGCTTTTTCTTTCCTGATGTTTCTCTAGCAATTACTACTTTAAATTTATTGTATATTGTACAAAATTCTAAAACAGGTTATGGCTTCGTTACATAAGTGTACTAGGCATGCCTTTTAAGTTCTGTCGTTTCCATATTTCCCGGCAATTTTGAATTTGGAACTGATCTATATTCGAATGTGTTTAAATTTTTAATCTCATAAGAGTTGAAAGTATTAGGATTAATGCTATCGTTTAGTCACAGCGTCGATTTGAATCTGTCAGGTTACATAGGAAAATGAATCTTTCTAAGGAAAATGTTCGTGCAATAATTTTCTATAACTTTAGAAGAAGCCTGACACGGCTTCAGTGTTTTGAAGAGCTAACATCTGTGTTTAGTGATAAAGCCTCATGTCTGCGAACTGTCGAACGCTGGTATTTAGAATTCCAGCGTGGACATACTAGTGTTAGCGACATATCTCGCGAACGACGCTCAAAATCCACCTTCACTGAAAATAACATCATTGCTGTGAGACAACTAATTCTCGAAGATCGTCATGTGACGTATCGAGAGATAGAGGCTCTATTAGGCATCTCAGGGACAAACATTCAGAAGATCTTGCATGAAGCGCTTGGTGTGAGAAAGGAACCTTTGCAGAGTTTTCTTACACCATCTGACGCGGGCCGCCTTGTGATCGTCGGAAAAAAGATGCGGTATCCAATGGCAAACTAGAACCGAGGAGAGTCAAATCACGGGTCTTTCAAGACGAGACAAAGCCAACTAAAGTTGTTCGTTCTCGAAGCACTTCAAAGAAGATGGTGGCCACATTCGTTGGGAAAACCGGCCATGTTGTGACTATTGCACTTGAAGATCGTAGAACAGTTAACGCAGAGTGGTATACCACAGTTGGTTTATCACAAGTCATCGCCGAACTTCGAAAATCTAACTCAAAGCGACGCATCATCCTGTACCACGACAACGCAAGCTCACACAGCGCCCGTCAAACAATTGAGTATTTGAAACAGGAAAAAGTAGAAATTCTTGACCATCCTCCATACAGTCCTGACCTAAGCCCTAACGATTTCTTTACATTTCCTAAAATTAAGAAAAGTCTTTGTGGTCAAAGGTTCCAGTCCGGTGAAGAAGCAATCGACGCTTTCAAGTCAGCCATTTTGAACACCCCCACTTTAGAGTGGAATAAATGTTATAATAACTGGTTTGAGCGAATGGAAAATTGAATTAAGCTACGTGGTGAATACTTTGAAAAACAATAAAAAGTACTATAAGGTTCTAGTTTTGTTTTTTTCTTTAAAAGACAAAACTTAAAAGGCGTGCCTCGGACATATACAAGCGTGACGTTAACGCCACGGTAACGATCAGGTTCACCCTTGCCTATAGATATTTCACATCAATAAAAAATATCAGTCACCACGATATATTATTCGAAAAAAGGTATTTAATACATTGAAAGTTTTATTATAACGCATTATCTATTAAAAAAATATTTTCCTTATTTTTCCCTAACGCGCCAATTGAAGGATAACTAGAAAAATAATGTTTTATTAGAACACCTATTTACAAATTTTCGTATAATTAGTTTTATCATTAGATCTTTACCAGACATGAATTTTAGTTAAAGAAAATAATCGGTCGTCCTTTTTAAATTAGTGTATACTAATGAGGAGTCATTAGAGCCGCAGATTTTCTTTAATTAAGGGTCTGCCTCTATAGAACTGTACGTGTTATTCGATAAACAGTCACAGAACATGTATTTCTAAAGTTAAACCTTATTTTGTGGTTGGGTCTCACGGTTGTTAAAATGTAATTTTAAAAATTGCAAACTTGTACTTACTACGTACTAGTATCGGGGGTTCGAATCCCACGCGGGACAACACTTTGTGCGATCCACAAATTGTTGTTCTGAGTCTGGATGTAAATTGTGTCCGTTAATTATATATTTGTAAAGTCCCCCGCAATACAAGGATTATTGCCTTAGTGCAGGCTGTTGTCTTAAATAAATATAAAAATAAATATAAATAAATATATATAAAAAAAATATTTTTTTCATGCATGTTCTTCGATTTAGAATATTTTAACCTTTTTTTTTACTTTGGGGTGGGCTGCAGTCGGCGCCCTCCTCGCACCACTCCGTCCGGGGCGACAGAGGGGCGTAAGCACGCAACACCCGCAACCCACCCGAAAACCACGTCGCCTTCGTCGTTGGGCCGACCACCGGAGCAGGGTTACTTGTCATCAGTGGTCAGCCCGACGGAATACCCCCTATTGGGGTACCCTTCCATCGACCGACGTCCCCCCATCGGGGAGGACGTCGGTCTTTCCTCACGCGGTCGGCCTCTCGGCGGGTGACGGACTAATCCCCGGTCACGTCACCCACGGTCTCGGCTAGGGCAGTATGAGGCGCAGGTAGTTGCGCCTACGCCGCCCCAGTCGCCGGCGGCGGATTTCCTCATCGAGGCTGAGCTCCTCGAGCAGGCGATCCGCCGCCTCCTTCCGCGAGATCACTGTCTCGCAGAAGGCTGCGACCGCGTCCCAATTCCTGACGCTGTCGACCATCACCCTAGCGATAGTCAGGTCTGCACCGATGATTGCGATGAGTTCACAGTGCTGCACTGCCCAAGCCGTGCAGGCCTCGAGCGTATGCCTCGCCGTGTCCTCGTCGCAATCACAGTGGTGGCAGGACGGTGTACTCTCCCTCCTTGTGCAGGTATTTGGCGAAGCACCCATGCCCCGTCAAAACCTGCACTAGTCGGAAGGAGAGCACCCTGTGCCGCCTTTCCAACCACTGCATCAGCACCGGCCAGAAGGTCTCCACGGTTCGCACCCCGAACCGAGGCCTCTCCAGCTGGACTGCCCAACGGGCAATGACGTCTCGGCGGGCGTCGACGCGCCAGGCAGTGAGCTCCCTAAACGAGATCACACGGCCCCCGCTCGCACCCCCGTCACCCGCCGATACAGTCCGGCGAGCATCTCCGCCTCCAGGTCCCACGAGGAGTCCCGGCCAATAGGCACGCTGCCGTCGTCGCCACCGTGCGGTATCCGCGGATGGCCTTGACCGTCATGACCCTCTGTGGTCGCCACAGAAGGGCCCTAAGTCGGACGGTCATGGACCTCGCCCACACCGGTGCGCCGTACAGGGCCATCGACCGGATGACCCCCGCGTACAGCCGTCGGAGAATATTTTAACCTATCCTTTCTTAAAAACGTCCCCGATTTGAACGTGGAACATTCACCTAGTTTTTCCCTTTCCAACACTTCTATTCTCATTCGCCCTATAAATTCTGCTTTTAGTCTCCTTTTAATCATTTTCTCTATATACTAGTAAAGAGAATGTAGAGAGAATTTTTGTACCTACTTGATACAATAATTTCTCTGTTATATCCTTGAAAGTACTTCTCATTATAAGCACGTATAGATATTGAGATTTTGAAAGAAATTTGTGTACAACAATTTAGAAATACATATAGCTACCAACCCATCTAATCAGCGTGATATATTAGACCAATTACATTCCTAATATGGAGGATGCTCGAACCCAACAGTGGGCCGTATACAAGCTGAGAAGATGAAATTGAAATGTCTTTTATATACATATATGAAGACCAAAGAACGTAATTTTAATAGAAATTTAATATGCCACATATTCTACGCACTATTATAGCAAGCAAATATTTACCAACCAACCTAATTACACAAGCCATAATTATGTAAACATTGTGACATTTTCGCAACAATCTTATTAATGGGTATGTGTCAATAATTTACTCAGTCAGTATATAGTAAACATATTTGATGGCAGGTTTTCGGCAATTAATATAAGAAAAATGTATTTCTCATGGAAAGAAGGGTTTTTAATCTAAAAATATATAAACATAATAACTCAAAAATGGTTTTTGATTAATAAAAAATACATACAGATGCAGATTACTTAATGAATACTCTTACCATATGGTGACGGAATAAGAATATAATTCACCACACCCTATATTATCCATGGGTATCATAAAAGACGACTAAGGGATTAAATATGCATACATATAACATCTATACAAGAGAACGAAGGTTCGAAATAAAATCCTATACCAACTCGTTCGATCAGCATGGTAAGTCAATTACCTTCTTATTAGAGATTGCAAACCGGACCCGGTACCCTTTTAGGCACCCACCGGGCCTGGCCATTCCTACCGGGCCCGGTCACCGGATCCGGTAAGAATAACTTATAACTTGCATAGTTAGAATATACTTTTTGTTTTGTTATAATATACTTATAAAGCCTACGTAACGTAACCAATTTTACGTTACATTTTGTTAGTTAAGACTATACAAGTTTGGTTGTTTACAGTTACAATACAGCCTACCTAACCAATAAGATTTCGCTATTTGCTCAATTAATAATAGTAACACTCACTAGTCTTAATAACCAAAGTTTAAGAAAAAAATAATAACTACTTTACTTTTAGCAGATAAGAATTTGTTTTATTTATACCAAAGCTACCAAAGTTTATCTATCTAATTTAGGTTGTTATGACACGTTTAGTACTTTTAGCTGCGTTATTATAGTCCATAAAATATAGCTTGATCTCTGTGACAGATGTCAAAGAAACCGACGAAGTAAGTTTGAACGAGCGACATGTTTACAATTTTATTTTGTAGCGCATATATAATATTTTCATTCTTCTAATGCCAGTTTTATTGCAACTGAAGTGCAATATATTATAAATATAAAAATATTAATCATCATCATCATTTCAGTCTATTGCCGCTCACTGCTGGACGTAGACCTCCCTCATGTTACGCCACAAAGTGCGGTTCTGTGCCGCTTGCATCCAACGACGCCCAGCAACTTTCACCAGGTCGTCGGTCTACCTAGTTTGCGTCGTACACTGCATCGTCCGATACGTGATCGCCACTCGAGAATCTTTCTACCTCACCGGTTGTCGGTTCGTCGAGCGATATGGCCTGCCCATTGCCACTTCAGCGTGCTAATTTAGTGTGCTAATTCTTCGTGCTATGTAGATTATACCCGTTCTTCTGCGGATTGCCGTATTCTGGATTCTATCTCGCAGAGAAATCCCGAGTTTCGCTCGCTCCATAACCCGCTGAGCGACTTTGAGCCTTATTATGAAGCCTACATTTAGCCTTTAGGAACCACGTTTCCGTGCCGTAAGTCATCACTGGTAACACACACTGGTCGTAGACCTGTGTTTTCAGACACTAAGGTATGTTGGACGAGAAGAAGTAAAATATTCATATTCATGCTTAAACTGTACCTCGTAAGTACTGATATATCTAGTAAAAATTTTATATTAAATTGACGCTTACTCACGTACAAAGTCATATTGGAGTGAAAATAAAAAAGAGATGGGGACAATCGATATACGTAAATCGATCTTTATTAAATTATTCATAAAAGATATAAACCCAATACAGTACCTATTGTGAGGATGCCGAGGGTGGCGGCGGCAACAATAAAGACACGTTTTACTTTGGATGTTGTAATTCACCATAGAGTGGTTACAATACGAATGCCCCAAAATATTCAAGATGGCGGTATTTATAGATACACGCAGCGTGAGCTAATATTAAATACACAAACTTAATAGATAATATTAAATGTAAAATATCATAATTATTCTAACAATTATTTACATGTAGATATTATACAGGTTTATGTAACATTAAAGATTTATTACGCAGGAAGTTGACATGCAGAAATCAGTATGATGAAATCATAATTCAGTAAAATAAGAATCTAATCACTTAATCATTATATTATACATAACAAATTAAAATGATCTTAGGATTGATTAATTAACAATTATATTATGTAAGGGAGTACAGGCGTTTATAATAATAGGTATGCAATATTTAGCAGTCGCGCCGGAAGCTAATAAGCGGAAGGCGCGTATGATGTATGAATCAACTATTTTGTTTTACAGAGATATGAATCAATTATTTACTTATTATTACAATCAATTTATAAAATGATTAACCATATATTAATTACTATGTGCTCGCCTCACACATTGAGGTCGGAAGTGTTGCCTGATAACATTCGGCCATCCTGCAGCTGCCGTGTCCCACGGCGATCAACATTACTGGCGGTGTCTGGTTTGCCAGTGATGAACGGTACCTGGAATTAATACATCAAAGCAGTATTTAAGTCTTTTATTACTTAATTTATACAAATTGCTGTCCTCGTCCACACAGACTCTATATATGTAATCTCACACAACTATTCGCGTCACAGCTTTAATTGTCGTCACACAGCTTTAATTGTCGTCACACGGCTTTAATTATCGTCACACGGCTTTAATTGTCGTCACACGGCTTTAATTGTCGTCACACGGCTTTAATTGTCGTCACACGGCTTTAATTGTCGTCACACGGCTTTAATTGTCGTCACACGGCTTTAATTGTCGTCACACGGCTTTAATTGTCGTCACACGGCTTTAATTGTCGTCACACGGCTTTAATTGTCGTCACACGGCTTTAATTGTCGTCACACGGCTTTAATTGTCGTCACACGGCTTTAATTGTCGTCACACGGCTTTAATTGTCGTCACACGGCTTTAATTGTCGTCACACGGCTTTAATTGTCGTCACACGGCTTTAATTGTCGTCACACGGCTTTAATTGTCGTCACACGGCTTTAATTGTCGTCACACGGCTTTAATTGTCGTCACACAGCTTTAATTGTCGTCACACAGCTTTAACTGTCGTCACACAGCTTTAATTGTCGTCACACAGCTTTAATTGTCGTCACACAGCTTTAATTGTCGCACACAGCTTTAATTGTCGTCACACAGCTTTAATTGTCGTCACACAGCTTTAATTGACGTCACACAGTTTTAATTGACGTCACACAGTTTTAATTGTGGTCTTATATAGCCTCTATCCTAATATATCTGGTTTCAATTTTACTAGGTACTTGATAGAGAAAACAAACACACTTTTGATCTAATGCTATACTTCATAAATATATGGTAATTCATTATTTACTTAACATCGTTATTATTAACTAACACATTAACTCTAATACATTTAACTCTCTAATAAATGAATTAAATCATCTTTATCAATCTCATGGTCACTGCCGCTACTATTATCAGCAATAGAAGAATTATAAGGTCGAAGAACTTCACCGCGAACAACAGCAGAAAATTTCCGATACCCTTTCATTCCTTTAATACTACATATCGTGTAGCGATCTAACAAGTGCTCTGCTTTGCATATTTTATAGGGTCCTGTATACAGCCCGTTAGGTTTTCTGGTTACATTAGCGTTTACTCTAGTTATACCCCCTTTCCAAAGTACCAACTGTCCTACTGAATACTTGGTGCATCTTTTATGGGATCGATCAAACCTATCCTTCATAAGTGTCATATGTTTATCAATACGCAATTTAGCTGTATTTCGCCTGTCCTCTAACGCGTTTGCTCGACTTTCGAAGTCATTGGGTTCTCCGGAAGGATAAGCTGGTAAGCGTGAATTGGGATGTCCAAATAGTAATTTAAAAGGAGCAAAACCAGTAATTGCACGAGGAGTGTTATTAATGCCCCAGACTACATCAATTAGGTGATCATCCCAGGTGCATTCACTATTAGACATAGCGTTCAATCCGTTAATCAAAGTTCGATTCACTCGTTCTACTTGGCCGTTCGACCTCGGACTGGCAATGGCATTCAAAATATGTTTAAATTGCATTTCTTCTGAAAATTGACTAAAATATCGACTAGTAAAAGCTTTGCCTCTATCTGTAATAATTCTGTTAGAATTTCCAAACTGTGAAATAATATCTTTTAATTGCTTTATAGTTTCTATAGAGCTATAGTTTTTAACAGGTTTTGCAAATACAAACTTCGTGAATGAATCTATGACAACTAATATGTATGTGTATCCTTTACGTGTTTTTACAAATGGGCCTAAAGGGTCAACGTGTAGTGTTTGCATCGGGATAGCAATCTTTTCTATTGGATGTAGTTCTCCCTGCAATTTACCGTGCTCCCCTTTGCCGTAAGCGCATTGAAGACATGACTTCACATATTTCCGAATAAATCTAGTCATGCCCTCGAACCAAAACTGTGCCTTAATAGTTTTTTCGCATTTCTCGAAACCAACGTGTCCTATTTGATCATGATATTTTTGTAATAATCCCCATTTAGCGAGTTTAGGTATAACGAAACGATCCCCGTTAATTGTTTTTCTATAGAGAATGTCATCCTTAATAGTATAGTTAGCAATAATGTTTTGATTGTCTGTACCACTCCGTAGCTGAGTTAAAAGAGACTGAATACTTTCATCTTGTAATTGTAATGTCACTACCCAATCGGAGTTATCAATTAATAGGACACGATCCTGCACTGGGTTCCTACTTAAGGCATCCACGTGTCGCATTCGATCACCAGATCGATACTCGATTTGTAAATCATAATCTTGGATTGAAAGCCACCAGCGGGCTATGCGGGGAATTAGATCCTTTTTGACCAGAGTTGTGCGCAATGCAGCGCAATCTGTTACTACAGTAACGGGAATCCCTACGAGGTAAACTCTAAAGCGCTTTAGGGAGTCTACAACTGCCAAGGTCTCCAGCTCATATCTATGATAAAACTGCTCGTCTTTACTTGTAACTCTACTGAAATAAGCAATAGGTTTTAAAACTCCATCACTTTGGTACTGCAAAAGGATACCTCCTAGACCTAGCTTACTGGCATCGGTGTGAAGTTCCGTGTGAGCATTCCTATTGTATATACCTAGTACTGGTCTGTCGACTAGACGCTCTTTTAATGTACGAAATGCAGTTTCTTGTGCGGAACCCCATGTCCATTCAACATCCTTTTTTGTTAACTGTGTGAGGAACTATTTCAGCAAAACTGCGAATAAATTTCCTAAAATATGACGACAGACCAATAAATTGTCTTATTTCATGCACGTTTCGGGGTCTTTTATATTCGGCTACACAACTTATCTTAGCCTGGCCTGGTCGTACGGTGCCTGCCGTAATTTCATGGCCTAAGTAATTAACACTTTTTTTTAAAAAACGAACATTTACTAAGATTTAATTTTAAATTCGCTTCTGACAGGAGTTTTAATACATCATCTAGCAACTTAAGTCCATCATCAATACAGGTTGTAGGTAGCATGACGTCATCGATATAAGTAGCTACGTCATTACCTAAACCACCTAGAACGATTTTAATAAGACGAGAAAATACAGCTGGTGCGTTCGCTAAGCCGAAAGGCATTTTTAAAAATTCATATGGGCAATATGGGCATAGAAGGCGTAACAAATGCAGTTTTATGAATTGATTCCTCACTTAATCTAATTTGGTAGTAGCCTTGTGCTAGATCTAAAGTTGTGAAGAAAGATTTACCAGAGAGGCGGGACAGCTGATCGTCTATATGAGGCAGGGGATATCGATCCCTAACAGTGCGCGCATTAAGAGCTCTGTAGTCTATACATAACCTATAATCGCCACCCTTTTTCTTCACAAGAACCACTGGACTCGCATAATCAGACATAGAGTTCCTTGCTATACCCGCATCAATAAGATCTTGCACCTTTTCATCTACTATTTCACTTTCCTTATGAGAGAGTCTATAAGGCTTACAATAAACCGGCTGCTCGCTTTTAGTCTGAATATGCATTTCCAGTATGTCTGTACATCCTAAATCTTTTGTATCTTTTGCAAACAAATGTCTGTATTTATTAAATAACCGCAACAATCGATAGCAATCGTCCTTCTCTAAACTTCCTATATCTATATCGGACAATTGCAAATCCTCGTGAGTATATTTGTCGACTGTCATAATATTCGTGCTACTTTGTAAACTATAATTTTTTTTAGGGATGATTTCCGCGTGCGCTATTAGCCTATTCGGTTCCCACTCGATATTTTCCTCTCCAATATTAATTATTTTTAAAAAGCAATCTTTCGACCTTATAAGTCCCCCTAAAATTACATAGGACATATAACCTAACTCAAAAAATACAGAATTGACAAGGAACGTTTGATTACTGTTAATATCTAGGTAAACTTGCACTAAGGCAACAGTTTGCTGTGGAATTATGCAGCCGTGTCTCAAATACACTGAATATTTCGCGTTATAAAGTCTGTCATGTAATTTTATATCAGTAAGAGCTAGTTTAAAAGTATCATTACTACCGACAAATTTAACATAGTTTTGCGATATAATTAAACTAATGTTAGGTTGATTTATCATTGATTGTCCAATTATTAAATCTATATCACCTATATCGTAATTGGTTAATACTACAAATCCATTTAAAACAATATTGTCTACGTGAACATTTACGTGGGACGTTCCTAAAGAGTTTGAATATGCACCTCCAAAACCTCTCATAGTGACTATTGAAGGTTCAATCTTTAAATTTAATTTTTCAGCATATGCCACAGTAAGAATATTTAACCTGCTGCCAGTATCTATATACGCGATGAGACTACAACCATTAATTACTACGGTCTTCTTATACATATCTACGAATATATTGTAGGTTGTAAAAAAAACTTTACCAACCTTTTGATGCGAAGAGCTCGCCGCATACCAGCAGCTGGTAGATGTGTGGCCCGGGCGATGGCAAACCTCGCAGCGCGGCACCTTGCAGTCCTTTGCTTCGTGACCTTCCCTTCGACAGGCGTAACATTTCTTCAGTTGAGGACCGGTTACTCTTGTTATTACAGGAACGGCGTCCCCTCTTCTCCATGTGGTAGTCTGTCGCGGGTAGGTGGCTTCAACTTGTTTGAAGTTTTCGAGTGATGACAAATACCCGTAATATAGTTGTTGTGGTGTATCACATTGGTAAGCCTTAGCGTTGGCTCTTATTTCCATGGGCAAACCGCGAATTATGCAAGATATTGCAGGCTCACCAAGGATACCGCATTTTTTCAGCAAGGAAACCTTGTCGTGGAAATATTTGGTCATGGTTTCCGAATTGCTTTTTTTCCTCGCAAGCATGGTCTCTAGTAGATCCACAAAGTCAGTAGAACGTGGGAACGCGGTCTCTAAAGAGTCTTTCCAGCCCTCCCACGTGACATCGTAGTCGTCCAGATCATCGTACCAATCTCTAGCAGACCCTCGAAGACGTATCTGCATGATAAACTGCCGGTCTTTATTGTCCCATCCATATACGTCGCCCAATTGGTCAATCTTGTGGAGCCATCCCCTGACGTTGCTTGATTTTTCATCTGGCTGAAATGTTGGAATAAGCTCCGCGTCGATTTGGGTGACACGACGTTTTTTGCATCGTCTGCGCTTCTCCACGTCCTCTTCGTGATCATCGGAGGAAGAAAAAAAACTTGATGTTTCGTCGCCATCGAGCGTAGCATTCATGCAACGTCTGCTTTTCTTCGAGTGGAATCCCTCGATGTATGGGCCTGACATTATCCCACTTCTGAATTGTGAGGATGCTGAGGGTGGCGGCGGCAACAATAAAGACACGTTTTACTTTGGAAGTTGTAATTCACCATAGAGTGGTTACAATACGAATGCCCCAAAATATTCAAGATGGCGGTATTTATAGATACACGCGGCGTGAGCTAATATTAAATACACAAACTTAATAGATAATATTAAATGTAAAATATCATAATTATTCTAACAATTATTTACATGTAAATAAACTCATTTGCAAAAAAAACGGGCACCTAAGCAATGAACCATTTCAAATGTTAATATTTCTTTGTTTGATAATTATAGGTAGTTTTATCCACACAATTTGCTAAATTAATAAGAAAATAATCGTTTTCATCAGTATTTCATAAAATTTAGATACAATTTATGGGAAATAATGCTAAACCTCGCTAGTAGTGTATATTCGCTAGTAGTGCATATGCTCATGAAGTAAAAATAAAAAAGTTTTTTTGTTTGTTTTTCTTTAATAAAGTAAAAGCAGATAAATGTTTAGTATCGAGTGTGACCCCCTCTAGCTAAAATCACAGCTTGAATTCGTCTGGGCATGCTAGCGAGTATATCCCGGATACTTGCTTGCGGAATACGTTCCCACTCCGCAGTAATCACATTCTTCAGCTCTCTGATGGTCTGCGGAGCCGGGTGTACTGATCTCACACGCCGTTTCAGAACGTCCCAGACATGCTCTATGGGATTGAGGTCGGGACTTCGAGCTGGCCAATCCAAACGACGAATGCCGACCTCTTGCACATACGCATTAACATCGCGGGATCGGTGGGCGCGAGCATTGTCGTCCATAAAAATCGAGTCTTCACCTAGAGCGGCCAATGCGGGTTGTGCATGAGAAATTAGAACTTCCGTTATGTATCGATGCCCAGTCAGTGAGCCGTTTTCAATGAAGACTAACTCTGTACGATCCATTGAATTTATTCCTGCCCAAAACATAACAGAGCCCCCACCATAAGGTGTGATTTCTTCGAAACATGCCTCTGCAAAGCGTTCTCCTTGTCTTCTTAGCACTCGCCGACGTCGATCTTCACCGAACAGAGATATCCTGGCTTCATCAGAGAACAAAACCCTATTCCAATCGTCTTGAGTCCATGATTCACAATTTCTAGCGAACCTAAGCCTGTGAACTCTGTGCTCACGGAGTAATTTGGGGCCGCGGGCCGGGCGGTGACTGCGTATATTGGCAGCGAGAAGCCTCCTCCTGACCGTCCATAGACTAATATGCACATTTCTTACTTCTTGGAGGTTGTTCTTAAGATCCACATACGAAGATTTGCGATTTCTCAATGCGCGACTCACAAGAAAACGATCATCCCGTGGTTGGGTACATGGTTTTCTTCCAGAACCAGGCCTTCTCTCGACGGAACCAGTCTCCTGATATCGCTGCCAGGTCCTTTGGACTGTCGAGCGACTAACATTTAGCCTCCTAGCCACGAAACATTGGCTGCAACCCTCTTCAAGCAGCGCGATAATTTTGGTAGCTTTTACCACTTTATCTACCATTTTTGATACAGCCAAACAGCATTAAATAAAGCTTTGACAGTCAAGGATATGAAATTAATCGATAAAAATTGAATAAAAGTTATGAAAGTCGATGTTAACTTCTGGAACTTCGCGCCAAAAATGTAGGATAAAAAGGGGTTTTCTGTAAAAATGAACATCAAATGAAAAATTGAATTTAGAACGTACTTTTTTAAATACCACAGCATTTTTAAAACCGGCCAGTAACGTGTACAAACGATTGAAACCTTTTTGGTATTGTATCTTTTTAAATATGAATGAAAATCAAAACCGCCCGTTTTTTTTGCAAATGAGTTTATTATACAGGTTTATGTAACATTAAAGATTTATTACGCAGGAAGTTGACATGCAGAAATCAGTATGATGAAATCATAATTCAGTAAAATAAGAATCTAATCACTTAATCATTATATTATACATAACAAATTAAAATGATCTTAGGATTGATTAATTAACAATTATATTATGTAAGGGAGTACAGGCGTTTATAATAATAGGTATGCAATATTTAGCAGTCGCGCCGGAAGCTAATAAGCGGAAGGCGCGTATGATGTATGAATCAACTATTTTGTTTTACAGAGATATGAATCAATTATTTACTTATTATTACAATCAATTTATAAAATGATTAACCATATATTAATTACTATGTGCTCGCCTCACACATTGAGGCCGGAAGTGTTGCCTGATAACACTATATAAAACTTTCAACATATTTTTTACAATTACAACAGAAAGTTACATTATAAGATACATAAATTGAATTAATTAAACATTAAAAAACTACTTTTTGTCTCAGAGTAAATGATAATATCATGTACGCATCAATAAATTAAACATGTTTATTCATAAAACGGTCGCAATTAAGCGATCGATGTAACGTCTTTTCTAGCAGCAACGCTCCAGTGATGACGATAATAGTGACATTGACCTTGATTGTACTCCTTTCGAATAATTAAAACGGTCAGAAATTTGTTTTTTATTTGAAATAAATTCAAAAAGATTTGCCTTGATTGTATTTCAATTATAATAGAAAATCACAATTATAAAAAATAAAGAGTTCTATCGATACAAAACTACGGACTTCATCGTAAGCGTGACAGCACTAGGGATAGCTGTCACAGAGGTTAAGCTATATTTTATGGACTATAGTTTCTTATTTTAATACTATGTTTTCAAATAAACACTATAAGGAGTAAAGTGAAACGCCTGCTTGTTTAAACTTATAAAAATAAATAATTACTAATACTGCACAGACTGTACAGATGGCGTAGTGGTTGAGACGTAGACCTACTGCGCCAGTGTCAGTGGTTCGAATCCCGCGCAGGACAACACTTTGTGCGATCCACAAATTGTTGTTCTGAGTCTGGATGTGATTTGTGTCCGTTAAGTTTCATGTTTGTAAAGTCTCTCGCAATTAAAGGATAAATTACCTTCGTGCAGGGATACGTCTTTAAAAAAAAAAAAAATATGTTACTTTTCCGCCCACAAGTAAAAGTAATCAATTATGTATTAAGTGTGATTATGAGACTTGAGTGAGACTGATTATTGTGATAACTGTTTATAAGCCAGTTTGAAATAAATATTACCTTGAATCATTGTCCTTTTCCATTCATATATAGAAAATTATCATAAAATACTTTTCATCGCTAATACAACTCTGTTGTTGGTGAGTTGGCGATGAATGCAACCAGGCCGACCGGGTTGAGAAACATACCGGGTTGCAATCTCAACTTTTTATTAAGGAGGAGGTTAGAGTCGAGCAAAAAAAAAACATTAGGATCAAACATAGGATGTTGCGATTTCCATGTGGGGACGGAGTAAAAATACAATTCATCACTTTTCTTGCCCGTAGGTGTCATAAAAGACAAATAATGAATTATATTATACAGATAACATATCTTTGAGCAAGAAGGAAAATTTGAACTAAAATCCTATATCAACTCGTCTGACCAACGTGTTATAGGAGGTCAATTTACTTTAAAATATGGAGGAGGCTTGTTCACAACAATGAAATATATATGAACTCTGGTGACGATGATAGAACAGCATTTGTCGGGTCAGCTGATTAGAAATAAATAAATTTAACTAAGTGCAGTTTTTATGTTTGTTATGCGTAAATATACTCCTAAATAGTATAAAAGGTAAATAGTTTTATATATTGAAGCAATTCATGTTCCATTCTTAATTAAGTGCATTTAATTCTCTATTTATATTTACTCTATCTATGGCTTCCATTCATAATTTTGTAGGTATACCATTTCAGTGTGTCATTTAATTTCCGTGTGGCGACAGAGTAAGAATACAATTCACCACTCCTTATCTTGCCCATGGATGTCGGAACAGACAACTAAGGGATATAATATGTACATAACATCTACGTAAGAGAAGGAAAACTCTAAATGTAACCCTATACCAACATGTCTGACCAGCATAGTATAGTAGGATAAATTCCCTTCCATTGTGGAGGAGGCCCGAGCCCAATAGTAGGATGTATGTGGACTGCGATGATGATGATGGTACCGTTTCAACCTTCCTTGAGAATGTAAATGTTGACCAGACAACTCAGATGGAGTTAGCCCCAGTCAATGCAAAGCTGTCAGTCATATCTTATGACAGCTGATTTTTATGGGTGGGCTGTGTTAAGCGCACGCGCGGTCCATTCCGTCCGGGGCGATG
This sequence comes from Lymantria dispar, assembly GCA_032191425.1. Lineage (NCBI taxonomy): Eukaryota > Metazoa > Arthropoda > Insecta > Lepidoptera > Erebidae > Lymantria > Lymantria dispar. The sequence goes on along the minus strand of CM063452.1, from coordinate 24,059,321 downwards.
AAAGGACGGTGCGCGTGCCCATAACCCACTCGTACCCACGTCACCTCGTTGTTGGGCCGACCACCGGAGCAGGGTGACTTGTCGTCAGTGGTCGGCCTGACGGAATACCCTTTCGGGTACACTCACCTCTCGACAGTCTCGATGTCCTGGGACGTCGGTCGCCATCGCGCGGTCAGCCTTTCCGCGGGTGACGGACAATTCCCCGGTCCAATTACCCGATATCTCACGACATCTACGAGCAATGTTAGGTTTGATAATATTCATATCGTAGCCACTACCACACAGAATAATCAGTCTTATAATTTTATTATTTAGAATTATATAGGTACCCCCGACGTGACTTGCAGACGGTCTAACATGATGTCCCGCTCGTTACGCCAGAGAGAGTACTCCCATAGGTAGTCCGGTCAAATTAGACATTCGAAGTTACATAAATTTACAACAAACTGAAAATGTTTTCTCTTGTTTAAACATGATTAAAAATAATATTCAGAAGTTCCGAATCATTCCGGTACCTGGAAAAATTTATTAGAGGTTAAACGTCGAAAATCTCGAAAAAAATCGGTTTTTCGCGATTTTCAGGCAAACGGTAAGTTTTATCGCAAAATTACATCAATCGTCATGGCCATCGAATATGACTGTAACTCTTGCACCAAAATGTCGACGTACATACCCAACGTATTTATCCAATTTTATAAGCTACAATTTTTGTTTGATGTAATTTTGCGATAAAACTTACCGTTTGCCTGAAAATCGCGAAAAACCGATTTTTTCCGAGATTTTCGACCTTTGACTTCAAATAAAGTTTTTCCAGGCACCGGAATGATTCGAAACTTCTGAATATTACTTTTAATCATGTTTTAAACAAATGAAAGCATTTTCAGCTTGTTGTAAATTTATGTAACATTACTCCTCTTTTTTGATCTAATTTGACCAGACTATAGGATGTGGTGAGCTGTCTGTTCAAAATCGGGGTTTGAGGCAAACATTGACAAAATGGTGAAGTTACAGGTTTAAAATAGAATTACTTGCTTTTTAAAAAGCATTTTATACTTAACTAGCTGTCCCAATAAACGCTGTATTATTGAAATCTAATAAATAATAATATGAAATTCTCTGGTACCGATGACAGCGCCACCTGTCGGGTCCGAGATTGGTAATCTAAGGCATTATTGAATCCGCCTGAATTTAAAAAAAAGTGTCAACAAATTCGGTAGAGCTATTTATGAGTAGATCAATCAAATACATATGTACAGAAAAATTACATATATACTTTTTATGAAAAGTATCATTTTAGCTAGCATTAGGTTGTAGGTAGGTAACTAAACCCTCACATATTAGTTCTATTAGCATGAAACATTTTCAGGAGTGTCGCATAAAGTGCTCTTAAGTATAATTGTAGAATTTCGAGCAACATTACCGCTGTCATCTCGTAGCGTATAAGATATTATTTTAAGTTGATGTAAAACAATATATTAGGCAAAATCTAACTAAAAGCTTAATATTTAACTATTTATAATGTTATTTTTTTTATCATTTCACTACTATTTTATTCATCATCATCATTAAGGCGTAGCGTAAACAGCTCGTGGCGATTTCACGTCACGCTATATGACGGAATATGCGAGGATAAACCTGATTGTTAGTGTGGCGTAATAACTCGTGGCAACAAAACGCCTAAGGACCAACGAATCTGCTTAATATTTATAATTTATAATTATTTATGATATGATAATTAAAATATACGAGTAGAAAGTATATACGAGTAATAAAGTGTAAAATGATATTATTCTCATAGTGAATAATATCTAAAAGAATGAATAGTCGTCATTCTCATAAACGCGAATGTGTATTTATTTATTTATTACGCCTTCATACCTGAATCAATGCGATTTAAAAGTTCTTTCAGCAATAAAAAGCTACAATATCAGCAATAACGTTAGTTATATTCTATATCCATATTCCCACTGAAATGGGAACTACGTGGGTAAAACCACGCAAATTTACTAGTATAAAACACAACAGGTATTTGAATAAAAAATTTTTAATCATCTCTTAGAGTACGCACCAATTTCTTATATTTTATTCCTTTTTTTTTTGTACGTTATTTATTTTTAAACACATTTCTAACATGTAAAATAAATGTATGTATATGTTGAATTATTTTCAGTAATAATATTAGGCAAATCAATCAAACGCTTTGAAAAGTCAAATATGTAAAAAAGAAAAAGATTGAAACGCATTACTTATTTTTCATTTCCCAAAAGCAATATCCCGTATCAGCGGGTGTTTGGCTAAGCTTTTCCAATTTCCTTTGCAATAGGCATTGAAGTTTCAAATTTTCTCAACATTCTACTCGAAAATTGAATACGATAAGTGTGACATAGACAAACTAAATGTACGATAGATTAATATTTTATTTTATTTCGAAAATAAAAATATCTTAACATTTAGGAATAACTCGAGAGCGATTAACAAATATACAATTTATTACCATCAATCACACTCAGACACATTCATGGGTGTCGTAAAAGACGACTAGGGGATATAATATGTAAAAAATAGCAAAAGATAGGCATTTGACACATCCCATGCTTAGTCAATCACCGTACAGATTACTAGATAAACTACGAATATAATACGGATTATATTCCGTGTGGTGACGGAATAAGAATACAATTCACAACCCCTTTTCTTACTTGTGGGTATCGTAAAAGATGACTAGAAGATTATTGCAGATAACCCTGAATCGAAGAACATGTATGAGGAGATTAATGAATGTGGAGGAGGCGAAAGTGGTATGTCAAGATCGTAGCAAGTGGAAGGAAGTGGTCTCTGCCTACCCCTATGGGAAAGAGGCGTGATTATATGTATGTATGTATATATATCTGTGAAAGAACTGGAAAACTTGACTTAAAACCCTATTCCAATCCTAACCAATATGATATAGTAGCTTAATTTATATTCCACTGTAGAGGAGGCTCGAGCGCAGGAGTCGAACGCGTATAAACTATAGTAATAATGATGATACTCATATTCGACACTAAAGCTGTGTGGTAGCGGCTCCGAATACTACCAACCCTTGCTTTCCTCGTGGGTGTCGTAAAAGACGACTAAGAGCACTAGATTGACCCGGACCAACTCCATCTGGTACCATTTGGGTCAACGATTACATTCCCAAGGAGGGTTGACGTCAGGCAGGCGGCCGGTCATAAAAGTCATTGCCGAAACTTTTTGCAATATGGCAAAACAGATGACATATTGCGTCGACCCCAAGTAATTGGGATAAGAGCATGATGATGACTCATATTCGACACTAATATTTATAACTCGCACAGAGAATACCTGGAAATTATTGTTATGAAACTCGGTACGTAAGACACATACATACATGTAACGTAGCAACGTTATTTACACATCACAACTGATGATATCTGATGTTTACGTGAGCAATACACATTGTAAATAAAACTACTTTTACAATGATGATGATGTCTGACATCTTAGTCCGCCCGTGACCATGAATGCTGTAAAGTATTCTAAACGTCGGGCAATCATAAATCAAATACAAATGCGATATAATCCGTAAAAGTAGTTTTATTTACAATCACAACTGATGTCAAATTTATCGTATATTTATTTAATTTATTAACAGATTCTTTTTATCAGTAGCCAAAGGATAAAATAGTTTGCAGAGTCGGCTGTCAACAATCATTTGAAAATAGAAGCTTATAATTTCAGAAGCAGTGGCGTAAGTTCTAAAATCCCACTGCAATCTAAACTTTTCTGACATCGTCAATCTGCTAGAATTAACTATGTGAAGATCTAGTCCGTATAATTTACTAATTCATTCTTAATTTCTTGAACCAAAACATTAAAATGAACAGTAGCGTAGAGATAAAGCTTTGGTTATACGGATCGAAATGCCATCTGATTCAACCCCGTGAAGAACATCGATCGAGGAATTGTAAGAGAGTTAAAATAATCCTGTCGTAGAAACATCAACAATTTTTCCCTCTATTTCTCCGTGTTCTTCGTTGCTTAATCCTTGTTCCATTACATCCGGGTATATAATTTTTCCTCGTAAGTTCTTATTTATGTCTACTCTGTGGATTATGTGTGTGTGGACTCTCTTCTAATCATATCCCATTGATCTTCCTCCCAGTTCAGCTTATCTACATTTCTCACGCTTCGTTTGCTATATTTTCCAATTCATTTGACTCCATTCGTTAGTTTTTCATCATGTTTATTATAGGTTCACTAATTTCTGCTTTTTCTTTATTGCCTATGGTGGCAAACGAGCAAGTAGTACACCTGATGATAAATGAAACTGCCGCACATGGACCTTTGCAATAGCAGCGGCACAGCTAGGCACTTGTTTACCGTGAAAAAAATGCTCTTCTTCAACCTTGTGTAAAGAAGAACATGTCATAGCACTCACGAAATATAGTAGTAGGTAGTTTATTCCAGAGCCTGCACGTAGGTGGGAGAAACGATCGCTGGAAATGTACAGTTGAAGACCATAACGTTTCCAGGTGAAATGGATGAACTCTGCTACGGCGTCGAGTGGTACGTTGGTAAAACCGTGACGGTGGCACCAAGTCAAACAGTTCCTCAGAGCACTCCCATGAAAGAGTCAGTAGAGTACATAGAGTGACCCAAAGTTTCTCCGCCGCTCCAGTGACAGTGTATCAGATTGGAACACTCGACGATTCGAACAGCACGCATTTGCAGGGAGTCAAGTGGGTGTAGGTAATATTTGGACGTGCCTGCCCAGAGATGTGAGCAGTACTCCACATGAGTACAAACTTGTGCTTTGTAAAGCACAAGACGCTGTCTCGGTGTGACAGACCGCCTGGCTCTGTTTAGGACGCTCAACTTTTTTCTTATCAATTTGGCTTTGTCCTACAAATGACTCTCAAAATGAACTTTACTCGATACTCCGACGCCGATAATATCTCAATACTGTTTGAAACTGAGATGCCATGACAAATGGGTGCTTCCTTGCAGTGAGCACGTAAACTTGTGTCTTTGCGGAATGGACTGGACTAAGTTCCTTGCATGCCATTTCGAGGCCCGCCCCAAAAAGCGCTCGACTTCAGCCACAAGTTGAACTCATCTTTCCTGTGTACTCCGAGAGATATTCCGTTGCTCAGTATACCGGTCGTCACCCGTGCTGTTATACGCATAACAACGCATATTCTCTATGAAGAGCATGTCGTTGATATAAAGGATAAAAAAACGTCGGAGAGAGCACTGAGCCTTATGCTACACTAGCACTAATGGTCATGGTAGCGAAGCAGAAGCCATCTACGATAACTTTTATACTCCGACCATCTAGAAAGCTGGTAATCTGATTACAGAGTCCCTCCGGAATTAATAATTACTTGTTGTTACATCTGTATAATTTTATACATTATCTATCCTCTAATATCTTACTGTCTTGGATTCCATGTTTTCATCTTTCCGTTATTTTCATCTATATATATAAAAGAAAGTCGTGTTAGTTACACTATTTATAACTCAAGAACGGCTGTACAGATTTAGCTGAAAATTGGTGGGGAGGTAGCTTAGAACCAGAAGACGGGCATAGAGTACTTTTTATCCCGTTCGACCGGGTTTCCGTAAGACGTGACATAAAACATCCAAGAGAATACAAGTCACTAGGAAACGTGGTATATCAAAAACGCATCTGACATATAATAACAAAACGTAAATGACAGCTATACACAGACTATATTTTCGGAAATTTAGAAAATATATTTACTAAAAAAATTATGGCGGTACGAATTTCGCCGGGTCAGCTAGTATCTAATATAGCACATTTTCATTTAATTATTAATTCGAAACAGGCCAATATGAGTGTCATCTTATTCAACTACATAAAAAATGAGAGTTAATTCAAAAAGCCTGAAGGATAATAAATTACGATACGTGTGATAAATTAGAGCCTCTTCACGTTTTATGAGCTTAGAACCCTTAAGTCTCGGCCTTCTGTCGGTCAGTCGGTCATCCCCTTGTTATAAAAGTAAACCATTAATCAAGAGGTGTCGCCTAAGCTCAAGTATTTTTTGGGCTAGCTGACAAGATAAATATTTTCTACGTATTCAATGGCTTTAGGCAATCTTTTGAATGTGAGTATTTCGTTATATATCCATATGACCGTAACTTACAAAAAGTGGATACGTTGATCTTACATTTGACCACGAAGTTTAATACAAAAAAAAAACGATATTTTCATATTGAAAACCATAAAAGGTCAGTTTTATTTAAAGGTTTTCTTCTGTTGGTTATTGTTATTTTTACGCAATCCAATAAGTTACATTGCATTTGTTTTAAATTTTTTGTTGTATTCCAAGTCGTCTATATACGCTCAAGGTTAACAATATTTTTATAAAGGAAATATCTGAAGTAGTTATTCTCATAAAAGTAAATTTCCATTACAATGAACTCACAAGTGACATACCAATGTTTATATAAGCGAAAAAAGTTTTTCCTTTTCTAAGAAATTGGATTCTAACGCACCGTTTGAGCCAATACCATAAAGAGTCATTCAGTATTGTCTTTGAGAGTATTGATGATAATTCCTATTTATATCGAAAAGAAAAAAGGGAATAGCGATATCCAGCTATATATATGCTATTCTTGGGTCTAAACGACTTACATTGACAGAAAGGAAACACACATTTAGCTAATGATGAGTGGATAAGTAGGCTTTTGAGAACATTTTCTAGTATTGCTAATATTGGTTTAGATAGCTAGTTTATAAGAGAAATATATATACATATATACTTATATTGGTTTTAGTTTGATTACTATCGTTCAGTTTAGTTTGTTCATCTTTAAATAATAAAATAAAAATATATCAGATATTAAATTAGTGGCGCTCAAACGGTTTATTATTTGTAGTCTTTAATTTTGATATCTGACATTTTTAATGAAGATTTTTTTAAGAATTTAAGTAACTTAAAAAAGTAATACAACTCAGTAGTGAAGTTAGTGGAAAGATTTTATAGTCATAATAAAAATAGTAAAAATAATCAAGATAGACAAAATTTATTATTTCTGTTTATTATAAAATATAAACTAAGTACGTAGTAACAGTATATATTAAATATTTCCCTGTGGTAACAAGGTAAAAATATAATTCACCACGCCCGTGGGAATCTGGGCTGCGATGATGATGATGATGATGACGCCCGTGGGTATTGTAAAAGTCTACTAAGAGATATAAATATGCCTATAACGTCTTTAAGAGAGAAGGTAAAGATATAAAACCCCATACCATGGGTTGGTATGGTTTGTCCAGTGTGGTTTTTATAGTAGGTTAATATCTCCCCTATTATGAAGGAGGCTCGAGCCCAGTAGTGGGACGTATTTAACCTGTGATGATGATTCAAATTTGAAATAAGTTAATACTTAGAATATTTAGCGCCACTAGCTTATAATATACCCTGTGGTGACGGAGTAAAAATACTATTCACTATATGCATATAAAATTTATGCAAGAGAACGAAAACTCGAAACAAAACTCTATACCAACCTGCCTGACCAGCATGATATAGTAAGGTCAATATTCCTCCTCCCAACAGTAGGACGTATTTGATCTGAAATGATGATGAATGGTCTTGTAATAATTTACTAAGTCAAACCAAGATCCAATTATGAACATTCACTATCATCGCATTATTACAAAAACATCTCTTTTTATAATATTATTCTACTCTTATCTACTGTTAAGCATCAACCACCTATATCAAGTGTCGTGGGTTTGATCTCCAAGTGAAATAATTCTTTGTGTAATCAAAGATTTATTTCACAATACAAAGTGTTATGAAAATATAGAAAAAAGGCTGAAATATTTTTGGTGATTAGTGTTCTCGCATAAAAATGCAATATTTCTTCAATAAATTAAATCAATATTTTTTTAAACTTAAGCATAATATAGGCAGGGGTTTAGCCGCCAATAAGTAGTACCTACTCAAATCTAAGGAAATGCAAATGATCAACTAGCATTTTGGCCACCCCTAGCCGCGGCCGCGGTCCCTAGCCGCGGCCGCGGGTGACGAGACCGGGGATTAGTCCGTCACCCGCCGAGAGGCCGACCGCGTGAGGAAAGACTGACGTCCTCCCCGAGGGGGGGACGTCGGTCGATGGGAGGGTGCCCCGGGTAGGGGGTGTTCCGTCGGGCCGACCACTGATGACAAGTAACCCTGCTCCAGTGGTTGGCCCAACGACGAGGGCGACGTGGTGTTCGGGTGGGTTGCGGGTGTTGCGTGCTTAAGCCCCTCTGTCGCCCCGGACGGAGTGGTGCGGAGGCGCGCCGACCGCAGCCCAACCCAAAAAAAAAAAAAAAAGCATTTTGGCCACCATAGACAATAAAAACCATGAAACTACAAAAAAAACGCTATGCCTTTATTTTGATAATTTAAATGTAGACTTCAACGTCACAATTACGAGAATAGTACCCAAAAGGGGTACCCGTAGCACAAGCCACCGAAGGCAAAGACTTGCTACTAGTAGTCGGCCCAAATGGCGGCGAAGAGTTAGTACTATAGATGTAGAGCTACACGTCGTTCTTTCTTTCATCCAGGACTGTTTGGACGAAATGTGATAAACCCATAACCCGCCACAATTATTTATGTTTAATGTGATTGAATTTTAGAATGTTACTATTAATTTTTGACTTACAATTTACATGACGTTACTAGATTCGGGTATTAGAATCTTTTTTGTATGTAGATGTCCTATACAAAACTTGAAAAAGAGAAATCAAACAATTGTTATGGACTTATAATGTCATCAGTTTGCATGTTTCTTTCATTTCCTGGCTACCTATCTATACTAATATCGTAAAGAGGATTTTTTTTTGTTTGTATTGAATAGGCTCAAATTTTAAAAATTCTTTCACCAATGAAAGCTATAATATCAGGGAGTAACTTAGGTTATATTTTGCCCCGGTATTTCCACAGGAATTACGCGGGTAAGGCGACTGAAACCGAAGCGAAGCGAGGGCGGGTTGCTAGATTTAAATAAAAAAAGAAGAAAATATTTGAAATACTTCCTTCTTCCTTCCTAGTATTAGAAATATATACAACGATGAAAATAAAGAAAAAAGCAAATTGCAGTCATATTGAGCATCCGTTTATTAGTACAAATTATGGAAAATAAAAATAAAGGAGAACATACATTTCAAAAGAGTTGATAATCATTTAAATGAAATAATTAAGATAAAGATGCCTGATCAGCATTCACTTTAAATAAAATAAATAGAAATCAAAGATTGAGAATAAAAAGTAAAAAATAAAACAAAGGTAAAAAGAGAGCCGCCGAGCTTTTATTACCCCAATTTTATTGCAGATTGCTTTTTAACCTAACGAGTTTTGGCAGGGTATCATTCTTATACGAACCGACTACCATTTGAACTTCGCAACGGGATAACGATCAGATTTCGTAATATTTGACAGAAAGTAAATGTTAGTCAGGATTAACAGATTTCTTGAAAAAAAATAATAAAAGGATTAACAGCTTAATATATTCTCCCAATCTAAATGCTATATATATATATTTTTAGAACTTACAGATATTCAGATTTGATACGATGCATATCTTCACTGCTAAAGCAAATATAAACAATTTATAATTAAATATATACATAACTCCAAAAATAACAGGTGATCGTGAAATTCCAATCCGAGCCATCCGCGTCTATTTGCAATAGCAATCTATTGATCTTTCACTCATAAGCATATAGGTACAAGTATAGAAAATACGTTCAAAATATAATAAATCTTGGTCAAGTGAATTCGTTAACGAGAATAATCAACCTAGATTAAAATTTCAAATCAAAGAGAAATCTGCTCAGCTTGGTGTAATGATGATCATGTGAATGAAGCTTCATCGTCACAGCCCACATACGTCCCACTGTTGAGCTCGGGCCTCCTCCACAATGGGAGGGAATTTGCCCCATTATATTATGCTGGTCAGACATGTTGGTATAGGGTTTTATTTCGAGTTTTCCTTCTCTTGCACAAATCTTATGTGCATATTATATCCCTTAGTCGTCTTTTACGACATCCACGGGCAAGATAGGGGAGGGAGTGGTGAATTGTATTCTTACTCCGTCACCACACGGAAAGAATGAAGCTTATAATACCAAAAAAAAAACTATAGCGAAGTGCATGTTTCAATATTTAGCAGATACAGTTAGATAATTTATTGTCATAGCTATATGTCAAGAGCAAGCAATTTATCTTATCGTAATTCGAGTAAACCGCTTATTGGCTATTTTGGGTCACATCGAGATAACATGATTTATATCTTCATCTAATTAGTTTTATGAGATGTGGAACACGTACCTTGTAGTTTGACTTTTTGATATATAATAATAATATGAACTTTATTATATATAACTTAATAAGTTTCTTGGTAATATTATGCACATCTTTGGTCTATAAATGTTACGGTTTGCAACACGACCTTCCTCATGATAATGGGAATATTCGTCTGCCGTACCAAAAGATATTATAATTCTCCGACTATCATCATAATTTAAACAGTGACTCTATTTACACTTTTTTTTTTTTTTTTTATTGCAAACGGTGGCAAACGAGCAAACAGTACACCTGGTGGTAAGTGTTGCTGCCGCTCATGGACCTTTACAAGGCCGTTGCCTACCGCGAAGAAAGCGAAGGGAGTGTGAATGCGTGCATTGAGACTCGGTGATACCAAGGGCACCACCAAAACCCTCTCTACACGCAATCACCCTAAGAAAGTTGGGCTTCCGGCTCTCTCGCTCACCGAACGAAGCGCAGTAACAAATTGCTACTACTCAGACGTCGATTTTCTGCGAGAGCATGGTACTGCCCCGGACGGACCGTCCCGCGGCTGTAGACAGATAACTGTCGACAGTGTGGTCCTACCACTCCTAAACTTTATATCTCCTTTCTTGCGGATGAAAAAATGTTGAGAAATCCATATTTTACACATTTACATTACATTTTATCTAAGTTCTACAGCAGCCTGTGTATACATAAATATAATATCACAATTTACACAATATTTCACATAATATTATTCTACTTTTTTTTTGCTATTGCGTTGTAAACTGATCACTTTTTCTTCTTTCGCTCCGATTTTTATTTAACTACAATAGGCTAAGAGGTTACAAGATATTGTAACAGAAGTAAAGTTAATCTTCAATGTCACACTAGTCATATGTTTCATCACCACAAATATATTACAAAATTTTAGTAATTTATCGACTACAAAACAGGATGTAATTCTGAAGAGCATAAAAATATTTCAAAATTCCATTTCAACAGTACTAAATGTCATAAACTACGTTGCGGTTGCAAATGCATATTTGTGGACGGTGAACAACATGGCTATTACCGCTCGCGTCAAGCTCACCAGTGTTTAATCTCCTATTGAATTACTAACCAAATATTTCATACAAAGAGACGAAATAATGCATCGTTTTATTACAAAAAACCAACAGGTGAAGTATTTAATATTCTTGACCTCATATAATATGATAATATGTGTTGCTTTGTTGATCACAGCCTTCCTCCTCCTTTGTAATAGGAGGTAAAATTTTGGAAAAACGGGAGTTAAACATAACTTGCTGGTTAAACGTTTTGATAAACTACTTTATTTCTAGTTTTGTTTTTGTAATTATGTATTCTATTTTAATTTGCTACATACTTTGCTACAGTGAACATTTACTATCACCGGGGTAATAGATAAGGATAGTGAATTGTACTTTTAACCCCCGACACAAAAAGAGGGGGGCAAAAGGAGGGGTTTTGTCTGTGTGTGTGTATCTGTGGCATTGTAGCTTTCAAACGGGTGGACCGATTTTCATGCGTTTTTTTTTAAAGTCAGTTTCCTTGCGGTAGTTATTATTGCTTAGCTATGTTTGGTTAATATCGGTCCAGCAGTGAAAGAGTATCAGCTCTTTTCCAAAATGATAAAACGGCGTATGATTACTCAATTAAGTGCTTCACGCGTGCCAGCATAATCGTTATATGACAATTAATTGATAATTTCTGTTGAAGAGAACGTAATACTTTTTTTATTAGTTTAGTTTGTGTTGGGGCTTATTAAAAAAAATTCAGTTTAAGTTATTAATTCGTCACATCATGGAAAAGATTTTTTGGAAGCAGAATTATTTTTTCACAGTAATATTTTAAAAGTACATATTATACCAGTAGTGTTATTTCAATAATAGGATAATTTAATACTACTATATCGTAAAAAGTCCGTGTGGTGACGGAGTAAGAATACAATTCACCACCCCCTATCTTACCCGTGGGTGATCGTACGAGACGACTAAGGGATATAAAACGCATATAACATCTATGCGAGAGAAGGAAAACTCGAAATAAAACCCTATACCAACACGTCTGACCAGCGTGGTATAGTAGGTCAATTACCCTTTCATTATGGAGGAGGCCCGAGCCCAACAGTGGGACATATATGGGCTGAGATGATGATGATGATGATATCGTAAAATTTTGTAGAATATACATATGACAAGACAAAATGAGTAAAATGACGTCTATAATAAGGCGATTTATCTACCTTAATCTATTTAGATAAGTATACAGTAACTGATCGTAAAGTTCAAATATTATGATAGGAATTATTCTTCAATTTTCATCATTATCTTAACTCATAAACGTTCCACTTCTGGGCTCATGCCTCATCTCCAATGGGAGTAAAATTGACCTACTATATGACCGTGATAATTAAACATGTTAGTATAGGGTTTTATTTCGAGTTTTCCTTCACTTACATAGATTTTATATACATATTATATTCCTTAGTCGTCTTCTGCGATACCTACGGGCAAGTAAGGGGGTGGTGAATTATTCTTAATGTATTACCACATGAAATATAGAAAAAATTCAATTTTATAAACAACTAGCTGACATAACAGACGTTGTTCTGTTCAAATAAAATAAAAGGAATTGGCCTTGAACTCGACAGCAGCACCACCTGTCGGGTCCAAATGTGAATCTAAACCATTTTCGAATTCCCTTGAACACACCCAAAATATTTCATTTACATCGGTCCAGCCGTTTAGGAGCTCAGTGACATAAACCCGTACACATGAAATCTTTATATATTTCTTCGGATTCGATAATGGTTTAGATTCACAATTGAACCCGGTAGGTGGCGCTGCGATTGATTACAAGGAGAATTCCTTTTACTATTTTTTTTGATTTGAACAGAACAACGTCTGTTAGGTCAGCTAGTAATAGTATATATACTTATATAAAGATAAGTAATAATTTATGAATTCCTTATTATGGGAGGATTGTGACAGCTATAAAGTGTTCTGAACGCCAGCAAAACGAAACATATAATCCATAAAAAATATTTTATTTTTATGCAAAACTTGTGTAAATATCATAAAACCATTAAAATGTTTCTTAAGTTCAACACTTATAGCTAGCTGATTTGACCAATGGTAATCTTAACAGAATTAATACTACTAAATGTATAACTTAATCCATCCACCATCAATCACATCCACCGGTTGGAATACGTTATATGTATTAACATCAATTACTTTCACGTAGAAGTTGTAAAAACTGGCCTGTGGATCGCTAAGAGCAAATACAGTAACATTCGTCCCGGCCCCCTTATCATCAAAAATAGTCAACAATGTGTAATAAGAGCGTGGCATTAATGCCACCTTAGACAGGTGAAATAATCTTAAGTAAAGTTTAAATAGTTTGGAATTAATTAATTTGGTAAATGAGAACATCTGTGGGCATAGTATAAATGACGCCTAAGTCGCACGAAAGGGTGGAGTCATGCTAATAGAAGTAAGTAAAACACGTGTAGTTGCCAATCAAAAGTGTTAAATTTGACAGCCATGCGCACTATCGTGTCACGCGAAGATATCACAATCGTCTATTGCGTGACTTACATACCTTTTTGTATTATGTTTTAAAGGCCTGCTAATGGAACATTGTAATAGTCAAATTTGCTTATCATAGCGTTTTAGAAGCGTGGTTTTCGGGAACGAGTTTCATGAGGATTTTGACTATTCTTTGGCTAGTAATCGACACAGGATCAGTTTAGAAAATAAATAACCAAATCTAATATTATCTTACAACACGTTTCATAATAAATTTAATATTTCATTATTTCTACAGAAGTTACAAGCATTTAAATATCTCACTGAATATGTCAAATTCATGTTTTTTTTTACATTTAGACTACATCATTTACCTCCAAAAACAGAAAGCATGTCCAAGGCAGACTTGGAACAATTTGGTTGTTATTTTATACCGGTGACCTTTAAATGGTTCTGACATATTGTTGACGAAAAATATTGTTCATTTTGACTACAACATAGCAAACGAGTATATCGCTATCAATAATATGTACCAAAGTTGTTCAGAATTAAATTTTCTACAATTTTTGTTCTCATCATTTTTTCCGTAGGATCGACATTTCTCGATTCACCCCCGAAAAGAAAGGGTGATTTTTTGTTTATTGAATAACTCTTTTGTTTTCAATTTTACACGAAAAGTGGTCATCACTAAAGTTGTTTGAAAGTAAATTTCCAACAATTTTTGTTCTTATGTCTTTTCGGGTGTACTACAAGAAAGTGAGTAGTATTATCTATAATATTCCTTAGTGAAATCTCACCTAGAATATTTAATTGAAATATGGGGTTCAGCTACTGCAACATACTTAAAATCATTGCAAAGAATACAAAATAAAATAACTAAAGTGCTATTTCACTATAAGTACTCAACTCCAACAACCGAATTACTTCACAAAACAGAAATATTAAACAAAAAAAACCTATACTTGCATCTTGGTTAAAAAAATTATTACTGGTTCTGTTCAAACAAATATACAGTTAGAGAAGAAAACACCTAGTTATAACTTTAGAAATAGAAATAAATTGCAATAAATTCATCCGCGCACTAACTATGGTGTGAGGACGTTACTATTCGAGGGAGCACGGCTATATAACCAATTGCCTAACAGAATCAAAGAGTGTGATGATATGTATAAGTACAAGAAAACATTAAAGGAATATATAAAAACATGTAAGCATAAAAGCATGTAATTTCAGAAATGAACCGGTGGCGGAATTGTGAATTATAATATTGTACCTAGTCATTGTTGTAACAAAAAACCCAAGATACACAAACAGCGTCTGAAAAACGTCCCCATAAAAAGAGCGCTACAACAAGAATTTAGCATTCTCTTCAAGTCGTCTTGTGTCGACCGCGTTATTGTATGAACGTTAGAAATGACGAAGTGTTCATTGAATAATTGTAAAAATAATACTTCAAAAACGTTAAAATAGAATTAGATTTCGTACTTCCAGTAAGTGAAACAGTTTATTGTTTTGTTTTTATTGTTTATATGACTGAATATCGGGTGGAATATGGTGATTTAGATTTTTTTGTTTCAAAATTTCACTCAACGTTGCAAGAATAATACGATGGAATTCAACGGAATCATTTTCAATGTAGAATAAGACATTAATATCTCCTTTTATTTTCGTCGAATAATACCGTGACCTTTATTATTAATATAGCTTTTTTGACACCTCATAATATAAACTTTAAAACATGCATGTACGACTGAATTTGATTTGAAGTATGATGACCAATCAGAGGCGAGCTTCGGTCGTGAATTTTTTATGGCTTTTCGTACGTATTATTGTGATTACAACTATAAATTATGCTCATAAAGTTGAATTTTCATTAATGTATAATAATTATTAAGACTAGGACTAGGTAAATACAATTGGGGACAGTTTTAAAAGAACTTTTGTATGAGATTGTGTATCTAGTTAATTTATTACATCAATGTACCTAGTATTAGTATTGTATCTCATTATAAGTGAACTATAAGTTTGTGTGAGCAATAAAGCTCTTTAAACAAATTTCCAAGGCATTATTTTATAAAATTGTTCAAATCTCCTCAATATGTTCTTCAACTGTACCAATTTACCTACTTGTTCATCAGTTTAATTTTCGAAAAAAGAAGTACAAAATTTTTGCTTCACGTATTAATAATGCACAGATATTTTATTTGTACTAATATTACACAGTATTTATAACAGTGCACTGTATGTCTGCATGAAGCTTCTTATTCATAAATTGGTTATTTATATTTTTTATAGACACTCTTTTATTTACAATGATGAACTTAATTTCCAACGTAAGCAACGTTTTTTTTCTGCGTCAGATGCCACCCTAGCAGAGGCTGCGGGTGAATGGTGACCGGGGATTTAGTCCAGCACCCGCGGGGTGGTTAGCGTCGCGACGACGATCGGCGACGTCGATGGGAGAGGGTATTCCGTCGGGCCGACCACTGAAGTCAAGGAACTTTGCACCGGTGGTCGGCCCAACAACGAAGGTGACGTGCTATACGGGTGGGTTAAGGGGCCGCGCGCTGCCCCTCTGTCGCCCCGGACAGGCAGGCAAATTATGTTAATTCGATTACACAAATACTAGTAATATTTATTACGGTAATAATATTTTAAGGTTTAAAATAAGAATATAAAAAAAAATCCTATTTAATGAGGGAAAGATCCTTTTAGGGAGAAAAGCTTATATTTGAACATATTTACCAAATAAAAAAATACCGATCTGGAATCAGCTGATACTATATTATCATATTTCTTTCTTTTTCTAAGATCTTTGATAAATAATCTTTTAACTTTGACTGGATTATATGTGATTGAATTGTCTTTTATCTTATAAGCTGTGTGACACCGATCAAAGCTGTATATATATATACCTATATATATTAGGGTGTCCCAGACTATAAGGGCAAAATATTTTTTTACAGATTGAGACACGCATACCCTCTTATTTTGTTCCATTTGACCTTAATAACTGAAATAATAAATCATCATCATCATCTTGCTCTTATCCCAATTACTTGGGGTCGACGCAATATGTCATCTGTTTTGACATATTGCAAAAAGTTTCGGCAATGACTTTTATGACCGGCCGCCTGCCTGACGTCAACCCTCCTTGGGAATGTAATCGTTGACCCAAATGGTACCAGATGGAGTTGGTCCAGATCAATCTAGGGCTCTTAGTCGTCTTTTACGACACCCACGAGCAAAGCAAGGATTGGTAGTATTCGAAGCCGCTACCACACAGAAATAATAAATATTATTGAAATCAGATAGCGATAACCCGTGCCGACTTGATGTCAAACTATGAATATAAAAGTTTGTATGGAAACTATAGGGGAATATTTTAACTTTATATTTATTTTGTAAATAAAACAATGGTACTTTGATTATGTATTATATTTATTATTTATTACGCATATTCATTATTTAAAGGACATTATTCATTAAATTTTCTTTTTAATATTTGTTTGTTACAGTCAGGATATACCTTTCTGTGTTCTTGTACGCAACGTAATAAATATTGTTTTTGTTCTTCGTCCACTGTGATTAAGCCATGAAAGTCTTGCATCAACTTAACAGCTCTTTCAGCCATATCATTAACTGCTTTCAGTAACTGCACTTTCATTTTAGCGTGTTGAAATGAAGCATTAATAGGCCACGAAGTAGGACACTCCATGAGAAAACTGTCATCGAATTTGAGATGGCTGAAAAAAGATCTGCTGTTTATGGAGACAAAGTCATTGATATTTTTTTCAAAAAGAGGCCCGCTAAGTTCTTCTCTCGATGGAATGCAGCGTTTATTGTGGATCGATGGATTTTCTTTGGCCAAATTAGCAACTATTTTTACCTTACTTTCCTGGTTAATATCATCGTCAAATAGAGACAAGATAGACACTTCGTCTGCCAAATACCACAAATGCTGGCAAAACTTCTCTATAGCCGCTTTTGATATAGTTTTGTCGACCATTTCGTAAGCCTTCACAGCCTTCAAAAAGCACAGGTCCTGGTAGGGCGCTTTTACCGCTAAAGTGCATTGCAGCCAAGGCTTCACATAGCATGTCGCGATAAACAGGCAGACGTCTAATAGAGCTGTTTTGTCCTTATTTGACATTTTAAATTGAGAGCTAAATAACGATATTTTTAATGAATAAATAGCTCTCGCCATCCATCTTGCTTGGTGCATGGCGCTTGGAGGTCGAATTTTAAATTTATTAACTGTATCGCCGCCAAGAAATATTATGCAGAGCTCTATTAACTCTCGATAGTTATTTCTTACAATTTCCTTGCTCAATTCTGTTCTGTAATACTCCAAAAGTTCATCAATTTTGGAATCGTTCAGGCGTAATAGTATTTTTTTGTGGCTTTGTATCTTCTCTACATTGATATTTTTTCAATTTGATCGAAAAATTTTAAAGAAAGGTATATTGGGACTTATAATGACTTGGCTGATTTTGGCCTCGAACACAGCTCTTAGTACCAGTTCGTAGATGTGTGGGCGGCAATCAAAAATCAACATTTCTCTGTTCAATTTCTGTTCGAGAAGCACACATGCACCATTAATTCGGCCTGTGTTAGAAGCAGTAGTAATACAACAGAGGATCTGTGCTCTATCCTCAAGATTCCAATCAACAATAGCATTCCAAACTGCTTGTGCCTGTTCGCTTCCCGATGAGTTTTCTAATTTTGGTACAGCAATAAGTTGTTCTTTACTATCATATGAAATAACGATTGGTAGACGTTCCTCTTTACATTTGCGTACATCTAAAGCCGGCAACAGTTTTCCATCCCAGTGGACAGTTATAGTGTCTGGTACATCGTTTTGAAAATTAAGTTTTATAGCTTCTACGCGCTGTTTTCGTTTTTCTGTACGAATTCTTTGGATGGAGAACTTGCTTATAGGAAATTTGTCAGTGTTATGGCCAAGGGCTTCAATAGTTGCTTCAATACTAAAGACATCTCTCACACTTAACTGACACCTGATTAATGCCACCACCAGTTTCGGAGTAACGAAATTTTTCTTCATAGAAGTTTTAATAGTATCGGGCTGTTTCCTCTCAATTGGAATGGACAAATCTTCTCGTAAGTCCGTTACTTCAGAATCAGAAGATGAAATTTCTTGTAATAGCTCATGAGAAGACGTAGAGGGTGTAATGGATGCCAAATAAGTGGCCAGCCGCTTTTGCTCCTGGATATTTCTAAGAATCGCCTTTTCCTCCTTTTCTGTCAATTTTTTGTTCACTCCAGCTAAATGACTGGATCATCCTGGCTCTCTCTGCTATTGTAAGAAAATTTTATTCTCATCTATCTTTATTAATTGAAGCGCATCGGCATGTGCAATATCAAACATTTTTTTTTATATTTGTAACAAACTCTTGTCGACGCTGCTTAAACACATCTTGAGTTTTGTTTGCATTTTTTACAATTTTCTCCAATCTTGGTATAAGGCTACAAGTTTCTTAACACAGGTAAAGATTTAGTCGATATACGTGCCTTTTTCCAATAAATAATGCACTCACGAATAGTAAGATTTGCACTTTCATTGAAATTTAAATTGACTTTGCGAATATTATAAAATAAAACCGCCAGCAAGTGCTGGCATTCACACATCAAATTCTAAACTGCCCTCTAATGGACAAGCGTCCATTTTAGAATTTGATGTTTTATATCCGCGACCAAAAATATTTCCTTTTTAGAACTGCGTAACTCCACAGACATGTTGACACAATGAAAACAATGCATTCACTAATAAAAGCAAATACAATATAACAAGCACATAACACTTAATGCATGCGCACCGTACTATGCAAGTTCTGACAAGTTTCGATGCAAGTCGGCACGGGTTGCCGTGATTCAATTTACGTGAAATTTTATTTATAAGTGTTTTGACATCATTCAAACAAAATTAGAGCGTATGCATTGTAAAAATAAAACTTTAATTTTTCTGGGACACCCTAATATATATATATATATATATATATATATATACACCCTAATATATATATATTAGGGTATATATATATAATATATATATATATATATATATATATATATATATATATATATATATATATATATATATATATATCTATACGTACATAAGTAACGACCGTAAATTTTTATTTCCGAGATCAGTTTTTGCTTGATCAGCGTTGCGATATCGTAAAGATGCAACGCGTCACTAGTTTATTGTGTATAACGCTCCCAACAGTGGGTCATATATGAACTGAAAGGAGATGAGTTTTCAGTAGCATCACGCAGTCTTGCACTTCTGATAAACATAATATTTTCGCACTCTATCATGTAGGTACGCCTTAAAAGTTACCTATGCGTGTGCTTTAATAAAAAAAAGATTCATTCGTCCAGTATATAAAGAGAAAGTCTGAAATAAAATTATTTACTGAAAATCTCTAAGGTTAAATGAGAGTACCGTAGGGCTTTTTGTCATGTGATAATACCGCAGCCTAGTTTTTCAGTTAAAACAACTCTCAACAGAGCTCTGAACTTTTGCGTTCCCAACACTCGTAGTTTAACTTCAGGTATCATTGTTGACCTAGCTTTTTTACTAGTTTAGTTACACTTTATTTTATTGTACAGGTACTTTGAACTGTAAATTTATTTCTCAGAAAAGTTAACAAATTTTATAATTGTTTTTTTATTTCGGTGAAAAGAGGCCTATTAACGACATTTGAAGTCACAACTGAAAAACAAAACTATAATATCAGGGAGTAATATAGGCTATATTATATCCCGGTATTCCTATGGGAACAGGAACTACGCGGGTAATACGACTGAAACCGAAGCGAAGCGAGGGCGGGTTGCTAGTATTATATAACTTAGTCGTCTTTTACGACACCCACGAGCAAGGAGGGGTGGTGAATTGTATTTTTCCTCCATCACCACATGAAAACGTACGTACATAGTTCTTACAATTTGTACGACTTACTATTGACAAGTCCTTGGTTACAACATTAAATTTGATCACATATAATTTAAATCCAGGCTTTCACAAAGTGAAGAAAATTGTATAGTTACCTTTTGTAGAAGCATACCTTTCAATAGCAGCATTGGATAAAATAACAACTGTATAAAATAAGCTCTAAGGCTTCTGTAAACTAAAATATCCCAGCCTAAAATAATTGCCTCAATTATACTAGCATAGCTTATCATGATATGATTATGCCATGGGTTAGAAAAAAATTGAATATTTATATTATACTGAATATATTTACATATTTAAGTTATAAGCATTTCCGCGTAGTGACGGGGTCAAAATATGTCGCCACTTCTTATTTTCCTGAGACTATTATAATGGCCGGCTGAAAAATCATTAGAAGTGTAGGCAGCATCGATATTTTCGGCGATTTACAATATCTTGTACTAACGAAAGTCAAAATTATCGTTAATAGTATCATCTCCTGTAGCAGTGGCTGATAGAGTGCAGTGACGTATATAATATTTATCCCAATATTATCGTATATCGCAGAAGAACGGGAGTAACCGACATAGCATGAAGAATTAGCACGCTGAAGTGGCAATGGGTAGGCCACATCGCTCGAAGAACTGACAACCGCTGGGGAAGAAAGGTTCTCGAGTGGTGACCACGTATTGGACGACGTAGTGTAGGAGGCCCCCCCACTAGGTGGAGCGACGACCTGGTGAAAGTTGCTAGGCGTCGTTGGATACAGGCGGCACAGGACCGCACTTTGTGGCATAACATGAGGGAGGCCTACATCCAGCAGTGGACGGTGATAGGTTGAAATTATATCGTATATCAGCTGAGTTTCAAGAGAAATAATGCCGCAGTGCACTCTAAAACTGGAGAATATGCAGTAAGTATACAAATAAGTATACAAGAAAAAGAACACTCAAAATAAAACCGTATACCAATACAATGATTTTTGATGTTTACGCAAGTATTACACATTGTAAATAAAACTACAGATTTTATAGCGTTTGTATTTGATGTTTGATTGCCCGACGTTTCGAACACTTTATAGCGTCCATGACTATGAACGCTGTAAAGTGATAAAATCCGTAAAGTAATTTTATTTACAACGTATACTAATATGTCTGATCAGCGTGGTTGTCAATAAATTTGCCATTTTGGAAGAGCCTCTCATCAATATATAGCTAGATTTAAGCTCAGATATACATTTTTTAAATTTGGTTTGCCATTAATACGTCGTACTTTTTTAGTTTTTTTACATCATCATCATCATTTCAGCCTTGCCGGCCACTGCTGGACGTAGGCCTCCCTTATGTTGCACCACAATGTGCGGTTCTGTGCCGCCTGCATCCAACGACGCCCAGCAACTTTCACTAGGTCGTCGGTCCACCTAGTGGGGGGGCGTCCTACACTGCGTCGTCCGATGCGTGGTCGCCACTCGAGAACCTTTCTTCCCCAGCGGTTGTCGGATCGTCGAGCGATGTGGCCTGCCCATTGCCACTTCAGCGTGCTAATTCTTCGTGCTATGTCGGTTACACCCGTTCTTCTGCGGATTTCCGTATTTCGGATTCTATCTCGCAGAGAAATCCCGAGCATAGCCCGTTCCATAGCACGCTGAGCGACTTTGAGTCTTGATATGAGGCCTACATTTAGGGACCACGTTTCCGTGCCGTAAGTCATTACTGGTAACACACACTGGTCGTAGACCTGTGTTTTCAGACACTGAGGTATGTTGGACGAGAAGATCCTCTTAAGTTGCCCGAACGCTGCCCAACCGAGTTGGATTCATCGGCTGATCTCTTTCTCGAAATTGGATCTACGTAACTGGACTGTTTGTCCTAGGTAAACATAGTGATTGACAACTTCGAGAATCGCATTGCCAACTAGGACCGGTACAGGAATGACATGGGTATTTGACATGACTTTCGTCTTGTCCATGTTCATTCGTAGACTAGTTGGGATACCCTGCTGAGATCATTGAGCATAGTGCCAAGGTCCTCCATTGATTCTGCCATAACGACGATATCGTCTGCGAATCGAAGGTGAGTGATGTATTCGCCGTTAATGTTGATGCCGAGTCCAGTCCAGTCTAAGAGCTTGAAGACATCTTCCAGTGCAGTGGTGAACAGTTTCGGAGAGATGACATCTCCCTGTCTCACGCCTTTCTGGAACTGGATCGGTTTCGTACTCTTATCCCGGATACGGACTGACATTGTGGCGTTCCTATACAAACACTTCAGCACTTCGATATAGCGATGGTCAATTTGGCACCGCTGAAGGGACTGCAGCACCGCCCAAGTTTCGACTGAATCAAAGGCTTTCTCATAGTCCACAAACGCTAAGCACAGGGGCCGATTATACTCCTCGGTCTTTTGTATAATCTGCCGAAGCGTGAGGATATGGCCTATGGTGCTATAGCCTTTTCGGAAGCCGGCTTGTTTGGGCGGCTGGAAGTCATCGAGCTTGCGCGTGAGTCGATTGGTAATGACCCTCGAAAGCAACTTATAAACATGGCTCAGGAGTGAGATGGGTCTGTAGTTCTTTAAAAGAGCTTTGTCACCCTTCTTGAAGAACAGCACCACCACACTCCTGGTCCACGACTCTGGAACGTCGCCCCCGAGGATAACGGAATTAAATAGCTTCTGAAGGGCTATTAAGACCGGCTTGCCGCCCGCCTTTAAAAGCTCTGCCGTAATTCCGTCATCTCCCGGTGCCTTACCGTTACGTAGTTGTTTGAGAGCCATTCTGATCTCGTACAAGCTGATGTCCGGGATTTTTTTACATAGATCCGTTTAAATACCAACATTTTTAACTAAATTATATAATTTTAAATAAAAAAAAATAAAAAACATTTCTTTATATTTCGTCTTTGTTAAATATGTTATTAGAGTTATAACATCAAACTGTATTTTATAACAGTTCAGCATTCAAATCAAAGAGTTGAGAGAGAAATATATGTACATTTTCAATACTGTGCTGCACTTATTTCCTTAGGGTTGTCACAGTTAGGTGCTTACCGGACACGGGATCTTCGGTAAGTACCTGCATAAAATTGGAAGAGAAGGGACCCCAGGATACCATGAATGTGGCGCAGCAATCGACGATTCGCGCCACACATTGAAAGTTTGCCCCGCCTGGGGGTCCCAGCGCCACGTCCTATCGATGGAACTCGGAATAGACCTGTCGTTGTCGACCGTCGTTTCACAGATGCTCGACAGCGACAGGTGTTGGTCGTCGATGGCCTCATTCTGTGAGGCCGTCATTACTAGGAAGGAGGCTGCGGAGCGAGGACGCGAGGCGCTTGCGTCCGCTGACTCGCTCCGTCGGCGGCGGCTAGGGAGGAGGAGACGCCGATATGCGCAACTCCTTCCACCGCCTTGAATGACGATAGGACGTGGCTAAATGGCCATGCGTAGGGGTGTCGGGGATCGAGTGTCATCAGACGATCTCTCTGGCACCCCTTAAAAGCGGGGAAGGGGCCGCTGTGGTTTTAGTGGGTATTCCGGTCACGCAATGACTGGTGAGTCCCACACACTCTTCCGTCTGTCACCGGTGGAGGAGTGTGCGTAAATGCATTTCCACAGCGTGAAAAAAAAAAAGGAAAAAGGGTTGTCACAGTTGTCAATTTATGATGAAACTTGCAGGCTTAAGTCATCCATAAATAATCTCGAATGTGAAATCAGTTTCGTCGACATTTCGTTTATTATAGTTAAATATTTATAACAGATATGAAAAAAATGGAAGATTAATATTTAATAACAAGTATCCGTTGGTGGAGTAAAATACAATTCACCACCCCCTCTCTTACCCGTGGATGTTGTAAGAGAGGACTAAGAAATTATAATGTGCATACAACATCTATGCAAGAGAAGCAAAACTCGAAATAAAACCCTATGCCAACACGTCTGACCAGCGTGGTATAGTAGGTCAATTTCCGCCCCATAGGAGGTCCGAGCCCAACAGTGGGACGTATATGGACTGAGATGAAATAAGTATTCATGGTGTGAGGATGATGATGATGATGAGTATTCATCTCAGCTCAGAAGGGTAGGTAAAGTTTACCTACTGTGCTGGTCAGGCAGGTTGGTTTAAGATTTCATTTCGATTTTTTCTTCTCTTACATAAATTTTCTGTATGTTATATAGTCGAATTTTACTATCCCCATGTGCAAGAAATGGGTTGGTCAATTTTCAACTGCGTTACTTTTTTTTACTGTTGATGGCAAACAAGCAAACAGCACACCTGATGGTAAGTGGTAGGGGAAGTACGTCCAAAATGACACAGTGTTTTTTTAATAATCAATAACTTTTTTATTATTCGTATTAGGAAAATAATTTTTTTATAAAACTTTGCTTATATTAATTGGTTTTCCATACCTTAAAGGATTTGTCACAAAAATCAACACTTACAAAAATATTTAGTCTTAAATGGAGATCAAGAAAAATCCGTTTTGTCCATACCGTATGGACAAAACGACACAAACCGTATGGACTAAATGACATACACAGCCATCAACATGAATACAATAGTAAATAACAAAAATTAATTGCACAATTCGCAAACAAATATTTTGGTACGCTTTGGCAAATCAGCACAGGCCGCGTGAACCCAACGACTGCACTTCATGCACCTCAACCACCTCACCAGGCTTTGAACGTGAGTAAAGATCGTTGCAGTATATACAGGCACAATCGTCTTCTTCGACTGCTTGATCAAGACCTTCTTCATCTGAGTCTTCATTAACATAAAGAGATTTAGTAATTGCCTGGATTCTTTTACGAGTTGTTTTTTTAGCTTCAGTCTCAGCTCGTTTGAGTTTTAATTCTACCATATTTGGTGATGATGTCAAAAGGAATGTTGTAGTTCGTTTCTTTGGCTTTCGTTTACCCTGACCACTTCCAAATTTACCTCTGGGAACTGGAGAAATGATATTAACCGGAACTGCTAAAGGACTTGTCATAGGAAAGGAACTTGTAGATGGTTGGGAAATATCTGAGTGGCCAGTCAATATGTTAGGAATATCATTAGTGACTACTATTGCGACTGAAGAATCCGATGGTTTAGATGGATTAGAAGAACTAGTGGACGGCTCTAATGAAGATTCAGGGGCCTCATTCTGTATCTGTGTCATAATCTCACCAGCCTCCAGGTCAATTGGCAACGATGGAAGAAGGTCATCATCCTGGATTTGGTCTGGATTATCAGCTGTGGAAGCCATTGGTATATTTGTTGTTTCAGCTGGTTCAAAAAAGTGATCTGGAAATATGTCCGGATTAACTGGCCCCAGACCAGTGCTTTTGAAACCATTGCATGCATTTTGAACTGAAGTAGTTTTTCCATAAGCTTGATTAAACAAATATCCGATCTGAAAAGCTGTCACCACTCTTCCTGGATGGTTTCTAAGCCAGACAGAAATTTCTTGGTTAAAATATGTCTTGAGAGGTCCATAAAAGCATACGTCGAGAGGCTGCATACGATGGGTGCAGTGAGGAGGAAGACAAACAATTTCGATTTCATTTTCCTTCGCAAAGTTCAAAGCTTAGAATGACTTATGGCTGGCATGGCCATCGACAATAAGCAGGACTTTATCATCATGACTAGCTTTAACAAAGCTTTGAAAATGATGGAGCCACTTCACGAATATTTCAGTAGACATCCATCCGTTTTCTTGAGCTACTCCTACGGTGCCAGTTGGTGCTTCATCCACGAGCTCGTTTTTCATATTCTTCCTAGGGAAAATCATGAAAGGAGGTACGTACCACCCAGCTGCGTTCATGCAGCACACGACTGTCACATTGGATCCTCGCTCTGGACTCGTAACTGACGTCGTACTTGCTTCCTGCCAGTGGTAGCCAAGATTTTTTGAGGTCTTTGGACAGTAGACAACCCCGATTCATTCACATTGTAGATCCGGTTTGCGTTGAATTTGTATTTGTCTATGTATTCTTGATAATTATCAAAAAACTTTTTTACCTGGGGTCTATTGAAAGCTTGGGCTCTGGCTGCGGAAGTAGGCTCAGATTTACGTAAAGATATGTCTTTATGGCGCCTTAAAAATCCATCTAGCCACTCCTGGCCAGCTTTGCCCTTTTCTTTATTAAAACTGTGTGCAAAGCCATTCTTTTCAGCCAATTCGAAAGCGAGTTCTTGGACCATTGTCCGCCTTAATCCAAACATGCGAGTTTCAAGTAGCTTGATATGCTCAACCAATTGTCTCTCGATTTGAAGAGGAAATGTTACTTGAAATCGGCCCAAACCTTTTGCTGCTGGTGGAATTCTTTTATTTTGTTTCAAAGCATGACGCTTTAGTGTAGCTTGTGGTACTTTGAAGGTCTTAGAAGCCAGAAGCCAACCCATTTTTTCTCCTGTACAGCTTCAATAGCTTTTTGCATCGCTTGCGGACTCCATGATTGCCGATTACTTGTCCTCTTATAATTCCGTGGCATATTACAATCCTGTGAATTAAAGAGATTTATATGTTTACTATTCACAATCTCTACGGACAAAACGACACACTATGTTGTTTTGTCCGTATTGGTTGTATGTCATTTTGTACATAACCTCAAAAAAATAACGATCCGAAAAATAATCTTATTGCAGCGACAATAATGTTGTATAATCTACACGATCACCTCAAGCACAAGATGCTTGAATATAAAAAACTATAACACAGTAAAATAACAAAAGAAAACTTACCGAAAAACAAAAAACTGACGACCACTAACAAACTTTTCTCCAAGCGCAAAACACAAATGTCAACATGGCGTCCGTTACGTATTTTAAATGACTCTGAGAAATCCAATGGTATATTTCCGGTGGGGGCGCTTCCTAATTGTCTTATTTTTGACTGTCTAAACTGCGCTAATTTTTAAATATCGCCAATGTGTCGTTTTGTCCATATGTGTCATTTTGGACGTATTTCCCCTACTGCCGCTCATGAACCTTTGCTATGCCACTGTTTAACGTGAAGGGAGTTTTTTTTGTGTGTGTATAGCTGTTGGTCGCAGATGACCTTGACAGCTTAGCCCGGGCTATGGGTGAGCGCTGATGGCTCACAACCCGGTAAGAAAGTTAAGCGAACATGCCAACATCGCCCGAGGGCTCCCCCTGTGGGGAACGACCCTCGTTTAGATTAATGACTTTTTCGCGGCGCGGTTTTCAACCTCGACGGCGAGGCCGATACCGCGGAGTTTTATTAGTTATCGCTGCGCGAGCGGTGTAAGTCCTTTTTTGGGCGATCGTAATGAGGTCATCCTCTTCATCAAGAAGATGACGGAACTTGACTAAGTCCACTCAAATATCTGGATATCTAGTCAATTACTGGAATAACTTTATTGCTTTGGGTTGCAGAGGTTAATTAAGTGGAAATCATAAAGGCTTAGTAAGATAGTAGAAGAACTTGAGAACCTGTGACTTGTCACCTTTCTATTAAATTATCAAACCCTGGTCAATAATAATGATGGTAAAAATGGCGTAGAAGGATCTTGGAAAATCAATACCAACTGCAATCATGAACCGCCCTATCACGTATAGCGACTATATCATCTTGTCTCGAAAAGGCCCATGTCTAGCAGTGGTGATAAAACGACGTTAATCACCCAAGTTTCAAACTGATTTTCGTACACACTGATTTTCGTAAATAAGCAACCGCATTTAGCTAGGACCGTTTTGATAAATTAAAAGAAAATCGTCTTCGTTTTCATCATCTGTTCGGTCCGAGGTTCATCTATAATGGGAGGAAAGTTGACCAACTTTTTTGGGCGTGGGCCATGGTTAACGCACACCGTCTCTCCGTCCGGGTGGTGGAAGGGCTGAACATAACCCCATAGATCTCCTCTCCTTCCCCATTGGACCAACCACCACCGGTCCCGAGTTCCTTGTCCTCCGTGGCCGGTCCGGCAAGGAAAATTCGCCTAGCATACCATGCTGATTATGCAGGTTAGAATAGCTTTTATTACAAGTATTTTTTCTTTTTATATACTTAGCAACCTTTAGTCCTCTTTTACGATACCCACGGGTAATAAATCGGGTGGTGAATTGTATTGTTACTCTGATACCACGCGGATGGATTAATTTAACGATACACCAAATTAAATGTAAATATTCATTAATTTTTGATTAAGACAGCCCTGTTAAAACGCAAGCAAGTATTACTCGGTGAGCAATTAACTTTTCAGATAGATCTATACTAGCATGGAATGGAGTAATGAATACACTGGCAATGATCCGTTTCCTATTACTTCGATTCTACCCGCTGATATTGTGAACAGTTTTTGATTGCAAATGCTAGCAGAAAGCTGTCAGCAACGTCTATTTGTGTAGTATTACAATGTCAATACTATTTTTATATGACTACTTTATAATCTTGTAAGTTATAAGCCATTTTTTTTTATTTTGTATGCCACGAGTACCTACTCAAGTATTCAGTCGTTATGCTATCATATGCTCTGGCGTATTGTTGTTGTTTGACATTAAGATTTATCTTTCTTCCGTGTGGTGAGGGAGTAAGAATACAATCCACCTCTTCTTTTCTATCCCGGAACTGTCATAGAAGATGTTTTACGGGATATAATACGCAGATAAAATCTATGCAAGAGAAAACTCGAAACGTAACGTTTGACCAGCGTGGTATAGTAGGTCAATTTCTCTCCCACCGGAGGAGGCTGGAGATCAGAAGTGGGACGTATATGAATTGTGATAATGATGTGTAGAAGGAAATGTCAACAGCAAACCTTATGCCAGCATTCTCCGTTCGCAGAGGGGGTCCAAACCTAACAGTAGGACTTGTGTGGGCTGAGATGATGAGTGATGAATTTTTATTTTTTGAAACAAATTTTTATACTAAGGAATACATCCTTGCGTCGCGGAAGAATTGACAAACGTCTTATTAATGGACAATAATTGTATCAATTACTCTTTACAACGATTTATAGATTGCTGAAAGAATATTTCGTGTGGTGACGGAGTAAGAACATAATTCGCCACCCCTACTCTTGCCTGTGGCCGACTAAGGGATTAAATATGCATATAAAATCTATAAAAGAGAACGAAAACTCGAAATAAAACATCCTGTAGCTGTGTTCTTGGACATGGAGAGGGCCTTTGACCGCGTCTGGCACTAGGGCCTTCTCTATAAACTGACTACCACCACCTCTACCCCACGACGCCTGGTCAGAGTAGTTCAATCCTTCCTTTATGATCACTCCTTCAGAGTTTCCGTTGGCAACACCCTGTCCTCCCTGGGCAGGATGGAAGCGGGTGTTCCCCAGGGAAGCTGCCTGTCTCCCCTTCTCTACAATATCTACACTAATGACATTTCCACTTCACAGAACTCCCTACTGGCCTTATATGCTGACGACGCAGCGTACATCTCTTCCCATCCCAACAGCCGCTACGCTGCCCTTATACTTCAAAGGGTGCTCAATCTGCTCCCTGAATGGCTCAATAACTGGCGAATAGCGATTAACGTCCCTAAAACCCAAGCCATAGCCTTCACCCAACCAAGGAAACGCCCAGCCCCTTTAACTCTCTTAAACTCCACCATAGATTGGTCCAACCAGGCGATATACCTGGGTGTGATCATAGACTATTGCCTCAACATGAAAGCAGACATGACGAGAATCATCAACACCACCCGCAACACGAGATCCCTGCTCCCCTCGACCGATACTAGGTGCCCCCGGTCTTCCTATTACCACCAAGCTCAAGCTTTACCGAACTTACGTCCGGTCCCGAATCACCTACGCGCCAAAATCTGGCCCTCTGCACGATAACCAAAGCCCCACGCTGCGTGAGAAACACCACCTAAGCCGCGACCTCAAGATGGAATCCATCGAAATCTTCGTCAAGAGAATAGCCTCCAACATGTTCCACAGAGCTGACTCTTCTTCCCACTCCTTTCTAAAGGACATTGCGCCTCTCCATTTGCGATCCCCAGACCGCCGTAGAGCCCTACAAAGAAGACTCCTGCCAAGGGACCTAATCTCCCCCTCTCCAGTTGAGGAAATCTCAACCTCAACCTCGACTTCTCTACAAACCAGCTAACACCCCAACCATCACCTCACAGACCTTCAACGCCGCAACCTGGATCCGCACGGTACTCCCGCGTGCTGATCTAAGTACACGACTAGTTCCGTCGCGACCCACACCACGGCCTCGGACTCGAGTACCAAGAACATTGCCATAAGGAAACCATCACACAAGATCTCCACTACCAGACGGGACCAGTGGCCGCCAAGTCCGCCTTGGGATGCGTGTCGCCTGGAGCGGGGCCTCCCCCGGGGCTACTGGGGGTCTCACTCTGCTTAGCTAGACCACCCCGAGGCAGTGAAGAACGGCCGCTACCCCCAACGAATCATTGTCACACCACAACCTACCGAAATATGTCGTAGTGCACTGCACCCACCACACTTAGATTCTGACTCCCGGCCAACTTGCCGCAAATCAAGAAGGATAACCGGACGACCTGCCACTAATTTTAGTGGCAGCGCTAGATTCCGCAGTAAAGAGCACACCTGCTCGAAACTGCCGCCGTTCCCCACCTCCGGTGAAGACGCAAGTCATCCCGTCGAAGAGGGAAACGAGGATAACAACCATGCTGTAGAATAAAGCCCTATGCCAACATGTTTAACAAGCAGGACTATATCAATTTCCCTCCTATTGTGGAGAAGACTTGAGCCCAGCAATGGGACGTACGAGTATATGAGTTGAAATGATGACGATGATAATGAAGAAAGAATATACACAGGATCAAATCTACAACACTCCGTACGAGAGGTCCGATACTAAGACCACTCTACAGTCTGTTCCGTATTCATCGTTCATTAATAGTTGTTTAATGCCTTCAAGTTTTTCATATATATAATCTGCTTATCGTGTTTGCGACTTTATAGATTTTGAAGTTCTTATAGGCAACCCTGTAAATACTCTCCAGGGCACGCATATGTATTATAGATTAACTTTAGTTAACTTGATTAGTTAACTTGATGACTTTAGTTAATTTGATTTTTTTTTTAATATTGATTTACTTAAAGCACTATAATGATTTCTGATGTTTACGCAAGTATCACACATTGTAAATAAAACTAATTTTCAGATTTTATGGCGTTTGTATTTGATTTTTGAATGTCCAACGTTTCGAACACTGTGCAGTGTTCATGGTTACCGGTGGACTAAGATGTCACACGTCCAACAAGTCATCGTTATTACAGAGATTTATAATTATCTACCCGATACAGAAAATTAGTTATTAAATTTTGACCCACATTTTGCTACAAATTTATTGTCAGTATAAGAAAATGAATCTATCTATCTAGATTATGATACCTCTTATTCCGCCTGAACACTGCAAAGTGTTCGAAACGTCGGGCAATCAAAAATCAAATACAAACGCGATAAAATTCGTAAAATAGTTTTATTTACAATGTGTTAAAGTACTATGTCGTAGCGACGAATACAACCAACGCTCACATTGCTCGTGGGTGCCATAAAGGGTGACTAAGACATTTACATTGACTTGCGTTAATTGCATCTGATAACATAGAGTTATCATATACATTCCCAAGGAGGAGTGACGTCAGGCAATTGGTCGATCTTAATACTATTGCCAAAATCTTTGCATAATGTACCATGAAAGAAGAGCACATATTGAGTCGATCCTAAGTGGTTGGGATCCCGAGATAATGAAGATGATAATGGCCGAAAGCATTTAAAGCATAATATTTGTTTAAGTTGCCCATTTATTATGATACATGTTGCGAGAAAATTATATCTTCGGCTCATAGTAGTATCTCGAAGATCAAGTAGTGATATTAGTAAAGACTTTCTCGGACTAGAAAAAGGTTAACACTGCAAAATGAATAAAAATACTTAGTCTGAATTCAGCTCGCGTTTATTTCTCACCTATAATTACTTCAAAAAAATATTTATCAAATATATTGGCTACTAACAAAATAATATGACGAGACAAGCGAGAAAATCTGTACTAACAGCAAGCTTGTCAGTTGTCACTAACTAGAACATTTCTTGTCGTTGGTTTCCTTTAGCTGACAACAGTCCTATCGGAGTAGTTTGCTAAACAAGAATGGATTGCGGGGACAAGACAGTGTTCAGTGTTCATTAGTGTTGAGACATTTTACAGATCGAACTAATGCCACTTCGACAGTTGTATAGTGCTGTGTTAGTGTTTATGTCAATATTTATTTGTTTTCCCTTTGAATTATCTATACTATATATCTTATTTCTCTTCTGAGTAATTCATAGCAAAGGTGTATTGATTTTAACTGTCTTTCAAACGGCAACATGTAATGGTGGTTTTCAACTTTTTGAGTATACGCCTAAGAAGATCCCATTGTCACTGATTCAGGATAATGAGTGGGTGGCAGTAAAATCGAGAGAAATACTTGAATATTATAGGCAACACATTATATATAACATACAAGTTCAGCATTGGCGTCTTGAAACCATCGACTTTCATATCAATTTTACATTTATATCAATTCGGAACGACGGTCACCGACGCCTCTTAATCTGGGAACATGCAGTGCCCCTGCCAAGTCGAACGAAAACGCGCCATTGCCTTAATATTCTTTTCTCGAAATAGTTTAGGCCATTTTCGACCCTATAACTTCATTGAAAATGAAACTAGAAGTATCAATTTTCAGTAGTAAAATCTTATTATAAATACGGTATCTATATATTAATATGTAAAGCAAAAACTTTGTACCCCTTTTTTGAAAGTTACGTGGATGAAAAAGTATGAAATTTGGCACAGTTGATGTATATAATGAGGAGAAGTGCATGAAACTGAAATTTCATATAATAATGGATTAGAAATGCATTAAATTTATTAAAAAATGCATTACGCACACTATAACGCTATCGCTACACACACACACACACACACGTTTGTGTGAGTGTGTTGCGTAGCAACGCTTATACACTTTTGTTTACGGTTAAAATCTCTGGTCGAACTGAATGTCAAACAATCATAATTATGATGACAATGTCTATTAGAGATTTGTGCTTATATATTAGTTATTAGTGAAATACAGCTTGCTCAATTTACAATTATACATAAATAAAATTAAAGAAAACTGTGTAGCAGAAAAATTAATTAAAATTAATTATGGCCGAATTTCGACCACACGGCGACCACTAGTATTTTAAACTACATTCAATTTGAACCAATAATCTAAGAATTATAACTAGTCAAAGTTTCGTAGTTTTGTCACCCACTCACTGACCTTTCTCTCATAACGGTTTTCATCGTATGCTTGAAATTTTTATCTATAAGATAAAAAATTAAGCTGAATGTTTGGTTCTTCGCCGGTTGCCAGACAATTAACGATGCTATTGAAATTTTTGTTTTAATATTTAAATAAAATTAATATACGTCTATGTACTATGATATCATAGTACATAGACGTATATTAATTTTATTTTAAGTTATAAGCATATCATCATCATCGTAGCTCGGAGGGTAATTGACCTACTATACCATGCTAGTCAAACGTGTTAGTATAGAGTTTTATTTCGAGGTTTCATTTTCTTGCATAGATTGTATCTGCATATAATAATCCCTTAGTCGTCTTTTACGACACCCGCGGTCTATAAAGGGGATGGTGAATTGTTTTCTTAGTCCGTTACCACACGATATACAAAAAATATATATTACACAATAATATACTATAACTAGCAACCCACCCTCGCTTCGCTTCGGTTATAGGTTATAGTCGTTTTACCCGCATAGTTACCGTTCCCGTGGGAATACCGGGATAAAATATAGCCTAGTTTACGCCCTGATATTATAGCTTTCCATTGGTGAAAGAATTTTTGAAATCGGTTCAGCCGTTTTGTAGATTACCCGGAACAAACAGACAGACAGACAGACAGACAAAAATTTTTTAATTGCCATTTTAGGCATAGGTGTCGTGCAAATAACCGTGTGAGCATGAAAAAAGTCTATTATTTTGACATTACAAACAGACACTCCAATTTTATTTATTGGTATAGATAAAAATAAAGCAGAGAAATAATAATGGTTATAATGGAGATTCGATATTGTTGTGATTCTTTGCGACTTCCGTATAAAACAAAACTGAACGCGCTGAGGCAAAACTTATTGTACTATTTTTTTATACAAAATCGGAGACGACGTCGTTAGCGTGTGAGATATCGAGTGAAAAATAACAAACCCAGTATAAAAGGAACGTAAAAATATTAATATTTTCGAGGCATATATACAGGGTGACTGGTAAAAGATTGTACATATTGAAGGAGGGTATTCAGTACTCGATTCTGATACCAAATATATAAAAAAAATTGGTACTTAAATTTTGAACTAATTATCTTATAAAAATATTTAGTTATGGACACATGGGATAGGTCAACGAACGTCAGTAATTGTAGGTACTAAACAGTTCGCGCATTGAACTAGTTACATTTTACGTAAATATTCTACCTATGCGACTCGACCCAGTAGGTATTTTTTTCGTCGCAGCCGCAGACAGAGGTCAACGTAAGGTGTGCAAAGCTATTGTTGTGAGTAGAAACAAATCATTTTATCTCAGGATTGGTAAGAGCTATGAATCTGCAAATAACTTTAGTGTTTTATGACATTATTCTTACACCTAGTTTAAATAATTCTAGTAATAAATATCCAAAATCTTGACAACAGTGCTAACAAAACTGTTACTCGATATCGGTATCGGTGTATCGCCAGTAGGGTGACAATATTTTTGGAAGTCTTGTAACACTAATATTGTTGATGTTTACTATGTAGTTAATTAATATTATCTTCTTTTTACACTTTAATTAGTTACATGTGGCCATTATCTATCGTTTCCTTGAATATGTACAATCTTTTACCAGTCATACTGTATATTCTAGACCTACTAGGGGTGTTTAGACTTTTTGAAATGCCCATGAGACTTAATAATTATCTTCCCACAAACAATTTATGCAATTTAATTCGAAGGGTAAAACTTGGCACGAAAAACTGAACGAAAACTAACTGCACATATGGCATACTAGTCTTAACTACTAGCATGTCATTACGATTGTCATTTGATTCCCGGACATAAAAATACGATTCAAAATAGTTTTTGAATCGATTCAAAATGTGTCCGTTAATTGTATATTTCTTAAATGCCCCGCAATATAATAATTCAAATGTAGTATAAACATATAGTCAAAAATTCAATGCGTGTATATGTGTAAAAATAATATATTATTATTTAATTTACCGTGCAAATCATAAAACCGGCTGAGGACTACCAAACTGCGATCGCCAAATTGTCTTCGACTAGGGCGGCATCAGGCGCAAGTACTCACACCTGCGCCGCCCAAGTCGCCAGTGGAACGTTTCGCCGTAGAAAAGTTCCTGCCGTGGACGATCCGCCGACTTCTTCCGCGAGACGACTGACTCGTAAAGGCCGATACCTTTGACCGTGTCCATAACATTATCACCTTAAAGTGACCTAAGTCCAACAGTACATATATGCTGCTAAATAGCAATCTTGATAGATTTACATTACATATATAAATATAAAGAACATTGAATGAAGAATTAATTTCTTCTAAAGTATCCTTGTTTGCTTAAACTCAAGCGGAAGCCTTTATATAATTCATTCATTTAAAAGCAATAAATCACTGTCTAAGTCATATACATACATAAAGGATCATGTCCATTACATTACTTTTTGCTTAAGCATAAAATTCAGGTCAATTTTTACTAAACATTTATTTCAATTTTAAAATCGATTTCATTAGCTAGGAATGAGTGATTCATAAATGGATTTGGTTCTAAAGAAACTCCTTATACTAGGAGAGTATTGACATCCTCAGCAAGATAATAAAGCTTGATGATAAAGATTTGGTAGAGATTTCCTTTTTGTACAGACAGAAATACGTGGCATGATAATTACAGCTAATGAACTTACAAAAAATTTTGGTAGCATGAGATCTGTTCCGGGAGCATCTCCATCGACTTGTTCCCCGGCTTGTCGGCGCGGCGTCCGCCCTTTCGCGGCTGATGTTGAATGTGGGCGGACCCAGTGCTACGTGCCGACAGCTGTAAGTGGGGGTGATCCGGTCGATAGCCCTGTATGGAGCACCGGTGTGGGCGGCGTCCCTGACCGTCCGTCTTAGGGCCCTCCTGTGGCGACCACAGAGGGTCATGGCGATCAGGGCCATACGGGGTTACCGCACGGTGGCGACGGAGGCATCGTGCCTCCTGGCCGGAACTCCCCCGTGGGACCTGGAGGCGGAGATGCTCGCCGACATTTATCGGCGGGTATCGGAGACGCGCGCTCGCAACGGCATGGTCTCCATCAAAGAGATCACTGCCTGGCGGGTCGACGCCCGCCGAGAAGTCATTGCCCGTTGGGCAGTCCGGCTGGAGAGTCCTCGGTACGGTATCAGGACCGTCGAGGCCCTCCGGCCGGTGCTGATGGAGTGGTTGGAGCGGATGCACGGGGTGCTTTCCTTCCGACTGGTGCAGGTGCTGACGGGGCACGGTTGCTTCGGGAAGTACCTGCACAAGATTGTCAGGAGGGAGAGCACACCGTCCTGCCACCACTGCAGTTGCGACGAGGACACGGCGCAGCACACGCTCGAGGAGTGTGCTGCATGGGAGGGGGATTGCCGTGAAGTCGTCGCAATTATCGCTGCCGACCTGGCGCTGCCGACCATCGCCAGGGAGATGCTCGTCAGCGTCAGGAACTAGGACGCGGACGCCGCCTTCTGTGAGGCCGTTATCTCAATCGTGTGCGAGTAGAAATCCTATTCGGCGACACGTTCCGCTGCCGGCGACTCGGGCGGCGCAGGCGCAAGTATCTGCGCCTAATGCCGCCCTTGCCGAGGCTACAGGTGATCGGACCGGAGAATTGTCCGTCACCCGCAGAGAGGCTAACCGCGCGACGGCGACCGACGTCCCAGGACGTCGAGAGGTGAGGGTACCCGAAAGGGTATTGCGTCGGGCCGACCACTGAGGGCAAGTCACATCTGCTCCCGTGGTCGGCCCAACAACGAGGTGACGTGGGTACAGGTGGGTTATGGGCCCGCGCGCCGTCCTTTCATCGCCCCGGACGGACTGGACCGCGCGTGCGCTTACCATAGCCCACCCATAAAAAAAAAAAAAGCATGAGATCTGTATATCTTGAAAAACCAATAGATATAGCGGACAAACGAGTATCGGAAGATATGTAAATAACAAATACTAGTTGGTTCAAACGGTTCATTTAACAGAAGTGATTTTTCACGGTGTCTGATTTCATTATTTACAAAACAGTGTCATAAATCCAACAATATTGGACCAAAATAACACCAGTCATTCCGTTTTATCATACACTGTTTTATTGGCGTAGTTTACATAATATAGTGATGTCTTTCAACTATTTACAATATGAATGTTTGAACTATAAGTCGAGCGTGAGAATTCCTTCCACGTAGCCAATTTATTATCTCAAATTTATTAGACGTCAGTAATAGCTCTACAATAGTAAGTTTAAGGCTTACTTGCCTGAAATTGCTATAAAACAAAGGCCTCTGGACTCTACAGCAGTATATATATATTTCAACACAGATAGTATGTTGGTGTAGTACACTTATATTAAAATATATTTGTACGCTAGAACAATTTTAACAGTGGTAGGCCCACACTGTCTATAGCCTCTTGTCAATAGCCGTCGGTCGGTCCGTCCAAGGTACACACTACTTACAACACACACTCTCGCAGAAAATCAACGTCCGAGTAAAAAATTTGTTACTACTCTTCGTTCAGTGAGCGCGGGAGTCGGCAAGCCCAACTTTCAGTGGGTGCTTGCGCATGGTAGGTTTTAATGATGTTTTCAGCATCATCGAATCGCATTGTACGCATTAACACTCCCTTCAGTTTCTTCACAGTAGGCAGCGGCTTTACAAAGGTCCACGAGCGGCAGTACCACTTAGCATTAGGTGCTGTTTGCTCCTTTGCCACCAATAGCAATAAAAAAAATGATTGCACACTACTTACAAAGTTCTATCAGATATCGATAAATATAAATAGCTCGTTTTTTTTTGGGTGGGTTACGGTCGGCGCACTCCTCGCTCCACTTCATCCGGGGTGATCGTGGGACGTAAGCACGCACACTCGTAACCCACCCGTAACACGTCGCCTTCATCGTTGGGCCGATCACCGGAGCAGGTGACTTGACTTCAGTGGTAAATATAAATAGCTCATAACACAACATCTAGTATTCACTAAACACAAATCAAACACTAAACGCATACTTATTGTGATCTAGAATCAACCGTCAGATAAATGTTATGAAGTAATAACGTAAATAATGAAATGTATAAAACAAAAGTGTGATTGCTATAATGGTCAAGATAGCAGCTTTCTTCAGCTTTCTATCGGAGGTTCACTTTATATGCAAAATAATATTTTAAGCGAATCGCAAATAACTATTCTGATATTGGCTGTTACTTCTGTTCGTTAACTGTAAATACCTAAATGCTCTCACAATTCCCATTATCAATTTATTAATTACTGCGAGGTGTTATCTTGAAGTAAAATGTATATTCAAATAACTCATGACTGTCCTAATCTTCAATATAATATTGTAATGTAAGAACCTAAGCACGTAATGAAAAGGACTATCCTACGTTCCGTATGAACTACTGCGTAACGTTCCTTTAACATTTTTTAAATTGTCCTTTAAATCTTAATAGTAATATTGAAATTATAATAGAAGCTATCCTCAAAATAAGTTATACGTAACCACAATTTTGTAATTGTTTATTGTAATATTCGGTATTATGACTATGAAAACCTAAGACTTGTTAAAACACAAAGCTTTGAATGTTAGTATTTCATCAGATTAGCTCTCTCCATTCACAGTGGCACAATGGGCGTTTCATGTCAAGATTATAATTGGTTGTCAGCGGCATTGTTCGGCTATACCTACATGATGTAGAAAATATGTGAGGTTGAAATTTCGAAATGTATCTTTGTTAACTACGGATTTATTTTTCACCTCATTAAACCTATCTGTATTTTGATATATTGTAATTAGTAAAATTTTATATACGGGAATAAATATGTATATACATACACATACTAACACATACCATTATATCATTAACAAATAATGGAATTTTGTATTCCTAATTAACAGATCCTAATTTCTTGTATGGATTTCGTTAAAAATACAATATGACGTCATCAAATATGATTGAGGAATTACCACTGTTCCCGTGGGGAGGTTGAGGTCTAGCAATGGGCGTCGAGAGTACGATAAATAGATGGAACTATGTTTAGAATTTTGCAACATTTATGATGAACAAATTACCATTAAAATAAGTATTGCTTTATATTCTTGCATTTTATTTCAGATATAACTTTCTTATTGCAAAGAAGTTCTTAGGACTTCGTCTTTGGAATATGAATACACTGTTGGAAGACATTTACATATTTACAACTCCAGCGCGTTCTGAAATTATGCCCATACACTCGTAAATTATATCAAAGCAGTTTGGGTACTCTCAACTCCAGTTCAACACCTTAGGGATTACCTAAGGCTTAACAGTAAATTTCCAAGAGAACATGGAAATATTCAAATACTTAACATGAATATTAAGTTTTTATATTATATTTGTGTCTTACGGTGCTCAGCAATTAATATTATCAATTATATTACATTACTTGTGAGTGTTGTAAAAGACAGCAGAGTGTTGATATCAGGTAGTGACTAGTCGGAAAACTATTGGCAAAACTTTTACCAGGGCAAACTTTATCAGAGATAATTATATACTAGGTCGACCCTAAGAAATTGGGATAAGAGTAGAATGATGATGATATTATTTGTCTTTGATTATTTTGCCACTTACATCATTATAACTACGCTTTACTTGATATTAAATTAGATATCCGTAAAAATAAAATAATAAAAAAAAATTCTTATATTTACGCGAGTATTATACATCCTTACTAATATTATAAATGAGAAAGTAAGGTTGTTTGTTTGTTTGTTACGCGTTCACGCTTAAATCACCAAACCGATTTCAAAAATTCTTTCACCAATGAAAAGCTATGATATCAGAGAGTTACACAGACTATATTTTATCTCGGTATTCCCACGAGAACGGGAATTACGCGGTAAGGTGTCTGAAACCGAAGCGAAGCGAGGACGGGTTGCTAGTTATAAATAAAACTACTTTACTTTATCGCCTTTGCATTTGACTTTTAATTGTCCGACGTTTCGACGAATTTACGGTGTTCATGGTCACGAGCAGACTAAGATGTCTGCCGTCCAACAAGTCATCGTTATTTCAGACATTTATAATTATCTACTAGCAACAGAAATTAGTTATTAAATTTTGACCCACATTTTGGTATAAATTTATTGCCAGTACAAAAAGAAAATTATTCTATATTATCATCATTTCAGCCTATCGTCGTCCACTGCTGGACGTAGGCCTCCGTCATGATGCGCCACAGAGTATGGTCCTGTGCCGCCTGCATCCAACAACGCCCAGCAACCTTCACCAGATTGTCGGTCCATCTAGTTGGCGATCGGTATCGTCCTACACTGCGTCGTCTGATATGTGGTCGCCACTCGAGAATCTTTCTTCTCCAGCGGTTGTCGGTTCACCGCGCGATTTGGTCTGCCTATTGCCACTACGTGCTAATTCTACGCGCTATGTTGGTTACACCCGTTCTTCTGCGGATTGCCGTACTTTGGATTCTATCACGCAAAGAACGTGGGTCGTCGAACCACTAAGGGATATCCCTTAGTGGTCTTTTACGCACGCTATAGTATGCTTGCAAGAGAAGGAAAACTCGAAACAAAACCTTATACCAACACGTTTGACCAGCATGATATAGTAGGTCAATTTCCCTCCCATAGTGCAGGAAGCCCGAGCCCAATAGTGGGACGTGTATGGGCTGAGATGATCATAATGAGATGATAAAAATATATCTTGAGTTAATCCTATAACATCAGCTATTTAGCATTGAATATTCCATCAAAATTGATCGGTGTGTTTCAAAGATAATCAGACGGAACTGATAGATAAACAAGCAAATAAAAGATAAAATAATAATTCTAGCAAAACTTAATATTTTGTAACTGTAAATATTAAATAGATAGATATTTGTTAATTTGTATAAATTCGATTGAAATTTATCAAGATCACAAAAATAAGCGAAATAAAATTCAGCAATAAATAAGAAAAAGCCATTATAATAATTTAGTACTGCACTACTAAATTGTCGCGTAACTACAAAATGTATATTTATTTAATAACTTTATAAACTTATTCTGCACTTACTCCACCGTATCTTAATGCAGCTCGTGACTTCGCTTCACACAGAACTTCGTGAATAGAATATTTTTAGTTTAATGTTATTTAAAAATCTTTATATTTTGATCAAAGTTTTAGCTAATGATGGTTAAATAATGTCATTGAATAAATCATAATCTAAGCGGATATTGATATAGTTTTAATAAAATAGTAATTTTGAGATTCCTGCATCAATTTTCATTGTAGATAAATCGATCCTATATAGCTTGCATCTTGCCCCAACTTTTATTATTTTACCAGTCTAATTAATAGTAGGCGTTCCCCTATTTTATCATTAGATTCCTAGTCAAGCCTCTCTTCCCCAAGAGTTGTTGTGATATGAACTACCTATTCACTTATATGGTACGAAATCGAAATTAATCAAGTGTCTCTTTCCAAGTGTCGATAAGCAATATTTATCGCCGGATACTGTAAATTAGGATACTATAGAAAATATTCAGAATAACAAGATATAACAGAAGTAGCATCAATGCAATAGAAAAAAAACTGGACATTAAAACTATGCTAACAAGCCTGACCAACCTCATATACTAGGTCGATTTTGCTCTCATTATGGAGGAGGCCTGAGTTTATATGGAACTAGCTAACCCATCTGACGTTGTTCTGGTCAAATAAAATTAAAAAGTAATTCTCCTTGAAATCGATAGGAGCGCCATCTATCGGCTCCAATTGTAAATCTAACCCATTCTCGAATCCCCTGAAACATACAAAAAAAAAAATTCATCAACATCGGTCCGGCCATTTAGGAGAAGTTCAGTGACATACATACGTACACAAGAAATATATATACATATATATAAAAAGATGAGATGATATTAATGAGATAATGAATACACAGAGGCGACGATACAAATTCATAATCAAAAATTCGACATTGAAATACAACATAGATTCCATAACAATAGCATTCTAAGCATCGTCATGTTCAAGACAGCCTTTAATTACAAATATTTCTGTTTAATAAAATTATACGATATATATACACCCTCATACTTAAAGCCTCATTTTCAATATATTTGTTACAATCATGACCGCAACCTTCGTTCCTCTAACAATCTTCTTCTTTCTTGTCCCACTCATAGCTCCAGTTTGGTTCATTCTTCTTTCTTCATTCAATCTATTTTACTGTGGACCGCCCTCCCTCTTGAAATCAGGCAATCCAAAACACGTGAATCATTCAAATCTAGAGTTCGTAAGTTTTATATTGATTTATTGGCAGATCGTTCTTCATAAATTTTCGAGTGTATATTCATGTAGGTATATGTGTATTTGTATATATATATTTCTATGAGTATGT
The DNA here is from genome assembly GCA_032191425.1 of Lymantria dispar. Lineage (NCBI taxonomy): Eukaryota > Metazoa > Arthropoda > Insecta > Lepidoptera > Erebidae > Lymantria > Lymantria dispar. The sequence goes on along the minus strand of CM063452.1, from coordinate 24,015,818 downwards.
ATTATATGTAAATATATGTAAGGTTTATTATTTTTCATATTATTGTTATTTAGATATACAGGTATATATTTTTTTAACATAAACAGACTTAAGTAGTTATCTCAATAATTTTCAATATCAATGGCACCTACTATAATATTTCGTCATCACCCAAAGGTTGGCTGGAAGAAAATGCCTATGGCATTAAGTCTGCCTATGTACTTGTGCATGAAATTTAAATAAATAAATAAATACGAGACTTTTAGTATAAAGGTTAAACTTCCTTTTTTTTTGTGTGAGCTATGATCACCACGCGAGTCGTCCGCTCCATCCGCGGTGACGAAAGGACAGCGCGCGGCACCATAACCCATCGTATTCCCTCTCCTTCGCCATTTTGCCAACCACCAGTACCGAGTCTCTTGCTGTCCGTGGCCAGCCCGGTGGGATACCCTTTCTGGTATCCTATTTTTCTCTAACACCCTTTCCAAGAGGTCGGTCACCCTCATGCTGTCAACCTCTCTGCGGGTGACGAACTGCCTAACAGAAGGCGGTGACCGCGTCCCAGTTCCTGACGTTGTCGAACATCTCCTTAGCGATGGTCGGCAGTGTCAGGTCGGCACCGATGATTGCGACAAGTTCACGGCGCTGCTCGGCCCACACGGCACACATCTCAAGCATGTGCTGCGCCGTGTCCTCGTCGCAATCGCAGTGATGGCCGGACGGTGTACTCTCCCTCCTCATGACCCTATGCAGCTATTTGGCGTAGCAACCGTACCCCATCAACGCCTGCACCAGTCGGAAGGAAAGCACTGCCCGCCAAAGCAAGCCCGTGCCGCTGATCTAACCACTCCATGAGCCCCGCCCGGTAGACCTCGACGGTCTGAACACCGTACTAAGGCCTCTCCTGCCGGACTGCCCCACGGGCATTAACATCGCAGCGGGCGTCGTCCCGCCAGGCGGCCATCTCACTGACCGAGACTAAACCGCTCCCGGCCCACGTCCCCGACACGACGCGATGGTAAGTTCGCCAAGCATCTCTGCCTTCAAGTCCCACGGGAGAGTCCCGGCGAAAGGGCAAACATCATGTAGATGTAATTCAACTATCTAGCTATTAGCTTATATAACTCCATTATTGAATATATTCGTCGCTAAACAAAAGCCAAAATAGAAACACTTTCCACATCCACGCTTCTGATCCTTTTTTTTTTGGCCGCTTCTGATCCCAGCTAGTTTTTGAGACATTGTATTCTCAACGTTTCAAATGCATCATTATAGAATAAAGCTTAAACATCTGTAAAATTTTGGTTTAATAATCGGTTAGCTCGGCGTAGTCACATCACGATGTTATGGAAAATAGTTCATATTCAGTCAATTTACATTCTGCACCCGTTTGCTGTTGCGGCTGGTTTATTTTAAAAATATATTTCAAAATATATATTTCAGTTCCTGTATTGATATTTTAAAGTATAACATAATATAGGTATAGCTGAATAATAAGCAGCTAGACTGAAATTTGTATTTATAGATCTAGCTGACCCGGCGAACTTCGTACCGCCATAATTTTTTCTTAAATATATTTTCTAAATTGCCGAATGTATAGTCTCTAATGGAAGAACCATTACGGCTTTGTCTTGGTCGCGGCATTGTTAATGATGATTCAAAGAGAATCCAAATAACTGATTATTGATTTCTGACAAAATTATAATTATCAAATTTTGAACCATACTTAACTATAGACAAAATTACGTTTAGCTGTCATTTTCATTTTGTTATTACATATCAAATGCGTTTTTGTTATCCTACGTTTCATAGTAACTTGTATTCTCTTTGACATGAGTTTCGGCGCGAATATGGAAATGTCATGTTAAGCTCTTGTTCGTTTTTTTAGCGTTTTATAGTGTTATATTCAATAATTTTGCTGATATTTTATGTAATATAATACAATTAAGGTGCTGAAGTGTGGTGAATGTGATATAAGAGTGGTTTACGTGTATTTTCACATTCTACCAAAATTCCTAGAGAAATCATTTAATTAGGTTTTCAGCGCCGAATTAATGGTAACGACTTGATTTACTGACGGACATGACTATAAATAATCTATTCTATATTAAGAAATGTTAAATAATATGAAGAAAATTGTATCAGACTTGGCTATATGGGTTTTGATCCCTTTGCCTGCCCGAATGGACAACCAGAAACAAAAAAACAATCTCTTTGACATTTTATGGCACGTCACACGGGAACGCGACCGAACGGGTTAAAAACTATCTCATTGCCATCAAGAAGAAGAAGAACGGGATAAAAAATCCAGTCCGTCCAATCCTATGTCCGTCTCCTGGTTCTAAGCTACCTCCCCACCAATTTTCAGCCAAATCTGTATTGGTGGTAGGACCACAGTGTAGACAGTCTTTTGTCTGCAGTCGCGGGCCGGTCCGTCCGGGGCAGTACCACACTCTCGCAGAAGATCGACGTTTGAGTAGTAGCAATTTGCTGCTGCACTTCGTTCGGTGAGCGAGAGAGCCGGAAGCCCAACTTTCTGGGTGTGTTTGTGTGCGGCGGGTTTTGGTGAGGCCTGAAACCTGCGGTGGTGAGGTCTTGGTCGGGATATTGAGCGTGAGGGGCTGGCATGGTGTACAGGGAGACCCGATGGGAATGGTCACCGCCGGCCACCTGCCAGTCAGCAGGGGACCCGAACCCAGGATCATCCTCCCTGGGAGGCTGTCCCACCAACCGGCAAAAATCCCGTTGGGTAGTCGTCGTGCCGGTGTGGGAAACCGGAGTGGACCTCGGCGGCTACGCACGGGGGGGCATTGGGGGCCCTTCCGTGCATCGTGTCAGCTCCTCACAAAACTCACTCCTCGACCATGCACTATGCCCCGCCCATTTTTTTTTTTGTATCACCGAACTCCGTTGTACACATTCACACTCCCTTCCTCCTCTTCTTAAACAATAACTCATGGCCAAGAAAAATAAAAAGAGAACGTTTTCTACGGCGGTCCCCTTATCCACATTTGATGTGGATTTTTGCAATATCAGGGGTCTACATAGCAATCTCGACGCCGTCCACCATCACCTCGAGACGGCGCGGCCTGCCTTACTCTTTTTAACGGAGACGCAGATAGGTGCTCCTGATGACATTTCGTACCTAAAATACCCCGGCTATGAGTTGGAGCATACCTTCCGTCGTAAAGCCGGGGTGTGCGTATTCATCCGAGGTGATATCTGCTGTCGCCGCCTTCGGGCCCTCGAACATGGTGACTTGTCAATCCTGTGGCTACGCGTAGACTATGGAGGCCTTACCCGCATCTACGCATGCCTCTACAGGTCCCATGGCAGTGATCCGAGGTCAATTCAATTATTTGAGAACGTCCAATGGGGGATTGACGAAATATTGGAGCAGTGTCCATCAGCGGAGGTGGTGGTTCTTGGAGACTTCAACGCTCATCATAAAGAGTGGCTGGGATCCCGAACCACTGACCTCCAGGGTCGACATCTCTTCAATATGGTCTCGGCCTATGGTCTCTCACAACTGGTGACACAGCCCACCCGTATCCCAGATATTGAGAGCCATGAGTCTTCTTTACTGGATCTTCTGCTGACTACACACCAACACGGATATCACGTAGTGGTTGAAGCCCCTCTTGGATCTTCTGACCACTGCTTGGTTCGTAGCTGTGCCCCTGTTGTAAGGCCTAGTCGTTCTAAGGCGACTGGGACTCGCAGAGTCTGGCAATATAAGTCAGCAGATTGGGATGGACTCCGCGAGTTTTACGCATCCTACCCATGGAAGCGGCTTTGCTTCACCTCTGGGGACCCTGGCATCTGTGCGGACTGCGTTACCGATACGGTTATTACGGGGATGGAATTATTCATCCCCAACACCAAAATACCCGTCGGTGGCCGCAGCCGACCCTGGTTTAACAAAACCTGCAGGACGGCTGCATGCCAGAAACAGTCCGCATATCGGGCCTGGAATAGGGCCAAAAAATGCCAGGACCCGAACGCCAAAGAGGTGAAGCGGAAATTTAACGCCGCTTCTAGATCTAGTAAGAAAGCTATTGCCAGAGCCAAGGCGGCACATGTTGCCAGAATTGGCGAGCGATTGCAAAGCTATCCCGCTGGGAGTCGTGCATTCTGGTCGCTCGCCAAGGCTGCTCAAGGCAACTTCTGCCAGCCCAATCTCCCACCACTGCAGAAACACGATGGTAGTCTGGCCCACAGCGCAAAGGAGAAGGCCGATCTTCTAGGTCAATTCTTTGCCTGTAACTCGACTTTGGATGCCGGAGCTGCCACACCACCTACTATCCCACGGTGTGAAAGCTCACTGCCCGAAATCCGCATCACGCAGCGAGCGGTTAGGCGGGAGCTGCGGCTTTTAGACGTCCATAAGTCGAGTGGACCGGATGGCATCCCTGCAGTGGTACTAAAGACGTGCGCCCCTGAATTGACTCCCATCCTCACGCGCCTATACCGACTTTCCTACGCTACTAATAGGGTTCCGTCTTCGTGGAAGGTAGCCCATGTCCACCCGATCCCTAAAAAGGGAGACCGGTCTGACCCATCGAATTACAGGCCAATTGCGATAACATCCTTGCTCTCCAAGATAATGGAGAAGGTTATAAACCGCCAGCTTCTGCAGTACCTTGAGGATCGCCAGCTTATCAGTGATCGCCAATACGGCTTTCGTCATGGTCGGTCGGCTGGTGATCTTCTTGTGTACCTCACACACCTTTGGGCAGAGGCCTTGGAGGGCAAGGGTGAGGCGCTGGCGTTCAGCCTAGATATCGCAAAGGCGTTCGATGGGGTCTGGAACAAGGCACTTCTATCGAAGCTACCATCATACGGAATCCTCGAGGGACTCTGTAATTGGATCGCCAGCTTTTTGGATGGTCGGAGTATAAAAGTCGTCGTAGATGGCTCCTGCTCCGATACCATGACCATTAATGCTGGTGTACCACAAGGCTCGGTGCTTTCCCCGACGTTGTTTATCCTGCATATCAATGAGCGCTCTCTGGGGCGGGCCTCGGAATGGGGTGAACGGAACCTAGTCCAGTTCAAACCCACAAAGACACAAGTTTGCGCGTTCACTGCAAAGAAGGACCCGTTTGTCATGGCGCCACAGTTCCAAGGAGTAACTCTCCCAATTTCTGAGAGTATTGGGATTCCCGGCGTCAAAATATCGAGCAAAGTCCAGTTTGGGAGTCATTTGGAGGACAAAGCCAAATTGGCAAGCAAAAAGTTGGGTGTCCTGAACAGAGCCAGGCGGTACTTCACACCGAGACAGCGTCTTGTGCTATACAAAGCACAAGTTCGTCCTCATGTGGAGTACTGCTCACATCTCTGGGCAGGTGCGCCCAAATATCAGCTAGACCCACTTGACTCCCTGCAAAGACGGGCTGTTCGAATCGTCGGGGATCCCAATCTTACGGACAGATTGGAGTCGCTGGAGCAGCGGAGAGACTTTGGGTCACTCTGTGTACTCTACCGACTCTTTCACGGGGAGTGCTCCGAGGAACTGTTTGACTTGGTACCACCGTCACCATTCTACCAACGTACCACTCGACATCGTAGCAGGGTTCATCCATTTCACCTGGAAACGTTATGGTCTTCAACTGTACGTTTCCAGCGATCATTTCTCCCACGTACGTGCAAGCTCTGGAATGAACTACCTGCTGCTGTGTTCCCGAGCGCTATGACATGTCCTTCTTTAAACGAGGTTTAAGAAGAGTATTTCCTTCACGGTAGGCAGCGGCCTAGCTGTGCCCCTGGTATTGCAAAGGTCCATGTGCAGCAGTTTCACTTACCATCAAGTGTGCTGCTTGCTCGTCCGCCACCGTTGGCAATAAAAAAAAAAAAAAAAAAAGCCGTGCTTGTGTTATAAATAGCGTAACTAACACGACTTTCTTTTATATATATAGATTAAAAAAATAGCTTTATTTTCTGCTATAACGGTAGATTTCATCATTATATCTCAGCCTATCTGTTTCAATATTCAGATGATATTTTTAAGTATAGTCATTTTTTATGAAAAATTTACATAAATTTTTATCAATGATATTTCCCCCTATATGAGTTTATTGCATATGGTGATCGATTAAGAATATAATTAACCATTTTTATCATACTCGTAGGTGTCGTACATGACTAACTGTAATTATATTCATATAACATCTAAACAAGACAAGGAAAAGTCGAAATAAAGTCCTAAATCAAACCGTCTCAGCAGCGTAGTTTAGCAGGTCAATCATACTCTTATTGTCTAGATGAAATGTATCACATATTATATTGATTTAATATTGTGTCAATTGTGAAAATACATATAATAACCCATTACAAGATTAGAAACAACGCATCACTTGGCAGGGAGTAGTGGAAATCCACTGAAGGGTCACCAGGTGAATGAGTAGCAGCATTTTCTTCGGCGACTTATAAAACCAGCTCCGATATCTCTTCGGCTTATTTTTATTACAAACGGTAGCAAACTAGCAAACAGCACACCTGATCGTAATTGTTGCCGCTGCTCATGGACCTTTGATAGGCCGCTGCCTACCGTGAAGAAAGTGAAGGGAGACGCAAACACCCTCAGAAAGTTGGGCTTCGTGCTCTCTCGGTCACCAAACGAGGCGCAGTAACAAATTACTACTATTCAGACGTCGATTTTCTACAAGACTGTGGTACCGGAAGGAGCGGCGCGCGGCTATAGATAGACAATTATCAACAGTGTGGTCCTACCACTACACCTGCTTGCGCAGTATGGCAACTATGAATTGAAGCCTCTTGATGAATGGCCAATAATGGATGTCTATCTATTCTATACCAATAAATAAAATTGGAGTGTCTGTTTGTAATGTCAAAATAATAGGCTTTTTTCATGCTCACACGGTTATTTGCACGACACCTATGCCTAAAATAGCAATTAAAAAATTTTTGTCTGACTGTCTGTCTGTCTGTCTGTCTGTCTGTCTGTTTGTTCCGAGTAATCTTCAAAACGGCTGGACCGATTTCAAAAATTCTTTCACCAATGCAAAACTATAATATCAGGGCGTAAACTAGGCTATATTTTATCCCGGTATTTACACGGGAACGGGAACTACGCGGGTAAAACGACTATAACCTATAACCGAAGCGAAGCGAGAGCGGGTTGCTAGTCTGCTAATAAATAGATAGATTTTTCTTAAAGTTCTGCAGCATAAAATTTATAACATTTGTATGTATCACAATACCTTATAAAGTTGGAACCAGCAAATCGTACTTTTTTTTTGTAGTATAATATATGATATGATGACGCCTAGTTTTGACAAAGGCCTTTGCCGTTAGAGCAAAGTGATTAGCGTAGCCTACTTATCCGTGCAGTGACGAAGTAAAAATACAATTTACCGTCCCTTATCCTGTTCGTGGGTATCGTAAAAGACGACTAAGGAATATAATATGCATTTAACATCTATGCAAGAAAAGGAAAACTCAAAATAAAATCCTATACCAACCCGTCTGACCAGCGTAGTGTAGCAAGTCAATTTCCCTCCGACCGTGGTGAAGGCTTGAAGCCGGTAGTGGGGCGTATATGAGCTGTGATGAATAATAATAATGAATAATGATTAGCCTACGATATGACACTACCTAGATGGATAAGCAAATGTTTTAATTTTTATATTTCCTTTCCTTATCTATCTCCAATAAGTACCTAACTGACAAGAAAATATGAAGTTTTATTTAAATGATTTTTCATTCACGGAGGGAATCAAAAACCATTTCCATGTATAAATTAAATACACAATGATAAAGTAATTAATTATTAGCTTTAAAGCAGTATGACATTACTGGTTTTAATCAAATTGCTTTTTTTTATTCATAGCGGTCACAGAGCGTACAACAGATCAAATAAAAACAAGGTTTAATTGCAACGCAATGACAATTCATTTAAATAAAATTTATTCGTCGTTATACGCAGTTGTTTAATTGCAACCAAGCCATGTGTAAATTGCGATAAAGCCTTGTATTATACGTACCATATATGTATGTGCTTGTGGATAAAACTGCGTTTCTATTTGATTTTTGATTGCCCAACGTTTCGAACACTTTGTAGCATTCACGAATTGTATAGGGTTCACTACAAATGCGATAAAATCCGTAATTTAGTTTTAATTTACAATGTGTAATGCTTACGTAAACATCAGAGATAATTATGTATGTGTTTGTATTTTTTTATGGACTTTTGGGAGCGGGACAAACAGAATAACCCACCTGATGGTGAGCGGCAATTGGCGCTCATGGACCTCAGCAGTACCATCACTGTATACCGTCATCTTAACCCTTGTTTAAAGAAAAATGAACTTAGATCCAGAGCTTGCACTTGTGTAAGAATTTTTTTTTTTTTTATTGCCAACGGTGGCAAACGAGCAAACAGTACACCTGATGGTAAGTGTTGCTGCCGCTCATGGACCCTTACAAGGCTGCTGCCCACCGCGAAGAAAGTGAAAGGAGTGCGAATGCGTGCATTGAGGCTCGGTGACACCAAGGGCACCACCAAAACCCTCGACACGCAAACACCCTCAGAAAGTTGGGCTTCCGGCTCTCTCGCTCACCGAACGAAGCGCAGTAACTAATTGCCACCACTCAGACGTCGATTTTCTGCTCAGTGTGGTACTACCCCGGACGAACCGGCCCGCGGCTGTAGACAGATAACTGTCGACAGTGTGGTCCTACCACTCTTAAATAATAATAAACGTTGAATGTGTATAGTTGAAAACAATATTATCTTCATGTAGTATGGGTGAATCACACTGCGATGTCGACTATTACGATGACAGAAAGGACACTGGTATGAAGTCATACAGATCCTTATGGAACATAGGGAGCTGTTTGACTTGCTGTTTGTTTTCAATCCATCCATAAAATTGGGATCATCGCCAATTCGAACTGTACGTCTTTGCAGGTCATGTGGGTCGAACTGATATTCAGATGCACCCTCAAAGAGATATGAGCAGTAATCTACACGTGACTTTTGCTTTATACAAAATACGTATGTCCTAGCATGAAGTACCACTTAGATCTATTTAGGATGATCAGCTTTTTACTAGCCAATTTGGTTTGTTTCACAGAATTACTGACATAGAAGAACATAACATTCTTGGATATTTAATGAGTTATGCCTCGAAACTGAGTCATGGAACTGATAGCCAATCATTATTAAGTCATTCTTTAAAATGAATTGTAATGAGGACGCCATTAATTTTACCATACCAACTCCTCGCCGTTTCTCTATTAATCCATAGCATTAATGTAAACTAAAACTTGTATTGGTGAACTTACTGAATAGCTTCATAACATTTATCTTTCTGACCCTAATATTATAATTCGGGTGTTAGTAAAGCAAGACTATATAGACCAATTAGTAACGCTACAAGTTTCAGCCTTGGTAGGCGATGTTATTTGAAGTATAAATATACTGGAAAATCAATGCGAATACTTCACATTTTTAGTAAAGGATGTATGATTTAATAGCTATAACTTAATAATGACATATTTATATAATTTCATATACATATATCCTACAGACCAAACTGATACTTTGAATGAAAATTATCATTATCAGCCTATCAAACACGATTGATATATATGTATATGCCTCTTAGTCAGTATATGACACAATAATAATGCTTGGCAGACACTCTGGGCATCGCTGTAGGTCTTATAAGGTTCCCAGAAGTGTGTCTATTCCCACGCCCATTTAGAGTATTATAAATTGAGTTATCAAAATCTAATATTGATTTCTTAACTTCGTCATGAAAATAGATAGCAACCGCTGAAAGCAAAACTTGTCAACTATTTTTAATATGAAAACTGAAGAGCAGTCGTTAGCGCTTGCGATATCGAATGAAAAATATTACGATGTGAAGTGAACGCTATCGGCATTGTGAATTACGCCCAAGAACTTCTTTATTTTTTAAACTGCGTGAGACTTTGCACGTTCACAGAGACGAGTATGAATTTATATCACATAAATCTTACTAGCACTCGATTATATAAGAATGACGTATTTAAAAAGCATTTATGCTGTTTATAAAAAATCTGTTCTGGTAATATCATCTCAGCCAACATATGTAGGTCTTCTTACGTCCTAGCTGAGGCCGCATGTGACCGGACCGGGGATTTTAGTTCGTCACCCGCAGAGAGGCTGGTGATCGGCCCAATGACGAAGGCGACGTGGTACATCGCGGGTTATGGGGCCGCGCGCAGCCCCTCTGTCGCCCCGGACGGAGCCGGGCGGCGGGTGCATTGACCATAGCCCATCCCAAAAAAAAGCCCCATATAGGTTTAACTGTTAGGTTTAGATCTCTGCCGCAATAGGAGGGAATTGAACCTACTAGTCCACGTTGGCCAGACATATTGGAATAGAATTTTATAGTTGAGTTTTTCTTCTCTTGCTTTGATCTTAACCGCATATATAATTTTGTCATAATTTACGAGACCAACGCGCAAAAGAGGGAATGGTTAATTATCTCTTCGCAACCATACTGGTAATATAGTTATTTCTTGTGACAGAATATAATTTTTTAGTGTTATACAATCAAAGTATGGCTACACACCATATTTATATTATTTCATCTAATATGATTATCAAACGATAACGTGATTTATCTAAAATACTATCAAATTTGCCTCATCAAATCCATAGTTATTAATTTCCAAATTGTCCCACGTATACTTATTAGGGTGTACGTATATATGGGCGCATATCGCCCTCTATCGGCAATATTTGTAAATTGTTGATGTATGTGTTGTCAATTATAGCTATAAACATGTTTGAAATATTTACAACTAATATTTAAATAATTATTTGTAGTAATAACACTGCTATTTATCATGCTATGATATTTAAGACACTTTTTGAATGTATTTCTAGAAATCTTTGATTTAATTGCTTAAATATTTATATAATTGATCAAATTAAAATCGATTAGAATTAATGTAATTATTTGTAACCATATTTAGTTGTTTTTACACAATAAAGATTGCAATTTATTTCTAGTTAGAGCGTCGTCTGTTGAACAATATATGAGAACAATATTTCCTTTAATTACATTAATGTAAATTGTGTAAAATTGACTATTTGGAATTATGTTAAATGCATTAGAATATTTATCATTATTATTTAGCTATATTCCGATAGTTAAAAATGGTTGTTTTATTTGTTTGTTATAAAAAGTAATTGTAGTTACTAAGACTAGACCGTTTCATTGTAAAGCGGAGGTAATAAAAACATTGTAAGATTAGAATAGAGGACAGATTTACTTCACTCACTTCTCCGGCAAGAACTCCTAATAAATACAGTGATTACATACTCAGTATTTTACTATCATCGTCCAAATTCCTGGCGCAACGCCGACATATACGTCCAGCAGAGGACGTCTATAGACTGATGGATGGATACTTATGTTTCCATACATTTCTTTTAAATACTATTATAACTACCAATCACTTATCATAAGTTATCTCTATAATTAATTTGTGCACAAGTACTAAAGTAAAAGTATGCATCAATAAATTATAAAGATTTAAAAATTCTTATCATACTTTCACAGATCATTACTTATAAGTATCCACTAAATGGCTATTCATTTCCCAAATTATAACGGATTTTATTAGCAACTCTTCTTATATTCTTGTACTTAATGACCGCAGATTTAAACTATTCGTACTTAATTTATATCTAAATTATATATATATTTATATATATATATATATATATATATATATATATATATATATATATATATATATATATATATATATATATATATATGTTTCGTACACGTGCATGTGGTCTACAAATACAGCCGCACTGTCGACGCTTGGTCATTCGTGCTTCGTGCTCAAGTTGACTTACAATAAGGACCTTTCTGTTAAATTGTTACGCTGTTCGTGGAATAGACGAAGCTATTATCTAGTACTTGTAGTTTTCTTTTGAAGAACCAAATATGAGTCATCGTGGAATAAACAGTACTGACATCAGAAATGATGACGTCACCCTATGTAAAGATACGAAGGAAGTGCCTCCTTCGTCATATATTTATACAGAATCATAACTAATTGTAAGCAAACTCTAAGTAAAATCCTATGCTAACCCACCTGACCAGCACGGCATAGATGGTCAACTTCCTTCCCACTGTGTAGGAGGCTCCAGCTTAATCGTGGGACTTGTATGAGCCGAGATAACGATGATGATCATAAAAATTGTTTTTATACGAATTAAAGACTATTAGTATCTCAATATCTCGGTGACAAACATAGACATTTATACCGACGTAAATACACACATATCTTCTCGCGCACATACGCGTTAGGGATGATTTACTAGCCAATTTTGACTTCGCCCTTATTATTGAAAATTTCGTATAGTTAAAATCCAACTCGACTTAGATCACCAGATATATAAAATTTCATTAGTTGGTCAAAAGTGAATGCTTTAAAAAATTTAATGCAAAACTAACTTTTGTAATATTAGTTCCAGTCTATGAACTACATTGGATAGAAAAATTGTTCAGGCATAGTTTCATTCTAAAGCCGTTATTAATTGAAGCTTAATAACGTGTTCGTTCCATTTTGCCTGAATAAAAAAGACCGAAGCTAATAAAGTGTAAAAGAATGTTAGGTATAACCATAACCCCTGCTCCGGTGGTCGGCCCAACGACGAAGGCGACGTGGTGTTTGGGTGGGCTGCGGATGTTGCGTGCTATACACCCCTCTGTCGCCCCGGACGGAGTGGTGCGTGGAGCGCGCAGACCGCTTTCTACCACAAAAAAAAAGGTATAACTATAACGCCGCGGGTGACTGGACCGGGGAATAGCCCGTCACCCGTAGAGAGGCTGAGGCTGATCGCGTGAGAGCGACCGACGTCTCCGGAAGGAAGGGCATCCCGCCGGGCTAGCCCGGACTCAGTAACACTGGTCGACCCAATGGCAAAGGAGAGGGATTACGATGGGTTATGGGGCCGCGTGCCGTCCCCGGACGGAATGGACGGCGTGTGCGCTGACCATAGGATCATACCCACCCAACAAAAGAGGTATAACTATAATTAAAGACTGCACAGATGACGTAGTGGTCAAGAGACCGACTTATCGTGCCAGTGTCGTGGGTTCAAATCTCACGCAGGGCAACACTTGTTGCCAATGTTATGTACACAAATTGTTGTTCTCAGTCTGGATGTAATTTGCATGCATTAATTATGTTTGTAAAGTCCTCCGCAATATTATTATTGCCTTAGTGCTCGGTGTCTTTAAAAAAAAAAGAAAACAATACTATGTTTTTTTTTAATTGAAAAAGCTATTGCTTCATAATATGAAAACGATGATTGATAAAAATATCGGGTAAATGCATTTTTAATTTCGACCGCCTTCTTATAAGCTTCGAATATCAATTTGATGCTTGCAGTTTGAATCGTTTAATCACCATAAAATGTCAATATTTATCAGAAAAGAAAGACATTATTCCTTTCTGTCTTTAAATAATATCCATACGTCGGATCAGCGTGGTACAATAAACCACATTCTCTTCAATTCTAGGGAAAACTTGTATTCGGACGCGAAATGTAAACTGAGTGAAAAGATAAGCAGATTGTTCTGGTACTGTGATATAAAACTAAGAGAGTTCACTAAACGTTCATTTCAAAAATTTATTAAAAAAATATTTGTTCTTTACTTTTTTTGTTTATGCTGTACTTATAAAAAGAATCATAGACCTTTTCGTTTCTTATTTCTTCGTAAAAAACGTTTTCTACTAAAAACAGAACTTTTAGAAATAATATTACGACTATATTTACTCTGGAGAGAAATATTTTGTGTAAAATTATAGTCTGGAAACAGGAATATACCTTTTTTTAATTAAATTACTTTTCAAGGGTTTCTGGTTACCAGTAGTATATTTAGGTCTTTTTTTTTTTTTTTGTGGGTGGGCTGCGGTCGGCGCGCCTCCGCACCACTCCGTCCGGGGCGACAGAGGGGCTTAAGCACGCAACTCCCGCAACCCACCCGAAAACCACCTCGCTTTCGTCGTTGGGCCGACCACCGGAGCAGGTTTACTTGTCGTCAGTGGTCGGCCCGACGGAATACCCCCTACGTGGGGTACCCTCCCATCGACCGACGTCCCCCCCTCGGGGAGGACGTCGGTCTTTCCTCACGCGGTGGGCCTCTCGGCGGGTGACGGACTAATCCCCGGTCACGTCACCCGCGGCCTCGGCTAGGGCGGCATGAGGCGCAGGTAGTTGCGCCTGCGCCGCCCCATTCGCCGGCGGCGGATCTCCTCATCGAGGCTGCGCTCCTCGCGCAGACGATCCGCCGCCTTCTTCTGCAAGATCACTGTCTCGCAGAAGGCTGCGACCGCGTCCCAATTCCCGACGCTGTCGACCATCGCCCTAGCGATGGCTGGCAGCGTCAGATCGGCACCGATGATTGCGACGAGTTCACGGCGCTGCGTGGCCCAAGCGGCGCAGGCCTCAAGCGTATGCTGCGCCGTGTCCTCGTCGCAATCGCAGTGGTGGCAGGACGGTGTACTCTCCCTCCTTACGAACTTGTGCAGGTATTTGGCGAAGCTCCCATGCCCCGTCAACACCTGCACTAGTCGGAAGGAGAGCACCCCGTGCCGCCTTTCCAACCACTGCATCAGCACCGGCCGGAAGGCCTCCACGATTCGCACCCCGAACCGAGGCCTCTCCAGCCGGACTGCCCAACGGGCAATGACGTCTCGGCGGGCGTCGACGCGCCAGGCGGTGAGCTCCCTCAAGGAAACAACACCGCCCTCCCCGCGCACCCCCCACACCCGCCGATACAACTCGGCGAGCATTTCCGCCTCCAGGTCCCACGGGGGAGTCCCGGCACGCTCGCCAGGCACGCTGCCTCCGTTGCCACCGTGCGGTATCCGCGGATGGTCCTGACCGCCATGACCCTCTGTGGTCGCCACAGAAGGGCCCTAAGTCGGACGGTCAAGGACCCCGCCCACACCGGTGCGCCGTACAGGGCCATCGACCGGATGACCCCCGCGTACAGCCGTCGGCACGTGGCGCTCGGTCCGCCCACGTTCGGCATAAGCCACGATAGAGCGGACGCCGCGCCGACGAGCCGTGGAGCGAGCCTGCGGAAATGCTCCCAGAACCACCATTGCCCGTCGAGCACCAGGCCCAAGTACCTCATATGGGCCCGGATGCTGATGTCAACCGAGTGGACGGTGATCGAGACGCCGATGGGAGGGCTTATACGGCGCCCATGGAACAAGAGGGCCTCCGTCTTGTCCAGGGCGACCCTCAACCCCAGCGCCTCGATCCGCCTGACGACCTCTTCGGTGCCATAGGTCGCCAGGCTTACCGCCTCTTCTAGCGTCCCACCGCGGGCTGTGACGAGCGTGTCGTCGGCGTAACAAATCACGCCCAGCCCGGGCGGGAGGCTCCCTCGCAACGCCCAGTCGTAGCCGATGTTCCACAGGGTGGATCCGAGGACCGACCCCTGTGGGACACCGCACGACATGGGCGTTCGCACAACGTCCCCTGTTCGGTTGGTACAGAGGACGCTGCGCCCCTCCAAATAGTCTGCCACTAGCCGCCTCAGGTAAGCTGGCACTCCGTGATACCGGAGCGCCTCCCTGATGCAGCTGAATGGCAGACTATTGAATGCGTTGGCGATGTCTAGGGACACCGCCAACAGCACTCCCCCACCGGTGACGGCCTCAGTCGCCACGGCCCTCAGGCGCAACAGAGCCACGATCGTCGAACGACCCCTCCTAAACCCAAACTGGGCGTCCGACAGATCGGGCCCCGTGCCGACGAGGTGCCACTCGATGCGGGCAGCTACCACCCTCTCCAGTAGCTTGCCCGTGTCATCGAGCAGCACGATAGGCCTGTAGGCCGAAGGCGACCCCGGAGACCGTCCCGGCTTCGGCAGGAGCACCAGCCTTCCCTCCTTCCAGCACCCAGGGAACCGTCCGGACGCTAAACACGTGTCGAACAGCTCCCTGAGGCGGGGACCCAGGTGGTCGAGGACCAGGCCCAGCACACGGTTAGGAACACCGTCGGGCCCGGGGGCGGTGGACTTTGCGCACATGCGCGCCATCGCCACTCCCATCTCGGGTTCCGTGATGGGCGGAACACTGTCTTCGTCGGCCTCCCGGTCAGTGTCTGGTGGAGCCATGACCGGGGGCGTGTGTTCCGCCCGTCGTTGGAACAGGTCCTCGATGACCCGGGTGAGAAGGCTGGGCTGGAGAGTCTCGGTGAGGGGAGGGCCCCGCGCGCGGAGCTTATTCAGCACCGCGCGATAGGGGCGTCCCCAGGGGTCACGGTCGAGACCGTCCAGCATCTCCTGCCGACTGACGTCCTTGGCGGAGCGGACGGCCAGCCTGAAGGCCGACCGCGCATTGCGGTAGCCCTCGTACAGCAAGGCTTCCCGCTCCGCGTCGCGTTGGCGCCGCCGGCTGCGGGTGTAGGCCCTCCGGGCGCGAATACACACGGCTCGGTGATCCGCCAGCTCCCGGGACCACCAGTGGACCGCCCTCCTCGGGGGCAGACGCCGTACCCGGGGCATGGCCGCATCGCAGATCTGCGTCAACGCACTGTGGATGCGGCCAGCCTCGGCGTCCACCCCGTCCGACTGGTTGGCAGCGGACAGCCACGAGTAAACGATGGCTGTCTTCGCCAGCTGGTCCCGGTCTAAGCGACCCACAGCCCATCGCGGGAACGCAGGACGTCCATCCGCCCCGTGACCCCTGCTGGGCGTCGGGATTGCCGGGGAGACCTCCATCCGGATATACCGGTGGTCCGACAAGGTCTCCACCTCCTCCACGACGCGCCAGCTCCCCACGCGTGCGGCGACCTCGGGGCTAGCGAACGAAAGGTCCACTATCGACCCGCCCCGTTGTCACACGCACGTATGCACCGAGCCCCTGTTCAGCAAACAGAGGCCCAGTGCCGCCGCCCACTCCTCGATCGCCCGTCCTCGGTCGTTCGTCCGGGGGGACGCCATTCGCCGTAACGAGGCCTCCATGATGGTGAGGGAGGCCTCGAAATCGGTCACACTCCAGTTAGGGGAGAGATAGACTCCGAAGAGCGTAATCTCCCCCAGTTCGCCGCGACGTATCCGACGCCCCTGTCTCTAAGGGTCTGAGACGACGAAGGCCACGACGTGGAGGCTACGATTGCCACGGTGCCATCGGTGCTACCCAACCAGTTAGGCCGGTCAGGCACCACGTACGGCTCCGCGGCTACGGCTACTCCTATCAACCACTCCGCCATGGCTTGCAGGAACACGTCCTGCGCACCGGCGGCGTGGTTGAGGTTGGCCTGGAGGAGACGAATGGATACGGGGTCCATTAATGGTCCGTATCCATCGTCACCTCCTCCGTGCTGACGGGCGATCGGGCCGCGCTCGCAGCGGGGACTGGCCCGGTCGATGGGCCGCCCCGCCCCTTTGGGGCCGAAGCCGGGCGTCTGCAGTCCCCAGAGCCCATGCGATGCTTGGCAGGCCTATTGCCTGCCGCACACGCGGGGCAGTGGGGCACCGCAGAGCACGATGCCGCCTGGTGTCCGGTCTGACCGCAATGGAAACATAGCCCGTTGCAGTCAAAGCAGTTTTTGCATGTCGGTCGGGTATGCCCTACCGCCATGCATTTATAACACCTCGCGGGCCGGGGCTCTAGCACGGTTACCCGCGCCGAGCTCCAGCCCACGAGGAGCCTGCCTGAGTCGGCCAATTGCTTGACCGACTCCACCGGACACTGCACCCAGGCAGCACCGACGCCGCCCGGACCAGGGCGGATGGTGCCAATCCGGACGGTGTCCGAGGCACATCCGGTACGCGCCATAATGGCCTCCCGGATGTCCTCCACCATCACGGAATCGTCCAAGCCCGTCAGGTGCATCTCTGCGCACTTGACAGGCCTGGCGATTCGGACGCCATCCTCTGGCCTGAACAGCCCCCGCAGCTTCAAAGCCACACTATCGGCCGTCTTCGCGCCCTCGGCCCCAGGGAACTCGAGAATTTGAGCCCCTGTCCGGGCCTTGCGGGTCCTGGCCTCGACGCCTCCGATGTCGGAGACGTCCAGCTCCCGCCGGACGCGTTTTAGGACGGCCTCATAGTTGAGGCCCCTCTCAGCCGCCTCAGGCAGCACGGTGATGACCACCGCGGCCGTCTTCGGCGACTTGAGGCCCCTGCGCGACCTTTTCCCCTTTCTGCCGGCTCCCGCCTGGGGAGCGGTGGCCCCGGCGGCACTCTTGGCCGCCGCTCTTCGCTTCTGGCCGCGTGCCTTCCTGCTCCGCTCAGCCACCTGCCAGCCCTGTTCGAGCCTGGCAGCAGCGCTGAGCGCAGCAGGAGCGGCCGCGGGTGCGCTGGCCTGCGGTGCAGCCGCTGGCGCCGGCTGCGGCCAGTATATTTAGGTCTAAAAATTATTCGTACATATTTTAGTTAGAATATACTCGGAGTTTAAATGAATTTTTTTCATTTTTGAAAGGGAAATGAAATCATCGAAAGAGGGCTGAATATTTAACGTATTCCAATACGTTTTTTTATTCCAATAAAAAAATAATTTCACATTTCATACAAACATTAGGACTATTCTTCACTATGCAATTTAATGCCGTGCAATTCGCCAAGCATTTTTGATCCATATATGATTGTTCGGAGTTTGGTATAATTTTTTTTTATTTGATTGCCAACGGTGGCAAACGAGCAAGCAGCACACCTGATGGTAAGTTATACTGCCGCATATGGACCTTTGCAATACCAAGGGCACAGCCAGGCCGTTACCTACCGTGAAGAAAATACTCTTTTTAAACTTCGTTTAAAGAAGGATATATCATAGCGCTCGGAAAACACAATAGCAGGTAGTTCATTCTTCATTTCAGAGCTTGCACGTACGTGGGTGAAATGATCGCTGGAAACGTACAGTTGAAGACCATAACGTTTCCAGGTGAAATGGATGAACCCTGCTACGAAGTCGAGTGGCACGCTGGTAGAACGGTAACGGTGGTACCAAGTCAAACAGTTTTCGGTGCACTCCCTGTGAAAGAGGCGGTAGAGTACACAGAGTGTACCCACCACCCAAAGACTCTCCGCTGCTCCAGCGAATCCAATCTGTCCGCAAGATTGGGATCCCGACGATTCGAACAGGCCGTCTTTGCAGGGAGTCAAGTGAGTCTTTTTTTTTTTTTTTTTTTTTATGGGTGGGCTATGGTAAGCGCACGCGCGGTCCTGTCCGTCCGGGGCGATGAAAGGACGGCGCGCGGGCCCATAACCCGCCCGTACTCACTTCACCTCGTTGTTGGGCCGACCACCGGAGCAGATGTGACTTGTCATCAGTGGTCGGCCCGACGGAATACCCTTTCGGGTAACTTCACCTCTCGACGTACTGGGACGTCGGTCGCCATCGCACGGTCAGCCTCTCTGTGGGTGACGGACAATTCCCCGGTCCGATCACCCGCGGCCTCGGCTAGGGCGGCATTAGGCGCAGATCCTCCGGTGGCGGAACGTGTCGCCGAATAGGAGCTCCACTCGCACACGATCCGCCGCCTCCTTCCGTGAGATTACGGCCTCACAGAAGGCGGCGACCGCGTCCCAGTTCCTGACGCTGTCGAGCATCTCCCTGGCGATGGTCGGCAGCGCCAGGTCGGCACCGATAATCGCGACGAGTTCACGGCGCTCCCCCTCCCATGCAGCACACTCCTCGAGCGTGTGCTGCGCCGTGTCCTCGTCGCAACTGCAGTGTTGTCAGGACGGTGTGCTCTCCCTCCTGACAATCTTGTGCCAGGTCCTCGAGCGTGTGCTGCGCCGTGTTCTCGTCGCAACTGCAGTGGTGGCAGGACGGTGTGCTCTCCCTCCTGACAATCTTGTGCCAGGTACTTCCCAAAACACCCGTGCCCCGTAAGCACCAGCACCAGTCGGAAGGAAAGCACCCCGTGCGTCCGCTCCAACCACTCCATCAGCACCGGCCGGAAGGCCTCGACGGTCCTGATACCGTACCGAGGACTTTCCAGCCGTACTGCCCAACGGGCAATGACTCCTTGGCGGGCGTCGACCCGCCAGGCGGTGATCTCCTGCAGGGAGACCATGCCGCCGCGGGCGCGCGTCTCCGACACCCGCCGATAAATGTCGGCGAGCATCTCCGCCTCCAGGTCCCACGGGGGAGTTCCGGCCAGGAGGCACGCTGCCTCCGTCGACACCGTGCGGTAACCGCGTATGGCCCTGACCGCCATGACCCTCTGTGGTCGCCTCAAGAGGGCCCTCAGCCGGACGGTCAGGGACCCCGCCCACACCGGTGTGCCGTACAGAGCCATCGACCGGATCACCCCCGTTTACAGCTGTCGGCACGTAGAGCTGGGTCCGCCCACATTCGGCATCAGCCGCGAAAGGGCGGACGCCGCGCCGACAAGCCGGGGAACAAGTCGATGGAGATGCTCCCGGAACCAAAAATGCCCGTCGAGCACCAGGCCCAAGTACTTCATGTGGGCCTGGATGCTGATGGTGACCGACTTCACGGTGATCGAAGCGCCGGCGGGAGGCGCGGCGGTACGGAGGCCATGGAATAAAAGGGCCTTCGTCTTTTCCAGGGTTACCCTCAACCCCAGCGCTTCGATACGCCTGACAATCTCCTCGGTGCCGAGAGTTGCCAGGCGTGCCGCCTCCTCTAGCGTCCCACCCCGGGCTGTGACGAGTGTATCGTCGGCGTAGCAAATTACGCCCAGCCCGGGTGGGAGGCTTCCTCTCAACGCCCAGTCGTAGCCGATGTTCCACAGGGTCGGACCCAAAACCGACCCCTGCGGGACACCGCACGTCATGGGCGTTCGCACAACGTCCCCTACTCGGTCAACGTAGAGGACGCTGCGCCCCTCCAAGTAGTCTGCCACCAGCCGCCTGAGGTACACGGGCACCCCGTGATATCTCAGCCCCTCCCTGATGCAACTGAATGGCAGGCTGTTGAAGGCGTTGGCGATGTCCAGGGACACCGCCAACAGGACTCCGCCGCCGGTGACGGTCTCCACTAGTGGCCTTCAGGCGCAGCAGGGCCGCGATCGTCGAACGCCCTCGCCGCCTCGCCGAAAACCAAACTGGGCGTCCGACAAATCGGGCCAGACCCCGACGAGGTGCCGCTCGATGCGGGCAGCCAACACCCTCTCCAGCAGCTTGCCCGCATCATCGAGCAGCACGATGGGCCTATAGGCCGAGGCCGACTCGGGAGACCGTCCCGGCTTCGGCAGGAGAACCAGCCTCCCAAGAGTCAAGTGGGTCTAACTGATATTTGGGCGCATCTGCCCAGAGATGTGAGCAGTACTCCACATGAGGACGGACTTGTGATTGATTTGTGTTCATAGTTTGTATCTTTGTGAAATAAGTCGCGATATAAGGATTTATTACTCAGTGCGTGAAAGTCTTTAAAGATTAAAATACAAAATGTTATTTAAGAATATAACTGAAATGTATCTTAAAAAAAACTATCATCAAAAGAAACGTTGCAGAACCGCCACACTATCATAATATGAAAGAAGCACAGTCATGTGGAAAATATGAAAGAAAATCGAAATTAGGCCTTCCTCAGTTCAGTAACCGGGATATTGGCTTGACAGGTAAAGGAATATCTTATCGCAAAAGAAAAGATTCTAATACTACGGACAGATTTAGGCCTTATTGATATATGAAATGAACTTTTTATAATAAAATTAGATTTTCTTGCAAATCGTACACAGACTATTCATGATCACAAAGAATAGCAATAATTATCGAACATTCAAGTTTATAAAGTATTTAAATACTTATAACAGTTACAAATTACCTAACCTAATTTATACTAATCTAGATGACCAGCGTGGTATAGTGGGTTAATTTCATTTCTGTTGAGAATGATGGTCGAGCTCAGCAGTATGATAATTATAAATTATGAAGGATGTCGCCGCCGTTACTACATTCATACACCCACGCAATCATTACCTTCATTAGATTCTTTCACATTCATTTACACATTCACTTCACTCATACAGACCACTAACCCGCCATCTTATACTAAAAACATTACACAAGAACACCGACACATTCGCACACAAAATTGTCGGGCTAACAATTATTGAATCTTATACAATATACCATATTATAAGATTCGCCTATTTTTATTTCTTTTGTTCCCATCGCGAACAAAAAGTGGCGACCGTGACAGGACCTGCCGGGTAGCAGTCTGATTGCAGGTCTCTTTGTTCCTGTAACGTAAAGAACATTTGCCGCGTGGTACCTACATGCGCTGCTGACTTTGGTGGCTAATCCGAAGCAATCAGCGGTGCCTAACACCTACTACGTGCAGCACAAGCCGAAATTCGTCAGGAACAGCCTATATTTCATCCCTACAAGCGCCTATCACTATACAGAGGGACACGCCATCGATCGGAAGAGTTTCGCAGCAGACGCAGATACAGCCAAGGAGTACTACAACTTCACTATCCTGTCTGAGTGAGCTCGTTCCTATCTATATTTCCTTACTTTCCGCTTAAATTCGTGTAAGCAGTGATTTTAGCGACCGAATGTTCAGCCTATCTAGATAAGACCTATTTCTAAGCTTATCTATTCATTTTATTGCAACAAACTTCATACCTACTAGTGAGTTATAGCAAATTATAGCTAAATCATATGCAGTTTAGCTAACATAGCCTACCTACATATATACTCGCACTTGCCTACCTACCTCGTTATTATTATATATCGTTTCACTCGCTTATCTTATTTGAAATTCTTATTTCAACTTTTATTATTTCGCACAAACAGCGTTAATAACCGCACTATATAATAATTCTATGCACTAAATTATTCTGTTTATCATTCTAAAGCTTCCCTATTGCTCAAATCACATACATCCTCGTCAATTCACTAGTAAAAACACATTATATTTATTTGCGTTGTTTATCACATTCCAGTGCACTGCATGTTTTTATCGCTGCGGCCGGCCCGTGCGCTGTTGCATCTTTGTTTATCCCTACCATTGCAGCGCGTGATCAGCTGAGGTGACCGTGTGACGTCACCGGCTACCTGCGCCCGACTTCAGCGAACCTTTCGTGAGGAGCGTATCGTATGCAAATTCTATTCATTAGCTAATAGCTAACTTAACTACTATTTATATTTCATTGCGAGTTTTATAATGTCAGACGATAAGCTTAAAGAGTTAACATATAAACGCAGCTCCATTAGAGGACGCGTAACTAAATTTAAAAAACATGTTGACGATTTGTGTTCGTTAGAATCTGTTTCTGAAATAGAAATAAGCAAACTTGCAATGAAGTTGTCTAAGTTTGAAGCGTTATTCATATCGTTCGACGAGTTGCAAAGTGAAATAGAAGTTGTTAACGCTATAAATCAAACCGCTGAGTTAAGCGCTCGCGACGCAATAGAACAAGATTTCTATCATTGTATCGCATTTGCTCAAAAATTGATCGAGACTAATTCCAACTCGAATCCTGCCGATATTAAATCTAATCCTTCGCATAGTGTGACTTCGCATTGTCATCATCATGATGAGTGCAGCAAAAATAACCCTCTTGGTTTTAAATTGCCGGAAATAAAAATACCTAAATTCGATGGCTCATATTTTAAGTGGTTAGAGTTTAAAGAAACATTTAACGCTTTAATTCACGAAAACGATGCTATTAAAAATATTCATAAATTCTTTTACTTAAATTCTTATTTAGAGAACGAAGCCAGGGGTGTTATTTCTAATTTAGAAGTCACAGATAGTAATTATTCACAAGCTTGGTTATTATTGTGCGAACGATATGACAACAAACGCCAATTGATTTATGCTCATTTGAAATCTTTATTTAATTTTGAAACAGTGCGAGAGACCGACAAGTCATTAAGATATATAATAGACCATGTAACAAAGAACTTGCGGGCTCTCAGCACCCTTGGTCTTCCCACCGATAAGTGGGACGTATTAGTTATTTTTATGTTAACTACTAAATTAGATAGTAGTACGATATTTAAATGGGAAGAGCATAGGAACAATTTGACGGATATTTCTACATTAAATCAATTCTTTTCCTTTTTAAAATCACGTGCTGATGTTTTTGAAACGGTTCATCGCAATAAAATTGAGAGGCAAGATAACAGTAATAATAGATCTAGATTTAATAATGTACCGTATTGTAAAAATCAATCTAAAGCATTAGTGATGACTTCGAGTGGCCCAAAGGCTCCCAAAGTAGTCTGTGTAGTTTGTCAAGGTAGTCATCGCATATATGACTGTTCAAATTTTAAATCAAAGTCCCATAAGGAAAGGATGTCTTTAGTTTCATCTCTCAATTTATGTACTAATTGTTTACGAGGTGGTCATGTAGTGTCACGTTGTCGATTACCTGGCACGTGTAGGCTTTGCAAACAACGTCACAATACCATGCTACATGACTCTCCACAGAATGAGGCAACAGAAATGTCTGACTCAATAGCCTTGTCATCCATTTCTACCTCAGAGGTATTGTTATGTACCGCTGAAATTCAGATTCGAAACCCTACCACTGGTAAAACTTTGACTATTCGTGCCTTACTCGACAGTGGTAGTCAAACTTCATTTATCACCGAGGAAATTAAAAACAAATTAAATATAAAATCTCAATCATGTAACACTTCTCTATCTGGCATTGGTGATACACCCATAAAATACAGTGCTGAAATCTGCATGGTTCACATTAGTTCTAGGTGTCAATCATTCCAAGCAGTCTTGCTTAGTGTTGCCTAGTATCACATCCAATATTCCTAAAACTAGTTTTGATATTACTAAACTTAACCTATTAAGATTCACTTTAGCTGACCCAAGGTTTAACCAGTCAGCTTCCATACAAATGCTAATTGGTGCTGAACTGTTCTGGAAAATAATAGGTTCCGAGCAGCACCACTTAGGTGACCAAGGGCTACTATTACAAAGCTCCAAGTTAGGATGGCTTATAGGAGGGCCTCTGCCAAGTAAGCTTTGTTTCCCATCACCAAAACAAATGAATAAATCGTCACTATTTTGCAACTTTCTTCTTAAAGAAAATCACATGTCTAACCTTCATGACAAATTAGAAAAACGTCAACCATCTAAGAAGGATGCATTTATTTTAACTTTAAATAGGTTTATTGCTCGTCGTGGTTTACCTCACACTATATACTGTGACAATGGTAGAAATTTTGTCGCTGCGGCTAAGGATATTAAACATCTCTTTGCTTCAAATAGAGAGCATATTATAGACTTTGCGTCTCGTCGGGGTATAGAATTTCGCTTTTCGGCACCATACGCTCCTCACCAAGGGGGTCTCTGGGAAGCTGGCGTGAAATCCGCCAAGCACCACCTAAATAGAGTCTTAGGCAATGCTCATCTGACATTCGAGGAGCTCTCATCATTGTTTGCTCAAATTGAGGCAATCCTTAATAGTCGTCCTCTCTGTCCACTTTCACCTTCACCCAATGATTACGTGCCACTCACACCTGGACATTTTTTAATAGGAAGACCACTAACTTCACTGCCGACGCCGTGTCTCTTGGAGCACGGTACACACCGCATCAATCAGTTCCAGCGCCTCGAACAAATTAGGCAGCATTTTTGGAAACGTTGGGCTGCTGAATACGTCGCCGAGCTGCAGCAACGTACAAAATGGCGCACCAGATGTCGAGATTTACGTGCCAATGATCTCGTACTTATTAAAGAGGACAATACACCACCACTTTGTTGGCGTTTAGGACGAGTGCACAAACTGTACGTCGGCTCCGATGGTGTACCCCGTATCGTCGATGTCTCCACAGCCAATGGCATCATACGTCGAGCCATCAATCGTCTTTGTCTTCTACCTACGGCTGAGGATCAAGAATGTTGAAAGGCTACTTTCAACGGCCGGGAGGATGTCGCCGCCGTTACTACATTCATACACCCACGCAATCATTACCTTCATTAGATTCTTTCACATTCATTTACACATTCACTTCACTCATACAGACCACTAACCCGCCATCTTATACTAAAAACATTACACAAGAACACCGACACATTCGCACACAAAATTGTCGGGCTAACAATTATTGAATCTTATACAATATACCATATTATAAGATTCGCCTATTTTTATTTCTTTTGTTCCCATCGCGAACAAGGATGAACGCTTTAATACATATTAATTAAAGTACCATCTGTATTAATTGATATTTTAATTTAAAATACAAAATAAAAAACACAAAATGTATCTGTGTGGCCTGGAGATAGTTTCATTAGAAAGGCGAAGATGCTATTAGTAAACACGTTCTTTGGCTTTAAATCTCCGTAGGTGGCGCTGTGATCAGTTTTAAGGAATCCATTTCTTTTTATTTTTACCGAACAACGTCTGTTGAGTCAATTAGCATAAGCTTGACATATAAAACTATTTCTAAATTCATAACAATAACAAGCTCTCACCCGGGCGTCATCCGTGTGGGGTGTTGGTAAAAAAGTAGCTTGTATTCTTCCTCAGCCTTCAGATTATGCATATCAAACTTAATCACAGATAGCTAAATAGATTCGCCGTGAAACATTAATTTACATAGATTAACGAATGAACATACAGACATTTAGTAGTTACTTTCATTTTTGTAGTTTGAAGTAAGGTTCAATTTACATAATATAATTATTGAAGAGGTTAACTTAATATAACGGTTTCACTTGTCGTACGGCAGTTGCAAATAATAATAAACGAAAGGATTAAAATAAAGTACATCTTTTTTTTTTTTTTTTTTTTATTGCCAACGGTGGCAAACGAGCAAGCAGCACACCTGATGGTAAGTGAAACTGCTGCACATGGACCATTGCAATACAAGGTGCACAGCCAGGCCGCTGCCTACCGTGAAGGAAATACTCTTCTTAAACCTCGTTTAAAGAAGGACATGTCATAGCGCTCAGGAAACACAGCAGCAGGTAGTTCATTCCAGAGCTTGCACGTACGTGGGAGAAATGATCGCTGGAAACGTACAGTTGAAGACCATAACGTTTCCAGGTGAAATGGATGAACCCTGCTGCGATGTCGAGTGGTACGTTGGTAGAATGGTGACGGTGGTACCAAGTCAAACAGTTCCTCGGAGCACTCCCCGTGAAAGAGTCGGTAGAGTACACAGAGTGACCCAAAGTCTCTCCGCTGCTCCAGCGACTCCAATCTGTCCGTAAGATTGGGATCCCCGACGATTCGAACAGCCCGTCTTTGCAGGGAGTCAAGTGGGTCTAGCTGATATTTGGGCGCACCTGCCCAGAGATGTGAGCAGTACTCCACATGAGGACGAACTTGTGCTTTGTATAGCACAAGACGCTGTCTCGGTGTGAAGTACCGCCTGGCTCTGTTCAGGACGCCCAACTTTTTGCTTGCCAATTTGGCTTTGTCCTCCAAATGACTCCCAAACTGGACTTTGCTCGAAATTTTGACGCCGAGAATCCCAATACTCTCAGAAATTGGAAGAGTTACTCCTTGGAACTGAGGCGCCATGACAAATGGGTCCTTCTTTGCAGTGAACGCGCAAACTTGTGTCTTTGTGGGGTTGAACTGGACTAGGTTCCGTTCACCCCATTCCGAGGCCCGCCCCAGAGAGCGCTCGACTTCAGACACAAGTTGAACCCTTCTTTCCTGAATACTCCGAGGGATATTCCGTTGCTCAGTGTACCGCTCATCACCCGTACTGTCATCCGCATAGCAACGCATACTCTCGATAGAGAGCATGTCATTGATATGCAGGATAAACAACGTCGGGGAGAGCACCGAGCCTTGTGGTACACCAGCATTAATGGTCATGGTATCGGAGCAGGAGCCATCTACGACGACTTTTATACTCCGACCATCCAAAAAGCTGGCAATCCAATTACAGAGTCCCTCGGGGATTCCGTATGATGGTAGCTTCGATAGAAGTGCCCTGTGCCAGACCCTATCGAACGCCTTTGCGATATCTAGGCTGAACGCCAGCGCCTCACCCTTGCCCTCCAAGGCCTCTGCCCAACGGTGTGTGAGGTACACAAGAAGATCACCAGCCGATCGACCATGACGAAAGCCGTATTGGCGATCACTGATAAGCTGGCGATCCTCAAGGTACTGCAGAAGCTGGCGGTTTATAACCTTCTCCATTATCTTGGAGAGCAAGGATGTTATCGCAATTGGCCTGTAATTCGATGGGTCAGACCGGTCTCCCTTTTTAGGGATCGGGTGGACATGGGCTACCTTCCACGAAGACGGAACCCTATTAGTAGCGTAGGAAAGTCGGTATAGGCGCGTGAGGATGGGAGTCAATTCAGGGGCGCACGTCTTTAGTACCACTGCAGGGATGCCATCCGGTCCACTCGACTTATGGACGTCTAAAAGCCGCAGCTCCCGCCTAACCGCTCGCTGCGTGATGCGGATTTCGGGCAGTGAGCTTTCACACCGTGGGATGGTAGGTGGTGTGGCAGCTCCGGCATCCAAAGTCGAGTTACAGGCAAAGAATTGACCTAGAAGATCGGCCTTCTCCTTTGCGCTGTGGGCCAGACTACCATCGTGTTTCTGCAGTGGTGGGAGATTGGGCTGGCAGAAGTTGCCTTGTGCAGCCTTGGCGAGCGACCAGAATGCACGACTCCCAGCGGGAAAGCTTTGCAATCGCTCGCCAATTCTGGCAACATGTTCCGCCTTGGCTCTGGCAATAGCCTTCTTACTAGATCTAGAAGCGGCGTTAAATTTCCGCTTCACCTCTTTGGCGTTCGGGTCCTGGCATTTTTTGGCCCTATTCCAGGCCCGATATGCGGACTGTTTCTGGCATGCAGCCGTCCTGCAGGTTTTGTTAAACCAGGGTCGGCTGCGGCCACCGACGGGTATTTTGGTGTTGGGGATGAATAATTCCATCCCCGTAATAACCGTTTCGGTAACGCAGTCCGCACGGACGCCAGGGTCCCCAGAGGCGAAGCAAAGCCGCTTCCATGGGTAGGATGCGTAAAACTCGCGCAGTCCATCCCAATCTGCTGACTTATATTGCCAGACTCTGCGAGTCCCAGTCGCCTTAGAACGACTAGGCCTTACAACAGGGGCACTGCTACGGACCAAGCAGTGGTCAGGAGACCCAAGAGGCGCTTCAACCACTACCTGATATCCGTGCTGGTGTGTAGTCAGCAGAAGATCCAGTAAAGAAGACTCATGGCTCTCAATATCTGGGATACGGGTGGGCTGTGTCACCAGTTGTGAGAGACCATAGGCCGAGACCATATTGAAGCGATGTTGACCCTGGAGGTCAGTGGTTCGGGACCCCAGCCACTCTTTATGATGAGCGTTGAAGTCTCCAAGAACCACCACCTCCGCTGATGGACACTGCTCCAATATTTCGTCAATCCCCCATTGGACGTTCTCAAATAATTGAATTGACCCCGAATCACTGCCATGGGACCTGTAGAGGCATGCGTAGATGCGGGTAAGGCCTCCATAGTCTACGCGTAGCCACAGGATTGACAAGTCACCATGTTCGAGGGCCCGAAGGCGGCGACAGCAGATATCACCTCGGATGAATACGCACACCCCGGCTTTACGACGGAAGGTATGCTCCAACTCGTAGCCGGGGTAATTTAGGTACGAAATGTCATCCGGAGCACCTATCTGCGTCTCCGTTAAAAAGAGTAAGGCAGGCCGCGCCGTCTCGAGGTGATGGTGGACGGCGTCGAGATTGCTATGTAAACCCCTGATATTGCATAAATCCACATCAAATGTGGATAAGGGGACCGCCGTAGAAAATCGTCTCTTTTTAACTTTCTTGGCCATGATTTTTAATTTAAGAAGAGGAGGAAGGGAGTGTGAATGTGTATAACGGAGTTTGGTGATACCAAAAAAAAAAGGCAGGGCATAGTGCATGGTCGAGGAGTGAGTGTTGTGAGGGGCTGACACGAAGCACGGAAGGGCCCCCGATGCCCCCCCGTGTGTAGCCGCCGAGGTCCACTCCGGTTTCCCACACCGGCACGACGACTACCCAACGGGATTTTCGCCGGTTGGTGGGACAGCCTCCCAGGGAGGATGATCCTGGGTTCGGGTCCCCTGCTGACCGGCAGGTGGCCGGCGGTGACCATTCCCATCGGGTCTCCCTGTACACCATGCCAGCCCCTCACGCTCAATACCCCGACCAAGACCTCACCACCGCAGGTTTCAGGCCTCACCAAAACCCGCCACACACAAACACACCCAGAAAGTTGGGCTCCCGGCTCTCTCGCTCACCGAACGAAGTGCAGCAGCAAATTGCTACTACTCAAACGTCGATCTTCTGCGAGAGTGTGGTACTGCCCCGGACGGACCGGCCCGCGACTGCAGACAAAAGACTGTCTACAGTGTGGTCCTACCACCAATAAACCTAATAATAATCTTATATCTTTAAACGAGCAATTCTTGTATATATATTCAGAGTCTCGGAAACGGCTCCACCGATTTTCATGTAATTTAGCACACTAGGGGTTTCGGGGCCAAAAACTCGATCTAGATAGGTTTTATTTATAGAAAATGTCGTTTTGTCGGTGTTTTTAGCTAATAAATACTATGACATAAAATGTCAATTGAATAGAAATTTAAATTTAGCTGTCGCCGTCAAGAGTAGCTAGTAGTAGTAAATAGCTCAGTTGGGAAGTTGTC
Organism: Lymantria dispar; assembly: GCA_032191425.1. Taxonomy (NCBI): domain Eukaryota; kingdom Metazoa; phylum Arthropoda; class Insecta; order Lepidoptera; family Erebidae; genus Lymantria; species Lymantria dispar. The sequence goes on along the minus strand of CM063452.1, from coordinate 23,985,223 downwards.
CAGTCGCATTCAATCAGCGTGAGATTAAATCTCGGTTTTATTATTATTCTGTTTTTATAATTTTTGATATTTTTTCGTTATTTCTTCATTTTTTACTTTTTATTAATATATATCTAAATAAGTTCGTCAACAATACAATTTACGAAAAAAAAAAATATACCGAGCGAAGCTCAGTCAACCAGATATTGCGAATAATATACTTATTTGTATATCCTTAATAAGAGTATAGTAGTAAAATAAGTATATCCTTGAACAATATTGATGTTAAACATCTATAGGCGAGGGTGAACCTGATCGTTGGCGTGGCGTTAACGCCACGCTTGGATATGTAGGATATATACATTTGTGTAACGAAACCATAACCTGTTTTAGAATTTTATACAACGCCATCTTCTAAGCTCAAAATAAATTATTAACCTAAACACATACCTATACTGTATACTAATGAAAATAAATGTTTATTGAATAAAAATAATTATTTATTTTCTGGAAAAGATCGTAATATTTTATTAATACTTTATGCCACATTAGTTCCTGTCGTAATCTGTTCTTTAATGCATATACACCGTGGAATCTAATTGGCTGTTTTCCCGAAACGTACATACTCAGTAAATGATATAGAACCATACTATAGCATTTATTCAGTAAAATAAAAACATAAATTCTTGTCATTTGCAATCCCGGACGTTTCCTTAAAATATCATTTTTGCATAACTGTAACATGTGGTTAAGGGCATTGACCGTAGGTACGGTAGCATGCTAACTGACCTATTGAAACATAGGCCAAGGTCGCGCGACTCGGGCGCATCACAAAAGAAGAAAGGGGTGCGGGACGCGAGCGGGTGACGTGCGACACCGAGCTCCGAGGTGTTATGCCTAAAATTATTTTGTTTTACCTAATATTGTGATTTAATACAAGTGCTATGTCGTAGGCATGTTGGGAACAATACCGTTGCATATCAGGCAAACTTAAGAATGTCTAATTATCAGACTTTTTTTCTAATTGTATTATGTTTTTAGTTATGTGGGGATATTAAGAATGATTGAACTAGTACATATGTTTCAGGAAAACAGCCAATTAGATTCCACGGTGTATACTTAAACAAAATAATTCCCATGTTTCACATCTGCTAGGTGTTCTGAGCAACGGCTCCCTTTTCTATAAATATCAATGTAAAAATGTTTGTTTTCTATGCTTTCATATCTAAACGACTAAATCGATTTTAAAAATTATTTTATCATTTTATTATCAGCGATATAGGGTATATTTTATTCCCATATACGGGAACTACAGAAACTACTATGATAAAACGACGGTAATTTGCTAGTTAGATATAAAGACAAAACGCAAAATAAACATAGTTGGCTAGAGCTTCCTTCCACCCTTACTTTGAAAACAAATGACTTTTAGTAGATGTTTATAAAGGCGCTTCACTCAAGTCAATCTTGTTATGACATTTTTAAACTAACCGTCCAAATATCTTCGTGCTAAAGAAGTTTATATCAAATAGTGGAAGCGACTAATGTGTGAATTTTGATAAGAATTTGTTAAATACTCTTAAATGTGCACTGTAGATAAAATATCGTATCTCTTTATCGCCATTCGGACTAGCCGCCGGTACCCAGACCTTATTTTCGATCGATAGGTATACTAAAACACTCTTTTTTTCTTTTGGGTACACGTCCATGGTACATGACATATTTATCTAAACTTCGAGCTTTGACTTTGAAGATTGTATCAATCTTTGATTTATCATACTTGTAAAATATGTGAAGAATTTAAACATATACATGTCTTTATTTTATAGCATCAGTTCACACAATTCATCTATGAATATGGTTTCAATATAAACATTTCTGCATATCTTTTATCTAAAAGAATATGAGGGTTATTTACCCTCGAGCCTTTTACTCAAATAAATTGAAGGGTCAAAGAATTTATTGGCGCCTAGACCAATAAAGCGCCGGGGATAAGTCTATTGTAAAGGTCTACATGTCACCCGCTCTATACTTAATCAACAGTTTAGGGCCAAGTAGGTCAGCGCCCTTATAATCTTTGTATTGCTGATACAATCTTGTGGCCTTATCAAATGTGGACGCTAAAATGCTATCCAAGTTAAAGCTATAATATACTTTCGTACACTAAATTTGAAGTTAATTAACATTACCAACCCATTTAAGCAAAGGTGTATGTTTATTAAATTTGAGTATGATTTTTCTACATCTATTTATATTTCAACGTAAGCTCTGGCTCTCCTCTAAAACTCATTCCCCGACATTCTTCTGCATTGCTGCAATCTCGCAAGAGGCGAGGCCACGTTCCGGCGCTTGACTCTCCCGGCCATCGCACTAAGAATGACTGAAAGAGATAAACTAGCTATATTGATTGCATGGAGTTCACGTTGTTACCTCGTACAGGGCCCCTAGACCGCCAGTATGTGCCTCGTGGTATAAGTACACGTCACGACCATAGAGGTGCAAGCATAATATCAGTGCCCTCCTCCCATATACAAGTATAATTACTAAAGCAACTGTGGTCAAATAACACCAGACGTTATGTCGCCGCAGTTATGACATCGACGATGACCACGGGGGCATTAAGAAAGGCGAGGAGGGAGCCCAGTGGTACAACGCCTCCACCGTACTTACTAACACTTGCCGAATAATCTCCGAAGCGAATAGCAATACCGTATTGTATTTATTTGCCTATTTTAAACATATTATTTTATATTGCGCAATTTGCTATTTATTTTTATGTTCTATATCAAACATAAATGGCAATCGTGAGAGGGCTGTCTCATTCTAATGAATGCTGTTTGATTCCTATAATTTCCAAAATAGCCAGCATCAATTAGCAGCCAGACGTCTTAAAAAATCGATGTCTGCCAAATGGAACCATGTTGTACTGATACCACAACTTCACCAGTACCAACCAAAATTCCTCATGTTTCGAATATTGAACCAACACGTCTCCAGCCTCTCAACATGTAATGATGATATATTGCCTCGTACAACGGCCAATTAACTATTCAAAAGGCACTTTATTCACATTAGTGCCTAAATAATTAAGAAGATTTACAAATATTTAATATAACGTAGAAGAATATTTATAACATGCATACTCTGTACTTATTAAAGTAACGTATAACTCTACAGAGTCGAGATAGTTTTCGGGTAATTCAATTTACCGTTGTGTAGCTGTTAAGGGTAATTGAACATCTTTGTTCCGGGCTCTGGTCAAGGGAAATAATGTTAGTTTGTATCACACAAACAAGGTACTTGTTGTGTAGATAAATAGTCTTTATTATATGTAACTATCAAGAAATTTTGTTCGGGAGAGAAGGTAGATTTCTTTTATTATATGAGGAGTACTCTGAGGAACTGTTTGACTGGGTACCACCGTCACCGTTTTACCGTTTAGCACTCGCCACCGCAGCAGGGTTCATCCATTTCACCTGGAAATGTTATGGTCTTCAACTGTACGTTTCCAGCGATTCATTTCTCCCACGTACGTGCAGGCTCTGGAATGAACTACCTGCTGCTGTGTTTCCCGAGCGCTATACCATGTTCTTCTTTAAACGAGGTTTAAGAAGAGTATTTTCTTCACGGTAGCCAACGCTGTGCCCCTGGTATTGCAAAGGTCTATGTGTGGCGGTATCACTTACCATCAGGTGTGCTGCTTGCTCGTTTGCCACCAACGGCAATAAAATATATATATATATATATATTACCATGGTTTTTTTATTAACGCGTTTTGTTATATGGGTGAAATTTTTAAATTGTATTTAAACTAACTTTCCAATGAGCTACATATTTGAAATTTGGACAATAGCTCATAAAAAATGACGAGGAAAAATAAAAGAAAAATATAAAGAGAGAGATGAAGAAAACTTTTAGCTATCGACTTTTTGTGTATTGATCCAAACTGTTCAAAGATAAAATTGGAATAATTCAGATTTAAAATTGGACTTCGTAACCGTTGTAATGGAGAATTTTTTAATTTAATTTAATTTATATTTGTAGGGAATAACGTCTGTTTGATCAACTAGCATTATATGTAAATTTAGTATATTCATATTTCTACTTTTGTCTTTGAAAATATGATGTATTATGAAACCACAAAGGGATATAAACAGATAATATTATAACAAGAAAGATATATATAGGATAGTTCTATAAACCCTATGCAAATTCTCGAACCATTTTGAAAATATCTGTCAAATTCTAAGTCGTATACATAAAAAGAAGAAAATTGATTTGCAATACCACTCAAATCAGATGAACTTCTTTCACTGATGTTAAGTGCTTAAATCGCTTAGTCGTTTTATTACAAGAATGAACACAAAAGAAGGGGCGTTGAAAGGAGGCAAAATAGGATCAGTGTCCTCACTACGATTGGAGATTCATAACCAACAGTGGGATAATAAATATTAGGGTAATAAGTGAGATAAGATTATTCTTGTGAACCCAGATACGAATACATTCCAGTGTAGATTTTCTTCAGATAAAGCAAGTTTGTCCACTTTACTACAATAACGTAAAATAAGTTAGAATAGAATTAAATTTCAAGTATTTTTTCTCTTTTTACTGCAAATATCACTACAATATCTGCATAAAAACTTATCCATTTTGTTTTGGGCTGGAAAGCAAGGGAACAATAATTTTCTTAATATATTCTCACGTGCAGTAATTATTATCATCCTGCTCTTATCCCTATTACTTGGGATCGACTTAATGTGTACTGTTCTTTAATAATTAACCGCTCGAGCGCTTTTGGGATACCGTTAGATCCAAAAAAAAAATGTGCTCAAAGCGCTTTTGGGACAAACGTTTGACCCAAATAAACACTTTACAATTAGCAATTGCTTTTAGTACTTTTATTTAAATCAACCAATCAAAAGCTATTGATATATATTTTATTTCATATTTTCTTGTCATATAGCAACAATAATAGTTTACGTAAAACCATAAAATTCACTGAACTTTTTTCAATATACCAAAGCGCGCGGGGCAATCGAGAGCGCCGCGATGTTTGGCGCGTGAGGGGTTAATATTAAAAATAATATTTTGGCAATAGTTTTATGACCAGCCATTTGCCAAACGATAACCCTGCTTAGGAATGTAACTGTTAATATAACGACATAAGGTGCAATGGCCCTGGTCTATAACGTACATGAGGCTATCAACATTATTTTAATGCATACTATTTTCAGGCAAACTATACATATGTATATACACATAATGCACAAATACTAACAGATTTATGTTTCGCATGCAACGTCCTCTTTATTATTCCTTGTCGATAAGTGCCGCCTTGTGTGAAATTTCATCGCTTACAAATGTCCTTATTACAAGTTGAAGTGCTACGAACGAACTATACTTCAGGATCATAAATGCATATGGCTGACTTTTATTTCATTGGCTACATAGTATACAATGTATCGTAATCGAAAACAGTATTTGTATGTTCTGATAAATGTCAATTAAAGAAGATCACTGTAATGATTTTGTCTTAAACATCTTTCAGATTTGGGTAGCTATTTGTTACTAAGTACCGTGTGATCATGTCATTTCAATATGCCTTATTTCGCCTATAAAAGATAACTAAGCAGACTTAGGTATGTAACATGCGATTTAATACAAAAGGATGTAAGACTAGACAAAATCTGTGTAAGAAAAGATTTTTTTATTTCATTTTCGTCCCTTTCTTTTCCGTGTCGTAAAAATATCTGAGGGTTATACAATGTATACAATATTTATGAAAGAACAAGAAGACTAAGACCCTACAGTATGGCATAGTATCGTAATTTATCTCTCACCGAAGAAGAGGCTCGTACCCAGCAGTAGGACGCACATGGGCTAAGATGATAATGATTAGGAAAACATTGAAATAAAACTCTGTGCTAAATCATAGTTTTAACCGCTTTAAAAAAGAAATTAAACTACTACTATTATACCGAAATAAAACCATATTTGATGCGACATTTGTATAACGAACTGATGAATGAACATGAAATAAGCTACAAGTTTGCAATTAATACATACGTCAATCGCTGCCCACATACACACATACGCACACATATACACACATGCACACACGCAAACAAGAACTCAACACTCGTACACACAAAAATGAAAGAGCGAACTCATCATATAAAAGCACATCCTTCATAATTCAATTCATTAATGTTATTTATATTATTATTTATTTATTTATAACTTTTGCACAAACAAACGCACAAGGCGGACTTAATGCCATAGGCATTCTCTACCAGCCGACCTAGGGTGGAGCAGAAATAATGTCAGGCAGGTGCAATACAAGGTGGTTAACGATGTCGCGTAGTAAATCAATTATATATAATTACTATTACATAATACATATATACTCTATAAATATATATAAATACATATACATACATACATAAATAATGATAATGATAATTGAATGAGTGGATGTGAGCTGTCAGAGATGTGTCGACTCCGCCAGAAAATTCAAGTATAATCGTTTGACCATGGCCTTAAAAACATCGCGACTGGTAGCCATTCTGATTTCCAGAGGCAAAGCATTCCAGAGAAGAATGGCCTGGATCCCAAAGGAGGAGTGCACCAGACTAGAAGAGTGAGAGGGACAGTGAAGAAGAAGATTATTGGAGGAACGAAGAGCACGGTCATGGGTGGAGCAAAGAAATTGAAAGTTCAGTTTTAAGTAGGAAGGCGCGTTAGGAGAGTTAAGAATAGAGTAGAGCAAAGAAAGAGTCCTCAGGCTACGTCTTTGCCTAATCGGTAACCAATTGAGGCGAGAGCGAAATGTGGTTACATGATCGAATTTACGTAGGTTAAAAACGAATCGAATGCAATTGTTGAGGAGTCGGTCCAGCTTATTGAGCAGATCTGCATTCAGGTCGAGGTAGCACACATCAGCATAATCGATGATAGGAAGAACTAAGGTTTGAACCAGTGATGTTTTGGTCGTGACTGGGAGAAAGTTTTTCAGTCGGTATAGTGAACGGAGTATTCCTGTGACTTTCTTGGATATGTTAGTAACCTGCGTTTGCCACTCCATCGTAGAGTCTAAGAAAAGGCCAAGATTCTTTACGTGATTACTATAAGGTATCACGATACTGTTATAAGTAATTGCTGGCAAATTCTGTGCGTGACTCTGCTGATAATGCGGGGACTGCCGATTATAATGCATTGGCACTTATCTGCATTGACTGCCATGCCAAACCTCGCCGCCCAAGCGCTTATAGCCGCTAGATCGCTATTATCATTGTTATTATTAATTATTTAATTTCTTTTTTTTTCTCTTCTTTTGTTATTATTTCTTTCTTATATATTTGGGGAAAGGGGTTTGCTGAAAACCAGCCCTGCATAATTTCTATGCAGCACAACGCTGAGCATTCCCCTATTGTCAAAATAAATTAAAAACGTGTATTATAATTTTTAGTTATTATGTGACAATAAATGCTATTCTATTCTATCATTCAGTCAATGAGGTGGTTAAGTATATCAACCATTTTATTACCACTACCCATTCTTCAACTACAAAAAATTTAAGAAAAAAAAAATTAATTATCATTATTACTTTTTACATTACATCTATTACCTCCGACTTTCTGAGAACTGAATATTTGTGAAGTACCTTCATAATTATTGAGATCATTCAATCAAAGCTTCGTTACTTATTCTGAAACCCATTCTGTAAGATCATTTACATATCCCAGCTACACTGATTTTTTCGTGCTATATAAAGAAATCTGGGCTCGAAATTAGACAGGCAAAAAATATAGTATCATCATCATCACAACTGATATACGTCTCACTTCTATGCTCAAGCCTCCTCCACAATGGGAGAGAATTTGTCCTAATACACCACGCTGGTCTGATATAAGGTTTTACCTAGAATTTTCCTTCTCTTGCAAAGTGGTTATATGCATATTTTACGACACCCACGGGTAAGATAGGGGGTGGTGAATTGTATTCTTACTCTATTACCATACGGAAATATCGCATAAGAATAATAAATTTTAATTTAAAGACCTTTCTAATTGTAACATAATAGTAATAATTATATATAACTAGCAACCTGCCCTCGCTTCGCTTCGGTTTCAGTCGTAATACCCGCGTAGTTCCCGTTCCCGAAGGAATACCGGGATAAAATATAGCCTATGTTACTCCCTGATATTATAGCTTTCCATTGGTGACAGAATTTTTGAAATCGGTTCGGTGGTTTAAGTGTGAAAGCGTAACAAACAAACGAATAAATAGACAAGCAAACAAACAAACTTACTTTCGCATTTATAATATTAGTAAGGATTCTAGCTGACTCAACAGACGTTGTTCTGTTTAAATCTAAAAAAATAGTAAAAGGAATTCTCCTTGAAATCGACAGTAGCGCCACCTACCGGCTCCAATTGTGAATCTAAACCATCATCGAATCCCCTTAAACACACACAGAAAATTTCATCAACGTCCATCCAGTTGTTTAGGAGGATTTCAGTGTTCAATTTCACATACACACGTACACAAGAAATTTATATGTAAAGATAAGTTTTACATAATAAATAAGTTTGCCCATTAAAGGTTCGTGATGGTAATTACTGCATAAACCATTTAATCATATTACGCCAAAGACACCCTTGTCTTAAACCGGTATGAGCACTGAGGATTAGATGGTCTTGAACAAGATTAACGCCTCACTGTTTCAAAGAGGCTTTAAAAGAAATGTATAATATTCTCCATGAAACAATTTGTCGTTATATTGGTATCTTTTTTATTTTTTTTTTTGGGTTATTACCTACTATAGCATTGTGAAATTTTTTTTTTCTTTCCTAATGAGGAAGTACGCAATATTATACACTATGGCACAATTAATCGGTTCGTGGTTGTTGTTTTGGGTTGAACCTATACAAATTACTTCCACATTATTAATAGTATTCTGAAGATTATTTTTTGTATCCTACAAAAAAATATTTATATCAACAGTGTACCGTGTATATTTTTTGTGTGTCTGTATTTTGACGTGACAACGTCTAATAAATCGATGAACGCTGGCTGCATGCACGAAAAAGTCCCGTTACGCTCATTGTCCCGTTACGCTGATTGATGTTACATATTATAATACGGTTTATTAATAAGATAACCGTATTATAATTGTAAAATGTTTATCAATTAAATTATAGATTTCATTTCACTCCTTCTTTGTATCAATACAGAATAATGATAATTCAATAAAAATGATTAAATTTTATTCATAAAAGTATGCAGTCACTTCAGCAATATTTTGTTATGATGTTGTCACGTTAAACTATCGTCCGTAAACCGACTTTACAGACAATCATGCTCCTAGCCGGTTTTTTTTTTGTGTGTGTATATTTTTTGACTAAAACGCTGCATTTAAAGTTAGACAAAGAAGGCTCGAGCGAATATGTGTTCTATGTACTTATACATACTAGCCTACTAGCTGACCCGACAGACGTTATTCTGTTCAAGTAAAATTAAAGGAATTGTTCTTGAAATCGATCAGTGTCACCTACTGGGTTCAATTGTTAATCTAAACCATTCTCGAATCCCCTTGAACACACGCAACAAATTTCACCAACATCGGGGCAGCCATTTAGGAGGAGTTCAGTGACATACACACGTACTCAAGAAATATATACAGGCTGTATCAGGTTATGGAGCAACTGTTCGAGTATGTTGTAGTGTACCGGCCATAGATCGTAATTAAAATGTATATTACACAAAAAACAATATAACATAAAAGTTATAGTAATTTCAAAAATATGTGTCAAACAGTCTACGCCTTAAATTTTACGCATGGATAGACAGGATACATGTAGGCATGTAAAGCTTCGACATACATACCTAAACTTGCGCTAACGCTCAATGGGACTGTAGGTACAAACGTGACTCGGCGACGATAATCGGCCGATCAGCTGATTTAAAGCGAAGTTCGTTTTGCTTATGCGACCGTAATCATTGATTTTTTCAATTTCTATTGAACATTTAACAAAGTACGAATATGTTGTAGATTAAGTATCACTGACTTTATATATTTCAATCAGATTTAAATGAAAAAACAATAACAAAATTGAAAACTTTACATGTCTCTAATTCATTAACGAATCGATATTTTTCCTTCAAATTTTTTTATGGGTTTTTACCGCCATTGCCTACCCTCCGTTTGACCAGTTCTCCCATAACCTGATACAACTTGTATATAAAGAAGATTAGTGTTAAATTCCCAAATCACAAACATAAATTTCAGCCAGTGAATGTTGGTGGCAGCTGGTGGATCAATCTGTATTACTATACGAACCATCAAATAGGTAGTACATGAAATTTTTTTATGGAATTTAGTATGGATAAATCTTAAGTAAATGATAGAAAGTTCACAAAAATTCGCACTCACAAAAATTCATTATCCTAGATACCGACTGCAGCGCCATCTGCCGGGCTGATTTGTGAATCTAAATAATCCAGGCCCCCACTTGAAAACATTCACAAAAATTCATTCAAATCCATCCAGCCGTTTAGTTGGAGTATAGATAAATAACCTAGCTACCTAGTCGTTAAGTTTTCTTAAATTCTCTGATTGCGCAACTTTCTTATTTTTTTTTGCCGTAAAAGCCTTTTTCATAGTATTAGAAAAATTAAAAAAGGAAGATGGACGAAATCGATGAAGTTGTTCTCAAGTTATGTTATTGTCCTGCCCGAACAGTGCCACCTACCGGGTCCAATTGTGAATCTAAACCATCCTCGAATCCTCTTGAACACACATAAAAATTTTCGTCAACATCGGTTCAGCCGTTTAGGAGGAGTTCAGTGACATACACACGTACGCTAGAAATCTATATTAATAAATAAAATTGGAGTGTCTGTTTGTAATAACAGACAGACAGACAAAAATTTTTTAATCTGTATTTTAGGCATAGGTGTCGTGCAAATAACCGTGTGAGCATGAAAAAAAGCCTATTATTTTGACATTACAAACAGACACTCCAATTTTATTTATTGGTATAGATAGGTTAATTTTTGTTAGGAAGTCTGAATATCTTCATCCATTAAATCCATTTAAAAGGAATTCCAACCCAATATTGTTGCCTTTTTTCAGCGTTACAAGGATTGAAAGTGTCATTTTTTCGTCGTTAAGGAGTTCAATGTTGTTCAAATATTTAATGCAAATATTGTATACAGTAAGGAGATGAAATTTTGGTATATTTAAAAGAATTGATGATAAATATTGACTAAAGAGTACGATTTCTCGTGTTATTAGAATAATATTTTCAAATATTTTTTTTTTTTGGGGTGTGTTGTGGTCGGCGCGCTCCTCGCACCACTCCGTCCGGGGCGACAGCGGGGCGTAAGCACGCACACCCGCAACCCACCTACGTGCACGTCGCCTTCGTCGTTGGGCCGACCACCGGAGCAGGGTTGTCATCAGTGGTCGGCCCAACGGAATTTGGGGTACCCTCCCATCGACCGACGTCCCCCCCTCGGGGAGGAAGTCGGTCTTTCCTCACGCGGTCGGCCTCTCGGCGGATGACGGACTAATTCCCCGATCACGTCACCCGCGGCCTCGGCTAGGGCGGCATTAGGCGCAAGTACTCGCGCCTGCGCCGCCCCAGTCGCCGGCGGCGGATCGCCTCATCGAGGCTGCGCTCCTCACGCAGGCGATCCGCCGCCTCCTTCTGCGAGATCACTGCCTCGCAGAAGGCTGCGACCGCGTTACAATTCCCAACGCTGCCGACCATCACCCTGACGATAGTGGGCAGCGTCATGTCGAGACTTACTTTCACATATAAGAAAATTTGTGCAGATTAAGAATATAATTCACCACTCCTTTTTATCAGCAAGATAATGAAACTAAAAATAAAATCCTACATTTACATTGTGGTATAGTGTGGCACCATAATGGTGATTATAAAAAAAAAAACCTGTGCGAGATATTACGATGTATGTAGGCATCAGAAAAAATCTTGCACTCAATATTAATTAAGAAAATTTAATTTCAAAATAAAGAACTATTGTGTAAATTTTAAGCGACATAATAAAATTGTTTCAAATTTTTTACTACAGTCCAAAAATGGGCAACACGTTTTCAATTGTTTAAATTTAGGTATATTGCCACCGGGTTTTAAGTTGATGGAATATTTTGTTCATTCAAATTTCAATTTCCCCTAGCGCTTTTAAGAGTTTACAGCTGGAAGCAATACAGAATATGAAGAATATTTTAATGGTATTTTTGCGAATTTCAGTGTAAAGGATTCGTTAATTATTTAAAACTAGCTGATCCAACAGACGTTGCTCTATTCAAATACAATAAAAGAAATTCTCCTTGAAATAACAATAGCAGCGCCACCTACCGGGTCCAATTATAAATCTAAACCATTCTTGAATCCCCTTGAACACACACAAAAAATTTCATTAACATCGGTCAAGCCGTTTAGGAGGAGTTCAGTGACATACACACAGAAGCGCTACCTACCGGGTCCAATTGTGAATCTAAACCATCCCCGAATCCCCTTGAATACACACAAAAAATTTCGTCAACATCGGTCCAGCTGTTTAGGAGGAGTTCAGTGACATACACACGTACGCTAGAAATTTATATATAAAATAAAGCTGATAAAAATTTAACGAGTATATCAAAATTATATTTTACTAATAGTACAGTCATTGGGTACTTTTGTTTTTTTTTTTTTTTTTATTGCAAACGGTGGCAAATGAGCAAACAGTACACCTGATGGTAAGTCTTGCTGCCGCTCATGGACCTTTATAAGGCCGCTGCCTACCGCGAAGAAAGTGAAGGGAGTGTGAATGCGTGCATTGAGGGTCGGTGATACCAAGGGCACCACCAAAACCCTCCACATGCAAACACCCTCAGAAAGTTGGGCTTCCGGCTCTCTCGCTCTCCGAACGAAGCGCAGTAACAAATCGCTACTACTCAGACGTCGATTTTCTGCGAGAGTGTGGTACTACCCCTCGCTTAGAAAGTTTATTTTGAATATTGGCAATTTTATAGATTTTGACGTGTTCTTATCGAATTTCAACTTTACCATCTCGTACCTTTGCCGCTTGCGTCGCCATATTGGCAAAATGGCGCCTAAAAGCAGTTTTTTGATAATGTCTCCTTTATGACGCAATTTACAGGAGAAATATATAAATACAAAATAACTGTAGAGAAAATTTTATACATTAATATCATAACCTTTTTTTTCCTAAAATTAATAGTTTCGGTGTACGAGCGCCATATACCATTATACATACACGCTAACGCGAGGTGGCAAACTTGAAATTCGGAAAAAAGCACGTCAAAAAAATCGTCTATAAAATTGCCAATTTTCAAAACTCCCGGTAAACTTTCCAGGTAATCTCTATTTTTTCAACCAAATTACTGTACTATAAGCATATAACAAAAATATTTACAAAGATTTAGATGGCATTAAATTATATCTTACAGTTATCAATGGATTTTATTGGCCTTCTCTTGCCCGTGAGCATCTATACCAACACGTCTGACCAGCATGGTATTGTAGGTCTATTGCCCTCCTATTGTGGTGGAAGCTCGAGCTCAACAGTGGGACATATATGATTTAGTCATTGGATTAATATTCGCCAAAAGAATCTAAAGTTTTGGTTGACGATATTAATATATAGATCATCGTCAAAGGTTTGAGCATACAACTTCTCACAGTTATCTTATATCTTTAAACGAGCAATATATATATATATATTCAGGATCTCGGAAATGGCTCCAACGATTTTGTTGACACTTGGCATACTAGAGGTTTCGGGTCCAAAAAATCGATCTAGCTAGGTTTTATTTATAGAAAATGTTGTTTTGTCCGTGTTTTTAGCAAATCAATATAATGACATTAAATTTTAAATTAATATGAATTCAAATTTCGTTGTCAACGTCATGAGTTACGATAGCCCAGTTGGGAAGCTGACAGGTTCTAATTTCGTTTTTTTTTTTGGCATTCAAACAGCGTCGGTTCGAATCTCGGTGTTATTATTATTATCTTTTTGTAATTTTTTATATATTTTTCATTATTTATTTTTTATTAATATATATCTAAATAAATTCCATAAAAATACTCCGAGCGAAGCTCGGTCAACCAGATATTTGATAAATAAAGTTAAAATTTAAACTTAACTACACTAATCGCGTAATAATTTCAAGTTAAACTCTAGTACTTAAATTTATGTAATTGATATTTGATACACAATGAGGACAAGCACAGTAGTATGTTGGTTTATTTAGACTTAAAAGTTTAAACTTGACGAATTAAACACAGTGTATATTTACATATGTATCATTATATTCATGATATAGACTAAATCTAAGTGATGAAGAAAGCGTTAATCACCATTATCATCATCAGCTCATATACGTCCCACTGTAAGGCTCGAGCCTCCTCCATAAAAGGAGAGATATTACCTTACTATACCGCATAGTAATACGGGTCAGACAAGTTGGTATAGGGTTTTATTTCAAGTTTACCTTCTCTTGCATAGATGATATTATATGCGTATCCCTTACTCGTCTTTTACGACACCACGGGCAACAAAGTGGTGAATTGTATTCTTACTCCGTCACCACGTGGATTAAAGAGGAAAGCGTTAAATTTAGTTTTAAAAATAACATTAAGTACGAAATTTATGGCAACAAAGTTGTAACGACGGATAGATAAAGTACAATTGTAAATTTGGAGAAAATACATTTTTACATATATACGCCACGAGCGTCAAAGCCTTTTTTATAATGTTGTTATGACAGAAACAAATTTACACTTATTTTCACGCAAAATTATTTTAATCTTATATTTTACAAGCTTGTTACCTTTGTAATAAATTGAGGAAGCTGTTTTTTATATTGTAGACGCCTCTGGAATTATTTCCTGTAATTTGCTGCGGCACTATGAAGAGTATTTTTGTAGCTATAATACTCTATTACTTAACGTTTGAGTTTAAATTGGTTTGATACATCGTATTTATTTTAATTTAATTAATTTAATTGAAAACCTAATTAAATGATTTCTCTAGGAATTTTGATAGAATATGAAAATACACGTAAACCACTCTTATATCATATTCAACACACTTCAGTACCTTAACTGTATTATATTACATAAACTATCAGCAAAATTATTCAATATAGCAATAGCAACAAGAGCTTAACATGACATTTCCATATTCGCGTCGAAGCTCATGTCAAAGAGAATACAAGTCACTATGAAACATAGGATAACAAAACGCAAATGACAGCTAAACGTAATTTTGTCTAGAGTTAAGTATGGTTGAATAATTATAATTTTGTCAGAAATCAATAATCAGTAATTTGTATTCTCTTTGAATCATATATTCGGCAATTTTGAAAATATATTTACGAAAAAATTATGGCGGTACGAAGTTCGCCGGGTCAGCTAGTATAATAATATTTTTTTTATTACCTTAAAAGACTGGTAAAATGAGATTTTAAAAATTCTTTCATCATTGTCAAGCTACATAATCAGCCAGTAGCATAGGTTATATTTTATCCCCGTATAACTAGGAACGGGAATTACGCGATTGAAACCGCAGGAATTTGTTAGTTTTCATAAGTGAGCTAGCTAAATCGATTACTCGAATGCATACTAAATTTCATGAAAATAGTTGGAGACGTTTCAAAGATGCTGAATATATAGAGATATTGAAGAGTTGTTCGTTTAAAGGTATTAAATAGATAACAAATATCGGGTTGACCGAGCTTCGCTCGGAATATTTTTGTTGTATTTTTTTCGAATTTATTTAGATATATATTAATAAAAAATAAAAATTAAATAATGAAAAAAATATAAAAAGATACAAAAGGAGAATAACAATAACACCAAGATTCGATCCGACGCCGTTTGAATGCCAAAACAATACTAATAGGAAACTGCACTACTCCCCAACTGAGCTATCGTACCTCATTACGTTGACGGCAAAATTTGAATTCATATTCTTTTAAAATTTAATGTCATTATATTGTTTTGCTAAAAACACTGACAAAACAACATTTTCTATAAATAAAACCTAGCTAGATCGATTTTTTGGCCTCGAAACCTCTAGTATGCCAAGTTTCATCAAAATCGTTGGTGCCGTTTCCGAGATCCTGAATATATATATATATATATATATATATATATATATATATACAAGAATTGCTCGTTTAAAGATATAACATACTAAATCTTAAAAAAAATAAAAACAAATGGGTGCACCTGGTACTTATTTTCTGAAAGAAAATTAAATGCAAAAAAAGGTCAAACACAATCCTTCCTTTTATGGCTTATAACTTTCCTTTTATTACTTTGTCACACATATTTGCCTTACTTTCATTCTCAATTCCTGGGTACGAACTGACTCTATATTGTAAAGGCCATTATTGTAAGGAGGTTTACTATAATACAAAGATCAAATAAATTCTGAATAGAGGTTTACGCGTATTTCAAGGCTTCTTCTTTTATAGTGTATATAATAACTCTTTACATTTCTTATTTGTCTCGTATGATACTCACGAGATAGGAAGGGCCATACGTTGGCGGTATGTAGTACTCTTAATTATATTATATGACTAATAGAAGTAAAGGGGCGATCTTAAATATTAACAACTTCAGTAAAATGTAGATAAATTATGACATAGCTAAAATACGAGAAAAGAATATTACTAATTACTGGTAAAATGCTTTCTTATAATAAACTTTTTCATATACAGTGAAAGTAATTTATAAATTTTAAATTTACATTTATTTTTAATCAATCATACGGATATTTGTCGCGAGAAATTTGATAAATGATGTGTTTAAAGTGAATTTAATTACATTTTTCGTTTAAATTTATGCCTTAACATAAATTGTAAAATGGGTGCTGGCTTTTGTGTCAGTCAGTCAGTGTTGCTCCTGGGTCTTGTAAAAGAGACGTCTAAGGGATTTAATATGCATACAAGAGAAGGAAAACTCGAAATAAAAGGCTGTTCTAGTGTTAAACCTATTTGACTAGCATGGCATAGAATGTAGATTGCTCTCTTAGTATGGAGGAAGCTCAAGGCCAGTAGTATGACGAATAGAAGCTGAGAAAATAATGATGATGCAAAATCTAGGCCATAAGTAGAACTTCATGACTGTATAGCAGTTTTAATGCAAAAATACACAAATTTTGTCTCTGTGATATAATATCATGGCCGGATCTTCGCAGTAGCGGTCGCGTTTCGATCCGGTGGTAGTTTATTTTTTTTGGATAATATATTTTAATTTTGTAAACTTGAGCATAATATGCATTTATTTATGCATAATAAATCATTTGAATTAGAATTTGTAGTAATATCAATGTAGTGTTATCAGGTCTGTATTAAAAATGTAGTTTTCATTAATAAATACCACATTTTTCAATAAGGAATATGGCGGTTGCTATTATCTAGTTGGGAGCCTGTCATAAATATAATTAAAATCAATACTTTTTTTTTTGTGGGTGGGTCGCGGTCGGCGCGCCTCCGCACCACTCCGTCCGGGGCGACAGAGGGGCTTAAGCACGCAACTCCCGCGACCCACCCAAAAACCACGACGCCTTCGTCGTTGGGCCGACCACTGGAGCAGCGTTAACTTGGCGTCAGTGGTCGGCCCGACGGAATACCCCCTATTGGGGTACCCTCCCATCGACCGACGTCCCCCCGTCGGGGAGGACGTCGGTCTTTCCTGACGCGGTCGGCCTCTCGGCGGGTGACGAACTAATCCCCGGTCACGTCACCCGCGGCCTCGGCTAGGGCGGCATGAGGCGCAGATAGTTGCGCCTACGCCGCCCCAGTCGCCGGCGGCGGATCTCCTCATCGAGGCTGCGCTCCTCGCGCAGGCGATCCGCCGCCTCCTTCCGCGAGATCACTGTCTCGCAGAAGGCTGCGACCGCGTCCCAATTTCCGACGCTGACGACCATCGTCCTAGCGATAGCCGGCAGCGTCAGGTCCGTACCGATGATTGCGACGAGTTCACAGCGCTGCACTGCCCAAGCCCCGCAAGCCTCGAGCGTATGGCGCGCCGTGTCCTCGTCGCAATAATTAAAATCAATACTAGCCATACCAACACAATAGCGCAAGACACTGCGAGCGTTTATTTACTCTGCTTTATCTATTTCGCAATTATGTTTAAATTTAATTTTACTTACACAAAATTTCCACACAAAACATCGCTATCATTTTATATGTCATGAAATGAAAGGATTGAGAAACATATGCTATTTGTATTAACTATAAGACTGTAATTCATCACTGCTATCTAAGCAGCTAGGATTTTGTTTAAAAAAAATAAAAACAAAAAAATAATAATTAAAAAGTTAAAAAAATAATGTAAAAATATAAAGATAAAACAAGTTATTGGCAAGTAATTCACCCGGTGAAGCGGGTGGGAGACGGCTAGTACCTTATAATGCCTAGCTGATCTGGCTGGCCTGGTGATGGGATCATCAAGCCTCTCCAGCGTGCTATATTAGGTTAATTTCCTCCCTTTTCAGAGATACCCCGTCTCCACTAGCAGGGAATATATGGCTTAAGAAAAACAGAACCGATTAAAAATTAAGTTATATAGCAAATGTTGAATATTTTCCAAATGATACCTACCAACTAAAACTGGGTGAAAATATCAAATTATTTTTTATTTTAAATTTAATTATACACAAAATTTCCACACAAAACATCGCTATCATTTTATATGTCATGAAATGAAAGGGTTGAGAAACATATGCTATTTTAACTATAAGACTGTAATTCATCACTGCTATCTAAGCAGCCAGGATTTTGTTTTCAAAAAATATCTGTCAAACTCGTATCATTATTAATCATAGAATAAATGATAAATGTTACATCAAACATTGAAAACAAACTTGTGAAAAGTTTTATTTATATTTACATTTTGTGATTTTTGGTTCATGCATTAATAACTTTTTACATAAATCAAATATATCTGTAAAATATAATGTGACAAGCTCATTTATTGATTGATAACCAGAAAATAAAATACGTTATAAGATATGATAATAAAAACAGTTATTATAAATCAAAATATACCTAAGCTTAATTAAGAAAATGCAAGCATGAGTTGTTAAATACATATCTAAACAAGATAAATATCTAAGATTTTAAGATGGTAAGAGACATTTATTGTTTGAAATTAAATAAAAGTAACTTTACAGGAGCAGGCCCGGTCGGTGCGTAAATAAAACTCGAAATTAAACTTTATACCAACATGTTATGGTCCGAATTCTCTTACATAGTAGTGAAAATTCGTACCTAATAGTAGTACCAAGTATTCCTATTTAATGAAGGATTTTAAACCAAACATACGCCCAAAATACATCAAAATTTATTTAGATGCATTAAATCATTTTAATCCGAAGTATAGATATGCAGCCGTTCTTTTTCTACTTCTAAGCTCGAGGGTAGATTTTAGTAATGCACGATACTACGCATTGGCGAAGTTCCAGTTGTTCTATTGAACGTTAAAAGCTTGAATAGATAGATCCGATAAGAATGATCACTGCCAAACAGTTAAGAACCAGGTTATGGGTATAACTATACCCTTTAAGAAAGTCAACGAACGGCAATCTCCTCCTGTAGTCGAATGACGATGATAAAATTATCAGAGTGGAAAACCAGAATGGACTACATAGATGAAATAATGTGAATGCAAAAATTCAATATTACACACAAATGCCAAGGTGGTTTAAATGGTGAAGTAGTTTGAAATGGATTTCCAATACATTGGAAAGCTAATTAGATAGTTTACCTAAATCACTGGTGGCAAATATAGCCTGGCATTGAAGATCCTGTAGTTGACGGAGAGAATCGAAATAGCAAATTGAATCAGCAGATAAAATAACCTCCTGCAAGAACCTCAAAAAAGTAGCTGAACTGCGATTTATGGACTTGTTATTACGACGAAAATTTAGGAAAATTTCTGTCCAATAGTAAACTGTAAATTATGTTATTGATTACAACGAGATTTTAAGATGATAATTGATGTAGATTACTTTGAATGAATTAGTATCCCATTAAACCCCTTACCATATTATGCAATAAAAAAAAATGATTTTACACCATCTTTTTGCTTACATCATAATTCATTTTGAAACAATGCAGCACATACTCATTATAGTCCATTGCAATGTTACATTTTTTAGGCCTTACCTTGCGTTTTTTAGAGGACGCAATTTTAAGTTTTAGATATGTAGGGGGAGTCAGTGTAAAGCTAAAACCAAGTTTGTGGGGTCGCCACCCTTGTTCCTCGGCCGCCATCTTAAAAATAAGGGTTGAAATGGTTTTTACGGTATATCTCTTAAACTATAATCTGATAAAAAAAATTATTAACATTTTTTGTTGAAAATGAAATTCTCTACAACTTTGATCAAGTAACTTTTTGTCGTAGAACTATAAATAAAAAAGTTATAAGCGCAAATGTTCATAAATTCGAGAAAATGATTATATTTTTCGATATAACTTTTTTTATCATTTTACGAAAAAATTATATCAGACTATTTTTGTAGATCGTTTTTTAAGGAACGACTTTTATAGGTAACATTTTTTCATTAAGTCAATAGCTAAGGTTTTCCCACAAACTTGGTTTTAGCTTTACACTGACCTCCCCCATACATCAAAAAAATAAAATTGCGTCCTCTAAAAAACGCAACCCCAAATGTAACTTTTCAATGGACTATTACGCTCAAGTATTATTAATGGAAAATGAGCTGTTTTTTTTTGAGACAAAGAATAGTAAGCAAATTATCCTTATAATGCAGAGGATTTACAAACATAAAATTCATCATCATCTCAGGCCATCACGTTCCACTATTGGACACAGGCAGAAAATTTGACCTATAGTCTAACTTTTTATTAGCTGAAGTAAAATGACGTTTTGTGGGTTGCCGGTTTTTGAAGAAAAATAAATAGGGATGTAGCTAAATGAGTGAATCATAAATGAATAATCAGTTTGGTTTTTTTTTTTTGAGATTTAATATTAAGTTTTAATGTATTTTTTTAACCTATTATTATTACTATACTAGAGGATTGATCTTTTTTAATGGAAGTATAGGGAGGTACATTCAAAATGAAACAAAAACGTCATAATAATGTTATTTAATTAATCTTTTTCGAAATCACTGTCGCTATCGCTTTCGGTCACACTAATAACAAATCTATCTGTCACTTCATCTATAATATGATCGAGGTGGCACATTTTATCTTCCTCTTTAATAGTGTGAGACACACAGTCACTCCACTTAGCTGGTGTCACTTTCTTGATTCCTTCTTGGAATAAAGTTTTCACTTCTTGCATTTTATACGTCTTATTATTGTTTGCGACGTGACTCTTTACCTGCGCCCATACCAATTCAATGGGGTTCAATTCACAGTGATAAGGGGGCAGTCTTAAAAGTGTGATAACTTTTTGTGCAGCCATCTCGTCTACGGCATATTTCTCAGTATGATTTTGTTGTTTCACAATATCTATGAGAGTAGCCTTGACCATATTTGGTTCAAACGCAATATTTTTAGTAGTCAGCCACTCTTGAATTCGTGCTTTCGTCCACGACATCTTCGGGATTGTTTCGATCTTCCGAGAGTGATAGGGCGCATTGTCCATTACGACTACTGCATTCGGCTTGAGTTTAACCAATCCTCGAAACACTCCGCGTTCATTTCATCATGGTAGTCTTCTGTACCTTTCTTTGCTTCAAATATAAGAAGTCCGTCGACCAGGGAGCCTTCTTCTCCACCTATGTGACTAATTATGAGTCGTTTGCCCTTTCCTGTGGGATTTTCTAATCCCGTAGTCAGGCCGTCTAAAAATGCCTGTCGAGAAGATTTAATACTTCCGTCAATCCAGGTTTTTTTTTGTAGATTGACCTGAAAAGAACAAAAAAGAATCATAAGTTTCGACATCAAAACAAAAAGGGAACAAATAGAAGAAACTAAGAGTTGACACGTACCAGCGTTGACCCAGGTCTCGTCTTGATAATATATGTATTTTCCCTCCCTACGATATTGTTTAATTAAACGCAGGTAGCGCTGGCGCCATGATATGATATCTTGTCTATCAATAAGCACACTCTTGCGTGATCGAGTAGCGAATTCGAAATTAAGATGCTTCATAATTTTTCTCAATGTCTCGTTCGAGAAGTTGGGCAATCCTGGGTCATCATTTACAACTTGCAGCACCTAAAAATGATTAAAGTTATTACCTAATTGGTTAAGATTACACATGGGATGGGAGAAAACATACATAACGTATAATAAAAAGATGAGTGACGACATGTGTAAACTAACTTTTGCGATACCCACCGTATGAATACCCACCGTAATTCATTTCTATGAAAGAACTGATGTACAATTCGTCTAACAGCAGTGAATGTGAAATCATCAAGTTTATCTTTAAATGTAAGTTTTGGGCCGTTTTTTCGGGAGGTTTTGGTGATTCGCTGTCGTTCTCCTTGTGCTCCTTTAAAACGGAATAAACTGTGCGGAAGGATATTCCCAAGACTTCAGCCACCTTGTTAACGCATTCACTTGTTTTTGGAACTTCAATGTTTGATTCTGAAGATTTCACTTGAAACACATATTTGTAAACGTTTTGGACCCAAAGTTTTTCAGTTGCACTTAGAGCTACACGTGGCCTTTTTTTCTTAGGAGATAAAAATGTGTCTCCATCTTGCGATGTGCTCGGCAGAGCATCCATGTCTTCAATGTATCAAACAAAAAAAAACTAACACGATTAACGAAAACAGGTAATGAAAAACAAACACAACGTAACATAAGTTTAACAATAATGATAACAAAAACAACGCGCAGTGGGCAAATCAAAGTTATTCATGCACTCAAAACAGAAGTATGAAGCCGAATGAGCGAATGACAACCGAAACAAAATGGCGGTCAAGCGTCATCGTAGCACCGTAACCAAAAACCAGTACTACCAACTTGAGAGAGCGTTTTCTTGAGTGTTACCTTGTATATGTCTAAAAGGATCAACGTTTATACAGCCTTTTATTTACATTAATATTAAATAGAATTTAGTATGATCATTATGAGTCAGCTATGGAACGATTAGATATTCTGTAAACTTTAGTGAACTGAATCACATCCCTATTGAGATTAGGCTGTCAACATTATTTTACGGAATGACATTTAGAAACGTCATTTTACTGCAGCTAATAAAAAGTTAGACTTTAATATAACATACTGGTAAGACACCTTGGCATAGGGTTCCACTTAACTGGGACGCGGTCGCCGCCTTCTGCGAGGCAGTCGCCTCGCGGAAGGAGGCGGCGCAGCGCACGCGGGAGGAACGCTTCCACGACGACGCAATCCACCGCCGGCGACTCGGGCTACGCAGGCGCGAGTGTCTGCGCCTAATGCCGCCCTAGCCGAGGTCGCGGGTGACTGGAACGGGGATTTAGTCCGTCACCCGAAGAGAGGATGACCGCGCGATGGCGACCGACGTCCCCGAGGGGGAACGTCGAGAGCGTGTTCCGTCGCGCCGACCACTGAAGACAAGTTACCCTGCACCGGTGGTCGGCCCAACAACGAAGGCGACGTGTCACGGGTGGGTCATGGGGCCGCGCGCTGATTCTCTATCGCCCCGGATGGATCCGGGCGGCGGGTGCGATGGTCATGGCCCACTCCTAAAAAAAAGATAGGGTTCCACTTCGAGTTCTTCTTCTCTTGCATCGATGTTATCTAAATAGGTAATAAATCCTTTACCTTTCACGACAGCACGGCCAAGAGAGGGGGTGGTGAATTGTAATCTTACTCCGTCACCTCACCGAACATATATAATTAGTTAACAAACATATTATTAACGGACACAAATCATACCCTGACCCGGAATAATAATTTGTGGATCGCACAAAGTATTGTCCTGCGAACCCACGACAATGGTACAGTAGGGTATCTTAACTGACATGCCATCTGTGCACTATACCATAACTAAAGAAAAAAGGTTACAAAGGTTAAAAAAGATTAGGTATTACGATTGATTAATTATCTAACAAGAACTTTTTTTCAGAATGAATCTAATTAGTTCACTTTGGGTAGAATAAATTCATTAGTGCCGGGAACAGGTCGCATCGCCCTACGAAATGACTACCGCTGGGGAAGAAAGGTTCTTAAGTGGTGACTTCGTATCCGATCACGCAGTGTAGGACGCCCACAACTAGGTAGACTGACGACCTGGTGAAGATTGCCAACCATCGTTGGATGCAGGCGGTAATAATAATAATAATTAAAATAAATAATAATAATTATTGTACAATTTATTCCTCAATGTGTAATGTAATAGTGAGTGACAATTCTAAATTTGAAACGTAAATACAATTTACTTTACTTAAAAGCTTGGTAGCTTAAAATAATGGTTTACTTAGCACAAAATTATAGTGCACTTTAAATCAGTAACTTTCTTTGCGAGCGACGAATGGAGTCCTCGTTAAAATAAGTGCATCTACGTAATTGACACTACTATTTACGTTTCATAGCAGAATACTTCCAAGCTTCAATAGCTTCGAATAGAATAGTGAAAAAAGTGGAGTGTAAAATCTCACTTCAGATGCTTTACATGTACATTAAAACAACAGACGAGACATATATTCTGTAAGCTTTTTGATAATCTAGAACATTTAAACTGTCAATTAATATTAATTTTACTAGGCACAGTTACGAAATGCAGTATCCGTCTATATTACTTTAGTTATCATTATCCTGTTCTTATACCAATTACTTGGGGTCAACGTAATATTATTGACTGCATAGATAGCATAGTGGTTAAGATACCGACCTATCGTGGCAGTGTCGTGGATTCGAATCTCACGCAGAATGATACTTCGACTTCAGTCATTGGTTGTCAGTGAGGTGACAATAGTCACTGTTATTTTATTTACAACAACTACTACCGCAAATAAAATAAAGACTTCACATTTTATTTTGTGATAACTATTGCCGCGAATAAAATAAAAAAGAGTGGGCTTCAATTAGTGGGAAAATTAAATGACATGACTCTATTTTTTTTCTAATTAATTCTTTCAAGTATGTTTACATAAATGGCAAAACAGACAGATATATTGAGAATACATTCAATAGTCGCGTAAATAAATTACGAAATAAACGAGAAAGCTCCACAAAAATGTATAAATATCGTAATATAAACTTTCACACGGCTATGTAAAGAGGCGAATAATTTGGAGATAAATCACTGAACCAACGCGGCAACTCGTAGTTTCCCGGGGAAATACTTCTACTTATTTTAGTTTCGTCCCTTACTTAGTCATAATTACTTAGTACCACGCAAATCATTCAGTCTGCTTATAAAGCTCACCAAATATTATAACAGATACGGAAAAAAAACTTCCAACTTAATACTGGTAATATTTGATATATGAGATATTTTGTTCCGTGTAGTGACGGAATAAGAATCCTATACATCACCCCCTATCTTGCCGTGGGTGTCGTGAAACATGACTAAGGGCTTATATGGCTTTAACTTCTATGCATGAGAAGGAAAACCTGAAACAAAACCCTATGGTAACGTGAAGGTGGAGGTGAAAGTGTGGCTTAGCAGGTTAATTCCCCCTCCCCCCTTTTTCGGGTTGGGCCACCACCCAACTCCGTCCGGGACGACAGAAGGGCGGCGCGCGGCCGCGTAACCCACCCATATAGCACGTCGCCTTCGTCGTTGTGCCGAGCACCGGTGCAGAGTTCCTTGACTTCAATGGTCGACCTGACGGAATAACCAGAGGGAGTACCCTCTCCCATCACCGTCGCGAGAATTGCCCTCCCCTAGTGTGGGGGGCGCAAGCCCAGCAATG
Source organism: Lymantria dispar (assembly GCA_032191425.1). Lineage (NCBI taxonomy): Eukaryota > Metazoa > Arthropoda > Insecta > Lepidoptera > Erebidae > Lymantria > Lymantria dispar. The sequence goes on along the minus strand of CM063452.1, from coordinate 23,959,363 downwards.
GGAAGTATATGGACTGTGAATATATTTACGATTTCTATAAGAAAAATAACAAGAACTTGTGATTTCTATAAGAAAAATAACAAGAACTGCACCGCTTAAAAGTAAGTAGTACTCGTAGTAGTGAGATAGATTAGGATAAAAAATTAAGACAACAAAGCAGTAGTAAAATTTGACGCTGGTACTTATTCTGAATATTAGTATCTGGGTTTGAGTCCCATGCGTAACTTTGTTAGGTTCTGATCCCTAACAATATCACACATTAAAGCATTGATAGGATTCTGGTTGACGTGAAATAAATTTGTGAACTGTATTTGCTAGTTTATTTCGCCTATAGGGCCTGTAGATAAAACTGCGGTGCGACACGATGCGAATTCGCAACGCAAAAAGTTGCGACACGAATTGCTGCGATGCGATTTCGTGCGGCAAGGCGTCTAGGTGACCATTGCCATACCATGCCTTCAACGAACGTCAAGCGTACTGGATGTATTTAGAAAACTAGGCCGTGACATGGATCGTAAAAAAAAATGTGCACTTTTGTTATTACTTAGGAGATACAGGCAAAAAAAAACAAAGAAGATTTTTCGCAATTTCTTGCGACGCGACGTGCGAGCCCATAACCTCCCGTATTCCTTCCCCATCGCCATTGGGCCGACCACTGGTACCGATTTCTTGACATCCGCACCGGGGGCCGCGGGTTTCCTTTTGAGGTACCGTTCCCTTTGATACCCTGGTAGCAAGGCAGTGTTGCCGGGGTATTGCTCTCACGCGGTCGATCTCCACGGATGGCGGACTAATCCCTGCTCCATCCACAGGCCACCTCGGCTAGGGCAGCGTTCCGTCACACCCTGCATAAACCGTCCAGGGTAGCGAAACACTATACCTTCTGGACATGTACCTCTCTATCGCCATCTGAACAACGGTACCAAATTCTTATCTTCGGTGATATTTATGCAATTTTCACATTAATGGCATTACACATGATTTCTACCTAATAAATCATAGGGAAAGCTAATAAAAAATAAAATAAACAATGTGGAGTAAAATTTCAAACGATTTTCACGCGTTGTTTTAAATATATGAATTGCGAGTTTACAAAATTATGGAGGACGTGTATACGTTGCAATTTGGAAAATTACAGACCTTTGGTTGGAAATTAAATACTTAAATACCGAAATTTTCTTATAAATAGATACTTAAATAAAGAAGAATTTTACCAGAATTTAAAATTTGTTTCTAATTGTATTTAAATAGCGTCATAAGACTTTATGAACAACGATAGGTATTGAGATATTTATTTTTAAATGTCTGTGCTGTGTAGTAGCAGCTGCAAATAAAATAGGTAACCCTTAGATTGCTCGTGAGTGTCGTTAAATACAACTGAGAATTTTACATAGACATGGCCAGCTCTAGCTGATGCAGTCTGATCAAAAATTATATTTTCAAGGCTAGCTGTTGTCAGCAATTTTTTAATTTTGGATAATTTTTAAATTCTAAATATATTCACAGCTACAATAGCAACGCTTCGCAGGCGTTTGACGATTGCAGTTGATGATAATAAATACACATATTACTCAGGCAAGCGCTGCTGCTAATCTCAGCCCTCATAAATCCTAATGTTGTTCTCGGGCTTTTTTCATGCTAACGGTGGCAAACAAGCACAGATGGTAAGTGTGATGGTAAGTGTTTCTGCTGCTCATGGACTTTTGCAAGGCCGCTGCCTACCACGAAGAAAATGAAGGGAGTGTGACTGCATGCAATGAGCTTCTGTGATACTAAAGGTATCACTAAAACCTACCACACACAAACACCCTAAGAAAGTTGGGCTGCCGGCTTTCTCGGAACGAAGCACAGTAACAAATTGGTACTACTCGGACGTCGATTTTCTGCGAGAGTGTGGTATTACCCCGGACGGACCAGATCTATTATATCTTAATCTATTATACTCATGCCAGTCAGACGTGTTGGTATAGAGTTTTATTTTGAGATTTACTTCTCTTGCATAGATGTTACATACATATTTAATCACTTAGTCGTCCATTACGACACCACCCAAAAGAGGGGATGGTGATTTGCATTCTTATTTTATCACCAGACGGAATACCCATGCGACTCCTTAATACTCTCATAGCCAATTTTTAAAGTTTTCCTTGACAAAGTAAGTGTCACCTGTTTTTTATTATTCCGTCATAATGAGGGCTAAAAATCTGGTAGTCTAAATTAAATTCTAATTTAAATGATATACAGATAAAAGCATGTTTTGAAAAATCTTGAATAGTAATCACATAAAATATATTTTACTAACTGACACATGCTGTTCTGGAGAAATCTGGCGAGAATGTGGAGGCTTCATCTGGTGGTCTTGTATTATATAAAACTAGCAATCCGCCCTCGCTTCGCTTCGGTTATAGGTTATAGTCGTTTTACCTGCGTAGTTCCCGTTCCCGTAGAAATACCGGTATAAAATATAGCCTAGTTTACGCCCTGATATTATAGCTTTCCATTGGTGAAAGAAGTTTTGAAATTGGTCCAGCAGTTTTGAAGATTACCCGGAACAAACAGACAGACAGACAGACAGACAGACAGACAGATAGACAGACAGACAAAAAATTTTTAATTGCTATTTTAGGCATAGGTGTCGTGCAAATAACCGTGTGAGCATGAAAAAAGCCTATTATTTTGACATTACAAACAGACACTCCAATTTTATTTATTGGTATAGATACGTTAATATTTTAACGTGTAATATTAAATAATTTTGAATTATGTGATAAGTTGCAAAGGAACTATTGAGGTGTAGGGAATATTACGCATAAGCGCTTTATTATTGTTATAGTTTTCAACAAAAATTTCCAGAAGGTACCATTAATAGTACGACCATATACTGTTGAAGGTGATGATTTGACTTAGGTATCGACAGGAATTCTTACCACCTGTCAAGTGCCAGATCCCTCTACAAGATGCAGGAGTATATAAACTTGACTGTGACTGTAGTCTCTCTTATATTGGGCAAACAAAGAGATCCATAAGAACTCGGATCAAAGAACACATAGCCGATGTGAAGCACCGCCGTGACACTAGGTCTGCAGTCTGTGAATATAGTCAGGACCGCACCCGCCATAACATCGTTTGATAAACCACAAATCCTCGCAAAAGAACGTCGATACCTGCCTAGAATGGTACGCGAGACTATTGAGATTAAAAAAACACAAAAATTTCAATAGAGAGGATGGCTGGGTGTTACCATCAAGCTGGGATCCTGTTATAATAAACATTATTAAAAACAAATCCATAAAGACCACCACAAGACTGCAAGACAGTGTGAGCTCATATTGTATAGATTTGACCGACAATAATAATAACTAAAGATAATTTTATAAATTAAAACCTCTTCGTAACATAAAGTAAGCCGCCTTCAAAATTAATATTAATTTAGCATCATGTCACCTGAGTTTTCTTGCCGGACCTTTCTCAGTGTGGCCGTGTTCCGATCCGGTGGTACTATACTAGATTGTAAGTTAGTTTTTTAAATATAATTACTATTAATTTTAATGTTAAATAATTACTAACCCAAAAACAATATAATTTTTTCATATAGAATCATTTTCTTCTTACACTGGCAATAAATTTTTTATCAAAATGTGGGTCAACATTTCGCACACCTAGTTAAAGACTCGCGCAACTCGAAATAATTCCAAAAGGACTTATTATCATTACCGTAATCAGCGTTCAAAACTACATAATCTCCACAGACACCTGTAAAAAAAGGTCCATAAATAAAATGACGATGACGCTATAACTTAGTATTGCTGACTAGCTTAGTACACACCCCCTACCAGCAACACTAACGCATTACCAATTGCGACATATTGGACAAAGGGATAGGTACTGTTACTACACGTAAAGAGCGGATTATTTCAAGGAGGGCGTGTATTCGTGATTAGCCGCGATTTGAATACCTAAATTATTTTAAGTTCGGCTGGTCTTCGTGGTCGAACGTGTGATGAACTAAGATCGATTCTCTGATTATTTTGACTTAGTGGAGTATTTGTTCACAAATGTAAGTACTTTTTTTTTAATAATTGAAAATGGTTCATTATTGTTGAAATTATTTTATAATATTTGAGTTAGTGGAGTATTGATGGTTAAATGGAAACCGCCTTTATCATTGTAAGAATAGTTGCTAGGGTTTGTTTGACTATAGGAATATTTTGTATTGTAGTTATATCGGTCCCAGTAATTCAAAAAATATTATTAATTAGTGTCGTCTTCGAGTTATGGGTATTTTTTGAGTTAGTGTAGTCTTCGTGATTAAATCTATTTAATGATTTATTTCTCAGAAAATGAAGGGTCATGGTCTACTTTTAGTAAAAAAGACTATGGCAGCTCGTTCAAATAAATCTGAGTGCAATGATGATGAATTGGAGCCTCAAAAGTGTACACCATCACCTTTAACGAGCACCACAGTGATAATAAAATTCATAGCAAATGAACTAGTGGACAATGATAACAAGCTGGAGCTTCACGAGAACACACCGAGTACGCCCACAGCTTCATCGAGCCCCACAATCATCAGAGAAATTTTACCTAATGAACTAGAGGGGACTAGGACACAGATTCACAATGGGGGGTTAGTAGAGAACTCAAAATTACCACAGTCAACGTCAGCCAAATCTCAAGTGAGACCATCATACTTTATTTCACCAGTTAACAGCAAGATTAGCGATATTGATGACTCGGAGGATTCGCATTACACTTTACCTACCAGGAAGGGAACTCACTGACTACTCCTCCACATTTCAAGGAAAAGATCTTGCTCTTCTACATCTTCTAGCTCGTCAAGTTCTAGCTCATCATCAGATAGCTCTAGCAGCTCAAATGCAATTGCAAGTGGATGTTGTACAAGACGACTAAGGGATATAATATACATATAACATCTGTGCAAGAGAAGGAAAACTCGAAATGAAACCCTATACCAACATGTCTGACCAGCATGGTATAGTAGGTCAAATTCCCTCTAATTATGGAGGAGGCCCAAGCCCAACAGTGGGACGAGTGTGGGCTGCGATGATGATGATGTATTTTCAAAAAATGTAGTTTGTTTTTTTATGGGGATGAAATTGAAGGCAAACGTGGTCACAGAGGGCCATGGCGATCAGGGCCATCCGCGGGTACCGCACGGTCGCAACGGAGGTGGCGTGCCTGTCGGCCGGGACTCCCCCGTGGGACCTGGAGGCGGCAATGCCCGCTGATTTGTATCAGCGGGTGTCGGCGGTGCGAGCGGCGGGCGGTGTGGTCTTTTTGAGGGAGCTCACCGCCTGGCGCGTTGACGCCCGCTGAGACGTCATTTTCCGTTGGGCATTCCAGCTGGAGAGGCCTCGATTCGGTGTCTGGACCGTGGAGACCTTCCGGCCGGTACTGATGCAGTGGCTAAAACGGCGGCACGGGGTGCTTTCCTTCCGACTAGTGCAGGTCTTGACGAGGCATGGATGCTTCGGCAAGTACCTTTACACGGTCGCTAGGAGGGAGAGCACACCGTCCTGCCACCACTGCGATTGCGACGAGGACACGACGCGGCTTACGCTCGAGGCTTGTGCCGCCTGGGCAGAGCAGCGTCGTGAATTCGTCGCAATCATCGGTGCCGACCTGACGTTATCGAGCATCGCCCTAGCGATGGTCGTCAACGTCAGGTCAGAAGAACGGGGACGTGGTTGCAGCCTTCTGCGAGGCAGTGATCTCGCAGAAGGAGGCCGCGGGTAAGGCGCGCGAGGAGCGCAGCTGCGACGAGGCGACCCGCCGCCGGCGACTGGGGCGGCGCAGGCACGACTACCTGCGCGTCATGCCACCCTAGCCGAGGCCGCGGGTGACGTGATCGGGGAGTTAGTCCATCACCCGCCGAGAGGCCGACCGCGTGAGGAAAGACCGACGTCCTCCCCGAAGGGGGGGGGGGGGTCCTCGGTCGATGGGAGGGTACCCCACTAGGGGGTGTTCCGTTGGGCCGATCACTGATGACAAGTAACCCTGCTCCGGTGGTCGGCCCAAAGACGAAGGCGACGTGGTGTTCGGGTGGGTTGCCGGTGTGTGTGCTTATGCCCCTCTGTCGCCCCGGATGGAGCGGTGCGAGGAGTGCGCTGACCGCAGCGCACCCCAGAAAAAAAAGGCAAACGTGGTGCTGTGGAAATAGGATCTTGTGTACTACAGTACCTATAAACAAATGTTAGTTGAGACAAACGCATCAGATAATGATCTGGAGATTATATACCTATTACAGCCTTAGATAGACCTGATAATCGTAGAGAAAGTAAATTAAATATAATTTAAATGTACTATTTTTAGTTAATACTAGATAAATAAATACAGATCAATAGTGCACTAATTTAAAAAAATCCATTAATATGAGCTCAATTCGATTTAGTAAAAATATTAAACAATGATTTTGTAATGAATACCAACCTAACTCAAAAAACTGAAATTATAATATGTTACTGTTATTTAATGGAAGACGACTATCACAATAAATATTTACGTAAAATTATATACAAGAACATATAAGAAAGTTTTTAATATATTAAATAGAAATGAAGTAAAACTTTTTTATCGATTCCTGAAAAAAGTGATATTTAGAGTTGAACTAGTCTTTAACTAGGTGTGCGATTTAATAACTAATTTCTGTATCGGGTAGATAATTATAAATTAACTGAAGTAACGATGACTTGTTGGACGTGAGATATCTTAGTCCACCCGTGACTATGAACGCTGTAAAGTGTTCGAAACGTCGGGTAATCAAAAATCAAATACAAATGCGATAAAATCCGTAAAGTAGTTTTATTTAAAATGTAGATTATTAAAATGTTTATTTAAAATACTCGCGTAAACATCAGAAGTCATTATCGACAGGAAATTACTAATATAAAAAATAGAGACATTTTTAACAGATTTTATTGAACAGTAAAATATTAAAATAATTGATAAAAAATTTAAAGTTTACATAAACTAAATTCAAAGCAGTATTTCTATATCTGTATAACTATGAATGAAAACTTGGGTGGTTACCAGATATTAACATTATGAAATATCAGTATTGAAACCAAGCGAAATATTTTCAGCATAATTTCGCTTCCAAAATAAAAGTAATATGAATACAGAAATATCGTTTTCAATTAATATTCTCAAACCGTAATATTTCTTTTCAATTCATAATATACTTTAAATAAAATCTATTTTTGCTAATATTTTTTATTATTACACTTTACTTTGTATTAAAAATTTTAAACTAAAATCCTAGTCTTTTCAAAATTTGTAATTAATATTATTTCCAGTATTTGTCAAGTTTTTTTAACCTGTTTAAAATTTGTTACAAACATTTTGTTTTGTGACGTCTGTCATATTGGCTTAACATTCCCAGGGAGACACGAAGTTCTTATTTTATAGTGAATTATCTATGGTCGATGTCAGGCCAGCGGCCGATCATAGACCTACTGCCCGTTAATTTTGTAATATATACGATGAAAGAGGAGTACCTACATATAGCGTCGATCCCAAGTAATAATATAACAACAGGATGATAATGTTTTTTTTTTTAATCTAATATTTTATAGGGGGTTTTTGTCCACATGGACAACCCCATCCAATAATGTTGGTAACCGTGGTACGAGTGAAATTAAAAAGCAGCATTAATAATTTTTGAAAAAAAAATATATATAAGCATAAAATAACAGATTACGACAGGGACTAATATGGCATGATGAATAAAATAAAATATTACGATTCTTTTTCCAAAAAAATGATGATTGATGATGAATGATTCAATAAGCATTTATTTTCATTAAATATAAGAATAAAAAATTCAAAAGTATTTCAAATTGTGATAACCCTATTATTCTAATCGGTGATGTCTGTAATAATATAATATAATAGTTACATTCGATGCCTCTGACTGTATTACTGTGACACTTGGTCGGAAGTACACCTACTATCATATAGCGTTGCGATACCTCGCCACGGATATGTCACTTTACGACACGACCTGTTTACGCCACGCCAACTATTACGTTTACCCCCGCCTACAAAACAAAAATAGGATTATTGTTTTGTTGGTGAGGGTTTTCACGTCAAAAAAATAGAAATAGGATTCGTTGAAATCAATAGTAATGCCAGCTACCGGATTTCAATGCATTGTTTTAATCATCTAAAGTCATATTATGGTATTGTGCTTTTTAATGAAACCAATTTGGAGCACATACATATATATCCAATATATGTGCCCCAGACAGGTTTGAATGTCTATAATGAACATAGAAACATTTTTGAAGTTATACTCTTTTGGCGCTTTAGCGGAAAATGACGATAGTAAATTTTTACGACACGCGCGCACACCATCACGCAAAACCGACGACCTTAAGTTAACTATAGTCCATAAAATATAGCTTGATCTCTGTGACAGATGTCAACGAAACCAACGAAGTAAGTTTGAACGAGCGACATGTTTACAATTTCATTTTGTATCAAATATATTTTCATTTTTTTCGTGTCAGTTTTATTGCAACTGAATTGCAATATATTATAAATATAAAAATATTAATATTCACGCCTAAAATGTACCTCGTAAGTACTGAAATACTTAGTAAACATTTTATACATAAACGACGCTAACGCACGTACAAGGTCATACTGGACTGAAAATAAAAAAGAGATGGGACAGTCTATATACGTAAATCGATAACCGATCTTTATTAAATTATTCATAAAAGAAATAAACCCAATACAGTACCTATATAAGACTTTCAACGTATTTTTAACACGCTTTTTTATTAGTTTCACGTGTCCTTGTTTGTAACCGACTCCTTTGGACTCGATTTTGTTTTACTTTGAACGATCAGATTTAATTCAAACTTTGCACACCTGTCAAAGACTGATGACAATGCAATAATTCGATTAAAATATCCGATTATCCTTATTAAATTCGCCAGGATTCATCAATTTCTTTCTGCATCCTTTGCATGAGAGTAAGAGAGATAGGACTAGTGCGCGAGCTACGCATGTGTTAGCTTGATAATCCGCATCCTTTGCATGAGAGTAAGAGAGATAGGACTAGTGCGCGAACTAAGTATGTGTTAGTTTGATAAGAAAATAATGTTTAAATGTATAATTAGTATTTCACACTTAATAAAAATTCATCATTAATTGTAATAAAATTCCGCTACGCTCGAATATTTTATCTAAATTGAAGTATTGTTCGTTGTTTAAGCTATTATAAAACATGTTAATTTTGATACCTAATTCTAGAATATTGCTTTATATTTTTAGATAACTATTATATTAATAACTATTATACTATATTATTGTAAGTAAGTGGCTCAATAATGACTTCCGGCAATATTTAGAAAAGATGTCGCTCTTTTGTATACATTTCCGGCAGGCGGTACTTCCTTTGTGTGGTTTTAAGAAATAAGAGAAGACGGTTGCCATTATACGTTACTGTATTTTCAAAATTGTGTTCTATATTGATTAATAGCGAATTTTCAACAACCAAATTGTAAATCATCAATAGAGAATTGTATCTTGCATTATACAGAGAATAAATAAAAGTTTATCAAGCACGTTTATATTTCAATTGGCAAATTGTAACAATTCCGAAGCTGGGATAACACCAAGGAATTCAGATGTATCATACTACCTTGGTGTGAACGTATGCCCACAGTGAGGTATGTAATAATCTTATAATCAACTTTATTCTACGTATGTTATGATATAGTGTTGTATAAATGTTATCAAGTAACATTTACGACCTTACATATACGGCTAGTTCGGATACATACATTTTAATTTGTCAACCGACTTTATTATTATTTTGTAATTTAATTGATAATTTCATAAGCGAGTAAATGGTTGACTCATATTTGTGTAAGTTGATATAACTTTCACATAATGGACGCCCTTGCGTGTCAGCTTCCTACGTAATAAATATTTAGTATGACATATCCTGTAAAATATTTGCACGTAAATAATTATGAGAACGATTAAAATATTTTATTTTTAATATTATCATAATAATACATATCATCTCTGGTTATCGTAACAATTTTAAAATATTGTTCATCTTTCGCTAACAAATTCGTTACAATAGGTATTGTAAAAAGAAAAGGTGTTAAATAAAACTACTTTTGGTTTTATTTTAAATAATGAAAAGCTTAGGTGTTGCATAACCACTGTGGTTATGTAGTTTCTCGATAATGCAATTTCGTTTGTATTAAAACACTGATTGCTATGTTTTGGCGGATAAAGATACTCGTTGTTTGAATTTCAATTCCAGTGCGTTGGACAATAGATTGAAAAATATATTGAGTGAGGATGCCGAGTAACCGGTCCACAAGTAGGCGAAGGCCTATTGGACGGCATTTGAGCCCTGATTTTGGAAAAGCCTCGAGACGCAGCCGACCCCGAACGCAAGACGATGTTTCAAGGCACGGAAATAGTACGCCAGTAACACGTTACGCCGAAGATCATGATGCTAAACAACAAGGATCGAGAATATCACCCGAACGGATCGATTCCTATGAAAAGCGTAGATGTAAGTCAGTTGTAACACCGCCTTTGCAGGGTCAGGTATCGTTTATGTCATCAAAGGATAAAATAGATTGTAACCGTAGAGAGTGTAGACTCTACACTGTAGAGGTACTAGACAGAGGCGTGACAGAGTTCAGACTACCCGTGATGCGAGCGTTGTAAGGTCACGTAGCCCAGTCCAAACGCAGATCGACAGGGAGTCTTCACCTGTGACTCCGCAGCCTTCATCTGTTGATACAGTGAATTCTAAATTACTGAAATGTCTTAAGGAGTCTGCAACTTATCACAGCTGTAAATCCACAGAGTAGAGAAAGGTTCACTAACAGTAACGTAGTGCCAGAATTTGATCCTAAATCAAAAAACCAAAAGATTGTTACATGGTTAAATAAAGTTAAAGAATGCTCTGAAATTTACGGTTGGGATAGTAAGCAAACTGTGCACTATGCCCTCCTAAAGTTAGTTGGCACTGCAAGAAGGTGGTACGAGGGACAGCCTTCTATATTATTTACATGGGAAGAATGGACAAATAAACTTAAATGTGCATTTCCAACGTACGAGAATTATGGTCACTTGCTCTCGGAAATGTTAGGGAAAAGGGCAAAGTTTGGTGATGTATTGGAAGAGTATTATTATGATAAATATTATGATAAATTGATAGCCTTGAATAGATGTGGTATAGTATGTAGGAACGCAATTGTTTGTATTGTGTATGGAATAGAGGACAGGTCAGTTCGGTACGGAGTGGAGGCAGTAGGTTTTGAAAATATTGATAAGTTATTAGGTTACTTAAGGAGTGTGAAACATGAACAATTCAATAAATCTAATAAGAGGTTACTGCTTCCTGTAAATGAAGGTTCCCGTAAGCCTGTAAGAAATGATTTTAAGAAAATTTTGAAATGTTATAATTGCCACGAAATAGGTCACGTAGTATCTAGCTGTAAAAAGCCTATTAATAAATGTCAAAAGTGTAAACGTTTTATCATGATAACCCTGAATGCAATAGAAGCGCATGGAGTGCAAATGCCGAAATTAAGACATTATGACTAGATGATAGCATGTAAGAGTAGACAATAAGTTCATAAAAGGTGTGAGTATTAATAATGTTCGATTGACAGGATACGTAGATTTTGGTAGCCATTGTACTTTAATAAAATAATCTGTTATAAAAGAGATCGTGCCGCGAGAAAAATGGAAAATTAATAAATTGCCCTCTTTAAGAGTATTCGGTAATACATATGTAAATGCATTAGGCAAAACAGAAGTTTCATTAGTAATTGACAATGTTACAATTCTTGTTGAGACGATAATCGTCCCTGATAATTATTTGAGTTACGATTTGCTCATTGGCCAAACTGCAACAGAACAATCCCACATATGGGTGATCAAATCCGATAAAAATTTGATGATTACCGATAAACGAATAATAGATAATACACGGCTTGCCCTAAGATCACTTATGGCCGTCACGGCTGACGGTTGTATAACTTGGAAAGTATTCACTGATACAAATTTTAGTGGCTTCATTTTTGTTGAAAATGGTTATCGTCCTAACTACAACATAGAGAGGTATTCACAAGATTAAAAATGGTAATTGCTATTTAACTATTCTAAATTATGATAACAAAGTGATTCAATTTAAATTAAAAAACTAAAAAACACGCTTTTATAGAAAATTCAACTAAAAAATGGAAAATAAATAATAGTTTAAAAAACTAAAAAATCACGCTTTTATAGAAAATCTAACTAAAAAATAAAAAATAAAATTTGATAAATTTAGATTAAGAATAGTGTAAATGAAAAATAAATGTTTATTATTGTAAAAAAGCGTGGGGTGCAGTGTCAATAGTTATAAACATTTAATGGCAGATATGAGAAGGATCATCACTGAAAATATCTTAAAAAGCACTTTAAACGAAATCTAACCGATTGAAGTGGATCAAAATCAAATCCACTAGAGTCAGTTACATACAATCAAACGTACAAGTGAATACACTGCACCCCACGCTTTTTTACAATAATAAACATTTATTTTTCATTTACACTATTCTTAATCTAAATTTATCAAATTTTATTTTTTATTTTTTAGTTAGATTTTCTATAAAAGCGTGATTTTTTAGTTTTTTAAACTATTATTTATTTGTCTCATATTTAGGTATAGAATATCTGTTATAATATTTATGTCAATAAACTAATAAATAAGTACAGGTCCCTGAGCTAACTTTCTTAATTGGGTATTGCTTGCCACGATCTCTAGTATATTGATAACTTTATCCATATAAGTTTCTGATAGGTCAAGTAAACATAACTTTAGCTCTTTAACTATAATTTGGACGAAAACATATTTGTACGCTTAATATTTAAGGTGTTCTAGGAGAAAGATTGAGAAGCATTTTAAGTAAATGGATATAAAAGAATTTGTTTTTTTTTTTACAATTTTTCTTTAACTGTCCTGTTTTTTTTTTAAGTTAATGTATAAGGAATAGTGCTGTGCAGTAGCGGCTTCGAATACTACCAACCCTTGCTTTGCTCGTGGGTGTCGTAAAAGACGTAAGGCAGGCGGCCGGTCATAAAAGTCATTGCCGAAACTTTTTGCAATATGTCAAAACAGATGACATATTGCGTCGACCCCAAGTAATTGGGATAAGAGCAAGATGATGATGATGTATATGAAATAGATGCAAATTTTTTTTATTTTAAATAATACATAGGGCATTAATATATTAAGTTTGAATACGAGCAAAGTAATATTAAATTACGAAATCGGGCTGCAATCGTACGTATTGACACATAACAGCGATAAACGATAACGCATTATTATCTAAAACTACTTTTACAGACTAGCGCATTTTCATATTATTTTTAGTTTCAAGCTATTTCCAAACCCTTTAATTCTTATAGTCACAAGATAACTACGGTGTTTCATGTCTATTAAGTAACAGTTATTACAGAGGTTTTTATCTAACCGCTTACAGTAAACGTAAAAGTCAAATACATAAGTAAATTCTGAAAAGTTATATTTAATTAAAGTTAACAAATTATATATTTTCTTACCAATAAAAAAAATAGAAACTCATCATTTGTACAGTTCGAGAATAGAAAAGAAAATTTAAATATATATTTTCACTGGACAATCACCAAAATTTCTATTAAATAATTTGTAGAATCATTTTTCACAATTAATGTCACAGAATAGGTTAAGTTGAAGACTGACTATTAACTTTCGCCACTATTAATATGAAAATGAGTTTTGTAATTATTTTTATATACGTCACATGGCCACCAATATTTATCCATTCATTGGACCTACTCGTATATCTATCCTATTTATACAATAAAGCCCGTAGCACCGATGTACTTTTATGAGAATACCAAGCTTGCAACTACCTTACTCTTACATAGATTAAAAACATATATATATATATATATACACAAGCATACATATCGACGGTTCCAAGGCTAATTGATCTAAGCGACATTTTTTAAAAGTTACAGGAGAGCGATTTAAAGTTTCGTTTTTCGGAAAAAGAATCTTTAAAAAAAACTACTGGGTAGATTTTGATCTACTTAATACAGTATTTCTTTAAATACATATTGTACTTTCCTAACTAGTTTTCATGAATATTTAGCCTTTTTTACTGATATAAATGTCGATTGACTCAAAATGCATCGTATATAATATTGTTTGATGGAAGAAGGAAAAATGGTTTAACTGCCAGTGATTTATATTCAAGTTGAAAGTAAATTAGTTCAAATGTTGATATAGATATGAAACAGAAAAAGGGAAAATGACATAAACTACACGCTTCACTATGAATTTAACATGTCAAAAGAGTTGAAGTAACATGTGAAGTTGAAGTAGACTAAAGTAAATTAATACAATCAACAACAAATGTTCAAACTGAATCAAGTAAAGTGAATGTTTACTATCATAAGATTAGACGTAGGTTCAAAAACCATTCTTAAGATTTAGCATGAATACGAAAAGATGTAATGATTAGAGTTCATTTTAAAATAAAACCAATGTTTGAAATAGAAAAAAATATTTATTATTTTGGATTTTTTTTTTGTGGTTGGGCTGCGGCCGGCGCGCTCCGCACCACTCCGTTCGGGGCGACAGAGGGGCTTAAGCACGCAACTCCCGCAACCCACTCAAAAACCACGTCGCCTTCGTCGTTGGGCCGACCACCGGAGCAGGGTTACTTAACATCAGTGGTCGGCCCGACGGGATACCCCCTATTGGGGTACCCTCTCATCGACCGACGTCCCCCCATCGGGGAGGACTTCGGTCTTTCCTCTCGGCGGGTGACGGACTAATCCCCGGTCACGTCACCCGCGGCTTCGGCTAGGGCGGCATGAGGTGCAGGTAGTTGCGCCTACGCTGCCCCAGTCACCGGCGGCCGATCTCCTCATCGAGGCTGCGCTCCTCGCGCAGGCGATCCGCTGCCTCCTTCCGCGAGATCACTGTCTCGCAGAAGGCTGCGACCGCGTCCCAATTCCCGACGCTGTCGACCATCGCCCTAGCGATAGCCGGCAGCGTCAGGTCTGCACCGATGATTGCGACGATTTCACAGCGCTGCACTGCCCAAGCCGCGCAGGCCTCGAGCGTATGGCGCGCCGTGTCCTCGTTGCAGTGGTGACAGGACGGTGTACTCTTCCTCCTTACGACCTTGTGCAAGTATTTGGCGAAGCACCCATGCCCCGTCAAAACCTGCACTAGTCGGAAGGAGAGCACCCCATGCCGCCTCTCCAACCACTGCATCAGCACCGGCCGGAAGGCCTCCACGGTTCGCACCCCGAACCGAGGCCTCTCCAGCCGGACTGCCCAACGGGCAATGACGTCTCGGTGGGCGCCAACGCGCCAAGCGGTGAGCTCCCTTAACGAGATCACACCGCCCTCCGATCGCAACCCCGTCACCCGCCGATATAATCCGGCGAGCATTTCCGCCGCCAGGTCCCACGGGGGAGTCCCGGCCAATAGGCACGCTGCCTCCGTCGCCACCGTGCGGTATCCGCGTATGGCCCTGATCGCCGTGACCCTCTGTGGTCGCCACAAGAGGGCCCTCAGACGGACGGTCAGGGACCCCGCCCACACCGGTGCGCCGTACAGGGCCATCGACCGTATGACCCCTGCGTACAGCCGTCGGCACGCAGCGCTCGGTCCACCCACGTTCGGCATAAGCCACGATAGGGCGGACGCCGCACCGACGAGCCGTGGAGCGAGCCTGCGGAAATGCTCCGGACGCGTCATGTAGTGATCATCGCCTGATCGTGTATGAATTTGGATCGAGACTGTTGCAGGCTCCTCCCAGACAGAGTTATAATTTTAGATACAAATCTAAAGGCGTAACTGGGACTTTTTCAACTCTCTCTTTTCTTCGTATGCCAGGCATTTCACTCGTAGACAATTAACCGTAGAAGAAGGCGCTGAACTAATGTCACATTCTCTGATATACTGTGCTGATGTAGCTCTAGGCCGAACATCCCTGCCTAATACTAAGAGATGTGACTGGTGGAACAATCACCTAGTGGAACTCCGCAAACGCTTTCGAAGGGCGCGCAGGAAGCATAATAAACTTAAAAAGTCACCTAACATAGGAAGGGCCTTTGATGAATCTCTATCTGTACTGAAAGCTGCCAGGTCTCGCTACGGGATTGTAGTAGAAAAATCGAAAGACGCTTTGTTAAATAAGATTGTGGAAAGATTAGAAAGTGAAGGTCCATGGTCTCCACTATATCACGAGTTTAAAGCGAATCGATCAGTCGACTTAACGTATATACAAAACATTAAAGTGAACGGTAAACACACTACGGGTATTGAGGAGACCACGGAAGTTTTATTAAATACGTTAATCCCAGACGATGACATCTCAATCGACAGCGAACATCATAAACAAATACGTGCATGGGCCGCCGAGCCACCTCTCCCGCCTATGTCTGACCTTCCATCTCTTGCCGAGTTTATGAATACCGTTAGAACTCTTCCCCTCAACAAGGCTGCTGGCGAAGATAAAATATCAAATAAAATGATCAAAGAAGCTAGTCGAGCATCGGGCGACTCAATATTAATAATTTTTAATCGTTGCATAACTGAAGGCATTTTTCCTCGTATATGGCGTCGCGGTTATATACGTATAATTCCTAAAGGCGGTGATAAGCCACCAGACGACCCGAAGTCATATCGACCAATCACCTTACTGCCTTCATTAGGCAAGCTCTTAGAACGTCTCATTGTTCCTCATTTATTGCCGGGTGGACCAACGTTCAATCATAAACAATTCGGCTTCAGTCACGGCAAATCAACTATCAACGCGGCCGTTGCGGTAAGACGTGTCATCGCTAATGACATCCGTTTATAAATACGTACTAGGTGTCTTCCTGGACATCTCAGGTGCTTTGGATAACGCCTGGTGGCCAATGCTACTTCTTAAATTAAAGGCTCATGGTTGCTATAGAAATATCTACCAAATCATACAGTCGTACTTTTTAAATGGCTCGACTAAATTGAAACTTGGTCACCATGCTGTGTCGAAACCACTGACGATGGGCTGCCCTCATGGTTCGGTATTAAGTCCATATCTATGGAATTTAGGTTTTGACGATTTTCTCGAGTTACCTCTACCGAAAAATTGTCTACTGATCGGCTATGCAGACGACGGACTTTACTTATACAATCGAACACAAGGGATGGTTTAGAGGAATTAGCGGCAACATGCCTCAATGATATATTCGATTGGGGTACACGAAATCAGCTTGCCTTCGCACCCCAAAAAACACATCATCTTTTATTAAAAGGACATTTACAATCGGCGCCGCGTATAAAATTCAATAATATGACTGTCAAAAAGAAAGAATCAGTTTGCTATCTCGGCCTAGTCTTAGAAAAAATTTCATTTATTGAGCATATTAAAACTGTAGGCGAAAAAGCGAAACGGAATTTCTACGCGCTTACTAGAATATCCACATCTACTTGGGGCCTTCGTTTTAATACACTTAAAACCATATACATGGCCACATATTTGATGTGTATTTGTTACGGTGCACCTGTAAGGGCCGATAGGGCCACCATAGGGGCGGCTCGCCTTAAATTACTACAGAGCCAACGATTGGCCCTAATATTCTTATGTAAAGCCTATAGAACGGTTAGTACCGAGGCCTTACCAGTACTCGCGGGTGTACTTCCGGTTGATTTAGAGATTCAGAGACGAGCGTCAATGTATTACACCACAAAGGAAACTATGAATACAGATCTCCTTCTACCGCGCGACTGAATTAAAATTGTTAGATTGTTTGCACCACAATCCATTGTCTATGAGGAACTTTTAACTGAATGGCAAGAAAGATGGGATTCATCATCGAAAGGTCGTCATCTTTATCTATTTTTTCCATGCATCCGGGAGCGCCTAGAGAAGGTGTGGCTGGAGGTTGACCACTTCGTGGCCCAATTTTTAACTGGCCATGGCAACTTTAAAAGTAAATTATTTTCTTTTAAACTCGTACCATCACCATTATGTCAATGTTCCACATCTGACCACGAGTATGAACAATCAGCACATCATCGCATTCTCTGGGAGTGCGATCTCTGGCGAAACGACCGTAACCTTATGTTAAACAGCTTGCAAGTCACCTGTGGGGTAGTATACTATACCGACCTTGTATCAACTCGAGAAAATTGCCGTGCGTTCATGCATTTCTGCCATACCTACTGTAGCAATCAATCTTAACGCTCACATATAGGCCCCGTTAAGCTCTTCCGTATCCGTGGTGCCGTACTGCTGCGCTATCGTAGCTGTACACCTTTTTACTTATTGGCTGACTAGTCATTTTGTTTGCCTGTCTCCCGCTTTGCCTAGGAGGGAAGTGGAATCTCTCTTTCCAACTCCTCCTCTTTAATCTTTTCTAATTAAATTTGTTGCGGGTCCCAAGACAATTAAAATCATATCCCGGGACTGCCTGAGGGTCAAACCTCGGTGTCATTTATGGAGACCATTGTGGATCCTGGCTTACAGGAGTTACAATGGTGGGAATGTGTGGTGGGATTAGTTCCAAAAAAAAATGCTTCCGGAACCACCATTGCCCGTCGAACACCAGGCCCAAGTACCTCATATGGGCCCGGATGCTGATCTCAACCGAATGGATGGTGATCGAGACGCCGATGGGAGGTCTCATACGGCGCCCATGGAACAAGAGGGCCTCCGTCTTGTCCAGGGCGACCCTCAACCCCAGCGCCTCGATCCGCCTAACGACCTCTTCGGTGCCTGAGGTTACTGATGCGCTCGCGCGGGGAAATTTCACACTAAAGTACGTTAATTCATATTGTACGACAATATTTTTTTTGTTTCAAACGACGTAAGTATAATCTTTATTACTATTTTCTGATGATTTAACAAGCAAAATTTTTCAATTTCAATTTAAGTAAAATGGTATAACTACCGAAACCATAAAAGTTTGAACGTATCTCAGAAGGATTATGTAACATTGAACATCAATATCAATTTAAGCAAAAATGGTTCAAACATCATTACATATAAAACTAGGCCAAGTTGAAATGGTTCAAGCGACTAGGCCTCTTATTATGATGGAATGCAAAATGGTTCAAGCGACATAGCCTATCTTTATGAAGTAATGCAAAATGTCTCAAGCGACAAAACCATGTATTTGAGCAAAAGGTCAAATATCTTAACGCGCATTAGATATTCAAAATAGTCGTAGGAAAAATGAATCAACCGACGTATGACAAAGACTTTAGAAAAGCGCATATAGTCCAAGTTACCAACTACAAATAATGCTCAAATTTTATGTCGGTTGGATCACAGACGTCCTAAATGAGAGCAAAGTTAGTGAGGGGTTCAAGCGCCAAAAATATGCTCATAAAAATTTGAAACCCAGTTCAAACGACGCAGAAAAATTCGCTGATTCCAAATATGTATATAACTCAATATCGCAAAAAATGTCGCTTAGACCAATTAGCCTTGGAACCGTAAATATTTATTTTACTGAATGGAGTTCAAGTTGTATTACTTTTTATAATAATGCAGAACTTGCTTTATGATTGTAAATAAAACTGTTTTAACGAGCGGACTGCCCGTAATTATGAACGCTGTAAAGTGTTCGAAAGATTGGGCAACCAAAAATCTAATACAAACGCAATAAAAACTGTATAATCATTTTATTTAGAGTTTATAATAATTGATTACTACAGAGTGTAGTAATTTTAACTATTTTGTCCGATTTAGGACCATCAAACCTCGTAAATAAAAGTCTCATCTTGTCTTATATCTTTAAACGAGCAATTCTTGTATATATATATATATTAAGGATCTCGGAAACGGCTCCAACGATTTTGATGAAATTTGGCATACTAGAGGTTTCGGGGCCAAAAAATCGATCTAGCTATGTTTTATTTATAGAAAATGTTGTTTTGTCGGTGTTTTTAGCTAATCAATACAATGACATAAAATGTCAATAGAATATGAATTCAAATTTCGCCGTCAATATCAAGAGTGGCGATAGCTCAGTTGGGCTGTGGTCCAGTTTTCTTTTTGTTTTGTTTTGGCATTCAAACAGCGTCGGATCGAATCTCGGTGTTATTATTATTCTCTTTTTGTAATTTTTGATATTTTTTTCATTATTTAACTTTTATTTTTTATTAACATATATCTAAATAAATTCGACAAAAATACAACAAAAATATTCCGAGCGAAGCTCGGACAACCAGATATTGTTTATAGAATAGTCAGATAATTTATTTTTGGGATATTTAAAATATTGGAGTTCAATATTAATGAATAAAATTAATTGAAATTAGGCACTAGTTTAAAAATAAAAATTGAAAGAAATGTTAATTATTTTCGATTTTTAAACGTAATAAAATGTGAATCCAATCAGAGAAAAATTAAATACCTAAATAACATATTAATCATTTCATAAACTAGATTTTGTAATGTATTAATTAAATAAAAAAATGCTTACCGATATGTCAAAATATAAAACTTGATCGAAGTACATTTTAATATAATAAATTATTCGCCATAAATTTCAGATATTAAGCTAAAATAAGCAAGATTGAGCCGGCAATTAAGAGTTACTTGGCAATTTCAGAATACTCATTTAGAGAGAAGATAATATTTTATGTCAATTTGCTGGAATTTTCTTAGCAGGTATTGTTTAGCCGAAATTAATTTTTACTAAGTGTTCAATTTTAGTTTTCATTTATGTAGCAATTAAAATTCGTATAAATTATTCATCTAAATATAAGTGTGGTATACTTAGGGGATTGAATACATAATTATAGTATCTGAGCATTTACTCTCGCCAAACGTATTGTGGCTGGATTTTTTATCTAAACAGTTTTGGCAATGATATATTTTTTTTTTTTAGAGAGAACAGTCATCTGACTTCCATAAACCAAAGATATAGTAAGGATATTCTAGGTGATATTCCCTACTGTAGAGAGGCCGACTGCGTGAGGGTGATGTGCCGACCGGCAACACTGTAATGTTGCCGGAGCATCAAGGGAGAGGATACCCGCCGCGCCGGACATGGATATCATGGTATCGGTACCATGGGTCGACCCAATGGCGGCGTCCCGTCGTCCCGGACAGATTGGGCCGGATGTGCAGACAATTGACTACCAAAAAAAAAGGAGATACTTCCTATAACGACTGACATGCATATCGACTGAAGCCGATTCTACGGACTTTACGTACTTTTATAAAATTAGGCATGATCGTTTTATTCTCCGTTAAAGCCATCTTTATTCTAAAGACAAGCAAACTTATTAAAAAAATAATATTGACATAGATAATAAATATAGCTTGCGTTTTAAATATTTAAGATTGTTTGCACGCTTAGGGCCGTGGATCATTACAAAAAAACATCGGTGTTTCGATACATCGATGTTTTAGGCCGATGTTTTTGTACATCGATGTTTGTTCTGAAACGTCAATGTATGAATACGTCGATGTTTTTGCTTTCGATATTTTCATCCCTAATTTCAACACGTCAGACCAGCGTGGAATAGTAGGTCAAATCCCCTCCCATCATGGAGGAGGCCTGAGCCCAATAGTTTGACATATATAGTCTGAAATGACGATGATGAAAATACAGTTTTCATGAAATTAGTAAGCGCCCTCTTTAAGTTCTAGACACTAGGCAAAAGTTGCCTTTGCTAAGGGACACATCTTTTAAAAAGAAAGGCCATCTTTTTCTAACTCAGATAACTTTATACGAAAAAAAGGAGCTCTTAACAAAATTACATGGGTGTTCTTTCGCAAATAAGCGTGTGTTTATCTAAGAATAAGAATAGGTACAGAAAAGTTGAAAGGTTCAGATTATTGTTACAAGTAAATATATTATATATATTAAATTATAGTGATTGCTCTAGCATAAAATAATATTCTATAATATATTAAAAAGTTCATACGCGTGATGGATGTTTAACATACATATAATATGTACCGATTAATGAAATGCTCAAGTGTAATATGCTAACCTTTTTTAAAATTTTATTTCTTAACAGATTAAAGTAGTTTTCAACAAAAAAAGAAACGATTGCATTTCAAAGAACATAAATCCATTTTCATTCTCGACTTTTAAAGCTATTTATCTTGACAGATAAAAATATTATCATCACCATCTCAGACCATTTAAGTCCCACTGGGACTTGGGCTTCCTTCAAAATAAGAGGGAACTATTATACAACGCTGGTAAGACGTGTTGGCATAAGCTTTTATATAGAGTTTGCCTTCCCTTATATATATTTTATCTGAGTATCATATCCTTTAGTTGGCTTTTATGATACTTACGAGCAAGAGAAGGGTTCGGATAGTCACCTCAATTCACATAAAAAAAAATGTATGAAATCGCATAAACGCTGCCATTATGTTTTTAAAAATTTTTATGGAATCAGAATTGTGCCACTAAAATGAATCTATCCATAGATATTTCCATATCTTTGTAAATTTGATGAAAAGACATTATCATATGCAAACCATATGAAAATTCATTGCAACTGTTTATAACCGATATTTAATAGATATGGTTTCCAATATTCGTGTGGTAATCATTCTCTTTTCACCTTTTAAAAACAACTAATATTTACCATTTACGTATGGTGTTGGAATAAAAGTACAATTCACCACTCCTTATCTTGCCCGTTGATGTCGTAAATGACAACTAAGGGATATATAATATGCATATAACATCTATGAAAGAGAAGGCAAACTCGAAACAAAACCCTATACCAACCTGTCTGACCGGTGTCCCGGAACAGGGACGTCGAGAGGTGTGGGTACCCGAAAGGGTATTCCGTCGGGCCGACCACTGACGACAAGTCACCCTGCTCCGGTGGTCGGCCCAATGAAGAAGGCGACGTGGGTACTGGTGAGTTATGAGCCCGCGCGCCGTCCTTTCGTCGCCCCGGATGGAATGGACCGCGTGTGCGCTTACCATAGCCCACCCATAAAAAAAAATATCAATCTGTCTGACCAGCATGGTATAGTACTAATGGAGGTCCACTACTGATGGTAGTCTTCCTCACTATTGAGGAAATACTATCATAATCATTACGTTTGGCAAACGAGCTGCTACGCAGACTGCGGGTTGACTATTAGCTGGTTCTTATTACTCCTATGGCCAAATAAAGATTGGTGACAATTGCATAATTATCTCCTCGTCACACTGAAAATGTATACATACTATAAATGTATACTGTATACATGTATACATACTAATATATACACATACTAATTACACATTACTTTGCTAATACCGTCCCTGTTACTATCACCGTAATTCACAATTATGAATTAATCATTGTGATAATTATTACCTCCTAAGTTAAATATTAATAGAAAATTAATATAAAATATAAACAATTTACTCATTATAACCGCTCATGTAATTAATTGAAAATTATGACAACATAAACGTTATTAAAAAGCCTAAATTAATTTGCGATCGTTATATATGAATTTGTAATATACCTAGAGTTTAAACAAGTACTTTTTATATTAGTATTACAGACGTGTGGGATGACGTACGACTTGCACATTGCCCATAACTCGTTCTGTTCCCCTAGTTCGATAAATGTAAAGCGCTGGATTACTAATGCCTTGAGTGCTATGATCATGCATGGTCTTCGCCGCTGGGGTAGGGCAACTAATTCTTAGTTTGATCATCCAGGATAGCTATGGAACAGGTATGCACCGTCCCAAACGCCAGTCTATCCTGCCCTGAACCTACAGGTAGGCACTGTGCTAAGCTGAGCAAGCGGAGCACGCTGACTTCTATTTTAAGATAACAGCCTTGCAGTGTCCCAACCTCACGCTAGCAACAGTTGAGAGCGACAGCTCAGTAGATACTAAGGATTGTACCAAAGTTACAGTTTACGGTGTCTCTCCATCTAGACCACGCAGACCTCTAGTGTATGCTGTGCGGAATTCTCACTGTAATCACAATTATAGTAGTATGGAGTCGTCTCCTTACTTCCATCATCTGTACTATCGATATCTGCTGAATCAGTCTGGTAAGCTCTGCCATCTTTTACTTCAACAGGAAATTTCGCAACATATATTTCACATATCGACATCGTACTGTCCTGACTGCCATGACTGTCTATGGTCTTCAGAAGAGAGTCTTGTCTTGTGAAACGTCTGTTACATTTAGAGACGGCGCTCCAACTTCTGCGGAATTATTAGGTAATAACAAAAATGTTCTGAAAGAAAAACTGATAACACATTGTCCAAAACGGACATATATACTGGGGACCCTACATTTAACTATTCTAAGCTGTTATGTAAATATAAATCGACGAGCCAGTCAAAATTAATTTCGAACCGTAACTAACAGAAATGATATAAATTCGTTTGAAGATTAATGTTCAAGAGTAACTTAGTCATCCATGAAATATTACCCACTTCAAATTATAGCAATAATTTGCAAACTTAACTTGTTTATGGCACTTGAAAACTCATCAAATTATAAAACCATAAGCTAACTCGGATTACCATTGTATATTATTAATTTCCGTAGTATAATTTGTCTTATATTAATGGTGATTTTGAATCCTACTGTCTACCTCCGTGGTTGGATATAAGCTTCCTCGTGTTGGGAGGCGATGCCGGCATTACCTCACTGGACAAGCAAGTTGTTAATTGCAGTTGTTATTATAAAATCCCCAGCAAAGCGTTCTTTATATTCGCCGAGTTCACGGTTAATCGGTTTTGATAACTCCCACGGGTAAATAAGAGGTGATGATAGATTGAATTCCTATCTAATCATCATATGGTGATTTTGCTTTAATTTTAGCGACACAGTTAATAATATTATCTGCGAGAATACCAGTATGATTGATTAAAGTGATAATTTCTTCCTGCTAGTTTCTTGGTAATTAGACCTTTGTTTAAGATGAGTGATACCCATTTATTATTAGCAGCATCTTATAAGCGATGACTTATATCTACTCTAGGTGAATAACGTGGTTTCACTCATAATTATTGTTAGTGGCAATAAAATTTTATTAATATTTACCTAAATATATTCGATGTAAGCGAATGAAAGGCTAATAAGCTGTTAGACAAGGGGTTTCGGATTCACCAACCTGATATTTTCAGTGACTCAATAGTCACTCAAGAAATTTCTAGAACAAGTATTAAATACATTTCTTCTAGATAGTGTGCGTTAATCCATAGATTTGTAGCTAGATACATTAAAGGCCCTTTTTCCTTTTTATTTACTACTAAACTATGGTCTGGACGCACGCCATCCGTTACGTCCAGTGTGACAAAAGGGCAAAAAAAAGGGTGACAAAAAGACATTACGCGGCCACATAACCCACCGTATTCCCTCCCGTTTGCTATTGGGAACACCACTGGTACCGAGCTCCTTGACGTTTTGGCCAGCCTGGGGGCATACCTTTTCGGGTATCGTCCCTCTTTGCGAGTACCGGACTATGTTCCAGTCGAGCCACCCGCGGTCTCGATGCGGAATTGAGTGCAGGTACTCGCGCCTGCTTCACCAAGTACCTGCACCAGGTCGTAAAGAAGGAGCACTCCCAAGAAGGATATGGCGTAGCTCATACTCGAGGCGTGTGGGTCGAGCACTGCCCTGAACTTGTCGCAATCATCGTTGAAAAGAGGATATCTGAAAGAATATCCCGCCGGACTGGCCACGGAAGTCGAGGATTCTGTACCAGTGGTCAGCCCAATGGACAAAGGTAGGAAATATGGGTGGATATGGGGTCGCACGCCGCCATCTGATCACCCCGGATGGGATGGACGGCGTGTGCAAGCAAAAATCCTTAAACAAAAAGTAGGCTACCTTCCCATCCCATTTCCTGACGCGGCCCATCGGCAATAACTTCACGGTGGGAGTCACCCCTCTAGGCGGCCACAGACATATTAAAGTACTGAATTACGCTAGAAATAGTCATTATAAATAGTAGTATTTGTGCGTTATTGTCGAGACCTCAATAAATAATTGTTTTTTGTTTTATCAAGATAGTACATATCTTAATAATAAAAAATAAATAACATAAAAAATAAATCTATTTTTATTTGTAAAAGAACATTATGGCTAGTATTCCTCTTTTTTCTTAAATATTCGCCATATTCACCGCATATGGAAGAGCAGACTAAATATTAGTTTCTCGTATGTAGTTCAATTGCCACGCCTTATTCTTAACTATTTCTTAGTTCTTTCTCCTCATTCTTAGCTAAATTCCTTATTTCGTAGACCAATTAGAGCAGTGCAGTCGCACCTTTGCTCCATTCAGTTGTGTGTGATTTATAATCTCATCGGACCATATCAAAAAGAAAGTAACTATTTACTTTCTTTATACACAAATATAAAATAATTCTGTATTATGAAAAATAATGAACACTGATCATGATGTATTTCAACATCGGTAACGATAGTACAATTAATTAAAAATCTTTGTCGTGAATACGTACCGAAGCCACTTAAAATTACAGTCATTGCACGCCTCAAGGTAAAGTGTTGGCGCAGTGCTCTACTTTCGTCTATCAAGCAAAGGTTCGAACTAAAAATATCTCTATTATATTCCTATGGCACTTATTGAATAATAGGAATATATGTAAGTCAAGAAAAAGCATTCGTTTTAACATTTTCCATCAAAAACACTTAAGTTTTATATATACATTAATTATACTAAAAGCTGACATATTTATAAAATACAAAAAATTTGCATACAAACAACACTGTACCCTCAAACTGGGGTAGAATATTAAGTGCAAATAAACAAAAAAAAATTCCTCCTTTCTTGCAATTAATTTTGTGAAGTCATTTAAGCCAATGCCAGAAAGAAATATATCTTTCGTATTGTCTCGCCCAATATTAGTAATTAGATCTTAATAAGATCAAAAGATAATAAGGGCGGTATTAATATTACGCTGAGATATATATATATCCATTTATATATATGTATATACAATATACAAAACATCATATATGAAGCTAGTTTAGTATTGATACTAATGGTATAACCATTTTAAGGATGCTTGTGTCTTTTATGGTTAGTCTATTTGTGTAATAAACAAGGGATTACTATACAACTCTCTGATTGATTATAGTAATAGAACTTTAAATTACCATAATAACGTATGTTTATGTATGTTTACCAGGTATTGGCAGAATACCAGCGCTCTTTCTTTAAGGAGAAGTAGAACGAGATGAGCATTTTTTGTTCCTTCTTAAAATTTAATTATTTTATGGAAGCTCTTTTCTTTAGTTATGTTTGTGTTTTTTAATTAAATTTAATGAGAACAGAATAAACGATATTCTTAAGTTATTTTTATCTTGCATAACAATATTCAATTATATAACCATAAATTATTTTGCTGTATTGTGGCGGCTACAAATAACATTGTAAAGACAGTTAAGAATAAGAATTAAAATTATTCCACTATCACATAGGCCTTGGTCAATCCATCTGATGACGTCTGGTCAACAATTATGTTCCCAAGAAGAGTTGACGTCAGGCAGGTGTCAGGAATAGCAAAATATTTGCTGTTTTTAATAAATTTTATGCAATATGATGGAAATCATAATTTCTTAGACGTATAAAAACGATACTCTGCTTGTTAATTACTGTAGTTTATTTTTAAACATAAATTATGATGCGGTGACAGAGTAATAATACAATTCACCACCCCCTCTCTTACCCGTGGATGTCGTAAAAGACGACTCAGGGATATAATATCTATGCAAGAGAAGGAGAATTGGGGACAAAACCCTATACCAAGACGGCTGACCAGCGTGGTGTAGTAGGTAGGTATAGTGGAGGAGGCCCAAGCCCAACAGTGGAACGTGTATCCATTGAGATGATGATGGAAAGCACATATTGTGTCGACTCTATGTAAATCGGTCAAAAGTAGGATGATGAGAAATCAGTCTTAATTTATATATCATCATCACAGCTCATATACGTTCCCACTGCTGGGCTCCAGTCTCCTCGACATTGAGAAAGAAATTAACCTGACAGATATCCATCTGTAGCTATCCAGCAACAGGTTTTTATTTCAAGTTTTCTTTCTCTTGTTATATATGTTGTATAATTGTAATCCGTTAGTCGTCTCTTACGACATTCTCGAGTGTGAAAGAGGGTGTTGATTTATATTCCCACTACCGTCATAATCATTATCTCAGCTTATATACGCCCTATTTACTAGACTCGAGCCTCCTCAACAATAGCATGGAAATTGACTTTCCTTTTCGTTTACCTTCTCTTGCCTAGATATTGTATAGTTGTAATCCCTTAGACGGATCTTACGACATCCACAAGCGAGAAAGGGAGTGTGAAATTAGATAGATACTTCCTACCGTCACCACACGAAAAATATAGTATACTAGCAACCCGCCCTCGCTTCGCTTCGGTTTCAGTCACTTTACCCGCGACGTAGTTCCCGTTCCTGTGAGAATACCGGGATAAAATATAGCCTATGTTACTCCCTGATATTATAGCATTCCATTGGTGAAAGAATTTTTGAAATCGGTTCGGTGGTTTAAGCGTGAAAGCGTTACAAATAAACAAACAAACAAATAAACAAACAAACAACCTTACTTTCGCATTTATAATATTAGTATGGATGTTTAAAATAATTAACGAGTACAATATCCTTCTTTATTTTAAAGCTGAATAACTAAGAGATATAATCAATTGTACTAAAAAGAAAACTCGGCATAAACTTCTGTAACAATTTATCTATCCAACATTATAGTAAACCATACCGTCATATTACAGACAATTTCTATCTTAATAATGAGATCATAGAGGCTGAGAAGAACATATTTTGTCAAATGGGTATATCAAAAGAAATGCAATGAATAGCAAGTTTCAATATCTAACTGTCATAGGTAAGTAATTTATTTTTGTGAAAAAGTTCGCATTAATGTCAGCAGCCAGCAATTTATCTTGGCGTAATTCTCGTAAAACGCTTATTGGCTGTCTTGGGCGGAACGGTGATAACATGATTTATATCCTCCAACTAATTATATTAAGCGATGGGGAACACGTTTTCGCTGCGATGATTTAGCGATTATTAGTCATCCATTAAAACATAAAAGTTATCATTCTTAACTTATTCAATGTTTCAAAAGACCGAAAAGAAAAGGTGCATTATTAGAAATTTATTTTTAAAATATTTATGTTTTTAATCTTTCAGTTATTGATATACGTTTGGATATTGATGTGTTGATGAATTTACTACTACAATGGGAGCATAATTCTATGTGATCGCTACCCGTGGTAGGCGATTTAATCGCAGTTGGTATTATAAATATCCCAGGAAAATGCTGCTACCTATTCTTCTGGTGATTACTCGGAAAGTTTTTACATTCATCATGCTGGACTGGAATCTTCTCCAAAGTGGGATATACATTGACTTACCATACCAATTAGTCAGACGAGTTGGTTTAGAGTTTGATTTCCACTTTACCTTGGCTTGGATATAATGTCAATTGAATATTATTTTCCGTGTGGTAACGGAGTGAGAATACAATTCACCACTCTCTATCTTCCCATGTATGCCGTCTAAGACGACTATGGGATATTATATACATATAACATCTGTGCAAGAGAAGGAAAACTCGAAATGAAACCCAACATGTCAGACTGGCATGGTATAGTAGGTCAAATTCCCTTCTATTGTGGAGGAGGCCCGAGCCCAACAGTGGGACGTATGTGGGCTGCGATGATTATGATGATGAATATATTCCCTTAGTCGCCTTTTACCTCACCCACGGGTAAGAGAAATACATGAATTGTATTTTTACTCCATCACCACACGGAAAGAGTTTTTACGCTCACAGAAAATTAAGAATTCGAGACTCATTACAAATATATAGAATGTAAAGAAACAAACCCAATATTTTTACAAATTACTAGCAACCCGCCCTTGCTTCGCTTTGGTGTCAGTCGCCTTTCTCGCGCCCATGGGAATACCGGGATAAAATATAGTCTATGTTACTCCATGATATTATAGCTTTCCATTGGCGAAAGAATTTTTGAAATCGGTTCAGTGGTTTAAGCGTGAAAGCATAACAAACAAACAAATAAACAATCAAACTTATTTTCGCATTTAGAATATTAGTAAGGATTATAATCAAAAACATTACTAAAAAAAGTAACTTAATATCACTAGGCTCATTAGGTTTTAACATGGAATCCATGAGAAGTAATTAATCTTTTTTATCAAATACCACATCTGTATGTGCAATGAGTATGTAAAAAGTAATTAGTCAAATATACAACTTAAGGTCCTCGTAACTGGTATGTTTTAGAAGAGAGATCATCACTATACCTATTCCCGTCTGGACCGCGCGTGCGCTTACCATAGCCCACCCATAAAAAAAAAAAAATCTATTCCCGTAAACATATTCTATTCTACACTTTGTTACACGTTGAATATTTGCCATGTGGTCACGGTGAATGGGTTATAGTTCGTTTTAATAATATCACGACTATTGTTCATTTTGTACTTAGAAATATAAAAGCTAAAGTTTATAAAGACATCTTAGTGCCTACTAAATGTTTAGTATTTTATTTTGTAAAGTATATAATAACTCTATCTGTACAAATAAATGAAATTGAAGTGTCTGTTTGTAATGACAAAATATTACGTTTTTGCTATGCTCACACGCTTATTTATACGATACGTATATCTAAAAACCATTTTAAAATATTTTTCTATCTGTTTGTCTGTTTGATCCGGGCAATCTTCCAAACGGCTGGACTGATTGTAATAATATTTTACTGGCAGCTAACTGTCCATATAAGGAATAATTTAGGCTATTTTTTTCTCAAAAAACGTCTATAAAATTTTGCCCGATTCAGGAATCGAACCCGAGGTCTCATGGATTGGAGTCGCGTATCGTATTTTGGAAAATATTGGAGACTTAATACGGGACCAAAACGAATGAAACCGAGGTGAAATGAGAGTGGATTGCTAGTAAATCACTAAACATTTTTGAATAGTAGTTAATTTACTGCTATAACGGTCTGCAAATTAAAAATATCTGCCTTATATATTACATTATTTCAAGACCTACTATTGTTATGTTAATAGTATTTATAAAAGAAAGGAGTCTCTAACAATAGGGGATAATAATGTTGCTTGAAATTAAGTAAATTGTAACCTAGCATTACAATTTAAGTGCCCTTGGAGACTCAACGAAGATAAAATATTGTGAAGTCTCAAAGCGGGTTTAAATTTTTGCATTAAAAAAGGCCTTTACTTTATTCACATTATTCTAGTATATTTAATAAGGCTCTAGACGCATTTGTCTTTTTTTGGTATTAAGGTATTCTGTTGTGTTATTTCATAATCTTATTTAATAAGTAGGCAAAATTTCATTAAAAATTAATATATTTTCAATTCATCGCGAACGTGATATGAAATTATTACTAAACTAGCGACCAGCTTTTCATGTGGTGACGGAGTAAGAATACAATTAACCACTCCCTCTTATACCCGTAGGTGTCGTAAAGGATAACTAAGGGATCTATTACACATATGGCATTTATCCAAGACTTGAAACAAAACCCTATACACACTTATCTGACCAGGTCAATTTCCTTCCTATTATGGAGGAGGCTCGAGCCCAGCAGTGGGATGTTCATGAGCAAAAATAATGAATGATAACAACCTTGTGAGCAGATTAATAGAGTATTAAGCAGTAGTATAGGGATCCAAACAGTCATATATATTAACGATTGCTTTAACAGTAAGAAAACCATCTAAAGAAACAAACATATTTAAAATTTATGAAATAAATATCTTACATTTGTACTGAGGACTACTATCATCGGTTCAAAACGATTGAATCCAGCTGTCATGAACATCTGACAGTTAATGTAGGGAGACTCTCCAATAGGTTTAATCCGAAAACACCGTTGACCTTTTAGATTGCGGCAAATGAGTCACTGTGGAAAATTTTGGTTAGAGCAACGGGTAAAAGCTTGGCACAATATATTGTGGGAGTCTTTACGAATTTAACCAATTATATATACTTATATACTAAGAATGATTGTGATAATACATGCGTATGCATTAAGGATTAATGCGTATTAATCCATGTGGTGACCACCCTCTTTTTTGTCCGTGGGTGTCATACTAGACGACTAAGGGGACTAGCGCATATAACATCTATGGAAGAGAAGGAAAGCTCGATGTAATATCCTATACTAATACGTCTGACCATCGTAGTATAGTAGGGCAACTTCCGTCCATTTGTGGGGGAGGCTCGAGCCCAGTGGGACGTATATGTGCTATGATGATGATGATTTATTTATCCACCAATCGAATACCAATATTATTCATACACATTGCAAGGGGATGACATTTCCTAGTCGAGGCCGCGGGTGACTGGACCGGGGATGGGAGGGTACTCCTCAGGGGGTATTCCTTGGGGCCGACCACTGACGTTAAGTTACCCTGCTCTGGTGGTTGGTCCAACGACTAAGGCGACGTGGTGTTCGGGTGGGTTGCGGGTGTGCGTGCTTACGCCCCTCTGTCGCCTTGGACGGAGTGGTACGAGGAGTGCGCCGACCGCGACCCACCCCAAAAAAAAAATACCTAACGGTCTGCAAATTAAAAGTATCGCCCTTATATATTATATTATTTCAAAACTATTGTTATGTATATATAACCCACCCCAAAAAGAAAAGCTCTAAATTAAGAATAAATACAAATAATCGGCCTAAAATAATTCCACTAGTATATTGATACGTGAAAATATAAGCAAATTTCATTTTATATAAATAGTTATAATATTGAAACTATGCATTAAGGTCTTATATTCCAGTAATATTCAAATCCCTATAGTATAATAACGAGTATACATCGTACTATAAACTCAATGGAAATAGCTCCAGAGTGTATTTAATTAGGAGCTTTGTTCGATATTATAAGCATTATGCCTCGACATCAAGAGCATTTGTAGGCAATAAAATACTACTCAAGGGGGCATTTAATCGAAAATAAATACGGCGGTATTATACTTATTAATATAAAACGGACGAACGTGGAAGAGTTTCCTTTTGTGAGTTTGGAAAAACATATTTCTAAATTCTTATAAATTTTGACCATCGTTGCCAAGATTGACATTTTTTTTAACCATCGAGGCCTTCCTACCGATGCTGATGGAGTGGTTGGGTTACTAACTCATTGAACGGGTTGGTGCAGATCTTGACGGAGCACGGTTGCTTCGCCAAGTGCCTGCACAAGTTCGTAAGGAGGGAAAGTACACCATCCTGCCACTACTGCGATTGCGACGAGAATATGGCGCAGCACATACTCGAGGTGTATGTCATGTGGGCAGAGTGGCGACGCTCCGGCGTCAGGAAGGGAGGGTACCCGAAAAGGTATCTCGCCGAGCTGGCCACAGACATCAAGGATTCTGTACCAGTGGTCGGCCCAATGGCGAAGGAGAGAGAAAACGGCGAGTTATGGGGTTGCGCGTCGCCCTCTGGTCGCCTAGGACGAAACGAACGGCGTGCGGCAGCACCATAGCCTACCAAAAAAAAAATGTTAGGTCATGGTCCAGTCATACTCAGTCCACATCATGGCCGATTTCAGAACCTATCGTACCGGCGCTCTCGCGGTTTCCCTTGCGAACTGGTCTCAGTCCCTTGATTGACCCAACGAGGGGTCGGTATTTGTCGGTAAAATTAACTAATATAATAATAAAAAAGTATTATGGACGCGATAGTTAAATGGCCCGTAGAATTAGTACGTTGAAATGGCAGTCAGCAGGCCACCGCGCTCGTTCAAAAGAAAACCGTTGGGGAAGATGTGGCGACCACGAATCGAGCGACGCTTCGGAAGATGACCCCTCTACTAGCTGGACAGACGACATCTTGAATGTTGCAGGCAACCATCGCATGCAAGTGGCGCTGGATAGTTGCGAGTGGCATTCTCAAGGGACAACCTATTTCCAACAGTGGACTTCTACGGGCTGATGGAAAAATTATGGACCCATTTCTTTCTGTTTGGTGAAAAAGTAAGAATACAATTAACTAACTTCTCTCTCGCCCGTGGGTATCGTAAAAGATGATGTGATTTACATATTTTTTTTTTGTATCTTATACATTCATTCATTCATATTATATTTGTGCAATCATCATCATTATCATCACAGCTCTTATATGTCACACCACTGGGCTCGAGCCTCCTCCACAACGGGAGAGTAACTGACTATACCACGCTGGTAAGATGTATATTATTTAGAGTTTTCCTTCTCTTACATGGCTGTTAAATGCTTATTATATCCCTTGGTCGTCTTTTACGACACCTACGGGCAAGAAAGAGGGTGGTGAATTGTATTTTTACTCCGTCACCACACGGAGATTTAGAGATCTTATGTAATTTTCTATCTAAAAGTTATTGTTGAATTTTGTTTTGCATGGTACAAACTAATATTCTTTATCTTGAATGTAGCTCGGTAAAGTTGTTCAATGCCCCCAGAGATACACATAACGGTTAATTGAATGACTCGAAAACTATCTCAATACTGTTTCTAGTATAAGAAATAAATACATTTTGCAACACTGTATTTTGGGTTAAGTTAAAATAAGTAAGAAAATTCGTTGTATTATCTTTTCATCCAAAAATGTTATTGAGTGTAGATTGATGGTGAAGCGAGAATAGCTATGAAAAGCTGTAACCAATTTCGCTTGTCTATTGTTTGCAAGATGCCTGCAGTTCACCCTTCATTGCTTAGCGCTCTGATAAGTAGATACTTTATATATCACGTTTAGATGGCAAGATATTATCATAGTCATCACAGCTCATATACGTCTCACTGGACTCGAGCTTTGTCCACAAAGGGAAGAAAATATACCTACTGTACTGCGCTAGTCAGACGGATTGGTATAGAGTTTTACTTCGAGATTTTCTGCTCTTGGATATATGTTAAATGCATATTATGTCCAGATATGTTAGTTGGCTGTTAAGATAACCACAGACAAGAAAGGGAGTAAGTTCCCAAGAAAGTTCTGTGGTGAGCTTTGAAAGAACAAAGAGTGCCAGAGAAGTATAAAATATAGCCTATAGTACTCAGGGATAATGAAGCATACTAAGGGTGATAGAATTATTGAAATCCGTCTAGTAGTTTTTGAGTTTGTTCATTGCAAACATACACATACACATACACAAAAATACAAATTTTTCCTCTTTATGATATTAGTGTAGATGTAGAAAGCTATGTATGCAGAAACGCGCATAAATGTTCTTTCCGAAGCCGCAATTAATGATGAGTTCAGTATCGGCTTTAAGCCCTTATATGTTCTTCCTGGTGATAGACATCAGACATATAAAAGGAAGAACCGTAGTGTATACTCTTTGCATATGACATTGTCCTCGTCGGAGAGGGGGTAGCTAGAGTACAGAGCAGACTGGGGAAATGGTGGGCGAAGTTGGAAAGGGTAGGCCTTAAGATCAGCCGCACTAAGACTGAACGTTTGTTCTGTAACTGACTCTGCTTCCTTTCCAATTCTCTCACATTTCCTTAGATGGGTTATCCGTATTGGTTTGCTCCGACTTTAAGTACCTTGGCTCCCTTTTCCAAGACGATGGCAATATTGACTGAGAGGTAAATAGTAGAATGCATGCAGGATGGATAAAGTAGTGACAGGTCTCGGGAACAATTTGTGACGGACAGATGCCTCATTAACTTAAGGGGCACATATGCAACTATGTCATCCGACCTGTCCCTATGTATGGATCTGAATGTTTGATATTGAAAAAAACGGTTGAGAGAAGAGTGCATGCTACAGTGATGCTAAGATAGATGTGTGGAGTTACAAGGTTAGATAAGAAATTAGTATATTAGGGGGAGTTCTGAAAGTCTTCTGAAATCATCTGGCACCAATGATAGAGAAGATTAGGAGCGCAAGATTATTTTGATATGGACATGTGATGAGGAGAGATGAAAGGTATATGGGAAGAAGGGTTATCAATATGACTGTGAAAGTACGTAAGAAGCGTGGGATACCCAAAAAGATATGGATGGATTGCGTGAATGAGGATATGCGTATGAAACCAATGAGTGCAGATATGACGGCTGATAAAGGAGGCTATGGAATGTAAGAACATATTCTGTAGACCCCGCTTATAGTGGTATGGATGATTCGGTTTAAAAGGGTATGTAGTGTCGATGCCTCGTGTAGAGGCGAAACAAGTGTCTAATAAATATTCGAAGTTCTGCGGAAAATTGCAAATTCACGTTGCTCCGCGGCTTATCGCCGCGGCGCACGCTGGTAAAGCCCCACACAAAGCCGTCTCAAACCCGTTTCATGTGAAAGTCGTTGTAATGGAATAAAATTTATAAATTAATATAGTCTAATAAACAAGCTTTCTATTCGCAATTTCTTAGTTTTTTTTACGTACGTTTTTTACATACCACTCGACATCGTAGCAGGGTTCATCCATTTCACCTGGAAACGTTATGGTCTTCAACTGTACGTTTCCAGCGTTAATTTCTCCCACGTACGTGCAGGCTCTGGAATGAACTACCTGCTGATGTATTTCCCGAGTGCTATGACATGTCCTTCTTTAAACGAGGTTTAAGAAGAGTATTTCCTTCACGGTAGGCAACGGCCTGGCTGTGCCCCTGGTATTGCAAAGGTTCATGGGCAGTAGCGTCACTTACCATCAGGTGTGCTACTTGTTCGTTTGCCACCGTTGGCAATAAAAAAAAATAGGGTAATCATAATGAATATAAATAGGCATCAAAGCTAACTAATAACGTAATTTTGACGCAATACGTTACTATAATTCAACGCCACATTACTCAGAAATCTTTCATTTAAATATACAAGTATTATATATTTTTGGAATGCTTATAATTTCTTCTTAAAGTTTCATAATTAATATTATAAATATTGGTTTAATAAAATACAATTAATCAATATAGTTTAAGATGGTATATTTTTGGTGTTAATTTTTTTTTAACGAGACTCTTACCCTTTACCGCTGCTTGCCGCTGTCAAGATATTTATTGTTTTAAGATCTTTATACATTTTTAAATCCAAGGAGAAAAAAAAACTTTTGCTCAGACTTGCACTTTTTCATACACGGGGCCAAAACATATCGCGAGATAAAAAAAATATTTTTCAATTTTGTTTTATTTTTCATAAAATTATTTTGTATCTATTAAGGTCGAATTGATTACAGTGCAATATTTTTTGTGGTTTTGATACAGTTTTGACCACTTTACTTGATAAAGTATGGTCACTATAAGGTTAAATTGAAAACAGGTTGGTCATGGGAAGAGTGCAAATTATTAGTTTCCTAGCTTTTTGCACATATCACTATTTCATTGGCCTATAAAAGGAAGGTAAACCTTGAAACATTCTGAGTTATTGGTTAGACATTCAGTTGCTTTATAAAGCAGATTATACTTATTTTCAAATATTCGCAGAAGTTGACTGATTTGAAAAATGGGTGAATTTGTTTGTAGCAAACGAGAGTTGTGCAATTTATTGATAAATGGGCATAATATAGAAGACTACATCCAAGAAAATTTCAATTTGTCACCAGAGGATATGACTACTGTGGTCTCCTACATTCAAAGAAACTTGGTATCTAAATATAACGTACGCTGGAGAAATGCATCTCGAATAAAAGAACGCTTTGAAAGTAAGAACGCCAACTGGTTTGATGGTCAATTTCATTTTCCACTAGAGTGTCGAGTCACGATTACTGACCCTAATACGTCTGAAAGTGGTGGTGGTGGCAGACCTTCGAAACCATACGAAGCATCTTCAGAAAAAACAAAGAAACGAAAAAACATAGAATTGATACAAGAGTACGGACTGGACTGTGTGCTCAAAGCATATGTTCAAGAGTTACGGTCTATAGGTGAGACGGAGGAGGCCACAATCTTTAATATTATACGAACTTCATCAAGAAATGATAAGAAAAAAATTCTAAAATAAGTAACTGAGAACCCTGAAGACGTTAAACCTTTTACAAAGGAAGAAGCACTACGGAGATTTATTGACTTAGACGTTAACACAGAGCAGTATGGGCAAATACGACTTTGTTTGAAGGCAAAAACTGCTCAGTGTTTCCTTCTTATCCAACTTTACTCGAAGGGAAGAAGATGTGTTACCCACCAGATTCGAGCATAACCATTATTAACATAAGTTCAAAAGTGAATCTGTAAGACTTGTTGGATCTTACTGTGGCACGAATATTACAAATTGGTTCAGTTTACAAAAACGGTTTAAAAAAGTTGAAGCTATTCTGTAAATGGGTTTGTGACAGGTCATCAGGGCAGATTTTTGATTACCCAACGTTTCGAACACTTTACAGCATTCATGGTCACGGGCGGACTAAGGTGTCTCACGTTTACACACATTTTTAACTCGTGCTGGCGTAAACATCAGATATTGCCTATTAGAAAAAAAATTATATATATAGTTTGGTCTACCATTTTAGTATATGTAGTCTGTAATAGTAGTGTAATATAGGTTTATAATGTGTTATTACTATGTTCTACCATTTTATATAAATTAAACAAGCATATTTTTTTTCCCTTATATAATTCATGTATTTTTTATTTAATTTTTTTTAATTAATTTATAAACAGATTTTTTAAAATCAAAGTTGTTTCATTTAAACTTTAAACATTCAAGTATATGTGTGCAAAATTACAGCTCATTTAGTTTTGAAAAAACTGAGATACGGAGTTTTGGGACGAAACATACGCGATTTTCCCACTGTGCGGCGTCCGCCCTTTCTTGGCTGATGGCGAGTGTGGGCGGACACAGCGCTATGTGCCGATGGCTTTACGTGGGGCTGATTTGGTCGATGGCCCTGCATGGTGCATTGGCGTGGGCGGGATCCCTGACCGTCCGTCTGGGGCTCTCCTGTGGCGCCCACAGAGGCCTATGGTGGTGAGGCCCATTCGCGGATACCGCACGGTGGTGACGAAAGCAGCGTTCCTGTTACTTACAGAACAGCAGAACGAAGTCCACCGCGACGTCATTGCTCGTTGCGCAGTCCGACTTTTGGAAGGTAATTGTTAACCTGACGTCATCAGATGAAGTGGCCCATGTCCATGAAAAACTCTTAGTCTTAGTCGTCCACATGGCGTCTGAAAAAGATACGTACTCGGCAGGCTATGGGTTCGTTCACCGTTCTCTCTTGTCGCCCTGGACGGATCAGACGGTGCGCAAAACACCATAGTCTGCTACAATAAATCGTCTTTTAAGAAACCAATGATTAATACAAGTGTGAGTAGTATTCATAGCCGCCATCACACAGCTGTATGTATATACCACATGTATATACCACTCAAAATCATAATCCCAGTAAATAAAACTACTCATGTCGTGGTCATGGGTGGACCACGAACGTTTTAAAGTGTTCAAAATGCCGTACAGTCAAAAATAAAATACAAACGCTAGAAAAAATGTAAAAGAGTATTATTTACAATGTGTAATACTCGCGTAAACATCAGCAATTATAATGATTTAATAGCTAATGTCTGTAGCGGGTAGATATAAATTTCTGTAATAACGAAAAGTCGGGCAATCAAAAATGAAATCATCATCATCGTCGCAGCCCACATATGTCCCACTATTGAGCTCGGGGCCTCTTCCACAATCGGAAGGAATTTGACCTACTGTAGCATGCTAGTCAGACATGTTGGTATAGGGTTTCGTTTCGAGTTTTCCTTCTCTTGCACAAATGTTATGTCCATATAGTCAACTTTTACGACATCCACGGGCAAAATAGGGAGTGGTGAATTGTATTCTTACTTCACCCCACGGAAAAAAATCAAACACAAACATGATAAAATTCGTAAAGTAGTTTTATCAGAAATTATAAAGCTCGTTTAGACTTCACCGCATTCTAGTAAAAAAAAGGGATATTCCTTTGACAAGCATTTCAATACATACTCTAATATCAAATGTATATGAAGAACGTATGGAGTAATCATCCTTGCGGTGACAGAGTAAGAATACCATTCACCATCCCCTTTCTTGCCCATGGGTGATGTAAAAGACGATTAAGGGATTATTGCCGATAACATCTATGCAAGAGAAGGAAAGCTCGAAATAAAACCCTATACCAACCTGTCTTACCAGTATGGTATAGTAGGCCAATTTCCCTCCCATTATGGAGGAAGCTCGAGCTCGGGGGTGGGACGTATATGAGCTGTAATGATAATGAGGAAAATACATTGATGGCGATTAAGTAAATAACTGTGTATAGAAATATTATATAAACATTTTAGAAATATTAAATTGTAAATATATAATATTTTAGAAAAAGTCTGGCTACAATAGAAAGAGTACGATAATTTTTGTAAATGATATCTGTATAATAAAACGAATAAGTTAATAAAGAGATACTGTCATAATTCACGTTAGAGCGCTGTTTAATTTTAATTTCAGCAAGTTGCTTTTGTATTCAACAAACAAGTTCGCTCGCTGTGCTTAATTAACTGTTTAACCTTTTTACAAATTGATTACAAATTAATAAAGGAGTTTACTTATATACAACTGATTACCCTTTTTCAATTTGATTACTAATTAACGAAGAAATAAATCAATTAATTGACAAGTAATAAATTAAATTTGTAACTTCCGATAAACTTAAACAAGTATAAGCTACGTATTTAAGGTAAGTTTCTACCGCTGTATATGTACTTTAATGAAACGCTGGGCAAATTTTATTGACACATTTCTTATTTGAGTGGGTAACTAAAATGTAACTATAATATCTGAACCTTTTACATATATTATGGTGTCAGCAATCAGTATTTCAGTATATATTTGATAAATCTAAGACTAATTTAGTGCCCAAGGAGCTGATCCGGAGCCATTGTTTTCTTAGAA
This sequence comes from Lymantria dispar, assembly GCA_032191425.1. Classification (NCBI taxonomy): domain Eukaryota; kingdom Metazoa; phylum Arthropoda; class Insecta; order Lepidoptera; family Erebidae; genus Lymantria; species Lymantria dispar. The sequence continues at coordinate 23,918,433 of CM063452.1, read as the reverse complement.
CTTAGACGCTAGACAAGCCCCGCTGTTTTAGAAACGTTTCATCCAACAGAGTTTTATCACAATTAATTTGGTCTTTATCAGAACAGCATAAACTAAACTTGTTAACAGAGTAAATCTTTTAGAAACCTCGTTTATTGGCATTCTAGCTGGATATGTCAGTTCAGTGTTTGAAACGTGGAAGACCTCGGCGCAATGACAATGGAGTACATGAGGTGGCAGTATTATATCCTTTTCTTCCGACTGATACAGGTCTTTTCGGGGATAATAACGAGGATATGCATGAAGCAGCAGTCGAAGATTGCCTAGTATGATTAAAGTTGGACCATGAACTCGCTGTAATCACCGGTACTGACCTACCGTTGTAGGCCGTCATTAAAGCGAAAGTCGGCAGAGTCAGGTTGTGGGACGTGATCGCCCTTTTATGTTAGATTTGGATATATTTGGATATATCTATAATGACTAGCCCCAATGCCAATGCATAAGAGGGCGCAGGAATGAGTACCTGAGTCAGATGCTACCCTAGTCAAAGCCGCAGAGGATTAGACCGAGAATTAGTCACTGAATGCTGACCACTTGAGCGATGTCCTGCTGCTTTTCGCTGGCTATAGCTGAAGTAGATAACTCGATAAGTCACTGAAGTCCATTTAATTTCGACGATAGGTACAATAGAATATTGGGCTCCGTACCGAACTTCCGTTGCCTCGAATGTTTGAACAAGCTGCGACCTAACGTCCCATATAAAGTTTAATATTTCTGTAATAAAACTTAACGCTTGAGTGTTTGTGCAAAACAAAATATGTTTTGAAATGTTCTCATCATATCATTATCATCTTGGCTCATATAAGTCCGAAAGTTAGGCTCGGGCCTCTTCCATAATGAGAGGGAAATTGACTAACTATACCGCACTGGTCAAACTTGTTGATATTGGAATTTATGCCGAGTTTTCATCTGCCTTATCTCCATATATCATATGGTCCATATATCGTTAATCGCCTTTTATGGTACCCACGAGTAAGCGAAGGGGTGGTGAATTGTATTCTTACTCCATCACCACACGGAAATTATTTTAGTTTAGACATTTATTAAATTCTAAAATGATTACAACAACAAATACATTTCCAAAAAAATCACATAAAACAGATATAGATATACACAAATAACACTGTAAAAAGCTTTCTTTTCAGATATGGAGTAACTTTGCAAACATTTACCAAAAGATTATTATTAATATTTTGTAAAATATAGATAATCTTTATATCACTACCGCCTTGAATTAACGTAAATTAATTAATATATGTTATATACATAAGGCAAAATAAACCCATTTATGTCTATTTGCTAGTTTTTTACTTTACGACATAGCTATGAAAGGAGATTATATTGAAATATTACCTAGTAATAACTCTGTAATAAACTGAAATAACAATTTATCTCCATAGGTTGCGCAGAATGGAAGATAAAATTTGATCTCTCTATTGCAAGGACTCTCTAAAGAAGTTGAGGTCTTTGTTAGTTGGTAATTTGGTGGATACTGTCGGTACTATTATTATCTGTGGAGCATGGCTGTGAGCCAACCGAGTGAGAGGAAACTCGCAAATCTAATTTTAAAAATAAGTACGGCTCAAATGAAACTACCAGTACAGATAGCAATAATATATTCACTTGCTGAGCCAGCACCTACATTGGCTTCATACAGCATTTCTTAATCTTTTTAATTTTGTTTGTTCCTTGAAAACAATTATCACCACCCGAGACGTCGAAAGAGATGGCATGTAACCCTAGTATTTTGTATCTATAAGCTTTTATATTTTTACCTCTGTATCCCTATTGGGGAGACAGAGAGATTGAGTAAACAAACTGTTTTTAAGTAAAAAAGAAAATCCCTTACAAAAAATATAGAAGAAGTAAAAGAAGTAAGCCGTCGCTCAAGACGCCTGGTAGATGTAAAACATCGAAATTATTTTGTAAAAGTATATGCATAAAATAACAGATTGCGACAGGAACTAATATGGCATAATATATAAATAAAATATTACGATTTATATTAGTATTTAAGACATGAGACAACAATCACAATTAATTCACCACACAGTCGCTTAAGCAAAACATCACGTCGCTCCGTCTCAGTCACACACTACTACGAATAGACTATGTATAGTACATATTCCAACATACAGCGTGGCGTTACGTGGCCGGCTTGTTTACGCTAAACCAACGATCATATTTAACTTCGCATATAACCTCATATAGTGTGGCGTTGCATCGCCACAGTCTGTTTAAGCTACGCCAACGATAAGGTTTACCCTCGCATATAGATGTTTCACATCAAAGGGAAGGAATTATTCTTTCTTATCTTTAAAATCCGTGTCCTAGGTAGAACTTCGCAAAGATTAGATATTAGGTAGTTAATAGGAGACCAACGCCATCTGTGCAGTTATTCATCGAGGCTCATCGAAATTGACTAAATTATAATAAGTCTATGCTAGTTAAATTAAGTAACAGTGATTTAGAGATCTTAGTTTCGAATCCTAAGCACATACGAATTTTGAAACAAAATATTGTGAGTAATCTAGGGCTCCCATAAAAAAATCCGATAGATGTATTGATACTTATGTCTCTGACAGCACTTTAGGGCTTTGGTTGTGATTGTCATATGTGGCATGTGAGTCGCTATAAGGATTCAGTAATCTCAACAATATGAAATCTGGTCTAATCCTAAAATAACGTTATCTCTCAAGATCGATATTAGTTTACCGGGCCGGTTACGGAAGACAAAGAACTCGGTGCCAGTGGTCGGCCCAATTGCGAAGAAGAGGAGATACGATGAGCTATGGGGTCCCACGCCGCCCCTTCGTCTCCCCGGACGGAACGGACAGCGTGTGTACTGACCATAATCCAACCCAAAAAAAAGAAAGATATGGATATTAGTCTTATTTCAGACAGTAGTCACACCATGGAAATAATATTATACTGCCGAAATTGGTCTCACTCTAATACTATTAAGAAAAACAAATTCTAGAAGTAATATTAAGTAATAGTTTTAAAATAAAATTAAGAATTATTTAAAAACCAGCTTAGAGTGAGTCGGCGTCGCACACAAGGGATTCCGTACCATTATCTATAAAAATCACTTTTGCTGTATGAGAGCTCCCATAAGCCAAGAATAAATATTTTTTTTATTTGAATTTTATTATTTATTATTAAAATAATTATACAATTAAATATTTTGTGAATATTTCAAGTGTCTACCTGTTACCATTTACTGATATCGAGCAAAAATAGGAAAAATGGCGTTTTTTGTATGGGAACCCTCCTTGAATATTTATTTTATTTTAAATTATTATTTATTATTAAAGTAAAAATATAACTGAGTATTTTATCAATATTTTAAGTGCTTACCTGTTGACGTTATCGATGGCGAGCCAAAAAGGACAAATACATCGCATTTGTTGTATGGGAGCCCCCTCAAATATTTTTTTTATTCTATCAGTATTTGTTGTTATAGCGACAGCAGAAATACATAATTTGTAAAAAAATTAATTAGCTATCGCGGTCCTTGAGATACAGCCTGGTGACAGACAGGCGGACGGACAGAGAGCGTAGTCTTAATAATAGGATACCGTTTTTACCCTTTGGGTACGAAACCCTAAAAACGGACTACCGTTTTTTACTAATCAATATACTAATATTGATTAGTCTTTAGTCCAATTTTGACTTTGTAACGTGGGAATAGTGCATACAAGAAAAAAAATTGTTCAAGTAGCCAAGGATAAGAAGGCACTGATTAACAGTATAAACCTTAGAAGAACATGAACTTGATTATGAATCACTTGCCAAATGGAAAATTTACGTAGTGTGTGTTATTAAATGAAGAAAGGTGAGGCCTTCTTCATTTATACGTAAAATACATAGGTTTAGTAGATTTAAAACTTGTTATTTTCAAAAGTTGTTATTACTATACATAGAAGCGAAGCTGGCCTGAACTTATTCTGTCATAAATAAAATATTGTTGCTCTGGTAGTAACGCAGCAAACAAGCTTAAAAATATATGGACCATAAAATTATTTTATGTTGTTAGCATGCGAAAATAGCGACTTTCGTTGTTTCTAAACACATAAATCGTGAAAATAACGGAATCTCTTAACACATAAATTAATTAAATCCAATGTAACCATCTATCTTTGAAGTTTTATTTTTGCACCGTAATTGTTAGTAGCTATTTTTCACACATTATTCTTATTTTTAGTAGAAATATTTACTTCGTAATGTATGGTACGAATCCTTACTAATATTATAAATGCGAAAGTAATATTGTTTGTTTGTTTATTTATTTGTTTGGTTGTTACGCTTTCACGCTTAAACCACTAAACCGATTTAAAGAATTCTTTCACCAATGGAAAGCTATAATATCAGGGAATAACATAGGCTATATTTTATCCCGGTACTTCCACGGGAACGGCAACTACGCGGGTATGGCGACTGAAACCGAAGCGAAGCGAGGGCAGGTTTCTAGTCTTCTATAAAGGGGAGGAAAAATTATAGACTACTTTTACTACTTAAAGTATTCAAATCGACCTTGATACCGATACGAATAGTTTAACGCCTTTAATTCTTGTCCTAAATTCAGTGAGAAGTCCTCCAATTTTTGCGATCCCGACATACTCGTATAATGAATGGGTGATGACATATTGTATCCTTAATATATCATCATATGGGGCGTTATATTCCTCATTTTACGGTGTACGCGGGATGAGAACTAGTGGCATCACTTTGTATCCATTCTATTCTCAATCTTATCTTCTTAATATATATAAATTACGTGTCACGTTGTTTGTCCGCGATGGACTCCTAAACTACTTAACCGATTTTAACCAAATTTGCACACCATGTGCAGTTTGATCCAACTTGAAAGATAGGATAGCTTACATCTTAATTTATAGTCGCAATATTATTTTATTGCAGATTATTTGTCTATTATTTGACATTCATAATTATCTGTTAACTTCAAACGATTTTAAGAGGTGGCGATATCTGTTGACTGGATTGAGAAAGTAATTAATAGATGGCGCTACTATGTCAAACCTACAAACGTGTCATATAAGTTACAATTCAATAGCATAAATAGTTTACTGTAAATGTAATATAACAAAAACCTTAGCCACAGCAACGCGTGGCCGGGTCTGCTAGTCTTAATATAAACTCATTTGCAAAAAAAACGGGCGGTTTTGATTTTCATTCATATTTAAAAAGATACAATACCAAAAAGGTTTCAATCGTTTGTACACGTTACTGGCCGGTTTTAAAAATGCTGTGGTATTTAAAAAAGTACGTTCTAAATTCAATTTTTCATTTGATGTTCATTTTTACAGAAAACCCCTTTTTATCCTACATTTTTGGCGCGAAGTTCCAGAAGTTAACATCGACTTTCATAACTTTTATTCAATTTTTATCGATTAATTTCATATCCTTGACTGTCAAAGCTTTATTTAATGCTGTTTGGCTGTATCAATAATGGTAGATAAAGTGGTAAAAGCTACCAAAATTATCGCGCTGCTTGAAGAGGGTTGCAGCCAATGTTTCGTGGCTAGGAGGCTAAATGTTAGTCGCTCGACAGTCCAAAGGACCTGGCAGCGATATCAGGAGACTGGTTCCGTCGAGAGAAGGCCTGGTTCTGGAAGAAAACCATGTACCCAACCACGGGATGATCGTTTTCTTGTGAGTCGCGCATTGAGAAATCGCAAATCTTCGTATGTGGATCTTAAGAACAACCTCCAAGAAGTAAGAAATGTGCATATTAGTCTATAGACGGTCAGGAGGAGGCTTCTCGCTGCCAATATACGCAGTCACCGCCCGGCCCGCGGCCCCAAATTACTCCGTGAGCACAGAGTTCACAGGCTTAGGTTCGCTAGAAATTGTGAATCATGGACTCAAGACGATTGGAATAGGGTTTTGTTCTCTGATGAAGCCAGGATATCTCTGTTCGGTGAAGATCGACGTCGGCGAGTGCTAAGAAGACAAGGAGAACGCTTTGCAGAGGCATGTTTCGAAGAAATCACACCTTATGGTGGGGGCTCTGTTATGTTTTGGGCAGGAATAAATTCAATGGATCGTACAGAGTTAGTCTTCATTGAAAACGGCTCACTGACTGGGCATCGATACATAACGGAAGTTCTAATTTCTCATGCACAACCCGCATTGGCCGCTCTAGGTGAAGACTCGATTTTTATGGACGACAATGCTCGCGCCCACCGATCTCGCGATGTTAATGCGTATGTGCAAGAGGTCGGCATTGCTCGAAGTCCCGACCTCAATCCCATAGAGCATGTCTGGGACGTTCTGAAACGGCGTGTGAGATCAGTACACCCGGCTCCGCAGACCATCAGAGAGCTGAAGAATGTGATTACTGCGGAGTGGGAACGTATTCGGCAAGCAAGTATCCGGGATATACTCGCTAGCATGCCCAGACGAATTCAAGCTGTGATTTTAGCTAGAGGGGGTCACACTCGATACTAAACATTTATCTACTTTAATTTATTAAAGAAAAACAAACAAAAAAGCTTTTTTATTTTTACTTCATGAGCATATGCACTACTAGCGAATATACACTACTAGCGAGGTTTAGCATTATTTCCCATAAATTGTATCTAAATTTTATGAAATACTGATGAAAACGATTATTTTCTTATTAATTTAGCAAATTGTGTGGATAAAACTACCTATAATTATCAAACAAAGAAATATTAACATTTGAAATGGTTCATTGCTTAGGTGCCCGTTTTTTTTGCAAATGAGTGTATATAAACTACGTATCACGTTGATTGTCCGCGATGGACTCCTAAACTACTGAACCGATATTAATCAAATTTGTACACCGTGTGCAGTTTGATCCAACTTGAAAGATAGGATAGCTTACATCTTAATTCATAGTCGCAATATTATTTTATTGCAAATTATTTGTCTATTAGGTATTTGACATTCACAATTATCTGTTAACTCCAAACGATTTTAACAGATGGCAATATCTGTTGACTGGATTGAATAATTAATTAATAGATGGCGCTGCTATGTCAAACGTGTTGTTGAGGCTTGAGGTTGGTTGAGTATAAATTAAATTTATTTTAAATCTGTCATTGAGGTCGTCATATTTTTTTACAAATGGCATCTATTTAAAACAGCATGGTGGTCCCCGTGACTGATGTTCTCCTACAGTTCCACTTAAATAGTTTAATAAAATATGATATAAAAAACATTAGCCATAGCAACGCGTAGCCGGGTCTGCTAGTATATATATAATTGAAGAAACTCAAGCGTATGAAACACTTAATAATACACTGAATTCTGATGTTTACGCAAGTATTATAAATATAACTATTTTAACTGCTTTTAACGCATTTGTATTTGAATTTGAATGGCCGATGTTTAGACTTATTCCACCCGTGACCATGAACGATGTAAGGTGTTCAAAACGTCGGGAAAACAAAAGCTAGATACAAACACGATAAAATCCGTAAAGGCGATAGATAATATTTGCCGTAAACATTTGTAGATAACGAGTCGATTTGCGTTAAGAATATGTTTGATCATATTAAACACAGTTTCTACAAATTATATATAGATTACACAATTATTTATCTTGAGTAGAATTCTAATTCGTTAATACGTAAAGCACTTAGCCACCTGTGTCATTTATCTTATATTTTATCTCGATACAGATGTATAAGTTGATTGAATTAGACGAGTTGGTAAATGAGACTTTAATGGATAAACTTTGGTTAGGAAAGCGCGCTAATGTCTGATATGATTTTTATATATTATTATTACTGTAAAACTTTTATATTAGTTTATAATAAATTCTTCAAACAAAGATTAAATCGTTTATACTTATAGTCAAAAGGAACAATTTGGAGACCTATTTCTAATTAATATGCACAGATGGTATAGGTATTATGTTAGACTGCACAGATGGTATAGGTGTTATGTTTGCGTCGTGGGTTCGAATCTCATACAGGAGGTACGATTCACAAATTATTTTTCTGGATCTGAATGTAATTTGTCTCCGTCAATTCTCTGTTTGTAAAATCCCTCGCAATACAAAGATTATTTCCTTAGTACAGGGTGTATTGTCTAAAAGAAAGGAAAATAAGATAAAAATTGCTTATTTTTCACGCTTTAATTCGATCAATGATCTTGAAATTTCGCAAACATATCGTCAGAGACACAAAAACTGTTATAGAGTAATATTAACTTCGGAAAAATATTTGATAGATTTTTTTTTTTTTTTTTTTGGGTGGGCATGCAACTCCCGCAACCCACCCGAAAACCACCTCGCCTTCGTCATTGGGCCGACCACCGGAGCAGGTTTACTTGTCGTCAGTGGTCGGCCCGACGGAATACCCCCTACGCGGGGTACCCTCCCATCAACCGACGTCACCCCTCGGGGAGGACGTCGGTCTTTCCTCACGCGGTCGGTCTCTCGGCGGGTGACGGACTAATCCCCGGTCACGTCACCCGCGGCCTCAGCTAGGGCGGCATGAGGCGCAGATAGTTGCGCCTGCGCCGCCCCAGTCGCCGGTGGCGGATCTCCTCATCGAGGCTGCGCTCCACGCGCAGACGATCCGCCGCCTCCTTCTGCGAGATCACTGTCTCGCAGAAGGCTGCGACCGCGTCCCAGTTCCCGACGCTGTCGACCATCGCCCTAGCGATGGCCGGCAGCGTCAGGTCGGCACCGATGATTGCGACGAGTTCACGGCGCTGCACTGCCCAAGCCGCGCAGGCCTCGAGCGTGTGGCGCGCCGTGTCCTCGTCGCAATCGCAGTGGTGGCAGGACGGTGTACTCTCCCTCCTTACGACCCTGTGCAGGTATTTGGCGAAGCTCCCATGCCCCGTCAACACCTGCACTAGTCGGAAGGAGAGCACCCCGTGCCGCCTTTCCAACCACTGCATCAGCACCGGCCGGAAGGCCTCCACGGTTCGCACCCCGAACCGAGGCCTCTCCAGCCGGACTGAGATCCCTTAACGAGATCACACCACCCTCCCCGCGCACCCCCGACACCCGCCGATACAACTCGGCGAGCATTTCCGCCTCCAGGTCCCACGGGGGAGTCCCGGCCAATAGGCACGCTGCCTCCGTCGCCACCGTGCGGTATCCGCAGATGGCCCTGACCGCCATGACCCTCTGTGGTCGCCACAGAAGGGCCCTAGGTCGGACGGTCAAGGACCCCGCCCACACCGGTGCGCCGTACAGGGCCATCGACCGGATGACCCCCGTGTACAGCCGTCGGCACGTAGTGCTCGGTCCGCCCACGTTCGGCATAAGCCACGATAGGGCGGACGCCGCGCCGACGAGCCGCGGAGCGAGCCTGCGGAAATGCTCCCGGAACCACCATTGCCCGTCGAGCACCAGGCCCAAGTACCTCATATGGGCCCGGATGCTGATGTCAACCGATCGGACGGTGATCGAAACGCCGATGGGAGGGCTCATAAGGCGCCCATGGAACAAGAGGGCCTCCGTCTTGTCCAGGGCGACCCTCAACCCCAGCGCCTCGATCCGCCTGACGACCTCTTCGGTGCCATAGGTCGCCAGGCTTACCGCCTCTTCTGGCGTCCCACCGCGGGCTGTGACGAGCGTGTCGTCGGCGTAACAAATCACGCCCAGCCCGGGCGCCCAACGACCAGTCGTAGCCGATGTTCCACAGGGTGGGTCCGAGGACCGACCCCTGTGGGACACCGCTCGTCATGGGCGTTCGCACAACGTCCCCTGCTCGGTTGGTACAGAGGACGCTGCGCCCCACCAAATAGTCTGCCACTAGCCGCCTCAGGTAAGCTGGCACTCCGTGATACCGGAGCGCCTCCCTGATGCAGAAATATTTGATAGATGAGAAAATTTACTGACCAAATATATAATAACGCGAGTAAAGTCGTCGACGTAACTAGTAAAGCAAGCCATATTAAGAGTAGGTACTATAAATAGACCATTTTCTATAAACATAACAATACAATATTTTAATTTTAAATAAACTATTAACTCTTATATTTCAGATAACTATTTATTAATGTTAAACTAAATTAATATCGAAGTGCAAAAGGACACCGATTTAATATTAAAATATATATTTCAAGCAAGTATCTGATTTAGTATTATTTCACTAAATGCGATCAAACTTAGTAAGCTTATTGAGTTGCCGTAAAGTTTTGGATATTACCTTCTTTGGTGGCTGATACTCTTTGACAAAACTAACATAAGTTCTGTTAAGTTTAACGGCTCTGAACAGGAAGACCTCTGAAATTTGATATCTTCCACTCAATAATATTGACCAACCAAGCAATAAAGTTTTGTCTGTTTCGTAGTAAAATATAAGTAAGTGTAATGTACACAAATAGTAAAAAGAATTGTATGACTCTTCCATGAGAATTGTTAACGATACAGCGTCAGCTAATGGTTTTAACTTTGCCATCAGTAAGCGCATCAGATTACCGTGACATCCAGGAATAGAGAGACAGTTCTTGACGTCCAAGAAAAAGAATTAATTTTGAAGGTAGGTTGATATACTCTAGCAAAATTAGTAGTAGCTAAAGGTTGCCCTTGAGAGTTGTAAGTAGCGCAGGACTAGAACATGTAGACGGCGTTCGATTATAACAATTGAAAGTTTGCACATTACAGGCTTGCCACTGGAGGCTAAAAAGAAAGTGTAAAATTTTTCCACACAACTATTTCTATAGTATATACGATTATTCATACCGCGTATGCTATTAATTGTGCCCAGTCAAAGGTGCACGCTTATTGATTCAAGGCAGCCATTACATAAGTTCGCTGAAGAATGTACTGATACCGTTCCCCGAACTCATCCCGTCAGCTATTCCACAGAACGAGACGCATCATGGTCTGAATAACAAAAGTACTGCGCAGAAGGCCTCACAAATGACATTTTCCTGACAGAGAGTATTTCTTGTGACCAGTAATCTACTGGTCAGTAACAGCGATGCACGGAATAGATAACAAGATCACCACCGAAAAGTGCTAATCAAAAATACACAAAGATGCCTATCTAACTCCAATCGCTGTCAATGTAATAAAAATTGTATCTTTTACCCAATCTCTAGCTTTAGTTCCCTTTCATTTCGTTAGAATGCTAATTCCAATTCAAATCCTTTATAATGCATAAACCCCGAGAGGGCACTTACATTTTGTCAAGTTTACAGAATTGAAAAAATTATCCAAAATAAAAAAATAAACTACCACCGGATCGGAACGCGACCGCTACTGAGAAGATCGGGCAAGAAACTCAGCGAGCTTGTCTATTGTTTTTAATTTTTTTTCTTCTTACAAGATATGAAATTGTGTACAACATTTTTTGTAAGAACTAGCTCCAGTGTGATGCCCGTCGAACCACAAAATACGAAATATAATTCAAACGATTATGGCTGGACCAGATCCCACAAGCGGCACCCAATCACGAGTTAACTACTAGAGCAGCCATCACTCCCCTCAACCACTATGGAGGGAAGAGGGAGAGACCTGCTCCACGAAGCTACTGCAAGTAGATCCTTCAGTGAGCATGAAATTTCGTTAGGCAAAACACGCTACGCTTTACAATAAAAGTTAAAAAAAACAGTTTATTTAAAATAACAAGGAAATTGCTGAATGAGGAGCTGCTCACAACCAATCTGTATTATCATCTACATAATCCGAGATTTTATAGAAAGCTTTTTTACAAAGTCTATTCTTGATGGCTTTTTAAACTTTTTCATTGGCAGGTCTCGGATATCTATGAATAATCTATTGTAGAAGCGTGTACATTGCCCCATGAATGATTTGTTAACTTTTTGGAGACCAGTAGTATGTACAACTAATTTGTCCTTATTCCAAGTATTCATTTCATGAATGTCACAATATCTTTTAAAGTTAGCGAGATTTTTTTTTGACATATAATATATTTTCGTATATATATTGTGATACAACAGTTACAATATTTATTTCTTTGAATTTCTCCTGAAGTGAGATTCTTGGACCTAGATTAAAAATTAGGTTATTTAAAGTTTTATTTTTCTATAACTCTACGTCCCCTGTCACATCAGCTCCACTAAAAGTGAAAAGCTGTCCTATATGCTACCCTGATTCATTCATATATTTTGCAGTATTCCTCATCTCAGCTCATATAAATCCACTGATGGGTTCGATCATCCTCCATAATAGGATGGAAATTGACTTACTATATCACGCTCATTGGTACATCACATCGTCACATGGGTATTATTTGATTTAGTTAAATAAGTTTAGAAAATAGCTGTACTGAATTAATTAATATTCAATTAGTCGTAATTGAGAAGAGGACATTTCGAATGTAAATCTACGTATATTTATTAAGTATTAGCTACTCGCCCTCGCTTCGCTTCGATTTCAGTCGCCTTACCCGCGTAGTTCTTGTTCCCGTGGGAATAACAGGATAAAATATATCCTATGTTACTCCCTGATATTATATCTTTCCAATGGTGAAAGAATTTTGGAAATCAGTTCGGTGTTTTAGGCATGCAAGCGTAACAAGCAAACAAACAAACTTACTTTTGCATTAAAATATTAGTAAGGATGATAACAGTAAGACGTCGCAATAAAAGCTAACCATAGATGATTGATATAATTGCTTCGAAATAACCAATATCTATCAAATGGGATGTTCAGATGTTCAAATGACGCTTAAAATATCCAGTTCTTTCGTACGTATTTTTATTTGAGTATAAATAGTCTAAGTAAGTGGGTACAAATGTAATGATTGAATAAGCAATTCTTAGTATTTAATATGCGCCCTAGTAATGGTGGATGGAACTGGGACGCGGTCGCAGCTTTCTGCGAGGCAGTGATCTTGCAGAAGGAGGCGGCGGGTCGTGCGCGCGAGGAGCTCAGCCTCGACGAAGCGACCCGCCGCCGGCGACTGGGGCGGCGCAGGCGCGATTACCTGCGCCTCATGCCGCCCTAGTCAAGGCCGCGGGTGACGTGACCGGGGAGTTAGTCCGTCGCCCGCCGAGAAGCCGACCGCATGAGGAAAGACCGATGTCCTCCCCGAGGGGGGGGGAGACCGTCGATGAGAGGGTACCCCAAGTAGGGGGTATTCCGTCGGGCCGACCACTGATGACAAGTAACCCTGCTCCGGTGGTCGGCCCAACGACGAAGGCGACGTGGTGTTCGGGTGGGTTGCGGGTGTGCGTGCTTACGCCCCTCTGTCGCTCCGGACGGAGTGGTGCGAGGAGCGCGCCGATCGCAGCCCACCCAAAAAAAAAAGCTAGGCACCGCTAGTAGCTATTATATATAGCTAATATATATATAGCATATTGAAAAAGCATTACTGAACCAATTGTATTCAACCAATAATGTGTTTGGTAATAGAATAATAATACAATTCACGACATCTTATGCGTGGGTGCCATAAAAGACGACTTGGAGAAAAATTATACATCTGTCCAAGAGAAGGAAGTCTCGAAATAAAACCCTATACCAATCTGTCTATATTATAGTAGATTAATTACCCTCCTATAGTCGAGGCGGTTCGAACCCAGGAAAAAGAGGTATATTATCCAAAATTAATGAAATGAACCAATGATACGCAAGCCAATGTCCGAGTAGGGACTATGTTTGTCCTAATTTATGTTTGTATTAAACTGTTCAACGATTTGTGGGTAATTATCAACTAATAATACCAACTGCAAGCATTCCACCGAGCTTCAGTTGCGCCATTTTGCATTATTACGCACCGCACATTCATTTGGCCGTTTAGGAAGCGGCCAGTAAATCTAATGGTCGTTCAAAGGCTTTAGATGATGAATTGAATAATGTTTCAAGCTTTGTGTCCTTAATTTGAATTCTGTAGATATTTCAGTATTATTTATTAGGAGAGTTGTTTCAAGAATTATATACCTATCTCTTCACAGGGTGAGGGAACAAGAATATAGTTGTCGCCATTCCCTTTCCGGCTCATGGGAATCTTAAAAATCGGCTTGTTTTTATTACAAACGGTGGCATACGAGCAAACAGCACACCTGATGGTAATTGTTGCCGCCGCCCTTTGATAGGCCGCTGCCTACCGTGAAGAAAGTGAAGGGAGTGTGAATGCGTGCAAAGAGGTTCGATGATAGTAAAGACATGACTAAATCCCACCCACGTGTGGTAGATTTTGATAATGCCTTTAGTATCACCGAACCTCATTACATGCATTTACACTCCCTTTACTTTTTCGGTACGGTACGGTAGGTAGCGGCCTAGCAAAAGTCCATGAGCGACAGTATCACCAGCAGGTGGGCTGCTTGCTTCTTTGCAACCAACAGTAATAAAAAAATTCTAGAGAGACTTGGCCGTGTGGCGACGGTTTGAGAATACATGTGTCGCCACCCCTTACTTGCCCGTGGGAGTCGTAAAAATCGGCTGAGGGTTCACCAGGAGAGTGGGCAGCAGCTCTCTCCTGGGAAACGTAAAACATCCATACTGCGATCGCCAACCCGCCTGCCAAGCGTGGCGATTACGGCAATATCCCCTTTTTAAAAATGGCGTACAACAAAAAAATGGCCCCCAGTCACGGCGGCTCCGGTACCCTACGGGCTCATTTTGGTGGCGGGCCCAGTAGTGGTGGAGCGGGGGGTGCGAGGAATCTCCGGCAGCGATCCGGCTACCAACAAAAACGACCCTTGGCCCTGGTAACACACAACATTCGGACACTCAGGACTGACGAGAGGGTCATCGAGCTGGAAGAGGAATTGAGCAAAATCCGCTGGGACATTGTAGGATTATCAGAAGTGCGAAGAGAGGGCGAGGGCACGATAATCCTCCAGTCTGGAAACTTGCTCTTCTACCGGGAGGGCGATCACCCGTCCCAAGGTGGTATAGGGTTTATCGTTCGTAAGTCTCTCATAGACAACGTGGAGAGGATCGAGAGTGTGTCGACAAGGGTAGCGTACCTTATACTCAGAATTACCAAGAGGTATTCGCTGAAGGTTATACAGGTATACGCACCGACCTCGACATACTCCGACGACGAGGTGGAGGCATTTTACGAGGACATCTCGAAAGCCATACACGCGTCCAAAACCCACTTCACGGTGGTTATGGGAGACTTTAACGCGAAACTAGGCAAAGGGAGTGATGATGAGTTGAGAGTGGGGAAACATGGATATGGACGGAGAAACCAGAGGGGCCAGAAACTGGTTGATTTTCTGGAGAAGGAAAGCCTCTTTATGATGAATTCCTTCTTCAGGAAGCAGCCACAAAGGAAATGGACCTGGATTAGCCCCGATGGTTCAACAAAAAACGAGATAGACTTCATCTTGTCAGACAAACGACAGATATTCAATGATGTCTCAGTGATCAGCAGAATTAAAACTGGGAGCGATCACCGGATGGTACGAGGCACATTGAATATCCATACAAAAGTCGAGCGGTCACGCTTGATGAAGTCTACACTCCGACCTACATCTGTCCAATACCAGAACCTCGAAAACTTTCAACTCGAACTACATAATCGCTTCCAATGTCTGGACGAGTGCGAATCTCCGAACGATATGAACAACAGGTTCGTGGAAACTGTCCACGCGGTTGGGTCGAAATTTTTCAAGGCTCACCGCGTTAATAGACCTAAAAAACTTTCTGACCAGACTCTCGAGCTCATGGAGAGGAGAAAAGAGATGACGGTGCAGTCTGCAGCCGATTGGTCCAAACATAGGCAGCTAAATAGACAGATCTCCAGGTCTGTGCGTCGCGATATTCGCCGATTTAATACGTTCCGTATTAAAGAAGCGATAGAGCGGAATCGTGGCTCGAAAGTGTTCGCACAAGATCTGTCTATTGGGAAAAGCCAAATGACTAAGCTGAAGACCGATGACGGCACTGTCATTTCATCCCAAAGTGAGATCTTGGGAGAGGTCGAAAGGTTCTATGGACAGTTATACAAATCATCCCGAAATCCTGTTGTCGGCTTGGTCCAAGATCCCAGATCCAAGCTAACTCGGCACTATACCGAAGAAATCCCGGACATCAGCTTGTACGAGATCAGAATGGCTCTCAAACAACTACGTAACGGTAAGGTACCGGGAGATGACGGAATTACGGCAGAGCTTTTGAAGGCGGGCGGCAAGCCGGTATTAATAGCCCTTCAGAAGCTATTTAATTCCGTTATCCTCGGGGGCGACGTTCCAGAGTCGTGGACCAGGAGTGTGGTGGTGCTGTTCTTTAAGAAGGGTGACAAAGCTCTTTTAAAGAACTACAGACCCATCTCACTCCTGAGCCATGTTTATAAGTTGTTTTCGAGGGTCATTACCAATCGACTCACGCGCAAGCTCGATGACTTCCAGCCGCCCAAACAAGCCGGCTTCCGAAAAGGCTATAGCACCATAGACCATATCCTCACGCTTCGGCAGATTATACAAAAGACCGAGGAGTATAATCGGCCCCTGTGCTTAGCGTTTGTGGACTATGAGAAAGCCTTTGATTCAGTCGAAACTTGGGCGGTGCTGCAGTCCCTTCAGCGGTGCCAAATCGACCATCGCTATATCGAAGTGCTGAAGTGTTTGTATAGGAACGCCACAATGTCAGTCCGTATCCGGGATAAGAGTACGAAACCGATCCAGTTGCAGAAAGGCGTGAGACAGGGAGATGTCATCTCTCCGAAACTGTTCACCACTGCACTGGAAGATGTCTTCAAGCTCTTAGACTGGACTGGACTCGGCATCAACATTAACGGCGAATACATCACTCACCTTCGATTCGCAGACGATATCGTCGTTATGGCAGAATCCATGGAGGACCTTGGCACTATGCTCAATGATCTCAGCAGGGTATCCCAACTAGTGGGTCTACGAATGAACATGGACAAGACGAAAGTCATGTCAAATACCCATGTCATTCCTGTACCGGTCCTAGTTGGCAATGCGATTCTCGAAGTTGTCAATCACTATGTTTACCTAGGACAAACAGTCCAGTTAGGTAGATCCAATTTCGATAAAGAGATCAGCCGACGAATCCAACTCGGTTGGGCAGCGTTCGGGAAACTTAAGAGGATCTTCTCGTCCAACATACCTCAGTGTCTGAAAACACAGGTCTACGACCAGTGTGTGTTACCAGTGATGACTTACGGCACGGAAACGTGGTCCCTAAATGTAGGCCTCATATCAAGGCTCAAAGTCGCTCAGCGTGCTATGGAACGGGCTATGCTCGGGATTTCTCTGCGAGATAGAATCCGGAATACAGAAATCCGCAGAAGAACGGGTGTAACCGACATAGCACGAAGAATTAGCACGCTGAAGTGGCAATGGGCAGGCCACATCGCTCGACGAACCGACAACCGCTGGGGAAGAAAGGTTCTCGAGTGGCGACCACGCATCGGACGACGCAGTGTAGGATGCCCCCCCACTAGGTGGACCGACGACCTAGTGAAAGTTGCTGGGCGTCGTTGGATGCAGGCGGCACAGGACCGCACATTGTGGCGCAATATGAGGGAGGCCTACGTCCAGCAGTGGACGGCAATAGGCTGAAATGATGAATGATGATGAGAGAGACGTAAGTCATTTCTTCTTTTTATATAGGTCCCAAATATGTTTAAAAGCCTCTTTTTAATAGGAATCATACTAGCTTCTTATAGTAGGTCTGTCAAATGAATTAGCATTGGAATAGATGGGATATTTTCTATTTATATTCCTTATAGGGCGTCTACACGTTGGCCGAGTGCAGGCGAGCGATGGCGAACGCCAACGTGTGTACACCCGATTTGCCTTAGTTGGGCAACGCTCGCCGTCGCTCGCCTAGTTGGCCGAGTGAATACAAGCGCCAACGTGTGGACAGCTGATTTGTCTTCACTCGCCGTCACTCGCTGTCGCTCGTGATCACTTGTCTTACTTCGCCTCGGTGTCGGTTTTTGTGCACAAATCAAAGGCACTCGTCTACGCTCGGCCAATGCCGTCTACACGTTGGCCGAGTTGTCATTACACGGTTGACATCCATCGCGGTTAGACGTGTTTAATGTGATATTATCGCTCAATATAAATGATTATATTTTCAAATTTGCATCACTACTTCTAGATATGCGACGTAAATAATTAGATCCAAGTCACCCTATATGTTACCTATAGTATCAAAATGTATCTTTATCATTCATCATCATTTTAGCTAATATACGTCCTACTGTTGGGCTCGAGCCTCCTCCACAATAGGCGGGAAACTGACCTTAGTATTCCATGCTAGTCAGACAGGTTGGTGTAGGGTTTTATGTCGAGGTTTCCTTCTCTTGCATTGTATTATATCCCTTAGTCGTCTTTTACGACATTCACAGACAAGATAGGGACTGGTGAATTTTTTTCTTACTCCGTCACCACACGGATATATCTTACATTGTTCTATTTCTGTGAATACTCAGTATCGACCACCTTCTTTTTTTCCACTTTACTGCGGTATACACTGAGATACTAGTTATATACGCTCATTAAATAAATAGTCGAAGCTGCAGCAACGTTAATGTCAACGTCCGTAGCGTTTCAGTGCACAATGAACACTGACCGAGGCCAACGTGTAGACACTTCTACAAACGCTCGTCTACGTTGGTCACTCGCGTTGGCGTTCGCCGCACTCGGCCAACGTGTAGACGCTAGCACTCGCCTTGTACCTATTTGCCGACACTCGCGTTGGCCTAGGCTCGGCCAACGTCTGTACGGGCTATTAGTCGTTTTTGAAGACATCCGCCAAATAGGAGAGCTATTGACATATTCAAAAAGAATATTTATAGGTTTATTTAACATAAAAGTGATATATGTGCTCATTTTTCTTCGCCATATGAGGAATAATGCCGTAATTGCCACGTTTGGTAGGCGGGATGGTTTCGCAGTGGGATATTATACATTTCCCCGGCAAGAGCTGCTGCCCACTCTCCTGTCTAATCTTTTTTTTTTAAATGACAACGCCTTGCACTAAGGGAATAATAATTTTCATATTGTAGAAGACTTTACAAACATATAATTCATCATCGCATCATCATCGCAGCCCTCATACGTCCCACTGTTGGGCTCGGGCCTCCTCTACAATGGGAGGGAATTTGACCCACTATATCATGCTCGTCAGACATGTTGATATAGGGTTTCATTTTGAGTTTTCCTTCTCTTGCACAGATGGTATGTGCATATTGTATCCTATAGTCGTCTTATACGACATCCACGGGCAAGATAGAGATTGGTGAATTGTATTCTTACTTCGTCACCACACGGAAAGAACATATAATTAACCGACACAAATTACATTCAGACTCAGAACAATAATTTGGCAAGAGTCAACAAGACAAAAGTCTTGGATGAGATTCGAACCCCTGACACTGGCACAGTACGTTGGTATCTTAACCACTACACCATCTGCGCAGTCTTTAGCTGGTCTTTACAATTCCCACAGGGAAGCCATGATGGTGACAAATGTATTCTTATTTTTTACAAAGTTACATTTCATTAACTGCAAATGTAACTTTATAATCCTATATATTCATATGGGTTTACAAAATTATTTATGCAGTTTGTGTATCTCAGAAACTGGACGAAAATTACAATGTTTCATAATTTGTCCTTTATTTATACACTAAAAACTAATTGTATTTTAAATTTGAAGATTCTATGTCTGCTAGAAGTGCCTCTTTAATATTGATGATCGGTTAGTCAGTCAGTGAGTGACAAAATTACGAAATTTTGACTAGTTATAAATCTTAAACTATTGGTTCAAATTGAATGAAATTTGAAATACATAATATGTGTATAATACCTGCTGGGTGTCTAAAATTCAGGCTTCTAGTTTTATTCACAACGAAGTTATAAGGGGTCGAAAATGGCCTGAATCGCTCCGAGAAAAGTATGTTACGGCAGTGTTGGGTTTTGCCCGACTTTATTTTGCTCGACTTGGCGAAAGCACTGCCGTGCCCCCAGATACATTTATATTAAAAATTAAATAACTCAAAGGTAAAATAACGTATGTATTACATAACCTATACACATGTTATAAATTCTTTACGTCGATCATGAAACGAGGTCGGACTACCAAAATTCTCTGTATAAAATCTATCAGCGCAACGTCTCTTTAACGACACGAAATATGCGTATATCATGTTGGTACAATAAAGATGTAGATTTAAAGCATATCATTATAATAAAAAGGTATTTCTTTTAAGAAAAATGTATTTTAAATATAGTCAGTTGTTATTAATGTAGTCCCCATTAAAAGCCAAGCATATTTTAGACGTTTTACTGGGTCTATACCACGGTATTGTAACCCATCATGCATTTCCTCTTGACCTACTGAGCAAGCCACCGTAACAGTATTCTTAAATTCGATGAATAGGATATAGGAACCGGCTAACTTACTAGGTCAGTCTTTTTTTTTATTGGTGGGCTATGTTTAGTGGACACGTGGTCCGCTCCGTCCGGGGTGACGAAAGAGTGGCGCGCGGCCCCATAACCCACCACACTTCCTCTCCTTTGCTATTGGGCCGATCGCCGGCATTCCTTGTCGTCCGTGGCCAGCTTGGCATTTGCTAGGTTAGTCTAAGGCGCCTTTAGGTGATTGTACCGATAACGTAGTAGTCAGACTAGCATATTGAGATATCACATTGAAGCTATTAATGAATATTTTCCCCTTTCAACCACCGCCGCAAAAAGATGGGTGTTATAAATTTGACGTTGATATCTGTCTGTGTGTATATGTCTTTCAATGACTCCTCAAACGAATGGGCCAATTTCGATGTGGTTATTTCATTTGAAAGTCCTTGCGGTGGTTCTTAGCTATGTTAGGTTAATATCGGTCCAGCAGTGTAAGAGTATCAGCTCCAAAATGATGTAATGGCGTATGATTGCTCGATTAAGTACTTCACGCGTGCTAGCATAATTGTTAACTGACTATTAATTGATAATTCCGGTTGAAGAGAACGTAATACCTTTTTATTATTTTATTTTAGATCAGGGGTTACTCAAAATTTGCAATTTTACTTATTTATTTAAATATTACTTAGCTATATAAAAATATTTAAATTACATGTTTTTAAAATTGAGAATAGTAAAAAGAGTAAAGATGATGTATTTTGTAAATATAAATTCTTTTATCAAGAGATGAAAAGTGAAAGTTGGAGCCCGAATTAGCGACTTAATAAGAGTTATCTGAAGCTGTTGCTCTATATTTACTATAATAAATTTGTAACTAAAAGCTGCAATTTAATAATCTTAATTTTATATTGCCGCATATACTAAGAAATATAGTATTTGCTTTAGAATCTAAAATTATGAATCCACATAGTCCAGTGCAACCGACGGCAAAAGGTTCAATGATGATGATGCTGCATATTTTTATTGTTCTATCATCTACCCTCCGAAATTAAAATTTGGCTACGCCAGTTACTGGTACCGGTCAAGTTTTTAATCATAAGGAGAAACAGCACTTAAATTACAAATAATTTCTATTAATCGCTACATAATCTTCCGTTTGGTGACAGAGTAAGAATACGATTCATCACTCCCTATCTTGACCGCGGATGTCGTATAAGATGACTAAAGGATATATTATGAGCGTGTGAACAGCGTGGAATAGGAGGTCAATTCCCCTCCCATTATGGAATAGGCCTGAGCGCAATATAGGCTGAGATGATGATAATATCACTTTTATAACAACTACATCTAGCATTATTATAAAACATTTAAACCATCGTATGAAACATTCAGTGTTTTATGGTTCTTTCTCTCTGAAAATAGTCTCCAACCGATGGATTTAGTCCAAAAACTCCACAATAGATGGCAGGTTACATATACACCGTCTAGTAAATATTTTTATTTTGTTACTTTAGAAAGGACGTTAAAGTCGATAGAAGACATGTAAACGAGTATTATTATGTAATGTGTAGTATAGTGAAAGTTGGATTGACAAACCAAGCCTATATAGCGCCACGAAGAAGCGATTGATTAATTATCTGTTTTGAGTTGCTGCTTTGTGAAGGCAAAAGATAAAACATGTTTATACGGAGAGGCTCGTTATAAAATTAGGTTAAGGCACGTTATAAGGTTAGGTTAGGTAAGAGATATGGTTTGATGAATCCTTTTAATTTCAGCCTATCGCTGTCTGCTGCTGCTATTTCTGGACGTAGTCTCCCTCATGTTTTGACACAAAATGCGGCCCTATGCCACCCGCATCTAACGACGCCTAGCAACTTACACTAGGTCATTCCACCTAGTTAACATCTTACACTGCGTCCTCTGATACGTGGTCGCCACTCGAAAAGCATTCTTCCAAGTGGTTGTCGAGCGATGTAGCGTGCTCATTACCACTTCAGCGTGCAAATTTTTCATGCTATCATGAATCGCTGTTACCGACAGGTAACAGCGATTCTTCTACGTAGGTGAAAGTAATTCACAATATTCACGAACCGAAAAAATTATGTACGATTTATTATATAATATATTTTAAATATAATACGAGCTTGACAATTACAAATGAAATAAAATATGAAATATAGAAAACCCAACCAATGTTATAAATGAGAATAAGTATAATTGTTTGTATATTACGCTTTCAGACCTTAACCACTCAGCCAATTTTAAAATTCTTAGAGGAAAAACAACTAAAGTATGTATATGAATATAATATCTATGCAGAAGAAGGAAAACTCAAAATAATACCCTATACTAAACCGTTCGACTAGTCTGGTATAGCGGTTCTATTTCTCTCCCGCTGTGGACGCATTAGAGCTCGAACGCTGGGTTCGAGTTCTAATGCGTAGTGAGACGTATTAGGACATATAACAATATAATTTCGTCAATAAAATAACTAAACAACTACAACGTACCTATATATCTAAATAAAACATTCTGTATATCCCATATGTTAAAATTTCGTCACTAAGCACGTCGATAGAAATGGACAAAAGCTACATCTATTAATTTCAATGAATATTATGAACTCAACAAGTAATACTAACATTTTCGTAAAGGATTTTGGTTCATAGATCCTGCAATAGATGGCACTGCACAGCAAAATTTTGCGAACGTTATTCCGTATAATATATTTTTATCTGTAAATAACACCTTGGATAAAGCAATAAATATTGGTATCAATTCAGCTCATAGATATTGCATTACTGGACTTGAGCCTTCTCCACAATTGAATGGATATTAACCGACTGCATTACGCTGGGCAGACTCGACGACGATATATATAAATATTCAGGATTTCGAAAACGGCAGCAACGATTTTGATGAAACTTGGCATACTAGAGGTTTCGAGGCCAAAAAATCGATCTAGCTAGGTTTTATTTATAGAAAATGTTGTTTTGTCAGTGTTTTTAGTAAAACAATATAATGACATTAAATTTTAAAAGAATATGAATTCAAATTTTGCCGTCAACGTCATGAGTTACGATAGCTCAGTTGGGAAGTAGTGCAGTTTCCTTTTAGTATTGTTTTGGCATTCAAACGGCATCGGATCGAATCTCGGTGTTATTATTATTCTCTTTCTGTTTTTTTTTTATATTTTTTCATTATTTTTTATAATCTAAATAATGATGCATTCTTCTTCTCTGGTATAGATGTCACATGCGTGACATCTATACCATATACCATAAGGAATACTCGAAACAAAACCCTATGTCAACCTTTCTGATCAACGTGTAGTAAGGTCAATTTTCCTCCTATTATGGAGGAGGCTCGAGCCCAGCAGTGGGACGTATTTGAGCCGATATAGTGATGAATGATGATGAAAAAAATTATATTGTTTATGGTTAGTAATTGTTAAACATTAAAGTTATTATAACAATTTATTAATTTAAATCTAACAAATCTAATATACTACCATCGGATCAGAACGCGGCCACAATGAGAAAGATAGAAAACTCAAGAGTATCCATCTTTTTCGTCAATCGTATACGTTCATACTTAAATCTTTCTTCAAAATATTACTTTCATTCATAGTATGTCATGTCACGTATTTAAAGTATGTCAGGCGTTCACCCTATAGCTTTGCAGTCACTGGCGTAACTTTCAAACTTTCTCTAAAACTCGCCTCAGTTGCATCTCTTCTATATGAAGACTTTCATTTATCATTTTTATAGCCATCATTTTTACCCATGCAATACCAAAAGCCATTATTAAGATTTTGAAAATTAATCCTTTAATTTAAGGGTTACTCAAGAGTCACACGTTGTACCTGTCACCTGTCGCCGTTTCATACACCCGCATCAATTTTGTGCTTCACTACACGATCTAGTACCATTGTTCTTGATAGATGATCCAAGCTAACGAAAATTTAAGCAAACACGTAAATATTTCGATACTTTTGATTGTTTTTGTTGTTTGTTCTATTGTATTATCAAAACAGAATGTATACCTAATATTAATATCATTGGCTGCGTGTGTATATAACTTTGTTATTACTTTTTTATTTAGTTCCTTGCAATGATGTGAGTGAAAATAATATCTATGCAACTGTTTTTCCTTCCAATAATTCCATCTGCCCGCATCTATTAATCATCTCATACGAATGCTATAAGAAAGGAAAGTTTAGTGATATATTGTATTTTTAATCCATCATTGCCACGAAGTTATATGTGATATATGAAATTATTGATCTATCATCACACGTACCAAATATTAATAGGTACAGAGGCGTGAGCGTAAATCATAACCCCCTATGAAGTGGTAATAAAAATTGCGTCACGAATTGCCATTGCCGTAGTTAATGGATCTCAATAGAATAAATTGGTAGCGTCATCCATATAGCGAGAAGAATAAGTCACAGCTGCTTATTAAATTAACTGTAAATTATTATTAGATTCAAGCAAATATTGATAAATTTAAAAGCTTCGGCAAAATACAAAAATCCGAAGTGAAGAATAAGAATAAGCATTTCTTTGCAATATTTAAAAAATAAGATATTCAAAAATATATAATACATACGTTATGCGTTTCTGTTAAAGTTTGACTTTTCGCCTTTCTTTTATATATCTTAGATTCACTTTGAAATTTGTAAACAAAGAACTTAAAATTCACCATATGCATAAACTTTACTACTTAAAACAATTATTTGTACTAAATGTACATAAATAACGCTAAGTTTACAACTATTGGAATTGATCAAGCAGCCTATTTTTGCCTTAAGTCAAAAAATAATAACTTTTGATATAGATTTATTCTATCATAATCTGCAATGCATCGAAATGAGAGTTTGATCACCAGAATTTGCTTACAGTATGAAGGCATATGATTGCCGTCTCTGTGGACGCATTGTGTTCTCGAAAATTGGGATTCTGTTCTCTTACAATAATGCAAATAAGACCAAACGATCCATGCTCGGTAAGTATCAGTATGATTTGGTACGTCTGAGTACTATGTAGACTTTTAATCCAACGATAGAGATGTACACCTTCATGATCCTTCATCCTACTGTAGGAGGCAACATTAACATCACCATGTGGAATTTAGTTGATGAATCTTTAAGAAATATATTATTATTATCATCTCAGTTTACATATGTACGTCCCACTGTTAAGCTCAAGGGTCTTCCGCAAAAGAAGGGAAATTGACGTACTGCACAATTGTATAGAGTTTTATTTCCAGTTTTCCGTCTCATGCACAGACGTTATATGCATATCAAATGCCTTAGTTATATTTTACGACAACCACGGAGAGATAGAGGGTGAGGAATTGTATTATTACTCTGTCACCACACGAAAAACAACTAAATCTAAACTAAATATTATTAGACGACTAAATTTAAGTGTAATAGAATTATTTCATCGAACTTGAAATTTGTGAGTTGAAGTTAGCTAATTTATTCGAGCAAGTAAATTTAAAATTTTGCCACTTTCCATATGCTGATGAAGTAAGAACTATTTTGCTTCTGCAATACCTGAGCCAGATACCATATTTTGGCCTCACGCATGTGCACATATTAGTTTTATACATAAATTCATTGCTTAAGAAAAACCTCATAAGGTTACAAAATAAAATCATTACAGGTCACCACCTACTCTCTTAACCTTGGGTATTGTAAAATTCGACATAGAACCCTATGTCAATACGTCTGACCAGCACGGTATAGTAGTTTAATTTACTTCTCGTTGTGTAGGTCTGCGCACAATAGTGATACTTATATGCGCTGAGACGGTGATGACAAAAATGACTTTTGATAAAGTTGTTAGACTTATACCAAGTATGTGCGACAAGACAAGTATTTGAGGTGATAATTTTCGGAATATTTCATCTCCTTCTTCCTAATAATACAACTACTATTTTAAAATTAAAATAAAAGGTGACTCCCGTCCTCAAGAAGTTGAAGTCGTTTAGTGTTACTGATAACTATTGCAGGACGGAAGATTGATAGCCAATACCCGTTCACACTCCACTATATTTGTGTATACATTGCAGCAGTAGCAGAAACTGACCATCCTGCACGTTAATGTAACTTACATACAAGTTTCTATAAGATATAGTAAAAATAGCTGTATCATCAAACTTATGAGAGGTAGCGATCATCAATAAGAATCTATAAAGAAGATCGTAAATTTTTGAGCTCAATGAAATGGCTAAAATAAATTTGGGTCGCCCTTTAGATAAGATATGAAAATATCCTTAATCATAAAAAGCATACCTACCCAGTTTTCAGAGCTATTAAATATACACATGCACATAAAAACATTTCTGAACGTTGAGGAATTGATGATATTTATCCATCTTTTTGACGTGAACCTCATCTATAGACATAATGCCATATAATAGGCTTTTCTTTTTAATAGGCCAGGCCATGGTCAGGCTTCACACAGTTTAAACCGTCTGGAGAGATTGGAGAGCAATGTGGTGCCTCATAATCTTCCGTATTTCCCTTTACCGCCTATTAAGCAAGTCACCGGAAGCCATTCCTGGAGGGTGCCTTATATGTATATAATTTTGATCAATCATGTTTTTTTTTTTATTGCAAGCAGTGGCAAACGAGCAGACATTACACCTGGTGGTAAGTGTTGCTGCCGCTCATGGACCTTTACACGGCCGCTGCCTACCGCGAAGAAAGTGAAAGGAATGTGAAGGCGTGCATTTAGGCTCGGTGATACTAAAGGCACCACCAAAACCCTCCACAAACACCCTCAGAAAGTTGGGCTTATTTAAGATTTTATTTCAGTAGGGAAGTATAACTAGAATAATTTTTTTCCCACTACAAAGTAAATTTTGGGGTACGAGGCCCAGAAGTGTTCAGTAAATAGGATAAAATTAAAACGCCTTACTGAATAAGTGATAACTAAAAAAATCGTATTTAAATTCCAGTTAATGTCTTTTTTGGAACACAAAATAATAGCCATCTATTCTACTGTTATCATCTTCTTTAGAAATATTTTTGACATGAGTTACGCTTCATTTTAAAATCCACCTAGATTATGCCGATTATGTTAATATATTTTTTCTAGTTTGACATAGCTACAAATCTCAGTCATCAGTTCACTCAGTTGAATCGCCATGTAGTATTTTGTGGTGAATTTTAATGTTAAAGGACTGAGAGTGAAACCATTTTGATAGCTTTGTTAATTATATTTTCTGGAAGACTGTGTAGTAACACTGTACTGTTCAGGACATTTCTGACTACTGGCCGATAACCACTAGTAGGGTGGTAGGTACAACATTACAGACACTTAAAATTAAACTGTCCCATAATAATAAAATGTCTTCAAAAACAATAACGAAATATAAACGATAAATTAGTTTTCTCTTTCGATTCGCTTCGCACAAATTAATTTATTGCTTTTAGATTGAAAATCTATTAGAGATTACGCTCAATACCCTCTCAAAGCAGTATTCAATGATGGTACATCATTTTATTATATGACTAGCAACTCGCCCTCGCTTCGCTTCGGTTATAGGTTATAGTCGTTTTACCCGCGTAGTTCCCGTTCCCGTGGGAATACCAGGATAAAATATAGCTTAGTTTACGCCCTGATATTATAGCTTTCCATTGGTGAAAGAATTTTTGAAATCGGTCCAGCCGTTTTAAAGATTACCCGGAACAAACAGACAGACAGACAGACAGACAAAAAATTTTTAATTGCTATTTTAGGCATAGGTGTCGTGCAAATAACCGTATGAGCATGAAAAAAGCCTATTATTATGACATTACAAACAGACACTCCAATTTTATTTATTGGTATAGATAAAAGAAATTGCATTCTATTTTTATTCTTCAGTTTTCAATACAGGCGATCTAGTTTGGTAGTAAATATTGTTACAAAAGTAATAAACCTTTTTCCTCTCCAATTCTGAAAACTTTTATCGCCTTCTCTACAACTTATGTAGATGCATATTGTTTTTATAAAAGTAGGGTGAATAATATGTAATAGTAGAATATGAATCAGTTATGTTAGAGACTACAAAAGTAGTCATGTACGGTGTATAAAAATATATTGCACAACAGACAGTTAATTAAACTTAACATAAAATTGTTTAACGGTGTTCATAAAGTAAATTCGAAATAAAACTCTATACCTACCCATTTGACCAGTGTGGTATATAGGTCAATACCATTCCTATTATGGAGGAGGTTTGAGCCCCGCAGTGGGACGAGATATTGAAATTATGAGAATTATTATGGTGTATCAATTTAATAATTTAAATCTAATATATTACCGTCGGATCGGACCATGGCCATACTGAAAACAATCTGGCAACAAAACTCATATATCTAGCATGATAGTAAACCATTATTCATTTTTAAAAAGGCGGCTTACTTTATTTTATTAAATAAATTTGTTTTATGAAATAACCTTTATATATTATTATGGGTTACCTTGGCCATCTTCCAGTCCTATGGTAGTTCATTTCTTTTTATTTTTAATTATATTTATGACAGGATTGCAGATGATGGTAACCAGCTATCTTATCTATTGAAATTCTATAATGATTCCTGATGTTTACGCGGGTATTATACATTGTTAATAAAAATACTTTACGGATTTTATCGCGTTTATATTTGATTTATGATTGCCCGACGTTTCGAACACCTTACAGCATTCATCGTCACCGAAAACCTGGTAATTATATCAGGCTTTAGGATTACATAGTCAAAATCACGCCTTGCCATGTCAAAATCACGTTAAAATCACGCCAACACGATGTGTTCGCAGACAGCAGAGATAGCGTGACGGCGGTGCTTTATATCGGCTGTGTTCTTTGATCCGAGTTCTTATGGATCTCTTTGTTCGGCCAATGTAAGAGACACCGCAGTTACAGCCAAGTATATAAACTCCTGCATC
Organism: Lymantria dispar; assembly: GCA_032191425.1. Lineage (NCBI taxonomy): Eukaryota > Metazoa > Arthropoda > Insecta > Lepidoptera > Erebidae > Lymantria > Lymantria dispar. The sequence continues at coordinate 23,889,166 of CM063452.1, read as the reverse complement.
CTGTAGAGGGATCTGGCAATTAATAGATGGTAAGAATAGGTTAATCATCTTCAGCAGCTTTTTTTTTTTGGGGTGGGCTACGGTCAGCGCGCCTCGCCGCTCGCCTCCGTCCGGGGCGACAGAGGGATGACGCGCGACCCCACAACCAGCCGTAACCTCGTAACCCATGGCACGTCACCTTCGTCGTTGGACCGACCACCGGTGCAGAGTAACTTTTCTTCAGTGGTCGGCCAGATGGAATAGCCCTGCGGAGTACCCTCTCCTCGACCGTCGTCAGACCCTCGGACGTCGATCGTCGTCGCGCGGTTGACCTCTCGGCGGGTGACAGATTAAATCCCCGATCTAGTCACCTCGACTAGGGCATCATCCGGCGCAGGTAATTGTACATGCGCCGCCCTTGCAATTACGTCTCAGTCAAACCGCCCAGAGCGGCGGTAGTGACAGCATGCTGTATTTTAGCTTTCTATCAATATTTGGACTTAACACCGGTACCGATATTTTTTAACTGAGAGAATATGAATAATCATACAAAGTATTTTAGATATAATACAAAACAACTTAGTCAAAAAAAAAAGAAAGAAATAGAATCATTTTATTCTGTAATCTCACATTGCCCTAAAGTAATTAATTTATATATTAAACTAATAATGTGGACATGCGTGAGGTATGGTATGGTATCTGTCTTCGTGGTTGCTGAGACAATATGGTTACCCTAGTACTGATATTCTGACATATCCATCAGTGCAGTCTGCCAAATATTGTTAGGTACGGAGGTAGGGTATACTTTTTGCAGCGACAGTAGCATTTACCATCAAATGGGTTTGCTCGGTTGTCATCAACAGCAATAAAATAAAAACATCGTAACAGAAAGTTCTTAATATGTAATTCTGCGACAAATAAGAACAAAGAAATGCCTTTAAATTAATATTTATAAAACATTTTGCCCTATTTGCTAATGCAAATAGGGCAAAATGTATTAGAAACTGTCGTTAAACATTCTACATAATTGCTGTTATCTTGGCAACTGTTAACATATCAAAAATTGTGATATACATCGATATTAATATTGATATATCTATTCATACGTCGGAATGACGAAAGTATTCAAATAAAAAGATAAAATGAAGTAAGTATTTCACACCAGCAAAGTTGCGAGCAGTTAAACATGACAGATAACGTCTCTCCTTTCTCCTTTTAAGTGAGTCATGATGATTTGTAAGTATAAAAGTACATTCATAAGTATAAAAATAAATACATACGGAAGACATATTAAATAAAACCCGAATCCCGAATATGAATTCAAAGGACGCACACTGATACATGCCCGTATTTTTTCATAAAGCGTAAACAAAGGAATTCATTTTCCTTCAGGGCTTGTGAAATACAAAATTTCACCAATAAAATCTCTGATGTCAAATAACTTCATTATGAAATATGAATATAATAATATGTTACTTAGAGCCTACTTAAGATGAAGATTAAAAGACCAGTGCGATTAACATATATGGCGTATATAATATGTTCTACAGAAATATCTCTAAGTGGAGGATTAAAATTTAGATATATTTTTCTATACCTTAATCTTTAATAATAATATATATTTCAAATAAATAATCACTTCAACTTTAAGAGCATCTCTTGGGACGTGTGACCAGAGTATGTTATTTTTCACCGTGCAATTCTCGAGCGAAATGTGAGTGGAATGGCAGGGAAAGCAATCTTTTAGGCGACTTAAGACACCAAATGCCATTTAAAATCCGTCGACCAAAGTCAATAAGTATGATATTATCAACAATTGAGGCCTCTAAAGGGGACGTCGCTTGATGAATAGATAGGTAGATTTCTTGCTTATGAAAAGGAGAACTAGTATTCATGTCAAATAATTTGCCAGAAGAGCATGAAGTTTGCAAGTATACTTAAGATATGGTAATAGGTATTCTTTTGCCAGAGGGGCTTAAAATTAACATTTTTTTTTTTTTTTTGTGGGTGGGTCTCGGTCGGCGCGCCTCCGCACCACTCCGTCCGGGGCGACAGAGGGGCTTAAGCACGCAACTCCCGCGACCCACTCAAAAACCACGTCGCCTTCGTCGTTGGGCCGACCACTGGAGCAGCGTTAACTTGTCGTCAGTGGTAGGCCCGACGGAATACCCCTAATTGGGGTACCCTCCCATCGACCGACGTCCCCCCCCTCGGGGAGGACGTCGGTCTTTCCTCACGCGGTCGGCCTCTCGGCGGGTGACGGACTAATCCCCGGTCACGTCACCCGCGGCCTCGGCTAGGGCGGCATGAGGCGCAGGTAGTTGCGCCTGTGCCGCCCTATTCGCCGGCGGCGGATCTCCTCATCGAGGCTGCGCTCCTCGCGCAAGCGATCCGCCGCCTCCTTCTGCGAGATCACTGTCTCGCAGAAGGCTGCGACCGCGTCCCAATTCCCGACGCTGTCGACCATCGCCCTAGCGATGGCCGGCAGCGTCAGGTCGGCACCGATGATTGCGACGACTTCACGGCGCTGCGTGGCCCAAGCGGCGCAGGCCTCGAGCGTATGCTGCGCCTTGTCCTCGTCGCAATCGCAGTGGTGGCAGGATGGCGTACTCTCCCTCCTAACGACCTTGTGCAGGTATTTGGCGAAGCTCCCATGTCCCGTCAACACCTGCACTAGTCGGAAGGAGAGCGTCCCGTGCCGCCTTTCCAACCACTGCATCAGCACCGGCCGGAAGGCCTCCACGATTCGCACCCCGAACCGAGGCCTCTCCAGCCGGACTGCCCAACGGGCAATGACATCTCGGCGGGCGTCGACGCGCCAGGCGGTGAGCTCCCTCAAGGAAACAACACCACCCTCCCCGCGCACCCCCGACACCCGCCGATACAACTCGGCGAGCATTTCCGCCTCCAGGTCCCACGAAGGAGTCCCGGCCAATAGGCACGCTGACTCCGTCGCCACCGTGCGGTATCCGCGGATGGCCCTGACCGCCATGACCCTCTGTGGTCGCCACAGAAGGGCCCTAAGTCGGACGGTCAAGGACGCCGCCCACACCGGTGCGCCGTACAGGGCCATCGACCGGATGACCCCCGCGTACAGCCGTCGGCACGTAGCGCTCGGTCCGCCCACGTTCGGCATAAGCCACGATAGGGCGGACGCCGCGCCGACGAGCCGTGGAGCAAGCCTGCGGAAATGTTCCCGGAACCACCATTGCCCGTCGAGCACCAGTCCCAAGTACCTCATATGGGCCCGGATACTGATGTCAACCGAGTGGACGGTGATCGAGACTCCGATGGGAGGGTTCATACGGCGCTCATGGAACAAGAGGGCCTCCGTCTTGACCAGGGCGACCCTCAACCCCAGCGCCTCGATCCGCCTGACGACCTCTTCGGTGCCATAGGTCGCCAGGCTTACCGCCTCTTCTAGCGTCCCGCCGCGGGCTGTGACGAGCGTGTCGTCGGCGTAACAAATCACGCCCAGCCCGGGCGGGAGGCTCCCCCGCAACGCCCAGTCGTAGCCGATGTTCCACAGGGTGGGTCCGAGGACCGACCCCTGTGGGACACCGCACGTCATGGGCGTTCGCACAACGTCCCCTGCTCGGTTGGTGCAGAGGACGCTGCGCCCCACCAAATAGTCTGCCACTAGCCGCCTCAGGTAAGCTGGCACTCCGTGATACCGGAGCGCTTCCCTGATGCAGATGAATGGCAGACTATTGAATGCGTTGGCAATGTCTAGGTACACCACCAACAGCACTCCCCCACCGGTGACGGCCTCAGTCGCCACGGCCCTCAGGCGCAACAGAGCCGCGATCGTCGAACGACCCCTCCTAAACCCGAACTGGGCGTCCGACAGATCGGGCTCCGTGCCAACGAGGTGCCGCTCGATGCGGGCAGCTACCACCCTCTCCAGTAGCTTGCCCGTGTCATCGAGCAGCACGATAGGCCTGTAGGCCGAAGGCGACCCCGGAGACCGTCCCGGCTTCGGCAGGAGCAACAGCCTTCCCTCCTTCCAGCACCCAGGGAACCGTCCGGACGTTAAACATGCGTCGAACAGCTCCCTGAGGCGGGGACCCAGGTGGTCGAGGACCAGGCCCAGCACACGGTTAGGAACACCGTCGGGCCCGGGGGCGGTGGACTTTGCGCACATGCGCGCCACCGCCACTCCCATCTCGGGTTCCGTGATGGGCGGAACACTGTCGTCGTCGGCCTCCCTGTCAGTGTCTGGCGGAGCCATGACCGGGGGCGTGTGTTCCGCCCGCCGCGGGCACAGGTCCTCGACGACCCGGGTGAGAAGGCTGGGCTGGAGAGTCTCGGTGAGGGGAGGGCCCCGCGCGCGGAGCTTATTCAGCACCGCGCGATAGGGCCGTCCCCAGGGGTCACGGTCGAGACCGTCCAGCATCTCCTGCCGACTGACGTCTTTGGCGGAGCGGACGGCCAGCCTGAAGGCCGACCGCGCATTGCGGTAGCCCTCATACAGCAAGGCCTCCCGCTCCGCGTCGCGTTGGCGCCGCCGGCTGCGGGTGTAGGCCCTCCGGGCGCGAATGCACGCGGCCCGGAGATCCGCCAGCTCCCGGGACCACCAGTGGACCGCCCTCCTTGGGGGCAGACGCCGTACCCGGGGCATGGCCGCATCGCAGATCTGCGTCAACGCACTGCGGATGCGGCCAGCCTCGGCGTCCACCCCGTCCGACTGGTTGGCAGAGGACAGCCACGAGTAAACGATGGCTGTCTCCGTCAGCTGGTCCCGGTCTAAGCGACCCACAGCCCATCGCGGGAACGCAGGACGTCCATCCGCCCCGTGACCCCTGCTGGGCGTCGGGATTGTCGGGGAGACCTCCATCCGGATATACCGGTGGTCCGACAAGGTCTCCACCTCCGCCACGACGCGCCAGCTCCCCACGCGTGCGGCGACCTCGGGGCTAGCGAACGAAAGGTCCACTATCGACCCGCCCCGTTGTCGCACGCACGTATGCACCGAGCCCCTATTCAGTAAACAGAGGCCCAGTGCCGCCGCCCACTCCTCGACCGCCCGTCCTCGGTCGTTCGTCCGAGGGGACCCCCACGCCACAGACTTGGCGTTGAAGTCCCCCAAGACGAAGACCTGGCGCGATGCCATTCGCCGTAACGAGGCCTCCATGATGGTGAGGGAGGCCTCGAAATCGGTCACACTCCAGTTAGGGGAGAGATAGACTCCGAAGAGCGTGCTTAAAATTAACATGATGAACTTATAGTATAACATACGTCTAGACATACGATTGTTTGAAGTTGATACCGCAGATTTTCTCGCAGAAGGAGGCGGCGGATCGTCTGCACGTGGAGCACAGCCTCGATGAGGAGATCCGCCGCCGGCGACTGGGGCGGCGCAGGCGCAACTACCTGCGTCTCATGCCGCCCTAGCCGAGGCCGCGGGTGACGTGACCGGGGATTAGTCCATCACCCGCCAAGAGGCCGACCGCGTGAGGAAAGACCGACGCCCTCCCCGAGGGGGGGACGTCGGTCGATGGGAGGGTACCCCACGTAGGGGGTATTCCGTCGGGCCGACCACTGACGACAAGTAAACCTGCTCCGGTGGTCGGTCGGTGGTTTTCGGGTGGGTTGCGGGAGTTGCGTGCTTAAGCCCCTCTATTGTCCCGGACGGAGTGGTGCGGAGGCGCGCCGACCGCAGCCCACCCATAAAAAAAAAAAAAAAAATCACCGTATACTTCATTTTTCCGTGTGGTGATCTTTCCCGTGGATGTCGTAAAAAGCCACTAAGATATATAATATGCACAATGCACATAACATCTGTGCAAGAGAAGCAAAACTCGAAATGAAACCCTGTACTAATATGTCTGACTAGCATGATATTCAAATTAATATGGTCAAATTCCCTCTGGTTGTGGAGGAGGCCCGAGCCCGAGAGTATGTGGGCTGACGCGACGACGACGTGACGACGATGATACTACATTAGATATTTTAAACAATACGATAGCTGCTAACATTAAATTTAATAAAACAATCGCTGAAACTAAAATTCTTTAAAAAGTATCATTACATATTAAACTGTGTTTAAGAAAGTTGGATAACTACAAACATTTACATAAATCAATCTTATTCAGTACATTTAGATTCTAATAGGATATAACATTTCCTAAAAATCCATCTATCGGAAAAATAATTGATGCTTGTTCTAATGATTGCAAGTAATTACAAAAACTTGAATAATAATACAAAATTGCATAGAACCTTTTCTTGAATATATCTTTTAGAAAGTTTTCTATATACAGTTTCTTTGCTGTGACACAAATATGCTACGCAACGGTGTATACTGCAAATTAATATTAGTAATAACAAGGTTCTCATTAGCAAAGCACGCCTAAGTAGAAATATGTATAACTGTTATACAGATTTGTAATAATACTAATAAATTATATAATTATACAATACATTATTATCTGTATTATACGCTCATTTCTCATCTTCACTTTGTCACATAGTGACTCTTAAGCTAACTTACCACTAGATAATATTCAATGTCAAATCATCATTATCATCATCACCACAGTTCATATACGTCTCACTGCTGGACTTGAGCCTCCTTGATGAGTAATGGGAGGGTGATTTACCTACTATACCCCTCTGGTTGGTTGGTTCTTATTTCGAGTTATCTTTTTCTTGCATAGATGTTATTATAATTCCAGAGTTGTCTTTCACGACACCCGCAGGAAAGAGTGGAGGTAGTGAATTATATAGTTACTCTATCATCACACGGAAAATGTCCAATAAAATACTAATAAATGTAATATTATATGTATAAGGAGGCGTATGATAATATGAGGTAAGCAAGATTTCATATTTTACCTTATTTTACATTATTTCGCTTTATTAATATTTCAAAGAGAGTAATGTTTTCACGAAGCGACGTAACAAAACTTTCTTAATACTCAGTGACATCCATAAATTTGAATAAACTTCGTTACAGAGAGGATGTCATTGATTTGATTAATGAGGCCTAATTAACTTTATCATTTGTAAGTTGAGTTCTGTAAACGAAAACGTTTTTTGACGTAAATTCATTTGACCATTTATATTTTATTATGGCGAACTGTAGCTAATAAAATTGCGAACTATCTAGTAACTGGTAATATCCATTCTTACGTTTCAAAGACATAAAGACTTCTAGGGAAATAGTAATTCTACAATAAACGATTGTACATAAGTACAGTATCCCGACCTGAAAAGAGAATTTGCTTAGCGATCCTCTAAAGCTATGTAGTGCTGTAATTAGTCCATTCAAAATATGAAGAGACCTTGCGACGATATAAGTGACCAGTTCAAATGCGACGAGAGATTACATATTCGAAAGATGAAGTGCTCGATCGAATATAGTTGTTATGTTACGTTACGTTACGTGTTATGTTATATGTTATGTTACGATTTCTTGCTTTTTTTTTCTACTCTCATGTATACTGAAATGCTTCGTCGGGAATTCGGACAAAGAGACCAATCATTTACTGTACCTTTTATAAATGACATTATAAAAAAATATTTAACACACGCATAATTACTACAGGTAGATAGCATTAGTCCACGTTGTGACGACAAATTGATAGACATAGGCCTTTAAATAATCTTCATGCTTAGAGGTGGAAATTGTTATACATTTTTTATTGAACACTATTATACATTTTTCTAATAAATATATTTCGGTATAATCTACAGAACTTGGCACCATTTATATCTGAAGTCTTTTGTCTGTCAAGTCGACAAACACACTATAAGTATCACAATTCTTTCACATTTATGTTTCTACCATGATTATGATTTTTGTGATTGCCGCAGGTACGATGTAGTTCTTATATTCTTATATCTTATTCCCAAAATTTATTTATATATCGAGGGTTGGGGGGTGGCACCATGCTGCATCACTATCAGATCGGTCACACATCGCGGTGGAATAAAATAACACTTCGGATGGCTACTTTTAAACTATATTCAACAATTAACGTTAACACAATTTTCTATTATAACTAATGATTACCAACTAATGATTAAAAAAATAAATAAAAAAAACTGTCTTTGGCCCTGGTAACGCACAATATTCGGACACTTAGGACCGACGAGAGGGTCATCGAGCTGGAAGAGGAATTGAGCAAAATCCGTTGGGACGTTGTAGGATTATCAGAAGTGCGAAGAGAGGGCGAGGGCACGATAATCCTCCAGTCTGGAAATCTGCTCTTTTACCGGGAGGAAGATCACCCGTCCCAAGGCGGTGTAGGGTTTATCGTTCGAAAGTCTCTCGTGAACAACGTGGAGAGGATCGTGAGTGTGTTGACAAGGGTAGCGTACCTGATACTCAGAATTACCAAACGGTATTCGCTGAAGGTCATACAGGTTTACGCGCCGACCTCGACATACTCCGACGATGATGTGGAGGCCTTATACGAGGACATCTCGAAAGCCATCCACACGTCCAAAACCCACTTCACGATAGTTATGGGAGACTTCAACGCGAAACTAGGCAAAAGGACAGACGATGAGCTGAGAGTGGGGCAATATAGATTTGGACAGAGAAACCAAAGGGCCCAAAAACTGGCCGATTTTTTGGAGAAGGAAGGCCTCTTTATGATGAATTCCTTCTTCAAAAAGCGGCCACAAAGGAAGTGGACCTGGATTGGCCCCGATGGTTCCACTAAAAACGTGATAGACTTCATCTTGTCGGACAAACGACAAATATTCAATGATGTCTCTGTGATCAGCAAGATAAAAACTGGGAGTGATCACCGGATGGTACGAGGCACATTGAATTTGCGTACGAAAGTCGAGCGGTTTCGCTTGATGAAGTATACACTCCGACCTACACCTGTCCAATACCAGAACCCCGAGAGCTTTCAGCTCGAATTACATAATCGCTTCCAATGCCAAGAAGAGTGAGAATCCTCGAACGATATGAGCAACAGGTTCGTGGAGACTGTCCAGGCTGTCGGGTCAACGTTTTTTAAGACCCGTCGCGCAAATAGACCAAGAAAACTTTCAAACCAGACTCTCAAGCTCATGCAGCGGAGAAAGGAAATAGCGTTGCAGTCTTCAGCTGACTGGTCGAAACATAGGCAGCTAATTAGACAAATCTCAAAGTCCGTGGCGAAGCGACGTTCGCCGATTCAATGCGCAGCGCATTGAAGAGGCAATAGAGCGAAACCGTGGCTCAAAAATGTTCGCACGTGATTTGTCTATCGGGTACAGCCAAATGACCAAGCTGAAGACCGATGACGGCACTGTTATTTCATCCCAGGGCGAAATCTTGGGAGAGGTCGAAAGGTTCTATGGGCAGTTGTGTAGATCATCCCAGAACCCTGTTGCCGGCTTGGTCCAAGATCCCAGATCCAAGCTAACTCGGCAATACATCGAAGAAGTCCCGTACGTCAGCTTGTACGAGATCAGAATGGCTCTGAAACAGTTAAAGAACGGTAAGGCACCGGGAGATGACGGAATTACCACGGAACTCCTGAGGGCAGGCGGCAAGCCAGTTCTAAAAGCCCTACAGAAGTTGTTTAATTCTGTCATTCTCGGGGGCGATGTTCCAGAGTCGTGGACCAGGAGTGTGGTGGTGCTGTTTTTCAAGAAGGGCGATAAAACGCTCTTAAGGAATTACAGACCTATCTCCCTCTTGAGCCACGTCTACAAATTATTCTCAAGAGTCATTACGAACCGACTCGCGTGCAAGCTCGACGACTTCCAGCTGCCCGAACAAGCCGGCTTCCGAAGAGGTTATAGTACCATAGACCACATCCACACGCTACGCCAGATTATACAGAAGACCGAGGAGTATAATCGGCCTCTGTGTCTAGTGTTTGTGGACTATGAGAAAGCCTTTGATTCTGTCGAAACTTGGGCAGTGCTGCAGTCCCTTCAGCGGTGCCAAATTGACTATCGATACATCGAAGTGCTGAAGTGTTTGTATAGAAACGCCACTATGTCAGTCCGCATCCAGAATAAGAGTACGAAATCGATCCAGTTGCAGAGAGGTGTGAGACAGGGAGACGCCATCTCTCCGAAACTGTTCACCACTGCGCTAGAAGCTGTCTTCAAGCTCTTAGACTGGACCGGACTCGGCATCAACATCAACGGCGAATACATCACTCACCTTCGATTTGCTGACGACATCGTAGTCATGGCAGAATCCATGGAGGACCTTGGCACTATGTTCAATGATCTCAGCAGGGTATCTCAACTAGTGGGTCTACAAATGAACATGGACAAGACGAAAGTAATGTCTAATGCCCATGTCATTCCTGTACCGGTCCTAGTTGGGAATGCGATTCTCGAAGTTGTGGATCATTATGTTTACCTAGGATAAGCAGTCCAGTTAGGTAGATCAAATTTTGAGAAAGAGGTCAGCCGACGAATCCAACTCGGCTGGGCAGCGTTTGGGAAACTTAAGAGGATCTTCTCGTCCAATATTCCGCAGTGTCGGAAAACAAAGGTTTATAACCAGTGTCTGTTACCAGCGATGACTTACGGCACTGAAACGTGGTCTCTAAATGTCGGCCTCATAAAAAAGCTCAAAGTCGCTCAGCGTGCTATGGAGAGGGCTATGCTCGGTATTTCTCTACGTGATAAAATCCGGAAGATGGAAATCCGTAGAAGAACGGGTGTAACCGACATAGCCCGCAGAATTAGCACGTTGAAATGGCAATGGGCAGGCCACATCGCTCGTCGAACCGACAACCGTTGGGTAAGAAAGGTTCTTGAGTGGGGACCACGAATCGGACGGCGCAGCGTAGGACGACCCCCCACTAGGTGAATTGACGACATTCTCAAAGTCGCAGGGAACCGTTGGATGCAGGTGGCGCAGGACCGTTCCGAGTGACATTCTTGTGGGGAGGCCGTGGACGTCCGTAGGCTGATGGATGGATGGATGGAATGATTACGTATGCCGACAGCTAAATTACATGTTAGGGAAACGCGGTGAATTTGATACAACACAGCAGCAACAATGACCGCTCGCCCTCAAGTCTCGCTCTTCACTGAGTATTCAATGGACCGCTCTCAATAAAGAAAGCTCGGTATTATTTCAAACGTTAACGGTCAAACGACAAACATCAAAAATCATTGTCAACGTTGTATCAAAAACACCCAAGTATAATACTTGACGTTTCCGTAATCGATTGATTCTTAAAAACTATTAAGATATGGCGCCAGAGGTAGTGACGCTGCGACATATATAATCACGTTTATTGTTATACTTTAACATAATGACGGTCCTTTCTAAGTAACCAGTAAATGAATTTGACAGAAACTTTTCAGGAAGGGTTGAATTCATAAATTTCCTATATATTGGTATAACATAAAGTCAGATTATGAACTAACGTATTATTTTGGTCATCCCATATTCATATATTCCATTCAGTAAGATGTTATATATTTTATAAAATAATGTTAGAACTATTTTCATAAAAATCATTATAATACTACATTTCTGTAGATTCATCGAGGCGACAACTATTATGAAACATATCTATAATGGTATATTAATACCATATTTATAATTACTAATAGTCACGTACCACATTTCTAAGTACTAATAATCACGTAGTTTACTCATAAAAAAACATTAGAAATATGATTTCTATACTCTAGATCGAAAAATTGTTGCTCAAACTTATTACTATTACATTTTTATTACCATACATATGAGTAGTTGTATTAAAAATCATACTTAATGCCGGATGTATCTATACCAATAAATAAAATTGAAGTGTCTGTTTGTAATGTCAAAATAATAGGCTTTTTTCATGCTCACACGGTTATTTGCACGACACCTTTTTTTTTTTTTTTTTTTATGGGTGGGCTATGTTAAGCGCACGCGCGGTCCAGTTCGTCCGGGGCGATGAAAGGACGGCGCGCGGGCCCATAACCCACCCGTACCCACGTCACCTCGTTGTTGGGCCGACCACCGGAGCAGATGTCACTTGTCGTCAGTGGTCGGCCCGACGAAATACCCTTTAGGGTAACCTCACCTCTCGACGTCCTGGGACGTCGGTCGCCGTCGCGCGGTCAGCCTCTCTGCGGGTGATGGACAATTCCCCGGTCCGATTACCCGATTTGCACGACACCTATGCCTAAAATAGCAATTAAAAAATGTTTGTCTGTCTGTCTGTCTGTTTGTTCCGGGTAATCTTCAAAACGGCTGGACCGATTTAAAAACTTCTTTCACCAATGGAAAGCTATAATATCAGGGCGTAAACTAGGCTATATTTTATCCCGGTATTCCCACGGGAACGGGAACTACGCGGGTAAAACGATTATAACCTATAACCGAAGCGAAGCGAGGGCGGGTTGCTAGTTTATTAATAAAACTATTTTTTTTTGTATTTTTTTTTTGTATTTGGACCATGTAGCGTATTTAAAATATATCGTTAGTATTTTAACTGAGTGTGATTACAGCGAAGTTTATAGGCAATCTCAATTTTTGTATGTATGTTATCGTCCGAGAGCTGGCACCAATTTTTGGGTAGGTATTTGAGGCAAGCTGAAAACTTGTCACATACCTCTCCTATTATACCCCAATACGGAACTGCAGACCTGGCTGGTGAGTAGCGGGGCCAAATGAACCCCTGAACTTTTAAAAATATTATTTTTTTTCCTTAAAAATATATTTGAGGCAATACGCGATTTTTATATGTTGCAGTCTAATACTTAAAGAATACGAAAAACAATAAGCCAGACGATTTAATCGGGGCTTTAGCATTGCCAGATGCGTGCAGAAATATTTTCAAAAAATTTAAAAAAATGTATTTGAGGCAGCTTGAAATTTTAACGGTGTATTATTTATAACTAAAAAATAAGATGCCCAAAAAGACAGATCATTTGGGTGTAGTATTGCCCAAATGCAAGACCAAGACGAGACTTGGACCAGTCTTGGTATTGGTCTTGCAACAGCACACCTGGTCTCGTCTTGGTCTTGGTATTGCACACTCGAGCCTTGGTCTTGGTCTTGGTATTGCAGCAAGAGTCTCGCAAAGTCTTGCAAGTCTTGCAGTTGGAATAACGTAACAGTTATTTATCATGGCAATGAAAAATCCAACTAAATTAATCAAATGTCATCCTATCCTATCTATCCATCTGCTAGTCTATAGTCCACTATTGAATGGGAAAAATTACTACTACACTTACTACTGGGAAAAATTACTCTCCTATTCCCCTGGTATTACATTAGACAGAGTTACTACTCCTATGACAAAGGAAGGAATTTCGAGCCTGTTTTCTTAATACGTCACCACACGGGGCAGTTGATACAATAAATTTTATGTCATTTAACATTCCCCCTTTCCAACAAAAAGGATTTTTTCAATTTGATTGGCAAGCGACGGAGTTATTTGACCACTGACGACAAGTCACCCTGCTCCGGTGGTCGGACCAATAACGAGGCGACGTGGTTACGGGTGGGTTATGCGCCCGCGCGCCGTCCTTTCGTCGCCCCGGACAGAATGGACCGCGTCTGCGCTTACCATAGCCCACCCATAAAAAAAAGCGACGGAGAGCACGAAATACCACAAAAAAAAATACAAGCATTTGAATTGAGAACTTCCTCTTTTTTTAAAGTCGGTTAAAACGAGTTATGATAGCTAAAAATGGTTATTTATCATAATCATCTATTTCTTTTTTTTTTTCAATACATATATTAGGTATAATATATGTAATTTAAAATACAAGGAAGAATTTTTACTTAAAGAATAGATTTTAGGATATAGAACGCCATCTTTTAAATATATGTAGGTATATCAATGCCGGTGGATCGCTCAATTAATAATGGGCGCAAAATAAGTTGAGTTCTAGAGGTCGCACGTCGCTCTTACGTCATTGCAGATGGTTCAGATAAAGAGTGACCTACCCGCGCACTAACTTAAGTACCTATGCATACTTACAAATTTACGACTTATAAGTACTTATTTCATTAGAATAGGTACTTGTTTTATTTTGAAACTATAGATCTCAGCATGTTCACAGAGCTATGTTCTATTCGACATATTCACTCGTATACATCTATTCACCTACAAGGACAAAGAGTCATGCTGCATTACAAGAGATCCGCCATACCTAATAGTTGCGCAATAAAAAGGGATGTGTTAATGACGATATTTATACCTATAATTAAAAAACCTATCTACCTCTAGATATATTTAATACTAGATGTTCCACCAGTTTCGCTTGCTTGACTCACGTATCCATATAATGCTATTATTTCGTTTAAATACCCATATCGCCCCCTGGCGTTAAAAATAATTTCACTATTTACATGTAATATCCATAACATACCTACTTACTTTAATCACAATGTTTGTTATCTAAGTAGATAGTTGCCGTAACAATGGCTACTACAGACAACGCTTGGCAGCTAATGCTTAAAAATTTTGCCCGATTTGTTAACCTTAATAGACACTGCTCCAGACCCATTTACCAATATGTCGCAGTGTTATGTATTAAAGCCTAAAACTGTTCTGGATAAACAGACTATCTGACAAAATAACATTCTTTTAAAATACAACTGGTATTTTATGGGATTAGGGCGTTGAAATATACAATTTCATCCGATTTAAAATAAGTAGGTAGTATCTATACGATAATAATAGTTTTTAATAGGTAATATACCTATGAAGAGGGCCACCAAATGTATGATATTCGTCGTCATCGTCACAGCTTATAAAAGTGCCACTGCTGGGCTTAAGCTTCCTTCCAGTAAGAGTACAATTGATCTACTATACCACGCTGGTCAGACATGTTGTTATAGGCTTTTATTTCTAGTTTCACTTCTCTTGCACATGTGTTATATACACAGGGTGCATCAGGTTATGGGGCAACTGTTCGAGTATGTTGTAGTTCAACGGTCATAGATCATAATTAGAATGTATATTATACAAAAACAATATAACATAAAAGTTATAGTGATTATAAAAATGTGTGTCTAAGAGTTTATGCCTTAAATCTTACGCATTTTGTAGGTATGTACAGACAGGATATATGTAAGCATGTAAAACTTCGACAGTATAAATAGGTATTAGATTTGCGCGAACCTTTCAATGGTTAAGTAGGTACAAAGGCGACTCATCAACGGTCATCGGCCGATCAGCTGATTTATGTTAAAGCGAAGTTTGTCTTGCTTATGCGAACGTAATCATTGATTTATTCAAATTCTAATGAACATTTAACAAAATACGAATATGTTGCAGATTAAGTCATTAACTTTATACATTTCAATCAAATTTATACGAAAAAACGATGACAAAATTGAAAACTTACATGTCTCTCAATTCATTAACAAATTGATATTTTTATTTCAATTTTTTTCATGGGTTCCTAACACCATTGCCTCGGTCCGATTTGATATGACATCCACGGGTAAGAGAGTGGTGAATTGTATTCGTACTCTGTCCCTACACGGACACTTATGTAGATTAATTGTAGGCATATTTCTATGTCCAACAACTATGTGAACGTCGTTGGGCTAATGAATAAACGGATATATAAATATGTATAATGGGCAAGAGCACTCTCGTGATTACGGTATTTTTGTCCTTCAGCCTTTCCGAAGAGTAATTCTGAAAAGCCAACACCAACATTTGGAATCGATTGGCCAATAGATGGATATCTCAAGACTGATTTGACTTGCCGTGTAGTGACGGAGTAAGAATACAATTCATCAACCCCTATTTTATCCGCGAGTGCGAACCCACGACTAAGGGCTATAATATATAATATCGGTGCAAGAGAAGGAAAACTTGACATGAAACCCTGTAACAACACGGCCGATCACCATGGCGATTCCCCTCCGGCCACGGCCGATTGCCCTCCTATTATGTAGAAGACACGAGCTCAACCGTAAATAAGCTGACATGGTGATTTGAATTAAATGCAAGACCGCGAGACTCTTGCAGGCTCAGTCTTGGTCTTGCTCAAGTCTTGCAGGGCCAGTCTTGGTCTCGGTCTCGCATTTCTCGCAAGACCAAGACCAAGACCGCAAGACCAAGACTTTTTGGGCAACACTATTTGGGTGGGACTTTCTACCTGCCAGGCGATCAAAAAATAATGGGTAGGTACAAGCCTGTAGTACTATAGACAAGCTTATAGTGTGAAAGAGGGGGCATATCGACAGCTCTCTTCGTTCTTGCTTGCCGCGTTACTATTGGCTCTGGTGAGGCCACGTGACTTACACGTGACAGGTGGCCATTCATAAAAATGATGCCAATAACTTTTGCAATATATACTATGAAAAAGTAACCAAATATAAATTAAAAACATATTGAGTCGGCCGTCGTAGGCCTCCCTCATGTTACGCCACAAAGTGCGGTCCTGTGCCGCCTGCATCCAACGACGCCCAGCAACTTTAGTGGGCGCGTCCTACTCTGCGTCGTCCAATACGTGGTCTCCACTCGTGAACGTTTCTTCCCCAGCGGTTGTCGGTTCGTCGAGCGATGTGGCCTGCTCATTGCCACTTCAGCGTGCTGATTTTTCGTGCTATAACGATTACACCCGTTCTTCTGCGGATTTACGTTTTTCTGATTCTATCTCGTAGAGAAATCCCGAGCATAGCCCGTTCCATAGCACGCTGAGCGACTTTGAGCCTTGTTATGAGGCTTACATTTAAGGACCACGTTTCTATGCCGTAAGTCATCACTGGTAATACACTCTGGTCGTAGACCTGTGTTTGTTACCAGATTGACTGCAAAAGATTTATATCTGGTCTAAAACTTTCCTTGGAAATATTGTTAACCAAACGGCATGAGATGGATTTGACCCAGGTAATGATCTCAGTCTAGAAGTCTTTCTTAGATACGAGCAATGTAAGGGCTGGTAGTATTTGTATGTACTATATGGTGGTGTCTAAAGAACAATCGTCTACAAAATTTAATAGTAAATTAATAATTCTATTGAAAAATATCAAACGTTGTAAACAAGGATAAAATTACTATATTCAAAGTGTTATCTAGTTAGTAGATTTCACGTTCCTTACTTTTTATTTCATACTAAATTGATACTTCGAGTGATATACGAAAGAATATTGCACTCAGTTATATATAAAAATATGATTTTTATATTAGTATTTTATATATGAATTATTTTAGGAACAATATAAAAATATTTTCCTGAAGCCTATACTTTATTTTTTTATCTCGAGAAGAAAAATATTCTTGATATCCAAACATTGGTTTTCTACAAAGAATAATAGAATACTTATAAAATTCAGAAAATATTGTATCATATCATATCAGAATAATCGGGGGGCACGGCAGTGCCCCCGCCAAGTCGAGCGCGAAGCAAACACTGCCGTAGCATCCTTTACTGGAACCATTTCGCCGCATTTTCAGGCCCTTATTTGAGAACCTCTGGATAATAACATATACCTTAGAATAATAACATATACCGGCGTGAGCGTGCGACAGTGACTTACGTGTTACGTTTTAAATAAAACTACTTTACGAATTTTATCGCGTTTGTATTTGATTTTTGATTACCCGACGTTTCGAACACTTTACAGCGTTCATGATCACGGGTGGACTAAGATGTCTCACGTCCAACAAGTCATCGTTACTGCAGAAAATTTATAATTATCTACCCGATACAGAAATTAGTTATTAAATATTGACCCACATTTTGATACAAAATTTATTGCCAGTGTAAGAAGAAAATGATTCTACATGAAAAAATTATATTGTTTATGGTTAGTAATAATTAAACATTAAAATTAATAGTAATTATATTTAAAAAACTAACTAATAATCTAGTATACTACCACCGGATCGGAACACGGTTACACTGAGAAAGATCCGGCAAGAAAACTCAGGTAACATGATGCTAAATTAAAGTTAATTTTGAAGGCGGCTTACTTTATGTTACTAAAAAGGTTTTAATTTATAAAATTATCTTTAGTTATTATTATTGTGGGTCAAATCTATACAATATGAGCTCACGGTGTCTTGCAGTCTTGTGGTGGTCTTTTTGGATTTCTTTTTAATAATGTTTATAACAGGATCCCAGCTTGATGGTAACACCCAGCCATCCTCTCTATTGAAATTTTTGTGTTTTTTAATCTCACATAGCCGATGTGAAGCACCGCCGGGACACTAGGTCTGCAGTCTGTGAACATAGTCAGGACCGCGCCCACCATAACATCAGGTTTGATAAACCACAAATCCTCGCAAAAGAACACCGATACCTGCCTAGAATGGTACGCGAGGCTATTGGCTATTATATAAAACCACCACCTATTATCATTACTTTTAAACCATCGGGGATCGAGACCCGAGCTAACTGGTTGTCGAAGCGTCAAAAGCTAAATAATATATGCAGCAACAATGTAACCAGAGCGGTACAATGAATAGTAAAATATATATAAATGAGGACCTGAACAAAATTACAAAGACCTTATTGTGGAACGCCAAAAAGCAGCTACGTAGTGTGTATAAATATGTATGGGTAACTAATGGCAAGGTACTGGTGAAGAAGGATGAAGGTGATAAAGTGATTTGGTTGAGAGAAGAAAGTGAGATACATGATTACTCAATGTTAAATAAATATTTAAAACTACCTACTATACCTACGTATTGTAAGTGTTATCCATGCGATTGTTTTTAAAATTAAAATTCACAGACTTATGCGATCTAGATAGCATAAATAACAGCGAAGTAAATTACTTCACTATTAATAACATTAGTAATTGGTTAAATGCATTTACAAGCAAAAACATACACAGTGTAATACATGTAAATATTCGTAGTCTAAGAAAATATTTCAATGAGTTAATTGTGACACTTAACGATTGTATACAAAAGTTAGATATAATAGTTTTGACCGAAACAAATATAGATTATTCAGAATTATCGTTATACAAAATAGTCTGTTATGATGTAAACACATGATACACCCGCACAGGTCAGAGGGGCGGGGGGGTGTTGGTATATACGCGGGAATTTTTGCGTGCGGAGATTTGCGAATTACTACCGTCCCCAGGAATGTGCTCGGCGGAGTGTGTCTCTATTTTACTAGATTATAAAAACAAACCAATTTATATAATATCCATTTATAGACCCCCTAAGCAAAATAAGTTAAGTCAATTTTTAACTGAACTACGCGACCTTCTTAATAAACTACCACGCACATCAACCGTATATTTCTGTGGCGACGTAAACATTAATCTATTAAATATTAATGATTGCTATGTAAATTTGTATGAAAACTTATTATCTGAATATGGATTCACGAGATGTATCAGCGATATAACACGGAAGGAAATCTTAATGGGGAAAGTGGTACAATCTTGTTTGGATCATATTTATATTAGAGCAACTAATGTATCTATCGATTCAGCCGTAATAACACAAAATATCCGATCATTATCACATTGCAGCGGTAAGGGCTTCCATTTAGGAAGCCCGCGCCACCGCATATGCTATCTCGTTCTAGCGCGGTTACGCCGACTACGCTTTTTTTTTTTGTGCGTGTACAGCTGTTGGCCGCAGATGGCCTTGACAGCTTGACGCGGACTATGGGTGAGCGCTGAGGGCTCTCAACCCGGAGAAAAGTATGCTAAGCGACATCGCCCAAGGGCTCCCCGTGTGGGGAACGGACCTCGACTTGGGGCGTCGCTGGAGGCAAAGTGGGCGTGCCCACGTTTTTATTCGTGACTTTTGCGCGGCGCGGTTTCGCACCTCGACGGCGAGGGCGGAACCGCGGATATTTATTTATTAAGGCCTCGCGGGCCGTGTAGGCTCTTTGTTGAGCGAGTGTGATATTGTCGTCCTCTTCGTCGAGGACGTGACGAGGACGTCGGATGGATGAGATTTTGGAGGGTCTATAGGAAGCCGCCCCAACCACTAGTTGGTTGGGGTGTGTCATGGCAGAGTCAAAGTAGCTCTGAGAGCACCGTTTCATAAACTGCTTGATGGTCGGCAGTTCGAGGTCGATGTGGAGATCGACGTTTCGTAAACCACGGTGCTCCCGTAGCTCGGCGCATGAAACGATTTTGTAGTGTCTGTAGCCTGTGGATCCTGTGTGGCTTAACATGCGCGAACACCACGCTGGCATAGGTCATGATAGGCCGTATGCAGGTGGTGTAAAGTCGGATTTTGCTACTCAGGGGCATACGCGACCTAGAGTTGAGTAGACAGTGGAGACGGCCCATCACAAAGGCTGCCCGTGCGCGGACTTGCTTTATGTGAGGGGCAAAGTTGAGTCGATCGTCAAGGGTCACACCCAAGTATTTGGCCTGCCTGGTCCAAGTGACCGGCTTGTTGAAAATTTTAAGGGCGGGAATGCTATCGATAGAGTAGGAACGGGCAGTTCGTCTAGTGAACATGACCGCCTGACTCTTCTCGGGGTTGATTTCTAATCTCCATTTCCTAAACCAATTGGCTAGGGCGGTAACCGCTGTTTGGAGAGTCTTGGCTACTGTTGTCGGGGATCTACCAGCACAAAAGAGTGCGGTGTCATCAGCGTAAAGCGCTTTATGTACCCGGTTGAATTTGGGCATATCGCTAGTGTATAGCGTGAAGAGAAATGGGGAGAGGACCGACCCCTGAGGGACGCCGGCCTTGATAGGGTGGGAGGTCGACAACGTCCCTTCCACCCTGTAGCGAAAGCTGCGATGACTTAAGTAGTCATGTATAATGAGAATTAAGTAGTGAGGGATCTTGAGGAGATAGAGTTTGTAGATTAGGCCTTCATGCCAAACCTTGTCGAATGCTTTCGCTACGTCTAGGAATAATACACCCGTATATCTGTTCATGATGAACTGACTACTTGTGTATTCTACCAAGCGGTGAACTTGTTGTACGCAGCTGTGTTTATCTTGGAAACCAAACTGTGCGTCGGGAACGAGGTTGTTAGCCTCGGCGAATGTACGTAGTCTACTGAGAACTATTCGTTCGTAGATCTTACCTAGACCTTTTAGTAGACTAATCGGGCGGTAACTACTGGGTTCGGTACGGCGCTTGCCGGGTTTGTGGATTCCTATTACCACGGCCTCTTTCCATTGCGCGGGAAAGATGTTATTATTTAGTGCTGCATTGAAGATGCAGCACAACAGGACTATCAAGTGGGCGGGGAATAATTTAATGACTTTATTTGAGATTCCGTCCGAACCTGGGGCTTTTCTGGTTTTAAGACCCCTGACTAACGATTCGACCTCATCGGTGGTTACTACTGGGATAGGCTGATCGGGGTTGTCGTTTCCTAACGAGCGCGAGAGAGTGGTACGACGTTCCACTTCGTCGGCGATGAAGCGGTGATTCGCGGCGTCGGGGTGTAGTGTACTCGGCGTACACTGAAGCTCCAAGCAGTCGGCCAGGCATTCTGACTTTTCGTCATCCATAAACGCCGGTGGCTGGTTGGGTCTGGTGAGAGGAGGGAGAGTGGACACGATGTCTTTTTTGAGTGAGCGGGAAAGCTGCCAAAAGGCTGTGTGAGAGGGCTCTATCTCCTCGAGCATGGCGTCCCATTTGCTCTGTCTCAATTCATTAATAGCTTGTTTAAACTCCCTCTGGAGTGACCGTAGGCGGGTACGGTTGTCCTCCGTGGGGTAGCGGACATAAGCGCGTGTCGCGGCGTTTTTACGTCTTAACAAGTCACGGACGTCGTCTGGCAGACGCCATTTACGATCGCTCGTATCTGGTACCGGCCGCGAGCAGTCATCCATTATCGACTGCACGTGACTTGTAAGCGACTCGATCGCCTGAGAGGTATGTTCCTTAGACGTAATGTCACTGGGAATTTGATCAAGGTGGACCGACGAGGTTGTTTTGAGATTTTTCTCTAGCCGTGCCCAGTCAGTTGCTATCTTGATCTTTTCGTTGTTGTAGCCTGAGGGGCCGGGGGTGCGGGAGGCTAATTCCAGAGTCACCGGGTGGTGATCTGAGTCTAACTCGTGTTGAACTTCTATAAAACATAAACGAAGGTTTATGTTTTTGAGAAGAAAGATATCGAGTATGTCCGGCCTGTGCGAAACGTTAAAGGGGAAGTGTGTCGGCTCTAAGGGCGCTATGACATCAAATCCCAATCTGTCAGCGAATAGCTCTAAAGTCTTGCCCCTCTTATTGGAACCTTGACAGCTCCAAGAGGTGTTCTTGGCGTTAAGGTCACCGACAATGATGACGGCGCCTCCCAATTCTAGCAAGGCTTTTAGATCTTTTTCAACCAACTGTTTCGAATGTTCTCTATTGGGAGAGAGATGTGCGGATACAAGGGTGATAGGCTGATGGCCTGGGAGGGCTAGCCTGCAAATTGAAGCTTCAATGTACATCAGAGGGGGCGGATCCACAGGTGTGCAATGCAGCGACCTTTTGTAGTAAATGAGCGTTCCACCCATTGGTGAGGTTGTCCTATCATTGCGAACTCTATTATAGTTCGCGATTCTAGGGTCCCTGTTGAATGGTTTACACCGCCGACTACGTCAATTCCTGGCCTTACTAAGCGAGTGTTAGACAATAAAAAGGTCAGACAAAATTATTGCGGGTGACGTGACCGGGGATTAGTCCGTCACCCGCTGAGAGGCCGACCGCGTGAGGAAAGACCGACGTCCTCCCCGAGGGGGGAACGTTGGTCGATGGGAGGGTACCCCAATTAGGGGTATTCCGTCGGGCCGACCACTGACTACAAGTTAACGCTGGTCCAGTGGTCGGCCCAACGACGAAGGCGACGTGGTTTTTGGGTGGGTCGCGGGAGTTGCGTGCTTAAGCCCCTCTGTCGCCCCGGACGGAGTGGTGAGGAGGCGCGCCGACCGCGACCCACCCACAAAAAAAAAAAAAGACAAAAATTATTAAAAATTGATTTTGATAGCCTGTTATCAATAGAATGCCCACTTGAATTATATAACGCTTTTATACAATTATTTTCAAATATTTATAATGAATGTTATATTTGTAAAAATATTTCTGCTGCCAATAGGAATAATAAGAGCTGGATTAATAATAATCTAAAATCCATGATACGAGAGAAAGATAGATTGTTTGAAATATATAGCAATGAGCCAAAGAATATGTTAAAACGTTTAAATTATACTAAATATAGAAATAAGTGTCAAAAAGCTATTAATAAAAGTAAAATTGTGTATTTAAAAAATAGTATATTACAACGTAATAAGAATATGAAAAAAGTGTGGGAAAAATTAATTTAATAATTGGTAATACTAAACAGTCACTCGATTCGTCAATACTTTCAAATTATAAAATGCAGGGTAGTGAGAAAGATATATGAAACGAATTTGCTGTTAACTTTCGTAAGAAAATAGATGGAATAAAATACATTTGCAATGAGAATTTCATCGATAGGAACTCATACGTTAAATTATCTAACACTAGTATGAGATGGAACCACGTGACCCCGTCAGACATTAAATATATAATTAAAAACGTGAATGCAAATAAATCATCGGGCTCAGATGGTATACGTATGTGCAATTTAAAATTCCTCGTAGATAAAGTAAGTATTGTCCTTTCAAAGTTGGTCAATTTATCTATTACAAACCATCAATTCCCTAGTAAGTTAAAAGAGGCTATAATACGACCAATACACAAAAAAGGCGATAAAAAGAATGTATCTAATTATAGATCTATCGCTATATTGTCAAGCGTGGATAAAATCATTGAAAAATGTATTGTCAATCAGCTTAGAAAGTATCTACAAAAACATAATATAATAAATGAATGTCAACACGGTTTTCAAAAAGGTAAAAGTACTAATACATTACTAGCAAAGTTTACTAATGACATTAATACATATTTAGGCAATAAACAATTTGTGGTTGCTATATTCTTTGATTTTAAAAAAGCATTCGATACTTTACAAACAGACACACTACTTATACTTATGCGATGGCGGAATGCGGGGTGGGACGGCCACTGAACCAGTGGTTCCGTGACTATCTCACGGCGCGTTCCTACAGCGTTAAGCTAGGAGACTCATTTAGCGACAGTGTGCCAGTACACCTCGGGGTGGCACAGGGATCCGGATGTGGGCCGATCTGCTACCTAATGCACGTGAACAGCTTGTGTGGTGTCATGCGGCATTGCTCGGCATACATGTACGCGGATGACCTGTGCATACTGCGCGCTGGCACTGATATCGATAAAGTATACCAACTCGTTCAGCTAGACATAGACGCCGTTGTAAAATGGTCGCATGACAATGGTATTATGTTGAATGGAGACAAAACGCAATTACTGCTCATTCATTCACCATATCCACGCATACAGGACCCTTCTTTACATCTACTCACTCATAAATTCTCATGCATCCATAATAGATTTTTAAATTGTAAATGCAAACCTATTAAAAGAGTTAATTGTGTAACATACCTCGGCATGAAAATAGATGAACATTTTTCATGGTCACACCATGTAGATATTATATAAGTAATAAATTAAGAATAGTTTTAAGTAAATTTTACGACATAAGTTATTATGCTCTTGACTGTTACGGACTAACAAGTAAAACTAATATAGATAAATTAGAAATGATACAAACTAGATTCCTAAAACTTCTTGTCAGCAATAAAGTTAAAAATGCTTGTAAAGGTGATTACAGAAAACTATTTCCAGTATGCAATATACTACCAATTAGTTTAAGACATAAATTTTTACTATGTATAAATAACCATGGCAGTCAAGAGCTTAATATAACTCATGTACATAACGATTATAATACGCGCTCGATGACTGCAGGCAGATTCAATGTCCCCCGCGTTATCAACTACTTCGGTGACAGGACATTAAAAAAGCGCATATCCTTATCTTTTAAATAATCTGCCTGCAGTCATCCGCCATGAAGGTAATAAAGTTAAATTTAAAAATAAACTTAAAAACTTTTACATGAGTCAATTATGACAATATCATATTGTAGCTGTTGGCTCATGTAACTTATTTGTAAGTGTATGTATGTTTGTGTGTATCTGTGAGGTGTATGAACGTGTATATGTGTGTTTGTATGTATACACCTATATATATATATATATATATATATATATATATATGAGTGTGTAAGTGCGTGTGTGTATGTATGATTGTATGCATACACATATATATATATGTCTGTATATATGTATGTGTGTGTGCGCATATGTGCAGTAGTGTGTGCGTGTGTGTGTGTATGTGTGTATGTGTGTGAATATTTGCATGTTTAATATTATAACTATTATTACTTTAAATATTTAGTGTAATTGTTACGTAGGTCTTATACTAAAGATGTAACTTAAGAGTCATCGATCCCACAGTCAAACCGATAACACGGTTTTGTGGGACTATGTTTTGACAATAAGAAAAATTTGTATTTTATAATAATTAAATAAATAAATAAATAAAATATTAAGTCAAAATTTTTGAGAATAATTTTAAGCTTAATTTAAGCAAATACATGGGTTAAATTTATTTTGTATAAATCTATAAATAAATTAATGTAAGTAAAGACTAAGTTATTCAATTATAATAAAAATGAAATAAACTTAAAAAGCAACCAATTACAATTGTTTAATTGACTAATCACCAAGTTAATTAAAAAGACATAACAATCAAATGTACCGTAAACTTTATTGCGAATTCATATTCTAAAGGTTTAAAAAAACGAAACAATTATTCGTTTAGGCATTCTAAATTGGAATCCGCTTAATTCAATTCTTGTACCAGCAAAAAGTTTACGTCTTTATTAATTACGTTTTTTTTACCCTAGGGTCTCCAAACACGGAAAGGTATAACTTGGCTAGGGTTACCTCTCAAATTAGATTAAACGCAATGTTTTTATCGAGTCAATCTCTTGTTGATTGATTCAATAAAAGTATTGTGCACGTTATTGAAATCACAGCTATACAATACTTCTTTAAGTGTATATATTTTGTTTTATATTTATGTATTAACAAAAGAATCTGTATGTACCTTTTCTCTTTTGGGGGGTATCATAAGACCTGCTCCTAATGACGGCATCCTTGGTGGATGGACCGGGGATTAGTCCACCTACCGTAGAGAGGCCGACCGCGTAAAGGCGACGCCCAGGCAATATTGTTTTATTGCTGGGGCGTCGAAAGGGACTGTACCCGAAAGGGTAATCCGCTGGGCCGGACACGGATCTCAAGGAATAGGTCCCAGTGATCGGCTCAATGGCTATGGGGAGGCAACACGGTAGGTTATAGGTCTGCGCACCACTGATCCGGAGCCCCGGACAGATTGTGTGGGATGTACTCTAAACATTTGTCAGTGCCACTAACTTCTAGCGTCATCTATTGACATCTTACGAAGACGGTCCGATCTTGACAAGTAAGGTTGGCATGATATTTGCGAAGAACGACTAAATGATTAAATATTGTATGATTTCTGTTACTTTTATTGCTCTTATACAAATAACGATTGCCGATACGTTTACATATAATTATTTAAATTAAAATATTAAAACCGAACATTTATACGAAGAAATTGTTTTCTTGGAGTTGATCCGAATATGCCTGAACACCATTGTCTACCATAAAAAAGGGGATCATATGAGATGTCTAAGGAACTTAAGAAATAAAGCTATTACAAAACGACAATAAATAAAAAAAAAAACAAAGACAATAAAACAAAACTTAATTTTCACTGACCTAGGTAATATTTTATAATAGCAATATCTTATAAGTTCTCGCAAACACATTTTAGTCTTAGTATCACATAGACCCTGACCCTAAAAGTTCACCTTATACGCAATATTTTAAATTTTTCAACAATCTCAACTGTTTTTCAATAGAATTTTATCAGAATCGATACAGCCAACTCGTTTGCACAATATTTTGACATTTCCGGACGACCTGCGAGTCAGGAACACCTGTAAAAGAAACATTATTAGTATTCAATAAAACGCATAGTTACAATAGTTTTCATAGTCACCTGGTGAAGTGAACCCCCAACTGACGGCGGTGCTGACATCCATCCAGAGTGCGAAATTTATCCCTCTTTCAAACGCCACCAACAGCATCCCGATCGGCCGCACACTTTCCTTATTGTAAACGATTCCCTTTGAAAAAAACGGGATTTTTTTCGAAATTTCAATAGTTATCAGCGGTTTTCCGGAGATTTTAGTACCGAACCAGATCCGGTTCTTTAGCTGACCGCGTAGCCCGTGACGAGGCGGATTTTTAGACACCCCACACGCGGGCATACGACGCGTCGCTCCCGGATTTTTTGACTTAGTGACTTAATATATTGACGGGTCCCTCTACAACCTTCGATATAACATATATATACCATAAGACATTTTTAAGACAAAAACATTAATCATAAATAGGACTCTCCTTATATAAGGAACATATAACGACGCCGCAGATTTAGACCCGGTAGTGGCTCGGCGGCCGGCGGCAACAGCTGGGCGTTATTTTTATAACACACCATTTTGCGCCGCAGCCGGCGGACCCACGGTGAAAAATCCGATCCGCGAGACACAGAACATATTAATAATATACTACCCAAACTTAAATAGTACAATAGATCAGGGCCTTTTACATCCAAAAAACCACACATATACATTTTATCAACTGTCTTTTGACAAATTTTAATCTTATATTAATCAATCATTTTATTGACCAAATTTAATTATAATATAATATTTTCAAACACCCAATCAACAGCACCGAACACTATACACTCGGTTTGCATTAACTGTGACACACGCAAACCCCTAAAATGTACCGGTCACCACCACAAACAGCGCCACGTACATCAAATTCAACCGCGATGTACATCGAGAATACCCCAAAGGCTACGGCCTCAATAGCAACAAAAAAGGGGATCTTCGAATCAAAAAGAGCAGTGTTTGATCGCCCATCGGTGGACCCCACGACGTCACCCCAACATCGTCCTCCTCTGACAGGTTCTGGAGTAAGTAAGGTGAGCTCGCCACCCGCGCTCAATAACACCGTTACGATCAAGAGAAGTGCGGATGATGGGCCGAAATCTAGACTTGTAGAGGCAAGGGCGAGCCTTGTAGCGGCAAAGAACCTCTTGGGGATGTCCCGCAATTTGAAAACGGAAGTGAAAAATGGCGTCATCGATAAGCTCAATAAATTATACAGACACGTCCAAGAAGGAGAAAAAGAACTTCTAATATACAAACAAAAAGGGATCACTAGAACACCAGGTAAAGACCCCGAGCAGACTGAAGGGGAAGAAGAAGAGGACGAGCTACCGAAGTTAGACAGATGGAGACGAATGTTAATGGCGCACAGTGAAATGTTAAGCGCTAATAGGGAGCAAAACGAACGGCTCGAGGAGGCTTTGAAGAACCATGCCAAAATGGAAAAAAGTTTGAATAGTATGAGGTGCCTTGAAGGTGTAGTTAGGTATCACGCGGTCACACTCGAGAAGCAAAAGGAAAATACCACCGTCTCCGCAGCTAATACCGACGCAGAGCTCCTGCTAGAAATGAAGGAGCTGAAGAGCACCACGCAGGAGCTCAGCAAACGGGTAAGCGAAACGAACTGGGGACCGCGAACCTACGCCTAAAAGTCGGCACAACCCAAGCCACAAGAAAAGGCCAAAATGCATGCATTAATGGTGTCCACTGTCAACAATGAGGCTAGTGATATTTTGGTGGGCGAAATCAAGGGCACGCTAAAAGCCAAAGACAGTGGCATCAAAATACAAAAAATGAAACGCGTAAGGGGTCCGAAGATTGTTCTTTCCTGTTCCACAAAACATGAAATTGAAAATATAGCAGGGAAACTCTCCACAAATAAAAAGCTGGTAGTAGAAGAAGCCAAATTCCTAAATCCACTGGTTGTTTTAAAAAACTTGTGTCGGACCGTTACCGAAGCGGATATAATCACCGCGCTAGCCCAACAGAATGCGGACCTGATGGAGGGACTGCCGGCTGAGGAGACCACCATTGCCGAGAAATACCGGAAGAGGGCTAGGCACCCGGACGAAACCCACGTCTTCCTCCAGGTATCGCCAAGCCTTTGGCAGAGGCTCACAGCGGCCGGCAGGCTCTTCGTCGACGTGCAGTGTGTGAGGGTGCGGGATCAGACGCCCCTCATACAGTGCATGCGCTGCTTGGGCTACGGCCACGGTAGGAAAAGTTGCACCGCTGAAGAGCAGGACCGCTGCACCAAATGCGGGCAACCGGGCCACACAAGGAAAACTTGTGACCAACACACCAGCTGTCACAACTGTGCGAAGGCTAAACTACCGCGTCCCGAACACGATGTGTTTAGCATGGAGTGTCCCATTAGAACCAGGGCAGACGCACTCGCACGGGAGGCAGTTGCCTATAGCTAAGTGCGCACCCGACAAATTTGTCACAAACCTAAAGCGCTATATACAAATAACACAACACCTTCACAACATATACCCCAACAAAAACACGCATTGCACCAACTACTTCAATACAAATCAATACATCAACTATACACTACACTAACTAACGCTACATAATACAAAACTACTATAATAACACAATAACAGGCATACACAACCACACCAAGGACTAAACTTACTCATCAACTAATTACCTAATTACACCATTACGCTGACATAACCCACTAACAATAAGTCACACTACAGATACTCTATAACAAGACACTACATCACAGCACCACATAACATCACTAAAATATGCAAGCACACATAATACGGATATGGAAACATGCACGCTGGTACATATATTGTATCACACGTGCATGCCTACCAAACACGTAATAGAAACACCACAAAGCACATAATACATATAACACAATAATAATCTGTTATGTTGATACATAACACATTATAAAAAGGAAATAAAAAACTATACCAACAATTGCACAATCACAACATAAAACAATTTCAACAATACACACTACAGTCATAACACGAACATACCATACAAAACTATCTGCACGCAACAGAGACAATACGATTTACAATTACACTAACATACATCCACAATAACAACTAAGAACCATTTAACACCTAACACGAAGAAATATAATTAATTGCATGCATATTAATTATATATATTTTTTTTTTTTTTTTTTTTTTTTTTATATATTCACGCCTTTTTCCCATAGGGGTAGGCAGAGTCCACTGCCCTCCACCTGCTACGATCTTTGACATATTCAGCGTAGCAAAGCGGTTCTCTGTGGGCCACTTTTCGCCCCCGACGGAAACGAGACGTGACGTGTCGCGAGCCACATCGCCGCCATTCGTACAGTTTTTTTTAATTTTTTGAAACTCATTGCGTTTCCGCGAGAAATACATACACATATAATTAACGGACACAAATTACATCCAGACTCAGAACAACAATTTGTGGATCGCACAAAGTGTTGTCCTGCGTGGGATTCGAACCCCCGACACTGGCGCTGTAGGTCACTAGCATTAACCACTACGCCATCTGTGCAGTAATAAATATTATATATAATAAAAAACTAAGAACACAAACCATAAAATAATACACTGTATACACAATCACTAATTACAAACAATAAATATAATTTGATGCATATTAGCTTAAATTATATACTAAAATACAAATATAATACATAACAATACACACAGTCACCGTACAATAATAACACGCCAATTACAACAAACACACTAGTACAAATTACATACGTATATAATAAAAAACAACAAAACCAAGACCAATACAAACAACATAAACATCCACATAAATATTATCCAACATAAACATCAACAAAGACATATCTCAGAGCATAATTAGTATAGCGCAAATTCAAAGATAACAATAAATTTAATAATATTAAGTTCGTGACACAAGAGTGATTTGTAAACCCTTTAAACAACTGAATAATATATAATGAACGAGTATATAATAACGAATATATAATAAATAATATAATAACGAATATATAATAAAACTTAACAAATCAAAGCAATTAATAAAATTACAAAACGGTGCGCACATTGCTTGATGCACCTATGAAGAATTAAGACAATATGAACATCATAGGCACGATGTATAAACTTTTTCTTTTTTACAACAACTAAAATTGATAATAACTTCGTTTTGCAATCCCTGATAATGTTAGGGGTTTATCGCGGGCCGGGTCTGGCACCCGGACACAAATAAAAAAAAATAAAAAAAGTCACCTTATAGACATCGAATTTATATAAAGTAGAAATCTCTACAGGTGTGCGAATTACATTCAAAAGATATGCAGTAATGCCGTCAATATTTCCTACTCAAATTATTTAAAAGCCATTCTAATGACATATAACTTGGCGTTCGGAATATATTAGGTAAAGTACTGAGTTACAGCGTAGATCTGGAGTCTTAATCAATACTTGGAAGGGTATTAGGATAAAATGTAAAAAATTTACATTTAAAATAATAATATGTTATAGTAAATTATCTGTTTTAGGACGATTATTCAGATTTTACAAATTAATGATTTCGACGCATTGAAAACCTCCCTTTTTGAACTCGCTTAATTGAACGAAAAGTAAAGAAAGATAAAATTCTTCAATATGAGGGTCACTTTAAGATCACGAATTATATAATCTTTTCAACCCTTTGATACGCTTATCAAATGAAGTATTTAGAAAAGTAAATAGCAATGTAACATTGAATTTCGTATAACCACATTTCAAGGTGGCAGATAACATTTTCTTATAAATTTTCTTCATCACCTCATCATCATCATCTCAGCCCATTTACGTCCCACTGTTGGGCTCGGGCCTCCTCCATAACGGAAGGGTAATTGACCTACTATACCACGCTGGTCAGACGTGTTGGTATAGGGTTTTATTTCGAGTTTTCCTTCTCTCGCATAGATGTTATATGCGTTTTATATCCCTTAGTCGTCTCGTACGATCACCCACGGGTAAGATAGGGGGTGGTGAATTGTATTCTTACTCCGTCACCACACGGAAATAAATATATATGTATAATAAAATAAATAAATTTTCTTATTATACATCAAATGAAAGGCAAGAAAATGATAAAATTAGTGACATTACACTAAAAGCAATTTGACGAGTCCAAGATTCTTGTAATGACGCTTCAGTATTATGTATTAAAAAAAAAACTTGTTTCTTTGTGAAAAATAAAGGTAACTCCTCTAAAAACCGCAAAAATGAAAAAGCGTACGATATTTTTTTTTTGTAAATACGTATCTGAATTAAAAAAATTGATACCAACAGTTTAAAAACAAGTTTCGACTTTGAGAAGGGTCAATTGAAAAAGCCAACGTTCAGCTTTGCAGGTTTACCCCTTTCTTAACGAATACAGGGCAACGTAAAGTATTAGGTATCTTATTCCCAAACGTTATACCTTCCATCGTCAGATTACCTAATTAGCTTGAAATAACGTGGCAGCAAAATTAATAAAATGTAGATGAAATGACTAATCGTTGCTGAGAATGAATAAAAGATGACTGAGATACGTTACATTAATTATTTATGGGTTAGAGTCTTACAAGTGAGGTCGGAGATCATCTCGATGGAGGTCCTTGATCCAAAAGCTCAATACTAATTGATCTTCTGGATCAACGACCTCTTTGTGATTCTTACACTGCTAAGAGAATATCCTGACATAATAAAACTCAGTTACTATTAACGTAACTGAGTTTTATTATGTTATCATTATATTCCGTTTGAAATGCATATAATTTGGCTACCTACGTATAATGATACAAAGTTAATCAGGTTTCATATGATTTATATTATTGCTTACTTAAAGCGATATACACACGAGATAAGTATAATATAGTATCGGGGGATCGTATCACCCTAACGTAGAATGCTATGAGTTTCGTCACTAGATCTTCGCAGACGTGCCTGTGGCAGTTTTAGACCAACAGCGTGCCGCTTGGAAAGCTTCTTGGTGGCAAAAATGCGTGGTCACCATCATACGGGAGACCAGGGATGGAACGTGTAGACACTGAGGCGATAACTAATATGTAGTTGCTTACCGGTAATGCATAGTGGTTTCTGGGTGACCACTCACACAGCTGTCCATGGCAAATTGATATCTACCGGTATCTGGACAGTCAAACTGCGTTGTACAGCAGGGCCCCAGGTTCACCAACCCCTCTCTTGCCCGTAGATGTCGTAAAAGATGACTAAGGGATTTAATATACATATAACATGTATGCAAGAGGGAAAAAAAACTCAAAATTAAATCCTATACCTAGGTCTAATCAGCGTAGTATGTAGATCAATTTCCCTCCTATTATGGAAGAAGTTCCAGCCCAATAGTGAGATGTATATTAGCTAAAATTGTGATAATGGTGACACTTTTTTTTTGTAAAATAATTGCAATAAAACTAGTTTACGGGTTTTCATTCTCCCTACATTCAATCATCCGTCACTGTTTAAATACGTCCCACTACTGGGCTCGAGCCTCCTCCACAAAGGGATAATAATTTACCTACTATGCCACGATCGTCAAACAGGTAAGTGCAGGGTTTTATTTCGAGTTTTCCTTCTCTTGCACAGATGTTATATACACATTAAAATAATTGACCGTCACTGGAAACTTTTAATTGAGAGAGAGCATATCCGTTTCCGTCGATTTTATACCAATTTTGGTTCTTAATTTGACTTTATTTCCGGTCCAGTGGCGCCATTAGGCAGTTTTGCGCACCATTTAGTTTTCTTAAAATGTCACTAGCAAATATCTTCATTAGCGTTTCTTTTTCCGTCGAAGCAACTTGTACTTTCGTGTATTATATTGAAGTAATCAGTAAATACCAATAAGTAAATACTTATTGAGATACGTAACTGATTACGACCAAAAATCTCCAGAAGTTCATGCAAATTTGTGTTACAATACACGTAAGTACTTTTCCTTTTTAAACCATTTAACGGTTTTTGCCGCTCGAAAAATTTTAATTTGTTTATATAGTAAGTATTTTTTACCGGTCCGCATTTAATTTGGACGCCTTGACTGCATCACAATCGCTAACTACTACAAACTTTTTGCCGTGTAAGTAATGACGGAAGTGTTTAATAGAGTGATGTTGAATTACCACCGACAGAATCTCAAATTCATACGAGTGGTCTCCGCACTGCTAGGGCGTCGACTGTAGTACTTTACAACTTTAAATTTACTTTTGATGCGTTGCATGCACTAACATTTGTATGCAGCTTTATTAAAAGATTTGGTTCAAATATAGTTAGGACTGGACTATCTGTCAGTATTTTAATAATCATCGCATCATCATCGCAGCCCACATACGTCCCACTGTTGGGCTCGGGCCACCTCCACAATGGGAGGGAATTTGACCTACTATACCATGCTGGTCAGACATGTTGGTATAGGGTTTCATTTCGAGTTTTCCTTCTCTTGCACAGATGTTATGTGCACATTATATCCCATAGTCGTCTTATACGACATCCACGGGCAAGATAGGGAGTGGTGAATTGTATTCTTACTCCGTCACCACACGGACATTTTAATAATATCTTGGCGCATCTCCTCATATGCTGGTAGCCCAGTACCTTTAACTAAGGTCAGCAATGAATGATAGGGGATAACTATCAGGGATAGTGTTGCTGTTTAGTTGGCGATAATCTAAGCAAAGCTGCTCAGATCCATATTTCTTTTGAACTAACATTTGGGCTGGCCGAGTGTTATTGGCACGTATAATATCAGCATCTAGTAGATCTCGTACCTGCCGGCGATTTTATTGTCAGGAATCTTTACCAAAAACCCCAAACGTAACAAATCGCGTCCTATCATGATGTCGTATTTAATATTATGATCAAGAACGATATGAGATAATAGTAGGAATGAAAAAAAAGAATCACATTGAGATAAACTAATATTGGTTGCCTGTAAAGTCGGTATACGGGCGAAAGTTTTACGTGACAACGACTTTGAGTGGTAAAATAATTTTAATGTGAATATTCATTCGTATAGTAGGAAGAAGGATGAAATAATAGTAACAATTTAAAACATTTATTTATACAAAGAATTATATTTAAAACATTAATTTATACAAAGAATCTCGCACTGAATTTCATATTAACAAAATTTTATTTTTACCTTTACACATACATACGTATTTATATACAAATATACAATTTTTATGTCTGTCTCTCTCGCTCTTAGGCGGGCTAACCATGCCCGAGTGGAAGGGACGCGTGCCTCTCACTCGCTCTCATTGTGAGCGCATAACGTGAGCGGAGCGTAACGCAGTTTCTTGAAGTGTCACCCGGCAAACCAATTTATAAGACGTTGTCACGTCAAAAACCTTGAATCGAAACTGTTGCTAGCAATTAAATTTATTGTCGAGATTAGAACTACTGATTCCTACAAGCAAAATGAAAGTTGCTCACCGGAATTTAAACGACGACTGAACACTGGTTGGATTGCGCAGGTATTAACCCGATGCTCTACTCGTACGTCGTTGCCTCCTTATACTTTCTTTGCACATCGAGATGAAATATGTCCACTCTCTCTGCAATAATAGCATGTAGGTGGCACTTTCATATTATATTATTGCTGAGCGATCTCACTTCTAGGTCGTTGCTCTGGATCCGTCGATGTGGCTGAAAACTTAGAAAAAATGTTAGAGCTGAAGTTTCGATTTGAACTCGACCTGCAATCCACCATAAGGTGGCCTTTCCACAGTTGTAACATTGTTTAAAGCTGCTCAATCTTGGTCTCTTCGTCTCAAAATTATTGACTCTATCCTGGCTAGCTAGTTTCCTCTTTCAATAACTGTGAGCCATTATATCTTGTTGCCACTTGACACAGGTATCAATGTCGTTGTAGTCATGGCTCCATCATTGCTGTATGGGTTAACTTTACAGCAACAGCAATCTATTCAATAGACTATGTCTATATACTCCTTTGGTCTCTGAATGTGTTCGTTGTACGGCTTGAATATACCGCTAGGCCTGTTCTATCTTTTTCTGTTCAAAAGCCCAAACTCTATAGCCAAGTATCTCAATAATGTCAACACGATCCAATAGTATCTCTTCTTGGTGAGACTACATATATGATGTCAGAAAAACTTTGTAGCGTAAGCCACATCGCAGCTGTACCTTTTAAACCCTTACTTATCGCTAAGATCAGTTTACTTTCAGTTATTGATTTTTCTTCAATACATAAATCTACTGATTCACACCAGCGCATGCTTCTCTATTTGGTAGGTCTAGATTGAATTCAGGCAACCTTGACCAAGAGACCTTGTCGTCATCTCTAATTAGTTCTTTTAAAGCAGCAGTTAGATCGTTTATAGAGCATTGTTGAGAATCTAGAAGAATCTGCGACCGGTCTTGATTATTCCAATTAATGACAATACCATTCTGATCTGCTTTTGATGTGCTTTCTGCTTGATCTGCTTTCAGTCATCGCTCGTGCAATCTCGGTGACGCATGCGTTTATTACGATCGCTGCGCTTTTCGTAGTTAAGTAAAATGTCTAATAAAAAGTGTGATAGTTGCAATGTTGTAATTAGTGAAGTTCTAGCTTTTATTCAGAATAAGCTGGAAGTTATGGATCAAATAAGCTTGACACAACTTTGTTTGAGTGCCTTTTCGGCGGATGATATTACAGTGGCCAAAAATCTATTACACGAATGTGTGACATCGGGAAAGAAAAAATCGCAGCGTAAAAGAGATGGAAAGACCCAAAAAGATCTGAATGATATCATAGGAGTGTTTCGGGAGCTGGAGCCCAACGAATTTCCAATTTTCGTTGTACAAAACATTAATAAACTACCTCCAATTCACTTTGATCACATAGACGTTACGAGATTATTAAAGGATTTACTAGTATTACAAAAGGATGTATTATATATCAAACAGAAATATGCAACTATTGAAGAGCTTATGACATTGCAGAATGACGTGGAGAACATAAAAACAGCGTCTATTGTAAATAACTTTGAAATGACTAACATGAATAACCTACGTCGTAGTGGATTGAATGTAACACTGGATACATATGATAGTGGTCCTATAGGATTGGTTCACATTCCAGGTTCTCAGACATCTGCCTCTAAAGATGCTAAACTGGAAGACAAACCACAGCTGCAACCCTTTAATGGTAGTATAAATGAGTCACCTACTACCGTAATGAAAACACACCAGGAAGCTATTACGCAAGCCACGGAGGAGTGCCTCTATCGACAATCTCCTACCAGTATGATGGCATCTGTAGCGAAGGTACATGTGAGGTCAGGACCAGTACCTCAGGCCAGTACCCAATCAATCTCTGAGCTCGTGACACCTCTTGACTCGTCACCACAATGCAAATCGTATGCTTTACTGGTTAGTGAGGAGGGAAAATGGAAAGCCAGGGAGCCTAGTGAAGAGTGGAAAATTGTCCAGAGAAGGAGATATAGAAATAGACTTCAGACAGCAAAGGGTGAAGCGATAATTGAACCCAATACAAAGTTCAAAGCAGCAGATATAAAAATCCCATTGTTTATAAATAATGTTGATAGGAACACATCGCCTGAAGACATATCACATTATATTGTACACAAAACTAATGTTGTGGTATGCCCAGAAAAGTTAAAAAGTAAACAGGCTCGCGACTATGATGCCTATAAAATTATGGTACCTAGAAGCCAGCTGTCTGTATTCATGGATGTGAAACTATGGCCAGATGGTATAACCTTTAGACGCTTCGTCAGCTTCTTCAGGCGAGATGAAGGTGGGGAGAGCAGTTGTAAAAAACTATAATGGATGTGTGTAAATTAATAAGCTTTAACTGTAAATCTGTAAAAAAATCCGCTATGTGTATAAATCAACTATGTGACACCACTGATATCATAGCGTTGCAAGAGACCTGGCTCCTGCCTCATGATATACCTTTCCTGGGAACGATTCACTCAGAGTTCGGGTATACTGGTAAATCATCAGTTGATACTTCCAAAAATTTGCTACGCGGGCGACCGTATGGTGGAATAGCTATGTTGTGGCGTAAAAATGCATTTAATTCGGTATCTATAATTAACTGTACGAGCGATCGCATCACAGCTGTGCGGTTCGAGATAGCAAACCGGTTCTTTATTGTATTCAGCGTGTATATGCCTACACAGTCAATAGATAATCTAGCGGAGTTCACGGAGTGTTTAAGTGAAATTAGTGCAATAAGAGATAATAATGAAATTGAATCTGTATTTGTTCTGGGTGACTTTGACGGATGACGGATGTGCATTACATCCGACGGAGTTATTCGAGACTGAACTATCGCGTTTTTGTGTTGATCAATTGTGGTTGTGTGCGGATATACACAGGTTTGGTTTATGTTGGGGTGCGAGGCCGGGGCACCTCCACGTGGTGCACCCTGGAAACGTCCATTTGGACGGCCAAGATTCTGGCGGGAGGGGGGGGTCTCCGCGTGCCGACTCTGAAGGCAGAGCGCACGGCAGATTTGGCCCGGGGCCAATGGGGCGGATGTGTCTCATGGCACTCCGTCGCCAGGGACGGTTGCGTCACGGCCCGGGGGCGTGACGGGTCGGTCGCTCGTGAGCGGCCAGACCCGGAAGGCCCAAACCGTAATCCTGAGTAGGGGGGTCAGGACCGGGGGTCTGCAGACTGCGGGGAAGAAAACCCCTATAAAAAATCACCCCAATCTCAAGTTTTGCTACTCGGCGAGGAGATGTATGGCTCGTGGGTTAAGAAGCACGCGCGAAAAAAAAAAAGCATCCAGTCGTTAGAGTAGTAGTCAAGGAGGACTTAAACTTCCAAATCGTCATGGCAGAGGTTAACAAACGTATAACTTCACCGGAGGGTCCCGGCCAGGCCGGGGAGTCCCTTGCTGTGCCGGTGCTTGCGCGCGACGAGGAGTCGCGCCCAAGTTCGGGCACAGTCAGCTCCCAGTCGTATGGGTGGGGAGCAACTTCTGCTGCAGCTGTGAGCCAGGCGATACAAGAATCGGCTCTAGGGAGACCAAAAAGGAGGAGGAAGAAGGGGAAGTTGGACACGCGACACATGCGTAGGACGCGTAGGAGGAGGATGGCGGAGCGGCAGGCACTAGGAGATGCCGCCGCTGCCGCAAGCGACGAGGGCGGTGCGACCGCAGCCACCGCAGGGCCGTCGCGGAACGTGGACGCCGGTGCTGCCCGGCCGTCGAAGAAGAAAAAAGAGGAGAGCGACGAGGGCGGATCAGCCGCAGGGCCGTCGCGGAACGAGGGCAGGAAAGCCGCAGGGCCGTCCCGAAAGAAGCGTGACAGCTCGACGGGGCTGTCCAGTGACGAGGGCGGCACCACCGCAGAGCCGTCGAAGGACGAGGGTGGCGGTGCCGCAGTGCCGTCCAAGAACGACAGCTCGACGGGGCTGTCCGAGGAATCGGAGACCGACGTGGCCTACGAGCTGTCCACGGATGAGGGCGGCAGTGCCGCAGAGCCATCTGTGAACGCCAGGTCGGTCTTGGAGATGTCGGCGGACGAGGGCGGTATCAAAGAGCCGTCCGCCGAGGAGGTCAGTGGGCCGCAAGTCGGCCAAGGTGGGAACAAGGGCGGCAAAAGCGCTGCGGAGCCGTTTGGGCCGTCTGGGGTGACTGGAGGTAGGTCGTCCGGAAAGGCCATCGATAGGGTCTGCAGTGTCGTGTTGGATAGGGGGGCTGCCGAGAAAGCTGAGCTGCATCCTGCGGCGAAGGCTTTCACGGCGGCCCTAAATGTTAGGAGGGAGAGGGAGGAGGCCCGCTCCCCTCCGAGGGATCGGAAGCGCCCCCTGCATAAGGGTGGCAGCTCCGCATCGGACTCGGAGGGTAGTGACGCTATCAGGCCTCCCCCCAAGATCCCGACCGCGCGCCGGGGGCGCAGGGGTCGGGGAGGTGCGGTGGCGGCGAGACCGGCGACGCCGGGTCTGGCCGACCGGGAGGGCGAGGTGGCGGCCCTCCAGGCCGCGAACGCCCGCCTCAGCAGGGAGGTCTCCGGCTTGCGGGAACGCAACCGCAAGCTGGAGACGGAGCTGGAGGCGGTACGGAGGGAGAACCGCGGGTTGGCCAAAGACATGGCTGACCTGCGGTCTCAATTCGAGCGCCTGGTGCCGGCTGCACCGTAGGCGCTGGCCCCGCCGTCGAGGCGGGCCGCGCCGGTGAGGGCGGGCCCATCGTCTGCGCCCGTGGCGCCGGCTGCGCCCGTCGCGGCCGCTGCGCCGGCTGCGCCCGTCGTGGCTTCTCCGCTGCCTCCCCTCGTCGTGGTCCCTCCGCCGGCTCGTGGCTGCGGGAGACCTCAGAAGGGGGAGGAGCCGCCGCCCGACGAGGTGCATGGCGTGTCGGAGTCGGCGGTACGCGTCATCCTAGCCCGAGTAGGGGTGATGATGGATGCGCGTATCGCCGCCGTAGCGGCCAGGCTCCCGCCTGAGCCGCCCCTCCGACCGCCGCTCGCCGCAGACCGGACGAGGCGGCCGCAAGCGTCTGCTCCCACCCCGCTGCCCTGTCAGGGTGGCCGCGTGGTGAGCTACGCTGCGGCTGCGGCGGGACCCAAGGGGGCCAAGAAGGCCGGCAAGGTGCCGGCTCCCGCCAAGGCCGGGCCGCGGCCGGCGCCAGCGATTGCACCGCAGGCGCCGGCCGGCGAACCTGCGACTGCGCCTGCTGCGCTCAGCGCTGCTGCCAGGCTCGAACAGGGCTGGCAGGTGGCTGAGCGTAGCAGGAAGGCACGCGGCCAAAAGCGGAGAGCGACGGCCAAGAGTGCCGCTGTGGCCGCCGCTCCCCAGGCGGGAGCCGGTGGAAAGGGGAAAAGGTCGCGTAGGGGCCTCAAGTCGCCGAAAACGGCTGCGGTGGTAATCACCGTAGTGCCTGTGGCGGCTGAGAGGGGCCTGAACTATGAGGCCGTCCTAAGACGCGCCCGGCGGGAGCTGGACGTCTCCGGCATCGGGGGCGTTGAGGCGAGGACCCGCAAGGCCCGGACAGGGGCTCGAATACTCGAGTTCCCTGGGGCCGAGGGCGCGAAGACGGCCGATAGTTTGGCCACGATGTTGAGGGGGCTGTTCGGGCCGGAGGATGGAGTCCGAATCGCCAGGCCCGTCAAGTGCGCAGATATGCGCCTCACAGGTCTGGACGACTCCGTGGCGGTGGAGGACATCCGGGAGGCCATTATGGCGCGTACCGAGTGTGCCTCGGATACCGTCCGGATTGGCACCATCCGCCCTGGTCCGGGCGGCGTCGGTGCTGTCTGGGTGCAGTGCCCAGTGGAGTCGGTCAAGCAATTGGCCGACTCAGGCAGGCTCCTCGTGGGCTGGAGTTCGGCGCGGGTAACCGTGCTGGAGCCCCGGCCTGCGAGGTGTTATAAATGCATGGCGGTCGGGCATACCCGACCGACATGCAGGAACTGCTTTGACTGCAGCGGGCTATGTTTCCGTTGCGGTCAGGCTGGACACCAGGCGGC
Source organism: Lymantria dispar (assembly GCA_032191425.1). Taxonomy (NCBI): domain Eukaryota; kingdom Metazoa; phylum Arthropoda; class Insecta; order Lepidoptera; family Erebidae; genus Lymantria; species Lymantria dispar. The sequence goes on along the minus strand of CM063452.1, from coordinate 23,847,909 downwards.
ATCGTGCTCTGCGGTGCCCCACTGCCCCGCGTGTGCGGAGGGCAATAAGCCTGCCAAGCACCGCATGGGCTCTGGGGACTGCAGACCCCCGGCATCGGCCCCAAAGGGGCGGGGCGGCCCATCGACCGGGCCAGTCCCCGCTCCGAGCGCGGCCCGATCGCCCGTTAGCGCGGAGGAGGTGACGATGGATACGGACCTTTAATGGACCCTGTATCCATTCTTCTCCTCAAGGCCAATCTCAATCACTCCGCCGGTGCGCAGGACGTGTTCCTGCAAGCCATGGCGGAGTGGTTGATAGGAGTAGCCGTAGTCGCGGAGCCGTATGTGGTGCCTGACCGGATTAACTGGTTGGGTAGCGCCGATGGCACCGTGACAATCGTCGCCTCCACGTCGTGGCGTTCGTCGTCTCTGACCCTTAGGGACAGGGGCGTCGGATACGTCGCGGCGGACTGGGGGGAGATTACGCTCTTCGGAGTTTATCTCTCCCCTAACTGGAGTGTGACCGATTTCGAGGCCTCCCTCACCATCATGGAGGCCTCGTTACGGCGACTGGCATCGCGCCAGGTCTTCGTCCTGGGGGACTTTAACACCAAGTCCGTGGCGTGGGGGTCCCCTAGGACGGATGACCGAGGACGGGCGATCGAGGAGTGGGCAGCGGCACTGGGCCTCTGTTTGTTGAACAGGGGCTCGGTGCATACGTGCGTGCGACAACGGGGCGGGTCGAAGGTGGACCTTTCGTTCGCTAGCCCCGGGGTCGCCGCACGCGTGGGGAGCTGGCGCGTCGTGGAGGAGGTCGAGACCTTGTCGGACCACCGGTATATCCGGATGGAGGTCTCCCTGGCAATCCCGACGCCCAGCAGGGGTCACGGGGCGGAGAGGCGTCCTGCGTTCCCGCGATGGGCTGTGGGTCGCTGAGACTGGGATCAGCTGGCGGAGACAGCCATCGTATACTCGTGGCTGTCCTCTGGCCACCAGTCGGACGGGGTGGACGCCGAGGCTGGCCGCATCCGCGATGCGTTGACGCAGATCTGCGATGCGGCCCGGGTACGGCGTCTGCCCTCGAGGAGGGGTGTCCACTGGTGGTCCCGGGAGCTGGCGGATCTCCGGGCCGCGTGTATCCGCGCCCGGAGGGCCTACACCCGCAGCCGGCGGCGCCATCGCGACGCGGAGCGGGAGGCCGTGCTTTACGAGGGCTACCGCAATGCGCGGTCGGCCTTCAGGCTGGCCGTCCGCTCCGCCAAGGACGTCAGTCGGCAGTAGATGCTGGACGGTCTCGACCGTGACCACTGGGGACGCCCCTATCGCGCGGTGCTGAATAGGCTACGCGCGCGGGGACTCACCGAGACTCTCCAGCCCGGCCTTCTCACCCGGGTCATCGAGGACCTGTTCCCGCGGCGGGCGGAACACACGCCCCCGGTCATGGCTCCGCCAGACACTGACCGGGAGGCCGACGACGACAGTGTTCCGCCCATCACGGAACCCGAGATGGGGGTGGCGGTGACGCGCATGCGCGCAAAGTCTACCGCCCCCGGGCCCGACGGTGTTCCTAACCGCGTGTTGGCCCTGGTCCTCGAACACCTGGGACCCCGCCTCAGGGGGCTGTTCGACGCGTGTTTAGCGTCCGGACGGTTCCCTGGGTGCTGGAAGGAGGGAAGGCTGGTGCTCCTGCCGAAGCCGGGACGGTCTCCGGAGTCGCCTTCGGCCTACAGGCCTATCATGCTGCTCGATGACACGGGCAAGCTACTGGAGAGGGTGGTAGCTGCCCGCATCGAGCGGCACCTCGTCGGCACGGGGCCCGATCTGTCGGACGCCCAGTTTGGGTTTAGGAGGGGTCGTTCGACGATCGCGGCTCTGTTGCGCCTGAGGGCCGTGGCGACTGAGGCCGTCACCGGCTGGGGAGTGCTGTTGGTGGTATCCCTAGACATCGCCAACGCATTCAATAGTCTGCCATTCAGCTGCATCAGGGAGGCGCTCCGGTATCACGGGGTGCCAGTTTACCTGAGGCGGCTAGTGGCAGACTATTTGGAGGGGCGCAGCGTCCTCTGCATCGACCGAGCAGGGGACGTTGTGCGAACGCCCATGACGTGCGGTGTCCCGCAGGGGTCGGTCCTCGGACCCACCCTGTGGAACATCGGCTACGACTGGGCGTTGAGGGGGAGCCTCCCGCCCGGGCTGGGCGTGATTTGTTACGCCGACGACACGCTCGTCACAGCCCGCGGTGGGACGCTAGAAGAGGCGGTAAGCCTGGCGACCTCTGGTACCTAGGAGGTCGTCAGGCGGATCGAGGCGCTGGGGTTGAGGGTCGCCCTGGACAAGACGGAGGCCCTCTTGTTCCATGGGCGCACTATGAGCCCTCCCATCGGCGTCTCGATCACCGTCCACTCGGTCGAAATCAGCATCCGGGCCCATATGAGGTACTTGGACCTGGTGCTCGACGGGCGATGGTGGTTCCGGGAGCATTTCCGCAGGCTCGCTCCACGGCTCTTCGGCGCGGCGTCCGACCTATCGTGGCTTATGCCGAACGTGGGCGGACCGAGTGCTGCGTGCCGACGGCTGTACGCGGGGGTCATCCGGTCGATGGCCCTGTACGGCGCACCGGTGTGGGCGGGGTCCATGACCGTCCGACTTAGGGCCCTTCTGTGGCGACCACAGAGGGTCATGGCGGTCAGGGCCATCCGCGGATACCGCACGGTGGCGACGGAGGCAGCGTGCCCGTGGGACCTGGAGGCGGAGATGCTCGCCGGACTATATCGGCGGGTGACGGGGGTGCAAGCGGAGGGCGGTGTGGTCTCGTTAAGAGATCCCACCGCCTGGCGCGTCGATGCCCGCCGAGACGTCATCGCCCGTTGGGCAGTCCGGCTGGAGAGGTCTCGGTTCGGGGTGCGAACCGTGGAGGCCTTCCGGCCGGTGCTGATGCAGTGGTTGGAAAGGCGGCACGGGGTGCTCTCCTTCCGACTGGTGCAGGTTTTGACGGGGCATGGGTGCTTCGCCAAATACCTGCACAAGGTCGTTAGGAGGGAGAGTACACCGTCCTGCCACCACTGCGATTGTGACGAGGACACGGCGCGCCATACGCTCGAGGCCTGCGGGGCTTGGGCAGTGCAGCGCTGTGAACTCGTCGCAATCATCGGTACGGACCTGACGCTGCCGGCTGTCGCTAGGGCGATGGTCGACAGCGTCGGGAATTGGGACGCGGTCGCAGCCTTCTGCGAGACGGTGATCTCGCGGAAGGAGGCGGCGGATCGCCTGCGCGAGGAGCGCAGCCTCGATGAGGAGATCCGCCGTCGCCGTTGGGGCGGCGCAGGTGCAACTATCTGCGCCTCATGCCGCCCTAGCCGAGGCCGCGGGTGACGTGACCGGGGATTAGTCCGTCACCCGCTGAGAGGCCGACCGCGTGAGGAAAGACCGACGTCCTCCCCGAGGAGGGGACGTCGGTCGATCGGAGGGTACCCCAATTAGGGGTATTCCGTTGGGTCGACCACTGACGACAAGTTAACGCTGCTCCAGTGGTCGGCCCAACGACGAAGGCGACGTGGTTTTTGGGTGGGTCGCGGGAGTTGCGTGCTTAAGCCCCTCTGTCGCCCCGGACGGAGTGGTGCGGAGGCGCGCCGACCGCGACCCACCCACAAAAAAAAAAAAAGCTTTGGTTTATGTTCAAGTGAATATACGTTTGTGAGTGATGCGCATGGTTCTCGGAGATGGCTAGATCACTGCTTAGTGACGCTATCAGCACTGGAGACGATTACGGATATTAAGGTACGTTATTATGTTATGTGGTCAGATCACTACCCATTAGAAGTATATTGTGACTTAAAACTTATTCGTAAAAAGGTGTTACCTATAAATAGTATAACGAATAAGTGCGTTATATGGGGCGTACGTCAAACCCCACTAATTAATGAATATTCAGTGCACTGTAATAATAGGCTACAATTAATTAAGTTTCCTCTGATGCTCAAACAATGTGTGAACAAACAATGTAATAATTACGAACATAAATTAGAATTAGATAAAATGTATAATAATATTATTTCTATTTTAAGGGAGAGTGCTATGCAAACTTTTGTAAAAAAACACGTAGAAAAACGTAGGAACTTGATTGGTTGGAATAGGCATGTAAGTGCTGTTCATAGGGAGGCTAGGCTAAGTTTTCGGGAGTGGGTGTCCTGTGGTAGACCGAATAGTGGAAAAATCTATGATATTATGTATGAAAGTAGAAAAAGGTTTAAGGAAAAGCTTAAATGGTGTCAAAATAACCAGGATCAGGTTAAATTAGACATCATCGCGAGTCAAAGATCTACCAAGAATTTCGCTGAATTTTGGAAAAGCGTTGGCAAACTGAACCTTAAGTCTGGCCTCCCTATGAATGTAGCGGGAGAGACAGAACCGAAAGAAATAGCTAACTTGTTTAAGAATCACTTCTGTGTAAGGCCTGCCCTTAAAAATACTGTACCAGTGTTCGACTCTGAGGAACGTGGTGATAAGGAGTATATCACTATTTCTGCTAAAGATGTTACAGGTGTAATTCAATACATGACCAGAGGTAAATCTCCGGGTCACGACGGCCTCAGCGTCGAACATCTGCAGAATGCAGGTCCTCACTTGCCTAGAGTTTTAGCTATGTTCTACTCACTGTGCATTACTCATACTTATTTGCTTCATAGCTTGATGAAAACGATTGTGGTGCCGGTACTCAAGAATAGAACAGATGATATCTCAGATAAAAACAATTATAGGCCAATATCATTAGCTACTACTACAGCTAAAGTACTGGACCGGCTTCTTGATAAACACCTCTCTAAGCACCTAAAAATCCATGATGGGCAGTTTGGTTTTAGACCGGGACTGCCCACTGAGAGTGCTATAGTGAGCTTTAAATATACAACCAGGTATTATACTGATAGACAGACACCGGTCTATGCTTGTTTCTTAGATCTTTCGCGTGCTTTTGACACCGTATGTTATGACGTATTGTGGCGAAAGCTTCGTGATACAACTTTGCCTAATGAGATATGTTCTATTTTTGAGTATTGGTACACCAATCAAATTAATAATGTAAAATGGTCGGGGGTGCTTTCCAATCCTTATGGATTGCAATGTGGTGTGAGGCAAGGGGGGGTATCCTCTCTGTACGGCGTCGTATGGGCTTATGGACTAACGCCGTGTTTGACAGAAGAACCTAAGGTTATAGTTTGAAGTGCCAAAAGCCCTTAAGTTCCTAGCCTATCTGATGGGATACCTGCACCGCGCTACCTAAGGTGACAGGTAGGTATAAGATGGATGTTGGGTTGAGGATTGGTAATTCTCACTGCCAGTCAAGCAGACTCACAAGACTGATCAGAACTGACGGCTAAGGGTGTCTTGGCCACAGTGAGATGGAGGTTTGGGTGGAGGATTGGTAATTCTCACTGCCAGTCAAGCAGACTCACAAGACTGATCAGAACTGACGGCTAAGGGTGTCTTGGCCGCAGTGAGAGGGATGTAACTGAGATATGAATAAATTCAAATCTGATTTATTTTACAAAATGTACACCTTATATACTACTTATTGCTAATACACACATATACCATTTTGTGTTAGTGTGTCGTAAGTGTGAAGTGTAACGCAGCGTCTTTTAATCATGTCAGTGCGAATTTTGCACATTTGTATGTTGACATGTTCTACTTGTATGTTGACATGCTCTACTTATGAATTTGCTGCGTTGCATGTTCAATGTGCATTGAACATTCTTGGGTCTCTCAGGAACACGACTGCAAGTCGTATAATTCGATAACCTCATATGGTCCAATGTGTCCTTCCATCGCTTGTGGTGTTTGGACTGTAGTCTGGGGACGAGGTTTCCCATACCGTGGCCGTGGTTGTGGTGGAGCTGTCCGCTGTTTGTCTATGTCTGTGGCTTGTGTTGTAGTTGTTTCCTTGTTTTGTCTTCTCGTAAGTCTATCTCGACATTGTTTGACTGCCTGTGGTCTGAAATGAATTAAAAGACAAGCTAATACTATTAAAGAAAGAGATGTCACGGTGTTAGCCACATAGGAATGAGACTCTATTCGCCTCCATATTGTGTTATCTAATCTTGTTTTTAGCTTTGCTTCTGAAGCGGCTAAGTGGTCAAATATACTGGTGGAGCTATCTAATACTTCCTCCTTCGGTATGTCTGGTATCTCTGATTGGACTACTTGTGTGTCTAGAGTAAGATTACTCCTTTTAAAATATGATGCTTGCACAGTTGTTGTTGTTATTCGTTTAGCTGCAAGAATGTTGTTCAACGTCTTTATTACACAGCTTTCTGAAATGTGTAGTACTCCTATATCCTCTAGGTTAATCTCTTGTCTTTGTCCATCACATATTATCGAAGCTGATTGTGTTTTTGTAGTGATAAACATCCAAGTATTCTGCATGTAAAGTTGTTTCCATAGAATTGTAGATTGAATGTTGTATCTTCTTGATGTGCATTGTGATTTAGTGTTATTATTGTTGCTGAATAGCTGGTCAACAATGCAATTCTTGTTCAATTGCATGTTCTTAACAGCCAAGGGATAGCAAACAAACTCCGATTTTTTGTGTAAACAATCTTTGAACTCGTCTTTACTTAACTCAAAGTATCGTTCATTGTTATAGTCGAAGCCTATGAATGCTCTTGGGATTGACAAGCATTCAAAAGAACTCCCGGTCAACTTTTGAGGAATCGCCGTTATGTGTATTAGCGTATATTTTCTTATGTCATGAATAGGATAGTACGCAAATACGTTTATATGTGTTGCATTTATTTCCATGTTAGTCTGTATTAATTGATCCTGAATTATCCTTAAGTTTCCAGGTAACTTTTGATTGGTTGTTTGTATTATATCATTAGCGTATTTAGGACTCAAAATCGTGTATATTGATGCGTTATTTAGGTATATCTCAAGTAACCCGTTGTAATAGTGAATAATCTCTGTTATGTAATTGCTCGCTGATTGATACGTTTGTATTACTTGTATTTTCACATTGTTAGCGTCTACCATCTTATACCATACGTCGTTATCGTACATGAATGCTATAGCTTCATTTAACTTTTTTTCAAAATTCTCTAACTTTTTCTTAATCCGCTCCTCGGTTTGGTTTACAGCGGATACTGTAGATATCATTATGTTTGTTTGATGATTGGCGGCGTTTATAAGTTCTTGTTGATTGCTACTCAATGAGTCAATACTTCTGTATACTTCATTGTTGACTCCGAACACGTATGTTAACATTTGTCCTAATAGTCCACGTTTCCTTCTAGAAATCTTTATCCCAGTAAGGTAATCCTTTATCTTCTCAAATCGTGCTTTCTCTTCGTTTAAATGATAATAAAATTCTGCACAATGGGTGTCTTTTGTATACTGTTGCGTGTCAGTGCATAACTTTTGAAACTGATTAGTTATTTATATCGTATTATTTAAATTTAGTTCCAAATCACTCCTTTCGTAATTAGTTTCTATTCTAAAACTCCCTCTGTTTATTGTTGAAGTACCTATTTGTTCTACATATAGGCCTGGATTTAAATGTTTCATAGTAAACATTGATGTACTTCTTACTTGTCCGATACACAATAATAATGTAGTATAGAGTAACACGCTCTTCCAACCTGACTCAAGTGTCCTAACAAACTTTTTATTTATGGTATTTGCTATGTTATAATTCACAGGCGTTTCGGTATTTTTACTTAACGCATTCGTGTTAGTCATTAATTCTTCCTGATATACAGGTAAAGGAATTAATGTATGTATTGATCGTTTTTGACATAAACCTGTCGATTTTTTGAGTGTCACTACTCTTTTGTGACCTCTTTCTTTTATTGTTCTTGTTTGTATTGGTCCCGCATAATCCACTTCAGTGTGACTAAATGGATATAATTGCGTGACTCTTGCTTTTGGAAGTATCCCCATTTTCTGTACATTCGTTTCGGACCTGTATCTCGCGCATTTGACGCACTTTTTTAGTATACCTTTGACAACTTGTTTTCTACCTATAATCCAGTATTTTTGTCGTAGGACGGCTGTAGTTAGTTTATTTCCTCCATGTAATGTTTTCATGTGTGCGTTTTGTATAATTAATGACGTTATATGATGTCGGCGTGGTAATAGTATAGGATGTTTTTGATTATATGGCAAGTCAGCGTTTTCTATTCGACCTCCAACTCGTAATAATCCATCGTTATCAATAAATGGATCTAGTGTGGATAATTTACTGTTTTTCTGCAGTGATTTTTTCTTTCGAATAATTTCTTTTTCATCGTAAAATTCTTCTTGTTGTAATATGCATAGAATTCGTTTCTCTGTTTCTTCTAATTCCGTACAGGATAATGGTTCGTGCTTTTTGCGCTTGTTGATAAATCTTTAGCAATACGCTAATGTTCTTATCATTTTATTGTAGTTAGAAAGTCGACTCCAGATGTCATACTTTTCATTCGTAGTATTAATTGTTGTTGATAAACAGTACTTGGCTTCTTCATTTGGCTGTGGTGCTGTTGTTGTAATAGGTATATCACTCGTCTGTAACCATGGTGGGCCGTTCCACCACAAGGAAAAGTTTATTAATTTTTCTGGCTCCAATCCTCTTGATATAATGTCCGCTGGGTTAACAGACGATATGACATGATTCCATTGAGCGTTAGGTATTATGCTGTTAATTTCTGACACTCTGTTGGCCACGAACGTATGCCATCGCCCAGGATCTCCTTTTATCCATCCCAACGTGATCATAGGATCCGTCCAGCATGAAATCACGGTATTGTTATCACCGTTTAGAGCATTTTTTATTTTTTCTATTAAATTAGCCAATAATACTGCGGCGCATAGCTCAAGACGCGGTAATGTTGTTTTTTGTTTTTCGGTGCCACTTTTGACTTAGCTTGAAGCAATGTTATGTAGTAACTGTTATTCACCATTACTCTGCTATAGACGACAGCCCCGTATGCTTTCTCTGAGGCGTCGCAGAATCCATACAGCTCAAACTTTGTCCTGTCTATCGTGTGACACCATCGTGGTACACCATCGTGGTACTTGTATACTTTCTATGTTTTTTAACTGTTTTTGTATTTCTGTCCATTTATTTCGTATTATGTCATTTACTGGTTGGTCCCATTCCATCCCAGACGTCCACAGTTATTGTACTAGTAATTTTAGTGTTATGATGATGGGGGCCAACCAGCCCAAGGGATCAAATATTTTCGCCACCTCTGACATAATGAACCGTTTGGTGGGTTTTGTGTTTTCTGTTATAGTTATTTGAAAACAGAATTTATCTTTGCCTGGAAACCATATAATTCCCAACGACTTTCTTGTTTCGTCTAAGGGAAGTTTCAGCATCCGACTTTCTTCGTTATCGCATGTTAAATTGTTCAACAATTCCGAACTATTTGAAGACCATTTTCGTAGTTGAAAACCACCTTTGTTTAACATTGCTATTAATTGTTTTTGTAACTCCTTGACGGAGCTTTCCTGGGATTCTCCTGACAAAATATCGTCAACATAGAAATCCTGTAACGTTACTCTACTGGCGATAGGGTAATTGTCTTGTTCGTCTAATGCTAGTTGTTGTAGTGTTCTCACGGCCAGATAAGGCGCGCTTGTTGTGCCATAAGTGACCGTTGTTAGTTCGTATTCACTAATGGCCTTTTTTGGAGAAAATCTCCATAAAATTCTTTGATATTTATAGTCTTCTTGGTCTATTTTTATGAACCGGTACATTTTCATAATGTCGGCCATGAAAGCAATCTTATGCGTTCTCCAGCGTAATAATATGTTTGATAAGTCTTGTTGAAGTCGTGGTCCTTTATGTAAATTTTCATTAAGGCTTATTTTACTACTTGTTTTACTCGTAGTTTTGTTGTAAGAGAGTCTTCTTTTATTACCGCTTGGTGGGGAATATAATACTCTCCTGTGTAATATTCTGGTTTAGGTACTTTTCTCATATGACCCATATTTAGGTACTCGTACATAAATTCCTTGTATTGTTGACGTAAATTTTCATTTTTTTCGAACTGACGTTCTAGTTGTAATAGTCGAGCCACGGCTTTTTTCCTTGACTCGCCATATTTTATGTTCGCGTCCTTAAACGGCAGTCGTATTGTAGTGTAACTTCGTATTGTAGTATTTGTATAGTAATTTTCACACAACGCATCATCTTTGGTGAGTGCATAGTGTCGTGGAATTTCTTCTAATTCCCAAAATTTTGTTAATTGTTCTATGTCGTCGGTGCGAGTCATCATGCTTAATACTTTGATGCCACCGTTTGTATCTTGCGGATATAACCCGGATAAAATCCAACCCAATTCTGTTTCTTGAGCGATTATACCGCCTTGTAGTCGTTTAAAACCTTGTAATAGTATTTTACTGTATTCTTGGGCACCTAAAATTATGTCTATAGGTCCCTTTTTGTTGTACGTTGGGTCTACCAATAGAACATAGTCCAACTCTTGTAATTGTTGTAAGTTACTTCTTGGTAACGAGTTTGTAAGCTTCGGTAGTACTATAAGCGTTACAGGTAGTCTGTACTCACTAGAGTACCTTGGTTGTAGGTTTATGTTAATTGTATATTTCGATGTCTTAGGTTCGTTGTCTCCAATGCCTTTTATTTCGGCTCGAACCTTTTGTCTTGGATATGACAGCAGTTGTGCTACTTCTTCCGTGCAAAATGACGCTTCTGAACCTTGGTCACACAATATTCTTAATAATTGTGGTGTTCCATCATACGACGTGGTTTGTAATAGGGTTGTGGCTAATAAGACCGTATTTTTTGCCTCTAAATTGGTAGCTGATAAGTTCGATAGCGTTGTGTTTTGTTTTTTATCACTCACAGTTGGTTTAGGAGTGAAATTTTTCGTATACTCAGAAGACTCTGGTTGTCTTTTAATTGAATCGAATGTTCGGTGTAATAGTGTGTTATGACCTTTATGTTGACATATTTCACATTTTGTAAAAAACTCGCTCATGCATTGTATTTCTTTATCATGATTTAAGCAGCGTTTGTACATTCCTTTGTCCGAGGCTTCCTTATATCGTTGTGTTACGTTCAAGGTTTTAAAACTAGGGCATTTATTTATATTATGTTCTGTGCTTTTGCAGTACCAGCAATGTTTACTTTTTGATGATTCTGCTATTGGTACGTGCGTTCCTCGTTGTTTATTTATTGTATGATTCAGCGAGTTATTACTCAGGTGATTATACGTAATTTTTTGCTGATCGTAGGACTTTAAACTTTTAAATCTTTTTTCTAAAAACTGTAACATTTCTTCAAACGATTCCAATTTGTTTGGGTGTTGTAACTGATCCTCGTATTTTGAATCAGTTTGTTGGTCCCATTTCCTGGCCAAAAGTCTAGCCAAAATAGGGTCCCATGTTGAAATGTCAATCCCTTGATGTTTTAAAGATTCCAAACATTCTTTTATGGTATCGTGCATGTTTCTTAAACCCGCTGCATTCGCAACATTTAGCTTGGGTAAATCTAATAATTTATCGATGAATTTAATTGATATCATTCGTTCGTCTTCATAACGTTGCGTAAGCAATTTCCACGCGGTTTCATAGTTCGATTCACTTATCGTTAGATGACGTATAATTTTTGCTGCGTCACCTTTTACATTTGTCTTTAAATATTGCATCTTTTCTACTAATGAAATATATTTATCTTCATGAATAATTTTTTTGAATAAATCATGAAAAGTATACCATGAGTCATAACTCCCAGTAAAAGTTGGAATAGAGATACGGGGTAGTTTTCCTGACGACTGTGTTAAGGTCATTTTTTCGCTGGAACTGTCATGGATTTTTTCTTCCAGCATCTCCATTGTAGTATCGAACTCAGTTTGGGTGTTTTCAAAATATTTATTTTTGAAGTAAAGGTGTCCCGATGTATCCTCCTCCAATAATAATTCAATGTGTGTTTCTTCAATATCCTGCCATCGTTTTTGTAAATTGTTTATTGTAGTTTGTAAATGCCATATAGGTTTGTTTTCAGTGACTGATTCTTTCGCCTGAATTAGCCTTTTTAACATCTGGGATATCCGGAACATTTGTATAAACGTCTTGGGATTCCCTCTCCCTTCTTCTTCGTTTGTGTTTTGTTCTTCAGGTTCATATATCGCCTGAACAAGTTGAAGTCTTTCTTCATATTTTTGTAGGTGGGCTAAGCCCTCGTTGTATTGTTTCTGGATATTTCCAAAGTAATTTGTGGTGATATATTTGTGAGATGATAACATCTCTTGTTTCTCCAGTTTCGAGTGATTCTCTTGCACCCGTTGGAAAATAGTAGTTAGTGTTTGTCTTTTTTCGTCAATGTATTTTTGTGTTCTTCGGCTCACGGAGTCCTTTTTAATGTTTGTAATTATCCTCCTGATCTCGTTATAATCCTCCTCCTGGCTCCTGATTGCTGTGTTTATTTCTTGTATGTCCATAGTGCTTCTTTTGTCTTCTTCCCTAATAGCCCTACCCTAACTTCCCTACTACTAATGTTTTAAGTCAATACTTATCGTACCTGCGCTCTCGCTATAACACGTCCCTGAAGGTGCGACTTCTCAATCAGCTGGTGAGTCCCGCTTGTAGGAGGCCAGTGACCGAACCGCAACGAGAGGCTTTCTGACAGAGTACGTAAGTAAAAGTCCTTCAGTCAATTCCGAAACTGATGCTTTGTTGAGTACACCAGCCCGTTCTTAACTGATTTGTATGTCTGTTATGTCAAACCTACGGGGGCGGGTTAGAGGGAGGAAAAAAACTTTACTTTTTACTCGAAGGACCAAATGGTCTCGAAGGATCAAATGTACGGCGTCGTATGGGCTTATGGACTAACGCCGTGTTTGACAGAAGAACCTAAGGTTATAGTTTGATGTACCTAAAGCCCTTAAGTTCCTAGCCTATCTGATGGGATACCTGCACCGCGCTACCTAAGGTGACAGGTAGATGTGAGATGGATGTTGGGTTGAGGATTGGTAATTCTCACTGCCAGTCAAGCAGGCTCACAAGACTGATCAGAACTGACGGCTAAGGGTGTCTTGGCCACAGTGAGATGGAGGTTTGGGTGGAGGATTGGTAATTCTCACTGCCAGTCAAGCAGGCTCACAAAACTGATCAGAACTGACGGCTAAGGGTGTCTTGGCCGCAGTGAGAGGGATGTAAATGAGAGATGAATAAATTCAAATCTGATTTATTTTACAAAATGTACACCTTATATACTACTTATTGCTAATACACACATATACCATTTTGTGTTAGTGTGTCGTAAGTGTGAAGTGTAACGCAGCGTCTTTTAATCATGTCAGTGCGAATTTTGCACATTTGTATGTTGACATGTTCTACTTGTATGTTGACATGCTCTACTTATGAATTTGCTGCGTTGCATGTTCAATGTGCATTGAACACTCTCCACACCTCTTTAACTTGTATATAAACGAGCTGATAGAAGTCCTCAGCAGACAACCGATCGGATGCTATATAGATGGTACTTGTATCAATAATATTAGCTTTGCTGACGATATGGTGCTGCTGGCCCCTTCTGTCAGTGCACTCAGGAAATTGTTGGCCGCATGTGAAAACTACGCTGAAAGTCATGGGTATAATACCAAAAAAAGTGAGTTCATGGTGTTTGCACCTAGGGGCAAAAACCTAGCAGTGGTACCGCCCGTTATGTTATATGGGACTGCTTTAAAACGCGTTACTCATTTTAAATACCTAGGGCACATTGTTTGTGATAGTCTGAGTGATGAGTTAGACATAGAGAGGGAGCGAAGAGCGTTGACCGTGAGAGCTAACATGTTGGTCCGTAGGTTCTATCGATGCTCAAGAGAGGTTAAAATTACTTTGTTTAAGTCCTTTTGCCAAACATTCTACGCGTGTGGTCTGTGGTCTACGTGCACTCAAAAATCGGTCAACGCCCTTCGTGTCCAATATAATAATGCGTTTAGGATGCTGTTGGGGCTCCCACGGTTCTGTAGCGCGTCTGGTATGTTTTCCGAAGCACGCACCGATGGGTTCCATGCATGTATGCGGAAAAAAGTCGCATCGCTGCTGTGCAGAGTCTGTGCGAGCACCAACACCATCCTGAAGACCTTAGCTGCTAAGTGGGATAGCCCTTTCTTCAGACACTGGGCTCGGACGCTGATGGCATAGGAGACTATTCTATCAGTGTTCGAATACAGTTGTTTCTGTTTCTATTTTTATGTATTTTCACCTTACTTCTAACATAGGTTAAGTTTAATTACTAACACTAATATGGATCCTTGATGTCTGAATTAAATTACATTATTATTATTATTATTATTATTTGTTTTTAACCTTGTTGTACTCCCAGGTGATTGGGGTATTTTTTCCATTTATTGCGGGTACAAAACCAAGCAATAAAAGGTTTATGAGAAATGAAAATACTACGTATTAACATAGTACGTAATATACGAACAATAGATGAATACACAAAATATTATTCATAATATATACAGACTATATATACAGATATGTAAGAGAATTTCCATTTATAATGATAGAAATTTTCTCACAATTCTGCAGGTATTGAGAATGGTAGCTTTTTGAAGAAGGATGTATGTTAACTTATGTATGCCTAATGTTTCCAGACTGGTGTGTAGTGTATGGGGTATGATGCCTGTAGTAGAGAGAACTACTGGGACTGTAATTACTGTTTGGACTTTCCATTGACTTCGGAGTTCTATAGATAGATCGGTATATTTTGCTATTTTACTCGAGAAAGTGGAAGTTAGGTTGTGTGTGTTAGGTATAGCGATATCAATTAGGTATACTGTGTTCTTGTTCTTGTCATGTAATATGATGTCCGGTCTATTGAAGTGAATTGTTTTGTCGGTGATGATGGTACGATCCCAGTACAATTTGTAGTTAGCAGATTCTAAAATGGTTTGTGGTGTGTATTTATAATATGGTGTTTTCTGTGTTTGTGTAATGAGTGAGTGTTTAAATGCAAGGTGTTGATGAATGATGGCAGCAACTTGGTCGTGTCTATGTTTGTAGTCTGTTTGAACTATGCTCTTGCATGCTCCTGTGATATGTTGGATGGTTTCTGAACTACAGTGGCATCGTCTGCATAAGTCGGTAGGTAAATTGGGTCGTCTAATGATATATTTTTGATAGTTGCGTGTGTCAATAACTTGATCTTGAATGGCCACCATAAACGCCTCCGTTTCAGGGAAGAGCTCTCCACGCCGCAGCCATTCGTTCGACGCATCTTTGTCGACGTGTGTTTGGCTGAGATCGGCTAGATGCCTTCCGTGGAGCGACTTTTGGGACCAGACTGCTATTTTTTGCTGTTTGCTAATGGTGTTTTCATTTGGTTGTATATTTCTGTCATGTAGATTAAGAGGTGTGTATTTGTTATCTATTGATGTGATAAATTTGTGGAGGTCAGTTATTTGGGCTTTTGAGTGAAAATAGTTTCGAAGTTTAGTGACCAGGCTATTATGTAAGTTTCGGATATCAATTAAACCTATTCCTCCATCTTGACGTGGCAGGGTGAGTCGTTGGATACAAGATTTCGGGTGGTGTTTTCTATGAGCGGTCATGTGTGTGTTGATAATTCGTTGTAATTTTGTCAAATCGGTTTGGGACCAGTTAATAATTCCAAAAGAATAGGTTAGTATAGGTATTGCATAAGTGTTGATAGCTTTAACTATGTTTCGGGAATTGAGTTGTGATTTCAGTATCTGATTTAATCGGGATTTAAACTTTTTTGTCAGGTCTAATTTCGTTTGCTTTTGCATTATCTGCTTAGCTTGGTGAAAGCCTAGGTATTTATATGTACTGTTTTCATCCATTGCTTGTATTTCTTCTCCTGAGTCTAATGTGTATGTATTACTAATGGTCTTTCCACGGCTTATAGAGTGTATCCTGCATTTATCTACACCAAATGACATGTGAATATCAGAAGAAAATGACTGCGTAATATCTGCTAGTGTTGTGAGTTCAGTGATGTCGGTGGCGTAAAGTTTGATGTCATCCATGTACATTAAGTGTGAAAGAGTATGATGTGTGTTATTGTGTTTTAGGGGGAATCCGATATTTGTGTTGTTGAGTAATTGAGACAGGGGGTTTAATGCCATGCAGAACCATAGAGGACTCAGCGCATCACCTTGAAAGATGCCTCTTTGGATTTTGATCGGTTCAGTAGTTAATGATGTACCGTTGCTTGTTACTTTTAGCCTAGTATTCCATTGTAGCATGACATCGTGCAAAAAGGTTATGAGGATTGGGTGAATTTTGTATTGTTTTAAAACATGTAGTAACCAGCTATGAGGGACTGAGTCAAATGCCTTTTTGTAGTCTATATACATTGTGTGAATGTTTCTGTTTTTGGTCTGTGCCTGTCTCATAACTATTGCATCTATGGTAAGTTGTTCTTTACAGCCTTGGCTATTTTTCTTACAACCTTTCTGTTGTTCTGCAAGCGTGTCATTTTGGTTCAAGTGGTAATGTATTATAGTGCTGATGCATCCAGTGATAATTTTATATAAGGTCTGTAGGCATGTAATAGGTCTATAGTTAGCCGGGTTTTTTAGGTCCGAACCCTTTGGTAGCATATAAGTGATTCCATTAGTTATAAACTTCGGTAGTGTGTTTGGGTATTGTATGAAATTGTTAATTTGATTGTGGAGGTAAGAATGTGTGCAACTAAACTTTTTATACCAATAATTGTGTATATTATCAGTCCCGGGCGCTTTCCAGTTATGTGTACGTTTAATAATTTGGGTTAATGTATCCATGGATATATTCGGGAAATTCATATCGGTCGTGTTTGCTGTTGTATCTTGCGTAGTTTTTAGCCAATCTGCTTCTATATTATGGTGTACTGGGTTCTCCCAGATGTTTGCCCAAAATTGTCGTAAATTTTGTGCTGTTGGTGACTCTGTTTCTGTTGTTGTATTGTTTTGTTTCGTAGTTGTTAGGTGTCTGTAAAATAGTTTTTCATTGTGATTAAATGTATAATTCTGTTGTTTTCGTTTTGTGCAAGTTAAATATCTCCTGAGTCTATTCGAAGTTGCATTTAGCTTTTGTTTCAAGGTGTCTAAAAAGTGTTGTGGTTCTGTGTTAGGCTCTTCGTGTTGTGTATGGGTTTTGTATTTGGTTTTTATTTCTTCAACTGTTCTAACTATTCTTTGGTTTCTATTGCCTGCTATGTATTGTGTAAGTCGGCCTATTTCCAATCTATATGTTTCAATTCTGCTTTCAATTCTTCTTTGCCACGGTGGTTTGTTAGTACGGTTACGATTATTTCTGTTACAATTAAATTTTGTGCCGTTACAGGTGGCTGCAGTAAAGGCTGCCGCGTATATTATAGTGTGTAAGGTGTTAAAGTCTGTGGTGTTATTTAGATATTTGGGTAGTATTTCTATGTTTAGGTGATGTACTATCTGAGAAAATTTACGAGAGGATTTCTGTTTAGGTATATATGGTCTTGTTTCAGGGTCTGTGTTATTAAATTGCGTGAATGAATTGTTGAACCCTTGTTCAACTTGTTTAAGTAGTTCTCTATTTGCCTGCCTTACTCTAAAATTATCTTTAGTACTCCTGTTTGTGGCCAAACAGTGTTCCGGTGACAAGTCTAATTGTGTGTCGTCGGTGTTGTTTGTATCATTAATTTGAGTGTTATAAGTTTGATCATCTATTGCGAGGCTTTCATTCTTATCGAGTTGGGTTTGTATGCCTAGTTTTATTTGTATCTCTTTTTTTATCTCATCTATTTTGTAAGTTGGTATGTTCTTGTTGTTAAATATTAATCTTCTTTGGTCGGCAATGCGTTGTTCTGTGAGGTGTGATAAGTGTGGTTGTCTAGACATGAATAAATCAAACATGTTTTGACGATATGAAGTTTTTTTGGTTTCTAACTCGGTAACTTCAAGGTAACATCTGACTATTTCTTCATTTAGTTCGGTTGACCATTTCATTCTAGTATTCGTTTGTGGAAGAGAGGGAATGTTAGCTGAATGATTGGTGTTTGGTGTGTGTGAATGATTTTCAATTTGTAATATATTCTTTACTTCATTACTAATTTCATCTAAGATGTTTTCTGGCAATAGTTTTCTCCTTAATATGGCTCTACGTTGGTCTCCTATTCGTTGACGTGTTGCTTGCATTTCGGGAAACTTTGTGCTGAATTCTTGATGAAGGGGCTCTAAATAGTTATTAATAAGTGTAGTCTCGCATTTGGTTATGAGAAGATATGTGCGCCATATGAAACGGTTCATTTCTTCTGTCCATCTTTTACGCGCACGTAAAGGGCCAGCAGTGGATGCAGGGTTTACAGCGACTGCCTCCTGCATAACAGCTGTTGACCTTGTTGACCTTAATGAATATGAAGATGATGGAGATGAATTTGGTGAGCGGAATAGGGAATGAGTCGAAGAAGGTGATGGCACGTCAGAGAAGAGTGAATGGCTATAGCGTGAGGATGGAGTGGGTGATGGTGATTGATCGGCTGTAGTATTTTGTTCGAGAGGAACCCGCCTGTTCAGTCCCCCGTCGCCAACGGTTCGCATGCTGCGGCATCCAGCGTCAGCTCCAGATGCGCCCCAACGACCTCTGGGCAGCGGCCGTAAACTATATCTTCTACTTTCCGTTATCTCCACTGAAGGGTTTCCAGTGCCTAACGGTGATGTCTCTGAGTTTATTTCACTTATTGAATCGGAGTCCGTGTGTATTGTTTTGGTCGTTTGACGGTTTGATCTCGTCACTCGGGGATTCTTCGCACCCCTAGGTCCAGCCTCAGCCTGTCTCCCGTCAATGACAGAGCTGCTTCTGGTCCCGCCGAGCACTTGGGGCCGTTTTGAACTACTTCTTGTCAATACCATTTTCTTCTTTTGGGGTTGGGACCGTTAGTTGGAAAGGGTTAAGCCGAGATGTTATTAGCTTTTATATTGTCTCACCCATTTTGGGGTATGGTCTAGCTGACAGTGACCTGATTGTACATACCTTTCCGTAAGCCCCCCTACCACGTCAAGGTGGTCCCCCAGGGGGGTTATTATTATTATTATTATTAATACCGTGGGCGTTGTTGTGATCCCACTTCTGATGAAGAGGACTAAGACTGATTGTTGAGATCGCTCGCCATCGTCACCGGTAGGACTTCCATATGCGTAGGTTGCCGACTGTCTTCATGTATCCGTTTACTGCTTTCCGTGTGGGTAGACTATTGTTGCAGTTGGTGTTAACCCCTTTTGAGATGTATAAGTCGCTGAAGCTATTTAAAAACAAATAATATTTCTTATTAAAATAGTTTTACAATTCTATTTATTCTTGACGTGTAAATTCTATCTGACAACGAATTCTATTTTTCAAATTAATTAACCAGTCTCTATGGCTCATGATACAAAAATCCACAGAGGCCGTCTCACTCCGTCATATATTTAACCATATTTTATCCAGTCCATCATATGGACCTCTATATAACTTTGTGAACCAATCATGTGTATGTGATCACATAGCTGCAATGATCCACTCTCGCGGGGTGGCTACCAATATACAGCCTGTGAAGGCCAAGGTTCAATGTTAAACAAATAACACGACCACTACTCTAATGACAGAGAATTTCATCATAACCGGATCTCATGGTGTGACAATGCCAATGTGTGAGGATATTCAAATACTCGAAGAGACTCCAGAGCAAACCAAAAGAAATACAAACAAAAATCTAGATTACCATTGATCGTGATTATTGAACTATAAGTTTGGTGGGCCTTCTTAACTTTGCACGAAGCCAATATTTTCAGTAAAGAGGTTTTATACGGCAGCATTGCCAAAAGCTGCTGATATCATTGCACAGCTTACAATTTAAACAGCCGTCTCTCGCGGGGACAAGGCATTCTAAAACAAGCATTTCCATCGCGTGGAACTCGACATACCGTACGTGAACCCATTACGTGCATGTGCTCACATAGCCTAGTACACCACCCTCGCGGGGTGTATACCAATAGGCACTGTGAAGGCCAAGGTCCGATGTCAAACAAACTACACGACCACTACTCTTGATGAAAGAGTATTTCATCATAAGCCTCCCGGCCTGACCTGTTCAAGGACGTTCAAATTCTCGAAGAGGCCCCAGAGAAAACTAAAAGTACGTACAATGACTTGCACCTTCAAGCAGTTCAGTTAGCACATTACCGTGCCCAATGGAAGGGAGTGGGGGAACCAAGAATGGTATTGGAATTAAGTCGGCGGTATCATATACCTTTTGTTTAAACACAGATTCGTAATGGCTAAGTTACCGACCTACCGTATCAGTGTCGCGGGTTCGAATCCCACTCAGGGTAACACTTTGTGCGACTCGCACTTGAAGGGATTATTTCCTTGGTGCAGGGTTTATCTTTAAGGTATTGTGCATAATCTTGTCTCATCAGAGATGACAAATATTGTACTCAAGATGAAGGAACAGGGCGTACCAAAAATAGCACCTCCGCCATACTTACTGGTGCCAAAGTTCGATAGATCAGCTCTACCAATTTTAAATCTAAAAGCGCTAAACACATTTTGTGCAGGTGGCTCCCTTCCACCTGATAAATAATCTCGGGTGTACTTCCACCTGTCAATTGCACATTCACACAAGACGTGCCGACGTCTTGTATGCAATCACGAATTACTCGAAATAACATCGTCTCTCATGGGAACGAGTTCATAAAGAAGCACGAGTAAACTATCGGCAGTCACAAATGATCGCAGAATACGCCACCGATTTATTGGCGAACGGATAACTGTCATTACCCAACTCGTCTTGCATTATCCTCTCCTGGTCATCTTTTGACGATCGATGTCGCGAATTTGGTTTAGGGAGCACAACTCTAAGAGATAATAATGTCGGGACCCTGTTCTCATTTAAAGTCAAGCTCACTTTTACTTGGGAACAACTTGGTACTATAGCAAGACAGTTATCGGATATCTTCCCAAAAAGGGGAGGGGGGGTTCTCAAAATCGTAACCCCTAATGGAAATGCATTAAATACATTTCAATATACATATCTCCCAAGTATATAGAACAAAGACTGAGCGCCTTATCTGTTCTTGCCAGCTTCCAGAACGGCATCTCCGGCCAGATTATGTAGAGATAGTACATATTTTAAAAGTGGGGAACGCCTATATTGATGTATTTGCGTCAACAACAGCCCACGTTAGTACGCAATTGTCTCAGGTTTGTAGGACTGGGAAGCCCTATTTACGACGCATTTTAGTGTTCTGTGGAACTATCTACTAGCTTGGGCGTACCTCGCCTGTTTCTTATCCCCAAATCTTATTCAGGTGCCAAGAATATTCCTATTAGTAGTGGATGGATAAAGGTATTTGGTGAGGTGGTCTTAAGTCTCTAGAGCCCTAGATAACTCTTTAATTGTAAGAAATTTCCAGACATCAAAACGATACAGCAAATGGGGTTCCCACCTCCACAAATCAAGAAAATTCACACTCATAGTGTGGAAATGTGGATGTGGTAGTCTCAAGACGGAGTGAAATCATTATTTAAAGATTCTTTCTTGGTGTAAGTTTACGATAAGCACTTGTAAGGCAGCATAGAAATTTTCTGCAATAACGGAAACTTGTTGGACGTGAAACACCTTAGTTCGCCCTTAACCATGCACGCTGCAAAGTGTTCGAAACGTTGGGTAATCAAAAATCAAATACACACGCGATAAAATCCGTAGTTTTATTTAAAATGTGTAATAGCATATAAACTTCAAGTTACGTTGGTTAATAATAATATCGATTTAGAAAATCGCACAGGTTCACAATTCACTTACGTTCTATGTAATTTATATTAATTTATAATTGTCTTACAATACAATTATGTTGCATAAATTGATTGTTTCCTCATTATGTAGTGCTAATACTTCAAGTTGCTGAAGTTCACACGTTCTTTAAATTATAAAATGTAGATTGCCTTTTTAAAATGTTTCCATAATGGAATGTTAGTAAGCTGGTGTTTTTTATTGCTAAATTTTTCATAGATACACCAATACTATTACTATGTTTAGATAGACGCATACACGATCTGACCCTTCTTAGGTCAGTTCCTAACGGATGTATAAAGTCAAACAACAGTTTAGTATTTGTATGCAATTTGATTCAAAAAAGATTGCAGACTTTATCATAATCCTAATAATCGTAACCTATATCCCTTGTACTGGATAATCGCATCCGCAACGCATACTATCTTTAGTAAAAGACGTATTGCTGAGGGCTTTTCAGTTTATCACAATCAGCGATTCAGCTAGAGCAGCTTCACGTGAGATAATATATCAGGATTGAAAAAAAAAAAAAAAAAAATATTCAAACAAGCTGGAATTACAACTGCTGCTGGTAGGACAGCAAATAGCTGCTGCAGACCTTAGTATGCAGTTGCTAGTAAAAGTTGGCTAGATTAACTACCCATTAGACAATATTCTAACCCTAGAGGCAATTAGCAATCTGCGAAAACATTCGACAACATCTGAGAGGTAAAATATTAGTCTGATAAATCTGTTACACAGGTGCTTATTCCAATAAGATTAGAAATTGGTTTGATTCCTATTCATTAAATGCTAACGCGCAGTGCAAATTGATATATCCTTTAAATAAAATTAATATACTTAAAATACGTAGTAGAAGTACTTAAAATTTCTTATTTGGTCTCTTTAGGGACTTATCCATTCTTAGTGACGCCACCAGGCGATAACAAACAGGTCTCAATTAAAAATTTCCAGTGACGGTAAATTATTTTAATAGAAGCGTTTTACCTGAAATAAAACGTATATTAAAATACTTACCTCACTGGAAACTTTGCTTAAATTTCTGCCTGGTGTAATTGAGCTAATGAAGATATTTTGCTAGTGACATTTTAAGAAAATTAAACTGCGCATAACTGCCTAATGGCGCCACTGGACCGGAAATAAAGTCAAATTAAGTACCAAAATTGGTATAAAATTGACGGAAACGGATATGCTCTCTCTCAATTAAAAGTTTCCAGTGAGGTAAGTATTTTAATATACATTTTATTTCAGGTAAAACGCTTCTATTATATCCCTCAGTCGCCTTTTACCATACCTACGGGTAAGAGAGGGGGTGTTGAATTGTATTCTTACTCCGTCACTACACAGAAAATTTTTATCATCTTCATCATAATTTTACCAGATTTTATCGCATATAAATTTGATTTATCGTTTTATGAGGTTTCAAACACTTTTCAGTGTTTATGATCTGAGATGATAAACACTTTTTTTAAATGTGTAATACGCGAGTATTACATATCAATATCGGAAGTAATTTTAAGACTTTCTTTGTCTAAAAACCAACTCCATTACTATAATTTGCTATTACCTACCTATTATATACTAACCTTTTTTAACTGTTTGAAACTTTGAAAATAAATGAGCAATCTGGGCTAAAGTATTCGGCATTGTCCAGGTTTAACCTTTTTTATTCTTGAAAAGAATTCGCTAACTTAAACTTTCTTTTGTTAAATTAAAACTGTTTTATGCTACTTTTACTTTAAATGAATAAGATTTAAAGATTTTTCTTTACTGTCGAGTCACTATGTCATAGTAAATTGGAATAACTAATGCTTATTGTCACGAACTGTATCTACGTTTTTGTTTTAAATTTAGGCTAGACTTAAGGCTATTTAAATATTAATGTTACATTGTAAATAAAACTATTTTAGGGATTTTATCGCGTTTGTATTTGATTTTTAATTGCCCAAAATTTCGAACACTTTACAGCGTTCATTGTTACGGGCGGACTAAGATGTCTCACGTCCATAGTCATCGTTATTACAGAGATTTATAACTAAAGAATTAGTTATTAAATTTTGACCCACATTTTGGTACAAATTTAATGCTATTAAGTAAGTAAATTTTATACTACAAGAAGAAAATGATGAAAAAAATACATTGTTTTTAGTTAGTAATTATGAAACATTTACACCACATCGAGAACGATTCAGTAAGAAAACTCAGAGGACGTGATGCTAAATCATTATTGATTTTTAAAAGGTGGTTCACTTTATCTTACTAAAAGTTTTTTGATTTACAAAATAATTCTTAAATATTATTGTGGGTCAAATCTATACAATGCCGTGCCTTATAGTCTTGTGGTGGTCTTACTGGTTTTATTTTTAATTATATTTATAACAGGATCTCAGTAGCTCAAGACTTTTGGGAGAGTCATCGAGCTACAATGATTAAAAGAAAGAAATTGAGCTGCGAAGGGCACGATAATCCTCAGGTCTGTAAAACTGCTAAATAATTTCAGATAATATCCTATTTCTTTTGTGCAATTAAAGTTAAAGTAAAAGAAAAGGGGGAAAAATACAGAGAGAACTTCTAGTAACACAGAGTCAAACTTCGTAGTGTTACCGGAAGCGAAGTAGGTAGATATAAAGTTTCTTATGACTTCTAGTGAAACGTGCAAAAAAATTCGTTTCATTTTTTATATTTAATAATGAACTTGTAAATGTTAAAAAAGATCTAAAAATCGTTTGTAATGATATATGTATAAAACAAAGGATAAAGTAATCCACAATAATGGTAAAAATGAATTGGGTTATTTATGAAGTTATTTATTTAGAAGTAATAATATACTGGTACTTATTGAATTAAATACTTAGGTATGTGGTGTATTTAGTGCCACAAAATTACCCTTTAGTCATATAATTAAAAATAATATCAGAAAAATTACTTTTCGTTTTCAGTTTAACTCAATAAAACGGATCTCTAACATTGTATACTAGATCACCCGCGCCACTTCGTTTGTTATGTAAGAGAAAGAGAGGGTTAGAAAGAATGCGTCGTAGGTAATTGTCAACGTATGTTCTTAAATATATATATATACAATTTTATGCAATATGCTAGACCGATCACGACACTGTTATATCATCCCAGAGTAAGTTCTTGGGAGAGGTCAAAAAGTTCCATGGACAGTTGCTTAAATCATCCCAGAACCCTGTTGCCGGCGTTCCTAAGTAGTGGACCAAGGGATGCGCTACTTTCCAAGACGAGAAATAAACCGCTCTTAAGAAATTACAGACTCATCTTAATATTGGGCCACGTGTAGAAATTATTTTCAAGAGTTATAACAAACGGACTCGCGTACAAACGCGAAAAGTTCCAGCCGCTTGAATAAGCTGAATTCTGAAAAGGTTATAGTCCCATAGAACACATGCCGTATGCATGTGGTCTACTCCAGATTATATAAAAGATCGAGGAGTATAATCAGCCTCTGTGTCTAGTGTTTGTGGTCTATGTAAAGGTCTTTAATTTCGTCGAAACTTGGGTAGTACTGCAGTCCCTTCAGGCGTGCCAGATTGACTATCGATACATTGAATTACCGCAGTGTTTGCATAGAAGCGCTAACATGTCGGTCCGCATCCGGGATAAGAGTACGAAACCGATCTAGTTCTAGAGAGGTGAGCGGGACGTCATTTCCCTAAAACTGTTCACCACTACACTGGAAGATGTCTTCAAGTTCCTACCTTGACCGGAGCCGGCATCAACATAATCGGCGAATACATCACTCACCTTCGATTTAATGACGATATTACAGTCATGGTAGAATCCTTGGAGGACCTTGGGTATAGTGATAATCAAAGACCTCAGCAGGGTTTCTCCACTAATGGCGCTACAAATAAACATGGACAAAACGAAAGTCATGTCTAATGTCCATGTTATTACTGTACCTATCCTAGTTGGGAATGCGATTCTCCAAGTTATTGATCATTATATTTACCTAGGACAAACAGTCCTGTAAGGTAGATCCAATTCCGAAAAAAAAGGTCAGTCGATGAATCCATTTTGTCCAGGCAGCATTCAAAATACTTAAGAGGAGCTTCTCGTTCAATGCAGTGTCTGAAAACAAAAGTTAATAAAACTGGATAAGACCTACGGCGCTGAAGCATGGTCTCTAAATGTTGACCTCATAAAAACGTTCAAAGTCTCTCAACGTGTTATGGAGAGAGCTATGCTTATTATTTCTCTAGTGATAAAATTAGCACGTTGGTTCTCGATTGGCGATCATGAATCGGACGACGCAGCACTCGTGGAGAGACTTATGTCCAATAGTGGTCGTCTATGGGCTGATGGATGGATGGATGGATATATTTATATATAAATTGAATTAAGTAAAGTAGAAATTACTTTCATACTATAATATATCAATTTCATCTATTTTGCAGTAGATGTTCACTATTAATGAATGAAGAAGTGCTAAAATATATTATTGATTAGAAATTGTTGAAACGTCATTAATCAATTTCTATTAATAAAGTCATAAATATTATACACAACCTCCTATTACATATTAATCAAGTGTAGGTAGTGATATATGATGCTCTTGTGTGTAAATAAAACTATTTTTAACTCTCGACGTAAAATGAGGGGTATAATGATCGATAACTTCGAGAATCGTATTACAACTAGGACGAGTAAAATGAGATGAGCATTTGACATTACTTTCATTTTTTTCACATTCAAAATTCTAGTTGGATTACCCTACTAAGATCTTTGAATATCCATCCATCCTTGGAGGACCTTAAAATCGAAGGTGAATGATGATACGTCGTTGATATTGATTCCGAGTCCAGTCGTCTAAGAGCTTGAAGACATGGGCACTATCTTTCAATGCAGTGATGAAGAGTTTCGGAGAGATAACATTTCTCTGTCCCACATCTTTCTGCAGTTGGATTGGTTTTGTAGTTTTATTCCAGACGCGAACTGGTATAGTGAGGTTCTTATACAAACACTTCCATATAACAAGAGTCAATTTAGCATCGCTGAAGGGACTGCAGTACCGCCCAAATTTTTATGAAATCAAATCAAATCTAATCTAATAATTTATTCTACAAAAACCCCATAAGGGCACTTACATATTGTTAAATTTACAAATCGTTGAAACAATCCAATAACTTACCACTGGATTGTAGTGTTGCAAGACCAAGACGAGACTTGGACCAGTCTTGGTATTGGTCTTGCAACAGCACACCTGGTCTCGTCTTGGTCTTGGTATTGCACACTCGAGCCTTGGTCTTGGTCTTGGTATTGCAGCAAGAGTCTCGCAAAGTCTTGCAAGTCTTGCAGTTGGAATAACGTAACAGTCATTTATCATGGCAATGAAAAATCCAACTAAATTAATCAAATGTCATCCTATCCTATCTATCCATCTGCTAGTCTATAGTCCACTATTGAATATAACCCTTACTACTGGGAAAAATTACTCTCCTATTCCCCTGGACATTAGACAGAGTTACTAATCCTATGACAAAGGAAGGAATTTTGAGCCTGTTTTCTTAAGACGTCACCACACGGGGCAGTTGATACAATAAATTTTATGTCATTTAACATTCCCCCTTTCCAACAAAAAAGATTTTTTCAATTTGATTGGCAAGCGACGGAGTTATTTGACCACTGACGACAAGTCACCCTGCTCCGGTGGTCGGACCAATAACGAGGCGACGTGGTTACGGATGGGTTATGCGCCCGCGCGCCGTCCTTTCGTCGCCCCGGACAGAATGGACCGCGTGTGCGCTTACCATAGCCCACCCATAAAAAAAAGCGACGGAGAGCACGAAATAACACAAAAAAAAATACAAGCATTTGAATTGAGAACTTCCTCTTTTTTTAAAAGTCGGTTAAAACGAGTTATGATAGCTAAAAATGGTTATTTATCATAATCATCTATTTCTTTTTTTTTTTCAATACATATATTAGGTATAATATATGTAATTTAAAATACAAGGAAGAATTTTTACTTGAAGAATAGTTTTTAGGATATAGAATGCCATCTTTTAAATATATGTAGGTATATCAATGCCGGTGGATCGCTCAATTAATAATGGGCGCAAAATAAGTTGAGTTCTAGAGGTCGCACGTCGCTCTTACGTCATTGCAGATGGTTCAGATAAAGAGTGACCTACCCGCGCACTAACTTAAGTACCTATGCATACTTACAAATTTACGACTTATAAGTACTTATTTCATTAGAATAGGTACTTGTTTTATTTTGAAACTATAGATCTCAGCATGTTCACAGAGCTATGTTCTATTCGACATATTCACTCGTATACATCTATTCACCTACAAGGACAAAGAGTCATGCTGCATTACAAGAGATCCGCCATACCTAATAGTTGCGCAATAAAAAGGGATGTGTTAATGACGATATTTATACCTATAATTAAAAAACCTATCTACCTCTAGATATATTTAATACTAGATGTTCCACCAGTTTCGCTTGCTTGACTCACGTATCCATATAATGCTATTATTTCGTTTAAATACCCATATCGCCCCCTGGCGTTAAAAATAATTTCACTATTTACATGTAATATCCATAACATACCTACTTACTTTAATCACAATGTTTGTTATCTAAGTAGATAGTTGCCGTAACAATGGCTACTACAGACAACGCTTGGCAGCTAATGCTTAAAAATTTTGCCCGATTTGTTAACCTTAATAGACACTGCTCCAGACCCATTTACCAATATGTCGCAGTGTTATGTATTAAAGCCTAAAACTGTTCTGGATAAACAGACTATCTGACAAAATAACATTCTTTTAAAATACAACTGGTATTTTATGGGATTAGGGCGTTGAAATATACAATTTCATCCGATTTAAAATAAGTAGGTAGTATCTATACGATAATAATAGTTTTTAATAGGTAATATACCTATGAAGAGGGCCACCAAATGTATGATATTCGTCGTCATCGTCACAGCTTATAAAAGTGCCACTGCTGGGCTTAAGCTTCCTTCCAGTAAGAGTACAATTGATCTACTATACCACGCTGGTCAGACATGTTGTTATAGGCTTTTATTTCTAGTTTCACTTCTCTTGCACATGTGTTATATACACAGGGTGCATCAGGTTATGGGGCAACTGTTCGAGTATGTTGTAGTTCAACGGTCATAGATCATAATTAGAATGTATATTATACAAAAACAATATAACATAAAAGTTATAGTGATTATAAAAATGTGTGTCTAAGAGTTTATGCCTTAAATCTTACGCATTTTGTAGGTATGTACAGACAGGATATATGTAAGCATGTAAAACTTCGACAGTATAAATAGGTATTAGATTTGCGCGAACCTTTCAATGGTTAAGTAGGTACAAAGGCGACTCATCAACGGTCATCGGCCGATCAGCTGATTTATGTTAAAGCGAAGTTTGTCTTGCTTATGCGAACGTAATCATTGATTTATTCAAATTCTAATGAACATTTAACAAAATACGAATATGTTGCAGATTAAGTCATTAACTTTATACATTTCAATCAAATTTATACGAAAAAACGATGACAAAATTGAAAACTTACATGTCTCTCAATTCATTAACAAATTGATATTTTTATTTCAATTTTTTTCATGGGTTCCTAACACCATTGCCTCGGTCCGATTTGATATGACATCCACGGGTAAGAGAGTGGTGAATTGTATTCGTACTCTGTCCCTACACGGACACTTATGTAGATTAATTGTAGGCATATTTCTATGTCCAACAACTATGTGAACGTCGTTGGGCTAATGAATAAACGGATATATAAATATGTATAATGGGCAAGAGCACTCTCGTGATTACGGTATTTTTGTCCTTCAGCCTTTCCGAAGAGTAATTCTGAAAAGCCAACACCAACATTTGGAATCGATTGGCCAATAGATGGATATCTCAAGACTGATTTGACTTGCCGTGTAGTGACGGAGTAAGAATACAATTCATCAACCCCTATTTTATCCGCGAGTGCGAACCCACGACTAAGGGCTATAATATATAATATCGGTGCAAGAGAAGGAAAACTTGACATGAAACCCTGTAACAACATGGCCGATCACCATGGCGATTCCCCTTCGGCCACGGCCGATTGCCCTCCTATTATGTAGAAGACACGAGCTCAACCGTAAATAAGCTGACATGGTGATTTGAATTAAATGCAAGACCGCGAGACTCTTGCAGGCTCAGTCTTGGTCTTGCTCAAATCTTGCAGGGCCAGTCTTGGTCTTGGTCTTGCAAAAATTAAGCGGTCTTGGTCTTGGTCTCGGTCTCGCATTTCTCGCAAGACCAAGACCGCAAGACCAAGACTTTTTTGGGCAACACTACTGGATTGGAACAACGCCCGCGCCCACGGGCAAATCCAGTAACATCTTAGCGGTGCGTTATTTTCTTAAATCTTTTAAATCAATGTGTAAGTGCACAATATATAATATTAACTCCAGTGTGACGTTGTTCAAAATATGTATATAAATAAATTATCAAAAAATAATATTTACATTTTTAAAATTTTGTACATCATCTCATGATCATCGTCATCTCAGCCCACATAAGTTTCACTGTTGGGCTCGGGCCTCCTTCACAGTGGGAGGGAAATTAACTTGCTATAACGCGCTGGTCAAACATGTTGGCATAGGGTTTTATATCGATTTTTCCTGCTCTTGCATAGATATTAACTGTCTGTAATATGGTGATATAAGTGTTTTGTCTGTCTGTAGGTGTTCGGGTCCGCAACCGCGCATGGGGCATGGTCGCATTGCAGATCTCATAACGCATAGTGAATGCAGCCAGCTTCGACGTTGATCCCCTCCATCTTAGGCGGTAAGGACAGGCGCGAATGTACGACGGTTGTCCGAAAAAATGGCAAATATGTCCCAATCGAATCGACTCACAGCCCATTACGGTAATCCGGGA
Organism: Lymantria dispar; assembly: GCA_032191425.1. Lineage (NCBI taxonomy): Eukaryota > Metazoa > Arthropoda > Insecta > Lepidoptera > Erebidae > Lymantria > Lymantria dispar. The sequence goes on along the minus strand of CM063452.1, from coordinate 23,817,242 downwards.
GCTCCGTCGGCTGTGTGATAACTGCTGAGCTTGCGGAGGGTCCGGAAAACCTCTATCCAAATGTATACAGATACATTTGGATAGAGGTTTTCCGGGTTACCCTATCCCAGCACAGGCTGGGTTAGGGTATCAACCTCGTATTTAACCCCTTAAGAATGTTTGTTTTTAGATAGTTAATCTTTTTTGAGCCATGAGCACATAGATACGTATATCACTTTATATATTTCTAACATCAAATTTTACTAAATTGGTACCCTCATTTTATATGCTTAGGGGATTCCAAAATCTCTTCATAGCGCACTCTTATGCCATGTAACAAACATTCGTACAAATATAAATATGTATATATATATATATATATATATATATATATATATAAAGCACAACGTGGCACCTATTTTGACATTTATGTTTTTGGTAAGATTATTTACTTTTTTTTTTCGTAGAACGCGCCTTCAGATAGCTCAAAATATAGGTATTGTAAAAACGAAATTCTATAGCAGAATTGATGAATTGATTGAATTGTTTTCCTATAGGCTTACCTATCTCTTATTGGTGATAGAAAGTGACGATATCATAATCATCATTTCAGCCTACTCATTCAGATCATTTCAGTCCACTGCTAGACGTAGGCCTCCCTCATATTTCACCACAAAATGCGGTACTGTGGCGCCTACATCCAACGATGCCCAGCAACTTGCATCAGGTCATCGTTTGATACGCTGTGTCGTGCGATACGTGGTCCTTAAACCTTTCTTCGGTGGCTATATACTAATAATAGTAAATTAAATATGAATATTGAAATACTATTATTTAAATTAAAAGGTAATTTTATATCAGTTACAGTAATTTCATGAGATTTTTTCAAATTCAGATGTTTTTATCTACTTTCACTATGCTAGGATATAGATCATTCATAGGTTGAAGAAAAGACAAAAAAGTACCACGATATAATTTGTCGACGCCACTAACTTCTAGCGCCATCTAATGCCATATAACAAAGACGGTCCGACCTTGAAGAATGAGGTTGGAATGATGTTCGCGAAGAACGACTGAACTATTAAATATTGTATGATTTTTATTACTCTTTCAATACTCATATACAATTAACGGTTGTCGATACACCTACATGTAATAAATTCAAATTCAAATATTAAAACGAAATATCTATTATGTGTCTTCATGATTAGGTACACGCTTCTTATAAACCACCATTCACCATTCACTGCAAATGGCGGCTTTACTATTCTGTCACGTAGAGACACGCGTCTTGCCGGTAGTTTTTATCGAATCAATTTTGTATATAAATAATTTTTATTATATAATAGGCGGTTAATTTTTATTATTTTTTCTTTTTTCCATTATTTTTTTCCTTTTCCTTCATGTGTTTAATTTTATGTTTTTATATATGTTTTAAAACGTTTATGATGTTGACTCGCACAGTTGGCATCCGTGACATCATTAAAGCGCCTCCACGGAAGATCAGTGCAGGTTTTAACTTGCAATATGCTGAGATGGATACGTTTTATGATGAACAACAACTTCATCTGCTATTTTTTTCTTATATCTAAATCAACTGTTCATCATAATAAATAGATTTTCTTTCTTTCAAAAATTATATACGAAGAAATCGTTTTCTTGGAATAGACCCAAATATCCCCGTGCTTGAACATAATCAAATACATATAAATTAATATATAGAATAATAATCCGTGTGGTAATGGGGTAAGATTCACCATCCTCATCTTGCTCGTGGATGCCGTAAAAGACGATTAAGGGACAAAATATGCACATAGATAAAACCCACCTATGACACGTTTGACCAGCGTGGCATAGTAAAATCAATTTCCCTCCCATTGCAGAGGAAGCCTGAGCCCAACAGTGGGACATCTGTGAGCTCAGATGATGATAATGAATATAGGTTAATGCAATTACAATTACTATCAATAGTACACATACCGGGTTAAGATTAAAATGGGTTACCTCCTGTTTTACCGTACCAGTCGTAAAACTGGCTAAGAGAACACTACGAGAATAAAAATCATCCCTCTACTGGCAAAATTATAAAAAAAGTGATTACCAACCTGCTTACTGATTCGAAGCGAAGAATTATGACATTAGGAAGGAAAATAGTGGTATAATACAATTTCTTGCTTTATTAAGTCCTTGCCTTGTTAAGTCTAAGTTAGGAATTAAAATAAGCTAATCTACTAGTTGGAATTAATTATTTTCGTCTAGTCAAAGGAACGTATTTCATTAATCTGTGTAAACACTCAAAAGATTAATCGTTACTAAACTATTATATGATTAAGATTAAATTATATACACAACGAAATTGATATCTTCAAAATCAAATTACTTTCATTAATTAAAATCACTAATATAACATTATTAACTGAAGTCGCTTTTTATTCATCTTTTCTTTTAACAATTGGTGGCAAATTATAATCTTAACCCGACAACATACTAGAATTAAAGACTGACTGCATAGATGGCGTATTGGTTAAGATAACGACCTATCGTTTCAGTGTCGCGGATTTGAATCCACGTAGAACAACACTGTGTGATCCACAAATTGTTTTTCTGACTTTGGATGTAATTTGTGTCCATGAATTATATGTTTGTAACATCCCCCGTAATACAAGGATTATTTCCTTAGTGCAGAGCGTTCATCATCGTCATCATTTCAGCCTATCGCCGTCTACTGTTGGACGTAGGCCTCCGTCTTGTTGCGCCACAGGGTTCGGTCCTGTGCCACCTGCATCCAATAGTGCCCAGCCACTTTCAATAGTTCGTCGGTCCATCTAGGCGGAGCGTCCTACACTGCGTCATCCGATACGTGGTTGCCACTCGAGAACCTTTCTTCTCCGGCGGTTGTCAGTTTGTCGAGTAATATGGCCTGCCCATTGCCACTTCAGTGTACTAATTCTTCGTGCTATGTCAGTTACACTCGTTCTTCTGTGGATTGCCGTATTTCGGATTCTATCTCGGAGAGAAATCCGGAGCATAGCCCGCTCCATAGCATGTTGGGCGACTTTGAGGTTGGTTATAAGGTCTACATTTAGGAACCACGTTTCCGTGCTGTAAGTCATCACTCGTAACACACACTGGTCGTAGACCTGTGTTTTCAGACACTGAGGTATGTTGGACGAGAAGATCCTCTTAAGTTGCCCGACAATGCTCAACCGAGTTGGATTTATCAGCTGATGTCTGTCTCGAAATAGGATCTACCTAACTGGGCTGTTTGTCCTAGTTAAACATAATGATTGACAACTTCGAGAATCGCATTGCCAATTAGGACTAGTACAAGAATGACATTTGACATGACTTTCATCTTGTCCATGTTTATTCGTAAACCCACTTGTTGGAGTACCCTGCTGAGATCGTTGATCATGGCGCCGAGGTCTTCCATGGATTCTACCATAATGACTATATCGTCTGCGAATCGAAGGTGAGTGATGTATTCTCCGTTGATGTTGATGCCGAGGTCGGTCCAGTCTAAGAGCTTGAAGACATCTTCCAGTGCAGTGAGATCCAGTTTCGGTGAGATGACGTCTTCCTACCTCACGCCTTTCTACAACTGGATCGGTTTCGTACTCTTATCTCGGGTACGGACTGATATTGTGGTGTTTCTATAAAAACACTTCAGCATTTCGATACAATGATGGTCGATTTGGCACTGCTGAAGGGACTGCAGCACCGCCTAAGTTTCGACTGAATCAACCAATCGCAGAGCGTTGTTTTTTTTTTTAAAAAGTGTGTAAGCATTATATATCAATATAGACACAAAATCATATTTTCATTTATAATATTATATCAATTAGGTTTATAGACTTATAATCTGTTCGCTAGTTCATATATTATTCTTTACTAATATTATTATTCATAGATACGGTATATACAGGTACTACCTGTATATTTAGTTTTAGGGGTTCAAACATATGTAGGTTATTTAAGCGAGTGAACACATCAATGATTTCAAATAATATGTACCATAATTGGATACAAGCTTCTTGTTATTCCATATTCATGAGTGTATTCTAACAAGAACAACTTCATACAGCCAACAGCTATGTATGTACGTGTACAGAGGTATATTTGATATACATTTATCTACTGTTTAACTTGGAATAAATTGACATTTTATGCCTCTATATTCAGGAGAAAAATAATAAATAAAATAATAAAATGAAAATAATACGTTTAGCTATTTTCATTATTAACCACCGACGCAAAAAGAGGGGTGTAATAAGTTTGGCGTCGATGTCTGTCTGGCTGTGTGTGTGTGTGTGTGTGTGTGTGTGTGTGTATGTATTTAGTGTGTGTAGTATAGTAGCTCTCAAGCACATGGACCGATTTCAATGCGGTTTTTTTCATTTGAAACCCATTTGCCTTGCGGTGATTCTTAGCTATGTTTGGTTATTATCGACCCAGTAGTGTAAGAGTCTTTTCGAAAATGATGTAAAGGCGTATGATTACCAAATTAAGTGTTTCACGCGTGCTAGTATAATCGTTAAATGACAATTAAGTGATAATTCCTGTTGAAGAGAACATAATTTAACTTAAAGCTTTTTTTTATTATTTCAGTTCGTGTCGGGGGTTATTCAAAATATACAATTTTACTTATTTTAGTATAACGACCTCTTCAAGGTTATCTATACCAATAAATAAAATTGGAGTGTCTGTTTGTAATGTCAAAATAATAGGCTTTTTTCATGCTCACACGGTTATTTGCACGACACCTATGCCTAAAATAGCAATTAAAAAATTTTTGTCTGTCTGTCTGTCTGTCTGTTTGTTCCGGGTAATCTTCAAAACGGCTGGACCGATTTCAAAAATTCTTTCACCAATGGAAAGCTATAATATAGGGCATAAACTAGGCTATATTTTATCCCGGTATTCCCACGGGAACGGGAACTACGCGGGCAAAACGACTATAACCTATAACCGAAGCGAAGCGAGGGCGGATTGCTAGTATAGAATAACAGTATGGTAACTGAGTTTTTCATACTCACTGCAGACTAAAACCACTAATGGATAGTTCAGTGACAGTTTACTATTCACCATAAGAAATACTGATTGGCCTGGTCTTGGTTACCATAGGCTGGAAGGAAATAAATGCTTGATCCTGATGGCATTCTTAATCGGCGTTCAGGACTAACGTACCGTCCTTTCCACACTTAGCTTAGACTGGGTGTGACCAGATATTGCCTAACGAGAGAAAAAGGGGTGGCTGCCCCTTACGATAAACCGCCAGAGAGATCCGAATGCGGAATGTATTTACGGTACAGCATAGGTCTATCTTATCGGTGTGGTGAGGGAGTAAGAATACAATTCACCATCTTGCCCTTGGGTTTCATAAAAGATGACCAAGGGATATAATAAGCATATAATATCTATACAAGAGAAGAAAAACTCTAAACAAAATCCCATACCAACACGTCGGCCTAACGTTCAATTCCCCTCCTATTTTGGAGGAGGCTCGAGCCCAACAGAGGGACATATATGAGTCGAAATGATGAATGATGATGATGATAGTACTATGAATGTAATTCACATATCTGTTATTGTATTAATCAGAGAGGCGATGGGGGTTAGTTGATGTACTAGTAAAAATTTCACCACCTTTAAACAACCATAAAGCATTTCATTGTAACTCTATCTAAAGTGGATCAAGTTTATATTGATTTTCAGAGCGTTATTGTGTAATTTTATAGTTGTCACGTTTCAATGCCCCTCTCAACAAACAAACTTGAGGACAGCGAGGGTAGGACAGATAAGCCATGGCAGGATATAGAATCTTATGGCACTCTTCTGTCGCTACAGATGTTTGGAAAAAGTTACAGAAAGTCCATAGCCAGTCAATAAAAATTATATACATCGTAAGCTTATAATTAACAAATTTTATAATAATAGTCACTCTTCTAGACTTATATAACTCGATAATATTAATGTTCGGCTTTCTAGTCTAATCAGTACAACAATTTATTGCTGAATTACTGCAATTAGAAATTCATAAACTAAAGGAGTATTATAAACACTCATAATAGACGAGAATAAGAAAGCAACGTTTTTTCCAAATATATCTTTGATTACACGTTCTTATATAATCCTTAGATATGTAGATTTCCTTACTATAATTACCAGCAATATTAAAGCAAATCAGCGTTTATACCTTATAATATCCCTTTCATTTTCATCATTACAGGCAATATATGTATGTCCCACTGTTAGACTCAAGCTTCCTTCACAATTGGAGGTGAATTGAGCTTCTATAACCACGCTGGTCAGATGGGTTGGCATAGGGTTTTATTTCGAGTTTTCTTTGTCTTGCAAAGACGTAGTCTACGTATTATAATCCCTTAACCTTTTTTTTGCGACACGCATAGACAAGAAAGGGGGTGGTGAATTGTATTCTTACTCCGTCACCACAAGAAGAATAGATATTTACTTAAATTTAAAAAGTCGTAGATGTATGACAAAGTTCAATATGATTTTCAAACAATTTTAAAATTGTATTTTGCCAATATTTTTACTAACAAATTGCTATAAAATTTCAATACTTCTATATGATATAATGGACAGCATTTAATCATATATTCTGTGCAGAAATTACACAATCTAATTCCTCCATTATCATTCTGTTATTGGTTGACAGTGCGGATTTCCATTCCATTAACTGTTTCATTATAATTGGGTTATTAACCTTTATTAAGTTATTAACCTACAATAGTAGGGGATATTCTCTACTTTCTGCCTTAAACGGCATTGTCCTGACTAAAATAAATATATTTTGTTGTCATTCTAAGCTATATTTGACATTGGCAAATGTTCAATGAACTATTACTTAATGGTTTTTGGCGTTTATTCGAGTATTACATTAAAGTAAGACTATTTTACGGATTTTATCGCGTTTGTTAAAATAAGTAAACATAATTTTGAATAAATTGATCTTTTTCTAACGTCCGAGTGATAATATTAATTATACTGAACAGTTCAGGCAAAACAATGTTATTATAATAATATATCTCTTGTATTTAAATATAGCATAAAAAAACTAATTGTCGTCAAAATATTTTTAGTTGTTAAACTGACTCGTGGGATATGATAACGCTTGGTTATAAAAGCGAACTGCAATGGGCTGTTGGTCAAGGGAGCACCTTAGTACCACACGCACTCACTTCAGTTACACTGCGAAAATGAATTTGGAGATGCTTGGACCTGCTCGGCTCGTAATGAACACCATCCTGGTATCTACGAGGGCGTTTCAATGTCTAGGTGGAAACTATGGCGGGCGCCGTAGGGCATCTACACAGCAGGTTGCGTTGGTATTAACCCCACCAACAGCATCTCGACATGCATAAAAGCTGCCCCATAAAAGGCCCTTTTCAGGTCCAACCATTTTTTTATATGGAACTAATACTTTTATTTTATGGATGGGCTATGGGAAGCGCACACGCGGTCCATTCCGTCCGGGGCGACGAAAGGACGGCGCGCGGGCCCATAACCCACCCGTACCCACGTCGCCTTCGTCGTTGGGCTGACCAACGGAGCAGGGTGACTTGTCGTCAGTGGAATATGGAACGTCATATGGAACTAATCCTACAACTTATTCCCACAACTGTAACTCCTGTAAAGTAGGATCCACAATGGTTTCCGTTTAAGACACCGAAGTTTTAATTCTCAGGAAGTCCCCGGAAATACTTTAAATCTTTTAGTCTTAGGACCCGAAACAAATTTAACTAGAAAAGAAAAACAAGAGGTCTTGAAGAGATTCCAATTCCCTCCTATGCAAAGCGGGAGACATGAAGTAAAGTAAGCCAGTAAATAAGAGGATGTAGAACTACGTGAAGCGCAGCAGTACAGTACCACGGATGTAAAAGAGTTTAAGGAACCTATATGTGAGCTTTGGGATTGGTTACAATAGTAGATATAGCAAAAACGTCCGAACGTACGGCAATTTTATAGAGTTGCTACAGGATCCGTATAATATGAAAATTAAATAAATATAACAATTTTTTTCTTATTGCTTCTAGTATGAGAATAACTTCATATAGAGTTGAAGATAGTATTTGCGTGGCGTAGATTCCACGATATAACGCGACCATCAAGCTCCACTGTACATATCAGTACAATAATGACTACCAAAGGAACTAATTGTCTATAACGTACAAACTTGCAACTCATCACGATCGTCCTGTTCTTATCGCAAGTTTTTAGGATCGAAACACTCCTCTTCTATTGCACATATTGCAAAAGTTAATGGAAATACAGTAAAACCAGTTTTTTTTTTTTTTTTTTTTTTTAATGAGTGGGCTATGGTAAGCGCACGCGCGGTCCAGTCCGTCCGGGGCGATGAAAGGACGACGCGCGGGCCCATAACCCACCCGTACCCACGTCACCTCGTTGTTGGGCCGACCACCGGAGCAGATGTGACTTGTCGTCAGTGGTCGGCCCGACGGAATACCCTTTCAGGTACCCTCACCTCTCGACATCCTGGGACGTCGGTCGCCATCGCGCGGATAGCCACACTGCGGGTGACGGACAATTCCCCGGTCCGATAACCCGCGGCCTCGGCTAGGGCGGCATTAGGCGCAGATACTCGCGCCTGCGCCGCCCGAGTCGCTGGCGGCGGAACGTGTCGCCGAATAGGATCTCTACTCGCATACGATCCGCCGCCTCCTTCCGTGAGATAACGGCCTCACAGAAGGCGGCGACCGCGTCCCAGTTCCTGACGCTGACGAGCATCTCCCTGGCGATGGTCGGCAGCGCCAGGTCGGCACCGATAATCGCGACGAGTTCACGGCGCTCCCCCTCCCACGCACGAGGAGTGTGCTGCGCCTTGTCCTCGTCGCAACTGCAGTGGTGGCAGGACGGTGTGCTCTCCCTCCTGACAATCTTGTGCAGGTACTTTGCGAAGCATCCGTGCCCCGTCAGCACCTGCACCAGTCGGAAGGAAAGCACCCCTTGCGTCCGCTCCAACCACTCCATCAGCACCGGCCGGAAGGCCTCGACGGTCCTGACACCGTACCGAGGACTCTCCAGCCGGACTGCCCAACGGGCAATGACTCCACGGCGGGCGTCGACCCGCCAGGCGGTGATCTCCTGCAGAGAGACCATACCGCCGCGGGCGCGCGTCTCCGACACCCGCCGATAAATGTCGGCGAGCATCTCCGCCTCCAGGTCCCACGGGGGAGTTCCGGCCAAGAGACACGCTGCCTCCGTCGACATGGTGCGGTAACCGCGTATGGCCCTGACCGCCATTACCCTCTGTGGTCGCCTCAAGAGGGCCCTCAGCCGGACGGTCAGGGACCCCGCCCACACCGGTGCGCCGTACAGAGCCATCGACCGGATCACCCCCGCGTACAGCTGTCGGCACGTAGCGCTGGGTCCGCCCACATTCGGCATCAGCCGCGAAAGGGCGGACGCCGCGCCCACAAGCCGGGGAACAAGTCGGTGGAGATGCTCCCGGAACCAAAAATGCCCGTCGAGCACCAGGCCCAAGTACTTCATGTGAGCCTGGATGCTGATGGTGACTGACTTCACGGTGATCGAAGCGCCGGCGGGAGGCCCGGCGGTACGGAGGCCATGGAACAAAAGGGCCTCCGTCTTTTCCAGGGCTACCCTCAACCCCAGCGCTTCGATCCGCCTGACAATCTCCTCGGTGCCGAGAGTTGCCAGGCGTGCCGCCTCCTCTAGCGTCCCACCCCGGGCTGTGACGAGTGTATCGTCGGCGTAGCAAATTACACCCAGCCCGGATGGGAGGCTTCCTCACAACGCCCAGTCGTAGCCGATGTTCCACAGGGTCGGACCCAGAACTGACCCCTGTGGGACACCGCACGTCATGGGCGTTCGCACAACGTCCCCTACTCGGTCAACGTAGAGGACGCTGCGCCCCTCCAAGTAGTCTGCCACCAGCCGCCTGAGGTACACGGGCACCCCGTGATACCTCAGCCCCTCCCTGATGCAGCTGAATGGCAGACTGTTGAAGGCGTTGGCGATGTCCAGGGACACCGCCAACAGGACTCCTCCGCCGGTGACGGCCTCCGCTACCACGGCCTTCAGACGCAGCAGGGCCGCGATCGTCGAACGCCCCCTCCGAAAACCAAACTGGGCGTCCGACAAATCGGGCCCGTCCCCGACGAGGTGCCGCTCGATGCGGGCAGCCAACACCCTCTCCAGCAGCTTGCCCGCATCATCGAGCAGCACGATGGGCCTGTAGGCCGAGGCCGACTCGGGAGACCGTCCCGGCAGTAAAACCAGTTTAAGACGATTTCGCAGGGACCCGACCAAAAACGCGTCTTAGTTGGGAAAGCATATTATGCGGGATAGGGGAAAACGTGCCATTATTATTTATTATATTATATTATTATTTTGTATACCTACGTATTGAATATAACATTTAAAAATTACCTAAATAAAATGTTGTTTATTTTCTTTATTTAATATCCTTACTACTAGATACATTTTTAAATATTAAAATAAAAAATATTTAAAAATATAAAAAAAAATTGTTTATTATTATTACGTTAATTAAAGTAATCACTTATTTTAGTTTGACAAAAAGATTTTGAGGTATTAGTAATTACAAGATTTTCAACGTAATTTAATTTTCGCAGTGCGTCTTCGCTTTGATTCAAAGAAGTTAACATAACGTCTTAAATCATTAACTGCTGATAATGCCTGGGCGTATGACAAAATCGGAGTTGACTCATCTTCTTCTTGGTCATTATCACTTAGGGTCACTCGACAGTCGCTGGCCGCTGCCGCAAGGGGTAATATGTGTATTTGAGTGGCGCGTGTTGACGTATTAAACGGGATGTTGATCGTATTAAGCGTTAAGAAATGTACGAAAATATGTCTCAAGTTGCTGGGACTGAAGCAAAATGGCGTATTATGCGGGAAATCGTATTAAACGGGTTCTACTGTAGTTTTATGATCGGTCGTCTGCCTGATGTCAACAATTCTTGGGAACATAATTTATTGACTAAAATTCAAATGGAATTGGCCGTGGATGATTTAAAGCTCTTCGTCATCTTTTACAAAACCACAAGCAATGTAAATATTTATTATATTCGCAGCGACTGCGAATATAACAAATCTTTACAAATAAACTTAACAAATAAACCACACAAAATTACTGCTGAATTAGAATATTCGATCATGTTTTACAAAATTTTGTTAAAGAGGTAATTTTATATTTCATAAATCCTTCTAATTACATAAACTACTTCCAAAAAATATAAATTTGGACAAAAACAAACTGTAGTTTAACTTTATTGAACCGTAAAACTTGGGTGCTTTGGCCCTACAATATGACGTAAAAAAAGGTCGACGCAGTTGGGGAGTTCATAAATTCAATATATCTTTAATATTATTGAACTGACGTGTTCTTAACAAACGCTACTAAATATATATATATATATATATATATATATATATATAACTAGTACTTTTTTATTAAAGCTTTTCGTTCGTCAATATTAAAAATATCTGGTTGACCGAGTTTCGCTCGGAATATGTTTGTTGTATTTTTGTCGAATTTATTTAGATATATATTAATAAAAAACAATAATTAAACAATGAAAAAAATATAAAAAATTACAAAAAGGGAATAATAATAACACCGGGATTCGATCCGACGCTGTTTGAATGCCAAAACAAAACTAAAAGAAAACTGGACAACTTCCCAATTGAGCTATCGTAACTCATGACGTTGACGGCAAAATTTGAATTCATATTCTTTTAAAATTTAATGTCTTTGTATTTTTTTGCTACAAACACTGACTAAAACAACATTTTCTATAAATTAAACCTAGCTAGATCGATTTTTTGGACTCGAAACCTCTAGTATGCCAAGTTTCATCAAAATCGTTGGTGTCGTTTCCGAGATCCTGAATATATATAAAAGAATTGCTCTTTTAAAGATATAAGATAATATTACAATTAAAACAATTGTCATACTGCAAAGTTTACAATGTTATTTATTAGGTACACTGTAAAAAATATTTTTTTTTTTAAGATAGTCCTTGCGAATATTCTTGGTATTGTACTGTCATTCTAGCCACATGATAAAGCACACATAATTTCAAATATCGTGTTGCAGGTAAATTACATTATATTTAAAACCAGACATATGTCGCTTAGCAGCATGACGTCCTAGGTGAGTGTCAACAAATTCGCGTAACATAGGCTATATTTTATCGCGGTATTCCCACGGGAACGGGAACTACGCGGGTAAGGCGACTGAAACCAAAGCGAAGCGAGGACGGGTTGCTAATAAATAATGAACTATTTAGTTACAAATAAATACAATTTTCGTATGGTGACGGAGTAAGAACACAATGAACAATACCCTTTAAAAGGGCCGTCGTAAAAGACAACTAAGGGATATGATTACTCGACATAAAACCCTATACCAACCCGTCTGACCAATGTGATACAGTAGGTCAATTTCCTTTTGTTGTGGGAGAGATTTGGGCAGGGGTAAGTGTATAAAGGTGTGATGATGGTGAAATAAAATTGAAGTGTCTATTTGTAATGTCCCCGGGAATCCGATCGCAGTCACGCGGTCAGCCTCTCCGCGGGTGATGGACTAATGCCTGGTCCGGTAACCCGCATCAATATAGCCCTTATAGCTGTGTTTATAACATATAAACATATATGAGTTACGGTTTTATCTAGGGGATCCAAATACATAAAGTAGATCTGCTATACTTTCATTAATTCTTTAGTTATGAAGTGGGCAAAATACACCATTCGTGTAAACATACCGCGCGTCTCCCGTTCTCTTTGCCTAAACTTGACTGAGTCTTGACATGCTGCGTGTCTAGATCAATATATAGATATTCGAAATATACTGATTAAGTTCCTTCATCTGATATTCAACGTGGCACTGGTTAAAGCTTAAACTGTAATAAATAAATAAATAAGATTTTTTGTTTCAACTTTAAGTTACCTAAGAGTAGGGTTGTAACGGAGGCCTTCTTAGCGGAGGCGGAGGCGGATGCGGAGGCGACGGGTTTCACCTCCGCGGATGCGGAGGTTAACGGAGGCGGAGGCGGAAGTGAAAGTGGATGTAGAAAAAAATAGTAGTTTATGGTTTACTAAAACTATCAATAGTACGAAATATTTGTCACCCGCCGAGAGGCCGACCGCGTGAGGAAAGACCCCTCGGGGAGGACGTCAGTCGATGGGAGAGTACCCCAATAGGGGGTATTCCGTCGGGCCGACCACTGACGACACGTTAACGCTGCTCCAGTGGTCGGCCCAACGACGAAGGCGACGTGGTTTTTGGGTGGGTCGCGGGAGTTGCGTGCTTAAGCCCCTCTGTCGCCCCGGACGGAGTGGTGCGGAGGCGCGCCGACCGCGACCCACCCACACAAAAAAAAATAAAAATAAAAAAAAAGTACGAAATATTTATTTTTAATCAAATATGTATGTACATTCAAAGACTCATAATAAGTTAACATATAAATAAACATTTACTTCTCATCATCATCATTTCAGCCTATCGCCATCCACTGATGGACGTAGGTCCTGTGCCGCCTGCATCCAACCACGCCCAGCAACTTTCACCAAGTCGTCGGTCCAACTAATGGGGGAGTGTCCTACTCTGCGTCGTCCGATATGTGGTCGTGGCCGAGTCGTCGCGAGCGTCGCTGCTTGCGTATGATTAGTAAATAAACCTCCGTTATAACTCCGCAAAAATTACACGGATGTGGAGGCGGAGGCGGAGGAACAATTTCTTGCGGAACTTCCGCAGTAACGGAGGCGGAGGCGAAGTTCCGTTACAACCCTACCTAAGAGCGTCCCCATTAAAATTAGTATAATGTGACATACTTTCCGTGACTTTCCGTGTGGTGACGGAGTAAGAATACAATTCACCACCCCCTCTCTTGTCCGTGGATGTCGTAAAAGACGACTAAGGGATATAATACGCATATAACATCAATGCAAGAGAAGGAAAACTCGAAACAAAACCCTATGTTAACACGTCTGACTAGCGTGGTATAGTAGGTCAATTTTCCTGAGATAATGGAGGAGGCCCGAGCCCAACAGTGGGGCATACATATATGGGCTGAGATGATGATGATGAATGTGACATAATTTATAAGTAGCTATCAAGGCCCTTCTAACGACATTCTATTACTTAATTAGTTTAAATATTATGAGTGAACAGTCGTTTGTTCATATATATGTAGTAAAGTGTGTATTGATCAAAGTCCTTCCACTCGGTTCGCTGTAGTCGAGTAAAACACAAATAGTCAAAAAGTTTCAATTAATATATATACTTATATATATATATATTTTTAAAGAAGAGCATTTCGTACCCTAAGAAATAATTCTTGTGTTGCGGAGGACTTTACAAATATATAACTAACACATAAACTACACACACGTAATGCATCCAGACAGTACACAAATTACATCCAGACTCAGAACAACAATTTGTGGATCGGACAAAGTGTTGTTCTGCGTGGGATTCGAACCCATATGACTGGCTCAGTAAGTCAGTATCTTAACCACTACGCCATCTGTGCAGTCATTTATTTTATATTGATGACATACTATATCAGGGCGGGGTGTCGTATAGTAAATAGATTAATTGACCTCTGAATTTAGAGGAGGTTTGTGGTCAGCAGTGAACATAGTTAATCTTTACGATGACTTATTGGACGTGAGACACCTTAGTTCGCCCCTGACCTTGAATGCTGTAAAGTGTTCGAAACGTTGGGCAATCAAAAATGAAATACAAACGTGATAAAATTTGTAAAGTAGTTATTTAATACATAAGATATTTCTTTTAAATGCCTAATGGCGCACAAAGTGTTCCATCCTTTCATTCTCATTCATCATCTTCCTGCTCTTGTTCCGATTACTTGTAAGTTGATTCAATATACATTCTTCTTCCATTATACATATTTTTGTGGCTTTTCCAAGAGTTCAATACTTGCCACGTGCCAGACATCAATTCTTCTTGGGACTATAATTTTTAACCATAGGGTATCAGATGAAGTTAGCTCAAGCCCAGTCATTTTATACAACTATTCGTAGCCATTATTATATAACTATCAAACCATACAGGCGGTAACACATAGTTCATTCACATTAATATATTCAAATGGGCGTAAATGTTCATACGTTTGCTTACATACGAAATTGCTTGCTACATTACGTTTTATGTTACCAAAGTACTCTTCCATGCTTTATAGAACGTCCCCTTAATTAATATTGACGGAAAAACCTAACCAATATTGGTGAATCATAAATTAAATACGCTATCAATTAGTTGACAGTGTTAGTTACAATATACGCAAATCCATAATACATTCTCATATTATTTATGTGAAAATAATCAACATGAAACTGAGATCTTGACTGCTTGTATATGTTTTTATAGTAGCTGGGTATGGTTTTGACACACCCCATCCGAACAATTTGGGGCGATAAAAGGCCGAATGTGGCCTTGTAGGCTACTTAAGATATCCACTAGCAGGCGAAGTCCTCCCTCTTTTTTTATTTTTAGGGGTTGGGCTATGGTCGGTGCACCCGCCGCCCGGATCCATCCGGGGCGACAAAGGGACGGCGCGCGGCCCCATGATCCGCCCGTGACACGTCGCTTCTATCGTTGGGCCGACCACCAGTGCAGAATAACTTTTCTTCAGTGGCCGGCCCGACGGAATGCCCCGGTCGCGGTGTACCCTCTCCTCTCTCTCGGCGTTCCCCCTCAGAGACGTCAGTCGCCGTCGTGCGATCAGCCTCTCTGCAGGTGACGGATTAAATCCCTGGTCCAGTCAGCCACGGCCTCAGCTAGGGCGGCAATAGGCACAGATACTCGCGCCTGCGCAACCCGAGTCGCGGCGGATTACCTCGTCGTCGAACCGTTCCTCCCGCGCGCGCTCCGCTGCCTCCTTCTGCGAGACGACTGCCTCGCCTAAGGCAACGACCGCAGTTCCTGATGCTGCCGAGTATCTCCCTAGCGATGGTCGGCAGCATCAGGTCGGCACCGATGATTGCGACGAGATCACACAGCCCATATACACATACCTCGAGTGTGTGCTGCACCGTGTCCTCGTCGCAATTGCAGTGGTGGTAGGCCGGTGTGCTCTCCCTCCTGATGATCTTGTGCAGGTACTTGCCGAAGCAACCGTGCCCCGTCAAGAACTGCACCAGTTGGAAGGAAAACACCACGTGCGTCCGCTCCAACCAATCCATCAGCACTGACTGGAAGGCCTCGACGGTCCAGACACCGAGACCTTTCCAGCCGGACTTCCCAACGGGAAATGACGTCTCGGCGGGCGTCGACCCGTCAGGCGGCATTCTCCTTCAACGAGACCGTACCGCCGCAGGCGCGCGTCTCCGACTCCCGCCGATAAATTCCGGCGAGCATCTCGACCTCCAGGTCCCACGGGGGTGTACCGGCCAGGAGGCACGTTGCCGTTTTTTTGTTCACGCTGTGGAAATGCATTTACGCCCTCTTCCCCGCTGGTGACAGATAGAGGAGTGTGTGGGACTCATCAGCCACTGCGTGACTGAAATATCCTCTAAAACCACATTTTCGCCCTTTTACGGGGCGCCGGCGAGTTCGTATGATGACACTCGATCCCCGACACCCCAACGCATGGCCGTTTGGCCACGTCCTATCGTCATTCAAGGCGGTGGAAGCAGTTGCGCATATCGGCGCCTCCTCCTCCCTGACCGCCGCCGGCGGAGCGAGTCAGCGGATGCAAGCCTCTTGCGTTCTCACTCCGCAGCCTCCTTCCTTGTAATGACGGCCTCACAAAATGAGGCCATCGACAACCAGCACCTGTCGCTGTCGAGCATCTGTGAAACGACAGTCGACAACGACAGGTCTATTCCGAGTTCCATCGATAGGACGTGGCACTGGGGCCGCCAGGCGGGGAAAACTTCCAATCTGTGGTGGGAATCGTCGATTGCTGCGCCACATTCATGGCATCCTGGGGTCCCTTCTCTTCCAATTTTATGCCGGTACTTACCGAAGACCCCGTGTCCGGTAAGCACCTGCACCATCCTAAAGGTTAAGTTGCCGTGCCTCCTCGTGAGTCAGCGGTGGAGATGCGGCGCAACTGCCTTCACAGTCCCCTGCCCTGCTACGGGGGACTCCAGGTCTTCCTTTCACCGCCGAATGACTTCCCTTCGGGCTACTTCTTGTGCTCTGCCCAGTCTCCTTGCGGAGACTTGCTCACCGTTGGCCCGCACTGTGGCGCGGAACCGGTAAACCTCTGCCAACCCCTCAGCCATAAGCGGCCAAGGTGGGTCACCTTCCAGTAGCGTCGCCGCAGTCCAGAACGCTGTACGGTAACCTCTAATAGCCCTCACCACCATGACCCTCTGCGGTCGTCGCAGGAGGGCCCTGTTGCGGGCAGTAAGAGACTCCAGCCATATAAGGGCACCATACAGCACCATGGACCGCACGATCCAGGTGTAGAGCCACCGACAAGACGATCCAGGGCCACCAGTGTTTGGCAGAAGCCTTCCCAATGCAGCATCAGGAACTGCGATGCGGTCGTCGCCTTGGGCGAGGCAGTCGTCTCGCGGAAGGAGGCAGTGCAGCGAGCGCAGGAGGAACGGCTCGACGACAATGCAATCCGCCGCCGGCGACTCGGGTGGCGCAGGCGTGAGTATCTGCGCCTAATGCCCTCCTGGCAGAGGCCACGGCTGAATGGACTGGGGATTTAATCCGTCACCCGCAGAGAGGCTGATCGCACGACGGCAACCGACGTCTCAGGAGGGGGAACGCCGAGAGGAGCGGGTACACCGCGACCGGGGCATTCCGTCGGGCCGGCCACTGAAGAAAAGTTATTCTGCACCGGTGGTCGGCCTAACGATGTAGGCTACGTGTCATGGGCGGATCATGGGGCCGCGCGCCGCCCCTCTGTCGCCCCGGATGGATCCGGGCGGCGGGTGCACCGACCATAGCCCAACCCCTAAAAATGAAAAAAGAGGGAGGACTTCGCCTGCTAGTGGATATCTTAAGTAGCCTACGAGGCCGCATTCGGGCTTTTGTCGCCCCAAATTGTTCGGATGGGGTGTGTCAAAACCATACCCAGCTACTATAAAAAATATACAAGCAGTCAAGATCTCAGTTTCATGTTGATTATTTTCACAAAAATAATATGAGAATGTATTATGGATTTGCGTATATTGTAACTAACAGTGTATACTAATTGATAGCCTATTTAATTTATGATTCACCAATATTGGTTAGGTTTGTCCGTCAATATTAATTAAGGGGACGTTCTATAAAGCATGGAAGAGTACTTTGGTAACATGAAACGTAATGTAGCAAGCAATTTCGTATGTAAGCAAACGTATGAACATTTACGCCCATTTGAATATATTAATGTGAATGAACTATGTGTTACCGCCTGTATGGTTTGATAGTTGTATAATAATGGCTACGAATAGTTGTATAAAATGACATGGCTTGAGCTAACTTCATCTGATACCCTATGGTTAAAAATTATAGTCCCAAGAAGAATTGATGTCTGGCACGTGGCAAGTATTGAACTCTTGGAAAAGCCACAAAAATATGTATAATGGAAGAAGAATGTATATTGAATCAACTTACAAGTAATCGGAACAAGAGCAGGAAGATGATGAATGAGAATGAAAGGATGGAACACTTTGTGCGCCATTAGGCATTTAAAAGAAATATCTTATGTATTAAATAACTACTTTACAAATTTTATCACGTTTGTATTTCATTTTTGATTGCCCAACGTTTCGAACACTTTACAGCATTCAAGGTCAGGGGCGAACTAAGGTGTCTCACGTCCAATAAGTCATCGTAAAGATTAACTATGTTCACTGCTGACCACAAACCTCCTCTAAATTCAGAGGTCAATTAATCTATTTACTATACGACACCCCGCCCTGATATAGTATGTCATCAATATAAAATAAATGACTGCACAGATGGCGTAGTGGTTAAGATACTGACTTACTGAGCCAGTCATATGGGTTCGAATCCCACGCAGAACAACACTTTGTCCGATCCACAAATTGTTGTTCTGAGTCTGGATGTAATTTGTGTACTGTCTGGATGCATTACGTGTGTGTAGTTTATGTGTTAGTTATATATTTGTAAAGTCCTCCGCAACACAAGAATTATTTCTTAGGGTACGAAATGTTCTTCTTTAAAAAAAAAATATATTTAAGTATATATATTAATTGAACTATTTTGACTATTTTTTTTTACTCGACTACAGCGAAGTGGGAGGTCTTTGATCAATACACACTTTACTACATATATATATATGCTACATATATATATATATATGAACAGACGACTGTTCACTCATAATATTTAAACTAATTAAGTAATAGAATGTCGTTAGAAGGACCTTGATCGCTACTTATAAATTATGTCACATTCATTATCATCAGCTCAGCCCATATATGTGTGCCCCACTGTTGGGCTTGGGCCTCCTCCATTATCTCAGGGAAATTGACCTACTATACCACGCTGGTCAGACATGTTGGCATAGGGTTTTGTTTCGAGTTTTCCTTCTCTTACATTGATGTTATATGCTTATTATATCCCTTAGTCGTCTTTAACGACATCCACGGGGAAGAGAGGGGGTGGTGAATTGTATTCTTACTCCGTCACCACACGGAAAGTCACGGCAAGTAACATATGTCACATTATACTAATTTTAATGGGGACGCTCTTAGGTAACATAAAATTGAAACAAAAAATCTTATTTATTTATTTATTTATTACAGTTTAAGCTTTAACCAGTGCCATGTTGAATATCAGATAATGGAACTTAATCAGTATATTTCGAATATCTATATATTGATCTAGACACGCAGCATGTCAAGACTCAGTCAAGTTTAGGCAAAGAGAACGGGAGACGCGCGGTATGTTTACACGAATGGTGTATTTTGCCCACTTCATAACTAAAGAATTAATGAAAGTATAGCAGATCTACTTTATGTATTTGGATCCCCTAAATAAATTCGTAACCCATATACGTTTATATGTTATAAACACAGCTATAAGGGTTATATTGACGAAGGTTACCGGACCGGGCATTAGTCCGTCACCCGCGGAGAGGCTGACCGCGTGACGGCGATCGGATGCCCGGGAAAGAAACGTGGAAAGGAGAGGGACAGGAAATGTCGTCGGGCCGGCCACGGAGGACAAGGAACTCGTTACCAGTGGTCGGTCCAACGGGGAAGAGAGGAGATACGGTGGATTATGGGGACGCGCGCCACCTCTTCGTCGCCCCGGATGGAGCTGGACGGCGTGTGCGCTGACCATGGCCCACCCCAAAAATGAAGAAAATTACATAAATCTGAAAATTGTGAAATAAATATTGATTTTTTTTTTGGTAATCAATCGCATCGCAATCTGAATAAATAGATTTAATCATCCTTCATATCAACTCTTATAAATCCCCCTGCTCAGCACCGGAGTCTCCTCTACAAAAAGAAAGCAATTGATTTTCTATACCATGCTAGTCAGATAGGTTGCTTTAGGCTTCTTTTGGATATGTTCCTTCGTGGATCCAAAATAAGAAACAAGCAACTTGACTTGTCCTTGGTGACCATTTATAACACCCACTCGGAGAGAGAAGTAGCAAATTATTTTCTTACCTTACTACTGCTGTAATTTTTATATCTTACTAGCAACCCGCCCTCGCTTCGCTTCGGTTTCAGTCACCTTACCCGCGTAGTTCTCGTTCCCGTGGGAATACCGAGACAAAATATAGCATATGTTACTCCCTGATACTATAGCTTTCATTAGTTAAAGAGTTTTTGAAATTGGTTCTGTGGTGAAAGCGTAAGAAACAAACAAACAAACTTCCTTTCGCGTTTATAATGTTAGTTAGGAATCTTCTTATATTTAGCGTCCAACAAGAAAGTATTCGATACATCGAAGTTCAAATCATAAAATATGGTTTATATTCCAACATTCTTTTAAGATTTGTAAAAAAGTGAGAGGATTTTAATTTTTATTTAGTCTATCATACATTAGCTTATGGTCACTCACCCTTGGATATAGGCCTAATAGCATTTTATTGAATTAAAAAACCCCAGTTATAACATCAAATTCTTTCTGAATTAACAGCAAAAGGATATGGAAAACAAAGTACATATATACACAAGCTTAGTAGTTGCTATACACCTAGTGACATGTGCGTAGGTACATAATTTATAATAACTTCCAGGATGAATTCTTCGTGGCAACTAATTCGTGGTATGACGCGATAGGAATGTATGTAATTATCGTCAAAATGGTTCCTTTCCTACAAGTATAGTAAGAATTATCAGCTTAACCCAAAAAAAAAAATGCTTTAAGAACAAATTCATAGAATATAAATGCATACATATTCTTACTTATACTTAATTATCAAATTCGGCTAAAATCTTTATTTGAATTATTTAATTTATTTTACAACTAGTAATCCGCCTTCGCTTCGCTTCTGTTATAGGTTATAGTCGTTTTACCCGCTTAGTTCCCGTTCCCGTGGGAATACCAGGATAAAATATAGCCTAGTTTACGCCCTGATATTATAGCTTTCCATTGGTGAAAGAATTTTTGAAATCGGTCCAGCCGTTTTGAAGATTACCCGGAACAAACAGACAGACAGACAGACAAAAATTTTTTAATTGCTATTTTAGGCATAGGTGTCGTGCAAATAACCGTATGAGCACGAAAAAAGCCTATTATTTTGACATTACAAACAGACACTCCAATTTTATTTATTGGTATAGATGAAATAGAAAGAAAATATTGTTTCTAATTAAATAATGGTCTCAATATATCCAAATATGTAAATGATTTACGTAAATCTAGGTGACAAATGTAAATATATAATAACACTCGACTACAATAATACCATTAAACCAAGCTTTGTGTATTTTAGTTCATAGATATCAGTTAATCAATAGCAATGACTTTTCAAACAAACTTCGTCCTTTCAACACAATAGAAAAGTACTGTCAAATACGAAACTAGTTTCCATTTAATTGACTTCGATTTTACCTTTGATAAATAGGTGAATGTCATTAGTTAAATTAGTACGGCTCCCGATACAGTGTGTCCGTTGAAGAAATTCTCATTTATTTATACATTAAATATTGTTTATGTTCTTTGCAACCTTTTTAAAATACTACCAACTTCGCAAAACAAATTAAACATGAATAATTAGATTAGAAACAAGTAACTAACATGCAACCACTACTTGATATAATAATTGAAATAGATCTACATAACTCTAAAATGTTTTGCTTTATCATCTATAGCCATATTTTATAAGGATACTAAGTATATAAGACACAAATTAATTAAATGATAGACATTTCGATAGATAACTTTACAACAAAAAAAAACCGATTGCGTTACACGAATATTCTACATTTATATTCTACAAATTAAAGTGCATAAAATACGTTATTTTTATTGTTTTAGAATTTTATGTGAATCATGCTATCAATAACACAGTAATAAACATACATAATTACATAGACAGATATAAAATACATTATTCACATTTTATACGACACTAGAATTAGTTAAAAATAACCTGTAGCAGCCTGATAAATCTAGTGACTTTTCAGTTGATCTAAAAATAAAATAGCAAACTTTACCATCCGTTGTCCCATTATAAAAGACTCCAGAACCTTTCATAACTACATCTCTGTCATGACGCCTCGAGACTCAAGATGAAATGCATATCATTATTAAAATGATATGCCTCTTATGGTAACAGATTAAAAATATAAAGCTTCCCCCACCACTCGGAGAGAGTCATGAAACCAGGTAAGGTTCAAGATAGTGCACAGGCCTGCAGTGCAGGTACCACTTGTGTTATAAGTTTCCTAGGAAAACTAGCCCTTTCCAGAGTGCGATTGCCAACCCGCCTGCTCAATTTGGCGATTATGCTATTAATAGATTAATGGATGAATGGATTGTTACAGAATTTCTACTATGTCATTCTTTAGGGTTCCGTACCTAAAGGGTAAAAATGGGACCCTATTACTAAGACTTCGCTGTCTGTCCGTCCGCCTGTCTGTCACCAGGTTAGACAGTTGAAATTTTTACATTTTTTTATTTCTGTTGCCGCTATAACAACAAATACTAAATACAAAATAAAATGAATATTTAAAGGGCCTCCCATACAACCAACTCGATTTTTAAAGATAATGGTACGGACACCTACATGCCCGACTCCAATTCGCACTTAGCCGGTTTTTTATCTTTGGATCATAATTAAAAGCAAGAAAAGGCCTGAAACAGACTGCGATATAGAATCAGTTACAAGTAGTATTGAAGTGAAAACTTCTATAAGTTTGGATAGGGAGTAAATTCATGTAAGTTGTCAACGATGTCGTGACCATGTGGTCACGTGACATGTTAACGCTAAAATTATATTTGTAGCTATGTCAATGTCACTATATCAGTGCCGATAGATGTCAAAACCATCTGGTTTTGATATCTATTTGAAATGTAGAAAGTTTTAATTTACACATCGTGTTTTTGTAACTGAACTCCTTCTAAACGGCTGGACCGATTTTGATGATTTGGTACACCAAATAAATGTTTTTGTACGTATTATAATGTTTGTATAAATGGAACACTTTTTTTTAACTGGCAACGAAAATATTTGGTGGCAATAGATCTATTTATTAGATGATACAACTTGATGACAAATATAAATTTTGGTGACAAAAAATATAGTCCCCTTTATTATACGTAAAAAGAGGTGACAGACAAAAAAAGAAACCCCTTTTTAGTCTATTAGCTGAGAGGCTTTAAAGTTTTTTAGTGAGAAAAGCCACCTGCTTTGAAAATTTTTCTTATAAACCGCGATAATTTCGTATTTAAAAAAGTCCTAATAATTTTATACGTTGCTAGACCAGCGCCACTAGTAGCCACCTATATAAGACAAATACCACACATTATGAGGCCTATGGCTCGGGACGTCAGCACTACCTCAGTGACCCGATGTCAAGAAATCGATACCGATGGTTATTCTGAAAAGCGATGAGAAAGTAATGTGTCAAAACCATTGTCATTTAAGAGGAAAATGAGGCTTCAAATTGCTTTTATTTCGTTATAGAATATTTAGGCGTAGTTTCCACATCATAGCTTATTAAAACAACAAACGTTGTACTAACAATAACTGTTGCGATAATCACTTCCTTTCAAAAAAAATTAAAGTAGTAATTTTGTTATAAATTAAAAACGTAGTTGCATTTTTGATTTGAATAAATTTATACTAAACATAATATACCAATACCAACGTTTACACCGCGCTTTTATCTTTTATGCGTGAATTGTTCATAAACTTTTCTAATTTAATTATAAACTCTTCTAACGGAATATTTAATGGGAGGAATATCTCACTTAACAATCCCTTAGCAAAACAACGAAACAATTAATGCGTTTAAAGGAGACGGTCTATAATTTTCTTTAAGGCATTAATAGGAGTTTTTGTTTAAGCAATACTGTAAACATTAGCTGTTTATGTCAACTTCGTTTCATCGGTAAATATAAATATTGGAATATTGAGTCACTCCCTTTAAACGCTTAAGAGAATTTTATAAAAAAAAACTACGAGAGTGACTCTACAACTGTACAAAATATTAATTTACACAAATAACAAAAGATAAGAATG
Source organism: Lymantria dispar (assembly GCA_032191425.1). Classification (NCBI taxonomy): domain Eukaryota; kingdom Metazoa; phylum Arthropoda; class Insecta; order Lepidoptera; family Erebidae; genus Lymantria; species Lymantria dispar. Next base: position 23,792,586 of record CM063452.1, on the reverse strand, counting down.
AAAGTAAGTTGAAATACTTAACGTAGGTTTGCTTGCTTGATATAACTTTTCATGTAGCCCCCTTTATTTTTAGGAATATCACATAAGATGGCTAAAAGAATAACTTCTTGATATCTTTCTCACCACGCAGCTGAAGTATAAGCAAGGCTTGAGGTGCAGATTAGTTATCACCGACCTAGCAAGCTGTATCCGTAGAAAACTGCCATGCTTCCTTTTAATGTTTTCTTGAAACCTAAAATTATCCTTTATAGCCGCAACGTTATTTACAGATGCAAATCTTTATCCTATTACTAGCACTTTTATAAAAATAATAAGTTTGGGCTCTTTTAAAATGGAAGGAAGGAAGGAAGACCCACCATTTTCCGCAGAACTAAACGAGGCATCCTCGTGACAGCTCGGCTTCAAATGCGGATTTGAAGAGGAGGTGAAACACGTATCTATCGAATAAAACTCGAAGTTTGGGGAAAATTGAAAGTTGACGTTCTGGAATTCTCCCTTAGTCGTCTTTTACGACATCCACAGGCAAACTAGGGAGTGGTGAATTGTATTCTTACTCCGTAACCACACGGATTTTGATTAACAGTTGAAAAGTGGTGGTTCTCCCTTTCTTCCATTTTAAAATAATAATGGACTTCCGCCATGCATCGCCTAATTCAATCAATTAAGATTGTGCTAGTTAAGCTATTAACTAATTACATAGATATATTTTCGCAGATACGTAAAATTATCTATGCGAAAACCACATAACATACCGAACTTGAACAAAGTTTGTTGCCTGCAATAACATAACTCTTCAGTTGTTGGTTTTCGAACTTATAATGATGTAGGGAGTTAAAGTAATTTGTAAATATACTTGAGTATGTTTAGTATATTAATCATTAAAAAGCCTACCATATAAGTAATGAGTAAACACCGATGTAATCCATACTAATATTATAAATGCGAAAGTAAGGATGTTTGTTTATTTGTTTGTTTGTAACGCTTTCACGCTTAAACCACCGAACCGATTTCAAAAATTCTTTCACCAATGGAAAGCTATAATATCAGGGAGTAACATAGGCTATATTTTATCCCGGTATTCCTACAGGACCGGCAACTACGCCGCGGGTAAAGCGACTGAAACCGAAGCGAAGCGAGGGCGGGTTGCTAGTAAATTATATTTAAATTTGTTATTCAGAAATATCTGTATTAATTTTGATGTTTGATACACCAATGTGACGATTATTTTTCATTTAAATTATGAATTAAAAATTACGTAAATACATATTTAAATTTAACATTTTATTAAAAGTTGATTCTGTTACGTGTTGAAGTATCAATTTTAGTATCAATTCAAGTGTCAGATTACGTTCGTATTCGTGCAAAAAAATATTATAACTTAGTTTTGTATCATCATCATGGACATACATACATATCGCATGAAAACACACCTCACAAGTAATACATATTATATTAAATTGTACTAAACATAGTGCGATTGCCAAGTCAATCTATTTATTTAAAACATAAAAGATATTTAATATTGATATGGCTACTATAAGAAGTTGTTAGGTTAGCTATTTACGTAATAACTTAAGAAGAAAGGTCCCTTAAGCAGGGACCGAATGAGTTAACCGACTTGGAATAACATGGATCTCACAAATTTTTATGGTAGAAGAACTCAGTTGCGAGGCTTGGCTTTTTTTACAAGTCTTGTTTTTGATAATATCTCATTTCTTTTTGTAGATAGACCTACTTATTTGCCTTTCCGGTACCTTCTACTAATTGAATACCAACAAAGGATTTTCTTAGAGCACACTCTTTGAAAAATGAGACATCTCTCCTTTCCGCTTGAGTAAATTCTATCTAAACTAAGCGGAGAGATGTGGAAATAAAGAAATTTGATTGGTTTTCCGAAACACATCTCCTCTAGTTTCCTCTCCGCTTTGATGGCAATCGAGCCTAATGATGACGTTCTTTCTTTCAGATAAATTTGAGGCAATTTAGATTGCTTAATACTTTGGGACATTTTGGTACAATTTCATAAGACACGCCCCACTCTTCCTTTTTCATTAAGTTTATTGACCATTTTACAAGTTATCTTTGAACATAATTATATCTAGGTATCTGTCTACACCTATTATGCCAATCATCATTCAGCCTATTTCCGTTTACTGTAGAACATAGAACCCCCTCATTCTTCACCATAAAGTGCGGTACTGTGACACCTGCATCCAACGACGCTCAAGGGTAAGAGTTGCCATGACTAGAGCTCATTTCTCTTCGCCTTATGAGGAATAATGAGGTGGTCACCAAGTTTGTTAGGCGGGTTAGTTTCGCAGTGAGATATCATACATTTTCCCGGCGAGAGCTGCTGCCCCACTCTCCTTCCTGTTGAATCTTTTTTTTAAATGACAACGCCTTGCACTAAGGAAATAATAATTCTTATATTGTGGGGGACTTTACAAACATATAATTCAACTTCGCATCAACATCGCAGCCCTCATATGTCCCACTGTTGGGCTCGGGCCTTCCCTACAATGGGAGGGAATTTAACCCACTATACCATGCTGATCAGACATGTTGATATAGGGTTTTATTTCGAGTTTTCCTTCTCTTGCACAGATGGTATGTACTTATTATATCCCAGAGTCGTCTTATACGACATCCACGGGCAAGATAGAGAGTGGTGAATTGTATTCTTACTTCGTCACCATACGGAAAGAACATACAATTAACCGACACAAATTACATTCAGACTCATAACAACAATTTGTGGATCGTACAAGATGTTGTCTTGCGTGGGATTCACACCCGCGACACTAGCACGGTACGTTGGTATCTTAACCACTACGTCATCTGCGCAGTCTATAGCCAGTTGTTACGATACCCATAGAGAAGCAATGATGGCCACAAATGTATTCTTATTTTTTACAAAGTTATATTTCATTAACTGCAAATGTAACTTTGTAATCCTCTATATTTATATGAGTTTACAAAATTATTTATGCAGTTAGTGTATCTCGGAAACTGGAGGAAAATTATAATGTTTCATAATTTTTCCTTCATTTATACACTAAACACTAATTAAATTCTAAATTTGAAGCTTCTGTGTCTGCTAGAAGTGCCACTTTAATATTGATGATCGGTCAGTCAGTCAGTGAGTGACAAAATTACGAAATTTTGACTAGTTATAATTCTTAAACTATTGGTTCAAATTGAATGAAATTGGAAATACACAATGTGTATACAATAACTGCTGGGTTACTAAAAATTCAGCTTTCCAGCTTTATTAACAACGAAGTTATAGGGGGTCGAAAATGGCCCGAACGGCTTCGAGAAAAGTATGTTACGGCAGTGTTGCGTTTTACCCGACTTTTTTTTTTGCTCGACTTGGCGGGGGCACTACCGTGCCCCCAGATTCACTGATTCACGATCAGAGTTGCTAAACGTTGTCAAATTAACGAACTTGTTACAGAGTTCAAATTTAATAACAATTTCATAAGCTCTAAAATCCTTACTAATATTATAAATGCGAAAGTAAGGATGTTTGTTTGTTTGTTTATTTGTTTGTTTGTTACGTTTTAATGCTTAAACCACCGAACCGATTTCAAAAATTCTTTCAACAATGGAAAGCTATAATGTCTGGGAGTAACATAGGCTATAGCCTATTTAAAAATAAGCCTATAAAATATATTTTATCCCGATATTCTCACGGGAACGGACACTGCGCGGGTAAGGCGACTGAAACCGAAGCGAAGCGAGGGCGGGTTGCTAGTAATTAATAAAATTATAAATTTTTACCAGTTTATTATGGATACAAAACTTGGTGTATATGTATACTGAAAAATTACTTGATATTTTGATATAATTTTACATTCAATGCACACAATTCAATAAACAGTTATGCACTACTATCACGTTTGTACATCAGACACTGAAATCATTCAATAAACTTTTATACATTATCAGTCACTGCACACACAGTACACATTTGCATAGGAATACATTCATATATACTCATACACATCGAAATACTTTCCTTGTACTACTTATCTACTACAGTACCCTGTTTTCTGAATTAAAAAAAAAAAAACTAAATAATTACTTTTTAATATTTTGTTGTATACTGTGTTAAATAAATATTGAATATTTTGGATAGCTTGTGGGCGGAGACCTGGTGTCCTGAAATATAGGATCAAAGCCTAGTTTAGGCATTAGTCTTGAATAAAATGTATGATTTTGTATTTTTTCTAAATTATCTAGATTTTAATTTTTAACATATTGGAATGAGAAAAGTAAATTTTTATGATGTACATTTTTAAGTAGAATATATAAAAATAAATGATTTAAAATTATAAATGCGTGTTGACCCGCTGGCAGCGGATACAGGGACCAAGCTGCCGGTGGTTAGAGCTAAAAAGAGAGGGACTTTCTTACAATGCGTGCCCTGTCCAGTAACACCGCCTTCTGTATCAGACCCGCAATTCAACTACCTAACACGAGGCTCTTTAGGTTTTGATCGAGGCTCTCGGCTGATGAATGATTGCCGTATCCATATCTCAGATGTCAACAATCTCGTGAGATAAATCTTGATATTTTATTTGTTTATTTTTCTCAGGCTTCACGAGATATCCGCCATGCCGGAATTACCTATGACACTCCGCGCCTACCAACGGTAGGTGTAAATTATTGTATAATGATGACATCAAAAACCTGATTATGGGGTTGGAGGTTCGAGGGTCTGGTTAAACTGAAAACTATTGATTTTTAATCTGTCTTCTGCCTTCAATACCATAATGTTTTAAACTTTGGCAGACGGTGACTCGCCAACTCACTGAATGGCCCTCTCTAAACGGTCGCCACAGATATGCAGGTCATACGGACAACAGGAGGACCATACTGGTGTAAGTGGCTTAGAGTGTCAAACGATGCGGTGCCGGTTTCACCATGGCTAGTTTCCCCGTAGTATGCCGTTGACATTGCCACCCCCGAGCATATAGCTCTGGCGAGCTCTCTCTGACCATCTATTTAAGGCAAACCAAGGTTGAGAATTCTGCAGGCACTCTTCGGTTTCCCTTCTAGCCTGCCAATAAAGGTGAGCTGGATGCGAAGTCCTGGCCGACTCCTTAGAGCATTCAGGCCTGCACCTGTGGTTTATTGGCGTTTCTACAAATCGTGTGATATTTATTTTTCTTTTATATCATATGAACTTAGAAACCCATATAATGTTCCTCCGAGGTTTGTGTTAGTCCCATAATGAGATAACGACAGACTCAGAGGGTTCTTATTATTATTGCTTGACAACTTTTTAATTACTACGCCTACGTCTATAAGATAATTAACTTTATACCTTAGTCTCTTTAGATAAATCATCATACAAATATATAACCAACAGACACAAATTACATCTAGGCTCAGAACAACGATTTGGCCGTAGACGAAGTCTGGCCGTAGATTTCGTTACAAATAAAAACGCATATATTTTTTATGAAGTAAACTATGAACTCAAACATCGTAGTCATGGTAGAATCCCTAGAGGAGCTGAGCAGGGTTTCTGAACTAGTGATTCTATAAATGTTCGACAAGATGAAAGTCGTGTCTAATGCGCAAGGCATTCCTCTACCGGATCTAGTTGAAAATGCGATTCTTGAAGATATCGATCATTTTCACGACATTTTCAAAGTTGCAAGGAACCTTTGGATGCAAGTGACACAGGATCGTTCTGAGTGGCATTCTCGTTGGGAGGCCTATGTCCAGCAGTGGATGCAAACTAAATACGCGGTAACGTGTTATGCCAAACTCAAGCAAATTACTGGCGCTACGAACCGTATGTGTATATTTCACGCGAACCACTTCTAGCCACTGTTCTCCCCGTGATAATTCAAAAATTATTCAATATAAGCGCGCTTGTACATATATTGAGATCCATTAGATAAGCTAGTATTCTCAATTTTAAAACCAGACACTAAATGATTATAACTAGACACGCGGTAGCGTGTCAGGTAAGTTCTAACAAAGACCGTCTGATGTGCATTTACACGAACCACTCCAAAGCATTTTTGACCCTCTCATAACTTAAAAATTATTCAATAAAAATGCACCAATCTTGGCTCTTGGCTTTGATATTAAAGTACAAAAATCGTTATAATTATGATATACTGACTCTGATATGATTTTAATTTATGAATTGATGATATTTGCTGACATCAATCATTGTTAAACAGTTTGTAAAATGAGGTATTTAAGTTATATATGCACTGCGATTGCAGCGAGGATATGGTGCAGCATATTCTCGAGGTCTCATGACTTGGACAGCGTTGTGAAATTACTGCATTTTTTTTTTGGTGCTGATTTATCACTATTCGCTTTATTTTCTTTGGTATGTGGAGCCGATTAGGAAGCAGAAGATCCACGTTGAACTACTCTATTGGTGGTACTTGGGGCGGTCCACCTGAAAATACATACACCTCCTACTAAGACCGCGAGTAGTCAGAGTAATTGTTAATCCATCAACCTGTTAAAGAATTCGAGAGATTATACCGCCGAGTTGTCCAAATAAGTCAGGGAATCAGTACTGGGGGCCGGAAATCCATGTCATGCTTTCAATAGAACGACTTTAGGGAGATATGATAACATTCTACGAATTCAAAACGGAACAATGCGATTAAAAATCGTTACTAATCCTTTCTATACCTAGCATCGGTACGAAGTCCGCCCAGACGTTTAGTGAATAAAGGCCGCTAATTATCTGGTGAAGTTACATTTTAACGAGGGGCAAAGGATGTATGTGTTATAATGGATACTACGCTTAATACGCAAGGAACATATGCTTCCTCTAAAAAGATCTTATGGAAATTTATCGATGACATTTTTAATATCTTGCATAACATATGAATAGATATGGGTTTTTTCTACTCAGTGTAATATGTGTCCCATCATACGGTACGACCTTTCTTCAGAATAGAAGGGTAATTGATATATTTTTTGCTACATTTTGATTAAATTTGACCGATGTCAAAAATGATTATTATATAATCTTTACGTTTATCTTATATTGAACTACTATTGAAACCATTTATTTACCAATTTTATTTAGTGTTATTTGCATCTATCATAGAATTACGAACCATTTTCTTAAATTATGAAAGGTAGGTGAGGACTCTCTTCTAAAATACTGATATGGACTCTAGAATAATGGGTCTAATTGGGTGCTTTCATGGTCTTCTTCATTGTCATTATAATCTCAGCTCATACAAATACGTCTCATTACTACGCTCCAGCCACCCTTGCAAGGCCAAGTAAATTGACCCAATATTGGTCAAACGTAAAGGTATATGGGCTCTTTTCTTAATCGTTATCTATATAATAATATCAATACGTGAAGAAGAAACTTTGTATCCCTTTTTACGAAAACATCATGCAGATTGATAAATATGAAATTTGGAATTCCTCTTCGGTGACACGTTCCGCCACCGGCGAGGCGGGGGGCGCAGGCGCGAGTACCTGCGCCTGATGCCGCCCTAGCCGCGAGTCAGCAAGAAACTCTTCCAAGCTGCCTCGTTGCACCGCTATGGCGTCGGGTGGTGGCTAGTCAGAGTGATTGCGTTATACTGTCTTTACGTGATAGGATCACACTCTCGACAGTCGTCCATCTAATGTTGCGGGCCGGTCCATCGAGAGCGAGAGAGCCGGAAGCCCAAATTTCTGAGGGTGTTTGCATGTGGTGGGTTTTGGTGAAGCCTTTAGTATTAGCTTATTATAAAACCTCGGATTATGTAGATGATAATACAGACTGGGTGTGAGCAGCTCCTCGTTCAGCAATTTCCTTGTTATTTTAAATATACTGTTTTCTTTTTAACTTTTATTGTAAAGTGTAGCGTGTTTTGCCTAACGAAATTTTGTATTTTCACCGTTTGTAATATATTATGGTGTTGGTCATACTCACAAAAGGATCTACTTGCGGTAGCTGCGTGGAGTGGGTCTCTCCCCTCCCTCCATAGTGGTTGAGGGGAGTGATGGCTGCTCTAGTAGTTAACTCGTGATCAGGTGCCGCTTGTGGGATCTGGTCCAGCCATAATCGTTTGAGTTATATTAAGTATCTTGCGGTTCGAAGGGCATCACCCTGGAGCTAGTTCTTACAAAACATGTACACAATTGTATATCTAGTAAAAAGAAAAAAAAAATAATTAAAAATAATAGACAAGCCCGCTGAGTTTCTTGCCGGATCTTCTCAGTAGCGGTCGCGTTCCGATCCGATGGTAGTATACTTTTTTTTTTGAAAATTGTATACCTGACAATATGTAAGTGCCCTTTCGGGGTTTATGCATAATAAATGATTTGAATTTGAATTACCAAATCTTATTGCACGCACACACTCCTTTCACTATCTTCACGGTGTTGTATGCTAGTATGCCAACAACAGGAATAAAAAAGCCACCCTTTTTTTTTTTTTTTTTGTGGGTGGGCCGCGGTCGGCGCGCCTCCGCACCACTCCGTCCGGGGCGATAGAGGGGCTTAAGCACGCAACTCCCGCGACCCACCCAAAAACCACGTCGCCTTCGTCGTTGGGCCGACCACTGGAGCAGCGTTAACTTGTCGTCAGTGGTCGGCCCGACGGAATACCCCCTATTGGAATACCCTCCCATCGACCGACGTCCCCCCCTCGGGGAGGACGTCGGTCTTTCCTCACGCGGTCGGCCTCTCGGCGGGTGACGGACTAATCCCCGGTCACGTCACCCGCGGCCTCGGCTAGGGCGGCATGAGGCGCAGATAGTTGCGCCTGCGCCGCCCCAGTCGCCGGCGGCGGATCTTCTCATCGAGGCTGCGCTCCTCGCGCAGGCGATCCGCCGCCTCCTTTCGCGAGATCACCGTCTCGCAGAAGGCTGCGACCGCGTCCCAATTCCCGACGCTGTCGACCATCGCCCTAGCGATAGCCGGCAGCGTCAGGTCCGTACCGATGATTGCGACGAGTTCACAGCGCTGCACTGCCCAAGCCCCGCAGGCCTCGAGCGTATGGCGCGCCGTGTCCTCGTCGCAATCGCAGTGGTGGCAGGACGGTGTACTCTCCCTCCTAACGACCTTGTGCAGGTATTTGGCGAAGCACCCATGCCCCGTCAAAACCTGCACCAGTCGGAAGGAGAGCACCCCGTGCCGCCTCTCCAACCACTGCATCAGCACAGTCAAAAACGTGAATGGCTGACCAAGAGATTAGTTCACCACCCGTAGAGAGACTGACGGCGCGAGGGCGATACCAAGACAACACAGTTCGCTGCCTGGGGTCACACATGGTCCATTTCGTCCGGGGCGACGAAAGGAGGGCGCGCGGGCCCATAACCCACCCGTACCCACGTCGCCTTTGTCGTTGGGCCGACCACCGGAGCAGGGTGACTTGTCGTCAGTGGGCGGCCCGATCGAATACCCTTTCGGGTAACCTCACCTCTCGACGTCCGCGTCCCTATCCCGGTACGCCAATCGCCGTCGCGCGGTCAGCCTCTCTGCGGGTGACAGACTAAAATCACCGGTCCGGTCACCTGCGGCCTCGGCTAGGGCGACGAGTGACCTTGAACAGCCTTTTTTCTATTAATTCTACAAACTAGAAATTTCGCGCCACATCCTCCACTAATATGCATCTCCTATTTTACACCCTTAGGAAAGAGTATATCCTCTGTGGGGTTAATTTTCAGAATAACTTTCTTTTATAATGAGTCTTTTTATATCTATTTTCAATTAAGTGGGTTATGTACTAAGCTGTATAAGCTACTATAGTTTTTTAACTATCCCACGAGAACTCTTTAATTTTCCGTGAATAAAAGTATCCTAAATGTTGACCTGGGATGTATGTACCACCATGCAAAATTTCATTTAAATCGGTTGAATATCTTCGGAGATTAGCGTACAAACAAATAAACAGACAGAGAAACAAAAAAATTTAAAATATCTGGATGTGTTCTATTTCATTTTTAACATCCCCTTGACTCGGTGTTTAGCGTTTTTTTTTTCTATTAACAGAAATTCGACCTCTACAGTTTTATTATATGTATAGACTAGCAACCCGCCCTCGCTTCGCATCGGTTTCAGTCATCTTACCCGCGTAGTCCCCATTCCCGTGGGAATATCGAGATAAAATATATCCTATGTTACTCCTTGTTATTTTAGTTATCCATTGGTGAAAGAATCTTTGAAATCGGTTTAGGAGTTTAAGCGTGAAAGCGTAACAAAAAAACAAATTTACTTTCGGATTTATAATATTAAGTAAGGATTAGTGAAATATAGCTTGCTCAATAAACAATTACACTTACTACTACTATACATACACCGTCAATAGTGGCATCTTTACTTTTCGTGAGCATCTTTACCTAAGCATACCCTCTACTAGCTTTTATTCCATATTTTTTTGGCTACGGTAGTTAACTTAATTTTAGAAATATCGATAGATTTTGTAATAAATTGTGGAACGCCAAAAAGTGTTTCAGGCTAATAACTCTGTTAGTTGTCAAAATAGCAGCCTTTTCCATTCCATATGGTCAATTTTATTCTCAGCATCGCCACATAGAGATTGGCTTTTCTCACAGAATATCAAAGTGCAGGTAAATGTCTTATATAAAATATTATGCAATACCTATATTGTTACTAAGATGCATCGTAATGATGCAATGTTATAAATGCTCTATATTTTGAGTATTTGGAAGAGGTAATGTTGTTTGAGGTTTGCTAAAGTTACCTCACTTAGCACTGGGGCAATTTTACCTCTGACTAAGGTTGTCAAATAGCACACGTACATCAAAACATTTTTTATAACCTTTATGAAATATTTTAGTATGAGACAAGTCCAGAAGTAACAAATTTGCTTCATTGCCTATTTCAGTTGTATTTTAGATACCTTTCAAGAGTCTTATTAAACAACGTAATACAAGACGTTTGGAGGCGCGTACCTAGTTATAAAAATATACTTCAATTAATTATTAAGAAGAAAAATTGATAATTTACTTATAGCGGCGGGTGACCATTATCACAGTTGGACTTGAAACTAGCAGATTTTGACTATCTTATCTAAAAATAACAAGGCTTACATATTCAATAACAAAGTGCCTGGTGATTGGTGGGTGAGAATTTCTTAGAGCGGCACAAAGATTAATGCACACACACCTAGAAAAACACAGGCATAGAAAATGACAATATTGAAAGAATAATACTTGGTATACCATTCTACAGATTGTACAGAAACTCTTGGTTTAGAAATCATGTTTAGCATAGAACAAGACGAAAATAGAAAAGTCCAGAACATAAAAGATACGAATACTATTGATGAGGGAGTGGTTGTAAAAGAGGTTCTGCTAATACCTGTAAGTTAAGGAGAGGCTGAATTTACTTTATTAGTTTGAGGATGATCATTTAATGCATTTTTGTGATTAATTACGTTGAATATTATATAGACTATAGATTCAGTTCTTAAAGAAATTAGATTGTAAAAGAAACTGATAGGTGTCATTAAGATAACAAGAGACTAAATATTATTATAGAGGATACTTATTTTGATGTTTTAGTTTTTGCAAGATTTTTTAACAAATATTTTTTATTATAATTACACTAAGTACCTATGTCATTGTGTTATTTATTTTTTGACAACCCTTATGAAATTCCTCAATTTTTGTAATAATGTAGAAATTCTTGTGTCAACTTTACCGATGTGTTGGTAAAGCTGATTGAATGGGAGACAGTAGCTGTAAAAATAAATACAACGCTTTTTTATCTCCAGGAGCATTGGAATTTTTAGGTTGCATACACTCTGGGACACTCCTTCCATGCAAACTATAGGCTAGGTAAAGTTGCCAAAAATGTGTCAATTTTACCCAGCCCATAATTTTAGTTATTACAGCGGTACTATGTAAGATTTAGCAGAATTTAATGATTTAAACCAATAAGCAATATCGTTTTTATAAAATAAACCAACAAACACTAATAACATGGGCTTCATAAGGAATATATAATTAAAAGAAAATTACGAAAAAGTAATTTTCTTTTCTAAAAGACGTAGTATGTATAGTCAGTTTCTCTCTGCATACGAAAAATAGCTGTATTTAAATTAATCAATTTGTGCATTTATTTATAATTCAAAGAAATTCTAAATAACCTTAATTGTAGACACGTTTATTATGTATACGAAGGCGTAGCGTTCATTCAGGTTTATAGATTTCATAGTTTATTACTGAAAAATGCAGTTATTGTAGAAATTTCTAGCCCTGTTGATTTGTAAACACAAGCAGTCGAGCTAAAGTTTTGCACTTTGCGAAAATATATCGGTACTATGTATTACGTTAAGTTCCTTTATAAACTTTAGATTCTGTCTTGGATTATACTCTTGACAGAACTGTATAAATACCAATTAATCGAATCGGCTCCTTCCAGAGCATCGGCTTTCCGCTCTGTAGCTATCCGGTAGTAATCGATAGTGACTCCAATTTCATGGGTTGCCTGGGGCGGTCAGGGCTAAGAGATAAGAGACTATGTCATAAATACATAGTCTTATATCTTAGCCCTTTCTTGAATGGACAACAAATATATCATATATGTATGTATTTATATATGTATATAATTATAGACAATCTTAAATTACAATATTACATTTCACATATCCTCAGGTAGTAACTGGATCTTTTTCAAAGCTTTTACACATCTTCACTTGTATCCATTAATGCTATCGGGCTGAAAATTGGCACACCTATTTAATTTACGTGACAATGCACAATTATTTAAATGTCACCTTTTTTGATCCAATATGGCGGACGTCACAAAATGGCAATTAATCATTATTATAGTAATCCCTATGATGTAAGTATTGAATAAAAGGATTGGTTAATCAAAATATAATAAGTGAGGTGACGGCATTCTAAATCATGGCGGACCTAACAAAATGGCGATTTATAATTTTCATTATAAACTCTATAATATTAGGGGTTAAATTATGAAATTGCTGTTTCGTACTGATAAATTAAAGCCATTTTTGTTCATAAAACGGATTTCATTAATCAAAGTATTTACCCTCGTTATCTATACGTTTCTGCTATCTAATTGGAAGATTATTTAAACCTTTGCGATAGAACACTGGGTTTGTGGAATACATTCCATAAACTGTGTAAAGGTATTTTGTACTGCTTCCTCGGTAGATTTTTTTTGTTGTGCAAAACATTGTTCAAATCGCGGCAAAAATTGTAGCGGATTGGGGCGAGGTCTGGCGACTTATGGTTTCTAACTGCAGATTTTGTAGTATTAATACAGTTTCTCGAGCATTATGCGGTTTTGCATTATCATGGAGCAATAATGGTGAAGATCGATTGACAAGTCGGGGCTGTTTTACTGCGAGTTTCGGCATTATTGTTCGGAGTTCTGCACAATAGACATCTGCGTTTATTTCTTGACGAGATCTGAGGAAGCTGTAGCGAAGTGACACCATGAAGTGACCACTAAACAGTTACCATCACCTTTCTATGGGTAAACTTCGCTTTAAGGCATTGATGTGGCATTTGACCTAGGGTCAGCCATTGCGTTGTTCACTTGCGATTATTATAAAGAATTCACTTTTCATCACACGTCATAATTCGGTCTAATATCCCTTCATTTCTATACCGGTTTGACAGGATAAGGCAAGTTTTAACACGCACTGCTCTCTGATCAGTCAAATCATGAGGCACCCATTTTTCAAATTCTTTTTATTTTACCAGATCGGGTTCCACCATCACTTTCAATTCATCATTATTTACCTTAGTGGCTGGTCTTCCTCGCGGTTTAATCTTCAAGTTGTTTAGTTTCCACTACAAAAGCGGTTAAATCAAAAACGCACGGTGCGTTTATTAGCCGTATCCTCTCCAAATACAGCATTGACATTACGAGCCGTTTCTGCTTTAGTCCCACGTTGGAACTCGTATTCCAAACTTACTCTGATTTTCGCCGTATCCATATTCACTTCAAAAGCTGAATGTAAAAACAATAGAACGTTGAACGATCAAATGTCATACATTTTTTAAATTTTGAATGTTATAGTTTTTGTTTGAAAACAGTTTCACTGAGATATTTGCCACTATGCAGGTTTAATTTTAATTCAAAGTGGCTAGTACGTTAAAACGACAATTTCATATTTAAACCCCTATATGCGTACCAAATGAGAGTGTTAGAGAGAGTGGAATAAAATGAATGAGGTGATCTCTTTCAAAATCTAATATGACAGACGTCGACTATATTATTATGACTTGATAAACCTGCAATGTTTGCATGACTAAAAAAAATTTCCCTTTGCTAAGTGGTGGCGGAGTAAGAACACAATTCACCGCTCCCTATCTTACCCGTGGATGTCGTAAAAGACGACAAAGAGATATAATACGCATATAACATCTATGCAAGAGAAGGAAAACTTGAAATAAAACCATATACCAATCTGTCTGACCAGCTTGGTATAATAAGGTCAATTTCCCTCCTATTGTGGAGGAGGCTCGAGCTCAAAAGTAGGACAAATAAGAGCTGAAATGATGATGTTGAGTGATATTATGAAGAGGTGAAAGCGTTTGAAAAGTGTAGGGTTTGGGTGTGTTAAAAATGTCATTCTGAAAAATATACAAATACCTTTTTATTTTTGATAGGTTCTAGTTTGAACACACCCCACCTAATCTGTCCGGGGCGACGGAAGAGCTGCTTGTGGTCCCCCCATAACTCTACTGTATTTCCTCTCCATTGTCATTGGTCCGACTACTGGTACTGATTTTTTGACATCCATGGTCGGCTCAGCGGGTTTCCCTTTCGAATACTGTCCAAATATACAAGCACCTTACACTAAGGTGAGTAGATGCCGAAAGTGGAATGGTTTGGGAGTATTAAAAATCATAACGCTAACGTATTATTTCAAGCTATTGAGGTCGCTTCTCTTATAATTATTCGTACCTCCCTAAACGGACCTCTGGAAAGACAAAGTGTCATTGTCGCACACTCGTGAAGTTATAACAAATACCAGATACAATAATACTAACTAATAATACTAAAAAAAAAAGCTAGCATGTTAAATATGAAATCTAGGTATTTTTATTTTAAAGAGTTGCAATGTGTCTTATATTGTATGAACTAATATTAGCATTCTAACAATAGCGCCATCTGTGGGTATTATCTATGTACTATTTAGATAAATGTTTGTAACGGATAAACAAAACGCTTAAAACACGAATCACGAAGGCATGCCCACTGGTGCCTCAGAGTTACATTAAAAAACAAAAGTTATATTAAAAACCTAGTGATGTTGTAGAATTTGTATACATAATACTCTTTTATAATCTCACGCCTTTATACACGAAGATCTAATTAGGAATTTAAATATAACCCCTTTTTTCCACTCAATTTTTAGTCGCATATAATGGAGGGCAAACGAATTGATACTAAAAAAAGCCTCGAAAGTTGAGGAAATCGTTAAAGAATTCCACAAGCCCTTGATTGATTTTTTTTACCACCTTAAAATTTGAACCTCAACTTCATAATATATTAAAATGTTTACGACATTAAAATTTGCCATGTTGACAAAATTTTGATGATAATAAAAATTGGTTGTCTGTAAGGTCGGTTTACGGACCATAATTTTACGTTATAAGAAAACATTCATAAAAAAATGTATACTTTTATGACTTTAATTGAATTATTAGCACGAAATTATCATTATTTTGAAGTTTACGAAAATTCTTCGATAAATTAACATTTATTTGTTGTATTTGTTTTCGATAAATTCACATTTATTCTCGTAGAAGAAAGATAGATGCGTCACAAGCTGAATGCTTAGACTAGTCATACCTCTCTATCCCTTGCTCCTTGCTCTCGCTTGCACGCTCGACTCAAGCGGAACGTGACAATGAGTCATGCTTTTTCGTGGATTCAATCAGCGTTCATCGATTTATAAGATCTTATCACGTCGAAAAACCCAACCGAGGTGGTTGCGGTGGCCATGGCCATCGAGTTGATTTTTCATAATTTTCCTGTTGGTTTTTCATACTTTGCCAGAATTTTTTATTTCTGATGTTTATGCAAGTATTACACATTTTAAATAAAACTACGTTTAGAATTTTATCGCGTTTGTATATGATATTTCATTGCCCGACGTTTCGAATACTTTGCAGCATTCGTGGTTACGGGCGGACAAACAGAAAACATACTATTATTTTTTATTTCACAGGCAATCACAGATATATTTTTTTCATAATAGCTTAGAGTGTAATAAGTAAAAAAAGATATTTTCATTTATAATGTTTTGTGCCATCCTTCTTATTTTACAAATAATAATCTCATTTAAACACTTATTAGACATTATGCTTACCGGTCTAGTTAGTATGCAAAAGTAGCTCCATTCTAAGAAACAGAAGGACTGATCCTCGAATGTGTAATAATTATAATTAGCAATCCAAAGAAATTAAATTAAACGCAGACTAAATTCGTCAGTTATGTACTATTGTTTGTAGTTTGAAAACAGAGTACATGAATACAATAGAACGCAGAAGTTACTCTCGTTCACGCTATTTAATTTTGTTTATTTCACTGTGATGAATGCTTTCAAATTATATTCGTCATCTACAGAGACCTAGAGAGGGTCAACAAAAGCACGTTTGTAGTTAATCAAGATATTCTCTTGAGAATTGCGCCAAGATGTTTTTTTTACTCTAGAACCAAGTAAAATTACGGAGGTACATGTTTGGAATTCTATGTCATATCCTGGTAGTTCACGTCCCTATCTTACTGTGGTAGGTTACGCAGGTAGGAGGGATAGAATATGTCCATTTGGTGGTTCTCAATTGTGGTAGACAATTGAGAGTTTTCGTACAGATATTGTTGGGCGTCTCATCAAAATGTAGATTTTGACGAAGATTCAGCTTGATAGTAATTATTTTTACATCAAGGATCTGTACTACAACTTTTGAGCGTAGGATTGAGATAACGTACCACGCAATTTTTAGGACAATACGACTGTTAATTTATATAAACATTAAATAAGTAAGAAAAGAAAAATGAGCTTGTTAGTAATTACTTTTGATGACCTCGTTATCGACACATGTTGGAAGCAGGGGACTCTGTGATATAACCATAGATTTTGTAGGACAAGTATTTTTTTAGATAATTTAGATAATTATCTTTAGATATACCAGAAATCACCCTGTTAGTAAAAAAATTTTGAGAACCACCAAATGGACATATTCTATCCCTCCTACCTCTGAACCCTACCACAATTGCGAGTTTTCGTTCAGATTTTGTTGGGCGTCTCATTAAGATAAAGCTACTCACGAAAAATTAGCTTGTTAGTAATCAAATAAAAAATGTACCGTGGATTACTATATGTACCTATGATTAATAAATAAATGTTATTCTATTCTATTCTGTTCTATTCTATGGAAACATAATGAGGGGGTCATTTATTTAAAGAAGGGTGAATAATGACGATGAGAGAAGTTAAGTAGATGACATCACCGTAGAAGAAGAAAATTATGAAGAAGACTAAGAAGAAGAAAATTTTATCAAATTAGCATACTATAAAATGGTGCGTTAGTGAATAGTAAGTAGTAAATAGGTATCCCTAGTGCCGGAGATTGAAAGGTATAACCTACTAAAAGTATGCAAAACCTAAAATAATTAATCATCATTCAAGTACTTGGATATAAAAATAAACCTAAGAACTGTTTCAAGTAAATCCCCTTCAAAGTTTCTAAGCACGTTTTGAGTTCAAAATACAGTAACTAACATATTAGCTTTATTAATTCTAGAAACTATATTTAGTAGATCTATTTCTCAGCATATCGGCGTTGTTTAGTCTAGTGATACAAACATAAAACATACTTATATTAAATAAATACTTGAGTAATGTGAAGGACTGAGAATAAACACTTTAGAAAATTATCAACAATCGTATCCCAGGGAGGTAAACGCGTCAACTAAATACACATCACCATATAACAAAAGACAAAGTGCTGTGTGGTAGCGGCTTCGAATACTACCAACCCTTGGTTTGCTCGTGGGTGTCGTAAAAGACGACTAAGAGCCCTAGATTGACCCGGACCAACTCCATCTGGTACCATTTGGGTCAACGATTACATTCCCAAGGTGGGTTGACGTCAGGCAGGCGGCCGGTCATAAAAGTCATTGCCGAAACTTTTTGCAATATGTCAAAACAGATGACATATTGCGTCGACCCCAAGTAATTGGGATAAGAGCAAGATGATGATGATATAACAAAAGACAAAGTGAACTCGAAATATAATATTATGCTAAGCATACT
The DNA here is from genome assembly GCA_032191425.1 of Lymantria dispar. Lineage (NCBI taxonomy): Eukaryota > Metazoa > Arthropoda > Insecta > Lepidoptera > Erebidae > Lymantria > Lymantria dispar. The sequence continues at coordinate 23,774,318 of CM063452.1, read as the reverse complement.
CACTAACTTAAGCGAATTTTAATCTAAAGGAAAAATAAAATCTTAGTTCCAATGGGAAAAGCTATTTGTGTAGTACAGAGTAAGAAAATATTTCACCACCCTTTGTTAAGTTCGTGGATGTCTTAAAAGACGACTAAAGAATATAATATTCATAACATATCTGCAAGAGAAGAGAAATTCGAAATAAAATCCCACAGCAACGCGGGTTTCCAGTGTGGCAGTATATTAATTACCTTGTCATTGTGGGAAAGACAATTATATTTAGTAATTATATTATGTATAATACGTGTATGTTCAGTTATGTCTAATAAATATCAAATTGTGTTCATTGAAATTAATATTTGTAATTAATATATGTTATAAGATCGAGGAAATGCTCTATGTGTGATAAGCCTATTTCAAATAAACTTCAATACTTGTTAATATAATACCCAGACGTAATGGTTTTATGAAAGTTGTCTCATTAATAATATTTAAACATAAAATTCATATTTAAATAAAAAGTAAATTGATGCAAATATGTATCTATATTTAGGCTCTACCCCAGTGGTGGGCAAACTTTTTTAATGGCGGGCAACAAAGTTTAAGAAATTCTAGAGGAGGGCCAGAATTATAGAAAATGCATTTTGTATTAAAGCTTTTTAATGAACAAGATACCTTTTACTTTTACGCCTTGTTAGGCGTGTGAGACATATGGAATTGTTTTTGATTTTCCATAATCTTTTCGAAAGCAGATGCTAACTGTGATGAAGCAACTTTCAGCAGTGCGCACGGGTGTTCAACAGTCAATTGGTTTCTGATTGAGTTTTTTGTTCTCACCCTCGCCGCTTGCGCCTCACATTTCACCACGCTTTGCGCCCCGTATTTCACAACACATGAACTACGCGGCTAGTTTAGCTTCACCGATAGGTGAATAGAATGGAATTTTTCGAATAAGTAAACTGATACCTGTGACAGACTGCCGAGATAATTATAAATATGGCAAATTAATTATGACATAGTGAAAGCTCAAAATACCCCTGACGAATTGAAGCTTTCATTAAAAAATCGGAGATTTTCAATTAGGTATAAACTTCAGATTTTATTTTATGCGCTAAATGCTGACTAGAATATTTAGGATGGATGGACTCTTGGCGGGCTGGAGTTGGCCCGCGGGCGGTACTTTGCCCATCACTGCTCTAGCCTATGCCCAGAAGTGGATCTACAGTCTGATAGATAAATGGAAAGAAAAGTACAAAAATCTATCTATATATATTTTTTGAATGTTTTACATGGTTATAACGCGGCTTGTCTCCTCATCTATGTTGGATGAGAATATCAGGGTCTGAAAGCACAGATATACGACCAATTTGTAGATCCACGGCAACATGGCACCACAACACAACTAAATATAGGTATAATAAACAAGCTCAAAGTAGCCTGCTATGGAGCGGGCTATTCTCGGGCTTTCTCTTAATAAATAGAATCCGAAATACAGAAATCATAACTAGTGTGACCGACATAGCTCGAAGAATTAGCACGCTGAAGTGGCAATGAGTAAAGCACATCGCTCGACGAACCGATAACCGTCAGGAAAGAAGGATCCTTAAGTGACGACCCGGACGACGCAGTGCAAGACGCGTCAGGAACGGTGAACCGATGACTTAAATTACGAGCTTAAAAATTTTTGCAAATCGTAGAAGTACCTCACATCTGAAAAATATTATGAATATTTAGGAACTTAGGCAGACGTTGAGTATAATATTATGTAGTTTGTAAAATCGATGTATGTGTTTGGCATATCACGAAACCGTGACTTAAATGTAGGTCTACACTTACAGTTGCAGTTCTTACAAGCTACGTCATAGTAGTTTACGCTGTACTTATTTGTATACTTCTTTGAAAAAATTAAGGTTCTCGTGGTACGACACTAAATAGATACTTGATAGTAACTGTAAAACTAACCGCGAATTGACTATTCTTTACCTTTACTTTTAAAGCGTTGATCGTTGAATTCAGAAGCCCCGCTGGCATTTAAATAGCAAAAAGATATTGTAAGTGCGTATTCGAAATATAACAAAAATATGCTTCAATATAAAAAGGTTTATATTTAGTTTAAGATAACCTTGAGAGGAAAACAAAGCTTTATTCTCCAGGAGATGAATAAGGATATCAAATTAAACCCAATTTCTATGCCCGTAATTGCACAAAGATTTGTAAACATAAAAATGAAGAAAGGGTAAAAGAGCAACTGATGTCATGCCCATATTTTTTAAATAATTGTGATGTATTTTCACTTTATTTTGTTCCCTTATTTTCTCTCCTTAACTTCTTACATAATATATATATCTTATAGATACGTTCGTTAATACGAACGTCTCTATAAGGTACATATATTATAGAGACCTTCCTCTTATGAAGACGTGCATTTATACAAACGTCTCTATATGTATTTAAAATTTGCCCGAAACTACGTTCGCATAAAAGTCATGTATGATAGAGGTTAACACAGAGAGCTGTGCATGACGTTCAAGGTTCCATAGACCCATCGTGTTGGTGGATGATGTAGGTAGGCTATTATAGAAAATCCTGACTGCGCATCACCTATCCACCTTGGTGAAATTGGCCCGGTTTCTGTAAGACAATCCTAGCCTCCTACGCCTGAGCGGCCGTGCTAGCGGCTATTTGAAGAGATGATAGGCTTGGCCATAATCTAGTGGCTTGCGCTGCGGCTAACAATTGCTTTAAATAAAACAAATCTTTCATAACTTTCGAACCCCCTTTCACTAATTAGGGGTTGAATATCTAAAAATTCTTTCTCAGTGCTCACCTGCAGTGTGAAAAAAACCAGCATGCAAAATTTCATGTTCCTAGTCCCAGTAGTTTCGGTTGTGGGTTGATACACCAGTCATCCAGTCAGTCAGCTTCTTCTCGTATATATATACATTATACATATATATAATAACCTTTTTACATTTATAACCTTTTTAAATTTCAATTAAGGGCTTAATTGCCTTATATACAGAATTGAAAATTGTGGCAATAGGAGAGTACCTGAGGTTTCCTAGCATGAGGCGCAGATCATACAGTGCGGCAGATATGGTAATATTTATTATAAACTATGAAATCGAACCATAAAAAAAGCAGGTGCGGTACTGTTCGTAGTAGTAGTGCATACTCTATGTATAATATTCTCTATCCTCGTCATGATCCTGCTCTTATCCTAATTATTTGAAGTCGACGCAATAATCCTTTCCTTTCATTTAGACCTAACAGATATGTTACATGTGGTTACTGGTTTCTTTTGGTCCATTCCAACCATTTTTTTGGGTTTTCCTTACCATTTACACCTTCACCATTCGTATTTAAAAGTTTCCTCGCTATATAACTTTCAACCCGTCTCATCACATATCCATACTACGTCAAGTACACGCCACTTAACTTTTTCATCACTGGCGTAACTTTCAACTTTCTCTAATACATTCATTATTTTCATTCCTTATTTATTTATTCATAATTTTATCAATCATCACGCCACACCTCTCCTCATTCACATCCCTACTACATATTATTACCGCAGCAAAAAAAAAATTAAAGGAATATAAATTCCTACCGACTGCATAAAAGGTTAATTACGATACTGTTCGCAGTATGTACCTGCTTGTTTAATATTTTCTATCTATTGCTTAAAAACTAAACATGTTACTTCTAATAAAACGAGAGATATTTACAAAAAAAAAAAAATTGCCGTGAACAACGAAGATGAAGAGCAATAAATATCAATTGTCAACAATCTATTCCAAGATACATTTTAACAATAAAGGTGGTAGTACTGCGAGGTTCGTTATAGATGAAACGATGTCAAATTGTCAATATTGTTTACTTGGTAATCACGCATCGGTACCGTTTCAGAAATTCATTTTATGGTATTAATTGGATTCTGTGGTTATGTTTCATATAAGGAATATTTCATTATTAGGTGCAAACCGTGATTCATATGATAAAGCAGTGGAAACAATAAATTTATTGAAAAAAGAGTGCTCGTTGTTATGGAGAGTGAATACAAAAATATCTTTATTCAAAATTTTTAGTTATCATTTATTTTTGTGACAACATATAATTTTACTGCTGGACGGTCTCGACCGTGACCCCTGGGGACGCCCCTATCGCGCGGTGCTGAATAAGCTCCGCGCGCGTGGCCCTCCCCTCACAGAGAGTCTTCAGCCTAGCCTTCTCACCCGGGTCGTCGAGGACCTGTTCTCGCTGCGGGCGGAACACACGCCCCCGGTCATGGCTCCGCCAGACACTGACCGGGAGGCCGACAACGACAGTGTTCCGCCCATCACGGAACCCGAGATGGGAGTGGCGGTGGCGCGCATGTGCGCAAAGTCCACCGCCCCCGGGCCCGACGGTGTTCCTAACCGTGTGCTGGGCCTGGTCCTCGACCACCTGGGTCCCCGCCTCAGGGAGCGACGCGTTTATTAGCGTCCGGACGGTTCCCTGGGTGCTGGAAGGAGGGAAGGCTGGTGCTCCTGCCGAAGCCGGGACGGTCTCCGGGGTCGCCTTCGGCCTACAGGCCTATCGTGCTGCTCGATGACACGGGCAAGCTACTGGAGAGGGTGGTAGCTGCCCGCATCGAGCGGCACCTCGTCGGCACGGGGCCCGATCTGTCGGACGCCCAGTTTGGATTTAGGAGGGGTCGTTCGACGATCGCGGCTCTGTTGCGCCTGAGGGCCGTGGCGACTGAGGCCGTCACCGGTGGGGGAGTGCTGTTGGCGGTGTCCCTAGACATCGCCAACGCATTCAATAGTCTGCCATTCAGCTGCATCAGGGAAGCGCTCCAGTATCACGGAGTGCCAGCTTACCTGAGGCGGCTAGTGGCAGACTATTTGGTAGGGCGCAGCGTCCTCTGCACCAACCGAGCAGGGGACGTTGTGCGAACGCCCATGACGTGCGGTGTCCCACAGGGGTCGGTCCTCGGACCCACCCTGTGGAACATCGGCTACGACTGGGCGCGTTGCAGGGGAGCCTCCCGCCCGGGCTGGGCGTGATTTGTTACGCCGACGACACGCTCGTCACAGCCTGCGGTGGGAAGCTAGAAGAGGAGGTAAGCCTGGCGACCTATGGCACCGAAGAGGTCGTCAGGCGGATCGAGGCGCTGGGGTTGAGGGTCGCCCTGGACAAGACGGAGGCCCTCTTGTTCCATGGGCGCCTTATGAGCCCTCCCATCGGCGTCTCGATCACCGTCCGATCGGTTGACATCAGCATCCGGGCCCATATGAGGTACTTGGGCCTGGTGCTTGACGGGCAATGGTGGTTCCGGGAGCATTTCCGCAGGCTCGCTCCGCGGCTCGTCGGCGCGGCGTCCGCCCTATCGTGGCTTATGCCGAACGTGGGCGGACCGAGCGCTACGTGCCGACGGCTGTACACGGGGGTCATCCGGTCGATGGCCCTGTACGGCGCACCGGTGTGGGCGGGGTCCTTGACCGTCCGACTTAGGGCCCTTCTGTGGCGACCACAGAGGGTCATGGCGTTCAGGGCCATCCGCGGATACCGCACGGTGGCGATGGAGTCAGCGTGCCTATTGGCCGGGACTCCCCCGTGGGACCTGGAGGCGGAAATGCTCGCCGAGTTGTATCGGCGGGTGTCGAGGGTGCGCGGGGAGGGCGGTGTTGTTTCCTTGAGGGAGCTCACCGCCTGGCGCGTCGACGCCCGCCGAGACGTCATTGCCCGTTGGGCAGTCCGGCTGGAGAGGCCTCGGTTCAGGGTGCGAATCGTGGAGGCTTTCCGGCCGGTGCTGATGCAGTGGTTGGAAAGGCGGCACGGGGTGCTCTCCTTCCGACTAGTGCAGGTGTTGACGGGGCATGGGAGCTTCGCCAAATACCTGCACAAGGTCGTAAGGAGGGAGAGTACACCGTCCTGCCACCACTGCGATTGCGACGAGGACACGGCGCAGCATACGCTCGAGGCCTGCGCCGCTTGGGCCACGCAGCGCCGTGAACTCGTTGCAATCATCGGTGCCGACCTGACGCTGCCGGCCATCGCTAGGGCGATGGTCGACAGCGTCGGGAATTGGGATGCGGCGGATCGCCTGCGCGAGGAGCGCAGCCTCGATGAGGAGATCCGCCATCGGCGAATGGGGCGGCGCAGGCGCAACTACCTGCGCCTCATGCCGCCCTAGCCGAGGCCGCGGGTGACGTGACCGGGGATTAGTCCGTCACCCGCCGAGAGGCCGACCGCGTGAGGAAAGACCGACGTCGTCCCCGAGGGGGGGACGTCGCTCGATGGGAGGGTACCCCAAGTATTCCGTCGGGCCGACCACTGACGACAAGTTAACTCTGCTCCGGTGGTCGGCCCAACGACGAAGGCGACGTGATTTTCGGGTGGGTTGCGGGAGTTGCGTGCTTAAGCCCCTCTGTCGCCCCGGACGGAGTGGTGCGGAGGCGCGCTGACCGCAGCCCACCCACAAAAAAAAAACATATAATTTTACACTATATAGTAATATAATATAGTAATTAGTAGCATTACATAAAATGAAGTAGGTAAGCGAGTTTTACAAGTTTGTATTTCCGTATAAACGAGACAAAGTCTTTGCAGTTTAGTTCTCGTTGCCGTGGGAATACTAGAATATAATAGGTATAGCCTATCTTACTCGCTGATAATATAGGTTTCCAATGGTGAAGAATTTTTAAAAGTGCATTTATACCTACAGTTTCACTCGCGTTATTGTCGTTTCCATTGGAATAAGGGGATAAAATTATAGCCTACGTTACTAGTTTAAGTAATTTTTATCATTTTCATCATTTCGGCTCATATACATACGTCGGATTCGAGCCTTTGCCGCAATAGGAGGGAAATTGATCTTATGCTGGTTAGCTTAGTATAGGGTTTTGTTTCGAGTTTTCCTTATCTTGCATAGATATTATATGCGTATTATATCCCTCAGTTGTCTTCAACATCCACGGCCAAAATAGATAGTAGATAGAGATGAATTGTATTCTTAATCCGTCACTACACAGAAAAGTAAGGTAAATTATTTTATGTGTAAAATCTTATTTAATAAATAAAGAAACCGATACACATTCGTATTTATTAGTTAGGATACAAGTACAAAGTAATAATAAACGTATATGTTGTAATTACTATTGCCATTTCGCGTACTAAGCTTGATCGTTATTGCAAAAACATCTTTTCGAAAGGCCAAAGGTTTGTAACAGCTGACGACAATAAGCTGAGGAATATATGAACATAAATTTACAGTATATTAAATATAACTTTGGCATCAGCTATACTAACGTGAAATAGTTCTTCGTCTCAGCTCATAATCCCTTATTGGGGAACTCGCGCCTGCTCCACACTGCTCCAATGAATTGCAATAGGGTTTTATTTTAAGTTTTCCTTCTCGTACATAGATGTCAATTACACATTATATCCTTTAGTCGTATTGTACGACCCCCACAGCCAAAAAATAAGGTGGAGAACTGTATTTTTCTCCGTCGCCACACAGAAAGCGTGTCTTATTCAGTTACGAAATAATGTTATTTTATTTCAACGATCACGTTAAACGACTAATGATAATATCAACATTAAGAACATCCATAACACATTAATCATAATCTCAGCAATTGCCATGACAATAATGATTGCGCAGAATTTTTGATGTGCGATGTCCCATTGTTACAAAATTTTGCTAGATTGATAACATTTATAAACTGTTGAGCAATTATTTTTTGCAGAATTATTTATTTATCGTCCGACCCACGCTTTATAATAATGAAATCTTAACTAGTATCGTCAATCATCATCGTCATAGCCAATATACCCACAGCGGGGCTCAAGCCTCACCTACAATGCGAGGGAAATTGACCTATTATAACACGTTAGTCAGAGGTTTCGTATAGGATTATAAGTAGAGTTTTTGATCTCTTACGTAACTATTTGCACAATATTTCTCTTATTTGTGTTTTACGACACCCACGGGCATAATAGACAGACGGTTGTGAACGTTAATACTTTCTTATTATTTTTGTTTACGTCGAGAGTAATTAAAAATTTTCAATTTTATTTATTAATAGAAAAAAATCATTCAATAAGACAGTCAAAAAATTCATTGATTAGTTTATAAAAAATAAGTGACATCAGCTCTCAATTACAATTTGACTAAAGGTAAGATGGGGAATCTAGCACACAACATCAGTGCTGTATTCAAATTTTAGATGGTAAGATAAATTTATTCCTTGTGTGTTGAAGCGAAATCTTTGTCCCTTCAATCCTTGTGTCTTTATACACGCAACGGGTTTTAATGCGGTTTTTGTCATTAGACAGAGTAATTCATTAGTCAGAGTGATTCAAAAGAAAGGTTTACATGTATAATACATCCATATTATATAAGAGAATTAAATAAATAGTATATAAATAAATAATAATTAATAATTAAATAATAAATAATAATAAATAAATAATAATAATAAAAACTGACTTGTAATGTAATATAGAAAAAAAAAACATATTTGTATGTGCTTATATTTCAAACGAGAGTGATCTAAATAATTTACTACACCTCTCCTTGCTGAACTCGCTCGGGCATACATGTGGCAGGAGTAGGCCTGGTTGAAAATGGACTAGTCGTTCGCCAGTCCGCCAGAAGCGGCAACCCAGCAACTTTTGGCACCGAGGAAATTGTCAAGCGGATCGAGGTGCTCGGATTTAGGATACCCTTAAATGAGAAGGAAGCCCTGTTATTTCATGAACCCCGCAATGATCTTCGATCACCGTCAAATCGGTGTCGATCAGCATTCGGGCCCAGATAAAATATCTAGGTCTGGTGCTCAATGAGCGTTGGTGATTTCAAAGCACGTCCGTAAATTTGCTCCGCAGCTTGTTACGCCAAGACCTGACCAGAGACTGTCTTAGGGCTCTCTTGTGGGGTCCACAAAAATAGGTACAGTTAGGGTCATACGTCGATACCGCACGGTGGCGATGGAAGCAGTGTGCCTGTTAACTGGGAATCGTTCGTGGGACCTGGAGATGGACTTTGTCGGCTGATGTTAGATACATGAGCAGGGGGCCACTCAGTTTCACTCAGCAAGATGGCCGCCTAGTGGGGTGATGCCCGGCATTTCCTGTTAGGCAATCAGACTGGAGAGGCCTTTAGACAGTATTCAGACCGTCCAGGACCGCCGACTGGTACTGATGGAATGGTTGAGTCGGCAGTACCGGGTTCTTTCCATCCGACTAGAGCAAGTTTTGACGAGGCACGGTTGCTTCACCAAAAACCTCCATGCGGTCGTAAGGAGTGAAAGTACCGCGAGACGACGCCCCGTGGGGTATAGGAGAGGGATAGTACCCGAAAGGGTATCCGGCCGAGCTGATCACTGACGCCAATTCGGTACCAGTGGCCGGCCCAATGGTGAAGATATAGCTTCACGCGCTACCCTTTTCATGGTCCCGTATGGAGGGGACCCTATATATTCAGATCATGCCCCCTCCAAAAAAGGTTAAGTCATAAGACCAAATCCAAGATATATGATACATTTAATGTCAAACGAAATTGAATTTTATAGCTTATCGTTAAAATGAATATTTTAGAAACTATCACAGCCATAAAATAGATGATGGTACGTATGGTGTATACGGATGGTACGTAATAGATGATGGTATGGACGTACTACAACGTCACTCACAGAGAGGCTGACCGAGCGGGATGTTCCGTCCCAGGAAAGGGACGTTGAGAGGAGAATGTACCCTCTCAGGGTATTCACGCCAGCTCTCTGTCGCCCCGTACGGAGCCGGGTGGCGGGTCCACTGACCACAGCCCAACTCAAAAAAATAACAACCTTTAAAAGCAATGACAAAACGCCCGATGAAAAACAAGGACAGATGACTAGCATTTCTTAATTTCACGCTGTTTATTTTCGGGAAGCAAATACTATGTCATAACGAAATCTCCACGTGTGACTAGCAAACAGTAATTAATATACTACCAACAAATGTACAGCATAAGATAATGAAAGTTAAATATAAACAATAATGTTTTAGGTTGTTTCATCATCATCAACATCATCATCGCATCCCACATACGTCCACTATTGGGCTCGGGCCTCCTCCACAATGAGAGGGAATTTGAGCTACTGTACCATGCTGATCAGACATGTTGGTATAGGGTTTAATTTCGAGTTTTCTTTCTCTTACATAGATCTTATGTGCATATTATATTCCATAGTCGTCTTTTACGACATCCACAGGCAAGATGGGGAGTGGTGAATTGTATTCTTAATCCGTCACCACACGGACTTTAGATTGTTTAATTCATAACTACATATTACGTAATTTAATATCTGGCGTTCAATAAGGTCAGATAAAAGTTACCGCTACCCATAAAGCTACTACGCATTGTCGCCTACACGTTGGCTCTATTTATTTCGAGTTTTATGTTTATAGTCCCTATTTTCCAGGTCACTTTGTTTACTGTTTTCCACGCAAGTTTATTGTTTCTATTAAAAATCAATAACAAATAGTTTAGTGGTTACACAATAACTACGAAAAAGAACTCATTGGGAATATTCACATAACAAACGACTTTTTAGAAAGTCAGATGTACAAGAAATACTACATAAAATCTATCGATCGCCTTGGCTACTAGCTTAATTACCGATACTTAGCTTACCGAAAAATGCTGAGTACAAGTCCATACTGCGTAAGAATTCTTAATGATACTAACAGATAATTCAGTAAATAGAATTTAGCTCACCTTTAGCCTTTGGAAAGGTCATAAAAATATATTATATAATTAAATACTTCATAGTACAAGGTAAATTGGTAAACTCGAACTAATTACCGAAAATTTATATTTTTTTTTTGTTTTTTGTGGGTGGGTCGCGGTCGGCGCGCCTCCGCACCACTCCGTCCGGGGCGACAGAGGGGCTTAATCACGTAACTCCCGCGACCCACCCAAAAACCACGTCACCTTCGTCGTTGGGCCAACCACTGGAGCAGCGTTAATTTGTCGTCAGTGGTCGGCCCGACGGAATACCCCCTATTGGGGTACCCTCCCATCGACCAACGTCCCCCCCCTCGGGGAGGACGTCGATCTTTCCTCACGCGGTCGGCCTCTCAGCGGGTGACGGACTAATCCCCGGTCACGTCACCCGCGGCCTCGGCTAGGGCGGCATGAGGCACCGAAAATTTACATTGAGGAAAGTTTCAATATTTTTTCATCGCAGCCCACATACGTCCTACTGTTGGGCTCGAGTCTCCTCCACAATGGGAGGGAATTTGATGTACTATACCATGCTGGTCAGACATGTTGGTATAGGGTTTCATTTCGAGTTTTCCTTCTCTTGCACAGATGTTATATGCATATTATATCCCATAGTCGCCTCATACAACATCCACGGGCAAGATAGGGAGTGGTGAATTGTATTCTTACTCGGTCACCACACGGAATATTTTTTATTACAGGTAATATACTACAGGTGTCTAGATACACTCTGTCCAAACCGTCCAGAGCGACTGAAGAGCTAAGTGATGCCTCATAACCTACCCTATTACGTCATTAATGTTATTATGCTACCGATACAACATGACTACAGGTACTATCATCATCATCATTTCAGCTCAAACGTCCCACTGTTGGGCTCGAGCCTTCTTCACAATAGGAGGGAAATTGACCTTACCATGCTAGAACAGGTTGGTATAGGGTTTTATTTCGAGGTTTCCTTCTCTTGCATAGATGTTATAGGCATATTGTATCCCTTATTCGTCTTTTACGACATCCACAAGATAGGGAGTGGTGGATTGTATTCTTACTCCATCACCACATGGAAAACCGGTACTAATATATGTATTACTAGCAACCCGCCCTCGCTTCGCTTCGGTTGTAGGTTATAGTCGTTTTACCCGTGTAGTTCCCGTTCTCGTGGGAATACCGGAATAAAATATAGCCTTATTTACGCCCTGATATTATAGCTTTCCATTGGTGAAAGTATTTTTGAAATCGGTCCAGCCATTTTGAAGATTACCCGGAACAAACAGACAGACAGACAGACAAAAATTTTTTAATTGCTATTTTAGGCATAGGTGTCGTACAAATAACCGTGTGAGCATGAAAAAAGCCTATTATTTTGACATTACAAACAGACACTCCAATTTTATTTATTGGTATAGATTAGAATTATTTGTTACTCCTTCTACAGTCGATATTTTTGTGCTGATTAGAATTTGCAACCATGCTACCATAACACTATTGCACAAGAAGAGAATTTCTAGAGAGAATCTATTCAACTACACGGGACAAATCAATATAATGAAAACATTCTTTTTTTTTTTTTTTTTTGTGTGTGTACAGCTGTTGGCCGCAGATGGCCTTGACAGCTTGACGCGGACTATGGGTGAGCGCTGAGGGCTCATGCTAAGCGACATCGCCCAAGGGCTCCCCCTGTGGGGAACGGACCTCGGCTTGGGGCGTCGCTGGAGGCAAAGTGGGCGTGCCCACGTTTTTAGTAGTGACTTTTGCGCGGCGCGGTTTCGCACCTCGACGGCGAGGGCGGAACCGCGGATATTTATTTGTTAAGGCCTCGCGGGCCGTGTAGGCTCTTTGTTGAGCGAGTGTGATATTGTCGTCCTCTTCGTCGAGGACGTGACGAGGACGTCGGATGGAGGAGATTTTGGAGGGTCTATAGGAAGCCGCCCCAACCACTAGTTGGTTGGGGTGTGTCATGGCAGAGTCAAAGTAGCTCTGAGAGCACCGTTTCATAAACTGCTTGATGGTCGGCAGTTCGAGGTCGATGTGGAGATCGACGTTTCGTATGAACCACGGTGCTCCCGTAGCTCGGCGCATGAAACGATTTTGTACTGTCTGTAGCCTGTGGATCCTGTGTGGCTTAACATGCGCGAACACCACGCTGCCATAGGTCATGATAGGCCGTATGCAGGTGGTGTAAAGTCGGACTTTGCTACTCAGGGGCATACGCGACCTAGAGTTGAGTAGACAGTGGAGACGGCCCATCACAAAGGCTGCCCGTGCGCGGACTTGCTTTATGTGAGGGGCGAAGCTGAGTCGATCGTCAAGGGTCACACCCAAGTATTCTGCCTGCCTGGTCCAAGTGACCGGCTTGTTGAAAATTTTAAGGGGGGCAATGCTATCGATAGAGTAGGAACGGGCAGTTCGTCTAGTGAACATGACCGCCTGACTCTTCTCGGGGTTGATTTCTAATCTCCATTTCCTAAACCAATTGGCTAGGGCGGTAACCGCTGTTTGGAGAGTCTTGGCTACTGTTGTCGGGGATCTACCAGCACAAAAGAGTGCGGTGTCATCAGCGTAAAGCGCTTTATGTACCCGGTTGAATTTGGGCATATCGCTAGTGTATAGCGTGAAGAGAAATGGGGAGAGGACCGACCCCTGAGGGACGCCGGCCTTGATAGGGTGGGAGGTCGACAACGTCCCTTCCACCCTGTAGCGAAAGCTGCGATGACTTAAGTAGTCATGTATAATGAGAATTAAGTAGTTAGGGATCTTGAGGAGATAGAGTTTGTAGATTAGGCCTTCATGCCAAACCTTGTCGAATGCTTTCGCTACGTCTAAGAATAATACACCCGTATATCTGTTCATGATGAACTGACTACTTGTGTATTCTACCAAACGGTGAACTTGTTGTACGCAGCTGTGTTTAGCTCGGAAGCCAAACTGTGCGTCGGGAACGAGGTTGTTAGCCTCGGCGAATGTACGTAGTCTACTGAGAACTATTCGTTCGTAGATCTTACCTAGACCTCTTAGTAGACTAATCGGGCGGTAACTACTAGGTTCGGTACGGCGCTTGCCGGGTTTGTGGATTCCTATTACCACGGCCTCTTTCCATTGCGCGGGAAAGATGTTATTATTTAGTGCTGCATTGAAGATGCAGCACAACAGAATTATCAAGTGGGCGGGGAATAATTTAATGACTTAATTTGAGATTCCGTCCGAACCTGGGGCTTTCCTGGTTTTGAGACCCCTGACTAACGATTCGACCTCATCGGTGGTCACTGCTGGGATTGGCTGATCGGGGCTGTCGTTTCCTAACGGGCGCGAGAGAGTGTTACGACGTTCCACTTCGTCGGCGATGAAGCGGTGATTCACGGCGTCGGGGTGTAGTGTACTCGGCGTACACTGAAGCTCCAAGCAGTCGGCCAGGCATTCTGACTTTTCATCGTCCATGAATACCGGAGGCTGGTTGGGTCTGGTGAGAGGAGGGAGAGTGGACACGATGTCTTTTTTGAGTGAGCGGGAAAGCTGGCAAAAGGCTGTGTGAGAGGGTTCTAGCTCCTCGATCATGGCGTCCCATTTGCTCTGTCTCAATTTTTTAATTGCTTGTTTAACCTCCCTCTGGAGTGACCGTAGGCGGGTACGGTTGTCCTCCGTAGGGTAGCGGTCATAAGCGCGTGTCGAGGCGTTTTTCCGTCTCAACAAGTCACGGACGTCGTCTGGCAGGCGCCATTTACGATCGCTCGTATCTGGTACCGGCCGCGAGCAGTCGTCCATTATCGACTGCACATGACTTGTGAGCGAGTCGATCGCCTGAGAGGTATCTTCCTTAGACGTAATGTCTTTGGGAATTTTATCAAGGTGGACCGACGAGGTTGACTTGAGATTTTTCTCTAGCCGTGCCCAGTCAGTCGCTATCTTGGTCCTTTCGTTGTTGTGGCCTGAGGGGCCGGGGGTGCGGGAGGCTAATTCCAGAGTCACCGGGCGGTGATCTGAGTCTAACTCGTGTTGAACTTCTATTGAACATAAACGAAGGTTTATATTTTTGAGAAGAAATATATCGAGTATGTCCGGCCTGTGCGAAACGTTAAAGGGGAAGTGTGTCGGCTCTATGGGCGCTATGACATTAAATCCCAGTCTGTCAGCGAATAGCTCTAAAGTCTTGCCCCTCTTATTGGAACTTTGACAGCTCCAAGAGGTGTTCTTGGCGTTAAGGTCACCGCCAATGATGACGGCGCCTCTCAATTCTAGCAAGGCTTTTAGATCTTTTTCAACCAACTGTTTCGAATGTTCTCTATTGGGAGAGAGATATGCGGATACAAGGGTGATAGGCTGATGGCCTGAGAGGGCTAGCCTGCAAATTGAAGCTTCAATGTACATCAGAGGGGGCGGATCCACAGGTGTGCAATGCAGCGACCTTTTGTAGTAGATAAGCGTTCCGCCCATTGGTGAGGTTGTCCTATCGTTGCGAACTATATTATAGTTCGCGACTCTAGGGTCCTTGTTAAATGGTTTAAGGAACGTCTCTTGTACTAGCAAGATGTCGAGCTGGTGTTCCCGAAGGAATGTGCCTACTTCATCCCTCTGTTGGGTTAGGCTATTGGCATTGAATGTCCCTATTTTGAGGTGTCTGGGTTTAACTTTGCCTGGAGTGTACCTATCCATTTTATTTGAATTTAAGCGAGTCTAGACGCTCTAACGTGGGGGCAAATTTAATTGCGGTATTGAGGAGGTTGTTTCCCACGTTCCTTCTTAATTCGACTGCAATTTCGCGGATTTCCGTGAAATTGATTTGAGCTGCGAAGTTGGCCACCAGGGCTAGATCTGGATCTAGTCCTTGGGGAGCTTTTGGGGGTGCGCTTTTAGCGACGACGGTAGGAAGGGGGGCGCCCTGAGGGGGCTTGGGATTACCACCGGTGGGCTGGTTTGGCCCGGTTGTTGGTGGTTTGGGTTGAGATGTTGCGGGTGGGGCAGCGGGCTGCCTGTTGGGCAGGGTTGGGAAAGCCTCCTTGCTGGTTAGCAGGGGGCGAGCCCACGCATTGTGGGTTGGTAAGGGGGCTGGGACGAAGGTCTTGTTATAGTACAAGGCCTTGCCGTTTGTGTTGGGCTGGCGGACTAACCTCCTCGGCGCTCTTGGGCAGCCGCGGTAGTTAGCCGTGTGTCCGTATTCTCCACAGAGAACACACGCTGGTGGCTCTTTGCAGAGTGAGATGTCCTTTGGCCGTTCACACTGAGAGGTGTGTGTCACCTAGGCACTTAACGCACCTAGGACGAGCAAAGCAGTTTTTGGACGAGTGTCCATACAGTTGGCACTTGTGGCATTGTTCCAGGTTGCCATTTTTGTGTGGGGGCTCAACCGAGACCCCAGATAGACCGCAGATGGTCTTAATTTTAAAAATACCTTTACCCTCTGCGTTATTTGTAAGGCAGACGAGTATCATGTTGAGGGGATAACGACCCCTACCCCGGATCATCCGGTGTACTTCTACAACCGGTAGATTCTGGGTTTTAAGAGATTCTAGAATCTCTTTGGTCTCAATTTCCCTTGGTACGTTGCGTATTACAGCACGCAGAAGTTTGGCTTCAGGGAGGGTGTACGTATGGTAGGGAATCTGTTGATTCCCTAGCATTTTTGATACAGAACGGTGGTCGGCTGACGAGTGAAGGTCCACTCGTGTACCTTGGGGGGTGGATTTCGCAGATTTATACGAAATCCTGTTAGTGTTTAGCCATGCGGAGATGGCTAGCCACTTCTCCTTGTCCCTAATATATAGGGGCGGCGGAGCGAGTGATTTTTTGACCGTCGGTGGGGCGACGGTATTGCTGTCCGTAGGTGGTGGGGCAGCGGTTAGGACTGCCTGTGAGACGACTGGGGGGGCCGGAGCGGCCGTGGCGGTCGTTGCAGGCGGGGCTGCGGCAGATGTTGTTGCCGAGTCAGTCTGCTTGATTTTTGGGGTCTTAGAGGGGGCCTCTTTGGTGTTTTTGGTCCTTTTGCTTCGTTTGCGACAGCGGACCTCGATGAATGAGCCCTCATTGGACGAATCTTCCGACTCGGAGGAGGAGGAAGACGAGTTTGAGGAGGAAAAGACCGGCTCCGTTTCCATTGCCGTACCGACGGCCGGTAGTTCCGGTTCGAGCGGCTGGGCGGTGGATCGAGCGGGTTTGGGTTGCGGAGGAAGGATCGTTATCGCTCTGAAATGTTGAGCGATATATGCTTTGATTTCTGGAATTGCCAGAAGGGCGTCAATAGTGATGGTTTTTTCCGCCATCGTGGGCTAACGGAAAAAACGATAGCTAAGAGGGAGTGTAAAAACCTAGCGCCCTGGGTGGGGTACCCTGGGTTGTGTGTGGTGCGTGTCCCTCCCAACCAGGTGCAGGTCGGGAGGATGAGTACTTAATTAGTGTGCCCTAAGCTTGTAATCCTTCGCCAATCTTAATGTGCGATAGGTTCCTAGCTGCTCGGGCCGTTAGGCCTTCGCAGAAAAATGATGAAAGCCGTAGATTAGGTCCGACTAGGAGATCCCCCAAGGCCGGATGCTCTAACCCCTTCCGATTGTTAGCTCTGCCCTGAAGGGGCTCGGCAGGCAAATCGGGGCCTTGCCTCACCCGGCTTCGTTGACACCGTGAGGTTTCCGCCGGGGACCAAACAATATGGTTTTCTGCCCTGAGGGGGCCAAAATGGGTTGACTCTTTATCTACCAACGGTAGAAATCTGCACTCGACGTCTTGAGAAAGTCGACTCGTGCAGTTGGGATCCGGCAACACCTGCATCCAAACAGCGGAACTGCCACAGACAACCGTAAAAACGGCCACCCGGAGCGGGCCACTGAACGGCCACGGACGTTGAACAAGATGGCGGCTTGACGCGACGCGTGGTTCGCTGCGAGAGCGAGCGAGACGGAGCGAGAACGCACGACCGCAGGGGGCGGGTGCGGGGTGAGCGCGGCGAAATGGAGAGCAGCGAGGCGCACGTCCGTGCGCTACGGGTCTCCGACGCGGAATGTTGAAAACATTCTTACTAATAGGTATTATAAATGCGAAAGTAAGTTTGTTTGTTTGTTACGCTTTCACACTTAAACCAAGGAACCGACTTCAAAAATTCTTTCACCAATGGAAAGCTATAATATCAAGGAGTAACATAGGCTATATTGTATCCCCGTATTCCCACGGAAACGTGAACTACGCGGATAAGACGACTGAAACCGTAGCGAAGCGAGGGTGGGTTGCTAGTTTAATTGTATACTAAGTTGGGTGAATTAATAAAATAATATTTAAAAAAGTATGATGCCGATTCACTACATAATGGCGGAGAGAATCTAATATAGATGTCAATTAAATGAAATATTTATTGTTTAATTATGTTTCCTAAAATCTATTGTAATATACACTTTCGTATAACCAGCGTTATAAATATATCAAATAAGTAATAACGTATAATAACGTGAGCGTTCTCAAATATTTCATTATCTTCTATTATCTAGCCTTTGTAAATACTCATGTGTTGCCTAGTCAATTTACATAATATGCTGCGTTACGTACATTGAGATTTACTATTTCTCAAACGGGAGAAAATATGTAGCATATTTTATATGGACAAAACAATTTATATGTTACGTGAATATATTTATGGTTTTTTTTTTTTTGGGTGGGTCGCGGTCGGCGCGCCTCCGCACCACTCCGTCCGGGGCGACAGAGGGGCTTAAGCACGCAACTCCCGCAACCCACCCGAAAACCACCTCGCCTTCGTCATTGGGCCGACCACCGGAGCAGGTTTACTTGTCGTCAGTGGTCGGCCCGACGGAATACCCTCCCATCGACCGACGTCCCCCCCTCAGGGAGGAGGTCGGTCTTTCCTCACGCGGTCGGCCTCTCGGCGGGTGACGGACTAATCCCCGGTCACGTCACCCGCGGCCTCGGCTAGGGCGGCATGAGGCGCAGATAGTTGCGCCTGCGCCGCCCCAGTCGCCGGCGGCGGATCTCCTCATCGAGGCTGCGCTCCACGCGCAGACGATCCGCCGCCTCCTTCTGCGAGATCACTGTCTCGCAGAAGGCTGCGACCGCGTCCCAGTTCGCCAGTCCCAGTTCAGTCCCATCGCTAGGGTGATGGTCGACAGCGTCAGGTCGGCACCGATGATTGCGACGAGTTCACGGCGCTGCACTGCCCAAGCCGCGCAGGCCTCGAGCGTGTGGCGCGCCGTGTCCTCGTCGCAATCGCAGTGGTGGCAGGACGGTGTACTCTCCCTCCTCACGACCCTGTGCAGGTATTTGGCGAAGCTCCCGTGCCCCGTCGACACCTGCACTAGTCGGAAGGAGAGCACCCCGTGCCGCCTTTCCAACCACTGCATCAGCACCGGCCGGAAGGCCTCCACGGTTCGCACCCCGAACCGAGGCCTCTCCAGCCGGACTGCCCAACGGGCAATGACGTCTCGGCGGGCGTCGACGCGCCAGGCGGTGAGATCCCTTAACGAGATCACACCGCCCTCCCCGCGCACCCCCGACACCCGCCGATACAACTCGGCGAGCATTTCCGCCTCCAGGTCCCACGGGGGAGTCCCGGCTAATAGGCAAGCTGCCTCCGTCGCAACCGTGCGGTATCCGCGGATGGCCCTGACCGCCATGACCCTCTGTGGTCGCCACAGAAGGGTCCTAAGTCGGACGGTCAAGGACCCCGCCCACACCGGTGCGCCGTACAGGGCCATCGACCGGATGACCCCCGTGTACAGCCGTCGGCACGTAGCGCTCGGTCCGCCCACGTTCGGCATTAGCCACGATAGGGCGGACGCCGCGCCGACGAGCCGCGGAGCGAGCCTGCGGAAATGCTCCCGGAACCACCATTGCCCGTCGAGCACCAGGCCCAAGTACCTCATATGGGCCCGGATGCTGATGTCAACCGATCGGACGGTGATCGAGACGCCGATGGGAGGGCTCATAAGGCGCCCATGGAACAAGAGGGCCTCCGTCTTGTCCAGGGCGACCCTCAACCCCAGCGCCTCGATCCGCCTGACGACCTCTTCGGTGCCATAGGTCGCCAGGCTTACCGCCTCTTCTAGCGTCCCACCGCGGGCTGTGACGAGCGTGTCGTCGGCGTAACAAATCACGCCCAGCCCGGGCGGGAGGCTCCCCCGCAACGCCCAGTCGTAACCGATGTTCCACAGGGTGGGTCTGAGGACCGACCCCTGTGGGACACCGCACGTCATGGGCGTTCGCACAACGTCCCCTGCTCGGTTGGTAGAATATATTTATGGTGACAGAATAAGAATACAATTCACCACTCCTTTTTTTTTTATTGTAAACGGTAGCAAACGAGCAAACAGTACACCTGATGGTAAGTGTTGCTGCCGCTCATGGACCTTTACAAGGCCGCTACCTTCCGCGAAGAAAGTGAAGGGAGTGTGAATGCATGCATTGAGGCTCGGTGATACCAAGGGCACCACCAAAACCCTCCACACGCAAACAATCTCAGAAAGTTGGGCTTCCTTGTCTTGCCCGTGGATGTCGTAAAAGATGACTAAGGGATTTAATGCGCATAACCCCTTCCCAGTACGAGAAAATCAGCTGGGAGTTCACAAGAATATAAATATAGTGGGCAACAGCACTTTCCTGGGCAACTGATCAATACTAGCTCACAAAGTGGCGATTATGGTATTTTTGCTCTTAAGCCTTTCCGAGGAGTAAATCTAAAAGGCCAATAGCAAAATCGGAAATCAATTGGTGGACGGATGGATTTCTCAAGACTGATTTGACTTTCTGTGTGGTGACGGAGTAAGAATACAATTTACCACTCTCTCTTTTGCCTGTAGGTACCTTAAAAGACGAATAAGACATATAACAAGAGAAAACTTGAAATAAAACCCTATATCAAGACGTCCGACCAGCGTGGTATAGTAGACTAATTTCCCTCATATTGTAGAGGAGGCTCGAGCCCAGTAGTGGGACGTATATGAGCCTATACGATGATGTGATGAGAATAACTTATTTAAGAACACACATTTTCCAAAATTGATCCATTTCCAAAACTTTAGTAGATATTTTAGTTTTGCAGTAAACGGTAGCAATGTTGTAGTCATTTATTCTCTACCTCTGCTGACTTCCAAATAAAGCATTTTCTTAATTTGGAAATCAACAGATTACACCATAAACGCCATAACTGTCATTTTATGTACATGTTGTATATATGTAATTGCTAACAACATTATTATTATTATTTTATTTGTACAGAGTGTCTAGATTATTTAATAAGAATGGCCCGCTCTATGGAAATAATACTTGTATTGCGGAGGTCATTGCAAACATGTAATTAACAGACACAATTTATATATAGACTCTAAACAGTAATTTGTGGATTACCCAAAATGTTGTCCTCCATTGGATTTGAACCCGTGACGCTGGTACAGTATATCTGTAGGTATAAATATAATTCTCCATGTGGTGAAGAGACAAGAATATAATGTGGGCCCTTTCCTGGGAGTTGTAACACGCGTTGAAGGAAACACCTCAAAGAATAAGACAACAGTACTTGCCAAGAAATCACCATCATCTTATCGCAAGAAAAGCGATTGCTAATACACCTGCCAAGCGAACAATTATAGAGTTATACCGGTTTGTGGGGAGGTCAATGTCCATAAATGAATATTGATAGCATTATGATGAATGTATGGATGAACGGATGAGTAAGTGTAATAAATCATTTCAATTTCCATTCGGAACGCCTTATCAGGCTATACAGTAATATTTCTAATTCCGAAATCGTTCTATTTTGACAAGTATTGAACATTTGAGTGGCGTAAATACTTCACTAAGTTTACTGAGAGATAAAATCAAGACTCAATTCTCAACTGAGAAGAGCATTCTCAGTTTGTTTGACAATAGCAACTTTGCAGATAACAGTAAAATTAAGTTTTAATTTATTGGTATCGTGCTTTAGTAGTTTCGCTTAAAACTTCTATCAAGATGGGGTGAGACGGGCAATTATTTCTTAATGTTGAGAAAGTTTATTTATGTATGTTCATTTATGTATAATGTTGAGCAAGTTTATTTATGTAGGAAGGAAAGGACTCCCTTGACGCTGGTTCTTAGGTATATTCTCTACATAAGGCAGTGCCAGTGGGCGGCACTTCAATTCTAACGGTAACTGCAGAGATGAATCAATTTCAATTTCAATTTCAATTTCAAACTTTATTGCACTCCATAATGTATAAAAGATCTTAACAACAAAACATGCAACAATTATGGACCCTGTAGGGCACGGCAACAGTAGGAGAGAGGAACATTTTTATGAATTTTCCTAATTTTATGATACATACTTTTACATATATTATATTTACTAGAATAAAATTATTACATATATTTACTAGAATTATTATTATGCGATTTTTGTTATTATTAAAATTTTAATTATGGTTATTTTTAAGATTTACTAGAATTATTTTAGAATTTTTATTATTATTAAAATTTATTATTAATTTACTTAATTTAATAGAATTATTATTATTTGATTATTAGAATTAATTATTAATTTACTAGAATTATTTTTGAATTATTGTTATTATTAAAATTATTATTAAAATTAATTATTAATTTACTTAATATAATTGAATTATTATTATTTGATTATTGTTATTAGATTATTGTTATTTATTATTAGAATTAATCTATATGTGGATGTTTTTACTACTACTACTATTTAGATACCTAGTTAAATGATGTCATTTAAGTAATCATTGACACTGTAGTAACTTTTACTTAGTAGAAACACCTTTAATTTTTTTACAAAGTCATTATATGTTTCTTCATTCTTTAAAGTTATAGGCAATTTATTATATATTATTATGGACATTACATAGGGGCTACAAGAATGCATTTTCAATCGAGACTTGGGTAGATTTAATCTATTTTTATGCCTAAGCGTGTAATGTGATTGTATATCAACCCTTTTTTTATAAAAGTCCATGTGTGTTTTTAAAAACTTACATATTTCAAAAATATACATACAGGGGAGTGTAAGGATTTTTAAGGTCTGAAAGTGAGGTCTGCAACTGTCTGCGTAATCTATGTTAACTAAGATTCTTATTAATCTCTTTTGCATGGTGAAGAGTGAGGGTGCATCTGTACTGTTTCCCCATAGGATGATGCCATAATTTAACCATGCAAAGGCATAAGCATAATATGTAACAAGTGCAGTTTGCTGATCAGTGGTCTTTTTTACTTCCCAGAGAGCATAAGAAAAACCCGACAGTTTTGTTTTAATTTTGTGTATATGTGTTTTCCAATTTAGATGTGTGTCTATATTTAGTCCTAATAGGGTACATTCATTTACTATGTCTAGTTTGGTGTCTTTAAAAGTGTAGTTTAAATCTAGTGGTGCTTTCTGGGGAGGATAGAAGGTTATTAATTTGGTTTTAGAAAAATTTATTTCTAAATTATGTTGGGTCATCCAGTTTATTGTACCACTTAATATTTTACCTAATTTGCTGTAGAGGTCTGTGGGGTTTTGGCATGAAATTAGAAGAGATATGTCATCAGCAAACAATACACAGGGGCCTGGAATGGTTTTGGGAAGATCATTTATATATATCAAAAATAATAGACACCCAATCACACTACCCTGCGGAATAGATGTATTGGTAGTTTGTGTATCAGAGCGGACATTTTGTATTTCCATACTCTTGTGGTTAAAAAATTCAATTTCTACTTGGTGCTCCCTATTTTGCAAGTATGATTTAAACCACGCGTGTGCTTTTCCTCGAATACCTATTCCATATAATTTGTTCAGTAGTATACTATATTGTACTCTATCGTAAGCTTTTGTCATATCCAGTAATATGCCTACAGCATATTCTTTATTATTTATAATGTTTAAAGCTTCCTGAATGTATTTATATACTGCTAAAGTTGTTGATCGATTTTTTCGAAAACCGTTTTGTGAATCATGGAATATATTGTATTTTTCGCAAAAGGAGTATACTCTATTACACATAGCTTTCTCGAATATTTTTGATGCTGTTGGTAGAAGAGCTATGGGTCTGTAGTTACTAGGATCCGTTTTCGATTTTTTCTTATGTATCGGTTTAATAATGGCTTTTTTTAATTGTTCGGGAAATACTCCTTCTTCAAAAGACTGATTAATTAATAAAGAGAAAGGTGTTGCCAATTCTTTCGCACATCGTTTAAGTAAAAAGGGTGGGAGATTATCTATACCGCTACTCTTCTTACTTTTTAGATGTTTAATAATATAGTATACTTCGCGAGTTTCCACTGGGCTTAGAAACATGCTATTCTCAGTGGGTTGAAGCACGTCCATAACTCCTGAAGCTCTCGCCGCTGGCTGGCTGGTTCCATGTCCAACAGAAGTGAAATAGCTGTTGAAAATATTGGCCACCAGTTTTGGTTCTGATGTTACTATATTATTCATTTTTAGTTTTATATTACATTTTACATTATTACTTATTTTATTAGTGCGTTCGTTAATTATACTCCACATAGTTTTTACTTTATTTTTAGACGTTTTTATCTTATTTATGTAATGAATTTTTTTAGAAGCTATAATAGTTTTTTTCAATGTTTTTTCGTATTTTTTGTAGTAATCTAGAAAAACCGGGTCTATTGTTTTCAGTGTAATTCTCTTTAATAATCTTTTATTTTTGCATGAAACCTTAATGCCTTTTGTTAACCAATACTTTTTGAAACTATTTTTTAACTTAACTCTTCGAAACGGTATACATTTATTAAGGATATTTATTAGTATTTGATGTAATGAATTATAATTAATATTTATATCTTTATCTGTTTTTATTATATCTAGCCATTCTTGTTTATGTAGCTCCTCTTTGAATCGTTGTACACTTTTGTCGTTTATTAACCTTTTCGTTACATACCATGTATTTTGACATATATGTGGCGTGATATTCATTTGGATTATGGTACCGCAGTGATCTGAAAAACCGAAATCTTTAACGGTTGTACATAAAGATTTGTTATTGAAATTAGAAAAAATTAAATCCAAACATGTTGACGTGGTTAAAGTTATTCGCGTTGGTTTTTTTATATGTTGCGTGAATTTGTATTCTAGCATAAGGTTTAAAAATTGATTTGTTTTATTATTATTCTCTAGTATATTTATATTAAAATCACCTCCTATAATTACATTACATCTAACATATTTTCTATTTATATAAGTGAGTATGTTTCTAATTTTACTGTAAAATAAATCCTCCTCTCTCCTATTCCAATACATAGCAATAATCAATAAGTTTTGCACAGGTAATTCAATAGCACAAACCTCAAGAACACAATCAACAGACATATTAGAGATATCACTTCTCTCAACAAAATCAATATAATGTCGTAATAAGATACAAACGCCGCCGCCCAATCGGCTTTTACGGCAGTAGGATGTTGCAATTTCATAACCACTGAATCGTATCATTTCCAACTTTTCACGTGACAACCAAGATTCCACCACACCTATAACATTAAATATCGGTTGTTCTTCAATAAACGCCTCCAAAACATCTTGTTTACTATATAAACTTTGGATATTTTGAAATAATATGTTAAATCTCCAATAGCGATAGGAAACGTGGGTGGCCTGGCGTATATTGAATGAGGTCTCGTTTCGAATTTGCCAATTTCCATCTCTTGCATGAATATTATATGCATATTTTACTCCCTTAGTCGTGTTTTACGTCACCCACCGGCAAGCCCCATCCCTTCTTCGCCCCCCAAGGGAGTCTGTTAATACAAATAATTTAAATAAGTGTAAAGTTTATAAAATGTATAAGGTATCCTTTGCCTGTGATCATAGAGTAAGAATACGAAGTATCACCACCTCTTCCTTTCGTGTGGGTGATCGTAAGAGACGAGTAAAGGATGCTAGTAGATAACATAACTGCAAGAGATGAGCAATTTACAATAAAACCCCTGTACCAACCCGTTTAACCAGTGTTTTATAGTAGACCAATTTCTTTATGGAGGAGGCTTAAGTCCAGCAAGCTGATAAATATGAGCTGAAATGACGATTCTGTAACGAGGTATAAAAGTGCTTAGCTAAGATTTTTGTATATTATAACTGTGACGTTGAAATTGGTGTAATTTTTTTCGAAGAGTCTTATCGCATGCATTAAATGTTAAAGTTCTAGAAAATCTAATCTAATACAGATTAGATTCTATAAATTCTATCAAAATCACGTGCCCATACAAAAGCTTAGTTAAAGAATTATACGGATTGGGAAATATCAAATTTAATTAATTTTATTGTTTTATACCACCAAACACACAATTAAGAAAAACTCAAAGAAGATGTAATTGTAAATATGGAGGAAAAGAAACGAAAAGATTTCAATGATGAATACAATGAAAACAAATTTCTCATAAATCAATTAGTATAGAGGATTTTTATGACTTACGTTTCAAATGGCTGTGAGGTTAATAACGAAAATCAATAGGAATAATATTAAAGGTATATTCGAATAATTTAGGCAACAAAATTGTGTAGCGTTTCAATGACGTTAAAACACTATAAATATTTTTTGAATGCCTTTTGATAAATATTTAAAAACAAATCGATATAAAAACATAATAACAGTAATAAAAGTACAAAAAAAAAACTCCTTAATTTATCTAAAATGTTTATGTTTGCATGAATGTAATGAAGGTTTAGAAAATATAATTTCTTTTGGCATGGCGGCATTTCGATTGCAAATATAAAGGCGTATGCGATTTGTGAAGCGTGAAATAACAAAACAGAGAGAAAGTAAAAGAAAGAAAAATGGACCTACAGATCCATTTGAGAACGGAATCGATGGCAAGTGATCATCAACAACGTTGAATTGTGTGCTCGTTTGAATTGTTCTGCATACAAAGGGACTTAAAATGTTACAGAATATGGTGTAATCTGTCTATTCATGTGGATGAATTTACCTGGTTGGTACTTACCTGTCTTTTAATCGACATCGAATCGATCAGCACAATTCATTGTTCATTTGATGTACCTCCTTTTATTTTAAGTCGTTCGATTTCGTAGTTTGTTTTTTAATCATTTATTTCCTTCCTTTGGGAGTAAATAATATTATTTTCTACGTGGTAATGCAGTAAGAATTCAATTCATCATTCTTTTGCCCATGGGTGTTGTAAAAGACGATTGCGGAATTAAATTTATGAAACTCTATACAGACAGATTGCCCAGCATCATCATAAATCATATTAATACATCATACATACATCATATTAATATGAATGTTCTTCTAGGTAAACTTATTTCTTATACAGACATATAATAGTAAAATAATTTTATTTCAATCAATATTTTACAGGAGTGCATGCACGAGATTTGTTACAGTTAGTCCATTTGTAGTCGTGTTATTTTTCATATCTTCTATTGTAATAAGAGTTCTATGTAGTAAGAGAAATAGGAAAAAAAATTTCCTTTGTCATCATCATCATCATCATAGCTCATATGGGTCTCATTGCTGGGCTCGAGCCTCCTTCTTAATTGAAAAGAATTTGACCTATGTAAGTCAGACGTGTTAGTATAGAGATTCATTTCCGATTGTCCTTTTCTTCACAATAAATTATATGAATATTATACTACTTATATGTCTTTTACAACACCCACGGACAAAATAGGTGGTGAGGAAATGTATTCTTATTGCGTCACTACACGATGAGTATTTTTTTTGTGTTAAATATATTCCTCCATGTGGGGATGGAACAATTATGGTTTAGCTCTCCTTTCTTACCGGTGGGTGTGCTAAAAGACAACTAGGGGATATAACATGCAGAAAGATCTATGGAAGAGAAGGAAACCTCGACATAAAAGCCTACTACAATACGCCTCACCAGTGCGGTATAGTAAGTCAATTTTCCTTCCATTGTGGAAGAAGCCGGAACCCGGTAGAGAGACTTATAAGGGCTAAGATAAGAAGGTGACGATATTCTTAATCTTTCACTAAACGATTTATTTTAATCAATTTTAACTAGGTATTCATCATCATCATCATCATCGCAGCCCACATAAGTCCCACTATTGGGCTCAGGCCTCCTCCATAATGAGAGGGAATTTGACCTACTATACCATGCTGGTCAGACATGTTGGTATAGGGTTTCATTTCAAGTTTTCGTTCTCTTGCACAAATGTTATGTGCATATTATATCCTACTAGTTCAAGTTTTGTTACCGAGTCTTTTTCAGTATAGCCGTGTTCCGATTCAGTAGTAGAATCTTGGATTTGTTGGGTTTAATTTAATAAATTGTTTGTAGAAGGAAAATAAAGAGCAGTGACACATATACCAATGGAAGGAAAATAAAAGGTTGTGACACATTGTATTCCCGTGTAAGGAAGGTTTCGGGCAGTGATACATTGTATTCCTGTGGAAAGAAGATAAAAGGTAGTGGACATATTATATTCCCGTAGAAATTAGATAAAGGGCAGTGACACATTGTATTCCCATGGCAAGAGGATAAAAGGTAGTGACAAATTGTATTCCCGTAGAAGGGAGATAAAGGGCAGTGACATATGGTATTCCCATTGAAGAAAGGTAAAGGACAGTGACACATTGTATACCCGTTGAAGAAAGATAAAGATACATTGTATACCCGTGGAGGGCAGATTAAAGGCAGTGACACATTGCATTTCCGTGGAAGGAATATAACGGGCAGCGACATATTTTATCCCTAGCCGAGGCCGCGGGTGACGTGACCGGGGAATTAGACCGTCACCCGCCGAGAGGCCGACCGCGTGAGGAAACACTGACGCCCTCCCCGAGCGGGGGACGTCGGTCGATGAGAGGGTACCCCACTAGGGGGTATTCCGTCGGGCCGACCGATGACAAGTAACCCTGCTCCAGTGGTCGGTCCAATGACGAAGGCGCCGTGGTTTTCGGGTGGGTTGCGGGTGTGCGTGCTTACGCCCCTCTGTCGCCCCGGGTGCAGTGGTGCGAGGAGTGCGCCGACCGCAGCCCACCCCAAAAAAAAAGCGACACATTTTATACTCATATATAAAGGGCAGTGTACATTATATTCTCCGAAGTTATAAAAGGCATTTTAAAACTGAGAAAAGGAAGGCAGAACCGATTAATCAATGTACCGCACACCCCAAGGAAGGACACAGTTATGAGCTAGGATTCTTATTCTTAAATTATGAATAACCTTCAGAATTTCAAGTAACCTTTAGAATTTCAAGTAGAAGTAATTTTCAACAGAACTTCGAATATTCATTCGACAGTTGTTTTCCCTCTTGGGCTTTTTTTTATGTACTAAGGATCTTAGTAGGCTGTTACATCCTTAGGTGAACTAGAAGTGAGTGCAGGAGGCTCTCAACTCAAACGCTTAAATAACAGTGCTCATGGGTACCCTTTTCAGGATACGAGCTATAGTTTATAGTTTATAGAGGGTAATATAGGAATTTCTACGTTACTTAAATTTATAATCTATACAAATAAATAACATGGAAGTGTCTGTTTGTATTGTCAAAAAACTAGGCATTTTTCGTGCTCACACTTTTATTTGCACGACATCTATGCCTAAAAATCTGTTTAATTTTCTTTGTCTGTGTGTTTGTTTTAGGTAATCTTCAAAACGGTTAGACTGTTTTTGATAATATTGTGCTACCAGATCTACATAAAGAGTAATTTAGGCTATATTTTATCCCGGTATTCAAACGGGAACGGTAATTATGCGGGTAAGGTGATTGAAACCGAAGCGAAGCGAGGATGGTTTGCTACAAAAAAGAAGATCTATAAATAACGTCGATTATAACGGCAGAAATAAAACAATGATTGTAACCTTTTAAATTGTAATTAATTACTACCACATCTTATTACTAATCTCTGATCACAACATTAATGGCCTTAGATTTATTCACATTTATTTTATTCTATATCATTACATAATATTTACACTTTTTACTCAGAAGTCACTCAAAAATCTGTATAAGTATACCTACTCGTATTCCTAATCCGTTGTCTTTCAATACACACAACACACGTAACTTGTCTTTTTGCGTCAAATTGCACTGTCTCTTCAGTTATAGTCCGGTGAATTTGCCGCACTGGTTATAATAAACTAACGTTATTACCATTAGAATATTTGGTAGAAGATCTCAATGAACGTATCGTGGTCAGGCGCACTGATGATGTATTATTGTCACCTCGGCGGAGAAGAGACGCATGGTGGCCACCAGATTCCCTGTGAAAAATGTAAGATTTGAGTAAATTTAATTTTTATCTGCTTAATTTAAGGTTGAATCATCAACTAAACAATGTTATGTTTTTATAGTGCTCCATAATCCAGGTTAATAATGTGACTGAATATAATCTGGTTCCCTGTTTTGGATCTTGTAAAAATTGGTTAAGAAACTATTAGGTCACTGAGCGCGATTACCAACCAGTCTACCAAATGAAATGATTATAGTATTATCCCGGTATTATCTTATAATAATACTAGTAGGTAATAATATTACCTATATATTACAAGGCGACCGGGCGAACTTCTTACCGCTATATTTTTTTTCATAAATATATTTTCTAAATTCGCGAAAATATAGTCCCTAATAAAAGAACCATTACGCCTTTGTCAGGCAAGATTTAATAATCTTAGTCAATAGTCTTGGTCACGGCATTGTTAATGATGATTCAAAGAGAATACAAATTACTGATTATTGATTTCTGACAAAATTATAATTATCAAATTTTCAACCATACTTAATCATAGATAAAATTACGTTTAGCTGTCATTTGCATTTTGTTATTACATTTCAAATGCGTTTTTGTTATACCACGTTTCATAGTGACTTGTATTCTCTTTGACGTTTTATGTCACGTCCCACGGGAACGCGATCAAACGAGATAAAAAGTATCCTATGTCCTTCTCCGGGTTCTAAGTTACCTCTCCACAAATTTTAAGCCAAATCGGTACAGCCGTTCTTGAGTTATAAATAGTGTAACTAACACGACTTTCTTTTATATATATATAGATGGTATTGTCTTATGAAGCCCTTTTTAGTGTAGGGTAGGCTCTGGACTCACCCCACACAATTCGTCCGGGGCGACGGAAGGACCTTGTGCGGTCCTATAACCGGTCCAATGGTGATGAGGAGAAGATACATCTCCTCCCCATCGCCATTGGGCCGACTACTGGTACCGTTTCCTTAACATCCGTGGACAGCCTAGCAAGGCTTTTTAGGTACCGTCCCCTTCAAGGTCCTGGTAAATCCAGTGTTTTCGGAGCGTCACTCTCACGCGATCGGCCTCTCTGCGGATGGCGGATTAATTCCCTGACAACCATTCGCGACCTCATCTTGGGTGGCGTCAGGCGCAGTTATCTTATTACATCGTAATTTTTATATTTTCTTGTCATTCTTATTTCAATATTATTATTATTTTTACTGTATATAATTAACAAAATTCCTTAATTTATATAACCAACGTGCGTGATAGCCCGTTGCTTTGTCTTGGGAGTCGTAAGAATAGGTTAAGGTTTCACCAAAAGAATGGGCAGCAGCAATCTATTTCACTCTTGGGGAAGGGCTGTATTGTAACAATGGATGTCATTAGGCTGATAATTATACTTAAACCGACTCTCTCACTATATAGGTTAATTGAGAAAAACTTGCTACAAGAATCAAGTAAACAGATATCGGTAATACATTTATTAATATTTTCACCTAATACATGTTTACTATCATGTTATAGATCTCAAAAGATTCCTGCATATTAATTATCATTGTCGTAAGACCTTTAGCCAGTGACGAATTACTTGAATACTAATATGAAAAAGATATAAGTAATACCTACACATATTCATTCTTAAACCTCTTACGAGAACTCAATCTACGCACGCTATCCTCTTCTCACAAATTACAGTTCGCTAATGTACAAAATACACGTATGACTTAAAGTTTGGAGAATAATGATTAAATAAGTAGTAGAACGAAGATGAAGAATAATAATAACCAAAGGAATCAGCTTTATTATTGTTAATAGGGATTTTTAAATTATGTTTTATTACAAATTTTCTTTATACAATATGTATTGTAAAAATATGAATATTCGAAACAAAAGTACGCCAACAAGCCTGACCAACGTGGTATAGTCAATATCTCGTCTATTACGAAGAAGCTCAATTAAGGTGAGAAAAAGAATAAAAATATTTGACATATAGATGGAATATGATTTTTTAGCGAAATATATACATGTTAAAACATAATATATTTTAACATGAAAAATTATTAATGAGAGAAATATCGTAGGTGGAATTAGTTACAACAAAATTCTTAATATTTAATAGTCGTATTGTACTGTAGGCGTATGGGAGTAATACGTTGATGTTATATTAAATTCAAAGTGAAATTAAATATATACTTAATTTTGTAAATATAGTGTTCTCTGAATAATAACGATGATTCTAGCCTGAGGCTCTATTTATACAGTCGTCCCTTTTTGATCATAAATTAGAAGTAAGAGATAGTATGAAATTAATAATAATTATAAAAAAAACTCTGGGCTAAGTGGCCTTTTATGAAAATAGTAAGCCTTAAATTTGTTTGCTTTAATTTCTCAATTGAATGAACTTGTAAACCAATACCTATAAGCGATTAACATCATAATAATAAATTATAATTATTTGATAATATATTATATCGTCACGTTGGTTGACGTTGAGGGTTGACGTCAGGCAGGCGGCCTGTCATAAAAGTCATTGCCGAAACTTTTTGCAATATGTCAAAACAGATGACATATGACCCCAAGTTATTGGGATAAGAGCAAGATGATGATGATGATGATTATATCGTCACAATAATAAACTCATTTGCAAAAAAAACGGGCGGTTTTGATTTTCATTCATATTTAAAAAGATACAATACCAAAAAGGTTTCAATCGTTTGTACACGTTACTGGCCGGTTTTAAAAATGCTGTGGTATTTAAAAAAGTACGTTCTAAATTCAATTTTTCATTTGATGTTCATTTTTACAGAAAACCCCTTTTTATCCTACATTTTTGGCGCGAAGTTCCAGAAGTTAACATCGACTTTCATAACTTTTATTCAATTTTTATCGATTAATTTCATATCCTTGACTGTCAAAGCTTTATTTAATGCTGTTTGGCTGTATCAAAAATGGTACATAAAGTGGTAAAAGCTACCAAAATTATCGCGCTGCTTGAAGAGGGTTGCAGCCAATGTTTCGTGGCTAGGAGGCTAAATGTTAGTCGCTCGACAGTCCAAAGGACCTGGCAGCGATATCAGGAGACTGGTTCCGTCGAGAGAAGGCCTGGTTCTGGAAGAAAACCATGTACCCAACCACGGGATGATCGTTTTCTTGTGAGTCGTGCATTGAGAAATCGCAAATCTTCGTATGTGGATCTTAAGAACAACCTCCAAGAAGTAAGAAATGTGCATATTAGTCTATGGACGGTCAGGAGGAGGCTTCTCGCTGCCAATATACGCAGTCACCGCCCGGCCCGCGGCCCCAAATTACTCCGTGAGCACAGAGTTCACAGGCTTAGGTTCGCTAGAAATTGTGAATCATGGACTCAAGACGATTGGAATAGGGTTTTGTTCTCTGATGAAGCCAGGATATCTCTGTTCGGTGAAGATCGATGTCGGCGAGTGCTAAGAAGACAAGGAGAACGCTTTGCAGAGGCATGTTTCGAAGAAATCACACCTTATGGTGGGGGCTCTGTTATGTTTTGGGCAGGAATAAATTCAATGGATCGTACAGAGTTAGTCTTCATTGAAAACGGCTCACTGACTGGGCATCGATACATAACGGAAGTTCTAATTTCTCATGCACAACCCGCATTGGCCGCTCTAGGTGAAGACTCGATTTTTATGGACGACAATGGATCGGTGGGCGCGATCCCGCGATGTTAATGCGTATGTGCAAGAGGTTGGCATTCGTCGTTTGGATTGGCCAGCTCGAAGTCCCGACTTCAATCCCATAGAGCATGTCTGGGACGTTCTGAAACGGCGTGTGAGATCAGTACACCCGGCTCCGCAGACCATCAGAGAGCTGAAGAATGTGATTACTGCGGAGTGGGAACGTATTCCGCAAGCAAGTATCCGGGATATACTCGCTAGCATGCCCAGACGAATTCAAGCTGTGATTTTAGCTAGAGGGGGTCACACTCGATACTAAACATTTATCTGCTTTTACTTTATTAAAGAAAAACAAACAAAAAAACTTTTTTATTTTTACTTCATGAGCATATGCACTACTAGCGAATATACACTACTAGCGAGGTTTAGCATTATTTCCCATAAATTGTATCTAAATTTTATGAAATACTGATGAAAACGATTATTTTCTTATTAATTTAGCAAATTGTGTGGATAAAACTACCTATAATTATCAAACAAAGAAATATTAACATTTGAAATGGTTCATTGCTTAGGTGCCCGTTTTTTTTTGCAAATGAGTGTATATTATTTGCAGGAGAAAGTATCCTTATTATACGCATGAATAAGAATATGTTTCAGACCCTTCCTACTCTTTGAGATAATTACCGTTTCTTTTAAGAGAAATAATTAGATCAAAATGTAACTAATAATAAAAATCATAGTTTCTTTTAATAATATTATTTTTACGGATTTTATCTAGACAATGTTCATACACCGTCGAGATAAAATGGAGTACCAGATTACCGGATAGTACCGAAGGATTAATGTGTTTTATGTCCTCATGGACAAGCATAAGAATGCTAAAAATGTTTAAATGCTTGGATAATCAAAAATCGCGTAAAAATATATAGTACAATATGTTAAAATCCTTAAAAAAGTTTTACTTAAAATGTGTAACACTCGCATAAACGTCATAAATCATTGGATTAAATTTTTTTCGTATATATGTGAAAAGGTAATAAGGTACCTTTTGTTTAGAAAGATATCTTTACCTCTCGTGAATAACTTATAATTATTATAGTGTCAAGACAAGCAGCAGCATGTCAGACTAAAACAAATCCAAGCTAAAATAATTAGCAAGCTGCACCTTGTGTTACATGAACCATTTTGAGCTATATTTGACCTCCTCATAACTTAAAAACTAACCCAACAAATTAGCATTACGGCCTCTTAAATAAATTTATGTTATGAATTTTCTGAAACAGCTTGAATGGTTTTATTAGATATTAACGCCCAGACAGCGTCATGATTATGACAAGCTGACGCATATATATGTGTTATTTGTAAGTGTGTTAGATTTTGATCCATATGGATCAAAATCTAACACACTTACAAATTACCTAGAAAGTTTAAATTTAATATTCAGCTAGATTATTATCTACACATATAAAAGAAGAATCTGACTGGCTGACTGACGTATCACCGCACAGCCGAAACTAAAAGGACCAGGACACTGAAAGTTTGCATGCTGGTTTCTTTTATACTGCAGGTGAGCATCAAATAGAGATTGTTGGTAATTCAACCCCTAAAGTAGTAAAAAGGGATACGAAAGTTGGTATGAAAGTCCATCATTCTTGAATATAGAGTTATAAAAATCGGTGTGTAGGAACTCAAACATTATAAAACACCTGGTCTATAGTTTTTTTTTAATCCAAAACCTAGAGTATAAAACAAAGGTTTTAAGTTTTTATATAATACAAATAATACAAAACTTAACACGAGCGAGTAGATACATCTTTTATATGGCAATACTAAACTTTTACAACCTATGAATAAAAACAATATATATATATATATATATATAAATATATATATATATATATATATATATATATATATATATATATATATATATATATATATATATATATATATATATATATATATATATATATATATATATATATATATATATATATATATAAATATATATATATATGAAACTTAAGAGGGTCTCCTCGTGCAATATTCCGCAGTGTCTGAAAACAAAGGTTTATAACCAGTGTGTTACCAAGGATAACTTACGGCACTGAAACGTGGT
Organism: Lymantria dispar; assembly: GCA_032191425.1. Classification (NCBI taxonomy): domain Eukaryota; kingdom Metazoa; phylum Arthropoda; class Insecta; order Lepidoptera; family Erebidae; genus Lymantria; species Lymantria dispar. Next base: position 23,738,663 of record CM063452.1, on the reverse strand, counting down.
CTCTAATATCGGTCTCATAAAAAGCTCAATGTCGGTCAACGTGCTATGGAAAGGGCTACGCTTGGTATTTTTCTACGTGATAAAATCCAAAACACGGAAATACGTAGTAAAAGGGGTGTAACCGACATAGCCCGCATAATCAGCACGTTGAAATGGCAATGGACAGGCCACATCGCTCGTCGAACCGACAACCGTTGGGGAAGAAAGGTTCTTGAATGGCGAGCACGAATTGGATGGCGCAGCGTAGGACGACCCTCCCCCCACTAGGTGGACTGACATTCTCAAAGTCGCAAGGGAACCGTTGGATGCAAGTGGCGCAGGACCGTTCCGAGTGGCATTTTCGTGGGGAGGCCTATGTCCAGCAGTGGACGTTTATAGGCTGATGGATGGATAAATGGATATATATATATATATATATATATATATCTGTGGACGGACTGACTGCTCGATCAACGCACAACGTAATAAATAAGAGCTAACTTTAAAAGAGGTCTGGGTCAACGCCGAAGTGAAACTGCTGAAACTATACACATAAAATTTGGAACTTGATTTTTTTGGGGAGTAGGGACCACTAAGAAAAGATTTTGTGAAATTCAACCCCGAACGCAGTAGCAAAGTTTATATAGGGAGAAAACTAATCTCCATCTATTGTCTCATCAAGTTAAGCACAAATAAAAACAATAAAAAAAGTTTATTTCACGTGTTGCAGTAGTTTTTAAGTTTCAACGATTATACGTCCTTATGGACGTAAAATAGCGGATTATAATTTTGCGACGATCCTTTTAATTACTTATTTATTGAATTAAAAAATAGCATAATACACTCCGTATATACTATATTTCTCAAGAGTGTTAAAAGAAATGTAATTTTTGCTTTGATATATTTTGTACTACAACAGAAAAAATTACAATTATATTTAACAGGGTTGCGTAGTGTATGAGTTAGTTAAAAGAGGATTGTTTCTCACGTGGTCAATAATATTCCGTCACAGGACATGTTCCAAAGTAAGTTCCGTCAGCGACCTGGTAATTCTTGCACTGTGCCGTCAGTTATAGGTTTATAGTTTATATATAGGTTTGTACTACATGTAAATTAACTTATTTATAAGAAACAGAACATAAGAGGCGATATAGTTTGTTACAATGAATACAAATATAAAACTGTGTAGGGTAACTTGAATATCTATTTCTTTGACAAGCCATGGCGTGGCCATACCTCGCCTATGCGGAGGAAGGATGGTTTATGGCTCTATTACCTTCTTAATACGCCAAGTATCCTCCCCATCATCATTTAGACTAACCACTGGTATTGATTCCTTTTGAATAAAACTATTTTACGGATTTTATCTCGTTTGTATTTGATTTTTTAGGGTAACGTACCCAAAGGGTAAAAATGGGAACCTATTACTGAGACTTCGCTGTCCGTCCGTCTGTCACCAGGCTGTACCTCAAGAACGGTGATAGCTAGACAGTTGAAATTTTCACAGTTGATGTATTTCTATTGCCGCTATAACAACAAATATAAAAATAAAATAAATATTTAAGGAGGGCTCCCATACAACAAACTTGATTTTTTTACCGTTTCTTGCTCGATACTAATAACGGTGACAGGTAGACGCTAGAATATTCAGTTTTATGTTCTCTTTAAATATAATATAATTAATTAAAATAAAATAAATATTTAGGTGGGGCTCTCATACAAAAAACGCCATTTGTTACCTATTTTTTATAGATAATGGTACGGAACCCTTCTTGCGCGACTTCGACTCGCACTTAGCCGGTTTTTAAGTTCCGCGCCGTTTCGAACACTTTACAACTTTGACCCGAATCCAGCCGACTGAATTTTTATGCTGTTCGGTCTCTCGATACTCGTACCTATAAGTTTACATTTTATGCCTCGTAATTATGGCAAATAAATAGTTACATCTAAATCACTGGTAGCTAATATTAGATTCTTTAGATTTACGCTAATAAATAGCCATAATATATTACGGTAATTTTTTATGGTCAAAATTTTGAATGGCAATCCATAATTTGAGGATATCGTATAAAGCAGGTGTTGGCAGAATATTAGCGCTATTTCTGTAAGTAGAAGTGGCACGAGCTGAGCTAATAGCCTTTTTTACTTCTCGTTAAAATTGAATTATTTTACGTAAGGAGCTCTTTTATTTAGTTGTTTGTGTTTAAATTAGATTTAACGAGAACACTAAATGTTTTTGTTTATTTCTTTCTAAAACGATGAACCATCCATATATCGACAATCAAATACCATTAATTCGCAGCAGTTGAATTGAAACAATAATGAAGTACTCTTCCCGTTTATATATAGATACAATGTATTTCCGAGTGTAACAGACTATGATCTTAAAAGACGATTTAGGGACGTTAGCAGATAACATCATCATAATTTATATACGTTCAATTGTTGAGCTCGTCTCCTCCACAAAAAAGAGAATAGTAACCTACTATACCACACTGGTCAGACTTGTTGTTATAGGATTTATGCCGAGTTTCCTTTTCTTACATATGATGTTATCTGCATCTCCTTTAGTGATCTTTTACAACTCGCATGGTCTAGCAATAGGTGGTGAATGCTATTCTTTCTCCGTTACTACAAGGAGATATAACATCACTGCAAGAAAAAGAAGACTTGAAATAAAGTGTATACCAACAAGTCCAACCAGCGTTGTATAGTAGGTAAATTTGGCTTTCGGTTTTGGTGAGGCCCAAATCCACCAGTGGGATGCATATGAGTTGCGATGAGAACGATGATGAATGTGAGAGTGACGAGACAGCCCATTGGGTAGCCCACTAGTTCAAAGAATCGATCCAGGTTGCTCGTTTAAATAACGAAGAGGCAGGCTATTGGTTTCCACGCCATCTTGTATTGCACTAGATAGTTTATGCATGGTGTAGCTAGACCATAGCCTGTCCAAGAAAAGCCGAGCGGTGTCTTATTCAGATCGTTAAACCCGAAGGTAATTATACTGTGCGCATAAAACTCTTGTATAATCCCTTGGGACCGTAAGTTACATATTTGTATGCCATAAATTTGTTATACCCGGTACGACTTCTAAGAAGTAGTTTCTTATAAATCTACATATAAAATTAATAAATGAATATGTTTCCAAATATTTTATTTTCTTGGAAAATTTATAGATTGATATCAAATGTTAATGAAATCAATGTACATTTTAAACACTTGGAGTTAGGTTATATAACTTTGAGAAGCTAAGTATAAATTTGTTATCTTTTGACTTCTGATGTTTACGCGAGCATTTGTAAATAAAACTATTTTACACATTTTGTCACGTTTGTATTTGATTTTTGATTGCCCGACGTTTCGAACACTTTGCAGGATTCATGGTCACGGGCAGACTAAGATGTCTCACGTCCAACTAGTCATGGTTGTTACAGAGATTCATAGTTTTCTAACCGCTACAGAAATGAGTTATTAAATTTTTACCCACGTTTTGGTACTAATTTACTGCCAGTATAATAAGAAGGAAATGATTATATGTGAAAAAATTATATTGTTTATGATTAGTAATGATTGAACATTACATTTGTAGTAATTATTATGACAATGTATTCATTTAAAACCTAATAAATCTAGTATACTACCACTGGATCGGAACGCGGCTACACTGAAAAAGGTCTGGCAAGAAAACTCTGGGGACATGTTGCTATATTAATATTAATTTTTAAAAGGCGGCTTTTTTTTTGGGGTGGGTTACGGTCGAAGCATTTCTCGCACCACTCTGTCCAGGGCGACAGAGGGGCGTAAGCACGCACACCCGTAACCCACCTGCGACACGTGGGCGGCTTACTTTATCTTCCTTATTTGATCTTATTAAAAGGTTTATGATTTATTAAATTATCTTTAACTATTATTAATGTCGGCCACATTTCGATTGCGGTTGTTTCGGCAAGCACCTGCATAAGGTCACGAAGAGGGAGAGAACGCTGTCCTGCCACTACTAAGATTGCGACGACGACATGGCGCAGAACTCGCTCGAGGTCTGCATGGCCCGGACAGAGCAGCACCGTGATGTCGTCGCAGTCATCGGTGCCAACCTGATACTGCCGACCATCGCTAGAACGATGCTCGATAGCGTCAGGAACTGCGACGTGATCACCGCCTACTGCAAGGCAGTTGTCTCACAGAAGGAGGCGCTGGAGCGGGTCCAATAGGAATTCCTGTACCACGACAAGCCAGGCCGCCGGCGCGTTTGTCGGGGCAGGCGCGAGTACCTTCATCTGATGCCGCTCAACTAGCCGAACTTGAGGGTGGATGGACCGGGGATTAGCCCGCCACCCGTAGAAAGGCCGACCAAGTGAGGGTGATGTCCTGGCTGGCAACACTGCGTTGTTGCCTAGGTGTATGGGAAATTATCCTTTCGGATATGGTAAAATTATCATTTCGATATCGGTACCTGATCGGTACTCGATAAACGGCGGACTGGCCATGGATGCCAAGGAATTGGTATCAATCGGGCTCAAGGCGATGGGGAGGGAATACGGTAGGTTATGCGGTCACACGCCGCTCATCTTGTGCCCCGGACAGTTTAGGCGAGGTGTGTTCAGACTATATATAGCCTACAAAAAAAAGGGAATCATTAAAATTTAAAACAAAATCAAGAGACACGTACTCATGAATCAATTTCTTATTTCTGAATCATTCGTCCCATAAAACTCAATTTTATAGACTTTTGAATATAGATTTTAATAAAATAAAGATTTATGAATAAAAATTATTAATGTATAATAATATTTTTTCTTGATTAGGTCAGAATATGTTTTTTAGGAAAAAAGAAATACCATAAAATCAATTAATCTTATAAAATAAACAATTAAAATAAGCCTGTGTAGTAGCTTAATACTATTTAATAATATTCAATTATTTCTTAATTGAATTAAAAAAAGGTTAATATAAGTTAAACCAAATAATAATTTATCATTTAATTAATATTGAGAATCTAAAAACATGAACTTTAACTCTAAAACATACTTTATAAGAATCTATTGATATTAAAGTAAAATAATAATGAATTAATATACCTGTCACTGTGTCGATGTGGTTTCTTCTTTGGCCATAAATGGAACGCACCATAAATAACAGGATTGACTAGACTGTTGGACATTCCAAAAAAGAATATACCACTAAGGAGTTCTTCACTTTGCTGTAACAGAAAAATAGATCTAAATAATATGTACAACTAATTATGTTGTTCTTTAGATAAATAAATAATTTAGATATTTATTATTTTGATTCGAAGTTTTCTTTTTCAATTTGGTGACAGAGTAAGAATAAAATTCACCACCCTTTTTCTTATTCGTGGGTGTCGTAAAAGACAACTAAGGAATTACAACATGCAGATAACATGTAAGCAAGTGAAGGAAAACTCGAAATAAAACTTATACCGACTCGTCTGATTCGGTCACGCCGGTATGGTACTATAGAGCCTTTCACAGATGGACTTTTAGCCAGTTTTTAGGACTGCCACAAGAAGGAAGGGATGATACCTTATATTCTTAAGTAGTCACCGTAAGGGGAATGAGATAATGGCTTAACGTAATACATTATTAAAATATTGTATTTTTCGTTTCACAAACAAGAAATAAAGATATGCAATAAAATAAGCCAAGAATATGTTGCCTATATTTTATTGATCAGTAACAATATTTAACTAGGATCAAATGTAAATATTAATCTACAAACAGCTATACAGCGTACAATAAAGAAGTGAATACCAATCACAGTAGGCATTCGTTTTTGGGTTGTTTTTTTTTTACTCTTAATTCAAGTTTATGTCTGTAAATACTTCTTGAAATTCTGTTATTACAGGTAAGCAAGTGGGTTTTTGCATGCTCACATGCTCATTGCAAGTTACAGGAAAATTTCAAAACTCCAGTTACAGTATCCTCATTATAATAATATTTTACTATCATGATTTTTATTGAATCAAACTATTTTTAAAGGGAATATTAATATCAAACTCAAAAAGTTTTCTAGGTTTCATATTTCGGATGAATATTTTTATATTATCATATGTAGACCTGAAACGAAAGTATTAACTCGGTTAAGGCCTGTCTAAAGAAATGAATAAACGCTATTTACAGTGAATGAACAGTATTATACGCCTACTATGTACGACGTATTCAATAATGACATATGAAATATTTCAAAATGCAAATTATTCTAATTTATACAATTAAAATATAATTTTATATTATTGTATAGATATTACTGAATTATTTTTAAAATGTGTTTATGTTTTTTCTATTATTTATTATTTTAATTAAAATTAAATGGATATGCAGATCTATGTAACTCAGCACTGACTTGTAACTCTGTTATTAATAAAGAATACTATACTATACTACTACTATTACAAGTGTAAAAATTGTACACATTTTTATATTACTAGCAGTATCAAATACATTTTAATTATTATCATCTTGTCAGCTCATTTACGTCCCACTGTTGAGCTCGAGACTCCTTCATTGAGGGAAATACACTTAATATACTACGTTGGTCGGACGTGTTGATATATGATTTAATTTTAAGTATTTCTTCTCTTGCACAAGTGTTAAATGCGTAAAACGCCCTTAGTCGTCTTTTACGTCACCCATGGGAAGAGAGGAGGTGGTGGTAATTTTCCGTGTTATGACGAATTACTCCATCACAACACGGCAAACTTTAATTATTCTGAATTAAAATTAAGTAATTATTATTTCATAATAGTATCAGTGGTGAAGAAAAGTAAACAATTTGAAAGGGTGCCGTTTAAAACTCTTATGTTTTCAACTAACTAGTCACAATCTTATTTATTATAGTATATATGCTTAGTCAATTCAGCACCCATTGGCAGATAATAGATTAAGAATACCTCTAATGATTCATACCATTCATACCTCGTTTGTTACCGTAAAATTCACAAAAATCGCCTAACGGATCTATATTAAGATGGGCAACAACTATCTTCCAGGAAACTTTTAAATAGAGATGCCGGGTCTTGGTTGGAATATTTCTTGAAAGAAGGATATATGTATTCATAAGGAAAAAAGAACTAGCCTTATTTCGTGGAAGTTATATTTACATCTGTTGATCAATCCACTGATTCAACAAGGTTATTGACATCCAGTTTGGACATAGGCTTCCCTTACAATTAAATAATATTATAACCGTCATGTTTAGCAGGCGGATGGGTGATGTGATCACAGTTCGTATTATAAGTTTGCAAAGATAGTAATGCGACCCACTCCTCTCTTGGTCTTTTACTTGGAGTTCACGATTTCCAGGAAAATGTAAGGGGTGTTGAACCATTTTATCTATTTAATATCAGCGCCTTCTCATTAAAAAGGGCAATTTGTCTTCTGCGTGTGTGGAATTATTACTTAATTTTTTTTCTTATATTCAGTGCGCTATCGACTAGGCAACATTGTATTGTCATAAATTACTGTTAAACAAGGAATAAACTAAATATACCAAAAGTTCGGAGTATCATTCCTAAGTCCTCGTCTAAGAAGACCTGCGAATTCAGTATCCCTAAAAAGTTACGATATGAAAAGTTCTTTAAAAAAATTGTTAAAATTTAGGAATATTACTATTTAATGTCTCTCAAGCATTTGACATTGGTTTGTGAACCGTGAAAAGAAATGCTTAATAACAAATGTTTAATTAATCAGCGGTAGAAAATGACTCGGCTACTATTTTTTGCTAAAATTATTACATTGCTAAAAGTGACTAAAAATGATTACTCACGTTTTTATCTGGGTTAAGGAAAGTGAAGATAATCATCATGACATAGTAAGGAGTCCACCATATCAGAAAGGCGGCAACGATCACCACGGACATGCGTAGGGACTTCATCTTCGCTCTGTCTATGAGCCGCCTCCTGTTCATGTCAGGAGTAAAGTACTTTTCTTGTCTGCGTACTTCTGGCTTGAATACTTTTTCACTTCCTGGGTACAATATTTTAGTACAGTATATAGCTAATAGTTATAATATTATTTACTATGTTTGTAAATCATCATTAAGTTAATTTCAATAGAATTATTAGAAAACTTCTCTAATATTTTCCTATGAAACTTATATAAAGAAACTGATTCTATTCTTTCGAGCGCTACCCCATGTCAAGATGGACGCGTGGCTAAATTAGTTATTCTCACTGAATGAGTGTCCTAAATTAAATGTCGTATATAGGTATGTGTTTTTCACTAATATATAAAAATAATTATTTTTTACTATTGATAATATCTTGTTATATGTCAGAGTCAATAATATTGCGTCCAAAAACCCGATTACATTAATTTTAATTAATATTTTCACTCTTTGAAAATTATTTAATAATTGATTTGCCGTGTGGTGACGAAGTAAGAATATAATTCACCGCCCCCTCTCATACTCGTGGCTGTCGTTAAATACGACTAAGGACTATGTTATTATGATATCCATGCAAGATATCGATACCCTAATTTGCAAACCTAATAAGTCCACTTTTTCACGAAAATGACATTTTGATACCGGCAGAAACTAGATTTTTTGCTCTACTTTTCTAAATACTAATAACTCCATGATTCCCAACTGTATTGGTGTAAAATGCCATTTGAAAATCAAACAACTCCTTGTGAAACAAAACGCATCAATTTTGACAAGATAATCGAATAACTCCCGCGCAGTCGGTCATTTTGTATGGCGTCACAAAAGCGTACGCATGCTCCCAAAGATTTATTTTCAAAACAAATGGTTAAAGTGTGTTTTATCACCATTTGAAGCTTCAAAATAGTAGAAGATATATTAAGATAAGTGTATTTATGATTTAAACAACCTTGTAATTTTTCCATCCTAACAATCGGTCAACAGCCGCCGCCAGCAATAGAGTCAGTTCCTCAGTCAATAAATTTATGGACAGTTTTCTAGACGAATTACCTAAACTACCTTCTCACTACTGCTGGCAAAGAACCTTTCTGTTGTACTTGCAACCCGAAATTATATCTAAGCAACAGCTTTATACATTCTATAAAGAGGAATGCAATTCCAAAAACGTAAAACCACTGAGCATCAGCACATTTTCCAATGCTCTTACCTTGAGAAAAATATCCTTGTTTAAGCAAAAAAAGATTTCTGCGACATATGCAATGGATATGTGATTGGTCAAATCAGTGAAGACGTATACAATGAGCATATTCAGAAAAAGGAGGAGGCTAGAGCCGAAAAACAACTAGACAAGAAAGATCACAAATTCGATTTCACTGCTGACGTCAGAGCTATTCTACTGGCACCTAGGTCTACTGTTTCTAGCAATTATTACAAAACTAAATTATGTATCCACAGTTGGTGTATTTTTGACATGAAAGTGGAACAGGGTTATTGTTTTGTGTGGAACGAATATGAGGGTAGCCTTAATTTGGAGGAATTTGCCACTATAATGTCGAAATTTATTGTAAAAGAAGTTCAAATGGACGACGAGGACTGGTACATCGTGTTTTACACTGATGATTGTACCTATCAAAACCGCAACGTAGTTTTCAGTAATGTCTTTATTAATGTGTCAATCTATTATAACATAACAATAACTCATAAATACTTCGAGGTTGGGCACACAAATTGAGGTGGACAGCATGCGTGCCATGATTGAGAAGTGGCTGAAAAATCATACCATCCATGCCCCTACTGAATACTTAAACTTCAGCCGAACGGCAAAGACCAATAACAAAATATACCAGTGTGAATATTTGACTTTGCCCTACTTCAAGGATTTCGATTTTAAATTTCTCTAAAGGCGTGTTGGATCCATATCCCCATGTATCTAAGCCTTTCAAAGGACCGGGTATCTTCCCTAGGAAGATCCCGTGAAAAAGGATAGACATTATAATAATAATTATATCCATTTATTGCAGCCTATGGCCATATAAAAGCTTAACTATGTCTAGTACTAATTAAAAAACTAAGTTTAAAACAAATAAATCAAAAAGTTATTATATTAATATGACGAAAGAAGAAAACTCACGAAATAATATTTTCTGTTCTATACCAACTTAAGTCATCTATCTATCTATGCGGCCGTGATTATCACGCCTATTACGAAGCGTTGCCATACGAAAATTAATTATTTTCATTTATAAAACACAGTTTGTACAATTGTACTTAAAGTTTAAGATAAAAACAAACAACTCCACTTTTAGTTTCAATTATTACTTAAACCAAATCTAACAACTCCTTTTTTCACTATAAAACCCAATGACTATAAAAAAATATAGTTTTTTAAGTGTTTTTAGATAAATAAAAAGCATAGTTTCCAACGGGATTTTTGGTTTTTCTTTATTGCGTTAATTAAATTTATTATGAAGTTTTAAGTCTCTCCTGTAAAATTTGCTCCAGAGGAGTTAGTAGGTTTGCAAATTAGAGTATCAATATGGAAAACTCGAAATAAAACCCTATACGAACCAGTCTGACCAGCATGGTATAGTTCCCTCCTATTATGAAGGAGGCTTGAACCCAGCAGTAGGACTATATGAGCCAAAATTATGATGACGATGAAAAATTAATTCTGTTGATTTTACATTCACAAGGACTCGAGGATATCATGTAATATAAAGTTTGCTTTAGCACTGCGACCCAGCCTGGGCTGCGGTTTTGTGTTTGGGAATAACGTAAGTATTTAACAAACAAACTTTCAACGTGCCCGAGATACCAATCCAAAACTATGTACGGGCACTCCTTGCATAAATATAATAACGAAACTGTAACTTAAATTTTAGACCAATAAATATTCTTTTCATTCCGAAAAAAATGAATATCCCTTAATCGCAGCGATATTTACACATGCATGTATTTGTATTTTCATTTTTGTATATGTAATTAGTGTTATCAACGCAAGAGGCGTTCTTCTTTTTATGCAAAGATGACTTGAATACATTGTTTAGATTAATTTATTGTGTTAATGTACGAACAATCACAAGCTGCACTAAAATACACTTTAAAAATACGCTAAATTCATTCAATGTTTCGGTGTAATTAAATATCACAAACAATTAATAATGTTCATAGATTTATGCATACAATTTTCATGTTACGTTTCACGATCATCATAACAGCTCGTACACGTCTCACTTTTAGGGTCGAATCTCCACCAAACTAGTAGAGGATTCGACCTGATAGATTCCACGCTGATCAGATAGATTTCTATAAGCTTTTATTTCGAATTTCCCTTCTCTTTAACAGACATCATCTCTATATTGTAACCTCTTAATCGTCTTTTACGACATCGGCAATAAAGGAAGTGGTGTATTCTTATCCGTCACCACACGGAAAATTACAATTATGAATGCACTTACATACATATATTTACACAAAAATATTTCACAGTGTGTGTTTAAGAATGTGTGAATATGAAATATTACTTAAGATTTATTCTGCGTCACTTCATATGAATATAGTATTAAAATTTATAAATTATTCATAATAATATTTTCATTACTATGATTGATTAGTATTATCATTCATGTACTCCTATCGATATGTGTAGAACATGGTGCATTTCTTATTCACCTCATTACAGGTAAAAGATTTTGCATATACAGAAAGAGCTTTTCTTAAGTTTTCCTTTGATATTAATCATTCTTAGAAATGTCACTGTTGATTATAATTGTTATCTAATGTTATAGTTACTCCTTTAATTTTTTTATGTCTGGACACACCCCGCTCAATCTGTCTGGAGCGGCGGGTGGCTGGCGTGTGGCCCCATAACTTACCCCATTATCAATCTTTTAAGTACCTTCATATCTTTTAAATTAAACTATCCCAATTCTGATTTCGAATTTATCTTTTATAAAAGTTTTGGATGAGGTTATTTTAAAGGTGTATAAATGGTAATATTTTATGGTATTTTATATTTCATTATGATTTTATTCATCATCATCATCATTTCAGCTCATATACGTCCCACTGTTGGGCTCTAGCTTCCTTCACAATAGGAGGAAAATTGACCGTACTATACCGTGCTGGTCAGACAGGTTGGTATAGAGTATTAGTTCGAGTGTACCTTCTCTTGCATAGATGTTATATGCGTGTCATATCCCTTAGTCATCTTTTACGACATGCACAGGCAAGATAAGGTGGATAGTGGTGATTTGTATTCTTACTCTGTCACCAGACGGAAAATGATTGATGGAGCATGATTTTATTAGTTTGACCGAAATGAATTCAATTGAAATTTTAAAATTGATTCTAATAATTAATTAAATGCCTAAATGATTTTAACCTAACTTCATGGCCACTGTCATTTTTTCTAAATGCATTTACAAATAGCGTTAATTTGGCAGTCGCATAAATGACCCCGCTGCATAGGGAAACCTGTGTCTAAGAGTGGTCATTGATAAGGTGATAGATATATTGATATATATATTGATATGTAAAAGTACGTAGGTAATTAATAAGGATTTTATATAATAAATGCATTTCAATACAGAGAAAAAAAAGCATTATTTGTTTTGAACATTGTCTAAAGCCAGAAAGCAGAATTAGGTTACCGTAATACTTGTTAGTATTTCAAAAATCATCAAACTCATTGGCAAAATTAACTACTTTGAAACTTCGTAACAATGTTATATCAATTATCTTCGAACGTTTATTTCAATTTCATTGTCGTTGTGATTCCTTAATTAAATAAATAGAAATTTTGTATTATATTTATCATGAAATAACCATAAAATAACTAGCAACAATATCAATTCATAATAGAATCACTTTATTTTTTGTACTGATAATTACTATTGCATAAAAAATTTGGATCAAATTTAATCACTAGTTTGGTAATGGGTAGAAATTTAGAAAAAAATTTACGTAAAAAAGACTAAATGCTGAACATGTAATAACTAAGTCCTCTTGTGATCGTATACTAGATGTTTTGTAGTGATAAAAGAAAATTGTAGCGGGATGGCATCCCTAAAATAATAATAATATTATTTAAATTAAGCCTAGAGCATAATGAGTTTAACATTATCTTTGTAGGAAAAAAAGATAAGGCACAACAAACTGAGATACAAAAAACAATTGTGACAGTTGAGCTTTTTAAGCAGATAACTTCACCTAAACTATACCTGAGCATTGTACTCTTTTTCTGTCTCTGATTTTAGGAATATGATTAGTATACGCTCTTGCCATGTAGTTCTATATGTTTGCTATTCTCTATTAATGTCACAAGATTAGGCCGATTTAATCCAATACCCAAGATTCGTGGGCTCTGCTCAAAAGTAAGAGCGACTGCACGTCATTTTACAAATACACTGTTTTCTTATATGTTATACAGATATAAATCGTTAAATATAAAATTGAGTTATAATCATCGTCACAGCTCATACCTTCCCACTACTGGGCTCGAGCCCACTTGAAGGTTTTATTTCGGGTTTTCTTTCTCTAGATGTTATATACATATATCCTTTACTTACGTTTTAAGACATCCACGTACAAGATAGGGAGTGGTCAATTGTATTTTTATTGCGTCACGACACAGAAAAAAAACATAATAATTGAGCAGATCAGAAAAACCATCAATCAGAATCATAACATCTATCAAAAAGTTTACAAGTACTGAATACTTACGAGCTATTGTTCTGACTGTTGATACATAAGTGGACACTAGGATGATTAGTGGCAGAATGAACATAAATATCAAAGACAGGGTTGTGTATGCTTGCTCCTGCCACCGTTCTGTATAGAAGCCGTGTGTCACACATTGATAAAACTCTTCGATGAACGGTCCTTGAGCTACACGGAATACAACAGCCTGTAACAAAAGTAATGTTGTTTTTTAATTTAAAAATTATCGTAGCTGAGTGAAAAATAGAAGACATCTATTTTTAAATTATTACAGTATACATATAAAATTTGATTCTATATTTTACTTAAGTATCACATAGAATATCCAGCCATAGTCCACGTGACTAACTATATTATAAAAGTTAAAGGCGACATCGGTACGTTCTATGTGGCAGAGGACTTCTCTACGTGACACAAAACTGTTCTACGTAACAAACGACTGTTCTGGACTGTTCTACGTTGCACAAGATTGCTTTATGCGGCACAGTAACAAATTCCTACTACTTAGAAGTCGATTTTTTGCGAGAGTGTGGTATTATGCCGTAATAAACGGTAAATAAGAATTTCTATAGTCGTCAGTAGACTCGAAGTCACTTCACGGAAGACAATCATCGTGCAGTGACGTAGTAAGAATACAATTCACTACTAGATAAAACCCTAACCAGCATGGTATAGTAGATCAATTTCTCTCTCAATGTGGAGGAAGCCCGAGACCTATAGTGGAATTTATGTAGGTTGAGATGAAGAGAGGATAAAGAAAAAGACCCTTAAAATAAAAGCCCAAGAGCAAATTAAAAAAAAATTACAAAGTCATAAGTAGAAAAGCTACATTATGTAGTCAAAATAATTCTATAAGTTTAAAGTAAAAAAAGATCTGTTATTTAAATATCAGTCAACATTATACATTTTCAGAGTGTTCAAAAGTAGAAAGAAATGCCTATGTAACAGGCATTTAACGAGGGATGAAAATTAATTTGTGTGCTTGAAATACTTTGTTAAAAAGCGAATATTGTTTTCGTTCCATGAATTAACACTCCAGGAATTTGTGTTTATGAAGGAAACACTTTTTGTTGTTGTGAGTAAGAACTTTATGATAATATAAACATTATTTGGACTGTTTTATAATGGATATACTGAAGATTTATTTGTTCCTTTGGTAGCTGGTACGCCTACAATACATTATTATTATATAACTTCTGCTTTTACAGGTTCTTTGAATTGGAAATATACCAGTTCCTTTGGAGGGCGTACGTGGGCATACGTATTTAACATACAGAGACCTTTGGAGAATTTTAATCTAAAAAATGGGACATTTACCGATGAATTTCTCGCCTACACATAACATCCGTGGATTGTCAATGTTAGGTATATAACTATTATGTGATGATGGAATCTAATATCTAGTGATGGGATTAGAACTTCGATAGACTGATTTAATGAATTTTAAACTTGTCGTCTGTCCTCAATTCCTTGTTATTATTAAATTATTATTAGTATTTTTGCGAGCAATAAATTATTTTTAACTCAGCAGCAATGAATTGAAAATAATTACGTGGAGAATGATGGCTGGTCACAGTGGCAACATTTTTTTTTAACTTCGTTTACTAATATTGAACAATAGGAGCCTAATTTAATTATATATATGCTAGTATTATTATTAACAGGGTAAATTAAAAAAATAATATTCCTTTTTTATAACAAAGCAACATTAAATAAAAAAACTTTGGTCAAAACAAATATAGAATTAAGATTGAAATTATAATTTAAGTATCTAAATATTATTGCAATAATATTATCACACTAAAAATTATATTCAATACACAAGAAATCAGCCCAACTTACGAACATAAATTTGACCTATAATCAGTATTCAATTTCTTTATATGTAACCATGGAACTGCTACAATTAATGCAGTATAGAATGCAATGATCAGTACATATATATTTCACATTTTATATTTTTTAGAAGAGTACACCTGACGAGATGTACGAGTTCCAGAAATCTTTCAGGGTGTATTTTCAAGAGGCGGCGGATCGCCTGCTCGAGAAGCGCAGCCTCGATGAGGAGATCCGCCGCCGGCGACTGGGGCGGCGTAGGCGCAACTACCTGCGCCTCATGCCGCCCTAGCCGAGGCCGTGGGTGACATGACCGGGGATTAGTCTGTCACCCGCCGAGAGGCCGACCGCGTGAGGAAAGACCGACGTCCTCCCCGATAGGGGGACGTCGGTTGATGGGAGGGTACCCCAATAGGGGGTATTCCGTCGGGCCGACCACTGATGTCAAGTAATCCTGCTCCGGTGGTCGACCCAACGATGAAGGCAACGTGGTTTTCGGGTGGGTTGCGGAAGTTGCGTGCTTAAGCCCCTCTGTCGCCCCGGACGGAGTGGTGCGGAGGCGCGCCGACCGCAGCCCACACACAAAAAAAAAAAGGGTGTATTTTCAAGGGGTGCCCCTGAAAAATCTGCGTTACTTTTGCGCAATTGCCGAGGCAAAACAAAAGTTATTTATTCTTATAAATAATCCTTAATGAAATATAGACCCAAATTTGATTATTCAAGAATTTGCCTTTTCTAACAGCCTCAATAATAATCCACTAGATGGCTTACCGCGGAAAAGAAATCAGTAGTGTCCGGTTGACGAAGAAGACGTCGTATATGATAAGTTACGGGATTGACCGCGGTTTCTTCCACTGCACAGTTAATTAGGACAAGATGTGCAGACCGTAACCTACCTCTAAAAATGCTTAGATTTTTACATAACTTTTGTATTTCAATATTCAAATTTATATTGCTACGAAGTTTTATTAAGTATCTTAAGGTCATTTCGCATTACATTAATATTTTAATCGAGTACTAAGTACTTTAGTAACTATATCACAAAAAGTTGCTCTAGTTTTGACTACACAGACAACCGAGTGGTTTATATAACGATGTCTCGTTTGAATATTTTGGGATTGCTCTTCAAGCATTACTTTGATTGTTTTGAGTGCGGATATAATTTGTGTCTGTTTGTGATGGCCCTTGCTAGAAAAGGATTTCTTCTTCAGCACTAGGTTTTTTATTACAGACAACAGTCTAATAAAAAATGGTGCTTCATTGTAAGATAAATTTGAGTGTATACATTATTTTCTACATTTTGGGCGAGTAATACTACCATATGTTCAGTGCTCACATGTGTGAGTCAAGTACACAGCCTACCCAATCCTAAGAGTAAGCTGTCCTTAAAATATAAAATCAGATTTTAAATTGCCTGCACATGCTCTATTATGACGTACACCAGGATATTATTCGGTCATTTTAGACCACACAGAATCTATAAGCTACAAACACTACAGAATAAGTTAAAGGGTAAAGCTACGGGCGTACCGTGTATTATAATTATGCAACACAGCACTACGCGTCAACTTGCGGGCCCAGACAATATATAAAAGAGTGTGGTAGATATTTTGATTCTGCCACGATACACCCACCCCCTTAATGGTTGCCATGACTAAATACAGTCCATCCCAGATTTTGAAGTTGCCTTGGGCGAGCCTTGTTCTTGACATAACCGATGATGAGATCACTAAACCTCAGATAACAGTTGATCCGGCCCGTAAGGATATAACAAATATGAAACGATAGTTTCGCCCTCGCTGTCGAGGTACGTCACCGTATCGCGTAATAATCAATTAATCTAACGTGAGAGTTGCCACATTGCTATCACAACTCCCCAAGCCGAAGTTTGAATATCAAAGGTGAGCCCTTGTCCTGTTGCTTAAATATTTTAGGTTGAGAGTTCTCTGTGCTTACCACTAGCCCGTTTAAAGGTGTAACAGCCACCTGACGCGAACACCACAAGTTGAAACAAAGAAATAAACTGCTTTGTCGACTAAGTCCATATTCACTGTTTTAGCCGAGTTAGTATTTATTGCAAGGCTATTTATCTTGCAAAGTACGTTTTGATACGTGGCAATAGGAACGATTTATGAACAGAAATAGGAATTTACCTACTAAATTCATTATTATTATCACAGCTCATATACGTCCCACCGTTGGGCTCGAGCCTTTTCCACAATAGGAGGCCAATTGAGCTACTATACTACGCTGGTCAGATGTGTTGGTGTAGGATTTTATTTCGAGCGTCCCTTCTCATGAATAGATGTTATATGCATATTATATCCCTTAGTTGTCTTTTACAACACTCACGGGGAAGAATTATATTTAATTATAGAATAATATACCTATAAGGTAGTGAATTATATTCTTACTTCGTCATCACAAGGAAAGCTACTAAATTACTCATTACAATTCTAAATTACTGAAGTAATTCAAACGGGGTCTCAAAATCCGACCTCTATTTAATTTGTTAGACGTGTTGAGCCTTTAGCAAGTTTTTTCAACATTTAGATCTACCTACAATAATATTATATCTTTAAACAAGCAATTCTTGTATATATAATTATATATATGTATCTTATATCTTTATACGAGCAATTCTTTTATATATATCTTATATATATAAATCTCCTGTCACGATGTTTGTCCGCGATGGATTCCTAAACTACTTAACCGATTTTAATCAAATTTGCACACCGTGTGCAGTTTGCTCCAACTTGAAACATAGGATAACTTACATCTTAATTTATAGTCGCAATATAATTTATTGCAAATTATTTGTCTATAATTAATTGACAGTCACAATTATCTGTTAACTCCAAAAGATTCTAACAGATAGCGATATCTGTTGACTGGATTTAAGTAATTTAAGTAATTTGTGTGTGCTCAATGAGATTCGAGAATAGTTTAGATTCACAATTGGACCCGGTAGGTGGCGCTTTATTTGAACAGAATAACGTCTGTTGGATCAGCTAGTACCTATATATATATATATATATATATATATATATATATATATATATATATATATATATATTAGGGTGTTTCAAAAAATTTTAAATTTTAATAATCCTTGTATTGCTGGGAACTTTACAAACATATAATTAACGGACACAAGTTACATCCAGACTCAGAACAACAAGTTGTGGATCACACAAAGTGTTGTCCCGCGTGGGATTCGAACCCCCGACACTGGCGTTGTAAGTCGCTATCTTAATCACTACGCCATCTGTGCAGTCAGACGTGCAGATATATATATATATATATATATATATATATATATATATATATATATATATTCAGGATCTTGGAAACGGCTCCAACGATTTTGATGAAATTTGGCATACTAGAGGTTTCGGGGCGAAAAAAATCGATCATAATTTTACTCACATGTATATGTGGGTTGACAAATACCATAGTATTTGTGAATGGTTCGTAGGACTTTTACGTGCATTGTTTTTGTGATACTAAAGTCTTAATTACAAAGAGTGATTTAATAATAAATTATTAAAGAGACAATCATCTCCTATTTGTTTCTATAATAATCTACCACGAAAATCATCAAAAGATGTTCTGTTTATTATTCTATTTTAGTTTCATCCTACAGATTACGTCTCCTTACAAATTTATTACAGATAAGGCGTAAACATATTTATAGTTATTAAATAAGCAAGTTTTAGTTTAAGAAAGTTATCTCGATTGAGATATTTGGTTCGAAAGATCGTCTCGAAGGTTACACGTGTATTTAATTTTTATTTCATATATATTTATAATACTACTGTTTTTGTACTAACCTGTGGCATACTTAGCAGAAAACTTAGAACCCATGCAATGATTACAAGTCTGCCACTTCTTGTCGCCGTAGCTATACTTCGCATAGGATACTTCACCGCCAGCCATCTATCCACCCCAATCAATACTAATACAAACGTACTCAAATACAAAGCAAACATTTGCAAGAATTTGAATAGTTTACAGGCTATATCGCCGGCATACCACTGCACCGTGAATGACCAAGCGGCTTCTCCAGCTATACAAAAAACCGTAACTAGTAAGTCAGCTATGCTTAATTGAAATATCAGACTATAGATAGCTGTCCACGATGGTCTTGCTCTTCCACGTCCTCTTTTACCTCTTTGTATACTTATAATCGTCGCTAAATTACCAAAAAATGATAATATAGCCATTGCAGACAACACACTTGCCCTAATTAAAGTACTTTTAGTTAGAATTGGGGCGTGTTCTAAACACATGACTTGAGTAGCGTTATAAATAAACAAGTTGTTCGGATTATCATCGTTATGTGTGCCATTGAAAATGGACATTTCAATACATTTCTCAAGTGGCCACACTACGTAGCTGTTCAATTTGTTCTCGGCCGGCTCGAATCCTTTGTGAAGTGTCAACTGGCTTGTATATAAGCCATAGTCTTCATATAATGTGGTATTGTTGCCTACGCTCTCCATGTTTCGTCATGCGTATTCAACTGTTTCTTCGGTATTCTGTAACAAATTAGACGTCTTTTAATATAGCTTTGTTTGTCTTTTATATTAAATATTTACTATATATTTACACACGTTGATGTAATGGCATAAGCATTAAGCATATAACTGTCGATTGCGAACTCCTGGATTCGAATATCGTCCACAGTTTTACGGAAGCCTCCAGAAAGTGCCATATTACATTGTCATTTAAACAATGAAAGTGTTACTGCTACGCTTAAACGGACTAGCGATCTAAGTAATGTTTAAATGATTTCCAAGAAATTACTGCTGAACTTTATCCTTGTGATAGCTTGTAAATTTTACGAGCACCATGGGCAAGTAGCGGGTAGCAAGGGGTAGCGACAATCGTATTCTTATTCTGTTATGCCATGGGGACATAATTTAAATAATGAAGCCAGCAAACAGCAGTGCTATTGTAATTCGCAGTAGGCGTTCATGATATTTTTCGTTCTCATGGACTTGATTTTGGAATTATCACTACTAATTAACTCTTATAGACTATATTGTATTTACTTGGTATTCGCCGAGCATATTCTATGTGATAATGGAGTAAAAATTCAACCTACCCTCTCTTGCCCCAAGGTGTCGTAAAAGACGACATAGGGTTATAGTATGCATATAAAATATATGTAAGAGAAGTAGAACTCGAATCAAAAATCAAAACCCTGCAACGCGTCTGACCAGTGATTTCCCTCTCATAATGGAGGAAACTTGACCCCACAGTGGGACGTATATGGGCTGACTTTATATACATATACTAGCAGACCCGGCCACGCGTTGCTATTGCTAATGTTTTTGTTATATTACATTTTATTAAACTGTTTAAGTGGAACTGTAGGAGAATATCTGTCATGGAGGCCGTCATATTTTTTCACCAATGGCATCTATGTAAAAAGCAAGTTAAAATCGTATATGACACGTTTGTAGGTTTGACATAGCAGTGCCATTTATTAATAATAATTACTCAATCCAGTCAACAGATATCGCCATCTGTTAAAATCGTTTGGAGTTAACAGATAACTGTGAATGTCAAATAATAGGTATATATAGGTAATACAAATAATTTGCAATAAAATAATATTGCGACTATAAATTAAGATGTAAGCTATCCTATCTTTCAAGTTGGATCAAACTACACACGGTGTGCAAATTTGATTAAAATCGGTTAAGTAGTTAAGGAGTCCATCGCGGACAATCAACGTGACACGTAATTTATATATATTAAGATAATCTTCTGTGCATATTTTTGTCACCTCCTAAACACCTGGAACTATTTGGATAAAATTTTGTGTGTATATTTGAACAGCTCTTTGCATGGTTTGAAGATACAATTGGTATTGGTAGAGGGCTCTACTACCAGTATGTCTTGATTTCCTGTATAATTGAGAACATAATTTTAGGCGGTACTTTTTAATGTCTTTTTTGCAGCCTATGGTCTGCACGCACGCCACCGTTCCACCCGGGGAGACAAAAGGACGGCACGTAGCCCCATAATTCACCTATCACCTTCGGACCAAGCACAATACACATCATCTGTGGCCGGTTTGCTCATATTTTTATTGCCTAGCTAAATAGAATAGTAAATAATTAAAAGATTTTTTTTTGGGTTTGGGTTGCGCGCGTTCCTCGCATGACTCCGTCCGGGGCGACAGAGGGACGTAAGCACGCACACCCACAACCCACCCACGATACACGTCGCCTTCATCGTTGGGCCTTCTTCCGCGAGACTACTGTCTCGCAGAAGGCCGCGACCGCGTCCCAGTTCCTGACGCTGCCAACTATCACCCTGGCGGCAGCGTCAGGTCGGCATCGATGATTGCGACGAGTTCACGGCGCTACTCTGCCCAAGCGTCACAAACCTCGAGCGTATGCTGCGCCGTGTTCTCGTCGCAATTGCAGCGGTGGCAGGACGGTGTACTCTCCCTCCTAACGACCTTGTGCAGGTATTTGGCGAAGCATCCATGCCCCGTCATCCACTGCACCGCCGTTCCAACCACTGCATCAGCACCGACCGGAAGGCCTCCACGATTCGCACCCCGAACCGAGGCCTCTCCAGCCGGACTGCTCAACGGGCAATGACGTCTCGGTGGGCGTCGACACGCCAGGCGGTGAGCTCCCTTAAAGAGACCACACCGCCCTCCGCTCGCACTCCCGACACCCGCCTATACAAATAATTATAATATGCACATTTTTTTTATAACATTTTTCGTGCAATAAATAGAAAGTAGTATACAGCTGTATAAAGCTAGTATAAAGCTAGTATAAAGTAGTATAAAGCTAGTATACAGTAAAATATAGAATCGTCTTTTTTGAAGTTAAAAGTATTAGGATACATCTTCACTACATAGTATAAAACAAAGTCGCTGTCGCTGTCTGCCCGTCCCTATGTATGCTTAAATCTTTAAAACTACGCAACGGATTTTGAAGTGGTTTTTTTATAGATAGAATGATTCAAGAGGAAGGTTTATATGTATAATACATGCATAATATTGTAGAGAAACACTGATAAATTTAAAGGTTTCTAATGTAATGTCGTAAATAAACACATTTTTTGCGCTTATATTGCAAATGCTGGCTGAATCCCACGAGATAAATGAAAATAATGTACTACATTATTGTACAGCTTAAAAAAGTCAATAAAAAAGTCCGGGCTGGTATATGTCTATCACTTAAAGATAACCCACAATAGCTATTTTTTATCCTTTACATTTTACGAGAAAATAGCTTATTTACGAAGTAATTTTGAGCGATACAGTTTTAATCCTTATCCAATTAAGTACCTTAAATATCAATATGGCTCTTTACAGCATGTAATTTAAATGAATATTTCCGAAGATATTACAGGTTTAAAATGTACAGACATAGCGGTTCGGTCATTGATAATCCTTGGTAATTATAAATTTGAAAGTAATTCTGTCTGTCTGTCTGTCTGTTACGCTTTACCGCAATTGCGACGAGGATACGGCGTAGCACACGCTCTAGGTGTGTGCCGCGTTGGCGGGGGAGCGCCGTGAATTCGTCGCGATCATCGATGCCGACCTGACGCTCACGTCAGGAACGGGGAGGTGGTCAACGCCTTTAGTGAGGCCGTCATCTCAAGGAAGGAGGCGTAGGATCGCGCGCGAGAGGAGCCCCTCTTCGATTACACATTCCGCCGCCGGTGACTCGGGAGGCGGAGGCGCGAGTGCCTGCGCCTGATGACGCTCTAGACGAGGCCACGGGTGATCGGATCGGGTATTTTAATCCGTCACCCTCAGAGAGGTTGATCGCGCGACGGCGATCGACGTCCCGGAACAGGGACGTCGAGAGGTGAGAGTTCCCGAAAGGGTATTCCGTCGGGCCGACCACTGACGACAAACCACCCTGCTCCGGTGGTCAGCCCAAGACGAAGGCGACGTGGGTACGGGTGGGTTATGGGCCCGCGCGCCGTCCTTTTGACACCCCGGACGAAATGGGCCGCGTGTGCGCTTACCATAGCATACCCATAAAAAAAGCTATTGTAATATATAAGTAATAAAAAACTGTATACTAATCCGAATTTAAACTACTGGTTCTTTTCTTCATATGAATGGCCTCTAAAAACCTAATGTAATTGGAAACAAGTTAATTTTTGTCCCATATTTCACGTAAATTTAGCTATTAATTATAATGATTCAGCTGTATTTTGTAAAACATAATTATAATAGCATGAAAGGTGTATACAATATATAATAACAATGAATCTAGACACATGGTAACATGTTAAGTTCAAGTAAAGAGAACGCAGTAACGTTTGTATATTGGCACGAACTATTTTGAGCCACAATTTACCTCTTTATAACTCAAAAACTGTTCATTATACATTTATAATATCTATTTATTACCTGTAAATCAACATTTAGAAGAATATAATAGTAGTTTTTAAAATTAATAACTTGCAAACATTTTTTTATTCCTGTTTAAACAAAACACCTGATATGGTAAGTGATACTTTCGCCTATGGACCTTTTCTAGGCTGCTCCCTACCATGAAGAATGTGAAGGGAGTGTGAATACGTGCAATGAGTTAATTATTAAAGACTTCACCAAAACCCACCACACGCTAACACTCTCAGAAAGTAGGGCTTGCGGCTCTCTCGCTCACCGAACGAAGCGCAGTAACAAATTCCTACTACTCTGTCATCGATTTTCTGCGAGAGTGGACCTACCCGCGTCTGTAGACTCACAACTATCGACATTGTGATCCACATTGAAATAGACAGATGAAAGTGGATAAGAATGTAAGTGGACTAGCAAAATATAAAATAACTAGTATCTGAATAAATCAAGTTAAATATTAATGTTCAATAGATTTTAAGTTATTTGCTGTTTGAAAATAATTGGATTATAGTAATTCAATAAATTAAATTTATAAAGAAACATATTTTTGCAATACAAACTAAACAAGAATTTGTATTTTAACTTATTAGTGGTACGACCACACTGTTGACAGTAACAGTTGTTTGTCTACAGCCACGGGCCGGTCCGTCCGGAGTAGCACTACACTCTCGCAGAAAATCGAGGTCTGAGTAATAGCAATATGTTACTGCGCTTCGTTGGGTGAGCGAGAGAGCCGGAAGCCCAACTTTCTGAGAGTGTTTGCGTGTGGTGGATTTTGATGATACCTTTAGATTCATTGAACCTCATTGCATGCATTCACACACCCTTTTCTTTCTTCACGGTAGGCAGTGGCCTAGCAAAGGTGCATGAGTGGCAGCAATACTTGCCATTAGGGGTAACTGTTCGGTCGTTTGCCACCGTTTGCAATAAAAAAATTGAGAATGTGTATGTGGTGACTTATGATCTTACTCGTGGGTGTCGTAAAAGATGACTAAAAGATTAAATATCCACATAACATTTATAAGCAAAAGAAGGAAATGTCAAAGTAAATCTCTGTATCAACCCATCTAACTGACGTGGTATATTAGGTCAATTTTCCTCCCAGAAAGCGGGTTTCAGGCTACGCTATAATATAATAGTATATAGTACATAGCTCATAGCACAACAATATCGCGCACTATACATGAAATATAGTACAGTATAAAATATAGTACAGTACAGTGTGAACGTGTCCTTAACAATATATGGTGCGCGATATTGTTATGCTATGAGCTATATACTATATACTATATGCTATTATATTATAGCGTAGTCTGAAATCCGCTTTATGCAACAGTCGTACTGCATACAAGCTTAGATGAGCTGAGATGACGATGATAATGAAAAATATACGAAGAATTAAGATGATGAAGAATTCGCAATAAAGCCATAAACCAACCCATCTGACCAGAGTGGTATAATTGCGCAATTTCCCTCCCATTGTAGAGCACGCCCAGCAGTTATATATATAACTTGTGATGATATATTACCTATTTATTAAGAAGTATTATATGGCTTTAGCCTCAAAAATATGAAAATATTCCTTTATTTTTTATTGGGATGTCTTACTAAGTTTATATACTATACGGGCTTATTATATAGTTTTTTTCATATCTTGCTCTAATGTTCCGATTTACTTCCTTATATTATTGCTTACAAAATTCGCTAATATATTTCATTGTGAATCTATTCAAACATTAACAGACCGGAGATTCCAACACACTTGTTAGTCTGACATTGACAGCAGCAAAATAAAATAATGTTTTTTTTTTGTTTTTGTGTGTGTACAGCTGTTGGCCGCAGATGGCCTTGACAGCTTGACGCGGACTATGGGTGAGCGCTGAGGGCTCTCAACCCGAAACATAAAATAATGTGCAAAAAGTTGTAAATTTATCTGGTTTTAAAGCAGGTATCCGGCTCATGAAACATTAAAAAAAACTGATCATAATAATAATTTATGTTACTAATTAAAATTAAGATTTACAACCAAAGTGTTAGTTTAATTTACGTCCGGCGATAAATAATCTTAGCAATGTATTTTGTTAAATTATTTCTTTGTATATATGACTTAAATTTCATGCTCAATACACAAGTCGTAAAATTTGAAATATTTTACTTGCTGTCATTTATAATTCTTGATATAATATGGTTGTAATAATTATGTTATATTGATACACCTAATCATCATCATCATCGCAGCCCACATACGTCCCACTGTTGGGCTCTGGCCTCCGCCACAATGGGAGGGAATTTGACCTACTATACCATGCTGGTCAGACATGTTGGTATAGGTTTTCATTTCGAGTTTTCCTTCTCTTGCACAGGTCTTATGTGCAAATTATATCCCTTAGTCGTCTTTTACGACATCCACGGGCAAGATAAGGAGTGGTGAATTGTATTCTTACTCCGTCACCACACAGAAAATAAAATATACCTAATACGACTGTAATAATAATTGCTGTATAGTGACGAATTAGGAATACAATTTTCCACCCCTATCTCTCCCGTGAGTGTTGCAAAGAAAGACTAAAGGATCTAAATAAACATATAACATTTGCGGAAAGAAGGAAAACCTTATAGCAATTCATTTGACTAGCATCGCTGAATTGTAGAGGAGGTTCAAGTCCAAGAGTGGGACATACCTATGTGAACCGAGATGACGATGAGGTAATTATGGAACTCGAATGTAATTTGGTTAGGTCTTAGCTTTTATATATCCCACTACTGAACACGAACCTTGTTCATAATGCAAAGGAAATTGAGCTACTACAGCAAATTGGCCCGACGGGTTGATATGAGATTTTATATCGAGTTTTCTTCTCTTTATATGACAAAGAGACTCAAATAGCTAACAAATAACAATCTTGAGTCACTTTGTTGTATCTAACGACCACCCGCCAGACACGAAGAGGTTACTCTTGAAGGGGTAAATTCTTGTACTTTTATTGCGTCACCACAATGGTAGTTAGTATAACATACATTTTTTTTTAATTCTCGATATAATCACTATTATCATGCTAGCCTACGACCTTGTATCAGGGGTGATTTAACGCAGTAGGGGAACGTCGGTTTAGGAGAGGGTACTCCTTTAAGGGTACTCCTTTAGGGGTATTCCTTCGGGCCGACCACTGACGACAAGTCACCCTGCACCGGTGGTCAGCCCAACGACGAAGGCGACGTGTCACGGGTGGGTTACGGGGCTACTCGCGCCGCCCCTCTGTCGCCCCGGGTGGAGGCGGACGACGGGTGTGCTGACCGTAGAAAAAAAAGGGATAATTTAACGCCCCTTATGTCGTGGGAATCCTTTAGGATAAACGTTCACCAGAATGGTGAGCTCTCTCATCCGTCTAAATTGTTTGAAACAAGGTTAACCTTTATTTCACCAGCGTCGCAAGTTCACGAGAAAGATTTGTGTCCTAGAAAATATTTAAGCAATAACTGCTAGCTGTAAAGATTAGCTAGGTGAATTAACATTAAAAAAGAAGAAAAAAAGAAATGTGAATTAACCATAACACAATTTAAATTCATATACATACCTATATAGAGAAAAGTGGCTGCTATTCGAAAAGTGTGTTCTCAAATCTTTAGTACATAAGCCCATTATATTTTATTGCTGAATTTATCCTGACCCCTTATTTAAACATATCCATTAGTAGGAATATACACAAAATCTTGATGTAACAAAATAAAAGAAAATTATTTCTTACAAAAAAATAATAAATATACTAGTTAAGAATTCGTACAAAGTATACCGACATGTAAAACATTTTATTACGATATGTTTATTTTTCACTTCAATAACTCACAAAAGGTTCAAGACAAATGGATTTTTTTTCTTTTAGATCATTCTTTTGAGATATTGCAAACATTTCTTTGTTTTCTTTCCTTATAAATCAAAGTAGACATTTGGAGATTGACTCAAGCTAATAAACAATAGAAATATAAAGAAAAATATTGTTGTTATCTGTAATACTTGTTTTTAAGTTTTTTTACGACATGTTAGACTCACGTGGTTAAAGAACTTGAGAAGTTGCTGAAGTGTCTATTTTTACTATAGGTGCCTCTTGCGTAGTACGATTTCTAACTTCAAAGGTAGAGAAGGTAGCGTGGGTATTTCTTTACGTTAACTTTTTAAGTTACATAGAATGTAATGCTTACGCGTATTTCTTGATTCAGACAACTATTGGGTACAGAATTAGGCTGAGTAATGATAATTTTGCCACGTGGTGACGGAGTAAGAATACAATGTACCAACCTCTATCTTACTTGTTGGTTTTCTAAAAGGTGTCTAAGGGATAAGATATGCAGATAACAGCATGAGAAGACAAACCCAGCATAAATATGCCAATAAGTTTGACTAGCACGGTATAATTAGTCCATTGGTCTTCCATTGTGGAAAAGACCTGAGCCCAATTGTGGGATTAATGTGGGCAGTGATGACTAAATGAATTATCTGGAAAATGTTCCACTCATTAATAAATATGATACATTTTACACATAATGATATCTGTTTACACAATTATTACATGTATGAAATAAAATTCTTATTGAATATTTTTTAACGAATTTTAATGTCTTCAAAATCAAGTCAAAATAATTTATTTGTCAGAATATTGTCATATTAGTTAGTGTTATCTTAGATAAAGTTTCAAATATTCTACCGTTTCCGGTGTACAAATACTACAAGTTGTTTAGTAGATAAATCGAAATAGTCAAACAAACAGAAATAATAATAATTTGAAATACAAAGTCATGGGTTGCGATAAAATAGAAATCAATTGATATGTCAAAGTAATAATATATAAAAACATTTTTAAATAACATTATTAAAGTTTGTCGTCCATTTGTTCGTATCATCCGTTCGTATTTATTACTTACTTTGCCGATGTTTGTGTTTTTTTTAGCATTCGTGGTCGCGAGAGAATTAACATTTTTCACGTCTAACAAATCATCGTGGTTAAAGATAATTTTAACTTATCTTGTCTCTCCGTTTCACGGGATCTTCCTAGGGAAGATACCCGGTCCTTTGAAAGGCTTATATGGGGATATGGATCCAACAAGAGGCCTTTGGAGAAATTTAATCTAAAAATGGGATGGGACGTCTACCGATGACACTCCACGCCTGCACATAACACACGTGGACTGCCAACGGTAGGTGTAAACTATTGTGTGATGATGGTATCTAATACATACATGATTATGGGGTGGGAGGTTAAATGGACCAGATTAACATAAAACTATTGATTTAATAACTGTCGTCTGCCTTCAATACCTTTAACGTCTTGAACTTTGGCAGACTGGCGTAAACTCCAAAGCATTTTCTTTTCTTTGGCATTTTTTTATTACTCTGGAGTAACAATGTTAGACAGAGTATTTAAAAATATGTAGTGAGAAATTACAATTTCTTTTTAGTATACTTACGTACTTTTGAAAAACTTTAAATTATCCATATAAAATTGAATTGAATACAATTACAATTAAAGTTAATTAAAATTAAATGGATTTTTCTCTATCATTTTTGTATTTGAATATTTAAATTAAAGAAATGTAATCAATATGCAGTGAAAATGCATTTTTGGCCAAAACGCGTATTGAACTATGCTTTGTGGTGATCATATGCACAACTATTAGTTTGACAAAAAACGTGTTATTAAGACTTGGTATATTTTTTTTCTATTTTATTGACGTGTTGACGTGACAACGTCTTATAAATTGGTTTGCCGGGTGACACTTCAAGAAACTGCGTTACGCTCCGCTCACGTTATGCGCTCACAATGAGAGCGAGTGAGAGGCACGCGTCCCTTCCACTCGGGCATGGTTAGCCCGCCTAAGAGCGAGAGAGACAGACATAAAAATTGTATATTTGTATATAAATACGTATGTATGTGTAAAGGTAAAAATAAAATTTTGTTAATATGAAATTCAGTGCGAGATTCTTTGTATAAATTAATGTTTTAAATATAATTCTTTGTATAAATAAATGTTTTAAATTGTTACTATTATTTCATCCTTCTTCCTACTATACGAATGAATATTCACATTAAAATTATTTTACCACTCAAAGTCGTTGTCACGTAAAACTTTCGCCCGTATACCGACTTTACAGGCAACCAATATTTTTTTTCTACTAGCTGACCCGGTGAACTTCGTACCACCATAATTTTTTTCGTAAATATATTTTATAAATTACCGAATATATTATAGTCTCTAATGGAAGAACCATTACGGCTTTGTCAGGAAAGATTCGATTGTCTTGGTCGCGTCATTGTTAATGATTATTCAAAGAGAATACAAATTACTGATTATTGATTTTTTTACAAAATTATAATTATCAAATTTTCAACTATACTCCACTATAGACAAAATTACGTTTAGCTGTCATTTGCGTTTTATTATTACATATCTAATGCATTTTTGTTATCCTACGTTTCATATTGACTCGTATTCTCTTTGACATGATTTTCTGCGCGAATATGGAAATATCATGTTAAGCTCTTGTATTATATTAATTATTTTAGTGTATTATAGTGTTATATTGAATAATTTTGCTGACATTTTATGTTATATAATACAGTTAAGATACTGAAGTGTGGTGAATGTGATATAAGAGTGGTTTACGTGTATTTTCATATTCTACCGAAATTCCCAGAGAAATCATTTAATTAGGTTTTCAGTGCCTAATTAATGGCAACGACTTGACTTACTGACGGACATGACAATAAATAAGCTATTCTATATGAAGAAATGTTAAATAATATGAAGAAAATTGTATCAGACTTGGCTGTATGGGCTTTGATCCCTTTGCCTGTCCGAATGGACAAACAGAAACAAAAAAAAATCTATTTGACATTTTATGTCATGTCACGTCACATGGGAACGCGATCGAACGCGATAAGCTCATTGCCATTAAGAAGAAGAACGGGATAAAAATATCCTATGTCCGTCTCCTGGTTCTAAGCTACCTCTCCACCAATTTTCAGCCGAATCCGTATAGCTGTTCTTGAGTTATAAGTAGTGTAACTAACACGACTTTCTTTTATATTCTTTATTATTAGTTATTCAATATCGAATCACAATTCCCATGGAAATTTATTTGTAGTAGAAAACAAAATCTGTATAGAGAAATTATTAAATATAAAATTGATAATACACCATATATTTTACTGTGACAATTTATTAATTTAAAACTGATCTATCGTATGTACTACTAAAGAAAAGGGTAGGCCCATTTCATTCCTCATGGGACGAAAGGTGTGATTGGATTCTTCAGTCACAATAAATGGGTAATCTTTTAAAGCGCCTAAATAAATTATCACTTCAAAAGTATTCATTGATTACAATAGTGAAAAATTACTTTTATAAGAGTAGACTTAATTGAATTATGTTATTGATAGGATTCTGACTTCTCAAACTAAACGTGCTCTTAATCTTAAGAGATAGTTTCTTTAGCAATATATAAATACTGAAAATCAGGTATTAATTTGCCATTAGCTCTTGTTAATCAAATACCATCATCGTCATCCTGCGCTTAGCCTAATTACTTGGAACCGGCTCTATATGTACTCTACTTTCATAGTATGTACATAATATATCTCAATAACTACATAGTTATTGGGAATAGTTTTATGACCACGATAATGGCCACCTGCTTGGCGTCAATCCTCTTTGAGAATGTAATTGTTAAGCAGACGGCATTAGAATATTAAACCAGGTCGAACCTCTATTTTTAACCACGCCCACGAAAAATGTAAGAGTTACGAATACGACATTCGTAGCCACTAGTCTACAGGTAAATCAATTAAAAATATTAAAAAATAATAATAAGTCTATAAATATATGTGACGGTTATTCCTTTGTATATTGGTATAAGCAATAAGGTTACTCTGTTTTAATGTACAAATATAATCCGGCTAACTCGGCACTAAGCCAAATCTCTACTTATTCCACTCTTTGCCTTGAATGGGATTAGCTAATGCTTTTACTTAGACTTTCATTCCTTGTTAATGCAAGAAATTTGGCGACCCGTAAAAATGTCTTGCCGTCTGGCGATAGGTCAAAATATAATAATATCATATGAACATTTTAATGAGCAGCAACCGACAGCGCTACACGACATTTTAATATTCGCGTCAAAAGTCCCATTTAAAAATCAAATCGTATTGCAAGGCTTTGTAAATATTTAAATATTGACAGTAAAATTTGTGACTGTGTCATTTTTTATTTAAAATTTAATGGAGATTAAGGTAGTATAGTATAGACGAGTAAGTTATATGAAAAATCTGTGTTTTAAAATATATACATTTTTTGCTATAGCAAAAATTCAAGTTCAGTGATGGAAACTCTAACATTTATAATGCAGAATTTTCCTTTTAACTTATACCTTTTATTGAAATTTGCTACGACATTTTGGGTGAAGAGCAAAGAAAAAAATATCAAGCAAAGATAAAATATCTTTTTCTTAATGGTCATATTATGGCAATGGAGAAATGGAGAAATTATTATTAATTTTTGTTTTCATGTAAATGCAAAACAACAATGTTACTCGAGTTATTTACTAAATAAATATTTAAGTACTTATATATAGTGATTAATGTACATAACAATATGAACAGCTGTACATATAATAACATCGACATATATTCGACGCAGTACATCGAGTACTAGTAACGATTGTATTTATCACTACACGTCTTATTTTATTCGAAGTCAAGACAAAAAAAAAATTACGTTGTAATTTACATAAATATTCAACAGTTCACTCGCCTGAAGTACATAAATATTATTGTATAATATATAAATTAAAATGTTTTAGTTTTGTTTATTAGAAATATTTTGTTACAAAAAATCACTGGTAAACCAAAATACTTCAAAGATAAAAAAATATAATATACTAGCAACCCGCCCTCGCTTCGTTTCGGTTTCAGTCGCCTTACCCGCGGCATTCTGCCCGTTCCCGTGGGAATACTGGGATAAAATATAGCCTATGTTACTCCCTGATATTATAGTTTTCCATTGGTGAAAGAATTTTTGTAATCGGTTCTGTGGTTTAAGCGTAAAAGCGTAACAAACAAACATTCTTACTTTCGCATTTACAATATTAGTAAGGATATTAGCAACCCGCCCTCGCTTCGCTTCGAGTCGCTTTAATCGCGTTGTTCCCATTCCGGTAAGAATACCGGGATAAAATACAGCATATGTTACTCCCTGATGTTATAGTTTTCCATTGGTGAATGAATTTTTGAAATGGTTTCAGCGTTGTTCGATTGTTTCAACGTGAAAGCGTAACAGACAAACAAACTTACTTTCACATTTATAATATTAGTAAGGATGAGTACTATACTTACGTACACATATTTTCTTTTATAATGAAGAACTTTCAGCGTAAAAGTATTAATCATAATGTCACGCGGGATTTTATATCTATACAAATAAATAAAATTTAAGTGTCTGGTTGTAATGACAAAATAATGAGCTTTTTTCATGGTGATATGGTTATTTGCAAATTACCTATGCCTAAAAACTGGTTAAAATAATTTTTATTTGTCTATTTGTTTGTTTATTTTGGGTAATCTTCAAAACTTTCAAAACTGCTGGACGGATTTTAATAATATTTTACTACCAGGTAGCTTTCTATATAAGGAGTACCTGAAGCATATTTTATCTCGGTATTCTCACGGGATGAAATAAAATTAAATACTATACAAAAATTCGAAGCAAGTTCTTGTGCAAGTTCTTATTTAATTTAGATCTAGATATGCAATTGCGTGTCAAGAAAAGGACTAGCACCTTGTCTATATTCACCTCAACCATTTCTAACAAATTTTATCTCAAAAACTATTAACCAATTTTGGTAGATATACTTCTAAATAAGCTAGTATTCCCAATTTTATAAATACAAATTAAATAGTTGTATAGATTTAACGGGCAAAATTCGTCACTTTTAAAACTGAATGACTTAAAACCTAACCCACTTACAAATGACCTAAAGAGTTCAAATCTTGTATCCAGTTAAGTAAATTGTGTATATACAAAAGGAAAAATCCTAAAACCATTTTATAAAATATGTTTTTGAATTGAAAATATCTTTAGCCGCGTTGAGCACTTTTTGCTAGGGGAAAATCTTATGAGTTTACGTTACCGATGTGCTGTGCGCAAAGACAACTGACAGACACAAGACACTTTTTGTATAGAGGAAATCTCGTGCGTTCGCGTCACCGACATGCTTATAACAATACATTTGTAGCTATACAGCCGATGTATAGTGCTGTGTATATCTTATAAGTGAAATTGAATGGATTTAGTGAAAAGTTAAATGTGTATATGTTACCGGAAATGTATGAAATCTAGGTATTGTATACAAATCCTAGGAAATTTATACAATTCCGAAGCTATTTAGGAAATGTATTATATTGTTTCAAAAACTATTTAATACATAAATTTCCTAGAAAATGTGTACAATTCCTGGGAATTGTGTATAATTCCAATATCGTGTTAGGAAATGTATAAAAATAATGCTATTTGTAATAAAATACGTTGTTAAAATGAGAATAATAATTATTATTAAAGCACTTGTTGAGACAACCACGTTCAGATAACAATCATATTGTAAAACTAGCAACCCGCCCTCGCTTCGCTTCGGTTATAGGTTATAGTCGTTTTACCCGCGTAGTTCCCGTGGGAATACCGGGATAAAATATAGCCTAGTTTACGCCCTGATATTATAGCTTTCCATTGATGAAAGAATTTTTGAAATCGGTCCAGCCGTTTTGAAGATTACCCAGAACAAACAGACAGACAGACAGACAGACAGACAGACAAAAATTTTTTAATTGCTATTTTAGGCATAGGTGTCGTGCAAATAACCGTGTGAGCATGAAAAAAGCCTTTTATTTTGACATTACAAACAAACACTCCAATTTTATTTATTGGTATAGATATAAAAATCTTCATATTATCTTACTAATTAAAGCTAACCTAACCTAACCTATCCCTGATCAAAGGAAGCAATACCCTCCCATCGCCCCGCTATCCCCGCGTACCCATCGATATCTCAAATGCTTTACATTCCCGATTGCTAGGTATATAGGAAATGTATAGATTTCCTAAGAAATATGTGTAATATAATTTATTTTACATATTTCCGAGCGATTTTAGGCATTACATACATTTCCTAGGAATTGTATACAACGACGGATTGCATGCATTTCCGGTAACATATATACTGTACATTGCTAAAATTGTGTTTGTGATTGGTAATTTATATTAATCCATTTTATGTAGTATTTTATTTTATTAGGTATAGAAATTAGCGGCTTGCATAATTTTAATAGCAAAAACTTCTTTATTTTTCTAGAAGAATATGTTTCATTATAAAAGGTTTTTCTTCACGTTTTATATTTTTATTATTTATTTTAGTTGCCTTAGTCAACATCTGTACATATTACAAAAGTTATTTGTAATAGTTTTATTATCGGCCGCATGGCTGATATTAACCCTTTTTGGGAATTTAATTGTTGGCCAGACGTCATTAGATGGAGTTGGCCCAGCTTAATAAAGCTATTAGTGGTCTTTTAAGACACCAAGCAACGTCAGTTATAGCCGCCATTATACAGCATTTTATAGGTACACTTTTTTTTTTTTTTTTTTTTTTTTTTTGTGTGTGTACAGCTGTTGGCCGCAGATGGCCTTGACAGCTTGACGCGGACTATGGGTGAGCGCTGAGGGCTCTCAACCCGGTTATAGGTACACAAGTAGTAATCTTTATATATACATTTCTTGTGTACGTGTGTATGTCACTGAACTCCTCCTAAACGGCTGGTCGAGGGGGGAGGGGATTCGAGAATGGTTTAGATTCACAATTGGTCCTGATAGGTGGCGCTGCTGTCGATTTCGAGGAGAATTCGTTTTATTTTATTTGAACAGAAAACGTCTGTTGGGCCAGCTTGTTTATAAAATTTGCTTATAATTTTAATATTACCGACGTCTCGGGAAGGGGACGTCAATGGGAGAGAGTACTTCCTTGAGGTATTCCACTGGGCCGACCACTGAAATCAAGGAACTTTGCATTGGTGGTCAGCCCAACGACGAAGGCGCCGTGTTATCGGGTGGGTTACAGCGCAACGCGCGCCCATCTGTCGCCCCAGTCGGAGCCGTGTGGCGGATGCGTTGACCATAGCCTCTCCCAAAAAAAAAAAATGCACTAAATATACATTAATGACCATGGTCAAATGTTTGTCATCAATGAAGTTATAACATATCATTGTTCGGTCCGGGATGCGAACCGTGGAGGCCTTCCGGCCGGCGCTGATGCAGTGGTTGGAAAGGCGGCACGGGGTGCTCTCCTTCCGACTAGTGCAGGTGTTGACGGGGCATGGGTGCTTCGCCAAATACCTGCACAATGTCGTAAGAAGGGAGAGTACACCGTTTTGCCACCACTGGGATTGCGACGAGGACACGGCGACGCATACGCTCTAGGCCTGCGCGGCTTGGGCAGTGCAGCGCTGTGAACTCGTCGCAATCATCGGTACGGACCTGACGCTGCCGGCTATCGCTAGGGCGATGGTTGACAGCGTCGGGAATTGGGACGCGGTCGCAGCCTTCTGCGAGACAGTGATCTCGTGGAAGGAGGTGGCGGATCGCCTGCGTGAGGAGCGCAGCCTCGATGAGGAGATCCGCCGCCGGCGACTGGGGCGGCGTAGGCGCAACTGCCTGCGCCTCATGCCGCCCTAGCCAAGGCCGCGAGTGACGTGACCGGGGATTTTAGTCTGTTACCCGCCGAGAGGCCGACCGCGTGAGGAAAGACCGACAGGACGTCGGTCGTGACCGGGGAGGACCCCGAGGGGGGGGACGTCGGTCGATGAGAGGGTACCCCAATAGGGGGTATTCCGTCGGGCCGACCACTGATGTCAAGTAACCCTGCTCCGGTGGTCGCCCAACGACGAATGCGACGTGGTTTTCGGGTGGGTTGCGGGAGTTGCGTGCTTAAGCCCCTCTGTCGCCCCGGACGGAGTGGTGCGGAGGTGCGCCGACCGCAGCCCGCCCCCAAAAAAAAAAAAAACATATCATTGTATATAAATTACCTGGACTGTGTCAAGTTTTGTAACATGAATTTGTTCGCTTAATTCCTCCTAGCGATAGGTATTACAATCTTATATATAATAAAATGAGTACACAGCTTTTAGTTCTAAAATGTATGGTTTTTTTAACACAACGCCCTGCACTAGGGGAGTAAGCCGCGTATTGTTGGGAACTTTACAAACATAAATAACAGACACAAATTTCATCCAGACTTAGGCAATGTCCTGCGTGAGCGACGAATACGACGCGACGCAACGCTGCAAACACGACGAACGCGATCAACTCAATGACTTGCCTGCTTGCGGCCTATATGTCAGTTTGCGACGAGACGCGATTTCAAGCGTGCCTGTTTTGAGAGCAAACTGACACGACATCATGAACTACAGAATGGTTGATTCAGAAGCGATTATATTTGTTTTCTTTCTGGGTTTTTAAGATATTTTTTAAGTCTTAACTCTAAATATGAACTTTCTAACAAAATTGTAGTGTACTTGTCCATGATTCGAGAGGTAATGACCAAAATCACAAAGGACACTTGTCGCTTGTTGCATCGCGCTGCACTGCGTCGTGTGGTGTCGCGTCGTATTCGTCGTTCAAGCAGGACACCCCGTTAGAACAAGAACTTGTAGGTGGTATAAAGTGTGGTGTGGCTTGGACCCCCGGCACTGTCACTGCAGGTAGATATCTTAACCACTACTCTACACTAACTGTCTGATTGATAAATAAAAAAAAAAATAAGTAGTATTATTTGGAACTAAAATTCGTAACCGAGACACTCAAATTATTTCTACTGTGTTGTGTTAAACTCACGTGTACTCGTATATAAAGCATGTATAGCTAATTTCTATAGTGATTTTATCGTGTTTGTTTTTGATTTTTGATTGCCCAACGTTTCGAATACTTTACAGCATTCATGGTCACGGGCAAACTAAGATGTCTGACGTCCAACAAGTCATCGTTATTGCAGATATTTATAATCATCTACCCGCTATAGAAATTAGTTGCCAGTACAAGAAGAAAATGATAATTTCTATAGGCTGCAAAAATATTTTTTTTAAACAACGCCCTTCACTAAGAAAATATTCCATGTATTGCGGGGACTTTACAAATATATTTAACGAACACAAATTATATTCAGACTTAGATCATAACAATTTGTGGATCGCACATAGATCGTGCATCAATTAATCTTACTATACGAGAATTGATTAGTAATATGTATATATGTTGCCACTCATTTATACTGTACTATTATCAAAGGAAACATATAAGAACTAAATACACATTTTTTATTGTTAGAGAAGAAAAGCTTTGAAAAGTCCTATGCCTTGCCATTTATTTGTTAGTATTGTTATATTAGGTTAACGTCGCTCCCATTGTGAAAATTTAGCACAGAGATATGACGTCACAATAACGACGTATTGGTTAAAGGCTTATTACACTACACGATATTCAGGGCCCTGAATCACTAGGGGTGCTCTACAACAGCTAAATTGTGAGACCTGTTTCACCTGTTTCAGTTTTAGCG
Organism: Lymantria dispar; assembly: GCA_032191425.1. Lineage (NCBI taxonomy): Eukaryota > Metazoa > Arthropoda > Insecta > Lepidoptera > Erebidae > Lymantria > Lymantria dispar. The sequence continues at coordinate 23,700,174 of CM063452.1, read as the reverse complement.
AAATAACAGTTTCAGAAAACTGTTCCAAAATAACAGCCTGTTGTGCTGTAATACGAGAAAAAAGGGAAAATAACCATTCTTTAGGAATAATGTTTAGAAGTGGTTTCAGTGTTTGTTCCTAAAATGAAAACGATCCTTCCTGCTTTACATGCTTAGGACTGATTTATGTATATATTTTAGACATGAGCGTTATTTCAGGTCGTTAGTTACAATAACCCATTACGCGACATGTAACAATCACTATTTACGAGTCGACAAGTAAAAGAGGTGATTTTTGTAACTACGTTATACTTAACACGACTCACAGATATGGAATAACAGTATTATATTCGAGCGAGCGAGAAAGAGCCGACCGCACAACGTTGATTACGCTAAGTATATTTCTTTCGCATCGCGGCCGAGCGAGCGAGCGAGATGGCTAATCGAATGACACGAAATTATTCGAAGTAATCCGACCAAATACCGAACACTCACGTGCCGTGGTATGCAACAAAGACCAAACAGCGTAACAATACATTTTATACCTATAATTTTCATACGTAAAATTACATTTATTGATAATAAAATAGAGTGATTTTTGTTTATAAGTAATTTCAACGGCTTGACGTTGCGGGAAACGAAGCGAGTTACTTTGAAATTTGAATTTAAATTATTTATTGTTTTAGTTTGTTGTTTTACTAATAAAAACATCATACATTATAAAGTGCATATAACAGTGACAAAAACTGTAAATATATCAAAAATGTAAATAAACTGTAAATATAATCATTGTTATATACAATCAATTTACTTTTAAATACGTCTGCATTAATAAAAAATTAATTAAAATAATAGTTTAATTATAACCTCTAATCAATCGTAAATACATAATATAATGTAGTAAGTCCTCAGCCTGAAAAAAGTATGAAAGGAAGTTAATTTATTGATTTAACTGTATAGCTACAAATTTATTATCGTTTCGCGTGTAACTGTATATAGTTAGTGCAGCTATTCATACAATATGTGTTCAATGCACATTGAACATGCAACGCAGCAAACTCAAAAGTAGAGCATGTCAACATACAAGTAAAGCATGTCAACATACAAATGTGCAAAATTAGCACTGACATGATTTAAAGACACTGCGTTATACTTTACACGTACGACACACTAACACAAAATGGTATATGTGTGTATTAGCAATAAGTAGTATATAAGGTGTACATTGTGTAAAATAAATCAGATTTGAATTTATTCATCTCTCAGTTACATCCCTCTCACTGCGGCCAAGACACCCTTAGCCGTCAGTTCTGATTAGTCGAGTGAGTCTGCTTGACTGGCAGTGAGAGTTACCAATCCTCCACCCAAAGCTCCATCTCACTGTGGCCAAGACACCCTTAGCCGTCAGTTCTGATTAGTCGAGTGAGTCTGCTTGACTGGCAGTGAGAATAACCAATCCTCCACCCAACATCCATCTCACATCCACCTGTCACCTTAGGTAGCACGGTGCAGGTATCCCATCATATAGGCTAGGAACTTAAGGGCTTTAGGTACTTCAAACTATAACCTTAGGTTCTTCTGTCAAACACGGCGTTAGTCCACTAGCCCAGACTACGCCTGTACATTTGGTCCTTCGAGTAAAAGTAAAGATTTTCCTCCCTCTAACCCCCCCGTAGGTTTGACATAACAGACATACGAATCAGTTAAGAACGGGCTGGTGTACTCAACAAAGCATCAGTTTCGGAATTGACTGAAGGACTTTTACTTACGTACTCTGTCAGAAAGCCTCTCGTTGCGGTTACAATACAATATGTAAGTACAATACAGTACATGTACGGTACAACTGTACAATACAGTACAATACAGAACAATATGTCTGTACATCGTTCATTGTTATAGTCGAAGCCTATGAATGCTCTTGGGATTGACAAGCATTCAAAAGAACTCCCGGTCAACTTTTGAGGAATCGCCGTTATGTGTATTAGCGTATATTTTCTTATGTCATGAATAGGATAGTACGCAAATACGTTTATATGTGTTGCATTTATTTCCATGTTAGTCTGTATTAATTGATCCTGAATTATTCTTAAGTTTCCAGGTAACTTTTGATTGGTTGTTTGTATTATATCATTAGCGTATTTAGGACTCAAAATCGTGTATATCGATGCGTTATTTAGGTATATCTCAAGTAACCCGTTGTAATAGTGAATAATCTCTGTTATGTAATTGCTCGCTAATTGATACGTTTGTATTACTTGTATTTTCACATTGTTAGCGTCTACCATCTTATACCATACGTCGTTATCGTACATGAATGCTATAGCTTCATTTAACTTCTTTTCAAAATTCTCTAACTTTTTCTTAATCCGCTCCTCGGTTTGGTTTACAGCGGATACTGTAGATATCATTATGTTTGTTTGATGATTGGCGGCGTTTATAAGTTCTTGTTGATTGCTACTCAATGAGTCAATACTTCTGTATACTTCATCGTTTACTCCGAACACGTATGTTAACATTTGTCCTAATAATCCACGTCTCCTTCTAGAAATCTTTATCCCAGTAAGGTAGTCCTTTATCTTCTCAAATCGTGCTTTCTCTTCGTTCAAATGATAATAAAATTCTGCACAATGGGTGTCTTTTGTATACTGTTGTGTGTCAGTGCATAACTTTTGAAACTGATTAGTTATTTTTATCGTATTATTTAAATTCAGTTCCAAATCACTCCTTTCGTAATTAGTTTCTATTCTAAAACTTCCTCTGTTTATTGTTGAAGTACCTATTTGTTCTACATATAGGCCTGGATTTAAATGTTTCATAGTAAACATTGATGTACTTGTTACTTGTCCGATACACAATAATAATGTAGTATAGAGTAACACGCCTGACTTAAGTGTCTTAGACTTTTTATTTATGTTATTTGCTATGTTACTATTCACAGGCGTTTCGGTATTTTTTCTTAACGTATTCGTGTTAGTCATTAATTCTTCCTGATATACGGGTAAAGGAATTAATGTATGTATTGATCGTTTTTGACATAAACCTGTCGATTTTTTGAGTGTCACTACTCTTATCACCCCGTCGCTTCCTGGGTGAACGCTTTCCACTTTTGCCAAGGGCCACTTACTTGGACTTATGTTTTCATCTTTTATTAGTACTATGGTTCCAATTTTGATATTTTCTTGAGTTTCTTTCCACTTGTATCTTTGTTGAAGTTGATGTAAATAATCAGATGACCAGGCTTTCCAGAAATCTTTCTTCATTCTTTGAATTTGTTTCCATCTATTTATTAAATCAGTATTTATGTTTGATAACGGATCTGGGATTCCAACTGCTTCCCGACCAATTAAAAAGTGACTAGGCGTTAGTATTGTATTATCATTGATGTCTTCGCTTTGTGCACATAACGGCCTCGAGTTTAGGCAAGCTTCAATTTGATGTAAAAATGTTATCATTTCTTCGTACGTTAATGTCGATTCTCCAATTACTCGACGTAAATGGTACTTTACTGATTTTACGCTGCTCTCCCAAATCCCACCAAAATGGGGGGTTGCTGGCGGATTAAAATGCCACTGAGTACCTATACTGGTCATCGTATTTTGGAATCCAGGTGACTGTGTTATTTGCAATAATTCTTGTTCCAAAAATTTCGCTGCGCCTACGAAGTTTGTGCCATTGTCACTATACATATGTGACACGTGTCCTCGTCTGGCCATGAACCTCCGCAGTGCCGCAATAAATGTTTCAGTTGTCAAATCTCCCACTAATTCTAGATGAATTGCTTTTGTTGCTAAGCATACAAATACAGCAATATATGATTTGTAGGACTTGTGACCTCTTCCTTTCATTGTTCTTGTTTGTATTGGTCCCGCATAATCCACTCCAGTGTGACTAAATGGATATGATTGCGTGACTCTTGCTTTTGGAAGTATCCCCATTTTCTGTACTTTCGTTTCGGACCTGTATCTCGCGCATTTGACGCACTTTTTTAGTGTACCTTTGACAACTTGTTTTCCACCTATAATCCAGTATTTTTGTCGTAGGACAGCTGTAGTTAGTTTATTTCCTCCATGTAATGTTTTCATGTGTGCGTTTTGTATTATTAATGACGTTATATGATGTCGGCGTGGTAATAGTATAGGATGTTTTTGATTATATGGCAAGTCAGCGTTTTCTATTCGACCTCCAACTCGTAATAATCCATCGTTATCAATAAATGGATCTAGTGTGGATAATTTACTGTTTTTCTGCAGTGATTTTTTCTTTCGAATAATTTCTTTTTCATCGTAAAATTCTTCTTGTTGCAATATGCATAGAATTCGTTTCTCTGTTTCTTCTAGTTCCGTACAGGATAATGGTTCGTGCTTTTTGCGCTTGCTGATAAATCTGTAGCAATACGCTAATGTTCTTATCATTTTATTGTAGTTAGAAAATCGACTCCAGATGTCATACTTTTCATTCGTAGTATTAATTGTTGTTGATAAACAGTACTTGGCTTCTTCATTTGGCTGTGGTGCTGTTGTTGTAATAGGTATATCACTCGTCTGTAACCATGGTGGGCCGTTCCACCATAAGGAACAGTTTATTAATTTTTCTGGCTCCAATCCTCTTGATATAATGTCCGCTGGGTTTTCAGACGATATGACATGATTCCATTGAGCGTTAGGTATTATGCTGTTAATTTCTGACACTCTGTTGGCCACGAACGTATGCCATCGCCCAGGATCTCCTGACAAAATATCGTCAACATAGAAATCCTGTAACGTTACTCTACTGGCGATAGGGTAATTGTCTTGTTCGTCTAATGCTAGTTGTTGTAATGTTCTCACGGCCAGATAAGGCGCGCTTGTTGTGCCATACGTGACCGTTGTTAGTTCGTATTCACTAATGGCCTTTTTTGGAGAAAATCTCCATAAAATTCTTTGATATTTATAGTTGGTTTATTTTTATGAACCGGTACATTTTCATAATGTCGGCCATGAAAGCAATCTTATGCGTTCTCCAGCGTAATAATATGTTTGATAAGTCTTGTTGAAGTCGTGGTCCTTTATGTAAATTTTCATTAAGGCTTATTTTACTACTTGTTTTACTACTAGCGTCAAATACCACTCGTAGTTTTGTTGTAAGAGAGTCTTCTTTTATTACCGCTTGGTGGGGAATATAATACTCTCCTGTGTAATATTCTGGTTTAGGTACTTTTCTCATATGACCCATATTTAGGTACTCGTACATAAATTCCTTGTATTGTTGGCGTAAATTTTCATTTTTTTCGAACTGACGTTCTAGTTGTAATAGTCGAGCCACGGCTTTTTTCCTTGACTCGCCATATTTTATGTTCGCGTCCTTAAACGGCAGTCGTACCGTATAAGTGCCGTCGAAACTTCGTATTGTAGTATTTGTATAGTAATTTTCACACAACTCATCATCTTTGGTGAGTGCATAGTGTCGTGGAATTTCTTCTAATTCCCAAAATTTTGTTAATTGTTGTATGTCGTCGGTGCGAGTCATCATGCTTAATACTTTGATGCCACCGTTTGTGTCTTGCGGATATAACCCGGATAAAATCCAACCCAATTCTGTTTCTTGAGCGATTATACCGCCTTGTAGTCGTTTAAAACCTTGTAATAGTATTTTACTATATTCTTGGGCACCTAAAATTATGTCTATAGGTCCCTTTTTGTTGTACGTTGGGTCTGCCAATAGAACATTGTCCAACTCTTGTAATTGTTGTAAGTTACTTCTTGGTAACGAGTTTGTAAGCTTTGGTAGTACTATAAGTGTTACAGGTAGTCTGTACTCACTAGAGTACCTTGGTTGTAGTTTTATGTTAATTGTATATTTCGATGTCTTAGGTTCGTTGTCTCCAATGCCTTTTATTTCGGCTCGAACCTTTTGTCTTGGATACGACAGCAGTTGTGCTACTTCTTCCGTGCAAAATGACGCTTCTGAACCTTGGTCACACAATACTCTTAATAATTGTGGTGTTCCATCATACGACGTGGTTTGTAATAGCGCTGTGGCTAATAAGACCGTATTTTTTGCCTCTAAATTGGTAGCTGATAAGTTCGATAACGTTGTGTTTTGTTTTTTATCACTCATAGTTGGTTTAGGAGTGAACTTTTTCGTATACTCAGAAGACTCTGGTTGTCTTTTAATTGAATCGAATGTTCGGTGTAATAGTGTGTTATGACCTTTATGTTGACATATTTCACATTTTGTATAAAACTCGCTCGTGCATTTTATTTGTTTATCATGATTTAAGCAGCGTTTGCACATTTCTTTGTCTGAGACTTCCTTATATCGTTGCGTCACGTTCAAGGTTTTAAAACTAGGGCATTTATTTATATTATGTTCTGTGCTTTTGCAGTACCAGCAATGTTTACTTTTTGATGATTCTGCTATTGGTACGAGTGTTCCCCGGTATTTATTTATTGTATGATTCACCGAGTTATTACTCAGGTGATTGTACGTAATTTTTTGCTGATCGTAGGACTTTAAACTTTTAAATCTTTTTTCTAAAAACTGTAACATTTCTTCAAACGATTCCAATTTGTTTGGGTGTTGTAACTGATCCTCGTATTTTGAGTCAGTTTGTTGGTCCCATTTCCTGGCCAAAAGTCTAGCCAAAATAGGGTCCCATGTTGAAATGTCAATTCCTTGATGTTTTAAAGATTCCAAACATTCTTTTATGGTGTCGTGCATGTCTCTTAAACCCGCTGCATTCGCAACATTTAGCTTGGGTAAATCTAATAATTTATCGATGAATTTAATTGATATCATTCGTTCGTCTTCATAACGTTGCGTAAGCAATTTCCACGCGGTTTCATAGTTCGATTCACTTATCGTTAGATGACGTATAATTTTTGCTGCGTCACCTTTTACATTTGTCTTTAAATATTGCATCTTTTCTACCAATGAAATATTTTTATCTTCATGAATAATTTTTTTGAATAAATCATGAAAAGTATACCATGAGTCATAACTCCCAGTAAAAGTTGGAATAGAGATACGGGGTAGTTTTCCTGACGACTGTGTTAAGGTTATTTTTTCGCTGGAACTGTCATGGATTTTTTCTTCCAGCATCTCCATTGTAGTATCGAACTCAATTTGGGTGTTTTCAAAATATTTATTTTTGAAGTAAAGGTGTCCCGATGTATCCTCCTCCAATAATAATTCAATGTGTGTTTCTTCAATATCCTGCCATCGTTTTTGTAAGTTGTTTATTGTAGTTTGTAAATGCCATATAGGTTTGTTTTCAGTGACTGATTCTTTCGCCTGAATTAGCCTTTTTGACATCTGGGATATCCTGAACATTTGTATAAACGTCTTGGGATTCCCTCTCCCTTCTTCTTCGTTTGTGTTTTGTTCTTCAGGTTCATATATCGCCTGAACAAGTTGAAGTCTTGCTTCATAGTTTTGTAGGTGGGCTAAGCCCTCGTTGTATTGTTTTTGGATATTTCCAAAGTAATTTGTAGTGATATATTTGTGAGATGATAACATCTCTTGTTTTTCCAGTTTCGAGTGATTCTCTTGCACCCGTTGGAAAATAGTAGTTAGTGTTTGTCTTTTTTCGTCAATGTATTTTTGTGTTCTTCGGCTCACGGAGTCCTTTTTAATGTTTGTAATTATCCTCCTGATCTCGTTATAATCTTCCTCCTGGCTCCTGATTGCTGTGTTTATTTCTTGTATGTCCATAGTGCTTCTTTTGTCTTCTTCCCTAATAGCCCTACCCTAACTTCCCTACTACTAATGTTTTAAGTCAATACTTATCGTACCTGCGCTCTCGCTATAACACGTCCCTGAAGGTGCGACTTCTCAATCAGCTGGTGAGTCCCGCTTGTGGGAGGCCAGTGACCGAACCGCAACGAGAGGCTTTCTGACAGAGTACGTAAGTAAAAGTCCTTCAGTCAATTCCGAAACTGATGCTTTGTTGAGTACACCAGCCCGTTCTTAACTGATTCGTATGTCTGTTATGTCAAACCTACGGGGGGGTTAGAGGGAGGAAAATCTTTACTTTTACTCGAAGGACCAAATGTACAGGCGTAGTCTGGGCTAGTGGACTAACGCCGTGTTTGACAGAAGAACCTAAGGTTATAGTTTGAAGTACCTAAAGCCCTTAAGTTCCTAGCCTATATGATGGGATACCTGCACCGTGCTACCTAAGGTGACAGGTGGATGTGAGATGGATGTTGGGTGGAGGATTGGTTATTCTCACTGCCAGTCAAGCAGACTCACTCGACTAATCAGAACTGACGGCTAAGGGTGTCTTGGCCACAGTGAGATGGAGCTTTGGGTGGAGGATTGGTAACTCTCACTGCCAGTCAAGCAGACTCACTCGACTAATCAGAACTGACGGCTAAGGGTGTCTTGGCCGCAGTGAGAGGGATGTAACTGAGAGATGAATAAATTCAAATCTGATTTATTTTACACAATGTACACCTTATATACTACTTATTGCTAATACACACATATACCATTTTGTGTTAGTGTGTCGTAAGTGTAAAGTATAACGCAGTGTCTTTAAATCATGTCAGTGCTAATTTTGCACATTTGTATGTTGACATGCTTTACTTGTATGTTGACATGCTCTACTTTTGAGTTTGCTGCGTTGCATGTTCAATGTGCATTGAACAGTCTGTACATCGGAACGTTTACATATTGTATGTACAGGCTATGGTTCCAATTTTGATATTTTCTTGAGTTTCTTTCCACTTGTATCTTTGTTGAAGTTGATGTAAATAATCAGATGACCAGGCTTTCCAGAAATCTTTCTTCATTCTTTGAATTTGTTTCCATCTATTTATTAAATCAGTATTTATGTTTGATAACGGATCTGGGATTCCAACTGCTTCCCGACCAATTAAAAAGTGACTAGGCGTTAGTATTGTATTATCATTGATGTCTTCGCTTTGTGCACATAACGGCCTCGAGTTTAGGCAAGCTTCAATTTGATGTAAAAATGTTATCATTTCTTCGTACGTTAATGTCGATTCTCCAATTACTCGACGTAAATGGTACTTTACTGATTTTACGCTGCTCTCCCAAATCCCACCAAAATGGGGGGTTGCTGGCGGATTAAAATGCCACTGAGTACCTATACTGGTCATCGTATTTTGGAATCCAGGTGACTGTGTTATTTGCAATAATTCTTGTTCCAAAAATTTCGCTGCGCCTACGAAGTTCGTGCCATTGTCACTATACATATGTGACACGTGTCCTCGTCTGGCCATGAACCTCCGCAGTGCCGCAATAAATGTTTCAGTTGTCAAATCTCCCACTAATTCTAGATGAATTGCTTTTGTTGCTAAGCATACAAATACAGCAATATATGATTTGTAGGACTTGTGACCTCTTCCTTTCATTGTTCTTGTTTGTATTGGTCCCGCATAATCCACTCCAGTGTGACTAAATGGATATGATTGCGTGACTCTTGCTTTTGGAAGTATCCCCATTTTCTGTACTTTCGTTTCGGACCTGTATCTCGCGCATTTGACGCACTTTTTTAGTATACCTTTGACAACTTGTTTTCCACCTATAATCCAGTATTTTTGTCGTAGGACAGCTGTAGTTAGTTTATTTCCTCCATGTAATGTTTTCATGTGTGCGTTTTGTATTATTAATGACGTTATATGATGTCGGCGTGGTAATAGTATAGGATGTTTTTGATTATATGGCAAGTCAGCGTTTTCTATTCGACCTCCAACTCGTAATAATCCATCGTTATCAATAAATGGATCTAGTGTGGATAATTTACTGTTTTTCTGCAGTGATTTTTTCTTTCGAATAATTTCTTTTTCATCGTAAAATTCTTCTTGTTGCAATATGCATAGAATTCGTTTCTCTGTTTCTTCTAGTTCCGTACAGGATAATGGTTCGTGCTTTTTGCGCTTGCTGATAAATCTGTAGCAATACGCTAATGTTCTTATCATTTTATTGTAGTTAGAAAATCGACTCCAGATGTCATACTTTTCATTCGTAGTATTAATTGTTGTTGATAAACAGTACTTGGCTTCTTCATTTGGCTGTGGTGCTGTTGTTGTAATAGGTATATCACTCGTCTGTAACCATGGTGGGCCGTTCCACCATAAGGAACAGTTTATTAATTTTTCTGGCTCCAATCCTCTTGATATAATGTCCGCTGGGTTTTCAGACGATATGACATGATTCCATTGAGTGTTAGGTATTATGCTGTTAATTTCTGACACTCTGTTGGCCACGAACGTATGCCATCGCCCAGGATCTCCTTTTATCCATCCCAACGTGATCATAGAATCCGTCCAGCATGAAATCACGGTATTGTTATCACCGTTTAGAGCATTTTTTATTTTTTCTATTAAATTAGCCAATAATACTGCGGCGCATAGCTCAAGACGCGGTAATGTTGTTTTTTGTTTTTTCGGTGCAACTTTTGACTTAGCTTGGAGCAATGTTATGTAGTAACTGTTATTCACCATTACTCTGCTATAGACGACAGCCCCGTATGCTTTTTCTGAGGCGTCGCAGAATCCATACAGCTCAAACTTTGTCCTGTCTATCGTGTGACACCATCGTGGTACTTGTATATTTTCTATGTTTTTTAACTGTTTTTGTATTTCTGTCCATTTATTTCGTATTATGTCATTTACTGGTTGGTCCCATTCCATCCCAGACGTCCACAGTTGTTGTACTAGTAATTTTAGTGTTATGATGATGGGGGCCAACCAGCCCAACGGATCAAATATTTTCGCCACCTCTGACATAATGAACCGTTTAGTGGGTTTTGTGTTTTCTGTTGTAGTTATTTGAAAACAGAATTTATCTTCGCCTGGAGACCATATAATTCCCAATGACTTTCTTGTTTCGTCTAAGGGAAGTTTCAGCATCCGACTTTCTTCTTTATCGCATGTTAAATTGTTCAACAATTCCGAACTATTTGAAGACCATTTTCGTAGTTGGAAACCACCTTTGTTTAACATTGCTATTAATTGTTCTTGTAATTCCTTGACGGAGCTTTCCTGGGATTCTCCTGACAAAATATCGTCAACATAGAAATCCTGTAACGTTACTCTACTGGCGATAGGGTAATTGTCTTGTTCGTCTAATGCTAGTTGTTGTAATGTTCTCACGGCCAGATAAGGCGCGCTTGTTGTGCCATACGTGACCGTTGTTAGTTCGTATTCACTAATGGCCTTTTTTGGAGAAAATCTCCATAAAATTCTTTGATATTTATAGTCTTCTTGGTTTATTTTTATGAACCGGTACATTTTCATAATGTCGGCCATGAAAGCAATCTTATGCGTTCTCCAGCGTAATAATATGTTTGATAAGTCTTGTTGAAGTCGTGGTCCTTTATGTAAATTTTCATTAAGGCTTATTTTACTACTTGTTTTACTACTAGCGTCAAATACCACTCGTAGTTTTGTTGTAAGAGAGTCTTCTTTTATTACCGCTTGGTGGGGAATATAATACTCTCCTGTGTAATATTCTGGTTTAGGTACTTTTCTCATATGACCCATATTTAGGTACTCGTACATAAATTCCTTGTATTGTTGGCGTAAATTTTCATTTTTTTCGAACTGACGTTCTAGTTGTAATAGTCGAGCCACGGCTTTTTTCCTTGACTCGCCATATTTTATGTTCGCGTCCTTAAACGGCAGTCGTACCGTATAAGTGCCGTCGAAACTTCGTATTGTAGTATTTGTATAGTAATTTTCACACAACTCATCATCTTTGGTGAGTGCATAGTGTCGTGGAATTTCTTCTAATTCCCAAAATTTTGTTAATTGTTGTATGTCGTCGGTGCGAGTCATCATGCTTAATACTTTGATGCCACCGTTTGTGTCTTGCGGATATAACCCGGATAAAATCCAACCCAATTCTGTTTCTTGAGCGATTATACCGCCTTGTAGTCGTTTAAAACCTTGTAATAGTATTTTACTATATTCTTGGGCACCTAAAATTATGTCTATAGGTCCCTTTTTGTTGTACGTTGGGTCTGCCAATAGAACATTGTCCAACTCTTGTAATTGTTGTAAGTTACTTCTTGGTAACGAGTTTGTAAGCTTTGGTAGTACTATAAGTGTTACAGGTAGTCTGTACTCACTAGAGTACCTTGGTTGTAGGTTTATGTTAATTGTATATTTCGATGTCTTAGGTTCGTTGTCTCCAATGCCTTTTATTTCGGCTCGAACCTTTTGTCTTGGATACGACAGCAGTTGTGCTACTTCTTCCGTGCAAAATGACGCTTCTGAACCTTGGTCACACAATACTCTTAATAATTGTGGTGTTCCATCATACGACGTGGTTTGTAATAGCGCTGTGGCTAATAAGACCGTATTTTTTGCCTCTAAATTGGTAGCTGATAAGTTCGATAACGTTGTGTTTTGTTTTTTATCACTCATAGTTGGTTTAGGAGTGAACTTTTTCGTATACTCAGAAGACTCTGGTTGTCTTTTAATTGAATCGAATGTTCGGTGTAATAGTGTGTTATGACCTTTATGTTGACATATTTCACATTTTGTATAAAACTCGCTCGTGCATTTTATTTGTTTATCATGATTTAAGCAGCGTTTGCACATTTCTTTGTCTGAGACTTCCTTATATCGTTGCGTCACGTTCAAGGTTTTAAAACTAGGGCATTTATTTATATTATGTTCTGTGCTTTTGCAGTACCAGCAATGTTTACTTTTTGATGATTCTGCTATTGGTACGAGTGTTCCCCGGTATTTATTTATTGTATGATTCACCGAGTTATTACTCAGGTGATTGTACGTAATTTTTTGCTGATCGTAGGACTTTAAACTTTTAAATCTTTTTTCTAAAAACTGTAACATTTCTTCAAACGATTCCAATTTGTTTGGGTGTTGTAACTGATCCTCGTATTTTGAATCAGTTTGTTGGTCCCATTTCCTGGCCAAAAGTCTAGCCAAAATAGGGTCCCATGTTGAAATGTCAATTCCTTGATGTTTTAAAGATTCCAAACATTCTTTTATGGTGTCGTGCATGTCTCTTAAACCCGCTGCATTCGCAACATTTAGCTTGGGTAAATCTAATAATTTATCGATGAATTTAATTGATATCATTCGTTCGTCTTCATAACGTTGCGTAAGCAATTTCCACGCGGTTTCATAGTTCGATTCACTTATCGTTAGATGACGTATAATTTTTGCTGCGTCACCTTTTACATTTGTCTTTAAATATTGCATCTTTTCTACCAATGAAATATTTTTATCTTCATGAATAATTTTTTTGAATAAATCATGAAAAGTATACCATGAGTCATAACTCCCAGTAAAAGTTGGAATAGAGATACGGGGTAGTTTTCCTGACGACTGTGTTAAGGTTATTTTTTCGCTGGAACTGTCATGGATTTTTTCTTCCAGCATCTCCATTGTAGTATCGAACTCAATTTGGGTGTTTTCAAAATATTTATTTTTGAAGTAAAGGTGTCCCGATGTATCCTCCTCCAATAATAATTCAATGTGTGTTTCTTCAATATCCTGCCATCGTTTTTGTAAATTGTTTATTGTAGTTTGTAAATGCCATATAGGTTTGTTTTCAGTGACTGATTCTTTCGCCTGAATTAGCCTTTTTGACATCTGGGATATCCTGAACATTTGTATAAACGTCTTGGGATTCCCTCTCCCTTCTTCTTCGTTTGTGTTTTGTTCTTCAGGTTCATATATCGCCTGAACAAGTTGAAGTCTTGCTTCATAGTTTTGTAGGTGGGCTAAGCCCTCGTTGTATTGTTTTTGGATATTTCCAAAGTAATTTGTAGTGATATATTTGTGAGATGATAACATCTCTTGTTTTTCCAGTTTCGAGTGATTCTCTTGCACCCGTTGGAAAATAGTAGTTAGTGTTTGTCTTTTTTCGTCAATGTATTTTTGTGTTCTTCGGCTCACGGAGTCCTTTTTAATGTTTGTAATTATCCTCCTGATCTCGTTATAATCTTCCTCCTGGCTCCTGATTGCTGTGTTTATTTCTTGTATGTCCATAGTGCTTCTTTTGTCTTCTTCCCTAATAGCCCTACCCTAACTTCCCTACTACTAATGTTTTAAGTCAATACTTATCGTACCTGCGCTCTCGCTATAACACGTCCCTGAAGGTGCGACTTCTCAATCAGCTGGTGAGTCCCGCTTGTGGGAGGCCAGTGACCGAACCGCAACGAGAGGCTTTCTGACAGAGTACGTAAGTAAAAGTCCTTCAGTCAATTCCGAAACTGATGCTTTGTTGAGTACACCAGCCCGTTCTTAACTGATTCGTATGTCTGTTATGTCAAACCTACGGGGGGGTTAGAGGGAGGAAAATCTTTACTTTTACTCGAAGGACCAAATGTACAGGCGTAGTCTGGGCTATGGACTACCGCCGTGTTTGACAGAAGTAGTTGTGTGACCAAGGTTCAGAAGCGTCATTTTGCACGGAAGAAGTAGCACAACTGCTGTCGTATCCAAGACAAAAGGTTCGAGCCGAAATAAAAGGCATTGGAGACAACGAACCTAAGACATCGAAATATACAATTAACATAAACCTACAACCAAGGTACTCTAGTGAGTACAGACTACCTGTAACACTTATAGTACTACCGAAGCTTACAAACTCGTTACCAAGAAGTAACTTACAACAATTACAAGAGTTGGACAATGTTCTATTGGCAGACCCAACGTACAACAAAAAGGGACCTATAGACATAATTTTAGGTGCCCAAGAATATAGTAAAATACTATTACAAGGTTTTAAACGACTACAAGGCGGTATAATCGCTCAAGAAACAGAATTGGGTTGGATTTTATCCGGGTTATATCCGCAAGACACAAACGGTGGCATCAAAGTATTAAGCATGATGACTCGCACCGACGACATACAACAATTAACAAAATTTTGGGAATTAGAAGAAATTCCACGACACTATGCACTCACCAAAGATGATGAGTTGTGTGAAAATTACTATACAAATACTACAATACGAAGTTTCGACGGCACTTATACGGTACGACTGCCGTTTAAGGACGCGAACATAAAATATGGCGAGTCAAGGAAAAAAGCCGTGGCTCGACTATTACAACTAGAACGTCAGTTCGAAAAAAATGACAATTTACGCCAACAATACAAGGAATTTATGTACGAGTACCTAAATATGGGTCATATGAGAAAAGTACCTAAACCAGAATATTACACAGGAGAGTATTATATTCCCCACCAAGCGGTAATAAAAGAAGACTCTCTTACAACAAAACTACGAGTGGTATTTGACGCTAGTAGTAAAACAAGTAGTAAAATAAGCCTTAATGAAAATTTACATAAAGGACCACGACTTCAACAAGACTTATCAAACATATTATTACGCTGGAGAACGCATAAGATTGCTTTCATGGCCGACATTATGAAAATGTACCGGTTCATAAAAATAAACCAAGAAGACTATAAATATCAAAGAATTTTATGGAGATTTTCTCCAAAAAAGGCCATTAGTGAATACGAACTAACAACGGTCACGTATGGCACAACAAGCGCGCCTTATCTGGCCGTGAGAACATTACAACAACTAGCATTAGACGAACAAGACAATTACCCTATCGCCAGTAGAGTAACGTTACAGGATTTCTATGTTGACGATATTTTGTCAGGAGAATCCCAGGAAAGCTCCGTCAAGGAAATACAAAAACAGTTAAAAAACATAGAAAATATACAAGTACCACGATGGTGTCACACGATAGACAGGACAAAGTTTGAGCTGTATGGATTCTGCGACGCCTCAGAAAAAGCATACGGGGCTGTCGTCTATAGCAGAGTAATGGTGAATAACAGTTACTACATAACATTGCTCCAAGCTAAGTCAAAAGTTGCACCGAAAAAACAAAAAACAACATTACCGCGTCTTGAGCTATGCGCCGCAGTATTATTGGCTAATTTAATAGAAAAAATAAAAAAAGCTCTAAACGGTGATAACAATACCGTGATTTCATGCTGGACGGATTCTATGATCACGTTGGGATGGATAAAAGGAGATCCTGGGCGATGGCATACGTTCGTGGCCAACAGAGTGTCAGAAATTAACAGCATAATACCTAACGCTCAATGGAATCATGTCATATCGTCTGAAAACCCAGAGGACATTATATCAAGAGGATTGGAGCCAGAAAAATTAATAAACTGTTCCTTATGGTGGAACGGCCCACCATGGTTACAGACGAGTGATATACCTATTACAACAACAGCACCACAGCCAAATGAAGAAGCCAAGTACTGTTTATCAACAACAATTAATACTACGAATGAAAAGTATGACATCTGGAGTCGATTTTCTAACTACAATAAAATGATAAGAACATTAGCGTATTGCTACAGATTTATCAGCAAGCGCAAAAAGCACGAACCATTATCCTGTACGGAACTAGAAGAAACAGAGAAACGAATTCTATGCATATTGCAACAAGAAGAATTTTACGATGAAAAAGAAATTATTCGAAAGAAAAAATCACTGCAGAAAAACAGTAAATTATCCACACTAGATCCATTTATTGATAACGATGGATTATTACGAGTTGGAGGTCGAATAGAAAACGCTGACTTGCCATATAATCAAAAACATCCTATACTATTACCACGCCGACATCATATAACGTCATTAATAATACAAAACGCACACATGAAAACATTACATGGAGGAAATAAACTAACTACAGCTGTCCTACGACAAAAATACTGGATTATAGGTGGAAAACAAGTTGTCAAAGGTATACTAAAAAAGTGCGTCAAATGCGCGAGATACAGGTCCGAAACGAAAGTACAGAAAATGGGGATACTTCCAAAAGCAAGAGTCACGCAATCATATCCATTTAGTCACACTGGAGTGGATTATGCGGGACCAATACAAACAAGAACAATGAAAGGAAGAGGTCACAAGTCCTACAAATCATATATTGCTGTATTTGTATGCTTAGCAACAAAAGCAATTCATCTAGAATTAGTGGGAGATTTGACAACTGAAACATTTATTGCGGCACTGCGGAGGTTCATGGCCAGACGAGGACACGTGTCACATATGTATAGTGACAATGGCACGAACTTCGTAGGCGCAGCGAAATTTTTGGAACAAGAATTATTGCAAATAACACAGTCACCTGGATTCCAAAATACGATGACCAGTATAGGTACTCAGTGGCATTTTAATCCGCCAGCAACCCCCCATTTTGGTGGGATTTGGGAGAGCAGCGTAAAATCAGTAAAGTACCATTTACGTCGAGTAATTGGAGAATCGACATTAACGTACGAAGAAATGATAACATTTTTACATCAAATTGAAGCTTGCCTAAACTCGAGGCCGTTATGTGCACAAAGCGAAGACATCAATGATAATACAATACTAACGCCTAGTCACTTTTTAATTGGTCGGGAAGCAGTTGGAATCCCAGATCCGTTATCAAACATAAATACTGATTTAATAAATAGATGGAAACAAATTCAAAGAATGAAGAAAGATTTCTGGAAAGCCTGGTCATCTGATTATTTACATCAACTTCAACAAAGATACAAGTGGAAAGAAACTCAAGAAAATATCAAAATTGGAACCATAGTACTAATAAAAGATGAAAACATAAGTCCAAGTAAGTGGCCCTTGGCAAAAGTGGAAAGCGTTCACCCAGGAAGCGACGGGGTGATAAGAGTAGTGACACTCAAAAAATCGACAGGTTTATGTCAAAAACGATCAATACATACATTAATTCCTTTACCCGTATATCAGGAAGAATTAATGACTAACACGAATACGTTAAGAAAAAATACCGAAACGCCTGTGAATAGTAACATAGCAAATAACATAAATAAAAAGTCTAAGACACTTAAGTCAGGCGTGTTACTCTATACTACATTATTATTGTGTATCGGACAAGTAACAAGTACATCAATGTTTACTATGAAACATTTAAATCCAGGCCATGGTTCCTGGTACAGACTGTACGGTATTGTACGACGGACAACAAGTACAATACAATATGTAAACAATCAAAGTAGCTGTATACAAATCAGTCGTTACAAAAATCGCTAGTTTTGAAACACGTGACGTCGTATTTATTTTATGTATATATATATATATATATATATATATATATATATATATATATATATAATATTATTACATACTATTGTATGTAATTAATTATTATTTATGTATATATATATATATATATATGGAACAGTATGGAACAGATTTCTGAACCTGTTATTTCACTAAAACTGAAACAGGTGAAACTGGTCTCACAATTTAGCTGTTGTAGAGCACCCCTAGTGATTCAGGGCCCTCATATCGTGTAGTGTAATAAGCGTTTGAGCTATATTTGTATTACTACCTGCTGGCTCATAAAATACCTACCGTGCCTGAGCCATATGTGAGTTGTGAAGTGTGCTTGAAATATATATAATGTTAATATTTATACAATTACGTATAAAATATACCTTTAGAATTAATTCATAAATTATATAATACGATGTTCTTAATCTTTGTTATCTATTCGAAACGTAAATTATGGCATAATCATTTCATAGGCTGACGAAACCGTTCTACTTTTTTTCCGACTTTGAATAGTTGTTTACGCGAACCCGCAATGTGAGTTTAAGATAATTAACTAATAGTTGGATTATAATTTTCTAACTTTCAATGTTATCATCATCTCAGTCTATATAAGTCCCACCATCGGGTTCGGTCCATTATGAAACGAAATTTGACCTACTATATACCACGCTTGTCAAATGTGTTGTCATAAGATTTCGTTTCGAGTTTTCTTCTTTTACATTAATGTTTACCACCACCATCTTGTCTGTGGAGGTCTTAAAAACAACTAAGGGATATATTACCCATATAATATCTATGCAAGAGAAGGAAAACTTGAAACAAAACCCTATACCAAACTGTTTGACGAACATGGTATAGAAAGGTCAATTCCCCTCCTAGTGGAGGAAGCTTAAATTCAAATTAACTCCAGCAGTGGGATGTATATGAGCCGAGATGATGAACCATACACTAATCGGTTGAATATCTATTTTGTGATCACTGAGCGCATTAATGGTGTCGTATGTATACTTAGTCTGGCCATAAATGCTGTTACAATTAAAAATAAACAGAATATTACATTTGAATTTGGAATCGGTCATTTTTATATGATTGTTCATTCTGTTTTCTCATTTTGGCGCCAATATATTGTGCAATATTTTGTCATATTAAAATGGAGTGAGGTGATAAAGAGAACGGAATCGCTGTGATCGCATTACACAAAGTAGGTATGGAGCCAAATGCAATTTTTAAAAAATAAACATGGTTGTCTGTAAAGTCGGTTTACGGACGATAGTTTAACGTGACAACGTCATAACAAAATATTGATGAAATGACTGCACACTTTTATGAATAAAATTGAATCAGCGTAACCAGTATCCATTGTTATAAGCTATTGAAATTAAATCGGGTCGGCAATTACCGTAAGTCTCGATAGATACAAAACTCAACATACGCTCGGTATTAGTAAAATATTTGTGTACCGGGCTATTAATAGGTACAATGAGACCGCCTCTGTCGGTGACAGAAAAAGATCTGGCCGTCCATGTAGTTCTCGTACGAAAAAGGTGGTCAAAGCAGGAAGCAAAAGATTTTATCTCGGGAGACGAAGATAGCACCTAGAACCATGTCGCGTATTTTAACAGATGACTTAGGACTTATAGCCTATAAGAGACGTACTGGTCATTTCTTAACTGATAATTTAATAAAGAATAGGGTGGTAAAATCGTAACAACTACTGAAGCGGTACAAAATAGGAGATCACAGAAAAATTTTGTTTACGGATGAGAAAGTTTTTACAATTGAGCAACATTATGACAAATAAAATGACCGTATTTATGCCCAAAGCTCTAAGGAAGCTTCCCAATTAGTCGACAGAGTGCAACGTGGGCATTATCCGACTTCAGCGGTGGTTTGGTGGGGTGTTAGCTATGAAGGAGTGAGCCATACTTTTGTGAAAAAGGTATCAAAACATCTGCACAAGTATATCAAGATACCATCCTAAAGAAGGTAGTGTAGCCCTTTGACAACACCATGTTCAATAACCAAGAATGGTCCTTCCAGCAAGATTCGTTGCCGGGTCATAAAGCTCGGTCTACGCAGTCATGATTGAAAACGAACGTTTCGGGCTTCATCAGAGCTGAAGACTGGCCGTCTAGACGACGGCCGTCTAGACGACGGCCAGTCTTCCCGATCTTAATCCGCTGGATAATGATTTATGGTTAGTTGTAGAGAGTACGGCTTGCACTAAACGCCATGATAATTTGGAGACCCTAAAAAAATCCATACGATTGGCAGTGAAGAATTTTCCTATGGAAAGAGCATGCCTCTATTGACTGGCTTCAACGCTTAAAGGACTGTATTGCAGCCAATGGAGACCAACCACTTCGAATAAGTTCTTTATATTTTAAATTATTTTATATTTATGTATTAAACTAACACACTGTAAAAGTAGTAAATGTTTTTTTGCAATAGCAAAAAAAATCTTTGTTACAGTACCTATTTATGGCAAGACTAAGCGATGGATTAAAAATACAATGATCACTACCTCTTTCACTTCCGTTGGTATCGTAAGAATTGATTAAAAGGAATGCAAAAGGATATACAATTGCTACAAGAGAAATTAACCCGAAATAAAACCCTATATCACAATATTTTGCCAGCTTGATATCTATTACCAAAGTCCCTCATCTAATGGAGACCCGTACCCAACAAAGGGGAGGTTTAGGAACTGAGTAGAAGAACAGCAACTTCCCTACATGCTTCGAAATTGATATGCTCTAATTTCAAATAAATACAAATATTTATTTGAAATTAGAGCATATTAATTTCGTAGCATGTAGGCAATCTCTCATTCAAACTATGTAGACATGTTTACAATAATAATTTTCGTCAATTAATGTTTGCCTCCAAAAAGTTTCGATCAAAGTCAAAGCCAATAAAATATATATTACGGGGATCTCTTTACAATATTATTATAAACTATTGTATCAGCTAACTAACAAACAATTTATGTTCTTTTCTTTGTTCTTGCTAATAGCATATATAAAGTTTAAGGGTAACTATTCAGTGGTAGTTTATTATTAAGATATTAGTTGCTGTTTTTGTAAATATACTCATCCATATAAGCAAGTATCCAACAGGATAGTTTGTGTAACAATATTTGAAGTAATGAAGTATAAGGACCTTGTAGCAGCTTGGGTAAATTCGAGATAGTTCAAGGATTTTGCAATATCAATCGCTAGAATTAATAGGCTCAGTTAAATTTTATTATCATCGACATCGCAACCCACGTAAGTGTCATTGTTGGATTCGAGCCTCCTCCAAAATGGAAGATAAATTGACCTAATAGACCACGCTGGTTAGACGTATTGGAAAATAGTATTATATATGAGTTTCCCTTTGCTCGTATTATGTTATCTGTATATCATATACTTCGGTCGTCTTTTACAAAAGCCAAGGACAAATACTATACCACATGCTGGTCAGACATGTTGGTATATGGTTTCATTTCTAGTTTTCCTTCTCTTACACAGATATTCTGTGCATATTATATCCCATAGTCATCTTTTACGACATCCACGGGCAAGACAGAAAGTGGTGAATTGTATTCTTACTCCGTCACCACACAGAAAGACAATTTATTTCTTATTTAAAAAAATGACGTACCAGCTGACTTACTTGCTCGAAATTTTCAGCTTATTCTAATCCAGTTTTAGATAATTAGATTAGTTTCAGACAAAATTGATAGTGTGTAGGTGTGTATCCTCACAAAGTTTATACACAACAAAAGATTTGATATGATTAATTATTTTCTACTCTTCACTTATTAAAAGTTAGGATTTGATCACAAAGCGATCTTGTCAGCATAATAAATAACCACCAAGTAATAAATTTATTTAATGAGAAGCTAGTTATTTCTATATTTTAAGCTGTTCGCAATATTATACAATAATTTTGCTTCTTCAAATAAAGGCCGAGATAACGTTATTTTACAAGCTCCAATCGTTCTATAATTATTTTTAGTTCATCCATTACTCATCATCATCTAAGCCTATATATGTCCCACTGTCGGGCTCAGGCCTCCTCCATAATGGGAGAGGAATTGACCTACCATTCCACGCTGATCAGACTTGTTGGAATAGGATTTTGTTCAGAGTTTTCCTTCTCTTGTACAGATGTTATATGCATATTATATCATCGCTAGGGCGATGGTCGACAGCGTCGGGAATTGGGACGCGGTCGCAGCCTTCTGCGAGACAGTGATCTCGCAGAAGGAGACGGCGGATCGTATGCGCGAGGAGCGCAGCCTCGATGAGGAGATCCGCCGCCGGCGACTGGGGCGGCGCAGGCGCAACTACTTGCGCCTCATGCCGCCCTAGCCGAGGCCGCGGTTGACGTGACCGGGGATAAGTCCGTCACCCGCCGAGAGGCCGACCGCGTGAGGAAATACCGACGTCCTCCCCGAGGGGGGGACGTCGGTCGATGGGAGGGTACCCCACGTAGGGGGTATTCCGTCGGGCCGACCACTGACGACAAGTAAACCTGCTCCGGTGGTCGGCCCAACGACGAAGGCGAGGTGGTTTTCGGATGGGTTGCGGGAGTTGCGTGCTTAAGCCCCTCTGTCGCCCCGGAAGGAGTGGTGCGGAGGAGCGCCGACCGCAGCCCACCCACAAAAAAAAAAAAACATGCATATTATATCCCTTAGTCATCTTTTACGACATGCACGGGCAAGATAGGGAGTGGTGAATTGTATTCTTACTCCGTCACCACACGGAAAATCATCCACTACTAATCTTTGTATATTAATATCTAAAATTTTATTAAAAAATGCTGTTTTTATTGTCTCTATTTCACAATCGAGTTTAGTTATCAAACAGTATTCATGTAGAAATAGATGTACGTTGAATAAGTGTTATCTGTACTTTTGCTATCGATAACACGCCCGCATAGCGTTATCACTGCTGTGCTGTTGAATATGCATTTAACCTTATAATTTTATTGATTTACAACTATAAATTAGTGATAGTATTTCAATGGTAATGGAATCGTCATTATCAACATCTCGACCCAAATACGTCCCACTGCTAGGCTCAATTCTCTACCAGAGCAGGGAATTTGACTCACTATGCCACGCTAGTCAGACGAGGTTTCATTACAAGTTTTCCTTCTCTTGCAATTATGTTAAATGCCTATTTAATTACTTAGTGTCTTTTAAAGTGATGATTAGTAGTGGTAGGACCACATTGTCGACAGTTATCTGTCTACAGCCGCGAGCCGGTCCGTCCGTGGTGGTACCACGCTCTCGCAGAAAATCGACGTCTGAGTAGTAGTATTTTGTTACTGCACTTCGTTCGGTGAGCGAGAGAGCCGGAAGCCCAATTTTCTGAGGGTGTTCGCGTGTGGAGGGTGTTGGTGGTGCCTTTGGTATCACCGAGCCTCAATCCACGCATTCACACTCCCTTCATTCCCTTCGCGGTAGGCAGCGGCCTTGTAAAGGTCCATGAGCGGCAGCAACACTTACCATCAGGTGTACTGTTTGCTCGTTTGCCACTGCATGCAATAAAAAAAAAAAAAAAAATTTTTACTATATCGCCTCGAACTTTTTCATTCATCATCATATTTTGCATGTCGCGTGAAGGTCGGCCGCGGAATAGAGGTAAAGCGAAAGGCGCTCGACAGAGCAGCCGAGACCAATATGGCGGCGCGCGGCGTTCGCATCAGCTGACCGTGTAGTATATAGAATATTACTCACTCGTGCCAGTGCTCCACGCTATTTGTTTGTTTTTATCTGTGTTTAATGTGAATGTTGCTATTTTTTTGTAATGCAAAAAACGTTTCACTTTTACCGCGGTTTCATAAGATTACACAATAATTTTTTTTTTATCATCATCATCATCGCAACCCACATATGTCCCACTGTTGGGCTCGGGCCTCCTCCACAATGGGAGGGAATTTGACCTACTATACCATGCTGGTCAGACATGTTGGTATAGGGTTTCATTTCAAGTTTTCCTTCTCTTGCACAGATGTTATGTGCACATTATTTCCCATAGTCGTCTTATACGACATCCACGGGCAAGATGGGGGAGGGAGTGGTGAATTGTATTTTTACTCCGTCACCACACGGTTTTTTTTTTTAAATTTTTTATATATATTTCTTTAAACAACATCCTGCACTAAGTAAATAATCCTTGTGTTGCAGGGGAGTTCGCAAACATATAATTAACAGACACAAATTACATCAAGACTCAGAACAACAATTTGTGGAACGCACAAAGTGTTGTTCTGCGTGGGATTCGAAGCCGCGACACTGGCACGGTAGATCGGTATCGATATTGCGATTGATTTACGATACCTGCAGGCAAAAGAGAGGGGGTGGTGAATTGTATTCTTAATCCGTCACCACATAGAAAAGTAATTTATTAAGAAGAAAAAATATTTTAACCCTTATTTTTAAGCGGATGTAGTAAAAATCTCCCGAGGAACCTATACCTACAGAATCATCCCCGACGGGTAGCGTCAGTTTTCTGAAACACTTTTGTCACCAATTGTGTTCGGTAACCTGGTATAGCCATTATGGCGTTATCCATCTCTGCCCTGTTGAATGGATTGCTTAAAATATGGCTAAATTATTGATTTTATAGTGCTGGAGATCGTCTGTCTTGTCACTACTATAAACTGATAATAGTTGGCAAGAAAGATTCTGGATAAGAGACTACGCATTGAACTATGAATCAATGTGCTGTACTATATCCTGAAGGAACAGGAAGTATAATAAAATTAATAGGCGCTGTTGGATCTCAAATAATATTATCATGTTTTCTTGTGAGAAGATCGGGTTCCAGCAGACATCGTTTTTGACCTGATTGATCGCTGAAATTTTAAGCTCACTTTTAATTTTTCTATTTGTAAACGCTGAATTAGGCATATATAGATTCAAATCCTTTAAATAATATGTATTTTGATATAGCTAGCTAAAAGCGAAATTGAGAATGTATTATGGACTTTTATTGACAGATTGATTGATGATGCTTTATCAATTTCCTTTCGATAACACCTTGTTTTTCTTTTCAATAAAATACCTTTTAGGGTATGGATATAAATAAATAATGCCTGTTGCTTTTTGAATTAATTAACGCTTGCTAATTTATGTAATCTTAGAAACTCAAGTTCTATGATGTAATTTGAATTGATTCGGATTGGATAAATTATTTCCACTTCGTGCATTTAAGCCCCTTTCTTGCATGTGTATGTCGTAAAAGACGACTAAGTGATATTATATAAATATAACATCTACGCAAGAGATGTAAATGATAAAATTAAACTCTATGCCAACATGTCTGACCAGCGTGGTATTATAGTACTTAGGCCAATTTTCCTCGTATTGAGGCTTGAGCTCAGCAGTTGATGCTAATTATGTATCGTCATCTCAACCCATACACATCCCACTGTTGGACTCCAGCCTCGTCCCCAATAGGAGGGAAACCAACCTAATATACCATGCCGGTCACACATGTCACACATGTCGAAATGGAGTTTTATTTCGAGCTTTCCTCCTCTCGCACTGATGTTATATGCATATCCCTAACACGTCTTTTAAGACATCCACGGCCAAGATAGGGAGTGGCGAATTGTATTCTTACTTAGTCACCACACGAAGACAATTTTATTATATATGTTTATATTTTATTATATATTATATATGTTTTATATGTTAATACTTTTACAATAAAAAATCAACAAAATAATACCTATTAAAATGTAAGACTATGAAATGTCACTATAATCCGATAATGTAATCATAATAAACGACATCTTAGCTCATACATGCCTAACAACTTGGCTCCTCCATATTACAAAAACCCTGCTTGCTGATTAAACAGGTTGGTATTGGCATTACAAATTTTCCTTCTCTTGTTAATTGCATATCATATTACTTAGCCGCCTTTATTGGCATAAAAGGGGTGGCCCCCCCATAGTGGTGAATTTTATTCTTACTCTGTCCACATAAGGAGCTAATAATGTCAAGCAATTATTAATTTTTTTTTTTTTTTTTTTTATTGAAAACGGTGGCAAACGAGCAAACAGTACACCTGATGGTAAGTGTTGCTGCCGCTCATGGACCTTTACAAGGCCGTTGCCTACCGCGAAGAAAGAGATGGGAGTGTGAATGCGTGCATTGAGGCTCGGTGATACCAAGGACACCACCAAAACTCTCCACACGCAATCACCCTCAGAAAGTTGGGCTTCCGGCTCTCTCGCTCACCGAACGAAGCGCAGTAACAAATTATTATTATATTTAAATTATTATTATATTATTTCACTCAGTCAGACATTTATTTTATCTATTCGACAATGGCTGAAGAATTCAGGCTCATCTTATTAAACCTGACCGTTACTAGCTACTAGCAGTCAAGTTGACGTTTGAAATTATGTGGTCCATTGTCACACATGGGAGAGAAAGCAGTGGTGATACATTATATTTTTAGTTGTTTATTTCATACGTATATATATGCCATATGTATTATGACGATTGACGGTCCGTGTGATGACGCAGTGAGAATGGTATGTACGCCGATTTTTGTCCACCTGTAGAGGAGGCTCGAACACAGCCATGAACGGTATACGAGTGTATTTGATAATGATAGCTATATTGATAATGATAGCTATAATTGTTTATGGTATGGACATGTAATGAGGAGGGATGAAAAGGCTTGTGACAAGGCGGGTTATCGATATGAATGTGGATGGATATAAGAAGCGTAGGAGACCGAAAAAGAGATGGATGGACTGTATGAATGAGGATATGCGTATGAAAAGGGTGAGTGCAGATATGACGGCTGATAGGAGGTTATGGAAGGTAAATACATCTTGCGCCGACCCCACTTAGCGTGGGATGAGGGCAGGCAAATGAGCTATAATTGTATAAAAGTTATAAGACTGTTTTTCGTGTGGTAATGGAGTAAGAATACAATTCACCACGCCCTCTCTTGTCCGAGGGTGTCGTAAAAGCTTACTAGGGGATATAATATGCAGATAACATCGATGCAATAGAAGGATACCCTCACACAATGGAGAAGGCCTAACACGTATATGAGCTGAAATGATGTTGATTATGGTGATAAGACTATACAAACAGTTAAATTTTCAATAGTTTTTTTTTTCGTGAAACTATGAATCGGTAAGATTAACTAAAATAAATCGCGCACAAAATAAACATCAGTAAATGGAAATATTGAAAATAAAGATTTTAATTTTAACTCAAGTTGATATAAAAAGCAATATTTTGCGTGAGTCATGTTTACGCAGACTTATAATACATTAAAATCATGTCTGTTGTAATTGTAAACATACATGTAAATAAGTAAGTATTTAAGTATATGAGACATAAATCGAGCATTTACGTCTCATATACGGTATGATAACATTACTAAGAAGAAACAGAAATTGTCTTTATGAATTCTCGATGAGATACGGAAAGAATTTTTCCAAGCTTTAATGATTACCTTAGGAGAGTTTTACGTAATAAAATCATTTTCCAATTTAGAACAAAATATTCTTTATACTTAATATTTACAATAATATAAGCATCCGAGAGTCGGTCACGGCCTAGTATCCAGCTACGTGCGTACGCGCGTCTACAGAATTCTCAACTTTGGCTTGCCTTAAACGATTGGTTAAAGAGGGGATGCCAGAGCTATATGCTCGGGCCCGGATGTGTAATTTTCAAGGACATAACTACGGAGAAATCACAGCGGGTATCCGTTTATCGGGGACTTGCGCACCGCTCGACACCCCAAGCAACTTACACCTATGTTGAATCGCCCGTATGGCTAGCGTGTCTGTGGCAACCGGTTAGGGGGGGTCCATTTAATGAGTTGACGGGTCACAGTCTGCCACCGTTTAATACAATAAAAGGCGTTAAAGGCGGATGACAGATAAAATCATAGTAGTTTTAGGTAAAACAGTACATCAAACCTCGCATCCCCATAATTAGGTATTAGATCATAATCATGACACAACAGTTTTACACCTACCGTTGGCTGTCCACGAGTATTATCTGCAAACATGGAGTGTCATCGGTAGAGGTCTCATCCCATTTTTAAAAGTGTACAGACACTTCTAAACGTGTCAAATAATAGATTTCTTTTTTCATGCTCACACGGTTATTTACACGATACCTACCTACGATTACCATTTTAAATATTTTTTGTCTGTCTCTCTGATTGTTTATTCTCAGTAATCTTTAAAACGGCTAGACTAATTTTGATAATATTTTACTACTAGATAGCTGTTTGTATCTGGGGGCACGGCAGTCGAACAAAAAAAAAGTTGGGCAAAACGCAAGACTGCCGTAACATATTTTCTCGAAGCAATTCAAGCCATTTTCGACACCCTATAACTTCGTTGTGAATAAATATAGGAGCCTGAATTTTTAGTAACCTAGCAGGCATTGTATACACATTGTGTATTTCAAATTTTATTCAATTCGAACCAATAGTTTAAGAATTATAACTAGTCAAAATTTCGTAATTTTGTCACTCACTGACCGATCATCAATATTAAAGAGGCACTTCTAGCAGACATAGAAGCTTCAAATTTAGAATACAATTAGTCTTTAGTGTATAAATGAATGAGAAGTTATGAAACATTGTAATTTTCGTCCAGTTTCCGAGATACATTAACTGCATAAATAATTTTGTAAACCTATATAAATATATAGGATTACAAAGTTACATTTGCAGTTAATGATATATAACTTTGTAAAAAATAAGAATACATTTGTCGCCATCATTGCTTCCCTGTGGGAATCGTAAAAATTGACTAAAGACTGCGTAGATGACCTGTTGGTTAAGATACCAACGTACCGTGCCAGTGTCGCGGGTTCGAATCCCATGCAAGACAACACCTTGTACGATCCACAAATTGTTG
Source organism: Lymantria dispar (assembly GCA_032191425.1). NCBI lineage: Eukaryota > Metazoa > Arthropoda > Insecta > Lepidoptera > Erebidae > Lymantria > Lymantria dispar. The sequence continues at coordinate 23,671,238 of CM063452.1, read as the reverse complement.
TTCTGAGTCTGAATGTAATTTGTGTCGGTTAATTATATGTTTTTTCCGCATGGTGACGAAGTAAGAATACAATTCACCACTCTCTATCTTGCGCGTGGATGTTGTATAAGACGACTATGGAATATAATATGCACATACTATCTGTGCAAGAGAAGGAAAACTCGAAATAAAACCCTATATCAACATGTCTGACCAGCATGATATAGTGGGTCGAATTCCCTCCCATTGTGGAGGAGGCCCGAGTCCAACAGTGGGAAGTATGAGGGTTGCAATGATGATGCGATGATGAATTAAATGTTTGTAAAGTCCCCCACAATATAAGGATTATTATTCCCTTAATGCAAGGCGTTAGTTATCATTTAAAAAAAAGATTCAACACAAGAGTGGGCAGCAGCTCTTGCCGGGGAAATGTATGATATCTCACTGCGAAACCAACCCGCCTACTAAACGTGGCGATTACGGCATTATTCCTCAAACGGCGAAGAAAAATGAGCCCTTGTCATGGCAACTCTGTTACCCTTGAGCGTCGTTGGATGCAGGTGCCACAGTACCGCACTTTATGGTGAAGCATGAGGGAGGGTCTATGTTCTGCAGTGGACGACGATAGATAGAATGATGATTGGCATAATAGGTGTAGTCAGATACCTAGATATAATTAGGTTCAAATATCACTTGTAAAATAGTCCATCAACGGAATGAAAAAGCAAGAGTGGGACATGTCTTGTGAAATTGTACCAAATCTCCCAAACTACCTATTAAGTAAACCAAATTGCCTGAAATTTACCTGAAAGAAAGAACGCCATCATTAGGCTCGATTGCTATCAAAGTGGAGAGAAGACTAGAGGAGATGTTTCAAAAAACCAATCAAATTTCTTTATTTCCACATTGCTCCGCTTAGTTTAGGTAGAAATGACTCAAGGGGAAAGGAGAGATGTCTCATTTTTCAGAGAGTGGGCTTTAAGAAAATCCGTTGTTGGTATTCAAGAAGTACGAGGTACCGGCAAGGAAAATAATTAGGTCTATCTACAAAAAGAAATGAGATACCATCAAAAACAAAACTTGTAAAAAAAGCCAAGCCTTATTTAAAACATAAAAGATCTTTAATATTGATATAGTCACTATAAGAAGTTATTAGGTTAGCTATTTACGTAATAACTTAAGAAGTAAGGTCTCTTAAGCAGGGACCGAATGAGTTAATGGACTTAGTATAACATGGATCTCACAACTTTTTATGGTAGAAGAACTCAGTTGTGAGGCTTGGCTTTTTTTATAAGTTTTGTTTTTGATGGTATAAGGCTATATTCATTCCGGTATTTCTACGGGAATGGGAGCTATGCGGATATGTTTGATGAAAATAATTGTGTGTTACACATAATTACACATATGTAACAAACGGTAATAAGTAATTATAATCTTACGCACTAGTCCACCCACCACTCTCTTCATCGATTTAAGATCAAACAAAAAATGAACTCGTACGGCGACTGAAATTTTCATAAACAATCCATCGCTCATATCATAAATAATAAATTATTCAGATTACCCCCCACAAGTATTGTTTTTGACTGGGTAATTGCCTATCTCGATGAGAGTGGCGTGTTGACTGGTAGTTTCTTCCAATAAAATCGTTTAACTTAAAATATTTTTTTACTAAGTTTATTTTCATATTTTTAGTTTTGATTTTTTTATTCTATGTTTCAGATAGTATTTAGTTCATATACTGCCTTATTATTATAAGATTTCTTTCCTGACAATTTGTTGCAATCTAACTCGTCAATACATAAACGTTTGATCCGCCATTTAGTTAAAGACCATCCAAATACAATGCTATGCATTTTTTTCAAAGTGCACATTATTCTACTAGTGAACCTCTTTTATTTGGTGCACACATTGAGTGAGTTGTAAAAAATATGTAATCATTTTATTCTGCCATTTTGATATTACAGTGATACTGAATTCAGAAAATTGTATTTTTATCAAAAGTGCAAAAAAATTCAGGTCAATCGGTCAACGGAAAGGCAGTGAATTTTCAATTAGTAAATTTCACTCAATAAACAAGCTGAGCTAACTTAATAAAATCGTTTATATATACAGTAATACACAGCGTATGCCATAGCACCGAGCGATAATTGTGTAAGTCGGGATTTAATTTTGCTTGTATTAAATGTACAAAAAGGTTATTATTTGGAACTAGTTCAAAGAAGACATTAATTTTAAAAAAATATGGTCAAAAAGTTAGAAAAAAATATAATTGAAATAAGAAAAAAGTAAACCTAAGGCTTAACGCTCAAACAGAAAATCACCTATCTTTGAATGCGCGTAAAAAGGGGTAGCGTAAGTCGGGGATATATGATTTCATGAAATCCAAATCCATAATAGATTATTCATATTTGCACGGGATATTGTTTTCAATCAATCGATCAATCTATCCATCAGTCTATCAACGTCTAATATTAAATGTATGCCTCGGAAGGCCAAGGAAGTATAATGCCATAATTGCCACGTCGTCGGGCGGGCGAGTTTGCGATCGAATGGTTATAAGTTTCCCAGGAGAATGCTGCTTTCTATTCTCCTAGTGTATAGAACCGATTTTTACACTTCATACATGAAAGCAAGATGTGATAATATATTGCATAACTGGCCGTCAAACAGGGCAACGGTTTGTTTAGCGATTTTTTTATTACTTGAAATAAATGTTAAGTAAATTTATAATATAATATTATCAAAATTACATAACTCCAAACTACTACAGAGTTATAATTTAAATAAATACCATCGGATCGGCATGAGACCATATTGAAAACTATATAGCAATATTTTATTCTTAGAATAATAGAGTAAACATTAATTTTAGATGTCCAAATGAGAATTTAATCTTATTTATTTTTATACGGCTTTTTTCTTATTGATATATAAATAAAAAATATGAAAAATCAATATATAGATTAATAAAATTAATGTAGCAGCATTTATTACAATTTTTTATTTGCAGTCGATTACAGATTTAATATAAGTAATTCTATTACTGTTCGATGTACAAAGTCTCAAGGTTTGCTAGTAACGAAATTATCAAAGATCGCTAAAGAGGCTTTTGACTTCAGTACCATAATAAATTATATTTATTGATTGATGAAGTTGAGATGACTTAACAAAATGGTTATTTTATCTGCTAATAATAATAATGAAATTATCATTTACAAACCCTTTATAGAATTTAAGTGTAATAAATGAATTTGAAAAGACAGTCTTCTTGGAATCTTCAATCAATATATCGCCAACAACGGTGTAAGCAAGCCCAAAACTAAGCAATCTACTTGCTTAAATTTATGATGCCACTACAAATAATTTGCTGATAAGCAGCATTGTATTAATTCGGTATATTAGAAGGACATATATGTTGAGTAAGAAGCAGTGGAAACCATTAAAATAAATTTTATTTTACTCAATAATAAAATACATACATTTTTATCATAAGTCAATCGAATTAATCTACTTTTTTTGTTCTCTTTTTTTAAAGCAGAATCAATTAAAAGAAAAACTATGATTTTGCAATAAGGTTTAATATTACTAAAAGGATATTAAACCTAACACGCCCCTTCAAAATCAAAGTTATATAAATATAACAGTTGTTACACATTTTAACTAACTAATACTATCTAATGAATAGGTTTCACTCCTAAACCATTTACACATCTATAGTGTTTAATTTTACCTAATGGTTTAGTTAACACATCTGCTAACATATCCTGTGTAGGTATATGTCCCAAGCTTATGCTTTTGTTCTCCCTTAGAACTTGTCGAACAAAATGATATTTCAGCTGTGGCTATAAAATCTACACAGTCTGTAAAAGATTCATCGCTGGAATCTTTTAATTTTGCATTGTCTTGAAGGGTTTCAAATTGTAAATCAGTATTCATAGTATCATTATCAATTAATCTTTCATCAAGTTCAACCACTCTGTATTCCTTTTTGGGTCGTCCTACTTGACCAGTACGTAGTATTTTCGGTCTACCTGGAGCTCTTTTGGTTGTAATATCGCGCACAATTGATGTCTCAATTTCACTTCTTATATCTTCTTCTACTATTTCATTTCTTAACTGCTGGTTTGAAATAATAATCTCATCGGTTCCTTTTTCAGGCTCATTATTGGTTTCGATATGCTGAATATTTTCTGTACCTTCATTATCTAATATTATATTAATAAACTTCTTTTCAATATCATCTTTTGTGTTTTGATCTTCTATGTTAGATACTGGCAAAAGTTGCCCTAATGTTTTCTCTTCATAAAATTTAATGTCTCTTGATATTACAAATTTTCTGTTCTCTGGTACCCATACCCTGAATCCTTTATTTGTTTTTGGATAGCCTACAAATACACCTTCAATTGCTCGAGCAGCAAATTTATCTTGTTGAGGGTTTTTATCTAAAATATGAACTATCGCTCCAAACTTACGTAAATAATGAATTTTTAATGGTTTTCCAACCCATTTTACATAGGGAATGTTATCACCTAAAGAAGATGTCGGGCAACGATTTCTAATATAACAAGCAGTATCTATAGCTTCAGCCCAAAATCCACTGGATAACTCACATCCTAGAAGCATACACCTAGCCATCTCAATTAATGTACGATTCATCCTCTCAGCTACTCCATTTTGCTGGGGAGTACGAAGTACAATCAATCTTCTTGATATACCCTCACGATGTAAATACTCATTAAACTCTTTACTACAATACTCACCACCATTATCTGTTTGTAAATATTTTATCTTTCGCCCAGTAAAAGTTTCTGCATGATTCTTAAACATTTTAAAAGCCTCTAAAGCCTTATTTTTCGTTTTATGAAAATACCCTTCACACCAACGTGAATAATCGTCGATAAAAGTAATAAAATATTTAGCACCTGTCATAGATTCACACTTCATCGGTCCTACAATATCAGAATACACTATATGTAATTTGTCCTCGCTGGGTCCTTCAGACTTTGAAAAAGGTAAAGCACACATCTTTCCTTTCATACACACATCACAATCACGTAGTATTTGAAAGTCATCTTTGTTTACTTTCTCACCTACTTTATTTAATATTTTAATCATATCAACACGATTAAGATGACCTAAGCGTTCATGCCAACGCTGCAAGTCTGCTCTATAATCTGTCATAGCATTTGCAGATTCATATTCTTCTATGTAGTATAGATTACCTCTTCGTGGAGCTTTTAATAAGACATTACCCCTTTTGTCAACTATTTTTGCAGAATCACGTGAGAAAATAACATCGTAACCATTATCGCAAATTCTAGCTACCGAAATTAAATTAGTTCTTAAATTTGGTACATAGAGTGTTTCCTTAAACTCAATCATGTGGGTTGATTGCTCATTTAATGACGATAGTCTAACTAACCCCTTACCTTCGACCTCAGTGCTCATATTAGTAGCTAATTTTAGATCACCATTTATTTTGGTAAAAGTATTTCCGAATTTACTTACGTCATTGCATAAGTGAGATGTACACCCTGAGTCAAGCACCCACTGTTGATTAAATGTATTAACATTATAACATTTTGAAAAATCTGAAAGAGTTAAAGACATTAGTCCCTTATCTACATTATCATAGGTGTAGTTTGACTTTTGTAAATCAGATTCTTGGCAATCAGGAGCCTTATGACCTGGACGGTTACAACGATAACACACTAAAGTTGCCTTTCTTCTTTGCCATACGTTTCCATTCTTTCTACTTGTAGTTTCCCTCTGGAGCTTTTTATTTTTGTAAACGTACATTGCATCAACTCCATGTACATCATTATTTACTTTCCTAGACTCATACTGTTCTAAGATCTTTACTTTTAATATCTCTGGTTTAGGAAGATTATCTCGACTTTCAATAGCACAACGAAAATCAAAAAAACTTGCGGGTAAGGCGTATAAAAGCATAATCGATAGTAAATCCTCATGTATTACCACATCCATGCTCTCTAGTTTATCGACTGCATCAAAAAAAATACTCATCTCTTCGTGAATATCTCCAGTTTCACTCATTTTATGTATAAGTAGTCTTTTTAATAATGTAGCCTTTTTAGTAGGTCCACGCGATGCATATATTGATTCGAGTTTAAGCCATAACTCTCTGGAAGTTGTGCACTTTCTTACATGACGCAATTCTGATGGGCTTATTGAAAGTATTAGATCTGCCTTTGCTTTAGCATCTTCCTGTTGCCATTTTGCAATTGCCGCAGATTCAGTAGGTTTTTCTACCATACCGTTAACTAATTTCCAAAGATCACTTTTTACTAGAATAGCTTCCGCTTGAAGCTTCCAACTCTCATAGTTATCCTTATTTAAGGGTTCAATACGAGTTAAAGAATTCATCTCGATAATAATAGACCTATAGATACCTCGAATGTTGAATCTTCTAATTAATACTCTTATTCGTACTCTATTCTTCTGGGCCCATAACCTTTGTTGAGTAAGAAGCAGTGGAAACCATTAAAATAAATTTTATTTTACTCAATAATAAAATACATACATTTTTATCATAAGTCAATCGAATGAATCTACTTTTTTTGTTCTCTTTTTTTAAAGCAGAATCAATTAAAAGAAAAACTATGATTTTGCAATAAGGTTTAATATTACTAAAAGGATATTAAACCTAACAATATAGCTTCTTAATCACAATTTAAATATACTACTTTACAGTTAAAATGTAAGTTCTTAACATTTCTATTTGTTGTCTCTAGAGTTATAAAAGACCTTACGCAACCATCTCTGATAAATTTAAGGTGACCTATTGGTCTGACTCACAATTTATCTCGAGAGTCGTTTAGTTTGTGTATCTTAGTCAGTCTTTACTCTTTGAGTGACTTGGTACGCGGCAATATAAAGTTGTATAGATTTTGAGTTAATGCATGGGAGTGTCTACTAATTGTTTTCGTATTATTTAACACAGTACAAACTATTCTACAAACAAATCAAAATAGATCCAAGATGATCTATTCAGAATTGTTTATAAATAATTGGTTTCATCTATAAAAGTTTGTTGATTTTGATTTTATAGTTCACCGTATCACTAACCACAATCCAGATGTTCTTGTAATCATTTATGATATTGTATTAGGGTTGGTAGAGAGACTATTTATTGCAAAATATTCTTGCTTAAAAATATTAAGTACAGACATTTATTTTATCGACGTAGGTAATATTGACATTTGTCCTATTGTTTTGCATCGTTTTACTTGCAACTTTTTTAATACTGCAAATCTTATCTTCGTAGCGGATATTAGTGAAGTTATATCCCATGAATGCTGCAAAATATTAGAAACATCTTGATAATAAAAACATAATTAAAACTAGATAAAATACGTTTTATTCCATAGGTGTATGTAATACACGAGCAAGCGACAGAAATCGTTATATATTTTGATTTTATAATATTTATGTGGGTAATTCAAAGTTATAATTTTATGGATATTAAGGGAACAGTTCATCCGAAGTTAGTTTAAAATAGCCAGTAATTATAATATGTATAATAAAATACCTAATTAAAATTCAATGACTTCATAGTATTCCTAATAATAGCTACTGTTAGTGTTAATATATCGAAAGTAAGGTTACCACGTATATGAAGATATAAAAACATTCTCGTAATTATAATTGCTTGGTACTACTGCATTACATTGCATAGATCTGTTATTTTATGTAGGATAAGAAATTTAATGTCATAATCAACATTCTGCTTTTATTCCAATCACCTGGGATCAACGCAATATGTACTCCTTACCGTGGTACATGTTACAAAAGTATTGGCAATAGATTATGGGTTGCCGCTCGCCTAACGTTATCCGTCCTAGTGGTTTGTGGATCCACTTAAAACTAGCACGGAACACGTTCGACCTTTCGATACTAATTAATTTGCTATTAGCAATTCCGTTAGTTCAATGTTAAATAATATATTTAAATTTCAAATAACAATAGCGTTAATCAAACGCTACATATATTAAATCATTATGAGAGGGAGCAAATTACGATCAGCCCGGGCGGATCGAGGGGCTGGGGTTGAAGGTTGGAAAAGACGGAGGTCCTATTTTTTCATGGACCCCTCATCAGGCTATCCACCGGCACCTCGAATATCGTCCAGTGCTTGCAGTGACCTGATGCTCAACGGGCAATCACTGACGGGCATTTCGTCTGACATTTTCAGGCTGATGCCGAATGTGAACGGAACAGGTTCTGGGTACCGACAGCTGTACGCGGGGGTGGCGCGGTCAATGGCCCTATAAGGCGCACCATTGTAGGCTCTGGTCTTGACTGTCCATTTGAGGACTCCATTATAGCGTGCGTAGAGAGCCATGGTGGTCGGGGCCATACCTGGATACCGCACAGTGGCAATGGAGGCAACACGCCTATTGGCCGCACCTTCTCCATGGGATTTAGAGGCGGTGATATTCCCCGGACTCTACCGACGGATGTCGGCGATGCTGGCAGCCTCCTTGAGCGAGATGGCTGCTTGGCGGAACAACGCCAATCGTAACGTCATTGCCCGTTGGGCAGACCGGCTAGAGTGGCCTCGATATGGTCTTTAGACCATTGAAGCCTTCCAGCCGGGGTTGATAGAATGATTCCGCCAGCAGTGTGGGATGCTATACTTCCGATTGGTGTACATCTTGACGAAAAATGTAGGTCTTGATAGTTGCTCCGCAAAGTACCGGCACAAGGTCGTAAAGAGGGAGAATACACCATCCTGCCACCACTGTGATCACGACTTCGCTTCGCGCAACATACATTCAAAGTGCACACACGACACATCGTGTGGGCAACAATGCTGTGAACTCGTCGCAATCATCGGCGCCAACCTGACGCGGCCGACCGTCACTAAAGTAATGCTGGACAGTATCAGGAACTGGGACGCGGTTACCACTTTCTGTGAGGTAGAGATCGCACGCGGGTGGAACTCCTCTACTGCAATATAATCCGCCGCCGCCTCCTTAGGCGGTGCAGGTCCGTGTACCTGCGCCTGATACCACCCTAGCCAAGGTTCCGAGTGACTGGACCTGGGAATAGTCCATCACCCGCAAAGGAGCTAACCGCGTAGGGCGACGTCCTGGGGGAAAAATATAGCACCCGAATGGGTACCCCGCCGAACTGGTCATATAGTCAAGGATTCGGTAGCAGTGGTCGACGGGTTATGGCGTCGCTCTTCGCCCTCTCGTCACCACGGACACAGCATAGTTTGCCAAAAAAAAAATTAGGTCTTTATTTTTAACAAATAAAACAGAACATCATAACAAATAAACGAAAATAGTGACGTAAAATAAAGCACATCAATTGATTGTAATTTTTTATAATATTGGCAAAGCTCAAAATCAACCTTGTCACTGAATTTACGTCACGAGTACTAATACAAATCAACATTCGATTGAAAGTAAGATCGAATCAAAATCACAACTGAATCCATTGTCAATAAGAGTCTGTCAAGAGACCGGTTCTATAAGGTCCCCTGTAAGGTTACGAAGTACGAAAGAAAGAAAGTTTATGACTAAAAATAATTCATTACATATGGAATTAGAACCCGCTTCCGTTAAAAATCCTTAGCTCCATAGAAATTAGAACATTAGTTTATATGTAATTAGCAAACAAAAATGTATTTTTCAATGCATATCCTTTGCGTATATATAAATGTTTTAATATTGAAGTTTATAAATTATTTCAAAGTGAACATAATGCGGAATAATACCCGCTAGCCAAAAAAAGGCCATTCTGATCTTCTGTATTGACAAATGACAGCTGCACCCATACAGTAACGTATTATTTTAAGCCATCATTTTCGTTACAAAACATACTTATTGATTTAAAAAAACCAGCTAAATGTGACTCGGAGTCGCGCACGATGAATTCCGTACCATTATCTATAAAAAGAACAAAAATTCGCGTTTTTTGTTTATTTTAAATATTTATTTTATTTTGTTTTTACTATTTGTTATTATAGCGGCAACAAAAATACATAATTTGTAAAAATTTCAACTGTCTAGCTGTCGCGGTTCTTGAGATACAACAAACGTCTTAGTAATATGGTCCCGTTTTTACCCTTTGGGTACGGAACCCTAAAAAGTATTAGCTCATTATGCCAAAAATTAGTTATTCAATAACCTAATAATTTTTGTATCTATATATCATTGACATTATAATCACTTCCAGCGTGGTTGAAGACAACACAAAAACAGAATGTGCTGGGTACCCAAATTTTGGTATACTAAAACTAGCAAAGGGATCACATGGAACCGACCGCAGCCCACCCAAAAAAAAGGGATCACAGGGAAAACGAGCGGCAAGCAATCTTCCGGTAACCTTACAATTACAATCGCCAACTGGTAGAGATGTCAAAACCTAGACCAAGTACCGTAGTAAATTTTGGCATTAAAACTATTGTAACAGGCTATGGCAATAGTGCATGTGGATAGGCTGATGAATGATTCATCATTTTATATTATTTCATAATATCTATATTTCGTCTGTTTTTCTTGTGGTGACGAAGCAAGAATACAATTCACCACTCGCTGTTTTACCCGTGGATATCGTAAAAGACGACTAAGGGACATAATAAGCATATAACATCTCTGCAAGAGAAAGAAAACTCGAAATAAAACCCTATTCCAACATGTCCGACCAGCGTGGGTAGGTCAATTCCACTCCCATTATGGAGGAGGCTTGAGCCCAACAGTGGGACATATATAGGCTGAAATTATGATGATGATATTTCCGTATGGTGATGAAGTAAAAATACAATTCACCACCCCCTATCTTACGGATAAGGTTTTCTATATATATATGCATGAGAAGGAAAACTTGAAATAAAACCCTATACCAATACGTCTCACTAGCTTGGTATACGCTGTAGGTTAATTTTCCTTTTATTGGGGAGAAGACGCGAGCCCAGCAGCGGGACATATATGTGTTGAAATGATAAAGATTTAAAATAAATTGTAGAGTTTATATTTTCAGAATATTAGTTGAAAATCATTAAAAAACTTCTTGGAGATGTCGAGGTGGAAAATCAATTTACCAAAAATGTAATCAATAGTTTAATTTACAAATTTGCCAAGTAAACAGTCCAAATCAAAATTAAACCTATCACGTGAAACTGGAAACTATGTGCCGAACAAGTGAGTACTTTTTATTTCCTCAGAAATATATAAGTAAGTTTATTATTAGCGTGGTATGTAGTAGATCCATTTCCCTCCCATTTTGGAGAAGGCTTGAGTCTGATGGGAGGACATATGCGGTTGAAATGATGATAAAAATGAAGGGTTTTAATCTCAAAATAATTTTGTTAAAATAAATAAGAAGTTTAATATCGGAAACCCAACAATCAATTTGTCTTTATTTATCCTTTTCATTGACTTTTATCCAATAAATTTTAATTAAATTTATAGTCTTTGCCTTTTGTTGAACACGGGTATCGAGTCGAGTGTACCTTTGAAATGAACTATATTTTACTTAAAGAAGTTTATTATTTGGAAAGTTTTACTGTCCTGATAATTTAAAGTGACAAAATATTTGTTTCGATTATTCTTTTATATCTATTTTGCTCATTATATGCCACTATAAAGAGTTGAAAAGATTACGTAATTATAATTTAATCAAAAGGTAAGGTTAATTATATTGAATGAAAATATGCAAAACAGTATAGCAAAATCCCTGAAGTAAGATAAAGGTTTACCCGTGTTAAGCATCATATCAACTTATAATAAGTAATCAAGTTTCGAGACTTGAAACTTAAGCCAATCGAAATAATTTTAGGTATTCGCTACATTATAATCATCCTTATTTTATCTATATATTAATCTTTAAATGAGAAGTACTTGTATTTTATTATATATTCAGAATGTCGGCAATGGCTCTAACAATTTCTATGAAATTTAGGATTTGAGGTATTTTGAGAGCATTAAATTGGTCTCATCATCTTTCATCTCAGGCCATATATATCCCACTACTGGGCTTGGATCTCTTCCAAAATGAGAGGATAAATTGACCTACTATACGAAGTTGGTCCGACATGTTGGTATAAGGTTTTATTTCCTTCTCTTGCTTAGTTATTATATACATTGTATCCCTTAGTCTTCTTTAAATGATCCACACGCAAGGGCAAAATAGGGAATGGCTAATTGTATCCTTAGTCCGTCATCACATAGAGAAAATCGATCTAGCTAGGTCTTTTTAATAGAAAATCTCGTTTTATCATGCTTATCAGGCAATGTAAAAATCATAATTGGAATATGAAAGTAAATTTACTAACTTCCATCGAGCATAAAAATAGCTCAATTGGGAAATTGAGCAGCCCCTTAATGCCGACAGCTCCTGTTCAATCTTGATTTGCCCTTTTTCAAGTTTCTATTTTATGTAAAAATATCCTTCTTTGGTAAGAAAAAAATATTATTATTATGTGCCTAAATTTATTTTCCAAAAAACAAAATTTACCAACTCGTCTGACTAGCGTAGTAACAGGTTAAATTCCCTTTTATTGTGGAGGAGACTCGACGGTAGAATGTAAATAAGCTGAGATGATGGAGAACTTAGAAAGATATGATTAAATCATTACATTTCATATGTAGATAACATATAACATCGCCTTTTTGATAATGTCTCGCGAACCAATTCACTGATTTCGGGAAAAATTCATTCTCGGAGGTCTTACGAAGTTGATACGAAATAGTATAATTGATGGGCCCAATAAAGGCATAGTATAGTTGATGCCCCATCAACTAGTATATTAATTATTTGTTATAATTTTGTGATTAAAATTTTACCTTCTATGCATTATATAAAATTTATTTTCACCAAAAAAAAAGACGCAACCGCAACGAACAACCTGACTGGGGTCCTAGAATCTTTTATAGTTCGCAAATATTTACATATTACGCAAGTTGAATCTGTAACTTTTAAATGTAAGGTACAATGGTGTTGTACGTTCTTTCCATTTCTGTCCGTGTGAGGGAGAGAGCAGTATTTTTTCTTTTTTTAGTTTGCTTCTGCAATAATACAGGCTTAGAAGAGGTAACTAAAATTGTTAACACTGTTAACGTTTCAAATTTTTAATGTTTATTGATTTGTTAATGAGTTGAACTAACCAACTCGACTATAATGCGTTTTCTTATGATTTTTAAATCAATGAAAAAAAATCAATGCACTTCTAACATTACAGAAAATTTACGAGAAGTCAGCAACTGAGCGATTAGTTTGAAGAATGATAATATTCAGCACAAAGTTAATTTCTTCACGGGAATTTGGTTTTCATAGTATCACATTAATGACCTAATTTCGTATTATGAAATCAGCAATTTATCGTTTTAGTTATCTTATAATATTAAACGCATAAAAACTTATAAAGCTTCATGAGCTAATAGAAGAAAGTATAGACCAACGCTCCACTACTATAATAGTATTTTTCACATTCAATTATATTTAGATTGCCTTGTTAGTATAGCATATGTTCATATTCAAAAATTGTATCCGAATAAAAACTCAATAAATATTATTAAAGGAATTTAAATTCAATCCTGTCTTTTGCAACACAGTATCAACTAACACAAAAGGCAGCGTTTCAAATTGTTATTGTGTACCGAATTTGATTTTTGGAATAAAGATATTTGTATTATAATTTAAATTCAACACATTCATTATCATCATCGCAGCCCACATACATCCCACTGTTGGGCTCGGGACTCCTCCAGAATTGGAGAGAATTTGACCTACTATACCATGCTGGTCAGACATGTTGGTATAAGATTTCATTTCGAGTTTTCTCTCTCTTGCACATATTTGTGTATATTATATCGCTTAGTCGTCTTTTACGACATCCACGGGCAAGAGAATGGTGAATTGTATTCTTACTCCGTCACCACACGGAATACATTAAAAAATACAAATTTTCAATTGACCTGAAAAATCTAAATGAGCAGCCAAAAATAAACACAACTAAAAATATTAAGAGAATTGTTTGTGGATTATTTAATTTTTATATGACTAAAAAATTCCAAAGTATTAAAATTTAATTGTAAATTGATACCAATGTTCAAGACATGGTTATAAGAAAGCAATTCATCTTACAAAGATCAAACCTCTTTTGTAGACAATTTAATTTCCTTCTAGAAACACGTACAAGTAAATTTAATTTGGGTCGATGATTTGGGAGATGAGAGCAAAAAAACCAGCTGAGAAAAAAAAATTCGCTATGATGGAACTCTTCATGTTAAGGGTTTTCATTACATTTTTTCTTTGTCACCACAAATGATGTATTTAAATACTTTGAATAAATAGAATAGTCGATGTCGTATTTTGCCCAGTCTAGCCTCTACACACCTCGCCCAATCAGTCCGGAGCGACAGAAGGGCGGTAGAGAGTCCCATAATCAACCTGGTACCACAACCCCCCCCCCCCCCCCGCCGCCCACCCCGCCTTTTAAAACAATTGAACGGAGCACTGGAAATGATTCTCTAATTTCAGTTGCAGCAGCTCTTACTTAGGAAAAGCATGTTATTGCAGTCGTCAACGTGCCAACCAAGCATGGCGTTTACGGCATTAACCCTGAGATCTATTTGTTCTTTTTAAATGCCTATAAATAAACTAAATCTCGAACTAATTGCTACCATTATATTCTATAATCTTTTACGTGTTTAATTCGGAGTTATGTTTCATCCGTTTGATTAATTAACGCAATTATTTCTACCAATCAATACAGATTTAGAACGTAAATACACATTCGTACGTCAAATAACGTCAATCATGGATGTTACAGAAATCTCTTAAAATAGATTACTTAATTGAAGTAATTTAACCTAAATTCACTTTAATTATAAACAACATAATGAGAATCTGAATAAAGGAGATATTTTGATTTCTAATGTTTACGGATTTACGTAAAATGGTATAGATTTTTATTAGAAATAAATAGAATCCCATGATATGTAATTTAAATTTAGCTTACGTTTCAATTCAAATTTTCACAGTTTTAGTAATTTGTCGAATGTCTTTAAACTTAAAAGCTTGTATAGAAAGTTCATTACAAAGATTGGAAAATTTAATTATTGGTTCGTTTGAGGTTTCCATGTGTTATCAGAATAAGAATACAATTCATCACTATCTTGCCCGTGGATGTCGTAACAGACGACTAAGGGATATAATGGCCATAACAACTATGCGAAGAAAAACTCGAAACAAAACCCTACGTCTGACCAGCATGGTATAATACGGTCACTTTTCTTATCGTGGAGGAGACTCGAGCCAAGCAGTGGGACGTTTATGAGCCTAGATGATGAAACTGTTGGCAATTCATCTTCATTTTATTCATCATACCTTAGTATCGGTTAGTTATACACCGTGGAATTTAATTGGCTGTTTTGCTGAAACGTATCTATTCAGTTAATCATTCTTAATATCCCCACATAACTAAAAACATAATACAATTTTAGAAAAACGTCTGATAATTAAACATTTTTAAGTTTACCTGACATGCAACGGTATTATTCCCAATATGCCTACCACATAGCATTCGTATTAAATCGCAATAATAAGTAAAACAAAATAATTTTAAGCATAACACCTCGGACACAGTATAGTCATCTATCCAGTAATGTATCTCGGTCGTAAACTTGAATTAAATGCTTAAACGTAAACATGTGATAGGGCTGCCCGTCTACAGCATTTTAATTACATTTGCCTACTTTGTGTTTCCATTTAGTTTTATATATACTTTTCTTATATAAACAAATAAAATACTTTGTGAATTGAATAGGAAGTGTTCAATAAGAATGCGTGTTGATTTTTGATTGGTAGTTTTAATTAAAAAAAAACATGTTTATGTTTAAATAACAAATCGGTCTATAAATTTAAATTATCTAGTGACAGACAGACGCTCAAATTATTTTTTTCTAGTACTATTCATACACATAGTACAATAAACATATATTATTAATAATAAAATACCACGTCTTTACTTTGAATTATATAAACTAACAAAACAAAACACATTATGAGTTTTAACACAAGCGTACCGTAACATGATTCATGAACCGCCTATAACTACCTATTTCACTCGTGTCAATCACTTTATTCACTTTATTTATTAATCCAGACAACTTTTTTTCGGGAGATAAAAGGAAATTAAAACGACACACATTATGTATCTACCTACTGGTAAGTAAAATTATTTTATAATCTTACCTTTCAGAGTTTCCAGGTAATCTAAAAAAAGTTATCTCTGGATTCGTTATTGACGAATTCATGCAACCAAAAACAGCACAATATACTTGTCAAATTAAATATGTGTATAATTATGTATTTTAGTGAAAAATTCGCGCAGTTATTGTTAAAAAAACAACACACCGTTCGTTCGTCACTGCAGCACAGTCGCGACTGTCTACATGCCGAGCGCATGCCGAGATCGAGGCGCGTAGGTATAGCTCGCGTTTCGTCCGTTTGTATGAAGTTGGATTACTGGTAGATTATATTACCGTGCCTCGGAGTTCGGTGTCGCATGTCACCCGCTCACGTCCCGCACCCCTTTCTTCTTTTGTGATGCGCCCGAGTCGTGTGACCTTGTTCTATGTTTTAATAGGTCAGTTAGCATGCTACCGTACCTACGATCAATGCCCTTAACCACATGTTACAGTAACGCAAAAATGATATTTTAAGGAAACGTCCGGGATTGCAAATGACAAGAATTTATGTATTTATTTCATTGAATAAATGCTATAGTATGGTTCTATATCATTTACTGAGTATATACGTTTCGGGAAAACAGCCAATTAGATTCCACGGTGTATATATAAGAACAATAAATTAAAAAATAAGAGGTATATATAAATTGTTACTAAATATTAGTGGTTTTATATGACATTAAAGAAGGATATATATTATGTATACTAGCTGAACTGGCGAACTTCGTACCGCCATAATTTTTTCGTAAATATATTTTCTAAATTTCCGAATATCATCATATCTTTAAACGAGCAATTCTTGTAAATATATATATTTTCAGGATCTCGGAAACGGCTCCAACGATTTTGTTGAAACTTGGCATACTAGAGGATTCGGGCCCAAAAGATCGATCTAGCTAGGTTTTATGTATAGAAAATGTTGTTTTGTCAGTGTTTTTGGCAGACAATATAATGACATTAAATTTTAAAAGAATATGAATTCAAATTTTGCCATCAATGTCATGAGTTACGATAGCTCAGTGGCGAAGTAGTCAGGTTTCGTTTTATTTTTGACATCGACGACAAACGGCGTCGGATCGAATCTCGGTGTTATTATTATTCTCTTTTTGTAATTTTTTATATAATTTTCATTATTTATTTTTTTATTTTTTATTAATATATATCTAAATAAATGCTACAAAAATACTCCGTGCTAAGCTCGGTCAACCTGATATTATAATCTCTAATGGAGGAACCATTACGGCTTTGTCTGGAAAGATTCTATCGTCTTGGTCGCGGCATTGTTAATGATGATTCAAATTACTGATTATTGATTTCCGACAAAATTATAACTATCAAATTTTCAATCATACTTACTATACACAAAATTACGTTTTGCTGTCTGTAATATATTGTATAAGTGGGTACTCTTAAGCAGTGTACATACATGTAATATTTGTGCGAAGCCAGTCGGCGAATATACGTTGTGCAGATAACTCGCTATTATTCCTGAACCCTGTATCCCGGCTAATCCGTAAATATAACACTATCATTTGCGTTTTGTTATTACATATCGAATGCGATTTTGTTATCCTACGTTTTATAGTAAATTGTATTATCTTTGACATTAGTTTCGGCGCGAATATGGAAATGTCATGTTAAGCTCTTGTATTATATTAATTTTATTAGTGTTTTATAGTGTTATATTGAATAACTTTGCTGATATTTTATGTAATATAATACAGTTAAGGTGCTGAAGTGTGATGAATGTGATATAAGAGTGGTTTATGTGTATTTTCATATTCTACTGAAATCAAAGATAAATCGTTATATATAATATAGATTTATGAGACATAGCAGACCGGGTAAATCTGCTTAATATTGATAACAAAGCCGCAAAAAAGAAAGTATATTAGGATATTTTATCAAAGGCTATAAGGGACCATTTCACGTGGATTATCTAGCTTGCGTGTTCGAAACGGTCATAAAGACCCAAAGGGATAATGATATTGTGACATAAATTAGATAGATTTGCCCTGTGGTGACGGTGTAAGGTTACAATTTACCACTTCCTATATTGCCCGTGGATGTCGTAAAAGACGACTGTGGGATATTATATGCACATAAGATCTGTGCAACAGAAAGAAAACTCGAAAACCTATACCAACATGCCTGACCAATATGGTATAGGAGGCCCGAGTCCGACAGTGGGACGTATGTGGGCTGTGATGATGATATTGATGAGGTCAGATGTCAGGATATTTAAAGTCCTTCACCATCATCATCTCAGCCTATATCCATCCCACAGCTGGGATCGGACCTCCTTCGTAGCGGTAGGTAAATTAACCTACCGTTGTACCGCTGGTCAGATGGGTAGGGTTTTATCCCAAGTTTTATTTCTCTTACACAGATGTTATCTGCATATCATATCCCTTGGTCGTCTATTACTATATTCACGAACAAGAAAGGGAGTGGTAAATTGTTACTCCGTCACCACCCAACCTGAAGTTGACTACTTAATATTTTTTCGACGCAATATCTTACAAAATCCACATGCATTAGTCCATCAATCTATTGACATCCTCTGTCGAATAGAAGCCTCGCCACAAAAAGGGAATACTACCATAATAGTCTGCTGCTTTTTAGATAATTTGATGATATAAGTATTTTTTTTTATTGCAATCGGTGACAAACGAGCAAACAGTACACCTGATGGTAAGTGTTACTGTCGCTTTTGGACTTTTGCAAAGCCGCTGCCTGCCGCAAAGATATTGAAGGGAGTGTGAATGTATGCAATGAGCTTCAGTAATACTAAGGGCATCACCAAAACCCATCACACGCAAACAGCCTCAGAAAATGTGGCAATAAGTGACGTAAGAAAGTTACTTATAATTCCCTAGTGCTGCTTTAGCGATTTAACGAATGTGATTGGCAAGTAAGGAGTGGCAACATATTTTAATATGAACCTGTCACCACATGCGTAATATTAACATAATCCACTTTATTTATTATTTAGATTGAACCATTTCTGGTATAACACATTAATTAAATTTACACTCCCTAGTCTACACTAAAATATTCAATAAAAATCGACTAAGTGCGGGTCGGACTCTCGCACGAACCAATGACTAGGTAAACAACATTAGGAATATAAATTTACTTATATCGAGCGAAAATAGGTAAAATGGCGTTTTTTGTGGGAGTCCCTCTTAAATATTTATTTTATTTTTTTAGTATTTGTTGTTATAGCGGCAACAGAAATACATAATTTGTAAAAATTTCAATTGTTTAGCTATCTCAGTTCTTGAGATATAGCCTGGTGACAGACAGATGGGACGAACAGACAGCGAAGTCTTAGTAATAGGGTCCCGTTTTTACCCATTGCGTACAGAACTCTAAAAATGGATTTACGAGCGAACAATATATAATTTAGCATGTATAATTGTAATAATTAACACGCTCAACGTGCCATGGAGAGGCCTAAGCTCGGTATTTCTCTAAATGCTAAAATCCGGCATATCCATAAAGGAACAGGAGGCCTATGTCCAACAGCGGACGTCTATAGACTGATGGATGGATGGATATATTTTTCTGGGCCTTACTTATTTACTTATTATTTCTATGAAAATGGTTCATACCAAACAGTCTATACGTTGAAAAGAAGAAAATACACTATGTTTGTTCTGTGATAATATGGTTTTTTATACAATAATGACAGAATTGGCACACTCACATAAGCTTCTCTAAGAAAAATCCGTAATTCTATCGTATCATTTGTCGCTACCATTAATCATTTGTCAACGGGTGTCTTTGACAATATTACATCACGTTAATGTCTTGTGAAATGCATTCAACTTTTTTTTTACTTTTAAAACGGATACTTGCGTCAAAGAAATGTCAGTATTTATTATAGTGACTCAAATTTAAAACGTTTCAAATTATCTCCTTGAGAGATTTAGATATTTATTAATGTCTACTCCTATTATAATTTGCAAAAATAAATAGCTTTCATTTTATAAATAAAAAATCGTTTAAAAGAGACTGAAGTAACTAAACGATTGCTGGTTATAAGATACAAATTTTAATTCTTGCGGTGAATAAGGCACGTTTAGGTATTTTCATAATAAAATTCTCAACGATAGAAAGAATTTAATATAAAACTGTCAGGTATAAAGTAAAAGACGTGCCTCGTCATGACAACGTTACTCTGTCTATAACTATTCGCAGCCGTCATGAACATTGTAATCATGGCGTTTAGCAGAATTAAAATTCCAATCATAAAATTTAATCACTGCATTTTTAAAAAGGTTATTTTTCCTTTCACGTATTACAATTGCATGTAACTTTTTCATCATCATCATCATCATTGCAGCCCACATACGATCCACGGTTGAGCTCGGGCCTCCTCCACAATTGGAGGGCATTTGACTTACTATAATATGCTGGTCAGACATGTTGGTATAGGGTTTCATTTGGAGTTTTCCTTTTCTTGCACAGATGTTATGTGCATATTCTATCCTTTAGTCGTCTTTTACGACATCCACGAGGAAGATAGGGAGTGGTGAATTGTATTCTTACTCCGTTACAACACGAAAAGTAACTTTTTATTTAAATAATAATAACAAAAATACTTCATAATAATATTTTTTCAAGTTTAATTTTTTAAATATTTTTTAAATTTTAATTAAGTTTCCAGTAATATTTTATAATCTTTTATGACAGAGATTGTTATTTACAGTTTGTAATGGTATTATCTGCTGAAGTCATTTATTTGTCTTTGAGGTTTCCACAGGAAAGAAAAAGCTTTTCCGAAATACTACCCGTATTTCGTAAAAGTTGTACTACAAACAAAGTTGAAAGGAAACATGAATTGTGCTATGGATAAGAGGGAAAATTCTAAAAGGTTGTTATTAGAGCAAAGAATATAATAGAATAATATTTATTGATAATATATTTCACAGTTCCGTGTGGTAACGGAGTAAGAATACAATCCACCACTCCCTATCTTACCCGTGGATGTCGTAAAAGACAACTAAGGGATATATGCACATAACATCTGTGCAAGAGAAGCAGAACTCACAATGAAACGCTATACCAAAATAGACATGATCAGCATGGTATAGTAGGTCAAAGTCCCTCCCATTGAAGAGGAGACCCGTGCCCAACAGTGGGATGTATGTGGGCTGTAATGATGATGATTTCACAATAATTATAACATAATTATTTTCGATTATTAAATATATATGCTGTGTGGTAGCGGCTACGAATACTATCAATCTTTACATTGAATCTGATGCCGTCTAGTCAGCCAATACGTTTTCCAAAAGGTTTGACGTCAGTCTGGCGGCCGATCATTAAACTATTACTGATAACTTTTACAATATATAATATGACAGAAGAGTGCCTTTATGCACTTGGGTCAACCTCCATAATTGGAATAAGAGCAGGATTATGATGAATACGATACTCGTATAAGTTTGTAAGTGAAATGCTCAGCGATGTACTGCATATATATATTCTATACAGGCCTGGGTTTCAGTCGACTTCTTTTTTTGAAAATATTATAAATTTGAGGAAAACAATAGGAATACTCTTCTTATTAAAGAAAGAAATAAAATAATTAATATATAGTTATTTTTATTATAAAAAAGACTAACTGACCCAACCGACGTTGTTCCGTCCAAATAAGATAAAAGGAATTCTCCTTGAAATCGACAGCAGCGCCATCTACCAGGTCCAATTGTGAATATAAACCATTCTTGAATCACCTTGAACACACAAAAAAAATTCATGAACATCGCTCCAGCTGTTTAGGAGAAGTTCAGTAAAATACATGTACACAGGAAATTTATATATAAAGATGAAGAAGAAATGAAATGACTTAATTTAATTATTAAGGATGTGCTTTAATATGTTATCTTTTAGTATATGTGGGTGTATAGATTTTTTAAAATAACACTAAGAAACTCCGCTTTAAGAAATAAATCGTTGAGTCACGGGGTGCTTCAAACACATTAAAACCGTTTATACATATAATGATAATTTACAAAGTATTTTATTATTATCCCTTAAGGGATAATAAGGATAAGTCTATACGTTTAAACATACAAATAGTTCACACTGAATATAATTAACATTATGCATATACATATACTATGCAATAAATATTTTTACATAATTTACCATATTTAGCATTAAGTATTATTTCAAACTCGGTATGAAGAATAATTTATGCTCATTTAAACTAATTATAAATTCAAATGAATGAAATGTTAATCTATTGTGTAATATTTCAAATTCCATAATAAGATGGTTTATTACGAGTATTAAGACTATTTTAAAGGAGTATTTGTTGTGTATTACCGATTTTATTTTGTAATAGTTGAGCTAGCAACTCTATTTGCGTGGATTCCATGACTTTTTAATCGACTTCAAAAACGGAATAGGTTTTTAATTCTACTGTATTTTTTTATATTACCTCAAAACTTTCAACGGGGTAAACCGACTTTAAAGATTATTGAAGTGAACCTTCTTTGCGCGCATGAGGGTAGATTTTTTACGGTTGAAACGCAATTTAATGACATGAAAATGTGGGACATGTTTGTCCAAGAAGAAGGAGAGAGCGATTGAGACCGATTGAGAGAGAGTGAGAAACAGCGAACGTAGCACGAGGCACACAGCCATGGAACAAGAGTAGGGCGCAAGCTAGTGAGAAAGATCGGGAGTGAGAGAGTACAAATATTTTTTTTTTGTTTTTAATGAATATTTTTTAATATTGTCAAAAACCACGTGGCTCCAAAGAAGTTTCACTTCGGAGATGCGTACCTTGTACGCACGTTTTTTTTTTTAAACTGGTGCTCCCTGTGTGGTCCCATTTCAATTTAGTCCAATTGAAGTTGGTTTTTTTTTTTTGTAAAATTTCACCATTATTCTTTTCTTGAATACCCACGTTCCGCTGTGACGTTAATATTAATATTAACAAAATAGCATCAATACCCAATATTTTTATATTAGCAATTGCCACAACATCGCTTCATTATCAAATTTTATTAGATTTGCTAACTTTTACAGATACTGCTTCGCTCTTATTTGTCATTGCATTATGCATACTCCGTAGCCTGTCTCAATCTATACCAATAAATAAAATTGGAGTATTGTAATGTCAAAATAATAAATTTTTTTCATGCTCATGGGAGTACATGCACGATATCTGTGCCTAAAAACCAGTTTTAATTTTTTTATCTGTGTGTCTGTTTATCTGTCTACCTGCTTGTAGTTCCTAAGATTAGCGTATTGCAACAAATACATACCTCCGTTTTGTAATATTAATATAGAATATATAGGTATTTGCCAGCATATTTGCTCATACAGAAAGAAGAAAAAAGAAAACTGTTTTTAGAATATATTGTTTGAAGAATAATCTAAAAGAGAACTTGTTTAGATAAGCTTCTTTCTAATAAAATGTAAAAGATTACACCTATTTTTATCGTCTATATAATGCTTATAAAGTATAAAAATGGGATAAAATTATCAATTCTTGGTTTATAAATTCGTTTTGTCATCCATCAGCCCTTCGACATACTTGTTGGTCATAAGCCTTTGGGATAATGCTATAATCACCAGGCTTGGCAGGCGATACGACGTTCGCCGTTGGTGTTATAAGTTTTCAAGCAAAACGACTATTGTCAATTTTCTTTGTGCTTTCAAAGCAGTTTCCTTTAGGTATTTTCGTCAACAAGAAAGTATGTGATGGTATTTTTCACATTTTATATGAAGCCATATGAATAATATAATGAAAAGAACCGTTTAAAATCCTAAAAAAATCTGATCGAGTATTATGAGAATTAAAAAATGTTAATAAAATCATTTTGTTTGTGTTATCTAATTAGTGCATATACGTCCCACTGTTACGCCCAGGCCTCCTCCACTATTGGAGATAAATTGGCTTGCTATATCAAGTTTTATTTCTCTTGTGTAGATGTTTTCTGCAAATAATCTCTTAGTCGTCTTTTAAGACACCCACGGGCAAGAGCGTTGGTGAATTGTATTCTAACTGCGTGACTACACTGAAATTATTAGCGTACTTGATATATATTCATCATCATCATCATCATCACAGCCCACATACGTCCCCCCCTTGGGCTCGGGCCTTCTTCACAATGGAAGGGAATTTGACCTACTTTACCATGCTGGTCGGACATGTTGATATAGGGTTTTATTTCAGGTTTTCCTTCTTTTGCACATATGCTATGTGCATATTATATCCCATAGTCATCTTTTACGACAGCCACGGGCAAGATAGGGAGTGGTGAATTGTATTCTTACTCCGTCACCACACGGAAAGATCTCTGATCTATATTAGGGACCTTGAAAATCGCAATTTTGTGAAATATAGTTTAATTTTATTTACTGTATATTTTAACTGTATAGTTTAATTTAATTTTTATTACTCTTTGTCATACTTTTAACATAATTTATTTATCGTATGGTCCCTAAAGAGCTATTTAAAATGAATATATAGCTTTATAGCTAATGACAATGAGAATAAGGTTAAGTAAACCTTATTCTCATTGCGCAGCCAAATACTTTGTACGCCTAATTTCTATTTGTTAAATCTATACTAATAACTGGAGAGCCGGTTTTCTTTTGTCCGTTTATACTGCAAAAACTACTGAACTGATCAGAATAATACTTATATCATAATACGCATCGTACTTAGGAAAAGGTTTTAATATATATTATCTTGGTAATTACTTATCCGGAACCTACTTTTTTTGACTTATTATAGAAAATATAATGAATTTTATTGTAACTAAATTTATTCTATTCCATTGTCATTTTAAATCTATTGGTTATATTTATTTATCAACTAGCAACCCGTCCTCGCTTCGCTTCGGTTTTAGTCGCCTTACCCTCGTAGTTTCCGTTCCCGTGGGAATACCGGGATAAAATATAGCCTATGTTACTCCCTGATAGCGACAGAGGGGCGTAAGCATGCACACTCGAACACCACGTCGCCTTCGCCGTTGGACCGACCAACGGAGCAGGGTTACTTGTCATCAGTGGTCGGCCCGACGAAAACCTGAGTATGCTGGTAGTTTATTATTTTTTTTAATACAACACCCTGCACTAAGGAAATAATTCATGAGTTGCGGGGGACTTACAAACTTATAAATAACGGACACAAATTACATCCAAACTCCGAACAACAATTTGTGGATCGCACAAAATGTTGTACTGCATGGGATTCAAAGTCTCGACACTGGCACTATAGATTTTAACCACTATACTATCTGTGCAGTCAATGGAGATCAAACGGATATTTGGGAATGGGATCCATGATAGAAAGAGAATTAAGAAACACTACAGACGATGACAAAAAAAAATACCAAGTTATTTTCTCAATTTTATATATTTCATTAAAGTAAATAAAATATTTGTTTGATCTCTTGAGTATACGGGTACGATATAATTTGTCAGTCCGTCTTTAGCCATAAATTAAAATAATCATGAAAAATTTTGCACTTATTTTATTGTGACACAAATAAATGTCGAATGAAATGTTAAAGTGACTCATCATATGACTGACTTCACGTTAACGATCGTCGGTTAAATTATTTGAATACTAGCCGACCCAGTGAACTTCGAACCGGCCATATTTTTTTCCGTAAATATATTTTCTAAATTTCCGAAAATATAGTCTCTAATAGAAGAACCGTTACGGCTTTGTCAGGAAAGATTCAATAGTCTTGATCGCGGCATTGTTAATGATGATCCAAAGAGAATACAAATTACTGATTATTTCTGACAAACTTATAATTATCAAATTTTCAACCATACTTAATCATAGACAAAATTACGTTTAGCTGTCATTTGCGTTTTGTTATTACATATCAAATGTGTTTTCGTTATACTACGTTTCTTAGTGACTTGTATTCTCTTTGACGTCTTATGTCACGTCCCACGGGAATGCAATTGAACGGGATAAAAAGTATCCTATGTCCTTCTCCTGGTTCTAAACTACATCCCCACCAATTTTAAGTGAAATCGCTAGAGCCGTTCTTGAGTTATAAATGGTGTAACTAACACGACTTTCTTTTATATATATTGATTGTTCATAAAATTGAGATTAAAACAATTCTGGAGGTTATTGCACTTTGTTCGGTTAGCCAATGAGCCGGAAGCACGACTTTCTGAGGGTGTTTGCATGTGGTCACTATCACTTACCATAAGGTGTGCTGTTTGCTCGTTTGCCACCAACAGCAATAAATAAATACTTCACGAGCTACTATCATACTTGGCAAATATATAAAACCAGCTAAGTACGAGTTGGAGTCGCGCACGTAGAGTTCCGTACCATTATCTATGAAAATTGCGTTTGTTGTATTGGAACCCCCTTAAATATTTCTTTTTAGTATTTGTTGTCATAGCGGCAAGAGAAATACATAATTTGTAAAAATTTCAACTGTATAGCTATCGCAGTTCTTGAGGTACAGCCGGGTAACAGACGGACGGACATACAGGGAAGTCTTAGTAATATGGTCCCATTTTTACCCTTTGGGTATGGAACCTTAAAAAAGTGGTATATTTATAGTATGTCATCATCATCATCATAGCTCATATAAGTTCCAATGCTGGGCTAGCTCCTTCACAATAATAGGGAAATTGACCTATTACACCACGCTGGTCAGGAAAGTTGGTATAGGGTTTTATTTTGAGCTGTCCGTCTCTTGAACAGTTCTTTTAAGCATAATATATCCCTTAGTCGTCTTTTACAACATCCACGAGCAAGAGGAGGAGAAAGAGTGAAATTGTATTCTTACTCCGTAACCACACGGAAGAGTATAACATGGAATAATATAATAAAGTATAAGTCTTATATCTTTAAACGAGCAATTCTTGTATATATATATTCAGGATCTCGGCAACGGCACCAACGATTTTGTTGAAACTTGGCATACTAGAGGATTCGGGTCCAAAAATCGATCTAGATAGGTTTTATTTATAGAAAATGTTGTTTTGTCAGTGTTTTTAGTAAAACAAACAATGAAATTAAATTTTAAAAGAATATGAATTCAAATTTCGTTGTCAACGTCATGAGTTACGATAGCTCAGATGGGAAGTTGACAGGTCCTAATTTTGATTTTGTTGACATTCAAACAGCGTCGGTTCGAATCTCGGTGTTATTATTATTCTCTGTTTGTAATTTTTTATATATTTTTCATTATTTATTTTTTATTTTTTATAAATATATATCTAAATAAATTCGATAAAAATATTCCGAGCGAAGCTCGGTCAACCAGATATTATTATATAATATGAGCGGTACTCGTTGAGGACTTATAACTTAAAGAGAAGTCTGAGTAATCTAAAGATTTACGACAATTCAACTCTTAAACGGGTATAAATTGTACAATCGAAACTATTCTCCTTTTTTGTGGTAGGCTTGTGGTAGGTCTGGACACACCCCGCCCAACCTCGCCGGGGCAACGGATAAGTGGCGTGCAGACCCATAAGCAAGCGTATTCCCTCCCCGTCACCATTGGGTCGACAACTGGTACCCATTCCTTGACATCCGTGGCTGGCCCAGTGGATTAGCGGCACAGTGGATTACCAGCCCAGCAGATTACGGGCCCAGCGGATTACCGGCCTAGCAGATTACCGTCCCAGTGGAGTACCGGCCCAACGGAAAACTGTTCGCCCTAAGAATATAAAACGTTGTACACGACTACCTTTTTTGACGTATAACGAGAACATAAAGCAAAGATTTTATGGAAACGTATATCCTAGTTCCTTCTAGGATATACGTTTCATCAATCTCAGCTCTTACATATCTCACTGCTGGTCTCAAGCCTTACGTTATTATTATATGCATATTGCTTAATAGTCTTTTACGAAGTCGAAGGACAAGATAGGAAGGTGGCTGATTTTATTCCTACTTTGACACCACACGGAACCTAAGAGGAAAAAAAATTAAAATACTTTAGTATAAAAAAAGCTCGTGCTCCAGATATGAAATTAACACAATTTATGTAGACAAGTTCTAGCTAACAGAAAGACGTGCTCTACAGTGTGTAATTTTACACGAACAATTTGGAGCCACTTTTTACCTTCTCACAGCTCAAAAACTATTTTATATAAACATCTCAAATTTGGCTCATATATTGAGACTTACGAGATACATATGTACTCCAAACTTCATAGACACATCTCTAACAGTTATCTAATATTAACATACATAATATACATAGATTACATATTACAAAAATGGAATTCGTGTTTATGTAATATAGATCAAACATTTTGTTGAGAATGGGCTTACTATACCTGCTATTAATATACTTATAATGTTAATATGTTATATTTAGAACACTATTTAAATCAATGGTTTGGTTTTTCTACTCATAGTTCGGCCTGTTAACGTCTTCTGTTAGTAATAGATCTCATAAACAGTGGATAATAGCGTAATTACTACGCTGGGTATGCGAGTTGTCGGTTACAGTTATTATAGTTTCACTAACCAGTATTACTATCTATTCTCTTGCTGATCCCTTAGGTGATTTTTAGACTCTTAAGACAGCACAAGAGAAGCTGCGATGACTTAAGTAGTCATGTATAATGAGAATTAAGTAGTGAGGGATCTTGAGGAGATAGAGTTTGTAGATTAGGCCTTCATGCCAAACCTTGTCGAATGCTTTCGCTACGTCTAGGAATAATACACCCGTATATCTGTTCATGATGAACTGACTACTTGTGTATTCTACCAAACGGTGAACTTGTTGTACGCAGCTGTGTTTAGCTCGGAAGCCAAACTGTGCGTCGGGAACGAGGTTGTTAGCCTCGGCGAATGTACGTAGTCTACTGAGAACTATTCGTTCGTAGATCTTACCTAGACCTCTTAGTAGACTAATCGGGCGCTAACTACTAGGTTCGGTACGGCGCTTGCCGGGTTTGTGGATTCCTATTACCACGGCCTCTTTCCATTGCGCGGGAAAGATGTTATTATTTAGTGCTGCATTGAAGATGCAGCACAACAGGATTATCAAGTGGGCGGGGAATAATTTAATGACTTTATTTGAGATTCCGTCCGAACCTGGGGCTTTCCTGGTTTTGAGACCCCTGACTAACGATTCGACCTCATCGGTGGTCACTGCTGGGATTGGCTGATCGGGGCTGTCGTTTCCTAATGAGCGCGAGAGAGTGTTACGACGTTCCACTTCGTCGGCGATGAAGCGATGATTCGCGGCGTCGGGGTGTAGTGTACTCGGCGTACACTGAAGCTCCAAGCAGTCGGCCAGGCATTCTGACTTTTCATCGTCCATGAATGCCGGAGGCTGGTTGGGTCTGGTGAGAGGAGGGAGAGTGGACACGATGTCTTTTTTGAGTGAGCGGGAAAGCTGCCAAAAGGCTGTGTGAGAGGGTTCTAGCTCCTCGATCATGGCGTTCCATTTGCTCTGTCTCAATTTTTTAATTGCTTGTTTAACCTCCCTCTGGGGTGACCGTAGGCGGGTACGGTTGTCCTCCGTAGGGTAGCGGTCATAAGCGCGTGTCGCGGCGTTTTTCCGTCTCAACAAGTCACGGACGTCGTCTGGCAGGCGCCATTTACGATCGCTCGTATCTGGTACCGGCCGCGAGCAGTCGTCCATTATCGACTGCACGTGGCTTGTGAGCGAGTCGATCGCCTGAGAGGTATCTTCCTTAGACGTAATGTCTTTGGGAATTTGATCAAGGTGGACCGACGAGGTTGACTTGAGATTTTTCTCTAGCCGTGCCCAGTCAGTCGCTATCTTGGTCCTTTCGTTGTTGTGGCTTGAGGGGCCGGGGGTGCGGGAGGCTAATTCCAGAGTCACCGGGCGGTGATCTGAGTCTAACTCGTGTTGAACTTCTATTGAACATAAACGAAGGTTTATGTTTTTGAGAAGAAAGATATCGAGTATGTCCGGCCTGTGCGAAACGTTAAAGGGGAAGTGTGTCGGCTCTATGGGCGCTATGACATCAAATCCCAGTCTGTCAGCGAATAGCTCTAAAGTCTTGCCCCTCGTATTGGAACTTTGACAGCTCCAAGAGGTGTTCTTGGCGTTAAGGTCACCGCCAATGATGACGGCGCCTCCCAATTCTAGCAAGGCTTTTAGATCTTTTTCAACCAACTGTTTCGAATGTTCTCTATTGGGAGAGAGATATGCGGATACAAGGGTGATAGGCTGATGGCCTGAGAGGGCTAGTCTGCAAATTAAAGCTTCAATGTACATCAGAGGGGGCGGATCCACAGGTGTGCAATGCAGCGACCTTTTGTAGTAAATGAGCGTTCCACCTATTGGTGAGGTTGTCCTATCATTGCGAACTACATTATAGTTCGCGATTCTAGGGTCCCTGTTGAATGGTTTTAAGAACGTTTCTTGTACTAACAAGATGTCGAGCTGGTGTTCCCGAAGGAATGTGCCTACTTCATCCCTCTGTTGGGTAAGGCTATTAGCGTTGAATGTCCCTACTTTGAGGTGTCTGGGTTTAACTCTGCCGGGAGTGTACCTATCCATTTTAGTTGAATTTGAGTGAGCCTAGACGCTCTAACGTGGGGGCGAATTTGATTGCTATATTAAGGAGGGCGAGGTTGTTTCCCTCGTTCTTTCTAAGATCGGCTGCAATTTCGCGGATTTCCGCGAAATTGATTTGAGCCGCGAAGTTGGCCACCAGGGCTAGATCTGGATCTAGTCCTTGGGGGGCTTTTGGGGGCGCGCTTTTAGCGATGACGATGGGAAGGGGGGCGCCCTGAGGGGGCTTGGGATTACCACCGGTGGGCTGGTTTGGCCCGGTTGTTGGTGGTTTGGGTTGAGATGTTGCGGGTGGGGCAGCGGGCTGCCTGTTGGGTAGGGTTGGGAAAGCCTCCTTGCTGGTTAGCAGGGGGCGAGCCCACGCATTGTGGGTTGGTAAGGGGGCTGGGACGAAGGTCTTGTTATAGTACAAGGCCTTGCCGTTTGTGTTGGGCTGGCGGACTAACCTCCTCGGCGCTCTTGGGCAGCCGCGGTAGTTAGCCGGGTGTCCGTATTCTCCACAGAGAACACACGCTGGTGGCTCTTTGCAGAGTGAGATGTCCTTTGGCCGTTCACACTGAGAGGTGTGATGGTCACCTAGGCACTTAACGCACCTAGGACGGGCAAAGCAGTTTTTGGACGAGTGTCCATACAGTTGGCACTTGTGGCATTGTGCCAGGTTGCCATTTTTGTGTGGGGGCTCAACCGAGACCCCAGATAGACCGCAGATGGTCTTAATTTTAAAAATACCTTTACCCTCTGCGTTATTTGTAAGGCAGACGAGTATCATGTTGAGGGGATAACGACCCCTACCCCGGATCATCCGGTGTACTTCTACAACCGGTAGATCCTGGGTTTTAAGAGATTCTAGAATCTCTTTGGTCTCAATTTCCCTCGGTACGTTGCGTATTACAAGCACGCAGAAGTTTGGCTTCAGGGAGGGTGTACGTATGGTAGGGAATCTGTTGATTCCCTAGCATTTTTGATACAGAACGGTGGTCGGCTGACGAGTGAAGGTCCACTCGTATACCTTGGGGGGTGGATTTCGCAGATTTATACGAAATCCTGTTAGTGTTTAGCCATGCGGAGATGGCTAGCCACTTCTCCTTGTCCCTAATATATAGGGGCGGCGGAGCGAGTGATTTTTTGACCGTCGGTGGGGCGACGGTGTTGCTGTCCGTAGGTGGTGGGGCAGCGGTTAGGGCTGCCTGTGAGACGACTGGGGGGGCCGGAGCGGCCGTGGCGGTCGTTGCAGGCGGGGCTGCGGCAGAAGTTGTTGCAGAGTCAGTCTGCTTGATTTTTGGAGTCTTAGAGGGGGCCTCTTTGGTGTTTTTGGTCCTTTTGCTCCGTTTGCGAGAGCGGACCTCGATGAATGAACCCTCATTGGGCGAATCTTCCGACTCGGAGGAGGAGGAAGACGAGTTTGAGGAGGAAAAAGCAGACTCTGTTTCCATCGCCGTACCGACGGCCGGTAGTTCCGGTTCGAGTGGCTGGGCGGTGGATCGAGTGGGTTTCGGTTGCGGAGGGAGGATTGTTATCGCTCCGAAATGTTGAGCGATATATGCTTTAATTTCTGGAATTGCCAAAAGGGCGTCAATCGTAATGGTTTTTTCCGCCATCGTGGGCTAACGGAAAAACAAACGATAATTAGAAGGGAGTGTAAAAACCAAGCGCCCTGGGTGGGGTACCCTGGGTTGTGTGTGGTGCGTGTCCCTCCCAACCGGGTGCAGGTCGGGAGGATGAGTACTTAATTAGTGTGCCCTAAGCTTGTAATCCTTCGCCAATCTTAATGTGCGATAGGTTCCTAGCTGCTCGGGCCGTTAGGCCTTCGCAGAAAAATGTTGAAAAGCCGTAGATTAGGTCCGACTAGGAGATCCCCCAAGGCCGGATGCTCTAACCCCTTCCGATTGTTAGCTCTGCCCTGAAGGGGCTCGGCAGGCAAATCGGGGCCTTGCCTCACCCGGCTTCGTTGACACCGTGAGGTTTCCGCCGGGGACCAAACAATATGGTTTTCTGCCCTGAGGGGGCCAAAATGGGTTGACTTTTTATCTACCAACGGTAGAAATCTGCACTCGACGTCTTGAGAAAGTCGACTCGTGCAGTTGGGATCCGGCAACACCTGCGTCCAAACAGCGAAACTGCCACAGACAACCGTATACACGGCCACCCGGAGCGGGCCACTGAACGGCCACAGACGTTGAACAAGATGGCGGCTTGACGCGACGCGTGGTTCGCTGCGAGAGCGAGCGAGACGGAGCGAGAACGCACGACCGCAGGGGGCGGGTGCGGGGTGAGCGCGGCGAAATGGAGAGCAGCGAGGCGCACGTCCGTGCGCTACGGGTCTCCGACGCGGAATGATTTGCCGTTTAATACGACAACACGTGCCACTCAAATACACATATTACCCCTTGCGCCAGCGATCAGCGACTGACAAGTGACGACTGTCGAGCGACCCTAAGTGATAATGACCAAGAAGAAGATGAGTCAACTCCGATTTTGTCACACGCCCAGGCATTATCAACAGTTAATGATTTAAGACGCTATGTAACTTCTTTAAATCAATTGCATTGCGGAAATTAAATTACGTTGAAAATCTTGTATTTGCTAATCCCTCAAAATCTTTTTGTCAAACTAAAATGAGTGATTATATTGAGTAACGTAATAATAATAAAGATTTTTTTTTAATTTTTAAATATTTTTTATTTTTAATATTTAAAAATGTATCTAGTAGTAAGTATATTAAATAAAGAAAATAAACAACATTTTATTTAGGTAATTTTAAATGTTAAATTCAATACGTAGCTATTCAAAATAATAATAGAATATAATATAATAGGGGCACGTTTTTCCCCTTTCCCGCATAATACGCTTTCCCGTCTAAGACGCGTTTTTGGTCTGGTCCCTCCGAAATCGTCTTAAACGGGTTTTACTGTATTATGTTTTGATCACCACTCATTTTTTTATAATCTTCGACTTAACTCATAAAAGTTCCACTTTTAGGTACGATTAAGGGCCTTCTCCAGATGAGAAATTAAATTTAGAATTAACGGGGAAATTAAGCTACTACACCAAGATACTCAGGCTGTTTAAAAAAGGGTTTTATTTCGAGTTTGCTTCAATACTTAATCGATTTAATATTATCCACAGAAAAAAAACTAGTGATGATGAAGTGACTGTATATTTACTCCATCATCATGAGTATGTAAAATTACCACACGGAACTTTTTACAATAAATATATCAAATTATTTTTATATCAATTAATTACAAATCATTCTTGTATTAATGCCCCTTTTTCCTTCTTTTCTACATTGAGAACACAATGTGTCACCACCACTTATTTTGTAAGGAAGATATTAAAACCGAGCGAAGGATCACCAGAAAATTGGTAACGCCATCTAAAATCGCTAAACACCTAACTGCTATCGACAGCAATTGTGAGATTAATTGCCTATTTGAAATTTTATTGTAGTACAGATGTATGTACATATGATGAATAATAAGTTTGACTTTTGTTATTTTGATATATACGAGTACATACTAATTCGTACAAAAATTACATAACTGTACATGATCTTAAACTAAATGAGTAAAATTCAAAAAGACAAATATAAGAATTTGTTGCAAAATTTTTATTTCATTGACGCTTTTGTTCCTCAAGTCGATCCTAAAAAATCTTGATCACTAGTCGGTTCTAGGCATTAAAGGTAGCAAAAATTGTATCGTTCCTATTAATTACGAATTTTCTATTTATAGTTTTTTAATATATTCTATCGTTCCTATTAATTACGAATTTTCTATTTATAGCTTTTATTGTATTATATCGTTCCTATTAATTAAGTATTTTCTATTTAAGCCGATCCATAATTTAATGCTTATTAATTGCTGTTTGTAGGTAGTATAATTATTTTGCTTTTTATTTTATATTTTAACGTTGTAATTAATACTCATGGCAGCTTTAAATACATTTTTTATAAGCTTCCAAATTACGAAAAAAAAATGGTCCACCGATTAACAATCGCTATTTTACAAAATTCCAGCTACAAATTAGCAATCAATTATCAGATAGGTCTTGAGATCAGTAGTAATTTTCATGTTATGCTAGTACGCTAGCTTCAAACATAGTTTACAGAGTGTTTCAAAGGTTGAAAATATTTGTTGCTTTACAGAAATACAATCACTATTGTATAAATTTGCAACAACAAAATAGAAACCAAACGTTAGAAAGATTGTGGAAGTTAGTAGCGTAAAAGCCGGATAGTTGCCTCAGACGGATACATGCCCCGGTTTTTAATACACTATGTTAGGAATATGTGTTGTGTTCAAGCTTTACTACAATAAGTAGTGACCTCCCGTAGGCCTCAGTTCCGCGAAAGCCATAGGAATTTGGGTATCTATATGTTTTGTCCATGTAAGCAAAAATCTTCCACGGCTAAACTTTGACGGACTTTATAATTATATTGGTAAATAATTTCTATTGAATATTTTTTTAACTGAGCGTGGTTCTAGGCAACTTTTTATTTCTTTGCATGCATTAGAGATTAAATTACATTGTTTATTATATTTTATTACTAAATATTTTTTATTTATTTCCTACATAAAAAGGGCAAGTATCCGTATCAAAAAGAATAGTCGTTGCCCCTAGAGTGACTAAAATTTTTTTAACATGCAACGATTTTATTTTATTGTTGTTTTTCGAATTTGCTATGAATCTAACTTATTGTAAACAAAATAAATATATACTTAACTGATTTATATATTTATTCTAGATAAGCAAAATAACTCGCAAATATAAGCGAAAACTAGGTGGCGCCACACAATAGAAAATACGACTAACAAGTATCAATTGATAATGATTGCGTAGAATGTTTTGATAATTTAAATTTGACTAAATCAAAATCAGATTGGATTGAATGTGAGATGTGTCGGATGTGGTTGTATGAAATATGTACAAAATTCAAAAACTATTGTATGAGATGTGGAAAGTTAGAAACCGTAGCTTCTGGTAAAAAGTGTAGGTGTTAATACCAAAGTTGATTAACAAATTGTTGTAAGATAAATGCTAATATTTTATAATAACTTACATAACTTTAAGTTTGAATAATATTTTTATAATTAAATCATTAAAACTAAATATTATTTAATAGTGTTAATTAATATTTCAAATTATAGGTACTTAATAAAATATCTCATTGTCAGTAAACTCTAAGGACTGTTAAATATATAATAAAGATTACTTTAATTGCTATAAATTTCTTTTTATCGAAAATAAAAATCATACCGAAGTAACTACCCCCGTACAGGGCAAGTATTCCCCAGGCCAAGTATATTTTTTTTGGATAATGATTTGTTTGTTAAGACAACATAAGGGTTTATATCTTAAGTCTAAAAAAGTAAAGTTATCTAATCGACACAACAAATAAAACCTATTTAATAGTTATATTTTTTTATGTTCCAATACTAGGTATAGAATTGTCTCGTGGACGATAGGTATACTAGCGAAAGTATATTTGAAACAACATATAGGTCAGGTACCGAATAATTATACCTGCCCACATACCTTACACGTTCCTTACGCCCATTTTATAACTGTGCCATCTTGAAGTAATGGAGTACGTTGACAGTAAAGAGCTACTGTTAGGTGAGCCATCGAATTAATATGCACCGTGCCAAGGCCAATAGGTGGGAGGAATTTGCGCATCAGTTACATGTCGCTTAATATCACCACGGATGCGGTGTGGTCAGATCCTAGCCTAACCATTAACCAAAAAAGATAAATCCGGATGTAAATATAATTATTGTAAATAAAACTACTTTTACGGATTATATCGCGTTTGTATTTGATTTATGATTGCCCGACGTTTCGAACACTTTGCAGCATTCATGGTCACGGGCGGACTAAGGTGTCTCACGTCCAACAAGTAATCGTTATTACAGACATTTATAATTATCTACCCGATACAGAAATTAATTATAAATTTATTAAATTTTTACCCACATTTTAGTACAAATTTATTGCCAGTGTAAGAAGAAAATGATTCTATATGATAAAATTATATTGTTTATGGTTAGTAATTATTAATTATTAAATTTGTAGCAATTATTGTTACAATTTGTTGATTTAAAACTAACAAAACTAATATACTACCACCGGATCGGAACGCGGCCACACTGAGAAAGATCCGGCAAGAAAACTCAGGGGACTTGATGCTAAATTAATATTGATTTTTAATTTTAGATGCGGCTTACTTTGTCTTACTAAAAGATTTTTGATTTATAAAATTATCTTTAACTATTATTATTGTGGGTCAAATCTATACAATAAGTGCTCACAGTATCATGCAGTCTTGTGGTGGTCTCTTTGGATTTATTTTTAATTATGTTTATAACAGGATCCCAGCTTGATGGACTTGTGGTTTATCAAACCTAATGTTATGGCGGGAGCTTGATAAACCTCAAGTCCTCGCAAAGGAACACCGATACCTGCCTAGAATGGTACGCGAGGCTATTGAAATCAAAAAACACAAAAATTTCAAAAGAGAGGATGGCTGGGTATTACCATCAAGCTGGGATCCTGTTATAAACATAATTAAAAATAAATCCAAAGAGACCACCACAAGACTGCATGATACTGTGAGCACTTATTGTATAGATTTGACCCACAATAATAATAGTTAAAGATAATTTTATAAATCAAAAATCTTTTAGTAAGACAAAGTAAGCCGCATCTAAAATTAAAAATCAATATTAATTTAGCATCAAGTCCCCTGAGTTTTCTTGCCGGATCTTTCTCAGTGTGGCCGCGTTCCGATCCGGTGGTAGTATATTAGTTTTGTTAGTTTTAAATCAACAAATTGTAACAATAATTGCTACAAATTTAATAATTAATAATTACTAACCATAAACAATTTATTTTTTTCATATAGAATCATTTTCTTCTTACACTGACAATAAAATTGTACTAAAATGTGGGTAACAATTTAATAAATTTATAACTAATTTCTGTATCGGGTAGATAATTATAAATGTCTGTAATAACGATTACTTGTTGGACGTGAGACACCTTAGTCCGCCCG
This sequence comes from Lymantria dispar, assembly GCA_032191425.1. Taxonomy (NCBI): domain Eukaryota; kingdom Metazoa; phylum Arthropoda; class Insecta; order Lepidoptera; family Erebidae; genus Lymantria; species Lymantria dispar. The sequence continues at coordinate 23,633,448 of CM063452.1, read as the reverse complement.
TGACCATGAATGCTGCAAAGTGTTCGAAACGTCGGGCAATCATAAATCAAATACAAACGCGATATAATCCGTAAAAGTAGTTTTATTTACAATGTGTAGTGCTCGCGTAAACATCAGATATCATTATGTAAGTATAATTATCTTAAATATTAGACATTCATCTAATTATGGGCCTATTTGTTTTACCATTTAGAAATTTTCCCTCTCTGAGTGTGTGCCTATACCAACACGTTTGACCAGCGTGGTATAGTAGGTAAATTTCCCTCCTATTAAGGAGGAGGCTCGAGCCCAACAGTGGGATGTATATGAGCTGGGATGATGATGAGTATCATATGTTACATACTTGTTCATTTTGCAATCCACTAATACTCAATTGTTCTCAGTGAGGGTGTAGTGTTCCGGTTTAGTGAAATAATAAACGTAAAGTAAAATTTGGTAGGTAGGTATAAATTTGTCTTACGTACTTATTAAATACGCGTTAAGTAAGCAATATACGCCAGGTAGGTAATAATAAGTAGCCATACAACCTATCATCATCATCATCATCATCGCAGCCCACATACGTCCCACTGTTGGGCTCGGGCCTCCTCCACAATGGGAGGGAATTTGACCTACTATACCATGCTGGTCAGACATGTTGGTATAGGGTTTCATTTCGAGTTTTCCTTCTCTTGCACAGATGTTATGTGCACATTATATCCCATAGTCGTCTTATACGACATCCACGGGCAAGATAGGGAGTGGTGAATTGTATTCTTACTCCGTCACCACACACACACAACCTATAAATTCGGTTATTCAAATCAATCACTCGCTAATTACATGACGTGGGTAGTAACAATAAGCTAAAGTATATAATCACGTGTAGTGCAGATGTGTGCACGCTACTAACACCCCCCATCCTGTGGTATATGCTTGTAATATAAAAGTTACGATAACTTGTTTAAAAAATGGGAGAGATAATTTACTTACCTATTTATTGTTATAGAAAAAAGTCCCCTACTAATAAAATATTTAATAAATCAATTAAAATCAACTTTATTTAAATTAATGAATAACAATAATAAGGTTAGGTTATTTATTAACAATAATAATTAGGTATTCCGTCGGGCCGACCACTGACGACAAGTCACATCTGCTCCGGTGGTGGGCCCAATAACGAGGTGACGTGGGTACGGGTGGGTTATGGGCCCGCGCGCCGTACTTTCATCGCCCCGGACGGAATGGACCGCGCGTGCGCTTACCATAGCCCAACCACAAAAAAAGAAGGTGGGTATATCTGTCTAGATTTTATTTTCGAAATTTTATACCTTTTATATTATTTTATTTTATTTTATTTTTATATTAATATGTATCTTTCTATTTGCACACGTGAGCAAGGTTAAAGTAGTAACAACGTATCCTTTATTATCACAAATTGTAGATAATACACAGATAGATATGATATCTGCTCTAGTGATTAGTTTACTTTTGATCAAAGGTCTCAAACTTTTTGGAAAACGTATGCATAACGTATCCATTATTGTTTTATGTCAGAACCGAAAATTTTCAGAAATTGGTAAAAAATAAATTATAACCTAAAAAATTAGGACTTTTAAAAAGTGGAACGAACACATCCATATCTCGGCCCTTACTGAGAAATGATTGTGCAATAGGTAAATATGTAAGTAACGCGTGACTTTTGTGCTATTTGGTTTTTGAACGAACTGATTTTGACAGATCACGCGTTAAGAGAGTTGGCGGTTTCAATTATGTAAGTGGAACTAATAGTAATATCGGAAGCACACGATGTGTGGATATATCAAATCTGCTAAGTTTAAAAAACTTGTGATATGCACTAACAGTAGCAGCACTTAGTTTAATGCACCTCGGGAGGTAGAGGTGTTATAATAGGCTATTTTGTAATAGATCCTTGCACAGTGAACTCCTCGTATAGCTTGGATTTAAAACAGAGGCTTGAATAGGAAGCTTACTGCTACTACCCTTCGACCCGGAGCTTAAAAGGAAGGAAATTTAATTAAAGGAATATTTCCAACATTCCTATAGATAAATTTAAGCATTTTATAAAGATAAACCATTTGCTAAAATGTTTATCACCTTCTGATGGAGTGTGTTCAGTATAAGTGGAATAGATAGAGGATTCTTACACTAATAAGACTAAACAGAAATTATAATGGCATCACTTAAGGAGGGAAATACGTGTAGACGCCTGTTTTCGAGCAAATTTTCATCAATTATTTTAAGGTATAAAAAATTAATATTATTTATTCAAACTTTTAGGTTATTTTATACATATATTGAAGAGTAAAAATTTATATTTACAAGAATAAAACTTAAATAGTAGTAAAGATATCAGCTGATACATCTCGTAAGTTTACGTCCGACTTCGCAACTGGTGTACATCATGGAGGCCATAGTTTTTATCTGAAATCAATGAAACAAAATTATTACTTTTTTATATATGTATCTTCTATATGAACCTCATTTTAAAGAAAAAAAAATAATTTGCATTTTTTAGAGGGCTGTGAAAGTAAGTCATGTTTTTTTACCACTTTTTTGTATATTGTTTATTATAAAAAAATTAGTTAAAATGCAAATATCGCTTCTGATTGAGGTTCATATTCAGTAATGTAAAGAAATCATAGACCAAATTTCAAGATGACTCGTTAAAAACTTTTTAAGCTAGAGTGTACACTAGTTCGAAAAAACTAATTTTGAGAAAAACGCGTTTAAAAAGTAAGTGATAAAAAAGTTAACATAAAGTATTAAACGAATTGAAACAACTTACCAATTAATCAGCTATTCCAGCACCATATTATAAACCTTCTTCGGCTTCATATGCTTCATTTTGAGCTTGTAACTTTTTTTTCCGTGCTTTTCGGGCTAGGACACTAATGTTTCTAGTAGCTTCTACTAAACGAATAAAATAAAAGAACATCTGCTCATGTTCCACTAAACCGCTTGTAACTTTTGAACGAATAATAATTTTGACCTGAAATTTTAACTGTGTATTTTTCAATAGTTTTACAAGCGAAGTATGACAAAAAAATAATTCAATTTTTTTAAGCCTCTACACGTATTTCCCTCCTTAATACTAATTGGTAAGTATAAAAGCTAACATGACTTGAAAATTATTAATGATCTTTGAGATCAATCTTTCTAGTAAACTAAATTCCACTTTAGTAATACCAAGTGTCGTGTCGCAGTATTTAATTGACATGCACATCGTCATCATCATCCTCTTCATAATCATCATTTTCATCATCATCACAGCTCATACGTCCAACTGTTATCCTCGAGTCTCCTCCACAATGGGAATAAATTTTAGCTATTATAATAATATCATGCAGGTCCAACAGTTTAGTTTGACCAGCATGGTATAATAGCTAAATTTATGGTATAATACGAGATTATCTCCTCTTGTTTAGATATTATTTATATATTTTAATCACTTAGTCTTTTACGACAACAACATGCAAGAAAGTTATGGTGATTTGTATTCTTACTCCGTCACAATATCAAAAATATATACATAATTGTTATTTTATTGCTTACGTTATACCATTTTTCATGTGTCTTATCCATTTTGCTACGCCACCTAGACATCAATACTTTCTTTGACAGTACTAGCATTTAGGGTGTGGTCATATTAAGTGGCAGATATTGTGCTATTAAAATATTAACCACATGCGATCATAGACTTAACATAAAATAGTTCATGACTGGAAGCTTGATTTTATTGCGTCCACATTAATTTCTTTTTAGTAAATCAGCGACTGAGTAGATATGATATATGTATAATCAATATAGAGGACCAAATACATTTTAAATTGTTATATGTTCTATTCTGTTTGAATATAACCTAATTGCAGTTTCACACATTTCAACTTTAGAGCCAATTTATAAAATAATTTTTAGACATCGCCATTTTGATCTGTTGTTGACAACGGTCTATAAATCAAGAAAACAGTTCTTTATTTCAGAGTGTCTACGACTATTTTCCTAATGACATAAATGTCTCACAGAGAAGGGGTAATATAATTGCCGTGCTCGGCATGAATGTGGACGATCCTAGTTGATGATGAAAGATTGCCAGGAAATCACTATTGCTCAGGCTACAGGACATTTTTTTGTCAATTTTTGACTGTCATGGGAAACTAAGAGGTAGTGAAATTTTATTCTTAATCCAGGGAGCCTAAAATAACAGACAACCTAACATTGTCATTATTATTTGATTTTTTATACTCACTATTTATAAGAATATTAAAATATAAATATTAATATCAGCACAGATTTTGCTGATCATTGTACTTGATTACATATTTAAATGCCTTTTCTTACGCGACAATAGCTTTGTTGCTCAGCGTGATTTTCCTGAAAAACTCTTACAAAATGGATGATAAAAAATGTTGTGCATATTTACCCATTGTGGCCAGGATATAAGAATATAATATGTAAAAATGGCTGAGATCACCAAGACACTTTGCCTCCTGGGAAACTCATAACAATCACTGTGACTGAGACAGTCTGGCGTGGCGTTTAAGACACGATTCTCCTTAACAAGACCTATATTTATTGTACAGTACTGTATTATTTACCTTGTAGTTTCTATAACTGTAATCTTGCAGTTGTTCGCACAGTAATTTAGACTAAAATAAAATAAAAAAAAAAGTATGTAGAGTGGAAAATAATATCGTTAGTGATCCCAATCTCAAGGACATACTGGAATCACTGGAGTAGGGGAGAGAGACTTCAGGTCACTCTGTGTACTTTGAGGAACTTTTAACTTGGTACCATCTTCACCCTTTTACCACCGCACCACTCGACTTGTGGGATTTGGAATGAACTATCTACTGCTGCTCCGGGGCGCTATGATAGATCCTTTTTTAAATGCAGTTTAAGAAGGGCATTTTTTTACAAAATATAGTGACCTAGCTATACTAAGATCCATGAACAACAGTATCCCTTATCATCAGATGTTCTACTTACTCATTTGTCCTCATTAAATAGCATTACAAAATAAAAAATAAAATTTAAACGTTGATCAAATTTATTTGCCACCTATTTTTTACCTTGTAATTTTTCTGAAGCATCTATTTTTGGAATAACTTCATTAAGTATAATTTTATTTCGCATCTGGATTGAATGCTACTATGTATTGTATTACCATAGAATTATTTGGCAAATAGCCCATTTTTTGTTTGTTATTATTTTTGTTCACATAAAACGGGCTAGAAAGTAGTGCAAAATGTTCGACTCTGGTAAATGAAATTGTAATTCGTTTTTGTTCTACTGTAGCGTATAAAATGAAAATGGTCTGAAACTAGTTACAGATTAGTATTTTCTAGTAATGATATGTATTTACCAACACCCCTTATCCTGTTTATTATATATACCTATCAATTATGTATTGTTGTTAGGTAACACTAGTAACATTGGGGAGAAATGCTGAGTGCCCAATCTGCGTCTTGAGGAATTCGATACGGACTCATCACGAGTATATTCAAAGACTGCAGTGCTATATATAGAAAAGTCAATGGTACCATCCATTTTCAGTCTGGTGATAAATATACTTTACATGTGGGAACATTATACTTCTGTAAAGTTTTAATAAATACTTAGGCTATATTTTACGCTAGATCTCATAGTGCTAAAGAGGATATTTTGTCAAAGACTGCCCTATCCTTATATTGCAGGGGACTTTACAAATATTCAATTAACGAATAAAAATTACATCTAGACTCAACACAATAATTTACAGATCACACCAAGTATTATTCTGAGAGAATATTGAATCCGCGTTGGGCCCCATAGATACAAGTACTTGTGACTGATGCGCCCTAGCCACGATTGCGGATAGATAGACCGAGGATTAGTGCGCTACCCACAGAGAGATCAACCACATGAGAATGGAGGGCTCGGCAACGTGTTATTGTTACCGGGGCGTCAAAGGGCACGGTACCCGAAAGGATAACCTGCTGGGTTGGCCATGGATATCAAGGAAGCGGTACCAATAGTCGGCCAAAGGTGATAGGGAATACACACAGTTAATTATAGAGTAGTACGCCACCTTCACGCCACGCTTTGCCGTGGGGTGACGGGGTAAGAAGACAAGACGCCCACGGGCAAGAAATGAGGTAGTGAATTGTATAATTCACTACCTCATTTCTTGCCCGTGGGTGTCGTAAAAGACGACTAAGAGATATTATATGCATATAACATGTATGCAAGAGAAGGAAAACTCGAGATAAAACCCTATACCAACAAGTTTGACCAGTGTGGTATAGTAGGTCAATTTCCCTTCCATTGTGGAGGAGGCTTGGATCCAACAGTGGAATAATGCTAAGGCCGTCTCAATCATCCTAGATAAAATGGACGGGGTATGTCCAGAATATAGTCTGTCACATAAAATGTCGGCATGTTAACAACTACGCCATCTGTACCGTGAAATATTGTGCAAGCTGCAAACGTAGCTCACTGGTAGTTAAGATAGTCGTAACTTAAGTTTGCATGTTACGCGCCAGAGGTCAAAAGCAGCAAATCTTTAAAAAGTTAAAGCATACGTCTACGTTATTCTATACATCCCTTGCACTAATTATACTAAGAAACAGTACATTGACAAATTATACAGCATTTACCACGTTTGCTGAGGAACACAGATCGCATGTTTCTTTGTTTTTTTTTTGGGCGGGTTATGATCTGGATAAAAGCCGTCTGATCCTTTAGGGGTGAAGAAAGGAAGGCGTGCGGCGCCATAACCCATCGTATTCACCCTCCATCGCCATTGGGCTAATAATTGGTACCGAATTTTTAACGTCCGTGGATGTTTCTATGCTTAAAAATCTGCGTGGTGTGTAAGCAGGGTGAGAATGAACACAGGGTGCTCGAGGATGATATCATCCACGCTCCATTGCCCTTCTTTTGTTTTTTTTTTTGCAGCACCAGCACCTAAAAGATTAGTAGATAATTTTTTTTTTTAATTTAAGGCCTATCATATTTTCTTTTTGTAATTTGTATTGTTATTTTATTAATAGTTTTGTTATTTTTTTTATTTATTTATTATTGTATCATGATTTGAAATAACAATGAAATGTTATTCAAACATTTGATTTGATTGTTTTCAAATAGTGTTAAATTTGTATTCCTCAGAGTTTAATACAAAAAATATGTTCGGTACCAAACATTTTTATATTAGTTTAATAATTAAATCCATGTAGGGTAGTTCTGAATTTGGTGGTTCGCGGTTGGCTCGGAGCCGGCTGACACTTGCGTTGGAAGTAACGGTCGCGTACGCATATATTTTTGTAATTGCTATGTCTTTTGTGGACTAAAGCCGTCAAATCTTGGTATTTATAATATTGCGCGCCACCCTTTTGTTTTGTGTGCCGCTTATGTACGCGAGTTAATTAGAATTAAGTATATATTTGTGAACATTAAATTGTGTGTGCAAGTAGCAAGCCTGAGTCCTTGAAGTGTACGAGGCCGTTGTCGTCACCGCGCCTTTGGATACAAAGCTAAGTAACCCCTCAGTTAGTTTCTATTTGTCTGGCCAGACCGAACGCTGAGTTAGGTTACGTTATAGCTACCTCCGCGGTATCTTCTCGTAAGTGTTAAAATCGGTTCTTGTACTATCATTTAAGAGAACTTAAAATAGCCTTGCGTAATCGCAAGCCAATGTTATTACCCATTTGGTATCCCTCACTGGCCTGGTGTTCCCTTCCACTGCGCATCCTAGGTCAGTAGGGAACGGTAATGAACAAAATATATACTTCAACATAGAATGTTCTATTGTTATTGCCGCAGCAATAAATCCTCTAATCTCGAATTAAAAGTTTTAGAACTGACAACTGGCAAGATAAAACTTTCTTAGAGTATTAAGTTATATTAAATTATATAACTACTTAATTATCATCAGTACAGACGTTAGCAAGTAGGGAGATATTAATATAATTTATCTTCTTTAACTTTAGCGTTCTGCTTACCAAAGAACACATGATATGCTTCTAGCTAATAGTTTAATAATTCGTAACCATAAACAATATAATTTTGTCATATAGAATCATTTTCTTCTTATATTGACAATAAATTCTTACCAAAATGTGGGTCACAATTTAATAACTAATTTCTGTAGCGGGTAAATAATTACAAATCTCTTTAATAACGATGACTTGTTGGACATCTTAGTCCGCCCGGGACCATGAACGCTGGAAAGTATTTCAAACGTTGAACAATTAAAAATCGAATACAAATGCTATAAAATACGTAAAGTAATGTTATTTACAGTGTGTAATATTCGCGTTCTTCCGTGCGGTGACGGAGTAAGAATACAATTCACCACCCCCTATCTTACCCATGGGTAATCGTACGAGACGACTAAGGGTTATAAAACGCATATAACATCTATACGAGAGAAGGAAAACTGGAAATAAAACCCTATACCAACACGTCTGACCATCGTGGTATAGTAGGTTAATTACCCTTCCATTATGGAGGAGGCCCGAGCCCAAGAGTGGGACGTATATGGGCTGAGATGATGATGATGAAAACTCGCGTAAACATCGGAAATCATTATGTGTAGCGTATATTCAAACGTGGAGAGATTAATTTTAGATTATAATGAAGAAAAAGGAATTTATATGCATAGGCTTTTTATTAAATCGCGGGTGGAATTCGTAACTTCTGGGGTATATTCGTGAAGGTCTGTCGCACACTTAATGAAAAAAGTTGGAAAATATTTTAATTACGTTAAATAAGGTGCATTAACTTTTTTAATAAAATGAAGACTATAAATATACCAACACTGTTATTTATATATTTAGAGAGAACTAGCATGCATTTTTTTTTGGAAGGTAAAGCTGTTAGCCGCAGATGGCTTTGATAGCTTGACACAGACTATGAGTGAGCGCTGAGGGGTCTCAACACGGTGAAAGTATACTGAGCGACATCGCCCAAGGGCTCCCCATGGGGGCAACAGACCTTGGCTTAGGGCATCGCTGGAGGCATAGTGATTGTGCTTACGTTTTGGTTCGTAACTTATACGCGACGCGGTTGCGCACCACGACGGCGAGGTCGGAACCACGGGTATTTACATGTAATGGCCTCGCGAGCCGTGTAAAGTCTAACTTTTTATTAGCTGCAGTAAAATGACGTTTCTAAATGTCATTCCGTAAAATAATGTTGACAGCCTAATCTCAATAGGGATGTGATTCAGTTCACAAAAGTTTACAGAATATCTAATCGTTCCATAGCTGACTCATAATGATCATACTAAATTCTATTTAATATTAATGTAAATAAAAGGCTGTATAAACGTTGATCCTTTTAGACATATACAAGGTAACACTCAAGAAAACGCTCTCTCAAGTTGGTAGTACTGCTTTTTGGTTACGGTGCTACGATGACGCTTGACCGCCATTTTGTTTCGGTTGTCATTCGCTCATTCGGCTTCATACTTCTGTTTTGAGTGCATGAATAACTTTGATTTGCCCACTGCGCGTTGTTTTTGTTATCATTATTGTTAAACTTATGTTACGTTGTGTTTGTTTTTCATTACATGTTTTCGTTAATCGTGTTAGTTTTTTTTTGTTTGATACATTGAAGACATGGATGCTCTGCCGAGCACATCGCAAGATGGAGACACATTTTTATCTCCTACGAAAAAAAGGCCACGTGTAGCTCTAAGTGCAACTGAAAAACTTTGGTTCCAAAACGTTTACAAATATGTGTTTGAAGTGAAATCTTCAGAATCAAACATTGAAGTTCCAAAAACAAGTGAATGCGTTAACAAGGTGGCTGAAGTCTTGGGAATATCCGTCCGCACAGTTTATTTCGTATTAAAGGAGCACAAGGAGAACGACAGCGAATCACCAAAACCTCCCGAAAAAACGGGCCCAAAACTTACATTTAAAGATAAACTTGATGATTTCACATTCACTGCTGTTAGACGAATTATACATCAGTTCCTTCATAGAAATGAAATACTCACCATCGCAAAAGTTAGTTTACACATGTCGTCACTCATCTTTTTATTATACGTTATGTATGTTTTCTCCCATCCCATATCTAATCTTAACCAATTAGGTAATAACTTTAATCATTTTTAGGTGCTGCAAGTTGTAAATGATGACCCAGGATTGCCCAACTTCTCGAAAGAGACATTGAGAAAAATTATGAAGCATCTTAATTTCGAATTCGCTACTCGATCACGCAAGAGTGTGCTTATTGATAGACAAGATATCATATCATGGCGCCAGCGCTACCTGCGTTTAATTAAACAATATCGTAGGGAGGGAAAATACATATATTATCAAGACGAGACCTGGGTCAACGCTGGTACGTGTCAACTCTTAGTTTCTTCTATTTGTTCCCTTTTTGTTTTGATGTCGAAACTTATGATTCTTTTTTGTTCTTTTCAGGTCATACTACAAAAAAAACCTGGATTGACGGAAGTATTAAATCTTCTCGACAGGCATTTTTAGACGGCCTGACTACGGGATTAAAAAATCCCACAGGAAAGGGCAAACGACTCATAATTAGTCACATAGGCGGAGAAGAAGGCTTCCTGGTCGACGGACTTCTTATGTTTGAAGCAAAGAAAGGTACAGAAGACTACCATGATGAAATGAACGCGGAGTGTTTCGAGGATTGGTTCGGCGGTATTCTACCTAAACTCAAGCCGAATGCAGTAGTCGTAATGGACAATGCGCCCTATCACTCTCGGAAGATCGAAACAATCCCGAAGATGTCGTGGACGAAAGCACGAATTCAAGAGTGGCTGGCTACTAAAAATATTGCGTTTGAACCAAATATGGTCGAGGCCACTCTCATAGATATTGTGAAACAACAAAATCATACTGAGAAATATGCCGTAGACGAGATGGCTGCACAAAAAGGTATCACACTTTTAAGACTGCCCCCTTATCACTGTGAATTGAACCCCATTGAGTTGGTATGGGCGCAGGTAAAGAGTCACGTCGCAAACAATAATAAGACGTATAAAATGCAAGAAGTGAAAACTTTATTCCAAGAAGGAATCAAGAAAGTGACACCGGCTAAGTGGAGTGACTGTGTGTCTCACACTATTAAAGAGGAAGATAAAATGTGCCACCTCAATCATATTATAGATGAAGTGACAGATAGATTTGTTATTAGTGTGACCGAAAGCGACAGCGACAGTGATTTCGAAAAAGATTAATTAAATAACATTATTATGACGTTTTTGTTTCATTTTGAATGTACCTCCCTATACTTCCACTAAAAAAGATCAATCCTCTAGTATAGTAATAATAATAGGTTAAAAAAATACATTACAACTTAATATTAAATCTCAAAAAAAAAACCAAACTGATTATTCATTTATGATTCACTCATTTAGCTACATCCCTATTTATTTTTCTTCAAAAACCGGCAACCCACAAAACGTCATTTTACTGCAGCTAATAAAAAGTTAGACTATAAGCTCTACGTTGAGTGAGTGTGATGGCGTCGTCCACTTCGTCAAGCACCTGTTGAGGATGTCGGATGGAACTAGCATGTAAAGCATATAGCATTTATTCCAGATGTTGATACATAAAAGAGTAATAATAAGCTATCCTGTCTTTATTTTACAATAAGGCTAATACAATTTTAAAGACAGATTAACTAACGCCTATAATCCTGGAATATAATTAAAGTTCGTATTGATAGGAAAACTAACAAAAAGATCTATAAATCGCATTGTAATTTGTAGCCAGTTGAAGTAGAATAATGATATTGTGAGAACCGCAATGCCCCAGCGACTTAATCAAGGAACGAACATAGTGATATATGATAATATTATATATTAAGATTAAAATACGGATGATATTATAATGATATCCCAAAATAGGTAAACTTATGTAAATAGATAGATATATGTACCTTTAATGCTTGCTGAGATTATTTAAACCCCGCTATTTACAGTCTTAAGAAAAGTTTTTGTTTAAGAATCAATAAAAACTGAGATGTTTAATTATCTTTATATATAAATTTCTTGTACGTGTGTGCGTCACTGAACTCTTCCTAAACGGCAGGACCGATGTTGATGAATTTTTCTGTGTGTTAAAGGGAATTCGAGATGGGTTCAGATTCGCAAATTGGATCCGGTAGGTGGCGCTGAAATCCTTTTATTTTATTTGAACAGAACAACGTCTGTTGGGTTAGCTAATATAAGTATATAAATCTTTTATTAGTGTGTTTGTAATTGAACTCCTTCTAAGCGGCTGGATCGTTTTTTTTTTATTTTTTAACAAGAAAATTGCCAATTAAAATTTTACGCCTTAATGCCAAAAATCAAAATAATTATACAATTTAGAAATAAAAAAAATGATATTAATTGCAATAAATGTAATAATTACCTTAACTAAAAATGAGACGGTACATTTAGCGGCGTAATTGTTTTCTTAATAGATCTCTGTTCATTTCCAACACATTTTACGCGGTTATAGGACTTCAGTGGCTTATAGTAGTTTAAAGCTTGACCCCACGAGCTCCATGTATTTTATAAACATTAAACTTACTTGATAACCGTACTTTACTTTAGTACTTCTAACACGAACTACAATTACCGACCCCTCTATCAAGCTTCACAATTTTCGCATATTATTTCCTTATCAAAAAGAAACTTATTCGCCATACATAGCAATTTGAGACGATTTTTATCAAGGACTTTTTTGCATATTCAAATAAAAAACAAATATTTAGACTGCATAGCGTATTGGTTAAGACACTAACCTACCAAGCCAGTGACGCGGGTTTCAAAACACTGCGATTTATGAATGGTTGCTCTGTTAATTTTTCCTTGTGAGAATATCTAATTCAAATCCTTTATTATGCATAAACCCCGAGAGGGCACTTACATATTGTCAAGTTTACTTAATTAAAATAAATTATCCAAAAAAAATAAACTAACACCGGATCGGAACGCGACCGCTACTGGGAATATCCGGTAAGAAACTCAGCGGGCTTGTGTACTGTTTTTAGTTTTTTTTTTCTTCTTACTAGATATAAAATTGTGTACAACATATTTTGTAAGAACTAGCTCCAGTGTGATGCCTTTCGAACCAAAAAAATACGTAATATAATTCAAGTGATTATGGCTGGACCAGATCCCACAAGCGGCACCCGATCTCGAGTTAACTACTGGAGCAGCCATCACTCCCCTCAACCACTATGGAGGGCAGGGAGAGACCCCGGAGAGATTTACATATCTCTCTTAATATATTTAACGAGTCACAGCGTCAAATTATGGGTGTTGGAATTTTATATTATTCTCTCTATTTTATATTAATAAAATACAGGTAGGTAGAAATTGCTTGATATCGGTGGCCCGCATGGCGGCTTACTCTTTTAACTACTAACCCCTCTCGAAGCCTTGATAATGAAGTGCCAGCTAAGGACTGCTAGATCATACTTTAAATGTTCATGATGGTCATCGCAATGTATCCTAGCCAAATAATTTAAAATTTGTCCAAATCCAGTCGTCCAAAACTTTATAGTGAAAAGTATAATCAACATAATTCAGGCCTTTGCTGACCATTACTGGACGTAGACTTTAGCCTTACAATGCCACATGGCGTGGTCCTATGCCATCCATAATCAAAGGCTACCTTTAGCATTTACCAAGTTAACAATGTATCTGATTGAGAATTACCGTATTTCAGATCCTATGTTCCGTAGATGTAAACGTATATCTACACTAATATAATATTATAAAGAGGAAAGATTTGTATTTTTGTATGTAACGAATAAACTCAAAAAGTACTGGACCGATTTTAAAAATTCTTTCACCACTGGAAAGCTATAATATCAGGGAGGCTATATTTTATCCCGGTGTTCCCACGGGAACGGGAACTACGCGCGTAAGGCGACTAAGTCCGAAGCGAAGCGAGGGCGGATTGCTAGTAACATATATACATAAAAGAAACAATACTGATATAACTCTATTCGAATGAAATGAACACTACAAAAGGTCCACAATAATTAGTATCTAATATAATACCCCGAATTATTCTGATATACATAAATATTTATACTTTATTTATACTTGTTCTTCTGCAATAAATATCTTTATATCTTTGTATTTTTGTACTTATATACTTATACCACTCAACTAAATGAGGCAGCTAGTAATGTTTTTGAAAAATACTTTCATTTCATAAACTATGTTTCTAACAAATGGATATCATTATTTTATGAAACGAATTTGTAAATAGTTTTGGATTATAATGACAATGTTTTGTAAGGCAATATTGGAAGGCAATTACACATCTATACCAATAAATAAAATTGGAGTGTCTGTTTGTAATGTCAAAATAATAGGCTTTTTTCATGCTCACATGGTTATTTGCACGACACCTATGCCTAAAATAGTAATTAAAAAATTTTTGTCTGTCTGTCTGTTTGTTCCGGGTAATCTTCAAAACGGCTGGACCGATTTCAAAAATTCTTTCACCAATGGAAAGCTATAATATCAGGGCGTAAACTAGGCTATATTTTATCCCGGTATTCCCACAGGAACGGGAACTACGCGGGTAAAACGACTATAACCTATAACCGAAGCGAAGCGAGGGCGGATTGCTAGTCCTTACTAATATTATAAATGCGAAAGTAAGTTTGTTTGTTTATTTGTTACGCTTTTACGCTTAAACTACCAAACTAACTTCAAAAATTCTTCCACCAATGGAAAACTATAATAACAGGGAGTAACATAGGCTATATTTTATGTCGGTATGTCCACGGGAACGGGAACTACGCGGGTAATCTGAAGCGAAGCGAGGACGGGTTGCTAGTTATGTATAAAATCGTAATTATCAAAATATTAACTTCTATTTTTAAGTGATAATTATACACATATCTATTACATCCTAACTAATGTTATAAATGCAAAAATAAGTTTGTTCGTTACACTTTCACGCTTTATCCACCGCATCGATTTCAAAAATTCTTTCACCAATGGAAAGCTATTATATCAGGGAATAACATAGGCATAGAGCAACATATTTTATCTCGGTATGCCCACGGAAACGGGAACTACGCGGGTAAGGCGACTGAAATCGAAGCGAAGCGAGGGCGGGTTGCTAGTATGTAATAAATATATCGAGTTAAAATATTTAAAAGTTTGTTCAAAAACTTTGTTATATTTGATACTCGGAGAAATAAAATTTCTCTTTAAAATAAAATAATAATTTTAGGTTAGGTATAATTTCAGTTTTGGTGTAATATATTACATCATCATCATCTCAGCTCATATCAGCCTCACTGATAGGCTATATACATACATAGATAGCATCTTTCAAAACGGAAGGAAAATTGACCTACTGTGACCATGCTAGTCGGGTGAATTGGTTAAATAAAGCCCTATTTATTTTGATTTGCCCGTGCAAGAAATGGAGCGGTGAATTTTATACCTTCCGTGTGGTGACGGAGTAAGAATACAATTCACCACCCCCTATCTTACCCGTGGGTGATCGTACGAGACGACTAAGGGATATAAAACGCATATAACATCTATGCGAGAGAAGGAAAACTCGAAATAAAACCCTATACCAACACGTCTGACCAGCGTGGTATAGTAGGTCAATTACCCATCCATTATGAAGGAGGCCCGAGCCCAACAGTGGGACGTATATGGGCTGAGATGATGATGATGATGATGATGAATTGTATTCTTGCTCTATTATCACACGGAAGCTATGTAAATAGTCTATATTTATAAAATGCTCAGAAAAAATTAGAATGCAGAACACAGACATTGTATTTTTATTTAGATAACAGCTTATCCTAAGTGTTAATTCATATTATAAGTTCCTGTAAAAGAAACGTATATTTTACCTCCACATGAAGTTGTTATGAAATAAATTATAATTCATATACTGAATTGTATTTATTATTGTGTCAAACTATTACACATATGTTATTTCAAGAACTATATAAACAATTGTTGTAACAGCTGTATAGCATAATCAAATAACAATTACCGCGTGAACTTAGAGACTTAGAGTTACATTTTACTAAACGTCAATTGGTTTCAATGACTTATATGAAAATTGAACGCAAAATTTAATTATAAATTTCATATAAACGGCTATTAGTCTTATTCAAGATTTATCATTAATCATTACTCTACCATTCATTCATCCTTTCATACAATATCATCGATCAGTTATACAGATTTAATAAAGGATATCTATTTGCTCTCTAAAGAAGTAAAATAATTTATTTCTTTTGTTGATTGACTAATGGTGCAATGTGTTACTATTTTATCCTTTGCCGTGAATATTTTTAGACAACATTCTAAGAAAAGAATCGCTGTCCAACCGACCTGTGTGGTGGTATTTATATGCTGTTCCTAATGGAGGTTTTTATATAGAGATATATTTATTCTGAAAAACATAAGGAAGAATTAAAAAAACATCCGAAACTACTGTATTTTCATTATCTATATATATAAAATGAGAAGCTGACTGACTGACATATCAACGCAGGGCCTAAAATATAAGGATTAGAAAATTGAAATTTTGCACAGAGATTTCTTTAACGTAGAGTAGCACTAAAAAGGATTTTTGAAATTTCATTCCCTTTTATTTTTTTTTTTCGTGGGTGGGCTGCGGTCGGCGCGCCTCCGCACCACTCCGTCCGGGGCGACAGAGGGGCTTAAGCACGCAACTCCCGCAACCCACCCGAAAACCACGTCGCCTTCGTCATCGGGCCAACCACCGGAGCAGGGTTACTTGACATCAGTGGTCGGCCCGATGGAATACCCCCTATTGGTGTACCCTCCCATCGACCGACGTCCCCCCCTCGGGGAGGACGTCGGTCTTTCCTCACGCGGTCGGCCTCTCGGCGGGTGACGGACTAATCCCCGGTCACGTCACCCGCGGCCTCGGCTAGGGCGGCATGAAGCGCAGGTAGCATCGCCCTAGCGATAGCCGGCAGCGTCAGGTCCGTACCGATGATTGCGACGAGTTCACAGCGCTGCACTGCCCAAGCCGCGCAGGCCTCGAGCGTATGGCGTGCCGTGTCCTCGTCGCAAATGCAGTGGTGGCAGGACGGTGTACTCTCCCTCCTAACGACCCTGTGCAGGTATTTGGCGAAGCACCCATGCCCCGTCAAAACCTGCACCAGTCGGAAGGAGAGCACCCCGTGCCGCCCTTCCAACCACTGCATCAGCACCGGCCGGAAGGCCTCCACGGTTCGCACCCCGAACCGAGGCCTCTCCAGCCGGGCTGCCCAACGAACAATGACGTCTCGGCGGGCGTCGACGCGCCAGGTGGTGAGCTCCCTTAACGAGATCACATCGCCCTCCGCTCGCACACCCTTCACCCGCCGATACAATCCGGCGAGCATTTCCGCCTCCAGGTCCCACGGGGGAGTCCCGGCATATAGGCATGCTGCCTCTGTCGCCACCGTGCGGTATCCGCGGATGGCCCTGACCGCCATGACCCTCTGTGGTCTGGCGACCACAGAAGGGCTCTAAGTCGGACGGTCAAGGACCCCGCCCACACCGGTGCGCCGTACAGGGCCATCGACCGGATGACCCCCGCGTACAGCCGTCGGCACGTTGCGCTCGGTCCGCCCACGTTCGGCATAAGCCACGATAGGGCGGATGCCGCGCCGACGAGCCGTGGAGCGAGCCTGCGGAAATACTCCCGGAACCACCATCGCCTGTCGAGCACCAGGCCCAAGTACCTCATACGGGCCCGGATGCTGACGTCAACCGAGTGGACGGTGATCGAGACGCCAATGGGAGGGCTCATATGGCGCCCATGGAACAAGAGGGCCTCCGTCTTGTCCAGGGCGACCCTCAACCCCAGCGCCTCGATCCGCTTTACGACCTCCTCGTTACCAGAGGTCACCAGGCTTACCGCCTCTTCTAGCGTCCCACCGCGGGCTGTAACGAGCGTGTCGTCGGCGTAACAAATCACGCCTAGCCCGGGCGGGAGGCTCCCCCTCAACGCCCAGTCGTAGCCGATGTTCCACAGGGTGGGTCCGAGGACCGACCCCTGCGGGACACCGCACGTCATGGGCGTTCGCACAACGTCCCCTGCTCGGTTGGTGCAGAGGACGCTGCGCCCCTCCAAATAGTCTGCCACTAGCCGCCTCAGGTAAACTGGCACCCCGTGATACCGGAGCGCCTCCCTGATGCAGCTGAATGGCAGACTATTGAATGCGTTGGCGATGTCTAGGGACACCACCAACAGCTCTCCCCCACCGGTGACGGCCTCAGTCGCCACGGCCCTCAGGCGCAACAGAGCGATCATCGAACGAGCCGCGATCGTCGAACGAAAATTTCATTCCCTAAGGTGGTCAAACGAGGTTGCAAACTTATTATGAAACTTTGCCGTTTCTGAAGTTATTCGATTGAAGTTCAGTACAAAGGTTTTTCATTGAAAATCATGAAAGACGTATGAAACGTTTTTTCGAAAATCATCCTTTAAGGGAGTAAAAGGGGATTCAAAGTTAGTATGAAAATTCTCTAATTTTCAAAGTTATTTCAATGAATTTTTTTATTTGGGTTATAAGTTTCTAACAATGATTATTGCCGATATCCCTTTTCTGAATTCAATCCCTAAGGGGATAAAAGAGGGGTGCAAATTTGTAAACATAAATAAACACGTGTTTCGGCGTTTGGCAAGTTTCACCCTTTAAGAAGATATTTTTCAGCCTACAACACAAGTAATGAATTGATACAACGTCCATAATCAACTGAGTGCACCGATACCGCCTTAAGATACCATCCTACCAACCCAGGGTTGATAATATGTTGTGCGATCAATAAATTGTTGTTCTGAGTTCTGAATAATTGAGTTCTGAGAATCTCGGAAAGGGAGATGGGTGATACAGAATCAGGATTCTCTATACTAGCTTACCCACATCATCCAGCAACACGATGGGCCTATAGAACCTTGAACATCATGCACGGCTATCTGTGTTAACCTCTATCATACATGACTTTAATGCGAACGAAGTCGCGAGTAAAAGCTAGTATATTATAAAATGCGTCATACCTGGCGTGATTGCCAACAACATTAAAGAGCTTAATCACTAACCAGATAACACTAAAACTAATCGCGACTTGCAGTGTTAACTTTTACGATAACCTCTTAGTTACTTTGATTAGTGAGAACACGCGTGATTTAAATTGTTGCCATTTCATAGGAGTAAACTGTGTGGTATTTTTAATTACATACAATCATCATCATTCATCATTTCAGCTCGTATACGTCCCACTGTTGGGCTTGAGCCTCCTTCACAATGAGAGTGAAATTGACCTACCATACTACGCTGCCAGACGTGTTGCTATGGTTTTACTTAAATTTTTCCTTTTCTTGCATATTTGACCTTTTGTTCAGAAAATTTGGCAACCCTGACTTAAACCTTACCGCAACACGCACGAGCCCGTCATGATGCATGCATAGTTTATAATGTTAAGCTTTTTGTAAAAATTAATTCATTCTCTT
The DNA here is from genome assembly GCA_032191425.1 of Lymantria dispar. Classification (NCBI taxonomy): domain Eukaryota; kingdom Metazoa; phylum Arthropoda; class Insecta; order Lepidoptera; family Erebidae; genus Lymantria; species Lymantria dispar. Next base: position 23,613,970 of record CM063452.1, on the reverse strand, counting down.
ACTACCGCTGTAACGAAGCACATTAAAAAATATTATCCTCTGCACAACACAATTTTTTATTAATTTACCAATTAGCTAAACTAGAATTCCACAAGTCAAACATCCAGTTACATGGTCCTGGATCGAGCTGGATTACAGAGTTTATGGAATTATTCAAATAAGAAGAGTTTTGTGGAATATAAGGATTGGAATACGTGAGTCGAGGCAAGGTGTAAAGGTCAAATGGTCAAAATATTAATTATTATACTGTTAATTGCCATAATTTCCACCCATCACTATAGGTTAGCTAATAATAAGGTAAAAGCTGTGTAATAAATAAGGTCAGTACTTAAAAGTTCTCATTTTTATCGTAACTTTTTGATTGTGTTCAACCTACATTTAAATTTTATTTCAAAGCTACTTACTTTTTGATTTAACGAGATTATTATTGTTTCATTTAGTTATAATTATTATTATTATTATTAGTTTCAATTATTTAAATAACTAAATAGACTCGTTAAAATCTATAAATTGTTAAAGTTAGTTTCGCTAAGATAGGTATTTGCTAAACTTAAAGCTTGATTAAGTACATTTTTTATTAATTGTATTGTGCAGATTAATTTAAACCAATTTATTGCTTTGTTAAATAATTTAATTAATTTTATACAGAATATTATTGTTATATTATCGAATAATAGTCACATGATTTACATTATTATTATATACAAACTTAAACCTAAGATAAACGAAATATGATACACTATATACACTTAAAATTAAATATAAATTATAGGACAAATATACAGTACAAAAATCAGTCGTTTAGAATTGGGTAACATAATCATTTACTTGCATTATTGTGTAACATTACAGGTAGACGAAACACTTGTTTTCCAGAATGTCCGCAGAAAAAGAATTAATAAAGAAAAGAGGTAGTTATAAAGGCCGCATAACAGCTTTTTCTACTTATTTAAATTCGTTAAATATTTCTTCGTTGAGCCCTACCGACATCACTGAGTTGGAATTGCGTATAGGTAAGATAAAGTCTTTATATGATCAATTCGACGAAGTACAGATAAAGCTCGAATGCACAGTTGATAATTTAGATGCTCAGCTGTCCGAGAGAAATGACTTTGAGTCGTTTTATTACAAACTTCTCGCAAAGGGTCAGGGAATATTAAATAAATATTCTACGGAGAGAGATAGCATGAGCGTAGCAAGTAATTACAATAAACACAATATTGTTAAATTGCCCACTATTCAATTGCCTAAATTTGGTGGCTCCTACGAACACTGGCTCGAGTTTCACGACACCTTTTCTAGCCTAATTCATTGTAACAGTGAGATTGACAATATTAATAAATTTCACTATTTGAGAGCCTCATTAGAAGGGACAGCTGCGGTAGTTATTAAATCAATCGAATTTTCTGCAAAAAATTATGAGATTGCGTGGAACCTTCTGTGTGATAGATTCAACAACAAACGGTTGTTAATACATAATCATGTTTCAGCATTACTAAACATTGAACCAATCACGAAAGAGTCATTAATTAATATCAAACGTCTAATTGATACATTAAATAAGAATTTACGAGCGTTGGAATCTCTTGGGGAACCAGTTACGCACTGGGATACTCTTCTTATCCATATCATCTCTAGTAAATTAGACTCAAAAACATTCCGTGAGTGGGAAGAGTACAAAGGTCACATGAGTAAGGATGACACTATTACACTAGAATATTTTAACACTCTGTTACGTAACCGAGCTGATTTATGCGAAACGCTTGAATTATCCCGTAATTCCAATCAAGGGCACGGCAATTTACCCTCTAAACATCACAAATATAAATCCATGGTTTCTATACAGAACAGTAGCCATAGTCGTAGTACGGATTCAGTACAGTCAATTAATTCGTGTCCTATGTGTAATAGTTATGAACATAACCTAAACACTTGTTCACAATTCATAGCACTAGATAATAAAGCACGAATGCAATTATTACCGACATTTAAGGTTTGCTTTAATTGTTTTAATACAGGTCACTTTGCAAATCGTTGTAAAAGACAGGGTTGTAAGGTTTGTAAACGTAAACATCATACAATGATCCATATAAATGATTTTACTCGTAAGTGTAATACTGCACCATTACAAACTGATTGCATCGCTAATAATATGCAGCCAGATGCACCTGTATCTAATTCGGTCGCATTATTATCCAACCTGACGTTAACTGCGAGCGTAGATAACTCCAGTCGCGCCGATAGTGCACAACATGTGTTATTGTCAACGGCAATTATTAAGATACGCGGCAGAAATCACCGAGAGTACACCGCGCGTGCTGTGCTCGACAGTGGCAGTACGTCATGTTTAATTACGGAAAGGATGTTTAAAAAATTAAATGTGCCTTCTATTGATACAAATAAATCTGTGTTAGGTATAAATAATATAAGTACAAATATTCAAAGGAGTTGTGATTTGACTATTAGGTCCTTAGATAATTATTATTCGAATATTAGATGTTTTGTTCTGCCGTCTATAACCGACAGTCTTCCTAGCGGCAACATTAATTTATCGAAACTGAATATACCGTCGAACATTTTGTTAGCCGATCCTAGTTTTCATTCACCTGCTGATGTAGACTTAATTATTGGTGCCAATATTTTTTGGGACATTTTAGGCACTCAAAAGATATATTTAGGGAAAGGTAAACCAATTTTATACGAAAGCAAGTTAGGATGGTTAGTTTCCGGTCCGATATATAATGATTATATTTTATGCAGTTGACAAATAAAATTAAATGTAACTATGCAAATATCAATTTTAATGATTCTTCTAATTTTGATTATAATTCACAAACTAACGGTCGCGTTTTGGCCGCTAGAGGAAGTCTGTCCTAAGTATTACTTATTCTAAAAAAGAACGCATATGTGACAAACATTATTTTAAAAATCAATTCGTTTATTCGATGGGCATTTTTGCGTAAAAATACCCTCAAAAATAGTAATATTAAATATCATTATTTATTAGGGAATTCTTTGTTTCCTCTCATTGGAGCGTATAAGTAATGCTGAACCTACCCTAGGTAAGCTGTATACTGACTTCATGTCAGATTATAAATTATTAGGGCATATGTCGGAATGTACACACTTTAGATCAGATTCACATTATATACGTCATCATAGTCTTGTGAGAAATCAGTTCTACCACATAAGATAAGGACTGTGTTTAACACCAGTAGTCCTACCACTTTAGGAGTTTAGCTGAATTATATTCAGATGGTAGGATCGCAGGTGTAAGATAACTTATTATCTATAATCATCGGTTCAGACTACTTATGCTAAATATTTTAGTGACGGATATGGAGAAATATACCGACAGGTACATCCCGACGATAGTCACTGTCAACAAATTTTGTGGCGTTTTAATTCAGTGCACACCTTAAAAACTTATGTGTTATACACTATCATTTACTGATATTATTAGTAGTTTATCAATGTTAAACGAACTTTGTGTGCCACGGCATGTTATTTGCCATAACAGATACGTCTGAACGTACGGTGCATATTTATACATACGTAATATTAATACTTCAGGCGATTGTATAGTTAGGTTATTATTAGTAAAAACCCGTACTAAGCTTGGCGCCTTAATAGGTATTCGTCTTATGAAAAAGCGATTGATACGGTTAATGTTAAGGTTAAATTTAACCTTTTAGACAAATTTAACTATTGTTTGAGTAGGTTAACAATGCTACCTAATAAATTACGACCATTTGTGCGTAATAAGGTCGCAGAGATTCTAGCAAAGGATTAATGATCTCACTTAGCGACATTTTAAACTATTTGAAATCAGTTAATCATATACCGCGCACATTTGCCTGTCTATTCAATCCCTTGATATATGGTGATCAGACCTACCATTTTTAAACTTACTTTCATCTTACTGGGCTATAAGCATTATTAATAATTTACCCGACACGTGGGAAGTTACTTTGCAAGTAAATTATTCGAGAAGACTATATCTATAGGTCTGATTAATTTTGATCGGTTTGCCAATTTTTTAAGATTAAACCGTACAGTCGCGTACATTGTACGATTCATTAAACATTGCAAACGTCATTCATTCACTAATACGTATTTAATGCACCACGAGTTACATCTTTATAGTTAATTATTGAAATATATCTCAATCTGAATCTTTTCCTGAATATAATTTATTGTTAATTAAAATTAATATTAATAATTAAGTTATGCCGAAAAAGAGTCCTTTACTTAAAATTAGCATGTTTAAGATCAGCACAATATTATACGTGTAGAAGAACGTTTAGAAAATTCAGATTATTATTATTATGATAAAAAACATGAATTTACAGTCCACACATCGTTTCACTAAGTTATTATTTATTTATAAACATAAAGCTTTAAGCATGCAGGCACTCAGCTGTTGTTAGCATCAATTTAAGAGAGGTATTGGCTCTTAGGTAGTCGCAATTTGGCAAAAACGTGTTACCACCAATGTATACGCTGTAGTCGTTTAAAGGCACAGGTAGTTGAGTTACTGATGGGAAATCTACCTCAAAAACCTATTTCATCGGCAGGTTATCCTTTTAACTACGTAGGCGTATATATAAGATAATGGGACTTCTTTCGTAGGTGCATATAATGAGCTATCTAAATTTTTAAAGAGCAATTACAACTCACTAGGTGAAAGTTTGGCCAACGAAGAAATACAGTTCCATTTTATTCCGGCGTATTCGCCACATATTGGAGGATTCTGGAAAGCCGGTGTCAAGTCTTCAATAAATATCATTTAGTTAGAGTGTTGGGAAATTGTCATCTTACTTACAAGGAGTTGAACACTACCTTGAATCAAATTGAGACCATATTAAACTCTCGACCTCTCACACCAATTTCATCCGACCCTAATGATTTGACACATCTAACTCCTGGTCATTTCGTCATCGGACGATCAATTACGGCGCTGCCAGAACCCAGCATGAATAATGCTCATACAACCTGCTCACATGCTTGCAACGCATTGGACAACTTCATCACTTTGGCTTCGATGGCAAAGATGGCAAAGAATATGTTGCCGAACTGCAACAACGTACTAAGTGGCGAGTGAAGTGAGATTCTCTAAATTTAAACTGCTTGGTTGTTGAGAAGGAGGAGAATATTCCACCATTGAAGTGGCGTCTAGAACGAGTCATTGCAGGTCACCCTGATTGTGATGGGATTAACAGAGTTGCTGACGGAGTGATACGATGAGTTCTCAGCAAGATTTACATTGTTTTGTTTTGAAAGACAAGCTTTCAAAGTCGGGCGGTATGTTCAGAAAATTTGGCAACCCTGACTTAAACCTTACCGCAACACGCACGAGCCCGTCATGATGCATGCATAGTTTATAATGTTAAGCTTTTTGTAAAAATTAATTCATTCTCTTACTACCGCTGTAACGAAGCACATTAAAAAATATTATCCTCTGCACAACACAATTTTTTATTAATTTACCAATTAGCTAAACTAGAATTCCACAAGTCAAACACCCATTTACACCTTTGTTTTTTCGGTCTTTCCTCACGCGGTCGGCCTCTCGGCGGGTGACGGACTAACTCCCCGGTCTCGTCACCCGCGGCCTCGGCTAGGGCGGCATGACGCACAGGTAGTCGCGCCTACGCCGCCCCAGTCGCCGGAGGCGGGGCGCTTCGTCGAGGCTGAGCTCCTCACGCGCGCGACCCGTGGCCTCCTTCTACGAGATCACTGCCTCGCAGAAGGCCGCGACCGCGTCTCAGTTCCTGACGCTGTCGAGCATTGCCCTAAAATGGTCGGCAGCGTCAGGTCAGCACCGATGATTGCAACGAGTTCACGACGCTGCACTGCCCAAGCGGCACAAACCTCGAGCGTATGCTGCGCCGTGTCCTCGTCGCAATCGCAGTGGTGGCAGGACGGTCTGCTCTCCCTCCTAGCGACCGTGTACATGTACTTGCCACTTGCCGAAGCATCCATGCCCCGTCAAGACCTGCACCAGTCGGAAGTAAAGCATCCCGTGCCGCCGTTTTAGCCACTGCATCAGCACCGGCCGGAAGGCCTCCACGGTCCAGACACCGTATCGAGGCCTCTCCAGCCGGACTACCCAACGGGCAATGACGTCTCAGTGGTCGCGCCAGGCGGATGCTGATTTCCACCGAATGGACGGTGATCGAGACGTCGATGGGAGGGTCCATACGGGGCCCATGGAACAAGAGGGCCTCCGTCTTGTCCAGGGCCACCCTCAACCCCAGCGCCTCGATCCGCCTGACGATCTCTTCAGTGCCTAGAGTCCAGGCTTACCGCCTCTTCTAGCGTCCCACCGCGGGCTGTGAAGAGCGTGTCGTCGGCGTAACAAATCACGCCCAGCCCAGGCGGGAGGCTCCCCCGCAACGCCCAGTCGTAGCCGATGTTCCACAGCTGCATATTTAACCTTGAGGAATACTGTATCGTAATGAATACGAATACTAACAGGGCTAACATTATACGTATGTATCGTAAAAGCTAACTAAAGAATAGCTAGCTGTTCTATACTAATTTAATCCTATCCCATTGATTCACTCTTCGTCTTTGTCATTACATTTTCGAAAGGTTTGACGTGGACCAGACAACTGGACAAAGTCTTAGCTGAAATCTTATGCATTATTTTTTACTCGTCCATCTTGCATCCATCTTTATCAGTGAAAGAAAAGATGCTTTACTGACCCTATATAAACTATACTTATGTGGTAGGAGGATAATGACCTTGAATAAATTATTGCTGTATTCTAAAACAATTTATATGAAAAGAGGATCAGTGGCATATTTTGCCTACAATTATAACAATTGCTTGCAATTTATCAATTTCAGGTCTTAAGGGTCGTTATCATCTATATAATTTATTTTCCGTAGTAATCCTCTTAACAAACCGCCTTTAGATATTTTACAGGCTGCTGCGTACAACCCTTTGCTATGATAAATTCTAGCTATTAAATAGGAATAAACTACCCTAAATAATTTGGGCTGGATGTGTTTGGACAACTGTGGCCTGTTGACCTGTCAAAAAATGGTTACATTTTACGTCTTATACATAACGTATCAGACTATGGGGCAACTGTTCGAGTATGTTGTAGTTTAACGGTCATATATCGTAATTAGAATGTATATTACACAAAAAATATAACATAAAAGTTATAGTGATTTCAAAAATGTGTCCAACAGTACGCCTTAAATGTTACATATTATGTAGGCATGTACAGAATGAATTGCGCAAACGCGTCAATGTTAACGTAGGTACAAACGCGGCTCGTCAACGGTCATTTACTGACATTATTTTATACAATGAATCTATTTATATAATTATTTTGTTTGGAATACAAATTATATTTAAGTTTTATATTAAATTAAATACAGACATTATCCGTAAAATTGAGTTATTTTAATATGCATATCGAAATCATAATTACCGAGATTTTATGTATACATCAGCGCTTCAAGCGCTGGATTATTCAACCAAGCTCGTGAGGTTCACGAATCACGATTTGTCTTCGAGACTGACAAAAACATGTTAAAGTTTTCGGCGGAGTCGTGAATTTTTTGATGATTTGCCAGGACAAATTTTAGTAGCTGACTCTTGCCCATTACCACCCACTCTGTACCCCTTTAGTATTTTTTTTTTGGTAGGCTATGGTCTGAAAGTATCCCGCCCAATACTCCGAGGCCACGGGATGGTGGTGTACGGCACCATATCAAATCAAATCTACTTCCATCGTCTACATGGTGTAGTAGGCCAATTTTCGAAAGGATCGAAAACAAAAAAGTCAAACCTCTCATTTTATTTGTATGAAACCAGGATAATAACTCTCGTAATCGAATTTGAGATATTGTTTGCACTTGTCTCCTAACAAACATAAAATAAACATTTACATATCAAACACTCTCAGCTCTTTGGAGAATACGTGTCTCATATCGAAATACGGAAGCAAGACCTTCATTAAAAATTAATTACTTAACTTATCAAAATACAGAGGTTATAAAAGCAACGTTTTATATTCAAAAAACAGTATGTATGCTTTAAACTATTGGATATAAGCCGTCTCTGTAAGGATAGAACTATTATTGCTACGCTTCACAAGTAGATTGACAATTACAGTTAAAATTAAAAGGTCATTAGGAGTGTTACTATTTATTTACCCGAAGTTTTCTCAGTTTTGTGAGAGCCGGTAACCCAACTTTCTAAGGGTATTTGCTTGTGGTGGGTTTTAGTAATGCCTTTAGTATCACCGAACCTCATTGCATGCATTCACGCTCCCTTCACTTTCTTCGCGGTAGGCAGCGGCCTTAAAAAGTTCCATGAGCGGCAACAACACTTACCATCAGGTGTACTGTTTGCTCGTTTGCCACCGTTTGCGATAAAAAAAAATTGATTTATATGACTCGGTTATGAACTGGTCAAACGGGAGTTACTATTACTAATTGTGGTAGGACCCATGAAAAAAAGTTGAACTTATTTACTATACCATGCTGGTCAGACCTATTGGTATAGGGTTTTATCCGAGTTTTCCTTCTCTTGCACAGATGTTATGTGTATATTTATATCCCTTAGTCGTCTTTTACCACATCCACGGGCAAGACAGGGAGTGGTGAATTGTATTTTTACTGCGTCACCACACGGAAAAGTTGTGAAGGATACTCGTCTAAAAGTGGTCTTTATATGCGCTGAAGAATAAAAAGAAGAAAGGTTACATTTCGTTTATGTCTGTGTGACATTTGATTAAGAATATAATCTGTCACTTCCTGTTCCATATTTTTCGGTATTGTATAAGACGACTAACTGTGTTGATACTATCGCTGTGAGCTTGCTTGCTTGAAATTTTTCTAGCTCCATATACAAGATTGACATCAATAATTGTAAAAACTAATCTAAAAATATTCCTACATTCATTTGCTAACTTAAACTAAAATTATATTTGAATATATTTATTTCAAAGAACTCGCGCTGCATATGCAAGCTCGTTACAAAATTTATATACACAGAATACTTGATTTTATACTGACGAATTATTTGGTTTTTACAATATATTTATATGTTTTTTAATTCTTTGTCAACACTGTCATCAGTCACCGGTGGTCGGCCCAAAGACGAAGGAGAGGAATTGCAGTGGGATGTGGGCTCGCACACTGTCCTTTCGTCGCCCCGGACGGAATGGGCGGCGTGCGCGCTGAACATAGCACACCAAAAAAAGTGTCTTAAAGCATAGTGATGATTTACAGCCCCGAAAGATGTTCCCTAAATGTATGCCCCTTAACTAAGGCTAGAGTCGCTCCGTATACCAAGGAGCTGGCTATGCAAAGCATAGGATTATATAGGATTTCTCTGCGAGATTGATTCTTACTAACATGTTGTGGATTAATTTAGATATGTTCTTATTACATATGCACGTTCTAAACACAAACCATCTATTTTAAGTAATACTAAACAGATTTCCTAGTAATATTATTGCATCTAGTTTTTTAAGAAATATTTACTTCATGAAACTATTATTCACGTTGCATTTACCCGTCGGTGTAGTAAAAGTGGAATAAGGAATATGCATTTAATATTTAAGACAAGAACAACTCGAAATAAAAACCTACACCAACCGATCTGGCCAGTGTGATATAATAGTTCAATTTTCCTTCCATTGCGGGGAGGCTCGAGGGCAATAGTGGGAAGTATATAAGCTGCGATGATATTGGTTATGATGGTAAATAAATTAAATTTAAAAAGTAACACAATTTAAATAATCATTGTCAGTTTTTTTTTTCATATTTAATCAAACCTCTATACAGCAATTAGGTAAATAGAAAATAAATTTTTAGTCGACGGAGGAGCGGCATGTGGCCCCATAACTTGTGTTGTCTCCCCAATGCCTATTGGGCTGACTACAGGCACCAATACTTTGCCATCGATAATCCGAACACTTACTCTTTCAGGTTAAACCAGTCTCATATCGCCCTAACTGGGTCAGTAACCCTACAGGTGATAGTAGTCCGTCCTCCAGCAAATGGGTCAACATATAATGAAAGCAATTATACGACGTAATGTGTGAAGCTGCGTTTATACATTATATAAAATACTTTAACAAAATCTATTAACTAGTGTACACAAATCGAAATGAAACTTACTAATATATACAAACAAAATATAAGATTAACTCTAACAAGATACACACAAATAGTTACACAACCAAAGCAGATGTTACATTAAAAATTCAAAACATAAATACTTATTCATAAGCATATGAATACTGTATAGTACAATGTATTTAGTATTTTCACACAATTAAAATTATAAGCTTACATAATTCATGCTAATAACAACAAACACATAAAATATTTATTCATAAATTTATATTATCATAACATATAACATCTATATATTTATTTATGAAGCTAATTATCTTTGCTAATTACTTGATGTCTTATATATATAGTAACCTACTTATTTCACATCATTCAGGCTCGTCTATCTTGGCACTTGCTATTCGATAATGTATATACTTATACCTGCCGCTGACAAGACACCAATTTGATAACCGAAAAAATCCGATGCGATCTACACTTTGTAACCGTCCTATGCGCATTTATTCAGTATATTTACCTCATTATTCTTTCTCTATCTATTTTGGCTACATAAAAAATTATCACGACACATGTGTATATATCTATATATCTTTATAGTCATTTTTATCACTATTTTTATCATTCCATCTCTCCCTTTTATAACTTTTTTCATCATTTATGTTTATATTGATTAAAACTACACCTGTGTTAAATCGTTTAAATGTCCCTTCATAAGAAAAGGTATTTCAGTACCATATAATCTTTCCATGAAACAGTTGATATCTCAGTTTTTGCTACAACTGACGGCTTAACGTGCCTTCACAGGCAATGCCACAATTATGAGATTCACATTTTTGAGAGCTTGTCTTTTAAAGAACAAACATATGTAAGCTTCATGATATTTTTTTTACTGTCAAATCAACTTATACTTAATTACTTAAGACTTCACATACACAATTGCGAATATCAGACATTCACACTGGTTCAAACATGAAAATTTTAAAGTATGTTGGTTTCCTCAGAAATATATTTAAACATTTGAATTAAATCAGAATATTGTGGTCTCCATGTAATTGTGTCAACGTTACAATAAAGTTTTGCGATCATGGTATTATTCCCTCTTAAAGGGCATTCCCCCTTTGAGGAGGCTATGTCCAACAGCCTACTATCGAAATCTTAAATTGCTCTATAAGGATTTGTATACATTTTGGATTTATTGAGAGATTTCGACTTTCTTACTGAGCTATTTTTATTCTTGATGGCAGTGGTTAAATTTACCTTCAAATTTTAAATATTTTCCATTCTAAATAGTTTCCGTTTGGTAACAAAATAAGAATACATTTCACTACCCCTATCCTACCTGTGGGTGACGTCGTGAAATTATTAAGCAGCCGTCGAAATTAAATAATCGTATGCTGAGAAGTAGGTTAGGTTAGTTATTAAAAATATAATTTAAATCCAAATCCTTGGAAAAATAGCACTAAATAATATAATTTATTCGTTTTATTTCGTGAATTGGTTTCAAATGGAATTATAATAATTTAAAAAAAAATATTCTTTCATTGTGGTTGAGGAGAGTGATGGTTGCTCTAGTGACTCTCTCGTGAACGGGTTCTGCTAGCGGGATCTGGTCCAGCCAAAATATTTACATTATATTTGAGAATTGAGTTTATATTGTGATTCAAAGGACATCACACTGGAGCTAGGATTGTTGTTGTACGTAATTTTATTTAAAAGAAATTATCCTCACTAATATAATAAATGTGAAAATAAGTTTGTTTATTTGTTTGTTACGCTTTCACACCTAAAGCACCGAACCGATTTCAAAAATTCTTTCACCAATGGAAAGCTATAATATCAGGGGCGCATAGGCTATATTTTATCTCGGTATTCCCACGGGAACGGGAAGTACGCAGATAAGGCGACTGAAACCGACGCGAAGTGAGGGCGGGTTGCTAGTTAGTAAACAAAAGTGACACCCGCGTTTAGTTTTTACCGGATCTTCTTAGTATAGTTGCGTTTTGATCCGGTGATAGTTTAATGCAAACTGTAAAAAATGACAATATAATAAGTGCGGCCGCGTTGTTTATGCATAATAAATAATTTGAATTAATCCTTTATGAAAATACATAAAATTGATTATATTTGATGTAACTTTCAAATTGAAGATTTATAGTTAATAACTTTCAGAAGTTACATATTAATGAGGTTGCGGTCACTGACATTTGTAGATACGATATTGTCTATGAAGTTCTTAGTTAATATAAACATAACAACACAAACTTAAGCATAGTTTTGTTTGTAAAGATTTGTAGAACATATTGTTATTATATATATATATATATATATATATATATATATAGTATATAACATACTTCGCAAAACTTATACATTTGCTTTTATAATACTTTTTTATTGTTATTGGTAGCGAACGAGTAAACACCACACCTTATGGTAAATTATGCTACCGCTCATGTACCTTTGCTAGGCCGCTACCAACCCTGAAGAAAGTGAAGAGAGTGTGAATGCATGCAATGAGGGTGGGTGATAGTAAAGGCATCACCAAAACTTGCACGCAAACATCTTGCAAACAAAACGATGCACATATTGCACGCATGCAAACTTCTTTAAAAATTTGGATTGCAGGCTTTCTCGTCCACCGAAGAAAATGCAGTAACAAATTGCTTCTAATCAGATGTCGATTTTCTGTGAATGTGGCACTACTCCAGATGGACCTGCCTGCGGCTGAAGACAGATGACTGTCAACAGTGTGTCGTTAGTTATAAATAATAAATATCTTATATATTATAAGTATACTTTAAACTGTCTAGAATACCAGTAGCAGACTAATCATTTCAGTTTAGAAAACGTGATTTGTGTGCACACAATGATTATTTGTATACACATAAAATACGAAATTTTTGCTTGTAAACAGCGACCAGAGTTCATTTGACTATATCAAAGGCAGCGTATTTCATAATATACGAATCTATCATACAGAACGTTGTTTAGTTACCCAAGCCAATTTTTTGTAACTACAAAAATATACTTCCTATCCAATATATTAAGCAAGGAAATAAATTAATAAGTAGTAAAATATATGATTTAATGCAAGGACTTATAAATTATACTAAATTAAAACTTATGCATAATTCATAATGAATTATACTTATATAAAGATTGAATTGTATATTTCAGTGGCAAATTAAAAGAAACGATTGTTTATAAAATTGAGATTTTACGCAAGTAAATTCAAAATATGAAATAAACCAATTAATATTATAATACTACGTGGAGGATTTGTCGTTGCCCCTCTTTTTTTACTACTATTGGTGGCAAACGAGCAAACAACACATCTGATAATAAGTGATCATACCGCTCATGGATCTTTGTTAGGTCGCTGCTTACCGTAATGAAAGTTCTGTGATACTAAAGGCATCACTAAAACCCACCATCTTAAAATATCCTTAAAAAGTTGAGTTTCAGTCTCACAAGCTCACTTAACGAAGTGCAGTAACTAATTGTTACCACTCAGACGTCGATTTCCTGCGAGAGTGTGGTACTACCTTGGAGGGATCGGCCCGCGGCTATAGACATACGACTGTCGACAGTGTGGCTCTACAATATATCCTCTGCTACCAAATACTTCAAAATAATCGAAACCCAATACTCAATTTACTGCTTAAAAGTTTCCACTTACGATGGGTTATGTTCAGCGAATGGCTTTTTGCTAGGAAAAAACTGATTAGATCTGCTTAACTGAATACAAAATATTTTCAGTAAAGAATTTTGTAATAATTACAATCTCACGCTTCGTGTGTTTTATAAATGCGGAATGCGTAGCTTAACAAAAATCGATTGACAGGTGCCATTTTGTGACATTCGCGTGTGGTGTACGTACTACCGTATTATTAAAGACAATAAGATATTCTTCGACACAGCCTTGAAACAGTCTTGGTTAACATATTCGTAAATAATCCCTTAACAACGACACAGTATTCAATTTAAGTAACCTTTCCGAAAAAAGGAATATCATAATATGAAATAGGTCGAGGTTAGTTTTATCAAACCCTATCGCTTTTGCTAGATTAGCTTCTTAGTATAGTTCGTATAGAAGTTGAGTATATATTAGCTAAAGATTAAATATAATATAATTAGTAGCAATATATGTTTAATAAAGCCTAACATCTAGGTGCAGGCATTCCGATAGTTTCAGTTAAAAAAACCGAGCTCATCTTTTGGAGATTATGTTCGTCCAATGATTGCTGTTTTAGAGGGTAGAGCATTGTTTTTCATATAGCTAAAGCATTAAATAGACGGCCTTTCAATTGTATAATTATACTGCTCTGTTGCTGTTAATTACGCATCTAAATAAAGCACACAGTACTCGTATATAACCATGAATTTAGTCAGACTGAGCGATGAACATTCTACAGACGGTATTACTATTTTCTTAATGGCTCTTACACCTCCCACCGTTGGTGACGAGTCTCAAATTATAATAATACATAAAATAGCCATAATGTCAAAAGTATGTAGCATCATATAATATCGGGCTGAACAAATGTTTCTTTTCTCTTGTAATTTATTATAAGATATATGAGGATACAAAACTGCAGGAATGAAAGGGTAGGTAAAATGTTGTTTCCTTAGTCTTATATGACAAACTAACAAATTAACTCTTCATAATTTAATTTTACGTGTGGTGACGGATAAAGAATACTATTCACCCCATATTATGCCTGTGGGTGTCGTAAAAGACGACTAAAGAATGTTATATGTGTATAACATGTGCGCAAAAAAACTCGACATACCACCCTATACCAACACGTCTGACCAGCGTGGTATAATAGGTCAATTTTCGTCCTATTGTGAAGAAGGCTCGAGCCTAGTAGTGGGATATATATGAGCTGAGATGGTGATGATGATGATAATGAATCTAATCTACTCTACATATAGAGACAGACAATAAAATTCTCGTTTACAATAACTAACATCCAAATTTAGCTACACCTCTATTTTTAAGGTTATATGGTAAAAACGAGACCCTATTACTAAGACTTCGCTGTTGGTCCGTTCGCCTGGTGACAGACAAACGTCTGTCATCAGGCTGTGTCTCAAGAACGGCGATAGCTAAACGGTTGAAATTTTTAAAATTATGTATTTCTGTTGTCGCTTTAACAACAAATACTTAAAATAAAATAAATATTTAAGTTAGTACAGAGTGTTATTTAGGTTTTTGTTGCCTTCCTTAAACATCAACTGCATATGCTTTAGTCGTTTTTTATGATATTCACGCATAATAAAGATGGTGGTAAATTGTACTCTCACTATGTCACTACAGGGAGAGTGTGGCTTACATACGAAACAGTAATTATTTCAATATCACTTAAGGCTGACTGAATTGCTTTTCATAGTTTAAAAATTTATTGTACAGAAACTTCATAAAATCGAATGTGAACTGAGGTTTAATAACTTGATAGTAAAAATTCTAATTTGCCAACAAATAAAATATGATATTAATAATCCTGTTCATTGCTCAAAATGGTACAAAAAATCGATATGTGATTTAAAATTTAAAAAGATTCATTTTAAAAAGATGAAAATATTGCCTAGGTATATTATATAAAACAACAACCGGAAATTTTTAAGCATGCTGAAGAAGTAACACCAAGGGTTAATATTAGCCCTGTAACACTGGTAACGAATATGATTTCCAGAACGGCCAAAATGCAAAAAATAAGTGGCTCTGCTATATGTGTATATATTTTTTACAAGATTCAAAATGTTATTTAAGAGTTTCCACTCATTAAGTTTATATTCCAACTTCGAACATGGTTGCACCAAAATACTTTTACTTTGTCAAAGAATTCACAGACACTTCTAAATTGGTACTAAACAATTTTCTTTCTTTTTTCTAATGCTTTTTTATACTTTACTTTGGTATTTTATACCATGCATATAATTATAGCTAAATAGGCTTTATATTTTACAACTGTTTGTACCCCGTTTATGGAAATAAAGAATTTAATTCTTATGCACCATTTCATAAAGATTTTAGTTAATAAGAAATTTCTATAATCTATGAAAATAAAAGCAACAGTTATATTGAAATATATACCAGATATATTTTCTTTTTAAATTCTATAAATATAATTTTTTTATTATCTGTATAATACCAGAATTATGATTAAACATTAAAAATATATCTTTGCCTTTAACTTTGCTACGTCTTAGTGGAATAGAAAATTTTCACAGTTTGGTTTCACGACCCATGATACTATCTCCCTCTGTACAAATTGCAACCACAGTCTGGTGATCCCTCAAAGTTTGGCGGCAAATTTAATCCATATAGCCGCAGCCTTGAAGCAGTGTTACATGCCTTTCTACTCTTACTGAGAGATAATGATAATCAAGCTGAAATAACTTCAAGAAAGCCGCAGAAATTGCATACATAAATTATTTGATATTAAATTTTATCAAATTGGATATCAGTATTATTGGATATACCCCCACCGAGCAAACCGTAACGAGCGGAAGGGTATAAATACAGCGCATTTATACAGAGCATTAGAACAAGATTCTCGGGTTGAGATCCCTCAGCGCTCACCCATAGTCCGGGCAAAGCTGTGAAACACATCTACAGCTAACGCTATACACACACAACAAAAAAAAAACGAGATTCACTCTGTGTTTGGCTCGCGGACGCGACACACGTTTTAGTACTGCTTAGTAGTTATCCTAATTTTTGTCAGTGTAATATCTTTGGTTCTGTGTGTAATATTTAGTTGTCATTGTTGGTTAGTAAAATCACTTATAAGGAATAAAATTTCCTAGGTTGATTACTACTTTATTTGTTTTAAATATTAACCGCTTCTGATCCCTAAAAAATCAAATTTTATATATGGATATATATCTTATCTTATATCTTTAAACGAGCAATTCTATATATATATTCAGGATCTCAGAAACGGCTCCATCGATTTTGATGAAATTTGGCATACTAGAGGTTTCGGGGCCAAAAAATCGATCTATCTATGTTTTATTTATAGAAAATGTTGTTTTGTCGATATTTTTAGCTAATCAATACAATAACATAAAATTTCAATAGAATATGGATTCAAATTTCGCCGTCAACGTCAAGAATGGCGATAGCTCAGTTGGGAAGTAGTCCAGTTTTGTTCTGTTTTGGCATTCAAACAGCGTCGGATCGAATCTCGGTGTTATTATTATTCTCTTTTTGTAATTTTTGATATTTTTGTCATTATTTAATTTTAATTTTTATTAATATATATCTAAATAAATTTGACAAAAATACAACAAAAATATTCCGAGCGAAGCTCGGTCAACCAGATATTACTTTATTAAAATAAGTTACTTGATTCTCCACAGTAAAAGTATATATAATATTTGGTGGGCTGACTGTGCACTAATTTGCTACCTGCAGTGAAGTTGGACGTGTGTAGGCGATGTCTCAACACTGTGTTGGCGGGACGTCCAGGGGATAGGTACTCAAAGAGTTATTCGTCGAGTGGCTTATATACGTCAATGAATCGGTTCTGGTAACCTAATCTATTGATGAAAAAGTAACATAGTAGGTTTGAGGCCCCCTGTCATCTCTACGTCAACTCAAATGGTGGACGTTGATGGTGTGATGGTGTACTAACAGAAAATAGTTTTAAAAAAGCATATGCCATGAAATTCTCTAGCCGTAAAAGATTTAGGTATCAGAAAGTTGCCCTGTTGTTGTTTTTCACGTCTAATGTTTTCCTCAAACGCTTCAGCGTTTTCATCGTAAAACAGATGAATCAACATCCAAGAAATAGAAATAGTTACGATCAAATATTTTTTCAATAGCATGGAACTACACTATTACATGTTTAATACATATTATATACCTTAGTCGTGTTTTACAATACCCACCGGCAAGATAGGGAGTGGTGAAATAAATTTTAATTCCTTCACCACACGGAAAATTTACAAAGATATAAATAATGGACAAGTAATTATACCCAGATTCAGGATAATAATTCGCACAAAGTATTTTCCTGCATGGAAATCGAATCCGCAACTCCTAGCGTGGTAGGTCGATATCTTTACCACTACATCTTTGTAGTCAATAAATTCAGTTAATATCTGTGCGATCACTATGCTATATTCATCACAAAATTCTAAAATCATGATTGTATGTTTGATAAAAAATTGTAGTGTACATTCACTCTGTCTGCTACGTAGAAATCTCCACTTTGATCCTCACGCCTATGACTTTTCGGCGATATGCGTTATCATTATCATCTCAGCTCATATACGTCCCACTGTTGTGCTCGGCCTCCTCCCCAATAGGAGGGAAATTGACCTACTATACCACGCTGAGCAGATGTGTTGGTACAGGGTTGTACTTCGTGTTTTACTTTTTTCGCCGATTAGGCTAGAAAGCTGTAATAGCATCTTTATTATCAGATTGTTTGAAACAAAGTCATTACCATCACCGGCAAAATAAAATACTGTGAAGGTACTTTCGATTTTTAAAGTACATTAGTACCTTAAAAAGATTTACAAAATAATTTTCAATGGTAATCTTTTAAGTAAAAATCAAAGAAATCATGTTTATCTTTTACATACCTATTACTAAAAGATAATAGTTTCTTCTATTTTAAATTTAACAATATTATTCTTGATCTAATAAAATACACGATGAATTTAATGTACACCAAAATTGTGCTTTACAGTAATTGTGCTTTACAGTAGATACGTCATTAAAATGAATATTTTAGAAGTTTTGAGAGATTTTAAATGGCGGGGCAAAGCGGCTGGCGGATGCGTCGCATGCGCTTAGATCTTCAAAACTTCAGAACGATTTTTAATGCGGTTTTCACGATAGTTCAGCATAGTTTCTTTCCTATTGTTTATAGGTCTAATATTCATCTTACATTTGCAGTAAATATAAAAGTTAATGTTTCGTAATAACATAATTTCGGATGGTCTTTGCTAATGCTTTTGAAATGAAATTATTTTTACCGACTTCATCGCGTGATGAATTTATTAAAGCTGACAAAATTTAACGAGTGTATCAAAATTATGTTTCACTAAATGTTTAATAAAAATATCTACAAAGATTTCGACGGCATAAGAAATTTATCTTATAGTTACGAATGGATATTCATCAGCCTATAAGTAGATACGCATTCCATGTGGTGACGAAGTAAGAATACAATATATCTCCCCTTCTCTTACCCGTGGGTGTCAAACAGACAATTAAGGGATATAATATGCATATATATCAAGATCTCTGCAAGAGAAAGAAAGCTCGAAATAAAACCCTATGCCAACACGTCTGACCAGCGTGGTACAGTATGTGAAGTGCCCTCTCATAACAGGGAGGCCCGAGCCTAACAATGGGTCGTATATGGGCTGGGTTAACGATGATGAAGCAACCACTGTTCGACATAGGTCTTCCCAATGGGGAATAATAATCGCCGAGACGTCATTGCCCGTTGGGCAGTTCGGTTGGAGAGGCCTCAGTTCGGTGTTAGGAAATTCGGTCGATGGCCCTGTACGGCGCACCGGTGTGGGCGGGGTGCATGACCGCCCGTCTTAGGGCTCTTCTGCGGTGTCCACAGAGAGCCATGGCGATCAGGGCCGTATGCGGTTATCGCACGGTGGCGGCCGAGATAGCGTGCCTGTTGACCGGGGCTTCCCCGTCGGATCTGGAGGCGAAGATGCTCTCTGGTTTGTATCGGCGGGTGTCGGAGATGCAAGCTGGAGGAGGTATGGTTTTCTTGAGAGAGCTTACCGCCTGGCGGGTCAACGCCCGCCGAGACGTCATTGCTCGTTGGGCAGTCCGGTTGGAGAGGCCTCCGTTCGGTGTTGGAACAGTCGAGGCCTCTCTGGCCGATGCTGATGCACTGGTGCAAGTATTGCCGATCGTGAGGAGGGAGAGCACACCGTCCTGCCATCATTGCGATTGCGACGCAGACACGGCGCAGCACAAATTCGAGGTGTGTGCATCGCCGCGTGGGCTGGAGAGCGCCGTGAACTCGTCGCAATCTTCGACCGTTCTTCCGACCTGATGCTGCCGACCATCGCTAGGGAGAGGGTCGCCAGCGTCAGGAAATAGGACGCCGTCACCGCTTTCTACGAGGCTGTCATCACGCGGAAGGAGGCGGCGGACCGTGTGCGGGAGGAACGACTCCACGCGGACACGGTCTTCCGCCGGCGACTGGCGCGGTGCAGGCGGGCGAGTACCTGGGCCTGATGCCACTCTAGCAGCGGCTGCGGGTGACCGGACCGGGGATTAAGTCCGGCACCCATGAAGGAGTTAGCCTCGTGACGGCGATTGGCATCCCGGGGGAAAGTCGATGGGAGAGGATACTCCCTCGGGGTATTCCGTCGGGCCAACCACTGAAGTCAAGGAAAACCGCACCGCAACGACGAAGGGACGTGCTACATGGGTGGGTTATGGGGCCGCACGCCGCCCCTCTGTCACTCCGGATGGATTCGGGCGACGGGTGCGCTATAATAAAATAATATGTGAATCGCACAAAGTATAGTCCAACAGCGAATCAAATCGACGACACTGGTGCGTTAGGTTGGTATTTTAAATACTACACTATCTGTACAATTTTAGCGTTGCTATCCATGCACTCAGTAAGTCCTCAACCGATTCATCTCTTGCATATTTAAAATTATGTAAAAATATCAATAATATAGATGGAGTGGGATATTCTATGGAATATCCCATGGAGAACAGTCAGAGACATAGACTGTAAAACTTTACTAGGCGTATTTTATTTTCAGCTCATGAATCTCGTTAAACCTAAGGAAAGGGAGATCGGGACTCTAGTTAAGAATATAGAAAGCTCAGAATATATTTGTTGTTCCGAAGATTTTGTGGTGACGAAGCAAGAATATAATTTAGCACCCCCTGTCTTGCCCGAAGGTATCTTAAAAGATAACGAAGGAATACAATATGCATGCACATTATATTAATGCTAGAAAATGCAACCTCGAAATCAAACTATCAACTCATCTGACCAGCATAGTATGGTAGGTTAATTTCCCTGCTATTGCGGAAGAGGCGCGTACCCAACAGTGGGACGTACATATTCATAATCATCAACTCAGCTGATATATGTAATATCAGCTGATTATCAATATAACGAAAATTAAAGAATTTTAAATAAAATTATTTTAGGGATTTTATCGCGTTTATATTTGATTTTTGATTGCCCGACGTTAGTAAGATAAAGTACCTAGGCCGCGTATAAAAATAAAGATTAATTTAGCATTATGTCCTCTGAGTTTTCTTACTGGATCTTTCTCATTGTGGCCGCGTTCCGATCCGGTGGTAATATACTAGATTTATTTAGGCTTTTTAAATTAATAAATTGTCATTTCCTTTCATTTACAATTTACATTTCCGAATTTAAGTAATTTCTTGTCATGACGAGGAATATTTATTAATGAAAATGAATTGCAAATTTTGCTAATTTCTTCACAGTTTTAATGTAAGTAAAAGTTAAATGACTATTATTATTATATAAATGAAAGCCAAAAATACTAATGATCGAATTTATTTTATTGCCTTCATACTCCTCTAATTAGGTTAAGACATTTATCCCGGGGCGTCTTAATAGATCGAATATGTCTACGGTTTTAACATTAGAAATAATGTAGCCGGTTTAATAGACACTGAAAGTACATTATTGCTGTAATTTTCTTGATAGTTTAGCGGATAATGACAATCTTACAGAAACATGTAGAATAGGAGGCAGGTAATTCGGACCGTTTTGAAGTTAAAGTTGATAGCGAATATAACGAAGAACAGAATTCTTAGCTCATTTTCAAAAGTAGTGACACTGTGTTAACTAGTGAGCTATAGATGATTTAAAATCTTATCATCTCACTCATTCAAGTAAACTTTCATCAATTAGGAACAAAATGAAAATATTTAGATGAGAATTGATAGGGGAAACCAAAATAAGTGCTTGTAAAATTCACAATAAGTAAAGTATGACAGCATCTATACGCATTGGTTAATTAATCCATTCAATGTTACCAATTAGTTAACAACTACAGTTAGCTCCTCAACTACGAGGTGCGGACAAGCAAAACATATAAGGATTTGTCGAAAGGTAAATTAGAATATACTGCATACTCAGACTGATATTTGCTGAAAGGTGTGCGTAGTCTACGCCCATTTGTTGAAGACTAGCAACTCGCCCTCGCTTCGCTTCGGTTTCAGTCGCCTTACCCGCGTTGCCGTATCCGTAGGAATACTAGAATAAAATATAACCTATGTTACTCCCTGATATTATAGCGTTCCATTGGTGAAAGAATTTTTGAAATCGGTTTGGTGGTTTAAGCGTGAAAGTGTAACAAATAAAGAAACTTACTTTCGCATTTATAATATTAGTGAGAATGACCTTAACGACGGAGGATTATATTTATACTAGCAACCCGCCCTCGCTTCGCTTCAGTTTCAGTCGCTTTACCCGCGGCGTAGTTTCCGTTCCTGTGGGAATACCGGGATAAAATATAGCCTATGTTACCCCCTGATATTATAGCTTTCCATTGGTGAAAGAATTTTTGAAATCGGTTCGGTGGTTTAAGCGTGACAGCGTTACAAACAAATAAACAAACATCCTTACTTTCGCATTTATAATATTAGTATGGATATCAGACACAAATATGTTCGGTTAATTAGACTTATCAACAAAACGTTTATTAACGAATTTCGACGTCTAGAAAATAAAACTGATATAATTTGTAAAAATTTCAACTATCTATCTATCGCGGTTATTGAGATACAGCCTGGTGACAGAAGGATGGACGGATAGCCGGACAAACAGCGAAGTCTTAATAATAGGGTCCCATTTTTACCTTTTGGATACGGAACCATAAAAAGGACAAAAAACAGTCAAGAGGCAGTCCTCTAAGTTTAAGTCCTAAAGTTTTCACTCGCCAGTGCGACAGAAGTGAAAACTTTAAACTATGAACACTCAATTGCTATATTTGGACCTTCAATTAAAAGTATACGGTTTTAGAATGAAAAGTTTTTGATTTGTACGATGTTTGCCTGTTATCTCTGTAAGATATGTATATAAATAGTTAGTTTCCTTATTTAGTACTCACTGTTGTACTGCGCAATAATTCTTAAATACAAAACGATTAAATAATAATCAAACACTACTTCAACAATGCACATTATATACACATTGAATTTTTCACTAATCCATTCAATTTCACTTATAAGACACAGAACTATACGTCAGCTGTATAGCTATAGATATACTGCTATAAGCATGTCGGTAACGCGAACGCACAGGATTTCACCTACAAAAATGTCTAAAGTGCACAGTACACTGCGCATGTTGGTGACGCGAATCCGTTAGATTTTCCCCTACCAAAAAGTGCCCAACGCGACTAAAGAAGTATTCACTTCAAAAATAGACATATCTGTATTAATCAATTAATTTTAGATCCAACTTCCTAGTACCAGCTTCCTCCATTATGAAAGTCAAATTGACATAGTATATCTCGCAGGTCTTGAAATTTATAGTGACATTCAACTCAAATTAGTCCTATAGTAATATCACGCCAAATGTGTACAACATTTGAATTAAAAAAGCACTGTTATAGCACAGTTCTCTTCGTGTAGTGTTAAGAATGGGGCAACTAAATTACTGTTAGCATTTAAAGTACGAGGTTATTTATAGAAAGTTATTTACGGGTGAAATATGATTGTCACACGAGACTTAAACTCACACCTATCTATTGGAAATCCATTCCAATCATCCTACCAATTGGATCAGCGTAAAATGACATATGACAGACAGTGACAATTTTGTCACTCGTATTTATCGTCTCTATGGGAGATGTCTAAATGACACACGTGATAGGGGCATTTAACGGAAATGTCAAAATATCATGTAGCGCTTTTTTATTTTTATTCGTGAGTTTTAACGAGAATGTCAAAAATTCATGTAGCGCTTTTAAATTTTATTCATTATTTTAATGTTTTATGTTATATTGAATAAATTTGCTGATATTTTATGTAATATAATGCAGATAAAATGCTGAAATGTAGTGAATATGATATAATAGTGAAGTTCGTGCATTTTCACATTCTGCCAAAATTCCCAGAGGCAGCATAATTTGGTTATCAGCTCCAAATCATTGCTAATGACTGACTAAAATTCAAGACTAAAGACGTGAATAATCAATATGCACAGATGGCGTAGTGGTTAAGATAGCGACCTACAGCGCCAGTGTCGGGGGTTCGAATCCCACGCGGGACAACACTTTGTGCGATCCACAAATTGTTGTTCTGAGTCTGGATGTAATTTGTGTCCGTTAATTGTATGTTTGTAAAGTCCCCCGCAATACAAGGATTATTTCCTTAGTGCAGGGTGTTGTCTTAAATAAATAAAAAAAAAATAAATAAAAAAAAAAAAAAAAAAAAAAAAAAAAATACTTATCTGCAATCTTTATCTGCAATCTGCAATCTGCAATATAATAACTCGACACTGGCACCAATAGCTCATATTATTGTAGCTTATTGACATTAAATAAGAAGAAGAAGAATTTTATTCATTATGTTAGTGTTTTACAGTATTATAATGAATAATTTTGCTGATTGTTTATGTAATTAGTTAACTCGTGATCGGGTCCCATTTGTGGGATTTGTTCCAGCCATAATCGTTTGAATTACTCGTATATTACATATCTTGTGGTTCGAAGGGTATCACATCGGAGCTAGTATTTATAAGACATGTTGTAGGTAATTTTATATTCATTAAAAAAAAAATTAAAAGTAATAGACAAGCCCGCTAGTTTCTTGCTGGATCTTCTCAGTGGGGGTTGCGTACCGATCCAATGGTAATTTATTGGATAATTTGATTTAACTTTGTTTAAATTGATAATAAAGTGGTCCCTAAATGTATGCTTCATAACAAAACCTAAAGTCACTCAGCGTGCTTTGGAGCGGGCTATGCTTGGGATTTATCTCCGAGATAGAATCCGAAATACGAAAATCCGTAGAAGAACCGACATAGCACAAAAAATTAGCACGCTGAAGTGGCAATGGGCAGGCTACATCGCTCGTCAAAACAACAACTGCTGGGGGAAGAAAGTTTCTCGAGTGGTGACCATGTATCCGAAGATGCATTGTAGGCCGCAAATCATATAACTAACGGATACAAATTATATCAAACTCGAAACAACGATTTGTGGATCGCTCAATGTGTTATCCTACGTGGGATTTGAAACCCGACACTGGCATTGTTAGTCGGTATCTTTACCGCTACGCCATCCGTGCAGTCAAAAACCTTCTGAAAAATCACCAGCGGAATGGGCCCCAACAATCTCTTTGGAAAATTTTATTTTAAACTGTAAACCCTAATCAGCCCGCCTAATTAAATAATTATGGAATTAACCCAACTATAATGAGCCCTAGTCTTAATATTAGATGTCAATAAACAGATGATGATCATTGAAGTACATCATCGCCATCATCATCATCGCAGCCCACATACGTCCCACTGTTGGGCTCGGGCCTCCTCTACAATGGAAGGGAGTTTGATCTACTATACCATGCTGGTCAGACATGTTGGTATAGGGTTTTATTTCGAGCTTTCCTTCTCTTACACAGATATTATGTGCATATTACATCCCTCGGTCGTCTTTTACGACATCCACGGGCAAGATAGGGAGCGGTGCATTTGTATTCTTGTTGTCTTGGGTGACGGAGTATCACCACACGTAAATTGAATTGAAGCACAAGGCATTATATATCGTTATTAGCCTGCCCTCATCCAACGCTAAGTGTGGTCGCATAACATGTTTTTACGTTCCATGGACTTCTATCAGTCATCATAAGTGCACTCATTGCTTTCATACCTATATCTTCGTTCATAAAATATGTTCATCTATCCCTGTTTATTTATTCATACCAAGTCAGTCTGACGCTCCTAATCTTTTCTGTCACTTGTGCGACTTTTGTACTCATCATCCCAGTGTACAATATAGAAATTTGTGGTAATTCGTACATTATATAATAGTTCGTATCTATCTGAAATGTATATAATATAGAGTGGAAAATGCTGAATTGAAAATTAAGGCGTGCTAGACGCTGTGTCCATACAAATTTTGGGCGACTTTTGCCCTATTTTTGGTCGCATACAGTCCAATTTTATATATTTTTTTTTTATTGCAAACGGTGGCAAACGAGCAAACAGTACACCTGATGGTAAGTGTTGCTGCCGCTCATGGACCTTTACAAGGCCGTTGCCTACCACGAAGAAAGCGAAGGGAGTGTGAATGCGTGCATTGAGGCTCGGTGATACCAAGGGCACCACCAAAACCCTCCACATGCAATCATCCTCAGAAAGTTGGGCTTCCGGCTCTCTCGCTCACCGAACGAAGCACAGTAACAAATTGCTACTACTCAAACGTCAATTTTCTGCGGACGGACCGGCCCGCGGCTGTAGACAGATAACTGTCGACAGTGTGGTCCTACCACTCCTAATCCATGTATCTATTATATACGTGGTGTTGTGGAGAGAAATGATTAGAAGTTAAATATTAATTTAAAGTCTCATACGTTTAATAATTAACATTTTTGTACGTATAATATTAAACTTTAGGTTTGTTTCTAGTAAAAGTTGCGAACAATATAAATGTGCTAAAATTATTCCAAGTTGTTAATTGTTGGCATATTTCTTCAGACTTGTTTTACGAACTGTCAAACATAAATGTGTGCTTGTTATACCTGATGCTAAACCATCAGAAAATCGGAGGTGCTAATTATACATTCATTAATACATCTAGAAGATTTTAGAAGTTCACTATTGAATATAGACCTCAAGTAGTGATAGTACTATAAGCGCCAAGTGTAGCAGTTGGGTTGGCAATTACAATTAGTGATCTATTTTCTTTATTGCTGTTAGTGGCAAAGGAGTAAACAGCATTTCTAGCGGTAAATGATGCTGCCGCTCATGAACCTTGGGAGGACATTAACAAGGACATTAATAACCAGGCCGATATCTACCGGGCGGAGACGTCGGTCGATGGGAGGGTACTCCTCAGGGGGTATTCCGTCGGGCCGAACACTGATGACAAGTAACCCTGCTCCGGTAGTCGGTCCAACGACGAAGGCGACGTGGTGTTCGAGTGAGTTGCGGGTGTTACGTGCTATAAGCCCCTCTGTTGCCCCGGACGGAGTGGTGCGTGGAGCGCGCCGACCACAGCCCACCCAAAAAAAAAAAACAAAAAAAAAGCTTTTATACTTTACCAAATTCGTTGATGCTTCTAATATATTGAACTAAATGTAGATAAACGGAAATTGGTTAAGAAACGTGGGGTAGCAGTCTAAGAAATTACTGTTTGTGCAAGAGAAAGCAAACAAAACAAGTTAGAATAAGAGAGAATAGAGTTTAATGTGTACGTGATCTTTGAATAACTTTCATTTTAGAATATAATTATGTTAAATTCAGATGTTTGCCCGAGTACTACACATTGTAAATAAAATTACTTTACGGATTATCACTTTACAGCGTTCATGGTCATGGCGGCAGTACGCCCGTGACCATGAATGTAAAGTGTTCGAAACGTCGGGCAATCAACAATCAAATACAAACGCGATAGAATCCGTAAAGTAGATTTATTTATGTTAAATTCATTTCATTCCAAAGTTTAACCAAGAGGCAGTCTTAGATGGACTAAGACTGACTTTTGGTTATGGATGGACTAGATAAATTTGTAGTTTTAAAAAGAAATTTAAAAATATTTTTTTAATCATCCATGCCACAGTAGATAACTTCTTTTGAAATTGGATTAATTACAGTAAATACTTAATGTGGTAGTTTACTCGCAGGTAACACACCAAACAGCTAAAATATTTATCTATATATTGTTAATATTAAAAATCTTCTGCTTGACAACGATCCAAGCGTTGAGAAATTTCATTGTAGTTTAAGAGAGCCCGCAGACATACAATTGCAAGTTGGGCGACTATCGTACGACTAAATTACGTACTTTTACAATTTAGTTGACCAACTTTATTTTATTGGTTACAAGCCGCAGACTTAATCGATTTAGTCGGTGCCAGTATTGCTAGCGCGGTGCGTGTACGTGTAAATGCGAAAAAAACCCTTTAATTACACTATTAATAAAAAGAAGACGAAAACAAAAGAGAACATTTTGGGTGCGTCCCATATTAAGTAACAGATTACAAAATGGGAAGCATCTTACATTGCATTCTAAACTTAGATATTACCCTGATAAATTGTTTCAAGTCTTTTTTGTACAACGCTGGCCTTTTTTGAACTTCCTCTATAAGCTCTTCTACTTTTTCGTTTGCAACAAGTGATCGGAAGACAAACATCGTACCCGTCGACGAAGATGCGAGTGTGGGGATATCACGCGCACGCGTGTGGTCATCTAGGATCTTGCCGTGCAACTGGTCCAACAAAGTTGGATAGTGTGCGAACTTGCATAGGATAACCGTGCTAACAAGCAGCTGACCGATAGTTGGACAACTTTTTAATTGTGCGTAATCGGAAGGGAATCTTGATTCTGTTACTATCAGTGTCCAATTAATTAGTTAGACGATTTAGTTGGAGAAGATGTGCGGGCTAGCATAAGTAACTACACCTAATATACCTATTTGCGATTTAATCGGCCAACTTACAATTGTAGGTCTTTATTTTTTTTGTGAGTGGGTCGCGGTCGGAGCGCCTCCGCACCACTCCGTCCGGGGCGACAGAGGGGCTTAAGCACGCAACTCCCGCGACCCACCCAAAAACCACGTCGCCTTCGTCGTTGGGCCGACCACTGGAGCAGCGTTAACTTGTCGTCAGTGGTCGGCCCGACGGAATACCCCTAATTGGGGTACCCTCCCATCGACCGACGTCCCCCCCTCGGGGAGGACGTCGGTCTTTCCTCACGCGGTCGGCCTCTCAGCGGGTGATGGACTAATCCCCGGTCACGTCACCCGCGGCCTCGGCTGGGGCGGCATGAGGCGCAGATAGTTGCGCCTACGCCGCCCCAGTCGCCGGCGGTGGATCTCTTCATCGAGGCTGCGCTCCTCGCGCAGGCGATCCGTCGCCTCCTTCTGCGAGATCACTGTCTCGCAGAAGGCTGCGACCGCGTCCCAATTCCCGACGCTATCGACCATCGCCCTAGCGATAGCCGGCAACGTCAGGTCCGTACCGATGATTGCGACGAGTTCACAGCGCTGCACTGCCCAAGCCGCGCAGGACTGCCCAACGGGCAATGACGTCTCGGCGGATAATTGTATGTCTGCGGGCGCTCTTAAAAAATAGTGTCCAATATTACCACATTAACCTAATTAAACAGAGGTCTTAAACAAGTTTAAGATCTTCACTTATATGTACAGTACTATAAAAATGTTCTCGAAAATGTGTAATTTACACAATTACTTAGCTCCGATAGCGCGTTAAGCTGAAGGTCATGGCTATTATAAGCAGGAATCATATTGACAATGTCTATAATAAAAAGAAATAGATCTGCAAGATATAGATTGCACAGACGTTGTAGTGGTTAAGATACCCACCTACCGTATCAATATTGTAGGTTCGAATCCCACGCAGGACCATACTATGTGCGATCCACAAATTGTTGTTCTAAGTCTGGATGTAATTTGTGTTGCTTAATTATATGTTTGTAAAGTCCCCTGCAGCACAATGATTATTACCTGAGTTCAGGGCGTTTTTTTTTAAAAGAAGATTAAAGTAAGATATGTAGTAAGTAAGACCTCTAGATAATATCACATCTAGTCTGCTGGTAGATTTATAACAATCGCTCTGTAGGAAAAGTAATATGGATCTAACTATGGTTGCATCGACATCCACTCTAGGATATAGGCTTCCTCACGGAGGAAGGATGATCTTATCATAGCCACGTTTGGCAAGTGTTGGCGAGGCAAAGTACACCGTAGCCCTCTTCGTGCTGCGTTTTACGATTTCCACACAGTAGACCCATAATAATAATAGTTAAACATTATTTTATAAATCAAAAACCTTTTAGTAAGATAAAGTAAGTCGCCTTTTAAAAATTAATAATAATTTAGCATTATGTCCTCTGAGTCGCCGAATCTTTCTCAGTGGTGGCCGCGTTCCGATCCGCAGGTAGTATATTAGATTTGTTAGGCTTAAATTACTAACCACAAACTAGATATCTTTTCCATATATATAGAATCATTTACTACTTGTAATAGCAATAACTTTGTATCAAAATATAGGGTAGATAATTAAAAATATCTGTAATAACGAGGACTTGTTCGACGTGAGGCATCTTAGTCCGCCCGTGACTATGAACTCTGTAAAGTGTTTGAAGCGTCTGGCAATCATAAAATCAAATACAAACGCAAGATAATCCGTAAAGTGATTTTATTTACAATGTGTGACACTCGCGTAAACATAAAAAAATCATTCTATACAACATATTTTATGATAGGAGAACTTGTTGAGCATTAAAGAAATACACTTTATTATTTTTATTTTTTATTTCACAGTGATATTAATTTATATTAGCTTATATTAAAATACAATAATAAAAACAATAGTGAAAAAAAATCAATAACTAAAAACAAATTTGAAGCGAATTTATGATGCTTATCAGACCTTGTAAAGTAGAAAATATATTTATCTACTTCCGCATTTATTCACCGATCGTAGAATAAAATATCTAACATTCCTTGAATGCTATGCAATAGTATCAATTATAAACAGTAATTATATTGTTTCTTCATCAACAGAGTTTTTTTTCTTAATGACATCTTTCTTGCGTCGCTTAATCGTCTTTTGTAATTTCCAATTTTAATAACTGCTGTATGGGATAAAATAAAAAAGTGTCTAAGATTAGAGTGAAAATTCAGTAAAATAGCTTTGCATTTAAAAATTAGTAAATGCAGTATTCGACGAGCTAGTTTATTGGTAGATACTGCCAAAGGTATGAACTAATTTTCATAAGAGAAATATCGCTTTCGACGGATCACAATGGTACAATACCTAAGTGTTCAAATATAATTTATCATAAAAATTTCTCCGCCCTAGCCGAGGCCGCGGGTGACGTGAGCGGGGATTAGCCCGTCACCCGCCGAAAGGCCGACCGCGTGAGGAAAGACCGACGTCCTCCCCGAGGGGGGGACGTCGGTCGATGGGAGGGTACCCCAATAGGGGGTATTCCGTCGGGCCGACCACTGATGTCAAGTAACCCTGCTCCGGTGGTCGGCCCAACGACGAAGGCGACGTGGTTTTCAGGTGGGTTGCGGGAGTTGCGTGCTTAAGCCCCTCTGTCGCCCCAGACGGAGTAGTGCGGAGGCGCGCCGACCGCAGCCCACCCACAAAAAGAAAAAAAAAATCATAAAAATTTCTAAATTCTAAAACACATTAAATGAGTAAAAAAGTTTTGTAACCTGATATTAATGATTTCTGATGTTTACCCGAGTATTACACATTTTAAATAATACTTTACGGATTTTATCGCGTTTGTATTTGATTTTTGATTACCCGACATTTCGAAGCTGCAAAGTGTTTGAAACGTCGGCCAATCAAAAATCAAATACAAACACGATAAAATCCGTAAAGCAGTTTTATTTAAAACCTGATATTAGATAACCTTTTATTAGTTATTACTTTCAGATATACTTTTATATATAATATTTTATTAGTTGTTACTTTTTATAATTACTGTTTTCACGTAAATTTATTTTTTATTTTATTTTTTATTTATTTATTTATTTACAAGCAATTATAATACCTTTACAGGACATTTAACCTAATGCGATATTATAATTAAAATTAGAAAATTAATACAGTTATATATAGTAAGACAATAATATTATACAAATAATAAAATATAATATCAAAATATTAATCATAATTTAATATTATATTTTACCAAATAATATTTAACTAAATAATAAATTAAGACATGTAGTACATATGGCAATAAACGAATAATAAAATATAATATCAAAATATTAATTATAAGTTAACATTATATTTTATCAAATAATATTTAACTAAATAATAAATTAAGACATGTAATACAATATGACAATAATATAAAACAATTAATAAAGATAATATCAAAATATTAATTATAATTTAATATTATGTTTGTTATTAAATAACCTGGTCTTTGTGAGAATATATTTTAAAACCTAAACTCTGCTTTTTTCAAAAAGTTGCAGACAGAAGTGTAAAATTTTCATAGTAATAATTTCCATTTCAGCATGAATTTTTTATTGCCTAGTTCTACATGGACGACTAACAACCTAATTTATTCGATGAAACTTTCAAATCTAAATCCTTAAAATCTTTACAGGCTTTATTAGGTAAATTCCTTTTTCACAAAAGGGTTTATTAGATAAAGAACATGGAAAGTTTGTAGGCATATATTTTAACTTATTATCTCCTAACAACCGTCCAACGCGCAAAGTTTTCAAATATGTACGAAATATACACGTAATGAGACTTTGTTTTTTAAAATATAAACAGTTGTATTTTAAATGTAGAACTTTATTTTTTTATTCTGTTTATCAACATGGTGTTATTGCCCGCATCCATACATAAGTATTAATATACAAATAAACTGTCTAAAATGTCTCCCATAATAATAATTTAAAGTAATATTTACAAAAAATACTTACATAATAGTTTTGAAAATTCACCAAAAAAATCCGAAAAATATATAATAAACAAAAATATTCTTCTTCTAGTCTTTTGTATTTCAGTTAAACATAAACAGATTTTTTTTAAACACCAAAACAAAATATATAAAGTTTTTACCGAGAGATAGTCAACATAACTACTTTAACTTCGCACGACAACACTCCGCGATAGCTCGCAAAAGACTGATCTACGTCACTGACAGTATGGTACTGAAATGTTCACTTGTAATACGATATTTTTTCAGCTGTCTAAAGAATTTACATTCCTATAGAATTTTATTAAACATGTATTTGTTCTTACACTGTTTTCCTATATAATTAAAACTAGAGTGTGTCTGTATAAATTATATAGTTTCCAGATTCAAAATTGATTAGAAATATTATTAATAGGCGACTAAGTAGTTCGTGTGGTGACGGAGTAAGAATACAATTCATCACACCCTATCATGCCCGTGGGCGTTGCAAAAGGCGACTTAGGGATATAATAGGCATATAACGTCTGTTCAAGAGAAGGAATACTCGAAATAAGACCCTACATTAACATGTTTAACCAGCCCGGTATTGTAGAGTTCTCACGAGCCGAGCTCAAGCCGAACAGTGGTACTTTCGTGGGCTAAAATAAATGAATAACTATTTATTTGCCGTACAGTGATGTAGTAAGAATACAATTCTCCATGCACTCACCTCAGTTAAAAGGCTCCTTTATTAAATATACAGATAACGTCGATGTAAGAAAAGGGTCACAAATACAAAGCACCACTCCCTATCTTGCCCTTGGATGTCGTAAGAGACGACTAAGGGATATAATACGCATATAACATCTATGCAAGAGAAGTAAAACTTGAAATAAAACCCTATACTAACCTGTCTGACCAGCATGGTATAGTAAGATCAATTTCCCTCCTAATGTGGAGGAGGCTCGAACCTAACAATGGGACATATATGAGCTGAAATGATGACGATAAAAAGAAGGAGAAAAGGAAAACTCGAAATAAAATACTCGATATAGGGATCTCAATTCTTTATCAACCTATTTTGCTCAGCGTAGTATAAGCAGTAGTATGAGGTTTATTTCTTTCCTACTAAAGGAGGCTTGAGCTCAGCAGTGGGACGTACTTGAGTTGAGATGGTAATGATATTAATGATTCCTAATACATCAATTACAGCTTTGATTATTTCAGTGGTTGTTATAGAAACAGCAAAAATATATAATACTTTATGGCTATGTTACAAAAATCAACCGGATTTGATATCGTTTATAGATATCGTTCCACATAGGTATTTGTAGCAGCGACATGCTTATAGTCTCTCTAGATAAACAGGATACATCTATACATATAATAAAATTGTAGAGGTCGAAATTCTGTACATTGAAAAAAAAAACGCTAATAACCGAGTCACGGGGGTGTTAAAAGTGAAATAGAACACATCCAGATTGTTTACAATTTTTTTGTTTCTCTGTCTGTTTGTCTGTTTATCTGTTTGTCTATTTATCTGTTTGTACGGGCTAATCTCCGAAGTTATTGGACCGATTTAATTAAAATTTTGCATGGTGGTACCTTACATCCCCGGCCAACATTTAGGATATTTTTAATCCCGGCAAATAAAAGAGTTCCCGTGGGATTGGTGAAAACTGTAGTAACTTATACAGTTTAGTACACAACCTACTTAATTGAAAATCAATATAAAAAGATTCATTATAAACGAAATTTATTCTGAAAGTTCACCCCGCCGAGGATATATCCTTTTTAATTGTGTAAAATAGGGGATGAATTATGTTTTGATATTTTTCACTCTAAAACACAAGTAATAAATTCATACTACCTCAATGATTAATTAACTGCAGATAGTGGCTGATAGTATAGTGGTTAAGGTAACAACTTACCATGCTAGTGTCACGGGTTCAATTCCAACGCCGGACAATTTTTTGTGTGATTGACAAATTGTTGCTGGGTAGACTAGGTAGTAGTAAACTGAGTCTAATTTATGTCTGTCACTTATATGTTTGTGAGGTTTTTCAGTGGAGGGTGTAACGGGAAATTCATAATTTGTAGAATAACTAATAAAAATCGGCCAAGTGTGAGTCGGACTCGCGCACGACGGGTTCCCTACCATTGACTAGGTAAACAACAGTTGGTATACAGAAATTTTATATTTTAACCTTCACCTGTTACCTGATATCGAGCAAAATTAGGCAAAAATCTCGTTTTTGTATGAGAGACCTCGTTAAATATTTATTTTATATTCCTTATTTATTATTATTTTAATTTTATTATTATTTATTATTAAAAATATAACTGAGTATTTTGTAAATATTTCAAGTGCCTATCTACCCTACCTACCATTATCGATATCGAGTAAAAAAGAGCAAAATAATCGCGTTTGTTGTTATAGCGGCAACAGAAATACATAATTTGTAAAAATTTCAACTGTCTAGCCATCGCGGCGCCATTGATCGAACCAGTCTCGCGTACAGCCGTCAACATGTTACACCGCGTCAACGAGTCGGGGAGTAATTTGAAAAAAATTCTCCTGAAAGCATTTTGGGTTAATTCGGTTCCACTGATCGAGGACCAGATAAAATACTTGGGCTTATTACTCTAAGCCCAAATATTTTATCTGGTTCTCGATCGAGTGGCACCGAATTAACAGTGATTGCTGTGCCGATGGGTGTATAGTTACGAGGTCTATGAAAAAACAAATCATTCGTTTTATATAGACCTACTCTAAGCGGCAGCGTGACTCATTGAATCACCACTTCGATACCAAGTATGGCCAAAGGTAACGCTTATTTAAATTGAGTCCAAACTGGAGTAAGTCCAGTTACAGCTAATATACCATACAATCACCCGCACGAACTACCACAGCTGGGAGCAGAACAAAATAGGCGTTAGCATAAAGTCCTCTGCGCGCTTCGTGCACCGCTTCAAATAACCTAGAATAAGCCGCTTAAGTATAGAAGCACCACTTGATAACAGCGCCTGCCTGATATACCAGATTGGTAAACTATTAAATTAATTGACGACATCTAAAAATACCGCCAACAGCACCTCTCCGCCAGTGAGCGCCTTAATGACAATGTGCCAGAAAAAGTTGGTCTGATCGAGACAATCTCGCTAAGGCGCTGGCTGATGCAATCACGATTTTCTACATTAGCTTGCCAGCAAGAGCAACACGTTGTGCCTTTAGAACCCTGAACACACTGCACAGTTATCTGTGATTGGCCCTACCACATATTATGACTTCTACGCGGACGAAGTCGCGGGCAAAAGCTAGTTATATAATAAGAATGTTCATAATTCTAAGATTAACTTATTCTAACAAACAACTACTTTTGTTTAATAATAATAATCTGCATGTTATATATTACAACAATATATTGTATTACGACGAAATTATAATAATGAACTATTTGTTGATTTTGTTGTGTAGATAAATACAATAATTTTAATTATTTTTCTTTTTAAGAATTCATATGACACTCACTGCTTTTCAATTTTCACATACATATATGTATATGTGTGAGTTACATATTTTCAATTTAACATAAACCTTGAATTATTTTAATCATGGCAACCGAATACGGCCTCCATTGTGGCGACATGTATAACAAGAAACTCGGCAGATTTGTCTTTGTATTTCTCTCTTTGTTATACCAAGAATTTAGATTATAAACTCGACCCCTCTGTCTCATTCTCCCGAGTGATTAGGAATTAAGAATATCATATACTAGCATTCTTTGCTTTGCATTGGCATCATTAAGGCTTTGAGGACAGAAGGACAGTGGGCAGCAGCGCTTATTTTGTACACTCATACCTAACAGAAATATTTTAGCAAATCAAGAGCGTCAATTATGGCCTTAATTTCGGGCAGTCCGGCTGGAGAGGCCTCGGTTCGGGGTGCGAACCGTGGAGGCCGTCCGGCCGGTGCTGATCCAGTGGTTGGAAAGGCGGCACGGGGTGCTCTCCTTCCGACTGGTGCAGGTTTTGACGGGGCATGGGTGCTTCGCTAAATACCTGCACAAGGTCGTTAGGAGGGAGAGTACACCATCCTGCCACCACTGCGATTGCGACGAGGACACGGCGCGCCATACGCTCGAGGCCTGCGGGGCTTGGGCAGTGCAGCGCTGTGAACTCGTCGCAATCATCGGTACGGACCTGACGCTGCCGGCTATCGCTAGGGCGATGGTCGACAGCGTCGGGAATTGGGACGCGGTCGCAGCCTTCTGCGAGACAGTGATCTTGCGGAAGGAGGCGGCGGATCGCCTGCGCGAGGAGCGCAGCTTCGATGAGGAGATCCGCCGCCGGCGACTGGGGCGGCGTAGGCGCAACTATCTGCGCCTCATGCCGCCCTAGCCGAGGCTGCGGGTGACGTGACCGGGGATTAGTCCGTCACCCGCCGAGAGGCCGACCGCGTGAGGAAAGACCGACGTCCTCTCCGAGGGGGGGGACGTCGGTCGATGGGAGGGTACCCCAATAGGGGGTATTCCGTCGGGCCGACCACTGACGACAAGTTAACGCTGCCCCAGTGGTCGGCCCAACGATGAAGGCGACGTGGTTTTTGGGTGGGTCGCGGGAGTTGCGTGCTTAAGCCCCTCTGTCGCCCCGGACGGAGTGGTGCGGAGGCGCGCCGACCGCGACCCACCCACAAAAAAAAAAAATGGCCTTAATTTCTCATCTAAATGTCTTTATCCAACAGTAGAAGTCAAAAAAGGATAGATTGTTGAATTAATACGTTGATTTTTATTTAAACCGTAGAAAAAAGGATTATTTTTATTCTTGTAAAAGGAAATAGTTTTAGTGAAGATAATATCTTTGTTTACCTTGAGCAGCCCTGATCCGCCATACATTTGTTTGAATTTAATAGGAAAATGGCACAGATATTTAGAGATTATAAGTAACATCACTGATAAGGCTCATAGTTTACTAGTGTAACTAGCTAACGATGTTTTTATGTAGAATGTTATACTGACCTTGAAAACACATAGCCAAAACTTAAGCCTAAACAATAGATAGTAAATAGTTTTGTTTTAAATGTGTAATACTCGCGTAAACATCAGAAATCATTAAATACATAACATTGTTAGAATTATTAAGATTCCTATGATGGATATCGTGCTGTGTTTTTGGTTATTATTGTGTTTATATTCAACATCGTTGATTTTATATTGCAAGCATCATAACAATTTTTGTATACCACTGATCGCAGTCTTGAATTCGAATTATCTTTTGCCATCAAAAAAATATATATGAGCAGTAAATAATTTATGGGTGAGGAAGTAAGAATTCAATTTCCACTTTACTTTCTTTCCCTTTAATTAAGATAAGAAATAAGTACGAGTATATTAGGGGAAGCCAGAAAGTGGCACCAGTGATAGAGAAGATTACGAGCGCAAGATTGTCTCGGTATGGACATGTGATGAGGAGGGATGAAAGGCAAGGCGGGTAAATCGATATGATTGTGGAAGAACGTAAAAAGTGTGGAAGACCCAAAATGAGATGGATGGACTGTATGAATGAGGATATGCGTACGAAAAGGGCGAGTGTAGATATAACGGCTGATAGGAGGTTATGGAAGGTAAGTACATGTTGTGCCGACCCTACTTAGCGTGGTATGAGGGCAGGCAAATGATGATCGTAAAAATGTAATAATGGAACTAAGTAAATACGACATCGACATCAATAACACTGACAATACTACCCGCCGTCGCTAAAGCGATGGTCGGTAGGAACAGGAACTGGAACGCGATTGCCGCTTTCTGCAAGGAAGGCGGTGACTAGGCCGGTCAGGGGGGAAATCCTCTACGTCGACACGCTCCAAAGTCGGTCGAAACGGGTACAAGAGGGTAATACGTCAGATTTTGGGTCATACGTCACCATTTCGTCATTCAGCAGGATTTTTGTTGGAAATAGAACTACTTTACTACGGATTTTATCGCGTTTGTATTTGATTTTTGATGACCCTACATTTCTAACACTTTACAGCGGTCATGATCATGGATGAACTAAGACGTCTCACGTCCAAAATGTCATCGTTATTATAGAGAATTGCCAACACTGGCAATAAATTTCTATGAAAATGTGGATCAAAATATTGAATTACTAATTCTGTAGCAGGTAGATATAAATCTCGGTAAGTCATTCCAGAGCTTGCACGTACGTGGGAGAAATGATCGTTGGAAAAATAAAGCTTGGCTTTCTACAAAGTTATTTTGGCAAATCCAAAAGGGATTACTTAAGGCACTATTTGAAACCGTAACTATTGGAGATCCATTCAATTTTACCAATAAAGCCACAGCCTTACCCACGTTAAACAATCAGTATTAGTTTCAGGTTGTGTCGCGAGATAATTTCAAGCTCTATTTGTGGTAATCTCTTCTTTGTTTCACCTATAAGTTAGCAGTAAGGATTTTAAAACTCGATAGGATTATCCCTTTTGCATTTGTTTTAAAAAATTACATGAACAATAGTAATGGTTTTCATTTAGAGATGAATGTTTGATATTATTAGAAATAAGTTGAGAGTATAAAGGAAAATACTCGCTCATTAAAGCAAAGAAACTATTTATTATTATAGCTTTATCTGTAAGTAAAATTGAAAATTTTGTATAACCCCCAACACGGTTTAAAATACTAAAGTTTTCTTCAACAGAAATTATCAAGTAATTGTCATTTAACGTTGGCCTCGAACCTCCTGAAATAGGAATGAAATTAACCTACTACATCACGCTGGTTTTGACGACGATTTGATACAGGGTTTCATTTCGAATTTTCTTCTCTTGCATAGATGTTGTGTACATATTCAATCCTTTAGTCGTCTTTCATGACACCCACAGGCAAGAGAGGGGATGGTGAATTGTACCTACCTTGTCACCACATGACGACGAGATACTTTTCTTTTTAGGGGACAAGCTATAGTAGGTATGATCATAGCCCGTTCGGCCGGCGCGCGACTCTACATGCTGCATGCATGTACATATCTTATTTCGTCATGTAGGCAGTCCATCGGTACCCATTTTGTCATCAGTAGCTCGTCCGGTGTACGGTTACACTTTTGGGTGCCTTTTCAAGTCGACGCCCAGGGTTTTACTTTGATTTATCTTCTCTTGACCTGAGGTTTTCGGCTTACATTCTGTAAACGAGTTTTACGATACCTATAGGAATGGAAGATGGTGATTATTCGATTCTAAGTACATCACTTTATGGATAAGCATTGCGATGATATCATTGTTACGTATTATCATGAGTTTTATCAATATTCTTACGTCATATAAAAAACCTGATGCAATGCTTTTAAAGATAATCCACCTATATTATAAGCGATCTCTAAATTATTGTCCCTAATAAATTTTGTTGATAATTAATTTTAGTAGTATTAATATACTACTTAGTAGTACTAATATTTTCTGTGTGATGATGGAGTAAGAATACAATTCACCACCCTCTCTCTTACCCAAGGATGTCATAAAATGCGACTAAGGACATAATATATAGATATCATCTACACAAGAGAAGTAAAACTCGACATAAAAACTTTTGTCGATACGTTTGACCAGCGCATTACAGTAGGTCAATTTCCTTTCGTTTGAGGAAGAGGCGAGGAGAATTATGATGATGATGATAAGTACTTTTAATATGATATACTATTAATCAAATGTATTATTGAAATTTTCGGTACTTTGAGTTCGTTCTTGAATGCAGTTTCTCTTTTTGTTTAAGCAGTATTCGGTATATTATAGTTTATTTTCGTTTACAAATTATAACGTTTACAGCGATCATTTCTCCCACGTACGTGCAGGCTCTGGGATGAACTACCTGCCGCTGTGTTTCCCGAGCGCTATGACATGTCCTTCTTTAACGAGGTTTAAGAAGTGCTTTTTCTTCACGGTAGGCAACGGCCTGGCTGTGCCCCTGGTATTGCAAAGGTCCATGTGCGGCAGCATCACTAACCATCAGGTGTGCTGCTTGCTAGTTTGCCACCAAAGGCAATAAAAAAAACTAATATTTAATGTTATTAAATACTAGCAATCCGCCCTCGCTTTGCTTAAGTTTTAATTGCCTTACCCGGGTAGTTCCCGTTCCCTTGGGCATGCCGGGATAAAATATAGCCTATGTTGCTCCCTAATATTATAGCTTACCATTGGTGAAACAATTTTTGAAATCGGTTTAGTGGTCTAAGCGTGAAAGCATAAGAAACAAACAAACTTACTTTCACATTTATAAAATTAGTAAGGATTACATATTGTATACTAATATTTAGTAATATTTAGTGTTATTAAATACTAGCAATCCGCCCTCGCTTCGCTTTGGTTTGAGTCGCCTTACCCGCGTGTTTCTCGTTCCCGTGAGAATACTGGGATTATATATAGTCTATGTTACTCCCTGATAATATAGCTTTCCAATGGTGAAAGAATTTTTGAAATCGGATTAGTGATTTAAGCGTAACAAACAAACTTAGTTTCGCATTTATAATATTAGTAAAGATTTTATAATGGTACCTTTCGTGGGTAAATACTACTCGCACTTATTTGATTTTTTTAAATGTATTTATTTTTCTGAAACCAGAGATAATTTAAGCGCCTACTACATTCTTTATATACTCCGTTTCCCCGGAAAACTTTTTCTAAATTAAATATTGACTTAAAAAGTGAAGGGGGTTAATAATAAAAGGATACAAGGTGGAGGAGTACAATAGAATTTTAGTATTAGTATTAAAGATTAGTCATGTATGCACAACTCTTTTAACTCGAATAAAATATGGATAAATGTTTTTAGTTAAACCCCTTTTTTTTGACCTAATTGCCCATATAAATAATGAAAAAAATATAAATGCCGGCCTTTTGTCACCTATCTAAATATATATAAATCTCCTGTCACGATGTTTGTCCGCGATGGACTCCTAAACTACTTAACCGATTTTAATCAAATTTGCACACCGTGTGCAGTTTGCTCCAACTTGAAACATAGAATAACTTACATCTTAATTTATAGTCGCAATATTATTTTATTGTAAATTATTTATCTATTATTTGACATTCACAATTATCTGTGAACTCCAAACGATTTTAACAGATGGCGATATCTGTTGACTGGATAGAGTAAGTAATTTGTGTGTGCTCAAGAGAGAGAGAATGGTTTAGATTCACAATTGGACCCGGTAGGTGGCGCTTTATTTGAACAGAACAACGTCTGTTGGGTCAGCTAGTAGCTATATAAAAGCTTTGAGATGTATTTGATATTATATAATGATAATTTAAAAATAAACCAATTTATTTAGAAAGATAGACATGAATATCTTTCTAAATATCTTATGTTATTTATCTTGGCAGACAGTATTGCAATTGGTCGATGGAAACTATTTAGTAGTATGTAGGGTTAACTTGATGTTTGTGAGGTATGCTTGAATCAACATCTGATGCTGCTGTGCTGATGGTGAAGCTAAAGAACTTCTTAACGGTTAGGAGTTAGGGGATAGTACTACAATTGGTTGATGGAAACTAGGTAGTAGTATGTAGGGCTAAGGTGATACTTGTTAACCGACTTCCAAAAAAGAGGAAGTTTCTCAATTCGACCGTATATATGCTTTTGTTATGTTTGTTCGCGGATAACTTCGTCATTTATGAACCGATTTTGATGAATATTATTTGTTAAAAAAAAAGATTTTCAAAGTTGGTTCCATGATAAGGAAATCAGAGTTTGATGATAGCAGACCAGAGAAATCAAGGGGAACTTTCAAACATCGTAGGGGCGACTACTGCGTTTGTAAGTTTTTTCATTAAGTATTTTATTAAAGCAATAAATTTAATAAAGATCTGGAGTAGATCTGATGATGGAGCTGAGAAACAGTCCAGGGAACTCTTCAACGATTCACAGCAGCTACCTTATGTTTGAGCTTGATTAATCTGTATTGACAAGAACTTTACATCTAGATGGGTTAGGACTGTCATTTAGGAGTCTGATGATGAAAACGAAGAGAGTTTAGGGAACTTCTCAACGGTTTAAAGTAGCTACCTTGTGCTTGATATTAATGCGAACTTTGCACCCATATGGATTATAATGAAGGTCTGCAGTAGATCTGATGATGGAGACCATAGACAGTTGGGGGAATGCCTCAACGATTTACAGCATTGAATGAATCAAATTGAAGCTGTGAACACGGGTTTCTTCGGTGTCATTTGATAATCCCTCACGAATCAAAGAAAACCGATGGTCACGATCTTCTTGACTTTCGTTAGTTAGTCTATTTGATTTATAAGCTCTCATAGCCGACAATCTGGGGGCACGGCAGTGCCCCCGCCAAGTCGAGCAAAAAAAATTCGGGAAAAACGCAAAACTGCCGTAACATACTTTTCTCGAAGCTATTCAGGCCATTTTCGACCCCCTATAACTTCGTTATTAATAAAGCTACAATGCTGAATTTTTAGTAACCTAGCAGGAATTGTATACACATTGTGTATTTCAAATTGCATTCGATTTGAACCAATAGTTTAAGAATTATAACTAGTCAAAATTTCGTAATTTTGTTACTCACTGACTGACTGACCGATCATCAATATTAAAGTGGCAATTCTAGCAGACATAGAAGCTTCAAATTTAGAATACAATTAGTGTTTAGTGTATAGATGAAGGAAAAATTATGAAACATTATAATTATCATTCAGTTTCCGAGATACACTAACTGTATAAATAATTTTGTAAACTCATATAAATATATAGGATTACAAAGTTACATTTGCAGTTAATGAAATGTAACTTTGTAAAAAACACAAATGTATTCTACATTTGTCGCCATCATTGCTTCTCTATGGAAATCGTAACAACCGGCTAAAGACTACGCAGATGACGTAGTGGTTATGATACCAACGTACCGTGTTAGTGTCGCGGGTTAGAATTCCATGCAAGACAACATCTTGTACGATCCACAAATTGTTGTTCTGAGGCTGAATGTAATTTGTGTCGGTTCTTTCTGTATGGTGACGAAGTAAGAATACAATTCCCCACTCTCTATCTTGCCCGTGGATATCGTATAAGACGACTATGGGATATAATATGCATACACCATCTGTGCAAGAGAAGGAAAACTCGAAATGAAACCCTATATCAACATGTATGACCGGCATGGTATAGTGGGTTCGATTCCCTCCCATTGTCGAGGAGGCCCGAGCCCAATGGGACATATGAGGGCTGCAATGATGATGCGATGTTGAATTATATGTTTGTTAAGTCCCCCATAATATAAGAATTATTATTACCTTATTGCAAGGCGTTGGTCATTTAAAAAAAAAGATTCAACAGGAAGGAGAGTGGGCAGCAGCTCTCGCCTCGTCGCAATCATCGGTGCCGACCTGACGCTGCCGACCATCGCTAGGGAGATGCTCGGCAGCATCAGGAACTGGGACGCGGTCGCAGCCTTCTGCGAGGCAGTGATCTCGCAGAAGGAGGCGGCGGGACGCACGCGCGAGGAGCACAGTCTCGACGAAGCGACCCGCTGCCAGCGACTGGGGCGGCGCAGGCGGGACTACCTGCGTGCCATGCCGCCCCAGTGACCAGTGATG
The DNA here is from genome assembly GCA_032191425.1 of Lymantria dispar. Taxonomy (NCBI): domain Eukaryota; kingdom Metazoa; phylum Arthropoda; class Insecta; order Lepidoptera; family Erebidae; genus Lymantria; species Lymantria dispar. The sequence goes on along the minus strand of CM063452.1, from coordinate 23,569,629 downwards.
TGACCGGGGATTAGTCCGTCACCCACCGAGAGGCCGACCGCCTAAGGAAAGACCGACGTCCTCCCCGAGGGGGGGACGTCGGTAGATGGGAGGGTACCCCACGTAGGGGGTATTCCGTCGGGCCGACCACTGATGACAAGTAACCCTGCTCCAGTGGTCGGCCCAACGACGAAGGCGACGTGGTGTTCGGGTGAATTGCGGGTGTTGCGTGCTAAACGCCGCCCCTCTGTCGACCTGGACGGAGTGGTGCGTGGAGCGCGCCGACCGCAGCTAACCACAAAAAAAAAATGCAGCTCTCGCCGGGGAAATGTATAATATCTCACAGCGAAACCAACTCGCCTACCAAACGTGGTGACTACATCATTCTTCCTCATACTCGTAAGGCGAAGAAAAATGAGCTCTAATCATGGCAACTCTGTTACCCTTGAGCGTCGTTGGATGCAGGTGCCACAGTACCGCACTTTATGGTGAAGCATAAGGGGGGTCTATGTTCTACAGTGGACGGCGATAGGCTGAATGATGATTGGCATAATAGGTGTAGACAGATACCTAGATATAATTATGTTCAAAGATAACTTGTAAAATGGTCAATCAACTTAATGAAAAAGCAAGAGTGGGACGTGTCTTATGAAATTGTACTAAAATCTCCAAAAGTATTAAGCAAACTAAATTGCCTCAAATTTATCTGAAAGAAAGAACGCCATCATTAGGCTCGATTGCCATCAAAGCGGAGAGGAGACTAAAGGGGATGTTTTTCGAAAAACCAATCAAATTTCTTTATATCCACATCTCTCCGCTTGGTTTAGGTAGAATTGACTCAAGCGGAAAGGAGAGATGTCTCATTTTTCAGCGTGTGCTCTAAGAAAATCTTTTGTTGGTATTCAAGAAGTAGAAGGTACTGGAAAGGCAAATAAGTAGGTCTATCTACAAAAAGAAATGAGATACCATCAAAAACAAGACTTGTAAAAAGAAGCCAAGCCTCGCAACTGAGTTCTTCTACTATAAAAACTTGTGAGATCCATGTTATTCCAAGTCGGTTGACTCATTGAATCCCTGCTTAAGGGACCTTTCTACTTAAGTTATTACGTAAATAGCTAACCTAACAACTTCTTATAGTGACTATATCAATATTAAAGATCTTTTATGTTTTAAATGAATAGATTGACTTGGCAATCGCACTATGTTTAGTACAATTTAATATAATATGTATTACTTGTGAGGTGTGTTTTCATGCGATTGCCAAGTCATTCTGTTTATTTAAAACATAAAAGATCTTTAATATTGATATAGTCACTATAAGAAGTCGTTAGGTTAGCTATTTACGTAATAACTTAAGTAGAAAGGTCCCTTAAGCAGGGATTCAATGAGTTAACCGACTTGGAATAACATGGATCTCACAAGTTTTTATAGTAGAAGAACTCAGTTGCGAGGCTTGGCTTCTTTTTACAAGTCTTGTTTTTGATGGTATCTATTTTACCTCTTTTGAATGAAACGCCAGTTGCATTTATTCTCTTCTTATTAGCTTTTTCTTAATTTTGTCTAATCGTTTTCGCCTATCATTTTCCGTCTCAGGTAACCGATGCGTACTCATTCGAGAAGCATCCTTGCTCGGTCTACCCATCACTTAAAATCATAAAATAAAATAATTTTTAACAAAAAATAAACCGACTCCAAACAGTAAACGAAAGAGCAAAAAATAAATTTACTTCGCATAAAGTCATATGTATTTTATTTCTTTATTTATTTAAATCTTCTGCACACAAAAAAGGTACATGGCGGACTTAATGCCTTAGGCATTTTCTACCAGTCGACCTGGGGTGGAGCAGAAATAAATTAGGTAGGTGCAATTCAGCGAGTGCAATGAATTCTGGTTTAATTAATATAATCTTATACCTAATACATAAAGACAATACATATATACATAGATACATACCTACCCATATAAATACATAAATACATGCATACACACAAATACATATAAATATATATTATATAAACGGCTGAGATAATTCATCACTGATTGATGAGTCGACTCCATCACAAGATTCAGGTATAGTCGTTTGACCATAGCCTTAAAACTGTCACGACTAGTGGCCATTTTGATATCTAATGGTAACGCATTCCAGAGAAGAATAGCCTGGATATAAAAGGAAGAGTGAACCAGATTAGAGGAGTGAGAAGGACAGTGAAGAAGAAGAGTTTTTCATTTAGTTAAATAGAAATGAATAATAATAATTATTTTATAATTATGAAGTCGGTGCCAAGTAAATGCTACAACAACTTTACTACAATATCAAATTATGTACTAAGTAAACACATAGTATTATTAAAAATATCAAAGCAACTGCAAAACAATAACAGTATTAGAAAAATATATGAATCGGTATAACCTAGTAGTAGTAGCATTTACTTGGCACCGACTTCATAATTATAAAATTATTATTATTATTCATTTCTATTTAACTAAATGAAAATACATATGACTTTGTGCGAAGTAAATTTATTTTTTGCTTTTTCGTTTACTGTTTGAAGTCGGTTTATTTTTTGTTAATAATTATTTTATTTAGCTAAACTGTATATGAATATGTGTAAATTCTATTAGAAAATTCGAAATTAGAACTTTTTGTACTAAATTTAATACTAGAAAAGGTACTAAACTTTGACCTTGAATAACTTTTGAATGAGTTGATTCATCGAAAAATGATATCAGACCTTTTTTGTAGAGCGTTCAATTCTTTACAAAAATATTTAATGGGAATTGCAGAGCAATGTATGGTTCATTAGTTACAAAAATCAGAATGAAAAATAAATTTTTTCCTCTATTATTCTTATGGGAAATCGAAAAGTGCGATGCGGACATCCTTAACATTAATATTAAGGGTTCACATTTTCCGAGGCCTATTTTGACATCTAATCGAAACCTTCGAGACTGGTTCCCAGAGAATTTTCTTTTTTTTTTGTAATTCCCTAATTTTTATATAGAGAGGAGGAGGAGAGAGTACTGGAGCAACGATACTAGAAATTTATGTGTATAAACATAGAGATATATCAATATTACCTTATTATTACCTTACTTAGCTTTTATAAAAAAGGCGTGTATATGTATAATAGCTGTATAATGCTAATAGCTGTACTATATTCCGTGTGGTGACGGAGTAAGAATACAATTCACCACCCCATATCTTACCCGTGGGTGATCGTACGAGACGACTAAGGGATATAAAACGCATATAACATCTATGCGAGAGAAGGAAAACTCGAAATAAAACCCTATACCAACACGTCTGACCATCGTGGTATAGTAGGTCAATTACCCTTCCGTTATGGAGGAGGCAAGAGCCCAACAGTGGGACGTATATGGGCTGAAATGATGATGATGAATGATGATGAATGATGATGATACTATATGTTGGTAAATTCCCTTTTATTCTTCAACTTTGTAAAAAATATCAAAGTTCTCACAAGGTAATTTTAAATACATTTGTAGGTACATTGCTAGCACATTTTACATTTCATAGATAAACTACGTATATGTAATTAAGTACAAACGAAGTAACGAAATTACACACTTTAAATGTACTTACGTTGCTCTTGTCACTTGTGTTGTAGCAATTTATTTGCTATTTTCATTTACACCTCTACACCATGTACTTATAATATTTTAAATGTTTCTCATTGTTTTTATTTCAAGTGCTATCAAAAAAGGCTATGTCTTCAAAGTGAAATATAGCAAAGGGAAATTAATTAGATAGGTATATTAAAAACAGTGCGTAAACTTTTCTAATCAGAAGCCGTAAGTATTAGAACCTTTGGATCCAGTTTCCAGAAAACATTAATTACCTTTCCTTTGTATATAATATCGTGTATTGGCCAATATTGCACTTATATATATATATTAATGCATTGCGTATTTTAACTAGGATTTATGACAGCCTACCAGTACCTAGTACTGGTATCGTTTTTGCATCTATTGTCATTATAATCAAGATTTTTGAAGTATAAATTCTCTATATGATTGTGTAGATAATACCTTCCAAGATCACCGACTCCAAGCCGGATTTTTGTCTTGGAATGTTTCTTTTTTTACATACACGGTGACTTTTTTATCGTCTTACAAAAGAAAAACACGAAAGTATCCGACCAAAGAAACATATCTAACATATTTAAATGTTCAATAGTAGCAGTTATAAAAAAATAATAAAATAAAATAAATTACAGTTAATACTTTGTAACAGTCTGTTTATCATGCTTACATTTTAAACAAAAGCAATCATGCGGAATTTCGTTAGCCAATCATAGGTACGAAGTCCACGTGGACGGCTTTTATAAAGCGTAATTCCCTACGCTAGATACCTAACAGGTATCCTTTGCGATGCCCGATTTGCACCGAGGTCAAGTGGTCGTAGTACCTACATACTACATCAGCTGTGTTGAGTACCTAAGCGTTCGCTACATGCTGTTTCCTTACTATTTTAATTAGTAATTATTTATTAACCTTTATTAAAAAATATTCTAGTAAATATTGTTTTTAACCTTTTAATTGTACGAATATATAGTAGATACTGGATACTTTAATTGACCTGCTTATGTAAGACGACATAAATGTCACCGTGTATAACACCTACCTCAAATTTTCAATCTCAGGCGGATTTTCTTTTTATAAAAATCACGAGTTCATGAATTGAGAGTTACATGACTTCTATATCATAAATATTATAATTTTGAAATACATATATTATTTTTTCATTACTATAGAGCAAGTACCTCAAGATTTTGATAGATAAATATAGTATTGTATTTTAGAGTGAAAATATTATATTAATTTGTCATTTTAACAACACTTTAATTAAAAAGGTTAAATTGTACAGTGAAGGGCAGAATAGTGCTGATAAGAATTGCTTTTGATTAAGTAAGCGCTCTTGTACTAAATAAGCAAAAATATATTCATTACTTTTTTAATCATTAATTGAATTATTATTATTACAATTAGACTTTATTTATGTATTCGATAATAAGATTTAATTTATGCCATGATAATAAGATTTAATTTATGCAATTTATGCCACTAAATGTAAGTATTCTTTAATGGCACACAACACCATTGTATCTTTTGTAAGTTATCAGTAGATCCGAATCTACAAACCGTCCCTATAGATAGTGTCCCTATAGGTGTGATGGAAACGTTTTCAATTTTATTAGAACCCGCACCAAATTTAATTAGAAAATTTAAACAATAATGGTTTCTGCCATCATAATTTGATTTCTGCCATTCCAATTGTAGTGATAGCAAAAACGTATGAAAGCACGTACATTTCTTTGAGTTGCCATAAGGTCAATATTACTATTCACTATTACTAAGCTATATAAGGTCGCGTTCGTTATTTTGGAAATCCCACTCCTAGAGAATATAGTATGATTGTTCATACTTTTAGGTAAAAGTAGAACGTTTTCATCATGCCATGAATGCGATTTTAATAAATGATAATTTGCTTTTACAGTTGCCAAATAGAAGGATTTGTAATTTAGTTACTAGCCTATCCGACAGACTTTGTCTTACCTAAATTAGCAACGCCACCTTAAATATGATATTTTTAATTAAACATTTACATTTTTTTAATTCCATATGCTGACGGAGTAAGAATACAATTCACCCTCCTTTATTTTGCCCGTGGGTGTCGTAAAAGATGACTAAGGAATACTGTGTGTATGAACGGAATGAACTACCTGCTGCTGTGTTTCCCGAGCGCTATGACATGTCCTTCTTTAAACAAGTTTTAAGAAGAGTATTTCCTTCACGGTTGGCAACGACCTGGCTGTGCCCCTGGTATTGCAAAGGTCCATGTGCGGCAGCGTCACTTACCAATAGCAAAAAAAAAAAATGAAATATCTATGCAAGAAAAATGAATATTTGAAATAAAACCTAATACCGACCCGACCCACTTTGTATAGTAGGTCAATTTCATTCCAGTTGTGGAGGAAGCTGGAGCCCCGCGGTGGGGCGTATGTGACTTGAGAGTACAATGATGACTTTAGGGATTAAATAATTACTTTTATCGTAATTATGATTGAATCGTAACTTTTAATATATAACTGTTTACTATTTCATTTCAGCTCATACACTTCCCACTGTGGGTTCAAGCCTCCTCCATAATAGGAGAGAAATTGATCTACTATACCATGCTGGTCAGACGTGATGGTAAAAGTTTTCCTTTCCTTGCATAGATGTTATATACATATTTAATTAATACCTTATTCGTCTTTTACGACACCTGGCAAGAGTAAATTGTATTCTTACTCCATCACTACCCGGATAGTTTACTATTTATTGCATGACAAAAAAAAATGTATTCAATTTTCTATTCTATCTACTTAGAAAATAATAAGTACCACTTAAATATATGTTGTCAAATTCATTCTGCCGTTTAAAAGCAGTTAAGTGTCAAACACGGGTACAGAAGAATTATATAGACACGGTTCCAATCGAATTCCCGTACGATAAAGTTATTATCAAACATTTTGTAAAGTGTGCCTCACTCGTAAAATGTAATAAGTTATAACCTTTTAACATTGCTTTTATACATCTGCCACGTAAAGTAAGCCATGCGTGACTGATATCATTTGACAGGCTTTAGTATGTGATGTGTAGTATAATTCTAAATGGAAAAGTTTGTTTATTTATTTGAATGCATTTATTTTAGCACGGTTTTATGAAAATAATGTATAAGACCGTGTCTTGAGGAAGGCGAAAAATTTATAATTAAAACCTTTTTCATTATCATCATCATCAGCGCATTAGATGTATTCTTTTAAAAATAGGCCTCCCTAGGTAGGGAAATGACTAAATAATCGCCGTACTAAGTAGATCTCCTCTACCTTGCCCGTGGGTAACGTAAAAGATGACTAAGGCATACAGACCGAGCCCAGCAGTGGGTGTCGTTGTCGTAAGTTTTCCGGGAGAGTGTAGCTCGTTTTTCAGATTCTTCTTTATCAAAGGAGAATGCCCATTTTGTTCGAGAGTTAGTTTCAATATGAAAGTGCGTGGGCCTTTATAATTTCTTTTCTATTTTGTAGAATAATTATTCTAGTTGTATATTTAGTACTTAGTTTTCATTTTCGTACTCAGGATTAAGCGAAATCTTATTTTTAGTTACTGTATTTGATGTTAGAAAATACGACGAATAATAATAAATATAAGTTTTATGTTTAAAAAGCATTAATGGCATAGGACCGCACTTTATAGTGAAACATTGATGTAGGCCTCCCTTAGGCGGCCCCCATCAACGTTTAGGATTGACGTAGGCCTCCTAAGGGAGACATCAATCTCCACGTGGACGACGATAGGCTGAATGATGATGATGACTTGAATAAACATGTTGTATATTGTAATTATTGCCGCCAAAACTATTTTCAATAAAATACAAGCAAATATCGATTTGTAATTTTTAAAAACTATAAAAATAAAGTTGAGATGCAGCCATAATTAAATATTGTAAATAAAACTACTTTTACGGATTATATCGCGTTTGTATTTGATTTATGATTGCCCGACGTTTCGAACACTTTGCAGCATTCATGGTCACGGGCGGACTAAGGTGTCTCACGTCCAACAAGTAATCGTTATTACAGACATTTATAATTATCTACCCGATACAGAAATTAGTTATAAATTTATTAAATTCTTACACTGGCTATAAATTTGTACTAAAATGTGGGTATATATAGTTTCATTTAAATTGATTCTGTATTTTTTTGAACTTAAGTAAGTAAACGATCTCGATAATAATCAAATTGATACATTTGCTTAACTAGACACCAAGTAACTTGATATATAGGCCGCAAATATTTTCCTTGGGTAAATTCTACTCGCAACTAGAAATCCACAAATACTTGAGTCACCTTCGGACATCGGCTATATATCAAGCTTTAAAGGATTGATTTATCCAGAGAGATATAGTTGGAAAAAAATTAGTTGGATCTGTAGAAAATTGTGACGTTCTGAATCTGTATATAATGCCGGTTAGATAGTTTCTGAAAAATCAATATTAGGTTTGTATTAGAGATATGCTATCCAATTATCTTGTGATCTCTATATTTTGTACCTAGACATGTCAATACGTGAATTTATTTTTACTTCTATATTTACATTCTTCTACATTTTTTTTTTGGGTGGGCTACGGTCAGCGCACCCGTCGCCCGGCTACGTTTGGGGCGACAAAGGACGGCGCGTGCAGCCCCGTAACCCACCAGTGACACGTCACCTTCGTCTTTGGCCGTCCACCGGAGCAGGGTGACTTGTCGTCAGTGTTCGGCCCGACGCAATACTCCTTGAGGAGTACCCTCTCCTCGACCGACGTTCCCTCGCTGTTCGGGAACATCGGTCGTCGTCGCGCGGTGGACCACTCGGCTGATGACGGACTAACTCCCCGGTCCATATTATAGTCGCCATACGTGATTTTGCTCTTATCCCAATTATATAGAGTCTACTCAATATGTATTTTTATTTCATAGTCGTCGCCTTATATGTCTCACTGTTGATTTGAGCCTTCTCCAGAATAGGAGGGAAACGTGACTTACTGTGGCACGCTAGTCAAACGTGTTAGTATAGGTTTTCAGTTCGAGTTTACGTTTTTTAAATATCTATTATATAACAATTATTCAAAAGAAGGTAAACTCAAACTCGACGATTAAGGCATACAGTGTATACATTTATATTTTTTATAACACATACATTTTTTATGCTTTTAAGTCCCTGGTCGAACTAAATATCAAATAATCATAATTATGATAACAATCTTTAATAGATGTTTGTACTTATGTATTAGTTATTAGTATAATAAATAAAATTGAAAATTTTGAATAACCATAAACTAAAATAATAATTAAAAGTATTATGTTCTCTTCAATAACAATTATCAATTAATTACCATTTAACAATTATACTGGCATGCGTGAAGCACTTAAACAAGTAATTATACGCCATAAGATAATTTTGGAAAAGAACTGATACTCTTACACTGCTGGAGCGATATTAACTAAACATGGCTAAGAATCACCGCAAGGAAACTGGCTTTAAAAAAAAATCCATCTATCATGCCACTGTCATGGGTTAAATTCTCACGCAGGACAATACTATCTGCAATCCAAAAACTCTTGTGTATTTTATTTCCAAGTAGATTTTAAGCTGTTATACCGCGCTGGTCAGACGTGATGGCATAGGGTTTTATGGCAAGTTTGCCTGCTCTCTTGCATAGATGTTATTCACATATCACATCTCTTAGTCGTCTTTTTTCGACACCAACGGGCGAGAGGGGAGATGGTGAATTGTATTCTTACTCCATCACCACACGAAAAATAATAGTTAAGTAACTGCTGGTAATAGGCAATTTTTGACATATTCTCCATTACACAAAAAAAAATAACACGGTTTGAAGACAATTAAGTAATCATCCACATAATAACTCCATCAAGTATGTAATTATCACCCACCGTGTATTAATGACTTTACGATATTCTAATGTAATTATTATGACCTAGATGTTATAAGAAAATCATCATTTTTCATCATTTCAGCTCATATACGTCCCACTATTGGCCTCGAGCCTCCTCCACAGTGGGAGGGAAATTGACCTTACTATATATGACATGCTGGTCAGACAGGTTGGTATAGGATTTTATTTCGAGTTTTCCTTCTCTTACATAGATGATATGCCGATTATGTCCCTTAGTCGTCTTTTACGACATCCACGGGCAAGATAGGGAGGGGTGATTTGTATTCTTACTCCATCACCACACGGAAAGGAAGAAAATAGTGAAAGAAAATAGAAATGGTGATATGGCCGAGATTATTTTTCATCTCTTAAACATCAGAATGAAAAAAACATATGAGCATTGCAAATTGAATCATTCTAAAAATGTAGAAATTGTATGATCGTAATTAGAAATTCAAACATGAGGTATGAATGTAAAACGCAATATTAAGATATTGGACGTTAGTGAAAGTGCCAAAGAGTTTTAAAAATATTATCATGAATGATATACATAAAAACCGATTGCAAATCTTTTGTCGCACATTTCTCCGCATGCATTGACATAAATTCGTTCATATATAAGTTAATAAATTTGGCTTCCGGGCTCATATTCGCTATGAAAAAATATGCTCTCAACGTGGCGCGGCGCAAACCTATCTGACAACATTTACATGAAACCAGTGTGGTAGATTTAACGTAAATGTTCAAAAGCATCACGTCAAAGTACTATAAAAGTTTATTTGATCATAATCAGGACTCTAGTAAATGCACGCCGCGCTGAATTCTGTATTTTCTTTGTACACGTACTAGTAATAATTCCAAGTAAAAAGCATAATTTCTAAGTTATATCTGTATTAGTGATTCATAAAATTGATAATATCTGCGATGCGATCAAGCCAGGTTAGACATTTATACAGGCATTCAATTTAAAAACTTCGAGTTGCGTGTCTATGGGGGTAATCGGTACTGTATATTCGGCATGTTCATATTTGTATTGCTTTATTGCTATACTAGCAACCCGCCCTCGCTTCGCTTCGGTTTAAGTGGCCTTTCCCGCGTAGTTCACGTTTCCGTAGGAATACTGATATAAAATGGTATGGCCTATGTGTGATATTATAGCTTTCCATTGGTGAAAGAATTTTTGAAATCGTTTCAGTTGTTTAAGCGTGAAAGCGTAATAAACAAACAAATAAACAAACAAATAAACAAACAAACAAACTTACTTTCGCATTTATAATATTAGTAAGGATTTTATATAGTGTTCATAACTATTTGATACTTCGGCATACCTAGTTAGATGAAAGAGAATTTATAAATAACTTAATTATTATGAATACAATTTCAAATATAAATTGTTTATATTTCTTTTTTTTATTGCAAACTGAGGCAGACGAGCAAACAGTACGCCTGATGGTAAGTGTTGCTGTCACTCATGAACTTTTGCAATACCAGGGGCACAGCTAGGCCGCTGCCTACCGCGAAGAAATTGAAGGGAGTGTGAATGCATACAGTGAGGTTTGATAATACTAAAGGCATTACTAAAACCCACGACACGCCAACACCCTCAGAAAGTAGGTCTTCCAGCTCTCTTGTTCACCGAAAGAAGCGCAGTAACAAATTGCTACTACTCAGACGTACAACTGGCAACAGTGTGGTCCTACCACTATAAGAACACTGACGATTCCATGATATCATCATCATCATTACAGCTCATATACGTCCCAATATTGGCTTCGAGGCTCTACCACAATGGGAGGGTAATTGATTTTACTGCACCACGCTGGACAGACATGTTGGTAAAGGGCTTTATGTCAAGTTTTCCTTCTCTTGCATAGATGTTATATGTATGTACTGTATACAGTACGGATATACCGTTAGTGTGGTGACGGAGTAAGAATACAATTCACCACCCCCTATCTTACCCGTGGGTGATCGTACGAGACGACTAAGGGTTATAAAACGCATATAACATCTATGCGAGAGAAGGAAAACTCGAAATAAAACCCTATACCAACACGTCTGACCAGCGTGGTATAGTAGGACAATGACCCTTCCATTATGGAGGAGGCCCGAGCCCAATAGTGGGACGTATATGGGCTGAGATGATGATGATGATGATGATGATGATACCGTTAGTCGTCTTTTACGACAACCACGGGTAAGAAAGGGGGTGATGAATTCTTACTCCGTCGCCACACGGAGAAAATTCATTGAATGATATATTTCATTCTTAGTTCATATTTTCTGTGTGGTGACGGAGTAGGAATACAATTCACCATACACATAACATCTGTGCTAGCGAAGGAAAATGTAGCCCTGTACCAATATGTCTAACCAGCATCGTATTAGGTCATTATAATTAGGTTTATATAATTATAGGTTATAGGCCAAATTCCTTATCATTGCGGAGGAGGCCCGAGCCCAATAGTGGGACGTATGTGGGCTGCGATGATGATGGTGATGCGATAAGTTCATATCTATATCTATACTAATATATAAAGCTGAAGAGTTTGTTTGTTTGAACGCGCTAATGTCAGGCACTACTTGTTCGATTTGAAAAGTTTTTTCAGTGTTAGATAGCTAATTTATCGAGGAAGGCTTTAGGTTATATATCATCACGCTAAGACCAATAGGAGCGGAGCACCAATGAAGAATTTTTCAAAATCGGATTTTTTGCCCTTTTGAGAGCTTTTGCTGCGTAAACTGCTAAATTTCTACGTTAATGTATGACACAATCGTATTATTAAAAAATATGTTCACCTTCTACGTAAACAAAGTCTTAGGTTAAAGTAAGCATTAGCCCACAGTATCTATACCGAGTGGACGTAGTCGCGAGCAGAAGCTAGACATATGATATTTGGATCAAAATGTCTGTTGAGTCCTTGACAATTATGGATTTCATTTAGAGTTCACTTATCTGCAAATACACCAGTATAAAATAAATAAGTTAAAAAACATACAAAACAAGTTACTTTTAATATTAGAGTTACATTCATTTTTCAAGAAGCTATTAAGCAAATAACTATAATGATTTGTTGAACAAAACAAAGGCTTAAGAATACTGTTGATTAATTGCCGAAAATATATTATGAATAGAAACTAGTGTACCTAAATTATAAAAGCGTCCAAAATCCATTTAAATTAATGTCCTTTTATTTAAGCATATTATTGAAATAAATCACAAGTATGTTTACTTAGACGCTATAAATATATTTAAAGTATTAAGTAATTAAATACAATGAATTTGTATTGTATTTAATTTTGTTATTCGCGTTTTGAGTATTTTGTATTGCAAACATAATCATTGGAAGATTTTTGAAGGTTTTTATTTGTATTTATCGAAGCTATACTTCTTTTGATGAGTTAGAGAAAAATGTTGGGATGCCGATGATACGCTCGTTATAGCCCAGGATGGGACGCTAGAAGAGGCGATATGCCGAGCAATTCTCGGCACCGCGGTAGATTGTCAGCCGGATTGGGGCTTAGGGTGGCCCTAAATAAGACGGAGGCCCTATACGGTCAACCCGGCGCCTCGATCACCATCAATTCGGTCGCCATCAGCAACGGGGCCCAGATGAAATATCTGGGCCTGTTGGTCGACGGCGATGGTGATTTCGGGAGCATTTTCGCCAACTTGTCCCGCGGCTTGTCGGCGCGGCGTCAGCCTTTTCGTAGCTCATACCGAATGTGGGCGGACCCAGCGCTACGTGCCGGAGGTTGTATGCGGGGGTGATTCGCTCCATGGCCCTGTACGGCGCATCCGTGTGAACCCTGGTCCCTGACCGCCCGACTCAGGACTTTCTTGTGGCGACCACAGAGGGACATGGCGATCAGGGCCATACGCAGATACCGCACGGTGGCGACGGAGGCAGTGTGTGTGTTGGCCGTAACTCTCCCTTGGGACTTGGAGGCTGAGATGCTCACTGGCCTTTACCGGCAGGTGTCGGCTAATCTGACAGTGGACGGCTGTGGAGCTGGTCACCTGGCGGGGCGACATTGCTCGTAAGGCAGTCTGACTAAAAAGGCTTCGATTCGGTGTTCAGAGAGTCGAAACCTTCCGGCTGGTGCTGCTGGAGTTGTTGGATCGGCAACACGGGGTACTCTCCCTCCGACTGCTGCAGGTCTTGTCCAGGCGTGGTTGTTTCGGCAAGTACTTACCTGAATAAGGTCGCGAGGAGAAGAAGACGCCGTCCTGCCACCACTGCAATTGCGACGAGGACACGGTGCAGCATATGCTCGAGGCCTGCATAGCCTGCACAGAGTAGCGCCGTGAACTTATCGCAACCATCGGTGCCAACCAGACGCTGTCGATTATCGCTAAAACGATGCTTGACAGTGTCCGGATCTGGGACGCGGTCGCGAGACAACTGCTTCGCAGAAGGAGCGGGTCCGGGTTCATTACTGCTGAAAAGTACAGCTATAGTAAAATAAAAAAAATGTTTACTCTGTAAGTTTTATATGTCTAATTACTAATAAATTCTGTGTCTAATCCAATTTCTTTAACACATCATCACTTCTTACTTGCATAAAAAAGTACACACACACTTGTTGTAGATGACAGATGTTAAGATGCATTATGAAGAATGATTTCCATGATTAATTACGATTATAAACCGAGAGCAAAACATTTAAATTAGCATACATACATTTTTAAGAATGTTAATATACTGTCATTATATTGTATTGTAGTACATGTGTTTTGTTGTATATTGTATTTTTAAGTACATTTATTATACATCATGTGTTAACCACACACGGGTTAAGAATATAATAGTACACCAACCTTAACTTTCCAAAATTAGCTTTGGTCTTACTAGGTGAATGATCAACTGCATTTCTCTGCGAAACTGGTTTATAAATCAACTATAATCGTCGAAAAGCCAGCCAAGCGTTAAGCTTATACCATTACCCTCACTTCCCAAAGGCCTTTGTTTATGTATATTGGAGTATATGCATTGGACGCCGATAGACTGATGAAATTATATGTCTCGATATTTATATATTTTAGGTATTATGGCATTAAAAAAAGATAAGGCTATATCGGCTATTATTATATGACGTGCTAATTTGAATTTAAATTGTTTCCTACTTTTCTGATAAATTAATAAATAAACGTTATTCTGAGCTACAATTATTGCTCATTTAGTTGTTTAAATTCAATTATGTAAATGTTAACCTAAGTTTAGTAAAACTGAAGATTTTATAAAGCCACAGTGGGCATTCTATTACATCCTAACTCTGTATGTTGACAGTGTAAAAGTACTATGATCAGTACACCTTTCATTTTTAACCCTCGCCGAAAAAAGAAGGATGTTATAAGTTTGACGTCGATGTCTGTTTGTCTGTGCATGTGTGTGTGTGTGTGTGTCTGTCTGTGGCATCGTAGCTCTCAAATGGATGGACGGATTTCAATGCGGTTTATTTATTTGAAAGCCAGTTTCATGGCGGTGGTTCTTAGTTATGTTTGATTAATATCAGTCTAGCAGTGTAAAAGTATAGCTCTTTTTCAACGGGATGTAATGGCGTATGATTACTCGATTAGGTGCTTCACGCGTGCCAGTTCAGTTGTTAAATGACAATTAATTAATAATTCCTGTTGAAGAGAACGTGATACTTTTTTGTATTATTTTAGTTTGTGTCGGGTGTGATTCAAAATTTTCAATTTAACTTAAATTATTTGGTTATAAGTACATAATCGCTTTAGAGATGTAATCAAATAATATCACTGTAGAATAAGGAAAACTCAAAATAAAATTTTATCCCTACTAGATTAGCTAGCTCGTTATAACAAGTAATATTGTGACTAGTAATAGGGTGTATTATGCAGATTTAGAATAAGAATTATAGTTACATACGATTCGTCTTTAACGAAGACCATTAAATATAATATATCTTCGTCTTAACAATGAAGTACCTTTAATTCAACGAAATTACATATAATACGGTTACGTCTAAATTCTTTTTCACAACGGATATTATATATTAACTCTTTGCCCTCAGCTTGGCTTGCGTTATTGTTTAGTTAAATGGATGTATATAGTGGATGTATATGACGAATACACTATTTGATGAACTTTATTATTTCAAATAGGCACTTCAATTTTCGGCCTCATAAAAAAGCTCAAAGTGCTAAAGCTAAGTGCGCTCAGTGTGCTATGGAGAGGGCTATGCTCGGTATTTCTCTACGTGATAAAATCCGGAACACCGAAATCCGTAGAAGAACGGGTGTAACCGACATAGCCCGCAGAATTAGCACATTGAAATGGCAATGGGCAGGCCACATCGCTCGTCGAACCGGCAATCGTTGGGGAAGAAAGGTTCTTGAGTGGCGACCACGAATTGGACGGCGCAGCGTAGGACGACCCCCCACTAGGTGGACTGACGACATTCTCAAAGTCGCAGGGATCGCCGTTGGATGCAAGTGGCGCAGGACCGTTCCGAGTGGCATTCTCGTGGGAAGGCATATGTCCAGCAGTGGACGTCTGTAGGCTGATGGATGGATGGACTTCAATTTTAATTATTCATATTGGTAAATAAAAGTAAAAAAAACATATAGATATATATATATATATATACATACAACCCAAAATCCTTATATAAATTACGTCTGGCACGTCTGGGCTCTTTGTCGATGTACTTCAAGGTAATCCTTCATCATTCAAACATAATCCTAACTCAATCCGAGCGAACCCAATGGATTAAAAATATCAACACAACCAGCAATGAGTAGAATAGTGACGTAACAACTATTATCAAGTCTAAATTTTAAAATGTACTAAGGATTTTATATCACAACTTGGACTCGAGGCGAGTAAATTTAAAGAAAATAGCAAGCAACTATCACCTAAGTACTAACACTTTATTGCTATTAACAATGGTTCAAGATAATTGTATCCGTGTCGCTTTAACGTCTGCACGCGATATGTATATCAGGGTTAATAATTTCAAGAATATTTATAATCACAAAGAAACAAACTATAAACGCTTCATCATTAAAATTGCGTAAATTGATGATAAACATTTTTTTCATTGCAAATCATTATTTGATATTCATCAAAATGCCTCTCACACGTTCGCTGCTATATCGGGTCAAAAGGATCTTATATATAGCTAGCCCCTGGTGCGTCTTTAAAAATACCGTTCTAACCGTTGGTGCGTGTAATTATTCTTGTTATTTTGAAATATTTTACATATTTGAAGTATTTTATTTAAAATACTAGCAACCCGCCCTCGCTTCGCTTCGGTTTCAGTCGCCATACTCGCATAGTTCCCGTGCCCGTGTGCATATCGGGTCAAAATATAGCATAAGTTACTCCTTATATAGACAGCTACCTGGTAGTAAAATATTATAAAATCAGTCCTGCCGTTTTGAAGATTACCTCAAACTAACAGACAGACAGACAAAACATTTTCAAACTGTATTTTAGGCAAAAACACAGTATTTTGACATTACAAACAGACACTTAAATTTTATTTATTTTTTTAATATTATAGCTTGAATTATGTATTATAATAAAAATATTTCAATATCGAATTTCATTTAATATCCTGCATGCACATCACTTTTAATCTGTCAATATATTTACAAATTGGTGCTGATATCAGGTCAAAATATCCGAAAAATTCAACTCCCAAATACTAAAAAGTTACTGGTCGAATTCACTTACTGTCGTAACTTCAAATATTTTGATTAATGTTGATAGGGAAATTATGTAAACGATATATAAAATAATTTTAATTTCATAGATAAATTTCATTTAAAATTACAATGCCAAACAGTTATTTTCGACCCCATAACGCACCAATGAATTGTCTTGCTACAGGTCGAATGTATCTGTCAACGCACCAACGGACAGTTAGAATAATATTGTGCCGCAGCTAACGTGTTAAGAGCATTTGACGAAAATCCGAGAACAATCTCGATATCTCGCAATTTTATGTCAAACGACTTATTCCTTTTAGCACTAAAGGTATTTTATCATTTTACCTCTGTTTCTTATCATCATCATCGCCGCCCATATATGTACCACTATTAAGATTTAGCCTCCTCCACAATGGGAGAGAAATTGGCTATTATACCACGCTGATCAGATGAACGCTGGTCAGGTTAGTACAGGGTTTTATTTCAATTGTTTTCACTTGCACAGTCTGTTGCATATTAGAAACCTTTAGCCGTCTTTTAAGCCATCCGGCAAGAAATGGTGAGATGAGTCCTATTCGTCTATCGCCACATGAATCACTCTTAGTTGTATTCTTCTCAATTATATTGTTACTCCGTTATCACACTTTTAGTGCAATCCATAAATCAGCCTCTCTACGTTCACTGCTGGATATAGGCTGTCCAACGATCCGATAATACCACGCCTAGTAGAAATGTAGTTATCAGGCGAACTCAGGAGCCCTTTTTCATACTTCGCCACCACGCAGCAAATAAATAGAATAGAACCGTTAGAAGAATCTAATTATTAGACAGACATACAGATTTCTAATATAATATTCCACGGGTGTGGGACATAATTATGTTACGAAGTTTTGTTGGGTTAGTAGTACGATATTTGATACTACTTGCTAGGTTTTTTGACGGTAATAAGGCTAAGCGAATTAGAACAAAGAAAGACCTTGAAACGAGCTTCGATTACTTTATTTTGTCCTAATTAAGGATCCTACTCCCTTTGTCATTATTACACACTCATTTAGGGAAAATGTTTCCTAAGTAGTAATAGAATAACACTATTAGTGACAACAAGCTTCATGATAAGTCTCACTAAGTACTTAGTTCTGAAAATCATTTGTGTTATTTGTCGGTATTATTTTTACGTGTGTAGGCGGAACGGAAGTAAGTCATGTCATTGAGTCATGAGTACATTTCCTTAGTCACTTAGTATCTTGGTGAAGCGGTTCCTTATTTTAAGGAAATATATACGCAATATACAGCCTCTTTCCTATTTTGCCAGGACATGATGTGAAATTACGTCGTTCATTCCCTCCGGGGCAACGAAATGACAGCGCATGACCCTATAACCCGCCATGTTCCTTCTCCATGACCGTTGGGCCCCACCACTGCTACCGAAACCTTGACATCCATGGCAAGCCCGACGAGTTACCCTTTCGGGCACCAACGCCCGTCGACGCCTCGTTGTGACTGTTGTTGCCATCGCCCTCGCGGTTGATGGACTATTTAGATCGAGGCACGGGTGGGTGGACTGACGCGGGGCTCATGGAATAGTAGGGCCACCATCTTGTCCAGAGCCACTCTCAACTCCAGTTGTTGGACGCATAGCCTCCTTTAGTGTCCCACTTCGTGCTATGACGAGTGTATGGTCGCCGTAGCAAATTACACTCACGCGATATATGTATACCCTTCAAATAGGAAATAATTCTAGTTGGTTTCAATCCTTGCTTTTGTTCAAACCCCAGAGAATTCAAATTAAAAGGTGAGCATGGTGTTAGATTTTAATCCCAAATTAGTCAAAGATACTTATTAGATATCATTATTGAGGCAACTTTTAGCATCAGCACTAAATCTAGAACATTCGGGTTAGCGAGCTAAGCCAATTATTATTTACCCTGTATTTATTATTGTTATTTATTGAATATTTACTGGATAAATAGCCATAGGCATTTATTGTATGGCACCACAATTATTTTATACTAGCAACCCGCCCTCGCTTCACTACGGTTTCAGTCGCCTTACCCGCGTAGTTCCCGTGGGAATACCGGGATAAAATATAGCCTATGTTACTCCCTGATAATAGCTTTCCATTGGTGAAAGAGTTTTTGAAATCAGTCCGGTGATTTAAGCGTGAAAGCGTAACAAACAAACAAACCTACTTTCATTAGTACGGATGTGGAGTAGCTATGATGGATAATTACGTTAATAAGTAATCTAATTTGACTTTCATTAGGTTGTATGCACGAAAGATTGTGTAGTCTTTAAAAAAATCAAATTTGCATATTGATTATGAATCAAATTAACCATTAAGTTGAACATTCCTTTTTTGTGAAAATACAATTTCATATCCGTTTAAATCTGATATTGTTAATCAGCATCATTCAGGATTTTCTTTTTTTGTTTGCAGGATGGATTTCGTTTTATTGTTACAAAAGAATTGAAATCGGTATTTTATCATTTTGGGGCTTGATTACGTCACAATGTTGATCCGGGATGAGCGTCAAAACTAAGAATCCGATTTTTCTTTTTTTAAATGCATGTTTTGTTCCAATTTAAGAGATAGTTTTTATTCTGATTTTTTATTTAAATGCAAAATCGACAATTTTCAATTTACGAGTAGTGTACCAAGGTGGCGGACCAAAAGTTTTCAATTTCGAGTAGGTATTGATCAAGGTATTTACCCATTTTCATATTGTGAATATAATTGTTTTATGAGATTTTGTGAAATTGCAATTTATATTATTTTGTATCACAAATAAATCAAATAAAGTATGTAAGTATTACCTGATTTTATTATCAATATTTTTTCTAAGAACTGTATTAATTTAGTTTGTTAATTATTATAATTTATGTATAAAAAAAACCTTTCTTACATATAATTTAAAACGATCATTTGCATTTGTATTTGATTGTGATTTTTTTTAAAGGAGACCTCCTTTGTTGAACACTTGAACACACAGTTGTGTCTACAGCCAGGGGCTGGTCAAAGGTATTGGTATAGGGTTTTTTTTTTCGAATTTTCCTTCTCTTACATAAATCATATATGTATACGTATTATATCCCTTATATAAAATAATAAATATAAAAAGCCTTATATTTCTTACTCTACAAAGTTTTACAGTTAATTAGATAATTTATAAATAGATTACTAAATTCTACTTATAACTAACTATATTTCTACTTATGAACTAAAAAAGAATAATTTAGTAACACTTATTATTAGCAAGAACCCCTCGGTTTGAAGGTGAAGGCCTCCTCTAGAGTTTTCCACTTTTCTCTATTGTTTGCTGTCTCCATCCATTTTTTCTCAGCAACTTTTATAATGTCATCTGCCCACTGTGCCGCAGGTCTACCTCGCTTCCTGACACCTGATGGTCCCGCCCAAGATGTTATTCTGTGGGTCCATCGGTCATCTGTCAATCTGGCTATATGTCCAGCCCACCGCCATTTAAGCTTTTTGCCGTAGCATAGAGCATCGGTAACTTTAGTTCTTTTCCTTATGATTTTGTGATTGATTTTTTGGATTTTTCTAATTTTCAATAAACTTCTCTCCATAGCTCTTTGACATGATGTAATTATAATAATTATCTCAATTTAATTTTGTTTGACATTATTTACAATTTCTTTTGACATTATTTAATTAACCCGTAGACATTTAATTTAGAATCTGAGTGTAACGGCACTACAATTTTATTGACCATCAACATGTAACCACACTTCTAGTGTATAAATGAATTTGAATTTGATTGATTGAGTTCGACTTGTGAATTTCCATGTTTGAGAGGCGTAGGTTAGCGAAGGTAGTATACATGTATCCATTATCTTTTGTTTTATAACAATTGGCATGTCGCTCTTCATAATTTCCTTTGTGCCCCAAAATTTGTTCCATGCAATCGTTATTCTCCTATCGATTTCTAGTTCATTTCTTACTTTTTTAAAGGAAATTTGTTTGCCAAGGTATACATAGTTGTCGACATATTCTAGTGCTGTATTTTCTAGGTACACTGGTTGTTTTATAGCGTTCATCATAATGTTGGTTTTGCTGCAGTTAATATCCAGGCCTACCTGTTTGCTTGCGACATGTAGATCGCTTAACATTGAGTGGATCTCAGTGGTACTCTCCGACAGCAGAACGATATCATCGGCGAATCGTAAGTGGCTTATCTATTTATTATTAATATTTAGGCCGGTTTTTTTCCAGTTTAGTTGTCCGATGACTTGTTGTAGTACAGTAATAAATATTGTTGGTGATATGACATCCCCCTGTCTCACTCCTCTCCGAATCGGTATAGGGGGTCCTGTTGATTCTAATCTAATCCTACTGTAACAATTTTGATATATGTTTTGTAAGACTTTCACATACGTCGATTCAACATTTTGCGATTGTAGAGCTTCCCATATTGAGTAGTGATGCAGAGAATCAAAGGCTTTTTGGTAATCAACGAAAATTAAGTAGAGTTGCCTATTTACTTCCTGATATTTATCTATAATCATTTCTATAGAATGATTATGATCTGTAGTGGAAAAACCTTTCCTGAATCCAGCTTACTCTATAGGTTGGTGCATTTCTACAGTGGTTCTAATTCTCTTTTCTAAAATTGATGAAAATAATTTGTACATTGAAGACAGTAGGCTTATTGGCCGATAATTACTGATATTGTTTGGGTCTCCTTTTTTATACAATAAGATGATATTCGATTCCGTCCATTGTTGTGGTACAACTGCCGATTTCAGAACCAAGTTAAAGAGTTGTGTCAGAGGACCTGTTAGGTAGAGACTTCCCACTTTCAGAGCTTCATTGGTTATTCGATCGGGCCCTGGGCATTTTTCGTATTTTAATTTTGCGATTCCTGTAATTACTTCCGTTTCATCGATGGATCGTGCTTCTGAGATTGAAATTGTTTTACTTGGTGTAGAGTCAGGTGGCGAGTAATTTCCACATTCATATAGTTTTTTGTAGAAGTTTGTTGTAGCTTGGAGAATTTCATTCCTATTTTTAATTGTTTTATTTGATGTTTTAATTTGTTCTATCCAGGTTTTGTGCAGTCTCAGCTCTTTATTTGCTCTTCTTAGACTCCCTGATTGTAATACATGTTTTTCAATTGTCATTTTACGATAGGTGATGTAGTCACGTTGGATATTTTTGCTTACGAGCTTGTAGAGAGCTTTAAGCTCATTTTTCATACTACGTGTTTTTGGTTCTATTTTTTGGAGGTCTTGCCGTCTTGACATTAACTTCATTGTACTCTCAGATAAAATATTATTATGTTTTGATGAATTGAAATTATGTGCTTTTTAAGACTGGTTTTTATTGCAGAAATTATTGTGTTATTTAGCTTTTGTACTGTACAGTTTTGATTTAGACTGGTAGTAGAGTGCTCTAAAGTCTCTTTCAGTTTCTCTATATAATTGCTTTTCTTCTTGAGTTTTTAAGGAACTTTTAACATTATTGCCGTAAGTCTTCCTACTTTTATGCGAGGACTGAAGCAAAAAAGTCGCTCTAACTAGTCTATGGTCGCTGGGGTATGTGAGAGTAAGTACTTGCACATCTGTAGCACTTTTTTGGAGATTAGTTAATATGTAGTCCAACTCGTTTTTAACTATACCGTTGGGTGACCTCCAGGTCCATCTCTTATTTAATTTCTTCTTAAAAAAGGTATTTAGAATTGCTAGTTTATTTTCAAATGCAAACTGTATAAGTCTATTTTCTCTATTGTTTCTACTTACATAACAAAAATGTTTCATAATTATTCTTTCTTCTGATCTGGGTTGTCCAATTTTAGCGTTAAAATCGCCCATTACAATTACATTTTTATGTGATATTTTAAGTGCATTGTTTACAGTATGATAGAAAAGTTCGACTTCTTTATCGCTTGCTGTTGCTGTTGAAGCATAGCATTGTATTATGCTGGTATGAATGTTATGTATTTTTAACTGGAGTAGAGCCACCCTTTCTGATAATCCATTGAAACATACAATATTCTTTTTATGGTATTTGTTAACAATAAAGCCAACTCCATACAAACCTGGTGTTTGTCCCATGTAGTATATTTTATCCCTTAGTCATATTTTATGATTCCTACGGGCAAATTTTGATCTTAGAAGATGTCAAATTTGCATACAAACTTTCGTCTCCCATCTCAACCTTTTCACATAAATTTTTGGTGATAAGAGGTAGGCTTTGTCCTTTCTCAAGTTTTACCCTAAATAGCTTTCGTCAAAATCGGCTCAGTTGAATAGATGTAAGCGTAACAAATAGCCAGACAGAATTATTTTTACACTTATAATAAGGAAGTAAGGAATGAATTTTCAATCGCAGCAATCTTGGAATCCTGCAATTCGTGGCCTAGTTTGCCTTCAACTTTACAAACTTTATAAAAATAACACCTCAATTGGATTGTATATAAGTATATGGCTATATGATTGCATGATTGTCTAATAGAATCTATAGAATAATATTTATGTACTAATTTTTACAAAGTCAAAGTTACATACCATAATAGCGTAAACATTGATTTTTTTTAATCATAATTTTTATTTCATTATAATGTCAACCGACTCATAAGCAAATTAATGCTAAGTTTAATATAAGATTTTATCAAGTGAATAATATGTTCAATATCACATTGAAAACAAATTTCTGCCTTTATACTTTTTGACATCAATTTACACTCAATAAAAAAATTAATCCTACATATCTTTTTTATTTGCATTACACCAGATTTCAGAGAAACTTTTTTACTGTTACATTATGGTCCAAAAAAATTTTATCAATAAATCCTCGCCAATAGTAATTTTCTGTATGGCGACGGAGGAGGAATACAATTCACCACCTTTTCTGCCCGTGAGTGTCGTAAAAACCGACTAAGGACGGTATGTCTATGGACAGATGATATCAATGCATGAAAAGGAAAACTCGAAATAAAATCAACCGAAATGATTGATAAATAATACGATATATAAACGATTATCGTTTAAAGTAGTATCTATATATTAATACGTAAAGCAAAAACTCTGTACCCCTTTTGACACAGTTGAAGTATATACTGAGGAGAAGTGCAATAAATTAAAATTTGATAATAATAATACATAAATTTCATTAAACTTAGACTACTTTCTTTTTTTTCTTTGGGGTGGAATGCGATCGGCGCACTTCCGCACCACTCTGTCCGGGGCGACAGAGGGGCTTAAGCATGCAACACCCGCAACGCACCCGAACACCACGTCGCCTTCGTCGTTGGACCGACCACCGGAGCAGGGTTACTTGTCATCAGTGGTCGGCCCGACGGAATACCCTCTACTTGGGGTACCCTCCCATCGACCAACGTCCCCCCCCCCCTCGGGGAGGACGTTGGTCTTTCCTCACGCGGTCGGCCTCTCGGCGGGTGACGGACTAACTCACCGGTCATGTCACCCGCAGCCTCGGCTAGGGCGGCATGGCACGCAGGTAGTCGCGCCTGCGCCGCCCCAGTCGCTGGCGGCGGGTCGCTTCGTCGAGGCTGTGCTCCTCGCGTTCGCGACCCGCCGCCTCCTTCTGCGAGATAGCTGCCTCGCAGAAGAATGCGACAGCGTCCCAGTTCCTGATGCTGCCGAGCATCTGCCTAGCGATGGTCGGCAGCATCAGGTCGGCACCGATGATTGCGACGAGTTCACGGCGCTGCTCTGCCCAAGCGCCACAGACCTCGAGCGTATGCTGCGCCGTGTCCTCGTCGCAAAACCCTAGACTACTAATCATATTTTACAAACGTACCTACGTTATGTATATATTTTTATTTAATATAGATATTCGCTATATCATCACATGTAATAAAGAAAATTAGTTTATATATAAAGTCTAACTTTTTATTAGCTGCAGTAAAATGACGTTTCTAAATGTCATTCCGTAAAATAATGTTGACAGCCTAATCTCAATAGGGATGTGATTCAGTTCACAAAAGTTTACAGAATATCTAATCGTTCCATAGCTGACTTATAATGATCATACTAAATTCTATTTAATATTAATGTAAATAAAAGGCTGTATAAACGTTGATCCTTTTAGACATATACAAGGTAACACTCAAGAAAACGCTCTCTCAAGTTGGTAGTACTGGTTTTTGGTTACGGTGCTACGATGACGCTTGACCGCCATTTTGTTTCGGTTGTCATTCGCTCATTCGGCTTCATACTTCTGTTTTGAATGCATAAATAACTTTGATTTGCCCACTGCGCGTTGTTTTTGTTATCATTATTGTTAAACTTATGTTACGTTGTGTTTGTTTTTCATTACCTGTTTTCGTTAATCGTGTTAGTTTTTTTTTGTTTGATACATTGAAGACATGGATGCTCTGCCAAGCACATCGCAAGATGGAGACACATTTTTATCTCCTAAGAAAAAAAGGTCACGTGTAGCTCTAAGTGCAACTGAAAAACTTTGGGTCCAAAACGTTTACAAATATGTGTTTGAAGTGAAATCTTCAGAATCAAACATTGAAGTTCCAAAAACAAGTGAATGCGTTAACAAGGTGGCTGAAGTCTTGGGAATATCCGTCCGCACAGTTTATTCCGTTTTAAAGGAGCACAAGGAGAACGACAGCAAATCACCAAAATCTCCCAAAAACACGGGCCCAAAACTTACATTTAAAGATAAACTTGATGATTTCACATTCACTGCTGTTAGACGAATTGTACATCAGTTCTTTCATAGAAATGAAATACCCACCATCGCAAAAGTTAGTTTACACATGTCGTCACTCATCTTTTTATTATACGTTATGTAGGTTTTCTCCCATCCCATGTGTAATCTTAACCAATTAGGTAATAACTTTAATCATTTTTAGGTGCTGCAAGTTGTAAATGATGACCCAGGATTGCCCAACTTCTCGAAAGAGACATTGAGAAAAATTATGAAGCATCTTAATTTCGAATTCGCTACTCGATCACGCAAGAGTGTACTTATTGATAGACAAGATATCATGTCATGGCGCCAGCGCTACCTGCGTTTAATTAAACAATATCATAGGGAGGGAAAATACATATATTATCAAGACGAGACCTGGGTCAACGCCGGTACGTGTCAACTCTTAGTTTGACGGAAATATTAAATCTTCTCGACAGGCATTTTTAGACGGCCTGACTACGGGATTAAAAAATCCCACAGGAAAGGGCAAACGACTCATAATTAGTCACATAGGCGGAGAAGAAGGCTTCCTGGTCGACGGACTTCTTATGTTTGAAGCAAAGAAAGGTACAGAAGACTACCATGATGAAATGAACGCGGAGGCGGTATTCTACCTAAACTCAAGCCGAATGCAGTAGTCGTAATGGACAATGCGCCCTATCACTCTCGGAAGATCGAAACAATCCCGAAGATGTCGTGGACGAAAGCACGAATTCAAGAGTGGCTGACTACTAAAAATATTGCGTTTGAACCAAATATGGTCAAGGCCACTCTCATAGATATTGTGAAACAACAAAATCATACTGAGAAATATGCCGTAGACGCTGGCTGACTGGAGACTGACGGCTGCACAAAAAGGTATCACACTTTTAAGACTGCCCCCTTATCACTGTGAATTGAACCCCATTGAGTTGGTGTGGGCGCAGGTAAAGAGTCACGTCGCAAATAATAATAAGACGTATAAAATGCAAGAAGTGAAAACTTTATTCCAAGAAGGAATCAAGAAAGTGACACCGGCTAAGTGGAGTGACTGTGTGTCTCACACTATTAAAGAGGAAGATAAAATGTGCCACCTCGATCATATTATAGATGAAGTGACAGATAGATTTGTTATTAGTGTGACCGAAAGCGACAGCGACAGTGATTTCGAAAAAGATTAATTAAATAACATTATTATGACGTTTTTGTTTCATTTTGAATGTACCTCCCTATACTTCCACTAAAAAAGATCAATCCTCTAGTATAGGTTAAATAATAGGTTAAAAAAATACATTACAACTTAATATTAAATCTCAAAAAAAAAAACCAAACTGATTATTCATTTATGATTCACTCATTTAGCTACATCCCTATTTATTTTTCTTCAAAAACCGGCAACCCACAAAACGTCATTTTACTGGAGCTAATAAAAAGTTAGACTATAGTAAACATTTATTACCAAAAAAAAAAGTCTTATTCTTACAGGACATTTTTTGAAATCATAATACGTCATACGTAAAAAATGAAAAATATAACAGAAATGATAAAATCTACTTCTTTTAAACTTTATTATAATAAAATAAGAACTAATCCACTATAAAAAAAATATATTAATTTGGCACAAATAACACATATTTCAAACTTATGTTCCCCGCAGATATTTTTTTTCGCACTTTAGACATCTAACTTTGATCATGCGATGTCGAAATTAACAGGTGAGTTTCCGTAGGATGAACTGGCAGATATTACCTCCAATGGTTCGTCATTTTCATCAGATTGTTTTGAATCTTCGACCTCTAAATGGTCTTTAATTTCACTGCCATCAGTTTCTCCATTGCCATCACTATTAACACTATCATCGTTTAAATATCTGGCCAAGTCTTCATCCATGGAAATACGATCATCCCTTGGACCTGAAAAAGATATTTTCAATCTAAAAACGTTTAAAATAAAAATAAAAAACATGCAATAACCTATAATGTTGATGTATGCTCACTTTCAAAAAGTTACACAAAGACTACTCATGAGTCATTCCGACTCTCATATACATTGTATTTACAAAATGGTGGCACTTAGCTACACAAAACTGTCGCTCTCGTAAACTTCTAACCGGCGACTGAGTTGGCATAAAGAATCGCGACGATCCACGGTTTTCTTAAAGAGAAATAATAAAACGTATGCGCGGTGCGAATCAAAATAACTCAGATTAGTATTCTAGGGTTAATAAAGGCAATACGCACACTACCATGCAATCGATACACACCCACACACGCACGCTTATACACTTTTCTTTACGGGTAAAATCTCTGGTCAAAATGAATATCAAACAATCATAATTATGATGACAATGTCTAATAGACATTTGTCCTTATATATTAGTTATTAGTGAAATACATCTTTGCTCAATATACAAGAAAATTGTTCAGTAGAAAAATTAATTCAAATGAATTATGGTCGAATATTTTACCACTCGGCGACCACAAGTTGAACTAATTTATCATAAACTTCAATATTAAGCTAACAGAGGGACTAGACACTTATGAACACCAAATATCTCCAAAGTTTTATTAAACTAAATAAATCCAAACAAATTAATTCGTATTCTTATAAATATTGAATAGATAATCGTCTAGGAAGAAGAGGGAAACTTAAATTGAAATGTTAAATGAAATAAAACCAATTTAACTTCAACCTTGCGGTGTTGACTACGAATAGACAGAAAATTCCATTACCCTTGTGGGGTGCTAAGATTAAGGCACTATTTGGCATCTTATTTTGTAAATAGGTATTTAGTTTATCATATTTTTTAAGTATGTTTTTTGAGGTATAGTCTTTTCAGATATTCATGATTATTTATGTTTTTAGCCCCCGTTGAAAAAGAGAGGTGTTATAAGTTTGACGTCGATGTCTGTCTGTCTGTATGTGTGTGTGTTTGTTTGTGGCGTCGTAGCTCTCAAACGAATGGACTGCTTTCGATGCATTTTTTTTTTCATTTGAAATCCAGTTTTCTGCCAGTGGTTCTTAGCTATGCTTATGTTTGGTTAATATCAGTCCAGTAGTGTAAGAGTATCAGCTCCAAAATGATGTAATGGCGTATGAATTTTCGATTAAATGCTTTACGCGTGCCAGTATAGCCGTCAAATGACAGTTAATTGATAACTTGATAAATTAATTGATAACAACTTGATAATGCAACCAGAATGGTCTCCGGAGAACCCTACTCTTCGAAAATTCACGACAGATATCTTAATTTTGGGTTTAATAGATTAGTTTTAATGGATGGAGATCGGCATGCATATAAAGTGACCAAAACCATTAAAAAAAACAGTTATAATATTTATTAATTTATTTTCTGTAAAGCGATCTCCAACTTCTCTTCCGGTTTTTATTTTGTTACTGACTCTATGCTAAAACAAGCTGCAGTATGAGAAGTGCCAAATTTTCACTATAGTTTTTTCACGGAAAAGTTAAGAGTTAAGCCAGCGTGGCCGGTTTTTTTTTTGTAAACCAATCTCTGTGCTTGTCGTAAAAGACTACTAAGGGAAGAATATTCAGATAATGTTGATGCAAAGGAAGGAAACCCCATAATCATGCTCTCAAACGGATGTACCGATTTTGATGCGGCCTTTTTTCCATTTTAAAGGCAGTTGCCGTGGTTCTTAACTATGCTTGGTCAATATCGGCCCAGAAATGTAAGAGTATTAATTCCAAAATGATGTAATGGCGTATGATTACTCGATTAAATGCTTCACGCGTGCCAGTATAATCCTTAAATGGCAATTAATTGATAATTCCTGTTGAAGAGATGATAATACTTTTTTTATTACATCCATCCATCCATCAGCCTACAGACGTCCACTGCTGGACATAGGCTTCCCCATGAGAATGCCACTCGGAACGGTCCTGCGCCACTTGTATCCAACGGTTCCTTGCGACTTTGAGAATGTCGTCAGTCCACCTGGTGGGGGGTCGTCCTAAGCTGCGTCGTCCGATTCGTGGTCGCCACTCGAGAACCTTTCTTTCCCAACGGTTGTCGGTTCGACGAGCGATGTGGCCTGCCCATTGCCATTTCAACGTGCTAATTCTGCGGGCTATGTCGGTTACACGGATTTCCGTGTTTCGGATTTTATCACGTAGAGAAATAAAGAGCATAGCCCTCTCCATAGCACGCTGAGCAACTTTGAGCTTTTTTATGAGGCCGACATTTAGAGACCACGTTTCAGTGCCATAAGTCATCGCTGGTAACACACACTGGTTATAAACCTTTGTTTTCAGACACTGCGGAATATTGGACGAGAATATCCTCTTAAGTTTCCCGAACGCTGCCCAGCCGAGTTGGATTCGTCGGCTGACCTCTTTCTCGAAATTGGATCTACCTAACTGGATTGCTTGTCCTAGGTAAAGATAATGATCCACAACTTCGAGAATCGCATTCCCAACTAGCACCGGTAGAGGAATGACAAGGGCATTAGACATGACTTTCATCTTGTCCATGTTCATTTGTAGACCCACTAGTTGGGATACCCTACTGAGGTCATTGAGCATAGTGCCAAGGTCCTCCATGGATTCTGCCATGACTACGATATCATCAGCAAATCGAAGGTGAGTGATGTATTCGCCGTTAATGTTGATGCCGAGTCCGGTCCAGTCTAAGAGCTTGAAGACATCTTCCAGCGCAGTGGTGAACAGTTTCGGAGAGATGACGTCTCCCTGTCTCACACCTCTCTGCAACTGGATCGGTTTTGTACTCTTATTCTGGATGCGGACTGACATAGTGGCGTTTTTATACAAACATTTCAACACTTCGATGTATCGATAGTCAATTTGGCACCGCTGAAGGGACTGCAGCACTGCCCATGTTTCGACAGAATCAAAGGCTTTCTCATAGTCGACAAACGCTAGACATAGAGGCTGATTATACTCCTCGGTCTTCTGTATAATCTGGCGTAGCGTGTGGATATATAGTACCATAGACCACAGTCTATGGTAACACAGGTTATAGTAATAACCTCTTCGGAAGCCGGCTTGTTCGGGCGGCTGGAATTCGTCGAGCTTGCACGCGAGTCGGTTCGTAATGACTCTTGAGAACAACTTGTAGACGTGGCTCAAGAATGAGATGGGTCTGTATTTCCTTAAGAGCGTTTTGTCGCCTTCTTGAAAAACAGTACCACCACACTCCTGGTCCACAACTCTGGAACGTCGCCCCCGAGAATGACAGAATTAAACAACCTCTGTAGGGCTTTTAGAACTGGCCTACCGCCTGCCCTCAGTAGTTATGTGGTAATTCCGTCATCTACCGATGCCTTCCCGTTCTTTTATTGTTTTAGAGCCATTCTGATCTCATACAAGCTGACGTCCGGGATTTCCTCGGTGTAGTGCCGAGTTAGCTTGGATGTGGGATCTTGAACCAAGGCGGCAACAGGGTTGTGGGATGATCTATACAACCGCCCATAGAACCTCTCGACCTCTCCCAAGATCCTCAACCTGGGATGAAATAATAGTGCTGTCATCGGTCTTCAGCTTGGTCATTTGGCTGTGCCCGATAGACAAATCACGTGCGAACACTTTAGAGCCACGTTTGCGCTCTATTGCCTCTTCAATGCGCTGCGTATTGAATCGGCGAACGTCGCGTCGCACGGACTTTGAGATTTGTCTATTTAGCTGCCTATGTGTGGACCAGTCAGCTGAAGACTGCACCGTTATTTCCTTTCTCCGCTCCATGAGCTTGAGAGTCTGGTCTGAAAGTTTATTTGGTCTATTTGCGCGACGGGTCTTAAAAAACTTTGACCCGACAGCGTGGACAGTTTCCACGAACCTGTTGCTCATATCGTTCGAGGATTCGCACTCTTCTAGGCATTGGAAGCGATTATGTAGTTCGAGCTGAAAGCTCTCGGGGTTCTGGTATTGGACAGGTGTAGGTCGGAGTGTAGACTTCATCAAGCGAAACCGCTCGACTTTCATACGCAAATTCAATGTGCCTCGTACCATACGGTGATCACTCCCAGTTTTAATACTGCTGATCACAGGGACTTCATTGAACATTTGTCGTTTGTCCGACAAGATGAAGTCTATATCGTTTTTAGTAGAACCATCGGGTCTAATCTAGGTCCACTTCCTTTGTGGCCGCTTTTTGAAGAAGGAATTCATCATAAAGAGGCCTTCCTTCTCCAAAAAATCGGCCAGTTTTTAGCCCCTTTGGTTTCTCTGTCCAAGTCCATATTGCCCCACTCTCAGCTCATCGTCTGTCCTTTTGCCTAGTTTCGCGTTGAAGTCTCCCATAACTACCGTGAAGTGGTGGAGGTATGGATGGCTTTCGAGATGTCCTCGTATAAGGCCTCCACTACGTCGTCGGAGTATGTCGAGGTCGGCGCGTAAACCTGTATGACTTTCAGAGAATACCGTTTGGTAATTCTGAGTATAAGGTACGCTACCCTTGTTGACACACTCTCGAACCTCTCCACGTTGTTCACGAGAGACTTTCGAAGGATAAACCCTACACCGCATTGGGATGGGTGATCTCCCTCCCGGTAGAAGAGCAGATTGCCAGACTGGAGGATTATCGTGCCCTCACCCTCTCTTCGCACTTCTGATAATCCTTCAACGTCCCAATGGATTTTGCTCAATTCCTCTTCCAGCTCGATGACCCTCTCGTCGGTCCTAAGTGTCCGAATATTGTGTGTTACCAGGGCCAAAGATCGATTTTTTTGGTAGCCGGATCGCGACCGGGGATTCTTAGCACCCCCTGCCCCGTCATCCATGGGCCTGCTACCAAAATGAGCCCGTGGAGAGGCGGAACTGCCGTGACTGGGGGCCGTCATTTTTTTAGCATCCATTTTTATTTTTTTTAGGGGGGGTATAATGCCATAATCGCCACGCTTGGGTTGGCGATCGCAGTAGATGTTATACGTTTTCCCAGGAGATAGCTGCTGCTCATTCTCCTGGTGAGGCCCTCAGCCGATTTTTACGACTCCCACGGGCAAGCAAGGGGTGACGACAGTTGTATTCTATCCCGTCGCCACACGGGAAACACACACTTTTTTTATTACTTTAGTTTGTTTCGGGGTTTATTCAAAATTTTCAAATTTACTAATTATCGTTTACTACTTTAGCTAATTTATCATGCACTTTATATATATATATATATATATATATATATATATATATATATATATATATGTAGGTTTTTTTAAAATAGGTTTAGTCACGTGTATGTCGGCGTTGCGCCAGGAATTAGGTTGTCCATATTAAAATATCGAGTATGTAATAATCTTACAATGTTTTTATAACCTCCGCTTTACAATGAAACGGTCTAGTCTTAGCAACTACAATTACTTTTTATAATAAACAAATAAAACAACTATTAAATAACTATCGGCATATAGCTAAATAATAATGATAAATATTCTAATGCATTTAACATAATTACAAATAAAATTTACACAATTTACATTAATGTAATTAAAGGAAATATTGTTCTCATATATTGTTCAACGGACGGCGCTGTAACTAGAAATAAATTGCAATATTTATTGTGTAAAAACAACTAAATATGGTTACATATAATTACATTAATTCTAATCGATTTTAATTTAATCAACTATATAAATATTTAAACAACTAAATCAAATATATCTAGAAATACATTCAAAAAGTGTCTTTTAAATATCATAGCATGATAAATAGCAGTGTTGTTACTACAAATAATTATTTAAATATTAGTTGCAAATATTTCAAACATGTTTATAACTATAATTGATAACACATACATCAACAATTTACAAATATTGCCGATAGAGGGCGATATGCGCCCATACGGCCATACTGACTCCAGCGCGTCCCTTGCGCTGTTAAGGCGTCACCCACCAAGGGATCTAGCCAACCAAAAGGCATCACCACCACGGGATCTAGCCAACCATAAGGCATTACCCATCCTGGGATCTAGCCAACCATAAGGCATCACCACCACGGGATCTAACCAACCATAAGGCATCACCACCACGGGATCTAGCCAACCATAAGGCATCACCACCACGGGATCTAGCCAACCATAAGGCATCACCCATACGGGATCTAGCCAACCATAAGGCATCACCCATACGGGATCTAGCCAACCATAAGGCATCACCCATCCTGGGATCTAGCCAACAAGACCAGGTTTAAGGATACGCATGGTGGCCAGCCAGCGCTTTAGGAAGGATGGTTTGGATAGGAAAAATAAAAAGCATTTGTTTCAAAATTAATATTCACCCGCCCATACGGCATTGCTGTGATCAAAAAAAAATCAGTCTTTGCAACAGGCGCTGGTCATAAAAGTCATGGCTAGCGATACTTACATCACATCCGCGGAGATAATTATGCTTCAACATGTATCGGTCATTAGGCAATACCTCCTAAAGTGCCATGAGACCCTCGAAGAGAGTGCGTCGATCGTGACGATGCACGAGAACAAAATTGCCAAAAAATACATTTATTTTGGCTCTATCTTTGTCAAATCAATTAACTCGGAAAAGACCGCTCGTCCATTCTCATCGTACAGACGTTAAATCTTTTGTTCGTTCGTCGTAATTTACCTGCAAAATCTTAATAAGCGGCGGTCAATATTTTGCCAAACAATACTCTCAGTAATATTGCAGTTTATAGCCAACTGGAAATTTTGCTCTACTAGTTCCCTTAGCCACAAGGTATATTCCATACCGTATTTATTCATTATTATAAGAAGAGACGAGTTCCAAATATAGTTACAACTTCACAAAAGACCTCATAGCCGATTGTGACGTCTTTAGTGTAAACTACTATAAAGACAAATGCGTATTCTGGCTGATGACGTCCGCCATGAATGTAGCCTGTAATGTCAGCGAACACAGTATGAAAATTATATTGCAATTTTATAGATTGGAAGTAGATTGTTTTACGCCCGATTTCGGCTTTACGAATGTTAGCTAACACAATTCTTTACAAATTTTCGAACATATTCGGGTACCAATATTGTTCGCCGATTTTAGCCAGTACCTTTTCGCAACAAAAGTTGTGGTAGTCTCGCAATAGTCCTTATATTGCGGTGGAGGTAATAAACACATTAATGGAAACAAATTAGATCCAAATTCAGAACAAAAATTTATGGATCGCACAGAGTTGTCCTGCGCGGGATTCGAACCCGCGACACTGGCACGATATCTTAACCACTACGTCATCTGTGCAGTGCAGTGTGATCGTAACACGAGTTTCTAACGGTAATTACGTGAAACGATACTATTTGAGCATTATGGCTCAGCAGCTATTTCTTGTTAAATGGCATAAAGTATAGACTACTGTCAGAGTCAATCTCCTTTATTGAAGGATCACTCTTCTGCCCTACATGAAGCCAAGTATGGTCAAGAGTGGATGAATTTACGACGAGATAAACAATTACTTCGTTTTAGAGCATATGGTTTACTTAACACAGATTAAGACTATAATCTAAAAATTTTAAAGAAATGCTACCAGTTATGCACTCCTGGAGTGTGCTCTTTCTGCCTTGCCTTGAAACCTTAAGTGAATTTCAGTTACAACGTAATCAGTTTCCACTTTAAATAATTGACCACCTAAGTGACGGAAATGCTTAATAGCTTTAAACGAAGTCTAGCGTCTTCAGCTCACGAGCGGTATTTATTTCAACGCACACGGTTCGCATACTGAACTACACGGGGACTTTTGAGCATTTAGTGATATTTAAAGTGAAGGCAGCTTATCTCATTTTCATAGAGTTATAGAGGTGATAATCTATAGGGTCTGCGTTGAACTATTTAATCAGCCTTTTAGTTTTATTGTTAACGCACTGGCCTTTATTTGCGATACACAGTTGCAGAGTATGAAACTAGATTTAAAGCTTGAGAATATCATGTAACTTAAAACAATATCGAGTCGTTTAGATTGAAGTTAAAATCAAAGTTATAGATAGCATGTTATCAGCAGTTAGTTTTCTATATATACCCTCTTTAAGACTTACGGTAATACCAAACAGCACTAATAATGTCATAACCAATTCTACCTCGACACGTCATGGAAACTAACTTTGGTTATAATACAAGCAACATCAACGATCTGGCGTTTGCCCGGAATCGAACCAGTAAACTTATTTCAGATCAGAGAACAATCAACACCAGTATGGAATGAAAACTTTATCTTGTGATACTGCGATCTCTAGAAGTAAAAAATAGTCCGATTGTTAGTTAACCATAAATTTTATCGATTTGCTTACGAAAATAATTATTTTCACTATGGTATTTTCTATAACAAAAACGGTATTATAAACTTCGTCATATTAAAGGGGTTATGAAAGTTATAAATCGAGGACTTTGCAAGCGTGATAAGTAGACGCTTCTATTTGCATCACAAAAAGGTCCTAGGTTATTACAGTTAACACAATTACTAGAGTCAGTAACACAATTACTAGTGTCAGCGACGCGAATTATTCAAAATAAGAACTATTTAATAATTGTAAATATGTAGTAGGCATTCTATTATTGCTATGCAGGTGCGCACGGGGTAATTGGTCGCGCAGGGAGAGGTTCTCGCGCGCTGCCGCGCTCACGTCACCGGGACTTGAGCGCCTTTTACGTCACGAAAGGTACCAAATACGGGCCTTATCATTTTTAAATGTCCCGTGCCGTTTACTATTATTATTAGTCAATATCTGTACCAATAAATAAAAATGGAGTGTCTGTAATGTCAAAATGACTTTTTTTTACGCTCACGCGGTCACCTGCACGACACCTATGCCCATAATACAGATTAAAATTTTTTTCTCTGTCTGTTTGTTCCGGGTAATCTTCAAAACGGCTGGACCGATTTCAAAAATTCTTTCACCAATGGAAAGCTATAATATCAGGGCGTAAACTAGGCTATATTTTATCCCGGTATTCCCACGGGAACGGGAACTACGCGAGTAAAACGACTAAAACAGGCGAAGCGAGGGTGGGTTGCTAGTTATTCAACACATCAGTACTTTTTGGCGTCAATAGTCATTACATAACTCTTCACCGCATGCACACCGGTGAAACCCCCGGCGTCGCCTTCAGACAGTTACAATTACTGTTAGATGGTAGTTTCGTCTAACGAAAAGTTAAGAAAACAAACACGAGCCTAGACAAAATCTAGGCGTGTTTCGCAATAGCTCTGATCTTATTAATTCAAGATAAATACCTGTTATTACGGCGTCGATCACCTCAGAGTCCGTAGCCTCACGTCTCAAAAACGTTTGAGCAGAGCCCGGCCGTTGTACCGTAGTCTGCGTAACTGTCAGCTTGTTCAGAGGTGCAGCTGCGCCACCACTGGACGTAGCCAGCATACCGGAACTCCTTGCCGAAGGTTGTAACGATGTCATCTTCCACTTGTTGCCATGTAATTGATTGAAGCGCCCATGTGTCTGCCATACCGTTGAGTTCAAGAATAGCTTCCATTCTTGCTTCTTGCGGCTTATATGTTGAAAGCCATGATCGTCTCGTTAACATTTGCCCACCAGTCCGCGATGTCGATGATTATCGATGCGATCTCTCGTCGGGGTTGAACGGCGGTAGATAAAAATTTTGGTGCCGCCGTTACATTGTAGCCTCCGTAGAAAATGCGGCTCTCGCAACTGTTGCTGTAGCAGTATTTGGTAATGGAGGTCAGGAGATCCATCATTTGCTCCATAGTGCAGGTCATCCGTAGATCTTGAAGAGTTTTGGGGCTGTGATCCCATCGCTGCTGTCGGCGTTGCGCCAGGAATTAGGTTGTCCATATTAAAATATCGAGTATGTAATCACTGTATTTATTAGGAGTTATTGCTGGAGAAGTGAGTGAAGTAAAACTGTCCTCTATTCTAATCTTACAATGTTTTTATAACCTCCGCTTTACAATGAAACGGTCTAGTCTTAGCAACTACAATTACTTTTTATAACAAACAAATAAAACAACTATTAAATAACTATCGGCATATAGCTAAATAATAATGATAAATATTCTAATGCATTTAACATAATTCCAAATAGTCAATTTTACACAATTTACATTAATGTAATTAAAGGAAATATTGTTCTCATATATTGTTCGACGGACGGCGCTGTAACTAGAAATAAATTGCAATATTTATTGTGTAAAAACAACTAAATATGGTTACATATAATTACATTAATTCTAATCGATTTTAATTTAATCAACTATATAAATATTTAAACAACTAAATCAAATATATCTAGAAATACATTCAAAAAGTGTCTTTTAAATATCATAGCATGATAAATAGCAGTGTTGTTACTACAAATAATTATTAAAATATTAGTTGCAAATATTTCAAACACGTTTATAACTATAATTGATAACACATACATCAACAATTTACAAATATTGCCGATAGAGGGCGATATGCGCCCATATGTATTTTCATCACATTCTCGTCTTTACGGAAAACCCCTCACCACGCTTTCACTACCTCTAGTAGGTATGAGCATTTCAATTTTATTTACTTGTATAGATGATCACACATGCACGTTGTTAAAGATTGAAATATGCGATAGAATCAATTACCACCAGATGACGTGTTAAAACGTAATTTTTCAAACTGTAATTTTAATGGCAACATTAATTTTATTTTATATTTTTTTTTTATTTATTATTGGAGGTGAAAACATTATTTAAAATGGCTTATTGAATATTATATTTATGATATTTTGTTGGTGGTTTGTTTGGTTGATAGGTCATAATTACAAAAAAATCCTTTAAGAAATATTATCTGTATATAGATTGATACCCATCTAATAATTAATATCAGGTTGTCTGTACATTTTATTTTAACGAACATATTTACATATATATTAATAAAACATTAAAAAAAATGAAATAACGAAAAAAATATCAAAAACTAAAATACAGAATAATATTAACACTGAGATCCAATCTCAGTCCGAATGTGACTGGACAACTGCCCAAATGAGCTATTGTCACTCTTGACGCCGACGGCTAAATTTACATGCCTATTTTAATGACATTCTATTGATTAGCTAAAAACACCGACAAGACTGCATTTTCTAAATAAAACCTAGCTAGATCGATTTTTGCTCTTGAAACCTCAAGTAGGTATACTAAATTTCAGAAACATCGTTGGTGCCGTTTCCGAGATTCTCAATATATATATACATAAAAATTTACAAGAATTGCTCGTTTAAAGATATAAGACGCACATCAATGCATGTTTATTAATGTCCTTAACGTTTGCCGAAAGTATTTTTAAAAGCTTGCTGCTTTTATATCAAAAAACCCAAAAAGATTTAAACAGAAAACGGTCGGTGAACAGTCATAAAGTCATACTTTTTGAACAAAGAGGCAGTCTATAAAAATAAATACAAAGGATATTTTTGTAAATAAAGGAAATATTTTACATAGTATTGTGTAACGAAAATTTCTTTGAAAGAAAAAGTTTAGCTAGTGGTGAATGTAAATCGTATAAATCCCACAGGTTATGCCATTTCTTTATCCCTTTGTGTTTATTTGTTTAGAAAATAAATAACTTAAATATGTCGATTTGAAAAAATAATAACATTTTATTGTTGCCCACCTTTTACTCTTTAAATAAAATCTTAGCTTAAATGTGAAATATTATTTATCAAATATAGAATAGACAATAAGTAAATGAAAAAAATCAAAAAAATAAAATAAAAATGCAATGGAATAAAGCAAGCCATAATAAGGTTAAGTATTTAGAGACCAATAACCAACAGATGTTAGGGAGATTCAATAGCTGGGACAATAATGGCTAAGCGCCAAATTTTTTGGACAGCATTTGGGCATAAGCAAACTATAATTTTCTATAAAATCTTTAAATAATCCAAATATGTAGGTAGTGGTTTCTGCTAACAATAGTATCCATAAAAATAATTATGGTATATCGGCAAACTTACCTAAATTTTTTTAATTGTAGTTGCGCTATTATACTAATAAACTACAAGCCCATAGAAAAAATTCACCTGTGAAATGAACCAACGTGAATAACGCTTAGAAGGCTGTTACTATATCATAAAATAACTCTGAGCACTATAAGCTAGCCTTATGCCTATTATTGTAAACTACTTCTATTAACCATGATGACGAATTAATAACAGAAATTGTCGTCTATCCACTATCAATATATCGACAAAATAAGTACGTTAAAGTGCCAATTGTTCAGGACAAAAGATTATCATGTGGCAACCACCAATCGGACAGTCCCACTTGACAGATTGACGAAAATCTTTCCGAATCTTGAAAATCATAGGGAACCGTTGGATGCCTATTACGCAGGACCGTTTTAAGTGCGATTATCTTGGAGAAACTTTTGTCTAAAGCCTATGCGTACATGCATAGATCAATAGAAGTCTGAAGTATAATTTAGTTATTTGTTGTGATTAGTTGTACGTCATGGGGATTTAGTACAATATTACATGATATAACTTATACCCTAAGGCGCTCGCAAATAGAGACAAATGATTATAATTAACTCATGACCCTGTACCAAATTCGCCAAATAAAGATTTAGGGAACAGTTTATGTATCACTTAATAGTTTATTTTAACATATAAAATACATAATTCAATAGTATTCAATACCATGTATACGCGAACAGAATAATAATAGTACTTTGTTTGTCGAGGAGTGAGTTGATCTATTAGCGACGAGGACTCTGTTTTAAAAACAGTCAGTCTTTCAGCATCCAAATATTAGATTTTTATTTCTCTAAATAAAAATGGAGGAAAAATGGTGGGGTGATGATGTGTGTGTAATTATATCTACAAAAGTCAATTGTTGCAAAGTCAATGATTTTTTTTTTTGAAAAATTACACGTATAAGATGTTTAACACAAATTTTAAGTTTTGTAGTGACAGTTTAGAAAGAAGCTTTTATTAACTATAGAAGCTTCGAAGGATTAAAAAAGAAATACTAATGTTATATCTGTCGAGTTCCGTTGAGTTGATTTACTAGTATGTTTTTTTATTTTCAACAGAATTATTCATAATAACTTTTGCGATAACGGAAAATTGCTAGTTACCAAGGTTTTTAGTCACTGTTAAATCTATATCTCACCGACATCATCATGATAACAGCTTATATACGTTCTATTGCTGGGTTCGAGCCTCCTCCACAACTGACGGAATTTGACTTCCCATGCCACGCTGGTAAAAGAGGTTGGTATCATGTTATATTATGAATTTTCCTTTATTTGCATAGTTGTTTTCTGCACATTATATCCCTTAGTCGCCTTTTATGACACCCACGGACAAGATGGAGTATAGTGAACTGTATTTTTACTCTACCACCGCATGGCAATTAAAAAAAAAACGCTGAAAATGTAACTATAGAAGATACATAAATATTTTTACAATATGTGGAGGAATTTTTGATAATGAATGTAAACATCTTCGTTATCATCAACACAACTCATATACATCCCATTATTCGAGCCTCTTCTATAATAGGAGGGAAATTACCTACTATACCATGCTGGTCAGCCGGTTATTATAGAATTTTATTTCTGTTTTCCTTCCCTTGTTGATGGATGTAATATCCCTCAGTCGTCTTTTACAGCACGACTGATATTAATGGGAAAGTTTAAAAATATCTCTTTTTAAAAACAAAGTTGGTTTCTCAAAGAGGCATTCATTCGTCGTACATTTTCATAATTACATGAAAATTACAAAACATAGTTGTTTACACAGCGACTGCAGATTTTTGGGTTTAACAATTCTGTGCTTTTCTACGAATATTTATGTAATATAGAAATATATTCTTGGTAAAGAATCTAATTTTGTACATTTCATAAAATAATGACAGGGTTTCACTGTTATTAACTCAAATGTAATAAGCACACATTCGTTAAGTTTTGTCTCAGCTCATGCACGTGCCACTGTTGGGATCGAACCTCCCCAGCAATCCCGGAACCCCAGGCAATTAAAAAAATTACTTACTATACCACGCTGGTGAGACGTGTTAGTATAGCTTTTTGTTGCGAGTTTTCCGTCTGTTGCATAGAAGTTATATGTATATAACGGCGAGCGGCGGTAAATCTTCATTTCCCAGTTCATCCATGTGTTGTTCAGACATAAAGGTATTGCGGCAATAACACTACGTTAATGTCCAGTACACTAAATCTTTATTAACAAACTTAACTTTGTTTTTCAAATCGCTACACAAACAATACTTTAGCACTAACACTGTACAGAATAATCACATGAAATGTAGGGTGGTTGTGACCGACCTCTACGACTGTTCACCGAATAATGAATTGTAACAATATCTCACCTTTCAAGTTGACAGTTCAACTGTCAGTGATTATTTATAAACTACCCTCTATCGCGTCACAGCCAAACACACTCAAGCAAAATTGAAAATGAATAAACTAAACTGATAACGAAAATAATAATAAACTAATTTGCTTGACATTCCATTTATCTTCTTCCTTTAATTATTATGCTGTGCAACATATAGTCATCTTTAATCATCTTTTATAATACCCAC
The DNA here is from genome assembly GCA_032191425.1 of Lymantria dispar. Taxonomy (NCBI): domain Eukaryota; kingdom Metazoa; phylum Arthropoda; class Insecta; order Lepidoptera; family Erebidae; genus Lymantria; species Lymantria dispar. Next base: position 23,527,289 of record CM063452.1, on the reverse strand, counting down.
GGACAAGAAGTGGTAGTGAATAATATTCTTACTCTATCATCACACAGAAATATAATAAAGTTAATGATTTCTGATGTTTACGCGAGTTGTAAATGAGATTGTAAATATAAATGTGAGATTGTAAATAAAACTACGAATTTTATCGTGTTTATATTTGATTTTTGATTGCGCACCGTCGGGCACACTAAGATATCATATGTCCAACAGGTCATCGTAATTACAGAGATTTTTATTAACTACCCGATACATAAAATAAGTATTAAATTTTGACTCACATTTTGGTACAAATTTATTGCCAGTATAAGAAGAAAATGATTCTATACGAAACAATTATATTGTTTACTAGCAATCCGCCCTCGCTTCGCTTCGGTTATAGGTTATAGTCGTTTTACCCGCGTAGATTCCGTTCCCGTGGGAATACCGGGATAAAATATAGCCTAGTTTACGCCCTGATATTATAGCTTTCCATTGGTGAAAGAATTTTTGAAATCGGTCCAGCCATTTTGAAGATTACCCGGAACAAACAGACAGACAGACAGACAGACAAAAATTTTTTAATTTCTATTTTAGGCATAGGTGTCGTGCAAACAACCGTGTGAGCATGAAAAAAGCCTATTATTTTGACATTACAAACAGACACTCCAATTTTATTTATTGGTATAGATTGTTTGTAATTATTAAACATTAAAATTGTAGTCATTATTATGAAAATTTATTTAAAAAACTAAAAAATCTAGTATACTATCACCGGATCAGAATGCGGCCACACTGAGTAAGATCCGGCAAAAAAACTCAAGGGACATAATGCTAAATTAATATTAATTACTATTTTAAAGGCGGCTTCTTTGTCTTACTAAATGGTTTTTGATTTATAAAATTATCTTTAACTATTATTATTATTATTTATCTGCGTTTCACAATATCTATTATGTATCTCCTTTTGGTTTACGGGATCTTCTCTAGGGGAGATACCCGCTCCTTTGAAAGGCTTACATGGGGATCTAGATCGAACATGCGGAGGCCTTTGGAAAAATTTAATGTTAAAATGGGATCGGACATCTACCGATGACACTCCACATTTGCACGATATGATAATACGAAAACGAGAAAATTTGTAGTATATTTACAATATAATAAAGTTTATAAATTTATATACATTAGTAACTATGGCCGCACCTCTCCAAGGATTACTTGCAAGCATAATCTGTATGTTAATATATGAAGTAAAAACTTTGTACCCCTTTATATGAAAATTACGCGGATGGACAAATATATCATTTGGAACAGTTGACTTAAATATTGACAAGAAGTGCAGTAAACTAAAATAGGATATGATATTTAATTATAAATCTTTTCAGATTTATTATATAAGCATAGAAAACTATTCACTAAGAGTGGTAGGACCACACTGTCGACAGTTATCTGTCTACAGCCGCGGGGCGGTCCGTCCGAGGTAGTACCATACTGAGCAGAAAATCGACGTCTGAATAGTAGCAATTTGTTACTGCGCTTCGTTCGGTGAGCGAGAGAGCCGGAAGCCCAACTTTCTGAGGGTGTTTGTGTGTGGAGGGTTTTGGTGGTGCCCTTGGTATCACCAAGCCTCAATGCACGCATTCACACTCCCTTCACTTTCTTCACCACGGTAGTCAGCGACCCTGTAAAGGTCCATGAGCGGCAGCAACACTTACCATCAGGTGTACTGTTTGCTCGTTTGCCACCGTTAGCAATAAAATAAAAAAAAAATAAAAAGAAAATCATAAAATTGATTACTAATTGGAAAACAAAATCAAACAGTAGTCAAAAACATAAGTATACTTATTTTTTTTTTTCATCAGATGTATCGCTTATTGCGTCATCCTATGTATGTAAACATAGGATGACGCAATAAGCGAGTGGATAGACGAGGGATTAGTCCGCCACCCGCAGAAAGGGCGATGCCCCGGACACCCTGCTTTGTTGAGGCATCGAAGGGGAATGGTGCCCGAAAGAATAATCCATCGGGCCAGCAGTAAATGTCAAGGAATCGGCATTGAGTCGACCCCAGCGGTCGGTACAATGTCGATCGGGAGGGAATACGGTTGGTTATGAGGCTGCACGCCGTCCATCCATCGCCTGGACGAGGTTGGGCGAGGTTTATCCAGATCATAACCTACCACAAAAAATGGTGACGGAGTAAGACTACAATTCATTATCTTAGGTATTTTAATACCTATGGGACCAAAGTTAGTCAGACCGAAGTTTAGATTTTAGTACGAAATTTGATCAAACTTCAAATATATCAAGATTCGTTCTCATTCACACTAGTTTTTATACCATTTTCACTTCGTTTGTAAAAAGCAGTGAAACAACTGGCAGTGTGCCAAATGCAAATAATGAATTCTGACTTCCATGCAACAAATTACGTCACCGACCTTTGACGTCATCACCTAGTACTTATTCCCTTTCGCAATCTGATTTCAATGGTAATTACATTTTTTTCTAGCTCGTGTATACTGCCCTTTTAAGCTCGTACCTACCTATCTTCTCTTAGAAAATTCATTGGTTTAGTATCTTTACTACACCACCAGGTGGTGTTTACTGGTGTTTTTTTTTATTGCAAACAGTAGCAAACGAGAAAACAGTATTGACCTGATGGTAAGTGTTGCTGGCGCTCATGGATCTTTGCAAGGCCGCTGCCTACCGCGAAGAAAGTGAAGGGAGTGTGAATGCGTGCAATGAGTTTTGCTAATACTATAGGCATCTCTAAAACCCGCCACACGCAAACACCCTCAGAAAGTTGGGCTTACGGCTCTCTCGCTCACCGAACGAATCGCAGTAACAAATTGCTACTACTCGGACGTTGATTTTCTGCGAGAGTGTGGTATTAATTTGTGTATCGTACAAAGTGACTAGCAGCAGGAGCTGAGCACAAAGTGACTAGCATTATATTAGGTCAATTTCGCTCCTATTATGGAGGAGGCTTAAACTTAGTAGTGGTAGCATGTATGAGCTAAAATGTTGATGATGAAGATAATACCATGCTAGCCTAACGGGTTGGATGTGAGGTATCATTTAGATTTTGCCCGAGTAATACTCGGGCAGCATATGACAGTTATGTCATTATATTTGAATAAACACTATTCGCCATAAATAGCCTCCTTTACGGAATTATAGCAACGGTAAAGAAAGCCGCGGAAAGAGCCGGAAGAACTCATGTTAAATCTTATAGTAAGCAAGCAGCTAGAAAAGCGAAGCCCTTTTTGTAGTTGTTGTTCTTAGTTCGTGGTGACGGAGTAAAGATACAACTACTATATACTAAAACTACTCTGGCATTAAAATTACATAAATAAATTCTGACTTATTAAACTTCCATAAAATTTCTATACTAGAAATCCGTTTAAAAATCGGTTGTCTGTAAAGTCGCTTTACTGAAGATAGTTGAACGTGACAACGTCATAAGAAAATACTGATGGAATGGTTTAATTTTTCAAAAGAAAATTTTAATTTTATTTGTTTGATAGATATTTTATATGGATCAAGCCTTAAATGGAACGCCTCAGAGCGAGGTAACGCCACATACGTCATGTGTTTTTCGTATGTGCAGCCGGCTCCATCGAATTATAAGACGTTGTCACGTCAAAAGGTTTTCGTATGAAACGACGTAAGAACACATTGGTCACTACCAGTTTTTGGTAATAGACAAACGTAAATGCCGCCTAAGAGACGCAAGTAAATTAATAACATTAGCGCTAGACAGGATAAGTTCTTAATTAAACCTAATAAGTAACAATCCTTTCCAATCAACGTAGTATATTAAGTTATTTTGTCTCTTATTGTGAAGGAGGCTCTAGAATCATGCAGTAGTAGATATATGCGGAGATAATTAAGTTATTATTATCTCAGCCTGTATAAGTCTGTCTGTTGGGCTCGGGCCTCCTCATATTGGAAAGGAAATTGACATATTATATCGCATGGTTAGACGTGTTGGCCTATACCAAAACCCTATGATTTTATGTCGAGTTTTGCTTCTTTTGTATAGATGAAGTATCATATCGGCTCATATATATCTCACAGCTGGGCTCATTCTTCGACCACAATAGGAAGGAAATAAAGAAAACACGACATTTATTCCGTTCTCGTTAAATTGAATAAAAAATACAAACAACTAAATAATAGAGCTTCTTACATAAAATAATCAAATTTTAACGAAGAACAAAGGCTTTTGGCTCAGCTCCTGCTACTTTTTAAACAAATAGCGTTGGTATTATACCGATACCTGGTATATAAGTACATATTATCAAACTTAACTAGTATGAGAATGTGCATGTGTATGTGTGATTGATATCTGTTAGTGTTGCCCAAATGCAAGACCAAGACGAGACTTGGACCGGTCTTGGTCTTGGTCTTGCAACATCACACCTGGTCTCGTCTTGGTCTTGGTCTTGCGCACCCGAGTCTTGGTCTTGGTCTTGGTCTTGCGCACCCGAGTCTTGGTATTGCAGCAAGAGTCTCGCAAAGTTTTGCAGTTAGAATAACGTAACAGTAATTTATCATGGCAATGAAAAATCCAACTAAATTAATCAAATATCCTATCCTATCTATCCATCTGCTAGCCTATAGTTCACTATTGAATACAATACTTACCCCTGGAGAAAATTACTCTTCTATTCCCCTGGTGTTCCATTAGACAGCGTTACTACTCTTATGACAGGACTTTCGACCCTATTTTCTTAAGACGTCACCACACGAGGCAGTTGATACAATAAATTTTATGTCATTTTATAATCAATGCGATATTTTACAATTAATGCGATTGTTTATATTCCCCTTCAAGTTAAGTGGTATGTATCTATTGTATTTCCAGTTTAGTTACTGATACTCTGGATACTTGAAAAAACCTGTTGCTCTATTGCCTATATAAATACTTTGGCCGCTGGATCCATGTAGCTCTTAATATACTATTTATTCAAGAACATATAAAACTGATTTAAAATTTTATGGTTTTAATACTTGTAAAATGTATGATATTCATCGTCATCGTCACAGCTCATAAAAGTGCCACTGCTGGGCTTAAGCTTCCTTCCAGTAAGAGGAAAATTGATCTACTATACCACGCTGGTCAGACATGTTGGTACAGGGTTTTCTTTCTAGTTTCACTTCTCTTGCACATATGTTATATACACAGGGTGTATCAGGTTATGGGACAACTGTTCATGTATGTTGTAGTTCAACAGTCATAGATCATAATTAGAATGTATATTACACAAAAACAATATAACGTAAAAGTTATAGTGATTACAAAAATGTGTGTCTAAAAGTTTATGCCTTATATTTTATGCATTATGTAGGTATGTACAGACAGGATATATGTAAGCATGTAATATTTCGACAGTATAAATAGGTATTAGATTTGCGCGAACCTTTCAATGGTTACGTAGGTACAAAGGCGACTCATCAACGGTCATCGGCCGATCATCTGATTTATGTTAAAGCGAAGTTTGTCTTGCTTATGCAAACGTAATCATTGATTTATTCAAATTCTAATGAACATTTAACAAAATACGAATATGTTGTAGATTAAGTATCATTCCTTTATACATTTTAATCAATTTACACGAAAAAACGATGACAAAATTGAGAACTTACATGTCTCTCAATTCATTAACGAATCGATATTTTTATTTCAATTTTTTTTCATGGGTTCCTAACACCATTGCCCGATCCGATTTGATACGACATCCACGGGTAAGAGAGTGGTGAATTATATTCGTACTGTCTTTTTTTTTTGTGTGTGTGTAGCTGTTGGTCGCAGATGACCTTGACAGCTTAAAGCGGTCAATGGGTGAGCGCTGATGGCTCTCAACCCGGTAAATAAGTTAAGCGAACATCGCCCGAGAGCTCCCCCCTGTGGGGAACGGACCTCGGCTCGGGGCGTCGCTGAGAGCAAAGTGGGCGTGGCCAAGTTTAGGTTAATGACTTTTACGCGGCGCGGTTTTCGACCTCGACGGCGAGGCCGATACCGCGGAGTTTTATCTGTTATCGCTGCGCGAGCTGTGTAGGTCCTTTCTTGGGCGATCATAATAGCGTCATCTTCTTCTTCAAAAAGATGACGAGGACGTCGGACCGCGGATATTTTTGAGGGGACGTAGTTTACCGCCCCAACCACTAGTGGATTGGGGTGAGTCATAGCAGAGGCAAAATAGCGTTGGGAGCAACGCTTCATGTACTGCCTGATGGTGATCATACTCTGTCCCTACATGGACATTTATATAGATTAATTGTAGGCATATTTCTATGTCCAACAGTGAACGTCGTTGGGCTAATGAATAAACGGATATATAAATATGTATAATGGGCAAGAGCACTCTCGTGATTACGGTATTTTTGTCCTTAAGCCTTTCCGAAGAGTAATTCTGAAAAGCCAACACCAACATTGGGAATCGATTGGCCAATAGATGGATATCTCAAGACTGATTTGATTTGCCGTGTAGTGACGGAGTAAGAATATAATTCATCACCCCTTATTTTACCCGTGACTGCAAACCCACGACTAAGGGCTATAATATATAACATCGGTGCAAGAGAAGGAAAACTTGACATGTATGACCTGTAACAACACGGCCGATCACCGTGGCGATTCCCCTCCAGCCACGGCCGATTCTCCTCCTGTTATGTAGAAGACACGAGCTCAACCGTATATAAGCTGAAATGGTGATTTGAATTAAATGCAAGACCGCGAGACTCTTGCAGGCCCAGTCTTGGTCTTGCTCAAGTCTTGCAGGGCCAGTCTTGTTCTTGGTCTTGCAAAAATTAAGCGGTCTTGGTCTTGGTCTCGGTCTCGCATTTCTCGCAAGACCAAGACCAAGACCGCAAGACCAAGACTTTTTTGGGCAACACTAATATCTGTGTATCTATCTGTGTAAGGATGTAATTAATTTTGAATATTTTGCATACAGATATGATATAGTTAAAAGTATAATACTTAATAAAATATATGTAATATGTATATTATTATATTTATACCGATTTTACTCAATGCTTCAAAAACACTGATAGTCTAAAGCATTTATGGTCACGAGGACTGAATATACCTTTTACCTTGTAATCTAAATGATGAATTACTATGTCACACTGTTCAGACGTGTTCGCATAGTGTTTTATTTCAAGTTTTCCTTCTCTTGCATAGATGTTATACTCAGTGCCAGATAACGTGGCAAAAGACGACCTTCACCTACCTTCACCACGATATCTTAAAATGCAAAAAAAACTATCGCTTACCATACAAATCTATCGAAAAGTTGTATCGCAAATTTCTCTTGTTTTTTTTTTTGTGGGTTGGTCGCGGTCGGTGCGCCTCCGCACCACTCCGTCCGGGGCGACAGAGGGGCTTAAGCACGCAACTCCCGCGACCCACCTAAAAACCACGTCGCCTTCGTCGTTGGGCCGACCACTGGAGCAGCGTTAACTTGTCGTCAGTGGTCGGCCTGACGGAATACCCCTAATTGGGGTACCCTCCCATCGACCGACGTCCGAAATTTCTCTTGGTAGAGGCCTACAAGGAAGCAACATTACAAACAGCACAACTCAAAATTTTACGAAATCTAGTAAAATTGCCATATGAAATATATGTTTTTAATATCCTATAATCATGTATTTCATTGTTTTAAAATACCAGATTAACCTGTAACTGGTGACATTTCATTATTTTATAAATAATATCATTGATAACAATGCCAAATTACTTTCAAATGTCTGAAAATCAAAAGTTTTTAAGTAATATTAAAATTAAAGTACCGAGAATATTTATATAAATTCAATATAATATAGATCCTATAATTAAATACGTAATTAGCTTCGAAGAATTATGTAACGCCCAGAAAATGCCAAGTTTTAAGTTATGACACATTTCTTGCAACTCATTTTACCGTCAGGTGTAATAAACCTAAAGGATCGCACAAGTAGATGCTAGATTTTAGGTTATGTGTATCAAACATAAAATCTTTTCTTAACAGTAGTAGTACACGCAGAGGGCATATAGTGACCTGCGTGTTCAGTATAACAACGCTTTCAGGGTGCTGTTGGGGCTGCCTCGTTTTTGTAGCGCTTCTGGGATGTTCGCAGAGAAGGGCGTTGATGGCTTCAAAGCTCTCGTTAGAAAAAGCTGCGCTTCCCTGCTACAGAGATTACTCCAGTTCGCACAGTATCCTGTCAGTGATAAACGATAGGTGGGATTGTCCAATACTGGAGCACTGGACGCATTTACACGCCCCAGTCGCAAAATGTAATGTAATTTAGCTTTTGTCTTAATATCATTTGTTAAATTATTTTAATTCCGTGTGTAGTGTTATTTTTGTTATTTTTTATTTTTTACTAATCCTAGCTACCTAAGTATTTTTATATTACTAACATTTATGGATCTATGTGGTCTGTAATAAATAGATATTATTATTATTATCTTGTATCTCCTTTTGGTTCACGGATATTTTCCTTAGGGAAGATACCCGGTCCTTTGAAAGGCTTACATGGGGATATAGATCCAACACGTAGAGGCCTTTGGAGAAATTGAATCTAAAAATAGGATGGGACATCTACCGATGACACTCCACGTCTGCACATAACATACGTGGACTGCTAACGGTAGGTGTAAAACTATTGTGTGATGATGGTATCTAATAACTGTTTATGGGGTTGGAGGTTTGATGGACTGGCTAAATTAAAAACTATTGATTGAAAAACTGTCGTCTGCCTTCAATACCTTTATCGTCTTGAACTTTGGCAGACGGTGACTTGCCAACTCATTGAATGCCCCCCCCCCAAACGGTCACCACAGACACACAGGCCATACGGGCAACAGGGGAGCAACATTGGTGCAAGTGGCTTGGGGTGTCGAGCGGTGCGGCGCCGGTTTCACCATCACAGTGGTTTCCCCGTAGTTATGCCCTTGAAAATGACACTTCCACCCCCGAGCATATAGCTCTGGCGACCCCTCTCTGACCAGCCGTTCAAGGCAAGCCAGAGTTGAGAATCCTGCGGGCACTCTTCGGTTTCAACTCCAGCCAGCCAATAAAGGCGAGCTGGATACGAGGCCCTGGCCGACTCTCTGGGGCACTCAGGACCGCAGTGTCGCCACTCACATTCAGCACGCCACAAGCTGCCCTGCGGTTTATTGGCTTTCCTATAAATCTTGTGATACATTTTTTCTTTTATATCAAAAGAATTTAGGGAGCCATATAATGTTCCTCCGAGGTTTGCGTTAGTCTCATGGTAAGATAACGACTGGCCCAGAGGTTTTTATTATTATTATTATTAACTGATTTTAGCGTCAGGTGTACGAGATCAGTGGCGTCGTGTGGCCCAGTCGCCATTTTGTTTGACATTGACATTCCGTGTGGAGCACGTAAAAGATATTGAAAAAAAAAATGATGGGCCTCGATGACAGTATATACTGAAAGATTGATGTATTCATAATTCATGTATCAGACAGCAGTGATAGTAACAGTAGTGGAAGTAACAGTTCAGAACTATAGATTTTTGTAAAGTCATATATTATTTTAGTATAATATTTTACCTCACCTTACGTATTTAACAAAAAGTTAGCCTTAAGATAGGTTAGCTATCAGTTTCATGCTAGGGCAGTAGTAAGGTAGGTAACGTGTACGTATGCTTTATTATTGCACGTGTAGGTGTTTAATAATTTCTTAATTAAAATTCTAAACAAATTACACGCAGACATAAATGTTTGTAGCCACTGTACTGTCTAGCCACCTTCACCACGATATTACAACGATAAGACGGTTTGTATGGAAAGCGATAGAATTAGCGATAAATTACTTGGATTTGATGATATCGTGGTGAAGGTCGCCAAATGACCTCTTTTGCCATGCTATTTGGCAAACAATATATATGTATGTTGTATCTCTTAGTTGTCTTTTACGACAGCCATGAGCGAGAGAGGGGGTGGTGAATTATATTCTTACTCCATCTCCACGCAAAGTAAATATACTAGTATTTTATTATACTGCCGCTAATTGTAATTAAAATTTAGCAATACTGACGCGAACAAAATAGAGGGTATAGGTAATAATCAATGTTCAAAGAATCTTCAACGTTGACAATCAATTACGATCCCAATAAGCACTTATAAAACATTTTAAATAATAAACATTACGGTAATTTAATATAAATAAGTAAATTAACATATTTTTAAGGCTTTTAATTAATTCTTGTGATCTTTTATTTGATTTCATTCTATTTTTCAAATGTTTTACTCCAATCAATTTTACTTCTAAATTACAAAACGAACTTTTCTTTTTATAAAAGAGAAAGCTAATTAATTTGTCAACGTTTTGCAAATTCTCTAGGGATATTAATTTATTGCAAAATATAATTTTCTAATAAGTTATTATCAGTATATGTTTAATTTAAATAGAAGAAGATTTTTTCCTTAAGTTAATGAATAAAGATATCAAAGAAAAGGTATATAAATCTAAAATAACAAAATTAATACAATTTATTAAATACTGATTGCGATTTTATATATAAGACCTTAGGTAGAAGATTATATAGGTAAGAAAGTAGTTTATACCTCCTATAACCGACTTCAAAAGGTTTTTTGCTTTTTCGGTGCTTTTTTTGCATTTAAGTATTATTAACGAACATATTTAGATATATATTAATAAAAAAATAAATATTATGAAATAATGAAAAAAAATATCAATAATTAAAAAACAGAATAATAATAACACTGAGATCCGATCTCAGGCTGTTTGTTTGAATGCGATCGGACAACTTCCCAACTTGAGCTATTGTCACCCGTGACGGCGACAGCTAAATTTACATTCCTATTCTAATGACATTTTATTGATCAGCTAAAAACACGGACAAGAAGACATTTTCTATAAATAAAACCTAACTAGATCGATTTTTTTGCCTCCGAAACCTTCGGTGTACTAAATTTCATGAAAATCATTGGTGCCGTTTCTGAGATTCTGAAAATATTGAAATATATATATATATATACTAGCTGACCCAACAGACATTATTCTGTTCATGTTTAAAAAAATAGTAAAAGGTATTCTCCTTGAAATTCTAAATATTAAAATCTCTATCTAAACCATTCTCATAGCCATCGGAATAGCCACAAAAAATCATCAAAATCGGTCCAGTCGTATAGAAGGAATTAAATTACAAATATACGAATAGAAAATTTATAGGTATCTATAGAGATAGAAAAGTTTATATAGCCGAAAAAAGGTTACATTAGAAAAGTTTATATAGTCGTTGGGTTTTCTTAATTTTTTTAATTTTCTGCGCAACTGCCTTAATTGTTTTGGCAAAAATCTTTTTCAAAGTATTAGAAAACTTGGAAAAAAATTTGGATGAAATCGGTAAAGTCGTTCTCACGATGTGTTATTGTCCTGCCCGAACAGCGCCACCTACCGGATCCAATTGTGAATCTGAACCTTTCTCAAATCCCCTTAAACACACCAAAAAAATTTCATCAACATCGGTCCAGCCGTTTAGGAGGAGTTCAGTGACATACACACGTACGCAAAAAAAGTTATATATAAAGATATACATAGAAATTTAGAAATATACAAGAACTGTTCATTTAAAGATATAAGATTTATAAAAATCTATTGTAAATTTAAAACATATAGATTTATATGAAAATATCTACTGAACTCATTGTATTTTTATTACGTTCTTAACATTTTGTATAGTCTCCTTTATTGCATTTTATTGGGTGTTTTTCCACTAAAGGCGACGGCATAGCATCGGCGCCAAATTTTGGTCCGGCTATGTTGTGACGACAATGCCGTCATATCACTTTAGTACCTACTGACAATGTTAATTCCTTTTGAAGAGTTCTTAAAATAAGGTAATAACAACTAATGCTCTAATAAGATTATGCATATTATGTTAAACTAGTTTATCAAATATTAAAATAGAATAATTCAATAATATTGTTTAATATACTTATTTAGAATCTAATATAATGCTAATAACCAAAAATATTAGAATATATATACATATTCCAATATTAAGCGAGTTTTAAAACTTTACTTCTTTTCTAAATCGTCAGTTTACCGTCAGTTTACATACAATCGTCAGTTTACGTCAGGAAAATATAAATCTTTAAACGAGCAATTCTTGTATATATATAATATATATGTATATATTCTTTAATAGAATCTTTGTTCTCCAAAAAAGGGCTGTCCGTGCAATTTATAATCTAGGCCCAAGAATCTCACTTCGGGAGAAATTCAAAGAAATAAATATTCTAACTGTTGTATCACAATATATATACGAAAATATATTATATGTCAAAAAAAATATCGCTAACTTTAAGAGATATTGTGACATTCATGAAATGAATACTCGTAATAAGGACAGATTAATTGTACACACTACTCGTCTCCAAAAAGTTAACAAATCATTCATGGGGCAATGTATACGCTTTTACAATAGATTACCTAAAGATATCCGAGACCTGCCTATGAAAAAGTTTAAAAAAGCCATCAAGAATAGACTTTGTAAAAAAGCTTATTATAAAATCTCGGATTATGTAGATGATAATACAGATTGGTTGTGAGCAGCTCCTCATTCAGCAATTTCCTTGTTATTTTAAATATACTGTTTGTAAATGTACTTTTAACTTTTATTGTAAAGTGTAGCGTGTTTTGCCTGACGAATTTTTGTATTTTCAGCGTTTGTAACATATTGTGGTGTTGGTCATGCTCACATAAGGATCTACTTGCGGTAGCTGCGTGGAGCGGGTCTCTCCCTTCCCTCCATAGTGGTTGAGGGGAGTGATGGCTGCTCTAGTAGTTAACTCGTGATCGGGTGCCGCTTGTGGGATCTGGTCCAGCCATAATCGTTTAAATTATATTAAGTGTCTTGCGGTTCGAAGGGCATCACACTGGAGCTTGTTCTTACAAAACATGTACACAATTGTATAACTAGTAAGAAGAAAAAAAAAAAAAAAATTAAAAATAATGACAAGCCCGCTGAGTTTCTTGCCGGATCTTCTCAGTAGCGGTCGCGTTCCGATCCGGTGGTAGTATATTTTTTTTGGAAATTGTAAACCTGACAATATGTAAGTGCCCTCTCAGGGTTTATGCATAATAAAATAATTTGAATTTGAATTTGAATTTGATTCAGGATCTTAGAAACGGCTTCAACAATTTTGATGAAATTTGGTATACTAGAGGTTTCGGGGCCAAAAAATCGATTTAGCTAGGTTTTGTTTATATTGTTTTGTTGGTGTTTTTAGCTAATCAATACAATGACATATAATGTTATTGACATTCTTTGAATAGGAATTCGAATTTCGCCGTTGCTGTCAAGAATGACAATATCTCAGTTGGGAAGGTGTGGAGTCGCATTCAAACAGCGTAAGATCGAACCTCGGTGTTATTATGTTTTTGTAATTATTGATATTTTTTTTCATTATTTCATCATTTTTATTAATATATATCTAAATAAGTTCGTCAAAAATAAAATTTACCAAAAAAAAATTATACCGAGCAAAGCTCGATCAACCAGATATTATCAGCTTAAATGGGAGGTTCTCAACAACGGAAACGGGCCTGCTTCATAATGAAAGGTATCAACTACTACAGGTTGATTAGATTGGTTATACAGGACTTTGTTTCAAGTTTTTCTTATCTTGACGAATTTTACGATAACATGACAAGGAAATAGATGATGAATTATATTCATACTCTTTCATCACAAGCAACTACCACTTACTTTTCTATACTAATATTATAAAGAGGAAAGAGTTGCTTGTTTGTTTCTATTGAATAGGCTGCGAAACTACTGGACCGATTTCAAAAATTCTTACACCAATGTAAAGCTATAACATCAAGGAGTAACATAGGCTATATTTTATCCCGGTATTCCCTCGGGATTAGGAACTACGCGGGTAAGACGACTGAAACCGAAGCGAAGCGAGAGCGGGTTGCTGGTTTTTAATGAATGCAAGAGCATTTATGCTTATTCGCCAAACGCATTCGGGGTGAACATATGTTTTACATTAATATCGTCATCATCATATCTCTTATACGTCCCACTATTAGGCTCGAGCCTCCTCCATAACTGACCTTCCATACCATGCTGGTCAGATGTGTTGGAATAGCGTTTTATTTCAACTTTTCCTTTTCTTGCATAAATATTATATCCATTTCATATCCCTTAGTCGACTTTTACTACAGCTAAGGGCACTTGTTCGTATTAGGTGGTGAAATGTATTCTTACTCCGTCACCACATGCAAAATTTAATTAATTCTTATAAAGTACTAGCAACCCGCCCTCGCCTCGCCTCGGTTTGAGTCGCCTTACCCGCATAGTTCCCGTGGGAATAATAGGATAAAATATAGCCTAAGTTATTTCTTATACATATAGACAGCTACCTTTACCTAGACGGCTACCTTTTAAAGATTACCTCAAACAAACAGACGGACAGACAAAAAAAAAATTAACTATATTTTAGGCATAGATGTCGTGCAAATAACCATGTGAGCATGAAAAAAACAGTACTTTGACATTACAAACGGACACTTCAATTTTATTTATTTATATAGATGTATAGATTTATTACGTATGATACTATGATTTATGATTGAGATTTTGGCAAATATACGTAACTATTTGAAACGTTGTGGTCTTTGTTGTTATTCTCCGAAGATTAACATTTTGTGTTGAAGTATTATATAGTTAACAGAGAAAATGCCTTCTCATCCGTTTCACTTTATGAAAACGGATTGGTTTCCGACAGCTTAATTAACTAAGCCCTCTACTCGTATTAAAATCGTTAACACATCATGAATGCAAACCCTATCAGAGTAATTATTACCGAAAGTTTATCTGTAGATTTAAACAGAAAATAGGTTATATTTATGGCTCTTGTTATTATATTTTAGTCATCATTATTTTAGCCTCTACATATTCTACTGCTATGCTGGACTCTCCAGCTGGAGTTACAACTGTATTTGAAAAGACACACAAAAAATCACAAACTACAATATATTAACACAACAAAACAAATATAGGCACTTCATTAAGTGATTTTTTTTTAAATATTATTGGACGATGTTAAACAATTTTTTTTGTCCTCCAAAGACATTAATATAGGAAATAATGGATAGTTTAACCCCGATTCAGAATAAGCATTTGTATTAGAAATATATCTACAGTAACTAATTTGCGGTCGTCAATTGTATATTGTAAAAGTTGCTAACATACGAGTATTTATTCCTTGGCATTGTAAGTAGGTATTATTTAACACAATTTTATGAATACCACATATATGTTTATTTTTAGTGCTATTGGTGGAAAACGAACAAACAGTGCACCTAATGGTAAGTGATGCTGCCATTCCTAGACCCTTGTTTGTTTATTTGTAACCATTGAACTCTATTTTAACTCACTTTAAACGGTCAGATCTCACTTGAAAGTCGTAGACTTGTCACGGACCTATGATAAAGCAATAATTGGATAAGATTATCCGATTGGGATCGCTAAGATAAATAATTTTCTCACAAATTCTTTACGTGAAAGTAATAGTGATGAAGCTAGCGCACGGTCTGCCATTTTTTAACGACTTGCCGAATTCAATAGTGACAAATAAATATGTTTTAAAAGAATTTCAAACACACTTTAAAGAGTGAAAAATAATTACTAAATAATTATTTTTACAAAAGATACTGGCAATTATTTTATACTCCAATACTCTTTGGAAATGCAATTTTTGACCAAATGGCATCAGATGGAGTTTGTCCAGGTCTATGTAAAGTTCTTATTCGTCTTTTGTGACACCCACGAGCAGTGTAAGTGTTGGTAGTATTCGTGGTCGCTACCACACAGCATCTGCCAAACAGTGATTACAACACTATACTCCCTTAGGGGAGGATAGGTCTATCAGATGAATTTTTACTCCTTAATCGACTGATACTCCGTCACCACACTTCCGTGTGGTGACGGAGTGAGAATACAATCACCACCCCCTAACTTGCCCGTGGGTGATCGTACGAGACGACTAAGGGATATAAAACGCATATTACATCTATGCGAGAGAAGGAAAACTCGAAATAAAACCCTATACCAACACGTCTGACCAGCGTGGTATAGTGGGTCAATGATCCTTCCATTATGGAGGAGGTCCGAGCCCAACAGTGGGACGTATATGGGCTGAGATGATGATGATGATGATGAATCGACTGAATCTGTGTTTCTTAAAAATACAGAAAAATTGGGGACATAATATTTCTTTTATAAATTCAATAATATTAGTTTTCACAACATCAAAGAAGGTAAATAATGTTTGAGTCATACGTCTTTTGAATGTGACATGAAAGGCAGAGGGCATAGAATACCGTGAAATTGTCAACGTATATAAATTATATTTCAATACACATTATACTCAAAGTACTCATTTCATTATGATTTAATTTTGCACTTGTATAAACAATGATATACAACACTTTAAAAGTTACTTTGTTATGTTCATTCTCAGCATGCCCTTGGGCTTCATTCAGGGGGGTAAATAAATGTCGAGAAAAGAAACAGGATTGTAGAACACTTACCCATACACGCGCACGCACACGTGCACGTGCACGCACACGCAACGCACACGAGCACGCGCACGCACACACACATGCACATCCATACGAATACGCACACACACACGCACTCACGCCCATGCACGCGCATACGCGGACGCACGAGAAGGTGCACACGCAATTTAATAGATAATCAAATCAAATAAATAATCTATTATATTTATTATCTAATGCCATTACATGCACTAATACGACCGAGAAATCATTCATCATCAACACAGCTTATATACATCCCAATGATGGGCTCGAGTCTCCTCCAGAATGGAAGACAAATTCACTTACTTTAGGTTGGCCTGACTTGTTAATATAGCATCATTTCAAGATATCCTTCTCCTCCATAGTTATTATACACATATTATATCCCTTAGTCGTCCTATATCCTAACCATGGGCAAGATAGAGAGAGTGATAATTGCATTCTTACTCACTGCATAGAAAACATTAGTCATTATGAATTGCTTATTACTTACACCATAAATTTTATGAATTCCACAACCACCGAGTGCTTAGTGATCCTTTGTAAAATTCCACATCAAAAAATTAATGTATCTCACTGTAAGGTTTTTCTACGCTATATAATACAGAAGTAAATTATAGCTTATTCTATATTAAATTTTAAAGTCAGGGGCTTAAATTCTAACCTTATATATCCTTTGTGGTGATGAATTAAGAATATAATATGTCATCATCCCTGACTTTAGGTTCCCAC
The DNA here is from genome assembly GCA_032191425.1 of Lymantria dispar. Lineage (NCBI taxonomy): Eukaryota > Metazoa > Arthropoda > Insecta > Lepidoptera > Erebidae > Lymantria > Lymantria dispar. The sequence goes on along the minus strand of CM063452.1, from coordinate 23,509,977 downwards.
CTAATAAAACCAGCTAAAGAACCATCAGAATCCAATCTAGGACAAGGATTGAGACATGTTAAGTTGGTTCGGCCATGTAGAAAGAATGAATGAAAGGAGACTAACAAGGAGAATTTATAGCGCGAATGTGAACAGAAGTGTTGGAACTGCAAGACCAAGGTGGACGTTCCACGATCAAATTGGGGACGTTCTTAAGATAGGCCAGGTTACAAGTACCTGAACCGAAGAACATATATGAGGAGATTAATAAATATGGAGGAGGGTAAAATAGTATGTCAAGATAGCATAGCAAGTGGAAGAAAGTCGTCTCTGCTTACCCCGAATGTGTGTTAGAATGTATGTATCATGAGTGTAGCTAAAGTTCGTCATATCCTCTTATAGAAGCTACGTCACAATATGTAAAATTAATATGTTATCTGGTATCACATAGTTTGCACGACATACTATGTGATATATAAGCGTGTAATAACATCTTTTCTTACTCCACTACCACATGGCATTCGACCTGCGTTTCTAATAGTAAAATAATGGAGAAAACCGATCATAGATCCAGAAAAATTATTCATGTATAATCACTGAATTTACCCCTTTATATTCATCATCATCATTCACAATAAGACGGAAATTGACCTACTATACCACGATAGATAGCCAGGTTGGTATTGGGTTTATTTTCGAGTTCCTCTTTTCTTGCATAGATGTATCTTCATGCGATATTCCTTAGTCGTTTTTAAAGATATGGGGTAGAGACAATTGTATTATTTCTCCATCATCACATGTAAATCTTTATAATATTGAAACATATTTATAAAGTTTAAATTTTTAAACCAAAAAGGTGCACAAATTTGATTTATGATGCGACTGAGTTGGTCAGCATTTCCACTTGCGGTAATTTGTCAACTCGAGGCAAACTCTATACTCCAAAGGGCAACCATATATCATCATATATTATATATAGTATAGCTCAAACGAATGAAAAGAAGTCTTTCACGGTTGATATGTTAATATAAGGTAAAATTGTACATTTGTTTTTCTTTTGAAAATAAACTATAGAATACAAAAAAAAACTAGAGCGTGAGATTTCTGACCTAATTTTATATCTCTATGTTATAATATTATATATATTTTTTTATATAATTATTTATTTTATTGAGTTTAAACTTAAGGGGAAAATATACAAGAGCGTCATCAGACCTGTATATGATCGATATACGATCTGATATGGATCTGAATGTTGGGCATTGAAAAAGACGGATGAGAGAAGATTGCATGCCACAGAGATGCGTATGCTAAGATAAATGTGTGGGGTCACAAGGTTAGATAATATAAGAAATGAGTATATTAGGGGAAGCCTGAAAGTGGCACCAGTGATAGAGAAGATTACGAGCGCGAGATTGTCTTGGTATGGTCATGTGATGAGAAGGGATGAAAGCCATGTGACAAGGCGGGTTATCGATATGAATGTGGATGGACGTAAGAAGCGTGGGAGACCAAAAAAGAGATGGATGGACTGTTTAAATGAGGATATGCGTATGAAAAGAGTGAGTGCAGATATGACGGCTTATAGGAGGTTATGGAAGGTAAGTAAATGTTGTGCCGACCCCACTTAGCGTGGGATGAGGGCAGGCAAATGATGATGATATATTATTGAGTTGAAAAAAGCGAATTTAATGATGACACAATTAGAGGTCTCTCGTGTTGAATATCGTGGTTCAATCCCCACACAGGACAATCTATACTGTGATCAAAAGTTATTATTAACTGACTTATATCTTTGATATTACAACATCATCTGTAATCGCTAATCTACCTGCAAAGCTTGACGTTTCTATTATTATTGCTCTTGTTGACAAAAGAAACAGCACACCTGATGGTAAGTGATATTGCTGCTCATGGACCTTTGCTAGACCGCTGCCAACCATTAAGAAAGTGAAGGGCGTGTGAATACGTGCAATGAGGTTTGATGATACTAAAGGCATCGCCAAAGTGCAGTAACAAATTAAATCATACGTCGATTTTCTGCAGTTACTACCCTGGACGGACCGGCCCACGGCCGTAGACAAACGACTGTCGACAGTAAAGCCCTACCACATACAATGATTAAAGCATTATTTCTTTTCGTGAGGAGGCCTATTTCTAATCGTCCAGCTCGTATGTTTTGTAAAATTCTTTATGTGAAAGAATATAATTCTTTAGTACTTTAAAAAAAGACCGAAGTATTTTACGCAAAAAAAAAAAAGACTGCGGAACAATGTCGTTTCGTAATATTTACGATCGTAATCCTAACGTTATTCTTGGACATCGTAAAAGTCGACTAAGAGGCTTACACAAGCCTGGATTAGTTCTACTTGATTTGTTTTGGTGAACAATCGTAAGAAGGAACTAATATCAGTTATGAAAGCAATCTTAATACCTTTCAAACATCTTAAAAAGCATGTTCTAATGTGCTTTTATTTATGTTAGAAGAATAGATAATTAAGATATTTCGGGAGAACCTCGGTAATAGTTATGCGACATGCATGATAGAATAAGCCGGCATCTTCTTATATGGGCCTTAAAAGATAAATAGACTGAATACAGTTTTATTTTTCTTCGATAATTCTTTCCGGGCTAAGAGCTGTCCGCCTCTATCCCAATTTGTATATAGAAAGTTTGTTACTCCACATTTCGCTTCCAATATTTACATTGAATTGTGTGTATTTTCCTTATTCTTAGAGTGGTGCTATTCAAGCTTCGTTTGTACTTAACCGGTCTATACATACTTCGTATTCGAACAACCTTAGAGAAAAAAAATGTACATCAAAATTATCTATACTTCAACGCAAATAATTTTAATAAAGATTATCTCAATACTCATAACATACGATTACAAATCGTTGGTTAGATAAACCAAACCACAAAATAAGCAATATTGAATTACAAGCAAAACAAAGCATTTGAACATATAATACATTGTCAATCTAAAAAACCACTATTTTCTTAATCTATAGTGACAGGATCCCGTAATGTGAGACTTGCATTCGTAAAATTCATTGCATAAGTCATAACAAATGAAATAGTTTGATTAGATAAATAAATCGTCAATTTTACAATCTTATTTAAGAACTACAAATCATCAACATCATCATCACAGCTCATATACGTCCCACTACTGGGTTCGAGCCTCCTCCATATTGGGAGGGAAGTCGGGCCAACCACGGAGGACAAGTAATTCGGTACCGGTGGTCAGCCCAGTGACGAAGGCGACGAGCTACGGTGGGTTATGGGGCCACGCGTCGCCTCTCTGTCGCCCCGGACGGAGCCGGGCGGCGGGTGCGTTGACCATAGCTCACCCAAAAAAAAAATATTGGCAGGGTAATTGACCTACCATACCACGCTGGTCAGGCGGGTTGGTATAGAGTTTTATTACAAGTTTTCCTTCTCTTGTTATAAGCACAAGATATTCCTTAGTCGTCTTTTACGACACTCACGAGCAAGAGTGGAGCTCGGCAACTACAAATAATTTATTATTATTTATATTTATTTATTGATTAATAAATAAAAATGAAGTGTCTAATTATAATATCGAAATAGTAAGTTATTTGCACGCTACCTAAGCCTAAAAACCACTTCTTTTCTGTTCATTCCGGCTAACCTTCAAAACGGGTGGACTGATTTGGATAATATTTTAAGAGATACAATATGCATATAACATCTGTGCAAGTGAGGGCAAACCGGACAATCGTGGCATCTTAGGTTCATTTCTCTCCTATTGTAGAGAAGAGTCGATCCCTGCAGTGGGACGTATATGACATTCTAATACTTATTTATTACATCTTACAACGTTAGCTATAAAATATGTTAGGAATTTAAAATGCCATATTTACGTATATTAATATCCCTTAGTCGCAATATATTTGAAACATTTTCACTGTATTATCTGACTGAGCGAGGGTTATCATACTATAACTTTAAGAGTTTATACCTCGTCCCCGACACCCCTAATGCTTGCTTAATAGGTTTTATAAAATATACTATGCTTTGCTACAGGAATAAGTGTAGTTAAAATAATTTGGTTAGTTTTAAAACGAGCTTGGCCTTTTATATAAATACTAGCAACCCGCCCTCGTTTCGCTTTGGTTTCAGTCGCTTAAACCCGCGTAGTTCCCGTTCCTGTGGGAATACCGGGATAAAATATAGCCTATATTACTCCCTGATATTATAGCTTTCTATTGGTGAAAGAATTTTTGAAATCGGTTCGGTGGTTTAAGCGTGAAAGCGTTACAAACAAACAAACAAACAAACACCCTTACTTTCGCATTTATAATATTAGTATGGATATTATTTCTATGGAAAGTTTTATGTACAGTAATAAGGGCACAAAAACAAATATATTATGATGTGACCCAGAGAAAGTGAATTACAAAGTAAAGGGGAAAAGTAACAGTTTATAATAACTGAAATAACTTCTGCCCGTGGCTTTTACTAACTTTGTCAAAGTTAAAATATGATCTCGTTGGAATATTACACGGATAAAATGATTCTATGTGCTAAATACAGGGTGTCAGCTACCTTCATGGCAAATATTATCAAAATTAGTCCAGCCGCTAGGGCGTAAAAATGCAGCAAACATTTATCATCATCCTCATCATCTCGGCTCATACAAGTCCCACACACAAACAGGTTGTATACCGACCTGTTTGACTGGGTTTTGTTTCGAGTTTTCCTTCTCTTGCATATATGTTATATACTTACTATATACCGTAGTTATCTTTTACGACATCCATGGGTAAGATATTCTTATTCCGCTATCACACGAAAGAACATTCACACACACTCACAAACTTTTACCTTTATAATATTAATGTGACTCACGGAGCATATACAAAGAGGCGACGGCCTAAGCAACTGTGCACCGTGACTCAACTAGGTCCTGACGTCATCACGTCAACATCAGGTAGTGGGCGGGGCCTATTAGTCTGCTTTCGACACTGTCCGTGTTCGTACTGTGGACAGTTATATTTTTGGTGTATTTTTGCTTTATTACACAGAAAATCACTAACTTTTGTGTTTTATCATGTAAATAGTACTCCGATAAACGTTCAGATGCTATAAAAGGAATCACATTTCATTTGTAAGTATATTTATTTATACTTTATTAAAATATTTTCTAGAAAAATCCTTTGACGATTTCATGTTCAAATATAATTCTACTCAACGTTAGATGGCACTACTTTTCGTAATGGGACTTAGAACTATAAAAGTAGATAAAGCTCAGACTATTAAGATTATCGTAATAACTAATGAACATATGTAAGTATTTAAATTATTATCTAAATATTTTTACCTGGACAAATATGATTTTTACATGTAGTTTCACAAATATTTTGTAAATAATGCGCCATCTGTTGCCAACTATGAAGAGCCATAAAAGTGTCAAAATGCCAGGGTCGTAGTTAGAACACAATTATTATATTCGGATTTTTCATCAAAGAAAATAACTTTTACATTACTTTAAATTAACATATTATAATTAAACTGTACTTTTATGTTCTAGAATACCGGCCAATGATAATCTTAAGAAAAATTAAAAAATCAATAGATAAGTTGGAAACCTGCGAAATATACAAATATTTGTTCTGCCTATTTTAACGATGAAGATCTCATAATAACTAGCATATTCTCATAAAAATCCTTTAGTTTTCGAAAGCAAAGGCTTTAGAAAACTAAAGGATTTTTGTGCATTTTTTTTTGCAACGATTAAAGATCGGCAAAGTGATCATACTTAGATTGATGCCCGTAAATTTGCCATTTTCTATGAATTTTTAATTCTAATCTAAAAATGTTAATGCTTCCGTGAGGTGACGGATTAAGAATACAACTCACCATTCCCTATCTTGCGCGTGGATGTCGTAAAAGATGATTAAGAGATATAATATGCACATAAGATCTGTGCAAGAGAAGGAAAACTCGAAATAAAACCCTATGCCAACATATCTTACCAGCACGGTATAGTCGGTTAAATTCCCTCCTATTGTGGAGGAGGCCCGAGCCCTGTTGGACGTATGTGGGCTGCGATGATAAATATTAATGAGTCTTCAATCTAATAATGTATATAATTCAAGAAATATATGATGTAAAAGAGTATTTCATTTTTACTATTCGAACCAATGTCTCTCTTTCTCCTTAATTTATCAATGATGCAATTTCACTCGATGTAATTTCATGATAAGATTAAGAGCACGTCACAAAAATGTTTAAACTGGTGGTGACATAGAAGACCGTTTTTGTATGAGAAAAAAAGAAAAGGAAGGCAATAATACTAAGTAACTTTTACTAACTAGTAATATTATACACTGATATTCTAACTAGAGTTTAAATTCGACAATCCGTTAGAAACCCAAACAAATAATTGTATTATTTGGTCGTATGAAAAGACAAATATGAAAAAAATAGACTTTAAAACTTCTGAGTTAATTACATACATAGTGTGCCTTTCTAGTGAATTGTCATACGAGAGGGACAGTAAAGGGAAATATATTTTTCTTCAAATATTAATATTATAAACAATGCTGACAAGCCTTATAAGGAAATTTGTGGTTAAAATAGTAGTCAATCACCTATTCGCTATTCAGAATTAAATTTGAATAGAGCAAACGGGTAATTAGATTGTTTGTATATATCTTACAAATAAAAAAGAAACTCTCCCTGATATAGGTAAATTCTGAGTACGTCCCTGTAGCGCCACTACACTTACTGACATCTAATTCGAGATAGCTAAACTACTTAAAAATACGATACTAGTAGTTATGCTAATAGCCGGTAGATAGACATAAAGGAGGGAGTGAGACAGGTTATACCCCCCTCACCCCCTGTAACTGCCACATATTGTTTCATATAAAATATTAATTACAACAGCTCCTCTTTGTACTTACACACCACGGAGGTGTGACTGATGTCTAAGCTAGGTACAATAAAGTACCCTATATGGCGTATGGATGCAAATATCGAAACCAAAAACATCGATGTATTGATGTTTTAGAACAAACATCAAGGTACAATAAACATCGGCTTTAAAACATCAATGTATCGAAACATCGATTTTTTTTTTTATTTTAAAGATCATGCAAATAACTTTAATTTGAAATACAAGCTATATTAATGATCTGTAACAATAATATCATTGAATAAAGACTCACCGTCTTTAAAACAAGGGAGATGTATAATTGAGGAAATAAAGTTATATTTAACATATATTTCTCTATTCAGTAAAGTTATTAACTTAAGTTAGTGAGTAACTTGCTGCAGCAAGTTACCTATTTAGAAACAGAGTCTAAAAATAACAGTTTTTACGAAAACGTACATACGTAAGTCATTTACTCTGGTAAATAAACTGTCACGCAAGTTTTACTTAAATGTCCATACATTACAAACAGATGTCAGGCAAAACATCGATGTTAAAGCATCGTAGAAAATAACATCGATACATCGATGTATCGCATTAATGAACATCGATGGCAAACATCGACGTTTTTTCACTGAAATATCGATGTTTCAGAAACAACGATGTATCGTTTGCATCCCTAATATGGTGACATGTTAAGCTTAGAATACTATGCATTACCTACTATCATACCTAATAAATCAACCAAGGATAGTAGGCAATAGCATTTTCTGAGCAATTAATAACACTGCATTCGTTGGTCCACCTGCCAAGCATATAGGTGTTATATCCCATTGGAAAGAACTGTGTCTAACCTAGTGATGTAACGAATGTTCGCATTCGCGTTCGCGAATATTCGCGAATGTTTTTGACATTCGCAATCGCATTCGCAAGAAACGATGCGAATGTTTGGCGAATGTATTTGACAAACTAAAAGGAAATTATAAATATAATTGTGGAATGGAATGATAATATTTATAACTGATATATTATATAACTTTATAACTAATATATATATTAACTTATCTATAACTTTATAACTAATATATATTTGCAACTGATTTAGGGCGACGATGACAGTGTTCTGCCCATCACGGAACCCGAGATGGGGGTAACGATGGAGCGTATGTGCGGTAAATCCACCGCCCCCAGACCTGACGGTATCCCGAGCCGCGTGTTAGCCCTGGTCCTCGACTATCTGGGTCCCCGCATCAGGGAGCTGTTCGACGCGTGTTTAGCGTCCGGGCGGTTCCCTGGGTGCTGGAAGGAGGGAAGGCTGGTGCTCCTGCCGAAGCCGGGACGGTCTCCCGAGTTGGTCTCGGCCTACAGGCCCATCGTGCTGCTCGATGACATGGGCAAGCTACTGGAGAGGGTGGTAGCTGCCCGCATCGAGCGGCACCTCGTCGGCACGGGACCCGATCTGTCGGACGCCCAGTTTGGGTTTAGGAGGGGTCGTTCGACGATCGAGGCTCTGTTGCGCCTGAGGACCGTGGCGAATGAGGCCCTCACCGGCAGGGAAGTGCTGTTGGTGGTGTCCCTAGACATCGCCAACGCATTCAATAGTCTGCCATTCAGCTGCATCAGGGAGGCGCTCCGATACCACGGAGTTCCAGTTTACCTGAGGCGGCTAGTGGCAGACTATTTGGAGGGGTGCAGCGTCCTTTACGCCAACCGAGTAGGGGATGTTGTGCGAACGCCCATGACGTGCAGTGTCCCACAGGGGTCGGTCCTCGGACCCACCCTGTGGCACATCGGCTACGACTGGGCGTTGAGGAGGAGACTCCCGCCTGGGCTGGGCGTGATTTGTTACGCCGACGACACACTCGTCACAGCCCGTGGTGGGATGCTAGAGGAGGCGGCAAGCCTGGCGACTCTAGGCACCGAAGAGATCGTCAGGCGGATCGAGGCGTTTGGGTTGAGTGTGGCCCTGGGCAAGACAGAGGCCCTCTTGTTCCATGGGCCCCGCATGGGCTCTCCCATCGGCGTCTCGATCACCGTCCATTCGCTTGAAATCAGCATCCGGCCCCATATGAAGTATTTGGGCCTAGTGCTCGACTGGCATTGGTGGTTTTGGGAGCATTTCTGCAGGCTCGTTCCACGGCTCGTCGGCGTGGCATCCGCCCTATCAAGGCTTATGCCGAATGTGGGCGAACCGAGCGTGGCATGTCGACGGCTGTACGCGGGGGACATCCGGTCGATGACCCTGTACGGCGCACCGGTGTGGGTGAGGTCCCTGACCGTCCGACTCAGGGCTACTCTGTGGCGACCACAGAGTGCCATGGTGGTCAGGGCCATTCGCGGGTGAGGAAAGACCGACATCCTCCCCAAGGGGGGGACTCGGTCGATGAGAGGGTACCCCAAATAGGGGGTATTCCGTCGGGCCGACCACTGATGACAAGTAACCCTGCTCCGGTTGTCGGCCCAACGACGAAGGCGACGTGGTGTTCGGGTGGGTTGCGGGTGTGCGTGCTTACGCCCCTCTGTCGCCCCGGACGGAGTGGTGCCCGCCGACGCCGACCGCAGCCCACCACAAAAAAAAAATAAGCTATCGTCACTTTTGACAGCGACGGCGAAATTCGAATTCTTATTCAGAGGATGTCAATACCATTTATATCATTGTATTGGTTAGCTAAAAACACCGACAAAACGACATTTTCTACAAATAAAACCTATTTTTTGGCCCCGAAACCTCTAGTATGACAAATTTCATCAAAATCGTTGAAGTCGTTTCCGCGATCCTGAATATATATATATATACAAGAATTGCTTGTTTAAAGATATAGGATATTACACATTTTATTCCACCATTTTTTTTTTTTGTGGGTAGGCTGCGGTCGGCGCGCCTCCGCACCACTCCGTCCGGGGCGACAGAGGGGCTTAGGCACGCAACTCCCGCAACCCACCCGAAAACCACCTCGCCTTCGTCTTTGGGCCGACCACCGGAGCAGGTTTACTTGTCGTCAGTGGTCGGCCCGACGGAATACCCCCTACGCGGGGTACCCTCCCATCGACCGACGTCCCCCCCTCGAGGAGGACGTCGGTCTTTCCTCACGCGGTCGGCCTCTCGGCGGGTGACGGACTAATCCCCGGTCACGTCACCCGCGGCCTCGGCTAGGGCAGTCGCCGGCGGCGGATCTCCTCATCGAGACTGCGCTCCACGCGCAGACGATCCGCCGCCTCCTTCTGCGAGATCACTGTCTCGCAGAAGGCTGCGACCGCGTCCCAATTCCCGACGCTGTCGACCATCGCCCTAGCGATGGCCGGCAGCGTCAGGTCGGCACCGATGATTGCGACGAGTTCACGGCGCTGCACTGCCCAAGCCGCGCAGGCCTCGAGCGTGTGGCGCGCCGTGTCCTCGTCGCAATCGCAGTGGTGGCAGGACGGTGTACTCTCCCTCCTTACGACCCTGTGCAGGTATTTGGCGAAGCTCCCATGCCCCGTCAACACCTGCACTAGTCGGAAGGAGAGCACCCCGTGCTGCCTTTCCACGGTTCGCACCCCAAACCGAGGCCTCTCCAGCCGGACTGCCCAACGGGCAATGACGTCTCGGCGGGCGTCGACGCGCCAGGTGGTGAGCTCCCTTAACGAGATCTCACCGCCCTCCGCTCGCACCCCCGTCACATTTTATTCCACCATATAGGAAATATCATCCCGTCATCACGAGTGGCAGAACAAAATCATCATCATCATCATCTCAGCCCATGTACGTCCCACTGCTGGGCTTGGTCATAATGGAAGGGTAATTGACCTACTATACCACGCTGGTCAGACGTGTTGGTATAGGGTTTTATTTCGAGTTTTCCTTGTCTTGAATAGATTTTAAATGCGTTTTATATACCTTAGTCGTCTCGTACGATTACCCACGGGTAAGTTGGTGAATTGTATTCTTACTCCGTCACCACACGAAGTATTTAATATTTAATAAAATATTATATATTTTATTTCACCGGATAGGAAATATTGCTCTGTTACAACACAATAATATAAGCCACTGGCTTTATCAAAATTACTTTTTACCATATTTATTTTAATAAGTAATAAAATGACGAGAGTTAATGTCAATAAGGAAATAAGAAACGGGTATTACGGAACTGAAATAAGTTACCATAAAAATCCTAACTAATATTGTAAATGCGAAAGTAAGTTTGTTTGTTTATAACACTTTCACATCTAAACCAATGCGCTGATTTTAAAAATTCTTTCACCAATGTGAACCTACATCAACAGCGAGTTATCTTATATACATAACTCTCTGTTGATGTAGGTTGCTGCTATATTTTATCTCAATATTCCTACAAGTACGGGTTATCCAGGGCAAAACTGCGGACATTTGCTAGTAAGTAATAAAACGACGAAAGTTAATATCAATGAGGAAATGGAAAACAGGTTTAACTGTGTTTCAAATAATATAAATTGAATGCAAATAGTTTGTACATTTTGATTATATTAATATACCCACTGACCCTAATTATGACTCGAATCATCAAAAAACAAAAGCAATAAGTGGTAATTTGTGTTCAAAAATAATAATTAAAACAAATTAAATTCAACAGACTTCCTTAGAATTACTTGTAATTATCATGTTTCTTGTTCTCGAGTACTTCTATTATAGGTATGTTCACAGCAATAAAAACAATGTAATTGTATGGAATTATAGAATTGTTTTAGCTGTGACTCCGCTCATATATTACGGAGATAAATCCGTTTGTTATGACTGCAAACTTAAATCTCGTCATAATAACCGATTATCTTTTTTTATTTTAATACTATCAACCCGCCTAAGCTTAGCTATAAAGTACAAAAAACACAAGTTATAATCAAATTATATAAATTTTAACAATTAATTTTTGATAAAGCGTGAATTATCTTTAAAAGCGATTGTAATTGATTTTAGTATTAAAAAGCGGAACGATTCATTATGTACGTAAAAATAAAAACCACAACAACAGGATTTGATCAACCTTTAGAATAAATGATTTATAAATAAATATTTGATTACTGCTTCAATAATATAAATTTTAAACATAGGCTGAGCCAGTGAATTGTTTCTGTGTTCAAATCCAGAGTAAAAAAAAAATAAATGGGATTTGTTTGGGGTTGGAATTATTTATTTGGGATTTAATGTTGATTACCATAATATTCAAGTATTTTTCTTGTATATTCTTAATAGGATAGATATCTATATGTATATCTATATATATATATATATATATATATACTAGCAACCCGTCCTCGCTTCGCTTCGGTTATAGGTTATAGTCGTTTTACCCGCGTAGTTCCCGTTCCCGTGGGAATACCGGGATAAAATATAGCCTAGTTTACGCCCTGATATTATAGCTTTCCATTGGTGAAAGAATTTTTGAAATCGGTCCAGCCGTTTTGAAGATTACCCGGAACAAACAGACAGACAGACAGACAGACAAAATTTTTTTAATTGCTATTTTAGGCATAGGTGCCGTGCAAATAACCGTGTGAGCATGAAAAAAGTCTATTATTTTGACATTACAAACAGACACTCCAATTTTATTTATTGGTATAGATATACTATCATGTCTGTTCAATCTTTTATAGATCCCATAGCTAGTTTTTTCGATTCATATAGGAAGCTAGGTAGCCGATAAGGTTTTGTATTTTAGATCTTCACTACTCGGGGACGTCTCTCTCGTCTTAAACACAATGTTTATAAAATTTAACGAGAAAACGTTTATATTCCGTCTACCGAATTAACGAAGTCACCTATTTGATTAACATTTAATTTACATACGTTTCTAGTTTGTAATCATCAGACTAGTATATGATCATTTGTATTTAAATGTTCCATTTTACTAAGATAGATGTTGGTCTTGAAAATAAATATCTAACATGAGTTTCGGCTATTGGCACGTTATAATTAACACAGCACATATTTTAACCGTTTATTATTACTCTATACAGCATCTATTGCTTTTTCATATATTTATATCCTTAGTAACTGCACTTCGACTGCACAGATGGCGTAGTGGTTAAGATAGCGACCTACATTGCCAGTGTCAGGGGTTCGAATCCCACGCGGGACAACATTTTGTGCGATCCACAAATTGTTGTTCTGAGTCTGGATGTAATTTGTGTTCGTTAATTGTATGTTTGTAAAGTCCCCCGCAATACAAGGATTATTTCTTTAGTGCAGGGTGTTGTCTTAGAAAATAAAAAAAAAAAGAAAAAAAAAATATTATAAATTCGAATAATAAATTCGGTGAGTTTGTTTGTTTGTTACGCTTTCACGCTTAAACCACCGAAAAGATTTCAAAAATTATTTCACCAATGGAAAGCTATGATATCAGGGAGTAACATAGGCTATATTTTATCCCTTTATTCCTACGGGAACAGGAACTACGTAGGTAAGACGTCTGAAACCGAACCGAGGGTGGGTTGCTATTTTGTATATAAAAATGAATCTCTATTTTCCTTGGTCATTGCATCACGCGTGACCGGATGGAACGGAGACGCTGGGGTTAAGGGTGGCCCTGGACAAGACAGAGGCCCTCTTAATATACGGGCCCCGTATGCGCTGAGCAGCGTCGTGAACTCGTCGCAGTTGTCGGTGCTGACCTGACGCTGCCGACCATCGCTAGGGAGATGCACGGCAGCGTTAGGAACTGGGACGTGGTCGCCACCTTCTGCAAGACAGTGATCTCGCGGAAGGCGGCGGTAGATTGTGCGCGGTAGGAACGCCTCCACGACGACGTGATCCACCGCTGGCGACTCGGCGACACAGGTGCGACTACGTGCGCCTGATTCTTTCCTAAGCGAGGCAGCGGGTGACCAGACCGAGGATTAGTCCGTCACTCGCAGAAAGGCTGACTTGAAGTCCCGAGAAGGGGATGTCGAGAGGAGAAGGTACCCCGCGAGTTATTCTGTCACCACGGAGGACAAGGAACTCGGTTCCAGTGGTCGGTGGTTCCGAAGAAGACGATGTGCTACGGTAGGTTATGGGGCCACGAGCCACCCTTCTGTGGCCACGGACGGAGCCAGGCGGCGAGTGCATTGACCATAGCCTACTCAAAAAAAAGCTATTGATAGAATTCGTGCTGCAAATATCGTTTAACAGAGATGGATCGGTTCATATATAGTTTATTTATCACTAGCAACTCACCTTCGCTTCACTTCGGTTTCAGTCGCCTTACCCACATAGTGCCCGTTCCCGTGGGAATATCAGGATAAAATATATCCTATGTTACTCCCTGATATTATATCTTTCGATTGGTGAAAGAATTTTTTAAATCGGTCCAGTAGTTTCGGAGCCAATCTTTTCTCTTTATAATATTTATATATCATTTTATGTAATTTCATTTTCATTAAGTATATAGTTTTTAAGAAATGTTTAATCATCGCGCTTTTATTTAAATTTCACATTAATTTAGAGATTTCGGTAGGTTTTAATAGACTGTTTTCATTAAATATATCGTATAAAAAAGAATATAGTAGAATATTTTTTAAATTATAATGTATTGTTTTTAAAAATGCCAGCAATCAAACGTATAAACATAAGTCGCAAAACTCGCAATGATGCAAGTTGAAGACATACAAGAGCACTTCAAACGCGGCATAAAGTGAAAAGGAATCGATGGAATTGTAACCAATAGCATGGAAATGTTGCTTTTAACCCTTCTAGAGCAGCATTTATTTATTTTGTTCGCCCCTCTACCTATTTATATTTGTTTAAGTCTTTGATTAGGTCACAACTTGAGTATGCAGTACCAGTGTGGAACCCTTTTTATAAGAAATATACCGAAAATATTGAATTAATTCAAAGAAAGTTTTTGAAAGCCCTGCACTACCACTGTTTTCGTGGTTATCTCTCATATGATAATTTATTGGTCGATGGGAGGGTACCCCAATAGAATAATATCTATATATATCATATCTATAATATCTATATATCTAAATCATTTAACCTATTTTAAAAAATCTATCACTAATGGAGAGATATATTATCAGCGAATGAAAACGAGGGCTACGCAAGAGCAAGCCTGGGTAATTGATACCATAAAATAAACTCTACTGTGACTTTAAGAAAATATATTTATTCTCATTGTAATATAACTACTGGCAATTAGCAATAGTTTCTTATATAATTTTAAACTTTTAATCCCTAAGAGGTAATAAAATCCGCGTGAGGAAAGACCGACGTCCTCCCCGAGGGGGGGACGTCGATCGATAGGAGGGTACCCCGGGGAGGGGGTATTCCGTCGGGCCGACCACTGACGACAAGTTAACGCTGCTCCAGTGGTCGGCCCAACGACGAAGGCGACGTGGTTTTCGGGTGGGTCGCGGGAGTTGCGTGCTTAAGCCCCTCTGTCGCCCCGGACGAAGTGGTGCGGAGGCGCGCCGACCGCGGCCCACCCACAAAAAAAAAAAAATATGTTAATTTATTAAAGAAATATAATATATAATAATCTAAAAACAAGACTTATTATTTTAGATACAATGTTTTTGTTTGATTTATGTCACAATGCATATGATTGTACTGAAATTTGTAACAGAGTTAGTTATTTTATACCCAGAACGACAATAAGTCGTGCTGTGCGAGTTCGACATCTTTTTGCTGTTAGCACTAGTCACTCTAACGCGGGTTTACGGGCACCTTCACGCGGAATTACTAATAATTATAATCAATACTTTGGTAGCATGGATATGTTTGCATCATCGGCAGCAAAATTCAAGGCTTATATCTGAAAAAGTACAAACTTGTAAATTGTGATCAATATTTTTAGTGTATTACAGCATATCTTATACTACTATGGATATGGTATGTAAGTCATATAACTGTTACGTTAATGTATTACAGCACTTGATGATTTCTTATATGGTCTGTAATGGTGTTGGATTTGAATTTTTATTTGTCTGCTGATTGCATATTCGCACTGCTAAATGCTTAGGTATCATGTGGAAAATGCTATTGGCTACATATTTGTATCATATTTATTCAGCTTACACTTTATTGTAAAATTTAGTATGTATCTGTTTGTTTTCCTAAATAAATAAAATAAAATTTAATTATAACGTGGAAATATATTGACACCAAACTGTGGCTTTTGGATATTTTTTTTTATTAAATATCCTAACTCGTATGCATAGTTAAAACATGACAACGCCTGTCGAGTTAGCTGGTGTATAATAAAAAACAAAATGACGATTACTCTACTTTTAAAGCGAAAACTTCTTTAGATGCGTTGGGAACTTTTGGGATGAGAAACAACAATTTAACAATTGTTACCATTACCGTTACCGACACCTCTCTGCATTGGCCCTGTTTACTTGAGAGTTGAGCTTTGGTTGAAATACATTTCATTATAAATGTATTTCAACCAAAGCTCAACTCTCAAGTAAACAGGTTTACTTGAGAGTTGAGCTTTGGTTGAAATACATTTCATTATAACCATTACAGACCATATAAGAAATCATCAAGTGCTGTAATACATTAACGTAACAGTTATATGACTTACATACCATATCCATAGTAGTATAAGATATGCTGTAATACACTAAAAATATTGATCACAATTTACAAGTTTGTACTTTTTCAGATATAAGCCTTGAATTTTGCTGCCGATGATGCAAACATATCCATGCTACCAAAGTATTGATTATAATTATTAGTAATTCCGCGTGAAGGTGCCCGTAAACCCGCGTTAGAGTGACTAGTGCTAACAGCAAAAAGATGTCGAACTCGCACAGCACGACTTATTGTCGTTCTGGGTATAAAATAACTAACTCTGTTACAAATTTCAGTACAATCATATGCATTGTGACATAAATCAAACAAAAACATTGTATCTAAAATAATAAGTCTTGTTTTTAGATTATTATATATTATATTTCTTTAATAAATTAACATATTTTTTTTTTTTTTGTGGGTGGGCCGCGGTCGGCGCGCCTCCGCACCACTTCGTCCGGGGCGACAGAGGGGCTTAAGCACGCAACTCCCGCGACCCACCCGAAAACCACGTCGCCTTCGTCGTTGGGCCGACCACTGGAGCAGCGTTAACTTGTCGTCAGTGGTCGGCCCGACGGAATACCCCCTCCCCGGGGTACCCTCCTATCGATCGACGTCCCCCCCTCGGGGAGGACGTCGGTCTTTCCTCACGCGGATTTTATTACCTCTTAGGGATTAAAAGTTTAAAATTATATAAGAAACTATTGCTAATTGCCAGTAGTTATATTACAATGAGAATAAATATATTTTCTTAAAGTCACAGTAGAGTTTATTTTATGGTATCAATTACCCAGGCTTGCTCTTGCGTAGCCCTCGTTTTCATTCGCTGATAATATATCTCTCCATTAGTGATAGATTTTTTAAAATAGGTTAAATGATTTAGATATATAGATATTATAGATATGATATATATAGATATTATTCTATTGGGGTACCCTCCCATCGACCAATAAATTATCATATGAGAGATAACCACGAAAACAGTGGTAGTGCAGGGCTTTCAAAAACTTTCTTTGAATTAATTCAATATTTTCGGTATATTTCTTATAAAAAGGGTTCCACACTGGTACTGCATACTCAAGTTGTGACCTAATCAAAGACTTAAACAAATATAAATAGGTAGAGGGGCGAACAAAATAAATAAATGCTGCTCTAGAAGGGTTAAAAGCAACATTTCCATGCTATTGGTTACAATTCCATCGATTCCTTTTCACTTTATGCCGCGTTTGAAGTGCTCTTGTATGTCTTCAACTTGCATCATTGCGAGTTTTGCGACTTATGTTTATACGTTTGATTGCTGGCATTTTTAAAAACAATACATTATAATTTAAAAAATATTCTACTATATTCTTTTTTATACGATATATTTAATGAAAACAGTCTATTAAAACCTACCGAAATCTCTAAATTAATGTGAAATTTAAATAAAAGCGCGATGATTAAACATTTCTTAAAAACTATATACTTAATGAAAATGAAATTACATAAAATGATATATAAATATTATAAAGAGAAAAGATTGGCTCCGAAACTACTGGACCGATTTAAAAAATTCTTTCACCAATCGAAAGATATAATATCAGGGAGTAACATAGGATATATTTTATCCTGATATTCCCACGGGAACGGGCACTATGTGGGTAAGGCGACTGAAACCGAAGTGAAGCGAAGGTGAGTTGCTAGTGATAAATAAACTATATATGAACCGATCCATCTCTGTTAAACGATATTTGCAGCACGAATTCTATCAATAGCTTTTTTTTGAGTAGGCTATGGTCAATGCACTCGCCGCCTGGTGTTGGATTTGAATTTTTATTTGTCTGCTGATTGCATATTCGCACTGCTAAATGCTTAGGTATCATGTGGAAAATGCTATTGGCTACATATTTGTATCATATTTATTCAGCTTACACTTTATTGTAAAATTTAGTATGTATCTGTTTGTTTTCCTAAATAAATAAAATAAAATTTAATTATAACGTGGAAATATATTGACACCAAACTGTGGCTTTTGGATATTTTTTTTTATTAAATATCCTAACTCGTATGCATAGTTAAAACATGACAACGCCTGTCGAGTTAGCTGGTGTATAATAAAAAACAAAATGACGATTACTCTACTTTTAAAGCGAAAACTTCTTTAGATGCGTTGGGAACTTTTGGGATGAGAAACAACAATTTAACAATTGTTACCATTACCGTTACCGACACCTCTCTGCATTGGCCCTGTTTACTTGAGAGTTGAGCTTTGGTTGAAATACATTTCATTATAAATGTATTTCAACCAAAGCTCAACTCTAACTATATATAATACTAGCTGACCCAACAGACATTGTTCTGTTCCAATAAGCGCCACCTACCGGGTCCAATTGTGAATCTAAACCATTCTCGAATCCCCTTGACACATGCACATAAAATTTCATCAACATCGGTCCAGCCGTTTAGGAAGAGTTTATTGACATACACACGTACACAAGAAATTTATATATAAAGATAAACATATATATATATTATATTCATGTCGTAACATTCGATTCGTAAAAAAAAAAACAAAAAATACTGTTCATCCACAAATTATTGTTCTGAGACTGGGTGTAATTTATGTTCGTTAAATAATATACTGTATTTTGTTTAAATAAGAAATGTTATACTGATTTGACTTGACTTTTATTCTGAGTCTGGGATTGGGTTATGTGTTGGTTAAATTATATCGTCATTCGTCTCCTTGTATGGTGTAATTTAAAAAGAGAAATAAACCTTTTTTTTTTTTTTTTTGGGTGGGTCGCGGTCGGCGCGCCTCCGCACCACCGCACCACTCCGTCCGGGGCGACAGAGGGGCTTAAGCACGCAACTCCCGCAACCCACCCGAAAACCACCTCGCCTTCGTCATTGGGCCGACCACCGGAGCAGGTTTACTTGTCGTCAGTGGTCGGCCCGACGGAATACCCCCTACGCGGGGTACCCTCCCGTCGACCGACGTCCCCCCCTCGGGGAGGACGTCGGTCTTTCCTCACGCGGTCGGCCTCTCGGCGGGTGACGGACTAATCCCCGGTCACGTCACCCGCGGCCTCGGCTAGGGCGGCATGAGGCGCAGATAGTTGCGCCTGCGCCGCCCCAGTCGCCGGCGGCGGATCTCCTCATCGAGGCTGCGCTCCACGCGCAGACGATCCGCCGCCTCCTTCTGCGAGATCACTGTCTCGCAGAAGGCTGCGACCGCGTCCCAGTTCCCGCCGCTGTCGACCATCGCCCTAGCGATGGCCGGCAGCGTCAGGTCGGCACCGATGATTGCGACGAGTTCACGGCGCTGCACTGCCCAAGCCGCGCAGGCCTCGAGCGTGTGGCGCGCCGTGTCCTCATCGCAATCGCAGTGGTGGCAGGACGGTGTACTCTCCCTCCTTACGACCCTGTGCAGGTATTTGGCTAAGCTCCCGTGCCCCGTCAACACCTGCACTAGTCGGAAGGAGAGCACCCCGTGCCGCCTTTCCAACCACTGCATCAGCACCGGCCGAAAGGCCTCCACGGTTCGCACCCCGAACCGAGGCCTCTCCAGCTGGACTGCCCAACGGGCAATGACGTCTCGGCGGGCGTCGACGCGCCAGGCGGTGAGATCCCTTAACGAGATCACACCGCCCTCCCCGCGCACCCCCGACACCCGCCGATACAACTCGGCGAGCATTTCCGCCTCCAGGTCCCACGGGGGAGTCCCGGCCAATAGGCACGCTGCCTCCGTCGCAACCGTGCGGTATCCGCGGATGGCCCTGACCGCCGTGACCCTCTGTGGTCGCCACAGAAGGGCCCTAAGTCGGACGGTCAAGGACCCCGCCCACACCGGTGCGCCGTACAGGGCCATCGACCGGATGACCCCCGTGTACAGCCGTCGGCACGTAGCGCTCGGTCCGCCCACGTTCGGCATTAGCCACGATAGGGCGGACGCCGCGCCGACGAGCCGCGGAGCGAGCCTGCGGAAATGCTCCCGGAACCACCATTGCCCGTCGAGCACCAGGCCCAAGTACCTCATATGGGCCCGGATGCTGATGTCAACCGATCGGACGGTAATCGAGACGCCGATGGGAGGGCTCATAAGGCGCCCATGGAACAAGAGGGCCTCCGTCTTGTCCAGGGCGACCCTCAACCCCAGCGCCTCGATCCGCCTGACGACCTCTTCGGTGCCATAGGTCGCCAGGCTTACCGCCTCTTCTAGCGTCCCACCGCGGGCTGTGACGAGCGTGTCGTCGGCGTAACAAATCACGCCCAGCCCGGGCGGGAGGCTCCCCCGCAACGCCCAGTCGTAGCCGATGTTCCACAGGGTGGGTCCGAGGACCGACCCCTGTGGGACACCGCACGTCATGGGCGTTCGCACAACGTCCCCTGCTCGGTTGGTACAGAGGACGCTGCGCCCCACCAAATAGTCTGCCACTAGCCGCCTCAGGTAAGCTGGCACTCCGTGATACCGGAGCGCCTCCCTGATGCAGCTGAATGGCAGACTATTGAATGCGTTGGCGATGTCTAGGGACACCGCCAACAGCACTCCCCCACCGGTGACGGCCTCAGTCGCCACGGCCCTCAGGCGCAACAGAGCCGCGATCGTCGAACGACCCCTCCTAAACCCAAACTGGGCGTCCGACAGATCGGGCCCCGTGCCGACGAGGTGCCGCTCGATGCGGGCAGCTACCACCCTCTCCAGTAGCTTGCCCGTGTCATCGAGCAACACGATAGGCCTGTAGGCCGAAGGCGACCCCGGAGACCGTCCCGGCTTCGGCAGGAGCACCAGCCTTCCCTCCTTCCAGCACCCAGGGAACCGTCCGGACGCTAAACACGCGTCGAACAGCTCCCTGAGGCGGGGACCCAGGTGGTCGAGGACCAGGCCCAACACGCGGTTTGGAACACCGTCGGGCCCGGGGCGGTGGACTTTGCGCACATGCGCGCCACCGCCACTCCCATCTCGGGTTCCGTGATGGGCGGAACACTGTCGTCGTCGGCCTCCCGGTCAGTGTCTGGCGGAGCCATGACCGGGGGCGTGTGTTCCGCCCGCCGCGGGAACAGGTCCTCGACGACCCGGGTGAGAAGGCTGGGCTGGAGAGTCTCGGTGAGGGGAAGGCCCCGCGCGCGGAGCTTATTCAGCACCGCGCGATAGGGGCGTCCCCAGGGGTCACGGTAGAGACCGTCCAGCATCTCCTGCCGACTGACGTCCTTGGCGGAGCGGACGGCCAGCCTGAAGGCCGACCGCGCATTGCGGTAGCCCTCATACAGCAAGGCCTCCCGCTCCGCGTCGCGTTGGCGCCGCCGGCTGCGGGTGTAGGCCCTCCGGGCGCGAATGCACGCGGCCCGGAGATCCGCCAGCTCCCGGGACCACCAGTGGACCGCCCTCCTCGGGGGCGGACGCCGTACCCGGGGCATGGCCGCATCGCAGATCTGCGTCAACGCACTGCGGATGCGGCCAGCCTCGGCGTCCACCCCGTCCGACTGGTTGGCAGAGGACAGCCGAGACGAGTAAACGATGGCTGTCTCCGCTAGCTGGTCCCGGTCTAAGCGACCCACAGCCCATCGCGGGAACGCAGGACGTCCATCCGCCCCGTGACCCCTGCTGGGCGTCGGGATTACTGGGGAGACCTCCATCCGGATTTACCGGTGGTCCGACAAGGTCTCCACCTCCTCCACGACGCACCAGCTCCCCACGCGTGCGGCGACCTCGGGGCTAGCGAACGAAAGGTCCACTATCGACCCGCCCCGTTGTCGCACGCACGTATGCACCGAGCCCCTGTTCAGCAAACAGAGGCCCAGTGCCGCCGCTCACTCCTCGATCGCCCGTCCTCGGTCGTTCGTCCGGGGAGACCCCCACGCCACGGACTTGGCGTTGAATTCCCCCAAGACGAAGACCTGGCGCGATGCCATTCGCCGTAACGAGGCCTCCATGATGGTGAGGGAGGCCTCGAAATCGGTCACACTCCAGTTAGGGGAGAGATAGACTCCGAGGAGCGTAATCTCCCCCCAGTCCGCCGCGACGTATCCGACGCCCCTGTCCCTAAGGGTCAGAGGCGACGAAGGCCACGACGTGGAGGCGACGATTGCCACGGTGCCATCGGTGCTACCCAACCAGTTAGGCCGGTCGGGCACCACGTACGGCTCCGCGGCTACGGCTACTCCTATCAACCACTCCGCCATGGCTTGCAGGAACACGTCCTGCGCACCGGCGGTGTGGTTGAGGTTGGCCTGGAGGAGACGAATGGATACGGGGTCCATTAACCGTCCGTATCCATCGTCACCTCCTCCGCGCTGACGGGCGATCGGGTCGCGCTCGGAGCGGGGACTGGCCCGGTCGATGGGCCGTCCCGCCCCTTCGGGGCCGATGCCGGGGGTCTGCAGTCCCCAGAGCCCATGCGGTGTTTGGCAGGCCTATTGCCTGCCGCACACGCGGGGCAGTGGGGCACCGCAGAGCACGATGCCGCCTGGTGTCCGGTCTGACCGCAACGGAAACATAGCCCGCTGCAGTCAAAGCAGTTTTTGCATGTCGGTCGGGTATGCCCGACCGCCATGCATTTGTAACACCTCGCGGGCCGGGGCTCTAGCACGGTTACCCGCGCCGAGCTCCAGCCCACGAGGAGCCTGCCTGAGTCGGCCAGTTGCTTGACCGACTCCACCGGACACTGCACCCAGGCAGCACCGACGCCGCCCGGACCAGTGCGGATGGTGCCAATCCGAATGGTGTCCGAGGCACATCCGGTACGCGCCATAATGGCCTCCCGGACGTCCTCCACCGTCACGGAATCGTCCAAGCCCGTCAGGCGCATCTCTGCGCACTTGACAGGCCTGGCGATTCGGACACCATCCTCCGGCCCGAACAGCCCCCTCAACATCGTGGCCAGACTATCGGCCGTCTTCGCGCCCTCGGCCCCAGGGCACTCGAGTATTCGAGCCCCTGTCCGGGCCTTTCGGGTCCTCGCCTCGACGCCCCCGATATCGGAGACGTCCAGCTCCCGCCGGGCGCGTTTTAGGACGGCCTCATAGTTGAGGCCCCTCTCAGCCGCCTCAGGCAGCACGGTGATGACCACCGCGGCCGTCTTCGGCGACTTGAGGCCCCTGCGCGACCTTTTCTTCCCCTTTCTGCCGGCTCCCGCCTGGGGAGTGGCGGCCACGGCGGCACTCTTGGCCGCCGCTCTCCGCTTCTGGCCGCGTGCCTTCCTGCTCCGCTCAGCCACCTGCCAGCCCTGTTCGAGCCTGGCAGCAGCGCTGAGCGCAGCAGAAGCGGTCGCGGGTGCGCTGGCCGGCGCCTGCGGTGCAGCCGCTAGCGCCGGCCGCGGCCCGGCCTTGGCGGGAGCCGGCACCTTGCCGGCCTTCTTGGCCCCCTTGGGCCTGGCCGCGGCCGCAGCGTTGCTCACCACGCGGCCACTCTGACAGGGCAGCGGGGTGGGAGCTGACGCTTGCGGCCGTCTCGCCCCGTCTGTGGCGAGCGGCGGTCGGAGGGGCGGCTCAGGCGGGAGCCTGGCCGCTACGGCGGCGATACGCGCATCCACCATCACCCCTACTCGGGCTAGGATGACGCGTACCGCCGACTCCGACACGCCGTGTACCTCGTCGGGCGGCGGCCCCTCCCCCTTCCGAGGTCTCCCGCTGCCACGAGCCGGCGGAGGGACCACGACGAGGGGAGGAAGCGCCGAAGCCGCGACGGGCGCCGGCGGCGCAGCAGCCGCGATGGGCGCAGCCGGCGCCACAGACGCAGACGACGGGCCCGCCATCCCCGGCGCAGCCCGTTTCGGTAGCGAGGCCGGCACCGGTGGCGTGGCCGGCGCCAGGCGCGCGATCTGGGCCCGCAGGTCGGCCATCTCCTTGGCCAACCCGCGGTTCTCCCGTCGCACCGCCGATAGCTCCGTCTCCAGCTTGCGGTTGCGTTCCCGCAAGCCGGAGACCTCCTCACTAAGGCGGGCGATCGCGGCCTGAAGGGCCGCCACCTCGCCACCGTGGCCAGCCGGACCCGGTGTCCCCGGCCTCGCCACCACCGCCGATCCTCGGCCTCTGCGCCCCCGGCGCATGGTCGGGACCTTGGGAGGAGGCATGATGATGGAACTCCCCTCCGAGTCGGTGTTGGAGCGGCCACCCTCTTGCAGGGGGCGCTTCCAGGGTCTCGGGGGGAGGGCCTCCTCCCTCTTCCTCGCACTTGGGGCTGGGGCTGGCGCCTTTGCAGCCCTCTCCGTCCTCTTCCTCGCACTTGGGGCTGGGGCTGGCGCCTTTGCAGCCCTCTCCGTCCTCTTCCTCGGCGACGACGATGGTGACGACGGCGACAACGACGGCCTAACGGAACCCTCAACCGACGGCCCGCCTAACGACTCCCTACTAGCGGCGCATCCACCGCCCTCGTCCCTACTCCGGCCGACTTGTATCCAAGGGGTGCTGCTCTCCTCGTCGGACGGCTCTGCGGCACTTCCGCCCACGTCCGTCAGCACCATCTCCGATGCCGTGTCGGTCAAAGTTTCGGATGGCCCTGCGGCACTGCCGCCCTCATCCTGCGATGGCTCTGCGGCAGTGCCGCCCTCATCGCTCGACAGCTTCGTTTCGGAGCTGTCGCCTGCTACTCTTATGCACGGCTCTGCGGCAATGCCGCCCTCGTGCTCGGACCCGCTGCTGCTGCCGCTCTCCTCACGCGGCGGCCCTGCTGAGGTCTCCATCCTCTCCCTCTCCTCTTTCGACGGCTGGGCAGCAACGCCACCCCCGTCACGCGACGGCCCTGCAGCAGCAATGCTGCCACCCTCGTCGCGCGAGAAATAAACCTTTGGCTACGATTTTTATAAAAGTATACCCTGCTCAGTAAAATATTTCCAGACGATTGAATAAATGCACTAGTAATTGTTCAAGGTTTTCCTTTGTCGCCACTAGGGATGAAAATATCGAAACCAAAAACATCGATGTTTGAGAACGCAACGAAACAATGAGAATGTGATGAGTTAAATCAAGCATATGTTTTTTACACGAAAATTAACATTCTGCTAAAAGTACCATACATTTTAAATCATGCAGACAAATTTTCGATGTCAAAATATCGTTTAAAATAACATCGATACATGGATGTTTTTTTTTTTTTTATTGAAACGTCGATGATTCAGAAACATCAATGTATCGGTTGCATCCCTAGTTGCCACTCCCGGAGTTAAACTGTATTTTTCTAATGTCAGTACTACTCCTACATTTGAATTTTATTTCAAATTATAACTAATTAGACTTCAGAAGTGTGCATGCCTGTCAGCCTAGACATTTGAAATAACATTTTTCCCCTATTTTTACCGTTTATATATGATTTTAATTTCTCGATGTTTTGGTCACTATTCAGCGCTAATGATGACGAAACGGATAGAGGTCCTGCCATGACCATGTAGACCGTGAATGCTCATTTTATTTCACCCCTCAAATTGTTTAAAAAGTTGAAAAATAAATAATGTGTTCATAAATCTACTATTTAAAAATACTCAATAAAAATATGGATGTATGTGTAGTTTTACGTATACATTAAAATTCAGTGTCTGCTCTCGACAAAAACATCAAATTAGCATTAGCGAAAAAAATGTGAGTGCTACTTTTTTAAAATATCTATATATAAATAAATGAAGCAAAAACTTTGTACCCGTTTTTACGAAAATTACGTGGATGGACAAGTATGAAATTTGGCACAGTTGATGTATATAATGAGGAGAACTACATAAAACTGAAATTTCATATAATAATGAATAAGAAATGCATTAAATTCATTAAAAAAGGCATTACGCACACTACAACGCAATCGCTACACAGACACACACATAGGTATGTGTGAGTGTGTTGCGTAGCAACGCTTATACACATTTGTTTACGGTTAAAATCTTTGGTCGAACTGAATGTCAAACAATCATAATTATGATGACAGTGTCTCATAGAGATTTGTGCTTATATATTAGTTACTAGCTTTTGCCCGCGGCTTCGCCCGCGTTAAAATTAACTTGCATATTGAACTATTATCGCAAAGAATATTATCGGCATAAAAAGTATTTTATTTCTTAATTTAAGGAATACTCTATCTATGTGTTCATTTTCATCCAAATCTCCTCAACAGTTTACGCGTGATTGAGTAACAAACATCCAAATATCTTCACAAACTTTCACATTTGAATATTACTTCCAGACTTGTAGTTCAGATTCCCGTGGAAATACGATGATAAATATGTCTTTCCTTAGTCCCTGATAATGTAGCTTTCCATTAGTAAAAAAAAAAAATTATATCGATCAAATTCCCGCAGTTTCACATACGTAAACCTCATTCCCATGCGAATGCCGAGATAAAAAATGCCTATGTGACTCACAACACAAAAACAAAAAAAAATTAACCGTTTTTTAGTTATAGGTATCGTGCAAATAATTGTGTTAGCATAAATAAAACCTATTATTTTGAAAGACAAATAGACGCTTCAAATTTGTTTATTTCTAGAGATAGAAAATTGGATTAATATCTTGATTTTAACTTACTGTCTGGTAGCGGCTAGGAATATTATAACGCTTTCATTGTTTGTGGGTGTCACAAAATACTACTAAGACAAAGATTTACATCGACCTGGACCAATTGGTAATGCCATCTAGCCAGCAATGTTGTTTGGCAGGCAGCTGGTCATAAAATATTGCTAGAAGAACCTTTGCAATATCTATGATGGCAGAGGAGTGCCTACATATTGCGTCGATCCAACGTAATCTTGATAAGCGAGCATTAAGAAAAAATAATGGGGTAACCCAAGAAAGCCG
This sequence comes from Lymantria dispar, assembly GCA_032191425.1. Classification (NCBI taxonomy): domain Eukaryota; kingdom Metazoa; phylum Arthropoda; class Insecta; order Lepidoptera; family Erebidae; genus Lymantria; species Lymantria dispar. Next base: position 23,482,825 of record CM063452.1, on the reverse strand, counting down.
ACCGTGTACTAAAATGATCGTTCCTAGGCTCAGTGATATCGGTTACATGCTTTTCACCTCCTTAGGGGTAAAATTGCAAAAAAACTATTTTTTAGTGAGCACTTTCCCCAAGAGAGACAACTTTATACAAAATTTCACATTTCTAGGCCTAATGATTTCGGCTATACATTTTTCACCCTCTTAGAGAATGAATTTCAAAAACTAATTTCTTAGAGCTCATTTACAACAAAAGAAAGAGAATCGAACAATACACAGAAATACACAGTTTCACGTTCCTAGGCCCAATAGTTTCAGCTATACGCTTTTCACTCCCTTCAGGGGGTGATTTGCCAAAAATACTTTGCTTGTGCTCGTGTATCCCAAAAATACGCCGGAGTAAAAAAAAATACGTTTCTAGGCCCAGTGGTTGCCGCTGTATACTTTTTGGTCTTTTAGGGGTTGAATTTCATCCCCATGTAAAAAAAATTTTCAAAATGCTAGAACGAATACTTATTTATTTATTATCAAATGCCTTAATACAAAGATTCATGGTTTTATCATCGAAAATGTCGAATTTCCATACAAAATGGCAGCCCCTATTTCAACCCCTTATAACCATTTTTTCGTGATTTCTTTGCTATAGCTCGTGAACCCCAAGAAATACTACGGTGTAAAAAAATTACGCTTCTAGGCCCAGTGGTTTCAGATATATGCTTTTTTGTCTTTTAGGGGTTGAATTTCATCCCCATATAAATGAAATTTCCAAAACGCTAGAACGAATATTAATTTATTTATTATAAACTGCCTCAATACAAAGATTCATGGTTTTATCATCGAAAATGACGAATTTCCATACAAAATGTCAGTCCCTATTTCAATCACTTATAACCATTTTTTCGCGATTTCTTTGCTAGAGTTCGTGTACCCCAAGAAATACTACGGTGTAAAAAAAAAATCTTTTCTAGGCCCAGTAGTTTCGGCTGTATGCTTTTTTGTCTTTTAGGGGTTGAATTTCATCCCCATATAAATGAAATTTCCAAAACGCTAGAACGAATATTAATTTATTTATTATAAAGTGCCTTAATACAAAGATTCATGGTTTTATCATCGAAAATGACGAATTTCCATACAAAATGTCATCCCCTATTTCAACCCCTTATACCCATTTTTTCGCGATTTCTTTGCTAGAGCTCGTGTACCCCCAAGAAATACTACGGTGTAAAAAAATTACGTTTCTAGGCCCAGTGGTTTCGGCTGTATGCTTTTTTGTCTTTTAGGGGTTGAATTTCATCCCCATATAAATGAAATTTCCAAAATGCTAGAATGAATATTTATTTATTTATTATAAAGTGCCTTAATACAAAGATTCATGGTTCTATCGTCGAAAATGACGAATTTCCATACAAAATGTCATCCCCTATTTCAACCCTATATACCCATTTATTCGCGATAAAAAGTAGCCTATGTCCTTTCTCAAGCTTTAGTCCATCTCTGTACCAAATTTCATCAAAATCGGTTCAGTGGTTTAGACGTGAAAGCGTAGCAGACAGACAGACAGACAGACAGACAGAGTTACTTTCGCATTTATAATATTAGTAAGGAATTAGTAAGGATTAGTGAAATAAAGCTTGCTCAATTTACAATTGTACATAAATAAAATTAAAGAAAATTGTGAAGCAGAAAAATTTATTAAAATGAATTATGGCCGAATTTCGACCACACGCCGACCACTAGTCTCTTTTAATGCATGAATAATACATATTTTAACAGCAAAAACAATAAACAGATATCATAGTACATACTTCGTATGTGCTTAATTATTTCTATAAATACCTAACCTTCTGTAATCAGACATCCTAACTAATATTATAAATGCAAAAGTAAGTTTGTTTGTTTATTTTTTGCTTTCACGCCTAAATCATTTAACCTATTTTAAAAAATCTATCACTAATGGAGAGATATATTATCAGCGAATGAAAACGAGGGCTACGCAAGAGCAAGCCTGGGTAATTGATACCATAAAATAAACTCTACTGTGACTTTAAGAAAATATATTTATTCTCATTGTAATATAACTACTGGCAATTAGCAATAGTTTCTTATATAATTTTAAACTTTTAATCCCTAAGAGGTAATAAAATCCGCGTGAGGAAAGACCGACGTCCTCCCCGAGGGGGGGGACGTCGATCGATAGGAGGGTACCCCGGGGAGGGGGTATTCCGTCGGGCCGACCACTGATGACAAGTAACCCTGCTCCAGTGGTCGGCCCAACTACGAAGGCGACGTGGTGTTCGGGTGGGTTGCGGGAGTTGCGTGCTTAAGCCCCTCTGTCGCCCCGGGCGGAGTGGTGCGGAGGCGCGCCGACCGCATCCCACCCCAAAAAAAAAAAGCGCTAATAAAATAGCCCTTGTGGTGACGGAGTAAGAACACAATTCACCACTTTCTTTCTTACCCATGGATGTCGTATAAGACGATTAAGGGAAATGTTATGGAAATAAAATCTCTGCAAGAGTAGAATAACTCAACATTAAACCCTATACCAATACAACATGAGTAGTTAGGTAGATCAAATTTCCTCCAATTGTGGAAGAAGCCCGATCCCAACAGCGGGATTTGCATGCACTGAGATGATGACGATGAAACATGTTTTTATCCAAACAGATTTAAGAACCAGAAACTCAATATTGCAGTACCATAACAGTGCTTTTGTAATGGCAAGTTGAAGTTTTCTACATATTGCCTCAATGATATAAAATGTATCTGATTAATGGAAATAGCCCTGCTCTCTGTGTTATCCATACATCCATTAGCCTATCACAATTGGACACAAGATTCTCCAAAGAAAAAATCTACAATCGCCTCGCTTGGCGGGCGGCAGGTCAGAGTGTATTAAATTTTCTAAGAGAAATTAGCTGCCTATTTTCCTTGATTTCTGAGCAGTTTTTACCACTTCTAATGCACACGTACGATATTTGTAGATACCTAACTAAGTAGTCTAACGAACACCTCATGGTTCAAGACTCACGAGTAATTATATCCAACAGAAACCCTGCTTAAATAGAGACCGTGCGGTATACACTTATGTGTCAGATACACATGTTCTTCACGGGAAAGGCCTTCTACCTACATACAGTTTTGCTTTTATCTGCACAGTGTATAATAGAATGGACAAAACTTACAGCTAATATACACAAATCGCAATTTATGATCGATTAATATTAATGATATATTTATATTTGCTATCATTTTAACCAAGGTATGCGAAGAGATTGACAATGGATGATTTTATATCAAAACGTTTGTCTGCACAGATGGCGTAGTGGTTAAGATACCGACATACCATGCTAGTTTCGTGGGTTCGAATTCCACGCAGGATAACACTTTGTGCGATCCACAAATTGTTGTTCTGAGTCTGGATGTAATTTGTGTCTGTTATATTATATGTTTATAAAGTCCCTCGCAACACAAGTGTTATTTCTTTGGTGCAGGGTATTGTCTATAAAAAAATAATAGTCATTTCCTTCTAGAAATTGTAATAAATAAAAATACTTTTTCTTGGTCTCTAAAGAGAAACTCCACGAATTCCCACAAACGTAGGCACAGATATTACGCGTGTACATAGATTTTGTATAATTATCTCCGAAATTTTTAGAGTACATTACACATTACATATAATGCGATTGATACTTAGTCCATAACATAATTAAACATTGAAATGATTTGAGTTGCAATTAGTGAAAAATGTATATTAAAATTATTTAATTTTGTATTGTTATAATTATAAAATAATGTATCTCGTACATACGACATCTCTGAATATTACTTCTTAAACATAATTTGTTTATCGATACTAAAAACAAATCAAATAGCTTTATTCGTTAAATACATCTTACTGATATAAGAAACTAACAAATTACAAAAAAAAAAATTATGTAACGTGGTTTCAATTGTATGATTGGATTGCAATAGCAAATTATTATCAACATCAGTCCAGCCATTTTGAAGATTATCCGGGAGAAACGGATAGACACAAAAAGAAATTAAACAATTTTTTAGGCATAGGTATCGTGTGACCATGAGAAAAATCTACTACTTTGACATTAGAAACAGACACTTCAATTGTTTGTATCATACTCCTCGCTTAAAAAGTATAAACATCTTTATTGCTTTTAACTAAATATATTTTCTATAAATACTTACGTGCACCGTGTACATGTTCAATCAACAAGATCTCCAGAGCTTAGCCTTTGAAATACAATAGATGATTTTAATTCACACAATTATTAAAAAACACTAACACAACAAAAGTCAAAACGTTTTTTGGGAAGCAATAAATTCATTTATTTTATTCTAAATAACCGGTTCCCTATCAAACTTCTGCTACCGTATAATTTATAAACTAGACTGGTATAGTAATTTGTTATGTCATCTCAAATGATGTATCAATGTTTTTATATATCAATATTTTTATATAGTTATATCATCATTCATCCTATCGCCGACAACTGTAGGACGTAGATGTACCCCGCAAATGAAGGGATTTTTTTTTTTTTTTTTTGTGGGTGGGCCGCGGTCGGCGCGCCTCCGCACCACTCCGTCCGGGGCGACAGAGGGGCTTGAGCACGCAACTCCCGCGACCCACCCGAAAACCACGTCGCCTTCGTCGTTGGGCCGACCACTGGAGCAGCGTTAACTTGTCGTCAGTGGTCGGGCCGACGGAATACCCCCTATTGGGGTACCCTCCCATCGACCGACGTCCCCCCCTCGGGGAGGACGTCGGTCTTTCCTCACGCGGTCGGCCTCTCGGCGGGTGACGGACTAATCCCCGGTCACGTCACCCGCGGCCTCGGCTAGGGCGGCATGAGGCGCAGATAGTTGCGCCTGCGCCGCCCCAGTCGCCGGCGGCGGATCTCCTCATCGAGGCTGCGCTCCTCGCGCAGGCGATCCGCCGCCTCCTTCCGCGAGATCACTGTCTCGCAGAAGGCTGCGACCGCGTCCCAATTCCCGACGCTGTCGACCATCGCCCTAGCGATAGCCGGCAGCGTCAGGTCCGTACCGATGATTGCGACGAGTTCACAGCGCTGCACTGCCCAAGCCCCGCAGGCCTCGAGCGTATGGCGCGCCGTGTCCTCGTCGCAATCGCAGTGGTGGCAGGACGGTGTACTCTCCCTCCTAACGACCTTGTGCAGGTATTTGGCGAAGCACCCATGCCCCGTCAAAACCTGCACCAGTCGGAAGGAGAGCACCCCGTGCCGCCTCTCCAACCACTGCATCAGCACCGGCCGGAAGGCCTCCACGGTTCGCACCCCGAACCGAGGCCTCTCCAGCCGGACTGCCCAACGGGCGATGACGTCTCGGCGGGCGTCGACGCGCCAGGCGGTGAGATCCCTTAACGAGACCACACCGCCCTCCGCTCGCACCCCCGTCACCCGCCGATATAGTCCGGCGAGCATCTCCGCCTCCAGGTCCCACGGGGGGGTCCCGGCCAACAGGCACGCTGCCTCCGTCGCCACCGTGCGGTATCCGCGGATGGCCCTGACCGCCATGACCCTCTGTGGTCGCCACAGGGCAAATGAAGGGATAGTACCGTAATCGCCACTAGACAGACAGTTTAGTGGTGGCAAGCAAAGTGGCGATAACATAAGATAATCTTTATATTGCAATAATATTGGTTGATGGATATTATTTGTGAAATTTTGGAAAAGGGGCGAAAATATGTTTAGAAAACCGGGAAAGCGTGCATTCTTTAATTTGTACAATAAGAGCCTGCGAGCGTAGAGATGACTATGACTATTGCGTGAGGTTTATACTACGCCGCACCGTCTGCTAACATAGTGTATGTGATCTGAAAGAGAAGTGTAGTGTTATCAACCGTACGATTTAAATCGTATTTACATATATTTTTTTGCTTTTGCTTTCATAATTTTAGGTTTAAGCGTATTTAACCAAGCGTAAATAACAGAATCTGGGGAGGCAGGCAGTGCCTCCGCCAAGTCGAGCAAAAACGCAGTACTGCCTTAACATCCCTTTCTCGAACCAATTCAGGCCATTTTGACCCCCTATCATTCGTTGTGAATAAAAGTGGAAGCCTGAATTTTCGGTAACCAAGTAGGCATTGTATACATACGGTATATTTCAAATTTCATTCGGTTTGAACCAATAGCTTAAGAAAGAATTATTACTAGTCAAAGTTTCGTAATTTTGTCACTCACTAACTGACTGAACGATCATCAATATTATTGAGGCACTTCTGGCAGACATAGAAACTTCAAATTTAGAAAACAATTAGTGTTTAGTGTATAAATGATGGGAAAATTAAAAAAGTATTAAATTTCGGTCCAGTTTCCTAGATATACCAACTGCATAAATAATTTTGTAATCCCATATAAATATATAAGATGACGAAGTTACATTTGCAGTAAATGAATTAGTGTATCATGTAACATAACGCGATAAGAATACAATTGTGGCTATCCCTTGCTAGCCTGTAGGAGTCGTAATAACCGACTAAGGATTCATTAGGAGAGTGGGCATCAGCTCTTTCCGAGTAAATATATATCTCACTACGATCGCCAACTCGCCTGCCAAACATGGTAATTACGGCATTATCCCCTTATATCGCAAACGGGCTATAGTAGGAAATGGGCTATAGTCATGGCAGCTCTACTAACCTATGGCTTAATTTTGGTGGTGGGCTCGGTAGTGATAGAGCCCGGTGTTCGAAGAATCTCTAGCAGTGATCGGGCTACCAAACAAAACGACCTTTGGCCCTGGTAACACAGCATTTGGACACTCAAGACTAATGAGAAGAATATTGAGTTGGAAGAGATATTGAACAATAGCCAAGGGGACATTGTAGGGTTTTCAGAAACCTGCTCTTTTATGTTGGGCGATCACCCGTCCTCCTTAGGACCCCTTAGGGGTATAGAGTAGATCACCCGTCCTCCTTAGGGGTATAGGGTTTATTGCCCGCAAGTCTCTCGTGTACAACGTGGAAAGGATCAAGAGTGTTTCAAGAAGCGTAGCGTACCAGAATTACCAAGAAGTATTCTTTGAAGGTCATACAGGTTTACCCACCGACCTCGGTATACTCCGACGATGATGTTGAGATCTTTTACGAAGATATCTCGAAATCCATGCTCGCGTCTAAACTTCACGGTGGTTATAGAAGACTTTAACGCGAAACTGGGCAAAGGGAGTGATGATGAGTTGAGGGTAGGGCAACATTAACGTGGTCAGAGAAACCAGAGAGGTCAGAAACTGCCTGATTTTTTGGAGAAGAAAAGCCTCTTTATGATGAATTCCTTCTTCAGGAAGTAGCCACAAAGGAAATGAACGTGGATTAACCTCGATGGTTTAACAAAAAACGAGATGGCCTGGTCAATATATTTATTTAAAACATAAAAGATCGTTAATATTGATATCATCACTATAAGAAATTGTTAGGATAGCTAATTACGCAATAACTTAGACAGAAGATCCCTTAAGTAGGGACTGAATAAATTAACCGACTTTGTATTACAAGGATCTCCCAACTTTTTATGGTAGAAAAATTGAGGTGCGAGACTTGGTTTTTTTACAAGTTATGATTTTGATAGCATTTATTATTCACCATAAAAATAACTAATGTAAATTCAATTCATACTAACTACTACTACTATATACCGATGATATGTATGCCTTTTGATAATATTTATATCGCAATAATTTTGCAACGTACTGGCCATTACATATATATTGAATTAAGATTTATTAAGTAACTAGATAATATTATAAATCAAAAACATACATCATGATACCATCATCGCTGTTAAGCAAATAGCTCTGCCGAGATTTCGTCGTTTTCAATTTACTCATGAATATAACTGCGTCTTATATACTTGTATTAAAATATGCTTTTATATTTTACGATCATTCCTTTTTATGAATATTCTATTTTTATTAATATTCCATTTTGATGAATTTTATATAAAAAATTCTCTTAACATCTTATTAAGTTTGATCCGACTGTCTAGCTAATCGCTTTGTTTCGAATTGTTTACAGAATATATATTAAATATTTCGTCAAAAGTTAGTTTGACTAACTTCTGACCTAATATAAATAATAATGTTTTATATATATTTATCTATTGTATGTATTTAAGTAAAAAATTAAAAATTAATATTTCTACTATATAATTAGTCTGGCCATAAATACTGTTACAATTAAAAATAAACAAAATATTACATTTGAATTTGGAATCTGTTATTTTTATATGATTGTTCATTGTGTTTTCACATTTTGTGCCAATACATTGGACAATATTTTGCGATACCAAAATGGAGTGGGGTGATTGTGAAAGAAAATTTCGTATGAAGAAGGTGGTCTAAGCAGTAAAGGAAAGAATTCGAAGAAATCCTGTCCGAAAGCAAAAAATTTTCGATTATCTCGTGCGATGAAAATAGTACCTAGAACCATGCTGCGTATTTTAAAAGATGATTTAGGACTTGCAGCCTATAAGAGACGTACTGGTCATTTCTTAACTCATAATTTAAAAAAGAATAGGGTGGTAAAACCGAAACAACTACTGTAGGGGTACGCAAAGGGAGGTCACAGAAAAATTTTGTTTACGAATTTTTACAATGAAGCATCATTTTAACAAACAAAATGACCGTATTTATGCCAAAAGCTCTGAAGAGGCTTCCCAATTAGTTGACAGAGTGCCACGTGGGCATTATCCGACTTCATTGATGGTTTGGTGGGATATTAGCTATGAAGGAATGACTGAGACATACTTTTGTGAAAAAGGTATCAAAACATCGGCATCGGCAAATATTTTAAATTGTTTTATATTTATGTATTAAACTAACACACTGTAAAAGTAATGAATGTTATTTGCAATAAAAAATCTTTTTCTTTGTTACAGTAATTATGGCAAGACTAGGTATAACCAGCGATGGAGATCTAACCGAAATCGTTCAATTCTTACAAAAAGATTTTAATAAATTTTGTTTATGGTGTCACAATGTCGGCTTAGTATTAAATATAAAAAGAAACTAAGCTACTACACATTAAATCACCCTACTTGAAATGTGACAATCAGCCTAAAATAGTAAGCTATACGCACACCTGCCTTCACAATATTTCGACCTGTAATTCTAAATGCCCAACGATAGATTAAGTTGCTACCCACAAATACCTAGGATTACTTATAGATAAAAAATTTATCTGGGGTTCTCATATCGATGAAGTATGTAACAAACTACTCGCGATATTAGCTAAATTTTATATTATAAATAAACGCATTCCCTTTTCAACCAAGTTACTGTTTTGTTACATAAGGCTTTCTTTGACTCAATCGTATCATAAGGATTATCCAGTTATGGACGTACTTTTAAAACGTATTAAAATTCTATTTATAAAATCCAACGCAGTATATTAAAGATAATAAACATTTTTTAACAATAATATTAATATATTTCGTTCATTATTATTTTCTGTCTATATTGAAAATTATTTTACACTTTTTAGTTTGATATGCTATGAAGGCGTGTTTTTTAGTTTTTATAAACTATATTTATTTTTCACTTTTTAGTGAATAGCCACCGGAATGTAATTAGTATGCGTATTAGATTTATCGGTACATCGATGAATGTATACGGCTCAAGACACAATTATTACCATAGGAAAGTCTCTACGCGTTTGTGTTATGCTGAGTGCCCGACTAGCTCTATCTCTCTTACTCTCATGCAAATGATGTGGAAAGAAGTTGATTCATCCTGGCGAATCTAATTAGGAGAATCGATTTTTTTAAGCGGATTATTGCATCCAACCACTGACGTCAAGGTGGTCGGCCCAACGACGATGGCGACGTGTCGTGCGGGTGGGTTACGGGTGTGCGCACTTACGTCCCTCTACCCTATGGGGTAGAGGGACCTAAGCGCAGGACGATAACCCACACGAAAAAAAAAACAAAAAAAAAAGCGGATATTGCATTGTCATCGGTCTTTGATAGATGTGCATAGTTTAAAGAAAATCTGATCGCTCAAAGTAGGACAATATCGAGCTCAAAGGTGGACGTTACAAATAAACATATAGGTGAAGCTAATAAAAGCGTGTTAAAAATAAACTTGACTAACTGACTAACTTTAATCATACTGAAAGCGTGAACGTGAAACCTTCTTGTAATTAATTTGATCTACTATATATTATCCGTATCTTCTTCTACTACTATATAGGGGAGCAAAAGTGACAGACAGACTACTCAAGCTAGAAATACGGGCAGCGCAGGCGCGAGTAACTGCACCAGATGCCGCCCTATCAGAGTCTGCGGGTAACTGGACCGGGGATTTAGTCCATCACCCGTGGAGAGGCTGACCTCGCGACGGTGACCGGCGTCCCGGGAAGGGGATGTTGATGGGAAAGCCACTCCGTCGGGGTATTCCATCGGGTCGACCACTGAAATCAAGGAACTCTGCACCGATGGTCGGCCCAACGACGAAGGCGACGTGCTATCGGGTGGGTTACGGGGCCGCGCGCTGACCTTCTGTCACCCCGAACAGAGCCGGGCGGCGAGCGCTGACCGTAGGTCACCCCAAAAAAAAGCTACAAATATGAAATTTAGACCGTAGTTTCTTTTTGTTGTTTTAGTAAATTTTTGCGTAAATACTCTCCAGTAAAATTTTATTAACACGTGTTTCAGTGTTTGTAAATTTTTACCCTTTAATGATTTAAATAGGGCCATACATTTTCCGCTGATGTTTTTAGTTAATTAACTGCACAAATACATAATGGTTAAGATATCGGCCTACCATCCCAGATCCAGTCGTCAGTTTAATTCCCACCCAGGACACTATGTTGCATGATCAATAAATTGTTGTTGTCTGGGTATAATTTGTATTCTTTATGCATTTGAGAATATTACTTCTTTAGTGCTATTTGTTATCTTTAAAATACAATAAATAAAAATTTAAAACCGTAAGGGTTTAATGAAAACGCGTACTTCTGCGAGTCAGTTGAGAGAGAATTATTTCTCACACAGACACTCAATTCTATTCAGTATGTGCGAGATATTCTGCCAACCAGTTTTGTATAAAGATGTTTTATACCGACATACGTACCTCGTCATCTAAGAGAAATGGAACATAAGAAACGAAATATATAGTTTCTAGAATGTATAGAACTAACTGTAGTAGAGGATGCTGCGCCCTGCAAACAGTCTGCCGCCTCCGCTACACAGGCAACGTGTGACATCGGAGCGCCTCTCTAATGCAAATGAATGGCAGACTATTGAATGCGTTGACGATATCCAGCACCACCTCCAACAACACCCCTCCACCAGTGACCGCCGCCGTGACCATAACCCTCAGGTACATCAAGGATGCGATTGTCGACCGGGTGGTCGACAATCTCATCCTCCTGAAACCAAATTCGGCGTCTGCTAGATCTGGGCTGACCTTGGTACGGTACCGTCTGATGACAGCCTGGATCTTCTCCAACAGCTTGCTTGTGGGAAACGTCGTCCAGCAGGAGGATGGTTCTAATAATATCACTATTACAAAAGGTCGCTTCTTTGTATTGGTTAGTTGATAATTATAGCTGTCTTCAAAAAATGAGATATCATGCTACTTAAGAAAATATCTGCCTTCTGCCTTATCTGCCTTGTCACAAATGATAAAAAGTCACATTGTTATAATAAAATTAGCTAAAATAAATACCTAAAGAAAGCTCTCGGACGCTAATATTTTTATACATAAGTAGATCGAAGTTTCAGGAAATAAATTTCTACTCGGCTCTAATAAATTTACTGACGAAATCAATTATTGAACTGATCCATAATATTTTTGACATGTAGGAACAATGTATATGGGCAAATAAAATAGTTGTTTTAATCACTGTCTTTGTAATTTTAATATATATAAATTACGTGTCACGTTGTTTATCCGCGATGGACTTCTAAACTACTTAACCGATTTTAATCAAATTTGCACACCGTGTGTAGTTTGATCCAACTTGAAAGATAGGATAGCTTATATCTTAATTTATAGTCGCAATCTGGGGGCACGGCAGTGCCCCCGCCAAGTCGAGCAAAAAATAAGTCGGGCAAAACGCAACACTGCCGTAACATACTTTTCTCGAAGCCATTCAGGCCATTTTCGACGCCCTATAACTTCGTTGTTAATAAAGCTAGAAACCTGAATTTTTAGTAACCTAGCAGACATTGTATATACATTGTGTATTTCAAATTCCATTCAATTTGAACCAATAGTTTAAGAATTATAACTAGTCAAAATTTTGTAATTTTGTCACTCACTGACTGACTGACCGATCATCAATATTAAAGTGGCACTTCTAGCAGAACTAGAAGCTTCAAATTTAGAATACAATTAGTGTTTAGTGTATAAATGAAGGAAAAATTATGAAACATTATAATTTTCATCTAGTTTCCGAGATACATTAACTGCATAAATAATTTTGTAAAGTCATATAAATATATAATATTACAAAGTTACATTTGCAGTTAATGAAATGTAACTTTGTAAAAAATAAGAATACATTTGTCGCCAACATTGTTTCTCTATAGGAATCGTAACAACCGGCTTAAGACTGCGCAGATGACGTAGTGGTTAAGATACCAACTTACCGTGCTAGTATCGCGGGTTCGAATCCCATACAAGACAACATCTTCAGCATTCTGTTTATTTAAAACATAAAAGATCTTTAATATTGATATAGTCACTATAAGAAGTTGTTAGGTTAGCTATTTACGTAATAACTTAAAGAAGAAAGGTCCCTTAAGCAGGGACTGAATGAGTTAACCGACTTAGTATAACATGGATATCACAAATTTTTATGGTAGAACAACTCAGTTGCGAGGCTTGGCTTTTTTTTACAAGTCTTGTTTTTGATGGTATATTATTTTATTGTAAATTATTTGTATTACCTATATATACCTATTATTTGACATTCACAGTTATCTGTTAACTCCAAACGATTGTAACAGATGGCGATATATGTTGACTGGATTGAGTAATTAATAGATGGCGCTGCTATGTCAAACCTACAAATCTGTCATATACGATTTTAACTTACTTTTTTACATAGATGCCATTTGTAAAAAAATATGACGACCTCCATGACAGATGTTCTCCTATAGTTCCACTTAAATAGTTTAATAAAATGTAATATAATAAAAACATTAGCCATAGCAACGCGTGGCCGGGTCTGCTAGTATATTTATATTTCCTTAACTTTAGTCTTCCTTAATTTGAGGTAATGGTAATAACGTTATTATAATATATTAGATGATCTAAATTTACAGTCTGATTCAAGCTCCTGCACTATAAAATGTGGACAGATTTATTTGAATATATGTAATCAAATATCTTCTTCCTATAAGCCTACATACATGCAATATTGGGCTCGGACCTCGTCTATAGTAGAAAGGCATAAAACTACTGTAAACCTAGTTAAACGGGCTTAGCCTAGGGTTCTAAGTTGAGTTCCTTCTTTTATATAGATGTTATCTGAATATTACATCAGTTGTGTTTCATGACTCGCACTGGCAAGAAGGGAATCATGATTTATATTTTTACTCCAATATTCCACGCATAGTATAGAGCTTAGTAATGTTTTATTTAGTAGCATAATGTTTTGCTAAGATTGATGTTACGTCAATCTACCTTAGATGTCTGTCGAAGATATTCCAAAATTTAGAAAACAAACTCTGGTACTTATTACATATAGTTTAATACTATGTTATCAGACATATACATCTTAATATCTTAAATGTGCTATAAAACTTAGAAATGTTATTAGATTTAATACAGATAAAAAATATGAGCTTCTATAGGATCCATAAGATAAGAATTTAATCAAACAACCCTTGTTCTTTTAATACAATGAATCCTTACGCCATAAACTATGATAATAACGTCGCATTTTGCGATCATAAGATAGTAGAACAATTAATGTACTTGTATAAACAAAGGCGAAGGAATTGCGGTGCGGCAGATGCTTCAGATTGCGTACTTCAAGCACAAGACAATTTACTTGTTCTGCTTTCTAATATGATGCCAACTCAAACAATATTATGAAATATTAAACTTGGAAGAATCCAAGTATTATGAAAATAATTTATATGTCATCATTTGCCTGCCTTCATCCCACTACCACCATTTCATCTAAATATGTTCGCCAAAAATACCATATACAAATACAAAATTATACCAAGCTTTGCTCGATCAACCAAATGTTACACATAATATCCCATAATCATCTCTTATGACACCTACTGGCAAGAAAGGGAGCTGGTGAATTATATTCTTACTCCCTCATCACTAGGAGTGGTAGGACCACACTGTCGACAGTTATCTGTCTACAGCCGCGGGCCGGTCCGTCCGGGGCAGTACCATGCTCTCGCAGAAAATCGACGTCTGAGTAGTAGCAATTTGTTACTGCGCTTCGTTCGGTGAGCGAGAGAGCCGGAAGCCCAACTTTCTGAGGGTGATTGCGTGTGGAGGGTTTTGGTGGTGCCCTTGGTATCACCGAGTCTCAATGCACGCATTCACACTCCCTTCGCTTTCTTCGCGGTAGGCAACGGCCTTGTAAAGGTCCATGAGCGGCAGCAACACTTACCATCAGGTGTGCTGTTTGCTCGTTTGCCACCGTTTGCAATAAAAAAAAATCACACTTGAATGAGGACATAATATGTAATATATTTTCTTCTTGGCTTGCAATCTAGATAATAACCGTTCTTCTATAAACTCAATAGCATTGCTATATGTATGTAGGTAGTGTAGAAAGCAATTTAAACGAAATAACATTGGGAGTTATGACCCATATAGTATATTATTTTGATCGTTGACTATGAAGCGGCAATACATTATCACCCCATAGACGTTTTCACGACTGAAAGCTCTGAGAGAGTTCAGTAGAATAGAAAAATTGAGACAAGAACACATGGCGATGGAGATAATGTATCCAAATGAAATAATAACCTTGCATATAAATTTTATATCAATATGAATCATGATTAAATATAATATTCTTAAACATTAGTTTATTACTTTTAAGAATTAGTTTATTAATATTATTATCTCAGATCATATATTTCCCACTGCTGGGCTCGAACCGTTTGTCCAATAGCAGAGAAATTTTCCCACTACCCCATGCTGGTCAGAAGGTGTAGATTTTTATTAGTTTTTCTTCTCTGCGCAGATTTTATATGTCTATTATATCACTTAGTTGTCTTTTACGACATCTCCGAGTACGATAGTAGATAGAATGGTGAATTGTATTTTTACTCCATTATCACACGGAAAATTATTATACATAATAATATTTAAAAAAATAATCCTTAATGAATTAACTTTTAATGTTATTATAGTATAATATTATTAAACTTATCCTTTAAGGATTAGTTTAATAATATATTACTTCATGGCTCTTCAACCGTGTTAGTTCTTTGTTTAATTTATTATCAATATCATCATAACCTTAGCTCATTTATGCACGTCTTACTACTGACCTCGAACCTCTTTCATAATAATAGGAAGGATATTGACGTACTATAACAGAAAAGTTGGGTTATAATTGGAGTTATTTTTTTTCTATTTTTATTAATGTTTTATAAATACATGCTTTGTTTTTTATGACACTCACTGGCAATAAAGCGTATGGGCGTATAGTTATTCTTACTCCATCGCCATACGAAAAATAATCTAATAGCGTTATCAAAATTAAGTAACAGTGTATTGAGTTTACTTCCGTACATATTTGGACACTATATCTAATATGTTATTCATTGAAACTTACGACAGTGGCCAAAATAACTAGTTGATCAGCGATTTGTAACATTTATAATATCCAATTTATTTTATGACCTCTGAATTAATTTAATAAGTAGTTGGTGCGGAAACAATTTTAAACATATAAAAAACTAGTCTGTTTTTTTTAAATATAGTAATTTATTTACAACCTCTTTATAACTATTAAATTTATAATTTATCGGGATTTATTGGTATTATATAACGTTAATAATTACATGAATATATTATAGATATATTAGTTTATAACTGTTCTCATCATCGTCATCGTAGCCCACATAGGTCTCACTGTTGGACTCGGGCCTCCTCGGTAATGGGAGGGAATTCGACCTACTATACCATGCTGGTCAGGCATGTTAGTACAGGTTTAATTTCAAGTTTTTCTTCTCTTGCACAGATCCTATGTGCGTATTATATATATTATATCCTTTAGTCGTCCTTTACGAGATCCACGGGCAAGATAGGGAGTGTTGAATTGTATTCTGCCTCCGTCACCACACAGAAAACTGTTCTAATAAAAATTATTCCTTGTTAATTGTTTGGTTAATAATATAAAGTTTTAAAAACTAGTTGAGAGACTACTATGGTTGAAAGATTAGAGCAGCGCTCTCCTAGGAAACTCCTAATACCAACTGCAATCGCCAACGTGCCAATTAAGCGTAACAGACGTGGTATTATCCCGTTATCAGACCTTACTTCTTAAGGATAACTATGTCAAACTAGTGTTAGTCACGCTTAATGAACGTGGAGCGGGTCTCTCCTTTCCTGCCATAGTAGTTGAGGAGAGTGATAGTTGCTCTAGTAGTTAACTCATGCTCAATTGAATTATAATTTTGAATTATAATTGTGATTTATATTACGTATCAAGATATGTTCGAAGGGCAATCACACTGGAGCTGATAATTGCTAGATATTAATAAAAATAATGAACAAGTCCGCTGAGTTTTTATCGGGATCTTTTCAGTACCGGTCGCGATCCGATGGTAGTTTATTGGATTAATATAATTTAATAATGTTAAAATTGACAATAGGTAAGTGACCTCGCGAGTTTTATGAATGATACTTGATTTGAAATGAATTCAATTTCGAACTGTGGCAACGGTGAAGTCGATGAATAATGGTTGAAATTGTATTTTTATTTACACAGCGCTGTATAATATAAAATATTTTTATGGATTTTATCACGTTTGTATTTGATTTTTAAGTAGCAACCCGCCATCGTTTCGCTTCGATTTCATTGGCCTTACCCGCGTAGTTCTCGTTACCGTGGGAATACCAAGATAAAATATAGCCTAAGTTACTCCTTATATAGACATCTACCTGGTAGTAAAATATTAT
The DNA here is from genome assembly GCA_032191425.1 of Lymantria dispar. Taxonomy (NCBI): domain Eukaryota; kingdom Metazoa; phylum Arthropoda; class Insecta; order Lepidoptera; family Erebidae; genus Lymantria; species Lymantria dispar. The sequence continues at coordinate 23,465,701 of CM063452.1, read as the reverse complement.
GAAAAACCATCCAGTCGTTTTGAAGATTATCCAAAACCAAACAGACAAACAAAAAATGTTAAAACCAGTTTTTAGGCATAGGTATCGTACAAATATGGTTATTATATCAGCAAGAAAAAATCTCATTATTTTGATATTACAAACAGACACTTTAATTTTATTTATTTGAATAGCATATGTATAGAGTGCAGACGATCATGAACGCTATAAATATATATTTTTTTTTTTATTGCAAACGGTGGCAAACGAGCAAACAGTACACCTGATGGTAAGTGTTGCTGCCGCTCATGGACCTTTACAAGGCCTTTGCCTACCCCGAAGAAAGCGAAGGGAGTGTGAATGCGTGCATTGAGGCTCGGTGATACCAAGGGCACCACCAAAACCCTCCACACGCAATCACCCTCAGAAAGTTGGGCTTCCGGCTCTCTCGCTCACCGAACGAAGCGCAGTAACAAATTGCTACTACTCGGACGTCGATTCTCTGCGAGAGCATGGTACTGCCCCGGACGGACCGGCCCGCGGCTGTAGACAGATAACTGTCGACAGTGTGGTCCTACCACTCCTAAAATATTCAAAACATAAGGCAAAAATTAAATACAAAGCGGTAACTTCGTTATAATTGTTTAACTTCAATGTTAAACACAATCAGTTTTACGGATTATGTGCTACTTTAGTAATTATAAAATAATAAAAGGTCAAATAGCACGAATGTTCTAGACAAATACAAATGCGATTTGTTGTTTCAAATATTTAGTCGGATCTTAGTTTCCTCAAGCCTGGTACCATTTCGAAGAACCAATTTTAAAGATTTCGCATGTATGTATACAGTCAACATAAATGCTTCTAGATGATCTCTAACATAGAATGTAACAACACTTTTTATATAGCTTTCGAATGGTAACAATTTAAAAATTGAGTTTCCACGGATGTTATACGAGGTGCCTAAGAGATCTAAGTTGTATTGGCTAAATTCCAAAGACTCGGCCTAGTCTCACATTTGGCTAAGATTAGGTATAAAATATATAAAACTAAATAGCTGACCCAACAGACGTTGTTCCGTTCAAATAAAGCGCCACCTACCGGGTCCAATTGTGAATCTAAACCATTCTCGAATCTCATTGAGCACACCCAAATTACTTAAATCCAGTCAACAGATATCGCCATCTGTTAGAATCTTTTGGAGTTAACAGATAATTGTGACTGTCAATTAATTACAGACAAATAATTTGTAATAAAATAAAATTGCGACTATAAATTAAGATGTAAGTTATCCTATGTTTCAAGTTGGAGCAAACTGCACACGGTGTGCAAATTTGATTAAAATCGGTTAAGTAGTTTAGGAGTCCATCGCGGACAAACATCGTGACAGGAGATTTATATATATTAAGATGATGCTAAAAGAAATATAACTCGAAGTAATGTCAACCAATCTAACCATAGTAGTTTAGAAGGTCAATTTTTTCATCCAATATAGAAAGACCTGATGCCCAATAATGCGATTTAAAGAGCTGTAAAAGAAGTAGTCTGATAAGCTAACCTTAGCTAACGAAGCTCATTGATTAATGTAATTTTAAGAAATGGAAAAACAAAACTACTGTTTTACCAAAAGTTTTGTAGACATTTTTTCTGGTCAAAGACCGCTAATAATACTCCGACCGGACGCACCGAGTCATAATAGTCACTTACACCACGAAACTTTTCGTGTAATCCAATCGATCGGTCCCCTCTTAGATGTTCAGAAATGTAATATAAACAGCTTCATGTCGAAACTCGTCGTCGCTAATGGATTAAAAGCACACGAACAATTTCGAAAGTACTTATGGTCTCTAGTATTTCAATACTTGTCAGCAAGTACTTAAACAAACTCTTGATAAACAACCACGATAGCTAGTCAATAAACTTTGCCCTACTTTTACTGTAATTTTACATCAAAAGCGTTTTATTAATCGATTAGCATAGCCGTTAATATTGTCTTTTCAGGTTCAAACCATGGATTTGTAAAAAAATATTGCGATTCAAAGTTTATATTTATCTTCTTTATATATATATTTCTTGTGTACGTGTGTATGTTACTAAACTCCTCCAGTGTATAGATTAATCTGGACGGAGTCTCTCACCGCCTCTAATAAGGCCTTGTTGCGGAAAGCGCAGAGAGCCATGGCGGTGAGAACAATAAGGGGATACCGTACGGTGTCCTGGACCGCAGCCACACTGCTGGCGAGCGATCCGCCCTGGCCACTTCAGGCTAGAGCGCTCGCAGAAGTCTATCGATTCCACGCTACGTCGCGGAATAATGGCGAGTCCATCGACACGAGGGGACTGATATGGGCAAAGGAAACGGCTCTAAGGACAGGACAGTAATCCGGCGGTGGAGAGAGGAATTGGAGTCTGCCGTAGCAGGGCGGGAGACTATCGAGGCAATTGCGCCGTACCTCCATCGCTGGATGAAACGAAGGTACGGCAACCTGACCTTCAGGATGACGCAGGTACTTACCGGACACGGGGTCTTCGGTAAGTACCTGCATAGAATTGGACGAGAAGAGGCCCTCGGATGTAACGAGTGTGACGCGCCAAACGACGATGCGCGTCACACACTGGAAGTAGGTCCCGCCTGGGGGCCTCAGCGCCACGACCTGTCGGCGGTCATAGGCACTTGCGTCCGCGAACTCACTCCGCAGGCGGCGGCCAGGGAGGGGGAGGCGGCGATATGCGCATCTCCTCCCACCGCCTTGAATGACGACAGGACGTGGCCAGATAGCCTTGCGTAGGGGTGTCGGGGATCGAATGTCAATAGACGATCTCTCTGGCACCCCGTAAAAGCGCGGAAGGGACCGCTGTAGTTTTAGTGGGTATTCCGGCAGCATAGGCAGCCGACGGGTCCCACGCTCCCCCCATCTGTTACCAGCGGGGGTAGTGCATAAACAGAATTTCCACAGCGTCAAAAAAAAAAAAAGGAGTGTATAGATTGTTGAGGTCTCTTGCTTATTATCTATTGCTTATCACCCAATCATCTAATTCTTTTAAATATTTTATTTGCACTAACATTAATATTACAGTAGTTAGAATAGTGGACTGTGTGTGTGTGTGTGTGTGTGTGTATGTGTGAGTGAACGAGTGCAGTATGTCTCTGTGTGTGTTTACATGTAGATTCTTAGTTCTAAATTCATCATTCAAATTACTTAAGTTTTAAGTAGACAAAGAGATTCAAGAATGGTTTAGATTGACAATTGGGCCTGGTAGGTGGCGTTGCTGTAGAATTCAAGGAGAATTCCTTTTATTTTATTTGAACAGAATAACGTCTGTACGGTCAGATAGTGTGATGTATACCTAATGATTATATCAAATAACTGTAATAGAGCAATTCTTGTGTTTTTGTATACGTCTATATTTCCCGTGTGGTCACAGAGAAAGAATACAATTGGTCACCTTTTGGGGCAAAAACCCATGGGTATCGTAAAAGACGATTAAAGAATTAAAATATGCATAGGTACTACAATTATGCAAGAAAAACCTGAAATAAAACCCTGTAGCAATCCTAGCGTGGTATAGGGTAAGGTAGTAGTAGGTGGGTTTTAGTAGGTGGGTAGGTCAATTTATTTTTTTTAATCTATTTGCACGATACCTATACCTAAAAAATGGTTCAAATTTTTTTGTCTGTCTATCTATTCGTTACGGGTAATCTTCAAAACGGCTGAACCGATACTGATAATATTCTACTACCAGGTCTACCAGCCTCACATAAGGAATAACTTAGGCTATATTTTATCCCGGTGTAGCTAGATCAACTGTGAGAATTTAGTCGAATTTAAAATTATTTCACTAATGAAAAGTTATTTTAAGCGTGTAACATATTTAAGCTATTTTTATCCCTATATTCCTACGGGACCGGGCACAACGCTGGTGAAATCACGGGAATTTAATGGATTTTAATTTAATTCACGAATGGAAAGCTACATTATCAGTGAATAACATATAGGTAAATACTATTTCCATCCCGGTATTTGCCCGGGAACAAGAACTAAACCGGGGGATGTGGACCAATTTTAAAAATTCTTTCACCAATGGAAAGTAACACAGACAATTTTTATTTCGGATATTTCTATGGGATTTCATAAATATATCTTTTTACACCCATGTAAACTTATAATATCAGTGAGTAAATAAGCATTTTTTACCTTGGCATTAGCATGGGAATGGGGTTATACATGGGTGAAACTGCGGGAGTTTGATCGATATATTTTTTTTTTCACCAATGGAAAGCTACGTTATCAAGGACTAAGAAAAGACATATTTATCAACGTATTTCCACGGGAATCTGAACTACAAGGCTGGAAGTAATATTCAAATGTGAAAGTTTGTGAAGATATTTGGATGTTTGTTACTCAATCACGCGTAAACTGTTGAGCAGATTTGGTTGAAAATGGACACATAGAGTATTTCTTAAATTAAGAAATAGAATACTTTATATGCCGATAATATTCTTTGCGATAATAGTTCAATATGCAAGTTAAATTTTACGCGGGCGAAGCCGCGGGAAAAAGCTAGTATATTATAATTATATACGATTGGGGGCTTAAGTAGGGTATAATTATACAAGCGAAGGAAAACTCAAAATGATCCACTATTTTTGGTCATACCATTTGGTAGGTACCAAATGGTATGACCAGCGTCGTATAGTAGGTCCTCATATTGTGGAGGAGACTCGAGTTGTATGTGAGCTGTGATCATGATAATGAAATATCTTTACACAATGCCTCAATTTGCTTGTGAAATTATTTAAGATTTGCCATATTTACTATCAACTTTTAAATTTTAGGTAATAGTTTAGGCAATATAGATAGCACTGAGATTATTTTTATACTAATTTGTAATACATAAATTTAAAATATTAAGTGAAATTGGTATTAAATAAATTTAAAATATTACGTAACATTTAACATGTCATAAATAGCACATATCATCAATTTTATGTGTTATTTAAAATTTACTGACCGCTAGGGAATCAAGTTAATCAAGCTATGAAGGTGGAATCTGCCATTTCATTTGCTTAGCGTAATTTTTTTATTCTAATATTTCGGTATTTTATCTGCCAAAGTCCCTACCCCCTTTCTTACAATATTCGCTTCTATTTTCAAGAATTATCATATATAATATATGGTCATATATAATATATCCATACTAATATTATAAATGCGAAAGTAAGTTTATTTGTTTGTTTGTTTATTTGTTTGTTTGTTACGCTTTCACGCTAAAACCACCGAACCGATTTCAAAAATTCTTTCACCAATGGAAAGCTATAATATCAGAGAGTAACATAGGCTATAATTTATCCCAGTATTCCCACAGGAACGGGAACTATGCCGCGGGTAAAGCGACTGAAACCGAAGGGAAGCGAGGGCGGGTTGCTAGTAGTCATATATAACATTCATACCTGAACCACAGAGGCAAAATTTGAGTCATTAATATTGGTAATATAAACGGTAACAAAAATAGAATACAACCTTTCTTTACTTCGACTTGTTTGTCTAGCTTAATGTCATATTAAATGGTAATTTATGTACGTATGGCTCACTGTGAAAATACTGAACTTATGTGGTTTGTTATACACGAAGGTCACTGTCCGGCTAGTGAAATAGGTAGGTAAAGATATGTATGTCTTAATTATGAAACAGTGGTCTTATTTATTTTGTTTTTTATTTATTGTATTACATGGCCATATTAAGCAATGATACTTGCCTGCCTACTGTTACTTTATAAATACAAAGTGTATAACAATATTGCATTATCTTCATCATCAAAGATCATATATGCTGCAATACTGGGTTCGAGCCTGCTCCAGCATGGGAGGGTGATGCCCTGGCCGGCAACACTGCAATGTTGCCAAGGCGTCAAAGAGGTACCCGAAAGGATAACCCGCCGGGCCGGCCACGGATGTCAAGGAATCGATACCAGTGGTCGGCCCAATGGCGACGGGGAGGAAATACGATACGGTAGGTACGGTATGGGATTGCACTCTGCCCATCCGTCGCCCCGGACAGATTGGGTGTATTCAAAAGGATACCAATGATTGATACGTAAGGTCACTATCCAATAACTATATTATGTGTATAGTCAACACAACAACTATAATATGTGGATCATAATTTTTAGAGATGCTCAAAAGTATCTGATTTGGTTAAATTACTGTTGTCTATATTAATATAGACTATTTATTAATGCACGTCTGCCATTTCTCCCGAGTCTAATCCGGCTATGTTACGCAACCTCTTTTGATAATTACGTTTAAATGGCGATAATTATTCCCGACATCTAATTTCAGTGAAATAAAAGCCGAAACGCCTAATTTAAATTATTTATAATAGATACTAAAACATACAGTTATATTCTGTTAAATTTATATGAAGATGCGGTTTCTACTCGCGGGTTTCATTTATTATATGCATAGATAAAAATGGCTATTTAATAAAATTGCTATTTTTCAGCCGGACTGCCCAACGGGTAACGACGTCTCAGCGGGCGTTGACGCGCCAGGCGGTGAGATCCCTCAACGATACCACACCGCCCTCCGCTTGCACCCCCGACACCCGCCGATACAAATCGGCGAGCGTTGCCGCCTCCAGGTCCCACGGGGGAGTCCCGGCCAACAGGCACGCCGCCTCCGTCGCCACCGTGCGGTATCCGCAGGTGGCCCTGATCGCCATGGCCCTCTGTGGTCGCCACAGAGTAGCCCTGAGTCGGGCGGTCAGGGACATCGCCCACACCGGTGCGCCATACAGGGCCATCGACCGCATGACCCCCGCGTACAGCCGTCGACATGCAGCGTTCAGTCCGCCTACATTCGGCATAAGCCATGATAGGGCGGACGCCACGCTGATGAGCCACGGAACGAGCCTGCGGAAATGCTCCTGAAACCACCAATGCCCGTCGAGCACCAGGCCCAAATACTTCATATGGGCCCGGATGCTGATCACAACCGAATGGACAGTGATCGATACGCCGATGGAAGGGCCCATGCGGGGCCCATGGAACAAGAGGGCCTCCGTCTTGTCCAGGGCCACCCTCAACCCCAACGCCTCGATCCGCCTGACGATCTCTTCGTTGCCTAGAGTCGCCAGGATTGCCGCCTCTTCTAGCGTCCCACCGCGGGCTGTGACGAGCGTGTCGTCGGCGTAACAAATCACGCCCAGCCCGGGAACATATTAATCCCTTAGTCGTCTTTTACGACCTCCAAGAGAGCAAGAGAGGTTTACAACAGCCACAGGTACGAGAGTGGGAGACAATACCTCTTACTAAAAAATTTATTCTTGTGCCGCGGGGAGTTCAAAATACAATTAACATACACAATTTCAGGACAAACAACAGATTTAAAACAATTTGTGGATCATACAGACTTGTTTCTTGTGGAGATCGTACTTACGACACTAGTCACAAAGGCTCCATATATCACTTGGATATTCACGCATTCAATTATGATAGATATGAATTTCTACACTCGTACTGTTAAATTATAATCTATCGATTAGTAATGTCATATTCTGTTAAATTATCGTTAGTAATCGGTTATCGATCTGTACTTAAAGTTGACTTTAAGAGCACTTCATGCAATTTACATTCTTACCCCACAATAGTTGTAAAGGTAGGATTATACTATGACTAAAACGGTAGTTTTTCAGAGTTATTTATTTTGTTTATAGAGAATTTGATACATTCATTCATTCATTTATCACAGCTCATATACGGCCCACTGCTAGGCACGAACATCCTCCATAAAAGAAGGGAAACTGATTTTACTATACTATGCCGGTCAGACAGGTTAATATAGGGTTTTGTTTCGTGTCTTCCATCTCTTGCATAGATATTATATGCGTATTATCCCTTAATCATCTTTTACGACATCCACAGGCAAGATAAGGAGTGGTGAATTATACTTTTACTCCATACCACATATACATTGGAATTAAAAGAGTTAATTCTCCTAGTCTAAACCCACCTTAAGTAAAAAGTGAGCGAGAAATAAAAGTCTATACCTCACACTTTTAACAATGCCGCACTTAAGTAAATGGATATAACGAATCGCTACATTACTCTTACCGCCTGTAAAGTACGCTTCAATCCAACGTTTATTCGTGGCATTAGAGTTTTATATTACGGGGATTACTTGGCACTTACTCAATATTCAGCTATTACTGTGTGAGTAATCTTTTCAAATAATGAAAGGGTCTAAAGATCACATAAAATATTATGTTTTGCTTACAAAATAAACTCACAAATAGTAACGGAATCTATTTCCTTGTGGGATAATATTATACCAAAATAGCAACTTAACAAAAATAGCACCTAACATTTAATTACCATCACTGATTCCGTATGGTGACGGAGTAAGAATACAAATCACCACTCCCTCTCATACTCATGGGTATTTTAAAAGGAATATTACGCATATGACATCTATGTAAGATATGGCAAACCCCATACCAACACGTCTAACCAGCGTGGTATAGAAGGTCAATTTCCCTCCTATTATGGAGGAGGCTCGAGCCCAGCAGTGGGACGTATATGAGCCGAAATGATGAATGACAATTATCACTCTTTCGTTCACCTTCTAGTGACAAAGTAAGAATACAATTTACTACCCCCTCTCTTGCCCGTGGTTAACGTAAAACATGACTAAGGGATATGCAGATAAACCTATGCTAGAGAATGGAAATTCGACATAAAATGGTCTGACCAACGTAGATCGATTAGCCTCCCATTGTGTAGGCGGCTCAAGTCAAACAGTGAGACTTAACGCAGGTTGTGTTTATGATGATGAAATACCGTCATGCATCATAAAGATATTGTATAAAATAAGCAATGAAAGTATAAGAGAAAGAATGAAAGTTGATATGTTCATGTGATATGATCGGATGACGATGAGATGTATTCGTCTTCCATCGTATATATTGCAAAATTTATTGGTAGTAATTTTCTGACCAGGTACCTACCTGATGTCAATTATCATTGGGAATGTAAAACAAAGTAAATATTTTTTCGCATCGATTTGGTCATGGGAGAACTAATGTGTCTCACATCTAACTAGTCTCTCTACAATAACGACGAATGATGATTGACAACTTCATTTATAAATCTAAACATTATCAACCAAATTAATCACAAAAGAAACTTTAATATGGATAATATAGCGAAGAACTTAAAATGAAACACATATAATAATGATGTGTAGTTTCTCAGTTGTTAGTCAGTTCTAGTTCTAAACGTTGGAAGAATAGAAATGTCTATTACGTTTGCATTCTATCGAATGATAATGTAATGGTGTGTGGAATAAAGTATTTAATTCCAATTACTATGCGAGACACTAATTTTAAAAGTAGTTAGTGTGTAATTATCGTAAATAGTTTTATTTTTCACAACCAAAATTTTAAAACTAATTTTGTCTATCTATTTTAAGCTGATAATTTTGCCAATCGTTACACTGAGTTATTGAATTTATTCAAGGTTAATAACCGTGAAAATTACTGATGATCATCATATACTCCGTATGGTGACAGAGTAAGAATAAAATTCACTAACTTACTCATGGGTGTCGTAAAAGATGACTAAGAGTTTATAATATGCAAATAACATAATATATAATATGCATACAACAAAAGAAGGCAAACTTGATATGCAATCCTATTCGAACCCGTCTGATCAACGTGATAGGTCAGGTTAATTTTTCTCCTATTGCGGAGGAGGCTCGAGACCAGCAGTAGGACAAATACGAACTGTAATAGAGTGAGGTATCCTAAACATTGGGCTAGCAAAATTAAAATGATGTGCTGATAAAATTCGTAATATGACTTTTATTTCGTAGATTTATAATTATTCAACTCTGTTGGGCAGCGTTCGGGAAACTTAAGAGGATCTTCTCGTCCAACATACCTCAGTGTCTGAAAACACAGGTCTACGACCAGTGTGTGTCACAAATGATGACTTACGGCGCGGAAACGTGGTCCCTAAATGTAGGCTTCATAACAAGGCTCAAAGTCGCTCAGCGTGTTATGGAGCGGGCTATGCGAGATAGAAAGAATGATAGATGCGATTTCTCTGCGAGATAGAATCCGGAATACGGAAATCCGCAGAAGAACAGGTGTAACCGATATAGCACGAAGAATCAGTACCTACACTGAAGTGGCAATGGGCAGGCCACATCGCTCGACGAACCGACAACCGCTGGAGAAGAAAAGTTCTCGAGTGGTGACCGAGGACGGCCCGCACTAGGTGGGCCGACGACCTGGTGAAAGTAGCTGGGAGTCGTTGGATGCAAGCGGCACAGAACCGCACTTTATGGCTTAACATGAGGGAGGCCTACGTCCAGCAGTGGACGGCGATAGACTGAAATGATGATGATGATATACTTATCCATGACTGTACTATTATAATACATGGATTATAATTACGTTAGCAAAATATCCAAAGTGCCTTTGCTGAGGGGTTGTTAAGTCAGTAAAGAGTTTTACAAGGAAATTTTTCTTTAGGTGCGAAATGAAGAGTCTCTTATCTCGGACGAAAGTAGGTACATGTTACGTTTTACAACGCAAGTAATATTCAGTATCGATAAATCCATGTCTTAGGAATATAATATTAGTAGGGGAAATAATAAATAAGATTTTCTTGCGGTAGCTGAGTAAGAACGAAACGTACTCCCCCTATCTTTCTCCTAGGGGATCGTAAGAAACAGCTACAGGACGCAAGAAATAAAGATCACTACAGAAGGTAAACTCGAAATGAAATCCTATACTAATCCGTTTGCCACCACTGCGATTGCGACGAGGACACGGCGCAGCACACGCTCGAGGTGTATTCCGCGTGGGCGGTGTAGCGCCGTGAACTCGTTGCAATCATTGTTGCCGACCATCGCTAGGGAGATGCTCGACAGCATCAGGAACTAAGACGCGGTCGCTGCCTTCTGTGAGGCTGTCATCTCGTGGAAGTAGGCGGCGGATCGTACACGAGAGGAAATCCTCTTCGGAAATACGCTCCGCCGCCAGTGACTCGGGCGGCGCAGGTGCAAGTGCGCGAGTGCCGCTCTAGCCGAGGCCGCGGGTGATCGGACCGGAGACTATTGTCCGTCATCCGCAGAGAGGCTGATCGCACCACAACGACTGATGTCCCGGGACAGGGACGTCGAGAGATGAGGGTACCTGAAAGGGCATTCCGTCGGACCGACCACTAAGGACTAAGAACTTGGCACAGGTGGTCGGTCCAACGACGAAGGCGAAGTGGATACGGGTGAGTTATGGGCCCGTGCGTCGTCCTTTCGTTGCTCCGGACGGAATGGACGATGTGTGCGCTGACCATAGCCCACCCACAAAAAAAAAATACTATCTCGTTTGACTAGTATACCAGTGTCGTAGTTTCGATTCCCACAGAGGACATTACTTTGTACAATCTATAAATTGTTGTTCTGAGTCTGGATAATATTTGTGTCAGTTAAGTTATATATTTGTAAAGTCCTCCGTAATACAAGGATTATGTCCTCAGTGAAGGATGTAATGTTTTTAAAGAAATATATTTTAGTACATTAATTATGTAGTTTAATTCTTATTTCTGTGTGGTGACGGAGTATGAATAAAATTCACCAATGCCTATCTTGCCCATGGATGTTGTAGATGACGATTAAGGGATATAATACGCAAATAGCATCGCTAGAGAAGAAAACTCGAAATAAAACCCTATTCCAACCTGTCTGACCAGCAGGTTACACTCTTGCGCCATTAGGCATGTATATATAAATACGTGAAGCGAAAACTTTGTACCCCTTTTTACGAAAATTACGTGGATGGACAAGTATGAAATTTGGCACAGTTGAAGTATATAATGAGGAGAAGTGCACAAAACTGAAAGTTCATATAATAATGGATTAGAAATACATTAAATTCATTAAAAAAGGCATTACGCTCACTACAACGCAATCGCTACACACACACACACACACTGTGTGCGCGTGTGTGTAGCCTGTGCGTCTGCGTGAATGTGTTGCGTAGCAACGCTTATATACTTTGTTTACGGATTTGTTTGTTTACGGTTAAAATCTCTGATCGAACTGAATGTCAAACAATCATAATTATGATGACAATGTCTACTAAAGATTTGTGCTTATATATTAGTTATTAGTGAAATACAGCTTGCTCAATTTACAATTATACATAAATAAAATTAAAGAAAATTGTGAAGTAGAAAAATTAATTAAAATGAATTATGGCCGAATTTCGACCACACGCCGACCACTAGTTTGAAAGAAATATGTCATTATTAGTAACACGTGTGTGTAACAGGAAAGGGTAAAGTTCATCATAAGAATAGTAATATTTCTTTTCCGAGTACTGACGGAGTAAGAATACAATTCACCACTCCCTCTCTTGCCCTTGGGTGTCGTAAAAGATGACTGAGGGTAATACATATGCATAAAACTCTATACAAACCTGTATGACCAGCATGTTACAGTAAGATTAATTTCCCTTCTATAGTGGAGGAGGCTCGAGCCCAACAGTGGGACGTATATGAGCTAAAATAATGTTGATAATAATGACATTATTTAGTTATAAAATAAACTAGAATAGGAATTAACCCATTCCGCTAAGTAATATTAAATATAAAAAAGTCTACACCGTTACAGCCACACCGTTACACCATTTACTATTTATATACATTCCAGTAAGTGCAAAATATGAAACAAAAATATACAAAAAGGCAATAAATAAAGCACTTAATTTCGCTGTATATATAATTACATCTATAAAAGTTATCATCCCACATCCCTCTAATGGGTATGAAATATTTACATATTAACACAACGGTTAGTTTGCGAAAACTAAAATTACCATATCACTCAATTTCCGTATACAAAGTAATATGCAAAGAAATCGCACCCACATCCGCCCGCTAATGACCATAAGTTAAATACAACGTAGAATGAAATACATATCCCTGCTGGGACTACTCCTGTCTCTGGAGTCTTTTAGATCTGCTGGGAAATTACCAGGTTAGATTAAACTTACCTGCCAAAATAGTCAAAGAAATTTACTTCTACTTCAAAAGTTAAGGTTTCATGTACTGTTTATTTTGTAAATTTATTATTTTATATCTAGTTATCTTTTTATACCTTCCTATGAACTTCGCCATTATCTAAATATAATAACCATAGGTATTACATACTAGCAATCCGCCCTCGCTTCGCTTCGGTTTCAGTCGCCTTACCCGCGTAGTTCCCGTTCCCGTGGGAATACTGGGATAAAAATATCCTATGTTACTCCCTGATATTATAGCTTGCCATTGGTGAAAGAATTTTTGAAATCGGTTCGGTGGTTTAAGCGTGAAAGCGCAACAAACAAACAAATAAACAAATAAACTTACTTTCGCATTTATAATATTAGTAAGGAAGTATATACTGAGGTGTGGCGGTTAATAATTCTTAATTTTTTCGTAAACACACTTATCGATTAGTGAAAAAAATTAAAAAATCATTTATTCAAAGTATACGCTATCGCTTGCTATACATTTTTGCTATCTGTGTGGTAAATTGTGCATGCCCTCCCACAAATAAATGTACACTTTTTGAGGTGATCCATTAGTTAACCCAGTTTTTTAAATCTTCATAGTTCTCGAAGTGCTGCATAGAGAGTGCGTGTGACATCGATGAAAACATATGAAAATCTGATGGAACCAGGTCCGGTGCGTATAGTGGATGTGGTGACAGTCCCCAGTTAAACGTAAAAATTATGTCCTTAATCGCTTTCGCTGTGTGTGAATGTGAATCACCTTTCCGTGTCTTGATGCCCATTCTGGTCTTTTTTCTTCCAACGCATGCTTTAAACTGACCATTTGTTGACGGTAGCGGTTAGCATTAACCGTTTCACCCAATTTTAGAAGCTCATGGTACACGACACCCTTCTGATCCCACCAGACGCACATCAATACCTTTTCTTCAAAGCGATTCGGTTTCGCGGTGGATGTTGATCGCTGACCTGGGTCAAAACATGATTTTTACGTTTTGGGTTCTCAAAATAGATATATTTCTCGTCCCCAGTCACGATTCGATGCAAAAAACTTTTGTGTTCATGTCGAGAAAGCAAAACTTCGCACACTATTTTTCGCTTTGCCATCTTTCTGTCGTTGAGTTCATGTGGTACCCATTTTCCTGCCTTCTGAATTTTTCCCATGGCATGCAGACGATCACCAACCATTTGGTGACAAACGTTTAACTTCTCTGCCATTTACTGTTGGGTTTGCGTATTATCTTCGTCTAACAGTTCTTGTAGATCGGCATCCTTAAATTTTTTCAGTTGACCTGGACGTTCTTTGTCGTTTAAGTCGAAATCACCGCTTTTGAAGCGTTTATACCACCGCACATAAGCGTCTTGCGTAAGGTAATTGTTGCCGTAAGTTTGTACAAGAATTCGTCGGCTCTCACTCGCGATTTTCTTTTGGTTGTACAAAAAAAGCAACACGAGCCGCAAATGCTCTTTATTTGGCTGGTAACTTGACATTTTCAAAACACAAAAAAAACAATGACACTAACGCGATACCGCACAAGTATTTATGTCGTTTTGACGCGCATTGACGTAGCAACAAAATGACATAAGAAATAAGGGTGCAAATTAATGCGTGCATTCAGCACCATCTCTGAAAAAAAATTACTAATTATCAACTGCCACACCTGGTAAGTGGATCCGAGTGATGACGGAGCAATTCCGTGTGGTGACGGAGTAATTCTGTGTGGTGAAGGAGTAAAAATAAAACTCATCATCCCCTTTTACGCCCGTGGGTGTCGTAAAAGAAGACTCAGGGATTAAATATGCATATTTAACGTCTATGCAAGAGAAGGAAAACTCAGAAAAAAACTTTATCAACCCGTCTGACCAGCGTATAGTAGATCAATTATCCTCCTAGGCTTAAGCCCTACAGTGGTGCATATATGAGCTGAGATGATGATGATGATTTAGTAGATATCTATATATTAATACATGATGGAAAGACTCGGTACCCCTTTTTACGGCAAACCCGAGGATGGACCAGTATGAAATATGTCATAGTGGGAGAATACGAATAATACACGTACGCATGCACGGACGCACGCACGCACGGACGCACGCACGCACGAACGCATGCACGCACGCACACACTCACATACACACACACACGTCTACCCTAATGTTTATGGTTAAAGTCTGTGATCGAACTGAATGTCAAACAATCATAATTATGGTGACGATTTCTAGATCTATATAGATATTTGTACTTATATATTAATTATTACTATAATGCAGCCTGCTCAATATACGTACATATGTATATACTTAAAAAGGAAATTGTTTTGCAGAATAATAAATTTAAATTAATTATGATAGTCCGGTCAAATTAGACATTCGAAGTTACATAAATTTGCAACAAGCTGAAAATGCTTTCATTGGTTTAAAACATGATTAAAAATAATATCAGAAGTTCCGAATCATTCCAGTACCAGTACAAAATTTTTTATTTGGGGTCAAAGGTCAAAAATCTCGAAAAAAATAAGTTTTTGGGCATTTTCAGGAAGACGGTAAGTTTTATCGCAAAATTATATGAAACAAAAATTGTAGCTTATAAAATTCCCTATAAAAAATGTATTTACATTTTTTTTCCTTAGAGCCACCGTTTCTGAGATATAGCGCGTTAAAAAGTTGTAAGCGTCATAATATGCACACGTTTCCACGCCACCCATGAGGTAGTGTACTTAGCGAGTATTATTTACATTGATATCAGCATTGTCTGCAACGTATTGAACAAATATGCCACTTTCTAGCGGTATAATATGAGGAGGACGATGGAAAACTGCTGCAGCTTCGTACATTATTGTGTCATTATAAGATGCACACAAACCAAAAGATGAAAAAATTTGTATGAGGCGTTTAGAACCGAATCGTCAGTGAAAGAAAACTGCGAGTCCTAATTCTAATTTAGATTTAAAAGACCTTGGTCGAACAGCAGTCACAATACTATGGCAAATATTTGTACATATTAATTTTAAATGATCTAAATTCGATTGTTTATTTTTTAAAATCACTTTTTCCGTCAAATATGTCAAGGATTCTGGAATTTACTCCTTTAAGTCTTCAAACATACAATCTGGCGGAGGGTAGTTAGAATTATCAAACACAGCCGTTTGAATATCTTTGCGAATAATAGCTGCTTTTTTTTTGGGGTAGGTTGCGGTCGGCGCTCTCCTTGCACCACTCCGCCCGGGGCGACAGAGGGGCGTAAGCACGCGCACTCGCAACCCACCCGCGCGGCACGGCGCCTTCGTCGTTGGGCTGACGTCAGTGGTCGGCCCGACGGAATACCCCCTATTTGGGGTACCTTCCCATCAACCGACGTCCCCCCCTCGGGGAGGGTTCGCTTGCACCTCCGACAACCACCGCTAGAAACCGGCGAGCATTTCCACCTCCAAGTCCCACGGGGGAGTCACGGACAACAGGCACGCTGCCTCCGTCGCCACCGTGCGGTATCCGCGTATGGCCCTGACCACCATGGCCCTCTGTGTTCGCAGAAAAGCCCTGAGTTGGACGGTCAGGGACCCCGCCCACACCGGTGCGCCGTACAGGGCCGTCGACCGGATGACCCGCGTACAGCCATCGACACGTAGCGCTCGGTTCGCCCACGTTCGGCATATGCCACGCTGTAGCGGATAGAGTGGATGCCGCGCCGACGAGCCGTGGAGTGAGCCTGGGGAAATGCTCCCGAAATCACCAATGCCCGTCGAGCACCAGGCCCAAATACCTCATATGGGCACGGATATTGATTTCAACCGAATGGACGGTGATCGACACGCCAATGGGAGGGCCTATACGGGGCCTATGGAACAAGAGGGCGTCCGTCTTGTCCAGGGCCACCCTCAACCCCAACGCCTCGATCCGCCTGATGATCTCTTCTGTGCCTAGAGTCGCCAGGCTTGCCGCCTCTTGTAGCGTCCCACCGCGGGCGTGACGAGCGTGCCGTTGCCGTAACAAATCACGCCCAGCCCGGGCGGGAGGCTTTCCCTCGACGCCCAGTCATAGCCGATGTTCCACAGGGTGGGTCCGAGGACCGACCCTTGTGGGATACCGCACGTTATGGATGTTCGCATAACGTCCCCTACTTGGTTGGTGTAGAGGACGCTGCGCCCCTCCAAATAGTCCACCACTAGCCGCCTCAGGTAAGCTGGCAACCCGTGATACCGGAGCACCTCCCTGATGCAGCTGAATGGCAGACTATTGAATGCGTTGGCGATGTTCAGGGACACCACCAACAGCACTCCCCGCCAGTGACAGCCTCAGTCGTCACGGCCCTCAGGCGCAACAGAGCTGCGATCGTCGAATGACCCCTCCTAAACCCAAACTGGGCGTCTGACAGATCGGACCCCGTGCTGACGAGGTGCCACTCGATGCGAGCAGCCAGCACCCTCTCTAGTAGCTTGCCCGCATCGTCTGGGGCCGTCATGGGTCTGTAGGCCGAGGCCGACTGTGGAAACCGTCCCGGCTTCGGCAGGAGCACCAGCCTCCCCTCCTTCCAGCACCCAGGGAATCACCCAGACGCCAAACACGCGTCGAACAGACCCCTGAGGCAAGGACCCAGGTGGTCGAGGACCAGGGCCAGCACACGGTTGGGAAAACTGTTGGGCCAGGGGGCGGTGGATTTGCCGCCCATGCGCGCCACCGCCACTGCCACCTCCATCTCGGGTGCCGTGATGGGTGGAACACTGTCATCGTCGCCCTCCCGGTCAGTGTCTGGCGAAGCCATGCGGGGACATCGGGGGCATATGTTCCGCCCGTCGTGGAAACAGGTCCTCGACGACCCGGATGAGGAGGCTAGGCTGGAGAGTTTCTGTGAGGGGGCGGGGGGTCGTCCGCGCGCGAAGCATACTCAGCACCGCATGATAGGGGCGACGCCAGGGGTCACGGTCGAGACCATCCATCATCTCCTGCCGATTGATGTCCTTGGCAGTACGGACGGCCAGCCTGAAGTCGCACATCGCGGTAGCCCTCGTAAAGCTGGCTCTCCCTCTCCACGTCGCGATGGCGTCGCCGGCTGCGGATGTAGGCCGTAGGCGCAACGACACGCGAATCGGTGGTCCGCCAGCTCCCGGGACCACCAGTGGAGCGAATAATAGCTGCTGCAGCTTTTAGAATACTTAATCGTTCTTCTTCTTTATTCATATTATGACGCTTACAACTTTTTAACGCGCTATATCTCAGAAAAGGTGGCTCTAAGGAAAAAAAATATAAATACATTTATTATAGAAAATTTTATATGCTACTATGATTGCGGGTGTGCGTGCTTATGCCCCTCTGTCGCCCCGGACGGAGCGAGGAGTGCGCCGACCGCAGCCCAACCCAAAATAAAAAAATATCGCCTTTTAAAACATTGTCCTTTACCTCTTGAAATACCAAATGAGTTATTAAAAAAACATAGGCCCGACTAATATCGGATAAAATAATTTGGCCCTCACGCCACCATCCGGCATAATCTAATTACATTATTTTATCGAATCTCGTTGAAACATTTACTAGTTACTAGTGGTCACAGAAATAAGCTTATATGCATATACACAGGTCAACACATACATATTATATAACTTACTTTTTGGAGTTCATCGCATTCTAATAAAAAGATATCCAAAGTTTTCCTTTCAGAAATTAATATATAGATTCTACTGAAATATCGTGCCATTCATAGAATTCAATATGCTGAATGTTCTTAGATATAACTTGTAGAAATACAGTAGTATGATAAACACACATGCCCACAACAGCACAATAAATATTTTCTTATGTTGAATACAAAATGATGAATGATATAATAACACATAAATCAAATAGAGACGATAAATATAAGTTAACTTTGAACTATGTTTTAGTTAGAATATTTGCCCAAAGTTTTGTTTAAAGGTATGCCTTTGTCTTAAACTTGATGGTACCTATATATTGTGTGACAGCATGTTAGGTACTATGATAACATTTAATGTTACTAACATATTACTAGAGAATATTAAACGTATTTTAATGAAATGTCAATAGCGTCGTAAATAATATCATCATCGCAGCCCACATACGTCCCACTGTTGGGCTCAGGCCTCCTCCACAATGGGAGGGAATTTGACCTACTATACCATGCTGGTCAGACGTGTTGGTATAGGGTTTCATTTCGAGTTTTCCTTCTCTTGCACAGATGTTATGTGCACATTATATCCCATAGTCGTCTTATACGACATCCACGGGCAAGATAGGGAGTGGTGAATTGTATTCTTACTCCGTCACCACACGGACAAAATAATATAGAAATATTATTTAAATATTACGCTCCTCGCTAACATAGTTGTGTCATGAGAGATAACTTTTCTTCTCACACAACTTTTCTGCGAGTTCGCATTTAGGAGTACACCAATCTTGCATATGAGTATTGAAAAAGACTATTACAAGCTTAAACTTGCTTAAGCTTAAGATGTTAACATCTAGGTTACCTTCCTCTAATTGCCGTCTGGTCAACAATTATACTTGAGGGAAATTGAAATAAATCTGCCATATCAAGCTGCTCTAATACGTTGGCAAACAGTTTTATTTAAAACTAGCAACCCGCCCTCGCTTCGCTTAGGTTTTAGTCGTTTTACCCGCGTAGTTCCCGTTCCCGTGGGAATACCGGGATAAAATATAGCCTAATTTACTCCTTGGCTTTCCATTGGTGAAAGAATTTTTGAAATCGGTCCAGCCGTTTTTAAGATTTCCCGGAACAAACAGACAGACAAAATTTTTTTAATTTGTATTTTAGGCATAGGTGTCATGCAAATAACCGTGTGAGCATGAAAAAAGCCTATTATTTTGACATTACAAACAGACACTCCAATTTTATTTATTGGTATAGATTATCTTTCTGCTGCAGTTCTATTATCTTCTTACATCCCTAAATTGATTTTCAAGACCCATGAAAAGAGAAGGGATGGAACCATTGTATCTATGTACATGTCGCATTAAATTTTCACACAAAAGTCGGGCAATCGCGCTTAATGAAGTCTACTTTTTGACTTACACCTGTCCAATATCAGAACCTGGAAAGCTTTCAACTCGAGCTACACAATCGCTTCGAATGTCTAGATGAATGCGAATTTCCGAACGATATGAACAACACGTTCGTGGAAACTCGCTTGACGAACCGGCAACTGTTGGGTAACGACGTGGCGAAAGTTTCAGGGTGTCGTCAGATGCAGGTGCCACAGTACCGCACTTTGTGGTGAAACATGAGGGACGCCTACGTCCAGCAGTGGACAGCGATGGGCTGAATGATGAATAGAATAATAGGTGTAGATAGATACCTAGATATAATTATGTTCAAAGGTATCTTGTAGAATGGTCACTCAGCGGAATGCAAAAACAAGAATGGGACATATGTTATGAAGTTGTACCAAAATCTCCCAAAATATTAAGCAGACTAAATTGCCTGAAATTGTCATGAAAGAATGAACACCATCATAAGGTTCGATTGCTCCCCAAAAATACATCAATAATTTTTTTTTATTTTCACATTTTCCAGTTAGCTTTGGTGGAAATGACTCAAGTGGAAAGAGGAGATGTCTCATTTGTCAGAGGGTGGGCTTTTAGAAAATCCGTTGTTGATATTCAAAAAGTAGAAGGTACTGGAAGGTAAAATAAGTAGAGCCATCTAAAAAAAGAAATGAGATGCCATCAAAAACAAAACTTGTAAAAAAACAAGTCTCGCAACTCAATTCTACCATAAAAAGTCGTGAGATCCATGTAATACTAAGTCGGTTAATTTATTCAGTCTAGAAAAAAACAAAAAAAAAGAGACCATCCCTTTATCTCGTGACATTTATTGATCTTTTTAACCGAATTTGAAAACGCAATAGAAGAATCAAATAATCTATGCGTATTACGTATTAAAAAAATATTATTATTATTTGTGGTTATATTAGTGACTAGTTATTACGATTTAAAGCACATTCCTAAAGTAATAGATGTGTCTATATTATGTAAGACGTTTCTGATCTAGTCCACAGTACTTTCATTTTAATCAAATTTTTACACTGAATAAAATAAATAATGTTATAAATATTGACAGTATGGCAGTGTTTTCCTTGAGTCGCGTATATTTATATTATTCAATAATTCCTATAAGAACAGAATATACAGTTTTAATTCAAGCTATTCCTTAATTACATTACGACGAAAGCAGAAAACAACTCAACACGAAGCGTGCAATTTAATTTTAAAACCAAATTAAAATAATTGTTTAATTCTCAATACGTGATTTAAAAAGGTCAAACGTCAGGAAATCCGCTTTAAACTAATTGAAAAAAATTACTAAACAGGCTTCGTAGACATAAAATTAAAATCTTTTGATCTGAATTGCACAATAAATGCGTAATAATGATAAACATTACTGCAGGGGCTTCGTATTTACTAATTAAGTGAAGCTTTTGCAATCGCATATGCGCATTAAGCGCATATATGAATCGTAATTGGTAATACAAATACACAATCAAATGTTGTATACCATTACAACGGATTATTACGAACTTCAAACATATTTAAAAGTAAATTGTGTTTCAGTATAACAGTCAACTATCTATCCAGGTTATTATAATCTTCTACAATAATCGGTGTGTGTCTTCTATATTAAATGGTTTTGCATGTGGCGAGGGAGTAAGAATACCTATATATTGAGATCGACATTAAACACGTTAATAAACTGCTCAGTAGTATTGATCTGAATAAATCCGCTGGCCTTGATCACCTTTCACCGAAACTTATTATTGGATGTGCTGAAACTCTTTCACTACTGGTAAGCCTTCTATTCATGAAGTCTCTCGCCACGTCTACTGTCCCTCATATATGGAAGTCTGCGTATGTAATTCCCGTTCACAAGAAGGGCTCTAAGCATGAGATTGGCAACTACAGGCCAATATCTAAATTGTGTATACTTGCTAAAATATTTGAAAGAATTGTCAACGATCAAGCTTACGCCGTATTTAAAAATAGTTTCAGTTCTTCACAACACGGTTTCTTAGAGGGTAGGTCAACAATCTCAAATTTAATTTTATTAAATGATTATATTACGAAACCAATGGACTGTGGGGCATAGGTCGATGTAGTGTATTCCGACTATAGTAAATGTTTTGACAGGATTGTGAGACTATTGTGATATAGTCTAAAAATGAAATTACTCAACACTGGCATAAGCGGTAATCTATTATGCTGGTTCTGTTCTTATCTAGAAAATCGGACTCAGGCCGTTGTTATCAGTAACTATATCTCTAGTTGGATTTTGATCCCTAGTGGTGTGCCCCAAGGATCCTTAATGGGGCCTTTACTGTTTATTATATTTGTTAATGACATTCTTGTATTCAGAATTCAAACCTTCTCTGTTTTGTCGAAGATATGAAGATTTTCTCTTCTATATCGTCGGTAAAAGATATGGATGCTCTCCAATTAGATCTTTTGCGCCTAGATAATTACTGTCAATTAAATAAGCTTGATCTTAACCCAGCTAAATGTTCGGTAGTCACCTTTAGTCGAAAGTGATTACAAATATCGACATCTTACAAGTTTCTACCTGTCTGTCTGATGGTTTTTTAAATATTTCCTAGTACTAATAAGCTATGAAGTTATGACGCGCTTATAAGTTTAAATAAACCGAATATTATGCGACATGTTGGATGTGTGTCACTTTGTGTATATTGTCTGTTATGTCGTAAAGGGTGCAGGGTAATCTTATAAGTTTCATGTTTTCTGTCTGCTCAAAAAATCATATTTATTGTGCATGTGGTGTTTACCTTTAATTAGATGTTACATTGCCATTTGTATTTTAATATGTATATTGTTAAGTATCTATGTAAACAATCTGTTGGTGAACCAAATAAATAAATAAATAAATAAAAAATCTTACGAACTCAAGGGTCAATTATTGTCCAGGTGTGATGGGGTACGTAACCTTGGCGTCTTCACGATTCGAAGGTGCAATTTGACATCCACATCGAACAAATTATAGCCAAAGCATCAAATTAGGATTTGTAATGAAGATGTCGAATGGCTTCAAAAAAGCTAAAACATTTAAAATACTTTATTGTACTTTTGTTAGAAGCCACCTTGAATACGCATCGCAAATATGGATTCCTCGCTACAATAAATACATCGATCGCATCGAAAGTATTCAGAAGCGCTTTATGAAGTTTCTGTGCTATCGGCTACACATTCCTTATAGCTCTTCTGATTACATCGACCTATGCAAGAAGTTCCATATTCAACCTCTATCAAATCGACGACGATTGGCTGATTTTTCTTTCCTTTTGACCTTCAAAATTTGATTGAGCAACAAAATTGACTGTCCCAGCATTTTACACAAGCTGTATTTTAATGTGCCTCAGAGATCGACTAGATACAACCCACCAATAGGTATTCCATTATCGTCCTCTAATTATAGGCAGAATTCATATATTGTGCGAGCGAGCAAAGATTTCAACAAACTATGTAAAGAGTTTTCTTTTGACCCTTTCAATACTGAGAGCGACGTGGCACGGAGACAGCAAAATCTTAACCTTTTTATTAATTAATTATCATTATTTTTCCTTTTTCTATCATACTCTGTGTTGTTGTTCATTAAGATGTTACAAATATTTATCGGACTTACTGTAGGTGTGTACCACTGCTATCCGTGAAAACCTGTTATTGGCTTTATGTTTCTTACTCTAGTTTTCATTACTATTTTGTACAGCTGTTGGTTTTCCAAGTACTAAATAAATAAAAAATAAATAAATAAATATATAATGCACTGCTCTCTTTCTTGTGCTTGGGTGTCGTAAAATACGACTAAGAGATATAATGTGCATATAACATCTACGCAAGAAGAATGAAAGAATGAAAACTCGAAATGAAACTCTGTACAAACCTGGCTGATCAGCGTGATACAGCAGGTCAATTTTTCCTCCTATTGTGGAGGAGGCTTTACTCTCCTTTATCATCAGCTTCATCATTTCAGCCTATCGTCGTCCACTGCTGGACGTAGGCCTCGCTCATGTTACGCCACAAAGTGCGGTTCTGTGCCGCCTGCATCGAACGACGCCCAGCAACTTTCACCAGGTCGTCGGTCCACCTAGTGGGGGGCGTCCTACACTGCGTCATCCGATACGCGGTCGCCACTCGAGAAACTTTCTTCCCCAGCGGTTGTCGGTTCGTCGAGCGATGTGGTCTGCCCATTGCCACTTTAGCGTGCTAATTCTTCGTGCTATGTCGGTTACACCCGTTCTTCTGCGGATTTCCGTATCCCGGATTCTATCTCGCAGAGAAATTCCGAGCATAGCCCACTCCATAGCACGCTGAGCGACTTTGAGCCTGGTTATGAAGCCTACATTTAGGGACCACGTTACCGTGCCGTAAGTTATCACTGGTAAGACACACTAGTCGTAGACCTGTGTTTTCAGACACTGAGGTATGTTGGAAGAGAAGATCCTCTCCTTTATGGGGTAATAAAATTATTATGTTAATAATTGGTTAAAGTATTCTTTAATTCTCAAGATATTGATATCTGGTCAACTTTCATAGAAGTAAAACTTATATGAGAGGACATACAACTTTTGTGTATGGGTTTGGATAATATCGAGTGGAAACAGTATTGTAGTTACTTGTCTTCAGATATCGGAGAAGAGTGAGATATGCTCTTCTCCGTTTCACAATTTATGCTATTCAAAATTATTGATGAATAATTAAAATGTTCACTGTAATACAAAAGATTTACTTCTATTATATGTCTTTGCAACATCCATGTGGTGACTGAGTAAGAATACAATTCACCACTCCCTGTCTTGCCCGTGGATGTTGTAAAAGACGATTATGGGATGTAATATGCACATAATATCTGTGCAAGAGAAGGAAAACTCGAAATGAAACCCTATAACAACATGCCTAACCAGCATGGTATAGTAGGTCAAATTCCCTCCCGTTGTGGAGAAGGCCCGAGCCCAACAGTGGGACGTATGTGGGCTGCGATGATGATGATGATGAATTTATTACATTCTCATCGCTATTTAGCTTTTTAACACTCAATACCGGATATAAACCTCTAAGTAGCAATTTTTTTTATGCCGCAATATATGGGGATGGGTAGGAAACCTAGCTGAAGCCATGTATTATTCCAAAATCGTCTACATGCATGCAAAATATTATATAAGCTATTGAAACTGTTAGCTGAATCTAAGTATAAAATGATGAATGATGTGTTTAAAAGCATATTCGCCGCTTGAGGACTTCACAAAACCTTTATCAAAACGAAAAAAAAAGAAACTAGACAAAGTGTATTGTCATCATCATCATCTCAACTCATTTACATCCCCCCTGCTGTGCTCAAGCCTCTTCCACAACAGGAGTAAAATTGACCTTATTATACCAACACATTTATTCATATTCAACGTCAACTTAAAATATGTTAAGTTTCGGTAACTCATTTACATCCCCCCTGCTGTGCTCAAGCCTCTTCCACAACAGGAGTAAAATTGACCTTATTATACCAACACATTTATTCATATTCAACGTCAACTTAAAATATGTTAAGTTTCGGTAACGCAAGGAGATAATTGAACAAAAACGGTCACGGCAGAAACTGAATAATTATGTTTCTTTAAAAGTAAGTAATAGGCGAAGAAGGAGAACTTTGGGAATAATAAATCAGGAAAACGGATTTGGGAGAAAACTGTTCTTTTATTTAGCGCCATCTCGTAGGGATTTCGTATACTAATTAGATACTTTCAAAGTATAGTAATTGTGGACGGCTTTAGATTAGTTCCGTAACGTGCGACGTCGATGACGGATTAAGAATACAATTCACTATCCCCTTTCTTGCCTGAAGGTGTCGTTACACAACATTTAGGCAAAACTCGAAAACTACTCCGTACTAACCTATCTGACCAATGTAAATATAAGGTCAATTTTCCTCCAATTTTACTAACATTTTACTCACCTAGTTTGGGCTGTGCTGTGTTTAATGTACCTACATTTATGTGTAATGGATTCTTTTTGGTAATATACATTATTATTATTATGTATATCCGAGTTTCATGGGATCTTTCCAGGGAAGATACCCGGAACTTTGAAAGGCTTACATGGAGATATGGATCCAACACGCAGAGGCCTCTGGAGAAATTTAATCTAAAAATGGGATGGGACGTCAACCGATGACATTACACGTTTGCACATAACACTCGTGGACCAATAACGGTAGGTGTAATACAGGGATGATCGATGAACATCGATGTTGAAAGGAAAACATCGATGTTGTTATAGGCAAAATATCGTAACATATCCATGCAATAAAACGTATCCATTGTACTGACTTTCCTAAAAAAAAAGGTCATCAAAATTCTCGCCGGAGAATTTTAGCGATAATGGACAATGACATCGACGTTTTTGGATTATCGAGGTTCACAACAAGCCAGGGTGGCTTACTTAAATCGATAATATTATAATAACATGCATACTTAAATCGATTTATCGTGAGTATCAAGTACCGAGTCGTATGGTTAATCACTAGTTACACCGCTAATAGATATATGTATCTATACTTCGTGGGCAGTGTTGCCACAATGAGGGGAAATTCCTCTTTTGAGGGGAAATTAGGGTCCAGAGGTGAAGGAAACAGGAAAATTGCGGTAAATCATGGGTAAAGCCTAGCCTAAAATATTGCGGAAAATTTTAGGCTAGGCTTTACCCTACGTTTTACTGTACCTATAAAAGAAACAGTGGCAGCACGTGCAGGTTTTATATATTTTTGGTCGGTATACATGACAACGATATATCGTAGCGATTTGACTGCGCAGACCGTTTGTGCAGTTTTTTTTTCCGAGTCACCGTCTGCCAAAGTTCAAGACGTTAAAGGTATTGAAGGCAGACGACAGTTTAAATCAATAGTCTTAATTAAGTTAACCAATCCATCGAACCTCCAACCCCATAATCAGATTTTAGTTATCATAATCACACAATAGTTTTACACCTACCATTGCCAGTCCACGTGTGTTATGTGCAGACATGGAGTGTCATCGGTAGACATCTCATCCCATTTTAACATTAAATTTTTCCAAAGGCCTCTGCGTGTTGGATCCATATCCCCATGTAAACCTTTCAAAGGACCAGGTATTTTCCTTGTTTTTAACAATATGGAAGATAGCCGTGAAACTAGGAGATACATGAATAATGATAATAATTGCAACAACCGGGCATTATTGAAAGAGTTAATATAAAGTTATAATTTGCTTCTGGAATAAGAAAAGTAAAGACTATCATAACCGCAACAAGAAATATGCTGCCTACGATAGGCTAATTGATATGTACAAACCTATTGATTCTAATGCCAATAAGGAGACCGTAGTAAAAAAATTCAATAAATTCACATGAGAGTATAACTTCCTTTTAAAAAGCCAATTTCTACACCACATACCACATACGTCACTCCAGAGGCCTCTGCGTGTATGTTTTACGTGTGTGTCTCTCTCAATAAATTTACATGAGAGATACTTTCAGTCGTCAAGTCATATGATTTCCTTTTAAGAAGCCAATTTCTACACCACATACAACGTGATTTTCTTTGCTGTTTACATAAATTCAGCGACTAGCGTCGCCAGTGTTTTATCGTCTTCCATCACGGATGACATGATTCTCGCCTGAATTTCTGCTGCAAATGGACGATCGCCGCAGATATCATAAACGTGTATACGATCTATGGACGTTCAATTAACTGCACAAACGGTCTACGCCGTCAAATCGCTGCGATATATCGTTGTCGTGTATACCGACTATTAGAAGGCAATCGCAGCTTTTTGTTTTAGTTATTACACTAGTGTCATAGCTAAGAACTACAGCAGAATAACTATGAAGGGGAAATAAGTCCCGAAAAGGGGAAATCTTAATTGAAGCGTGGGGAAAGGCAATCTTTAAAGTGGAAACACTGTTCGCGGGTCTGTACTACCAGTGGCAGAAAAGAGAACTAAGATCTGGTGTTTCATATTGTGACCATGAATACTATACATAAGCCTATACCTTTTGACCTCCTGTCTATCTATACTCCGTGTTGAATACGTACATTTGTGTGCCAAAACAATAACCCGTTTTAAAATTTTATAGAACGCCAACTAGTGAACTCAAAATAAATTATTAACCTCAACACATATTTAGCGTTTACTAATGAGAATAGATGATTATTGAATAAAAATCAACATTTTCTGGAAAAAAGAAATCGTGATATTTTACTTATACTTCATGCCATATTAGTTCCTGTCGTCATCTGTTCTTTTATGCATATATACTGGTACAAAATAATTTCGATGTTTCACATCTGCCAGGGTTCTTAGCGACGGTTCCCTTTTTTATCTATCATCTGCCTTCAATTCCTTGCATTGTATTTAACGGTAACAGACGGTGACTCGCCAACTCACTGGATGGGCCCCGCTAAATGGTCGCTACAAACACACAGGCCATATGGGCAACAGGGGGTAGCATTGGTGCGTGTAACTTAGTGTGCAACGCCGGTTTCACCATCGCAAGTATATACGGCGAGCCGCAGTAGTTTCCCCGTAGTTATGCCCTTGAAAGTGATACTTCCATTTCCAAGCATATAGCTCTGGCGACCCCTCTCTGACCAGAGTTGAGAATCCTACAGACACTGTTCGGTTTCTACTCCAGCCAGCCAATAAACGCGAGCTGGGCTGATTATCTGCGGCAAATCTGAGGCGACTATCTGAGGCTTGAGCTCAACCGTGGGTCGTATATGAGCTGAAATGATGTTGATAAATGATGACTGAAATCTATAGACTCTATGCCTGCAGTATTTATTAGGGCAAATAAGTTTAATGAGCTGTAATAAAATAGGATTATTTACGGTATGTAGCTCAAGATTTACTATGGGTCCGTAATAAGATTATGGATAATATGTATGTATTTATAAATAGATGAGCAAAGCATGATCATAGTCACGTTCTACAACCTAAGCGAAGGAGTAAATAAAAATGCAGTTTAAAAAATACTACAGCTCATATAATCGAAGTTACACTTTCATTTCATCAACAATGATCACAAAAGTTTCATTTCTTTTGTTACGCACCGCATAGAATATTCCGTTGGCATACAACTTACAATTGAACATAATTATTTAAAAATAATTTTACTGGAACCATACGTTTATAATATTTTTTTTATTATATTTACATTAAAAATCGCCAATACAATTGGTATTTACATAATTACTTCTATACATAGTGTCTTATGATTTTGTCGCATATATTTACAAATTATACATACCTTAAATAACGTTTTGGTCAATTTCTTATTTTTATATAAATAGGTTTTTATTTTGAATTTAGCTAAAATTGGGACTCACTCGCAAAAGTGTTCGAATGATAAATATATTTTAGAAGGGATATAAATTATTCTAATCCATAGGAAAAGAGTTTTAAGTGAAAAAGTATAATACCAACACTTTTGTGATAATGCATCCATAATAAAACTCTAAAGCAATTAATTAGTGACTAGACTTTAAAATTCATCATAATGGGGACAAGTTATTATGCTACTGTTAGGAAAATTTTGTGATAAGTACCCTAGTTTTACTAAAATGCCACTTTCAATATAAAATACATATATGTATGTATATTGTGCGTGTAATTCAAAATGATCGACATTACACAAAAAGATTACTCCTATATAGAAAAAAAAAACTTTACCGTTATTTCCGTATTGGTTACAATTTATTATTGCAGTAAAACTATAATGCAAGAGAGTAAACAAAGTATAATAAGGTTGATGCCTTTAACTAGGGATCAAAGTCTGCTAATCGTATTGATATTATTATCATTATACTATGACGAAGATCATTATTTAACATGTCTAATAAATAATATTTTCCTAAAGAAAACTTACTAAAAGCATTATAATATCGTAAATAAAAACTATTTTACGGATTTTAATGCATTTGTATTTCATTATTGATTGATTGATTCTTGTCCTGGAAATTCATTTTATACCAAAATGTGGATCGAAATTTAATAATTAATTTCTATAGCGGGTAGATATAAATATCTGTAGTAACGATAACTTGTTGGACGTGCATCATCATAGTCAACACCTTACTCCACCCATGACCATAAACTCTGTAAAGTGTTCGAAACGTCCGTAAAATATTTTTATTTGCCATATGTAATACTCACGTAAACATCAGTTAGCATCATAGTAGTTCTTTAACTACGAACATCATTGTGATGTTCGTTTTCATGCTATTATTGCAAATAGCAGACAGAAGAGAGCAGCAGCAGAGAGAACCTAGACACTATGTGGAGGAAGTACCACAAAAACATAAACTCGTTTCTTTTAACAGCTTTTACTAGTATAAATGAGGAATATTGTTATTGAATTAATCACATACATATCAGCTAAAGATTAAATCGCAAAGTGGCAGTTAATAGCTAAACTGAAGGTATCTTAATGGGATTTGTAAAAATGTCGAGGTAGTTACAAATACTAGGGAATATATTAGGTATATTCAAACACTGTTTATTAAAAATTTTAGGAAAAGTTTCTAATAAGATGAATAAGATATTATTTATAATAAATATAATGCAGGAAGTATTTTATTTCTAATTGTAAGCTAAAACCATCGTTATATCTAAATATACTAATTGGTGTTTTGTATAATATTTCTAATAACTATTATATAGGATTACTTCTTACTTCGTCTAATAAAATTATTGTAAATAAATGAATACCCAGGTGGTTTTGACAATAATTATCACTATATTACGAAATAATGGTTTGAGACCAATTCTGTAGCAACGTAGTGGCACGTGCATTGGCATACTGTAGTGATTTTATACGTCTCACCTGCACCGCTGTTAAGAAACCAACGTTTTGTCAATTCTTCAGGGTCAAAACAACATTGAGTTTTACCGACCAATTTCATTATCAGAGTAATTAAGAAGCGCAGGTATCACTCATATTTTGTATTGTATTAATTTATAGTGCAATAAAGTTATTGTATATCGTTTATTGTATCTTCACTGTTACTAAAATAGATTAAAAAATACAATTCTGTATAATTTAGTAATTATTTTATGCAAAAATAGCAGAGATGAGGCGTGCGCGGAAAAATCAATATGTATTTTTAATCAGGTAACCAGTGAGTAAAACATCAGCATACATCAGCATTTAAGATATATAAATTCTACATTAACTTCTACCAGAAAGAAACAATGGTCCTTCGAGCCGGATCTGGTTTCCAAGCATTTTCTTTTTGCTCAGCCCACACCTACGCTATTATTGCATATATTATTTATCAATAGAGAGTATATTTCAGTAACAAATACAAAAGTTGCACTACAAATATTCAGCGTGTTAATAATATAATATAATGTGATGTGAATTACTGTTTTGTGATAACCTTAATAGGTTGAACGCCATGGAGGACACATGTTGGGCGACATTTATGTAGTATTTTGACCCCCTCGGTGCTCAACATGTTAACCAACAATCTGTATCATGTATGCGTATTCACCTATGCGTTCGAGTATGCTTTTGTTATTAAAATTTGGCCCACATTTCTAAAGAGAAATATTTAAAGTTATTATTATTAATTTTTCCAAAATTTCATATATTCAGAGAGAATCTACAAAAGTAACTACGTTTTATTTGTTGCTTTTTTATAGATTACTCATTATTTTATCAGTTTATTATAAATTTTTGATATTATAAATGCTGACAAAACGTCGCCGTTAGCGAACAGAAGAGTTATAAAAGAACTTAATTTTATATATATTTGTAATTTAAACTTGTTTTATTATATAATTATAATAATTATTATTATTTCATAAATATATATCGGTTCTGTGAACTGTTTTACAGTATAGATAAATTAATAGTAAATTTAATAATTTTATAAACTGAAACTCTTTAACAAATATTAATTTGTTTTTGTTGTTTAAACAACGAAATTAAAGGAATCAAATTAAATTCACTTCGTGTATCTAATACTACTCTATTTATTTTTAATATTTATTTCATTTTGTATCTACATTACAATACACTTTGGTCTTCTAGACTATGTACTATAACATGCGTGCCACAGCTAACAAATTGTGTTTATCCTTGAGAATAGTGCTTGAGCAAGTCACCAAAATATCTAACCGATATATTTTATAAGTAACTAGCTATACCCGCAGCTTCGTTCACACTAACGTATTTACTCATTCAATTTCTGTCTCTCAGGCATAGTTATTTTTTCTGGTTGAGTTATGTACCCTATATCATCTGCATCGTGTGAAAATCGATTGATAATTAAGGTCTGAATACGTAACAAACATGCATCCGTATTTTTTATATTAGTTATGATATATGTAGATATTTTTTGAAGTGAAAACTCTTATAGGCTGGCTTGGATGGGGAGTGAATTCAGAGCCACGTGATATATTAACACTAAAACTATATCTGTAGCTATATCAACGTGCCGAGCGGTGTCAAAACCAGATAAATGTAACAAGTTTTAATTTAGATATTTTAATTTAAGATCAAAGAATTATATTGAATATCTAAAAATATCAATTGTTTGTTCATAGTTTTCACTTCTGTCGGCAGTTCTTATAATCGCTTTGTATTTTTTTTATTATATTACAATAACTTCACCAGTAGGTATGAATAACCTTAATACCGTTTACGGAGAAATGTTTCAGTTCTCAAGATCGTTATCAGTATATTCTGGTTGAAAATCTTATAACACTCATTAAACCGAGATACGAAACTGCAACTTGACTATTAATAGTCGTTCTATATTATGTTGGTGTGCTATGCTATGCCTAATACCACCAAAGATGCAGTCATAATTTCAATATAAATAACAAATATAAAATCTTGGGACACTAATGATAACAAAGCTATAACAAAGAATTTGCTCCCACCACACATACACATACAAACTACACAAATCAGATATTTACTATTATGCCCTCAACTTTAAGTTTACCTATTTACATTCATAAGTTATTAAGATAATAAAACTGAATTATCGAAATTTCGTAGTGTTTTAGGCACTATTTAGACAGCCATCAATCTTATGTCTTATACAAAGCCTTACTTATACTATTTTTTTTTATTAAAAAATGTTTACAATCTACATGTCAATAGGCAGGTAGTAACAATTTATTTTACCTAATCATATATCTAAAAATGTGTATACAGATTTATATTAGTGTTTATTACATTGTCAATATCGATAGTCTTTTAATAACTAAAGCGAAATGTTCATTCAAATTATGATTTGAACACAATCTGCTAAATGCTGTCATTATAACATACTAATTGCATCCGCAAATATACTTTGAGAAGTGTTGTGATATTGCTCACTAATATTATAAAATGATAGCGTGTATATGCTTGCATTATTAAAAAAATTATTTTAAAATTTATAAATTATACTTCATTTTGAATTTATCGTAAATAAACCTGCTTTAACTGTTTGAATAAATATTTCAGGATAAGGAACTAAAGCCTTTCAATATCAGCAACTATACCGTGCTATAGATATAAAATATATTTTTGAGGTGCATTCTTTTATATTGAATAAAAATGCATTGTAAATACATGTTAAATTTCAAGTGTATATTCATAAATCCAATATTAATACGAAATGACAAAATGGAGTACTCGCTTTACAATAATTATGATATAAATATTGTGCCACCATTATTATTTAATATTAAAAATGCATATTTATGTGTAACGATTACTTCACTAGTCAATATTATTGGTTTTATTATGTACCTAAAGATATATTATTGATTTTAAATTTGTTCCAAACGATCTTTAGTGGTCTGATATTCGTAAACTAAAAAGTTAATACAACACTGCTTAAAACAGTGTTCTTTATTTCAATATAACTCTAACAAATTGTGAAAAAATTATAGGTAATATTACCTATACTAATGATGATAAGTGTTCAAAATATCATCTAATTAGCTAAAGCGTCTATCGATAAAGCATTTTGTATAATCACAACAGCAAGTCCCGTACCGTCACATTTCATTCACTATCTAACAATATCACTAGAGAACAGTCTGGCACTTCCGAAACTGGGGAACAGCGAAGAGAACTACGGCTGACCTTGTCTCGCACCGCGACGTGGTCCATTGGTATGTCGAGAAAGTCGTTTCACTTCCTAGATAATTACGTTCATCACCAATAGAAGAATAATAATTTGGAAAGTATTTTAATACTATAAATATTATGAATAACATTCATTTATTGTATTTTTGACGTGCAATTTTATAAAAGAATTATTGAAAAGTTATTTATGATTTTTATATATTGTATTTATATAACCAGGTTATTGCAGTTATTGCTTGCTAGGGTGTTGCTGTGTAAAAAAAAATCAAAACGTTATATTTTGAACGTAAATACTTCAGATCTATTTGAACTCAATACTTTTTGTGCAAAGCACTCATTGAGCTAGTATTTTCAAAGATTTGTTTTCTGTAGTAAAACAACTTCCCCGTCAACCTCGTTGGAGCGTAGTTATAAAGGGAGGGTCAGAGGACGGGCGCCGAGTTTCGTCGTGTTCAGCACAGGAGTTCGGAGTTGGAAGGCGGTACTCAGCTGGGTAGAGGCGGTCGAGACGCATGTGGAGCAGGGCTCGAAGGTTGTGGCTGAACTGATGAAGGCGTGTGGGTTGTTGTGCTTTCTGGAGCTGAATGTGTTCTACCAGCTGGTTGTAATATAGGACTTTGTGGCCATGGATGTGACGCCGTAGCTAATGTCCTAAAATGAAAATTTTCATAATAAATCCAAAGTCGAAAATTCTTCATCATTATCATCATCGCAGCCCACATACGTCCCACTATTGGGCTCGGGCCTCCTCCACAATGGGAGGGAATTTGACCTATTATACCATGCTAGTCAGACATGTTGGTATAGGGTTTCATTTCGAGTTTTCCTTCTCTTACACAGATGTTATGTGCACATTATATCCCATAGTCGTCTTATACGACATCCACGGGCAAGATAGGGAGTGGTGAATTGTATTCTTACTCCGTCACCACACGGACAAAAAGTTCTTCATAAAATCCAATTTAAATTCGATAGCATGAACAACTAGCCATAAGCAGATATAAAGAGAAGGAAATTTCCAATCAAACTCAATGTTCCGTACAACATAAAGATAAAGGTTTCACAATTTAATATAATGACTCATGGATCATGAGCGGATATGGATCGTGGGCGCCAAGCAGGCTATTCGAAGCTACTCTAAGTAGGCTTCCGTGTAGTAATTGACTAAGAACTACTCCTTTTCTTGCCTGTGTGAGTCGTAAAAGACGTCTAAGCGATATAATGTCTATGAAATATCTATGCAAGAGATGGCAAACTCGAAATACCAAGACATTTGAACATTTTAATATAGTAGATTGATTTCCCTCCAATTATGAAGGAGGCTCGGGCCCAGGAGTAGGACGAATGTGAGCCGAGATGATGACGATGAAGATATAATGAAGAGTGTAAAAGAATAGAAAAGAAAAACAAAATTCTATACGAATACGGCTAACCATCGTGACATTCATTCATTTCAGCCTATCGCCGTCCGCTGCTGAACGTAGGCTTTCCTCATGTTACGCCACAAAGAGCGGTCTTGTGCCGCCTGCATCCAATGACGCCCAGCAAATTTTACTAGGTCGGTCCACCTAGTGGGGAGGGTGTCCTACACTGCGTCATCCAATACGTGGTCGCCACTCGAGAACCTTTCTTCCCCAGCGGTTCTCGGTTCGTCGAGCGATGTGGCCTACCGACTGCCACTTCAGCGTCCTAATTCTTCGAGCTATGTTGGTTATACCCGTTCTTCTGCGGATTTCTGTGTTTCGGGTTCTATCTCGCAAAGAAATCCAGAGCATAGCACACTGAGCGAGTTTGATATAATTGGATATAATTAATTTATCTCATAAATGTGTCTATAAACAAATAATATAGAACGTACCTAGTATAAGGCGTAATTGTAGATGCAGGCGGTGTAGGCACTGCAGCAGTGTCGGGATGCAAGAAGTTTCTTCTTTGCTCTGCTCGCTCCCAACACTGTTGTAGACACCGCGCCATTACATCCGGCAGATTATTCACTTGTTCCTGAAACATTTAATTCATATTTTACATTATCAGCACGATCTAGTTTTGCTCGGTCTCTAACAATAAATAAGGCGGTAGAAATTTTGCTTTAATTTTATTCATTATAGTTTCCATTTTAGAAATGAAACAAAAAAGAGAAATCACATGTTGTGACTAGTTGTAACATCGATTGCATATATGTACTCGTACATACTAGCAGCGTCCTGCAGTTTTACCCGCATAGTTCCCCTACTCGTCAGAATATCGCAATGAATTATAGCCTATGTGTTATTCTGTTATTTATATTATTATATGATAGTTAAGCTGTATTATTCTGAAGTTTCATCAAAATCCATTCAGTAGTTTTTGCGTGAAAGAACAACAAATATCCTCACATAATCACAAACGTTCGCGTTTATAATATTAGTAGGATGAGCCTGAAGTTATAGTTTAATTTATTCTAGGAGACACGACTTTTACACAATCGACATATTGTAAAACTTGTTTTGAAATAATATTTTGACCCATAAACAATTACCATTACTTTCCGCGTTACAAAGTAAGAATAGAGTTTACAGCCCCTCTCTTACCTGTAGGTATTTTAAAAGACGATTAAAGACTATATGTATGTAACATCTATGGATGAAAAGATAAGCTCGAAATAACACTTTAAACCAAACTGTTTGTTTCTGATTTGGTGGGTCAATATTCCTCCTATTATAGAGCAGGCTCGAGCCCAATAGTGGGATGTATGAGTTGAGATAATAAAAACAATCTTAACCAATTCAATGACATAATGCAGAAAAGTGTATTTGAGTTTTTACCAGTAATTTATGTTCTCTTCTTCTTGTCTTAGCCCTTATATGTCTAATTTTTGGCCACTGGTCTCCTCACAATAATAGACATTGTCTTACCACCACGCTAGCCAGATGAATTAATTTATACTTTTATTTAGAGTTTTCCTACTCTTGTAGTGATCTGGTATACATACTTAACATCTGTATTCAGTTTTATGACACTCACGTGAAAGTCAGGGGTGGTAATCATTATATCCCTCACCACACGGAATACAAAATAATTATATTACAGAAAGTGGAAATGGGTTATTCTAATAATTTAACCATGGTACCGTCTTGTTGAATAAATGTATAGATATTCGATAATGTCTCAGTGCTGTGTGGTAGCGGCTTCGAATACTACCAACCCTTGCTTTGCTCGTGTGTGTCGTAAAAGACGACTAAGAGCCCTAGATTGACCCGGACCAACTCCATCTGGTACCACTTGGGTCAACGATTACATTCCCAAGGAGGGTTGACGTCAGGCAGGCGGCCGGTCATAAAAGTCAAGATGATGATGATGATGATTCGATAATGTCTCAATGATCAGCAGGATTAAAACAAAGAGCAATTACCGAAAGGTATGAGGTACATTTAATCTTTACAAGAGAGTTGAGGCATTATACTTGTTGAAGTTGGACACTTGGACTAAGATTTGCATGAAAGCTTATAGCTCGAACTATACTAATATAGACCACAAAATCCATGGTGAATACATAAGTCATCGATAATTTGTAGATTATAAAGTTGTCTGGATAGAATGTTTAAAGAAACTTAGTACTGTAATCTGAGATAGCTAGACTTTTCAACTAGTAGATCTATAAATGAACATGAACATGACGAAATGTCTAATGCTGTTGTAGTTAGGAAATTGATAAATAGTTTATCAATTAAAAATCATTATATTTTCAAATTTACACATCGTTTTAAATCTACCAGCGGATCGGACGGCGGCCACAAGCTGAAAAGATCCGGTAAGAAATTGAGACGGCTGTGATTTTGTAAAAAAAAATACAATAATTGTATGTATACAACATAATATAGTATTAGCTCTAATGTACTACGAAATAGAATGGGTATATATATATATATAGCACGCGGCCACAAGCTGCAAGATTTTTTAATTCAAAATTTACTACAAGGAAAAATAAGAAAATTTGGTTGACCATTGTAACATTTCCTTCCAAAATAACCTTCGGATATCGATGAAACATGACTCTTATGTGTAATATTTTCGTTCCTAAAATGAAGGTTGATTTTAACATATGAATGGAAACCATGACGCCAAATAAAGCATATATCATTTCAGCTCATATACGTCCCACTGTTGGGCTCGAGCCTCCTCCTCAGTAGAAAGGAAATTGACCTTACTATACCATGCTGGTCAGACAGGTTGATATAATGTTTTATTTCGAGTTTTCCTTCTCTTGCGTAGATGTTATATGCGTATCATATCCCTTAGTCATCTTTTACGATATCCACGGGCAGGATAGGGAGTGGTGATTTGTATTCTTACTCCGTCACCACACGGAAAAGCATATATTCCTGTGTGATAATTGAGTAATGTGATACTATGTATTTATAATCAGGCGTTTGAAATGAACTATTCCAAAAACTTTAGATTGAGATACTTCCAATGAGACACTTGTGTAAAAAAATCTTATATGTACTTAAATATTTGTTTCTGCATCACCTGTAATGAACTCAATTTTTCTTCTAAGCTAGTCAGCCTCTCTTCTATAGTATCTTGTCTGGTGCTCATGTCTGACACAATTTCGTAGACTGTGTTCTGGGTCTGCAACAGGAAGGGGTCCTAATATCAATCGCTTTGTAGTTCGTTTTAAACTGTAGTTTCTAATCATAAATTTGTGTATTTGTGTAGAAGAGTAATATTAAATTTTAGGAGTAGAACTTGGATAATATTCTAATAATAAAATTTAGGTACAAAATTTGTATGAAATGTAGGTAATAAGTACTTATAACATGCATAATGTTTCTAAATATTATTTTGAAGTTGTGCATGCGCAAAGCCAATGATAAATGGTTCTATATTTAATTAAAACATGCCTAAAAATAGATTTAAAATATCATATCAGTAATTTTAAATGTCAAGCATTAATTTTTAATGTTTCTATTATAATTGCATCTAATTTGATCTATTCTAATGATGTAGGTGTATTAGCTAATTTGATAAATCTACTTTGATATCAAAATGGACAATACCCATTAATTTTGTAATAATAATATCTATGTGCTAAGTCTATCTCTAATGAGTGTATGAGTGTAGCAATAGCCTAAAATATATTTTATGGACATCAACGTACCTTTGCCATATCTGTTATTGTGTTAGCGTTATCCATCAATTTTCTTTGATCCATCTTGACCTTTCGTAATCTAAAAATGAATATAATACTTTATATTAAAGCACTTATTATATCACTGTTTTTTCTAGATTTAATAACTTCTTTTTTATTTTATTTTATTTATTTTTAAAGTTTATATCTTATAAGAAGATATTAATGCATAATCTATGCGATGACTATGAAAGACATCCCCGATAAAGATAGATAACTAGTATGGCAAGTTCCAGTACTAGTTTAATAAATATAGTTAAAAGAAGTCTTAATTTGTTTTTAATACCTTTAGGATACGCTATTACAATATTTTGTAAATAATATTTTATATTATTGTCTAATACTTATACCTTAATGGCTATTCGAGTATTTATTAATGCGCAACTTTACATGTTTTACGCAAACATTCTAATTTTCTTGAGACACACTCATGAGTTGCCCTAATCGAAAATTGAGTTGATGGTTCTATATTATAATAGAATTTTAAAAAGTATCATATTACTATATACAAAACTTATTATAATAAAATCATCACAAATATAATATCTAAAATGTGATAAGTTCAATTGAGATGATTTCCTTTTCAGTTTTGAGATTCTACCCGTTATTTAATTACAAATAATGGTAAAGCTAATTGCGGAACACGTTCTGATCTTTGATAATCGTGTTCTCCATTCATATATTTAGCCATTCTAACGGCACACGATTGCAGATGCAGATCTAAAATAATCGAATATTACTATGATGATTTACTAATCAATGTAGAAATTTGGCAAACTTTCAAATAGGTTGCACGCCCATTATCATATGTATTATCAACATTATCATCATTCTTCTGCTTTCTGCATTGACTTGGAATTGACTTTATAATTTCCAGCCAGACGTCTACTTTTAGAAATTTTAGAAGCGGGCGTTCAACGATCGTGGCCTTGCTATACCTGAGGGTTGTGGTGTCGAAGGTAGTCGGCGACGAGGGGGTACTGTTGGCAGTGTCGCTGGACATCGCCAACACATGCAATAGTTTGCTATTCAAATGCATCAGGTAGGCGTTCCGATATCACGAGGTGAGCGCATACCTGAGACGGTTGGTAGCAGGCTACTTGGAGGGGCACAGTATTCTCTATCGGGGTAGGGGGCGTTATATGTGAATGCCTATGTCGTGCGGTGTTGCACAGGGGTGAGTTCTGGGGCCGAGTCTGTGGAGCATTGGCT
The DNA here is from genome assembly GCA_032191425.1 of Lymantria dispar. Taxonomy (NCBI): domain Eukaryota; kingdom Metazoa; phylum Arthropoda; class Insecta; order Lepidoptera; family Erebidae; genus Lymantria; species Lymantria dispar. The sequence continues at coordinate 23,425,129 of CM063452.1, read as the reverse complement.
ACGACTGGGCGTTGAGAATCGCTCCACCCCCGGACTGGGCATAATTAATATTATATAATTAATAACGCCTGGCAACTCTCGGTACCGAGGTGAGTGTCAGGCGAATCGAGCTGCTGGGGTTTAGGGTGGTCCCAAATAAGACGAAAACCCTGTTATTCCATGGACTTAACGGTCCACCCGCTAGCGCCTCGATTAACGTCAAGTCGCATCCGCATTTGTGAGCAGGAGGAACTCAAAAAATATCCCGCCGGACGGGTCAAGGAGGTCAAGAAATGGATACTAGTGGTCGGCCTCATGGCGAATGGAAGGGAATACGTTGGGTTACAGGTCTGCGTGTTACCCTTTCATCACCCCATAGTTCACTTAAAAGAAAACACGTTCCACTACTTGGTGTGGAAGGTCCACCATTTTAATATGAAGGAAATCTACTTAATCATATCATGATGGTTAGGTATTAGGCCCTTACATATGAAATTAGCGTTTTGTCGTACCACTTTGATCTGAAATATCTCCTCTTTGGTTAAGAATTCCAAATTTAAATTTATAAATTCATTTAGCTGGTACATTTGAGTTTTGAAAACAGTCATTTATATGCTTTTCCTCATTATTTTTCCCTGGTGTCGCTTATTACCACACAATGGAAAACAGGAAATATAGGTACGAGTATATTTACGAGTATGAGTTCTACCGTGGCACCAGTGCTCCAGAAACAGCTCGAATGATTAATGATGTTTACGACGCTGGTGTCGCAAAAGAAAGCACGGTACGTTTTTTGTTTCAACGTTTTCGTTCTGAAAATTCCCGACTTTCAGAACCAATCCCGTGGACGGTCGGAGACCGAAGTAGAAAATGAAGAATTAAAGGCTATTGTGGAAGCGGATCCATCACAAAGCACTTTACGAGATAGCTGCAGGCTTCGAGGTAAGTGACAAAACTGCATTAATCCACTTGAAGCAAATCGGGTAAGTAAAAAAACTTGAACGATGAGTACCTCATGAATTGAGTGAATCGAACTTGCAAACACGTATCGAATGCTGTGTTACTTTGCTCAACCGACACAATAATGAAGGGATTTTAAATCAAATCATTACTTGTGATGAAAAGTTGATACTGTACGATAATCAGCAGCGGTCGTCGCAATGGCTGAACCCTAGAGATCCAGCCAAATCCTGTCCTAAACGAAAATGGACTCAGAAACAAATACTTGTGAGTGTTAGGTGGAATAGTGCTGGTGTCGTTCACTACAGCTTTCTAAAATCTGGGCAAACGATTACGGCAGATATCTATTTTCAGCAACTGCTAACCATGAAGGAAGAGCTAGCTGCTAAACAACCGATATTGGATAATCGCTCTAGGCCACTGCTGCTTCACGACAACGCAAGATCACACACTGCACAATAAACAACCACTAAGTTAGATTAGTTACAATTGAAATATCTGTGATATCCACCGTACTCCCCGGACCTTGTTCCGCAGATTGCCGTTTTGTTTTTTCAGAATTTTGACAACTTCTTACAAGGAAAAAAATTCTACTCCGATGCGGCAGTCCAAACCGCCTTCAAAGACTTTATTGATTCTTGCACCCATGTTTTTTTTAGTAAAGGGATCAATAAACTACTTATAAGATGGCAAAAGTGCATAGATAACAACGGTGCATACTTTGATTAATTAAATATATTTTACAAAAAAATAAAATGACTTTATATTCCTCCCGTACAAAACGCCAATTTCATATGTAAGGACCTATTATGTAGTTCAACTTCGAAGTTTCCCTATTTGGCATTGATGTTATTGTTATATAGTTGTCTTTAGGGCAGTAACGTAACGTTAAGGTGTGATATATTGTATTTTTAATCTGTTAACTACACGGAAAATCTACTTTCATCCTATTTTATTTTAACATAAATAAAGATGTAATTTTAATATTTATCTAATTACATTTAAAAGTGCAACTAAAACAAATACAGAACAAATGAAACATTGCTAATAATATACATAGTTAATACTTTCCTGGAGGCGTCATAAAACTTGCTAAAGAAGCAGCTGGCCTGTGGTCAAAGGTAAGGGAAACTCGTAACTCCATTTAGAACCGCCACCCCGCTCCCCAAGCGTAGCGATTATGATATTACGCCTTTACCAGTAGGACTATATCCATTAGTGGCCTATGTCCACTATTATTAATACAATTGTTTTATTTCATATATTTTTCAAAACCAGACGCCAAAGGTAATCTAATTTATACAAACCAATTTTTTTACTTACGCATAGATAGCTAATAAAAATTTTCTTTGATGCGTCCTTACTCTCCCTGGATGAACCCGTTTCACGAGTCTTGTATGTTTATATATTAACCAAGTTTCACGCAACACGTTAGCTGCTGCATTTTTCAGCTGAAATCATTTAAATATTGGCTGAGGTAATATTTTGTTATCACAAATAAAGCAAATTGGACGCCACATGGTGCCTAATGCATAATTTTTTAATTAATTAAGCCTGGCATTTTTTTAAATTTAGTTAAATCTTTTATTGAAAAAACGTATATATCTAGCAAAGTGTCCCTTAGTGTTTATTTACCAATATCGTAATTTATCTATTACGTGAAAAATACTGTGTTAAGCGCAATCAACAAGCTTTATTTTGTTATTTAGATATTATTTATAAAATTATTATATAAAATTGCAGCCTTTAGGTTAGCTTATAACCCTTACCTTAAATTGTATCCATTGACTGTTATATAAATAACAATCACCTTACCTTTTTTGTTAACTGTGTCTCCATCATGAAGTTATGGACATGTTTCTCCGCTCTAGTTAACTCTAACTTTCTCGAAGCAACGGTCACTAATAATGCTGTACATCCCGCCCCCTGTTAATTAGATTAACAATAATTGTGATAAACTTATATCACAGCAATACTTACTCTTTTAGTAAGTTGTGTGTCCATCATGAAGTTATGAACGTGCTTCTCGGCTCTAGTTAATTCTAATTTTCTTGAAACAACCGCGACTAATAACGCTGTGCATCCAGCTCCCTGTTAAGTGAATACCTTAATGTAAAATGCAAGCGAACGTGTACAAGCAATTAAGAATTTCTCATTCCATTAACGCAATTTTGAACGCTAAAAATTAAAATAATCTATTTGTTGCTATTGTGCTATCTTTAAATTATTTTATATTATTAATTGAAATAAAATTAACTTTGAGTAATGGAAACAATTATGATAGATGATTTGGATTTATTATGCAAATTTTCGTGATTATTTCTTATTTTTGTTTCTATTACCCTTTTAACCTTCATTATTTATTATTTATATTAACTATTTAAACCTCATTGTTAATGAATATTCTTATATTAATCAAAACCGATAGTGCTAAAATAAAAATACTAGGCAGAATTTATAAAAGAAGGAAAATTCTTACCAGTTTTTTTTAATAGTGGCCTACGGTCAGCGCACCCGACGCCCGGCTCCGTCCGGGGCGACAGAGGAGCGGCGCACGGCATAGCAAGTCGCTTTCGTCGTTGGGTCGACCAAAGGTCCAGAGTTTTTTGACTACAGTGGTCGACCCGACGGAATTCCCTGAGGAAGTATCCTCTCCCATCGACGTCCCCTACCGGGACGCCGATCGCCGTCACGAGGCTAACCTCTCCGCAGGTGCTGGACTTAATCCCCGGTCCAGTCACCCGCAGCCTCTGCTAGGGCGGCATCAGGCGCAGGTACTCGCGCCTGCACCGCCCCAGTCGCCGGCGGAGGACCGCGTCCACGTGGAGTCGTAAATTCTTACCAGTAGTATTCATTTTCACTTTATTCATTACAGTTTTCCTTCTTTTATTCTTCCAAGATTTAGTAAACAATCACGAATCAAATTACAATTATTCATTTTTAATAGTGCATATCCATTTAGCAGGTGCACATGGTGGTATCATTCAAACATTAACTGCAATTTTACCACCAATAACATCGAATATAATATTTATTTATAAGAACATTAACACAAACACTATTTTAGGTGCAATAAAATTTATTGTACACTTCTGTATTACGATTATAATATAATTAGTTTAGGAAAAGTGAGCCATTTTAAAAACAAACGTATTGTGCAATCCAGTGAAATATTTAAGTGAAGAGAGAGCTAGAAATAGTAAGGAGAAATGAAGCATTCCATTCTACAAATTATATAATTTCTAATAGCTGGCTTTTAACAGGGAAATGGACGTAAGTTTTATTTAAAACCATTTAAAAATCGTACTTAGTATTGATATAAGTATTTCCAAAGAACGTTGTTGCCTGCAAGAACTACGAATAAATTAATACGATACCCTAATCACAATACAGTGTAAACTTGAGTGTGAGTCACAGAAGTGGTGAAAACATTTTTGTGTATATAAGTATATAATATTGCATTCATAATTGTAACATGAAAATTTTATACATACATATATCTGTGAACATTAATAACTGTTTGTAACATTTAATTACACCGAAACACTGAGTGAACTTAGCGTATTTTTTATAGTGTGAAGCATTTCAGTGTAGAGTGTGATTGTTTGTACATTAACACAATAGTGTTGACTGACTAATATTACATTAAATTGTAAACATAGATTTGTTAAGACAAAGCATTCCAACATATAGCGTTAACCCCAATATGTTGGTGTGTTTTGATATCAAAATAAAATTCATATTAATATTACATAAAATTTAATTAAAATCAGTCAACACTTAGTTATAAAGTTTGTTTGTAAGAACTTACCATAATGCCGGTGCTAACAGCTATACCTCTGCCGCAATATGTGTTTGGTACAATGTCACCAAAACCGACGGAGAGAAACGTTATCGCAATAAGCCACATCGCATTCAGTAGATTAGCGTGTTCTTCGTCGTGAAACCTGAATGGTTAATAAATTTCAACGCTTTACTCATCGACCTGTCTACTCTAAAGTATAGCGCCCGATAAATAAGTTTTCATTCATAAAGCCTACCTATCTATCCGCCGCACGCAAATGTTTTGCTACACGCTATGTTGCACCTACTATATAAAAGAGACGAAACAAAAAATACACAAAAAAAAAAATTGAAACGAAACGTCCGATAATATTCGAAGAGTTTGACTTTGATTATAGAAAGTTGTGAATTGCTTCAAAAATTAGTGATTTTATTAATAACACATAAAATGGCTCACCTTTACCGACCTAATGCATTGTCCGCTAGACAAAGCAAGTTTTGATTAAATTTTAAATTGTTGTAAATCTTGCGATGCCTAGTTTGGAGCAATCCTAGGCACAAAACGTATGAAAGAATGAAATTGAATATATCACCCCATATACTCGTATTATCCTACTATATTTTGCATACATACCACCATACCGCAGGTGAGGGTAATGCCACGGCCGCAGTAAGTGTTGGGGACTATATCACCGTAGCCGACACAGAGGAACGTTATAGCTGTCAGCCACATTGAGTTTAGCAAATTGGCATGATCTTCGTCGTGGAACCTGAGAGCCAAAATGCCCGACAAGACCACAGATAACCGTTGTTTCTACTACAGTCAACATAATTACTTCAAATTATTAGATTACTTATAGACACACAGACATTATATTTCTAATAAATTGAAAATATGTAAGTTCCAATTGTGTCAATAAAAGTTTAAATTTTAACTCGATATTATTTCGAGTAAATAAAGGAAAAAATTATTAAGGGATTTATTGCAACACTGAGAGTTCTTAGATATAAAAGAAAATTTTATCATGCCTAGTGGAAAACATAATTTTCTCACTACACATATATTTACTAATATCGAATACCTAAATATATTTAAATACAACGTGCACTCTAAACATGTATATAGGTAGAATACAATAATAATTAGGTAAACTTGTAGCCATGCGTGGATTAAATTTTAACTTTATGTGAATGTCATAACACAGATAAACATTTAATAGATAGATAACATTGACAAGAAGTAAGAATAAATTATAAAATATACGTAAAATTAATAGAGTCTCAAGCAATTTGCTTAAAACGGCAAGAAGATATAACTTATTTCGATGCATGATGTAATAAGGTGCTATGTTTTTGTGCATGTTGAATCAAAATTAAAAGCATTATTCAACAGTGAGTATAATCTGTTACCTAGAGCCATTTTGTGCGTGATCAAAACTTTGAAAGTACTGTATTTTTATTTTTTGTTATATATTCGTAAGCCGTGCTGTGTTATTCTTTTTTTTTTAAATATACATCAATTATTTTAGGCCTCAATTGAAGCCATATATAACAGCTGTGCAGTTTTGTGTTTATAATTTCAGTGGATTTTGTGTCTACAATATTACAACAAGCAACCTCTCACTAATATCAATGAATTTAGCTACTGCTTCTAACATATATTCTAACAAATTAATACAGCACTTGGGTTCTTATTACATCTATTACATTAAGCTATGCTTTTGCAAAAATAGTCAAAGTCAAACTCTCGTATATTGAATTGATGATTATGATCCTAGCATCGCTACATAACTTCCCGTAAATTTCAAAAAACGTACACGTATACAAAAAAAAAAATACACAGTGGGCTTAAAAAGCTTAAATTATGTATATTTACAACGCCACAGTACAAAAGCATACATAGCATGCCCACATAGGTAATACGATGGTGATCCTTTAGATTTAATGTAACAAATGGAAACTGTAATGTGGACATCAAACTAGAACAATGAAGCGAATATACTTATAGAAGAAAATAAGGAACAACTTGTAATCAACGTATAACATCTGCGCGCCACAAAAGAGCAAATTGACGTTCCAAATAAAGTCTGTTTTTAACAAAAACGAAATTAAAAAAATATATATATAATGCAAATAAAACCAACGATAAACAGCAATTGTACTAACCTTTCACACTGCCTAAGTGTCCAGCTTGCGATTATCCAAAGAGATACCATAAAAACTAATAACACAGTGCCTGGGCAAATTGTCATAAGTGTCTTCAAAACAAACCTGTAAACGTGTAATTATCACAATATATCAGATTATGTTTATGATTTAATTAGCTCCTAGCCGAGGCCGCGGGTGACGTGACCGGGGATTAGTCCGTCACCCACCGAGAGGCCGACCGCGTGAGGAAAGACCGACGTCCTCCCCGAGGGGGGGACGTCGGTCGATGGGAGGGTACCCCACGTAAGAGGTATTCCGTCGGGCCGACCACTGACGACAAGTAAACCTGCTCCGGTGGTCGGCCCAACGACAAAGGCGAGGTGGTTTTCGGGTGGGTTGCGGGAGTTGCGTGCTTAAGCCCCTCTGTCGCCCCGGACGGAGTGGTGCGGAGGCGCGCCGACCGCAGCCCAACCACAAAAAAAAATTATTATTTAATTAGCTTCTGCAGCATTATCTGCCAGTCATTTCAGCCGATGGAAGTCCTATTGTTAGGATCGGGCTTCCTCTGCGATGTGAGGGAAATTTGCCTACTATACCACGCTGGTCAGAGATGTTGATATAGGGTTTTATGGCAAGATCTTTTGCATAGATATTATGTGCATATAATATCCCTTAGTCGTCTATTACGACACCCACGGCCAAGATAGGGGGTGGTGAATTGTATTCTTACTCCGTCACCATATGGATAGTTTATTTATCTACCATTACAAAATAAAAAAGAAAAATACCTCACAAGGACAAGGTCAAAAGTTATTTTAAACCCTGATCTATGTGCTAAAAGTTCTTGCCTATTTCATTTAGTGGCGCATATAAAGTTGTGAAATACATATATTAAATCTAGAGTGCCATCAAAATGTTATATATAATGAAAATTAGATATATACATATCTGTAAAAGAATACAGGAACATGCTTTCAAGAAGAAATACTTACCTAGTGTTAAAATTAATTCTGTTTAAAGCTCCTATACTTCTGGATGAAGCATCAGTAAACAATTTACTGTGAAGCAACATGACCCTGCATATTAAATAAAGGCGAAAGAACATCGGTAGTGAGAGTGTAACATCATACGGGACCTGAAATTAGAAAATATTGTTTTATTAAAAATAGAACTTATAAGAATAAGACAAAAATGACGTCACATCAGATACCCAAACTTTGAACACATAATTTGATAGGTTCGTCAACAATTAATTCGTGGAATTGTAAAATTTTAGAATCTAAGGCATCACAATGCAACCGAAAAACTAATGTGCAATGTGCTAGGGTGTTTAACAAATTGTTTCATAATCAGTAACTTACAAAAAATCTTAACTTTTACATAATAAGTGTAAAGTGAAATATTAAAGAAGATTGACGTTACAAGACAGCAAAGACTTTTTTATCTCAAAAGGAGACCAAAAGATTGCGAATCATAGAGGTTCTTAATATTTGTTTTATATTCCTTAAGCTTATCATTGTAAGGTCCGATAAAGGTACTTTATGTGTAATCAATAGTGCGTATACTTTACGCCAACAAGAATGTGTAGTGTTGTTATTATCATTCTTTCTAATATCCTACATGCGAAAGTCCAAGCAGAATAGAACAAGTAAGAAAAGGTCTGTGACTATTATACTACTATACCAGTCACATATAACCAAAACCACATACACAATAGGCACATTTTGCTTATACATAAATGGGATCATGCTCAAGACTGAATTCTAATATTGCTTTAAACTTTGTTACACTTTCACACAATAATACAGACCTGAATTTGTTTATACATCGTGCCCTAAAGAAAAAATGGAAAATGAATGTCAGTTACGCAAATAAATATATAAAAGAAATCAAAAATAATTGTAAAATAAGATATATTTAAACCTAACTACAGTTTTAAAGTCGCAGTGAATGTGAATGAATAGATCTAAGAAGTATAAAATTGTATTAATTCAATGTTGCCGGATTCATCCAACGTTAATGGATGAAGTACATTAAGTTTGCATGGGACTAAAGATAGATTAAATGTTAACTTGAATATTTTTATTTATACTTACAACTTCAACGCCGATAACGCCTCCCTTATTGGCCAGCTTTGTAGTCCATGTAAAGGTGTACTGCCCTGGTATAGGATGGACGGCGCAAATAGCAAGCTCAAGTCCAATTTGAGCAATCCGCTGCCACGTCATTGCTATCCGCCAATCATCAGCGCAGTTGTCTATCATAAATAACTAGAAAATTAAATTAAAATAACTTTTAAAATTGAAACACAAATATTGTAAAAATTAGGAATTTTTCATACTAAATAAATTTTGTATCGATGTGTAATTTGTTCTACAGATCATATACACTCTCAAGAAATGGTGTCATTTAATTTTAATACTGTTAGACCCCCCCCTCACTTGTTTTTTAACCCCCGACGGAAAAAGAGGGGTGTTATAAGTTTGACATCGATGTCTGTCTGTGTGTGTGTGTGTGTGTGTGTGTGTGTGTGTGTGTGTGTGTGTGTGTGTGTGTGTGTGTGTGTGTGTGTGTGTGTGTGTGTGTGTGTGTGTGTACCACATCCCTGTGGTATCGTAGCTCTCAAACGGATAGACGGATTTCGATGCGGTTTTTGTCATTTGAAAGCCAGTTTCCTGGCAGTGGTTCTTAGTTATGTTTAATATCCGTCCAGCAGTGTAAGAGTAGCAGCTCTTTTTTCAAATAATGTAATGGCGTATCATTACTCGATTACATGCTTCACGCGTGCCAGTATACTTAATCGTTAAATGACAATTAATTGATAATTTCGACCTGATGCTGCAACAAGAATGGTTTCCAGGAACCCAACTCTTCGCTAACTCACAGACATCGTATTTTTGCGTTCAATAGATGGGTTTCAATGAGTAGGTTGCACTTTATGACTTTTCTGTCACTCTGACCTGTTACTACGACCTGGATGGTCTCCAGAGAACCCAACTCCTCGAAAACTTGCAGCACACATATCATTTTTGGATTCAATATATTCGTTTTAATAAGTAAATTTCTTGCAGGTTATAAGTTTGACGTCAATGTCGGTCTGTTTGTATGCGTGTGTATGTGTATGTGTGTGCATGTGTGTCCATCTGTGGCATCGTAGCTCTCAAACGGATCAACGGATTTTGAAGCGTTTTTTTTTCTTTTGAAAGACAGTTGCCTTGCGGTAGTTCTTAGCTATATTTATTTAGAATCGATGCATCAGTGCTCTTGCAGTGTATAGGCTCTTTTCCAAAGTGATATGATGGTGTATGATTACTTGATTAGGTACTTCACGCATCCGAGTACAGTCGTTAAATGACAATTAATTAATAATTCCCGTTGAAGAGAACGTGATACTTTTTTTTTGTATTATTTTAGTTTGTGTCGGGGGTTATTCAAAATTTTTAATTTTACTTATAATTATATATGAATAAATGTATATATGTAGAGTATAATATAAATAAATCATTGATGGTTTTAACGTTTATATCTATTCGAAAGGTTTATTTACATTTTATTTGCTCACATAATTTGTGCATCCTCTTGTGAATTTATATTATTTATTTATATTTAACATTAACACAAATATTTAAGGAAATAATATTCATAAAATTATTTTGAAATTAATGAAATAATGACTGGGCGTAATTTGTGGATAGTATGTAAGTATATACAATATATAGTTCTAAAAAATGTTTAATATATGTATTTAAAAATACGTTTTACCTGTACTTCTAACGCGTGATACGCAACGATTAGGCCAAGTAAAATCACAGTCGACATTGATATAAGCGTCTTTAACGCCTGCGAATATATAGATGCCTGAAATAACAAACCATATTTAAATAATTTAGAATTAACATTAGATATAAGGGGTAATTGAAAAAGAGTAATTTATAGTATAAATTATATGGAGTTTTTAATTGTAAGAATAAAATACTAAATAGAGTTAGCGTTTTATATTCAATTAGATTGCCATCCGTTCCGATCCGTGTGGTGACGGAGTAAGAATACAATTACAATACAATCACCACCCCCGTGGGTGTCGCAAAAGACTACTAAAGTATATAATATGCATATAACATCTATGCAAGAGAAGGAAAATTCCAATACGTCTCAGGCCGACCACTGACGACAAGTCACCCTGCTCCGGTGGTCGGCCCAACGACGAAGGCGACGTGGGTACGGGTGGGCTATGGGCCCGTGCGTCGTCCTTTCGTCACCCCGGACGGAATGGACCGCGTGTGCGCTTACCATAGCCCACAAAAAAAAATTGCCAATACGTCTGACCAACACGGTATAGTAGGTAAATTTACCTCCCACTATAGAGTAGCCACGAGCCCAACGGTGAGACATATATGGACTGAGATGATGATGATGATGAGATGCCCATCATCATCACTACAACTATATATAGGTATGTCCCACTAATGGACTTGACCCTCCTCCACAATTTGAAGCAAATTGACCTATACCACGCTGATGAAATGGGTTGTTGCATGGTTTTGTTTGACGTGACGTTTTTCTTCTCTTGCATATATGTTGTATACATATTATAATCCCTTAGTCGAATTTTACTACAACAGGTAAGAAAGTGACAGTGATGAATTGTATTCTTACTCCGTCACCGCGAGTAGAGGAAAGCAATTAGGCTATAATTCAGTTAAAATAATAAATAATATATTTTTATATAGTGATAGAATAATTGACACTACATAGAATAATATTTTAATTACCTTTGTATAAACACCGGCACTTGAGAGTTCATTTTCTATCACCATAATTATTATACCAAACATTCCCATCACTAAAGCGTAGTCACTTATTCTTTTTCTTTTTTCAAATAACGCCTTTCTTCTACCTAATCTGTAAAATAATAAATAAATAAATTAGAAATTTCTTTTAACAGGGATATCATACGTAACTTATATTTTTACCAAGCTATAACTATTAAATATTAGTGCTGCATATTTTCTCCAATTTTTATTTTTCATATTTTAATGCTCTTAGAAACAGATTATCGTAACTAGTGATTTTATTAATTTCTTATTAAATTTTAATTTTTCAGCATTATTGAACACATTTTTATCCTTAAATACATAAAAGACTTATACAACTGTTAAGTGCTACTGACATTAATTGTGTTAGAAAATGACAAATGTATTATATTAAATTATTTCACATTCAAATCACAAATACATACTTGTATTTAGAATACTTGTATTTAGAATAACTCCGTACAAACTCTGGCATATTCAACGTTAAGAAAATTGTACTAATTCAATAACAAGAACACAGGAAAATATTATGAATGATTGAGTTCCATTTTGCACTTAAATAATTCCAAAGACGAAAAAATCGATGCGGCCCTGATGCATGTTATTTCCATTCGTTCAAGGCTACATAGGCATTATTAAAACACTTATAGGCTGAGTGAGTCGTATGTGTTAAGATTTATATCGATTGCTTTATTATGTAACACGTATGTATATTACAATTAATGCTTTGTTAGTACCAAAGTTATATTATGGTCACCATAGCATAGGAATGTACATTGTGGAAAAGTAGTCTTAATGTTGTACGGGTATTATTGTATTTTATTAAATAGTTTAGTCATACCTTCAATCACTATTGTAATGGTTCACATTATTCTTTAATTTAGGGAAATTTATTTAAAGTTTCTTTTTTGAAAATGATGCATAATGATATTAAGTACTGTCTTATTGAAGTATATCTTTTCGACCATTAATGAAGCCGCTATTGTTATCTGACATTTATATTATCGGACATGTATGTTATTTGACGTTATTTGACTGTAGATATATTTAAAGTAATACAAAATAAATGATGCTATTATTAATACGTTTATTTTTCACTAGCAACCCGCCCTCGCTTCGCTTCGGTTTCAGTCGCCTTACCCGCGTAGTCCCCTTTCCCACGAGAATGCCGGGATAAACTATAGCCTATATTACTCCCTGATATTATAGCTTTCCATTGGTGAAAGAATTTTTGAAAACGGTTTGGTGGTTTAAACGTGAAAGCGTAATAAACAAACAAACAAACTTACTTTCGCATTTATAATATTAGTAAGGATAGATCATTTAAAATGTGTATCGAAAACAGTTACCGTAAAAGTTGCGTTATTTTTTATAGCTTATTATTACGATTTATGAGGTCTCATTAGTATGAATTGAAAAAGATTTTTTCGATTTCTTTAGCCTGTATACGTCACATTATTGGCCACGGGTAAAGCTGTATATAGCGGGGTACCTATGCATAGGGAGCAGTTCTTAAAGGAACTCAGAAATTACCAATCTACTACCAACGGTATTGACCCCGGGCTTCTTCATGATGGGGTATGATGACGGGTGAGTGGCATAGCCATTTCTCTTGAAAGGACAAAGCCTTCACTAGAACTGTATTGTAACTCTATATTTAGTACATTATTCTAAATGCATACGTTTGTATTCTTGCTATAGCATGTATTCTTGCCTGACATATTCAAAAAGTGGTGGTTTCAGTTATTAGGTAAGTGAGTGAATGCGAACTATATTAAGGACCCTCCTATTAACCAGTTAGTAATATATTATTATATTCTAAATCCTCACCGAACAGATAAAAATATTCACACGGTAGTCTCAAACTCACGTCACGTAAGAACTGATTGTTTTTCAAAAAAAATCATTTATTTGTCACATAACTACATGTCTAATACATAAATATTACATATATAAGCTCGCTTTTCACTATTAGATATAATATATATGAGATCATGAGCTATATATTTCATCCCGCAGTTGCTGTTCACACTGTAAGATATATTTTCGTCAGTTGATACGTCTGCACACGGACGTCACCATTCAACCTGAGGGGGGCAAAGGGAGGTGTGGTATCGGGGACGTAAGCTAAACGTCCATGTAGGATCACACTGTCGACAGTTATCTGTCTACAGCCGTGGGCCGGTCCGTCCGGGGTAGTACCAAGCTCTCGCAGAAAATCGACGTCTGAGTAGCAGCAATTTGTTACTGCGCTTCGTTCGGTGAGCGAGAGAGCCGGAAGCCCAACTTTCTGAGGGTGTTTGCGTGTGGAGGATTTTGGTGGTGCCTTTGGTATCACCAAGCCTCAATGCACGCATTCACACTCCCTTCACTTTCTTCGCGGTAAGCAGCGGCCTTATAAAGATCCATGAGCGGCAGCAACACCTACCATCAGGTGTACTGTTTGCTCATTTGCCACTGCTTGCAATAAAAAAAAATATACTCTTTCAACATCGCTCGAAAAAATATTTATAGTTTGGGATGTAATATATATTAAAGCACATTGTAAACGGTCTCTTACAATGTATGACGAGCAATAAAATATTATATCTCAAGATGTAATATATATTATACTAGCAACCCGCCCTCGCTTCGCTTCGGTTTCAGTCGTCTTTCCTGCGTAGTTCCCGTTCACGTGGGAATACCGGGATATACCCTAGATTACTCCCTGATATATAGCTTATAGCTTTCCATTGGTGAAAGAATTTTATTATTGAAATCGGTCCAGCCGTTTTGAAGATTACCCGGAACAAACAGACAGACAAAAAAATGTAAAGTGTATTTTAGACATATGTATAGTGCAAATAACCATGTGAGCATGAAAAAAGCCCATTATTTTGACATTACAAACAGACACTCCAATTTTATTTATTGGTATAGATATAGATTATATCCCATAGTGAAAAGCCGGCTTAAGACTCAAACTCGTGTAAGATGATACATTGTTTATGTATTCTAGTCTCGAGAGAATAAACTCTTCAGCTTTTCGGTCAAGGATTGACCTTAGCTTTATTACACTGCTTATTGGTTTTATATAACCCACGAGACATAATGAAAATGACAGGCTTAATATCGGCATATAAACAATGAAGCAATTTATTATAATGTTATTTAACCATATATCAATATGTATCAAGATAATATTAAATATAATTTATTATTTTTAACTGGTTAATAGATTTTAAATTTTATCTTCAATAACGTTACATAAAAAATGGAATAATATACTCGGTTGGTAAAGAAGTCAAATTAAAATCATCTTTTCAATCGTGGTCAATTACTATAAGTATATTGTAATCATGCATACATATCCTCTTTTTTGTTAACAATCGAAGCTGTTGTAAAGTATGTATGTATCGTCCATCCATTCATAATATTGACGTCCCCTGTTGGACAAAGGCCTGTCAACGAGAATGTTATTGCGAGCGGTACTGCACCATTTGCATCTAATGGTTCCTTGCGACTTTCCAAGTGTTGTTAGACCACCTAGTACGGGGGTTGTCCTACACTGCGTCGTCAGATTCATGGGCGCCACTCGCGAACTTTTCAACTCTAACGGTTGTCAGTTCAACGAGCGATGTAGCCTACCCATTGTCATTTCACCGTAAAGTAAAGAAGGAAACATAAGTTTGTAAAATATTATGAACCATAAAATATTTCGTCTATCCATACATAGGATTGAGCCTTGTTATAAGGCCGAGATTAGGTTCTAATACTAGACGCCTTCGCTGGTAACATTCATTCAGGTTATAACCTTTTGTTTTCAGACACTGTGGAATATTGGGCGAAAATATCCCTCCTCCTCCTTAAGTTTCTCGAATGCTGCTAAGTCAAGTTAGATTCAGCAGCTGACCTCTTTCATAAAATTGCATCGATCGTACTGGACTTTTTTCATAGATAAACGTAGTGATCGACAATTTCGAAAATCTCATTCACAGCTATGATCAGTACAGAAATGACATGAGTATTAGAAATTATTTGGATCTTCGGCGTCTCAGCTCATACACGCCCACTGCTGGGTTCGAGCCTTCTCTTTAATAGGAGGGAAATTTATCTAGTATATCATGCTGCTCAGCCATGTTCTTATAGGGTTTTATTTCGAGTTTGCCTACAGATGTCATATGCATATTAGTCGTCTTTTACGACACCCACGGGCAAGATAGTGAGTGATGAAGAGTGGTGGCAGAAAATATATAACAATAATGGATGGATACTAAATTATTTAAAACTTGTCGTAGCAAAAGGTGCAAATATAATAAATTACTAAGATTTAAGCCAGTTAAAATATTTTTAAACTAAATTAACTTAATACGACGTTTATCAATATCTAAATAAGAAAATGCCATTGTATCTGGTCAAATACGCTGGCTTTCATGTTTAAATTTCGTGCCGGTACATGAATTACGTCATTTAGAGGTGCGGTTATAGTAAATGGTTTATAATTATCACTCAGTCGAAACTTTCATTGAGTTAAAGTTATAAATAATGCATTTATTTTAATTTAAAATAAATAATTTCAAATACATTTGTTTTATTATCTTTAATGGACTTTAAATAATCTTCTAACCAAAGTATGAATATAATGAATGTTATAGACTAAATCCGACGGTCACGATGGAACGGACATCTGTCCAAATGAGAGGTTTATAAAGCCTTCGTTGGTTTTGCGGTTTTGAAATATGGTTGATCAGATAGTTACGAAACTATATTGTATTTCAGATTAAGCTTAGGATTTAATTATTATAGGCGGCGGATCGCCTGCGCGAGGAGCGCAGCCTCGATGAGGCGATCCGCCGCCGGCGACTGGGGCGGCGTAGGCGCGAATACCTGCGCCTCATGCCGCCCTAGCCGAGGCCGCCGGTGACGTGACCCGAGATTAGCCCGTCACCCGCCGAGAGGCAGACCGCGTGAGGAAAGACCGACGTCCTCCCCGAGGGGGAATGGGAGGGTACCCCACGTAGGGGGTATTCCGTCGGGCTGACCACTGATGACAAGTAACCCTGCTCCGGTGGTTGGCCCAACGACGAAGGCGACGTGGTGTTCGGGTGGGTTGCGGGTGTTGCGTGCTATACGCCCCTTTGTCGCCCCGGACGGAGTGGTGCTAGGAGCGCGCCGACCGCAACCCACCCCCAAAAAAAAAAAGGATTTATTTATTATATAATATCCTGTATACGAGAACTTGTAAAAAAATATGTACCTATAACCCAGATAATTGTCCGCGTGCTGACGTAGTGAGGATAAAATTTACCCCTATCTTCCCTGTGAGGGAAGATAAAGGACGACTGAAGGATATAATATGCATATACATCTATGCAAAAGACGGGGAAGTCAAAATCTATATCAACATGTCTGACTAGCACGTAATAGATGGTCTTCTTCCCTTTTTTCTTCCTATTGTACTGAGGTCTGGATTCCAGTACTGCGACGTTTATGAGCTATAATGATGACGAAATTACAATCGTGAGAGACAACCTATTTTAAAATTCAGCCCTGTATGCGACTAGGACAGTTATTAGCTGACAGATAAGTTAATATCCGCATTTGGTTCTAAAGCCATTGGATGCACAGCCTTTCTTATCGATGACTACATACTTATGTGTAAAAAAATGAAGTACACATTACTTACTCTCTCCGATTACCACACAAACATATTTGCAAGTAGACTTATAGCACGGGTTTAAACCTCAGTGGTTTTTAGTTGCTACTATTACCTAAATCTGTATATTTTTATGTATAATCAATAAATATATATATAAAAAAACGTAGTCTTATTTACTGGCTTATCAGCCAACTTTGCTTCATGTCTCTCGCTTTGCATAGGAGGAATATGGAATATTTCCAACTCCTCCTGCGGGCCCGAAGACAATTAAAAGCGTTTCTCGGGACTTCCTGAAGGTCAAACCTCGGTGTCTTAAACGGAGACCATCGTGGACCCTAGCTTACAGAAGTTACAGTGGTCGGAATGTGTGGTGGGATTAGTCCCAAATAAAAAATAATGATCCATAACTACATCTGGAACGAAAGGTATAATAAATAGAAAGAAATATTATATTTATAAAACCAGAGCATACTAAGCTTTGCCACCGTTTCTTAATATAAGAAATTTACTTGTCCTGTGCGACGTGAAATACGTGATCACTCGAACACAGGTTTTTTATTATTTAAATTTAACGTATTCATGTTTAAAATTGTACGAGTCCGAAACTAAAAAGAAGCGTAGTGAGCTGTAAATTTTGTTTTTATTTTGCGGTTTCAAAAATTGTTTTGTGGTTACAAAATTTTGAAGTCCCGTATACTTTATTTACTATATACAGTCCCGTATATAGACGTTATACGTTCTATTATATATTTTTATTATATCATCATTTCAGCTCATATTTCATTTCCCACTGTTGGGTTCTAGCCTCTTCCTATATGAGAGGGGATTTGACTGACTATACCACGTTGATCAGACGTGTTATCATAGAGTTTTCTTTCAAGTTTCCATTCTCTTATATTAATGTTATCTTATATTTCATCAATTAGTCGTTTTTATCTATGAGCAAGAGGTTGTTGAATTGTATTCTCACTCCGTCACTCTATCGAAAATTGTATCATTATATAGTTACGTTTTTTTATTTTACACTAGCAACCCGCCCTCACTTCCCTTCAGCTTCAGTCGCTTCACCCGCATAATGCCCGTTTCCGTGGAAATACCGGTATAAAATATCCCAGTATAGACAGCTGTCCAGGTAGTAAGATATTATGTAAATCAGTCCAAAAAAAAAAACAGCTTTGAAGATTACCTCAAACAAACAGACTGACAAAATTTTTAAACTGGGAATTAGGCATAGGTATCGTGCAAATAACCGAGTCAGCATGAAAAAAGCTCAGTATTTTGGCATTACAAAGAAACACTGCAATTTTATTTATTTGTGTAGATAAATTTATCAATGTTAAGCGAAGTATGGAGACAATAACAAGAGAAAGCAAATAATTTTGGAATTGGATTAAAATTCTAACTCATGAAAAAGTAGCCCAAGTTCCCTTTAATTATGGTGGAGATTTACGCTTTTATTTAGGCCGGTTATGCCATTTTACGTCTAATCTCACGGGAGATGAAATGACAGCTTGCGTTACCATATTTTTGAGCCTTTTGAGCGAACCACTGGCAGAAATGCTCTAACTTTAGTTGGCCGCCAAAGAAAAATATCTGATATATAGGTTGCGAAAAATATATCTATTAAAACACCTTTTTGTCAGATTATACTCGTAGGTAAACTGGCTCTGTTAGTGTAAATGCGGCGCGCGAACCCATGTCTTCCTGAATTACCTACCAATCACCAATTATTGATTGACTGCTTGACCACTAGTACTGATTCCTTGAACTCTGTAATATATTAAGACACAGAAAAAACACATTTTTATTTTGAAACTTTAATTTTTTATTCCCCTGTGGTCACGGAGTAAAAATACAATACACAATCCTCTATTCTCGTGGCTGTTGTAAAGACGAACAAGGGGTACAATGTTCATAAAATATTTATGCACGAAAAGGAAAATTCTAAATAAGACTCAATTCGTTTCACCGTTGTGGAAGAGGCTCGATTCTAGCCATGGGACCTGTATGACCTGAGTAGATGTTGATAAATTTGGGGATTAAATAATTACTGGGCAATAAAAATTACCGTAATTAAAATTACGTTGCCAATTGTATAGTAAATCAAATTTAGAGACACACTGTTAGCAGCGCCAGCTACTGGGTCTAATTGAGTTTTCAAAACACGTGCTACATAAGTTATTGTCTTAATAAAGTCTTAGAAAAATAAGAATATTGTAGTCATATCGACTATGAAGATCTCATATTTTAAATTTATCTATTTATCAATAGTACTTTTAAAACTGTGGAACTTCTTAGTCGGTAAATAAGTAATTTTTTATACTCATATCTGTTGGATGAGTTAGTGGCTCTAGATAGTAAGATAGAAATTACTACTCATGGGTTTTTAACCATATCACTCCAGATATTGCCTTCCATGAGAAAATTTATCTAGGTATTGGAAGTAATTCACAGTGTAAAAAGTAAAGCTCAGCATTGTTTGGCTTAACAAAGACGCTCTCCAATTATCTTCGAGTGCCCAACTTTCTTCGCTTCATTATCATTTCATTGATCGACTTCAAAATCTGCTATACTTGAAAACTTCTTGATTGAATCTAGTTTTAATGATCAATGTAATATTTTATTACGAATATATATCAAATGTTCCTTGTGGTAATGGAGTAAGAATACAATTCACCACTCCCTATCTGGCCGTAGATGTCGTAAAAGACGACTAAGGATCATATTATGCAGATGATGCCAGTACAAGAGAAGGAAACTCAACATAAAACCCTATGCTAAAACGTCTGACCGGCGTGATATACTAGGTCAATTTCTCTCCCATTACGTAGGAGGCGCGAATCCAGCAGTAGGACTTATATGGGCCTTGATACAAATTTCAAGTGTTAACAAGATAACTGTAATTTTAAACCATTAGATATAAGCTGTATATTTTTCTTTCCGATTATCAAAGATTTTTTTAATAAGAAGTTAAAAAAAATTTCTTTAGTCGTTTATAAATTAATCCTTGTCTTATTATTTTATCTAAATAAATTTTCATTAATTATTCCAAAAGTATCTTTATCTAAGAAGATATTATAATAATGCTCACTTGAAAATTTAATTAGTTAAACTACATTTACCCACGCAAATAAAAAAAGGCAAATTGCGCGTCGAACTATGTCTAAAAGGTACCGAATACTAAGAAAGGTATTTATAGTATAACGGTTACTATCTTTTTAAATAAAACTACTTTACGGATTTTATCGCGTTTGTATTTGATTTTTGATTACCCGACGTTTCGAACACTTTACAGCGTTCATGATCACGGGTGGACTAAGATGTCTCACGTCCAACAAGTCATCGTTACTGCAGAAAATTTATAATCAATTATAAATTTTCTATATTCAATTATAAATTTATAATTAATTATATTAATTATAATATATAATTAAATATATTAATTAATTATAATCAATTATAAATTTTCTGCAGTAACGATGACTTGTTGGACGTGAGACATCTTAGTCCACCCGTGATCATGAACGCTGTAAAGTGTTCGAAACGTCGGGTAATCAAAAATCAAATACAAACGCGATAAAATCCGTAAAGTAGTTTTATTTAAAATGTATGGTTACTATCTTTTTTACTTTTAATCTCATACCTTTATCTAAGAGTATTAATTTCTATGCAAACTACAGTGTATGTCGTTTATAACGTCGCCGGAGGGACTACTTTAATGTAGTCGCTATATCCGGAGGTCTCTATATCCGAAATCAGTTTTTCTTTAACAGTAAATGGAGCCATTTTCACAGGTTTAAGAAACACTCTTCACTCACTGGTAACTGTTTCATAATTTTAACTTCGCGCACATGCTAAGTAATGCGATACACAAACAAAGCATTTGACCATCTGCGAATATAAATAAAGGATAAGAAAGCTTGATAGTTAAAGCTTATGAATGAGACTTTGTGCCTTTGCTGACTCAGTCGCAACATCCGCAAGGTATTTCTAGGAATCGGGCCCAAATAGTTCATAAAAACAAGTATATCCGAATTAGGCGTTATATCCGGAATCGCTATTACCGAATGAATTTCCTACGAAAGTATGCTTTAAATTCTAGGGACGCAAGTTCGCCGCCGCTATAACTGAAAAGTCGTTACAACCGAGGTCGTTATTAAAGAAATCCACTGTATATCCTTAAGATAAAAGAGTGTGTAATATGTAGAGAGAATTGCCAAATATTTTTTAAGATATTACTAGAACTAAAATGCATATTTGTATATTCAACAGTTATATAACCTTTGCATCACAGTTTTCTGCATATTGTGTTTTTTATAGGTAATGTTTCTATGAAATATATACATAATGTGTCCCACATTATCGGCATAAACTATATTATAATTCGTAATATACAGATACAATTTCATAAATATATAGATAACTAGCTGACCCAACAGACGTTGTTCTGTTCAAATAAAGCGCCATCTACCGGGTCCAATTGTGAATCTAAACCATTCTCTCTCTCTTGAGCACACACAAATTACTTACTCTATCCAGTCAACAGATATCGCCATCTGTTAAAATCGTTTGGAGTTCACAGATAATTGTGAATGTCAAATAATAGATAAATAATTTGCAATAAAATAATATTGCGACTATAAATTAAGATGTAAGTTATCCTATGTTTCAAGTTGGAGCAAACTGCACAAGGTGTGCAAATTTGATTAAAATCGGTTAAGTAGTTTAGGAGTCCATCGCGGACAAACATCGTGACAGGAGATTTATATGTATTAAGACTAGAAAAATTCTCCGTGTGGTGACGGAATAAAAATACAAATCACCACTCCCTATCTTACCTGTGGATGTCGTAAAAGACGACTAAGGGATACAGTACAAATTTAACCTCTATGCAAGAGAAGGATAACTCGAAACAAAACACTATAACCAGTATGATATAGTAAGGTCAATTTCCCTCCTATTGTGATAGAGGCTCGAGCCCAGCAGTTGGACATATATGAGCCGAGACGAGATAAACGTATACTACGAGTATGTGTTAAACCAGGATGTGATATTAGAACGTGGTGCTTAGAGCGAAAATGAAAAGGTAACAATTCATACACACTTACAAACTTTCACTTCTATAATATTAATGTGATTGTATTATTTACTAGCAACCCGCCTTCGCTTAGCTTCGGTTTAAATCGCCCTACCCGCGTAGTTCCCGTTCCCGTGGGAATACTGGGATAAATTATAGCCTATATTACTCAGGGTGAATATAGTTTTCCAGTGGTGGAACCGAATTGAAGCGAGGGCGGGTTACTAGTAATATTTAATTAAACTAACTAATCCAACAGATGTTATTCTGTTCAAATAAAGCGCCACCTACCGGGTCTAATTGTGAATCTAAACCATTCTCGAATCCCAACACACACGAAAAATTTCGTCAACATCGATCCAGTCGTGTAGGAGGACTTCAGTGATATACACACGTACGCAAGAAATTTATATATAAACATTAGCGTATCACACAGTCTATACAACTTAAGATAGTTTATATTTTTCTGCAATTGTGTATGTTATTTACGTTCCCTTGAAGAATTTAACGATATTCGTAGGTTGAGAATGATTTTTTTTATTCTCAATCAGTCACATAATCATATTCAATACTGCTTCCATATGAACTAAACTATTTCTATTCGCACTTCAATTATTTACAAAACACATGAACTATAGCGGTATCAACGGCTACCGATGCTGAGTGCTTGCAATTTTCATACCTCAATATTCTTTATATGATCAATAAATAATTGTTCCGAGCATGGATGGAATGCGTGGTGTATGTGTTGGAGAATTTATTTATACAATGATCTTAGTCAGGCAAGTTGTCCCTTGAAAATATATTTGAGGCAACGGAAACTCACCTATATCCTATATTGGGTTTGTGTTTGGCCGTCCCCCCGCCTTTGTACGTGCCGCCGCCAAGCGCTCGTTCTTCACCGAAGCGTGGGTACTCGCTGTGCACGCCAACTAGTGCGACGCCAGCCTCCTCGGCTCCCACGTCTCTTCCCCCGCCAGAGTACGCCTTCATCGCCCCGGGGATCGAGAGCGTCGACACCGGCTTCCGCAGCTGAAATACACCGAAGTATAATATTATCAATTTGTCTAATTTCCATCAATTCATTAGACTGTCGTAGTTCATTATTTTATACAGACCTAATCATAAATACGAAATTAAAACATTATGTTTTAATTTCGTATTTAGCAGGCACATTTGAGAATCGCAGTTGGTTTTTTAATTTCTTAGGAGACTACTATTGCTCATTCCCTTAATGACTTCAATTTATTCTTACCGCAATTACTTAATGTCGACGCAATAAGTACTTCTCTTCCATAATACATATTGCAAAATATATTATCAGTTGTTTTATAACCAGCCGCCTCCCTGACCTTCAACCCTCCTTGGGAATGTGAATATTGACTAATCGGCTACAAATGGAGTGGACCTAGGCCGATGTAAAGCTTTGCCTCGTCTTTTATAATGCTCATGAGCAATATAAGGACCAATCCTTCCACCTTCAATTATTTCGTGGCGGCTATGAATATAACGAATTATATTGTTGCTCTGAGGATGGATGTAATTTGTATCCTTCAATTTTAATGTTTGCAAAGTCCCCCGCAATACAAGGATTAATTCCTTAGTACCGGAAGTTGTCTTTAAAAATATCTATGCAAGAGATTGAAAACTTGAAATAAAACCCTATACCAACTCGCCTGTCCAGCGTGGTACACTAAGTCAATTTCATTCCTATTGAGAAGGAGGCCCCAGCCTAGCAGTGGGACGTATATCAGCTGAAACGAATGAAAGTATTATTATAAGACGAGTAGCATAGGCTACTCGTCTTATAAAAACGACGGAAACGGAATTATATATTTGCAAAGTCCTCTGCAATACAAGGATTATATCCTTAGCGCAGAAAGTGGTCTTAAAAAAAATCATAGACGCCACCACACACACTTGTGGTAAAGTACGTGATTATATGAACAAAAAATAAAATTCTACCTAGCGATTTAATTAGGTGTGGTTAAGAATATTAAACTCCAGGGCGCCTCATAATCCATAACACCCGAGGGATGCGTTATATTTTTGTAGTCATAACCATTCACCCTCTTTAACATAATAATGGCCGTTATCCTCTTAAACGTAAGATCACCCTTCGAGTAAGTATCATCATATCCTTGACCCTGAGATTAACAAAATAAAGCTTTGTGGAAATTACAAAGATAAACACGGTGTACATGGTTTTTTTTTTTAGAAATGTTATTTTGTAATATGTTTTACATAATTGGCTTTTTTATGCGTTTCCCTAGCCAAGGTCGCACTCCATTTTATTACTCCAATAATTCATGACTAATTAGAATTCTTTAGGTAAACTGTTTTAACTAATTATGTTGAACAAAAAGTTATTGAAACTGGAATTGCGTGCAAAATTCTCTAGTCGTAACAGACTTTTGACATACTGTGTCAGCATTCCTCTTTTAATGGTGCAAAAGTCCATTTAAGGATCATTTCTAAAATGAATATATGGTGGCCTTAGCGATGTTTCCTAGACTATTGTTGACACGCTCATTCTTCTGGTTATCCAGTGTGGGAGCGGAGAAGCATGTGATTCTATAACCTATTATAAGTGAATCACAGCTAACAATTCCGTAGCTTGACCAGAGGCTTTAACTTTCCAATATCTAAACTCTTACTCTTACATGCGACGAAAGTAGGCCGTAGAGCTAACAGTGAGCGGTTTGCCTCATTTTTCTCCACCCACAGCTTTTTCTTCTGTTCCTCATCTCATATATGTACGTCTCAATATTAGAAATGGACCTCCTACGAGAGAAATTAGCCTATTGTGAACAGACATGTTGTCGTAGGATTATGTGATTAATTTAACTCTCTTAACTAATCGTTACTGTACTCATGAAAAAGGAATGGATAACGGCCATTGTATTAGGTATTACTTCGTGATCACATAGACACTTTAGGTTCATCACAGTCCATATATGACCTACTGTTGAGATCAGGCTTACTTTACTATGGGAGGAAAATTGACTTAATGCTGACCACACTGATTATATGTGTAGGAGTTTTCCTTCTTTCCATTGATATTATCTGTATGCCATATCACTTAGTCTTCGTTTACAACACCCCAGGGTCAAGAAAAGAAAAAGGGACATGCATTGTATTGTGACTCTTTCACTATACGGACTATTAAAGGTTAAATATGGTATAATAAGACAACATACTAGTTTAGATATCCTGCATTATAACGCTTCATTGATATTTTAGAGGTATGAAGCTATAGATCTTAAAATTAAGTAATCATTCAAGCGTGCCAACCCAAACTAATCAGGTGAGCAAATTGTACTATATGCCGAAATTATAGTGAAAATAAAGATCGCTATTAATAGAGAGGCCTTACTTGTACTTCATAAGTCTGAAATTAAATATATTATTTTTTATAAACAACAATATAGATGGATAGATCTGTGGAAAAAAACTGCTATCAAAACGCATCACGCTACTTTACTTTTCACTAATTTAGTAAGTTAAAATTTACGTCTTTATACCACCCATGGGCTAGAAAAGGGGGTGGGGTATTATATTTTATTCCATCACCATACGGAAGACGACACGCTTAATATGTGGGCTTACAATTGCAGTTAATGTTACAGGTTTCTCAGGACTTCTGCTACTTATTTTTCTAATGAACTCGCAGCTGATTTTTACTGCCACGAACTTCTACGTGAAATGAAAGCGTGCACATTCTTTTCATTGTTTATTATTTTATTAAGCCAGGGTGGCTTCATAAAACAACGTACAATAAGAAGGATTGAAAAATAGTCCTCAAAACGTTGATCACTCAAAATATCCTAATTACAATATGAATCGCTGCCTTATCGTTTAGCTACGTCATCTTTTGGACCACGAAATTGTACTCACATCAATGTAGTAATTGCAAACATGATTAGCAGTTCTGATATGCACTGCATAATGTGTGTGTTGCGTAAATTGCAGTAAAAATCTTAATATATAAAATTCAAAGTCCTGACTGACTCATCAACGCCCAGCCCAAACCCTTAGACCTAGGAAGCTGAAATTTTGCACAGCTATTGTCTTTATGACGTAGGCAAGGAATAAGACGGGATTTTTCGAAATTCCCACGGGAACGGGAATAATAAGGATTTATATTTTCGCTATAAAAGTTGCCCTATCTCCGTTATTATATTTATTAGAGACTTGAAATTTGGCATATAAATATGTGATTGCAATCACTAAACACAGTTTTTAGGATTTTTCGAAATTCCCTCGGGAACAGGAATAAAAAGGATTTATTTATATTTTGTCGCTTTAAATTTACCCTATCTCCGAAACCATATATATTAGAAACTTAAAATTTGGCATATAAGTAGGTGATTATGAAAACAAAAAACAATTTTCAGGATATTTCGAAATTCCCACAGGAACGGGAATAAAAAAAGATTTACTTATATTTTCGCTTTAAAGTTGCCCTATTTCCGTAACTTTATTTATTAGAGACTTGAAATTCAGCTTAAAAGTAGGTTATTACGATAACTAAAAACCATTTTTAGGGTTTTTTGAAAATCCCTCGGAATATGATGAAAATCCTTGCTTAAAAGTTATATTGTTTGTTTTTTCTTTCGTAGCTATTGTTAAGTATAATAAGTGTATAAAATTATTTCCCCATTATGAAGTAGGCAAGGAATAAGACGGGATTTTTCGAAATTCCCAAGGGAACGGTAATAAAATGGATTTATATTTTCGCTTTGAAGTTGCCTATCACCGTTACTTTAATTATTAAATACTTGACATGTAAGTAGGTAATTTTGATCAGGCTTCAGTTATTCTTTTTTTTTTTTTTTTTCGATATTTTTTTGATTTTTCGAAATCACCTCGAAATAGGAGGAAAATCGTTGCTTTTAAGTCATAAAACTAAGTTTTGCTTTCGTTACTTTTGGCAGGTACCTACACTAAAAAAAAAAACTTGATTGAATGCGTATCTATCACACAAGGTTGATGCTATTGTTAAACAAAATTATCGTATTAGTCGATGAAAGTGTTTGACTTCAACGAAATGTTTGACTATAATAATAATTATATATGCGAAAAATACAATTTTATTTATTTATTTATTTATTTATAACTTTTGCACAAACAAACGCACAAGGCGGACTTAATGCCATAGGCATTCTCTACCAGCCGACCTAGGGTGGAGCAGAAATAATGTCAGGCAGGTGCAATACAAGGTGGTTAACGATGTCGCGTACTAAATCAATTATATATAACTACTATTACATAATACATATATACTCTATAAATATATATAAATACATATACATACAAACATAAATAATGATAATGATATTTGAATGAGTGGATGTGAGCTGTCACAGATGTGTCGACTCCGCCAGAAAATTCAAGTATAATCGTTTGACCATGGCCTTAAAAACGTCGCGACTGGTAGCCATTCTGATGTCCAGAGGCAATGCATTCCAGAGAAGAATGGCCTGGATCCCAAAGGAGGAGTGCACCAGACTAGAAGAGTGAGAGGGACAGTGAAGAAGAAGATTATTGGAGGAACGAAGAGCACGGTCATGGGTGGAGCAAAGAAATTGAAAGTTCAGTTTTAAGTAGGAAGGCGCGTTAGGAGAGTTAAGAATAGAGTAGAGCAAAGAAAGAGTCCTCAGGCTACGTCTTTGCCTAATCGGTAACCAATTGAGGCGAGAGCGAAATGTGGTTACATGATCGAATTTACGTAGGTTAAAAACGAATCGAATGCAATTGTTGAGGAGTCGGTCCAGCTTATTGAGCAGATCTGCATTCAGGTCGAGGTAGCACACATCAGCATAATCGATGATAGGAAGAACTAAGGTTTGAACCAGTGATGTTTTAGTCGTGACTGGGAGAAAGTTTTTCAGCCGGTATAGTGAACGGAGTATTCCTGTGACTTTCTTGGATATGTTAGTAACCTGCGTTTGCCACTCCATCGTAGAGTCTAAGAAAAGGCCAAGATTCTTTACGTGATTACTATAAGGTATCACGATACCGTTATAGGTAATTGCTGGCAAATTCTGTGCGTTGACTCTGCTGATAATGCGGGGACTGCCGATTATAATGCATTGGCACTTATCTGCATTGACTGCCATGCCAAACCTCGCCGCCCAAGCGCTTATAGCCACTAGGTCGCTATTAATAGAAGCAATTGCTGAGTGGAGATCGTTTAACTTGGCGTGGGAATATAATTGCAGGTCGTCGGCATACAAATGATACGCACACTGAAGGTTAGAGGTAATGAAGTTAATAAATAGAGAAAAAAGAAGAGGAGAAAGTATTCCGCCTTGAGGGACGCCAGAGTCCAAATCGCACCAATCAGACAGCGTGTCGTCGACACGAATGGACTGTTGACGACCCTGAAGATAGGATGAAAACCATTCCAGAGCATCCGATGAGATCTTGAGATGGGATAGGAGAGACAACAATAAGTCATGACTGACTACGTTAAAAGCATTGGAGAAGTCTACCAGGACCAACACAGTGACCCTGGTATCCTCCACACCAGCCCTCACATCGCCAGTCACTTTGAGGAGTGCTGAGACTGTGCTATGTCCAGGTCTGAATCCAGACTGCAATGGGCTTAAAATATTATTGGCGTAAATAAATTGGGATAATTGTTTATGAGCACAGGCCTCGAGCACTTTAGATAGGAAAGGTAAGATAGAAATTGGACGATAGTGTTTAGGAAGAGAAGGACTAGGTATTTTAGGTAAGGGAATAACATACGCCCTACGCCATAACGTAGGAAATGTGCCAGAGTGAAGGGAGAAGTTAAGAATATGTGTGATAGGCAGTAAGACTTGATCGAGAATAGTCATGACCATGCGACGGCTGATTTCATCACAACCAACAGCCTTAGATTTGATGGAAACGAGTATCTTTCTAACCTCATCGGATGCTACCGGAGAAAAAGAAAAGGGATTAATGTCGAGATGTGGTAAGTTGGTAATGTACTTTACCGTTTGGCACTTGATGTCATCGCCTAGAGCGACTGAGGTTTTGAAAAATTTATTAAGACCGTCAAGCGTAATGCAGTTAGGTAAATCAACTGTTCGTCGCTTACCTATGCCAAGGGTCTCGAGGAATTTCCAGACTTCTGGAGCAGAGGAAGAGGAGATGGTGTTTGAGATATGCCGGCGTTTAGCGTTGCGTATCATTTGGTTGCACCGATTCCTAGCGGCTTTAAAAAGATTCCAGTTGGATTCGGAGCGTAGCTTCTTAAATCTACGAAAAGCCACGTCACGACGACTCATAGACTCACGAATCTTTTCAGACATCCAGGGCGCGGGGGCGTGCTTCAACTTGACTTTTTTTACTGGGGCGTGGACATCGTAAAGTTTGATAATGACGTGGTTAAGGAGCTCAACTTTGTCGTCGACTTTATCAGCCTCCAGTAGCGGTTGCCAGTCAGTGGCCGAGGCCTGAGCACGCAGTTTCTCGACGTTCATTCCCGTAAAACAACGCAGATGCAAAGTCTTAGTCACGGGCTTGGGGGGCTTAAGGATGTAGGAGATGAAAATAAGGTCATGGAGGGAAAACCCAGGGGCAGGATATTGGCCATGAGAGGAGACACGGGAAAGGGAGGAAGTGAGGATTAAATCAAGCCATGTGTCGTCTCCCTGATGGTTGTGATGAGTGGCTTGGAGAGGCAGCACGTGAAGATTTGTGGATTGGACAATGTGTTGGAGTTTACGGGCACGGAGAGAACAGGAGGATAATAAGTCGGTGTTAAAATCACCCATTATGATGTGATGTGCATAGTCAGACCCCAGAGATTCTAAAACCGATTCAAAGTCAGTGAAATAATCAGCAGCAGGGGGACAGTAAACCACACCCATGACCACTTTGACTCCTTGGATCCAGACTTCAAGAAAAAGAAATTCGATGGATGCAAAAGGATGGGCTGGAGATGAAGCAATGATTTTGTACGTGAAGTCACTACGTAGATAGATGGCTACGCCTCCACCCCTGCGATCAACACGGTCATTCCGGACCAAGATGAAGCCGGGGAGAGGATACAGTGTAGATGGTAAATGGGGTTTAAGCCAGCTTTCGGAAATTAGGATAGCGTGTATATTAGCCCCATTAAAGACATCAAATAGATCACTATGATGACTAGGAATGCTTTGAGCGTTTAAGTGACAGACATTTAATAAACGATTAATCGGTCGATTAAATAGTTGACGTACAACGTCAGCAAGGCACTCAGTAGCGGAGGAAAAGCTGTCATCAGAGGACGAAATAGAGGAACTATTGGCAGAATGAAACGAATAATCAGTGTCGGATAATAATACCATTATACTATAAATAAGACTAAATAGATATAAAAAATACTGTGTAAAAAAAAAAATAAATAAATAAAGATAAGGTAAACGTATAAATAAGGTTATGCTGAGAGAGTTAACTTGCAACCCTTATGTAAAGATGCAGTTATCATTACTGCACCACCCACCAGCCTCTGGCTATACATGTTAAAAAACAAAACATGAAACAATACAAGAAACAGAGAAATGACAAAGACAATGTAAATTGCTGAGTATGGGTACGGAACGCAACACTTCATGTCAGTTTGACATTAGCACTGTCAATCTGCCAAAACAACAAAAATTTATATTTTTATAACAGTGAGTTATGGAAAAAAGGCGATTTATCGAACTACCTTGCAGGTGTTGATTATAAACATAGGTTGCATAATGCATAAGCAAGCCATTTGTAGAAATTTACTACTGATACTATTACTATATACATAAATTACTAGATACTATTATTGTAATAAACTACTAACTAAACTAGTACTAGTAACTAAACAAACATTCTATAGTAAGATACTGCTTATCAACTACCAGTATACAATTATTAAATTCATTCATCTATGATTAGTTTAAAGAGAGAATTAGTACAACAACACAAGAAAATAAGAATGTAATGAAACGAGGTTATTAGTAATTACAGTAGTGCTATCCGAGATGAAGTGTGTTTGAGTTAGGTTCCGAGAGAGAAATCAACATAGAAATATAGCCGAAAAGCGATTGCTGTCATGGAAATTGATACTAACATTCATGAAGATGCCGGCTTGTTGGTTTCCTTTGTTAAGGTCTTAGGATACTTCAGCAAGAGCGGCTCCAGATCCGTAATTGATGTAACCTTGTGTCGGCCATTGTTAGGCGTTTTGATGACTATGACACCGTCCTGAGTCCAACAGCTGTGAATCCCAAAGTGAAGTCGGGCCTTGCCAAATACTTGCTGTCGGATCTTGCATTTTTGCATTTTATTCGTATTTGAACAAGTTTTTTCACCGTATATTAAAACTAATATTCGGATATTTATTATTTTTTCGTGGTTTCCTTAAGTAGCTTCAGCAATAATGAAAAAGTCGCGCACGCCAATCTCCCCGGAGCTCGGAGGGTATATAAGCAGCGCGAGGCGGCACGGCCCCACAAAATTTTCAACAAGCCGGTCACTTGGACCAGGCAGGCCAAATACTTGGGTGTGACCCTTGACGATCGACTCAGCTTCGCCCCTCACATAAAGCAAGTCCGCGCACGGGCAGCCTTTGTGATGGGGCGTCTCCACTGTCTACTCAACTCTAGGTCGCGTATGCCCCTGAGTAGCAAAATCCGACTATACACCAGCTGCATACGGCCTATCATGACCTATGCCAGCGTGGTGTTCGCGCATGTTAAGCCACACAGGATCCACAGGCTACAGACACTTCAAAATCGTTTCATGCGCCGAGCTACGGGAGCACCGTGGTTCATACGAAACGTCGATCTCCACATCGACCTCGAACTGCCGACCATCAAGCAGTTTATGAAACGGTGCTCTCAGAGCTACTTTGACTCTGCCATGACACACCCCAACCAACTAGTTATAGATAAAGACGGAGAATTTGTCGCAATACTGTATATGGAACGCAAGTGGTTGTTAATTTTATATTATAGTTCATCTAATCTAAGAAGGGCATTTTGACGTTTCGCATTTTTTAATACACAATAACTTTGGTTAAACGTATACATGATTGCAAACAATAAATCGTAATTTTAAAGGACTATTAAGTTATTTATATAATTAACGTTACTTTCTTGTATAATAATCTAATGTTGAAACTCTTAAAACCTATTTAAAATAAAAACAACATGTAAAACAGTAATTGTTATTAACGATGTTTCAGTGTCACGTCATTATGTTCTGTACAGTAGTGCAGTGGTAACTTCCAATTCACGAATATCCAAATAATCGGTAAAAATATTAGAATTATATAATTAATCGAATAGACTAAATTCTCAAAATTTTAATATAAAATAATTGTACGGTATGCACAGCCTGCAGTGGACTGTATGAAGTAATTTTACGGAGTTAGGTGAGGAACTGATCTTTTCCTATCCCTGCAAGCCGCGAAGAAGTAAATATGGAATACTCCACCAACCTTTCATCTACTCCTGTCGAGGGCAGTAGCGTCGTCGCAATAGGTTCGCCAAACTGCGCGGTCTGCTTCACTATATTCTTAATAATATTTATAACTAGGCAGTTCACAGCACCACAAAACACTATTATGGTGGTTCCAAATGTTCCGTATAATAATGTCCTTCCAAGGATTGAGTAGGCGCGGCGATTACGAATACACCAATGGCACAACCGCCTGGCGGACCGATTTGTCTCGAATCTTCTACTAGACTGTCTTAACGACGTTTGTAGAATTCAAGTTGTGAAGTTTTTCCAAATACCCTCCACATAGCTTGCAGAGACCGAACATACCCCTCACCGAATTCAACATGATGAATTCCCCATTCTAAATAAAAGGGCAAGTAAAGGATATACAATCCATTAACCTAAGTAAACAAAACACTTAGAAAAAATAAACCTTTAGTGAAGGACTTCTATGTAAAAATAAAAATAAATAATAATTTAAAGATCTAAATAAACAAAATAATTAACCTAAGTAAAAAAAAAAATAATTAATTTGCATACGGCAACGGGCAAATTTTATTTACTGGTCTCTTAATTAGACCCCTTTTAGTTCTCAAGGTAACTACACGAATAATTTCATCAACGCCCTCGTGTGTTGTTTCAATTCTACCAAGAGGCCACTGCAATGGATGAGTCAAATTTGACTTCAGCAAAACTAAATCACCGACCTTTACGTTAGGTGGTGAGGAAAACCACTTCTCTCTCTGTTGCAGAGTATATAGATAGTCATTTGACCAGCGCTTCCAAAATGACTGTGATAATTTTTGAACTAATTGGCAACGAGACAGTTTATGTTGAGGAACGTCCTCATAGTTATATTCAGGCACAGCCATTAGGCTTTGTCCTATTAAGAAATGACCAGCGGTTAACACATCAAATTCATTTGGGTGTTCAGATAAAGTGCACAAGGGACGTGAGTTTAATACAGCTTCTATCCTACAGAACACAGTCGATAACTCTTCCAAAGTGAGAGTTCTATCGCCTACAATACGTTGTAGAATGTGCTTCGCACTTTTTATCCCGGCTTCCCATAGACCACCCATGGAAGCTGCGTTAGGAGGATTCGTCCTCCACTCCACTTGTCGCACTGACAATCCTACAAGTATCTCGTCTTGAATTTTGTTATTGCATAAAAATTTCGCTACTTCTTTGAGATGTTTAGTTGCCGATACACAATTCGTACCGCAATCGGAATATAAACAAGTACTTAATCCGCGACGGGCGACGAAACTATCATATGCAGCGAGAAAACACTGAATAGATAAGTCGGGTAACACTTCGTAGTGCACTGCCTTTGTTGAAAAACATACGAATAGGCATAAACATGCTTTATATACCTTCGCGTTACGAAGTGTACTTTCCTTTACGAGGAATGGGCCGCCTATATCCGTACCTATATGGTTAAATATTTTATCAATTTCAAGCCGGGACATGGGCAACATACCCATTTGAGGTTGTATTGCGGTAGGCCGGCATTTAAAACATATCTTACACTTTGATAACACTGATCGAATGATGCTACGAGCACCAACGAGCCAATAATTTTTACACATTATACCTTGTAATGTACGAGGTCCTACATGTAGATATTTTACGTGTAAATATTCAATTAATAATTTACTTGTATGGCATTTCGGGAGCAACACCGGATGCTTGGTATTGTAGGGAAGGTCAGATTGTGAAATAACGACCCCCCACCCTGAGTACTTTATGTTCCACGAAGGGTGATAATTTACGCAAAGAGGCAACAAACTTACCCTTTTCTAACGCTAATATTTCAGATTCAAAATGATTATTTTGAATGACACTAATAATTATATCATGACCTTTGCGCAGCTCAGAGGTCGTCAGGGATCCTAATGATCTTTCTGAAATTTTACACCGAAGATTGTTTATAAACCTATGACACCATGAAATATACGCTGCAATTTATTAAAAGAAGAATACTTATTAAATGTTTCTTCAAGGTCATTTTTCATTTTACATTTTAGAGAAGAATTAAATCTAAATGTGGCACTATTTAATTTAAGCTCGGATATCTTAAATTTATCATTTAATAAATATGGTTTTATAGGCCACTTTTGTTGATCATAATATAGCCAATCGGGCCCGTGAATCCACTCAGTGGCTTTTGCCACGAAGTGTGCAGGCAACGCTCCACGTGAGCATATATCTGCAGTGTTATTTTCGCCCTTCACGTGATACCAACAGCTAGGTGGTATCGCAGTAATGATGCAACTAACACGGTTAGCTACAAACGTTTTCAACATATACGGTTATGTATCCATGCTAAAACATTTTTTGAATCGCTGAGTGCAAATATTGAAATAGATAAATCATTATCCCTTAAGTTTTGTACGACAAAACTTACAACTTTCGATAACAGCACGGCTGCTTCGAGTTCGAGTTTAGGGATAGACAAGAGGGGATTTAACGGTGCAACCTTTGACTTATTAGTCAACAGTCGAACCTTAACTTCGCCTATATTATTTACGCTGCGAACGTATAAGCACGTTGCGTATCCACGGGATGATGCATCGCAGAATACAATTAATTGTATTTCGCGAAAATTAGGTATTAAGATATGACAGTCAAAGCGTAAGTCAGACAAGAGCGGTAGATCGGCGATGAATCGATTCCACTGTGAGTACGACTCAGGTGGCAATTGTTCATCCCATCCAACTCCCATCTTCCAGAGATCTTGCATGATACACTTTGCGACGAACGTACAAGGTGAGATAATACCGAGGATCGAATATGCTCGCTAGCAGTTTTAAAACTGATCGTTTGGTTTGTTTATCATCTATCATATGGTAGGAAAACGCGAAACTGTCACAAGCAGGTAACCACGTTAACTCTAACACTTTAAGAGACGATGACAACGTATTTAGGAGTGGTAGGACCACACTGTCGACAGTTATCTGTCTACAGCCGCGGGCCGGTCCGTCCGGGGCAGTACCATGCTCTCGCAGAAAATCGACGTCTGAGTAGTAGCAATTTGTTACTGCGCTTCGTTCGGTGAGCGAGAGAGCCGGAAGCCCAACTTTCTGAGGGTGATTGCGTGTGGAGGGTTTTGGTAGTGCCCTTGGTATCACCTCAATGCCGCATTCACAGTCCCTTCGCTTTCTTCGCGGTAGGCAACGGCCTTGTAAAGGTCCATGAGCGGCAGCAACACTTACCATCAGGTGTACTGTTTGCTTGTTTGCCACCGTTTGCAATAAAAAAAAAAAAAAAAAACATCTTGATAATCGATGGTTACAATTTGATCCGACTGCATACGCGTCAGCAACTCGGGACAGTTGCTTGCCCACTTTCTTAAATCAAACCCACCACTTTTAAGAAGTGAAAGTAAGTCATCCTGCAGGATGACTTACTTTCACTTCTTAAAAGGCACTTCATTAAAGGCAGCCTGCACATTGCAATGTGCAGGCTGCCTTTAATTATGGACATGACCACAATACGTCGTCGACGTAGAAACCTTGTCTGAGAACCTCCACAGCTTCAGCACGCGGATTCTAAGCATGGGTTAGCTTATCCTGGGCCAGCTGATGCAAGGTACGCACAGCGATGTAAGGTGAACTACGGAGGCCGTAAGTATTTGTTCGGAGTTCGTAGACGCGTATTGGTTCCGTCGGCGATTCCCGCCAAAGAATATGCTGGTATTTCCTATCAGCAGGATCAATTAGAACCGCCCGATACATCTTCAACACGTTAGCAGTGAAAGAAACTTCTTATAACCGAAAGCGAATTATAATTTTTAATAAGTCTGGATATAGTTTCCTGCCTGTCAAGAGAGCATCGTTGATAGGAATCCCGTTCTTCGGCTGCGCTGAACCATCATAAACGACTCGTAGAGGCGTACTTATAGACGACGGACGCAGAAACACAGTGGTGCGGTATATAATATCCCGACAGCTTGGGACCTTGATACAACTCCATATGTCCAAGAGACCCATATTCTCGCATAAAATCGACGTAGGCCTTATGAAGGGTTGGCAATCGTGCAAGGCGGCGCTCGACCTGGTTAAGTCTTCTTAGAGCGACATCATAAGAATCACCGATAGGTGCGTCGTCTGGGTTTAATAAAATGGGCGAAATATAACGACCATTTTCATCACGATAATGGTTTTTTACATATATTTTCTCGGCTAACTCTTCCATGGGATCCATTGGAACGTCATACGGTAAAGATTCCAACTCCTAAAATCGTTTAAGTGTATCATTTAAATAATTATTCTCAATAGTGTACGACATTAATGACGTTATACACGATACAACATGGAGACTGCTAGAACTATTAGTCAATCCTAGCTTGCCAGTTATGACGTAACCAAAAACGCTCCCCAAAGCGATTGGTACATTTTTATTTATTATAAATTTTGTTCCGTCATAAATATACGGAAACACTTCACCCGATAAAATAATGTCTATAGGAGAGGTTTTGTAAAAACACGGATCGGCTAATTGCAAATCCTTATACTTATTGATCACCTTATCGGGAATAAAAACGTTTGGCAAATCGGATGTAATTTTAGGTAAAATTACGGCATCAATGTTAAACACCGGCGTTGTACAATAACGCGGCTGAATGACACATGAAGCCATTCCATATTTTTTTACGTATTCGCCACCTAGTCCATAAATATTATATGGACATTTATGAGCTGATAGTCCTAACCGTTCGAAACATTCTAACGTAATAAAATTACTTTGCGCCCCGGAATCAATTAATACGCGCACTGGCTGATATTTATTAAACGCGTTCAAGACATTTACAATAGCCATTCCCAAGATTACTGCACAATTAGAAGTATTCATAAACGTAAGATGACACACCATACTGATAATAGATTGTCCATCTCCATTGCACGGCACAGGAGCGGCCTCAGTTGAAATCAGCTGACTCGAAACCGGTTTGTTATTGTCAATCGCGTTAATTTCGCGATGTAATAAAACATGATGTGGTAAATTACAAATTAAATATTTAAAGTTTAACGACTTAGTTAGTTTAGTTTACACGACTTAACGGTATGATTCGATTTTAAACAATTGTGACATAATTTTAATTCATTCGCACGGCGAATACGTTGCTCATTAGACAATTTACGAAATTGTTCACAACAGAAAATCATATGATTATTGTCACAATGTAAACATAACCCTTTAGGGTATCCTTCCATTTGACGCCCCGGCAACAAGATGGTAATTATGGCCTAAACTTCTCCAAAGAATGACTGTATTTTGGAGCGTTCTACGGGGAGTCCTACATACACTAATACAATGAAATGTTGAAAGATGACAATTATGATTTCTGTACATTTGCAGAGTCAAAATGGAACTCAAACAATTTTATTCTGTACATACTTCAAAACAAAACGGCGTGCGCATTTATTTGACATTCATAACGCATAACAAACTTTTTCGTTTCGCATTGAAACTTTTCCAACCTTTTTTTATAACAATGCAAACATGAAATTTGGAGGTCTATATTTTGTTATTTAAGTTATGTTATTTGCTTTGTGACATGTCGTACGCAAAATATAATCATATTACAAATTTATTTTATATTGTCTTTTAACCGAGTTTTTGTCGGATATTGAATGTACTGAATTCAAACAAAGAGAGCCGAAGTTAAAATTAAGAATAAATTTACAGCGTTATGCCTAATTATATTAACATCGGTAAGCCGTTTTGTTTATTATTACCAGAGTAACTAAAATAAACTTTAAATAAACTGGTGGTAAAAACATTGTCTCTTCTATTATGTAGAATGATTTATAAACACCTTAAAATTGTAATATGCAATTATAACAAGTCTTGAAGTCGCTCAACGTGCTATAGAGAGAAAACTACTTGGGATTCCAAAAAAGTCCGTAATACGGCAATTTCTGAAGAATTAGCACGCTAAAGTTGCATTGAATAGGCCGCATTGCTCATTGAACTAACAACCGTTATATAAGAAAGGATATCGAGTGGCAGCAAAGAATCGGACTTCACTGCGAACGACAAATTCGCACACCAGATGGGCAAACGGCGTTTCAAAATTTGTAGTGAGGCGCATAAGTCTGAATGACATACTCGTAGGGTAGGTAGCCTTTATCCAACAGTGGACCTTTACATGCTGATGAATAGATAAATATTGTTCAGAAAAACAAACATTAATAGAAAATAATATTTTATTTGGACATAAAATATTCGGGTGGATTCGTTATATATTGAGGACTGCATCAAGGTTTGAATACAAATAGAGTTAGATAGGAAACGCTGACGTAAGAGGTACCGATGCGATAATGAGATCGGTGTAATTTAACGGTAATACACATTTTAATGGTTCGATTATTTTTTTGATATATTAAAAGAAATTCTTTTATTCGTAACTTATTATTTCTTTAATATACGTGATGTAGTTAAGAAGTAGGAAGAGTAGGTAGGGAAGGTACGAAGAATATATAAGTGATGTAGTTAGGAAGTTAAATATGATATATGTCAATTGTCATAGTACATATGGCGTACTGAGCAAAGTCTTCATCTAGACTAGTCCTTCTAACAAACCATTTACCTTTTTTTTTTTTTTGGGTGGGCTGCGGTCGGCGCGCCTCCGCACCACTCCGCCCGGGGCGACAGAGGGGCCCAAGCACGCAACACCCGCAACCCACCCGAACACCACGTCGCCTTCGTCGTTGGGCCAACCACCGGAGCAGGGTTACTTGTCGTCAGTGGTCGGCCCGACGGAATACCCCCTACGTGGGGTACCCTCCCATCGACTGACGTCCCCCTCTCGGGGAAAAAAATAATACCCTTTTTTTTTTTGTGGGTGGGCCGCGGTCGGCGCGCCTCCGCACCACTCCGTCCGGGGCGAGAGAGGGGCTTAAGCATGCAACTCCCGCGACCCACCCGAAAACCACGTCGCCTTCGTCGTTGGGCCAACCACCGGAGCAGGGTTACTTGTCATCAGTGGTCGGCCCGACGGAATACCCCCTAGCCAGGGCACCCTCCCATCGACCGACGTCCCCCCCTCGGGGAGGACGTCGGTCTTTCCTCACGCGGTCGGCCTCTCGGCGGGTGACGGACTAATCCCCGGTCTCGTCACCCGCGGCCGCGGCTAGGGCGGCATGGCGCGCAGGTAATCCCGCCTGCGCCGTTCCAGTCGCCGGCGGCGGGTCGCATCATCAAGGCTGTGCTCCTCGCGCTCGCGACCCGCCGCCTCCTTCTGCGAGATAACTGCCTCGCAGAAGGCTGCGACCGCGTCCCAATTCCTGATGCTGCCGAGCATCGCCCTAGCGATGGCCGGCAGCGTCAGGTCTGCACCGATGATTGCGACGAGTTCACGACGCGGCTCTGCCCAAGCGGCACAGACCTCGAGCGTATGCTGCGCCGTGTCTTCATCGCAATCGCAGTGGTGGCAGGACGGAGTTCTCTCCCTCCTAGCGACCCTGTACAGGTACTTGCCGAAGCATCCATGCCCCGTCAAGACCTGTACGATTCGAAAGGAGAGCACCCCGTGCCGCCTTTCCAACAACTGCATCAGCACCAGCCGGAAGGCCTCCACGGTCCAAACACCGTATCGAGGCCTCACCAGCCGGTCTGCCCAACGGGCGATAACGTCGTGGCGGGCGTCGACGCCCCAGGTGGTGAGCTCCCTCAGGGAAACAACACCGCCCCCCCCGCGCACCCCCGATACCCGCCGATACAAGTCGGCGAGCATTTCCGCCTCCAGGTCCCACGGGGGAGTCCCGGCCAACAGGCACGCCGCCTCCGTCGCCACTGTGCGGTACCCGCGGATGATCCTGGCCGCCATTACCTTCTGTGGACGCCACAGAAGGGCCCTAAGTCGGGCGGTCATGGATCCCGCCCACACCGGTGCGCCGTAGAGGGCCATCGACCGGATGACCCCCGCGTACAGCTGTCGACATGCCGCGCTCGGTCCGCCCACATTCGGCATCAGCCATTGTAGGGCGGACGCCACGCCGACGAGCCGCGGGACGAGCCTGCGGAAATGCTCCCGAAACCACCATCGCCCGTCGAGCACCAGGCCCAAGTACTTCATATGGGCCTGGATGCTGATCCCAACCGAGTTGACGGTGATCGAGACGCCGATGGGAGGGTCCAACAAACCATTTACCTGAAGTTGGGTATTATTTGTGTCCGTTTATTATACGTTTACAAATCCAACCGCGACCTAGGGATTCGTTTCATAGTGTATTATAAAAAAAAGGATATTACTATTTTTAAATTTCGTATTTAATATCCAATTATTGGTACACTAAAAGAGTAAGGTATTGACCATGTCAATCAATCTTTTTTATTCAGACGGTAATAAACAGTGTATCGAAATCTAGTTTAAAAATTAATAACCGAATTAGAAACCGAATTTTAATTAAATATCAACTATATTTAATAAAAATTTCAATAACTATAACTTGTTGGACATCTAATACTTTAATTGTATGACCAAAAATGTTGAAAGAAATAAAATAACTGGTAGATAACCTAAAATTTTTTGTCCTTTCAACGTTTAAATATTTCCATCTATAATACTCGTACTGCCTAAATGTCAAAAAATAATAACATTCCTAATAGACTACAAGCACGTGGAAAATTAACCTGTTAAATGAACCAACGTGAATAACGCTTAGAAGGCGGTTACTATATCATAAAATAACGGCATGAAAATATGTACGGCGTTCATGAGTAAAGTATCTATATATGTATACAAAAAGAATTACACAAATGCCGTACAGTAATAAATGACCTACATATATTGCTTCTACAATTACCTACCGGCGAATCAAAATTTGCACTAACTTCCGGCACCACAACTTTAGTACGGCACTAGGTTTTTCGACATTTATTTTTAATCATTTATAAGCTATAAAAAAGCCGTACATTAATAATTAGTCGTAATTCCTCACTTGTACCTGAGGAAAAATCTATTTTCTCACCTGCACCGCTCAAAAATGACGGCTGCTGTGTGGTAGCGGCTTCGAATACTACCAACCCTTGCTTTGCTCGTGGGTGTCGTAAAAGACGACTAAGAGCCCTAGATTGACCCGGACCAACTCCATCTGGTACCATTTGGGTCAACGATTACATTCCCAAGGAGGGTTGACGTCAGGCAGGCGGCCGGTCATAAAAGTCATTGCCGAAACTTTTTGCAATATGTCAAAACAGATGACATATTGCGTCGACCCCAAGTAATTGGGATAAGAGCAAGATAATGATGATGACCGCTCAGAAATGACGGCATAGCGCTCGAAGTTATTTTGTGATATAATAACAGCCTTCTAAGCGTTATTCAAGTTGATTCATTTCACAGGTTAATTTTTCCATGGGCTTGTAGTCTATTAAACAAAATTCTAACTTATAATATTAACGTCCATAATACAATACATTATATTGTATGCCTTATTATATTTAAAATATTTTTGAGCTATTCATTTTATAAAGCAGCAGAATGAAATTAATAAGCGAACAGTAATTGTTGTTTCATACCAAACAAACCGTGATTAATTACTGTCATAATTTTAACTGAAATGAACGTTTTACTAATTTGGTATACATAATTTCCACGTTATAAACGAAAAAAATACATATTTATTTTATGTTAATGTCCACGGAGAAATAATATACGTTCCGTGATCTCAAGAAAATGTAAAGCCATTGATATAAATTTACTTCCAGTTTTCTCGTGACCTTCAGGAGTTAAAGAAAATTTAACGTGTGTTAATTAGGAAACGTTAAATGGTGTTAAATTACTTAATAGAAATAGAAACTGTGCATGCTGTTCCATAAATTTTATTTTTCTAGTTTAAACCATGTTTTCTACTACTACAGATAAAGTGACCTCCAAAATTGTAACTTTTTAGAATAGTACGTATTGTAATGGCTTTTTTTGGGTGGGTTATCGTGTGAGGACACAGCGTCCATTCCATCCGGGATGAGGAAAGGGCGGACCACGGGTACTGGGTCCTTGACGTCCGTGGCAAATATTGTAATGCCTAAATACTCCTAATATGCTTAAATATTTACGTAACATCTGTGCAAGAGAAGGCAAACTTGAAATTAAACCCTATACCAACATGTCTGACCAGCATGGTATAGTTAGTCAAATTCCCTCCCATTGTAGAGGAGATTTGAGCCCATAGTGGGACGTATGTGGGCTGTAATGATGAAATACTTCCAATCCTTTTTGACAATGCATATATTACTTGAGGTCGACTCAATATGTACTCTTCCTTCACAGCCGTCATCATCATCCCCATACGCGTCCCACTATTGGGCTCTGGCATCCTCCACTATGGGCGAGGGAAATTTACCTACTTTACCTACCACGCTGGACAGACATGTTTGTATAGGGTTTTGTTTCGAGTTTTTCTTGTCTTACTTATACTTTATATGCATATTATATCCCTTAGTCATCTTTGACGACACCTACGAGCAAGAGACGGGGTAGTGAATGGTATTCTTACTCCGTCACCACACGGAATTCTTTTATAGTACACGCTGCATAAATTACTGGCAATAGTTTTATGATTGGCCGCTTGCCTGACGTTAACTCTCCTAGGGAATGTAATTGTTGACTAGACAACATTAAATGGCACAGGTATATACTCGTATGTATGCATTTAGTTGTTTTTTTACGACACCGTATAACACACGTATATAATATCTTTATTTCAAACATGAAATATCTCTTATAAATAA
Organism: Lymantria dispar; assembly: GCA_032191425.1. Lineage (NCBI taxonomy): Eukaryota > Metazoa > Arthropoda > Insecta > Lepidoptera > Erebidae > Lymantria > Lymantria dispar. The sequence continues at coordinate 23,381,529 of CM063452.1, read as the reverse complement.
AACTAATTTTACGGATTTTATGCGTTTGGATTTGATTTATGATTGTCCGACGTTTCGAACACTTTACAGCATTCATGGTTACGGCCGGAATAGTTTGTTTTTTACTTATAAAGAGGTCAAAAGTACCTCAAAATGTTTTGTGTAAATCTACATGCGGTGCGCTCTTTGCTTGAATTTGACTTGACATGGTGCTACATGTCTGGATTTACTTTTACTGCTTGTATTTTGTATATCCAGTACGTAATGTTCTTCATAAGAAGTTCCGTAATTTTATAAACTCTTTATCAAACAGACTTCATAGCTGTAATTTATATGTAAAACAACCACACTGGACGCGTCATCAAACTTTATCGATTTCTACTTATATAACTCGTACATTCAAACATACAATAATATATGGGTCACAATTCTCTTTCCACGTAAAGATATGAAATTAGTCTAACCTTGTTTATACATGTTTACAAAATGTAGTGTAATGATGCAATTTAATGGGTGGCTGGAATTTATTATCGTCAAAGGAATCAGTAGTTGTTTGTTATATTTTTGGACCAACAAGCCATATCGTGTGGTGACGGAGTAAGAATACAATTCACAACCCCATTCCCGTGGGTATCGTAAAATGCAAGTAAGGTATATTTTGTGCATTTAACAACTGTGCAAGAAAAGGAAAACTCTTAATAAAACCCTATACCAACCCGCTTGACCAGCGTGGTATAGACCTGTGATGATTATGATGACAAAGCTAAATCGGGAACATATTCTATTGACAGTTAATACTAATAAAATCATATATGTACAAAGACATGTAGATGTTAAGGGAAGCCTAAAAGTGGCACCGGTGATAGAGAAGATTAGGAGCACGAGATTGTCTTGGTATGGACATCTGATGAGGAGGGATGAAAAGCATGTGACAAAGTGGGTGGTCAATATGATTGTGGATGGACGAAAGAAGCGTGAGAGACCCAAGAAGAGATGAATGGATTGCGTGAATGAGGATATGCGTATGAAAGCAGTGAGTGCTAATATGACGGCTGATAGGAGACTATGGAAGATAAAAACATATTATGCCGACCCCACTTAGCGAGAGATGAGGCAAGGCAAATAATGATGACAAAAAGACATGTAGATTATTCAATATTTTTATGTCATATTCTTCTATCCCGTGTGGTTAGGAAGTAATAATACAATTAACCAGCCCCTCTGTTGTCAGTGGGTGTCGCAAAATAAGACTAAAGGATAGATAACAGCGGTGCAAGAGAAACAAAAACTTGATATAAAACCCATTCCAATACGTCTCAACAACGGGAAATAGTTTAAATTCATTTACCTCCCATTGTGAAGGAGGCTTGTACCCACTTATATGGACTAAAATGATGATGATATTGGTGATATAATTTTCTTCCATTTTACCATTAACCTGTCGATGTCCATTATTGAACTTGGATCTTTTCAAGAGGGTAAAGTGTTGACTACTGAAGTCAAGGAACTCTGCACCGGTAGTCGACCTAACGACGAAGGCGACGTGCTATACGGGTGGGTTACGGGTGTGCGTGCTTACGCCCCTCTGTCGCCCCGGACGGATTGGAGCGAGGAACGCGCCGACCGTAACCCACCCCCCAAAAAAAAAACAAAAAAAAAAGAGGGTAACTAAAGTGTAATTCCTAAATAATGCTGCCAAAAAAAATATTGTAAAAGTAATATTTGTTTCTATTTTACACTATTTTCAAAAGCCACCGATTGAATTAGAAAAATATTTATGTGTTTATGGTCCGTTTATTAATAAAAGCTAACTTTTAGTCTATAAATCATAATTCTATAACCCATAGGAACGGGAGCAGTAATCGTAAATGTCAACAATTCCGGTAAAATGTAGAATTACGATTAGATCTCGGTATGGTGTAATAAGAAATTTAATGTGTATGAAACCGAGAAAGAACTTTTCTTGACGCTTGGCTTGCCTTGACTTACTGCGGCTGTCACTTACCATCACAAAATTCGTCGACTCTGACGTACCAAAGAAATAGACTAAATTTGTATAGCTTTTAGTTTTTAACTTGCAAACAATAATTACTGTTTAAGTGACAAAGTAAGAATATTATTCACTACCTTATTTCTTTCCCGTTGGTGTCAGAAAGCTGCATTTTAGCGTGTGATATGAGTTATATTTTATCCCGGTATTCGCATGGATGCGAGAACTACGGGGGTGAATATGAATTTCTAGTATAATAATATGTAAAAAAAGTGTATACTATTTAATGATTAATGTATTGGTTTTTTGAAATAGTATTAAGAATTAAGAATAAATTAAGCTTTCCTGAACTGTATTTTTATATTTTCACTAGGCGTAAACTTTCAAGCATCAATAAAAGAAAAATAATATCTGTTCTCTAGAAAGCTTTCAAAGCATCTCAACCCAAAGGCATATGCTAATATATTATTAGATCACTATTTGTAAATCGGTTGTGGTACTTTTTCGTTTTCTATTTCTCTTCATATCACAATAAGGTGTCCTCGATATTTTCGAGGATCTAAAAGGCTTTCAAAATTGGCTGTGTTAACGGTCTGTAACTGACATGTTTTCCTAAATTTATTTACAAATTTAATGGGTACATAAACTAGCATTATGGTAACTTGATAGAGATTATTTCTTGTAATTTTTTTATTTATCTATACAAATAAATAAAATTGAAGTGTGTGTTTGTAATGTCAAAATAGTAGCTTTTTTCATGCTCATGTGGTTATTAGCTCCTGCTAAAAATCAGTTTAAAATTGTTTGTCTATCTATCTGTTTGTTCGGAATAATCTTCAAAACGATTGGACCGATTAATAGCTGTCTATATAAGGAGTAACTTAGGCTATATTTTATCTACGTCCTCCCCGAGGGGGGACGTCAGTCAATGGGAGGGTACCCCACGTAAGGAGTATTCCGTCGGGCCGACCACTGATGACAAGTAACCCTGCTCCAGTGGTCGGCCCAACGACGAAGGCGACGTGCATCGTGGGTGGGTTGCGGGAGTTGCGTACTTACGCCCCTCTGTCGCCCCGGACGGAGTGATGCGAGGAGCGCGCCGACCGCAACCCACCCCAAAAAAAGGCTATATTTTATCTCGGTACATATTACAATGTGGCTAGTGAAACTGCGAGAATTTAATCGATTTTAATAATTATTTTACCAATAGAAAGTTATAGTATCAGCGAATAATATATGTAGGCTATTTTCATCCCAGTATTCCTAGAGGAAGCAGAATAATGCCGCTGAAACCGGAGGTATTTAATCGTTTTAAAAATTAATTCACGTATGGAAAACTACATTATTATATTAGCAAGCTTACTTGCTGATTACATACCTTAGGCTATTTTCACCCCAGTATGCCCACGGGAACGAGAGCTATGGGAGTGAAACCGGTAGATGTTGAAGGATTTTATAATTTTTCACCACTGGAAAACTATAACATCAAAGAGTAATATAGGTAATAGTATATATAGGCTATTTTGTTCAATCCAGGACTGAAACCCAAGGCCACATCTTAGGAGATATTGCAGGTTTAAAATACGAGGCCAAAGCGACAGGAACCGAAGCGCAGCGAGTATAAGTCACTAGTTTATAATATTAGCGTGGGATCTTCTCAGATTACAACTCGATCCAAAATAATCACAAATATTTGTTTTGCGTGGGGAATCGAGGCTATGACATTCGATACGGACATATTCATACTTAGATCAATATATTTTAGAATGAAATTTAATTTTAGAATGAAGATTTATATAATTTATATTTAAATAATGTTAGGTGAATTGTATTATTACCCTATCCCGTAGGGTAATAATACAATTCACCTCACTCCATTTTGACCGCGAGTATCATAAAATACAACCGAGAGATATAATATGCAGGTAATATGGAGGCAAGAAAAGGCAATCCCACATAAAACTCAATGCCAACACATCCGATCAGTGTCATAGTCAATTTTTCTCGGATTTAGTTCGTCACCCGCAGAGAGGCTGACCGCGCGACAGCGACCGACGTCCCTGAGGAGCGAGTAGAGCGAGCGAGAGGAGAGGGTACCCCGCCACCCTCCGTCGCCCCGGACAGCGCCGGGCGGCGAGTGCACCGACCATGGCCCACTGGAATGTATATAGGTTAAGATAATAATGATCTTAATTTATTTTTTTCATACAACACTCTGCATGAAAGAAATAATAATTGTATCGCAGAGAACTTTACAAACATATAATTGACAACCTAAAATACACTCGGACTCCGAACAATAATTTGTGGATCACACAAAGTATTGTCATGCGTGGGAACTGAACTCATGACATGGTACCATAGGTGGGTATTTTAACCACTACGCCCTGAAGTTTGGAAGGTAGATCGGAAGTACTTTCCGGAAGTCTTCCAGACTTCATCCAAGTGAACGTTGAAACACTTGTATCGGCGGGTGTCGGGGGTGCGCCGGGGGGGGGGGGGTGTTGTTTCCTTGAAGGAGCTCACCGCCTGGCGCGTCGGTCGACGCCCGCCGGGATGTCATCGCCCGTTGGGCAGACCGGCTGGAGAGGCCTCGATACGGTGTTTGGACCGTGGAGGCCTTCCGGCCGGTGCTGGTGCAGTGGTTGGAAAGGCGGCCCGGGGTGCTCTCCTTCCGACTCGTACAGGTCTTGACGGGGCATGGATGCTTCGGCAAGTACCTGTACAGGGTCGCTAGGAGGGAGAGAACTCCGTCCTGCCACCACTGCGATTGCGACGAGGACACGGCGCAGCATACGCTCGAGGTCTGTGCCGCTTGGGCAGAGCCGCGTCGTGAACTCGTCGCAAACATCGGTGCCGACCTGACGCTGCCGACCATCGCTAGGGAGATGCTCGGCAGCATCAGGAACTGGGACGCGGTCGCTTACTTCTGCGAGGCAGTTATCTCGCAGAAGGAGGCGGCGGGACGCGAACGCGAGGAGCACAGCCTCGACGAAGCGACCCGCCGCCAGCGACTGGAGTGGCGCAGGCGGGATTACCTGCGTGCAATGCCGCCCTAGCCGAGGCCACGGGTGACGTGACCGGGGATTAGTCCGTCACCCGCCGAGAGGCCGACCGCGTGGGGAAAGACCGACGTCCTCCCCGAGGGGGGGACGTCGGTCGATGGGAGGGTACCCCGGGTAGGGGGTATTCCGTCGGGCCAGCCACTGATGACAAGTAACCCTGCTTCAGTGGTCGGCCCAACGACGAAGGCGTCGTGGTCTTCGGGTGGGTTGCGGGAGTTGCGTGCTTAAGCCCCTCTGTCGCCCCGGACGGAGTGGTGCGGAGGCACGCCGACCGCAGCCCACCCAAAAAAAAAAAAAAAAAAGTTGACATTTATGGATCAATATACTTATGATTTATTACAGATCATTTGAATGTTTAATGATATTAAATATTTATCTTGTACGGTTTTTCATATGCATACAACGTTAACGGCATTCAGCTTTCTTCGACGATTACTAATATTGATACTATTGAATGCTGCATTAATCAAAATAAACAAGTACCTGCAAACAATATTCATAATTAAATATAAAACGTAGTTAAAAAAAATAAGAGACACCTTTATTAGGTAACCGAACAAAAAGTACGATGTTGAAAATAGAGATAGCGACATCTATCGAGTCACGCCAAAGTTTTGGCCACGGATATCTAGGGGCACCTCGCCAAGGAGAGAAAGGACGCCATCCTGCCACCATTGCGATTGCGACTAGAACTGAGCATATGCTCGAGGTCTGCGTGGCCTGCGCAGAGCAGCACCGTGAACTAGATACACTAACTGAATAAATAATTTTGTAATCCTATATAAACATATAGGATTTCAAAGTTACATTTGCTGTAAATGAATCAGTGTGTAGTGTATATGTAAGTAAACTCATTTGCAAAAAAAACGGGCACCTAAGCAATGAACCATTTCAAATGTTAATATTTCTTTGTTTGATAATTATAGGTAGTTTTATCCACACAATTTGCTAAATTAATAAGAAAATAATCGTTTTCATCAGTATTTCATAAAATTTAGATACAATTTATGGGAAATAATGCTAAACCTCGCTAGTAGTGTATATTCGCTAGTAGTGCATATGCTCATGAAGTAAAAATAAAAAAGTTTTTTTGTTTGTTTTTCTTTAATAAAGTAAAAGCAGATAAATGTTTAGTATCGAGTGTGACCCCCTCTAGCTAAAATCACAGCTTGAATTCGTCTGGGCATGCTAGCGAGTATATCCCGGATACTTGCTTGCGGAATACGTTCCCACTCCGCAGTAATCACATTCTTCAGCTCTCTGATGGTCTGCGGAGCCGGGTGTACTGATCTCACACGCCGTTTCAGAACGTCCCAGACATGCTCTATGGGATTGAGGTCGGGACTTCGAGCTGGCCAATCCAAACGACGAATGCCGACCTCTTGCACATACGCATTAACATCGCGGGATCGGTGGGCGCGAGCATTGTCGTCCATAAAAATCGAGTCTTCACCTAGAGCGGCCAATGCGGGTTGTGCATGAGAAATTAGAACTTCCGTTATGTATCGATGCCCAGTCAGTGAGCCGTTTTCAATGAAGACTAACTCTGTACGATCCATTGAATTTATTCCTGCCCAAAACATAACAGAGCCCCCACCATAAGGTGTGATTTCTTCGAAACATGCCTCTGCAAAGCGTTCTCCTTGTCTTCTTAGCACTCGCCGACGTCGATCTTCACCGAACAGAGATATCCTGGCTTCATCAGAGAACAAAACCCTATTCCAATCGTCTTGAGTCCATGATTCACAATTTCTAGCGAACCTAAGCCTGTGAACTCTGTGCTCACGGAGTAATTTGGGGCCGCGGGCCGGGCGGTGACTGCGTATATTGGCAGCGAGAAGCCTCCTCCTGACCGTCCATAGACTAATATGCATATTTCTTACTTCTTGGAGGTTGTTCTTAAGATCCACATACGAAGATTTGCGATTTCTCAATGCGCGACTCACAAGAAAACGATCATCCCGTGGTTGGGTACATGGTTTTCTTCCAGAACCAGGCCTTCTCTCGACGGAACCAGTCTCCTGATATCGCTGCCAGGTCCTTTGGACTGTCGAGCGACTAACATTTAGCCTCCTAGCCACGAAACATTGGCTGCAACCCTCTTCAAGCAGCGCGATAATTTTGGTAGCTTTTACCACTTTATCTACCATTTTTGATACAGCCAAACAGCATTAAATAAAGCTTTGACAGTCAAGGATATGAAATTAATCGATAAAAATTGAATAAAAGTTATGAAAGTCGATGTTAACTTCTGGAACTTCGCGCCAAAAATGTAGGATAAAAAGGGGTTTTCTGTAAAAATGAACATCAAATGAAAAATTGAATTTAGAACGTACTTTTTTAAATACCACAGCATTTTTAAAACCGGCCAGTAACGTGTACAAACGATTGAAACCTTTTTGGTATTGTATCTTTTTAAATATGAATGAAAATCAAAACCGCCCGTTTTTTTTGCAAATGAGTTTATATCTTAATAACGGGATAATAACAATAATTGGGGATAATCATAAATAATCTAATTTAATATTAATTATTGTTTAATTTATCTATTACGATGCGATGGCCCAGTCAATCTATTTATTTAAAACATAAAATATCTTTAATATTGATAATAAGTAGTTGTTAAGTTAGCTGATTACGTAATAACTTAAGACAGAAGGTCCCTTAATACCCTAAGGACTGAATAAATTAACCGACTTGGTATTACATAGACCTCACAACTTTTTATGGTAGAAGAACTGAGTTGCGTGCTTTGTTTTTTTTTTACAAAGACGTAAGCGTGGCGTAAAGAAATCGCTAATCCTATACGGATAGTAAAACAATCTATTTAAATTATTTGTATTGGTGTCGGACCTTGATAGATGGGAAAAATTCAAATAAATCCAATTAGCAAGGGGATGAAATTCACGTTTTAAAATGCCGTTACATACAACCTAAGTTAGCATAAGTGTGTTAAAATGGAGTTCTACGTGTATTTTCTTTTTGTGTACCTATGATATGGCTCCGCTTAAATAATAGCAGGAACCGAAGAGTAGCATGAGTCATCATGATCTGACATGCGTCCTTTGTCTGCCTTTGAGCAACTGCGTTGTTGTTTTATTTACATTAGCAATATTGAAACATTTCAGTTACAAATTTTGGAATAAAAAATACCTCATTGTGATAGCAAAATACTATCACTTCATCCTTATTTTCTCGTGAAAGTCGTTAAAACCGGCTTAGAAATCATTAGCTAAAAGGGCGGCAGGTCTCTTGTAGGCCTAATAATTTTTTTACTTGCCATCGCTAATCTATCTGCCAAGTGTAGTGATTACGGCATTAAAATAATACCCTAGGCAGGCTAATATCTAATAGTAACCGTTGTGGAGTAGCGGCTGATCCTTGAATGAATGTATGTATAGATCCATGGAGCAAACTAACTTTCTACATTTTCCTTTAGATGGATGTGGTCTTCAACTATTGGGCAGTTTGGCTGGAGAGGCCTCGGTATGGTGTCCAGACCGTTGAGGCCTTCTGGCCAGTGCTGATGGAATGGTTGAGTCGGTGTCGCAGGTCGCTATGTGCGACAGCATCACTAACTAACATATATGCTGCTTACTCGTTTGACACTATCGGCAATAAAAAAAATCAATGGGAGGTAAATTGACCTACTTGGTCGAAATATTGGTTAAATGGGTTAGTAGTATTTTATTTCTAGTTTTGCTTCTCTTATATGGATATTATCTATGTATATATATTCTTCAATCGTCTTTTACAACACCTAAGGGAAAATGATTAATTGTATTCTTGCTATGTAATCACACAGAATCATGTGTATACCTAAATTATGTTTACCCACAGTGTTTAAAAAATAATATGTAGGTTAAACATAAAACCATCAACGTCAGCTTTGACGTATTTGGAACTTAGGCGTCACGTGAATTCAACGAAAATGGTTCAAGAGGCAATAACTGAAACGATATCCGTCAACATTCCTACTGTGCCTACGTTTACGCTTATTTACGCCATTTATATAAATCACAGAATTGTAATACTAGGAGCGGTAGCATATTCGATAATCACTTGAAAACTACTTTCAGAGAAATTTATTTATTAAATGACTTATTTTGTAAATAAAACTACTTTTACGGATTATATTGCGTTTGTTGACTTATTTTATTAAACAACACCTTATTTTATTAAATAACTAACCGAGATTTTTTTAATATGAATTAATACAGCTTCATCATCATCATTTCAGCCTATCGCCGTCCACTGCTGGACGTAGGCCTCCCTCATGTTGCGCCACAATGAGCGGTCCTGTGCCGCCTGCATCCAACGACGCCCAGCTACTTTCACTAGGTCATCGGTCCACCTAGTGGGGGGGCGTCCTACACTGCGTCGTCCGATACGTGGTCGCCACTCGAGAACACAGCTTCCCCGTGTGGTATTCTCTATATGTAGATTAGGAATGTAATATTTCACTATTTCTTATTTTCACATTACATAAAAATAAATTAATATCCGATCACCAGGAACACCACTTTCCTGGGAAACTCATTTAACCAACTGTGACAACCAACTCACAAGCCAACTGTGGTGAATATGAAATTTTATCTACCTCCTTTAGACCATATGTCTATAGGCACCTGGAGAGACAGATGAAACAATTTTCTATAACTTAAATTTATTGCCTGTATCTCGAAAATGGTTATAAATATTTCTTTCTCATTTTATATTTGAACAAAGTTTTACTTCCCTATTAAACTAAATCGACTAAAACTTATATAAAAATCAAATAAAACGCTATCCAATCTTTGAGATTATTTAGATTGTTCCTATTAGATTCTAGACGGAATGTGATGTAATATTCAAAAATTAATAATAGACTGATCTGCAAAAGTAGTTTTGCTACCGACATATTTTGTCGTACTTTTTATAACATGGTATACTATGCTTTTATAAATTATGATCAAAAATGTTAACTGAGATGAAGTGACAAAAAATATGAATTCTCTGCAAATAATTATAAATTCACATTTATTTATATGTTGTATAAGGAAGCTGAATGCCGACTGTCTGTAACCGTTCCATCTATATATCCATATAGTTTATCATTAATTCATTAATTAATTTTCTTCATTCCATATAAATCATACTATTGGGCACATATATTCTACATAACATAAACCCTACTATCCCACGCTAATGATATAGATTTTTATTTCAATTGTACTTTATTTACTTTTATATGATGACTTTTCATCCAGGAATTGTATTTCACAAAACGCTCGGAAATGCTGTAGTAAACTGTAGTCTTATTCTGTTACCACACATAAAATTCGCGTTAATAGGTGTTTGACTTTATTCATTAGGTGTTTTTCTTTCATAGTAAATTTTACAGAAGTTATTAACAATAGTTTTATGAATGCCTGAACGCACGGCAATTTTCTCGAGTTGCTACAAGGTCTGTACAGTATACCACTCCAGACGTGACTTGCAGACTGTTTAACACGAGGTCCCGCTCGTTATAGCAGAAAATGTACTCCTTAAGAATGTGGTGAGCTGATTGTTCAAAAGAGGAGTTTGAAGACGAACATTGCCTAATGGTGAAGCTGAAGCTAATAGTTTAAAATAGAATAATTTGCTTCTAAAATTCCTATATCCAGTTAGGAATTCGGCCACATAGTAGTCAATTTCCAGCCAAGTTTTCTCTAAACGTTCCCGAACAGATGGAAAGAATAGATATAGATATAGGAGAATAGATATAGGAGCTCTAGTACACGACAGATTGCGGCGCAAAAAGTATAGTAATTTTATTATAATCGCGTGGTAAAAGAAATTTGTTAATCATGTTTTCCCTAGTTGAATAATACATTGACGCGCGTCTTTGTATCTCCAAGTCGACCGGGAGTACACCTGTAAGTACCGGTAAGGATCCGGTGCTGTTTGGTATGCCTTCATTTCATCTCATTTATGTCCCACTGCTGGGCTCAAACCTCATCCATATTAGGAGGAAAATTGACCTTACTATACCATGCTGGTCAAACTATATCAATGGGGGTTTAATTTCAAGTTTTTCTTCTCTTGCATAAATGTTATATGCGTATTATATCCCTTAGTCGTCTTGTACGATATCCAGGGGCAAGATAGGGAGTGGCATGCTTTACACAGGAATATTAACGCTAATCGTTGACTCTGTAATAGTAATAGTAAGTAGTAATAATGATAATAAAATTTACTGTGTAAAAAAAAATAAAAATATGTATTAATTATTTGTGAATTTATTAAAGTTATTGATATGTTATTTCCCTAATTATATAACTAGTTACAGTTAATTATAAAACAAATTAACAGAATACTCGCTTTAGAACTTCATAACCACAAAACCAATTTTCGGACAGCATTGTTCTGGCATATTAGCTTTTGTTATATTAAAATATACTAAACATTTTCAAAGTTATAGTTAAGTAGGGAGGAATATAAATGGAAAATTAGTTTTGGCTATATGATAAAACTTTATTATAGTTATTTTCGTAGGGTTTTCAATTATGTAATAATTGCTTTGTATTTCTATATTTGGGTACACAGTAGAAAACAAAGAAAATTACCTACTACTTAACAATACGTCATGATATATTAGGTAGATGTGAATGTTTTTTTTTTTGGATTGCCTTTTTTCTCTTTTACATCCTGTTTTTAGTAGCCGTGCATTATATTGGTGGGAAAAAATGGGGCAGTAAATTATGTAATAACACTCACCGCGTTGAAATTAGAAACATTATATTCGAAGTACGGCTGAATGTAATAAATGTAATGAACTTATATCAGACAAAACACACTATGATTTTGTATGACGTTTAAAATCAATCAAATTAGACGTTATACCCAAAATTGTTGACCACTGCAAAGTGAAAAATGTCTTCAGTTGTTACAACAGTTTAAAATCCTTATCATTATAGATACTATAATGCGAAAGTAAGTTTGTTTGTTTGTTTGTTACGCTTTCACGCTTAAACCACCGAACCGATTTCAAAAATTCTTTCACCAGTGGAAAGCTATAATAACAGGGAGTAACATAGGCTATATTTTATCCTATTATTCTCACGGGAATGGGAACTACGCAGGTAAACCGACTGAAACCGAAGCGAAACGAGGACCGGTTGCTAGTATATCATATTGCAAAGGAGATATCTTTTCTATAAATAGCAAATTGCCAAATATGGTAATTTATATGCAAACTACTTTAGCAAATAAAAAATGAGCACAAGGCACAGTGTCCATAACTAGCACACATAGAACCTATGGTCTCAAATTCAGATAATGCCGAGATCCAGTATAACTCGTTCTTTAAGTAAATATTGAAAATTAACAAAATGAAAATATCTTCAAAAATAGTTTCTTTTTTCTTTTTTTTCTCATTGTGATCTATATTTTATATCTTAATTTGGAGGAAAAGAAAAATAAAGTGTATATAACTTCAACACGTGGTTAAAGCAAAAATTATGTCACGAATCATATCGTTTTCTACTATTCAAACCCTTTCCTTTAACAGTCATATTATGAAGGTTGAAACGAAAAATGCAATGCGCCATCTTAGAACAGCAGCTACATATATTTAAATTATTATACTGACCATGCAATAACATGATATACTCCTTCCTCTCTTATGTTATCTTGCTTTATTTAGTTGTTCCTATGACCAACTTCCACCATCATGATCACACCTTCAATATCTTCTATAGCTATGATACGCATCAATACTCTCAAGAGCTCAAACTCATTGAGGTTATGTTACGTTTATTAGTTATTGAGGCCACCTTTCCACCATAACCACACTTTTCGCACCTTTGAATGTAATTTACAGAATTCCAAAGCCCCAAAACTATGGCATTATCTTATTACGTTCATTAATTCCTTTGACCACTATACCGCTTTATCACGTTCTTAATTTTATGTAACTAATATTACTTTCATTTAGTTTTTCAAACATGACATGTAAAAATTATACCACCTGAAGTGGATAATTACGTATCAAATTTTAATGAATGTTTGCAGAGGGTCAATGGAGAAATCAATACTGACAGAAATAGTTTGAGAACGATATATGAATTGAAATGTCAGACATATTTTATAGATTGCACGTGCAGTGTGCTTCATTGAAAAGTTTTAGTTATATAATATTTTCTATAATTACTGTTTTTCAGAGGAAGAGATCGCTAAAGAAAATATTCATGAATTCTGAGAATTATGTAGGTACAAATTATGTGGGTAGAAAGAAAAGATAAAATTCATCATCATCGTCTCAGCCAATACACGTCTCACTGTTGGGCTCGAGCCTCCTCCATAATAGGAGAGAAAATGACCTTACTATAATATGCTGGTCAGACAGGTTGGTATAGGGTTTTGTTTCGAGTTTTCCATCTCTTGCATAGATGTCATATGCATAATATATCGCTTAGTCGTCTTTTACGATACTCACGGGTATGAGAGGGCGTGGTGAATTGTATTCTTACTCCGACAAATCATCATCATCCTGCTTTTATCCCAATTACTTAGTGTCGAATAAATATGTAATATTTTTGATGTAAAACGTCTACAGGCGAGGGTGAAACGAAACGATGAAAATATGTACATTTATGTAACAAAACCATAACCTGTTTTAGAATTTTTTACAACGCCATCTAGTGAGCTCATAATACATTTTTACTTATTGTATATACTAATGATCGTGATCTCGTGACTAATGATCGATAACGTCATCTTCTGGAAAAAAATCGTAATACTGTATTAATACTTTATGCCATATTAGTTCCTGTCGTAATAATAATGTTCTTTTATGCACATATACTTTTACAAAATAATTTCGATGTTTCACATCTTTTTTTTTTATTTATATTTTTTTTTTGTTGTTTTGCCTGGCGTCCTGAGCAACATCTCCCTTTTTCTCATATTACATATTTCAAAAGCTATCGGTGTTAGTTTTATGATCAGTCACCTGCGATTATGTCATTAGAAGGTATTAGATAGAGTTGGCCCAGGTTTATGTAAAGCTCTTAATTGTCTTTGCCCACGTGCAATGTCAGAGTCTTATTCTTACTCATATTGCATGCAATTAAATATTATCTTTTCGCGTGGATATCTTAAAAATCAATTGAGATATATAAGCAGATAACATCACTACAACAGAAGGAATTCTTGAAATAAAATCTTATGTAAGCATATACCACTCTAATTTAGTTAGTAGACAAATTTTCTCATATGGGATTGGCCCATGTCCAATCATGGCAGCTATATGACCTGAAAAGTAAGTAAGAAATCAGATATAAACGTGTAGAAAAGAGGAAATATAGTAGCGAACTCAAGTAATTGGGACAAAACTTATGAATGTCATTTTTGCAGGCATCATAGATAGAAACGTTAACACGTATAATAATTTTTATCGTTTATTCGCCACGTAATACAATTTGTTCTCGAGTAATTTTTAAATAATTTTCGGTGTGGTGACGGAATATGAATACAGTTCATCACCATTTGCCCGTGGGTGTCGTAAATTACAACTAAAGGATTAAATATGCATACGGCAGCTGTGCAAGATAAGTTAAACTCGAAAAAAAACCCTATACCAACAAGTCTGACCAGCGTGGTATAGTGGGTCAATTTCCCTCTCATAACGAAGGAGGCCCGAAAGAAAAAAAATAAGGAAATAGGAAGACAATATGGATAGACCAGATCCCACAAGCAGCACCCAATCACGAGCTAACTACTAGAGCAGCCATCATTCCCCTCAACCACATTGGAGGGAAGGGAGCGATACGCCTCACGTAGCTACTGGAGACGATAGTATATTACTATTTCTATATAAAAATACATAATTTACTACTGTAAAGATTGAATATTTTGTTGTTATTAAGTATGTCATTAATTGTTGCCTGAATGATTCACTTTTAGTGAATCAATCATTTTTATCCGCTACCTTATAAATCACAAAATCATGAATGTTAAAATCGTATACATAATAAACATTTGTGACTTAAAGAGTCGATAGCGTGCTTACGGATCATACGCAGTCAAGTAAATTAAGCTGTTGTCAGAATTGGGGCGCTGAGGTACTTAAGTCATTACTGTGCGAAGGTTTTACTATCATTTTTGGGGCATTTTAATACGGATACTGTGAAATTACTTACATTTTTATATGATAATCCTTATATTAAAATAATGTAATAGATTAACTTGCTAGATGGGTATAACTAATATAAACTGAAGGGTTAGCAGTCTAAATTAGAAAAGGGTACACCACGTTACTCATAATAATAGGTGAGGGAAAAGGTTTTTTTTTTTTAATGCAAGCAGTGGCAAACGAGCAAACAGTACACCTGATGGTAAGTGTTGCTACCACTCATGGACCTTTATAAGGCCGCTGCCTACCGCGAAGAAGGTGAAGGGAGTGTGAATGCGTGCAATGAGGCTCGGTGATACCAAAGGCACCACCCAAAATCCTCCACACGCAAACACCCTCAGAAAGTTGGGCTTCCGGCTCTCTCGCTCACTGAACAAAACGCAGTAACAAATTCTTACTACTCAGACTTCGATTTCCTGCGAGAGTGGGTACTACCCCGGACGGACCGGCTCGTGGCTGTAGACAGATAACTGTCAACAGTGTGGTCCTACCACTCGTAAAGGTTATCGAGTGGCAACCATGAATAGGAAAAGAAACCATGTAATAATTAGCGACTGCCCATTACTGTATGCCCAGTGACGAGATCTGTCCCGTGTAATGTAATAACCTTGCAGGGGATCGTTGGATGTAGTTGGAAGTGGCACCTTCGTGGAAATGCCTAGGTTAACCAGCGGTCATTGACAAGCTAATGAATAGCTAGATAATAAATGTGAAAGTTAGAGATTGTGTTTCATTTTTATTTGTACTAATTGTAAGGACTTAACAAATTTAATCTTTAAATGCCTGAAATAAAGATTACCAAATAGAATACCCTCAATTTTACAAGAGTTAGATTATATAAATTTTATAATGGTAGGATCACATTGTTGAAAGTCGTTTGTATACAGTTGCGGGCCGGTCCGTCCGGGGTAGTATCACCCTCTCGCAGAAAATCGACCTTCGAGTAGTAGCAATAATGTGCTTCATTCGGTGAGCAAAAGAGCTGGAAGCCCAACTTTCTGAGGTTGTTTGCATGTGGTGGATCTTCATGATGCCTTTAGTATCACCGAACCTCATTGCCAAATTTATACGCCCTTCAATTTCTTCGCGGTAGGCAGCAGCCTTGGATTATGAGCGGCAACAACACTTAACCTGATGGTTAAGTGTGGTGTGTGTAGGTGTACTGACTGCTCCTTTGCAATAAAAAATAAACAATTTTCTCACAAAAATGTTCTAAGGACAAGTGAAGTTTTGAAAGTTATAAATATAAAATAAAAATATTACTTTTTTTGTATATTATTGAGGGATATACAAGGGTCCATACATATGAAATTAGCGCTTTGTCGTACTGAGCATTTTGATCTCAAATATCTCCTCTTTGCTTTAGAATTCCAAATTCAAATTTATAAATTAATTTAGCTGGTACATTTTAATTTTGAAACCAGTCATTCATTTGTTTTGTCCTCATTATTTTTTTCTTTGGCATCACTTTTTACCGCACAATGGAAAACATGAAATATCGGCATATTTACAAGTACGAGTTCTACCGTGGCAGCAGTGCTGCAGAGAGCAAACAGCTCAAAGAATTAATGATGTGTACGGCGCTGGTGTCGCAAAAGAAAGCACGGTACGTTTTTGGTTTCAACGTTTTTGTTCTGGAAATTTCAACCTTCAGAACCAACCCCATGGACGGCCGGAAACCAATGTGGAAAATGAAGAATTAAAGGCTATTGTGGAAGCGGATCCATCACAAAGCTCTTCAGAAATAGCTGCAGGCTTCGAGGTAAGTGATAAAACTGTATTAATCCACTTGAAGCAAATCGGGAAAGTAAAAAAAACTTGAACGATGGGTACCTCATGAGTGAATCGAACTTGCAAACACGCGTCGATTGCAGTATTACTTTGTTCAACTGACACAATAATGAAGGGATTTTAAATCGAATCATTACTTGGGATGTAAAGCGCATACTGTACGATAATTAGAAGCGCTCGTCACAATGGCTAAACCCTGGAAACCCAGCCAAATCCTGCCCTAAACGAAAATTTACTCAGAAAAAGTTACTTGTGCGTGTTTGGTGGACTAGCGCTGGTATCATTCACTACAGCTTTCTAAAATCTGGCCGAACGATTACGGTAGATATCTATTGTCAGCAGCTGCAAACCATGAAGGAAGAAATAGTTGCTAAACAACCGATATTGGACAATCGCGCTAGGCCACTGGTACTTCACGACAATGCAAGACCACATACTGCACAACGAACAACCACTAAGTTAGATGAGCTACAATTGGAATATCTACGATATCCACCGTACTCCCCGAACCTTGCTCCAACTGATTACCATTTTTTTCGGAATTTGGACAACTTCTTACAAGGACAAAAATTCAACTCCGATGCGGCAGTCCAAACCACCTTCAAAGAATTTATTGATTCTCACCCCCATGGTTTTTTTAGTAAAGGGATCAATGAACTACCTATGAGATGGCAAAAGTGCGTAGTTAACAATATATATTTCCAAAAAAATATTGACTTCATATTCCTCCCGTACAAAACGCCAATTTCATATGTAAGAACCTAATATTATAATTAATCTGACCTTTCATTGGAAATTATTATTTTATATATAATTATTATTATTTCATTGGAAATATTATTGTTAAGAAATTAAAAGAAAGCAAATAATAAGACAGCAATGTTTCCGTAAAAAACATCATTAGATATTTCTCTTATCTATGTATCTATATACTATAATTAATATTACAATAGTTCCGTGTAGTGATGGTGTTAGAATACAGTTCACCACGCAAGATAAGGGCTCTTGCGGGTGGATTCATTAAAGACTACTAATCATATCATATGCAGATGATACATAGGTATGAGAAGAAATATTCGACGTGAAAAACATCTGACCAATGCGGTATCATCATCATCATCATCGCAGCCTATATACGTCCCACTGTTGGGCTCGGGCCTCCTCCACAATGGAATGGAATTTGACCTACTAGACCATGCTGGTCAGACGTGTTGGTATTTTTCATTTTTTATTTAGGTGGGCTACGGTAAGCGCACGCGCGGTTCTGTCCGTCCGGAGCGATGAAAGGACGGCGCGCAGGCCCATAACCCACCCGTACCCACTTCACCTCGTTGTTGGGCCGACCACCGGAGCAGATGTGACTTGTCATCAGTGGTCGGCCCGACGGAATACCCTTTCGGGTAACCTCTCACCTCTTGATGTACTGGGACGTCGGTCGCCATCGCGCGGTCAGCCTCTCTGCGAGTGACAGACAATTCCCCGGTTCGATCACCCGCGGCCTCGGCTAGGGCGGCATTAGTCGAATAGGAGCTCTACTCGCACACGATCCGCTGCCTCTTTCCGTGAGATAACAGCCTCACAGAAGGCGGCGTAGTTCCTGACGCTGACGAGCATCTCCCTGGCGATGGTCGGCAGCGCCAGGTCGGCACCAATAATCGCGACGAGTTCACGGCGCTCCCCCTCCCACGCAGCACATTCCTCGAGCGTGTGCTGCGCCGTATCCTCGTCGCAACTGCAGTGGTGGCAGGACGGTGTGCTCTCCCTCCTGACAATCTTGTGCAGCTACTTTCCAAAACACCCGTGCCCCGTCAGCACCTGCACAAGCCGGAAGGAAAGCACCCCGTGCGTCCGCTCCAACCATTCCAATGTTGGTATAGGGTTACATTTCAAGTTTTCCTTCTCTTGCACAGATGTTATGTACATATTATATATGGGATATACGTCTTTTATGACACCCACGGGCAAGATAGGGAGTGATGAATTATATTCTTACTCGGGTATAGTAAGTCAATTTCCTTCCATAATAGAAAAGGGAACACTATACCACAAGTAAAATTGTTAAAATAATCAAACAACAACTAAAATTGTTAAAACAATCTTTTAGTCATAAATCTATTGTTATTCAAAGCAAAAGCATTTGATATTTTAAGTAGATTTTTCCAGATATTGTACAGTATTATATCTTCTATACCAATAAATAAAATTGGAGTGTCTGTTTGTAATGTCAAAATAATAGGCTTTTTTCATGCTCATACGGTTATTTGCACGACACCTATACCTAAAATAGCATTTAAAAATTTTTGTCTGTCTGTCTGTTTGTTCCGGGTAATCTTCAAAACGGCTGGACCGATTTCAAAAATTCTTTCACCAATGGGAAGCTATAATATCAGGGCGTAAACTAGGCTATATTTTATCCCGGTATTCCCATGGGAACGGGAACTACGCGGGTAAAACGACTATAACCTATAACCGACGCGAAGCGAGGGCGGGTTGCTAGTCATTTTATAAAATATGTCATATCATTTTCTTTTCTCACTTCTCTTTTGCTATATATAAACGATGAGAGAATATTGAGTCACTATAAAATGCCAGTTCAATACACTCAATGATTTCTATTGTGATTATTTGCTTTTGGAGCCATTCATTTATCAATGTCGTATCTACTATCCAACTCAAGTAAATGAACAAGGAAATAAAATGGGGGCGCTATGCTGTTTTATTACAATACATTGGCATATCTGAATTCTTTACTAGTAGAACAGGTGAGTTCAAATGGTTCTTTATACTATTAAAATATTTTAACCTTAAAATGATGAATTGTATAATAGATTTAGTTACATCTAAAAATTTCTAGCCTATACTTAATTTTATACTTTGGGTACAGAATCAGCCTTATTCTTATTTTTTTTATCGTTATCATCAAAAATTCCTCTGCATCACTGTTTACCGGTAATGTGTCCAAAAAGCTGACAGAGTTATGTCACATGACACTTCTATTCTAATTAAAAATTAAGTAAAAAGTTAATTTTTACTAATAGTTATAATTTTATACTAAACTAGCTGAGCCTAAAGACGTGGTTCTCTTCAAATAAAATAAAATGAATTCTCCTTAAAATCGCTAGCAGTGCCACCTACCGGGTCCAATTGTGAATCTTTTTTTTGTGAAACTTTTCTCGAATCCCCTTGAACACACATAAAAAATGTAATAAACATCGGTCCAGCCGTTTAGGAGGAGTTCAGTGCCATACACACGTACACAAGCAATATATACCTATGTATGTATAAATCTTATAATAAATAACTTTTTTAAATAAAATAACTTGTTTTAAGAAATATACATATTAAAAATCATAAAAGCCTGACTAAGAGATCAGAAAGAGAATAGGCAGTAGCATTTGCTTGAGAAAATTGCAACCCTAACTGCAATCGCCAACTAAACGGCGAGGCGAAAAGGCATTTTATCAGCAACAGTATGTCGTTTGCCTAATAGATGGGTTGATAAGAGTTAGGTCATTAATTCAAACTGCATGATAGATCTATTCACTTAAAGATGATTACCACTGATGTATACCGTTATCACAATCAAGGTTACAACCATATTTTAACTACTATGAAAATTAAACACTACGCTCAGGAGAGTAGTGGATATATCATTTTAAATACCGAAACATATCGAAACATATTCTATACGCGTTTAAAAGAGAGAAAAGTAGAAATTTACCAGTGCGGTATATTACGTCAATGTCCCTCACATTATAGGGAAGCTCTTCGCGTGGAGGAGCTTCGAGCTCAGTAGTTGACCGTATATGATTTTTTATGATAAATATCTACTTCATTGATCCTAGAATGGACTAAAACAGTTTAATACTATTACAATAGGAGTATAGATGATCACACGATAGGGTTTATAGGAATGGTACAAATCTAGAGCCAATATAAGAAAATTTCTTATAGAATTTTTCATAGCAGTTTTATTTACAATGTGTATTCGCGTAAACATCAAAAATCATTCAGTTAATACAGTTAAAACAATGGCAATAATTTTATCCACATAATTCTAGTTCACCCGCGGGTAATATCTACATAAAATATGACTCTATAACAACACATAATCTCCTGCATGGATTATGGTGAAAACGTTCTCTTTATAGATAGGTGTAACCAAACCGGTATAGATTGGGGAATATCATAAATCAGCTAGTGTATTCTGCGATAACGTCCATCCACTAACCCAGATAACTCGTAAACTGGAATACTGACGCAAAATACATACGAATGTAGACGTTCCCTTGTGCCATTACTATCTTGAAATAAACGGGAAGGATACGAAGAATATTATGACATAAATTTTATTTTACACCACCTATGAGACGTATTCGTATTAAGGAGAAGGTTAGATGATGTGAAGACAATATTACGAAGGTTTTCAAATAATAGCAACAAGTTGCTAAGTCAAAATAGTCGGTTACTGAAATATACGTGGTTATAATAAATGAATATATAATAGAAAATTGAACGCTTTTGCTCCTATTTCTGTTGCATGTCCATGTTCTATCTTTGTTCTTGATAATAAGAATTAGATTACTTTCAGACATTAAATACATCTCAGGAAGTGTCTCTGGATAAATCGGGTTCTCTGGTGAATTTAGCAGCACGTTATTTTTAAAAATTAGTGTAGTGTAGTATTAAAATACTCGTACTCATTCAACATACTATAATTATCTAGTATCGTAATTACTAGGTAAGGGTTTTATTTCAAATGTGGAATACTCGCATAAACATCAGAAATCATTAATTTAATAGCATTTTAGGCTTGAGCTTGCATTAGCTAGCAATTTTACTAGGTTGGTATTAACCAACCTAGTAAAATCAAGTTGTCAAATAGTTCACACTGTGTTCACTTAATGTAATAAGAAATTATTACTTTTAATATGATATTAAAATGTTGAATATTATATTAGGATAATGTCAGTAGCTGATTTAAAAAAAAATAATTAATAGTCAAGCTTATTGCAATGTAACTTATAAATTATGTTTTCACTAATACATAATTATTAAAATTATCTTGAGAAATTAGTAACAACAGAATAATTAATTAAAATAACTTAAAAATACAAAACGAAATATTTATATTTTAACTGAAATTTATTTCTCAGGCAGGACTTAATTCCATGCCAATTGGAAGCTCATTTTAATTGTTTTAACATTTCAACAGGCTATGAGTAGTATAAATTTTTCTATCATAGTTTAAAATATTTTTTAAACTATTCATTACGTAATTTTGTGTGGTAACGGAGTAAGAATACAATTCATCGTCCTATCTTTTGCCCGTAAGTGTCGTAAAAGACGTCTATTAAATATGCATATAACATCTATGTAAGAGATGAAAACTCGAAATAAAATCCTATACCAATAAGTCTGACTAACGTGGTATGTTGGGTTATTTTCCCTCCTATGGAGTAGAGGAGGCTTGAGTTCAACAGTGGAAAGTTTATGAGCTGAAAGGATGATGATGATGAATCACGTAATTTATCGAAAATTTATACATATTATGCTCTTTTATTACTCTAACTTTTCAGTCGACATTGTACAAAATATAGCATTGCATAGGCGTTTATATGTCTTAGCAAATTATGCAATATTCAATTATTACTGCTTGTAGTAACTGCAACTATAACTTAATTATAAATCAGTGGGAACAAATTACGATCCAATATTCAATGACAACTGCTTATATTAACTGCAACAGTAACTTCATGATAACCAGTGGAAACAAATTTCCAATGAAAGACTATTCAAGTCGTACCTGCGGTAAGATTGTTATTCTTATAGAAAAAAAAATACCACACGTAGAAAATGAAAAAAGAAATGTTTATCTAAAACGTGAAGTGTAGTCCACGTTTTACTTTGCTTAGTATTATTTTATCTCTTGCTGTATAATTCTAACAATAAGTGGAATTTTAAGCCTCTTGCATCTTTGTTATTTCTGGCAACAATCCAACTTATTGAAATATTTTCCACCCTTCCTAATTATACTTGCGCAGAATAAGAATTCTGCTTGCCAAGATTTTAGTGCAGAATCTTTATAGTATTCAGAATATTGTGATGAGTAAGCTAGCGGAAATTCGCGTGTCTTTTATTTACATAAAAAGTATTTTACTATGCTTTATATAATCAAACCGTTTTAAGTGAAGCAATCCGATATAATGCATAATAAAACATCATCTTTTAATAATTTACAATATAAAATATCAGAGTTTTGGCTTAATTAAATAGTTTATTACATAAATGATATCTATATATTAATAGGTGAAGCAAAAACTTTGTATCCCTTTTTACGAAAATTACGTGGATGGACAAGTGTGAAATTTGGCACAGATAAAGTATATAATGAGAAGAAGTGCATAAAACTGAAATTTCATATAATAGTGAATTCGAAATACATTAAATTCATTAAAAAAGGCATTACACACACTATCATACAATCGTTACACACACAAACACACACTCACACCAACGTTTACACACTTTTGTTTATGGTTAAAATCTCTGGTCGATCTGAATGTCAAAGAATCATAATTATGATGACAATCTAATTGACATTTGTACTTATATATTAGTTATTAGTGAAATACAGCTTGCATACAATTATACATACCGACGTCCTCCCCGAGGGGGGGACGTCGGTCGATGGGAGGGTACCCCAATTATTCCCCCCCAAGGTATTCCGTCGGGCCGACCACTGATGTCAAGTAACCCTGCTCCGGTGGTCGGCCCAACGACGAAGGCGACGTGGTTTTCGGGTGGGTTGCGGGTGTTGCGTGCTTACGCCCCTCTGTCGCCCTGGACGGAGTGGTGCGAGGAGCGCGCCGACTGCAGCCCACCCCAAAAAAAAAGTATACAAATTATACATAAATAAAATTAAAAGAAAATTGTGTAGCAGAAAAATTTATTTGAATGAATTATGGCCGAATTTCGACCACTCGGCGACTACTAGTATATATAACTCTTCCGAGCAGTATTATTAGTAATGATTTCTTAACAATAAGTGTCACTTCTAACCTCACTCTATTAGTTAAACAGATTTAGATTTTTAGTTTTTTTTTTTCTACATGATATATATAGAAGCCTAGCTGTATCTCTGATGTTGCAGAGATCAATGTGTGACAGTATCAAGTATGCTTCTTGCTTGTTTACCAGTAATGGAAAATATATAGTTCAGATTTCAGAATATTATAAATGTCACACTAATTCAATTATAGGCTTTTAATTAAATTATTATTTATAAACTAAAAGTTAAAAAGTAATAAAACCTAGGTAGCACCTAGGTATGGATAGCAAGTAAAAGTTGAAAAAGTAAACACGATTATAAATCATTGTCTAATTTAATCAACCCTCTGCCTAAAATCAAAATGAAACATTGGAAATTCGACTACTCCAGTGAAATAAAATTAATAAGAAATTGAATTTTTTGCTACGTACAACCGCAATTTGTTTGCTGCAGATTGAAACTATAACATTATATTTAATACTATCACGTCACCATTTTAATCTATGTAGTCCACCATTTAAAGTGCCGCATTAACAATGTCCTATTGTGTAAGATCTAGCTGACCCAACAGACGTTATTCTGTTCAAATAAGCGTCACCTACCGGGTCCAATTGTGAATCTAAACCATTCTCGAATTTCTTTGAACATACACAAAAAATTTCATCAATATTAGTCCAGCCGTTTAGGAGGAGTTCAGTGACCTACACACGTACACAAGAAATTTATTTATAAAGACTAGCTGTCCCAACAGACGTTCTGTTCAAATAAAATAACGCCATCTACCGGGTCCAATTGTGAATCTAAACTATTCTCGAATCGAAAATTTTCAGTGTGTATTCAAGAGAAATACACACTAAAAATTTCATCAACGTCCAGTCAGCCGTTTAGAAGGAGTTCAGTGATACAGACACGTACGCAAGTAATTTATATATGAGGAATGGTAAAAATAAATCTCAAAATGCATCTTTATATTTATACATCAACAAATAACTAAAATATCTTTTAGTTGTTTTTATTTTAATTTAATAGTAGTGTAGTAGATATTACGGAATTAACTTAATTAAAAACAAGTATCAAATACACAGGTGTCGTTAAAAACGACTAAGGGATTTCAATATGCAGGTAATATGTATGCAGGAAAGAATACTCGAAATAATACTCTATGCCAACTCGCCTAACCAGTGTGGTATACCAGGTCAAATTCCCTCCCATTGTGGAGGAGACTTGAGCCCAACAGTGAGATGTATATGAAACGTGAGGAGGAGGAGACAAATACATAATTTTTAAGGATTGGAAAATAACTTCTACGCATGACCACTGCTAGACACCAAGTTTGCCATCATATTATTGCCAATGGAGTATATCTCATTTCTAGCTACTCTGAACTGTGGTACCTCTTGTAATTTCTGACAATCTGAAGCTGATGGTGCCTTCTTTCTTGTATTTTTACGTACATATGTACTTAAATGACGTTTGTATATATATATACATATGCCCAACCAAGGCATGGCATTCCTACCCATTCCTAATATTAAATTCTTGGGATAATTGACGTTATATGTTTATCTTATCACTGCTATCAAATCTTTATATATGTATTTCTTGTTTACGTGTGTAGGTCACTAAACTCCTTCTAAACGGCTGGACCGCTGTTAATGAAATTTTTGTGTGTCTTTGAGGGGATTCAAGAACGGTGTAGATTCACAATTGGGGCCCGATAGGTGGCGCTGCTGTGAATTCCTTTTATTTTATTTGGACAGAACAACGACTGTTGGGTCAGCTAGTATCTCATAAATCTTTGAACTTTGATTTATTTATGACTTCAAAGTTGTACACAATATCAAAGATATCG
This sequence comes from Lymantria dispar, assembly GCA_032191425.1. Taxonomy (NCBI): domain Eukaryota; kingdom Metazoa; phylum Arthropoda; class Insecta; order Lepidoptera; family Erebidae; genus Lymantria; species Lymantria dispar. Next base: position 23,355,642 of record CM063452.1, on the reverse strand, counting down.
AATTATATGAAACTCGTTTTATTTTAGGAGCAGTATTAATGTTAGCGTTGAACTAGGAAAGTAATCTAACTTTCTTAACTTATAATGTTCTTAGTTTTCTTGTTATTAAAATATAAGATAAATCTAAATATAGCTTTATACAACGTATTTTTTGTGTGAATGTTGCATTTTTTAACCATATGAAGTAAAAATTAAAATAATTTTTCCGACTTGCATTAGAACTTTATGCTGAGATATTTGGCCAGAGCGTAATTTACTTCGCTTTATCGAAAAGACTAAACAGTACGTTATAAATTAAATGTTAAAGAAAAAAACAAAAGAAGTATACGTAAAAATTGCGAAATTATCTTTAAATTCTGTGTAATATATAAACGGAATATTTATAGTGATTGCACTGACCATTGGGACAAAAACAGTCAAAGCATCATCATCATCATTTCAGCTCATATATGTCCCACTGTTGGGCTCGAACCTCCTCCACAATAGGAGAGAAATTGACCTTACTGTACCATGTTGGTCAGACAGGTTGGCATTTTTTTTTTATGTGTGGGCTATGGTAAGAGCACGCGCGGTCCAGTCCGTCCGGGGCGATAAAAGGACGGCGCGCGGGCCCATAACCCACCCGTACCCACGTCACCTCGTTGTTGGGCCGACCTTACGATACTTTTAATTGAAGATCCAAAAATGGCAACTGTGTGATTATAGTTTTAAGTTTTCACTTATGCCACCAGTCCACTTGACTGCTTTGTTTTTTATCTATAATAATAATTATATATTACTAGCAGTACAGCTAGCGTTCCATAAAAAATGTAAGTAATAGGAAACTAGTTATTAAAAATCGCTTGTGAGTTTTATATATAATTTCCTGTGCTGAAGTGTTTAATCGTAATATATACATAAAGACGCTTAATAATCCTGGAGAGGTAGTAATAACATAGAACGTTATTTTCAGCAGTAAATCGAAATATGACGTAGTTTCTCTAATCTGAAGTCTAATTTATAATGAAGTAAGTTTTAGAACATAATAATGTTTTGGTTAAAATATGTAAGTATGTGTTTTGGTGTATTCTGTAGTTGTTACTGATCAATATAATATTAGAAATTTTGAGCCATAAATATTTATAGCCATATATATTAGTAATTTGATTAATACAAATAATAAATTAATTTGTGGGAGAAGGATTGATACAAAAAGTTATGAGGCAGGACTACATCCAGCAGTGGATGGCGATAGCCTGGAATGATGATGATTATAAAATAATAAATAGCTTATTGTGCGATTAATATGTATAATTTTGTTTATATATAACCTAGCATAGTTCGTTAATCTCGTTAGAATTCAAAATATATGTAGTTCTTTTCCACCGTGCATATTGCAAAAGTTAGAAAGAAATAGTTTTGGCAATAGTTTAATATATACGTTTGCTATGATATTAAGCTGGTAAATATATAAAAAGTAATCTCATAAAAAGGTAGCGATAGGAGCCATCTCAGCTGATGACCTCAGCAATATTATTTATGTATTTATTGTTATTCATTAATGTTATTTTCACGAGATGAAAAAGATTTCCGTGTGACGGAGTAAGAATACTATTCACCATTCCCTATCTTGCCCATGGAAGTCGTAAAAGATGATTAAGGACATATATATGTACGCATATAACATCTATGCAAGATTAGGAAATTTGAAATAAAATCCTATACCAACCTGTTTGATCAGCGTTGTATAGTAAGGTCAATTTCTCTCCTATTGTGGAGGAGACTCGAACCCAACAATGAGATATATATGAGCTAAATGATGAAAGATGATGAGTTTTATGACCAGCTACCTGCCTGACGTCAAACCACCATGTGAATGTAATTGTTAAATGGACGGCATCAGCTAACATTCCATTCATCCATCAGCCTACAGACGTTCACTGCTGGACATAGGCCTCCTCACGAGAATGCCACTCGGAACGGTCCTGCGCCACTTGCATCCAACGGTTCACTGCGACTTTGAGAATATCGGCAGTCCACATAGTGGAGGGTTGTCCTACGCTGCGCCGTCCGATTAGTGGGGGGATCGTCCTACGCTGCGCCGTCAGATAACATTAGTCCAAGTCAATATAAAGATGTTAATCGTCTTTTACGGTGCCGATGAACAATATAAGGGTTGCTAGTGTTTACAGTCACACAGCATAAAATTGAACAGACAATTTCATACGCCGTTATTTTAATTATTTTGGTACACTTTTAAGGCAGAATTATTTGTGCACGATTTTAATTTACAAGGTTGATTGCGATTAATAATAGCTAATCACAGTTATAAATATATCCTTTCATCTTTCTTTTTAACTAATATACGTCTGACTGTTGGACTCGATCCTGCAATAGAAGGGAAATTTACCTACTTACCTACTATACCAAGTAGGTCAGACGTGTTGGTATAGATTTTCATTTTAAATTTTAATTTTATTTAATCCTTTAGTCGTATTTTACGATACCTACGAGTAATAGAGGGGTGATGAATTGTATTATAAATCCGTCACCATACGGATAATAAATATTATTATGAATATGTGGTGGAACGTGTGGAAGAATACAATTTACCAGCCCCTCTCTTACCCGGAGTATCGTAAAATACGAATAAGGGATATAATAAGCATATAATATCTATGCAGGAGAAACAGAACCCTATGCCAACACATCTGACCAGCATGATATAGTGGGTTAATATCACTCCCATAGTGGAGGAGGCCTGAGCTCAACAGTGGGATGGATATGGACTAAGATTCATTATATTTAATAACTATATCATGGTTCGAAAGGCATCACACTGTAACTATTAATAGACATGTTGTTGTACCAATGTAATTTTATTTAAAAAAATTAAAAATGAGACAATCTGACTGAGTTTCTTGCCGGATTTTCTCAGTGCAGTCGCATGCCGATCTGGTAGTAATTTAAGTTAATATGTAAAAAAAATGACAATATGTAAGTGCCGTACCGAGGTTTATCCTTACTAATATTATAAATGTGAAAGTAAGTATGTTTGTTTGTTTGTTATGCTTTCGCGCTTAAACTACCGAACTGATTTCAAAAATTCTTTCACCAATGGAAAGCTATAATATCAGGGGGTAACATAGGCTATATTTGATCCCGGTATTCCCACGGGAACAGTAACTACGCAGGTAAGGCGACTGAAACCTAAGCGAAGCAAGGGCGGAATGCTAGTACATAATAAATGATTTGAATTTGATGATGATGATGAATATTAGTAATAAGAAATTCACCAATTCATTTAGTAGAATATAAAATTTACAAACGATAATCATGTCTATAAAGAGTGACAATAGACGAGATTATGTATATATTTAATCTCAAGTAAAAAAAACAATAATATTAGCTGAAATTTATGTCTACCGATTATGTAAACAGTAGCAGATGTTGACGCTAACGTTAATGTAACAAACAAACAAATATTTCACCCACATAATGATAGTAAATATATTGTATGAATTTATGTGCTCTATATCAAGTAAGTTATACAATATAGTAAATTGTTAAGGGAGGAAAATGTTCTCATTTAAGAAGGACATATATATTTTTAGACTAAGATTTGCTTTAGTTTTTTATCTATCAAATTTAAATTTGAATCAAATATTATTAACAGAATTTCACAAGAAAATACGCATAATACGTAAAATGGCCAAATGAAGATGTTTAAGAGAGTAGCATACGTTTCCCATAAATAGAAAATTGATATACCTAGGTTATCGGAATACATAGATTTGTCTATTAAACGATGAATTCTTGATATTTATTTATGCTTTAACTAGTGACATGGAGTCTCACAGGCGTCTCGCGTGTTGCGATTTGTTTAAATTGGCAACTTCTTTCCGCTTGTCACGACGCAGTGTCTCAGTAGCTTCTGTTTTTGTATTAAATAGATCATGGAAGAAGTTACATGTGTTGCATTTTTCATTACATGGCGATGGTTGAATATTAAGACAATTTTGAAACACATCACAAAAATGACTTTAAAATAGTAGCCTATATGACGTCATGTCCTTTATAGTTTTATGAATATATCACCAGTTAAGGGTTAAATACATAATTATAACCTCTGAAATGGTTGTAATGATACAAACTTAGTATGTAGAAGATGCGGGGAGAGCGATAAGTCGATCTAGATAGCTTTATATGTATTCATTCCATATGTTCATATGTATTCTTTCATTCAGGCAATAATAAACCATAAAGTACGAAGATAACTTTAGTCACGGAGATCGAGAATAAAACTAGTGCAGTTGATAAAGGATGCCTGTAAACTGGACAGTTCTAGTTCTTAGTTTTTCCTTTTTTCAAGTTCTTTTTATTATAAAGACTATTATATTCCAAAAAAAAAGCAATCATTAACAAAAAAAAAACGGTCATATAGGTTCTAGATATTTATGAAAGTAATAAACAAATTAGCAGTACTATTAAAAAATCGACTCAGGATCATCAAGTGGTCAGCTTTTTCAAGAAATTTATTACATGATCTCTGATCACCAATCGACTGGCTCATCATGATTATATTACTATCGCTCTTTGGAAAGGTTCATGTCTAACAATAGACGCTGATAGCTTTGTAGAACAGCTCTTTCTAACGTGACTAAGGAAAATGTTAAGTGGTTATAAATATAATATCTACAAATTCTATAGTGATGTAAATGTATATGAATGGATGATACGGTGAAGTTCATATTCATCTTCATCATTTCTGCTCATATACGTCCCACGGCTGGGCTCAAGCCTCCATTGGTCGAACGAGTTGGTGCAGGATTTTATTTCGAGTTTGCCTTTTCTTGGATAGATATTACCGTCGAAGTCCACATACGTTCCACTGTTGGGCTCCGGCCTGCTTCACAATGGGGGTTGAATTTGACCTACAATGCTGGTCAGACATGTTTGCATAAAGTTTCATTTCAAGTTTTCCTTCTCTTGCACAGATGTTATATGCAAATCATATCGCTTAGTCATCTTTTACAACACCCATGGGAAAAATAGGGGCATAGTAAATTCTTACTTGTATTCATAGTATACTTGTATTCACAATTCACTACTCCCTATCCTGCCCGTAGATATCGTAAAAGACGATTAAGGGATAATATGCATAATATAATTTCTATGCAAGAAAAGAAAAACTTGAAAAAAAACCGTGTAATAGGTCACTTTCCCTCTGATTATGGAAGAGGCTCGAGCCCAATAGTGGGAAATATATTAGCGATGATGATGATGACACAAATATAGTCATCATCATCATCATTTCAGCCCATCGCCGTCCACTTTTGAACATAAGGCCTCCCTCATGTTACTCCACAGAATGTGGTCCTGTACCGCCTGCATCCAACGACGCTCAGCGACTTTCACCAGGTCATTGGTTTACCTAGTGGGAGGCTTCCTACACTGCGTCGTCCGATATGTGGTCGTCACTCGAGAATCTTTCTTCCCCAGAAATATAGTAAAGAATGTTTATTCTTATTAAGATTACACAGAAATATGTTTCCGGTTGTAATCATTACAGCTAGCTTCATTTTCGTAATTAAAAATGGACGAAGATAATACGCAAAAGCTGAACAGTAAAGAGTTTAAAAAATTATCGCATACATGCAAATCACATAAAGAGTTTAAAATGTAACTGAACTCTACTCCGGAGGGACGTTGCGATAACATTTTAATAGCTGTTATGGCTTCATATAAAAAATAAAATATCGCACAATATTTAAGCTATTCCCAAATTGTTCTCAGACGGCTAATAGACAAAACAATGTCTATGAAAGCAATGTCCAAACTTTACGGAGTCTTAAGCTCGATTTCCACTTAGGAAAATTAAATGTGAGATCGCCAAATATCGAGTCTGAATTTCAGTTGTCTATTTATTTATATCATAATTTGCAGCGTGCAACATATCTTTATATAAAATTTTTTTGTGTACATACATACACACGTATGCCACTGAATTCCTCCTAAACGGCTGGACCGATGTTGATGAAAATTTTTATGTGCGTTCAAGGGATTCGAGAATGATTTAGATTTATAGTTGGAACCAGTAGGTGGCGCCTATTTGAATAGAATAACGTCTGCTAGTATATTATAAAAAAAAAATCATTTTAAACTTTCTTTTTTCTTGGTTACACATAATTAGGTTTTTTTTTTATTAATAAACTAGCAACCCGCCCTCGCTTCGCTTCGGTTTCAGTCACTTTACCCGCGGCGTAGTTTCTGTTCCTGTGGGAATACCGGGATAAAATATAGCCTATGTTACTCCCTGATATTATAGCTTTCCATTGGTGAAAGAATTTTTGAAATCAGTTCGGTGGTTTAAGCGTTAAAGCGTTACAAACAAACAAACACACAAACATCCTTACTTTCACATTTATAATATTAGTATGGATTATTTGTAACTTTTTGTTAAAGGCAACACCCTGCACTAAGGATATCCATGTCTTGCGAGGGACTTCACAAACATATAATTTAAAGAAGACACAAATTACAAACATTCACAACAACAACTGGTGAATCGAATAAAGTGTTGTCGTGCGTGAGATTTGAACCCCCGGCACTGGGACGGTAGGTTGGTAGCTTAACCAATACAGGAGTTGAAAAAATAATTTAAATAGCTAACATTACTATTTATTTTTATGACATTTATTACATTTAAAGACTAGCTGACCCAACAGACGTTCAAATCTAAAAAAAAAAATGGTAAAAGGAATTCCTTTTAAATCGACAGCAGCGCCACCTACCGGGTCCAATTGTGAATGTAAACCATTCTCGAATCTCCTTGAACACACACGTAAATTTCATCAACGATGTTGATGAATGTTTTGTCCAGCCGTTTAGAAGCAGTTCAGTGACATACACACGCACATAAGAAAAAGATAAAACGAGTTTATTTTGTGTGTAGCCTATAATATCTCTCTGGGACAGGATACTCGCCCTCAATAGAAGAAGAGATCGTTTATTATATAGCTCTGTCCGGTTAGTGTAAGCTCGTAATGTTTCTCAACAGGCTTTTATTAGTTTCGTGTATATATTAGTATGTGCCTATGTAACGGTGACTTTGCAGATGATTTTGATGATTTTGACCCCTTTCAAACCGTCGGATTGACTCGAAACTTAGCATGCTTATCGAAGACCGATGATAAATCAATATCCTACTAGTCCCGTTTTCCTTACCAGGATTTTCAGGATTAGCGATTATTTAGTATAAAAAAAAAAAAATTCTTTTTAGTTTTATAGAGTTCTGTACCCAGAGGGTAACAACGGGACCCTACTACTAAGACTTCGCTGTCTGTCTGTCTGTCACCAGGCTGTATCTCTGTCTAGCTATCGTGGTTAAGAACCAGTTGAAATTTTCACAAATTATGTATTTCTGTTGACGCTATAACAACAAATACTAAAAACAATATTAAATAAATATTTAAGGAGGGCTCCCATATGAAAAACGTGATGTTTTGCCCTTTTTATAGATAATGGTACGGAACCCGCCGTGCGCGACTCCGACCCGGACTTAGCCGGTTTTTTAGGCTATTATTATCTCATAAATTAGTATTACAACAAATCTAGTAAGTCAAATGCTTATAAATCAAAAATAAAAATATTATTTCTTCTCCTTAAAATAATGCTAACGTAGCTTTAGGTATTTCATACGCATACCTTATGAAATAACTGAGGGACGTTGGTATGTAACATAGTATACTGAGAGATCTTGATATTAAATTAGATTTATCTATATAATACCTACATAACGATAAACTACATACGTCCCTTTAGTTGTCATACGATAGAGAAGGCGTAAGCAATTAAGAAACTGTAAAATATTGTATTCTTACTCTACACAGTTTTTTTTATATTGAAGGTAAATAATTATAAAAAAAAATTAACTCTATACCAACCTGTCTGACCAGTATGGTTCATCATCTCAACCCATATACGTCCCACTGTTGGGCTCGGTTCTCCTATACAATGGAAGGGTAATTGACCTACTATACCACGCAGGTCAGACGTGTTGGTATAGGGTTTTATTTCGAGTTTTCCTCCTCTCGCATAGATGTTATATGCGTTTTATATCCCTTAGTCGTCTCGTACGATCACTCACAGGTAAGATAGGGGGTGGTTAATTGTATGACAAGAAGGTGAAGACAGACGATCATCGACAGTGTGTCCTACCTTAATCTATTGCTTTTTATGTCTTACTAGCTGACCCGGCGAACTTCGTACCGCCTAATTTTTTTCGTGAATATATTTTCTAAATTTCCGAAAATATAGTCTCTAATGGAAGAACTATTACAGCTTTGTCGCGAAAGATTCGATCGTTTTGGTCGCGGCATTGTTATTGATGATTCAAAGAGAATACAAATTACTCATTATTGCTTTCTGCCAAAATTATAATTCTCAAATTTTCAACCATACTTACATAGACAAAATTACGTTTAGCTGTCATTTGCGTTTTGTTGTTACATATCAAATGCGTTTCTTATACTACGTTTCATAGTGACTTGTATTCTTTTTGACATTTTGTGTCACGTCACACGGGAATGCGATCGAACGGGATAAAAGAGTTATTGGTGAAATCTAGTAAACATCATTAAAAAAAGCAACGGGATAAAAAGTATTCTATGTCCGTCTCCTGGTTCTAAGCTACCTCCCCACCAATTTTCAGGCAAATCGGTATAGCTGTTCTTGAGTTATAAATAGTGAAACTAACACGACTTTCTTATATACAATAGATTTTTAATTCTATTGCCATAACCGTTTTGTCATAAATACACCAACCATCTTAATCATAAATATGCGGTATTGTATATTTTATTTGCTTACATAAAAATCCCTGACACAACCTTTAAGTGATTTTAAGTGTTTACGAACCATTGATTTATTCTATCATTGATTCACGTACACTGTCGCTAAGCAATTTAAGACACGCAAGTTTCATGTGTACATATTTCGATATCAACATATTATTTATTTTGTAACATTGTGAATCTTTCTCGAAGGCGATATTTAATAGAAGTATTCTAATCTAAGTCTTACAGCGTAATGAAAAATATGTCTTTTATAATTTTACTATGTATAAGTTTTTTTTGCAACAAAAACAATTTATACAAGCACAAACTTAAGCGAAGAGAAACAATGTAGTGATATATGTAAGTCATACTTCAATGTAAAAAACTGGAAAAAACATATTTATCATTTGGCGCCATGCCTTATGAAGTAGGTATCAACCCGCAGGCAATGCCTTTCATTAGGTACATGGCTGACATACTACTCTGTCAAGAAAGTACCGGGACTGGGTGATTTGTTTATGGTTCCAAATACAAATTTTTGTTTTTTTTTTATTGTTGTTAGATTGGCACAACTGTTTTCCATTTTGACGCGTAGTTTGAGTTGCATCTGTTATTTATATTAAATACAGTGCTGTTTTGACGTAAGTCTATCGTTTCTGAAGGAGCATACTTTGAAGGTGATAAAATAAATTTGGATGAAAAACAAAAATGTTGTGTATTATTGATCCTCTCCCGGTACTTTCTTGACAGAGTAGTATATCGATAAGATCAAGTTTATATACACACCTCGGTTTTTTATATGATACTAGCTGACCCTACATGTGTTCTGTTCGAATAAAGCGCTATCTACCGGGTCCAATTGTAAATCTAAACCATTCTCGAATCCCCTTGAACACATACAAAAATTTTCAACATCGGTCTAATCGTTTAGGAGGAGTTCATTGACTTACACGTACGCAAGAAGTTTATATATATATATATATTACTAATAAATAATATCTCTATACCTATTGTGACTGAAACTAGAAATTTGGGTCTTATATTCCATAGTGAAGTGGGATTTGAAAAACATATCAGTGAAAAGATCAGAACTGCTTTTTTTAAATTGAAAATACTATATGGTATTAGGAAACATTTGTCAAAAGAAACTCGTAATTTATTATGTGACCTCCTTATTCTATCTTCTTTTGATTATTGTAGCACTGTTTATGGTCCCCGATTATATACTAAAACTGAAAATGCCATACAAAGAGTGCAAAATGCATGCATGAGATTCTGTTTTAATATACCTAAAAGGGAACATGTAACGCCATATATGATCAAACATAAAATTTTAAACATGAAATCGAGAAGAGAGCTCCAGCTCGCATGTATAACGCAAAAAGTATTATGGAATAAAAACCCTGAATACTTATTTGAAAAACTTACATGGCTTAGAGATATTCACTCAAGAACTATACGCTCTAATTCATCTTATACTCTTCAAATACCAATGCACAAGACTAGGTGGTTTCAAAGGCTGTTTCAAATATAGTGCATCAAAAATATGGAATACCTCCTCCTTTAAGACAAAATACAAGTTTTAACAGCTTTAAAAAAAAAATTAAACTGCTACTATTATACCGAAATAAAACCATATTTGATGCGACATTTGTATAACGAACTGATGAATAATTACATGACATAACCTACAAATTTGCAACAAATAGATACGTCAATCGCTGCCCACATACACGCATACGCACCCACATACACACATTCACACACGCAAACATACACTCAACACTCATACACACAAAAATGGAAAAGCGAACTCATCATACAAAAGCACATCCTTCATAATTCAATTCATTAATGTTATTTATATTGTTATCATTCTTATTGTAAGTTATTTTTATTTATTTTCTTTTTTTCTTTTCTTTTTGTTATTTTTTTTTCTTTCTTATATGTTTGAGGAAAGGGGTTTGCTGAAAACCAGCCCTGCATAATTTCTATGCAGCACAATGCTGAGCATTCCCCTATTCTCAAAATTAATTAAAAACATGTATTATAATTATTAGTTATTATGTGACAATAAATGCTATTCTATTCTATATATAAAGATTCGGCAAGAATACTATGTTTTTGTTAAAGAACTAGCAACCCGTCCTCGCTTCGCTTCGGTTTCAGTCGTCTTACCTGCGTAGTTCCCGTTCCCATGAGAATACCGGAATAAAATATAGCCTATGTTACTCCCTGGTATTATAGCTTTTCATTGGTGAAAGAATATTTGAAATCGGTTCTGTGGTTTAAGCGAGAAAGCGTAACAAACAAACAAACTTACTTTCGCAATTATAATATTAGTAAAGAATACTTTGATAATTTTACTGCAATTAAAAGAAAGTCGTCAGTAGGCATATTAGTGCAAGTGGAAAGAAAATAAAAGTAATTCTCCTAAAGGTAAGATATCTAATTTCCCAACCGCTCATGTAAAGAGGGTTTAACATAGATACGAACTAATTAAATTACAACAGTGGCAAATCAGAATTTATTTTGCCCTGTTATCTTCGTAGGTAATTACTGCTGCAAGGTCGTTGGCTCAAAGAAGTAACTATGAGTAAAAATAGCTTTTATTTTGAAGATAATATGGTATAATTTTCTGCTTAGTTTATACGATTGTGCGTGACCAGAAAACGCTCATGTCATTTTTAGGTGTGGGCCCTATAACGATGAGGTCTGAATAAAATGAAAATTTGAATTTTTAGTTCTGCCAGTGACTTTTTAAAAACGTTCTGTTTTTTATTTTTATTTTAGGTTATTAAGTTATTATTAATGCGTGTCGTGTCGTGATCGGTCGATGGGAGGGGGTACCCCAAGTAGGGGGTATTCCGTCGGGCCGACCACTGATGACAAGTTAACCCTGCTCCGGTGGTCGGCCCAACGACGAAGGCGACGTGATTTTCGGGTGGGTTGCGGGAGTTGCCTGCTTAAGCCCCTCTGTCGCCCCGAACGGAGTGGTGCGGAGGCGCGCCGACCGCAGCCCACCCACAAAAAAAAAGGGATATAATGTATAATTTGCCTCCTATTGTGGAGGAGCCTCGAGCCCAGGGTTGGGGTTTAATAAGCTGAGATAATATTGATGATAAAATTATTTTCTTTTTTTTTAATATTGTTTTCCAACACGGCCGCTATTGGTTCTCAGCCTTCCCAAAGGGAATAATGCCATATTCGCCAAATTTGGTAGTCGAATAATTGCAGTTGATATTATTACCTAATATTCGAGAAGAGTGTTAGGTACTGTCTATTCTCCGTGTGATCTCTCACACTGTTTTTAAGACACCCACGAGGAAGTAAGGGGTTTGATGAGACATTTTACTAATAAAATTGTAATTAATACTTTAATTCATCTCAACGGGATGAGATTAATGATACTAAATGTACAGTATTTGCAGTAGCTACGACGTGGGCAGAATATTCGTGAAAAATTGTAATATTGTATCCTTTTTTTTCTATCGAAATCCGGTGTAAATACAATAGTTTAACTTTTCACAAAGGTATAATTTACCGTAATGGATTCATTACCGCCAATAGGTATTTTTACCTGCTTGAAAAACGTTTTCCCTTCCTGATTCTTAGATTGATGTTCTTGTTTGTGAACCAATTTAAATAATTATGTTTTTTTTTTGGGTCGCAAAGAGTAATCGGGTTTTAATTTCATAGTTTGTTTTTTCTCAATCTAAAGTTTTCTTTAAATCTTAAAAAGGATGAATGGAAAAAATGAATGCAACTATTTAAAAATACATTTCAAAGTTTTTAGTGATTGAGATATTGGTAGTTTTATAACTACCAATAAAATGGTAGTGTTTTTAATTATAACTATTATTAAAGTAATACTTCTTATGGCACGTTAGGAAAAAAATATGAGAGTAAATTTTTAGGATGCACGTGCATCACGAAAACCCGACACCCTGAAGTTTGCTAGTAGCTTATGCCGAACGTGGGCGGACCGAGCGCTGCGTGCCGACGGCTGTACGCGGGGGTCGTCCGGTCGATGGCCCTGTACGGCGCACCGGTGTGGGAGGGGTCCATGACCGTCCGACTTAGGGCCCTTCTGTGGCCCTGTGTGTTATGGCGGTCAGCGCCATCCGCGGCTACCGCACGGCGGCGACGGAGGCAGCGTGCCTATTGGCCAGGGCTCCTCCGTGGGACCTGGAGGCGGAGATGCTCGCCGGACTATATCGGCGGGTGACGGGGGTGCGAGCGGGGGGCGGTGTGGTCTCGTTAAGGGACCTCACCGCCTGGCGCGTCGACGCCCGCCGAGACGTCAATGCCCGTTGGGCAGTCCGGCTGGAGAGGCCTCAGTTCGGAGTGCGAACCGTGGAGGCCTTCCGGCCGGTGCTGATGCAGTGGTTGGAAAGGCGGCACGGGGTACACTCCTTCCGACTGGTGCAGGTTTTGACGGGGCATGGGTACTTCGCCAAATACCTGCACAATGTCGTTAGGAGGGAGAGTACACCGTCCTGCCACCACTGCGATTGCGACGAGGACACGGCGCGCCATACGCTCGAGGCCTGCGGGGCTTGGGCAGTGCAGCGCTGTGAACTCGTCGCACTCATCGGTACGGACCTGACGCTGCCAGCTATCGCTAGGGCGATGGTCGACAGCGTCGGGAATTGGGACGCGGTCGCAGCCTTCTGCGAGACAGTGATCTCGCGGAAGGAGGCGGCGGATCGCCTGCGCGAGGCGCGCAGCCTCGATGAGGAGATCCGCCGCCGGCGACTGGGGCGGCGTAGGCGCAACTATCTGCACCTCATGCCGCCCTAGCCGAGGCCGCGGGTGACGTGACCGGGGATTAGTCCGTCACCCGCTGAGAGGCCGACCGCGTGAGGAAAGACCGACGTCCTCCCCGAGGGGGGGACGTCGGTCGATGGGAGGGTACCCCAATTAAGGGTACTCCGTCGGGCCGACCACTGACGACAAGTTAACGCTGCTCCAGTGGTCGGCCCAACGACGAAGGCGACGTGGTTTTTGGGTGGGTCGCGGGAGTTGCGTGCTTAAGCCCCTGTCACCCCGGATGGAGTGCTGCGGAGGCGCGCCGACCGCGACCCACCCACAAAAAAAAAAAAGATATGTATTAATAAAAAAATAATATTAAATAATGAAAAAAATATAAAAATTACAAAAAGAGAATAATAATAACACCGAGATTCGATCTGACGCTGTTTGAATGCAAAAACAAAAAGCGAACTCGACCACTTCCCAACTGATCTACCGTAACTCTTGACATTTACAACGAAATTTGAATTCATATTCTTTTAAAATTTAATGTCATTTATTGTTATGCTAAAAACACCGACAAAAGAACATTTTCTATAAATAAAACCTAGTTAGATCGATTTTTTGGATCCGAAACCTCTAGTATGCCAAGTTTCATCAAAATCGTTGGTGCCGTTTCCGAGATCCTGAATATATATATATACTAGCAACCCGCCCTCGCTTCGCTTTGGTTATAGGTTATAGTTGTTTTACCCGCGTAGTTCCCGTCCCCGTGGGAATACCGGGATAAAATATAGTCTTGTTTACGCCCTGATATTATAGCTTTCCATTGGTGAAAGAATTTTTGAAATCGGTCCAGCCGTTTTGAAGATTACCCGGAACAAACAGACAGACAGACAGACAAAAATTTTTTAATTGCTATTTTAGGCATAGGTGTCGTGCAAATAACCGTGTGAGCATGAAAAAAGCCTATTATTTTGACATTACAAACAGACACTCCAATTTTATTTATTGGTATAGATATACAAGAATTGCTCGTTTAAAGATATAAGATAATACTATTCATAACCTCCGTTCATTTCTGTATCTGGTGCCTTATGCGTGTATATGTGTGCATGTGTATGAGTGTATGCATTTCACACCATGAATAATGTTACCCTATTTACCCACAATTGCGTCATTACACTGGTAATTACTCTATAAGCATTCGCGTGTGGTCACACAACTTAAGCTAATACTTAATTACTATGATTAGCTTTTATATATATATTTCAATATATGGTGCTACTATTATTAGAATTCTCTATTGAAGTAGGCCATTATAATTGAAAAGGGTAAATTGGGGTTACATAATCCACAATGCATCCTCTCTATGCCCTTTGAGCGGTCCACTGGTATCGCTGTCTTATTTTCAGTGGAGATCGATTCCATTCTACTTACAAACGTAAAAGTTTGTGATGATGTATGAATGTTTATTACCGATACAGGGAGTAATAATAGAAGGTATATGTTGAAAAAATATTGGAGTATATGAACTAAGAAAGTCAATTGTTTGAATTCATAACTGGTTTCTGATATTCGTCACTTCTTAACATTTAAGACCTCATTTTAGATGTACCTAGTAAGTATAGTTCCGTTGAATATGGCATTTTTGTTGGGATAAAGTGAGTGGTGAAAGATCTGTAATATCATGATCATTATCATCATCATCATTACATTCCACTGCTGGGTTCGAGCCTCCACTCCAATGGGAGAGAGAAAATGATCTACTTATACCACGATGACAAGCACGCGATTAAACGTTGTATGCATATTAAAACCCTTCATTGTCTTTAACGCTCACGATCGAAAAAGGAGATGGTGAATTGTATTTTTACTCCGCCATCACATCTTAATATATATAAATCTCCTGTCACGATGTTTGTCCGCGATGGACTCCTAAACTACTTAACCGATTTTAATCAAATTTGCACACCGTGTGCAGTTTGCTCCAACTTGAAACATAGGATAACTTACATCTTAATTTATAGTCGCAATATTATTTTATTGCAAATTATTTATCTATTATTTGACATTCACAATTATCTGTGAATTCCAAACGATTTTAACAGATGGCGATATCTGTTGACTGGATAGA
This sequence comes from Lymantria dispar, assembly GCA_032191425.1. Taxonomy (NCBI): domain Eukaryota; kingdom Metazoa; phylum Arthropoda; class Insecta; order Lepidoptera; family Erebidae; genus Lymantria; species Lymantria dispar. The sequence continues at coordinate 23,339,934 of CM063452.1, read as the reverse complement.
GTAAGTAATTTGTGTGTGCTCAAGAGAGAGAGAGAATGGTTTAGATTCACCATTGGACCCGGTAGGTGGAGCTTTATTTGAACAGAACAACGTCTGTTGGGTCAGCTAGTCTATTATATATTTAAGTGAAATATAGAACAGTTTGTGGACTAAAATAGTGAAATATAGTACAGAAATAGCTTTTACACTAAAAAAGCCTAGGTAGTCTTGATTGCATTATAATCTATATTTTTAATTTAAAAAAAACCGCCTTCAAATTGTATCTTCCATCATCAGCTCTGCAACGAGATGATGACTACCAGGCGCAAATACCTAAATAGCTTTACGAAGTATAATAAAAACTTTAAAATTGCCTATAAAACTATGACAATTCCACCAATTTCTCAAGGATACCATCATCAGATCCTGTTCTGATGACTATGGAACCACCGGGAAAGTATACCCTATCAAACAAAAATAATTTTGCAAATCGGTCCAGGCGTCTTTGAGTAATCGGTGAACATACATAAAAAAAAAATAAACATTCCGACGAATTGAATACCTCCTCCTTTTTTAAAGTCATCGTGGCTCATATACGTCCCGTTGCTGGGCTCAAGCCTCCTCCATTAGGAAGAAAATTGACCGTACTATACCATGTTGGTCAGACAGGTTGGCAGAGATTGAGAACTCGAAACAAAACCCTATATTTTGTTTCGAGTTCTCAATCTCTTGCGTAGATGTTGTATGCGTATTATATTCCTTAGTCGTCTTTTACGACATCCACGGCCAATGTAGGGAGTGCTTGTATTCTAATTTCGTCACCACACTGACAACACGGTATAAATTGTGGATATATAAAATGATAAGTTATTTACAGTTGTAATATCTAACTTCTTGCACAAGGATCTAAATGCAGCGCTTCTATCCCGGTCTGTAATATTTAACAAATTAAGTTTATAAACTTAGCAGTTCTGTTGATGAAGTATGCAATAGTAAAGCAATCTAAGTTTCCTTGCATCAACTTGTATCTTTCTTTTACAGTTTGTTAATTTTTGTAAAGAAGCGTAGAGTTTTACAAAGATTTGTAAATCGCTTTAAACTTTGATTATTTCGTATCTTTATATCTGTACTTTTCTGTTTAATAAGCAAAAGACATTAATACAATTTATTGCTTACAATTTATGGCCGGTATCAAGCAAATCATACGTGACAAGTATTAATATTAGAAGCCCTTTTATTTTCTCACTTCATCACAACTCATATACGTTCCACTGCTGGCCTCGAGCCTTCAACATTTTTGATTTTCACCCACCTGCACGCACGGCAGTAACTTGCACATGCCAGCAGCTCGGCCATCGCTCACATCCTTTAGACGGCTTCGACAGTAGCTCGCCAGTTGAACGATTGTGAGAGTGGAATCCATGTTTATATGTGTACTGTGCGTCATCGCGCGTGTGAATTGTAATGTCAAAATACTGGTTATTTGCACAACACCTATGCCTAAGCTGCAGTATTTGTCTGTCTGCCTCTGTTTATTTGAGATAATCTTCAAAACGCGCGGTAGCTATCTACATAAGGAGTAACTTAGGCTATATTTTATCCCAATATTGTTACGGGAATGGGAACCATGCGGGTAAGCCGACAGAAACTGAAGCAAAGCGAGGGCGGGTTGCTAGTCAATCATATTATTTTATTTGCAATTAATTCAATAATCAACAAATTTCCCGCGGGTACAACTGAGAAGATACGAAATGAAATTCAGGGGCTCGTCCTATTCTTAATACTTTTTATACAATTTGTAGAAAACATTTTAGTGTATATCAGTTCTAGTATCATCGAACCACGTATTTCTTATATCTAAATATAATGCAAAACATTATATCAACTCAAAACCCTTGCCACCCTTGTCTTGCCTTAGTGGACCAAAATCATGTAAGCTAATGGTCTTCGGCACAATCTAATGGCCTATGAAATTGTTTTAATTTATTAAATAGTATTATTATTTAAATAAATATGTGTCTATAATAACACAACTATATTTATTTACAGTTTTTTCACATATAATGGTAATATAATTCATCACTCCCTATCTTGTCAGTGGGTTTCGTGAAAGACGACTAAAAGATATCTGTATATAAAATCTATATAAAGAAGAAAACTCAAAACCTATATCATTATTTACCTTTTACTATGGAGGAGATTCAAGCCCAGCAGGTGAGAGTATAAGAGCTGAAGTGATGACGCAATATAACAGATTAACACAGATTTCACGGATCGCGTTACAGTCCACTCTGAATTCAATTGCTTACGCGTTAAGCCCAAAACTCATAAATGACACCTGATTATGATACAAACATGATATATGGACATGTTTATATATTTTTCGTGTTGTTTGGGTAGAATTAATAACACATTGTGAATAAGGTTATAAAAAATCATGGCATGATCGATACGTTAGCAGATCTATAAAGCAATTACGTGCCTTGACAGCTGAATCCGGGATGGGATATCAAATTCGCTAATTTGGGTGATGCTTGATATCGAATTTGCTTATTAAAGAATAGTATTACTTTATCAAAGAGAAAAAAAACTTTTAAGCTATGTATCCTATATCCAAGACAGATAGGTAACCAAAACAATCATTCGAAGTTTCATGTATATAATTGAAACAAAAGAAAGTTTTTTAACATTGCAATACATTACTGTACAGATAACGCGATACCCATTTACCAAGTGCCAAGTGTCACAAGTTCTTTTCCCAAGCAAAATAATACTTTCTGCGAACCACAAGTAGTTGTTCTGAGTCAAGATGTAAATTACTTGTAAAGTGTGTAATGAGTAATTACTATGAAATAAGGATAAAACTGAATATAAAAAGTAAAATTTATTACTAAAGCTGTAACTGTAATTATTTTGTTAAAGTACTGCTAGATAAATGCTCCCATTAACAACTTAATGGGTTTTCGTTAAGTGCTATTTAAAACTCCCCTATACAAAAGTCAGATTTTATAGGTATTGAAAGTCTCACGAGTGTATTTCTTGTACCTGCAGCTAAATGTTTGAGCTTTTTCATGGCTTTCTTTTAGTTTTAAAATCAGTGTTTCTCTGCCTGTTATCAACCACCGAAAGATAGCTTGGTAATATTGTGCTAGTTGAGCGTCACGGTTGAGTAGCTTTATGGCGTAAAAAGAGTATAAATACTGAAATCAAACGTTTAGATGACATTTAGTTGTGATATCTGATCTGTGGTAGAGTTTAGTGTATTACAATCTACAGACAGACTTAAATATAATTATGGAGACGAATTTTTTGAGATTTATTATTTTACATTTATAGGAGTTATGTTTTGCATATGATGACAGAATGGGAATATAACTCATCACCTTCTTAGCAATGGATATCGTAAAAGACAACTAAGGGATATGATATGCAGATAACATGGATAGAGGAGCCGAAAACTCAATATATAATTCTATGCCAATATGTCAGACTAGCGTGGTATAGTAGACAATATCACTTCCATTATGGCGGAGGCCCGAATCTAGCACATTCCAGTGCATATAGCCTGATAAAAAGAAAAAGTACTGTAAAGTGCTATAGTACATTCTCTTTCATATTACATATTTCTCGTTTCATACTACATATTTCTATGAGGTAAAGCAAATGAATGTGTTTTATATTAATTCTATTTTTAACAGGCATTTATTAATTTCACCTGTATGTACGTATGTATGGAATGGAATCTTTGAACGTCATTTTTCCCCACTTTGAAGAAACAGAGTTTATTTAAGCTTTGCATGCTTGTCAAAATCCCATGAAAATGCAATAATACGATCAATATAGCCATTCATCCTGATTAGATTCGCCAGCATTTAGAAATTTCTAACCGTATCCTTTGCATAAGAACAAGAGAGACAGAGTTAGTGTGCGAATTACGCACGCGTGAAATTCGAAACTACTATCTATTTGACTTGTAACTTGTAAGCGAGTTTTTAGTTTTTTTAGACTATAATTTATGATTCCGTTAGATAATGTGTTCAATTGATTACACAACAATCATGCGCATTCATTATCATCCTGTTCTTATCTTAAAATCTCCTATCTTGTGTCGAAGCAATTTGTTCTCTGCCGCCATTTTATATATTACAAAAGGTTTCGCAATAATTTTGTGACTGCTTGTCTAATGTCAATCCTTCTGAGAATCTAAATATTGACCAGACGACATCAGATAGTGAAAGAATTTAAAGCTCTTAATCGTATTTTAAAGTACCCACGAACAATTTCGTCCTCTCAGCTAATAAACGTCCCACTGCTAAACTCGAGCATCCTCCCCAAAGGAGAGAGGGAACTTGGCCTACTATACCATGCTGGTCAGACACGTTGGTATTTTTTTTTTTTTTGGTTGGGCTGCGGTCGGCGCGCCTCCGCACTACTCCGTCCGGGGCAACAGAGGGGCTTAAGCACGCAACACCCGCAACCCACCTGAACACCACGTCGCCTTCGTCGTTGGGCCGACCACTGGAGCAGGGTTACTTGTCATCAGTGGTCGGCCCGACGGAATACCCCTTAACCGGGGTACCCTCCCATCGACCGAAGTCCCCCCCCTCGGGGAGGACGTCGGTCGATAGGAGGGTACCCCGGGTATAGTGTTTTATTTTGAGTTTTCCTTCTCTAACATACACGTTCTATGCGTATTATATTCATTAGTCATCTTTTAGTACATCCACGGGCAAGATAGGAAGTGGCGAATTGTATTCTTACTCCATCATTACGCGAGCAATTTAAAGGTTGCTAATTCACAGTCGCGATTATACCGCAATCATACACATTAACTGAAGAAAAGTTACGGTTGTAAATTTACTGGGTACCTGCTTAAAAAATCTAAGCCACTAAATATTGCAAGTCATGATGGCATGATTCTTGTCGTCAATAATAGCCTTATAAAATATTCGGCATAATCTACTTTTAAATTGACAGCCCTACTATTAGACGTTATACAAAGCCGGTGTAATTATTATGTTTTCAATATCCTACATTATAAAACTAGCCCCTATATCACAGAAGACTTTACAAGCATAGATAAGGACAACAATTTGTAGATCGCACAAAGTATTGTCGTTCATGGAAATAGAACCAGCACTGTAGATCAGTATTTTAACCACTAAACTCAGCAGATTGTTTTTATGCAGGTTTTAATACGGTTTCGACAAATTAAATAACACACAAGAAAGACATCTTTTTTCAGCTTTTATGAAAAAATTTAATAAAATTTCATAAAGTTCGTTGGATTGAATTTCAAGTCAAATGCGTTTAATAAAAATTCAAAATTCTATACAATTATATACATCATGAATGGATGTAGGTACATCCCGCTGCTGTGCTTAAGCTTTATTCATAATAAGGGGAAAATTAACCTACTACTCGTATATCTATATCTATACCAATAAATAAAATTGGAGTGTCTGTTTGTAATGTCAAAATAATAGGCTTTTTTCATGCTCACACGGTTATTTGCACGACACCTATGCCTAAAATAGCAATTAAAAAATGTTTGTCTGTCTGTCTGTCTGTCTGTTTGTTCCGGGTAATCTTCAAAACGGCTGGACCGATTTCAAAAATTCTTTCACCAATGGCAAGCTATAATATCAGGGCGTAAACTAGGCTATATTTTATCCCGGTATTCCCACGGGAACGGGAACTACGCGGGTAAAACGACTATAACCTATAACCGAAGCGAAGCGAGGGCGGGTTGCTAGTCTATACTAATATTATAACGAGGAAAGGTTTGTATGTATGTTTGTAACGAATTCGCTCAAAAAGTACTAGACCGATTTTAAAAATTCTTCCACCATTAGAATGCTACATTATCTCTGAGTAACATAGACTATATTTTATCCCGGTATTCCCTCGGGAACGGGAACTATGCGGGTAAGGCGACTGAAACCGAAGCGAAGCGAGGGAGAGTTTCTAGTCACACTATATAACATACGACGGGTAGGTATATGGTTTTAATTTCTATAATGATTTCTAATATTTACGCGAGTATTAAACATTGTAAATTAAACTATCTTATGGATTTCATCGCATTTGTATTTCATTTTTGATTGCCCGACGTTTCGTCATCGTTATTATCTACCTGCTACACAAATTAGTTATTAAACTTTGACCTTTAGTGCCGATAACCAAATCAGCTTCCTCTGGGAAATTTGGCAGTATGTCAAAATGCACGCAAATCACTATTATATCATATTCACTACATTTCAGCATTTTATCTGCATTATATTACATAAAGTATCAGCAAAATTATTCAATACTAGCAACCCGCCCTCGCTTCGGTTTCAGTCGCCTTACCCGCGTAGTTTCCAATCCCGTGGGAATACTGGGAAAATATAGCCTATGTTACTCCCTGATATTACAGCTTACTATTGGTGAAAAATTTTTGAAATTGGTCTTCTAGTTTCGGAGCCTATTCAATACAAACAAACAAGCAACTCTTTCCTCTATATAATACTAGCTGTCCCGTCATAATTTTTTTCGTAAATATATTTTGAAATTTTCGAATATATAGTCTCTAATGTAAGAAACATTACGGCTTTGCCGGGAAAGATTCGATCATCTTGGTCGCGGCGTTGTTAATGATGATTCAAAGAAAACACAAATTACTGATTATTGATTTCAGACAAAATTATAATTATCTCAATCACACTTAACTGTGCTGTGTGGTAGCGGCTTCGAATACTACCAACCCTTGCTTTGCTCGTGGGTGTCGTAAAAGACGACTAAGAGCCCTAGATTAACCCGGACCAACTCCATCTGATACCATTTGGGTCAACGATTACATTCCCAAGGAGGGTTGACGTCAGGCAGGCGGCCGGTCATAAAAGTCATTGCCGAAACTTTTTGCAATATGTCAAAACAGATGACGTATTGCGTCGACCCCAAGTAATTGGGATAAGAGCAAGATGATGATGACACTTAACTGTAGACAAAATTACGTTTAGCTGTCATTTGCGTTTTGTTATTACATATCAAATGCGTTTTTTGTTATCCTACGTTTCATAGTGACTTGTTATTACTACTCTCTTTGACATGAGTTTCGGGGACTTTTGACGCGAATGTCAAAATGTCATGTAGCGCTTTTATATTCTTTTCATTATTTTAGTGTTTTAAAGTGATAAAATTCAATAATTTTGCTGATATTTTATGTAATATAATGCAGATAAAATTCTGAAATGTAGTGAAAATGATATAATAGTGAATTACGTGCATTTTGACATTCTGCCCAAATTTCCTGAGACGCATGACTTGGATATCAGCACTAAGTCATGCTAACGACTGACTGAAAGACTAAGACTAAAGACTAAAAAGACGTGAATAATAATCAATATACTCGACACAGGCACCAATAGCTCATATTATTGTAGCTCATTGCCATTAACTAAGAAGAAGAAGACATGAGTTTCGGCGCGAATATGGAAATTTCATGTTAAGCTCTTAAATTATATTCATTTTTTTAGTGTTTTATAGTGTTATATTGAATAATTTTGGTGATGTTTTATGTAATATAATACAGTTAAGGTGCTGAAGTGTGGTAAATGTGATATAAGAGTAGTTTATGTGTATTTTCATATTCTACCGAAATTCTCAAAGAGGTCATTTAATTACGTTTTCAGCGCCTAATTAATAGTAACGACTTGACTGACTGACGAACATGACAATAAATAAGCTATTCTATATAAAAAATGTTAAATAATGTGGAGAAAATTGTATCAGACTTGCCTGTATGGGCTTTAACCCTTTTGCCTGTCCGAATGGACAAACAGAAACAAAAAAACAAAATCTATTTGACATTTTATGTCACGTCACACGGGAACGCGGTCGAACGGGATAAAATATCTTTTATTTCCATTAACAAGAAGATGAAGAACGGGATAAAAAATATCCTATGTCCGTTTCCTGGTTCTAAGCTACCTCCCCACCAATTTTCAGCCAAATCCGTATAGCCATTCTTGAGTTATAAATAGTGTAACTAACACGACTTTTATTTATATATATAGATTAGTATAGATAACTAAAAAAACACTAAAATTTAAAAGCACTACATGACATTTTAAAATGTTTGTCAAAAGTCCGTATAGCAGTATTCTGCACATATTATGTACTAGCATTCCGCCCTCGCTTCGCTTCGGTTATAGGTTATAGTCGCTTTACCCGCGTAGTTCCCGTTCCCGTGGGAATACCGGGATAAAATATAGCCTAGTTTACGCCCTGATATTATAGCTTTCCATTGGTGAAAGAATTTTTGAAATCGGTCCAGCCGTTTTGAAGATTACCCGGAACAAACAGACAGACAGACAGACAAAAAAATTTTAATTGCTATTTTAGGCATAGGTGTCGTGCAAATAACCGTGTGAGCATGAAAAAGCCTATTATTTTGACATTACAAACAGACACTCCAATTTTATTTATTGGTATAGATGTGCGAGGCAGTAGAATGGAATGCTCAAAACACCCTCTTAATAAATGTGAGGCAAGGGGTATAACTGCATTTAATTGCCTGTCAAATAAATATAGGGCGTTGAGGTACGGTGTGCATGACTTCTGAGATCAAAGCTTTTTTAAATTTAATTAATTAACCCCATCTGAGCCTAGTCTTTTTTGTTCCTCGTTAAATTTAAATTAGTTTACGTAAGAAGTTTTCCGTGTGGTGACGGAGTAAGATGATAATTCACTACTTCCAATAACAAATACAATCCACCAATGAATAATATTTTAAAATCGTTTTTTTTTCTTTTGAGACTTGCCGCTGCGTGCGCTCATGACGTGTGTGACAGAATTGTATTATTTAAAAATATTTTCACCATGAACAAACAGAAAGTCGCGGATTAAAGTTAGCGTTAGCTCAATGCGGACTAGGTCGTCGGCAGAAGTTAATCATTAATACTAACTATCAATATCCGTTTTTGGATAAAGACCTCCCCAAATGAGACAAAGCCATATTTACATATTTGCATTAGTAGTACATTAATGCTATTTCCTGATCGCATTTAATATAACTTTCCCAGAAATGTACTGCTGGCTGAAGTGTACTGATTCCGTGTGTTGACAGAGTATTCCGTGTGGTGACGGAGTAAGTACACAATTTACCACCACATCTCTTACCTGTAGGTATCGTAAAAGACGACTAAAGATAGGTACGAGTATATAAATAACTAGCTGACCCGACAGACGTTGTCCTGTTCAAATAAAATAAAAGGAATTGTTGCAAAATAATTAAAAAATTGTACACCATTTCGATTTGTAAATGCTGTCTGATGCTACTCATCTCTTTCGTGTAATTTATTCCCTTACTTGGAATACTTTTTATTATCTTCAAGACAGTTTGTCGTTTCATTTAAAAATCCACCTCTTTAAGAGATTGGATCTGTCAGCAAACATAAAATTATGCTCATAAAATTCTTAACAAGATATCCAGATTTTATAAATTTGAAATAAGTAGATTGGAACGTAATACCCGTGTTAGTTGACAGTAATTATTAATCTTTTTATAATATACTAGCTTTTGCCCGTGACTTCGCTAGCGTAAAATTTAACCTTTTTTTTTTTTTTTTGGGGGTGGGCTGCGGTCGGCGCGCCGCCGCACCACACCGTCCGGGGCGACAGAGGGGCTTAAGCACGCAACTCCTGCAACCCACCCGAAAACCACCTCGCCTTCGTCGTTGGGCCGACCACCGGAGCAGGTTTACTTGTCGTCAGTGGTCGGCCCGACGGAATACCCCCTACGCGGGGTACCCTACCATCGACCGACGTCCCCCCCTCGGGGAGGACGTCGGTCTTTCCTCACGCGGTCGGCCTCTAGGCGGGTGACGGACTAATCCCCGGTCACGTCACCCGCGGCCTCGGCTAGGGCGGCATGAGGCGTAGATAGTTGCGCCTACGCCGCCCCAGTCGCCGGCGGCGGATCTCCTCATCGAGGCTGCGCTCCTCGCGCAGGCGATCCGCCGCCTCCTTCCGCGCACTGTCTCGCAGAAGGCTACGACCGCGTCCCAATTCCCGACGCTGTCGACCATCGCCCTAGCGATGGCCGGCAGCGTCAGGTCGGCACCGATGATTGCGACGAGTTCACGGCGCTGCACTGCCCAAGCCGCGCAGGCCTCGAGCGTGTGGCGCGTCGTGTCCTCGTCGCAATCGCAGTGGTGGCAGGACGGTGTACTCTCCCTCCTTACGACCCTGTGCAGGTATTTGGCAAAGCTCCCGTGCCCCGTCAACACCTGCACTAGTCGGAAGGAGAGCACCCCGTGCCGCCTTTCCAACCACTGCATCAGCACCGGCCGGAAGGCCTCCACGGTTCGCACCCCGAACCGAGGCCTCTCCAGCCGGACTGCCCAACGGGCAATGACGTCTCGGCGGGCGTCGACGCGCCAGGCGGTGAGCTCCCTTAACGAGATCTCACCGCCCTCCGCTCGCAACCCCGTCACCCGCCGATACAATCCGGCGAGCATCTCCGCCTCCAGGTCCCACGGGGGAGTCCCGGCCAATAGGCACGCTGCCTCCGTCGCCACCGTGCGGTATCCGCGGATGGCCCTGACCGCCATGACCCTCTGTGGTCGCCACAGAAGGGCCCTAAGTCGGACGGTCAAGGACCCCGCCCACACCGGTGCGCCGTACAGGGCCATCGACCGGATGACCCCCGTGTACAGCCGTCGGCACGTAGCGGTCGGTCCGCCCACGTTCGGCATGAGCCACGATAGGGCGGACGCCGCGCCGACGAGCCGCGGAGCGAGCCTGCGGAAATGCTCCCGGAACCACCATTGCCCGTCGAGCACCAGGCCCAAGTACCTCATATGGGCCCGGATGCTGATGTCAACCGATCGGACGGAGATCGCGACGCCGATGGGAGGGCTCATAAGGCGCCCATGGAACAAGAGGGCCTCCGTCTTGTCCAGGGCGACCCTCAACCCCAGCGCCTCGATCCGCCTGACGACCTCTTCGGTGCTATAGGTCGCCAGGCTTACCGCCTCTTCTAGCGTCCCACCGCGGGCTGTGACGAGCGTGTCGTCGGCGTAACAAATCACGCCCAGCCCGGGCGGGAGGCTCCCCCGCAACGCCCAGTCATAGCCGATGTTCCATAGGGTGGGTCCGAGGACCGACCACTGTGGGACACCGCACGTCATGGGCGTTCGCACAACGTCCCCTGCTCGGTTGGTACAGAGGACGCTGCGCCCCACCAAATAGTCTGCCACTAGCCGCCTCAGGTAAACTGGCACTCCGTGATACCAGAGCGCCTCCCTGATGCAGCTGAATGGCAGACTATTGAATGCGTTGGCGATGTCTAGGGACACCGCCAACAGCACTCCCCCACCGGTGACGGCCTCAGTCGCCACGGCCCTCAGGCGCAACAGAGCCGCGATCGTCGAACGACCCCTCCTAAACCCAAACTGGGCGTCCGACAGATCGGGCCCCGTGCCGACGAGGTGCCGCTCGTTGCAGGCAGCTACCACCCTCTCCAACAGCTCGCCCGTGTCATCGAGCAGCATGATAGGCCTGTAGGCCGAAGGCGACCCCGGAGACCGTCCCGGCTTCGGCAGGAGCACCAGCCTTCCCTCCTTCCAGCACCCAGGGAACCGTTCGGACGCTAAACAGGCGTCGAACATCTCCCTGAGGCGGGGACCCAGGTGGTCGAGGACCAGGCCCAACACGCGGTTAGGAACACCGTCGGGCCCGGGGGCGGTGGACTTTGCGCACATGCGCGCCACCTCCACTCCCATCTCGGGTTCCGTGATGGGCGGAACACTGTCCTCGTCGGCCTCCCGGTCAGTGTCTGGCGGAGCTATGACCGGGGGCGTGTGTTCTGCCGGCCGCGGGAACAGGTCCTCGACGACCCGGGTGAGAAGGCTGGGCTGGAGAGTCTCGGTGAGGGGAAGGCCCCGCGCCCTTATTCAGCACCGCGCTATAGGGGCGGCCCCAGGGGTCACGGTCGAGACCATCCAGCATCTCCTGCCAACTGACGTCCTTGGCGGAGCGGACGGCCAGTCTGAAGGCCGACCGCGCATTGCAGTAGCCCTCATACAGCAAGGCCTCCCGCTCCGCGTCGCGTTGGCGCCGCCGGCTGCGGGTGTAGGCCCTCCGGGCGCAAATGCACGCGGCCCGGAGATTCGCCAGCTCCCGGGTCCACCAGTGGACCGCCCGCCTCGGGGGCGGACGCCGTACCCGGGGCATGGCCGCATCGCAGATCTGCGTCAACGCACTGCGGATGCGGCCAGCCTCGGCGTCCACCCCTTCCGACTGGTTGGCAGAGGACAGCCACGAGTAAACGATGGCTGTCTCCGCCAGCTGGTCCCGGTCTAAGCGACTCACAGCCCATCGCGGGAACGCAGGACGTCCATCCGGCCCGTGACCCCTGCTGGGCGTCGAGATTGCCGGGGACACCTCCATCCGGATATACCGGTGGTCCGACAAGGTCTCCACCTCCTCCACGACGCGCCAGCTCCCCACGCGTGCGGCGACCTCGGGGCTAGCGAACGAAAGGTCCACTATCGACCCGCCCCGTTGTCGCACGCACGTATGCACCGAGCCCCTGTTCAGCAAACAGAGGCCCAGTGCCGCCGCCCACTCCTCAATCGCCCGTCCTTGGTCGTTCGTCCGGGGAGACCCCCACGCCACGGACTTGGCGTTGAAGTCCCCCAAGACGAAGACCTGGCGCGATGCCATTCGCCGTAACGAGGCCTCCATGATGGTGAGGGAGGCCTCGAAATCGGTCACACTCCAGTTAGGGGAGAGATAGATTCCGAGGAGCGTAATCTCCCCCCAGTCCGCCGCGACGTATCCAACGCCCCTGTCACGGCCAAGGCCACGACGTGGAGGCGACGATTGCCACGGTGCCATCGGTGCTACCCAACCAGTTAGACCGGTCGGGCACCACGTACGGCTCCGCGGCTACGGCTACTCCTATCAACCACTCCGCCATGGCTTGCAGGAACACATCCTGCGCACCGGCGGTGTGGTTGAGGTTGGCCTGGAGGAGACGAATGGATACGGGGTCCATTAACGGTCCGTATCCATCGTCACCTCCTCCGCGCTGACGGGCGATCGGGCCGCGCTCGGAGCGGGGACTGGCCCGGTCGATGGGCCGTCCCGCCCCTTCGGGGCCGATGCCGGGGGTCTGCAGTCCCCAGAGCCCATGCGGTGTTTGGCAGGCCTATTGCCTGCCGCACACGCGGGGCAGTGGGGCACCGCAGAGCACGATGCCGCCTGGTGTCCGGTCTGACCGCAACGGAAATATAGCCCGCTGCAGTCAAAGCAGTTTATGCATGTTGGTCGGGTATGCCCGACCGCCATGCATTTGTAACACCTCGCGGGCCGGGGCTCTAGCACGGTTACCCGCGCCGAGCTCCAGCCCACGAGGAGCCTGCCTGAGTCGGCCAATTGCTTGACCGACTCCACCGGACACTGCACCCAGGCAGCACCGACGCCGCCCGGACCAGTGCGGATGGTGCCAATCCGGACGGTGTCCGAGGCACATCCGGTACGCGCCATAATGGCCTCCCGGACGTCCTCCACCGTCACGGAATCGTCCAAGCCCGTCAGGCGCATCTCTGCGCACTTGACAGGCCTGGCGATTCGGACACCATCCTCCGGCCCGAACAGCCCCATCAACATCGTGGCCAAACTATCGGCCGTCTTCGCGCCCTCGGCCCCAGGGAACTCGAGTATTAGAGCCCCTGTCCGGGCCTTGGGGGTCCTCGCCTCGATGCCCCCGATGTCGGCGGCGTCCAGCTCCCGCCGGGCGCGTTTTAGGACGGCCTCATATTTGAGGCCCCTCTCAGCTGCCTCAGGCAGCACTGTGATGACCACCGCGGCCGTCTTCGGCGACTTGAGGCCCCTGCGCGACCTTTTCCCCTTTCTGCCGGCTCCCGCCTGGGGAGCGGCGGCCACGGCGGCACTCTTGGCCGCCGCTCTCCGCTTCTGGCCGCGTGCCTTCCTGCTTCGCTCAGCCACCTGCCAGCCCTGTTCGAGCCTGGCAGCAGCGCTGAGCGCAGCAGGAGCGGACGCGGGTGCGCTGGCCGGCGCCTGCGGTGCAGCCGCTGGCGCCGGCCGCGGCCCGGCCTTTGCGGGAGCCGGCACCTTGCCGGCCTTCTTAGCCCCCTTGGGCCCGGCCGCGGCGGCAGCGTAGCTCACGACGCGGCCACTTTGACAGGGCAGCGGGGTGGGAGCTGACGCTTGCGGCCGCCTCGCCCCGTCCGCGGCGAGCGGCGTTCGGAGGGCCGGCTCAGGCGGGAGCCTGGCCGCTACGGCGGCGATACGCGCATCCACCATCACCACTACTCGGGCTAGGATGACGCGTACCGCCGACTCCGACACGCCGTGCACCTCGTCGGGCGGCGGCTCCTCCCCCTTCCGAGGTCTCCCGCGGCCACGAGGCAGCGGAGGGACCACGACGAGGCGAGGAAGCGCCGAGGCCGCGACGGGCGCAGCCGGCGCCACGGACGTAGACGACGGGCCCGCCCTCCACGGCGCAGCCCGTTTCGATGGCGAGGCCGGCACCGACGGTGCGGCCGGCACCGACAGTGCGGCCGACGCCAGGCGCGCGAACTGGGCCCGCAGGTCGGCCATCTCCTTGGCCAACCCGCGGTTCTTCCGTCGCACTGCCGATAGCTCCGTCTCCAGCTTGCGGTTGCGTTCCCGCAAGCCGGAGACCTCCTCACTAAGGCGGGCGTTCGCAGCCTGTAGGGCCGCCACCCCGCCACTGTAGTCAGCCGGAATCGGGGTCCCCGGCCTCGCCGATCCACGACCTCTGCGCCCACGGGGCATGGTCGGGACCTTGGGAGGAGGCATGGTGGTACTCCCCTCCGAGTCGGTGTTCGAGCTGTCCCCCTTGAGGGGGCACTTCCGGACGCTCAGGGGGAGGGCCTCCTCCCTCTCCTTCCTCTCCTTCCTGGCACTTACCGGTGTGGTGGTCTTCTCGGCAGCCTGCATCACCTTCCTCGACAACGACGGCCTACCTACGAGCTCCTCAACTGACGGCCCGCCTATCGTCCCTATCCTACTCCTAGCGGACGGACCTGCGGCGCATCTCCCGCCCTCGTCCCTGCTCTGGCCGACCTGCATCCGGTCGGTGCAACTTTCGTCGGCGGACGGCTCTGTGGCATTGCCGCCCTCGTCCGCCGACATCTCCGAGGCCATGAACGCCTCCTCCTCCGACGGCCCTGCGGCACTGCCGCCCTCGTCTCGCGACGGCTCTGCAGCAGTGCTACCCTCGTCGCTCAACAGCTTCAATTCCGAGCTGTACCGGTCGGAGTCGCTCCACTCTTCGGAGTCGCTCCCTCCGCCTTATCTCATCGTGGACGGTCCTGCGGCCTCGCCACCCTCGTCCTGCGACGGCTCTGCAGTAGCAGTGCTGCCACCCTCGTCGCACTCGGCCATACCGGCCGCCTTCTACTGCTCCCGCCACGCCTTCGACCTTGCAGCCACAATGCGGGCTCGCGCCTGGACGGTACGCTTCTGCTTCCTCTTCCCCTTCTTCTGCTTTACCTTTTTCTTCTCCACCTCCTCTCTCCCTCTCACCTCCTCTTTCCCCTCCCCCCGGTGAGCCTCAGGATGTTGTGCCGGGCTCTCGGCAGTAAGGGCAGTAGTTGTCCCCCACCTATACGACTGGGGACTGACTGTGCCGGGACTTGGGCGCGACTCCACGTGGACGTCGCGCGCAAGCACCGGCACAGCAAGGGATTCCCCGGCTTGGCCGGGACCCTCTGGTGAAGTCATACTGGTATTCACTTCTGCCATATTGTTGGACGTTTTTAAGTCTTGCCTTGACTACCACTCTAACGGCTGGACGCTCGCGCGCTTTTTAACCCACCAACCATTCATCCCCTCGCCGAGTGGCCAAACTTAGGATTAGGGGTAATTTTTTATAGGGGTTTTCTTCCCCTTTCTGCCACCAGAGCCGCACGCGGAGACCCCCACCTGCCGGAATCTTGGCCGTCCAAATGGACGCATGACGTCCAAATGGACGTTACCAGGGAGCACCACGAGGAGGTGCTCTGGCCGCGCCCCCCGCGTAAAATTTAACCTGAATATTGAACTACTATCGCAAAGAATATTATCGGCATAAAAAGTATTCTATTTGTTAATTTAAGAAATACTCTATCTATGTGTCCACTTTCACCCAATTCTGCTCAACAGTTTACGCGTGATTGAGTAACAAACATCCAAATATCTTCACAAACTTTCACATTTGAATATTACTTCCAGCCTTGTGGTTCAAATTTCCGTGGAAAATACGTTGATAAATGTGTCTTTTCTTAGTTCCTGATAATGTAGCTTTCCATTGGTGAAAAAAAAATGTATATCGATCAAACTCTCGCAGTTGCGAATACCGAGGTAAAAAAAAATGCCTATTTGCTCACTGACATTATAAGTTTACATGAGTGTAAAAAGATATATTTATGAAATCCCATAGAAATATTCGAAATAAAAAAAATTGCCTGTGTTACTCGCCGAAAACGTAACTTTCCATTAGTGAAAGACTTTTAAAAATTGGTCAACATCCCCCGGTTTAGTTCTTGTTCCCGGGCAAATACCGGGATGGAAATAGCATTTACCTATATGTTATTCACTGATAAGGTAGCTTTCCATTCATGAATTAATTTGAAATCCATTAAATTCCCGCGATTTCACCAGCGTTGTACCCGGTGCCGTAGAAATATAGGGATAAAAATAGCTTAAATATGTTACTCGCTTAAAATAACTTTTCATTAGTGAAATAATTTTAAAATCGACTAAATTCCCACAGTTGCTCCAGCCACACCGGGATAAAATATAGCCTAAGTTATTCCTTATGTGAGGTTGGTAGACCTGGTAGTATAATATTATCAGTATCGGTTCAGCCGTTTTGAAGATTACCCGTAACGAATAGATAGACAGACAAAAAATTTGCAGCATTTTTAGGTATAGATATCGTGCAAATAAATATGCAAGTGAATATACGTTTTTTTGTTAAAAAACAATGTCATCGAGAATAGATAACGTTTTACAGGCGACTGCGGTTGTTATTACCGAATATGGCGAGTCTTCCTCTCGCTTCCAACAGATAGCGCAGTTGGAGTTATGTTAGTAACGTGAAAAATAGATAAAAACTATTTTTGGAGCGTATTGTACGTCATCGTAAAATTTTAGCTGAATCGATGCAGAAAATTTTGAGTTTTTGTAGCATACACAAACCAACTTAACATTTTTATATAGATAGATAGACTAGCTGACTCAACATACGTTGTTCTGTGCAAATCTAAAAAAATTGTAAAAGAAATGAATTCGATCTTGAAATCGATCACAGCGCCACGGTTCGATCGATCGCAGCGGTCGGGTCCAATTGTTAATCTAAACCATTCTCATATCCAACAGAACAATCACAGAAAAATCCACAAAATTGATCCCGCCGCTTAAGAGGAGTTCAGTGATAAACACGCGTACACAAGAAATATATAATGAATTCTGATGTTTACGAGAGTACTACACATCTATATTTATCTATAAAAGAAAGTCGTGTTAGTTACACTATTTATAACTCAAGAACGGCTGTAAGGATTTGGCTGAAAATTGGTGGGGAGGTAGCTTAGAACCAGGAGACGGACATAGGATATTTTTATCCCGTTCTTCTTCTTTTTCTTCTTAATGGCAATGAGCTGCTTTTGAAAATGACCCACAGATCACCAAAAGAATTAGCAGCGGCACTTTTATGAAGAATGTATACAACTTTAGGCTGGCGATCAAGACACCTGGAAATTGTGACAGTTATAGTATTATCCACATTTGGAAAGGCCTAAGTCCAACAGAGAACGTCAATAGGTTGCTAATATTACAGCGAATGTTGTACCACTATGCTTTCGTATTGTGCTCAATAGAGCATCAGTTAATGATAATTTTCATAGTCGAATGACTAATCATATGAATCCGGAGTAATTATTGATTAATTAACACAAAGAGCCGCTTATTTTTTATTTGAAATAATCTGTTACATTATTATACCAAAATTGTATTATAGGTAGGCTGTCTAACAAAAATGTACCTGTTGACCTTGTGGTACTGAAATCGATATCTAGTCTGAGCATTATTGGAATTCCCATAAGAACATTTTCAATAATACAAAAATGGAATTGGACTTGGTAAACTATAATAGATTTGTATTACGTACTGCTTTAAAGGAATAGGAAAAGCCAGCACTCATCCTATTTCTACGACCATCAGAAAAAAGGTCAGAAGTACTTTCCGGGCAAAATAATAATTACAAGCACTTTCATTGACTACTACTTGGAGAAGCTTATGTTCAACAACGTATAATGTCGATAAGCTATGGATGGATAATTATTATCATGTGCTTATCTTTGCATTGTAAAGGTTTGATGCGTGGGGTTTTGCCATTTATTTGATACTAGCAACCCGAGGGCGGGTATACGATTGTCGACAGTGTGTCCTACCTTAATCTATTGCTTTTTATGTCTTACTAGCAACCCGCCCTCGCTTCGCTTCGGTTATAGGTTATAGTCGTTTTACCCGCGTAGTTCCCGTTCCCGTGGGAATACCGGGATAAAATATAGCCTAGCTTACGCCCTGATATTATAGCTTTCCACTGGTGAAAGAATTTTTGAAATCGGTCCAGCCGTTTTGAAGATTACCCGGAACAAACAGACAGACAGACAAAAATTTTTTATTTGCTATTTTAGGCATAGGTGTCGTGCAAATAACCGTGTGAGCATGAAAAAAGCCTATTATTTTGACATTACAAACAGACACTCCAATTTTATTTATTAGTATAGATAGACAATAGATATTCGTGTTGTGATGGAGTAAGAGTGCAATTCACCACCCTATTTCTTACCCATGGGTGTAGTAAAAGATGGCATAGGAGTATAATATGCAGGTAACATATATATATGTAGCTAGACTGGCCACAGAACTCAGCACCAGTGGTCGGGTCGGCCGAGGAGGAGGGAAAACGGGTTATGAGACCGCGAGCCGTCCTTTCGTTATCCCAGATGGAATGGACGGAATAGTCCATGCAGAAAAAAGATAGTATATAATATATATTATAATGTAAGAGAGAGAAAGTTGATATAAAACCTTGAATAAACTCCCTCCCTAATGATGTGGGTAGCTCGCACCCAGCTATAGGATATTTATGAACTGAGAAGATGATATTTGATACATATAATGTTGATCCGGGCTTACAGAAGGTACTGTGATGAAAATGTGTGGTGGAATTAGTTCCAATAAAAACACCTAATCTATTCACATGTCTTGTTAACCCTATACTAATATATAAAGCTGAAGAGTTTATATGTTTGCTTGAACACGCTAATCTCATGAATTATTTATACGATTTGAAAAATTCTTTTAGTGTTAAATAACCCATTTATTGAGGAAAGTTGTAGGCTATATATCATCACGCTAAGATAATAGAAACGGAGCACCAATGAAGAATATTTAAAAATCCCGGATTTTTGAGTCCGCTGCGTGCGCTGCATAAACGGTTGTAGTTTCGCAAAAATCATGTGTGACAGAATCGTATTATTCAAAAATATTTGCACCTAATACCTACGTAGACGTAAACAAAGTCGCCGGTTAAAGTTAGCGTAACGCGGGCAGAAGCTAGTCATCAATAAGATGCAAGTTATATCAAATACAATAATAAGAATAACTACTTAGTTTCAATATCCTCACAACTTCAAATATCTGAGTCAAACGGCGTAGAAGTTGGTTTTCCTGTCTTTAAGCATGCGCCGAGTTATAAACAGGGCATCTACTGTATGATTTCAATCATTTCATCCTGAATGCTAAAGTCGTCAAACTTTATCCTTTGAAATAGTTAACGTAGATAATAATTCTGGAGCTTGACGAGTAATCTATTACATTTTGGGTTATTATTTCAGTTGATTATCTAAATTGGCTTAAAACTAATAATAGTTTCAAAAAAGGTGATTTTGGAACTATTAAAGAATGCAATACCCGTTTAAATCCCAACTCTAGCAGTTATATTTATACCCCAATATAGTAGCACAAATTATAAATCACTCGCTATTTCGCTTTCTGCGTAAGATACACATATTGTGGCGGTTTTTCTAAACATGAAATTATACTACTACATTAAAACTACTATATTTGGTTTCTGAATTTATTTCCGACTAGCATCCCGCCCTCGCTTCGCTTCGGTTATAGGTTATAGTCGTTTTACCCGCGTAGTTCCCGTTCCCGTGGGAATACCGGGATAAAATATAGCCTAGTTTACGTCCTGATATTATAGCTTTCCATTGGTGAAAGAATTTTTGAAATCGATCCAGCCGTTTTGAAGATTACCCGGAACAAACAGACAAAAATTTTTTAATTGCTATTTTAGGCATAGGTGTCGTGCAAATAACCGCGTGAGCATGAAAAAAGCCTATTATTTTGACATTACAAACAGACACTCCAATTTTATTTATTGGTATAGATTCTTGGTACCTATATGACGTCGTAATTTTCTTTATATTATAATATGTATAATTTGATTACATCTCTTTTTACAAGATTTGATTTTTTGTTTATTATCCATCCATCCATCAGCCTACAGACGTCCACTGTTGGACATAGTTCTCCCCACGAGAATTACACTCGGTGTCACTGTTTATTATAGTTCCAGTATTTCGCGTGGTGACGGAATAAGAATACAATTTATCCATTTGTGACCTCCAATTCATGTCTGCAGATGTCTGATGACCCGTATGACTATCATGGTCTAGACCATGGTCTATACCATAACACAATAGGAGTGAAATTGAACTACTATTAGTTCAATAACACTCTTATTTTAGCCTTCTGTCCTGTTATTTCCTGTTTCCTGGCTGTCCTACAGCTGGGAAACATACTTGAGCTGAGTAGATGATGAATGACCACTGAAATATATATACTCTAGTTTCATGATGAGATAAGTATATAACATATAACCTCTGTATCGATATCTGCAAGGCGATACAAAGCATAAGTTAAAAAATAATATTAGGCTGAAAAATCAAATTAGGAAAGCACAGATAAATTTATCAGTTGGACGGCAAGCCCATAATTCTGCATTGCTACCTCGAATAGCAGAATGATAAAGCTAGTTTATTATATATTTAACAAATATTTACAGTATCTGTGTGGAAATACTACCTGCTAAAGTCTTCTTTCTAAAGTACTAATATGCGACAGTTTTCCACTCGGCATCTATCGTGTTTATCTAAGGTCGGAGTGTAGGAAGTAGGAACTGCAAAAGAAGAACAAGCCGGATACGCCAATAAAGACCCACAGAGTCGGCAGTATATAAAAAGAGGTCATACGCTGGGTTTTGGGGCTCCATATTGGTAATAGTAGGTACTACTATAGTTATGATCGTTGAGCTTAGCTAGTCGAAATAATCTAGTACTCAAACCTTAGTCGACAATTCAAACTATAATTTTAGCTTTGCAAGATGACCTGAAAATTTAATCGGATTAACAAGTAGTGTCTAAGGAAAAACAAGATTAACCCCCTGTGTGGGTGAAGTTAGTATAAACTTAACAATGCTGAGAGGATTGCGGCAACAAAATCTTAAATGTATTAAGCATTTTGAATGCATATAAAAGAAAAGTATCAATTTTAATTTTGATACGAGTATCACTTATACTTTGCTGAAGAGCCAGTAAAGCTTACAAATTATATCATAGTATTTGCATTAAGTTTATACGTATGATGCATGAATATATAGTTGAAAGAGCTTCGCTCGGCATATTTTTGTTGTATTTTTGTCGAATTTATTTAGATATTAGCAACCCGCCCTCGCTTTGCTTCGGTTTTAGTCGTTTTACCCGCGTAGTTCCCGTTCCCGTGGGAATACCGGGATAAAATATAGCCTAGTTTACGCCCTGATATTATAGCTTTTCATTGGTGAAAGAATTTTTGAAATTGGTCCAACCTTTTTGAAGATTACCCGGAACAAACAGACAGACAGACGGACAATAATTTTTTAATCGCTATTTTAGGCATAGGTGTCGTGCCAATAACCGTGTGAGCATGAAAAAAGTCTATTATTTTGACATTACAAACAGACACTCCAATTTTATTTATTGGTATACATTTATTTAGATATATATTAATAAATAATAAAAATTAAATAATGAAAAAAATATCAAAAACTACAAAAAGATAATAATAATAACACCGAGATTCGATCCCACGCTGTTTGAATACCAAAATTTCACAGAGCTAGTGGTACATTCAAAAAGCGAGAAATGGTTTCATAGTGAGTTATAGGCTCCATGGCGCTCTGATACCATCCTCGATGGTCAGGTGGAGTATAGCCATTAGTACAAAGTAGATAATTAGTTACAAAATTAAAACATTTGTTAGTTACTGGTTCAATTGTTAGCGAAGTTTAACAGATATGTAAAGTTTCTTAAATATTCTTCTTCTAAGTATCGTTAATAATTACTTGTAGAAATTTCTAGAAGTAAAGTGTTCTTTTTTGTGTTACGTAATTGCATTCGTATAAAATAGGCAATATATGAAACAAGCGAGCGGTAAACGATACACTAGAATCATTAAAAGACAAATAGGGCAGCTCATTAAAAAGCCTAGCTTCGATAACCTCAGACTTGAGTTCACGTTTATTACGAGTTTCTAAAATAAAAATGTTACTCTAAAAACTTTCGCGTTTAATACTTTGCAGTTTATATGAAATATTGATTACTACTCTAAAACGACCGTATGGTATGGTTCTAAAATACAATGTTTTGTTCTGACTGGGGCAACACTAGGAGAATGACCAGCTGTAACTACTGTTAGGAAACTTATAAAACCTGCTGCAGTCGTCAACGCGAATTATGCCCCATCCTCAAGGGGAAATGTTTGTCCAACTCATTATATCATCATCAACCTGCCCTCATCAGTAGCAACCAACTGAGGGTGATTGCGTGTGGAGGGATTTGGTGGTGCCCTTGGTATCACCGAGCCTCAATGCACGCATTCACACTCCCTTCGCTTTCTTCGCGGTAGGCAACGGCCTTGTAAAGGTCCATGAGTGGCAGCAACACCAACACTTACCATCAGGTGTACTGTTTGCTCGTTTGCCACCGGTTGCAATAAAAAAAAAAAAAAAAAAGATGAAAATTTTCTTATCTTTCATAGACTTCTGTCAGCCGTTATATCTGAACTCACTGTTTTCATATGCATGTCGTTATTCACACAATACATCAATTTCTTTTAAGATTCTCACGATTCTTACAGCCAACAATAAACATATTGATAAATTTCTTGGTCTGTGCCTTTCATCACACTCTCTCTCTCTCATCACGCCATGTCGATACTAAGACAACTCGCGCCCCTAGACTCCTCTATCACCGTTACCGCTTTCAATTTTGTCTTAATATACTCATTTCTTATTTAACCTTGTTTGCCACACTTTCATGCAGATGCTTAGATAAACGATGAAGACTAAGAGATCAAAATTATCTTAGTATGGCTATAGGAGTAAAATAATGTAGTTTACGGAATCAGTGATAACTCACGGATTCTACAGCTCACTGATTCCATGGATTAATATCATCTTTATACTGTAAAAGAAACATTAACTTTGAGCTAAGGTTTTAATACACTCCAGCTATTATCGGTTGAAATTTTGTCTACCATTAGGTTTTAGATAGCCAAAATAAAAATACCATAAGTGCTGATTGTATTTAAAAAAATTAAAATGGTGGGTTTTCTTATGAATAAATTTGGGTGTTGCCATGGCGTGGCCTTATTAACGCTTCAACAAAAGCACGAACGTGTGAGTCAAACCATGGCATGAGGTTTTCGTTATTTCGTATTTTCTTTCGAACGCTGTAATACTCTTTGTTTTTTTAATGGCTTATTACATATTTAATTTAAAGCATCTCTGCGGAAATGGAAATAAGTAATTCTAAAATGTTGGTGCCGTGTTTGGTATTATTTTGACGTTTCTATCAGCAATATTCTTTCTTATTTTAGTTCATGTGTTAAACCGTAAATTATATGTTTGTTATGGTACTTAATATTTATATAATAAATAAGACAATAAATTATGAATAATCGAATATATTCATATGTATATTATAGGTCATCGGATGTTCCACAGGGTGGGTCTGAGGACCGACCCCTGTGAAACACCGCACGTCATGGGCGTTCGCACAACGTCCCCTACTCGGTTGGCGTGGAGGACGCTGCGCCCTTCCAAATAGTCTGCCACCAGCCGCCTCAGGTAAGCTGGCACTCCGTGGTAACGGAGCGCCTCCCTGATGCAGCTGAATGGCAGACTATTGAATGCTTTGGCGATGTCTAGGAACACCACCAACAGCACTCCCCCGCCGGTGACGGCCTCAGTCGCCACGGCCCTCAGGCGCAACAGGGCCTATCAGGATAGTAACTAAGGCAATCCAGATACTAAGATAACCTAAAATCAATTATAGATTAAAAATGAATATAATTATATTACACCAGCTATGCCAGTAAACTCGCTTGCGTGGATAATTAACGTTATTATTTCATTTGAATACTTACATCCTCTCTCCTTGTGACATTAATAATATCGACAATTTCTATTACATCCGCAATATATCAACGATCATTATTGTTATCTCAGCAGTTGTCATGTAACGGCAACTGAACAGAGCGCTTATTAGTCAATGTCCCATTATTAATTTTTTTCAATTTGCAACATTCTGATACTGCTTTGCTCTTATTTGTATATATAATAAATATCCTATATAGGTGTCGGCAAGTAGTTTTAGGTGGGGACCAAATACAATTTCTTTTTGGGGTGGGCCATGGCCAGCGCACCCGCAGCCTGGCTCCGTCCGGGGCGACAGAGGGGCGGCGCGCAACCCGATGAGTCACCCGTAGCATGTCGCCTTCGTCGTTGGGCCGACCGCCATTGCCGAGTTCCTTGTCCTCAGTGGTCGGCCCAACGGAATACCCTTTCGTAGTGTTGCCCAAATGCAAGACCAAGACGAGACTTGGACCAGTCTTGGTCTTGCAACAGCACACCTGGTCTCGTCTTGGTCTTGGTATTGCACACTCGAGTCTTGGTCTTGGTATTGCAGCAAGAGTCTCGCAAAGTCTTGCAAAGTCTTGCAAGTCTTGCAGTTGGAATAACCTAACAGTCATTTATCATGGCAATGAAAAATCTAACTAAATTAATCAAATATCATCCTATCCTATCTATCCATCTGCTAGCCTATAGTCCACTATTGAATATAACCATTACCACTGGGGAAAATTACTCTCCTATTCCCCTGGTGTTACATTAGACAGAGTTACTACTCCTAATACAAAGGAAGGAACTTCGACCCTGTTTTCTTAAGACGTCACCACATGGGGCAGTTGATACAATAAATTTTATGTCATTTAACATTCCCCCTTTCCATAAAAAAGATTTTTTCAATTTGATTGGCAAGCGACGGAGTTATTTGACTACTGACTACAAGTCACCCTGCTCTGGTGGTCGGCCCAACAACGAGGCGACGTGGGTACGGGTGGGTTATGAACCCGCGCGCCGTCCTTTCATCGCCCCGGACGGAATGGACCGCGCGTGTGCTTACCATAGCCCACCCATAAAAAAAAAATGGCTTCCTAACACCATTGCCTCGGTCCGATTTGATACGACATACACGGGTAAAAGAATGGTGAATTGTATTCGTACTCTTTCCCTACACGGACATTTATGTAGATTAATTGTCGGCATATTTCTATGCCCAACAGTGAACGTCATTGGGCTAATGAATAAACGGATATATAAATATGTATAATGGACAAGAGCACTCTCGTGATTGCGGTATTTTTGTCCTTCAGCCTTTCCGAAGAGTAATTCTGAAAAGCCAACACTAACATTGGGAATCGATTGGCCAATAGATGGATATCTCAAGACTGATTTGACTTGCCGTGTACTGACGGAGTAAGAATACAATTCATCACCCTCCTATTTTACCCGCGAGTGCGACCCACGACTAAGGGCTATAATATATAACATCGGTGCAAGAGAAGGAAAACTTGACATGAAACCCTGTAACAACACGGCCGATCACCGTGGCAATTCCTCTCTGGCCACGGCCGATTTCCCTCGTATTATGTAGAAGACACGAGCTCCACCGTATATAAGCTAGAATGGTGATTTGAATTAAATGCAAGACCGCGAGACTCTTGCAGGCTCAGTCTTGGTCTTGCTCAAGTATTGCAGGGCCAGTCTTGGTCTTGGTCTTGCAAAAATTAAGCGATCTTGGTCTCGGTCTCGCATTTCTCGCAAGACCAAGACCAAGACCGCAAGACCAAGACTTTTTTGGGCAACACTACCCTTTCGGGTACCCTCTCCTCTCGACGTCCCCTCTCCGAGACGTTGGTCGTCGTCACGCGAGCCCAAATACTGTGGGGAAATTTTAACGAGGTCCAGGAAAAACAACTGATAACAATTAAATGATACCTATTTATTGTATGGTTTCAAATAAATTTCTAAATTATAAAACACAAGACATAAAATTAATGTGAGAAACTGAACCGACGGTCTTGAGCCAGTTTCTATAGATTTGTTCTCGAGAAGAATAGCAAATTCTAGGAATTTATACTTGGTTTACAATACATTACAATATTTGGCGGTCCAAGCATTGACCTTTCGCGGTCTGCTAACGGACCGTAGTTAAAATATAGGCACCAGTTGGCAACAGGCGGTTGCCGACTTGGTGACTATATTTTAACGGAAGTGAAGGATTGCTGAATACGGGGTTAAGCGATGTTGTTGGTATGTCACTCCGTGTGTCGTCACCATCACCACCACCATCGTCCGGGGCCTCGCAGACGCCGCTGCGCACTCGCCCTGATGATGAGCATCGGACATGCTCGAAACCCGGGTCGACGTAATCGATCTCAGTACGTGAGTGTTTTGCCGTTATAGATATTATCATTTTAGGAACTAGTTTAACTTCATTATCATTTCAGCCTATATGCGTCACACTATTGGGTTTAGTCATTATCCACTATGGGAGGGCAATTTATCTAGTATGCCATTGATCATATGTATTGGTATAGTATTTTATGTTGAGATTTTCTCTTCTTGCAATGATCTTATGTGCGTATTAAATCATTTAGTTATTGCATCGGAGAGCCTTTAAAGAGTTTATTCTTTAAAATAAGACTGCTTAAACAATCGTTTGTTAATCATCTATAACCGAATTATATAGACTTATAGTCCTATATAATACATTATATTATACAATAAGGGCCTTAAAATAACTATGTAATTATATAATAAATTGAGAAAAGCCGTAGGCTGAGATAAACAACATATGGGTAAGTGGAGCCGAACATAATAATCTGCGTATTTGAAAACATAATATTCTATTTATAAACTTTCTGAGAAAATCTAGGTAAATCACAGACCACCTATACGGTCTGTGACGTAGACGGATTGTTTGTGACAATATCTATTATTACGTAGAAATAAATATCTCTGGATAACTTACATAACTGTGAAATTTAAATTTCACGACAATAAATTCATAACATTTCTGTAAAAGTAAATAAATTCATCCATTCTTTTATGTATGAAGCCTTTCCCCTTCTACTGCTGCGTTTTGAATTCAGTTAAGTCAATAGCCCACCTAGTTGGGTCAATCTGGCTGTTCTATATGACGTCATCCTCACACTGGAAGTATGCCCCGCCTGGGGGTCTCAGCGCCACGTCCTGTCAACGGAACTGGGAATAACAGACCTGTCGCTGCCGACTATCATCTCCAAGATGCTCGGCAGCGACAGCTGTTGGTCGTCGATGGCCTCCTTCTGTGAGGCTGTCATGACAAGGAAGGAGGCCGCGGAGCGGGCACGCGAGGCGCTTGCGTCCGCTGACTCGCTCCGCCGGCGACGACCAGGGAGGAGGAGACGCCGCTATGCGCTCCTCTACCCACCGCTCTGAATGATGACAGGACGTGGCCAGACGGCCAAGCGTTGAGGTGTCGGGGATAGAATGTTATCAGACGATCTCTCCGGCACCTCGTAAAAGCGCGGAAGGGGCCGCTGTGGTTTTAGTGGGTATTTCGGTCACTTCTGTGGCCGGCGAGTCCCACACACACTCCCCTGTCTGTAACCGGCGGGGGATAGTGCGTAAATGCATTTCCACAGTGTGAAAAAAAAAAAAAATATGACGTCATCTGAATTGCGCCACCAGTCAAAAATATTTCTTCTTCAATGGTGATCTGTTCCCCTAATTTATTGCTATTTTAGAGGACTTAGAGACATTTTAATCATTCAAAGACATTCACTACGACACTGATCTTAGACTGGACCAGACTCTACGTTAATATCAACGTTGTTCTGGCAGAATCCATAGAGAAACTTGGCACCATGTTCAATGGCCTCAGCAGAGTATAGTATTCCAATGAATACTGGCTTTACCAATGTAAAGCCATTGCTCTACGAATTAATATGAGCAAGAGGAAAGTAAGGTCAAAAGCCCATGTCATTCCTGTACCGGTCCTAGTTGGTAATGCGATTCTCGAGTTGTCTGGGCAGCGTTCGGGAAAGTTAAAAGTATCTTTTCATCCAAAGTACCTAAGTGTCTGAAAACAGGTCTACGAAATATGCAAGATGAAACTGCGTGGAACGACGTCCTGGTAACAGTTACCGGGAGTAATAGGATGCGGGCGGCATAGGACCACACTTTGGGGTGAAATGTGGGCAGCCTACGTCCAGCCGTGGACGGCGATAGGCTGAATGATGATGATGAATGATGGGAGACATTTAGAATACTACTTTGCACTTCCGTATTTGACCCAAGATTCAGAAATAACGTTTTAGTACTGTGCACCACCGCTAATAATTTACGGGTCAGAAAAAATGCTTTGGAAAAGAAGAATACCATTATTTCAAGTGGAAATAATAGGACAATAATTTTGCTTATTAATCATTGTATTACTAATCTTATAAATTTATCGTTTTCATTCTTAACCTCCGACGCAAAAAGAGGGGTGTAATAAGTTTGGGGTCGATATGTGTCTGTTTATCTGTCTATGTGTGTGTCTGAAGATAACGTAATACTTTTTTATTATTTTAGTTTGTTTCGGGGATTACTAAAAATTTTCAATTGTACTTATAGCTTTACAATAAGAACCGAGTCCAATTATGGGCTCGGCCACATAAGAACCATCGCATGGTTTTTCTTTAAATTGGCAAAAAAATGGCGTACCAGATACCAGGTCCGGGTTGGAATTACGTTTCTCGAATTGTGGATGACAGAGTTTAAATCCATAAGTCATTAGATAAATCAGTAGTAAATATTGACGATAAAGAAATATTTATTGGTATAATAAAATTCATAAAAATGACTTATCGTATAAATTATATATAGTATTGGCTACTATTTTCCGTGTGTTGACTGAGTAAGAATAGAATTCACCACTCCCTATCTTGCCCGTGTATTTCGTCAAAGACGACTATGGGATATAATAACATATGTGCAAGAGAAGGAAAACTCAAAATGAAACCCTATACCAACATGTCTGACCAGCATGGTATAGTAGGTCAAATTCCCTCCCATTGTGGAGGAGGCCGAGCCCAACACTGGGATGTATGTGGGCTGCGATGATGATTGCCTGCTATAAATAATATGTATAATGTAAATATTAGTAATCCATGCTTTAAAAGATAATTGTCTTTAAAAAGCTTTTCATTATTATTACTAGGTGGTACTTCTAAAAAGCATCGTTATAGTTAGCATTTGTACAATTGTCAGATATTATAAAATATGAAATATATTTTATTGCTATAGGACTATACCAGAAAATTATATTTGTAACTAATTTTTGATTCTGGCCTCGTCATCATCATCATTATTTCAGCTCATATACATCCCATTGTTAGGCTCGAACCTCCTCCACAATAGACCACACTGGTGAGACGTGTTGGTATAGGATTTTATTTCAAATTTTCCTTCTCTTGCATATGTGTTATATGTAAATTCAACCCCTTAGTCCTCTTTTACGACACCCACGGACAAGAGAAGGTATGGTGAATAGTATTATTACCCCGTCACCACACGGAAATGATCTGTATAAAGAATTAATCTCTCGATTGTAAACGAACCGTTTTTATGTGGAGAGGAAACTGGAACAAAAAAATAACCAGTGGTCACAGTAGAATGTCTATTGTTCTGTTGATTGAATGGATGGATCCTTTTAGTCGGAAAAACGAGTGTGCTCTAAATGAGAGAAGTAGTGTCTATCACAACATCATTCTTTACGCTGTGACATAATTGTAATTGTTGCCGAAGTACCTCACTAAGTTTCAATATTTTCTTTTCATTTAACCGAAAGAATTATAAAATACTAGCAACCCGGCCTCGCTTCACTTCGGTTTCAGTCGCTTAAACCCGCGTAGTACCCGTTCCTGTGGGAATACCGGGATAAACTATAGCCTATTTTACTCCCTGTTATTATAGCTTTCCATTGGTGAAAGAATTTTTGAAATCGGTTCGGTGGTTTAAGCGTGAAAGCGCTACAAACAAACAAACAAATATCCTTACTTTCGCATTTATAATATTAGTATGGATGTAGATCGTAACGCAAAACCCTAGAAATAGTTCTATTGATACATAATTCTACGTCGATATAATTGATTTTTCTTTACAGTACTTATACTTTTCACGATAATAGCAAATCTGCCTCTCACAATAATAGAAATGGGCATACTGTACCGCTGAGCAAATGAGATTACTTAGGTTTTCATTGTGAGTTTTTTTTTCTCTAGCACTGAGATTACTTGGCTTAGATTCATATGATTTTCAACGTTATTGATCACTATATTCTTATTCGGTCGATACAAAAATTTGCACATTATCTCTCTGATGATGAAGTGAGAATACAATAGTCACTATACCATCCTCTTACTTTTGTAAATATTGATTGATGGATCTAGGTGAGCAGATAACATCACAATAAGAGAAAAATCTCTAAATAAAACCCTATAATAAAACAATTAATCATTGTAAGGCTAAATTGAAAACTGTTTATTTTTGAAAAAATTATAATAGTCACTACTATACACTAAAAATTATAATAGTTACTATTAAGTAAGATAAGTAGATGCGGAGTAAGACTATAACGTCTATACAACAGAAGTAAAATTTGAATTAAAACCTTATACCATTCCACCTGACCGTTTAGGTCATATTTCTTCCCATTATAAAGGAGGCTAGAACCTAAGCTAGGCTAGAACCCAGCGATAGAACCTACATGAGTTGAGAGATGAATAGATGCATAGATGCTAAGGTATCTGAAGTGTAAGCTCTCTAATAAGTATAAGACTAGTTATATAGTTGAAAAATAAATTGAATACGTCGTTGGATAATCTATAATATATGGAAAATAAAAGCAGAATTTCCTTAAGAAAAATTCGTTTCTATATCATCAGAGGAAAACGTTTTCATATAATTTCTATTCATTGTTTTTTATACTGATTAAAATTGTATGTTATAAATACATGTTATCCAAGTACTCCAAACTCTGAAAATACCTTAACGAATTTGATTGAAGTAAGATATTACTTAAGAAAACCGCAGGACCCGAGCATTGTAAAGGATTCAATTCAGTAATTTGGACACTTATTACGATAAAACTCTACTTTCCAAAGAATCATTATGATATAATATTTTGCTGTGACTTCGTTTTTTCCTCTGGAAATACTTTTTGCAATCTCATAAACACAGTTTTCAAACAATTTATAATTGCTCTATACAAGGCTTTCATAAACAACAAGCAATTAAACAAGACAAATGAATGTAAAATCCCTATACAACATATTGTCAAACAAATACCCTTTTTACGTCTTTCTGGACCACACGTTCCACATGTCACGTCAGAGACATACAAAAACATTTCCCATAAGACTTGTTCGAAAACAGATGCGGAACAATATTTTATTATATCGTAATACACGTCACATATTTTGGTAATAATTAAATTGTGTAGACATTCCGTTAAACATCTACATTTATACAATCTTTTGACCAACCAACAACCAACCAACAAGCCAGGCATTTTTATCATAATTATAGTGATTGAGAAAATTTATTGACTGTGAACTATACCATTACAACGGTTCTATTGAACCAGTGCATATATTAATTCAGGAAATAATAGAGCAAGGACGTAATTATAACATCAGTGAAGTAGGTATGTGTGGCCTATTATATACATTAAGCCCAAATCACAGGTACAGCTAATTATTAAGTAAGAACTTAATGAGTGAGTAGGTTACAATATCGTTACACATTCGCAAAAAATTAACAATATTAAAAAATATGACCTACTACATGGAAAACGACCTCTATGATAATATCTAGGGGCACGGCAGTGTTTACTGTATCTTAGTCTATATTCTTTTGAAATTGTATTTAAAAATTTATTTTTACTTTGAAATGTTAAAAAAGAAGAACAAATGAAAATTTAACAAAGACAAAAGGCTATTATAATCTCACCGTTTATGTTAAAGCCGGCATTTTAGGCGTGAATTCTTTAAAAAACTTTATTATATAAGATAGCCAAATAATACAATACTGAAAGCAGCTTCTTTTCTATTCATTATTTTTTTTTTAAATAGCTCGACATCATACCAAATATTCTTTTAAATAGGAAGAAATGTGTTTTATTTTCAGATAATAGTTTTCCGTCCAACTATCAACACATCGATGTACGCGATTGAATCTCGGCCTGCTCAAAATGGAAATAATATCTCAATAACCTCGCTTAGAAAGTGGTTCGGCGGTACTGCTTATTGTCTTATTGCTTATTTAGTCGGTTTTTACGATTTTAACAGAAAAATAAGTGAAATCGATACTTTATAATATTGACCCATGACCACTTTTTATCTTATATCTTTAGCTAGGATTTATTTATAGAAAATGTTTTTTGCCTGTATTTTTAGCCAATCAATACAATGAGATAAAATGACAATAGAATAGGAATTTAAATTTCGCCGTCGCCATCACGAATGGCAATAGCTCAGTTGGGAAGTTGTTGAGTCGCATTTAAACAGCGTGAGATCTAATCTCAGTGTTATTACTACTATGTTTTTGTAATTTTTGATTTTTTTTTTTTCATTATTTCATCATGTTTATTTTTTATTAATATATATTCTAAATAAGTTCGTCAAAAATAGATTCTACAAATAACGAAAAAAAAAATTATACCGAGCAAAGCTCGGTCAATCAGATTTTGTTATTAAAATGCTAACGTTGTTGAATACGTGACTCATAAATGACATAATGTTCACCCCACTACTACAAGTTTAAGTCTTTGTTTGAAATCTAATAATGGACATATGTCAAGGTGCCTTGTTGTCTCGAGCCTATTTTGAAACGGATGGAACTAAATTGGACACTGAAGAATACTTCGTTCCAGTACTTAGAAGTAGTTTAAATCTCATTCGTTTTTATTCTGGCCAAAACAACGGTTTTAGATGTTTTTACAATTAACTATCACTTATCTTGTTATGATAATTTTATTGCTATTTGTTACACCTAAAACAATACATATACGCGATAAAATGAGACTACATAGATTTTATTTATGATTATTCTAGCAACCGCCCTCGCTTCGCTTCGGTTTCCATCATCTTAGCCACGAAACTCCCGTTCCCGTAGGAATATCGGGATAAAATATAGCCTATGTCAGTGGTTCTCAAACTTTTTAAATGACGGAACCCTTTTGGGAAGCAAAATACTTGATGGAACCCTACAATAAAACAATTATTTTTATAAGTGTATTCTATATTAATCAGCATAATAAAAGTACAATGTATCAGTTACTAATTATTATTTACTTCACCACTTGGTAAGGACAATAATAGAAAACATTAAAAAAGAAAAAATCTAACTAGTGGGAGGTATGAAACTGTTTTTTATTTTTCATCAATTGCTTGATATCAGGTTTGATGGAAGAAAGTTGGAGTCTCATATCAGCTTCGGCGTCCAGTCTATTGCGATATTTTGTTTTCGTGGCTGCGTAGGTAGAGAATCCTGTTTCGCACAAATATGTAGTTGGGAACGGGAGAAGAATATCCAGAGCCATTTGGCCAAGCATTGCATATTCATCTTGGATTCTGCACCAAAAATCATTAAGAGGCGTCGTTTTGAACAATGACTCCATACTTGTGTCTGATGACATTTCTAAAAGAGATTCATATATCTCATTTGACATGTTTTCAGGCTTTTCCAAGTTGGGTAAAAAAGGATTATGAATCCAGGAGTTCACTTTAATTTTTGTATTGTGTTCTTCGGGAAAATACTTTTCAAAAGATGCGCGCATCGAACTGAGATATTGGACCAATTCTTCAAACACATTATCTTCAAACATTTCTGAGTCGTTTTCGCTAACAAACTCACTGAGTAACGTAAAACTTTCTATTTCTTTCTTACCAATGCAAATGATCCAAAAATCTAATTTTCTTTTAAAAGCAGTTATTTTATTATAGGCCTGAAACACTGTTGTCTGTTTACCTTGCAACGATAAATTTAATTCGTTAAGTTTTTGAAAGATATCCGCCATAAAAGACAATCGGAATAACCAAGTTTTATCATACAAACGGTCCTTCAAATTAAAAGAAGTATCTGCTGAAAGAAACATTTGTAACTCGGCTCTAAGTTCAAATAGCCTTGTTAAAGTTTTTCCCCGAGACAGCCATCGCACTTCTGTATGGAGCAGCAGTGTTTTATGTTTGCTGCCATAATCTTCACACAATAATGAGAACAATCGGGATTGTAGTGGTCGTGATTTGATAAAATTAATTATTTTTACCGCTTCATCCATAACTAATTTTAGATTAGACGGCATTTGCTTCATCGCAAGTGCTTGTCTATGCAGAATACAATGACTGGAACTACAATTAGGCGCTTTATTTTTCATTCGTGACACTGCTCCTGCTGTTTTACCTGTCATCGCCTTGGCCCCATCTGTACAAATGTCAATGCAATTGTTCCAACTGAGATTATGTTCTTCAAAAAATATATTTATTTTATTAAAAATTTCTTCCCCGGTAGTGTTTGTAAGCAGCGATGAACACATAAGCATGTCTTCTTCAAAAGAACTTTTATATGGATATCTCACAATAACCAGCAGGATAGCCAAACCAGCGACATCAGTCGACTCGTCCATTTGCAAAGCGAATCGTGTATTTTGTAGACGTGTAACTAGTTCTTGTTTGACGTAGCTTGCCAGATCATGGATTCGTCGTGAAACAGTATCGTTTGATAGCGGAACAGTAGAAAGATGCTTTGCAGATTTTTCATCAAGCATACATTTTGTTATGTCTAATACACATGGTTTTATTAATTTCTCAGCGATAGTGTGCGCTTCACCTGCTTGTGCAATGCGATAGCTAACTAAGTATGATGCCTCCGTGGCCTTTTCGTTGGTAGTTTGTGTTACATGCATCATATTTTTTTGACTTTCTAATAACTGATCTTTTTTGCGAACAAAAAATTCTTTATTCTTGTCTTTAGTCTCGGGGTGTACGGTTTCTAAATGTCGACGCAATTTGGCAGGTGCCATGAAACTATTAGGAAGCAGTTTACTACAGAGCATGCAGAGAGGTGAGCCGTTGGAATCAACAAATCCGAAACTGATATAAGATTCATCATACTTCCTTTTTTTCGTCTTTGAAACCGTCGAGCTTGACGTCGTGGCACTCGTGGCATCATCTTCTGGATCGGTGATTGCTAAATTCTCCGCGCGCATTGCTTTTGAACATTCAGCGTCATTAGAAGATGTTGTTGGAACACGTTTAACACCTTTAAGCCAACGTTCCATTCTTCTTTATTTATAATGTTACAAGTCAGGATAGTGGGGTTTAAATAATGCACAATCGTTACTGCGTATAAGAGACTAAATTTAGAACCTACAGGGAAGAAATATATAAAACTGAGACAACAGAATACAGCAGGCAGTAAAACAATGAACACTAGTTTCTCGCTAGCGAGCTTGTAAGTAGGTAGTAACTTATCGCTCCGAACGCTAATCATCAACTGACGACGCCAACGCGCGATCGCCGCTTTTATACTTAGTCCTAGACTCGATCTCAAATATTCTCGAAAATACTCGAGTCGGCACCTTTGATAAACAAAAAGCAAAAATAAAAACAGAAATTTAAAAATAGCGTCGTAAACAATATCGACTTTATCCTTTGAAGTTAGAGACGAAAGTCGCTAGTTGATAACTATAGCGTCTAATTCAGAGGCGGCTTTTATCAAAGAGACTGAGCGCTTACAAGTATACTACCCGCTCGTTTTAAGTTTGCCGCTGGCGATAGGTATGAGTGTATGACGTTCGAAATTTTTTATTTAATTGTAACAATAAAAATTGTGTACGTTAGATATTTGGGTAAAACTATGACACATTATAAGTTTTGTTGTCACGTGGGGGAGGGTACGCGCATTCCACAGACCGGCAAACTTAGAGCGAACGCGTTGTACAAGTATAAAATTGTTGAGACCAAACTTATGAGATATTGTACCAGCTAATGTAACACAAGCTTATACAAATACAAATAAATAAATAAATAACATTCATAGCGTTTTGTCTCCGCGCGGCCGCGGAGTCCGCACAGCCGCGGAGCGACCAGAGAGAGGTGTTTTGATTTTTTTATTTCTAAATTCTTGCGGAACCCCGACAGAGGTATCACGGAACCCTAGGGTTCCGCGGAACACACTTAGAGTATAGCTAGCCTATGTTATCCTCTGGTATTAAGGCTTTCCATTGGTGAAATAATTTTTGAAATTGCATAGTTGGTTTAAGTATCAGTAAGGATAATTAAAATTAATAAAGCATAAATAAAATAAATTAATTATTTTTGAAGTTGTACTTCTTTTGGCACGTTAGGAAATAAATATGAGACTAAATTTGAACGATTCACGCGCACACTGTCACGAAAAACCGACACCTTGAAATTAGCTACTAAGTAGTCAACTACATAATGTATTATAAAAAAGATTTTGTTTGAAACAAGATCCATGATATGATCATCCATGCATACTTACTAACATTCGCTGTTATTAAAATGAGAGGTAATAAAGAATAAGGTCGTTAAAAAAACATTTATATCACCACCTCAGATCATTTTTATTGTGCATATGGCATCATTTTCAATTAACGATTCCATGATACTACATTTAGCTGAGTATTGAGATGTCCTTCATCAAAAGATCATTAAATTTAATGGACATTGATGATGGTATAAAGATAAAAACTTTTATATATTATTACGCTCATTTTCTTTGCGTTAGACATTAGGGAGATATTTAAATATAGCTTTACAGAGTTTTTAAATATATATTTAAGTTATCTATACCAATAAATAAAATTGGAGTCTGTTTGTAATGTCAAAATAATAGGCTTTTTTCGTGCTCACACGGTTATTTGCACGACACCTATGCCTAAAATAGCAATTAAAAAATTTTGTCTGTCTGTCTGTCTGTTTGTCTGTCTGTTTGTTCCGGATAACCTTCAAAACGGCTGGACCGATTTCAAAAATTCTTTCACCAATGGAAAGCTATAATATCAGGGCGTAAACTAGGCTATATTTTATCCCGGTATTCCCACGGGAACGGGAACTACGCGGGTAAAACAACTATAACCTATAACCGAAGCGAAGCGAGGGCAGGTTGCTAGTATATTATATATTTTTAAAGCCTCCGTATGGTGAGGGAGAAGAAATACAATTCACCACCCTTTTTCTTGCCCTGAAGATGACTAAGGGATATAATATGTAAAATAAAATCCTATACCAAGCCGTCTGATTAGCGTAGTGTAGTAGGACAATTTACCTCAAATTGTGGAGCAGGCTCGAGGCCTACAAGGGAGGATGGATATAAGAGCTGGTATGAAGATGAAAGCATTTGAAGGAGCTCTAGAAACCTAAAGAAAAATTGTAACTGTGGCTCATGAACTTCTGTAATACCAAGAGCAGAGTCATAGATTACCGTAAGTTGGGAATTGAGCCACCCGCTTGTTTACCGAATGAAGGGCAGCAAATGAAGTGGTTTACACTTCATTATCTCAACTCGTCACCACGTTGGTATAAACTTCAGTAAAGAGACTCGAATGTGAGAAGGGCAAGAAGCGTCTTTCAATTAGAAAAGTGAAGAAATTTTAAAAAATACAAAGAATGGCAGTTTCGAATACATCATGTATTTTAAAGTATTACTTATATATTTATCATCATTTCAGTTTATGTACGTCTTAGTGCTAGGCTCAAGTCTCCTCCACTGATGACAAGATAGGGTACCGGTGGCTCGCCTACTTGGCGCTTAAAGGTACGCACCCGGCTGGCTATGGGCTCGTTCGCCACCCCCTCTCGTCCCTTCGGATGGATCGGACAGTGAAAAACGCATCATGGTCTAAACGCCAAAAAAAAAAGAAAGGCTCATGTCTCCTCCATAATCTAAGTGAAATGAACCTATTCTATGCCATGCTGGTCAGTCATTCATTTTAATATAGGGTTTTGTTTCGAGTTTTCCTTCTCTTGCATAAATGTGATCTGCCTATTATATCCTTTAGTTGTCTTTTATAAAACCCATGTGCAAGAAAAGTGGTTATTTTTTATGACAACACTTTTGAGTGCCGATAGATTTTACACGTAAGTATACAGATAACTTAAAGATAAATAACACCCAGACTCATAAAAATCATTAGCTGATCGCAAAGAAATGTTCTGCGGGAATCGAACCACTATACTTAGCATGGTTGGCATATGGACCACAACCTATTCTGTGTAATTATTGAGTTTTCATGAACAAAAATATTACCATTTTTACAAACGTTTCACTAAAAAACTAAAAATAAAATTAGAAAGTTGATGTGCTCCAAATATTGGATGATATAGTACTGTCATAATTTAGGCTGTCCAGTATCATTGGGCGTAACTGAACGCAATAATGTAAGTTAGAGCTGTAATTTCCTCGGACGGCAGAAAATACATTTGCTTTACAGAAAAAAAAAACTTTTACGCAATCAAGTATATAAGATAAAGCAAGAATGTTTAATTTTGTAAAGTTTTATTGTGATAAAAGAAACCAAAATATAAATATAAAACCAAAATATTTTTTTAGTGTCGCACTCAGTCAAAGGAGAATGCCCAAAACCAGGCCCCTTTCAGTTGGCAATGGACCCAAACCAAATACTATACTAAATTCATATCTTATTTTTATACTTACTCAGAATTAATTTTAGGGTAACTTGTACCCTAGCATTAAAAATAATGTTTAAAAGTCATACAAATAAACTTAGGTCTGTGATTTGTTAAAATCGGAGTGACATATGTGTGTTGCCAGGTCAAGCCAAAATAATTTATCAAAATATATCGATACATTCTTATCGATTATGAAGGTAAAATTAGACGAATTATTTTAGTCAAAAAACTAACACATATATTTATGGCTGTATCTCACCTTATTATTTTTAGTTTTTACAGGTTGTATTTAATTGAAAATAGTATTTGCGGCAATAATTACAAAACACACGACATGTTAATTTAATCATCATCATCATCCAACCTATCGCTGTCCACGTATAAGATGGATGTAGGCCTGCCTTATGTTTCTTAACAAAGTGCGTTACTGTGCCGCTTGCATCCAACGGCGCCCAGCAATTTTCACCAGGTCGTCAGTCTACCCAATTCGTCCTACACTGATACTACTGTCCGATACGTGGTCGCTACAAGAAAGTCTTTCTTTCCCAGCAGTTATCAGTTTATAGAGCAATGTGGCCTGGCCAATACCACTTTAGCGTGCTAATTCTTCGTGCTATGTCGGTTACATCCGTTCTTCTGCAAATTTCCGTATTTTGGATTCCATCTCGCAGAGAAATCCCAAGCATAGCATCCTCTCGCGACTTTGAAATCTACATTTAGGGAACACGTTCCCGTGTCTTTCAGTCTTTCAGTCACTGAGGTATGTTGAATAAGAAGATCTTCCTAAGTTTTTCGATCGCTGTCCAGTCGATTTGGTTTTGTCGGTGAACCTCTTTCTTGAAATTGAATCTACCTGTTTGTCCTGGGTAACGAATTATCGTTACCTAGGACAAACAGGTAGACAAGATCATTAGATTGACAACTTCGAGTCGCACTGTCGACTAGGACCGGTACTAAAATGACTGGGCGTTTGACATGATGTTTGTCTTACCTACATATGTCCATTCGTAAACGCGCTAGTTGGAATAGTCCACTGAGATCGTTGAGCTAAGGTTGT
The DNA here is from genome assembly GCA_032191425.1 of Lymantria dispar. Taxonomy (NCBI): domain Eukaryota; kingdom Metazoa; phylum Arthropoda; class Insecta; order Lepidoptera; family Erebidae; genus Lymantria; species Lymantria dispar. The sequence goes on along the minus strand of CM063452.1, from coordinate 23,299,676 downwards.
TGAATAAAAATAATATAAGGAATAGCTGCAAAATGTGTTTTTTTTTTCATGTTAAATCGAATGCTACAGTTATAAAAATTGCAAAAGTAATGTTTATTTTTAAATTACAAGCAATACACAGATAATATCAAATATGATACCCAAACTTAATATATTTTAATTTACTTTTCAAATCGAGTATCGATTAATCGATTTAAAAAAATAAATAATTTAAGGTAATTAGTTCTGGTAACACAGAACACTGTGGCGCTGTGTCGTTTATGATTTCGTATTTACGATTTACGTTGAATGAATGGAATGATAAAAAGAGACAAAACTATCCCGCAAATTGATTTTAGGATTTTATCCTATACTTTAGACTATTTTTAATTTTTTGTCGTTTCTATGAAATAAATTCCATCCAGCTATTGTAGACAAGTAGTGATATTACATTTAAATAATTTTTCATAATTTAATACAGTTAATTATTTGTCAATTTTATACAAAGGGAAAATATTAAAAAGCGACGCAATATTTTTCTGAGTATAGACAATAGGTAATGCATTTAAGCATTTTTTAGGCATTTTTTTTTTTCAGATTGATTCTAAATCATTTACAATGGTTAGCATTAAGATTTTACCAATTGATACAGGCGATATCCTTTATGTTGAGCATATAAGGGTAATTATATTTACCGTATAGAAATAAGTGACGAAATTGAAGTGGATTTCCCCTTAACATTAGGTTAAAAAAATATTTAATTAGAGCGAGAATCAAAACGCGACATGTAAATAATATAGATCATATTATTTTTATTTGCTTGTAAGTAAGGATTTAAATAGAAATCGAACGGTAGGGTGCTGCGCACACACAATGACAGTATTATGGTACTTGAAGTGAGGCCCTGTTAATGATGTACATAAATGCACCAGCTCAATTCTTAGACAATATACCTACCTATTACGTAAACTGTTCTTATGTATAAAATGTTGATTTTACTATTCTTGGTATTCAGTTAGCAGTATATTGTAGTTGTTGCCAAAGGCGAACCCTTCCGTAGAATTATAACTTTCTATGGCCATATACATACCTAAATTACACTCATAAAATCTCAGTTGATAGGCCATACCTATTATTATTACACAGGACCATATCTTAAGGTTATGTTAAAAGCATTAGCTACATTATTACTTTTGTAAGCGTATTGAATAAAGATAATACTAATATTTTCGATTGACGTATTTTCTAACCTCAAAACAGTTTACTAAAAATAAGATAACGCTTAAACCTGGGTACGAAAATGAAAGCTAATTACTAAAACTATAATAATTATCCAACAACATAGCAAAGAAATTATAAAGGCCCGTTGACTTTCATAGTGAAACTAACTCTCGCACAAAATGAGCATTCTCCTTTACTGGATAGTCTGTATTTTTGTCTTTGTGATAGTGGCTACGAATACTATCACTCTTACACTGCTCATGTGTGTCGTAAAAGCGGACTAAGAGCTTTAAATCGACCTTTTTTTTTGGGGTGGGCTGCGGTCGGCGTGCTCCTCGCAACACTCCGTCCGGGGCGACAGAGGGGCGTAAGCACGCAACACCCGCAACCCACCCGAAAACCACGTCGCCTTCGTCGTTGGGCCGACCACAGCTTTAACTCCATCTTATGCCATCAGGCATGTTATTATTCCTAAGGAAGGTTGACATCAAGAAGACGGCCGGTCATATAACTATTGTCAATAATATTTGCGATATATATTCTATTTTTTAGGATAGGCTACAGTCCACCATAACCCTCTACAGTGATGAAAAGTACGGCATGTAAAGGCATAACCTGACCACCGGTAGGTACTGAAACCAGTACCAGAAGCAGAATTTAATGCTATTTGTGATGATGATTGATGAGGTAAAGTGTGGTTAAGTTTCGATCTACCACTGAATAGCAAAATATATAGACATATTATACCTATAGATATCGTCTGTATATTCTATATTTATCTAGTGTGCATACCAAAGTAAATACATGAATGTGCTACAAAACCCGCGGGCAAAAAAGAGAAAGGTTAAGGGATATTATATCCATATAATATCTGCAAAAGAAGGCAAAACTGTATACAAACCCGTTTGACTAGCGTAATATAGTAGGTCAATTTCCTTCCTATTTTGGAGGCGGTTCGAGACTCAGCAGTGGCACTATGCACGGAACACCCACGAGTAAGAAATGGAGTGGTGAATTGTATTCTTACTTCGTCACCACACGGATATAAATAAAATACCATTTAGAAAATATAAGTGTTAATCTGCGGTAAAATCCTAAATAAAACGGGTTATGATTTTAATTAAAAAAAAAATGCAGTTATAGAGACTGCCGATAGAAGTGAAAACTTAGAACTTTTAGTATTATAATTGTATGCTTTGCAGACGTTAAATATTAGAAAACCAATAATACAAAATTTATTACGCCAGAATAAATACGAATATTTGAAATAATTTTCTGTTATCTATTTTTTATCTTTTTTTTTTTTATTGCCAACGGTGGCAAACGAGCAAACAGTACACCTAATGGTAAGTGTTGCTGCCGCTCATGGACCTTTACAAGGCCGCTGCCTACCGCGAAAAATGAAGGGAGTGTGAATGCGTGAATTGAGGCTCGGTGATACCAAGGGCACCACCAAAACCCTCCACACGCAAACACCCTCAGAAAGTTGGGCTTCCGGATCTTTCACTCACCGAACGAAGCGCAGTAACTAATTGCTACTACTCAGACGTCGATTTTCTGCGAGAGTGTGGTACTACCCCGGACGGACCGGTCCGCGGCTGTAGACAGATAACTGTCGACAGTGTGGTCCTACCACTCTTAGATTATCTTAAAAATATTAGTACATTTATTTAGTACTCACTATTATACTACACAATGATTCTTCTATTAAACATTTCAAATAATAATCAAATAAAAACATTATTTCAACAATGCACAGTATATACACATTGGATTTTCACTAAATAAATAAATTTCATTTATCAGGTATACACAGCATTATACGAGTACATCAGTTGTATAGCTATAGATGTATTGTTGTTAAGCATGTCGGTGACGCGAACGCACGAGATTTCTTCCATACAAAAAGCATCTACGGCACACACCACACTGTGCGTGCGCCAGTTATGAGCATGTCGGTGAAGTGAACCCATAAAATTTTCTCTCACTACAAAGTGCCCTACACGGCTAAACAAGTTTTCACTTCAAAAATACGTACTTCAAAAAGTGTAAACTGAAGCAATAATAACAAATAAAGGAAAAAACAATACAAATTTTATAATGGTGTTAAAATTTTTTCGAACGGGTCTCCCAGTTGTAATTATATTTGATATAGATTAAATCACTTCGCAATCTCTATTCCGAGTTAAGTAAAATTATATTATTCTAAACTTTATCCACAATTCGTAGCCGAATAGACGAGTTGGACGATTGACATTCCAAATTTAGCATTACATTCGGACCGAGCTAAATTAGAATATATCGGGGTATGACGTACAATGTTAAAAATAGTATGATACTCATTTTAACATTATGTTATTGATTTGTAAAGTTTAGTTTCATTAAGATTATTTTAATATATTTTTAATAAGAATTTTTTATACCATAATAGTTAACTAGCCTCACGACTTCTTTCGCGGTAACTATTGTGTTACTGCATTGTACTATTGTGAACCAAATTCCAGGTCATTTGGGTTATGATTAGCTTTTACGTCACTTTTTAATAAATTAAGAGATAGACAGAAAGCCAGACAGACAAAACGAGAATAAAAACTACGCTGATAAAACAGCGAGATTTGATTTTAAAACATCTTTCACCAATGGAAAACTTCGTTATTAGCAAGCTTAGCTTATATTTTATCCCAGGATGCTCACAGGTACGGGTAACAAGGACAGCGCAGGTGAAACCCTGGGCATTTGCTTTAGTTAAACAGGGTAATAAAAGGCAAGTTTTATATTTAATTATATTTAATAAAATATAAAACTTTCTTTTTATTACCCCGTATTTTCCTCTCTTAAAATAAAAATATTTTGGTGTGATAACCTATTTCGCGATACATAGAATACTTTGAAATATTTAGTTAGGTTATCATACTCTTTTACCTTAGGATAAAACAAATACTAAATCTATTATCGCAGAACTCTTATTTTTATTTGCTGGAAGATCAGTTTATTATCCTCGAAGAGTGTAAGTATTCTGTGATTCTGGAGTAAGGGCTATAAATATATGTCATAAAAAAATATAATAGTCACTATAGCAAAATCATGTAATTTTTGTTAACAACTATCTAGTGTAAATAATTGAACGAAAAGTATAACTAGTTGTAATAACTGTAGTAATAATTCAAGCCAAAAAAATCAATTATAATGTCCGCGAGTAACTGTATATAAATAAATTGAAACTATAACCTTGTTTTATTTATAGCTTTCAAAGGAATAATATCTACAGTAATCTATACTGTTCTTAGCCTTAGTAGTAAACCTAGAAGAAAATTTTATTATATATATATATATATTGCAAATTTATTAACATTCATATATTTTTATCATAAAATATGAACTGAATAATTTGATAGATCCTAGAAGTAATCTCGCTTACTACAAGCCATACATGTAAATAAATTACATGTGTTTTATGTAGTACCTATTGGTGATTATAGTAACGACTTTCCAATCTGACTATCATATTTTCGGTTCCTATAAAGGCTAGTTCTTTGTGTGATCCATAAAGCACTGTTCTGAGCCTGGATGTTATTTGTATCAAATAATTGCATGCATTTTCGTGTGGTGATGGAGTAAAAATAAAAGGCATCACAGAAGGAAAACTCGAAACGGAACCCTACGCCAATATAGCTGATCAGCATAGTATAGTAGGTCACGTGCCCTCCCATAATAGAAGAGAATAGAGAGCCCAAAAGTGGGATGTATATGGGCTAAAAAGATAATGGATTGTATGTTTCCAAAGTCGCCCTCGAACTTAGGGTAAATCTCATAGCGTGGCGTATTATCTTTTAAAAAAACAATTCAGTCAAAAGGATTGCCGATAGAAGTGAAAACTGAAAGCTATGAACAAACAGTTGCTATTTTTTGGATTATCACTCAAAATTATCTATTCATCAATCAATCAATTAAACAATCAAATATCTGCCTCCCTTAAGTCATATGCTCTCAAAGTTGTCAGGAGCATTTATTTGTCAAGTTGTGATTCACAAAAATACGCATAGAGGTTTATCTACAGAGAATACATATATAAAAGAAAGTCGTGTTAGTTACTATGTTTATAACTCAAGAACGGCTGTACAGATTTGGCTGAAAATTAATGGGGCGGTAGCTTAGAACCAGGAGACGGACATAGGATACTTTATATCCCGTTTTTTTTCTTACGCAATGAGCTACTTTTTGTCCCATTCGATCGCGTTCCCGTGTGACATGATATAAAATGTCAAATAGATTTTATTTTGTTTCCGTTTGTCCATTCGGACGGGCAAAGGAATCAAAAACCATACAGCCAAGTCTGATACAATTTTCTTCATATTATTTAACATTTCTTTATATAGAATAGCTTATTTACAGTCATGTCCATCAGTAAGTTAAGTCATTACCATTAATTAGCCGCTGTAAACCTAATTATTTGATTTCTCTGTGAATTACGGTAGAATATGAAAATACACGTAAACCACTCTTATATCATATTCCTTACATATCTTAACTGTATTATATTACTTAAAATATCACCAAAATTATTCAATGTAACATTATAAAACACTAAAAAGATTAATATAATACAAGAGCTAAACATGACATTTCCATATTCGCACCGAAACTCACGTCAAAGAGAATACAAGTCATTATGAAACGTAGGATAACAAAAACGCATTTGATATGAAATAACACAATGCAAATAACAGCTAAACGTAATTTTGTTTATAGTTAAGTATGGTTTAAAATTTGATAATTATAATTTTCTCAGAAATCAATCATCAGTAATTTGTATTCTCTTTGAATCATCATTATCATATGGCGTAACGAAGTTCACCGGGTCAGCTAGTATACATAATATACAAGGAAGCGTGCGGTGACGATGACGCGTTGCATGATTTTTGTTCACACAAAAAAGTGCTCAACGAGCCTAAAGAAGTTTTTACGTTAAGAATGTATATAGAATAATAGATTTTAAATGCCTAAAATTTCAGCATTTCACTTACTCTATTCTACCTGTACTAAATTTGTATATACAATAATAAAACGTTGATCAGCGTTTTTTTTTATCAAACTGGTTCTAATATATCCTCTAAAAATTCTTGTATTGTTATCTTTACTTTAACAATTGAATAACTTTGAATGGTAAGCTTAAACGACCTTTTGCTCAACTTAACACCTTTATCTGGTTGGTTTGATGAACAGGAAAATGATATCTGCTCATGAAATAAGAACGCAAATAAAAGAATATCATGTTTTTCTTTTAAATAAAATTTTAAAATAAATGGAAATTTTACAGAATATCCTAAATGTTAAAAACAAATACCTATGAGTTTTCACGCATTAATCTCTCAACCGATTGTTTTGAAGTTTCTCATAAAAATTGTCAGGTACACCAAAGGAGTATACAAGTAGCAAAAAGTATTGGTCCAATGGAATACCCAAAACTTTAATATTACACCTTTGATTGCATAGATGGCGCAGTGATTAATATACCAAACTACGAGTTAGATTCCCATGTACTACAATACTTTGTGTGATCCACAAATTATTGTTATGACTCTGGGTGTAACTTATATCCGTTAATTATTTGTGTGTAAAGTACCATGTAATACAAGGATTATATATTTTTTTTAAACAAATATGCATCCATATCATCAGCAGTATGTATCTTCATCACACTATTAAATCTCACTGTTGAAATTTAGGCACGGGTAATAATACGTTTTTCTTTTGTTATTAAGTATTTTGCGTTTAGAGATATAGCGCAACTTACTCAAAGACAGGCCCTCAGTTCTAAATATGCATATAATATACATATAACATCTATGCAAGAGAAAGGAAACTCAAAATAAAACTCTATACCAACCTGTCTGACCAGCGTGGTATAGTAATTAAAATCCCCTGCTATTGCGGAGAAGGAGCGCAAGAATGAAACGTATAGAACACGAAAAATGTAACACATAGCCATATATTATACAGTTAATGATAATGCATCTATTAAACATTAACTGCATAAAACAAAATTGTTTTTAAATACAACTCTAGTAATATTATCTGCTCCTATCTTAGTTGTCAAGCATAACGCCAGTGAAAAAGGAGAGTGATAAGTTGTATATCCAATCATCTTGACTATATCCTATCATCGTCTACTGTTGGAAATAGACTAGTCCAAACGAGACAAAATCATCAACACACTTTGCAGTCAGAATTGCAATCGTAGTTAGTGTTGTAAGATTTATGTTGTTGTCTAAAGAAAGAGCGCGATGAGTTGGCAGTTAGCAGGAAACATCGCTTGACAATCCGATAAACTCTAGTGAAGAGAGATTCTTAAGTGGCGACCACGTATCGAACTATTCAGTGTGGAACATGAATTTGGTGGACTGACAACTTAGTGAAAGTTGAGAATTGTTGGATGTGAGTGACATACATAGATCTGCGCTCTGAGACGACATATGAGGGAGGTTTACCTTTAGTAATGGATGACAAAAAGCTGTTTAATAATGATGATGAAGATGATGTTGATGAAGATTATAATGATGAGAATGATGATGATGCTGTATATTTTACCAACAATTTCGCAGATATTTATGAAGACTATCACAGGAAAGTAAGGGATGACGATACATGACGCATATTTAAACTATGATTGCGTATGATATTTCTAGGCACTAAAGATGATGTGGAGAAATTGTAAATAAAGAAATTGTAAATTGTATTTACACCTCTGCAAACTCCTCTTGATTATGAAGACGTGAGACTAAATACTCAATAAATATAAACACCTTATTCCTTTCAATAATATTATAGTTGTAAAGTTTGATGTATATTTGATGGTTACTTTTTCATAAATATTAGGATGTTTGGTGCAATTGTATGCAAATTTACTAAAATAGGTTTCTATTGTTGTTGTTGGTTGTCTCTTTATGTCCAACAAACACAACTTACACTAGAGCATATATAAAACTTGACACAAAGATATCTTTCTGATTCTAATCAGATATTTTATAACAAAATTTGATGGCGTTTGATTCCAAAAAAACGTGATTTATATAAGCGATGCTGAGGTTAAAATATTAAACTTAACTTCAGAACAGTTATTTCTGTTTTAGTTAATATATATATATATATATATACAACCTTTATTTAGAATTGGGCATTCGAGTCTGTGTAGGTTTTGCTAATTTTCTATAGAGAAAATGCCCAAAATGATCAATCTTGTCTATATCCCAACATGGTATTCCGTAGGCTGATGAACGTGGATGCTGCTATTGATATGGGCGTGTTGTTTCCTTGAAGGAGCTCACCGCCTGGCACGTCGACGCCCGCCGGGACGTCATCGCCCCTTGGGCAGACCGGCTGGAGAGGCCTCGATACGGTGTTTGGACCGTGGAGGCCTTCCGGTCGGTGCTGATGCAGTGGTTGCAGTGATGCGCGTCGTGAACTCGTCGCAATCATCGATGCAGACCTGACGCTGCCGACCATCGCTAGGGAGATGCTCGGCAACATCAGGAATTGGGACGCGGTCGCAGCCTTCTGCGAGGCAGTTATCTCGCAGAAGGAGGCGGCGGGTCGCGAGCGCGAGGAGCACAGCCTCGATGATGCGATCCGCCGCCGGCGACTGGGGCGGCGCAGGCGGGAGTACCTGCGTGCAATGCCGCCCTAGCCAAGGCCGCGGGTGACGTGACCGGGGATTAGTCCGTCACCCGCCGAGAGGCCGACCGCGTGAGGAAAGACCGACGTCCTCCCCGAGGGGGGGACGTCGGTCGATGGGAGGGTACCCCGGGTAGGGGGTATTCCGTCTGGCCGACCACTGATGACAAGTAACCCTGCTCCAGTGGTCGGCCCAACGACGAAGGCGACGTGGTGTTCGGGTGGGTTGTGGGAATTGCGTGCTTAAGCCCCTCTGTCGCCCCGGACGGAGTGGTGCGGAGGCGCGCCGACCGCAGCCCACCCCAAAAAAAATAAAAAAGATGTACTATCATGTCAAGGTTCAAAATTGGCACTGGTACAATATTTTATGGATGTATATGTAGCGTTTTTAGATATTAAGACATAGGATTTAAATATCTGTGGTCAAATGGGAATTTTTAATATTTTTGGAAATTATCTCATTTCAGCCCACATAGGTCCCACTGTTGGACTCGGTACCTCTACGCCATGGGAGGCATGGTCATGAGGCATCAGACGTGTTGGAATAGACTTTTATGTCGAGTTTTCCTTCTCTTGCATAAATTTTATATGCATATCGTATCTCTTAGCTGTCTTTTACGACACCTACACATAAATAGACGGGTGGTTATTTGTATTCTTATTCCATCACCACATTTATAAAGATTTTTGAGACAAATATACATATGAAATTAGGATACATATAATAGAAGCGAATTGTATGTCGCTATATCGGGAATCGATACTTATATATAAGCAGACTCAATAGACGCAGTTCTGTACAAATTAAAAAAAAAAACAGATTTCCTTGAAATCGATCGCAGCGCCACCATCCTAATTTATTTCTTTAGTGTCTAAAACTATCTTTTCTTTATCTTGACTTTTTAATGAAAGCCGTTTGGGACACATCGGTTCGATATTCATCAAATTCTATAGCGAATACAGGAAGAGACAACATCGTGATCATCATCCTGCTCTTATCCCAATTAATTGAAGTCGACTCAATGTATAGGTATTCTTCTTCATAGCACATATTGCAAAAGTTTTAGCAATAGTTTAATGACCGACCGAAGTAAGAACGAAAAGAGTTAACGTTAGGCATCTGCCTGAAAATATAATTGTTATATTGGCGGCATCAGATGCAGTTGGCCAAAGTCCATGTAAAAACTCTGCGTCGTCTTTAACTACACCTACGAGCTATTCAAAGGTATTCATAGCTACTGCCACACAATAAGGTAGAGATAATTATTGTGTTTCATATATACAAATTATATGTATATATCTACTTTTATATATTGTACTCATATAGATTTATATATTCGCTGTATCGTGGTATTGTTACTACACAGGAAAAATCTAGGACGTGGCAAGACGTACATATATTCATTTGATGGATGCATGTACCAATTTATAATGTTCTCCGAAATAGCATTCCATTATTGATATTTTTCAGATCCAACACAGTATACTTATACTTTTGAATTGAATATGTGATTATTTCGATAATGACGTGTAGATAATGTCAAATGAAAATACCTACATTATGTTTTAATATTCGTAAAAGAAAATCGATCTACATCCATTTGCTTGCAGGATGGAAATCATATTTTATGAAATATGTACGAGTATATTATATTTCTGAATCGACACAGTTGATAAAAAAAAAAATTTTTGTTATTCTTTTTAACACACCACATCCTGTAGCAATGAAAAAAATTTTACATTGCGAGGGACTTTGCAAACATATACTCGTATAACGTAACGGACACAAAGTATTGTTATGCGTAGAACCCACCGGCACGGTATATTGCCATCTTAACTACTACTGTTTAGATGATATTAACCATTTAAAGAGTTGTTATGTACAGTAGTTATAATAGTTTACAAGTTACATGCAATATTTACCTACATTCCGTAGGAAGTAATCTCTGAAACCACAAAATCAAAGTGTGTTCATTGAGAAAATAATCCCTGACCTATCCCATTTTTACATACTAGCAGCAGAGATTGTGAAAATCTAAGAATATTAAAACTGATTTGGCAATATATCTACCACACGTGGGACTGAAATCCACATCTATTGGAAATCCGTTCCAAGGTAGTTGAAACAGATTTTCAATAGATCTAAGCGCATGTTCCACTAGTGGTAGTCATTTGTTGCCCCCAAATAAGTTTTTATGAGTTTTTAATAAGTTTTTATTTACCTTAGCGCGCCATGTGCAACATTTTAACCATTTAAATATAAGAGTATGTCGGCAATCTAGGCAAATTCCACTTTCTCCGTCTTCCATCAGCATATCACCAGCCAAACTTGGATATAGAGCTCTCTATATCCAAGATGGAATGGTGATAGGCTGATGGAAGCCTATCTGCCCGTGGAAGCTTTCTTGCCCGTGGGTGTCGTAAAACATTACTAAGACATATAATATATAGATGAAATATATGCAACAGAAGGAAAACTCAAAAGAAAACCGTATACCAACCAGCGTTTGAGCAGCATGGTATAGTAAGTATATTCCTTCCCATTTTGTTGGAGGCTTAGGCCCGGCATTGGGACGTATATGAGCTGAGATGATTATGATGGACTCCACGTTTATTACAACACTGTCTCGTAATCTTTATCTTTTTTTACTTGTTTATAAAGAAAGACAAATATTTTACCATCTTTATATCAAGGGTTCTCTATGCCCCTCCAAAAGATCAAGTGGTGAATAATGATTTATATACACAAGCCGAGACAATGTACTAGCTAACAACGAATAGAAACGATAGAGTCATTCATCTCGAAAATGACGAGGGCTTATTGTTGACGGGTCACTATGTAGTTTGCCGAATACGTTAAGCGAATTGGAAAACTACCCTTTTATTAGATATTGACCTAAGTAAGAGTGAATATAAGTAAATCATAATTGTTTTTACATCGTTATTATGTCGTTACAACGATAGAGTTTTAAAATTCTTTTGATTTGCTCTCAATGACAGCGTAGCCTAAGTAGCAATTTTACCGCACGGTCGAAGAGAGGGTCCTCTAGGGTATTCCGTCGGGCCGACCACTGACGACAAGTCACGCTGCACCGGTGGTCGGCCCAACGACAAAGGCGACGTACCACGGGTGGGTTACGGGGCTGCGCGCCGCCCTTCTGTCGCCCCGGATGGAGCCGGACGGCGGGTGCGCTGACCGTAGCCCACCCCAAAAAAAAGCCTAAGTAGCAATTTTCGTTGCCGAAGATAATGAGATCGATTTCCATGCTGGAGGGATTATAAAATTGCCCGAGTCTAAAGATAAACTATATCTGTTTATTCCGATGATTGTAAAATGAGCTTTAATATAAGATAAAATTACTGAAAAAATATCTCTATGACAATAATGTATAACATTTGTTTTTGAGTATTAGTTGTATTTAATAATTTTACTAACAAAAATGTTATTTTTACAGAAGCAAAACGAGGGTAAAACACATACTTAAAAATTATATACTTTTTATGAAAATAATGAGTAACTCGTCTTACTCTTAAAAATGTAATATAATAGCTTGCATTCTTCGGTTATACCTATGTAGATATACATTGAAAATTACATTTGAATAATATGTGTATTATAATTATTAACAGGTTAATAAACTTTGTAACCGTGATATAAATGGGACAATGATCTTATTATTGTTTACAACTAAGCAATTACCATTTTACATGCAATGCTGTCGTAACTTTACTTTTAAAATTTGTCTATGGAAGCTAAACCCAAAAATTATAAAACTTATTTCATAGACTATGTAAATATAAATTATATTCATTCGAGGAATTTTATAGCATGATTAGACAACGTTTGTGCCAGAATTTGATCTATCGCTGATTCATCATGATTATTTCAGCTCATATACGTCCCACTGCTGACCTCTACGCTTTGCCATTATAGGAGGGATATTGACCTACAATACCACTCTGGATACACGTGTTGGTATAGGGTTCCATTTCAAGTTTTCCTTGCTCTTAATCGCTCATTACTGCATTCAAAATAATTCCCCGTCATTTAGTGAAATTAACGCTATCAATAATGTGATGGCCGCAGTAAAGTATATGTGAAGCAGTGTTATATTATATTCACTATACTTTAACACTTTCTCTGTGTTTTGAGTCATAAAATGGCATCACAATTCCGTAATATACCTAATACGTTAAAATAGAAAAACATTAAATATAAAATAGAATAGTCATTTGATACTTCCCGTTCACCCCACATTGGGGATTGTCTTTTAATTATTGTTACATCATCATTATATTGTTATTATATTGTGTGTTATATCATCATCATTCAGCCTTTCACCGTCCACTGTTGGAACATGTTTCGCCACAAAGTGCCGTCCTGTTTTTATTTTTTTACTCATACGAGAGAATCCTACTAGAATACCTAATCGCCACGCTTAGTAGGCGGGTTGGCGATCGCAGTGAGGTATTGTCTTTCCTAAGAGAGAGCTACTGCCCGCTCTTCCGATGAACTCTTAGAAGATTTTTACCACTCCCACGGGCAAGTAAGCGTAGGGGAGAATTGTACTGTTATCGCCTTACCTCTAGGGGTAATTATTATTTAAGTAACAAAATAAATCATATATACTATTTTCATTAACCCTCTGTGGAACGTATGCTCATACTTGTTAGCCTACAATCAAAAACATAATAAAGGCTGTAAAAAAGTTTTAATAGGGGAATAATGTCCAAAGTGACATCACGATTCTGCGAATTAGACATACAAATTAACTCATTTTCATAAAACATGCTCTAGTAAACTAGCCAGAACCCAATATACACTCATTTGCAAAAAAAACGGGCACCTAAGCAATGAACCATTTCAAATGTTAATATTTCTTTGTTTGATAATTATAGGTAGTTTTATCCACACAATTTGCTAAATTAATAAGAAAATAATCGTTTTCATCAGTATTTCATAAAATTTAGAAACAATTTATGGGAAATAATGCTAAACCTCGCTAGTAGTGTATATTCGCTAGTAGTGCATATGCTCATGAAGTAAAAATAAAAAAGTTTTTTTGTTTGTTTTTCTTTAATAATGTAAAAGCAGATAAATGTTTAGTATCGAGTGTGACCCCTCTAGCTAAAATCACAGCTTGAATTCGTCTGGGCATGCTAGCGAGTATATCCCGGATACTTGCTTGCGGAATACGTTCCCACTCCGCAGTAATCACATTCTTCAGCTCTCTGATGGTCTGCGGAGCCGGGTGTACTGATCTCACATGCCGTTTCAGAACGTCCCAGACATGCTCTATGGGATTGAGGTCGGGACTTCGAGCTGGCCAATCCAAACGACGAATGCCGACCTCTTGCACATACGCATTAACATCGTGGGATCGGTGGGCGCGAGCATTGTCGTCTATAAAAATCGAGTCTTCACCTAGAGCGGCCAATGCGGGTTGTGCATGAGAAATTAGAACTTCCGTTATGTATCGATGCCCAGTCAGTGAGCCGTTTTCAATGAAGACTAACTCTGTACGATCCATTGAATTTATTCCTGCCCAAAACATAACTGAGCCCCCACCATAAGGTGTGATTTCTTCGAAACATGCCTCTGCAAAGCGTTCTCCTTGTCTTCTTAGCACTCGCCGACGTCGATCTTCACCGAACAGAGATATCCTGGCTTCATCAGAGAACAAAACCCTATTCCAATCGTCTTGAGTCCATGATTCACAATTTCTAGCGAACCTAAGCCTGTGAACTCTGTGCTCACGGAGTAATTTGGGGCCGCGGGCCGGGCGGTGACTGCGTATATTGGCAGCGAGAAGCCTCCTCCTGACCGTCCATAGACTAATATGCACATTTCTTACTTCTTGGAGGTTGTTCTTAAGATCCACATACGAAGATTTGCGATTTCTCAATGCGCGACTCACAAGAAAACGATCATCCCGTGGTTGGGTACATGGTTTTCTTCCAGAACCAGGCCTTCTCTCGACGGAACCAGTCTCCTGATATCGCTGCCAGGTCCTTTGGACTGTCGAGCGACTAACATTTAGCCTCCTAGCCACGAAATATTGGCTGCAACCCTCTTCAAGCAGCGCGATAATTTTGGTAGCTTTTACCACTTTATCTACCATTTTTGATACAGCCAAACAGCATTAAATAAAGCTTTGACAGTCAAGGATATGAAATTAATCGATAAAAATTGAATAAAAGTTATGAAAGTCGATGTTAACTTCTGGAACTTCGCGCCAAAAATGTAGGATAAAAAGGGGTTTTCTGTAAAAATGAACATCAAATGAAAAATTGAATTTAGAACGTACTTTTTTAAATACCACAGCATTTTTAAAACCGGCCAGTAACGTGTACAAACGATTGAAACCTTTTTGGTATTGTATCTTTTTAAATATGAATGAAAATCAAAACCGCCCGTTTTTTTTGCAAATGAGTTTATTACAAAAATCTTAAAATTCTTAGGACTCACAGTTGATAAAATTTTAAAATAAACATTAAACTGGCTAACTTAGACTTTATAACATATCTGTTTATATTTTTTTTATATCACTACAGTACGATAGGGTATTAAATAAGCATAGGATACCAAAAAACTTCTGCAATTTCATTATATTACAGATACCGCAAGTGATTTTCGATCCTGATCCTGATTTTGTCCTTCTTTAAACGAGGTTTATGAGGAGTATTTCCTTCACGGTAGGCAATGGCCTGGCTGTGCGCCTGGTATTGCAAAGGTCCATATGCGGCAGCATCACTTACCATCAGGTGTGCTGCTTGCTCGTTTGCCACCGTTGGCAATAAAAAAAAAATTCGATCTTTTGTTCCCATTCAACGTTTTAAACGTATATACCAAATGGATTTATTTCATTAACAAACAATACATTATAAAATTACAGCGATAACAAATTGAAATGTGATAATTTCCTGGTAATCTCATTGCGAAATAATATATTTTATTATAGAAAATATTATTATACATTTGCAGCAGTAAGAGAACTCTCAATCATTCTTCTAAATTTTGTTATTCACAATTGTATTGGAGTTGAATGTCTAGTTTAACTACTGTTGAAAGAATATCATTGTACTAGTATAAGTAGGGATACGATATTGAAAAGAAAGTATCGATACTGTACTCATGAGTAGTATCGAAGAAAAAGTATCGTACTTACTCATTAAAGTATGGAAACAAAAGTATCAATACTTCAAAGTATCGAATACTGAGTACTTTACCTAGAATCTATGTCGTGATGAGCTTTTTTTTAGGAATTTGACCGTCTGTGAACGGATTAAAATATTTCGAGCTACGTTTTCAGAAGCTTCATTACGTTTGAACTAGATGGCGTCACCATGAACTTGAGCCGTAAGGTCAAGTAAGTATCTTTATCGAAAGAAACGTACTGGATACCTAAAAGTATCGATACTTTTTTCGTGCCCCTAAGTATAAGTCAATGGCTTTCAATTTTTGGACAGACTAGATGACAGGATATTTATGATTTTAGGTCGAAATTAATTCACTATCTACAGTGAGATCTATCGTGTAGGGATGTTATAACCGCACTTCGCAGCTATCTATCATCGTAGTGATGAATAAAATTCAAAAGTAAGAAGAGGCAAGAGCAGCTTCTGCTTCCTGAATCACTAACTTCACACATAATGACTTCTGATATTTACGCGAGTATTACATATTGTAAATAAAAATATTTTACGGATTTTATCGTTTTTGTATTTAGTTTTTTACTGTCCGATTATGTCCATCCGCCAGTTGGATGCTGTACAGTGTTAAAGCGTTGCGGCAATCAAAAATCATATACAAAGGCGATAAAATCCGTAAAGTCGTTTAATTTAACACATGTTGGATTTTTTTTATTTCTTATCATTTTCAGACATTCTTAGCATAATTCCCAATATTCACCGCTAAAACAAGCCATAATTGATCTATCATAGCATCCGTGTTTCACTGTTGCACTTAGGACTTTCTTAGGCGCAATGAAATAACTGCCACGCTTGACAGGTGGGTTGGCTAACATTTGGTATTTTAATTGTCCCAACAGAGTGCTCCTACCATGCCCTTAGTCGATTTTACGGCTCATGCGCAAAAATAAAAGGTAAATATATTCTATTCTCAACTTTATTACAACTTAGCGAAGTTAGCAATGATTAACAATTCATAATTTTAAAGAAAATATTGAAAAGTCAGTGTTCAGCACTTTGTGCACTATCACCATCATGTTCAATATACTCTATTGGTCTTACTACAATTTCTGCTTGGCTCGGAAACATATATATGTATTTAATATGAATATCTTCTGTGGATTATTTTGTTTAGCTTACCACTTCATATTTAAACCAAATAATCTATAGCATTAAGATATGTAACTATACCAGAAGGCGAATAATCTAAAAGACAATTTAATTAAGCTGGATAGTCTGTATATACAGTTCAAGGATTTTTTTTTCAAAGACAGAGCTTCAAAATAGATGCCTCTATAATAATACCTAGTTAAATAAAACCTGTCGTATTCTTCGCGCAGGCGCGAGAATCTGTGCCTGATGCCGCCCTAGCTGAAGTTGCGGGTGGACGGACCGGGGATTAGTCTACCACCCGCAGAGAGGCCGGCCACGGATTTCAAGATATCGGCACAATGGCGACAGGGAGGAAATACGGTAAGTTATGGGGTCGTACGACATTTCTCCGTCGCCCCGGATAGATTGGGCGGGGTGTGTCCAGACCATATCCTAGAAAAGAAAAGGTTTTCGTCTTCTTAGTAGTTTAATGCATATCAAATGTTCTGTTTCAAATGACGCATCATATTCTACTATTTGCAATTGGATAATATGAGTGATTCCATGATCTATCGATTTGTCTTATATTACAATATCTAATAGATATCCCTCGCGTCTATGACCTTGGTGATAAAAGTGGTTTTGTGTTGCATATATGTTTGTAAGAATATCCAACGAATTATTTCTGATGTGTACGTGAACATGACAATATATAAACTATTTTTACAGATTTTATCGCTTTTGTTTTTTATTTTTGATTGGCCAATGTTTCAAACACGTGCGTTTGATGGTCATTAGTTTGCCGCCCTACTCGGATGAGTATTGGGGATCCAAAGAATGAATAGGTCTTTAATGGGGTAATATCTGGTTGCTCGATATTTTTTTATTCGTAAATTGTATTTTTGACGAACTTATTTAGATATATATCTATATTAATAAAAATAAAATTGATGAAATAATGAAAAACATATCAAAAATGTCAAAAAGAGAAAAATAATAACACCGACATTCGATCTCACGCTATTTGAATACGACTGGACAACTTCTCAACTGAGCTTCCGAGATTCTACTGAAATATATATACAAGAATTGCTCGTTTAAAGATATAAGATATGATTTTACATTAAACTACCTAAAGATATGCGAGACATGCCAGTCAATAGGTTTACAAAGGTTATCAAGAGTAGACTCGTAGAAAAGGCTATTTAAATTTTGATTCAAGATGATAATACCGAATGGTTATGAGCAGCTCCTCATTCAGCAATTTTCGTTACAGCTTTATTCACTGACTGAAATATATATGATCTTTTCTAAAATAAATTCTGCCAGCAGTCTGATAATTTGCACCGGGCGTCAAGTATAAATAGATTTAGTGCTGACATATGTACGTTAACCTTTACATATAAAAGAAATGGAATAAAAGAAGCGAAATACATTGTTTTGTAGAATGAATAGACATAATAGGCTGTGTAGAGTACCTCGAATACCTTTTTCTTTCACAGTCATACTAAAGTCTGGCATGGACATACCCCACCTCTACCTTACAGGGTGACGACCGGGCAGCAAAACTATGATGACGTGGCGTCACCACCGCACGGTTAGCCTCTTTATGGGTAGCGAACTAAACGGAGAATTTCATTTCTGATCCGTCTCACCACTCCTCATGCGAAGTAACTATCTAGCAAAAGGTAGCGACCGTGTCCCAGTTCCTGACACTGTCGATTATGGCCTTAGCGATGGTTGACAGCGTTAAGCCAAACAGGCCTCAAGCTTACATGTTCCGTGCCACTTGTGCCATGTCCGTTCAAGGGTTGAGTGATTGCCCTCCTTCCAATTGTGTATAGCCATTTGCCGAAGCAACCATGCCCTGACAAAATATGTGCAAGCGAGAATGAAAAAACTTCGAGCATCTCTACCTTTAAGTTCTATGGGGGAGTTCCTGCGCTGGTCAGCACCGTACAGTAATCGCATATGGTCGTAAACGTCTCGGATTTATCCACCGTAAACCCTAACATGAGTAGTCAAGGACCTCACCCATACAGGTGCACTATAAAGGGCCATTGATCGAACCATTCTCGCGTACAGCCTTAGACGTGTAATACTGGGTTCGCTCATGCTCGGAATAAGCCAGAAAAGGGCGGACATCGTTTCAACGAGCCGGTGAGGAAGTTTATAAAAATGCTCGAATGAAAGCACCATTGCCTGTGGATTAATAGGTCCAAGTATTTCATCTAGGCTTTAATGCTAAAAGAGTCCAAATTAACGGTGATTGAGACATCGATGGATGAAGAACCACAGGGTCCATGAAACATCAAAGTATTCCTTTTATTTAGGTCCACTTTCCGCAACTTTATCCACGAAATCACCTCCGCGATACCAAGTGTTACCATGCGTATCACCTCTACATATTAAGCCCAGACTGGGGAGGTTACCTTGCAACATCCAGTCGTGGCCAATATACCACACAATTGGCTGCACAATATACCACACAATTGGCGCTCCTTTTAAGTGGGGTACCCCACTTAAAAAGAGCGCCTTCCTAGTGTAGCTGAATCTATTGTATAAACTGGCGATATATAAAGACACCGCCAACAATATCCCTCCACCGGTGATCATCTCCGGGACCACGGGCATAGAAAAGTCTTGATTGTCTGCCAGAAACCGAACTGAGCGTCAGTCAGATTGGGTAAACCTCGCTAAGATGCTGAATGACGCGGATTGCGCGCATCATCCAGTAAAATAATGAACCTATAGAAGTTTGAAGACTGCAGATCTCTCTATGTTTGCCTCCCTCACACGTGATTTCTATGTGGACAAAAATACGATAAAGATAGTTTTATAATAAAAACAGTCGTATATATCCTATACCACTCATCGATTTTAAAAAAAGACATTTATTATGCAATTACTGATACTTGCTTCAAAATTAAAATTATTTAAAAATAAATATTTTATTTTACATTTGAAAGAAATATTTGAATTATAACTACGTTATTTATATTATTCTCAGTACATTATAACTATTTGAGATCAATATCAAGCCAAATAGGTAGTTAGAAAGACCAAGTACGCCGCCCGGCATATTACCAGTCTCTCCTCTAGTCGCGAGCAAAACAAACCAAGTGGGTGGATGTCATTGAAGGTTATTCCAAATCGGAACCGACTTAATAATGATCAATAGGTCGTTTTTTGGATTAGATCTGCACATATTTTATTATTTTTAACAATAATTAAAAGTTTTTACAGTTGTTTAACTATTGACAAATAAATTAATTAATATACTTAAAAAAAATATACCTATACAATCCAACGAACAAACATCTATTATCCCATTTGTACGTATATATACTTATACTATGGAAGATATTAAATATATTTATATAATTAAGGGACACAATTTATACTCAAACTCATAATAACAATTTATGAATCGCACAAATGAACGTCCTGCTTGGGAATCAAACCTATGGCATTGCGACGGTAGTTATTTTAACTACTACGCTATCTGTGCAGTCATCAATATATTTATATAGAAATATAGTTCAAAATGTACAAAAGCAAATTAAAAAAGGTCCCAGTTTCAGTATTCTGAAGCCGCCCTCAAGCTATTTAGAACAAAAACGCGTTTAAGAAGTGAAGTCTCGTCGAAACCGTTTCCAATTAATCTGTACGCAGTAGCTTCTAATTTTCAAAGTTAGTAACTCAAATTCTATTTTACGGAATCAATTTAGAAGGCCTCGAAAAAGACAGTAAAATAAAAAAGCATTTTTAAAATATTAGACGTCTTAAAGAAAGTTTAAAATAACAGAAATACTTAATATTTTTTAAAGTTTGACAACATTGTGGCAGTGAAACGAAACCATGTATATATCTAGGTATATATTATATTTTGGGATAAAATTCTACGTTGTTTGTCCAATAAGAGAAAGATTGGCCATATAGTGACGTAAATAAAGTCCGTGATATCCATTTAGATGAAATTCTGCTTTTGCTCCGACATATAGAGTCTATAGTCTATTCGACCTCGGTTACTGTGAGTTGTGAAAGGGTTGAAATTGTTTATATATATATATATAAACTCATCTTGGCAAATATCCCTCGCAATAGTCTAACGTAATTATGCTTGTTAGATCAGAGCTTTCGTTTCTATAATGAAATAAAATTATTTTTCTTGCCAAACGTCTTTAACAAAGAAACTGGTATTTTATTAATTTACGTACTGCTTGGAAGAACTATCTCCAGGTAGATCTATATTTAAGTTCTAAGCATTCTGATTGAACTGCAATATAGCAATAACTCGAAGTAAGAACTTCACTCTCTACTTACTGTAAATAACCTTAGGATTGTTTGTGTATACCCTTCTTTCTATGGGATATTACTACGCAATATAATAATCTGAGAAGCATAAAAGTAGAATTTCCGTGAGAAGACAGGTTAAGGTGGTAGGTACTTCTCTCACCACCCCTTACTCTCTTGTGAGAGTCATAAACACGATTCATTCGAAATAATGTTGGCATATTGTATCAAATTAAAACTCTTATTCTTTGATATCTTCACAAACTTACACAAGTACTTAAAATCTTTTTAAAACCCTGTACACGTTCTTTGAAGTTTTTAAAAGCTTGTCTTTGTACATCGTCTCAAGAGTTTATATCTTTTGACTCTTTTGTATTGTGTTTAATTTTATTATGTGCTTCCTTTTCACTTAGACTATCAGCCAGTATTATTACAAACTTCTTTATTTATATAAAATCAGTATATTTTTTATACATCAGCGTTATTACAGATAAAGTCAATTATATAAGCTGAATTAATATTTTTTTTTAGGAAAAGGTCTTTTAATAATAATAAAAAGTCGAATACCTATAATAAATATATGTCATCGTCCAGCTTGGTATAGTAGTCAAATTTTTTAGCCTTTATTAGTCCTATGGTACACTAGCATTAGTGGTCATAGTCTTGTAGCAGTAGCCATTGACGACCCTTACCTTTCAAGGTGTTTGTCTATCGGTATGTGAGGTAAACAAGAAGATCACCAGTCGACCGACCGTGACGAAAACCATATTGGTGATCATTGATTGCCTGGTAATCTTTTTTTTTTATTGCAAACGGTAGTAGACGAGCAAACAGTGCACCTGATGGTAAGTATAGCTGCCACTCATGGACCTTTGCAAGGCCGCTGCCTGCCCTGATTATATTAGTATCACTAAAACCCACCACACGCAAACACCCTCAAAAAGTTAGATTTTCGTCTCTCTCGCTCACCAAACGAAGCGCAGTAACAAATTACTAGGACATAGATTTTCTGCGAGAGTGTGGTACTACCTCGGACGGATCGGCTTGCGGCTGTAGACAGATAACTGTCAACAGTGTGGTCCTAGTCCTACCTCAAGATATTGCCGAGGCCGGCGGTTTATTATCTTCTCCGTTACCTTGGAGAGGAAAGATGTTATCGCAATTGGCCTATAATTCGACATGTCCGACCGGTCTTGCCTTTTTGGGATAAGATGGATATGGACTACCTTCCATGAAGATGAAACTCAATTACTGTTGTAGGAAAGTCGGTATAAACATGTGAGAATGGCGTCAAGTCAGCGGCGCTGATCTTTGTGACCACCGCGGACGCATCGACGACGAATTTTTAATTTCTATGAGTTTAAATTGAATAAAGAATTAATTGCTAATAACACTTTATATCATTTTTATATTTTTATTGCACTATGAACACTAATTATTTCCAGTGAAACGCTCAAGACTAAATTATTAAACGAGATAATAATTGTTACTGTCCAAATAGGACTCGGCGACTATTCACTTAACATTCAACATTTACAGTATTTTTAGTTTAATGATGATTACACAAGCTGGTCATGAATAACGCACTCTGTTTCTCAGAGGGTATACAGAGAATGTGAATTGGTCAAGAGACGATCCAGGTATACCCATCACATGCTAAGTATCATTTATACGTCTCTTAATTTTCAGGTGTGCTTTACTGTTACGGGTACTCTTAGTATATATTATTACGTCATCAATTTGATTCAAAAACGAACCAATCATCTTTTTCACACTTGCTTCCTATATTTGTTTTGTTAATCTCTCTTCCAAGCGTCTCTATCACCTCAGTATACCTTTTTTGGTCTTTGTCACTGTTTCTTCAATTACGGTGCTTTTTATCATACAAAAAAAAAATGCCCTAACCTAAAGTTTTGTTCTACATTCCACCAAATTTATCATCATTGAAAATCACTGTTACGCTCTTTCACTTTATTGATAAAAAACATTATTGCTTATAACTTTATTCATAAAAAAATATTCTCAGATTTGAAACATCTTGGAGGGCTACATGTTCCTCTACGTTGGCCGAGTAGGGGCATTAAGTGAACGCCTATGCAGTGCAATATCCACTGGCTCACTCAATGGGGTCGGTTATGGGGCACCAGTGTACTACCCTACCACTAATTTGGACGGTGGAAGAGAGACCAAAATATCACTAGCCCAAAAAAGGGATATTCGATACATTTATACGATATTTTCAGTTAAGTGACCCGTAACAGAGACGGTAAGTTACATTACTTAGATTGAAGGTCAGTGAACGTTAAGTAGTACGAACCCAATTAATGGAAAGAGTCAATGAAATTACTTAAAGTTATATTTTCAATAAAATTGTATCAACACTTCGCTTTTATGGATAGATTTATTTCTTTTTTTTTAATATACCTTTTATATTTAGGAAATAAATTATCATTAGACAAAAGATAATTAAAAAGTAATAAAATATTGTAAATTGATTTTAAATTAATCATACATTAAAGCCTATTTTGAATTAAAAATGCTTTTTCTCTATTATATTCCCGTACTTTTTAAAATATCCTTAGTGCATAGAAACACATTCTGCCATTATTGCCACAAAATATACATCTTAACTAGAAAATAAATAAGCAGTTTTAATTTAACAGTTTTAAAGAATTTTCCCGAAAAATCAATACTATAAAAACATTTAAGACCTTTAAGGATATTCTTAAAGCTATTATTCTTAAATGTTTTTGTAGTTCTTCAGCAATTTCAACTACTCCTTACGTTTCTTTTTTTATATTAAAACATTTTTAACCTCCGATGCAAAAAGACGGGTGTTCTAAGTTTGACATCGATGTCTATCTATCTGTGTAGGTGTGTGTTTGGTTAATAACAAACCAGCAGTGTAAGAGTATCAGCTCTTTTTCAAAATGATGTAATAGCGTATAGGTTCTTGACTTAAGTACTTCACGCGTGCGAAGGTTACGTAATACTTGTTTTTATTCTTTTTTTTTATTATTTTAGTTTGTGTTGGGGGTTATTCAAAATTTTCAATTTTACTTATTAATATTAAATTTATTTCATCCGTGCCGGTACTTTCTTGTTTTTAATTTCAGGTATTTTTTTTTATATCACAGCAGGCTACTGAACATATCACGTCTTAAATGTATGACTTTATTGAATATTCGACTTTCTAATAATAAATGTACACCATCTTAAAATAAATATAACTAATATTTTATACCATTTTTATTGCCCTAGTAGTAGAATTATCTAAAGGATGATTCCAATGAAATATAACTTATATGTACGACAAAACACCTTACTAACTCACAAGTACTCACAATTATTGGCCAAAACGAGGCAACAATAATAGAGTTATTAGCTGCCAAGCCATATCAACGCAAGCGTTCTATCAAAATAATTGGCATCGTTGTTGGTCTTAAATGACGTACAATAAACATCCTGGAATGGTTATTTATTTCCACAAATCGATCAGAAGGATAATAAATACATTGTTTAATGCATAGAACATTTTTATTGAATATTATATTTTAGGTAATTTTCTTTTCATGTTTTCTCTTACTTTGTCAATTAACAATTACAAAAATTATGTATTTGATTACATTTGGTATTTATAATTTTAATAATAAAATTTTGGTGAAAAAGTAATAATACTAATCACCAGCCCCTTATCTTGCCGCGGTTGTCGTTAAAGACGACTAAAAGATATAATACGTATATAATATCTGTGCAAGAGAAGAAAAACTCGAAATATTACACCAACCCTGGCCAGCGTGGTATAGTAGGTCAAATTCACTCCCATCCAGCAGAAGACTCAAGTCTAGTAGTGGGACGTATATGAGCTGAAATGATGAATGAAACTATCAGTTTTAACATCAATTCTCTCAAGTTTAATCATTTTAGTTCGGTTTAAATTGGTGATTATAGAATCCACACAATAGAAATTACCAGTAATATAACAATAGTAATTTAATATACTTCTGATTTTCTTCAGCCAGAATAAACTAACAGATAAAATTAAATATATTAATCAAATTAAGATTACTAATGCAGATATTAACTTTAAAATCAATCGTAGAAACAGGCTGAGGAACTAAGAGAGTGTGTAGAACCAGTCTTATGAAAAATTGCAACAACAATTGACACTACTAATGCGACTACAAAGCATTGCCGTTTGATGAACAGTAGTACTCAGCATCTCAGCTGATATACGTCCCACTATTAGGCTCGAGCCCCCTATATAATGGAAAAGAAATTGACCTACTATACCATGCTATAAGTGTCTGCACATTATAATCCCTTAATCATCTTTTACGACAAACACGGGCATGCTAGTGAGTTGTATTCCTATTCTGTTACCACGCGGATATAGTTGGTTATTATAGTTAAGCTCGACGAATCGACAACCGTTAGAGAAGAAAGGTTCTTGAATGGCGACAACGAATTGTACGACGCAACGTAGGACGACACCCCACTAGGGGGACTCAAGACATTCTCAAAGTCGCAGGTAACCGTTGGATGCAAATAGTGCGGGACCGTTTCGAGTAACATTCTCGTGGCCTATATCCAGCAGTGGACGTCTGTAGGCTGGATGAATGGATAATTATAAATTATTCTCCTCTCAATAACCAAAACATTCGTTGATAAATATCACTGTCTTGAGATTACATGCATGTAAAATTTTCTTTTATTTCTTTAAACCATGTGAAAGTTTGTAGATATTTCAAACTCATTCAAACATACTTTAAAAGAACAAGCGAGAAGGACGGTAAACGCTTTTGCTGAAGTACACTCATTTTAATGAAGCAGGTAATGAGAGTTTGCGAGTCAACAGCAAACAAGTTAAGACGACTGTTACTATATCTTTATTTTATATAATCTTGCAAATAATTTAACATACTTTTAAATTACACTTCATTTTAATTTAGTGGTAGATTCTAAATTATCGCTGGTTGTCGAAAATATTATGAAAAAGTTGTGTTGTTGGAAAAGGAGCCTGACCACTATTTCAACCTTTCTGTGGATTGGACTATCTTGACCGAGCGAATATAATTTAATAGAGAAGAACCACTTAACATTAAATAAAGTATGTATGATGGTAATTATGACATGGAAAATAACTTGAATTCCGTTTCTAGATTATTTAACTCTATAATTTGTATGTAAAAGCCAGCACTTTTTTTTTGGTGTTACCTGTCAGCGCACCTGCCACCCGATTCCCTGCGGGGCGACAGAGGGGAGGCACGCGGCTCCGTAACCCACCTGTGGCACGTCGCCTTCGTCGTTGGGCCGACCACCGGTGCAGAGTAACTTGTCTTCAGTGGTCGGCCCGACAGAATATCCCGATCGCGGGGTACCCTCCCCTCACGACGTCCCTCCACGGGGACGTCGGTCACCGTCGCGCGGTCAGCCTCACAGACAGTGACAGACTGAATCCCCGGTCCAGTCACCCGCAGGTAAAAGCCACCTTTAACTATAATTTAAATAAATCTGCCATCACATCCAAAGTAGACAGTTAAGAATAGGTTTATATTGCGAGTTTACTTTAGTAACACTCCGGCCTGTCTTTTAGGATTTTTTCTGTTATTATTTTCGTTAATTGTAGGTTTATAAAGTTAGCGTGATTTTCTTTCGCTGAATGAATAATGATGATCCTTGTACAGGATATCATAGAAAGAAAAATTTAGCTATATAATATATAGTTTTTTATTAATGGATTTTTAAATAGTACTGTCAGCTACGTTTCAAACAATATCTTATATCTTTAAACGAGCAATTCTTGTATATATATATATATATATATATATATATATTCAGGATCTCGAAAACGGCTCCAACGATTTTGATGAAATTTGGCATACTAGAGGTTTCGGGGCCAAAAAATCGATCTAGCTATGTTTTATTTTATAGAAAATATTGTTTTGTCGGTGTTTATAGATAATCAATACAATGATATAAAAAGTCAATAGAATATGGATTTAAATTTCAAGAGCGGCGCTAGCTCAGTTGGGAAGTTGTCCAGTTTTTTTTGTTTTGTTTTGGCATTCAAACATCGTGGGATCGAATCTCGATGTTATTATTATTCTCTTTTTTAATTTTTGATATTTTCCATTATTTAATTTTTATTTTTTATTAATATATATCTAAATAAATTCGACAAAAATACAACAAAAATATTCCGAGCGAAGCTCGGTCAACCAGATATTCTAGATAATAAATATGTTATTTATTCAACCATTCGTTGACGTATATTAGACTCAAGGAAGAAGGTATTGTCAAAATGATCTTGATGCACAGGTAAGTTGGCGATTGTAGTTAATACTATGAAATTCCCAGTAGAGTACTATTATCCATTTTCCTGTTGAACCATTTGCTAGTTTTACGTGTCTTAAGTTACTATGGAGTCACTTTGTATTCTTAACCCATCACAACAAAGGTATGAAAATATCAAAAATAATTTCACAATTAGCAAACAATCTTACAAAATGAGGTGTAAATGTTGGCTTCGAAAATTGTTTACTCAAAATTTTTTGTAGCTTTTATTCGAATATTGTTAATTTATAATTTGTGTGTAAAGTGAGTGTATTTGTACTCTTTTTTTTATTGTTAACTGTGCCAATCGAGCAAACAGTACACCTGATGGTAAGTGTTGCTGTGGCTCTTGGACCTTTTGGAGTGTGAATGCATGCAATGAAATTCGGTGATACTAAAGGCATCACTAAAACCCGCCACACGCAAACACCATCAGAAAGTTGGGCTGCCGGCTCTCTCGCTTACCGAACGAAGTGCAGCGGACTTTGATTTTCTGCGAGAGTGTGGTTACTACCTCGGACGGACCGGCGGCGCACGTCTGTAGACACACAACTGTAAACAGTGTGGTCCTATCACTATATGAATTTTTCTCTTTCTTATTTTTTTTTTAATTTTATGTAATAAGTTTGTGTTAGAAACCATTGAGATTATTAAAAAGCCTGTACTGAGTTAGAAAACAATTCACAACCCACTTTCCCATAGGTATCGTAAAAGACGTAACACGGCGAAAGTAATATTTGTGTATATAATATTAGCAGTAACTTAATTGTAAGACTTAAAACTGCCAACGTTGAAATTTGAACCTTTATGTGGTTAACATCTCGAGTTTCAAGTTTAAAACTAAATAAATAAGCAAATGCGTATTTGCCTTATAAATATTGACTATCTGTTAGGTCACATCAATGCATGGAGCCCGCACAAGTTCCCACTGTTAGACTCGAGCCTCCCCCGTAACGGAAAGGAAAACTTACTAATCCACGCTGGTCAAACGTGTTAGCATAGGGTTTTATATCGAGTTTTCCTTCTTTTACATAGATGTTATCTGCATACCTTACTCGTATTTTACGACATCCACGGGCAAGAAAGGGAGTGTTAAATTGTATTCTTACTCCGGCATTACACGGATTACTAAGTTATGTATGAAACCGCATCGAATACTAGGTATACATGTAGTACTAATGATATAACAAAAAAAATAATAAAATATAAAACTTTCACTCAACATTCATGCACGCAATTTAGTTGTTCGTCAGCGGCCTTAACATTAGGAAACACAAGGGATTTTGTCGTTAAAAGCTGGGGTTGGGTGTCCTCGGTACTTCCTGCTTAATAAATGAATGTTTGTAGAAACGGACAGACGTTTTGTACACAGTAAAGCCTTGTTAAGGGAAATTACTTTACAACTTCTTTTTGGACTCCTAAATATTATGCAGGTATATAGTTAAAGTAGTATTACACGTCGCAGCTCTTACTCCTCCGAGCGCTGGGCTCGAGTATCCTACAAATTAGAAGGGACATTGCTTAGAATAATAACGTATAGAAGGATAGTGTCAATACTTTGAAAGTTCGAAACATGAATCTAAAAATACTAATGGCGCGCAGACGATTACACACGTGCACACGCACACCACTATAAAAATTATGAAATCAAATTTAGTTTTTATTAACATAAATCGTCGAAATACTTTTAAAAATAATGTTAAAAACCTTTTTAAGTTTTTCAAATGTGTTATGTCAGCATTTGAATGCACAAACCGTCATAATTACCTATTTATTTTTTAATAGTTGCGTACGTACGTGCCGTACACTGTACAATGCCTTGTACATTACGGAACGGTTCCGACGTAAGCTCCATTAGGCTCCAATTGAAATGCTTCACTTTTTGTGCGCGAATTTACCTTCTATACGTTATTATTCTAATGGACATTGACTAATACACATTACTCATGCTGATCAGGTGTACTATAGGGTTTTAAGTTTTCGTGCTCTTGCATAGATGTTCATCATTTCAGCTCATGTACGTCTCACTGTTGGGCTCGAGCGTCCTCCACATGTCAGTCAGACAGGTTGGTATAGGGTTTTATTTCGGGTTGTCCCTATTTTGCATAGATTGTATATGCGTAATTAATCCCATAGTCGTCTTTTACGACATCCGCGGGCAAAACAGGGAGTGGAGAATTGTATTCTTATGCCATCACCACATAGAAGTTACTGCATAGATGTTTTGAGCATATTATATACTTTAGTCGTATTTTACGGTACCCACAGGCAAGGTAGAATAGCTAAGAGCAGGATAAAATAGCAATAAATATTTTTATGATCTTCTTTGGGAATACAACTGTTGAGCAGATGCCTTCAGATGAAATTGGCTCAGGTCTACGTAAAGTCTATGTAAAAATGCATCGAATTTCTTCATTAGATTCACTTATTTCGACAGAAAGAAAAACAAATGAAGAACGGCGTAAAACAACATTGTTTTTAGAATGTAACTTTTTTAATAGTGTTAAAACCAGCCAGATGCAATTAGCCAAAGAGATTTTATTGTAAGTTAATTTTAAACAAGCCTTGCTGGCATAATCCTTACTGGCATAATCCTTACTAATATTCTAAATGCGAAAGTTTTTTTTTATTTGTTACGCTTTCATGCTTAAACCACCGAACCGATTTCAAAAATTCTTTATAATAGGAAGCCGATATTAATATAGCCACCAATATTAATATATATCTAAATAAGTTCGTCAAAAATACAATTTACGAAAAAAAAGAATTATACCGAGCAACGCTCGGTCAACCAAATATTGTAAAATTTATCTATACCAATAAATAAAATTGGAGTGTCTGATTGTAATGTCAAAATAATAGACATTTTCATTCTCACACGGTTATTTGCACTATAAATATGCCTTTTTTTTTTTTTTTTTGGGTGGGCTATGGTAACCGCACGCGCGGTCCTGTACGTCCGGGGCGATGAAAGGACGGCGCGCGGGCCCATAACCCACCCGTACCCACGTCACCTCGTTGTTTGTTGGGCCGACCACCGGAGCAGATGTGACTTGTCATCAGTGGTCGGCCCGACGGAATACCCTTTCGGGTAACCTCACCTCTCGACGTACTGGGACGTCGGTCGCCATCGCGCGGTCAGCCTCTCTGCGGGTGACGGACAATTCCCCGGTCCGATCACCCGCGGCCTCAGCTAGGGCGGCATTAGGCGCAGATACCCGCGCCTGCGCCGCCCCAGTCGCCGGCGGCGGAACGTGTCGCCGAATAGGAGCTCTACTCGCACACGATCCGCCGCCTCCTTCCGTGAGATTACGGCCTCACAGAAGGCGGCGACCGCGTCCCAGTTCCTAACGCTGTCGAGCATCTCCCTGGCGATGGTCGGCAGCGTCAGGTCGGCACCGATAATCGCGACGAGTTCACGGCGCTCCCCCTCCCACGCAGCACACTCCTCGAGCATGTGCTGCGCCGTGTCCTCGTCGCAACTGCAGTGGTGGCAGGACGGTGTGCTCTCCCTCCTGACAATCTTGTGCAGGTACTTCCCAAAACACCCGTGCCCCGTCAGCACCTGCACCAGTCGGAAGGAAAGCACCCCGTGCGTCCGCTCCAACCACTCCATCAGCACCGGCCGGAAGGCCTCGACGGTCCTGACACCGTACCGAGGACTCTCCAGCCGGACTGCCCAATGGGCAATGACTCCTCGGCGGGCGTCGACCCGCCAGGCGGTGATCTCCTGCAAGGAGACCATACTGCCGCGGGCGCGCGTCTCCAACACCCGCCGATAAATGTCGGCGAGCATCTCCGTCCCACGGGGGAGTTCCGGCCAGGAGGCACGCTGCCTCCGTTGCCACCGTGCGGTAACCCCGTATGGCCCTGATCGCCATGACCCTCTGTGGTCGCCACAGGAGGGCCCTAAGACGGACGGTCAGGGACCCCGCCCACACCGGTGCGCCATACAAGGCCATCGACCGGATCACCCCCGTGTACAGCTGTCGGCACATAGCACTGGGTCCACCCACATTCGGCATCAGCCGCGAAAGCCACTGGACGCCGCGCCGACAAGCCGGGGAACAAGTCGGTGGAGATGCTCCCGGAACCAAAAATGCCCGTCGAGCACCAGGCGCAAGTACTTCATGTGGGCCTGGATGCTGATGGTGACCGACTTCAAGGTGATCGAAGCGACGGCGGGAGGCCCGGCGGTATGAAGACCATGGAACAAGAGGACCTCCGTCTTTTCGAGGGCTACCCTCAACCCCAGCGCTTCGATCCGCCTGACAACCTCCTCGGTGCCGAGAGTTGCCAGGCGTGCCGCCTCCTCTAGCGTCCCACCCCGGGCTGTGACGAGTGTATCGTCGGCGTAGCAAATTACGCCCAGCCCGGGTGGGAGACTTCCTCTCAATGCCCAGTCGTAGCCGATGTTCCACAGGGTCGGACCCAGAACCGACCCCTGTGGGACACCGCACGTCATGGGCGTTCGCAGAACGTCCCTTACTCGGTCAACGTAGAGGACGCTGCGCCCCTCCAAGTAGTCTGCCACCAGCCGCCTGAGGTACACGGGCACCCCGTGATACCTCAGCCCCTCCCTGATGCAGCTGAATGGCAGACTGTTAAAGGCGTTGGCGATGTCCAGGGACACCGCCAATAGGACTCCTCCGCCGGTGACGGCCTCCGCTACCACGGCCTTCAGGCGCAGCAGGGCCGCGATCGTCGAACGCCCTCTCCGAAAACCAAACTGGACGTCCGACAGATCGGGCCCGATCCCGACGAGATGCCGCACGATGCGGGCAGCCAACATCCTCTCTAGCAGCTTGCCCGCATCATCGAGCAGCACGATGGGCCTGTAGGCCGAGGCCGACTCAGGAGACCGTCCCAGCTTCGGCAGGAGAACCAGCCTCCCCTCTTTCCAGCACCCAGGGAACTGCCAGGACGTCAAACAAGCGTCGAACAGTCCCCTGAGGCGTGATCCCAGGTGCTCGAGGACCAGGGCCAACACACGGTTCTGAATATCGTCGGGCCCGGGGGCGGTGGATTTGACTCGCATACGCGCCACCGCCGCCCCCATTTCCGGCTCCGTGATGGGCGGAGCACTTTCATCGTCGGCCTCCTGGTCGCTGTCCGGCGAAGCCATGACCGGGGGCGTGTGCTCCGCCCGCCGTGGAAAGAGGTCCTCGACAACTCTGGTAAGGAGGCTGGACTGGAGAGTCTCGGTGAGGGGGGGGCCCGCCCGCGGAGCTTATTCAGCGCCGCGAAGTAGGGGCGACCCCAGGGGTCACGCTCTGAGACTGTCCAGCATCTCCCGCCGTCTAACGACCTTGGCGGTACGGACGGCCAGCCTGAAGGCAGACCGCGCACTGCGGTAAGCCTCGTACAGCTGGCCCTCCCGCTCAGCGTCGCGGTGACGCGCTTGGCTACGGGTGTAGGCCCTCCGGGCACGTATGCATGCGGCCCGAAGGTCCGCCACTATAAATATGCCTAAAAATCATTTTATATTTTTTTTTTGTCTGTCTGCCTGTTTATTCTGGGTAATTTTCAAAACGGCTGGACCGATTTCAAAAATTCTTTCATCAATGGAAAGCTATAATATCAGGGAGTAACTTAGGCTATGTTTTATCCCGATATTCCTACGGGATTGAGAACCACATGGGTAAGGCCACTGAAAAGCGCCGTAGCGAAGCGAGGGCGGGTTGCTAGTTGACAATAGTTTTATGACCAGCGGCCCACCTGACATCAATCCTCCTTGAAATTGTAATTGTTAATGAGACAAACAAATAAATGCTTGTTAGAGTTTACCCAGGTTAATATAAAGTCCTTAGTCGCCTTTTACGACACCCTCGAGCAATATAGAGCTCGTTAGTATTCGCAGCTGCTACCACACAGCACGTCTAAGACCATTTTCTTGTATATCCTTACTAATATTATAAATGCGAAAGTATGTTTGTTTGATACGCTCTCATGCTTTAACCACCGAACCGAATTGAAAAATTCTTTCACCGATGGAGATCTATAATATCAGCGAGTAAATTAGGCTATATTTTACCTCGGTATTCCCACGGGAACGGGAACTACGCGGGTAAGGTGACTTAACGGTTACCAGTTAAAATATAAAATATACTTTAAAAAATAATTTTAAAGTATTTTTCTTACTTTTTATACATCGCGAACTACAAAATCCAAGTAAATTTTATGGTACTGAGCAAATTGTACTAAAAAATCGTAATCGCTATCTCAAAATTTCACACCAATTTATTTCAATTTTCTGCCAGAATGCGTATCCTAGTAACATTTGAGTAAAGAATAAAGCAAAATCCTTGTCGTTCGGTTGCTATAGAGCAGCCTGGAATCCTCTTTGATAATATTTTTGAGTTTCCCTTCGAGGCACTTTAAAGGCGATCAACCGTGAAGCCGAAACCACTAAGACCAAATAAAATATAAGGAAACATATTTAAAGTATTTTTAGTGTGGCAATATTAACAATATTTTTAATAAGTTTTTAATAAGTAAGAATACAGCTCACCACTCCCCTACCTGCCCGTGGATGTCAAAAAAGACGATTAAGGGATAGAATACGCATATAAAATCTATGCAAGAGAAGGAAAACTTGAAATAAAACCCATCTGACCAGCATGGTATAGTAAGATCAAATTCCCTCCTATTGTGGAGGAGGCTTGAGCCCAACAGTGCGACGTATACGAGCTGAAATGATGAAATGAACGATGATGGCTACGTGGGTGTCTTAACAAACGACTGCGAGCTTTAATCCAATTTAATGCCGTCTGGTGAAGAATTATAAATCCATGGTTTGACTTCAGGGCGGCCGGTATAAAATTACTGTCAAATTTTTTGTAAAATACACGATTGAAGAAAAGTATATATTGGGCTTACCCCTAGTAATAAGCATAAGTGCAAGATAATGATGATGATGATTTATAATATTCAGTAGTGGTTTTTATTTAAGATATATTTATGGGAAAATCATCGTCATCATCTCAACCCATATCCACTGTTGGGCTCGGGCTAGACGTGTTGGGAAGGTTGGTTTTGTTTCGAGTTTCCTTTCTTTTGGATAGATGTTATATGCAAGTTACCCTTAGTCGCCTTTTATGACAGCCACGAGCAAGAAAGGCAGTAGTGAATTGTATTTTAATTCCGTTATACCAATAAAAGTAAATAATAAATATATTAAAAATGGGGTATTTGAAATCAATCATGACAGTCAAAATAAAAACCTCTCAATGCTATAATAATACTCAGTAAAAGTAATATTTGAATCTAATTTATACTTTTATAGAACTGAATCTGAATTGTTTAAATCCTTCTTTGAAAGAATTCACGTCAAAAACTATCAACCAGATTTGAATAAAACTTAATCAAGAAAGGTTCTAGCTATTTCAACCTAATCAGCAATTCGGTACAATTATAGTGCGGTGTTAAGCCTACAAAGTTAGTACGTTTAAGATAAATGTCTTATCTATATATTCTATCTATTGAGCTGGCCATCATAATGCCTTGACTCCAGTAGTCCGTCCGTTGAGCTACCCTTTCGAATACTTGCCTACATCACCTTCTCGACATCAAATTAGCTTTCCATCTCCTAATTCGGTTGGTGGCTATGGATGGACGATTAATACTCATAAAAGTTTATACTTTTTGTGTGGTAGGTGTTTTGAGTCCAGGGTGATAGATGGGCAGCGTCCGGCGCCATAACACCGTATTCCTTCCTCATCGTTATTGGGCCGACCAATTGCACCGATTCCATGACATCCAGGGCCGATAAAGGGTTATCCTACTAATACAATGATAGCATACCTTTTGTAAGAATGTATGAATGTTTGTTCTAGTTTCATAGTACAATTTTAATAAAGCGGTACAGTATTACATATTTAATATTAGGATAATTA
Organism: Lymantria dispar; assembly: GCA_032191425.1. NCBI lineage: Eukaryota > Metazoa > Arthropoda > Insecta > Lepidoptera > Erebidae > Lymantria > Lymantria dispar. Next base: position 23,263,995 of record CM063452.1, on the reverse strand, counting down.
GATTAGAATTATTAGGATTATATTAAAATTGTAATGAATAGAAGCTATATATTATCATTATCTTACTTCCATCTCAATTATTAATAAAACTATTTCACAGATTTTATCGCGTTTATTTTTGATTTTTGATTGCCCGACGTTTCGAACACTTTACAGTGTTTATGGTCCTGGGCGGACTAAGATGTCTTACTTCTAATAAGTCATCGTTATTACAGAGACTTATCTACCCGCTAGTGACATTAGTTATTAAATTTTGACCCACATTTTGATATCAATTTATTGCCAGTACAAGAAAAAAAATACTTTATATGAAAAAAATATATTGCTTATGGTTAGTAATTATTAAACATTAAAATTGTAGTAATCATTATAATAATTCATTAAACCTAACAACTCTAATATATCCTATCTATATCCTACCTCAATTATTCGGGGTCAACTCTATATGTATTCTTATTTCACAGTACATATTGCAAAAGTTTTGATAATAGTTTTATAGTAGGTATACTAGCAACCCGCCCTCGCTTTGCTTCGGTTTCAGTCGCCTTACCCGCGTAGTTGCCGTTCCCGTGAGAATACTGGAATAAAATATAGCCTATATTACTCCCCGATATTATAGCTTTCCATTGGTGAAAGAATTTTTGAAATCGGTTGGTTGGTTTCAGCGTAACAAACAAATAAACAAACAAACAAACTTACTTTCGCATTTATAATATTAGTAAGGATAAAAAAAGAATTAGTTTATCAGACAGCATCAAATGGAGATGGTCCAGTTCGATGTAGCGCTCCCAAAGAGGAGTAAACGTCCTATGTTCTTGGGCATTACTTGAGGTGGTAAAGAGTAGTACTTTCTCGAGGTGAGTCCACGAGCAGCAAATGTGTTGGTACGATGAAGTTATGATGCATATGGAAACGATGCCTTGACTTCGTCGTAACCGAGGGACAGAAACAGCATGTCGTTTTTAGCTGGTAGTGGCGCTGGCACTTAATCGACGCCGAGCATACCTCATCTACCAAAGGTAGACGCGTAAAGACTGCACTTTACCATGCGAAAAAAAAAACTAGTAGCCACTACTACACAGCTCCCACAACTTCCTTCTTGTATATTATATAAAAATTATATTTTAAAAAGCTAATAGTAGTTTAGAGTAAATTAAAGTCAATTTTTCTGATTTAGATAAGCTATATATAATTTATAAAGAGATTTTATAAATTCACCAGAATACGACATGCTTGAAATAATTTATTAGGACATTATGAAAACGTTACTTGGCAACCGTCACTGCGCGTAGTAGGTAATTTACTTGTTCTGCGGTCACTGCTGTTAACAACTTCCAATTAAGTTAATACCGGAGTATTATTTATTATTTTAAAATGTTCAGTAATGTATTTTCTAATTAATTCGGTTTATACGAATTATTCGTAGAACATTCATTTTGAAAACAAGCGTTTTATGCTTTTGTATTAATGAAACAGAAAATATCAAGATCTTGTAATCTATTATTTTTACAAAAAATATCTCCGCTTTATAATATGATGAACAAAGGTATGTAAGTAATCTGTAACCTCAGCAATGACTTGAATTGAAACTATTGGTTCAAATCATCGTATAAATCAATGACAATTGATGTCGGTAAACATAGCATATTTTTCTTTATATTTCTCACAAAACCTTCAGTTTTACGTCAACACTTTTTACACTAACGACACTCAGATTTTAAGCAACTTTTAAAGCATTAATTAGTAAAAATACAGGCAGAAAGCTGTTAAGTGGAGAAATGTGCTCAAAAACTTAGTAGACTAACTTACTAAACTTACTAGTATTTATATTGTGATATTGGGAGGCGGATATATGGGGAGACTAAACTATAAAGTACAACACTGCGACTAACTATAAAAAAGAACTAAACTCATGATGACTAGGATATCCACCAGAATGAGCGACGGTACCCGAAAGGATATCCTGCCATGCTGACCACGGACGACGGTACCAGTGGTCAGCTTAATGGCGAAAGGGAGAGGAATACGGTGGGTTATGGGATCGCGCGCCGCCCTTGTGTCGCCCCGGACGTAGTAGAGGGCGGTTGGAGTAGCTATAGCCCGTCCGTAAAAAAAAGTATATCCACCAGACTACTTTATAAATCTTTATTTTGGTTTAACTCATATGTTTATAAATAATAATTTCTTATTTCAATAAAAATTAAAATCAATTAGTGTAGAATTCATATATTAGAATATGTAACTAAATATGAGACAATTGGTTAGAACAAAAAAAAACTGTAACGACCTTAGTCTAAACATAGTGTTTGTCTTAAAATATTCAAGATGGGGTAGCTACACGCATGTCAAGCGGTAATTTGGAAATGGGTTGGACATGAACAACACGCGATGATGGTCAAATAAAAATGTTCCTTATTTTTACAACTGATGTACTCACATCAAATATTTAATTTACGATGCAGACATCGGTAAAAATAAAAAAGCATCAATGCCTATCAAACTGTAAAAAAATAATGCAAATGGAATTATTTTAATTATGCATATTAAACATAGAAAATAGAAGAGTTTTTATGGATTCTATCACCGTAGTATTTGTTTTTCTTTTTTTAATATGCCGAATAATGTGCAGCATTCCTGGTCATATATAGATGTTAGTTATCAAATTATGAGCAATTTTTTGATAATAATAACTACCATTAGTAAAATAAAATAAATCTATATTAAAAAACTCTATATTGTGTTCAACCAGTTATTATCTTATAATTAAACATTAAATTAGAGTAATCCTGATTATACTTTTATTAAAATACAGATAAGTGTTATAGACCATAATAAGATTTATCCGTTTGGTGACGAAGTAAGAATACAAATCACCACTCCCTATTTTACTCGTGGATGTTGTAAAAGACGACTGAGGGATATAATACGCATATAACATCTATGCAAGAGAAGGAAAACCCGAATTAAAACCCTATACCAACCTGTTTGACCAGCATGATATAGAAAGGTTAATTTCCCTTCTACTGTGGAGAAGACTCGGACCCAGTAGTGGGACGTATATAAGCTGAAATGATGAAGTTTTATGGAAATCATATACTTATTGTATTATACATCTAGTGAAATCTTATTGAATAATGATAATAACAAAAAATAATGATTATACGATAATTCGTAATCCATTACTTTGTCAGAAAGATTCAACCGGGATTTGGATCAAGATTGATGAAATGAATGTTTTTACTAAAATAGTCACCCTAATGGTTTGGAAAATTGAAAAATGAATATATTGATTCATTGAAATGGATTATGTATTGGATTTTGATATATTTTTAATAATAAAAGATTTTGAAAGATCTATGCTAAGTGCAGCTACAAATAAGGTTAATTTATTTTAATACTGTACATTTTTTCTGTCTGGTTTCGGACTTAGAATATAATTTATCACTCCCTTTCTCACCCGTGGATGTCGTAAAAGACGACTAAGCGCTACAACATGCGTATAACATTTACGTGAGAGAAGTCAAACTCGAAATAAAACCCTATACCAACACGTCTGACCCGCGTAGTGTAGTAGGCCAGTTTTCCTTTCATTGTGAAGAAGGCTTATGCCCAACAGTGGGATATATACGAGTTGAGATGATGAAATCATAAAAGGAGATATATTAAAAGGAGAAAATTAATTGCCACATATATGAAACTGGTAATTTTAACATTATTTTTGTCAAATCCTAACCACCGTAATAACTTGTGAATTAACAATTCATTGCTGCAACATATCTTCACAAATACAGGCAGCAAATGACCAAAAGACCTAGTAAATTCCTATTCTTCCGAATGACTAAATAGTATCAAAAAGGTACTTTTGGGGTGGGGTCCGTACGTGGGGTCATTTAGTTTTTAAGTTTGACTCGTGGCTTCCTTGTCATTTAATATTAATTGACCATATGCAAATTAACAGATAATTGTAAATGTCTAAATGTATTATTATTGTAATAAAGATACCATCAAAAACAAGACTTGTAAAAAAAAGCCAAGCCTCGCAACTGAATTCTTCTACCATAAAAATTTGTGAGATCCATGTTATACCAAGTCGGTTAACTCATTCAGTCCCTGTTTAAGGCACCTTTCTTCTTAAGTTATTACGAGGCTTGGCTTTTTTTTTACAAGTCTTGTTTTTGATGGTATCTCATTTCTTTTTGTAGATAGACCTACTTATTTGCCTTTTTGGTACCTTCTACTTCTTGAATACCGACAAAGGATTTTCTTAGAGTAAACTCTCTGAAAAATGAGACATCCCTCCTTTCCGCTTGAGTCAATTCTATCTAAACTAAGCGGAGAGATGTAGAAATAAAGAAATTTGATTGGTTTTTCGAAACACATCTCCTCTAGTCTCCTCTCCGCTTTGATGGCAATCGAGCCTAATGATGGCGTTCTTTCTTTTAGATAAATTTGAGGCAATTTAGTTTGCTTAATACTTTGGGAGATTTTGGTACAATTTCATAAGACACGTCCCACTGTTGCTTTTTCATTAAGTTGGTTGACCATTTTACAAGTTATCTTTGAACATAATTATATCTAGGTATCTATCTACACCTATTATGCCAATCATCATTCAGCCTATCGCCGTCCACTGTGGAACATAGACCCCCCCCTCATGCTTCACCATAAAGTGCGGTACTGTGGCACCTGCGTCCAACGACGCTAAAGGGTTGCCATGACTAGAGCTCATTTTTCTTCGCCATATGAGGAATAATGACGTAGTCGCCACGTTTGGTAGGCGGGTTGGTTTCGCAGTGAGATATCATACATTTCCCCGGCGAGAGCTGCTGCCCACTCTTCTTCCAGTTGAATCTTTTTTTTTAAATGACAACGCCTTGCACTAAGGGAATAATAATCCTTATATTGTGGGGGACTTTACAAACATATAATTCAACATCGCATCATCATCGCAGCCCTCATATGTCCCACTATTGGGCTCGGGCCTTCTCCACAATGGGAGGGAATTTAACCCACTATACCATGCTGGTCAGCCATGTTGATATAGGGTTTCATTTCGAGTTTGCCTTCTCTTGCACAGATGGTATGTGCATATTATATCCCATAGTCGTCTTAAACGATATCCACGGGCAAGATAGAGAGTGGTGAATTGCGGAAAGAACATATAATTAACCGACACAAATTACATTCAGACTCAGAATAACAATTTGTTGATCGTACAAGGTGTTGTCTTGCATGGGATTCGAACCCGCGACACTAGCGCGGTACGTTGGTGTCTTAACCACTACGCCATCTGCGCAATTTATAGCCGGTTTTTAAGATTTCCATATCACGATGGGCAATGATGGCGACAAATGTATTCTTATTTTTTACAAAGTTACATTTCATTAACTGCAAATGTAACTTTGCAATCCTATATATTTATATGAGTTTACAAAATTATTTATGCAGTTAGTGTATCTCGGAAACTGGATGATAATTATAATGTTCCATAATTTTTCCTTTATTTATACACTAAATACTAATTGTACTCTAAATTGGAAGCTTCTATGTTGGCTAGAAGTGCCACTTTAATATTGATGATCGGTCACTGACTGACCGATCATCATCATCATCAGTGAGTGACAAAATTACGAAATTTTGACTAGTTATAATTCTTAAACTATTGGTTTAAATTGAATAAAATTTGAAATACACAGTGTGTATACAATGCCTGCTAGGTTACTAAAAATTCAGGTTTGTAGTTTTATTAACAACGAAGTTATAGGGGGTCGAAAATGGCCTGAATGGCTTCGAGAAAAGTATGTTACGGCAGTTTTGCGTTTTGCCCGACTTTTTTTTTGCTCGACTTGGTGGGGGCACTGCCGTGCCCCCAGATATCAAAAAGGTTATGCTTAATTAAGTCTAGTGACTAATATTTTATTATAGTGATATTTATTTACTTATTTAAGACAACACCCTGCATTAAGGAAATAATCCTTGTATTGCGGGGGACTTTACAAACATACACTCATTTGCAAAAAAAACGGGCACCTAAGCAATGAACCATTTCAAATGTTAATATTTCTTTGTTTGATAATTATAGGTAGTTTTATCCACACAATTTGCTAAATTAATAAGAAAATAATCGTTTTCATCAGTATTTCATAAAATTTAGATACAATTTATGGGAAATAATGCTAAACCTCGCTAGTAGTGTATATTCGCTAGTAGTGCATATGCTCATGAAGTAAAAATAAAAAAGTTTTTTTGTTTGTTTTTCTTTAATAAAGTAAAAGCAGATAAATGTTTAGTATCGAGTGTGACCCCCTCTAGCTAAAATCACAGCTTGAATTCGTCTGGGCATGCTAGCGAGTATATCCCGGATACTTGCTTGCGGAATACGTTCCCACTCCGCAGTAATCACATTCTTCAGCTCTCTGATGGTCTGCGGAGCCGGGTGTACTGATCTCACACGCCGTTTCAGAACGTCCCAGACATGCTCTATGGGATTGAGGTCGGGACTTCGAGCTGGCCAATCCAAACGACGAATGCCGACCTCTTGCACATACGCATTAACATCGCGGGATCGGTGGGCGCGAGCATTGTCGTCCATAAAAATCGAGTCTTCACCTAGAGCGGCCAATGCGGGTTGTGCATCAGAAATTAGAACTTCCGTTATGTATCGATGCCCAGTCAGTGAGCCGTTTTCAATGAAGACTAACTCTGTACGATCCATTGAATTTATTCCTGCCCAAAACATAACAGAGCCCCCACCATAAGGTGTGATTTCTTCGAAACATGCCTCTGCAAAGCGTTCTCCTTGTCTTCTTAGCACTCGCCGACGTCAATCTTCACCGAACAGAGATATCCTGGCTTCATCAGAGAACAAAACCCTATTCTAATCGTCTTGAGTCCATGATTCACAATTTCTAGCGAACCTAAGCCTGTGAACTCTGTGCTCACGGAGTAATTTGGGGCCGCGGGCCGGGCGGTGACTGCGTATATTGGCAGCGAGAAGCCTCCTCCTGACCGTCCATAGACTAATATGCACATTTCTTACTTCTTGGAGGTTGTTCTTAAGATCCACATACGAAGATTTGCGATTTCTCAATGCGCGACTCATAAGAAAACGATCATCCCGTGGTTGGGTACATGGTTTTCTTCCAGAACCAGGCCTTCTCTCGACGGAACCAGTCTCCTGATATCGCTGCCAGGTCCTTTGGACTGTCGAGCGACTAACATTTAGCCTCCTAGCCACGAAACATTGGCTGCAACCCTCTTCAAGCAGCGCGATAATTTTGGTAGCTTTTACCACTTTATCTACCATTTTTGATACAGCCAAACAGCATTAAATAAAGCTTTGACAGTCAAGGATATGAAATTAATCGATAAAAATTGAATAAAAGTTATGAAAGTCGATGTTAACTTCTGGAACTTCGCGCCAAAAATGTAGGATAAAAAGGGGTTTTCTGTAAAAATGAACATCAAATGAAAAATTGAATTTAGAACGTACTTTTTTAAATACCACAGCATTTTTAAAACCGGCCAGTAACGTGTACAAACGATTGAAACCTTTTTGGTATTGTATCTTTTTAAATATGAATGAAAATCAAAACCGCCCGTTTTTTTTGCAAATGAGTTTATAATTAACGGACACAAATTACATCCAGACTCAGAACAACAATTTATGGATCGCACAAAGTGTTGTCCCGCGTGGGATTCGAACCCCTAACACTGGCGCTGTAGGCTGCTATCTTAACCACTACGCCATCTGTGCAGTCGTATATTAAATACATAATAATTCTGAAATACTTGTTTCTTTCTCTGGTAGCTATTTTCATGCCTTTTTTTTGGGGGGTGGGTTACGGTCGGCGCACTCCTCGCTTCACTTTGTCTAGGGTGACAGAGGGGCGTAAGCACGCACACCCGTAACCCACTCGTGACACGTCGCCTTCGTCGTTGGGTCCACCGCCGGAGCAGGGTGACTTGTCGTCAGTGGTCGGCCCGACGGAATACCCCCTGAGGAGTACCCTCCCCCCATGACGTGACGGACTAATTCCCCGGTCCAGTCACCCACGACCTCGGCTAAGGCGGCGTCGCTGGCGGCGGTTCGCGTCATCGAGGAGACGTTCCTCGCGCACGCGCTCCTGTCATCTATTGAGAATTAATGCTATTTATGTAAGAGGGGCTATTTAAAAAGTAATTTATTGAAGTGAAGACTTCTTTTGACGCACCGCACACACATTATTTATTTATTTTCGTAGACTGTAAATGAGGCTTGGGCTGACTACAGACGACAAAGAACCCGGTACCGGTGATGGGCCCAATGGTGAAGAAGAGGGAATACGGTAGGCTATAAGGCTACATGTCAGCCTTTCGTGGGATGAATCATAGCCCACCAAAACAAAAAGCTGTAAGTGAGGCTGATCCATCACGCTCTAAGGTGAAAGGCTCGACCGGGTGAAGTCGGGACCGCCGAGTATACCCGAGCGAGAAAGGTACTGTCAGCTGTACTCACTGCTGTGTTTACTATATTTAATTTGTACTAGCAATCCGCCCTCGCTTCGCTTAGATTTTAGTCGTTTTACCCGCGTAGTTCCCGTTCTCGTGGGAATACTGGGATAAAATATAGCTTAATTTACGCCCTGATATTATAGCTTTCCATTGGTGAAAAAATTTTTGAAATCGGTCCAGCCGTTTTAAAGATTACCCGGAACAAACAGACAGACAGACAGACAAAAATTTTTTAATCTGTAGTTTAGGTATAGGTGTCGTGCAAATAACTGTGTGAGCATGAAAAAAGCCTATTATTTTGACATTACAAACAGACACTCCAATTTTATTTATTGGTATAGAGTATAGATGTAATAATTGTTATTATTAATTATTATTAATTATTCAATAGTTTTAATAGTTATTTAAAGACTATATTGGCTTTAAATATGTGAAATGATAAAAATGAAAGAACAACGAAATACGACACTACAATTGATGGCGTTTTTCTATTACGATTGCCAATGAAGTTTTTTTTTTTTTACTTCTGCCGTGCGGTCTTAAGCACCCACATATTTTTATTATTTTTTTTATTATTAACATGTGTATAGCTTCATTATTGTACTTTTTACACAAATAATAATATAACTTAGTTGGTTAACTGTAGATCAATTAATAGCTTGAACTATTTTTTATAATTTGCAGTTAGTTTGTAAAGTAGAAATATGAAGTAAAATAATCAAATTTAAACTGTGATCGTGCCATATTTTCTCATAGGTACGATAACCAGATTTCGTATCCATAAATTTCAGCTGTAAGAAACTTTCCCCTTTTCAAAGTTGCGTAAGAAAGACCATATAAATTACGCCATAAATACTTTCCTCTCGAGGTTTCCTGTACAAATGAAAAATAATATCGTCGCGATTCCGAAAATTGGAGTACTCTAGCGAAAAAGTTTTTACGATCTTTCTGATAAATGCATACTTTCTTAATGAAACAGGGACACCTGAGCCAAAGTAATTAAAACTGATTGAATGCGCACTTACTTAACATTGAATTACTAAGTAAATTGGAATACTTAGAAAAGTTTGCTTACATGAATTGAAAATGAAATTGAAACCCATAGTATACAGACAAATTCGAAAGATTGGCAATTATGTGACTTTGACACTAATTTTGAAATCCAGTTTAGTTTGAAAGAAATACCAATAAAATAGCTGCTCTCAATCTCTGTATTGCTGCCATGTCATGGTCATACAAGACTGCAAGAGAAAACTTGAAACAAAACGTTATACCAACCTGACCAGCATGTTATATTATGGAGAAAGCTCAGTCCAGCAGTGGGACGTATTGAATATTTAATATATATTAAAATATATTATTTTCTTATTTCTTTGAGTATTTTAAATTATCTATTCTAAAAGAACATCCAACATGTCATCGTTATTTACATGTTTCTAATTTTTTTTAATAATATTGCCTCATATTCATGATTGGTCATTCAATCATCATCATCATCATCATCATCATCGCAGCCCACACACGTCCCACTGTTGGGCTCGGGCCTCCTCCACAATGGGAGGGAGTTTGACCTACTATACCATGCTGGTCAGACATGTTGGTATAGGGTTTCATTTCGAGTTTTCCTTCTCTTGCACAGATGTTATGTGCACATTATATCCCATAGTCTATACTATAGTTTTGGCTATTAATTGTCAACCTGTTTTGATGATTTTTTTATTACGATCAGAAGAAAAGCAGATTAAGAAACTAACCTAATGAATAAAAGTTATTATTAAGTTACCATACGACTATAAAAAAGTTACCAGTAACTTAAAAAAAATGCGCCTTACTAATAATCGGAAAATAAAAAAGAATACAAATTGAATACTGATTAACTACTGATCACAGTCTTTGAGGATCCTATCATCAAATTTTGATCTAATGATAATGAGACCGCTTGCCAAGTATATCTTTTCAAATCAAAAAGATTTTCCCAAATCGCTATCGAAATCTTGGACTAATCAAATAACAAAGACACATAAAAGAATATTCTTATGAAATGAGAACCTCCCCTTTTATAAACTCTTTTAAAAATCGTTATAAAATTCAAATAGTTTCATTTGACTTTTCTTGTATAATTATTATTATATATGTTGATAATAAATATATTTTCTAAAATTATAATAGATTGGTAAATTGCCCACAATAACGATAGTTATATTATCATTATTGTAGGGCATACTTTATTTTTCTCGTAATCATGGAAGCTTTATTCTTCTCCGAAACGTGAATATAAATAAATATCAAATCCTTAAAATCATCATTGATATAATGTACAAGAGATTTTATTTCGCAATTGTTAAATTTAATTTAATTTTTTTTTTTCAATAAGAAGGATGAACTCCTTGGAAAGCATATTGTTTTGTGAACGTTTATTATATAGTCCACACATCTAAGTAAACATAGCCAACTACACGATTTTAGTTCAACATACCTGAAACGACGTAAGTTCAGCAACAAAGCAGACTATCATCGACAGTGATATGTCGCTGCATCAGCTAGAAGTATAAATAAGTCGGCGATGTCGTCGACAGGGCATGTTCCGTTTGCGTCGAGCCAAGTGTTGCATTGATCTTGTGTCCCTTCAATCCGCTGCCTTCATCATTATTCGATAATAATGGTATCATTAGATAGTATATAGTTTGTACACTTCACTTAAACACTTCTGTTAATAAAATTTTTGTCACTGTTTTAGGCAAAGAAAACCATTTGCGTGTATTCGTATATTGTATAAATAAAAAAAAAACTGTAGCAAATAATTTTAAAGAATAATCTTTATTTATTATCATACTCGTAAAATAAGGCGCCTGAAATGTATTACGCGTTGTGTGTTAAGTTTTAAGTTGCGTTATCTGATTATAGAGTACATTTTAATTTATTTACATAAAAATACGAGTTATGAGAAATGTAGGTTTATCGAAAAAAAACATAACGACGGAATTAAAGAACACGATTTTGATTACGATACGATTTAGATATTTAGTTTGGGGTCCAATTTTAATCTTAAGTCATTATTTTGATATGCAATTCTTTTAAACGTGTGCATAAACTTAAACTCCTAATAGTTCGTTGATGGCTTAGATTTATAAATGGAATCAATAGATGACGTAACAATCGAAGTCTAGATGCTTTATTTGCTTTTTGATTCTTCCAGAACAATGTCTTCTTTCTATATCAGTTCAAAATTCAAAATTCGTTCTATACCAGTTAAAGGAGTACAATGATGTTAACCTAATGTATGAAGTCACATCCATATTTGTGATGTAATAAATGAAGGTTTTTAGAAATACTAGTGGTTGCCGAGTGGTCGAAATTCGATCATAATTTATTCAAATTATTTATCTGATGCTTTTTAATTATATATAAGTACATAGAGCAAGCTGTATTTCACTAACAACTAACATATAAGTAAAGATATTTATTAGACACCGTCATCGTAATTATGATTGTTCGACTTTCAGTTCGACCATAGACTTTAATCTTAAACATAAGTGTATCTATGTGTGTGTCGACTTCATAGTAGTGTGTGTCATATGTTTGTTTATTAATTTAAAGTACATATTTCTAATGCATTATTATATCAAATTTTAGTTTTGTTCACTGCTCCTTAGCTTAAGAATTAAACTGTGCTATATAATTCATGGAGCGGGCTATGCTCGGGATTTCTCTGCGAGATAGAATCCGGAATACGGAAATCCGCAGAAGAACGGGTGTAATCGACATATCACGAAGAATTAGCACGCTGAAGTGGCAATGGGCAGGCCACATCGCTCGACGAACCGACAACCGCTGGAGAAGAAAGGTTCTTGAGTGGCGACCACGTATCGGCCGACGCAGTGTAGGACGCCCCCCCACTAGGTGGACCGATGACCTAGTGAAAGTTGCTGGGCGTCGTTGGATGCAGGCGGCACAGGACCGCACATTGTGGCGCAACATGAGGGAGGCCTACGTCCAACAGTGGACGGCAATAGGCTGAAATAATGATGATGATGAATGATGATATAATTCATACTTGTCCATATGCGTTATTTTTGTAAAAAGGGGCACAAAGTCTTTGCTTTACGTATTAATATATAGATTTTGTAAAAATTTTACCATACTAATTAATGTCTTATTATGTTCTCATAGATTGATTACACTAAAATGGATAACCGCCAGTAGCGCCTACTTATTGTATACCGTCAGATTTTAAAATTATATAATATCGAATCTCATTTGAAATAAATGTAGTCAGTAACAAATATGTTAATGATTATAAAAGCTACTACACTCACTTTAATTTTAAGAATTCGGTTATCAACCAGCTAGAGAGCGCTATTTTCGATTGGCATTAAAAAGGCTAAACAAAGCGCCTGCTTAGCATAGGCTAATAAGAAATGTACAATTGAGTAGTTCATATATATGTATGTATAGTACAATGGTATAATTTATGATTCGATATGTAAATATTTATTATTTGGGGGCGTTCATAAAATACCTGAGATGTTTAAGGGGGGGAGGGGGTCGAGTCAAATCTCATCTAATCTTACGTTGGAGAGAGGGGGGGTCTCGGCAAATATCACGCAATTTTTTTCTGATTGAAACAAAAAAAATTATACTATTTTGGTCCATTTAATCCAGATTGTACATGCTTAAGATTTAATCTCTTAAATTGCATCGATTTTAAAATTGATAATAATTCATTCCAAAGTGAATATTGCGGTGAGTTCTTCTTCAATGCATATTTATATATTTTTTACTACATTGATATCTGTGACTATTAAAAGAATCGAACTGTTTGTCAAAGAGCAGTCAACTATCCACTGTGGCCAACCACTCCATCGGTTAAATGTTATGATCTGAAATTGAAAGAAACCGTAACTATTAGTTACGAGCAAAATACAATTATTTTTGTTGTCATATGGAAAGGCCTTTAGGAGGTTGATTTCTTTAGTTAGGAGTTTATTCCTGATAAAATTTCACAAAATTTAGATGGTAACCTAAAAAATTAAATAAATTACTTTATAATCTAAAATTTTGTGAATCGAACATTTTGAAAAATCTCACGTGAGATTGGGGGATGGGGGAGGGGGTTGAATAAAATCTCACGATATCTCACCAGGGGGGGAGGGAGGCACAGAAAATTTAAAAAACCTCACGTAATTTATGGACGCCCTCTTTGTAAATTAGTGACTTGACGAGTTACAGTTTTCAATTCAGAATATTTACATTATTACTAACTACTTAATATTTTTTTTAATTTTTGTATAAATTAAATACATTATACGAGCTAATTTAATAGAGAGATATAATAATATACTAATTTTATATCCTATTATAGCATATGCATATGGGAACTTTACGGAAATGTAAAAATAGATTTCTTTCAAGATAAATTCACAAAAAAATATTAAAAGTTAGTGAAAAAAATAACTATCAGCCGTTTTTTTCTAATAGTATCTACCGGATAATATTCTTTGGATTTCGTAATATTTCGTACTGACGATTTATTACGCTGTTAATACTGTGGTGACAAAGAATGTGTGTTCTACGAGACTTGCGTCACTAAAATGAATCAACTGAGTATGTTTAAGTGACTCTTTATACTAACATTTATCCTTCATCCACTAGGTAAATCTTTGTTAAGTAATTTTGAAAGATATTCCTATACATTTATGAAATAAAATTGAAAATGGCTTACAAATATTTCATGACTCTTTTAAGTGTTCGCACTTAACTTGTGAGTAGAGCCAAAAGATTAAAATAAAGACCGATCACGAGGTCTAGGGATTCTATGGACAATGATATAAATCATTCTAAAACCTTGTTTTCGGCTTGGTCCAAAACACCCAATCCAAGCTTACACGACACTATACCGAAGAAATCCAGGACGTCAGTTTGTACATGATCAGAATGACTCTGAAGCAATTAAAGATAGTCCAGAAGACCGGGGAATATTCCTCGGTAATTGGCCGCTGTGTGTAACGTTTACAAACTATAAGAAAACCTTTGATTGTGTCAAAATTTGGACGGGCTGCAGTCCTTTCAGCGGTACCCAATCAACTATCGATACATCGAAGTGTTTAAGTGCTTACATAGATGCGCTGGTATTTCTATCCGGGATAAGAGTACGATCCGATCCAGTTGCAGAAAAATGTGAGACAGACAGATCTTAAGAAAATGTTTCCAAATTCTTAGACTAGACCGGGCTCGTCATCAATATCTACGGCGAATGCATCACTCACCTTAGATAAGCAGACGATATCGCCCTTAGGCAAGTTTCATTGAGACCCTTGGCACTCTGCTCAATGATATCAGCAGGGTATCCCAACACAGGGGCGTAAGCACGCACACCCGTAACCCACCTGCGACACGTCGCCTTCGTCGTAGGGCCGACCACGGGGGCAGGGTGACTTGACGCCAGTGATCGGCCCGACGGAATACCCCGAGGGAGTACCCTCTCCCTTCGACGTCCCCTATTGGGTCGCCGATCGCCGTCGCGAGGCTAACCTCTCCGGGTGTGCTCGGACCAAATCCCCTGTCTGACTTACCGAAAGCTTAAGCTTAAATTATACATTTTATTAACTATATTATAACTACGCACATGACTATACTAATTAGCAATTTTATTTGAGATAGTCATATCCCTATCCACACTGAAATGTGCTGAAATGCTGCAATATAAATAAATATATAGATTATTTTAAAAGTCTATTGAAATTAACTTTTAACCTTGTATCTTAATTAAACATCGAACGTTTTATAATTAAACTTTAAACATTGTAATATTTCTGTTTCAATAACATACTTTTCGGATATTTACCATTTTTATATTGACCACGATTTTATATAAAATGAGCCCTTACTGGCTTTCTTTAGTAACTTGATTAGACTGTTACAATTCTGAATTTAATTATATAAAATTCTCCGAATACTGAAGACAATTGATCTTAAATGTTTTCTGTAGGCTTTGTTTAACATTTGTCTCGGCTACCAATTTGGGTCGATTTATTGGTACCCCAATTTCCATTAGCATTAATTAAACCTACATTCATCTGAAGGGCCTTCTTTGGATATAGATGTTCTAGAAATGTTATTAATCTATTCATTTAAGACAATAAATCCATATTATTATTATAGAATTAACCGTGCTAATTTTGAGAACTAATAGTGCAAATATTTTATACTACAGAAGTGAAGTAGTGAACAATGACTATAGACGTCAAAATATTGCGTAAAAGAGCGAATACGAAATGAAAAAATATTGATCCACGAGATAAATAAATATTTATCCTGCTAAGGTTTGATAGCCCGAGGCTAAGGTCTGATTGGACTCATAAGGACAGCGTAGGGTTTCATACTTTGCCATAATATATATATTAATTGCTTTGCGCGTTTTGAGCTGACCATTTATAAAATACCGTGTAGTACAGTATATACCGTGTAGTGATGGTTTAATAGCACAACGATTCACCATCACTTATTTGCCCACAAGAGCCGAACACTTAACTAGCTTAAAATGTTAAAAAAAACCCGACTGACAGCACTCAAATAGAATATATGTCATTAATTACAATCACCAACACGGGCAATTCTAACACTTAACCATCATGCGGAGGTAAGGCTGATGGTTAAATTTTTTATTTCTTATTCCATTTGCTTATTGGTGTACATTGTGTGTATGATTAGTTAGCTTAAGTTTGAAATGGATATTGCATGCATTTCGCACGTCTTTCTAATAACGTAAACTAAAAATATACATGTAATATGTTCAAATGGCTCGACCGAAGTCAATTAAAATTTTGCGTAGTCATAATTTGCACTTTGCCCTAGCCGAGGCTGCGGGTGACCTGACCGGGGATTAGTCCGTCATCCGCCGAGAGGCCGACCGCGTGAGGAAAGACCGAAGTCCTCCCCGAGGGGGGGACGTCGGCCGATGGGAGGGTACCCCGGGTAGGGGGTATTCCGTCTGGTCGGCCACTGATGACAAGTAACCCTGCTCCAGTGGTCGGCCCAATAATAGTCATCCGTAAAAAGCAAATTGTTGGTAAGTATATATATCTATTATTATAATATACCGTTAAATGTACCCAACTAAATTTGTTATCCATGAATAGGATCTCATAGGCTTAAAAATACAATACCTTTTACTTTCCCGTGGAAGTAGAAATCTCCGGGGAAAATTATAACAGCTACTGCAATTGCCAATCCACCTATCAAGGGTAGCGATAATGTCAATATCTTTACCTTGGGAAGGTATATCTCTAACCGCGGAACTCTATGGGCCTGTGGATAAAAATATTGTACTCAACATAAGTAGTAAATAATAATGAGAGTCGCATTTGAAAGCGCACTTAATGTTTATCTAATTTGTTTTTATTAATTTTGATTGCGGATCACCGTTTCTAAAATAAAACTATCAAATATTAATAATAATACACACAGTTTTTACATTATTATATCCTAGTATTTCATCGGGCACCTTTGTAGAACTCCAGCAATTGACTAATTTAAAAAAAAAATCTAATTGAAAGCTACATTATCAGCGAGTAATATAGGCTATATGTGGTTCTTGTATTCCTTCGAGAACAGAAACTACGTGCGTGACACAAGATTTTAAATTGAGCCGCGACTCCCGATATAATAAGGAAAAATTTAAATTTTCCCATTAACTACTAAACAAAACGATTCGACGTGTCAAGTTAAATAAAATATCTGATTGGTATATATTTTTGTATTTTTGCCGAACCTATTAGGATATATATTAATAAAAAAGAAAAATGTAATAATGAAAAAAATATCAAAAATTACAAAAGTAGAATAATAATAACACCGAGATTCGATCCCACGCTGTTTGAATGCCAAAACAAAACAAAAAAAGCTGGACAACTTCCCAACTGAGCTATCGACAGTCTTGACGTCGACGGAGAAATTTTAATCTATATTCTATTGACATTTTATGTCATTGTATTGATTAACTAAAAACACCGACAAAACAATATTTTCTATAAATAAAACATAGCTAGATCGATGTTTTCGCCCCGAAACCTCTAGTATGCCAAATTTCATCAAAATCGTTGGAGCCGTTTCCGATATCCTGAATATATATGTATATATACAAGAATTGCTCGTTTAAATATATAACATCTAGTTGACCGAGCCTCGCTCGGAATATTTTTGTTGTATTTTCGTCGAATTTATTTAGATATATATTAATAAAAAATAAAAATTATATAATGAAAAAAATATCAAAAATTACAAAAAGAGAATAATAATAACACCGAGATTCGATCCGACGCTGTTTGAATGCCAAAACAAAACAAAAAGAAAACTGGACAACTGCCCAACTGAGCTATCGCCACTCTTAACGTTGACGGCGAAATTGGAATCCATATTCTATTGACATTTTATGTCATTGTATTGACTAGCTAAAAACACCGACAAAACAACATTTCCTATAAATAAAACCTAGCTAGATCAATTTTTTGGCCCTGAAACCTCTAGGATGCAAAAATTAGGGCGTTTCAAAAAAAACTTCTCTCGGAACCAGGCCCGAAAGTTTCGTTTATATACCAAAATAGGCCTCTGAAAGTATGAGCCCTTAATATTAATGTTAAGGATGTCCGCATCGCACTTTTCAATTTCCCATACAAATTACAAAGGAAAATTTTTATTTTTTAATCAGATTTTTGTAACTAATGAACCATACATTGCTCTGCAATTACTATTACATATATTTGTAGATAATTAAACGCTCTACAAAAAAGGTCTGATATCATTTTTCGATGAATCAACTCATTCAAAAGTTATTCAAGGTCAAAGTTCAATATCTTCTTTAGTATTAAATTTAGTACAAAATGTTTAGTGTTGCGAATACCATGCACCAAAGTGTCCTCTGCCTGTATCGTTGATGTTAAAGCATTCTTTATTAACAGAAAGAGGTAAGGCTTTAGCGCTGCGCCTTGGGGTAGCTCGATTCACCTTTACATTGAACTCTTTGGTGTCTCCTGCAGCTGATTTTATGTATGACCTAGATCGCTGGTACCTACATAGCATAGTAAACACAGTATATTAGGATATATTTAACAGCTTAACACGCTTATTTTTCAATACCCACTACAAAACCGTTCTTGGTATTTTGTCATAGGCCTTTTCGAGGTCAACGAATACCATGCGCAAGTTCTTGTGTGCAGCTGATATTTTTTCGCACTTTTGGCACATTGCAAATATGGCAACCGTTGACGCGTGACCCTTCATAAATTCGAACTGGTTTTAAGTGATCTCACTTTCTTTTCGAAATCGCTTCTATAACATTTCACAAATCAAAAACATTTCTAGTTTTTATAGAATCAAATTATTTATATAGATAATGTCATTTAAAATTATATTGCAGAGTATTTTTAATTGAATTCAATTAATTACATGTAAATTTTACCAACTATATCAAATCCACGTGTTTGGCCAGCGCGGTAATAGTAGATCAGTTTCCCTTCCATAGTGGAGGAGGTTTGAACCCAACAGTGCGACTAATATGGGCTGAGATGATAACATGATGATAGCGTTGAAAGTTATATAGATACACAAGAATAACATTTCTTCTGCCTATTTAATGACACAAACATAACTGTTAAATTTATTAGTTAAACACTTTGACCCACTTTCCGTTGGTCATCAATCAAGTGTATCATATAACGAAAATCCATTATCATTGTTTAATACATTTACAAAAACAAAAAAAAAAATCATATAGGTATATAAATTCATTTCTCTACCCTTTCAATTATCAAGAAATGAGCAGCAAATAAAACTCGTTAATTTTGATTACTTAGAAAACTCGATTCATAAACTGAGTAAGTTTAATTTCCCTTCAAAGTAACTTTAATTTTGAAGGTTTTCTATAAACCGAAGTTTAGGTTTAATAAATTGCGTGTTACCTTTTAGTCTTATTAAGTTCATAAATAATTAGTAAATTTTACGTATATTTATTTATTTCTGATACATTTCTGCCTATAGAAACAAACAAAAAAGTTTCTCAGAAATCAGATGCTAGATTTCACTGATACTTAAAAGTTGATTGTATTAGCTACGATAGATGAGAGTTAAAACAGATCCTAGATGACGTAGGAAAGATTTAATGGATATATTATTTGTATACATTTTCAATAACTCGAGGAACTATCATGCTGAAGTGGCAATGGGCAGGCCACATCGCTCGACGAACCGACAACCGCTGGGAAAGAAAGGTTCTCGAGTGGCGACCACGTATTGGACGACGCAGTGTAGGACGCTCCCCACTAGGTGGACCGACGACCTGGTGAAGGTTGCTGGGCGTCGTTGGATGCCGGCGGCATAAGACCGCACTCTGTGGCGCAACATGAGGGAGGCCTACGTCCAGCAGTAGACGGCGATAGGCTGAAATGATGAATGAAGTGATTTCCAATTATCATCACAAGGGACATCTTTTTTATCTTATTAGTTGTTCCCAAACTGTAAACTTTTTAAGACCGTCATCTTTTGCCAAATGAATTATCGTTGGAAGAGTGTTAATTGCCCACTGGTCATAAACATATTCATGTTATCTATACCAATAAATAAAATTGGAGTGTCTGTTTGTAATGTCAAAATAATAGGCTTTTTTCATGCTCACACGGTTATTTGCACGACACCTATGCCTAAAATAGCAATTAAAAAATTTTTGTCTGTCTGTCTGTCTGTTTGTTCCGGGTAATCTTCAAAACGGCTGGACCGATTTCAAAAATTCTTTCACCAATGGAAATCTATAATATCAGGGCGTAAACTAGGCTATATTTTATCTCGGTATTCCCACGGGAACGGGAACTACGCGGGTAAAACGACTATAACCTATAACCGAAGCGAAGCGAGGGCGGGTTGCTAGTACTTATTAAATATGATGGACTATAGACAACATAAAGTATTGAGTTAAAAAAAAGAATAAAGGCAATCATGATGACTCAGGAGGAATCAGGAGGACCAACAGAAATGAAAACTTAATACTATGAACAAGCAGTCGTTATTATTGGATATTTATATTAATTATTTGGTCTTACATTAAAATTTGTAAACTAAAACTTTTACATTTATCTGGTTTATCTGTTTTTGACATCTATCTGCACAGACATAGTGATATTGGCATATCTACAGATATAGTGGTAGACGTGAGCTTGTAGATGACTTACATGAAGTTATTCGCCGTCCAATCCTGCCTCTAAAAGCTTTCAGTTTGGAAAACAATAAACAGTGTCAACACTTTTTAGTGTGCGGTTTTTTCGTAGTGAAGTTTTAATTTTTATTATTACGATTGCCGGGGCAGTACTGATATAATTATTTATTTTGACGTTACAATCTAATAAAATCATCGTCATCATCATCATCTCAGCCCATATACGTCCCACTGATGGGCTCAGGCCTCCTCCATAATGAGAGGGAATTTGATCTACTATACAATGCTGGTCAGACATGTTGGTATAGGGTTTCATTTCGAATTTGGCTTCTCTTGCACAGATGTTATGTGCATATTATATCCCTTAGTAGTCTTTTCCGACATCCATGAGCAAGATACGGAGTAGTGAATTGTATTCTTACTCCGTCACCACACAGAATATAATAAATCTAATAAAATACTATATAAAAACACATTTCTTTAAGGTTCCAAACCTATAAAAAAAAAACACAATATAAGCCACCTCCAGACATCATTGTAGATACGGTTTTGAATGGTAAAAACACTAACTTCAAGTCAGGTTTTTGAGGAGTACAATTTGAACTATTCATCATCATCTTAGCCCATATACGTCCCACTGTTGGGCTCGGGCCTCCTCCATAATGGAAGGGTAATTGACCTACTATATCACGCTGGTCAGACTTGTTGATATAGGGTTTTATTTCGAGTTTTCCTTCTCTCGCATAGATGTTATATGCGTTTTATATCCCTTAGTCGTCTCGTACGATCACCCACGGGTAAAATAGGGGGTGGTGAATTGTATTCTTACTCCGTCACCACACGAAAAATTTGAACTATTACCACTACATAAATATAATTCAACCAATATCAACTGCGACGCAATATATACACTCATTTGCAAAAAAAACGGGCACCTAAGCAATGAACCATTTCAAATGTTAATATTTCTTTGTTTGATAATTATAGGTAGTTTTATCCACACAATTTGCTAAATTAATAAGAAAATAATCGTTTTCATCAGTATTTCATAAAATTTAGACACAATTTATGGGAAATAATGCTAAACCTCGCTAGTAGTGTATATTCGCTAGTAGTGCATATGCTCATGAAGTAAAAATATAAAAGTTTTTTTGTTTGTTTTTCTTTAATAAAGTAAAAGCAGATAAATGTTTAGTATCGAGTGTGACCCCCTCTAGCTAAAATTACAGCTTGAATTCGTCTGGGCATGCTAGCGAGTATATCCCGGATACTTGCTTGCGGAATACGTTCCCACTCCGCAGTAATCACATTCTTCAGCTCTCTGATGGTCTGCGGAGCCGGGTGTACTGATCTCACACGCCGTTTCAGAACGTCCCAGACATGCTCTATGGGATTGAGGTCGGGACTTCGAGCTGGCCAATCCAAACGACGAATGCCGACCTCTTGCACATACGCATTAACATCGCGGGATCGGTGGGCGCGAGCATTGTCGTCCATAAAAATCGAGTCTTCACCTAGAGCGGCCAATGCGGGTTGTGCATGAGAAATTAGAACTTCCGTTATGTATCGATGCCCAGTCAGTGAGCCGTTTTCAATGAAGACTAACTCTGTACGATCCATTGAATTTATTCCTGCCCAAAACATAACAGAGCCCCCACCATAAGGTGTGATTTCTTCGAAACATGCCTCTGCAAAGCGTTCTCCTTGTCTTCTTAGCACTCGCCGACGTCGATCTTCACCGAACAGAGATATCCTGGCTTCATCAGAGAACAAAACCCTATTCCAATCGTCTTGAGTCCATGATTCACAATTTCTAGCGAACCTAAGCCTGTGAACTCTGTGCTCACGGAGTAATTTGGGGCCGCGGGCCGGGCGGTGACTGCGTATATTGGCAGCGAGAAGCCTCCTCCTGACCGTCCATAGACTAATATGCACATTTCTTACTTCTTGGAGGTTGTTCTTAAGATCCACATACGAAGATTTGCGATTTCTCAATGCGCGACTCACAAGAAAACGATCATCCCGTGGTTGGGTACATGGTTTTCTTCCAGAACCAGGCCTTCTCTCGACGGAACCAGTCTCCTGATATCGCTGCCAGGTCCTTTGGACTGTCGAGCGACTAACATTTAGCCTCCTAGCCACGAAACATTGGCTGCAACCCTCTTCAAGCAGCGCGATAATTTTGGTAGCTTTTACCACTTTATCTACCATTTTTGATACAGCCAAACAGCATTAAATAAAGCTTTGACAGTCAAGGATATGAAATTAATCGATAAAAATTGAATAAAAGTTATGAAAGTCGATGTTAACTTCTGGAACTTCGCGCCAAAAATGTAGGATAAAAAGGGGTTTTCTGTAAAAATGAACATCAAATGAAAAATTGAATTTAGAACGTACTTTTTTAAATACCACAGCATTTTTAAAACCGGCCAGTAACGTGTACAAACGATTGAAACCTTTTTGGTATTGTATCTTTTTAAATATGAATGAAAATCAAAACCGCCCGTTTTTTTTGCAAATGAGTTTATATACAAATAGACGAGAATGAGATCAAGAGGCTATTTGCTTAGACACCTTGTACGATATTGAAAATAAAAACCAATGATGAATTCGTCATCATTTTGGCCTTTATTATTTTTATTTGTATTTGAACGATCTTTCTACAAGTTATTTAAGCGTATTTGAACGTTTGTCTTTACCATATTTAGCATGTTTTTTATATGGTTTTTTTTTTTTTTTTTTTTTTTTTGGGTGGGTCGCGGTCGGCGCGCCTCCGCACCACTCCGTCCGGGGCGACAGAGGGGCTTAAGCACGCAACTCCCGCAACCCACCCGAAAACCACCTCGCCTTCGTCATTGGGCCGACCACCGGAGCAGGTTTACTTGTCGTCAGTGGTCGGCCCGACGGAATACCCCCTACGCGGGGTACCCTCCCATCGACCGACGTCCCCCCCTCGGGGAGGACGTCGGTCTTTCCTCACGCGGTCGGCCTCTCGGCGGGTGACGGACTAATCCCCGGTCACGTCACCCGCGGCCTCGGCTAGGGCGGCATGAGGCGCAGATAGTTGCGCCTGCGCCGCCCCAGTCGCCGGCGGCGGATCTCCTCATCGAGGCTGCGCTCCACGCGCAGACGATCCGCCGCCTCCTTCTGCGAGATCACTGTCTCGCAGAAGGCTGCGACCGCGTCCCAGTTCCTGACGCTGTCGACCATCGCCCTAGCGATGGCAGTCGGCACCGATGATTGCGACGAGTTCACGGCGCTGCACTGCCCAAGCCGCGCAGGCCTCGAGCGTGTGGCGCGCCGTGTCCTCGTCGCAATCGCAGTGGTGGCAGGACGGTGTACTCTCCCTCCTCACGACCCTGTGCAGGTATTTGGCGAAGCTCCCGTGCCCCGTCAACACCTGCACTAGTCGGAAGGAGAGCACCCCGTGCCGCCTCTCCAACCACTGCATCAGCACCGGCCGGAAGGCCTCCACGGTTCGCACCCCGAACCGAGGCCTCTCCAGCCGGACTGCCCAACGGGATGTTTTTTATATGGTACAGTTCCTATCTAACCTTTATGATTGATTATATGAATTTCCATCACTAAACTAACTGAATTAGTTAATTAGTTATTATATATGACGAACCACCCAATAATTCTTAACCAACTAGCCTTCTTCTAAGTTTGGAAGTAGTAGAGATGAAAAACTATTAATATGAACATCGATTTTTGAATCAATAAAGAAAAACATTCCTTGATAAAATGAGATATGTAATTCAATTATACGAATATAGAAAATAGTAAGCCATACAAGTAATACTCAGGGAACAGTGTCGGGAGAAAAAAGGGAATGGTATTAGTGAAATTACCGAAGCTCTGGCTTTGATCCATGTATCATCATATAAGTTCATAGAAGTGACGGAAGAGATATTCAAAGAGTAATATAAAAATAATGATAGACTTTGCATCGAGTAGAATTTAGTAAAAATACACAATTTATGTCTGTACTGTCTCTACTATAAAAAAAAACGAAACTCATTGGAACTTGAAAGGAAAGCGTTTGTAGATATATGAAAGGTAAGAACTAAACTAATGTTTCTAGTATAGGGGTCTTTTCATATTCATACACAACCGTATAATATAAAAAGAAATGTATCTGAATGATTAAAAAAATGAACATATAAGAGTCACTTAATTTTTTGATAATTTATGATTTAGGTATACATCACCCCAATCATTGAAAGCGATGAAAGGCTCAATAACGTGCCATACAGGTATTAAATCATACAGGCAAGTCTAAGAGTATAGTCTCCCCAAAATTCAATGATTCAATAAAAATAATTGTTTAACTAGGTGTGTTTTCCTCTAAGGAAGTGACTTACCTAGTTCAATAAAATAAAGATAGGAGAACTAGGATTAACTTAGTATTGTTGCCGCATCGGTTTTTTTTTATTTTATTGTTGTTGGTGACGAACAAACAGCACACCTGATAGTAAGTGATACTGCTGTTTATAGACCTTTGCTAGGCCGCTGCCTACCGTGAAGATAGTAAAGGGAGTGTGAATGTGTGCAATGAGATTCAGTGTTACTAAAGGCATCATCAAAATCCACCTCTTTTTTTTGGGGAATAACATCACACACCGTTCAATATGTCCGGGGTGAGCGAGTCCATAACATGCCGAGTGCATACCTTTCTATAGTGCCGTAAGAGCAATAACAAATTACTTCTACTCAGATGTCAATTTTCTGCGAGAGTGTGATAATATCTGGATGGATCGGCTCGCGGCTGTAGACAGACGACCTTCGACAGTGCAGTCTGGCCACATCAAAAGGTGACGTATTTTCTTTATTTTTCTTTTCCCATTAGTCTTTCTTAAATTGATATATAAGTTACTGTGTCGGGATTCAAATTAAGTTGAAATATCCAACTTGTATTTTTTTTTATTGCCAACGGTGGCAAACGAGCAAGCAGCACACCTGATGGTAAGTGAAACTGCTGCACATGGACTTTTGCAATACCAGGGGCACAGCCAGGCCGCTGCCTACCGTGAAGGAAATACTCTTCTCAAACCTCGTTTAAAGAAGGACATGTCATAGCGCTCGGGAAACACAGCAGCAGGTAGTTCATTCCAGAGCTTGCACGTACGTGGGAGAAATGATCGCTGGAAACGTACAGTTGAAGACCATAACGTTTCCAGGTGAAATGGATGAACCCTGCTACGATGTCGAGTGGTACGTTGGTAGAATGGTGACGGTGGTACCAAATCAAACAATTCCTCGGAGCACTCCCCGTGAAAGAGTCGGTAGGGTACACAGAGTGACCCAAAGTCTCTCCGCTGCTCCAGCGACTCCAATCTGTCCGTAAGATTGGGATCCCCGACGATTCAAACAGCCCGTCTTTGCAGGGAGTCAAGTGGGTCTAGCTGATATTTGGGCGCACCTGCCCAGAGATGTGAGCAGTACTCCACATGAAGACGAACTTGTGCTTTGTATAGCACAAGACGCTGTCTCGGTGTGAAGTACCGCCTGGCTCTGTTCAGGACACCCAACTTTTTGCTTGCCAATTTGGCTTTGCCTATATATATATTAAGTAAATTAATTACATGTGTTTGTACGTTGTTATACCAACTAAAAATGTATTAATCTTTATTAGTATGCAACTTTATTAGTAATCCATAAATTGGTATTTCTAATTTTAAGCTTTATTCATTACAGTCCATACACGGTCCTTGCTGGGGTCCAGTCTCATCCACAACAGAAGGGAAATTGACCATGTTAATCAGACACGTATAGGATTTTATTACCAGTTTTTCTTCACTTGCATAATTATTATATGCATATTATATGTCTTAGTCTAATTTTTCAAAACCCACGAGGAAGATTAAGGGTGGCAAATTGTTTTTTTTTTATTCCATTACCACACAAGGAAAAACTTTATTACACATTACCTAACTGTTTAAAAAAGAAAAAATGTACAGCAAACTACACAACGTAATGAAAAGTTTTAGAAGAAAGATGTTAAGAAATTATGAAAATATCAAATAAAAACTTTGGGATATTTTTATTCATTATCCTTGTATATTGTAGCATGAAGGCATTTACTTGAGAAAATTCACAAAAACATTAAAACAAAATGCGTTTTAATTTAAGTTTGAATGAAAGGTGAAACTTACCGTTCAATCTGGGCATGTTGAGTAAAAAGTTTGGAGATAATGAAACTGAACAGATATACTTGAACAGATAACGCAGTTTCCAACAACATTACTTGCAAAACAAAAACATGTATATTATATAATCTAATAATTTTGATGTTAAGCATTATTTTAGCTTCTATGTACTCATAAATTTAATTAAATTTAAAAAAATAAGTCTATTATAGACCATATCCTCACGCTTCGGCAGATTATACAAAAGACCGAGGAGTATAATCGGCCCCTGTGCTTAGCGTTTATGGACTATGAGAAAGCCTTTGATTCAGTCGAAACTTGGGCGGTGCTGCAGTCCCTTCAGCGGTGCCAAATCGACTATCGCTATATCGAAGTGCTGAAGTGTTTGTATAGGAACGCCACAATGTCAGTCCGTATCCGGGATAAGAGTACGAAACCGATCCAGTTGCAGAAAGGCGTGAGACAGGGAGATGTTATCTCTCCGAAACTGTTCACCACTGCACTGGAAGATGTCTTCAAGCTCTTAGACTGGACTGGACTCGGCATCAACATTAACGGCGAATACATCACTCACCTTCGATTTGCGGACGATATAGTCGTTATGGCAGAATCCATGGAGGACCTTGGCACAATGCTCAATGACCTCAGCAGGGTATCCCAACTAGTGGGTTTACGAATGAACATGGACAAGACGAAAGTCATGTCAAATGCCCATGTCATTCCTGTACCGGTCCTAGTTGGCAATGCGATTCTTGAAGTTGTCGATCACTATGTTTACCTAGGACAAACAGTCCAGTTAGGTAGATCCAATTTCGAGAAAGAGATCAGCCGACGAATCCAACTCGGTTGGGCAGCGTTCGGGAAACTTAAGAGGATCTTTTCGTCCAACATACCTCAGTGTCTGAAAACACAGGTCTTTGACCAGTGTGTGTTACCAGTGATGACTTACGGCACGGAAACGTGGTCCCTAAATGTAGGCCTCATATCAAGGCTCAAAGTCGCTCAGCGTGCTATGGAGCGGGCTATGCTCGGGATTTCTCTGCGAGATAGAATCCGGAATACGGAAATCCGCAGAAGAACGGGTGTAACCGACATAGCACGAAGAATTAGCACGCTGAAGTGGCAATGGGCAGGCCACATCGCTCGACGAACCGACAACCGCTGGGGAAGAAAGGTTCTCGAGTGGCGACCACGTATCGGACGACGCAGTGTAGGACGCCCCCCCACTAGGTGGACCGATGACCTAGTGAAAGTAGCTGGGCGTCATTGGATGCAGGCGGCACAGGACCGCTCATTGTGGCGCAACATGAGGGAGGCCTACGTCCAGCAGTGGACGGCGATAGGCTGAAATGATGATGATGATGATGAAGTCTATTTTAATCCTCATTCATCATCATTTCGGTTCATATACGTCCCACTGCTGGGTTCGAACCTCCTCGCAGATTCATTAATATGGCTGCTTAAATACATGACTATTGACCGACTGCACAGATGGCGTAATGGTTAAGATAGCGACCTACAGCGCCAGTGTCGGGGGTTCGAATCCCATGCGGGACAACACTTTGTGCGATCCACAAATTGTTGTTCTAAGTCTGGATGTAATTTGTGTCCGTTAATTATATGTTTGTAAAGTCCCCCGCAATACAAGGATTATTTCCTTAGTGCAGGGTGTTGTCTTAAATAAATTAAAAAAAAAAAAATTGGCCGTAAGAAAGCCGTTCAAATCCCAGGTCGAGGGTTATTGGTTTATTTCTTTCAAGCAAACTACAGCAGCAATATGGAGTTAGAAAATTCACAGCATGGGACATATATTTAAGCTGCGGGTGACCGGAGATTTTTTTTTTCATTTAATTGATCCTATAGAAAATTAAATTTTGCTATGAATTCTATTTGGTTTCTTATTGAAGTAAAAAATTAGATCCAGCAAGAACTATATGGTGTTTCACTTTTAAACTAAAAGGTAAAGGTAAACGTACAGTTGAGTGCTCCGAGGAACTGTTTGACTTGGTACCACCGTCACCATTTACACTAGCGTACCATTCGATATCGTAGCAGAGTTCATTTATTTCACCTGAAAGCGTTATGGTCTTCAACTGTACGTTTCCAGCGACCATTTCTCTCACGTACGTGCAAGCTCTGGAATGAACTACCTGCTGCTTCCCAAGCACTATGACATGTCCTTCTTTAAACAAGGTTTAAGTTGAGTGTTTTCATCACGGTCGGCAATAGCCTGGCTGTGCCCCTAGTATTGCAAAGGTCCATGTGCGGCAGTATTACTAACCATCAGGTGTGCTGCTTGCTCGTTTGTCACCGTGGGCTATAGAAAAAAAAAGGAAAAAATATTTGATACTTTGCGTTCTAGGCATTTAGTATTTCAATATAATTTCTTCTTTCTATGCGAGTGTAGTGGAGATAAAATAAGAACACAACGGCTGATAAGAATATAAAAGACAAGAATATAACTGCAAAACAAGGAAGTCCCTAAATATATCCTTATGTCAACCCGTTTGGCAAGATTACTATAGTAGCTTAATTTCCCTTTTATTACAAAGACAGTTTGTCTTTAACAGCGCGATTTGGTGGACTAAAAATAAGAACTGGGTTAACGATGACGATAACTAACGCGCTCTTTCTAATAAATAATGAAATATTCAAAGTTAAGAGGTAGACGCTATCCTTAAGTAAGATTTATACGTAAAAAATATAGAAAAGGGCCTCCACCTATTGAGAATGCTCTTTAATACATATCTAAGTGGTTCCTTGTTACTAAAAAGATATTCAAGACAGGATATGAAGTAGAAATAAAATTGTGATGACAATTGAATAAATTCTCAGCACTTAGTCTGCGAAGTTTTATGTTGACTGGACTAAAACATGTAAGTATAAACGCGATACAGCTCTCATTGTAGGCCAATTTAATGTCAGAGCAAAACGTGTTACCACGTAGCTGTTACCAAATAAATTTATCTGTGCCCTCACTCAATTTGCTTACTCGTACTTCGATGGCGCCAACCTTTTATTATCCTCATAGAATAGATACACACAGATGGTTCGTTTCAATGAAATTACACTAATAAATTTAATGACAATGAAATAAACATATTTTAGATTTTCATGTTTTTTTCTTTTTTTTATTGCAAGCAGTGGCAAACGAGCAAACAGTACACCTGATGATAAGTGTTGCTGCCGCTCATGGACCTTTACAAGGCCGCTGCCTACCGCGAAGAAAGTGAAGGGAGTGTGAATGCGTGCATTGAGGCTCGGTGATACTAAAGGCACCATCAAAACCCTCCACACGTAAACACCCTCAGAAAGTTGGGCTGCCGGCTCTCTCGCTCACCGAACGAAGCGCAGTAACAAATTGCTACTACTCAGACGTCGATTTTCTGCGAGAGCGTGGTACTGCCCCGGACGGACCGGCCCGCGGCTGTAGACAGATAACTGTCGACAGTGTGGTCCTACCACTCCAGAAAAAGTAATTTAAAAGTATCCTAAAATTATCTTATAAATAAAATATTAGAATTAGTCATATCGTAGCGCGTTAACCATCATCCTTTGCAAATGTATATATTTCAAATTCACTTAAATCGTAACAAAAAAATAGTCCCTAATATTTTTATATACATATATTGTTTGTGTATGTCTGAACTCTTAAACAGTTGAACAGTTTTGATGAAATGTTTTGTGTGCCTTTGACCATTTACTTTTTAAGTTCAGATGTAAGTTTAAATAGCCTAGGGACTTACGTCCCTAGTACTTAACTTTATTTTTTTTATGTTTAGCACATCGTCTTTGGATTCATCTAGTTTATAATATTATTTGGTATTTCTTCCGATAATAATTATTCCTTCTTTTGATAGTATTTCTTTATCACTTAACTTATATTAGTGCAAAAAATATTTTATAGTCCTATAATTTTAATTAATTTAAGATCTTAAGAATTAAATTATGAAATACCATTAAACATTGCAGATAGTAAAAAATACAAAGAAATTGTATGTCTGTGAGCATATAATCTATGTATTTACTCTATCACTCGAAGATTGCGGGAGACGAGTTGGCGTCGCTTGGGCGGTCGATGCACGTCACAATAAAACCTTTACACTCGCCACATTTCCTTAACCATCTCTACTCCGAATACTTGAAGTTATACTCTTGAAAATTAAAATTACGAAAATTATGACATCGTATTTCTCTTTGTCTCTTAAAATTTAGTTTTTTATTTCAGTTTAAGTACATTTTAGGTTATCTCGTTATCACAATTAGATCACTAGTATTGTATAGTGTTTGTTAAGTCCTGGGAAATAATATCAGTTTGGATAAAAATGTTAGACTTATTACATTTGCCATCGATTTTCGGTTATTTTTCGTTCATATTATCACTATTAAACCCAAAGTAGGATGCCCATTTAAAGAAAATTCCTTTGGCCCTATTGTCGAGATGGAAAAAACACATGTCGATATTTGGGTCAACACTTATCCTATAAGGAATAAATATCTGAGATTTTAACAAAGAAAATTAGATTCATCTACTTCGATTATCATTGTTCTCAATCGTTTTTTTTACAATATTTATCACCTTCATATTTGTAGAGAATGATAGATTCAATTCTTTACTATTGAATTCCATCCATTAGCCTATAAACGTCCACTGCTGGACATATGCCTTCCCACGAGAATGCCACTCGGAACGGTCCTGCGCCACTTGCATCCAACGGCGATCCCTGCGACTTTGAGAATGTCGTCAGTCCACCTAGTGGGGGGTCGTCCTACGCTGCGCCGTCCAATTCGTGGTCGCAACTCAAGAACCTTTCTTCCCCAACGATTGCCGGTTCGACGAGCGATGTGGCCTGGCCATTGCCATTTCAACACGCTAATTCTGCGGGCTATGTCGGTTACACCCATTCTTCTACGGATTTTCGTGTTTCGGATTTTATCACATAGAGAAATAGCGAGCATAACCCTTTCCATAGCACGTTGAGCAACTTTAAGCTCTTTTATAAGGCCGACATTTAGAGACCACGTTTCAGTGCCGTAACACACATTGGTTATAAACCTTTGTTTTCAGACTCTGCGGAATATTGGACGAGAAGATCGTCTTAAGTTTCCCAAAGGTATACTATTGTGCTATTATATTGAAATTAAATATATGATTATTTGAGTAGTAGAGCCAAGAAAACGTTACAGATATATCTTTATATATTTCTATATGTGTACTAGCTGACCTAACAGACGCTGTTCTGTTCAAATAAAAGCTTGTAAAAAAAGAAACTTGAAAGTAATTCTCTTTGAAATCGATCGCAGCGCCATCTATGGGGTCCCATCACTCATCTAAACTATTCTCGAATCCATTGGAACACAAATAAAGAATTCGTCAAAATCGGTCCAGCCGTTTAGGAGGAGGATTTCAGTCACACACCGTACATAGGTATATCTCTATTTCGTGTGGTAATGGGGTAAGGATGCAAAATGTTACCACCCCTTCGTTTTGATTGTAAAAAACATTTAAGGTACTCAATATTTAGTAATTTCTCTCCTACTTTGAAAGAGGATTGAGCCTAGCAATGGGACGTATATTAGCCGATGTGTAATCCTTGAGTAATCGTCAGATCTGCCAAAATTAAACAAAAATTATGCCATAAACTTGTTACATCGTATATCGAATATATATCGAATGAATTCACTATAACTTTATACTTATTTTATCTACAAACCTTAAATTTTATGTAAAATGTAAGTTAATTCAAACATCAACGTTACATGTTGAGTGTTATATAACATCAATCAATAACTCTTTTGTGCCATTATATAGACTGCCTTAGGTGTTACTTGAAATTTAGGTGTCGTGTATGAAAATGGACATTAATTATTCGTTGTATTTGAATTACGAAAATTCTTTTATTGTTCCTTAAAAATATATATTTCATATTTAAATATATTTCCTATTTTTATGTATGGTGGTACTAATTTTAAATAACAATAGTTTATTTATAAGTAAACATACCGAAATACGTTGCATTTTACGAATAAAGGTTACTGTAGGTGCCTAAATATTTGAATAATACATGAATACTTCATATAAAAGTAAGTTTGGACGTGTTTGGAACACGTAGACCAATAAATTCTATCTGGCCTAGTTTGTTTTATGAATAAAAAGCAGTGTGTATTGTGGTTTTATACCTAGCATCTTTGGGTCAAGTCGAGCAATAACCTAACATTGCCGGAACATCTCTTTCTCGAAACAATTCAGGCCATTTTTGACCGCCTATAACCTTGTTGTGAATCAAACTAGAAGTTTGAATTTTTAATAATTAAGCAGGTATTGTATGCGCACGGTATATTTAGAATTTCTTTCAATTTGAACTAATAGTTTAAGAATTATGACTAGTCAAAGCTTCGTAATTTTGCCACTCACTCACTGACTGACTGACTGACCGATCATCAATATTATTGAGGCACTTCTAGCAGACAAGGAAGCTTGAAATTTAGAATACCACAAAATTTATGTTTAGTATATACGTATGGTGAGAGAGTAAGAATACAATTCACCACTCCCTATCTTGCCCATGGATGTCGTAAAAGACGACTAAGGGATATATTGCGCATATTACATCTGTGCAAGAGAAGGAAAACTCGAAATTAAAGCCTATACCAACCTGACTGACTAGCATGGTATAGTAAGGTCAATTTCCCTCCTATTGTGGAGGAGGCTAGAGCCCCACAGTGGGACGTATATGAGCTGAAAGGATCATGAAGATGATGATATAAATAAAGGGAAAATTAAAAAAACATCCAACTTCGGTCCAGTTTCCTAGATAACTAACTGCATAAATAATTTTGTATTCCTATATAAATATATAGGATAACAAAGTTACAGTTGTAGTAAATAAATCAGTTAAGTATAACATAACGGGATAAAAATATAATTGTCGCAACACCTGGGAGTGGGAGTTGTAAGAACCAGCTAAATATTTACCAGGACAGTGGGCAGCAGCTCTTTACGGGGAAATGTATGACATCTCACTGCAATCGCCAACCTACTTACCAAACTTGGCTATTACAATGAGAAGATCATTGAGCTGGAAGAGGTTTTGGGCAAAATGCAACGGGACCTTGCTCTTCTACGTTGGGGCGATCAACCGTGCCAAGGCGGTATAAGGTTTATTGATCGCAAGTCTTTCGTATACAACGTGGAAAGGATCAAAATGTGTCAACATGCCTAGAGTACCAGAATTACCAAGAAATATTCGTTGAAGGTCATTTAGGTTTTATGTACCGACCTAGATATAGTCTTACGACGAGGTGGAGAGAGCTTTTACGAGAATATCTCGAAATATACACTGGTCTCAAACCCACTTCACGGCGGTTATAGAAGAATTTAACGCGAAATTGAGCAAAGGGAGTGATGATGAGTTAAGGGTGGGGCAACATAGATTTGCACTGAGAAATCAGAGGGGCCAGAAACTGGCTGATTTTTTGGAGAAGGCAATCCTTTTGATAGTCTTTTTGGAGGAATTTCTTCTTTAGGAAGTGGCCCTAAAGGAAACGGACCTGAATTATCGACGGTTTAACAAAAAACGAGATCGACTTCATCTTGTAGGACAAACAAGAGATATTCAATAATCTTTCAGTGTTCAGCAGGATTAAAACTAGAAACGATCACTGCATAGTACGAGGCGCATTGAATATCCATCTAAAAGTATCATGGGGGAGGTTATGGTTAGTGAAGTCTACTCTCCGACTTACAACTGTTCAAAACCAGAATCTCGAAAGCTTTCAACTTGAGCTACACAATTTCTTCCAATGTCTAGATTATTGGGAATCTCCGAAGGATCAAAGTGGACAAAAGAGTGGACAAAAGGTTCGTGAAAACTCGGTCGACGAACCGACAACTGCTGGGGGAAAAATGGTTCCCGAGTGGAGACCACGTATCGGTCTATCCAGTGTACAACGCTACTCCTGTAGGTGGACCTACAACGTGGTGAAAGTTGCTGAGCGTCGTTGGATGCAGGCGGCACAGTACCGCCCTTTACGGTGAAACATGTACGAGGCCTACATCCAGCAGTGGGTAGCGATGGGATGAATAATGGATGGAGTAATAGGTGTAAATAGATACCTATATATATTATGTTCAAAGGTAACTTGTAAAATGGTCAATCAACGCACTGAAAAAGCAAGAATGGGGACCTGTCTTGTGAAGTTGTACCAAACTCTCCCAAAGTATTAAGGAGACGAAATTGCCTGAAATTGACATGAGAGAAAGAACACTAATAATCATAAGGCTAGGTTGCCACCAAGATCTCTTTTAATAAACCAATCAATTTTGTTAATTCCACATGTCCTCTCCGCTTAGCTTTAATAGGAATAAATCAAGCGGATAGTTAAGATGACTCATTTTTCAGAGTGTGGGCTTTAAGAAAATCCGTTGTTGGTATTCAAGAAGTAAAAGGTCCTGGAGGTGAAAATAAGTTAATCGAATTCAATGTGTATTACTTGTGAGGTACATTGTGTTTTTATGCACTGGCCAAGTCAATTTATTTATTTAAAACATAAAAGATCTTTAATATTGATATGGTCACCATAAAAAGTTCTTTGGTTAACTAACTACGCAATAACTTAAGACAGAAGATCCCTTAGTAGGGACTGAATAAATTAACCGACTGGGTTTTACATACTCACAACTTTTTATGGTAGAAGAACTGAGTTGCGAGACTTGTTTTTTTACAAGTTATGTTTTTGATGGCATTATTTATATTATAAAAAAAAATTATATTAGACAAAAATACTTAATAATGCAACATGTTATATATTTTTTGATTTACTGTTTTATTTGTTACATTTGAATTACTATTTTATTTGTACATACGTTAAAATGACGAATACCCTTAAAATATTTGAAATAATATCAAATATTTTAAGGGTATTCGTTATTTTTAATTATAACTAGTCTTGAGTTGATAATTTTCAGCTCTAGCATCTATACAAGAGAACAAAAAGTCGACATGGAAACCTATGCTAATTAGCCTGAATAGCATGGTATAGCTGGTTAATTTTCATTCTAGGCGGTAAGGCTAAGTTCAACAGTGGGATATAAACGGCTTGAAAAGATAAACTAAGAAGTATCCATTTAATACAATTTATGTGGACGTAAATTATTTATTTTCATTATAAGAAAAAATAGTGATACAGCATATGCTGTAACTAACTAATAAATATCTATATATATATATTTATTAGTTAGTTTGAGCTGTTATTATAAGTTTATCCAGTTAGATGAATAAAATACGTGCCTTAACCTTCATACCTTAATTCAAAGTTCAAGTATTATTCATTTGAGAAGACTCTCCGCGAGTCAACCTTTCAAGTTCCATAAAAAATATTAAAGAATTCTTTTACTTTGAACTATATAGCCGAATTAAAATTTGTAAACAGATTTATTTTTATTTCTGTCGTTTTAATTATTATTCTGTGTGGTGAAGGAATAAGAATACAATTAACCATTCCTATCTTGCCTGTAGATGTGATAAAAGACGGCTAAGGGATATAATATGCATATAACATATGTGCAAGAATAGAAAAACTCGAAACATAACCCTATGCTACTATGTCTGACCAGCATGGTATGGTAGGACAATTTCCTTCTCATTGATGAGAAGGCTCGAACCCAGCAGTGAGACGTTTATGAGCTGACACACGAAAATTATTATTATTTATATTGTATAAAGTTTTAAATTGATGAAACGTAAATATTACTAAATATCTTAAAATTTAATATGTGAATAATGTCGGAAATTAACATAACTAATATGTTTTCTTGACTCTAATTAATATTTTAAACTTATGTCTGGCACATTAACTATGAATCTAGTAGTTTCTTAAAAAAATCTCAAACATATTCATTCGAAATCATTCAGTATTCCTTTCAAAATTGACATGGGTTGTTATAAGGTTTTATACCCAATTTTTCTACTTTTGCATAGGTATTAGGTCACAACACGGCAAACAAAATTTATTAAATCTTTCATTTTATTAGTAACGTTATTCTTTCTATTCAGTAATTCTACATGTAGGTTGAAGCCGTAAAAATGTAGGACACAGGCCGTAAGTGTCTAACTACTTTTATGGTTGGTAAACCGGTCACCCTACTAATTGTTGGATGATGATCCCATAAAACATAGAATAAATACGATAATAAATCTTTTCTGAAAGGTGAAACTTTTAAGCATAATTACTATATGCCTAACTTGACCATTGTCGAAAATCTGTATCTGTAAAATAATTTTAAGAGTAAATAGTTTAAGAGTGATTAGATAAAAAAATGTGAATAGTGACACAATAAAAAAATTACATCTTACAGAGTAAAATTTTAATATTGTTTTATTTTAAAACAGTGTAAAATAAGGTGTAAATAAAAATGAATTCAAATGTTGCCTCAAAGAAAAAGCCTATTGCCAATCAATTCTACAAAGCTTTTAAAGCAATTTTTTTGATAATTTCTCTGAATATATGTGTGTTTTGATTTATACCCAGTGACGAAGGCTTAAATCACAGCCATTGCAGATGCACTTCGGCATTAGATATTAAAATCCATGTAATGTTTTTGTTAATAACCGATCACTAAAATTTATTTTAAATAGCGTAGTTACTCGGAAGCACTTCAAAATCAAAAGTAGCAGAATAATTGTAGTAATTTTAGTATTTGATGTTGGTATTTCTAAACTTTAATAACAATGTGTAACCGAACGACACGCATTTGATTTGAAAGATTCTGACAGCCGGCGTCAGAAACGTCACAGCAGAACCTTTTATGACCGCGAATTTTATTAAACACTAAAAACACAAACATTCTAAATAACTGTCTTCCTGGATGGATGGAGAGTCATCTCGAAAGGTTTTTATCAGTGATTATATATCGAGCGGGGCGCGAACGCGATACTATCCCCTTATACAGCGAGTTACCAACTGAATCACCCCCGACTCGATGCCTCCGCCCAACATAGAGCGCTTGCTCGATGCAGTACCGAATTTATTTTGAACCTTGATTTTAGAATTACAAAGTCTGAAGTTGCTTGCTCTACTGTTTGTGGTAAAGAAGAATCGTGCCTTGGTTCGTATAAGCGGCCAATACGCATGTCCACGGCAATGTATATATATCCATATAGATGCTTTAGTTTTCCTATACGTTTAGATTTTTTGGAGTTCAAGGACTTAATGTTATCTGTTTGATTTTTTATGAGATTGTCAACTTACATAGGGTATTGATATGAAAATTAGGAGTATTATCTTGTTATATTGATTATTTTGTAAGCACTTATAATATACTATACAAATAATTCTTCTAATATATTAATTTAGTTAGCAAGGGTTAGGGATCAATAACTTAATCATTCTCGTTAACCAATATTCCGTTCAATCCGTTGCTGAATAACTTTGTTAAAATAATAATATCTAATTTCAACCCGTCGATCATGTAATTATGGCATTATCCTTAGCAAGGCTCATGTTAATAGTGAATATCAATTGGTTTATGAATAGATATATATAGTACTTCGTGTGGTAACAGACTAAATATATAATTTACCATCTCCTATTTTACCTGTGGATATCGTAAAAGACCACTAAGGGACATAATATGCATATAGCATTTATGTAAGAGAAGGAAATCTCGAAATAAAACGCTATACCAATCTCTCTGGCCAGTGTGGCATAGTAAGTCGATTTCTCTCCTTAATGGAGGAGGCTCGAGTCTAGTAATAGGGCGTATCTGAGCTGAAAAAAAAAACAGAAAATAGCATTTTACATAATTAGTTATTAAATAAATTGAAAGAAAAATTGTATCGACATCTAATCTGTAAATATCATAATACGAAGCCACCACGTGATTCGAAACCATAGCCTCTGATTAAGCGTTATTACTTGAACCTTTCATCATAATGAATATTTCCTCGGCTATGTGAGAAAGTTACTTAGTTCTTTTATTTTATTCGTTCTAAGCTTGTGTTAGAATGGTGTGTAGGTATATTGCTTTTGCCAAAAACATTGTTGGAAATCTCCATGTTTTGGAAATATATTTTATTACGTAAGACGAACTAAGTAATTTTCTCCTTGATTATCTAAGCAAGTTTGTGGTCTCGAATATAGACCTAATACTGTATGTTTTCTTCTGGAGTCCCAAAAATATAGACGTATTTACCAATAAGTTATAAAGCATTTTTCTACATAAATCCCGATACTTCCAGATATACCGTTTCGTTTGAAGTTTACTAATATGTAGTAAATCCATTGCAGCATAAGAACGTATGTAACCGGCATAAGCCTTCTTACAAAGTTGATTTTGTAGTTGTTTAATATAGCAATACTGCATTATCTAGTTATCAACTCATTGTGTGAACTAACTTTATAAAAATAAATCTTGGCATTTTAGACTCATGAAATCAGTACAGTCTTCGTCATGTAGAATATTCAATGTCCCGTTTATTATTTTTTTTGTAATTTGTCTACAATAATTTTTCACATGTTAGAAAAGTGTGACATAATAGCAGAAATAGAAAAATAAAAAGTTTTAAATTTTTTTTAAAACCACTGTTTCTAACGTGATCATAACTTAAAACGACGCAGTACGCCTTCGTTTCGTCTATACTGGTGAAATAGAATCAAAATATACAAAGGCACACGTATACTGAATTTCTGCGTTTTACAACCGACCATCTGGCTGACATCAATGTTCTCTGAGAATACTATTGTAGATGCATTTTGTGATGTAATTGTATTACCATCTACGACATCGCTTTATTTCGCAACGAATTTTATTTTCTTTTTTACTACATTATTCAATTCATCTATGGCTGAATTTACACTAATCGTTTCTGTATATATTTTATTTGACATCTTAATATATATAAATTACGTGTCACGTTGTTTGTCCGCGATGGACTCTTAAACTACTTAACCGATTTTAATCAAGTTTGCACACCGTGTGCAGTTTGATCCAACTTGAAAGATGGGATAGCTTACATCTTAATTTATAGTCGCAATATTATTTTATTGCAAATTATTTGTTTATTATTTGACATTCACAATTATCTGTTAACTCCAAACGATTTTAGAAGATGGCGATATCTGTTGACTGGATTGAGTAATTAATTAATAGATGGCGCTGCTATGTGAAACCTATAAACATGGCATATACGATTTT
Source organism: Lymantria dispar (assembly GCA_032191425.1). Taxonomy (NCBI): domain Eukaryota; kingdom Metazoa; phylum Arthropoda; class Insecta; order Lepidoptera; family Erebidae; genus Lymantria; species Lymantria dispar. Next base: position 23,223,956 of record CM063452.1, on the reverse strand, counting down.
AACTTGCTTTTTTAGATAGATGCCATTTGTAAAAAAAAAAATATGACGCCCTCCATGACAGATGTTCTCCTACAGTTCCACTTACATCCATACTAATATTATAAATGCGAAAGTAAGGATGTTTGTTTGTTTGTAACGCTTTCACGCTTAAACCACAGAACCGATTTCAAAAATTCTTTCACCAATGGAAAGCTATAATATCAGGGAGTAACATAGGCTATATTTTATCACAGTATTCCCACAGAAACGGGAACTACGCGGGTTTAAGCGACTGAAACCGAAGCGAAGCGAGGGCGGGTTGCTAGTAGTTGAATAAAATGTAATATAACAAAAACATTAACCACAGTAACGCGTGGCCGGGTCTGCTAGTATATTAAAGATTCTACTTCGTAGCTGCCTTTTCAATTTTATTATTACTACATACATAACAACCCTTCCCGTGTCAAAACTAACTAACATAATGAGCTATCATTTCAGGCTACACCGAATATATAAATATTATGAATATTTTTTGTGTGAACAAACATAAGCCTGCTTTTTTTTTTTGTTGTGGGTGTGCTGCGGTCCGTGCGCCTCCGCACCACTCCGTCCGGGGCGACAGAGGGGCTTAAGCACGCAACTCTCGCAACCCACCCGAAAACCACGTCGCCTTCGTCGTTGGGCCGACCACCGGAGCAGGGTTACTTGACATCAGTGGTCGGCCCGACGGAATACCCCCTAGTGGGGTACCCTCCCATCGACCGACGTCCCCCCCTCGGAGAGGACGTCGGTCTTTCCTCACGCGGTCGGCCCCTCGGCGGGTGACGGACTAATCCCTGGTCACGTCACCCGAACATAAGCCTGCTTAGAAATCTAACCCTCTACTTAAACCACGATGTCTCTATCATTAATATCCTTACATAGGTAGTTGATAGTAAAGTATGCTCATATACCAATAAATAAAATTGGAGTGTCTGTTTGTAATGTCAATATAATAGGCCGTTTTCATGCTCGCATGGTTATTTGCACTATACATATGCCTAAAAATCACTTAATTTTTTTTTGTCTGTCTATCTGTCTGTTTGTTCCGGGTAATTTCCAATACGACTGGACCGATTTAAAAAAAATTTTCACCAATGGAAAGCTATAATATCAGGAAGTAAACTATGCTATATTTTGTCCCGGTATTCCCATGGAAACGGGAACTCCGGGGATAAGGCGACAGAAACCGAAGCAAAGCGAGGCCGAGTTGCTAGTATTAAATAACATAAGACCGCTTGAGATTTACTATATCGCAGTTTCCTTTGGCTCTTGAATAAGAAAATAAATTAAAATCTCAAGTACGCGGGCGCAAACTTTGCAATATGTCTTCTTAATATAAACAATTAATATTGAAGTACCTTAGGAGCGATGAAACCAATTCTGAATGTTTTCTTTACTCCCAATACAATCGATCAATTTGGCATCTTCATTGAATTTTCATCAGTAAGCACAATTTATTTCCCAATATTTATTTTGTTATACATCAAATATTCTTACAGAAAATAAAAGTAAACTGGCGCTAAAATATTTAAGGTTATTAATATGGTAAAAGTAAAATATACATAATTTGATAGATCTATTTACACATGATATAATTTCACGATTTAAAGGCTCACAAAATATACAATATTTGCTATTGAGTTTCTTTTTAAATCAGAACAATAGTTTATGTTACTCTCTTTAAAGAAAAAAGAACGCTATAGAAATTAGTCACTACTTGTATTCGATATAGTTCATTGAACTAAGATACAGAAAACGTAGTGGGTATGTTTATCAAATATACATACTATTAATTAAACGATTTATTATTTTATAAATGATGGCAAACTTTAAAATTCTAAAAGAGACATCAGCGCGAAATGCGTATTTTATGCACCAATATCTTTGCTATCAATCTAGGTTCATTTCCACATTTACAACGATCTCATAATGTGACATTCTTTAACCAATGTTCGCGATAAAAGTTGTTTATTTGTTATGTCATAAAATTTATGACAAACATCCAGCGACAGAATTTTATTTGCAAACTTCTCAAGTCTCTGCCTGTCAGTCGCATTTTCCAGTAATTTGATTGAATATATTTATGCAAAGTCGTTTGTATAATATGACTATATTTGAAAATACAAACTGATTGAATAAAATATATCTTCGTTTTCAATCAAAACTTGATTTAAATATAATTTAATAGCATTTTGATAATCAATTGAATGAACATATAATCATTGCCATCTCAATTATTTGGAGTTGGCTCAATAAGTACCTTTATTTCATAGAAAATATGGCAAAAATTATTGGCAATAGTTTTATGTCCAGCCGTTTGCCTGATGTCAACTCTCCTTATGAATGCAATAGTGGCCCAGACGGTGCCAGATGGAGATGGACTAGATCTATATAAAACTCTTCTTAGCCGTATTTTACTACACCCACGAGTAATATTAAGGGTTGGCAGTATTCGGCCATTTAGTATTACCATTATGATCATCATCATTTCAGCCTATCGCCGTCCACTGCTGGACGTAGGCCTCCCTCATGTTGCGCCACAATGAGCGGTCCTGTGCCGCCTGCATCCAACGACGCCCAGCTACTTTCACTAGGTCATCGGTCCACCTAGTGGGGGAGCGTCCTACACTGCGTCGTCCGATACGTGGTCGCCACTCGAGAACCTTTCTTCCCCAGCGGTTGTCGGTTCGTCGAGCGATGTGGCCTGCCCATTGCCACTTCAGCGTGCTAATTTTTCGTGCTATGTCGGTTACACCCGTTCTTCTGCGGATTTCCGTATTCCGGATTCTATCTCGCAGAGAAATCCCGAGCATAGCCCGCTCCATAGCACGCTGAGCGACTTTGAGCCTTGATATGAGGCCTACATTTAGGGACCACGTTTCCGTGCCGTAAGTCATCACTGGTAACACACACTGGTCAAAGACCTGTGTTTTCAGACACTGAGGTATGTTGGACGAGAAGATCCTCTTAAGTTTCCCGAACGCTGCCCAACCGAGTTGGATTCGTCGGCTGATCTCTTTCTCGAAATTGGATCTACCTAACTGGACTGTTTGTCCTAGGTAAACATAGTGATCGACAACTTCAAGAATCGCATTGCCAACTAGGACCGGTACAGGAATGACATGGGCATTTGACATGACTTTCGTCTTGTCCATGTTCATTCGTAAACCCACTAGTTGGGATACCCTGCTGAGATCATTGAGCATTGTGCCAAGGTCCTCCATGGATTCTGCCATAACGATCGTCCGCAAATCGAAGGTGAGTGATGTATTCGCCGTTAATGTTGATGCCGAGTCCAGTCCAGTCTAAGAGCTTGAAGACATCTTCCAGTGGAGTGGTGAACAGTTTCGGAGAGATAACATCTCCCTGTCTCACGCTTTTCTGCAACTGGATCAGTTTCGTATTCTTATCCCGGATACGGACTGACATTGTGGCGTAACTATACAAACACTTCAGCACTTCGATTATGATATGCGTATGAAAGTATTTCATACTAGCAACCCGCCCTCGCTTCGCTTCGGTTTCAGTCGTCTTTCCTGTATAGTTACCGTTCCAGTGAGAATACCGGGATAAAATATAGCCTTATAGGCTATATTTTATATTACTCCCTGATATTATAGCCTTCCATTGGTGAAAGAATTTTTGAAATCGGTCCAGCCGTTTTGAAGATTACCCGAAACAAACAGACAGACAGACAAACAAAAAAAATATAAAGTGTATTTTAGGCATATGTATAGTGCAAATAACCGTGTGAGCATGAAAATAGCCTATTATTTTGACATTACAAACAGACACTCCAATTTGATTTATTGGTATAGATATAGATTTTAAATCAATATGCAAATTCAAGGTTATTAAAAGTTTAAGTATGTATTTATGTATAAAATACTATTTTATGTGATAAAACAAAATGATATTTGGTACTGCTATACACATGCTTGATCATGTACCCAAAGAGATTTTTGAAGATGTGTGAAGTTCTTAGTTTACGCTTTTGTAGTTTCATATAAACTAGAACCTTAAATTTCTTATTCAGAAAATAGATTTATCATAAGAATTTAAAATATATCGACAGCATATTTTTAAATATATTCAAATTTAAATAGGTAAAAAATTAGACTTATTAATATTTGGTAAATAATTAAAAGTTTATACTATTTTTGTTGTATTTATTAACATTAATATAAAAAGTGTATTAATTTATTGTCTGATTTTATTATCAACTAGCAACCCGCCCTCGCTTCGCTTCGGTTTCTGTAGCCTTATCCCTGTAGTTCCCGTTCCCGTGGGAATACCGGAATAAAATATAGCCTAGTTTACTCCCTGATATTATAGCTTTCCATTGGTGAAAGATTTTTTTAAATTGGTCCAGCCGTTTTGAAGATTACTCGGAACAAACAGACAGACAGACAAAAAAAAATTAAAGTGATTTTTAGGCATATGTATAGTGCAAATAACCGTGTGAACATGAAAAAGGCCCATTATTTTGACATTACAAACAGACACTCCAATTTTATTTATTGGTATAGATAAAAGGCTAGTTAAACGGGTTAGTATAGAGTTTTATTTGAGTTTTCCTTTCATAGGTGTTATATGCGTATTGTTATACTTTAGTCATCATTTATGACAATTACAGGCAAGGTAGGGGGTGGTGAATAGTGTTCTCACTTCATTACCACAGGAAGCAGTCTCATATCGAGATATTAATGGCTATGAAAGAAGGCATTGTACAATACAAACAGACTTTAAAGGTACCACAAATTTTACAGAACACATCGACGTCCAGCTATCGACATCTAGACACAGGAAAGTGTTCGTTTTATTATATAAACGCCCCACCCAAGTTAAAATTTTTCACCGACTACTCTAAGTGCTTTGTGCAAAATATCGTGCTTAATACAGAAATTAAGAATAATGCCTTCTAATACATGAGGTTACAGTTCATTTTTATTTGATAAAGATATTACACTGAAAGTAAAATATAAATAAAATGCATGCATTAATTGTTAGGTTTCACGGTTTGTTTAACGGTTAGAATTTTACTTTTTGTTATTGTGAATATTTTTTCACATTTGAATGTTTGTAGAAATGACTCTACTGGGTTGTTAGTGCTGCTGATTTCATAAAAAAAAAAACATTTACATACCAAATAGATCTGGGGGCACGGCAGTGCCCCCGCCAAGTCGAGCAAAAACGCAACACTGCCGTAACATACTTTTCTCGAAGCAATTCAGGCCATTTTCGACCCCCTATAACTTCGTTGTGAATAAAACTAGAAGCCTGAATTTTTTACATTGTTTACACATTGTGTACTTCAAATTTCATTCAATTTGAACCAATAGTTTAAGAATTATAACTAGTCAAAATTTCGTAATTTTGTCACTCGCTGACTGACTGACCGATCATCAACTTTAAAAAGGCACTTCTAGCAGACATAAAAGCTACAAATTTAGAATACAATTAGCGTTTAGTGTATAAATGAAGACAAAATTATGAAACATTGTAATGTTCGTCCAGTTTCCGAGATACATTAACTGCATAAATAATTTTGTAAACCCATACAAATATATAGGATTACACAGTTACATTTGCAGTTAATGAAATGTAACTTGGTAAAAAATAATAATAAATTTGTCGCCATCATTGCTTCTTCTTCTTATGGGAATTGTAAAAACCGGCTAAAGACTGCGCAGATGGCGTAGTGGTTAAGATACCAACGTACCGTGCCAGTGTCGTGGGTTCGAATCCCATACAAGACAACACCTTGTACGATTCACAAATTGTTGTTCTGAGTCTGAATGTAATCTGTGTCGGTTAATTATATGTTCTTTCCGTGTGGTGACGAAGTAAGAATCAATTCACCACTCTCTATCTTGCCCGTGGATATCGTATAAGACGACTATGGGATATAATATGCACATGCCATCTGTGAAAGAGAAGGAATACTCGAAATGGATCCCTATATCAACATGTCTGACCAGCATGGTATAGTGGGTCAAATTCCCTCCCATTGCGGAGGAGGCCAGCGCCCAACAGTGGGACGTATGAGGACTGCGATGATGATGCGGTGTTGAATTATATATTTGTAAAGTTCCCCACAATATAAGGATTATTATTCATTTAGTGCAAGGCGCTGTCATTAACCCCTTTGTGAGTGACGAGGTACCCGGGTACCTTTAGCATTTTTAAATTTAAGAAAAAGTATGTTTTACAACCTATAGATATCTGTGATTTCCTGAGAGCTTTTAACTATTTATAAATTATATGTTTTCTTATGTTTGACGCAGTGAACTATTTACATTGGTTTGTGGAAACCATAACATACATATTCTAAACTCACAAAGAAGTGACAAGGTACCCGGGTACCTCTTTGGTGTTTTGTATGACTATGAAAAAAGTACATATTTATAATTTCGTATATGATGGACAAGTTATTGCATGTTCATCACATATTGGTTTTCTGCAAGCTTGTTTTGCGTTTCTTTACTTGTGTTTGAGTTCGCTGTATATGTAGCAACTTTAAACGACTGTAACACACCCTGTAGAATCTCCTCTAGTCTGACTTATAGAAGTTATATTATCAGGAAGAAACCTGTTTGTTTCTCTTACCGTTACAACTAGTGGAAGATTCCATGAATTCAAAAAATGATTCAGTTGAAGAGACGTAAAAATATCCGTAGTTACATTTAGTCCTGAATTTTTGTATTTAGCCATGAGATCTATTACACATTACACAACATTTGTTTGACGAGTGCCATCACTTTATTTTTCCATGTATATTTGTCTATTTAGGGGTAGGAATTATTAGCATCACAGGCCTGGGATAATTTTATGCCATTATTTCAGGTTTCGATGGCATGTATTGATTTACTCAATCTCTAGTCCACCCACAAAATCCATATAGCTTTGCGTCAACGGTAATACTAATATGCACGAAGCTTGTAGAGTTTATTCAAATTTGAAATGAACGTAATCCAAATATCTCCGATAGCGGCTGCTTTATCAACTAACAAATGTTCAGGGCGCGTTACATCATTATCAAACATTGTGGTGTGGATCAGATGGCACCACATTCCATCTTTTGCTATAAGAATATTTTCGAACGATTCCACTTCAAAACTCGCATGGGAATCGTGAGAATCACATTTTCGAATTCAGCTGCTTGCAACATCCGAAATTTCCAATCCATACTCTTCAATTAAAGGAATATAATCATGTTCATTATCAAACGCAGCAAACTCACCTTCATCACTAGAAGATTTTACTAATATCGCTAGAAATTTTGTTGAATCTAAAGTCTTTGAACACGTGACCTTTGTTCAAAGGTATTTGTTCTAATATTCATAATGAAATAATTATAAAATCACAAAATATAAATCATCATCTCAGTCCATACACTATCTACTTTTGATCTCGGTTCTCTACCATTATTGGAGGGAAATTGACCTACTATACCACGCAAGTCAGATGTATTAGTTTAGGGATTTGTTTGGAGTTTTCCTATTCTTGCGTAGATATTAAATGCATATATATCTCTTAATTGTCTTTACTCCACGGGGAATTGTAGGTGTGGTGATTATATTCTTACTCCGTCACCATACGAAAAGAATATAAATAAGCGCCTGCAATACAAACAAACCTACAAACTGTATGAAGGTACCAGGGTACCTCATATTATATCCCTTACTCGTCTTTTACGACACCCATGGGCCAGAGAGGGGTGTGGAGAATTGTATTCTTACTCTGTCACCACACCTAAAGAATATAAATCTCATACAATACAAACAAACATCTAAACTGTATGAAGGTACCCGGGTACCTCGTCACTCTTATGAAGGTGTTTTATTTGTCACTCACATTAGGGTTAAAAAAAAACGATTTAACAGGAGAGTGGGCAGCAGCTCTTGCCGAGGAAATGTATGATATCTCACTGCGAAAACAACCCACCTACCAAACGTGGCGATTACTGCAATATTCCTCATATGGCTAAGAAAAATGAGCCCTAGTCATGGCAACTCTGTGACCCTTGAGCGTCGTTGAATGCAGGTGCCACAGTACCAATTTATGGTGAAGCATGAGGGGGTCTATGTTCTGCAGTGGACGGCTATAGGCTGAATGATGATTGACATAATAGGTGTAGACAGATACTTAGATATAATTATGTTCAAAGATAACTTGTAAAATGGTCAATCAACGGAATGAAAAAGCAAGAGTGGGACATGTCTTATTAAATTGTATCAAAACCTCCCAAAGTATTAAGCGAACGAAATTACCTGAAATTTACCTGAAAGAAAGAACGCCATCATTAGGCACGATTGCCATCAAAGCGGAGAGGAGACTAGAGGAGATGTGTTTCAAAAAACCAATCAAATTTCATTATTTCCACATCTCTGCGCTTAGTTTAGGTAAAAATAACTCCAGCGAAAAGGAGAGATGTCTCATTTTTCAGGGAGTGGGCTCTAAAAAAATTCGTTGTTGGTAATCAAGAAGTAGAAGGTACTGGAAAGGTAAATAAGTAAGTCTATCTACAAAAAGAAATGAGATAACATAAAAAAACAAAACTTGTAAAAAAAGCCAAGCCTCGCAACTGAGTTCTTCTACCATAAATAGTTGTGAGATCCATGTTATACCAAGTCGGTTAACTCATTCAGTCCCTGCTTAAAGGACCTTTCTTCTTAAGTTATTACGTAAATAGTTAACCTAACAACTTCTTATAGTGACTATATCAATATTAAAGATCTTTTGTGTTTTAAATAAATAGATGGGTCAGATAGTTGTTTTATAATTATATAAGTAATATTATTTTCCATGTGGTAACGGAGTAATAATTTAATCCACCACTCCTTATCTTGCTCGTGGATACCGTAAAAGACGACTAAGGAATATAATTTGCTTATATTATATGAAAGAGAAGGAAAATTCGAAATGAAACCCTATACCAACCTGTCTGACCCGCATGGTATAGTAAGGTCAACTGCCCTCCTATTGTTGAGAAGGCTCGAGCCCAGTAGTGAGATGTATATGAGCTGAAATGAAGTAATACTATTATTCCCAGGTGTCAATTGCTTTTCATTATACTTAGTCACAAGAGGATTAGTCATTGTTACGAATTATATCGTATATATCAAGAATTGGAATTCTTAGTTAAATATAGAACAAAAAAAGTAACTTATCTCTGGTTAGTACTAATAGGTAAAATTTAAAATTTTGAATAACCCCCGACACAAACTAAAATATTACAAAAAAAATTATCACATTCTCTTGAACAGGAAATCGTAATTAATTGTGTTTTAACAACTGTACTGGCACGCTTGAAGCATCTAATCGAATAATCATACGTCATTACATCATTTGGGAAAAGAGCTGCTACTTCTACACTGCTGTACCGATATTAACCAAACATAGTTAAGAACCACCGCCAGGAAACTGGCTTTCAAATCCAAAAAACCGCATCGAAAGCCGTTTACCCGTTTGACAGCTACGATGCCACAGACAGACACACACACACACACACACACACACACACACACACATACACACACAGACAGACAACGACGTCAAACTTATAATACCGGAAGTTAAAAATGGACTATTTCATGTATTATATACAATACCTGCATAATATTTAGTACAATCACAGTAATTCCTAATAAATACTTACAATATTTAGTGATGTGTGTACTTAATTGCTTAACTCATGGCTATAACCTTGACATTTATATGCGTGTACGTATGTTTTGATACATGTATTAGATTTTCATAACATTCTATAAATAAACTGTTTCTTTTGACGATTGAAAGTAACTCAACGTTTCTTATTTTATTAATATAAATTTGGAGGTAAAATATATCATTGCTTTGCGTATATTCACAGGTATAGGTGTGTAATTTAATTATTCATATTTCATTTCCTTTACTGAGGTAAAGCGAAAAGTGAAAAAAAAAGAATAATAATGAAATTGATCATCATCATCAACACAGGTTCTATACGTCCCACTGCAAGGCTCAAGCCTCCTCCACAATGGGAGAGAAGTTGACCAACTCCACCACGCTGATCGAACATGATGAGCTGGTACAGTGTTTTATTTCGAGTTTTTTTCTCTTGTATAAATTTTCTTGTATCATCATATGTACATATTATAATCTCTTAATCATCTTTCACGATACCCAAGGGTAAGAAATGGAGTAGTGATTAGTATTCATACTTCTTTTCATGTGGGATTAGTAGCCTCGGATGTCAAGGATTTCGTACCAATAGTCGGCCCTATGGCGAAGGGGAGGGGAATACGGCAGGTTATGAGGCGTCCAGAAAATAGCCCGATCAAAAAAAAAATAGATTCATAAGTATGGAATGATACAAGTTTTAATCTGGTGTTGTACTCGAATTTAGATACAGTCTAAATAAGGTTTTGTTTCGAGATTTTACTCTTTACAATTGTATCATCTGCTTACACTTCTTAGTCATATTTACGACAACCTCAGGAATGAAAGCGGTCAATTGTATTCATATATTAACATCAAGTGGAATATTCTAGCATATTTACATTAAATTATTTCATTTTTGGAGTCATAGTGACATAAATTATCGCATTTTTCGTGTGGTAACCGAGTTTGAATACAATTCACCACTCTCTTGCCATGGGTGTCGGACTAAGGGATATAACATGCAGATAGCATTGATGTACGAGAAGTAAAACCCGAAACAAAACCCTATACTAACACGTCTGACCAGTCTAGTATAGTAGATCATTTTCTCTCTTATAATGGAGGCGCCCGAGCCTAAAAATGCGACTTATATAGCCTGAGATTATGATGATGATAATGAAATTGCGGCATATTTGTTATTTAATAAATTTGAGATTACGAATACGAGATTACTCTCTTAAGATTACTATATATTATGCATTAAAAGAATCTTAAAGAAATTAACTATTATGAAACGTATTAGATATTTATGGAGGTAGCACTGCTAAATTCCACGGCACGCAGGGCTATCGACGTCCAAATACAGGAAATCATTCGTTTTATTACACAAAAGCCCCACCCGACTGAAACGTTCACCGAATACTCTGAATAGTTTCATATAACTTACTAGACATTTTTGCATTCAATATAATACTTTGTCTATTTATTTCTCATTTCCTAACTAATACTAGGCAATTAATACTTTTATAGTAAGTGCATATGTATATGTATATATATATATATATAAACTCATTTGCAAAAAAAACGGGCGGTTTTGATTTTCATTCATATTTAAAAAGATACAATACCAAAAAGGTTTCAATCGTTTGTACACGTTACTGGCCGGTTTTAAAAATGCTGTGGTATTTAAAAAAGTACGTTCTAAATTCAATTTTTCATTTGATGTTCATTTTTACAGAAAACCCCTTTTTATCCTACATTTTTGGCGCGAAGTTCCAGAAGTTAACATCGACTTTCATAACTTTTATTCAATTTTTATCGATTAATTTCATATCCTTGACTGTCAAAGCTTTATTTAATGCTGTTTGGCTGTATCAAAAATGGTAGATAAAGTGGTAAAAGCTACCAAAATTATCGCGCTGCTTGAAGAGGGTTGCAGCCAATGTTTCGTGGCTAGGAGGCTAAATGTTAGTCGCTCGACAGTCCAAAGGACCTGGCAGCGATATTAGGAGACTGGTTCCGTCGAGAGAAGGCCTGGTTCTGGAAGAAAACCATGTACCCAACCACGGGATGATCGTTTTCTTGTGAGTCGCGCATTGAGAAATCGCAAATCTTCGTATGTGGATCTTAAGAACAACCTCCAAGAAGTAAGAAATGTGCATATTAGTCTATGGACGGTCAGGAGGAGGCTTCTCGCTGCCAATATACGCAGTCACCGCCCGGCCCGCGGCCCCAAATTACTCCGTGAGCACAGAGTTCACAGGCTTAGGTTCGCTAGAAATTGTGAATCATGGACTCAAGACGATTGGAATAGGGTTTTGTTCTCTGATGAAGCCAGGATATCTCTGTTCGGTGAAGATCGACGTCGGCGAGTGCTAAGAAGACAAGGAGAACGCTTTGCAGAGGCATGTTTCGAAGAAATCACACCTTATGGTGGGGGCTCTGTTATGTTTTGGGCAGGAATAAATTCAATGGATCGTACAGAGTTAGTCTTCATTGAAAACGGCTCACTGACTGGGCATCGATACATAACGGAAGTTCTAATTTCTCATGCACAACCCGCATTGGCCGCTCTAGGTGAAGACTCGATTTTTATGGACGACAATGCTCGCGCCCACCGATCCCGCGATGTTAATGCGTATGTGCAAGAGGTCGGCATTCGTCGTTTGGATTGGCCAGCTCGAAGTCCCGACCTCAATCCCATAGAGCATGTCTGGGACGTTCTGAAACGGCGTGTGAGATCAGTACACCCGGCTCCGCAGACCATCAGAGAGCTGAAGAATGTGATTACTGCGGAGTGGGAACGTATTCCGCAAGCAAGTATCCGGGATATACTCGCTAGCATGCCCAGACGAATTCAAGCTGTGATTTTAGCTAGAGGGGGTCACACTCGATACTAAACATTTATCTGCTTTTACTTTATTAAAGAAAAACAAACAAAAAAACTTTTTTATTTTTACTTCATGAGCATATGCACTACTAGCGAATATACACTACTAGCGAGGTTTAGCATTATTTCCCATAAATTGTATCTAAATTTTATGAAATACTGATGAAAACGATTATTTTCTTATTAATTTAGCAAATTGTGTGGATAAAACTACCTATAATTATCAAACAAAGAAATATTAACATTTGAAATGGTTCATTGCTTAGGTGCCCGTTTTTTTTGCAAATGAGTGTATATATAACAACAATATAATTGCGATTCTGTACATTGCTCTGTAAAATAATTAATAATTTAGCGAGGATGTTGCCATAATTGCCATGCTGGTTGCCATGAGCAAGCTGGTTGCCATGGTGAGCATGCGAATGAAATAATATTAAGCAACAATTTAAAATTGTTTTCTCCTGAAAACGGCGTTCAGAATACAATTCAATATTCAGCAGTTTTATCCAGCTAAATATTGTTTCAGGTCGTAAAACCTGTTTTCGTGTGGTGACTTAATAAGAATACAATTTAATACCCCCTTCTCTTGCCGCTGGGTTACACATCTTAAAGTACGAGTACGACTAAATATGCATATAACTTCTATGCAAGCGAATGGTAACCCGAAATAAATCAATACATGAAAATCAAATAAGTCTGATTACCGTGGTTATAAGTAGGTCAATTACCCTCCTATTGTTGAAGAGGCTCATCCTTAATAGTGAGACGTATATGAGCTTAAATGAATATAAATTTTTAAGGCATGAGGGGTTAGGGAAGACAGAAAGAAAAGATGGAAAAACTGCCTGAACCATGACATTGGGAAACAGGGAGTGATCAGAGAGATGAAGTTTGATAGGTTTGTATGAAGAAGAGGACATATTGCGTCGACTTCAAGTAATTGCTATAAGAGCTTATGATAATAAGCATATATAGCGTAGTGTTTAAGATACCGACTTCATCATTTTCAGTACCAGTGTCGTGGGTTCGAATCGCATGCAGGACAACACTTTGTGCGATCCACAAATTGTTGTATTGTCTGGATGGAATTTGTGTCCGTTAATTATATGTGTTAGTAGTCCCCCGAAATACAAGGATTATTTCTTTAGTGAAGCGTGACTGACGTCTTTAAAAAAATTAGCTGTTAGAGCCAGGGCGCACTGGAGCAGCGACGGCCCAGCCACGACCACAGGCACGATCGGCCGGGTCGTCAGGGCTACGGTTTTTTACGCGGCCAGCCGTCCGGCTGGCTGGCACACGAGTCGCATTGTTGCCGTGGCGGCTCCAGCAGTTGATGAGGTGATATTAACGGAGACGGACGTCGAGGAAATGGCAGTCATTGCTTATTTATATTTTAACCAATATATATAAATTTCTCAGTATCAAACTCCATCGCGAAACACTATACCTATGACTCTCGACGGGCACCGGTCGGATACTGGCCGTACTGACAAATGCAAGTGCGAGATGTACCTACAAATACGTTGATATACGAGCCGCAACCGTCACGACCCGTATGCATAAAGTACTGGTCGCATCGACCAGCAAGCCGCAACGGCACTGTGCGCGTCACAACCTACGTTTCTATATAAAATTTATGATTTTCTGGGCCGCATCCGGCCAGCCGGGTCGCAGTCAGGCCGTGGCCGCTCCAGTGCGCTCTTACCGTTATAGAGTCTGCAGATAGAAGTGAAAACTTAGAACTTGTAGCATTAAAATTAAACGATTCAAATAAAAATCAAACAAAAACACTATTTCAACACTGCACAGTATATAAACATGGAACTTTTCACTAAATCCATTCAATTTCACTTATAGGATATACACAGCACTATACCTCAGCTGTATAGCTACAGATATACTGATATAAGCATGTCGGTGACGCGAACGAACGAGATTTCACCCATAGAAAAAGTATCTAACGCGCACAGCACTTTGCGCGTGCGCCAGTCATAGGTATGTCGGTGATGCGAACCTATAGTTACCCTACCAAAAAGTGCCACGAGGCCAAACAAGTTTTCACTTCAAAAAAAGAGAAATTTTAAAATATCTTTGTTATTTTTTGCTTAGAACTGATCTCGTAGTATTGTTGTACTGAATTATTTATAAGACTATCAAGATCTTAAGATAGTTTGTGTTTATGACACAATAACGGTAAATGTCAATTTAAATTGTAATGGATTTCTATCAAATATGTATGAAGTTACTTTCATTTAGGATCGAATTTTATTTTTAAGTTATAAGCATTATGTACCAGTACGTATATGGAAACTAAATAAGATAAAGCATAATGATTTTTGATGTTTATGACTTTACGTGATATTACACATTATAAATAAAGCTACTTTTCGGATTTTATCGCGCTTGTCAGTCCAGCGTGTCAGTCGGCGGATAGTCTGCCAGCCATGAACGCCGCACAAAGTATTCAAAACGTTGGGCAATCAAAAATCAAATACAAACGCGATAAAATCCGTAGTTTTATTTACGAGATTAAGCATTTTAAAAATAGAGACAACTATAGTTATGACCGATAAAACCACGAAAGGACATGAATTTATAAAACTGTATTTATATTTCTGTTCCTCATCGTATAGTGAGTGAATAGGTAACAATTTACCACCCCCTTTCTAGCCTACGAGTGTCGTAAAGAACGACTAAGGAATATAATATGCAGATGCTATAAATGATAGATATATAAGGAAAAATATGACATAACTCTTGTCCATATTGGATCGGGGGCTCAATTTTCTTCCCATTAAGGATAAGGACTTTGCATAGACGTATGTGACTTGAGATGAAGTTAATGTCTATACTTGAATCAATTATCAATTGTTATGGTCACACTGCTAACAGGTCACCACCTAATGATTTCTGATGCTTACTTAATTTTATTTACAACGTGTAATAACACGTTGTAAATAAAATTAAGTATTATTCGGCTTTTATCGCTTTTGTTTTTTGTCTGAGGTATCGCACACTTCACAGCGTTTACAGGTAAAGGAGGACGTTCCTCCTATAAAAATAGTTTTATTAAAAATGTGTAATACGTTCCCCTTTTCATTATTTTTCACTTTTTAATATTTTTTTTATCATTTCATTATTAACCAAAACAAAAATACCAAACTACGCTCGACATCCAGATATTATAAATTTAATATAGTAATCATTTCTATAGTGTTTAGTAATTAAAAAGTATAATCAATTCAAGGGCTGATAACGGTATTTTAATAAGATAAAAATACGTACAAAAAGTATTACAGTATTTTTGTAAAACTCACTGAGGATATTTTGTACAATAAATAACACCTCCCCGTGTAAAATACATTGTATTAGCTCTCCATATGCCGTTGTCGTAAAACCAAGGTAGCACTAGGAGAATGGGTAGCAGTACATTGTCGCGAAAATTATTGCCACAACTGCTACTTCTAAGTCATCAGCTGAGCGTGGTATTTAGACATTATATCACTCAATAGGTTGTAGACTGCAAAGTAATCCCAGGTGAGCCTCTAACTTCCCAGCATCGCCTATTGTTACTGGAGATTAAAATCACAGGACCGATAGCTGGGTTTAAACCTAAGCCCCCACCAAAAATTAAGTGGTTTATGATTGAGAAAGAGGATTGTGCGCATGAATTCCGGAAGAGAGTGGTTGATAAAATGAGTGAGATGGAAAATAGAATGAAGGATAACTCGGTAAATGAATGCTGGAACGAGATGGCCTCATGTGTGAGGAAAGTGGCGAAGGATGTGCTGGGTGAGACGAAAGGTAAAGGAGTGATTGCTAAAGATACGTGGTGGTGGGATGAGTGTGTCCAAAAGGTTTTGAAAGAAAAGAAGAATGCATTCAAAGAATGGAAAGGCGTAAATGACGATAACCCGGTATTGAAAGAGCAGAAAAGATTAGCCTATATTGAATGCAAGAAGCAGGGTAAGAAAGGTGTAGCGATCGCTAGAGCTAAGGCCCAAGACAGATTATACCGAAGTCTTCAGAGCTCCAAGGGACAAAAGGAACTGTATCGCCTGGCGAAAGCAAGAGAAAAGAATGCTAGAGATATCGTGCACGTTAAATGTATAAAAGATGATAATGGAAGAGTTCTGACCAGCGATGAAGAAATAAAAGGCCGGTGGAAGAGTTATTTTCAAACATTAATGAATGAAGAGAACGTCTGGAGTGGAAAGGTAGTCGACCTACCGACCAATCTGGGTTTGGTAGAAGAAGTAAGCTTAGACGAAGTAAGAATGGCTGTCCAGAGTATGAAAAGAGGTAAAGCAGTTGGCCCAGACAATATACCTGTAGAAGTATGGAAGGTTTTACAAGCGGATGGATGGAAGTGGCTGACTTTATTCTTTAATAAGTTGTTACATGAAGAGTCGATCCCGAACGAATGGCGTACCAGTTCACTGGTGCCTATCTTTAAAAATAAGGGTGACGTACAAGAATGTAACAACTACCGAGGAATAAAGCTCATGTCACATAGCATGAAGATTTGGGAGAAAGTGATAGAGAAAAGAATGAGAGAGGAAAGTGAAATAACCCAGAACCAGTTTGGCTTTAGGCCAGGACTGGGAACCACGGATGCAATTTTTGCTTTACGCCAACTCATGGAGAAATACCAAAGTGCGCGTAAAAACCTGCACATGGTATTTATTGACCTAGAGAAGGCGTACGATCGAGTTCCCAGGGAAGTTCTGTGGTGGGCTTTGAAAGAACGAAGAGTGCCGGGGAAGTATGTGAGATTAGTGAAAGCTATGTATGCAGAAGCACGTACGAATGTCCGGTCCGAAGCCGGTGTCACTGATGAGTTCAGTGTCACTGTAGGCTTGCACCAGGGTTCGGCCATAAGCCCTTATTTGTTCCTCCTGGTGATGGATGCTCTGACATCAGACCTACAGGAGGAAGCACCGTGGTGTATGCTGTTTGCAGATGACATTGTCCTCGTTGGAGAGGAGGCAGCTGGAGTACAGAGTAGACTGGAGAAATGGCGAGAGAGGTTGGAGAGAGTAGGCCTTAGGATCAGCCGCACCAAGACTGAACATCTGTTCTGCAGCTTTGGTGACTCTTCCCAATTCTTTCACATTGGCCTAGATGGGATACCCCTACCGGTTTGCTCCGACTTTAAGTACTTAGGCTCCCTTCTCCAAGACGACGGCAACATCGACCGGGAGGTAAATCGTAGAATGAATGCAGGATGGATGAAGTGGCGACAGGTCTCGGGAACAATTTGCGATGCACGGATGCCCCTTAAACTTAAGGGGAAAATATACAAGAGTGTCATCAGACCTGTTGCTATGTATGGATCTGAATGTTGGGCATTGAAAAAGACGGATGAGAGAAGATTACATGCCACAGAGATGCGTATGCTAAGATGGATGTGTGGGGTCACAAGGTTAGATAAGATAAGAAATGAGTATATTAGGGGAAGCCTGAAAGTAGCACCAGTGATAGAGAAGATTAGGAGCGCGAGGTTGTCTTGGTATGGACATGTGATGAGGAGGGATGAAAGCCATGTGATAAGGCGGGTTATCGATATGAATGTGGATGGACGAAAGAAGCGTGGGCGACCCAAAAAGAGATGGATAGACTGTGTGAATGAGGACATGCGTATGAAAAGGGTGAGTACAGATATGACGGCCGATAGGAGGTTATGGAAGGTAAGTACATGTTGTGCCGACCCCACTTAGCGTGGGATAAGGGCAGGCAAATGATGATGATCACTCAATAGGTGGCAATTAAGTAATAAGATATTTGTGAATTATTATTTTTCTAATAATTGTTTGGTGTTTGTTAAGACTTGCAACCGATTGATAAAGGTGGAAAAATTATAATTTGGCGATCGAAGCTAATATTATGAGTTTGCAAATCCACGAATTTCATCAAATTCTAAAATATTTTATAGATATTTTATATCTAAAGACTTCTATAAAAAATATTATCATTATCATAGTTCATACGTGTCCCACTACTAGGGTCTAGCCTCCTCCATGAGGGAAATTGTCCTACTAAAGCATGCTGGTCGGACGGGTTACTATAGTATTTTATTGCGAGTTTTCCTTTCCTTACACAGCTTTTATAGGAATACCATATCCCTTAGTTACCTTTTACGACATTCACGGGTAAGATTGAAGGTGAATCAGTCGCATTTGGAGCTCAAATTTTATATTTAATAACAATAGTAATTTTAGACTGACACGATTAGAATGTCTGAATAGTTTATTTAGCTATATGTATATGTATTTTAGCTATGCACAACAATACATCCTCTCATATAAACAAACAAACATACAATCCAACTCTTCAACTTTATAATATTATACAGACTAATAAGTACGCACATGACTTAACTTTCAGTGACAATGCAAGTTTACATGTTGCCAAATTTCAGAATAAATTAACCCAAGAATATGTTTGACAAATTTAGTATGACAACGCATTACAAGCTATAACCTACAAATAGATAGAATATATAACAATTTTTCACGTTAATCTTATTTTGAAAAGCGTAACGATGTTACCAAATCCGTAGCGACACGTCGTCGCAAAATTCTTTCTTAATATGACGTGTACAGGATTATAATTTGAAAATTTGCTAATGATGTGTTCAAAATAATCTTATCATCTCTCCTTAAGTTCGTGTTGTAAAAGTATAATTTAAATAGATTGAATGTAGTCAATTAAGATTATAATATTAGCTTATTTTCGCCACATTTCTGCGCAAAATTAAAGCTACAATATGACTTGTTTAAATAAAAAGATTATTATCAAAATAAATGAAAAAAGTCCGTATAGTATTCTCTGTTTCATTAACAGGTTTGCATTTATAATATTTCTTTCTCAAATTATTTGTTTCTGTATGATCATCATCTCAGCTCATATACATCTCACGACTGGACTTGAACTTCCTCCTATAATAATAATAATGATTTATTTCGGACCATATATCCATAGTAATTATTAATAATAATAACAATAATTGGTATCAACAATATTGTCGACATATTGGATGTAGACACGGCAATCATTGTACTGAGAGTCGTTTCGACCAACTGTTTAATAGCCAAGAGTCTTGACCAACACCTTAAGAGGTTCATATTGGGTGGTTCGATTGGAGGTCTGATATAGAAGGCAGTGTTATTGGACACGGCTCGCATCGCGAGGAAGTTCCTCTCTCTGGAGCCCTAACCACCGTCGGCTTGGTCCATGTATTCATCACCGGTGAGTTGAAACACTTTTTATATTTTTAAATATTTTTTATTTAATATTTAAAAATGTATCTAGTAGTTAGTATATTAAATAAAGAAAATTACAATAATAAGTAACGATAATCACAAAAATAATAATAATGCCATTAATTACAATAAAATCATACAGTTACTATTACTAAATAGTTAGCAGACTATTTATGGTTCTCTCTGTGATGCGCAGACATCCAGTATCACATTATTTGCCGCTCGCAAACGAGATCAGAATGACTGGATACGGAGACGGAGAATAGCAAAGAAATCTGTAACCCTAACTGCGGCAAATTTTGCATTTTGGTATTATGTTTATGTTGAGTTTTCCTCACCTTATGCAGATGTCATATACATATTGTATCCTTTAGTCGTATTTTACGATAATTTAATGGCAAGATTTTTTTTTTTTTTTTTTTTATTGCCAACGGTGGCAAACGAGCAAGCAGCACACCTGATGGTAAGTGAAACTGCTGCACATGGACCATTGCAATACCAGGGGCACAGCCAGGCCGCTGCCTACCGTGAAGGAAATACTCTTCTTAAACCTCGTTTAAAGAAGGACATGTCATAGCGCTCGGGAAACATAGCAGCAGGTAGTTCATTCCAGAGCTTGCACGTACGTGGGAGAAATGATCGCTGGAAACGTACAGTTGAAGACCATAACGTTTCCAGGTGAAATGGATGAACCCTGCTGCGATGTCGAGTGGTACGTTGGTAGAATGGTGACGGTGGTACCAAGTCAAACAGTTCCTCGGAGCACTCCCCGTGAAAGAGTCGGTAGAGTACACAGAGTGACCCAAAGTCTCTCCGCTGCTCCAGCGACTCCAATCTGTCCGTAAGATTGGGATCCCCGACGATTCGAACAGCCCGTCTTTGCAGGGAGTCAAGTGAGTCTAGCTGATATTTGGGCGCACCTGCCCAGAGATGTGAGCAGTACTCCACATGAGGACGAACTTGTGCTTTGTATAGCACAAGACGCTGTCTCGGTGTGAAGTACCGCCTGGCTCTGTTCAGGACGCCCAACTTTTTGCTTGCCAATTTGGCTTTGTCCTCCAAATGACTCCCAAACTGGACTTTGCTCGATATTTTGACGCCGAGAATCCCAATACTCTCAGAAATTGGAAGAGTTACTCCTTGGAACTGAGGCGCCATGACAAATGGGTCCTTCTTTGCAGTGAACGCGCAAACTTGTGTCTTTGTGGGGTTGAACTGGACTAGGTTCCGTTCACCCCATTCCGAGGCCCGCCCCTATGCAGGATAAACAACGTCGGGGAGAGCACCGAGCCTTGTGGTACACCAGCATTAATGGTCATGGTATCGGAGCAGGAGCCATCTACGACGACTTTTATACTCCGACCATCCAAAAAGCTGGCAATCCAATTACAGAGTCCCTCGGGGATTCCGTATGATGGTAGCTTCGATAGAAGTGCCCTGTGCCAGACCCTATCGAACGCCTTTGCGATATCTAGGCTGAACGCCAGCGCCTCACCCTTGCCCTCCAAGGCCTCTGCCCAACGGTGTGTGAGGTACACAAGAAGATTACCAGCCGATCGACCATGACGAAAGCCGTATTGGCGATCACTGATAAGCTGGCGATCCTCAAGGTACTGCAGAAGCTGGCGGTTTATAACCTTCTCCATTATCTTGGAGAGCAAGGATGTTATCGCAATTGGCCTGTAATTCGATGGGTCAGACCGGTCTCCCTTTTTAGGGATCGGGTGGACATGGGCTACCTTCCACGAAGACGGAACCCTATTAGTAGCGTAGGAAAGTCGGTATAGGCGCGTGAGGATGGGAGTCAATTCAGGGGCGCACGTCTTTAGTACCACTGCAGGGATGCCATCCGGTCCACTCGACTTATGGACGTCTAAAAGCCGCAGCTCCCGCCTAACCGCTCGCTGCGTGATGCGGATTTCGGGCAGTGAGCTTTCACACCGTGGGATGGTAGGTGGTGTGGCAGCTCCGGCATCCAAAGTCGAGTTACAGGCAAAGAATTGACCTAGAAGATCGGCCTTCTCCTTTGCGCTGTGGGCCAGACTACCATCGTGTTTCTGCAGTGGTGGGAGATTGGGCTGGCAGAAGTTGCCTTGTGCAGCCTTGGCGAGCGACCAGAATGCACGACTCCCAGCAGGATAGCTTTGCAATCGCTCGCCAATTCTGGCAACATGTTCCGCCTTGGCTCTGGCAATAGCCTTCTTACTAGATCTAGAAGCGGCGTTAAATTTCCGCTTCACCTCTTTGGCGTTCGGGTCCTGGCATTTTTTGGCCCTATTCCAGGCCCGATATGCGGACTGTTTCTGGCATGCAGCCGTCCTGCAGGTTTTGTTAAACCAGGGTCGGCTGCGGCCACCGACGGGTATTTTGGTGTTGGGGATGAATAATTCCATCCCCGTAATAACCGTTTCGGTAACGCAGTCCGCACAGACGCCAGGGTCCCCAGAGGCGAAGCAAAGCCGCTTCCATGGGTAGGATGCGTAAAACTCGCGCAGTCCATCCCAATCTGCTGACTTATATTGCCAGACTCTGCGAGTCCCAGTCGCCTTAGAACGACTAGGCCTTACAACAGGGGCACTGCTACGGACCAAGCAGTGGTCAGAAGATCCAAGAGGCGCTTCAACCACTACCTGATATCCGTGCTGGTGTGTAGTCAGCAGAAGATCCAGTAAAGAAGACTCATGGCTCTCAATATCTGGGATACGGGTGGGCTGTGTCACCAGTTGTGAGAGACCATAGGCCGAGACCATATTGAAGAGATGTCGACCCTGGAGGTCGGTGGTTCGGGACCCCAGCCACTCTTTATGATGAGCGTTGAAGTCTCCAAGAACCACCACCTCCGCTGATGGACACTGCTCCAATATTTCGTCAATCCCCCATTGGACGTTCTCAGATAATTGAATTGACCCCGGATCACTGCCATGGGACCTGTAGAGGCATGCGTAGATGCGGTTAAGCCCTCCATAGTCTACGCGTAGCCACAGGATTGACAAGTCACCATGTTCGAGGGCCCGAAGGCGGCGACAGCAGATATCACCTCGGATGAATACGCACACCCCGGCTTTACGACGGAAGGTATGCTCCAACTCGTAGCCGGGGTAATTTAGGTACGAAATGTCATCCGGAGCACCTATCTGCGTCTCCGTTAAAAAGAGTAAGGCAGGCCGCGCCGTCTCGAGGTGATGGTGGACGGCGTCGAGATTGCTATGTAAACCCCTGATATTGCAAAAATCCACATCAAATGTGGATAAGGGGACCGCCGTAGAAAATCGTCTCTTTTTAACTTTCTTGGCCATGATTTTTAATTTAAGAAGAGGAGGAAGGGAGTGTGAATGTGTATAACGGAGTTTGGTGATACCAAAAAAAAAAAGGCAGGGCATAGTGCATGGTCGAGGAGTGAGTGTTGTGAGGAGCTGACACGAAGCACGGAAGGGCCCCCGATGCCCCCCCGTGTGTAGCCGCCGAGGTCCACTCCGGTTTCCCACACCGGCACGACGACTACCCAACGGGATTTTCGCCGGTTGGTGGGACAGCCTCCCAGGGAGGATGATCCTGGGTTCGGGTCCCCTGCTGACCGGCAGGTGGCCGGCGGTGACCATTCCCATCGGGTCTCCCTGTACACCATGCCAGCCCCTCACGCTCAATACCCCGACCAAGACCTCACCACCGCAGGTTTCAGGCCTCACCAAAACCCGCCACACACAAACACACCCAGAAAGTTGGGCTCCCGGCTCTCTCGCTCACCGAACGAAGTGCAGCAGCAAATTGCTACTACTCAAACGTCAAGATAATGGTAGTAAATTGTATTCTTGCTAACTACAATTCTAAGCGTTTCAATATCTTACAGCAGTACATCGTTATGGCATTCTTTTTAACCCCCGACGAAAAAGAGGGGTGTTATAAATTTGACGTCGATGTCTGTCTGTCTGTATGTGTGTGCGTGCGTGTGTGTCTGTCTGTGGCATCGCAGCTCTCAAACGGATGGACCGATTTCGATGCGGATTTTTTTATTTGAAAACCAGTTTCCTGG
Source organism: Lymantria dispar (assembly GCA_032191425.1). Lineage (NCBI taxonomy): Eukaryota > Metazoa > Arthropoda > Insecta > Lepidoptera > Erebidae > Lymantria > Lymantria dispar. The sequence continues at coordinate 23,200,105 of CM063452.1, read as the reverse complement.
CGGTGGTTTTTAGATATGTTTTGTTAGTATCGGTCCAGTAGTATAAGAGTATCAGCTCCAAAATGATGTAATGGCGTATGATTTTTCGATTAAATGCTTCAAGTGTACCAGTATAATCGCCAAATGATAATAAATTGATAACTTCGACTTGATGCTGCAACCAGAATGGTCTCCGGAAAACTCAACTATTCGAAAATTCACAGCAGACTGTGTATTTTTGGGTTTAATAGATTAGTTTTAATACGTAGGTAGGCACCTTGCAGTTTATGGTCTTGCAATACGGTCATGTTGACCTGGTACTACAACCTGGATGGTCTCCAGAGCGCCCAACACCTCGAAATTTTATAGCAGATTTATCGTGTTCGGATTCAACATATTAGTTTTATTGAGCAAATTTCTTGCAGGTGATGACTTCTTACTTCGCGCGACAAATAATACACCTACTCTAAATAATACCCACTAAATACGACTTTCCGTGTGGTGATAGAGTAAGAATACAGTACCCATCCCCTCTCTTACCCGTGGGTGTCGTAAAAGACGACTAAGGGAATAACATTCAGATAATATCGATACAAGAAAAGGAAAACTTGAAAACAAACCCTTTTTTTATTAGTTTAGTTTGTTTCAGGGGTTATTAAAAATTTTCAATTTTACTGATTATAGAAACTTATTAAAGAGATCATTATGTAATTTTATAGAAAGGTTTATCTAATGAACCTTTTCAGTTTGCTCTTTTCAATTTACTCATCAAAAATTCAGATAAAAATATACCTAAATTGTTTAGTACATATGAAGAAGACAATCTCAGGTACTATTAGTATGATTTGAAATGTTTTTTTTACTTATTTAACTTATTTATAGAGAAACGTTATAGGCTATAAAAGTTAATGGTTTGACCCATAAGAGCAGAACAGAGACCATAAGAAAATTGGCAAAATTTAATGATAACGACTAATATAGATGGGACTACCCAAGGTATATTTAATGGGAAATTTAATGCGCGTTTTTGCGTGGTCACCGTTAGTAGGTTAAAAACATAAAAGTATAATGTATAATGTGCTTAATATGCTATTTTAAATAAATAATATCAGGTTGACTGATTTCTGCTCAGTATTATTTTTTTTGGTAATTGTGTTTTTGACGAACATAGAACGACGTTTACGAAATAATGAAAAAAAAAATATTAAAAATAGCAAAAAAAAAAAATAACACCTAGATGTATGAATGCGAATGGTCAACTTTACAACTATGCTATTTTGACTCATGAGCATGACATCTAAATTTTCGTTTATATGTTAATGATATTTTTGGCTGAAAACACCAACAAAGTAGTAAATTTCATAAAAATCGTTAGTGCGGTTTCCAAGATTAGGAACTATATTTTTGCTGGCACTATAAGAAATATTATTTCAATATCTTCACTTAAGAAACTGCAGTACTTTGATTTATTATATACAATATCTTCTTCTTCATCATTCTGCTCTTATCTAAATTATTTGGAGCTGACGTAATATGTTCTCTCCTTTCATATAGTCTTATCGGACATCATACCTGTGGTCGAACCCTATCTATTCATGCCATCTGTTATTGCTCATCGAAAGTTGGCAACTCAGAGTGTACTCTTTCAACATTTGTAGCTACGGATCATCACGTTTGAGAGATTTAATAGCGAAAAACATATATATCTGATGATTATATACAGGTCGTAAATAAATAAAGGCGAGGTATATTTCCGTATGGAAACGGATTAAGAATACAATTAACCACCCCTTCCCTTGCTCATGGATGTCGTAAAAGACGACTAAGAGATATGATATGCAAATAATAGCTGCGCCAAAGAACTTAAAACAAAACCCTGTGCCAACACGTCTGATCAGCGTGGTATTTTAGATTAATTTCTCTCCCAAAATGGACAAGGCCTAAGCCCAATAGTGGGACATGTATGAGCTGAGATGACGATGACAATTAGTGTTATGTTACTAAGTATGTATTTATGAAAATGTAATTATGGAGACATACGTGTAACGAATTATATAAATCTAGTGAAATAATGGATGTTACATTTAGGTATATATCCATTTTATTAGGTCTTCCATTTACTCTTATGCATTCAACATTCACCCTTAGAGCTCTCTCCACATGATTGTATTTGTCCCATCTCATTATATGTTCATACTGCGTCAAGCTTAACTTTGCCGTCATTGGTGTAACTTTTAAACTGAGTCTAATTTTCTGAATTCAATACAGTATGATGTAATGTAAATGTCGTCTAATAATACGATTTAAATAGCAATTATTATTTCTGTGGCATAGCGGACATTTTTAACCCTCGACACAAAAGAAGGGTGTTATAAGTTTGAAGTCGATGTCTGTCTGTCTCTGTGTGTGTCTGTTTGTGGCATCGTAGCTCTCAAACGAATGGATCGATTTCAATGCAGTTTTTTTATTAATATCGCTTTAGCAGCGTAAGAGTATCAGCTGTTTGCCAAAATGATGTAATAGTGTATGATTACTGGATTAAGTGCTTCATGCTTGTCAGTATAATCGTTAAATGACAATTAATTGATAATCCCTGTCCAAGGGAACGTAATACTTTTTTATTATTATTTTTTATTATTTTAGTTAGTATCGGGGATTATTCATTTTATTCATTATTATTATAGCTGTGTGGTAGCGGCTTCGAATACTACCAACCCTTGCTTTGCTCGTGGGTGTCGTAAAAGACGACTAAGAGCCCTAGATTGACTCGGACCAACACCAACTGGTACCATTTGGGTCAACGATTACATTCCCAAGGAGGGTTGACGTCAGGCAGCGACCGGTCATAAAAGTCATTGCCGAAACTTTTTGTAATATGTCAAAACAGATGATATATTGCGTCGACCCCAAGTAATTGGAATAAGAGCAAGATGATGATGATGATCGGGGATTATTCAAAATGATCAATTTTACTTATAGTCATTGAATGGAATACCGATTAATTAAAATGTAAACTAATTATATCCATCAACTCGGTGCTGAACTTTATAAAAGATAACCGCATAGCGTGGGCCTGTGCCACCTGCATTCAATATCTGACATTCAATTACGAACTATAATTAAATATTATTATTTATAATTAATGGTTGGTAATCAAGTTTTAAATACATAAACAATTATAGTTATTGTATGTTATCGGGATTATAGACGATATTTTTTTAAATTTCTTTTTGTTGGCAGACGAGCAAGCAGTTCACCTGATGGTAGGTGATAACTACAGCTTACAGACCTCAATAATACCAAGATTACAGCTAAGCCACTCCAGATGTTACCATGACAGAAGAGCACATCTCAAACCTCGACCATAGAGTTACCTTATATCTAGACAAAAAGTACTATTACTAAGGATTACGATAATAACTTCCAAACAGTCTGTAGGAATAGAAATCTAGGACGGAGATAGGAGATCTAGGACGGAGTTCAATATAACGTCTCTTTGTTAAAAATACTTTCAACTCTTGCCTTAACAAGGATCAATATCACTCATATTCGACCCTCAAAGGTTCGTAGCTTTTATAGCAAACTATTAATTAGTCGTTCAATTGCTCTATTTTCGGTAAAATTGAACCACTTTTTTATTGTTTCACTGTACAAATTGTATTGACTCGAAGATAATTTATGAAGTAGAAGTAAACATTAGTTTCTTTTGTAATGGCGTTGAATATTTAAGCAGCCTGATGGAGTTTAACTATTGTCGATATTTTTAAACGAACTTTTGTACTTATTTAAGACAACTCCCTTTTTTAGCATGCTTATATTAACTTGTTTTGTACCTAACGGAATATTTGAACGTGATTCTAATCGTTGGATTAATTTAAAATATTGCATACTTATTAATGACCTCATCGGTCATGCAATAATACAGTCACTATACCTATTTTCTTCATTATACGTTATAATAAGCGTATTTTTAATTATACATTATATTATGCACACTTTAGTTTTTATTAACTATTTTATTTATGTTCTAGACACACCCCGCCCAATCCTTCCCGGCCGATTAAAATAGTAATTTTAAGATATTTTCTCATCTTTCAATTGGAATTGGAGTGTGCTGCGTGGGAGGGGGAGCGCCGTGAACTCGTCGCGATTATCGGTGCCGACCTGGCGCTACCGACCATCGCCAGGGAGATGCTCGACAGCGTCAGGAATTGGGACGCGGTCGGCGCCTTCTGTGAGGCCGTAATCTCACGGAAGGAGGCGGCGGATCGTGTGCGAGTAGAGCTCCTATTCGGCGACACGTTCCGCCACCGGCGACTGGGGCGGCGCAGGCGCGAGTATCTGGGCGGCATTAGGCCGCCCTAGCCGAGGCCGCGGGTGATCGGACCGGGGAATTGTCCGTCACCCGCAGAGAGGCTGACCGCGCGATGGCGACCGACGTCCCAGTACGTCGAGACGTGAGGTTACCCGAAAGGGTATTCCGTCGGGCCGACCACTGATGACAAGTCACATCTGCTCCGGTGGTCGGCCCAACAAACAACGAGGTGACGTGGGTACGAGTGGGTTATGGGCCCGCGCGCCGTCCTTTCATCACCCCGGATGGACAGGACTGTGCGTGCGCTTACCATAGCCCACCCAAAAAAAAAAAAAATATCTTTCAATTTTAAGAAAATTATGTTCAACAGTAACAAATCTAAATAACATATACGTCCCACTATTGGGCTCCAGCCTCTTCCATAATAGGAGAGAAATTGACTTACTAAACCACGCTTTTCAAAGGTGTTGTTATAGGAGATGTTATATTCATATTATATGCCTTAGTCGTATTTTACGACATCCATGAGTCGTGAATCGTGTTTTTACTCCATCACCACACGGAAATAATATATCCATGAAGTACCACGACAAGGCTTAATATTAATATAGTATTATGAGATGTTTCATGAGATTGAGAGACTTGCCTTGTGGTCATGGATTAAGAATACCGCCCATATCTTGCCCGTAGATGTCGTAAAAGACAATTATTGGATATAACACGCTTATAGCAAGAGAAGGAAAATTCGGCATAAAACCCTATACCGACCTGTCTAATCATCGTGGTATAGTAGGCCAATTTATCTCCTATCGAGGAGAAAGTGTAAATCCAGCACTGGGATGTGTATGAGCTAAATTGTAAAATGATTGTGTAATAAAATTGTGAAATATATTCTGTGCTGTAAATAAAACTATGAATTTTATCACGTTTGTATCTGATTTTTGACTGCCCGACGTTTTGAATATTTTACAGCATTCATTATCACGGGCGGGATAAGATGTCTGACGTCTAACAAGTCATCGTTATTACGGATATTTATAATTATCTACCCGCTACAGAAATTAGTTAATAAATTTTGCCCCACATATTGGTACATTGGTTATTCCGTGTGGTGACGGAGTAAGAATACAATTCACCACTCCCTATCTTGCCTGTGGATGTCGTACAAGACGACTATGGGATATAATAGGCACATAACATCTGTGCAAGAGAAGGAAAACTCGAAATGAAACCCTATACCAACATGTCTGACCAGCATGGTATAGTAGGTCAAATTCCCTCCCATTATGGAGGAGGCCCTAGCCCAACAGTGGGACGTATATGGGCTGAGATGATGATGATGATGATATTGGTACAAATTTAGTGCCAGCACAAGAAGAAAATGATTCTATATGAGAAAATTATATTGTTTATGGTTAGTAATTATTAAACCTTAAATCTGTAATAATTATTATGACCTATGAAACCTAAAAAATCTAATATACAGTAAAACCCGTTTAAGACGACTTCGCAGGGACCCGACCAAAAACGCGTCTTAGGCGGGAAAGCGTATTATTTTACTTTATTTAATATACTTACTACTAGATAAATTTTTAAATATTAAAAATAAAAAATATTTTAAAATATAAAAAAAATGTTGTTTATTATTATTACGTTACTTAAATTACTTATTTTAGTTTGACAAAAAGATTTTGAGGAATTAGCATTTACAAGATTTTCAACGTAACTTAATTTTCGCAGTGCGTCTTCGCTTTAATTCAAAGAAGTTACATAGCGTCTTAAATCATTAACTGCTGATAATGCCTGGGCGTGTGACAAAATCGGAGTTGACTCTCTTGGTCATTATCACTTAGAGTCGCTCGTCAGTCGCTGGCCGCTGCCGCAAGGGGTAATATGTGTATTTGAGTGGCACGTGTTGGCGTATTAAACGGAATGACGATCGTATTAAGCGTCAAGAAATGTATGAAAACATGTCTCAAGTTGCTGGGTATGACGCAAAATGGCGTATTATGCGAGAAAGCGTAAAAATGGATCGTATTAAACGGGTTCTACTGTACTACATATCAGAACGCGGCGTCACTGAGAAAGATCCGTCAAGAAAACTCAAGAGGGCATGATGCTAAATAATTATTATTCACTTTTAAAAGGCGGCTTACTTTATCTTACTAAAAGGTTTTTGAATTATAATATAATCTTCAACTATTACTAATTAGTCCACCCGTGACTATGAAGGGTATAAAGTATTCGAAACGTCAGACAATTCAAAATCAAATACAAACGCGTAAACATCCGAAATTATTATATTCTATTTTTTTTTTTGGCAAAAATACCTTTAATAAATGTACCTATATAATTATAGATTAATTTGCAATAACAACATCAGTGCTTGTATAAATCTTAATATTTCAAGAGGGTTTACTAAACTGCGTATATGTATTAAGATAGACAAATAGCAAAGATCTTTTTGTAGGCGATCGTGACATTTCATTACGGCAGATATTGTGCCTATGACCTTTAGGTTATTTATAATTTCGATTCGAATGCTCTGTTCTAAATAAACAGAAGACTGAAATGGCACACTCCGATTTGAAATACATAATATATCAGTATTGGCACGATTGTCTGCTATATCAGCCTTGAATAGTAGAGAAGCTACTTAACTAAAGAAAAAGCCAAATAAGTCACGTATTAAATATTCATCATCTCTCTCTCCTCTCTCAGCCCATACACGTCCCACTGTAGGGCTCCGGCCTCCTCCACTATGGGAGGGAAATTGACCAACTATACAACGCTGGTCAGACGTGTTGGTATAGGGTTTTGTTACGAGTTTACCTTCTCTTGCATAGATATTATATGCATATTATATCGATTAGTCGTCTTTTACGACGCCCGCGGTAAGAGAGGGGGTGGTGAATTGTATTCTTACTCTGTCACCACACGGATAATAATTAAATATTCATAGTGTAATGAAATTACCCATATTATGATGGTCCAAGAATACAATATTCCTTACTTTCCAGTAGGAGTTATTTACGATCACCTAATTACCCGAGTAATCGCTAAGAGAATTGGCAACAGCATTATGCCGAGAAACTCATAACACCAATTATGCTATCGAATGTACCTGACATGCGTGGTGATTCTGGAATTATTTCACTATGATAAGCTTAGTTCCTACAATGGATTTCGTAGGATGATTAATGGATGGAATTAAACTGAAAAGTAATTAGTTTGGAATTTTTGCTCATAGATTTTATTAAGAGAGCCTTTTTAAAGTTGATTCGGGGCGCAAAATTGAAATATTCATGAAATATTTAACGTAGTTTAAATTTCGGGCTTCTGTGTCAAATATTACGTTTCCTGCCATAGTTCCATTAGTTCTAAATTTAGGTGTAATTCACGTCCGTTGATTCTTTGTGAAGTCCCATTTGAAAATTAATTCTCGAGAGAGAGAGAGAGAGAGAGTAAGTAGGTAATTGTCTCAAAAACATTGGTCGGAATATTTTGCAGGGGAATGTACAATGTTATTAATTTTGTGAGTACTCAATTATCATATACAATTTGTTGAAATTAAACGCAAAATTTAATTGTTAATGGGACATGATATTATTTGTTTAAATTTATTTAATTGATCTGCCTTATGGTCTATTCAGCGAGGTTGTTGTTAAGTAGATTTACAATTTTTTACATCCTTTAATTACCCAACATAAAACTATTGATACCCCACGCGCTCAACCCTTAATTTATTATTTTTTGAAGTGAAAACTTCTTTACCCGCGCTGGCCACTTTTTGGTAGGGGACAATCTTATATGTAGCTACGTCAATCTCCGCCGATATTTGTACCGATAATTGTCAAAACTAGATAAATGTAGGATTTAATTTAAAAAATATATTTGAGATCAAACAATTAATTTAAGTCTCCAAAAATAACAACTATTTGTTCATAGTTTTAAGTTTTCACTTCTGTCGGCAGTCCTCGTTAGGTATTTTTTTTCTTTTCTTAACTCCAGAATTTATACTTTGCACTAAAAATAACTCTTCGTGCCATGGCATTCTTTACAAATATAAAATGAATGGACACAAATATTTTTCTACCAGATTAAACCTGAGAAATTTGGCACAAAAATAGTTACTTAAGTTACTTAGGTAATCCAATCAATGCGTTAACTTTCGCCGATAAAGAGTCGCTGATATTTTCATTTAAAACTTTTAATCCATCCCTATTAGAGCTACTTTTTTTGGTAGACTATCGATTTCATATCCGTAAGGGGCAACGAAAAGGCACTTTTGAACCCCATAACCATATTTCGGCTCTCCGCTAGTAGAGATTGCTTGACTTTAGTGATGGCAGTGTTACATCACACCCGATTCTCCTGAGATGGTGGAAGTGATAGCGTAGAACTCTATAAGTTGTCGTTCACAACCTTTCTATGGCTATGTGAGCGGGATACCGAGGCCTTATCTTCGGTGCCAATAATATATACTAACTATTGTAATATATTTGATAGAAAATGGTTTGATCTCACGCATATGTGATAACATACTTTTGTGCTCATAACATCCACCTATTACATTAAGTATTGATAAAAGTAATGAAAAAACTTGGTGTACCGTTACTTTTCTTTTTTAATAACATAATACTTCGTCGTTGTATCGAGCTTACTGTTCATATTTCTAATTATAATAATTTTATCTTTATTGAATATTTTTAAGCTAAAGTTACAATGCCGCACTTTATTTGGTGTTTATTATTTTCTAAAGTAACTATAAGGCCTTTAATTTAAAACCCTCATGAAGTTTTTAATAATACATAATAGCTAAGTTGACTAGTAAAATAAAGTTTATGCTGTTATATCATCATCATCATCGATCTAATCTTATCCAAAGTACTTGGAGTCTACTCAATACGTACTCTTCACAGTACTTATTTTAAGTTTCTATGACCGGCCGGCCTCCTATCGTCAACCCTTCTTGGTACTTTTAATTTTTGACCACGCGGCATAAGACGAGGTTGATCCAGTTCGATGCAAAGCTCTTACTTACCTTTTACAACACCCATGAATAATGTAAGGGTTGTGAATATTAGTAAGTACCAAAAATATCAGAAACGAAAGTGGCTACCGTTCACTAAAACTATATTTCAAAATTTATCACTTTAAATGTTGTGCCAGACCACAGACCATTAAGCGGTCTATGTGCCATATATAGTGTCATACGTTACGTAGTTTAGTTAAATTTAGAGCTTGAATCAATTTAATTGACTTAAAAATTACAAAATCAATTTGTAGTAGAAATAAGTAACGGACGAAAATCTTTACAACAATATTAAATTGTAATTGTTCATTTTTAACCCCTGACGTAAAAAGAGAGCTGTTATGTGTTTGACGTCGATGACCGTCTGTTTGTATGTGTGTGTTTGTCTGTGGCGTCGTAGCTTTCAAACGAAAGGACCGATTTTGATGCGGTTTTTTTCATTTGAAAGCCAGTTTCCTTACGCTGGTTCTTAGCTTAATATCGGTTGGGTAATATTGGTTCAGTGATGTAAGAGTGTCAGCTCTTTTCCAAATTACATAATGGTGTATGATTACTTGATTAAGTGCTTCATGCGTGCCAGTATAATCGTTAATTGAGAATTAATTAATATTTACTGTTGAAGAGAACGTAATCCCTTTTTTTATTATTTTAATTTATGTTGGCGGTTATGCAAAATGTTTTAATTTTATTTTTATGATCTTTCTACGTGTACTGCGCACTTCTTTTGCCAAAAACCACTGCCGTTTTCTAAAATAATGGTAACTACTGTATACTGATGATGACGTATATATATTTCGATGATTTTTACAATATAATTGTTACTTTGACACTACACATATTGTATTTTTTTTTTAATATAATGAATGACGTGGTACTTTACAAACATACAATTTAACGGACTCAAAATATACCCAGACTGAGAACAAGGATTTGTGATCACACAAAGTATTTGCCTGTGTGGGAATCCAACCCGCGACACTGGCATGATAGGTCAGTATCTTAATCACTACGCCATCTGTGCAGTTAAAGTCAATAATAAAAAAAAGGTCAACAAAATCATAATAATCATTGCCTGTATCTGTTAAATTATTATTCACTAGCAAACCACTCTCGCTTCGCTTGTGGTCACATTGTCCCCACAATTTTAATCTCTGATAAGTACTTGTATATTAATTTCAATGAAATTCTACAAAGAAAATTTTTATCTACATTAAAACTACCATGTTAAATACATAGGTATACTAAATTGGATATGCAAAAATACTGTATTTTTTAAAAAAGAACTTCGTAAAGAGGTCTTTATTGTTAATAATATACATATAAATATACCTAGTTACTGAGTTGTCCTTAAGATGTTTTGTGGATCGTTTAAAGACATTCAGTTTCGTAGTACATTACAATGATATATCTCTGGAGTAGTATTTGCAATGTACAAAAATATGTTTTTACGATATCACAGTAGGTATATATCTATAAAATTCTCGACTTTTCTCTACTGTAATATGTATGTAATATACATAACTTCATAGTACTCTGTACTCTTCACATTGAATTACTGTGTCCATTGATTAAAATCACATTAAAGTTCGTCACGTAGTTAAAAATATCTAAGCATACAAAGGACGGCGGTGACTTTATTAATACGCTTTTATTAGCTTCAGACGTATGTGTGTTAGTATGTAACGGAATCTTTGAACATGATTTTGATCCCCTTCAAAACTTCGGATTAACTCGAAATTTGGCATACTTATTAAGGACCGATGACAATTCAATATTTTAAACAGTTACAGTTTTTAAACAGGTTGACCCGTTATCCTTACTAGGATAATCAAGATTAGCGAAAATTCAACTAAAATGAAAAATAAATAATAGTTCAAAAAAACTAAAAAATACGTTTTTAAAGAAAATGCAACTAAAAAATAGAAACTATTTTTTTTTTAAATTGAATTAAGAATACTGTAAAAAAAGTGTGGGGTTCTTTTTAAGATATTATCAAAATGATAATCCTTCTACTCATATCTGTCAATAAAATATTTATAACTATTGACAAGATGCACCCCACGCTTTTTTTACAATAAAAAATATTTTTTTCTTATATACACTATTCCTAATTCAAATTTTTAAAAATTTATTTTCTATATTTTAGTTGGATTTTCTTTAAAAGCGTATTTTTTTTAGTTTTTTTGAACTATTATTTATTAATTTTTCATATGCCCATTTTCATCAATAACAGTGGTGCTCACTGTTATTGATGAAAATGGGCATAAGAAAGAATTAAGAAAGTGTATATAAGAAAAAAATATTTTTCATTGTAAAAAAAGTGTGGGGTGCTTTTTAAGATATTATCAAAATGATAATCCTTCTACTCATATCTGTCAACAAAATATTTATAACTATTGACAAGATGCACCCCACGCTTTTTTTACAATATTTTTTTTTTTTTCTTATATACTATTATACTATATATTTCTTATATTCCTAATTCAAATTTTTAAAAAATTATTTTCTATTTTTTAGTTGGATTTTCTTTAAAAGTGCTGTGCGGTAGCGGCTTCGAATACTACCAACCCTTGCTTTGCTCGTGGGTGTCGTAAAAGACGACTAAGAGCCCTAGATTGACCCAGATCAACTCCATCTGGTACCATTTGGGTCAAAGATTACATTCCCAAGGAGGGTTGACGTTAGGCAGGCGGCCATTCATAAAAGTCATTGCCGAAACTTTTTGCAATATGTCAAAACAGATGACATATTGCGTCGACCCCAAGTAATTGGGATAAGAGCAAGATGATGATGATTTTCTTTAAAAGCTTATTTTTTTTAGTTTTTTTGAACTATTATTTATTAATTTTTCTTATGCCCATTTTCATCAATAACAGTGAGCACCTAAGGCATTTTATATGGATTCTATCCACGGTTTCGTCCGCATAATAAGTAACTTGCACATGCTGAAATTCTATCATCATTATCATCATTTTAGCTCATAATATGTCCCACTGTTGTGCTCAAGCCTCCTCCACAATAGGAGGCGAAATTGACCTAGTACACCACGCTGGTCAGACGGGATCAGATAGGGTTTTATTTCGAGTTTTCCTTTTCTTACATAGATATTATATACATAATTTAATCCCTTAGTCGTCTTTTACAACACCCACGGGTAGGAGAGGGGGTGGTGAATTGTATTCTTATTCCGTCACCACACGGAAATTTCATACAAATTCATTGAATGGATTAGGCTTGATTAAAAAAAAAAAAATTGATTTATAATCCTAAGAAAATATATTACCGGGGTTAAAAGCATCCTACGTGTAAAGGCAAGAAATTATCTACTTATGTGCTAATTTTCATCTTCATCATTTCAGCATATCGCCGTTCACTGCTAGACGTAGGCCTCCCTCATGTTACGCCACAAAGTGCGGTCCTATGCCGCCTGCATCCAGCGACGCCCAGCAACTTTCACCAGGTCGTCGGTTCACCTGGTGGGGGGGCGTCCTACACTGCGTCGTCCGATACGTGGTCGCCACTCAAGAACCTTTCTCCCCAACGGTTGTCGGTTCGTCGAGCGATGTGGCCTGCCCATTGCCACTTCAGCGTGCTAATTCGTCGTGCTATGTCGGTTACATCCGTTCTTCTGCGGATTGCCGTATTTCGGATTCTATCTCGCAGAGAAATCCTGAGCATAGCCCGTTCCATTGCACGCTGAGCGACTTTAAGCCTTGTTATGAGGCCTATATTTAGGGACCACGTTTCTGTACCGTAAGTCATCAATGATAATACACACTGGTCGTAGACCTGTGTTTTCAGACACTTTTCATCTAAATCTGTTAATTATGATTAAGTAACAAATATCCTATTTTTCAAACATCGCAACATCTTAACCTTTACCAACCAACTTTCACATTTATATTATTAGTAGAAAAAACCCTACTGAACATCCACATATTGTCTATTTTAATATTTTACATTAATACTGTACACTACCCCTAGATCGACACGTAACCGCTACTGAGATAATTCGGTAAGAATCCCAGGGGGTTTATATGCTACTTTTTTGCTGATTTATTTTACAAAAAATTATATACAACATATTTAATATGTATCAGCTTCAAGATCTATGATATAATATAGTAACCAAATAAAATTCAAAATATTATCGGCTGGACTAATACCATCTAATATTTTGAGTTCTACTCTTAACTACTAGAGCAGCCAGCACTCGCTTCAACCAACTTAGAGGAAAGGACCCACTTCGCAGATTTCATAAGTAGACCCTTCAGTGAGCATGTCCAACACCATAGCTAGAAACTCAAACCACAGTTAAAATAATAAAAAATCGACAGGCAAAAGACGCTACGTTTAATAATTATACCAAAAAAAAGTAACTTTTAGTAGTAATAACGGTAATTTATCATCATTCATCACAATCTACATCATTCATTAGATCAAGACTATTTATCTAGATAATACGAGATTTAATAATAACCTTTTTTACAGAGTCTATTTTTTGATAACATTTTTAAACTCATTCGTAAGTAGTAACGTAAGATTGATGTTTTAATTGCCTTAAGCATTACATAACATTTAGGCATCATTGGCGAAGGCAGATATTAATAAATTCATTTTGTAATTAGGCAATAAATAATAAACGTTATAATAACATATAAAGCAATATTGAGAATTGTATCTGCGATTAATTTCTTTGTAAAGCTTCAGAAACTATTAAAAATAAAATTATTTCTCATCTAATTACCTGTGTCATTTGATCCCGAGGTCCAGAACAGGCCTAAAACAGAATTTAATTATACTTTGTATAATGCTGTAGAGATCGATGTTACCTTTAGTTATTATAAATAATAACACAAAGTTTATACTTATCAATGTGGAATACAAAATATCGATATAAATGGACATTTTTCAAGTTTAAAGAAATATTTATTAATAGATACTCAACATTTAAGTATATACACATTTACACTAATTGAAATTACAATATGAATTAAAACATACTATTTTTATAGTTATATTTTATTAGGACATTTTCGTCAATGAGTATAGTTTACTGTCTAAACTAATAAAATATTCTATATACTCAATACACGATAGTAAGTCAAACTATATAGATTTTTTTAAATAATATGCTGAATAAAAGTACGTATAGTTTATTTTTTAAGAAATTAGAAGTACTAAAATCATATATCACATACTTCTAAACTATAATATATGTACACATAAAAGTCTATAATCAAACTACTGATCTGTGGATGAATTTATCACGAATTTATAAATGAGAAGCAAGTTGCAGTGAAGGTTATGGTATCGAAGTTATAATGACATCAACTAAAATGCACATCAAATAAATAGAGAGTAAAATAATACTAATAATATTTAAAAAAAGCGCATTCCAGCTAGACTTGTAGAAAATAATAGCATTCTAGTTTCAACGATCAGCTATATAAAACTTTATAACTTTAAAAGATCAAAGTATAAAAACTAAGAGTTCGAATAAAATAGTTATTTTTCAAATTGAAGAAAAATATTTCATATTCCATTGTTTCTACTTGGATGTCACCCAATAATTTCATTATATGTTGTTAGACACTTTGAAGTGTTTCTCATTACAAAAGATTTTTCACATTGTTATTAGCGATAATGTTGTTGTTAGCGATGGATGTTTCAAAATGAGAAAGGATTTCCTTCTTACGCTTAAAATTTTGTAGAATTAAGATTTGGTATTAGTCACACTCTTTATTTCCCATGGAATTATCATTTGAAAAAAGAAGATAACGAAGTGCTTTTGAAACCATATGACCTGTGAAATACGAGTACTAATTTGCAGTTGGTCGTAGTACGTTTACTTATTTATTTATAATCAAATAACTTTATCTCCAACAAAATAAGAATAGCTATATGGTACCCATATTTTGCTAGACAATTCCAGCATTTAGCGTAAGCTTTTTGCTTTCGGCCAGAGATCGTCAAATCTCGTCTCTACTTGCTATTAACAATTTCTTAATCTAATAATTTTTTTCAGGCATTCTTTCTTACGCCTAAAATTTTGTAGAATTAAGATTTCGTATTGGTCGCACTCTTTATTTCCCATGGCAGTCATAAAAACCGGCTAAAAATACATCGTATTCATCCGTATGGTGACGAAATAAGAATACAATTCTCTATCTTGGCCGTGGATGTCATAAAAGAAGACTGAGCGATATAATACGCATATAACATCTATGGAAGAGAAGGAAAGCTCGAAATAGAACCTTATACTAACCTGTCTGACCAGGGTTGGTATAGTAAGGTCAATTACCCTCCTATTAAGGAGGAAATTCGAGCCCAGCAGTGGGACGTATATGAGTCGAGATGAAAGGCACATCGAAGGAAGTAGTTATTTACGCATTACTGGCAAACTCATAATATTCACTGCGTAAACCACCTGCGAAACGTGGTAATTATGGCACAATTCCCTTGCATGTCAAGATACAAGAGATTGGAGGAAATAAGCCTATTGCCATCTACTAGCTTAGATGTATAACTTACTGTAGATCTTTTATTGGCAACAAACATTTCCATCATCATCATCATCGCAGTCCACATACGTCGCACTGTAGGGATCGAGCCTCCTCCACAATAGGAGGAAATTTGAACCACTATACCATGCTGGTCAGATATTTTGGTATAGGGTTTCATTTCTTGTGACACATTCGAGTTCGAGAGACCTCATGCTTGTCAGTAAACGCATATGCTTGATAATTGACAAAACAGTAGGGTATAAATAAGTAATTATTAGTTTGGTGTTATAAATTTTATAGCATAGTATTCTGTTTTAAAAATTTAATACAATAAAGAGTTTGTATCAAGTTTTATACAGTTATTTTAATATTACATTCAGATATTAAACTCCATAGTCTACACGAAGTTTATTCAATATCTAGAATCTAGGATAATGTGAAAGTTAAAACTATTATTTTTACTATCCAATTCTTTGATATAACACACCTTTTGGCAAATCGCCATGCTACTACATAATGGGTGCGAATTGTTCGTATTGAATTCGTTTGTACTTACCTGTACACATGGATGGATTCTTTTGGATTTATCATATAATGGATAGCCCTAGTATGTGTACGTTTGCGAATCATCCATCATAATCAGCACACAGAATCCGTATCTAGTTTTGTTATATCTTTTAACACAGTTTTACTTTGAACTGTTATATAGTTTGTTTTCTTTTATGTATGACGGTATACATTTTTCAGAAGATAGCATCCCGCACTAAGAAATAAATCATGATGAATCGTACACCGTGACATATGCTATCAGCTACCTTTGAGTACCCTGGATTCGATTCGATTTACGTTTTTCTTATGGATAACTTATGTATATTAAATGATTGTAAATAAAATTACTTTACAGAACTTTTTGCACTTACACTTTACAGCGTTTATGACTAAGATGTCTCTCGTCCAAAAAGTTATAGTTATAGTTATATCAGAGATTTATAATTATCTACCCGCTAAAGAAAATTTGTTATTTAATTTTGACCCAAATTTTAGTACAAATTTATTGCCAGTATTAGAAGAAAATGATTCTATATGAAAAGTTATATTGTTTATGGTTAATACTTATTAAACATTAAATTATAGTAATTATTATAACAATTTATTAATTTAAAAGACCTAACAAATCTACCACCGGATTGAAACGCGGCCACACTGAGAAAGATTCGGCAAGAAATGATTTATTTATTTATTTTGACGGAGTAAGAATGAAATTCATTACCCGCTCAATACCCGCATGGGTAAGACCCATGAGCGTCGTAAAATACGCAAATAATATATGCAAGAGAAACAAAACTCAACATATCTCAAACCAACCCTATGCCAAAACATCTGACTAACGCGGTATTATAGATCAATTTCCCTTCCATAGAGGAGGCTTGGGCCTAAGAGTGGAACTTGTACAGAATGAGTAGCATTCGACGAGATGAACGTGATGATGATAATGATGATGATTAAATTATTTATATGTCATCAGCATTTACTAGTTCGGAATCATAAAAATTGGCCAAGGGATTACTAACCGGAATACCAACCCTTAGGCCTCGCGAGGCCTATATCCAATGGTAGACGTCGATTGTATGACCAATGGAATTTACGTATTCATAATCCACACGATTATTTTGTTTTAATAATTAAAATATTATATAAAACTAGCTGACCCAACAGACGTTATTCTGATCCAATAAAATAAAAGGAATTCTCAGCAGCGCCACGTACCGGGTCCAATTGTGAATCTAAACCATTCTTGAATTCCCTCAAAGATACAAAAAAAAAATTCATCAACATCGGTCCAGCCGTTTAGGAGGAGTTCAATGACATACACACGTACACAAGAAATTTATATATAAAGATGTTCATGCTCTTGCAACATATAATTATAAACCAATAATACCGTTTAAATTAGACCAATTTAAACTGTCGCGGTGGCATATCTTCGTTGTAATACTGTCTTGGATTTAAATTGGATGTAATGAAAAAGTGAAATGTAGAGTCATTCCACAGTTTCACGACCTTTTTCTCAGATTCACATTAAAGATGTGGACGCTCTTAGTAAGATTAGAGTTTGAAAGGATAAATCCTCTTTTTCCTATTAGATCTTCAATATCTCTGACTGTATTTTAATGAATAAATTAAAATGCATTCAAATATATAGAATATGATATAATTCTTATTATTTCTACCATGAGATATTTAAAGGAGTTACCGTAGTAGTTCATTCGTGACGAAAAAGCGTGACGTGAATAAACTTCAACGACTTGCCAACTTTACACTCTTAAGCACAATTCATCAAAGGCAAAACATGTAATATTCAATTTCGTGAATTGAATATCGATACTTTGGTAAAGTACACACAATTTACTACATTGAATGTAGCTATAGATTTTTATTTATTTATGTTATATTTATTTTGATGGAGTTGGAATACAATGTACCATCCCTTAATTTCCCGTAGATGTCATATAAATGGCTGAGGGACGTAAGGAGATAACATTATCTGCAAGGAGGTAAAACTCGAAATAAAATTCTATGTCAACTTGTACATCAACTGTCTTCTCATAATGAAGAGTATTTATATGTTTGGACAGATAGGGATCGTAGAAAAAACATATCTTAAATCTTATTGAACTTTATAGGTGGCTAGTAGCACCCTGGGGTTTTACCTGCAGTTCCTCTTCCCGTGGCAATATCGGGATAAATTATAGCTTATGTGTTATTCTGATATGTAAGCTATATTATTGTGAAGTTTCATCAAAATCCATTTAGTAGTTTTTGCGTGAAAGAGCAACAAACATCTTCACATTTTCATATCCTCACATACAAACTTTCGCGTTTATAATATTAGTAGAAAACGTCACTACATATTCATCTCAGCCCATACACGTCCCACTGTTGGGCTCGGGACACCTCCGTCATAGGAGGGAAATTAACCTACTATACCATGCTGGTCAGATTATGGTGTTGGTATAGGGTTATGTTTCGAGTTTTCTTCTTTTGCATGGATATTATATAATGCGTATGCATATCATCTCCCTTAGTCGTCTTTTATGACACCCACGGGCAAGAGAGGGGTTGGTGAATTGTATTCTTACTACGTCACCACACGGAACCACTACATATTAGAAGTAGAAATCCCATCATTTTTTTAAAATGAATGCCTAGTATCATAAAAGGTGCGGTGTCATTTATTAGAATCGGTATAAGTAATAACTTTAACATTGTGTTGTAATAAATATGTTTATTGCCCTTTGTCTCAGTGGCTGCTTTTCCAGTGTTTATTGTAACGATGAAATTTTATTTTATGTTCTATAAATTCTATCCTTTGAAAAAAGAAGATAACGAAGTGCTTTTGAAAACATGTGACCTGTGAAATACGAGTTATATTTCGCATTTGGTCATAGTGCGTTTACTTATTCAGTTATAATTAAATAATTTTATTTCCAGCAAAATAAGAATAGTTATATAGTACCCACATTCCGTTAGACAATTTATAGTATTACATTATTTAGCGTAAGTTTATTGCTTTCCGCCAGAGATCGAGAATTGGTATTTGTTCTTAACATTTTTTTTTTATTTTAATAATTTCTTTAATAATCTTACAATGAAATAAATAGCACATTTTTGTTCAACTGCAGATTTGAACCAGAAATTTTAATTCTATTTCACTACACTATGAAACTTTTGGCGGAGAAGTCGCACAGCGAATTAGGAGAATTTTATTTTATCCTGATATCATTTTTTTTTTAAATACTATAGACTAGCCATATTCCTCTGAAAGGCCACCCTAATAATGGGGCAGAGTACTACTAAATACATAACTTGCAGAATAAAAACAAGATGAATAATAAACAATTAAATCTAAGTGAAAATTGAAGGAAACAAGTGTATTGTAATATGGGGTTCTCTAGTTACTTAAGTTATATGAAAAAAAACACAATTTTATTCGTATCGACTTTCTGGCCCGATTCGATAGCATGTGGTTTTCCATAAAGTGTTATCTGAACTTTAAAACTAAAGAGAATATTCAAAACTTCGAGTATAAGGCCTTATATTTGAAAGTGTATGAATTTCTCGTGTTCAGTAGCAAATATTTTAATAAAACTTAGGTTATCACGCTTGGTATATTTTTGTGGTTTTTGGACAACTTCAAAAATAATTCATAGAGGCCTTTTCTAAAGATGGAAACAAAACAACTCTTTGTTGTAAAAGCCTAGGTACAGCATTTTATTCAAGCTGTAAAACGTACCTGATTATAATTTCATTGATTACGCTAATACCTTATATAGAGGATAAATGAGAGATTTTAAACTCTAACCCTTAGAATAATAACGTATAGAAGGATAGTGTTGGTACTTCGAACGATCGAAATATGAATCTATAAATACTACATGCGCGCAGACGATTACTCCCGTACACACGCACACCACTATACAATTTATGAAATCAAATTTTGTTTTTATAAACATAAATCGTCGAAATACTTTTAAAAGTAATGTTAAAAAACTTTTTATGTTTTTAAAATGTGTTGTGATACCATTTGAATGCAGAAACCGTCATAATTACCTATTTATTTTTTAAGAGTTGCGTACGTACGTGCAGTACAGTGTACCTTGTACATTACGGAACGGTGCCGGCTTAAGCTCCATTAGGCTCCAATTAAAATGATTCACTTTTTGTGCGCGAACTTACCTTCTATACGTTATTATTCTAAGCTCAAACCATAATTTATCATGTAAATTTTTAAAATAAATAATCGCTCTGAATTCCTTCGTAGCTAAAAAATTAACCCTAAAATGCGAAACAGTAAATTTAACTGTTTGTAAAGTCAAAGTCTGCAAAATGTTATACATGGACCGTCTAAACGATATTACGAAAGTTAATTAAGTGACAAGCAGGCTTGTGATTTGGGGTCAAAGCGAAATTGTGTGTTTTACGTCGTGGCTTTATTTTATGTCTCATTTTTTTGCCGAGTGCTGTCAATCACATTTTAAACAGGCATTTATAGTCCGTCACCCGCCGAGAGGCCGACCGCGTGAGGAAAGACCGACGTCCTCCCCGAGGGGGGGACGTCGGTCGATGGGAGGGTACCCCAATAGGGGGTATTCCGTCGGGCCGACCACTGACGACAAGTTAACGCTGCTCCAGTGGTCGGCCCAACGACGAAGGCGACGTGGTTTTCGGGTGGGTCGCGGGAGTTGCGTGCTTAAGCCCCTCTGTCGGCCCGGACGGAGTGGTGCGGAGGCGCGCCGACCGCGGCCCACCCACAAAAAAAAAAAAAAAACATGTAAAGTGACATATTATAATTATTATCGTAAATATTTTAATTTTTTATAATAGTAGGTACATAGTAGGGTGCGTCACAGTAGGCAGTTTTCATGAAGTCTTCTTTAAATTCTTAATATTAAATCTATAGGGATAATAGAAATATTATAAGAAAGAATTTGGATACTTTGTGATCCTTCTACTCTGTATATATGTATATATATCTACTAAAATATTTATCATCCTTCATGAGAATCGGACCCTTAATCTACGCGGGCTGTGCATTTATATTCACATTATATATATATATATATATATATATATATATATATATATATATATATATATATATATATATATATATATATATATATATATATATATATATATCTCTCCCTATCTTGCCTGTGATGACTATGGAATATACATATGCACATAACATCTACGCAAGAGAAGGAAAACTCGAAATGAAACCCTATACCAACATGTTTGACCAGCATGGTATTATAGGTGGTCAAATTCTCTCCCATTGTGGAGGAGGCCCGAGCCCAATAGTGGGACGTATGTGGGCTGCGATGATGATGATGATATCTTATAAATATTATGTAATATCGCTCACCCACAACGGTAACTAGTAAGAAATACACTGATAACAAAAATACATAACGTAAGTTTGCTTATTTCAAGAAGAATGGGATTTGTAAGAGTCTATATAGAGTTTAATGACGTCAGAATAAAGAAGCGTTGGCTATTTAATACATATTCAATTAGACTAGTGCTGCCTCAGAAGCTTTTCACTACCAGGAATAAGAATCAAAGTTTAACGGTCTTAAGATTAAAATTGTATAGTTATCTATTTAAAAAATACTAAATGAGTTCCTTTGAAGCATCAAAAGTAGCAATATAGGCTAAATTAATGAGAGTTAACTAATTTTTTATAATACATATTTATAAATCTTACTGAGAAAAGCAAAACTCGCCAAATAAAACTCCTATGCTGACTCGCCTGACTAGCATAGTATAGTAGGTCAATTTATAGATCAATATATTAATTTATAGATCGCCTTATAATTATATTTTCCCCATTCTATTACAGTTTTTTTTTTATCTTGGTGAGCGGTAATAATAAATAACTTTTATGTAATCTAGTAGAAGTGTCATTGCCAATTAATGAACTTTTAAATAGTTCGTTCCAGGTAAATTACATTAAAATGTGGAAAGTAGCTTCTTTACCATTACAAACACGATTAATTTACTTTCATATTAGATAAAAAAGTAAAGGGGAATATATCCCGAACGAAGCCTCAATATTAGGTCCTGCCTGTGTGTCCATGGAAGGTTAAGTGGTTCAAATTGAATCATACAAAAGTCCCTTCTTGGATCTGATGTCAATGTATTTCTTCCACTTCAAAAACTTTTACTACAAATGTGAATAAATGCGAATTAATCCTCCTTTGTAATGCGCATCGGATAAAATATATAGACAGCGTCAATGTCAAAGCAGATTTATTTTTTGACGGGGCATGGGTGCTTCGCCAAATACCTGCACAAGGTCGTTAGGAGGGAGAGTACACCGTCCTGCCACCACTACGATTGCGACGAGGACACGGCGCGCCATACGCTCGAGGCCTGCGCGGCTTGGGCAGTGCAGCGCTGTGAACTCGTCGCAATCATCGGTGCAGACCTGACGCTGCCGGCTATCGCTAGGGCGATGGTCGACAGCGTCGGGAATTGGGACGCGGTCGCAGCCTTCTGCGAGACAGTGATCTCGCGGAAGGAGGCGGCGGATCGCCTGCGCGAGGAGCGCAGCCTCGATGAGGAGATCCACCGCCGGCGCCTGGGGCGGCGTAGGCGCAACTACCTGCACCTCATGCCGCCCTAGCCGAGGCCGAGGGTGACGTGACCGGGGATTAGTCCGTCACCCGCCGAGAGGCCGACCGTGTGAGGAAAGACCGACGTTCTCCCCGAGGGGGGGACGTCGGTCGATGGAAGGGTATCCCAATAGGGGATATTCCGTCGGGCCGACCACTGATGTCAAGTAACCCTGCTCCGGTGGTCGGCCCAACGACGAAGGCGACGTGGTTTTCGGGTGGGTTGCGGGTGTTGCGTGCTTGCGACGCCCCTCTGAAAGCAGATTTATTTTCATAGTTGTTAATTAGATCCAAAACGGTATTTAATCCACATATTTAACAATGATATTAACATGATCATGTCATTTGTATTTACAATGTAGAGATATGCAATTTTATATATATACTAGCTCACCCAACAGACGTTGTTCTGTTCAAATAAAATAAAAGGAATTCTCCTTGAAATCGACAGCAGAGCCACCTACCGGGTCCAATTATGAATCTAAACCATTCTCAAATTCCCTTGAACACACACAAATAAATTCATCAATATCGGTCCATCCGTTTAGGAGGATTTCAGTGACATACACACGTACACAAGAAATTGTTAAATAATTAAAAGGAAAATATTTAAAGAAGTAGAAGAAGAATTATATTTTATATGTAATTGTCAATATATTCTCGAAATACAAGTTACTGTCAACTATAAATATATGGTAACGACCGAGGTATATACCTCTTTACAGAAATTTATATATAAGAGATATATTTGTTTTATTGCTATTGGTGGCAAAAGAACAAACAGTACACCTGATGGTAAGCAATGAAGCTGCTCATGGAACTTTGCTACACTGCTGTTTACCGTGAAAAAAGTGAAGATAGTGAATGGGTGTAATAAAGTCCGGTGTCGGTGCTAAAGGCATCACCAAAACCCACCACACGCAAACACCTTCAGAAAGTTGGGCTCTCTCGCATACTGAACGAAGTACAGTAACAGATTGCTACTATTTAGACGTTGTTTTTCTGCTAGAGTGTAGTACTATCTGAGCGTACCAGCCTGCAGCAGTAGACAGAAGATTGTGGACAGTATGACTCTACCACATATAATTAATAGTGTAGTACAGTATAGATAGAGACTATTCATAATATTTCAGAGACTTGTGATTTTTTTTTTAATTCCTATATGCCAGTTATGGTTAGTAATAATTATATGCTTATCCCATAGTCGCACAAGGTATAAATACTCAACGAACTGCTATTACGTGCTGCATAATCTAAAATGCATCACAATAAAATATATTAATGAAAAATTCATGGAGCTAAACTCACTTTATCATAAGCAAATCTCTTTAATACCTCTTAAATTATATTAAAATCGTGCTTAACTTACTACTATTTATAAAAAATCTAATTATATTTAGCAAATAAAATCACACTCCTTTATCACACTACGCTTTGTAACTAATAAATAGTCGTATTTCATAAAAGATAAATGAAAATGCTGGTGTAAATTTAATCAGAAATTTACAAGACATATCGCTTTTGATTTTATATTAAAGTTGGCTCTCAAACGCTTAAGATATAGCTCATTTAAAGTTACCAGTTAAGCTTCTTAACTTTTCATTGCTGCATTAAGATGGCTGATTTTATAAAATGTTTAATTTTGATGTTGCTGAAAATAATAAATAGTATCAAGTACATTTTTATATTATAATTTTAGACTATTTTTAATTACAATTACATAATTATATTTACCTTTATTTGTTTTGTAATTTTTGGTTATATAAAAATATTACGGAATATTCTTGTTGTATTTTTATCGAATTTATTTAGATATATATTAATAAAAAATAAATATTAAATATTGAAAAAAAAAATCAAATTTTACAAAAAGAGAATAATAATAACACTGAGATTCGATCCGACGCTGTTTGAATGCCAAAACAAAACAAAAAAAAACTGGACAACTTCCCAACTGAGCTATCGCCACTCTTGACGTTGACGGCGAAATTTGAATCCATATTCTATTGACATTTTATGCCATTTCTTTTCTTTATTTAAGACAACACCCTGCACTAAGGAAATAATCCTTGTATTGCGGGGGACTTTACAAACATATAATTAACGGACACAAATTATATTCAGACTCAGAACAACAATTTATGGATCTCACAAAGTGTTGTCCCGCGTGGGATTCGAACCCCTGACACTGGCGCTGTAAGTAAGTAGTAATGGCGTAGTGGTTAATACAGCGATCTTAACCACTAAGCCATCTGTGCAGTCCATTGTATTGATTAGCTAATAACACCGACAAAACAACATTTTCTATAAATAAAACATACGAGGGGTGATCCAAAAGTAATGATAATCAGTTATTTCTAGTGCACACAAAAATACAAAAAAATTTCAGTCACTTGCTCAGTTACCCACTAGTTCAGGAAAAAAAAATCATATAAATAGGCCACAATTCCCGGGAGCTACATTCATTTGAATACGGACTGTCAAGGAGTGAACATCAAAATGGAAAAACACGAAATCAGAGCTGTCATTAAATACCTCTGCTTGAAAAAAATGTCTACCAAAGACATACACAGCGACTTGGTGGAAACATTAGGGGACTCTTCTCCTCCATATTCCACAGTTGCACGCTGGGCTAAGGAGTTTAAGCTGGGAAGAACATCGACGGAAGACGAACACCGCGAAGGACGCCCATCGACGTCCCTCACTGAAGAAAATGTGAAAAAAGTTGAAGAAGTTGTATTGGAAGATCGAAGAGTGACTATCAGGCATGTAGCTGAGGTCACAGGGATCTCATATGGCAGCATTCAAAGAATCCTTGCGAACGAATTGCATATGAGAAAGGTCTCCGCGCGTTGGGTACCGAAAATGTTAAACGACGAGCAAAAGAAGAAACGAGTCGACATGTCAAGAGCAAATCTCGAAAAGTTCCAGGCAGACAAGGACAATTTTTTGTCACGTTTTGTGACCATGGACGAGACCTGGATCCACCATTTTGATCCTGAAACAAAACAACAATCGATGACATGGAAACGATCCGATGAACCGACGCCGAAGAAATTCAAAGTGTCAAGCTCAGCAGGGAAGGTTATGGCGTCTGTTTTTTGGGACGCTGAAGGAATAATCATGGTGGACTACTTGGAAAAGGGGGCCACTATTACAGGCTCCTACTATGCAGAACAAATAAGAAGATTGCGGGAGGCTATTAAGGAGAAAAGGCGAGGCAAACTGCGGGCTGGAGTGTTGTTCCATCAAGACAACGCACCTGTTCACAAAGCTGCAATTGCCATGGCTGGCATTCAGGAAGCGGGCTTTGAGTTGGTGGAACACCCCCCCTATTCACCAGATCTAGCCCCCAGTGACTTCTATCTCTTTCCACGACTCAAGGAACACCTCCGAGGCAAGAAATTTGATGATGATAGCGACGTGATGGCCGCGGTTGAGGACTTTTTTGAGAGTCAAGATAAAGATTTTTTTTGTAAGGGAATTTTAGGTTTAGAAAAGAGATGGACTAAATGTATAGACTTGCTAGGAGACTATGTTGAGAAATAAATATATTTTTTTATTTTATTCATTGTGTTTATTATTGATTATCATTACTTTTGGATCACCCCTCGTAGCTAGATAAATTTTTTAGCCCCGAAACCTCTAGTATGCCAAATTTCATGAAAATAGTTGGAGCCGCTTCCGAGATGTATGTATGTATGTCACTGAACTCCTAAACGGCTGGACCGATGTTGACAAAAATTTTTGTGTGTATTTAAGGGGATTAGTGGATGGTTTAGATTATGGTTTAGATTGACAATTGGACCCGGTAGGTGGCGCTGCTGTCGATTTCAAGGAGAATTTCTTTTATTGTATTTGAACATGTTCTTTTCAAATACAATAAACGCAAATGCAAACGTTAGATTGCCTATTCTTTTCCGGTCACGACTGTCGGGTAGCCAGGTATAAACAGATAAATCGATACTAGCATTTCGCACCGGTTTGATCGACGTTTGCATATTCTATGGGCTTCATACTTTCGATTGGTATAGAATTTGTCTAATAATTAAAACGGTGCAATGTATAAAAAAATATTATTAATTAATCATACTCTGGACTAAAATTTGTTAGGCAACTCATATGCAATATATTTATTGACATATTAAATTAAATAAAAAATAAGTTCCAATAAATAAACACGTCGGTGAAGGTCGTTGTATAGCGGGATGTTAGTCCAAAATAATCGTCTTGATGGAAATCAACGTAAAGGAGGTGGTCAATACTTAGTTGAAGACGGCATTTATTTTATTTATTTATTTAGGTTGTGTACGAAAATATTTTCTACTATATAAGCTGCTATCTGTGGCTGGATGCATACCTATCGAGTTCTGTTATTAGCTACCTAGAGATATATATTGCCACTAGCAACCCGCCCTCGCTTCGCTTCGGTTATAGGTTATAGTCGTTTTACCCGCGTAGTTCCCGTTCCCGTGGGAATACCGGGATAAAATATAGCCTAGTTTACGCCCTGATATTATAGCTTTCCATTGGTGAAAGAATTTTTGAAATCGGTCTAGCCGTTTTGAAGATTACCCGGAACAAACAAACAGACAGACAGACAAAAATTTTTAATTGCTATTTTAGGCATAGGTGTCGTGCAAATAACCGTGTGTGCATGAAAAAAGCCTATTATTTTGACATTACAAACAGACACTCCAATTTTATTTATTGGTATAGATATAGATAAGCGCAAGCGGGTGGGTGAAACAAGTTGTTGTTGTAAATATTTCAAGAAAGTGATATAGAATGTACATATTGCATTGACTGCACAGATGGCGTAGTGGTTAAGATAGCGACCTACAGCGCCAGTGTCGTGGGTTCGAATCCCACGGGGGACAACACTTTGTGCGATCCACAAATTGTTGTTCTGAGTCTGGATGTAATTTGTGTCCGTTAATTATATGTTTGTAAAGTCCCCCGTAATACAAGGATTATTTCCTTAGTGCAGGGTGTTGTCTTAAATAAAATAAAAAAAAAAAAAAAATATTCTTCTTGCATTCCCTCTAAAATTTTTTAAGACAGCCATTCAAAAGCCTTAAAATATAAAAAGGCTTTAATAAAACAGACATACTTAAACTTCACTAAAATCAACTCAATAACCTAGTTTCTATAAAGAGCAGGTGCTCACCTACTTCAGAACATTATAAATTCCGCTTTATAACTGGCACATCGTCATCTCTAGGAAACTATTAATCATGTGGAATATCGCCGTCATCAATGGGTCTTTATTACGTAAGGCACTGCTCCACTCTGTTAGCGATTAATAACTACCTTGTTAATGATAAGAGCTTTATATATCGAGAACCCCAAATTAGACGAAAGCTTTGTTTTGAAGTGCCCTAATTTAAGTTGTTTGAGAATGGGTTTATTATTGTCATTATATGCAATTTTTAGCGTGTGGTGAGTTCAATTTTTTTTATTATGTATAAACCTCACCAGGGCACTTACATATTGTCTATTTTTATCATTTTAAATATTTATTAGATCCGGTAAAAATCTTTATTTTTTTACCAATCTCTTTTATATAAAACTAGCTGACTTAGCAAACTTCGTTTCCCCTAACATTCGACGAATAAGCAGATTTAGAATTGTAAACTGGATTCCAAATTATTAAGTTTATTTTTTTTTATGATAATAAACGTAACGCGCGTAATACTCGTAAATATCATACACAGAAAAAACATTTACACCTTTACTAATATTATAAATGTGAAAATATGTTTGTTTGTTACGTTTTCACGCTTAAACCGCCGAACCGAATTCAAAAATTCTTTAATACAAGGGAGTAAATATAGGATATATTTCATTTCGGTATTTTCACGGGAACAAAAACTACGCGGGTAGGGTCACTGAAACCGAAGCGAAGCGAGGGCAGGTTGCTAGTTATAAATAAAATTATTTTTAAGGATTTTATTGCGTTTGTATTTGATTTTTGATTGCCCGACGTTTCGAATACTTTACAGCGTTCATGATCAAATGGAATAAGATATCTTACGTCCAGTAAGTCATTGTTATTCGAGAGATTTACATGTGCCCGCTACACAATTAGTAATTAAATTTTAACCCACATTTTGATACAAATTTATTACCAGTACTACAAAGTTATTGCCATTTGTTTAGTTAAAGGCAAAGAAATTGATTCTATTTAAGAAAATTTTTGGTAAGTAATTATTAAAGTTTTTGGTAAGTAATTATTAAACATTAAATTGGTAATCATTGTTATATTATGACAGTTTATTAATTTAACACTTATAAATCTAATACAACGACGCCCAACAACTTTCATCAGATTGTCGGTCCTCCAGTATAGGGCATCCTACACTGCGTAATCCAAATGATCGCGACTCAAGAACCTCTCATATACAGTGGTCGTTGGTTTGTCGAGCGATGTGGCCTGCTTATCGCCACTTGAGCATACTAATTCTTTACATCACATCAGCTATACAAAGAAACCCTGAGCATAGGTACACATACACACAACAAGCTGATCGACTTTAAGCTTGGTTATGAGACGAGAGATGGTTTTTCTGAACGCTGTCCACCCGATTTGGATTCGTCGACTGACCTCTTTCTTGAAATTATGTCTACAGTAACATACATGCAAAACAAGTACATTGACCAGTTAGTTTCAATTTTGTGGTTATTTTAATGTAAACCATATTACGTGAGCTGTCAGTTACGTTTTGTTACAACATTTATAATAAATGTACGGCTAGACTGATGTTTTAAATCCGGTCGATGGCCCTGTACGGCGCACCGGTGTGGGCGGGGTCCATGACCGCCCGACTTAGGGCCCTTCTGTGGCGACTACAGAGGGTCACGGCGGTCAGGGCCATCCGCGGATACCGCACGGTGGCGACGGAAGCAGCGTGCCTATTGGCCGGGACTCCCCCGTGGGACCTGGAGGCGGAGATGCTCGCCGAACTATATCGGCGGGTGACGGGGGTGCGAGCGGAGGGCGGTGTGGTCACGTTAAGGGATCTCACCGCCTGGCGCGTCGACGGCCGCCGAGACGTCATCGCCCGTTGGGCAGTCCGGCTGGAGAGGCCTCGGTTCGGGGTGCGAACCGTGGAGGCCTTCCGGCCGGTGCTGATGCAGTGATTGGAGAGGCGGCACGGGGTGCTCTCCTTCCGACTGGTGCAGGTTTTGACGGGCATGAGTGCTTCGCCAAATACCTGCACAAGGTCGTTAGGAGGGAGAGTACACCGTCCTGCCACCACTGCGATTGCGACGAGGACACGGCGCGCCATACGCTCGAGGCCTGCGGGGCTTGGGCAGTGCAGCGCTGTGAACTCGTCGCAATCATCGGTACGGACCTGACGCTGCCGGCTATCGCTAGGGCGATGGTCGACAGCGTCGGGAATTGGGACGCGGTCGCAGCCTTCTGCGAGACGGTGATCTCGCGGAAGGAGGCGGCGGATCGTCTGCGTGAGGAGCGCAGCCTCGATGAGGAGATCCGCCGCCGGCGACTGGGGCGCCGCAGGCGCAACTATCTGCGCCTCATGCCGCCCTAGCCGAGGCCGCGGGTGACGTGACCGGGGATTAGTCCGTCACCCGCCGAGAGGCCGACCGCGTGAGGAAAGACCGACGTCCTCCCCGAGGGGGGGACGTCGGTCGATGGGAGGGTACCCCAATAGGGGGTATTCCGTCGGGCCGACCACTGATGTCAAGTAACCCTGCTCCGGTGGTCGGCCCAACGACGAAGGCGACGTGGTTTTCGGGTGGGTTGCGGGTGTTGCGTGCTTGCGACGCCCCTCTGAAAGCAGATTTATTTTCATAGTTGTTAATTAGATCCAAAACGGTATTTAATCCACATATTTAACAATGATATTAACATGATCATGTCATTTGTATTTACAATGTAGAGATATGCAATTTTATATATATACTAGCTCACCCAACAGACGTTGTTCTGTTCAAATAAAATAAAAGGAATTCTCCTTGAAATCGACAGCAGAGCCACCTACCGGGTCCAATTATGAATCTAAACCATTCTCAAATTCCCTTGAACACACACAAATAAATTCATCAATATCGGTCCATCCGTTTAGGAGGATTTCAGTGACATACACACGTACACAAGAAATTGTTAAATAATTAAAAGGAAAATATTTAAAGAAGTAGAAGAAGAATTATATTTTATATGTAATTGTCAATATATTCTCGAAATACAAGTTACTGTCAACTATAAATATATGGTAACGACCGAGGTATATACCTCTTTACAGAAATTTATATATAAGAGATATATTTGTTTTATTGCTATTGGTGGCAAAAGAACAAACAGTACACCTGATGGTAAGCAATGAAGCTGCTCATGGAACTTTGCTACACTGCTGTTTACCGTGAAAAAAGTGAAGATAGTGAATGGGTGTAATAAAGTCCGGTGTCGGTGCTAAAGGCATCACCAAAACCCACCACACGCAAACACCTTCAGAAAGTTGGGCTCTCTCGCATACTGAACGAAGTACAGTAACAGATTGCTACTATTTAGACGTTGTTTTTCTGCTAGAGTGTAGTACTATCTGAGCGTACCAGCCTGCAGCAGTAGACAGAAGATTGTGGACAGTATGACTCTACCACATATAATTAATAGTGTAGTACAGTATAGATAGAGACTATTCATAATATTTCAGAGACTTGTGATTTTTTTTTTAATTCCTATATGCCAGTTATGGTTAGTAATAATTATATGCTTATCCCATAGTCGCACAAGGTATAAATACTCAACGAACTGCTATTACGTGCTGCATAATCTAAAATGCATCACAATAAAATATATTAATGAAAAATTCATGGAGCTAAACTCACTTTATCATAAGCAAATCTCTTTAATACCTCTTAAATTATATTAAAATCGTGCTTAACTTACTACTATTTATAAAAAATCTAATTATATTTAGCAAATAAAATCACACTCCTTTATCACACTACGCTTTGTAACTAATAAATAGTCGTATTTCATAAAAGATAAATGAAAATGCTGGTGTAAATTTAATCAGAAATTTACAAGACATATCGCTTTTGATTTTATATTAAAGTTGGCTCTCAAACGCTTAAGATATAGCTCATTTAAAGTTACCAGTTAAGCTTCTTAACTTTTCATTGCTGCATTAAGATGGCTGATTTTATAAAATGTTTAATTTTGATGTTGCTGAAAATAATAAATAGTATCAAGTACATTTTTATATTATAATTTTAGACTATTTTTAATTACAATTACATAATTATATTTACCTTTATTTGTTTTGTAATTTTTGGTTATATAAAAATATTACGGAATATTCTTGTTGTATTTTTATCGAATTTATTTAGATATATATTAATAAAAAATAAATATTAAATATTGAAAAAAAAAATCAAATTTTACAAAAAGAGAATAATAATAACACTGAGATTCGATCCGACGCTGTTTGAATGCCAAAACAAAACAAAAAAAAACTGGACAACTTCCCAACTGAGCTATCGCCACTCTTGACGTTGACGGCGAAATTTGAATCCATATTCTATTGACATTTTATGCCATTTCTTTTCTTTATTTAAGACAACACCCTGCACTAAGGAAATAATCCTTGTATTGCGGGGGACTTTACAAACATATAATTAACGGACACAAATTATATTCAGACTCAGAACAACAATTTATGGATCTCACAAAGTGTTGTCCCGCGTGGGATTCGAACCCCTGACACTGGCGCTGTAAGTAAGTAGTAATGGCGTAGTGGTTAATACAGCGATCTTAACCACTAAGCCATCTGTGCAGTCCATTGTATTGATTAGCTAATAACACCGACAAAACAACATTTTCTATAAATAAAACATAGCTAGATAAATTTTTTAGCCCCGAAACCTCTAGTATGCCAAATTTCATGAAAATAGTTGGAGCCGCTTCCGAGATGTATGTATGTATGTCACTGAACTCCTAAACGGCTGGACCGATGTTGACAAAAATTTTTGTGTGTATTTAAGGGGATTAGTGGATGGTTTAGATTATGGTTTAGATTGACAATTGGACCCGGTAGGTGGCGCTGCTGTCGATTTCAAGGAGAATTTCTTTTATTGTATTTGAACATGTTCTTTTCAAATACAATAAACGCAAATGCAAACGTTAGATTGCCTATTCTTTTCCGGTCACGACTGTCGGGTAGCCAGGTATAAACAGATAAATCGATACTAGCATTTCGCACCGGTTTGATCGACGTTTGCATATTCTATGGGCTTCATACTTTCGATTGGTATAGAATTTGTCTAATAATTAAAACGGTGCAATGTATAAAAAAATATTATTAATTAATCATACTCTGGACTAAAATTTGTTAGGCAACTCATATGCAATATATTTATTGACATATTAAATTAAATAAAAAATAAGTTCCAATAAATAAACACGTCGGTGAAGGTCGTTGTATAGCGGGATGTTAGTCCAAAATAATCGTCTTGATGGAAATCAACGTAAAGGAGGTGGTCAATACTTAGTTGAAGACGGCATTTATTTTATTTATTTATTTAGGTTGTGTACGAAAATATTTTCTACTATATAAGCTGCTATCTGTGGCTGGATGCATACCTATCGAGTTCTGTTATTAGCTACCTAGAGATATATATTGCCACTAGCAACCCGCCCTCGCTTCGCTTCGGTTATAGGTTATAGTCGTTTTACCCGCGTAGTTCCCGTTCCCGTGGGAATACCGGGATAAAATATAGCCTAGTTTACGCCCTGATATTATAGCTTTCCATTGGTGAAAGAATTTTTGAAATCGGTCTAGCCGTTTTGAAGATTACCCGGAACAAACAAACAGACAGACAGACAAAAATTTTTAATTGCTATTTTAGGCATAGGTGTCGTGCAAATAACCGTGTGTGCATGAAAAAAGCCTATTATTTTGACATTACAAACAGACACTCCAATTTTATTTATTGGTATAGATATAGATAAGCGCAAGCGGGTGGGTGAAACAAGTTGTTGTTGTAAATATTTCAAGAAAGTGATATAGAATGTACATATTGCATTGACTGCACAGATGGCGTAGTGGTTAAGATAGCGACCTACAGCGCCAGTGTCGTGGGTTCGAATCCCACGGGGGACAACACTTTGTGCGATCCACAAATTGTTGTTCTGAGTCTGGATGTAATTTGTGTCCGTTAATTATATGTTTGTAAAGTCCCCCGTAATACAAGGATTATTTCCTTAGTGCAGGGTGTTGTCTTAAATAAAATAAAAAAAAAAAAAAAATATTCTTCTTGCATTCCCTCTAAAATTTTTTAAGACAGCCATTCAAAAGCCTTAAAATATAAAAAGGCTTTAATAAAACAGACATACTTAAACTTCACTAAAATCAACTCAATAACCTAGTTTCTATAAAGAGCAGGTGCTCACCTACTTCAGAACATTATAAATTCCGCTTTATAACTGGCACATCGTCATCTCTAGGAAACTATTAATCATGTGGAATATCGCCGTCATCAATGGGTCTTTATTACGTAAGGCACTGCTCCACTCTGTTAGCGATTAATAACTACCTTGTTAATGATAAGAGCTTTATATATCGAGAACCCCAAATTAGACGAAAGCTTTGTTTTGAAGTGCCCTAATTTAAGTTGTTTGAGAATGGGTTTATTATTGTCATTATATGCAATTTTTAGCGTGTGGTGAGTTCAATTTTTTTTATTATGTATAAACCTCACCAGGGCACTTACATATTGTCTATTTTTATCATTTTAAATATTTATTAGATCCGGTAAAAATCTTTATTTTTTTACCAATCTCTTTTATATAAAACTAGCTGACTTAGCAAACTTCGTTTCCCCTAACATTCGACGAATAAGCAGATTTAGAATTGTAAACTGGATTCCAAATTATTAAGTTTATTTTTTTTTATGATAATAAACGTAACGCGCGTAATACTCGTAAATATCATACACAGAAAAAACATTTACACCTTTACTAATATTATAAATGTGAAAATATGTTTGTTTGTTACGTTTTCACGCTTAAACCGCCGAACCGAATTCAAAAATTCTTTAATACAAGGGAGTAAATATAGGATATATTTCATTTCGGTATTTTCACGGGAACAAAAACTACGCGGGTAGGGTCACTGAAACCGAAGCGAAGCGAGGGCAGGTTGCTAGTTATAAATAAAATTATTTTTAAGGATTTTATTGCGTTTGTATTTGATTTTTGATTGCCCGACGTTTCGAATACTTTACAGCGTTCATGATCAAATGGAATAAGATATCTTACGTCCAGTAAGTCATTGTTATTCGAGAGATTTACATGTGCCCGCTACACAATTAGTAATTAAATTTTAACCCACATTTTGATACAAATTTATTACCAGTACTACAAAGTTATTGCCATTTGTTTAGTTAAAGGCAAAGAAATTGATTCTATTTAAGAAAATTTTTGGTAAGTAATTATTAAAGTTTTTGGTAAGTAATTATTAAACATTAAATTGGTAATCATTGTTATATTATGACAGTTTATTAATTTAACACTTATAAATCTAATACAACGACGCCCAACAACTTTCATCAGATTGTCGGTCCTCCAGTATAGGGCATCCTACACTGCGTAATCCAAATGATCGCGACTCAAGAACCTCTCATATACAGTGGTCGTTGGTTTGTCGAGCGATGTGGCCTGCTTATCGCCACTTGAGCATACTAATTCTTTACATCACATCAGCTATACAAAGAAACCCTGAGCATAGGTACACATACACACAACAAGCTGATCGACTTTAAGCTTGGTTATGAGACGAGAGATGGTTTTTCTGAACGCTGTCCACCCGATTTGGATTCGTCGACTGACCTCTTTCTTGAAATTATGTCTACAGTAACATACATGCAAAACAAGTACATTGACCAGTTAGTTTCAATTTTGTGGTTATTTTAATGTAAACCATATTACGTGAGCTGTCAGTTACGTTTTGTTACAACATTTATAATAAATGTACGGCTAGACTGATGTTTTAAATCCGGTCGATGGCCCTGTACGGCGCACCGGTGTGGGCGGGGTCCATGACCGCCCGACTTAGGGCCCTTCTGTGGCGACTACAGAGGGTCACGGCGGTCAGGGCCATCCGCGGATACCGCACGGTGGCGACGGAAGCAGCGTGCCTATTGGCCGGGACTCCCCCGTGGGACCTGGAGGCGGAGATGCTCGCCGAACTATATCGGCGGGTGACGGGGGTGCGAGCGGAGGGCGGTGTGGTCACGTTAAGGGATCTCACCGCCTGGCGCGTCGACGGCCGCCGAGACGTCATCGCCCGTTGGGCAGTCCGGCTGGAGAGGCCTCGGTTCGGGGTGCGAACCGTGGAGGCCTTCCGGCCGGTGCTGATGCAGTGGTTGGAGAGGCGGCACGGGGTGCTCTCCTTCCGACTGGTGCAGGTTTTGACGGGCATGAGTGCTTCGCCAAATACCTGCACAAGGTCGTTAGGAGGGAGAGTACACCGTCCTGCCACCACTGCGATTGCGACGAGGACACGGCGCGCCATACGCTCGAGGCCTGCGGGGCTTGGGCAGTGCAGCGCTGTGAACTCGTCGCAATCATCGGTACGGACCTGACGCTGCCGGCTATCGCTAGGGCGATGGTCGACAGCGTCGGGAATTGGGACGCGGTCGCAGCCTTCTGCGAGACGGTGATCTCGCGGAAGGAGGCGGCGGATCGTCTGCGTGAGGAGCGCAGCCTCGATGAGGAGATCCGCCGCCGGCGACTGGGGCGCCGCAGGCGCAACTATCTGCGCCTCATGCCGCCCTAGCCGAGGCCGCGGGTGACGTGACCGGGGATTAGTCCGTCACCCGCCGAGAGGCCGACCGCGTGAGGAAAGACCGACGTCCTCCCCGAGGGGGGGACGTCGGTCGATGGGAGGGTACCCCAATAGGGGGTATTCCGTCGGGCCGACCACTGACGACAAGTTAACGCTGCTCCAGTGGTCGGCCCAACGACGAAGGCGACGTGGTTTTCGGGTAGGTCGCGGGAGTTGCGTGCTTAAGCCCCTCTGTCGCCCCGGACGGAGTGGTGCGGAGGCGCGCCGACCGCGGCCCACCCATAAAAAAAAAAAAAAAAAAGACTGATGTTTTAACTGGTATTTTTTAATGTTTATATTTTATTAATGAATATCATATTTTAATATTTATTAACCTTTCATATCTCTTATTCTGCACAAAAACAAATACAAAAAAGAAAAAAAATAACATAAAAATTATACCTTGCTTCCTAAGTGGCAGCAGAACTAACTGGGGCAACTTATTACCTCCTTAATGAGTATATTCTAAGTTTATAGACCGAGGATTGAATGAATACAAAACATATTTGAAATTGTGATTGATAACCTCATACACATATTCATCTAATTAAGGAGAAAAATATAAAGTTTTTTTTTTTTAAACATTTTTGGGTGGGCTATGGTAAGCGCACTCGCGGTCCATTCTGTCCGGGGCGTCGAAAGGACGGCGCGCGGGCCCATAATTCACTCGTAGCCACGATGCCTTCGTCGTGGGGCCGACCACCGGAGCAGGGCGACTTGTCAGTGGTCGGCCTGATGGAATACCCTTTCGGGTACCCTCACCTCTCGACGTCCCTGTCCCGGGACGTCGGTCGCCGTCGCGCGGTCAGCCTCTATGCGGGTGACGGACTAAATTCCCCGGTCCGATCACCCGCAGCCATAAATATAATGTGTTAGCTTTTTCTATCTTTGATCATTATTGTACAAAATTACGATAAGAAAATTATATCTCAAACGGTTTGGTCATCTTAGTATACTAGGTTAGTGTCCCCACTACTCGCTATTTGACAAGGCTGTTCCTCAATAGTGGGACATATATGGTCCATTATTAAGTACATATATGTTTTTAGAGTAAGCTCACTTAAGTTTCTGCCTGATACTCCAGATGAATTTCGTAAACACCGTCCGGGTCTTTGTATCCACTAATTAAGCGAATTAAAATTAAACTGTATTTGCTGCGCGATTTTATACAATGATTTCTCCAAACAATATCCACATTCCTACGGAAATTATCAAAATAAAAAAGATCATTGAGTTTTTAATTCATCATCATCATCATTTCAGCCCAACGGCGTCTACTGCTGAACGTAGGCCACCCTCATGTTTCGCCACAAAGTGGGGGCCTGTGTCGCTTACATCCAACGACGCCCAACAACTTTCACCAGGTCATCGGTCAATCTAGTGAGTGGAGTCCTACACTTTGAGTGTCGATCACTTATCGGACGACATAGTGTAGTTTTTAGTTAAAGATAATCGAATTTCGTTAATTCTCATATCTTGGTATATGAAGAAATAACTCATACTTATTATGCTTGCTATTGAGAATTGATTCAGATATTTTACAAAAACAATCCAGTCCTGGGTTCGAACCCAAAACCTCGTTAGTAGTCGCTTTTTTATCCCGTAAAACCAAATAGTACATACTCTTCCTCATGAACTTTATAATAGTTAGTTTAGATACGGGTATATACCGAGAAATAAATCGTACCTTGATTTAAATACCATTTGTGGATCTCACAGAGAGTAATAGTTTATATATTTAACTAGAACATTGTTTGAATAAGTTATTTCAAAGATCTTTTATACTATCTGCCTCGTGCAGATGCATGCTTCATTAAAATTTGTATTAGATTCCTTTGTGCACAAGAATTAAGATAACATATTCCGAGTTGTTTATATTAGAAAACCTGTCTTTTCAAATGTCTAACATAGAAAACTGTTAGATATTATATTATAATATTTAGATTTAAATAGGTTTAATTGATATTAATTGTAATATCTTTCAATCAATTAAAATTAATGAAAATGAGTAATTATTATTTTGTCAACAAATTTCAAACGAATAATATTCAAGTGACAATAAAGTCTTTGAAGTAACGAACGCGTATTCCATGGCATCCTAATATTT
This sequence comes from Lymantria dispar, assembly GCA_032191425.1. Lineage (NCBI taxonomy): Eukaryota > Metazoa > Arthropoda > Insecta > Lepidoptera > Erebidae > Lymantria > Lymantria dispar. The sequence continues at coordinate 23,161,129 of CM063452.1, read as the reverse complement.
TAAATGCGAAAGTAATTTTGTTTGCTTGTTACGCTTTCACGCTTAAACCACCAAACTGATTTCAAAAATACTTTCACCAATAGAAAGCCATAATATCAGGGAGTAACATAGGCTATACTTTATCTCGTTATTCTCACGGGAAAAGAAAAGACGCGGGTAAGACGACTGAAACCGAAGCGAGGGCGGGTTGTTAGTACCGTTCTCTTTCACTTATCATAATCTTATTACTCTTATTCGAATTGCTTAGGGTCAATACAATATATACTCTTCTTCCATCTTACATACTGCAGCACTTATTGTACAGCAACCCTTCTTAAAAATGTAATTGTAAACTGATGGAGTTGGTATAAAACGATATAAAGTTTAATTATGTTTGTAACAAACTCTTAATATTTCTCTCGCGAAACTTGCTTACGCTAAGTAAAATTTGCCGTCTGCTGATGGAGTAAGAATACTATTCACTTCCAAGTTTCTTGTCCGTGGGTGTTGTAAAAGACGACTAAGCCGTTATTATATACATAAAATTTATGCAAAAGAAGGCATAACCGAAATACAAACCTATGTCACGTTTAACCAGCGTGGTATATTAGGTCAATCCTTCATTGTGGAGGAGGCTTGACCCTATAAGTGGGATGTATATGAGCTATCATGATGAGGCTGATTATGTAGTAAAATGTGATTGCATCAGTTTTTAACCACCGACGGAAAAAGAGGGATGTTATTAGTTTGACGTTAGAGTCTGTCTATGTATATGTGTGTGTGTATGCTCATCTATGACATTGTAGCTCTTAAGTGGATTGACCGATTTTGATGCGAGTTTTTCCTTTTGAAAACCAGTTTCCTTGCAGTATTTCTTAGCTATGCTTGAATAATGCAGCAGTGTAATGATTACTCGATTAGGTGCTTCACGTTTACCGGTACTTATAAGTTGTTCTAATTTAGTCTTATTTTATTATATTTTGTACGTAAAATTAAATTACGTTACTAATAAATAGTTTTTCTCTTAACTCCCTTACACAAATGAAACTCCAAAGTGTGGTCCATTTTAATTCTACATAATACATGTTTGCTAACCACGGACTCATGGCTGTATTTAGCCATTGTATTTGGAATATTAGCGTTTGTTTAGTCATAATCTGCTAAAATCCGCTAGTATCAAGCTTTGTGCTAAAAGTTTTAAGTTTTTGTTAAACGCTTATGAATTTCTCTAAACCCCTCTTAGTTTTACACTAAATAAAGGATTTAATATAGCTACTGAAATAAGCTTAAAAGAGATATCACAATATTTATTTTCGCTTAATGGTTTGTATAAAAATCTGCATGTATCAAAGAGGGTTTTTGATAATTACTATTTTGTTCCGAATTTTATCATATTAGTAAGTGTAATTGGAATTTAATACGAGTATTTACTATCCGACCAGTAGCTTGACTTTATATCGAGGATGAATTCAACTGTTTCCACCAATTTTTAAGATGTCGTTAGGCCACTTATTTGTCATATTAGCAGCGCCATCCAATTTGTGATTATCACTTGAGAATCTTTCTTTCCCAACGGTTGTCGGTTCGACAAGCGTTCTGCCTATTGCCATGTTAACGTGCAAAATTTTTGGGCCCTGTCGCTTATACCCGTCCTTCTACGGATTCCCATTTTCCAAATTTTATCACGTAGAAGAAATACCGAGCATAGCCCATTCCATTATCAAGCCGATCTGAAAAGAGTTGAGTGTATCACCAGAACTGTTATTATAAACAAAACAAATTCCCCGAATTTTATCCCGTTTGTATTTAATTTTTTTATTGCTGAATATTTCAAACTTTTCAGCTTTAGTAGTTATGGGAGGACTAATAGTTCTATTTATAATGTATAATACTCGCGTAAACATACACATGTTTACGCGAGTAATATGTGTATATAATTACTGCTATTGTGTGTGTTCCTTAATTGAAATGCACATAATAATGTTTTCATCATTATTTTTTTTCTATAATATTTAAATTAGAACTAGATAAAGTCTTTAAACGTATCTAGTATTACCATAAATATCCAATTTGACATGCGAAACATATTCATTCATAGCTTACTCCGATGACTGTCACTTGTCTTATTAGCATTGCAAATTTATATTCAGTGCGGAATTAATTACAATGTTATAAGCCTTATAACTGCCTACTCGCCTGTCATGAAAAGTGAAGATAATAGAGACGTCATTATTTTAGGTCGTATCAATTTTAACTTAAAATTATGCGAATATTACTTTATATTTATATCAATGTTATCAATGTAGTGTCAAGATATAGACTTTCCGTGTGTTGTCGGAGTAAAAATATATTTTATCACCCTGGATCTTGTTCACGGGTGTCCTAAAAGACAATTCAAAATAAAATATCATTAGAAGAACTATTGTAACCGATATAGCACGAAGAATTAACAAGCTAAAGTGGTAATGAGTAGGCCACATCACTCAGCAAACCGTCAACTGCTGAGGAAGAATGTGACCAAGTATCGGATGACGCAGTATAGGACGAATCAGGTTGACTGAAGATCTGGCGAAGGTTACTAGGCGTCGCTGGGTGCAGGCGGCATAGCACCGCATTTTGCAGTGAACTATGAGGAAGACTTAACTAAGTCCAGCTGTGTATAACGATAGGCTAAATGGTAAAGGTAATGAGATATTATAAGTATATAACAATTATATAAGAGAAGGAGAATTGGGAACAAAACCCAAGCCCAACAAACCCCTATACCAATACGTCTGACCAGCGTGGTATAGTAGATCAATTGTCCTTTTATTGCGGAGGAGGTTCGAGCTCAACAGTGGAACGTATATGACCTGAGACTATGATGGAGGTAATTAGTATAGAGTTATAGTGTGAGATTAAAGTCGGAAGCAATGCTCTTCTGAAAAACTTATAAAATCAAATGCTCGCATTTGTGAACCCACTTACCAAGAGGAGCGATTATTGCCCAAGTGATGACGACTACTACCAACTGTGGATGTCAACAGCCTAATCACCTTCATCGCATCCTCATCGCAGCCCATATATGTCCCACTGCTGGGCTTGGGCTCCACAATGGGACGAAATATGACCTACTGTACCATGCTGGTCAGATATGTTGGTACAGGGTTTCATTTCAAGTTTTCCTTCTCTCACATAGATCTCATGTGCATATTATATCCCTTAGTCGTCTTTTACGACATTCACGGGCAAGATAGAGTGTGGTGAATTGTATTCTTACTCCGTTACCACACAGGAAACAGCTAAATAGATGATGTCAATTATGCTTGCAGATTCACTTGACTCTATTCTTATTCACTTTCTCCGTTATTTGATTAGCACATCATCACTTTAATGTGCTTAGCATATAGCTACACATATTCTATTCTTTCCAACTTATTACAATCAAACGGTTGAGATAAATTCCATTCTAACAGTAGGAAGAAGTAGTCTGCTTAGATGGTGCTATAGTCAAATTATCAAAGGGCTCTCGAAATTTTGACAAATAATCAACCGCTCTTATCATTACAAATATTATTTAATGAGGTTATCATATGCCCCACGATTTTATTTTTCTGTCTGATCAATGCTTTAGATAGACAAGGCGAGTCTTGTGTTGACCTATGATCCGTTGAATTAAAAAAATAGTTCAGTTTATTTTCAAGGTTTTAATCTTGCTCAATGTTTATCATTCTATTTAGTTAATTTAGAGCCTCATTATTAGAAGGGATCTATATTGGAGTAAATTTGAAATCGGGCATTTTGTGTTGATCGCCTTCTGAGATTCGATATTTGTCGTAAGATACAATATTTTACAAGGCAAATCAAATATGCATACTAAATGAAAGTTTTTAATAAATCTGGCAATTTGCCATTCGTTGGCGGCTATATTGCATTTCCATTTTTTTTTCAATATGTACATTAGTCTCCTAGTTAAGCGCTTTCATCTGATACCCATGTTTATGACTCTGTGCAAAAACATGTATCCCACCAATTTGTGGTCTTAGATTTGTATTTTTTTAATATGTACATTATTCTACTAGCCAGACACTTTCATTTATTACCCATATTTATGTCATGCAATACAAAATTTAAACGGCCATTTAGTTGGTGGCTATATTATATTTGCATATTTTCAATGTATCTGGGGACACGGCAGTGCCCCCGCCAAGTCGAGAAAAAAAATCGCAATATATTTAGTACAATTTAATATAATACATATGTATTACTTGTGAGGTACATTGTGTTTTCATGGGATTTCCAAGTCATTCTGTTTATTTAAGATATAAATGATCTTTAATATTGATGTAGTCACTATAAGAAGTTGTTACGTTAGCTATTTACGTAATAACTTAGAAGAAAGGTCCCTTAAGCAGGGACTAATGAGTTAACCGACTTGGTATACCATGGATCTCAAAACTTTTTATGGTAGAAGAACTCAGTTGCGAGGCTTGGCTTTTTTTACAAGTTTTGTTTTTGATGGTATACTTTATTCTACTAGTCAAGCGCTTTCATTTAACACCCATATTAAGTTGAGAAAAATATGTAATCCGCCATTTTGTACCATCTTATCGTTATAATAATACTGAATTCGAAAATTGTATTGTGATCAAAACTAATGATTTTTCCAAACCTGATTAATTGGTCAACGGTAAGGGGGTGAAATGTCAACTAGAAAAATCAACTAAAAAAACAAACAGGGAAGCTATATCTATCCTTTGAAAAGCAAACACTGCGACTACATAAGAGACATAAAGCTCATATTTTTGATACAAACAGCATGCACTTACTTCGGTTTTTTGAAATCAGTTCCATTACATATTTTAATATAATTCGACTTTAAAAGCCGTTTTAATGAGATACAGAACAATATCGGCTTATAAAATGTACCTATTCGATGAAACTTAAACGTCGAAAACTCAAAAGTTATTTTAATCATCACTTTTGAGCGTAGCATTTAGTTGTAGCGCTACGAAGCTACGACGTAGCGCTTTGGTCTAAGAAGTTAAGATACGAGTATAATTAAATACTCGACTGTATCTTTTAATCTAAATGTCCGCTACTTGTACCTGCATAATTTTATTTATATTTACTACCTATATTCCTCATTGAACTGGAAAGATATTTAAAATGCGTTTAGCTCTGTCTTGGAAATAGTACTTTTTCTTGGATGAAAACTTATTTATTGTTTTTGCCTCCTTAACACACCTGTATGTTCTTAATATACGTTATATGTACAATTCTATGAGAATTTATTACTTAAATTTGATAGCATTATAAATAAATAAAGTAAAAGTTGCATTTATAATATTAGTTAGCGATTATAATTTGTGTGCAGTAACATAGATTGTGTGAGGAGCATCATAGATTTCCCCATCTCTTCGTTTACCATGAGTATTATATGAAAAAAATTTAAAAAAATAAAGTAGTATTAAAAAAATATGATGTAGGCCCAGTATTACAGCGTGGTGTAGTCGGCCAATTCTTTTCTATATTAAAAAAAGTTAGTAACTAACAGGTATATACATACAGGCAAATACGGTTCATTTATAATTTTAAGTTTAATGTTTCGGCCTGTCTTTTAGACTTTCTTTCCTTCTATTATCCCGGATTGTTTGAATTGAGTATGGTAAGACCTTAAACCTATAAATAAGAGTTTTCTTTTTCAAACCTTAAACAATTTAAAGTATTGTTATTCACTACAGTTATTGAGATGAAGTGATTAATAAATTAGATATCTCCAGAGTCAATCGAGTTGCTAACCTAAATAATATATTTTATTCAATTACGATACCAAGTTTCTTAACCTTTATGTTATCATAAAGCATATAGTAGAGATTTGTTACTGCGCTTCGTTCGGTGAGTGAGAGAGCCGGAAGCCTAATTTTTGTGGGTGTTTGCGTATAGTGGGTTTTAGTGATATCTTTAGTTTCACCGAACCTCAATGCATGCATTCACACTCTCTCTTCACTTTCTTTACGATAGGCAGCGACCTAGCAAAGGTTAATGAGCGGCAGTAACACTTACTACAAGGTGTACTGTTTGTTCGTTTGCCACCTTTTGGAATTAAAAAAAAGATTAAAAAGTGTTTTTATTTTTGTGAATGCTTTTCTCAGAGAAACTAACTTAAATCCTTTACACACTGTAAATAAAACTACTTTACTGATTTTATTGCGTTTGTTATTTTACAGCATTCATGGTCCGCCGGAATGCTGTAAAGTGTTCGATACGTCGGGAAATCATAAATAAAATACAAATGCCATAAAATCCGTAAAGTAGTTTTATTTACAATTTTTAATACTTGCGTAGACATCAAAAATCAGTAAATTAAATCTTATTCATATTTTGTTGTTTTTCAATCACGGTAAAATAAATTACCTTCATGTACTTAAATGTTTTACTTTACTACTTGGGCTTGAGTTTTGCATGGAGTGCACTGTTGCTAGTTTTCCTCTTTGAAGAAATTTTATTTCTTTTCTTCTTGATACCTAAGTGAAAGAAAAGGATGCTGACCCACCATACGGAGAATAAAATTCTCTATACTTTTAGCTGTCGATAAAATATTTAGCAACAGAGGGGCGTAAGCACGCACACCCGCAACTCACCCCACGTGCACGTCGCCTTCGTCGTTGGGCCGACCACCGGAGCAGGGTTACTTGTCATCAGTGGTCGGCCCGAAGGAATACCCCTATTTGGGGTACCCTCCCATCGACCGATGTCCACCCCTCGGGGAGGACGTCGGTCTTTCCTTACGCGGTTGGCCTCTCGGCGAGTGACGGACTAATCCCCGGTCACGTCACCCGCGGCCTCGGCTAAGGCCGCATGAGGCGCAAGTACTCGCGCCTACGCCGCCCCAGTCACCGGCGGCGGATCGCGTCATCGAGGCTGCGCTCCTCGCGCAGGCGATCCGCCGCCTCCTTCTACGAGATCACTGCCGCGCAGAGGGCTGCGACCGCGTCCCAATTCCTGACGCTGCCGACCAGGTCGCTGTCAGGTCGGCACCGATGATTGCAACAAGAAAATATTTAGCAATATATGTATATAATGGGAAGTTTATTATATGATTCAATATTATATTATATGAGAAACTTCAAAATCAAAGTTAAGTTCAAATGAAAAAAAAATCTCTTGTTTTATGATATTTATGTTTCTTACAACTGCGAAACATATAATAGTAATGTTATTGCCTCTAGCTCCTGTAGTCATCCATGACATTACTCAGAGTTTGAAAATTACCACCAGGGCCTGTACTGAAATGGACTCCTAGTGGATACACTTCAAACATACATTACTTATTCATTAATTATATAATTACGTACTTTGTTAAGAAATATTCAATAAACTATCCTCTCTTTTACTCATTATTTCTTTTCTCTTTCCTTCTTTGATAGGTAATGCAATCTATAAGATATATCAATAGTTGTTTCAAGTGTTATCTAAAATTTAGTTGCCAATAATGAATAAAAGCGTAAGTTACTTTTATCGTTGCAGAGAGCTGCGTCAAGACGCTACAAATTAATAGCACTAAAGCTGTACACTAAAGTTGATTATTGTATGACACAGCACTTTATAGGTGCAAAGTAAATATCAGTAACTTAATAATAATAGAGTCCCCCTCCGTCTAGTGACAGAATAAGAATACAATTCACTACCTTCTTTCCTGGTCATGGATGTAGTAAAAAAACCCTCAAAAAGAGAAGAAAACTGAAGATAGAATACTATACCAACCCGTCTGAATAGCATGGTATATAAGCGCACTACAATTACTCAGATAATGATGATGTGACGAGTAATAATAGTAAAGGCCACATGGTAATAAAAGCTTCGAAACTCACGGTATTTCATCATCATCATCATGTCCGCTCATATGCGTCCCACTGCCTGGGCTCGAGTTTCCTCCACAATAGGAAAGAAATTGGCCTACTATCCACGCTGATCAGATTTGTTGGCATAGGGTTTTATTTCGAGTTTTTCTTCTCTTGCATTAATGTTGGTCTCTTGCATTAATGGTATATCTCTTAGACGTTACGACATCCACGAACAAAAGAGAGGGTGACGAATTGTATACTTATGCAGTTATCACACGGACAAAGACATTATTTAATTACGAAATAATGAGTAATAATAGCAAAGGCAATGTACCGCATATTAATAAAAGCTCCAAAAATAGACGCTGACATTATTTAATTATCCACCTTAAAACGAGCTTACTTAAAGCTATATTTACATAATAATTTTATATACGTAGGAGCAATGCTCCATTATGCTTAAAGAGAAAATTTCTACAAGAACCTATCAATTTTTATTAGAATAAACTCGTGTAAGATGATCTTAAAAAAGTATCTCTTTGTATAGCGAAATAAGCATGGTTTGAGTAAAATTAGCCATCAAAATTTCAGACACTATCGGTAGCAATACTGCTAAATAATTAAAGCTTTAATTTCTGGCACCGGAGTGTTCTGGCTAAACGTGCCAATTACTATGAAAATGTTGCTCCATATTTTTTTATGTTTCTCAACAGCAAATGTTGTTTTATATTGCCATTGGTGGTTGAAGGGTTAGTAGCATATCTGATGGTAAGTGATAACTACCAATCATGCACTACTGAATCTCATAGCACACTCAAATCGCTGATTATGCAATATTTTATTTCTAGTATTTATTATCTTTGAAGAAGTGGAGGGGAATTTCGTGGCAGTTGCCTAATTGTTACTCCGATTAAGCGAGCGTAAAGCGACTTTATCATCGTTTACCATAAAAAGAGAAATTTATTATTTTAATTAAATTATATGTTAATGCTTAAAACCTAAATAAAGGACTAAAAAAAGAAAAGCAAATGATATTAATTCAACGAGCTCATTAGGAACTAATTGTATCTTCTGAACCTAATTTTTAAATGTCTATTGATATTCAGTTACAATTATTTTCGAGCTGTGAGTAAAAATTTAAATACTTAATAATAATAACTGCACTAGAAGTTTTTTTTCTGCGTGCACAGTATACTTCATGTTTGAAATTTGCTTGCATCATTGCATGCGTTCTTTTTCATAGTAATGCAATTAACAATAAAATAAATAATTTAAAAAACGGATGCAAAAAATACCATTTAAATTTAATAGACAAAAATAAAAGAGAAGAGAAAACAAAACTGGGAAAGCAGGTTTAACAGGATATATTATGATTTGAAAGCCCCATAGGTTTGATTAATATATTTATATATATATTATTTTCTTTTTTAAATGATTGTCTAAGGACGCTTGTTGTTTTAAGATGAATATAACGACACCTTAACTGCTGAAATCCACACAACCGTTAAGAAGACACGAGGTAATAAAGAAATTTATAAAAAACTAGCTGACCCAACAGACGTTGTTCTGTTCAAATCTAAAAAATTATAAAAGGAATTCGCCGTGAAAACGATTGTAGCGTCACCTATCGTTGCCAATTTTTAATCTAAACTATTCTCAAATCCCCTTGCACACACACAAAAAAATTCGTCAAAATCGGTCCATTCGTATCGAAATATTCACAAAAAAAAGTTTTCTTAAATTTACTAAATTTCTGTACAACTTCCTGAATTTTTTTCCGTAAAAGCCTCTTACAAAGTATTAGAAAACTTATAAAAAAAGATGGACGAAATCTGTAAATTCATTCTCAAGTCATATATTATTGTCCTGCCCGAACAGTGCCACTTACCGGGTCCAATTATGATTCTAAACCATCCTCGAATCCCCTTGAATACACACAAAAAATTTCGTCAACATCTGTCCAGCCGTTTAGAAGGAGTTCAGTGACACACACGTACTGTTATAACTATAACTCTTCCCTGTTTCCCTTAGCTTTCCTCTTTCCTGCTGCATCATCATTTTCTAGGCTCTCGCCTCCCGCGCATCCCACATATCCATCAGTCCGGTCACAAATCCCGTTCGCGCTGGTCGATTTGTAATTAAAAATCATTGTACTAATTTTATAATATATTAAATGTGTCTGTGCCATTAAAATCTTTTTTTTAAAAACTAATCTTCAAGAACCCGAATAACATTTGGTGGCAGCTTAAGGGATTTTTAAAAAATCCTCGGAACGCCTCGAAAGTTAGTGACAGTGAAAAAAAAAAAAATTTTTGCTAAAATCGTTGAGAAGACCAGTGAACAATAATTAAAATCTACCGGACTCTGAACTAAAAAAATCCACTGTATTACGCTGTTTCAAGACTCTTTCCTACCGAGCTATTGGGTGGAAACCCATTACACCCTGAAGAGACTTCTCATACTCTCTGGTGTCGCTGTATTCTACTACATACTACTACCACCGTGCGCTACTACAGTTACTACTCATCTATCACCGTATCCTGAGTTTTGCATAAGAAGAAAGCCTGGACCCTACTACCATCTCATACTGGAACATCGAGTGACTTCAAGGTGATAATGTTGCAGCTATTCCTGTGAGTCATAAACTTTTATTGTGATTATTCATAGTTTCCGTGACTCGTAACCTGTTTTATTTTTACATATTTGTACTTCGAATACGTTTAGAAGCTTTTAATTCTACTTATATACTTACCATTTATATTTAAATATCTTAATTATAAGAACATACACCGTAGAGATTTATTTAATAACAGTTACAATAAGTTATTTCATCGTCGAGCTACCGCTTGCCGCCCACGCGTCGCTTTCTAGAAACTGATAAAACCGTCCTGCATCCGAGTCACTGTGCATCTTTTAAGAATATTTTAATAACTTAGTTATAACCCCGACTTCTATTATAACTTATTTTGTTAACGTTTATGTCTAAACATACAGAAGTTAAAGTAGAGGAACCGCCATCCAAAATGTCGGAAATTGATTCAAACGTACTTATTAAATTTATTGGAACTTTTGACGGCTCTAGGGACACCCTGATACCTTTTTTAAATAATTGCAGAAATGCAATTAACTTAGCTTCTACCTCTCAGCAAGATATCCTCTTTAAATACATCTTAAGTAGGCTTACTGGCAAAGCCGAATCGGTATGCGCCATAAAAGAATTTACAAAATGGTCCCAATTAGAAGACTACCTTAAAACACAATTCGGCGATAGGAAACATTACGCTCATTTGCTGGCTGACCTCCAAACTTGTAAACAGGGTCCTAATGAAAATATCAGCCAATACTCTTTGAGAATAGAGTCTTGCTTAGCTAAACTGCTTACCGAAATTAATATTTCCATTCCTACTAGGAAAAAAGACGAATTATCGGGCCGAGTAGCCACAATGCAAGATTTAGCCCTAAATAGGTTTATGATGGGTCTCGATTCAAGATTGGCAACGGTTGTTAGATGCCGTGACCCATCCACTTTAAACGAAGCTATAAATTTTGCTATAACTGAGGAAACAATTCTAGGTATAACGTATAAGAAACCTTCGTTCTCGTCTTCGTTCAACCAACAAAATTTATTTAGACCAAATCATAACTCATCCTTCACACGGACTCAAGGTCAAACCAATTCTCCTAGACCTCAAGGTCAATTCTATACTAGATTCCAAAATCAACCTGGGCCCTCCAATATTCAAGCACCAGTCTGTAGGTATTGCAAAAACATCGGACACACATTGGAGAACTGTCGCAAGAGGCAATTTAATCAACAAAAACGTAACCAAAATACAAACTTCTCCAATAATAATAATCAAAATTGGGCAGTGCATAATATCACCTACCCAAATACTACTGATCAGCAATACGAAGAGAGTGGCCACGACACAGTTGACAATACTTTAAACGAATAAAATTTCCTGAAGAGTGTCGCGCAGGAAATCCCAATGCGAAAGTCGATACTAAATCCACCGAATCCACTGAATCTACTAAATCCACTGACTCTACTAAATCTACTAAATCCACTGAATCTACTAAATCTACTGAATCTAATAAATCTACTAAATTCACTGAATCTGCTCTGTTCTCTGTACCTACTAAATCTACTAAGTCCACTAATACCACTGACTCTACTAAATCCTCTGCACCTACTAATTCCGATCCTTTAACTAATTACGCTATACCCACTAACCCTCCTAAAACTACTAAATCTTATATAAGTACTAAACCAACATTAACTACTACCTCTGCTAGATTAATACCTACCAAACTCTATTCATCTTCTACTACTTCTAATTTACCTACACCTGAAAACGGAACTGAAATATTTAAAATTAATACTCCTTGTAAAGTTCTACTTCCTGTCGTGCAAATCTTCTCCCCTGTATCCCAGAATCCACTAACTCTATTAGTTGACTCTGGAGCATCTGTGAGCCTGATCAAATCAACATGCCTGCAGAACGCACCCATACTCGTACAGGAACCTATCAATCTGAAGGGCATTGAACCTGGTGACCATAGTTCCACGAAAACATTAGGTCATTTGCTATTAGAAATGCATTTAATTGAAAATAAAAAATCAAGTATTACATTATTTCACAAATTCCATGTTATTAACGAAATTCACCTTCCGTTTGACGGTATAATTGGAACTGATCTATTGAATTCTTTTAGTTGCAAAATCGACTATAATTTAAACACTCTTACTATTAAAGATATTCACATACCATTACAACTTCATGAACCAGTCTATTATCTTCCTCCTAGATCCGAAACGATGATCGAATGCTCAGTTTCCAACTCTAATATTAAGGAAGGGTTAGTACTTGACCAAAATCAATTTAAAGACGTACTAATTGCCAACTGTTTAGTAAAGGTTAAAGAAAATAAAAGAATTAACATCTCGGTTATCAACACCTCTGACTCAATCGTAACACTTAAATCTAACTTAAACATACCTCTTATCCCTTTAAACTCAGAAGGAATCGATTACTTGCCTATCAATTCTATTACAAAACATCAACGTGAAGACACTGACTCTTACCTCCGTACCCAAGAGGTACTAAATCTCCTGCGAACTAAACACCTAAACACTGAAGAAGCCAATGCATTACATGACATATGCTCCGAGTATTCAGATATCTTTCATATCCCGGGAGATCAACTCACATTCACCACTGCAGTAAAACACGAAATCAGAACCTCTTCTCAAAATCCTATACACGTAAAATCTTATCGCTTTCCAGAAATTCACAAACCCGAAGTGGCCAAACAAATAAATCAAATGCTAAATCAAGGTATAATAAAACCATCTATGTCCCCCTGGTCTTCACCGATCTGGGTGGTACCTAAGAAATTAGACGCTTCAGGTGAGAGAAAATGGCGAGTAGTCATAGACTACCGTAAGCTTAACGATGTCACTGTAGGAGATAGTTACCCTTTACCACAGATATCTGAAATCTTAGATCAACTTGGGCAAAGTAAATATTTTTCAACCCTTGACCTCGCGTCAGGATTTCACCAGATCCTCATGGATGAACAGGATGCTTCTAAAACCGCCTTCAGCGTACCCCAGGGCCATTACGAATTCACTCGTATGCCATTTGGTCTAAAAAACGCACCAGCTACTTTCCAACGGCTCATGAACACAGCACTCGCTGGCCTTCAAGACATTCGGTGCTTTGTGTATTTAGATGACGTAGTTATTTACTCCCACGACCTTGCCAGTCACGTAGAAAATCTTGAATTAGTCTTTAAACGTCTCAGAGAATTCAATCTCAAACTTCAACCGGATAAATGCGAATTTCTTCGGCGTGAAGTAGCTTACCTCGGGCATGTAATCACAGAAGAAGGTGTAAAACCTAACCCCGGAAAAGTTGAAGCCGTTACTAAATTTCCTACTCCGAAATGTCCTAAGGACATTAAATCCTTCTTAGGTCTCGTGTCTTACTACCGCCGATTCATTCCAAATTTTTCAAAGATTGCTAAGCCTCTAACTCAACTCTTGAAAAAAGATGTCCAATTTCTATGGGAAAACCAACAACAAGTCGCTTTTGACGAACTCAAATATAAACTCACTTCAGCTCCAGTCTTAATATATCCCGACTTTTCTAAACCTTTCACTTTAACTTGCGACGCTTCTAACTACGCAATAGGCTCAGTTCTCTCACAAGGTCCAAAAGGTCAAGAAAGGCCCATAGCTTTTGCATCCAGGACACTTAACAAAAGCGAATCCAATTACAACACAACTGAAAAGGAACTTCTGTCTATCCTCTTTGGTTGTAAAACATTCCGTCCGTATCTATATGGGCGCAAATTTAATATCATCACTGATCACCGTCCACTCACCTGGCTAATGAACCATAAGGATCCAGGGAGTAAATTACAAAGATGGCGTCTCAAACTCTCTGAATATGAATACGAAATTACCTATCGGAAAGGAAAATTAAATGCCGCCGCTGACGCTCTATCACGATCCCCAGTAAACCCCATAGATAATATTGATCCTATGAATATTGACGATTATATTAGTCCATTTGATGATGGTCTCAATGTAGATTTCAGTCCTCTCAACTCACCTGACAGCATCCAACAACCAACACCCGACATTTTAAACATACCAATCCCTGAAATTACTAATAACGAGTTTAACACACCTTCAACCTCCCGTCTCTTATCTAACCCAAACGCTGACCAACCCTCAACATCTCGGGTTGATCCTAATACAAACAATTTACTATCAGAGCGACACAACGATAACCCTTCACCTACAAATTCTTCGATTCCAGACAGCGTCTCCTCTAACGATCTTGAAAATATACAAAATGCTATAATCAGTAATAATTATTCTCAATTCTTAAAAACAATGAACAGCAAAACCTTTGCCTCTGATGCAAAAATTCTGGAAAGTAACACTAGTATCCTTAAAAGTAACGACAAAGTAATAATTATACCCACATCTATTGATCTCGACGAAACTAACCCCTATGTCGAAGAAATTTTAAGTAGCATAGAAAACAAAAATGAAATTTTAAACAAAGAACGCACTTTATATTCATTTCTAGATTTTATCCATAATGGCCGCCGCATCTTTTTTCTTTTTACTAAAGTCTACCACTTCGATAATGCAAGCTATGAAGGTATATATACCTCTCTAAGAAATCTACGTAATACCTTAATCCAACAACCTACAACGTCCATAAGCGTAACTGACTTCAAAAATCCTTTCGAAGCTCATTCCTATACAAAACTATATAATATCATTCTATTTCTATTCCACAATACTAACATCCTTGTCTCTATTCACCGTAACACAATCATATTTCCATCTCTCAGTGAAATCAAGAAGATCTTACACGAGAATCATGATATCCCTATTGCTGGGCATCTGGGAAGTACTAGGATGCTGAAACGAATTCAAGAAAAGTATAATTGGAAAGGCATGCGTAACGATGTTGAAACATATGTAAAGTCTTGTAAACTTTGCCAAGAAAATAAAGCATTCAGACAAATTCACAAAGCTCCTATGCAAATCACCACGACCTCAACAGCTCCTTTCCAACGTTTAGCAATGGACATAGTAGGACCTTTACCCGAAGCAGGACCAGCTAAACTAAAATATATCTTAACGCTACAGGACGATTTAACTAAATATTCTTTAGCGTATCCTATCCGATCAATAACAGCAGAAGAAACCAGCGAATGTCTTTTACATTTTGTATCTTTATTCGGTATACCAAAGGTTATTCTAACAGACCAAGGTACTAATTTTACTGCGGATCTTTTCAAAAAAACATGTGACCACCTAAAAATTAAACAGCTATGGTCAAGCGCTTACCACCCACAAACGCAGGGTGCTCTTGAACGCAGCCATTCGACGCTTAAGGAATATCTCAAATCATTTGTCAATGAAGACCAAAATAATTGGCCACGTTATGTATACACTGCTATCCTAACTTATAATACTAATGTTCACTGCACAACTAACTATACACCCTATGAACTCGTATTCGGACACAAACCCTTCATACCTGACTCTATCTATGACACACGCTCTGATGCTACATATCCAGAATACCTTAAAATGCTCTGCCACCGCCTCAAATTATCCCGAAATATAGCTACCGACAATATCCAAAGATCTAAAGAAAGATCAAAAACTTACTACGACAATCACACAAGATCTGTAAAGTACAATTTAGGAGATCTTGTCTACCTAAAAAATCATTTACGCCTCAGGAAAGCTTTATCCCCTTTATGGAAAGGCCCCTATAAAATCATAAAAGTACATAATAATAATACTGTAACTCTATTGATAAACAGAAAACACGTAAGACACCACTTTGACCAAATCAAACCTGCTAATTCTAACTCTGTCTAAATATACCTACCCATTCAATAGTATCTTCGATTTTCTTTTCAGAATTACTCTGTCAATAAAATTTATCATTGCAACACCACAGGAACTCATTCAACCAGTCAACAATAATCCTGGTATCCTCTTCGACTCCTCTGGAACAGTAAAGATTATAAAAGACCACTGTCACATAATAATGCCTATAGATATATCATTTATAACATCTCATATTGAAAATATAAAAAGCGTTTTTGGAACATTACGTTACTTGTGCCAACAGAGCGAATCAATCAATAATAATGAATGTAATAATATGCTACAACCATTAGATGCTTTGTTTAATGATATTGTCCGCGACTACAATTCTATTTCACATCTTTTACCTACTTATTCGAAAAGAGCCGCCTGGTTTTCAGCTGTCGGTACAGTATTTAAACACATATTTGGAACTTTGGACGAAGACGATGCACAAAAATACAGTCGAGCCATTAGAAAACTACAAACATCTAACAAAGACTTAGCCGCAAGTCTTAACCGGAACATTTTTATTTCGAAAACCACGATCTCTAACTTCAATTCTTCGATTTTAGAATTAAATAAAAATCAGTTCTTATTAAACGACGCGATGGAAAAAGTGTCTCTTGTTGTTAAAAATATCTCTGAGATTATCAATTCCATAAACTTTAGAAATAATATAAATGAGATTATTGATGTATTACAAGCCAATTTGTTAACATTATCATATAAGGTAGAAGATATTGTAAATAGTATTTTATTTGCAAAGAGTAACACTTTGCACCCATCAATCCTGACTTCGACAGAATTGTTTCATGAAATAATCAGTAGTTTTAAGAATTTACCTAAGTATAAGGAATTTCCTGTAGAATTAACTTTAGACAATATTTACCTGTTAATAAATTTATCGGATTTAATAACATATTACTTAGATAACAAATTAATATATGTCTTGAGAATACCCATGGTTGACTTAATTAGTTATAATCTATATAAAAATGTACCCATACCAGTACCTCATGATAAAAACATACCTAGCTCTTTTGCTATGATAGTTTCTTCTAAATCTTACATCGGTCTTAGTGAAGACAGAAAAACTTATTTTAGTATAGATAACTTAGATATATGTAAAATAATTATAAGTAAACATTTTATATGTAAGTCAATCGATGTATATAACGTCGCCACTAATCCTAGCTGTGAAACTGACATTATGACAAAAGCTGTAGAAGTCGTACCCGACAAATGTAAAACGAGTTTCATCTTTGGCAATATCGACGTATGGCATAAATTAAATGGCAATAGATGGATTTTTGTACAATCAAACCCTGTCAGATTAACTATTCAATGTGATTCTAATGTAACAGATAATGTCATTTCAGGAACTGGCATTCTCACTTTAAAACCCAACTGTATTGCGTTTTGTAAAGAAACTAAGCTCGAAGCACAAGAGAATTTCAGAATTATTACCAATCCTATCACCTCAGATTTTAATATCATTAACAATACCTGCTGTAATATAGAAAGATTCTCACGACTGAAATTTAATATAAGCTCTTCTAGCATTAAGAGTATTAACCTGGATAGCTTGAAGCTACTTAATAACTTACCTGAACAGATTTACATTGACAAAGATGATATACTACCTCCCGAAGACATTTTCAATTACACAGGGTTCTCTCTAAGCCTAATAGCTATAATAATAGTTTTAAGTTTATCTCTGTATTATTTTAAAACGAATAAGTCTTTATTTTGTAAAAAGTTAGTTATAAATCAACCAGCTCGCGAAAACATATCTATTTCAACCCCGAATACTCCACCACAGTTACGTATTTGATATAATTGCTCTAACCTCTCTTTCTTTCTTCTCCAACCTTAATTTCAAACTCACTTTAACCGTGAGTTTTCTTCTGTTGGGGGAGGTGTTATAACTATAACTCTTCCCTGTTTCCCTTAGCTTTCCTCTTTCCTGCTGCATCATCATTTTCTAGGCTCTCGCCTCCCGCGCATCCCACATATCCATCAGTCCGGTCACAAATCCCGTTCGCGCTGGTCGATTTGTAATTAAAAATCATTGTACTAATTTTATAATATATTAAATGTGTCTGTGCCATTAAAATCTTTTTTTTAAAAACTAATCTTCAAGAACCCGAATAACAGTACGCTAGAAATTTATAGATAAGATAAACATACAAGACGCGCGAGAAAAATATACCCCTGTCTTGGTAATAAAAAAATAGAATCTTATAATACCTTAATAAAAGAATTTCTGAAATTGTAGTAACAAACCAAATAAACAGTAATCATATAACAGAAAATATTGTAATAGAACAGTCCGCTTACAAAAATATTGAAATATGAAATTAGAAACGTGACAATCTAGTGATTTCAATGCTTAAGTTCCTTAAGATAAAAACTGTTTATTATTTATTCTAAAGTTCTCGTTCGCCTTTTAATTTGTGTGTTTGCAAATGTTTTAACCATATAATAACTTTTTTTTGGGACTAAACACACCAAACTTTCCTACTACTGTAACTCCTGATAGCCAGGATCCACAATGATCTCTGTATAAGACATCGAGGTTTGATCCTCAAGAAGTCCTGGGAAACGCTTTTAATTGTCTTAGGACCCACAACAAATTTAATTGAAAAAGAAAAACAGGAAGAACTGGAAAGATTCTACTTCCCTCCTATGCAAAGTGGGAGACATGAAGTAAAGTAGGCTAATAAGCCAGTAAATAAACGGATATGCAACTAAGTGAAGCACAGCAGTACAGCACCACAGATTTAACAGAGCTTAATGGACCTATATGTGAGCTTTAGGATTGGCCGTAATAGCAGATTTGGCAAAAACGCCTAAACGGACGGAAATTTTCTCGAGTTGCTACACCGCATAGTATATATGGGCGCATATCGCCCTCTATCGGCAATATTTGTAAATTGTTGATGTATGTGTTATCAATTATAGTTATAAACATGTTTGAAATATTTGCAACTAATATTTAAATAATTATTTGTAGTATCAACACTGCTATTTACCATGCTATGATATTTAAGACACTTTTTGAAATGTATTTCTGGAAATCTTTAATTTAATTGTTTAAATATTTATATAATTGATCAAATTAAAATCGATTAGAATTAATGTAATTATTTGTAACCATATTTAGTTGTTTTACACAATAAAGATTGTAATTTATTTCTAGTTAGAGCACCGTCTGTTGAACAATATATGAGAACAATATTTCCTTTAATTACATTAATGTAAATTGTGTAAAATTGACTATTTGGAATTATGTTAAATGCATTAGAATATTTATCATTATTATTTAGCTATATGCCGATAGTTATTTAATAGTTGTTTTATTTTTTTGTTATAAAAAGTAATTGTAGTTGCTAAGACTAGACCGTTTCATTGTAAAGCGGAGGTTATAAAAACATTGTAAGATTAGAATAGAGGACAGTTTTACTTCACTCACTTCTCCAGCAATAACTCCTAATAAATACAGTGATTATATACTCGATATTTTAATATGGACAACCTAATTCCTGGCGCAACGCCGACATATACTACCCCAGACGTGACTTGCAGACATGAGGTCCCGCTCATTACGCCAGAGAATGCACTTCATGCACAAAAGGATGTGGTGATCTATTTGTTCAAAATCGGAGTTTGAAGTCGAACATTGACACAATTGTAAATCTACAAGCTCAAAATAAAATAATTAGCTCCTCAAATTCCCATGGCCGGTGAGGAATTGGGCTATATACTGGTCAATATCCAGCCATTTTCTCCCTAAACGTTCACGAACAGATGGAAAGAATAGATATAGATGACGACCCTTTGTTGATGAATCTCACCTTGCCTGCCATTCGGTCAGGAGCTCATCGTACACGACGGATTGCGGCGCAAAGGTCTAGTAATTTTATTATGATCGCGTTGTAATAGAAAAATAGTTAATCATGTTGTATGCAATAACTAAATATTGCATACAAATTGTCCATTACCTAACACTACATATCTAATGAAATAATTAGGCTGCCATGTTTTCGACTATCATTTTTACTACAAAGCCGTGGAGCAAATAAGATTATTATTTGTTAAATTGTGGTTCTTTAATACTCATCATTGCATACAATATCATTGTTATAAGAACTAACAAACTGAAGCAGACTGAATCATGTGCAATTCTAAACAATGTATTTTAATGTCAATATTCTTAAATCCTTTGTAATGCTATTCATATTTAGACTATAATATCTGGGTGATCACCAAGTGTTTATAGAGTAAATAGTGTTTTTCAGAAAGTTGCTCAAAGCTCAGACTGCCTGATTATTTATTTTCTAAACCCAAGTGAGGGCTTTCTATTCGTGATAACAGTGGCCAAATTTACATTCATATTCTAATAATAATGTCCTGTGTAATAATAATAATATTGTTCAATATCGTTATTAAATTTGCCAGGAGAATGTCAGTACCCAATCTCCCAGCGATCTTTGAATCGGTTTTGCAGGCTTCTATGTGAATCTCTATATATATAAATCTTCTGTTCGTGTATTTGTAATTAACCCATATTATCCCAACGCCCCAGTTAAGGTGCACTAACATTTTAATGCTCAGTTCTAATATTTCGTAAGTGAGGGTAGGAGTTATATTTTTTTTCTTAAGCTGACATACTGTTCTTAAGATTTATAGTGGCGAAGAGAGATTACATGCGATAGTGTATTTATAAGAATTTTTCAAGTTTTGTGAAATTCGACGATCATGACCTCTCGGCAAACGTAAGTAGTACTTTTATATTATTGAGTTATAATTTATACAATGTTGTGATTTTGTAACGTTACGTATTATTCTATTATGTAGTATAGTAAAAAAAAACCAAGCGTTGTTGATTTATATGAAAATTCAATGTTTTACTGAACGCCCCTTTTGAGGTGCGCTGGGAACAGGAGGCACCGTAAGTAGTGGTACGGTGTCTCCTGTTCCAGCTTCGTTATTTTGATATTTGCAGTTTTAGTATTGACATTTATTTACATATTATTATTGTTTTATTACAGGTTAAGTGTTCACGACATTATAACAACCTTAGAAGAAGATGACTATATCGTTTCTGCAGATATATTTATCACGCCACCTGACAATGATGATTTGAGCGACGAAGATAGCCAAAGTGAAGACACAGGAGATATTGGCAATCTTGCACGAAGACGTCAGGTGTCGTTATGTGAAGGAGTTAGACTGTGGATGGAATTCCGTTTATAAATGAAAGCGAGCAAGACCCGCAGCCATCTATGTCTTATTCAGAGGAACCACATGCAAAGAAAGCCAAAATAGTTACGAAGAGGAAATGGAGACAAGGACATATTTGCAAAGCCTGAGAAGGAGTCATTATCATCAGAGTTTGTTTTAGATAAACATAATCCTTTAGAATTTTTTGAGATGCTTTTTGATGATGAGGTTTACGAACTGCTGCGCTCCAGTACTGAGAAAAGTGCTATTGCAAAAGGATACCAATTGCCGAGTAACTATTGAAGAAGTGAAGAATTTCGTAGGTATTGTACTTTTGTCCGGTTATAATAATGTTTACCGGTACAGACTATACTGGGATCAAAGTATCGATACTCATCATCCAGGAGTATCTTCATGTATGATCGTAATCGGTTTGAAGAGCTGTTAAGTTTTTTTCATGCAGGGTCATCAAGCGTCGTCAAGCTAAAGATGCTCATGACTTTCTATCTTTTACCAGATATATAGTACAGACGTATTTGATACTGGGCGAAGCATCGTCCTCTCTTTCAAAACGTAATAGTACTGTAAAGGCACCTATGACTATAAAGAAAAATTGCCTGATGTTATACGACTGGATGAAAAACGACATTATATAGTGAGGAACGCAACGCAAATTCAATGCCGTCAATGTCATAAGAACACGAAATTCAAATGCAGCAAATGTGGGATTGGTTTGCACCAACATTGCTCTCAAGTTTTTCATACAGTGAAGTAATGTCCCATTTTTTTTCTCAATTACATTGATAAGATACATTTTTTTTTTAATTCTAATTCTAATAATTCTAAATAGATACTAAATATAAGTTTATTTCATAATAAAAACATATTGAAGCAATTGTGTATATTATTTATCCCCATAGAAAACCTGTTGGCATATTCTCCCAGCGCCCCATTTAAGGTGCGGTCCTGAATTTCAGCCCGTATACAAAAAAATATAATATAACAAAAACATTATTGTTATTTAGCAGCCACTTAATAAGTATGTATAAAAAAAATAATAATTTTCTGTAAATTTAATACCTTGGGAAGATATGGGTTAAACTTCTTCTAAGCGGCTGGACCGATTTTGAAATTTTTTTTGTGGTTGTTTTGATGGTTATGAGACCGGTTTAGATTAGTAATTGGAACCGGTAGATGGCGTCGCGATCAATTTTAAGGAATTCCTTTTAGTATTTTTTTAGATTTGCACAGAAAAATGTCTGTTGAGTCAGCTAGTTATTTTATATAAATGTGTTATATGTTCTTAATGAATCACCACCTGGAAACGGATTTAGAAGAAAATGAAAATCGATTTTCCTGTATACTTATTTAAATTTCCACTGTATTTATTACAATGTTGTTCATCGTGATAAGCGTTGCGGTGTCGTTTATGAGCTGAAAATCGATTATACTACAGGAATTCAATTATACTTAAAACATCTATAGGATCCTTTTTATAGAAACTCGTATCTTTATCATTGATGAGAATAACAGAGATAACTTGAAAGCGATATACTAAGATTAGATTAATATCGTATCTATTTTGTGTATGGCAATAAAATGTGTCACCGGCCTTCCTTTTTTGCGAGCGATCCCAAAAAATAACTAAAGGTCTCATACAGATATCAGCGAAAGATAAGGAAAACTCGAAACAAAACCCTATACTAACACATTTGTTCAGCGTAATTATAAAAGGGTTATATTTGTACCATTATGAATGAGGCTTGAGCTCAGTACTGTGACGTATATGAACTGAGATTATGACGATGATTATGACGAAGTATTAGAGGGAACCGAATATCGATTGGTATAGACGTTCATAATAGCCCAAATCGACTGTTTAATGCGCCATTTGAGATATAGATTCCATACATTTCCAATATTTTTTTATAGAATAACTAGCTTCTGCTCGCGACTTCGGCCGCGTGGTATAGATACTTTAGGCTAACGCTAACTTTCACCATTTTTTTTTGGGGGTGGGTTGCAGTCGGCGCTCTCCTCGCACCACTCCATCCGGGGCGACAGAGGGGCGTAAGCACGCACAGGCACACCCACAACCCACCCACGATGCACGTCGCCTTCGTCGTTGCTTCGTCGGAGCAGTCCACTGACGTCAAGTCACCCGACTTGACGTCAGTGGTCGGCCCGACGGAATACCCCCTATTCGGGGTACCCTCCCATCGACCGACGTCCCCCCCTCGGAGAAGACGTCGGTCTTTCCTCACGCGGTCAGCCTCTCGGCGGGTGACGGACTAATTCTCCGGTCGCGTCACCCGCGGCCTAGGCTAGGGCGGCATGAGGCGCGGCGGCGGATCGCCTCATTGAGGCTACTCTCCTACCTCGCAGAAGGCTGCGACCGCGTCCCAGTTCCGGTCGGCACCGATGATTGCGACGAGTTCATGACGCTGCTCTGCCCAAGCGTCACAGACATCGAGCGTATGCTGCGCCGTGTCCTCGTCACAATCGCAGTGGTGGCAGGACGGTGTACTCTCCCTCCTAACGACCTTGTGCAGGTATTTGGCAGCATCCATGCCCCGTCAACACCTGCACCAGTCGAAAGGAGAGCACCCCGTGCCGCCGTTTTAACCACTGCATCAGCACCGGCCGGAAGGCCTCCACGATCCGCACCCCGAACCGAGGCCTCTCCAGCCGAACTGCCCAACGGGCTATGACGTCTCGGCGGGCATCGACGCGCCAGGCGGTGAGCTCCCTCACAGAGACCACATCGCCCTCCGCTCGCACCCCTGTCACCCACGCTAACTTTCACCTAAGACTTTGTTTACGTAAGTGACAATATTTTTTAATAAAACGATTCTGTGACACATGATTTTTACGAAAATTTAGCTGTTTACGCAGCGGAAGCTCTCAAAAGGAAAACAACAGCCCGAATTTGAAACATTCTTCATTATGGCGCCGCTCCTATTAGCTTTAGCGTAATGATAAAAGGCCTATAGACCTCCTCAATAAATGGACTATCTAACACTTTTCAAATTTTGCAAATCGGACCAGTAGTTCCTGAGATTAGCGCGTTCAAACAAACAAACTCTTCAGCTTTATATATTAGTATAGATTCTACATTAAAATTTTCTCATGATAATTTCTTTGACCGTAAAAGTAAACGGTAATTTTATTAACGCAAAATTATAGATGTGCGTCACAGGCACTATCTCATTCTAGTTTAAATATAAAAAATAAATATTCACAGTACGCTTTCAAGTTATACTTAGTTCATATATAGTACACACTATATTATATTTCATCAAAGTTAATACAGGCGGTATAAATAACGAGTTGCTTTGAGCGCCCGCGCCCGTCTAATATTTGTTTTGAAAGTCGAGTGCACAACATTATACGTATTATCTTCCTTCAGTTTATGAAATTTTTAAACTTAAGTGCAGATGATACAAATAATTTTGTTTGCAATTTCTTAACAAAATATTGCGGCAAATTTTTAATTGACTTGTATAGAATATGATCAAGTATTGCTTGATCTTGGTGGAAAATTCAACCTTTAAGCGGTCGAACAGCTAAAATAGAGAATTTAGATAGGCAAATGCAATATGTGAATGATTGGCTGATTAGTTTGACTGTTTAAAATCAAGATTATAATCATCATTAACATCATCTTCCTCTTATCCTAATTGCTTGGGGTCAGCCCACTATGCAGATACTCTTTAACCATCGTATATTGCAAAAGTTTTTGACAATATTTTATGTCTGTCTGTTTGAAGTCAACCCACCTTGGGCATTTAATTGTTGACCAGACGGCGTCAGATGCAGTTGGCCACGCCGCTATGCGCTCCTCTTTCCACCGTCCTGAATGATGACAGGACGTGGCCAGATGGCCAAGCGTTGGGGTGTCGGGGATAGAATGTTATCAGATGATCTCTCCAGCACCCCGTAAAAGCGCGGAAGGGACCGGTGTGGTTTTAGTGGGTACTGGGTCACTTTTGTGGCCGGCGAGTCCCACACACACTCCCCCGTCTGTAACCGGCGCGGGATAGTGCGTAAATGCATTCCCACAGCGTGAAAAAAAAATGCTGCAGTTGACCCAGGTCGATATAAAACTATTAGTCGTTTTTTACGACATCCACGTGCAATGTAAGAAGTGGTAGTATTCGTAGCCGCCACCACACACAATTTTAATTTATACAAAACTAAGTTCGCCCTCTGTTTCATATATTTTTGATGGGAATAATATATCTTTCCAACGCAAAACTAGCCTTTAAGCCTTGATGTTTACAGTGTACTTCACAGGAAAGTTGACCTGCTAGTCGGACGGTTTGTTATGTAGTTTTATATTGAGGGACTCCTGTTGCATATATGTTATCGGCATATTAATATCCCTTAGTCGACTTTTACGACATCCAAGGGTAAGAAAAGAGGTTAACTATATTCTTAAAACGTCAAATAATTTAAAAAATCTTTTTGGGCAAGATTACATTCAGCATTGTACGTGATAAGGAAGTCGTTACATGTTATTTCTATGTGAGGCTTAGGTCATGGTTTATTAAAGGTATTGGTATATTTTTGCACTTTTTGCACACTATCGATTCCACGCGGACGAAGTTGTGGGCAAAAGCTAGTAAATTATATAATTCGTACTTTTATTTTACGGTAGTGTAAATAGCGTTAAATAGTTTTAAAATTATTTTATTTCTGTGATATATCAGTCTAAGATTTATTCAGCTTAAGGTTAATTAGACATCGGCAGTATCATGTGGTGACGAAGTAATAATACAATTCACCACCGGTCTTTCCCGTGGATTTTGTAAATGACGACTAAGGGATTAAATATAAGTATATAACTTCTATGCAATAGAAGCTAGACTCAAAATAAAAACCTATATTTTTAAAATAGTATTACTCTTATTTCCAGCAGTTGGATAGTTGGTCTATTGAAGCACACTAGTCAGACAAGTATGTACTTGTCTGACTAGTGTTTATATAAATAGCTACATATATGATTTTGTTTCGAGTTTATCTTCACTTGCTTATATACCTGATATCAAACGTGCAGGAAATGAAAAAATGATGATAAATTTTATTCTTATTGGACTTATATTAGAATTAAATAAAAAAAGATTTTAAAATAATTACAAAGTGAAAATATTACCGTCACAGCAGAATCGACATCTTAATTACGTTAAATCTTTCAAAAGTTTGACTTAATATACTTTAAGTCCTTGTATATCTTTTGAGTACCAGCCCGAGCGGGTAACTACTTAATTATGCTGATTAACATCAGTTTCTAGTTACTTACTTACCTAAGTTACACGGTGCATCAACCGTAAAATACACTTGCGGGTGACACATTAAAACTTAGTTGCTAACAGCTTTTGCTAGCTTCACAACTTCATAAGTTGTTTCCAATTTAACGACATTCTCAAGATATACATAAACTCTATACCAAATACAAATTTCTTCCATATATACTTTAATTAATAAACTAATACAAATATAGACCAATTTTTGAGATTTTGATAACATAAAACATGTTGATAAATAGATGTGACAAAAAAATAAAAAATGGTAACCACACAGCAGAATCTAAAACTTCGTCGCGTCAAATTTAACTATGCTAAACACAGCGACTTTTTTGCCCTCTTCATCAACGGGAGCCGACTTTACTTGAACGAGAGTTACATAGCCAACCGTGATAGCTCAGTCTCGTTGAAATCCCATAAAATAAAATACACTACGCACCTAAAGAAGTTTTATCTGCAAAATCTTCTTGTTATACTGAAATAGATTAATTATACCTATTTATACCTTTTCTTTTATTTCTCATTTAGATCCTGTTTTTAAACATAAGTTTTATTTACTATTGTAAGCACACTATCCTACCATAGTTTTGCTTAGCCATGTGGAGAGATATTAATCCAAGCACTATAAATCCATTTATTTATGTAAACTAAATGCCAGGGCATTCATTTTTAGCCGAGGCTGCGGGTGATCGGACCGAGGAATTGTCCGTCACCCGCAGTGTGGCTAACCGCGCGACGGCGACCGACGTCCCAGGACGTCGAGAGGTGAGGTCACCCGAAAGGGTATTCCGTCGGGCCGACCACTGACGACAAGTCACATCTGCTCCGGTGGTCGGCTCAACAACGAGGTGACGTGGGTACGGGTGGGATATGGGTCCGCGCGCCGTCCTTTCATCGCCTCGGATGGACTGGACCGCGCGTGCACTCACCATAGCCCACCCATAAAAAAAAAACAAAACCGGCATTCATTTTCCTGATTGGTTTTTTGCTTGCAATTAAATCATTCTAAAAACAATAATCTAATTTGTGAATATTTTCTTTTACTTTTTCATGCCAAATCCAACGGTAAAGAACAAATTTTATCAAGATTTTATTGATTAAAAATCTTACTACGTGAACTCTATTGCTGGTATTACTTTGTTTCCTTGATAATGTTCCTCTGAATTATAAAAAAGTAAATATAAGTTCCACATTATACCAGATCACTTTTAAAAGCGCTGTATAAAAAGGGCTTGTAATTGTAATTCTACTAAAATAAATTTTCTATTTATAAAATCGCTGATTACGTTTACTGCCTTTAATTTATGACTTCATCTAACAACAAAGAATAAAAAAAGGAATCGTATCTTACATCATAAATAACATCAACTAGAGACGCTATCGAAAGTCACCCAAATACCCACCCTATCTCATTGACAAAATAGCCTGCCAGCCTTGGTTTATATTACACATAAACTTACGTTCGCGGCCTTGACAGCTTACAACTTGGAGGCGTATTTCTTAACCATATATTTCATTCACTACACTTGGAATGTACATATTTTGTAATAACGGTATTAAATATATGGATTCATCATCATCATTTCAGCCTATCGCCGTCCGCTGCTGGACGTAGGCCTCCCTCATGTTACGCCACAAAGTGCGGTCCTATGCCGCCTGCATCCAACGACGCCCAGCAACTTTCAGCAGGTCGTCGGTCCATCTGGTGGTGGGGCGGCCTACAGTGCAACGTCCGATACGTGGTCGCCACTCGAGAACCTTTCCTCCGTCGTCGATTCGTCGAGCGATGTGGCCTGCCCATTGCCACCTGAGCATGCTAATTCTTCGTGCTATGTCGGTTACACCCGTTCTCCTGCGGATTTCCGTATTGCGGATCTCTCTCGCAGAGAAATCCCGAGCATAGCACATGGAGCGCCATAACACGCTGAGCGACTATGAGCCTTGTTTTGAGGCCTACATTTAAGGACCACGTTTCCATGCCGTAATATAGATTATCTCATTTGATTTATTAAGCCATACTGTATTAGAAAGATTAGAATTTTTTACATTTAATGTATAATTTAATAATTAATAATGCATATTATACAACAGCTACCCGGGACAATAACTAAATTGTGGTAGCGATAGACTATACATTATGAAGACATCAAAATCTTTATGTATTAGGTGAGTAGGTGAGGCGATGAGAACGCCCGTATTGGCAATAGTCCGCAAGGGTTGGAGATAATATCCTTGAACTTTTGCCATTTCACACCATTGTCGACATGAAGTAGGAAATCTCATGAATAGAAATGCTGAAGCTTATAATGACATGGATAGAGAATGGAGGCTCTATTACTTTATGGACAATACAACGATCCAAATAGGAAGGGGCAGGTTTAACTATTTTGGCAATACACGATCGCAGAAAGGAAAACTGATTCCATAATGCCACTACTATGAGCGCAGCGAGATTTTTTTAACGAATTTTCAGAGCAGAGTTTTCAATTTAGGCAGTTAGCCGTACCTTTAGTAGTGCTCACTTCTACGAGTGACGGTTACCGTGACGGGCTGTTTGTTCGTTAACCATTAAAACCTAGTAAAATTCTGAGCCTATCTAACCAATAGTGTCATTATTGTTTTTATAAGAGTCCAGCTTCTGCTTCAAAATCTGTGTTCAATATTTTTAAAATAATAACAATAAGGTCTTCAAGCTTGATTGAATTTTTATATTCACACGCCATTATCTCCAAAAGAATGCCTTACCCAAGTTCAACTTTTATAACCTTTGATTTCAAAGTAACGAAGGGCGAGCATTTTATTGAACTCGTTCTAGACTCTATAAACTGCTGCATTTTTGCTAAAAAATTTATAAGACATTTATCCAATGAAATTAAATAAATATTAGTTAAAACTAGAACCAATTACATTCAAATTACATACAACTTGAATATATTTATTGCGAAATTAATTATTGCGAAGATAGGTACATATAGTAAAACATGTGTATCCCTTAAAGAAAATATCACTGATTATAATACAATTATATCCATAATATTAGTAGCTTATATTATTTTTATTTTTATTAGCTATGCCTGTAATATCGGTCGTGTATTATACCGCAAGATTGTTTAATAATTACTTACTCAGAAAAAATTATGAAAGGGTAGCCTAATGTACGATTCTGCATAAATTAAAAAGGCCACGAAATTCTATTTCTTGACTTAATTTTATGTAGCCATGACTAGATAAGTGAATAGGTGTGTAAGTATATGTGTAAGATAAAGGCATAATATTTTGTAATGAATAAATAGCTAGTAAATGAAAAAGTAACTACCTATATGTATATTTCAGTTCAAATAAATTTAGCTAAAAATGAAAATTTATAGCTATTTTCCTTTCTTAGAAGATGTTACCTTTCGTGCGTCTGTTGAAGAATAAAAATGTATAGGATATTTCTATTTCAGTAATAACAATATTAGTAATTTCTACTTTTTTTCTTTTTTTTTTTTTTCTGGGTGGGTCGCGGTCGGCGCGCCTCCGCACCACTCCGTCCGGGGCGACAGAGGGGCTTAAGCACGCAACTCCCGCAACCCACCCGAAAACCACCTCGCCATCGTCATTGGGCCGACCACCGGAGCAGGTTTACTTGTCGTCAGTGGTCGGCCCGACGGAATACCCCCTACGCGGGGTACCCTCCCGTCGACCGACGTCCCCCCCTCGGGGAGGACGTCGGTATTTCCTCACGCGGTCGGCCTCTCGGCGGGTGACGCACTAATCCCCGGTCACGTCACCCGCGGCCTCGGCAGTAATTTCTACTTAAGAGATTATTACACAAATTAACTAAAATTTATTACGATGATAGAAAACTTATTCAAAAACTTTATTTGTTTGATGTGAAATATCCATAGTCCTTAACGCTGAGGAGTATTCCAGAGGTGGAACTAGCAAAAATAAAATTAAAACATGTGTAGTTTCTTTTTTAAGAAAGAATAGTTTGACCGACGTCTTCCCCGAGGGGGGACGTCGGTCGATGGGAGGGTACCCCAAATAGGGGGTATTCCGTCGGGCCGACCACTGATGACAAGTAACCTTGCTCCGGTGGTCGGCCCAACGACGAAGGCGACGTGCATCGTGGGTGGGTTGCGGGTGTGCGTGCTTACGCCCCTCTGTCGCCCCGGACGGAGTGGTGCGAGGAGCGCGCCGACCGCAACCTACCCCCAAAAGAAAAAAAAAGTAAGAATATTTTGAGTATTTGGAACATTCACAAATTATATATATAAATAAATATACTACGTAAAGTTACTTCCATGGCTATATTACTAAATACTATTTAGTATTGCACAAGATAATTTCATCCCAACGTAGAGTTTGATAATTCGCAACATTAGCAACCTTGACTTACTTTGCAACGCCTTTTGTTTGACTACTAACTTTTCACGCTGAATGAATTATTTATGTTTTAAATTTTGTTGTTTTGTATTCAAAGCATTTGTATCTATATATTATGCAAAGGGTGCGAATTATTTTATTGAATTATTCTGTGTTAAAAAAAAACAAACATTATGTTTCACCTAGTGTCTAGTGACCAACAATAGTCTTCTCAAAGATAATTGATAACCGTTGAGGGTTGACGAACCAATGTAAATTATGTTAAGGGCTTGAGGATACCTGCGCTTGATGCTGCCCTAGCTGAGGCCCCGGTGACCGGACCGGAGCTTTAGTCCATCACCCGCAGAGAGGTTGACCGCGCGATGGCGACCAATGTCCCCGGACAGGGACATCGAGAGGTGGGGGTACCCGAAAGTGTAATTCGTCGGGCCGACCACTGAGGACAAGTAACCTGGCACTAGTGGTCGGCCCAACGACGAACGCGACGTGGTTACGGGTGGGTTATGGGCCTGCGCGCCGTTCTTTCGTCGCCCCGGATGGAATGGACGGCGTGTGCGCTTAGGTACCATAGCCCAATCATAAAAAAAAAATTAAAAAAAGGGCTTGAGGATGACGTCTTATTATTCATTAGCATATTGACGGCACATGTTGGACATAGGCCTACCCAATGGGATGTAATTCCATAATTCGCATGCTTTATGATGGCATTTAATGTAGTAGCTTACCCCGGAAGGAAAGTTCTAATAGCAATTCTTTTGGTGTTTCCTTAGCTGAATTTTATGAATTCCACAGAAATAAAAGTGATATTGGAGCATTTTGTTTTAAATCTTCATCACGCATTTCTTTTTGATGAAATAATTCTATAAGTATTGAAAAAAAAACTCGTCAAAGTATTCTAATACGGGTATAACAGATTATGTACCAGATAAATAATTACTTCCTCAAATTAAAATGAATATAATATCATCAATACCCTTCCCTATTTCAGAATAATAATAATCAGAATAATCAATTTATTGGTAAATGTTATTTACAGGTCAAATATATATATTGTCAAACGTACACAGTCAATCATTTCATTTACAATAGATTATTACATATAACATCTAGTATATTAAAACAAATTGTGGTAAATTGTTAAAAAAAAAAAAATAATAATAATAAATCATAATAAAAAATAAATTGATATCAACTACTTAACAATATTATAATAATACATGAATTGAAAAGTTTATAATAATTATATTAATTTAGGCACGAAATCCTCAACGCGATAGAAAGCATTTTCAATAAGCCATGATTTTAATCTATTCTTAAATATTGTCAGATTATGTGCATCAGTAATATGTACTGGCAGCTGATTATATAGACTGGGGCCCATGACGTGTGTTAATTTGTCGGACTTGGCAAGCCTGCGAGGTACCTCAGCGAGTTTCCTGCTACCACGTGTGTTGTAGCCGTTCGAGTTGTCTCCGCGAGTCTTAAACGAGTCAAGATTTTGTTTAACGAACACAACTATCGAGAATATTACGATTGAGGGAAAAGTGAGATCCGCAGTGACCTAAAATATGGTCACACCGATGTTTCTTGCGTCACTTTTGCAATCGTTCTCACGGCACGCTTCTGCATACGGAAAACTCGCTCCCTATCCGCGGCATGGCCCCATAAGTCTGCGCCATATTGTAACAGTGACTGTACAGTCGCAAAATAATAAGTACGGACCATGTCTGCAGACACCAACCACCCTTGACATTCTTGACAGAGCATAACATGCACTTTCCACTTATACATACAGGTGAAACTAATAAAAGCATAATAAAAAATATCCTATTTAATTAAAAACATTTATTCTATTTGATTGCGTTTTGTTATCCTTTAATTTAAATTATTAGTAGTTAATCTTGCAACTGATTTTGTATTTTTTCTATCATTATCGTCAAAACTTATATACATTTCCGAGCTTGAGCCTCGTCTAAAATATGAGGCAAATTGACCTACTATATATAGTACATCGCTGGTCAGGCGGGTTGGTATAGGATTTATTTCGAATTTTTATTATCTTACATGTTCATCATCTTCATCGCGGCCCATATACGTCCAGCTGTTGAGCTCGGGCCTCCTTCACAATGCGAGGGAATTTGACCTACTATACCATGCTGGTCAGGCATGTTAACATACGGGGCGCTGCGTAAAACCGTGGAAGGGACCGCTGTTGATTTTAGTGGGTATTCCGATGACCGGCGAGTCTCACACACGCCCCATACCTATCACTGGCGGGGGATGGTGCGTAAATGCATTTCCACAGTGTTAACAAAAAAAAAGGCATTTATCATGCCTTTTTTTTTGGATTAGGGTTTTATTTAGAGTTTCTTTTTCTTGCACAGATGTTATGTGCTTATGCCTTAGTCGTCTTTCACGACATCTACATGCGATATAGGGAGTGATGAATTGTATTCTTACTCCGTCACCACACGGAATGTCGATAGATGTTATCTGCATAATATCCCTTAGGTGCCTTTTACAACATACGTGGGCAAGAAAGGAGGTGAATTGTATTCTTACTACGTCACCACACGGATAGTTAATTTTGTAATAATAGATATATATATATATATTTTTTGTGGTTGGGCTGCGGTCGGCGCGCCAATAATAGATATAGGTATGTACATTTTGTAAAAAAAAATCTACCGTTATCTTAAATTTAATTTGTGTTGTATAAGTGAAGGCTACAATTTTTTTTTATTGCAAACGGTGGCAAACGAGCAAACAGTACACCTGACGGTAAGTGTTGCTGCCGCTCATGGACCTTTACAAGGCCACTGCCTACCGCGAAGAAAGTGAAGGGAGTGTGAATGCATGCTCGGTGATACCAACACCCTCCACACGCAAACACCCTCAGAAAGTTGGGCTTCCGGCTCTCTCGCTCACCGAACGAAGCGCAGTAACAAATTGCTACTACACAGACGTCAATTTTCTGCGAGAGCGTGGTACTACCCCGGACGGACCGGCCCACGGCTATAGACAGATAACTGTCGACAGTATGGTCATACCACTCCACTATTGTCCTAGCATAGCTCACCACCATAGTGTAGCAAGTCAGATTCTCTAGAAGAATATTCCATAGAAATCCAAATCTTGTAAGAGGAGGCCCAAGCCCAACAGTGGTGCATATATGGGTTGTAATAAAATGATAGAGCCAATTAATAAGATAGTCCGCGAATGTTAGCGACGATAACATTACCTACGTTATTTACTCGCAATTGCAGCACAAATAGCTCTGGAAACGCTAAATGAAATTGTAAAGATTGAAATAGAAAAATATATTTTTGCACTGAACTGCCCTCACGTTCACATGAATTCAACTACTGGACAGATGAGTGACAAAAGTGGCAGGGGAGAGCAAAATACCCCGAAAAAAATACAGACCGGCGAGCTTCTGTGATTTTTTTTTATGGGTGGGCTATGGTAAGCGCACGGGCGGTTCGTTCCGTCCGGGGCGATGAAAGGACGGCGCGCGGGCCCATAACTCACCCGTACCCACGTCACCTAGTTGTTGGGCCGACCACCGAAGCGGGTGACTTGTCGTCAGTGGTCGGCCCGACGTTTTTGTCAAACGAGTTACTGTTCTGTCTCAGTGCATTCAAATAGCAGCAGGACTACGCTGTCTGCTACTCTTATCTGTTCTACTTTCGTGTGAAAAAGCCATTAATTACATTTTTTTATAAGTTTTCCACAATTAATGCATTTAAACCCTTGCTTCTGGTTGTTTTCTCTTTCAATAATAAAATCTTTTTCGCAAAACAAAACCGACTTCAATGTACATACATTTTTAGATGTATGTTGATTTTCAAAAATCACTTGTCCAACCGATTTCGATAAAATTTACATGTGACCATTTGGGAAGTACACCCTTTCCAAAATAAGTAGAATTTTTCAAATCGGTTGGCAAGCGACGTAGTTATATGCGAACAAACATAAAAAAGAAGAAAAAAATACTAACATCCGAATTGAGAACCTCCTCCTTTTTTATAAGTCGATTAAAAATATGACTAAATAACCAACATCATTTCTTTAAAAATTAGACACATACTAATATTACGTATAAAAGGCATATCATTAAGCGGTGTAACTAATTAAATACTTCCCTATATATAATTAGTTTAAGCGTAATGAAGTGAACGGAATCTCTATAATAAGCTTAATTTAATAAACTGAATCCGTATAAAATTAAAGATATTAGAATTAATTTAGGGAGCTACAAGTAATCACTTTATAAATCTGATAACAAATGCCAATCACTTAAATCATTAGATGTATATATTGCGATATAGTACATCCAAATGAAATTGCCATTTGTATCATTAACCTTAAACTTAACAACGTAGAGTTCTACTTTGAATGTTCACTTGCTATTGCTTTGCAAGATCTATTGCCGAATTCCACGCCAGATGTGATAAATTGTTTGGGAGTATAGATTGATATGTTTT
Source organism: Lymantria dispar (assembly GCA_032191425.1). Classification (NCBI taxonomy): domain Eukaryota; kingdom Metazoa; phylum Arthropoda; class Insecta; order Lepidoptera; family Erebidae; genus Lymantria; species Lymantria dispar. The sequence goes on along the minus strand of CM063452.1, from coordinate 23,125,518 downwards.
ACCAAAAAATACATTAAGACTGTAAAATGTACAATACATATAAATTTATAAAGTTGTCAATCTATGTCGGTATATGGTTACGAATGAATGTAAAAAATATGGAGGTTTTATATTAAGGTACGTGATTTTACATATATTACCCCAGTTTACATATTTGTTGCCTTTTCATAAACCTTTCGAATCGACACATAATGTTGTATTTGAATAAATTTTATTACTTACAATATATATTTATAATATGCTTTGACTATCTTAAATATTCATAGAAAATAATCTTGCGAGGTAAGCGTGACTACCTGTGTGTTATCAGTTAAATCGACTGAGAATAAAACGATCTTGACCATCACTCAGCGATAACTTCTTGATAAAGCCTAGAATTATCTTCCCCATGCAATTGTTCATTAGTACAAATGTCAGCATTACTAATTATTTTCTTAACATGTTTCTACACAGCCTGAGTGAGAAGCGAGTTCAAATACTTTATACCATACAGCAGTCAAAGCAATGTCATCATCGCAGCGCACATACGTCCCACTGTTGGGCTCGGGCCTCCTCCACAATGGGAGGGAATTTAACCTACTATACCGTGCTGGTAAGACATGTTGGCATAGGGTTTTATTTTGAGTTTTCCTTCTCTTGCACAGATCTTATATGCATATTATATCCCTTAGTCGTCTTTTACGACATCCACGGGCAAGATAGGGAGTGGTGAATTGTATTCTTAATCCGTCACCACACGGAAAGCATTGTACAGTTGATTTATTCCTAGCTACCACTACACAGCATGCTAATACGGATTTCTTTAAGAATAAAACCAAATATCCAAATACAACATGTCAGAATACATAATAATTTGTTTAGGTTAATGCTTAAATGTCTTTTTTTCATCAATAATGATGTGAATTTTATTCACAATCTTTATACCTTTTAAAACCAAGCAAACATTGCTGTAATGGAAAAGCATTTCACACAATCCCTCGAAAAAGATCCTTGTGTATTACGCTAAACTGGTTAAAGGTTTTACATACTAAATGCATGGAGACATTTACATACTTCCCATTTTATTATTACTTTAAATATTAAATTGCGGGTAATGTTTTACTAAGTTAATACGAAAAACAATGTTTGCCGTTTTATTTAGAACATGAGAGATTTATACAGGCTTTTTAAAAATGAGTCAGAATGATTAAGGCATTAATGACGACATAACAGTTTAGAGTTTATTGCTTCTAAGCTAACGAACGGATTCCTTACGAAGCTTTATTTGAATTATGGTGGAACATAATGCTTGTTCAAGACGAATGGTATATTTGAGATAACGTTTCATTGCGTTTTGTTATTTAATCTTATTTTTCTTCTTTACATGCATTGATAAAGATCATATAGAAAGAAATGCCGATTAATACCGAGTCTAGTATCAGTCTAAGATCTTGAAGATATCTTTCAATGCAGTGAACAGTTTCGGAGAAATGACGTCTCCCTCTCTCACACCATAGTCTAATTCTACACGCTCCGACAGATTATCCAGAAGATCAAGGAGCACAATTGACCTCTATATATGGCATTTGTGGACTATGAGAAAGCCTTTGATTCTGTCAAAACCTGGGCGGTGATACAGTCCCTGCAGCAGTACTAAATTGACTATTGTAATATCAAACTGCTTTTTTTTTGTTTGGGCGTGGGCTGCGGTCGGTGTTCTCCTCGCACCACTCCGTCCGGAGAGAGGGGCGTAAGCAGGCAACACCCGCAACCCACCCGAACACCACGTCGCCTTCGTCGTTGGGCCGACCACTGGAGCAGGGTTACTTGTCATCAGTGGTCGGCCCGACGGAATATCCCCTACTTGGGGTACCCTCCCATCGACCGACGTCCCTCTCTCGGGGAGGACGTCGGTCTTTCCTCACGCGGTCGGCCTCTCGGCGGGTGACGGGCTAATCCCCGGTCACGTCACCCACGGCCTCGGCTAGGGCGGCATGGCACGCAGGTAGTCGCGCCTGCGCCTCCCCAGTCGCCGGCGGCGGGTCGCTTCGTCAAGACTGTGCTCCTCGCGCGCGCAACCCGCCGCCTCCTACTGCGAGATCACTGCCTCGCAGAAGGCTGCGACCATGTCCCAGTTCCTGATGCTGCCGAGCATCTCCCTAGCGATGGTCGGCAGCGTCAGGTCGGCAACGTCAGGTCGGCAACGAAATATTAAACTGCTAACGTGTTTGTATAGGAATGTCACAACGTCTATCCGTGAGCGGGTCACATGTAAAAATTAAAAATTATCAGAGGCAAGCATCATTGTAAAAGAATAAAATGAGATAAATCTCCATGCCAACCCGTCTATTAAGCGTAGTATTATACCAATATGTTCTCTATTTTGGACGATTCACGTTCAACAATGGTAAAAAGTAATTACCCACCCGTTTCTTAAAACTGTTGAACCGTTTTCATATTAAGAACATACGTGATTCATACCCAAACAGCAAGCATTTAAAAATATTTTTAGGTAAAATATTTCCAGTACTAAAATACAAATACCACAATTCGCTTTAACCAGTTCAATGAGAGCAAATTATAGATAGAATCATGGTAAAGCTTCGTGGATCACACAAAAATTTGTCTTACGTAAGTATTGTAATTACGATTAATCAATCAACAGGATATTGTAGTACTAAGCCGTTAAAGTAATTAGAATAATTAACAATGACGGATAAGAAATATCTTATTACCCGGAAGCATTGTAAAAATAAATAAATAACATTAGTTAAGGAGAAGGAAAATTCAAAATTAAACTCACTGCCAATCGTCTACAGTCTATTTGACATGGTTCAGGAGGGAATTTCCTTCGATTGGAAGACCAAAAAAAAGGAAATGAATAGTAAGTTTCAATAATAGTAAAAACTGAATTCCGTACGGTGACGGAGTAAGAATACAATTCACCACTCCCTATCTTATCCGTGGATGTTGTAAAGGTATAAGTGTCGTATAATATGTACGCAACATCTGTGCAAGAGCAGGAAAACTCGAAATGAAACCCTATACCAACAAGTCTGACCAGCATGGTATAGTAGATCAAGTTCACTCCCATTGTGGAGGAGACCAGAGTCCAACAGTGGGACGTATGTGGGCTGCGATGATAATGATGAAGAATGGAATATCTTAATAACTGCCTATTGCTGGATTCAACCCTTCTCTATAGTTGGTAAGAGACGGGTAGACCGTATTATTTTAAGTATGTTTTCCCTTGAAGTAATATTATCTGCTAGCTTTTCTTAGTCGTTTCTTACGATCACCTACGAGAAAGAATGGGATAGTAATACTTTTATTTTAACTCCATCAATATACGAATATTAATATTGATAACAGATTTATTAGTTACCTTACTCCACAATGGAATAGCAATTGACTTACTCTAAAAATATAACAGGCTGACCAGAAACGGGTAGGTAGAGAGTTTTATTCAGTTTTTTTTCGCTTACTGTACTCGTAATATTATCTATGTATTACATACTTTAGTTGTATATTACGATACCTACTGCCAATAAAAAAGAGTGGGTAATTGTATTCTTATACCGTCATCACGGATACGTTAAGAAATGATACTAGATTGAAATACGATAACGTGATCAATAAAGCCAAAACTTACATAACTGTTAGGTACATCATAAATCAATAGTTTAGTTACATAGTAAACAAACACAAGGGTATCGCGTGTTAAGCTTCACCATCCTTTAATAATATATCAAAACCATTATTTTTAAGGCAATAATTTTAGCAATTAGAGCGTTATTGTATAACCGTACATCAGTAATACCGTGTAAAATAAATAAAGTAAAGAAATTCTTTAAATAAAATATAATACTATAATAGCATCCCCTAATAGTTGGACTGACAATATCTTAAAAGTCGTAGTCGTAAAACTTTGAATTGAATTCGCAAGGGACCGTTTTAAGTGGCATTCTCGTGGTTTGGTCTATTTCCAGAAGTGGACTATCCGTTGATGGACTTTTTTAATTGCAAATGGTGGCAAACGGGCAAACAGTACACCCGGTTGTAAGTATTGCTGCCGTTCATGGACCATTACTAGGCCACTACCTATCGTGAAGAAAGTGAAGGGAGTGTGAACGCGTGCAATGAGATTCGGTGAAACTAAAGGCATCACCAAAACCCACCATACGCAAACACTCTTAGAAAATTGGGCTGCCGGCTCTCTCGCTCACCGAATGAAACGCAGTAATAAATTACTATTACTCAGACTTTCATTTTCTGCGAAAGTGTGGTACTACCTCGGACGAACCGGCCCGCGGTTGTAGATAGACAACTGTTAATAAGGTGATTCTACCACTATTACTGTCAACAGTGTGGTCATGCCACTACTAATTGATCCCATTATTTGAGTTAACTTTACAGTGTCATTCTCATTGCATTAAAATACGCTGCAAGTGTCATAGTTTTCATTAAGCTAATATTTTCCATGTGGTGACGGAGTAAGAATACAATTCATTCGTTCGTTTCGTAGATTCGTTTTTGATTTCGGCTCATATATGTCCCACTGCTGGGCTCAAGTCTCCTCCGTGATAGGAGGGCTATTGACCTACTATACCACGTTGGACAAACGGGTTGGTATTGGATTTTATTTCGACTTTTACTTCTCTTGCATAGATGTTATATGCATATTATACGCCTTAGTGGTTTTTTTATGACATCCACGAGTAAGAATGGGAGTGGTGAATTGTATTCTCTTTCACCACACGGGAAGGCTTCTTCCCACAGTGATAACTCTATCACCTTACATAAGAACAGCAGGTTGGCAACCACAATTGGTAGTATGAGTTTTCCTTGAGAGTACTGCAGACTACCCTAGTGTTTCCTTTGACAGTTTAAACGGCTTCCAAGGGATAGTAAGAAGTGTTGACACATTGTATTCTTAACTCGTCATTATCCAAGTTACTTATATGTAGAACCGAGAATGTTTAAAAAAAAATGCTCTTTTGAATACCCTTTTTAGGGTTCCGTACCCAAAGGGTAAAAACGTGACTCTATCACTAAGACTTCGCTGTCTGTCCGTCCGTCTGTCTGTCACCAGGCTGTATGTCAAGAACTGCGATAGCTAGACAGTTGGAAAACTTTACAAATTATGAATTTCTGTTGCCGCTATAACAACAAATACTAAAAACTAAATAAAATATATATTTAAGGGCGGCTCCCATACAACAAACGCTATTTTTTGTGCCGTTTTTGCTCAATGGTACGGAACCCTTTGCGCGCGAGTCCGACTCGCACTTGGACGATTTATATGTTGTATTCTACGGTCCGGACACATTCCGCCCAATATATCCATGGTGACGAATGGGCGGCGTGAGGCCCTATAATCCACTGTATACCCTCCACATTGTCACTGGGCCGATCACTGGCACCGACTTTCTTAGCACCCGTGACCAGCCCGGCGTAAAATAATTATCCAAATGATAACTGATACTTGCAGTGCATTTAATTTTAAAAGGTGCTATTAAGTGAGATCAATAGGTAGGATACAAGACTATCAGCCGATAGCTCTGTACTCTTGGAAGTAGGCCAATCCGCGAAAATATCAATTTGAACGGTCCCAGGCGACTTCAATTCAAAGTTTGCCTACGCCTTTTAAGATATCGTCAGTCCAACTATTGGGGATGATGTTATAATATTGACATCCGTGGCTGGCCCAGCGGTTTACCCTTTTGGGTACCGTACCCTTCGGCATCAACACTGCCTTGTTGCTGTAAGAGACCCTCATGCGTTCGGTCTCTTTACAGGTGGCAGACTAATCCTTCCAAGAGGCAACATCCTAAAGAAATAATTCTTGTATTGCAGGTAGGTAATTCTACAAACAAATAATTAATGGACACAAATTATACCTAGACTTGAAACAACAATTTATGGATCGTACAATGTATTGTACTGTAGATCAGTATCTTAGTCATTATTCCATCTGTACGTCATAAGTAATGCGTTTTCTTAAACAAGTTTTAACATGTAAACTAATGCAATTTATACTTCATATTTGGCTCCTCAATTTCACTCTAAAACCTTCTTAATAATAATTCTTCCATCTACTAACTCAAAGCTGTGCTTGGCTTTCTCATTATTAAAATAGCATCCACTGGAATATTGCGTTCTATGAAATTGTAATTCCTCCATATATGCAAATATGTACCAACGTCCAGATTGAAAACAAATATGTGCTAGCGTATGTACCATTTGATATGCAACTCGATACATGGAATCGATTTGTTTATGTTGGGCGTAGAATGCAAACATTATTTTTTAAGCTGATTAATATTTGTCAATTTCGTTGCTACTTTCAAATTTTACTCTTAGACGTCCAACGTCTTTGAAAATATACGTACAATACTATTGTTATGAATTGACCTAAACTAAAAGTTAAACCTTTTTGTTTTCTACTACTTCCTAGCTGACCCAGGAGATTGTTGAAATTGAAAAAAAAATAGAATCTCTTATAATTGATTAAGCGCCAACTATCGAGTCCTAATTAATAATTTTAGTGGTCTAAAATCATGTTTTTAAGTATACATCAAATGCGCTCTTTGGTTGAACATGGCTTGACACGCTGACACGTGTCCAGATAGAGTTTTTCAACGTTTCACGTCAAACTAAAAGCACTTCGCACTAAGGAATGAATCCATGTGTCATGAGGTAGGAACCCACCTAATTTATAAACATAAAATTAACATATACAAATTTAACGGAATAAACGGAACAATCATTTGTGGATCATACTAAGTATTATACTGCGTGGGTCTAAACCACAACACCATGCAGTCATTAAAAAGCTCTGGCTTTTCTATTATAGAATATTGCCCAACCCAATAGATTGACGTAAATACATAACGTTTAAAGAACAAGAAGAACAAGTACTAGACAATATTTTTTAATTATTGTGTCTGAAGACTTTCGAATATGAAAAGATGACTATTATTTAGCAGCGTGACCTACTTGTAGGCGATAATTAATACGCGATCAAAGCCTTTCGCGATGTGCCTTTATGGTTAAGTCAAGGTTTTATATATATTGTATAGCATTCAAACTATTTATGCTAGTAATATGCATTCAACAGACTTATTATAGGCATCTATATGTAATTTATGTGACAAGCTCCTACGTGTGGATCTATTGTGGTGATTTGGAACTATGCCATGGTTCTCTCGTATGGAAACCGATATACTGACGCTGAAACAGCATCTGTGACTACTATAGCCTGGGTGTACTGATATCGTAATATTTAAGTTAATTTTTATTATAAAAGTAGAATGATGTAACCATATTTTTGAGCATTATGATTTCTTTTAATAAATGTCGTTAGTGTATTTTTCAACAAGAAACGTTACCTTTTTAAAAACTAAATACACGTTCATTATTTTTTACAGTTTTTGTTTTGTAGGTAGGTAAACATACAATATTATCTTCGTCTTTTTTTTTTTTGTGGGTGGGTCGCGGTCGGCGCGCCTCCGCACCACTCCGTCCGGGATGACAGAGGGGCTTAAGCACGCAACTCCCGCGACCCACCCAAAAACCACGTCGCCTTCGTCGTTGGGCCGACCACTGGAGCAGCGTTAACTTGTCGTCAGTGGTCGGCCCGACGGAATACCCCTAATTGGGGTACCCTCCCATCGACCGACGTCCCCCCCTCGGGGAGGACTTCGGTCTTTCCTCACGCGGTCGGCCTCTCGGCGGATGACGGACTAATCCCCGGTCACGTCACCCGCGGCCTCGGCTAGGGCGGCATGAGGCGCAGATAGTTGCGCCTACGCCGCCCCGTCGCCGGCGGCGGATCTCCTCATCGAGGCTGCGCTCCTCACGCAGGCGATTCGCCGCCACCTTCCGCGAGATCACTGTCTCGCAGAAAGCTGCGACCAGGCGGTGAGATCCCTTAACGAGACCACACCGCCCTCCGCTCGCACCCCCGTCACCCGCCGATATAGTTCAGCGAGCATCTCCGCCTCCAGGTCCCACGGGGGAGTCCCGGCCAATAGGCACGCTGCCTCCGTCGCCACCGTGCGGTATCCGCGGATGGCCCTGACCGCCATGACCCTCTGTGGTCGCCACAGAAGGGCCCTAAGTCCAGACGGTCATGGACCCCGCCCACACCGGTGCGCCGTACAGGGCCATCGACCGGATGACCCCCGCGTACAGCCGTCGGCACGCAGCGCTCGGTCCGCCCACGTTCGGCATAAGCCACGATAGGGCGGACGCCGCGCCGACGAGCCGTGGAGCGAGCCTGTGGAAATACTCCCGGAACCACCATCGCCCGTCGAGCACCAGGCCCAAGTACCTCATATGGGCCCGGATGCTGATGTCGACCGAGTGGACGGTGATCGAGACGCCGATGGGAGGGCTCATAGTGCGCCCATGGAACAAGAGGGCCTCCGTCTTGTCCAGGGCGACACTCAACCCCAGCGCCTCGATCCGCCTGACGACCTCCTCGGTACCAGAGGTCGCCAGGCTTACCGCCTCTTATAGCGTCCCACCGCGGGCTGTGACGAGCGTGTCGTCGGCGTAACAAATCACGCCCAGCCCGGGCGGGAGGCTCCCTCTCAACGCCCAGTCGTTGCCGATGTTCCACAGGGTGGGCCCGAGGACCGACCACTGTGGGACACCGCACGTCATGGGCGTTCGCACAACGTCCCCTGCTCGGTCGGTGCAGAGGACGCTGCGCCCCTCCAAATAGTCTGCCACTAGTCGCCTCAGGTAAACTGGCACCCCGTGATACAGGAGCGCCTCCCTGATGCAGCTGAATGGCAGACTATTTAATGCGTTGGCGATGTCTAGGGACACCACCAACAGCACTCCCCCGCCGGTGACGGCCTCAGTCGCCACGGCCCTCAGGCTCAACAGAGCCGCGATCGTCGAACGACCCCTCCTAAACCCAAACTAGGCGTCCGACAGATCGGGCCCCGTGCCGACGAAGTGCCGCTCGATGCGGGCAGCTACCACCCTCTCCAGTAGCTTGCCCATGTCATCGAGCAGCACGATAGGCCTGTAGGCCGAAGGCGACTCCGGAGACCGTCCCGGCTTCGGCAGGAGCACCAGCCTTCCCTCCTTCCAGCACCCAGGGAACCATCGGGACGCTAAACACGCGTCGAACAGCCCCTTGAGGCGGGGTCCCAGGTGTTTGAGGACCAGGGCCAGCACGGTCGGGCCCGGGGGCGATAGACTTTGCGCGCATGCGCGTCACCGCCACCCCCATCTCGGGTTCCGTGATGGGCGGAACACTGTCGTCGTCGGCCTCCCGGTCAGTGTCTGGCGGAGCCATGACCGGGGGCGTGTGTTCCGCCCGCCGCGGGAACAGGTCCTCGATGACCCGGGTGAGAAGGCCGGGCTGGAGAGTCTCGGTGAGGGGAGGGCCCCGCGCGCGTAGCCTATTCAGCACCGCGCGATAGGGGCGTCCCCAGGGGTCACGGTCGAGACCGTCCAGCATCTCCTGCCGACTGACGTCCTTGGCGGAGCGGACGGCCAGCCTGAAGGCCGATCGCGCATTGCGGTAGCCCTCGTAAAGCACGGCCTCCCGCTCCGCGTCGCGATGGCGCCGCCGGCTGTGGGTGTAGGCCCTCCGGGCGCGGATACACGCGGCCTGGAGATCCGCCAGCTCCCGGGACCACCAGTGGACACCCCTCCTCGGGGGCAGACGCCGTACCCGGGGCATGGCCGCATCGCAGATCTGCGTCAACGCACTACGGATGCGGCCAGCCTCGGCGTCCACCCCGTCCGACTGGTGGGCAGAGGACAGCCACGAATATACGATGGCTGTCTCTGCCAGCTGGTACCGGTCTAAGCGACCCACAGCCCATCGCGGGAACGCAGGACGCCCATCCGCCCCGTGACCCCTGCTTGGCGTCGGGATTGCAGGGGAGACTCCATCCGGATATACCGGTGGTCCGACAAGGTCTCCACCTCCTCCATGACGCGCCAGCTCCCCACGCGTGCGGCGACCTCGGGGCTAGCGAACGAAAGGTCCACTATCGACCCGCCCCGTTGTCGCACGCACGTATGCACCGAGCCCCTGTTCAGCAAACAGAGGCCCAGTGCCGCCGCCCACTCCTCAATCGCCCGTCCTCGGTCATCCGTCCTAGGGGACCCCCACGCCACGGACTTGGCGTTAAAGTCCCCCAGGACGAAGACCTGGCGCGATGCCAGTCGCCGTAACGAGGCCTCCATGATGGTGAGGAAGGCCTCGCAATCGGTCACACTCCAGTTAGGGGAGAGATAAACTCCGAAGAGCGTAATCTCCCCCCAGTCCGCCGTGACGTATCCGACGCCCCTGTCCCTAAGGGTCAGAGACGACGAAGGCCACGACGTGGAGGCGACGATTGCCACGGTGCCATCGGTGCTATCCAACCAGTTAATCCGGTCGGGCACCACGTACGGCTCCGCGACTACGGCTACTCCTATCAACCACTCCGCCATGGCTTGCAGGGTATCTTCATCTGACAATATATTAGTTATTTTTGTTTTTACTGCTCGTGGTGGCAAACAGGCAAGCAACATACCTGATGGAAAGTAAATTGCTACTACTCGTAAGTCGATTTTCTACGAGAGTGTGGTAGTACTCCGGACGGACCCGCCCGCGGCTGTAAACAGACTGTCAATATTGTAGTCCTACCACTATAAATATCTACGTCACTACGTCACTATAAATATCTACGACGACTTTTATACTGACTTTTATCCAGAAAGCTGGCAATACAATTACAGAGTCCCTCGGGAATTTTGTATGATGTTAGCTTCGATAGAAGTGCTCTGTCATTAGGTTATCAACGTCTATTATTGGATATAAGCTTGATTAAGGAAGTGTCATATTTACTTCGCTGGGCAAGCAAGTTGGCGATCATTTGCGCGCCTCATGTTTTTGAATGACTCTGGCTCAACATAACTTTAATGTGAAGAAAATCTAGTATTGATTCATTCGAATATGATAGACTTATATTAATATGCTGCCACAGAGATTTCTTAATAAAGCGAACACATTTCATTTAGAAATAAATTCTTATATAGCGGGGGAACTATGCAACCATGCAATTAATAGACATAAATTACCCTCAGATCCACAACATTTATGTGTAGCAATAAGAATTTTTTAGTGTGTATCGTACTAATTCGGCATTATAGATCTTTACTAAAACTATTACAGTAAGTGTGGAGTTTAGTTTGGCAAACAATTAGTTTTCCTTTGAATAAAACAGCCTCCAAATTTCGTAAGATATTTCTGTCATTTCAACGATTATAATATACTAGAAACTGTCTCCGCCATTGTGACGTCGAAGGTGACCACGGGGTCAGTGAGGAGTGCGGGGAGGGCGCTCAGCTGTAATACGCCTCCACCGCACTCAACACACTCGCCGATCAACCTCCAAAACGCATACGCATACTTTTATTGTAACTATTTACCTAATTTAATAATACAGATTTATATAGCGCGAGTCACTATTTATTTCTATGTTCCAATACCGAACAGAAACTCGCCCTCGCTTCGCTTCGATTTCAGTCGCCTTACCCGCGTAGTTCCCATTCCCGTGGGAATATCGGGATAAAATATAGCCTATATTACTCAGGGATAATGTAGCATTCTAATGGTGAAAGAATTTTTAAAATTGGTTTAGTACTTTTTGAGCAAATTCGTTACAAACATACATACAAACCTTTCCTCTTTATAATAATAGTATAGATAGAACAATATAAGCTGTAGTGTCAATATTACGACTATAAGATAAATAAGTCTGCACGTCTAATAGACGAGACGAAGATATTATTTCGCGGTGATCATGTTCCTTCAACCGCTTCGGAACATTAACTCTAGCGGCACATTATAGCGACTGTGGTACTTCTGTTTCAGACAGTGGCTTGTATAACGATCCCGGCTATAACGATTTTGGATAAGATTCAAACTCTGTGCCAAAAGCTGTTTCTCTAATATTAATATCAAAACATCTGTTTATTTGCCAAGCTATCTGTTTCCACATATTTCATCGTATTTCATCGATTCTTTTCTACCTTAAGTTTTTTTATGTTTAATTTCATTCAGTAAACTAAAAATTTTAATTAAAACTTTATACGCAAATAGTAAATAAATTTTTAGTATATAATTCTAAATAAAAATGTTATAAAAATGTTCTTCATAAGGATATTTAAATAAATCATATATATTTATGAATAAATTTTAATGTTCCTTTATGATTTAATTAGATTTCGTGTAACGTAGTAAAATACAATTCACTACTCCCCCTCTTGCCCGAGGATCTCGTAAAAGACGGCTAAGGGATATGAAGATAACATCTATGCAAGAGAAGGAAAACTCGACATTAATCGCTACACCAATACTTCTAACCAACACGATAGTAAGTCAATTATTCTACCATTGCAAAAGAGGCTTGAATCCAACAATAGGACATATATGGGTGAGATGACGATGATGATTCCTTTATAAATCAAGGTAGGCCGTAAGATTTGGGGAAAATAAATTTCCTATGGCTAGCGTAGATTTTATTATCAAATTTTCTTCTTATCCAGGAATATAATTGGACTACACACCTTAGTCAAATTTTACAATAACGTTAGGAAAGGAAGGGGTGAACCTTGAACTAGAACTAGAGTAGATAAGAGAAATATTTTCTTACAGACAATATATATGCAAAATTTGGAAGCAAAGAGTGACTTTTTGAGGGAGCTGTAATTCTTTATAATTGTAAATGTCTATTAAACGGATAATAATTTATCTTTTGGCATTCTATTTATTCGATACGGAGGCAGAGTCAATAAAAAAGAGCGTTTAGATATAGCTCGTGCAAAGAACGCCACAAATTGCTCATGTAGTATAACTATTATAATTTGTGATTTTTATTACGTCATCAGTCCATTAGGCAGGACAGACGTATCAATTGGGGTGTCAATCCATTTTAAAAACTAATGCATACATGCCCAAAGTTAATCGAATGAATCACGAGATAATCGATGTCCTTGACATATTCTATTTTATATATATATATATATATATATATATACGTTGTATGATAATAATTCACATGTCAAATAACAGTGTTTAGGGTAGCAACACACAGAACGATTTAGTTGCGTATCTATAGACTTGCATAAATTGTTATAACGTATGTAGGAAGATACTGCACAATTTCATACTTCAAAAATAACTTGTAAGTGTGCAAGTTAAACTTGTACAAGTATATCGTTACGTATATGGCTACCTTTAGCTTTAATCATCGAACATTTTGTAAACGATTAGTGAGTACGATAGTGTATAATTATCTTCATAAAAATCATATCCGATGTTGTTAAATTCAACGAATCCATAATAAAATGCATATTAAACGAATTTGAGGCAATAACTGCCATACAGTTGGCTGTAATGAGATTTTCGGAACAAACATTCGAGCTATGAAGCGATTAATACATGAATAGATCTAGTTGATAAAATTATCTTCTATTAAGTTAAATCTTAACTCAAATTTTTTGAAATGTGTTTGAAAACTCTTTAGTACAAAATAGCTAGACCTAAATATTTGCTTTTCAAATTTTATCAATCATGTGATAATAATATTATAATTCCAAGAAAAATAAACATTTTTTATGGATATTATCGCCTTTTGTTTTTATTTTTACAGTCCCAAAATTCTTAATACTCTTTTTAAAACTAAGCATAGAACAAGGAACTTTTCGACACACAAAGTCATTAAAATAGGATGGCATAATATAGTAACGTCACACCTTTGCTGAAGCTCGAGGATATTAGCATGAAGTTACAAATAAAAAAAGAAATTAATATTTCAAATAGAATAAATCGTAATGCCAGTAGTTGACAGTCTTTTTTTTAGAATTATAGATTATGAGATATTTGATGTTAACTACGAACGGGCAAATTGACTATGTTTAGATCATAACTTAATGAAAAGGGAGAACATGATGGACGTGTAAATTGTATTGTACAAGGGTCGATTCCAATCGTATTAAATCAATACATAGCCAGACGTGCAACCGTAATAAAACTACGTGGACTACTTTTTCTTCTTTTCTGATTAAATGTACCGAAAACTTGCACCATATTGGAGTTACAATATGTTCTTAAATTTTAGACAATTTATATAAACAAAAACACATCACGAATAATGATCGCCCCCGGTCATGGCTCCGCCAGACACTGACCGGGAGGCCGACGACGACAGTGTTCCGCCCATCACGGAACCCGAGATGGGAGTGGCGGTGGCGCGCATGTGCGCAAAGTCCACCGCCCCCGGGCCCGACGGTGTTCCAAACCGCGTGTTGGGCCTGGTCCTCGACCACCTGGGTCCCCGCCTCAGGGAGCTGTTCGACGCGTGTTTAGCGTCCGGACGGTTCCCTGGGTGCTGGAAGGAGGGAAGGCTGGTGCTCCTGCCGAAGCCGGGACGGTCTCCGGGGTCGCCTTCGGCCTACAGGCCTATCGTGCTGCTCGATGACACGGGCAAGCTACTGGAGAGGGTGGTAGCTGCCCGCATCGAGCGGCACCTCGTCGGCACGGGGCCCGATCTGTCGGACGCCCAGTTTGGGTTTAGGAGGGGTCGTTCGACGATCGCGGCTCTGTTGCGCCTGAGGGCCGTGGCGACTGAGGCCGTCACCGGTGGGGGAGTGCTGTTGGCGGTGTCCCTAGACATCGCCAACGCATTCAATAGTCTGCCATTCAGCTGCATCAGGGAGGCGCTCCGGTATCACGGAGTGCCAGCTTACCTGAGGCGGCTAGTGGCAGACTATTTGGTGGGGCGCAGCGTCCTCTGTACCAACCGAGCAGGGGACGTTGTGCGAACGCCCATGACGTGCGGTGTCCCATAGGGGTCGGTCCTCGGACCCACCCTGTGGAACATCGGCTACGACTGGGCGTTGCGGGGGAGCCTCCCGCCCGGGCTGGGCGTGATTTGTTACGCCGACGACACGCTCGTCACAGCCCGCGGTGGGACGCTAGAAGAGGCGGTAAGCCTGGCGACCTATGGCACCGAAGAGGTCGTCAGGCGGCGCTGGGGTTGAGGGTCGCCCTGAACAAGACGGAGGCCCTCTTGTTCCATGGGCGCCTTATGAGCCCTCCCATCGGCGTCTCGATCACCGTCCGATCGGTTGACATCAGCATCCGGGCCCATATGAGGTACTTGGGCCTGGTGCTCGACGGGCAATGGTGGTTCCGGGAGCATTTCCGCAGGCTCGCTCCGCGGCTCGTCGGCGCGGCGTCCGCCCTATCGTGGCTTATGCCGAACATGGGCGGACCGAGCGCTACGTGCCGACGGCTGTACACGGGGGTCATCCGGTCGATGGCCCTGTACGGCGCACCGGTGTGGGCGGGGTCCTTGACCGTCCGACTTAGGGCCCTTCTGTGGCGACCACAGAGGGTCATGGCGGTCAGGGCCATCCGCGGATACCGCACGGTGGCGACGGAGGCAGCGTGCCTATTGGCCGGGACTCCCCCGTGGGACCTGGAGGCGGAAATGCTCGCCGAGTTGTATCGGCGGGTGTCGGGGGTGCGCGGGGAGGGCGGTGTGATCTCGTTAAGGGATCTCACCGCCTGGCGCGTCGACGCCCGCCGAGACGTCATTGCCCGTTGGGCAGTCCGGCTGGAGAGGCCTCGGTTCGGTGTGCGAACCGTGGAGGCCTTCCGGCCGGTGCTGATTCAGTGGTTGGAAAGGCGGCACGGGGTGCTCTCCTTCCGACTAGTGCAGGTGTTGACGGGGCACGGGAGCTTCGCCAAATACCTGCACAGGGTCGTAAGGAGGGAGAGTACACCGTCCTGCCACCACTGCGATTGCGACGAGGACACGGTGCGCCACACGCTCGAGGCCTGCGCGGCTTGGGCAGTGCAGCGCCGTGAACTCGTCGCAATCATCGGTGCCGACCTGACGCTGCCGGCCATCGCTAGGGCGATGGTCGACAGCGTCAGGAACTGGGACGCGGTCGCAGCCTTCTGCGAGACAGTGATCTCGCAGAAGGAGGCGGCGGATCGTCTGCGCGTGGAGCGCAGCCTCGATGAGGAGATCCGCCGCCGGCGACTGGGGCGGCGCAGGCGCAACTATCTGCGCCTCATGCCGCCCTAGCTGAGGCCGCGGGTGACGGGACCGGGGATTAGTCCGTCACCTGCCGAGAGGCCGACCGCGTGAGGAAAGACCGACGTCCTCCCCGAGGGGGGGACGTCGGTCGATGGGAGGGTACCCCGCGTAGGGGGTATTCCGTCGAGCCGACTACTGACGACAAGTAAACCTGCTCCGGTGGTCGGCCCAATGACGAAGGCGAGGTGGTTTTCGGGTGGGTTGCGGGAGTTGCGTGCTTAAGCCCTTCTGTCGCCCCGGACGGAGTGGTGCGGAGGCGCGCCGACCGCGGCCCACCCACAAAAAAAAAAAAAAAAAATCACGAATAATGATCCATATTTGGTCTGCTGCTAAAACATAAGTCGATCCAAGACATTAGAATCAATTGATTCTTAATATTTAGTTGTAATAATTAATACAACTGAATTTATTCAGGCTTCTTAGTGTTGCGTTCCGTAACATAGGAATATAATCTAGCATTCTTTTGCCTCGAGATTCATAAAAAAGAAGAACGTCTCGAACCATTAATATGTGAAACCCGTAAGACCCGTGTGAGAATGTAAGCTTTTTTCTTCCTTATTTTGTAGCCGATGTCTAAAATTGAGATATTTATGCTGAGATAATATTAAGCGATTCAATGCAAGCTATCCAGTATTTCAGTGTTCTTATTATATACACATATTTCCGTATGGTGACGGAATAAGAATACATATTATCACTACCTATCTTGCCCGTGGATGTCGTAAAAGACGACTAAGGGATATAATACGCATATGATATCTATGCACGAGAAGGAAAACTTGAAATAAAACCCTTTACCAACCTGTCTGACCGGCATGGTATAGTAAGGTGAATTGCCCTCCTATCGTGGAGGAGGCTCAAGCCCAACAGAGGGACGTATATGAGCTGAAATGATGATGAATTATGATGATTATTTATTTTGGAAGGTCCACAATGGTTATATTATTTCATTGTTATTTCTCTCGCTTCTTTCAAAATATGCAATGTAACCCAGATAAACTTCAAGCCTCTTGGCGTTATAGATATTTGAACTATCTAAACTCAATGTTACAACTGTTTCGTAACTTGTAAAGCAATGGACTGGAATAACTTACCAGCATCGTTGTTATTGTACCTGCATGGAAATATTGCAGACTGCGAGTCTTACTTATAATAAAATTTATCGTCTTTTGGAATATTTTCGGGGTAAAATATTTACACAATGAGGGGAAAAAATATATTATGGCTGAAACAGGTATTCTATTATTTTTACTGCAGAGTGCTTAAATAAAATATTACGAGAAAATACATTTTATGAGGAACAAAATTGCAAGTTGATTTGAAATAATCTTAACCAGCAGCCATTATCATCATTTAGCCCATTTCCGTCTATTGCTGGAAGTATTTTCTCATGTTTTGCCACAAAGTGCGGTCATGTGCCGCTTGCAGCTGATGACGTCCTATTGGACCTAACCTATCAAACAGTAACCTTCATTCTTTTATTTTTACACCTTTCTGGCATACATATATGTATATTGTTCTCATTTCTACCCTTTTGGTAGATTTGAAAACAAAATAATATAAACAAAATAATTTGAAATATAAGATACAACATGAAAATTAATTTTAAAACAAATAGTCACGCTTTTCATACTAGTTTAATCAATCATTCGTATCTTAATGATAAAGCTATTCAATAACTGTTGGTTAAAATTAATAACTTCCGTTATACGTTGAATATCATTTTTATTAAATCAAACATCAAAGCATACCGCCACTGTAATCAGCCTAAACAAACTTGGATATTATTGACGTAAAATAATAGTTTATGATAAGTTTTACTAATATTAGAAATAAAACGTTAGATGAAATAAAGTAGGTAGTTCAAATAAACTAAAGAACACGGTACAAATAACGGAACCAAACAGTGCGATTCAGAAAATTAGGATAGCGACAGCTACCGAGATTTGCCAAAATCTCAGCCACGGATATAAGAAAATCGTTAATCTTATAAGGCTAATGGGACAAATTATTTAAAAATTTTGTATTGTCGCCTGTTCTTGATAATTGAACAAATTTTCAAATAAAGCCAACGTTTAGATCTGAATAAAAACATGATCATTGTTTTTGCTTAAAGCCTGTCAAAAAATATATCCAACCAATATTAGGCTGGAATATGGGTTATCATCATCATCATCATTTCAGCTTACATACGTCTCACTGTTGGGGTCGAACCTCCTCCACGATGGGAGGGAAATTGACCTTACCATAACATGCTAGTAAACCACGCTGGTCAGACGTGTTGCAATAGGGTTTTCAACTTTTCTTTTTCTTGCATATATGTTATAGGCGTATTAAATCCCCTAGTCTTATTTTACGACATCCACGGGCAAGATAGAGTAAATTATATTTTTACTCCGTCACGTCACAGACAATATATTATGATACTAAATTAATATACATTTATAGCGAACGAAAAATATTATATCGTATTATAAATACACTAGCTGACCCTGCGAACTTTGTACCGCCATATTTTTTTTTCGTAAATATATTTTTTAAATTTCCGAAAATATAGTCACTAATGGAAGAACTATGAGTGCTTTGTCGGGATTCGATCTTCTTGGTAGCAGCATTGTTAATGATGATTCAAAAAGAATATTTTCAACCATACTTAATCATAGAGAAAATTATGTTTAGCTGTCATTTGCGTTTTGTTATACCATGTTTCATAGTGATTGTATTCTCTTTGACGTTACGTCACGTCATACGGGAACGCCATCGAACAGGATGAAAATATTCTATGTCAGTCTCCTGGTTCTAAGCTACCTTCCTACCAATTTTCAGCCAAATCGGTACAGTCGTTCTTGTGTTATAAATAGTGTAACTAACACGACTTTCTTTTATATATATATATATATATATATATATGAAACTGAACTTGCATAGTGCCCGACACGAGCAATCGTAGAGGGCGCTTACCCGCTGACGTCCGCGACCTACTGAGGCGTAAGAACGCAGCCATAAGAGCCTACGACCGCTTCCCCTGCGAAGACAACTGCTATCATATGCGGTCAAAGCAGAGGGCGGTCAAAACGGCTATAAACGAGTTTCGACAAAACGAATGGGACGCCACCTTAAGCGAACTGGAGCCTTCGCACCAGGCTTACTGGCGGCTAGCCCGTTCTTTCAAAAAGGATACGGTGTCCACCATGCCACCCTTAAACCGCCCCAATCAACCGCCAGCGTTCGATGACGATGAAAAGTCTGAATGTCTGGCGGCCGACCTTGAGCAGCAATGTACGTCGAGTACATAACACACAGACGCGTGACACACCGACACCGTTAACAGCGAAGTGGAACGATGTACATTGCGTACGCGTACCGCAGACGCTGAGCCACAAGAGCCTATACCAACAGCGACAGTGGAGGAGGTTCAGTCGATTGTTAGAGGTCTCCACCCTAGGAAATCCCCCGGTTCGGACGGTATTTCTAACAGAGTTATTAAACTCTTCCCTCATTCATTATTATTAATATTAACAGCAATTATTAGCGCCGCATTAGTTAATTACATATTTCCTAAACAATGGAAAAAAGCCGTGGTAATAGGTATACCTAAACCCGGCAAGCGACGTACCGAACCGTCATCATATCCCCCGATTAGTTTATTAAACAGTTTAGGTAAAATCTATGAGCGCGTACTACTTAGTAGGCTAAGAAAGTGCGCTGAGGATAACAACCTCATCCCGCCGATTCAGTTCGGCTTTCGCACGCAACACTCTTGCGTTCAGCAAGTACATCGAATAGTCGAGTATACAAGTTATAAACTGCAACGCGGTTTATATACGCGTATGCTTCTATTTGATGTAGAAAAAGCGTTTGACAAAGTCTGGCATAATGGCCTTATTTTCAAGTTAATAAAGCTTAAAATCCCCCACTACTTAGTTATGATAGTTAGGGACTTCCTACTCGAGCGTAGCTTTCGCTACAGAGTGGAAGGTACTCTATCAGCACCGCACCCACTAGAAGCCGGCGTCCCCCAGGGATCGGTGCTCTCTCCAATTCTCTTCTCGCTGTTCACCAGCGACATACCCCAACATAGTAAAATACAAACAGCATTATTCGCTGACGACACTGCCATCTTCTATGCAGGTCAATCCCCCACAACAGTGATAACCGCTCTCCAAACTGCGGCTACCGCCCTAGCGATATGGACTAGGAAATGGAGAATCGGTATAAACCCCACCAAAAGCCAGGCGATCATATTCCATAAGGGGATAGATCGCCGCTACCCAATGGCTGAATACCCACAGATAAAGATGTTCGACCAACCCATCCCCTGGACAAGGGAGGTCAAATATCTGGGTGTGACCTTGGATAGACGACTGACCTTCGGTCCTCACATAGGGCGAGTCCGCGCGCGCGCAGCCCTAGTGCTAGGATGGTTACACAGCTTAGTACACGCAAAGTCTAAGCTATCTCTCCGCAATAAAGTTAGATTAAACACCGCTTGTATACGTCCTATCATGACGTATGCAAGTGTAGTGTTCACACAAGCGAAGCCACGCAGGCTACATCGGCTACAGGTATTACAGAATAGGTTCATGCGCCGAGCAACGGAAGCACCGTGGTACATGCGCAATGTGGATCTTCACATAGATCTTGGCTTGCCGACCATCAGGCAATTCATGAAACAGTGCTCCCGCCGCTACTTCGACTCTGCTGCGACACACCCGAACCCATTAGTGGTAAGGGCGGCTTCATACATCCCCTCTAAAATGTCCGCGATTAAACAACCGCGACTAATTCTCGACGAACCCGACGACATTATTATGCTCGCCCAGACTGAGGCATACGCAGCCCGCGAGGCCTTGACAAATAGTAATAAATATCCACGTTACCGCCCCCGCCGACGGGGAAGGAAGACGTGTCGCGTTAAAGTCATAAACGTGGGAGTGCCCACTTTGCCAGCAACCGCCCGAGCCGAGGTCCGTACCCCACAGGGGGTGCCCTCGGGATCGGTCGCTTAACTTTAAACGGGTTGAGAGCCCTCAGCGCTCTCCCACCAGTCCGGGTAAAGTTGTCACAGCCAACTGAGGCTAACAACTAATTCACAAAAAAAAAAAAGAACTTGCATATTGAAATACTAAGGGAAGTCCAAAAACGAAACACAATATTAATTAATAATTCAATCGTTATGAAAAGCCACAGATGCCTTTGGAATTTAAAGCTTATTAACTTTTATAAGCAATTTCAAACCCTTGTCCCGAGAGAAAAATATTGGCCAGTATTTTGGTGTTCCCCGTTATGATTTATTAAAATGTACTGGGTTGTTCAAAGGTCACTCGAACCAGCAATCTTTGCTTGGAAAAAGATGAGCAATTTTTTTTACAAAGTTAGAATAAAATACAGGTATATTTTCCAGATTTCCATGTAGTGGACTAAGAACATAAAGTGCTATCATGCACTTCCTCAAATCACCATATATGTTGCGATACCTAATTTAAACCTTAAAAAAATTTTCATTATTATCTAACTCAATACTTATGTGTATAGTTTACGCGTACGCGTACGCGCGATTTCATCGTAATGTCTTTTAATATTTCGTCACTTCTATAACTGTCGCAATAATCAAAATGAATCTTTTATACGTTTTGCAGAATAATTTTCAAACACATAAGTAGTTCTGTATAATTATATAAACTGTTACTCAGTGAAAAATTAACTATGTACCATAAAAAAATTTACTAAATATTCAAATTTGCGTATATGTAAATAATAAATGATGATACACACTGAATAATATTATATCTTTCAT
The DNA here is from genome assembly GCA_032191425.1 of Lymantria dispar. Classification (NCBI taxonomy): domain Eukaryota; kingdom Metazoa; phylum Arthropoda; class Insecta; order Lepidoptera; family Erebidae; genus Lymantria; species Lymantria dispar. The sequence goes on along the minus strand of CM063452.1, from coordinate 23,103,612 downwards.
TAAAATTAACTCGGCAATTACTTGAATAATCCATGCACCTTACCTAACTAATATAATTTGCCTCAAATATGTGTCATTCAATTATACTCAACCAATGTCTGGTCTATTGCCAAGTTGTATCGCAACTGTCTAATATTAAGGCCATTGTGGCGCTCTGACTTAATTTACTTAACAAATTTAATGGTGCTGCGAATGTTAAATTTGTAGGTTGTCTTTTAAAAAATTAACATTTTTTATTCATGACACCAGTCTCCACGCTAGACATCGTATGAACATAATTTATCATAGGATAACATTTACGATGGCAGCTTGATCCAGAATAATTGGCAATATCATGGCTTCTTACATTGCATATGAATGATTTAAAAACCGCTATCGCTTTTACAAACACACTTTTTTGTTCTTTAACCGTCGTTAGCTAATAAATGGTTATTAAAACTTAATAAATCTTCTATTGCATTATTCATTGTACAATTTAACAAAGTAACATGAAATATTATGTAAATCTAAAACATATTTTCACAGTAAAAGAGCAATTTGTATTCAAGATAATTTTGAGTAAACCTGATTAAATATTCACAACATACATTTGTTAGAATCCATTTCTAATGGAAGCCTAAATAATATTTTCAATTATAACATAAAATGATTTCTAAATATTGAAAAGCTATTTTTGTGCAACTAGCCACTGATCTAAAGTGCATAGCACTACCTATGAATATGCATCGCGCGAATGAATTTAGCTAATGAATGGTGTAGGTGCTGTGTATTTTGCTTGAGTAATGGGATCCCGAAGCATTAACAAAATGTTTTCCTGAAATAAATTCAAGATAAAGGAATCCAATAAACAGAAAAACGGGATCAGAAATCAATCTTAACCTAATATTAAAATACCTGCAAATAAATTATTATCTGCTAAGACATTCGACATTCAAAGCCAATTTGTCAATTTTAGAATAAATGTGCTCGATGATGCGGTGACGTTTTCGCTTCAACAAAGTGATGAACAGAAAACGATTTGTTCGTGACAAGCAATATTGGTGCCAGGGTAAAAAGTCAGGGGCGTGGGGGTAGCTAACGGTGGTCATTAGACGAAGCTATAGGGGACGACACATTCGCGAACTAACAAATTATTTTAGTGATAAGTCCACAGATACCTGCTTTTCGACTGTACAAGCTAACATACATAGGTTATTATTACAATATCGAGAGTCCAGAAAACTTATAATTCTACCTCATGGTGTATTTAATTAATTAGTATGCTAATCAAAAAGACGTTATTTTTATGATATTGTTTATTACGTATATGCTAGGATGCCTATTCCTTATTATTTCAAATGTTTTGAATAATATTAAGTCGCTATTGATTCTACAACTTTTGATAACTTTCTATTATAAATATTTAAATAGATTGTACAATCGATAGCGGTATTCGGCTGTGCATAATCCAATATTTTGAAGCCCACCGTTTTTACGTAGGTAACAGTATCTCCCGTGGCTTCAGTGAATGCACGCCTCAGCCGGGCTCGGCGCGTCTGCGACAGGGTTTGTGGACAGAGGAGCAGCCCCTGTAGGTTAAAAACAGAAATCAAATCAAATTTTACACATTTGATTTGATTTTATTAAAAAAAAGGTCCCGTTAAGACGCATACACAGCACTTACACGCCATCTTCATTAGATAATAAAATGAGCCTGGACTTATCAGTTGGATTCATTTTCTGGAAAAAGGAATTGATATATATACATACTATCACAAGAGTTTATTCAATCTTCGAAGTGACGAGAATATATTACGATATATACTTTTAGATAGTAGATTTTCTAGAAACGACAATAGATTGTCTTTAATACCTATTTGATCTATTTACGTAATGTAAGTTGTCCAAGACAGCTTAGAGTGTCCTCTTAATCTTCAAATTACTTAGAGAGCACAAAAATATTACAATGTTTCCAAGTATTGCAGGAGCCAAGTTAAAGGACTATAAGTTGGAAAGGGTTTGTTTCGTTGAACATAATAATAAAGTTTTCATTGTGCAGTACATAGTATTTGTCTTGTCTCTAGTAATTGTCTGGTTGCTAGACAAAGAGATTAAACTTAGGTTTCAATTTGAATTCTTTATAAAGTTTTAGATATATGAAATAAATTCATATACATATATGCGAAAAATTGTTTCTATAAGCAATAAGGAATAAATTAATTGATGAATGCACAGTAATTATTTTGTTGAATGAATGGTTGTGGTATATATGCATTACATACAATATTGTTTTAGATATTAATACGTAGTTTCAAAATATTTTTGACGATCGATGATATTTTCAAAGCAGTTTCCGTAATGACCTTGAATTACTTTATTGTAACATATTGCAACATTTCTATAATTTCTCATCAATTTTCTTAACAATATTACTGCGATAGTTACATTTGAATGCATTATATTATAAGTTGACACAATATGATATGGATTAACAATTAAAATTAAAAACTATGATTCATAATCCTAAAAACGCCAAAGCATCAAATAATTTCTTTAAATAAACACACATTGCCTAATAATAGCATATACTTCTGTAATTTTCTAGCGGACTGATGAATGAATGAAAAATTTGTGTAACGTATTCAACAGCGCCATCTAGTGAGAGCTTACCTGTTTAAAAGGGCGCATGCCTCCGTTGATACGTAAAGAATCAGCGGCGATGCCAGCAATGCCATCTCCTGGTTCCCTTAGTTGTCGCAGCGAAGCGCTGGGGTGATGGTGGGCGTGGTGAGGGCAGTGGCCCGCGCATGCGCTAGACTCAGGCTGCGAACTCTGGCGGATAATTCTCGTACTAGTAGTAGGCAACAGTAGCGCTGGTGGTTGGATAACAGGACAGGTACTAACGGCGTGTAGCGAACTACATCCACAAGGGTAGTGTAGTGCAGAGCGAACGCTTTCACGTGATACAGATCGCGCTAGTTGCAACGTCGACATTGGCGCTGTTGATTGTCGCCGCTCGCATACTCGACATCTTGAGTATGGTTGTGGAACTAATTGGCAAGCGGTCACTGAACCTCTATGTGAACAAGTTGCTATGGGTGAAACAAGTGTCTGAGGGCGGTCTGCAGGTGGGTCGCGGCATTGTAATTCAATATCAGGTACACTTCTTGTAGCTTGTTCTTCAATTCTAATAGAGGCTGCACTTTCTTCACTGCCAGGTCCACCAGAGAGTTGTGGTCTTAAATGTGTGGTACAATCTTGTCTCTGTAGTACTGGTTTTACTGATCTATTTTCTGATGGTACTATAACGGTCACTGAAGGTCCAGTAACAAGTAGGCTTGCCGTTTCATCGCTGCTTCCATAGCCAGAATTAGTTATGGCTTCTGTACTGTCTGTTGTTGGGGCTGACATGTTTGTCTGAAACAATAGAGAGTAATATTAATTTACTAATTATATTTTTCACCTCATATAGCTTTAACTGTTAGGTCTGAGAAGAAATTAAACTTAGTATGCAATCCTGCCCACACTGGTTCATATAGTTTGCTATTTCAAGTTTTCAGTGTTTGTGTTTTCAATCTGTCACTTGGTTCTTACAATATTCTTGGAAAAATGAGTCTCATCTTGTATACATATTGCGTTTACATACGGGTTGAAAAATAGCCAATATTATTCGATATTGTAACGGAGTAAGAATATATTATGGGATGCACCCTACTATTTATAATTTAAAATTTAGTTTTGCCGTTACTTTTTGCTCAGTAATTAATTTATCAACTTCTATGTGGTGGCGCTTACTTATAACCCTTATTTTGTTTATAGGTGTCGTAAAAAACGACTTAGAGATTTTTATCGACACGTACACACACACACACACAAACACGCATATACTGTTTAATTAGATATACGATAATAATAAAAATATTTGCTGTGGGGTGGCGACTACGAATACTACGGACCCTTTAATTTCTCGTGGATGTCGTAAAAGACGATTCAAAGCTTTACATCTATCTGCGCCAACTGCCTCTGATGTCCTCTGGTCATCGGTTGTATCCTCAAGGAGGGTTAATATCAGATAGGTGACCAGTCATAAAACTATTGCCTAAACATTGTAAATAAAACTACTTTTACGGATTATATCGCGTTTGTATTTGATTTATGATTAAATGTCTGTAATAACGATTACTTGTTGGACGTGAGATACCTTAGTCCGCCCGTGACCATGAATGCTGCAAAGTGTTCGAAACGTCGGGCAATCATAAATCAAATACAAACGCGATATACTCCGTAAAAGTAGTTTTATTTACAATGTGTAGTGCTCGCGTAAACATCAGATATCGTTACTATTGCCTAAGCTTACGCATTATATACGATAGCAGAAGCGGGAATGCGTCAACCCAATTAATTTGTATAATAAGAACAGGATGATGATAAAAATTATTATTATTCATTTATTCCCAAAATTCTCATTAAATACATGATACAATGACCTGAACCGTACCACGTAAACCGCGAGGGATTTGTCTGGGTTACGGTGAGTCATTATATACATTCTGGTAGTTATATACATTTTACATACATATATTATTTGTTACTCGTCACACAGGTTTACCCTAGTACGGACACCAGCCCCTCACAAAGGCTCGCAAAGTTGTATGTTTTCAAATGTATATTACCTAATGCTATAAATCTGATCCTTTGTGAAGAGAAATAAATATCTATTATTATTATATCTATACTAATCAATGCTATTGGTTAAGTAAAATTTTTAAGTTTGTTTTTGAACAGTTTACAATTTGTTTTGTACATTTTTGTAACTTATCGGTAAGTTCATTTAAAAATACAGGTATCAAATGTTTTTCTACTCTTTCTCCATAAAAATTATTTGTTTTAGACAAAGTGTACTTATTTTTATATGAAATTAATCTTACGAGATTAATTTCATATAAAAATACTACACAATACTATAAAAAAACTAATACTTTGTTATACTAAATTATCTGTAATTTAGTAAAATTTTTCATCCAATAATTCTGGTTTACTGATTTCAATGAGAATGCTAAATTTTGTTTTATTAAATACATTCATCACTTTACAATTCATCGTTCATCACTTTACATGATATTATTATTAAAAACAAATCTATTAAGAAATAGCGTGATGCTCGTTTACCATCATCGTCATCTCAGTTCATCTCTCTTCTAATGTTAGGCTCGATGCTCCTGCAGAATGGGCAAAATTAAGCTACTTATATTACCCTGGACAGGCGTATAGGGTTTTATTTCAAGTTTTCGTTGGTCACCCCTTGGTCGTCTTTTACGGTACCCACGGGCGAGATATGGAGTGGGGAATTGTATTCTTACTCCGTCACTACAAGGAAGTATTGTAGCTCGTATACTAGCAGGGTGTTATTGCTATCCATTCCATAACTCTACATAATCTTTTGAATAGGATTATTACGTTATACTCATAATACAGATAATAGAGAATATTAAGCACTAATTTAATTAGATTAGAAAAGAGCAGTTGATCAAGTTAATAAAGAGCGGATTACACTTTATTGGCTTACGTTCATACTCTTATTATGCTAGCCGTAAACTATTTATCGTTTCCATATTAACCTAGATAAGATTTATTCAACAATATCATGTTGGATATCGTTATGCTTTAATACATTATTAACTTACATTAAGCTTATAGCAGGTATAATGAGAGTTACCCTTACTAATATTATAAATGAAAAAGTAAGTTTGTTTGTTACGCTTTCACGCTTAAACCACCGAACCAATTTCAAAAATCTTTCACCAATGGAAAGCTATAATATCACGGAGTAACAAAGGCTATATTTTATCTCAGTATTCCCATGAGAACAGAAACTGTGCGGGTAAGGCGTCTGAAATCGAAGCGAAACGAGGGCGGGTTCCTAGTTATGTATAATAGAAAGAAAAATAAATAAGGCAATTTTATTTTGAGAACCTCACGACATAATAAGCAATGAAATTAAAAATTAATGAATATTCCATGTAAAAAAAATACAATGAACGTTGCAAGAACTTCCAAACACTTGACTACACAGGTGGCGTAGAGGTTATGATAACGACTTACCGTACCAATGTTACGGGTTCGAATCCCATACTGTGCGATCTGCAATTTGTTGTTCTGAGTCTGGATATAATTTGGTGTTGGTTAATTATATGTTTGTTAAGTCCCCAGCAATACAAGAATTACATAGTGCCGGGTCTTGCTTTTAAAAAATACACGGAAATGTGGACCAGAATAAGCTGCATTGCTATAGGCATTGCAGCACTGGTTTTCAGCAACACTTCCAAGGTACCTTATGTTACATATACAAATTTGTAACTCAAATCTTCTATTGTTATAACTATGTATTTTGATTTGAAAATACCAAAATCTAATAGTAGACTCATTTATTCGACATCTTACGATTACGAATTTTTTTTTTTTGCATTTTCATATCAGTAAGCTAAGAAACTCATCTTCATCTCAGCCCATACACATCCCACTTGGCTTGGGCCTCCTCCGCTATTGGAGGGCAATTGACGGTCGGCGCGCTCGTCGCACCACTCCGTCTGGGGCGACAGAGGGGCGTAAGCACGCACACCCGCAACCCACCCGAACACCACGTCGCCTTCGTCGTTGGGCCGACCACCGGAGCAGGGTTACTTGTCATCACTATACCACGCTGGCCAGGCATCATGGTATAGGCTATAGGGCTATTTTCGGGTTTTCGTTCTCTTGCATAGATAATATATGCATATAATATGCATCCCTTAGTTGTCTTTTACGACACCCACGGGCAAGAGACGGGGCGGTGAATTGTATTCTTACTCCGTCACCACACGGACCTGTTAGGACCTGAAAAGGTCATCGTAGTGAAATACAATAAGAAATTATCTAGATGTAAAATATATAGTTCTATTCACCTTTTATACAAACCTACTAACATTTTTCAAGCTTCGTCATATAGCCCTTTTACCGAGCCAGTCAAACAAAACTCTGAAGGCGTAAAATATTCACGTTTCTAGGATTACAATATATATATAAACAGATTTGCAATTCAATCGTTCTGAGAACCGTCAATTTGGTTTAAGATATTGCATTTTTCTTTTCCCGTGCTGTATTGTGGAGTTAAAATAAAATTCACCCACACATTTCCACGGATATAATAAAAGCTTCGCTTCGGTTTTAGTCGTTTTACCCGCGTAGTTCCCGTTCTCGTGGGAATACCGGGATAAAATATAACCTAAATTAGTCCCTGATATTATAGCTTTCCATTGGTGGAAGAATTTTTGAAATCGGTCCAGTCGTTTTGAAGATTACCCGGAACAAACAGACAGACAGACAGATAAAAAAAATATAAAGTGATTTTTACGCATGTGTATAGTGCAAATAACTGTGTGAGCCTGAAAAAAGCCTATTATTTTTACATTAAAAACAGACACTCCAATTTTATTTATTGGTATAGTTAACTAAGAATATAAGTGTCCGTGTGGTGACGAAGTATAATACAATTCACCACTCCCTAGCTTGTCCGTGGATGTCGAACGACGAATAAGGGAAATAATAAGCAAATAACATCAATGCAAGCGAAGGAAAATTCGAAACAAAACCCTATTCCAACACGTCTGACCGGCGTGGGATAATAAGTCGATTCTCCTCCCCGTATGGAGGAGGCCTGAGCCCAACAGTGGGACATATATAAGCTGAGAATCTAAGATGAAGAAAATAAGTCGAAAATAAAAAAGATGTCATTGTAAAAAAACAAACTTTCGGTAATCCATCTGATAATCTTCATCATCTCAGCCTATATAAAAGTCCCTGTACAGGCGTAGTCTGGGCTAGTGGACTAACGCCGTGTTTGACAGAAGAACCTAAGGTTATAGTTTGAAGTACCTAAAGCCCTTAAGTTCCTAGCCTATATGATGGGATACCTGCACCGTGCTACCTAAGGTGACAGGTGGATGTGAGATGGATGTTGGGTGGAGGATTGGTTATTCTCACTGCCAGTCAAGCAGACTCACTCGACTAATCAGAACTGACGGCTAAGGGTGTCTTGGCCACAGTGAGATGGAGCTTTGGGTGGAGGATTGGTAACTCTCACTGCCAGTCAAGCAGACTCACAGGACTGGTCAGAACTGACGGCTAAGGGTGTCTTGGCCACAGTGAGAGGGATGTAAATGAGAGATGAATAAATTCAAATCTGATTTATTTTACACAATGTACACCTTATATACTACTTATTGCTAATACACACATATACCATTTTGTGTTAGTGTGTCGTACGTGTAAAGTATAACGCAGTGTCTTTAAATCATGTCAGTGCTAATTTTGCACATTATGTTGACATGCTTTACTTGTATGTTGACATGCTCTACTTTTGAGTTTGCTGCGTTGCATGTTCAATGTGCATTGAACATTCTGGGGTCTCTCAGGAACACGACTGCAAGTCGTATAATTCGATAACCTCATATGGTCCAATGTGTCCTTCCGTCGTTTGTGGTGTTTGGACTGTAGTCTGGGGACGAGGTTTCCCATACCGTGGCCGTGGTTGTGGTGGAGCTGCCCGCTGTTTGTCTGTCTCTGTGGCTTGTGTTGTAGTTGTCTCCTTGTCTTGTCTTCTCGTAAGTCTATCTCGACATTGTTTGAGTGGTCTGAAATAAATTAAAAGACAAGCTAATACTATTAAAGAAAGAGATGTCACGGTGCTAACCACATAGGAATGAGACTCTATTCGCCTCCATATTGTGTTATCTAATCTTGTTTTTAGCTTTGCTTCTGAAGCGGCTAAGTGGTCAAATATACTGGTGGAGCTATCTAATACTTCCTCCTTCGGTATGTCTGGTATCTCTGATTGGACTACTTGTGTGTCTAGAGTAAAATTACTCCTTTTAAAATATGATGCTTGCACAGTTGTTGTTGTTATTCGTTTAGCTGCAAGAATGTTGTTCAACGTCTTTACTACACAGCTTTCTGAAATGTGTAGTACTCCTATATCCTCTAGGTTAATTTCTTGTCTTTGTCCATCACATATTATCGAAGCTGATTGTGTTTTTGTAGTGATAAACATCCACGTATTCTGCATGTAAAGTTGTTTCCATAGAATTGTAGATTGAATGTTGTATCTTCTTGATGTGCATTGTGATTTAGTGTTATTATTGTTGCTGAATAGCTGGTCAACAATGCAATTCTTGTTCAATTGCATGTTCTTAACAGCCACGGGATAGCAAACAAACTCCGATTTTTTGTGTAAACAATCTTTGAACTCGTCTTTACTTAATTCAAAGTATCGTTCATTGTTATAGTCGAAGCCTATGAATGCTCTTGGGATTGACAAGCATTCAAAAGAACTCCCGGTCAACTTTTGAGGAATCGCCGTTATGTGTATTAGCGTATATTTTCTTATGTCATGAATAGGATAGTACGCAAATACGTTTATATGTGTTGCATTTATTTCCATGTTAGTCTGTATTAATTGATCCTGAATTATTCTTAAGTTTCCAGGTAACTTTTGATTGGTTGTTTGTATTATATCATTAGCGTATTTAGGACTCAAAATCGTGTATATCGATGCGTTATTTAGGTATATCTCAAGTAACCCGTTGTAATAGTGAATAATCTCTGTTATGTAATTGCTCGCTAATTGATACGTTTGTATTACTTGTATTTTCACATTGTTAGCGTCTACCATCTTATACCATACGTCGTTATCGTACATGAATGCTATAGCTTCATTTAACTTCTTTTCAAAATTCTCTAACTTTTTCTTAATCCGCTCCTCGGTTTGGTTTACAGCGGATACTGTAGATATCATTATGTTTGTTTGATGATTGGCGGCGTTTATAAGTTCTTGTTGATTGCTACTCAATGAGTCAATACTTCTGTATACTTCATCGTTAACTCCGAACACGTATGTTAACATTTGTCCTAATAATCCACGTCTCCTTCTAGAAATCTTTATCCCAGTAAGGTAATCCTTTATCTTCTCAAATCGTGCTTTCTCTTCGTTCAAATGATAATAAAATTCTGCACAATGGGTGTCTTTTGTATACTGTTGTGTGTCAGTGCATAACTTTTGAAACTGATTAGTTATTTTTATCGTATTATTTAAATTCAGTTCCAAATCACTCCTTTCGTAATTAGTTTCTATTCTAAAACTTCCTCTGTTTATTGTTGAAGTACCTATTTGTTCTACATATAGGCCTGGATTTAAATGTTTCATAGTAAACATTGATGTACTTGTTACTTGTCCGATACACAATAATAATGTAGTATAGAGTAACACGCCTGACTTAAGTGTCTTAGACTTTTTATTTATGTTATTTGCTATGTTACTATTCACAGGCGTTTCGGTATTTTTTCTTAACTATTGGGCTGAGGCCTCCTCTACAATGAGAGATTATCCCACACTGGTCAGACGTATTGGATTAGTGTTTTGTATCGAGTTTTCCTTCTCTTGCATCGATGTTACCTGCATATATCCCTTAGTCGTCTTTTACGACAGCTACGGGAAGGAGAGGGGGTCGTTAATTGTATTTTTACTCCGTAACCACACGGTTAGTAGTTAATAAATAATTAACTTAATGGTTATAAAATGGCTAATAAATTAGTTTACCTTCTACTATGAAAAAGGAGATTATTATTTTAAATACTTTTTTGTGTAGTCAATTAGGTCATTATATTTCTGGTCTTATGAGGTTATCGTGTGATGACGATTAAGAATACATACATTGTGTCACTATCCCTTACTTTTTCGTGGAAGTCGCAAAAACTGCCTAAGACGATAGGCTAGTGGATTCTTCTGAAACGCTTGTGACACCAATCGGAATCGCTAACTCCTTCTAATCTTGGCAATAACGAAAATCTAACACCTTAAGGTAGCTATTTATATTCAACAATGGGAGTCCATGGGAGATTTTATTTCCAGTGATCCTTTTCTTACATAAATGTTATCTGCATATTATTATTCCATAGTTGTCTTTTACGACACCCGCGAGCACGAAAGAGGGTAGTGAATTGTATTCTTACTCCGTCACCACAGATAAAAATATGATTTCTTATATAATTTATAAATGTTCAATAAAAAACAAAAATTAATTTAGTATTTCACACATTACGATATATTTTCGTAGGTGTGTGATTCACAGGGGATCATTGTAGCATTTGTGTGACCCAGAAGGATTTCCGAACGTAGATAGGTTTTGGGATCGAAGTGCGTGTAAAAGTAAATTTATTACACCAACGGTCGCGTGACGGGTTAAGACCGGGGAATAAAAGTAAATAAGGTCTTAACAAGTTCGGATATATTCTCATGAAATTACTTGGTAAAAAGACTTAACTTTTCTAAATAAATTGTATATGTCTGAAATTGTAGAGCTATTAGATTGTTTTACTTTTGCAATATAATTATATGTAGTTTATTACACTTCAAGAAAGCCTAAACCCAAGATATGTATATATAACACACCCAAGCATACATAAAAATACACACATACACACACATCTGTATCTGTTCACTACCGTCCCCTACCTAGGATGCGCAGTGGAAGGGAACACCAGGTCAGTGAGGGAAATAAAATGGGTAATAACCGTGACTTGCGATTACGCAACGTTCTTTAAAGTTCTGTTAAATGTTAGTACATACAAGAACCGATAACTTACAAGTAGATACCGCGGGGACAGCTACAACGTAACCTAACTCAGCGTTCAGTCTGGTCAGACAAATAGAACCTAACTGAGGGGTCACTTAGCTGTGTATCTAAAGACGCGGTGACGACAGCGGCTTCGTACAACGGCTTGCTACTTGTACACATAGTTGTTTAAGTTTAAATTTTCACAAATATACAGTTTTAATCAACTCGCGTACATTAATGGCACACAAAACATAAGGTGGCGCGCAATATTATAAATACTAAGATTTTACGGCTTTAGTTAACAAAAGGCGTAGCAATTACAAAAATATATGCGTACGCGACTGGCTCCAACCGCGAACTAAAAAATAATGAACTACCCTACATTGCATTAATTATTCGCTATAATAAAGATGTTTAGTACCGAACGGTTTCCATAATACAATACACATATTACATAAAAACACAGGAATCGCTGAAAGCCATAACCGCTAAGCTTGGCAATCGCATTTAATGTTATAAAGTTACTAAAATAATGCTCAGAGCCCTCTTCTCGTAATCCCTCTGATGGTTTTTACGTTATTTAGAAAGTATAGAACAGTGATAACTTTATCATCAAAATTATCATCATCAGACCTGATGACATCTCACTGCTTAACTCGAACCTCCTCTACAGTGGACGGGAAATTGACCTACTAACTCACGCTGGTCAGACGATTTGGTATACGGTTTTATATCCAGTTTTCCTTCTCTTGTTATCTGCATATTATAATCGCTTCGTTGTTTTTACGACACCCACGGGCGAAAAAGGGAGTGGTAAATTGTATTCTTGCTCCGTTATCACACAGAAATTTAAGAATACAATGGTATTTTTACTTTTTCACCACAGGAGCAGTTTCTTCATTACATTAAACTAAATGTGGATAGCATTAAAAGGTTCCCAATTGTTTTAATGTCGCTCACTCCGACTTCCTTTTATTAGACTTTAAGTGGAATGACTATTCAATTTGATTGTAATTGCAATGATAGCTTAGTAGTAGATATGAACATACCATGCCAAGTGTCACCGGTTCAATCCACCGGCAGGAAATTAAATTATTATTTTTTGCGATTTATAAATTATTGTAAATAAAACTATTTGACGGATTTTATCGCGTTTATATTTGATGTTTCATTTCCCGACATTTCGAAGACTTTACAGCGTTCACGGTCACGGGCGGGCCATGACCAAGTCCGTATGAATGCGGTAAACGCGATAAAAAATATAATCGCGATAATCGTAAAATAGTTTTACACTGCGTAATACTCGTGCAAACATCACAAATCATTATGGTAAATTATTGTTCCCAGTTTGAGTGTAATTTGTGTCCATTCCAACAACAATTTCCCGCAATACAAGGACTATTTCCTTGAACATTTATACCGTTAAAAAAAAAGTTGTCCCGTGGGGTGACGTAGTAAGAATACAATTCATCACTCCCTCTCTTACCCGTGGGTGTCGTAAAAGACGACTAAGGGATATAATATGCACATAACATCTGTGCAAATGAAGGAAACCTCGAAATAAAACCCAATACCAACTTGTCTGACCAGCATGATATAGTAAGGTCAATTTCCTTCCTATTATGGAGGAGGCTCGAGCCCAACAGTGGGATGTATGTGATCTGCGATGATGATGAGATCAATTCATAATTAGAAATGTTTTTTTATTGAAATAATAGTATTTTAACTCTGTGGCGAAACATGAGGGAGGTCTACGTCCAGCAGTGGACAGCGATAGACTAAATGATGACGATGATGTTGATTTTCATCATCATCATCTGAGCTCATATACGTCTTACTATTGAACGTAGGTTTAATAGTAAGACGCGCTTCGGTCGACAGACACAGCACGCAACTCCGCTCCGCCTTACTCCGTCGCTCCACTCCGCTGACTCGCTCCGCTCCGGTGGACAGGCAGCCTAATACCACCAGTCTTTTACGACACCCGTGAGTAAAAAAGGGGTAGTAAAATAATATTTAGGTATATTTAAAAGTTATAGTTAGTACTTAAATGTTGTTTATTGGTACTAAAGTTTATAACTAAATGATTGTTAAAAATAATATTTATAAATATTTAAGACGTTTGTACTAAATTATAGCTTAAGGCCTATAATCTTTTCATCCCAGATTATCCAGTAACATTTAAGTAAAAGAGATCAGAAGCTTATCTTTTAATTAATCTATTGAATGAATTTTGCTGGTAGGCTAATAAGAGAATTTCTACTGTTTAGTAAATTGCTAAAAACATTTAATTTAAAAAAATATTAGAGTTGGTAATAATTATCTCAAGAAATAGTTACGTAATTTAAACTACTTAATTATAAAAACTAAAAAAAAATAATAAAAATTGGAATTTTAAATTTTTCCCATGAATTCCATCCATCTAACCATCTATTAGCCCATAGACATCCACTATTGGATTATGCCTGTCTTTTTTTTTGTCGGGGTGGGTTACGGTCGACGCACTCCTCACTCCGCTCCGTCCGGGCGACAGAGGAGCGTAAGCACGCGCACCCGTAACCCACCCAAACACCACGTCGCCTTCGTCGTTGGGCCGACCACCGGAGCAGGGTGACTTGTCGTCAGTGGTCGTCCCGACGGAATATCCCCTGAGGAGTACCCTCTGCTCAACTGAAGTCCCCCCCTCGGGGAGGACGTCGGTCTTTCCTCGCGTGTTCGGCCTCTCAACGGGTGATGAACTAATTCCCCGGTCCAGTCACCCACGGCCTCGACTAGGGGACATATGCCTGTCTACGAGAATGCCACTTAAAAATTCGGAACGGCCCTTTATCATTAAATTACTTATAATAATTAATTTATACAGCTAATTATTTGATATGAAATGATTAAACGTAATTTTATTTCATAAAAACTTTTATTAAAAATATTTCAATTTTTATATAGTGCTAGTGGGATGGCAAGTCCAATTTCATCGCATTAGGCTACTCTTTGATATTTATGCTCATGTCCTATAATAAAATGTATAAGAAGTGAAGAAAAAAAACATACGTTGCAAATAATATATATACAAGAGAAGGAAAACTCGACGTAAAACCCTATGCCAACACTTGTGATCAGCGCGGCATAATAGGTAAATATTCCTCCCACTGTAAAAGTACAGTGGAAGGAAAATTTACAATGGGACTTACGTGGGCTGAAATAATTATGGTAACGCTTTTTCAACTATTCTACTTTTATTTTCTAGTAAATACTTTTGCGAATATAATCAAAAAGTTTGTATAACAAAGGAATAAATAATAATCTATCGCAAGATACTTTAGAAACTTGTAAAGTACGGACACAATTTTCTCCCAGAATCAAATCAACAATTTGTGTATGTATAAGAAAATGTTCTACCAGGCTTTTGCGATCCTTAGTCAACTGTAATAATAAGTAATTCAATTATTAGAAACTTTTGAATCTAACATCAGTAGACCATATGAATATTGCAGACGAA
The DNA here is from genome assembly GCA_032191425.1 of Lymantria dispar. NCBI lineage: Eukaryota > Metazoa > Arthropoda > Insecta > Lepidoptera > Erebidae > Lymantria > Lymantria dispar. Next base: position 23,088,489 of record CM063452.1, on the reverse strand, counting down.
ACTAAATTAGTCACTTACTAATCTTACACTTGGAATCCAGGGACTAGGTTTGTTGAATTAGGGTCGTTAAACTGACGAATGCTTCCAATAAAACCAACTGTGTAATGATAATTCATTAGGTCTCCGTAAATAAAGGATTTCTTTTCCAAATACTAAATATACTATTCCGTGTAGTGACGGAAAATGAATGAAAATCATCACTTGCCCGTGAATGACGTAAAAGACGACTCACAGATATGATAAGCATATAACATTGATTCAAAGGAAGCAAAACTCAACATGAAACTCTATGCCAACACGTCGAACCAGCTTGGTATGTTTAATTGCCCTCCTGGCGGGAGCTCGAGCCCAATAGTGGGATCGATATGGGCTGAGATGATGATATAATATATATACTGTTCCACAAATGTAGCAGCAAATAAGATCGAGGAGAGGTTAAGAACTTTATCGAATACTTAATACATTAAAAATTATTATCGAAATAATGTTAGATTCTACTAATTCCGCAATGCAATTAAAAATGGCGCAAAATTAAAAATCCATGTTCTATATGGTGATGGATTCCGTGTCGTGGTGGATTAAGGAAACATTTGAGCATTCACTTTCTTGCCTGTGTGTGTCGGAAAAATAAATTAAGGGCATAATCTTTATATATACATTTCTTGTGTACGCGTGTATGTCACTGAACTCCTCCTAAACGGCTGGACTGGTGTTGATGAAATTTTCTATGTATGTTCAAGGAGATTCAAGAATGTTTAGATTCACCATTAGAACCGATAGGTGGCGCTGCTGTCGATTGCAAGGACAATTTCTTTTATTTTATTTGAACAGCACAACGTCTGTTGGGTCAGCTAGTATGAATATAAAATTTATACAAAAGAAGTATAGCTCGAAATAGAATCCCATATTAACTCATTTGACTAGCATATATGGTAAACCACTTTCCTTCTGAATGAATGACATGATGGTGATGAATTAGGAATTTGGATTTTGGGATACATTGAATTAGTCGTCATAAAAAAAACCCAAAAAGGAGCACCAGGTGAGTGTGCAGCGGCGTTCTCCATTCATAGGCAGAGATGCAGTAGATCTATGTCTAACATTTGCTGTAGATGAATTAATAAATGGCTTGAAAGAATTTATTACTACAACCAGCTTGATAGTGCGATAATAATGTCATATTAATACGCGTAAAAATAAATATTACGAACACTAAGCTTACATTATTAACGACGAAAAAGAAATAAACTAGTGTATAAATTCATGATATTCCGATACTTATGTCGTATTATAAGGTTATTACCTACCCTCTCAATTTAATATACGAGTTACACCTTGTGTTTCCTACAACAAAGTGGTCTTGTCACGGCAATTTATCTTTCTTATAAATTCGGTCACGAAAATGTTTTTATATACATTTGTCGGATGTATATTTTGACTTTTCGCGTGATGGAGTGAGAATATAATTCATCACCCACTTTCTTAAGTCGAGGGTGTCGTAAAAGACCATTAAGGTATAAAATAAGCAGATAACATCGATGCAAGAGAAGGAAAACTCGAAATAAAATCCAAAACGTATGATCAGCGCGGAGTAAGGTAAATTCTCTCTCACAGTGGAGGAGGCCGGAGCCCAACAGTGGGACGTCTGAGGGCTGAGACGATGATGATAACATTTCGACTTTAATATATTGAGTAATTTGATTGAGATTTATTTTATTAGCTGAAGTTGTATATCATTTCAACTGATTATATAAGCAAATGTATTTGTTTACTTTTGATGTTGATTGTTTAATATTTATAATACTTACACGTTTATAATAAACTAAAGCAAACAATGATAATAAAAGTAGTAATATCATCTACGTTATTAAAAATCATAATGGACGTTCAAATATTAAATCTCCCAATGTATTTTTATGAATTTCTTTGAATTCGTTTGTTACTTGCCAATATGTGCAATATAATAATAATATTACTTTTTTATGTGCAATTTAATAATAATAATTATTACTTTGAGATAAAATCAATAAGACACCAACCCTACACATGTAATCAGAATACCTAAAAATCTATCGCCCACCTTGTGGTTATGATTTACCACTAGATGTTCAATGATTTAATATGCACATCACGATTACTATATGATCACAAGTTACGAATATTAGCAATTTGCATACTCATAGCAACCCAGAATTGATCCAAAGTAGTCGCATCTATTAGCCTCTGATATTCCCAAGATAGGTAATATACCCACTACAATTTTGACCAAGTGTAAAATTTTTAAGTTGCCCTCCCACCCCTAAATAGATCGCGTGGTATGTAAGTTCCCTCATCTTGAAGCAGACAACGATCAAAAATCCTATTCACATCCAAATAATTAATAACTCACGAAATATAAACCGAGATGATGTTGTATCGCACTAAATATTGTGAGTTCCTTTTCTAACAATTATTAATAGGATTTATTAAGGATTTTGTGGCTCTTCTTTAAATTATGTTTGAAATAATAATAGTAATAGTTGAGTATATGCTAGATAATCTAGCCAAGAATTAATTTATGAGATAAAACAATTAATGAAATAGATATGATAAAATATAATTCTCTTCCATAAAAGAAAAAAACATTAAAATATCATAAGTACCCATAGTTAGGATAGATTATAATCTAAACAGATTATAAAAATGCAACAAGTCGATGTTTGTACAATATATGACTATATAGTAAGAAAAATTAATATGTTATAACTTAGTACGGACACAGAAGGCAAAAGAAATATTTTTGTAATAAATTAAATTTTTGTAAACTTTTGAATATAGATACTCGTAACTGCAAAGCTGCAGTCTGGAAATAAATAGCAATATCTGTTACTAATGATCTAACATAAAACATGAATGACATCTTCTTGAGTAAAAAAATAACAATAAGTCTCAAATTAGAAAAGGTCTAATCAATGACAACAAAGCAGCGGGCAACTAATAAATATTAGGTTGGCTAATATTTTAAAAATTTTGTCATATTTTTAGTATTTCTGGTCAGTTTTCTACTTTACCCATTATTTAATATCATTTTTATTTCAAATAAAACTATATTTATCATATTTGTATTTGATTTTTGATTACCTGGTGTTTCGAACATTTTTCTGCATTTGTGGTCAAGGAAGGAAGTAAAGACACTAGTGTCTGACGTCCAAACAAGTCATCGTTATTACAGAGATTTATGTCTACCCGCTACTTAATTAGTTATTAAATTTTGACCCATATTTTAATACAAATTTATTGCCAGTACAAAAAGAAAATGATTCTTTATAAAAAAATTATATTATTTTTGGTCGGTAATTAATAAACATTAAATTTATGGTGTTAATTTATTATTATTTTATTTTCCGTGTGGTGACTGAATAAGAATACAATTCACCACTCCCTATTTTACCCGTAGATGTTGCAAAAAATATAATATGCAAATAATATCGGTGCAAGAGAAGGAGAACTCGAAATGAAACCCTATACTAACATGTCTAAACAGTATAGTATAGTAGATCAAATTGCCTCCCATTGTGGAGGAGGCCCAAGTCCAACAGTGGGACGTATGTGGGCTACGATGATGATGATGGTGAAATTTGTGGTAATTATTATATCATTACAATAATGTATACCTAATAAATCTAATATACTACCACTGGATCAAAACACGGCTACGATGAGTATGATACGGCAAGAAAACTCAGGGAGCATGATACCAAATTATTATTGTTTTTAAGAGACGGCCTGGCCTACTTTAAGGTAAACTAAAAATCTTTAACTATCATTGTTCTGGACGTTTCGAGCACTTTACAGCATGGTCATGGACTGAGGACAGTCCGCCCGTGACAAAAATCAAATACAAACGCGATAAAGTCCGTAAAGTAGTTTTATTTACAATACATACTTTTAATTTACTGATATTTATACAAAACTGTGGGTCTGAAAACTACATTAAGAAGTATTGCGTTAACAAAAAACTTAGAATTATGGAATCTTGAACTATTTCCGTAGGGAGATAGAGAAAAATCCAAACTCGATCTGTCAGCCTAATGATGTCAACTATTGGACATATGCTCCAAAAGGCAGTAATGCCATGATTACCAAGCTTGGCAAGTGAGTTGGCGATCGCAGTTACTAGAAAATACTCCTGACTATTCTTCTGGTTACCCATCAATGGTATAAAACGTTTGATTTAAATCCTGCTAAAATGATTGGTTTTATATATTGAAGTTATTAATAAGACAGTTATTAACGTTCTGTAACATTATAAAAATATAATATTTTATCTTAACTTCTATATTATCATAATTATAAAGTAAATAGATGTATATAAGTCGGCAAATAATGTTTGAAAAGTTACTGTTCCAAACTGTAGAACATTTATCAAGTTTAATGTATGAATTACTTGACTAGTATTTTCAATTATGATTGTGATTTTATTACTTATTATTTATAGTAAACTTATACTTACACTAATTTTTCTTGTAATAATAAGTTATATATGAATAAATAGAAGAAAAATATCATAAAGGTTTAAAAAAATTGCTTGAATAATACTTTAAAATAAAACTAATATTATTTAATCTATAAAACAAATAACTTTCAAGTTGTAGCAATGCCAATACTCTGTCTGACTGTCTAAAGACTCTGACTATCTCAAGTAAGTGAGTGCTAAGTTCAATCTCCATCGCATCCACTTATAATTTTTTCGAATTACGTGAGTATTTTTCGTGTTGGGACGGAGTAAGAATACCATTCACTACCCCGTATCTTGCCAATGGGTTTGACAAGAGATATATGTATAAGGGATAAAATATGTACCTACTCATGCTCGGGCTCAATTATTTAGAAAAACCAATTTATATGTCAATTTTAAGGATAAATTACATTATATTATTATTTTCTTTTTTTAATATGCTAACAACTAAAGACATTTTTAAATATTAAATTTAAAAAAATATTTAAAAGTAAAAAAATGTTTTAACCCACCGCCGGCGAATACAGGGACCAAGCCGACGGTGGTTAGGGCTCCAAAGAGAGGAATTTCCTCACTATGCGAGCCGTGTCCCACTGTCAATAACACTGTCTTAGACCTCCAATCCAACTACCTTTTTTTTTGGGACTAATCCCACCACACATTCCAAAGAGTGATTCCACTTCCCTCCTAGGCAAAGTGGGAGACAGGAAAACAAAATGACTAGTCAGCCAATAAGTAAAAAGGTGTAAAGCTACGATAGCGCAGCAGTACGGCACTACGGATACGGAAGAGCTTAACGGGGCCTATATGTGAGCGTTAAGATCGATTGCTACAGTAGGTATGGCAGAAACGCATGAACGCACGGAAATTTTCTCGAGTTGCTACAAGGTCCGTATAGTATACTACCCCACAGGTGACTTGCAAACTGTTTAACATAAGGTTACGCTCGTTTCGCCAGAGATCGCACTCCCAGAGAATGTGATGTGCTGATTGTTCATACTCGTGGTCAGATGTGGAACATTGACATAATGGTGATGGTACGAGTTTAAAAGAAAATAATTTACTTTTAAAGTTGCCATGGCCAGTTAAAAATTGGGCCACGAAGTGGTCAACCTCCAGCCACACCTTCTCCAGGCGCTCCAACTACCTAACATGAGACTTAAAATGTTGGTCGAGAATCTTGGCTATTAGACCGTTGGTCGAAACGACTATCGGTACAATGATTGCCGTGTCCCACATGTCGACAATCTTGTGAGCTGCGTCTTGATATTTTATCTGTTTATATTTCTCAGCCTTCACGAGATTCCTGTCATGAGGGATAGTCACATTATTATTATTATTACATTAAGCATTTATTATTATCAATTCTTTTTTAACAATTCTTCGTAGTTATAAAAAATTAGCTCGACCAGCCAATGATTAAGCTGCGTTTTAAAACCGCGGAGACTAGAAGCCATGGAAATTGTGCACGGCAACTTGTTATACATATATTGCCGGCCCCATGACGTGAGTTGTTAAAAATATAAAACGCTTCAAGATTTTACATGTCATCCTTGCGCATGTATAGAACATTTATGCGAAAGAAGGAAAACTCGAAATAAAAGCCCGTATAACCAGCGTGGTTTAGTAAGTCAATTTCCCTCCCTTTACAAAAGAGGCTCGAGCTCAGCAGTGGGGCATGTATGAATGAATGAAATGAAATGTGTATTAAATTATTAATTATTTTTGTAAAAAAATATGAGTTCCATAAAGAAAATCTCAAAGATGTGTGCAATCCGCGCCTTGCAAAGCACTTTAAGCGGTCGCACGTTGATTCCGAATGTCGTGTACATCTGTTACAGTCGATATGGGTATACTAGTACACTTAAATATCTTGACATCTGGTCTGATCCTAAAAATAACCTTTTAGCAGTAATGGTCAAACGGAAATGGTCCTAAGGAAACTTATATTTTGGCGATTCTAGTTGGAATAGAACAAGGAACTCGATTATATATATATATATATACAGAGTGTCCCTAAATTAAACATCCAACGTTAAGTGGGTGCTAGATGACTTTATGACAGCTATGAAAAAAATAAAAAAGAAATCCTGTCACATTTTTTTTTATATGAGCGCATTACTAAAAACGGTGAAAAATCAGACCTTGTACGATATTTTCAAGGTACTATAACGACAAATAGGCTAGTTTTGGCATCGGATATTTCTTGTTGGAAGCGCAGATAACTGCACTATTTTTATTTAAACGCCCTAATATATATATGTGTGTGTGTGTGTATATATGTATATATTCATAGTTTTACACCAGTGACTCTATAAACTGTTGCCCTCGCAAGTTTATATTTGCATAGCTTAAAACTTAGTACCCGAATGCGGTCATTCGGGTACTAAGTTAACTAAAAGCTTAGCTGTGTTAATTTCTTCGTAAATTATTTTTTCTTTAGTTTGTTTTAAATAATAATAGTTTTTCTTAAAATCTGGGTTTATTTTATTATAGATATAATTCTTAAATATCTGGTTGACCGAGCTTCGCTTGGTAAAGACAAAAATATTGTTGTATTTTTGTCAAATTTATTTAGATATATATATTAATAAAAAATAAAAATTAAATAATGAAAAAAATATCGAAAATTACAAAAAGAGAATAATAATAACATCGAGATTCGATCCCACGCTGTTTGAATGCCAAAACAAAACAAAAAAAACTGGACAATTTCCCAACTGAGCTATCGCCACTCTTGAGGTTGACGGCGAAATTTGAATCCATATTCTATTGACATTTTTTGTCATTGTATTGATTAGCGAAAAACACCGACAAAACAGCATTTTCTCTAAATAAAACATAGCTAGATCCATTTTTTGGCCCCGAAACCTCTAGTATATCAAAATTCATCAAAATCGTTGTATCCGTTTCTGAGATCCTGAATATATATATATATAGGTATATATATATACAAGAATTGCTCATTTAAAGATATAAGAATATCAGGTTGACCGAGCTTCGCTCGGAGTATTTTTGTAGCATTTATTTATATATATATTAATAAAAAATAAAAAAGTAATAATGAAATTTATATAAAAAATTACAAAAAGAGAATAATAATAACACCGAGATTCGATCCGACGCCGTTTGTCACCGATGTCAAAAATAAAATTAAACCTGACTACTTCGCCACTGAGCTATCGCAACTCATTACATTGATGGCAAAATTTGAATTCATATTCTTTTAAATTTTAATGTCATTATATTGTCTACCAAAAACACTGACAAAACAACATTTTCTATACCTAAAACCTAGCTAGATCGATTTTTTGGGCCCGAATCCCCTAGTATGCCAAGTTTCAACAAAATCGTTGGAGCCGTTTCCGAGATCCTCAATATATATATACAATAATTGCTCGTTTAAAGATATAAGATACACCAATAGAGCTAATGCTCCAGAGATAAAGGTGACTTCATCTACTTTTATTTCATCAAAATAGTAAATCTACTGGGCACATGCGCCACAACAATTCTTAAGGAGAACAAATATATACTCATCCTTACATTATAAGTAGGACTTGGTTATAAAACTGAATGTTGAATGTATTGTCGTAAATTGCACTCTTTACGAGACACTAGTAAAATAATAGCTTAAATCGTAAAACATGTCCAGATAGAAAATTGTACTTAAAATTTTATATTCTTAGCGTAGTCCCATTGTAACAGGGTACATATTAATGTTTAGTGAATCTAGTTATTATTATTTTATTTTGAATTTTATGCATTATTTCGGACTCGTTTTTAATGGTACACAAGCATTTTATTGCTGATTATAAGGTCTGGGCTCAATGACCACATTCATTGATGTACGCACCGTTTTTTATTTTAAATAATATGTTAAAAAAAAACAATTAACACTTAATGCATCACCAATGTATACAATTCAATTATTCACAATGCCGAAGGCATCCTTTTCTTTACCACGCCCTCTCATACCAAGACTCCCTCTCATAACAAGAAATGGTCGCCTCTCTTTTTTTTTTTTTTGTGTGTGTGTACAGCTGTTTGCCGCAGATGGCCTTGACAGCTTGACGCGGACTATGGGTGAGCACTGAGGGCTCTCAATCCGGAAGTGGTCGCCTCTCAAATGGCTTCGCTTTTATATAGTACTGTACTGATGGCGTAGTGTTTAAGATACCAACCTATCGTTTCGCGTCGTGGGTTCGAATCCCACGTAGGACAACACTTTGAGCGATCCACATATTATTGTTCTGTGCCTGGATATAATTTGTGTCTGTTAAAAATGTTTATAAAATCCCTGCAATACTAGGATTATTTAATTAGTTCAGGGTTTCTAAAAAAAAAATAGTCGAGTTAAACTAAAATAAATAAACGCAATTGCATCTGTGCGTACGCTAACCATAACCAAAGAATCAATACCTAATGTTTGTGAAGTTTCAAAGTTACGAAATTATGAATTTCTACGACCAGTGATTTATCGAAGGATATTACAGGTACCCAGCCTTTCCTACTCAGAATTAGTGAGAAAATTCCTAATAGCGGAATGGAGTCTGAGACTGTGCCTAATAATCAAGTCTAACTACGTAGCATATAAAAACTACAAGAATGAAAACAGGGTTGGTATCAATCGGATTTCTATTTGTTTGTCTGTTCATTTGTTGGCAAATTACATAAACACTACTTAAGCTGGAACGTCTTAACAATGACTTTTAGTTGGCAGTATTGAGCAGCGTGAAGCAAATTCAGCTTCTGGTTTTCGACCATTTTGGATATTTTTTATGGCTGGTTCAAAGAATGCTATTTGTAAAAAACGATGATCATTTTTATTTATAATATGAGGAGTTTGATTAGTTTCCTATTGCGATTGCAGCGTCTTATGTTCAAATCCTGCGTCAAGCAAAAAAAAAAATATTAGTCTTTGCTTTGCGGATTCTGTGAAAATAGTCTAATAGGGAGCCTTGTACATGCCTAATAATATTGCGTATGATTAAGAATTTGTTGTACCTCTATTTAACTCTTCAATACAAGGGAATATAAAAAAATACAGTTATTTCTAGTCACTTTAATATATATTAGTACATTTAAAAACGATTAAAGCATGCCAATTTATCAACGTCTTAAACACACGATTGCCGTGGACTTAGATTAACGATACATTCAATCAGAGGTAAGTTATGTGAAACTAATATTTTTTTGGAGACATTATGCTAAGGGTTGCTATATTGTTCGATATATCCCCGTGATAATTATGGGCAAAACAGGCTCTGGATTTTTTAACTATAAGATCTTCAATGTCAGCGCATAATCTGAAACGATGCTTGGAAAATGATGTTACAAATTACATAATATTCATCTTCTTTTTAAATTTATATACCAAAATCTCACTGTTGAAAACGAACTTTCTCCACAATAGGAGAAAAAATGGAAATAAAAGTTTAATAGACTCTTAAAACTCCATAAAGTAAATTATAAATTATTACTACAATATGAACACATATAGACATTTACCTTCCCAGAAAGAGTAATATTATAATCAGCATGCTTGATGGCTAAGTTATGAAGTCTGCAAATTTGATTTTTACGAACTATTCGAGCAATAAATGGTAATTTTTAAAATATTAATAAATTAATTTGTGGTAAGTCAGGTATTCTTAAATTATTAATATGTGGTAGGTCATATTATTGACAGTCATCTGTCTATAGCCGCAAGGCTGTAAGACAAACAGTGCCATTCTCTCGTAGAAAAGTGACGTCTGAGTAGGAGTTATTTATTACTGCACTTGTTTAGGAGAGCGAGAGAGCCAGAAGGCCAACTTCCTGAGGGTATTTGCGTGTGGTGGGTTTTGGTGACGCCTTTAGTCTCAACGAATCTCATCACAAGCATTCATACTCCCTTCATTTTCTTCACGGTAGGCAGCGGCTTAGCAAAGATTCGGACAGCGGCAGTATCACTTACAATCAAGTGTAAGTATTGTTTACTGGCCACTAACATCAATAATAAGGGAAAAAGAACTGCCAATTCAATTCAATTCAATTCAATTCAAATACTTTATTATGCATAAACCCCGCGGGGGCACTTACATATGGTCACTTTTTTACATTTTACTTTACACTACTACCGGATCGGAACGCGACCGCACTGAGAAGATCCGGCAAGAAACTCAGTGGGCTTGTCTTCTTTTTTATTCATTTACTATTTTTTTTTAATAAGATAATATACAACAACATGTCTATTAATAGCTCCAGTGTGATGCCTTTCGAACCATCATATAATACAGTTATTAAATATAACGAAAAAGTACCACGGCTGGACCAGATCCCGCAAGCGGCACCCGATCACGAGTTAACCACTAGAGCAGCCATCACTCCCCTCAACCACAATGGAGGGAAGGGAGTGACCCGCTCCTCGTAGCTACTGCAAGCAGACCCTTCAGTGAGCATGACCAATACCATGGGCCACAAACATAAAACACAGATTAAATAACAAATTCGTTTGGCAAAACACGCTACGCTTTACAATTATATTAACAGCAACAGAATAAACATGTATGTAACACCTTTTGAAATAATGAGAAAATGCCTGAATGAGGAGCTGCTCATAACCAGTCTGTATTATCATCACGATAATCCGAGATTTTATAATAACCTTTTCTACAAAATCTACTCTTGATTGCTTTTTTAAACTTATTAACTGGCATATCTCGAATATTAATAGGTAATTTGTTGTAGAAGCGTATACATTGCCCCATGAAGGATCTGTTAACTCGTTGAAGACGAGTACTGTGTACAACAAATTTATCCTTATTCCGAGTATTTACATGATGAATGTCACTATATTTTTCAAAGTTACCGATATTTTTCTTTACATAAAATACATTCTCGTATATATATTGAGATATAACAGTCAGAATATTTATCTCTTTAAATTTCTCTCTTAGTGACACTCTTGGGCCTAAATTATATATTGCGCGGACCGCCCTTTTCTGTAGAATAAAAATTCTATTCAATTCCGCGGAGCAGCCCCAAAGTAATATGCCATATGACATGAGACTATGAAAGTATGCGAAATAAACTATTCTGGCTGTTTCAACATCGGTTAACGCGGGAATTTTTTTTACCGCATAAGCCGCTGAGCTAAGCCTATTTGACAGTTTCTCAATATGAGGCCCCCATTGGAGTCTATTATCTATAGTGATGTCTAAAAAGGTGGTTGATTCCACAAGGTCCAAAGCCACCCCATTCATTTGAACATTGGTTTCCACTTGTCTCACATTGGGAGTAGTAAATTTAATACATTTAGTTTTTGTCTCATTTAGAACTAAATTATTAGAATGAAACCAATGAACAACGTTAGACAGTGCATTGTTCACATCGTCATAGTTGAGCATTTTTCGCTTAATTTTAAACAGTAAAGAGGTATCATCTGCGAACAACACAATGTTTTGATTGTCCCCTACATAATAGGGTAAGTCATTGATATATACAAGGAACAGAAATGGCCCAGTATTGACCCTTGCGGAACGCCCATTTTGATAACAGAACCAGATGATCGTGCACCGTTAACATCGACTCTCTGAATTCTGTTGCTTAGGTAGGAAATTATAAGTTCCAGAGCGTTTTTCCTGATCCCATAGTGGTGTAATTTCTTGATGAGAGTTTCGTGGTTTACGCAATCAAATGCCTTAAATAAATCGCAAAAGATGCCCAAAGCCTCGTGCGATTTCTCCCAGGCTGAGAAAATGTTTTTTTAATAATTCTACACCCGCATCAATAGCAGAGCAATTCTTAGTAAAACCAAATTGATTTTATGAAAAATACCATGGTTGTTAAAATAACTCAACAGCTGAACAAGTATAATTTTCTCAAATACTTTACTAAGTGTAGGTAGTATGGATATCGGTCGAAAATTATTAACATCTGACATACTACCCGATTTAAACAAAGGAATTACTCTACTCATTTTCATGAGCTCAGGAAACACACCTCGAGCAACACAACCATTAAACACAGAAGTCAAGTGGGGGGCAATAATATTAATTATATAATTAACTGTCTTTACTGATAAACCCCACAGATCAACTTTTTTTTAATATTAAGGGATTTAAAAGAGCCAACTCATATGAACTCAAATACTATAAATTGAACATAATATTAAAGACCAGCGAATACTTTTGCGCGTTACAATTGTATCATTTCTCCCAAACTATATATTATACTTTCTCTTATAGTGTATGGATCTCTACAGTGGATTTGATTTATAACGACCTCGGTTGTAACGACTTTTCGGTTATAGCGACGCTGAACTTACGTCCCTAGAATTCAAAGCATCCTTTTGTAGATAAATATATTCGGCAATAGCGACTCCGGCTATAACGCCGAATTCGGGTATACCGACTTGTTTTTATGAATTATTTGGGACAAATTCCTAGAAATTGCTTGCGGATGTTGCGACTGAGTCGACAAAGGCACAAAGACTCATTCATAGCTTTAATGATTAAGCTTTCTTGTCCTTTATTCACATTCGCAGATGGGCAAATGCTTTGTTTGTATATAGAGTTATCCTTTGTTTACATTCGCAGATGATCAAATGCTTTGTTTGTGTGTAGGGTTACTTAACATGTGCACGAAGTTAAAATTATGAATTAGTTACGTAGCCAATTTCCAGTGAGTAAACAGTGTTTTTTAAACTTGTGAACATGGTGCCCGGACGTACATTTACTGTTAAAGAAAAAGTGTTAATATAATTATTTCGGATGTAGAGACCGCCGGATATAGCGACGACATTAAAGTGATCCCTTCGCCGTCGTTGTAACCGAAATTTACTGTATTTGCTTAATTTATAATAACCGCGTATTTTTATGTAAAACACTACGTTTATCAGGAATAGTCAACAAATGGCAATATTTATTTTTTCTGGTTGTTAGTTTTTACTTAATATATATTATCGCATACACATTTTAGCAACTATTTTATGACCGGCCACCTGCCTGACGTGAACAGTGGTATGTAATATTAAAGCATACAACTGGTAATAACACCAGATAGGGTGTTGATTTATAAGATAACAAATTACAGAATGACTGTAATTTTTATGAAAATAATAATGTAGATATGTTATCTTTTGTCACTAGAGGATACTTTATCCTCTTCGGATATGTCAGAGTACGGCATTTATTTTAATAGAATATTAGGAGAGAACATTCGTAAACATAAAAATCACCTTTTAGAAGTAATATGAGGAGATTACCCGTGTACACCATCGTCGTCATAATCAGCAAATTTCAACCTTTCCTTCATTAGATGTATTAAGGTAATTAAGTTGCCCATTTAATTAACGACTTATTAACAAAAATATTCTCACCTTTGAACAGACAAACATTAAAACTTAATATTTTTAGCTTGTGGTATCTACAAGAGTAGAAGAAGGTCATATGATCTTTATAGTGAAAAATCTTATAACCATAACCCAGTATTTTTAGAGTATGTTAAGAATTATTCAAAAATGTTTAAGCGTGCCTGTTCCAGCGCTAAATCCATTTATCTAAGAAGAAAAATTAAAGGATCTAGTGATATAATTAAAATGACTTGGACAGTAATTAATAGTGAAACCGGTAGGAACACTTGGCGGAAGAAGGACTTCAATTTAAAGATTGGTGATAAAAATGTGATTGTAAATAAAGAAGTGGCCATGAATTTGAAAACTATTTTACAAATGTACCTGTATTAACAACAAAATCCTTAGCGTCGTTTCCTATTTTGGCTGAATCGCTCCTTAAACAAAACATTGTAAAATGTGACACTTCCTTTGAATTTTCAGATGTCAGTGTGGATGACATTTTAAAGTCTTTTAAAAATCTTAATATTAAGAAAACAGCAGATCTGTGGGGCTTATCAGTAAAGACTGTTGATTTTATAATACTTGTTATTGCTCCCCACCTAGCATTTGTGTTTAATGGTTGTGTTGCTCAGGGTGTGTTTCTTGGTCTTATGAAAATTAGTAGAGTTATGCCCTTCGCACATGGAGCTACTCAAAAATGACGGAACTGATCAGTAATTACAATTACAAATTTGTTAGAAACTGTACCTCGCACATGACGCTACTTAAATTGCAAGGTTTCAGTGACTTCTGTTATTTCTGCTCTCACAATCACACGATTAACGAGGAAATATTAGAGAAAAATTAAACATGTCGAGTGGGTAAAGCGAGGATGACGACGATATTGTATTATACCACTTAATAGACGTCAAAGGAATCCTCGCAGGTTTTGGATTCAGCCGTATATTCGAAATAAGGAGGCGGAAATGCTCGCCGAGTTGTATCGGCGGGTGTCGTGGGTGCGTGGGGAGGGCGGTGTTGTTTCCTTCAGGGAGCTCACCGCCTGGCGCGTCGACGCCCGCCAAGACGTTATTGCCCGTTGGGCAGTCCGGCTGGAGAGGCCTCGGTTCGGGGTGCGAACCGTGGAGGCCTTCCGGCCGGTGCTGATGCAGTGGTTGGTAAGGCGGCACGGGGTGCTCTCCTTCCGACTAGTGCAGGTGTTGACGGGGCATGGGTGCTTCGCCAAATACCTGCACAAGGTCGTAAGGAGGGTGAGTACACCGTCCTGCCACCACTGCGATTACGACGAGGACACGGCGCGCCATAAGCTCGAGGCCTGTGCCGCTTGGGCCATGCAGCGCCGTGAACTCGTCGCAATCATCGGCGCCGACCTGACGCTGCCGGCCATCGCTAAGTCGACAGCGTCGGGAATCGGGACGCGGTCGCAGCCTTCTGCGAAACAGTGATCTCGCAGAAGGAAGCGGCGGCGGATCGCCTGCGTGAGGAGCGCAGCCTCGATGAGGAGATCCGCCGCCGGCGACTGGGGCGGCGTAGGCGCAACTACCTGCGCCTCATGCCGCCCTAACCGAGGCTTCGGGTGACGTGACCGGGGATTAGTCCGCCACCCGCCGAGAGGCCGACCGCGTGAGGAAAGACCGACGTCCTCCCCGATGGGGGGATATCGGTCGATGAGAGGGTACCCCAAGTAGGGGGTATTCCGTCGGGCCGACCACTGATGACAAGTGAACTCTGGTCCGGTGGTCGGCCCAACGACGAAGGCGACGTGGTTTTCGGGTGGGTTGCGGGAGTTGCGTGCTTAAGCCCTTCTGTCGCCCTGGACGGAGTGGTGCGGAGGCGCACCGACCGCAGCCCACCCACAAAAAAAAAAAATATTCGAAATAATGTGAACTGCAGATTGTCAGTTGAGTAATCTGATATCTTTCCTTGAGTAATCTGAGTTTATAGTTATATAAACATGGATACTTTTCCACCTCCTGCACAAATGATCGTTCATTTTTCGCAACAAAAACAGAAAACTCTGGTAACCAGTAGCGCGGCGACCGGCACGGCGCGTCTTGCGTGATCAGTTGCTAACGCGTTATTAACCGGTTGGTGACGAGTCGCGTCGTGTGCGACCCTCAATGAGAACGTATGGGCGGTGACGCTCAAGCAACTCGTTAGTAATTTGAGTTTGCGACTAGTACTTTTTCAATAGCTCCATGTGCGGAGGTCCTAATTATTTTATTTAAATCTGGTAGTATGTCAGATATTAACAATTCTCGTTCTATTTCCAGACTACCAACACTCAGTAAAAAGTATTTGAAAAAAATTATGCTTAATCAGCTGATGTTGATTAATTTTAATAGACATGGTATTTTTCATAAAAATCAATTTGGCTTTACTAAGAATTGCTCTACCACTGATGCGGGCGTAGAGTTATTAAAAAATATTTTTGCAGCCTGGGATGAATCACATGAGGCCTTAGGTGTTTTCTGTGATTTATCCAAGGCATTTGTGTACAACATGAAATACTCATCAGAAAACTATACCACTATGGGATCAGGAATAACGCTCTTGAACTTGTAACTTCTTATTTAAGCAATAGAATCTAGAGGGTTGATGTTAATGGTGCACGATCATCTGGTACTGTTACAAAAATGGGCGTTCCACAAGGGTCCATTCTGGGGCCATTTCTGTTTCTTGTATACATTAATGACCTACCCTTCCATATAGGGAACAATCTAGACATTGTGTTGTTCGCAGATGACACTTCTTTGTTATTTAAAATTAAAAGATAAATATTTAATTATGACGATGTGAATAATGCATTGTCGTCTAACGTTTTTCATTGGTTTAACACTAATAATTTGGTACTCAATGAGAAGAAAACTAAATGTATCAAATTTACTACTCCCAATGTGAGGCAAGTGGAAACCAATGTCCAAATGAACGGTGTGGCTCTTGACCTTGTGGAGTCTAGATAACCTTTAACATATCTAGTAAGAAGAAAAAAAAAATTAAAAATAATTGACAATCCCGCTGAGTTTCTTACCCGATCTTCTCAGTAGCGGTAGCGTTCCGATCCGGTGGTAGTATATTTTTTTTGGAAATTGTAAACCTGACAATATGTAAGTGCCCTCTCGGGGTTTTTGCATAATAGATGATTTGAATTTGAATATTAAGTTATGACAACAATGAATCTTTATCCAATGCATCCGATTCTCAAATTATTGTAAAACAAGATATTTCGTACAAAATTTGAGTCATTACTTCGTCATCTAAGGCCATTTACATTCCACTGTTGGGCTCGAGCCTCCTCCACTATAGGAGGAAAATTGACATACCTGGTCAGACGTGTTGGCATAGAGTTTAGCTTTGAGTTTTCCTTTTCTTACATAGATGTTATATGTATATCACATCCCATAGTCGTCTCTTACAACACCCACGGGGAAGAGAGGTGATGGTGAATTGTATACTTACTCCGTCACCACACGAGAAAACTTCATTATTCAGTGAATATTACGAATATAAATTTCTAACGTTCATACCAACAATAAGGTATTATATTATTCAACGTCTTTGTAATCACGAGATCGCTTCGCTAATCAAATTATATTTGAGTGAATTGCTCGGATTACTCTTGTTGGGGACTATTTTTAGAAATACGTGATTTTTATATGAGATACATTCTTTTATATTAAACTTTACAAAGTCAAATATTCATCCAAGTATATAAGCATTTATATTTATGTTTTATTGATGTTATAGAAATAGATAGATTATATTATTATTATTTGATTGATATTATAGTATTTGTCGAATAGAAGAAGTAGAATAGAAGTAAAAGAACGGGTGTTCTTCTGCTGATTGCCGTATTCCAGATTCTATCTCGCAGAGAAATCCCGAGCATAGCCCGCTCCATGGCGCGCTGAGTGACTTTGAGTCTTGTTATGAGGGCTATATTTTGGGACTACGTTACCGTGCCGTAAGTCATCACTGGTAACACACACTGGTCGTAAACCTATGTTTTCAGACACTGTGGTATGTTGGATGAGAAGATCCTCATGAGTTTCTCGAATAGGATAAGCATAAAAATGCCTTCAGAGAAGAAATACGTACGCATCGATATCGAAATTATGTATGTAGAGAATGATCATCTCCAAAGGAAATGCTAGAACAAAATATTCCTAAAGTTAGAATCTGCATCATTATTTTGATCCGATATCGAAAATATTGAAACCTTTTACACAGCGAATTGCAAGTCATAGTTGTAACCTTTCCTATTTAAAATTAATAGTAATTCTTTCACATGTTACCGTATATTATATACTAGCAACCCGCCCTCGCTTCGCTTCGGTTATAGGTTATAGTCGTTTTACCCTTGTAGTTCCCGTTCCTGTGGGAATACCGGGATAAAATATAGCCTAGTTTACGCCCTGATATTATAGCTTTCCATTGGTGAAAGATTTTTTTAAATCGGTCCAGCCGTTTTGAAGATTACCCGGAACAAACAGACAGACAAACAGACAAAAAATTTTTAATTGCTATTTTAGGCATAGGTGTCATGCAAATAACTGTGGGAACATGAAAAAAGCCTATTATTTTGACATTACAAACAGACACTCCAATTTTATTTATTGGTATAGATTATATGAGATAACCTTTATCTAGCCAAGACGAGCCAAGTAAAGCGCAAGGACACTACTACATTTTCTCGACGTGTTTCGTTGATTTCTTGAACCTTCATAACTCGTGTTTGCATTATACTATAGAAATAAAATAAATCAGCATATAATTCCAATATTAGACTTATCTATTCCAATAAATAAAATTGGAGTGTCTGTTTGTAATGTAAAAATAATAGGCGTTTTTCATGCTCACACGGTTATTTGCACGACACCTATGCTTAAAATAGCAATTAAAAAAATTTTGTCTGTCTGTCTATCTGACTGTCTGTCTATCTGTTTGTTCCGGGTAATCTTCAAAACGGCTAGACCGATTTCAAAAATTCTTCCACCAATGAAAAGCTATAATATCAGGGCGAAAACTAGGCTATATTTTATGCCGGTATTCCCACGGGAACGGGAACTACGCGGGTAAAACGACTATAACCTATAACCGAAGCGAAGCGAGGGCGGGTTGCTAGTTAAAAATATAAAGTTTCATAATGTTTATGCGATTATTACATACACACTAAAACTATTTTTCTTATTGTTTGTGTACTAACACTAGCGTACACATCAAATTTCAGGCTTCTAGGACCGTAACGAAATTGGAGTTTTTGATTTTTGATTGATATTTAATGTTTCGGTTTTACAAACACTTTTCAGCGTTCTGTAAAATATGTAAAACTCAAAACTGATTAAGATCTCCAAAAATTAAGGGATAGAAGTTTGTATGAAACTGCAACAATTTTGGAAGTCAGTGGTCTGAAAAATTATATAAGAACTCCTTATTGTAAATAATGAAATACTTATACTTATTAGGATTTTAGTAAATCAAACACTTCAAAGTAGGTGTATGAAATTAAGTAATGTGTAACCTTTGTTAGAGATTGGGATAAAAAAGTGAATCTCTAATGTGCAAAAATACATCACCAATAAAAAAAGAAAAATATTTTCATAAGGAACTTACAAAAAGAAGTGAAATCCCACTAAGAATATTTTCATATAAAATAGGAAAAAAGAGAATATATGGCTCGCACCGTTAAAAAGATATCAGATCTCATGTAGAGCCAAACTTCAACTCTACACGCTCTAACCCTACAGGCTCTAACTTTAAAACTCTATTTTTTTGTCAAAGTATAGCACTTGGATGTTGTGTTAGAATAAGAACTATTGATAAATCATGGACAGTGAATGCATTTTTCACTTTAAACCCATGAGACGGTAGCGAAGGAGTCATAAATTGTGATATCTTCCGTGTGATTACAAAGTAAGAACACAATTAACCACCTTCTCTTTTGCCCGTGAGTGTCGTAAAAGATAAATAAGGGAGTGGTAGGACCACACTGTTGACAGTTGTCTGTCTACAGCCACGGGCCCGTCCATCCGGGGTAGTATCACACTCTCGCAGAAAATTGAAGTCTGAATAGTAGCAATTTGTTACTGTGCTTCGTTTGGTAAGCGAGAGAGCCGGAAGCCCAACTTTCTCAGGGTGTTTGTGTGTGGTAGGTTTTGGTGATGCCTTTAGTTTCACCGAACTACATTGCATGTATTCACACTACCTTTACTTTCTTAACGGTAGGCAGGGGCCTAGCAAAGGTCCATGAGCGGCAGCAACACTTACCATGAGGTGTACTATTAGCTCGTTTGCCACCGTTAGCAATAAAAAAAATGCAAATAACGTTGCATCAGCAAAACAAGGTCGATTCGATATAAAACTATATTACAATGCGTCAAACCAGTGAGGAATTAGTAAGTTAATTTCCCTCCTGTTGTGGAGGAGGTCCGAACTCCTCAATGGGACATATGCTCCTATATGGGCTGAGATGAAGGAAAATTTACACGTCTACTATCCCACTTAATAGCCTAATAAGGAAAATGTGTGGCTGATTATGACCGCCCTTTCGTTGATCTAGATGGGACAGTTAGATGGGATACTCCTAGAGTATGCTCTCTGACTATGGTCAGATTTGAAAAAAACCAAAGATAGGATTGTACTTAAGTTTTATGACTAGACACACATTCTATGATCAGTCACAAGACACAAAGTTCTATTAACGATTATACTGAGCCATGAAGTGCGATTTTCGTGTGATTTATTAAATTTAAATAATTATTTTATTGATTGAAGTTAATTTACTTTCAATCTTTTAATAGTACTGACCTTTGGTATATATTGTCATTAATTTATTTCTGTCTTCATTTGTAGTTATATAGAATCAAGGTAAAAATATTAAAAAATAAAGTGTCGAAGTTACTGAAACATCGATTAGCAATTTTCACTTCCGGTTTACTATACGTAAAAACCTTTAAATTTAGAATGCGACAAAAAAATAAAAACTTCAACTTTTTAACTATAAGAAACAATACTTTTTAGTTTTTTTTTTTACAAATTAAGTGATACAGCTTCCAAAATTCATGATTTCATTCGTAATAAATTTTCAAAAGCTCATAACTCAACATTAAAGCATGATACGAAAAAAAAATGTGTGTACACATCCACGTCTACTAGAAGTATAACTGACCAGAGTATAAACAACATTCACGACTTCACTTTTTTTTGGTTGTCCGTTTGTCGTGAAATGCCCCAATCACTAGTCTTTTTAAGTTGCCTAGAAGAGCGAAACTGTCTAATTTTTTAATGATTTTTTAACAGTTTTTTACAACTCGTAGGGTAATAAATAAAAGTAAAAATAGAACCAAATATATTTTCATCATCATCATCATTTCAGCCTATCGCCGTCCACTGCTGGACGTAGGCCTCCATCATGTTACGCCACAAAATGCGGTCCTATGTCGCCTGCATCCAACGACGCCGACTAACCTTCACCAGGTCGTCGGTCCACCTAGTTCGTCCTACACTGCGTCGTCCGACAAGTGGTCGCCAGTCGAGAACCTTTCTTCCTCAGCGGTTGTCGGTTCGTCAAGCGATGTGGCCTGTCCATTGCCATTTCAACGTGCTAATTCTTCGTGCTATATCGGTTACACCCGTTCTTCTGCAGATTGCCGTAACTAAATATATAAAATCAATTAATTCCAATCCGTGTGGTGATGGAGTAGCAATACAATTCATCACCACCTCTGATGCCCATAGATAAAATAAAAGGGATAATAAAATACATATAAAATATAAGCAAGAAAAGGAAAAATCGGAATAAAACCCTATACTATAATCCTTCTGACGTCTGGGGCTTGAGTCTACTACTGGAACGATATATGAACTGTAATGATGAAAATGATGAATCTTCTTAAAATAAACTCATTTGCAAAAAAAACGGGCGGTTTTGATTTTCATTCATATTTAAAAAGATACAATACCAAAAAGGTTTCAATCGTTTGTACACGTTACTGGCCGGTTTTAAAAATGCTGTGGTATTTAAAAAAGTACGTTCTAAATTCAATTTTTCATTTGATGTTCATTTTTACAGAAAACCCCTTTTTATCCTACATTTTTGGCGCGAAGTTCCAGAAGTTAACATCGACTTTCATAACTTTTATTCAATTTTTATCGATTAATTTCATATCCTTGACTGTCAAAGCTTTATTTAATGCTGTTTGGCTGTATCAAAAATGGTAGATAAAGTGGTAAAAGCTACCAAAATTATCGCGCTGCTTGAAGAGGGTTGCAGCCAATGTTTCGTGGCTAGGAGGCTAAATGTTAGTCGCTCGACAGTCCAAAGGACCTGGCAGCGATATCAGGAGACTGGTTCCGTCGAGAGAAGGCCTGGTTCTGGAAGAATACCATGTACCCAACCACGGGATGATCGTTTTCTTGTGAGTCGCGCATTGAGAAATCGCAAATCTTCGTATGTGGATCTTAAGAACAACCTCCAAGAAGTAAGAAATGTGCATATTAGTCTATGGACGGTCAGGAGGAGGCTTCTCGCTGCCAATATACGCAGTCACCGCCCGGCCCGCGGCCCCAAATTACTCCGTGAGCACAGAGTTCACAGGCTTAGGTTCGCTAGAAATTGTGAATCATGGACTCAAGACGATTGGAATAGGGTTTTGTTCTCTGATGAAGCCAGGATATCTCTGTTCGGTGAAGATCGACGTCGGCGAGTGCTAAGAAGACAAGGAGAACGCTTTGCAGAGGCATGTTTCGAAGAAATCACACCTTATGGTGGGGGCTCTGTTATGTTTTGGGCAGGAATAAATTCAATGGATCGTACAGAGTTAGTCTTCATTGAAAACGGCTCACTGACTGGGCATCGATACATAACGGAAGTTCTAATTTCTCATGCACAACCCGCATTGGCCGCTCTAGGTGAAGACTCGATTTTTATGGACGACAATGCTCGCGCCCACCGATCCCGCGATGTTAATGCGTATGTGCAAGAGGTCGGCATTCGTCGTTTGGATTGGCCAGCTCGAAGTCCCGACCTCAATCCCATAGAGCATGTCTGGGACGTTCTGAAACGGCGTGTGAGATCAGTACACCCGGCTCCGCAGACCATCAGAGAGCTGAAGAATGTGATTACTGCGGAGTGGGAACGTATTCCGCAAGCAAGTATCCGGGATATACTCGCTAGCATGCCCAGACGAATTCAAGCTGTGATTTTAGCTAGAGGGGGTCACACTCGATACTAAACATTTATCTGCTTTTACTTTATTAAAGAAAAACAAACAAAAAAACTTTTTTATTTTTACTTCATGAGCATATGCACTACTAGCGAATATACACTACTAGCGAGGTTTAGCATTATTTCCCATAAATTGTATCTAAATTTTATGAAATACTGATGAAAACGATTATTTTCTTATTAATTTAGCAAATTGTGTGGATAAAACTACCTATAATTATCAAACAAAGAAATATTAACATTTGAAATGGTTCATTGCTTAGGTGCCCGTTTTTTTTGCAAATGAGTGTATATCATCTCAAAATTCTCGAGGTATAGTAAAATTGCTTTCGCATTATTATTACACACGACCGAAATCGTTGACATAGCCATTAATGAAATTCATTTCTATTTTTAACATACTTTTATTAGTTTCATATGTATGGATGTATCTATGTATGTATCTATGTATGTGTGTATCTATGTATGTAACGGAATCTTTAAACGTCATTTTGCCCCACTTAGAACCAACAGATTTTATTTAAACTTTGCATACTCCTCAAAAGCCCACGATAATGTAATAATGCGATCAAAAAAGGCGAATATCCTGATTAGATTTGCCAGGATTTAGAAATTTCTAATTGTATCCTTTGCATAAGAGCAAGCGAGATAAGAGTTAGTGTGCGAACTACTCATGCGCGAAATTTAAAACTTCTATGATTCGAGCTGTTCGCATGTAGGCGTAATTTTTGGTTCTAAACTATAATTTTCTATTATTATTCTTATTAATTAATAATTTCTTAAACTGGCAAATAATAAACATACTCAGATGCAGAATAACAATTTGATCGTTAAAAAAATGTATTACAAACCAACATTAAGAATCTCTCATAACAAACAAAACATAAAGAGTTACTCTATTCTGCAATCTATAAAGTTTAAGTACATTTAAATATGAATCAATCTCAATTATTGAACACTAACAATTATGGAACTTTTAGTAACCGCAACTTTTAGTAAACGAAAGAATCAACATAATGTAAAAGTTTGCTCAACCTTTATTACTAGTTTCTAAATGACACACTAACAACAACGGAGATACTTCTAATAGAATGTTCGCTATCGTTCATACTTTATGGACGCTTGAAATGTCAATAGATTTAAAGTTTTATTTATGTTACGTAAGTTGTGTATTATTATTTTATTTAAGTTAGGTAAGTAGTTTATATATTTCTATCTTAACTTAATCTTTACTGACTTTAACTTTGCAACTAATATAATTCTCTCATTGAACATGAATTTTCGCTACGTTATCATCATCATCGTTATCCTGTTCTTATTGCAATTACTTGGAGTCGACGAAATATGTACTACTCCTTCATTGTACACATTGCAAAGTCATTGCCAATAGTTTCAAATCAAATGAAAACATTCATTTTGCGAAATATGGGTATAAAATAGTAATGATTTCTGATGTTTACGCGAGTATTATACATTTTAAATAAAACTACTTTACGGATTTTATCGCGTTTGTATTTGATTTTTGATTACCCGACGTTTCGAACACTTTACAGCGTTCATGATCACGGGTGGATCATGAACGCTCTCTCACGTCCAACAAGTTATCGTTACTGCAGAAAATTTATAATTATCTACCCGATACAGAAATTAGTTATTAAATATTGACCCACATTTTGATACAAAATTTATTGCCAGTGTAAGAAGAAAATGATTCTACATGAAAAAATTATATTGTTTATGGTTAGTAATAATTAAACATTAAAATTAATAGTAATTATATTTAAAAAAAACTAACTAATAATCTAGTATACTACCACCGGATCGGAACATGGTTACACTGAGAAAGATCCGGCAAGAAAACTCAGGTAACATGATGCTAAATTAAAGTTAATTTTGAAGGCGGCTTACTTTATGTTACTAAAAAGGTTTTAATTTATAAAATTATCTTTAGTTATTATTATTGTGGGTCAAATCTATACAACATGAGCTCACGGTGTCTTGCAGTCTTGTGGTGGTCTTTTTGGATTTCTTTTTAATAATGTTTATAACAGGATCCCAGCTTGATGGTAACACCCAGCCATCCTCTCTATTGAAATTTTTGTGTTTTTTAATCTCAATAGCCTCGCGTACCATTCTAGGCAGGTATCGGTGTTCTTTTGCGAGGATTTGTGGTTTATCAAACCTGATGTTATGGTGGGCGCGGTCCTGACTATGTTCACAGACTGCAGACCTAGTGTCCCGGCGGTGCTTCACATCGGCTATGTGTTCTTTGATCCGAGTTCTTATGGATCTCTTTGTTTGTCCAATGTAAGAGAGACCACAGTCACAGTCAAGTTTATATACTCCTGCATCTTGTAAAGGGATCTGGCACTTGACAGGTGGTAAGAATTGGCTAATCCTCTTCAGTGGCTTAAAATAAGTTTTAATGGAAGAGCGTTTCAGGATGTAGCCAATCTTGTCAGTGACTCCTTTGACATAAGGTAGTATTGCAGGAAGGCGCTCAACTGTGGGTGGTTTCACTCGGTCTCTGTGACGGGGGCGAGGAACTGGCAGCTTGTTTGCATATAGCACCTGCTTGACATGCTGCAGCTCCCCAGCCAGGTGTTTATCGTCACAGATTCCTCGTGCTCTCTGCAACAAAGATTTACACACGGTAGCTAACTGTGAAGGGGGATGATGAGAATCACCGTTCAAGTATCTGTCTGTATGTGTTGCTTTACGATACACTGTATGACTCAAGGTGTTATTATGGTTACGTATAACCAAAATGTCTAAGAAGGCTAAAGAGTTATTTGACTCCAGTTCCATAGTGAATTGAATTTTTGGATTAATGGAGTTAAGATGGTTTAGGAATATGGTTATTTTGTCTGTGGGTAATATTGTGAAAGTGTCATCTACGTACCGCTTGTAGAACCTGGGTGTGACAGGTGAGCTTGATAAGGCCGTCTCCTCGAAGTCCTCCATGAATATATCGGCAACGACAGGGGAGACCGGCGAGCCCATAGCCACTCCATCTACTTGCTTGTAGAAGTCATCATTCCACATTAAATAGCCAGTTGTTAGGCATTGACGTAACAGTTCCGCATATCCCAATGGCATATTATTGTCAGATAGCTTCTTAGATATGGTTTTGATGCAATCCTCCACATGTAGAGAGGTGAAGAGTGATGTGACATCAAAACTGACCATAGTTTCATTGTCAGCGAGATGTAGATCTTTAATTTCACTGACAAAATGGTAAGAGTCTTTCACAAATGCACTAGTGTGTCCCCGGAGTTGGGAGAGGACTTTCGCAACCTTCTTCACAACACTTCTTCGACTTAAAATTTTGTAGAAAAATTTACTCTTTTAATATAAATATTTACATTTATCACATATGTTCATATGTTTAATGAGATTAAAAAGTGAAATTATTATTTTTAATAAGAATCTACATCAAATCTATACACGACAATATTTATAATAATAATATTTCTAAAAGATTCTTATTTAAAAACTATAAAATTATTGATAGCAGAAAAAAAATGTATTCTAAATAATTGCTTATGATAAATATCAAACAACATACCTTGGTAGCCATAAATATAAACCATCGTTTGTTATAGATGGCGTGCTAATTGTCATTCACAACACAATGGTATAAATTAGTGCCCCGTTTAAAACAAAAGGGATATAATGTCCCGAATTCCAGTCTTGATTGTTTAATGTATAGCAACCTTGTTATTTTCCTTCACATAGTCTTCGTCGTAGATTATTTTTATTTTTCTTTTCATGAGATTGTAGCATTTCCGTGTGGTAACGGAGTAAGAATACAATTCACCACTTGCTATCTTGTCCGTGGATGTCATAAAAGACGACTATGGGATATAATATGCACATAACATCTGTGCAAGAGAAGGAAACCTCGAAATGAAACCCTACACCAACATGTCTGACCAGCATGGTATAGTAAGTCAAATTCCCTCCCATTGTGGAGGAGGCTCTACCCCAACAGTAGGATCGCCGTCACTTCGGTTGATCAACATCCGGGCCCATATGAAGTATTTGGGTCTGGTGCTCGACGCGCATTGGCGGTTCCGGGAGTATTTCCGCAGGCTCTTTCCGCGGCTCGTCGGCGCGGTGTCCGCCCTATCCTGGCCTATGCCGAATGTGGGCGGACCGAGCACTACGTGTCGATGGCTGTACACGGGGGTCATCCGGTCGATGGCCCTGTACAGCGCACCGGTGTGGGCGGGGTCCTTGACCGTCCGACTTAGGGCCCTTCTGTGGCGACCACAGAGAGTCATGGCGGTCAAGGCCATGGCCGTGGCGACGGAGTCAGCGTGCCTATTGGCCGGGACTCCCCCGTGGAACCTGGAGGCGGAAATGCTTGTCGAATTGTATCGACGGGTGTCGGGGGTGCGAGCGGAGGGTGGTGTAGTCTCTTTGAGGGAGCTCATCGCCTGGCGCGTCGACGCTTGTTGAGATGTCGTTGCCCGTTGGGCAGTCCGGCTGGAGAGGCCTCGGTTCGGTGTGCGGACCTTGGAGGCCTTCCGGCCGGTGCTGATGCAGTGGCTAAAACGGCGCCACAAGGTGCTCTCCTTCCGACTGGTGCAAGTTTTGACGGGGCATGGATGCTTCGCCAAATACCTGTATATAGTCGCTAGGAGGGAGAGTACACCGTCCTGCCACCACTGCGATTGCGACGAGGACACGGCGCAGCATACGCTCGAGGTTTGTTCCACCTGGGCAGAGCAGCGTCGTGAACTCGTCGCAATCATCGGTGCCGACCTGACGCTGCCGACCATCGCCAGGGCGATCATCAACAGCGTCAGGAAGTGGGACGCGATTGCAGCCTTCTGCAAGGCAGTACACTCGCGGAAGGAGGCGGCGCGGGGCGCGTGCGGGAGAAGCGTCTCCCCGAGGACGCGAGCCGTCGCCGGCGACTGGAGCGGCGCAGGCGCGATTACCTGCGCCTGATGCCGCCCTAGCCGAGGCCGCGGTGACTGGACCGGCGAGTTAGCCCGTCAACCGCCGAGAGGCCTACCGCGCGAGGAAAGACCGACGTCCTCCCCGAGGGGGGACGTCGGTCCATTGGAGGGTACTCCTCGGGGGGTATTCCGTCGAGCCGATCACTGACGATAAGTAACCCTGCTCCGGTGGTCGGTCCAACGACGAAGGCGACGTGGTATCACGGGTGGGTTGCGGGTGTGCATACTTATGCCCCTCTGTTGCCCTGGACGGAGTGGTGCGAGGAGTGCGGCGACCGTAGCTCACCCAAAAAGAAAAATTCCCAACAGTGGGACGTATGTGGGCTGCGATGATGATGATAAAGATTGTAGCATACTTATCTCATCATATATATGTCTTTGTACTAATATTAGATATTCTTTTTAATAAAAACAGATAAAAATAATGAAATTGTCAGTTTGTTGAAGTAATACCAGCTGGATTCTAAAATAAATAGTTGTATCAGATAGCCTGGTAATAATGACCCTTAAGCGGAATCCGCAATCGACCTTCATCGCAACCTATGAACCTACATGCGTTCCACTTGTGCTCGGGGCTCGGGCCACCCCACATTGGGAGGGAATTTGACCTACTGTACCATATTGGTCTGACATGTTGCTGTAGGGTTTCATTGCGAGTTTTGCTTCTCTTGCACCGATCTTATGTGCATGTTATAGCCCTTAGTCGTCTTTTGCGAAATCCGCGGGCATGATAAGGAGTGGTGAATTGTATTCTTCCTCCGTCACTACACGGAATCGACCTTGGTTGATATTAACTAAACTACTATAATACCGACTTAATTTTCACTGGCTTGTCGTATTATATAATAATATCGACGCACTTTCCATTATCATTTCGTACACTTACGACATTCTACTTAATAATTCTATATTTTATAGTCTAAATGCATATTTTATATTCTTTATCAAAGATACTTTGATCATAATTTATATAATAATAATTTCGACATGATTCTCATCGAATTCATGGAAACTATCGAAGAAGTACTATGAGAACATGACAGAACTCATTTTACATAGAATATCTGTCAGTTGCTCCGCGTGGTAACGGAGTAAGAATACAATTCACCACTCCCTTTCTTCTCCGTGGATGTCGTAAAGGACGACTAAGGGATACAATACGCATATATCATTTATGCAAGAGAAGGTAAACTCGAAATAAAACCCTATACCCATCTGTCTCACCAGCATGATATAGTAACGTCAATTTCCCTCCTATTGTGGAAGAGGCAGGAGGCTCGAGCCCAACAGTAGAATGTATATTAGCTGATGATGAAGATAATGACGATTCATCACTTCAGAGAATTTTAGATAAATATGAAATCAGATTTTCGGCAGATCAAAGACATGTGTTATCTTACGTAAAGCAGTTTGTTATTCCAGTAGTAATGCAAGTTAATCAAGTTACAAAGTTCTCGTTCATAGAAATGCAATGATGACAACTGACATAACATTCAACTTTAAATGAATTCAATTTCCAATTTAATTTGAATTCACTGTATAGACCAACAAATCACAAGTCAAATTCTTGAATGTTTGTAGTCTAAATCTAGAACATAAATATTTCTCTCACGGTTAGTTGTATGTTCATATAAAAGTAAACAACCCGCTTTGCATAATTTCGCACTTTAAAAGAAAACTAAAATCTTATATATCATATAGTCTTGTGATACATAGAGCCGACAGAAGTGAACACTTTTTATATTTATTTGGTTTTAACATTATTGATATAGCTGCAGCTCTAGTGTTAACGTTAACACGTTCACTAGCCGAGGTAGCAGGTGATCGGACCTGGGATTTTAGTCCATCACCCGCAGAGAGGCCGACCGCAAGACGACGACCAATGTCCCGGGAAAGGGACGTCGACAGGAGAGGGTACCCCCTCAAGGTATTCCGTCGAGCCGACCACTGTAGACAAGGAACTCGGCACCGGTGGTCGGCCCAACGACGAAGGCGTTGTGGTTACGGGTGGGTTAAGGGGCCGCGCGCCCCGGACGAAGCCGGGCGGCGGGTGCGCTGACCATATAACCACCCAAAAAAAAAAAAAGCGTTAACACGTTACGTGGCCATGTTGATGATGACTTACATAAACTTACTCCACATCCAAATCTGCATATAAAAGTTAAAGATTTACCTTCAAAACAATTGAATTTAATGCAACTAATACGTTGACTACATTTACTATCCTTGAGGTGTTATGAAGTTTGTAGGGACAGCTTACTAGCAATCTCAACAAACTTTAATAAAACAATATTTAACACAACACTGGGTGTGATTAGATTTACCTTCAAAGCAATTGAATTTAATGCAGCTAATACGTTGACTACATTTACTATCCTTGAGGTGTTATGAAGTTTGTAGGGACAGCTTAATAGCAGTCTCAGCAAACTTTAATAAAACAATATTTAACACAACACTGGGTGAGATTAAAGTTAATTATAATTGCTATAACTCGTACTCAATCAAAAAACCTCAGCAATAACGTCAGATATAGTCAGATAAACATAAACCCTATTCGACCCATTTCTGTTTAGGGTGAGTCGTCTTCCATTTAAATTAGCCGTGATCCGTCTCGTCCTAATTTTCTGTATACAAAACGAATGTTTATTCACTCGTCAAAACATTTGCATGTTCCCCTAAAGTTGGCAATATAATTAACCAAGTTGGGCGATAAAAAAGTAAATTTTCATTTGTTCGTTTCATTATTGTTGCGTTGTTTTATTAGAATTTTGTCTTTATTAGAATATTAAATTTTCTAACAGATTTATATACGTTAACCTTATATTCTGATAAGGCATGGGATGGCGATGTCGCTCGACGAACCGCCAATAAATCATTCACAATAGAAAGTTAATTAACCTACCACGTTAGTCAGACGGTAGGATAGGTTTTTTACTTTGGGTTTTTGGATACGTGATGGACTATGTAATACTGAAATTCGTAGATGAACAAGTATCGAGTAGGGGACGTTGTGCGAACGCCCATGACGTGCGGTGTTCCGCAGGGGTCGGTCCTCGGACCCACCCTGTGGAACATCGGCTACGACTGGGCGTTGCGGGGGAGCCTCCCACCCGGGCTGGGCGTGATTTGTTACGCCGACGACACGCTCGTCACAGCCCGCGGTGGGACGCTACAAGAGGCGGTAAACCTGGCGAACTCAGGCACCGAAGAGGTCGTCAGGCGGATCGAGACGCTGGGGTTGAGGGTGGCCCTGGACAAGACGGAGACCCTCTTGTTCCATGGGCCCCGTATGGACCCTCCCATCGGCGTCTCGATCACCGTCAATTCGGTTGGGATCAGCATCCAGGCCCATATGAGGTACTTGGGCCTGGTGCTCGAAGGGTGATGGTGGTTTCGGGAGCATTTCCGCAGGCTTATCCCGCGGCTCGTCGGCGTGGCGTCCGCCCTACAATGGCTGATGCCGAATGTGGGCGGACCGAGCGCAGCATGTCGACAGCTGTGCGCGGGGGTCATCCGGTCGATGGCCCTGTACGGCGCACCGGTGTGGGCAGGATCCATGACCGCCCGACTTAGGGCCCTTCTGTGGCGTCCACAGAAGGTCATGGCAGTCAGGATCATCCGCGGGTACCGCACGGTGGCGACGGAGGCGGCGTGCCTATTGGCCGGGACTCCCCCGTGGGACCTGGAGGCGGAAATGCTTGCCGACTTGTATCGGCGGGTGTCGGGGGTGCGCGGGGGGGCGGTGTGGTTTCCTTGAAGGAGCTCACCACTTGGCGTGTCGACGCCCGCCGAGACGTCATCGCCCGTTGGGCAGACTGGCTGGAGAGGCCTCGATACGGTATTTGGACCGTGGAAGCCTTCCGGCCGGTGCTGATGCAGTGGTTGGAAAGGCGGCACGGGGTGCTCTCCTTCCGACTCGTACAGGTCTTGACAGGGCATGGATGCTTCGGCAAGTACCTGTACAGGGTCGCTAGGAGGGAGAGAACTCCGTCCTGCCACCACTGCGATTGCGACGAGGACACGGCGCAGTATACGCTCGAGGTCTGTGCCGCTTGGGCAGAGCCGCGTCGTGAACTCGTCGCAATCATCGGTGCCGACCTGACGCTGCCGACCATCGCTAGGGAGATGCTCGGCAGCATCAGGAACTGGGACGCGTTCGCATCCTTCTGCGAGGCAGTTATCTCGCAGAAGGAGGCGGCGGGTCGCGATCGCGAGGAGCACAGCCTCGACGAAGCGACCCGCCGCCAGCGACTGGGGCGGCGCAGGCGGGATTACCTGCGTGCAATGCCGCCCTAGCCGAGGCCGCGGGTGACGTGACCGGGGATTAGTCCGTCACCCGCCGAGAGGCCGACCGCGTGAGGAAAGACCGACGTCCTCTCCGAGGGGGGGACGTCGGTCGATGGGAGGGTACCTCGGGTAGGGGGTATTCCGTCGGGCCAGCCACTGATGACAAGTAACCCTGCTCCAGTGGTCGACCCAACGACGAAGGCGACGTGGTGTTCGGGTGGGTTGCGGGTGTTGCGTGCTTAAGCCCCTCTGTCGCCCCGGACGGAGTGGTGCGGAGGCACGCCGACCGCAGCCCACCCCTAAAAAACAAAAAATAAAAGATGAACAAGTATAACCGACGTAGCTCAAAAAATTAGCACATGGAAATAGCTATACCTACTGTATTTTAAACGTACAATGTTCTCTATAAAAATTCAACACAATGTATCCTAGCTTTATGATTAACCTGAGATGGAGCAAACTTTGAAAAGGCTCCCAGCCGGCAAAAATATAGGTACGTGATGTAAACAGGGAACGGTGTTAATATGACTCCTTAGGCAAGCAGTGCACAAGTTTGAACGAATGGAAACCATTCTCTCTTCTGAGATTTTTCATATATTTATTGTATGGATAGTATAAATATTTATGTGTATAATTTCTATGTAGTGACGTATGGCGGAGACGGAAGTTCGCCGTTTTCTAGTCTGTGGATATCGTGAAAGATGATTAAGAATATGATATGTAGATAACATCTATGCGAGATAAAGAATACTCCACATAATACCCTAAGCCAACACGTCTGACCAAAGGGATATAATTCAGTTTTAGTCGCCTTACCCGCGTAGTTCCCGTTCCTGTAGGAATACCGGGATGAAATATAGCTTATGTTAGGTACTCCCTGATATTATTTATAGCTTTCCAATGGTGAAAGAATTTTTGAAATTGGTCCAGTGGTTTAAGCGTGAAAGCGTAATAAACAAACAAACATCCTTACTTTCGTATTTATAAAAGAAAGATGACACAAAATAATAGTTATATGCTGTAGTCTAATGCTGGAAGTGCAATATATCGACCTACCACGCTAGTGTCATGGGTTCGACTCCCATGCGGGGCGATACCTTGCGCGATCGACAATATGTTGTATAGAATGTAATTTATATACTTTAAAAAGTCTTTCCTTCATTGATTTTCTAGTGAAACCAGTTTAGTCTTAATATTATTATTTATATATATATATATATTATATTATATATTATTATATATTTATAATAATATTTATTATATTGCGATTTAATTGTGTCGTGACGGCCCGTGCTCAACGTAATGGTTTTATCTGAAAACCAGCGCTGTAGCACCTCCGTGTTGCAGCTTATGCTGAGATAGAACCTGTTTTGGTCTACTACAGCATTTTAAATATTTGCTATTATTCGTATTCTTTTTAATAGTCTTTGTTTTTATAATAGTAATATCTAGTAAATAAGTTAGTTTTAAAAACATGCTGTAAAGCCCAAAATAAACATTCTTTCTTTCTTTTTTTCTTTAGGCCGCATTGATTGAATGGTTTTTAAACCTACATAGAAAACTTTCTTATTTTATGTATTTTTTAAAGATTTAAGTACTAGGGAGGGTACATTTCCAAAAAGAGATTAAATTTGGGCGTCCGACCGGTATTAACCCGGCGTGTACACTATATTTTTCGGTGCACGGTGTGTATACTGGGTATTTTAGGGAACAGTCAAGTTTACAAGGTTTTGTAGGCTTCCAAAAAATCTGAAAAAATTCTGGGTTACTTATTTAAGTTTCTACTACACGGCCCAGCAGCTACCGAACTCAAAAGTTAAAAACCGGTGTTAAAACAAAATGAAATAATCGTCTAAAAAGTGGGAAAAACGGAGTTTTGTTACAACATTCGTAACTCTACAACAAACAAATATAAAAAAAAAACACGGTTCTAGGGTTTTGTAGCTTAGACTATGAGCGTTCAAAAGAATATACTGTTTTTGGTATGGGTTCCAAAAAGTTGAATTATTTGAGCACCTGCAAGTGGGGCATATTTTATGGATTCATGCATGTCATAAAATAAACGAGAATGTAATTTTACGAAACAAAAATAATTTTTTATTGTTTAAATTACAAAGAAATGATTATTAAAGATACTTATCTCAAAAATTACTGTGCGCAATTGTTGCAATAGTGGAGTCGATAGTCCTCGCAAACCGGCGTTTCATACTGACGCGGTGTGTACACTGACCCTTTCAGGGAACGGCAACGACTTTCACTCACTGGCGTTCCTAGGTAAACTGTCGAAACTGGCGGTCCCTTAGCCATTCAGTCCCTACTACTACCTAGATTTTTTAGGGAGGGGAACCGGAGCCTGCCATTTATCAGCAAGAAAGAATTTTGACTTCGAAATTTCGACTGTTCCTTTAAAGTCCCAGTGTACACACGGCGGGTTAAATATTAACATGGGTATTTAATCTCATATGCAGTAGTATGTCTTAAATATGTTTCATCTATGTCTACAAGCCGGTTGTATTTTCTATGTTTTATTATTCTTCTATGTCATATTGACACGAGGATAAGAGAATGATGATGATAAAATAATATATGACCATATCGAGTATTTTTTTACTATCACAGATTACATACGTCCCACTGCTGGGGTCGAACGTCCTCCACAATGGAAGGGCACTTGACCTTCTATACCACGTTAATCGTATTGGTATAAGATTTTATTTCGGGTGTTCCTTGCCTGGCATAGATGTTATATGCATATATTGGATTAGATTACATCCCTTTGTCGGTTTTTACGACACCCACGGGTAAATCACGGGGTGTGGAATAATATTCTTACTTGATGGAGTAAGAATACTATTGACCACCCACATGATTTTTTTTATCATGGCTATCATATTAAAGACGGAGATTTTCCTCATCTCCCTTCACAATTAGCTACCGTGTCTAAATCTTTGTTGCAGATATTACGAGGAATCTCTAACGATGAACACCTTTCTGGGGAGCTGCAGCATGTCGTGCGAGTTCTACGTGCAAACATGCTGCAAATTACTCGGCCCCGTCACAGAGACCGCGTGAAACCACCAACAGTTGAACGCCTCCTTGCAGTACTACCTTATGTGAAAGGAGGCACTGACAAGATTGGCTCTGGAAACGGGCTTACTTAAAAACTTATTTTAAGGCACTATGCACTAGGCACACACACACAGAGGAAAAACAGTTATCAAATACTATTATAGTGATTAATCAATTAAGGGTAAAGGAAAGCGAATAATAATGCAATCAGATTTTACCCAAGTTACTTATCAAATTAGCGACCTTTTCTTATACAATGCCAGTATTGTAGTTTATTATGTTGTTAATTTAATTAATTGCAAGGACGGTTAATTGGAAGTAAAATAGTATATAGATGTATATACTAATAAGTACATAATTGTCCCGTTTATTTAGGGAACTTATAAATAAAAATCGGAAAACGGTTAAACCTGCAGGCCAAGCTAAGAACTGTCCGCTATACTCAAGTTTATAATGTTTAATGCTATCTAAAATTGCAAATATGTAACAATTATTAATTAATTTCTCGAAATTTTCAACCCCCAACGCAAAAAGAATGGTGTTATTAGTTTGACGTCGATGTCTGTCTGTCTGTGTGTGTGTGTCTCTCTGTGGCATCATAGCTCTCAAACGGATAGATCGACTACGATGCGTTCTTTTCATTTGAAAGCCAGTTTCCTTGCGGTGGTTCTTAGCTATGTTTAGATAATATCGGCCCAGCAGTGTAAGAGTATGAGCTCTTTGCCAAAATTATTTAATGACCTATGATTATTAGATTAAGTGCTTCACGCATGCCAGTATAATCTTTAAATGACAATCAATTGATAATTTCTGTTTGGGAAGGTATTACTTCTTTTTAACCGACTACGACCGGAGGAGGGTTATGAATTTGACTGGCTATGTACATTATAAACTTGAGATCGGAATAAAACATAGATGAAAAAAATTCAGTTTCACTAAATATGGAACAAAAATTGCCGCATTGTCATGGCGACTTAAGTTGTCAACATGAAAAATTATCATTCTCGGCATGATTTTATATACAATCAAAGAATTTTCACCTACGCGTACAACAAAGTTCGATAGGCGCTTTGCAAATGTCACCTTTTAACAATTTTATTCATTTCCTTTGATCGTTTGTCTCCGAATTCTATGTAAATGGAACATTTTCATTGATAAATTATTCAAGTAAAATAAAATATGATTACAGTCATTATGTCTGTAATGTTAATAGCTATTTGACGATTGGAGCTTCATGACTGTTCATTTGGAATTCGTTTAAATATCGATGATAGCGTACTGATACAAGAAAATTAAAATAATATAATTTATACGACTTTCACTGTGTGAACAGAACAAGAATATAATTCACCGCTCTCATTCTTGTCTCGTGAATGTCGTAAAAGATAACTAAGTGATTATAATATTCAGATAATATCTATAGAATAGAAAGAAAACTCGAAATAACCCATTCCGCTTCGGCAGCACGGTAGAATAGGTCCAATTCCCTATCATTATAGAGGAGATTCATGCTCAGTAGTGGGATTTATATGAACTATAATGACGATGATGATGATATATCATTTCATGGCGTAACATCACATCGTAACATTTTTATACTGAGCTTATATTACATTTTTACTAAGTTGCGCTGTCACAGTTGACAAACTCTAGACCAAAATCTTAATAAACTTGTAATGACTAGATATTTGGGACATGACATATGAATAGAGGGCGACATATGAATTCTTAATTCATATGTGACCAACTTCTTGTCCGAAATTATCGTTAAGGACGGCCAAGAAACAATGATGCTCTTGTAGCATTATAATTATTGAAGCCCATTACGTTGAAATCGCACGGACAACTTTTTAAAACCTACAGTCCCAAGTGTAGATCATGGATAGTTAGCATGTTAAGGTGTTTAAAGAATACTATCCCTATTTGGTGAATTGTTATAATCAAAATAAATGAGCGATAAGATTCTATTTATGTTTTATGTAAGTTATTTATTTAGCTAAAAAAATGTTTTGTGTTATAATTTTCTGTAATCATCATTATTTCAGCACATATTATAGCTCATTGGAACATCACAATGCTTGCGTCGAGCCTCTTCCACAATAGGAAGGAAATTAAAAGCCTATAGGTACCACACCGGATAAACGGCTTGGTACAGGGTTTAATCCCTTACTCGTCTTTAACGACACCCATGGGCAAGGCAGCGTGTGATGAACTATAGTTCACAGATAAAAATTACCTAAAATTATAATTTTATGTAATTTTTATCTGTAAAGTAAGTAAATTTCTGTTACGTAAGAAAAAATAAATAATACATACAATTATTACTAACGAAGTCATATAATTGCATTTCTGTCTTAACTACTTAGTAAGCAAACCCATCATCAGTGTGTAAATCCCAATATTAAACAATTCACATTTAAATTTCTAATACCCAAAGACTTAGTGGAATAATGGACTTTGATTGTAAAAGGGAGGTTTTCAATCAAATAAATTATTCTGCTCTACCGGCCCCTTTCTAGTAATAGTGCTAGGAATATGAAATTTTAATTCAGTCTTGAAACTTACTCGGCAATACACCGACGAATAGTATTTTATTTTATTGAAATTTTTCATCATTATTACGACTTAAGAAGCTATTTTAGTTTACTAAAGCTATATTTATATAGTTATATATAGTCTATTAGTAATTTATAGTGTACTAAAGTTATAGTCTAAACGTCGGCCTCATAAAAAGCTCAAAGTCGTTCATCGTGCTATGAAGTGGGCTATGCTCCATATTTCTCTATGTGATAAAATTCTGAATACGAAAATCCATAGAAGATCGGGTGTAACCGACATAGCCCGCAGAATTACCTTGTTGAAATGGTAATGGGCAGGCCACATCGCTCGTCGAACCGATAACCGATGGGAAAGAAAGTTCTCGAGTGGTGACCACGAATCGAGAATATCTTGAAAGTCGCAGGGAACCATTGGGTACAAATGGCACAGGACCGTTCCGAGTGGCATTCCTGAGGGGTCTCCAGTGGACATCTATAGGTTGATGGATGGGAAGCTATACTTGTAAACCCTTTAAAGTTTTTGATGATCATCATTTGTCATTTACCGTATTAAAATGGAGTAAGGATATGATTTACCAAAATTTTATTTTCTACGTATTACACGAGAAAAAGATTAGTTTTTTTTGTTGTTAGCAGAGAGCAGCAGTTTTTGTGTTAGCAGATAACATTTACTGCAAAACAAATGTTACTTGAAATAAAATTCTGCACAACCCCCATGACAATATTGCTATATATACTCTAC
Source organism: Lymantria dispar (assembly GCA_032191425.1). Taxonomy (NCBI): domain Eukaryota; kingdom Metazoa; phylum Arthropoda; class Insecta; order Lepidoptera; family Erebidae; genus Lymantria; species Lymantria dispar. The sequence continues at coordinate 23,049,799 of CM063452.1, read as the reverse complement.
CAGGTTCCTCCCGTTATATAAAAATATGTAAATAATAGTTGGACTATTTGGACTGGATAGGAAAAAAGGCAAAACCTACATTCGCTTTCAAATACCTAGATTATTTTGATACAGTAACATAAAAATGCGACCCAAATCAAAATTATTTTTATGTATAAGCCACGCGAGAGCGCTTACACATTTTCAATTTTAACATTTTAATTTAAAGTAATCAAATAACTACTACTGGATGGGAACGCCACCGTTACTGAGAAGATCTGGCAAGACACACAGCGGGCTTGCCTTTTATGTTTATATTAACTTCTTTTAAATAAATTTGTACACAATATATCTAGCAAGTACAAGCTTCAATGTGGTGCCTTACAAACTTCAAGTTACGTAGTATACGACGAAAATGTAATTTAAACGATTATAACTACAATAGATCCCATTAGCAGCACCCGACCACGAGTTACTACTAGAGCAGTAATCACTCTCCTCAATACTATGGAGGGAAGGGAAAGACCTGCTCAATGCAGCTACCGTTAGCAGATGGAGGATGGAGGGATATCATTTTTGTTGCTTTATTGAACCTTTTTTTAAATCACCAATCAAATTTCTTCAATACGATAATAAATAATAGCAACTTTGAGATTCGAAATTTTATTTCATTAGAAAATATTAAAAATTAATAGAAATGTAAAAGTTTGTTAAAAAAATAAGTAAAATTGTAAAGGTACACAATAATTTCACAGCTGATGGCACAGAGTTTGTCGAAATATTTTCCAATCAATTCCATCTTTTACGAGCTCCATTAGGAGACGGAATTTATTTGCATAAACGCAAACGAATTTTAAACAAAGTATTTTCTTTTATTTAGCTATGACATGTTGAATTAATCCAACCAAAACATAAATGTGAGAAGAGGAGGCAAATTCAATATTGCCATAATTACAATATGGGTTCGAATTCACCGACAAAAGCCTTCAAGACATTGGTACCAAGTTCGTCCGCGTGCAATAGTAACTTTGGGCTAACGCTAACCTTAGCCCGCGACTAACTTTACGTAGGTGAAAATATTTTTAAATAATACGATATTGTCACACTTGATTTTTGCGAAACTATAACCGTTTATGCAGCGCACGCAACGGACGCTCTCAAATGGAAAATAAAACACCGATTTTTAAACATTCTTCATTGGTGCTCCATTCATATTGGTTTTAGTGTGATGACATATAGCCTATAGCCTTCCTCAATAAATGGGCTACCTAACATTGACAGACTTTTTCAAATCAGACTAGTAGTTCTTGAGATTAGCAGGTTCAAGCAAACAAACAAACTCCTTAACTTTATATATTAGTATTTCGCTTTGCTCGGTATATTTTTGTTGTATTTTTATCGAATTTATTTAGATATATATTAATAAATAATAAAAATTAAATATTGAAAAATATATCAAAAATTACAAAAAGAAAATAATAATAACACCGAGATTCGATCCGACGCTGTTTGAATGCCAAAACAAAACAAAAAAAAAACAAAAAGAAAACTGGACAACTTCCCAACTGAGCTATCGCAACTCTTGACGTTGACGGCGAAATTTGAATCCATATTCTATTGCCGGCCACGCGTTGCTATGGCTAATGTTTTTATTATATTACATTTTATTAAACTATTTAAGTGCAACTGTAGGAGAACATCTGTCATGGAGGTCGTCATATTTTTTCACAAATGGCATCTATGTAAAAAAGCAAGTTAAAATCGTATATGACACGTTTGTAGGTTTGACATAACAGCGCCATCTATCAAAATCGTTTGGAGTTAACAGATAATTGTGAATGTCAAATAATAGGTAGTATATTGGTAATACAAATAATTTGCAATAAAATAATATTGCGAATAAATTAAGATGTAAGCTATCCTATCTTTCAAGTCGGATCAAACTGCACACGGTGTGCAAATTTGATTAAAATCGGTTAAGTAGTTTCCTAAACTATCCATCGCGTCCATCGCGGACAAACTTTATATTATTAAACTTCATTATCACGGGTTATCCGTGTGATAACGGAATAAAAATACAATTCACCATCAATACAAGAGAAGGAAACCTCGAAATAAAACCCTATACAAACCCTGCGCATCTGAGCAGCGTGGTGTAGTAAGTCAGTTCTCTTTTCCCCTTCCTTCTCCTGGAGGAGGTTCGAACTCAGCAATGGATACGTCCCATTACGTTACACAGATATGTAAGCTGAGATGATGATGATTACAAAACCATATCCCGGATTTTTTGTCTTTCTTTATCTCTCACAAATGCTGAAAAATTACTTTCAGGGAATAGTTATTTACAATATGTTCGCATATAGGTACACAGTTACGTATACAGATACCTAATCATCACCAGAATCGTCCTGTTCTTATACCAATTAGCTGGGGTCGATACAATATGTACTCTTCTTTCATCGTGTACATATTTTGAGATGGTTTTAGAAATAGTTTTATAACTGGCCCCTTGCCCGACGTTACCACATCTTGGAAATGCAATTCTTGACTAAACGGTTTCAGATGGAGTTGGCCCAAATCGGTATAAAGCTCTCGGTCTTCTTTTACGACACCCATGAGCAACTTAAATATTAGTCACTCATTATATACCTTGTACTAAGGAACGAATAATCGTTCCTTAGTACAATGTTAGTAAAACTTTAATACGATGTACACAAAATGCTGACTATCATGTGTTCATTTATGTGATAACAGGTTAAGAGTGTAAGTTAAAATACAATTTGCAGTCACCTCTTACTCTCTGCAAAAACCGACTGTGAGTCCACCAGGTAAATAATCAGGTATACTCCAAAAGCTGTCCCAACTATTCTACACCATACCTAGATCCAAGAATGGATATGAATAAGCTGATATATGGATGATGATGGGACGAAAGAATAAAATGATCAGCATAATTATCAACTGATGAGGCAAATCTGAACTCTACATAGAAGGAATATATTTTTATGTCTATAATAAAGAAGTGGCGGCAAGTCGTATAAAATTTACTTACATATTAAATAAATACAGATTTAAGTACCTGAAATAAAAATAACATAATTTATATTAATTATAATCAAAGCATAATGATTTCTAATGTTTACGCGAGTATTACACATTGTAACTAAAACTACGGATTTTGATTTTAGATTTATGGTTGCCTGACGTTTCGAACATTTTACAGCATTCATCGTCATGGGTGGACTAAGATGTCTGATGTCCCAACAATTGTCGGGCAATCATAAATTAAATACAAACACGATAAAGTCCGTAAAGCAGTTTTATTTACTATCTATAACTAAAGCAAATAAGTAAAAGTAAATAAAGAAGTAAAGCTAAAAGAGTACTCATCAGTTTCATATTTAGTCAATTGAAGAGTTACATTTGGGATTGCGTTTGTCAGAGGACTCAATTTTATTTTTAAATACGAAAGGGAGGTTTAGTGTAAAGTTGAGTTCAAGTTTTTGGGTTTGCAATCCTTGTCCCACAGCCGCCATCTTGGAAAAAGAAGTTCAAATGGTTTTCACAGTTCACCTTCCAAACTATAAGTCTCACAAAAAAAATGTTGGAAATAAAATTATCTACAACTTTTATTCAGTAACTTATAGTCGTAAAATCATAAAGGCACAAGGGTATCGACCCCAGAAACTTGGATTTAACTTTACACTAACTCCCCAATCCTTCATATCTAAAAAATAAAATTGCGCTGTCTGACAAACGCTTTTTCGAATATAGCACAAATGTAATAAAATGTGTTCTTATAAAGCGCTCAAATAAAATTATCTGCAAAATAAGATAATGCATGGAACTGTATAAAATATATAAAAATAAGTAAGTCATATTCTAAAATGACTCACTTATAATTAGGTACTTCTTACTTCTAATTACTACGATTTGTCATAAAATTTTACTCTCAATTCTCGTCTATCACCGCTTTGTTTACTTAAAATGATGTTTTACTTAAAATCTCGCATATTATAATTGTTTTAAATAAAGACTAATATAGTAATAGAATAACAAGAATTTGTTTTATACAGGAGACGTAAATAGTAGATTCCTAACATCTACAATGCAAAGGTTGAAATCATTATACATAAAACATGATCCTGAAAGCTATATCGAGGATTTTCTGCGACTAAATTATAACGCAAGCCCTCGTACATTGTTTAAATATTTATGAAATCCTCACATACTTGAAACATCATTTTTAAGGTTCCGTAACCAAAGCGAACCAAATCTCATTACCAAGTTTTCTGTGTCCGTCCTAGGGTTGCAAAGGATACATCGATGTTTTTAAAACATTTTATACGATGTTTTGGCATCGAAGTTTTTGCCTGCATGATTTAAAATGTATGGTACTTTTAGCAGAGTAAGCGTTTCATGTAAAAAAATATGCTTGATTTAGCTAAAAAAAGCTCATCGCATAGATTTCTAGAAAACATCGATGTTTCGATACATCGATATTTTCAGGGCGATGTTTTTTGTACATCGATGTTTGTTATCAAACATCGATGTATCGATACATCGATGTTTTTGGTTTCGATATTTGCATCTCTAGCTCCGTCCCTATGTCTTGAACAGCAGAAATGTTATGGCTATTTTCACAGTGTATTGTATTTCTTGTGTTTCTATTGTCATAGTGGCTAGTGTATAGTTGAAATAATAAAATTAAAATAAAGTTAATAAAGGAAGATATCTTCCCAAAAACGTGTACTGTTTTTACGTATTACGCCCTATTTAATAATAATAATATGCATATATAAACGCCTTAAATTAAATCTATTTTATAAATGACATAAATGTTATTTACTTTATGAATGTTTACACAATGTTATAACGCTTCTCTTTTATGAAAGTGTTTAGAAAATAAACGATCGTAAATCTTATAAGGGATTACCGAAACCTTTATAAGTAAGTCGGACTCACACTTTGCCGGTTTTTATTCTACAACATGTTGTTCTGATTTATAGCGCTAACGTTATTTTTATACATCCATATTATTCACTCGTATATCTCTCATTATATGCAACCACGATGCAAATTTATTAACTTCAAAAATTAAATTAAGAGTGAAAATGTAGCTATTATTATCATTCATCATCATCATTTCAGTCTATTGTCGTCCACCGTTGGTCGTAGGCCTCCCTCATGTTACGCCATAAAGTGCGGTCCTGTACTGCCTGTATCCAACGACGCCCAGCAACTTTCATCAGGTCGTCGGTCCACCCAGCGGTTGTCGGTTCGTCGAGCGATTTGGCCTAAATTTAGGGACCACTTTTCCACGCTGTAAGTCATCGCTAGTGACACATACTGATCGTAGACCTGTGTTTTCAGACACTGATGTATGTTGGACGAGGCTATTATTATAAAAAAAGAAATTCAAATCGCCGTAAATTCGTGCAACAATAGCGTAAATATCTTATATCTTTAAACGAGCAATGTATATATATAAAAATGAATCCCTGTTTTCCTTGGTCACGCCATCACGCGTGAACGGCTGGATCAATTTCATTAATTCTTTTTTTGTTGTATTTGTTATTGTCAGGAGAAGGTTCTTATGAAAGAAAAAATAAGAAAAACGCCCAGAAAATTAGAGAATTTAAGAACACTTAACTATCATATAAAATTATTTCTAATCTAACCGCTTTGGACAATATAAACTTTTTTAATGTAACCTTATGACGTTTAACATAGAATTGACAAAACGCGTGCTGCAAATATCGTCAAAGAGGATGTAAAAAAACTGAAAATTGTTTAAAACAGATGCTTCGGTTGGAGTTATTTTATTAATAAAATACATGTAAAACAATTAATTAATTATTTCTTACAGACATGATGTAAGAAAACTGAATTTCTTAGTGCACATCAGGGTAGGTAAGTTCAGAGCCATCACGCCTAATATAAAAAGTCAATTTAATATGGAGTTTTGGTAATTAAGATACATGTTACTAATATAACAAGTGATATACTTAGTTATTAAGAAGAATACAATAGTTTTCTTTAATTTACAGTTGAATTTTCGTTTTTGAAAATGCCAGCAATTAGACGTACAAACTTAAGTTGTAAGTATTGGGTCAATGAACGTTGTAGGTATGCCAATACTGTAAGGCATTTGAGTTTAAAAATTAAGGTCTTGTCCTGGATTGGGTTGCGCGAGCGCACTTGACGCCAATTGGTACCGCCGTCAGAGCCATTACATTCATTGGTTTCATACGTATAAGGAAAAAAAATAAGTATGTTGTATATAGGAATTAGAATAATAAACATTTTTTTTAAATTCAATCCGAATTTAATATTCTTAGTTAAGATATGACAACGTCTGTCGGGTCAGCTAGTTCTTGTATATATATACCTATACTGCCTGATGTCTCTTTCTAGCAAGTAACGACAATTAGTATTTTATTTGTTAGTGACACTTTTCTAACTACGAGATGGCGTTACTGGTGTGTTTCATAGTTTTTGAAATTACTATTTTGTATGAACTTGATATTGTTATAACAAATGCGTATATTTATATTTTTAATTATATTTTATTTAAAAAGCGTTTATTTTTATATTTTTTAATGTTAGAATAAAGAAATAAAATATTAATAGCGTAGTATTTTAGCATGTTAGCGTATAAGCCCAATTGCTTAGAAAGCGCTCATACCTATCAATCAGTATGTACTCTATATGCACTAGCTCCTAAACTATTGGAGATCCCATTTAATTTTTTTTTTGTGGGGATTTAATACATTTAAAGCTTTAATTTAAGGTAAAAATATTAAAAATAAAAAGGATCGAAGTTACTGAAATATCAATTTAAAATTTTCACTTCCGGTTTACTATACGTAAAAAAAATCAAATTTAGAATTCAACAAAAAAAATTAAAAACTTGAACTTTTTAACTATAAGAAACAGTATTTTTAGTGTATTTTACAAATTAATTGATACAGATAATAAGAATCCAAAAATTCATGACTTCATTCTTAGTCACTTTTCAAAAGCTCATAACTGAGCAATAAAGCAACACACAAAAAAAAAATTGTGTGTACACATCCAGGTCTACTAGAAGTATAACTGACCAGAGTATAAACAAAATTCACGACCTCACTTTTTTTTTTGTTATCCGCTTGACGTGAAATGCCCCATATGCTATTGCGGACTTTTTTGTAGACCTATAAAGGTACACAATTCCACCATACATTGTTTTGATATATCTCCAACAGATCAGAAAGCGTTTTCGATAAAAGTTCCCGGGCGGCTTGACTTTTGCCGACCTCTTCGACAATTATCGTCATATTTCAACTAATTTACACAATACGTTGAGGTATTGTACATAAAAACCTTCCCCATGAACCACTCCGTCATTTGGCGAATACCGCATGAAAATCTGTTGAGTAGTTTTTGAGTTCATCACGTTCAGACAGACAGACAGAGGCGGCCGGGGGCTTTGTTTTATAATATTTAATAATAATAAAGATAAAGATTATAAATCGTCTACAAATTTTTCACAATCATAACAATAATTAAGTGTATAATATAAGTGTACTAGCAACCCGCCCTCGCTTCGCTTCTGGTTCAGTTGCCTTACCCGCGTAGCTACCGTTTCCGTAGGAATATCGGGATAAAATATAGCCTAAGTAGCCTATGTAACCTACGCCCCCCTGATATTGATAGATAAGATATATTATAGCTTTTCAGTGGTGCAAAAATTTTTGAAATCGGTTTGGTGGTTTAAGCGTGAAAGCGTAACAAACAAACAAACCTACTTTTGCATTTATAATATTAGTAAGAATTATTTTCCTCGCTAGAGAGCTGCGATAAACGCGTCCAATTGCTGCTAATCATAAAGTGATATGGGGCGAAACGCAGATTTTTTTTTTGTTTATGTGTATAGCTGTTAGCCGCAGATGGCTTTCACAGCTTAGCACGGACTATGGGTGAGCGTCTCAACCCGGTATGCCGAAGCGTGGTTTTTTTTAACCGACTTCAAAAAGGAGGAGGTTCTCAATTCGTCTGTATTTTTTTTTCAACTTTACCCGGACTTTTGGGTGAGCGCTGAGGGCTCTCAACCCGTTTATAAGTTAAGCAACCGATCCCAAGGGCACCCCCTGTGGGGTACGGACCTCGGCTTGGTGGATCGCTGGCAAAGTGGGCATTCCCACGTTTATGACTTAACGCGACACGATTTCCGTCCTCAGCGGCGGAGGCGGAATCGTGGATATTTATTTGTCAGGTCGTCGCGGGCTGTGTACGCCTCTGTCTGGGCGAGTGAGACATGTATGGGACTAAACGCGATGCTTGAATTTATTTAGTCGCACGGTATTTTAATTTTGCGATAACTCCTAAGATATTAGTTGAAAATGTGTGGTATAATAGGCAATTATGTAGTGCATGAAATGCTTAAGGTAACTAACGTATTTTATTTGATAAGGATTAATATCCTATGCGTCTAAATAACTTTCAAATTATCATGTTATAATGTGACCATTTTCTTAAATAATTAAAATGGGTACTGTACGTTATCCGTAAAAGATAGACATATGCTATCGAGGACTTTTTTATAGACCTATAAAAGACCGATAAAAGCTCCCGGGCGGCTTGACTTTCTACGACCTCTTCGACAATTATCGTCATATTTCAACTAATTTACACGAAACACGGGGAAGGTTTTTATGTATCAAGTATTTACAATCAAGTATTATACATCAAGTATTATACATAAAAACCTTCGTCATTTGGTCAAAACCGCATGAAAATCTGTTCAGTTGTTTTTCAGTTCATCGCGTTCAGACAGACAGACAGAGGCGGCCGGGGACTTTGTTTTATAATATTTAATAATAATAATAACCCTTTGGGCCAGTCATTATCTCACCATGAGACTAACGCAAACCGCAGAGGAACATTATATGGCTCTCTAAGTTCTTTTCATATAAAAGAAAAAATGTATGACAAGATTTATAGGAAAGCCAATAAACTGCAGGACAGCTTGTGGCGTGCTGAACGTGAGTGATGTCTGAGTGAGAGTCGGCTAGGGCCTTGTATCCAGCTCGCCTTTACTGGCTGGCTGAAGTGGCAACCGAAGAATGCCCGCAGGATTCTCAACTCTAGCTTGCCGCCTTAAAAAGCCGGTTAGAGAGGGGTCGCCAGAGCTATATGCTCAGGGGTGGAAGTGTCATTTTCAAGGCATAACTGCGAGGAAACCACTGCTGGTCTCCGTTTATCGGCGACTCGCGATGGTGAAAGCGGCGGGCGCCGCACCGCTCGATACCCCCCGTTGCCCGTATGGCCTACATGTCTGTGGTGACCGATTAGGGGGGCCCATTCAGTGAGTTGGCGAGTTACCGTCTGCCAAAGTTCAAGACGTATAAAGTTATTGAAGGCAGATGACAGTTTAAAAATAAATAGTTCAAGTAAAACAGTCCACTAAACCTGACAACCCCATAATCCAGTTTTAGATATCACCATTACACAATAGTTTTACACCTACCGTTGGCAGTCCACGAATGTTGTGTGCAAACGTGGAGTGTCATCGGTAGATGTCCCATCCCATTTTAACGTTAAGTTTCTCCAAAGACTGGGTATCTTCCTTTATAAGATACCCATGACACTGAGATACATGACAATAATAATAAAGATATGTAAGTGTATAATAGGTTAAATACTGATTCTATGTATTTCGGTAATATCGGTATAATCGGTAAATAGACTCAGAATTTCCCAGCCCTTTCCTCCTCCTTCCCAACACCAACTGCCAATCATAATTTATCACCATCCTCAACTTGTCTGCCAAACAAGACAACTATAGCATTACTCCCACTCGTAACGTAGACTATGCCTAACAGTAGCCGTAGATAGTCCGACAGAGAAATAGGTTTATTTTTTATTACAAACGGTGGCACACGAGCAAATAGTATACCTGAAGGTAAGTGATGCCGCTCATAGACCTTTGCTAGGATGCTGCCTACCTTGAAAAAAATGAAGGCATGACCATAACCCACCACACGCAAACACCCTCAGAAAGTTGGGCTTCCGGCTCTCTCGCTCACCGAACGCAGCGCAGTAACAAATTGCTTCTACTCAGACGTCGATTTTCGGCGAGTGTGTGGTACTACCTCGGACGGACCGGCCCGCGGCTGTAAACAGATTACTTTCAAAGGTGTGGCCCTACTACTATTGATATTTATATGTTCTACATATATATGCATAGATGTTAGTAGTTACTGAATTTAAATAAATACTTCCTACTTCTCAATAAGTATATTTCATGTATAATTGTATATCAAAAACAGCCTTATCTCTAAACATTTTTTTTTCTTTTTCATTTTCTATAAATAAGTATTTCAAAAATATGAATTTCGTCATATCATAAAACCTTTAAATACGATCAGTGATACTTCTGCTTAAGATTTTCATTATTTTTCTTTTTTGACAACATGCCTTAATAAAGAAAAATCTTTATGCCCCGTAGAACTTTATAAATATAAAATTAAGACACAAAGGACACACAGACTCAAAACAATTACTTGAGGATCACACAAAGAATTGAACAGCTTCGAGTACAAACCCATGGCATCGAAGTAGAAAGTCCTTACCTTCCTTAAACAACTACAACATTCAGGCACATATGTCGACTAATACGCCATCGTAGGTACCGTGTTCTGTTGCTTTTTAAAATTAACTTAATATTTTTTCGAAACTACAAGATTTTACAAAATAAATAAACATCAGCTGTAGCTCGGTGGCCGAAGGGACCAAGGTTTATTTACAGTAATCTTTGAGTGTTAATTAATAAGATTGTTCACCGAATAAGCAAACAGCAGATATTTATAATAGATTTTAGGATAATTTAGTATAATAATTATAATTATGAAGAGAAAAATGACTTATTTAATTTATAAGTTGTCTGTATTTGGGCTAATGTACTAGTGGAGACATAAAACTGAAACAAAACACTTTACGAAGGTTTTCTGTTCCCTGTTAGACGATAAAATCCTATAATAGACACATACTGTAGCAATTTAATTCGACACGTCAGTCTTCCTGCTTCGAATGAAGAAGATACTATCGTTTATCTTACTTATCGCGTTCCAATTCACATAACGAATCTCAGAATAAAAGAGATTTAACGTTTGGAAATGTAACAGATATATTTAAAGAACATTATCCATTTTACATTCACTATAGTCTATTTATTAGATTATTAATAACGGGTATTACATATACATATTTTTTTCTGTGTAGTAACGGAGTAAGAATACAATTCACTACCCGCTATCTTGTCCGTGGGTGTCGTAAAAGGCGACTAAGGGCTACGATAGTTCTGTAACACCTGTGCAGGAGGAGGAAAACTCGAAATAAAAGGCTCTATCAACCTATCTGACCAGCGTGATATGTTAAGATAATTGCTCTCCTATTATGACGGAGACTCCAGCCCAGCAGTGGGACCTATATGAACTGTGATGATATATTTATTTTATGAAAAAATCAAGTACATAATAGCTAATAAAATGTAACGTTTGAAATTAACGCATTGTATAAGCAGTGGATCATTATGTTTACCTAGGACAAGCAGTCCAGTTAGGTAGATCCAATTTCGAGATAGAGGTCAACCGACGAATCCAACTCGGCTGGGCAGCGTTCGGGAAACTTAAGAGGATCTTCTAGTCTAATATTCCACAATGTCTGAAAACAAAGGTTTATAAGCTGATGTCACGTACTTATTAAAAATAATCAATGGATCTGTTGACTGTCCTACACTATTATCAAAAATAAGTTTTAATATACCAATTAGAGCTTCGAGACATCATACCCCCTGCCATCTCCCATTAGTATCTACTAATTACCGACAGAATGCGTTTTTGTGGCGAGCGAGCAATACACTTAATAATCAATATAAAAAACATAAATTCGATATATTCAACGCTAATACGGATGCGATAAAACGCACACTCAGTCTCGATTTTTTCACAACACATCAATAGGCTAATTTAATGTTCTCCGTTGTATTGTTTTATGTGAAGCATAGTAGTGAAGACCTGTTATTGGCTTTATGTATCTTAAATATGTTTTTCTAGATTTTTATTACTTTTAAGCTGTTGGTCTCCTGATAAATAAATAAATAAATAACCAGTGTGTGTTAACAGCGATGACTTACGGCACTGAAAGGTGGTCTCTAAATGTCTCAAAGTCACTTAGCGTGCTATGGTGAGGGCTATGCTCGGTATTTCTTTACGTGATAAAATCCGGCACACGGAAATCTGTAGAAGAACGGGTGTAACCGACATAGCCCGCAGAATTAGCTCGTTGAAATGGCAATGGGCAGGCCACATCGCTCGTCCAACCGACAACCGTTAAGGAAGAAAGGTTCTTGAGTGGTGACCACGAATCGGGCGGCGCAGCGTAGGACGGCCCTCCACTAGGTGGACTGACGAGTGACAACATTCTCAAAGTCGCAGGGAACCGTTGGATGCAAGTGGCGCAGGACCATTCCGAGTGGCACTCTCGTGGGGAGGCCTATGTCCAGCAGTGGACATCTGTAGGCTGATGGATGGATAAGCAGTATTAACTCAAAAACGACTACATAAACGGCGGAGTGTCGGCTCTTACCTTCCGTAGTTTCCTATCAGCCGTCATATCTGCACTCACTGCTTTCATACGCATATCCTCATTCACACAATCAATCCATCTTTCTTTAGATGGCCCACACTTCTTATATCCATCCACAATCATATTGATAAACCTCTTGTCACATGCATTTCATCCCTCGCTCGATTGTGCTCCTAAAATACCTCCACCATGAACGCGGAATTATATGGAGTAGGAAGTAAGATTTTGTTGGATTAATTTGCTTCACGTAAGAAAATCAATATTCGTAATAAAGTATTAACGCAGTTAATTTATTATTCAACGCATATCACTAAGTCTTCTTCGAGATTTATCAGAAGGATAACAATATATAATAGTATCGCGAATCCCGTACGGGAATTAAATTTTATTAAATAGAATCAATTTCTTTGCCTGTAACTAAACAATGTCGGCCTCATAAAAAAGCTTATAGTCGCTCAGCGTGCTATGGAGAGGGCTATGCTCGGTGTTTCTCTACGTGATAAAAGCCGGAACACGGTAATCCGTAGAAGAACGAATGTAACCGACATAGCCTGCAGAATTAGCACGTTGAAATGGTAATGGGCAGGCCACATTGCTCGTCGAACCGCCGGTATATATATATATATATATATATATATATATAATATCCGAATACTTTATAAATTTTATTCCGCTGAGTTAGAAGAGATATAGAAATATCCGTGTGATGATGGAGTAGGCATACAATTCATCATCCTCTTTCCTAGCTATGGGTGATCCCAAGAGGGATACAAGCAGATTATAACAAACTGCAAGAGAAGGTAAACCGAAAGAAAACCCTACATCAACCCGTTTAATCGGCGTGGTAAATGGATCTACCATTACCTCCCACTGTGGAGGAGGCTCGATCCCAGCAGCGGAACGTACACTTATGAGCCGAATAGAGTTAGGAGACCTTTTTAAGATATAACAGGGATATTTGATCATCTTGGTCGAGAATTAGCAATGGTTTTGTTGATTAATTAGGCTATAAAAGCTTTTGAACACACATTATCAACAAGAAATTCCTTTTTCAATTTTTTTACTGTCTCTTTCTAATTAAAATCCAAACCTTAATTAAGGATATCTATTTTTGATGACCTTGACTTTGATAGAAAAATGTAATACCATCAAAAACAAGTCTTGTAAAAAAAAGCCAAGCCTCGCAACCGAGTTCTTCTACCATAAAAATTTGTGAGATCCATGTTATTCCAAGTCGGTTAACTCATTCAGTCCCTGCTTAAGGGACCCTTCTTCTTAAGTTATTACGTAAATAGCTAACCTAACAACTTCTTATAGTGACTATATCAATATTAAAGATCTTTTATGTTTTAAATAAACAGAATGACTTGACAATCGCATGAAAATACACCTCACAAGTAATACATATTATATTAAATTGTACTAAACATAGTGCGATTGCCAAGTCAATCTATTTATTTAAAACATAAAAGAACTTTAATATAGATATAGTCACTATAAGAAGTTGTTAGGTTAGCTATTTACGTAATAACTTAAAAAGAAAGATCCCTTAAGCAGGGACTGAATGAGTTAACCGACTTGGTATAACATGGATCTCACAAATTTTTATGGTAGAAGAACTCAGTTGCGAGGCTTGGCTTTTTTTTACAAGACTTGTTTTTGATGGTATCTCATTTCTTTTTGTCGATAGACCTACTTATTTGCCTTGCCGGTACCTTCTACTTCTTGAATACCAACAAAGGATTTTCTTAGAGCACACTCTCTGAAAAATGAGACATCTCTCCTTTCCGCTTGAGTCAATTCTACCTAAACTAAGCGGAGAGATGTGGAAATAAAGAAATTTGATTGGTTTTTTGAAACACATCTCCTCTAGTCTCCTCTCCGCTTTGATGGCAATCGAGCCTAATGATGGCGTTCTGTATTTCAGATAAATTTCAGGCAATTTAGTTTGCTTAATACTTTGGATTTTGGTACAATTTCATAAGACACGTCCCACTCTTGATTTTTCATTAAGTTGATTGACCATTTTTCCATGTGGTGACGGAGTAAGAATACAATTCACCACCCCCCTATCTTACCCGTGGGTGATTGTACGAGACGACTAAGGGATATAAAACGCATATATCATCTATGCGAGAGAAGGAAAACTCGAAATAAAATCCTATACCAACACGTCTGACCAGCGTGGTATAGTAGGTCAAGTACCCTTCCATTATGGAGGAGGCCCGAGCCCAACAGTGGGACATATATGGGCTGAGATGATGATGATGATTGACCATTTTACAAGTAATCTTTGAACATAATTATATCTACGTATCTGTCTACACCTATTATGCCAATCATCATTCAGCCTATCGCCGTCCACTGTAGAACATAGACCCCCTTAATGCTTCACCATAAAGTGCGGTACTGTGGCACATGCATCCAACGACACTCAAGGGTAACAGAGTTGCCATGACTAGAGCTTATTTTTCTTTGCCTTACGAGGAATAATGACGTAGTCGCCACGTTTGGTAGGTGGGTTCGTTTCGCAGTGAGATATCATATATTTCCCCGGCGAGAGCTACTGCCCACTCTCCTTCGTGTTGAATCTTTTTTTTAAATGACAACGCCTTGCACTAAGAGAATAATAATCCTTATATTGTGGGGGACTTTACAAACATATAATTCAACATCGCATCATCATCGCAGCTCTCATATATCCCATTGTTGGGCTCGGGCCTCCTCCACAATGGGAGGGAATTTGACCCACTATACCATGCTGGTCAGACATGTTGATATAGGGTTTCATTTCGAGTTTTCCTTCTCTTGCATAGATGGTATGTGCATATTATATCCCATAGTCGTCTTATACGATATCCACGGGCAAGATAGAGAGTGATGAATTGTATTCTTACTTCGTCACCATACGTAAAGAGCATATAATTAACCGACACAAATTACATTCAGACTCAGAACAACAATTTGTGGATCGTACAAGGTGTTGTCTTGCATGGGATTCGAACCCGCGACACTAGCACGGTACGTTGGTATCTTAACCACTACGTCATCTGCGCAGTCTTTAGCCGGTTGTTATGATTCCCATAGGGAAACAATGATGGCGCCAAATGTATTCTTATTTTTTACAAAGTTACATTTCATTAACTGCAAATGTAACTTTGTAATCCTATATATTTATATGGGTTTACAAAATTCATTATTATTAATAATTATTAATTATACAGTTATTGTACCTCGGAAACTGGAAGAAAATTATAATGTTTCATAATTTTTCCTTCACTTATATACTAAACACTAATTGCATTCTAAATTTGAAGCTTCTATGTCTACTAGAAGTGCCACTTTAATATTGATGATCGGTCAGTCAGTCAGTGAGTGACAAAATTACGAAATTTTGACTAGTTATAATTCTTAAACTATTAGTTCAAATTGAATGACATTTGAAATACACAATGTGTTTACAATGCCTGCTAGGTTACTAAAAATTCAGCTTTTTAGCTTTATTAATAACTAAGTTATAGGGCTCGAAAATGGCCTGAATGGCTTCGAGAAAAGTATGTTACGGCAGTGTTGCGTTTTTTCCGACTTTTTTTTTGCTCGACTTGGCGGGGGCACTACCGTGCCCCCAGATATTATACATTATTTTAATTAAGTAAATATACAAGAGCGCTTTCTGGTTTTTAGAAATTAAAATATAATACAAAAAAAAGTAAGCCGTCGCTCAGGACGCCTGGCAGATGTGAAACATCGAAACTATTTTGTACGAGTAGAGACACGGTATCGAATATAAAGTATCGATACTGAACTCATGAGTAGTATCGAAAGATAAGTAATGTACTGATTAAAGTATCTAGTACCTTTACTTACTTTATCTTTAGGTATCGAGTACTTTTCTTTCAATACCGATACATTGCATTCGATACTTTTAATCAATAAGTACTTTTTAGCAGGTATCGTATCGAATTAATTATCCATTTTAAAATTGACTTTACGGCTTATATTTATGGTAACGTTATTTAGTACAAAAGTAATTAAACTTCCAAAATGCAGCTTGAAATATTTTCATCCGTTCACAGACGTTCTTTTGCACGATAGGTGCAATTTATAAACCAGAAATAGCGGCATCTATCGAGCTATGCAGCATCGAGCACGAAGTGCGCGATTTAGGTAACATAAATAGTGGCATCTATCGAGCTAACGACCAACTCTCAGACCAATATATTGAATATTTAATAAAGAAACCTTTAATCCTGTAATGATAATAAGACAAGCTATTTAATTATTAAGCTATTTAATTATTTAAATTATTTTAGCGTTATTGGTCCTTGCAATTTTACAAATTGCAAAGTTTACAAATTTTAAATGAAATCTGACTGTTTTAAGTGAGTCAAAATCCAATTCCTAAGAAATCGGTGACATACAAGGAAAGAAATATATAAAAATACAGCTGAAACTAATAAAAGCCTATAAAAACGGTTACCCATTTTTCGTAGCTGAAAGTAAACTAAATCCCATACCTACTGGTATATTTATATTATAAAGTTATTATACATTAATTTATAAAACAAGTAAATATGCATAAAAGAACAGATTACGTCAGGAACTAGTATAGCATAAAGTATTAATAAAACATGGCGATTTTTCCAGTAAAAGATATTTTTTATTCAATAAACATTTATTTTCATTATAGGTAACAATTTACTTTGGGTTCACTAGATGGCGTTATACAAAATTTTAAATCGCACCATGGTTTCGTTAACAAATTTACAGTAAATTAAGAGGGGACCGCAAGGCGTGGCGTCAAATCGCCACGCGACGATCGCGGTCACCCCCGCCTATAGATGTTTCACATCAAAAATTCATAAGGACTGCCGACTGAATTGAAAACTTAAATCTATGAACAGATACGCACCATGGTTTCGTTAACAAATTTACAGTAAATTTAGAGGGGACCGCAAGGCGTGGCGTCAAATCGCCACGCGACGATCGCGGTCACCCCCGCCTATAGATGTTTCACATCAAAAATTCATAAGGACTGCCGACTGAATTGAAAACTTAAATCTATGAACAGACAGTTGTTATTTTTGGATATTCAAATCAATTGTTTGATCTTAAATTGAAATTTGTCAATTAAAACTGTTCGCATTACGATTTCTGATATTTAGGCGAGTTTTTAATAGAGAGAAGTTTTTAATAAGAAACAATTACTAAGATGAATTAGTCCACTTTGTAAGAATATCCCAGTACCTAGTGATGAATAACTTACAGCTGCCATAATAGATCTGCCAAGTGGAGCTTGAATAGTTCACTCGTATAATTCTCTCGAGACATTCATTTATTCATCTAATTAGATACAAAGTGACTTCCTAAAGCGCAATTTGAAAATTTCGTCTCTAGAGTCGTGAATACATAATATGCAATAGTGGGTCACGTATATTCTATGTGGTGACCGAGTAAGAATACAATTTAACAGCCCTTATTTTGTCCGTGGATGTCGTAAAAGACGACTAAAGTATCTATTTTGTAGATAATATTTATGCAAGAGAACGAAAACTCGAGATTAAATATTATGCCAAGACGTCTGACCAGCGCGGTATCATAGGTCAATTTCCGGCGCATAATGGATGAGGCTAAATCCCAACAGTGGAACTTATGCAGGCTGAAATAATAATGTGTGCTTGCTTATTTATGTTACTACATAAGAGATAGCAAAACCTATTCCAGAAAAGGCTATGTTTTATCTTTGCCTCAAAACTCTTGTTCTAATTTAGTATTAGTACCCGCCCTCGCTTCGCTTCAGTTTCAGTCGCTTTACCCGCATAGTTCCCGTACCCGTGGGAATACCGGGATAAAATATAGCGTAAATTACTCCTTATATAGATAGCGACTTGGTAGTAAAATATTATGAAAAAGATCCAGCTGTTTTGAAGATTACATCAAACAAACAGACAGATAAAAAAATTTAAACTGTATTTTAGGCATAAGTGTCGTAAAAATAACCGCGTGAGCATGAAAAAAGCCCACTATTTTGACATTAGCAACCCGCCCTCGCATCGCTTCGGTTTCAGTCGCCTTACCCGTGGCGTAGTTGTCGTGCTCGTGGGAATACCGGGATAAAATATAGCCTATGTTACGTTAGCCTGATATTATAGCTCTCCATTGGTGAAAGAATTTTTCAAATTGGTTCGGTGGTTTAAGCGTGAGAGCGTAACAAACAAACATCCTTACTTTCGCATTTATGATAGATATTGATATGAAGGATGCTAGGCCAAGTGGTGTCACCTTCTATACATGGTGACATCACCTTCTATAGACTCCTTTTATACCTATGTCCTTACGCATAGTCCAATCCATCTATCTCTTTATGGGTCACTTGCGATTCTTCCTCATTAAAAAAAAAATCATCAATCACACAATCATCAAAATCATCAACATCTCCACAATTGAAGATAAATTTATCTACTATAACCACGCTGATCAGACGGATTGGAATGGAGTTTATTTCGAGTTTTCCTTCTCTTGAATAGATGTTATCTGGGTATTACAATCCTTTAGTCGTCTTTTACGACATCCACGGGCAGTGATGGTGAATTGTATTCTTACTAAGCATATAGAATGAAAAAAACTTAGTGCTATGTAATTGGCTGGTAAAACAAAGGTGGTTATAATTAATTGATGAATCAGCATATATTGCTCATATTATTGTATTCATAACGTGTTTCCGATATCGGATATCATGAATGTGAAGCAAAAGCAGAAAATTGCTATATCGCTTTTTGACGTCAGATAACAATAAAAAGAAATTATGGCTTTAAAAATATACTCTTCATTTCACCACAACTTATATATATTTGTTGGAGTCGAATAGAAATAAAATCCAACAACAGACTTAATAAACTTGTATTCGTTACAAACAATATTTGATGTAAAAAAATATATTATTATGTATAAGGTAATGCATAATAAATATGGTAACTGTAGTAGTGCAATACGATGTAGTTCGCGAGATGTTAGCGAGCGAGTGATGGGTGGACTTGCTCAGCCGACGCGTTCCACCACCGATGCTATAACGGTACTTTTGAGACTCCACCCTTGTCGTCATGAAGACACGGCGTGAATATATGTCCTACTACAGAGCTCGAGCCTCCTCTACATTGAGAGGGAAATTGACCTACTATATTACGCTGGTCAAACGAATTGGTATAGGGTTTTATTTCGAGTTCTTCTTGCATAGTTTTTATATGCACAAAATATCCCTTAGTCAGCTTTTACGATACCCACGGGAAAGAGAGATGGCTAATGAATTGTATTCTTACCCCGTCTACAAATGGATAACCCACACTCTTCATTTAACAAGCAGCAAAATAATAATTACCTATATAGGGGGATATTTTTTATTTGTTTAAATGATTTTTTTTATATATATATCACAGTTTCTCATACGAGTGAGGACAGTACAAAAGTTTCAAATCAAAGATTACATTTTTATGTCTTTTTTTTTTAATGAAATACTATTATAAATACTAAATCTTGGGATAAACAATTTAAATTTTCATAAAATTAAAGTTATGTGCAAATTTCTTTGTTTTACATAATTAGAGGCAACATGGAAATAATAAAGATGCCATACCTAAAACATAGTATTTTAAATTCTTATATCATTAGATGATATGGGTTATAAATCAAAAAGCAATATTATAACAAACTCACTATTGTTTATGGTAAAAATATGACGAATACAATATTTCATACTCAATTTTTTCCTTTTGTTTAAAGACAACTCGTTGGTCTAATACCATTAGCCTGACTACTGACGGTGAATAACACGATTAGAAAGCGAGTACATAAATAGTTGCATCGTTTGGTTTCCATGAGTTAATAAAGTATCATTTCTGATCCGACTACATTTATCTTACTATATGTCCTAAGCCAAAGAGAGATAGTTACATAATCCTTTGAATTCAGCATATATGTAATTTAAATTTTAGCTAAAATATGCGTAGTTAAGAAAATAATTATAAAGTTAAATAAGTATTTCTGGATCATTTCGACGGGATAAAAAAACGAAAAGATCTTTAATTAACCGACTTCTAATGTAGACAATGTAGATATTATTCTAGATTTTTGTTGATTTTTCAAAAACCGCTTGTCATTTTGTTTTCCTGTCTCCCGCTTTGCCTAGGAGGGAAGTGGAATCTCTCTTTCCAACTCCTCCTCTTTAATCTTTTCTAACTAAATTTGTTGCGGGTCCCAAGACAATTAAAATCATATCCCGGGACTGCCTGAGGGTCAAACCTCGGTGTCATTTATGGAGACCATTGTGGATCCTGGCTTACAGGAGTTACAATGGTGGGAATGTGTGGTGGGATTAGTCCCAACCTACATAAATAAAAAAGAAAAAAAAACCGCTTGTCCGGTTTCGATAAAATTTCCTGGGACTATTTGGGAAGTTATACCCTTTCCAACAAACGTATTTTATCAAATCAGTTGACAAGCGACAGAGTTATGCGCGAACAAACTAAAAAAAGAAATACAGACATCCGAATTGAGAACCTCCTCCTTTTTTAGAAGTCAGTTAAAAACTTTTGAAATTATATATTTTTGGGCTTATAATAAAAAAAAAATAACCGCAAAAATTTTACTGTTGTGAAACTTGTTTCAGAGTGTTACCCAAAAATGTATAATTAACTACCTTGTAGTGACGGAGTCAGAATACATTTCACCACCCCATTTGTTGTCCGTAGTCAACTAAGGAACACGATATGCAGATAATATCGATGCGTTATATATCGATATTACGCACGAGAAGAAAATCTCGAAATGAAAAACCTATTCATGTCGAGATTTTACCTTTGACTAGCGAAGTATAGTAGGTCAATTTCCCTCCCATTATGGAGGAGCCTGAGCCCAAAAGTGGGATTTATATGACCTGATATGGCGATGATAATGATGATATTGATGAAATAATTCAATTGTTGTAGTTATTAATTATTTAAATTTATTTATTTTGATTAATAGTAAGCCAATGAATCGAACTTTTAAATCATGAATTTAGTAGTGAAATTAATAATACACTACAGAATTTACAGTAGACAACATCATACATAACTCCAAAAAAGGCGAATTTTAAATTTAACCAGCAATGGTACGTTTCTAAATAGACTCAAAAGAGAAAAACGTTAATGATTTCATTACACATCGAGAGGTGAGGATTCCGTCGGGCGGACCACTGAGGACAAGGAACTCGGCACTGGTGGTCGGCCCAAGGACGAAGGCGACATGAGTACGGGTGGATTGTGGACCCGCGCGCCGTCCTTTCGTCTCCCCAGACTGAATGGACGGCGTGTGCGCTTAACATAGCCCACCTATTTAAAAAATAAGGAAATGTGAAAGTTTGAGAAATTCTAACGATAACGTGTTATGATTATCCTGTTCTTATCACAATTACTTTGTATCGACGCAATACATACCTACGCCTCTTCCATCATACAAAATGGCAATAATTTTATGACCGGCCCTCTACCTTATGTTAACCCTCTTTAGAAATATTATTGTTGACCAGACGGCATCAAATAAAGTTGGCTTAGGTCGAAGTAAATTTCTTAGCCGCTTTTACAACAACAACGAGCAATGTAGGGATTAGTAATATTTGCAATCACACAGCGTGTGTGTTTTACTAATAATGTATCGCACTCTTGTAAAAATAAAAAAGAATGACCTAGAAAAATTTTCTTTATACTAAGAATAATCAAGTTGCCAACATCATGATTATAAAAGGTTCAAGATATATACAAAAATTATTGTATTTTACATCATCATCATCTCAGCCCACACACGTCCCACTGTTGGGCTCAGGCCTCCTCCACTATGTGAGGGAGATTGACCTCCAATACCACTCTGGTCAGACGTGTGGATCTGGACTCGAAACAAAACCCTATGTTTTGTTTCGAATTTTCATTCACTTAAAATGTTTATATGTAAATAGTATATAGTATTTTCTGAGAGAGTGATTTTCTTTTCTTTCTTCTGAAATAATAGTCTGATTACACTATGAAAGGTGGTGAACGTTTGGTAAATAAAGATGAATAACCGCAAAGATCTCGTAAATACGTACTTGTATATGTCACGAAAATAATAAACCTGATTAGGCTTATTTTACGGCTTTGGCTTTTTAATTACGTCTTAAAATAACGTATAATGAACAGGAAAAATAATTTCTTTTCAGAAATGTGGGTCTTAATAATTCTGTGGCCTAATTAGTTAATAAAACTATGTATACAATTTTAGCCTAATTCAAATTGAATATGAGACCTAATTGCTTTTCAAAATTGTATTTCTATAGTTTTATTAATGAATGAAATTTAAAGCCACGTATAATTATTATTTTTTTAGTAAATGACTTTAATTTAGTATATTAACATCGATATTTTATTTCTGTACGAAGACGGCGTAAGAATACACCATGTCCTATCTTACCCCTAGGTGTCGTAAGAGATGACTATGGGATATTATATCTTTGCAAGAGAAGGAAAATTCGAAATATAACCCAATACCAAACCGTTTGACCATCTTAAGTCAGACAGGTTTGTCAATTTCCCTCCATTCGTCGATGAGGCTCGAGCCCAACAGTGGAACGTATATCATCGTCATGATCATCATCAACGCAGCCCACATACGTCCCACTGTTGGGCTCGGTCCTCCTCCATAATGGAAGGGAATTGGACCTATTATACCATGCTCTCTCTCTCTCCTCTTGCTCGTGGATGTCGTAAAAGACGGTTAAGGATATAATATACATATAACATCTATACAAGAGAAGGAGAACTCGAAATAAAACCTTATGCCAACATGTTATAGTAGGTTAACTTCCCTCCTTCTGGGAGGAGGCTCAAGCCCAATAATAGGATATGTATGAGCTGAAACGAGATGATATTAATTATGAACAAATTCTTTGAATATGGAAATTTAAATAATTCCATCGGTGTTGAAGCTTGTTAAGAACACAGTTCATTTCATTTTTCTATAGGAGAAAAACCGTTAAAGACAACACCAGGGGAGTAGGAAGCAGCAGCATTCTCCAGGCAATTCATATTATCAATTGGGTCAATAAAACTTGATAATTAAGGCATCAGTCCCCTTACCTGACTTACGACGACTTGGCTTCGAATTACCTCACACTTTATATGAAAATGATAATGCAATCCGCAAATTGTTGTTCTGAGTCTGGTTGTAATTTGTGTAGGTTAAATTATACGTTTGTAAAATTGCAATTGCCCGCAATAAAAGGACACTTATAAAAATATTATTTTACAATATTATACAATTCTTCATGCATTGTTGAATAATTTTAATACATTGTTACTATACTATATCATGTTTATAATAGATACAATGTATTTTATGTATTATACGTATCATATTTTACAGGGTGTCTATGAAAAAAAAAGGACAACATACTGAGAATCAAATCTATACTAATATTATAAAGAGGTAAAATTTGTAAGTTTGTATGTAACGAATAAACTCAAAAAGTACTGGACCGATTTTAAAAATTCTTTCACCATTGGAAAGCTATAATATCAGGGAGTAACATAGGCTATATTTTATCCCGGTATTCCCACGGGAACGGGAACTACGCGCGTAAGGCGACTGAATCCGAAGCGAAGCGAGGGCGGATTGCTAGTATTAAATATTTTTCTTTAAGCAATATAATGGACTAGGTGGCGTTTAATTTATAAATAGTGATGTATTCTTAGATCCCTGTTTAAATTATGCAACTTATAACCTAATTGGTTTTTCATTAATATAAATAATAATAATCATCATCATCATCATCGCAGCCCACATACGTTCCACTGTTGGGCTCGGGCCTCTTTCACAATGGGAGGGAATTTGACCTACTATACCATGCTGGTCAGACATATTGGTATAGGGTTTCAATTCGAGTTTTTCTTCTATTGCACAGATGTTAGGTGCATATCATATCCCTTAGTCGTCCCTGACGACATTCACGGGTAAAATAAGGAGTGGTGAATTGTATTCTTACTTCGTCACCACACGGAACAATATAAATAATGTAAATACAAATTAATATCATGCTAATTAAGACAGTTTCGACATGGCCATAACTTTTAACGTGAAAGAATAAAAGTTTATTGTGAGTTATTTAATGAAACAAAAACTATATCGTATATTTTGTAATCCTTTTAAAATATGCTATAGTAAATTCTGTCATTTGACAAATATGTTTGGAGACTTTATCTAGCATAGCCACGCAAGTGCCCTAAACATTTTTTACGACATGTCTATAACAAAAACTGTTTGCTATTGTTGATTTCTTCATGTTTTCAAGATTATTAGGAATTTTCTATAGAAAGCTCGACATTTGGGACATTATCATATTATCGACAATAAGCTTGCCGCTTTAGTAATTCTATAATTACGGCAAAGATAATAATGTAAATATCACATTAGGGAAAAGTGATGAGTGTACAATTTTCGATACGCACGCACACCGTCACAAAAAAACCAACACCCTGAAGTTAGCTAATCAATATTTTTTACAATGCGCACGCACATAGTCACGAACTTCAACCAGATAATGCGTTATTATAAAATTTTTAATGTATTAAATAACCTTTTTCTATTATTAGTGTCGTTTTTTTCTATAAACGTAGGATAACGAAAAGGATAATTTTTTTTATCTTGTTACGCCAAAGAAGTGTAACTTAAGCATACATACATCAGGAAATTCACGCTTTATTGATGATTTTTTTTTGGACGGTTTTTTGATGATAACACTCTGTATTAAGGAATAAGTCCTTTTTGCGAGAGAATATAGATATGCAAATAACGGACACAGATTATGTGAATTGCACATAATTTTTTTGTTTTTTTTTTTTGCGGTCGGCGCACTCCTCGCACCACTCCGTCCGGGGCAATAGAGGGGCGTAAGCACGCACACCCACAACCCACCCTTAACACCACGTCGCCTTCTTCATTGGACCGACCATCAGAGCAGGATTACTTGTCGTCAGTGGTCGCCCCGACGGAATACCCCCTGATAAGTACCCTCCCATCAACATAAAATTGTTCAACGTTAGAATCGAATTCACGATTCTCGACATGAATGATCTATAGCTCGCTCCTACGCCATTTATGTTGATGATGTTGAATTAATTTCTTGTTTTGTTACGACACGAATATCCAAAACACATGTATCCAATATCCTTCTAAAACAATGTATATATATATTAAATACCCGTCTTATAATACGTAGAGTATTAAGGTTTTGTAAAAAGAGAGAATATGGTTGTTCATTTAACTTTCCACATCAAATGATCACAAGCTACGAATATACGTTTGATCAAAGAAGCTTTTGTTTATGCACTCGTCTGGCAATAATATCCCGCATTCGGTTTTCTACGATTCTTTTAACGAATATACATGTGTTGAAAGTTAATTGATATAATAATTTTATGAAAAGATATTTGTTACAGTAAAATGAGTCATATGGGCTGTGGCTGTTTAGCGTAACCTGAGTAAATATGTTAATAGCCTTTAAACTATTGACTATTGTTAGAAATTTTATGCGCCTCACGATTTTGTTATAATATTTTTCTTTTTTTTTTTGTGGGTGGGCTGCAGTCGGCGCGCCTCCGCACCACTCCGTCCGGGGCGACAGAGGGGCTTAAACACGCAACTCCCGCAACCCACCCGAAAACCACCTCGCCTTCGTCGTTGGGCCGACCACCGGAGCAGAGTTAACTTGTCGTCAGTGGTCGGCCCGACGGCATACCCCCTACTTGGGGTACCCTCCCATCGACCGACGTCCCCCCCTCGGGGAGGACGTCGGTCTTTCCTCACGCGGTCGGCCTCTTGGCGGGTGACGGACTAATCCCCGGTCACGTCACCCGCGGCCTCGGCTAGGATAATATTTTTGTCTGATCGATGACCTAGACTTATGACGAGAGTGGTGTAGGTAATGTACCTAGGACTCACCAAATTATTTTTTAGATTTCAGTTCCTCACCTACATTATTTTCAATATTTCGCCTTTATTTTCATTTAAACCGATTTTTTTTTATTTTTTTTTTCTATTTAATAGTTTTATCTCGTTAATTAATATTTTATGAGGTACACTGTTAATAACGTATTTTTAGTCACTTTAAGGCCACATCGTCCTCCTCGGGATACGAAATTTTGACTTTTGTACATCATCCCTGCTTGAATACCATTTGTAAGTTTGACAAAGATTTTTGTTCTGATGAGATGCCTAGATTTATATTTTAATGTTATTTGCATTCTATGATCCGCCATACACTGTATTCTACTTGAAAAACAAATATGAAATATGACATTTTGTGTCAGTATCTTACCAGCATAATCCACATTTATGAAATTTGTGACAATGTATCTAACTAATCGAGCCTTTCATTTGATACCCAGGTTGAGGGGGGCGTAAAAAAATATGTAACCCGCCATTTTGTAGCAGCGGCCATCTTGGATTTATAATCACATTGAAGATATTAAATTGTATTATCATAAGAACTAAAGCTATCTAAAGATATATCAGATCAATCTGTCAACAGGAAAGATATAAAATTTATATAAACTGATTTGACCTAAACGCTTGTTTAGGTCAAATCAGTCAAAGAACGGGTTAAGCTCAAAAAAACTATTTAAATTTAGTTTTATTTCGAATGTGTAAGATTTTCGTATACCTATATCGAGGCACAGAAATGATTATATCATAATAATATCTGATCTGGGATCTAATCTAAGCAATGTAAAAACATATAAATTTCCTGTACGCGAGTTTATCCCCTAACTTTTCCTAAATGGCCGGACTGATTTGTATGAAATTTGTATGTATCTTTATGTATATATTTCTTGTGTACTTGTGTATGTCACTGAACTCCTCCTAAACGACTGGATCAATATTGAATAATTTTTTTGTGTGTCAATGGGATTCGAGAATGGTTTAGATTCAGAATTGAACTCGGTAGATGGCGCTGCTGTCGATTTCAAGGAGAATTCCTTTTATTTTATTTGAACAGAACAACGTGTGTTGGGTCAGCCAGTAACTTAATAAAACAAAATTGAACCCAGTCGGTGCACTGCTGTCAGTATGTCACCAAATCTGATTTGCCGTATAATTCACCATAGTACAAATCACCATTTATATTATGGCGCTATTTTACGGGCAGGATGAAGTCTGCCGTGTACGCTAGTATGATAATAAATATTTGTGGCGTCCACGATGTATATTCTTACGTCATTAATAATCTGTTCATGCATTAATGCATAAGCTTGAACATTAGTTAGTGTCATTTACAAGTACTACGAGCAAGTCAGGACCTTACTCGCTGAAAATGAGATTTATTTCTTTATCATAAAGAAGCCAGGCAGATCGAAGGGTAGTGTAACCTGTCAAGCTGATTAATGCTTCCGTAAAGGTTCAATGCTGGTCAGCCATCTTTTTAAGCCTTTTGTAGTGAAAAATGGAATATTCTGGGTTTTGTACATAACTGTTTTTTTTTTTTTTTGAGTTTTTTAATGTGTGTAATAAAAAATAATATATTCTTTGCGTATCACAACAAATTATTTTCTTTTGTAAGCTCATAATAAGATACGTATTATATGGATGATCCTAAATAAATTTTACCTTATTAGTTTGCATTACGTTGGTATTTCGCACTACCAAATTTTATAATAAAGCGTATGGCTAAATATTATCTTGAGGGTTGGGTTTTTCTTCGTTCTTCATTGATGTTCTTTTTATGTGAAGCTTATAGTTATACCTATTGCCGCGTATAGAACTTTGCTGGGCCGCTGCCTACCGTGAAGTTAGTGAAGGGAGTGTGAATACGTGCAAGACGGTCCGGTGATATTAACGGCATCACCTTAACCCATCATATACAAATACCCTCAGAAAGTACGAATTTCGACTCTTTCGCTCACCGAACGGAGTGCCGTAACAAATTGCAATTATTCAGACGTTGATTTTCTACGAAATTATGATACTACCCTGCATGGATCGGCCCGCGGTTGTAGACAGAAAACTGTCGATAGTGTACTCTTACTTCCTTAAATAATTAAAAATATAAGATTAAAAGTTGTTATTCTTATGAAACTATAAAAATATTTGCTACACCATAGATCTAACGTTCGAAAACCCTAATATTAATAGTTAAACAGGTTTATATGACCAAAAATCAACTTCGTTTTGCCCGAATATGCTATATTTAATAAATAAATTTTCATCAACAAAAGAAGAACATGGAGGCATATGTGGGTCAACAAATTTGAAAAATAAGAAGTTACTTTTCAAACATCCATGGCATTCACGACCATTTGTTATTCGTGAAGATTAACTACCGTGTATTTATAACAACTGCCTACTCTCACAACTTATATTGTCTACTGTTAATCTATAGGTACCACTATATTCATACTACCCTACTATTCCATAGGTTACAAAGCAATTAGTGTGAGCTATACAAAATAAGAACTTTATTACTTAGCAAATGATCTGACCAATGCAAAGAAAAAGTAAAAATATTTCATAATTTGAGTATATTAGAATATTCTATTGTATGTTCAAGATTGACGGTTTATTTTAACATATCGTCAATATTATCACAGCTCCTATACGTCCCACTGTTGGACTTGTTCCTCCACATTGGGAAGGATATTAACCTATTATACGTGCTGGTCAGATGATTAGGTATAGGGTTTTATTTGGAGATTTTCTCGTCTTGCATAGATGGTATCTATCTCCAACGTAAAGAACTTTAATTAATTGAAGAGGTATGTTTGGATAATTTGTATCTATATATTATATAACAGTTTATAGCTTCCGTTTTAATTCTTCTTGTAAAAAGTACGTAAATTTTTACGATACGTGCGCACATCGTCACGAAAAATCGACACCCTGAAATTAGCCAGTCAACGTATTTTACTATGCACGCGGACCTCGTCATAAATGTCAACTAGATAATACGTCATAATAAAATTTTCATTAATGTATACAGTACTAAATATCTATTTTTTTCTATTCTATTATTAGTGACGTTTTTTTTTTTTACAAACGTGCTTTGTATTAATCCGCCACCCGCCGCGCGGCCGACGGCGCAAGGAAAGACCGTCCTTCCGGAGGGGGGCTCGTTGGTCGATGGGAGGGTACTTCTCAATAGGTACTCCGTCAGGCCGACCACTGACGTCAAGTCACCCTGCTCCGGTGGTCGGCCCAACGACGAAGGCGACGTGTCACGGGTGGGTTACGGGTGTGCGTGCTGACGCCCTTCTGTCGCCCAGGATGCAGCGGAGCGAGCAGTGCACTGATCGTAACCCACCCAAAAAAAGAAAACGGGAAGGTTAGGTATAGGAATTTTAGAAAGATTTTTATTTTGTTATACCAAAGAAGTATAACTTGTTACGTGCGTATGTTAACTACACATACACACTTTTTTTTTGTTGGACCAGCTATGGTCCAGTCATATCTGCCTTAATCACCCGGCATTCATCCCCATAACTGTACCATACTATAGACGTACCTCCTCACCACCATGTGGGTGGGCCACTGGTATAGAGCCTTCGCAATTTAGTCATACCCTAATACTATATATAATATTTGCACAAGAAGTAGGTAGATTATCTTTTTTTTTTTGACACTGATGGAAGATGCATTTATGCATGGCCCCCCTTGGTGGGCATTTTATGCGAGACTCACCGGGTAGCCTAACCTCCCAAAAAAATACCAACTAAAAATCATCAATGGCTCCACTAATCCGTTATTCTTGGAACGTCAGAGGGTCGCCTTTCGGCATTCAACTCGGTCGCCCCGACGGTAGGTCTGTTGGCCTCACCTTTGTGCCACGCTACGGAGGAAGAAGGTGCGCATACTGCTGGCGCCATCTACCTGGACGTCGTCTACGCAGAGGGTCAGCGGTGGCATCTATCTCGCGTTGTAAGTAGGTGGATTACCTAAATTAATTATTACTAAGTTCATATATTTAAAAATACTATTGCTAATAACGAATAACATTTCTTGAAATAAAAATATCTTATTTTGCAACCACACTCAACCTATGAACCTACCAATACACTCATCTATATTAATTACAAGACCATAATAGGCCTATACGCTACGGATGTTGTTTTCAGGTGTCTAAAAGCCGTATGAATTTAATTGACCTCTTCTGCTTAGTTAGGAGTTACATTATGGTGGTTTATTATGAAACATTATCTTTATTGCTCCATATTTTGCTACGTTGTTTCATTCTATGTATCTATTTCCAACATTGAATTGAATATTTTAATTTACATATATATTACGTTTTAATTTAAATATATATATTAATTTGTCAGGCCCTTTATTGTCGACCACGGGCTGCTAGGATAATAAAACAAAAAATGCATACATATAGTTGAAAAATGGTGTCTGCCTTTTAGAATTTAGTTAAGGTATCATGACATAAATAGCTTTTATTATAACATTTACGATATTTTATAGAATTTGAGTACACTTGAATGATTTTATTGTTTTAATTACGCGGAACGAGCATAATAACGTGATACTTTTCGTTTCGGAAAGATTTTTTTCAGCAAGTTATGTTTTAAATTTGGCATCATTAATTCATTATATAAAAATTTTACATAAGAATTTTCGTGAGGCATCTTATGATTAAAAAAATATATATCAAATATGCTTGTGTAGTTATACCTTCCAGTCTACTATATCAATAATAATAAATTATAAGAATTTCAATATAATTTACAGTTCACTTCTTATTATATCATTTGGTTTCTATTGATTTGCCTGCATATATAAAAATTTAAGAACATATATAAGTACATAAACTTACCATTACTGGGTGACAATTATATACATAGTAAAGTCTATACTAACGGTGCAAATTCATACGAATCTTCTAGTAAATATAAATATAAAAATGATTTTTTATTTAAAATAATGAGGTTGAAATATCACGAAAATGTCAAGTTGATTTCACCCTCAGATTTTTTTTTAAGATAATGAAGGTTTCGAGTAATCCGAATAGTCAAGTATTTTGTATCCGTAAGTCTTTTATCTTAAGATATTTTAACATCATCAACCATTTTCATATAAACTAGTCGTTTATATCAGAAATTATTTTATAATACAGTACAAGCATATGAGATGATACAGGTGGACTTTCTATTTGTTCAACTTATTCGCAAAGGTAATTTAACAACCATTTTTACATACTTAACAAATAACTATAGTTTTATATTTGTTATATACTGCACAACTTCGTTTGCGTTACATAAAAAAGAGACATGCTTGGAGAGACTGATTCGTGAGCACTTATAATGCACAACACAAGCAATGGCAATTCTTCAAAAGGAATATGTTTTTAACCCATTTATCCAATATCATTCACTGATACGCCGTTCCTTTTGATGTTAAGGTGATAGTATATAGCCTTATAGGCTTTAGCCTACCTCTATAAATTAGCTGTCCAACATTGGCAACATGTCATCATTAAATATCTGACACCAATCTAATCATACTTTTGTACAGGTCAATATCGTGACACTATATCCCTATCTACTAATATTATAAATGCGAAAGTAAGCTTGTTTGTTTGTTTGTTACGCTTTCACGCTTAAACCACCGAACCGATTTCAATAATTCTTTCACCAATGGAAAGCTATAATACTAGGGAGTAATATCCCTACTAATATTATAAATTCGAAACTAAGTTTGTTTGTTTGTTACGCTTTCACGCTTAAACCACTGAACCGATTTCAAAAATTCTTTAACCAATACAAAGCTATAATATCAGGGAGTGACATAGGTTATATTTCATCCCGGTATTCCCACGGAAATGGAAACTAGACGGGTAAGGCGACAGAAACCGAAGCAAAGCGAGGGCAGGTTGCTAGTAGGTTATATTTTATTCTGGTATT
The DNA here is from genome assembly GCA_032191425.1 of Lymantria dispar. Taxonomy (NCBI): domain Eukaryota; kingdom Metazoa; phylum Arthropoda; class Insecta; order Lepidoptera; family Erebidae; genus Lymantria; species Lymantria dispar. Next base: position 23,017,235 of record CM063452.1, on the reverse strand, counting down.
ACCACGGGAACGGGAACTACGCGGGTAAGACGACTGAAACCGATACGAAGCGAGGGCGGGTTTCTAGTTATTAAATAAATTCTTCATTTAGTTTTCCGTTTATTTTCAAGCAACAATGTCAATACAGGAATCTATTATCAACATTATCCTGCCCTTATCCTAATCACGTGGGGTCGACGCAACTTATTGTAAAAGGCATTTGCAATAGTTTTATGGCCGGTCGCCTGCTTGTCGTCAACTCTCTTTGGGAATACAATTGTTAACTAGATGGTCTAGCTCTGTATAATGCTTGTAATCGTCTTTTACGACACTCATAAGTAATGTACGGGTAAGCAGTATTCGTAACCGCCACCGCACAGTATCTCTATATCACGGGGAATTAGTCCGTCACCCGCCGAAAGGCCGACCGCGTGAGGAAAGACCGACGTCCTCCCTGAGGGGTGGGACGTCGGTCGATGAGAGGGTACCCCAAATAGGGGGTATTCCGTCGGGCCGACCACTGAAGTCAAGTAACCCTGCTCCGGTGGTCGGCCCAACGACGAAGACGACGTGCACGTGGATGGGTTGCGGGTGTGCATGCTTACGCCCCTCTGTCGCCCCGGACGGAGTGGTGCGAGGAGCGCGCCGACCGCAAACCACCCTCAAAAAAAAAAACCATCTCTACATCTATGTATATTTGTTTGGGTTTCTTTTTCGTCATTGACGGTAAAAATGGTTATTATTATATTGTTGTAAATAAATAATTCACACCAAACCACTATAAAGTTTAAAAGGTTTATTGTTAGCTCTGCGTTAGGTATCTATGTCGCACCTTTTGTATTTTTTTACCTTTAATTGATTAATGATACTATGCACATTTGTGCGCCACGGAGGATTAGTTACGACTATTTTATTATTCACTAGCAACCAGCAATCGCTTCCTTTCGGTTTCAGTCGCCTTACTCGCATAGTTCCCGTTCCCGTAGGCATACGGGGATAAAATATATCCTATGCTAATCCTTGATATTATAGCTTTCAATTGATGAAAGAATTTTTGAAATCGGTTCTGTGGTTTAAGCGTAAAAGCATTTATAATATTGGTAAAGATAAGGATTAGGTTGCTGTACTTATAGCATAGCGTATGTAAACCAAAGCCGCTGTGTGAGCAATATTCGCTCGTACAATATATGAAACATATTTTTTACGAGTATGTACTTATATACCTTACTAGCGACCCGCCCCGGCTTCGCACGGGTGCAATGCTGATATTAAATACACTACAGAAAAACTGTGAACGTTGTATATAATAAATTATAGTTTAAAAAACTAAAAAAAAACACGATTTCAAAATTGATTGAATTAAAAAATTTAAAATGAAACTGAAGTAATCAATTGAAAATTGATATTATTGAACAAAACACGTGGGGTGCTTGTGATAATAACTACAGATATAATAAACTATTGATAAAATATTAACAACAGTTAAAATAAAGCTCCCCTCGCTTTTTGTACAATAACATAAATTTTTCAATTGATTACTACAGTTTTATTTTTAATTCAATAAATTTTAAAAGAGTGTTTTGTTTTAGTTTTTTAAACTATAATTTATTTTTTACTTTTTAGTTTGGTTTATTAGATTTTGAGAACGCAACTACTTTGAAAAAGTCTCTGGCTCTGTTGTGCTGAGCCGAATGCCACACCAACGCTACATCCCGCAATTTTTAAATCTGTAATATCTTCGAAAATATTCATTTAAATCATATGCTGTAAAGGGCCATATAGATCTATATTAAATCTACAATGTATTTAAGGTATTTAATTGGATAAGGATTAATACTATATTGGTTAAAATTGCTTCGAAAATTAGCCATTATTTATCGTAAAAAGTAAATGACAAAAAATGTTATTGTGGGATATCCATAAGAGATAGACATATACCATCGTGGAGTTTTCTATAGACCTTTTCAATGTGTATAATACTTAGTACATTATTTTGATAAATCTCGTAGGGTTCAGCCTGCGTTTGCAATGTAAGCGGAAAAAAAATATTATTTACGACATCACATTAAAAACCTCAAAAATAACAGTATTTCTCCACTATTTAATGGATGTTATTATACATATAAACCTTCCTCTTGAATCAAAATCTATTAAAAAAGCCGCATCAAAATCCGTTGCGTAGTTTTGAATATTTAAGCATACATAGGGACATGGGGACAGAGAAAGCGACTTCGTTTTATGCTATGTAGTGATATCTTTAAAATCATCCAATCTAATCAAATAATCATCATTGTCACCATGGCGCGTAACTCACCGTCCGATTCGTCTGGGATGACGGGAGAATGTGGCGAGTGCACCCATAGCCCACCAACTCAATACCTCTCTCTAGTGCCAAATGGTTGGGCCACTCGCACCCGACCTTGTGGTTGTGTGTTCAGCTATACATTAACCACAACAAAAAATTAGTTTTTTTTCTTTTTTACAAAACTTATCAAAGTATAATGATCTGAGAAATTATGTGTAGTTTAATTTAATTTTAAATGTGCAAATTATTTATTTATAAGTTAAGCCTTTTAGATCATCTCATCTTCATCATCCGAGCCAGTGTTGGGCAAAATGCAATCAGATTAATGATAAAAATTATGATTCCATTTTGTAATCATCAATCATGATTACAGATTAACCTAAGTAATCAAAAATTCCGTGTGGTGACGCAGTAAGAATACAATTCACCACTCCCTATCTTGCCCGTAGATGTCATAAAAGACGACTAAGGGATATAATACGCATATAACACCTATGCAAGAGAAGGAAAACTAGAAATAAAACCCTATACCAACCTGTCTGACCAGAATGGTATAATGAGGTCAATTGCCCTCTTATTGTGGAGGAGGCTCGAGCCCAGTAGTGGGACGTATATAAACTGAAATGATGATGATGATGAATCAAAAAGTAATCATACAGAGTTTTATTCATTTCATTGATCATTTCAGATCATATATGTCCCATTGTTGGGCTCGAGCCTTCTTTAGATAGAAAAGGAAACTGATGTACTATACCACGCTAGTCAGAGGTGTTGATATAGGGTTTAAGTTCAGGGTTTCCTTCTCTTGCATAGATTTTATATGTATATTAATCCCTTAGTCGTCTCCTACGACATCCACGGGTTAGAGAACGGATGGTGAATTATATTCTTACGCCGTTACCACACGAATTTTATAGCGTAAATCAACTTTATTTGTATTCAACTTTTGTCATCGAATTAAATTTATCCCAATTATATGAGACTAATCATCATAATCAATGTATTTTAGACTTTCACGTGTGTTATTTATACTACAACTTATATTGCATTTCAACAATATTTACTTTCTTTTCACCTCTCCAATTATACTCTGATCATCGCTGCCCACTCCTAGCGGGCGGCGCGCGATGGGTGTACAAAATAATCGTCATACTTATAAAATAACCTTTGGGCAAAAATACAATAACTATTCAAAGTGTTTATTCCATCATTGGACTACCTTTAGAGTTTAGCAGTCAGAAATGTACAGAAAGCGGTTGTTTATATACTTAGTTAAGTTTGCTTACCTTCATGTCGTAAACACGTTCATGCTTTATTACATACAGGTTTTTATTCGATCGCGACCTACTACTAAAATATTGAATCCACCAAATATCAATAATATAATTTCGATTACTGATTACTTTAGTCACGATTAATGATTACACAGTAATCATGATGGAATATAATCCAGATTGATGTAATCATGATTACTTTCAATCAGATTATTAATCTAATTACAAATATAATCGATTACGCCCATCTCTGATCTCAGTTCATATATATCCCACTCTTGGGCTCAGGTCTCCTTTATGAGAGGGAATTTGATCTACTATACCAGGTCGGTCAAACGTGTTGGCATAGGGTTTTATTTAGAGTTTTTCCTTGCTTACATATATCATCTGCATATTACATCCCTTAGCTGTCTTTTACGACACACGGGTCACGGGAATCGTATTCTTATACAGTCACCACACGGCCTTTAGTCAATCTCAACTTACTCGTTTCTAAGACGATATGCAGTAAAAAGGTTCATACAATCAGATCTCGAGGTAAAAGGGTTTTCTCTTAATATTGAGTCTTTGTTCAAATATGTATTACAGTTTAATATACAATGTATACATATATTGGACCTGATCTTATGAATGGAATGAATAAAAAGCATCGGCATATTAAAACGTTTCAATAATTCATATTTTGTAGGTAGTAATAATAAACAAAATATTTATAAGAAGAGTTTCATTTCATGAGTACATTGGTTGCTTTGATATTGAAGTTTGATACTGGTTATTAGTAGATTATATTGATAAAACATAAGTACATGCGTTTTAACTGAAATAAAAAAAAAATATTTTCGCGCCTTTATTTCATACATCCGTACATCAAAGCTTCAATGTTGCTGTTGAACATAATGTTCATGACCAAGATACGAACTATTTGCATCATGTCGTTTCGCTCGATAGATGGCGTGGTTGTCAAATTACATCGTGATATGATTGTACGGTAGCAGATACAATATGTATTTTTTTTTCAATAAACAATGGATCGAATGATTGGAAGGATGAAGGCGACGACTAGTCTCTTACTTGCGCTGTTTAAACTCAGATCAACGATAGATCAGCATACAGTGGTTTTATTTAGTACATTCCTCTTGTGTTCTCTGAACCAGCTTAGTTCAAACCAGATCAACTGCCTATCAGTTTGGTAGTAATCACATAACTCCCATGAGATTTCGACTTAGAACAGTCTTGTGCAACTACATTCAATGACACTCGACTATTTTAAAGATTAATTTAGTCTATCTCGTACACTTCCAGCCTCCGTATATGTACTTCATCGTACAATTTGTGATCGCCACTCAAGAACACAAACACTTATCTGTCCCATAAATGATGTGGCTTGTCCATCTCCATTGCATCCAATCCCTAAGTTGCCCATTCCATAGCTCACTGGGATGACTTTGAGTCTAGTTATGAGGCTGAGAGATAACATATTAATGCTTTTATTTATCACTGCCGATGTCACAAATGAATGGCGTTTACATATTTTTTTGTTGAACAAGAATGTTAGAATCATATTACATCTTTGTTACATCCTTACGCAAACTAGTATGTTCTATATATGTAAAGGTCTGTAAATAAAACTACTTTATGGATTTTATCATAAAAACAACTATAGGTATAATGTTTGCTTTGACTTTTTTGAATGTATGTAGTTCTAATTATTATGTAGCCTTAAGTTGGTACGTAATATATTATAAACGATTATCTCGGTCGAAAACCTAATTCGCTCTAAAAAGCGTAAAGAGAAAATGAAAAGCAAAGCGTTTAATCTTTCAAAACAAGTTTACAACAAATTACTCAAGTAATTTTATTAAAAGCGGTCTCGTGTTGTGTGATTGCGAGTATAATTTACCATGTGGTACTTACAGCTACTACAAATTTTTCAAGTAAGTATATGTATTTTTAATATACTGGAAATTTTCTTTGCTTATAAGTATTGTATAAAATTAGCTGAACAGCATAATTACGTCATAATATTCTAGAAAATAGAAATCACTACCCCATCTCCATTGGTTATGAAATTCTGAAGGTTCATGGCGATAGAGAGAGAAGGAGTTTTTGGGCCATTTTGCCACCTCTACATCGATTTAGTGTAGGCTCTTTGTATTTTTCTCATGCCCAGTCATAATTTATGGCATAGTTTATGGTTATATTTTATGACGCTGAAATATAACTATTTATACAGATTGTCACCATTCAGCTTATCGTCACCCATTGCTGGGTGTAACCACAGTCTTATGCTGCCTGCATCCAACGATGCCCAGTAATTTTATCAGTTCGTCCATCTACCTAGCTTGCGTCCTACACAGCGTCATCCGATACATGGTCGCCACCCGAGAATATTTCTTTCCCAGTGATTGTTGATTCATCGAGCGATGTGACCTGCCCATTATCACTTCAGTTTGCTAGTTTTTCATGCTATGTCAGTTCTTCTATGGTTTGCTTATTTCGGATCTATCTCGCATAGAAATCCCGAGTATAGCCCGTTCCATAGCGTGCTAAGAAAATTTGATTTTTTATAGAGCCTACATTTAGGGATCACGTTTCTGGTAACACACACACTGTGCTTTCTGATATTGAGATATGTTGGATATGAAGATCCTCTTAATTTATGAACGCTGCCCAACCAAGCTGGATCTCTTTCTCGGAATTAGATATACCTAACTGGACTGTTTCTCCAAGTTAGACATAATAATCGTGAATTTTGAGAATGGAATTGCTAACTAGAACTGTTACTGCGCATGAGCATTTGACATGATTTTCGTCTTGTCCACGCTTGGATGGGTGGGTTTACGAATCCCACTAGTTGTGATACCCTTAGAGATTATTGAGCATGGTTCCAAGTTAACGCATTAGATAGCAATCAAATGACGATCTATTGAAATTAAATTTTTGACGAACTAAACGTTACATAAACCAAACATACGTTTTTTTCTGGGATTATATTTAGCAAAATACGAGTATATAATAAAAACATATCAATAATCACACTAAGTAAACTTTTACATAATATGAGATAGGTAAATAATACAATATTAATATCGAGAATCCGACCCTTTTCATTGGAAATGCGTATGCATACTTTCTGGCTTCGTTTCTTAATAATGTAAGTAACGTAAGGGCAACAGGTGTATCCAATTTATTTGTTTTTTATATAGAATATAATATACCAAAAGTAAGTGCTATTTATTATTCTTAATATAAATTAGGTTGTAAATAAAACTACTTTTACGGATTATATCGCGTTTGTATTTGATTTATGATTGCCCGACGTTTCGAACACTTTGCAGCATTCATGGTCACGGGCGGACTAAGGTGTTATAATCCGTAAAAGTAGTTTTATTTACAATGTGTAGTGCTAGCGTAAACATCAGATATCATTATATAAATTAGGTTATTTATCAAAATCCACTTTTTGATATACACTTCATGCACATACGTATAGGCTGTTAGACCATTCCAAAGAATGACCTACCTCCTGTCATGTGTTTATATAAGGTTTAAGTGGAGCACGCTTTCGCGGTAGATAGCTGTGTGTCCTTTTGACTTTAATAAGGCTGACGTAGAAATTCTCAATTAGCGGTAGCTGTGCTGTACTTGTTGTTGCCATCATAGACACCAGAAAAAGACCAATTGGGTAATACTATAATCGATCCCTTGGCGAACAGGTTAGTGATCGCAATTGACGTAATAAATCACCCAATATAAGTAGTCCTTCTGTCGATTACTTTTACTATCACTTAAAATATTTTTACAACTTCTACAAGGAAATAACAAGTGATGATATATTATCTCCAAAATCTGTAATACTTATTTATAATATTACTAATACCGTGGAGCGTATAAATTAATATTGACATATTTGGAACTAGCTCTTCCCCTTAACTTCGTAAGCATATACATAACGGCCCGTTCACGACCTTGCCGCTGTGAGCGGCGGCTAAGCGCGGAGCGGCGCACAGTGGGAAAATCGCGTATGTTTCGTTTCAAAACTCCGTATCTCAGTTGTTTCAAAACTAAATGAACTGTTATTTTGCACACATATACTTGAATGTTTAAAGTTTAAATGAAACAACTTTGATTTTAAAAAATCTGTTTATAAATTAATTAAAAATACATGAATTATATAAGAAAAATACAAAATATGCTTGTTTAATTTACATAAAATGGTAGAACATAGTAATAACATATTATAAACGTATACTCTACTACTACATACTATATATACTAAAATGGCAGACCAAACTAAAAAAAAAATTGTAAATATAACTACTTTTACGGATTATATCGCCTTTGTATTAATTATTTATATATGTATTATATATTAATTTATATATTTTATTCCATTACAAGGACTTTCACATGAAACGGTTTTGACACGGCTTTTTATGGGGCTTTACCAGCGTGCGACGCTCGGCACGCCGCGCCGCTCGCCGCTAAGACCAAAGTCGTGGCCAGGCCGTAAGAGAGACATGAAGCATCGATGGCACCTTAGTTCTCCGGGTTGAGAGCCCTCAGCGCTCACCCATAGTCCGCGTCAAGCTGTCAAGGCCATCTGCGGCCAACAGCTGTACACACACAAAAAAAAAAAAAAAAAAAAAAAAAAAAAAAAAAAAAAAAAAAAAAATCGATGGCACCTAACGAATAGCACACGTGAAGGAAGTTTTATTATAGTAATAACTTTTGACTGTTTTTGTAAAATTTGTCATTAATTCTCCGTTGCTATAGACCGTAGCGGGTTTTTATATAGCCTATTACCCTTCCTTGAAAAATACGCTATCAAACACAAAATTTTTTTCATTCGAATCAGTAGTTCTTGAGATTAGCTTGTTCAACGAAATAAACTCTTTAGCTTTATAATATTAAGTATAGATAACGAAATAAATATATTTTATAAAAGATTATCGCAACCACAGCAACAAGAGACCGCTTTTAATAAAATGACTTGTGTAATTTGTTGAAACCTTGTTTTGGAAGATTAAATACCTTGCTTTTCGTTTGCTATTTACGCTTTTAAGACTAAATGAGGTTTATAACTAAGTTTGTGTATCATCAAAAACTTACATAATGTTAAAACAACATTATTTCATATAATAAAAAAAAAATATATATATTTTTACATGTCCTGTCTACGACGGAAATCTGTTTTCACTAACAATCTTCATATTTTATGAGAAATAAAACCTTATATGGTTTAGTAATATATTTACATAAATATTACGAACACTAAACTGCGCTTATTTTATCATCAGGAGCAGTTACTCGCACTTGTACGACCACATAAAGACTGTCATCTTTGACTTATTCCGCCTACCATGTTCAATAGAACACAACCTTGTAGAAGGAGGTGGCAGTAGACAACGTTAGTTTTAGTTCAATAATTTCAATATGAAGTGCTTCGTTGTGTCTTTCAGCACAAGGTTTCTAAGGAAAAGGTTTTCTGAATTAATAAACATTCAGCTCAGTACTTGGGTAACTTAACCTATGTAATAATTCGTGATTATAAATACACATAGATCATAGGTTAAACCCAATATTCAAAATTGCTGTGCTTTACTATTTAGTATTGTCAAATATTAGGAGGAATTTTATCAATCGGCAGCCTTAGCAGATTAAAACTAAATACAATATGAAGTTTATTTCAGTTCAGTGATGCTTCAAGCAGACCTATTTTCGTGGCAAATGCGATGCACTTTGAATAGTCTCGACATTTGACTCACTGGTTTATAAATATATACATTGAATTGAAGAAGTACAGCTTATAATATAAACAGATATTTTTTTCATGCAATGATACCGAGAGAAGAAATAATAATTTAAGGTTCAAAGGAAAAAAAATAATAAAATTGTGATTACTGTATTATAAACGGGCAAATTTTTAAGTTCATTTCGCGTTTAAAAATATTACAATTTATATCAGCAATTTTTAACAAACAGACTTTTCAAACTTAAATTATTTATAATTCTTTAAAGTATATGAAAGATAATAACGCAAACGAAAATTCTTGTACTTTAATTTTGAATAATCTATCGTTAACGGTATGATCCTATATAGCACATTGTTCGTATAGTTACGAAGTAAGAATACAATTAACCACCTCTTTTATGCCTGTGGATGTCTTAAAAGACGACTAAGGGATTTTTCTGTGTGGTGATGAAGTAAGAATATAATTTATCACCCCCTCTCTTCGCATGGATGTCGTAAAAGACGACTAAAGGTACGCAGATATCAACTGTGCATAATAAGGAAAACTCAAAATAAAATCCAACACGTCTGATCAGTGTGGTTTAGCAGATCAATTTCTATACTGTATGGGTTGAGATGATGATGCCTACAGAAAACAAGGGATTTTTACAGGTAAAGTCGATGTAAGAGCAACAGTGCGGAGTACTACTCCATGCTGGTTAGATGTGTTGGAAACAATTACTATCGATATCGTTTAGTTCTTTTCAGCATTCACAGACACGGATTTGATCATAAACTGTTGAAAGATTTTGGATTTTATTGCATAAGAATAATTTTGTTTCGTATGTACAAATTTTGCGATTGCAAAATATCACCTGAAGTTCTAGAAAATGTAAAAGCTTTGAAAATAAAGAACTGTGCCAATCTATGGCCAATATTAAAACGTGTAACAGAAACATAATTTACGTAATTTGTACGTTAATTACGATTTGATCAATAGTTTTGATATATAAACGCTATAAATCATAACGTATGAAATATTGGCGAGTTTATTATGGCTTTGTAAATGCCCAGTCCGTGAATTTGTAGAATGAATTATTGAGTATGTCAACTACTAAATTATAACTGATTTCCAGCTAATTAGATATTGTGGTTAGAAAATTTGTTATAATGTTAAAATTCTAACTGGTGGTTAATATTAAAATAGTTTAATCTTTAAATATATATTTCTTGTGTACGTGTGTATGTCACTGAACTCCTCCTAAGCGGCTGGACCGATGTTGGGGGAAAAAAAATTGTGTGTGTTCGAGGGGATTCGAGAATGGTTTAGATTCACAATTGCACCCTGTAGGTGGCGCTGCTGTCAATTTCAAGGAGAAATCCTTTTATTTTATTTGAACAGAACAACGTCTGTTGGGTCAGCTTGTTGATATTTAATAAAAAATATATTGCTTTATCAGCGCATAATTAAGGGTAACGACATGACTTAGCTACCGACGGGCAGTATTATTCATCTTTTTTTTCTTAGGGTTTGGCCATGATCATCGGCCGAACGGACGGGCCGACCATCGGTTCAAGGTAACTTGTCTTCAGTGGTCAGCCCGACGGAATACCCGATCGCGAGATACCCTCTCCTCTCGACGTTCTCCCTCAGGGACGTCGGTCGCTGTCGCGCGGTATTACTCATCTACCTAGGTTATAGATTTTATTTTTTTACAATTGGTGCCAAACGAGGCAACTGGTTGTAAGTAATACTCTCGCTCATTGATCTCTGCTAGGCCGCTGCCCAACGTGAAGAAAATAAAGGGAGTGTGAATACGTGAAATAAGGCAAAAGGCATCACTGAAACCCACCACACGTAAACACCCTCAGAAAGTTGGCCTTCCGGCTCTCTCATTTACTGGATGAAGAGCAGTAACAAATTTATATATATAGCTCAGACATCGATTATCTGCAAGAGTGTTGTACTGCCCCGGATGGACCGGCTCGCGGCTGTTGACAGAAGACTGTCAACAGTGTATAAAACAGCTACCACATATAAAAACCCCTAAAATATGTAAAAATATTATACAGGTCTCTATTATAATCAGATTATTAAGCTAATTCTTAGCTTTTATTTGACTTAGTAAAATAGTAAACAGAACTACTTCACGAATTTATTTATATTTGATTTTTGATCGCCCGACGTTTCAAACACTTTGCAGCGTTCATGATCACGGGTGGACTAAGATGGCTCATTATCTCCCCGATACAGAAAATTAGTTATTAATGATTTACTCACATTTTGATACAATGCGTCAATATTTCGGTCGGACAATCAAAAATCAAATACAAACGCGATAAAATCCGTATAGTAGTTTAATTTTCTAATTTTCAACGTGTAATACTCGCGTAAACATCAGAAGTCACTATTACCAAAACTTTTACAATATATATAATGAAAGAAGTAGAATATATTTGATCGATCCCAACTAATTACGATAAAAGCAGGACGACAATGAAGTGAAATTCAGACATTACTTAATTTTTACCATACGTGTGTAAAGCTGTGTGGTGGCGTTTACGAATACTAACAACACATTGTTCGTGACGTAAAAGATAACTAAGATTGTAAATGTCTGTAATAACGATTACTTGTTGGACGTGAGACACCTTAGTCCGCCCGTGACCATGAATGCTGCAAAGTGTTCGAAACGTCGGGCAATCATAAATCAAATACAAACGCGATATAATCCGTAAAAGTAGTTTTATTTACAAGATAACTAAGAGGTTAACTTCAACCAGGTTTAACTCCATCTGAAGCCGTTTAACTCAATCTGATGTCCTTTGGTCAACATATTCTTAAGGAGAGTTGACGTCAGGTAGGCGGTCGGTCATAAAACTATTGCCAAAACTTTTGCAATATGAACCATGTGAAAGAAAAGTACATGTTCCCCAAGTAATTGTGATAAGTCCGAGGTTCTGATGAGATTGAGTATGCTTTTAACAATTGACATTTTTCAGGGTAGTCGGAAACTTATGTCGTCTTATTAATTTTTATCGAATAAATGAGGGCAAGACAAGAAGGGTAAGTAAACAGCGCAAGTGCAAGAGAAAGAAAATAGAACTGCCTCGATACTTATATATACGTCGTTTGTCTCTCTTATAGAGAAAACTTGTGCTTAACGTAACATATAGAGCTGAAAGATAATAAAATAATAATTTAAAGTGTAAAAAAACATTATTGTCTTACTTTCCTTGTAATAAATAGCGATTTAACTACGTTATTATGTCATTTTTTTGTAATCGTTATCATTTTCTAGCTTAACCAAATTATGTAAAAGTTAAAATTTCATAACAAATGATCTGACTGTTCGAATGGATATGAAATTTCTTTTTATACAAAGTATCTAACATCTCTATAACTCTATTGCTGTGTGGTAGCGGCTTCGAATACTACCAACCCTTGCTTTGCTCGTGGGTGTCGTAAAAGACGACTAAGAGCCCTAGATTGACCCGGACCAACTCCATCTGGTACCATTTGGGTCAACGATTACATTCCCAAGGAGGGTTGACGTCAGGCAGGCGGCCGGTCATAAAAGTTATTGCCGAAACTTTTTGCAATATGTCAAAACAGATGACATATTGCGTCGACCCCAAGTAATTGGGATAAGAGCAAGATGATGATGATCTAACATCTCTATAACTAAAAAAATATTCTAAGATTAAAAGGATCATGCTTCAATCCAATCTGCTGAAGATTAAAGGAGACTAAATATATCGATATTCACTTAAGCAGGGACCGGTGAATAAATATGCTGTCCAGACTACAGATTTCATATATTTCGGCGTATTTTTCAATGAAACGTTTTAATATGTATATTGCTCAATGATTTTATACGTCGTTAAAATAAGCGGCAATTAATATTACGAACATTGAATTGCACCTGCCCAATTTGTTTCTGCGCCACCTTTGGTCGACTGGTAGAAAATGCTTAAGGCATTAAGTCCGCCTTGTACCTTTTTTTTTTGTGTGAAGAAGTTATAAATAAATATTACAATTTAATACACAGTACCCAAATAACCGAAATGTGCTTGTCAATTCTTTTTTTTATGGGAGCTTGTGTTGTTCTGAATATTATATTTATGTAGATAATAATAGATATTCTCACAAAAAAAAATGGAATATAGGCGAAAACTAAGGACTGCCACTGTTTAAATTAAGGGACTACTCGATTACCCGACTGAGCCATTATTTATTAATGGCAATAGCTAAATTTACCTTCACATTCTAATTATATTTTATTTCATTGTCTGAAAACCCTAAGGCCGCAAATTCGGAACGGCGGGACGTGCAGCGGCGCGTTCCAGCGTGTATTGTCGCGTGCAGCGTCGCGTTGAGCGTGCACGCAACTAGTTTACGCTAGAGCGTGCGTGCGAGCCTGGCGTCCAAGTACGTTGACCAATTAGAGACCGTCATTCAAGGGTGTGTCAAGTGTCATCACGTCAAAGGAACGATATTACGAGACATTCGTGTATAATTGTTGTTGTTTGTTTTGTTTAATCTACGAATACGATCCTACCGGGATAGTATTAATGTCAACATAATGTCATTCGAAATGATAATTAGCGAAGTGCAATCACGGTCGGCGTTATGGCTTTCAAGTCACCCATTATTCACATAAATAATTAACATCTTGAAAATTCATTTTCTTCTAATAATACGTCAATATCTTCCCATTCCATATTTTGTTTATGAACACACCGCTTCTTTTACTGGCAAATCTTAACATACTGAATAAAATATCACTTGTAAACGCTCGTTAAAACGTCAAAACACTGATCACACCGCTTAACTACACGCTAAAAGCGCTGCTACGAATACACCAACAGAGAAATCCATACGATCAGTAATCGAGCGTGTGCGCTCAAAACAACGCGCCACTGCACGTGCCGCCTTTCCGAATTTGCGGCCTAATACTAAACTATACTAGATCGATGTATCCCTTCCAATTCCTCCTTTATATTAAATTCTATTTGACATTCTAAATATATAGAAATATACAAGAATTTACATATATTAAATAGATAGATATAGGTAAAATAAATAAATATAAAAAAAATCGTGTGGTGACGGAGTAAGAATATCTCATAGTCATGTTTTACAATACCCACGGTATTGTAAAACATGACTAAGAGATATAACCCGTATATAATATATATGTAAAAGGAGGTAAACTCAAAATAAAACCCTATAATAACTCCTCTGACCAGCGTGATATTGTAGATATATTTCATTCCTATACAGGAGTATTCGAGCCCAGAAATGAGACGTATATGAGCTGAAATGATGATGATGTTGAGACAGATATAAAAAACTAAAATATTTAACACCCACATAGAAAGAAATTAAACATTATATCAAAAACCGATTACTAAGATTTATAATATATAGTTTAAATAATGAACTTTTATATACGCACTACAAAATATAAAAAAAGAACCATGGCTGCGAACCATGAGTCTCAAACAGTGCAAACACGATACATAAATGATTGTTCTGACTATAAATTTCATTTGTGATCTATAATTTTATATTTGTAGGGCCTTTAGACATTTAAATATTATTCCTTAATAAGTATGGTAAAGTAGTGCTCCCGCCAAGACGAGCAATATATAGCGGAAGGACAATACTGCCTTTTCTCAAAGCGTTACGTCGATGTTTTGAACCCTCAACTTGGTTTAAACTTGGGTTTAAATTATACTAAATAAACGGATTTTGTAAATAGCAGATTTATTAAATACGCCAAGTTACAATTGCATAGATATTATACTTTAAATTTTATTGATATTTGAAAAAAATTGATTTGGTCACTGACTGATCATCGTGAAAATTCATGGCCACTGCCAGTTTAAAATTTGATCTAAAAGCTGAAATTTGGTATGTAAATTAGTACTAGTACACGAACAACATAATTTTTATGTCTCAACAGGGGATAGAAGTTTCCCCGGCGGAGTTATGGTACATGTGAAAACGTTCCCATGACTTCGTCGTTGCCGAGGGACAGGAACAGCTTGCGGTTTTTGTCTGGTAGTGGCATTGAGAATAAATCGACGCTAAGCTCGACATACCCCACCTATCGGAGGTGGGCATGCGGAAAGATTTCATTTTCCTGGGCGAAAAAATAGAACAGGAGATAGAAGTTTGTGTGAAACACAAATTTTGATCCCAGAGGTCTGAAAATTGATATAGGGAATTATTTTTAAAAATAATGATATACATATATACTTTAAGATTTTTAGTAGTAGTAATGTTTTATATGTAAAAAAATATAGGTAAATTTGAAAAATATAGTGACATTCATCATGTAAATACCCGGAATAAGCACAAATTAGTTGTACATAGTACTCGTCTTCAACGAGTTAACAGGTCTTTCATGAGGCAAAGTATACGCTTTTACAACAAATTACCGAATACTATCTGAGATATGCCAGTAAATAAGTTCAAAAAAGCTATCAAGAGTAGATTTTATCTAAAAGGTTATTATAAAATCTCAGATTATCTTGATGATAACTCGGACTGGCAATGAGCAGCTCCTCATACAGGAATTTCCTCATTATTACAATGATAGAAATTACGCACATGTTTATTTTTTTTTTATTGTTGCTATTATAATTGTAAAGTGTAGCGTGTTTTGCCATTCCGCAGGCTCGTCCCGCGGCTCGTCGGCGTGGCGTCCGCCCTACAATGGCTGATGCCGAATGTGGGCGGACCGAGCGCGGCATGTCGACAGCTGTACGCGGGGGTCATCCGGTCGATGGCCCTCTACGGCGTACCGGTGTGGGCGGGAGCCATGACCGCCCGACTTAGGGCCCTTCTGTGGCGTCCACAGAAGGTCATGGCGGTCAGGATCATCCGCGGGTACCGCACGGTGGCGACGGAGGCGGCGTGCCTATTGGCCAGGACTCCCCCGTGGGACCTGGCGGCCGTGGGAATGCTCGCCGACTTGTATCGGCGGGTGTCGGGGGTGCGCGGGGGGGCGGTGTTGTTTCCCTGAGGGTGCTCACCGCCTGGCGCGTCGACGCCCGCCCAGACGTCATCGCCCGTTGGGCAGACCGGCTGGAGAGGCCTCGATACGGTGTTTGGACCGTGGAGGCCTTCCGGCCGGTGCTGATGCGGTGGTTGGAAAGGCGGCACGGGGTGCTTTCCTTCCGACTCGTACAGGTCTTGACGGGGCATGGATGCTTCGGCAAGTACCTGTACAGGGTCACTAGGAGAGAGAGAACTCCGTCCTGCCACCACTGCGATTGCGACGAGGACACGGCGCAGCATACGCTCGAGGTCTGTGCCGCTTGGGCAGAGCCGCGTCGTGAACTCGTTGCAATCATCGGTGCCGACCTGACGCTGCCGACCATCGCTAGGGAGATGCTCGGCAGCATCAGGAATTGGGACGCGGTCGTAGCCTTCTGCGAGGCAGTTATCTCGCAGAAGGAGGCGGCGGGTCGCGAGCGCGAGGAGCACAGCCTCGATGATGCGACCCGCTGCCGGCGACTGGGGCGGCGCAGGCGGGATTACCTGCGTGCAATGCCGCCCTAGCCGAGGCCGCGGGTGACGTGACCGGGGATTAGTCCGTCACCCGCCGAGAGGCTGACCGCGTGAGGAAAGACCGACGTCCTCCCCGAGGAGGGGACCTCGGTCGATGGGAGGGTGCCCCGGGTAGAGGGTATTCCGTCGGGCCGACCACTGATGACAAGTAACCCTGCTCCAGTGGTCGGCCCAACGACGAAGGCGACGTGGTGTTCGGGTTGGTTGCGGGTGTTGCGTGCTGGAGCCCCTCTGTCGCCCCGGATGGAGTGGTGCGAAGGCGCACCGACGGCAGCCCACCACAAAAAAAAAGCGTGTTTTGCCAAACCATTTTTTTTTATTGGATCTGTGCTTTATGTTTATGGCAAATGATATTGGTCATGCTCACTGAAGGGTCTGCTAGCGGTAGCTATGAGGAGCGGGTCACTCCCTTCCCTCCATTATGGTTGAGGGGAGTGATGGCTGCTCTAGTAGTTAACCCTTAATTTGGCAAAGTTTAAAATGCAGTAAAAACCATTTTTTTTGTTGTAGTTGTAATTGATACACATAAAACGATTATAGAAAATTAATAAAAATATCGGCAAAGCTTAGTTTGCCTGAAAACTTATGTATGCCACAACATACATTGCCAATTTCTCAATATTATATCTTATCGATTTGTTGTATTCTGGGACATACATTGCCAATAACTTTACGAACTAAGTATGAAATAAAAGACAGGATTTTTACATTTAAAATTTAATATCAGTACAATTATACTTAAAAAAAAAGCAAGTAAAACATTTTTAGGAGTTGAAAAAAAATTACGCTCTTTTATGGTACTCAAGTTGACAATTTTCCCTGTCACAAAACTAAAGCGGACTTGGCATTGTATGCATTCTACAACCGTTAGTTTAGAGCATAGTCGACATCGACCTTGAGTGGTCTTTGTCATGAAATTACCAACGTTGTCAAATCGTGACGACTCGACTGGTTTGGCTTGTGGTACCCTTTTTTGGATTTGACTCCAGCGCGTTCGCATTTTTTGAATTCAACAGGGATCTGTACAGTGAAATAAGCATATCAGCTAAATCAACCCATATATTTATTGTATTCTTTTACTATTTGTGGACATTGTACATCAACTTTTGATTTCTTGATATCGTTTGAAAGGCATCAAATCGGCCACCAGTTTGTATCTATATCGCAAACTCCAAGAATCAGTGTAAGAAGCCATGGTCACAACACCCATTACTATATGTATGGTTAAAAAATCCCGCAATTCGTCTTCTGTCAAACCAATGGTACGTCCGTTTACGTACGTTTAGAGATTGCATACGCGTTTGTTTGTTCAACAAAATCTGCTAAAATGTTAGGGAAAAAGACTTGTAGAAATACTCCAGTGGAAACAGGATTTGAACACCGCCTGTAGGATCTGCTTCCTCTTCCGTGGTTGCCATATGTCAAAATACAGTTTTTTTCCAGCGATAAGTTAGAGTGAATTTTTGAACTCGCCTTCGTTTAGCAACATAAACCGTGGGACGTTGTGACCGGGTTTCCCTGGAACTTGGTTGGAATTGGTCGGCATGCGTGGTGTTGCCAAACCAGGTGCAGGGGGTTCAGGCGTTGCGGAAAATTATATAATGTCCCTTAATACCGGTACTATATTGCAATTTGATTCTAGAGATGGACTTGGATAAACAGTTTGGAAAATTGGCGTAATGCAAACGTTTTCGATGGCATGGTCTTGTTCATCGTCTAATAGGTTTAGTCTTTCTAAACAGCTATCAATAGAGGGTGCAGAGGAACTTGCCAAAGAAAGCGAAGCGCGCATACATATCTCGTCTTGAATATGAACGTTCACTATCGTTAGAAGGTGCACTCTGAATAGGAATTAGCGTTAAAATTCTACCACCACGTATTTGAAGCTTTTGCTGCCGACAAAGAAAAAGAAATGCTTAAACACCAAATAAGCAAAGCAAAACCCCCAATTTGGCAATGTATGCCATGACATACAAATGAAATAAAGGGTCATTTATTATAAACTTGACAATGTATGTCACCGCATACATAATGTTAGTACCTCAAATAGAACCATTTTATGTAAGTAAAGATTCAAAATTATTGCCAAAACTATAGTCTCATAATGTCATATAGAATTTAGTAATAATGCCCTAAACCGCGAAATAAATACAATTTAAATTTATTTACCTTGGATAGCACAGCTGCCTACCGCCGGGTTGTAATTTTCGTCGACTAATGTCAAAACTAGTATTGTCAGACATCTATTTTATCTTTTTTTCTAAAAATAGATAGTGTTTCAAGTAGATAAAATTATCAAACCACGTTATTTTTGCAATTTTTAAACAAAATATTTTTTTTTAAATTTCATGTATGTCGGGCATACCGTATCAAATTAAGGGCTAACACGTGATCGGGTGCCAATTGCGGGATCTGGTCCAACCATAATTTTCTCATTACATTTGTGATTATTATTATATTTGTGAATTATATTATATTATATAACTAGCAATCCGCCCTCGCTTCGCTTCGGTTATAGGTTATAGTCGTTTTACCCGCGTAGTTCCCGTTCCCGTGGGAATACCGGGATAAAATATAGCCTAGTTTACGCCCTGATATTATAGCTTTCCATTAGTGAAAGAATTTTTGAAATCGGTCCAGCCGTTTTGAAGATTACCCGGAACAAACAGACAGATAGACAGACAGACAAAAAATTTTTAATTGCTATTTTAGGCATAGGTGTCGTGCAAATAACCGTGTGAGCATGAAAAAGCCTATTATTTTGACATTAAAAACAGACACTCCAATTTTATTTATTGGTATAGATATTTCGAATGGCATCACACTGTAACTATTAATAAGCATGTTGTAAGATGTAATTTTATTTAAATGAAATTAGAAAAATAAATAAAAAATAGACAATCCCGCGGAGTTTCTTGCCGGATCTTCCCAGTGCGGTCGCGTTCCGATCCGGCAGTAATTATAATTTTAAGAAAAATGTAAAAAAAAATACAATATGTAAGTGCCCCCGCGGCGTTTGTACATAATAAATGATTTGAATTTGAATTGAATTTGAGTAAATCACCTCCCCACCCTTCAAACTAGGGGATGAAATGAAGCGCGCTCAAAACTCCTAACGTGTACCTGCTCGTAAGAGAGTGGGCTATGAAAAAATGCATCTCTGATGACTAAGAAGTACAGCCCAAGAAAAAAGAAGAAATTAACAAAACAAAAGTGTTACCATAAGCAACTTATAAAAGAAGTAAAATTCCAAAAAAATATTTTCATGTAAAATTTTACTAAGACGTAATAATATGGCTCGCATTCATCATCATCATTATCATCGCAGCCCACATACGTCCCACTGTTGTGCTCGGGCCTCCTCCACAATGGGAGGGAATTTGACCTACTATACCATGCTGGTCAGACATGTTGGTATAGGGTTTCATTTCGAGTTTTCCTTCTCTTGCACAGATGTTATGTGCACATTATATCCCATAGTCGTCTTATACGACATCCACGGGCAAGATAGGATAGTGGTGAATTGTATTCTTACTCCGTCACCACACGGCACACATGGCTCGCATTGTTAAAAAGATATCAGATCTCATTTAGAACTTCTAACTCTACAAGCACTAACTTTTCCAACTCTACACATTTCTCGAAGTATGAGAAATATTGTGTACATAAAAGTAATGAACATTGAATAAATTTTTACCTTACGCTGATAATAGCAAAACGGGCAAGTCATATATTTTAACTAAGATGTAGAGTTTGTAAAATTACAGCTTGTAGACTTAGAAGCTTGGCTCTACATAGAACTTCATGTATTTTAAATAACTTGAGTCATTTTAAAATAAATCAGCTCCAAACCTCTGTCAACCTGTTGCCTTATAGCTTATTTATGGCTATAGCGTCTGCTTAGGAGACCCATTCGATGAGTCGGCGAGTCTCTGTCTGCCATCATTCAACTCTTTTTTGGCCTTAAAGGCAGATAGCAGACTGATAATAAATAGTTTTAAAATAAACTAGTCCGCCGAATCATCAGCTCCATAGCCAGGTATAAGATACCATCATCATACAATAATTTTATACTTATCGTTGGCAGTTCACAAGTGTTATGTGGAAACGTGAAGTGTCGAGAGTAAAATATCCCATCCTATCTGTAAATTAAATATCTTTAAAGCATAGCGTATTTTCTTCACAGTGGGCAAAGGCCTAGCTGTGCCCCTGGTATTGCAAATGTCCATGTGCGGCAGTATCGTTTACCATCAGGTGTGCTGCTTGCTCGTTTGCCACCGTTGGCAATAAAAAAAAATATACTGCACCCATGTCTCAATGTAGAACTGCCAGAGGATGAGGCTTCTTCTCTTGGAAGCGCCCTTGATAACGAAATAACAAAATAAAAATGTTACCGATTTTTTAACTTGCAACTTCTAAATTGTAGCCATTAGTCTCTCTGGGCTATCTCTAATATGCTCTACTAGCTGACCAGGCAAACTTCGTACCGCCATAATTTTTTTGTAAATATATTTTCTTATTTGCTGAAAATATAGTCTCTAATAGAAGAACCATTATGGCTTTGTCGGAAAAGATTCAATCGTTTTGGTTGCGACATTTTTAATGATGATTCAAAGAGAACACAAATTACTGATTATTGATTTCTGTCAAAATTTTCAACCATACTTCATCATAGACAAAATTATGTTTAGCTGTCATTTGCGTTTTGTTATTACATTAAATGCGTTTTTGTTATACCACGTTTCATATTGACTTGTATTCTCTTTGACGTTTTATGTCACGTCCTACGGGAACGCGATCGAACGGGATAAAAAGTATCCTATGTCCGTCTCCTGGTTTTAAGCTACCTTCCCACCATTTTGCAGCCAAATTGGTACAGCCGTTCCTGAGTTATAAATAGTGTAACTAACACGACTTTCTTTTATATATACATATAGATATAATAAATGATACTTATTAGCAATCTTGTTGGTATATATTTTATCCTACTATGATCTTAAAGTATTTGGAGGAAATCCTGAGTCGGAAAATGTTGTTAGGATTTTCTACAATTTTCGAGGATTTCATGGTAAAATTTCAGTAAGTTCAATACTTCGGACCAACTTTTGAACGTGTGTCCGGTTAGCGCCAATAAGCTCGTGCATTTTCAAGGAGTCTATAGATTTTGTAGCAAATTGTGGTTGTGTGTCTCGTTCGGAGATACACTTACTAGGGAATAAACATGTAAAATTATAAATCATCATCTTCATTACAGCCCACATAAGTCTCACAGTTAGGCTCCCACAATGGGAGGAATATTAGCCTACTATACTACGCTGATCAGACGTGTGGGCATACGGCTTTATGTCGAGTTTACCTTCTCTTGCATAGACATTATCTACATATCATATCCCTTAATCGTATTTTACGACACCCGCAGGTAAGAGAGAGGGTGGTGAATTGTATTCTTAATAGTATTCTCGGAGTACCGTTACCACTTGAAATTATAATAAATATAATTAATCCTAGTAGTAACCAGATAACTATTAATTTTTAATCTTTTACTCAACTTGTATAAACTCCACTGGGAGAAGCTTATTTATCACTATGAAGTAGACATGTACGAAATAAGTAGCACTTGAAAATGTGAACAAAAGAGTACTTTAGTAGATACTATGTACATATCGTGCACGTAAGACGAAAAGAATTTCAAGTGTAAAGAGATTTTTAAAGTAAATGTCAGCAGCACATTAAGGCAAATTGAAACCTTCAGAGCTACTTTTAGCAGCTACTATATATATTCGTGTGGTGTGTTTCCGTGTGGTGACGGAGTAAGAATACAATTCACCACCCCCTATCTTACCCGTGGGTGATCGTACGAGACGACTAAGGGATATAAAACCCATATAACATCTATGCGAGAGAAGGAAAACTCGAAATAAAACCCTATACCAACACGTCTGACCAGCGTGGTATAGTAGGTCAATTACCCTTCCATTATGGAGGAGGCCCGAGCCCAAAAGTGGGACGTGTATGGGCTGAGATGATGATGACTATATATATAGCATGACTCTCTCAGAAAGAAATCAAAAATTTCAATTAATCGTATTATTTTAACCATTTTATTATTTTGATATTAAAAATTATTTATTAAAATTATTTTCTTCTCAATTCACTCATATAAAAAAATTAACTGCATCGTCATTGCGAAAAATATTACTATAGATAGATGGTATGATTTAGATTTTGTTATATACAGAGTATATTAAGTTATGGGGCAACTGTTCGAGTATGTTGTAGTTCAACAGTCATAGATCATTATTAGAATGTATATTAGACAAAAAACAATATAACATAAAAGTTATAGTGATTACAAAAATATGTGTCTGAGAGTCTATGCCTTAAACGTTACGTATTATGCAGGCATGTACAGAAATGATACATGTAGGCATGGAAAGCATGTAGGATACATGTAGTATAAATAGGCATGATTTGCGCGAACCCTTCAATGGTAACGTAGGTCTCATCAACGGTCATCGGCCGATCAGCTGATTTAAAGCGAAGTTTGTTTTGCATATGCGAACGTAATCATTGATTTATTCAATTTCTAATGAACATTTTAATTCAATTTTTTTATCATGTGTTCCTACCACTGTTGCCTAGCTCCTGTTTGACCAGTTACCTCATAACCTGATACACTCTGTATATTCACCACCAGATTTTATCCGTGGTGGCATAAAAGACGACTCAAGGATATAATATGCACATAATGTTTATGCCTCTCATACATATTATCTGCAAGAAGGAATAACGTAAAATCCTATACCAACACATCTGACCAGCGTGGGATAGGTCAATTTCCCTCTCATTGCAGGCGAGGCCCGAGCCTAACAGTGGGACTTCTGTGGGCTGAGGTGATGATAATGTAAATTATGATTCAAGTGCTGTTATATGGTATTGCAGAGTAGACTTAAACTATTACCATATAAAATTACAAGAAATTATAAATGTAGTACACGATAAAATCAAGAGACGAATAACATTTCAAAAATTATCGTGATGTGGTAATACTACTAATCTACATATTACTTTTTAGAGGAGGAGGACCTAGGCACCGTGCTCGATGATCTAACAGGATATCCCAACTAGTGGGTTTACGAATGAACATGGACAAGACGAAAATCAGGTCAAATGCCCATGTCAATCCTATACCGGTCCTAGTTGAAGGCGATGCTTGAAGTTGTCGATCATTATATTTTCCTTGGACAAACAGTGCAGTTAGGTGGATCCCACTTCGAGAAAGAGGTCAGCCAAAAAATGCAACTCGGTTGGGCAGCGTTCGGGAAACTAAAGAGGATCTGCCCGTCCAACATACCTAAGTATCTGAAAACACAAGTCTACGACCAGTGTGTGTTTCCAGTGATGACTTATGGCACGGAAACCTGGTCCCTAAATGTAGACTCCATAACCAAACTCGAAGTCACTCAGCGTGCTACGGAGCGGTCTATGCTCGGAATTTGTCTGCCACATAGAATCCGAAGTACGGAAATCGACAGAAGAACCGTAACTGACATAGCACGAAGAATTAGCACGCTGAAGTGGCAATCCGCAGGCCGCATTGTTCGATGAATCGACAACCGCTGGGGTAGAATGATTCTCGAGAGGTGACCACGTATCGGACGACGCAGTGTAGGGACGCCCTCCTGAACGAGCTTGTGAAAGTTGCTGGGCGTTGTTGGATGCAGGCAACACGAGACTGCAATCTGTGCCGTAACAGAAGTGAGGCCTTTTTTTTTCTTTTCCACGCTGTGGAAATGCATTTGCGCACTATTCCCCGCCGGTTACAGACAGGGGAGTATGTGTGGGACTCGCCGGCCATAGAAGTGACCGAAATACCCCCTAAAACCACAGCGGCCCAACAGAAGGGTGGCCTATGTCCAGCAGGCTGAAATGGTGATGATGATGATTATTATTCTTTTTTAAATATTTGTAATTATATTAATTTTGTTCTATAGAATTCTATTATAAATACAGCTTTTTTCATAACATTTCATGGGTTATATTGTATGATGCCCATCACAAAATTGAAAGGGTCGTGAGAAATTGAATTCTCAGTTCTCCGCTATGCGGATAATGGATAACAATATGTGGAAATATATGATCAGCCTAATTTGCTAAAAGGAAACTAATTCAATTTTCATTTGTATTAAAATTTCATGGTAGCGTATATAGACAACATGAAATAAACCTATACTTACCTACATATGCATTTGTATGTCATGCATTTGACAGAAAAAGAATATTCGTGTACTTGATCTTTTAAATTATCGGTTACTCTTTTAGTACAGTCCAATTTAGAATATGGTACGCGTATTTACAGTTTGTTAAGGCCATGAAACACGAGTTGGAATCTCAAGAAAAGAGTTGAATTCTAACAAAATCACAGCTCTCGCCTTATATCCAATATGTTTAGCATTATTATTAAGAAACAGATATAGTCTAAGAGTTTCAATTCAAAAACAAAACTTTATTTGCAGATAACATTTTAAATCGCCTGTTCAAAACTGTTTAATGTCCATTACTAAAATCTGTTATTCTTACTTAATTTTTGAAAATAAAAAAGGAGCAAATAGTATAATAAGGGAATGAATCTTTGTTACCTATCCATTCGTATGTAATAAATTTCATTAAATTCAATCAAAAATTTTCCTAATAGATGTTAATTGTTAAAACAAAATTACGCCAGGACAGGCAGGTGAAAAATCGGCAACGAAAGCCCTTCAGAGTTAATTTAATTGCGTGGTTCTTGAGACAAACGTCTCAGATTCATGGATAAGAAATGTGTTTGAGACCTTTGATTTAAAGGCCACCCTTCTGGAGTAATTAAATAATGGCGTAAGATCAAGATAGGAATATCTATCCCTCGAAGTCATCTCTGTGATATACCAAGTGACCGTCCTCATTAAAAGTATTAGACTGATCTTTGGTCTGATAAGACGTAGCCTTGGCTTAGTCAACATAAAGATTCGTTTTTGCGCGGATTGTGAACGTTGGGCTTTTCAATCTTCTCATACACGTTATTTTGTAATGTAGTCATTTCAATCTCTGTGTGGTGATGGAGTAAATCTACCCAGTGGATGTTGTAGAAGATCACTAAGGAGTTTAATATGCATAAAACATGCAAGAGAAGGAAAATGAAATAAATCCGTACACCAACTTGTCTGATGACGTTGTGTAGTAGATCAATTTCCGTCCTGTTAAAGATAAGGATTGGGCCCAGCAATGCAATGTATAAGAGCTGAGACGAAAGACGACGAAATGTCTGCTTCAATGTTTTATTTGAATTGAAACATTTTGAACATCGAATAATTATGAAGCATTTAAAGTGAATTTGAAGAAGCCAAGTATATTTTTTATCTACAACTCATAAAATTTCAAGTCATTGTAATTTACTATACATAATATATTGTTAACTCACAGAATAAATTGTTTCATCATAATCCCAACTACCTCATTTCATTGTGTTGAACATCCCTATCTTTGATTGGACGCTATGTAAATGTGGCGATTTACTCCTTTAATATTTCAAGAAATATACAATTCAAAATTACCCATCATTGTATTTCAAATATATGCAAATAGCGACCTAATGGGTTAGACTAGTTCTTTCTATTGGTATTCTGTTCTATAACGAACAAAGACTTAAAGATTTAAAATCAATGAATAAATTTTTGTTTGATGATCAATTTGTAGAATTTGCTATTATTCTTTAATATAGTTTTTCATGTGGTGACGGAGTAAGAACACAATTCGCCGCCCAAATAAATAAATAGACGACTTTTATATAGTTATTATTTTAAAACTATGCACAAAAATAGTTAAAATGCCTTATAACCTTTCAAAGCTTCATCATAACCGAGCAAAAATAAATAATATTCTTACATAATTATACGTTCTCCATAATTAAGTCCCGTCATCACATACACTGTTGACGAACTCTTAACATATAAAGATGTATTTCGCATAATATTAGATAACCTTTGAGAGTCCTTTGAGCGCAATCACTCCGTGTCCAGTCCAATTTTCTCTTCCAGTGGCCTGAAAAGGGGCAACGTACGCCTTCAATTTACAGTGCCATCAACTCGCACTGGTGTAGTTTATGCAAATTTATTTATAGCTTGTACATAAAAAAAACAATATACATGAAAATGTATGTATTTTTGTTCAACTTCAGTTTGGCCGGTTGCAATATAAATGCACTGCATATAAATGCAACTGCAATATAACTAGTAAGAATGAAAGTGTATATATACAAAAGACATAAATCATATGTAATATTTATGTCCTCTAGCAGCAACCGTCCCATTGGTGTCGTGACGCAGTAAATAGGAATGTAAGCACAATGGTGCATGGTTCCCAAAACTGTGAATAACTATTTTCATTAAGATAAATAGCACGGTTAGGTAAATTTTATTTTGATAAAGCGATTAACCGACGACTTCACTTGGCTGGTCATAAATTGGGCTAAATTAGAAGATCTTAATTACGGAAGAAATAAAATTAATAAACACCGTTAATTTTATTTGTATTTTAAAAAGATATACTTATTCATCAGTTTAATGTAGGTGTGGGTGTGGTAAATTTAATACATTTTGTATTGTTATCGTTGAGACCTAAGTTATTAGTTTTAAATCAATAAACAATGTTAGATAGTGCATTGTTTATTGTCATAAGTCATAATTAAGCATGTCTTTAATTTTAAATAACAAATAAGTGTGATCTGCGATCAACGCTGAGTCAAGTGGTAATAAATGTCCAAATGAATAGTGTGGCTCTAGAACGAGAATATCGATCAAAACACTGACTAACGTTATAGAAGATTGGTGCTCAATTGATAATCTAAAACAAAAGTTACCGTAAAACACCCTAATAGAAAGAAAGAAGAAAGACAGAAGGGAAATATTTATTCTGTTCTCGTTACATCTAATAAAAACCACAAACATAATTAAAGAAAAGAGCTTCTTACATAAAATAATGTATGTTGATACTAAGTGAATTGACGATGCAATAAATGCTAACGGGTAGCTTTAAATAAAAGAGTCATATAACTATTCAATTGGCTTTTATTTGATGTGTTCTGTGTTTAAAAGTGAGCATGATACATCTTCTTTTAAAATTAGAACGGAGGTATTAATTTAATCGATAAAATAAGTCAAAACATATATTTTTGCTAATGATATATATCACGAATATAGTCACATCAAACAAATTGCAGTAGCTGCAAAATTTATCACTCAAAATATAAAACAATCCATGCAAACAAAGCTATAGATGCTGTAGAAATACCATGAATTTTTCGATGTTTTTTTTTTTTTTTTTTTTTTTTTGTGGGTGGGCCGCGGTCGGCGCGCCTCCGCACCACTCCGTCCGGGGCGACAGAGGGGCTTAAGCACGCAACTCCCGCGACCCACCCGAAAACCACGTCGCCTTCGTCGTTGGGCCGACCACTGGAGCAGCGTTAACTTGTCGTCAGTGGTCGGCCCGACGGAATACCCCCTATTGGGGTACCCTCCCATCGACCGACGTCCCCCCCTCGAGGAGGACGTCGGTCTTTCCTCACGCGGTCGGCCTCTCGGCGGGTGACGGACTAATCCCCGGTCACGTCACCCGCGGCCTCGGCTAGGGCGGCATGAGGCGCAGATAGTTGCGCCTGCGCCGCCCCAGTCGCCGGCGGCGGATCTCCTCATCGAGGCTGCGCTCCACGCGCAAACGATCCGCCGCCTCCTTCTGCGAGATCACTGTCTCGCAGAAGGCTGCGACCGCGTCCCAGTTCCTGACGCTGTCGACCATCGCCCTAGCGATGGCCGGCAGCGTCAGGTCGGCACCGATGATTGCGACGAGTTCACGGCGCTGCACTGCCCAGGCCGCGCAGGCCTCGAGCGTGTGGCG
This sequence comes from Lymantria dispar, assembly GCA_032191425.1. Classification (NCBI taxonomy): domain Eukaryota; kingdom Metazoa; phylum Arthropoda; class Insecta; order Lepidoptera; family Erebidae; genus Lymantria; species Lymantria dispar. The sequence continues at coordinate 22,988,430 of CM063452.1, read as the reverse complement.
CGCCGTGTCCTCGTCGCAATCGCAGTGGTGGCAGGACGGTGTACTCTCCCTCCTTACGACCCTGTGCAGGTATTTGGCGAAGCTCCCGTGCCCCGTCAACACCTGCACTAGTCGGAAGGAGAGCACCCCGTGCCGCCTCTCCAACCACTGCATCAGCACCGGCCGGAAGGCCTCCACGGTTCGCACCCCGAACCGAGGCCTCTCCAGCCGGACTGCCCAACGGGCAATGACGTCTCGGCGGGCGTCGACGCGCCAGGCGGTGAGATCCCTTAACGAGATCACACCGCCCTCCCCGCGCACCCCCGACACCCGCCGATACAACTCGGCGAGCATTTCCGCCTCCAGGTCCCACGGGGGAGTCCCGGCCAATAGGCACGCTGCCTCCGTCGCAACCGTGCGGTATCCGCGGATGGCCCTGACCGCCATGACCCTCTGTGGTCGCCACAGAAGGGCCCTAAGTCGGACGGTCAAGGACCCCGCCCACACCGGTGCGCCGTACAGGGCCATCGACCGGATGACCCCCGTGTACAGCCGTCGGCACGTAGCGCTCGGTCCGCCCACGTTCGGCATTAGCCACGATAGGGCGGACGCCGCGCCGACGAGCCGCGGAGCGAGCCTGCGGAAATGCTCCCGGAACCACCATTGCCCGTCGAGCACCAGGCCCAAGTACCTCATATGGGCCCGGATGCTGATGTCAACCGATCGGACGGTGATCGAGACGCCGATGGGAGGGCTCATAAGGCGCCCATGGAACAAGAGGGCCTCCGTCTTGTCCAGGGCGACCCTCAACCCCAGCGCCTCGATCCGCCTGACGACCTCTTCGGTGCCATAGGTCGCCAGGCTTACCGCCTCTTCTAGCGTCCCACCGCGGGCTGTGACGAGCGTGTCGTCGGCGTAACAAATCACGCCCAGCCCGGGCGGGAGGCTCCCCCGCAACGCCCAGTCGTAGCCGATGTTCCACAGGGTGGGTCCGAGGACCGACCCCTGTGGGACACCGCACGTCATGGGCGTTCGCACAACGTCCCCTGCTCGGTTGGTACAGAGGACGCTGCGCCCCACCAAATAGTCTGCCACTAGCCGCCTCAGGTAAGCTGGCACTCCGTGATACTGGAGCGCCTCCCTGATGCAGCTGAATGGCAGACTATTGAATGCGTTGGCGATGTCTAGGGACACCGCCAACAGCACTCCCCCACCGGTGACGGCCTCAGTCGCCACGGCCCTCAGGCGCAACAGAGCCGCGATCGTCGAACGACCCCTCCTAAACCCAAACTGGGCGTCCGACAGATCGGGCCCCGTGCCGACGAGGTGCCGCTCGATGCGGGCAGCTACCACCCTCTCCAGTAGCTTGCCCGTGTCATCGAGCAGCACGATAGGCCTGTAGGCCGAAGGCGACCCCGGAGACCGTCCCGGCTTCGGCAGGAGCACCAGCCTTCCCTCCTTCCAGCACCCAGGGAACCGTCCGGACGCTAAACACGCGTCGAACAGCTCCCTGAGGCGGGGACCCAGGTGGTCGAGGACCAGGCCCAACACGCGGTTTGGAACACCGTCGGGCCCGGGGGCGGTGGACTTTGCGCACATGCGCGCCACCGCCACTCCCATCTCGGGTTCCGTGATGGGCGGAACACTGTCGTCGTCGGCCTCCCGGTCAGTGTCTGGCGGAGCCATGACCGGGGGCGTGTGTTCCGCCCGCCGCGGGAACAGGTCCTCGACGACCCGGGTGAGAAGGCTGGGCTGGAGAGTCTCGGTGAGGGGAAGGCCCCGCGCGCGGAGCTTATTCAGCACCGCGCGATAGGGGCGTCCCCAGGGGTCACGATCGAGACCGTCCAGCATCTCCTGCCGACTGACGTCCTTGGCGGAGCGGACGGCCAGCCTGAAGGCCGACCGCGCATTGCGGTAGCCCTCATACAGCAAGGCCTCCCGCTCCGCGTCGCGTTGCCGCCGCCGGCTGCGGGTGTAGGCCCTCCGGGCGCGAATGCACGCGGCCCGGAGATCCGCCAGCTCCCGGGACCACCAGTGAACCGCCCTCCTCGGGGGCGGACGCCGTACCCGGGGCATGGCCGCATCGCAGATCTGCGTCAACGCACTGCGGATGCGGCCAGCCTCGGCGTCCACCCCGTCCGACTGGTTGGCAGAGGACAGCCACGAGTAAACGATGGCTGTCTCCGCCAGCTGGTCCCGGTCTAAGCGACCCACAGCCCATCGCGGGAACGCAGGACGTCCATCCGCCCCGTGACCCCTGCTGGGCGTCGGGATTACCGGGGAGACCTCCATCCGGATATACCGGTGGTCCGACAAGGTCTCCACCTCCTCCACGACGCGCCAGCTCCCCACGCGTGCGGCGACCTCGGGGCTAGCGAACGAAAGGTCCACTATCGACCCGCCCCGTTGTCGCACGCACGTATGCACCGAGCCCCTGTTCAGCAAACAGAGGCCCAGTGCCGCCGCCCACTCCTCGATCGCCCGTCCTCGGTCGTTCGTCCGGGGAGACCCCCACGCCACGGACTTGGCGTTGAAGTCCCCCAAGACGAAGACCTGGCGCGATGCCATTCGCCGTAACGAGGCCTCCATGATGGTGAGGGAGGCCTCGAAATCGGTCACACTCCAGTTAGGGGAGAGATAGACTCCGAGGAGCGTAATCTCCCCCCAGTCCGCCGCGACGTATCCGACGCCCCTGTCCCTAAGGGTCAGAGGCGACGAAGGCCACGACGTGGAGGCGACGATTGCCACGGTGCCATCGGTGCTACCCAACCAGTTAGGCCGGTCGGGCACCACGTACGGCTCCGCGGCTACGGCTACTCCTATCAACCACTCCGCCATGGCTTGCAGGAACACGTCCTGCGCACCGGCGGTGTGGTTGAGGTTGGCCTGGAGGAGACGAATGGATACGGGGTCCATTAACGGTCCGTATCCATCGTCACCTCCTCCGCGCTGACGGGCGATCGGGCCGCGCTCGGAGCGGGGACTGGCCCGGTCGATGGGCCGTCCCGCCCCTTCGGGGCCGATGCCGGGGGTCTGCAGTCCCCAGAGCCCATGCGGTGTTTGGCAGGCCTATTGCCTGCCGCACACGCGGGGCAGTGGGGCACCGCAGAGCACGATGCCGCCTGGTGTCCGGTCTGACCGCAACGGAAACATAGCCCGCTGCAGTCAAAGCAGTTTTTGCATGTCGGTCGGGTATGCCCGACCGCCATGCATTTGTAACACCTCGCGGGCCGGGGCTCTAGCACGGTTACCCGCGCCGAGCTCCAGCCCACGAGGAGCCTGCCTGAGTCGGCCAATTGCTTGACCGACTCCACCGGACACTGCACCCAGGCAGCACCGACGCCGCCCGGACCAGTGCGGATGGTGCCAATCCGGACGGTGTCCGAGGCACATCCGGTACGCGCCATAATGGCCTCCCGGACGTCCTCCACCGTCACGGAATCGTCCAAGCCCGTCAGGCGCATCTCTGCGCACTTGACAGGCCTGGCGATTCGGACACCATCCTCCGGCCCGAACAGCCCCCTCAACATCGTGGCCAAACTATCGGCCGTCTTCGCGCCCTCGGCCCCAGGGAACTCGAGTATTCGAGCCCCTGTCCGGGCCTTGCGGGTCCTCGCCTCGACGCCCCCGATACCGGAGACGTCCAGCTCCCGCCGGGCGCGTTTTAGGACGGCCTCATAGTTGAGGCCCCTCTCAGCCGCCTCAGGCAGCACGGTGATGACCACCGCGGCCGTCTTCGGCGACTTGAGGCCCCTGCGCGACCTTTTCTTCCCCTTTCTGCCAGCTCCCGCCTGGGGAGCGGCGGCCACGGCGGCACTCTTGGCCGCCGCTCTCCGCTTCTGGCCGCGTGCCTTCCTGCTCCGCTCAGCCACCTGCCAGCCCTGTTCGAGCCTGGCAGCAGCGCTGAGCGCAGCAGGAGCGGTCGCGGGTGCGCTGGCCGGCGCCTGCGGTGCAGCCGCTGGCGCCGGCCGCGGCCCGGCCTTGGCGGGAGCCGGCACCTTGCCGGCCTTCTTGGCCCCCTTGGGCCCGGCCGCGGCCGCAGCGTAGCTCACCACGCGGCCACCCTGACAGGGCAGCGGGGTGGGAGCTGACGCTTGCGGCCGCCTCGCCTTGTCCGCGGCGAGCGGCGGTCGGAGGGGCGGCTCAGGCGGGAGCCTGGCCGCTACGGCGGCGATACGCGCATCCACCATCACCCCTACTCGGGCCAGGATCACGCGTACCGCCGACTCCGACACGCCGTGCACCTCGTCGGGCGGCGGCTCCTCCCCCCTCCGAGGTCTCCCGCGGCCACGAGCCGGCGGAGGGACCACGACGAGGGGAGGAAGCGCCGAAGCCGCGACGGGCGCAGCTGGCGCAGCAGCCGCGACGGGCGCAGCCGGCGCCACGGGCGCAGACGACGGGCCCGCCCTCCCCGGCGCAGCCCGTTTCGGTGGCGAGGCTGGCACAGGCGGCGCGGCCGGCGCCAGGCGCGCGAACTGGGCCCGCAGGTCGGCCATCTCCTTGGCCAACCCGCGGTTCTCCCGTCGCACCCCCGATAGCTCCGTCTCCAGCTTGCGGTTGCGTTCCCGCAAGCCGGAGACCTCCTCACTAAGGCGGGCGTTCGCGGCCTGGAGGGCCGCCACCTCGCCACCGTGGCCGGCCGGACCCGGTGTCCCAGGCCACGCCGCCACCACCGATCCTCGGCCTCTGCGCCCCCGGCGCATGGTCGGGACCTTGGGAGGAGGCATGATGATGGAACTCCCCTCCGAGTCGGTGTTGGAGCGGCCACCCTCTTGCAGGGGGCGCTTCCAGGGTCTCGGGGGGAGGGCCTCCTCCCTCTTCCTTGCACTTGGGGCTGGAGCTGGCGCCTTTGCAGCTCTCTCCGTCCTCTTCTTCGGCGACGACGACGGCGACGACGGCGACGAAGACGGCCTAACTGAACCCCCTACCGACGGCGCGCCTAACATCTGCCTATCTGCGGCGCATCCACCGCCCTCGTCCCTACTCCGGCCGACTTGCACCCAAGGGGTGCTGCTCTCCCCGGCGGACGGCTCTGCGGCACTTCCGCCCACGTCCGTCAGCTCCATCTCCGATGCCTCGGATGGCCCTGCGGCACTGCCGCCCTCATCCTGCGACGGCTCTGCGGCAGTGCCGCCCTCATCGCTCGGCAGCTCAGAGCTTTCGCCTGCAACCCTTATGCACGGCTCTGCGGCAATGCCGCCCTCGTGCTCGGACCCGCTGCTGCTGCCGCTCTCCTCACGCGGCGGCCCTGCAGTGGTCTCCATCCTCTCCTCTTCCGACGGCTGGGTAGCAACGCCACCCCCGTCCCGCGACGGCCCTGCAGCAGCAATGCTGCCGCCCTCGTCGCGTGCGGCAATGGCTTCAGCCTTCATCCGCGCCCGCCACGCCTTGGATGCAGTGGCGCTAATGCGGGCTCGTGCAGCGGCGGAACGCCTCGGCTTCGTCCTCCGGGTCTTCTTCCGCACCTGCACCTCCTCCTCGTTTCCCCTCCCCCCCTGAGCCACTTGATGTTGAGCCGGGCTCTCGGCTTCTGAGGCAGTAGTTGTCCCCCACCCATACGATTGGGGACTGACTGTGCCGGGACTTGGGCGCGACTCCAAATGGACGTCGCGCGCAAGCACCGGCACAGCAAGGGATTCCCCGGCCTGGCCGGGACCCTCTGGTGAAGTTACACGTGTATTGACTTCTGCCATATCTTGTTGGACGTTTTTAAGTCTCGCCTTGACTACCACTCTAACGACTGGACGCTCGCGCGCTTCTTAACCCACCAGTCATACATCTCCTCGCCGAGTGGCCAAACTTAAGATTGGGGTGATTTTTTATAGGGGTTTTCTTCCCCGCGGTCCGAAGACCCCCGGTCCTGACCCCCCTGCTCAGGATTACGGTTTGGGCCTTCCGGGTCTGGCCGCTCGCGAGCGACCGACCCGTCACGCCCCGGGCCGTGACGCAACCGTCCCTGGCGACGGAGTGCCATGAGGCACATCCGCCCCATTGGCCCCGGGTCAGATCCGCCGTGCGCTCTGCCACCAGAGCCGCACGCGGAGACCCCCCCCTGCCGGAATCTTGGCCGTCCAAATGGACGCCTGACGTCCAAATGGACGTTACCAGGGAGCACCACGAGGAGGTGCTCCGGCCGCGCCCCCCAAAATCATCCCTTAAGGGAGTAAAAGGGGGATTCAAAGTTAGTATGAAAATTCTCTAATTTTCAAAGTTATTTCAATGAAATTTTTTATTTGGGTTATAAGTTTCTAATAATGATTATTTCCGATATCCCTTTTCTGAATTCAATCCCTAAGGGGATAAAAGAGGGGTGCAAATTTGTAAACATAAATAAACACGTGTTTCGGCGTTTGGCAAGTTTCACCCTTTAAGAAGATATTTTTCAGCCTACAACACAAGTAATGAATTGATACAACGTCCATAATCAACTGAGTGCACCGATACCGCCTTAAGATACCATCCTACCAACCCAGGGTTGATAATATGTTGTGCGATCAATAAATTGTTGTTCTGAGTTCTGAATAATTGAGTTCTGAGAATCTCGGAAAGGGAGATGGGTGATACAGAATCAGGATTCTCTATACTAGCTTACCCACATCATCCAGCAACACGATGGGCCTATAGAACCTTGAACATCAAGCACGGCTATCTGTGATAACCTCTATCATACATGACTTTAATGCGAACGAAGTCGCGAGTAAAAGCTAGTATATTATAAAATGCGTCATACCTGGCGTGATTGCCAACAACATTAAAGAGCTTAATCACTAACCAGATAACACTAAAACTAATCGCGACTTGCGGTGTTAACTTTTACGATAACCTCTTAGTTACTTTGATTAGTGAGAACACGCGTGATTTAAATTGTTGCCATTTCATAGGAGTAAACTAAAATACCACATATTTTTAATTACATACAATCATCATCATTCATCATTTCAGCTCGTATACGTCCCACTGGTTGGGTTTGAGCCTCCTTCACAATGAGAGTGAAATTGACCTACCATACTACGCTGCCAGACGTGTTGCTATGGTTTTACTTAAATTTTTCCTTTTCTTGCATATTTGACCTTTTTTTTTTCGGTCTTTCCTCAAGCGGTCGGCCTCTCGGCGGGTGACGGACTAACTCCCCGGTCTCGTCACCCGCGGCCTCGGCTAGGGCGGCATGACGCGCAGGTAGTCGCGCCTACGCCGCCCCAGTCGCCGGCGGCGGGGCGCTTCGTTGAGGCTGAGCTCCTCACGCGCGCGACCCGTGGCCTCCTTCTACGAGATCACTGAATTTTTCGATGTTTGAAGATATATATGTATTGTTTTCATACGAACGATTATCCAATATTTTGAGCCTAAAATCCGTGTTTCCAATTTATCATTTTTATTGAAAGCGGCTTACTTTAAAGCTTATTTGACTACGATATTGATATGTGCGCTTTCTTCTATATATCACGCATTTTCCTTTAAAAATATTGCCTTAGATAGCTTATTCAACACAAAAGTTTTAAAACTTTGGGTTGAGAATTATCAGAGACAGAGATGGGAGCGGCGATGGTGCGAACGCGTCCCAAGGCCACCGCTCCCGGGCCGGACAGTGCACTCAACTGAGTGCTGGAACTGGTACTCGAACACCTGGAACCACACCTCAGAAGACTGTACAACGCATGTTTAGCGTAGAGTTCTCTATGTTGACCAAATAAGGGACGTTGTGCGGACGCCCATGTTCTGCGGTGTTCCATAGGGTTCCGTCTTAAAAGCCGACTCTGTGGAATATCGGCTACGACTGAGCGTTGTGAGGTAGCCTACCTTAGTGGCTGGGCGTAATATTGATACGCCGATGACAGGCTCGTTACAGTCTAGGATAGGATGCTAGACAGGGCAGCATGAGGCGTGGTTCGCTCCACGGCCCACGACCATGCGCAGCCATGTGGTGGGCGTCAATGACCGTCCGACTCAGAGCTCTATTGTGGCCATAGCGGTTAGAGCTATACATGGATATCGCACGGTGGCAACGGAGGCAGAGTAGCTGTAGGCCGGAACTCCCCTGTGGGTCTTGGACACGGAGATGCTCGCTGGTCTCTGATTTTTATTGGTCACAAGCAGGGGGCAGCTATGTCTCGCTCCGCAAGCTGGCCACCTGGCGGTTGTGACGCCCGCAGAGATCTCATTGCCCGTTGGACAATCTAGCTCGAAAGGCCTCCGTTCTATGTTCGGACCGTCAAGGCCTTCCGGCCAGTCTTGATGGAGTGGTTGGGATGGAGGTACGGAGTCATCTCTTTCCAACTGCCACCGTAGCCGAGACCGCGGGTAGACGGACCAGGGATTAGTTCGTACCCGCAAACACTCCGACGGCATGAGGGCGATGCTCCGGCAACACTGGGGTGTCAAATGGCACGATACCTGATAGGGTATCCCGATACCCTTTCAGGTATTTGACGACTACCGGGCCGGCGACGGATGTCAAGGAATTAGAACCAGTGGTTGGCCCAATGGCGATGGGGAATACGGTAGGACAAATTGGGCTGGGAGTACCCAGACCATAGCCTACTAAAAACAAGGGCTGAGAATTATAATAGCGAAATAGTAGTCATTTTCATGTGATGATGGAGTCAGAATATTTATAACTCTCTTGTTCGATGAAAGCCTGAAGCTGATAAATATTTTACAAATAAGAACAAACTTGTACCTACTTAACTTGTTATAATAAAAAAACATATAATAGACCAGTTTACTTCTCATTGCAGAGAAAGCTATTGACCAATAGTGAAAAGTTTGGCTGTAAAAAGAAATAAGGATACTTATATTCTAAAAATTCATATAAACGTGGAACGTAGACGTGATTTGAGTAACTTTGAAAGAAGCAAAAGGAAATCGAATATATATAGAACTACGCCATTCTTTATTTCTTCTTCATCATTCATATATTAATTACTCCCGGATATGGCTGATTCCACACTGAGAGCGAAATTCACCTAATACGTCATATCGACCGTATGTTTTGCATATATTTATATATTAAGTTTACCTATTATAATATATATAACAGCAAAACTCTCACTGAGATCGATTACGTCGACCCGGGTTTCGAGCATATCCGATGCTCATCTGATGATGAGCATCGGATACGCTCGAAACCTGTTTGCCCTGATGGGCACACAGGTTAAGTTTACCTGTTCTTGCAATGATATTATCGGCGCAATTATGGACAGACACACACACTTAAATTCAAAAACAACAAAATAAAGAGAAAATCTTATTAAATAGCAGACTTTTGCAATCAGCTATTTAATCACGTAGCGTAAAATGAATTTTAGTTAAATAATAATACGTTTACAAAAAAAATACCAAAAAAAAACAAAATGTGAATAAAAGTATTTGCTTTAATACTTATTTCTGAAAACCTTTTCAAGGCTTATGAAAAATAGTATACTCAAAGAGATTTAGTCATTGTAGAAACTACGCTCTCATCGCGAATCTATTCGTTATATGGAGACATTAATGGTACATTGTAAATCATGTTTTACCTAAGCGGTGTGATTATAGAAACTTTTCTAAAAATAATATGGAATCTTTCACAAATTTTCTTTTGCGGCAACATTATTTTGTACTTAGACAAGACCTTTGACAATTGTGTAAATATTTTCTAAGTGTATTATTTTTAAACCTGCAACCCTACTGTTTACTGTTATTTTTTAATCTTTTATTATTCTTCTGATTAATAGCTTTTGACTCATAAATGTAGTAGGCTACAATCAGCAGTGAAACGATATATTTAGTAACTGTCCCCATTCCGTTCGTAAAATAATTTAAAAAGCAAAGCGTCAGTAGCTTGAGCTTGAAGAAAACTAATTTTATAGTTTTAACATGAAATGAGAAGAAAATAGAAGATATTCATCGAACAAAAATTGTTACAGAAATGTTCCAAGAATTGTTCCCAATCTACAATCCATAACATTTAATATTCTACATAACAATGGCATTGCTATTCTGCGATTTCCAGCCATACCAATGCCAACCATTTAAATTATTAATATCAGAATTTACCGACGTTCTGTAACGGAGACAATATCAATAGTTCGCTTGCTGTAGGCCATGCATTAATTTACAATTAAGATTTTATTTTCTGTCTTTGAATAATCTTATATTTAAACATGCAATTCTTGTATATTTCTATATTTATGTATACATACTAGCTGAACCAACAGACGTGGATCTGTTAAAATAAAATGAAAGGAATTCTCCTAGAAATCTACAGTACCATTCTCGAATCCCCTTGAACACACACAAAGAATTTCATCAACATCGGCCCAGCTATTTAGGAGGAGTTCAGTGACATACACACGTACACAAGAAAAAAATATATATATAAAGATAAAAATGAATCACCGAAATATATGTACGCGCATAACTTCCAATCGACTGCACCAATTTGGATAATACTTTTTTTATTGTATTTGTTATTATCAGAATAAAGTTTGTATAGAAGAAAATTAAAAGAAAAGAGATATTTTTTATTATAATCTGCCAAGTCGAGCAAAAAAAAGAAAAAGTCGGGCAAAACGCAAAACTGCCGTAACATACTTTTCTCGAAGGCATTCAGGCCATTTTCGACCCCCTATAACTTCGTAGTTAATAAAGATAGAAAGCTGACATTTTAGTAACCTAGCAGGCATTGTATACACATTGTGTATTTCAAATTTCATTCAATTTGAACTAATAGTTTAAGAATTATAACTAGTCAAAATTTCGTAATTTTGTCACTCACCGACTGACTGACCGATCATCAATATTAAAGTGGCACTTCTAGCAGACATAGAAGCTTCAAATTTAGAATACAATTAGCGTTTAGTGTATAAATGAAGGAAAAATTATGAAACATTATAATTTTCATCCAGTTTCCGAGATACACTAACTGCATAAATAATTTTGTAAACTCATATAAATATATAGGATTACAAAGTTATATTTGCCGTTAATGAAATGTAACTTTGTAAAAAATAAGAATACATTTGTCGCCTTCATTGTTTCTCTATGGGAATCGTAACAACCGGCTAAAGACTGCGCAGATGACGTAGTGGTACGTACGTAGTGGTACGTACCAACGTACCGTGCTAGTGTCGCGGGTTCGAATCCCATACAAGACCTGTTGTCTTGTACAAGACAACAGCTTGTACGATCCACAAATTGTTGTTCTGAGTCAGAATGTAATTTGTGTCGGTTCATTATATGTTCTTTCCGTGTGGTGATGAATTAAGAATGCAATTCACCACTCTCTATCTTGCCTGTGGATATCGTATAAGACGACTATGGGATATAATGTTATATCACAACTATATATATATATATATATATATAATGTTATATCTAACTGTTATATCATAATATATATACGAAAATATACTCGTATTATATGTCAAAAAAAATATCGCTAACTTCAAAAGATATTGTGACATTCATGAAATGAATACTCGGAATAAGGACAAACTAGTTGTACATACTACTCGTCTCCAAAAAATTAGCAAATCATTCATGGGGCAATGTATACGTTTCTACAATAGATTACCTAAAGATATACGAGACCTGCCAACAAAAAAGTTTAAAAAAGCTATCAAGAATAGACTTTGTAAGAAAGCTTATTATAAAATCTCGGATTATGTAGATGATAATACTGATTGGTTGTGAGCAGCTCCTCATTATGCAATTTCCTTGTTATTTTAAATAAACTCTTTTTTAATAACTCGAATATTGTAAAGCGTAGCGTGTTTTGCCTAACGAAATTTTGCATTTTCGTCGTTTGTAACATGTGGTCTTGGTCATGCTCACTGAAGGATCTACTTGCGGTAGCTGCGTGGAGCGGGTCTCTCCCTTCCCTCCATAGTGGTTGAGGGGAGAGATGGCTGCTCTAGTAGTTAACTCGTGATCGGGTGCCGCTTGTGGGATCTGGTCCAGCCATAATCATTTGAATTATATTAAGTATCTTGCAGTTCGAAGGGCATCACACTGGAGCAGGGCATCACTTTGTATACATGTTTTGTAAGACCTAGTCTTACAAAACATGTATACAAATTTATATCTAGTAAGAAGAAAAAAAAAATAAAATAATAGACAAGCCCGCTGAGTTTCTTGCCGGATCTTCTCAGTAGCGGTCGCGTTCCGATCCTGTGGTAGTTTATTTTTATTGGATAATTTAATTTTATTTTGTAAAATTGACAATATGTAAGTGCCCTCTCGGGGTCTATGCATAATAAATGATTTGAATTTGAAGCCAGCAGCTCTCGCCGGGGAAATGTGTGATATCTTACTGCGAAACCAACCCGCCTACCAAACGTCGACTACGTCATTATTCCTCATAAGGCGAAGAAAAATGAGCTCTAGTTATGGCAATTCTGTTACCCTTGAGCGTTGTTGGATGCAGGTGCCACTGTACCGCACTTTATGGTGAAGCATGAGGGGGGGTCTATGTTCTACAGTGGACGGCGATAAGCTGAATGATGATTAGCATAATAGGTGTAAACAGAGACCTAGATATAATTATGTTTAAAGATAACCTGTAAAATGGTCAATCAACTTAATGAAAAAGCAAGAGTGGGACGTGTCTTATGAAATTGTACCAAAATCTCCCAAAGTATTAAGCAAACTAAATTGCTTCAAATTTATCTGAAAGAAAGAACGCCATCATTAGGCTCGATTGCCATCAAAGCGGGAGGAGACTAAAGGAGATGTGTTTCAAAAAATCAATCAATTTTCTTTACTACCACATCTCTTCGCTTAGTTTAGGTAGAATTGACTCAAGCGGAAAGGAGAGATTTCTCATTTTTTAGAGAGTGTACTCTAAGAAAATCCTTTGTTGGTATTCCAGAAGTAGAAGGTACCGGAAAGGCAAATAATTAGGTCTATCTACAAAAAGAAATGAGATACCATCAAAAACAATACTTGTAAAAAAAGCCAAGCCTCGCAACTGAGTTGTTCTACCATAAAAATTTGTGAGATCCATGTTATACCAAGTCGGTTAACTCATTCAGTCCCTGCTTAAGGGACCTTTCTTCTTAAGTTATTATGTAAATAGCTAACCTAACAACTTCTTATAGTGATATATATATAGTTATAGTATATCAATATTAAAGATCTTTTATGTTTTAAATAAATAGATTGACTTGGCAATCGCACTATGTTTAGTACAATTTAATATAATATGTATTACTTGTGAGGTGTGTTTTCATGCGATTGCCAAGTCATTCTGTTTATTCAAAACATAAAAGATCTTTAATATTGATATAGTCACTATAAGAAGTTGTTAGGTTAGCTATTTACGTAACAACTTAAGAAAAAAGGTCCCTTAAGTAGGGACTGAATGAGTTAACCGACTTGGTATAACACGGATCTCACAAATTTTTATGGTAGAACAACTCAGTTGCGAGGCTTGGCTTTTTTTACAAGTCTTGTTTTTGATGGTATCATACTTTCTAAATCTCATTATACGAGAAGTAAGTTGTTCATCCACCAGTTGACAACTTCAAACAGACAATACGTCATATCATAGTTTTAATCAAATTGACTAAGACTTTGACGAGAATGTCAAAATATGATGTAGCGCTTTTAAATTTTATTCATTGTTTTAGTTTTACAGTATTTTATTTTACAGTGTTATCCATACTAATATTATAAATGCGAAAGTAAGGATGTTTGTTTGTTTGTTTGTAACGCTTTCACGCTTAAACCACCGAACCGATTTCAAAAATTCTTTCACCAATGGAAAGCTATAATATCAGGGAGAAACATAGGCTATATTTTATCCCGGTATTCCCACAGCAACGGGAACTACGCGGGTTTAAGCGACTGAAACCGAAGCGAAGCGAGGGCGGGTTGCTAGTATTAAATAATTGCGTGCTATTTTCTATTCTGCCAAAATTCTCAAAGGAATCATGATTCGCGAATGCGTGTGTGCGTGCGTGCGCGCGCGCGCGTGCGTGTGTGTGTGTGTGTGTGTGTGTGTGTATTTGCAGCATCGTAGCTCTCAAATGGATGGACCCATTTCGAAGCAGTTTTTCCTTTTGAAAGCAAATTTCCTTGCGGTGGTTCTTAGCTATGTTTGTTTAATACCGGTCCAGCAGTGTAAGAGTATCAGCTTAATTCAAGTGATGTAATGGCGTATAATTACTCGATTAAGTACTTCACGCGTGCCAGTACAGTTGTTAAATGACAATTAATTAATAATGCCCGTTGAAAAGAATGTGATATTGTTTTTGTATTATTTTAGATTGTGTTGGGGTTTATTCAAAACTTTAAAATTTACTTATTAAAGTAATAATTATTCAATATCCTCCTGTGACTCATACGGCAAAGAAATGGAGTGATGACATATTGTACTCTTAACCTGTCATCGCACAGATAAATTTTAGTTTTTGTTCATAGCTTCTTTTAACAGAGTAAAAGAAATATACTAGAGTAACTTATACACAATTATAATTGAAATTTTATATATTGTATACATTATTGTTTTTTAGAATATAGAACAAAAAACTATTATGTTCATGAAGTTTTCATTTCGATCGCGTAGTAAAGAAGTAATTTAATATTTTTGCTCAAATTGGACGAGTAGCTTCTGAGACTAGTAAGCTCAAAGAAACCTATCAAATAATATGACATATGTAGGCTCAGTAAAAGGATTTTTTATCTGTTTATCTATAGAATAACATCTCTGAAACGGACTAAAAACAACAAAGGCAGAATAAAAAGAAACCTGTGGATACAATCAACAAAACCTTTACCGAATCGTTGAACCGTTTTTTTATTCTCCTTACGGTATATGCTCCCGTCCAAAATATATATCAATACGATATCGAATTCAATAAAAATGTATTGTAGGAATGTGTGTGGCATGGCATTCACTTTAAATCAATATTTCAAATATTTTACAATCGAACGTAAAGCTTTATCATTTTTATTAATCTTTTGCAAAAAAAAAAATATTTCGAAATTGGTTTGATTATTAAGAAAACTGATTGGCATTCACTAATTACTTTTTATAATAACCATTTATTTTTAATTTAATCAATAAAATATATTTCAAATTTTTCTTGAGACCTATTAATCATTATGAGACAGCTGTGTCGCCCAAGGCGGCAGCGGTGTGGTTCAGAGTCCTCTACGTTGACACGTTCCAACGCCGGACATAAAATCTAAATTAGTGATTTCCTACTCTTGGTTGAAATGATATTTTTATAAAAAATCATTTGTAAATGAACAAAGATATTTCATGTATGGTGACCCTTTGTGGATTGTAAATCGAATCCCGAAGCTTTGAACACTTTTCAGCGCCGATGGTCACGGGGGTCACCCGTATTTGAGATTTGTTTCACATGTTACACTCGGTAAACATCATATTGACTTTATTTCTTAACGATTCACTTGCGCTAGGAAGAAGTAATCTGAAATAATCTCATTGCTGGGCTCGAGCCTCCTCCTAAGAGGGAAATCGATCTACTACTCCACGCTGGTCAGACAGGTTGATACAGGGTTTTATTTCGAGTTTTCCTTCTCTTACATAGATGTTGTATGCATATTATAACCCCTTAGTCGTCTTAAGACCCCCACGAGCAAGAAAGGGGGGGGGTGGTGAATTGTACTCTTACTCCGTCACCATATGGGAATTTAAATAACACTAAAACCTGTTAATATATTATTAAGTGACGTACAAAATTTAAAATTGTTATTATTCAAAAAATGATTTTATGAAAGTAGGCGAGGTGAAACACAATCGTATCATGTTATACAACTTTATTCCTAAGTAGCATTCACCGGAAACTGACTGTTTCAGATTCCAAATTTTACTAAAAATATTTCATTGAAAAACAGACATTTATCTACCAGCGATAACAATTCTTTATATTTTCTTTAAAATATTAACTCTGTCCATAAATACCATTAGCCGATCTCTGTAATTTCCAATAGAAAAAAAGAAGTAGTAATAATACACTATAATTTTCGTTCTTAGTAGAGTTGTCGATTCGAGTCTTAGTTCTTCGTTTTGAGTGTGATTGTTATGATAATATCTCCTCTCAAAGAGACCATATGAACATAGTCCAATAGTGGGTATTGTATTTTGGTGGATAGATATATTACACTGACCTAGGTCTATCGATAATACTAAAAACTTTCTAATAAAAAAGATTTCATCATTTAAACTTTTCTTAAGAGCACTGATAATTATTTTAAAAGTATAAAAGAAAAAGTTTTAAACGCTGTCTTGCAATAAACAAAAAAGATGTCCCAAGCGACTGTTGATTGCGAGAAGTTTGTATTCTTTTTACAATTTCACGGTTTTTGTTGTATTCTCTTAATACCAAAGAGACATTCGCCAGCGAATCAAAAAGAGAAACTATTATTAATCACTGGCTTCATTAAATTAAGTATTAGCTGACTCGACAGTCTGTCGTATCCCTGTATATTTGTTATGATTTTTAACTAACTTTAAAATAGAAGTATGTACTTCACAAATTACTTAGTCAAATCTATGCTCTGGTTTTGAATATTTTTTTAAACTGATTGCTATCGATGTAATCCCATGAGGATTACTGATATTTACGAATATTACACATATGAAATAAAACATTTTATTTTCGAATTGTATCGCGTTCATGATCAAGGGTAGACTCCCGTGTCCTTTCAATAAAAATGAACACTGAAAATTGTTCGAACGTTTGGAAATTAAAAATCAATTACAAACGCGATAAAATCGGATAAAATAGTTTTATTTCAGACGTACTCCTATAGTTACTAATTCAAAACTTGATAATGATTATGGCAATTTAGAAAATATACAACCCCAGCACCATTTTGTTGTACAAGCAGATAATACTGCAAAATTTTAACCGAAACTACATAGCAGTTCACAGATTATTATGGTGGTGTCCATGTACGTAGTAGCAGTGTAAGTAATTGTAAGTATACATTTATGTAGTAGATATATAGAGCACTAATTATACGGATGCCATACTAAGCAGTCATGTAAATCATTTACTCTAACCATTTCGAATACTTTCCATTTCGAAATAATATGAAAGGATGACTCAAATTTGACTCTAACAAATGGGCCTACTTATGACTGCTCGAGAAAAAAATAAGAAAAAAATTCTATCCTTATTTTTTTTTTCATTACGACAAAAAAGTGAAATCTTTAAAAAATGGACACCCCTGATTCTATTTTTAAGTGCCATTGCTACAATTTTGCAAATAATTCAGTAATTTTTTTTTGTATTAGCAACGTAAGTAGCACTGCTATCGATCACAACTATTAAAAATGCCAGAATGTATAGACATTATTAATGTATAGACAAACTATAGAGTTTCTACACAAGAATTAACCAAAACTGTTTTTCCATAAATTTTGTAAGATTTTGACTTCCAGCTCACTTTCACTCATCGTGGTGAAAAATAAAGTATTGACATTAATATGGCAAATAGTTTTAAAAATTGGCGCAACTAACTACAATTTTAAAATGGTATAATATTCTAGGCAAACTAGCCAAAAAATATGTATTGGTACTATTTCAGAACAACAACCATATTTCACAAATTGTTAGTGTTGATAGTAATCACTTTTACTATGTATCCAAAATGTTTTTATTGTATGTTATTAGTATTTGAACGAGACATGTGCGTAGTCGATTAAATATGTTAATTATTAAAACGGCACGACATCGCCTTCTTCTGTGTAAGTGATCTGCAGCCTAAATATTTTTTTAGTTAATTTTTGTGTAGAAACTGTAGACATTCTGGGATTATTAATGGTTTGATAGTAGTGCTACTTACGTTGCTAATACAAAAAAAAATCACTGAATTATTTGTAAAATTGTAGCAATGGCACTTAAAATATAATAAAGAGTGTCCATTTTTTAAAGATTTCACTTTTTTTTTCGTAATAAAAATAAATAAGGGTAGAACTTTTTCTTTTTTTTTTCTCGAGCAGTCATAAGTAGGTTCATCTGTTGGTGCCCGCTTATCGTTGAATTTTGGGACACGTTGTATATATATATTTGTATATATACAAGAATTGCTCGTTTAAAAGATATAAGATTAAATTATGAAATTTACAGTTTTTTACATTTTATTCATTTTGCCATTTTTACTGTAGCGGGTAAATATTGGTACCGATGAGGTGAGATGGCATATCGTACGCGGGAGGAACTCTTCTACGGTGACACGATCCGCTGTTGGTGATTTGGGCGGTGCGGAGGCAAGTACCTGAGCCTGATGCCGCCCTAGGCGTTCCGGAAGAAGCGTTAGGGAAGTACGATAGCCGAAAAAGTATGCCTTCGAGCTGAACACGGATCACAAGTAATTCTGTACCAGTAGTCGACCCAATAGTGACGGGGTGGGAAACGTTGACATATGGGACCACGAGCTGCCCTTGCGGTGCTCCGGATGGAGTGGGTGATGTGTGCTGTCCAAAACTCACCAAAAGAAAACAAATCACAAATCAATATCAATTCAACTTTATAATACCTATTCTCTTAGTTGATCTCTACATTTATCAATCCTAGTAATGACAATTTATAGTTTTTATTTGTGGGTCACTCAGACTTCTCCTATTCCTTATTTCCTTCAACAGCACTCTACTAGAGCAGTTATAACATCCACAGTGATCATGAACCCGCCTATCAAACGTGGCGATTATGATATTAGCCTCGTTTGAGAAGGCCTATGTCCAACAGGACATCGATGTGCTAATAGATGACATAATAAAAATAAAAAATAACGCCATTTTAAGATAAACTGCTGCCGAGCAATTCAATTACTACGTATTTTCTGAATGTTAAAGGTCGTATTATATATGTGTGCGGGACGGGCCTTCAGACAAATGTGTTGTAGTCGGCTGACGTCCCGGTTGGTCGCTGGTTCGGTGGTTTATGTGGACTGTATGTGTGGACTGTATCTTCGGATTCGGTTCCCTACTGGCGGGCTTCAGTGAAGAAATAAAACGATCGATTTTGAAGTAACTTGCACATCGGACGAATATTACACCGTTGCTGCCTAGCCCCTGAATGTTAATGCTTGAAGTTCGCTATTTCTTCATACTATTTCTTCATATCATTACTTCATACTATGGTTTCAAGCTTCCATCGTGCGCCGCTAGGTGTCTTTGGTAGTCTATGCTACGATGTGTTCATTAAACGAGAGGCTTAGGCACCTTGAGGTGTTACCGTAACGACAGCCGCGAGGCTGTTAGCGTAAACGGTTGTCGCATTCGTCTGATTTGTGCTATGATTTTATTGAACAATTAACTATAACGCTAAGACTATTACAGATATGCTTACATTCTATATACTATTCTATTTATCTAAGATACATCTATCTGTTTCAGTAGTGGCCGCGACCCTAGGTAGTAAAATAGGCTTTATACAAGCTTTTTTTTTTTTGTGTGACTTAGTTGTTAGCCTCAAATGGCTGTGACAACTTTACCCGGACTGGTGGGTGAGCGCTGAGGGCTCTCAACCCGTTTAAAGTTAAGCGACCCATCCCGAGGGGTACGGACCTCGGCTCGGGCGGTCGCTGGCAAAGTGGGCACTCCCACGTTTATGATTTTAACGCGACACGTCTTCCTTCCCCGTCGGTGGGGGCGGCAACGTGGATATTTATTACTATTTGTCAAGGCCGCGCGGGCTGTGTATGCCTCATTCTGGGCGAGCGTAATAATGTCGTCGGGTTCGTCGAGTATTAGTCGCGGTTGTTTAATCGCGGACATTTTAGAGGGGGTGTAAGAAGCCGCCCTTACCACTAATGGGTTAGGGTGTGTCGCAGCAGAGTCGAAGTAGCGGCGGGAGCACTGTTTCATGAATTGCCTGATGGTCGGCAAGCCAAGATCTATGTGAAGATCCACATTGCGCATGTACCACGGTGCTCCCGTCGCTCGGCGCATGAACCTATTCTGTAATGTTTGTAGCCGATGTAGCCTGCGTGGCTTCGCTTGTGTGAACACTACACTTGCATACGTCATGATAGGACGTATACAAGCGGTGTATAATCTAACTTTATTGCGGAGAGATAGCTTAGACTTTGCGTGTACTAAGCTGTGTAACCATCCTAGCACTAGGGCTGCGCGCGCGCGGACTCACCCTATGTGAGGACCGAAGGTCAGTCGTCTGTCCAAGGTCACACCCAGATATTTGACCTCCCTTGTCCAGGGGATGGGTTGGTCGAAATTCTTTATCTGTGGGTATTCAGCCATTGGGTAGCGGCGATCTATTCCCTTATGGAATATGATCGCCTGGCTTTTGGTGGGGTTTATACCGATTCTCCATTTCCTAGTCCATTTCGCTAGGGCGGTAGCCGCAGTTTGGAGAGCGGTTATCACTGTAGTGGAGGATTGACCTGCATAGAAGATGGCAGTGTCGTCAGCGAATAATGCTGTTTGTATTTTACTATGTTGGGGTATGTCGCTGGTGAACAGCGAGAAGAGAATTGGAGAGAGCACCGATCCCTGGGGGACGCCGGCTTCTAGTGGGTGCGGTGCTGATAGAGTACCTTCCACTCTGTAGCGAAAGCTACGCTCGAGTAGGAAGTCCCTAACTATTATAACTAAGTAGTGGGGGATTTTAAGCTTTATTAACTTGAAAATAAGGCCGTTATGCCAGACTTTGTCAAACGCTTTTTCTACATCAAATAGAAGCATACCCGTATATAAACCGCGTTGCAGTTTATAACTTGTATACTCGACTATTCGATGTACTTGCTGAACGCAAGAGTGTTGCGTGCGAAAGCCGAACTGAATCGGCGGGATAAGGTTGTTTTCCTCAGCGCACTTTCTTAGCCTACTAAGTAGTACGCGCTCATAAATTTTACCTAAACTGTTTAATAAGCTAATCGGGCGATATGATGACGGTTCGGTACGTCGCTTGCCGGGTTTAGGTATACCTATTACCACGGCTTTTTTTCATTGTTTAGGAAATATGTAATTAACTAATGCGGCGTTAATAATTGCTGTTAATATTAATAATAATGAATGAGGGAAGAGTTTAATAACTCTGTTAGAAATACTGTTCGAACCGGGGGATTTCCTAGGGTGGAGACCTCTAACAATCGACTGAACCTCCTCCACTGTCGCTGTTGGTATAGGCTCTTGTGGCTCAGCGTCTGCGGTACGCGTACGCGATGTACATCGTTCCACTTCGCTGTTAACGGTGTCGATGTGTCGCGCGTCTGGGTGTTGTGTACTCGACGTACATTGCTGCTCAAGGTCGGCCGCCAGACATTCAGGCTTTTCATCGTCATCGAACGCCGGCGGTTGATTGGGGCGGTTTAAGGGTGGCATGGTGGACACCGTATCCTTTTTGAAAGAACGGGCTAACCGCCAGTAAGCCTGGTGCGAAGGCTCCAGTTCGCTTAAGGTGGCGTCCCATTCGTTTTGTCTAAACTCATTTATAGCCGTTTTAACTGCCCTCTGCATTGACCGCATATGATAGCGGTTATCTTCGCAGGGGAAGCGGTCGTAGGCTCTTATGGCTGCGTTCTTACGCCTCAGTAGGTCGCGGACGTCAACGGGTAAGCGCCTTCTACGATTACTCGTGTCAGGCACTCTCCGTGAACAATCGTTAACTAACGATTGTACATGACCGGTGAGGGCGTCGATCGCGGATTCGATGTCCTCTTTGTTGTTTAATGTATTACATACACTGTCAAGATGAGCCGACGAGGAGGGAGACTGGAGTTTAGCCTTCAGTCGCTCCCAGTCTTTGCACACTTTCTCAGTGGGGGGGGGGTGAGGCCTGAGGGGCCGTATCGGGGGGCGCAGTCAATGACTACCGGGAGGTGATCCGAGTTAAGCTCGTGAATTACCTCTATTAGACATAAACGAAGGTTTATGTTTTTTAATAGGGCTATATCTAATACGTCGGGCCTGTGCCCGACTGTGTGAGGGAAGTGAGTCGGCTCCATTGGGGCTATGATGTCGAACCCGAGCCGATCTGCGTAAGTCTCGAGGGCCAGTCCCCTGCGATTGTTGGTGTGGCTATTCCACGACTTACTTTTGGCGTTTAGATCGCCTGCGATAATGACGTCGTCGCCGAGGTTTAAGAGAGCTTGGAGGTCACTCTCAAGCAACTCTTTTGGTGTGTCCCCATTAGGAGGGGAAAGGTATACTGATGCTATGATCAGTGGCTGGTGACCGGTGAGGGCCAGCCGACAGACCGAGGCTTCAATGTACGTCATGGCGGGGGGATCAAGGGGTGTGCAGTACAGTGACCTTTTGTAATAAATGAGAGTCCCACCTAGGGGAGAGCCGACCCTATCGTTGCGCACTAAATTGTAGTTTGCAATTTTAGGGTCTCTTAGATAGGGTTTGAGGAATGTCTCTTGGACTAGTAAAAGGTCAAGCTGCTGGTCTTGTAGAAATGTACCTATTTCGTCTCTCTGACGAGAGAGACCGTTCGCGTTAAAAAACCCTACGCGGGGTGATCGTGTTTTGACTCTGCCTGGTGTGTACGTATCCATCATTTAGGCTCTGAAGGAACCGAGGCTCTCAAGGACGGGTGAGAACCTCATGGCGACGTTGAGTAACGCGAGGCTGTTGCCTTCGTTTTTTCGCAGTTCCGCTGCGATTACGCGTATTTCTGAAATATTTATTATTGACGCGAATCTGGCCACTAGGTCTAGATCCGGGTCTAGACCGCTAGCGGCTGGCGCGTGTGTGTTAATAGGTTTGCCTTGAGGAGGCTTAGGGAGGCCCGCGGGTGGCTGTTTTTGCCCAACGGTTGGCGGTTTATAAATATTATTATTAGCGGCCTTTGCCGACGGTGTCGCGTTCGCGGGTGCCGGCGGGGTGGCTAATTTGGTGGGCAGGGGGGGGTATTCCGCCCTGCTTTGAGAATTAACCCACGGGTTGCGTGTGGATTTAGGTGCCGGAAGGTACCTTTGTGGTGGGGGTGGTGGTGGCCTCCTCATAACCGGCCGTGGTGCGCGTGGGCAGCCACGGTAGTTTGCGGGGTGCCCCACTTGCCCGCATAGTACACACGATGGTGGTGTGGTACTTTTAATCGGGTCATTGGCCTTGGGCCTGGCACAATCCGCCGTTGCGTGGTCCTCTAGGCACGTAACGCACCTAGGCCTCGCTTGGCAGTTACGCGCCGAGTGGCCGTAAAGTTGGCACCGGTGGCATTGCGAGAGCATGCCCTTACGGTGTGGTGGTTCGACCACGATGCCGGAGAGTCCACACACCGTAGTGGTGTTGAAGATATCCTTTCCCTCTTTAGAGAGGTCCAGGACGACCATTATAAGGTCGAAAGGTTGGCGTGTGTGTCCACGGATCATCCGGTGCACCTCGATCACCGGTAGTCCTTTTTGGGTTAAGTCCTCCTTGACCAGGTCGGTACCTAACTCCACTGGAACGTTGCGTATAACTACGCGAAGTTTTCGTTCCTCGGGGAGGGTGAAAGTGTGGTAGGGAATGTTCTGGCTACGTAACATAGCCGTTAGTTTGCGGTGGTCGTCCGTTGTGGACAACTGCACCTTAATACCTTCGGCCGTTGAACGGGCCGTACGGTATAGTACTCGGTTGGTGTTACACCAAGCCGAGACGGGCACCCACTCCTCCTTGTTTCTAATGACAAGGGGAGGCGGGGTGGGGGGTTTGTAGACCTTAGCCGGGGGCTGCTGTACAGCGGCCTGTGGCTTAGGTGACGGAGTGGGGGGGAGGTTGTCATTGGCGGCAGAAGTGCTCGCTCGCCCAATTTGGCGGCCTTTCGCGCCTTTTTTTGGTTCTTACGCCCCCTTTTACGGGAGCTGACCACAGTGTAATCAGAGTCCGCCGAGGTGGACTCGGACTCCGAACCGGCGGACGACGTCGCCGTGTCGGCGTTCTCGTCGTCGGTGGCTTCCTCCGTCTCCATCTCGTTGGACGGAGTTGGTTCCTCGTCCGGGGAGGCGGGGGAGACAAAATGCACCGGCCCGGATACGGGCTCGGTGTTCGCGTTCGCGGGGCGGTCGGGAATCATGTTCCCGAACCGTCTTTTTAATAGTGAGTAAATCTCCTCGTCGGCGAGGAGCATGTCTATATTTAAGGCTGGAGGAGCCATGATGGGGGGTGAGTTGTATTCTGCGTATCTATATATACCTAACTCCCCAGGGGGAAAACCCGGGGATGTGTAATTTATACAAGCACTAAAAACTATTATTTTATACTATCAGCATTGTTTTTCTATCTTTATTAGGCTATATCTCGCAAGTTATAATACCTAGGGTGTTGGTTCTTACTGCGTTTGATAGGTCCTAGCGTATATTTCAATAAAATACCAAGAATATTTATGTTTATTGCAAATTTGACACTATAAACAACAAAAATTACAGCGTAACTAAGTACAATTATGCTTTTACATAAATTAAGAAAAACAAACAGTTATAGGCTATTTTAACACAATTTTTACTACAATATAACGTATAATTAATCTACTTTAATGTTCATTACTCACATTGTTTATTTAGCACTGTACACATTAATTCGTAATGTTTACATCTTACGAATTTCGCTATGTATTTGGAGCGCCCTGATTGGTCGATATTCGTTACGCACTCCTATCTGGCGATACACTTTGAGTTAGTTAATTTTCACGGTATTCTTATCACTATACTTTTTCTCAAAATTCACTATTATGTTACAGTTCGTTTTTTAAGCACTATCACGGTATTTTACACTTGTCGCGAACAATATGACACAAATAGTTATTTACTTAATGTCTCTTACATAAAACAATATTAGATGAAATTTAATACTCTCTACATTTGATAGACATGAAAAGTCACTTTTCATAGAAAGCAATATTATTTATGTCTAGTCTACTGAACTCTATAAACAAAACAGAACATTCGTTTCATTTTGATTCGTTTCATATACTTTTTCTCAAAATTCACTATTATGTTACAGTTCGTTTTTTAAGCACTATCACGGTAATTTACACTTGTCGCGAACAATATGACACAAATAGTTATTTACTTAATGTCTCTTACATAAAACAATATTAGATGAAATTTAATACTCTCTACATTTGATAGACATGAAAAGTCACTTTTCATAGAAAGCAATATTATTTATGTCTAGTCTACTGAGCTCTATAAACAAAACAGAACATTCGTTTCATTTTGTGTATTGGGAATAAGGTGGGCAAAGGAAATAATAATAAATTATATTTAAGTCTTGCTTTTGTTCACCTGTAAACATTGCTGTAAAAATACTTCTAAACATAAAGGTCATGTTTTCATGTAGTAATAGGTTTTTTCAGTGTAGTGACGAAGTAAAAATACAAATGATCACTCCCTATTTTGCCCGTGGATGTCGTAAAAGACGACTGAGGGATGTAATGCGCATGTGGCATCTATGCAAGATCAGGAAAACTCAAAATAAAACGCTATACCAACCTGTTTGACCACCGTGGTATAGTAGGGTCGATTTCCCTCCCATTGTGGAGGAGGTCTCCTATTATGTGCGTTCGCGTTACCGCCATGGTTATAGCTGTAGCTCTACAGCTGAGGTATAGTGCTGTGTAGATCTTATAAGTGAAATTGAATGGATTTAGTGAAAAGTTCAATGTGTATAATAAATACTGTGCATTGTTGAAATTGTGTCTTGTTTGATTATTATTTGAATCGTTTAAGTAATTAAGAATCATTATGCAGTACAATAGTCAGTACTAAATAAATATATTAATATTTTTAAGATAAAAAATAAATAACAGAATATAATTTATATGCATATCTTATAGTAATAACAGGCAGACATGGTACAAATCAAAATTTTTTCATTCAAAAACCAGTTACTTTAAATTGAAGATCCAAAAATAGCAACTGTGTGATCATAATTTTAATTTTTCTTCTACTGTTGGCAGTCCTCTTGACTGCTTGGTATTGTTTGGGTAGTAAGTCATTAATATCATTTGGAATCATTATTTGCAAACAGGATGTTCAAAAAGCTACTTCAGCTTGATAGTAGATGAATTCAACTCGGTTACGAGACGAAATCTTACACCTTCCCGTTTTTAAAACCAAGTGCGATAATTTTAAAGCCCGATTTTCCCTTAAACAGTCCCCAAGCTCCTTATTAATGTGGCTAAGATATCTCCAAGATTGGGCAGGAACTGTTAAGAAACCTATGTTATTAACTGCAATGATCAATCTGCTATATTTAACAGCAATGTCTAATGCTTTTACATAAATCCACAGACTCGTTCAAATCCACGAAGCCACAAGTTTTCGCGTTCCCTACAAAGAAGGATATATTTATCACAGAATCAATACTGAAGTATGATTTACTCATATCCCTTGAAAGCGAAATCATCCTCGACTGTATGTATACAGCGCTCATTTCTCCTACGCACTTGCAGGTTCGAATGATCTGTTTACAGTGGCGTTACCCAACTACTATGATATGTCCATCTTGAAACAAGACTTAAGAAGAGTTCTTCTCTCATGGTAGGCAGCAACTTGGCTGTATCATGTGCGACAATTACCACTTACTATAAGATGCGTTGCTCGCTCGTCTGCCACCAGCTACCAATAAAAAAATGCCTAAGTCTAAAAATTATTGCTGAACAGTTTTTCAAATGTTAAAAACAGTTACAAAATTTAGAAAATATCATAAAATACAAACCATAGAGGAACCTTGGAGGAAAAGGAACCTTAAATAAAACTTTGTGCTTTCATACATTTCACCAGCGTGAAGCCTGTAGCCCAATTACTAATTAATTTTTGAAGGGACCCGTTGCTGATAGTGGAATACATTTGATCTAGTAAGAAGAACACGCTATTCAGACAGTTTGGTACGGAGATTCTCATACCTCAGCATTCTGCCGAAGTATAACATAAAAGTATAACAAATGCAGGAAAGTACCCCTTTCCTTAATATATTATAGCCTTACTCTATCACGGCGTCGATAAATATTACATAATAGATATTATGAGATTATTAATACATACAATAATATATAATCTTCTATTAAGAAAGAGTACGAATCTATACCAATAAATAAAATTGGAGTGTCTGTTTGTAATGTCAAAATAATAGGCTTTTTTCATGCTCACACGGTTATTTGCACGACACCTATTCCTAAAATAGCAATTAAAAAATTTTTGTCTGTCTGTCTGTTTGTTCCGGGTAATCTTCAAAACGGCTGGACCGATTTCAAAAATTATTTCACCAATGGAAAGCTATAATATCAGGGCGTAAACTAGGCTATATTTTATCCCGGTATTCCCACGGGACCGAGAACTACGCGGGTAAAACGACTATAACCTATAACCGAAGCGAAGCGAGGGCGGATTGCTAGTAAATAATAAGACCGGCAGATAATAATAACTTCATTTCGACCAAAGCCACAAAGAGGGCAGTCTAATTGAAGAGTCAGCTGTGACCGACATGGTGTAAACAATATGATTGAACGCGGCAAATCGATTCGAGTAAAACCCACACATTTACCTAAATGTCATTCTAGGAAACTTATAGGAGTGATATTGGAACTGCGTGGGGTAGAGAAAATTGTGTTTGATGTACCCAACAATGTGGTTATATATATGTAAATATTTTTAAATCTTTATATGTTTCTTCTATACATGTGTTTATCATCTAACCTTTTCTAAATGGCTGGATAAAATTTGGATATTTGTGTATATATTTCAATGGGTGACTGTAAGGTTTGAAAACAATTGGAGCGGCTGGGTGGTGTTGCAGTCTATGAGTCACCAAATTTCGCGCCTAATAAAATAACTTAATTATCCGTGTGGTGACAGAATTAGACTACAATTCAAAACTCCTTATCTTGGCCGTTCATGTTGTTAACACGACTGCGGGATAACATGCATATAACCTATAAGACCTTAAGGACGATGAGGATATTGAACGAGAGCGGAGAGCGTTGTCTGTTCGGGCAAATATGCTGGCTCGCAGGTTTGCACACTGTACACTAGATGTTAAAATAACATTATTTCGTGCCTACTGTACAGGTTTTTACACATGTAGCCTGTGGGCGAGGTCTACGCAAAGGTCATATGGCGCTCTTCGCGTTCAATATAATAATTCGTTCAGGGTGCTGGTGGGGCTGCCTCGCTACTGTAGCGCATCGGGGATGTTCGCGCATGCGCATGTTAATTGCTTTTATTCAACAATGCGTAAGCGGTGTGCATCCCTGGTGCGCAGGGTGCGGGGCAGCGCCAACAGTATCCTGAATATGATATCGAGCAGGCTGGATTGCATATATGTATGTGGGGCGCTGCTGCGCCATCTCTCATGGGATGTTGCGGTAGTGGCTCACATCATGTGTAGACTGTAAGTAATTTTTAATTTTAATTTAATGTAATATATATATGTATTAATAATTGTTTTAATGTTAAGGTTTCATACTAACATAGATTTAAGTTTTACTAACTTTTTTGAGTCTTGGTTACTCGAATAAACAATATTATTATTATTATTATAACGTCTATGCAAGAGAAATATTCGAAACAAAACCCGATGTCAACACATCTGACCAGCGCAGCATAGTAGGTTAATTTCCCTGCTATTGTGTAAGAGGCTCGAGCTCAGCAGTGGGAATTATATGAGACGACATGATGATAATCTATAGAGAACTATAAAAACGGGAAATAAAACTCTATACCAACTCATCTAGCCAGCGTGGTATAATAGATCAATTTGAAACTGTAGATTAGAGGCTTGCATCTATGCAAGCCCAGCAATATAACGTATGTGAGCGATATAAATGAATGAAATAAAGATTAATTATTATATACTTAGAGTACATTAAATGTTTTAGCTTTACAAATGCCACGATTACCGATCATGAGATTCCAAGTTGATACTTGATCTCATAAAAATCGTTATTGGGCTTTGCGTGTGAATAAACTCTGAATATCAAATTCGAAGTATAAAAATGTGTTCATAAGGTAATTGATTTTTCGCTGAGGACTTAAAGCTCTAAGCTAAAATCTTGGTGCTGTAATCCTATTATTAGATTGTTTATTACTTACAATTTCCTAATATATTTTTTACTATTCTGATATAATTATTCGATGTTTGCAACTAACAAAACAGTTCGGACCTTGTAGCAACTCGAGAAAATTTCCGTGCGTTTAGGCGCTTTTGCCATACCTACTATTGTAACCAAACCTAAAGCTCGCAGATAGGTCCATTAAGCTCTGTCCGATCCGTGGTGCTGTACCACTGCGTTTCACGTAGTTGGACAAATTCTTATTTACTGGCTTATTAACCAACTTTGCATCATGTCTCCCGCTTTGCATAGGAGGGAAGTGGAATCATTCCAACTCCTCCTGTTTTTCTTTTCTAATTAAATTTGTTGCGGGTCCCAAGACAATTAAAAGCGATTCCCGGGACTTCCTGAGGGTCAAACCTCAGTGTCTTATACGGAGACCATTGTGGATCCTGCCTTACAGGAGTTACAGTGGTGGGAATGTGTGGTAGGATTAGTCCCATAAAAAAAGCTAACAATACAGTCGGCAAGAATTTGAAGGTAAAGAAAGAAAATAGACGGTGTTACTTCTGATGTTATACATATTTGGGTGCATTAGGGAAAAATGATGAAAGTATTTTTTTAATATGCACGCGCACACCGTCACGAAAAACCGACATCCTGAAGTTCAGTAGTTAACATTTTATAAAATGCGCGCGCACACTGTCGCAAATGATAACTGGATAATGAGTATATAATAAAACTTTCAATGCATTAAATACTTTTTTTTTTATTATAAGCGTATTTTTTTTTTGTGATGTGTGGTAGCGGCTTCGAATACTACCAACCCTTGTTTTGCTCGTGGGTGTCGTAAAAGACGACTAAGAGCCCTAGATTGACCCGGACCAACTCCATCTGGTACCATTTGGGTCAACGATTACATTCCCAAGGAGGGTTGACGTCAGGCAGGCGGCCGGTCATAAAAGTCATTGCCGAAACTTTTTGCAATATGTCAAAACAGATGACATATTGCGTCGACCCCAAGTAATTGGGATAAGAGCAATATGATGATGATGATAAGCGTATTTTTTTATTAGTGTCGTTTTTCTATAAACGTGGAATAATGCAAAGTATAAAATTTTTGAAAGATATATTATTTGCCTTTAAATCATATTCCGCCAAAATAATATCCTTCAAAATTCTACATCTGATCGATTCTGATTAAAAAGCCTATTTGCCAATAATGAAATTATGATAATGTCTTCATTTATTTGCTAAGATAAAATCACCATCTTTATAATTTAATAAATATCACGCCCGCGATATCTTTGTGATAATAAATACAATATCGAAAATCGGTATTACGTGAACGTATTAAATGCTTCTTGAAATGAATTGTGATTTTCTATTTCTCATAAGTCAGATTCGAATGATATTGTCGGCCAATTTTTTCCTAAATCTTACCCATGAAAATGTCATTTATTTCAGCTACGCGCTTTTACATTCGAAATTAGTTAACGAGGCTCAAAGTAAACAAAGATGACAATTGATTAGATTTAAGATGATTGTATTGGAACTAAGGGCAGCTCGTTAATAATTCACTTCCAATCTGACTTTGAAATATATGTTATCAATAATGTAGTACCTATATTTATAATATAATAATAATGATCTTATAATATTACTAGATACCTGCCCTTGCTTCGCTTCGGTTTCAGTCGCTCTGAGATATTCGGTATGCGACTGCATTCCACGAGATCTCGGCGATACCCAGAGCGGCAAAAAAAAAATTATAGGGTTTTTCGAGAGTAAAAATAGCCTAAGTTACTCCTTATATAGACAGGTACCTGGTTGTAAAACATTATCAAAATCGGGTGAGCCGTTTTGAATATTACCTGAAACAAACAGACACAAAAAAATTTACCTGGTTTGTAAGTGTAGGTGGCGTGCAAATATCCGTGTATTTTTATTTAATACCTATAAGTGCTTTTAATAATTAAGCACTTTCCATGTGGTGACGGAGTAGGAATAATACAATTCACGATCACCTGTCTTGCCCGTGGGTATCATAAAAGACGAATAAGAGATTATAAACGCAGAGAACATTTATGCAAGAGAAGGAAAATGTTAAATAAAAGGCTTTTTTTTTTGCGGGTGGGTCGCGGTCGGCGCGCCTCCGCACCACTCCGTCCGGAGGCGACAGAGGGGCTTAAGCACGCAACTCCCGCGACCCACCCAAAAACCACGTCGCCTTCGTCATTGGGCCGACCACTGGAGCAGCGTTAACTTGTCGTCAGTGGTCGGCCCGACGGAATACCCCTAATTGGGGTACCCTCCCATCGACCGACGTCCCCCCCTCGGGGAGGACGTTGGTCTTTCCTCACACGGTCGGCCTCTCAGCGGGTGACTAAATAACAGGCTATGCTAAATTGTCTGACCAGCGTGGTATAATAAGTCAATTTTCCTCCTAATGTGGAGGAGGTTCGACCCAGCAGTGACACGTTTATAAGCTTCAATGATAGCGATTGATATATGATGTTATCTATTACGACAGTTCAGTTGAAATGGCTGTAATATTTAAAACCTGTTTTAGTATAAATTTCTATACTTATAATGAAAATATCTGGTTGATCGAGCTTTGCTCGGTATATTTTTGTTGTATTTTTGCCCAATTTATTTAGATATATATTAATAAAAAATAAAAATAAAATAATGAGAAAATAAAATTTTACGAAAAGAGAATAATAATAACACCGAGATTCGATCCCACGCTGTTTGAATGCCAAAACAAAACAAAAAGAAAACTGGACAACTTACAGGATAAGTAATAAATGTAAAAGTAGTTAGTATACCGGTGGAATTCTCACCGCCTGAATCGACCCGTGGCGACTCGAGAACCTTCTCGAGTTAGAGTTGGGTAGGTACCCGAAAGGGTAACCCGTCGGACGGGACTTATGACAAACACCGGTGGCTCGTCCACATGGTGTATAAAAGGTACTGTGTACGGTCAAGGGGACGTGCACCGTTCCCTTCATCGCCTCGGAAGGAGATATGACTATATACCATAGCTGGTACACAAAAAAAGAGACGATAATGATTGTGATGATAAGTAAATTCAAAACATTTTTGGATACATTTTAGAATTATTTCTATTATTGAGTAGCACTCTACTCAAACATTAAGAATTACCTTGATTTTTAATCAAACATCCAACGAGTTATGATATAAATGTTGTAATTTCAAAATTTTACTTAAGCGAGTCTAAGGATTAGTATAAGTGAAGAAATTTTTTTTTGACAATTTTTTCTTTATGTTTTACTATTTATTAGGTTTTGCATAGATATGCTTGTAATATACTTATTGGAGTATTTTAATAGTTTGCCGTGTAGTGACGGAGTAAGAATACAATTCACCACTCCCTATCTTACCATTGGTTGTCGTAAAAGACGAATAAGGAATATAATATGCATATAAGACCTGTGCAAGAGAAGGCGAACTTGAAATGTAACCCTATACCAACATGTCCGACCAGCATGGTATAGTAGGTCAAATTCCCTCCCATTGTGGAGCAGGCCCGAGCCCAACAGTGGGACGTGTGTGGGCTGTGATGATGAATAGTTTTAGCAGTTTTAAAAGGATTTTCTTAAATTCCGTTTTCAGTTACGTATGTATTTCGAAAAGAGTACGTATGCAAGATTTAAAGTAAATCGGTCCTATGGTGTCGGCGATGATCGATGATCGATGTGTCGTGATGAGTCAGTCGGTGAGTAGTATTTTGTTCATATATATACCCATAAAGTTATTTCAGCTTTTGGTTGAGTATTCTCTACAGAAATTAACGTCAATATATTGTTAGTTAGCAATACAACTACTAGGATTTAATATTTTTGATGTTTGCAGAAGTGCACATGTGAAATAAAACTACTAATTATTTTTACGAATTCTACCGCGAGAAGTGTTGGTATAGGATTTTATTTTGAAGTTTCCTTCTCTTGAAAATGATATCTTTTTTCTTATTACAAGTGGTAACAAATCAGAAACAGCACACCTGATAAGCGTTGCTGCCGCTCACGGACCTTTGTTAGGTCGCTGCCTACCGCAAAGAAAGTGAAGGTTCGGTGATACTAAAAGCATCACTAAAACACACCACACGCAAACACCCTCAGAAAGTAGGGCTGCTTTCTCGCTCACCGAACGCAGCGCAGTAACAAATTGCTATTACTCATACGTCGATTTTCTGCGAGAGTGTGGTACTACCCCGGACGACCGGCCCGCGGCCGTAGACAGACAACTGTCAATAGTATGGTCCTAACACTATAAAAATGCTGCATATTATAATCCTTTAGTTGTCTTTTACGACACCCACGGGCAAAAAAGAGGGTGGTGAATTGTATTCTTATTCCGTTATCACCCGAACATTATTCAGCGTTATTCGTAATGGCAGGTCATCACGTTAATGGTGAAAAGTCACAAATAGTTTTTTTTAACTAGAAGGATTTTTAAAAAAATATCTTTACATTCGTGATTTAGAAATCAGTTTTAAATATCGTTTTCCAATAAAAAAATATATGTTTCATTTCACAGACTAAACTCAAGTAGTTTCTTTAGTCGGTGTTTTATAATAAGACGGAATAGTCGTTCTACTCGTAGAGCATAAAATAACTTGAACATATTTTATTTGGAATTTTATGAGTTACGCTATTATTTTGATGGTGCTTCATAAAGCCTTCAATTCAGTTTATGATTGTATGTACAATTTTTACAGTTTCAAGTCGAGATTAAGATATAAAATGTAATTAAATACAACGTCATTTCCGATATATTTTTTAATTATGATACGGATAACCATCAATATATGCTATAACCAAAGGAACCTGAAAAATATTTGTAGTTTTACAGATTTTGAAGACTTCAAAAAAGGAGATGGTTCGACTGTATTTCTTTATACAATTTGACTGTATTTCTTCTTATGTTTGTCACGACTGGCTGAACCGATTTTGATGATTTATTTATTTATTTATTTAAATTTCATGCACAAGTACATAGGCAGACTTAATGCCATAGGCATTTTCTTCCAGCCAACCTTTGGGTGATGACGAAATATTATAGTAGGTGCCATTTATATAGAAAATTGTTGAGATAACTACTTAAGTCTGTTTATGTTAAAAAAAAATTATATACCTGTATATCTAAATAACAATAATATGAAAAAATAATAAACCTTACATATATTTACATATAATACATACTCATAGAAATATATATATATACAAATACACATATACCTACATGAATATACACTCGAAAATTTATGAAGAACGATCTGCCAATAAATCAATATAAAACTTACGAACTCTAGATTTGAATGATTCACGTGTTTTGGATTGCCTGATTTCAAGAGGGAGGGCGTTCCACAGTAAAATAGATTGAATGAAGAAAGAAGATTCTTTTTTATTTGCAAGCAGGTGCATCCCGTGTGGTCGCAAGTGTGTGGTGGTTGGTCCAGTTAGAAATTGGTTTCATTTGTTAATATTATGAATTATTTATATTGTCGCGATACGTAATAATAAAAAAAAAACCAAACCAAACCAAAAAAAAAAATATATAAAATTTGCTACATTAATATGTTTTGATGTTTCCTTTCTTTAAAAGAAAAACATCGAAACCGAGTATCAAGTTACCATAATAAATGTCTGTAATTTGCTCATTATCACATCACACCTGTTTTGTTTGTATTTGATATACACAATCTCGAAGGTTCGAACACCTTTTAGAACTCTTAATTTTGGACGGATTCTAGTCCACCCAGAAATGCGCTGCGGTATTACAATCCATACCGCAATAAAATAGGTAATATAGTTTTAATTCATATTTTTAATACACGAGTATTACACATCAAAAATGAAATAAATAGAATTTATATTTTTTGAGGGAAGCATGAGCAAATTATGAATATATTTTAACACGAACGCATTCCTATAACTCCATAATAATATTAATATACAATAATAATATTTAATATTACAATGAAAACTTGATAGAATTAACTTTTCTGATACACATATTATAATAGTGAATTATATGTAACCCTCGTTTATTTAATGAAACTGCATGAACCACATTTGTGCTAGTAGAATTTACTATGAGCAAGTATACTTCTACCGCAGCACGTCACCATATCTGGGAACATTTATGTCAAATTAGTATGTCAGATATGAAGTAAGAGTTTTTTTTGGGTGGGCTATGGTAAGCGCACGCGCGGTCCAGTCCTTCCGGGGCGATGAAAGGACAGCGCGCGGGCCCATAACCCACCCGTACCCACGTCACCTCGTTGTTGGGCCGACCACCGGAGCAGATGTGACTTGTCGTCAGTGGTCGGCCCAGCGGAATACCCTTTCGGGTAACCTCACCTCTCGACGTCCTGGGACGTCGGTCGCCGTCGCGCGGTCAGCATCTCTGCGGGTGACGGACAATTCCCCGGTCCGATCACCCGCGGCCTCGGCTAGGCCGGCATTAGGCGCAGATACTCGCGCCTGCGCCGCCCGAGTCGCCGGCGGCGGAACGTGTTACCGAATAGGAGCTCTACTCGCACACGATCCGCCGCCTCCTTCCGTGAGATATGAAGTAAGTGTAGGAAAATATTGCATCTAATCGTGTTAAGAGTTTGTTTGATCATAATAAATCAGGCACATATAAGTTATATAACGCAATAACGTTAGTTACATTATTATTGCATTACTCATTTATTACATTATCGTGCAGACCTACGAAGTAACTTAATAAAAATCTTGTCAGTTTTAACGACATTATAGGAATGTTTTTTTTTTTTATTGCCAACGGTGGCAAACGAGCAAGCAGCACACCTGATGGTAAGTGAAACTGCTGCACATGGACCTTTGCAATACCAGGGGCACAGCTAGGCCGCTGCCTACCGTGAAGGAAATACTCTTCTTAAACCTCGTTTAAAGAAGGACATGTCATAGCGCTCGGGAAACACAGCAGCAGGTAGTTCATTCCAGAGCTTGCACGTACGTGGGAGAAATGATCGCTGGAAACGTACAGTTGAAGACCATAACGTTTCCAGGTGAAATGGATGAACCCTACTACGATGTCGAGTGGTACGTTGGTAGAATGGTGACGGTGGTACCAAGTCAAACAGTTCCTCGGAGCACTCCCCGTGAAAGAGTCGGTAGAGTACACAGAGTGACCCAAAGTCTCTCCGCTGCTCCAGCGACTCCAATCTGTCCGTAAGATTGGGATCCCCGACGATTCGAACAGCCCGTCTTTGCAGGGAGTCAAGTGGGTCTAGCTGATATTTGGGCGCACCTGCCCAGAGATGTGAGCAGTACTCCACATGAGGACGAACTTGTGCTTTGTATAGCACAAGACGCTATCTCGGTGTGAAGTACCGCCTGGCTCTGTTCAGGATACGCAACTTTTTGCTTGCCAATTTGGCTTTATCGTCCAAATGACTCTCAAACTGGACTTTGCTCGATATTTTGACGCCGAGAATCCCATTACTCTCAGAAATAGGGAAAGTTACTCCTTGGACCTGTGGCGCCATGACAAACGGGTCTGACCAGCGTGGTGTTTTAAATCAATTTCTCTCCTATCGTAAAGGTGGCACGAGCCCAATAGTGGGATGTATGTAGGTTGAGATTATAATGATGTTTTAATGTTCATAACACTAGACTCTACAGTTCATCTCGAGGGAAGGCATGTGCTCTGGGAGGAGAGCGACGGGCGTATTCGTCGCCATTAGGTGGAGTGCGGCGTTCCCCGGGTTCAGTCCTCGGTCCGATTTTGTGGAACGTCGGTTTCAACTGGCTCTGCATACTGGATAACCCCCATCCCGGGAAGGAGCCGACCCCTAGGTTCCTTCCCGGGATGGGGGTTATCTGCTACGCGGATGACACTCTCATCACGGTGAGGCTGACTGCCAGGGGGCCTTCCGATTGACACAGGAAGGAGTAGCGCTCGTCGTTGACCGAATTGGAATGCTGGGCCTGAGGGTCTTGTTGGATAAAACTGAGGCCCTCTTATTCCATGGCCCACGTCGAGGTCCCCCCCGAGGAGCACACATCAATGTGTCTGGAGCTGCCGTGCCTGTGCGGGCTCCGATGAAATATCTGGCCCTGCACCTCGATAGAAATTGGAACTTTGGGCTACACTTTGCCCAGCTCGTCCCGAGGCTCACTAAGTCAGCCGCGGCACTGGGAAGGCTTCTGCCAAACACTGGTGGCCCTGGGTCGTCTTGCCGGCAGCTCTACGCCGGGATCATGCGGTCCATGGCGCTGTATGGTGACCCTATATAGTCGAAGTCCCTTACTGCCCGCAACAAGGCCCTTCTGCGACAACCGCAGAGGGTCATGGCAGTGAGGGCTATTAGGGGTTACCGTACAGTGTCCTGGACTGCGGCAAAGTTACTGGCAGGCGACCCACCTTGGCCGCTTGTGGCTGAGGCGTTGGCAGAAGTTTACCGGCTTCGCGCCACAATGCGGGCCAACGGTGAGCAAGTCTCCGCAAGGAGACTGGGCAGAGCACAAGAAGTAGCCCAAAGGGAACCGGTCACCGGCGGGGGACGGTGCGTAAAAGCATTTCCACAGGGTTAAAAAAAGAAGACTACAGTTCATAAGGTTGCATTCTAAAGGTTATTTATGATTGACCCTTATAACTAACGCGTGATATAGAATGTATAAGTGACATTAAGTATGCCGTCATACATAGCGTTTGTCATCATAAAGTAATTTACTTAAGTAAATAACGTTAAATAAATTATTTATATGTACTTATGTAAATTAGTTAATAAACTATAATGGGTTTAACATATGCCATAGTTATGCTAGAAAATTTATACAGTTACGTGTTCGACATGTTTTAAGTATTTAGATAATATAGATAATGAATATGTCCATATATTCGATATTTAAATTAATTTGTATAATATCTGGCTGGTATATTTTTGTTGAATTTATTTAGATATACATATATTAATAAAAAATAAAAATTAAATAATGAAAAAAATATCAATAATTACAAAAAGAGAATAATAATAACACCGGATTCGATCCCATGCTGTTTGAATACCAAAACAAAACAAAAAGAAAACTGAACAACTTCCCAACTGAGTTTATTATGTATATACAAGAATTGCTCGTTTAAAGATATAAGATTGAGTGAAAACTATCAGAATTTAAAGTAACGAAAGACAAGAAAAGTTTACGATTCTTAATTTGTTTAATTATAATTTGATTTTCGAGCAATGGCCCTATGATTAAAATACTGCTATTAGTTTTTAAGTTATGTGTGATTAAGCTAAAATATTTAATATTTACTACAT
This sequence comes from Lymantria dispar, assembly GCA_032191425.1. Lineage (NCBI taxonomy): Eukaryota > Metazoa > Arthropoda > Insecta > Lepidoptera > Erebidae > Lymantria > Lymantria dispar. The sequence continues at coordinate 22,950,177 of CM063452.1, read as the reverse complement.
ACTGTCTGCATATTTATCTGCTCTTAAGACCGAACACGCGTGTAATAAGGTAAAATTATTACGCGCGTGTTCGGTCGGTGGTTCTTAGCTATGTTTGGTTAATATCGGTCCAGCAGTGTAAGAGTAGCAGCTCTTTTCCCTTTTCAAATGATGCGATGCCGTATGATTACTCGATTACGTGCTTCACGCGTGCCAGTATTTAAATGACAATCAATTAATAATTCCTGTTGAATAGAACGCGATATTTTTTTTGTTTATTTTAATTTGTGTCGAGGGTTATTCAAAACTATCAATTTTGCTTATATTACTTCACTATTTCATCCAACATATAGTGATATATTACTATTTTGAATACTGTAGTGTATTATACCTATGAGCATATTTTGAAGTGTAAGTCAATTTGCCTCCACTTGGGTAAAAAGCTTATCCCAGTTATAGTATATATGCATTATAAAGAAGAAAAAGAAAAAGTATTAAGAGAAAATACAATTCTTATTTTAAAGCCTACAAATTCTTGTGTCATTGATGACGTTCCAAGCTTAAAATTAATATCGGCGTCCCAGCACGGGCAAGAAATAGGTTGGTGAATGGTATTCTTACTCTGTCACAACACGGAATGAAGATATAGACTATTTTTATAGCGCATTAACTGCGATGTCAGTCTTTGGTTTATTTTAGGTCTGTTACATTTAGCGCGAAACTATTTTCATGCCAAGTTCGATGCACTTTGTATAGACTAGACAGTTGACGTAACAGTTTTAAATTATATTGTAGTGCAATCTTGTAATGAGAATAAACTAAAACTAAGTTAGAAATACAGTAAAGATTGAAATAAAAAAATGCAAGTGTTTTGTTTATATATTAATATTATATTATTAGTTTTTATATATTTTTTTTAGATTTATATTATTATTATTTTATTATTAACCAACTTCAAAAAAGGAGAAGGTTTCTCAATTCGACCGTAATATGCTTTTTTTATGTTTGTTCGCGGATCACTTCGTCGTCTATGAACCGATTTTGATGATTTTTTTTTTTGTTAGAACGGGTATACTTCCCAAATGATGCCTTGAAAAATTTATCGAAATACGACTAGCGATTTTTGAAAAATCAACAATAATCTAAAAAAGGATCTACATTGTCTACATTATTGAAGGCAGTTTCTTTTTATGCAAAAAATAAATATTTGTTACACCACAAAAGCTTTTATAAGGCAAGGAGGCACTAGTAACTTATTACTAAAAATTACATTGTATCAGTAAAAACGTAAGTGATTTCGCTTATGAAGAAAGTAATACGGCCTGTCGTGGGTCACTCACAAATCAACAAAGCCCTCATTACTTACTATGTATCAATGACGCCAGTTATGAGTAAATATCTTTCTTCAAAAGCCTATCAAATTATTAACCGACTCCAGTACACAAGTAGGTATCATATAATGTCTTGAGGACAAAACATATGTAACCTTCAAATACTTATTTCAAGGGTAATCATCATCGTCCTCATATACGTCCCGCTATGAAGCTCCTATCTCTCCTACAGTAGTAGAGAAATTAACCTATTTCTTTGTTTTTTTTTTTGGGGTGGGTTACGGCCGGCGCATTCCTCGATCCGCTCCGTCCGGGGCGACAGAGGGGTGTTAACACGCACACCCGTAACCCACCCGTACAGCACGTTGCCTTCGTCGTTAGTTCGACCACCGGTGCAGAGTTCCTTGACTTCAGTGAACCTACTAAAGTACGCTGGTAAGACGGGTTTGTAGTATAGATGTTATCTCTATATTACCTTAGAATTAAATTAGAATGATTAGTACATTATTATGATAGATTATTACATAAATTTTATTTGCATATTACAGCTACGGATAAAATAGGTCACGGTAAATTGTATTCCGTTAACATATGGCAAATTAAATTACTTCATAATACTATTAGATAGTATTCTTATTAATTGTATTCTTAGAGAGAGAAAGAGCAATTATTAACTCTTATAATAAATAGCTTGTATCACATTAAAGTAATTGGATGTGGCTTTATTGTAACCTCAAAATAAGTAATAAGTTGACGTAGTCATTATTTGTAGTCATTGATTGGTCATACGACAAATATATGTAAATATGTAGGCTATGCAGCATACAATTTACATGTACGTGATTAATCTATATATACCCTCATATGGGTTGCTGTGACCTTGTTGAAAAAATGACCGCATAATAATGAGTGATGTCATATTTTGCGAAACAATTTCAAAATTTAGAGATAATAAACACAAGCTATAAAAAGCGATAGAAAGTACAAGAACTCTCAATGCTCAAAAAAGGAAATTCTGTGATATCTGGTAGTTAAATAGCGATATAGTGAAACGGTATTAAGATAGGTGTCGTACAGCTGAATCTATGGGCATGAGAATATGCAGCAACATAATTCCTATTTAATTTTAAATCGTATCAAAGTTTACCTTTGTATTAACCTATTTGCGGTTTTATAAAATGCAATCTCCATTATTAAAATAAACCACATTATATCTACTAATGAACGAGATACATTTAAATTATTAGTAATGGAAAAAAAATATGCAAAATATACCTAAATATACACATTCAACATACATACACTTCTCATGTGGTGTGGCTTGCAAAAGCCGATAGATCATCATTCATCATTTCGGCTTGTATTCTTCCCACTGCTCTATAATAGAAAGGAAATTGACCTTACTACACCATGCTGGTCAGACAAGTTGCTATAGGGTTTTATTTCAAGTTTTCCTTCTCTTGCATATATGTTTTATGCATATTACTTAGTCGTCTTTTACGACATCCACGGATGATATAGGGAGTGGTGAATTGTATTCTTACTACTTCACCACACGAATAAGTCGATATCTTAGTATATATATATATATATGTCGAGGACTGAGACTGATTGTTGAGATCGCTCGCCATCATCCCGGTAGGACTTCCATATGCGTAGGTTGCCGACTGTCTTCATGTATCCGTTTACTACTTTCCGTATAGGTAGACTATTGATGCAGTTGGCGTTAACCCCTTTTAAGATGTATAAGTCGCTAAAGCAATTTAAAAACAAATAATATTTCTTATTGAAATAGTTTTACAATTTTTATTTATTCTTGACGTGCAAATTCTATCTGACAACGAATTATATTTTCAAATTAATAAACCAGTCTCTATGGCTCATGATACAAAAATCCACAGAGGCCGTCTCACTCCGTCATATATATATTGCTGATATACATCCCAATGCGTCAAAAGTACTGGTATAGGGTTTTATTATTGATTTTTGCTTTGTGATTTGCACAGCCTGGAGAAAAAAATCAATGAAAACGTGAAGTTGGCAATTACTTAATGAAAAAGTTTTCTCACCTTTAGCAGGACGCTCTTAGAGGACTCATTAATATCCCCGACATAACTTGCCACTTTCGTTGTGACTTGCCACTTCTATTGAAAATATGTCGCGGAGCATTGAGGCGGAGAAGTTGACTCGTACAGGATTAAAACTTTAGACCAAATTATAAGAATGACATATTTGTGTTACATAAGTAAATTACATTATTTTTAAATTTACCTTGGATAAAAGATATTGTATTCTGTAAAATTAATTAATACATGTTGCAATAATACAATAATAATTAATACATGTTGTATGCAAAAATTCACTGCCACACGTAAGAATAAGAACCACCGCATAAGTGTGACGTGTTCAATTACACCAAAACGTCGCCCAAAGTCTAAGCCTGAACCTGAAAAGTTAACAGTCCAAACAGAATACTGAAGTCAAATACCATGATAATTTATTGATTTAATAAGTGTTTCTTAAGTATTTTCTTAAGATTTTTTTATAAGTTAACATAAATAAAACCTTGTGCTACGGAGGCTTCACAGAATTTAAACGGTCACAAATTACACACAAATGCCGAACGGTAATCTGTGTATTATATAGTGAATTATTCTACGTAAGAATTGAACATATGACATTGAGCACGTGATTTCAATACTAACCTACCAATCGTACAATCAACTGAGCAGATGCTGGAGCGGATTGCGGTCCATTATCATCCTGTCAGTATAAAAAATAAAGCTAAGTGTCACACTATAAGTTTAACCCTACCTACATAGGTCTTCTTGAGAGGGGAAAATGCTGCTATTTATTTTATATTTAGCTAATCAGATTATATTCTTTAACTTATATAAGTTAATAAAACAACAAACAAGAATTAGCATATGTTATTAAATTTTATAACTTAACAGCATATGCTAATTTTTGTGTTTATATTATAATTTTCTGTTCTTCTAAATAATTGGATAGCAAGTAAAAACTAAACAAGTCAAATATTGTGGTTCAATAGATAGTATATAAATAATTTGATAATTAAAATGTGACTCTATAGGTCACAATAAATTGTGTTTTAAATTTATCAAAGAATATTACACATGTGAATATATTTTATGTTTTTTAATAAATACGTTTCAGGATAATCTACAAAACTTGGCACCCATTTATATCTCAAGCCAACCAGGACTTTGTCCAGGAAGTCGACAACAATATCATAATTATCACGATATTGAACTCGGCTGCCTTTTTCACATTTGTTTTTACCGGAATATCATTACTTTTTTTGTAAACAAATTTATTATTTAAAAGTGATCTAGCTGCCTACTATTTATAGTTCTTTCTCTCGCTTTTATGGTGTTCAGTTATATTTAGTACTATTTTTACATTTTCTAAAATATATGTTACTTTAGTCGTCACTGAAATTTAGTTATTTGAATTGGGAAGCATACAACAATATTATAGGTAGGGTATCTAGAAACTACCGAACAGGAGAAGTAAATTTTTATAACTATTTTTTTTCTTTTTTTGGGGTTGGGTTGCGGTCGACGCGCTCCTCGCACCTATCCGTCCGGGGCGACAGAGGGGCGTAAGCACACACTCCCGCAAACCACCCGCGATGCACGTCACCTTCGTCGTTGGGCCGACCACCGGAGCAGGGTGACTTGACGTCAGTGGTCGGCCCGACGGAATACCCCTTAGTGGGGTACCCTCCCATCGACCGACCGGGGGGAACGTCGGTCTTTTCTCACGCGGTTGGCCTCTCAGCGGATGACGCACCAATTCCCCGGTCACGTCACCCACGGCCTCGGCTGGGGCGGCATGAAGCGCAGGTATTCGCGCCTACGCCGCCCCATTCGCCGGCGTTGGATCGCCTCATCGAGGCTGCGTTCCTCGCGCCAAAGAAAACTGGACAACTTCTCAACTGAGCTATCGCTACTCTTAAATTTTTATACCTATAGGTACGCGCGGCGCGTCCACGTTATATTTAATGCAATAAACCATATATTAGATAAAGTTATCCTTAATTTAATAAGTAGATTTATACTAAATGCAATAAGACCATATATATATATATATTAGCTCAATTTAATTAATTACCTACCTTTTTTTTTGTGTGGGTTGCGGTCGGCGCACTCCTCGCACCACTCTGTCCGGGGCGACAGAGGGGCGTAAGCACGCACACCCGTAACCCACCCGCAACACGTCGCCTTCATCGTTGGTCCGACCACCGGAGCAGGGTAACTTGACGTCAGTGGTCAATTAATTACCTACCTAAGATTATCTTTATATATATAACTAATTTCTTCTATCCATGTGTCTTTGACTAAACTCCCCCCTAAACGACTCGATCGATTTTTATGAATTATTTAGTGTGTCTTTAGTTAGACTCAAAATTGGTTTAGATTGACCACTAAACCCGGTAGAGGGCGTTTCGATCGATTTCAAGGAATTTGTTTTTACAAACCAGTCTGTTTAGTCAGCTGGTATTATGTTTTGATAACATATTAAATTCAAAGCTGTGACTGGATAACGTTAATATAACGAAAGCATTATTAATTATAGAATTTGTAGTTCCATTACTATATGTGAGAGCTACACATAATTGAATTACTCGCTATTTGAAGGATAAGCATACTTACTAATGACGTAATAAAATATAGTGAAAGTAACGAAGTAGGTATGTGCATGTAAGTTATAAACGGCTTTATTTAATCCGCTTAAGTGGCTTAGTCCAGACACGCGTCTATTAAGTCATACGAGAATATTATAAATTAAATAATGCTTCATAATTTTCACATTACAATAGGTCTTGTCAAACTCACTAAAATCGATCTGTTAAAATTTATCGCAATTTCAACGGTATTTCAGGAAATTCAATATTTTTCTGCGTTTCAGCTAGAACTACTTAACGGATTTTATCGCGTTTGATTTTGATCTTTGATTGCCCGACTGTTCGAACACTTTACAGCGTTCATGATCACGGGTGGAGAAGGTAATGATCATCATCATAATTTCAGCTCATATACGTCCTGGTACTGCTGCAATAGGAGGAAAATTGATCTACTGTATCACGCTGGTGAGACAGGTTGGTATAAAGTTGTATTTTGAACTCTCTCTTGCATAGTTTTTATATGCATATTCCTTATATCCCTTAATCTTATATATCCCTTAATCGTCTTTACAGCAACCACTGGCAAGATATGGCGTAGTGAATTATACTCTTATTCCATCACCATACGGAAAATTTACATTCACGTTAGTAAAATTTTTCATTCTTGTACGCATCATTGCATTCCGGCAAAAATCGAACAGTCGCAGTTACCTGTGACTGACTGTTCGATTTTTGCCGTTGGATGCAAGTCGCACAGTATCGGTCTGCGTGGCGTCGAAAGGCCACTAATACAGGAAAAAGCCTGTGTATAAGTTTTTAATCTGAAATACGGAAATCCGCAGTAGAAAAATGTAACCGACGTACTACGAAGAATTAGCACGCTAAAGTGGCAGTGGGCAGGTCACATCGCTCGACGATCTGACAACTGCTGGGGAGTAAAGGTTCTCGAGTGCAGACCACGTGTCAGACGACGCAGTGTAGTACCCCCAACTAGGTTGATTGACGACCTGGTCCAAGTTGCTAGGCGTCATTGGATGCAGGCGGCACAGGACCGCACTCTGTGGTGCAACATGAGAGAGGCCTACGTTCAGCAGTGGACGGCGATAGGCTTATATGATGACGATGATAAGGATTTATTTGGTTTTATTTGTCCTCATATCTAATGGAACCGAATTATTACGTACACGTAAATATTTGAGGTATATTCTATTATATCTATTTATTTCTTTTTAAACTTAAGGGTTGTATCAAAAAGTTGACGATAGTTCATATTTAAAGCTAACAAAAGGAGAGGAAAATATATCTTATAAACTTGAAGCGCCCTTACTTTCCTTAAGTTTCGCAATATTTTTAATAAAAACCTTTGAAGAAAGATTCTTTTCTTTCAAAGTGAAAACTAATTTGTGGTAAAAATATATAAAGGATAATTAACTAAGTTTTCGATTTGTCTCTCTTAATGAATAGAGAGATAATACGGACCATTAATTAACTTAATCAGTTCAATGAATTGTAACATTGCGGTAGCGAAATTGTCATTTTATAAATTGCTTTTTGTACAATTAAGACAAAAATATTTGAAATAGTTATTACGTAATGCGGATCGTAGTAGTTAACTATTTCTCTCTATCATTATAATTTTGTTTCTTTGATTCTCTTTTAATGATGACAGAGAATATCTTTAATGTATTCTCACAATATCCACGGGAAAGAAAGAGGTAATTATCACTGTGTTTATGACTTTCAATGTGGTTATTTATGTGGTTATCATTCTATAATTTTATTTATGATAGCGGACTAAAAATAGTATGGTAATCATCTTTTTCTTTTCTGTGACGAGAGTATTTAGATATAAATGATGATTAATAAATGAACGAAGTTTAGACTACAACAAAAAGAAATCACACGATGCCAAAAAAAAATGTATTTGTTACACATCTTACTCCTTTGAGGCAAAAGGATGAGAGTATACATAAAAAAGTTTCATAATATTAAAACATATTGTGTTTGAAACATATGAATTTCTGAATTATTCAAATTCTTTTTGTGTATTATATTGCAGTTTTATGTATGATATATAAACATAAGAGGAAACGTATTATTTTAACTTCAACTTCTGTTTCTTCTGTTCCTTTATTATTCAATCATAATTTCTTGTTGTTGTATTTACAACAAGAAATTGTGCTTGAATAAATCGGAGTTATAAAACAATGACCAAATCATGGTTGTCCTTAGTCTTTAAGTTCAGTTCTTAAGTTGAAAAAGCTTGGTTTGTTTAAAGTGAAACATAATATAGATAGATAGAGCTTGAATGAAGTTACTTAAAGCAAAAAATTAGCCAAATTTTATTTAAAGAATCGTTATCGTAAAAGTTAATGGAACTGAAAGTTTCCGACATCAATTTCCAGTTACTTCTTAAAGAAATATTTACTCAACTCTGTTCTTACAATGTCAACAAGATATTTTAATCATATAATCAAATATAGCTTCATTCGTGATCTTGTAGACGGCCGCTGTTGGGTATAGGCTTCCCCACGAGAATATCACTCAATATGTATTTCATCCTTCGCATTATCCTACATTTGTAGAAAAAACGAAAATAATAATAATAGAAATTAAAAAAGGTATTTAATACATTGAAAGTTTTATTATAACGTATTTTCAGTTGACATTTGGGGCGGTGTGCGCGCACATCATAAAAAATGTTCATGTTAACTTCAGAGTGTCGGTTTTTTGTGACGGTGCGTCGTAAAAGCTTACTCTCATAATTATACCCTAACGCGCCAAAAGAAGTATAACTTCAAACATTAAAAACGGATGATTATGATGTGCGTTTAGTGGTTACTGATATCATTAGATGCCGATACCTAGGAAGAATACTATACTCTGCTTTGTGATTATCTTTATTAAACACTATTTATAATAGGAATAGATCTATTTTAACCTTGCACCGCTCTCATGTATTGTGTCCGGTTCTTTGTATCGCCAAAATTTCCAAACAACATGTAGTCGCCAGACATTACGGCCGTTATCGGTTTAACTTAGATATAAATATAATGATCTCTCGTCTTACCGTAAAGGTAGAACTCTATGGGATTTTACATTTTGTTGAAGAAAATTAGTCTATTATACTACACTAGCCTGAATGATTAAAATAGGATTTCATTTCGAATTCACTTCCCTTAATAAATTTCTACGATACCCACGAAAAAAGAAAAGCTAATGACAATTGTATTCCTTTTTCGTCACCACATAGATATTAAATTAAAAACAGCAATTAGTTATGGTACTAATTTTCTGTATGCAATGACGCACACTGCGACTGCATAGATGGCGTAGTGATTAAAATATCGAATTTCAGGCAGGACAACACTTTGTGCGATCCACAAATTGTTGTTCTGAGGCTGGATGTAAATTGTGTCCGTTAATTATCATCATCATCATCATCATTATTTCAGCCTATTGTCGTCCACTGCTGGACGTAGGCCTCGCTCATGTTACGCCACAAAGTGCGGTTCTGTGCCGCCTGCATTGAACGACGCTCAGCAACTTTCACCAGGTCGTCGGTCCATCTAGTGGGGGGCGTCCTACACTGCGTCATCCGATACGTGGTCGCCACTCGAGAACCTTTCTTCCCCAGTGGTTGTCGGTTCGTCGAGCGATGTGGTCTGCCCATTGCTACTTTAGCGTGCTAATTCTTCGTGCTATGTCGGTTACACCCGTTCTTCTGCGGATTTTCATATTCCGGATTCTATCTCGCAGAGAAATCCCGAGCATAGCCCGCTCCATAGTACGCTGAGCGACTTTGAGCCTTGTTATGAGGCCTACATTTAGGGACCACGTTGCCGTGCCTTAAGTCATCACTGGTAACACACACTGGTTGTAGACCTGTGTTGTCAGACACTAAGGTATGTTGGACGAGAAGATCCGTTAATTAAATATTTGTAAAATCCCCGCAATATAAGGATTATTTTCGGGCCGACCACGGAGGACAAGGAACTCGGTACTGGTGGTCGATCCAACGACGAAGGGGACGAGCTATGGAAGGTTATTTGTTGGTTATTGGGCTCATGCCTCCTATATTATGGCCGGCATTTTGGCCTATTATATTATGCTGGTCAGACGTATTGGCATAGGTTTTCGTTTCGAGTTTTCTTTCTCGTACATCGACGTTAACTGCATATCTTACCTTAACTTATAATTGCCAAGTCAATCTATTTATTTAAAACATAAAAGATCTTTAATATTGATATAGTCACTATAAGAAGTTGTTAGGTTAGCTATTTACGTAATAACTTAAAAAGAAAGGTCCCTTAAGTAGGGACTGAATGAGTTAACCGACTTGGTATTACATGGATCTCAGAAATTTTTATGGTAGAACAACTCAGTTGCGAGGCTTGGCTTTTTTTTACAAGTCTTGTTTTTGATGGTATCTCATTTCTTTTTGTAGATAAACCTACTTATTTGCCATTCCGGTACCTTCTACTTCTGGAATACCAACAAAGGATTTTCTTAGAGCACACTCTGAAAAATGAGACATCTCTCCTTTCCGCTTGAGTCAATTCTACCTAAACTAAGCGAAGAGATGTGGTAGTAAAGAAATATGATTGATTTTTCGAAACACATCTCCTCTAGTATCCTCCCGCTTTGATGGCAATCGAATCTTTCAGATAAATTTGAGGCAATTTAGTTTGCTTAATACTTTGGGAGATTTTGGTACAATTTCATAAGACACGTCCCACTCTTGCTTTTTCATTAAGTTGATTGACCATTTTACAAGTTATCTTTAAAAATAATTATATCTAGGTATCTGTTTACATCTATTACGTCAATCATCATTCAGCCTATCGTCGTTCACTGTAGAACATAGACCCCCTCATGCTTCACCATAAAGTGCGGTACTGTGGCACCTGCAGCCAACGACGCTCAAGAGTAACAGAGTTGCCATGACTAGAGCTCATTTTTCTTCGCCATATGAGGAATAATGACGTAGTCGCCACGTTTAGTAGGCGGGTTGGTTTCGCAGTGAGATATCACACATTTCCCCGGCGCGAGCTGCTGCCCACTCTCCTTCCTGTTGAATCTTTTTTTTAAATGACAACGCCTTTCACTAAGGGAATAATAATCCTTATTTTGTGGGGGACTTTACAAACATATAATTCAATATCGCATCATCATCGCAGCCCTCATATGTCCCACTCTTGGGCTCGGGCCTCCTCCACAATGAGAGGGAATTTAACCCACTATACCATGCTGGTCAGACATGTTGATATAGGGTTTCATTTCGAGTTTTGCTTCTCTTGCACAGATGGTAATCAGGTATGTGCATATTATGTCTCATAGTCGTCTCATACGACATCCACGGGCAAGATAGGGAGTGGTGAATTGTATTCTTATTTCGTCACCATACGGAAAAAACATATAATTAACCGACACAAATTACATTCAGACTCAGAACAACAATTTGTGGATCGTACAAGCTGTTGTCTTGTATGGGATTCGAACCCGCGACACTAGCATGGTACGTTGATATCTTAACCACTACATTATCTGCGCAGTCTTAAGCCGGTTGTTACGATTCCCATAGAGAAACAATGATGGCGACAAATATATTCTTATTTTTTACAAAGTTACACTTCATTAACTGCAAATGTAACTTTGTAATCCTATATATTAATATGAGTTTACAAAATTATTTATGCAGTTAGTGTATCTCGGAAACTGGATGAAAATTACAATGTTTCATAATTTTTCCTTCATTTGTACACTAAACACTAATTGTATTCTAAATTTGAAGCTTCTATGTCTACTAGAAGTGCCACTTTAATATTGATGATCGGTCAGTCAGTCAGTGAGTGACATAATTACGAAATTTTGACTAGTTATAATTCTTAAACTATTAGTTCAAATTGAATGAAATTTGAAATACACAATGTGTATACAATACCTGCTAGGTTACTAAAAATTCAGGTTCCTAGCTTTATTAAAAACGAAGTTATAGGTGGTCGAAAATGGCCTGAATGGCTTCGAGAAAAGTATGTTACGGCAGTGTTGCGTTTTGCCCGACATTTTTTTTTTTTGCTCGACTTGGCGGGGGCACTGCCGTGCCCCCAGATCACTCACTCTCGTTCAATCACCTAACGTTTTTAGCTATTTTAAAACAAATATTTTATTTAAACCTATACCGCGAAGGTTAAGAATTTAGAATAAAAAAATATTATTTTAAAATCAAAGCCGCATTATTAACAAATATTTAAATAAATCTTATCAAACCCACCACTATAACTCCTGTGTGTAACGATAATTGCCATAAATAACATCGTTGTTTTACACTCAAGAGGTTCAGAAAGCTTTTAATTGTCTTGGAGTCAATATTTTTTGTTTAATTAGAAAAAGATAAACAAGAAAGTTAAAATAAAATCCATTCTATACAGATAGAAGGGAAATTGATTTTTGCGGGCAATTGTAACTAAATATATTAATTATCCAATAAAGATGAGGCCGTACAACTGTGATAAACGCAACAATACAGCATGTATTTATACGACAGAGCTTAAGATGTCCGTACATTAATATTGGAATAGTAGATATGGCAGGAATGCCTGAATGTACGGAAATTTTCTTAACTATTGCTGCGAAAATACATACATATGTCAACATATATAAGTATCTATAGTGGTCCATCATTTATATATAAGTACTAGCAATCCGCCCTCGCTTCGCTTCGGTTATAAGTTATAGTCGTTTTACCCGCGTAGTTCCCGTTCCCGTGGGAATACCAGGATAAAATATAGCCTAATTTACGCCCTGATATTATAGCTTTCTATTGGTGAAAGAATTTTTGAAATCGGTCCAGCCGTTTTGAAGATTACCCGGAACAAGCAGACAGACAGACAAAAAATTTTTAATTGCTATTTTAGGCATAGGTGTCGTGCAAATAACCGTGTGAGCATGAAAAAAGCCTCTTATTTTGACATTACAAACAGACACCCCAATTTTATTTATTGGTATAGAGTATAGATGTATGACGGACTTTTCGCTCCACTCTACTCTATGCCATAAATTACTTATAAAAGATTCTCACTTCGTTGAAACTTATTTCGCCAAATTGAAAATAAGTTAAAGTTATTAAATTATTTTATTGATGTTCCAGTTATCACACTTAATTTCTTTCAAAACATATAATTTTCGGAAGGTTTCCGTAAATAAAATATTTTTACCGATATACTAATTAACCCCGAATCAAGAGGTATGTATAGTTTAGAATGTATTTACAATACACAAAATATAAAACATAAAACGAATTCTTAACCACGTAAATGGAAAAACCGATTTACATGAATCATTAATAGAAAATGTAAGAAAGCTTTCTCTTTTGTTTTTTTTTTATGAAATCCTTTTAAGAATCATTTATAATTTAAGAACCTTTTAATAGTTACAAGAACGTATTTTTAGGCACTGGCCATTTAAAATTCAATGCAGCTTATAACGTAACATGGAAGGAATGAACGTAAAAGGACATAAGCTGATTGCGACACTCTAAAAAGCAATCTCGAAACAAATCCTTATATATATATATATATAAATCAATCTGCCTGCCGTGGTATTTTCCTTTTCTTCTTTAACTACCATACACGTGGCACTGTTAAGCATAAGAGTGTGGAGAACCACATAGTACACACCACAGAGATTAATAATAAGTACTTTAGAAGAGCCATCAGTCACATTTTGTACTAAACGTCGCCTCATTTCTCCCTAGTTTAACTAATGCTAACACATATGGAAGGCGTATGTTTACAACAATTTTGCACACTAAAACAAAATACACACACACACACACACGCACACACACACACGCACACACACACACGCACACACAAAGCTGCAATTTCTACACAAATATCATTATCGCATTGAACGCAGTAGATTGCGCGGTTGCTCGGATAATAAAAGATGACATCCATGTATGGCAGACGATGTATAATGTTTTCTCTGTTTGCGATTTTATTGTTATTCATAACGACATAATACTATTATAAAGTTAAGAAATATCACTGAATTAACTAAGTTACTTCTTCCGTGTGGTGACGGAGTAAGAATACAATTCACCACCCCCTATCTTACCCGTGGGTGATCGTACGAGACGACTAAGGGATATAAAACGCATATAACATCTATGCGAGAGAAGGAAAACTCGAAATAAAACCCTATACCAACACGTCTGACCAGCGTGGTATAGTAGGTCAATGACCCTTCAATTATGGAGGAGGCCCGAGCCCAACAGTGGGACGTATATGGGCTGAGATGATGATGATGAACTAAGTTACTTACATCGGTAAGTCCAGAAACTTATTAGTTCCTGCCCTGCCCACAAGGTCGTTCCATGTTATTATTTTTTTTATGGTAGATACCATAGACCGATAAGCGACCGGATCGGAGATTAGTCCGTCACCCGCAAAGACGCTGCGACCGACGTCCCGGGAAAGGGACGTCGAGAGGAGACGGTACTCTGCAGAGTATTCCATCAGGCCGACCACAGAGGACAAAGAACTCGGTACGGTCGGTAGTTATAAAGGTTGACTATTATTCCGTGTTTTAATATTATCATTGACGCATTTCATTGCATGCAGAGAAAATAAATATTGGTAAAATTTATACCATCCCCACGTTTAGTAAATCACTTTCCTTGATGCACATGTGACGCGATTCCAATAGCAGCGATATGTACCTATGTAAAATGAAGTAGAAGAAAATACAGGTTTTATATTTATTATATTCTCTTTGAAGTCAATAAAGCTTACTTGTACAAAAATTATTTGCATTAAAAGTCTTCAATTAAGGTCATCGAAATATTTGTTGTTAACAAAATTTAAGTTATTATTTCAAATAGTTCAACAATTTGTTTAATTATTTTATTATCTTTTTCAGTTTAATAGTAATAAATTCTCGGTGATATCATTTAGTAAGGCAAAAACCCCACTACATTTCACCTATAAGATCGATACTGAAATACTGAAGCGCGTGAGTACGATCAGAGATCTAGAGGTCCATGTGAACGCGGATTTAACGTTCAAAGATCACATAACAAATATTTGTAAAAAAGCTTACAGGAATTTAGGATTTTTATCACGACGAGCTAGTGAATTCACTAATTTAAAGGCCATATCTGTATTGTACGACACCCTTGTACGAAGCCAACTCGAATTCAACGCCGGCATGTGGGCACCGCATGAAGCCAAATACAATCAAATGTTAGAGCGCATTCAAAACAAATTCACACGGTACATATATTTTACATTATATGGTGTTTATCCTACGATCTTGACATACTAATTTCGCTTCCTCTACATTCATTAATCTCTTCATGCATATTCTTCGGTTTAGGGTACTTCTAACCTGGCCTTTCTTAAGGACGTCCCCGATTTGATCGTGAAACGTCCGCCTTGGTCTTCCCCTTCCAACACTTCCACTCAGATTCGCCTTATATATTCTTCTTGTTAATCTCCTTTCATTCATTCTCTCTACATGTCCAAACCAACTTAACATACCTTTCTCAATCCTTGTCACTACATCAACATTCATACCATAACGTTCCCTGATTACACTGCTCTTAATTTTGTCGATCAGTTTTACACCAATCATGCTCCTCAGCGCTCTCATTTCCACAGCATTTATTCTACTTTCATGTTTCTTCTGCCATACCCAGCTCTCACTTCCATACGTTAGGGTTGGTACAAGGACTCCCCTATGCACAGACAGGCGAGCCTTCTTAGAGAGGCTCTGGCTACCCATAAAGGTGTGTAAAGCACCATTCACCATATTGCCCTTACATACTCTTCTTTCAATATCATTTTCACATTTACCATTGTAGATTATAATATTTTTTAATTGTAGTACAATTGTAGATTATAATATTTTTTAACTTACGTACGATATAAAATGTATAAATTAATTAATAGTATATGTAATTATTTTGTTGACATTAACAAATAATGTTATTAATGGTTTATGTTGACTTACACTATTGCATTGGGGCAACCTGTGATAATAGCTGTAATTGGTATTTTAATAAGTAAATAAATAAATAATCTTAGTAATTTTACTATATGTTTAGGGTTAGCTAAACAGTTTTTTTTTCTAAATATACAATTTTAGCACATCAAACTATGGCAACTTGATTCTTCGTGGATTCTCGATCCTTTTTCACCACCTAATCTAATGTTGCAATAACTCTACTTAGAATACATAGATGTAAAAACACCTATACCAGCCAATAGAAAAGAATCCCGTACCCTCATCCATTCCATCGATACCAGTTAGGACGCTTCAACGATCCGAATACAGAACCAAAGCGTGTTCAGCCTAGTCAAAATTCGGCGCAGATCGCAACATCAATTGCTATCTACACGACCGCCATCTGCCAATTTGACGAATACTCGCTAAAATAGACCAGCAAATGTTTTCGCTTTGAAGTCCCATACGGAGCCCTATCCATGGTCAAACAAGCCGTTTATATAGCGTCATACATTTTGGATATCATCCACCTCAGAGGTCTATGTCCGATAAAGGATGTCTAAATGCTGATAGATGAATGGATGGCCATAATACAAAATAGAGTCACATGATAATGAATATCTAATCTAAAGATAAAAATAAGCGCCGATATATTCAAAGTATATTGTCATGCAGAATGCTGTTATCAAATATCACAATTGCATGTAAGGATAATCTATACACCTCCCACGTTTAGCTCTGCAATTAATTTAGAGTTAGCGTTCCCGATATATATCGTCTATAGTAAATATTTTCCATGTTATATCATCATCATCGTCATTATCGCAGCCCACATACATCTATTGGGCTCGGGCCTCCTCCGCAATGGGAGGGAATTTGGCCTACTATACCATTCTGGTTAGACATGTTGATATAGGGTATCATTTCGAGTTTTTCTTCTCTTGCACAGATCTTATGTGCATATTATATCCCTTAGTCGTCTTTTACGACATCCACGGGTAACATAGAGAGTGGTGAATTGTATTCTTACTCCGTCACCACACGGAATGTTATATCAGTACTTTTTAATTGTAACATGACTGTAAAACCTATCTTTTAATATTTTAATTTTCTCTGATAATAAAATGTCGGTGGTTGCTAAAATATGAATTGCGTAAAATGTCTTAAACTTATAAACGTCCTTAGGCTCGATTTTCCTTCATAATAGGAGGGATATTGACCTATTATACTACTACACCACGCTGGTCAGACAGGTTGGTATAGGGTTTTATTTCAAGTTTTCTTTCCCTTGCATAGTTGTTGTATGCATATTATTTTCTTCACGCGTCATTTATGATATCCACGGGCAAGGTGAATTATTACTTCGTCAGAATAAGGATAAAATGACCTGACATCACAGATAAAATTATACGTAGATAAAGTTCATATATCGACGTGTTAAATAACAGACATTAACGAGCGTCTTAGTTAAGAATGACACAAATGACACACATGGTTCGATATACTACCCATACATTACGCTCGCTAACACATCACGCTGATTTTCTGATCAGCGTGGTATAGTAGGTCAATTTCTTTCGTGTTACTATAGGATTTTAGTTCGAACTTTTCTTGTCTTGCATCGATTAATTGACATATAACATATATGCATATTTATTCAATTAATCGTCTTTTACAACATCCACGGACAAGAGAGGATGTGGTGAATTGTGTTCTTACTCCGTTACCACACAGAAAACGCTTGCTAAACTATGATCAAATTATTGAACAGTTTGTTAAATGATAATTTCTCTAAATATTCTAAAGTACGTTATGCACAATTTGGTTACAGACAGTGAGTGCTTGTCTTCTCGACTTGCGAAAAGCTTTTGATTTAATCTTCTATAATGTGCTATGGAAAAAATTAAAGCACAGCCAAATAGCCCTCCTTAAATGCGGATACATTTTCTGTGTGATGACAGACTCTTACACGTGGGTATCGTAAAAGCTACTAAGGGATATGGTATACAGATAACAGCTATGTAAGACAAGGAAAACCATATTAAATTCTTTGCCGATACGTCTGACATCATCATCATAACTCATGCTGGGGCACGAGCCTTCTCCACAATAGGAGGGAAATTGATCTACTATACCACGTTGGTCAGGAGTGTTGGTATAGGGTCTTATTTCGAGTCTGTTGAATAAACGTTATCTCCATATTATATTCTTTCGTCCTTTTTTAAGACACCCATGGGCAAGAAAGGGGTAATGAAATGTATTTTTACTCTGTCACCATCAATCTGTTACCATTACATAAACGAGATCATTGAATGGAATATGGAATAAGCCAACGGAGGTTAAGCTAACCAAATAGGTACACTAACTGTACATAAATCAAGCTTATTAAGCGGCTGAGACTCTCGCGTATTATAGCATGCATTTCCAGTATGTCTGTAACAGTACCTAGTTATGGGAACGATGCTGCTAGTTTAGTAAGGCGAGTCGAAAAATATTATTATTAACCCGTGAGTTGTATGAGGAAGTGCACGACTTTACACATAAATCAAAAAATGTAAAAAGTGTGTATGTACTTATATATTCACGTAAGAAGTTATTATTTCTTTGGTGTAACAAGATAAAAATCTTTCTAAAATTTTGTCCTTCGCGTTATCCTACGTTTGTAGAAAAAATGACGCTAATGATATAAAAAAGATATCTAGTACATTGTAAGTTTTATTACAACGCATTATCTAGTTAACACTTGTGGTGTGCGAATGCATCGTAAAAAATTTTGACGGCTAACTTCAGGGTGTCGGTTTTTTGTGACAATGTAAGCGCACATCGTAAAAATAGACGCTCATAACTTTTCCCTAACACGTTTAAAATAAGTAAAATATAAATTTAAAATATAATAGTTTGTGCCTGCGACTTCGCCTGCATAGAATACGAAAATGGTTCTAATAGAGAGTTCTTAATTTTGAGAACATATACATTATATTTAAATGTTTGAATACTTATAAAATATAATAATTTTTATAAAGAGAGATAGGTAGTAAGTAGTACGGGATCCATGATACATTTTTGCATTTGATTACTAACAAGCTAAATTTTCGTGTGTAACTTCGTTTCATTTTAATGAGACGCCCAACAATATCTGTACGAAAACTCTCAATTGTTGTAGATAACGGAGGTAGCAGGTATAGAATATGTCCATTTGGTGATTCTAAAAAAATAATTTTATATGTGTAGATAGAATATAGATACAAAATAACTCTATCATATGTGCAAGGTATATCGCTACGGCGTAAAGTGCCATACACTTTGTGTAGTTAATAGTTTTTAGTATCTAGGCCACATTGTTTCCTAGAGGACGATAGTGACATAGAGCATGCGTTGGCGGTGAGGAGCGGTATGTTCACTCGCTGCACGGCTGACAGAATTTGATGCTATTTATAGCTTTCTATCCGTCGTTTTACTCGATCGTAAGCAATATTTACTGAATAGGAACGGCTTCCACGCAATCATTCCCCGCATAAGGAATGACCTTGCTGCAGCCTCTACAAAGCAACATTAACGATATCTATACCAATAAATAAAATTGGAGTGTCTGTTTGTAATATCAAAATAATAGGCTTTTTTCATGTTTACACGGTTATTTGCACTATACATATGCCTAAAATACAGTTTATATTTTTTTTGTCTGTCTGTCTGTTTGTTCCGGGTAATCTTCAAAACGACTGGACCGCTATCAAATTTTTTTTCACTTATGGAAAGCTATCATATCAGGAATTAAACTAGGCTATATTTTATCCCGGTATTCCCACGGGAACGGGAACTACGCAGGAAAGACTTAAACCAAAGCGAAGTGAGGGCGGGTTGCTAGTGAGTATAATAAAAATAATGATTGGTCTTATTTTGAGACAAAAAATAGAGTTACTTATTTCATAAAAATTATAAATGTATTAAAAATAACATAATGAGTGAATATAAACTACTACTCATTTACTCTTTCGTGTGGTAGCTCGGTAAGAATACGATTAACCACCCCTTCTCTAGTCTGTAGATGTCGTATAAGATGATTAAGACGCAAGCAGTGAATATTTATGCACAAAAAAGAAAATTTAAAATAAGACCAACCCGTCTGATCATTGTAATATAGTAGATCTCTTGCCTTCCCATTGTGGCAATGGCTCGAGCCCAACAGTGGGAGGGGCTGTAATGATAATGATGATAAATGAACTAGGGATCTATGGCCTATAAAAGAAATAAAAAATTAGACATTCCCGCCGAGTTTCTTGCCGGATCTTCTCAGTGCGGTCGCGTTCCGATCCGGCGGTAATTTTAAGAAAAATGTA
Source organism: Lymantria dispar (assembly GCA_032191425.1). NCBI lineage: Eukaryota > Metazoa > Arthropoda > Insecta > Lepidoptera > Erebidae > Lymantria > Lymantria dispar. The sequence continues at coordinate 22,929,868 of CM063452.1, read as the reverse complement.
AAAAAAAATGATAATATGTAAGTGCCCCCACGGGGTTTATACATAATAAATGATTTCAATATTGAATAGGAAATTCTGATACAAAAAAATATTTAATGTAAGCATAAAATATGTTACCACCTTCTATGGCACAATGAAGGATATTTCACTTTAAAAAGATGAAAAACGATACAATTTTTGCACAGCTCTTGTCCAATATTTCACTTTTATCTCTCACATAGAAGTTACAATTTTGAATTTTAATCCTAGTTAGTTATTATGGTAACATAAAGACGTAAGTCTTAAACATAACATTTAAACCTAAAATTAACGATTTCAAGCAGCAACGGTTAACCAAAGTCACAGATATTTGTCCCTCGTTACAATTGAACTCATAAGTTAGCAAGACAGTTGTGTACAATTTACTGCCTACAAATGATTGTTGTTGATTTGAAGGCATTTCTAATTAATCCTCATTTTCCTATTTTAATCTTCGTCTATTTAAGACTGTGTACAATTTCATCATCATCATCTTGCTCTTATCCCAATTATTTGGGGTCGACGCAATATGTCATCTGTTTTGACATATTGCAAAAAGTTTCGGCAATGACTTTTATGACCGGCCGCCTGCCTGACGTCAACCCTCCTTGGGAATGTAATCGTTGATCCAAATGGTACCAGATGGAGTTGGTCCGGGTCAATCTAGGGCTCTTAGTTGTCTTTTACGACACCCACGAGCAAAGCAAGGGTTGGTAGTATTCGAAGCCGCTACCACACAGCAATTTACTGTCTATAAATCATTGTAAATTTGAAGGAATGCCTAATTGATAATAAACATTTTCGTATTTTTATCGTTTATTATATATTTTTATAGTTTACATAAGATTGTGTACAATTTACGCCTGCAAATGATAGTAAACTTGAAGGAATAATTAATCCTCATTGTATTTTATCTCATTCTATATAAGATCAATTAAAATCGTCTTCTTCATCAAATAAATTTGTAAAAACATCATATTATCTACTCATCCATCCATCAGTCTTTTATAGAACACAACGTCCACTATAGAACACAAGGTTAGTGGCGATAATGTCGCTTGTAGGCGGGTTGGAAATTGAGGTTAGTATCACAAGTTTCGCAGCAGAATGCTGCTACCTATTCACCTTGGGATCCTTCAGCCGGTTTTTACAACACACTTTATTCTTAGCCCATTACTGTACGAGGGTAGATATAGCAAAATATATTTAAAACCAATATTATGATTTAATATATTTATTTAATCAAATTCTAATCCTTTCATACGCATAAACCCTTATAAGGCATTTATATCACACTAGTTTATTTCTTATTGCGAATAGTATATATTCGTAAAATAAGATAATAGTTAGAAATCCATGTACAAATAACAGAAAAAAAAACATATATTTAAAGAAACATAGCAAGAACATAATTATAAAAATTGTTAATAAACTCCGACATGAGTAAAGAAAAACGTCTAACAAGTAAGCAATTCTCATCATCAGAAGTCTAGAAGAGAACTGGTTAGGGAGAAATCGTATTAACTCAAACTTGATAAATTTATTAATAGGCAATCCAGGATTTCGTTTTCTACCTTCGAAGCTCCATTATCAAAGTAGCTCAGTGTTACCATGAACCAGGGGTGTTTCAAATATTAGGTCACATATATTTTAAATTTGAGTAAAAATCCATTACGTTTTAAAATCCCAAATAAAAAGAGCTGATGGCCTTGAAACCTAGAGCGATATTCATAAATTGCTGCTAAAAATAAAAACCACTTTGATTACGTCAGATTTTGAACAATAAAAACCCGTATCACAATCGATTCATTCGTTTATGAGCTATGATGTCACAGACACACAGATATAAAGAAATTTCAAACTTATAACACCCCTATTTTACGTGAGGGATTTAAATTTAAATAAAAAGTGAAAACTGAGCACAAGAAACCGTATTACGATACCGCCAATAATTAGTGCCTTCATAAAATATTCAGAAACAAAATCCACGGCTTAATATTTAGACCAAGTTTTACGATCAGCCGACTATCTTAAGTCAGCTCTCCTTTGAAATGTAACTATCGATAAGACGATGGTAACTAGAAAGGCTTAAATGAAAGTTTCATTTGGTTTTAGAACATCCGGATAATATTTAGGCTAATGCTATGACATAATTTATTCAAGTAAGTTACTGCTTACCTAACTGTACTTATATTTATGTGAGAAATATATAGTTTTTTTATTGCAAACGGTGGCAAACGAGCAAATAGTACACCTGATAGTAAGTATTGCTGCCGCTCCTGGACTTTTGCTAGGTCGCTGCCTACAGTGAAAAAATTGAAAAGAGTGTAAATCCGTACAAGGCGGTTCGGTGAAACTAAAACCTCTATCAACATGCAAACACATTCAGAAAGTTGGGCTTCCGGCTCACCGAACGAAGTGCAGTAACAAATTGCTACTGCTCAGATGTCAATTTTCTGGGAGAGTGTGGTACTACCCCGGACGGACCGACCCGCGGCTCTAGACAGACAAATCAACAGTGTGGTCCTACCATTAACTAGTTGTAGCATAGATCTTTTACACCTCCCCTATTGTGGGTTAAGAATACTTGTATTGCCACTACATACTTGTTATTGCAAATGAGCAGAAAATAACCATAATATATTTTTATAACCACGTATAACGTTTCTTTTTTCCGAATTGTCTTTCTCTTTTTCTTTACCTTATTCTCCTTTCTGAACTGAATTTATAGTATAAAAGCGTTATAAAATGTTGGTAAAAAAACACAAAGCAGTGAAGAGGATTGCCGACGGAAGTGAAAACTTAAAACTATGAACATACAGTTGCTATTTTTGGATCTTCAATTAAAGTTATCTAGCATTTTAATGATAAGTTTTTGATTTGTACGATGTTTGTCTTTTATTTAAGATTCTATAAGATAAAAATAAACAAAATAAAAACGCTGTTTCAACAATGCACAGTATGTATATACACATTGAACTTTTCACTAAATCCGTTCAATTTCACTTATAAGATATTAGCATCCCGCCCTCACTTCGCTTCGGTTTCAGTCGTCTTACCCGCGTAGTTCCCATTCTTGTGGGAATACCGGGATAAAATATAGCCTATGTTACTCCCTGATATCATAGGTTTCCATTGGTGAAAGAATTTTTGAAATCGGTTCGTTGGTTTAAGCATGAAAGCTTAACAAACAACCTTACTTTCGCAATTATAATATTAGTAAGGATACGTCAGCTGTACAGATACACTTCTATAAGCATATATCGGTGATGCGAACGCTCAAGATTTCACCCACACAAACACCGTAATACAGTCATACATATCATAATTATAGCTCATATATGTACGTCCCACTGTGGAGTTGGAGCCTCCTCTACAGAGGAGGAGGGAGGAAATTAACTTTACCTATACCATGCTGGTCAGACAGATTGATATAGGGTTTAATTTCGAATTTTTCTTCTCTTGCATAGATATTATATGCATATTATGTCCCTTAGTCGTTTTTACGAGACCCACAGGCAAGATATGGAGTGGTGAATTGTATTCTTATTCCGTCACCACACGGCAAGATTCTTAGATATAACTTTATATATAAATTTCTTGTGTACGTGTGTATGTCACTGAACTCCTCCTAAACGGCTAGACAGATGTTGATTTTTTTTGTGTGCGTTTGTTTAGCCCAAAATTGAAGTATGTGAAATAAAGTTCACGGCGTTGTACAGTGTTCAAGGGGATTTGAGAATGGTTTAGATTCACAATTGGACCCGTAGGTAGCGCTGCGATCGATTTCAAAGAGAATTTCTTTTACTATTTTTTAGATTTAAACAGGACAACGTCTGTTGAGTCAGCTAGTAGGTACCTATATAAATCTATAAATGTATGATGACATTAATTTCCTTTCAAAACATATTGCATGCGGTACATTGACTAAATATATTGACCACAGTGACTTATCCATAACATACTTTATACCATCAGATCGTTCCACGCCATAAAACTTCCATCACCCTAAATATTTAATGGTTAATTTGCTTTATTTTTCTTATACAAAGATCGCGTGATATCAAACACTATCTCTCTACAACTATTATTCTTTAGTCCTTCAGGTAATTTCTGTATAAAACGACACACACGATAATAATACATAAGGGTCGTGAAAATTTAAAAATTGTTTCTTTAAAGATATTTTATAAGACCTGACCTATTTGACACAATAATCCTTTATGTCATAATATTCTAATAAAATACCAATGCTTTATGTACGCAATTATTCAATACAATCACACTAGAAGTTAGTTGGTATAAGCCTATGTGGATCTCCTACATGGGATCTAACCCAAGATATTTAACTTGGAGGTCAGGTAATTCTTACGCTATCTGTAGCAATTTTTCATGTACGTACTAAAATCATTGTGCAATTCAGTGTTACTTTCTAGCACCTTCTATCAATAAATAAATACTATCTATGTCTAAATTATTCATTTCTTTAAAATATATACCTAATAATAATAATTTGATATATAATATAAATTTCTTTGAAATATAATGAATAATTATGGCATTACCTTAAATTTTGAATACTTTATAGATAGTAATCATCATCATTCATCATCAATTCAACTCATATCCATCCCGCTGCTGCGCTCGAGCCTTCTCTAAGTGAGAGTGAAATTGACTTACGTCACGATGATCAAACGAGATGGTACATTAAAACACGCGTATAACATAAAAGACGCCTAAGGGTTATCCTTGGGCGACTTTTACGACACCCACAGGCAAGATAGGAGGTATTGAATAATATTCATATCTTAGAATAATAACGTATAGAAGGATAGTGTCAATACTTCGAACGTTCGAAACATGAATCTAAAAATACTAATGGCACGCAGACGATTACACACATACACACGCACACCACTATACAAATTATGAAATCAAATTTTGTTTTTATTAACATAAATCGTCGAAGTACTTTTAAAAGTAATGTTAAAAACCTTTTTAAGTTTTGCAAATGTGTTATGACACCATTTGAATGCACAAACCGTCATAATTACCTATTTATTTTTAAGAGTTGCGTACGTACGCGCAGTACAATGACTTGTACATTACGGAACGGTTCTGGCGTAAGCCCCATTAGGCTCCGATTGAATTGCTTCACTTTTTGTGCGCGAACTTATTCTGTTACCATGTGGTACCATTTCAGCCCTTTAATATATATATAACAAACACAAATACAATGTATTAAGATGCATTTAAGATTGAGAGAGAGGGAGAGAGACAAAGAGTGAGAGATCTGGCACACAAAACCGTGGAGCATATCAAAGAGAACAGCATTTACACTGCCTTAGTTCCATGTGCCAATAGCAGAGTGCAGGTGCGAGTATCTGTACTTGTAATTATCCTACAGGAAGTGGCGGATGAGCGAATCAAAGATGCTCGTGCACTCGCAATAAAGCTTACCGGGTGTAAACAACGACCCAAGTGCGTCAATACGGAAACATACCCATTTCGGGTAGGCGCTGAGACGGCTATACTTTCTAATATCTGTACTTCATAATTACATGCTGCGAACATAATAAATAATAAATAAAAAACCCATTTATTCCATAACCAAAACATTAATATACATAGTTAAATAGCAGCATAGCTGCGAACATAGTAAAAAAGGAAGGAAAAAATAAAATGTATTGGACACTATAATTACATATACGTTAAAATGTACACAAAATGAAATACAAATTGAAGATGAAAGGATAATTAAAATAATCGTATAATAATAGAAATTCCAGGCATTAGTGTCCAAAAGGCAACAGCAGAGAATATGCTACATAAAATTGTAGCGCTGATTATCAGCTGCAGCCTTAGGTTAGTTAGAGATATCTGCTTAAAACAATTTTAATAATGCAATTCATCCACGAAAAACTAAGTTATATGTAATATTGTGTATAATTTGTAGTGAGAAATAACATGGCGATAAAAATGATTGCCAATCCGTTGCGTAGAAGAAATAAGTAGATTAATAATCAAACGAAGGTAGCTACTTCAACTTATACTATTAATCTATCATTTATCATACTATCTTAAATCATGCATTACTAGGCTTACTATACGTTTCTACAGGCATATCATAAACTGTTATACACATCTGTTAAACTTGATAAATCATTCTTCTCAAAGAAAGTAATTCTGGTCTGTTTCAATGCCACTTTTATTTACAAAGATTTACTTCGAGAAAACCTTTTTCCATTAAGTAAAACTTGAATACAAAATGTTTTCCAACTCTCTTGATAAGTTTAGTTGTTTTTATTTCTATGAAGCTCTGCTGTTTCTAATGTCATGTAACATACCTGGAGCATTCGTCTAAAAGTTAATTATTTTATTTTAATGATTACTTAAACCATTGTGATTACTGTTAACACCAATTTAAAAGTTAAAAAATAGGTATCTATACCAATAAATAAAATTGGAGTGTCTGTTTGTAATGTCAAAATAATAGACTTTTTCATGCTCACACGGTTATTTGCACTATACATATGCCTAAAATACACTTTATAATTTTTTTGTCTGTCTGTTTGTTCCGGGTAATCTTCAAAACGACTGGACCGATTTCAAAAATTCTTTCACCATTGGGAAGCTATAATATCAGGGAGTAAACTAGGCTATATTTTATTCCGGTTTTCCCACGGGAACGGGAACTATGCGGGTAAAACGACTATAACCTATAACCGAAGCGAAGCGAGGGCGGATTGCTAGTTTTAAATAAAAGTAACGTAAGTTTAGATCAGACATTAAAAACTTTGTGTTAACTTTAGATTTTTTTTGCCTTTTGGTGATGTTGCCCTAGCACTATGATATGTCTATCTTCAAACGAGGTTTAATGAGAGCTTCTTTCCCGGTAAGCAACGACTTGACTATAACCCTGATATTGTTGAAGGCCATGAGCGGCAGTTACTGGTGGTGAGTGCACCATCAAACTAATTGCTCACCTGGCAACTGAGAGAAATAGAAAAAAGAACACAAAGCAGTTATGAGTCCGACAGAAGAGAAAACATAAAACTATAATAAAAAGTTGTTATTTTTTAATATTCAAATTAACTGTTTCATCTTAAATTAAAATTCGTAAATCAAGACTTCTTCTTCTTATTATTATTATTTTCTATTTTTTTTTTTTTTTTTTGGGTGGGTCGCGGTCGGCGCGCCTCCGCACCACTCCGTCCGGGGCGACAGAGGGGCTTAAGCACGCAACTCCCGCAACCCACCCAAAAACCACCTCGCCTTCGTCATTGGGCCGACCACCGGAGCAGGTTTACTTGTCGTCAGTGGTCGGCCCGACGGAATACCCCCTACGCGGGGTACCCTCCCATCGACCGACGTCCCCCCCTCGAGGAGGACGTCGGTCTTTCCTCACGCGGTCGGCCTCTCGGCGGGTGACGGACTAATCCCCGGTCACGTCACCCGCGGCCTCGGCTAGGGCGGCATGAGGCGCAGATAGTTGCGCCTGCGCCGCCCCAGTCGCCGGCGGCGGATCTCCTCATCGAGGCTGCGCTCCACGCGCAGACGATCCGCCGCCTCCTTCTGCGAGATCACTGCCTCGCAGAAGGCTGCGACCGCGTCCCAGTTCCCGACGCTGTCGACCATCGCCCTAGCGATGGCCGGCAGCGTCAGGTCGGCACCGATGATTGCGACGAGTTCACGGCGCTGCACTGCCCAAGCCGCGCAGGCCTCGAGCGTGTGGCGCGCCGTGTCCTCGTCGCAATAGCAGTGGTGGCAGGACGGTGTACTCTCCCTCCTTACGACCCTGTGCAGGTATTTGGCGAAGCTCCCGTGCTCCGTCAACACCTGCACTAGTCGGAAGGAGAGCACCCCGTGCCGCCTTTCCAACCACTGCATCAGCACCGGCCGGAAGGCCTCCACGGTTCGCACCCCGAACCGAGGCCTCTCCAGCCGGACTGCCCAACGGGCAATGACGTCTCGCCGGGCGTCGACGCGCCAGGCGGTGAGATCCCTTAACGAGATCACACCGCCCTCCCCGCGCACCCCCGACACCCGCCGATACAACTCGGCGAGCATTTCCGCCTCCAGGTCCCACGGGGGAGTCCCGGCCAATAGGCACGCTGCCTCCGTCGCAACCGTGCGGTATCCGCGGATGGCCCTGACCGCCATGACCCTCTGTGGTCGCCACAGAAGGGCCCTAAGTCGGACGGTCAAGGACCCCGCCCACACCGGTGCGCCGTACAGGGCCATCGACCGGATGACCGCCGTGTACAGCCGTCGGCACGTAGCGCTCGGTCCGCCCACGTTCGGCATAAGCCACGATAGGGCGGACGCCGCGCCGACGAGCCGCGGAGCGAGCCTGCGGAAATGCTCCCGGAACCACCATTGCCCGTCGAGCACCAGGCCTAAGTACCTCATATGGGCCCGGATGCTGATGTCAACCGATCGGACGGTGATCGAGACGCCGATGGGAGGGCTCATAAGGCGCCCATGGAACAAGAGGGCCTCCGTCTCGTCCAGGGCGACCCTCAACCCCACCGCCTCGATCCGCCTGACGACCTCTTCGGTGCCATAGGTCGCCAGGCTTACCGTCTCTTCTAGCGTCCCTCCGCGGGCTGTGACGAGCGTGTCGTCGGCGTAACAAATCACGCCCAGCCCGGGCGGGAGGCTCCCCCGCAACGCCCAGTCGTAGCCGATGTTCCACAGGGTGGGTCCGAGGACCGACCCCTGTGGGACACCGCACGTCATGGGCGTTCGCACAACGTCCCCTGCTCGGTTGGTACAGAGGACGCTGCGCCCCACTAAATAGTCTGCCACTAGCCGCCTCAGGTAAGCTGGCACTCCGTGATAACGGAGCGCCTCCCTGATGCAGCTGAATGGCAGACTATTGAATGCGTTGTATTGTCTAGGGACACCGCCAACAGCACTCCCCCACCGGTGACGGCCTCAGTCGCCACGGCCCTCAGGCGCAACAGAGCCGCGATCGTCGAACGACCCCTCCTAAACCCAAACTGGGCGTCCGACAGATCGGGCCCCGTGCCGACGAGGTGCCGCTCGATGCGGGCAGCTACCACCCTCTCCAGTAGCTTGCCCGTGTCATCGAGCAGCACGATAGGCCTGTAGGCCGAAGGCGACCCCGGAGACCGTCCCGGCTTCGGCAGGAGCACCAGCCTTCCCTCCTTCCAGCACCCAGGGAACCGTCCGGACGCTAAACACGCGTCGAACAGCTCCCTGAGGCGAGGACCCAGGTGGTCGAGGACCAAGCCCAACACGCGGTTAGGAACACCGTCGGGCCCGGGGGCGGTGGACTTTGCGCACATGCGCGCCACCGCCACTCCCATCTCGGGTTCCGTGATGGGCGGAACACTGTCGTCGTCGGCCTCCAGGTCAGTGTCTGGCGGAGCCATGACCGGGGGCGTGTGTTCCGCCCGCTGCGGGAACAGGTCCTCGACGACCCGGGTGAGAAGGCTGGGCTGGAGAGTCTCGGTGAGGGGAAGGCCCCGCGCGCGGAGCTTATTCAGCACCGCGCGATAGGGGCGTCCCCAGGGGTCACGGTCGAGACCGTCCAGCATCTCCTACCGACTGACGTCCTTGGCGGAGCGGACGGCCAGCCTGAAGGCCGCCCTCATACAGCAAGGCCTCCCGCTCCGCGTCGCGTTGGCGCCGCCGGCTGCGGGTGTAGGCCCTCCGGGCGCGAATGCACGCGGCCCGGAGATCCACCAGCTCCCGGGACCACCAGTGGACCGCCTTCCTCGGGGGCGGACGCCGTACCCGGGGCATGGCCGCATCGCAGATCTGCGTCAACGCACTGCGGATGCGGCCAGCCTCGGCGTCCACCCCGTCCGACTGGTTGGCAGAGGACAGCCACGAGTAAACGATGGCTGTCTCCGCCAGCTGGTCCCGGTCTAAGCGACCCACAGCCCATCGCGGGAACGCAGGACGTCCATCCGCCCCGTGACCCCTGCTGGGCGTCGGGATTACCGGGGAGACCTCCATCCGGATATACCGGTGGTCCGACAAGGTCTCCACCTCCTCCACGACGCGCCAGCTCCCCACGCGTGCATTATTATTTTCTATTGGCAATAAGCTACAATAATATAAGTTATTAGCCGTGTGGTGACGGAATAAGAATATAATTCACCACTCCCTATCTTGCCCGTGGATGTCGTAAAAGACGACTACGGGATATGATGCGCATATAACATCTATGCAAGAGAAGGAAAACTCGAAATAAAGAAACGTTACCATTCAGGTATCGATACTTTTAATCGATACTGTATCGGTCATTAGTATCGGTACTTAATCAGTATCAATTGAAAAGTATCGATACTTACTGGTATCGGTATCGAATTGTCTTTGAAGTATCGATTACTTTTCATCATTATGTGTTCGTTGCGGGATTTTGATCTTTTTTTTTTTTTTTTGGTAAATCTAAGAGTAAGTTATATCTTATATGCAAGCGTTTTTAAGAATTGAACTTCTGGCTAGAATGAAATCGATGTTAAGTTACCATTTCCTCCTACAAAGTAATAAATAAAATTTAAAAGCGCTGCATAACATTATGACATTCCGTAATATACCCGTAAATCAAGACTTTCTATATTTATATAATTACTGGCAACCCGCCCTCGCTTCGCTTCGGTTTCAGTCGCCTTACCCGCGTAGTCCCCGTTCCCGTAGGAATACTGGGCTAAAATATATCTATGTTACTCCCTGAAATTATAGCTTTCCATTGGTGAAAGAATTTTTGAAATCGGTTCGGTGGTTTAAGCGTGAAAGCATAACAAATAAACAAAGAAACAAACTTTCTTTCGCATTTATAATATTAAGTACGGGTGGCACGTATCAGCAAAGATACAGTGCAATGGAGTTAACACGTGATTATATCGATGACGATTACATGGATTTACTCCCCATTCAAACCTGCCTAAGAAGTCTTCACTTTGAAAACGACACTCAGCGCAAGGGCTCGATAATTACTCCAGTACAACATACATGCAGCATTTTATTGCTAGTTTCTTCTTCTATGGTGCAGAATTTTATCCCTAGTCGCTATCTCTAGCGTTGTTATTTAGATATATTTTACGTTTTATTTTGACTTTATTAGATTCAAATCCTAAGCTTGAAGCTTACTTACTTATACTCCCCATATACATCTAGAAAATAATTTTACTGCATCAAAAGAGAAATTCTAAATAAAACTCTACGTCGACTCTTCTGGTCATTGTAGTGTATACTGTGTATAGCTTGTTAATTTCCTTTTCTCTGTGGAGAATACTCGTGCTCAATATACTGATACAAATAAAACTCGCAAAGAAATAATATAACTATGTCACCATTTTCTGTGCGATATAAATACAGAAGAATTTTAAATTTGTAACGTAATACAAAGATAAAATATTCCACATAGTTTTTGAAGCGAAACTTCGTTGCGCGCATGAGGGTAAAATTTTACGGATGAAACGCAATTTAGTGACACGAAAATGAAGGACATTTTTATCCAAGAAGAGGGAGAGAACGATTGATACTAATTGAGAGAGTGAGAAAGGGCGCACATAGCCATGGAGCGAGAGTAGAGAGCCAGCGAGTGAGAAAGATCGAGAGAGCGAGTGAGACAGTACCTTTTTTTTAATAGTGACAAAAACACGGGGCACCAAAAAAGTTTCACTTCTGATATGTATACTTTGTACACACGTCCTTTTTTGCCTTATTTTTCTGTAAAACTAACATATCTCTTTATTTTTCCCCTTGTGGTGACGGATTAAGAATACAATCCCACAAGTATCGCAGTTACCTACAAGCATCGCAGTAATTATCATAAGAGTCTAAATCTATACCAATAAATAAAATTGGAGTGTCTGTTTGTAATGTCAAAATAATAGGCTTTTTTCATGCTCACACGGTTATTTGCACGACACCTATGCCTAAAATAGCAATTAAAAAATTTTTGTCTGTCTGTCTGTTTGTTCCGGGTAATCTTCAAAACGGCTGGACCGATTTCAAAAATTCTTTCACCAATGGAAAGCTATAATATCAGGGCGTAAACTAGGCTATATTTTATCCTGGTATTCCCACGGGAACGGGAACTACGCGGGTAAAACGACTATAACCTATAACCGAAGCGAAGCGAGGGCGGGTTGCTAGTTAATCATAATAATAGAATACCATGTTTGTTTACAAGTTACTATTTGGATAATTGTCACAAGTCTACTTCTTGTTTTATAATTTTTTGATGTACCATTTTTATCTAAAAATTTTCATTATATACTTTAGCAAGTGTTAAAGCATATAAACTTGATATGAAATAAGTTTTAATATTCATTAACAAGTAGTTCATGCCCCAAAATAGTGGTCTAATCGAGAAGTTCAGTGACGCGTGACTGACATCGTGCAAACAATATTGATCAAACACAGTATATCGATTAGCTCGTCCTTGCACACCCACGTATTTACTTAAATCGAAATTAATTTATATTTAGCACCATTTCAGTATGATATTAGTAAATCATGTTGCTTACAAGAATATTAATGACACAGTTGAGAGTTAATGTTTGAGAGATTTCATAACTCGTGCTACCCCGAACAAATACGTTTTAAGCTCACGTCTTTTTCGCGATAAAGGATTTGGAAGAATTAAATGAAGTCTAATTCTCCTCATAGAATTTATTATCAAGAATGTGTATTAGGTTTTTTTTTCTAATTTACACTTTATTTGATACAGACATTAGGTTTCTTTTTTTTATTTTCAGGTGTTCCTGGCTTTTTTTTTTTTGGGGTGGCCTGCCGTCGGCGCGCTCCTCGCACCCTCCGTCCGGGGCGACAGAGGGGCGTAAACACGCAACACCCGCAACCCGCCCGAACACCACGTCGCCTTCGTCTTTGGGCCGACCACCGGAGCAGGGTTACTTGTCATCAGTGGTCGGCTCGACAGACATTAGGTTTTACCAGATCAATTGAAGTTACTGACCCCATATCACGATAGCCCCATATCTTAGTAATACTAAATGTTTCATCATCATCATCATCATCACAGCCCACATACGTCCCACTGTTGGGCTCGGGTCTCCTCCGCAATAGGAGGGAATTTGACCTACTATACCATGCTGGTCAGACATGTTGGTATAGGGTTTCATTTCGAGTTTTCCTTCTCTTGCACAGATCTTATGTGTATATTATATCCCTTAGTCGTCTTGTACGACATCCACGGGCACGATAGGGAGTGGTGAATTGTATTCTTACTCAGTCACCACACGGAAAATTATATAAATATAAATTATATAAATTTAATTCATAGATATTATGTTCAAACCCATATAATGACTTTAATTTTTTGAAAACGTATAGCCTATGTACTTGAGTAAATAATAATAAATAATAAATGTTTAATCAATATTTTTTAATAAAATATTCATCATCATCGTTATCATCATTCAGCCTATTGCTGTCCACTGCCGGACGTAGGGCTCCCTTATGTTACGCCACAAAGGGCGTAACATGAGGGACCTATGCCACCTGCATCCAACGACGCTTAGCAAATTTCACTAGATCGTGGCTCCTCTTGGTGGAGGGCCGTTATACATTGAATTGTCCGATACGTGGTTGCCACACAAGAACCTTCCTTCCTCAGCGGTTGTCGGTTCGTCGAGCGATGTGGCCTGCCCATTGCCATTTTAACGTGCTAATTTTTCGCGCTATGTCGATTACGCCCGTTATTTCTGCGGATTGCCGTATGTCGGATTCTATTTCGTAGAGAAATCCCGAGCATAGCGTGCTCAGACCATTTTTTGATGACTATTTTCTTTTCAAAACTTCTAATTAATTAGATATATATAATAACAAATTAAATGCAAAATAAAACTATCCAACTCAAAACCGGTAGTAATTTAAATTTAATTACGAAAAAATTTAACTTGTGTCACAAGCGCCTTGAAAACGTAGAAAAATTTTATACGCAATACTAATATGTGTTATAATTGTATCATAGATGATAATGGAGACTTCTGTAAAGTAAATTAAGGATCACATCTTTTATCTTTAGTGAAAATATTTTGGAAATTAATTTCTTAACATGTAATACAGCTGTAAATACTGGAATTTAGCTGGTAGACCTGATATGTTGTAATAACTATATTTGACGTTCATTTAGAGTTACGTGACTAAAACTGAATTTCTATTACGATCAGATATAAGCAATTCATAAAAAATGGTCTAGTAAAAGTAAACAAACTACAAATTATAATTGTACAAATAAAAAAGTTGTAGAATTTATTTCATACATTTTATATATTATATACACGGAAACGTGGTCCCTAAATATAAACCTCATAACGAAGCTCAGAGTCTCTCAGCCTGCTATGGAGCGAGCTATACCCGGAATTTCTCTGCGAGACAGAATTCGAAATACCGGAAATCCGCAGAAGAACGTGTGTAACTGACATAGCATGAAAAATTAGCACGCTGAAGTGGCAATGGGCAGGCCACATTGCTCGCCGAACTGGCAACCGCTTGGGAAAAAAAGTTCTCCAATGGAGACCACGTATCGGACAACGCAGTATAGGACGCCCCCCACTAGGTGGCCCGACGACCTGGCGAACGACAGACGAACTCTTTTTTGTGACATTTCACCAACCCACCCGAAAACCACTTCGCCTTCGTCATTGGGCCGACCACCGGAGCAGGTTTACTTGTCGTCAGTGGTCGGCCCAACGGAATACCCCCTACGTGGGGTACCCTCCCATCGACCGACGTCCCCCCCTCGGGGTGGACGTCAGTCTTTCCTCACGCGGTCGGCCTCTCGGAGGGTGACGGACTAATCCCCGGTCACGTCACCCGCGGCCTCGGCTAGGGCGGCATGAGGCGCAGATAGTTGCGCCTGCGCCGCTTCAGTCGCCGGCGGCGGATCTCCTCATCGAGGCTGCGCTCCACGCGCAGACGATCCGCCACCTCCTTCTGCGAGATCACTGTCTCGCAGAAGGCTGCGACCGCGTCCCAATTCCCGACGCTGTCGACCATCGCCCTAGCGATGGCCGGCAGCGTCAGGTCGGCACCGATGATTGCGACGAGTTCACGGCGCTGCACTGCCCAAGCCGCGCAGGCCTCGAGCGTGTGGCGCGCCGTGTCCTCGTTGCAATCGCAGTGGTGGCAGGACGGTGTACTCTCCCACCTTACGACCCTGTGCAGGTATTTGGCGAAGCTCCCATGCCCCGTCAACACCTGCACTAGTCGGAAGGAGAGCACCCCGTGCCGCCTTTCCAACCACTGCATCAGCACCGGCCGGAAGGCCTCCACGGTTCGCACCCCGAACCGAGGCCTCTCCAGCCGGACTGCCCAACGGGCAATGTTATCTCGGCGGGCGTCGGCGCGCCAGGCGGTGTGATCCCTTATCGAGACCACACCGCCCTCCGCTCGCACCCCCGTCACCCGCCGATATAGTCCGGCGAGCATCTCCGCCTCCAGGTCCCACGGGGGAGTCCCGGCCAATAGGCACGCTGCCTCCGTCGCCACCGTGCGGTATCCGCGGATGGCCCTGACCGCCATGACCCTCTGTGGTCGCCACAGAAGGGCCCTAAGTCGGACGGTCAAGGACACCGCCCACACCGGCGCGCCGTACAGGGCCATCGACCGGATGACCCACGTGTACAGCCGTCGGCACGTAGCGCTCGGTCCGCCCACGTTCGGCATAAGCCACGATAGGGCAGACGCCGCGCCGACGAGCCGCGGAACGAGCCTGCGGAAATGCTCCCGGAACCACCATTGCCCGTCGAGCACCAGGCCCAAGTACCTCATATGGGCCCGGATGCTGATGTCAACCGATCGGACGGTGATCGAGACGGCGATGGGAGGGCTCATAAGGCGCCCATGGAACAAGAGGGCCTCCGTCTTGTCCAGGGCGACCCTCAACCCCAGCGCCTCGATCCGCCTGACGACCTCTTCGGTGCCATAGGTCGCCAGGCTTACCGCCTCTTCTAGCGTCCCACCGCGGGCTGTGACGAGCGTGTCGTCCGCACCCCGGCTCCCCCGCAACGCCCAGTCGTAGCCGATGTTCCACAGGGTGAGTCCGAGGACCGACCCCTGTGGGACACCGCACGTCATGGGCGTTCGCACAACGTCCCCTGCTCGGTTGGTACAGAGGACGCTGCGCCCCACCAAATAGTCTGCCACTAGCCGCCTCAGGTAAGCTGGCACTCCGTGATACCGGAGCGCCTCCCTGATGCAGCTGAATGGCAGACTATTGAATGCGTTGGCGATGTCTAGGGACACCGCCAACAGCACTCCCCCATCGGTGACGGCCTCAGTCGCCACGGCCCATCCATGCAAGGGTAGGAAAACTCGAATTAACTCCTATAACAACCCATTTATTTAGCGTGGTACAGCAGGTCAATTTCACTTTTAATGTGGAGGAGGCTTGAGCCCAGAAGTATGGCATATACGAGTTAATATATGAACTCCACTCTGACTGAGCAATAAATAACGAACAAATATAAATATTAGTAGCATTTACGACTGAGAAATCCAACCTTAAGCTTTGAATTAATGAAGAATCACTTTTCTCTACAATTCTCTTCCCTTAAATTTATTTATGTCCCTTTATCTACTTGACACTCAATATGCATGAGCATGCTTTTGTGAATATGAATCCAAATTAAAACAGTCTACTAAGTTTGAATTTCTTCCGTTTAATGAAATTGGAACACTACGCTCAAACTAAACAAGTTTATTAATTGGAATATTGAAAAAGGAAATGTACAATATCGTAGGCGGTCAGTAATCGTATGCGATCAATAATATCGGTCCACCCTAATGTTTACCATTTAAGTAAACGTTTTACTTCATTTTAGTAGTATTTCTTCCATCTTGTTTTATTTTTAATGCCGTATTTTCAAAAATCACATAATATGTTTTGGTAAAATATATCGAATTTCTCAGTTTTTTTTTTACGAACATTAGTAAGCACCTTTGCATTCGTCTAAATAAATTATATTATTTCAAAAGAAGCGTTTAGACGACTCAGAAATCGAAAAGTTAGAATACAAGTTAGCAGACCTTAGCTTTCAAAACTTGCCTTTTAACGAGCTTTTATTGTTATCTGTTAATATCTTAGTATAATTTCAATATTGTAAATATCTTTTCTGTTGGAAACAAAAGTGAGAATATAATTCACTATCCCTTTAATGATTCTTACCGACTGACCCGGACCCTTAAAAGACGTTTAATGGACAAAAATACGCAGATAACAATTATGCAAAAGAAAGCAAACTCGAAATTAAACTCTATAGCAAACCATCCGACCAGCGTGATATAGTAGATCAATTCATCATACGTTAAACTTCTCCCTTGATAGGAGGTCTTTGTCTAATAAAGGACGTCTATAATTTGATGGATGGATGGATGTCCTGAGAAGAAATATAATATACACATTTAATTTGGACAAGAATGTGTCTTATTTTGTTTAAAATTATTCTTAATATTGTATGGCCGCCTCCTAATATTAGCAAAGCAGTTTTGTTTCTTCTTCTGCTTATCACTCAAGCTTACATATGTAAAACCGACGTTTTCATGAATAATGTATTTATAATATTGAACACTTCCTTGTGAAATCGCGGTTGACGGCTGATTCACTTCATCGCATCTTTAAACAAAGGCCCCCGTTGTCTATTAAATTCAATAAACAAATAGAAAACTGTAGCCAGTGAGTAAGCATGATTAATAAAAGTTTTGGCTAAGAGTTCAAAACATTTTTGCTGCTTTAAATCTTTGTCTATAGTCTTAATAAATCTTAACATTAAAATCACGTCTAATGAGCTCCATTATTATAAACAAATGTCCGTTAAATTATCTCTGAAAAATAAACATTTAAAATTATTTCATCGAAGAGATATTCTATTTTCAAATTATTTCACTACTCACTCACTGGTGTTATAACTTGCCAGTATCAATAAATATGCACTAAGCAAATTAATTATTTTGCAATAGTCGTATATTCATCATTATCCCTGTGGTGACGGAGTAAGAATACAATTCACCCCCGATTATCTTGCCCGTAGGTGATGTAAAAGACGGTTGAGGAAAATAATTTGCATATAACATCTATCCAAGTGAAGGATCATTAAAAATAAAAACCAACCCGTTTGACGTGTGAGCGTGGCATAGTAGATCAATTTCCCTCCACTTGTGGAGAAGGTTCGAATCCAGCAGTTGGACGTATATGAGCTGTGATGAATGATGAATGAATGTATTCATCATCATCATCTTAGCTAATATATGTCTGATACTGGGCTCGAACCATTTCCACAATCAGAGGGAAATTGACATACGCGCTGGTCAGACAGGTTGCATAAGATTTTTGTTTTAAGTTCACCTTCTCTTGCATATTCATACTAAATCCCTTATAAACTCTTACGACACTCACATAAGATATGGCGAACTATATTCTTACTCCGTCACCTTGCGGAAAATGATTCATAGATAAATAATTATTTTTCAAGCTTCATATTTTCTTGCAAATTATAAATAATAAGCTGATCCCACAGACGTTGTTCTGTTCAAATAAAATAAAAAGAATTCTCCATGAAATCGACATCAGCGCCACTTACCAGATCCATTTTGAATCTGAACCATTCTGGAATCCCCTTGAACACACACAAAAAAATTCAACAACATCGGTCCAGCTGTTTACGAGGAGTTCAGTGACATACACACGTACACAAGAAATATATATATAAAGAAGATAAAGATAAATTTGGATTTATTATCTCCTACGATATCTACGGCTAAGCTGTGGCGGCTACATTTTTTTTATACGACCACCCTTACATCATTAATGTGTGTCGTAAATTAAGATTAAGAGTTTTTCATGGACCTGGGCAACTTGAGCTTGTGATGACAAGTCAACAATTACATTCACTATGAGGACTGACGTCAGGCAGTTGGTCGGTCATAAAACTATTAGAAATCATTTTTATAATAATGTCTGGTTGACCGAGCTTCGCTCGGAATATTTTTGTTGTATTTTTGTCGAATTTATTCAGATATATGTATATTAATAAAAATAAAAATTAAATAATTAAAAAAATATATAAAAAATTACAAAAAGAGAATAATAATAACACCGAGATTCGATCTGACGCTGTTTGAATGCCAAAACAAAACAAAAAGAGAACTGGACAACATCCCAACTGAGCTATCGCCACTCTTGACGTTGACGGCGAAATTTGAATCCATATTCTATTAACATTTTATGTCATTCTATTTATTAGCTAAAAACACCAACAAAACAACATTTTCTATAAATAAAACATAGCTAGATCGATTTTTTGGCCCCGAAACATCTAGTATGTCAAGTTTCATCAAAATCATTGGAGTCGTTTCCGAGATCCTGAAAATATATATATACAAGAATTGCTCGTTTAAAGATATAAGATGATATTCTGAAAGAAGAGTAAATATTATGACGATACCAAGTAATTGGGATAGGAGCAAGATAGTGATGATGACGTCATCTATGGGTAATGAGTGTGATACCAAACCTTTATATTCATCACATAGAGGCGTAAATGAGGGAGCCACCTAAAGGGTCTTATTGCTTTTAGTTACCTAAAAACATCTCAAATTATTACCTTTGCCGTATCGGGTAGATAATTATAAATGTCTGTCATAATGATGACTTGTTAGACATGAGACATCTTAGTGTGCCCGTGACGATGAACGCTACAAAGTGTTCGAAACGTCAGGCAATCAAAAATCAAATACAAACGCGATAAAATAAAATAGTTTTATTTATAATGTGTAATACTCGCGTAGACATCAGAAGTTATTATTTCCTTTCTAATAAAATGGATTGGCACTTATTGGTTGAATGGTTTCAAAGTATAATAGACATAAACACAACTTTATATATATATATATACATATACAGTCAGATTTGCTCGGGATACCTACATTACTCTTAATTAAAGCTCTAATTAAATAAAATATCAAATAACCCAAACGACCCTTTTTATTTATTTGCTTAGCTTAAAATATAATAACGAACATTTTTATTATATCCCTTTATAATTTTGTTGCCTTGTTAATCTAATAGCCAAGATTGCAAGGAATGGTTAATATTTTGAGTTCTGGATCGGACCAGATTTTGCCACATATGATATATGGCCAGGCAATATATTCACATCCTATCTTTATCCACCCTTTCATTGAATTATCATTACTGTTGAACACTGGGCTTTGGGAACGGGGAGATCTCATAATCGCTACATTTCTCAGAGTACAGCTTCTCATTCTGTCAAAGATTCCTTTTTTTTTTTTTTTTTTTTAGGGGTGGGCTATGGTAAGCGCACGCGCGGTCCAGTCCGTCCGGGGCGATGAAAGGATGGCGCGCGGGTCCATAACCCACCCGTACCCACGTCACCTCGTTGTTGGGCCGACCACCGGAGCAGATGTGACTTGTCGTCAGTGGTCGGCCGACGGAATACCCTTTCGGGTACCCTCACTTCTCGACGTCCTGGGACGTCGGTCGCCGTTGGGCGGTTAGCCACACTGCGGGTGACGGACAATTCCCCGGTCCGATCACCCGCGGTCTCGGCTAGGGCGGCATAAGGCGCAGATACTCGCGCCTGCGCCGCCCGAGTCGCCGGCGGCGGAACGTGTCGCCGAATAGGAGCTCTACTCGCACACGATCCGCCGCCTCCTTCCGTGAGATTACGGCCTCACAGAAGGCGGCGACCGCGTCCCTGTTCCTGACGCTGACGAGCATCTCCCTGGCGATGGTCGGCAGCGCCAGGTCGGCACCGATAATTGCGACGAGTTCACGGCGATTCCCCTCCCATGCAGCACACTCCTCGAGCGTGTGCTGCGCCGTGTCCTCGTCGCAACTGCAGTGGTGGCAGGACGGTGTGCTCTCCCTCCTGACAATCTTGTGCAGGTACTTCCCGAAGCAACCGTGCCCCGTCAGCACCTGCACCAGTCGGAAGGAAAGCACCCCGTGCGTCCACTCCAACCACTTCATCAGCACCGGCCGGAAGGCCTCGACGGTCCTGACACCGTACCGAGGACTCTCCAGCCGGACTGCCCAATGGGCAATGACTCCTCGGCGGGCGTCGACCCGCCAGGCGGTGATCTCCTGCAGGGAGACCATGCCGCCGCGGGCGCGCGTCTCTGACACCCGCCGATAAATGTCAGCGAGCATCTCCGCCTCCAGGTCCCACGGGGGAGTTCCGACCAGGAGGCACGCTGCCTCCGTCGACACCGTGCGGTAACCGCGTATGGCCCTGACCGCCATGACCCTCTGTGGTCGCCACAGGAGGGCCCTAAGACGGACGGTCAGGGACCCCGCCCACACCGGTGCGCCGTACAGGGCCATCGACCGGATCACCCCCACGTACAGCTGTCGGCACGTAGCGCTGGGTCCGCCCACATTCGGCATCAGCCGCGAAAGGGCGAACGCCGCGCCGACAAGCCGGGGAACAAGTCGATGGAGATGCTCCCGGAACCAAAAATGCCCGTCGAGCACCAGGCCCAAGTACTTCATGTGGGCCTGGATGCTGATGGTGACCGACTTCACGGTGATCGAAGCGCCGGCGGGAGGCCCGGCGGTACGGAGGCCATGGCACAAAAGGGCCTCCGTCTTTTCCAGGGTTACCCTCAACCCCAGCGCTTCGATCCGACTGACAATCTCCTCGGTGCCGAGAGTTGCCAGGCGTGCCGCCTCCTCTAGCGTCCCACCCCGGGCTGTGACGAGTGTATCGTCGGCGTAGCAAATTACGCCCAGCCCGGGTGGGAGGCTTCCTCTCAACGCCCAGTCGTAGCCGATGTGCCACAGGGTCGGACCCAGAACCGATCCCTGTGGGACACCGCACGTCATGGGCGTTCGCACAACGTCCCCTACTCGGTCAACGTAGAGGACGCTGCGCCCCTCCAAGTATTTTGCCACCAGCCGCCTGAGGTACACGGGCACCCTGTGATATCTCAGCCCCTCCCTGATGCAGCTGAATGGCAGACTGTTGAAGGCGTTGGCGATGTCCAGGGACACCGCCAACAGGACTCCTCCGCCGACAGGACTCCTCCGCCGACAGGACTCCTCCGCCGTCAATGATCCCTTTACTTGTTTTTTATGATCCTCACGGAACGTAAATGCTGACAAAATATTATATTCTTAACCCATCACTACATCAGCAACGAAACCACATTTCATAAACACAACTTATCCCGCCCAAATTGTACCAATTACAATATAACATACTAGCAACCCACTCTCGCTTCGCTTTGGTTTCAGTCGCCTTACCCCCGCAGTTCCTGTTCCTGTGGGAATACCGGAATAAAATATAGCCTATGTTACACCCCGATATTATAGCTATTGGTGAAAGAATGTTTGAAATCGGTTCGGTGGTTTAAGCGTGAAAGCATAACAAACTTACGTTCACATTTATAATATTAGTAAAGATACATTGAAATCGTGTATATAAAATCAAAGCTCCTTTAAAGCAATAATAAAGGTAATAGATTAATGAGTAAACAAATTTAGTTTTATGATTAAAGATTAATTTCTTATAGTATACATAGTACCGAGTACTTTATACGAGTGCGTAAGAGATAAGATTGCTAAAATTTTGTTAACTAATTAGGCACCTCTTCAAAGCTAAAGGCTTTCAGCTTATCTTAAATAAAATATGATGTTATTTAAGTTATTACAAATTTGTTTAGTACTTACTTATAGACTCTATCTATACATGTACCTATCTTATAGACTGTATCTATAAATGTATTAATTGAAATACTCATGGTGAAAAAATTTCGATTGATGTGAAGCCTAATAAAAATGTAATAATGATAAAATTAATTAAAAATATTTACAAAATAATGCTGTTTTATCATATGAGAATTATCATCAGTCTCATCTCAACTCATATACAGCCCCTGGGCTCGAACCTCCTTCACAATAGGATGAAAATTTACCTGGATATATGATAATGATATACTAATTATGGTCCGCCCTTCGTTGGCTGATGCCGAATGTGAGCGGACCCAGCGCTACGTGCCGACGGCTGTACGCGGACGTGATCCAGTCGCTGGCCTTGTACAGGGCAACAGTGTGGGCGGAGTCTCTGACTGTCCGTCTGAGGGCTCTCTTGTGGCGTCCACAGAGGGCCATGGCGGACTGGGCCATACGCGGTTTCTGCACGGTGGCTACAGAGGCAGCGGCCCGAGAAAGGGAACAAAACTGGCCGCCTGGCGAGCCGATGCCCGCCGTGACGTTATTGCCTGTTGGGTAATCCAGGAGAGGCCTCGGACAGGTTCGGACCATCAAGGCCTTTAAGGCGGTGCTGATGCAGTGGTCGGGTCAGTGACACGGGGTGCTTTCCTTCTGACTGGTACAGGTATTTGCGGGGCACAGGTGCTTCGCCAAGTACCTGCACACGGTCGTGAGGAGGGAGAACACACCGTCCTGCCACCACTGCGATTGCGACGAGGACACGGCACAGCACACGCTCGAAGTGTGTGCTGCGTGGGCAGAGCAACGCCGTGTACTCGTCGCAATCATTGGTGCCGACCTGACGCAGCCGACCATCGCTAGAGGAATGCTCGATAGCGTCAGAAATTGGGCTGCGGTCGCCGCCTTCTATGAGGCAATCATCTCACGGTAGGAGGCGGCGGCGCGTGCAGGTGAGGAAATCTTCTACGGCGACACGATCCACGTACAGCGACTTGTGCAGCGCAGGTGCGAGTACCCGCGCCTGATGCCGACCTAGCCGAGGCCGCGGGTGAGTGGTCCGGGGAATAGTTCGTTACCCGCAGAGAAGCTATCCGCGTGATGGTAACCGTCATTCCTGGAGGGGCGTTAGGGTACTCGAAAGGGTATCCCGCGGGGCTGGTCACGGACGACAAGAAACTAGGTACCGGTGGTCGAACCAATGGCGAAGGGAAGGGAATACAGTGGGTTATGGGGGCGCCTGCTGCCTTTTCGTCATCCCAGATGAATTGGAAAAGCTGATCGGAATCCTCCAAAAAAATTTCATGCTGGTCACACGTGTTAGTGTAGTGTTTTATTTTGAGTTTTCCACCTCTCGTATGGATTTTATATGCGTATTATATCCCTTAGTCATCTTTCATGTCATCCACGGGCAGGAAAGGCGGTGGTTGTATTCTTGCTACGTCACCACACGGAACATTTTTACCTATTGTTTGTTTTCTTCTTTTCTCTCTCTCTCTCTTTCTGTGATCTGTCGCACAGATTGTCTACGTCAAGTAACTTAATATAATTTGTTCCTAATTAATCAAAACTACGGTAATAATATGGTAACGAATATTTAATCAGATTATTAAATCAACGACAAAAGTGATATTTGTTAACTTTATACTTGTTTCACAGTGACGCAACTGGGGTGTTCGTAACTCAACAATACGGTCAAGAGGCTCGACCGACCCTTGTTATAATTCTGGCAGACTCTGGAATATCTCAAGCCCCACCAACTGACGAATGACCTACCCAAGAGGGTAACTCATAAAGTGCAAGGTCGAAATATAATTTTGTAGCCTTAATAATAAAAATAATAAGATTAAAGCTATGATAAAGTATAATATCTACACTAATAAAATATTATAAAGAGGTAACATTTGTGAGGTTGTGAGTTTGTGACGTTGTAAGGGGTAATCTCTGGATCTTATGAATCGATTTTCAAAATTATTTCACCAATAGAAAGCTAACGGCTATTGTGGAGTGTATAATAATTTCCAAAATTAATTATATATAATAATTATAATAATTTCCAAATAATTATAATAATTTCCGGCTATAATAATTTCCAAAATTAATTACGCATCTTTATTTAAACTTGAATAATGTAATCCAAGTTGTAAACAAATTGCTTGAATCGAAATTGAAAACTATTGAGGATAGAACAAAACAATGTACTACAATATTAAAGAACGTATAAAAATATGTAAGTAGTCAGGGATAGCATATGCCTATCTACTACGGATAACTCACAATAAGTGCTTTTAAAATTGTTAAAATTGTGGATTAAAAATATATAATTTTTGTGAAGCTTATTTAGCCCGTGTGGTATTAACCTATATATATATCGGCTGTGTGGTAGCGGCTTCGAATACTACCAACCCTTGCTTTGCTCGTGGGTGTCGTAAAAGACGACTAAGAGCCCTAGATTGACCCGGACCAACTCCATCTGGTACCATTTGGGTCAACGATTACATTCCCAAGGAGGGTTGATGTCAGGCAGGCGGCCGGTCATAAAAGTCATTGCCGAAACTCTTTGCAATATGTCAAAACCGATGACATATTGCGTCGACCCCAAGTAATTGGGATAAGAGCAAGATGATGATGATGGTATTAACCTATATCTTTATAAATATGTTTGTTAGAACGGCAATTTAATGTAGAATATTTGTGCCCTTTATAAAGTTTAAACAAATATCTTCAAAGATATTAGCAAAATAAAAATGTTCGGTACGCACCGCCCGGCCGTTGCGTGGCGATATAGGCAATATCTATCCAATTGCGTCGCGTCCAGCTCTGTCGGGTAAGGGGTGTGATCTATTACACCTACGAAGTAGGAAAACCAAAATAACAAAAAAAAAATCTTCATCATCATAATTTTTATTTATCCCGAACTTTTAACCTGAAGTATTTACTACACGGGACAAGCGGGCCGGGACAAAAATATTTCTAACGCGGAACGGAGTCCGCAGGCACTGCTAGTATTAAAATAAAAAAGAAACCAACAATTTGAATTCATAGTAATTTATTTGAGTCTAGCTACTGCCCGCGACTTCGTCCACGTGAAGTAATTGCTTTGGATTAACGCTAACTTTAACCCGCGACTTTGTTTACGTAGAAGGTGAAAATATTTTTAAATAATATGATTCTGTCACATATGGTTTTTATGAAACTTTAACCGTTTACGCAGCGCACGCAGCGAAAGCTCTCAAAAGGAAAAAGAAAAACATTTTGAAACGTTCTTCATTGGTGCTCCTCTCCTATTAGTGTTAGCGTAATGATGTAGCCTTCCTCAATAGCGATAAAAGCCGTATATGTTGTGTTTTATAACACTAGCGCTGTCGCCAAATAAAAAAAAACAGCGTATACTTTTCTAGGCTATAACCTAATGCTGTGGCAAATTACACCTAGATCCGATAATTGAGTAACGACACAACATCATTTAAACATTTGTATTTATTATAGTAGTAAGATTGGCATAATTTTAATCACAGTGCCGTTGGTTGCTTAGATATTGAACCAATAATATCGTGTTTAATAATATTGTTAGCATGTTAGATACTGTTCACGAACTTACAATGCAGGTCAAATATATAGGTCGTATATAGATGATAATATATTAGTATGATAGCCACAAATTTCGGTCAAATCGTAAATAACTTTCATAAGATTGTTTTAAACAAGTTGTAAAGGAAACCAGCAATTTATAATTAGGGGTAGGTAACACTAGTAATTTTTCTGTGTGGTGACGGAGTAAGACGTAGGAGTGGTAGGACCACACTGTCGATAGTTATCTGTCTACAGTCGCGGGCCGGTCCGTCCGGGGCAGTACCATGCTCTCGCAGAAAATCGACGTCTGAGTAGTAGCAATTTGTTACTGCGCTTCGTTCGGTGAGCGAGAGAGCCGAAAGCCCAACTTTCTGAGGGTGATTGCGTGTGGAGGGTTTTGGTGGTGCCCTTGGTATCATCGAGCCTCAATGCACGCATTCACACTCCCTTCGCTTTCTTCGCGGTAGGCAACGGCCTTGTAAAGGTCCATGAGCGG
Source organism: Lymantria dispar (assembly GCA_032191425.1). Taxonomy (NCBI): domain Eukaryota; kingdom Metazoa; phylum Arthropoda; class Insecta; order Lepidoptera; family Erebidae; genus Lymantria; species Lymantria dispar. The sequence goes on along the minus strand of CM063452.1, from coordinate 22,903,082 downwards.
CAGCAACACCTACCATCAGGTGTACTGTTTGCTCGCTTGCCACCGTTTGCAATAAAAAAAAAAAAGACGACTAAGAGAATTAATATGCATATACTATGAAACGCTATACCAATCTGTTTTACCAGCATGGTAAGGTCGATTCACTCATATTGTGGAGGAGGCTCGAGCCCAACAGTGGGACGTATGTGAGCTAAAATGATAATGATGATGAACACTAGTAATTATAGCAATTTTAAGTCTAACCAATATATTTACTAGTATAAATAGTTGTATGTTCGTATGTTTGTGTATGTCTTTTTTTTTTTATTATTTTGGGGTGGCCTGCGGTCAGCGCGCTCCACGCACCACTCCGTCCGGGGCGACAGAAGAGCGTATAGCACGCAACACCCGCAACCCACCCGAACACCACGTTGCCTTCGTCGTTGGGCCAACCACCAGAGCAGGGTTACTTTTCATCAGTGGTCGGCCCGACGGAATACCCCCTACCTGGGGTACCCTCCTATTGACCGACGTCCCCTCCTCGGGGAGGACGTCGGTCTTTCCTCACGCGGTCAGCCTCTCGGCGGGTGACGGACTAATCCTCGGTCACATCACCCGCGGCCTCGGCTAGGGCGGCATGGCACGCAGGTAATCCCGCCTGCGCCACCCCAGTCGCTGGCGGCGGGTCGCTTCGTCGAGGCTATGCTCCTCGCGCTTGCGACCCATCGCCTCCGGCGCCACGGCGGCCGCGCCGCCTCCGGCCTTCTGCGAGATGACTGCATCGAAGAAAGCTGCGACCGCGTCCCAATTCCTGATGCTACCGAGCATCTCCCTAGCGATGGTCAGCAGCGTCAGGTCAGCACCGATGATTGCGACGAGTTCACGACGCGGCTCTGCCCAAGCGGCACAGACCTCGAGCGTATGCTGCGCCGTGTCCTCGTCGCAATCGCAGTGGTGGCAGGACGGAGTTCTCTCCCTCCTAGCGACCCTGTACAGGTACTTGCCGAAGCATCCATGCCCCGTCAAGACCTGTACCAGTCGGAAGGAGAGCACACCGTGCCGCCGTTCCAACCACTGCATCAGCACCGGCCGGAAGGCCTCCACGATCCAAACACCGTATCGAGGCCTCTCCAGCCGGTCTGCCCAACGGGCGATGGCGTCTCGGCGGGCGTTGACGCGCCAGGCGATGAGCTCCCTTAAGGAAACAACACCGTCCTCCCCGCGCACCCCCGACATTGTGTATGTGTCTAACCATCAGAACACATTCACTGAATATAGGTCTAATATATCGTAATTACAAGAAAATAAGAGGTGGTGGTATGGAGTAGTAGCACATTGCATTCAAAAGTCGCAACAACACATGTTTATGTATACATGTGCTTTTCGTGTGGTTATAGAGTAAGAATACAATTAACACCCCGGCAAGACAGGCATCCCCTGTCTTGCCGGGGGAAAATTCGATAAAAAAAGTAATATTTATTCGTACAACTTATTCTTTCATGGAAATAATATGTAACAATCTACCCAAAAAGGTGTTTTATTGAATGATTTCAGGCTGTAAAAATATAAACTACTATAATTCAACACCCCTTTTCTTTCCCGTAGGTGCTGTAAAGATGCCAGAGGAGGCACTTGAAACCCTAAAACAACCCGTCCAACCGGTTTAGTTTAGAGTAAATTGTAAACACGAAGACTTTAAGGCTTCTTTAGCGTAAAGAAAATATGTTATACTTATAGCTATTAGAAGTATGTGAAACTGAAGGAAAATACCTTACTTATACCTTCTTATTTAATTGAATTAATTTAATATTTTGATCATAACTTTTTGAACGATAAGTATGATAACGACTACGAATATTACCATCCCTGAAATGATTCGTGGATGTTGTAAATGATGACTAAAAGTTTTATATCGACTTAGGCCAACTGCATTTAATGCTATTTAGTTAACAACATCGTCAGACAGACGATAAGATGGTAGAAGTGTAAGAAAAAGAGCCATAGGCGCTTCACCCATTCAGATTAAAATAAAAAAAAACTTTTTGATCCTTTTAAATTTAGGGTTGAGTTTTTGAAGTTGAATTTTATCCCCATGTAGGTATATATTTCAAAAATGCTAGATATTATTCGAAACATTTTTCGCGATAGAAAGTAGTATGTCCTTTCTCAACACTTATTGCACCAAATTTCATCAAAATCAGTATAGTGGTTTAGATCTAAAATCATAACAGACAGACAGAGTTACTTTTACATTTATAATATTAGTAAGGATAAAAGAAGTACTAGTCTAAAGGCATTAGATAACTCAACAGTACAACGCCAATTGCGTCATTTAACGTAAAATATATAATAAGTATAATAACATATTAATACGGGCAATAAGAACTTTCCGTGGGGAGTATGAATATATTTCACCACCCCCTTTTATGCGTGTCGTAAAAGACGACTAGAGGATATGTTGTAAAAGACGACTAAAGGATTTCAACCTTGTGCCAATACGTCTAACTAACGTGGTATGTACCAGAAGATCAAATTCCATCCCAAACTAGAGGAGCGCAATAGTGGAATGTATACAAGCTGAGATGAGATATAGTATTAGATGAATGGGATAGTCATGAATTTAATACCATTTTCAATATAATTTATATACATATCATTACAGTAATTTACCTTAAAAAAGGTTTAACTAGATTCTATTATATACCCTAATACAAATATTAATTTGTATGACCAGAGAAATTATTACTTTCTATAGCAGCATTAATTTCTAAACCACTTGTGTACTACCAATAAATTAAACCCCCAAATATGTATATACATATATCCATACTAATATTATAAATGCGAAAGTAATGATGTTTGTTTGTTTGTTTGTTTATTTGTTTGTCTGTAACGCTTTCACGGTTTAACCGCCGAACCGATTTCAAAAATTCTTTCACCAATTGAAAGCTATAATATCAGGGAGTAACATAGGCTATATTTTATCCCGGTATTCCCACAGGAACGGGAACTACGCCGCGGGTAAAGCGATTGAAACCGAAGCGAAGCGAGGGCGGGTTGCTAGTACTTAATATATAGACATCAATATACATTTACATCTATTAATCCATGTTGGAATGTATTTCCTTTGCTATAAAATCAAGGTTAATTGGAATCAAATACACATATTCCAAGAAGATTCCAATAATAGAATCTAACTTTTCGTTTTGTGCACGAATTGGAAGTATTTAGAAAGCAAAATCCGACGTGTTTATAAAGTAATATGAGAGTTTCGAGTAAACTTTCTTGGTATTGTAAAAAGATCAGATTTTGTTGTCGTTTGCAATTTAAGAAACCAATTATTAAGCGCTATATAATCGTCTATTAGAATTTTATTTAATAATGATACAGATTCATTACATTTATTTATAGAAACAAGGAATATTTATGTTGTTGACAAGAAACAATCAAAATTCCTAACTACATTAAATCACTACTATAATAAATATATAGTGTATCCTAGATTTTAGACAGAAAATATTTTCATTCCTTCACACTGCCCAATTGTTACGTAACTGTAATTGTCACAGAAATATCAGACTAGCTTTGCCAGTCTTCACTTGCATGGATATCTGGGGGTACGGCAGTGTCCCCGCCAAGTCAAGCAAAATGGCGGCATGATCGTACCAACCTTTTCTCGAAACCGTTCAGGCCATTTTCGACCTCCCTATAATTTCATTAAATTTGAATCAGTAGTTTAAGAATAATAACTAGTTAAAGTTTCTTCTAAAAGCTGTGTGGTAGCGGCTTCGAATACTACCAACCCTTGCTTTGCTCGTGGGTGTCGTAAAAGACGACTTAGAGCCCTAGATTAACCCGGACCAACTCCATCTGGTACCATTTGGGTCAATGATTACATTCCCAAGGAGAGTTGACGTCAAGCAGGCGGCCGGTCATAAAAGTCATTGCCGAAACTTTTTGCAATATGTCAAAACAGATGACATATTGCGTCGACCCCAAGTAATTGGGATAAGAGCAAGATGATGATGAACTAGTTAAAGTTTCTTAATTTTGTTACTCACTAACTGACGGACAGATAATCAAAACTCTTAACTCTTAAGTCACTTCTAGCAGACATAAAAGCTTCAAATGTATTTTAAATACAATTATTGTTTAGTATACGTATAAATGAAATATCCATGTGGTGACGGAGTAAGAATACAATTCACCACCCTCTTTTTTGCCCGTGGGTGTCATAAGAGACGACTAAGGGATATTATATGCATATAATATCTATGTTAGAGAAGAAAACTCGAAATAAAACTGAATACCAACCCGTCTGACCAGCGTGGTATAATGGGTCAATTTTTCTCCCATCGGGGAGGAAAACAGTGGGAGATTTATGAGCTATAATGATGATGATATAAATGAAGGAAAAACTAAAATAAAATGCAATTTGAGTCCAGTTTTCTAGATATTTCAACTGCATAAATAACATAGCAAACCTATATAAATATACGGAATTACAAAGTTACATTTGCAATAAATGAATCAGTGCAGCTGTATTATAATTTATATTTTGTATCATTAACTCGTAAACGCACCATGGGCTCATGAGCTGATTGTACCATTCATGAAACTATCGTAATCCACTTTTTGACATAGACTTTTCAAAGTTAATAAATACAATATTTAAATAATAATCGCTACGACAGGCGATTTGGTGATCGATAATTGCTGACATTCACGAGTGTAAGATTCTGAGAAATGTAACGCGCTTATGCTTCTGTAGTTCCCTCAACCGATTTTTTAAGAGTTTCATGGGATGGTAAGGAGCGATGACAGTTTATATTCTTAAACTATTTGAACACGGAAAATACATTACCATCATCATTATCTCTGTAGTTCTTCAAGAAAAAAAAACAGTAATTGTTTTGGTTTACAATAACCATCGTCATCATCTCAGCCCATATACTTCCCACTGTTGGGCTCACGCCTTCTCCTTAATGGGAGGGAATTTGATCTACTATATAGTATAGTAGGTCAAATTCCTGGTCTGGTCAGACATATTGGGATAGGGTTTTCTTTTCGAGTTATCCTTCTCTTGCACAAATGTTATGTCCATATTACATACCTTAGTAATCTTTTACATCTACGGACAAGATAGGGAGTGGTGAATTGTATTTTTACTCCGTCATCACACGGAAAGTAAACATCATATAAAGATACAATTATACTTACATATTGTTTTAATTTTCATCATCATTATAATCATCATCTCAACGCATGTACGAACCCAGTTTTAACGCATTTTATTGGGTTTGTAATTAATTTTTAACTGCCCAATGTTTTAGACACTCTACAGCGTTCATAGTCAGGGGAGTAGTCCCTTGAATTCTATAATTAGTTGTTATATAATTTCATCTCTCATCTCTATAATTTCAAACAAAATAAATATGTCAAATAGGATAGTGATTGAAAGTGAAGATTTAATAAAGCTACTTTTACGGATTATATCGCGTTTGTATTTGATTTATGATTGCCCGACGTTTCGAACACTTTGCAGCATTCATGGTCACGGGCGGACTAAGGTGTCTCACGTCCAATAAGTAATCGTTATTACAGACATTTATAATTATCTACCCGATACAGAAAATCTGAAGATTTCTGTATCGGGTAGATAATTATAAATGTCTAGTGCCAATGCTAGTTAAAATGTGTAGTGCTCGCGTAAACATCAGATATCATTATGATTTAATAAAGGTTGAGATAGGAATTAAGTCAACATACTCCATGGTCATTTTATATTTTAAGCGAACAGATTCGTTTCGATAAAGGTTACAACGATTGTCAACAAGAAAGGAGTCTATTGGAATTTCAATTTTGTTTCAAAAACTTTCTATTCTTTTTTATTTCTGTAAACCAGCAAACAGCTCATCGGGTGATAAGTAATATTGACGTTCATGGCCGTTGTCTATCGTGGAAAAAGTTAAGGGAGTGTGAATACGTGCAATGAGATTCGGTGTTAGTAAAGGCATTACCGAAATCCAACACACTGAAATACACTCAAAAAGTTGGGGCGGCCGGCCCTCTCGGAAACGTTTAACTTATTACTTACCTATACAATAACCTATTCAATCTTATACGATAATACGGAATCCTTCACCAAAACTCTGATTTGGCTGGATTTAGATAACTCGTAGTAAAATATTATGCATGTAGAAAATAAATATTTAATCACAACTAATTTCTTACGACGAGGGATTAAGAACAGAATGTATGTGAGTCAACTCCTTTGCATTCCTGTGTGACTCGTGAAAACTTGCTAGGCGAGCCGCAGGACAATGTGCTACAGCATTCTTCTGGTAAACTTACTGCGATAAATGGAATCGCCAATCCACCCGCCAAACAAGTCTATTGTGACGCTATCTAACATTGAGAATGTCTATGTTTTCGTAGATAGTTTGATAGATGGATAGATAGAATTAATTATCTTTTAAAATTATTTTTTTTTGGGGTGGTTTGCGGTCGGCGCGCTCCTCGCACCACTCCATCCGGGGCGACAGAGGGGCGTAAGCACGCACTCCCGCAACGCACCCGCGATGCACGTCGCCTTCGTCGTTGGGCCGAACACCGGAGCAGGGTGACTTGACGTCAGTGGTCGGCCCGACGGAATACCCCCAGTTTTGGGTACCCTCCCATTGACCGACGTAACCCCCCGCCTCCTCCTCGGGGAGGACGTCGGTTTTTCCTCACGTGGTCGGCCTCTCGGCGGGTGACGGACTAATTCCCCGGTCCCGTCACCCGCGGCCTCGGCTAGGGCGGCATGAGGCGCAGGTATTCACGCCTACGCCGCCCCAGTCGACGGCATCTTTTAAAATCATATCGTCAATATGTTCATAAACGGATGGATAGAATTTATTTTATTTATTTATCGTTTAAAATCATATAAGTGAATTAATTCTGAATAGAGAAATGCGGTCTGGATCAATAGCAATGTATACAACGTACGTAATGAAATTTCATGAGTGTTTAACAAACATGACCTCATTAGATAGATTTATGCCGACCCCTCTTTTAATAGCACGTGAGTATTTCTTGCTATAGCTTTGTATATTTAGAGTAATGCGTGAAACAAAGCAAACGTAAATTAATATGACGCTGCGTAGTATATATTTGAATAACAATAAATCAGTGATTAAAATTACATATTTTCAGTCCACATTCCCATTGTTGGGCTCAGGTCTCCTCCGCAATAGGAGGGAAATTGCCTACTATACCGCTGGTCAGAAGAATTGGCATAGAGTTTTAGGTCGAGTTTTCCTTCTCTTATGTATAGATGTTATTTCCTTGTCACATCCCTTAGTCCTCTTTTACGAAGCCCGCGGACAATATGGTGGTAAATTGTATTCTTAGTCGATTATCACACAGAGTAACATTACTAAACTTAACTTATACATCTTGAAAATTTATTTATGGTGTTAGGCGGCCAAAATATATAAAAAATAACCTGAAAAGTACACCTAACCATTATTATTCTCATATTTACCGTATTCTTCTGTAAAACATAAGTACATATTTCTCGTTATATTTTTATCTCTTGCTTAATGATACAGTATAAACATAATTGAACCAATATTGCTTCAAGTTACGTGCTCCAACACAATTGAACCTGAATACCAACGTTTGGTATATATGTATTTGCTTTTGGTATGTTATATCTTTCCTGTTGCTAAAGCTGCAATCCATTTATCAAAATATTATTTTATAATTCAGTATTCATTTATGTTACTAATATTATAAATGTGAAAGTATGTGAAGATGTACAGATATACTCAATCATGCGGCAACCCTTTTTTTTTGGGGTGGGCTGCGGTCGCCGCGCTCCTCGCACCACTCCGTCCGGGGCGACAGAGGGGCGTAAGCACGCAACACCCGCAACCCACCCGAACACCACGTCGCCTTTGTCGTTGGACCGACCACCGGACCGACGGAATACCCCCTACTTGGGGTACCCTCCCATCGACCGACGTCCCCCCCTCGGGAAGGACGTCGGTCTTTCCTCACGCGGTCGGCTTTCGGCGGGTGACGCACTAATCCCCGGTCACGTCACCCGCGGCCTCGGCTAGGGCGGCATGGCACGCAGGTAGTCGCGCCTGCGCCGCCCCAGTCGCTGGCGGAGGGTCGCTTCGTCGAGGCTGTCCTCCTCGCGCGCGCGACCCGCCGCCTCCTTCTACGAGATCACTGCCACATAGAAGGCTGCGGCCGCGTCCCAGTTCCTGACGCTGCCGAGTATCTCCCTAGCGATAGTCGGCAGCGTCAGGTCAGCACCGATGATTGCGACGAGCTCACGACGCTGCTCTGCCCAAGCGGCACAGACCTCGAGCGTGTGCTGCGCCGTGTCCTCGTCGCAATCGCAGTGCTGGCAGGACGGTGTTCTCTCCCTCCTAGCGACCGTGTACAGGTACTTGCCGAAGCATCCAGGCCCCGTCAAGACCTGTACCAGTCGGAAGGAGAGCACCCCGTGCCGTCGCTCCAACCACTGCGTCAGCACCGGCCGGATGGCCTCCACGGTCCAGACACCGTACCGAGGCCTCTCCAGTCGGTCTGCTCAACGGGCGATGTCGTCTCGGCGGGCGTCGACGCGCCAGGCGGTGAGCTCCCTTAAGGAAACAACACCGCCCTCCCCTCGCACCCACGATACCCGCCATGCGGCAACCCTTGAAGAGATTTGAATGAAAATTGACACATAGACCATTACATGAAGTAACATAGGATAATTTTGGCATCATTTTTATGGGATAAGATAGGATATTTTTTTATCTCTGTAATGTTTTCCTTAGGGATCACAATATTCTTGTGACGTGACCGGGGAATGAGTCCGTCACCCGCTGAGAGGCCAACCGCGTGAGGAAAGACCGACGTCCTCCCCGAGAGAAGGACGTCGGTCGATGGTAGGGTACCCCAAATAGGGGGTATTCCGTCGGGCCGACCACTGACGTCAAGTCACCCTGCTCCGGTGGTCGGCCCAACGACGAAGGCGGCGTGCATCGCGGGTGGGTTGCGGGAGTGCGTGCTTTCGCCCCTCTGTCGCCCCGGACGAAGTGGTGCGAGGAGTGCGCCGACCGCAACCCACCCAAAAAAAAAGGGGATCACAATATTGGTCGGGACTGCCACAATATTGGCCAGGACTCCCCCGTGGAATCTGGAGGCGGAGACGGCAGCCGTAGGTGGCATCGTCTCGATTAAGGAGATTGCCGCCTGGCAGGTCGACGGCTGCCGACACGTCATTGCCCGTTGGGCAGTCCGGCTGGGGAGACCTCGGTTCGATCTGAGAAACGTCGAGGCTTTCCGGCTTGTGCTAATGGAGTGGTTGGATGGGCGGCACGGTGTACTTTTCCTCCAACCGGTGCGGGTATTGACGGGGCACGGTTGCTTCGCCAAATATCTGCACACAGTTTTGGATAAAATGTCAACTTGAAAGTTGCTTTTTACGCGGACGAACGCACGGACAGAAGCTATTTCTCTATATTCACTATTTCACAAAAAAATCTACACAGCACAAATGTTTGTAGAGATTATAAGAATACTTTCATATGTGTGATTCTAACATTTATCATTGCAAAATTTGTCTCTCGAGGATTTATTAACCTTTTTGTGTAAAATATATCTACCGCAGCAAGATGAATTATTACAGATGTATATGTGATTTATTATCCGTAAAAAATTACATTCTGAATTACTATTTCTTTCTGAAAGTACTATTTCTCTTAAAACATGTTATTTATTTAATAAATCATTTAGCATTTCATACAAGATAAGTCTCATTGTTGGGATTGGGCTTCCTCCATAATGGAAAGGAAATCGACCTACCTACACAATGGATGAGAAATCGACCTATTTACCACCCTTGCACCGTGTTAGTATACCTAGGGTTAGTTAAGTGTTCCTGCATTGACGTCTTCTGCGTATTATATCTGTCAATATTTTTTTACTATACCCACAGACAAGAAGGAGTGGGTGAAATTATTAATCCCTCACCATACGGCAAATTATTTATTTTAGTACCTAATTTTTTTTCATATTGTTAGTTAGAATGTGAATATCGATAATTCAAGTTTCCCATCCCAATTCCAATTTCAAATCCTTAGTTATGATTAATTGAATTATCCGCTAAGAACTGTTTAGTGGGTATTTGCACAGAGTTAGAAACTCTATAGACAGAATTAAACTTATTTCTTATGATGCGGTTTAAATTTGACATAAGTTTAACACAAGAAATTTTAGCACAGCTTTGCTTACTTTTGTACCTACTGCTACATTCTATGTTTTTTTTTTATATCATTACATTTTCTTCATAGTTTGTTAAATATACCGTTTAAGAACGTTAAAAAAGTTACTGTACACCTGACTACATGTAATTATTGCTTACTTTCATAGTGCTGCTGCTAATAATTTTTATTGCTTAAATTTGGACTTTACTATTGCTTATTTTTGTACCTGCTGTTGCATTTTATGGGTTTTTCTTCTGAATCATAGTTTTTTTTTTTTCTCAAATATACCGTTTAAAAATGTAGAAAATTATCTGTAAGTAGGTACGCCTGACTACAAGTCATTATTTGATAATGATTTATTTGATAATGACTAGCCGAGTAGGTAAGTAAGGCGCACCAAAATAATAAACGTTTCAAAGTAGTGTAAAGTAAGAAATTTTCATCCTTCCCTTTAACTTAGGAGTCCTAAATGACGATCAAAGGGACAAACAATATTATCGCACAAAAAGGAAAAATCCAAGCAAACCATATTTGAACTCATCCTATTAACCTAGCATAATTATTGTCATTGCACGAGATCCATTAATTGGACGCTGAAGAAGTTGAAAATAATAAAGAAAATACTGTATATTTGTGTCAGCACATAAGTGTTCCTGCTGGGCTCGAGCCTCCCCAAAATAAGAGAGAAATTGACCTACTATACCATGCTGGTCAGATATGTTAGTATAAAGTTTTATTTCAAGTTTTCCTTCTCTTACACAGATATTACATGTATATTATATCCCATGGTCATCTTTTAAGACATCCACGGGCTGGATAGTGGTGAATTGTATTCTTACTCTGTCACCACACGGATGTATTCGAATTTATATATTATATTTTTAGAACACTTTGATGAAACTGTTATAATATAAAAATGAAGCAAGTCAACAATATTCCTATTACTTCGGTTACCTTAGCATATAATAATAATAAGGAGGAATATTTAAATGAAATATTAATTAGGTACTTATACTAGCTGACCCAACAGACGTTCTGTTTAAATCTAAAAAAATAGTAAAAGAAATTTTCCTTGAAATCGATCACAACGTCACCTACCACGTTCAATTATGAATCTAAACCGTTCTCGAATCCTCTTGAGCACACAGAAAAAATTATATCAACATCGGTCCAGCCGTTTATGAGGAGTTCATTGAATACACACGTATACAAGAAATATATATATAAAGATACACAATGAATATTTTATGGTATTAATAAATTCCAACTTTGCGGTATCGGAGTAAGTATACAATTCGCCGTTCCCTTCTTAACTGTGGGTATCGTTAAAGATTACTAAGGATACATTCCTTATTATTTCTCACTAATATAATAATACTAGATCAATTGTCCTACCATTGTGGATGAGGTTCAAGACCAACAGGGGAAAGCGTATGAGCTGAAACGATGATGGTATGATTAACACATTTTCATCACCAATTACATAAATAAGTTTTATAACTTATATATATATAAATTACGTGTCACGTTGTTTGTCCGCGATGGACTCTTAAACTACTTAACCGATTTTAATCAAATTTGCACACCGTGTGCAGTTTGATCCAACTTGAAAGATAGGATAGCTTACATCTTAATTTATAGTCGCAATATTATTTTATTGCAAATTACTTGTCTATTAAGTATTTGACATTCACAGTTATCTGTTAACTCCAAACGATTTTAACAGATGGCGATATCTGTTGACTAGATTGAGTAATTAATTAGTAGATGGCGCTATGGCGCTGCTATGTCAAACCTACAAACGTGTCATATAAGTTACAATTCAATAGCATAATCACCACGTGTTGTTTAGGCTAAAGTAAAAGTTAAATTTATTTTAAAATTGTCATGGAGGTCGTCATATTTTTTTACAAATGGCATTTATCTAAAAAAGCATGGTGGTCCCCGTGACTGATGTTCTCCTACAGTTTCACTTAAATAATTTAATAAAATGTAATATAACAAAAACATTAGTCACAACAACGCGTGGCCGGGTCTGCTAGTAACTTATAATTTAGATAAACTTTCTGTTAAAAATTACCCAAAATATTAATGTTCGGGCACAAACACCTTGTTACATCGCATCTGTTTAAGCAAGATAAGGAGCATCTCCGTCATATATGAAATCCAATTTCATATTTGTGAGAGGATGAGCATCTGCGGTGTAAGGTTACCACAATACCGTCAATAAGCTTGTGGTATTGTTGGTAAATATACAAACTTATAGTCAATGTTGATCGATAATCATTAATTAAATTAGCCAGTATTGTAACGTTTTAGGCCGCGGGTGACGTGACAAGCCGCGGGTGACGTGACAGCCCGCGGGTGACGTGACAGGCCGCGGGTGACGTGACAGGCCGCGGGTGACGTGACAGGCCGCGGGTGACGTGACCGGGGATTAGTCCGTCACCCGCCGAGAGGCCGACCGTGTGAGGAAAGACCGACGTCCTCCCCGAGGGGGGGACGTCGGTCGATGGGAGGGTACCCCAATTAGGGGTATTCCGTCGGGCCGACCACTGACGACAAGTTAACGCTGCTCCAGTGGTCGGCCCAACGACGAAGGCAACGTGGTTTTTGGGTGGGTCGCGGGAGTTGCGTGCTTATGCCCCTCTGTCGCCCCGGACGGAGTGGTGCGGAGGCGCGCCGACCGCGACCCACCCACAAAAAAAAAAATGTAACATTTTATATTTAAGGAGTGCACAAATAGCACAATGGTGAGTTGACAAGTATCGCGGGTTCAATTTCCACGTGAGACAATAATTTGTACCATCTGCAAATTGTTGTTGTGGATCTGGATGTAATTTATCTGTTAATTATAGGCTTACAAAGTGGGGTTAGTAACTTTAACATTAAAGCAACAGGATTATTTCCAGTGCAAGGTCTTTAAAAAATAAAAAACTTCTTGAGGCTAAGTCTGATATCATTTAATTTTAGAAGCAATAAGAATATAAGGTATAAATAAAAGAATACTACAGTGTCAACTATGTAGAAATGTATTAAAACAGTAAAAAAAACGAAAAAAATTCAATTTCAGGAGGAAAATATGAGCTATGAGAATAACTTTATAAAAACTATAATTACATTAAGAGTCCCACATTATTACACAATTTAATTATTTTTTTAAATATTTCATATGCGAATAATTATAAATAATGCTTATTATAATTTATATAATCAATATATTTTTTGGAATTTCATATTTGGTCATGTTTGGCCGGCGTATGGGTAGGTAATCTTGATTGGTGTTATACATCGTTAAGACGATAATTCTCATCATATACTTCTCACTGCTGTGCTCGAGCCTCCTCCACGATAGGAAGGACGCACTGTACTACCCTGGTCAGAAAGGTTGGTATAAGGTTTTATTTCAAAATTTCTTTCTCTTACATAGATTTTATCTGCATATTATAATCCCTTAGTCGTCTTTTACGACAACTATAGGCAAGATAGGGAGTAGGGAATTGTATTCTTACTCCATCATCACACGGAAAGTCTATATAAAAAATGTGTATAAAAAGTTAAAATAAATTTCACAATAACAATAAAAACAATAGCCTGCATTATATTAATTTGTCACAGAGAATCCAACTGCCACAAAACGTCACAAATAAAATCCTTAGAGGATTATGTGGACAAATGTTCTGCCCTTTCACAATATCCTATGCAAATGGAGCCATAATTAAGCCATATGCTATCTAAAATTGCTATTATAATTTTTCACAAATATGTTTATTCACTTGAGAAAATGAAGCGTTGGCCCTTTATCGCAGCTCGAATAAAGCGGGTGATATTAAAAATATATTAATACTAGACTTGTAAGTTAATACAAATTATCACAAATAATTATTTACATCAAATAACATTTTTTATTCGTTATCATCATCACCAGCTTTTCTTCCAAGATGGGAGCGAAATTGACCTACTCTACCACGCTGGTTGGTATAGTTTTTTATTTTGAGTTTTACTTCTATTGTATAGATACCTGCATATTATACTCCCTTAGTCACTTTTACGACATCCACGAGCAAGATAGGGGATTGTGAATTGTATTCTTACTCCGTCACCACTGAGATAAATGCCTCCTATTCTGTTAAGATAGTTTATGTTTAAAATGCATCAAAAGTTTTATTGTTTGCTTTAACTACAAACTAGGGACGAGTAAATTTTCATGCTTATGTCTTCCAAAATAAAGTGTTCTGAAAGATGTGGATAACTTTAAGGATTTATCATTTTATCCATCCCATCTATACCAATAAATAAAATTGGAGTGTCTGTTTGTAATGTCAAAATAATAGGCTTTTTTCATGCTCACACGGTTATATGCCTAAAATAGCAATTAAAAAATTTTTGTCAGTCTGTCTGTCTGTCTGTTTCTTCCGGGTAATCTTCAAAACGGCTGGACCGATTTCAAAAATTCTTTCACCAATGGAAAGCTATAATATCAGGGCGTAAACTAGGCTATATTTTATCCCGGTATTCCCACGGGAACGGGAACTACGCGGGATTATAACCTATAACCGAAGCGAAGCGAGGGCGGGTTGCTAGTCTATTATAAAAATCGCTGCTACTCAATTTGGGGATTGCTATGAAAATTCTATCGTATTCTTCTGGAAAAACTTGTATCATCAACTAAGATCAACTCTCAGCTAGCCAAGCTTGGCGATTATGGCACTATCCGCCTCGTTAGGCGGCTTTTGTCTAAGTATGTACGTTATGGGCTGCTAAACGAATTTCTATCCCTTTATCTTCTATCTTCTGCAATATAGACGGACTAACACTTTAATTAAAGAACGTAGCTGCAAGAGAAAGGCATCTCAAAATAAAAACTTACAACAGGTTAGCTCCAAAGCAATGCCTACTGAAATATCCTCGCTTGTTAAACGATTGAAGATTAGATTTGGTTTCAGGCCACGGCGTCACTCCGGCTAATGGCTGAACTCCATTCGAGCTGCAGCATGGTGCTCCTTTCTTGTAACTGGATTACTAGGATTAGAATCCCATACGATCACGAGTAAGAAACAGATTCTGTGCTGTCATCATTGTGATTGTAACTAAAACACGTCGAAGTATACAGTCTGCCTAGCCTAGTCCTGTATAGCTTGGTTAGTACTATGACCATGCTACAATTACAGTTGCAGACCTCTTGCTGTCAACCATCATAAATGCAAGGATCAATTATGTTACGAATTGCAGGCAGTCCTCGCCCTTCACGAAGTTATGGATTCGCAGTAAATGCAAAAAAGCAGTCTTCACCCCAACTAGCCGTCAACCATCCAAACATGAGGCGACTGCTGTCTACCTTCATCACCGCTAAATAGTCTGCTCAACTCTAAAGTCCATGGGATGTATGGACCCTGACCTGCACAGCCTTCTGTGATATCAACAGGCAAGGCCTATTACAAACCATCACTATAAAAGCGGTTACAATTTTTAGTTTTAATTCGTTTAGTAGAATTAGGATTTAATTATTAAAATAATTTAAATATCCAGGAAAGTGTCTGACTCATTTCAAGTCTGGTCAATAAATTTTAAAATTATGTCTGGTAGGTAACAAATATTTGACGCTGCCGGCTATCGCTAGGGCGATGGTCGACAGCGTCGGGAATTGGGACGTGGTCGCAGCCTTCTGCAAGACAGTGATCTCGCGGAAGGAGGCGGCGGATCGCCTGCGCGAGGAGCGCAGCCTCGATGAGGAGATCCGCCGCCGGCGACTGGGGCGGCGTAGGCGCAACTACCTGCGCCTCATGCCGCCCTAGCCAAGGCCGCGGGTGACGTGACCGGGGATTTTAGTCCGTCACCCGCCGAGAGGCCGACCGCGTGAGGAAAGACCGACGTCCTCCCCGAGGGGGAGGACGTCGGTCGATGAGAAGGGTACCCCAATAGGGGGTATTCCGTCGGGCCGACCACTGATGTCAAGTAACCCTGCTCCGGTGGTCGACCCAACGACGAAGGCGACGTGGTTTTCGGGTGGGTGCCCACCCACAAAAAAAAAAAAATAGGCGTGATAAAAAGCGACTAAGCATCGGAATAATGAGCAGTAGTGCTATTCGCGAACATTCATATCACCTCCTGCGATCGCTAACACGCCTTGCAACTGTACCGTTATTTTTCCTTGTGGTGAAGCCTATATCCTATCTATGTGAACCTATGCATATGTATGTAGATAGAAGGACGGATGAATTCCGCTAGAAACATAAAACATTTTAATATTAATTATAAATCACACAAACATATATTCGTTGTTAATTGAATCCAAACAATCGTTACCGAATACTATTTTTTTTTTTTATTGCAAACGGTGGCAAACGAGCAAACAGTACACCCGATTGTAAGTGTTGCTGCCGCTCATGGACCTTTACAAGGCCGTTGCCTACCGCGAAGAAAGCGAAGGGAGTGTGAATGCGTGCATTGAGGCTCGGTGATACCAAGGGCACCACCAAAACCCTCCACACGCAATCATATATTTCTTATGATATATGTTAATAATACAAAGGAGTCTTGTTTTCTCATACACTCTCTTAATATTTTAACGAATTAAGTATATATAAGTAGCCTGCATATTATTTCAAGTAGTATTTTTAACCCCCGAAGTAAAAGAGGGGTTTGAAAAAGTTTGATGTCGATGTCTGTCTGCCTGTGTGTGTGTCTGTCTGTGGCATCGTAGCTCTCAAACGAATAGATAGATTTCGATGTGCTTTTTTTTTCATTTGAAAGGCAGTTTCCCGGCGGTGGTTCTTAGCTATGTTTAGTTAATATCGGTTCAGCAGTATAAGAGTAGCAGCTCTGTTCCCAATTGATGTAATGGCGTATGATTATTCGATTAAGTGCTTCATACGTGCCAGTATAATCCTTAAATGACAATTAATTGATAATTCCTGTTGAAGAGAACGTGATACTTGTTTTTTATTATTTTAGTTTGTTTCAGGAGTTATTCAAAATTTTAAATTTTACTGATTATATCATCATCAATACAGCTGATACACGTCTCACTGGTGGGTTCGAGCCTTCTCCACATTTGAAGGGCAATTGACCTACTGTTTCACGCTGGTCAGACGAGTTGATATAGGGTTTTGTTTCGATTTTACCTTATCTTACATCTGTATATTATAATCTCTCAGTCGTCTTTTACGACACCCACAGATAAGAGAGGGAGTGGTGAAATGTATTCTTACTCCTTCACCATACGGCAAAAGTACTACTTCAAATAGTCTTTATATTATTAAAAAGTAAACCAGTTTTCGTGTTGATAGAAGAACTGAATTTTTAAATTGGAACCCCTAAAAACATACCTTTTTTAATACATTTTTAATCACAAACCATCTCCCATTATCATCTTTCTGAAGCCACGTAAAGCTATTTTCTTGCACTTGACTTTTATCGGTTCGAATCAGTTTGCCGTCTATATAGTCAAAGTCTAGTCTACTGACGTCACTATGAATATCAATCGAGTATATTGTAGAATAATCGAAACTAATCGAAACACGGCAACAAATCAACTAACGTCGCATATACAATTTCTCTCTTAATTCCTTAACAAAACTGTCTTAAGTAATACGAAATACAAAAATATACATTAATTTTATGAAGTCTTATCCTTTCTATTAATTTAAATCTATAGATAAGATATTTTAGAGGCCTTAATAAATAACAACTTGTGCAGGTAAAATTATATATTATACCTATGACCCAACAGACGTTGTTCTATTCAAATAAAATAAAAAGAATTCTCCTTGAAATGGACAGCAGCGCCACCTACCTGGTCTAATTGAGAACCTAAACAATTCTCGAATGCCCTTGAATGCACACAAAAAAATTTTAATCAACATCGGTCCAGCCATTTAGGAGGAGTTCAATGACATACACACGTACACAAGAAATACTTATATTAAGTCTAGCTGACCTAACAGACGTTGTTCTGTTCAAATAAAATAAAAACATTTTTCTTGAAATCGATAGCAGCGCCAACTACCGGGTCCAATTGTGCATCTAAACCATTCTCGAATCCCCTTGAACACACGCAAAAAATTCCTCAACATCGATCCAGCCGTTTAGGAGTTCAGTGACATACACACGTACAGAAGAAATTTAGATATGCATTTATTTTGTTGCTTGATATCCACGACTTCATTATACGGGCCCTCAGAATTACCAGCGCTATAGTATCGTATCTATTACATCATAAGCTGAGATGGGCACCATATTTTGACTTTTTTTTTGGGGTGGGTCGCGGTCAGCGCACTCATTGCACCACTCCGTCCGGGGCGACAGAGGGGCGTAAGCACGCACACCCGCAATCCACCCGAACACCACGTCGCCCTCGTCGTTGAACCGACCACCGGAGCAGGGTTACTTGTCATCAACGGTCAGCCCGACGGAATACCCTCTAGTGGGGTACCCTCCCATCGACCGACGACCCCCTCTCGGGGAGGACGTCGGTCTTTCCTCACGCGGTCGGCCTCTTGGCGGGTGACGGACTAATTTCCCGGTCACGTCACCCGCGGCCTCGGCTAGAGCGGCATGAGGTGTAGGTAGTCGCGCCTACGCCGCCCCAGTCGCCGGCGGCGGGTCGCTCCGTCGAGGCTGCGCTCCTCGCGCGCGCGACCTGCCGCCTCCTTCTGCGAGATCACTGCCTCGTAGAAGGCTGCGACCTCGTCGCAGTTCCTGACGTTGCCGACCATCGTTAGGGCGATGCTCGACACCGATGTCAGCACCGATGATTGCGACGAGTTCACGACGCTGCCCTGCCCAGGCGGCACAAACCTCGAGCGTATGCTGCGCCGTGTCCTCGTCGCAATCGCAGTGGTGGCAGAACGGTGTACTCTCCCTCCTAGCGACTGTGTACAGGTACTTGCCGAAGCATCCATGCCCGGTCAAGACCTGTACCAGTCGGAAGGAAAGCACCCCGTGCCGCCGTTTTAGCCATTGCATCAGCACCGGCCGGAAGGCCTCCACGGTCCAGACACCGTATCGAGGCCTATCCAGCCGGACGGCCCAACGGCCAATGACGTCCCGGACCATATTTTGGCCTCACACGTGTTTGATTCATGTACTTTTAGATAATACTTTTTATCGGTGATCTAAAGGTAGGTTAGGTAGATAGGTATACAAAATAAAAAAAATATATCTTTCTTACATTATTTCAAAATTAGCAAGATTTCCATTACGACGATCCACGATCAAATCGGGGACGTTCTTGAGAAAGGGCAAGTTAAAAGTACCCTAAACCAAAGGACATGCATGAGGAGATTAATGAATGTAGAAGAGGTGAAAGTGGTATGTCAAGATAGTAGCAAGTGGAAGAAAGTAGTCTCTGCCTACCCCAATGGGAAAGAGGTGACAATCTATGTGTTGTAGGTAATATCTTTAAAAGAGCAAGTCGTGTCTATTTATATGTATTTAGAATCTTGAAAACGGCTTTGACAATGTCCATGAAATTTAGTAAGTACACAGACGATAAATCGATCGATGTTTCATCTATAGCAAATTTCATAATATCAATTTTTTTAAATGAAGTCATATTTAGCCATCAAAACCAAAATTTGCTCAGTTGAGATATTATGCAGTCGCTGAATCTGATAAATAATAATAATTTTCCGTGACGGTGATGACTTACTCCATCTACGCACCACGTCTTGTCCGTAGTTGTCATAAATAATAGACGACTAAGTGATATAATATGCACATTGGTAGCATCTACTCAAGAGAAGTAAAACTCGAAATAAAAGCCTATATCAACTATTATATTATCAACATATCAGTATAATATAGGAGGTCAATTACCCTCTTATTGAGAAAGAGGTTGCAACCCAGCAGTGGGACTTGTATGAGAGCTGAAGATAACGATGATGAAAGACGATGATAATAATAATACTAAATTACGATACGTATGAATTATAGCTGTATAGACAACGATAAACAAGATGTATGTTACAATTGTTATAGATAATTTGGCATCCATCCATCCATCAGCCTACAGACGTCCACTGCTGGACATAGGCCTCCCCACGAGAATACCACTCGGAACGGTCCTGCGCCACTTGCATCCAACGGTTCCCAGCGACTTTGAGAATGTCGTCTATCCACCTAGTGGAGGGTCGTTCTACGCTGCGCCGTCCGATTCGTGGTCGCCACTTAAGAACCTTTCTTCCCCAACGGTTGTCGGTTTGACGAGCGATTAGACCTGCTCATTGCCATTTTAACGTGCTAATTCTGCGGGCTATGTCGGTTACACCCGTTCTTCTACGGATAAACGATAATTTGGCATACCTGCGTAAAAATCGGTTGATATCGTTTATACAGTAAGGTTTTTAAATCTCTTTAAAGGAAAACTTTGTGGCAAATAGTATTTTATACACCTTTTACTGTGGGAAATCGGTCTAATTAGTTGGTAATTATTAATTCATTATCATCTTAACCCTAAGCCCCATCGTTGGTCTCGAGCCTCTTCCACAAGGGTAATTGACATACCACGCTGGTCAGTTGAGTTGACTTAGGGTTTTACTTCGACTTTTCCTTCTCTTGCATATCCTTTAGTCATCTTTTGTAACACCCACGTAGAGGAAAGGAGTTGGTGAATTGTATTCTTACTCCATCACAATAGGTAATATATTAGTTGACTAGCTTTTGCCCGCGGCTTCGCCCGCGTAAAAGTTGGCTTGCATATTTCTTTCTATTGTGTTATTGTGGTGACGGAGTAAGAATACAATTCACCACCTATCTTGCCCGTGGATGTCGCATAAGACGACTATGGGATATATACACATAACATCTATGCAAGAGAAGGAAAACTCGAAAAATGAAACCCTATACCAACATATCTGACCAGCATGGTATAGTAGGTCAAATTCCCTCCCATTATGGAGAAGGCCCGAGCCCAAGAGTGGGAACTATGTGGGCTGCGGTGATGATGATGATGATATTTCTTAATTTAAGAAATACTCTATCTATGTGTCAATTTTCATTCAAATCTGGTCAACAGTTTGCGCGTGATCGAGTAACAAACGTCCAAATATCTTCACAATTTTTTATATTTGAATATTACTTCCACCCTTGTAGTTCAAATTCACGTGGAAAAACGATGATAAATATGGCCATCCTTAGTCGCTGATAATACATTATCCATGATAGGTTTCCATTGGTGAAAAAAAAAAAATATTGATCAAACTCCCGTAGTTTCACCCATGCGAATTCCCAACCCATGCGAAACCCCATTCCCATGCGAATGCCAAGACAAAAGTTGCTTATGTTACTCGCTGATATTATAAGCTTACATGGGTGAAAAAAAATTGTACTAATCAAATCCCATACAAATATCCGAGATAAAAATTGCCTGTTACTCGCTGATAACGTAGCTTCCTATTGTTGAAAGAATTTTAAAAATTGGTCAACATCCACCGGTTTCTCGCAGAGTTCTCATTCCCGGGCAAACACCAGGATGAAAATAGCCTTTATTTGTTATTCACTGATAAGTTAGATTTTCTTTCGTAAATTAATTTTTATATCCATTAAACGCCCGCGATTTCACCGGCATTGTGCCCGGGCCCGTAGGAATATTGGGATAAAAAAATAGCCTAAATATGTTCATCATCATTTCGGCTCATATACGTCCCACTGCTGGGCTCGAGCCTTCTCCACAGTAGGAGGGAAATTAACCTTACTATACCATGCTGGTCAGACAGGTTGGTATAGGGTTTTGTTTCGAGTTTTCCATCTCTTGCATAGATGTCATATGCGTAATATATCCCTGAGTCGTCTCTTACGACACCCACGAGTAAGAGAGGGGGTGGTGAATTGTATTCTTACTCCGTTACCACACGGCAATAAAACCTAAATATGTTACTCGCTTAAAATCAGCTTTCCGTTAGTGAAATAATTTTAAAATCGATTAAATTCTTACAGTTGCTCCAGCCACACCGGGATAAAATATAGCCTTGGATAAAATATAGCCTAAGTTATTCCTTATGTAAGGCTTGGTAGACCTGGTTGTAAAGTATTATCAGTATCGGTACAGCCGTTTTGAAGATTACCCGTATCGAATAGACAGACAAAAAAAAATGAGCCGTTTTTAGGGTTTCGTACCCAAAGGGTAAATACGGAATACTATTACTAAAACTTCGCTGTCTGTCCGTCCGTCTGTCTGTCACCAAGCTGTATCCGAAGGACCGCGATAGCTAGACAGTTGATTTTTTTACAAAATATGCATTTATGTTGCCGCTATAACAATAAATATTAAAAATAAAATAAATATTTAAGGGGGCTCCTATACCACAAACGCAATTTTCCCTCTTTTTATAGATAATGGTATGGAACCCTTCGTGCGTGACCCCGACTCGCACTTGGCCGGTTTTTTAGACATAGGTATCGTGCAAATAATTGTGTGAGCATAAATAAAACTTATTACTTTGACAACAAATAGACGCTTCAAATTTGTTTATTTCTAGAGATAGAAAATTGGATTAATATCTTGATTTTAACTTACTGTCTGGTAGCGGCTAGGAATATTATAACACTTTCATTGTTTGTGGGTGTCGCAAAATACTACTAAGACAAAGATTTACATTGACCTGGACCAATTGGTGATGCCATCTAGCCAGCTATGTCGTCTGGCAGGCAGCTGATCATAAAATATTGCTAGAAGAACCTTTGGAATATATCTACGATGGCAGAGGACCGCCTACATATTGCGTCGATCCAAAGTAATCTTGATAAGCGAGCATTAAGAAAAAATAATGGGGTATTCCGTATGGTGACGGAGTATTCCGTGTGGTGACGGATTAAGAATACAATTCACCACCCCCTATCTTACCCGTGGGTGATCGTACGAGACGACTAAGGGATATAAAAGGCATATATCATCTATGCGAGAGAAGGAAAACTCGAAATAAAACCTTATACCAACACGTCTGACCAGCGTGGTATAGTAGGTCAAGTACCCTTCCATTATGGAGGAGGCCCGAGCCCAACAGTGGGACATATATGGGCTGAGATGATGAGATGATGAATGGGGTAACCCAAGAAAGCCGACCGTGTACTAAAATGATCGTTCTTAGGCTCAGTGATATCGGTTATACGCTTTTCACCTCCTTAGGGGTAAAATTGCAAAAACTCTTTTTTAGTGAGCACTTTCCCCAAGAAAGACAACTTTGTACAAAATTTCATGTTTTTAGTAGGGATGTGACTTGGAGGGAAAATAAACGATTTTTTAAATAATCGATTTTTGTTCTTCAAAATAAATCGATTATAAAATAATCGATTAATTAAAAATAAATAATCGATTATAAAATAATCAATTTTTCCCAACAGGATTATGATGACTTTTTTTTTAGGAAATGTGAGCTTCATCTTCTAATATAGTATGAAATACTGCACGCAGTATCGTGATGACCTTGTTTTTTTAGGATATCTGGCTGTGAAATAATTTTATTATAAAAATAATCGATTTTCTATTATTTTGATAATCGATTGTAAAAATCGATTATTACAAAAAAATCGATTAATAATCGATTATTATAAAAATCGATTATTTTTTCACATCCCTAGTTTCTAGGCCTAATGATTTCGGATATACATTTTTCACCCCCTTAGAGATTGAATTTCAAAAACTAATTTTTAGAGCTCATTAACAACAAAAGAAGGAGAATCGCATAATACACAGAAATACAAAGTTTCACGTTCCTAGCCCCAATAGTTTCGGCTATACGATTTTCACCCCCTTAAGGGGTGATTTTCCAAAAATCCTTCGCTAGAGCTCGTGTTCTTCAAGAAACACAACGGTGTAAAAAAAAATTACGCTTCTAGGCCCAGTGGTTTTGGCTTTATGCTTTTTTGTCTTTTAGGGGTTGAATTTCATCCCCATATAAATGCAATTTCCAAAACGCTAGAATAAACATTTATTTATATATTATCAAGTGCCCTTAATACAAAGATTCATGGTTCTATCATCGAAATGATAAATTTGCATACTAAATATCATCCCCTATTTCAACCCCTTATACCCATTTTTTCACGATTTCTTTGCTAGAGCTCGTGTACCCTAAGAAATACTTTGGTGTAAAAAAAAAATTACGTTTCTAGGCCCAGTGGTTTCGGCTTAATGCTTTTTTGTCTTTTAGGGGTTGAATTTCATCCCCATATAAATGAAATTTCCAAAACGCTAGAATAAATATTTATTTATATATTATCAAGTGCCTTAATACAAAGATTCATGGTTCTATCATCGAAATGATAAATTTGCATACTAAATGTCATCCCCTATTTCAACCCCTTATACTCATTTTTTTGCGATTTCTTTGCTAGAGCTCGTGTACCCTAAGAAATACTACGGTGTAAAAAAAAAATTACGTTTCTAGGCCCAGTGGTTTCGGCTTTATGCTTTTTTGTCTTTTAGGGGTTGAATTTCATCCCCATATAAATGAAATTTCCAAAACGCTAGAACAAATATTTATGTATATATTATCAAGTGCCTTAACACAAAGATTCATGATTCTATCATCGAAAATGACGAATTTCCATACAAAATGTCATCCCCTATTTCAACCCCTTATACCCATTTTTTCGCGATAAAAGGTAGCCTATGTCCTTTCTCAAGCTTTAGTCCATCTCTGTACCAAATTTCATCCAAATCGGTTCAGTGGTTTAGACGTGAAAGCGTAACAGACAGACAGACAGAGTTACTTTCGCCTTTATAATATTAGTAAGGATAATACTATTTCGCAACTAGCTCATATTGAAGAAAATATGTTAGAAACTTCAACCCTATATATAAAGAAGTGGGATGTCAATTGGGTTTTTGGGGTATAAAAAACAAGACAAACTTAAAAAACAAGACTTATATACACTGATGTCTTATTTCCTCATTATAATCATATTAATTCTTGAAATTTCTTCAACCAACAATTAATAATATCTACAATATATGTAATTACGGCCAATTCAAAAACACAATTGTAGATAGAGATTTATAATACGGCAATCTATGTTTGTACAATTTGTATTTAGAACATAATGAAATTAGATCACACTACAACCGGCTATGATTAGAATATTGCGTCTGTAAATGCGTACATATTTATAGCTTTTGTTTTGTTTGGTTTATTTTTGAAATGTGTAAAGTATGTCTACTTTTTCAAATAAACTGTGCATTTAAATTACTGAGATTTAACGTGCTGGGTTATTTATAAAATCTTGTTTTTCAAGCAAAGAATGATAATGAAACGATGACACTAATAGATGGGTTTAGATAATTGAGTCAAGTCATCATATAATATAGTTTAAATTGAAAAGTTACGGTATTAAACCGTAACAATTTGTTAACCTTTTCCTATAGAGGGCGTATGACACGTTACCCATAAAGACAATACGCGATAATTTGGACATATATAAACTCACGCAAGTTTAATTGGCAAGATGATTGGAATGGAAAGACCAAGGCGGTCGTGTCGTTCCACGATTAAATCGGGGACGTTCTTAAGAAAGGCCAGGTTAGAAGTATCCTAAATATGCTAAATATGCATGAACGTGCATGCGAAGAATATGCATGATGAAATTAATGAATGTGGGGGACGCAAAAGTGGTATGTCCAGATCGTAGCAAGTGGATGGAAGTAGTCTCTGCCTACCCCTATGGGAAAGAGGCGTGATTTTAGGTATGTATGGGAATGGATTTCTAATAGATGTAGGTTCAAATCCCACGTAGAGTAATATTTTTTTACTCGCAAAACAGTTGCCTGCAGAGACTGCGCAGTGCTTCAGATAACGACTTACCGCGCACGTATTGGGAGCTCGAATCCCAAGCAGGACAACATTTTGGGCGATCCATAAATTATTGTCTTGAGTCTGGATGTAATTTGTGACCGTTAGGATTATTTCCTTAGTGCACTTAAAAAAAATGCTTTCATAAACTGCGCATTGTTATGGTCTGTTCTTAAAAATGCTTTTTTTTTTCTTTTTGGGGTGGGCGCGCTTCCGCACCACTCCGTCCGGGGCGACAGAGGGGCTTAAGCACGCAACACCCGCAACCCACCCGAACACCACGTCGCCTTCGTCGTTGGGCCGACCACTGGAGCAGGGTTACTTCTCATCAGTGGTCGGCCCGACGGAATACCCCCTACCCGGGGTACCCTCCCATCGACCGACGTTCCCCCCTCGGGGAGGACGTCGGTCTTTCCTCACGCGGTCGGCCTCTCGGCGGGTGACGGACTAATCCCCGGTCATGTCACCCGCGGCCTCGGCTAGGGCGGCATTGCATGCAGGTAATCCCGCCTGCGCCGCCCCAGTCGTCGGCAGCGGGTCGCATCATCGAGGCTGTGCTCCTCGCGCTCGCGACCCGCCGCCTCCTTCTGCGAGATAACTGCCTCGCAGAAGGCTGCGACCGCGTCCCAATTCCTGATGCTGCCGAGCATCTCCCTAGCGATGGTCGGCAGCGTCAGGTCAGCACCGATGATTGCGACGCGTACACGACGCGGCTCTGCCCAAGCGACACAGACCTCGAGCGTATGCTGCGCCGTATCCTCGTCGCAATCGCAGTGGTGGCAGGACGGAGTTCTCTCCCTCCTAGCGACCCTGTACAGGTACTTGCCGAAGCATCCATGCCCCGTCAAGACCTGTACGAGTCGGAAGGAGAGCACCCCGTGCCGCCTTTCCAACCACTGCTTCAGCACCGGCCAGAAGGCCTCCACGGTCCAAACACCGTATCGAGGCCTCTCCAGCCGGTCTGCCCAACGGGCGATGACGTCTCGGCGGGCGTCGACGCGCCAGGCGGTGAGCTCCCTCAAGGAAACAACACCGCCCTCCCCGCGCACCCCCGACACCCGCCAATACAAGTCGGCGAGCATTTCCGCCTCCAGGTTCCACGGGGGAGTCCCGGCCAATAGGCTTCTTAAAAATGCTAGCAGATATTTACCATCGATTTTTATAATATATCTCATATTATTAGCAGTGAATCTATTATCATGTATTTGAGATCTTGTATCGAAATTTCAAAGTGAAATAACTCAGAGATGCTTTTATTCTAACTTGTATTCAAATTCTAGACTTCGCAATTGGTAGCTATACTTTTGTAACGGTATATCTTTTGTAAATTTATTCATCCATCAATTAGCCTATAGATGGAAATAGGACATAGTGTGGAGGTCTACGAGAATGGCACTAGGAACAGTCCTATGCCTTTTGGATTCAGCGGTGCCCTGCAACTTTTAAGATGTCGTTAGTCCACCTATGGGCCATGGGGGTCATTCTACTCTGCACCGTCCGATTCGTAGTCTCCACTCGACAACCTTTCTGCTGTCGTTTATTTACAAATTATTTCGACGTAATAACTTATGATTTTTATAACTCTCTGGCATTGTCAAATCACAACTTAATTAAATCAAGCAGTATAACTTTATAATTATTTTAAATATGAGCATAAATATTTATGGCGGGAGATAACGAGGTTGTCACATTTTAACGGCTGAACAATCAAAAGGGTCACTGGTCAAACGGGTATAGCCCTTCTACTCCAGGCGGAAAGTTAAGGTCAACTTCCATTTTTTTTTTTACTTACAAGCATTTAACAATTCATAAAATTTATAACTATAGTTATATAGTTAAAATTTTATGAAGTATTTGCCCTTTTTTGCAATTTTTAGTCTGCACCACCACCATCTATTAGTTATAAATATTATGAAATAGCTTTTAATAAATGTTGTCTAATATTATAGTGAAGCGAAGGCAACCCGCCCTCGCTTCGCTTCCGTTTCAGACGCCTTACCCGCATAGTTCCTATTCCTGTGGGAATACCGGGCTAAAATATAGTTTATGTTACTCCTTGACATCATAACTTTCCATTGGTGAAAGAATTTTTGAAATCGGTTGCGTGATTTAAGCGTGAAAGCGTAACAAACATATAAACAAACAAACTTACGGCAGTCCGGCAGAGAAGCGCTTTCACAATCACAGCTGCTGACTTGACGCTGCCAACCATCACTTGCGATCCTCAACAGCATCAAGAACTGGGACGCGGTCACCACCTTCTGAGAGGCAGTCGTCTCGCGGAAAGAAGCGGCACAGCGGGTCCGGGGCATGTCACGCGCCGCCGCGGGAGCGTTGGACGACGCAGTCGCGAGTACCTGCACCTGATGCTGCCCTAGCGGAGGTAGGTAGCGGGTGAACGGGTATTATTTCATTACGAAGGCGACGCTCCGGCTTCACTATTTTGTAGCCGGGGCGTCGAAAGAGACTGTACCCGAAAGGGTAATGAGCTGGGCCGGCCACAGATGTCAAAGAATCGGTACTAGTAATTAGTCCAATGGAGATGAGGAGGCAATAAAGTAGGTTATGGGGTTGCATGCCATCCATCCATCGTCCTGGACAGGTTGGACAGAGTGTGTCCAGATCATAACCTACCATAAAAAAGTGAGAGAAATTAACCAACCATATCATGGCGATCATACATGTCCATGATGTATTTTGTTTCGAAATTTCCTTGTCTTGCAGTGGCTTCTGCTTCAATTGGATTTTTAATTTGTCACTATATCTTTATATACAGAAAAAAACAATATTTTATATTGAATCACAAAAGTAAATTCGCGCTGAAAAGAGATGTCTTACCAAATACCCTGTCTTACCGTTTATTCATTTAATGCATTTAATTACACCGTCCCTTAATCACTTTATGTCTTGTTCAAAAGAGGTATTATGTGGATTCACACCGGAGACCGCAAATTCAACAAAACTTAATTACATCGATTAAATAATTCAAAGTTTTTGTTAAAGACAGGTTATTTTTGAGCTTTAGTTAACATTTTTTTTTTAATTTTTTGAAATTTATTAATTGAAAACGTAGCAAATACTAATATAACCTACATTAATTAGTGATATCAAAGACTACCAATGTTGAGATATCAAAATCAATCATAATTATTTGATAGATAACTTCTTTTCATACTTCTAAGAAGTGAATTAATTCTTTGAAACGGATACTTGCTGGTAGTAAAGCACTCGTGCCAGTTTACCGAAATAATAGGTCAGGGAAAAAGTTATATCGCATTTAGTCTGTATTAACGTTCACTACAATCTTTAGCTGTATTAGTTGTAGCTGGCTGGATTTCATACGATTAAAACGGTTACAATTCAATAAAAGTACCAATTTAGTAAAATGTTATTAATGTTAATTTTAGATCAGAAACCGAAATCTGGATTTTCTAGGTTAACATCAGGAGAGAACTGCCAAAACTACTTGTTGCGTTTTTTTGATCAGAAGTCCCAAAATTTCTACAGCTATGGGATCATATCACTACCTACAAGCCTACAAGATGGTAGATAATTATCGAACAAAATGGCATATATATATTACACATATATATATATATATATATATATAAACTTTTTATAAACTTTATATAACCTTTTTATAAAAAATGCGAATAAGCTTTTAGCTCGACGTTAGTCATTTTGGATAGGCGAATGATAGGAATATCATCTATTGCTTCTTTAATAAGATACCCACGAAAAAGTAAGGAACAGTTAGATGGTGAACACATAATCCATTATGTAGTATATTAAAAATAAATTGGGCTTGCATTCTTATTAAAAAAGGTAATTGGTATAATTTCCTGTTGGAATAAAAATACGATTTACCACCCTCAAACTTGCCTGTGGATATTGTAAATACGCCTAAGGGACATAATATGCATATAGAATCAATACAAGAGAATTAAATCTCGAAATAAAACCCTATACCAACCCGTCTGATCAAAGTAGTTTAGTAGGTTAATTTTTCTACTGTTGTGAAGTAATCTTGAACCCATCATAGAGACGTATATGAGCTGAGATGATAATTTTTTTTTATTGCAAACGGTGGCAAACGAGCAAACTGTACACCTGATGGTAAGTGTTGCTGCCGCTCATAGACCTTTACAAGGCCGTTGCCTACCGCGAAGAAAGTGAAGGGAGTGTAAATGCGTGCATTGAGGCTCGGTGATACCAAGGGCACCACCAAAACCCTCCACACGCAAACACCCTCAGAAAGTTGGGCTTATGATAATGATTGCATATTATATTTACGTCATGATTAGTCATCATCATCAAAATTTTAGCACATTTAGGTACGTCCCACAGTTGAGCTTGAGCTTCCTCCACAATAGGAGGGAAATTGACCTTAATATACCATGCTGGTCATACAGGTTGGTATAGGGTTTTATTTCGAGGTTGCCTTCTCTTGCATATATGTTTTACGCGTATTATATCCCTTAGTCGTCTTTTACCACATCCACGGGCAGGATAGGGAGTGGCGAATTGTATTCTTATTCCATCACCACAAGGAATCCACTCATGATCACTCATGATCAGTAGAATCTTGGTATTATAATATGCATTTATGACGATATATATATTCATGTTCTAAGCAATATTTATACCAAATCTTTAGTATTACGTCAATCGTATCTAAAATTGATATAGTGAAATTGTACATCAAACTATCAATTTAAATAGATTTATGTGTTTTCGACAGTTCATGTACATTCTATGTAATAGAACGTAATAGTATAAGAATAATAAACGATACGTCGATAAATGTATTTATATTTGATTATATTTAGCTGTACTAAGAATAGAAAATATCATCGCTAATTTATCGTGAATATCGTAAAAAATTTAAGGACCTTAATCGGTTTGATTAAAAAGGAAATAATGCAAAGATGGTATTAGAGCGGTAAAAATGTATTAAGCATAGCTTAGTCCTATTTTTACTCATACACGGGTTTGTATGCTCCCGAATTGGATAGGCGAAAAATTATTTTTTACACACATAACGAAAGAAATCATCATTATAATTGTTTAGCCGATAGGATAAATGATTTCCGTGTGGTGACGGAGTAAGAATACAATTCACCAGTCCCCATCTTGCCCGTGGATGTCGTAAAAGATGACTAAGGGAATAATATTCAGATAATATCGATGCAAGAGAAGAAAAACTTGAAATGAAACCCTATACCAACATTTCTGACCAGCATGGTATAGTATGTCAAATTCTCTCCCATTGTGGAGGAGGCCCGAGCCTAACAGTAGGACGTATGTGGGCTGCGGTGATTAGGATAAAAAAAGTTAATGGAATAAACTAAATTTTCTTTTTATCAACTAATGAACACAACGTATGTTTGTAAATAAACGTATGTAAATGACTGCACAGATAGTGTAGTGGTTATAATACCGAAAATACAGTGCCAGTTCATGAGTTCGTATCCCTCACGCAACAACACTTTGTGTGATCCACGAATTGTTGTTCTCCTGTGCAATTAGCACACGAAGGATATCTGCTAATCAGATACAAAAGACAACGAACAGAATGGATAACGTCACAATCAAATCATCTTGATAATATGGAATAGGAACCATTTTTATGGTAGCTTATGGTCTGGACACACCACGCCTGTTCCGACGAGGGCGAAAAAGTGTCGGCGTTAATCCTTCCTTCGCCATCATCATCATTTGACTTCTATGACCACGATATAGCTAACCTAACCTAACTTAACACTAAGACGAAAGTAGACTTAATAATAATAAATAGACTAAAAAGGATATTTTATTTAGACGTAAAAATTATGAATTACAACAGATAAAAATACATATTGTTGGTAAAAATTTAATTCTGATACACAATAGAATGTCTACAATGATATATATTTATTTTTTCAATTAAACCATTTATTAATCTTTGATACCATTTCTTCAAAAATAAAACCAAAGGAATAGTATATTATTCCTTGGCTTTTATTTTGCTAGTATTTTATCGAACCAATTTTAGTTGTTGCTGAAACGTGACCTATCTAAAAGTAAAGGAATTAATGTAAGCCTATCAACATTATAGGATTATACTTTATCAAAAACAGTCAACATTATAGCAGTTCGTAAGCGGTTATATTGAAACTTAGATAACAAGTCGAATGACGTAGTTCCTTGATCAATGTAATATTGAAGATCCCAGTATATTACGTAGGCCCCCTCCTTAATGAAACAGGGATAAGCCAAAGTTCGAAACAAGAACGTACTGAAGTTTATTAAAGACTATATTTCATGCAAGTTTAACTACGAATGGATACAATTTGTTCATTCCCCAACCAAAATTTACTGCAATAATATTCTGTAGGTCATGCAAGGCAGGCCGTCTGCCTGACTAGCACGGTTCATTTTTGTACACTAAAAGAATTTCATTTCGTTCATTTCATCTCATATACACTGGTGGGTTCGGGCCTTCTCCATAATCGGAGGGTAATTAACCTACTATACCACGCTCCTTTTATTAATTACTAGCAATCCACCCTCGCTTCGCTTCGGTTTTAGGTTATAGTCGTTTTACCCGCGTAGTTCCCGATCCCGTGGGAATACCGGGATAAAATATAGCCTAGTTTACGCCCTGATATTATAGCTTTTCATTGGTGAAATAATTTTTGAAATCGGTCCAGCCGTTTTGAAGATTACCCGGAACAAACAGACAGACAGACAAAAAAATTTTAATTGCTATTTTAGGCATAGGTGTCGTGCAAATAACCGTGTAAGCATGAAAAAAGCCTATTATTTTGACATTACAAACAGACACTCCAATTTTATTTATTGGTATAGATAATTAGAAGTTTTCGTCATTCGTATCGGCGCAACATTTTCCTCACAATCTCATTTTGCATTCATTCATTTTAGCTCAAATACGCGCCACTGTTAGGCTCGAGCCTCCTCCACAATAGGAGGGAAATTGACCTACCATAAGCATGCTAGTCAGACGTGTTGGTATAGAGTTTTATTTCGAGTTTTTATTTACTTGCACTGATATTATATACATATATTATCCCTTAGTCGTCTTTTAGGACACCAATAGGCATGATAGGGGTAGTGAATTGTGTTTTTACTCTGCCACTGCACGGAACAAAAAATTCCTGAATTAAAAAAAATTAAATCTTATTTTTTGAATAATTTTTATAATTTATGTAATTTTCGCGAAGGCTTACAAATATAATAAATACATCATCGCCTCTTATTTTTTCGTGGTAATTATGCAAATCAGTTTCAGGATTAACAGGAGAATGTCTAGAACCTACCATGCACAGTCATTATTGCATTATAGTTATAGATCATCATAGGTCAACGGAAAGTCGACAGGTTAATGAATGGCAATAATATTGGTGAATGGTGACGGATTAAGAATATAAATCACCTCTCCATATCTTGTTCGTGGTTATCGTAAAAGTTGACTACGGCATATAATATGCATATAACATCAGTTAAAGATAGAGAAAACTCGAAATATAATACTAAAGCAACTTGTCTAATCAACATAATATAGTAAGTCCTTTTTAATTTGCCTCAAATTGTGGAGGAGGGCCAAGCCCAGCAGTAAGACATATGTGAGCTGAGGTGATGATGATATTTATGGCTTGTAATTCAATAGAAATCCTTGATGATTACGAAGTCAAATTGAATATCCATATACTATATCATATACTTATATATATCATATACTTTCATCATGGATTCCACAGCTGGATACAGGCTGCCATACTATTAACGTCAAGAAATCGTTACCAGTGGTCGACCCAACAGCGATGGGTAGGGAACACGGTTAGCTATGGGACTGCACGCTATTCATCCGTCGCCCCGGACAGATTGAGCGGAGTGTACTATACGAAAAGGTGGTACTCGTACTAATCGCTATGTTGGTTTAGCCCTCGTTAGTATTATAATGACCCTATGTAATCTCAGGCGAGTGCTACTGTCCTCCTCCCTGGTGCTTCCTTAACCAGTTATTACGTCACCCATAGGAATATTAGCAATGAATTGTATTCTTAAATCGTCACTTACGCGGTCATCAATAAGTTGTCGAAATATGATGTATGAAAATGTATTCTACAAATCTAGTTTACGTTACGAGCTTGTATTTCATGTGAATTATTATGAACAAAAGTGGTTCTTTATGTTACTGCAAAGAATATGCCATCAAAAACAAAACTTGTAAAATCCCCAAGCCTGACTGACTTCTTCTACCATTAAAAGTTGTGAGATTCATGTAATACCAAGTCGGTTAATTTATTCAGTCCCTACTTAAGGGACCTTCTGTCTTAAATTATTGCGTAATTAGCTAACCTAATAATCTGGGGGCACGGCAGTGCCCCCGCCAAGTCGAGCAAAAAAAAAAGTTGGGCAAAACACCACACTGCCGTAACATACTTTTCTCGAAGCCATTCAGGCCATTTTCGACCCCCTACAACTTCGTTGTTAATAAAACTAGAAACCTGAATTTTTAGTAACCTTGCATTCATTGTATATTCTTTGTGTATTTCAAATTTCATTCAATTTGAACCAATAGTTTAATTAATGGCAATCGCACTATGTTTAGTACAGTTTAATATAATATGTATTACTTGTGAGGTACATTGTGTTTTCATGCGATTGCTAAGTCAATCTATTTATTTAAAACATAAAAGATCTTTAATATTGATATAGTCACTATAAGAAGTTGTTAGGTTAGCTATTTACGTAATAACTTAAGAAGATAAGTCCCTTAAGCAGGGACTGAATGAGTTAACCGACTTGGAATAACAGAGATTTCACAACTTTTTATGGTAAAAGAACTCAGTTGCGAGGCTTGGCTTTTTTTTACAAGTTTTGTTTTTGATGGTATTTCTTATACCATATCAATATTAAAGATCTTTTATATTTTGAATAACATCTGTTATCAGTTGTATCACTGATAACAACTATTATCCATTGCACCATTGATAAAAACTATTATCGGTTGAATCACTGATAACAACTGTTAACAGTTGTCGGTTGTACTACTGATAACAACTGTTATCAGTTGAATCGCTAATAACTGATAACAACTGTTAACATTTATCGGTTGTATTACTGGTAACAACTGTTATGAGTTGAATCGCTTATAACAACTGTTATCAGTAGAATCACTGATAACAACTGTTATTAATTGAATCACTGATAATAACTGTTGTCAGCTGTGTCACTGATAACAACTGTTATCAGTTATATCATTTTAGACGCGTGTATAGCTTTCGATATGTCCTCAAATACCGAGGTCGGTGAGTAAACCTGTGTGACCTTCAAAGAATACTTCTTGGTAATTCTGGTATGTTAGCCTTGTTGACACACTCTCGAGCCTTTCCACGTTATACACGATAGGCTTGCGATCGATAAACCCTGTACCGCCTTAGGACGGGTGATCGTTTCTGATAATCTTACAATTTGCCGTCGGATTTTGCTTAATACCTATTCCAGCTCGATGATGATATGATATGATATGCTATATATGATATGCTCATCAGTCCTGAGTGTCCAAATGCTGTGTGCTACCAGGGCCAAAGGTCGTTTTGTTTAGTGGCCGTATCGCTGTTAGAGATTCTTCGCAGCCTGTATTCCGCCGCTACCGGGCCCGCCACCAAAATTAGCCCGTAAGATAGCAGAGCTGCCATGACTAGGGCCCATTTCTGTCCGCCGCCATATGAGGAATAATGCCGTAATCGCCACTTGGGCAGGCGGGTTGGCAATCGCAGTGAGATATCATACATTTCCCCGGAAAGACCTGCTGCCCATTCCTCTTGGTGAATAGTTCATACTTCATTTATTTTTTATTATTCTCTCACACAGGAAAGTAGCAAAAATAAGTCTTAACCTAAGTGTTTTTTACAATATTGTGAACATCTGTGTGAGAGACTGGCATCTGTACTAAGGAACTGAATAAATTAACCGACTTGGTATTACATGAATCTCACAACTTTTAATGGTAGAAGAACTCAGTTGCGAGGCTTGGGTTTTTTACAAGTTCTGTTTTTGATGGCATATTCTTTGCAGTAACATAAAGAACCACTTTGTTCATAATAATTCACATGAAATACAAGCTCGTAACGTAAACTAGATTTGTAGAATACATTTTCATACATCATATTTCGACAACTTATTGGTGACCGCGTAAGTGACGATTTAAGAATACAATTCATTGCTAATATTCCTGTGGGTGACGTAATAACTGGTTAAGGAAGCACCAGGGAAGAGGACAGTAGCACTCGCCTGAGATTACATAGGGTCATTATAATACTAACGAGGCCTAAACTAACATAGCGATTAGTACGAGTACCACCTTTTCTTATAGTACATTCCGCTCAATCTGTCCGGGGCGACGGATGAATAGCGTGCAGTCCCATAGCTAACCGTATTCTCTCCCCGTCGCTGTTGGGTCGACCACTGGTAATGATTTCTTGACGTTAATAGTATGGCAGCCTGTATCCAGCTGTGGAATCCATGATGAAAGTATATATGGATATTAAATTTGACTTCGTAATCATCAAGGATTTCTATTGAATTACAAGCCATAAATATCATCATCACCTTAGCTCACACATGTCTTACTGCTTGGCTTGGCCCCCCTCCACAATTTGAGGCAAATTAAAAAGAACTTACTATATTATGTTGATTAGACAAGTTGCCTTGGTATTATATTTCGAGTTTTCTCTATCTTTAACTGATGTTATATGAATATTATATGCCGTAGTCAACTTTTACGATAACCACAAACAAGATATGGAGTGGTGATTTATATTCTTACTCTGTCACCATTCACCAATATTATTGCCATTCATTAACCTGTCGACTTTCCGTTGGCTTATGATGATCTATAATGCGATAATGGCTGTGCATGGTAGGTTCTGGACATTCTCCTTTTAATCCTGAAACTGATTTTCATAATTACCTTGAAAAAATAAGAAGCAATGATATATTATATTTGTAACCCTTCGCTACGTAGAAAATTACATAAATAAACACTAAAGGCATCACCAAAACTTACTACACGCAAACACCCTCAGAAAGTTGGGTTTCGGCTTTCTTGCTCACTGAATGAAGTGCAGTAACAAATTGCTACTACGCAGACCTTGATTTTCTGCGAGAGTGTGGTATTACCTCGGACGGACTGGCCCGCGGCTGTAAACAGACTCTTGACAGAGAGACTGTTGACAATATGGTCCGACCATTTATACACATTTAATTTAGTTGTTTGAAAAACACAATTTCCATTTAATCACTTTCTTAATGGTGTCGGATAAATAATCACGATGATGATGAGTCTTTTCGATAGATCTGTAAACAACAATTTTTCAGCATTCTAGTTCTGGAGCATACAACATATAATTGATCGTTGAAAAGTGGATGAAGCTAAACTTAATACACTGTTTTAGTGCTCTAAAATTATCTCCGTGTTATTTCTTCTTTAATTATCCCGATTAAGGCCCCTATGTCTTCTAATAACACATATAAAAACATTTTTCTAATAGAATTACAAATTCCAATTTCTTGACTATAAATAAAAACACTGGAGGCTTTAATGGGTCTCTAATATCGGCAAACGTTTCGTTACAAATTACTTCAGCGTTTTGATCGATGTAATAGCTTTCCGACCTTTATATTATGATGGCCATTTTATTTACTATAATCATTTCTCAATTGTAGTAAACTTTATTTATTCTGCTTCACTGTATATAGTACTTAAAGAAATGAAAGCCTTACTTAAACAACATCACCATACATAAACAGCGCTTTTACTGTATATGAATTTTAGAATCCTCTGCGTAGTGAGCGATCATAATTTATAATTATAAAAAAAAATACCACCTGTAAGTGTGACTGATTTATTCAGAAACGCCTAAGGATTAGGGTATATGACATTTCTGCAAGACAGGATACTAATACTAATTTGTCTGATATAGCAATGTAAGAAATTGTCACAGTTTCTCAAATTGGGAAAGAATATCATATCCAAAATTAAGGTCTTTCATCATCATCATCCTCTCTGTTAATATCCGGGCGTATACTATACTATACTATACTCCTTTCACGGGCACGAGCTTTCTCTACGATAGGAGGAAAATCGATCTACTACTATCACGCTAGTCAGGCGGATTGATATAGGGTTTTACTCCGATTTTTCCTTGATTGTGTTCATATCACCTAGTCGTCTTTTACGACACTCACGGGTAAAAAATGGGGTTTGATAAACCACAAATCCTCGCAAAAGAACACCGATACCTGCCTAGAATGGTACGCGAGGCTATTGAGATTAAAAAACACAAAAATTTCAATAGAGAGGATGGCTGGGTGTTACCATCAAGCTGGGATCCTGTTATAAACATTATTAAAAACAAATCCAAAAAGACCACCACAAGACTGCAAGACACCGTGAGCTCATATTGTATAGATTTGACCCACAAAAATAATAATTAAAGATAATTTTATAAATTAAAACCTTTTAGTAACATAAAGTAAGCCGCCTTCGAAATTAACTTTAATTTAGCATCATGTTACCTGAGTTTTCTTGCCGGATCTTTCTCAGTGTGACCGTGTTCCGATCCGGTGGTAGTATACTAGATTATTAGTTAGTTTTTAAATATAATTACTATTAATTTTAATGTTTAATTATTACTAACCATAAACAATATAATTTTTTCATATAGAATCATTTTCTTCTTACACTGGAAATAAATTTTGTATCAAAATGTGGGTCAATATTTAATAACTAATTTCTGTATCGGGTAGATAATTATAAATTTTCTGCAGTAACGATGACTTGTTGGACGTGAGACATCTTAGTCCACCCGTGACCATGAACGCTGTAAAGTGTTCGAAACGTCGGGTAATCAAAAATCAAATACAAGCGCGATAAAATCCGTAGTTTTATTTAAAATGTATAATACTCGCGTAAACATCAGAAATCATTATGTATTTTTTTTAATGAGACATATCATCATATATTCACACAATTATAACTCTTATAAACCAGGATCCACAATGCTCTCCATAAATGACACTGAGATTTAATCCTCGGGCAAGGAATGCTTTTAATTGTCTTGGGACACGCAACAAATTTAATTACAAAAGTTAATGAGGATTTGTTGAAAAGGAATGATTCCACTTCCCTCCTATACAAAGCGGAAAGTAGGAAGCAAATTGGTTAGTCAACCAATAAGTAAAAGCGTGTTCAGCTATGATAAGCGCAGCAATTGTAACGAGGCCTCTATGTTAGACTTTATTTAATCACCAATTACATTCAGTCTCGGAACAAAAATTTGTGCATCGCACAAAGTATTGTCCTGCATGGGAATCGAACTCACGACACTGGCATGATAGATCGGTATCTTAACCACTACGAAAATTATGTAATCATTTAGATTGATTTCAGTAGTATGTATGGCAGATACGCCAGAATGCACGAAAATTATATTGAGTTGCTGTAAGCTGCGTGTAGTATAGTCCAGACGTGGCTGGAAAATTGTCGTAGAGTATTAATTATATAAATAAACATTACATATATAAATGTTTTAATATAAATAAATACGAGAGCAATTTAAGTTATCAGATATCTGCAGTGTCTGGTTGCTAAAAGCTTTTACGAGTTAAAATTTTTCGATGCTTGAATAATAATATATTTATTTTAATGTAATTTATTTACCAGATTACTTCGTACTAAATGTCATTTGCCTTAATAGCTCTATCACCATTTGCTAAAATATTAATATACACGTTGAGGTAAATGTCATTTAAAATGATTACCATTCTCAATTCTGTTGTGTTCCAGCTACGGTAAATGTAT
This sequence comes from Lymantria dispar, assembly GCA_032191425.1. Classification (NCBI taxonomy): domain Eukaryota; kingdom Metazoa; phylum Arthropoda; class Insecta; order Lepidoptera; family Erebidae; genus Lymantria; species Lymantria dispar. The sequence goes on along the minus strand of CM063452.1, from coordinate 22,863,192 downwards.
GCATAATTATAAAATATTAATTTCTATGAATGTGAATTCTTACTAACATGAAATATGCTTGACGTAAATGTTTATGTTTACGATACAATTTATGGCAATACTTTTCTAGGAATTTTATATAATTTCTTAGTGCTGGGCACCATTATAATTAAATTTTAAATAGCTCACTTTAATTTTATAAATATAATTAGAATATAATATATATATTTAGCTTATAAAATATAATTCATTCAAATTAACTTATGTCTTTATCTGAAAAGAAGTAAAGAGATATTATTTATAATGGGATTCATCCCAGGTATTATGTGATGAGATAATTGTTATCTACCGGGAATGAATTCAGACTCAATATTACCTTTATTATTACTTTTACTTCTCACTATTATTCCCTATTCTCCCTATAACTAAAGGTGCCTACTGAATACAGTAGAAGGAATACCTTCTGGTAATTTATCCTGATGATAGGATGAGTTGGCAGGCGATTTTGCACCGCAATCGAATAAATTTCTTCGTTCATCTCGTACTATCTGGCATAAAATTCTGATATAATCACCGTTATCATTGTCTATAATCTCAATAAGAATAGTATCTTCTATTAAGATTATTTATAATGATTTTAGAAGTATATTCCTAGTTCTACACTACAGTGTAGTTAGCATATGTTTCCGAAGTGAGATCGAATCAACGGCTCCTTTGAGATCCAAAGATATGCATAGAATAAGTAATTTACATATAACAGGCGTTTTTCGTTTCAATACCCTATACCATACGCTTCAAGCGCAGGTAGAGCACAGCATTCTTCAACAGTTAAGGCTAAGTTTTATGATCAGAGGATTGCATCTGCCAATGCTTTTCATTATACAGTCCTAACACCTAAATAAATATTTAACAACGAATAATTCTAGTACCTTTTGCACTTATGATTGAATTTTTAATGAAGCGCATCTCTTCAAGCAGTATTTTTTTTTTTACTTTATGAAACGCTAAATTGAAATGTAAAATTTTCAAATATTAGAGTATATTATTAATATAATTCACTCCTGAGCAAGATAGGGAGGGGAGAATTGTATTCCTACTCGGTCGTGATACAGATACTACTATTAGATAAATGCTTCAATCTCAAAAATCATTAGAGACAGTTATATTGTCTACATAGGTAAGTTAGTTTGGAGGTCATATCACAAAGCAAAGTAAAATTAGTATAAGATTGAAAAAAAACTTTCATAAAACATAAATGTTTTGTAAAAGTTAATAGTAAAAGTTTATAAGTAACTTATAACGACGAGTATACATTAAGAATGTGATTTATATAAATTAAACAAAATAACTTTCAAAGAGTCGTAGTAACCGAAATTTCATGTCGCTAACTTTTGCGAATAACAGGCGTTAAAACGTGTACGTGTAAAATGTATTTACCGTGTGATGCCGTCTCTACATAGAAAATATATCCGTATTGAGAATATAATTCACCATACCCTTTCTTACCCGTAGATGTCGTAAAAGACGACTTAGGAATGTAATTTACCGAAAGCTTCTATATGCATGAGAAGGAAAATTCGAATTTAAACCTTATACTAATCCATCTGACCAGTATCGTAAAGTAGGTCACCTTTTCTACTATTGTAGAGGAGACTCGAGCCCAGCAGTGGACCGTATATAAGCTGTAACATATGAAAGATATCATCTCAACCCATGTAAGTCCAACTGTTGGGCTCGGACCTCCTCATAATGAAACATTGACCTACTACACTGCGCTGATCAGACGTATTATTATAAGGGTTTGTGTTGAGTATTCCTTCTCTTGCATAGATATTATCTGCATCTTATATTCCTTAGTCATCTTCTACGGCACCCACGGGTAAAAGAAGGGATGGAGGGGATGAATGATATAATATGTAATTTTTGCATAAGATTTCTTTTAGTCCGAAATATGTAATATTGCCCCCGTGTGGTGATTGTTAAGAATACAATGCGTCATGGTTAAAAAAATGTGGTGCGTAATGGTTAAGAATAAAATGCGTCACCACCCCTTCGTTCTGAGTGTGGACGGTACCCGAAAAAGTAACCCGCTTGTCTGTCATCCAGTTCTAGGAATCGGAATCAGTAGGTACTATGGCAATGGATAGAGGATGCGATAGGTTATGGAGCCGTACGCCGCGCTTCCATTACCCCGGATAGCTTGGGCAGAATGTTCAGATTATAGCCAGTTACGAAAAAAAAGTAGCCCTACATTCAAAAGTGAAGATCAATAGATGGGCGGTAAAATATCTAGCATATTATATTTAAGTTTTTCAAAATAATATTAACCTTTATTGTACCATGTGGTAAGTAAGAATACAATTCATTACCCCTATCTTGCCCGTGGGTGTCATAAAAAACGACTATATATTATACTAGCTGACCCGACGAACTTCGTACCATCATAATTATTTTCGTAAATATATTTTCTAAATTTTCAAAAACATAGTCTCTAATGGAAGAACCATTACGGCTTTATCGGGAGAGATTCGATCGTCTTGGTCGCGGCATTGTTAATGATGATTCAAAGAGAATACAAATTACTGATTTCTTTGTTATTAATTGAAACTTTCACTCGACTTTTTGTCGGATTTTTATAAATACCCCGTCCCGTTGCCTACGGGAAAATCTACGATATTTATATCTCCACTATATTTCTTGTGTGTTGCGTTGTTGATGTTGCTCTGCGGCCTCTGATTTCTTTGTATTATATTCATTTTTTAGTGTTTTATAGTGTTATATTGAATAATTTTGCTGATAATTTTTGTAATATAATACAGTTAAAGTGCTAAAGTGTGGTGAATGTGATATAAGAGTAGTTTACGTGTATTTTCATATTCTACCAAAAATCCTAGAGAAAACATTTAATTAGATTTTCAGCGCCTAATTAATGGTAACGACTTGACTTACTGACGTATAAAGACTAAAGTCTAACTTTTTATTAGCTGCAGTAAAATGACGTTTCTAAATGTTATTCCGTAAAATAATGTTGACAGCCTAATCTCAATAGGGATGTGATTCAGTTCACAAAAGTTTACAGAATATCTAATCGTTCCATAGCTGACTCATAATGATCATACTAAACTCTATTTAATATTAATGTAAATAAAAGGCTGTATAAACGTTGATCCTTTTAGACATATACAAGGTAACACTCAAGAAAACGCTCTCTCAAGTTGGTAGTACTGGTTTTTAGTTACGGTGCTACGATGACGCTTGACCGCCATTTTGTTTCGGTTGTCATTCGCTCATTCGGCTTCATACTTCGTAATCTTCCAAACGGCTGGACGGATTTTAATGACATTTTACTACTAGGTACCAGTAAGGAGTACCATACAAGGAGTAACTTGGCTATTTTTCTTTTCAAGAAACTCTTATAAAATTTTGACCGGTTCGAAAATCGAACCTCTGGGCTCGTAGACTGCAGTCTCGAATCGCAATATTTAAAAGATATTAAAGATTTGAAACGCGAGGGGACTGAAACCGAAGCGAAGTGAGGGCAGATTGCTAGTTAGACCTAAATTGGACATGTTGATGAATAGATGGACTACATAAATGTTAGACTAACCTTTTAAATTTATTACTCTAAGGTATTACAGTAACTAGAAATAAATTAAATAAATTAGTCATTAGAACCTATCAGTAAAAGAGACAAATTGCAATCGTGCGAGGAAAGACCGACGTCCTCCCCGAGGGGGGACGTCGGTCGATGGGGGGTACTCCTCAGGGGGTATTCCGTCGCGCCGACCACTGACGACAAGTAACCCTGCTCCGGTGGTCGGTCCAACGACGAAGGCGACGTGGTGTTTGGGTGGGTTGCGGGTGTGCGTGCTTACGCCTCTCTGTCGCCCCGGACGGAGTGGTGCGAGGAGTGCGCCGACCGTAACCCACCCCCAAAAAAAAAGCATTACCAGTGGGTCTCGTAAAAGACCTTTATGTGGGCCTGTATTCATTCGATGTTATGCCATCTGATTAACAATTTCATTCCAGACGAGGTTTGACGTCTGACAGTCAACTAGTCATAAAACTATAGCTAAAAGTTTATATAGGTATACGATGGAAGAAAACTACATACTGGGTCAGAGCAAGATGACGATAATAAGTAATTTTTAACTCTCGACGGAAGGAAAAGAGGGGTGTTATAGGTTTGACATCGATATCTGTCTGTCTGTGTGCCACGCCACTTTCTTTGTGGAGGTTCTTAGCTATATTTGGTTAATATCGGTCCAGCAGTGTAAGAGTATCAGCTCTTTTCTAAAGTGATGTAATGGCGTATGATTACTCGATTAGGTGCATCGTGCCAGTATAGTCGTTAAACGACAATTAATTAATTATTCCTGATGAAGAGAAAGGGATACTTTTTTGTATTATTTTAGTTTTTGTCGGGGGTTATTCACAATTTTCAATTTTACTTATAATTATGACAAGAGAGGCTAAGCGAATTATTGATTTATTAATTCACTAGCAACCCGCCCACGCTTCGCTTCGGTTTCAGTCGCTTAAACCGGCGTAGTTCCCGTTCCCGTGGGAATACCGGGATAAAATATAGTCTATGTTACTCCCTGATATTATAGCTTTCCATTGGTGAAAGAATTTTTGAAATCGGTTCAGTGGTTTAAGCGTGAAAGCGTAACAAACAAACAAATAAACTTACTTTCGCATTTATAATATTAGTAAGGATTGATATTTTACCAAGTACTTCTAAACTTATTAACTTGATGGAATGGAGCGTTAATCTAAACATATTAGTATATCGTTACCTATTATTGATTAGACGTAATTGTGTTTTAACTTATCGTGAAAACATTATTACCATTAAACATTATTACTACATATTCACATAATGTTAATGTACATTATTACTACATTATCGGCGTGATGACGGATTAAGAATACAATTGACCACCCCCTTTTTGCCCGCGGGTGTTGTAAAAGACGAGTAAGGGATATAATATGCATATAACATATTAGCAACTCACCCTCGCTTCGCTTCGTTTTCAGTCGCTTTACCCGTGTAGTTCCCATTCCCGCGGGAATACCGGGATAAAGTATAACCTATGCTACTCCCTGATATTATAGCTTTCCATTGGTGAAAGAATTTTTGAAATCGGTCCAGTAGTTTCGGAGCCATTTTGTTACAAACATACATACAAATCTTTCTTCTTTACAATATTAGTATAGATATAGATATGCAAGAGAAAGAAAACTTGAAATAAAATACTATATCAATATGACTGACCAGCGTTGTGTAGTAAGTCAATCTCCCCCCCCCCCCCCCCCCACTGTAATGGAGCCGTGATGATGATCATCATTGATCAATCAGCCTAATAATGTCTTCTCCTATAGGTGGTAATACCACAATTAATATGCTTGTCAGCCGGATTTTTGCCATCATAGATGGTTATGAACTTTTAAGAAAAGCACTACTGTTCTCCTCCTATGTTACTTTCTGAACCGATTTACACGACTCCTATTTCATTCGATTACAACAAGTAATTAATTAAAATAAGCAAACGATATAATAAGTAAAAATAGATTTTGTGTCTTAGGGGTTTCAGGTTTATATTTTAAGTTTCCATTCTCTTTTGAGATGTTAAGCTGCTTAAGTTCATTAATCGTGATTTATATAATCGTGGAGATCACAAAATAATATTTTTACTTCATTATTACACTAATGGAAATATAAAATGCGAAAATATTATTGTGCAAAAATATTGTTCTCGGTAGTCTGCAGCAATTTGGCGTTTTAGAGTGAACACAAATCTGGGGACACGGCAGTGCCTTCACCAAGTCGAGCGAAAACGTAACACTGGCGTAACATCCCTTTCTCGAAATAATTCAGGCCATTTTCGACGCCCTATAACTTCGTTGTGAATTAAACTAGAAGCCTGAATTTTTAGTAACCAAGCAGGCATTGTATACCCACGGTATATTTAAAATTTTATTCTATTTGAACCGATTAGTTTAAGAATCATAATATATTTTACTATGATAATTACCACTCATTTTAATTACCATTTATCCGTAGGAATAAGAATACAATTCACCATCCTCCTCCTTTGCTCGTGACTACTGTTGACGACTATGGTAAATGATAAGGGATATGTGGATAACGTCGATGCAAGATAAGGCAAAATCGACATAATACCTTATACTAACACGTTTCACCAATATGGTACATCAAGTCCGAGACCAATCATGGTATAACTATGGTCACTTATGAAGTTAGAGATGACGATATTGATTAATGCCCAAGTAGAAAATAAGTTATTTTTTATTATGTCCCAAAAAAAATATAAAACAATTTTAGAAGTAAGATTTTAGATCAAAAGAGTATAGAACAGACACTTTCAGTAAATTTTACGTAGAATGACACGGATATTTTACCGATAAACCTTTTATCTCGGATAATTTTTTTGAAGAACTTATGGCTTTATTAGCTTTTTAATATGTTATATATCTAAAAGATAATGCTGATATATCAAATTTTAAAGTATCAAAGTATGTAATGCCACAATCGCCATGCAAAGCAGGTGGGTTGGAATCGCAATAAGTGTTATAATTTTTTCTAAGGTAATGCTGCCCAATGGGGGCAGCATTACCTTCATGTTAGTTCCCTTAGCAACTTTTGAACTATCACTGGAAATAAAAGTGTGGTATGCTATTATATTCATAACCATTTACGACGCAGAGAGACCACATCGTTTTTAAAGTAATACTTTTTTTGGCGCGTTAGGAGAAAATGATGATGGTAAATTTTTAAGTTGTGCGGCAACACCGACATGAAAAACCGACACCCTGAAGTTAGCTAATAAACTAGACAGAAATGTGAACTAGATAATGCGTTACAATAAAATTTTCAATGTATTAAATACCTTATTTCTGTTATTAGTGTCGTTTTTAGACAAACATAGGATAGCGCGAATTATAAAAGTTTTAGAAAGATTTTTATCTTGTTACTACAAAGAAATGTAACTTCAAACATGCGTATAAGTACACACACACTTTTTTAATTATTCTTCACAGTCAAGAACCTTTATTACATGATAATTTCATACTTGATTTCTACTAAGATGAATAATAATCGTTTAAGCAGGATAGTCAGTCAAGCAGTATACTTCATAATAAAGAAAAATTTAGACAAAACTGTCCTTTCTCTAATAGACCTCTGCTGGTAATTACCGCGTAATCAGAAGATGCTCGTATTCACTAATAGGTGATACTTAAAGAAATAGGGATAAAAATGAGGTGTGGAGTCTTATTTCTTTGTTCATCACGTGTATTGCAATGAATTTGTTGATACACTGATACAAATACATGACTGTTGACCGTAAGCTCCAGATTTGATTCCTAAGTTGCGCAAAAAGTGTTGCTGAAATTTTTACTATACTTCATAAAACATAGCTTGATATGGGTAACAGACGTCACAAACTTGAAATAACAATTCTTGTAAGTAGGTGGATGTATTATAATAATAAATCTGTATTGAACCAACTTGTTTGCCTGGACTTCTTTAGAATCTTTGATGAGGCATATCTTTATACCCGCCACCTACTCACTATAAATGTATTATTAACAATAGATACATGTAAATGTACATTCCAACGATTTAATCGAAACAAGTTAATCGATTCTTCTTATCCCTAGCTTTAAGCGAGTGACGCGATCGGAGATTAGTCCGTCACCCGCCGAGAGGCCGACCGCGTGAGGAAAGACCGACGTCCTCCCCCGAGTGGGGGGGAGGGGACGTCGGTCGATGGGAAGGTACCCCAAATTCGGGGTATTCCGTCGGGCCGACCAATGATGACAAGTAACCCTGCTCCGGTGGTCGGCCCAACGACGAAGGCGACGTGCACGTGGGTGGGTTGGGTGTGCGTGCTTACGCCCCTCTGTCGCCCCGGACGGAGTGGTGCGAGGAGCGCGCCAACCGCAACCAACCTCCAAAAAAAAATCCCTAGCTTTATGTACCATGGATTGGATTTATATCAGCCTTGTAGCCGCGTAATTATAATTATTTTAAATGTGTACAGAAGTTTTATCTATTTATTTTAGACATGTATCAGGTAGTATTTATAACAAAAATATTTGGCATTTCCTATTCTATAATTGGTTCAAAGTTATGTTGTCGGATTTGCTTCTAGCTGTAATGAATATCCAGCTACGTTTTATAGACTATAAGAGTGTTCTCAATAGTAAACACATGAAAGTTTAGTTATTAGGAGGTTAACACATTAACCAAATTCAAAAGTAAAAACAAAATAAAAGGGATATAATATACAGATACCATAAAGTAAAAGAAAAAAAAACTGAGGAATAAAACCCTGAACTCATTCACTTGACCAGCATAGTAAGTCAATTTGCCTTCTTTATGGAGGAGGCTCGAGCGTAGCAGTGGGATTACTTGAGCTGAGACGATGATGAGAATGAAAGTTTTACTGTCCAGTCTCCCTTTAGCTTCGACGGCTTTTACATTCCAAGTAAAAGGTTAGAGTTAGTAACAAATAGTATAATTAGCCCGTCACTACATATAATATGGTGACGGAGTAAGAATACAATTCACCACTCTCTATCTTACCCATGGATATCATAAAAGACGACTAAGGAATACAATACGCATATAACATCTATGCAAGAGAAAGAAAACTCGTAATAAAACCCTATACCAACCTGTCTGACCAGCATGGTAACCAGCATGGTAGACCAGTAAAGACCCCAATTTCTCTTCTGTTATGGAAGAGACTCGAACCCAGCAGTGGGACGTATATGAGCCGAAATGGTGACTTATACTTTGTAGTAGCAGCTACAAATACTAGCAACCTTTACATTGGCTCGTGGATGTTGTAAAAAAAAGTAAGAGCTTTTACATTAACCTTAGTCAACTTTGATCCAGTCTGATCAACGAAAGTTTTTCACGAAGGTTGAAATTAGACAGGCTGGTCATAAACTACTGCTAATAACTTTTCCTATATGTACGATAGACGAGTACTTAATGTTGAAAACCCCAAATTATTGGGATATGAGCAGGGTAATGATGTAGAGTAGTTATTATATCAATAGTCAAAATTTTCAACGGAATGTTCCTCATGTCATGTGGGCTCATATACGTCCCACTTCTGGACTCGAGCCTCCGTCACAATAGGAGTGCAAATGACCTACTATACCACGCTAGTCAGATGTGTTGGCATGGGCTTTTATTTCGAGTTTTTCTTCTCTTGCATATATGTTATATGCATATTGCATCTCTTAGTCGTCATTTACGACACCCACGAGCAAGAGAGGGGATGGTGGATTGTATTCTTACTCCGTCACCATACGCCCAACCATAGAATGTTATTCTATTATAAAAAAGCAGTGATAATAAAACTCGTTCAACTTAATAGTCGCTCAAAACTTATTTTCAATATACTGGAAACTTCTTTTTGCCACCGTTCCAAACTTTCTCTCACATTTCTTTTTATTTATTTTGTCTTTCAATAGGAACTTTACCTTTAACCTTTGAATAATATAACTCGAGTTAGACTGTCAATTCTCATTAGTTGTAGCACGAAACATATCAGGTATGTTCGGCAAAACACCCCGATGAATAGTAATGAATGTGTTTAGTTCATTTATACACTATTAAATAAACTTGTGAAGCCCTACAAGTATATATATAGTTAATCTTACCTTGTATATGTGAAAAATCGATATCAATTAGACTTCGTTGTGAATAAACTTCGACAGTTCGACAGCACTGACTTGCTTAGTAGATATGTTGCGTTAATTTACACAAAGCACTCTAAATTTATCTATAAAAGTACTTTTAAAACTTTTGGTCCACGAACCAGATGCACAATTTTTACAAAAATAGTATTTACAATACTAAAGTATAAGATATGATGGATTGATATAAGCGGTTTACTATTAAGTCACTTATTTGGACCGAAAGGGTTTGAGACTAGAATTGAAAACTAAGTTTTGTTCTAATTATCACCTACTTGTAATATGCACATAATACATACACTGGGTAGAGGCGACTAAAATAAACTTTATACATCGAATATTTCACAAACGAATCACTTACAATCGAATGATTGTTGTAATAAGAGCTGTAATTGGCGATCAAAGTACCTATGAGTTCGAATATTAATTATATGGTAATTCAAAACTGCATTTGCTCCAACTCAGCGTGCAAAATAAATAGTCCGTACGGAATGCGTTTCAAATATCGCGGCAAGATGAACTGGGCGGTGAGGCCTCACGTCCTCACGCCCTGCCGCTCAAACGCGGACTGAAAGCTTTCCTTCAGTTTTGAACTGAATGCACGATTGAAAAAGCTCATTGTATTTTCAATATGTAGCGGAAAGAGACAGTTATATGTCCCTCACAATGTCTTTAAAAACCACGCTCGAGTGATGTTCGCTAAAAGGAAATTCAAAGGTATTTGGTATCAAAATAAACATGCAACGGCCTGTCTGGTTTTGGTGGGTCAGACATGTGTGAATTTGGCAAATAATGGCTATAGAATTATAATAATCTTGAACTACATGTTCTGATAGTAATGAAGGTCTTGAGAATAATAGTGCTCAGATGACATAGTGGTGAAGGTACTTATCTATCGTGCCAAAATTGACAGGTTTAATTTCTATTTTGTGATCCACAAATCATTGTTTTTAGTCGGAATATAATTTTTGTTCGTGAAACGTATGTTTGTAAAGTGCTTTGCAATATAACTATTATTTCCTCGATTTGGTCTTTAAATATAATATCTGGTTGGTCCGAGCTTCGTTTGGTAATTTTTTTTTTTTTTTTTTGTAAATTGTATTTTTTGACAAAGTGCTGTGTGGTAGCGGCTTCGAATACTACCAACCCTTGCTTTGCTCGTGGGTGTCGTAAAAGACGACTAAGAGCCCTAGATTGACCCGGACCAACTCCATCTGGTACCATTTGGGTCAACGATTACATTCCCAAGGAGGGTTGACGTCAGGCAGGCGCCGGTCATAAAAGTCATTGCCGAAACTTTTTGCAATATGTCAAAACAGATGACATATTGCGTCGACCCCAAGTAATTGGGATAAGAGCAAGATAATGATGATGATGTATTTTTTGACAAACTTATTTAGATATATTAATATATATCTATATAACAGGTTTATTATATGAATATTGAGAGGTAAAGATTATTTCATCTATCATTATTTCGATTCGGTCACGTTCCCTATTCGCTCTTCTATAAAACAAATAAGTACACAATATTTTGTCCATGAGCGATGATTAATGGGTTGTCAGCATACGAGCAGTACATTGTAAATAAAAATACTTTACGGATTATATTGCGTTTGTATTTGATTTTTGATTGCCCAACTTTTCGAAAACTTTGCAGCGTTCTTGGTCACGGGGGGACTAAAATATCTCACGTCCAATAAGTCATGGTTATTTAGAAAATTTATAATTATCTACCCGATATAGATAATTAGTTGTTAAATGTAGACAATAAAGCGAAGACTACTTTAGACCTAAAATAATGCATGTGCCTACATTCAGTCCATTCACGAAAGCCTTGCTAATATACATATATTTCTATTAAAAGAAAACGACTAATTGAATTAGTATATTAATCTTTTTAATCGTATAATGGTACACGATAGTTTGAATTACACACCAGTCAGTAAACCTATTATAAAAGTAGGCCATAGCATAGGTCTCTGTAACTCCGTAAATGGGTTCAAAATTTATTGTTAATGTTTAAATATAATACGATATTACTTACCTTTACGCAAAATAAATCTATTTTTTATTAATTACGTATTATAAATAAAACCACATTACGAATTTTATCGCGTTTGTATTTGATTTTTGATTGCCCGACGTTTCGAGCACTTTGCAGCGGTCATGGTCCGCCTGTGACCGTTTAAAATGTGTAATACTCATGTAAACATCACAAATTACGTATTAATTATGAAATATGACTTATTATTTCATTATTTTACATTTAATAGTCCCTTAATTTTATTTTTACAATCCTTACTTCGAGTTTCGGTGGTAGCATATTAGGTTTGTACTTCTATATTAGTAAATTGTTTCATTTTGTATAATATTAATCATAAGCGAAAATCAAAAACATGCTTCCACACATTTTTTTCTGACCTTAATTAATACTGTATCACAATAAATGCAGAAATGAATAAAAAAAGAATGGGATCGATAAGTACTTCTATAATGAAGACAATTATGTCAACAAATAATTTAGTCCTCCCTAGATCGTGTGAAGTATTGAAAATTAGCCTTAACTCTCCTAATAGTAAACATGCAACAGTAGACGGTATGAATGAAATTCATCATGATTAGCCTGTCCTCATCCTACGCTAAATGGGATCATCACCTACAATATGTTATTACCTTCCATAGACTCCTGTTAGCCGTCATATCTAGCCCGACTTAGGCCCTTCTGTGGCGTCCACAGAAGGTCATGGCGGTCAGGATCATCCGCGGGTACCGCACGGTGGCGACGGAGGCGGCGTGCCTGTTGGCCGGGACTCCCTCGTGGGATCTGGAGGCAGAAATGCTCGCCGACTTGTATCGGCGGGTGTCGGGTTTGCCCGGGGGGGCGGTGTTGTTTCCCTGAGGGAGCTCACCGCCTAGCGCGTCGACCTCCGCCGAGACGTCATCGCCCGTTGGGCAAACCGGCTGGAGAGGCCTCGATACGGTGTTTGGATCGTGGAGGCCTTCCGGCCAGTGCTGATGCAGTGGTTGGAAAGGCGGCACGGGGTGCTCTCCTTCCGACTCGTACAGGTCTTGACGGGGCATGGATGCTTCGGCAAGTACCTGTACAGGGTCGCTAGGAGGGAGAGAACTCCGTCCTGCCACCACTGCGATTGCGACGAAGACACGGCGCAGCATACGCTCGAGGTCTGTGCCGCTTGGGCAGAGCCGCGTCGTGAACTCGTCGCAATCATCGGTGCCGACCTGACGCTGCCGACCATCGCTAGGGAGATGCTCGGCAGCATCAGGAATTGGGACGCGGTCGCAGCCTTCTGCGAGGCAGTTATCTCGCAGAAGGAGGCGGCGGGTCGCGAGCGCGAGGAGCACAGCCTCGATGATGCGACCCGCCGCCGGCGACTGGGGCGGCGCAGGCGGGATTACCTGCGTGCCATGCTGCCCTAGCCGCGGCCGCGGGTGACGTGACCGGGGATTAGTCCGTCACCCGCCGAGAGGCCGACCGCGTGAGGAAAGACCGACGTCCTCCCCGAGGGGGAGACGTCGGTCGAGGGGAGGGTACCCCGGGTAGGGGGTATTCCGTCGGGCCGGCCACTGATGACAAGTAACCCTGCTCCAGTGGTCGACCCAACGACGAAGGCGACGTGGTGTTCGGGTGGTTTGAGGGAGTTGCAGGCTTAAGCCCCTCTGTCGCCCCGGACGGAGTGGTGCGGAGGCGCGCCGACCGCAGCCCAGCCCAAAAAAAAAAAAAAAAAGCCGTCATATTCTACACTTACTGCTTTTATACGTATATCCTCATTCATACAAGCCATCCATCTATTTTTGGGTCTCCCACAATTCTTACGTTCATCAATAATCATATTGATAACCCTGGCTTTCATTCCTCCTAATCACAAGTCCATATCATGACAAACTCGCGCTCCTAATCTTCTATCACCAGTGCCACTTTTAGGCGTTCCTTAATATAGCTACTCATTTCTTGTCTAACCTTGTAACGTATCTCAGTACCCTGCACGCATCTGACAGTATTAATGAATTTATCTTTTAATATATACTAACAACCCGCCTCGCTTCACTTCGGTTTTAGTTGCCTTACCCGCGTAGTTCCCGTTCCCGTGGGTATACCGGGATAAAATATAGCCTATGTTACTCCCTGATGTTATAGCATTCCATTGGTGAAAGAATTTTTGATATCGGTTCGGTGGTTTAAGCGTAAAAGCGTAACAAACAATCAAATTTACTTTCGCATTTATAATATTAGTAAGGATTTCTTGTGTACGTGTGTATGCGTTCTCCTAAACGGCTGGACCGATGCTGATGACATGTTTTGTATGTATTCACGGGGATTCGAGAATGTTTTAGATTCACCATTGGACCCGGTAAATGGCGCTGCTGTCGATTTCAAGAAGAATTCCTTTTATTTTATTTGAACAGAACAAAGTCTGTTGGGTCAGTTAATAGACATACAAATATTTCGTAACAAATTTCAAAAAGTGCCAAATATTCTCAATTTCAATTAAGACCTCAAACTATTTTCTAACAATTTCAATCTCAATATTATTAGCAGTCCTCAATCTTACCAATAGGTCATCAATACTTTGTTATAGTAAAACATGATACATCACACATATATTGGCATGCACGAATATAGATTGGCGAACATTACCGCACGTGTGTTGTTTTGCTACATTGCTAGTATCGCCCTGCATTGTAATCTGAACATATGTTATGAAAATGTATGCAGAATTTTATTATTCTTCTACAAAACATATTCTTTACTGAAAATAAACGATGTGCTGTTTCTTGCCGATTCACCGAAGCTTACATATATTGTTAAAGGGATAAATTGTATTCGCTATTTCAGCCACTCGATCTATAGATTAGATCTATGTAGAGTCTTCTCAAATTTCATTATCAGTCTCTTACTTCTTTTAATTATAAATATCTTATTATTGCATTAATGTTTGAGTCTTTTTTTTTTTTGTGTGACTTAGTTGTTAGCCTCAGATGGCTGTGACAACTTTATCCAGACTGGTGGGTGAGCGCTGAGGGCTCTCAACCCGTATGTTTGATTCAAAATGAGGATGATTATACGGCGAATGTTTAAGCCTAATGTTGACCAATTGTTATTCAGAATGGCGGAGCCGAATGCTGTTTTTTCGTTGATTGCCAGCGAAAAATATTATAAATGCATTATATTATGATAATTGCTGAAATAGTTAACTCATAGATAATATCACATATATAAGATAAATTATGGCTCTTTTATCAAAACACCCAAAATTCTATTGGTTCGGTCCAAGAATCTATTTAAAATTCTAAATTTTTTTGAATTTAGGGAAAACACTGTTTTCATGAAGAAAATCATTTCAAAGAATGGAAAAACTGTATTATTACTCATTGTGGTTTTTAATTATTATTAATATTTAATATCTATATATTCTATATATCAAATATATTCATTTAAAGCTCAGACGGGCTTTTGTTCAGCTTCAGTGGGCCTTAAGAATGCTTTATAAACTAAGATATAAAAAATATAAAATTATATAGATACTAAATATTGGTGTATAATTAATTTAAAACTCCAAACTGTTGTTGGCCAACGAACGGTTAGAAAGTAAACAAACTATAGATAAACGTTGAATTTTATCGGAATTGCAAAATAACGTAAACATTCTGCGAAATATCAGACCGTTTATGTTAACAGTTTTATAAGTTGATTTCGTATTTGATTATACTATAAATACACGTACTGCAGACAGTACATTTTTTATATTTTAAAGCACCATCTCTTTAAGTTTAAAGGGTCTCTCTATGTTACAGTTTTTTAGCGAGCGTGTGAAAGGGCCATGTGAAGATCTTGTATTACATTCAATATCTTAGTGATTTTCAATGTTATATTAAGGTGTAGGGTGTAGAAAATATAGAATATTGCTATAATAATATGGTATAATTTGAAACATATGTAATGTTTTCGCTACGCACTATTACGTTTTGCAATAACATTCCCAGACAATACCATTAAAAGTGTATCCAGGCCCCCACTTGAATGCATTCACAAAAATTCATTCAAATCCATCCAGCCGCTTAGTTGTAGTATAGATAAATAACCTAGATACCCAGTCGTTAAGTTTTCCTAAATTTTCTGATTTTTTACGCAACTTTCTTATATTTTTTTTTGCGTACAAGCCTTTCTCAAAGTATTACAAAACTTAAACAGTAAATCTGTAAAGTCGTTCTCAAGTTATGTTATTGTCCTGTCCGAACAGCGCCACCTACTGGGTCCAATTGGGAATCTAAACCATCCTCGAATCCCCTTGAATACACATAAAAAAATTTGTCAACATCGGTCCAGCCGTTTAGAAGGAGTTCAGTGACATACACACGTACGCTAGAAATTTATATATAAGATTATACGACATATGCATACACAACTTTATATTATACAACATGTACATAGTTCTTTACTTAATATATATTATCTATTTTAAATAAAATTATTTTACGGATTTTATCGAGTTTGTATTACTATCGTGTCTGTATGTACAGAAAAAAATCTGTAATAACGATGACTTGTTGGACGTGAGACATCTTAGTCCACCCATGATCATGAAGGCTTCAAAATGTTCAAATCGTCGGGCAAATAAAAGTCAAATACAAACGCGATAAAATCCGTAAAGTAGTTTTATTTAAAACTAGCAACCCGCCCTCGCTTCGCTTCGGTTATAGGTTATAGTCGTTTTACCCGCGTAGTTCCCGTTTCCGTGAGAATACCGGAATAAAATATAGCCTAGTTTACGCCCTGATATTATAGCATTCCATTGGTGAAAGAATTTTTGAAATCGGTCCAGCCGTTTTGAAAATTACCCGGAACAAACAGACAGACAGACAGACAAAAATTTTTTAATTGCTATTTTATGCATAGGTGTCGTGTAAATAACCGTGTGAGCATGAAAAAAGCCTATTATTTTGACATTACAAACAGACACTCCAATTTTATTTATTGGTATAGATGTGTAATACTCGCGTAAACATCAGAAATCATTATATATATTATCTATTGATATTACAACACTACTTATGTCCTATTTCTATCTATTTTTATTATTTTCTTTGTATATGTAATGAATATTTGTCTATCTTGTTTAGGTTTCATTATTATTGGTAGTGAGTGTGTATTGTTTTGTTTATCAGTGATTCTACATTAAATCTTGCCTTATTATCTACTATGCATTTTAAAAGTATATGTGTTACTGTATCTTCTTTTTCAGGCTCAGGTGCACACACAGGGCTGTTTTTACGTTTAAAGTGATGAAGATAGGGCGAGAGTTCGCCATGCCCTGATTGATGATTTAGACTTGTGTGAATTCCTGCTCCATTTCCATTTTCTTGGCGATTGGATAGACATCTATCGCAGCCGGGAAGAATATCCTAGTAACACCCGCGACCTCACTCTCTATACAATGCCGGTTCCCCCTATCCCCATATCCCTTAGGATTACATCGACCAGATAGCACTTCGTGGGCAAATATCATTCCGAATGCTTGGATTAGAAAGTAAATTTTAATAGATTTGGGACAAATAAATGCTAGGAAAATAAATTAGATTTAATGTAATCTTATTAGCTGTATATTGTAAACAAATGTTTTATCAACATATTATACACATTTACATAATATGTAGTGTAAATTTAAATGAATGAGAAAATTTGCCGATTCACATACATTCAAGAATACAATTCACCGGTCCCATCTTACTCATGGGTAGTCAGTAGTGTGCAAGAGAAGAAAATCTCTAAATAAAACTATATACCAACCCGTCTGACCAGCGCGGTATAGTAGATCAATTTCTCTCTTAATATGGAGGAGGCTCGCCTGCAATGACACGAAAATGATGAATGAGGATACAAATTTTAAGGTACCCCTTGTACATTCAAACTTATAGATCAATCCATCCATCTATCGATTATTACACTTCTCCAAAAGGTGAATAATTGAATAATGGTCACACTCAGTAAACGCAGATTGCTTCAAGCTTTTCTCCTAATCACCCATTTGCCTGTTTTTCGATCTTCACGGAAAATGAACAAATTTTATGCTTAAGCCATTACACGAGCAACATTGAGAATCATGATAATCTCTTCCCAGCTTATAGGGTCCCCCACTGCGGGGCTTGATTCTTCTCTACAATAGGAGAGAAATTAATCTACTATATACTAACCACGCTAATCGAAAGGGTTGCCTATGGTTTCATCTTGAGTTTTCCTCCTCTTGTATAAAGATCTAAGACTGCATATATATACACTAGCTACCCCCCGGCCGCTTCGCTCGGCTGAAATATAAATTTATGTTAAGTTATTAACAAACTATTCTTGAAAATTTTCAGTAA
Organism: Lymantria dispar; assembly: GCA_032191425.1. Lineage (NCBI taxonomy): Eukaryota > Metazoa > Arthropoda > Insecta > Lepidoptera > Erebidae > Lymantria > Lymantria dispar. The sequence continues at coordinate 22,845,090 of CM063452.1, read as the reverse complement.
TTATTTAGTTTAAATGGCAGTTATAACAGCTAAATAATTTCAGCTATGACAAATAAGTTATTATTTAGTTGAAATTACAGTTATGACATATAATTAGTATAGATATTGCATATATTATACATTTTACGACACTTAAAGACAAGAAATTGGGTGGTAATTGTATCTTCAAAGTTCTCTTCAAGTCCTACTTGCATCGTCAGTGGATGAGCTGCCAGAGATGGTAACAATAATACACGAAGCTTTTGAAAAAAAAAAAATGAAAATTAATGTAAAGAAGACGAAAGTTATGGTATTTGAAAGAGAAGAAAGTATGACGTAGTGCAAGATACGTATAGAAGAAGAAATATTAGAACAAGTGCAAGAGTTTTTATATTTGTGATCTACCTTTACGAGAGTTGGTAAATGTGTAAGGGATGTTGAAAGAAGAATGTGTAAGGGAAATACGGTGAAAGGTGCTTTGCGCACATTTATGAGCAACCAGTCTGTCTAGAAAGGCTCGCCTAGCTGTGCATAGGGGCGTGCTTGTACTAACCCTAATGTATGAAAGTGAGATCTGAGTATGGCAGAAGAAGCACGAAAATAGGATAAATGCTGTGAAAATGAGAGCGCTAAGGAGCATGATTGCTGTGAAATTGAGTGATAGAAATAAGAACAGAGTGATTAGAGAACGTTATGGTATGAAAGCAGATGTAGTGACAAGGATTGAAAAGGGTATGTTAAGTTGATTTGGTCATGTAGAGAGAAGAACCCTAAACCGAAGAACATGCATGAGGAGATTAATGAATGTGGAGGAGGCGAAAGTGGTATGTCAAGATCGTAGCAAGTAGAGAGAAGTGGTCTTCGCCTACTCCTATGGGAAAGAGGAGTGAATTTATGTATGTATGTATGTAAATTGTATCTTTATTCCATTACAACATGGAAATATTGAGAATACGCAACTATATTTTTTTCAGTACACTTACCTAGAGACTACTTACATGAACTGAGGAAGCATCTCAAAATTAATTAAATCTTTAAACAGATTCTTCCAAAAATAACTCGAAGTTATTATACTTTCGTTGAAAGCTTCACTTGGTTTATTTTCTTAAAGTACAAAAGTTGTGACGTGTACTGAGCCTTTGTTACGAAGACCACGTACCTCTAGTTAACAAGTTCTACCGCTTGCCGCATTTTAAGTGGAGCTTACCTTGAAGTTATTTCGATGCTGATTTTCTGTCAAATGAACTAAAGAATCTTATAAACTATGCTTATGTTGCTATAAAAGAATGAGAAATAACTCTACTTCAATATTTTTAACTATGAATAATCTATGATTTGTTTATGACAGAATAAGAATAAATTCGTTCGGCTTTCACTTTTATCGGTTTTCACTGTTTTTATGAGAAAACAAGGAGAAATTATGTACGGGATTAACGGTTCATTCAAATTAAACACGCAGGGTTCCAATGATTGTGGCGCCCACAGAGGGCCATGGCAGTCAGAGCCATGCGCGGGTATCGCATGATAGCGACGGAAGCAAAAGAAACTTTGATTTACTGTTCCGGTGTTTGCGTTTCTTGAAGTGGTGTTATTTTTTACATCTCGCAGTCGCCCTTTATTACACCTGCGAGAAGGGACCATGTTGATGAATCATTGTATAATTAACACGCGATGTCTCACATGCTTTTAATAGCAATTTATGTTCAATTTAAGCAGGTGATAAATTTTGCAAATACTTAATGAAATATTAACAAGTCTAACGTATTCTGCAAAAAGGTATGAATATGAAAACAGGTTAAAATTAGTTTGTTAAGAAGCGACCCGTCTTAGCAACTTGAGGACTAAATTTAATTTTAATGGCGATTGAAGAATTCAAGCAGCCCTCCGTGAATTCAAAATATTAGGAAATTTCTTTTATAAAATACATTTTCTCTGCTAAGTACTTTTTATTTTGTTTTATCTGTATTTATACCCCGTATGGTGATGTTTAAAAAACACACTGTGATCTAACTCAACTTAATATTTACGTATAAAATAGCAACAAAACTAATGTCGGTTACAATATTATAAGATTGAAAAGCATTTTTGTAGCTTGTGAACTATTTTTCACACTATAAAGTCATTAAAGTTATAAGCCACTAGGAAAGTTTTAAGATTTCACAATTTTTAAATAACGCGCATTAATCTGTGTTATAAAGAGAACGAGATTTTGCAGCATAAATTTTCAATTGAGTAGAGGACGCATTGGCCGGGTGTCTCTCGCCCAAGTTTATATATTTTTCATAGTGTCACACAAAGCATTACGTTACGTATACTAACGTAATATTTTATAAGCAACGACTTATGTTGTAATTTCAAATTATAATTTAATAGCTGAACATAATATTAAATACAGAAATTTATTACGTGCTTATTATTTATCTATCATAAAATAAGCATTGAGGTTAGTGATGGAGTAAGAATACAATTCATCCCCCTAATTTTACCCGTGTGTTTAGAAGAAGGGCTGTAATACGCAGATAATCAATTCAAGAGACGATAAACTCGAAATAAAATCCTATGTCAACCCATCTGACTAGCGTGGTATAGTGAATCAATTTCCCTCTAATCAATCAACAAAGAAATCTAGGACAGAATAGGAATTATGACTGTGTATGCAACAATAGACAATATTGCCCCTAAAGATTTTTGAATCGCAATGAATTTACATAAATACAATTAACGCATATAGACTAAACGTAACCGTTTGTTCGTTGCCAAATAAGTTTTCCTACATTAGTAAATATCTTCAGATAGGACCAATATATTCAACAGTCTGCTATTAAGCTGTATCAGGAATAGGTACGCTCCATTGCTACGGGTTAACTACTACTGACTAACTAACCTGAGTTACTGGCAAATTATTTAAATGGGCGTAGCGTCCTCTATGTTTGAAGTATGTTGTGCAAACACCCATTTCATGTTGTGTTTCACAGGGGTAGGTTTTGGGGCTTACCAACCTTTTAGAATGTTGCCTAACGCTGTGTGTTAATTCTTTTTTTTTTTAACACTTAATTTTTAAATTTATTTACTGTACAGTAAATAACTTAAAAATGTCTTTTTTTTTTTTGGGGTGGACTGCGGTCAGCGCGCTCCTCGCACCACTCCGTCCTGGGCGACAGAGGGGTGTAAACACGCACACCCGCAACCCACCCGAACACCACGTCGCCTTCGTCGTTGGGCCGACCACCGGAGCAGGGTTACTTGTCATCAGTGGTTGGCCCGACGGAATACCCCCTATTTGGGGTACCCTCCCATCGACCGACGTCCCCCCCTCGGGGAGGACGTCGGTCTTCCCTCACGCGGTCGGCCTCTCGGCGGGTGACGGACTAGCTCCCCGGTCACGTCACCCGCGGCCTCGGCTAGGGCAGCATGGCACGCAGGTAGTCGCGCCTGCGCCGCCCCAGTCGCCGGCGGCGGGTCGCTTCGTCGAGGCTGTGCTCCTCGCGCGCGCGACCCGCCGCCTCCTTCTGCGAGATCACTGCCGCGCAGAAGGCTGCGACCGCGTCCCAGTTCCCGATGCTGCCGAGCATCTCTCTAGCGATGGTCGGCAGCGTCAGGTCGGCACCGATGATTGCGACGAGTTCACGACACTGCTCCGCCCAAACGGCACAGACCTCGAGCGTATGCTGCGCCGTGTCCTCGTCGTAATCGTAGTGGTGGCAGGACGGTGTACTTTCCCTCCTAGCGACCGTGTACAGGTACTTGCCGAAGCATCCATGCCCCGTTAAGACCTGTACCAGTCGGAAGGAGAGCACCCCGTGCCGCCATTCCAACCACTGCATCAGCACCGGCCGGAAGGCCTCCACGGTCCAGACACCGTATCGAGGCCTCTCCAGCCGGACTGCCCAACGGACGATGACGTCTCGGCGGGCGTCGACGCGCCAGGCGGTGAGCTCCCTGAAGGAGACAACACCGCCCTCCCCTCGCACCCCCGACACCCACCGATACAAGTCGGCGAGCATTGCCGCCTCCAGGTCCCACGGGGGAGTCTTGGCCAACAGGCACGCCGCCTCCGTCACCACCGTACTTTAAAATGTCTTGGGTATCTTTAAGTAGCTCATTGTAGAAGCGTATACATTAACCAATGAAAGACCTGTCAATTCCTTGCGAATGAGTAGTAGGTATAACTAATTCGGTCTTATTCCGAATGTTCAGATGACGATTGTTAGGGCCAATCATCGCCAAGAAGATGTTTGAGAACATCAGGACGCAGTCGCCAGTCTTGCAGTCGCCAATCTTACAGGTTATGGAGCCGCGTGCCCTCCCCTCGTCAACCCAGATCGGGCAGGGAGCCTTCAGATCATGGCCTGTTAAAATAAAAGGTCCTCCTCCTCAGTCTTAGGCTCAGACCTCAGTCTTAGGTGCTGATGGAGTGGTTGGAGCGGACGCACGGGGTGCTTTCCTTCCGACTGGTGCAGGTGCTGACGGGGCACGGTTGCTTCGGGAAGTACCTGCACAAGATTGTCAGGAGGGAGAGCACACCGTCCTGCCACCACTGCAGTTGCGACGAGGACACGGCGCAGCACACGCTCGAGGAGTGTGCTGCATGGGAGGAGGATCGCCGTGAACTCGTCGCAATTATCGGTGCCGACCTGGCGCTGCTGACCATCGCCAGGGAGATGCTCGTCAGCGTCAGGAACTGGGACGCGGTCGCCGCCTTCTGTGAGGCCGTTATCTCACGGAAGGAGGCGGTGGATCGTGTGCGAGTAGAGCTTCTATTCGGCGACACGTTCCGCCGCCGGCGACTCGGGCGGCGCAGGCGCGAGTATCTGCGCCTAATGCCGCCCTAGCCGAGGCCGCGGGTGATCGGACCGGGGAATTGTCCATCACCCGCAGAGAGGCTAACCGCGCGACGGCGACCGACGTCCCAGGTCGAGAGGTTACCCGAAAGGGTATTCCGTCGGGCCGACCACTGACGACAAGTGACATCTGCTCCGGTGGTCGGCCCAACAACGAGGTGACGTGGGTACGGGTGGGTTATGGGCCCGCGCGCCGTCCTTTCATCGCCCCGGACGGACAGGACCGCGCGTGCGCTTACCATAGCCCACCCAAAAAAAAAAAAAAAAAAAAAAAAAAAAAGACCTCAGTCTTAGGTACTTGTACAATAAACCAATGTACCTCTTATTAGAACTTCTTTTGCAGTTTCTATTGTGGCTCATTACAGCAATAGTAAATAGACTGAGGAACAAGAAAAATAAGAAGCCATAATTAAGCATCAATTTCCTCATCATATAAATAATATCAGGATGACTGATAGTATTTTTTTAGGTTAATGGTGTTTTTGTCAAAAATATATTTGGTTATTAATAATTTTGCACCTCCGTTTGACCCCCTTAGAAAGTGAATTTTCCAAAATCCTTTCTTAGTGCTCCTCTACGTTATAAAAGGAACCCCTGTGCAAAATTTCAAGTTTCTAACCCTTATAGTTTAGGCCCTGTGTTGATATGTCAGTCAGCTTCTCCCTTTATATATATAGATTATCGGTAATCACTAATTCGGACTATGTGTGGTACCACCGCACGGACACCACAAAATTGCTATATAATAAATAACAACCTTATGAAAAACTTCCCACAGAATATAACTCGATAAACCAAAACCTAAAGAAAAACTGTCCGTATTGTTATATTCACTCCATTAACCGGCTACATAAAAAAACTTCGAATCCCAATGGCTGCCATTCGATCGCTATTGAATACACTCCATCCAATTTTTATCGTAAAATCACGACAACGAAATTGATTTTGCCCGTTTGATTTTCGCTTTTTAAATCTGTTTTACTGAATACTAAGTGTGCGCAAGTGTGAAGTGAGATGTTATTTTATTACTTTTCTCATTACCGTTGTTATTCTTAATGATTTATTTAAAAAAGTATAAAATTTAACTATTTAAATTTGTTTTAATTGACTTGAACTTTTCATGTCCATGAAACTTTTTTATCTTTATAAATTGCGCACTGATGGAGTAAGAATACAATGTTAATTCGTTATTTTTACGTGCCGGCTATCTTTAAAGACAGCGTTAGAGACGTAGGTAGATAACATCACCAAACAGAAAAAAATAACTTCATCTGTGTTATAATTAATTTGAAAATAGTTTATCAGAAAACCAACATTATAGTACCTCTGTACTGCAGCTTATGAGGTATAAATTTCTCGTCTACTACACTATTTTAGATCGTTTTAATTTATTATTATTTCTATTAGCAGTATTTTTTCTATAATACTGTAACAAATAATCCGTAAAGAAATTTTCGTGTGGTAATAGTGTACGAATACAATTCACCACTCCCTATTTTGCCTGTGGATGCCGTAAAAACGACTGAAAAATGTAATATGCATATAACGTGTATGCTAGGGAAGAAATATAATAATCTAAATAAAATCTATACCAACCCGTAGTAATATGCTTACGGTTCAATACACGATTTTTTTTTAGAGCAGCGCAGGCGCGATTATCTTCGCCTGATGGCGCCCTAGTCGAGGCCGCAGGTTTAGTCCGTCACCCGCCGAGAGGTCGACTGCGTAAGAAAAGACCGACGTTCACGGCGCTCCCCCTCCCACGCAGCACACTCCTCGAGCGTGTGCTGCGCCGTGTCCTTGTCGCAACTGCAGTGGCGGCAGGACGGTGTGCTCTTCCTCCTGACAATCTTGTGCAGGTACTTCCCAAAACACCCGTGCCCCGTCAGCACCTGCACAGGCCGGAAGGAAAGCACCCCGTGCGTCCGCTCCAACCACTCCATAACATAAACATGTTGGTATAGGGTTGCATTTATAAAGATAAAAAAAACAATATCAGTCAGACTATGCGCAACTTTTCTCTCATTGTAAACTCATTCCAATACATGAAAAAGTAAAACTATTTTAATGTAATACTTTCTGAAAATTATTTTAATGACTGTCTTAAGAAATACAACACTAAACCTAATATGACACTACGTAATACTTTTACAAAACTAATAATACCCACATTTAAAAACTTTTTTGGTCAAATGTGTCTTAGTCATATCATACCGGTACTAATTAATATATTACCACGGGAATTTAAAAAAAAAGTTACACCAAAAAACTTACTCACAAATTAAAAAAACATTACATTGAAGAAATAACACTCACTAATCAACATATATTTAATAAATAGAAAAGGAAACATGTTGTATCTGTGTCACATTAATATTAATATGTAATAACTTGAGGGTATATCTATGAAGATGTGCGGGCTCACTGCTTGCCGCCGTTATGTATAAGTATTCTTGTAAGTCGTGTTTTGTCGACGTTTCCTAAGTGTACAGATAAACCTAAACTGGTTTTTGGCTACACCTTTTAATAGAATTTAAGCACTTGATGTGCTAATATGAATAAATAAATAAATAAAATTTCAAGTTTTCCTTCTCTTGCACAGATGTTATGTGCATATTATATCACATAGTCGTCTTTTACGACATCCACGGACAAGATAGGGAGTGGTGAATTGTATTCTTACTCCGTCACCACACGGAAAAAATTTAAATAATATGAGAATAAATTAAGAATATCTAATAATCCCATATTTTAAACAGGATGTATTATACCAAGCAAATTACCAACCGAAAGAAGTGAAAAAAGACATGAAATTTCATAGGAAAGTGTGGGAAGAAGACATATTGTATTGATCTCAAGTAATTGGCACATAAACAAGATCGTGATGGTTGTTAGAGAAATCGTACTTCAATATCTCTATATATTTAACATAATAAAATAGAAATAATATTGACCTCTTTTTATTTATATTGTCACATAAGATGCCAATGAAAATAAAATCCTTCCATATTGCGGATTTATTTGTAACAAATAAAGCACGCTTATAAAGCAAATAAAGCCCTTTTTATTCAACTTGACGCGACGACTTCGACGTACTATCCGAAGAGCTACATCCCAACTTCATTTGATTTATTCATGAAGATGCCTTACTTATAAAAATCAGAAATCCTACTAATCTTATCCTATTATAAACGTAGTACACGTAGCATAAGTTTTTAAAAAAGGATCGACATTCATTATTTATGCAATAAATCAAAAAAGAATATAAAATTACAAAAACAATTTCTAAAAGATCGAATTAATAAGATTATCTTCAGAAAAGCTATTCCATAAATGATAGATGTTTTATTAACACTCTTTTCCTTAATAAAGGGAAAAACATATAAAATTTAATTTTTTTTAGCAATGTTAAACCATTCATCAAGTGTGTATCGTACTGATTCCTACTTCATAGGTATAAATCAGTCCTAATACAGATACTAACTAGCTAGATAATTTTAACGATAATTTTTGTATGTTTACGAGAACATAGTAGAAACGTGGTCCCTAAATGTTTATGAGGCCTACATTTAGGGACCACGTTCCATGCTCAAAGTCACTCAGCGTGCTATGGAGCGGGCTATGCTCTATATTTCTCTGCGAGATAGAATCCGAAATACGTAAATCCGCAGCAGAATGGGTAACTGACATACCACGAATAATTAGCACGCTGCAGTGGCAATGGGCAGGCCACATCGCTCGACGAACCGACAACCGCTGGGGAAGAAATGTTCTCGAGTGGCGACCACGTGTCGGACGATGCACTATAGGACGCCCCGTAATGATGATAAAAACCTATAATTTTTTTTACAGAAAATTTCTATAACTTTCAACTTACATTAAACTTTCAATACTATTATTGCTGCAATTATGACTCAAAAATACATTTTATTTGCTTTGGCTGAGTTATAGTATGAAATTATTTCTTATAAATTTCAAAAATGTAAAGAATCATTCATTATGTATTATTTTTATAAAATACGGACTTTTCTCGGGTAAATCAGCAAACATTCACTAATATAATAATATATATTGTGCATTTTGACATGGTCCATTAAATTCGATCAATCAAAATAAACACAGATAATAAAAATGGATTTTATAACAAAGCGTATTTTATAAATCAGTCATAAAAAATTTAGAATGATGCCAGAAATAATTTCAACTTCCTTCCGGCTACTGCTTTGATCCATTATTCAACTAAAAGTTTTGTTATCTTAAACAATAAGAAAAATCCGCAAATGTAATAATATATTCCATGTATATTCCTACCCAAATACAATCTAAATATCTTGAAGGCAAACATTTTTGAGAACCTATTAAAGAAGAAATAACTACACGTAATTGTTTCGTGTGATGACGGAGTAAGAATACAATTCACCACCTACCGTATTCGTAGACGTTGTAAAAGACGTCTAACGTACATAACACGCTTATATGTAGATCATTGTAGGTATTATCTAATGTAAGATAAAACTCGAAATAAACCCTATACCATCATGTCTGACCGACGTTCTGGGCTTCGATAGAAGAGGGTACCTAGCAAGCTATACCGTCGGGCCAACCACTGAGAACAAGGAACTCGGCACCGGTGGTCGACCCAACGACGAATACGACGAGCTTCGAGTCTGCGCGCCGTCCTTTCATCGTCCTGCACGGAATGGACGACGGGTGCGCAGAACATAGTCCACCTCAAAAAAAAATACCATCATGTCTGACTAGCATGGTTTAACGGTTCAATATCTCTTCCGATTGAGGAGGAGGCTTGAGCCCTGCAATGCCACACATGTGAGAGGAAGTAGATGTAATAACTGTGTAAGATTTAATTCTTATTGCTATTAAGCACGAGCTTTATTTAGATAAAAGAAACAATAAGCTAGTTTCTCTACATTACGTTAGGCGAAAGGATTGGCATAATATTTTATTTCGATTACTAACTTTTGCCAGCAGATTTGCAAAAAAGTAACTTACCAAAATTTTAAATATTATCCCAAGGGAACAGATTACGGGGATAAAAAGTATTCTATGTGTTATGTTACAGCCGTTAGACCGTTAAAAGGTAATAAACATACATACACACTTTTTATTTATTTTTTTGGGGGTGGGTTGCAGTCGGCGCGCTCCTCGCACCACTCCGTCCGGGGCGACAGAGGGGCGTAAGCATGCACACCCGCAACCCACCCACTATGCACGTCGCCTTCGTTGTTGGGCCGACCACCGGAGCAGGGTTACTTGTCATCAGTGGTCGGCCCGATGGAATACCCCCTATTTGGGGTACTCTCCCATCGACCGACGTAATCAGGGAGGACGTCGGTCTTTCCTCACGAGGTCGGCCTCTCGGCGGGTGACGGACTAATTCCCCGGTCACGTCACCCGCGGCCAACATACATACACACTTACAAACTTTCGCTTTTATAATATTAGTGTGATGAGATGCTATTACATTCAACTCCTCAATGATTAACTGATAGACACCAGAAAGGAAAAGGGTAACTATTGTATTCTCAAAACATCACAATGTAACTTTAGATTTAAAATACATAAGTTTATACACTTTATTTTGTACTAACAACTTTCACTTCGCTTCGGTTTTAGTCGTCTTACCCGAATAGTTCTCGTCGAAATACCGGGATAAAATATAGCCTGTGTTACTCCCTGATATTACAGCTTTCCATTGGTGAAAGAATTTTTGAAATCGGTCCAGTAGTTTCGGAGCTTATTCAATACAAACAAACAAATCTTTCCTCTTTATAATATTAATGTAGATTAAACAATTGAGCACATGATACTATGTATGAATAAATAGAATTTATTTGTTAAATAGGATTAAGCTAAGTAAGTTTTATCTTCTCTCATTAAGATTATTTAGAATAAATAAAGGTATATTTATGAAATATTCCTCCTTTTCCAATGTATATCCCCCATATGGTGATGGGTTAATATAATAGGTTGCCTTATCTTGCTTTCTTATGGGAGTGAACGAAAACCAGCATTAAAACTTATTTTACCAATTATTAGGTACACGGTACACCGCACATTATTTCTCTGTTAGAGCAGTTTATCTACTTTTAGTATATATTTATAGTGAGACTGTGGTTAAGATCCTTTTTTTTGATAGGCTATGGTCTGAAGACACCTCGCCCAGTACGCCCGGGGCGACGGATGAACGGCGTGCGACCTCATAACTACCTTCTCACTACCTAATACCTCATGACTACTGATAACTGTCACTTGTACCGATTCCTTGACATCAGTGACTGGCCCAGCGGGTTAGCCGGCAGCTGACCACATCCACGGCCGGAATACCCACTACATCCACAGCGGCCCTTCCGCGCTTTTACGGGGTGCCGGAGAGGTCGTCTGATGACATTCAATCCCCGACACCCCAACGCATGGCCGTCTGGCTACGTCCTGTCATTACTGTTCAGGGCGGTGGGAGTAGGTGGGCATATTGTCACCTCCTCCTCCCGGGTCGCCGGCGACGAAGCGAGTCAGCAGACGCAAGCGCCTCGCGTTCCCGCTCCGACGCTTCCTTCCTTGATATGACGGCCTTACAAAATGAGGCCATCGGCGACCAGCACCTGTCGCTGCCAAGCATCTTTGCGATAACGGTCGGCAGCGACAGGTCTGCTCCAAGTACCGCCGACAGGTCGTGGCGCTGAGACCCCCAGGCGGGGCATATCTCCAATGTGTGACGCGCATCATCAGTTGGCGCGCCACACTCATGACATCCAGGGGTCTCTTCTCTTCTAATCATATGCAGGTACTTACCGAAGACCCCGTGTCCGGTAAGCACCTGCACCATCCTAAATGTTAGGTTGCCGTGTTTCCTTGTGAGCCAGCGGTGGAGATGCGGCGCAACCGCTTCCACAGTCCCCCGCCCTGCTACGGGGGACTCCAGGTCTTCCCTCCACCGCCGGATAACCTCCCTTCGGGCCACTTCTTGTGCTCTGCCCAGTCTCCTTACAGACACTTGCTCGCCGTTGGCCCGCGCTGTTGCACGGAGCTGGTAGACCTCCGCCAACGCCTCAGCCACAAGTGGCCAAGGCGGATCGCCTGCCAGTAGCGTCACCGCAGTCCAAGACACTGTACGATAACCCCTGATAGTTCTCACCGCCATGACTCTCTGCGGTCGACGCAGGAGGGCCTTGTTGCGGGCGGTGAGGGACTCCGACCAGATAGGGGCACCATACAGCACCATGGACCGCAGGATTCCAGCGTAGAGACGCCGATACGACGACCCAGGACCGCCAGTATTTGGCAGAAGCCTTCCCAACGCCGCGGCTGACTTGGTGAGCCTAGGGACGAGCTGGGCAAAGTGTGGCCCGAAATTCCATTTGCTATCGAGGTGCAGGCCCAGATATTTCATCTGGGCCCGCACCGGCACGGCTACCCCAGACACACTGATATGTGCTCCTCGGGGGGGACCTCGACGTGGGCCATGAAATAGGAGGGCCTCAGTTTTGTTTAGCGAGACCCTCAGACCCAGCATGTCGAGTGAAACTGCCAGGAGTAGTGGTTAGAAGCCTGCGATATTATACTATCGTATACGAATCCTACTTGCTTAGCTCTTTATACATCTCTTACGACGACACTGCAATTATCAGACGTAGAATGTAGAGATTTTAACTTATGGTTGTATTCAATAAATTTTGTAATGCGTAAATAAGAAAATCACTCACAGGTTATTTTTAATAAAACTACATTTAATTTCAAACACGTAGGATTATTGTTGCATAGCGAAAGTCTTTTCTACAAACTATACTGAAATAAATGAAGCGTGCTACCAAATATCTGAGATTGACAGTAGACAAATGTTGTGGCTTTACGAAATACGTTCAAACAATTTTATAGACAAGTTTATATATTGGTACATATCTCCTAGCTCCAGACTCAAATTGCTATGCTAATAGAAAATCCGGCCAGTAACTCGTTAGGTCATAACTGATTCTTAACTTAAAGGAAAAATAATGATTAGTTGAAATATTTTTCGATTGAATAACTTTCTTGCTAGATAATGTAATTTATCTGTGTGCGTTTGTAAAAACATAATGATTAAAGTTAATAATGATCAACAATCAGCGTTCCACATTTACCGACATGTTCAATCCTCACGTGATTATGAACGCTGAAAACTGTTCGAAACTTCTTTAAAATACCTAATAAAAGATTTATTTCAAACTATAGTGGTAAACTTAACTATTATCCTAAGTAGGATAGTTTGTGACAATTCTAGCTGTATATCATAAGATATATTGACCTTATATAATTAGGAATAAGGTTTGGAGATAATGTAACATTTTTAGCGTTATTGAAGTTATCTGTGAAAATATACAGAGAGAGGTGACAGCATTATGAATTCAATTTTAAAATTCACAATTGCAATCTAAAATATTCACCTTATTTTGCTCATACTCCGTTATGAGGGTGTGTAGGTATGGTCACTTGAGAGCTCTGCGAGTTGAAATTTGTTACTCCCCGTTGCCTCGTCATTCGGTGTCAACGAATTACTTCGCGTTGAAGTACTATAGCTACAGAATATTTCATAAAGAGTTGCGTATAATTTTGCATATCTGTATAGTCCACTCTTGATGTTAATTTTGTACGATATTAACATATTTTGTTGAAAACGTTGAAACTCATAGGTAGGAACACGAAAAAAGTATCGATACTTTTAGGTATCGAGTACTTTTCTTTCGATACCGATACTTTTGTACTTGATACTTTCTATTCGATACTTTTACTCAATGAGTACTTTTAAGCAGGTATCGTATTGATTAAATTGTACAAAGTATCTATGTCAAACTTGACCTAAAGGCCCATGGTTATGGTAACGCCATCAAGTTAAGGCTTCTAAAAAGTGGTTCGACATATTTCAATCCGAACACAGACGGAAAAAATTCTAAAAGGAAAAGCTCATTACGACCTAGATTCTAGGAAAAGTACTCAGTACTCGATATTTTGGAGTATCGATACTTTTGTTTCGATATCGTGTCCCTAGTCATAGGTACTTTCCCATACATCCCTCATGCCGCCCTAGCCGAGGCCGTGGGTGACGTGACCGGGGATTAGTCCGTCACCCGCCGAGAGGGCGACTGCGTGAGGAAAGACCGACGTCCTCCCCGATGAGGGGACGTCGGTCGATGGGAGGGTACCCCCAAGTAGGGGTATTCCGTCGGGCCGACCACTGATGACAAGTTAACTCTGCTCCGGTGGTCGGCCCAACGACGAAGGCGACGTGGTTTTCGGGTGGGTTGCGGGAGTTGCGTGCTTAAGCCCCTCTGTCGCCTCGGACGGAGTGGTGTGGAGGCAAGCCGACCGCAGCCCACCCACTAAAAAAAAAATACATTGAATATAAGATACTTAAAAATATAACTAGGAAATGTGTGCCATTTATATGTGATGGGACCACACTGTTGACAGTTGTCTGTCTACAGCCGCAGCCTGGTCCGTCCGGGGTATTACCACACTCTCGCAGAAAATCGACATCCGAGTAGTAGTCCATGAGTGGCAACAACACTTACCATCAGGTGTATGCACTGTTTACACATTTGCCAACGCTACCAGTGAAAAAAAAGTTCTCCAGATAAAATTTTCTTCATAATCATATGCATATTATTGCATATAAAATGTCATACATTATTCTATAATTAACTATTATAATTTTATTAGAATACAATTGAATGCATTACATTGTATTCTAGCAAATACACGTGGTTTTAAACGAGTAGTTGCCGTGCCCGTGGGATCACGAACATAACATATAGCATATGTTACTCGCTGATAATGTAGCCTTCCATTGGTGAGAGATTTTTTTAAATACACAAACTTACATTCACTTTTATAATAATAAATTAAGATTAGTTGTTTTATGGACGACACCAATTTTATAAAAAGTTTAAGGCAACTTAAATCAACATAATTGATTACATTTACTTATGGACGGAAAAGTAACATTAGTATTAGTAATTATTTATATTTATAAGTTTAAACAGGTGTTTCTCTTTACTCCTTATAGTGTCTATTTGAAAACATAGTATTAAAATAAGAAACTAATAACACAGCTTAAAGTACTAAACGTGTCATAACAACTGAGATTAGATGGATAGATAAACTAACGCTACCAAAGCTTTGGTATAAACAAAACAAATTCTTATCTGCTAAAAGTAAAGTACATACAATAGAACCCGTTTAATATGATCACGTTTAATACGATTTCCCGCATAATACGCCATTTTGCGTCAGTTCCAGCAACTTGAGACATGTTTTCATACATTTCTTAACGCTTAATACGATCGTCATCCCGTTTAATACACGTGGCACTCAAATACACATATTACCCCTTGCGGCAGCGGCCAGCGACTAACGAAGTGACGACTGTCGAGCGACCCTAAGTGATAATGACCAAGAAGAAGCTGAGTCAACTCCGACTTTGTCACACGCCGAGGCATTATCAGCAGTTAATGATTTAAGACGCTATGTAACTTCTTTGAATCAAGCGAAGACGCACTGCGAAAATTAAATTACATTGAAAATCTTGTAATTTCTAATGCCTCAAAATCTTTTTGTCAAACTAAAATAAGTGATTACTTTAAGTAATGTATTAATAATAAACAATTTTTTTTTTATATTTTTAAATATTTTTAATTTTTTCTTATTTAAAAATGTATCTAGTAGTAAGTATATTAAATAAAGAAAATATACAACATTTTATTTAGGTAATTTTTAAATGTTAAATTCAATACGTAGGTATTCAAAATAATAATAGAATATAATAAATCATAATGGCACGTTGTCCCCTTTCCCGCATAATACGCTTGCCCGCCTAAGACGCGTTTTTGATTGGGTCCCTGCGAAATAGTCTTAAACGGGTTTTACTGTATTATGTTTTTTCTTAAACTTTGGTTATTAAGACTAATGAGTATTACTAGTGACTACTACTAATTGAGCAAATAGCGAAATCTTATAGGCTAGACTGTATTGTAACTGTAAATAACCAAACTTATCTTAACCAACAAAATGTAACATAAAATTGGTTACGTTACGTAGGCTCTTTTTTTTTAATTTATTTATTTAAGACAACACCCCGCACTAAGGAAATAATCTTTGTATTGCGGGGGACTTTACAAACATATAATTAACGGACGCAAATTACATCCAGACTCAGAACAACAATTTGTGGTTCGCACAAAGTATTGTCCCGCGTGGGATTCGAACCCCCGACACTGGCGCTATAGGTCGCTATCTTAACAACTACGCCATCTGTACAGCAGTGCTTTATAAGTAGGGGAGACCTAATAGAGTTGTGACAATTTTTATATAAAAATTATTATCTCAATATATAATGATGCTATGATTTTGAACTCTATATCCTACTTTACCTTAGTTATTGCTCTTTTAAAAACAGTCATCAACTTCAAAAAAAGATACAAGGTTTCTGAGAAATTCCTCGCAAAGTAAAACTACTCCCTTTGTCACAACTCTCCTAATACCGAGGTAAGTTGTGACAAGTACCAAGGTAAGTTCTGACAGCCATGAATTTGATAGATAAAGATACTTTTATATGAATTATAAACGGAATACGCATTGTTTTGCAGAAAAGTACTTTTATTGTCAATTTTGATATAATTTGTAGGAACTAACATAATATTTAACATTAACATAACAAGCATTTTTTTTATAAATAATTATAGTATTATTACGAGATCAAGGATTTTAAAATCAGTGGAAAATCTTAATTTAATCTGATAAACAATTATGAGAGACGTACTGCAGTTCGCCTCCTGTGCAATCTTCATAAGACCAACTTTGTATTCCAGGCACTGATGGGTTTAGTGCCTGGAATACATTTGATCTACCTCTGGCATAGGACTCAAAGCACCATAAGCAGAAACAATCATTTTCTGCGTCTTCTTTCGCACCACCTCTATTATTATTCTTGTTGTTCTTGTTCAAGGACAGGCCTTGGTTTTTTAGGTTTATTCTTTTCTTACCTTAGAACACACTTTTTAACTTTCGACTTATTTCCGTTTCATTGACGTTCCAAATAACTTCTACATTTAATATTTTTTTTTGCTCTTATGTAAACACTATTAAACTAGCATAAGGCATAGATGCAGCCATATCATATTCTTTATTTTAGAAAGCCTGTTTCTTCTTTATATATCTTTGCAAAGATATATGGTTGAGATTGTGAGAGGATGCGGGCTTTCGAAGACTAGGTCAAAGTCTAAGTCGTAACGAAATTGCCGAAACGCCAATTCTTAACCTACGACGCCAGCCATTCTCCTCTCAGTCTTTCGTTTATATTTATTAGACATTCTGAAAAAAAATCAGCACAACACCGTTTGGTGTTGTGCTGATTTTTTTCACATGCCCAAATAAATTTCTGTAAAAAATTACATATTTAACAGGGAATTAAATTGCCGATCACCTTTTATATCAAACTTAAGTTATAAGAGTTGATTAGAAAAACAAACATATACATAAACATAATAAAAACATTACAAAAAGCATGTTAAATAAGCTCACCAGAAAATAAAAGTAAAATAGGAGACTTGTGACAGCGTGTCACAACTCTCCTATGGGCCAAAAATCGCGACCTATACAAGATAATAATTTGTAATTTTAAAACAAGATGCAAACAAAATAAAAGAATGCCACGTGTTGAAACTTCAAAAACAATAATATGGAAACAATATGATCACGATTTAAATGCATTCAAAATATTGATAAAAAACTTACTTGTCGGTGTTTTTTGCCATGCAAACGCCGTACTCACACAACCACTTGCCGTGTACCTTTAGTGCATAATTTGTCAAGTAGCACATCACTAAAAAGACGATTATGCACTTTTACCACCTCGTTAACGGTCATAGGTTCCGAGAAACCGTCCTTGTCACAACTCTCCTCTGTCATAACTCTCCCAGGTCTCCCCTATACTAGCAACCCGCCCTCGCTTCACTTCGGTTTCAGTCGCTTTACCCGCGGCATAGTTCCCGTTCCTGTGAGAATACCGGGATAAAATATAGCATATGTTACTCCCTGATATTATAGCTTTCCATTGGTGAAAGAATTTTTGAAATCGGTTCAGTGGTTTAAGCGTGAAAGCGTTACAAACAAACAAACAAATAAACAAACAAACAAACATCCTTACTTTCGCATTTATAATATTAGTATGGATTTAATCAATCAATTCATTTGTTTTGTGAAATATGGGTAAGTATAATGTATTAGTAGTTGCAGGTAGATAATGTATCACCATATTTGACGCCGGGCCCGGTTGGTGCCTAAAAGGGCACCGGGCCCGGGCGGGCCCGGTTTGAAATCTCTAGTTGTAACTAGGTTGTAATCACATAACTATATTAGTTACATTAGCATAGGTTTTTACATTTCAAGATTTCCTTATGTTGAAATGCCTTCTTATCTTGGTTGTCTAAAATAGAAAATGAAAGAAAATCGTATTTTAGATTTCTTTATTATGACTTAGGAACAAAATTTTAAATTATAATAATTCGCTATATATTTCCGTGTGTTGATGGAGTAAGAATACAATCTCGTGTATGTCTTATAAAGCGACTATGGGATATAAAATGCACATAAAATCTGTACAAGAGAAGGATAACTTGAAATGAAACCCTATACCAACATGTCTGACCAGCATAGTATAATAGGTCAAAAACGGGACCATTGTGGAGGAGGCTCGAGCCCCACAGTGGGATGTATGTGGGCTGTAATGATGATAATATATCTGATTTATATAAATTTCCATTCTCAGCCTATTTATATACCACCTTTAGACTTGGACCTCCGCCATATTGCAACAGAAATTGACGTTTTATACCACGCAGGTCAGGTAGGTGGGATTGAATATTATACATTTTATCTGCCGTAATTCCATCAAACTGTGACGTTCTTAAATTATAAACATACAATTAGTAGTAAGGTTATCGATGTCCTATGCTTTCTAACTACAACAACGCCAAATAATAATACCCATATTATATTCACTAAACAATCTATTTTAAGTATATGTATACATTCCATCTATTTTGTCCTTTTGTTTCAGAGGGGAATCAGAATAAACGAGGCCCACATCAAGCCTTACCGACATTAAAAGTTCAAAATTTTCTTTTTCTTCCGTAATTCACACGTTTCTCCACTCATCATTTGTCATTGGCAGAATTGTCGACACTGGCACGCTTGCCATTAGGAAAAATTGAATTGAATATTATTTATAACTTCAATCCTAAGCAGAATGATTGTATAATTAATCAATTGTAAACTGAAAACATTTTGGGGTCATTGCTATTCAATGTTCGATCAGTAGATTTTAGATAGATTTCGGACCGGAGTTACAACCTTAGTAGATACGGCATTCATCAATTACAGTGAAGTAATTAGGATGAAATGTTAATTTGACTGAGAGGGTAAACTGTCAATGAATAAATGTTAAAGTAATTTAGAAACGTAACTACCACGTTTAATTAAGGCGTTACTTTTTCGCTTCGTATTATTATACATATACATATACTAGCTGATCCAACAGACGTTGTTCTATTCAAATAAAATAAAAACAGCACCATCTACCGGGTCCAATTGTAAATCTAAACCATCCTCAAATTTCCTTGAACTCACATAAAAAAATTTGTCAACATCGGTCTAGCCGTTTAGGAGGAGTTCAGTGACATACACACGTACAAAAGAAATATATACATAAATATAGCTGACCCAACAGATGTTGTTCTGTTCAAATAAAATAAAAACAGCGCCACATACCGGGTCCAATCGTAAATCTAAACCATCCTCAAATCCCCTTGAACTCACATAAAAAATTTCGTCAACATCGGTCCAGTCGTTTAGGAGGAGTTCAATGACATACACACGTACATAAGGATTATATACAATAAAGACTAGCTGACCCAACAAACGTTGTTCTGTTCACATAAGCGCCACCTACCGAGTCTAATTGTGAATCTAAACCATTCTCGAATCTCCTTGAACATGCAAAAAAAATTTCACTAACATCGGTCTAGCTGTTTAGGAGGAGTTCAGTGACATAAACACGTACATAAGAAATTTAGATACAACTAGCAACCAGCCTTCGCTTCGCTTTGGTTTCAGTAATCTTTCCTGCATAGTTCACGTTCCCGTGGGAATACCGGGATAAAATGTAGCCTACTCCCTGATATTATAGCTTTCCATTGGTGAAAATTTTTTGAAATCGGTCCTGCCGTTTTGAAGATTACCCGGAACAAACAGACAGACAGACAAAAAAATATAAAGTGTATTTTAGGCATATGTATAGCAAATAAACGTGTGAACATGAAAAAAGCCTATTATTTTGATATTACAAACAGACACTCCAATTTTATTTATTGGCATAGAAGAAAAAGAAGAGATATATTATACATACGAGTATATTTCATCATGAAAGATCTATTATCATTCTGTATAAATTTTAGTATTTTAGTGTACAAGTTTGTGAGTAAGTTATCCTGTAATAAAACTCGAAAATGTACTCAAGTTTTACATGGGCATCGTAGACCCCATAAAAATTGTGAGAAATAACAAGAGACTACAAGTGAAAAAGCTCAAAGTATAATCCTATGTCAACCTTGATTTAGCGCAGTATAATAAATAAAAGACTGCTGTGTGGTAGCGGCTTCGAATACTACCAACCCTTGCTTTGCTCGTGGGTGTCGTAAAAGACGACTAAGAGCTCTAGATTGACCCGGACCAACTCCATCTGGTACCATTTGGGTCAACGATTACATTCCCAAGGAGGGTTGACGTCAGGCAGGCGGCCAGTCATAAAAGTCATTGCCGAAACTTTTTGCAATATGTCAAAACAGATGACATATTGCGTCGACCCCAATTAATTGGGATAAGAGCAAGATGATGATGAATAAATAAAAGATTTATTTTCCACTATGGAGAAGGTAATAATTCTATTTACTTAATCTACATTATTCCGTGTGGTGAAGGAGTTAGAATACAATTCACCACCCCCTCTCTTACCCGTGGGCGACGTAATACACGACTAAGGGATTATAATATGCTTTTCTTTATTGATTTTTTTTTGTTTTGTACTAATATTACAAAATTTATACATGTATACAATTTCGAAGGACATCACACTGGAGCTAATACTATATGATGTACGAAGTACAAAATTATATATATTTAAAAGATTTAAAAAAAGTGACAGCACGCTGAGTTTCTCGCCAGATCTTCTCAGCTTGTGGGCGCATTCCGATCCGGTGGTAGGTTATTGTATTGTGTTTAAATAATGTTTAAACTTGACAATATGTAAGTGCCCTTTAGAGGCTTATGCAGAATAAATGATTTTATTATTTTTGATTTGATACAACATCTATGCAAAAGAAGGAAAACAAACAAAACCTTATGCCAACATGTCTGACCGGCGTGGTATAGTAAGTCAAATTCCCTCCAATTGTGGAGGAGGCCCGAGCCCAAATGTAACGTATGTGGGCTGCGATGATGATGATCATGATGAGGACCATACTGTCGACAGTCGTCTGTTTACAGCCGCGGGCGTCTGGCGTTGTTCTGTCCGGAGTGGTACCAAACATGAACAGAAAATCGATATCTGAGTAGTAGCAATTTGGTAGGAGGGAGAGCACACCGCCCTCTCACCACTGCAATTGCGATGAGGATACGGCGCAACGTGGGATAGGCAGCACCTTGAACTCATCGCAATCGTCGGTGCCGACCTGACGCTACCGACCATCATTAGGTAGATGCTCGCCATGTTGATACGACTTACATGAAATTGCTTCTCGTCCAAACCTATAAGAGTTTTCACTTCAAAAATATTTAACGAAAGATTTTACAAAATTCTCCCAAGGAAAAATATTACCCCGAGACGTCATTGCCGAAGGGCAGTCCGGCTGTAGAGGCCTCGGTACGGTGTCTGGACCGTAGAGGCCATCCGGCCGGTGCTGATGCAGTGGCTAAAACGGCGGCAGGGGGTGCTCTCCTTCCGACTAGTGCAGGTTTTGACGGGGCACGGATGCTTCGGAAAATACCTGGTCGCTAGGAGGAAGAGTACACCGTCCTGCCACCACTGCGATTGGGACGAGGACATCGCGCAGCATACGCTCGAGGTTTGTGCTGCCTGGGCAGGGCAGCGTCGTGAACTCGTCGCAATCATCGGTGCCGACCTAACGCTGCCGACCATCGCCAGGGCGAAGCTCGACAGCGTCAGGAACTAGGACGCGGTCGCAGCCTTTTGCGAGGCAGTAGTCTCGCGGAAGGAGGCGGCGGGTCGTTAATGGAGGAGCGCAGCCTCGACGAAGCGACCCGCCGCCGGCGACTAGGGCGGCGTAGGCGCGACTATCTGCACCTCATGCCGTCTTAGCCGAGGCAGCGGGTGACGTGACTGGGGAATTAATCCGTCCCCCACCGAGAGGCCGACCGCGTGAGAAAAGACCGACGTCCTCCCTGAGGGGGAGACGTCGATCGATGAGAGGGTACTCCTCAGGGGGTATTCCGTCGGGCCGACCACTGACGACAAATAACCCTGCTCCAGTGCTCGGTCCAACGACGAATGCGACGTGTTGTTCGGGTGGGTTGCGGGTGTGCGTGCTTACGCCGCTCTGTCCTCCCGGACGGAGTGGTGCGAGGAGTGCGCAGACCGCGACCCACCCCAAAAAAAAAAGAAAGGCAGTCCGGCTGGAGAGACTTCGGTTCGGTATCCGGACCGTCGAGGCCTTCCGGCTGGTGCTGATGTAGTGGTTGGAGCGGCACGGGAAAGGGATATTGATGGGAGAGGGTATTCCGTCGGGCCGACCATTGAAGTCAAGGAACTCTGCACGGTGGTCGGCCCAACGATGAAAGCGACGTGCTATCGGGTGGGTTACGCGGTCGCGCGACGCCCCTCGGTCGCCCTGGACGGAGCCGGGTGGCGGGTGCGCTGACCGTGGCTCAACCCAAAGAAAAAAGGAAAAATATTACTAGAATAAAATTTATACTATCTGTGTTAATCCAGGGAATGGTCTATCGATGTGCCAATTTTTATCTAAGTCTTTTGACGCGTTTTTAACGATTTACGGCTAATATTCAAGTTTGCTGCCTGCTTGCGTGCGCAAGCGTGTACATAGAAACATACAATTTTGACAATAGTTTCTTTTTATGATGTGGACATACTCGTACATCTTTTGTTCGGTAACTTGTAAAACTCAGTATTCTGGTAACTTTATTGTCATGATTGTACAACTCTAAACAAAATGATTTTGAAACTTGTAATGACACGAATCCTATTAACACTTTGGCTCAACTTGTGAATTAGAAAGTTTGCAAACGCGTGCTTGTTATTGAAACAATATGGCATTCGAACGACTCAGTAATCAAGCATTTATCAATAGTTATTATTGCCAACACTATTAGGGTTAAAACAACACTTGTAATCTACAACACCGTAGCAGATACTGTGTTTGCAATTAGTGATGGTTCGCTTCACTGAACGTTAATGAGGCATGATGGTGTGATATTTAATCTCTTGCTAAATTGCTCGCTATCGAAGATAAACAAATTAAAATAGTCAAGGGCGCTATTGATCGATGAATGCTATATTAGTGTTTATCAGTGAAGTTTTATATTGCTTTACTTTATTCTTTTGAGTGAAGTAAAAGTCCATGTGGTTACGGAGTAAGAATACAATTAACCAACCCCTTTTACCCGTAAATGTCGGAAAAGACCACTAAGGGATATATGTATGTAGGTAACATCGATACAAGAGAGAAAAATTCGATATAGAACTCTTTTCCAATACGTCTGACCAAAATGAACTTGTAAGTCAATTCCCATTTCATAGTACAGCAGATCTGAGCCAGAACAGTGGAACTTATAAAGTCTGAGATTAATGATAAATTATAAAAAATACCATCATTATATGAAAGAAAAGAAAATTATGAATAAAAGCTTTTTACCTTGCCTTTTAGTCAAACCTAATGACTAGGACGTGCAGATCTATTAAATAATATCTGAAAATAGGTTAAGTACCTATTTGAAGCGAACTTAATTGTAATGGCTGATAAATGGTATGCAAGTTAATATTTAAGGATGTTATAAATAGTTTGAAGTTGGGAACTGCATGAAAAAAGGTATTACTTATACATATGTAGTTCTATATGTGGTAGAACCATACTGACATTTCCGTGTAGTGACAGAGTAAGAATATAATTCACCACTCCCTATCTTGCCCGTGGATGTCATAAAAGACGACTGTGAAATATAATATGCACATAACATCTGTGCAAGAGAAGTAAAACTCGAAATGAAACCCTATACCAACATGTCTGACACCAACATGTTTGGCAACCCAACCCGCTTGCCAAACGTGGCGATTACGATGAGAAGATCATCGAGGTGGACGTAGTATTGAGCAAAATCCGACGGGACTTTGTGTATTATCAGAAACTTGCTTTTCTACGTTGGAGCGATCAACCGTATCACGGCGGTATAAGGTTTATCGACCACAAGTCTCTCGTATACAACGTGGAAATTTTTTAACAGAATATCTCGAAAGGCATTCATGCGTTTAAAACCCAGTTCGCGGTGGTTATAGAAGACTTTAAAGCAAAATTGGGCAAAGGTATTGATGATGAGTTGAGGGTGGGGAAGTATACGGGTGTCCCGTAAATAGTGGACCAACTATCTATGAGGGGTAGCCAGACTTATTGTCTAACAAAAATACTCAAATTTATTGTCCTAGGTCTTGTAGTTATGAAGTTAGGATTTTTTTATTAAATGTGATGAAAATGTCATCCATGTGGGCATTTTCATAAAAATGTACAAGGGCGTTTTCAGGCCTGTCTCTCTAAAACATTACCTTTTTTAAACAATTAATTTTATTTGAAACTAGCACAAAATTTTACATTAGGTTTATTGTACATTTAAGTAATATTTTATAATATTATTTAAGCCAATTCATCATCATCATCTTGCTCTTATCCCAATTACTTGGGGTCGACGCAATATGTCATCTGTTTTGACATATTGCAAAAAGTTTCGGCAATGACTTTTATGACCAGCCGCCTGACTGACGTCAACCCTCCTTGGGAATTTAATCGTTGACCCAAATGGTACCAGATGGAGTTGGTCCGGGTCAATCTAGGGCTCTTAGTCGTCTTTTACGACACCCACGAGCAAAGCAAGGGTTGGTAGTATTCGAAGCCGCTACCACACAGCACAAACCAATTATAGTATAATTTTTCGATTAAAAAATAATATAACAACAGATTGCTATCATTTTATCGTGTCCCTTTGTAGCCAGACGATATTTCAACACTGAATTTACATATTAGTTGTAATAATTTGCTCAGTGCCGTATTTTATTTTTCTGGTAGATAGTGTAGGTATAGTGTAAGATATCTTGAATGAACTTTATACTTTGTTAACTTAAAATCATTGCCGGGCACTTATCACCCTTGTGAGTAATTCTAGTTGATTTATAACGTGAATGAATGTTAGATTTATGGGCTTCATAAATTAATAATTCAGTGTAATGATGGAGTAAGAACATAATTCATAACGCCTTATTTTCCCACGCATATAGTGAAAGAAAACTGAGTTATATGAGTGGATAAATTATACTCAGAATAAAAACTATATCAAATAATCTTACTATCTCAACTCATACATTATGTCCTACTCCTGGACTCGATCGTCCTTTACAATTATTATTTATTAGGGAAATTAACCTATTTACTACGCTGGTCACAAGAATTCTTTGTTTTTATTGCAAACGGTGGTAAACGGCCAAACAGTACACCTGATGGTAAGTGTTGCTATCGCTCATGGACCTTTGCTAGTCCGCTGTCTACCATGAAGAAAGTGAACGGAGTGTGAATGTGGGGAATGAGATTTGGTGAAACTAAACACACCACACGCAAATACCCTCAGAAATTTGTGCTTTCGGCTCTCTCGCTCACTGAACGAAGCGCAGTAACAAATTGCTACTACTAGGACGTCGTTTCTACAGACCCGCAACGAACCGGCGCGCGACTGTAGACAAACGATTGTCAACAGTGAGGTCCTACCACTGCCATAATTCTGATAGATAAGGACCAAATATTCTGAAGTGCGTAAATTAGGTTAATTGCCCTCTCTCTTATCATCAGAATCATCTCTCTTTTGTAGATAAGAAAAACCTATAATAAAACATTAATAGACAATGAATATCCGTGTGGTGACGGAGTAAGAATACTCTTCACTATTCCCTGTCTTACTCGTGGATGTCTCACAAAACGACTTGGGGATGCAACATGTCTTTGCAAGAGAAGGAAAACTCGAAATGAAACTCTATACTAACCCATATCAACGCGGTATAATAGGTCAATATCCCTCCTATTACGGAGGTGGCTCGAGCCCAGCAGTGCGATGTATGTATATGAGCTGTGATGAATAAATGAATGAATAAAGTAACGAGTGCCATTAAATTACTTAATAATAAACATTCTACCTTATTATGTATAGACATTCAATAATACTTACACTTTCTTACACTTTCTTTTAATTTCTGCGACATATAAATAGAAAGGCAATCGAGAATATTTATAAAAGAAATCCAACACCAAATTTAACCAACATTTTAACAGCAATAAGATTTACGCTATCTCCTTTTATGAGTGGTAAAAGAAAATACGGCCTTCAATTTTATCGAAACCGCATAGTCTTTATAATTTATATACATTTACCTTAATACCATTTTTTTTTAAATCATAACACTCATTAAAATAGCTAGTTGTTGAAAACCTACAAAATTAACTACTTAAAAATATTTATATTTTCGTGTTCGAGGCAAATTATTGTTATGATATATGTACCTATATCACTTAAAAGTTTAATTTATTCCTTTTTTAAAAATATGTAAGTATAGTCGGACTGCCTAGGCGACACAGTTTTCGAATTGGTCAACTTGTTAAGCCGTTAATAATAATACAATATCGTTCCATATACAGGTATCGTAAACTACAGTAATTAATAAACTTATATTGTTTTCGTAGTTTAATACAAACTATGAGAACAAAACAGGATAAATTATTCTCTGGAGCACGCTTACAATCAAGTTTAGACCCGCAGCTGAAGATTTGTACAGTTATCTATGGGATTGCGGATTCCACAACCCCTATCTTTTAACGTTAATTGCGTAATTTAGCTTCTTATTATTATTCTGGCAGATAATAAGGAAGTATTAAGATACCCAAAGGGGTACCCAGGGTATGATAAAACAAAGCGATTTTAAAAGATTTAAAAGCCTTAACTCTTTCAAAAAATTAAGGATATATCTTTAAATTCAAGCATATAATAAAGAGAATATTAACTTTATGTATATTAACGATTATTAAAGCACATCTTAATAAATCTTCATTGGTCACGCAAAAATTTCAAGTTTGGGCCTACGGCATAGAACTGAACATTTCTATGTTTTTATTCAAGTTAAACGTAGGTATTGTACTATTGTCTTTTCTGCGCTTCCTATTAAGTTAACCTATCTGTAATACTACTAGCAGTTACCCGTAGTTTTACTCGCGTAGATATATGTATATCTATTAAAATAGAGCTCGTAAATGTTATATAAATAAATAATTGTGACTTGAATTAATTAAAATATTAAATGTCATACAAAATATATTTCAATTGTTGTTCAACTGTTGATGAATTACGTTTGGCGTATTTCCATTTAGGGCTAAGGGGACTAATCTAATGATTTCTAATATTTACGCGACCATTAAAGATTTAAAACAAAGATTTTTTAAAGGTTTTATGGCGCTTGTATTTGATTTTTAATTATCTGAATCGGACAGTTTATAGCGTTAATGGTTAACTCTGAAAAGTTCGGAGGCCTTTTCGGAGTCCTCTCGTCCGGAGTCTCTTCCTCTAATTGTGATATTTAAAATAAAAAATTAAAAAGTTTCTATATTTAATTACTTTATGAACTGCCTAAAATAAGTTTTTATATTATTATCCGAAATAAAGGATCTTGAAGTTAGTGTCAATGTTATTGGTGAAATTATTATATTTATCAATTTTGTTAACATCATAGTAATATATATGTAGTATATTGATGTATGTAACCATTTTGTATGGCTTCAACATATATTGCCACAGATGACTGTCAGATGTTCTACCTTATAGGAGCCCATCAACTACCTCGTTCATAGTTAGAGAGAAAGTGACTACAATACTACCACCTCAAGGTAACTACCAGGTACAAGGTTTAATTTTGAGTTATCCTTCTCCTACATAGATGTTTAATGCATATTATATCTATTACCTTTACAGTACCTACGAGTAAAATAGCGAATGGTGAATTATATTCTTACCTCGTCACCATATACAAAATTAATACTGTATTCCTTTTTAAATTACAATTATAATGTTACTATTTTTTTAAGACATCGCCCTGCACTTAAAATAATCCTTGTATTGCTGGAGACTTCACAAACATATAATTAACGGACACAAGTTATATCCAGACTCAGAACAATTGTGGATCGCACAAAGTGCTGTCCCGCATATTCGAACCCGTGACACTGGCACGGTAAGTAGGTATCTTAACCTAATGGTTACAGCACAGATGGCGTAATCGCCATCTGTGCATTTAATTAAGTCGCTTTCTAGTGTAGCTGTCTGGGTAGAATTTTGTAAATGATTTTACACTAACTTCCCGATGGCTTTCTCGAAGAATTTATCTTGAAAATGAAATGAGAAAAAAGAAGAAGAAAACCAAAAGGAGAAAATAATGACTTTATTCTAAAAACATGGTACCTACATTAATCGTTTTATGTAAATTGATTATATGTATCCTTACTAATATTATAAATGCGAAAGTAAGATTGTTTGTTACGCTTTCACGCTTACACCATCGAACCGATTACAAAAATTTTTCATTAAGAGAAAGCTATAATATCAGGCAGTAACATAGGCTATATTTTATCCCGGTATTCCCACTGCAACGGGAAGTACGCGGGTAAGTTAATTGAAACCGAAGCGAAGCGAGGGCGGTTTGCTAGTATAAGTATAAAACTTTGATTAAAAAAGAAGACCGTTAAGTTAGTAGAACATTAATTTTTAAGATAAAAAATCTCTCATCGTAAATCTTCTCGAAGACTGAAACGACATCGTAATAGGAATATTAAAAATCAAGCACCCAAGACGGATACTTCCTTGACTCACACAGCTTCAAGACATCTTAAACTGAATCAGCGTTATAAACTGAACGAGATTGAGTGGCATGAATTTATAATTAAGCTGAGTTTGTGTATTTGAACCGTAATAATTTTCATGTTTTACATGGGATCATAAATTATTAAATTTAATTTGATTTATAAATACAATTAATAATAGCAGAAGTGGAAATATTCTGTCATACAGGCTACTATGGGGAAAGAAAATTTCTTGATAAAATTTATATCTTTTTTTTTTTGGGGGCCGGCCGGCGCGCTCCTCGCACCACTCCGTCCGGGGCGATAGAGGGGCGTGACACGTTGCCTTCGTCATTGGGCCGACCACCGGAGCAAGGTGACTTGACGTCAGTAATCGGCCCGACGGATTACTCCTTGGGGGAGTACCCACCCATCAACCGGCCTCCCTCCCTCGGGGACGATGTCAGTCTTTCCTCGCGCGGTTGGCCTCTCGGCGGGTGATGGAATAACTCCACGGCCCATTCACCCGCGGCTTCGGCTAGGGTGACATCAGGCGTAGGTAATCGCGCCTGCGCTACCCCAGTCGCCGGTGGCAGTTCCCGTCGTCGAGGAGACACTCCTCGCGCACGCGCTCCGCCGCCTCTTTCTGCGAGACTACTATCACGCAGAAGGCTGCGACTGCGTCCCAATTCCCGCGATGCTGTCGAGCATCGCCCTGGTGATGGTCAGCAGCGTCAGGTCGGCACCGATGATTGCTACGAGTAAAATGTACATATCTAAGAATTAATAATTTATATTATAAGTATTCTCCGTGTGGTGACGAAGTAAGAATACAATTCCCCACTTCCTATCTTGGATACGTGGATGTCATAAAAAACGACTAAGGGATATAATATATACGCATATAACATCAATGCAAAAGAAGAAAACTCGAAACAAAACCCTATTTCAACCTATCTATCCAGCATATTAATAAGGTCAATTTCCCTCGTAATGTGGAGGAGGCTTGAGCCCAGCAGTGGCACGTCAATAACTTTAAATTAAAAAAAAAAAATCTATTTTACATTGTCGAAGAATTTCGTCACTCGGAGAAAACGTTAAATTATCGATTGTGGCTATAATCAATATATGGACAGTTGATATATTAAATCGATACCCTTCAACATTCATACCCTTAAGTACCTCTTAAATCGCCAGTGGCTCTGCGGAAAAGTAGTTTTGTTAAAACTTGGTATACTAGAAACGAAAACACTCCGTGTGGTGACGGAGTAAGAATACAATTTACCACCCCCTTCCTTGCTCGTGGGTAAGGTAAAAGACAACTAATGGATATAATATGCATAAAACAACCATGTAAGAGATGGAAAACGTGAAATAAAACCTTACACCAAGACGTCTGACCAGCATGGTATTGTAGATCAATTTCCTCCCATTGTGAAGGAGGTTCGAGTTCAAGTTTGCACTGTCGTTTAGTGAACTATTTTAATTGATCAATTAAAATTCAATCATTTATATTGTGCGGGACGGGCCTCCAGACAAATGTGCTGTAGTCGGCTGACGTCCCGGTTGGTCGCTGGTTCGGTGGTTTATGTGGACTGTATCTTCGGGTTCGGTTCCCTACTGGCGGGTTTCAGTGAAGAAATAAAACGATCGATTTTGAAGTAACTTGCACATCGGACGAATATTACACCGTTGCTGCCTAGCCCCTGAATGTTAATGCTTGAAGTTCGCTATTTCTTCATACTATTTCTTCATACTGTGGTTTCAAGCTTCCATCGCGCGCCGCTAGGTATCTTCGGTAGTCTATGCTACGATGTGTTCATTAAAACGAGGGGCTTAGGCACCTCGAGGTGTTACCGTAACGACAGCCGCGAGGCTGTTAGTGTAATCGGTTGTCGCGTTCGTCCGATTTGTGCTATGATTTTATTGAATAATTAACTATAACGCTAAAACTATTACAGATATGCTTACATTCTATATACTATTCTATTTATCTAAGACACATCTATCTGTTTCAGTAGTGGCCGCGACCCTAGGTAGTAAAATAGGCTTTATACAAGCACTAAAAACTATTATTTTATACTATCAGCATTGTTTTTCTATCTTTATTACGCTATATCTCGCAAGTTATAATACCTAGGGTGTTGGTTCTTACTGCATTCGATAGGTCCTAGCGTATATTTCAATAAAACACCAAGAATATTTATGTTTATTGCAAATTTGACACTATAAACAACAAAAATTACAACGTAACTAAGTACAATTATGCTTTTACATAAATTAAGAAAAACAAACAGTTATAGGCTATTTTAATACTATTTTTACTACAATATAACGTATAATTAATCTACTTTAATGTTCATTACTCACATCGTTTATTTAGCACTGTACACATTAATTCGTAATGTTTACATCTTACGAATTTCGCTATGTATTTGGAGCGCCCTGATTGGTCGATATTCGTTACGCACTCCTATCGGGCGATACACTTTGAGTTAGTTAATTTTCACGGTATTCTTATCACTATACTTTTTCTCAAAAATTCACTATTATATTACAGTTCGTTTTTTAAGCACTATCACGGTATTTTACACTTGTCGCGAACACATATCATGTCAATATATTATTATAAACACATATTTGTGGGTAGCAAGAAAATTGGAACTAACAGTAATAACCATAGATAAAATATCTATCCTTTAGTGACTGGTTAGGAATACAATATTTCACCTTCCCTTACTCGAATAATTAAAAAATTATAACCACTAACAGTAGTTAGTGGTTATAATTATAATTCGCATGCTTGATAAGCAGGTTGGAGATAGTAATCGCCAACCTGCTTATCAAGCATGCGAACATTCCTTATTCCGGTAAGCTTATGTCCAACATATAAGAGAAACACCAATCTAAATATATACAATTTGTTACATGTAAATCTCCATAATTACACTTTGATAAATATGCTTAGCTTACCAACTTAACCTTTTAAAAAAAGTGATAAACCTACAACTAAATGCTACAATTTTTAGCAATAATGATATATTGTAATTGAATGCGGTCTCCACGTTCTGAATCACTTTTTATTAAGGGTTTTCCGCTACTAAACCAATCATGCGTAGCTACCAATGTTTTCAGAGCACACTTTGAATTATCAATTCTCCATAGGCAATAATGAATAGTCTAAGTTGATAACGTTGATGAATAAAATATAAGAAATTGTTTGTAACAAATTCTTAATCCGATGCAATAGTGAGAAATGCCGATCGACTTTATAAATTTTTTGTTAGTCTTATAAAAATATTGATATTCATAATTTTCTGGTCCATAAACTTTTCGTTACACTAAGTGAACCTCTCATTTTTATAGGATGGATCTGCAAAGGGTAAGTTGTACTAAAACTGAAATAATATCAATTTTTATAGTATCATGTATGTTTTACACACTATAATTTTAATTCATTAGTTCAATAACGTCTTGTCTATCGATTTTATGGTTACTTAGTTTCTTAACATAGATTTGACTGAAGTGATCAGTGCTTTATTTTTCTATTTCTTTTTGTTTATTTTTATATAATGCTGATGAAAGAAATAGTGGATTGCTACCATGTATCAATACGTGCTTATTAGCTAGGACGGAAAAACTAATACAACGAGTGCAAAATGCTTGCGCCCGTTATTGCTATGATATTCCTCGCCATGTACATATCACACCTTTTTTGAACGCAGGTAACCTTATGAAAATGTCAGCACGTAGGCATCTCCATCTAGCTACGCTTTTGTTCGGTATTGTTTCTCATAAAAAACCTATATATCTTTATGAGAAGATAAGCTGGTCTCGAAAAAATAATAGTTACATAACTAGAGCATCAACATACCTGATGAATACTCAGAAACATCAAACTACTGCCTTTCGCGGTAGCTTTAGGTTTGCAGCAAGTCGTTGCTGGAATGTACATCAACCCCCTTTATTGCATTCAAAAACTACAAGGGTTTGCCAAAAAAGACTTAAGCTAATCCTACTTGAAAATCAAAAATTGATACCTTAATATTCTGTATACAGACCACAAATTTACTGTAGTTATTTCTCGTTCTATTTCATCAAGGACTCATCCTAGCTAACCACAAAATTTATGTACATCGGTTTCTTCTTTATACTATTAATGTTTATTTTATTATAAATTCTATATGTCTTTATTAAATAATTTGTTTCTTTTACTTAAGCTATTCTATGTGATAATTATGATATTTTTTACAAACTAGAATATGATATGGTATGGTATGGTATGGTATGGTAGTATTAATTTATTTCATTCTTAATTTAATGTTACTATTTCAAATATTACTATTTAACTTTTTTTAAATATATTTGTTTTGGATATATTGTTGCTTCCGCGACTTGATTGTACGGGTCCATCAGAATATCAGCGGTGTAGTATCATATTTACTGTACCATAAGCTGAGATGGGCACCACATTTTGGTCTCACATATTCGACTCCTTGTTTTTAGTTAGTAGTTCTTATTTCTTTCATTGGTGTCTATATTGTGTGAGGTTTACAAAATAAAATTTCTTTCTTTCTTTCTATCATCTAATTTAATCAATTACTTGTTTCTTACAAATTCTGTCTTGGATTTCTATAATTTTCTTATTTTATATACGTATACTGCAAGCTAATTGTTCGATATTCATATAATAAAGATGAATATAAATATAAAGATTAATATCGAATAATTAGCTTGCCGTATATTTATAAATATAAATAATATATATTTATTGCGTACGTGTGTGGGTATGTCATTGAACTCCTCCTAAATGGCTGGACCAATGTTGATGATATTTTTTGTGTATGTTTAAGGGAATTCGAGAATGGTTTAGAATCACAATTGGACCCGGTAGGTGAGATTTCTGTGGATTTCAAGATGAATTCCTTTTATTCTATTTGAACAGAGCAACGTCTGTTGGGTCAACTATTATGACATAACAAGCTCTGTTGATTACGCAAGTATTACACATTGTAAATAAAACTATGTTACGGATTTTATCGCGCTTGTATTTTATTTTTGATTCAAAGAAGACCTCTACCTGACATTTATTTGCGCAGGTTAACAGCATCGAACATAAAATACACGACCGAGTTATCTACGAGTATTAATCTTCGATAGTCTTTATTGGGCAGCGATTTCTACTCCTAGTAATATTCTTCGACGTGACATTTGCGAAACATCTTATTTTTAGCAGTTATTTTTATATTCTATAGGGTATAAAGAGAACCTATAGAAGTCATGAGGACTGCCGACAGAAGTGAAAATTAAAAACTGTGAACAAACAATTGTTATTTTTGGATATTGAAATTAATTGTTTGATTTTAAATTAAAATTTGTAAAACAAAACGTTTTACAATTATCTGGTTTTGACATCTATCGGCACAGATATAGTAACAGGTGACATTGCCATGTTCTCCAAGCGCTATAATATGTTCATCTTCAAATGAGTTTCAAGAACGGCTCTCCCGGAATCTTGACGAGGATGTCAAAATGTCATGTACGCGTAGCACTTTTAAATTTTATTCATTATTTTAGTGTTTTACAGTGTTATATTGAATAATTTTGTTGATATTTTATGTAATATAATGCAGATAAAATGCTGAGATATAGTTAATATGATATAATAGCGAATTACGTGTATTTTCACATTGTCAAAATTTCCAGAGGAAGCATGATTTGATTATCAGCTCCGAATCATTGCTAATAACTGACTAAAATATGAAGTCTAAAGACGTGAATAATCAATATTATAACTCGACACTGGCACCCATAGTTCATTATATTGTAACTTATTGCCATTACACAAGAAGAAAAAGAAGAAGAACAGCTCTTCGATTTTTAATAGGAATGTCAATATCAATTTTGATTTCCATAGTGTCCCCTTATACTTCAGATTATAGTTTAAAAATACTAAGCCCACCTTAAAAAAAAGGAATTATCGTAATCAGTTACCGATTGATAAAATTGATTGCACTTCAATAAAGGGGGATGCCAGATTTAGGCCCAGAGTGCACACGAAATTGGATACACTCAAAGGGTATATTAATATTTATCTTTGTTCCTTCTTGTATTTATTATTCTGTAAAAGTCGGCAATATTTTATCAAAATAATTAAACAAGTCAACGACTAAACTATGTAAAAGAACTTAGAAATACGTACATTGACATAAAAATGATGCCATTATAAAAAAAATATGTTGAAAGAGTAGATTAATTGAATTAATAATTTATTATCACTGTATTATTTAAATTGTTCATTTCTAACAAATATTCATAATATATTATAATATTAATCTACTACGTCTAATAATAATTATTATTTTCATCTTTACTAGAATTGCATAAAGTGACGTATAATATCGATATATCAATTTTTTGTATTTATTATGCCAACACCATATAGAAATTCAGAAATGCGGAAAATATGGTATATATGTATATATATACGTATATATGTATATATGCGTACACATGCAGAAAATATGGCATATCATCATCATCATCATCTTGCTCTTATCCCAATTACTTGGGGTCGACGCAATATGTCATCTGTTTTGACATATTGCAAAAAGTTTCGGCAAAGACTTTTATGACCGGCCGCCTGCCTGACGTCAACCCTCCTTGGGAATGTAATCGTTGACCCAAATGGTACCAGATGGAGTTGGTCCGGGTCAATCTAGGGCTCTTAGTCGTCTTTTACGACACCCACGAGCAAAGCAAGGGTTGGTAGTATTCGAAGCCGCTACCACACAGCAATAAATACGGCATATATGACAGTAATATAGTATTTAGGATGAGCAAGGCATCAAAGTAATATTTTTCCATCAGCTCAATTTTTGGATGATGTTTTATTAGTATATATGATCATGAGATTTATGAATAAAGGTGTAAAACCGAAATATAGTTTTGTAGTATTTTATTTCATTCCTAATTGATTGTACTTTTGACACATTTAATATTACTTCTACTGATGAGACAGATAAAAGAACATTTAATTACTTTAAAATGCCAAGTTTTTTGTAAGGCACTTCTTTTACTAATTAATTATTTACATTGGCTACTATTATTATCACTAGCCTTTATAGGTGTGCACTGTGGGCCTAAATTACTAAAGCGACTTGGCATGCCCCTTTCAACATAAAAACTTTCTTCACGTAGGTCGATAATTATTTTTTAAAAACATATCACTGTATTATGTTTTCAAAAAATAATAGTAGAGCCTTTAAAATAAATATCTGGTTACCGAGCTTTGCTCGGTATATTTTTGTAGAATTTATTTAGATATATATAAATAAAAAATTACAAAAAGGGAATAATAATAACACCAAGATTCGAACCGACGCTGTTTGGATGCTACAAAACTCAAAATTAAAACCGGTCGTTCCCCCAACTGAGCTACCGTAACTCTTGACATTTCCAACGAAATTTGAATTCATATTCTTTTAAAATTTAATGTCATTTATTGTTATGCTAAAAACACCGACAAAAGAACATTTTCTATAAATAAAACCTAGCTAGATCGATTTTTTGGACCCGAATCCTCTAGTATGCCACGTTTCAACAAAATCGTTGGAGCCGTTTCCGAGATCCTGAATATATATATATATATATATATATACAAGAATTGCTCGTTTAAAGATATAAGATTATTAAAAAATAAAATGATGAAATAATGAAAAAATATCAAACTTACAAAAAGATAATAATAATAACACCGAGATTCAATCCCACGCTGTATGAATGGCAAAATAAAACAAAAAGAAACTGGACAACTTCCCAACGGACCTATTATTGCTCTTGACATCGAGGGCGAAATTTGAATCCATATTCTATTGACATTTTATGTCATTGTACTGATTTGCTAAAAACACCTACAAAACAACATCTATCTATATATATAAAATAAAGTCGTGTCAGTTACACTATTTATAACTCAAGAACGGCTGTACAGATTAGGCTGAAAATTTGTGGTGAGGTAGCTTAGAACCAGGAGACGGACAGAGGATACTTTTTACCCTGCTCGATCGCGTTCCCGTGTGATGTGACATAAAACGTCAAAGAGAATACAAGTCACTATTAAACGTGATAGAACAAAAACGCATTTGATTTGTAATAACAAAACGCAAATGACAGCTAAACGTAAAAGTATGGTTGAAAATGTGATAATTATAATTTTGTCAGAAATCAGTCATTAGAATTTTGTGCTCTCTTTGAATCATCATTAACAATGCCGCGACCAAGACGATTGAATCTTTCCTGACAAAGCCGTAGTAGTTCTTCCATTAGAGACTATGTTTTCGGAAATTTATAAAATGTATTTACGAAAAAAATTATGGCGGTACGAAGTTCGCCGGGTCAGCTAGTATCCCGTTTATTCCGTTCTTCTTCTTTTTTTCTTAATGCCAATATAATGGCAAATATATATATATATATATATATATATATATATATATATATATATATATATATATATATATATATATATATATATATATACATATACAAAAATTGCTTTTTTAAAGATATAAGATATTGGCATTGTTTATGAGCATAGAGCAATAAACAAAAACATAATAATTACCAATATAACGCAATAAAATTCATATAGAGTTATTGAATTACTAGCCCGTGTACAATGATTTCATTAAACGTGATCGAACTTACAATATATTTTATCTGAGCAAAACAGCGGTTCATCTTGCCCCAATATATCAATTTAAATTATCTAGGGTTCGGCTGACGGCTGAAACGACTAAACAGATTAAATATACGATACTTATAAATGCCTCTAGATTTTAAATAAGTCTTAGTAGATTAAATTTTAGTAATTAGTATATTATATGATAGGTTTATTCAAATATTAGCTCTTTAAAGGTTATCTTCGTTTATAATAACAATACCGATAAACTGATAAGTACTGTAGAGAAATATACATTAAAATAAAATGTTATATATAAATAATCTTTGTCTACGCATTGCGTCTACGATTATTTTGATAGCAAGCATTTTAAATTAATAATTCGAAGTGAATGTTACCAGTACTTTAAATGTGTTAATAACATGAAATTTTCTTTAACTGTTCTAAAAATTCGGATAAAAATTTCGATAATTTACTGTGATTTTAATACGTATTGAAGCATTAAGCCTCGTTATCACCCTGATCCTATACGAAATACATGGAATCTTGGTAAGACCGCACTGTTGACAGTTGTTTGTCTAGAGCCGCAGGCTGGTCCATCCACACTCTCGCAAAAAATCGACGTCCGAGTGGTAGCAGTTTGTTACTCCACTTCGTTCGGTGAGCGAGGGAGCTGGAAGCCAAACTTTCTGGGGGTGTTGGGTTTTAATGATGCCTTTAATACCACCAAACCTCATACATTCACACTTCCTTCATTTTCTTCGCGGTAGGCAGCGGCCTTGCAAAGGATCATGAGTGACAGCAGTACTTACCATCAGGTGTACTGTCTGCTCGTTTGCCACCGTTTGCAATAAAAACAAAATCTTTGCTTCGTCTTCTCGAAGCGTTGATTTTGCTTCAAGTTCAATAGTTTTTTACCTGATTTTTAAGTATTTTTATAATCGCCATAGAAAATAAGTTAAATTTATAAAATACTAGCAACACACCCTTGCTTCACTTCGGTTTCAGTCGCTTTACCCGCGGCGTAGTTCCCGTTCCTGTGGGAATACCGGGATAAAATATAGCTTATGTTACTCCCTGATATTATAGCTTTCCATTAGTGAAAGAATTTTTGAAATCGGTTCGGTGGTTCAAGCGTGAAAGCGTTACAAACAAACAAACATCCTTACTTTCGCATTTATAATATTAGTATGGATATCTTTAAAAACGGCTGGATCGGTATTGATGAAATGTTTTGTATCATCATCATGTCAGCCCATACACGTCCCACTGTTGGGCTCGGGCCTCCTTCTCCATAGGATGGAAATTGACCTACTCTACCACGCTAGTCAGACGTGTTGGTATAGGGCTTTGTTTCGAGTTTTCCTTCTATTGCATTGATATTATATGCATATTAAAGCCCTTAGTCGTCTTTAACGACACCCACGGGCATGAGAGCGGATGGTGAATTTTATTATTACTCCATCACCACACGGACAGGTTTTGTATGTTCAAACAAATTTAATAATGATTTAGATTAATAATTGCAATCGGTAAGTGGCGCTGCGATCGATTAAGGGATTATCCTCCCAAACGACTGAACGAATTTGGATGAAACTTTCTGCGTATATTTGAACGATGATTTTAAAACACAATAGGACGCGGTAGGTAAACGCTGCTATTGAAATGTGTCCAAATTTGATTTTCTGTACAACATAATTTTAAGCGATATTTTTTATTGCCCATCTAGAAAGAATCGAATACTATAATTTACACCTTTTTTAATTTTCTTTTGCCATCCAATAAATAGTAAACAGCGAGATATCAAAAATTAATGAGTCAATATCAATAGAGTTGAACTCTAAAGATATAAAAAGTAATTATTTAATCGCCAAGTTCATCATCATCATATCAGTTCACAGGGCAGCAACAGTGAGACGTAACTGTTGGTGCTCGAATCTCCTCTACAACTGGAGGGAAATTGACCTACCTTACCATACTTATCAAACTGGTTGATATTAGGATGTGTTGCCAATTTGCCTGCATAGACGGTTAACATATTCTTTAATCATCTTTTACGGCTGTAATACGGGCAAGATGGAGGATCACGTATTTTTACGCCTGATGCGGCCTAGCAGAGGCTGCGGGTGACCGGATCGGGGAGTTTAGTCCATCAACCGCGGAGAAGCTGACCTAGCGAGGGTGACCGGTATCCCGGGAAAAGGACGTCGATGGGAGAGGGTACCCCCTCAGTATATTCCGTCGGGCCGACCACTGAAGTCAAGGCACTCTGCACCGGTGATCAGCCCAATGACGAAGGCGACGTGCTATCGGATGGGTTACGGGGCCGCGTGCCGCCCTTTTCTTGTCCCGGACGGTGCCGGTCGGCGGGTGCGCTGTACATAAAAAAAAAAACACTTTCTTTTATTTATTTTTACTTCATTATTACATGGAAATAAAAAATAATTGTTAAATTTAAAATATTTTATATCTTTAAACGAGCAATTCTTGTATATGATGGCTGCTCTAGTAGTTAACTCGTGATCGGGTGCTGCTTGTGGGATCTGGTCCAGCCATATTTTCTTCCTTTCTTTATGCTTTATTTATTTTTTTGTCTTGTACTAAATCTTGAAAATTTATACATATATACAATTTCGAAGGGCATCACACTGGAGCTAATACCATATATGTTGTACGAAGCATAATATTATGTATATTTTAAGGGTGAAGAAAAAAATGACTGCCCGCTGAGTTTCTTGGCGGATCTTCTCAGTTTGTGGCCGCGTTCCGATCCGGTGGTAGATTGTTGTATTGTATTCAAACGTGTAATTTGACAATATGTAAGTGCCCTTAAGGGGCCTATGCAGAATAAATGATTTGATTTGATTTGTATATATATAATATCTGGTTACCGAGCTTCGCTCGGTATATATTTTTTTGTATTTTTGCCGAACTTATTTAGATTTATATTAATAAATAATAAAATGTTGAAATAAAGAAAAAAAAGACAAAAATACAAAAAGAAAATAATAATAACCCAAAACTCTAGTTTACTAAATTTCATGAAAATCATTGGTGCCGTTGCCGAGATTCCAAAAATATAGAAATTTATAGAAATGTATAGAAATATACAATAATTGCTCGTTTAAAGATATAGGTAAGATATCAACCAAATGTATCTAATTCAATGTTAATAGATGTCGCTGTTGAAGAAAAATGGATGTTTTAGTTGTTGATCATATTTGAGTTGCCTTTTAACTGTTTGGTGATTAAATTTGTAGATAGAAAATTTGCTTTGTTTCTAAAGTGTCCTCTTTTTCTATACCTACACTTAATATAATGTAACGAAATTAAAGTAATGGCACCCGTATTATTACCAGGGGACATTAAATTGTGTTAGCACACGTAGCGAATGTAATTAGAACATAATAATTAAGGTAGGTAAAAAGCAATGCCTTCTGCGACAAAATTGAATTAGTAACTAAACTTAGTTCATTGTCACTAAATAAGTAATAACAATATGGCAAATATAAATAGAATAACATGCGTTGTAGCCATGAAGCTATACTTATTTTTTAAGCCTATAGTAGTATATAGAATATATTCAATAGAAGAAATTCTCTTTATATGTATAGAGAGAGAATCAAAATAAGTGGAAAATTCAGAAAAATATTACCAACCAATGCACAGCAACATTATCAACGAGTAACGTGTGTTTCCTTTTGGCAGGCCATGGTGCAGCTGCTCGCCGTCCCGTCCAGGGAGACGACAGGGCGCGCGCGACGTCGTAACCCGCCGAATTTCTTTCTCTCCACAATTGGGCCGGCCACTTGTAGCGTTTCCATGGCTAGCCCGGCGGGACACACTTTCGGGTATCCTTCCTCTCCCGGGGTGTCGCTCTCACATGGTCAGTTTCTCTGCAGGTGACGTACAATTCCCCGATCCAGACATCCGTGGCCTCAACTGGGGTGGCATTAGGCGTAGGTACTCTCGCCTACGAGGCGTATCGCCGTAAAGGAGTTCCTCACGCGCACGATCCACCGCCTCCTTCCGCGAGACGACTGCCTCGGAGTAAACGGCGACCGCGTCCCAGTTCCTGACGCTGTTAAGCATCACACTTAGCGGCAGCGGCAGGTCCGCACCGATGATTGCGACGAGTTCACAACACTACTCTGTCTACGCAACACACCTCCAGTGTGCCGCCGTCTCTTCGTCGCAATGGTGGCAGAACGGCGTATTTTTCCTCCTTACGACCTTGGCGAAGCAACTATGCCCTATCAAGACCTGCACCAGTCGGAAAGAAAGCACCCAATACTACCTACCCAACCAGCAAGCAATGTGTGTATGCTTCTTTCTATGCCGGTATACCCACGGGAATGGAAACTACATGGGTTAAATCGAGTAATGTTGACCGATTAAAGATTTTTATTGCCAATGGGAAGCTATATTATCAGCGAGTAACATATTTAGATTTTTTTTTATCGCGATACTCCCCATAACCATGGACTACGCGGGTGAAACCCCCGGCGACTCGACCGGTTTTTAACATTTGCCACCCATGGAAAGCTACATTTAGCGTGTAACGTAGACTATAGTTTGTCTCGGCATTCTTATGGGAACAAGAACTACACGGGTGAAACGACGAGATATAGAATAATTTTAAAAATTGCTTTTCCATTGAAAATCTACATTATCAGCGAGTAGTATAGATTATATTTTATCCCGATATTCCTGCAGCAACAAAATCTACACTAGTGAAATCGTGGGAAGTTTAAGCTACTTTTGAAATTTTCTCCAATTCAAGGCTACAGTGGTAGGACCACACTGTCTGTCTGTCTTCAACCACGGGCCGGTCCGTCCGGGATATTACCATTCTACATACCATAGAAAGACGGCGTTTGATTAGTAGCAACTTGTTACTGCATTTCGTTCTATGAGCGAGACAACTAGAAGCTCAACTTTCTGAAGGTGTTTGCATTTAGTTGATTTTGGTGATACGTTTAGTTCCACCGATCCTCATTAGCCCCATTCGCACTCTCTTCATTTTCTTCACGATAGGCCTACGAGAGGCAGTACCACGTACCATCACGTTTGCTGATTGCTCGTTTGACACCGACAGCACTAAAACCTTAAATTCTCTCTTATATTCCATATCATCATCATCACCGTCATCATCTCAGCTCATACACGTCCCACTATTGGGCTCAGGGCCTCCTCTATTGTGGAAGGAAATTTGACCTACTATACCAAACTGGTCACATGTGTTGGTCTAGGGTTTCATTTCAAGATTTTCTTCTCTAGCATCAATGTTATCTGAATATTAATCCTTTAGTCGTCTTTTACGACACCCACGGGTAAAAGAGGGAGTGATGAATTGTATTATAATTCCATCAACACATGGCAATATTATTATATTCCTATTGGTTGTATACAAATCGAGTTTAAATTACTGCTAGAATAAATATTATTAAACTAAAATAACAAAAATGATAAACAAAACAAACTTCAATTAAATTTCAATAGTTTGAAAGATAATTGATAATGATATAAGTTTTAATAAAGTTTACCTGCATTGATACAAAGAGAAATTATATAATTACCAAGTGCTTCAAACAGCAGACACTCTCGAAAGGATGTAGAATAACTTTACAAAGATATGTCTGAACCAATATTATTGTCCGGGAGGTAGCGTTGCAAATGGGAAAGTCATAGTATGGCGGCTGATAATGACACCAGTCGTTGATCTTATGACTCATGAGTGATCCGACCGTCAGCTGCTCAAGTAGCGGTGCGTGTGAGTGTAGGAGGTCATAAAAGTCGTAAAGGTCAGAGTCACAGTACAATTTTACATTTTTTTTTTTTTGTGGGTGGGCTGCGGTCGGCGCGCCTCTGCAACACTCCGTCCGGGGCGACAGAGGGGCTTAAGCACGCAACTCCCGCGACTCACCCAAAAACCACGTCGCCTTCGTCGTTGGGCCGACCACTGGAGCAGCGTTAACTTGTCGTCAGTGGTCGGCCCGACGGAATACCCCCTACTGGGGTACCCTCCCATCGACCGACGTCCCCCCCTCGGGCAGGACGTCGGTCTTTCCTCAAGCGGTCGGCCTCTCGGCGGGTGACGGACTAATCCCCGGTCACGTCACCTGCGGCCTCGGCTAGGGCGGCATGAGGCGCAGATAGTTGCGCCTACGCCGCCCCAGTCGCCGGCGGCGGATCTCCTCAT
This sequence comes from Lymantria dispar, assembly GCA_032191425.1. Taxonomy (NCBI): domain Eukaryota; kingdom Metazoa; phylum Arthropoda; class Insecta; order Lepidoptera; family Erebidae; genus Lymantria; species Lymantria dispar. The sequence continues at coordinate 22,801,176 of CM063452.1, read as the reverse complement.
CGAGGCTGCGCTCCTCGCGCAAGCGATCCGCCGCCTCCTTCCGCGAGATCACTGTCTCGCAGAAGGCTGCGACCGCGTCCCAATTCCCGACGCTGTCGTCCCCTGCTCGGTCGGTGCAGAGGACGCTGCGCCCCTCCAAATAGTCTGCCACTAGCCGCCTCAGGTAAACTGGCACCCCGTGATACCGGAGCGCCTCCCTGATACAGCTGAATGGCAGACTATTGAATGCGTTGGCGATGTCTAGGGACACCACCAACAGCACTCCCCCGCCGGTGACGGCCTCAGTCGCCACGGCCCTCAGGCGCAACAGAGCCGCGATCGTCGAACGACCCCTCCTAAACCCAAACTGGGCGTCCGACAGATCGGGCCCCGTGCCGACGAGGTGCCGCTCGATGCGGGCAGCTACCACCCTCTCCAGTAGCTAGCCCGTGTCATCGAGCAGCACGATAGGCCTGTAGGTCGAAGGCGACTCCGGAGACCGTCTTCGGCAGGAGCACCATTCGGCAGGAGCGCCTTCTCTCTTTCCAGCACCCAGGGAACCGCCCGGACGCTAAACACGCGTCGAACAGCCCCCTGAGGCGGGGTCCCAGGGTTCGAGGACCAGGGCCAGCACGCGGTTAGGAACACCGTCGGGCCCGGGGGCGGTAGACTTTGCGCGCATGCGCGTCACCGCCACCCCCATCTCGGGTTCCGTGACGGGCTGAACACTGTCGTCATTGGCCTCCCGGTCACTGTCTGGCGAAGCCATGACCGGGGGCGTGTGTTCCGCCCGCCGCGGGAACAGGTCCTCGACGACCCGGGTGAGAAGGCTGGGCTGGAGAGTCTCAGTGAGGGGAAGGCCCCGCGCGTGGAGCTTATTCAGCACCGCGCGATAGGGGCGTCCCCAGGGGTCACGGTCGAGACCGTCCAGCATCTCCTGCCAACTGACGTCCTTGGCGGAGCGGACGGCCAGCCTGAAGGCCGACCGCGCATTATGATAGCCCTCATACAGCAAGGCTCCCCGCTCCGCGTCACGTTGGCGCCGCCGGCTGCGGGTGTAGGCCCTCCGGGCGCGAATGCACGCGGCCCGGAGATCCGCCAGCTCCCGGGACCACCAGTGGACCGCCCTCCTCGGGGGCGGACGCCGTACCCGGGGCATGGCCGCATCGCAGATTTGCGTCAACGCACTGCGGATGTGGCCAGCCTCGGCGTCCACCCCGTTCGACTGGTTGGCAGAGGACAGCCACGAGTAAACGATGGCTGTCTCCGCCAGCTGGTCCCGGTCTAAGCGACCCACAGCCCATCGCGGGAACGCGGGACGTCCATCCGCCCCGTGATCCCTGCTGGGCGTCGGGATTGCCGAGGAGACCTCCATCCGGATATACCGGTGGTCCGACAAGGTCTCCACCTCCTCCACGACGCGCCAGCTCCCCACGCGTGCGGCGACTTCGGGGCTAGCGAACGAAAGGTCCAATATCGACCCGCCCCGTTGTCGCACGCACGTATGCACCGAGCCCCTGTTCAGCAAACAGAGGCCCAGTGCCGCCGCCCACTCCTCGATCGCCCGTCCTCGGTCGTTCGTCCGAGGAGACCCCCACGCCACAGACTTGGCGTTGAAGTCCCCCAAGACGAAGACCTGGCGCGATGCCATTCGCCGTATTGAGGCCTCCATGATGGTGAGGGAGGCCTCGAAATCGGTCACACTCCAGTTAGGGGAGAGATAGACTCCGAGGAGCGTAATCTCCCCCCAGTCCGCCGCGACGTATCCGACGCCCTTGTCCCTAAGGGTCAGAGGCGACGAAGGCCACGACGTGGAGGCGACGATTGCCACGGTGCCATCGGTGCTACCCAACTAGTTAGGCCGGTCGGGCACCACGTACGGCTCCGCGGCTACGGCTACTCCTATCAACCACTCCACCATGGCTTGCAGGAACACGTCCTGTGCACCGGCGGTGTGGTTGAGGTTGGCCTGGAGGAGACGAATGCATACGGGGTCCATTAACGGTCCGTATCCATCGTCACCTCCTCCGCGCTGACGAGCGATCGGGGCGCGCTTGGAGCGGAGACTGGCCCGGTCGATGGGCCGTCCCGCCCCTTCGGGGCCGATGCCGGGGGTCTGCAGTCCCCAGAGCCCATGCGGTGTTTGGCAGGCCTATTGCCTGCCGCACACGCGGGGCAGTGGGGCACCGCAGAGCACGATGCCGCCTGGTGTCCGGTCTGACCGCAACGGAAACATAGCCCGCTGCAGTCAAAGCAGTTTTTGAATGTCGGTCGGGTATGCCCGACCGCCATGCATTTGTAACACCTCGCGGGCCGGGGCTCTAGCACGGTTACCCTCGCCGAGCTCCAGCCCACGAGGAGCCTGCCTGAGTCGGCCAATTGCTTGACCGACTCCACCGAACACTGCACCCACACTGGACCCGAAAGGTCCAAAAAATCGATCAAGCTAGGTTTTATTTATATAAAATGTGGTTTTGTCCGTGTTTTTAGCAAAACAAACAATGACATTAAATTTTAAAAGAATATGAATTCAAATTTCGTTGTCAACGCCATGAGTTACGATAGCTCAGATGGGAAGTTGACAGGTTCTAATTTTGATTTTGTTGACATTCAAACAGCATCGGTTCGAATCTCGGTGTTATTATTATTCTCTTTTTGTATTTTTTTATATATTTTTCATTATTTATTTTTTAATTTTCATTAATATATTAATAAATTCTATATTATCTAAATAAATTCGATAAAAATATTCCGAGCGAAGCTCGATCAACCAGATATTGCTAGAAAAAGAACACATGAAACAAAACCTTATATCAAACTATTTGGCAAGAATGGCATATGAATTTCTTTCATTTGACATAGCGGAACGCCACCATCATATAAATATCAGAATACATATTAAGTTGAAAAAGAGTTTCAACTTTAAAAACCAGTTTTAAACATTGTTTATTTTTTTTCACAACTGTCGTAACTAAATTTTTAATTTTTAATAGTATTATTACTATGAAACTTTGATTAAATTTTCATTATAATTTAAGAATTTCGTGAAAATTTTTAATGTATTTCATAATAAATACAATAGTTATTATATTTGTAGAATTGAAGAAATTTAACATTTTTCAGTTAAGTCACATTTATCAATTCTCTTATGAAATACACAGATAAAAGTAAATTAACGTTATACCAAATTAAAGATTTTTTCTCAAGTCAACAAATTATTCTTTCCTTCTCTTACAATATTATTATATGGTAAGGATGTATCCTTATCCTCTTTTATGCCACCCGCAAGAAAGGATTGGTGAATTGTCACAGATAATGTTATCTTATTTCAACTTTTACAGATCCTACTGCTGTGTTCAAGCCTCTCCTCTATTAAAGAAGAAATTCGTTATCATCATCGCAGCCCACATACGTCTCACTGTTGGGCTCGGCCCTCCTCCACAATGGGAGGGAATTTGACCATGCTGGTCAGACATGTTGGTATAGGGTTTTATTTCGAGTTTGCCTTCTCTTGCACAGATTTTATGTGCCCCGTGTCCATATAGACCCCATTAAGCTCTTCCGTATCCATGGTGCCGTACTGCTGCACTACCGTAGCTGTACACCTTTTTACTTATTGGCTGACTAGTCATTCTGTTTTCCTGTCTCCCGCTTTGCCTAGGAAGGAAGTGGAATCTCTCTTTCCAACTCCTCGTCTTTAATCTTTTCAAATTAAATTTGTTGCGCGTCTCAAGACAATTAAAATCATATCCCGGGACTGCCTGAGGGTCAAACCTCGGTGTCATTTATGGAGACCATTGTGGATCCTGGCTTACAGGAGTTACAGTGGTGGGAATGTTTGGTGGGATTAGATCTTATGTGCAAGAGAAGGCAAACTCGAGATATCCCTTAGCCATCTTGTACAACATCCACAGGCAAGAGAGGGAGTGGTGAATTGTATTAAGACGGGTTGATATATTTTTTTGTTTCGAGCTTTTCTTCTCTCGCATACATATTATCTGCTTCTTATTATATTTCTCAGCTGTTTTTTTAACAAATATATGGGCAAGATAAGGGGAGGCAAATTCAATTCTTACTCCGTTCGTGTCAGCCTATATATATCCTATTACTGGGCTCGAGCCTCCTCCACAATACGAAGGAAATTGACCTACCATACCCTGGTTAGACGTATTGGTAATAGAGTTTCATTTCGAATTTTCTTCTCTTACATAGATGTTATATGCTATGTATGCAGGAGCGTGCACGAATGTCCGGTTGGAAGCCGGAGTCACTGATGAGTTCAATGTCACTGTAGGCTTGCATCAGGGTTCGGCATTGAGCCCCTACTTATTCCTCCTGGTGATGGATGCGCTGACATCGGTAATACAGGAGGAAGCCCCGTGGTGCATGCTATTTGCAGATGACATTGTCCTCGTCGGGGAAGAGGCAGCTGAGGTACAGAGCAGACTGGGGCAATGGCGTGAGAGGTTGGAAAGAGTAGGCCTTAAGATCAGCCGCACCAAGACTGAACATATGTTCTGTAACTTCGGTGGCCCTTCCAAATTCTCTCACATTGCCCTAGATGGGGTATCCCTACCGGTTTGCCCCGATTTCAAGGATCTAGGCTCGCTTATCCAAGACGATGGCAACATTGACCGAGAGATTAATAGTAGAATGAATGCAGGATGGATGAAGTGGCGGCAGGTCTCGGGGACAATTTGTGACACCCGGTTGCCTCTCAAACTTAAGGGGAAAATATACAAGAGTGTCATCAGACCTGTTGCTATGTATGGATCTGAATGTTAGGCATTGAAAAAGACGGATGAGAGAAGAGTGCATGCTACAGAGATGCGAATGCTAAGATGGATGTGTGGGGTTACAAGGTTAGATAAAGTAAGAAATGAGTGTATTAGGGGAAGTTTAAAAGTGGCACCAGTGATAGAGAAGATTAGGAGCGCGAGATTATCATGGTATGGACATGTGATGAGGAGGGATGAAAGGCATGTGACAAGGAGGGTTGTCAATATGATTGTGGATGGACGAAAAAAGCGTGGGAGACCCAAAAAGAGATGGATGGACTGCGTGAATGAAGATATACGTATGAAAGCAGTGAGTGCACATATGACGGCTGATAGGAGGCTATGGAAGGTAAAAACATGTTGTGCCGACCCCACTTAGCGTGGGATGAGGGCAGGAAAATGATGACATAGATGTTATATGCATATTATAATCTCTTATCGTCTTTTCGAACACCCACGATCAAGAAAGAGGGTGGTGAGTTGTATTCTTACTCCGTTACCGCACCAAAAATATATAAAAATACACCCTAATTAAACATTTGTAAAAATAAAATATTTTATTGTTTTATACTTGTTATTAAAGAACTTGCTGAGTGCTTGACTACAAATAGCCATTATTTGCCAGCCTTTAAATTGTTCATAGGCATACGATACCGATGACTAAGAGCATCGGCCTCTCCCTGTCTGGTATTGTTTGGTCAACAATTACATTCTCAAGGGAGGTTGACATCAGGGAGGCGGCTGGTTATATAACTATTGCCAAGACATTCACTAATATGTACAGTGAATGAATAGTGAATATTGCGTCAACCCGAAGTAATTGAGATAAGAGCAGTACGATGCTAAATAAAGAGGTTATACAATCAAAAATTTCCGTGTGGTGACGGAGTAAGAATATAATTCACCATTCCCTGTCTTACTCGTGGATGTCATAAAAGACGACTAAGGGATATAATATGCATGTAATATATATGCAAGAGAAGGCAAACTCGAAACAAAACCCTATACCAACACAGCTGACCAGCGTGGTATAAGTAGCTCAATTTCCTTCCTATAATGGAGAAGGCCCAAGCCTAATATTGGGACGTATATGGCCTGAGATGATGATTATGATGAGATGATAATCAAAAACCTTAATATTTTATCGCTAAACCCGCTTTCATACAAAATTGTACCTTTGAACAGATTGTACAAATAAGCTCTATGATAATAAAGTCATTTTAAAGATTTTATATCTTCAGATTATTTTACTGTATCTAAGTAATTAATTAAAGTGATACTGTCTAGTCGCATAAATAACGTTCTCGCCAAGCGTTTATGTCACAACCATTTGTATGAACTTTTATTTCACATAAACACTGAAAACTTGTTACTAAGTAATTACTTTTCAATGTACGTACTACTCCTTTATATTATTTGGTAGGATAGCAGCAACGACTAGATTGCTCTCGGGGCCAAATTTATTACCACATCAACATTGAATTGCTACTACTGCAATAATAGCTTGCAAGAATGCACAACTAGATGAGATGAGTTGGAATACTTGATTATTACATTATTTCTTCCGTGTGGTGACGGAGACGGACGGAAATACAATTCACCACCGTAAAAAACGATTAAGAGATTAATTATACATATAACATCTATGCAAGAGAAGGAAAACTCGAAATAAAACCCTATACCAACCCGTCTGACCAGCGTGGTCGATAGGTCGATTTCCCTCCTATTGTGGAGGAGGCTCGAGTCCAACAGTGGGACGTATTATAAGCTGAAATGATGATGTTGATGATTCATAATTAAGGATGCAAATATCGAAACCAAAAACCTCGATGTATCGATATATCGATGTTTTTTTAGAAATCTATGCGATGAGCTTTTTTTTATCTCCGTTAAGCATATTTTTTATATGAAACACCAACATTTGCGTGATGTGAGGACCCTTTTTTGCAGGCTCTGCTGAAAGTACTCATCATCATCATCTTGCTCTTATCCCAATTACTTGGGGTCGACGCAATATGTCATCTGTTTTGACATATTGCAAAAAGTTTCGGCAATAACTTTTATGACCGGCCGCCTGCCTGACGTCAACCCTCCTTGGGAATGTAATCGTTGACCCAAATGGTACCAGATGGGAGTTGGTCCGGGTCAATCTAGGGCTCTTGGTCGTCTTTTACGACACCCACGAGCAAAGCAAGGGTTGGTAGTATTCGAAGCCGCTACCACACAGCACTCTGCTGAAAGTACTATACATTTTAAATCATGGCAGGCTAAATATCGATGTCAAAACATCGTATAAAATAAAATCGATACATCGTTGTTTTTTTATTGAAATCGTCGTATCGTTTGCATCCCTATTCAAAATACAGATTCCCGAATATATCTGTTAGGTAAGGTACGTAATATATTCATACATATAATAAATAAATAAATAATTCCAAATGTCTAGCAACCGATTGAAAATTTTCTGAGAAAATGTTCTCAACTCGAAGAAATATTTTACAACACTCCTTTATCATGGCCTTAAAATTCGCAAGTTGTGTGATACATATTTTTTTTTCTTAGATCCCTGAGTCATCTTTTATGATACCTACGGGACAAGCGGGATTGTATTATTCTATGACCCCACAGAAAATGCGTGAGCATCTTTTAAAATTAATTAAATACAACAAACAAACAACAAGAAAACAACTAAAATGATTTTGAAAGATTTCTTTACATTGATATATATGTATATAGAATAAAGTTGGGCGTCCTGAACAGAGCCAGGCGGTACTTCACACCGAGACAGCGCCTTGTACTATACAAAGCGCAAGTTCGTCCTCATGTGGAGTACTGCTCACATCTCTGGGCAGGCGCGCCTAAATATCAGCTAGACCCACTTGATTCCCTCCAAAGGCGTGCTGTTCGAATCGTCGGGGATCCCAATCTTACGGACAGATTAGAGTCACTGGAGCGGCGGAGAGACTTTGGGTCACTCTGTGTACTCTATCGGCTCTTTCATGGGGAGTGCTCTGAGGAACTGTTAGGTACCACCTTCACCGTTTTACCAACGTACCACTCGACACCGCAGCCGGGTTCATCCATTTCACCTGGAAACGATATGGTCTTCAAGTACGTTTCCAGCGATCATTTCTCCCACGTACGTGCAGACTCTGGAATGATCTACCTGCTGCTGTGTTTCCCGAGCGCTATGACATGTCCTTCTTTAAACGAGGTTTAAGAAGAGTATTTTCTTCACGGTAGGCAACGGCCTGGCTGTGCCCCTGGTATTGCAAAGGCCCATGTGCGACAGCATCACTTACCAGCAGGTGTGCTGCCTGCTCGTTTGCCACCATCGGCAATAAAAAAAAAGGTCAATATACATAAAAAAATGTAAGAAATAATTACTGGTAGCCCAAAGAATTAGCATGTATTTTTATTTGGGGTTTTCTATGGTGTGGGGTATGGTCAACGCACCCGCCGTCCAGATCCGTCCGGAGCGACGAAGAGGCGGCGCGAGGTCCCACAACCCACCGTAGCTCCTTTCCTTCGTCGTTGGACCGACCACCCATACCGAGTGCCTTGTACTATGTTGCCGGCCCGATACCTCCGTGGCCGGCCTGAATTCCTCCGTGGCCGGCCCGAAAAGAATTAGCCCGTTGATGTGTAAATGGGCAGGCTCCAGCGCTCGCCGTACAATGTACAATGGTCCCCCACCAGCTACCGTTATTTGTAGGTGGCATAAGATTGTCCTGAGTGGCATTCTCCTGGAGACGCTTATATGTTATGTAACAGCAGACGTCTATAGGCTGATGGATGGATAGAATAATTAAAAACAAACAATGAAAATAAACAAAAGGAATCGCACAAAATTAGGTTTATCAATAGCACTTACACTCGGTAAGTATGTTAGTTGATGGCATGTTAAGAGGTAATATTGCGCCTGACTGGCTACTAGAGAGGGTACACTCGGATAAAATTAGAATTGAAGGATTGTATTTACTTATCTGGGTCAAAGGTAAAGCAACAGACACGTGACGGTATTATGTAGTAGACTGCAACGGTTTTATCTTGACATATAAAGTACCTGCTCACGTTGTCTCATAATTCTATTTCTCATTGAATGTTTTAGCTATTTTTTTACATTCATAAGTTACTTCAGTGGTGTCTTAGTTGCAGTTATAAGGTGTTAGTTTGTTTAATTGTCTACCTTAAAAAGTCAACAGTAAAGATTTTGAAAAGGATTTAAATATAAATAGTTAAGTATATTCTAACTGCCACCATGAGATATGACTGCAGCTTAGAGTTGACGCCCAACATTCATGTAATAGGGACATGTGATTTTGTGAGCGATTCTAATTATGATCGGTTATTCTAATTGCCAACATATTATGTTCGAAGTCCGCTAATGTAATTCTTGATCAAAAACGTGTCAGCAGTATGTACACAAAAATTAAAATATTAGTAATATCCATATTGAAAATCATGTTGTTTGCAGTGTGATGGTGATTACGAATGCCATCAACTTTCATTTGATTTGTTTGGTGGACTATTGTAAGCACATACCCCGTCCATTCCGGCCGGAGCAACGAAAGGGCGGCGCGCGGGCCCATGACCCACCTGTAGCACGTCGCCTTTGTCTTTGGGCCGACCACCGGTGCAGAGTTCCTTGTCTTCAGCGGTCGGCCCGATGGAATACCCTTTCGGGTACCCTCTCCTCTCGATGTCCCTGTCCCGGGGTATCCGTTGCCGTCACGCGATCAGCCTCTCTGCGGGTAACGGACTAAAATCCCCGCTCCGGTAGGCTATCAATCTTTACATTGGTCGTGGGTGTCGTAAAAGACGACTGAGAGTTTTACATTGACGTGGGCCAAATGTATCTGATGGTGTCTAGTCAACAATAACATTTACATGGAGGGATGACATTAGGCAGAAGACCAGTCATAAATCTATTGTAAAATTTTTTTGCGATATAAATGTACTGTAGAAGCATAATATATGTTGCGTCGACCCCAAATAATTGGGATGATGATAATTTTTGTTACTGCAATTGGTGGCAGACTAGCAAACAGTACACCTGATGGTAAGTGTTGCTACCGCTCATGGGCCTTTACAGTACCAGGGGCACAGCTAGGCTACAGTCTACCGCGAAGAAATTGAAGGGAGTGCGAATGCATGCAATGAGGTTCGTTGATACTAAAGGCATCACTAAAACCTACCATACGCAAACACCTTCCGAAAGTTGGCTCTCTCACTCACCAAACGAAGCGCAGTAATAAATTGCTACTACTCAGACGTCCATTTTCTGCGAGATTGTGGTACTACCCCGGACGGACAGGCCCGCGGCTGTAGACAACTGTCAACAGTGTGGTCCTACCACTATTTAAATAAACTAAAATTGTGTTATATCGTTACCATCAGAATAGTATTAAACATTTAGTGTGGTAACGTTTATAATAAAAAAATCGCGATTTGTTGTATTGTGTCGTTTCAGAAACGACAACGTTTCGCATCAGATCTGTAGAGTCTGACGCATGTATTGATATGTATATTGGCACACTTGCTGAGTTCTAATACTCCAACTGTTCAGCTGTCGCTGTATTGATCCCATATATCATCAAAAGGTTTCAAAACACGACATATAAATGTGAAAAAGCCTTCATGTCAGAACACGACACTTGTCAATATTGTCAGACAAATATAAATCCGCCTTCATTGTGACGACTTTAAAAATAAAATATATCAATATTTTCATCCTTCTAGCTTTTCTTATCCCCAAATTTACTTGCGGTAGTTTTACTGATCCTGCAATATATATAGCTGCGATATTCAATTAATATAATACATAGTTTGCACATGAACCGTTGTATTTAAGATATCTTGCGCAGTGTCGCGAGTTCGATACTTAATCCATTATTTTGTACGATCGACATCATCACAGCTAGGGTTGCCACCCGTACTTTATTATAAAGTATTGTACGTTATTTCCATTAATTGTACTTTATACTTTATGTAACCAATAAAGTACGCGAGAATACTTTATTTTGTATGAACTAATTTATGATGAAGATTAAAGACACTTTTTCAAATTTATATAGATTAATTACATATTTAATGGCGATGCCAAGGCAGCATTCATAGGGAGAGATTTGCATGTGATGTACAATACAAATTAATCATTTATTTAGTTTCACTTTAATGAATAGGTCAAAGATGCGGTGCAGATGTTTATTTGTGATAATTATGCGATAACAGATGCTAAAATTATGTTTTAGGCCTAAATTATGAAGCGAAGCGAAGAAGTCATTGGTGGTAGGACCACACTGTAGACAGTCTTTTGTCTGCAGTCGCGGGCCGGTCCGTCCGGGGCAGTACCACACTCTCGCAGAAGATCGACGTTTGAGTAGTAGCAATTTGCTGCTGCACTTCGTTCGGTGAGCGAGAGAGCCGGGAGCCCAACTTTCTGGGTGTGTTTGTGTGTGGCGGGTTTTGGTGAGGCCTGAAACCAGCGGTGGTGAGGTCTTGGTCGGGGTATTGAGCGTGAGGGGCTGGCATGGTGTACAGGGAGACCCGATGGGAATGGTCACCGCCGGCCACCTGCCGGTCAGCAGGGGACCCGAACCCAGGATCATCCTCCCTGGGAGGCTGTCCCACCAACCGGCGAAAATCCCGTTGGGTAGTCGTCGTGCCGGTGTGGGAAACCGGAGTGGACCTCGGCGGCTACACACGGGGGGGCATCGGGGGCCCTTCCGTGCTTCGTGTCAGCTCCTCACAACACTCACTCCTCGACCATGCACTATGCCCTGCCTTTTTTTTTTGGTATCACCAAACTCCGTTATACACATTCACACTCCCTTCCTCCTCTTCTTAAATTAAAAATCATGGCCAAGAAAATTAAAAAGAGACGATTTTCTACGGCGGTCCCCTTATCCACATTTGATGTGGATTTTTGCAATATCAGGGGTTTACATAGCAATCTCGACGCCGTCCACCATCACCTCGAGACGGCGCGGCCTGCCTTACTCTTTTTAACGGAGACGCAGATAGGTGCTCCGGATGACATTTCGTACCTAAATTACCCCGGCTACGAGTTGGAGCATACCTTCCGTCGTAAAGCCGGGGTGTGCGTATTCATCCGAGGTGATATCTGCTGTCGCCGCCTTCGGGCCCTCGAACATGGTGACTTGTCAATCCTGTGGCTACGCGTAGACTATGGAGGGCTTACCCGCATCTACGCATGCCTCTACAGGTCCCATGGCAGTGATCCGGGGTCAATTCAATTATTTGAGAACGTCCAATGGGGGATTGACGAAATATTGGAGCAGTGTCCATCAGCGGAGGTGGTGGTTCTTGGAGACTTCAACGCTCATCATAAAGAGTGGCTGGGGTCCCGAACCACTGACCTCCAGGGTCGACATCTCTTCAATATGGTCTCGGCCTATGGTCTCTCACAACTGGTGACACAGCCCACCCGTATCCCAGATATTGAGAGCCATGAGTCTTCTTTACTGGATCTTCTGCTGACTACACACCAGCACGGATATCAGGTAGTGGTTGAAGCGCCTCTTGGGTCTTCTGACCACTGCTTGGTCCGTAGCAGTGCCCCTGTTGTAAGGCCTAGTCGTTCTAAGGCGACTGGGACTCGCAGAGTCTGGCAATATAAGTCAGCAGATTGGGATGGACTGCGCGAGTTTTACGCATCCTACCCATGGAAGCGGCTTTGCTTCGCCTCTGGGGACCCTGGCGTCTGTGCGGACTGCGTTACCGAAACGGTTATTACGGGGATGGAATTATTCATCCCCAACACCAAAATACCCGTCGGTGGCCGCAGCCGACCCTGGTTTAACAAAACCTGCAGGACGGCTGCATGCCAGAAACAGTCCGCATATCGGGCCTGGAATAGGGCCAAAAAATGCCAGGACCCGAACGCCAAAGAGGTGAAGCGGAAATTTAACGCCGCTTCTAGATCTAGTAAGAAGGCTATTGCCAGAGCCAAGGCGGAACATGTTGCCAGAATTGGCGAGCGATTGCAAAGCTATCCCGCTGGGAGTCGTGCATTCTGGTCGCTCGCCAAGGCTGCACAAGGCAACTTCTGCCAGCCCAATCTCCCACCACTGCAGAAACACGATGGTAGTCTGGCCCACAGCGCAAAGGAGAAGGCCGATCTTCTAGGTCAATTCTTTGCCTGTAACTCGACTTTGGATGCCGGAGCTGCCACACCACCTACCATCCCACGGTGTGAAAGCTCACTGCCCGAAATCCGCATCACGCAGCGAGCGGTTAGGCGGGAGCTGCGGCTTTTAGACGTCCATAAGTCGAGTGGACCGGATGGCATCCCTGCAGTGGTACTAAAGACGTGCGCCCCTGAATTGACTCCCATCCTCACGCGCCTATACCGACTTTCCTACGCTACTAATAGGGTTCCGTCTTCGTGGAAGGTAGCCCATGTCCACCCGATCCCTAAAAAGGGAGACCGGTCTGACCCATCGAATTACAGGCCAATTGCGATAACATCCTTGCTCTCCAAGATAATGGAGAAGGTTATAAACCGCCAGCTTCTGCAGTACCTTGAGGATCGCCAGCTTATCAGTGATCGCCAATACGGCTTTCGTCATGGTCGGTCGGCTGGTGATCTTCTTGTGTACCTCACACACCGTTGGGCAGAGGCCTTGGAGGGCAAGGGTGAGGCGCTGGCGTTCAGCCTAGATATCGCAAAGGCGTTCGATAGGGTCTGGCACAGGGCACTTCTATCGAAGCTACCATCATACGGAATCCCCGAGGGACTCTGTAATTGGATTGCCAGCTTTTTGGATGGTCGGAGTATAAAAGTCGTCGTAGATGGCTCCTGCTCCGATACCATGACCATTAATGCTGGTGTACCACAAGGCTCGGTGCTCTCCCCGACGTTGTTTATCCTGCATATCAATGACATGCTCTCTATCGAGAGTATGCGTTGCTATGCGGATGACAGTACGGGTGATGAGCGGTACACTGAGCAACGGAATATCCCTCGGAGTATTCAGGAAAGAAGGGTTCAACTTGTGTCTGAAGTCGAGCGCTCTCTGGGGCGGGCCTCGGAATGGGGTGAACGGAACCTAGTCCAGTTCAACCCCACAAAGACACAAGTTTGCGCGTTCACTGCAAAGAAGGACCCATTTGTCATGGCGCCTCAGTTCCAAGGAGTAACTCTTCCAATTTCTGAGAGTATTGGGATTCTCGGCGTCAAAATATCGAGCAAAGTCCAGTTTGGGAGTCATTTGGAGGACAAAGCCAAATTGGCAAGCAAAAAGTTGGGCGTCCTGAACAGAGCCAGGCGGTACTTCACACCGAGACAGCGTCTTGTGCTATACAAAGCACAAGTTCGTCCTCATGTGGAGTACTGCTCACATCTCTGGGCAGGTGCGCCCAAATATCAGCTAGACCCACTTGACTCCCTGCAAAGACGGGCTGTTCGAATCGTCGGGGATCGCAATCTTACGGACAGATTGGAGTCGCTGGAGCAACGGAGAGACTTTGGGTCACTCTGTGTACTCTACCGACTCTTTCACGGGGAGTGCTCCGAGGAACTGTTTGACTTGGTACCACCGTCACCATTCTACCAACGTACCACTCGACATCGCAGCAGGGTTCATCCATTTCACCTGGAAACGTTATGGTCTTCAACTGTACGTTTTCAGCGATCATTTCTCCCACGTACGTGCAAGCTCTGGAATGAACTACCTGCTGCTGTGTTTCCCGAGCGCTATGACATGTCCTTCTTTAAACGAGGTTTAGGAAGAGTATTTCCTTCACGGTAGGCAGCGGCCTGGCTGTGCCCCTGGTATTGCAATGGTCCATGTGCAGCAGTTTCACTTACCATCAGGTGTGCTGCTTGCTCGTTTGCCACCGTTGGCAATAAAAAAAAAAAAAAAAAAAAAAAAAAAGTAAATCGTACTTTATTTTGACCCAATGTACTTTTTTTCCAACTTCATCAACCAATGCACTTTATTTATACAAAAAAAAGGTGGCAACCCTAATCACAGCCAATATACGTCACACTTTTGGGCTCGAGCCTTCTCCACAATGGGAGGGAATTTGACCTACTATATCATGCTGGTATAGGTTTTCATTTTGAGCTTTCCTTCTCTTGCACAGATGGTATCTGCATATTATATTCCATGGTCGTCTTTTACGACATCCACGGGCAAGATAGGGAGTGGAGAATTGTATTCTTACCGTCACCGCAGGGAACAACGGTTGCACGATTGACAAATTCTTCCCTAAAATCTTAACACACGGTGTAATTTGTGTCCGTTAATTATGTTTGTAAAATTCTTCGCAATACACGAATTATTTTTTAGTGCAAGTAGTTGTTATTAAAATAAAATTTACATAACGGTATTTATCAACGAAATATTAAGATCAATGATAAGAATATAAGTATTATAATAGTATAATTCTATATTTAGTTCATTTTTAGTTAAATAATTTAAGTCGTAGAAGGGATAACGGTTTTCGTCAACTTGTGGCTATAAAACAATTTACTTAGGAAAAAGGAAAACTTTTGTATTTTATTGTTCTTTGTGGTATTGTGTGTACCCTAATTTCTTGAATGTAGGTCACAAATGTATAATGTTCTAGTTCATTTTTTGGAACTTATTGAATTTTATCTACAGGATCTTAAACATTAAATTATTTTTAAACACAATAAGAGTTTTGGTTTACAAGAAGCGTATGTCAAATAATAAATAGGATATATAAATTTAGAATATTCTGTCACGTCATTGTGTAGTTTTATTTTAGTTGTGAAGTTAAATGTGGTAATTAAAATAATAAGTACAAATATGCAGAGGATAGAGTGGTGAAACGTCTGTCGTAACGAAGAGAATATAATGAGATACTATTTGTTATTATGATATATATCGATTGAGATTGAATTTCAAACTTTTAACTGTATATATTATCTCTACTACTTTCAAGCTTTTAATTTTTTTTTATCAAAATTAAAATTAGATCCTTGGGAAAGAGTAAGAATACTCATAGGTAATTTTGAAAGATGACAAGGGAACACAACTAGTACCTAATAACTGAATATAGTAAAAAATTTTGACTCTCCCCGATACAAACTAAAATAATAAAAACAAGTATTACGTTCTATTCAACAGGAATTATCAATGAATTGTTATTTAATGATTATACTGCCACACGTGAAGTACTTAATCGAGTAATCATACGCGATCACATTATTTTGGAAAAGAGCCGATACTCTTATACTACTGGACCGATATTAATCAAACCTAACTACAAACCACCGCAAAGAAACTTGCTTTCAAAATGAAAACAATCACATTGAAATCGGTCCCTCCGTTTGTGAGCTATGATGCCACACACACACACGTGCACACGCACATGAACACGCACACACGTACGCACACACAACACACACACACACACACACACAACGCGCGCGCGAACATACACGCGCACACACACGCGCGCACACACACACACGCACACACACGCATACACACGCACGCACGCACAGGCAGATATCGACGTCAAACTTATAACACCCCTTTTTTTTGCGTCGAGGGTTAAAAACACAAGAAAAGAATGACTTGAAATCAAACCCTAAATTAAAGCCTCTATCTAACTAGCGTGATAAATTTTCTCTCGTACTCTAGTGGGTCAGTTAGAATATAGCAATTGCATATATAAGCTGAAATGATGATGAATGACGATGACCCAAACTCAATATTTATCAAACACTAAATGCCGCGTGGTGACAGAGTAAGAATATAATTCACCAATCCCTATCTTGCACGTGGATTTCGTAGAAACCGACTAAGGGATCTATTTGGCAGATAATATATATCCAAGAGAAGAAAAACTCGACATAAAACCCTATGCCAATGTAGTATAGTCAATTTTACTCCCTTAGCCCAACAATGGGACTTATGTGGGCCAAGATCATAATCCTACGGTCCCATTACGATATTTAGAAAATAAGAATGATAATTAAAAAAGTTATTCGTGTGGTGATGTAGTAGGAATACAATTCACCACCCCCTTTTTTTCCCCGTGGGTGTCGTAAAAGACGACTAAGAGATCATTGCAAATAACATCCATGCAAGAGAATGAAAATTCAAAATAAAACCCTATACCAATTCTCTCTAGGAGGCGGCGGATCGTGTGCGCGTAGAGCTCTTCTTCGGCGACACGTTCCGCTGCCGGCGACTCGGGCGGCGCAAGCGTGAGTATCTGCGCCTAATGCCGCCCTAGCCGAGGCCGCGGGTGATCAGACCGGGGAATTGTCCGTCACCCGCAGAGAGGCTGACCGCGTGATGGCGAGCGACGTCCCAGGACGTTGAGAGGTAAGGGTACCCGAAAGGGTATTCCGTTGGGCCGACCACTGATGACAAGTCACCTCTGCTCCGGTGGTCGGCCCAACAACGAGGTGACGTGGGTACGGGTGGGTTATGGGCCCGAGCGTCGTCCTTTCATCGCCCTGGACGGACTGGACCGCGCGTGCGCTTACCATAGCCCACCCTTAAAAAAAAAAAATACCAATCCTCTCTGACCAGCTTGGTATAGAAGGTCAACTTCCCTCTTATTGTGGACGAGTCTCGAGCCCAGCAGTGAGAGGTATATGAGTTATGATGAATTTAAAAAAATAATTTAATATAAATTTCACTAATAAATTGATAATTAGTATTTAGGACCAACTAATACTACAAGTATCTGATTCTAAAAATATTCATAAACCCTGAAACATAGGGAATATTATTTTCTGACGCTTGAGATATTTTAAATTTGTGAACGTAAAATATTCTTTTCATTCCTTTGCCTCTCACCCATATGGGCCACGAATTTCTTGATGTAAACATAAATTGAGGCAATTTCTTATAACTACACGAGCCCCGAGGATCTTACGAATTCTTGGAATGCCATCATGAATATCGTTTTTTTTTATCATACCAATGATTATTAAATAATCTTGAATTCTCTTAGATATAATTGTTTTTCATTGTCAAATTCTAAGTGAGAACAGAGCGTGATAAGTAACTTTTATCCCATCTATTGATGTTACAAGCATTAACATATTCTTATACGTATTAATAAAACCTAAGGTCAATACCCCAGTAATGTAAAAATGGCATCGTGGAGTTCTCTACAAATATTTCTAAGGAAATTTTCAGTAGCACACTTCTATTCTGGGTCTAAGCCCGGTAGCATAATAGACTCATTAGTTTTTATGTGAGAATAGAAAATAATAATAATTTAAATTACTTTCGCTCGTTAATTTGCCGTTATATCGATATACGTCGTCTACAAGAAACTCCTGACACAGTATAGTCATCTATAATAATATTACCGTTGATAATATTACCGTGCTCCTGACTTCCTGAGTGGTAGTAAAAATGTAATCTCCATAGTTTCAGCACCTCGATTTAATACGCCCCAATTATTATTTTTTTATTTTTTTTATTTTAAATAAGTAGTTAATAACTCTATCATTATATCACTCTCCTTTTCTATTGCTGTTGGTTTCTAATAAACAAATAGTATTGCCGTAAAGAAAGTGAAGGGCGTGAACGCCTCCAATGAGAATCGATAATATTTTATCTTACAGTACCATGCTGGTGAGTCAGGTTCGTATAGGGTTTTATTTTAAGTTTTTCATCTCCTGGTCTTTACTGCTTGCTTAACTTAAATGTACAACCTATTCTTTATTGGATTATTAGTCAATTTTTATTCAGTATTCCATATTTCATGAAATGGAACTGCCATTAATTTTGTTCAAATCTGCTGTTTGCCTTTTGTCGTTAAATTTAATGTGAGCTGCAAGATAGTTAAAAATCGTAATTAACATCTTCTGGGGTTCAAATCTCAATGTTATATCAATGTATATCATTATGAATCTGGGTTTACGGTGTAATAATAGCGGAAATTATAATTTTACAAAATTATTAATAAAAACAATTATAAGGATAAATGCAATCATTTCAACTCAATGCTTGTCCCACTGTTGAGCTCCAGCCTTTCCCTAAATTGGAGTGAAAACCTACCACACCACACTGGTCAGACGGATTGCTATAAGATTTTATTACGCGTTTTCCTTCTCTTGAACAGATATTATGTGCGTTTTATATCCCTTAGTCGTTTTTTACGACACCCACAACCAATATGGTGGATAATATTCTTATTCCGCCACCACACGGAAGGTTAAATGTAGTATTCAAATATTATTGCAATTAGAAAGTTAACTCATGATCTTACTGTAGACAGTTTTTAATTAGTATAATTTCAGGGTGACACAAAAACTATTCATTGAGCTGGTAACTGAAATTAAAATTAGCTAAGAAAATAGAAATTTTAACACGTCTTAAAGAGATTTAAAACATGAATGGCCATGTTTTTCTTATTTGTATGTAAACCTAGATGTGAGATATATTCTTTATAATTTTACGTGATAGCCTAATTGCAATGCAGAATATCGTAATAATCTTGTTAAAATTTTGGAATCAAATTGATGTTGTAAACGTATGTGGTTGCCTCCAATATAATATATGAGGCAGTTTCTTGTCCTATAAATGACATTTTCCATGGAAGATGCTGTTTCGAAACGTCAATCACCTTTTTTATCATGTCATCATACTTACATATTTGACAACTTGCAATATTATTATAATATATTGCAAGTTTCCAAATATGTAAGCATGATATGTTAGCGAACGTGTAAAGCTATCTATCTATCTAGCTATCCATTGGTATATTTATAACAATCTCTATACGTTATTTTTTTTTTTTTTTGGCCGCGGGTGACGTGACCGGGGATTAGTCCGTCACCCGCCGAGAGGCCGACCGCGTGAGGAAAGACCGACGTCCTCCCCGAGGGGGGGACGTCGGTCGATGGGAGGGTACCCCAATAGGGGGTATTCCGTCGGGCCGACCACTGACGACAAGTTAACGCTGCTCCAGTGGTCGGCCCAACGACGAAGGCGACGTGGTTTTCGGGTGGGTCGCGGGAGTTGCGTGCTCAAGCCCCTCTGTCGCCCCGGACGGAGTGGTGCGGAGGCGCGCCGACCGCGGCCCACCCACAAAAAAAAAAAAATAATACGTTATTTTTAGGTTTAAATATTCCCAATTAAAATCGGTTTAGGGATTTAGGCATGAAAGAGTAAGAAACTCATATTCGCATTAATAGTACTAGTTATTATACATAGCTAGAATAGGTCATCAAAATTGGATCATCATCATCTCAGCCTATATATGTCCCACTGTTGGACTCAGACCTCCTTCGTAATGGGAGAGGAACTGACCTACTATTCCACGGGTTTCATTTCAAGTTTTCCTTCTCTTGCATAGATGTTATGTGCATATTATATCCCATAGTCGTCTTTTACGGCATCCACGGGTAAGATTTTTTTTTTTATAGGTGGGCTATGGTAAGCGCACGCGCGGTCCAGTCTGTCCAGGGCGAAGAAAGGTCGGCGCGCGGACCCATAACCCACCCGTACCCACGTCACCTCGTTGTTGGGCCGACCACCGGAGCAGATGTGACTTGTCGTCAGTGGTCGGCTTGACGGAATACCCTTTCGGGTAACCTCACCTCTCGACGTCCTGGGACGTCGGTCGCCGTCGCGCAGTCAGCCTCTCTGCGAGTGACGGACAATTCCCCGGTTCGATCATCCGCGGCCTCGGCTAGGGCGGCATTAGGCGTAGATACTCGCGCCTGCGCCGCCTGAGTCGCCGGCGGCGGAACGTGTCACCGAATAGGAGCTCTACTCACACACGATCCGCTGCCTCCTTCCGTGAGATTACGGCCTCACAGAAGGCGACGATCGCGTCCCAGTTCCTGACGCTGTCGAGCATCTCCCTGGCGATGGTCAGCAGCGTCAGGTCGGGCCACGGGCAAGATAGGGTTAATTTCGCCATTAGAGAATGACCAAATATACTTCATCATACGACGTTATCACCATTGACGAAATACATTCCGCCATTACAGAATGATATCATTTTGTGATAATCATTTTATAAAATGATGAAATTATAGGTCATCATCATCATCAATTTCAAAATAAATATATCAAAATATTGTGAAAACGTTTCTTTTAACATGTCATCTGATGATAATTTGTATAGTTTATATTTCCATTCCATCAACCTATAGACGTCCACTGTTGGACGTAGGTCTACGCACGAGAATGCCATTCGGAACGGTCCTGCGCCTTTTGTGTCCAACGGTTCCCTACGACTTTTAAAACGTCGTCAATCCACCTAATAGGAGGTCGCGCTGCGTCACCCAAATTGTGGTTGCCACTCGAAAACCTTTCTTCCCCAACGGTTTTCGGTTCGACAAGCGATGTGGCTTGCTCATTCTGCCATTTCAAAGCGCTAATTCTGCGGCGGGCAATATCGGTTACATCCGTTTTTCAACAATTTTTTTCATATTCCCACTTTTATCACATAGAGAGATACCGAGCATAGCGTTTTCCATAGCATGTTGAGCGACTTTGAGACTTTTTATGAGGCCAACATTTAGAGACCACGTTTCAATGCCGTATGTCATCGCACTGATTATAAACCTTTGTTTGCCGACACTGGATCATATTGGACGTGAAATTCCTCTTAAGTTTCCCGAACGCAGTTTATATATTGCCAATAAAAATATATATTCCTAAAAGATCACCATCTCTTAGTAGAGTATAATAAAAGTTAAGATTTTCGTAAAAAAAAATCATTGTAATTGTGAACTGATACACTGAACATACCTACAATTAAAGTGAAAAAATTATAACGCATTGATGCGGATAATATGTACATGCTTTAAAAGTACTGTATATAATATATTTACAACTAAATAAAAGTCTTATCATATAAAATATCCTTAAATACATATTTTGAAATTAGATGGCATTCTACTTTACAACAGACGCTGGCGGATTTACGTCACCACAAAGTTGAAATTGAAATTTTTTATTTCATTTCTTAATGGCGAGTGTTAATATTACATTATTTTTCTTTATGTAGAATTTACACCAGTCTCAGAAAATACGGATTTACAACTTTGTTTCCTTTCAAAATGGTCCTTATTATTTCTTAAGTCTTTGTAAGTATATGAGGTTTATTTGCCTTATGGTAGCAAAGCGAGCATCCCACCAGTTAGCAAATGGCAACTGCTCATCATGGATCTCATCAATGTCGAAGGCACAGTGGAGTATTTTACCTGTACCTACAATCCATAATTAAGATTTTGAACATCTACAATTCGAACAGTACCACTTGGTAGGGAGGGTGTCACCGCTTTCTACGAGGCTTGTAGAAAAAGGCGGCGATGCGAGTCAGGCAGAAACACATCTGCCCATGACACACTTTGCTGCTGGTGCATCGAGTGACGCTGCCCGAGTACCTGCACCTGATGCCACCCTAATGTGAATGTATCGGAGTCAATTCAACCATCCGTAGATAGGCCGACCATGTGGGTGCGATGCCTCGGTAACACTGGTGTTCTTACCGCTCATAACTAGTGCTATCATTCGTGTAGCAAGGCGTATTATTTATAGAGATCGTATCGTTGATGTGCAAGATAAACAGCATTAGGGAGTGCAACAAGGATTGTAACAGGCCAGTATTAATAGTCATGGTATCAGCACAGGAGCCATCTAAGATAAATTTTGCTCCTGACCAAAAATTTGCCGACTATCCGGCAAGTGAATGATCCATTTACTTTCCTTTTGGGAATTCTTTAATATGCTAGCATCTATAAAATTCTCCTGTGCCAGACCCTATTAAACGTTTTAGCGATAGCGAGGCTTAAAGCTATATATTTAAGTTTTATTTTGTATTAAATGTTACATAAACATCTAGCAAGCGTAGTTCCAGGCTCAATGCTATCATTATGAATTCTTGTATCAAATATTACACTAACGAAAGCCGTATTGGCGATCACTGGTAAGCTGATAATCTTCAAGGTACTGCAGAAGCTGGTGCTTTATTATTCTCTCCATTATCTTAGAGAGCAAAGATGTTATCGCTATTGGCCTATAATTCAACAAGATCGAGCAGTTATCCTTTTCTGAGATCGGGTGAACTTATTGTGTCTTTATCTGTGGAGTCATAGGTAGGAATAAAATAAGTTTACGTTTTATCTAGTAACAATCGACAAATAGCCGTGTTACCGTCGACCAGGCATAATTCTAAGCTCAGAGCTATTATTAAAAACCTGGGTATCAAATATTACACAAAATAATCCATAATTATTTTTCTCCGTGTATACAATATGTGGAACTTGCCACTGTAGGCTATAAACTTCACAAACAATAGTTATCTTAACTATTGAAAATAAATCTACTGCGATCTATACTAATTGTAATGAAGACATGCCTATTATTTAGCTTTTTCTTGCCACTTTTAAAAATAGGCTGCTATTGTAGGACGCTACTATGGGCCCACAAATGAGGGCATAGTTCTACAATTGCCACGCTGGGCAGGCGAGCTGACAATCGTTGTGAAGTGTGTACGTTTAACACGAGAGAACTGCTTATTCTTCCGGTGAAATGCTTAGCTGATTGTTACTACTTTCACGGGTAAATAAGAGGTAGCGTAAATTGTTTCTTATGTCGTTGCCACACTGGCTTCATGCACATGAAATTAAAATATTTCAAACGAAAACTATACATTAGTAAATAGATAACCGAGACAAATATTTTATCGTAATAAAAATAAAATACCATTACTTCGTCATTCAGCTATATAATTCTGTATAAGAAGGACTAATGTAATGTATCCATTAGCTGATAACATTAGTATTAAAAGAGGAAAGCTAAAAAAAATCAACCCATCCTTTGTGAGATAAAAGGTCAATTGCTCTTATATTACAAAGTGGTAAGAAGACAATTTATTTTATTCTATAGCGACGATCAACTTTACGTATCTTCAGATACGTACATACTTTGTGAGACAGCAATAACGGCTTAATTTTTTGTTATCATATGGAATTTATGACAATATATTAATCTATACCAATAAATAAAATTGGAGTGTCTGTTTGTAATGTCAAAATAATAGGCTTTTTTCATGCTCACACAGTTATTTGTATGACACATAGGTGTCAAAATTTTTTAATTGCTATTTTAGGCATAGGCCTAAAATAGCAATTAAAACATTTTTGTCTGTCTGTCTGTCTGTCTGTTTGTTCCGGGTAATCTTCAAAACGGCAGGATCGATTTCAAAAATTCTTTCACCAATGGAAAGCTATAATATCAGGGCGTAAACTAGGCTATATTTTATACCGGTATTCCCACGGGAACGGGAACTACGCGGGTAAAACGACTATAACCTATAACCGAAGCGAAGCGAGGGCGGGTTGCTAGTTAATATATATAAATTTATAAAGGTAGAAATTGATGTCATATTTTTTGCCGTTTATTGTTATTTTAGAACTCGGGTAGAGTTACTATTTATAACTTAACTACAATCATCATTCCACGTTATTCACACATTCCACTCCGATTCATCCCACACTGAGTGGGGTCGGCACAACATGTTCTTACCTTCCATAACATCATATCAGCCATAATATCTGCACTCACTCTTTTCATACGCATATCCTCATTCACACAGTCCATCCATCTCTTTTTGGGTCTCCCACGCCTCTCACGTTCATCTAATAATAACTTAACTACAACATATTTCAATAAAAAAGTGAATGTTAATCGAAAGAGACAAATCTGGTCTTAATGATTACCAATAATGTTATACTTAGTGCTATCTATTCATTTAAAGATCGAAGAACGAGAAGACAGTGTATTTTAGGATTTCAGACTATCCTTTTAGAGAGCTTAGATGGTAAGGAATGCATGGATAGACCATGGCAAAAAAAAATGGAATTTGACAATGATGCGTTATAATAAACTCTTTAGTTTTAAAGGAATAACAAATAAATTCTCTGAAACATATTAAAGAGAATAAAGAGTTAACTGTATTGCAGTACAAAGTATTTTATTACTGCCGGCAAAAGATCGTTAAAGTTCAAAACACTTGAATTTTTTATTTGTCGTATCAAACAAGTATGTGTAGAATACAATGTATTACCACCCCTTTCTTTCTCAAGGTATCGTAGCATCATCTCAGTATATATAGTCCTACTGTTAGGCTCGGCCAACTATACTACTCTTGTCAGACGTGTAGGCATAGGGTTTTGTTTCGAGTTTCTCTTCTCTTGCATAGATATTATATGCGTATTATATTTCTTAGTCGTGTTTTACGACACCCACTGGCAAAAGAAGGGATGGTAAATTGTATTCTTACTCAGTCACCACACGAAAAGAGAATTCCTACTAAAAGGTATCATATAAGAAAACTAAATTGTAGATAACGCTAAACAACAAAAGAAATAGGAATTTTAACTTTTCTTTTCTTGCGGTGTCCTAAAACGCTATATATATATATATATATATATATATATATAACGCTATATATATTAGACTGGGCCAAAAAAACGAACAATTTTTTTACTAACGGTACTGTGAAAATATTGTTCATGATGACAAAAGAAAATTATTCTGAAAACTTGAGCCCTTAATATTAATATTAAGAGGTGCATCATTATGATTATCGTTTTTTGAACAGCTACTGAATTTTTCACACAAAATTCGGACATCATGAATTTTAAAAAAATTTCCATTTCATATCTTTAAAGGAAATTAAATTCCCTACAAAAAAGCTCTCTTAATAAATTAACATAGGACGAGCCGTTCCCTTGTAATCAAGCCTTAAACATTGATATATTTTTTTAATTTTTGAATTTGGATTCTGGATTTTTTTAACCACTATAAATATCAATATTTTTATATAGCAAATAATTATTCTTAAGTAAAATTTCATGCTCCACAAAAAAGGTCTCTTAACATTTTTTATCAAATTCACTCCTTTCAAAGTTATTCGACTTTAAAATAAACGGTTAATTACTTTTGAATTTAATTATAATGATGAAAATCGATAATCATAATGATGCACCTCTTAATATTAATATTAAGGGCTCAAGTTTTCAGAATAATTTTCTTTTGTCATCATGAACAATATTTACACAGTACCGTTAGTAAAAAAAATTGTTCGTTTTTTTTGGCCCAGTCTAATATATATGATATAACGATACTCTACCGGATTTTTCATGGGGCGAGCTCTGTGGAACAGTTTGACTTGGCACCACCTTTACACTTTTGCTAACGTACCACTCGACATCGTAGCGGGGTTCAGCGAGTTTGGGTTTTACAGCGATCATTTCCCCCACGTACCTACAGGCTTTGGAATTAAATACCTGCTCTTAGAATAATAACGTATAGAAGGATAGTGTCAATACTTCGAACTTTCAAAATTTAAATCTAAAAATACTAATGGCGCGCAGACGATTACACACGTACATACGCACACCACTATACAAATTATGAAATCAAATTTTCTTTTTATTAACATAAATCGTCGAATTACCTTTAAAAGTAATTTTAATAATCTTTTTATGTTTTTCAAATGTGTTGTGACACCATTTGAATGCACAAACCGTCATAATTACCTATTTATTTTTTAAGAGTTGCGTACGGACGTGCAGTACAATTACTTGTACTTTACGGAACGGTTCCGGCGTAAGCTCCATTAGGCTCCAATTGAAATGCTTCACTTTTTGTGCGCGAACTTACCTTCTATACGTTATTATTCTAAGTACCTGCTGTTGTGTTGCCATGACATGTTGATATTTAAACATGTCTTAAAAAGAACACTTTCTTTATGGTCGGGAACGGCTTAGCTACGTCTTATGATATTGCAAAGGTCCATGTGCGGCAGCATCACTTATCACAAGGTGTGCTGCTAACTCGTTTGCCACCGTCAGCAATATAAAAAAAAACAAAAATATCTACGTAGCGCGATATAATATATCAATTTGTCGCCCACCGTGAGACCTGCATTTGGTAGTAATGCTGGAATGGGACGTATACGGATTGGAAAGGAAGAAGGAATGTTTATTTAAATAATGTGTCATAGCTCCTGCATCACAGTTTATAACTAATGTAGGCCAGAGATTCCCATATATTTTCGTGATATTATTATGGTAATAAATAAATTATTATGAAACAAAACATACTAAATTAGTTATCGACGGTATTACTTGAGCAATTATAATAAAAGTTAAAGGACTTATAGGTATTGAACAACGTTTTGTATACTATAGTAGCTTAATACTCAACCAATCCTAACATTGTTCTAATGAAATAAAATAATAGGCAAATATATAACTACTTTTTAGGATTTCATACCCAAAGGATAAAAACGGGACCCTATTACTAAGACTTGCTGTCTGTCCGTCCGTTTGTCTATCACCAGGCTGTATCTCAAGAACCGTGATAGCTAGACAATTGAAAATTTTACAAATTATGTATTTCTGTTGCCGCTATAACAAGAAATACTAAAAACAAAATAAAATAAATATTTAAGGGGGCTCCCATACAACAAACGCATTTCTTTCGCCCTTTTTATAGATAGTACGGAATCCTTTGTGCGCTGCTCCCACTTACACTTGCCGGTTTTTATTAATAACAAAAACTGTTTCAAGGATGGCGCGTTATTAAAATTTTAATTAAGTTAATTTTGGTTATAGTGAATCGGAATTATAAGCTGGTCTCAAAGGTAACATGTTTTGAACAAAAGTAATTGGGTCACTCAAATAGTTCTGTTGTACAATTTTAATTACAAATTATTATTTTTGCCGTAATTCTAGAAAATCATTGAACATGTCACTATGTATATAAGCAAGAGCAAACCCAAAATAAAACAACTTACTAATTAATACGTTTAGTTATAAATCAATAGTATGCCAATTTCTTGCTCATTGTAGAAGAAACTTTATTCAACATTATAACATTAAGAACAAATAAGAGGAATTCGCAAATTTAAAATCCAAAACGGGTTAAGTAAGCCTAACAAATTTCTCTATATATTTTCACTTTAATAAATTGCAAATTGAAGTAAAAAAATCCATGTGGTGACGGAGCGAAAATACAATTCACCACCCATTTCATGCCATCATGATATGCATACAACATCAAGCCAGAAGAAGGAAAATTCCAAATAAAACTTTATACCAACCCGTCTAACCAGCGTGTTAGGTCAGTTTTTCCTCCTCTTGTGGATAAGGAATTTATTCTTCTCAAATAGATAAATACTACATCATTTTAAGTTTTAAATAGTACGCTTACTGATAAAAGCTATTGCTTTTCTTATTAGTATCTGATAAACGTATGAAGGGTAAATCCGACAAATTTAGTGACCTGTAAGCAATGGAAATGATTCAAGCATATTACAAGTTCATATAGGTATAATAAACAATTCAAACTTTGTAATAATGTTTGTTTCGTGTTGACTAAGATTAATCGATTTTAGTCGTTTTTTAGGGTTCTGTACCCAAAGGGTAAAAACGGGACCCTATTACTAAGACTTCTGTCCGTCTGTCTATCCGTCCGTCTGTCTGTCACCAAGCTCTATCTCAAGAACCGTGATAGCTAGACAGTTGACATTTTTACAAATGATGTATTTCTGTTGCCGCTATAATAACAAATACAAAATAAAATAAATATTTAAGAGGGTTCCCACATAACAAACGCGATTTTTTTTTTGCCCTTTTTATAGATAGGTATGAAACCCTTCGTGCGCTACTCCGACTCGTACTTAGCCGATTTTTCCACTGCTTTTAAATCTATTTCAGATAATATTAAGGGCTAACATCATTAAAAGTTGGTTGAAGTATGGACTGGTAGAGGTTGTAAACTAAAGACCACATTATGCTGCTCACTATTTTTGGCTGCAGTAGATTCAAAGACATGTTTTTTTTTATATACACTACATTTTCTTGCTACCTAATAAAATACTACGATCCTAAAACAATCTTGCCTTCGTCATCAATATTTCTATCCTTGGGCAACTATAATTTTATACTGTAGTCGTATCTGTAGTCTATCCCTAAAAACGTATATATCAAGTTTCAAGACGATCGATTGATAAATTATGACTTAAATACGAATCAAACAAACACACTCGCATAATCTTTTATATCTAATTCATATTAGATATAAAAGATTATGCGAGTGTGTGTTCATAGGCCACACCGAAACTTGCAGCAATTGTTGTGGAAGAAATTTACTGTTCTATAAGTTTTGTTATGTTGTAATTAATCGACCACTGACGACAAGTTAACGCTGCTCCAGTGGTTGGCTCAACGACGAAGGCGACGTGGTTTTGGGTGGGTCGCGGGAGTTGCGTGCTTAAGCCCCTCTGTCGCCCCGGACGGAGTGATGCGGAGGCGCGCCGACCGCGACCCACCCACAAAAAAAAATGTTGTAATTAATATTTCTGTAAGAAATTATTTTTCCAGGTAAGTCGATAATCGTAGAACATACAGCATCCAGACAAACAGTATTAACGGTGCCCTCAGGACAAAAAAAAATATACAAGTAAACTTATTTACCTTCAGTGTGATGACGTAATAAAAATACAATTCTTCACCCTCTTTCTTCCCCCTGGGTCGTAAAAGACAACCAAGGGATATATTGTGCAGATAATATCTTTGCATGAAACACTTGGAACACAAACTTAACCAACCCGTCTGACCAGCATCGTGTAGTAGGTCAATTTCCTTTTCATTGTAGAGGAGACTCAAACCTCAGAGTAGGACCTATATGAGCTAAGTTGATGATGATGATGGTATAATTCTTATATTCATATTTAGCATTTCACATGCTAGATTATAAAAAAAAAATATAAATTGTTTCATCATCATCATTTCAGCCGACATAATTCCTGCTGTTGAACTCTATCCTCCTCCATAATGGGAGGAAAATTGACTTACTATACCACCTTGTTCATTGTTAAATAAAAAAAATTGTTTACTGACGAAAAATGGTTTTTACATTATGGTATTTATGGCCACAGCTATTGAAAATCCGTTCCAAACATCCTTTGAACTAGGCGAGCGTGGGCTTACGTACGACAACCAAAATACCTACCAAAAAGGAAACCAAAATAATGTGTAAAGTTTTCCGATTGATGGCATGGAATGTCTGCGATAAAAGACAATACGAGTGAGAATTTCGTTGTCACACATAATCCCACGCTTTTCTTATTGTCAGGACGATTGGAACGAATTGTCAATAGATTTGGGTTCCAATCCCACGTGGCAATCATTTTTCGCTCGTAAATAAGTTATATCTTTATATATCAACTAGCAGTGCCCGCGACTTCGTCCGCGTGGAATAGTGACTTTGGGGGGTATAGTGTCTTTTTAGTATTAATTTATTTATTTTAAAACTTCTGTGGCCAAACGTTGAGAACGTTCAGTACTTGATTCCCGTTGTCGATTTGACGAAGTTCGAGTTGTTTGTGAAGCCAAATGTTATGTTCGTTCAATGCTTGTTTCTCTAGCGCGGTTTCGTTCAGCGATTTCTCGTTGTGTAGCCAACCTCTGCCTATTTTCATCCTCTATCTCATTACTGCGCATAAGTCGCAGTCGTTCTGCAGTGGCAGACTGTCGAGAAAGTTGAGGTCTCTTTCTAGGCATTTCACAAAGGCTACCGCCCCCTCGCCCCTCATGACCGACCGCCACATCACACATGCGCGCGCAATACTTAATACTTATTTGGCTACAACACTAACACTTACATTTTTAATATTGCGATATCTTTTGAATGAAATGTCGGAATTTAATAATTCAAAAATTTCTAGAAAGGTATTGAGTAGGTATGTCTTAAATATGAAGTACTTTATTTTTGATAAGGAAAAATACCAAGGTACAAAACAAAGAGTTTTTAAAGCAACGGCATTTTAATTATTTAAATAATAATAAAAAAAACACTTATTGTGTGATAACCACAATAATTAGACATATGGTGTTGCAACATTTTTTGTAGACAATTATATGTCCTGCAAATTTGTAAGTATATTGTATTGTTCTATAATCAATAGTTTTCGCAGCACACGCGATGTAAGGATTTTTTCAGGTCATTTTTTTACACCTTTTTTTTGCGTGCCCTTAACCCACCCGTACCCACGTCACCTTCGTCGTTAGGCCGACCGCCGGAGCAGGGTGACTTGTCGTCAGTGGTTGACCCGACGGGATACCCTTTCGGGTACCCTCACCTCTCGACGTCTCCTTCCCAGGACGTCGGTCGCTATCGCACGGTCACTGCTGGTGACGAACTAAATTCTCCGGTCCGGTCACCCGCGGCCTCGGCTAGGGCGGCATCAGGCGCAGGTACTCGCGCCTGCGCCGCCCTAGTCACCGGCGGCGGAACGTGTCGCCGAAGAGGAGCTCCTCTCGCACACGATCCGCCGCCTCCTTCCGTGAGATTACGGCCTCACAGAGAGCGGCGCCCGTCCACGCGGCACACACCTCGAGCGTGTGCTGCGCCGTGTCCTCGTTGCAATTGCAGTGGTTTTTTTACACCTTGGGTTACATTTACATTGGGACTTTTAGTACGGATCCCTAATTTTTTTGAAAATATAATATAGCCTATATAATATAGCCTTCTTCGATAAATGGACTAACCAGCACTGAAAGAATTTTTCAAATCAGACCAGCGGTTCCTGAGATTAGCACGTTCAAACAAACAAACAAACTCTTCAGCTTTATAATATTAGTATAGATTTCTTGCGTACGTGTGTGACACTGAACTCCTCCTAAACGGCTAGACCGATGTTATCGAAATTTTTTGTGTGTGTTCAAGGGGATTTGAGAATGGTTTAGATTCACAACATTTCACACACATTCATTGGATCCAGTAGGTGGTGCTTTATTTGAACAGAACAACGTCTGTTCGGTCAGCTACTCTTTATATATAAATTTCTTGTATACGTGTGTATGTCACTAAACTCCTCAACGGCTGGACCGATGTTGATGAAATTTTTATGTGTGTTCAAGCGGATTCAAGAATGATTTAGATTCACAATGGGACGCGGTAGGCGGCGCTGCTATCGATTTCAAGCTGAATTCCTTCTTTTATTTTATTTGAACAGAACAACGTCTGTTGGGTCAGCTAGTACATATATTAGGGCGTTTCAAAATATTTTTTTTTCTGAAGGCTCAAAAGTTTCCTTTAGATGCCAAAATAAGCCTCTGAAAATATGAGCTCTTAATATTAATGTTAAGTATGTCCGCATCGCACTTTTCGATTTTCCTTAGGAATTACATAGGAAATTTTTTATTTTTATTCTAATTTTTGTAACTAATGAACCGTACATCGCTCTGCAATTCCCATTACATACATTTGTAGAGAATTAAACGCTCTACAAAAAAGGTCTGATATCATTTTTCGATGAATCAACTCATTCAAGAGTTATTCAAGGTAAAAGTTAAATACCTTCTTTAGTATTAAATTTAGTACAAAATGTTCTATTGAGTGTTCTATTGAGTATTTTTAATGTCACTATTTCTATTCTAGTACTATCTACTTTATGCAAATAAATGGCGTGGCTGCGGGTGACCGGACCGTAGCTGCGGGTGATCGGACCGGGGATTTAATCCGTAGTTACTGTACATTTTTTTTACAGGGTGGTGTGTTAAACTCAAATGATTAACGTTTTCTTCGAAAAAATTAAGGAATAGCCATAACCAATGTATATTTTTTTTATGTTATTGTAACATGTCTAGTTTTAATTGTACTTGTGGTCGATAGTGCAGTTATCTGCGCTTCCAACAAGAAATATCCGATGCCAAAACTAGCTTATTTGTCGTTATAGTACTTGAAAATATCGTACAAGGTCTAATTTTCCACCGTTTTTAGTAATATGCTCATATCAAAAAAAAAGTGACATGAATTTTTTTTTTTTTTTTTTTCATAGCTGACATAAAGTCATCTACCACCCACTTTCCGTTGGACGGATTTAGGGACACTCTGTATATATACAAAGATAATGTCATATATATTATTACTTCTATTATTCATCAATAAAATACAATTAGAACAGCTTGGTAATGCGGTGAATTATTGAAGTATCCGAGTAAGTAGGTATTATTATCTTTAATGATGTTATAGTATGTGATTATTGATTCAATATTAGAGCTAACAATTGGACCTAACAATGCAAGACTAACAAAGACTATTGTTATATACTAGACAATAGTCTGAATCTAAATGATTAACTTATATTCATAATATATATATATATATAATATCCTATTGTTATAATTATACGTTTATTATGTAGTAAGCACTACATAATAATTTGTTATGTATACCGTCAGATATGTAGGTAATAATTTAATAATTTTCCAAAATCTCAATCAATTACCTCTGCTGTAGAAATTAAACTTATGGATTTTAACGTGTTTATATTTGCACTCATAATCATTTTAGGCCAGTCTTCCCTTTAATCGTGAATGCTGCAGTGTTCTATACGTTGAGACATTAAAAATAAAAGACAAATAAAGTCCATAACCTGATTTTTTTTAAAGCAAAACCATAGGACCATTTTGGAATAAACTTCTACAAACATAAATAATTTTGCATATATGATGAAGTTACGCACGAATATTTTTACATATAATAGCATGAAGTCCCGGGAAGGGGTCGTCGAGAGGAGAGGGTACCCCCTCAGGGTGTTCTGTCGGGTCGACCACTGACTACAAGGAACTCGGCCCACCGATGAAGGCAACGTGCTACAAGTGGGTTATGGGTCAAAAAGTTATAGTAGCATTAAAAATATATAAACATCGTATTGAAAACCTCTTAATTTGAAGCTCTTTAAAAACTATTTTATTATCATCATCTTAGCCTATTTAAGTCCCACTACTGGGCTCTGGCCTCCTCCAAAATGGGAGAGAAATTGACCTACTGTATCACGTTGATCAGAGGCGTGTTGATATAAATAGGGTTTTATTTCAAGTTTCTTTCTCTTGTACAGATATCATATATCTTCTCTTAGTCATCTTTAACGACACCCTGCAAGAAAAGGCACCCTGCAAGGGGAGGGAAGGTATATATAAATTTCTAGCGTACGTGTGTATGTGTTGTTGTGTGTGTTCAAGGGAATTCGAGAATGGTTTAGATTCATAATTGGATCCGATAGGTGGCGCTGCGTTTGATTTCAAGGACAATTCCTTTTATTTTATTTGAACAGAACAACGTATGTCGGGTCAGCTAGTCTTATATATCAATTTCTAGCGTACGTGTGTATGTCACTGAACTCCTCCTAAACGGCTGGACTAATGTTGACGAAATTTTTTGTGTGTTTTCCAGGGGACTTGAAGATGGTTTAGATTCACAATTGGGCCCGGCAGGTGGCGCTGTTCGGGCAGAACAACAACATAACTTGAAAACGACTTTACCGATTTCGTCCATCTTTCTTTTTAATTTTTTTAATACTTTGAGAAAGGCTTTTACTAAAAAAAAATTAGAAAGTTGCGCGAAAATCAGAAAATTTAAGAAAACTTAACAATTAGGTATCTAGGTTATTTATCTATACTGCAACTAAACGGCTGGATGGATTTGAAAGAATTATTGTGAATACATTCAAGTGGGGGCCTGGATGATTTAGATTCACAAATCAGTCCGGCAGATGGCGCTGCAGTCGCTCAGTCCCTATTACTGTTTATCTATAATGCAACTAAACGGCTGGATGGATTTGAAAGAATTCTTGTAAATGCATTCAAGTGGGGGCCTGGATGATTTAGATTCACAAATCAGCCCGGCAGTTGGCGCTGCAGTCGCTCAGTCCCTATTACTGTTTATCTAAACTGCAACTAAACGGCTGGATGGATTTGAAAGAATTCTTGTGAATGCATTCAAATGAGGGCCTGGATGATTTAGATTCACAAATCAGCCCGGCAAATGGCGCTTCAGTCGCTCAGTCCCAATAGGTAATAATAACTGCTGTCGATTTCATTTTATTTGATAAGAACAACGTCTGTTGGGTCAGCTAGTATATATATATATATATATATATATATATATATATATATATATATATATATTTCTTGTATACGTGTGTATGTCACTTAACTCCTTCTAAACGGCTGGACCGATGTTGATGAAATTTTTTGTGCATGTTTAAGAGGATTTGATCAAGAGGTTTAGATTCACAATTGGACCCAGTAGGTGGCACTTATTTGAACAGAACGTCTGTTGGGTCAGCTTGTTTCATATATTAAGGTACTATCGCCTTAACATCAAAAAACATCGGTTTTAAAAATTTGATTCTAGATTTAATTTATTAGTGACATATATTTCTGTACCTATTAGATAATGATTTAAACAAAACAATATATTAAATCACACTATATATAGATTTTAGATTGAAAGAGATTACTTGAATTAAATTTTTACGATTCCTTCGTATAAACATCTATGAATTTCGAGAGTTTCGCTGTGTCATTTCTTTGTGTTCACAGACAAGTTGAAATTCGCCAGACACATAAATATTTATGACACTTATAAAACACTATCATAAAATCAGCTAATATTTCTTAAAGAAAATTTAAAAACCGGCTAGCCACACTAGTTTAACCCTGCTCCGATGGTCGGTCCAACGACAAAGACGACGTGGTGTTCGGGTGGGTTGCGGGTGTGCGTGCTTACGCCCCTCTGTCGCCCCGGACGAAGTGGTGCGAGAAGGGCGCCGACCGCAGCCCACCCCCCCCAAAAAAAAGCCACACTAATTGGAGTTAGAACATAAAGAAAATTTTTAAAAGTTTGAAGACACATATTCATAGAAATCCGCCAACTGCGAATATATTCATTCATAAATAGCAGATATTAGATACTTTTTAAATTCCCTATATGGTGGTGAGCAAATGAATACAATATATCACAAATCCTTAATCGTGAGACTCGTGAAAATCGAGTACACCAGAAGAAAGGGAAACCCTATACTTCTGGAAAACTTATATCGCCAACTGCGATCATAACCTGCCTACCAAGTGGGGCGATGTCATTATGCCTGCTTGGGGAGGTTTATACCTATCAACTAAATAACTATAAACTGAAGACGTTCACAAGACAACCAGGTGCTATTAGTACTAAGTATTATATCATTATATATCTATTCGGACATACGAAAATAGCAAAAAAGATTTAGTTAATTTATTTACATAAAGAAAAATAGATTATTTCTCCCCGCAAGTTTAAATTTACTTATAAACAGAAAAGCTGTAATCCAACCCACCCAAGCGAGCAAAAGCATTGCTACTCGTCGTAATGTTGTGGTCCCTCGCATGAGATTCACAACGCTGTTTTTCAGTAACATCCTATGATATGTGACAATTGATGGCATACTCAAAATCTACTACTACTACTCAAATTGGCACGCATAATTAGAAATAGAAATTGTCTTCAAAAATAATAAGTAAAGTTAAAAATTTTAAATAAACCGCGACATAAACTAAAATAATAAAAAAGAGTATTAATTAAGTACGTTCTCTTCAACAGGAATTATAAATTAATTGTCATTTAACGACACGCACGCAATTGGCACGTGTCAAGCACTTAATTTAGTAATCATAAGCCATTACACCATTTTGGAAAAGAGCTGACACTTACTCGGCTAAGCTGCTGAGCTAACCAAATAGCTAAGAAACACCACAAGAAAGCTGGCTATCAAGTGAAAAAAACCGCATCGAAATCGGTTCTTCCGTTTGAGAGCAACGATGCCACAGACGGAGACACACATACAGACAGACATCGATGTCAATCATATAACACCCCTTTTTGCGTCGGGCTAAAACATAAAATAATAGAGCCGTTGACACACGAAAAGACATACCACAAAGCCTACCGTTGTCTCTTTCGTCTAACATTACAATCAACCCCTCTCTTTTGCACACATTGTAATGTTAATGTTATCGCCCATCGAATGGTGGCAACTCAGAGTGTGTTCTGGCAACATTTGTATCTGCGGATCGTCATACTTGAGTGGTTTAATAGCGAAAAATGGGTATAAATAGCAGTCTCTAATGAGTAGAAGGCCCTTCCACTCGCCCATTGACCGCGTTAAGCTGTCAATGTCATCTGCGACCAACAGCTACACACACAACAAAAAAAAAAGTGTAGAAGGCATTCGGTGGTAATACATAAGTCGTAGTTAAGCAAAGGCGCGGCAGTACTGTAATAGTTGGATATTGTTATAGACCAGGGTCGATAATTTTTGAAACCAAAAAAATATAACAGTAGGATGAAACCTATTAGAAAAGGAGGATAGTATGATAAAAATTAAAGGAAAAATAATTTACGGGCGATCCGAGTTCTTCTCCGAGATTTTCTGAGAACATTTACTATAGTAATGTATATTTTTTTTACACCATCAGAAAGTAGAGATTTCAACGAAAAAAAATCCCACCGACTTTTTTAAAAAGGCTGATATTTTGACGTGAGAATTTTTGATTGAAAATTGGGGTGCTTTTTTGATATTAAGTTAAAATAAGGCGAAAAAATAAATATTTTAAATCAAATACATTTCAGTGTATTTGGGACATAATAAGGTAAGTTTTCAGCAGATTTCGTAGAAAAAATTTTGAAAAAGATAAAAATAAAAAACCAAAAACTTGGTTATTTGAATTTTTCACCAAAATTTTGAGGTTATGTGAAAAAAATTTAAAAACAAAAGTTGTAGATTTTTTTATTACCTACAACTTTGCCATTTAACTTTTTTCCATAGGACTTGTAGTTTTGTCGGAAATCGAGATAAACCATTTTTTACCCTTAAAAATTCACCCTCTCCCACTTCCCGAACTCGGATCGCCTGTAATTTATTTTTCCTTTCATTTTTATCATATTCCCCTCCTTTCCTGATGGCTTTCATCCTGCTATTATTATTTTTTTCACTTTTTACCATTTTTGAAGCCTTCGGCCCTGGTCTATTAGTGGATTTTAAGGTTATGTTAGTAAGTTATATGTATTTATGAATATATATTTGTGGAGATATACGTGTAAATAATTATTTTATGTACTAAATATGTACTAAATCGATGTTAGTCTTTCACTATCTATTACAGCTCTCCTGAGTAAGCTCAGTACCTAATATATTACAATAGAAATTATTCATTAAAAAAACGTAAAGGACTTGCTTCCAATCTGTGTTTTTATACTCGTTCTAAGTACATCCCATTTCTATTGAATGTTAGCACATGGTACTTATATTTATTTTTATTAGGTGGGAAGCCGTAAGATGAGTTGGATGGACTGCGTGAATCGTGACATTTGAAGAACAATAATGATGACGATTATGATATCTACTTCTAATATATTATCATATATCAAATCGGGTCGTTCAAGATCGAATTGGGGACGTTCTTAAGAAAGGCCAGGCTAAAAATATCCTTAGCCGAGGCCGCGGGTGACGTGACCGGGAAATTAGCCCGTCACCCGCCGAGAGGCCGACCGCGTGAGGAAAGACCGACGTCCTCCCCGAGGGGGGGACGTCGGTCGATGGGAGGGTACCCCAATAGGGGGTATTCCGTCGGGCCGACCACTGACGACAAGTTAACGCTGCTCCAGTGGTCGGCCCAACGACGAAGGCAACGTGGTGTTTGGGTGGGTCGCGGGAGTTGCGTGCTTAAGCCCCTCTGTCGCCCCGGACGGAGTGGTGCGGAGGCGCGCCGACCGCGATCCACCCACAAAAAAAAAAAAAGGCTAAAAATATCCTCAACGAAGAACATGTATGAGGAGATTAATGAATGTGTTCCTTATTCAAGAACTTCGTATAGACTAATCAGATTTATAAAACGAGCTTGTAGCTATTGCAATATTAATTGTAACGGTAATGATATTTTTAAGAATTTTTTAATACTTTCAGCCTTTTGAAAATAATGGCATAACTTGTACTCTTATGTCATTTCTTTTCTATTGTTCAGTTTATGTTTTTCTAATATTCCAAAACTAACTTGTTATTTATTAATTTCTTAATGTATATTAGAAAATTGATTGGTGACAGTGATATTTATTTATTTTCCTTTTAGATAATGCTGTGTTTCTTTGAACTCAATAAATAATTAAATAATTGTTCTCCGCTTAAATCAATACACATTTTCACGGTAAAATTATTCATAACTTTCAAATTCTATTTATTAAGCTAGCGATTGAACCGCCTTAATGAGACTCCGTTCATAATCAATCACTAATATTGACACAAACCTTCAGAAAAACAAACAAAGGGTAATTGTTCATTATTTACAAGCACGGCTGATTGTACATTTTATGACGTAATACACGCAATACAGAATTAATTGACTACATTCCCAAAGGAATTTTCCGTATGGTGACGGAGTAAAAATACAATTATCTACTGCCTATCTTGTCCGTGGATGTCGTAAAGGTCGACCAAGAGGTTATAATATGCATATAACATATACATATGTACGAAAACGAAAACTCGAAACAAAACCTTCCACCAACTTTCCTGACCAGTACGAATATAGTCAATTGCCCTCCTATCGAGAAAGCTCGAGAGCAGCAGTCGTGTATGAGCCGAGATGATTACCGAACGAATAATCCACTTATAAAATAATTATATAAAACTTATAATAAAACCTTACTGTGGGAATTAATGTAAATGAAAACATACAAAATCAAATGCTATCCAATAAAGTTGCTGTTACTAACAAAATTAAAAATACTATGAAGTGCAATAATTATTGTGAAAAAAGATTATCGAGTAGCAATTATGTTTCAGAAAACATAGTATAATACTATTTCTTACCAGGCAAATAACTCGGTCAAAGTATCATGGAGCCATTCGTTAGATAGGTGGCACTATATCTCGTTGTGTGGTTTTCGCTAGACGAAACCTACATCCAGCAATGGACTATGAGAATATAATGGTAGATATAGTATATACCTTAGTAGTTACGGCCAAACCGAATGAACCTGCAATACAATATAATTGATTACTCAAATTATCTACCTTAAACATGTTCTTATAAATTTTCCTAGCTTGGCAGTCATCAATAATAAAAAGTAGTTCATACCAAAACTGGGTCGGGATTTTTTCTCCTATACGTAATTAATGCACAGCGTGCCTTTTGTTCCCATAAATCACTCCTCATTCCACGTTAAGTATGGCTCGGTAAACGACATCCGAGTCATGTCTGAATTATTCATAACTTACAAACAAGAATTCAAAAATCTAGGCCTTTATTGTCTCTTTAATACTTCTATATTTGATTTAGGGAAGAATATAAAAGTATATCTAATAAAACTACACTGATGGCGTAGTGGTTAAGGTACCAACCTATCGTACCAGTGTCATGAGTTTGAATCCCCCGTAGGACAACACTTTGTCCAAGCTGGCTACAGACGACCAGGAACTCGGTACCTGTCGTCGCCTAACGGCGAAGGGGAGGGAATACGGTGGGTTATGGGGCCGCGCTCCGCCCTTTCGTCGCCCCGGATAGAGTGAACGGCGTGTGCCTGACCAATGACAATAGCCCCCCAAAAAAAGGCTAACACTTTGCACGATCTACAAATTGTTGTTCTGAGTTTGGATGTAATTTGTGTCCGTTAATTATATGTTTATAAAATTCCGTAATACAAGGATTATTTTCTTAGTATAGGTGTGGCTTTTTTTAAATCAAATAATTACCCGTGTACGAAAGGCTCTTAATAAAATATTACAAAAAGAAATCAAGGTATGTTTACGATCAGGATTATTTACGTTACACCAAATTTTAATTTACAAGCCAGCAATGTGAGAGCTTACAACGGAATTTTATAACAATTTTCCCTAAAAGAATAAGATTAAATTAAGATTTTATTCATCCGCCAACGACCTCCTTAAACCGTCGACGTTACGAACGTGATTTTGTACCGATAGCTATTAGTGACATTCTTAGTATAAAATCGTTACGATAAATCTACTAGAATTCTCGTGAACCAATTTTACTGTTCTCTTTCCTGAAGCATAATTAGTGATTATCCTTTACATAACCGCAAGTGGATACATTCGAGATTGTCAGGCACATCGAGGCGCTGGAGTTAAGGGCGGCTCTGGACAACACGAAGGCCCTCTTGTTCCACGGGCCCCGTATGGCTCCTCCCATCGTTGTCTTGATCACCGTCAAGTCGGTTGACATCAGCATACGGGCCCATATCAAGTACTTGGGCCTGGTGCTCGACGGGCAGTGGTGATTCCGGGAGCATTTCCGCCGACTTGCTCCGCGGCTTGTCAGCGTGGCGTCCGCTCTCTCTTGGCTTATGCCAAACGTGGGCGAACCCACCATTGCATGTCGCCGGCTGTACGTGGGAATCATCCAGTCGATGGCTCTGTACAGCGCACCAGTGTCGGCGGGGTCATTGACCGTCCATCTCAGGACTCTTCTGTGACGTCTGCAGAGAACCATGGCGGTCAAGGCCATATGCGAGTACCGCACGGTGGTGACGGAGGACAGCGTGCCTGTTAGCCGGGACTCCTCTGTGGGACCTGGAGGCAGAGATGCTCGCCGGACTATCGCCCCCTATCGGCGGATATCAGAGACGCAAGCGGGAGGCGGCATAGTCTCCATCAAGGAGATTGCCGCCTGGCGGGTCGACGCCCGCCGAGACGTCATTGCCCATTGGGCAGTCCAGCTGGAGAGGCCTCGATTTAGTGTCTGGACCGTCGAGGCCTTCTGGCCGGTGCTGATGCAGTGGTTGTTGTGTGTGGAAGGCGACGTGCTACGGGTGAGTCATGAGGCTGCGGCGCCCCTTTGTCGCCCCGGACGGAGTCGGGCGACGGCTGCATTGACCATGGCCAACCCCCAATAAAAAGTGGCTACATTATCAAAATGAAAAAATCTTATCTGATGACCAGCCTGTTTGGAAAAGTTGTGGTAAGCTGCCTTATCTTATATATAAATTTCTAGCGTACGTGTCTATGTCACTGAACGCCTCCTAAACGTCTGGACCGATGTTGGCGAAATTTTTTATGTGTATTCAAGGGGATTCAAGGATGGTTTAGATTTACAATTGGACCCGGTAGGTGGCGCTGTTCGGGCAGGACAATAACATAACTTGAGAACAACTTTACCGATTCCGTCCATCTTTCTTTTTAATTTTTCTACTACTTTGAGAAAGGCTTCTACGGAAAAAAAATTAGAAAGTTGCGCAGAAAATCAGAAAATTTAAGAAAACTTTACGACTAGGTATCTAGGTTATTTATTCATACTGCGACTAAACGGCTGGATGGATTTGTATGAATTTTTGTGAATGCATTCAAGTGGGGACCTATATGATTTAGATTCACAAATCAGCCCGGCAGATGGCACTGCAGTCAAAGATTCCCTGTTACTGCTGTCTATTTCAAGGTAAATTTCTTTTATTTTATTTGAACAGAACGACGTCTGTTGGGTCAGTTAGTCTTATATATAAATTTCTAGCGTACGTGTGTATGTCACTGAACTCCTCCTAAACGGCTGGACCGATGTTGATGAAATTTTTTGTCTATGTACAAGGGAATTCGAGGATGGTTTAGATTCACAATTGGACCCGGTAGGTGGCACTGTTTGGGCAGAACAATAACATAACTTGAGAAGGGCTTTACCGATTTCGTCCATCTTTTTATTTTCAGTTTTCTACAATTTTAAAAAAGGCCTTTATGGAAAAAAAATAAGAAAGTTGCCTAGAAAATTAGAAAAGTTAAGAAAACTTAACGTTTATATATGCTTTTTTAATGTAACCTTTTGCGACTATATAAACTTTTCTATATTTAAATATATAAATCTTCTATTCGTGTGTTTGTAATTGAACTCCTTCTAAACGGCTGGACCAATTTTGATGATTTTTTGTGGCCATTCCGATGGATATGAATTCTCATATCCATCAGAATAGCCATTTGGAACATCCAAACGGTTCAGTTTAAATTAATAATTGGAACCGGTAGGTCGCGCTACGATCGATTTCAAGGAGAATTCAATTTTCTATTTTTTTACAGATTTGAACAGAACAACGTCTGTTGGGTCAGCTAGTCTTATATATAAATTTCTAGCGTACGTGTATATGTCACTGAACTCCTCCTAAACGGTTGGACTGATGTTGAGGAATTTTTATATGTGTTCAAAGGGATTCGACGATGGTTTAGATTTACAATTGGACCCAGTAGGTGGCGCTGTTCGGACAGAACAATAACATAACTTGAGAACGAGTTCACCGATTTCGTACATCTTTCTTTTTAATTTTTTTTTATACGTTGAAAAGGTTTTTACGGAAAAACATTAAAAATATTGCGCAGAAAATAAGAAAATTTAAGAAAACTTAACGACTAGGTATCTAGGTTATTTATCCACATTGCAACTAAACGGCTGGATGGATGTGAATGAATTTTTGTGAATGCTTTCAAGTGGGGACCTGAATCATTTAGATTCACAAATCAGCCCGGCAGATGGCGCTGCAGTCAGTCAGTTCCTGTTACTGCTGTCAATTTCAAGAAGAATTCCGTTTATTTTATTTGAACAGAACAACGTCTGTTGGCTCAGCTAGTCTTATATATAAATTTCTAGTGTACGTATGTATGTCACTGAACTCCTCCTAAACGGCTGGATCAATGTTGATGCAGTTTTTTGTGTATGTTTAAGGAGATTCGAGAATGGTTTAGATTTACAATTGGATACGGTAGGTTGTGCTTATTTGAACAGAACAACGTTTGTTGGGTCAGCTAGTCTTTAAATATAAATTTCTTGTGTACGTGTCTATGTCACTGAACTCCTCCTAAACGGCTGGACCTATGTTGATGCAATTTTTGTGTGATTTCAAGGGGATTCGAGAATGGTTCTGATCTGCACTCATGTTGATATTTCTTAAAGGTTAAAAATATATCATCATATTCATCATCACCATAATAATCCTATCATACATACGGATAAATGTGTCAATCCATTATTAGTTCGTAATTTCGTTTACAATACAGAAACATTTTTCCAGAATTGTAATTTAATAACTTTGAACAATAAAAGCAATTTTGCCGTTCTATATTCAGTAATTAATATAAAGAAATGACGTCAGGTATTCCAGTCAACCCGCACGATATTACCCCTTACGACAGATAAGAGAATAAAGATAATTTCAGTAGCATGTTCTTTGAAACCTCACCGTTATCATAGCGTATTATCACATATTCACTGTCAAGCACGTTTTATAATTATATATTTCATTATTTTTAATTAACCTTTTCTAACAATAATGTTGGCAACCTTTAATTAATACAATATATTATTTATGAGACATTTCTCGTATAAATTAAAACGAATTAATTATGTTATTCTATGCACAGCTAAACTGATGATTTAGGTTAGATTTGAAAATGTTCTCGTCGGTAATTAAATTTGCTTATATACTACTACTAGCTGACATTTTCTCGCTGTTAAAATGCATTTACGCACCCCCCTGCCGGTGATAGACGGGGAAATGAGTGTGGGAATCGCCGGCT
Source organism: Lymantria dispar (assembly GCA_032191425.1). Lineage (NCBI taxonomy): Eukaryota > Metazoa > Arthropoda > Insecta > Lepidoptera > Erebidae > Lymantria > Lymantria dispar. Next base: position 22,757,029 of record CM063452.1, on the reverse strand, counting down.
ACATAAGCGACTGAAATATCCACTAAAACCACAGCGGCCCTTTCCGCGTTTTTATGGGGTGCCGGAGAGATTGTCTGATGACATTCTATCCCCAACATCCCAACGCTTGGTCGTCTGGCCACGGTCTGTCATCATTTAGGGCGGTGGGAAGAGAAGTGCATAGCGGCGTCTCCTCCTCCCTGACCACCGCCGGCGGAGCGAGTCAGCGGACGCAAGCGCCTCACGTGCCCGCTCCACGGCCTCCTTCCTTATCATGACAGCCTCACAAAAGGAAGCCATCAACTACTAGCTGACCTGCGTAACTTGATCTGCATCACATAATAAAGAAAGAGAGAGAGAGAGAGAGAGATTACAAAGGAATAAATTTCCCCATTTTTGTAACATTGTTCATTGATGCTTCTTTCCTATTGGTTATGACGGGATGTTATATAGTCTGTAGTAGGCTCAATAAATGAGCTATCCAACACTAAAGGATTTTTTTTTAATACAATAGTTCCTTAGATTTGCTCATTTAACCAAATAAGCTCTCTATCTTTATAAAATTAGTATAGCAATAGATTAAATAAAACTGGTGTATAATTCAATTATTCCCTTTCTCAGATCGCATATGTCCTACTATTGGGTTTAAACACACTCTAAATAAAGTAAATTATGGTTATTTTTACTAACGGCTCTTATATTTTAGGTAACTTCTAAGGCAATCGAAATGACAAATAGAATCTGAGATGTTAACTAATACTTAAATAAAGTGTAATTATTTACCATAAAAAATAAACATCAATTTTATTTGTTACTAGCCTATATTATTTTAGAATTTAGAGTAATTTAGGGATTCGTTCGTGAAAACAATAATTAACCATATACTTGTTAGCAACATCATTATTATCATCTCAGCCCATAAAAGTTCCACTATTGCGCTCGGGAGTCCTTCATAATGGGAGGTAAAATGACATACTAGACGACGCTGATCACAGTGTTGGTGAAGAGTTTTATATCGAGATGTCCTTCTCTTGCACAGATATGATCTGAGTCTCCTTTAGTCGTTTTTTAAAACAACCACGGGCAAGAAAGGGGGTGAATTGTATTATTACTCCGTCACCACGCGGTAACGTAGCATAAGGCACTATTACAATTTTCTTTTGCAGTGTTATTTACCTGCATACCATTGGTACCTGCGATGTCTATGGAATAATGGGAGCCCTCGCTCAGGACGCCTGGTAGATGTAAAGCATTCAACTTATTTTGTACAAGTATATACGTATAAAAGAACAGATTACGACAGGAACTAATATGGCATAAAGTATTCATAAAATATTATGATTTTTTTTTTCAGAAAATTACGATTTTTATTCAATAAAGATTTATTTTCATTAGTATACACTATAGGTATGTTTTTAGGTAAATAATTTGTTTTTGAGCTCACTAGATGGCGTTGTACAAAATTCCATAACAAGTTAACGAAACGGTTACATAAATGAACATATCCAAGCATGGCGTTAACGCCACGCCAACGATCAGGTTCAACCTCGCCTATACTTAGATGTTTCATATCAAAAAAAGATTATTACTTTCTCACTCCATCCAATAAATAAATATACTTTGAAGTTTATTTCAGAGGTTCGTATGCTTTACGACTTCTAAAGAGCAAATGTTACAAATTACTCTAAATGTTGCCTTTTTTTATCATTATGTGCCGTACTTGAAGTTAAATGAGACGTTAAAACATACATTTACTTATAAGATATATGACTTTCATGAATATAACATATTAACGTATGAATACCGACATTTACATTCGTAACTGAAAGATAGAACTAACATTTTGCGCAACAAGAATTTTAAAATTAAGCTATTATATAAGATTCATTATTTTTTTACTATATTATTAAATTATCTTTATAAGTACACAAAGAAGAAGAGTAGAAGACTCTTTTAGTGGACTATGATCTGACGGTCGAGAGAACGATTTAAATGCTTTTTTTTTGCGGGTGGGCTACGGTCGGCGCACCCATCACCCGGCTTCGTCCGGGGCGACAGGGGCGTAAGCACGCACACCCGTAACTCACCCATGACACCTCGCCTTCGTCGTTGGGCCGACCAACCGGTGCAGGGTGACTTATCATCAGTGGTCGGCCCGATAGAATACCCCTCAGGAGTACCCTCTCCTCGCCGCCGTCGTGCGGTCGGCCTTTCGGCGGGTGACGGACTAACTGCCGGTTCAATCACCCGCATATTATTATATCTACCAATCTAACTCTAATTGGACTTCGATTCTGAATGCCTTTTAACAATTATACCTGTACGTGAACGGTCGAGGAGGGTTTTTTCTACATTAAACAACTTTTTTACTTTTTTTTTCGACTTATTTGTCTTAATCTTACTTAAAGCGTGAGTTGCGTGCTTAAGCCCCTCTGTCGCCCCGGACAGTGGTGCGGAGGCGCGCCGACCGCAGCCCACCCACAAAAAAAAAACAAGCAATTCTTGTATATATATATATATATATATATATATATATATATATATATATATATATATATATATATATATATATATATATATATATATATTCAGGATCTCGGAAACGGCACCAACGATTTTGATGATACTTGGCATACTAGAGGTTTCGAGGCCAAAAAATCGATCTAGCTAGGTTTTATTTATAGAAAATGTTGTTTTGTCGGTGTTTTTTAGCAAAACAATATAATGACATTAAATTTTAAAAGATATGAATTCAAATTTTGCCGTCAACGTCATGAGTTACGATAGCTCAATTGGGAAGTAGTGCAGTTTCCTTTTAGTATTGTTTTGGCATTCAACCGGCGTCGGATCGAATCTTGGTGTTATTATTATTCTCTTTTTGTATTTTTTATATCTTTTTCATTATTTAATTTTTATTTTTTATTAATATATATCTAAATAAATTCGACAAAAATACAACAAATATGTTCCGAGCGAAGCTCGGTCAACCAGATATTCTTATTTAAATTAAGCAATATCCACAAAGATTTTTTTTTGTCTTCTCCTTAATAATTCTATTCATGCAGTAGAGAGCTTTAATATTAGTATAGATATAATGCAAAATAATGACATGCGTGATTTACAATATGACTTACTTCTTCAATGTATGTTTCTCACTATTAGATGCAAAGTGCTTTTGTAGATTTGTAAACCCACAATGAAAGGAAAATTATCACATAGATAAATATATTATGCTGTCAATATAGATTTTAATTTTACATCCTACTGCCGTGTGGTAACTGGACAAGAATACAATTCGTCACCTATTTTACCCCTGGTTGTCGTAAGAGACGACTGAGGGATATATACAATATGCATATAATATCCACGCAAGAGAAGGAAAAGTCAAAATGAAATCTTATTCTAACACGTCTACCATTAGGCCGACCACGGAGGACAAGGAACTCTGTACCAACCTGTCGGCCCAACGACGAAGAAGAGCTACGGTGGGTTATGGGGCCGCGCGCCGCCCCTTCTTGTCCCGGTCGGACTTGGCGAGTGCACTGATCATAGCTCACCGCAAAAAAAATGCTAACACGTCTAACCAGCGTGGTATAGTAGATCAGTTTCCTTCCTGTTGTGGAGAAGGCTTAAGCCCAGCAGTGGGACGTATATGAGCCAAGATGAATGAATCTTAAAACAAAGATGCGTCATTTACCACTTGTGTTGATAACATCGTCACAATATGAAATAGAGAGAAGGAAAACTCGAAATAAAACCCTATACCAACACGTCTAACCAGTGTGGTATAGTAGGTCAATTACCCTTCCATTGTGGAAGAAGCCCGAGCCCAACAGTGGGACGTATATGGGCTGAGATGATGATGATGATGAATATGAAATAGTAATAACAGTCTCTGCACAAGCCTTTATACCTAGTACCTGGTTCCACTTAGAATAAGATAAGCCTTTTAAACACATATGTGTAATGTCCCCCATTACAAAAATTTGTTCCCGAGTACCTATAGGTGGTTGATTTACAAAAAAAAGACTTAGTATATTTTATTTGTAGCGCTGCATCACATAGTGGAAACATTTCATAATTTCAGCTATTATACATCCCACTACTGGGCTCGAACCTCCTTCTGGATAGCAGGCAAATTTACCTGTTTTACTACGCTGGCCAGACGGGTTTTATTTCGAATTTTCCATATCTTGATAGATAGATAATACATGTATGTTATACATATCTCTTAGTCATCTTTTATGTGATATCCACGGGCAAGATAGCCGTTGGTAAATAGTATTCTTACTCCGTCACCACACGTAAATACTTTATTCTCATTTATGATACTCAGAATAATATTACTGGGTGGGTATAAAATGGCTTGGGCATAACGTAACTTGGTTATGAAGTAACTTTATTATTTATTTATTTGCCCTTGTGTAATGTAATAGAAGTCTAGTGAAGACTATATAGTTACGCAAGCTAAAGACCTAATATTTTATGAACATAACGGCTATCATTATTTTATCTTTTTGTGATATTTGTATAAATATTAATGGTTATTCCGGTATATATTTTTATAGCCCATAACATTTGTCAACGAATAATATATAATACAAGTGATCGCCGAGTGGTCGAAATTCGGCCATAATTTAAATTAATTTTTCTGCCACACAATTTTCTGCAAGCAAGCTGTATGTCATTCACTAATAACTAATATAAAAGTACAAATGTCTATTAGACATTGTCATCACAATTATGATTGTTTGACATTCCGTATTCCGTTCGACCAGAGATTTTAGCCGTAAACAAAAGTATATAAGCTTTGGTGTGTGTGTGAGTGTGTAGCGAAAGCATGGTAGTGTGCGTAATGCATTCTTTAATGAATTTCATGTATTTTTAATCCATTATTATACGAAATTTAAGTTTTTTTTTTTTTGTGGGTGGTCTGCGGTCAGCGCGCCTCCGGACCACTCCGTCCGGGGCGACAAAGGGGCTTAAGCACGCAACTCCCGCAACCCACCCGAAAACCACATCGCCTTCGTCGTTGGGCCGACCACCGGAACAGAGTTAACTTGTCATCAGTGGTCGGCCCGACGGAACACCCCCTACTTGGGGTACCCTCCCATCGACCGACGTCCCCCCCTCGGCGAGGACATCGGTCTTTCCTCACGCGGTCGGCCTCTGGGCGGGTGACGGACTAATCCCCGGTCACGTCAACCGCGGCCTCGGCTAGGGCGGCATGAGGAGCAGGTAGTTGCGCCTGCGCCGCCCCAGTGGCCGGCGGCGGATCTCCTCATCGAGGCTGCGCTCCTCGCGCAGGCGATCCGCCGCCTCCTTCCGCGAGATCACTGTCTCGCAGAAGGCTGCGACCGCGTCCCAATTCCCGACGCTGTCGACCATCGCCCTAGCGATGGCCGGTAGCGTCAGGTCGGCGCCGATGATTGCGACGAGTTCACGGCGCTGCGTGGCCCAAGCGGCGCAGGCCTCGAGCTGCGCCGTGTCCTCGTCGCTATCGCAGTGGTGGCAGGACGGTGTACTCTCCCTCCTCACGACCTTGTGCAGGTATTTGGCGAAGCTCCCATGCCCCGTCAACACCTGCACTAGTCGGAAGGAGAGCACCCCGTGCCGCCTTTCCAACCACTGCATCAGCACCGGCCGGAAGGCCTCCAGGGTTCGCACCCCGAACCGAGGTCTCTCCAGCCGGACTGCCCAACGGGCAATGACGTCTCGGCGGGCGTCGACGCGCCAGGCGGTGAGCTCCCTCAAGGAAACAACACCACCCTCCCTGCGCACCCCCGACACCCGCCGATACAACTCGGCGAGCATTTCCGCCTCCAGGTCCCACGGGGGAGTCCCGGCCAATAGGCACGCTGCCTCCGTGGCCACCGTGCGGTATCCGCGGATGGCCCTGACCGCCGTGACCCTCTGTGGTCGCCACAGAAGGGCCCTAAGTCGGACGGTCATGGACCCCGCCCACACCGGTGCGCCGTACAGGGCCATCGACCGGATGACCCCCGCGTACAGCCGTCGGCACATAGCGCTCGATCCGCCCACATTCGGCATAAGCCACGATAGGGCGGACGCCGCGCCGACGAGCCGTGGAGCGAGCCTGCAGAAATGCTCCCGGAACCACCATTGCCCGTCGAGCACCAGGCCCAAGTACCTCATATGGGCCCGGAAGCTGATGTCAACCGAGTGGACGGTGATCGAGACGCCGATGGGAGGGCTCATACGGCGCCCATGGAATTTTAATTTTATGCACTTCTCATTATATACTGTGCCGAATTTCATACTTCATCCACGTAATTTTCGTAGAAAAGGGTACATAGTTTTTGCTTCACGTATTAATATATAGATATAATGTAAAAAGTTTTACGTAAACATATCTCTATTCAATTTTATTTTATTTGTGGTAATCATGTATTATATGTCGTGTCCGTGGATAGTGATTTGCTTGTCCCATACAACTCTTTCACCAGCATAGCCAATGAGTACCGATAATAGGTTTCCTTGTTTAAGTTATACAATAAAAAGGTGGACATTTTGTCCACCTTTTTATCACGTAAATTTTTGTTAATGTGTTCAGTCACTACCGGAATTATTTAGAAAAATTGTAATAAACCACATAATAGACTAGTTGACGAATATTGTATTCCCGGACGATACTTATATAATTTAAACCCAAATAAAATTTATTATCTAGAACTATTTGGTTCTTCTTATAAGTAATAAACTTATTCACAACTTAGTGAATTGTTGTGAATCACACTTTTTATGAGTAAACAAAAAACATTTTCAAATAAAGTAAAAATTTTCATTAGACTAAAAGTTTAAGTCAAATTTAAAAAGCTTAGTTTTATTTATGGAGTTATTTCTTTAATACATCTTCCGTTGTTTTCACGAGCGTTGCTGATCTTTATAAATCGTTCTCCATTTATGCTTAAAATGGCGGCTAAATATATTCTTACTTCAATGATTTTAAGTATGTTAAAGAGAGTCCCTTATTATGACTGAAATATGAACAGTCAAGTCCATACAAATTTTGTTCTCTAAAATACACGGTGAAAAGCCTCTGTTCAATGCACATTGAACATGCAACGCAGCAAACTCAAAAGTAGAGCATGTCAACATACAAGTAAAGCATGTCAACATAATGTGCAAAATTAGCACTGACATGATTTAAAGACACTGCGTTATACTTTACACGTACGACACACTAACACAAAATGGTATATGTGTGTATTAGCAATAAGTAGTATATAAGGTGTACATTGTGTAAAATAAATCAGATTTGAATTTATTCATCTCTCATTTACATCCCTCTCACTGTGGCCAAGACACCCTTAGCCGTCAGTTCTGACCAGTCCTGTGAGTCTGCTTGACTGGCAGTGAGAGTTACCAATCCTCCACCCAAACCTCCATCTCACTGTGGCCAAGACACCCTTAGCCGTCAGTTCTGATTAGTCGAGTGAGTCTGCTTGACTGGCAGTGAGAGTTACCAATCCTCCACCCAAAGCTCCATCTCACTGTGGCCAAGACACCCTTAGCCGTCAGTTCTGATTAGTCGAGTGAGTCTGCTTGACTGGCAGTGAGAATAACCAATCCTCCACCCAACATCCATCTCACATCCACCTGTCACCTTAGGTAGCACGGTGCAGGTATCCCATCATATAGGCTAGGAACTTAAGGGCTTTAGGTACTTCAAACTATAACCTTAGGTTCTTCTGTCAAACACGGCGTTAGTCCACTAGCCCAGACTACGCCTGTACATTTGGTCCTTCGAGTAAAAGTAAAGTTTTTTTTTCCTCCCTCTAACCCCCCCGTAGGTTTGACATAACAGACATACAAATCAGTTAAGAACGGGCTGGTGTACTCAACAAAGCATCAGTTTCGGAATTGACTGAAAGACTTTTACTTACGTACTCTGTCAGAAAGCCTCTCGTTGCGGTTCGGTCACTGGCCTCCCACAAGCGGGACTCACCAGCTGATTGAGAAGTCGCACCTTCAGGGACGTGTTATAGCGAGAGCGCAGGTACGATAAGTATTGACTTAAAACATTAGTAGTAGGGAAGTTAGGGTAGGGCTATTAGGGAAGAAGACAAAAGAAGCACTATGGACATACAAGAAATAAACACAGCAATCAAGAGCCAGGAGGAAGATTATAACGAGATCAGGAGGATAATTACAAACATTAAAAAGGACTCCGTGAGCCGAAGAACACAAAAATACATTGACGAAAAAAGACAAACACTAACTACTATTTTCCAACGGGTGCAAGAGAATCACTCGAAACTGGAAAAACAAGAGATGTTATCATCTCACAAATATATCACTACAAATTACTTTGGAAATATCCAAAAACAATACAACGAGGGCTTAGCCCACCTACAAAACTATGAAGCAAGACTTCAACTTGTTCAGGCGATATATGAACCTGAAGAACAAAACACAAACGAAGAAGAAGGGAGAGGGAATCCCAAGACGTTTATACAAATGTTCAGGATATCCCAGATGTCAAAAAGGCTAATTCAGGCAAAAGAATCAGTCACTGAAAACAAACCTATATGGCATTTACAAACTACAATAAACAACTTACAAAAACGATGGCAGGATATTGAAGAAACACACATTGAATTATTATTGGAGGAGGATACATCGGGACACCTTTACTTCAAAAATAAATATTTTGAAAACACCCAAATTGAGTTCGATACTACAATGGAGATGCTGGAAGAAAAAATCCATGACAGTTCCAGCGAAAAAATAACCTTAACACAGTCGTCAGGAAAACTACCCCGTATCTCTATTCCAACTTTTACTGGGAGTTATGACTCATGGTATACTTTTCATGATTTATTCAAAAAAATTATTCATGAAGATAAAAATATTTCATTGGTAGAAAAGATGCAATATTTAAAGACAAATGTAAAAGGTGACGCAGCAAAAATTATACGTCATCTAACGATAAGTGAATCGAACTATGAAACCGCGTGGAAATTGCTTACGCAACGTTATGAAGACGAACGAATGATATCAATTAAATTCATCGATAAATTATTAGATTTACCCAAGCTAAATGTTGCGAATGCAGCGGGTTTAAGAGACATGCACGACACCATAAAAGAATGTTTGGAATCTTTAAAACATCAAGGAATTGACATTTCAACATGGGACCCTATTTTGGCTAGACTTTTGGCCAGGAAATGGGACCAACAAACTGACTCAAAATACGAGGATCAGTTACAACACCCAAACAAATTGGAATCGTTTGAAGAAATGTTACAGTTTTTAGAAAAAAGATTTAAAAGTTTAAAGTCCTACGATCAGCAAAAAATTACGTACAATCACCTGAGTAATAACTCGGTGAATCATACAATAAATAAATACCGGGGAACACTCGTGCCAATAGCAGAATCATCAAAAAGTAAACATTGCTGGTACTGCAAAAGCACAGAACATAATATAAATAAATGCCCTAGTTTTAAAACCTTGAACGTGACGCAACGATATAAGGAAGTCTCAGACAAAGAAATGTGCAAACGCTGCTTAAATCATGATAAACAAATAAAATGCACGAGCGAGTTTTATACAAAATGTGAAATATGTCAACATAAAGGTCATAACACACTATTACACCGAACATTCGATTCAATTAAAAGACAACCAGAGTCTTCTGAGTATACGAAAAAGTTCACTCCTAAACCAACTATGAGTGATAAAAAACAAAACACAACGTTATCGAACTTATCAGCTACCAATTTAGAGGCAAAAAATACGGTCTTATTAGCCACAGCGCTATTACAAACCACGTCGTATGATGGAACACCACAATTATTAAGAGTATTGTGTGACCAAGGTTCAGAAGCGTCATTTTGCACGGAAGAAGTAGCACAACTGCTGTCGTATCCAAGACAAAAGGTTCGAGCCGAAATAAAAGACAAGGAGACAACTACAACACAAGCCACAGAGACAGACAAACAGCGGGCAGCTCCACCACAACCACGGCCACGGTATGGGAAACCTCGTCCCCAGACTACAGTCCAAACACCACAAACGACGGAAGGACACATTGGACCATATGAGGTTATCGAATTATACGACTTGCAGTCGTGTTCCTGAGAGACCCCAGAATGTTCAATGCACATTGAACATGCAACGCAGCAAACTCAAAAGTAGAGCATGTCAACATACAAGTAAAGCATGTCAACATAATGTGCAAAATTAGCACTGACATGATTTAAAGACACTGCGTTATACTTTACACGTACGACACACTAACACAAAATGGTATATGTGTGTATTAGCAATAAGTAGTATATAAGGTGTACATTGTGTAAAATAAATCAGATTTGAATTTATTCATCTCTCATTTACATCCCTCTCACTGTGGCCAAGACACCCTTAGCCGTCAGTTCTGACCAGTCCTGTGAGTCTGCTTGACTGGCAGTGAGAGTTACCAATCCTCCACCCAAACCTCCATCTCACTGTGGCCAAGACACCCTTAGCCGTCAGTTCTGATTAGTCGAGTGAGTCTGCTTGACTGGCAGTGAGAGTTACCAATCCTCCACCCAAAGCTCCATCTCACTGTGGCCAAGACACCCTTAGCCGTCAGTTCTGATTAGTCGAGTGAGTCTGCTTGACTGGCAGTGAGAATAACCAATCCTCCACCCAACATCCATCTCACATCCACCTGTCACCTTAGGTAGCACGGTGCAGGTATCCCATCATATAGGCTAGGAACTTAAGGGCTTTAGGTACTTCAAACTATAACCTTAGGTTCTTCTGTCAAACACGGCGTTAGTCCACTAGCCCAGACTACGCCTGTACAGCCTCTTTGCTTCAGTGACAGAATTCAAACATAATTATACCCAATAATTATAATAATTACTTGATTATATCTCAGTATAATGGTGTATATTTAGGTACTTCATGTGCGCCATTTAGTTCTACGTAATACGATCTATTACATTTAATATCTATACAAATAAATAAAATTGAAGTGTCTGTTTGTAATATCAAAATATTACGCTTTATCATGCTCGCGCGATACCTTTGCCTAACAACCTCTTTTTTGTCTGTCTGTGTGTTTGTCTATCTAGTTGTTCCATGTAATCTTCCAAATTGCTGGACCGATTTGTGATATATTTTACTACCAGATATCTGTCTACAAGGAATAAGTTAGACTAAATTTCCTCTCAAAATACCCCTATGAATTTTTGCCCGGGCCGGGTATCCAACTCGAGGACTATTGGAATGCATACGCGTATAATAATATTTTAGAAGATATTGCAGATTTAAAATACGAGGGCAAGGCGATTGACCCCGAAGCGAAGCAAAGGCGGATTGCTAGTATAAATTAGAAGAGCATCGCCAACCATTTTCTCAATGTTCTCTAATTCATTTTTTAGATAAAACTAGCTGACCCAATAGACGTTGTTTGGTTCAAATAAGCGCCACATACCGGGTCCAATGAATCTGAAGCATTCTGGAAACCCCTTAAACATGCACAAAAAATTTCATCAACATCGGTTCAGCCGTTTAGGAGGAGTTCAGTGACATACACACGTATACAAGAAATTTATATACTGGGTGTGTCGTAAATAGTGGTCCACCGTTAAGGATTCGATAAACCAGATAATTTACTATAACAAATTCCATTTTTAACCATTTTTAGCCGAGGGTTCCGTAAATATTAATTTTTAGTTATTTATTTACCAAATTTCTACCTCTTGTAACAAATTTGGTTGTAGTTTTATCAAAAACCATTATATTTTCATTTTGATTACTGTTAATTACTGCTGAATACAAGAGCTATCGTTTATTAACATGTTATTTAATGAAGATTTAGATCTTCTGCAAAAAAAAATGATTGTACTCGAATTTTAACGGATTTTTTTAACATATCATGCTAATTCAAAAGCGATTTATGTAAAAAAAATGTACTACACTGTCAGTGCCCATTAATTTAATAATATGCCTATTTAATACCAATTTCAAAATGGTATCATAATACCAGATCCCTATAAAAAACAGCAAGATATCTAATTTTAATTGAAGAAAGTAAGATTTTCATTAAAATTAATTTTAAAATTTATTGCTATAATACTTACGATTTTTGTAAAAAAAAAAACTTTACTATCAGTGCCTACTTATTTAATTATATTCCTACTTAATACCGATTCTAAAAGGTTTACTATCCCATTAATAAAACAAGTAATGAAATTTTAGTTAAAAACGACTATAAAAGACAACTTTTTACTATTGTTGCAAAGTGATCTAGACCTAACTTGTAAATTACAACAAGGCATTGAAAAAAAACAAGTCATACATCATCATACATCATTTATTGTTATTCTTTAACATTTAAATTACACCAAGTGCTCGAAATGGCCCCCATTTGCAGCTATGCATGCTCTGCAACGTCGAATAAACGACCGTTTAAGTCGCCGAGCAAACCCACTCTCGTTTATTTTTCTAGCTGCTGTGTGTATGCTAGTCCTCAAGTGATCAATGGACGTTATTTCTTCTTTGTACACATGTTCTTTCAGGCAACCCCAGTAAAAAAAATCTAGGGGATTTAAGTCTGGCGAGCGCGGTGGCCATAGTATTGGACCTAAGCGTCCTATCCACCTATTTGGATACGCTGTGTGTAGGTGCTCTCGTACTCTAACAGCATAGTGAGCGGGACAGCCATCGTTCTGGAGCCACATATCTTCTTGGACTTCAGGAGCGACGTTTTGAAGAAGCATTGGCAAGTCAGTCCGCAAAAAACTTAAATATCTGTCTGCATTTAAAGTTTCTGGCAGCTCGTGTGGACCGATTATCTATCCGTTAAAATTAGATATCTTGCTGTTTTTTATAGGGATCTGGTATTATGATACCATTTTGAAATTGGTATTAAATAGGCATATTATTAAATTAATGGGCACTGACAGTGTAGTACATTTTTTTTACATAAATCGCTTTTGAATTAGCATGATATGTTAAAAAAATCCGTTAAAATTCGAGTACAATCATTTTTTTTTGCAGAAGATCTAAATCTTCATTAAATAACATGTTAATAAACGATAGCTCTTGTATTCAGCAGTAATTAACAGTAATCAAAATGAAAATATAATAGTTTTTGATAAAACTACAACCAAATTTGTTACAAGAGGTAGAAATTTGGTAAATAAATAACTAAAAATTAATATTTACGGAACCCTCGACTAAAAATGGTTAAAAATGGAATTTGTTATAGTAAATTATCTGGTTTATCGAATCCTTAACGGTGGACCACTATTTACGACACACCCTGTATAAGATAACCAATATTTCACACGGAAAATAAAATCGGTGAATGTAGTTACTTCGGTTTCTCGCATATATTCAAAAATCTTAGAATGAATATAATAAATCATAGTCACAAAAGGCTTTGACGTTTTGATTTATGTTAAGGTTTTGTTTTTGATATGGCTCGGTAATGCCAAACCCTTCTCTATAACCATAACTAGAGGCACAGCTGTTAAATTACATTATGAATGCATAAAATGTATTATAATTAAAATTCTCTGTCTTTGTTATTATTTACTAGCAACCCGCCTTCTGTATGGTGACGGGGTAAGAATACAATTCACTACTCCCTATCTTGCCCGTGGATGTCGTAAAAGACGACTAAGGGATATAATAAGCACATAACATCTGTGCAAGAAAAGGAAAACTCGAAATAAAACCCTGTTCCAACACGTCTGACCAGCGTGGAATAGTTGGTGAATAACCCTCCAATTATGGAGGAGGTCTGAGCCCAACAGTGGGACGTATATAGGCTGAGATGATGATGATGAATCCGCCCTCGCTTCGCTTCGGTTTCAGTCGCCATACACGGGCACTTCCCGTTCCCGTGGGAATACCGGGATAAAATATAGGCTATGTTACTCCCTGATATTATAGCTTTCCATTGGTGAAAGAATTTTTGAAATCGGTTCGGTGGTTTAAGCGTGAAAGCGTAACAAACAAACTTACTTTCGCATTTATAATATTAGTAAGGATATATCTATATATAAATACGTGAAGCAAAGACTTTGTACCCCTTTTTACGAAGATTACGTGGAAGGACAAGTATGAAATTTGGCACAGTTGAAGTATATAATGAGGAGAAGTGCATAAAATTGAAATTTCATATAACAATGGATTAGAAACACATTAAATTCATCAAAAAAGGCATTACGCATACTACAAAGCAATCGCTACACACACACACACACAAGCTTGCTCAATTTACAATTATAGACAAATAAAATTAAAGAAAATTGTGTAGCAGAAAAATTAATTAAAATGAATTATGGCCGAATTTCGACCACACGGCGACAACGCCCTCCACTAAGGAAATAGTCCTTGTGTGGAAATAATTATGCGGGGGACTTTACAAACATATAATTAACGGACACAAATTACAAACAGACTCAGAACAGCAATTTATGGATCGAACAAAGTACTGTCCTGCGTGGGATTGGAACCCACGACACTGGCACGGTAGGACGATATCTTAACCACTACGCCATCTGTGCACTCAAATTTTTACATTGCCATCTCTTAATTTACATTTAATCGTCTCTTAGGGCATCCATGATTAAAAATGCGAAGAAGTGACATTATATGTTTATTTACATACGTAATGTAAATTATTTCGATGTAGTTTTATTCATCGGAAAGCCAGTTTCCTTGCGGTGGTTCTTAGTTATGTTTGATTAATATTGGTCCAGCAATGTAAGAGTATCAGTTCTTTTCCAAAATGATGTAGTGGTGTATGATCACTAAATGATAATTCATAAATGAGAATTAATTAATAAACATTATTAAAAACAAATCCAAAAAGTCACCACAAGACTGCAAGACACTGTGAGCTCATATTGTATAGATTTGAACCACAATAATAATAACTAAAGATAATTTTATAAATTCAAACCTTATAGTAACATAAAGTAAGTCGCCTTCAAAATTAATCATGTCACCTAAGTTTTCTTGCCGAAACTTTCTCAGTGTGGCCGTGTTCCTATCCGGTGGTAGTATACTAGATTGTTAGTTAGTTTTTTAAATATACCATTAATTTTAATGTTAAATAATTACTAACCATAAACAATATAATTTTTTCATATAGAATCATTTTCTTCTTACACTAGCAATAAATTTTGTATCAAAATGTGGGTCAATATTTAATAACTAATTTCTGTATCGGGTAGATAATTATAAATTTTCTGCAATAACGATGACTTGTTGGACGTGAGACATCTTAGTCCGCCCGTGACCATGAACACGGCAAAGTGTTCGAAACGTCGGGTAATCAAAAATCAAATACAAACGCGATAAAATCTGTAAAGTAGTTTTATTTAAAATTAATTAATAATTCCTGTTGAAGAAAACGCAATACCTTTTTTATTATTTTAGTTTATGTCGGAGGCTATAAAAATTTTAAACTGTACTTATACCATATTATGCGTTACAATATTTATATAAATTTATACCCTTATACTTTAAATTGTTTAGAATTTGTTTAAATTAAATTTCATCTCATACAACTGACGATTAACAAAGTTTTATAAGTGAATTATATAAAGTTGTACCGAACTTCACCCGTTTTATAATTAAGTTAACGTACCTAACGTTTATCCGGGCATGTATTGGACTAGGTAATTATGGATAACGAATGATAAAGTTATAACAGCTTAAATAAAATAACGTTTAAATATATTTTGATCGTTATATAAAATCTGACAGACTGTGTTGTATCTCAATATGTAATATGTGTATTTTCCGTGTAATGACAGAGTTAGAATACTATACACCAACCCCTTTCTTACTCGTGGGTGTTTTAAAAGGCGACTAAAAGATAAGTGGGTTGATAATGGAAGACAATTAATTTTCTGTGTGATGACGGAATAAGAATACAATTCACCACTCCCTATGCTGATTTTGATCATAATATTTCATTTACTCATACTCATTTATTACGTAAAGCCAATTTACATGTCAATTTTATGGATATTACATTATTATTATTATTACATTGGTACAATTATTTACAATTAATTTCATAAAGTCGTCAAAACTGTAAAAAGTTTGCTCGACCAGCCAACGTTTAAGACGCGTTTTAAATCCACGAAGAGTAGATGTCATACAAACTGTGCTCGGCAACTTGTTGTATACTGCCGGCCCCATGACATGAGTTGCCTGTTACTTTAAAGTTACAATATATAATGCTGTTCTTTCGACCACTAAGACATCGACACGGTCTTTATATACTTACTACCAACCCGCCCTCGCTTCGCTTCGGTTTCAGTCGCTTTACCCGCGGCGTAGTACCCGTTCCTGTAGGAATACCGGGATAAAATATAGCCTATATTACTCCCTGATATTATAGCTTTCCATTGGTGAAAGAATGATTGAAATCGGTTCAGTGGTTTAAGCGTGAAAGCGTTATAAACAAACAAACATACAATCATCCTTACTTTCGCATTTATAATATTAGTATGGATAGGTATATTAATTACCTACTATCATAATTATGTTTGAAAGCTATACGTCTCATGCGTATTACTAGTGATGACTTACTGCACGCAAACGTGGTCCCTAAATGTAGGTTTCATAACGAAATTCAAAGTCGCTCAGCAAGCTATAGCATTCCATAACTCGCCGAGCCATTTTGAGCTCACTGGGTATGCTTGGAATTTCTCTGCGACATAGAATCCGATATAGAAAAATCCGAACAAGAACGACGAACCAACCACCGCTGGGGAAGAAAGGTACTCGAATGGCGGCTATGTAGCGGACGATGTAGTGTATGGCCGAAACCCGACTAGGTGGCCCATATCATCATCACAATGTCTCGCCATCCACTACTGGACGTAGGCTTCCCTCATGTTACTCCACAGAATGCGGTCTTGTGCCGCTTGCATCCAACCACGCCCAGCAACTTTCACCAGGTCGTCGGTCCACCTAGTGGGGGGCGTCCTACACTGTGTCATACGATACATGGTCGCCACTCGAGAACCTTTCTTCTCCAGCGGTTGTCAGTTCGTCGAGCAATGTAGCCTGCCCATTACCATTTCAACACGCTAATCCTTTGTACTATGTTGGTTACACCCGTTCTGCCGCGGATTTCCATATTTCGGATTCTATCTCGCAGAGCAATCCCGAGCATAGCCCGCTCCATAGCACGCTGAGCGACTTTGAACTTTGTTATGAGGCCTACATTTAAGGACCATGTTTCCGTGCCGTAAGTCATCACTAGTAATACACACCGGTCGTAGACCTGTGTTTTTAGTTTCAGTAAAATATAAATTAAAATCAAGTAGTTGTGGCACAGATATTCAAAATTACAAATTGCTTTGACTTGTTAGAATATAAAAAAAATGTATATAATGAACAGTAGTGTAATGAGAATAAAAAATAAAGATTGCGTTATATAATTAATCTAAGTTTTTCTATTGTAATAAAAATATAAGATATTTTTAGCGTACTCTGGCTACAACTTATCGTGCTGTCGATTTTATAAGCGACAAAGTTGTGCCTAAAATTTTTCGTAACTTCAAAATTGTTTTAAGAAAGTACATAATCTCAATTTTTCAGATCTCATTATGTTGTCGATTCTAGAAATAAAGAATATCTATAATAATATCAGTAGCCTACCTAATGATGTCACTAAAGCGGATTTTAGCCAGATCTTAAACATTAATCATTTTCCCTACTCCAGGTGCCATTTTTCCAAGGATAATTTTTTTCATCATCACAGCTCAAATATTATATGGCATTCTATGGGGAAGCCAAGTGCAGCAGAAGACGTGGCAATATTGAATGATAGTGATAATGATAAACGGTTATAATGAATTAATTACAGAATGACAGTAATTATATAACTTCTATGTGGTGACGGAGTAAGAATACAATTCACCACCCCCTATCTTACCCGTGGGTGATCGTACGAGACGACTAAGGGATATAAAAGGCATATAACATCTATGCGAGAGAAGGAAAACTCGAAATAAAACCCTATACCAACACGTCTGACCAGCGTGGTATAGTAGGTCAATTTCCCTTCCATTACTGACTGCACAGATGGCGTAGTGGTTAAGATAGCGACTTACAGCGCCAGTGTCGGGGGTTCGAATCCCACGCGGGACAACACTTTGTGCGATCCACAAATTGTTGTTCTGAGTCTGGATGTAATTTGTGTCCGTTAATTATATGTTTGTAAAGTCCCCCGCAATACAAGGATTATTTCCTTAGTGCAGGGTGTTGTCTTAAATAAATAATAAATAATAATAATAATATTATGGAGGAGGGCCGAGCCCAACAGTGGGACGTATATGGGCTGAGATGATGATGATGATATATAACTATTATTCATCATCGATGGTTTCAACGGCTAGCGAGAACAACTTATCATGCTCCCCAGAAAACACTTATCGCATTTCTTCAGCGTTAATGTGAGTAACACCTACGTAACAAATTAATACACATTAATTTGATGAGTAGGGGTAAATGTGTTTGAACTAACGATATCAATGTGATAGTTTGCCAATTTCCTCATAATACACTTTAACAATAATAACAGAAACTTTGCCCGATATTTCAATAAAGGTTTCAGAGAAATATCAAATTAATTTTGAATAATTTCCTGAGTAATATAATAATTATGGAGTTATATAATAAGACTCCATCCCAAGTAAAAATATTTGACGGGAATTATTAAACCTGTGAAAGTAATGTTACTTATGTAACAAGTAGAAAGAGTAAAAGCTTTTATCATTTAGAAATGTCAGAATACACGTCAACCAACCTCCTTGTAATTATTTTTTAAACGTTTTTATTCAGCTTGACCTGTTTGTATTTGGGTCAAATTTAGTAATTGAAATTTTACCCACTTTCTGTAGACAGATTGATTTGATATTTGGAATACAGCTCTTGTTCTGATAAAAATACTATAATGACGAAATATATCTTTTATTTATAACTGTGTAGCCCTGTATTATAATATATTTATAAGCATATCTAATGCGCCCGTAGTGCAACCAGATTCAAAAGTTTAATATTTCTTAGAGACACTAGCGCTATGGGATCGTTTAAATAATATCTTTATAAATAATAAGTGTAGTATATTGATGATTGCTACGTGTAATTGCTTTTCGAAAGAAGACTCACTATACGCTTATATTTATTATTACGCGTGTCTATTAGTTGATACTCAGTAAAATTAAAATCATCATGCACTTGGCTTGAAAAGCTTAGTTCCCATTCTTTATTTTGGAACATTCTTGAAGCTGTCATTTCGGGTGACATGACCGGGGATTAATCCGTCACCAACAGAGAGGCTGGCCATGCAACGGTGACTGACGTCCGCAAGGGCAGACGTCGTGAAGAGGGGATACTCCCTTATGATTTGCCCTCGGGTCGACCATTGAAGACAAGAAACACGGCTCCAGTGGTCGGCCCAACGACGAAGATGACGTACTATGGGTGGGTTACGGGCCGCGCGCCACCCCTCCATCGCTCCAGAGGCAGCCGGGCGGCAGCAGCGCTGATCGTAGTAAAAAAAAGCTGTCATTTATGTCAACCATTCGAAGACCAATATGCGTCTATGCGCTTTTTAATCCTGAGACGCCTACCGAGATGGACCAGTGTTCTCCAAGCCAATATCCTCAGTTTGGTGTTCCGTTGATACATAGAGTTGGTTCCATTGCCGTGGGCGTGACACCGGTGTGGGCGCAGCTCAGCAAGAGCAGTGGGATATCACCAAATATATTATGAAATAATAACGTGAAAATAAAATAAATAAATATATATTTAAATTATTTGATTGTAAGTAAAAATAATAATAATGTAAATAATATACTGCAAACTAAAAAATGATGTATGTCATAGCTACCTTTGCCATAGACCTGGGCTAACTCTATATGATGCCTCTGGTCTACAATTGGATTGCCAAGGAGGCTTGGCGTTAAACAGGCAGCCAGTCATAAAACTATGGCGAATTATTTTTGCAATATCATTAATGAAAGAAAAAAGATATTGAATGGACTTCAAATAATTGGCATAATAGCAAAATAATGGTGATGATGTACCTACGTTCTAGATATCAGACATCACATTACTATCTTCTTGATGCAAATATCATTATTATTTCAGCTCATATACGCCCCACTGTTAGGCTTGAGCCTCCTTCTTAATAGGAGGGAAGCACGCTGGTCAGACGTGTTGGTATAGCTTTGTTTCGAGTTTTCCTTCTCTGGCATAGATATCATATGCATATTTACACTCTTAGTCGTCTTTTACGACACC
The DNA here is from genome assembly GCA_032191425.1 of Lymantria dispar. Lineage (NCBI taxonomy): Eukaryota > Metazoa > Arthropoda > Insecta > Lepidoptera > Erebidae > Lymantria > Lymantria dispar. The sequence continues at coordinate 22,736,749 of CM063452.1, read as the reverse complement.
CACGGGCAAGAGGGGGGGTGATGCTTTGTATTCTTACGCCGTCACCACACCGATAATGAAAATATAGATATAGGTCATTGCTCAGACAAAAATAAAGTCATGGAGCGTAGCGTAACTTAATAATAATATGAGCAGTTGACAGTTAATAGAAATTACACTCGCCTGATTTTTTTTTGTCAATAAATGACCTAGATTGATGAGGAGACTAGAGGACAAGTACTCATACAGATTATTTTTTAACTAATAGCAGATTATTTACATCATTATTGTCTTACTTTTATATAAAGCCATTTATTTAACTTTAAATATTTTTCAACTATTTTATTATGAATTAATTAAGTACCTATTTTATTGATTTAAACTTAGATTTATTTTATGACGCAAAATTCCATTCCACTGATTTATATAAACTACTACAAAACCTATATCACTACTCACGGAAACCTTAATTAAACACTAATTTAGCCAAAGTACCAAACAAGTTCAACAATCTTATTAAACAAACTTCTACCTAAGGCACCGGACGCGACAGAGTCGTATGCTTATTTTATTGGATCAAAAAAGCCCTAAAATACCTATTTCGGTCAAAATTAAATAATTAGCGTGACAAATACTATTTTCACATTGTTAGTCTTGGATTTTTTCGTGCGGTGACGGAGTAAGGATACAATTGCCGGTGGTAAAAAGTGACTTAAGGATTTCATATGCTGATAAAGTCTATGCAAGAGAAGGAAAACTGACGAGTTTTCCTTGTTTATGGTGATAAACCCTTTTTTGGAGGCGTGGGTCAGTGCACCCGCTGCCTGGCTACGTCCGGGGCGACAGAGGGGCGACATGCGACCCCATAACCCAGCGTAGTACGTCGCCTTTGTCGTTGGGCTGACCACCGATACTGAGTTCCTCGTCCTCCATGGTCGTTCCGACGGTATACCTGCGGAGTACCCTCTCTTCTTGACGTCCCTTTCCCAGGACGTCGGTCACCGTCGTGCGGTCAGCCTCTCTGTGGGTGACGGATTAAAATCCCCTGTGCGGTCACACGCGGCCTTGGCTAGAGATGGTGATAAACTCTAGGCCACTACGTCTGACCAGCGCGGTATAATAGGGTCAATTTCCCTCCCATTGTGGAGAAAACCCGAGCCCAATAGTGGAACTTATGTGGGTGGAAATTATGAGCCATGAATTAACAGGTAAGATATACTATCAAGATTCTTTATTATTTTATTTTGGTCTAGGGTTATTAATGTAAGGAGAAAAAAATATGGAAGCCATTCAGTCATGGACATAACACTCCCTAAAAAGGATAATACTACAATCACAACGTTTGGAAAGCGTATCGGTGATCGTATTTGGTGTAACCATTATCCTATAATATCCTATGTCCATTCTCCTAGTGGTCCCTCGTTTGCTTTTACCAACTCTAACGTGAAAATAAGGGGCGATGGTACGTTGTATTCTTAGGTTATCTACATCCTCGCCGCCGGCGACTGGGGCGGCGTAGGCGCGAATACTTGCGCCTCATGCCGCCCTAGCCGAGGCCGCGGGTGACGTGACCGGGGTATTAGTCCGTCACCCGCCCAGAGGCCGACCGCGTGAAGAAAGACCCACGTCCTCCCCGAGGGGGGGACGTCCCATCCCGGGGAGGGTACCCCAAATAGGGGGTATTCCGTCGGGCCGACCACTGACGTCAACTCACCCTGCTCCGGTGGTCGGCCCAATGACGAAAGCGACGTGCTTCGCGGGTGGGTCACGGGTGTGCGTGCTTACGCCCTTCTGTTGCCTCGGACGGATTGGTGCGAGGAGCGCGCCGACCGCAGCCCACCCCAAAAAAGAAAAAAAAACTATCTACAATTTTACATCCTGGGGCGGCGCAGGCGCGAGTAACTGCGCCTGATGCCGCCCTAGCAGAGGCTGCGGTTGATTTAGTCCGGGCACCCGCGGAGATGTTAGTCTCGCTACGGCGATCGATATCCCGGACGGAGCCGGGCGAGGGGTGCGCCGACCGTAACCCACACCCAAAACAAAAAAAAATCTCACTATCTACATCATCATCAATCTCAATTGATACACATTCTACTATTGGGCTCGAGCCTCCTCAATAATAGGAGGGAAATTGAGTTATCATACCACGCTGGTCAGACGTATTGTCAAAGCTTATATTTTACAAGTTCCTTCTCTTGCATGGGCGTTATATGCATAATATCACATCCCTTAATTGTCTTTTACGCCATCCACTGGCAATATAGCGGCGATGAATTGTATTCTTACTCCATCAACAGACGGAAAGTCTGACAAAGTGAAAATCTTCGAATATTTTTCGCAATATTCTCATAGAACATATAACATTACGTTAATGGTAAGCAGTGTAAAATACTAAGACTTATAATTGAGTCAGTGTTTTCCAAATCATAATAACTTTCAGAACCACATCTACAATTTGCTTTTAATTTGAGAATAATTGAGGTTTGATTAAGCCACATTGAGGTTTTAGACAAAATAAGACCCTTTCATTATCGAAATTATCAGTGATTCACAAGTCTAACGAGCGTTTAGTTTTTGAATAATACATTAGTCTTGAACGAGGTCACAAGGTTTCTACCGTATAATTCCTACCCACTATTCAAGAAATCACAATTAATTATGACTTTTATTGTCATAATATTTATTCTTCTACTAAGTTTATAGAGTGTACCTTCTAAAAGTAATATAACTTAGAAAAGATTCGCAAAGAAACTGAGTTCTTAAATTGAGGTCGGAAACTCATATGAGTGTTTACCTTGAGTCTTTCATTCAAAGATCGATAGGATATTATCATGTAATATATTATTTATTTAGAATTATATAACGTCTAATTTCAGGCAGATTTATCTACACTAATATTATAAAGAGGAAAGATTTGTTTGTTTATTTGTATTGAATAGGCTCCGAAATTACTGCACCGATTTCAAAAATTCTGTCACCAATGGAAAGTTATAATATCAGGGAATAATATAGGCTATATTTTATCCCGGTATTCTCACGGGATTGAGAACTACGCGGGTAAGGCGACTGAAACCGAAGCGAAACGAGGGCGGGTTGCTAGTTTAGTATAACTTTAATTTGATTCATTACATACTTGTTCTTATTTATCCGTCCACAGTGACGATGATGATAACCCACGGTATTCCCTCCCATTCATCTTGAGTCAGCCTCTGGTACCGAGGTCCTTGTTATTCGTGGCCAATCCGGCGGGATACCCTCTCGGGTAGCAAAATTTAAGTAATTAATTTATCATGTAATCGAATATTAATGGTGACAGGCTTTTAATATAAATAATTAATTGCCAGAATAATTAATTAATAATCTTTATTATTGGTAAACTAATTTGAAATATTTTGAAATACACGCGATACCAATAAAGATTCGATTGATAAGTTAAAATTACCTTCATTCGTCGACCTATTGACACACATTGTTGGATATAGCTACGGAGAGATATAGAGATATCCTAATATTATAAAAGCGAATAAGATTTTGTTTGTTTATTTGCTACACTTTCACGCCTTAACTACTTATTTTAAAACTTCTTTCATCAATGGAAAGCTACATTCATCATCACAACTCATGTCGTTCCAGTGCTGAGCTCAATCTTACGGAGATGTTGGATGCATATCATAATTAGGGATGTGAAAAAATAATAGATTTTTATAATAATCGATTATTTTTTAGTAATAATCGATTTTAACAATCGATTATCAAAATAATAAAAATCGATTAATAATCGATTTTTTATTATTCGAAATTCGATCGAAATTAATCGATTATTTCACTGCCAGATTGCCTAAAAAAAAGGTCATCACGATACTGCATGCAATGTTTCATACTATATTAGAAAATAAAGCTTCATTATCATAATCCTATTGGGCGAAAAAATCGATTATTTTATAATCGATTATATATCATCGATATTATCGATTATAATAATATACTATAATTTAGCTATATGTTATCTCTGTATTCCCACGGTAACGAGAGCTACACAGATTTAATCGCAGTAATTTGCTAGTAGAGCTATAGACGTGCAAAGCCACAAAAGTGGCATTATAGCATAATGGTCAGGCTTGAAAGACGGGATGGTGAATGCAATAGATGTTATACACTGATAACATAGAAACTTAGCAGAAGACGGCTAATACTCACTTCTCTTGTGCTTATTAAGCCTGATTTTGCAACTCTCATGTAAAATTGTAGACACATTGTATTCTTAAACCGTTACTACAAAAATAATATAGATACGTCATTAGGACTTTATTTATTACTAGCAACCTGCCCTCGCTTCGCTTCGGTTTCAGTCGTCTTACCCGCGTAGTTCCCGTTCCCGTGGGAATACTGGGATAAAATATAGCCTATGTTACTCCCTGATAGTATAGCTTTCCATTGGTGAAAGAATTTTTGAAATCGGTCCAGTAGTTTCGGAGACTATTCAATACAAACAAACAAACAAACAATCAAATCTTTCCTCTTTATAATATTAGTATAGATTACTAGCAGCGCCCTGCAGTTTCACCCGCAGTTACTCTTCCCGTGGGCATATCGGGATAAATTATAGCTCACGTATTATTCTGATATGTAAGCTATATTATTGTGAAGTTTCATCAAATACCATTCAGTAGTTTTTGCGTGAAAGAGCTACAAACATCTTCACATCCTCACATACTCACAAACTTTCGCGTTTATAATATTAGTAAGGAGGATAAATAAATTTAAAAGCGCATAGTGAATGACTTAAAGTTCAGACTATATTATAAATGTCCATACTTTTGCAATGAGAAATGATCAAGAAAGTGATGAGGTACATCGTGATGAGATTATTGAAATACAGGACTATCGAAAATTAAATACTTTTGGGCAGCGAAGTTGGAGACGACAAAGAACTCGGTATGGATGGTCATTCCAATGGTGAAGTGGAGGGAATACGATGGGGTTATGTGGCCGTGCACCGCTCTTTTGTCGGACAGCGTGTGCGCAGACCATAGCCCACCCAAAAAAAAAAAAAAAAAAACCGACCTCTTTTTTTGTGGGTGTGCTGCGGTCGGCGCGCCTCCGCACCACTCCGTCCGGGGCGACAGAGGGGCTTAAGCACGCAACTCCCGCAACCCACCCGAAAACCACGTCGCCTTCGTCGTTGGGCCGACACAAAAAAAAAAAAAAAACACCGACCTAGTGCGCGTCGGAATCGCGCACAAAGGGTTTCGTACCATCCATCCATATCCTTACTAATATTATAAATGCGAAAGTAAGTTTGTTTGTTTGTTACGCTTACACGCACGCACGCACGCGTAAACCACCGAACCGATTTCAAAAATTCTTTCACCAATGGAAAGCTGTAATATCAAGGAGTAACATAGGCTGTATTTTATCCCGATATTCCCACAGGAACGGGATTTGCGCGGGTAAGGCGACTGAAACCGAAGCGAAGCTAGGGCGGGCTGCCAGTAATATTATAAATGTAAAAGTAAGTTTGGTTGCTTGTTTGATTATTACGCTTTCACGCTTAAACCACCGAACGTATTCCAAAAATTCTTTCAACAATAGAAAGCTACTCGTATAAAGAAGATATCAGGAAGCAAAATAGGCTATATTTTATCACGGTATTCCCATGGGAATGGGGACTACGCGAGTAAGGCGACTGAAACGGAAGCGAAGCGAGGGTGGGTTGCTAGTTATTTATAAAAAATAGACAAATAGCGTTTTTGCATGAGACTATTCCTTAAATATTTATGTTATTTTAATTTTATTATTTATTAATAAAGTAAAAATACAACTGATTATTTTGTGAATGTTTCAAGTGCCCACCTGTTGCCGATATCGAGTAACAGAGTAAAAAAAACGCGTTACAGCAGCATACAGCAGTATGGGAGCCCCCCCTAAATATTTATTTTATTTTGTTTATTTTAGTATTTGTTGTTATGTATGTATTTCTGTTGCCGCTGCAACAGAAATACATAATTGTACAAATTTCAACTGTCTAGCTATCGTGGTTCTTGAGATGCAGCCTGGTGACAGACAGACGGACGGACAGACAGCGAAGTCCTGTTTTTACCCTTTGGGCACGGAACCCTAAAAAAGGGCAGTGATGTCTGGCGAGGAAATTTCAATGCAATTATGGACATTCGTTATTCTTTACAACGTGAAAATGAGTTTTTGATATTTTGTACTCTTTTCCTCGTGTAACAGATTTAAAATGCAATGTGTCACCTTTTATATTCTCGTGGGACTAATAAAAACAGGCCAAGGCGTTATTTTGTAATACCTAACAGAAAAAAATATATAACCACCAATGCAATTACATATAGAGAAAGAAAATTAAATTTGAATCTCAATTGTGAAACAGGAAAATTCCAAATTTTAAAGAGGAAAATACAGAGATGCAGGAATAACAATGTAGCACAAAATTTAATCAAACTTTTCAAAATGGCGCGACATTGTGACACTAAAAAGTTTCGACATGAAATATGCATAATGCAACAGAATTGTTTTATTGTATTATCAGATGTATTTTAATAATGAAAATACAGACAATGTATATTTGTATTTATACATATATCTATGTACTGATGGATTAAGAAAACTTGCGTCATCAATTCTTACTTGCACGTAGAAGTCGTAAAAAGTTGTAGAGAATTCACAAGTGGTACCGTACCGGTTACGCGTCCACAAGGCCATAGATAGGTAGTATACGGTAAGTTATAGAGTTGCACGCAGTCCATTCCGTCACCCTGGGTCACTTAAATAGGGTGGTAACTCTCTCTTTTCCCCAAACCCAAAAAAGAGCGTTCAGAATCAAGGTTCAGGGGCAGGATAAATAAGCATTCCCACCGGGCTGGCTACGGACGACAAGGAACTTGATGCCAGTGGTCGCCAATGACGGAGAGGGAACACAGTGGGCTATGGGGTCGCTAGTTACCCTTTCGTCACCCCAGATGGAACGGACAGTGTGTACTCTGACCATAGCCTATCCACAAAAAAAGGAGAAATAAGCAATGACTCTTACCTGAGGAAGTTATAAACCTGTCTGCGTTCGCCATCACACCTGCGAACCACCGGCAATGGACAGGCCACATCCCAGAGAATTGTTCACAGTGGCATTCTGGTGAGGAGGTTTAGGTTCAATAATGGATATCTACAGACTGATGAATTGGATTATCATATAACTCAGTCTATTTATGGTGAAATGTGACATAAAAGATACAACTTTAATTAAAGGTACTAACAATAAAAAGTAGGCAGTGAGTTGATTAATAAATAATACATAGTAGCTTGAACCAAAATGCTTGATTATCGATTCTACAATAAGTAGGTCAGCTTAAATATGGGTAGTTGTTTCAGGAACAACCTATTTGGCATTTACACAAATACAGAAAACAAGAGGTGCACGGTGAGGTGTTGTTAACATGGCGTGTTTTTGAAGTTTTTTATTCTTTTTTTATTTCAATACAAAAGGTTCTATTATTGGGCATGGATTTGCAAACTGACCGGCGAGAAATTAAGCTAGAATTATACCTGAACAAATTGGTAAGGTTTATTTATTTTCCTTACTTTTCTTCTTAATTGACTATCTTTCCTTATTACCTTACCTGCTGATAAAAAGACTATAAGGAAAGATATTAAGGATAAGGATTTGGTATTTATGATGTATGGCTTTATGTTTATATAGAATGATGCAGTATAGAACGCCCCCATTAGGTGGACCGACGACCTGGTGAAAGTTGCTGGACGTCGTCGGATGCAGGCGGCACAGGACCGCACTCTGCGGCTTAACATGAGGGAGGCCTATGTTCAGCAGTGGACAGCGATAGGCTGAAATGATGGTGATTATGATGATTGATAAGATTTATATAGTATACCTCATTTGAGTCTATCACCGTCCACTGCTGGACGTAGGCCTCTCTCTAGCCTCTAGAGTACGGTCTTGTGCCGCCTGCATCCAATGACGCCAAGCAACGTGACTGGGGCCGTTTTTATTGTACTTGACATGAGGGGATAATGCCGTAATCGCCACGCTTCGCAGGCGGGTTGACTATCACAGTGAGATGTATTACATTTCCTAGGCGAGAGTTGCTGCCCACTCTCCTGGTGAACACTTAGCCGATTTTTACAACACCCACGGGCAAGCAAGGGGTGGCGACAATTGTATTCTTATGCCGTCACCACACGACAAAGTATACCTACCAATTGTATTTTGGTAGGTATACCTTGGAAGGCAATAGTATTCCTACCAATTATATTTTGGCTCCCTTACCACACGAAAAAATTTCAATGTACTAAAAGATGAAAGACTTTAAAAAAAATTACAGTAAATTTACAAATTTAGAGTTATTCGAAATATCGCCACTAATCCGATAATTAATACCTCTCGATGTTTCAGTAAAGCTGTAAACCGTTTGATACATCATGATTGCGAGATTTGAATTCTAATAAGGCAATATTGAAAATAACTCGCACTTTTGAAGGACTTTTGAAGGAAGGAAAAGTGGCTAAATAATAACTACCTGATGGACTTATTGAAAGGAATTTAATGAACAGTAAATTCTTGTTAAATAGTATTAAAATGTAGAAAACCGACAAAGTATGTTTTATAATGCATGTTATCCGTGTGGTGACGGAATAAGAATACAGTTTACCCATCAGTTGTGTAAAAGACGATTAATAAATATAATATGCATATAACATCTATGCAAGAAAAGGAAAAACATGAAATGAAACCCTGTACTAACACATCCGACCAACGTGGCATAATAGATCAATTTCCCTCCCACAGTTGAGGAAGCCCGAGCCTAGAGTGGAACGTATATGGATTGAGATGATGATCAGATTATAGCGCCCCAAATTTACAAATAGAGAGATGGGAAGATAGGCCGTATGGCTGCTACGAATACCCCTTAACATTAACCCTTACGTTGCTCGCAGATCTCATAAAAGACGTGTGCCTACTACGGAAAAGTAATACAAATTGCGTCGACACCTGGTAATAAGAGGAGCGATAGAGGCTAATAGAGGATCAGGGATGAGAGAGGGAAATAGTCAGATGTATATCCGTAAATAAAGTATTTTACAAGCTTTTATTTAGTTTCACCTGTCGCTTTGCCTGTAATCAAATCTTGCAAGTTAAATTTGATCCACTTCCCGGTTTCTGATTGAGGTGAAATTTTGCATCCATGTATAAATCGGATGACAATGCAATATTATTGTGACATAGAACTGATCTGATGATGGACCTGGAAGCTGACCATAGGAACTTCGTAATTAAACGACGCAACCTTATCCAATTTGGGCTCATTTGATTCGTCTTGATGAGTACTTTGATACTATGCGATAACCAGGGTCTGATGATGGACCTGGATTTTTAACATTTTAGTTCATTTTATTAACAAATAGTTAATGCTTGTTTTTAAAAAAGGTTTTTTTACATTTATTTATGCCATGAGTTTTTGAGTGCAATGGTACCACGCGCACGGATTACTTGTATAAATTTTTAGTTTCATGTAGTGGGAAACCATAATATTGACACATTATGGTCTCAACGTACCCCGTCCATCAGGGGCAACAGCATGAGGTGCCAAGATATAACATGCGGCCGTATTTCATATTTTATGCGGGAGACTCGCACTACAGAGTTCGATAATCCGCTTGGTAGCCTACCTCGTAACTATATCGAATATTCTCAATGTCTTCTTTAAAACTATCTTTATAAGTTTGCACAAACTATTATAATTTATTCAAATTCAAGATTATATCTATAGTCTCAAGAGTTTTAAATCTTTTAAATAACTTCTACGAAATCATTCATATTTAAATAATTTCTAAAAATGTATTTAAAAATTTGTGGCAATTTTTGTAAAGCTAATGGAGAGATATTTTCAATAAATAAACACATTCCTTTTCTTATCCATTTGTTTTTATCTATAAGTCACAGAACATAGAAATAAAGTCATCCTAATAGAAGTAAGATCATATGCTCTTTGTTAAGTGTAAATAGGTTAATGATAAGATTATGTAGGCAGTTTTATTAATTTTACTTCTTCGCAGCCTATATACCTCCTACTGCTAAAGGAGGCTCGTGCCTAGCACGCCTTCTTTAGAAGCCTCCTTTAGAAGCAGGGTTTAGCTTAATATATTATTACACTGGCGAGACAGTAATTTTAGTTATTATTGTTAGTACAGAGAGACATTTTAGATGTGTTTCTTCAAGTTATATGCTTCTGAGACATTATTTGAACTTTAATGTTGAATAACTTTTAGATGAGTCGACTAAGAAAAAAATCATATCGAGCGCATTAAAATTTCAAATAAAATTTAAAAAAATACGTTATTTAAATGGAAAATTAAAAATCACATTGAGTCATGTTCACCTCTTAATGTAATATTAATAATAAAAGTTCAAACTTTACCAAATTTTATTATCGCCATCTTGGGCGCTATTAAAAAAAAGGTTTTATTTTAGCCCACTCTAATTACCAAAAGTACTGAATGGCTTTGACAAACAGCTAATATTATGTGGTTTTTAAATGCATGTTTTTTTTTTGGGGGGCTTGGGTTGCGGTCGGCGCGCTCCTCGCACCACTCCGTCCGGGGCGACAGAGGGTCGTAAGCACGCACTCCCGCAACCGACCTGCGATGCACGTCGCCTTCGTCGTTGGGCCGACCACCGGAGCAAGGTGACTTGACGTCAGAGGTCAGCCCGACGGATTACCCACTATTTGGGGTACCCTCCCATCGACCGACGCCCCCAGTGGAGGACGTCGGTCTTTCCTCACGCGGTTGGCCTCTCAGCGGGTGATGGACTAATTCCGCGGTCACATCACCCGCGGCCTCAGCTAGGGCGGCATGAGGCGCAGGTATTCGCACTTACGCCGCCCCAGTCACCGGCGGCGAATCGCCTAATCGAGGCTGCGCTCTTCGCGCAAGCGATCCGCCGCCTCCTTCCGCGAGACTACTGCCTCGCAGAAGGCTGCAACCGCGTCCCAGTTCTAGAGCCAGATACTGGGACCTGACGCTGCCGACCAGGGCGATCCTGGCGATGGTCGGCAGCGTCGGGTCGGCACCGATGATTGCGACGAGTTCACGACGCTGCTCTGCCCAAGCGGCCCAGACCTCGAGCGTATGCTGCGCCGTGTCCTCGTCGCAATTGCAGTGGTGGCAGGACGGTGTACTCTCCCTCCTAACGACCTTGTGCAGGTATTTGGCGAAACATCCATGCCCGTCAACACCTGCACCAATCGGAAGGAGAGCACCCCGCGCCGCCGTTTCAACTACTGCATCAGCACCGGCCGGAAGGCCTCCACGATCCGCACCTCGAACCGAGGCCTCTCCAGCTGGACTGCCCAACGGGCAATGACGTCTCAGCGGACGTCGACGTGCCAGGCGGTGAGCTCCCTCAAGGACACCACACCTCCCTCCGCTCGCACCCCCGTCACGCGCCGATACAAACCGGCGAGCATTTCCGCCTCCAGGTCCCACGGGGTTTTAAATGCATGTTGCGATATCATTTCACATCTAAGACACGCTTTTTTGAGATCTGCAAATGGCTGTGCCGAGTCTTAGTGCAATTTGTTCCGATAAATTATTATAATAATTTAATAGCGGTAGGACCACAATGTTGACAGTTGTCTGTCTACAGCCGCGGGCCGATCCATCCGGGCTAGTACCACACTCTCGTAGAAAATCGACGTACAAGTAGTAGCAATTTGTTAACTGCGCTTCGTTTGGTGAGCGAGAGAGGCGGAAGCCCAACTTTCTGAGGGTGTTTGCGTGTGGTGGTTAATGATGCCTTTAGTATCACCGAACCTCATTACATGCATGCTCACTCCCTTCACTTTCTTCGCGGTAGGCAGGAGCCTTACAGAGGTCCATGAGCGGCAGCAACATCATCAGGTACACTGTTTCCTCGTTTGCCACCGTATGCAATATGAAAAAGGAAAAAAAATATTTTGTTTTTGAAGTCTCATACGATACAAAGTTTCTTAGTGTCGTCGGGTGTTTTCTTTAAGAAAAACCTTATGTCATTGTTAATACCAAGGTTTTATCTTCTTAATATGTTTCTGATGATAACACGAGTATTATAGATATAGAATTTCCTTTTACGGATTTTCTCGCGTTTGTATTTGATTTTAAGTATCCTGCTTCAAACGCTATTCAGCGTCCTAGCCATGGGAGGATTGAGTCCTCCGTAAGATTTCTTAGAAGAGACCTGTTCCAAGAGAAAACCACTTATCTCGGCTTATATCCGTTCCACTGTTAGGCTTGGGCCTTCTCCACAGTGGGAGGGAACTTTGACCAACAGTGCCACGCTGATCAGATGCTTTGGTATAGGGTTTTATTTCGAGTTTTCATTCTCTTTTAGTATCCTTTAGTTATCTCTTACTACTCACAGTTATGACTGGGATGGCAATCACTTATTTAAATACATTTAGATCTATATTAATACAAACACATTGTGTTCATTAATTAAATTTCGCAACAAATTTTCATAGCGCTTCATAATAGAGTCAGAAAACAATGTTAGTTGGAGTGTATTTACAAAATAGTTAAAGTTTGTTACGGTCTAAGTATTAATTTAATTAACTTATAATGTGATGAGACACCTTTTGCTAAAATAGGCATTGTGGGCAAGTAATTAAAATGTAATAGAAACATCGTAGTACTTGTTTGTTTTTTTTTTATTTTGTAATTTTCTAATCCGATGGTGACGAAATAACAATATATTTCACCACCCCCTCTCTTACCCGTAGGTGTCGTAAATGATAACTAAAGGATATGGATATGCAAATAAAATTTATGCAAGAGAAGGAAAGCTCGTCATACAACCCTATGCCAACACGTCTGACCAGCGCGGATTCGTAGGTCAATTTTGCTTCTATTGTGAAGGAGGTCCGACCCCAACAGTGTAACTTATATGGGCTTATTACGTCTGTAATGGTAAGCTCTTGCTCCACTCTTTACTTGTTTTTGCGATCTATGACCTAACCACATTACGTCTGAGGCCTTGGGCAGGAACAGCATAAGGGTTTAATATCTTATTATACTTCTATTTTAAAGAATGACGCCAGTGGTTTGCTAAAAGGTAGATCTTTTATGAGGACCACTGGCACCATATATATTCAACGCTCAGGCAGGCTCCTCGTAGGCTGGAGCTCGGTGCGGGTGACCGCGCTCGAGTCCCGGCCTGCAAGGTGCTACAAGTGCACGGCGGTCGTGCACGAATCACCAGTAACCAGTCCTTGCTATCTGTGCAATTTTAATACTTACAGCCTTAGCGGTTTTTAAAACGTATTTTTAAACTAAACCCGTAAACGGCAAATATCTCCCATAAAGACAAAAATGAATCATATTGTCAATTACAAGTAAACGCAAAGTGGCTTCTTGCATAGAGAATTATCTTCTAATATATTCACATTATGCGTGCTGTAATTTTCTAGGGTTCCGTACCTAAAGGGTAAAAACGGGACCCTATTACTAAGACTTTCTGTCCGTCCGTCTTTTTGTTACTAGGCTGTATCTCAAGAACCGCGATAGCCAGACTGTTGAAATTTTTACAAATTATGTATTTCTGTTGCCGTTATAACAACAAATATTAAAAACAAAATAAAATAAATATTAGAGGGGGGTATACAACAAACGCGATTTTTTTAGAGAAATGGCAATGGCCTTTTTATAGAAAATGGCACAGCAAATAATAAATATACTTAACATCATTAAGGTAACAATTTTGCATAGTTTAATTTACCCAACATCTCGCTTAGGGTAGGAAAATATCAACTCTATACTACAACGGCGAGCTCTAGTGAATTTAATTAAAGCTTATGATAAAATAAGCTCACTGTAGTAAACCCTACTTGTTGGTAAGGGAATAAGATCTTGAATGGAAAAATATTTAATATTTACTTTAAAGATTTTTCTAAGACATCATGAAAGTCAATACAGTAAAAAAAAGTTTTATATTACGGTAGAGATATTCTGCACTTTTATTTCAGTTTATTATTTTGTTCCGTTTACTAGTCTATGTAAAGGTTTTTTTATAAATTTAAAATATTAATTTGTAATCTGCTTGAGGTTATGGATAGGGATGCAAATAATACATCGATGTTTCAGTCAAAAAATATGTAGGTACGATGTTATTTTATACGATGTTTTTACATCGATATTTTACCTGCCATCTATTCAAAATGTATGGTACTTTAAGCAGAGCCTACATGACAGTTTAGTTACCCTGTTTCTAAATACTTTGCTACAGTTAACATAAGTTTGTAATAACTTTACTAAATAAAAAATAGCTGTTAAATGTAATTTTATTACCTCAACTCTGCATCTTCCTTGCTCTTGCTTGCACTATTCAATAGATAATATTGGTATAGATAACAAAGATTGCTTGCATTTCAAATTAAAGTTAGCATTGTTAGTACGAATTAGGGCCATGAATCTTTAAAAAAACATCGATGTTTCGGTACATCGACGTTTTTAGGGCGATGTTTTTGTGCATCGATGTTTGTTCTGAAACATCAATTCAAATAACATCTGTACATAAAAAGGAAAACTCGACATAAAATCCTATACGTCTGACCATTGTGGTCAATTTCCCAACAGTAGGACTTATGTCGGCTGAGATGATATAATTTAGTCTTAATTATTTATAGAAAAAGGTATGACATAAATATACTGCTCTGAAATAAAACAACTCTTTATATTTTATTATATTTGATTATTTTTTATTACTTTCCCGTCGTTCCGAACCCTTTTTAGCGTTTATGGTCATGGTAAAATCTCAGGAGGTTGTCAAACGCAATAAAATACAAACGAACTACGCAATAAACTAAAAACTTAATGTAATACTTGCGTTAAAATCAAATATCATTATAAGCTATAACTCAAAATTGGAACAGTTTCGATAAATTAAAAGACCTAGAAAATGTAGAATGACGTGTATTTAACGTGGTATTATGTAACATTTATTGCGTCTCATCATCATTACGTCATTATCAGTTTACTAGTGCTAGGATCAGTATAATATTGTAAACTTTGGTAGGACCACACTGTTAACAGTTGTCTGTCAACAACCGCGGGCCGGTCCGTCCGGGGTAGTACCACACTCACGCAGAAACGTCCGAGTAGTAGCAATTTGTTACTGCACTTTGTAAGCGACAGAGCCGGCCCCCTTTCTGAGGGTGTTTGGATGTTGTGGGTTTTAGTAATGCTTTTAGTATCACCGAACCTCATTCCATGCATTCACACTCCATTCACTTCCTTCGCGGCAGGCAGCGATCTTGCAAAGATCCATGAGCGTCAGCAACACTTACAATCAGGTGTACTGTTTGTTCGTTTGCCATCAGTTGCGATAAAAAACATATCTCCCGAATCTCGATAGAAGAGAGTCGAGAAGGTTGTTCGACAAAATCATGAAATAAAGAGATGTAGTGAATTTAATTTTTCAGATAAATTATTTTTTTCTTTTAACACGCAATTTCTATACAGAAAAGTATTAAAAAAATACGGCAAAAGGTTTCCTACACACTTCTGTATCAGCACATTTAGAACATTCCATGTAGTTAGTTTGTTGAAGGTATGTCACTAATGTTGGACCTAATAGTTACGTACTTATGTTTGTGTATGGTGACGGAGTAAGAATACAATTCACCACCCCTTCTTTTGCCCGTGAGTGTTGTAAAATAAGACTAAGGCATATAATATGCATATAACGTCTATGTAAGAAAAGGAATACTCGAAAGAAAACCCTATGCCAACCCGTCTGACCAGCGTGATATATATTGGAAGAGACCCAAGCCCAATAGGGGGGCGCATATGGGCTGAGATGATGAATACTTATGTATGTATAATATGTTTAAAAACGTGTGCACGACCATAATAACGTTCTATCATAAGAAATAATGAAGAATACAGTTTTATGTTTCACGTACATGATAGATAGGTAACTTAAGACTCAAAGACCCAGAAGATCACGTTTCGTTTTTATAAGGTCTTAGCATCAAAAACTTAGAGGTATTTAGTAATTTGTTAAAATACTGGAGTCGTTTAAAGTTAAAGTCGATGAGAAGTTATAAAAGCAGTTAAAATTTGTTTTATAACATAGCTTCGTTTAACGATACCATTTTATCTTTTCTACCAAATCCTACTCCTAGATTTTTGAATTCTTTTCTCGAGCCTTGCAGTGGAACGTATATGAGCCGACATGACGTAACATGACAGTCTACCTATATAGGGTTGTCTTACTCGGCTTCCCCCGATTCGTGGTCGTCACTTGAGTACCTTTCTTCCTAAACGGCTCCATTGCCATTTCAACGTACTAATTCTTTGGGCTTTATCGGTTACACCCTTTGATCTACTGATTTTTGTATTTCGGATTTTATCACGCAGATAAATACCGAGCATGGACATAGCATGTTGAGCGACTTTGAGCCTTTTTATGAGTCCAACATTTATAGACCATATTTCAGTGCCATATGTCATCGCTGGTAATACACACCAGTTATAAACCTTTATTTTCAAACACTGCAGAATAATAGCTGACCTTTTTCTTGAAATTAGATCTACCTAGCTGGATCTTTTGTCCTTTGAAATGGAAGAGAAATTGACCTTCTATACCGCGCTGGTCAGACGTGTTGGCATTAGTTTTTAGGCCGAGTTTTCCTTTTCTTACAATGATAATATTTTCACATCATATTCCTTAGTCGTCTTTTACGACACCCACGGGCAAGGGAACGGCTGCTGAATTGTATGCTTACTCCGTCACCACACGGGGATAGTGTTGCCCAAATGCAAGACCAAGACGAGACTTGGACCGGTCTTGGTCTTGGTCTTGCAACATCACACCTGGTCTCGTCTTGGTCTTGGTCTTGGTCTTGCGCACCCGAGTCTTGGTCTTGGTCTTGCGCACCCGAGTCTTGGTATTGCAGCAAGAGTCTCGCAAAGTTTTTCAGTTAGAATAACGTAACAGTAATTTATCATGGCAATGAAAAATCCAACTAAATTAATCAAATATCCTATTCTATCTATCCATCTGCTAGCCTATAGTTCACTATTGAATACAATACTTACCACTGGAGAAAATTATTCTTCTATTCCCCTGGTGTTCCATTAGACAGCGTTACTACTCTTATGACAGGATTGTCGATCCTATTTTCTTAAGACGCCACCACACGAGGCAGTTGATACAATAAATTTTATGTAATTTTATAATCAATGCGATATTTTACAATTAATGCGATTGTTTATATTCCCCTTCAAGTTAAGTGGTATGTATCTATTGTATTTCCAGTTTAGTTACTGATACTCTGGATACTTGAAAAAACCTGTTGCTCTATTGCCTATATAAATACTTTGGCCGCTGGATCCATGTAGCTCTTAATATACTATTTATTCAAGAACATATAAAACTGATTTAAAATTTTATGGTTTTAATACTTGTAAAATGTATGATATTCGTCGTCATCGTCACAGCTCATAAAAGTGCCACTGCTGGGCTTAAGCTTCCTTCCAGTAAGAGGAAAATTGATCTACTATACCACGCTGGTCAGACATGTTGGTACAGGGTTTTCTTTCTAGTTTCACTTCTCTTGCACATATGTTATATACACAGGGTGTATCAGGTTATGGGACAACTGTTCATGTATGTTGTAGTTCAACAGTCATAGATCATAATTAGAATGTATATTACACAAAAACAATATAACGTAAAAGTTATAGTGATTACAAAAATGTGTGTCTAAGAGTTTATGCCTTAAATTTTATGCATTATGTAGGTATGTACAGACAGGATATATGTAAGCATGTAAAATTTCGACAGTATAAATAGGTATTAGATTTGCGCGAACCTTTCAATGGTTACGTAGGTATAAAGGCGACTCATCAACGGTCATCGGCCCATCAGCTGATTTATGTTAAAGCGAAGTTTGTCTTGCTTATGCAAACGTAATCATTGATTTATTCAAATTCTAATGAACATTTAACAAAATACGAATATGTTGTAGATTAAGTATCATTCCTTTATACATTTTAATCAATTTACACGAAAAAAACGATAACAAAATTGAGAACTTACATGTCTCTCAATTCATTAACGAATCGATAATTTTATTTCAATTTTTTTTCATGGGTTCCTAACACCATTGCCCGATCCGATTTGATACGACATCCACGGGTAAGAGAGTGGTGAATTATATTCTTACTCTGTCTTTTTTTTTTGTGTGTGTGTAGCTGTTGGTCGCAGATGACCTTGACAGCTTAACGCGGTCAATGGGTGAGCGCTGATGGCTCTCAACCCGGTAAGTAAGTTAAGCGAACATCGGCCGAGGGCTCTCCCCTGTGGGGAACGGACCTCAGCTCGGGGCGTCGCTGAGAGCAAAGTGGGCATGGCCAAGTTTAGGTTAATGACTTTTACGCGGCGCGGTTTTTGACCTCGACGGCGAGGCCGATACCGCGAAGTTTTATCTGTTATCGCTGCGCGAGCTGTGTAGGTCCTTTCTTGGCCGATCATAATAGCGTCATCTTCTTCTTCAAGAAGATGACGAGGACGTCGGACCGCGGATATTTTTGAGGGGACGTAGTATACCGCCCCAACCACTAGTGGATTGGTGTGAGTCATGGCAGAGGCAAAATAGCGCTGGGAGCAACGCTTCATGTACTGCCTGATGGTGATCGTACTCTGTCCCTACATGGACATTTATATAGATTAATTGTAGGCATATTTCTATGTCCAACAGTGAACGTCGTTGGGCTAATGAATAAACGGATATATAAATATGTATAATGGGCAAGAGCACTCTCGTGATTACGGTATTTTTGTCCTTAAGTCTTTCCGAAGAGTAATTCTGAAAAGCCAACACCAACATTGGGAATCGATTGGCCAATAGATGGATATCTCAAGACTTTGACTTTGACTTTGACTTGCCATGTAGTGACGGAGTAAGAATATAATTCATCACCTCCTATTTTACCCGTGACTGCGAACCCACGACTAAGGGCTATAATATATAACATCGGTGCAAGAGAAGGAAAACTTGACATGTATGACCTGTAACAACACGGCCGATCACCGTGGCGATTCCCCTCCGGCCACGGCCGATTCTCCTCCTGTTATGTAGAAGACACGAGCTCAACCGTATATAAGCTGAAATGGTGATTTGAATTAAATGCAAGACCGCGAGACTCTTGCAGGCCCAGTCTTGGTCTTGCTCAAGTCTTGCAGGGCCAGTCTTGGTCTTGGTCTTGCAAAAATTAAGCGGTCTTGGTCTTGGTCTCGGTCTCGCATTTCTCGCAAGACCAAGACCAAGACCGCAAGACCAAGACTTTTTTGGGCAACACTACACGGGGATATCCAGCAGATTGTATGGAGAAATTACATAAAATTTCAAAATAATTAAATCGTCTGTTATATATATCCTTTCAAGTTAAAGATATACATCTACACTAATAATATTATAAAGAGGAATAATTTATATTTTTGGGGCTGTGTATGTTTGTAATGAACAAACTCAAAAAGTACTGTGCCGATTTCAAAAGTTCTTTCACCATTGGAATAATAGATTCACCCTGAATAACATAGGGTAGTTTTATCCCGGTATTCCCATGGGAACGGGAACTACGCGGGTAAGGCGACTAAAAGCAAAGCGAGGGCGGGTTGCTAGTCTATAATAAAATAAAAAAACTTAGTCTTTGCAGATATATATAAGTTTATATCTACATAATACAATGTAAAATGCTGAATAATTACGAAATACATGCAGAAGTAAAATTTCTTAATACAGCCAGTTAGATTAAATTCCATTGTATGACGGTGCTCTTGTTGCGAGTTTTAAACTTATTTAAAGAAAACAAACTAGAGAATTCCATTTCCCAGATTAAATTTCATCCTTTCCAGGTTTTCAAAAAACTTTATACATCTGGGAAATACTTTCATAAGAAGCTGAGTTTTATGTACTTTACAGTATGTAGCATTGTATATTACATTCAAAGATATATTTGAAATGGAGGTATTCTTGAATTATAAGATTTAAGACTGCCTCGTTAATCCACTGTTATCCACATTGAAGTAACTGCCGTATGGTCCCAAATTCAAAGCTGAGTTCCACAAATTTATTTTTATTTTTGTATTTCGAGAAACATATTATCCCCTTCTCTGAGAGATTACAGTCCGAAATGTTGCTTGTTACACCTATAATGAATATTTCAGAGAATAAAAATAAATATAAAAATCGTATATATACTAAAAGAAAGAGATTTATTCATGCCAGGACATCCTTTTCTGAATACTCATTAGATAGGGGCTTGTAGGTACCGATTAAATGCTTTAGCGTTACATTTTGTTTCGACTCATTTCATTTAAGATAGTATTTTGAATGTTGCGTGACTAACAGTAATTAGTCAATAGTATTATTTTAGTCGTACTATCTTACCCGTGGGTGATCGTACGAGACGACTAAGGGATATAAAACGCATATAACATCTATGCGAGAGAAGGAAAACTCGAAATAAAACCCTATACCAACACGTCTGACCAGCGTGGTATAGTAGGTCAATTACCCTTCCATTGTGGAGGAGGCCCGAGCCCAACAGTGGGACGTATATGGGCTGAGATGATGATGATGATGATTATTTTAGTATTAATTATAGTATACATATTTAGTATTCATATTCATAGTATGTTCTAATTAGGTATCGTAAATACAATATCAATATGATTAATAAGAAAGAGTAAGAATATTACCAGTAATTTCTGTATAAACTGAATAAAAATCGATTCCTCGCAATCTTTCGTATCCTTAGATATCCTAAAATACAACTATTACTTATATGCAAATAATTTTTATGAAAATGATAGAAAACTCTAAATAAAACTCCTTTTAAACAAATCTGATTAGCGTGATATATGTATAGTAAATCAATTTCACTCCCATTATGGAGGAAGCAAAGCTCAACAGCGGTGCGTACATGAGATAATGAGAAGCAATAATATCACTAACCATACTAGAATGCTAATCGACGCATAATAAATTTACATAATCTATTAATTAGATCTAATTTCCATTCAGTTCATTAGTATCCTTCTCGCGAAGGAGGCGGCGGATCGTATGCGTGAAGAACGCCTCCACGACGACACGATCCGCCGCCGGTGACTCGGGCGGCGCAGGCGCGAGTACCTGCGCCTGATGCCACATTAGCCGAGGCCGCGGGTAACCGGACCGAGAATTTTAGTCCGTTACCCGCGAACACGCTGACCGCACGACAGCGACCGACATCCCGGCAAAGGGACGTCGAGAGGAGAGGGTACACCTTCAAGGTATTACGTCGGGCCGACTACTAAAGACAAGGAAATTGGCACCGGTGGTCGGCCCAACGACGAAGGAGACGTGCCATGAGTGGCAGGTGAGCAGACTATGGTCTACCCCCGGAAAAAAAACAGAAAAACATCGCAAATGTCAACTATATAATACGTTATAATAAAATTTTCGATGCATTAAACACCTTTTTTTTTTCTATTTATAACGTCGTTTTTTTTTACAAAGGTATCTGCGCGAATGGTAAAATTTTTAGAAAGAGTTTTTTTGTTACGCCAAAGAAGTATAAATTCTTACGTGCGTACACACACTTCTTTTTTAAATAACAAATTTTCAAATACATTTGTGCTACAGATTTAGTATGGCTCGATTTCTGTCAAACACAGTGAAACAGTCCTAATAAATCTACGTATATAAAAAGGTAAAGAATCATTAGCTAAACGTCCAAGACCCAAATGTTTCACAATTTGGTCCACGTACGATCAGCTAATGTCTTAAGTAATGAAACTGTCAGGCCGCGCAGCAGATCCAATTAGTTGTAATTAGGTAACTATACCATACTGGTAAAGAGCCGCCGTAGAAAGAAGTTATTTGAAGAAGATAAAAGAGGTTTTATCAATAGATATTTACAAAATACATGTAATGAAATCAGTAGTTCGATATATATATATTAATTCGGTAAATTTAAATGATCCGTTCGCCAACCCACTGAGCAAACATGGCTATTATAACAGTATTCCTCCATTCATGGGTAGGCCTATTTTGAACAGTGGATTTCAATCCATCAATAGATGGATCCATCAATAGATGGATTGAAATTCACTGTTGGAAGCAAACATTTTGTATGTTTTCAAAAATATGTCATACATTGTGAAATGGGCGGCGCAGGCGCGACTACTTGCGCCTGATGCCGTCCTAGCCGAGGCCGCGGAGGACCGGGGAGTTTAGTCCGTCACCCGCAGAGAGGCTGACTGCGCGACGGCGACCGACGTCCTGGGAAAGGGACGTCGAGAAGAGAGGGTACCTCCTCAGGGTATTCCGTCGGGTCGACCACTGAAAACAAGGAACTCAGCTCCGGTGCGACCACCTGACTGGCGGTGGGCCGACGCCCAACGACGAAGGTGACGTGCCATGGGTGGGTTACGAAGTTGCGCGCCGCTCCTCTGTCGCCCCGGACGGGGCCGGACGACGGGTGCGCTGATCATAGCCCGCCTCAAAAAAAAATATACATTGTGAAATAAATACGTTTTTTAGGGAACATGCTAGGGTTTACACACTCCGTCCAATCGGTCCAGGGTGACGGAGGGGACGGTGCGCGGACGCATAACTTGACATACCCCATGTGAATAGGTCATCAGTACCCATGCTTGTCATCAGTGAAAAAGAAATACACTATTTTAAAAATATACCGCTGTCAGCCGCTTGACCTTGCTTTGTACTGTCCCTAAAAAGTTTCTTATTTCTCATGTTCATCAAAGTAAGTTTAAACTTTTTATTAAATTTCATTAAAATCTATTAAGTATATCGGGGATTAGGGAGATGCCATATCATGCCATGAAATTTTTATTAAATGAAATTAAACTATATTGCATAAATTGCCGTGAAGCTTCTATTTTATTACTTAATCTTATAAAATTTGAGATTCTTGGACCAATAAGAAAAATATATTCCGCGTGGATAAAATTGCGGTTAAGGCATGTACCTATAGAATTGATGATATTTTGAACACGTATGAATATTTATTACTCATTCATGCATGATTGATTACGTAAAATTTAGTATAAAACTAAAATATGGTGAGAAAATCATCGACATATTATTTTTATGCCGTTATTGTCTAGAAAATGAATACAAAATTTGAATAAATTAATGAGAGTTGAATTCACTTTATAAAGTGATTTCAAAACAAAGGAAAAGGTTCTAAATTCAAATGTTTATATTTTTCATGTATGGAGGATACAAACATAACCTATGTAGACCAATTATCAAAAGTCTTAGAATAATAACGTATAGAAGGTAAGTTCGCGTACAAAAAGTGAAGTACGTAAGTACGCATCTCTTAAAAAATAAATAGGTAATTATGACGGTTTGTGCATTCAAATGGTGTCATAACACATTTGAAAAACTTAAAAAGGTTTTTAACATTACTTTTAAAAGTATTTCGTCGTTTTATGTTAATAAAAACAAAATGTGATTTCATAATTTGTATAGTGGTGTGCGTGTGTACGTGTGTAATCGTCTGCGCGCCATTAGTATTTTTAGATTCATGTTTCGAACGATCGAAATAATGACACTATCCTTCTATACGTTATTATTCTAAGGCAAAAGTATTTTTTTATTTAAATTTATTTTAACATTTATTTAAATGGGACCACCATTTCATTATTGCTGAGATCTGATGAAGTCGATTTTCTTCTTAGAATTTTTTATCAAGCGTATCGAATGTTACCCATTTAATGATGGAGTTAAAATACAATTCAACACCGTGTAATATCTGCCGTGGGTGAGCGTAAAAGATGACTAATGGACGCTAACAGATAATACAAGAAAAGGTAAACTCGAAATAAAACCCTAAATACCAACTCTTCTGACTAGTGTGGTATATAGTCGAGCCAAGTAGTGGGACATATATGAGCTGCGATGATGATGATGATAATTTATTGAGTTTGTGAAGAATGCTTAATATTATGAATACTACATTTTGTAATTATAAGTTACGTTTGTTCTCTCCTCCACAATAAGAGGTAAATTGACCTACTACGACACTGGTCAGACGTGTTGGTATAGGGTTTTATTTCGAGTTTTCCTTCTCTTGCATGGATGTTGTATGCATATTTAATCCCTTAGTCGTCTTTTACGGCACTCTTGGGCAAAAAATATACTATGTAGTAAAGAAATTATAATGTCAAGATTATATCATACTAGCAACCCACCCTCGCTTCGCTTCGGTTTCAGTCACATTACCCGCGACGTAGTTCCCGTTCCCGTGGGAATACCGGGATAAAATATAGCTTATATTACTGATATTATAGCTTTCCATTGGTGAAAGAATTTTTGAAATCGGTTGGGTGGTTTAAGCGTGAAAGCATAACAAACAAACATCCTTACTTTCGCATTTATAATATTAGTAAGGATAAGGATGTTAACATTATATGTTTTTATAATCGCAGTAGTAACTAATATTTGTTTACATGTTAAAAAACCTATACTATAATAATTAAGAGGTAAATATGGCCCAACCATAATTAACTACACTGCAATTTGCTTGAATTAGTGAACGCTCCAGTTAGTAAAATTTAGTGAGACTTGACATCGGGCGAAGGCGGTGACAGCTGGAACCACTAACATAGAAAGTTATTATTAACATTTTTAGTATAATAACTCGACTTACTACTACTTTTACTTTATTTTCGATATTTTTGATGTTCTAAAATTATAAATAAAATTACTTTTATGGATTTTATTGTGTTTGTATTTGATTTATGATTGCCCGACGTTCCGAATACTTTACAGCATTCATGGTCACGGATGGACTAAGATATCGGAGGGACGAAGACGAGACGCGATAAAATCCTTAAAAGTAGTTTTATTTACAATGTGTAGTGCTCGCGTAAACATCAGATTTCGTTCTAAAATTATCTACTACACAAAAATTTATTCCTTAATCATTTCAGCTCATACATGTCTCATTGCTGGTCTCGAGTCTCATCGACAATGGGAAGGAAAAGAACCTATTATACCACGATTGTTAGACGTGTTGGCATAAAGTTTAATTTCGAGTTGTCCTTCTCTTGCATAGATGATATGCATATAATATCCGTTAATCGCCTTTTGCGATACCCGCAGGCAAGATGGTGAATTATATTCTTACTACGTCATCATACGCAAAATGATTCCTTAGTAAGAAGTATTGTCTTATTACCCACTACCTTCTACTCTAGGCGATGTAGCTTATGGGGCCGCGTGCCACACTTTCTTCACTTTTTCTTTTTTTTTTTTTGAGGGTTGGGTCATGGTAGGCGCTGCTGCCGCCCAGCTCCGTCCGAGGTGACGGAGGGGCGGCGCGAGGCTCCATTACCCACCCGTGGCACGTCACCTTCGTCGTTGGGCCGACCAACGGTGCAGAGTTCCTTAACTTCAACGGCTCGACGAAATATCCCGGTCGCGCGGTACCCTCTCTCGACGTTCCCTCTCGGGTGACGTCGATCGCCGTCGCGCGGTCGGCCTCTCTGGCCTTTTCTTCACTGTGGATAGTTCGGATAGCCTGTCTGTTGACCACATTCTAACCTAAAAAAAGCTTATCGAGGTAACGACGTTCATTGTTGGACATAGACCTTAAAGGGTAAGAATTTCATAATCGTTCGCGTGTGTTAGAAAACGGATTGGCGAGCGTAGATTATAAGTTTTTCAGGAGAGCCCTGCTAGATATTAAGTTGTCATCGCTGACTTGTAATCACTAATCCCTCAATTGTATTAAATTATTCAAGTCAAGAATTAAATTATTTTGATGAAATTGTCAAATGGATTAATAATTATCAATAACACTATTCTAAATTATAATAAAGGATAATAACATTTTGAACATAATATTTCCTGAACGCACTTTTTGAAGCGGTTGATGTTTTTAGTATCCCTAATTTTTGCTTTTTGATTGCCCGACGTTTAAGATCCGTAAAAATAGTTATAAATAGTTTTTTTAAAGATGCGGATATAAAAATAGTTTATATATTCTATTGTTTTTTTAAAGACCACACACACCCTGCACTACGAAAATAATCCTTATGTTGCGGGGGACTTTACAAACATATCGTTAACGGACACAAATTACATCTTCAGAACAACAATTTGCAGATTGCGCAAAGTGTTGTTATGCGCGGGATTCGAACTCACGACACTGGCACAGTAAGTCGGTATCTTAACCACTACGTCATCTGTGCAATCATTCAGGCATTTAGTGCAGGCATTATAAAGTCTGAGAATAAGGGGTACAGGCGCTTTATACGCTTAACCCGCTACCAAGCGGAAAATGGTATAAAGAATTTTTTTTCTAAATTAGAAACCACATTATTATTATAGACACGATATAGTAGTTCATCATCATCATCATCATCTCAGCCTACAGCCGTCCACTGCTGGACGTAGGCCTCCCTCATGTTGCGCCACAATGTGCGATCCTGTGCCGCCTGCATCCAACAACGCCCAGCAACTTTCACTAGGTCATCGGTCCACCTAGTGGGGAGGCGTCCTACACTGCGTCGTCCGATACGTGGTCGCCACTCGAGAACCTTTCTTCCCCAGCGGTTGTCGGTTCGTCGAGCGATGTGGCCTGCCCATTGCCACTTCAGCGTGCTAATTCTTCGTGCTATGTCGGTTACACCCGTTCTTCTGCGGATTTCCGTATTCCGGATTCTATCTCGCAGAGAAATCCCGAGCATAGCCCGCTCCATAGCACGCTGAACGACTTTGAGCCTTGATATAAGGCCTACACTTAGGGACCACGTTTCCGTGCCGTAAGTCATCACTGGTAAATATAGTAGTTACAAAAAACATATTCACTGATAACCAAACATTTAATAAGATGATTATTTTATGGAGATATTACCTATTATTACAGGTTGCTTCAACAGAAGCATTAATAAGCTAATTTCTTCACGTCAAACCCAACAGACAGGCGTATAATGAACTTCTGAAAATAGGCCGTGTCAACGTCAAACTACTATCAGAAAGTTGATTAGACTTGTTACGTTTTTAGAAGTTGGGTTAACAACATACTTGGTTCGCAGAATCGAAGTTGTACTCAATCAATAATTTTGCTTCTACAAGCGTTTTTACATTTACAGTAGAAACTCGATTTACCGGACTAATTGTTGTCGTTAGGCATTCGGATAATCGAATGTATAAAAAACCTCCATTGGTTTTGTGCATATGTGGTATGTACCTAAATAATTTTATGCGTTTATTAAAAGACGAATATATACCCTGCGGGGCACGCACGCCAGAGCACGTCACGCGAGCGGGACATGCCATTTCAGATACGTTCATGCTAGGGATTTCCATTTAAAAAAAACATCGATATTTATATTCAATTAGAAAAATCGCATCCCAGTATCGATATTTTATCGATATATTGTATGATAACACGTTTTTTTTCAATATCGAATCATCATTTCATTATTTCAGCCTATACATGTCCCACTATTGGGCTCGAACCTTGACCATGCTGGTCAGACAGGTTGGTATAGGGTTTCATTTCGAGTTTTTCTTCTCTTGCATAGATGTTATACGCGTATTATATCCCTTAGTCGTCTTTTACGACATCCACGGGCTAGATAGGGAGAGGTGAATCGTATTCTTACCCCGTTACCATACGAATAATCAAGAGGCGGTAAGCCTGGCGACCTCTGGTACCGAGGAGGTCGTCAGGCGGATCGAGGCGCTGGGGTTGAGGGTTGCCCTGGACAAGACGGAGGCCCTCTTGTTCCATGGGCGTCATATGAGCCCTCCCATCGGCGTCTCGATCACCATCCACTCGGTTGACATCAGCATCCGGGCCCATATGAGGTACTTGGGCCTGGTGCTCGACGGGCGATGGTGGTTCCGGGAGCATTCCCGCAGGCTCGCTCCACGGCTCGTCGGCGCGGCGTCCGCCCTATCGTGGCTTATGCCGAACGTGGGCGGACCGAGCGCTGCGTGCCGACGGCTGTACGCGGGGGTCATCCGGTCGATGGCCCTGTACGGCGCACCGGTGTGGGCGGGGTCCATGACCGTCCGACTTAGGGCCCTTCTGTGGCGACCACAGAGGGTCACCGCGGTCAGGGCCATCCGCGGATACCGCACGGTGGCGACGGAGGCAGCGTGCCTATTGGCCGGGACTCCCCCGTGGGACCTGGAGGCGGAGATGCTCGCCGGACTGTATCGGCGGGTGTCGGGGGTGCGCGGGGAGGGCGGTGTTGTCTCCTTGAGGGATCTCACCGCCTGGCGCGTTGACGCCCGCCGAGACGTCATTGCCCGTTGGGCAGTCCGGCTGGAGAGGCCTCGGTTCGGGGTGCGAACCGTGAAGGCCTTCCGGCCGGTGCTGATGCAGTGGTTGGAAAAGCGGCACGGGGTGCTCTCCTTCCAACTGGTGCAGGTTTTGACGGGCATGGGTGCTTCGCCAAATACCTGCACAGGGTCGTTAAGAGGGAGAGTACACCGTCCTGCCACCACTGCGATTGCGACGAGGACACGGCGCGCCATACGCTCGAGGCCTGCACGGCTTGGGCAGTGCAGCGCTGTGAACTTGTCGCAATCATCAGTACAGACCTGACGCTGCCGGCTATCGCTAGGGCGATGGTCGACAGCGTCGGGAATTGGGACGCGGTCGCAGCCTTCTGCGAGACAGTGATCTCGCGGAAGGAGGCGGCGGATCGCCTACGCGAGGAGCGCAGCCTCGATGAGGAGATCCGCCGCCGGCGACTGGGGCGGCGTAGGCGCAACTACCTGCGCCTCATGCCGCCCTAGCCGAGGCCGCGGGTGACGTGACCGGGGATTAGTCCGTCACCCGCCGAGAGACCGACCGCGTGAGGAAAGACCGACGTCCTCCCCGAGGGGGGGACGTTGGTCGATGGGAGGATACCCCAATAGGGGGTATTCCGTCGGGCCGACCACTGATGTCAAGTAACCCTGCTCCGGTGGTCGGCCCAAAGACGAAGGCGACGTGGTTTTCGGGTGGGTTGCGGGAGTTGCGTGCTTAAGCCCCTCTGTCGCCCCGGACGGAGTGGTGCGGAGGCGTGCCGACCGCAGCCCACCCACAAAAAAAAAAACCATACGAATAATCAAATACTTTCGACAACATTTTAATATTAGGTACCTATCCCTAATCAAACGCAGAAAATTTGCTGTCTGTGATGAGTACTTTTCATAGAGTTTATCGGATACATTTCGGACGAGATTATTTGGGATGAGCTTTTTTTTTAGATAAATCTTCTGGCCCATTATCCTTACTAATATTATAAATGCGAAAGTAACTCTGTCTGTCTGTCTGTCTGTCTGTCTGTTACGCTTTCACGTCTAAACCACTGAACCGATTTTGATGAAATTTGGTACAGAGATGAACTAAAACTTGAGAAAGGACATAGGCTACTTTTTATCGCGAAAAAATGGGTATAAGGGGTTTAAATAGGGGATGACATTTTGTATGGAAATTCGTCATTTTCGATGATAGAATCATGAATCTTTGTATTAAGACACTTGATAATATATACATAAATATTTGTTCGAGCGTTTTGGAAATTTCATTTATATGGGGATGAAATTCAACCCCTTTTTTTTTTTTTTTTTGTGGGTGGGCCGCGGTCGGCGCGCCTCCGCACCACTCCGTCCGGGGCGACAGAGGGGCTTAAGCACGCAACTCCCGCGACCCACCCGAAAACCACGTCGCCTTCGTCGTTGGGCCGATCACTGGAGCAGCGTTAACTTGTCGTCAGTGGTCGGCCCGACGGAATACCCCCTGTTGGGGTACCCTTCCATCGACCGACGTCCCCCCCTCGGGGAGGACGTCGGTCTCTCCTCACGCGGTCGGCCTCTCGGCGGGTGACGGACTAATCCCCGGTCACGTCACCCGCGGCCTCGGCTAAGGCGGCATGAGGCGCAGATAGTTGCGCCTGCGCCGCCCCAGTCGCCGGCGGCGGACCTCCTCATCGAGGCTGCGCTCCTCACGCAGGCGATCCGCCACCTCCTTCCGCGAGATCACTGTCTCGCAGAAGGCTGCGACCGCGTCCCAATTCCTGACGCTGTCGACCATCGCCCTAGCGATAGCCGGCAGCGTCAGGTCCGTGCCGATGATTGCGACGAGTTCACAGCGCTGCACTGCCCAAGCCCCGCAGGCCTCGAGCGTATGGCGCGCCGTGTCCTCGTCGCAATCGCAGTGGTGGCAGGACGGTGTACTCTCCCTCCTAACGACCTTGTGCAGGTATTTGGCGAAGCACCCATGCCCCGTCAAAACCTGCACCAGTCGGAAGGAGAGCAACCCGTGCCGCCTCTCTAACCACTGCATCAGCACCGGCCGGAAGGCCTCCACGGTTCGCACCCCGAACCGAGGCCTCTCCAGCCGGACTGCCCAACGGGCGATGACGTCTCGGCGGGCGTCGACGCGCCAGGCGGTGAGATCCCTTAACGAGACCACACCGAGACCACACCGCCCTCCGCTCGCACCCCCGTCACCCGCCGATATAGTCCGGCGAGCATCTCCGCCTCCAGGTCCCACGGGGGAGTCCCGGCCAATAGGCACGCTGCCTCCGTCGCCACCGTGCGGTATCCGCGGATGGCCCTGACCGCCATGACCCTCTGTGGTCGCCACAGAAGGGCCCTAAGTCGGGCGGTCATGGACCCCGCCCACACCGGTGCGCCGTACAGGGCCATCGACCGGATGACCCCCGCGTACAGCCGTCGGCACGCAGCGCTCGGTCCGCCCACGTTCGGCATAAGCCACGATAGGGCGGACGCCGTGCCGACGAGCCGCGGAGCGAGCCTACGGAAATGCTCCCGGAACCACCATCGCCCGTCGAGCACCAGGCCCAAGTACCTCATATGGGCCCGGATGCTGATGTCGACCGAGTGGACGGTGATCGAGACGCCGATGGGAGGGCTCATAGTGCGCCCATGGAACAAGAGGGCCTCCGTCTTGTCCAGGGCGACCCTCAACCCCAGCGCCTCGATCCGTCTGACGACCTCCTCGGTACCCGAGGTCGCCAGGCTTACCGCCTCTTCTAGCGTCCCACCGCGGGCTGTGACGAGCGTGTCGTCGGCGTAACAAATCACGCCCAGCCCGGGCGGGAGGCTCCCCCTCAACGCCCAGTCGTAGCCGATGTTCCACAGGGTGGGTCCGAGGACCGACCCCTGTGGGACACCGCACGTCATGGGCGTCCGCACAACGTCCCCTGCTCGGTCGGTGCAGAGGACGCTGCGCCCCTCCAAATAGTCTGCCACTAGCCGCCTCAGGTAAACTGGCACCCCGTGATACCGGAGCGCCTCCCTGATGCAGCTGAATGGCAGACTATTGAATGCGTTGGCGATGTCTAGGGACACCACCAACAGCACTCCCCCGCCGGTGACGGCCTCAGTCGCCACGGCCCTCAGGCGCAACAGAGCCGCGATCGTCGAACGACCCCTCCTAAACCCAAACTGGGCGTCCGACAGATCGGGCCCCGTGCCGACGAGGTGCCGCTCGATGCGGGCAGCTACCACCCTCTCCAGTAGCTTGCCCGTGTCATCGAGCAGCACGATAGGCCTGTAGGCCGAAGGCGACTCCGGAGACCGTCCCGGCTTCGGCAGGAGCACCAGCCTTCCCTCCTTCCAGCACCCAGGGAACCGTCCGGACGCTAAACACGCGTCGAACAGCTCCCTGAGGCGGGGTCCCAGGTGTTCGAGGACCAGGGCCAGCACGCGGTTAGGAACACCGTCGGGCCCGGGGGCGGTAGACTTTGCGCGCATGCGCGTCACCGCCACCCCCATCTCGGGTTCCGTGATGGGCGGAACACTGTCGTCGTCGGCCTCCCGGTCAGTGTCTGGCGGAGCCATGACCGGGGGCGTGTGTTCCGCCCGCCGCGGGAACAGGTCCTCAATGACCCGGGTGAGAAGGCCGGGCTGGAGAGTCTCGGTGAGGGGAGGGCCCCGCGCGCGTAGCCTATTCAGCACCGCGCGATAGGGGCGTCCCCAGGGGTCACGGTCGAGACCGTCCAGCATCTCCTGCCGACTGACGTCCTTGGCGGAGCGGACGGCCAGCCTGAAGGCCGACCGCGCATTGCGGTAGCCCTCGTAAAGCACGGCCTCCCGCTCCGCGTCGCGATGGCGCCGCCGGCTGCGGGTGTAGGCCCTCCGAGCGCGGATACACGCAGCCCGGAGATCCGCCAGCTCCCGGGACCACCAGTGGACACCCCTCTCAACCCCTAAAAGACAAAAAAGCATAAAGCCGAAACCACTGGGCCTAGAAACGTAATTTTTTTTTACACCGTAGAATTTCTTAGGGTACACGAGCTTTATAACAAAGAAATCGCGAAAAAATGAGTATAAGCGGTTGAAATAGGGGATGCTATTTAGTATGCAATTTTATCATTTTCGATGATAGAACCATGAATCTTTGTATTAAGGCACTTGATAATATATAAATAAACATTTATTCTAGCGTTTTGGAAATTAAATTTATATGGGGATGAAATTCAACCCCTAAAAGACAAAAAGCATAAAGCCGAAACCACTGGGCCTAGAAACGTAATTTTTTTTTACACCGTAGACTTTCTTAGGGTACACGAGCTCTAGCAAAGAAATCGCGAAAAAATGGGTATAAAGGGTTGAAATAGGGGATGACATTTAGTATGCAAATTTATCATTTTCGATTATAGAACTATGAATCTTTGTATTAAGGCACTTGATAATATATAAATAAATATTTATTCTAGCGTTTTGGCAATTTCATTTATATGGGGATGAAATTTAACCCCTAAAAGACAAAAAGCCATAAAGCTAAAACCACTGGGCCTAGAAACGTAATTTTTTTTACACTGTTGTATTTCTTGGGATACACGAGCTCTAGCGAAGGAGTTTTGGAAAATCACCCCTTAAGGGGGTGAAAATCGTATAGCCGAAATTATTAGAGCTAGAAACGTGAATCTATGTATTTCTGTGTATTGTGCGATTCTTTCTTTTGTTGTAAATGAGCTCTAAGAAATTAGTTTTTGAAATTCAATCTCTAAGGGGGTGAAAAATGTATATCTGAAATCATTAAGCCTAGAAACTTGGGATGTGAAAAAAATAATCAATTTTTATAATAATCGATTATTGATCGATTTTTTTTTTGTAATAATCGATTTTTACAATCGATTATCAAAATAATAGAAAATCGATTATTTTTATAAAAAAACTAATCGATTATTTCACAGCCAGATATCCTAAAAAAAGAAGGTCATCACAATACTGCGTGCAATATTTCATACTATATTAGAAGATGAAGCTCACATTTCCTAAAAAAAAGTCATCATAATCCTGTTGGGAAAAATCGATTATTTATTTTTAATTAATCGATTATTTTATAATCGATTTATTTTGAAGAACAAATATCGATTATTTAAAAAATCGATTATTTTCCCTCCATGTCACATCCCTACTAGAAACGTGAAATTTTGTACAAAGTTGTCTTTTTTGGGGAAAGTGCTCACTAAAAAGAGTTTTTGCAATTTTACCCCTAAGGAGGTGAAAAGCGTATAACCGATATCACTGAGCCTAGGAACGATAATTTTAGTACACGGTCGGCTTTCTTGGGTTACCCCATTATTTTTTCTTAATGCTCGCTTATCAAGATTACTTTGGATCGACGCAATATATGGCGGTCCTCTGCCATCGTAGCTATATTGCAAAGGTTCTTTTAGCAACATTTTATGACCAGCTGCCTGCCAGACGACATAGCTGGCTAGATGGCATTACCAATTGGTCCAGTATTAATGGTCAATGTAAATCTTTGTCTTAGTAGTATTTTGCGACACCCACAAACAATGAAAGTGTTATAATATTCCTAGCCGCTACCAGACAGTAAATTAAAATCAAGATATTAATCTAATTTTCTATCTCTAGAAATAAACAAATTTGAAGCGTCTATTTGTTGTCAAAATAATAGGTTTTATTTATGCTCACACAATTATTTGCACGATACCTATGTCTAAAAAACCGGCCAAGTGCGAGTCAGGGTCACGCACGAAGGGTTCCGTACCATTATCTATAAAAAATGGGAAAAATTGCGTTTGTTGTATAGGAGCCCCCTTAAATATTTATTTTATTTTGTTTTTAATATTTATTGTTATAGCGGCAACAGAAATGCATAATTTGTAAAAAAATCAACTGTCTAGCTGTCGCGGTCCTTCAGATACAACTTGGTGACAGACAGACGGACGGACAGACAGCGAAGTTTTAGTAATAGGGTCCCGTTTTTACCCTTTGTGTACGAAACCCTAAACACGGCTCAATTTTTTTTTGTCTGTCTATTCGATACGGGTAATCTTCAAAACGGCTGGACCGATATTGATAATACTTTACTACCAGGTCTATCAAGCTTTACATAAGGAATAATTTAGGCTATATTTTATCCAAGGCTATATTTTATCCCGGTGTGGCTGGAGCAACTATGAGAATTTAATCGATTTTAAAATTATTTCACTAACGGAAAGCTAATTTTAAGCGAGTAGCATATTTAGGTTTTATGCCGTGTAGTGACGGAGTAAGAATACAATTCACCACCCCCTCTCTTATCCGTGGGTGTCGTAAGAGATGATATATTACGCATATGACATCTATGCAAGAGATGGAAAACTCGAAACAAAACCCTATACCAGCTTGCCTGACCAGCATGGTATATTAAGGTTAATTTCCCTTCTACTATGGAGGAGGCTCGAGCCCAGCAGTGGGACGTATATGAGCCGAAATGATGATAAACATATTTAGGCTATTTTTTATCCCAATATTCCTACGGGCCCGGGCACAATGCGGGTGAAATCGCGGACATTTAATGGATATAAAATTAATTTATGAATGAAAATCTACATCAGCGAATAACAAATAAAGGCTATTTTCATCCTGGTATTTGCCCGACAACGAGAACTCTGCGAGTGAAACCGGTGGATGTTGACCAATTTTTAAAATTCTTTCAACAATAGGAAGCTACGTTATCAGCGAGTAACATAGGCATTTTTTATCTCGGATATTTTTATGGGATTTGTTAGTATAATTTTTTTTCACCCATGTAAACTTATAATATCAGCGAGTAACATAGGCAATTTTTATCTCGGCATTCGCATGGGATCTACGTGGGTGAAACTACGGGAGTTTGATCAATATTATTTTTTTTTTCACCAATGGAATCCTATCATGGATAATAATTATCAGCGACTAAGGATGGCCATATTTATCATCGTTTTTGCACGTGAATTTGAACTACAAGGGTGGAAGTAATATTCAAATATAAAAATTAGTGAAGTTATTTGGATCTTTGTTACTCCATCACGCGTAAACTGTTGACCAGATTTGGATGAAAATTGACACATAGATAGAGTATTTCTTAAATTAAGAAATATCGTCATCATCATCATCGCAGCCCACATACTTCCCACTCTTGGGCGCGGGCCTTCTCCATAATGGGAGGGAATTTGACCTACTATACCATGCTGGTCAGCTATGTTGGTATAGGGTTTCATTTTTCGAGTTTTCCTTCTCTTGCATAGATGTTATGTGTATTTATCCCATAGTCGTCTTATACGACATCCACGGGCAAGATAAGGAGTGGTGAATTGTATTCTTACTCTGTCATCACAATAATACAATAAAAAGAAATATGCAAACCAACTTTTACGCGGGCGAAGCCGCGGACAAAAGCTAGTTATTAATATTTTTTTAATAGATTCGAGAAATAAATACTCGATGTTTCAATAAATAAAAACATCGATACATCGAATAGAATGAATGTTTGTCAAAACATCGTAAATACTCGAGAAATAAATACTCAATGATTCAATAAATAAAAACATCGATACATTGAATAGATTGAATGTTTGTCAAAACATCGTACCAATCCGATATATCGCATGGCAACTATCTAATAAATTCTATATATCGATTTTTAATGAATCTCCCTAGTTTATGCTTGCATAAATTCGATTTGCAGGTACAATACATAGGTCGCAGTTGGTTGTCCGGATAATCGCGAATCTGTACAAATGAGGTCGGGATAATCGAGTATCTACTGTACTAGATTATGGATTAAGTATTTTTTGACTACGGTGAATTCATCAAGCATTATTGTAGCTAAATTTGAAGACTTAATGTCTGCCTAGATCCTAATACCTATTCATTTCTTAGTTTATTATGACAGAAACATTATACACATATAAATATAGTCATTTTATATTATTTTGTTAAATATATTAAGTAGCAATTAGATTGTGCTGTAATAAATTGCATATATGTATATTATTTTTGTTTTTTTAATTTAAAATATCAGAGCCATTATTCGAAATCTTGATTTTGAGTTTTAGTTAAAACAAGAACGTGAGTTAGCCTCATTTCAAGATGTATTCGATATTCTCAGTATTTTTATTTTCGATATTTTACTGTATCAAAACTTGATAATTTTATCTTAGCACGTAAATTGTAACCTATTTTTATATCAAAAATGAAAGTAAGCTTAAAAAAATTTGGAATATTCAAAAGTGCATGTCGTTTAAGGTTTTTTAATGATTTCATTAATTTAAAAATAAAAACAATTTAAGCTTATACTGATAGGCTCTATTCCTCATTAATCCAATTAATTTAAATAAGTTACGTCAATCGATCGTAATCGTGTTTATATCCGCACATCCTAACTACATATAACAAAAATTTTGAGGCGGTTTTTTTTTTTTGTTAATATTTAGTAAATACTTGAAATGATACAAACTTCAAAGAATGTAGATTCATTTTTGTAATAGTATATTTTTATACCTCAATAGTGAATTATGTTATTTGGAGGAACAACTAAAAAGAGGCCGGACGTACGTTTATTGATTCACCAATTCCAATTTTAGTTTAAAGTTATGCGACAAATCAGATTTTATTTATTTGAAGAACGAAAGTATAAAATTCTTAAGTAAATTTAAAAAACAATTTCTTGTTATTTTGCCCGCTATCAAAATATTTACTATTTATAAATATGGCTATTTAAATGCCAATAGTCGAATAATTTACATAAAGCGAATTACGATCTATGAAACTTCAAGAGTAGACTTGGCTAGTTTCTGAATACTATTCATCTTAGATTTAGTTAATTAACTTATTGTTTATTTTATTGGTTTTACATAGAAAGCTTCTTTTTTTATATATATTAAGGATCTATTAACAGCTTACAAGAAAATACTCTACTAATATGTTTACGCGAGTAATATACATTATAAATAAAAGTATTTTTACAGAATTTATCGGTTTTTTTTCATTTGATATTTGATTGCCCAGCGTTTCAAACACTTTACAGCGACCATGACCACGGGAAGACTAAAATATTTCATGTCGAAAAGTCATCGTTATTAAAGTCAACCAGAAGATTGCACTTATTATATGATTCTACTAGCTGACCCGGCGAACTTCGTACCCCCCATATTTTTTTTCGTAAATATATTTACCAAATTTTCGAAGATATAGTCTCTAATAGAAAAACCATTACGGCTTTGTCAGGAAAGATTCAATCGTCTTGGTCGCGGCATTATTAATGATGATTCAAAGAGAATAAAAATTTCTGATTATTGATTTCTGACAAAAATATAATTATCAAATTTTCAATCATACTTAATCATAGACAAAATTACATTTAGCTGTCATTTGCGTTTTGTTATTACATATCAATCGCGTTTTTGTTATACCGCGTTTCATAGTGACTTGTATTCTCTTTGACGTTTTATGTCACGTCATACGGTAACGCGATCGAACGGGATAAATAATATCCTATGTCCGTCTCCTCGATCTAAGCTACTGCCCCACCAATTTTCAGCCAAATCGGTACAGTCGTTCTTGAGTTATAAATAGTGTAACTAACACGACTTTCTTTTATATATATAGATATGGATAGTAGACAAGATTACCAGGTTCAATACGGGTTCGGAAATGGGCGATGGGGACGGAACACCTTCCGACAGTAACAACTGCAACAGCCTTTCTGTCACCTCAAACCGAATGGACTGTGTATTTAGCTAGGATTGGGTATCTCCAGTTCATTCATTTTTCATTTATTCATTCATTTCGGCCCATATACGTCCCACTGCTGGGCTCGAGCCTCCTCTACTATTATGGTAAGGTTCCCTCCAATAGGAGGAAAGCACGCTAGTCAGACAGGTTGGCACAGGGCTTTGTTTCGAGTTTTACTTCTCTTGCATAGATGTCTTATGTGTATTATATCCCTTTTTATGTGGTGGGTTACGGTCGGCGCACTCCTCGTCCGCTCCGTCCGAGGCGACAGAGGGACGTAAGCACGCACACCCGTAACCCACCCGCGCGACACGTCGCCTTCGTCGTTGGGCCGACCACCGGAGCAGGTGACTTGACGTCAGTGGGTATTATATCCCTTAGTCGTCTTTGCCGAGACCCACGGGTAAGAGAGGGAATGGTGAATTATATTATTACTCCGTCACCACACGAAAGAGTATCTCCAGTCCATAACCTGCTAAAATAAGAATTCAAGAAGGGTAGCAGAGTTACGAGACTTATGGGAAATGACTAAAAACGTGTTGGCCGCAGTGAGGGAAAATAAAATTCAAAACTAATTTGTTCACAATGTATTACGAGTTACACATAACGTTTGGTGACGGAGTAAGAATACAATTCACCACCCCCTTTCTACCCCGTGAGTGTCGTTAAAGGCGACTAGGGAATATAATGTGTAAATAATATCTATGCAAGAGAAGGAAAACTCGAAACAAAACCCTATACGACACGTTTGACTAGCGTGGTATAGTAGTTTCATTTCCCTTCCATAGTGGAGGAGGCTCGCGCCCAACAGTGGGACGTGTATGAGCTGAGATGATGAGAGATAATTTTCGTAATATACACTAACATAGAAAATCATTTTAAATAAAACTACTTTTTTTTTTTTTTTTTTTGGGTGGGTCGCGGTCGGTGCGCCTCCGCACCACTCCGTCCGGGGCGACAGAGGGGCTTAAGCACGCAACTCCCGCAACCCACCCAAAAACCACCTCGCCTTCGTCATTGGGCCGACTACCGGAGCAGGTTTACTTGTCGTCAGTGGTCGGCCCGACGGAATACGCCCTACGCGGGAAATAAAACTACTTTACGGATTTTATCGCGTTTGTATTTGATTTTTGATTATCCGACGTTTGGAACACTTTACAGCGTTCATGGTCACGGGTGGACTAAGATGTCTTACGTCCAATAAGTCATCGTTACTGCAGAAAATTTATAATTATCTACCCGATACAGAAATTAGTTATTAAATATTGACCCACATTTTGATACAAAATTTATTGCCAGTGTAAGAATACATACAAACGCGATAAAATCCGTGAAGTAGTTTTATTTAAAATGTACTCGTGTAAACATCAGAAATCATTATAGAAAATCATTGTTTTCTATGTGTGTAAAATGCATTTAAATCACTATCTTTACTGGGACGCCAGTCAGACAGCCCGAATGCCGGGTCAATATCCAAAACTAATTGAACAAATACGATACTTAATGATTTCTAATGTTTATGCGAGTATTACACATTTTAAATAAAACTACTTTACGGATTTTATCGCGTTTGTATTTGATTTTTGATTGCCCGACGTTTCAAACACTTTGTAGCTTTCATGGTCACGGGCGGACTAAGATGTCTCACGTCCAAAAAGTCATCATTATTGCAGTAAATTTATAATTATATACCCTATACAGAAATTCGCTATTCCATATTGACCCACATTTAGATACAAATTTATTGCCAGTGTAAGAAGAAAATGATTCTATATGAAAAAACTATATTGTTTATGGTTAGTAATTATTTAACATTATCATTAATAGTAATTATATTTAAAACCTAACAATCTAGTATACTACCACCGGATCGTAACACGGCCACACTGAGTTTTCTTGCCAGATCTTTCCCTCTCGTCGGGCAATCAAAAATCAAACGCGATAAAATAGGTAAAATAGTTTTATTTAAAATGTATGATATTTTATAACTAATGAATACATAATAATACCCTAAATCGTTAGAAGCCTCTTAAACTGTAATAATAACAATACATCTATTTCCTTTGATGATTTTAAATTAGGACTTTTGACGCGAATGTCAAAATGTCATGTAGCGCTTTTATATTTTGTTCCACTTATGCTGCTAAGGCCATTAAAGCAAGAAGAAGAAGAAGAATATTTTGTTCATTATTTTAGTGTTTTGAAGTTTTATATTGAATAATTTTGCTGATATTTAATGTAATATATCGTAGATAGATTTCTAAAATGTAGTGAATATGATATAATAGCGAATTGCGTGCATTTTGACATTCTGCCAAAATTCCCAGTGAAGGCATGACTTTGATATCAGCACCAAATCATGCTAACGACTGACTGAAAGACTAAAGACGTGAATAATCAATATAATAACTCGACATTAGCACCAATAGCTCATATTATTGTAGCTCATTGCCATTAAATAATAAGAAGAAGATTTTATATTATCTTCATTTGTTTTGAAAAGAATTTACTCTGTTAAACAATCGAGGTAAACAAAGCTTCCTTTTAAGTGCTTGTGTGTGGATCCTTCGTTATTTTGAAAGGACATCTCACAAAAATACATGCTTTTGAATGTATTAATATTTCTCTTTAATATTGATCAAGCGATAGTTTTTATGTCGTAGTAGTGGCCTTTTATTTAATATTAAATTATTTTACGTTTGAGTATTAGAACTGTTCTTCACCAGTCCGAAATACCAAGCGTAGTCTGAGTTATACAAGTATTTCAGTAAAGTAAAATCTAGAACAATGTTGTATGAGAAATCCAAAAATATAAGCTTTGGAAAAAAAAGAAGTCAATCGCAACAACCGGTTTCCACTATAGCACTTAGCTATTCGAGGCCCCATCATCTCAGCCCACATATGTAAGTATTACTATTAGGCTCGGGCCTCCCCCACTCATCATTATTTTCGCAGCTCATATAAATCTCACTACTGTGCTCGCTAGTCAGACGACTTGGTATAAAGGTTCATTACAAGTTGTCCTTCTGCCACATAGTTTTTTGGATATTTAATACGTAGTCTTTTAGAATACCTATAGACAAGAAATAAAAAAAAATGTCATTCAGCAGAGCAGATACTATATTCTTATCACGTAAACCGAATCCAATAATTAGGTAAAGTTGATCAAAGTTTCTTACATCTTTGTTAATTTTATGAGCTTTGCAAGTTCATAAATAATCTACTGATTAAGATCATTCATAAAATGCAACTACTAAAGAGATACATATTAACTATTAAGTAATAGAATTAATAAGTAGCTACGTATGGCGGGTCACTCCCTTCCCTCCGATGTGGTTGTGGGGAAGTGATGGCTGCTCTAGTAGTTAAATCGTGATCGGGTGCTGCTTGTGGGATCTGGTCCAATCATATCTTATCTCGAAGGGCATCACACTGGAGCTAGTACTATGTATTGTATACGTGTAATTTTATTCAAAAGATGAAAAAAGCAATGACAGCCAGCTGAGTTTCTTGCCGGATCTTCTCATCTTGTGGTCGCGTTCCGACCCGGTGGTAGATTATTGTATTGTGTTCAAATGATGTATAAATTTAACAATATGTAAGGGCCCTTAAGGGCCTATGCAGAATAAATGGTTTGCTTTGATTAACATTTATGGTAATATTTCATATTTTCCTTCCATTGCAGCGTCATCCTTTACAGCACGAAGAATTTTGTCAACTTTCAGCCGTGTAGTGATGAAGTAAGAAAACAATCCACCCTGCACCGCCCCCCTCCACCATCTTACCTGTGTCGTAAAATACGATTAAAGATTAGGATATACAAATTAGATATAGGTATGCCATAGAAAAAAAAACTCGAAATAAAACTTAATGCCAACCCTTCTGACCATACTATTTTAACAAATTTGTGAACACACTTGAAATTAAAATTCACATTTATTCTTATTTTAAAGTTTTTTTTTTTTACTATATTGTTTCATCAAAATCTTTTTTGAAGTAATAATAAATATCCTATGAGTTCTAGGCGACATTTTATTCCAGAATTACCTGTACACGAGTGAAATGAATACCGAAAAGGTCCCTCGTTCATACGAAATTAATTTTAAACGTTACCAATGAACACTTGTGGAACATTAAGTGCTACATTAGAATGGTGATATTATAACTCTTAAAAATAATATTCTTTTTTATTTTTTTGCAAGTATACGCTAGGATTCCTTGTGATGTCGTCATCAGGACTACAATTAGTACTAGTACTAATAGTACTAATTGTAGTACTAGTATTAATACTAGTACTACAATTAGTACTAGACTACAAGTAGGAATACAATTCACCACCCCCTTTCTAGACCGTAGGTCTCGTATAATAGACTAAGGGATGTATTCAACAATATGTTTACAACAAGAGAAGGAAAACTTAAAATAAAATCCTATACTAACCAGTCTAACCAGCGTGGTATAGTAGGCCAATTTTCCTCCGAATAAGGAAAAGGCTCAAGCCCAGCAGCGGGACGTATATGAGCTGTGATGTTGATGATACTGATATGAGGCTGATATTTAGAGAGCACTTTTTAGTACCGTATGTCATCGCTTGTAACACATTGATCTTACGACTAAGTAAAAATCTAATATGTTGCCAATCATCTTTCCTGTGGGTTTTCTAAGAAACTGCTTAGATTTTTCAGCGATAATCTTAATATATATAAATTACGTGTCGCGTTGTTTCTCCGCGATGGACTCCTAAACTACTTAACCGATTTTAATCAAATTTGCACACCGTGTGCAGTTTGATCCAACTTGAAAGATAGGATAGCTTACATCTTAATTTATAGTCGCAATATTATTTTATTGCAAATTATTATTACCTATATATACCTATTATTTGACATTCACAATTATCTGTTAACTCCAAACGATTTTAACAGATGGCGATATCTGTTGACTGGACTGAGTGATTAATTAATAGATGGCACTGCTATGTCAAACCTACAAACGTGTCATATACGACTTTAACTTGCTTTTTTACATAGATGTCATTTGTAAAAAAATATGACGACCTCCATGACAGATGTTCGCCTGCAGTTCCATTTAAATAGTTTAATAAAATGTAATTTAACAAAAACATTAACCACAGCAACGCGTCTCCGGGTCTGCTAGTTATATATAAATTACTATTGGGCTCAAAATTCATCCACCATAGGAAAGAAATTGATCTACTATAATACGCTGGTCAAACGTACTGGTATAAAATTTTATGTCTAGTTTTCCTTCTGCTGCATCAATGTCTGAATATTGTATCCCTTAGTCGTCTTGTACAACACCCACGGGTAAGTGAAGGAAGGAATTCTTTATAAAATGATAATAAATGCCTTCGTAGTTGTGAATCCATTAAATTAATATATTGTAATAAAGTCAACGTTGTGACATGTGACCTAGTTATATGTAATCTATTATTCAACGACCAAACTTCGATAGACAGGTTTATGAATTACAGATAACATCGATTACTGAAGAGACTTTTTCTTCTTTTGTTCGGCTAAACTATATGTTATTGTATCAACATTGTATGCATATTTATTTCTAATCAGTTTGTATTATTACAAGCTTATTCGTTTGAATTCTGTAATCTTAGAACTAATATAACACTAACAGTTAGCTGAGCGGGAACTGATTTTGATTACCTTAGATCTATTGTTCAGTCATAATTTGGAGAGAGGGCAGATATTAAAGATGCAAAGAGCCTTACAACTATATGGAATAAATATTCTCTCGTAGCGCTAACGTTATCCTACTGTCAATTTTACATTGAGTAATGTTGGATTAGAAATAAACTTCAGTCATAAACAGCTTCATCTATCTACCCATCAGCCTATAAAAGTTCACTGTTGAACAGGCCTCCCCACGAGAATACCACTCGGGAAGGTCCTGTTCCACTTGTATTCAACGGTTCCCTGCGACTTCCAAAATGTCATCAGTCTACCTAGTGGGGGGTCGTTCTACGCTGCGTCGTCCTATATGTGGCCGCCACTCGAGAACCTTTCTTCTGCAACGGCTGTTGGTTCGACGAGTGATTTGGCCTACCAATTGCAATTTCAACGTACCAATTCTGCGGAACAGACAGCTTATATATTAAAAATGTTATAGGTATTATAAATATAGGATAATATATATTTAGTATAAAGTTGACACTTAACTATAAGAGGCTTTGGATGCTAAATTTCTTTTTATTCAAGCATCACCCAGTGTTGTGCTACTTGAATCCAAAAATCACCATTCCATCTCTATAACGACATTTTTATAAGGTAGGTATATACCAGTAAAAATTATGCCATCAAAAACAAAACTTGTAAAAAAAAACCAAGCCTCACAACTGAGCTCTTCTACCATAGAAAGTTGTGAGACTTGGCGGGGGCATTACCGCGCCCCCAGATTTAGTGGACAGGGTATATAATTGAACGACTACCTCCAGCTATTTATAGTTTGTGTATAAAAAGAATTTATTACTTATACAAACGGTGAAGAAAATTGTAAAGTGATATTGTAATTGTAAGGAAACCAGTATATATGAGAGTCAATGAAACATGAAGTCTAATGTCTATCAATTAGCATGGAGCGTCATGTCAAATATGTATTCCAAAGATTTATAACGTAACCAGATGATTTATAACGAACCATTAATTGGTCCCTTTGATTATCACACAAATTTCTAATTAATTCAATAGCGACATTTACTAGAAACCAAATTTACGAGTACGTAAATTGATTTCAATATTTGATTTGGATATTTCTCTTAAAAT
This sequence comes from Lymantria dispar, assembly GCA_032191425.1. Lineage (NCBI taxonomy): Eukaryota > Metazoa > Arthropoda > Insecta > Lepidoptera > Erebidae > Lymantria > Lymantria dispar. The sequence continues at coordinate 22,691,898 of CM063452.1, read as the reverse complement.
ATTACGTCTTTCTACCTATGTGGATAGGCATAAGGATTTCCATATGGTGACGTAATAAGAATACAATTCACAACCACATACCATTTTCATGAGTATCGTAACATATGTACACAAAAATATGTATTCAGCACTTAGTAGAGGTTGTGGGGTGGAAACTACATTACGCTGATCAGCCTGCAGCAAGCTCCCTTACGACTAAGACCTTTTTTTATTGCAAATGGTGGCAAAAGAGCAAACAGTACACCTGATTGTAAGAATTGCTACCGCTCATAAACCTTTGTAAGGCTGCCTACTGCGAAAAAAGTGAGTGTGAATGCGTGCAATGAGGTTCGGTGATACTAAAGGCATCACTAAAACCCATCACATAAAAACACCCTCAGAAATTTCGGCTTCCGGCTCTCTCACTCACCGAACGTAGTGCAGTAACATATTGCTAATACTCGATTTTCTGCAAGAGTGTAGTACTACGGGCGGCGCAGGCGGGATTACCTGCGTGCAATGCCGCCCTAGCCAAGGCCGCGGGTGACGTGACCGGGGATTAGTCCGTCACCCGCCGAGAGGCCGACCGCGTGAGGAAAGTCCGACGTCCTCCCCGAGGGGGGGACGTCGGTCGATGGGAAGGTACCCCGGGTAGGAGGTATTCCGTATACTGATGACAAGTAACCCTGCTCCAGTGGTCGGCCCAACGACGAAGGCGACGTGGTGTTCGGGTGGGTTGCGGGTGTTGCGTGCTTAAGCCCCTCTGTCGCCCCAGATGGAGTGGTGCAGTGGCGCGCCGACCGCAGCCCGCCCCAAAAGAAAATAAAAAAAAGAGAGCAAATGAATTGCTCTGTCACAGCAAAACTATATCCTATCTAGATTCGAATAATGTGCTATTAAAAATTCCTGGGCTTAACCATGTATCAGTTAGAGTAGACATATCATATCATAGTCATTTAACATTACAGTAGTATTTATGTAGAAATTCATGTCTTTTGTTCTTAAATAATAAACATCACCATCATCATTACAGCTCATATACGTTCCACTGTTGAGCTTGAACCTCCTCCACAATGGGAGAGAAATTAACCCGCGCTGGTCAGACGTGTTAATAAGGTTTTATTTCGAGTTTTGCTTCTCTTGCATAGATCTTCTACACCTATTATATACCTTAGAACTGAATTTTTACTCCGTCACCACACGGATAACGAACATTTTGATAATATAATTATAATTTTAAGTCCACAACTATAAAACTGAAAGATAAAAATATGAAATATTCATTTTATAATTAAAAGATAACCTAAGATACTTAGATTATCTATCTCATTGGACTTCCAATGTGCTTAAATCTTTCTTTCTTCTAAAGGCAGACAAGAATACATCTTTTCGATATCGTGCTTGAAGTTTAAACAAAACGATGGTTTTGAGTTTTACATGAGTTAGACTTAATAGCAACACATGTGAAAAGGTCAATATCTATGGCAGGGTTGATGTCGAAGTCAAAAGATTATGATAGTATGTTGATCACTTCTAGGAAATTTTCATCTTTTATTTCTTAAATTCCCAGAATTTCTATATTGAAGTGACGTACTCATTGATCTTTTCTATTGTTGTCCTTAAATAAGCTTTGAAGACGACTACCGGGTTCTAACCTTTCCTGCTTCCAATTATAACATTCTACTTCCAATGATTCAATCTTTTTATTTTGTGTATAGAGAATCGATTTAGTTTCTTCGAATGTTCTATTGACTCACGTCAATGACTCCTGAAGGGTTGTAATTTGCTGGTTGAAATGTTTAAGTTCGTTCATCACCAATTCACTGATAGTCGTTTTAATTGAGGATGTAATTGAATCTTTTATTTGTTGCTGCATTTTAATAATATATTTTTCGGTAAGATATTCAATACTCATGGTTGGGGGCTGCCAGTTTTTGTTTTTTAATGGAAATTGATATTGTTATCATTTTTTAATAGATTGCAATCCGGCTTTATTTTTAATTCTTCCATTTGTTTAGTTTTTTCATCAATCCGACCGGAGCCGACGGCATTTTCGTCAATCCGGCCGGATTGGACGGGATCCGGTCGAGTATTCATATCAGCATGATTTTTGTTTTCCAGTTCAAAATGATCTGTTAGTAATTTAATCAATTGTCATTGCCCCTGATATATATAGTTTATAAAAAATAAAATATAATAACAACTTTATTTCCAATCCAATGTTGAAATTAGACAACGAGAAAACAAATAATACCTATTAGTGTAGGTAAATAGTAAAATGTTAACGATATAAAGAGCTCAGTCTTCCTGATTTCACTTTCACGGATAGATCAATAATAAAATCTAATATAATTAATTATTTACTAACCTTACGTAATTTACTGAGATGAGATCACAATAAAACTATTTGAGAATGGTAAGTGTTGCTATCAAACAAGTCTTATATTTATGACAGACACATCTACTCATGCAACAGCTCCATTATTTTCCAAAAATTACTAGCACCGGATCCGGACTAGATCCGCTGGTCAGATCCGGTATATTGACACAGGAAACGATGAACATTTAATCATGTCTGATTCGCTGGGTTACTGGATCGGTTTTTTCGCATCATGCCGAGGAATCCGTTTTCAATCCCTATTCGATGTTGTTGGTAGAAGTTTCGTAATGCAATTTTTTGCTAGTAGTACGTGGCGTTATTAAGTAAAAATATAACAGATAAATAATTTAAAGAAAGCCTTTACTTCAAAGTAGTAGGTTTATGTACGCAAGAAGAATCTTGAGTTTAAACGTCTTAAAAACAGAATTGCCACTTTGAGTGATCATTCGCGTATTAATAATAATTTATCATTTATAATACGCGACTACTATCCTAGTTGTAAGTCGTACTAACACATAATGAGTCATTGTTACTTGATCCAATAAATATTTATTATTATTTATTATTAATACTATAGTTGAACTAGAAATATTAGAATTAAAGAAATAGGAAAATAATTTTGTTGTTATTTAACGTTGTAAATTTAGGACAGGAAACTAGGTAACACAAGGAAAATTATAATTAAAAGGTGAATTGAATTGTCTCAAATTTTGCTGTCAATCAGTATAGCGCTGATTTTTAGCCATCCTGTTCTTATGTAGTGTGTATTGTATTTCGAATGCTGTTATTTTGTCTATATGTGTGAATATTATATATTAATATCTCAGTCAGGTATAGAATCAGCAGCTATATCTTTATATAAATATATATATATATATATACATATATATGTATATATTTCTTGTGTATGTGTGTATGTCACTGAACTCCTAAACAGCTGGACCAATGTTGATGAAATTCTTGTGTGTACTCAAAGGGGTTCGAGAATGGTTGAGATTCACAATTGGACACGATAAGTGGTATTGCCGTCGATTTCAAGGAGATCTCCTTTTATTTTATTTGAACAGAACAACGTCTGTTGGATCAGCTATTTTTTTTTTTTGGGACTAAGCCCATCACACATTCCCACCATTGTAACTCCTGTAAGCCAGGATCCACAATGGTCTCCATAAATGACACCGAGGTTTGACCCTCTGGCAGTCCCGGGATATGATTTTAATTGTCTTGGGACCCGCAACAAATTTAATTAGAAAAGATTAAAGAGGAAGAGTTGGAAAGAGAGATTCCACTTCCCTCCTACGTAAAGCGGGAGACAGGAAAACAAAATGACTAGTCAGCCAATAAGTAAAAAGGTGTACAGCTACGATAGCGCAGCAGTACGGCACCACGGATACGGAAGAGCTTAACGGGGCCTATATGTGAGCGTTAAGATTGATTGCTACAGTAGGTATGGCAGAAACGCATGAACGCACGGAAATTTTCTCGAGTTGCTACAAGGTCCGTATAGTATACTATCCCACAGGTGACTTGCAAACTGTTTAACATAAGGTTACGTTCGTTTTGCCAGAGATCGCACTCCCAGAGAATGTGATGTGCTGATTGTTCATACTCGTGGTCAGATGTGGAACATTGACATAATGGTGATGGTAGGAGTTTAAAAGAAAATAATTTACTTTTAAAGTTGCCATGGCCACTTAAAAATTGGGCCACGAAGTGGTCAACCTCTAGCCACACCTTCTCCAGGCGCTCCCGGATGCATGGAAAAAATAGATAAAGATGACGACCTTTCGATGATGAATCCCATTAAGTTAAAAGTTCCTCATAGACAATGGATTATGGTGCAAACAATCTAGCAATGTTGGATCAGCTAGTATATATATAAAGTTTTGTGATAAGGCATCAATTGCGTAAGCTATGCTGCGGCACCGTCGAAACCAAGAGTTGACTGTACTGTTGTCCAAAGAGTATAAAACACTACGTTTATAGTTGTACTCGACTCCAATTATATAGATTTATAATAATTTTGTACATTTCATATTCAAATTCAATAGGTTAGGTTTTTAAAGTTCCTTATAAATAAAATAATTTTGAAGTAAATTTGTTTATTTTTTGGATCCTTCAGCCGCTATTTTGTGTACATATGTGTGTCTATCTGCGGATGTACGTGGGTATGCGTATATTTTTAAATTTTTAATTGCTTTTGAAAAATGTGTTTATAATTAACAATACAATTAGCTAATATTGGTCATCTAGATATTGTGCATATTAAATTGTTATATAACTATTGTTTCACCTATCGAATACCCAAATAAATAAATATAAAATGATACGACGTATGTCAATTATTATATCATAAATTTTTCACTGACTTAGGTTTTAGGAACTGCAATGTCCCACTGTTGGGCTCGAGTCTCCTCCACAATGGGAGATAATTTGACCTACTATACCATGCTGGTTAGACCATGTTGGTATAGGACTTCTTTTCGAGTTTTCCTTCTTTTGCACGGATGTTATATGTATATCATAATCCCATTTTTTTTTGGGGGTGGGTTACGGTCAGCGCACTCCTCGCACCATTCCGTCCGGGGCGACAGAGGGGCGTAAGCACGCACAACCATAACCCACCCGCGACACGTCGCCTTCGTCGTTGGACTGACCACCGGAGCAGGGTAACTTGACGTCAGTGGTCGGCCCGACGGAATACCCCGAGGGAGTACCCTCTTCCTTCGACGTCGCCTACTTGGACGCCGATCGCCGTCGCCAGGCTAACCTCTCCGCGGGTGCCCGGACTATATTATAATCCCATAGTCGTCTTTTATGACATCCACAGGCAAGATAGGGAGAAGTGAATTGTATTCTTACTCCGTCACCACACGGAATAGGCACTATTATTATATATTTACGCACTACTTTTATTCTAAAATTCTCTACGAAAGAACATTAACAATATTTTTCATAGCAATTAATCAAGAAATGCTAGTTAGTTTTTGAGATAAAATCCTCAGATAAGTTGCGAAAGTCTTATCAATTTTCTTAGAAGATTAATAGTGTATCTATTCGCCGTATTTTATGTCTCAAGGTATTAACTTGTCCTGATACTCGTAAATGTCAAGTGGCGGTCATCTTTGTTTGAAATACTTTTTATGTATTCAATCCAATTACGCAATATGTAAGTTACAAGTTTTATTACTTAATTCAACTGAACTAATATAAAAATTAAATAGAGAAACAATTTTTTTACAACTTCAGTTGAAACTTTTGGTAGTGTACAAAGTAGACACCGGTCGGACGTCACTTATTTTCTCTAGAGAGCAATTTATTTTCATTTACAAAACCTAGTGAATTTCAGAGAATAAGTACTTCGAAGTACCTTCGTCCCAGTCACGCTGGCTTCCCGACCTCTCTGGCAAGTTGACTCCTGGGCAAAGAGCCGACCAGCTACTCAAGAGACTGGAAAGGTATGCAGATCACGTCACCGTTAGGAGAGAGTATTTGAGTGACAAGCTCCGCAGACCCAAAAGAAGAGGCCAAAAACGCAGCCGGACCGGTTTCCCGCAACCGCCGGACACTCAGACCACCGTGCCGAATAGGCAAACTCGCTTGGTACCATTGCGACTCATTAAGACTCACGTTAATAGTCTCTTCGAGTAGACGTTTAATGGCACAGTCGAAACGATCTACCTCTTCCGGAAACTGCCATGAAGGAGCCGTTCGCACCATGTAGGTCAATTTGGGCATAGCGAAACAGTTTCTCAAAAGAGTCAGAGAAACATGAGCCGGTAGGTGCCTGAAATGGCCAGCTAGTGACGCCAGAGTTTCAGTTTTTGGCCGCAGACACTCCTGCATACCGTCGGGGAAAACAGGAGCACCCAACAACTGGAATGACTTACGGTCAACTATCTTGAGGCCCGGTATAAGAAGATTGAATCTGTCGCAGGCTGCGGCTGCTCCTGGACTGCAAGGATACAATTCCCACTTCGAAGTGTTTACCTCCAAGCCAATCTCCCCCAAGGCCGGCAAAAGTAACTTTACGTCCGTCTCCACTGCAGCAATGTCACCACCAATCGTGCCGTCCTCCAAGTACCAGATGTTGAGAGGAGCTTCAAGAGACGAAATGGCCTTGTAGATGCCCGGGCTGAAGACATTATACAATATATTATGTACTAGCTGACACGGCGAACTTCGCACCGCCTTTTTCATAATTATTTTGTTTTAGTATTTTATCAGTTTGGTTTTAGTATTATCCGTGCGGTGACAGAGTAAGAATACAATTCACCACCCGTGAGTGTCATAAAATACGTGTACAACGTAAATTTTGCAGATTTTTATACAAAAAGTTATACGGTTATTATCCTTATTTCTATCCGTCCCTATTTGTATCCGGCGCGTTAGGTCTCGATACTCTCACATTAAGACGTAAGTGTGCTATATTATTACATTATTACTTATTATTTAATAATAAAATTGAAAATTCATATATATTATCGCATTGTTCGCTATTAGCACCAAACCAATATACATGGCTTCGTTCACGTCCCCTATTCGCTCTACCACAGGTGCGTACGTGTACTGCACAATATGCACCTACTAGTCAGGCTATTGCGTTGCTAAACTCACTGATTACTCACTATTCGCAAGTTGATATATTTTTCACCAAATTCGATCAATTCTTAAAATTTTGTTTGTATTTTTTTATCTTTTAATTTTACTTTTAAATTATAAAAGTGTAATGGCTCTCTACACGTTTTGGGAGACTGTAAGTGTAGTAAGTAGTTGAAACAAGATAAAACCGTCGAGATTGGACTCGTTTGAATAGTCTTGACAATCACTTTTTCTTTGTTTTAGAGCATTTAAATAAAAGATTGTTATTAAAAAAATATATATATTTATTTTTAAACTTAAATTGTTGGTAGAGATCAACTAGTGATAGGACCACGCTGTTGATAGTTGTCTGTCTACAGCCACGGGCCGGTCCGTCCGGGGTAATACCACACTCTCGCAGAAAATCGAAGACCGAGTAGTAGCAATTTGTTACTGTGCATCATTCGGTGAGTGAGAGAACCGGAAGCCCAACTTTCTGAGGGTGTTTGGTGTAACACTGCATTCAATTTTAAGGCTATTTTTATTACTATTCTATTTTACATAATCTTCATTATCTCAGCCCATATAAGTCCCACTGTTGGACTTGGGCCTTCTACTTAATGGAAGGAATTTTTATCCGCTATAACTCTACAACAGTCTACTATAGTCATCTTTTACGACACCCCCGGGTAAGAGGTGTGCGGGTGAACTATATTCCTACTCCATCATCACACGGCATTCGATTTTTATTTCTTTTTAATTTGTGCAAAACAGCGTTCATTGCATTTGCTAGTATATTATGGAACTGAAATTGTCCCCCTATCACTGTCAAACGATAAAAATGCTGACGGTTAAGCGAACTGGAATCAGGGGTGAATTTAGAATTACATTAAGTATTCTGTTATGAAATAAAATAGCAAATTTATCAAGAAAAATAACGCCTAATTGTGAAAATTATTAAAAAATAAACCAACAATGTTTTGTTTAATCATTACACTTCATTTACAAAATACAATGCTGCCTTGGCCATACTCATTTATTCATTTATTTATTTTCTCTCTAAGGAGAAATTATCGCTCGGTAGATATCTTGCACAAATTTCCGGAGCGGCGGGAGACACAATAATTTTTTTTTTATTCTTGGTAATGTTATCCTTGGGGACAGAAACAATTCAATTTATTTTTTTCCATTAACGCAATCAACATGTTGTGATTGTGAGACATTTACAGGAATTTATATTTCTCATAAAGGCGATTTTATGTCCGACATCGAATACTACCAAACATAAAGATATTCGTGGATGTTAGTAGTGGTAGGACCGCACTGTTGACAGTTGTCTGTCTACAGTCGCGGGCCGGCTCGTCCGGATTAGTACCACACTCTCGCAGATAATCAACGTCTGAGTAGTAGCAATTTATTACTGCGCTTTGTTCGATGAGCGGGAAAGCCGGAAGCCCAACCCCGGCCCAAGCTCCCGGAAGTTTGCATGTGGTGTGGTGTTTTGATGATGTCTTTAGTTTCGCCCTCTTTGCACGCATTCACACTCCCTTCACTTTCTTCACGGTAGGCAGCGGACTAGCAAAGGTCCATGAGCGGCAGCAGCACTTACCGTCAGGTGTACCGCTTGCTCGTCACCGTTTCCAATAAAAAGAAAATTTGTAATACCTACTAAATGGTGCTTTGATTGGGGCTAGATCCATAGCACTAAAGTCTAACTTTTTATTAGCTGCAGTAAAATGACGTTTCTAAATGTCATTCCGTAAAATAATGTTGACAGCCTAATCTCAATAGGGATGTGATTCAGTTCACAAAAGTTTACAGAATATCTAATCGTTCCATAGCTGACTCATAATGATCATACTAAATTCTATTTAATATTAATGTAAATAAAAGGCTGTATAAACGTTGATCCTTTTAGACATATACTAGGTAACACTCAAGAAAACGCTCTCTCAAGTTGGTAGTACTGGTTTTTGGTTACGGTGCTACGATGACGCTTGACCGCCATTTTGTTTCGGTTGTCATTCGCTCATTCGGCTTCATACTTCTGTTTTGAGTGCATGAATAACTTTGATTTGACCACTGCGCGTTGTTTTTGTTATCATTATTGTTAAACTTATGTTACGTTGTGTTTGTTTTTCATTACCTGTTTTCGTTAATCGTGTTAGTTTTTTTTTGTTTGATACATTGAAGACATGGATGCTCTGCCGAGCACATCGCAAGATGGAGACACATTTTTATCTCCTAAGAAAAAAAGGCCACGTGTAGCTCTAAGTGCAACTGAAAAACTTTGGGTCCAAAACGTTTACAAATATGTGTTTGAAGTGAAATCTTCAGAATCAAACATTGAAGTTCCAAAAACAAGTGAATGCGTTAACAAGGTGGCTGAAGTCTTGGGAATATCCGTCCGCACAGTTTATTCCGTGTTAAAGGAGCACAAGGAGAACGACAGCGAATCACCAAAACCTCCCGAAGAAACGGGCCCAAAACTTACATTTAAAGATAAACTTGATGATTTCACATTCACTGCTGTTAGACGAATTGTACATCAGTTCTTTCATAGAAATGAAATACCCACCATCGCAAAAGTTAGTTTACACATGTCGTCACTCATCTTTTTATTATACGTTATGTATGTTTTCTCCCATCCCATGTGTAATCTTAACCAATTAGGTAATAACTTTAATCATTTTTAGGTGCTGCAAGTTGTAAATGATGACCCAGGATTGCCCAACTTCTCGAAAGAGATATTGAGGAAAATTATGAAGCATCTTAATTTCGAATTCGCTACTCGATCACGCAAGATTGTGCTTATTGATAGACAAGATATCATATCATGGCGCCAGCGCTACCTGCGTTTAATTAAACAATATCGTAGGGAGGGAAAATACATATATTATCAAGACGAGACCTGGGTCAACGCTGGTACGTGTCAACTCTTAGTTTCTTCTATTTGTTCCCTTTTTGTTTTGATGTCGAAACTTATGATTCTTTTTTGTTCTTTTCAGGTCATACTATAAAAAAAACCTGGATTGACGGAAGTATTAAATCTTCTCGACAGGCATTTTTAGACGGCCTGACTACGGGATTAAAAAATCCCACAGGAAAGGGCAAACGACTCATAATTAGTCACATAGGCGGAGAAGAAGGCTTCCTGGTCGACGGACTTCTTATGTTTGAAGCAAAGAAAGGTACAGAAGACTACCATGATGAAATGAACGCGGCGTGTTTCGAGGATTGGTTCGGCGGTATTCTACCTAAACTCAAGCCGAATGCAGTAGTCGTAATGGACAATGCGCCCTATCACTCTCGGAAGATCGAAACAATCCCGAAGATGTCGTGGACGAAAGCACGAATTCAAGAGTGGCTGACTACTAAAAATATTGCGTTTGAACCAAATATGGTCAAGGCCACTCTCATAGATATTGTGAAACAACAAAATCATACTGAGAAATATGCCGTAGACGAGATGGCTGCACAAAAAAGTATCACACTTTTAAGACTGCCCCCTTATCATTGTGAATTGAACCCCATTGAGTTGGTATGGGCGCAGGTAAAGAGTCACGTCGCAAACAATAATAAGACGTATAAAATGCAAGAAGTGAAAACTTTATTCCAAGAAGGAATCAAGAAAGTGACACCGGCTAAGTGGAGTGACTGTGTGTCTCACACTATTAAAGAGGAAGATAAAATGTGCCACCTCGATCATATTATAGATGAAGTGACAGATAGATTTGTTATTAGTGTGACCGAAAGCGACAGCGACAGTGATTTCGAAAAAGATTAATTAAATAACATTATTATGATGTTTTTGTTTCATTTTGAATGTACCTCCCTATACTTCCACTAAAAAAGATCAATCCTCTAGTATAGTAATAATAATAGGTTAAAAAAATACATTACAACTTAATATTAAATCTCAAAAAAAAAACCAAACTGATTATTCATTTATGATTCACTCATTTAGCTACATCCCTATTTATTTTTCTTCTAAAACCGGCAACCCACAAAACGTCATTTTACTGCAGCCAATAAAAAGTTAGACTTTAGATAAATGTGAATAGAAGCAAAACTATAAAGATGATTGTGATTTTATAGAAGATCAGCTCTCATCGGTCTTTTATAGGCGATAATCACTCTAACAAAAAAAAAAAACCTTTATGTAAAACATGTCAGGGGACGTTAACATGCACCGGTGGTCGGGCCAACGACAAAGGCGATATGCCACGGGTGGCTTACGAGGCCGCGCACCGCTCCTCTGTCACCCAGACGGAGCCGGTGGTGACTGCGCTGACCGTAGCCCCCCCAAAAAAAAACTAAAAAAAGGGTACGTTAATGTAAGAGTAAATCCTAATCTCAGTCGTCTGATCAATATGGTGTAATAAGTCAATTATTCTTTCACTAGAGAAAACCATCGTGGATTACAGAGGAACGTATATCAGCTCTAACAAAGGAAAAGGGAAAGTATACAAGGAATTTTGAATAACTTTCTTTGTGATACATATATCCATACTAATATTATAAATGCGAAAGTAAGGATGTTTGTTTGTTTGTTTATTTGTTTGTAACGCTTTCATGCTTAAACCACCGAACCGATTTCATAAATTCTTTCACCAATGGAAAGCTATAATATCAGGGAGAAACATAGGCTATATTTTATCCCGGTATTTCCACAGGAACGGGAACCACGCCGCGAGTAAAGCGACTGAAACCGAAGCGAAGCGAGGGACAGTTGCTAGTTGTTAATAAATTCATAGTTGTATTGTAAATAATTAATTTACGTATGGTGACGGAGTAAAAATACAATTCACCACTCCCTATCTTGTCCGTGGATGTCGTAAAAGACGACTAAGGGATATAATATGCATATAACATTTATGCAAGAGAAGGAAAAATCGAAATAAAACCCTATACCAACCCGTCTGACCTGACCGGTCTGTTTAGGTCAATTTCCTTCCTATTATGGAGGAGGCTCGAGCACAACAGTGGGACGTATATGAACTGAAATGAATTAATGTAAAACTCATGGTCATCTTCTACGACATCCACAAGTATTGTAAAGGTTTTATGTCCGACATCGAATACTACCAAACATAAAGATATTCGTGGATGTTAGTAGTGGTAGGACCACACTGTCGATAGTTATCTGTCTATAGCCGCGGGCCGGTCCGTCCGGGGTAGTACCATACTCTCGCAGAAAATCGACGTCTGAGTAGTAGCAATTAGATACTGCGTTTCGTTCGGTGAGCGAGAGAGCCGGCAGCCCAACTTTCTGACGGTGTTTGCGTGTGGAAGGTCTTGGTGGTGTCCTTGGTATCACCGAGCCTCAATTCACGCATTCACACTCCCTTCATTTTTTCGCGGTAGGCAGCGGCCTTGTAAAGGTCCATGATCGGCAGCAACACTTACCACCAGGTGTACTGTTTGCTCGTTTACCACCGTTGGCAATAAAAAAAATAGTAGTATTTGTAGCAGCGACCACATAACACCAACATGGAAATAAATATGATATATACGAAAACATAAATATATAACTTATCATCAAAGCAGACCATATAAGTCCCAATGTCTGGCTCAGGCCTCCTCCACAAAGGCAGGATAATTTACCTACTATACCGCGCTGATGAGATGTGTTGACATAAGATTGTATATATAGTTTCCCTTAACTTGAATAGATATTATCTGCATATATATCCCTTAGTGATTTTATGACACCCACAGGCAAGAGGGACGGTGGTGAATTGTAGGTACTATATTCTTACTCCAAAAATATTTATAAAATTATACTTTATATAAGACGCTAATATCAGATATTGATAAATCATCATAGGTAGCAAAATCCAATTAAATTCTTAAACGACAATTTAATAAATGCCTTCAGCGAAAATGTTGGACTATATAAAATGAACCTATTATCGAACAAAATGTTACCTGAAACATCAACGCTTATAATTATCAGTGTCATTTTATTATGAAAGTATAACGTTTCTTGATAATGTGGCAGCGTTTTAATGGGAGTGTAAAAGAAAACACGACTCACCGCCGGTCATTAAACGAACAAATTGCTTTGCCATTTTCTTAAGAAAATAAAAGTTGCCCACAAAAATTCTACTTATTTAATTACTTTAATGGACTGTGTTTATTATTTTTATGCCTGACTTGGCGTTATTGTCAAGCAATTTTTTTTGGCAGCTTTGTTACGGGCGACAAGAGAGCGGCGCGCAATCCCATAACCCACCGTATTCTCTCTCCTTCGCCATTGAGCCGACCACTGTTACAGAATTCTTGTAGTCCTTGGCCAGCCCGACGGGATGCTCTTTCGAGTACCCTCCCTCCCCAACAACCCAGGGGTATCACCCTTGCCACCCATCCGTCGCCCCGGGCGGGTTGGACTAGGAGTGTCCAGACCATAGCCTACCAAAAAAAAGGGGGTGGGTCCTCACACCGTCAGACTCTCTGCGGCTGACGGAATATTCCTCGATTCCATCGCCCGCAAATAGAATGACAAATAGATTTTTCATAATCGTCAAGCTTGGCAGATGCTTTAGCGATTGCAGTTGGTCTTAAAGTTTCCCAAGAGAGTACTGCGCATTCTCTTAGTAATCGCTCAGATGATTAGTCCGACTCCCAGAGGAATTTAAGGGAACTTGACACACTATATGGTTCGCCGGTAATAGCTTTTTTAATAAATATAAATAGCTTTAAAGTCTATGATATATTAACAGCTATTTACTTTTCTATGTTTATAGTAACAGAAGGACCGAACTTAGCTTAAATTTATTAGTTTGTTGTCTTTTTTGGATAATATATTTAGATAACAATAGTTTATTTTTCACAAAAGAAGTATCTTTTTTATTAAAAACTTATAAAAAATAAATACAGGGGAAAACCAAGAATCAAACTGGATCTAAATTAAAGGACTATCCGATCTTTTGACTGAGCTATTTTTATTTAGACTGCTAAATAGGCTAATTTTACCTTCATTGCCTGAAAATACTGTTAAATCCAGACTTTATAATGAAACCCAGATTAACTTATCGTTCGCAAAACCTTGTAAATAATATTTTTTTTTGAAATGATTGGAGCTATTGCCGATATTCTTAATATATAGAAATATACAAGACTTGAGAGTTTAAAAATATTAGATAAAAAATATATATTTGGTATTAATTATACCAAATATATATTTTTATCTGATATTTTTTTAATATTAAATTAACGTGGTCATTATTATTTCAGATCATATACGTCTCAATACTAGGCTCCACTCTCCTCCACAATAAGCATTGAATTGACCGACTGTACCTCTCTAGTCTGAAGGATTGGTATAAGATTTTATCTCCTTCTTTTGCATCGATGCATATTGTACCTTTTAAGCATTTTTTACGACATCCACGGACAAGAAAGGGGAAGTTAATTGTATTCTTACGACATCACTATAAACATAAATTAATTATTCAATTTCAATACGCTAATATTCTTAATTGCTTATATCTTGAATATAAATAGCACTATCTCAGTCATTTCGGTATTATTTGTCTATTATAAATCAGATACCGAAATGTCTATAGAAAGCGATTGAAAACCTTCCACTGACCGCTGTCTAGTGAATAGTTTTCAACTACTACAGCCGTCAGTAGAGACCCTTGTTTAAAATGTGGCTGGAAGAGGTCAATATTGGCTACATGTTCGCTGCATAGTTTGGATACAACAAACAAAGAGTAACCCTCCAATCTAATCCGATCAATACCGACAGGGCGATTCACCTATACATTTAAAACTAGTTATATCTGTGAGGAAAATGTATCATTAATGCATCCTTAGCACGCACTGCTAACTTTTTATGCTTTTTTTTAACTTTAAATAAGAATCTCAAAGGGCTGCTACATCCTTACGCGATAGTTAGCTCAGAAGGTCTTCAACCCAAAGAACTGCTTCGAATGAAAACGAAACAATAATAATAAAGAATAAAGCAGCTTCTGACTTATTTTTTTGGGTTAAACACACATCGCCCAATCCGTTTTGGGTAACGAAAGAGGATCGTATAGACCCATAACCTTCTGTATTCCCCTCCCATCACCGATGGACTGACCCCTGGCACCGAATCCTAGACCACAGTGGTCAGCCCGGCGGATTACTCTTTCGGGTTCTCCCCTCATCGACACTGACAACAACAACCTCTATGCCGGTGGCGTAATAATCCGCGAGACTTCTGTCTCGCAAAAGGCGGCGACAATTAGCCAATCTTGATGGTGTCGAACATCGTCTTAGTGATGGTAGGCAACGTCAAGTAACTTCCGTGTGCCTACTTATGAGATATATAGATATTGTAGACCACGAATCAGACAATGCCCACCAGGTGTACTCACGACCTTTTAAAAGTTGCAAGGATCAGTTGGATGAAGGTAACCTTGGGCTGCTATGATTCTCGTGAAAAGGTTGAGTCCAATATTGGGTGTCTATAAGCTAATGAATAGATGGCTGGACAAAAAATACTAAGAATCAAGACATTATTTTCAAGGAAATATCTTGCACTAAGGCATTAATCCTTGTATTACTGGACACGTGATAACCTTAAAACTAACGGACACATTTGTGTCGAACAACATTTATTGATCGTACAAAGAACTGTCTCGGAGAGTGTACTCATCGTTCCTAGTCCAATCCAATTCTTAGTGGCATCATCACACGGCAATGAAATATGATAATGGTGTTAAAATTGGTTACCTATAAGCTCTACTATTAATAAATAAACAAACGGGGTAAGCTAAATAAAGCCGTTTAAAAATAATAATGATTCGGACAAAGAATGTATTTGCGTATTTACAAGGACAAACTTTGACTGTAAATATTAGAATATATAAATAAATGTATCCAGTTTTACAACACGTAATAAAAAGCACCGTTGCCTGAAATAAAACTCTATTAAGGTATTGCGTTAAGTAAGTAATAAAGGGAAATCTCATTTATTTACCGCCATAAAAACTGAACGTCGAAAAAGTTTTTTTACACTCGTCGCATTTGCACTGTTATAGTGCCACTCATATTTACATAATCACTTGTTCGAGCTTCGCTATAAATATTTGAATGTCATGCAAATTTGATATCGTTTCTTGGTCCCACAAAAAGAAGTTTTGTTATAGAGATCGTCTGCAGTACTTGTCCTCGTTGTCGGACGTCCCACTTTAAGCCTCAAGAGGATAGCACAACTTGATGCCTAAAATAAAAATTTAAAAATGTATGGATATGATAATCTTTTTTTATTTTTAATTAACGTATATGAATCTAGTAATAAATTATAACACTACACTCTTACTTTTCTAGTGTCAAACCTCCCTTTTACTCTCGTAAGAGGTGATTACGACACTTTTATAATATTTGTATATTTCAAATTCTATGTATGCCAACACGTCTGACCAGCGTGGTATAATAGGTCAATTTCTCTCTCATTTGGAGAACGGACGAGTTCATCAGTGGATATAAAATATAGGATGCCGGAGAGATCGTCTGATGACGGTGCTCGCAGACCGTCTCGTCCAGCATCTTGAGGAAATTGGGCCAGGACTATCAGAGGGACAATACGGATTCAGGAGCGGTCGGTCAACAATTGACGCGCTGACCGTTCTGAAGTCGTTGGCTTCTGAAGTCATTGGTCATCGAAGCGGTGGCCAAAAAGGAAGTCCTCCTGGTAGTCTCGCTCGATATTAAAATATAACCCCTATAATCCTAAGTAATAATTAAAACTTTACATGAAAATTATTAAAAACTTTTTAAAGGTGATCCTTTATATGTAAGACACCAACATTATAAAATTTAGATGTTTTCTATACCAATTCAAGCATTATCCATTATCCTTCGAATTACTGAGACTGGCAGAAAATCAATATTTAACGTTACCTGCAGTTGATCAAAATTCTATCTGTGTTTACTTGTGTACTGTGTTTACTTTAAAATTTAGAATCCGAACCGTTGAATATTGTATATCAAAAATATAATCTATTTTAAAATAATATACAATTTTCAACAACAATACTTCACAACTTTTAAAATATGTATCGACATCGAAACACGACATAGATAAACATAGTATTTACAAATAAAATGAGTATACTTATTATTCATTTTAGGTACATAAACGTCCCTTTGCTGAACTCAAACCTTTTCTAGAATAGAAGGGAAATTCACATACTTTACCGCGCTTTTCTGTGTGGTGATGGATTGAAAATACAATTAACCATACGACCTCTCGCCCATGGGTGCCGTAAAAGACTAAGGAACATATTATACATATAACATCTATGCAAGAGAAGAAAAACTCTAACAAATCCGTTTGCCAACCCGTTTGCCCAGCTTGGTATAATAGGTCAATTTCCCTCCCATTGTGGTAGAGGCCTAAGCTTGAGAGTGGGACATATATGGGCTAAAACGAGAATGAGAATACCACTCAAGTCAGCCAGATTGATATAGTGTTTAATTTCTAGTCTTTCTTCTCTTGCATAGATATTATATCCCTTATTCGTCTTTTAGAACACCCACGTAAATGTTGAACGGGGTGGTGAATGGTGTTCTTACTCCGTCACCACAGGGAAACTCACATTTATTGTATTACAATTTAACTAAGAGCTGTCATAGGTTAGCTATCACACACAATATTAAATTCTTTATTTTATATCTTTAAACGAGCAGTTAATATATGTATATATATATATATATATATATATATATATATATATATATATATATATATATATATATATATATATATATATATATATATATATATATATATATATATATAGATATATATATATAAATCGATCTAGCTATGTTTTATTTATAGAAAATATGTATTTGACGGTGTTTTTAGTTATAGTTCAGTTGGGAAGTTGTCCAGTTTTCTTTTTTTTTTGTTTTGGCATTCAAACAGCGTGGGATCGAATCTCAGTGTTATTATTATTCTCTTTTTGTAATTTTTGATATTTTTTCATTATTAAATTTTTTTTTTATTAATATATATCTAAATCTGCTGTGTGGTAGCGGCTTCGAATACTACCAACCCTTGCTTTGCTCGTGGGTGTCGTAAAAGACGACTAAGAGCCCTAGATTGACCCGGACCAACTCCATCTGGTACCATTTGGGTCAACGATTACATTCCAAAGAAGGGTTGACGTCAGGCAGGCGGCCGGTCATAAAAGTCATTGCCGAAACTTTTTGCAATATGTCAAAACAGATGACCTATTGCGTCGACCCCAAGTAATTGGGATAAGAGCAAGATGATGATGATGATTAATATATATCTAAATAAATTCTACAAAAATATACCGAGCGAAGCTCGGTCAACCAGATGTTCATACTAACCATGGCTAATATTCATCCCCTTATAGTATTATTTGTTTACATAGATATTAGTATAAACCCTTATAGTACTATATCCTTCTTATTAAGAAAAAATAATTTAAATAATAACGACTAATATAAAAGTAAATTGATTTTTATTTTCATACTAGCAATCCGCCCTCGCTTCGCTTCGGTTATAGGTTATAGGTTATAGGTTATAGTCGTTTTACCCGCGTAGTTCCCGTTCCCGTGGGGCTACCGGGATAAAATATAGCCTAGTTTACGTCCTGATATTATAGTTTTCCATTGGTGAAAGAATTTTTGAAATCGGTCCAGGTGTTTTGAAGATTACCCGGAACAAACAGACAGACAGACGGACAAAAATTTTTTAATTGCTATTTTAGGCATAAGTGTCGTGCAAATAACCGTGTGAGCATGAAAAAAGCCTATTATTTTGACATTACAAACAGACACTCCAATTTTATTTATTGGTATAGATATATTTGTTTATCTCCGTGTGGCGATGGAGTAAGAATGCGTGGTAGTGCCCAGAATGTATGCAAAAGATGAAAAACTAGAAATAAAACACTATACCAAACTGACTAGCGTGATATTCTCAATCTTACTTCAGCCCATAAGAATCTTGCCCGTGGGTGTAGTCAATGACGACTAAGGGATTATAACACATATAACATCTATGCAAGAAAAAGAAAACTCCAAATACCATCCCGTCTGACCAGCGTGGCATAGTAGACCAAATTCTATCCTATTATGGAGGAGGTTCGAGTCCAACAGTGGGACAATTATGAGCACAAATGATGATGATTGCATATATATTTCCATCATCATCAGCGAAATTTATGAAACATACTACTACACAATTAAGTTTTATTTCAAGAACATGGACTTCCAACTAATTTCAAAAGAGGCCACTGTTTATTCATCTTTATGTACATTAAGGATTACAATATATAGCGAATAATAAAAACATAATTTAAGTGATATTTATGATGCAGAAGTCGCTAACTAAATTGTTTAACCGTAAACTTTTATGGCTGCAAGTCTTTTAACGATAATATTACAGAAACTTCAAAAAAAATATATTGGTCTTCGACTATATTTATAACTAGCAACACGCCCTCGCTTCACTTCGGTTTTAATCGTTTTACCCGCGTAGTTCCCGTTCCCGTGGGAATACTGGGATAAAATATAGCCTTGTTTACGCCCTCATATTATAGCTTTCCATTGGTGAAAGAATTTTTGAAATCGGTCCAGCCGTTTTGAAGATTACCCGGAACAAACAGACAGACAGATAAAAAATTTTTAATCTGTATTTTAGGCGAAGGTGTCGTGCAAATAACCGTGTGAGCATGAAAAAAGCCTATTATTTTGACATTACAAACAGACACTCCAATTTTATTTATTGGTATAGACTAGCAACACGCCCTCGCTTCACTTCGGTTTCAGTCGCCTTACCCGTGTAGTTTCTGTTCCCGTGGGAATATCGGGATAAGAAAATATAGCCTATATTACTCCCTCGTATTATAGCTTTCCATTGATGAAAGAATTTTTGAAATCGACACAGTAGTTTTTGAGTTTATTCATTACAAACATACACACACACAAAAATATAAATTTTTCCTCTTTATCACATTAGTGTAGATGTAGATATACGTAAAGTAGCATCTATATTGTCTCTGTTAATCATAGTCTTGTACCTAATTTAAAACAAGCAAGGATTATTTAACTAGTTAGCTGGTTAGTTCAGCTGATTTTATTTCTAGGTTTGTTTTCTTACCAATAACATAGTTACCATAGTAGTATCTTATGGATCTTATAGAATACCACAAATCAACAATACTATAACTGCAAAATCTCTAAATTCGTTTTATTAAAAAGTTATTGTTAAGTGTATCAAAATACGTTCCATTTCCTAAAAAGATTATTATCTTTTCCAATATCCTTTTCATTGAATTCGTTGCGGATCTCGTGACCGTTTTGCTTCACTTGGGCTTCATAAGTGTTCCGCTTAGTTTAAGTGTTAATAATGATAGCTTACAGAAATCTTATTAGTAATATTTGAGCTTGAGATTACTTAAAAAATGAGTCAAATTATATATCTATTATAATTACATATAACATTGCTTTAATTATATATTTTAAATAAAACTACTTTACGGATTTTATTGCGTTTGTATATGATTTTTGATTGCCCGACGTTTCGAACACTTATGTAAATGGGTAATGCTCGCGTAAACATCAGAAATCATTAATTATATATATTTAATCTGTATATATTTTATGTATTATCCGCCTCAATTTTGTAATTAATTATCGGATTTTTCATTCTTCTCAGCCCACAAATGTACCACTGTAGGTTATCTAGGTTATTCAGCTAAGGAAAAACAGCCTACTTCTTACTCTACGCTCGTTAATCGCATTGTGTAAGGTTTTATTTCAAACTAGCAATCCGCCCTCGCTTCGCTTCGGTTATAGGTTATAGTGGTTTTACCCGCGTAGTTCCCGTCCCCGTGGGAATACCGGGATAAAATATAGCCTAGTTTACGCCCTGATATTATAGCTTTCCATTGGTGAAAGAATTATTGAAATCGGTCCAGCCGTTTTGAAGATTACCCGGAACAAACAGACAGACAGACAGACAAAAATTTTTTAATTGCTATTTTAGGCATAGGTGTCGTGTAAATAACCGTGTGAGCATGAAAAAAGCCTATTATTTAGACATTACAAACAGACACTCCAATTTTATTTATTGGTATAGATTTACTTTCCTTTAAATAATTATAAATTGTGGCAATTATTTGTATTTTGTTTCAATGTCTTAAACATAACTCAACTGACGGACTGGCCACGGACGACAACAAACTAGGTACCATAGTCGGCCCAATGGCGAAGGGGTAGGAGTACGATGGGTCATGGGACTACACGCCGCACTTGGGTCGCCCCAGGCGGTGTGTGTGCTGACCATGGCTAGGCATAAAAAGCATAACTCAATTCAAAATATAAATCATTGAGAAATACAATAGAATTGGTCCGGTAAGGAAGCTAAAATTTAGCTCGCTTTAAGATAATAATTGTTAATTGCAATAATTGTTAGACAATTATATAAAATTAAAAATTGTAGGTTATTTTCATTGCAAATATTTTGCCAATAATACATACTTAAATTTATACTCTTCTTCTTCTCAGCTCATATACGTCGCACTGCTGTGCTTGAGCCTCTTCAGCTTTTTAGAGAAATTGACCTACTATAACGTGTTAGTCAGACGGGTTGGTGTAGGGTTTTAATTGGAGTTTTCTTGCGTAGATGTTATTTATATATCATTTGCCCTTAGTCATCTTTTACGATACCCACGAGTAAAATAGAGAATGATGAAATGATTCTTACTGCGTCATCGCATAGAAAACTCATCATGTTAATTAAGTGCATCACTTCAATGAATTTTACTTCGCAGAAAAGCAATAATTCTTTTATCAATTATTCAACATCATCACCTCATCCTCCACAATGGAGGACACATCAATTTACTAAACTACACTAGTTTAAATGTATAGAGTTTTTCCTTTACTCATAATGTCCCATAATCTTCTTTTGCAACATGCACGTGGTAGTGCAAGTAATTTTATTATTACTCCGTCATCTAATACATAATATACGTAAGCAAGTTAAAATAGTTTTAATGCAAGTATTGTTTTTTTTTTTATCAGTAGAACAGTTAAAGCTTATCAGGAAAAAAAATTGTCTTCTATTTAA
Organism: Lymantria dispar; assembly: GCA_032191425.1. Lineage (NCBI taxonomy): Eukaryota > Metazoa > Arthropoda > Insecta > Lepidoptera > Erebidae > Lymantria > Lymantria dispar. Next base: position 22,669,849 of record CM063452.1, on the reverse strand, counting down.
AAATGAATTAAGAATGAAATGCCGTATTCGAATACACGGTTTCATTCATTCACGACTCGCTCGGAACGATGGCTGACGACCGTCAATTTTTAATTAGAGACATTTCCTTTCAACCGGCTTTTAGGTCACGTATCATGGAAAGCATACAATATGTATCCAGTGACTTTTGTAAGAACTCGCAAAGGCTTTCGACTATTGGATGTTGTTTAGCAAAGTGGTTCTATGTAAAAGGTCAAAGGTGTTCTAATTTAAAACAATTTGAACAGAAATAAATTGAAATGGAATGATTATTTTGTTACAAATACAATAGGTTATATATGAAAGTGGCGTTAAAATAAATTAGGAAACGGGACTTGTTTTGGAATGGAATTATTATTAGGTAGTGCTAATTTGCCCCTTCATAGTTTAGTAGTGATAGGACCATACTGTTGACAGTCTTCTGTCTGCAGTCGCGGGCTGGTCCGTCCGGAGTAGTACCACACTCTCGCAGAAAATCGACGTCTGAATAGTAGCAATTTATTACTGCGCTTCGTTCGGTGAGCGAGAAAGCCGGAAGCCCAACTTTCTGGGTTTGTTTGTGTGTAGTGGGTATTGGTGATGCCTAAAACTTGCGGTAGTGAGGTCTTGGCTGGGGCATTGAGCGTGAAGGGCTGACATGGGGTACAAGGAGACCCGATCGCAATGGTCACTGCCGGCCAACTGCCGGTCAGCAGGGGCCCCGAACCAAGGAATATCTCACCTAGTAGGCTGTCCCACCAACCGGCGAAATGACCACTATGTGGTCGTCATGTCGGAGTTGGCAACCGGAGTGAACCTCGGCGGCTACGTGCCGGATGGGTATCGGGATCCCTCTCGTACTTCGTATCAACTCCTCACAGAACTCACTTCTCATCTCAGTCATATACTATGCCCCACCCCTTTTTTATTTTTTTCTGGGGTCTCCGAAGCCCATTGGACACATTCACATTCCCTTCCTCTTCTTAAATAAACCCCATGAAAAGCAAAATAAAAAAGAGAAGGTTTTACTCGGCGGTCCCCTTATCCACATTTGATTTAGATTTCTGCAATATCCTGATATTGCAAGCCCCTGGGCTTACATAGCAACCTCGACGCCGTCCAACATCTTACGCGGCGCGGCCTGCTCTGCTCTTTTTAACGGCGACGCAGATAGGTGCCTCGGATAACATTTCGTATCTAAATTACCCCGGCTGCAAGTTGTAGCATACCTTCCGTCCTAAAGCCGGGGTGTGCATATTTGCTCGGGACGATATCTGCTTTCGCCGCCTTCGGGTCCTCGAGCATGGTAACCTGTCAATCTTATAGTTACACATAGACTATGGAGGGCTTACCCGCATCTTTACATGCCACTACAGGTCTCTACACCACACATGGCAGTGATCCGGGGTCAATTCGGTTATTTTAAAACGTCCAATGGAGGATTAACGAAATATTGAAGCAGTGTCCATCAGCGGAGGTGGTGGATCTTGGCAACTTCTAAGCTCATCATAAAAAGTGGTTGGGATCCCGAACCACTGACTACCAAGGTCGACATCTTTTTAATATGGTCTCAGCCTATGGTCTCTCACAACTGGTGACACAGCCCACCTGTGTCCCATATATTGAGAGCCATGAATCTTCTATACTGGATCTTTTTCCGACTACACATCGGCACGGATACCAGGTAGTGGAGTACTGCTCACATCTCTGGGCATGCGCGCCCAAATATCAGCTAGACCCACTTGACTACCTGCAGAGGCGTGCTATTCGAATCGTCGGGGATCCCAATCTTACGAACAGATTGGCATCACTAGAGTGGCGGAGAGACTTAGAGTCACTCTGTGTACTCTACCGGCTCTTTCATGGGGAGTGCTCTAAGGAACTGTTTAATTTAGTACCACCGTCACCGTTTTACCAACGTACCACTTGACAACGTAGCAGGGATCATTCATTTCACGTGATAACGTTATGGTCTTCAACTGTACGATTCCAGCGATCATTTCTCCAAAGTACGTGCAACCTTTGGAATGCACTACCTGCTGCTGTGTTTCCCGAGCGCTATGAGATATCCTTAATCAAACGACGTTTAAGAAGAGCTCTTTCTTCACGGTAGGCAACGGCCTAGCTGTACCTTTGGTATTGCAGAGGTCCAGGTGCAGCAACGTCACTTACCATCAGGTGTGTTGTCTACTCGTTTGCCACCATCGCCAAAAAAATCAGTCTGTGCATAAACTGCCCCCAGATTATGCCAAATAGGACCCATCATATAATAGCTACCCGAATGGGAACTCCAAAGAAGAATCTTCAATGTGGTACCGAATTTACAAATTCTAATAGATTTTAGTAGGGAAGCGTTTTTTCTCAGTTGGTTCACAGAAAGGTCAGTGGTAGAACGAACGATAGCTTAACGAGCGGAAAACGGCCACACAATAAGTTATAGGGCCCTTTGGCGAATTAAAATCGTTGCAGATGATCATACGGAATAGGGGCATATAAATCCCTAAAAGAATATTAACGAGCAGTACCATACAATGAACTTTTTTATTTTTTAAATTATATAATTTTAAAGTGTGCGTGTAATTCCATGTGGAGATGGAGTAAGTAAATAATTCACCATCATTTATCTTGCCCGTGAGTGTCATAAAAAACGACTAAGAGATAATAGGCATCTAACATTTATGCAAGAGAAGGAAAACTCAAAATAATACCCTATACCAACCCGTCATTGGTCAAGTGGGATGTAGCAAGACAACTTCCTCTTTATTGTGGATGAGGCTCGATCCTAGCAGTGGGATATGTATGAGCTGGGATGAGGATGAGGCGTAATTGTATAAAACTCATTTATTTTATTGAAATAATTTTGTATTTCATTGAAATATTCTTATGTTTATATATTTTCCTTGCTGTGACGGAGTAAGAATATAATTTGCCACCACTTTCTTATCCGCAAGTGTCGATAAAACCACTTTAAGATAAGATGCAGATGAGATCGATGCAACTGAAGAGAAACTTGACATAAAGACGGTTATCTATATAAGTTATTATTCTACGAAAAAAAGACTTAAAAACCCCAAATTAAGCTCGGCATTAAATTATTAGCATATATTGTAAGACATAAGTAAGAAATCAAAGTAAAATGCCCTCTCAAGTTAAAGCATTACGAGGCCTTGAGTTGGATACTTCATCTTGAAAGGTCTATTACAGCTTCGCAAAGAGTGGTTTCGACGATTGAAGTCGACCAAGTACCTCCTCTGATTGGCTGAATCGTGCCGTTATGAATGCGCTTATTAATGGTCTTTCAAAAGGAACACAATTGTACCTAATTATGGCATTTCTCAATTTTTTTTAACATATAACAAGTAGTTTAATTATCCCAGTGTTGCTTGCTGCTGTGCGACTTACAACTTTACAATTAAGGGGCAAAAATTATTAATTATAACCGATATTCAAACAATAATTTATGGAACGTACAAAGTGTTATAGTAAATTAAGGATCACCCTGTCATCTCAGACTTAGGTTAGTTAGGTTGACTACTATCTGACGTTCTAAAAAAATCTATGATAATAAATATCCTACGCGAATTAGTTAAAACTATTCTGGTATCGATACTTTTTGCATTTTACGTCGCCATGGTTTATAAAAAAATGGCAGATGATGTAATACCTAGGAAATAAGAAACAATAGCTTGGATTTTTGTTTAAGTTGTCTTTATCTTCCCTCCATCTATTTCATTCCAGATTAATATATGCAAATAATAATTAATTACAATTTAGATAAATAAATATAACGAACGTCATTATTTAACTCTAAAAGAGGGCAACCATGTCAACCCGTATAGTGCTATAGTAAATTAAACGGGCTAGACACTACTATCTTACGGATATCCGATGTCTGTTACTTAAGAAACCCTTTGTAAAGTCTCAAACTGGAGCTACGAAATAACGTGTGCACAATATACGAATCAAGACATGCGTCAGTAATTTAGCAAAGTCGGCAAGTACTACTTTATACTTATTAATGCAAACAGGAAAGGAGCTAGTCCGAGTTCGATGAAATTTTATAATAATACTAGCTGATCCGGCGAAATTCGTAACGCCATAATTTTTTTCGTTTTATTTGCGTTTTGTTATAAGTATAACATATCAAATGAGTTTTTGTTATATTTCATAGTGACTTTGACGTTTTATGTCACGTCACACAGGAACTGGTTACGGTTCTAGGCTACCTTCCCACCAATTTTCAGCCAAATCAGTAAAGCCATTCTTGAGTTATAAATAGTGTAACTAACACGACTTTCTTTTATATATATGGATATTTTATTACAAACAATATAATTTTTTATACAGAATTTCATCATTTTCTTCTTACACTGGCAATAAATTTGTATCTAAATGTGGGTCAATATTTAATAACTAATTTTCTGTATCGGGTATATAATTATAAGATTTCTGAGATATCTTAGGCCGCCCGTGACTACTGACCATGAACGCTGCAAAGTGTTCCAAGCGTCGGGCAATCAAAAATCAAATACAAACGGGATAAAATCCGTAAAGCAGTTTTATTTGAAAAATATTTTATTGTTGAATATTTTATAAATTGGCCAGAATGTAAAGACAATTGACAATTTTTTGTATTACAATGACACGGTATTCATACGTTATCGTAGTGATGGGCTACAACAATTACGACTATCATAACAATTCGGCTGAGAGGCTATCACGTCATTTGCAATCTATGAATATAAATAGTAAATACTATTCGTTACGTCGTTTTCCTTCTTATCAATTCATGCCATTTCTACTAGTAGGCTGCACAGTTGATAGTCTGTCTGCGCCAGTAAATGGTATATTTCCCATTGCTGAGTTTGAGCTTCCTGGAATTAATCCTCAGAAGCACCACGTGCCTACTGGCAAGAGATCAAAGTCACTGTTGAGTGTTGTTTGCCATCTGATGATTGCTAGCAAACGATGCTCTGTATCAAACTATATTGACGTAACATATTTTATTGAGAATAGAAGAACTACATATAATTATTCTGCTGCTATGAAAGTACATTTGTAGTAATAAGTAAAAACGCTAAGAACCCAACCCACACCCTTAAATCAATTAATATAGTTTTAAAATACTCGCTATTATACTAAGTAGATATATTTCATTTTATAAAGATTAGCATGATAATTAAAAACTTAATTTTTGGTAATAATTTGGTTGTTATACAAAACGAAATCATGAATGGACATACCACTTTGACCAGTTACAATTTACACCACGCTGGCCAGACAAATATAACGATAAAATCGACGTCTTGAGTATTTTGTTATTACGTTTCGTTTAAAAACATCAAACCACACTTTATGATAATTCAACTACCTAACTGTATCCCTGCTATTGCAGAAGAGCATGAATGACAGCTGCCATTTATCATTAGGTAGGTTAATTGCTCGTCTGCTAACAAAGGCAATAAGAAAACCCTTATAAGCATGTTTTACTTGGATAAATGCTCTACTATACTTACTCTCCAGATAAATAATTGCGGTCAATTCAGGTGAGCAAGTCTGATAAAGGTCTAATGGTTTACATTTATCCCGCAGAAAAATACTTTATTTTTTAGAAAACAATTTCATCAAGTGCATCATTGATTTCGCTCCACAACCACGCTGCTTTAATAATTTTAAAAATAAAATACAATAAACGTTTCTATGTCGGTTTCATAGACTTTGAAACCAACTAATCGATGTACCTTAAACCAATTTCAATAGGACAGCATTAGATAGCAGCACCAATTATCAGGTCCTTATACCTGAACACTGGATGCAGGATTGCTAACGGAGATTCTCCCCACCCCCTACTCCACCGCTACCGGGCTGCCACCAAAATAAGACTGTAGAATAGCGGAGCTGTCGTAACTAGGAACCATTCCCACTCTGTTCCTTGTATGAGGATATAACGTCATAATCACAACGCTTGGTAGACAGGTTGGCGATCGCGCGAGCCGATTTGGCTATGGATAGCCGATTCACGGCCGAGCAAGAAGTCGCGAAAATTGTATTCTTATCCCGTGGCCATACAGGAAACTCTAAAGTTCAAATGGTGTCCTACCATTATACCTTAATATCGGGGTAACATATAGCCTAAGCTATAATATCAGGGAGCTATAAGCTATAATATAATATAAGCTATAATAACCCTGATATTATAGCTTTCGATTGGTGGAAGAATTTTTGAAATCGGTCCGGTAGTTTAAACGTGAAAGCGTAACAAACAAACTTACTTGCGCATTTATAATATTATAGTAAGGATGTAAGACAAATGTCAATTTTAACCATAAAAAAATCTTTTTTATACCAGAATCTCGCTTAATTTTTTTTTTCTAATATTAAAATAAATAATAACGTACTTTAATATATTTTTGACACGAAAGTAATATTTTAGAAAGATATTCTGGTGATATTATATTCTCTGAGGGACACCAAGGCAAATAATTTTGCCCTGTTTCCTTGCTTGCATCTTTATTCGAGATGGTTTTCCCCACATTAAATATTATACAATTATAATAAAATGAAATGTAGTACCAGAAGAAACAATAGCACTCTCCTGGGAAACTTATGGGTCTAACTGGGATCGCCAACCTGCCTGCCAAGCGTGAGTTTATAATATTATTCCTTCTTCGAAAGGAAGCTTATATATAACAATATTTTATTAACAACTTCTTTGCCTGCAGGTGCTTGTTGTGTGAGATGCCAATGTGAACATTATTTTTCTTGTCAGAACAGGATGCCTGTAGAATTAAGTGAAAATAAGGACTTATCTCATGTTTACGCAGGTATTACACATTGAAAATAAAACTACGGATTTTATCGCGTTTGTATTTGATTTATGATTGCCCGATATTACAAACAATGTACAGCATTCATGGTCACGGGCGGACTAACAAACTTGTATTTATATTTATAAAAAAAATAGGATACGTGAAAATACATTAATAATAATTATTATATGATTTGAATTAATCAATATCAGATCGCAGTGTCAGACGCAACAAAACAATTTGATTTATATGTTTGCTGAGCAAATCAGTTTTAAGATATCGTCTTTAGTTTTTAAATGAGAAAGGAGCTTATTACAAGATTTCTGGTTATTTGTCTTGGCAATCAAAATGGCTTTCAGTGGAAGTAACCGCAAATGTACCGGATACATCTATATCTTGGCCATAACTAAGACATTCTTGTTTAATTATTGTTAGTAGGTACCTAGCAAGGTAAGTAAAATGATCGATTGGTTTTGTCTGTTTGCACGGGACATATTTCTTTTGACAAGGATGACGGTACAGGCAATTAATAAATGGCATTGTCCCGCAAGAACGGCAGGTAAGGGCACTTTAGTTATGGCCCGTCTAACCTTACTCCTTCAAAGGAAGTTAATAAAAGTCTGTTTGTAATTTCAAAATACTGGGCTTTTACATGCTCATGCGGCACGACGCCTATGCTTAAAAATCAGTTTAAATATTTTTGTCTGCCTGTTTGTTTGGGATAATCTTCAAAACGGTTGGACCGATTTTGATAATATTTTACTAAATGGAGTAACTTAGATTATATTTTATCCCAGTATTCCCACGGAAACGGGACCAATGCGGGTAAGGCGACTGAAACCGAAGCGATGCAAGGGCGGGTTGCTCCTGCGGGTCGCGCGCGCAAGTAGCGCAGCCTCGACGAAGCGACCTGTCGCCAGCGACTAGGGCGGCGTGGGCGCGACTACCTGCGCCTCATGCCGCCCTAGCCGAGGCCGCGGGTGACGTGACCGAGGAATTAGTCCGTCACCCGCCGAGAGGCCGACCGCGTGAGGAAAGACCAACGTCCTCCCCGAGGAGGGGACGTCGGTCGATGGGAGGGTACCCCACTAGGGGGTATTCCGTCGGGCCGACCACTGATGACAAGTAACCCTGCTCCGGTGATTGGTCCAACGACGAAGGCGACGTGGTGTTCTGGTGGGTTGCGGATATGTGCGTGCTTACGCCCTCTGTCGCCCCGGACGGAGTGGTGCAAGGAGTGCGACGAACGCAGCCCAACCCAAAAAAAAAGGGCGAGTTGCAAGTCATTCATAAAACCACACCATATTTACGTTAGATGACGTTGATGGCAATCTCTTAATCGACTTTGATGACCACCATGATCAGAATATCTATTATTGCATCATTTCAGCTCATATGCGTCCCACTGCAGGGCTCGAACCTCCTCCTGGATAGTAAAATTGACCTAGTACGTTGGTCAGACGAGTTATTATATGGTCTTATTTCGTGTTTCCTTCTCTTGCTATTATATGCGTGTTATGTCCCTTAGTCGTCTTTTACGACATCCACGGGTAAGGGGAGTAGTGAATAGTATTCTTATTCCGTCGCCACACGGAAATATTGTTATATATCAAATCAAAAATTAAAATTTATTGTTTACTAATTATATAGTTCATACGACAATAGCATATATAGAATGTGTTTCGTACATTCACGACGCTGCAGTCTGGCGCGCAATATAGTTGATCACGCAAGGGTTCTTTCACCTTTGACCCGTACAAACAAATCCAATCTAAGGCATTACAATGTATGTTATTACTACTCCACAATGTTCAGGCCCAAGTATATCAAGTTTACATGCTTGTGGTTTAATGCACCATACAATATTTTAGCTATTTGCATATTATCTTCTTATGAAATTATTATACAGTATTTATTCGTATCCGCAATTACGTTTACGTGGAATTCTAACTCCTTATCAATTGGAACATCTAATTTGTATTAAGGTTTAGAATATAGTCATTTTTTTGGACAATAAGCAAACGTAAATATAGTAAATTAAAAACTTTACTAAAATATAGTAAAATCTTAATTTTAATTACTCTTAGACTCGGAACAATAATATAACATTATATATAGATCACACAAAATATTGCCCTTCATGGGAAATAAACCCACCAAGGTAATAGGTCAGTATCTAAAACATTACGCCATCTGTGCAATCAAAGTATATAAACTAGAATAGAATACGTTTGTTAGGGACATTAAGTAAACGAATCATATCTCCAGATATATTCTTTTAAATAGTACAAATGTGCACAGCTGTATAAAGGATGGTTGCCATAATCCGGTCCTAACTCAGCAATATGATGGCTATTATATTAGTTGACTTTTATCTTCGCTGTTGGATATAGGCCTCCCGACATAGAAGGCAAAGTACCACAATCTCCATTGGTATTAATCTATCTATCTAGCTAGCCGTGTGATGATGGAGTAAGAATACAATTTACCACTCCCTTTCTTGCCCATGGATGTCGTAAAAGACGACGAGGGGATATAATACGGTATAGGGTTTTAACACCCTATACCAATCTGTCTGACAACATGGTATAGTTAGGTCAATTTCCCTACTATTGTGGAGGAGACTCGAGCCCAACAGTGGGACATATATGAGCTGAAAAGATGATGAATGATAATGATGAATATCCGTACAAGAGAAGGAAAATTCTAAATAAAACTCTATAACACTCAGTTTGATCAGCGTGGTTAATTTATGTACCATTGTGGAGGAGGCTTGAGCTCAGCAGTGTGACGTATACAGGCTGTGATGATGATGATGATGTATTGAATGTCGTAGTTTTCCAGGAGATTACTACTGTACTGTCAAAGTCAAAGAACTGGTACTCATGGCCGGTCCAATTAGGGATGGGGAGGTAATACAGGATGATTCACATGTCACTCTTCCGTAACACTGAGTGTGGTTTAACTACAGCCAGTCAAAAAAGTAGAGTACTGCTCTCCATTCTTCTGGAAATCCCTCTGTTTTCATAGCTCCAATTGAAACAAAAGATGCCAATACATTGTATATTTTCTCCATCACCGTTAACGTAACTTTGAGCTAAATTAGTTACAAATTGATTCTATTTATTTATCTAACTATTAATTCCTACAATTTTGCGCTATAAATTGGTGATAATGTTGGAATTGAAATTGTCAAACAAAGTTATCAAATATTAAGTAAGCTTTTGTTTGCTTTACTGGACAATTTCATTTGAAATAAGTAAGACGATTTCATAAATATAGATTAATACAGAATCAAGCATTATTATGATGACCTTGAATTTTATTATCAAATATTTTCTATATAGCTTTTCCATAATGTGGTAGAAAATTGAGTAAAATATTAAAAAAAAAAACATAACATACATATTATAATCAAACCTTTTATTTTTTTTTTTATTGTAAGTGTTGCTGCCGCTCATGGACCTTTGCTAGGCCGTTGCCTACCGTGAAGAAAATGAAGGGAGTATGAATGCGTGAAATGAGGTTCGGTGAAAGTAAAGGCGTCACCACCCACAACCCACCACACGCAAACACCGTCAGAAAGTTGGGCTGCTGGCTCTCTCGCTCACCGAACAAAGCGCATGGTGACTAGTGACAAAATTAGAATAAATTTCACGAGCTCCTCGAGCGGGTGTCGAAAAAAAAGACGACTAAAGGATTAGAATGAGCAGATAATATATATGCAAGAGTGGAGAAACTCGTAATAAAACCTTGTACCAACCGGTCTATTCAGGGTGTTATAGTAGGCCGATTTCCCTCACCCTAATTGTGGAGAAGATTTGAGGTCAGCAGTGGTACATGTTTGTGCCGAGAGAATCAAATTAAAATAGGTATCAATGTTAATAATAAATGATCCCACATAATGTTAAACATAGCGTTATGTTAATAATGGAAACTCTATAATAATGACCACAATTTTGCCGTTAAGTAGTATAGCCCACTTATGGCGTGCAAATTTGTCGAAATATCCGGATGATAAAAACTTAATTCAACACATTATTACTATTGTTATTTCAGTATTAAGAGGTTGCTACACTTGCACCTATATATTCTAAATCTGTTCAGCTTTATCAATTAATCCACCCGAAGAAGAAACTATTTATCAACAGCATCTTTGCAGAAAATCCCCGAGGGTAATAAGGATTTTAGTATAATTTAAATATAAATTTAAACAGTATTTTATCTTATTCGGCAAACAAGATATAAATTTTATCAACAATTTCATTATTTTCTTTAGCAGTTTTGACCTAGACGTGTTTTTGTAAACTTCCTTAATCTCTACCCAAAGATGGAGTTGGTATTTTATCTTAAACACTTAAAACTTCTATTAGTTATTTTCTTATTGTAACGTAATAAAAGTTTATAAGTACTTAATTGTTCTGTAATTCTAAAACAAACAAAAGCTCTTCTTGTTTTTGTCTTTTGTCTCAAGTAATTTATTTTAAAATAATTTATTATATAATTTACTCTCAAAGGCAAAGTAAGGCAGACAAGGCTTAAGCAGAGTGGTAGATAAGAGTCAAGTGGGTAGTTGACAAAGATCTCTGGTTTATTCATGTTTGTCTTTAAAAAGTTTATTACTTGCTCAAAAAGCATCATACATTTAGTAAGTAGTAGATACAGTATCTACTACTTACTAAATGTATACCATATTATATATTATTATATTATACATAAAAAGAAGTAATATAAAAAAAATCGATGAGTTCGCTGAGTTTCTTGGCAGATCTATTGAATGGCGACCGCTTTACGATCCGGTGGTAGAATATTGGATTAATTTAAAATATAATGGGAAATTGACAATACGTAAGTGCCTCTGCAGATTTTATACATAACTAATAATTTAAATTTGAATGGAGTATATTATAATCAACAAATAGAAAAATTTAAATCAATTTCTTTTTTATCCCTATATGGTTATTTCCTAAGTGCTAAGAGTAAATTTTATATTTATATACTATTTCTTTTATTGACTAACTTTACTTTTAATTGTCCTTTACCTTATATAAGGCATAATGCGATTTGATGTCTGGAGACATTTACAAAATGACTGGTCTAACATGGCTATTACACATACCTAGCTGGGTAAGTGGTAAAGGACAGAGGGCTCTCAATGCATTTGCTACGGATGGTATACTATATATCAGATAACTTTGTTTTGATATTGTTGTAATTTGTCATAATACTCTTTAACTATGTATTCTTGAATATAGCGCCATCTGTTGGCCTATCGAAATAAATATCGACTAAAGTAGTTTTATAATCTGTCTTTTTGTCGCCGCCTTCTCTCTGTACACTGCGTTCAACATATATTTTAAATTTGTTTTATATTAAAATAAAGTTTAATAATAATATGAGTGTTATCAATAAAGTCTCCACCATTCCAACAGATATGTTCAATATTATCATCATCCTGCTCTAATGCTAAATACTTGGCATCGACTTAATATGTACTATTCCTTGATAGTGCATATTGCAAAAATTATCCGTGGGGTGACAGAGTAAGAATACAATTCACCACCCCCTATTTTGCTCGTGGATGTCGTAAGAGATATATACCTACACGTCTGACCAGCATGGTATAGTAGGTCGATTTCCCTCCCTCAGTGGAGGAGGCCCAACCCCAACGGTGGGATGTGTATGGGCTGAGATGATAATGATAGTAAAAGTTATTGGCAATACTTTTATGACCGGCCGCCTTGATGACATAACTCTCCTTGGGAATGTAATTGTTGACCCATCGACATCAGTTGCCGTCTGTGCAAAGCTCTTAGTCGTCTTTTATGACACCCATGAGAGTACCAACTCTCAACTCGAATACTACCAAGTATTCGTAGCCGCTACCACATGGCATTTGATATCCGCAACATACATTGCCCATTTCGTTACAATTCTGTCATAATTATAATTTTTACTGTAATATTTGCCTAAATACTATATCAATATAAGCATAAACTAATAAACTTCATAAAATACAAATATTAAATAGCTACTACTTAAAGAAATCTAAAAATAATAACATTGCATATTCCTTTGTGGTTATAAAAATAATGTTCAATACTCCAAGTGAAGATAATATGAAAACGGTACGCACGTAAATACTCATAAACTTTACCTGCGAATGGGAAAGAATTAGGTACGCTAATAATGCTATTTACGAAGACTAAAAGAAAATGTACATATATGGTTAGCTATTAATACTATTCCTTCCGTATACTGTGGTGACAGAGTAACAATACAATTCACCAATCCTTATCTTGCCTTTAGGTATCTTAAAAGACTAGCAGAGACTGCCGGTGACCGGACCAGGGAGTTTAGTCCATCACCCGCGGAGAGGCTGACCTCGCGACGGCGACCGACGTCCCGGGAAGGGGACGTCGACGGGAGGGCGTACCCCCTCAGGGCATTCGGTCGGGCCGACCACTGAAGACAAGGAACTCTGCGCTGGTGGTTGGCCCTACGACGAAGGCGACGTGCTATCGGGTGGGTTACGGGGCCGCGCGCTGCTCCTCTGTTGCCCCAGATTGAGCCGGACGATGGGTGCGCTGACTGCAGCCCACTCCAAAAAAACAAGGGTTTCTTAAAAGACGACTAAGAGATGTGAAATGCAGATAACATCTATTAAAGAGGCGAAATAAAAGCCTATATCAACATTTATAGGCTCAGTAAACAAACGATCTAATACGTTTTTTAAATAAATACTCTCAGTTTCTAAGATACATTATCATCTCCTCAGCTTATTACTGGATTCAATACTCCACCACAATAGGAGGCAACTCAGCAAGTAAACAAAGTCAGTCAGAAGTGGTTAGTGGCTGGTTTTACTTCGAATTTTCTTCTGTTTTCCTAATTTTGTCGAGCCCAAATATACGAATTCTTTATTTTTTATTTTTATTTAGTTACATCATAGGCATTGCGTGTGGTGATAGAGTAAAAATACAGTTTATCACCCCCGCTCTTGCCGTGGATGTCATAGAAGACTACTACATTATCTCATCATCTCAACTGATATATGTCCTACAGTTGAGCTCAAGCCTCATCCCTCAATAGAAAAGTAATTGGCACACCATACCACGATGGTTAGATGGGTTGGTATAGTTTTATTTTTAATATTTCTGGTCTTTCAAAGATGATATATGCATATTATATCTTTTAGTAATTTTTTATAACACGCACGGACAAGATAGGGAGTGGTGAATTGTATTCTTACTCCGTCACCACACGTAACTCGTGGAATAGTAAGTCAATATCCCTTTCATTGTGGAAGACGTCCAAGCCCAACAGGAGGACATAAGTCACCCGCGGCATGGAAGATATGACGGAGCATATTCTTTACCGTCACCACACAAAAAATATATTGTGTAGGATGAAAGGACGGCGAGGGTGGCGGTGACGATAATGAAGACAAACGTTATGCTTTCCAATTTGTAATTCACCTTATAGCAGTTACAATAAGAATCGCCTAAGATATTTTAACAGGCGGTATTTATACGTTCACGTGGCCCGAGCTAATACTAAATTCATACTTTATCTATAATATTAGCCGCGGGTGACGTGACCGGGGATTAGTCCGTCACCCGCCAAGAGGCCGACCGCGTGAGGAAAGACCGACGTCCTCCCCGAGGGGGGGACGTCGGTCGATGGGAGGGTACCCCGCGTAGGGGGTATTCCGTCGGGCCGACCACTGACGACAAGTAAACCTGCTCCGGTGGTCGGCCCAATGACGAAGGCGAGGTGGTTTTCGGGTGGGTTGCGGGAGTTGCGTGCTTAAGCCCCTCTGTCGCCCCGGACGGAGTGGTGCGGAGGCGCGCCGACCGCGACCCACCCAAAAAAAAAAAAAAAAAAACAAAAAAAAAAAATCTATAATATTAAATATAAAATATCTTAATTATTCTAATAATTATTGACGTGCAAATATTATACAGGATTATGTAACATTAAATATTTACTACGGCGGCATTTGGCACGCGGAAGGCGAGCATTGTATTAGAATTATATCAACTTACGGAAATATGAATCAAATATTCATTCAATTATAAAATTACCAATTAAATTATAAAACGATGATCAAGTCGGTTGATAATTAAGATGTACCTGAACTAGCCTTGATAACAATTGTTTCCTGCAATAAAATACAATAACATTCTAATATAAAATTGCCTTCCTGACATTTCCCATAGGCATCGTAACAGAATTGATATTGTTATGAAGAGCGAAATTGACCACCTACATCTGAACAATACACGTATATGATTGCACATCAAGCTGAATACAGACGAGATTATTTCATGAGGCAACCTTGCATAGATAAGAAACTAGCAGTTATTTCAATAATGATTTCTGTTATTTACACGATTATGTAAATAAAACTATTTTACGGATTCTATCGCGTTTGTACCCAGCGGACTGGCCCGCTCGTAACCATGAACGCTGTAAAGTGTTCGAAACGCCGGGCAATCAAAAATCAATTACAAACGCGATAATATCCGTAAAAGATTTTTATTTACATTTATTACAATAATTTCAATATCTGACGATAAAATTTAGGTTTAGAAGCCTGATTGTAGAGATGTAGCGATTTAAAATTTTATAAATTAATAGTAAAGTAAATTAATTTAAATGAATATTAGTAAATTACTATTAATTTACTATTTATTAAATTACTAGTAAATTACTATTAATTTAATAAGCGTACTTAAAAATGTGTTTAATTACTAAGATTAAATACTTATTATTTGAACAAAAATATAGTAGACTAAATTATTGTTCCAATGTGAGTTACTAGCTAATGCCCGTGATTTCACTCGCATAGTGTCCGTTTCTGTGAAAAGTACGGGCTAAGATATATATACATACCAGTGATGTAACGAATGTTAGGATTGAGACATTCGCGAATGCGAATGTGAGTGCGAATATTTATCTCCAACATTCGCGAATGCGAATGCGAATATGTGAATATAATATATATGAATGTTGACTTTCAAATAAAGCGCGTGCAAAATATCATACGGATTTAACATTTCGTACCAGCCATGTTTAAGCCAAATATAGCAAAGGTTAACCGTTACAAGTTGAACGAATGAAACTAATCAGATTCGTTCGAAAATATTCGTTGTAATTTGAGATTAGTTTATTATTATTATTGTATTTGTCAAATTTACAAACATGAGCAAAGCACATGTTACTGAAGTGTGGAGTTATTTCACAATTTGTGACGCTGAGAGTGTTAAATGCATGGTATGTCAAAAAGTTTAATGATTACTTAACAAAAATAATGTAATTAGTTCATAAAGAATCAGGTTCTTTTTTATTGGCAAAATTCATTATTCATTCACACAAAAAATCCGTTGTCTGTAAAGTCGGTTTACTGACGATAGTGCGAATGCGAATATTCGTTACATCACTAATACATACCGCATGGATGCATGCAACCGGAATGAATTGTCTGCAATATTAACAAAAATAATTTTTTTTTATTGCAAACGGTTTCAAACGACCAAACAACACACCTGATGGTAACTGATGCTGTCCCTCGTGGACTTTTGTAAGGCTGTCTACAGTGAAAAAAGTGAAGGAAGTTTGAATGCGTGCAATGAAGTTCAATGATACTAAAAACATCACCAAAACCTACCACACGCAAACAACCTTAGAAATTTGGACTTCAGGCTCTCTTGCTCACTGAACGAAGTGCACTAACAAATTGCTACTGCTCAGGCGTCGATTTTCTGCGAGAGTGTGGTACTATCCTGAACGTGTGGCGTGTGGTGGGTTTTGGTAAAACCTTTAGTTTCACCGAACCTCATTGCGCGTATTCACACTCCCTTCACTATCTTCACGGTGGGCAGCCGCATAGCAAAGGTCCATGAGCAGGAGCAACACTTACCATCAGATGTACTGTTTGCACGTTTGACACCGTTTGCAATAAAAAAAAATTTTTTTTTTGTTAATATTGAAGACAATCCATTCCGATTGCATGGTAGCGGCTATGAATACTACCAACCTTTACATTACTCTGTGGTTAGGGTATTATAGAACGCGACAAAGAGCTTTATGTCGATTTGGAACAATTCCATCTGATGGCGTCTGATAAAAGTTACATTTCCACAGATGATTGACAGCTCATAAAACTATTGCCAATAACTTCTGTTAGATATACGATGGAAAGAGCACATATTACGTCAACTCAAAGTAATTAAGATGATAATAATGATGATGATTATGATAGACAATCCATTTCACTTGTTTTCTAGAACTAATACAATTAAGTTCTCTCCTAGGTGACCTTGACGAACAATCTATTTATTAAAATTTTAGGCGTCGAAAAATCTGTAGGGAGATTCGAGGTTTTATTTAGTAATTTTGCTAGAGTATCTAAATTAATAAAGTTAAGACACGCTTTTACTAAAAATGTCAATCGTTATATTCGTCAATGTCAATCGTTTTATTCGTTACAGAATTGTACTAAAACCAATCAGGTATTATTGTAACTATAATCTGATGTATAACTTTCATCATCATCTCAGGCCATATAACTCCCACTCTTGAACTCGGGCCTCCTCCGCTATGGAAGAGGAATTAATCTATTGTACCACACTCGTCAGACGTGTTGGCATAGGCATTTATTTTGAGTTTTCTTTCTCTTACATAGATGTTATACGAGCATGCATATTTAATCCTTTATTCATCTTCTATGACACCAACCAGACAGAGAATTGGACCGAAAATAATGTCTTGTATATGTGTAGGAAGCCACGTGGTTCATGTTTCTCCACTCTAACACGCAAATAATCGCAAAACGACTAGAGTACGTGTCTTCTAACACCCATGATCTTATCTATCTTTGAAAATTATAGAAGAATTGATATAGTATCGAATTCTTTATGTAAGCACCGATGTAAACACCGATTGCTTTTTCACCTGCATCTTGTTGGTAATTATTAATGTTAAATTTAGAGCAACATCATTCGTTTAGATTCCCTTCCTTACGCAAACCAAATAGGCGATTTTAAAGTAGTTCATTCAGTTCCAAATAACTTAATAGTTTTATAATTATCAACTTTTTCTAAAATCTTTAATAGGCAATGAAGCAACTATAGATAAAGTATATTTATAGATATAGTCTATAATTTGATATACCTAGTATCTATATTTATTGTTACTTTTATAAATGGCGAAATGATCGCTGTTTAAAACGCAGATGGTAATATTGCCTGTTCTAGACTGAGGTTATACAGATATGTAACTAGCTCAACTAATACACTACTTACAATATAAATCAGTCAACTATGGATATGATCGTCTCCTGAAGCATTATTGAATTCTGTAGAAATAAGCCGAAAAAGATAGCCCTTCTTAGTCGCTGATTATGTAACTTACTATCGATGAAAGCATTTTTAAATTTAGTCAAATCCTGACAATATCACTCGCTTAGTAGGTATCCGTGTAGCTCCCGTGAGATTTGAGAATACCGGGATAAAAAATTGTCTACATATGTTCATCATCATCATCATCATTCATCATCATTTCAGCCTATCGCCGTCCACTGCTGGACGTAGGCCTCCCTCATGTTGCGCCACAATGAGCAGTCCTGTGCCGCCTGCATCCAACGACGCCCAGCTACTTTCACTAGGTCATCGGTCCACCTAGTGGGGGGGCGTCCTACACTGCGTCGTCCGATACGTGGTCGCCACTCGAGAACCTTTCTTCCCCAGCGGTTGTCGGTTCGTCGAGCGATGTGGCCTGCCCATTGCCACTTCAGCGTGCTAATTCTTCGTGCTATGTCGGTTACACCCGTTCTTCTGCGGATTACCGTGTTCCGGATTCTATCTCGCAGAGAAATCCCGAGCATAGCCCGCTCCATAGCACGCTGAGCGACTTTGAGCCTTGATATGAGGCCTACATTTAGGGACCACGTTTCCGTGCCGTAAGTCATCACTGGTAACACACACTGGTCAAAGACCTGTGTTTTCAGACACTGAGGTATGTTGGACGAAAAGATCCTCTTAAGTTTCCCGAACGCTGCCCAACCGAGTTGGATTCGTCGGCTGATCTCTTTCTCGAAATTGGATCTACCTAACTGGACTGTTTGTCCTAGGTAAACATAGTGATCGACAACGTCAAGAATCGCATTGCCAACTAGGACCGGTACAGGAATGACATGGGCATTTGACATGACTTTCGTCTTGTCCATGTTCATTCGTAAACCCACTAGTTGGGATACCCTGCTGAGATCATTGAGCATTGTGCCAAGGTCCTCCATGGATTCTGTCATAACAACTATATCATCCGCAAATCGAAGGTGAGTGATGTATTCGCCGTTAATGTTGATGCCGAGTCCAGTCCAGTCTAAGAACTTGAAGACATCTTCCAGTGCAGTGGTGAACAGTTTCGGAGAGATAACATCTCCCTGTCTCACGCCTTTCTGCAACTGGATCGGTTTCGTACTCTTATCCCGAATACGGACTGACATTGTGGCGTTCCTATACAAACACTTCAGCACTTCGATATAGCGATAGTCGATTTGGCACCGCTGAAGGGACTGCAGCACCGCCCAAGTTTCGACTGAATCAAAGGCTTTCTCATAGTCCACAAACGCTAAGCACAGGGGCCGATTATACTCCTCTGTCTTTTGTATAATCTGCCGAAGCGTGAGGATATGGTCTATGGTGCTATAGCCTTTTCGGAAGCCGGCTTGTTCGGGCGGCTGGAAGTCATCGAGCTTGCGCGAGAGTCGATTGGTAATGACCCTCGAGAACAACGTATAAACATGGCTCAGGAGTGAGATGGGTCTGTAGTTCTTTAGAAGAGCTTTGTCACCCTTCTTGAAGAACAGCACCACCACACTCCTGGTCCACGACTCTGGAACGTCGCCCCCGAGGATAACGGAATTAAATAGCTTTTGAAGGGCTATTAAGACTTGCTTGCCACCCGCCTTCAGAAGCTCTGCCGTAATTCCGTCATCTCCCGGTGCCTTACCGTTACGTAGTTGTTTGAGAGCCATTCTGATCTCGTACAAGCTAATGTCCGGGATTTCTTCGGTATAGTGCCGAGTTAGCTTGGATCTGGGATCTTGGACCAAGCCGACAACGGGATTTCGGGATGATTTGTATAACTGTCCATAGAACTTTTCGACCTCTCCCAAGATCTCACTTTGGGATGAAATGACAGTGCCATCGTCGGTCTTCAGCTTAGTCATTTGGCTTTGCCCAATAGACAGATCTTGTGCGAACACTTTTAAGCCACGATTCCGCTCTATCGCTTCTTTAATACGGAGCGTATTAAATCGGCGAATATCGCGACGCACAGACCTGGAGATCTGCCTATTTAGCTGCCTATGTTTGGACCAATCGGCTGAAGACTGCACCGTCATTTCTTTTCTCCGCCACATGAGCTCGAGAGTCTGGTCAGAAAGTTTTTTAGGTCTATTAACGCGGTGAGCCTTGAAAAATTTCGACCCAACCGCGTGGACAGTTTCCACGAACCTGTTGTTCATATCGTTCGGAGATTCGCATTCATCCAGACATTGGAAGCGATTGTGTAATTCGAGTTGAAAGCCTTCGAGGTTCTGGTATTGGACAGATGTAGGTCGGAGTGTAGACTTCATCAAGCGTGACCGCTCGACTTTTGTGTGGATATTCATTGTGGCTCGTACCATCCGGTGATCGCTCCCAGTTTTAATCCTGCTGATCACTGAGACATCATTGAATATCTGTCGATTGTCTGACAAGATGAAGTCTATCTCGTTTTTTGTTGAACCATCGGGGCTAATCCAGGTCCATTTCCTTTGTGGCTGCTTCCTGAAGAAGGAATTCATCATAAAGAAGCTTTCCTTCTCCAGAAAATCAGCCAGTTTCTGGCCCCTCTGGTTTCTCTGTCCATATCCATGTTTCCCCACTCTCAACTCATCATCACTCCCTTTGCCTATTTTCGCGTTAAAGTCTCCCATGACTACCGTGAAGTGGGTTTTAGACGTGTGTATGGCTTTCGAGATGTCCTCGTAAAATGCCTCCACCTCGTCGTCGGAGTATGTCGAGGTCGGTGCGTATACCTGTATAACCTTCAGCGAATACCTCTTGGTAATTCTGAGTATAAGGTACGCTACCCTTGTCGACACACTCTCGATCCTCTCCACGTTGTCTACGAGAGACCTACGAACGATAAACCCTATACCACCTTGGGACGGGTGATCGCCCTCCCGGTAGAAGAGCAAGTTTCCAGACTGGAGGATTATCGTGCCCTCGCCCTCTCTTCGCACTTCTGATAATCCTACAATGTACCAGCGGATTTTGCTCAATTCCTCTTCCAGCTCGATGACCCTCTCGTCAGTCCTGAGTGTCCGAATGTTGTGCGTTACCAGGGCCAAGGGTCGTTTTTGTTGGTAGCCGGATCGCTGCCGGAGATTCCTCGCACCCCCCGCTCTACCACTACTGGGCCCGCCACCAAAATGAGCCCGTAGAGTACCGGAGCCGCCGTGACTGGGGGCCATTTTTTTATTGTACGCCATTTCTAACAAAGGGGATATTGCCGTAATCGCCACGCTTGGCAGGCGGGTTGGCGATCGCAGTATAGGTGTTTTACGTTTCCCAGGAGAGAGCTGCTGCCCTGCTCTCCTGGTGAACCCTCAGCCGATTTTTACGACTCCCACGGGCAAGTAAGGGGTGGCGACATATGTATTCTCAGCCCGTCGCCACACGGGTAACATATGTTACTCGGTGATAATGCAGCTTACCATTGCTGAAAAAAATTTTAACTTTCCATTGCAGTTTTCCCCCTGCAGTTTCCGTTCCTATGAACTGTGGACTACCAGGATAATACATTTGGTACATATATTACTCGCTGATAATATATTATAAAGCTATAGCTTTCCATTGGTGAAAGACATTTAGAATTGGTCAACATTCTTACGGTTTCACTCGCGTATTTACCCTGCCCGTGGGAATAAAGGGATGATAAATATTCTGAAATGGAAGGAAGGAAGGGAGGCCTACCACTTTCCCACGGTAATCAATATACCGCACACCACAATAAATACGGGATAGGATTAAGGTGGACTAGGAAATAAGGAAATCTTACTCTCACGTGATGAGCACCTTCCAGAACATCAACTTGCAATTTTCCGCAGAACTTCGAATATTCATTCGACACGTGTTTCGTCTCTAAACGAGGCATCGTCAGGGCGGTTCGGCTTCAAATGCGGATGATAAATAGGTAAAAAGGGGAAAAATCATAATATACTGCTATTCTTTCATCGTTTTCAAAAAAAAACTTTCCGTTTTACTCGCAGAAAAAATTACAGAGGTTAGGTGTCTGTTTCTTGTGCAAAAACTATCACTTAAAAGAAAAGCTTTCACTGGAATACTTGTCTATCTCAGCCTTGTCTTTGAAAACTCACGTTGACGAAATACTGCACATATCTCAGAGCAAACAATTCAACGTCAAAACAATACACGCTTCTTCTTTTGTTCTAACGCTTATGTTAGTTCAATTCTCAAACGAAACAAGGTTAACTTAATACGGAAACTTCTAAGATTAGGAAGTCGTGTCTATTGTGTTTGAACAATAACTTTTGTTTTGTTTCACGTGTATTTGTATATTATGATATTGTATGTGGTGACAGATTTGGAATACAATATCTCAACACTCGCTCCTTTCTTTCTTCCATAAAGCACAAATAAAGGATGTTAACCCATAACATCACTGCAACAAAAAAACTTTATACACAACGCTATGCTAACTCTATATGTCAAGCGCAGGATATTATTCTGCTTTCCCTCCCATCGTGGAGAAGGCTTGTATCCTAATAATGGGAAGTATGCGGCGGCTAAATAATTAATGATTTTTCTGAGCAGAGATGATTATTAGCTCAGGTTAGAGTCTCCGCCGCAATATAAGAGAATCTGACTTATTATACCACATCATCATCTCAGCCCCTACACGTCCCACTATTGGGCTCGGGCCTCCGCCGCTATAGAAGGAAAATTGACCTACACCACGCTGATAAGACGGGTTGGTTTAAGATTTTGTTTCGAGTTGTCCTTCTCTTAGATATTATATGCATATTATATCCCTTAGTCGTCTTTTACGACACCCACGGGCAAGAGAGGGTGTGGTGAATTGTATTCTTACTCCGTCACCACACGGAAAATTTATTCATACCACGAGTTTTTTCTTCCTCTTGCACAGTTATTGTGTGATATTATGTACCTTAGTCGTCTTTTATGGCCTACACAGGAATAGTAAATTCGGAAAACTTAACAGGATCTTCTCGTCCAACATACCTCAGTATCTGAAAACACAGGTCTACGACCAGCGTATGTTACCAGTGATGACTTACGGCATAGAAATGTGGTCCCTAAATGTAGGCCTCATAACAAGGCTCAAAGTCGCTCAGCGTGCTATGGAACGGGCTATGCTCGGGATTTCTCTGCGAGATTGAATCCGAAATACGGAAATCCGCCGAAGAACGGGTGTAACCGACATAGGACGAAGAATTAGCACGCTGAAGTGGCAATGGGCAGGCTACATCGCTCGAAGAACTGACAACCGCCGGGGAAGAAAGGTTCTCGAGTGGCGACCACGTATTGGACGACGCAGTGTAGGACGCCCGCCACTAGGTGGACCGACGACCTGGTTGCTGGGCGTCGTTGGATGCAGGCGGCACAGGACCCCACACTTTGTGGCGTAACATGAGGGAGGCCTACGTCCAGCAGTGGACGGCGATAGGCTGAAATGATGATGATGATGACGTAATGTAAGCGTTGTAGTATTCGTAACTACTACCACATAGCGCTATTCTTGCAATTGTATTATCTGCTTATATTTGTATGGTATCCCATCACAGCTAAAAGTAGTTCTATCATATTTCATTTCAATAGTCTAAGACTGCACAGATGGCGTAGTGGTTAATGCTAGTGACCTACAGCGCCAGTGTCGGGGGTTCGAATCCCACGCAGGACACCACTTTGTGCGATCCACAAATTGTTGTTCTGAGTCTGGATGTAATTTGTGTCCGTTAATTATATGTGTATGTATTTCTCGCGGAAACGCAATGAGTTTCAAAAATTAAAAAAACTGTACGAATGGCGGCGATGTGGTTCGCGACACGTCACGTCTCGTTTCCGTCGGGGGCGAAAAGTGGCCCACAGAGAACCGCTCTGCTACGCTGAATATGTCAAAGATCGTAGCAGGTGGAGGGCAGTGGACTCTGCCTACCCCTATGGGAAAAAGGCGTGAATATATAAAAAAAAAAAAAAAAAAAAAAAAAAATAGTCTAAGAACTTACAATATCAACGACACTCCTCTTATTTACAAAGCAATCCGTTTACAAGTATTTTCGTTTAAACAACGTTTATTTACAGATCAATCCAATTCATCCTGTTTTCCTCATTATGCTGTTGAAATAGATTGGATTCTGAGATTTCAATTCTAAATTTTAGTACGTTTATTTCGAATGTTTAACGTTATCATACATTTATCAGATTAAATACTTTTAACAATTTCTGATGTTCATGCGATTATTACACATTTGAAACAAAACTTTTTTATGGATTTAATCGCGTTTTAATTTGCCTACATTTCGAAACCTTTCTAGTTCATGATCGCTGGAGGTCACAAGAGGACTTTATTTCGAGGGTACTCCTCAGAGGGTATTCCGTCGGGCCGACCACTGAGGTCAAGTCACCCTACTCCGGTGGTCCGCCCAACGACGAAGGCGACGTGTCACGGGTGAGTTACGGGTGTGCGTGCTTACGACCTCTGTCGCCCCGGACGCAGTGGTGCAAGGAGTGCAGCGACTGTAGCCCACGCCGCAAAAAAAAAAAACAAAAAGAAAAGGACTTTATTTCAAATAAAACTTTTTTAAAGACCTGGAATAATAGCCAACCCTAAAGGAATAATCCTTGTATTACGGGTAATGTTACGCCAACCTTACTATTCCCGAATGTGTTGCTGTTATTACTCGTATAAACAACTCATCAACCTAAACGGATGATATCACTGAAGAAAGGGCATATTCGGAATAAAACACTACAACCCATCTAGCCAGCGCGGTATATTTTTTTTAATATTTGTCTTCCAATAAGAAAAGCCTAAAAGTATAGTAGGCCGAAGAATAAAGAGGCGTAAGTGTTACATCTACGCTGATCACTTCGTAGAGGGCGACGATGTCACCGTAGCGCAGTTCCGGCACGGTCGAGTCACTTCACAATACCATTATAACAAGACGGACTCGAATTTTAGAATACTGACCCTTTATTTCTGTAATAAATTATTTTATTTTACATTGGTAAAGTTGGCGAGTGTTGAAAGGCTATCATCATTATTACCCTCATACACGCCCCTATATTGGGATCGAGCCTCCTCCACAACGAAAGAAAAATTGACCTACTATACTACACTGTTTATACGAGTTGATATAGGGTTTTATATAGAATTTTCCTTCTCTTGCAATGATATTTTCTGCATATCATACCACTTAGTCGTCTTTTACGACACCCACGGGCAAGAGAGAGGGTTGAACTGCTATCAATATAAAGTAATTCAACAGGTTGCTAAGTATAAGGTCCTTTTCTTTTATTGTAACTGTCCAAGTATTAAAGTAAATAAATAATTTAACCTATTTAATTCAACATATAAAAAATAAATTAGGGGGATTCGCGTTAATTTACCATTATGATATGATTACTACATATTTTAAAATTGTTATTAAGTTTCGGAGTAGTTTTAGATAAAAATTACAAATTAATAATATGTATATTAACTGTTAATTTAAATAAAAAATGTGAAATAATGAAAAATTGAATAAGAATAAAAATAATATAAAATTGATAACCAAGAATCGGACTGGGGCTGTCTGGATTAAAAGATTACTCCATTTACCAATAGAGCTTTTTCTATTGTTGGCGGCAATGGCTAGTAGTTTTACCTTCGTGTTCTAATAGTTTTTTCATTGCCTTAAAGCACTGATAAAACGTTCCTTTCTATAAATGAAACCTAACTAGAACGATTTATCGTGCCTGAAACTTCTTGCATAGTACATTTCATGGAAATTATTAGAGCCATTTCTGAATATATAGAAATATACAAGAAATGCTAGGTACTAGATAAATAACGGTAGTCGGCTATTTACTTCGCGTTCTGAATATATAAGTAGCTAATCTTTAAATTCATGCAACATAAGACCATAAAAATAATAGTATATAACACATACAACAAACATTGACAAGATTACATAAATCGATAATAATTTAATATCGTATTTATGATTTCATGTGGTGAATTGCTTTACGCATGACTGCCAAATTTACATACGTAGCAATGATTCGAATTTAATTTGACAAAATGTTGCTTCTATCTCAACGTAAGATCTTGCCTTAACACCCCGTTAAATTATATTATATTTGATGGAGTGTTAATACATTTTTATATGTATAATAAGTACGTATTGAGTAGACACCAAAAATTAAGATAAGAGCAGGGTGACGGTGGTATATAATTATTCTCTATGTGTGTGTAACTAAAATCCTCCTAAACGTTGAGACCTATTTTAATGCATTTTTCCTCCTCGACCCCCACGAGGCCTGCCCTGCGCTCTGGTTGGATCGGGCGTAATGTGACCTAGCTTGTATATTCTAGAGTTTTATTTCTTTTATTTACAGTAGAATGTGAAGAACGCTTGGATTTGTTCAGAAACCTCAGCTTTTTGCTCGCCACTTTTGGGTTTGTTCTTCAAATGACTTAAAATAGACTGCAACCCATTTCGACGTCGAGGATACTAATATAGTTATTATGTTTATACAGAACATCGTCAATTGAGTTAGCAAGTATATTATGAAGGGTTTTTTTTTTATAATAAATAATAGTTCAAAAAAACTAAAAAAAATACGTTTTCAAAGAAAATCCAACTAAAAATTGAAAATAATTTTTAAAAATTTGAATTAAGAATAGTGTATATAAGAAAAAAATATGCACCCCACGCTTTTTTTAAATAATAAATAATATTTTTAAATAATAAATAATATTTTTTAAATAATAAAAAATATTTTTTCTTATATATTCTTTATTCAAATTTATAAAAAAATTATTTCTATTTTTTAGTTGGCTTTTCTTTAAAAGCGTATTTTTTTAGTTTTTTGAACTATTATTTATTTTTCACTTTTAGTTGAATTTTCGCTAATCCTGATTATGCTAGTTAGAATAACGGGTCAAACTGTTTAGAATATTGAATTGTCATCGGTCCTTAATAAGTATGCCAAATTTTGAGTTAAGCCGACGTTTTGAGGGGGGTCAAAATCATGTTCAAAGATTCCGTTACATACTAACATACATACGTCTGAAGATAAAAGCGTATTAAAAACAGTATCTGTTAAGATATAATAATAACAATAATCTTTTTAAAAACATTGTCGACATCTTTGCAAATACACATTTGCTAGCCACAAATTACATTGCATCAAAACAATTATTCATAGAGCTCATAAACGTGCTGCTGTTCTTGACGAACGGCTCTGCAGCAGAAGTACTAGTATGACTGGGACGTTCTGAAGTACGTTCGTTTGACCTACGCCATTGGGTTGGAGTTTATAGTCCTGCTTTAACTTTGCGCACTCGTAGCAACTGATCTCCCATGCATCCCCTTGCCGAGTGGCAAATTTAGAACTTTTTTTGACGAGGCATTCTACCTCGCAGTCGAAAAACCTCGGTCCCGAGCTCAGGATATCCCAAACTTGGAATTGCGGATCGAGCTAGCAGGTCTGTAGCTCGCAAGAGTTCGGTGGTCCAACTTGCCAGTTGGACCACCGAAACCAAAGAATCGGTTCCGACGGTCAATTCTCAATAGAGGGAGAGCGCAAATATATGTGTTGGGGTTTTATGGGCTTCCGTTCAGGAATCGCTCAAAAAAAGCAGGTTTTTAAACTACACACTTTTTGTATCAAAATTCATCTTACTAATTTCAAAACTGTAACCACACTTAACTGACTTAATAAGATATCTCTAATTAAAAAGTTTATTTAAAACATAAAAGATCTATAATATTGTTATGGTCACTATAAAAAGTTGTTTGGTTAGCAAATTACGTAATAACTTAAGACAGAAGGTTCAGGACAGGTTCCTTAAGTAGGGACTGAATAAATTAACCGACTGGGCATTACATGGATCTCGCAACTTTTTATGGTAGTAGAACTGAGTTGTGAGACTTAGTTTTATGGCATACAATTTACTACCACCAACTTTTAGCCGTAGGTAGATATCGTAAAAGATTAAAAAGGGATGCATGTAAATAAAATCAATCATCATCATCATCATCTCAGCCCATATACGTCCCACTATTGGGCTCGGGACTCCTCCATAATGGAAGGGTGATTGACCTACTATACCACGCTGGTCAGACGTGTTGGTATAGGGTTTTATTTCGAGTTTTCCTTCTCTCGCATAGATGTTATATGCGTTTTATATCCCTTAGTCATCTCGTACGATCACCCACGGGTAAGATAGGGGGTGGTGAATTGTATTCTTACTCCGTCACCACACGGCAATAAAATCAATGGAAAAGAATAAAAAACTTGCCCAAAAACCCTCATTTTTTTGGGTGGGCTCTGGGTGGCTTCATGGTCTGCTCACTTGCCCGGCTCCGTCTGGGGCGACAGAGGGGCGCTGCGCACAGCCCTGTAGCCCACCCGTGACACGTCGCCTTCGTCGTTGGGCCGACCACCGGTGCAGTGTTCCTTGTCGTCAGTGGTCTGGCCGACGGAATACCCCTGTCGCGGGGAACCCACTCCTCACTACGTTCCCCCTCGGGGGCGACGGTCGCGGTCGACTTCTCGGCGGGTGGCGAACAAAATCCCTGGTCCAGTCACCCGCGCCCTCAGCTAGTTTACACGCGGCCTTCGGCTAGGGCCTAAAACCCCCTGCCAATCTATTAAACCAGCCAAATATAGAATAACTCCTATACCAATCCTTCTGAACGTGGTATAGTAGATCAATTACACTCCTATTGTGAACGAATATAATTTGAAATCAATGAATGAAAATTAAACGCCAATGCTTTTAGTATTCAAAATGTAAAAATAATTTTATCTCAAATAGGTACATATATTTCGTTTCATCATCATCATTTCAGCTCGTACACGCCCCACTGTTGGGCACCAGCCTCCTCCAGTATACACTAGATGGGAAATTGGCCTACTATACCCCACGATCAGATGTATTCGTATTAGGTTCAAGTTCTCTTGCATAGATGTTATACGCTTCGTCGTCTTTTACAACCTCCATGGGCAAGGAAAAGGGTGCTGAATTGTATTTATATAATATATATATATATATATATATTAGGGTGGTTCGTTTCCGCAAACATTTTTATTTTCGTTGCTCATGCAAAACATTAATCTACATATAGAAAAAAAAATTCTCATCAAGTTTGAGCTCTTAATATTAATTTTAAGTACTTACAATTTAAATTTAAAGTTTTACCATTCAAAATGCATGTAAAAAAAATCTTTTTTTTTTTAATTTCTAATGCTTACCTGGCTTTTACAATATTGCAAATCGGTTTGATGGAACTTGTGGGGAATTTCACGCTCTTCAAAATAGTCTTAGTGTTTTTTTTGTCTAATTCGCACGGTTCATCAGTAGGAGTCGTCAAAGTACAGTTTGAGAAAAATATATTTTCTTTTAATTTTTCGAGCAAACCGCCAAAAGTAGGAAGAAAAAAAGAACCGACTCATAAAAAAAAGTTATCCGACCAATATTTAATGAATTTACAGCCATTTTTATACCGGAAAATGTAAGAAATTGAAAATATATATACCCCACTACTCCCTCGAAGGAAAATTGATCTACTGTACCACGTTGGTTAGACGAGTTGGTATAGGATTTTATCTCAACAGATTATGATTTGGACACACCTCACACATACCGGTGTGGAATGGCGGTGTGCTCCGATATCTTGCTTTGGGCTGGTCAATTGTACCTTTCATAAGGTAATATAGGGTTTGTGGCTCCGGCTCTCTTATCACACGAAGCACAGCATCTAATTGCTCCCATTGATATGTTAATTTTTTACGAGAGTATGGCATTATCTCTGATTGCTGTCCATTTGCTGCAATCAGGAAACTGCCAATAGCAAGGCCATATAACTAATAAAATAAATTAAATTAGCAAAAGAGAGCAATCAAAATAAGAACGTAGATAAGTGCTCTTAACAAACTAATAAGGCGTAGTCCTTAAATTTCGTTATTAACGTTCCAATTTCGATATCTACTTCGTAATAATATATCAAAAGTCTTTTCCTTAATTTAATTCACGTAGATCGTGTGGTAATTAATTAATCCCAAAGCGTATTGAAAATCCACTGCGTAAATACCTTTGGGATCGCGAAAATTTCAACTCCTAGTTAGGATACAGAGATTACGGATAGTTAGTCAATAAAACTTGGGTTGGGCATTCATTAAAGGCTAAAAGTTAAGTTAGGTTTATATAAATTAGATTACTAGCAAATTCCCTCGGTTTTACCCGCGTGGTGCTCGATGCCCTGTGAATTAGGAACTAAAATATACCTTAGATGACTTTCTTATGCTGGGGATGCAAATATTGAAACTAAAAACATCGTTGTATCGATATACCGATGATTTAGATCAAACATCGATGTCCAAAAAAACATCGCCCTGAAAACATAGATAAATCAAGCATATTTTTTGCATGAAATACCAACATTGGTGTGATGTGGTGACCTTTTTTTGTTTTTTTTTTTAGTTATTTAGAAACAAAGTACTTAAATTGATACGCAAGCTCTGCTAAAAGTACCATACATTTTATATCATGCAAGCAAAACATCATATAAAATAACATCGATACATCGATGTTTTACAATAGTGAACATCGATAGCAAGCCTCAATGTTTTTTTATTGAAACATCGATGTTTCAAAAACATCGATGTATCGTTTCCATCCCTACTTATCGGGGGCTGGCCACGGATGACAAGGAACAAGGAACGATGGAGTGGGTTATGGGACCGCGCGCCGCCGTTTCGTCACCTCAGACGCGATCGACGGAATATGTGCTGACCGCCAAAAAAAGGTTACTCGTTGATAATTTAGTTTTCCGTTGGTAGAAGAATTTTTCAAATTGATTTAATGGTTTATACGGTTCACGCGCATAGAAGTTAATGTAAAAGTTTTAATTTCAGATCAAACAATTTGATTATCCAAAGATAACAACTGATTGTTCATAGTTTGTGTTACAATATAGTCTTCGTCGTCATCTCAGCTCGTAACTGTCCTACTGCTGGGCTCAAGCCTCCTCCCTAATAGCAGGGAAATTGACCACGCTGGTCAGGCATGTTGGTATAGGGTTTTCATGCGCGTTTTCCTTCTCTTGCATAGATCTCATATACATATTATGTCCCAAGTTTTCACTGCCATCCTTATGATTATTTTGTGTTTTTTTTATATTAAAGACATCACACACACATTAAAAAAAATTATTGCGGGAGAATTTACAAACATATATGTACTTAATGATACAAACCACACCCAGGCTTAAAACAACAATTTGTGAATCGCACAAAGCATTGTCCTTTTTTTTTGGGGGTGAGTTACGGTTGGCACACTCCTCGAACCACCCCGTCCGGGGCGACAGTGGGGCGTAAGCACGCACACCCGTAACCCACCTGCGACACGTCGCCTTCGTCGTTGGGCCGACCACCGGAGCAGGGTGACTTGACTTCAGTGGGCGGCCCGAACGAAGTACTTATTGTCCTGCTTGGGAGTCGAACCCATGACATTGGTACGGTACCATTTCAGCGAGCCATCGATACCGAACCCTAGCCTTCGATGGCATCTGTGAAATCTTCTAAATGTGCTCACTCTATATAAAAAAAAAGTACATGAACACGAAGATTCATGCAAATATTTCGCAGTGTTAACAGCCGATATTCCAGACGGATTAAGAATACAATTCACCACTCCGTTTCTTGCTTGGGAATATCGTAAAAGTCGACTAAAGAATATGATATGTGGATGACATCTATGCAAGAGATGGAAAACTGGAAATGAAAACCTATACCAAACTGACAGACGACCAGCTTGGTAGATCAGTTTACCTTCCATTGTGAAGGAAATTTGACCTCAGGACATACATACATATATGAGCTGAGATGTTGACGATGATGATTAGAGGATTTATTAAGTAAAACTGGTACCTAGCAAAAGAAATTTATACACATTAATAAATGTATTTTCTCAAGGATAACATAATAATATTTACATATTTCTCGTTCTGGCGGGTAAATTATAGGTATTCAATACGAGGCATGCCTTTTAAGTTTTACGTTTGAAGAAAAAAACACAACTAGAACCTTATAGCACTTTTTATTGTTTTTCAAAGTATTCACCACGTAGCTTAATACACTTTTCTATTCGCTCAAACCAGTTATTATAACATTTATTCCACTCTAAAGTGGGGGTGTTCAAAATGGCTGTTTTGAAAGCGTCGACTGCTTCTTCACCGGACTGGAACCTATGACCACGAAGACTTTTCTTAATTTTAGGAAATGTAAAGAAATCGTTAGGGCTTAGGTCAGGACTGTATGGAGGTTGGTCAAGAATTTCTACTTTTCCTGCTTCAAATACTCAATCGTTTGGCGAGAGCTTGCTTGTGTTGTTGTGGTGCAGGATGATGCGTCGCTTTGCGTTAGATTTTCGAAGTTCGGCGATGACTTGTGGTAAACAAACTGTGGTATACCACTCTGCGTTAACCATTCTACGATCTTCAAGTGCAATAGTCGCAACATGGCCGGTTTTTCCAACGAATGTGGCCACCATCTTCTTTGAAGTGCTTCGAGAACGAACGACTTTAGTTGGCTTTGGCTCGTCTTGAAAGACCCAGATTGTAGATTGTTGTTTGGAATCTGGATCATAGGCATAGATCCCAGATTCGTCACCACTGATGATGTCGTAGACGTGATTTGATTCTCCTCGGTTGAACCTTTGCAGAGTTTTCTTACACCATCTGGCACGGACCGCCTTGTGATCGTCGGAAATCAGATGCGGTATCCAACGGCAAACTAGCTTTCTCACACCAAGGGCTTCATGCAAGATCTTCAGAATGGTTGTCCCTGAGATGCCTAATAGAGCTTCTATCTCTCGATACGTCACATGACGATCTTCGAGAATTAGTTGTCTCACAGCAATGATGTTATCTTCAGTGAAGGCGGATTTTGGGCGTCCTTCGCTAGATTTGTCACTAACACTAGTATGACCACGCTGGAATTCTAAATACCAGTGTTCGACAATCCACAGACATGGGGCTTCATCACTGAACACAGATGTTAGCTCTTCAAAACACTGAAGCCGTGTCAGGCCTCTTCTAAAGTTGTAGAAAATTATTGCACGAACATTTTCCTAAGAAAAAAATCATTTTTGTACGTAACCTGACAGATTCCAATCGACGCTGTGACTAAACAATAGCATTAATACTAATACTTTCAACTGTTTTGAGATTCAAAATTTAAACACATTTGAATATAGAACAGTTCCAAATTCAAAATTTCCGAGCAATATGGAAACGACAGAACTTAAAAGGCATGCCTAGTATGGCGTATTAAACAATAAGTGCGAGTCGGACTCGCGCACGTAAGATTCCGTACCATTATCTATAAAAATCGCGTTTCTTGTATGAGAGCCCCCCTTAAATATTTATTTTATTTTATTTTTAGTATTTGTTGTTATAGCGACAACAGAAATAAATAATTTGTGAAAATTTCAACTGTCTAGCTCTCGCGGTTCTCGAGGTACAGCCTGGTGACAGACAGACGGACGGACAGATAGCGAAGTCTTAGTAATAGGGTCCCGTTTTTACCTTTTGGGTACGGAACCCTAATAACAATTATTGATATGAGAGATATTTTCGAATAATTGATTGATTCAGACGATATATTGCGGCAATTCGTTACTATTTTAAAATGGAATAAAGAAAAAAAAGGTACCCACCTTTTTTTTCTTTCCACAACTTTCAATTTCAACCAAGAAAGGAAGGAAAACGGCATAAATGGAATAGAATATGAGGAAGTATCTTTACTCCGATGCAACCTACAATTTGCAACTTACCCCAGAATTGCGAATACTGATTCGACAGGTGTTTCGCTTCTAAACAAGGTATGTCCCAGAACAGAGCCGCTACAAACACGCGGGCATTTGAACGAGACAACTGTGAGTGGGTTTAAACCAACCGTCAAATTTAAAATGTTTTGGAATGTCAAAAATCACCCTTGAAAGATATTGCAGTTTATATACATAAATTTATTGAAATAATGCATACATACTCAAATTTATTTACAGAATAGTGTTGTGCTACTTTCCGTGTGGTGACGAAGTAAGAATACAATTTATCCCCTATCTTGCCGGACGACATATTTAATATATGCATATAAATAACATCGATGCAAGAAAAGGAAAACTCGAAATTAAACCCTATACCAACCCATTTGACCAACGTGGTACGGTAGGGTAATTTCCCTCCTATTATGAAGGAGACTCGAGCCCAACAGTGGTATGTACATTAGCTGAGATGATGATGATGATACTGTACGAATTTTAATGGAAAATTTCAAGGAGCAATCTGATTTAGTAAACAAAAGGACCATTCTTCGATGGCAATATTTGGTATCAGAAGTTTAGTTGTTATAATTTTGCATATCACACACTGCTATCCAAATTATGAGCGGTGGCAGCAGAGGACGAAAAAAGAAACCGATATAATATAACGTATTTAAAGACATAAATTCACGGAAAGAATCTATAGAAATAAGTACGTGACGGCACAAAAACGTAATTTATATAAATGAACTAAAACCTTTTCTAGAAATACTTAAGAGCTTGATAGCTTTCAGACGAAAAACTGTCGGAAGCCACCCGAAAGGGTCAAAAGGGTTGCTTCATTAATTTTCTTTGAGACGTGGAATAGACCACTATGACTTCTAAATAAGTTTCTTTGGAGTGATAGATTTTAGTTTGTAAGGCCACATTGTTCGGTTAACGGTTTTATTTATATAAGTGTGCTACTAATGATAATGGATAACCGCTATCTAAGAATTATACCTCAGACTGTATATAACTACATATATTTTTCTTCGCACTAAGGAATAAATTTATATCTCAGGGAAGACTACAAACATACAAATAACGGACACAAGTCACACTCAAACTCGGAACGATCATGTTATATTTGCAACGCGCAAAAGATAATTCTGCGTGGAAATCGACCCCATGACACTTGGGCACTTAAAACTCTACCCTTATTTGTGCAAGTCAAGAATATATTATATGTAGAGAAATGATAATAAAAGATTAAATGTACATTTCAGTTTACGTACATAGTGAACAGCGCCATCTAAAAATATAGTAATGAAACAATGGTAAATGTATTCATCTTTGGTTAAATTTACTTGGGAGCAATGTAACAATGAGAAAGCTGTTGACTATTTTCGTTAGATGGCACTGTATTTAAAATATTTCTCTGATTAACAAAATTATTTAAATTAAAGGTATACTTATAAAGAGCATATATTCATCAAAACATAATTTATCAAGCTATTTGTAAAATTGGATGCCCAAATCGTAATGTTCCCAAGTCCTTTGTAGAACTTTGTGAATTGAGGTATGCTGGTACAGTAATAAACTTCTGTTTAGTTACCTACTATTCACTCTAGATGACGCTTAAATAAGTTTCTTAGTAGGTACTTTCTGTAAAATACGGACCGTTCCGAGTGGTATTCACGTGGAAAGGCCTATGCACAGCCGGATTAACTATCAGGGTCCTTAGGCAATGCAATTCTCGGGTCCATGGTCCAAGGTCCATGAGCTACACTATCACTTACTATCAGGTGTGCTGATTTCTCTTTTGCCACCAACAGCAGAATAATATTGAGGCAGTATACATATTTTCAAGCAAAAGTCGTTCAATGAATTTTTTTTTTCTGGTGTATACTTGGGGCCCCTAGTTGGTGCAGTGCCCCTAAGCAGTTGCCTAGTCCGCCGTATGGATAATCCGGCCCTGAGCCTATGTCCCCCAGTGGACATCTATAGGCTGATAAATGGATATATAAATTTGTTTATATTCTGATTTCTTGCAAAACCCTTTCATTTGATATACCTTATATTAAGAGTATCAAAACAAATATTCATTTGCCATTTTCTGCAGAAGATATGGTATCTTAGATATGGAATTTTCTTAGCGTATATATATTTTAATAGTTTAGCCCTCAATAAGGGTTACATGCCATATATTGAAGAATTATTTCTTTGTGGTAACGGAGTAAGAATATAATATAGCACCCCCTATTTAGTTCGCGAGTGCCATAAACACTGTTTAAAAGATAGGTATAATATGCAGTTAATTCATCAAAGAGAGGGCAAACTTGAAATAAAACCCTATAATAACCCGACTGACTAACTACTATTATTATTGTTTAATTTATTAAAGTCTAGCATTATAGTTAATTGACTACACAGATGGCGTAGTGGTTAAGATAGCGACCTACAGTTCCAGTGTCGGGGGTTCGTATCCCACGCGGGATAACACTGTGTGCGATCCACAAATTGTTGTTCTGAGTCTGGATGTAATTTGTGTTCGTTAATTATATGTTTGTGGGGTCCCGCACTATACAGGGATTATTTTCCTTGGTGCAGGGTGTTGTCTTAAGTAAATAATTCAATTTAATACAATTTAATTAATTTATTTTGATGTGATTTAATGTGTTTTGTTATGATTTAATTTAATGATTTAATATGTCACTAACACTAGTTTTTAAGTTATTTAATGGTACTAACAAAATATGGAATTTAAAAATTCTGAAATAAATGATTATTATTATTATTATTATGGACTATTATGGAGGAGATTCGAGCTCAATAAGAGTGGGGCGTATATGAGATGATGTTGATGGTGATGACTATGATAGCAAGGTAGCAACTGTCGCACTTGCACTTTTAGATTTTCCAGGTACAGTTGACATTTACTTTTATATTAATTTATAGTTGTGTTGTCCGCAGATGGCTATGACAACTCTACCCGGACTAATTGATGAGCGCTAAGGGCTCTTAACCTGAAGAGCAGTTATAAAAAATAACAAAAACAGAACATAGGGATAGTGACATCTATCGAGTCACACTAAAATCTCAGCCACGGCTATATAAAAAATATCGCTATAATGTAATGATAATGGGGTAAAATATTTCAATTACTTTGGTTATTGATAAATGTGCAGTTTGAAATTAATCTGACGTTAAATCGGGGTTGTGAAAATCACATTCAAAGATTCCGTTACATCTAAACCAAGTTACTATAAACATGTTAATAACTAATCGATAAATACATTGATATTACCCAGCCATTTCTAATATTAAAATTCTTAAGTTAATGATGCCATCGGCTCTCACACATAGCCCTCGTTAAGCTATTAAAGTCATCTGCGGCTAACAGCTATAGACACACAAAAAAAAACAGATCCATATATACAGACAATCGGACGACGATTTACTTTCAGTTTTTTTTTAATATCTTTTAAAAACAGCTTGTCTTTTAACAAGTATTTTCATGCCTTGCGTATATTCATATTATAAGCAATAAGAGCATTTATATCAATCATATGATATTCGAGCTATTACTTAATTACGACAGTACCTATTACTGTATGATAATATACACTTCGCGTTGAGGCTTCAATAAAATATTCTGTTTAATAGAAATTATCTGTATGACGGGTTATATAGCCCTGAGGTTTGTGTCACCCCATCTCTTTCTTAATAATGTTGATATGACTACAATTAGGGAGAAGGTTACGAAACTGCAAGTCATGAAAATCGTCTAAGGGACGACCAAGAGAATTAGCAGCTATTACTGTGAAATATAACATGTGATCTGCAATCCCAATACTGTACGGTCGATTAATAATAATAATTTATTTATCTAAAGAAATTATAAGTACAGAATGGATTATAAAAAAGTGATTTATAAGCTAGGAGTTACAACTAAAATTATATAAGACAATTATTGGTTGAAGTTCTGACACCCTTAATAGGTTAGGTAGTAACTTGTAGTAAGGGATAACGGTCCTCTTCCCTCGTAAGAAATGTAGGTGTAATTAATAGTTGTTTTGAATAAGGTGTAAATATTTTGTGGTCTTTTAAATGTGTGGGTAGTTGTAAATTAAAAAGTAATGATAAACAATGTATTCAGTGTGGTTTAGTGGGTTGTTCAATCAGGTGTTTAAGTGGGTATATTTAAAATGAACGACTGTGTAATATAAATAAGTTTACAAGTGATAATTAAGTAAAGCATTAAGCCACCTTGGCAAGTTCAATAGTGGACGTCCATAGGCATGATGAATGCAGTCTTTTGGATGTACTACATCTTCAGTCTATAAACGTCGTCACTGTGGGGCTCGGGCCTCCTCCACGTCAGGAAAATTTACCTAGTTTGCACCGCTGGTTAGGTGTGTTGGTATATGACTGTTTCAAGTTTTCTTTCTCTTACATAGATGTTATATGCATATTGTATCCCTTAGTCGTCTTTTACTACACCCACGGGCTAGAGAGCAGGTGGTGAATTGTATACTTCGTCACCCCAGGGATATCTTTATCATCACTTCAGCTCATATACGTTCCACTGTTGGCCTCGAGCCTCCTCCACGATAGGAAGCAAATTGACTTGATAAAACCACGCTGGTGTGACGTGTTGGCATAAGGTTATATTTCGAGTTTTCCTTCTCTTGCATATATGTTATATACATATTTTATCCCTTAGTCGTCTTTTACGACACCCGCGGGTAAGAAAGGGGATAATGTATTGTATTCTTACTCCGTCACCACATGGATATTTAACACTAAACATTTTATATTATTTTTTTCTAAAAGTTTTTTCTGTGTGGTGAGATGAGGTTTTCTTATAGGTTTGGTTTTCAAATTACCAATTCCTTACCAAAGGAAGAAGACGGTTTAATAAAAACAATAGTATTATATTTTTATGTTATTTATTTCATTCAATTTCAAACTACACCTTCAAAATTACTGTTGATTACGACACCCGCGGGTAAGAAAGGGGATAATGTATTGTATTCTTACTACGTCACCACATGGATGTTTAACATTTTATATTATTTTTTTCTAAAAGTTCTTTCTATGTGGTGAGATGAGGTTTTCTTATAGGTTTGGTTTTCAAATTACCAATTGCTTACCAAAGGAAGAAGACGGTTTAATAGAAACAATAGTATTATATATTTTATGTTATTTATTTCATTCAATTTCAAACTACACCTTCAAAATTACTGTTGATTATAACTACTATAAGCTATAACATTTACCTAATTACCAAGACCTACGTCTTTCATGAAAAAAATTTTTGACACGTTTTCAAAACATCCAATATAAAGAATTTTATCCATATTATTATTCTACCTTCTATTATGCGATTACTACATAATTTTTAACAGTGCTTAATACATGAGATGAATGTAGAATATTTTCATTTTTAGGACAGCAAAGTTCAAAATCGTCGAGTGGATATTCGGATACAAAATATTATCGCTCTCATGTAGAAAGTACCATTACTTAGATATAAGTAAAATGGTATGTTAAATTCTATATTAAAATTATTTGCATGCTTGCAAAAGCTGCTTCGCGGTGGTTATTAATTAATTACATAATGACATTAGTGACATACATTCGTTTAAAATTCGTTCATTCCCATACAAATCTACGTTAATATTAGTCTAATAGTTAAATCAATTAACAAAATACATCTGTTAAAATCTAAATATTTTTAAGTCTGTATTAACGTTACATTTCAAAAAGAAAATCAGGTACAAATCAATCAAAAATTAAGTCTAAGGTAACCGAACCATGCACAGGAAGTATTTACTGAGATCATATATTAAAAAACTACACACATAAAATTAAGCATGAATGCATGTTAATAAATACGAACTTAATACGTAAAATACACAACATTTTTTTGGCTTTTATTTATATTAAACACAAAATCACAGAAACAACTATTAAATAGAGCTGCCTACACCTAACATTGCGTACATCACTTGTAATATCGTTGTCAAAGTACTAAGTGATATAACACTATAGGTACTAAACTAGTTTTATAGAGGCCCCCATTATTTACCTTCCCGTTATACTACTTAAATTCTAATTTAACAAAAAATATAAATTATGATCATGTGAAAGTTACATAACATGTGCAATTTTCGTATATAAATGATCTTAAATTATTTATGTTATGTGCCATTATTATGATTTTTATTTTTTGTTTTTCACTACAGTAAATAAAACTATATCAAAATATATGTTTGATATAGTTTCGGTTGGCCAAATTTGTCCTCAAATGCATCTGCCCTGTTTATGACAGTTTGTCTAATTGTATATAAAAGTTTATAAAAATTATTTGCGTCAAACTAACATTATTCTATCGTTGGCTTATATTGTTTATGTATTTTAAATTAATGGCTAAAGGACGTGGTCAAATGAATGGCTAACTAGCGGCTACTCTATAGTTTAAAAACAGCTATACTGCATTTTGCTGCAAATGGTTAGACTAAAATAGTAATATAGTAAGTATATTAATAATTCTTAATTATATGAAAAGCTATATTCTAGTTTAAAAAAAACTTATAACCAGACAGCAAACTAAAATCTCTTGAAGATTCGAGACTTGAAGTCCAGCAAAGAACGAGAATTATTAATTTTTTATTTCAAGCACATTTAAACGACATATATAAATACCAAGTTGGGTCTCTTATCACGCTTGGTAATTAAGAGACCGTTCTTGCTTATATTTTGGCATTCTTAAATTGCGTTAATATCTTGTCCAAAGTGACCACGCCCGATTAATGGTTGGACAAATGAACTTGAGGTTAGATCTATATATACTTAAACTAGATTTGCCACACAGTGTGACGATTATTCAGAACAGATAATTCTGCTTCGAGTACATATTTGTACTAAATCGATATTATTTTCATGTCCTTCCGGCCCACGTGCAGGTGACTCATTCTACAACGTGCTATAGTAAATTGAACCTTGTATAGACAGTGAGAAAGTTTGTTTTGGAACAAACATTCCAATGAGACAACTATGCCCCAAATATTTTTGTTTGCTGTAAAAATAATTCCCCACGTCCAAAATTTGTTTTCAACCTTGATGAATAAGTTTCATCATTTACGTAAGCAGTTGACGTGCTTTTTATATGTAAAAGCTGCATTTTATAGTCGTGACTCACATATTGTTTAAACATGTTTACAATATATATAGACAGGTTCTTTACACCTGTATATACGTAAATATGAATCATAACTATATAAACGTCTTGATTGAATATTCCGCTATTATTTTTTATTAAAGCGTTGTCATACAGAATAATAAATATGTATTAATTAGCATTCCTAAATAAACTAGCATTAAATTGTTATAAAAAACTTAATTTTTCAACACAACAAGTTTGGTTATTGGCATTAATATTACCAAATATTCCATTCTTAATAAGGCCAAATCAATAAATTTGCGTCATTCTATCATCGCTTAGGCCATTCTATTACAAAATAAATATAAAGGTCATCGTATAGATAACAATTTTGATGATTCATTTAAAACATTAATATATCTACTTCAATATCACTACTGGTGTTAATATCAAATAAATATATGATACATAATTAACACTGACTATTATAAGATACACCATATCAATTCTGTTTTAATATAAATGATAGATGACTAATACGAAGGTATTAACGTAACTACTTATATTGTTACACTCTATAGAATACAGATACGGTATTAATAACGTGACCATATTTTATTTGTGTCAAAACAGGACGCTTGCATAATACGACCGCTGTTTATTGTATCAGAACGGGATACTGACACAAATAGGTAAAAACTATGAAGTTAAAACTTAAAAAAACAAATTAAAGTGAAAAGAAACACGTCTGTAACCCAGAAATAGGTAACAATGTGAATTAAAAGGAGGCATGAAAAGTGCGAACACGACCGTTACAGATATTGATATCGGTCTTGGTGATCATAATTACTGTCAATGGAAATGAGCGGAAACGCATATCTTGCTTTCCGCTAATAAATGATTGTATTATAGATAAAGAGGTAAGGTGTAAACAATTGTTTGGTCTGCTTGCAAAAAACGGGACATTTTTGTTAAGGCTGGGAACAACGGGAGAAACAGTCTGAAAACGGGACAGTCCTGTTAAAAACGGGTCGTATGGTCACGTTACACATAAATAACTTGAATAATGATTATATGCGAATAAATAATATTTTTAGATAAACATTTCTGCTGCAATATCGCGACTAGCATAGTTACAGTACTACCTGGGCGTATACGAAACATTATATAAGCCAGATTTATTATTAAAAATATCGAATTATCAACTCTTTGGTATTCCTCAACGGGATCATTTAAATCTATATAAATACATAAAATAACTCCATCGCTTGTGCTTTCCTTAGCAATCAAAATAAAAAATAATCACACCTTGTATTTACGACTGCTGTTATTTACATCTTCGCTTCGAAGTGCTTATGAACCAACCGGTTTGGTTTAGGTTCATTTCTCATAATTCGAATCCTATCTTCATTGACAGGAAGTTCAAAGTAGGACGGCTGGTAGCGGAGTGGACAGTGCCATGTGCTCTGCACCTCTTACTGGAAGTCTTTGGGCGGTGACATAGTGCCTCATTAAAGCTGGCACTGTGGGGAACGCGGTTGCAGCGCCCCCCAATGTGTAACCGTCTGTGCTGCGGCAAATACGCATGTGCATGAAACCACGTGTTGACCTGTAAAAGAGTGAGAAATATTTTAAATAAAATTACCTATATTTCTACATAAATTCGAAGATTAAGAATATAATATGTCATCATCCTTTGCTTTGGCGAAATTGTTATGGAT
Organism: Lymantria dispar; assembly: GCA_032191425.1. Classification (NCBI taxonomy): domain Eukaryota; kingdom Metazoa; phylum Arthropoda; class Insecta; order Lepidoptera; family Erebidae; genus Lymantria; species Lymantria dispar. Next base: position 22,627,040 of record CM063452.1, on the reverse strand, counting down.
AACTAAGGGATATAGGTAGATAATGTTATCTGCCTGTTGTAATGTTGCTACAAGTATAAAAAAACCCTGAAATAAAACTATTCCAACAGAAGTACTCGGCGTAATATTACTAGCCTAGTTGTGAAGAAAATTTGTGCCCAACGTCGAGCTATAACGACTAACAATAAGATGAAATAAGAAGCAATATTGATTTTGTATTATAAATAATATTATATTTTTTTAAGACAAAACATGATGTATACTCAGCATTTATATTTTAAACCAAATTATAATCTATAATTAAACTATAATAATTTATATTATACTCACTTCAATGTAAGCGAATAGTCATGTTTCGCGGATTCGCTATTTCTAACCAAAAAGGCGCCTTCATCTGCATTTCTCAGCAAACTTTCAGCTTCAACGCGCGTTAAGGTCCCGTGGTACCACCTGTAATCAAATTCACATTATTATAAAGTTTCTCTCAATAAAAACTTAAATTGAGGTACCAGCTCAAATATTGTTTTATTAAATATTAAAATTAACTGTAGATCTAATTTATCAGCCAATGGATTTAAATAACTATTTATAATAATTTTCAATATTTCAATAACTTACCCTTGTCGGTCAAGTGGAAGAGACGCGTCAATGAGATCCCGTGGCGGAGCTAAAGGTCCCAAATTCAAACGCAATCCTTTAGAACTGCCCGAACCACCACTACCACTTTCAAAATTCAACTTCAGATTTGGTTTGTGTTTGTTTTCTGAAATAAAGAAAATAATAATAAATACATAGAAGTAAACTGTCTCTTTGTATAAACCATCAAACCTCAAGCAATTCCCAATGTTTACGAACTCCTAACTCAACTGAACGGTTACAAATTGCCCCTAACATATACAGGAAAAAGTTCTCTCAAAAAGCACTCAAGCAAATTAAATATTGGATGGGCGTTGGACCAGAGTATTTCTTGTAGCACAATCCAAAGTCATACGTCTTAATCGGTATAATGCGGTGGCGGTCGCATTGAGTTAAGGGTATCGAACAATCTGAACCGACAGACCCTTCGGATATACTTCTTTTCCAAAAGATTGACATGTAAATTCCCTTGACGTAATAGAATTATACAAAACCCCTTAGGCTCTTAGGCAATAGACCAATTAGATTTTTTATGTATTCTTAATCAACGATAAAGTGAGAGAAATTAATAATTTAGTAAATAATATACAAACCTTGATTTAAATCTTGTACACTTTGACTGGAAGAAGCATTCGATATAGCTACTCCAAAATCATTATTAAGCTGCAACGATTGCCCTCGTAGTTTTCGACGTAATTTGGGCATATCAAATGGCAAGGATCGTAAGTCGGCTTCGGCTTCGGCCCGTCGTCTCCGTAATTTCGGCATATCGAATGGAAGATCAGACAAATCAACATCATCATCCTTACGTTCTTCTTCAGTATTACTATTTTTGAAATTAATGAAAGCGTTTCGAGAATCCACACCCTCTCGAGAGTGTATTGATATTCCACTATCAGAGCCTTGAATTTCCGTATCACCTGTTGTGGAGTGCCTAAATGTTAAGTTCAGAACATTCCTATTTTGTAATGCTCGTCGTTTTGGCTTAGGCACAATTTCTACAGTTGTTTGTGTTGTTGTGTTACCCGTTTCGGCATCCTCTGGAGATACTTTTTGTGAATTATTATTTTTATTATTATCAGATGTTTCAGATGCCGGCTCTTGTGATGACTTATCAGATATTGGACTTAAAATATGCAATTTAGCTGGATGATGTCCAAACCCCGTCAACTGCATGTGATGGGATTTAGTAAATGGCACATTTCCAGAGTCGGAACTATGTGAACTTAACGAGGACGAATGACGGCTTTCAGAACTACTGCTACTCCTATCTCCTTCACTATTACTACTTCGTAAAGATTCCATGCTACCTCCGCTGCTACTCGTAGCCATGCTTTCTGTGCTTGAGTATTTACGTCGCGGACGTATTACGCCAGGCCTTCCTTTAAACTCCATTATAGGGCCGACCCCCTTTGGCCCTGTATACCGATTCAATTCAGGTGTATCTGAATCGGAAGTGGGTCGACCCTTAATCTCTAAAAAAATACCGTCTTTAGATTGTCCGCCTTCATCATCACCGTCACGAGATTCGCGGCTAGAATCTCTAAGCCTTTGTCCAAGGTCTAGCTCCGTAGATCCTTTAACATCCGCCATGCTAGCTTCACTGCTTGTCGGTGTATCACGAGCACGTAAAGATTTTACAGGCAACCTCAAATCCTTAAGACGAGGATGTGCTGGTTGGGATTGTGGAAGATTGGGCGCACTTTTAATGCTGTTCATTGCGGCTCCATCTTTTTGTTGAAATTTTGTCGGCAATGGAGCTGTAGATGGTGGCGATGGCGTATAACCACGAAGGGGTAATTGAGATGCTGAGGTTGTCCGACCATCTACATCAATGTGTACATTCTCCAATTCTTCTGACAATGCACACGCGTTGCTTTCATTCTCTCTTTTTTGGCGAATTGTTGGTATCTTTGATCGTCGAACGCTATCAGTTTTCATAGTCACCTTACGGCGACCTTTGTAATCGGGCTCACTGCGCTCAACAGCATCAAATGCAGATGATGCAGAAGAAATAACTTTACGACCTTCAGCTTGCAAGAGAGCGGGATGGTTGCTAACTCTATCAAAGTCATCTAAGTCATCATCAGAGCGTGCAATTTTACAGTCAAACGCTGTTTCGTAGATCTGTCTGGTGGTCATTTCTTGCGGCCAGCGAGGCACTGGCGCTGGTACGTAAAAGACGCTTCGAGAAGAGCGACTCTCCTCTACATCTTCGGGCGCGGCGCATGCACAACCGGCCGCGTCGCGCCCGCGACGCCTTGGCGGCATCCACGCGCTCTCACCAGACGAAGATGACGACCGCTCTAACTCGCGAAAACCATCTTCGGCGACTGAGAATCTCTTAGGTAGATTAGGACGTGGTACGACGTGAGGGGCGTCTAAACTAGCTGATTTTCTATAGCGGGGGCCACGTGAAGATGAGGTTGTGGAAATGGTTGGAACAGATGGAGCCGGCGGTGGTGCTGCTGTTTTGAACAGGTCGCCGTAATAGTATGGACTAGGATTTCTGCGTGGTGCGTTAGCGTAGCGCGGATCCGAACGCGCGCTGTCTGGAGAATGTAACGATGGTGCTGTGGCAAATGGATCAAATTCACCAAATTCTTCTTCTTCTTCTTCTGATGATGACGATCTGTCGTCTGATGATGTTTCTACAACAACACAAACATATTATGATGGTTTTATAACCTACAAAATTCAAAACAAAACACAACTATGCATGACTCTACGAAATGTCTTAAATCTAGGACAAGTTAGTTTCATTTGTCTAACAGTCCATTGAGGATAATTATTCATTACAATAATTAGACCCTTTTTTCCTACCAATTTCTTTGTTATAGGAAAAAATGCTAAAAGCTATGGAAAATCTCTTTGAGTTATATGAAAACATAATGCCTATCTTTTTCCTTTAGTGTAAAAATGGGACATTTCTCAAATTATGGTACAACAGGTATGTATGTATAACAGGTATGCACATTTTAACTCTCCAACTGTTTGCAAGTGGTAATGCAATTCCAGGTTAATCGTCAAAAACAGATCCATTCAAATATTTATAGTTTAGTCATTACGATTGTCTTTCGATTTAGTGATCGCTAATCTAAAGTAAATTAATTATATCGTTATCGATTTGGGCTCATAATCCTCAGAATTTTTTAAATTTTCTACAAAATTAATTATCAGTGAATCACTTTTTATCTATATTATTATGCTCACTCTGTCCTATAATATGCAGTTCTTCCTAAAGGAATTGCCTTCAACAATTTTGTTCCCATTTCAATTGTATGGGGAGTACTACTAACTTAATGAATACGATAAATCCCTCATGCACGTGCCCGCACGCGAAGCTAATGTTATTTCAAAGGCATGATGAAATACCCTAACGAGAATGCCTTGCTTCGCGTAACAAAGGCATCTTTCTGAATGCATCATGAACATAAAAGTCTGAATTTTAAAAGCTGCGATAGTAAAGAACTAACGAATCGTAAGCTGCCGTAGTATGCTATTTCATAATAAACTTTTTTTTAATACAGTCCCTAGAACAAGGGCTTTTGTTTGAATACCGTATTTTATGTTGCCTCATTTAAATTATAATGTAACCAATTGTTCTTTGCGGCTAGTAGGAATTGATAGGTTTCAAGCTTTATTAAATAAAAATATATAACTCGCTTATTGTATAGTAAGCTTCGCTTAAAAGTAGTAATTTTCAGTATTATTATTCCGTAGCCATCAAACAATATATATATTTATAATTTTATTTACGGCAACAGATAAAAATAAATATAGGTAGAAATATAAAAAATAAGGGTTGTTCAAACGATCAACACGTTGCGTCTATTACTCGATTGAACAAAACGGCGTCAGAAAACTGTACAAATTGTCTATTAGCGTGAAGGAGAGTGCAGATGGGAGGGTAAGTGACGTCATTACGTGACGTAATTACTTTTCCGCGTGGATGACCAGGCCGCGCGATTCAAATTTGTTAAATTGCCGCGATTAACGTGTTAAATGTCTTTCTGAAACACGTTGGCAGTGAAAGGTTAAAGGTAATCGACTCATATGTATAGTAATTTGTAACGATTTCTCGATTAATTATTCATAGAATAAATTAAAATGTCTGCTCCTTAACCCAAAAACGGGACGTATTGTTTTATTCGAATTTTTCGAGGTTTCCTCCATAATGAAAGGGTAATTGTATTACTATTTAAATACATACTATGTAATATAAAATAATATACCACGCTGATGAGTCGATTTCAAACAGTTTTATTTCGAGTTTTCATTTTTATTGATAGATTTCTTTCTATGATATAATCTATCTCTATCTATATATGAAAAATCGGCATATTTTTTTATTTTATATTGAATTAGCATTTGACCTACCTAGGTTTAGGAAGAAGTTCACAAATAAGTTTTAAAATTCAATACCTAAAATTTGTGTTTTTTAAGTACTAATAATAAAGTTAATTGAAAGATGTAATCATAATATCAACTATCGTGAATCACACAAAAGCATTTTAAAGTACTACTGATAATAAAAAAAAAACCCGGACATTTTTTCAAGCTACTATGCACAGACGGACAAACGACAAAAGAGTTGATTAAAAACTTGCTATTGTTGCATCAATATGAGCTAGTATCAGTGGAAGGATCACTCTGGATGCTAAAAAAATACAATCTCATAATTGCTACTCTCTCTTTACCGTGAATAAGTATAAAGTTATTACATATTTAAACAGTTTAGTATTATTAATTCAAAACAAGGAACAATTTTTTTATAAAAGTTACTAATCGTTCCAAGTAGTATTATAAGTAGTTTTATTTTCTAATATTATTTTTTGCTACATAAAATAATCATTCAAATAATGATAAAGTGTAATAATTGCGTTTACGAAGTTTATTTGGTAAAAAGTTGTGTAAAAAAGTAGAAAATGCGATACATTTGCTAAGTTAAAGACGACTTATAAATGAATTCTATTTTTAATGCCGGAAATAAATAACAGGAAATTTAAATATACATATGAACGAAATATAAAAATATTGAAATGGATGATTTAAATAAACATTTTCCGACTGCTCAACAACTTTTGTACAGCAAGGACAAATTAGGGGAATTCTGTATGATAGTGGACTATGAGTCCATCTCTTGCGACAGAAATTGACTAAGAGGCGAAACTCTCGGTAAGTTTTCAGGTTAACCTTACACCTCTGCCGTCTTTACGCATAAAACCGTTGATAGTTTATCAACTCGGTTCATATACTTCACATTGATGGGCACGAGCCTTCTCCACAATAGGAGGGAAATTGACCTACATACAACCACGCTGGTCAGACGTTGACATAAAAGATATATTTTCTTTCATGATTTCCTTCTGTTGCATAGATTTTACATCTATACTAATATATATAGCGGAAGAGAGAGAGACAGTAAAGAGAAGAGAGCGCGCTAATCTCATGAACTACTGGTCCTATTTGAAAAAATCTTTCAGTGTTATATAGCCCATTTCTCGAGGAAGGATATAGGATATATTTCATCACGCTAACATAAATAGGAGCGGAGCAACAACGAAAAATGTTTCAGAATCGGATATTTTTTTCCTTCCGAGAGCTTCCGCTGCGTGCACTTCATAAACGGTTAGGTCTCGCAAAAATCATATGTGACCGAATTGTATTATTTAAAAATACTTTCACCTCCTACGTAAAAAAAATTACGGGTTAAAGTTAGCATTAGCCCAAAGTAACTATTCCACGCGGACTAATTCGCGGGCATAAGCTAGTGCGTAATATGCCTTAGTCGTCTTTTACGATACCTACGGATAGGTGGTGAATTGTATTCTTACTCCATCACCATACGGAAACCGTAGACAATAAAGCAATAATAATATTTTCACTGGACGATAATAATTTCTTCACTAGTTTAGTATAGTTTGGAATGCATCCAACAATACAATGAGACCAAGTAACAATAATTAACGTTAACACAAAAATAAACTAACATTACAATAAAATGCAAACCGCAATCTTTTAGAATTAAGTAGTATCTCTTTCTTTATTATAAAGAAAACTATGTCTAGCCTTAGCCACAGTGAAAACAATAGTCTAACTAGGCTCTACCATGATTGTTGCAGTGGATGAATAGACCTTTTGTTGCGACCGTCCTACGTAGGACGTTCTTAAAACGTAAGAGCTTGTATGTAAAACCAAGGAAATGAAGCACAGAACGATGTCTGTGGTGAGTTATATACCCACTTAACTACGATGTTATTCTTGAATAGAAATATTGTTTAGATTTGATGGTATTCAAGTATGTATATGTAAATTATATTAGGATGTTTCGTTAATCAAATAGATTTAATATAAGATTTAATTTAAATACATACCAGATTCGTAGTATGGTTGAGAGCGATGTCTAGACTGTTTTTCGTGTCTGAATGGCGCTGAAGGAGCTGGCTCTGGTGGCGACTCTACTGAACCTTCAGGTGCACTCTCAGGGCTCCTCCTCGAAACGTTTGGAGCTGACAAATCAAAATCGGTCCTCCTCGCTGATTCGTAATCTGCACGTCTGCGGGCAGACTCAGCGTCAAATTCAGCCCTCCTTCCCGAATCTCCGTCAAACTCCCTTCCGTAATATTTTCTGCTTTCGTACTCGTAAGGACGACGACAAGAATCAAAATCGTAGTTAGTGCGGCGGGAGTCGTAACGCCATCTGCTGGCTTCGGGGGAGCGGCGTGGCTCCCTGGAGCGGCGACTGCGTTGTGGTGAGCGACGAGCTGTGTCACGTGGTGTGCAATATGCTTCTATGAATTCGACCTAAAACAATATAAAATATAAAGTTAATTATAGGCTACAATATACTTTATTTTCAATTAATTTTGCCAAACGTTTTTTATTTTTTGTTAGCAAGGTAATGCAGATATAAATGAATAGCTTCAACTTTTCTATATTTCATATAGATATGTCGTTCTCTTACGCATGGGCCTACTTCAAAAGAAGAGGGAAAAAGGCCTGAACGTTAGCATTCCTTACAGCTATTTCAAATTTCAGCTTATAGCATTTTCTTTTAGACATTCGTAGGAAAGGAAGGAGTAGTGAATTGTATTCTTACTCCGCCATACAAAAATAGGACTATCAATCAAAATTATTTTTAATTTTTTTAAATACGTTATATTTTCCATCCCTCCGTTTAGCTTAATGGTATGTACCTAGAACAAAATCATTGTCTGCATACCAGTTCACCATTAGTCGTAGAGAAGCCCTTCATCATGAAGGTCGATTATGTGGCAGGGTAAAGTGGTAATAAAATGCAGCGGTCACATATTCAGCGACCGTAACGGCCGGTTAGACGCTTTCTCTCCCCTCAATGGTGCGTCATTACCACGACCCGTTTGTGTTTATGGGGATGGATATAAAGAATATTATGAGATATTGTGCTCGCATCGACGATACTAAGGTGATAACATTTCAGGGGACATTGCCAAATTTTGATGGTGTGAAGACAAATTTTATAGCACATTTTTTCTTGTTCGTTTATTTTTTTTTCAACGCAACATTTTTAATGGTACGACATATCCTCTAAATAGTTATATTAAAATGTGAAATTAAATATTCAGATTTGTTTTTTAAATAGTATGAGCAGGAGATACCGCCTTTTCAAACGCTACGCGACGAAAAATCTTACTAGACGTATTTTGCAATTACCATTAATTAAAGATTGCCAGTCCTATATAAGTTGTAACAAGCACAATAAAGATAAAAGAAATCTAGATTTATATATTTTTAAATTTGTTTATATTTAATATGATGTCACTTTAAGCCGGGGGTGGTTTCAGGCCATTAGAGATCATGATGAGTTCGCGCTTCCGCGCCTCCGGACATGAAGGGTCTCTTACCTAGAGTTCTCATTAAGGGTTAAATTAGTAGCAGCTCAAATGAATTCGTTGAGAGTTGTTACAGTAAACAGTTCGCTGTACACTTACGTCTTTGCATTACGTTTGCGTAGTAATTTTATGGCTAGCTTAGAGATGCAATTAATGCAACCAACAATTTAAGTAATATATTTAATACTAAATGTTCGGTACATCTGTTGACATATTCACGGTGTTTTCATAGTATGTATTTGTTTACCATTTGGTCACAACGTTAAGTTTTACTCCTATATACCGCAAAATAGTGTAAAACATTTTGTAACTTTTCACCACAATAAGTTACTGTCTACCTAAAGGTAGTAAAAATAGCAATCTGATTTGTAAAACAAATCAGATTGCTATTTTAAATGGGAGAACAATTAAAATATGCACATAAATTATTATTCACATATATATTGGCAATTATTTCTTTGAGAGTTATTAAAAACTGAGCCCAGTGTCTAAAAAGAACAAAAAGAGTGAACGTTTCGGCCCGAGGGCAGTTCTCTCAAACTTTTACTATAGTAGAGTAGGTACGATTCATCTGGTGCATTGTTTAACGATTCCTTAGTACGCATGAAAATTTATTTACATAATTAAACGTCGGCCGTTTCACCCTCCAGTTTTGATTTACTATGTCTACAGAGATTTGTACGATATTTGTATATTTTGACGCTTAATTAAAACGATAAATGAAAGCCTATTTTTATAACCGATTGAAGATTAATTTTATAGGCAAAATATAAGCAAATATAAGATAAGAACTTTACCCTTTCAAGGTTAAATGCTCGAAGACCAAAAGAAGTTTGATGCTTTCCTCAATGCTACAAAAAACGGTTGACAAAAATTATCATATCAAATATTTTAATCTAATCAACAGATTATGATAACAATTGATCAAGTGCACATTTAGTTCCAACTGAAATATCATTAAAGTATCAAACACTGTACATTAATACAATGTATAATTCTGCCTGTTTTGGCGTACGTTTTGTTGTACCGTAAGTATTTTATTTACAGATTCAAATCAATACCGCTATCCAGCCGTAAGGGTTAACTTTGAAAGGGATCAAATTGAATTCTGCTCAAGCACACGTGTTCGCATCTGGCCATTCATCAATTGTATCGTATAATGGGGTAAGCTAGTCAACAGCTCACTTCCTGCAGTCACATATAGCTACTAAAATACTATAGTTGAGTTGTAAGTACAGGCGTAGTTAATAATTAATTTCCTGCTACATAGTTTGCAAGTTTATTAACGTATCAATCTATATGTAGGAGGCATTAATATTTAATGCCTCCTATTAGAAGCCGCCAAAAAAACGTTTCAACATACCAATATTAATAAAACTAAATACTATTTCAAAGAGTCATGTTTCACTTTAAAAAACTATACTAATTAATTGATTCTTTAAAAAAGTTATTAAACATTTTTTTATAAGTTGTCTCACAAGTATTGCTATTCAAGGAAGACATTTAAAACAAGATAAATAGTCCTGGCCTTCATCAAGAGCAAGTAGATACAATGAATATATTGACCAGGAAATAAATACCAGTCATGTGATTGCAATACTATCTTAGAATCCTACATGTATCCAAGTATACATTGAATATTAGGTAACTTTAAAGAAACATTGGAATTTGGGATCTTAAATGCGTATTTAAACTTTCAAAGCACGTATATTATGACGTCCTTCGCAGTGAGTCACTATGACCGTAAACGTTTGTTGTATCTGTAATGTGATAAAATCTTCCATGAGATGTTTGACGTGGTATATCGCAAAACATTGAAACGCCAGTAAAATTTGAATCTCGTACCTTCATAAATAATAACAAACAATTTTCAGATAATAAAGAAACGTTTCGATGATATTTCATTTATCTCAGACATGATATTCTTTTATCTCAACAGCAAGGCATAAAGAGAAATGAAAATCGATGAGGAAGAATAAATTTATATATTATAATAAATATAATTATAAAAACCTTTAAATGTATTAATCAGATTAATTAAAAACAGCTACGATAAGGTTAGGTAGATTCCGTAAGTAAATAAATAAAATGCATAAGTTTTAAGGAAGTCATCCATATGAACGATTCCGGGTTCACCCAGTATGAGTAATACAAACAGTATGAAGGATGTGGGACAAGACGGAGCTTTCAGACGACCAAATGACTCACCGGCCCGACCAAGTATTAATACCGGAGACACGCCTCCTGGGATCCCGAACTAAAATAGCGCGGTGTCGCGTGACTTCGATATGGTAATGTGCGTTCCTAGCTATTCATTTTTTTTTGTGAAATTTTTCCACACCTATATTTTTATTTTAGGCGATGAATCAATAGTTATAAAAGTAACGATGTCGTGTTAACAATAGCTTATAAGAAAAATATATGTGAGTGGGTTAAAAATACGGTGTATTAAGGGTAGGATCCCTTAATACACCATACCTTATTTTTGTCGTGGAGTCATAAAACCCGATAACTAGGGGAATGAATAGCTGCACTCTCCTATGAATTTTATAACACAAACTCGATCGCCAAACCGCCAGAGAAACGTTTGAATTATGGCATTATCTCTCTCTTGGGTAGGCCAATGTCCAACAAGGCTCATCGATATTGACAGAAGTTTGGATGAATTGGAAGGAGTTATTCAAATAGAATCCACGGAAAATTTAATCCAAAACATGGACATTATATATTCCTCTCTTTTTCACAACTTATTTACGTCTCACTGTTGAGAATAAACCTCCTCTAGAAGAAATCAGTCTACTGCACTAAGATGATAGATTTTTCAAGTATTTCAGAGCAGGATGATCATGATGATCCCTTAGTTGAATTTTACTAAAGGAAAGCTAGCTAGCGCTATTACGCTTAAAGTGTTATTACCGCATTCTCAATTATTTTAAAAATATTAGCTTTAATTAGAGATTTATTCAAATCATTATCATGTACATTAAAAGATAACTACCAATTAGCAACAATTTCAGCAGATGTGCATTATAAAGAGAGCATGAGTCAACTTCACAATTGGCCGTTTTGTTTACCATAACAAATCGTGATGTCAAATACATACTATGTATGTTCTAAATATCAACAAAAGATTTTTGTATAGCCACAAGATTATATCGTATCTCTAGATTCAACTTTTGTTATGGTGGAGCATGATAATAAAAAACTAGGGAGAAAATATTAACACTTTATTTTTAGAAATTGCTGCAAGTTGAACGCGCAAATAGAAAGATTGCAATGCAATATAAAACAGAAATTCGTTTAGTGAAATTACATTCAGTCGGCAATCAACATGGTCATACATAGACTGTCAGCAGCTGTCTGGTCACGTTCAGCAAACCAGATACTGCAAACAAGTTCCGCATAATTGTATCAAACTTTTGCATTTTGCTCTTTTCACTTTCGTGGGATTTGGGAACGTTTTCGCTGTGACATTGGCTCAAAGCCCCATGTCTCTCACATGTCTAGTCAACGAGTCATAATAATCTTGTTTACTTTCAATATAGGTATAAAGGAATGAAAAAATCTTTCTCTGATTCATCCAAATACTTATGTGAAGTATTTTTATACGAAGCAAACGGCGAGACTATTTATCGAGCATTTTTGCCAACATATTTCTGTTCAGTACACAATTCACTGAAAGAGCAAAAACAGTACAGTAAATAAGCTTAATTATTAAGTTGCTCGTCCAAGTCGCCCGAAGGGTAAGGGGACTTACTAACTAGACCCTTACAATTGTTTCAATGGAAGGAACAATTAACGAAGAAATTTTCCAACACCTACTTCAAAAGGTAACCTTGGAGACTCCATAAAATGTATGCTATAAATGAATATAATCCTCAAATTTAACGTTTTAGAGTTTAAACGAATAATGAGTCGACGAAATCTTAGCGTTCTCACTCCTCTAATAATATACCTATTCAATGCATATAAAGTAGTACAATATTTATCTAACTATAAGATTATTGTTAATACAGACTACAATTGTCATACTAATTACGAAAAAGGCATGCCAATTACATCTACTTACTTCTTTTGTGAACATTGTTCGTCAGTTGTTGTATTTGGTTTTTTTTTTATTAATTACTGTAAAGAGACTAAGGGATATAGTACGGGGCTCAAACGTAATCTAATTATTTTATTTTTACAGAGCTAGAGAGTTTATTTATATGAATATGCTACTCTCATGATCTAGGAGATAGCTTTACATATTTGATTTATTTAACAAAAAAGTTATAGTACACTTTAAACTATTAAGGCAGTAACTCATAGAAGTAGAACTGTTTGGAACTAAAAGTTGATATCAACTCTAGACGTGTATCCACGGGGTGGCCACAGGAAAAAACGAGTGGGATGCGAATTCTATTATTATTTGTTAAATTACTATAAGAAATATCTATACGTAAAGCATAACCCCAATTATAGTCGTGATGAGTTCTTTTATACCTAAGTGAATTCATTTCATTATTCATTCATCAAAAACTTTATTTTCTTTGTAAGTAGGTAGTTTTAAACTTATGAGGGGAGGTAGAAATGTACGAATATTTCGTTATAGCTTTTGTACGCCATTATTGTAGGGAGAGAGAGAGAGATTGTAGGGAGAGAATAGGAATATGGAGGGGCATTTCTCTATATCCTATTCTTTGTAGGACATAGTTCTCCCAAAAAGGGGGACCACATTGCTGTAATTATACCATATTTTGATGAACATACTTTATTAGCATGCAAACGAAAGCATTACAATTACAAAATAGTAGTTTGAGGACCCAGACGCCATGTTGCCACTAAAAAATTCATGATAATAAAACGCAGAAACGCTTTGCACCAACTGAAACATGGAACTTGAGCAGTGATGATGATGAATGCAATTACTAATTGTACGCCAGCAATTGCATTAATAAGCGACTAAATGAAATAGGAAGTCTTGCTGTTAGGTAACATAATATTATCTATTAGGTAGTTTATGTAAGTAGGTATTTCATTTTTTACTTTATTATTTTAGATAAATGTTTTTGTAACAGGTTTAATTCATTCTATTCATATGATTATTTATTCTTTTCATTCAAATTTGTTTCTATAATAAACGTACGGAAATTGAAAAATCGTATCGTAAGCAAACTTTGCTTTCCGAACTAGTAACTTAGTTAAGCAGCCCCGAGAGTGCCTTCGTAATCAATATTTACTTGCTGCTAGCTTGATCTCAGTTAATCTCAAGTCTTTCTGCTTTTTAGATTGACTGCTGCACTGTTCATTGTATTTAAATTATTATCAATTGCGGCTCAGCTATTTATGACTTGCTAAAGTTTTAAAGATATTTAATAGCTAAATTTTCTCGTTTAATTATTTATAGTATTATGCACACAAGAACTAAATATTAGATAACGCTATAGAATAAATTGAATATGTAACTCACCACATGAACCACTAGAATCCATTGTGCGATCTGGCGCATCTTTGATATTAGTTTCTTATTTGAAGGCATTGTTAAAGCATAAATTCCAGTTTATAACAATCCAATCCGGTATGTATGGAATCCACAAATAGCATAGAACGATCACTAACTTTATCGACCGTTTCACTAACGACACGCACACATACAAGTTATAAAACTAGACCTACAACACTTTCACGTAAACTTGTTCTTGTACAATACACTTCAAATATTTATTACTACAACTACAGTAGCTTATCTTGCCAATAATGTGTTGTCTAGGCGTTTGGCAGTAAACCTGCGATATAAACGCTTAGGACTATGCGGTGACTCGACGACTCCAACTGTAGAAGTGTAGACTGACAACACTACTCAAACGCTATACGCGAATGTGTAAAACGGTGACTCATCGCCCCGCATACTGTTTACCGAAGCTTGAGTCATCGCGGTCTAAATAACTCTAGTAGTGCTGAAGCGCTGAGGCAAAGGAATGAAGTTGAACACGCAACTAAAACGTTTGGAATTATAAAGCGCTAGATCGCTATGTTGTATATAGTCAACTCCATTAATACCTCCATTCCGCACGTGTCCCTGATTATATACAGCAATAATGAATTTTAAGGTATTAGCAATAAAGCACAAAATATTATCAATAAGAAATTGTAACTAAACGTAAACTTTCCCGTTTAGATTTCGGCTCGACTGAGTTATGTTAGATTATGCTCGACTAGGTCGAATGCCGGTTTGAGGTCGTTTACGCGTTCCATGCAATGATGAATCAGTATACCATTTAATTTAAAATACATATTTATTAATAGTTGTTTAAATAATTATCTTGTTTTATCTTGGAATTACATATCTACCACAAACAAACTATAGCTGCCTATGCGGCTTGTGTTACCGAGTCCGTAATTAAAATAGATACGAACTAGATTAGAAATAGTTGCGATCGCTTTCGAAACGAATGCTCTTATGTGTGACTGATAACAACCGCGATACCAACAATATATCAAGATCCAATGGTTCTTTAGTTTAAGATGTTAAATGTAATTTCTGTTAGTAGAGAACATGTGATAACAAAATATTAAAGGAAATCGTCAGTATTGCATATTTTTATAATTACCTGATAACTTTAGTGGCAATATGTAAATTATTAATTGCGCCTGGGCTAGTAAGTATCTAGTAGCTATATGTTACTAAGCTCCATTAGATGAAGGTTCAATATTCGACAGCCCAAACCAATTCCTTTCGTTCTCTTCAATTCTGTATTTAAGGACGTTGACTTAGATGTAGGTAGACTCCTGCTAGCGTTGAAGTCCATGAGTAGCGTTATCGCTTACTAGTTGCTCGTCTGCCACTAAAGATTAATTATTTACTTAATCATTTTATCAATAGAAAGTATGACAGAAGAGACGTTGACGAAGTAAGTTTACAAAGTAAGTGTGAGAGAGAAGGAGACATTATAGGTTTTTAGACCAAATTGGAAACGTACTGGCGTAATAGTCATGTTATGAGGTACGCAACCGTAGAGCATGCAACGTGAATAAAGCGATGGATATAAGTCTGGATAGTGGCTTGTAGAAATTTGTAGTCTTTGTCTACTGCTCTGAGAAGCAGGCGTTTGTTTTACATAGGTATGTATTGACGGGGCATGGCTGCTTCGCCAAATATCTATACACGGTCGTTAAGAGCGTTATCGGTAATAAGCGGCCGTAAACCCAAAAATGTGGTTTTTTGAGGACTGGTTACTCGTTCACCATAATAGCTTACTAAAAATTTATATAACCACTACATTAAACACATCTTTATATTGTGCTTGTACAGAATTATAACTCAATATTGTAACTATTTTATTAAAAGGCAAGGGTATTTTGAACTTAAGTTAATGAGATTTTACGAAAACGCTGAGTTTTGAAGTTCAGGTACGAATAAAGGATAAGGCGTGGCAGCTCGAAAAAAATTGTAGATGTTAGGAAAATTATTGTTCTTGGGTATGTATAAAATGAAATTCAAGATTTCAACCTTTTAAAACTAAAAAAAAAAAATATTTCCTTAAGATTAATTTGACGAAAATGGCTCCTGTAAAACATTTAATTTTGTGAATAATACTAACCTTGGAATATTTAAAAAAATATCCACTATTTGTTCGACTATTGTAGAAGCAGTAAAAAAAAAACCAAATTGAAATACGAATAGTCACCCTCGTAATTAAATTTTAAATATTACTATAAATTGAACGGCATAATTGTTCGTAAGCCAGTCGCGCCTGGGCGCTCAACGGAGTAGGGTCACGTCGCTCGAGCTCTCCGCTCACAGCGTAAAAGACGACAATACGAACTTGAGCGTATACTGCGACTGATCGGTTTTGATTCGTAAGTATTTATTACTACCTAATTACTTTCATGCGATCTCTATAAAGAATAATATAGAATCTTTTTACGTTTTAGGTGATGGGTCGAAAAAGCAGATTGTATCTTGGGAACAAAATCGGTTACAAGGCAAGGAAAAAGAGAACACGAGGTTTTTTTTTTTTTTTTTTGTGTGTGTTTACAGTTGTTGGCCGCAGATGGCCTTGACAGCTTGACGCGGACTATGGGTGAGCGCTGAGGGCTCTCAACCCGGAGAAAAGTATGCTAAGCGACATAGCCCAAGGGCTCTCCCTGTGGGGAACGGACCTCGGCTTGGGGCGTCGCTGGAGGCAAAGTGGGCGTGCCCACGTTTTTAGTCGTGACTTTTGCGCGGCGCGGTTTCGCACCTCGACGGCGAGGGCGGAACCGCGGATATTTATTTGTTAAGGCCTCGCGGGCCGTGTAGGCTCTTTGTTGAGCGAGTGTGATATTGTCGTCCTCTTCGTCGAGGACGTGACGAGGACGTCGGATGGAGGAAATTTTGGAGGGTCCATAGGAAGCCGCCCCAACCACTAGTTGGTTGGGGTGTGTCATGGCAGAGTCAAAGTAGCTCTGAGAGCACCGTTTCATAAACTGCTTGATGGTCAGCAGTTCGATGTTGATGTGGAGATCGACGTTTCGTATGAACCACGGTGCTCCTGTAGCTCGGCGCATGAAACGATTTTGTAGTGTCTGTAGCCTGTGGATCCTGTGTGGCTTTACGTGCGCGAACACCACGCTGGCATAGGTCATGATAGACCGTATGCAGGTGGTGTAAAGTCGGACTTTGAGAACACACGACAAAACTGTAAGGTACTTATAGTTTCAAAAGAGTAAACTAAAAGAGAAGTGAGCCGTCACTCAAGACGCCTGGCAGACGTGAAACATCAAAATTATTTTGAAGTCGTTACCGCAAAGCGTGGCGTTAACGCCACTTTTAATGCCACGCGACGATCAGGTTCACCCCGCCTATAGATATTTCACATCAAAAATCCGAACGGAACATTTATGCAGCCTCATCTTCTGAAGATTATCAGCTAACTCAAATTTAATGTTTAATAATTACTAACCATACACAATATAATTTTTTCATAGAGAATCATTTTCTTCTTGTACTAGCAATAAATATGTAGCAAAATGTGGATCAAAATTTAATAACTAATTTCTGTAGTGGGTAGATTTAAATCTCTGACTGGACTTGTTAGACATCCATGGCCATGGCGACTAGGGCCATACTCGACTACTGCACGGCAGCCACGGAGGCAGCGTGCCTCTTGGCCGGAACTCTCCGGTGGGACCTGCAGGCGGAGGTACTCGCCGAGCTTTACCTGCGAGTATCAGAGAGGCGAGCCACATATAGCCTCAATCAAGGTGATTGCCGCCTGGCGGGTCGACGCCCGCCGAGACGCCATTGCTCGTTGGGCAATCGGACTGGAGAAGCCTCAATACGGTATAAGGACCGTCGAGTCCTTTCAGCTGGTGCTTATGGGGTGGTTGGGTCGGCAGCACGGGGTACATTCCTTCCGACTGGTGCAGGTATTGATGGGTCACGATAGCCAAGTACCTGCGCAAGCTCGTTAGGAGGGAGAGCACACCATCCTGCCACCACTGCTATTGCGACGTGAGCACGGCGCAGCACAGGCTCGAGGTGTGTGCCTCGTGGGCAGAGCAGCGCCGTGAACTCGTTGCAATCATAGGTGCCGACCGGACCCTGCCGACCATCATTAGGGAGATGCTCAGCAGCGTCAGGAACTGGAACGCGGTCACCGCCTTCTGTGAGGCTGTCATCTCACGAAAGGAGAAGCCGGCTCCTGTATGATCAATCTTTGGTCACACGTTCCGCCACCAGCGACTCGGGCGGCGCAGATACGAGTATCCGCGCCTCACGCCGCCCTTGGCGAGTCCGCGAGTGACCGGACCGGGGACTTTAGTGTGTCACCCGCAGAGAGCCTGACCGTGTGACGGCGACCGACGTCCCGGGATAGGGACGTCGATTGGGGTTTTTTTTTATTTTCTTAAAATTATTACACAATAATGTGATAATTTAAAAAAAATAAGTTGTCGAGTCTCGAACCCGAGACCAGAGTTCCCGCCGGTGAGTACGTTACCACGAGATTACCGCTTGTCGGCGATTCGACTTTGAATTTTTCTAGTACATAAATTACCCATCCAACTTTGACCCTTAAAATCTTTTTAACGAGGGCCCAGTTGACCCTAATATTTGGTATTTGTGATACCCTCGTGCCCCCTCTACCACCCCACCAAAAATCATGGAAATCCCCGACCCACACGTCTGAGGGTCTCCTTGTAAGTTATACTCTGTGCCTATATTTTACTATTTCCTGTACTTTGCATATTAAAAATACAATTTTAACCGTTTTACTGTTATGAGATTTGGTTTTTAATTAAAAATTTTAAAATTTACATCATGTTGATTTTTGAAAATCTACTTCTCCGAAGAATATATTAGAGATTGATTATTATAAGCGCCAAGGCTCAAGACTGGTCATTCCATGAACTCTCGTGTGTGTAGTGCATTAGTGTGCGTCGATATCGGACCGTAGCAAAAAACCAAAAATGCGAGAAGTGCCGATTACCGATAACGCTCTTAAGAGGAAGAGTACACCGTCCTGCTACCACTGCGATTGCGACGAGGACACGGCGCAGTATACGCTCGAGGTTTGTGCCGCTTGGGCAGAGCAGCGTCGTGAACTCCTCGCAATCATCGGTGCCGAGCTGACGCTGCTGAAAATCGCCAGGGCGATGCTCGACAGCGTCAGGAACTGGGACGCGGTCGCAGCCTTCTGCGAGGCAGTAGTCTCGCGGAAGGAGGCGGCGGCGGAGCGCGTGCGCAAGGAGTGTCTCCTCGACTAGGCGAACCGCCGCCGGCGGCGGTGACTGAGGTGGCGCAGGCGCGACTAGCTGCGCCTGATGCCGCTCTAGCCAAGGCCGTGGTTGACTGGATCGGGGAATTAATCCGTCACCCGCCGAGAGGCCGACCGCGTGAGGAAAGACCGATGTCCTCCCCGGGAGGTGGACATCGGTCGAGGAGAGGGTACTCCCCAGGGGGTATTCCGTCGGACCGACCACTGTCGTCAAGTCATCCTGCTCCAGTGGTCGGTCCAACGACGAAGGCGACGTGTCGTGCGGGTGGGTTACGGGTGTGCGTGTTTACGCCCCTCTGTCGCCCCGGACACAGTGGTGCGAGGAGCGCGCCGACCGTAACCCACCCCCCAAAAAAATGTATGTATTTTTTATAAATATTGTGTGTTTAAATAACTTAATAGTATAAAATTTTGAGATAAGAGCAGAGTGATGATGAACTATTATGGTTTAAAACATCGATTTCTTGTATGTCGAATCGTGAAATAGATCACACACGCCCACCTTCATTTTACTAGTAGTTAGTTATTAAATATATTCATATATATTACAAAAACCTCAGTTATTTGTATGGTAACGAAATAAGAATGAGATTAACTCCCACCTCTCTTTGTTTTTTTAGGGGTCTCACCCGCCACCCGGATCCGTCCGGGGCGACAGAGGGGCGGCGCACGGCCCCATGACCCACCCGTGACACGTCGCCTTCGTTGGGTCGACCACCGGTGCAGAGTGCTACCACCTCTCTTGCCCATAGGTGACGTCAAAAGAGGGTAAGGGTAAGGGGTAAGAGATTAAATGTGCATATAACATCTATGCAAGAGACGGAAAACTTGAAACTACAACTCTTGATGATCATTATAAAAACTAAATTGTGTTTAATGGCTGCCGGGAACTAATTCATTTTGTTGCTAATTGTAGTTTGGCAATCCCGACTAGTAGTACTTTTTTTATATGGGTTAGAAGATTCTATTTGATTTGTGATCAAAAATTCTTAATAGGAAACTCATAGTTTAGGAATGTTTCGGATAAATGGTAATAGATTACTTTAACGCAAGAGTCGCCGTCCACTCTTGTCGTGAGACGAGACGACGTGAGACGAGGTGGAAAGGAGAGAAGAGATGGAAATAATTGTACCCACCACACGAGAAATGCCTCAGCGCGCGAATATAGTAAAAAACGAAAAAGTAATGTAGGTAATTAATATCAATACAAAAGAAAATAAATTCGAACTAAAAACCCTCTTTACCGAGCCCTCTTACCAGTCTGTAAATTTAATTTCTGAGAAAAAAGACACGTTTCCAACAGTGTGCCAGGGTAAGCTGAGACGGTGAGGATATATAAAAGACATAACCACTGTTCATCTCTTTGGAACCCATAACAACTAGTCCAAAATCATCATCATCTCGCTCTATCCCAATTATTTGGTGTCGACTCAATATTTATTCTTCTTTCATGGTATATATTGTAAACGTTTTGGCAATTGGCAGTCATTTCTCCTTGTGAATATAATTGTTGACCAGATAACATTGGATGGAGTTCAAAAAGTCCGATAAGAGCTCCGCTTAAGAGCTCTACGCTCTTAAGCTGTAAAGCACCAAAGTCGTCTTTTACGACACCCACGGACAATGTAAAGGTTGGTATTATTCGTGGTCACAGTAATACCTATTTCAAAGTGACCCTTGAAAATATGATGAGTCAATGACAATACAATATTTTGTCAAAACATTACGTAAATTACACCTCAAGTAAATGATAAAAGATAATTAAAAAAATAAACAGGCAACTGATGTCATCGGCATACAAATGTAATTTACAATTGTTAGGGTCGCCACAAGAAGACTAATTCCCTAAGAGTTTGTCTCTTAGGGAATAAGTAAGACTAATTCCCTAAGAGACAAAGCTTATTTATAGTCTCAGTCCTTAAAATCTCACTATTGGGCTCGCGCCCCCTCCGCAATGAGAAGGAAATTCGTCTACTACAGGCTGGTCAGACGTGTTGGTATAGGGCTTTATGTCGAGTTTTTCTTCTTTTGCATCGATGTTATCTACATAATCTCTTCCTGACCCTGACCCTCACGGGCAAAAGAGGAAGTGTTCTTAATCCATAACCAAAAAGATATAATCTAATTAACATATTAAAACCAGATAAAGAACTATCAGGAGAACATGCATCACCGAAGAGTAAAGAGTTCCTGCGAAACTTATAACACTAACTACAACCACCAACTCGTCTGCCAAGCTTGGCGATTATGGCACTATCGCCTAGTTATAGAAGCCTTTGTCCAACAGCACCTAGATGTTCACGAGCTAATGTATATAAGGATTGATATTTTTTCTACATACCTACACTAGTTAAAGATGCCTTGTTCTGTTTTATTTAATAACACAATTGCTATGATGTTTCATCACCCTTTGCTTTCCCGTAGGGGTCATGTAAAAAGACTTATAGAAGTTAAATTATAATAAGTAAAGAAAATTCTACACATATAATAAAATTGTAACAGTCTGCACGTTAAAGATATTGAAAATAACGAATATCTTACTAAAAATATCTCTATGTAAAATATTGTTAAGACGAAAGCCATATCGCTTGCACTGTCAAAAAGTTATCCAGATCTCATGTAGACCCAAGCCTGTAACTCTGTACGCCGTAACTCTACAAGGCCTAACTTCACAAGCTCTACACCTTTGTCAAAATATAGGGTTTAGACTTTTTACTACCGCCAAATAGGCGTTCATTCCACGGCCTTTATGATGCACACGTATGTGCATTGGACCGATTTAGGGCCTTCTTGTGGAGACAACAGAGGGCCAAGACGGTCAGGGCGCATACTGGATGGTGGCAATGGAGGCAGTATGCCTGTTGGCGGGAAGTCCCACGTCGGACTTGAAGGTCGGTATTTACTGGCTGGATGGCCTCTGTTCCGTGTTCGGACTATCAAGGACTTCCAGCTGGTGATGAATTGATTAGTGAGATGAGTTGGATCAGTGGCACAGGGTTCTCTTCTTCCGACTGATACAGGTCTTGACGGGGCATGGTTGCTTCAGCAAGTACCTGCACATGGTCGCGAAGAAAGAGAGATCATCCTCTTGCCACCACTGCGATTGCACACATAAAACGCAGCATAGAAAATGAACTGCATGTTACGCCATATTCGCCGAAGTAGTGTCCATATGTGTGTAGCAAATCGAAGCTTCAGTAGTAGTAATTTGCTACTGCACTGCGTTCAATGAATGAAAGAGCGAGAGGGCCTAATTCTTAAAACGGTTCCTCCTATCTTCATTTCATTGGCTTCAATCCTTTCCTAGTTACGATAGCCAGTGATTTGATTGTACCTGTATTGCTCTTGTTGTTGCACTTATATTACCTCCTGATATTGCTGACCGCATAAGCGGCAATTACCACTTACCATGCCGCATAAGCGGCAATTACCACTTACCATCAGGTGGGCTTCTCACTCGTCTGCCACCAAAGGTAATATAATGGATGAAACCTCTCCCACATCTCTCTATTGATCAATTTACCCCTGCCTCTAAGGTCTAATCATATAACTATCAAATAAATAACCATATTCCAATTCTCGATTCTAATTTTATTTGCATTTTACGGCCTAAAATTATGCAATAATAGCCACGTAGTCTATGCCTGATAGACAACAACAGACCACTTAAAAATACCGTAAACAAATTGAATGAATGAATCATCACATAGAATCTCCAAAACCCAAATAGATCAAATTACTTACTGAATAAAGAATGCTAAAATTGGCGTGTAATTAAGACGAAAATATTCAGGCGAACCGCTTGATGAATTAAATCACATTAAAATGATTCAAGGATGGCTGTGTGAAGTAGAATGTTCTAGGCTAAGCAAATAACATAGAACGTAATATATTAAAGAAAAACTACACTTCTTATTGTGGAAAATGTGACGCTGGATTTTAGAAACATATAATTAGCGGATATCAATTACACCTTATGCAAAATTTGCAGTTTCGACAATTCCACGCTAAGGGACTACTGGCTACATCTGCCAAAGTTGTCAGGAGCAACGAAAGGGTAGCGTGAGTTGCTGTTCATTCATAGAGAGCTCCACCGATTCTTTAAATTTAATAGCCCTTCAATGTCCCCTTTCGGGAATACGCCCCATAGACGTTACGGCATCAGGTGCACCTGTACGACTACCTCCCTACCTTCCTCCAGAGATAACGAAAAGGGTCGGTATGGCCAGTGCTTCTGCCTACTCTGCTGACTTCTTCTATGAGATAACTGCCTCACAGATGGCAGCGACCGCGTTCTATTTATTAACTGCCGGCAATAACATGTCTAATTGTCTACACAGATAATTGCAGCAAGTCCAAACCACTGCTTTGAGCCAGACCACGCAGACCTCGAACGTAGCATAACGTTAATATTATTTATAACTTTTATGAATTAATTATCATTTTTATGAACAGCTTTAAAACTTGTAAATCTTGACATTTTTATATGGAAATATCGATGGTTGAGGAAATAATATCCGTAATATTTGAAATACTTGTAGTATATAATTAGCGCTCGTATTTCGTCATTCTCATAATAAATTCTGCAATCGATAATAAAGTGTGTCGCAGCGTACACCGCGTCTTTTACTAGATGGCGCAGCACGCATAAGATGCACCGATATGACGCGACACTTCGGAACCAATCGCGGCGCTCGGGCATCATCGGCTCGCGATCTATTTCGCATTGAAGTGTTCGCACCTTCATTTTTTTCATAAAAAAAAAAAAAAAAAAAAAAAAAAAAAAAAAAAAAAAGGATATATACATCAGAACTGTATACAGTTTCGCACGCGAAAGTTAATATTGTAATTATCACATTCTAAATATACGTAAATTTCAACTGGCTATTTCATTCTTGTCCACCAAATAAAATACGCAACATAAATTTGGACCCTCGAGCCGGATGCAAGATAGGAACTAGCTGACAAACATAAACGCAGGTCAGGAAGAAGCAGCCTGCTATACAATTACGCTGAGGTTGGATTAGGACGAGGGTGTCGTGCATTATATCGCGTTACGTTGGTGATTGCAGTGGTAAGTACTCTTGCTTTCTACACCTTCCAAAATGTCGAAAGACGAGCTGGCTAGAGACAGCGCTACCCTTAAAGATTTAAACAAACGCAGAGGTTCTATTAAGTGTAGATTAACAATATTCAAAAATTACATAAATTCAGTAAATTCGTTAGAGATAACTCATATTAAACGCGCAGAATTAAAGTTACGTTTACAGGGTGCAAAAAACTTGTATAAAGACTTTAACGAAATTCAAAATAGGATTGAATCTTTAACGCCAGAGTCCGAGGAGCAGCAACTGATGGTTCGTGAAACGTTTGAAAATGATTATTACAGTGTTTTAGCGCAAGCTGAGTGCATTATCAGTGAAGATGAGCCCCACGAAAAATCTATATCTGTGAGCAATGCGCACCGATCTGTAAAATTACCCACCATTTCGCTCCCAACCTTCAATGGTAAATACGAATCGTGGTTAGACTATCGTGATACGTTTTTAGCCTTAGTTCACAATTCCAATGAAATTTCAAATATACAAAAATTTCATTATTTAAAATCTTCTTTGCAGGGCAGTGCAGAATTAGTTATCGAATCTGTGGAATTTTCGGCTAGCAACTATCCCATTGCTTGGGAGTTATTAACTAACCGCTACAATAATAATAAACTTCTTGTGCATAATCATGTTAAATCACTTTTTAGCATTCCTAGTGTAAATAAAGAATCACCGGGTATATTTCGAAAACTTGTCGACACAATTCTAAAAAATATTCGCGCTTTGAATATAATGGGCGAACCCACTGAACATTGGGATACTCTTATTATATATTTAGTTGTTTCTAAGTTAGATGCACCCACCGAACGCGAATGGGAACAAACAAAAAATTTATTATTATCCTCCTGCGGTTCGGATTACAACATTAAACTAGAAGATTTAATAAAATTCTTGAGAGATAAGGCCGATATGTTAGAAACCATATCAGTAACTCATTCAAAACCTAGCTCGTCACAATCATCTGATAATAGACGTGATCTTCGTAATACGCAAACGCACTCAAAGGTACACTGTAACGTTGTAGCTAATAAATCGAAGCCGTCATACAAAAATACACGTACAAAGAGATGTCAAAAATGTAACGCAGAGCACCCGTTATATTCGTGTTCACAATTTTTGTCGTTAAATTTGCACGATAAACTGAAATTCATACACGATAATCAATTATGTGAAAATTGCCTGCATTTCGGTCATGCACTTAGCGATTGTCGATACGGTACTTGTAGAAAATGTAATAAAAAACATAACTCGTTAATTCACCGTGATGATAACGATACAAGCGACATGGAGATGCAGACCCTGTCACTTGTATCCACTGCGCCACCGGTAAACCATAAGCTAAGCGAAAGCATAGGAAACTCGCACATTACAAATACTTTATTTGCATACTCGTATAAACATCCCGTATTGTTGTCAACTGCAATCGTTGAGATAGCGAATAAAAAAGGTAACTTTAAAAAATGCCGCGCCTTATTAGACAGCGGCAGCGAACGTAGTTTTATAACGCAATCTTTATGTTACGAACTTCAACTTAATTCATTACAGTCCACTTTGCAAATAAACGGCGTTGGTAACATAGTTACACAAACTACACGATCGTGTAATGTGCAATTAAAATCAATGTATAATACATTCTCCAAATGCATTTCATGTTTAGTATTGCCGCAAATATCTTTAGATCTACCTACGTTTACAATTAATAAAAATGAATTTAATATACCCACGCATACTCAGTTAGCGGATCCATCGTTCCACGAATGTCAACATGTCGACATGTTGATAGGAGCTGACCTATTTTGGGACATTTTGGACGAAGGTAAGATACGTCTACGTAATGGCCCATACCTTCAGAACACCAAACTAGGCTGGATCGTATCTGGTTCTGTTTATGAAAATAATACACGACCGTCGCATAGCATATCCTGTAATTTCACAACTATAGAAACGCAATCTATAGATAAACAAGTGCGTAGGTTCTGGGAGCTAGAAGAATTACACACGGTCGGTGACTCACGCAGTAACGACGAACGTCAATGCGAAGAACATTTCTTACAAACAACAAAGCGAGTTGGCGATGGGAGGTTCTGCGTTCGTATACCGTTCAAAAGGTCACCTACCGAATTAGGTGAGTCGTATTCACAAGCGCAAAGACGTTATTTAGCGTTAGAGAAACGTTTAGAACGTAATCCCGCATATCGACAGTTATATAAAGAATTTATACATGAATATATTAAGTTAGGTCATATGAGTCGCATAAAATCGCATGGCACTCCACACTATTTTATGCCGCACCATGGTGTGTTCCGTGAGCACAGTACCACTACAAAATTGCGAGTGGTGTTCGACGCCAGCGCTGTAACATCTACCGGAACGTCACTTAACGATTTACAATTAATTGGCGAACCATTACAGGGAGATTTAATAGCAATTTTGATGAGATTTCGCGAGAATAAATACGTGGCCTGCGCTGACATTGAAAAGATGTATCGGCAAGTGCTGGTTGACTCAGACCAGCGGGACTTGCAGCTAATCTTGTGGCGTGATAGTCCG
This sequence comes from Lymantria dispar, assembly GCA_032191425.1. Lineage (NCBI taxonomy): Eukaryota > Metazoa > Arthropoda > Insecta > Lepidoptera > Erebidae > Lymantria > Lymantria dispar. The sequence goes on along the minus strand of CM063452.1, from coordinate 22,600,157 downwards.
TCAGATGAAATTGGGATTTATCAATTAAACACTGTCACTTATGGCACCGCATCTGCGCCATTTTTGAGCTGTCGGTGTTTGAAACAATTAGCACAAGAAAGTAAAATTCCTGAAGTGTGTGACGTTATAAAAAATAATTTCTACGTCGACGATTTGATTTATAGTAGTAACTGTTTAGACAATTTATTATTCGTATGCGCAGAAATCACAAAGACATTAAATTCGGGATGCTTTCCGTTACGTAAATGGGTTTTTAATTTTAATCACGAGAGTTCAAGTTCAAAGGGCTATTTAAAACTATTTAATCTGGGTGAACACGTGCACAGCAAAACACTCGGATTGGGTTGGTATAATAAATCTGATCAGTTACATTTTCACACACACATTGATATAACTAATCAACCGCCAACCAAACGCATAATTTTGTCCGTGACGTCACAAATCTTTGACCCATTAGGTTTGCTAAGTCCTACCATAATTTTGGCAAAGGTTTTACTACAAAGATTATGGATGTTACGATTAGATTGGGATGAAAGAGTACCTAACGATATAGCCCAAACATGGTTTAAATTTATTAACAATCTTCCGAACCTCCGTAAGATAACGATCCCTCGTTATGTACTAGGCGATAATGTCGTACACAAAGAAATACATATCTTCACCGACGCGTCGCAGGTAGCTTACGGTGCATGCGCTTATATACGTAGTATAGATAGTGAGTCAGCTGTAGCGGTAAGATTATTGTGTTCGAAAGGTAAGGTCGCACCTTTGACTCCCACCACTATACCTAGGTTGGAATTGTGTGGAGCTTTGCTCGGAGCAAGACTGTATTCAAAAATAAAGCAATCACTGAAAGGGCATTATAATAAAGTAGTTTTTTGGACTGATTCGTCAATAGTGCTAGGCTGGCTACGCACATCTCCTAATTTACTAAAAACATACGTACAAAATCGAGTTGCGGAAATCCAAGAATTAACAAAGGAGTTTCCGTGGCGGCATGTCAAAGGTAGGGATAACCCGGCCGACATCGTTTCACGCGGACTACATATAGACGCACTCGCTGAGTCATCTGTTTGGTGGCACGGACCGTCATTTCTCTGTAATTACGAATACGATTGCACCTACATCGATACAGGTTCGAATCCCATTGATTTACCTGAAGTAAAATCAGGCATTGGCAAGGTTGTATTATTGAATCACACATATAATAATTCCTTATTTCCGTTTCATAGATTCTCTCAGTTCGCTCGAATGCAGCGCGCCGCAGCCTATGTGCTCCGCTTTATACATAACGCGCGCAACAAGGCGCCGCATTCGAGACGGACCGGCGCGCTGTCTGCTGGCGAGCTGAGCGACGCCGTGTCATTACTCGCGCGCATCTCGCAAAAGGAATCGTTTGCCGACGAATACGAGCTATTGTTAAGGAACGATAAATTAAGTAAACATAATTTAACGAAACTTAATCTGTTTATGGACAATAAAAATATCATGAGAGTCGGTGGTCGCATTTCTAATTCGTTACTCTTTAATTTTGACAAGAAACATCCAATATTATTATCGTACAAACATCATTTTACGTTATTACTTTTTAAATATCAACATAAACAATTACTACACGCTGCACCACAATTACTTTTATATTCTCTCCGGGAGACGTGGTGGCCGTTAAACGGAAGAAACTTAGCTCGATCGGTCGTTCAAAATTGTATTATTTGTGCGCGTATGCGTGCTAAAACAATAACACCTCTCATGGGCGATTTACCTCCTGAACGACTGCAGCCAGGCATTCCTTTTGAAAAATGTGGTGTAGACTATGCCGGTCCCGTCCTTGTATTAAACCGTAAAGGGAGGGGAGCGAAAACGATAAAATCATACATTTGTTTATTTATATGTTTTGTCACTCGTGCAGTTCATCTTGAACTGGTCGGTGACCTGTCTACAGATGCTTACCTACTTGCACTCAAACGCTTTGTATCGCGTCGTGGCAAACCAAGTACCATCTTCTCGGATAATGGAAGAAATTTTGTGGGACTAATGAATAATTTTACAAAGTTTTTAACAGATTGTTCTGAGAGTATTAAAGATTATGCAGCCTCTCAAAATATAGAATTTAAATTCATACCACCTTACGCTAGCCATTTTGGAGGGTTGTGGGAATCGGGGATCAGAGCCTGCAAGCACCATCTACGGCGCGTTATAGGCAACGCACACTTAACGTACGAGGAATTTAATACGGTTTTAACACAAATCGAAGCCGTATTGAATTCCCGTCCTCTCAGTCCTATGTCAACAGATCCTGATGACTTGTTGCCACTCAGTCCGGCGCATTTCTTGATCGGCCGCCCTCTAACAGCTCCTATATGCGAAGATTTGGATGAGAAGCCGATGCGAATTCTGACGAGGTACCAACGATTGGAGCAGATACGGCTGCACTTCTGGTCCAGGTGGTCAAAGGAATATGTATCCGAACTGCAGGTTAGATTGAAATGGAAGGAACACGCAGACAGTTTGGTAGTCGGCACGCTTGTTTTAATTAAAGAAGATAACCTGCCCCCCTTGAAATGGTTGCTTGGCCGCATTGTCAAAACATTCCCAGGCAAAGATGGTATATCGAGAGTTGCAGACATCAAAACAGCAAACGGTGTAATTCGTCGAGCCTTTTCAAAAATTTGCCCTCTGCCAATCAATGAACAATGAATTGGAAGACATTACATGCTTCCAAGGCCGGGAGTATGTCGCAGCGTACACCGCGTCTTTTACTAGATGGCGCAGCACGCATAAGATGCACCGATATGACGCGACACTTCGGAACCAATCGCGGCGCTCGGGCATCATCGGCTCGCGATCTATTTCGCATTGAAGTGTTCGCACCTTCATTTTTTTCATAAAAAAAAAAAAAAAAAAAAAAAAAAAAAAAAAAAGATATATACATCAGAACTGTATACAGTTTCGCACGCGAAAGTTAATATTGTAATTATCACATTCTAAATATACGTAAATTTCAACTGGCTATTTCATTCTTGTCCACCAAATAAAATACGCAACAAAGTGGTAAAGATAAATTTGGTTCGTATACGTTGGAATTGATATTATTATATCAATTCCGGTTGGAATATAAAATCATTATCATCATCGATGCCCGAGGGCGCATCGGAGCTCAAGCCTCCTTCATAATAGCAGGGCAATTGATTACTATGGTACGATGTGTTGCCATAAGGTTTTATTTCGCGTTGCCTTCTTTAACATAGATGTAGTAGTAATCTCATATCAGAACCATAAGTCGTCTTTTAAGAAAACCACGTGCAAGAATGAAGGTGCTGAATTGTATTATTCTTACTTCGTTACCAAACGAATAATACTAAATTGTATAAATTCGAAACAATATATTTAAATTATATTTATACTTTTGGTTTTTTTTTTTTTTTTTGTGGGTGGGCCGCGGTCGGCGCGCCTCCGCACCACTCCGTCCAGGGCGACAGAGGGGCTTAAGCACGCAACTCCCGCGACCCACCCGAAAACCACGTCGCCTTCGTCGTTGGGCCGACCACTGGAGCAGCGTTAACTTGTCGTCAGTGGTCGGCCCGACGGAATACCCTCTATTGGGGTACCCTCCCATCGACCGACGTCCCCCCCTCGGGGAGGACGGCGGTCTTTCCTCACGCGGTCGGCCTCTCGGCGGGTGACGGACTAATCCCCGGTCACGTCACCCGCGGCCTCGGCTAGGGCGGCATGAGGCGCAGATAGTTGCGCCTGCGCCGCCCCAGTCGCCAGCGGCGGATCTCCTCATCGAGGCTGCGCTCCTCATGCAGGTGATCCGCCGCCTCCTTCCGCGAGATCACTGTCTCGCAGAAGGCTGCGACCGCGTCCCAAATACTTTTGGTTTAACATATTATTCATGTAAATTAACTATATATTTATAATATTTTATGTAAATTAGATATTAAGACTGTCATAACTACATAAAGCTAATGCTATATTATATGCTATAACGATATGTAAAGTGTAGGTGTATCGGAATAATATTATCCAGACATTATGTAATGTCTGTTATTTTAATGTTACAGTGACAACCCTGGTTCCCAAGTGTCTGCCTACTCCCACACTTCAGCTAGTGTGAATAAAAATAAAATACTCAATGATGACTAATACATTGTCCGAACATACAAATCTGGTTCTATTGTCTGTGTAATAGTATTTTTAATGATTAATAAAGATAAAAAGTTATATTTCATTGAGAATAAAACAAGCTATGCGTAAATTATTTAAAAGGGACAATAAAATATATTTATAACATCTCTTAAAGAATACTGTTATATTTGAACGCTTGAAAGTGTTTCCTGACTGTTGCTTCCTCTGTAAATTAGATAATACTATTCATAAACTCGGAAAGGCCGTTCTATTCATCAAAAGTACAATACATTTAAACAACAATGGCGTTTATACAAATTTTAACAATGACAAAAACAATAAAAACGTGAGTAACCATTGTGCCATTTAAAAACTACTAAGTAACCTAGATTACAATTATCTCATGATTTAGCACCTTAGATAAATCTTATGATAAATCGAACGTCTAAATACAGATAAAATATTATCAATTGTGTTAAAAGAAGAATACATGAGATTGGCGTCACGAGAATTCTTATTTTAGCAAGTTTTAATGCAATAATTTTAAATGCTTGTCACATTGACATGTTTTATCAAAAGATGTTTGCATTTTAACATTTATTTACTTATAATAAATCTAGTGACGGTGAGCTTAGGATTAAATAAAATCTTTGTGTTGTTGGCTGGCATATTTTTATTCTGCTCACCTTTGAGTCGGGAGCGCAGTGCGCCTACTCTTGAAATCAATTCTAATTTCGAATCCGATTCAAACAACGTTATCGAACTCGATCACCACAAAGACGCTTTCTTGAAATTGTGCAACATTAACGATTTTAAACTACGTCAAAATCGCGTCGGGAGTAGCAAATATTTGACTTAATCGGCGAGAGTCAAATTCATTTAGTTAAAAAAAATGCCACCGAATTTGATTCCAATCTTGTGCTGGTGTCGCTTTTAAGAGCACGAAATTGTTCAATTGTTGCTGTGTACATTGCTGTGTACTTTAGTGGTCGCCTACGATAAGGTTATAGATATTCCAACACAGTTCGGGATGTTTATATGAACAAGTATATTTTGTTGTAATAAATTAGTTATAATTATTTAACTTCATCAGGTCAGGTTCTGGTCATTTATGTCCCTCTGTTGGGATTGAGCCTCCTTGAAGTTGGAAGGCAAATTGACCTATTAGGTATATCCCGCGACCCACCCGAAAACCACGTCGCCTTCGTCGTTGGGCCGACCACTGGAGCAGCGTTAACTTGTCGTCAGTGGTCGGCCCGACGGAATACCCTCTATTGGGGTACCCTCCCATCGACCGACGTCCCCCCCTCGGGGAGGACGGCGGTCTTTCCTCACGCGGTTGGCCTCTCGGCGGGTGACGGACTAATCCCCGGTCACGTCACCCGCGGCCTCGGCTAGGGCGGCATGAGGCGCAGATAGTTGCGCCTGCGCCGCCCCAGTCGCCAGCGGCGGATCTCCTCATCGAGGCTGCGCTCCTCATGCAGGTGATCCGCCGCCTCCTTCCGCGAGATCACTGTCTCGCAGAAGGCTGCGACCGCGTCCCAAATACTTTTGGTTTAACATATTATTCATGTAAATTAACTATATATTTATAATATTTTATGTAAATTAGATATTAAGACTGTCATAACTACATAAAGCTAATGCTATATTATATGCTATAACGATATGTAAAGTGTAGGTGTATCGGAATAATATTATCCAGACATTATGTAATGTCTGTTATTTTAATGTTACAGTGACAACCCTGGTTCCCAAGTGTCTGCCTACTCCCACACTTCAGCTAGTGTGAATAAAAATAAAATACTCAATGATGACTAATACATTGTCCGAACATACAAATCTGGTTCTATTGTCTGTGTAATAGTATTTTTAATGATTAATAAAAATAAAAAGTTATATTTCATTGAGAATAAAACAAGCTATGCGTAAATTATTTAAAAGGGACAATAAAATATATTTATAACATCTCTTAAAGAATACTGTTATATTTGAACGCTTGAAAGTGTTTCCTGACTGTTGCTTCCTCTGTAAATTAGATAATACTATTCATAAACTCGGAAAGGCCGTTCTATTCATCAAAAGTACAATACATTTAAACAACAATGGCGTTTATACAAATTTTAACAATGACAAAAACAATAAAAACGTGAGTAACCATTGTGCCATTTAAAAACTACTAAGTAACCTAGATTACAATTATCTCATGATTTAGCACCTTAGATAAATCTTATGATAAATCGAACGTCTAAATACAGATAAAATATTATCAATTGTGTTAAAAGAAGAATACATGAGATTGGCGTCACGAGAATTCTTATTTTAGCAAGTTTTAATGCAATAATTTTAAATGCTTGTCACATTGACATGTTTTATCAAAAGATGTTTGCATTTTAACATTTATTTACTTATAATAAATCTAGTGACGGTGAGCTTAGGATTAAATAAAATCTTTGTGTTGTTGGCTGGCATATTTTTATTCTGCTCACCTTTGAGTCGGGAGCGCAGTGCGCCTACTCTTGAAATCAATTCTAATTTCGAATCCGATTCAAACAACGTTATCGAACTCGATCACCACAAAGACGCTTTCTTGAAATTGTGCAACATTAACGATTTTAAACTACGTCAAAATCACGTCGGGAGTAGCAAATATTTGACTTAATCGGCGAGAGTCAAATTCATTTAGTTAAAAAAAATGCCACCGAATTTGATTCCAATCTTGTGCTGGTGTCGCTTTTAAGAGCACGAAATTGTTCAATTGTTGCTGTGTACATTGCTGTGTACTTTAGTGGTCGCCTACGATAAGGTTATAGATATTCCAACACAGTTCGGGATGTTTATATGAACAAGTATATTTTGTTGTAATAAATTAGTTATAATTATTTAACTTCATCAGGTCAGGTTCTGGTCATTTATGTCCCTCTGTTGGGATTGAGCCTCCTTGAAGTTGGAAGGCAAATTGACCTATTAGGTATATCACGTTGATCAGACGGGGTATAGGATTTTATTAGAATGTTCCTATTCCTACATAGATGTTATCTGCATAGTATATCGTCGAATTTTAAGACATGTTTGGACCAAAAATAGGGTGGTGAACTGTATTTTTACTCCGTCACCACGAAAAGTCATTATAGACAATCTAATTTTAATCAATGTAAACCATTGAAAATGTAGCAGATACATTAGTTTTAGGAAATAAATATTCGGATCAAATAAAACCCCTTTCTCCTTAGATAAATATCACGCCTTTTTTATTTCTGATGCCGCCCTAGCCGAGGCCGCGGATGACTGGACCGGGGAGTTAGTCCGTCACCCGTCGAGAGGCTGACCGCGTGGGGAAAGACCGACGTCCTCCCCGAGGGGGGGGATTTCGGTCGAGGAGAGGGTATTCCTCAAGGGGTATTCCGTCGGACCGACCACTGACGAGAAGTCACCCTGCTCCGGTGGTCGGTCCAACGACGAAGGCGACGTGTCGCGGGTGGGTTACGGGTATGCGTGCTTACGCCCCTTTGTCGCCCAGGACGGAGTGGAGTGAGGAGCGCGTCGACCGTGCCCCACCCCAAAAAAAAAAAAATGCCTTCTTCATTTAGTTAATGTGATTATGAAGAATGTGTTCATAACACTCATACTTACATTTGTTTAACATATGAGACCAAAGTCAGGGGGATACACTAAACCGGCAACGATGATCTAAGCACGAAGGTGAATGCACTCGTTAATCGATGTCGACCGACCTCTTATCGATGACTTCACTACCAACATAACCAGAGACATAGTATATACACCACAAAATATCGTTGTTATTGTCTATGGTATTAATAAAATGAAGAATTTATTTATTTACATATTGAATTGAACGTTTCTATCTGAGGCATTACTTGGTTAACTTTGTAAAATGTATCTGTACTTAAAAATGTAGACTGTACTCAAAAAAATTATTGGTATTAAAATATAGTTAAAGATGTTATCGCTTTTGAGAACTTATCACTTGCTAAATAATACCGCATACCACAAGAAAGGTTGGATGCGGGATAGGATCAAGGTGGAGTAGAATAAATAATAATATACATCCATACTAATATTATAAATGCGAAAGTAAGGATGTTTGTTTGTTTGTTTGTTTGTAACGCTTTCACGCTTAAACCATTGAACTGATTTCAAAAGTTCTTTCAGTAATGGAAAGCTATAATATCAGGGAGTAACATAGGCTACATTTTATCCCGGTATTCCCATGGGAACAGGAACTACGCGGGTTTAAGTAACTGAAACCGAAGCGAAGCGAGGGCGGGTTGCTAGTAATGAATAAATGAATACAAAGAAAGAAAAAATATATTCCGTGTGGTGACGGAGTAAGAATACAATAGCCCACTCCCTATCTTGCCCGTGAATGTAGTAAAAGCCGACTAAACGAAACCTCGAAATGAAACCCTATACCAAAATGTTTAACCAGCATGTTACAGTAGGTCAAATGCCCTCCCATTGTAGAGGAAGCCCGAGCCCAGCAGTAGGACGTGTGTGGGTTGCGATATGAACATACTTACGCAAAAAGCACTCGTTTTAACACCATTTTAATAATCACTTCAAAGTTGCGAAACTATACAATTACAAAGTACTTTAAGCCTTTAAATTCCCAGAAAATATGACATTCCGCGTACCTATGTATGAAATACAAAAAATATTTCTATCTATCTATGTCATTTATAGACTGAAATCATCCAACCGATGTTCCCCAGACCATTTGCATTACAAACGCAATAATGCCAAGATGTTGGACAATGTTGGAGTTTTAAAAAGACGAATGAGGAAAGACTGCACGCTACTGAGATGCTAAGATGTGTGAGGTTTAGATAAAACAAGAAATGAGTATATTAGAGGAAGCCTAAAAATGATATCAGTGATAGAAAAGATTTGGAGCTTGAGATTGCTATGGACATGGGATGAGGAGGGCTGAAAGGCATGTGAAAAAGAGAGTTGTCAGTATGATTGTGGAAGGACGTAAGAATCGTAGGATACCCAAAAAAGATGGATGGATGGTGTGAATGACGATATACATATGAAAGCAATGAGTGCAGATATGACGATTGACCAAGGATGGAAAGCATATGTTCTGTCGACACCACTTAGCTGAGGGCAGGAAAATGATGAGGTGAAAAGTGTTCGAATTCTTGAAATTATTTAATAGTGTTTACTTATATACTTTGCGTGACCAAGTTTCCTATAAATGTATTAATATTACGTACTATAATTATTAATTACTGTTCTACGAAAGTATATTTGTGATTTTACGCGTGTTATATTGTTTGTCACGTAATTCAAGCTACTATATTCGCCACAGTATCTTATTTTTAAGAATAGCGTAGTCTTGTTTGACGACGGAATAAGAATACGTTTATCACGATACCTCATTTTCTTCTGGAACTTTAGGAGTTCTTAAGTGAATGGCCAGCAGCGCTCTCCTGGATAATGTAATATTTTATTATCGAGATGGTTAACTCACTTGCTAATATGTGCTATAACCCTCCAAGGAATAATCACGTTATGTAGCATGCTATGGAGGAGGCCTACGTTCAGCAGTAGACAACTAACAATGAAATGGGGGTTTCAAAAAATAAACATAAAATAATTTCAAATCACTCCATGGTTAACCTTCTACCATTCTCTATTTCCAATTTGATTTTGAGGAGTTCTGTTCTGTAATATCAGGATATGTATAATATCGGGGTAGATGTTTAGAGTTCTATGACCAAAGTCAATAACAAGACTTCAATAATGTCCCTCGCAATTCAAGGATAACTATCTTAGTGCAGGTGATCGTCTTTATAAAAAAAATAGAATCATAATTAGTAGAAAGTATCATTGCCGTTTAGTGACGGAGTAAGAATACAACTCACCACCTCCTCTCGTGGGTGTTGTAAAAGTCGGCTTGTCGCAGCCTTCTGCGAGACAGTAGTCTCGCGGAAGGAAGTGGTGGAGCGCAGCCTCGATGAGGCGATCCGCCGTCGGCGACTGGGGCGGCGTAGGCGCGAATACCTGCGCCTCATGCCGCCCTAGCCGAGACCGTGGGTGACGTGACCGGGGATTAGTCAGTCACCCGCCGAGAGGCCGACCGCGTGAGGAAAGACCGACGTTCTCCCCGAGGGGGGGACGTCGTTCGATGGGAGGGTACCCCAAATAGCAGGTATTCCATCGGGCCGACCACTGATGACAAGTAACCCAGCTCCGGTGGTCGGCCCAACGACGAAGGCGACGTGCATCGTGGGTGGGTTGCGGGTGTGCGCGCTTACACCCCTCTGTCGCCCTGGACGGAGTGGTGCGAGGAGCGCGCTGACCGCAACCCACCACCCAAAAAAGGGATGCAATATGCATATAATATCTATGCAAAAGAAGGAAATCTCGAACCAAAAACCTTTACCAATACATCTGACCAGTGTGGTATAGTAGGTCAATTTGCCTACGGAAGTGTATGGGCTGAAATGAAGTTTTGCTTCTCTTGCAATGCTGTTTCTGTATGTCTCGTTATATTTATCACCCTCAGTCGTCTTTTATGACACCCATGGGTAAGAGAAGTGATGAATAGTATTCTCACTCCGTAACTACATGGAAAAACCTATCTGTCTTAACTTTAAATTTTACACAAAACATGCAAAGATATTAGGGCTGTATCAGCTGAAATTCAGTATGATAATTATAATCTGTAATAACATATAGAGTCTTTTTCTGTAGCGGGTAGATCATTGGAATTCTTTGGTCAAAGTCAATAATAAGACTTTATTTATAAATATCTGTAATAATGATGACTTCTTAGACGTCAGACATCTTAGTCCGTCCGTGAAAAGTGTTCGAAATATTAGCCAATCAAATCTATACCAATAAATAAAATTGGAGTGTCTGTTTGTAATGTCATAATAATAGGTTTTTTTTCATGCTCACACGGTTATTTGTACGACACCTATGCCTAAAATACAAATTAAAAATTTTCTGTCTGTCTGTCTGTTTGTTCCGGTTAATCTTCAAAACGGCAAGACCGATTTCAAAAATTCTTTCACCAATGGCAAGCTATAATATCAGGGCGTAAACTAGGCTATATTTTACCCCAGTATTCCCACCGGAACGAGAACTACGCGGGTAAAGCGACTAAAACCGAAGCGAAGCGAGGGCGGGTTGCTAGTATCAAATACAAACGTTATAAAATTCGTAAAGTAGTTTTATTTACAATGTGTAACGTAATACTTGCTTAAACATCAGAAATCATTATATAGGCTGTATCAGGTTATGGGGCAACTGTTCGAGTATGTTGTAGTTTACCGGTCATAGATCGTAATTAAAATGTATATTACACAAAAAACAATTTATATAGGTATATATAAAAGAAAGTCATGTTAGTTACACTATTTATAACTCAAGAACGGCTGTATCGATTGAAAATTGCTGGGAAGGTAGCTTAGAACCAGGAGAAGGACATAGGATATCCTTCTGGACATAGGATTTTTATATAACGACGACGAGTTAGACCGCGTTCCTCTGTGAGACGTGACCTAAAACGTCAAAAAAAATACAAGTCACTATAAAACGTAGTATAACAAAAACGCATCTGACATGTAATAACAAAACGCAAATGACAGCTAAACGTAATTTTGCCTATGGTTAAGCATAATTGAAAATTCGATAATTATAATTTTGTCAGAAATCAATAATCAGTAATTTGTATTCTCTTTGAATCATCATTAACAATGTCGCAAACAAGACGATCGAATCTTTCCAGACGAAGCCGTATTCCAAGAAGGACATTGCGAACGAAAGGATTGAAGAAGAACAAGAAATAATCCAAGACTACATTTTCGGCAATTTAAAAAATATTTTTACAAAAACATTTATGCCTGTACGAAGTTCGCTGAGTCAGCTAGTATAACATAAAAGCTATAGTGATTAAAAAAAATGTGTGTTAAACAGTCTATGCCCTAAATGTTACGTATTATATAGGCATGTATAGACAAAATTGAAAACTTTACATGTCTCTAATTCATTAACGAATCGATATATTTCCTTCAAATTTTTTATGGGTTCCCTACCACCATTGCCATACCATATCGCCCGTTTGACCAGTTGCCCCATAACCTGATACACCCTATATAGTCTTCTACATAATAATTATAAATACAAAATTCGCTTTTCAGGTACAACTACTGTACAATCGTATTGAATCAACTCGTTTCTTGAAGTTTCGAAAAGAACACATGTTTGTTATTCGCTGACATTGCAATAGAATTAAGAGCGTTATCGGTAATAAGCGGCCGTAAACCCAAAAATGTGGTTTTTTGAGGACTGGTTACTCGTTCATCATAATAGCTTACTAAAAATTTATATAACCACTACATTAAACACATCTTTATATTGTGCTTGTACAGAATTATAACTCAATATTGTAACTATTTTATTAAAAGGCAAGGGTATTTTGAACTTAAGTTAATGAGATTTTACGAAAACGCTGAGTTTTGAAGTTCAGGTACGAATAAACGATAAGTCGTGGCAGCTCGAAAAAAATTGTAGATGTTAGGAAAATTACTGTTCTTGGGTATGTATAAAATGAAATTCAAGATTTCTTCCTTTTAAAACTAAAAAAAAAAAATATTTCCTTAAGATTAATTTGACGAAAATGGCTCCTGTAAAACATTTAATTTTGTGAATAATACTAACCTTGGAATATTTAAAAAAATATCCACTATTTGTTCGACTATTGTAGAAGCAGTAAAAAAAAAACCAAATTGAAATACGAATAGTCACCCTCGTAATTAAATTTTAAATCATCATCATCTTGCTCTTATCCCAATTACTTGGGGTCGACGCAATATGCCATCTGTTTTGACATATTGCAAAAAGTTTCGGCAATGACTTTTATGACCGACCGCCTACCTGACGTCAACCCTCCTTGGGAATGTAATCGTTGACCCAAATGGTACCAGATGGAGTTGGTCCGGGTCAATCTAGGGCTCTTAGTCGTCTTTTACGACACCCACGTGCAAAGCAAGGCTTGGTAGTATTCGAAGCCGCTATGACACAGCAATTTAATTTTATTAATTTTAATTTAATTATAATAAATTTTAAATATTACTATAAATTGAACGGCATAATTGTTCGTAAGCCAGTCGCGCCTTGGCGCTCAACGGAGCAGGGTCACATCGCTCGAGCTCTCCGCTCACAGCGTAAAAGACGACAATACGAACTTCAGCGTATACTGCGACTGATCGGTTTTGATTCGTAAGTATTTATTACTACCTAATTCTTTTAATTACTTTCATGCGATCTCTATAAAGAATAATATAGAATCTTTTTACGTTTTAGGTGATGGGTCGAAAAAGCAGATTGTATCTTGGGAACAAAATCGGTTACAAGGCAAGGAAAAAGAGAACACACGATTTTTTTTTTTTTGTTTGTTTACAGCTGTTGGCCGCAGATGGCCTTGACAGCTTGACGCGGACTATGGGTGAGCGCTGAGGGCTCTCAACCCGGAGAAAAGTATGCTAAGCGACATAGCCCAAGGGCTCCCCCTGTGGGGAACGGACCTCGGCTTGGGGCATCGCTGGAGGCAAAGTGGGCGCCCACGTTTTTAGTCGTGACTTTTGCGCGGCGCGGTTTCGCACCTCGACGGCGAGGGCGGGACCGCGAATATTTATTTGTTAAGGCCTCGCGGGCCGTGTAGGCTCTTTGTTGAGCGAGTGTGATATTGTCGTCCTCTTCGTCGAGGACGTCGGATGGATGAGATTTTGGAGGGTCTATAGGAAGCCGCCCCAACCACTAGTTGGTTGGGGTGTGTCATGGCAAGAGTCAAAGTAGCTCTGAGAGCACCGTTTCATAAACTGCTTGATGGTCGGCAGTTCGAGGTCGATGTGGAGATCGACGTTTCGTATGAACCACGGTGCTCCCGTAGCTCGGCGCTTTTGTAGTGTCTGTAGCTTGTGGATCCCGTGTGGCTTTACGTGCGCGAACACCACGCTGGCATAGGTCATGATAGGCCGTATGCAGGTGGTGTAAAGTCGGACTTTGAGAACACACGACAAAACTGTAAGGTACTTATAGTTTCAAAAGAGTAAACGAAAAGAAAAGTGAGCCGTCACTCAGGACGCCTGGCAGACGTGAAACATCAAAATTATTTTGAAGTCGTTACCGCAAAGCGTGGCGTTAACGCCGCTTTGCGCCGAACGGAACATTTATGCAGCCTCATCTTCTGAAGATTATCAGCTAACTCAAATTTAATGTTTAATAATTACTAACCATACACAATATAATTTTTTCATAGAGAATTATTTTCTTCTTGTACTAGCAATAAATATGTAGCAAAATGTGGATCAAAATTTAATAACTAATTTCTGTAGTGGGTAGATTTAAATCTCTGACTGGACTTGTTAGACATCCATGGCCATGGCGACTAGGGCCATACTCGACTACTGCACGGCAGCCATGGAGGCAGCGTGCCTCTTGGCCGGAACTCTCCGGTGGGACCTGCAGGCGGAGGTACTCGCCGAGCTTTACCTGCGAGTATCAGAAACGCGAGCCACATATAGCCTCAATCAAGGTGATTGCCACTTGGCGGGTCGACGCCCGCCGAGACGCCATTGCTCGTTGGGCAATCGGACTGGAGAAGCCTCAATACGGTATCAGGACCGTCGATTCCTTTCAGCTGGTGCTGATGGGGTGGTTGGGTCGGCAGCACGGGGTACATTCCTTCCGACTGGTGCAGGTATTGATGGGTCACGATAGCCAAGTACCTGCGCAAGCTCGTTAGGAGGGAGAGCACACCATCCTGCCACCACTGCTATTGCGACGTGAGCACGGCGCAGCACAGGCTCGAGGTGTGTGCCTCGTGGGCAGAGCAGCGCCGTGAACTCTTTGCAATCACTGGTGCCGACCGTACCCTGCCGACCATCACTAGGTAGTTGCTCAGCAGCGTCAGGAACTGGAACGCGGTCACCGCCTTCTGTGAGGCTGTCATCTCACGAAAGGAGAAGCCGGCTCGTGTGTGATCAATCTTTGGTCACACGTTCCGCCACCGGCGACTCGGGCGGCGCAGATACGAGTATCCGCGCCTCACGCCGCCCTAGGCGAGTCCGTGGGTGACCGAACCGGGGACTTTAGTGTGTCACTCGCAGAGAGCCTGACCGTGTGACGGCGACCGACGTCCCGGGATAGGGACATCGATTGGGGTTTTTTATTTTCTTAAAATTATTACACAATAATGTGATAATTAAAAAAAAATAAGTTGTCGAGTCTCGAACCCGAAACCAGAGTTCCCGCCGGCGAGCACGTTACCACGAGATTACCGCTTGTTGGCGATTCGACTTTGAATTTTTCTAGTACATAAATTACCCATCCAACTTTGACCCTTAAAATCTTTTTAACAAGGGCCCAGTTGACCCTAATATTTGGTAGTTGTGATACCCTCGTGCCCCCTCTACCACCCCACCAAAAATCATGGAAATCCCCGACCCACACGTCTGAGGGTCTCCTTGTAAGTTATACTCTGTGCCTATATTTTACTATTTCCTGTACTTTGCATATTAAAAATACAATTTTAACCGTTTTACTGTTATGAGATTTGGTTTTTAATTAAAAATTTTAAAATTTACATCATCCTGATTTTTGAAAATCTACTTCTCCGAAGAATATATTAGAGATTGATTATTATAAGCGCCAAGGCTCAAGACTGGTCATTCTATGAACTCGCGTGTGTGTAGTGCATTAGTGTGTGTCGATATCGGACCGTAGCAAAAAACCAAAAATGCGAGAAGTGCCAATTAGGGATAACGCTCTTAAGCATACTCAGTTCTCAGCATTTGTGCATTCGCTGAACGAAAATAAGGTTAGTACGGTCAATAATTAACAAATATAGATTTAGCTTATAACAGTTTATTTAACTACCTGGCAACAGTCAACACTAAAACAATTGTGAAGAATATAGTTTTTCTTTATCGAGTTCACATTTTTAATGAGTCATAGATTAAAAAACAAGCGCGTAGGTTTGTAATCTTGTTCGAATGTGTCACCAATGTGTATCTTACCTACCTATTGTTAAATTGATACAGTGGTATTGCTTAAATATATTTAATTTTGTCCTTATTTAATTAGTTATACTTTATTTGGCGCGTTAGGGAAAATGATGAGAAAAATTTTATGATGCGTGCGCACACCGTCACAAATGACATGGGTTATAATTAAACTTTCAATCTATTAAATACCTTCTTTTCTATTAATAGTATATTTTTTTCTACGAACGTAGCGTACGCGGATTTTAAAAGTGAATAATATTTTTAGAAACATTTTAGAAAGATTTTTATCTTGTTACGTTTTAGCATAACTTCATACGTGCTTGCATAAGGGCATACACACTCTTTATGGAGTTTTATTGTTTTTAATTATTTAAGTCTTTTGCACTTGTACTATCATGGTCTTAGCTCATATATGTCAAAATATGGACTATGAATCTTCTCAAAAATGGGAGAAAATTAATCTACTATACGACGCTGACCAGACATATAGGATTTTATTTTACTTGTTCTTTCTACTGCTGCTAGTGAAATTGGGCAACATGTCGCATTCACGATGACACGTTCCACTTCATCGATATGATTAAGAGTGTCTATTTATTATTGAAGTGGTACACGAACAGTCGTCAGTCAACAAGCAAAAAAATGCAGCTTTTATATTTAAGCAACACTTATGACCAGGCCGTCGTCGTCATTATATTTGTCTAGGAAATTCATGGCAATGAAAATCCTTATATTAATATAGAATATCTTATTACAGGACATGTAATTTCGTATCTGTGCACTATGGTGACGTCGTAAGAATACAACTTACTCAATCTAAACTCGTGCGTGAGCTAAAATACGACTAAAGAATGTATAGTATAGTACATCAGCTTAGGACGAATATTTACGTCAAAACTTTCGTATCGTTATCGAGACCAATTTGTATGCGATTTAGAGCAGCGCCTCTATCGGATAAGAGGAGCACTACTCCAAATCCATATAAACTAGTCCCTATAAAGTTACGATTACTTTGACGAAAATTTTTGTACAGAGCCCACAGTTTGCCGAAATGCCGAGACCTATATATAATGTATGTTCCTATGTTCCGACGTAGGACGAGGACGTTAGTTCATAACCTTAGTGTAATCGTGCCCTTAGTAACCTTAGTATAAATGAGCCTTTAGTTCACGACTGGTAACAGCCAATAGCTATACGTAGGTACTTACATCGTTATCATAAAATGAGTCACGTTTGTTATGAAGAGTTCTTCGTTCACCGAGCGTAATTTATTTTATTTGGTAACTGTTCTTTTAATTATTTAAAAATGTTCTCGTGGATGTTATCTTATCTAAAGTAAATGGAATATTTATTTTGTATTTGTTGTAGTAGAACTACGTCTCGGTAGTTTTTGTAATGAGAATTTATAAGAAAAATTTTTTTAAATAAACACATTTTTTCCTGTGTTAGTAGACGTAGGAAAATTTTATTTTCCTTCTATGTGCTAACGAATAAGCATTTATGTAATGCCTATGTCAATACTTTTTAGGGATGTTACGGGGCTCCGTAACTATTCGTTTCAGCTCATACACGTCCCGCTGTTGGGCCCCGTAGTAGGTCAATTGCCCTCCTATTGTGGAGAAGGCTCGAGACCAACAGTGCGACGTATATGGCATGAAATGATGATAATGATAACGATGTTAACCTTTCTGGCCTAGATTCTACAGTAGAGAAGGCTCCTTCTAAACGGCTGGACTGCTGTTCATGAAATTTTATGTGCATGTTCAAGGGGATTCGATAATGGTTTAGATTCACAAGTGGAATCTGTAGGTGACGCTGCTGTTGATTTCAAGGAGAATTCGTTTTATTTTATTTGAACAGAACGTCTGTTGGTTCAGCTAGTCTATACCAATAAATAAAATTGGAGTGTCTGTTTGTAATGTCAAAATAATAGGCTTTTTTCATGCTCACACGGTTATTTGCACGACACCTATGCCTAAAATAGCAATTAAAAAAATTTTGTCTGTCTGTCTGTCTGTCTGTCTGTCTGTCTGTCTGTTTGTTCCGGGTAATCTTCAAAACGGCTGGACCGATTTCAAAAATTCTTTCACCAATGGAAAGCTATAATATCAGGGCGTAAACTAGGCTATATTTTATCCCGGTATTCCCACGGGAACGGGAACTACGCGGGTAAAACGACTATAACCTATAACCGAAGCGAAGCGAGGGCGGATTGCTAGTCTACAATAAAAGTGTTATCAAACACTGGCTTTTATGTGAACAAAAAAAAATATAATGTTTTATGACTACATTTTTTTTTTTCTTTGCTATCTTCTGACATACAAAATGTCCTTAAGTATTTGGTATCTATTAGTCACCGTGGTCTACATGTAAGTATAATTACATCTGTTATCAATGAGTCATTTTACCGGTGGTTCCCAACCTTTGGCAGGTCACATATGGCCCGGTAGTGGCTTACGTGTGTTCAATGACTCAGTGTCGCAGGTGTTCTGTATTGTAAAGTGCAAGGGGTGAATGTGCCGCAGATGACGCTTATTAATAAAAAAAAAACTATTTTTGTGCGTATGGTCACAGAGTAAGAATGCAAACGTCATTCCCGGGTATTGTAATTTGACAGAAGAAATAGGTCATTGACTTTGTGCGCGTAATTTTCGACAGTCCGCCCGTCCGGGCGTCCTTCACAACTCATATGCCTCTTTTAAAATTAGAGACAAATTGACTTACTATAAACACGCTGGTCAGACGGGTTAGTATAGGGTTTATTTCGATGCTCTTGTATAGATATTATCTGCGTATTACAATTTCTTACCCGCCTTTTACGACACCCACGAGCAAGTGGGGGGTTGTTCGTTTGCCGTTTTCGACAGCAACTAATTTTTATTGTTGTTTTATTGAGTGCGACTGCGTCTCCGGTCAAGGATTACAGATCATACGACCAACAACAACCAAGTCGTCGGTCTACCTGGTTGGCGTCCAACACATTAAGGAAGTATAATATGCGGATAAAGTCTCTGCAAGAGAAGGAAAATTCAAAATGAAACCCTTTAGCAACCCATCTGACCAGCGAGGTATAGTAGATCAAGTTCCTTCCCATTGTGGAGCAAGTTCGAGCCCAGCAGTGGGACATAATAGAATTATAATGATGATTATTATATTTTAGAACAAAATATATTCACCCTTTTCGAATGCCATGACACTGTATTCAGTACTAACTAAATATGTATATATACAATTTTATAGGTCATCTAACGTAATCAGTTTTTCCAAATTTTCAGGCACTTTCTCCATTTATGTTAGATCATTGGATTAATCTAAAATAAAATACAATGCAAAAGATACTCACTTAAAAGAGAATCAAATAATAATGTTTTTGTTGGATCAGCCTCATTGCTGTGTGGTAGCGGCTTCGAATACTACCAACCCTTGCTTTGCTCGTGGGTGTCGTAAAAGACGACTAAGAGCCCTAGATTGACCCGGACTAACTCCATCTGGTACTATTTGGGTCAACGATTACATTCCCAAGGAGGGTTGACGTCAGGCAGGCGGCCGGTCATAAAGTCATTGCCGAAACTTTTTGCAATATGTCAAAATAGATGACATATTGCGTCGACCCCAAGTAATTGGGATAAGAGCAAGATGATGATGATGATGATGATGTTGGATCAGCCTCAAAGTGTGACGAACAAAATATTACATAAGTCTTACTCAAGCATTCAAAACAATGAACAAAAATATTAAAAAAAACCATAAGCCTTGCGTAACTCAAGAAAGTATACCATCTGTAACAATCGGCACCAACAGTATTGGTACTGGAACCAAAACTTAAAGCCACAAAGTGCGATCCTGTGCCGCTGGCATCCAACGACGCCCAGCAACCTTCACCAGGTCGTCGATCTACCTAGTTGTGGCGTCCTACACTGCGTTGTCCAATACGTGGTCGCCACTCGAGAACCTTTCTTCCGCGGCGGTTGTCGCTTCGTCGAACGATGTGGCTTGCCCATTGCCACTTCAGCGTGCTAATTCTGCATGCTAGTCATATGCACAATATATCGCTTTGTCGTCTTTTAGTACACCCACAGGCAAAGATAGAAGGTGGCGAATTGTATTCTTACTCCATCACCACGCGGAGAGTTCTACATAATAATTCGGAGAAAAATCTTACAGATAATCTTACATGATAGTTTATCATAACTTCTGATTGCATGACAACGTTGCCTGGAACGTATGCGTATAATAATAATAAATCTTAAATGAAAATCGTCATGGAAATTTTATGCATACTTATTTCACAGATACTACTACGATGTTATCATATCTTTGCAAGTTAAAGCATAAAGTTAGTCTTGGGAAATGTATAAGCTACATTATAACAGTTTTCGCCAAATTCTTTTTCACATTAAACTGGAATAAGCATTTATTTGTCACGTGGCAACGGCATTTTTTTTTTTTATGGATGGGCCATAACACACGCGTACCCACGTCACCTCGTTGTTGGGCCGACCACCGGAACAGATATGACTTGTCGTCAGTGGTCGGCCTACGTGGTGACGGCATAAGAATACAATTTAACCTCTCTCTTACCCGTAGGCGTTGTAAAAAACGACTATGGGATATAATATACAGACAACAACCGATGCAAGAGGATGAAAATTCAAAATAAAACCGTACACCACCACGTGTGACCAGCGAGATATAGTAGGTCAAACTCTGTCCCACAATATAGAAAGCCCAAGTCCAGCCGTGGGACGTATATGGCTTTTTGGGACTAAACCCACCACACATTCTTACCACTGTAACTCCTGTGAGCCAGGATTCACAATGGTCTCCGTATAAGACACCGAAGTTTGACCCTCACGAAGTCCCGAGAAACGCTTTTAATTATCTTGGAACCCGCAATAAATTGAATTAGAAAACAAAAAACAGGAGGAGTTGGAAAGATTTCACTTCCCTCCTATGCAAAGCGGGAGGCATGAAGCGAGGTAGGCTAAGGAGATGAACCATTTATACATCTTCAAAAAAATTATAATATCATCAAGATGCTTCAAAGCAAGTCATTGTGTTTGTGGCGAAAGATAATCTATCTGTACTTCATCGATAACTCATATAGATATAAACTGATACTAAAAGCAGATATATACATAAATACTATCAAAGAAAGAGTGATAAGTATCGCTCACTATCTTTGATAGTAAGTATCGGTGGTGAGTGTAAATCTTTTGTGATAAATCCTAAAATAGCATTTTTATATAAAAAATTCTCGCAAATGTACGCTTTTAATTGAAAGTATGTATACATTGGTTAGTAATTAATCCTAAAATAGCATTTTTATTTTAAATAAAACTACTTTACGGATTTTATCGCGTTTGTATTTGATTTATGATTACTGATTTATATTACAGCATCCATCTATGAATGCTGTAATGTTCGAAACGTCGGACAATCATAAATCAAATAAAAACGCGATAAAATCCGTAGTTTTATTTACAATGTATAATACTCGCGTAAACATCAGAAACCATTACATCATTTTTATATAAAACCTTCTCGCAAATATACACTTCTAATGGCAAATATGTATACATTGGTAAGTAATTTATCACCATGCCCATAGATATTGTAAAAGACCACTGAGGGATATAATATGCGGGTAACATTTATGCGAAATGAGAAAAACTGAAACACAACCCTATACCAACCTGGTTGATCGGCGTCGTAAAGTAGAACAACTAACCTATTGTGGAGGAGTTTGAGTTAGTTACCCCTCGATATTAGAATTGGTTTTAGTGGGACTGCAGGTTAAATCTTTAGGAAATATTTTGAAAACTAACCAATGCTAAAGTTATCCTCAAATAAGGAGGATAACATTACGTAAATTACTTAAGAATTGTCGTAATTCTCATAAATAAATACAGTAGTCTTATTCTCTTTGCTCATGACTAATTTATCGGTGTGGCTATTAAAGGAATTTGATGAATAATATTAAACAACAGCATCATTGTTTTAAAAAGAAATTCTTTGAATCTCCTGCTTTGTATTTCACACACATTTTGTAAAATTATTTTAATAGACCAGCGTAGTCATTCTCAACGGAGTGGTTATAAACTTCGTCATTTCAGCTTATATACGTCCCACTGTTGGGCTCGAGCCTCCTCCACAATAGGAGCGAAATTGACCTTATAATATCATGCTGGTCAGACAGGTTGGTATAGGGTTTTATTTCGAGATTTCCTTCTCTTGCATAGATGTTATATGCATATTATATCCCTTAATAGTCTTATACTACATCCGATATACGGGCAAGATAGGGAGTGGTGAATTGTATTCTTGCTCCGTCACCACACAGAAAAAGGTTAAAGACTTAGTTACTATACTTATTTTAAATCTCACGAAACAGGAACTATGTTTAATGCTTGCTACCGGACATAGATGTGAGTTTCATACTAGATATGGTTTTCCCTATATAAAAAAAAACAATTGTAGCTCTTAAATTCAACACTTTATGGTAGGTACTACTAGACCTATGCATAGAACTAAAAATTTCAAAGGCTATTGCGTAGATTGGATAACACTAATATTACCGGGAAGTTTCTTAAAATTGCTTAAACGAAATTTATTTTATCTGTTTTGATAGTTTTTAGTAAGAGTAAAGTTCGCTAAGAACTATAAGTACTATCTGCACGACGCCCACGCGATTTCTTTTTGCTATTACTTACAATTTATTTGACTGTTACATAGTTTCAACAACAGCCATAAGTGGCCATAACACTTATAATATAATAGGTACTTTTATACTCAATGAGTGAGGTTTTTATGGTATCGGTAAGTACGTTGTTATGAATTAAAACAAAATTACTGGTCAAAAAGAAATAAATAGAGACATAAATAGGGATATCAGGACAAGACAGACACATAATCACACGCTACCCCTAAACCCCTAATATGACTTACTGTACCTCTCTGGCCAGGCGTGTTGATACATTTATTATTAACTTATTAATTTATTAAGATTCTAAATTCTTTCCTTTGCCGTGTGGTGATGGAGTAAGAATACAATTCACCAATCACCCCTATTGCCCGTGGGTAAAAGGCGACTAAGGGATTATGGTACGTGGGTGACTGGATCGGGGATTTAGTACGTCACCCGCCGAGGGTTATTTTTTTGAGTGTGCTACTACCCGCCGCCCGGGTCCATCCGGGGCGACAGAGGGGCGGCGCGCGGCCTCGCAACCCACCCGTGGCACCATTAGTGTAGTGTAATTTGTCTTCAGGGGTCGGCCCAACGGAATGCCCCTGCGGAGTACCTTCTTCTCTCGACGTCATCCCAGCCCCCACCCCCCTCGGGGACGTCGGCCTCTCGGCGGGACATAAGACCCTATAGCAACACGTTTGATCAGCGTGGTATAGGAAGTCAATTTCCCTCCTATCGTGGAGGAGGCTTGAACCCAACAGTGAGACGTCTATGAGCTGATGTGAAGAATCTTATATAGTTTTGTTTATCTCCAGAACTTCAAACCCTATTACGATGAGACGACATATCTATACCAATAAATAAAATTGGAGTGTCTGTTTGTAATGTCAAAATAATAGGCTTTTTCCATGCTCTCACGGTTATTTGCACGACACCTATGCCTAAAATAGCAATTAAAAAATTTTTGTCTGTCTGTCTGTTTGTTCCGGGTAATCTTCAAAACGGCTGGACCGATTTCAAAACTTCTTTCACGAATGGAAAGCTATAATATCAGGGCGTAAACTAGGCTATATTTTATCCCGATATTTCCAAGGGAATGGGAACTACGCGGGTAAAACGACTATAACCTACAACCGAAGCGAAGCGAGGGCGGGTTGCTATTTTTTAAATAAACTCATTTGCAAAAAAAACGGGCGGTTTTGATTTTCATTCATATTTAAAAAGATACAATACCAAAAAGGTTTCAATCGTTTGTACACGTTACTGGCCGGTTTTAAAAATGCTGTGGTATTTAAAAAAGTACGTTCTAAATTCAATTTTTCATTTGATGTTCATTTTTACAGAAAACCCCTTTTTATCCTACATTTTTGGCGCGAAGTTCCAGAAGTTAACATCGACTTTCATAACTTTTATTCAATTTTTATCGATTAATTTCATATCCTTGACTGTCAAAGCTTTATTTAATGCTGTTTGGCTGTATCAAAAATGGTAGATAAAGTGGTAAAAGCTACCAAAATTATCGCGCTGCTTGAAGAGGGTTGCAGCCAATGTTTCGTGGCTAGGAGGCTAAATGTTAGTCGCTCGACAGTCCAAAGGACCTGGCAGCGATATCAGGAGACTGGTTCCGTCGAGAGAAGGCCTGGTTCTGGAAGAAAACCATGTACCCAACCACGGGATGATCGTTTTCTTGTGAGTCGCGCATTGAGAAATCGCAAATCTTCGTATGTGGATCTTAAGAACAACCTCCAAGAAGTAAGAAATGTGCATATTAGTCTATGGACGGTCAGGAGGAGGCTTCTCGCTGCCAATATACGCAGTCACCGCCCGGCCCGCGGCCCCAAATTACTCCGTGAGCACAGAGTTCACAGGCTTAGGTTCGCTAGAAATTGTGAATCATGGACTCAAGACGATTGGAATAGGGTTTTGTTCTCTGATGAAGCCAGGATATCTCTGTTCGGTGAAGATCGACGTCGGCGAGTGCTAAGAAGACAAGGAGAACGCTTTGCAGAGGCATGTTTCGAAGAAATCACACCTTATGGTGGGGGCTCTGTTATGTTTTGGGCAGGAATAAATTCAATGGATCGTACAGAGTTAGTCTTCATTGAAAACGGCTCACTGACTGGGCATCGATACATAACGGAAGTTCTAATTTCTCATGCACAACCCGCATTGGCCGCTCTAGGTGAAGACTCGATTTTTATGGACGACAATGCTCGCGCCCACCGATCCCGCGATGTTAATGCGTATGTGCAAGAGGTCGGCATTCGTCGTTTGGATTGGCCAGCTCGAAGTCCCGAACTCAATCCCATAGAGCATGTCTGGGACGTTCTGAAACGGCGTGTGAGATCAGTACACCCGGCTCTGCAGACCATCAGAGAGCTGAAGAATGTGATTACTGCGGAGTGGGAACGTATTCCGCAAGCAAGTATCCGGGATATACTCGCTAGCATGCCCAGACGAATTCAAGCTGTGATTTTAGCTAGAGGGGGTCACACTCGATACTAAACATTTATCTGCTTTTACTTTATTAAAGAAAAACAAACAAAAAAACTTTTTTATTTTTACTTCATGAGCATATGCACTACTAGCGAATATACACTACTAGCGAGGTTTAGCATTATTTCCCATAAATTGTATCTAAATTTTATGAAATACTGATGAAAACGATTATTTTCTTATTAATTTAGCAAATTGTGTGGATAAAACTACCTATAATTATCAAACAAAGAAATATTAACATTTGAAATGGTTCATTGCTTAGGTGCCCGTTTTTTTTGCAAATGAGTGTATATACTTTACTCATAGCAATTATAGATAACACATCAGCATACTGACACGTAATTATGACAGTGTTAAAACGATGGACATTTAGGGGCAGTATGACAAACGCATGTAGGACATCGCTTTCTGTGAATTTGCATCATCACAACGGCTGAAATGTCGATGAGTAATAAATATATCGTTAGTTAGTCCACTGTGAGTAATAAGTTAACCGACAGTTGACGAATTATAATAATTAGAACATGGTTAACGCACAATTTTCTTAACTTGTTCTACTGTTACTATTAATTTTGTGGTTTTTGTGTCATTGTATCTTTTTTCTCTCCGTTTTCACTTTGAAAAGCTTTTTTGTTTTCTTCTTACGATTGACACATACGCTGTGTGTTCCGTGCGGGGTGACGAAAGGGTGCAGCAAAGCCAAATTGAAGCTAAATTTAGCGTCCGATAGATCAGGGCCTATGGGGCAGCTAGTCCTTTTCAACAGTCCACATTGCCGTGAGAACAGATCCTCGAACTCTGGTGAGGAGGCCAGGTTGGAGAGTCTCAGTGTAGGAAAGACGCGGTCTTTCCTTCCCGCGATAGGGGCGATCCCAGGGATCACGTTCGAGACTCTCCAGTATCTCCTGCTGATTAACATCCTTGACGGGACGGACTGTCAGTCTGAAAGCAGACCGAGTACTGCGGTGAGCCTTGTACAGTTGGCCCTTCCGCTCATTGTCACAGTCAGGTCTTTGAAAGGCCTACCCCTTGTAATGGACGATGAATGATCCCGCCTATTATGGAGGCGGCTCCAACCCAATCCTGAGACATATATGTATTCTCAATACGTATAAAAATAATAAACACACCGTAAAGTTCCAAATTCGAATCCTCAGTCAATTTTAGCATCTAATTCTCAACATCGACACTAAGTCTAGAACTGTATTCAATACACGGAAAATTCATCTCTTAATGCATTGTATAATCATACATGTACGCAATATATTTTAAGAGCGAAGATAAAGGCATAATAAAGTAGCAAACAAGAATATTACTGTAACGGAATCCCCGTTACTCATAGATTGTTGTTTGTAATTACAAGATACATTATTATGGAGTTACGTCAAATGTTTTTTCAATATGAATTGCTTCGACAAGTGTCTGACATTTATACACGTCATCGTGACGTCACACGCGCTAATCAAGCTTTTATGACGCATGAATAAATCCAGGCATATTTGAAGGATGATAACTTGCAGATGTTAGTACTAAGTATCCGTGTGATGAGGAAGTAAAAATACAATTCACCACTCCCTATCCTACCCATAGGTGTCGTAAAAGATGACCGAAGGATGTAACATGCATATAACATCTATGCAAGAGAAGGAAAACTCGAAATAAAACCTTTTATCAGCCCGTCTGGCTAGCGTGGCATAGTAGGTCAATTTCTCTATCTGCGTGGAGGAGGCTCAAGTCCAGCAGTGGGACGTATATGAGCTATGACGAATTAATGAATAAATGTAAGTACTAATACTAGATGCGCCCGTTATTTGGCACACGTTGGATAAATAGCCCAATGGCTATCCCATAAAAACTCAAAAGTGCTATCGGTACCATATTTCTAAGGGAACATCTTTCACCTAGATAAATTCTAGTATAGAATTCTGATGTTTAAGCGGATTTTAAGGCTACGCTATAATATAATAGCATATAGTATATTGCTCATAGCACAACAATATCGCGCACCATACATTGTTAAGGAAACGTTCACACTGTACTGTACTATATTTTATACTGTATATTTTATGTATGATGCGCGATATTGTTGTGCTATGAGCTATATACTATATGCCATTATATTATAGCGTAGTCTGAAAACAGCTTTACGCGAGTAATATACATCTACTAC
This sequence comes from Lymantria dispar, assembly GCA_032191425.1. Lineage (NCBI taxonomy): Eukaryota > Metazoa > Arthropoda > Insecta > Lepidoptera > Erebidae > Lymantria > Lymantria dispar. The sequence goes on along the minus strand of CM063452.1, from coordinate 22,572,631 downwards.
TGGGCTTTTTTCATGATCACGCGGTTATTTGCTCAATACCTATTGCCTACAGTTAAAAAATGTTTTGTCTCTCTGTCTGTCTGTCTGTCTGTCTGTTTGTTTGAGGTAATCTTCAAAAGGGCTTGAACGATTTTTATAATATTTTACTACCAGGTAGCTGTCTATATAAGGAGTAACTTAGGCAATATTTTATCCCGGTATTCCTACGGGAACGGGAGTTATGTAGGTAGGGTGACTAAAACCGAAGCCAAGCCAGGGCGGATTGCTAATCTATACCAATAAATAAAGTTGAAGTGTCTGTTTGTAATGTCAAAATAATAGGCTTTTTTCATGCTCACACGGTTATTTGCACGACACCTATGCCTAAAATACAGAATACAAATTTTTTGTCTGTCTGTCTGTTTGTTCCGGGTAATCTTCAAAACGGCTGGACCGATTTCAAAAATTCTTTCACCAATGGAAAGCTATAATATCAGGGCGTAAACTAGGCTATATTTTATTATTCCAGTATTCACGGGAACGGGCACTACGCGGGTAAAACAACTAAAACCGAAGCGAAGCGAGGGCGGGTTGCTAGTTTTAAGTAAAACTATTTTCACGGTTCGTACTTGACGATGACTTGTTGGACGTGAGACACCACAGATCATCCGTGAATATGAACGCTAAAACATATCAATAGGGCGGGCAATCAAAACTCAAATACAAACGCAATAATAAAATCTGGAAAAAATTATCTTATTTAAAATGTGTGTTTGAAAATATGCAATTCATGTTCACTAAGATAGTGATCATGAATTGCATATTTAGTAGTCCTTATCTCCTGCCGTTAAGAGGTATTTAACACGTCTTTACCTACCATAGACTTTTGTCAGTCATCATATTTGTATTCTCTCTTCTTTCATAAATACATATATACTCATTCTCATAATTTATATTATAAGTGTTATTGGGTCTCACGTGATTCTATCTATCCATATTCATATTGATAACCCTCCTTATCATATATATGTATATATCCTACATCTATACTTAAACATCTCTTGTGCTATACAAAGCACAAATTCGTCCTCATGTGGAGTACTGCTCACATCTCTGGGCAGGTGCGCCCAAATATCCGCTAGCCCCACTTGACTCCTTGCAAAGGCGTGCTGTTCGAATCGTCGGGGATCCCAATCTTACGGACGGATTGGAGTCATTAGAGCGGCGACGAGACTTTGGATCACTCTGTGTACTCTACCGACTCTTTCACGGAGAGTGCTCCAAGGAACTGTTTGACTTGGTACCAGCGTCACCATTCTACCAACGTAACATTCGATATCGTAGCAGAGTTCATCCATTTCACCTGGAAATGTTATGGTCTTCAACTGTAAGTTTCCAGCGATCATTTCTATCACGTACGTGCAAGCTCTGGAATGAACTACCAGCTGCTGTGTTTCCCGAGCGCTATGACATGTCCTTCTTTAAATGAGGTTTAAGAAGAGTATTTTCTTCACGGTAGGCAACGGCCCGGCTGTGCCTCTGGTATTGCAAAGGTCCATGTGCGGCAGTATCACTTACCACCAGGTGTGCTGCTTGCTCGCTTGCCACCGTTGACAATTAAAAAAACTAGAAACAAACATTTGTGGATCGCCAAACAACTCATGATACTCATCATGAGAAATCGCTATCGGATTCGTCGCACTATCCGTATGTTTAACCCATACTGTGGTTCAAAATCTCAATTCTATGTAAGACATAAATACTACACTACCCTTTTTTTTAATTTTATCTGTGGGCTATAGTGAGCGTACACGCCGTCCATTCCATCCGGGGCGACGAAAGGACGGCGCGCGGCTCCATAACCCACCCAAAGCTCGTCGCTGAGCCGATCACCGGTGCAGAGTTCCTCGTCCTCAGTGGTCAGCCCGACGGAATATGCTATACTACCCAGGCTAATCTACGTGACTACCGAAATAGGTATATTTTATTACCATTTTTGAGGAAACTGATGTCAAGTAGCACGCACATAGACTGTAAATAAAGAAGGATCATAACTTTGAGTATAATATTCGGACTATGTAATAATTGCAAACAATTAAGACTATTTCTATGTAACTGCACTAATCGTGTAATAGTCTTAGTAACGATTTCCAATCTCGCTTAACATGGGTACTATACCCGCGAAGGACAATTTTGTATGATCTACAAATAATTATTCTGAATCTATTTGTATGCTTTAACTATATATCTAGTTGTAAAGTCCCATTCGACACAAGGATTTATTCTTAGTGCGGGGTGTAAAAAAAAGAATTATGGCCTGATTGTTCAAGTCACCACGATCTCACCTCGTTAAATTAATTGATAAGATAATGTGTATTTATAATGTGCATAGTATATGTACTTGCCAAGGTTATATGTACCCAAATGTTATGTATGTTCCATTATAAAAGAATGTTCAGATGAATAATCTTTATTAAATACTATTATTCGTATTTTTTCTTTTCAGTTCATAAACTTTGAGAAGTATAGGCCCCTTTTTTTTAAGTGGGTTATAGTCAGCGCAGCCGCCGCCGGGCTCTGTCCGGAGCGGCATAGGGGCAGCGCCTAGCCCCATAACTCACCGTAGCTCGTCGTTTTTATCCTTGGGCTGACCACCGGTACCGAGGTACTTGTCTTCCGTGGTCGCCTGAAACGTATAGGCCCCTGCTAAATAATACACTTAATGTGACCATATTTTTAACGTCAAAATGGGACAATGGAGTAACCCATAATGATTTCTGATGCTTACGCGAGTATTGTACCTGTGTAAATAAAACTATTTTTAATTTTTACGGATTTTATCGCGTTTGTATTTGATTTTTGACGACGTTTAAAACACCTTATCGCGTTCATGGTCATGGACGGACTAAGATGTCTCACGTCCAGCAAGTCATCGTTATTACAAAGATTTATATCTGGCCTGCCTAGTTATTAAATTTTGACCCACATTTTGATAGAGATATGTCAGTACAATAAGAAAATCATTCTATATGAAAAAAAAAATAATTTGGTAACTAATTTTCAAACATACATAACGTAGGATAAAATAAACCGCTTTTTAAAAATCTATACCAATAAATAAAATTGGAGTGTCTTATTGTAATGTCAAAATAATAGGCTTTTTTCATGCTCACACGGTTATTTGCACGCCACCTATGGCTAAAATACAGATTAAAAAATTTTTGTCTGTCTGTATGTTTGTTCCGGGTAATCTTCAAAACGGTTGGACCGATTTCAATAATTCTTTTACCAATGGAAAGCTATAATATCAGCGCGTAAAATAGGCTATATTTTATCCTGGTATTCCCACGGGAACGGAAACTACACGGGTAAAACTACTAAAACCGAAGCGAAGCGAGGGCGGGTTGCTAGTCAATAATAATTAAGCATCACGTCCTCTGAGTTTTCTTGTTTGCTCTTTCTCAGTGTGGCCGTGTTCCGATCCGGTGGTAGTATATTAAATTGCCTGTCTAGCCGAGGCCGCGGGTGACTGGACCGGGGAGTTAGTCCGTCACCCGCCGAGAGGTCGAGGAGACGTCGGTCGAGGAGTGGGACTCAAGGAGTAGTCCGTCGAGCCGACCACTGACGACAAGTCATTTGCTCCGGTGATTGGACCAACGACGAGGGCGACGTGCCGCGGATGGGTTACGGGGCCGCTCGCCGCCCCTCTTTCTCCCCGGACGGAGCCGGGCGGCGGGTGCGCTGACCGTAGCTCACTCCCAAAGAAAGAAAAAATAAGTATATTAAATGTGTTAGGTTTAAATTAATTGACATAATTATTACTACAAATTTATTGTTTAACTAGCAACCCGCCCTCGCTTCGCTTCGGTTATAGGTTATAGCCTAGTTTACGCCCTGATATTATAGCTTTCCATTGGTGAAAGAATTTTTGAAATCGGTCCAGCCGTTTTGAAGATTACCCGGAACAAACAGACAGACAGACAAAAATTTTGTAATTGCTATTTTAGGCATGGGTGTCGTGCAAATAACCGTGTGAGCATGAAAAAGATCTATTATTTTGACATTACAAACAGACACTCCAATTTTATTTATTGGTATAGATAATTACTTTGTTTATAGTTCTTTTTTTCTTACAGTTTCATTACATACTTACTGCTTTTAGTTGTTTCATGTACCACTCATAGTAAGGAGTAGTGATATATATTTTCTTAGACCATCGCCACAAGGATGTCATTTGTATACCGATTAATGTTGACACGGTCACATCTTAACCTATAAATATAATTGAAATATTGACTTAATTACTTTACTATATTAATCATATTGTTGTACTAGCTGAGGCTGCGATTCTTTCAATCATATCAAATTCAGGGGAATCATAAATTTGTACGATATAAACAGTGGCTTTTTTTTGGCCAGCTATGTTGTGGGCACATAACGTCCAATTCGAATACTATCAAAAAAAAAGAATGGGACCATAAATGTTAGCCCAATCGTATAAAGTATGTTTTGCTCTTCTTCTACTATTCTTACAAAAAGAAAACTTGATATGGCGACCCAAATAAATTGGGTAGTGGGAGACAATTTTCGTCATACATTTGGATCACGAAATCGAGATAATATTCGAATGTCGAGAATTGCCCCCGAGGTACGTAATTTTTAGCTCATCTCATCATCATCTCGACCTATATACGTCACACTACTGGACTCTGGCAATAGGAGGGAAATTGACCTTACTATACCATGCTGGTCAGACAGGATGGTATAAATTTTTGTTTTGAGTTTCCTTCCCTTGCATAAATTTTATGTGATTATTATATCTCTTAATGGCCTTTTACGACATCCACGAGTAAGATAGGGAGTTGTTGAATTGTATTCTTATTCCGTACATAATAAACTCACATACTAAGATATGAAGTGGCAATGGGTAGGCCACATCGCTCGACGAACCGACAACCGGTGGCAAAGAAAGGTTCTCGAGTGGCGACCACGTATCGGACGACGCAGTGTAGGACGCCCCCCCACTAGGTGGATCGATGATGTAGTGAAAGTTGCTGGGCGTCGTTGGATGCAGGCGGCACAGGACCGCACATTGTGGCGCAACATGAGGGAGGCCTACGTCCTGCAGTAGACGGCAATAGGCTGAAATGATGATGAATGATGACTAAGATATTCTAAAGGAGTTAAGTACTCATCGATTTAAACGCTTACAGAAGCCATATGTTATGAAATATCGATTACTTGTTTATATAATACAATAATTGTTATTCTAAACAATGACACACCCCCGTACAATTGTATTACAAATACATTGACGTAGCATGTGGTCTTGTAGGGATGGACAAATTGACTCATTACTTTGTCAGGATAATGTAAAGTGGAAGTAGTAATTCAACTGCATTGAGTCATAATATCGTAACTGCTATTTAAATCATAAGTTTAAGATAAAAAAAAAACAGCAAAACTGGCAGATATGAAGAAAAATTGCGTGAACATTTTGTTCTATCTTGTAATTTCGGAAACAGTGTTTTCGTAAAATGATATAAAAAAAATCATCATCATCATTCAGCCCACATACGTCCCACTGTTAGGCTCGAGCCTCCTCCATAATGGGAGGGAAATTGACCTTACTATACCATGCTGGTCAGACAGGTTGGTATAGGATTTAATCTCGAGTTTTCCTTCTCTTGCATAGGCGTTATATGCGTATTATTAGTCTTAGTCGTCTATTACGACATCCACGGATAAGATAGGAAGTGGTGAATTGTATTCTTACTGCGTCACCACACGGAATAAAAAAATACTTATATTTTAATATCATTATTAATAGTCGTATTTTACGATACCCGCAAGAAATGTAAAGGTTGGTAGTATAGAGATAGAGCATACCATGGCTCAATAAATCCTTACTAATATGATAAATGCGAAAGTAGTAAAGGGTTTTTCAACAAGAACTTTGTTTTCTAAAACAAAATAAAACAAGAAATTTAGATGAAGATGATTCAAATTTTTATTGTATTACGAAGAGAAAAGTTCGGCAATTATGAATGAAAAATGATATCTGGCAAATGTCCACCACGACCACGCTGAGAGATGTCGATTCTTTCATCAAAATTTTTAATCACTTTTTGGCAAACTGGCGGGTCTATTTCGTTAATCACATCACGGATTTTGAGTTTTAAGGCTGCAATCGATTCGATTGGCTCCGTATAGACTCTGTCCTTAACATAGCCCCACAAAAAATAATCCAGTGGTGTTAAATCACACGATCTGGCTGATCTGGCCACATAATCATTTTTCATTCATAATTGTCGAACTTTTCTCTTCGTAATACAATAAAAATTTGAATCGTCTTCATCTAAATTTCTTGTTTTATTTTGTTTTAGAAAACAAAGTTCTTGTTGAAAAACCCTTTACATAGACGTTTTTTCTAGCAACAGGATAACGCGAAGAATAAAATTCTTAGAAAGATTTTTGTCTTGTTACGCCAAAGCAGTATAATTTCTTAGGCACGTAGATAAGTACAAACACACTTTTTTTCAACTTTTATATCCTTACTAATCTATTATAAATACAAAAGTAAGTTTGTATGTTACGCTTTCATGCTTAAACCACGGAACCGATTTCAAAAATTCTTTCACTAATGGAAAGCTATATTATCAGGGAGTAGCATAGGCTAAATTTTACCCCGGTATTTCCACAGGAATGGGAACGGCAACTACGCGGGTAAGGCGATTGAAACTGAAACGAAGAGAGGGCGGGTTGTCAGTAACAAATAAAAATTATTTAGTTCTAATTAGCAAATAAAATCCTCTACAAATTGACAGGATTAAAAAACGTATCATCAAAATCGTCTTAATACATTCTAAAAACGTTTTATGTTAATGAGTTTACTGTTTTACATCTGCTTAGTGTACGTACTCGGGGATGCTAATGACTGAATCACGAGGTACGTGTTCTGACTTCCTGACTCATCATGGAATCAATCAAACAAATCAATGGAATGTATTATTAATTGATTACCATGAGTCATTTAATTACATAGACTTGTACTTTGTATTTAATTATTAATTTATTTGAAAGTGTATACTTAATGATACTATATCTATACATATATATAAAAGAAAGTCGTGTTAGTTACACTATTTATAATTTCGTCTATGATGAAGTATGGTTGAAAATTTGATAATTATAATTTTGTCAGAAATCATAATCAATGATAATCAGTAATTTGTATTCTCTTTGAATCATCATTAACAATGCCGCGACCAAGATGATCGTAATAAATAAACCATTAGAGACTATATTTTCGGAAATTTAGAAAAATATTTACGAAAATAATTATGGCGGTATGAAGTTCGCCTCGTTCGTTTTCTTCCTTCATTCAGCTAGTATATCATAAATTAGCAACCTCGTTTCGCTTTGATTTCAGTCGCCCTACCCACGTAGTTCCCATTCCCATGGGAATACCAAGATAAAATATAGCTTTTGTTACTCTCTGATATTATAGCTTTCTATTGGTGAAATAATTTTTGAAATCGGTTAGGTGGTTTAAGCGTGAAAGTGTAACAAACAAACAAACTTACTTTCGCATTTATAATGTTAGTAAGGATGTAAAAGTTATTAAAAAATGTGAATGTACTTTACGCGCGTAAGAAATTATGCTTCTTTGGCGTAACAAGATAAAAGTCTTTCTAAAAATGTTATTCTTCGCGTTATCCTAAGTTTCTAGAATAAACGACAATAATAATAGAAAAAAAGGTATTTAATATATTGAAAGTTTTATTATAACGCATTATCTAGCTGTCATTTGTGATGGAGTGCGCGCGAATCGTAAAAATTCACTTTCATCAGTTATTCCCAATCAGTGTCCCGGGAAGGGGACGTCGATGGAAGAGGGTACTCCCTCGGGGTATTCCGTCGGGCCGACCACTGCAGTCAAGGAACTCTGCACCAGTGGTTGGCCCAACGATGAAGGTGACGGCTCCGTAACCCATCCTATGGTGGGTTACGGAGCCGGGCGGCGCGTCTACTGATCGTAGCCCACCTAAAAAAAAAAATCTGTTATCTCCAATGCGCCAAAAGAAGTATAACTTTAAAAATACAAATATACATATATGTATTTTTATTTCGTGCAGTAATTTTAAATAAATAGGCTAATAATTAAATTAATTAATTGAATGAGTTTTTATAAGCTTTAATTTTTATATAGCCTATACCACATATTATCATGTTGACTGTAAATTCTAAATTAACTCCAAATTACGTAAAGTATTAGCAAAATAACTCATCAGTAATGAATTAGCTTGTTTCGAACGTTAAGAGTTACTAAGCGTTAATGTCTGATTCATTTGGTTTTCTTAAACACTATTAAACAGGTCTAATAAGAGTCCGCGACAGTATACATTAACTTACATATTTAGATCTATTTCTCAGTCTATCGATGTCCTTTTACAGGCATGTCTGCCCAAAGGAGTAATGGCTGATACCCAGAAGATTAGGTACTGCCACTTATTTGGCACTTGGAAGTCATTACACATTAAATTCGTAACCTATCACCACATGTGTAACATATTTTAAAAGTCTTTATAACTAAAATAAATAAATACCTATAAAATTTGATTATATTTTGTAACTAACAACCCGCCCTCGCTTCGCTTCGGTTATAGGTTATAGTCGTTTTACCCGCGTAGTTCCCGTTCCCGTGGGAATACCGGGATAAAATATAGCCTAGTTTACGCCCTGATATTAAAGCTTTCCATTGGTGAAAGAATTTTTGAAATCGGTCCAGCTGTTTTGAAGATTACCCGGAACAAACAGACAGACAGACAGACAGACAGACAGACAGACAGACAGACAGACAGACAAAATTTTTTTAATTGCTATTTTCGGCATACGTGTCGTGCAAATAACCGTGTGAGCATGAAAAAAGCCTATTATTTTGACATTACAAACAGACACTCCAATTTTATTTATTGGTATAGATGTACCTTCTACAGAATTAAATTCTTAATAACATACGCTTTTAATATTTAATTAATTATCAGATTATATTTCAACGTTGTCTTTAAGAATAAAACGACTAAGAGTTTGCATAGAACTGAACTTCATCTGAAGTCGTCTGAGAAAAATTACATTCCCCAGGTGGGTTGACCACAGGCAGACGGCCGGTCATAATTATATTGCCAATAACTTTTGCACTATATACACTACATAAGAGTACATATTAAGACGACCTCCAAGTAATTGAGATAAGAACAAGGTCATCACCTTGTGATGATGACGATTTGAACGTTGTTTTTTTAAGAATAAGCCATAACTTGGATTTACTTCAGAGAAATTGATGCATTAAACTAGTTTGATTTATTTATGATAAACGAAATATGAACGTGATTTTATTGTTTTGTTAGTATTTATACCCTGGTATTATTCAATGTTTTATTTGATATCATCATCATAATTCAGCCTTTCGCCGTCCACTGCTGGTCGAGGTTGATCAATGAATATATTTAATGGTAACCCTTTAATGATACATACTTGTAATCGTGTTAAAATTTATACACACGTATCATAGCAATTTTTTGCATTTCGGTCGGTCCAGGAATCATATCCATTACTAACCTATTAGGGTTTGTAATATTTAGCCTTCTGCGAGGCAGTCATCTCGCATAAGGAGGCGGCGGCTCGCGAGCGCGAGGAGCACAGCCTCGACGAAGCGACCCGCTGCCGGCGACTGGGGCGGGCGGCGCAGACGCGACTACCTGCGTGCCATACCGCCCTAGCCGAGGCCGCGGGTGACGTGACCGGGGATTAGTCCGTCACCCGCCGAGAGGACGACCGCGTGAGGAAAGACCGACGTCCTCCCCCAGGCGGGGACGTCGGTCGATGGGAGGGTACCCCAAGTAGGGGGTATTCCGTCGGGCCGACCACTGATGACAAGTAACCCTGCTCCGGTGCTCGGTCTAACGACGAAGGCGACGTGGTGTTCGGGTGGGTTGCGGGTGTTGCATACTTAAGCCCCTCTGTCGCCCCGGACAGAGTGGTGCGGAGGCGCGCCGACCGCAGCCCACCAAAAAAACAAAGGGTTTATAATATTAACCCTTTTCATTACATCTTTATTTTGGTTATATATTTTAGGATGTTGTTTTACAAATTTACCTATCTGTAATATGTAAAGAGACGCAGGCAATATTTTCACCCTTAGCTCCTTTCCCATTTTCCCCATAAGTGCAGATTGGAACTTAGAAAGCAGTTAAATATCACTGCAAGAGAAGGGCAACTCCAACTCTTCCAGCTAGTAGTGGAGTGGGCTGGCTCGCCTCTAGACCTCCACTAAAATGAAAACGAGCCTCCACCGAAATGAATTGATAATTAGGCGGCTATATCATCTCGGTTAAGCGTAATGACGAGTTACAAAATCAATTTATTGGTAGATTTCTTTCTTGTGCTTTCTATTATCTGATCGATAAGTGGTTGTTCTCTTTACACCGTTGTCAGTTTAAGTAATAACGGAATGCTGAATAATACATAAAACTGATTAAACATATAAATCTCATCAATGTCACTTACTTCTCATACTAAAACACTGCCTCGTTACTTAAATAAACATTCCTCAGCTTAACAGTTGAGTCATGAGCTTAAAAAGGATATTACTTGCCAACAAGTAGACTGACCGACTAACACTTTTAATACCGTTTCATAAAGAAAGTAGAAGTAAACTCCATCTAATAAATTTTCAAATGTATTGCGTGTTTTGTTCTATATTTATAGCCATTTTGCTATAGTGTTTATAGGTAGTAAGCAATGGATATCTAAGTATACAAATAACTCGTATTTTATGTTCATCTTAGTACTGGATCACGTGGATTTGAGTTGAATGACTGTGTGACTCAATCTTTCACAACGCTACGTTCTTGAAAAGGTCATCGCGAAGTTTGTTCATTGATTTTTATTCCCACGATTGCGTAGGTGTGTTGTCAGGTTGTGTGGGTGAAACTTATTTAAAGCTCATGACTAATTCGTAACACTTTCATTTGATATTAAATTAGTACCCGTATTTAGTAAATGTGGTCAAAAATTATTAGAAATTGATACTAATATTATAATGACGTTTTATTAAGTTATCTCTCGCTTATATATAGATATTCCAGAGTGATTGAAAAATAAACATGTATCCATTCAAACTTTAACATTTATTATAGTAATAAAATTAATTCATTCATTCGTCTCAGCCTATATCTGTCCCACTGTTGGGCTCAGGCCTCCTCCATAATGGGAGGGGAAATGACCTACTATTCCACGTTGGTCAAACGTGTTGTAACAAAGAATGAAATTAATTGCTTCTTAGAAACACCGGCCTTTATTTTTTAGAGACGATCTATAGTGCGGTTCTATCCATCGGAACGTCCGTAATTATGCCCGAAAAGTCGTTCAACTCCATTTTCCGTCGTAGTCTACCTCTCTATTGTCATTTGAATGGATCACCGGTACCGAGGTTCATTAAAGATACTCGTCTTCTTTTGAAGTATGTACTATCTTTTATCGACGCACCGACACAATTATTTGTTACTGGCACGCTGCCTTCATGCGTTCTGAATCTTTAGGTGTGGTGGCCTAATCCTCGCTCTAGCCACCCGCAGCTTTGGCTAGGGCGGCAACAGGTACTCGCGTCTGCTGTACCCGACGCATCGGTCGCGGTATAATACCGTTCCTAACGTAGTCAAACCGCTAGGTACCCATCACAAGAAAAATACTTATAGTTTATTTAAAGAGGGTAACATCCTAGTGTTCTGCGAATACTGCATTAAGTACATATATAATTGGTTCCTGCACCTATGGTTACATGGGCGAAATGAACACTGAAAAGATACAGTTGACAGTGATATAGTTTCCAAGTGATATGGACAGGGGTACTGTGTACTCTACCGACTCTTTCACGGGGAGTGCTCCGAGGAACTGTTTGACTTGGTACCACCGTCACCATTCTATCAACGTATCACTCGACATCGTAGCAGGGTTCATCCATTTCACCTGGAAACGTTATGGTCTTCAACTGTACGTTTCCAGCGATCATTTCTCCCACGTACGTGCAAGCTCTGGAATGAACTACCTGCTGCTGTGTTTCCCGAGCGCTATGACATGTCCTTCTTTAAACGAGGTTTAAGAAGAGTATTTCCTTCACAATAGGTAGCGGCCTAGCTGTGCCCCTGGTATTGCAAAGGTCCATGTGCAGCAGTTTCACTTACCATCAGGTGTGCTGCTTACTCGTTTGCCACCGTTGGCAATAAAAAAAAAAGGGGGTACTTTATGTGGTGTCCGGTGATAGAAATGTGGAAATGGGTACCATAATAGTACTTTAAAGTACTCGAAGTGAGCCGGTATCGAAGAAATGATTGTCCCTATTCTAACTTAATTTCTGACTACTAGAAAGATTGTAAATAAAGCTATTTAACGGATTTTATCGCATTTTGACGGTAAAAAAATCAAATCATCAGAAAACCATTTGATTTTTTTTTTATATAGAATTATTTTCTTCTTGTACTGGCAATAAAATTTAACAACTAATTCTGTAGTGGGTAGATATCAATATCTGTAATAACACTAATGACTAATTTAACGTGAACACGAACGCTGTAGTGTTGGAAACGTCGTCGCGCAAATAAAAATCAAATACAAACTCTTTTTAAATTCTAGAAATTTTCTTTGAATTATTTTAAATAATGTAATGTAATGTAGCGAGTGTCAAAATAAATTATGCACTTAGCTCACCTATATAAATAACTGAAAGTGAGTTTTTTAGTATTTATATGAGCGCCATTAAATTTTTATAGGCACTTAGGATGAGATCATTTTGAAGTGGGGTTCGGTTCATATCTTAACTTCACATAAAATTGGAGTGAACGATTGCGCAAGCGACACACATTTAACTACGATCCATTTTTCTCCTGAAATTTTTCTTTGTGTTCTTTTTTAATATCATTCGAAAACTTCTTCCTTGCTCATAAAAGCTTAGCGAGAATTTTGCGCTCGCCTGAACGCGTGACACCGGCTGTACAACGTTTCAATTATCCCCAAAGGGAGAATCATGGTGTGATGAAACCTACACCCAACAGTGGACATCGATAGTTTAATAGATAGATGATTTTTACAAGTAGATACATTTTATAGTTATCGCCATTTTCAGGTCCCTGGAACCAAAATTTCTTGCCAACATTTATTTTTCTGCACGTTTTCTATTTTATTTTTTCAAAGTTGTTGTAGTTTTGTTGTTTTCAGCCATAATTAAAATATGAAAACGCTTTAATACGTTAAGCATAATCTTAAACAATATTATTTCGAGACTAACTAAACCTTTAGTGAAATCTTCGTTAGTTCAACCGTAAGATGTCAGCCATTACTACGCGATGTACGCTTATCACCAAAAATATCTGTGACGCTAAACATTCTAATCGTATAGCTTTGGTTAAAAACATATTTATCTTAGGACTGAACGTGATATTGCTGAGTATAGTAACAAGATTACAACTGGATATTATGTTATGAAACCGAATGACGTTACTCAGATTTAAATATGTTTGGACAATCATCATTACTGGTGTAGATTTTTTTAATTGCAAATATGTAAGCGTATATGCTGTAAATTTTACTCAAGTAAAATCTCTAAATAAAATCTATACCAATAAATAAAATTGGAGTGTCTGTTTTTAATGTCAAAATAATAGGCTTTTTTCGTGCTCACACGGTTATTTGCGCGACACCTATGCCTAAAATAGCGATTAAAAATTTTTTGTCTGTCTGTCTGTCTGTTTGTTCCGGGTAATCTTCAAAACGGCTGGATCGATTTCAAAAATTCTTTCACCAATGGAAAGCTATAATATCAGGGCGTAAACTAGGCTATATTTTATCCTGGTATTCCCACGGAAACGGGAACTACGCGGGTAAAACGACTAAAACTGAAGCGAAGCGAGGGCGGGTTGCTAGTATTATAGTATAAGGAAATAATAACAATTAGCCACAAACTCTTCCCTATTATTACTATACCTTGTATTCATCATCATAATTATATCAACCTACATAAGTCTCATTGTTGAAGTCGGGTCTCTTCCAAAATGGGAGTGAAATTCACTACTAAACCGCGCTGGTCAGGTTTTACGTCAAGTTTTCCTTTTCTTGCATAGATGAAAGCCAAATATCATATCTTTGCGTCGTCTTTTGCGGCACCCACGGGCAAGATATAGGGTGGTGAATTGTATTCTTACCCCGTTCACATACGAAAATTAATTTAATATTACTAGCTCTCTACAACCGATGCTGTATTAATGCAAGAGAAAGGAAAATTTGAATTAAAACCTTATACCGAAAAGTATGACCAGCGTGGTATAATAGTTCAAATTCCCTCTCGTAAAGGTGTACCGGACCCAACAGTGGGACATATATGGGCTGATATGATGATGGTGATGATGAAAGACTAGAAGTATTAACGTAAAGTATGCTATTAAGTGCATTGAATTATCTGATTTTTTATCAATAAATATCTATGCTTCACCTCCATGGATTACTTACGTATTTAATGATATTATTGTATTTGAACCTTTAATTTTTATTTATTATTTTTTAAAGAAGTTTGTAATAATGTTAATAATACATCAATCACAATTTTGGTTATATTAATAGTTGCAATGAAAACGGTGGCAGCCTAAAACTCTTAATGGCCTTAGTTATACTATATCTTGCCAGATTGTCTTTGGAATCCAAATTCAATCCAAATAGTAGCTCAGATTAGACGAGATGAAGTCTTTTGGTGGGCATATGGAAGTTTCATATGGTGTTCTTGTATTATATTCAACATCTTAGTGTTTTAATGTGTTATATTAAATAATTTTGATGATATTTTATGCTGGGGTAGGTATAGTGTAATTTGAATCAAAATTCAAAGATTCCTTTAACAGCGTCCATAATACTGTTGAAGATGACTTTCTGATAATCCTGACAGATAATTATTAATATTAAGAAGCTGATAATTTGTAAAGAAAATTATAACTCGAAACGGGCAAAAATGGCTCATGTTAGTAACTGATTGCCAAGACAAAAAAAAAGACGAAGAAAAGACGTGTTCAAACAAACAAACACCCCATCTTTATAATAGTAATAATATTATCTATACACATGTAATCATTTAGTATGATAGTACAAATTTAAACATTTATGCGAAAATATTATCGAAATCAGATATATGTTTGTCATTATGAGTACATTACGCTCCCTTATGTTTTATGTATAGGTACAAATTTTAATCCAATAAATATGTTTTAAATTCAGTCTTCTTTCCTATTGTAAAATTATAAGCTGAAAATGATGGGCTCATTAAAATGTAGCAAGCATAAAAAATTATTTCTATCTTATTAACATACAGTACGAGCTCCTTTTACATTTGAAAGATAATTGGCATACTACATTACGGTGGTGAGATAGGTTGACATATTCTACTTCAGGTTTTTCTTCTCTAGCTATGAAATTAATGCTCTTATTATTTCCCACATAATGGCGTAATAAGAATACAATACCTTACTTGCCTGTGGGAGTCGTAAGAATCGACTATCGTGTCACCAGGGGATTGAACAGCAATCCTCTTTTCCGAAGTGTATAACACTTTACTGCCGACACAATCACGTTTGCCAAAGGTGCCGATAACGGCAATAATCCCTCCATTGAATGGCCGCACCACATGACATTTTAAGGAGAGATCTACGTCCAGGAGTAGACGGTAAAAAGCGCTCTATACAAATTCAGTAGTCAGCGGTGTAACTGTATCTCTGGCATTGCAAAGGTCCATTTGCAGCAGTATGCGCTGCTTGCTAATTTTCCATCATAAGCGATAAAAAAGTTAACGAAAGTCAGTACCAATGCTTTCAATATAAAAGATATCTATTTTACCTTATACGTTAACTGCAGAAGATAGCGGCGTGTGTTTACATAAGTGGTTATCTACCTATTCAGTGAATCATGAGGACTTGAGGAGTAAACGCATTCTCATTATGACGTAAATTGTATCAAATTATCAAGGATATTATAAATAAAGTATCTTATCTGTTGTTTACTAGATATAATCGTGCATTAAAATAAATAACATCAAAGCCTTGAAATATATCAACAGATTTTTACCCGGGGCTTTGTCCGAAAGAAAGCAATATATTATTTTTTACCGTTTAAATTTTTAATTAAACAACGTAAAAGAACTAAATAAAGTAAAACAAATATGTGACTTGCTTATTATATTAAGTGCGTATTATCCTTACTAATATTATAAATACAAAAGTAAGTTTGTTTGTTTGTTTTTTTACGCTTTCACGCTTAAACCACTGGACCGGTTTCAAAAATTCTTTCACCAATGGAAAGCTACAATATCAGGGAGTAACGTAGGCTATATTTTATTGCATATATTGTTGCTTCCGCGACTTGATTGTACGGGCCCATCAGAATATTAGCGGTGTAGTATCATGTTTACTGTAACCATAAGTTGAGACGGGCACCATATTTTGGCCTCACATATTCGACTCCTTGCTTTTAGTTAGTAGTTCTTATTTCTTTCGTTGGTGTCTATATTGTGTGAGGTTTACAAAATAAAATTTCTTTCTTTCTCTTTCTGTTGGTGAAGGAGTAAGAATACAATACGCCATTCCTATCCTGCCCATGATTGTCATAAAACACGACGACAAGATATTTGGGATAATATATATGCATAATATGTAACGAATTAATTACCTTTTATCGTTCTGAAATTTAATTAAAAACGAAAAAAAAGAGGTAAAATCTTAACCAAATCTATGGCTTTACTCGTATAAACACATAGTCATAATTTTCTTAGCTTCTATAAGTATCATAATAAGGTAAGGTTTTCCCCCAAAATGGAAAAGTGATTTGCATATTATATTAAGTTGATCAAATAACTTGTTATAAAATTTTGTTGCGATTATCCTCTCTCGTGTGGTGAAGGAGTAAAAATACAATTCATCATTCCTATTTCGACTGTGGCTGTCGTAAAAGATGACCATGGAATATTATATGTATGTAGTTAATGTACATAAAGGATATCATCTATGCAGGAGAAGGATAGACGAAATAAAAATCCTTTTTTTAGGTGGCAGACCATGGTACCTCGCGAACCGTCCAAGCTATCCGATGCGACAAGAAAGGTCAGTGAATGGGCCCATAGTCCGTCGGGTGCGTACCTCTTACAAACCCCAAGTGGGGGGCCACTGATACCTGACTTTGTCATCAGTGACGAAATAAAACTCTGTACGAACTCGTCTGACTAGCGTAATATAGGGGATCGATTTCCCTCCTAGTATGAAGGAGGCGCATCCAGCAGTGAGACATATGTATAAGAGCTGCGATGATGATATTCTCTTGCGATAACGTTAACTGTGTACTTATATATCTGAAAAGCAGTGTTATCTCAGGCAAAAAACCAGGGGTTTACCGTTGAAACAATTCTAATTTCGAATTCGATTCAATTTCAATCTCGCCAAATTTATATTTGGTATTCTTAAACAATGATTTCTGATGTTTACGCGAGTATTATACATTTTAAATAAAACTACTTACGTACATGGTCACTGGTAGACTGAAGTCCACCCGTGACCATGAACGCTGTAAAGTGTTCGAAACGTCGGGTAATCAAAAATCAAATACAAACGCGATAAAATCCGTAAAGTAGTTTTATTTAAAATTCTTAAACAAAATCGAAAATGAATTCTTCGCATTTGCCGTAGTTATTTTCACCAAATGTGTCGTAATTTATTACTTCAAATTAATAACGTTAGCGCACTCGATAACCACAAAGCCGTTTTTTTTAAATTGTGCAACATTAACGATTTTAAACTACATGAAAATCACGTCGGTAGTAGCAAATATCGGACCTAATCGACGAGAGTCGAATTCATTTAGTTTAAAATAATGGCACCAAATTTGATCCCAATCGTGCTCTAGTGTCAAATTCGAGCTACGATTGGATTTAGGATTGGAATCGAGATTCAAGCACACAGAACTGTCTACGAACGATACCTCCGTATCGAGTTCGATCTCTAGTTTAACATTCTAACATTCTTCCATCAGTCGGTTTATAAGACTTCCAAGGGAAAGTAAGAGATGGTCACACATTATACTTTTAACTCGTTACCACACGGATACAGTTTAGCTTAGTGTGTCATTTTCTCTTGTAATAAAGGAGGCTTGTCCCTAACAGTGACGTGACGCGTAAAATGAACAGCAAGTTCTTGGAATCTAATATTTTGAGTTGCATGAACTTTTATTTTATCGTTAATTACTATCGCGTTAATTACTTTCGTCTGCAGATGACCATAGAGGACGGCTTCTGAGAACGTATTTTTATTTACTTAGGTCAATATTCTATGTATATCTTTATACATAAATTTCTTGTGTACGTGTGTATGTCACTAAACTCTTCCTAAACAGCTGGACCGATGTTGATGAAACTTTTTGCATGTGTTCAAGGGGATTCGAGAATTATTATTAATTAGACATATTATTAATTAGATTCATAATTGAATGGATTTTATTTGAACAGAACAACGTTTGTTGGGTCAGCTAGTCTTTATCTATACCAATGAATAAAATTGGAGTGTCTGTTTGTAATGTCAAAATAATATACTTTTTTCATGCTCACACGGTTATTTGCACGACACCTATGCCTAAAATAGCAATTAAAAAATTTTTGTCTGTCTGTCTGTTTGTTCCGGGTAATCTTCAAAACGGCTGGACCGATTTCTAAAATTCTTTCACCAATGGAAAGCTATAATATCAGGGCGTAAACTAGGCTATATTTTATCCCGGTATTCCCACGGGAACGGGAACTATGCTGATAAAATGACTATAACCTATAACCGAAGCGAAGCGAGGGCGGGTTGCTAGTCTTATATATAAATTTCTAGCGTACGTGTGTATGTCACTGAACTCCTCCAAAACGGCTGGACCGATGTTGATGAAATTTTATGTGTGTGTTCAATAGATGGCACTGCTGTCGATTTCAAGGAGAATTCCTTTTATTTTATTAGAACATCTGTTGGGTCAGCTAGTCAATATACATTAAATGCATTACATTAAGTGTGGTACATTCTTATAGTATTAAAAGAAACAAACAAGCAAACACTTGCATTTCATATAATTGTACTTCTTTTGTGATTATGAAATGACATGATGAATAATGATATCGATTATCTGTGTTATTAATAAGATTAAATAAAACAAACACATTACTAATTTTATAAAACCCTTACCTAACCCTTACCCTTAAAAAATTTTTGTCTGTCTGTCTGTCTGTTTGTTCCAGGTAATCTTCAAAACGACTGGACTGATTTCAAAAATTCTTTCACCAATGGAAAGCTATAATATCAGGGCGTAAACTAGGCTATATTTTATCCCGGTATTCTCACGGGAACGGGAACGGGAACTACGCGAGTAAAACGACTAAAACCGAAGCGAAGCGAGGGCGGGTTGCTAATTTCAGTAGTATAATCTTTACTATGCAGTATTAGTAGTATTATCAACGAGTAGGTACTACAATTTGTGATAATAATTACTACTTCTCACCCTAACACGAATATGCTCCTATGATGTAAATGTTTAGTCATTCACTGCACGGATTAGGTAATGTTTAAGAGAGCGACCTAGTGTCGTGGATTCGAGTCCAAAGCAGGACAACATTTGGTGCGATACACAAATTCTTGTTCTAAGTTTGAGTGTAGTTTGTTTCTGTTAATTATTGTTAGTTTCACTTGGAGTAAAAGACGATTAAGGGAAATAATATGCATACGTCATATGTGTAGGAGAAGAAAAAGTCAAAATAAAAACATATATCAACCCATCTGGCCAGCATGGTATAGTATATGAATTTTCTTCCCATTGGGGAGGTGGCTCAAGCCCAGCAGTGGGACATGTATGAGTTAAACGAATTATATGTTTATAACGATCCACGCAATACATGGATTTCCTTAGTGCAGGAAAAAAATATACTAAAAAAAATTACAGCTGAAATATAATTATGTTTTAATGCTGTATAGTTTCCCGGTTAATCCATTGGTAATTTATTTCTATCATTTATTGTATTATATAAGCCAAAGTACCATTTGACACTAACATCTATATATAAAGGAAAACCAATCACGGATTAGAGGAACGAGTGCGAAAATTGTAATTTTCGCTCATAACAAAATATAGCTGAGAGGAACATCGCAAGGTTTTAGCAGATTGATATTGACCTGCATTATTCTTCCGCCAGATATGTAAAACAAAATTGTCATACGCCGTCTGTACCAATGGTTAACTTATTTGCTATAAAACTCAAAAAAGTATTCATAGGATTTTACAAGGTCTTTGATTAAGTAATTTCGAGCATCGTCTATCTTAAATGAAGTATAAGGTTTTGTTTATGGTTTAAAAACTATACCAAGACATCAGTTATTTGTCATTAGTCTCCTGTTTAATACTAAATGGAAATCAAATAAGAAACTACCAATAATTTTGACTAAAATTATAATTCGTCTAATTGTATAATATGTCATCCCAATAATATTTTTGAGCCATTATGTAGACATCATAAAGACTACAAAGGGATATAATATACAAATCAGTAATGCAAGAGAAGGGATACTCGACATAAAACCCTATGCCAATACATCTAACCGGCGAGGTATAGTAGGTCAATCCATTTAGGTCCAGGTAGGTTCAGATCCAGGTAGGTCTTCCATTGTGGAGGAAGTCCGAGGCCAGCAGTGGTAAGTGCCACTGGCCTCGGACTATATGGGTTCAAATGATGATGATTGTGTGATATGTGTTAGCTAATTTTATTTATGTAAAATAACATAGGAATTTCTTATGTAGCCTTCAGCTGTTAATAGAATACGTTATAAAAAAAAATTTAAATTGTTTTCTGAAGCCTTTACGGAGTACAATACATTCCAAAAACATCCACAACAAGTATTCGTTTTAAATACTAGTAAATCTTGCTTGCGCAAGTACTATTTAGGTAGTAAGACGATTAACTTACTTTAGGTGTGGAGCCTTCGTGAAAGGAACTAGGGCGCGGGGCGGGGCCGGTTGCTACGCAGTCCACAGGAACACTGTAGTCAGCGCAAAGTGCCGCCTGCAATAAAACAGAATAATAAATTTAAGGAACTTATGTTTAATATGATTTCAGTTTCATTAACAGATTGTGCACTATTTATTAAGAATATTTTATAACTTTACAGACTTATGGTGTCGAAGTTCAAACAATATGTTATTTACTTCCTTTCCAAAGATTGCCGTAAAAGTCATTGAGGGTCATTAGTAGATTGTAGGCTCTCCGTGTGGTGACAGAGGCAGAATACAAATCACCACCCCCTCTTGTGCATATAATAGCTATGCAAGAGAAGTAAAACTCGAAACAAAATCCTATGCCAACACGTCTGACTAGTATGGTATGGTTTAATATGGAACACATAGCCGATGTGAACCACCGCCGTCACACTAAGTCTGCAGTCTGTGAACATAGCCAGGACCGCGCCCGCTATAATATCAGATTTTATAAACCACAAATCCTCAAAAAAGAACAGCGATACCTGCCTAGAATGGTACTCGAGGCTATTGAGATAAAAAAAACACAAAAATTTCAATAGAGAAGATGGCTAGGTGTTACTATCAAGCTGGGATTCTGTTATTAACATTATTAAAAATAAATCCAAAAAGACCACCACAAGACTGCGAGACACTGTGAGCTCTTATTGTATAGATTTGACCCACAATAATAATAGCTAAAGATAATTTTATAAATTAAAACCTCTTAGTAACATAACGTAAGCCGCCTTTAAAATTAATTTTAATTTAGCATCATGTCACCTGACTTTTCTTGCCGGATCTTTCTCAGTGTGGCCATGTTCCGATACGGTGGTAGTATACTAGATTGTTATATTTTTCAAATATAATTACTATTGATTTTAATGTTAAATAATTACTAACCATAAACAATATAATTTTTTCATATAGAATCATTTTCTTCTTAGACTGGCAATAAATTTAGCTTACTCCGGAACTGTTCCGTAATGTACAAGTCATTGTACTGCACGAACGTACGCAACTCTTAAAAAATAAATAGGTAATTATGACGGTTTGTGCATTCAAATGGTGTCACAACACATTTGAAAAATATAAAAAGATTATTAATATTACTTTTAAAGGTAATTCGACGATATATGTTAATAAAAACAAAATTTGATTTCGCAGTTTGTATAGTGGTGTGCGTGTGTAATCGTCTGCGCGCCATTAGTATTTTTAGATTCAAATTTTGAAAGTTCGAAGTATTGACACTATCCTTCTATACGTTATTATTCTAAGATATATATATATATATATATATATATATATATTGCATGCATTCTGACCATTCTGATTCTGCCGTAAGTCTATTTAAGAATATTTCAAGCGATAACATATCCTATTTTTTATAAACACCAACCTAAACATCCGTAGTATCATTATAAATTTTCATTTACCTTAAAATATCCACCACAAAGTAAGGAAGCACATTACGCGGTCACATATTACGGTTAGGATCTCTAATTTAAAATGCATATTAAAATTAATGGCCACTTCTACGACCGGCCGACGGCTTACAATACATTACATTAGGAAGAGAAATTCTAAAATAAACAAATTGATTCTAAGTACTTATAGGATAGATCCAATAAATACGTAAAGGGGGACACAAAGGAACCCCCATTTGCAAAGAGGCAAAATTAATTGGACGCAATTATCTTTTTGTTTTGCCTCCGATTAAACTTTTGGTAGCCATTATTTATATACTTACAAACTCTACCTACTGTTGTTATAGCCCCGTTATTTTTGAATATAATATATATTTCTATTATAAAACTATAGAATAATAAATTTAGTGGAAATAAAAATAGATTACCCCGTAGAATTTTGGAATTAGAAACTCACTCTAACTTCATGGAATTTTTGCCCTCGCTTCGCTTCGGTTTCAGTCGTCTTAACCGCGTATTTTCCGTTCCCTGGGAATACCGAGATAAAATATAGCCTATGTTACTCCCTGATTTACAGCTTTCCATTGGGAAAAGAATTTTTGAAATCGGTTCTGTGGTAAGCGTGAAAGCGTAACAAACAAACAAACTTACTTTCGCATTTAGAATATTAGTAAGGATCTATCTGCCCGCATAAAGTTGCTAAGTATTAAAAAAGGCATACAAAATACTCCAGGTTTTTTTTTTGTTTTAAAAGGCACTCAATTCAATTCAGGAATGATCATTTACGAAGTTCACATCAAATTGAATCCATAAAACACAATTTTGCCGTGAAACAGTAATAGACATGTATAAATCTTCGCGTACTTATATTTATATTATTATTAGGATAGGTTTTTTTTTATATATATGTGACTTATTATTATGCCACGGGCTATGATAGGTCAAGATTTGCATTCTCAAAGAGTGTTGACGTCAGGTAAGTATGATCCGTAATATGGACTATAAACTGAGCCAAATTATTAGCAGTTCCGTCTTTCTTCCAACTGTGGAAGAAAATTAGGACTTGCTAAGCTGGCTCCCTAGATTACCATAA
The DNA here is from genome assembly GCA_032191425.1 of Lymantria dispar. NCBI lineage: Eukaryota > Metazoa > Arthropoda > Insecta > Lepidoptera > Erebidae > Lymantria > Lymantria dispar. The sequence goes on along the minus strand of CM063452.1, from coordinate 22,549,021 downwards.
AGTATGAGAACGATTACATACTAAATTACTATTTTTAGTAAGTTGTTTTAACGAGGAATAAGAATATTCTAGAAAATCCGCATTCCTAAGAGATTATTTAGATGGTTGTAGTTTAACCATCTTGAATTGGGATAGCACGGTGGACTCTATTGTAAACCCACACGTTTTGAGTGACTTCCGGTACTAATTAAATTAACCATCTGTCTCTTAATCGGTCAATCAACATTTAATATGGGATATAGGCGTCCCCAAGGTAATCTTATACTTGATTTACATGCCCAATGGGTTGTTCATCGCAGCTGATAATATTAATTACATAGAACTGTACTGCTACCCATTTTTTTAGTGTTCCTAGATAAAGTAAAGAGTGGTAAGGGATTGTATTTTTAACCCATTACCACAGGGAGAATGAGACACTAAAAGAAGCTTTATAAAAATCTACATGTTATTTATTATCATTACTATCTGAAACACGTAAATCCGTAGAAAAACGAATGTAACCGAGGTAGCACGAAAAATAAACACGATGAAGTGTTAATGGGCAGGCTACATCACTTGACAAATAAACAACCGCTGGAGAAGAAAGGTTCTCGAGTGGTGACCACGTATCGGACGACGCAGTGTAGGACTTTCCGCCACTAGATGAACCGACGACGTGGTGAAAGTAGCTGGGAGTCGTTGGATACAGGCGCCACAGGACCGTACTTTGTGGCGACACATGAGGCAGGCCTAAGTCCAATAGTGGACAGCCTATCGCCGCAGACTACCTCGCTCGTATTTTAATGGAGGTTATAGTTTCATAGTGAGCACATTTAGAAAAAAAGCAGTTATCGCTGTGAATGTTTAGGTTAGTTTGTATTTCCATGCTATACAAAGAAAAGAACTTAAAAAGTTTTCAAAAATACTTGTTGCACTATTTTATTTATTGAACTATTTTTATACGATGATAATGACACATACATTTTAAATAGCACCTAAAGCTATTTAAATATTGATGTTACATATTCAATGCTACATAACATCAAGCATTGACGTTATACGTCAGAGATTGCTTTTGGTGTAACCTAAAATTTCAATTTTATTGTCAAAAATGTGTATGTCTTTTAAAAAAGGTACTTAGATGTCTAAGTAAAGGTTTAAAAAAAACCTCTAACTATAAAGTATTTTCTAGAACCAGGCTTCAAAATAAAAAAAAAATCTTAAAGTATTAACCTTTTTTTTTAGGCATGGGTTGCGGTCGGTGCGCTCCTCGCACCACTCCGTCCGGGGCGACAGAGGGGCGTAAGCACGCACACCTAGGGTTACTTGTCGTCAGTGGTCGGCCCGACGGAATAGCCCCTATTTGGGGTACCCTCCCATCGACCGACGTCCCTCCCTCGGGGAGGACGTTGGTCTTTCCTCACGCAGTCGGCTTCTCGGCGGGTAACGGACTAATCCCCGGTCACGTCACCCGCGGCCTCGGCTAGGGCGGCATGAGGCGCAGGTATTCGCGCCTGCGCCGCCCCAGTCGCCGGCGGCGGATCGCCTCATCGAGGCTGCGCTCCTCACGCAGGCGATCTGCCGCCTCCTTCCGCGAGACTACTGCTTCGCAGAAGGGTACGACCGCGTCCCAGTTCCTGACGCTGCCGACTATCGATGGCAATGGTCGGCATCGATGATTACGACGAGTTCAGGGGGCTGCTCTGCCCAAGCGTCACAGACCTCGAGCGTATGCTGCGCCGTTTCCTCGTCGCAATTGCGGTGGTGGCAGGACGGTGTACTCTCCCTCCTAACGAAAGTATTAACCTATAACGACAGGTCGTCTTATAAAGAAAATATTAGTATGTATTTAGAATAAAGCTTTAAAAGAAACCAACTATAAAGAATTTTCTCGAACGGATAAAAAGAATTTTAAATGAAAATTGTTTCTAAAATATTTACTTATAATTTCGTTTTATAAAGAAGATATTAGTATTTAGATTAGTAAGTAAAGGTTTAAAAGAAACCAACTATAAAGAACTTTCTCGAACCAGTCCTTTATATGAAAATTCTTCTTAAATAATTTATCTATAATGACATATCGTTAAGTACTCTATAGGTATTCAAACGCGAGCATAGTTATGATATTGAGTTATGCAGACAGCCTGCAGATGATGCCTTGGGATGCGTCTGGCTATTTCTATATATTATCTTATAGATTATGAATTCAAGATTAGAGGTACATATGTGCAACGTTAATTAATATTAACACGAATACCTAAACAAAAGCAAATACTGTTTCAACAAACGAAATAAAACTATTTTATTTTTCTATTTAAATTACGAGATGATACAATCCTCTCCTTTTCCGTGTGGTAACGAATTAAGAATACAGAGTTCACAACATCATTTCTTGTAGGTAGATGTCGTAAAAATTGGCTTAGGGATATATGAAGATAACATCTATGCAAAAGAAGAAAAACTCAATATACTTAAAACTAGGGTTTTAAGTATATTGAGTTTTTCTTTTTTACCAAAAAAATACTAAAGTTTTTCGAGTAATTGTACTCTATTATTTATGTGAAGTACGTAATAATACTTATTTCGTACGAGTTGATTAATATTAAAAAGAAACAGCAATTTTTAATCTGTTAAAAACAATTATTTATTTACTTTGATATAGTAAATCGTACTTTATTTATAATAATAATAATCGTTTATTTCAGATATAAAAATCCATATACAATAGTCAATACAATAATCACATAAAAGGTATCTTATAAAATTAATTAAAATTACACTACAAATACACTGTAAAGGGGTGTCTAAAATCTAGGTGTGTATATATATATATATATAAAAATAATAATAATAAATATCTCCATTGCACATATTATGCTGCGTCACTTTCTGTTTTGGTCCATGTGAACAGAAATCCATCGTTTAAACAATGGGCTTCCTATGTCGTCAAAGATAGCCATAAGTATCCTATTGGATGAGCAGCGCAGTCTATCCCAATAAGAGGCAACGCGTGATCTAATTACAGCAAAAAAGTCGGGGACCCCTGCGTCAGCGAACATGCCCGACGCACTGCAGTGCCATGGTAGTTTCATCAGAGCCCTAAATACATTATTGTATTGGACTCTTATTCTGCCCATTGCCTTTTGCGTGAACGTTGTCCACAATTGACACGTATACATGCCCAAACAATACGCCTTGAAAAATGTTACCTTTACGTCCTCGCTGCATTTCGAAAATCGGCGAACGAGCATGTTGCCTCTGACAGCAAGGGCCCTCCGCTCCCGCTCAATGTCCCTGTCATCTTGTAGTCTTTCAGTCAGTAAGGGTCCTAATTATCTAAACTGCTTAACAGTGCTAACCACTGTGCCGTTCAAATACACCTCGGGTATCCTGCCCGGATCCCGGCCCGCCGCGAAGACCATTTTGTGTCGGACACAGAGCATTTTTTTCTTGATAAATTAACCAATGTACTTTTGCCGTGTGGTGACGGAGTAAAAACCACATATTTGTTACACTATACCACAAATATATTGTATCACCAGACCATTTCTTGCTCCTGGGTGTCGTAAAAGTAAGGGATATAATATGCAGATAATCCCTGCAACACAAGAAAAACTCGACATAAAATCCTATACTAACTCGTCTGACTAGCGTAGTATATTTGATCAATTTCCCTTCCATTACAGAGGAAGCTCGAGCCTTAAGTATGTTCCACATTAACTGAGACGAACAAATGAATGAATGAATTTAGCAATCTTCTCGTAAACGAGATGATTCCAATGCTAAGTAGTAAATGTGGACCATAAAAATACCACATTATGCCACTGCCGTTTAAAACTGTTCCTTCTAATCTTCATGAAAAGAAGAACATATCTGTACCAATAGTTTCAATAGGTAGTGCTCGCGAGATAAAATAGGACTATTTTCACCTGAATCAAAAGTTTGTAGGTATATGCGAGACAATAATAGCAACGATTTTGCACTGCAAATATTCTATAAAACAAACCGTTTCTTAAAATTTAGATGACTACAGTCAAAGTTAAAATCAGTTGACGAGGACCCCTCCAATCAGATTATTATGAGTCACAGTTCACTAGAGCGGATAGATAAAATTATCAACGACAAAGGGCGAACGGCCCTCCCTAATAGCTAATTATTTTATCAACTGTCCACAGCTCCGTGACGCTTTCAACTTTAGAGAGTTGAAACTTGAGTTTATCAGGAGGCAACGTTTATAACCTGTATTTGTCATGAGTTGGTCTATGATTAATATATGTATAGAATTGTCATGTCATAAACAGACGACAGCATTGGGGAGATCATATTATTATACATTTAGAGTAACAGGGGAAGGATTAATACATTTCGCATTTTAGATATATTTTTGTCTTCAGAGTGATGGCTGGTTCGCCGTTATCATCATTATCTCAGCTCATATACGGTCGCCCTACTGCAGGGATGGAGCCTGCTCCACAAAAGGAGGAGTATAGAGTTTTATTTAGCGTCACAGGCAGAATAGCAGTGAAGTGAATACTTAAAAGTGAATACTTTCCGTGTGGTGACGAAGTAAGAATACAAATCACCCTCTCCTTCTCTTACCCGTCTCCTTCTCTTACCCTTACACTCCTTATCTTACCCGTGAGTCTCGTAAAAGATGACAAAGGATTATAATACGTATATGGCATCTATTCAAGAGAAGGAAAGCTCGAAACAAAACCCTATGTCAACTTGTCTGACCAGCATGGTAAAGTCAATTGCCCTCCTATCATGGAGGAGACTCGAGCCCAGCAGTGGGATGTATTTGAGCCGATATGATAATAAATACTTGAACCATCACCAAACGGAGATGGTTACAGAACTCTGTATCAATATAGTGAAGGAATGACCAAATTAGGATAGTAGCAGTGCAGCATTCTAATTGCACTTCTATCAGGGACAAAATATGGGGGTTAGGGATTGTATTCTTACTCCGTTACTACACAGAAATTTACTTCATCAATACTTGATAAATTTCAGTTGGTAGTAATCTTCTTCTATGGCTCACCGTTGCGTACAAAATATCCTTGTAGATCAGATTACCCAGCCGAATTGACAAATAGTTTCAAGCGTTTCTTCTTTTTAAATAGGTGGTGGTTGTAAAATTTGCATCATTATCATGGAGCTTATCGCCGTCCAATGCTGGAAGTAAGCTGGTCTCATATTTTACCACAAAGCGCGGTCTTGTGCCGCCTGCATCCAATTAGGCCTAGCAACTTTCACCAAGTCGTCGATTCATCTAGTTCGGTATTCGACACTGCGTCGTCCAATACGTAGTCGCCACTCGAGATACTTTCTTCCCCAGTGCTAAGATCGGTTTGTTGAGCGATGTGGTCAGCCTATTACCACTTCAGCATGGAATTAGAATTTATTATAATTATGAAAAAGCGTGATCTAACTTTATAATAACCGCTAAAGCACGTACAGAAATACATATTAAAAAAAACAGAAAACCTGTCAAGCACAAGGGACACGCCTACAAAATTTTCCATTATGTTAATCCTTCAAACAATAGCCCCACTAACTACCTATCGATCTTAGCCACCAGCGCACCATAGAATCATAAGCGAATGATTTATTAACCTCTGGATTTGTAAGTTTAATGGTGCGAAATGAACGATAAAGATTAGCCTTCATGAATATTAAAGCTGCGTAGTTTAGCCAGTCTATTATAGACCTTTGATATAAATGTTCTGGTATAAACTTGAAATTACTATATTTAGAATATATCATCATTATCATCATTTCAGCTCATATACACTCCACCATTGGGCTCGATACTGCTCCACAATAGGATGGAAATGGAACTAGTACACCATGATCAAACTTTAGTAGATCAAGTGATGTAAAATTTAAAAAAAAAATTACAATTTTTCATCTCTACTATAGATTTTATCTCTATACTAGCTGACCCAACAGGCTCTGTTTTGTTCAATTAAAAAAAAGTAATTCTCTTTTAAATTGGTCGCAGCGCCACCTACCGTGTCCAAATAGTAATTTAAACCATTCTTGAACCCACTTGAACACGCACAAAAGTTCATCAAAATCGGTCCAGTCGTTTAGAAGGAGTTCAAATACACGAACAGAAGATTTATATACCTATATAAAGACAAGTAACCCGCCTTCGCTTTACTTTGGTTTCACTCGCCTTACCCGCGTAGTTCCCGTGGGAATACCGGGATAAAATATAGCCTATATTACTCTCTGATACCTACTATAGCTTTCATTGATAAAAGAATTTTTGAAATAAGTTCAGTGGTTTAAGCGTGAAAGCGTAACAAACAAACTTACTTTCGCATTTATAATATTAGTAAGGATTATCAGAAGCTTTATTTGAAGTGATGCATAATTTGAGCATAAACATATCCATATTTTGCCAGTAAATATATTTAGATATCGATTATATGAAGCCAGCAAATATCAATCTCGGATGCACACGATATATTAGATATTCTAAAGTTTAATTAACTAGTCCCCTATTGAAACCTGTCAGTTTATAGATTCAATAGCAGACCTTCGGATGCTATACTAGATATTAAATCAATTTGAACCTGGGATTATCTCCATTGTATCGGCCGGTGCATTTCTAGATGTACGAACAGATAAAATATATCTATACTAATTTATATAGACTGATTGTTACTTTGTTTACTTTATCATCATCTCAGCCCATATACGTCCCATTGTTAGGCTTGGACCTCCTCCACAATGGGAGAGAAATTGACCTAATATTCCACACTGGTCAGACGTGTTGGAATAGGGTTTTATTTCGAGGTTCCTTCTTTTGTATCGTTGTTATCTGCATATATCCCTTAGTAGACTTTTACGACACCCATGGGAGATTTTTTAACTTAAATTAATTTTAATTCTTAACTTTAATTCTTAACTTAATTTAAGAAAACTCAGGTAACATGATGCTAAATTAAAGCCTTAACTTTAATTTAGCATCATGTTACCTGAGTTTTCTTGCCGGATCTTTCTCAGTGTGACCGTGTTCCGAACCGGTGGTAGTATACTAGATTATTAGTTAGTTTTTAAATATAATTACTATTAATTTTAATGTTTAATTATTACTAACCATAAACAATATAATTTTTTCATATAGAATCATTTTCTTCTTACACTGGCAATAAATTTTGTATCAAAATGTGGGTCAATATTTAATAACTAATTTCTGTATCGGGTAGATAATTATAAATTTTCTGCAGTAACGATGACTTGTTGGACGTGAGACATCTTAGTCCACCCGTGACCTTGAACGCTGTAAAGTGTTCGAAACGTCGGGTAATCAAAAATCAAATACAAACGCGATAAAATCCGTAAAGTAGTTTTATTTAAAATGTATAATACTCGCGTAAACATCAGAAATCATTAAACAATAATATATTTTACGCAGTATGAAGGAATACGATTTTGTCAAGGATTCGCCAGATTTTGCGAAGGCCTTCGCTATCCGTTTGATCATCTGTCTGTCAACTGAACATCATGAACAGTAATTGACAGTTGAAATTTATTGTACTATTATTACTAAGCTATACGTAGTAAAAAAAAGTTTGTGCGTGTACTTATGTATACTCTAGTGATGTAATGAATGTTCGCATTCGCATTCGCGAATATTCGCAAATTTTTTGACATTCGCATTCATATTCGCAAGGAATGATGCGAATGTTTTGCGAATGTATTTGACAAAATGAAAGGAAATTATTATGTAACTATACATTGGCTTCTAGATGATTTCATATATCCTTTCTTTACGCGAGTATTAGGCGTTAAAGTATGAAATTGCCGTTTTAAACTAATAAATTAAAACCATTTTTGGTTTATAAAACAGATTTCATTAATCAAAGTATTTACCCTCGTTATCTATACATTTATCTGCCATCTAATTGCAAGATCATTTAACCTTTGCAATAAAACTCTGGGGTCCTGGACTCCACAAACTGTGTGAAGGTATTTTTTACTGATTCCTCGGAAGAATTTTTTTTTCCGTGAAAAATTGTCCAATTTGCGGAAAAAATGGTAGTCGGTTGTAGTTTCGCCATCATTGTCCGGAGTTCTGCACAGTAGACATCTGCGTTTATTGTTTGACCAGATCTGAGGAAGCTGTAGTGAATTACACCATGAAGTGACCACCAAACAGTTACCATCACCTTTCTATGGGTAAGCTTCGCTTTAGGGCATTGATGTGACGTTTGACCTGGAGTCAGCTATTACGTTGTTCACTTGCGATTATCATAAAGAATCCACTTTTCATCACACGTCACAATCTGGTCCAAAATCCCTTCATTTCTATAACGGTTTGACAGGATTAGGCAAGTTCCAATGCGCGCAGCTCTCTGCAGATCAGTCAAATCATGTGGCACCCATTTTATTTATTTATTTTTTTAAGTTGCTTTATTTTACCGATTTGGTCCAAATGGGTAAATATTGTGTGTATGCTATCATTAAATCATGCCGCTAATTCCTTGGTAGTTTGACTTGGATCGACTCCCACCATCACCTTCAATTCATCGTTAGGTATTTACCTTAGTGGCTGGTCTTCCTCGTGGTTCATTCTTCAAATCCCAGTTTTTACTATGAAAGCGGTTAAACCAAAAACCCACGGTGATTTCGTTAGCCGTATCCTCTCCAAACACAGCATTGACATTACGAGCCGCTTCTGCTGCGATAATCCCGTATCGTCAGAACTCGTATTCGAAAATTACTCGATTTTCGCCGTATCCATGTTCACTTTAAAAGCCGAATGTAAAAACAATTGAACGTCAAACGATCAAATGTCATACATTGTACGTTATAGTTTTCGTTTGAAAACAGATTCACTTTGATATCTGACACCATGCAGGTTTAATTTTAATTCAAAGTGGCCAGTACGTTAAAACGGCAATTTCAAATTTAAACCCCTATTATTTTTTATCATACGACTTGCATTTAACATTTCCCGCGTCACAAATTGTAAAATTAGTCCAAACTTCACTAATATGTGCTTTACTTATGTTTGTATAATATCACTTCAATATGCAATAATAATAACCTAACCTCAAATCAAAACGAATATTTTGAATGAAACTATCTAGTTTCAATCATTCAACTTGTAACGGTTAACCGCGCCTATGTTCGGCTTAAACATGGCTTTTTTTTTGTTTTAAACCTGGCTGATATGAAATGTCAAACCCGTATGAAATTTTGCACGCGCTTTATTTGAAAGTCAATATTCGCATTCGCGAATATTGAAAATGAATATTCGCATTCGTATTCGCATTCGCGAATGTGATAATTCTAACATTCGTTACATCCCTAGTATACACATAAGAAATTATACTTGTTTGGCGTAGCAAGATAAAAATCTTTCTAAGAATGTTATTCTATATTTGCAGAAAAAACAACACTAATAATAGAAAAAGAGGTATTTAGTACATTGAAAGTTTTATTATAACGCATTATCTAGTTGGCATTTGTGATGGTATGCGCGCCCATCGCAAAAAAGATGATTGGCTAATTTCAGGGTTTCGGTTTTTCGTGACGGTGTACTTACCTGACAGAATCAGATGAAATTAGCCCCGTTCGATGAAAAACAACAACATACATACCTACTAATATTTGTAATGACATGTGGAACTAATTCAAAGTTAAACAAATCCTCATGAAATACCAACAGTAGTTAACGACCGCAGAACTGTGGCAACGGGGATATTTCATTTAATTACATGTTTGGTAACCAAAACCTTACCGATCATGATTCAATAATGGAACAAATGGATTAAGCGAATATAGTGGATCAGACGAGTAGTAATGAAATTATTATCGATTTTATTTTCGTTTGTTGTGTTAACAATTCGTACATGATCGGCCTATTTCGTTTTTTTAGTTGCAGGCTATAGTGCGTCGCACACCGTCCTATCCGTCTGGGACGATAGAAGGCGCCGAACAGGGCCATAGCCTGCCGCGTCACTGGTACCCAGCTAAAATAACAATAATAAAGTCGATAATTTTGAACGTTTTCAATATCAATCAATCAGTTTATAAACATCCTCTACTACACGATGGCCTCTCCAAAAGAGGATAACATTATAGTCGACACGGAAATTGGCGGCCATGTTTGGTCTTAGAAGTTTCCCAGGATAGTACTTGTTTTGAACGTTTCTTTAGTCAAATATCATGGGACGTGCGGGAAAGTAATGATGGTTCGTTGTATTCTTAATCCATGATCAAAAGAAGAAATTAAAATTAATGTTAGTCCCACTTAGTAAACTTGGAGTAACAACTCGATAATAATTTTTGCTCAGGCTTTTAATCAAGGAAACAGTGATATCTTTATTTTATTGGATTAAAAGGGCGACTAGTAATATAATAATATACGTAATACGTCACAGAATGAGAGTAATAATTCAGAATCTGTATAAAGTGATAAAAAACACATGTTTTATTCACAAGAGACACATAAATATAGCGAAAAAGTCGTGTCCAAAGGGTAACAAGTCGAAACAACTTTAATTTCCGGTAAATTAACATTTCGGCAGTGTTCTCTGAGACAGGAAACGAAATGTGCCCTTTGAATTAATGTGAGCTCTTTCACAATAATATGTTTAAATCTTTTTGCTTACCAATTTGGATGTTGAAAACATAACAATTTCAAAAACAGGAATATGTTTTATCAATCAAGTGAAACAATGGCCCATTGGTCATCGTTACATTAATGTGGGAATGTAAAGTTATTTAATGAGTATCACCATTTCGGCTAATATACTTCCTACTCTTAAGTTCAAATCTTCTCCACAATAGGAGGGAAATTGACCTACTATACGCTGGTCAGATGTGTTGTATTTTGAGTTTTCTTTTTTGCATAAATGTTATATACGTATTAATTCCTTTAGGTGTCTTTTACGACACCCGCGGACTAGAGAGGGGTGGTAAATTGTATTTTTACTATGGAGTAAGGATACAATACACATGATACATCACACTGAAATAAAGATATTTTCCAACTGAAAATTGCAATATAAATTGGATAAATTAAAAAGAAAAGATTTTAAATAAGCCAAGTATATCGTATATGCTTATTGCAAAGCTGAAGGCTTTTCCTTCTGCGTGAATAGAATATCCTGAACTAGTAGATTTGTAGCTCAGAGGACAGGTGCTTAAAAAGGATAACCCCAATTTTACGAGCTGTTGTTTTTTAAAAGAATTTTCATACTGATTTAGCATTATTCCAAGAAAATCGTTAATAGATTTTAATAGCCAATTCGTCAACCGAAATATCAAACTTTTTGAGAATATGAGTTCGTATACACATCTATTTTACACAGGCGCACGTATGTATGTTAACGGAAAACCAAATCATCGCCATATTGCAAGTAATTTTCATCACTTAAGTCAGCCTATTACCTACTGTCTTCCTATACACAGTTGTATATTTCAAGGTGACTAGTAAGAATTGCTTCAGAAAATTTCAAAGCAAGTCAATAATAATTAAATATTATTGAATTTCAATAATATTTTATTATTGAATCTCTTTCGAATTTATCTTATTATTACGACTCAGAATTCAACTTTACTCACGCTCGGCAATGACCTGTTAAAATTATTAACCTGTCGATGGAATAGATAAAGGATTGAGATTAAACAAAAAAAAAATACGCCATGTACTTCGAGTCTTAATATACTTAAAATCACTATTTCAAGCAACAAATAGAATATAATAAATAAAACTATTTTTACGAATTTTATCGCGACGATTCAAACACTTTTCAGCGTTCACGGTTACAGGCGGACTAAGATGTCTCACGTCCACCAAGTTATTGTTATTACAGAGATTTACATCTACCGGCTACAGAATTAGTTATTAAGTTTTGCTCACAATTTGATACAAATTTATTGCCTGAAAGATTTGAATTGCTTGAAATTGCCTAAAAGAAAATAATTTTACATAAAAAAAATAACACTTTTTGGTCAATATTTTTACATACATATATTACATATATATATATTAACGCCTCTTTCCCATAAGGGTAGTCAGAGACTACTTCCCTCCACTTGCTTCGATTTTGACATACCACTTTCGCCTCCTCCACGTCCACTAATCTCCTCATGCGTATTTTCGATTTAGGGTACTTCTAACCGGGCCTTTCTTAAAAAAGTCCCCATTTTTGATCGTGGAACGTCCACCTTGGTCTCCCCCTTCCAACACTTCCGTGCACATTCGCCCTATAGATTCCCCTTGTCAGTCTCCTTTTATTCATTAAATATTAACATTATGGTAATTACATATTATATTATGACAATTTATAAAACTAACAAATCTAATATGTCTATCACTAAAAGAAGCATTTGCTTTGAAACATCAGATTGCAAATATTCTAACCTATTAATCCTTGTCAGTCTTTTCATTATCCGTATAAACATTAGCATAGTTAATCGTACCACAGCGAAGCATTCTGAGCTACGGATGTCCAGCCCCCCTTGCCGCATTGACCACATTCAATCGCTCGGACTTTGCACCCCTCAACCTCAGACATCGAGAACCCTTCAGGGAATTTCGAACATCCAGGAACGGTTTTTTAATTCCGAGTATATTGCAGTTGCACAATGTAGTGAATAGATAAGAATGAACTCTTTTGTTGCATTCCCTTGGTATGATGGGATAGCTCTGCTTATAGCGAATGTCCATTGTGAAATGCTGATTAATCTCAGTCTACGTGATAGTATTTATAATAGTGAGTACGGCATATTGATTCTGATTTCTGATATAATAGTATACTGTATATTTTAGCAGTGACCTGCCCCAGTGCCGCAGAGGCTGTAGAACATAATTATTATGTCTATATGTTTTGGCTGTCGTAGGATATATATTAGGAGATCTTGTAGTATGGAAATATATTAGTTTGATTTTATGTTAATTACAAACTAAAATATTTTTTTTTGTAGACAACATTGATAACTTCTCATTTCATGTAAAAATGAAAATATTTTGTTTAGGAATTATACGTGGCAGGGCATATAAAATTGTGCGTATGGAAATTGAGTGATTAAGTCAACTCCAGCAATTTTAAAGCGTTAATTTATTACGGCAACTCCTAAGATATTCATTTAAATTATATTTTGTAAAAGATTATAATAATGTGTATAAAATATCTAAATTAACTAACACATTTAAATAGATAATAATTAGTACTGGTCCCTTCTAAATAGCTTTGCAATTACAGCATGATCGTCTTTAAAAGGTAGAACGGTTATATTAAGCTATCCTTAACAAATAGATGCTATCGCGATTTTTTTTGATGATCTTATTTGGAGAGGACAATTACATACTTAAACTTTTCACATCACTGTATCTATGGATAAAAACCGTATTTAAAATCCATTCAGTAATTTTAAAGATTATCGCGAACAGACAAACATAGGTACAGACGTGACGGAGGATCTAAATTTATAATATGTAGGGTTACTAAGCGTTACGTAGAAGTTGACATTAAAGGATAACTTATAGAAACAAAATGACCAAATTTATCTTAGTTTAGATCCATATAACATTGCAAAAACAAATACCGGAATAGGTATAAACGCATTATTTAGTGAATAATTTAACAATTTTAAAATCACGAGCGTAGCTAATATTAATAGACCCTAAAAGCTATTGCAACCAGTAGCGGCTGGTGGGTCATAAAAGTAGTGGTGCACTTTACTTGCTTGCTAAGTATTAAGAACAAAAATTGCAGTAGAAAAGATTATATAAAAAAATATATTTTTCTATTATTTTTGAACTCATTATATTTTGTAGCTCTACAGGTGAAGAAACATGTGTTTTTGCTGTTCACCTAAAAATATTTATAAAAGAGTGCAAATCAAAAAATATTTTGATTTGCACTATTTTATTTAATTTAAAGAAGGCTTTCGGTACATTTCTATGAACATCTTTTGTCTCACGCACTAGGTGTATTAACTAATTAACTCATAACTAATACAAGTTGTATTGGCAGTGGCAGTCACCGTGCGCTCGTCTAATTTCGAACATCCAGGAACGGTTTTTTAATTCCAAGTATATTGCAGTTGCACAATGTAGTGAATAGATAAGAATGAACTCTGTATTATCTAATGTATATGTGTATTAACTAATTAACTCATAACTAATACAAGTTGTATTGGCAGTGGCAGTCACCGTGCGCTCGTCTAAGCGCACGAGATTTTTTTTACAGGGCAAATAAGTTTTAATAGTTTAGTAAAGCGCTTAAATTGTTTCGTCATAATTAGAAATTTTAATTTGTTATATGTTTTTGTATGTTTAAAGAATAAATATTAATATGGTAATTTAAAAATAAAAATGAACTAACATTGTGTAATTTTTAGATCTTTTGAATTCCTGGTTCAGCGCACTTAAGGTACAGCCGCCACTAATTGCAACCTCTAGCGTCAACATACTCATGATATGTCGATATTTGGAAAACTTTCGAATATTAAAATACCAGAAAGGTAATACATATCAAGTTTCAGTAAACTTTGCCTTCAGGTATAAACTTTATTATCAAAAGTTATTTTCAGGTATAACCAAATTGATGACGGTCGAATAGGAGAATACCAAACAAAATAATCTTCATTACAGTTCAGTCTGTATCAACGTTCTGCATTGAGATAGCGAATTTCAAGCTAATTCCAAATGAAACTCTTGCGGGATTACGAATTCTACGGATTCCCTGAAGACTGACCCTTGAATCGATCGAGATATTAGAATATCTAGTGAAAATACTCTTTGTATTTTAAGTATATTGAACTATTTGAATAATAATTTCGTTCAAATTACTGAAATTTAGCACGTAATTTTCTAGGTTATTTATAAAATATTATTTTCTCCGTGTGGTGAGTAAAAATATACTTCACCACCCTTTATATTGCCCGTGGGTGTCGTAAAAGATGACCAAGGGATAAAATATGCATATAGCATCTATGCAAGAGAAGGAAAACTCAAAATAAAATTCTATACTAATTCGCCTGACCAGCGTGGTGTAGTAGGCCAATTTCTATCCCGTTGTGGAGGAGGCTCGAGCCCAGCAGTGGGACGTATATGAGCTGTGATGATGATGAAGCAAAAAATTATGTTAAATGCTAAATTTCAGTAATTTAGATAACAGGATTATGTCATTTTTTAATATAATTTTATCAGAGAAGTATTAAATCAGAACAAAGTATCGGGGGGCACGGCAGTGCCCCGCCAAGTCGAATAAAAACGCAAAACTGTCGTAACATATTTTTCTCGAAGCAATTCAGCCCATTTTCGACTTCCTATAACTTCATTGTGAATAAAACTAGCAGCTTGAATTTTTAGTAACCCAGCAGGCATTGTAAATACATGGTATATTTCAAATTTCATTTAATTTGAACCAACAGTTAAAGAACTATAACGTAAATGTTTTCTAATATGTTGTGTGTTGAACATCTGTTGTAAAAAAGGGCTATTCAACCTATTCGTTCATTCACATCAGGTGTGAGGGAAATTGACCTACTATTCCACGCTGGTCAAACGTATTGTTATAGGGTTTTGTATCGAGTTTTCTCTTTCGTTGATGTTATCTGCATATACCCCTTGGTCGTCTTTTTCGACACTTACGGGTAAGAGAGGGGGTGGTTAATTGTATTCTTACTACGTAACCACACAGATAAAGAGAGACATTCATCATCATCATCATCATTTCACCCTATTGCCGTCTACTGCTGGACGTGGGCCTCCCTCATGTTACGCCACAATGTGCGGTCCTGTGCCGCCTGCTTCCAACGACGCCCAGCAACTTTCACTAGATCGTCGGTCCACCTAGAGAGACAATAATTACGAGAAATTTGTTATCACATTATGTCTGATCACACAAGCCTATGAGCCGATTGGAACGGTTAACGGTTTCTAATAGGCGTGGATTCGAATACCACCTATAGTAAACACTTTTCGCTGTTAAACAACTTTTTATCAATTTCATTTAGTTATTTAATAGTATTAAGAACCTTCTAAAGCTGAAATTTGTTTATATTTTGTATGTCTTAACCTTAGATGCGAGTTATTTAGTTATTTGGTTATTTGACCGCCAAATCATTAGTAAAAGTAAGTACACCCGTACTGATATCATAAATGCAGAATTTTATATATTATCTTCATTACTTGTCCTTTAAAACATTGGAACGAATATAAATAAAAATTGACACAAAATCGATTATAATCTATATAGATAAGGTAATAATTGAATAAATGAGATGGCTAATGGCCGATATTTTATGCACTTAATATGTAATATATGGATAGTAAGATTGCCAGTGATTGATATAATTATATTGGATAAAACTAAACATATCATTATCTATGACGTGCGAATAACAAACAGATAACCTTTTGGCAATTAAATATTATCAGGGTTCAAAATCTATTTACTTTTATGACAAAACTGTTTTGTTCTTTATTTAAAGTATTTTATTGCATGCCGTAATTTACTCATCGACTAGTTTTCTGACATGGATGTTCAAAAATAGGAAAGAATAAATAGTTTTTTAATAGAGGTCTTTATATTGAATACATAATTTCCTTCATTTATTCATTTAAGAACGTTTGATTATTTATTTGTAGCACTCACTAGGTGTCGCTGCCAATCGTCGCTTCAAGAAATTAGCTTTTTGAAGTGAAAGCTTCTATAGGGAAGTTTGCAGTAAATTCCTGAATGTCGTCATCAACATGGTCACGCGCTTGAGCGCTAACATTATATCTGTAGCTATAAGTAAATATAATTTATTACGTAGAGCCAGCTGTGTATGTATACAGGTGTATCAGGTTATGGGGCCACTATTCTAGTATGTTGTAGTTTAACGGTCCTAGATCATAATTAGAATGTACATTACACAAAAAACAATATAACATAAAAGTTATAGTGATTACAAAAAAATGTGTCTAAGAGTCTATGCCTTAAATGTTACGTATTATGTAGGCATGTACAAAATACATGTAGGGATGTAAAGCTTCGACAGTATAATTTCATTTATTAATACCTAGAATTGCGCAAACGTTTCATCCATCCGACGTCCTCGTCACGTCCTCGACGAAGAGGACGACATTATCACACTCGCTCAACAAAGAGCCTACACGGCCCGCGAGGACTTAACAAATAAATATCCGCGGTTCCGCCCTCGCCGTCGAGGTGCGAAACCGCGCCGCGCAAAAGTCACCACTAAAAACGTGGGCACGCCCACTTTGCCTCCAGCGACGCCCCAAGCCGAGGTCCGTTCCCCACAGGGGGAGCCCTTGGGCGATGTCGCTTAGCATACTTTTCTCCGGGTTGAGAGCCCTCAGCGCTCACCCATAGTCCGCGTCAAGCTGTCAAGGCCATCTGCGGCCAACAGCTGTACACACACAAAAATAATAAAAAAAAAAAGCAAACGTTTCAATAACATCGTAGGTACAACGGTGAGCGGTCAACGGTCATAGGCCGATCAGCTGTTTTAAAGCGAAGTTTGACTTGCTTATGTGAATGTAATCATTGATTTATTCAATTTCTAATGAACATTTAACAAAGTACGAATATGTTGCAGATTAAGTATCATTGACTTTATACATTTCAATCAGATTTACACGAAAAAGCGATGACGAAATTGAAAACTTTACATGTCTCTAATTCCTTAACGAATCGATATTTTTCGTTCAAATTTTTGCATGGGTTCCTACCACCATTGCCTAGCTCCCTTTTGACCAGTTGCCCCATAACCTTATACAGTACATAAATATATTCGAAAATCACAACTGTTCAAAGTTCTAACTTTTCTCTTCTGTCAGCAGTCCTTAAGACTGCATTTTTTTAAATTATAACAACAGCGGCTGTTGAGTCAGCAGGGATTTTATAAAGCTAAAAATATTATTGTATGCAATAAAATTCTATTTTAATTTTTTTATAATTTCAGCATTTGCGTTTTGACAATAAAGTCTACAATATTTTATGTTTAATAGTAAAATCATCTACATAACATTATTTTATGGGGCTTTTAGCTCAATAATAGATACCATTAAGGTACAAATGTGATAAGAATAAATATAAATGGAAGAAAAAATATAATTTATCACTACCACTTACTAACGTTTACCCCAACACTTAGTCGAAGGGAAAAATCTGGAGATAAAACCATGATAAATTATCTCTATGATACCATCGACTTAAAGTGTAACGGCTATAAATTCCCCATAAATATAGTATAGTAGTAGTCCTTAGGGTTGCCATTAGATATATTTAAAAAATGATTTTTTTGGTTACTAACCTAAAAATTCATTCCGAATGTCACAAATTCACTTCACATGTTGAAGGAGAAAGCTCCACAAGTGGTTGCTACAAATATAACGATGCAATTTAGAATGTTCACTAATCAGGTAGACAAATTAATAAAAATCGCAATAAAATGGTTGATATATATGGTACAGGATCGGGCTTTGTGCTTTTATCTGTAACCTACGAGTACGTCTAGAAGTTAACAATGAAGGACAGATAAAAGGATTTTATTAATAAACATACAAATGTTTCTCTATCTATATATCCATTCTTTAGTCTATTGACGTCCATTGCTGGTAATAGCCATTGCCAGCTCGCAGAAAATCAACAGTAGTAGCTTCGTTCGGTGAGCGAGAGAGTCAGCAGTCCAACTTTCTGAGGGTGTTTGCGAGTGGTGAGTTTTGCAGACGCCTTTAGTATCACTGAACCTCATTGCACGCATTCTTTCCACTTTCATCCTTTTCTTCACGGTAGACAGCGGCCTAGCAAAGATCCATGAGTATCAGCATCACTTACCATCAACTGTACTATTTGCTCATTTGTCACCGTTTGTAATAAAAAAAAAGAATAATTGTGGTAACATAATTTGCAGGCAGGTTGGATAGCGCCGTTTATGTTATGCCCCGTCTACATGTTGGCCGAGCGTAGGCGAGCGATGGCCAACGCCAACGTGTGTACACCCGATTTGGCTTAGTTGGCCAACGCTCGCCGTCGCTCGCCTAGTTGGCCGAGTGAATACAAGCGCCAACGTGTGGACAGCTGATTTGTCTTCACTCGCCGTCGCTCGTGATCACTTGCCTCACTTCGCCTCGGTGTCGATTTTTGTGCACAAATCAAAAGCGCTCGTCTGCGCTCGGCCAATGCCGTCCACACGTTGGCCTGCTCGCCATTACACGGTTGATATCCATCGCTGTTAGACGCGTTTAATGTGATAATGTCGCTTAACACAAAAATATAGTTTCAATTTTGCACCACTACTTCTAGATACGCGACGTAAATAATTAGATCCAAGTCACCATAGGGTGATTTGGATCTAATTATTTACGTCACTATAGATATAGATCTAATTATTATAGGTAACATATAGATGTTACCTATAATATCAAAAAGTATCTTCATCATTCATCATCATTTCAGCCCATATACGTCCTACTGTTGGGCTCGAGCCTCCTCCACAATAGGAGGGAAACTGACCTTACTATTCCATGCTAGTCAGACAGGTTGCTATAGGGCTTTATTTCGAGTTTTTCTTTCCTTGCATAGATGTTATATGCGTATATAATACATATTCCTTAGGCGTCTTTTATGACATCCACGCGCAAGATAGGGAGTGGTGAATTGTATTCTTACACCGTCACCACACGGATATATCTTACATTGTTCTATTTCTGTGAATACTCAGTATCAACCACCTCCTTTTTTTCCCACTTTACTGCGGTATACACTGAGATAATAGTTATATACGCTCATTAAATAATTAGCTGAAACTGTAGCGACGTCTATTTCAACGTCCGTAGTGTTTTAGTGCACAATGAACACTGACTGAGGCCAACGTGTGGACAACTCTACAAATACTCGTCTACGTTGGCCACTCGCATTGGCGTTCGCTACACTTGTCCAACGTGTGGACGCCAGCACTTGCTTTGTACCCATTTGCCGACGCTCGCGTTGGCCTAAGCTCGGCCAACATGTGCACGGGGCATAATGTTTCTTTTAACTTGTTTTCATTAATCCCACGATAAAATAAAGAGGTAATGACGCATTGTATTCTTAACCCATCACCTCATTGGGTTATGTTTTGTAACCCATGTTTCTTATTATTCTCATAAGTATAAACAGACCTTATTTGTTTTACACTGTATGAACTTTTGTAATCTAACACTGATTACAAAAGTTAAAAGTCAATAAATAATGATAATAAATAAAAAATACAAAGGGGACATAACCTAGTATATAAACACTATAAATATGAAATCATCAGACGATATTACTACAGACGATTTTCCTTAACCCACGCCGGAATGATCAACTTGGAACACCTTTACGATTACACGTCGGCCCAACGACGGAGGCAACGTATGGGTGGGTTACAGGTGTGCGTGCTTACGCCCCTCTGTCGCCCCGGACGGAACCGGGTGGCGGGTGCGACGACCGTAGCCCACCCCGAAAAAACCGCCCTCCATCAACGGATTGATGTCTACTGTTGGACATAGGCGTCCACGTTGTCATCATTTCTTATCTCAATTACTTGGGGCCCACTTTATATATACCTACTCTTTAATATGAACCTAGCGTTAACCGTCTTTGGGAATGTTATTGTTGACAACAGGTGGATTTGTCCCAGGTTTATGTGGAGATTTTAGTCATCTTTTACGACATCCATGATCAATGTAAATGTTGGTAATATTCCTAATTACACAGCAGGGACAAAGGCAGACATGAAGAGATATCATTATTACCATGCTTAGCAGAAAAGCCGACGATCGCAGGTGATGCTGTGAGCTTCTCAAGTGAGCGCGATTGCCCAATCCCCTGATATTCCTTAGCCTATTTTTATGATGTCAAGTAGGGGTGGTAAAATATTATATTTTTAATCCATTACCATACGGTATGGCAACTTTAGTACATTACATTTAATTCAAGTAACATTATTAAAGTAAGCCGACGCAATATGCCATCTTCTTCCATACGGTCCTATCAGACGTCATCTCTGCAGTCACTCCCAGACTACCCATGTCATGCCTCACGCAGTCCATCCATTTTTCCCTCGGTCTCCCTTTACCACTAAAGCCTTCAATATTCATACCCAAAACTTTTCTCACAACATTACTTTCATCCCGCCTCATCACATGTCCATACCATGTCAGCCGTTCACTCTTTAACTTTTCCGTCACTGGCGCAACTTTCAAACTTTATTATAGTAAGGTATTAATGTATATTATTTCGAAGATGATGGCTTGATGATATTATTTACTCATAGTATATGACTACAATATACCTACAGTGGACCCTCGGTATTCCGACAAACGTTTTGCTCGGCAGTGTCGGACTATCGAATTTGTCGGATTATAGAGTACTGCCTAAGACCCTATAGTCCGGCATTTTTACAAAAAAGTACCTTGTAATCCAAAAGGTATGTATACGTAATATGCAATGAATAAACTAACCTATGAACATACGATAGGCCGTACTGCTATTACATGGAGTCAAATTCAAACTAAAAACAATCAGATTCAAAACATAAGCACAATAGTGATGGCGCTTACACGTTGTATCCTGTTTAAACATACATTAGCAAAGATTGACGAAAAAATATTCTTGATCCCAATAGTGGGGATGGGCAATCTTTCTGAAAAAGATCGATTCTTGAATCGATTTGAATCGTCGTCCAAAGAATCGATTCACAATAAAATCGAGGTCTGAAGGATCGATCCCCGATTAATCGATCTATCGATCTTTTTTTTGAGTTTTCTTCCAATTCTATACGAAGTATTTTTTCTGGCGGGATTGTGATGACCTTTTTTTTAGGAAATCTGGAGAGAGTAATGTCTTACAATAATATAGATATGAATCGATTGAAAACGGAACACTAGTATCGAAGAATCGCTTTTGAAGTATGGGGTACCTTTCTTCTAGTAGGATTGTGATGAGGTTTTTTTTATAGGACATCTGAAAGTGTCTCATATCTTATCTTAGTATCGAATGGACAGAAAAAAAATCGAATGTCGATTTTAAAGGGAGAAAGATCGATTCACTGAATCGATTCAGTACAACATATCAATTTAAAAATCGATCTTTTGGGCCTGAAAAATCGATTCTTCGATTAATCGATCTCAGATCGCCATCCCTACCTAATAGATATGTCGGATTACAAGGGGCGCCGGATTGGACAGGGGCCGGATTACCGCGGGTCCACTGTATATACTAATCTGAATATCTTTATATTACAACCCTATCCATACTATCAGTTGTGAATAGACTCATGTTCCACGCATATATCACTTTGATGAACCAGCGACTATCGGCGTATAGTCACTGATTTATTTCGTGTCAGTACAAGCCTGTCGTCCCTTTGTGCTACAGTGGTAAATAAATTGCCTGTTATGATAGAAGATAATATGGTAAGTTCATAAACGTTGGCAGGAAACAGGAGCCAGTAGGTTTATATCGTCAAATCAAGAACAGCCATACATCATTTTTTTCTGTTTTAGAGTTTCATACCCAAAGGGTAAAAACGGGACCCTATTACTTAGACTTCGCTGTCTGTCCGTCCGTCTGTCTATCACCAGGCTATATGTCAAGAACCGTGACAGCTAGAAAATTGATATTTTTAGAAATTATTTATTTCTGTTGCCGCTATAATAACAAATACTAAAAACAAAATAACACAAATATTTAATAAACAACAAACGCGATTTTTATAGATAATGGTAGGGAATCCTACGTGCGCGACGCCGACTCGTCCTTTTTTTTCTCGAAACGACTCGTAGCACTTTTGACCCTATAAAAGCTCGAGCCGCCTCCACAATAAGAGAGAAATTGTCTACTACATCACGCTGGTCAGACGTATTGGTGTAGGGTTTTATTTCGAGTTTTTCTTCTCTTGCATAGATGTTATAAGCATATTATATCCCTTAGTCGACTTTTACGACATTCACGGGCAGTACAGGGAGCGGTGAATTGTATTCTTACTCCGTCAACACACGAATGGAGCCAATTTATAATACGCCTATATTGTAATGGCCAAGTTATTAGAATTAAAGTTGTGTAATATTGATACGATAACTATAAATCATCATCACCAAGATCATCGCAGCCCACATACATCCCACTGTTGGGCTCGAGCCTCCTGCACAACGGAAGAGAATTTGACCTGCTATACCATGCTGGTCAAACATTTTGATATATGGTTTCATTTCAAGTTTTCCTTCTTTTACACAGATGTTATGTGCATATTATATCCCATAGTCGTCTTTTACGATATCCACGAACAACTTTTGCAATATGTACTATGTAAGAAGAGTACATATTCTGTCCTATAGATAGGCTTTCATTCTGAGCTTGCCTTCCCTTGTACAGATCTTTTAGATTTCATCTCATATATGATACGTCTCGCTGTTGGACCCGAACCACCTCCTTTATGTGCAACTATAAATATTGTTAGGTAATTGATTAAATAACAATTTATAACAAGGTCGTTGAGTACATGCTTCCATAGGTATTATTTAAAATAACTGACTTGGTTTGATATAAGATTTCACAACTTTTATGCGGAAGAATCGTATTACGTGACTTTGAATTTTTTGTATTTTGTGTTTATTATAGCATTCAGTGTAGGTTATTTCTAAGTTAAAAGACGTTTAACAACGTTAAAATCGTTATAAATATTTAATTGCATATCACGTCCGATAAACTAAAGATCTATATAATGCGTGCTAACTGTATATCAACTAAAATAACACAAATATTCTATAAATTTTCATACTTTAATAGATTAGATTTAAGAGAGCCGGCAGTCCAACTTTCTACGGATGTTTGCCTGTGGTGGGTTTCAGTGATGCTTTGAGTATCACCGAAACTCATTGCACGCATTCACACTCCTTTCAATTTCTCCGTAGTAGGCAGTGGCCTAGCTGTGCCCCTGGTATTGCAAAGGTCCATGAACGGCAGCAACACTTACCATCAGGTGTACTGTTTTCTCGTCTGCCACCGTATAAAATAGAAAAAAGAATATCCAAATAATAATAGGTTTTCACGTTTCAAGCACTAAATCGATTTTATAAATACCTTCATCACTGAAAAATTACATTACAACGAGTATCTTAGGCCATATTTTATCTACTTATGTATTCTCATGGGAATGGAAATTACGTGTAATACCCCGGGAATTTGCTAGTAAAATATATATTTCAGTGGAATACCATGTCAACTGTATATTTCTGTAGATCTCGTACCTGTCTTGGACGTCGTATTTATCTGCCCATTCGATAAACGATAGGGCCTGTTATTAGGGTCTAATCATCGCCCATTATATTGATCTCTCAATATATGTACACGTAGGTACATGTAATAAGTATTGATATTCTTCTTTGGTAGTAACTTAAAGTATGTTCTTTATTTATTCTACTAAAGTTAGGATAATGTTTCCACTCAGCCATTTATCAAAGTTTGGGATACCAGTGATGAACATAGTTCTCTTCGAGAAAGCATATTGGACAGTCCTGTGATTTTGTTTGATATTATTTCTTTTTTATCTATAAAAAATATTAAATACTCATAAGTATATTAACAAATACTATTATAATATCATCATGATTATCGTTTTGCCGTGTAGTGACGTAATCACTTCACTTTCACTCCCATCGTGCAGGAAGCCGAGCCTGACAGTGGACCTTACGTGGACGGAGATAATTATCATCCTGCTCTTTTTTTAATTACTTTGGGTCAACTTGATATATGTTCTTCTTTCATAGTACATATTCCACAAGTTTTGGCAATAATTTTAAGTCCGTCGCCCGCCTGACGTCAACACTCCTTAGAAATGTATCTGTCGACCAGATGGCAGAAGATGGAGTTGGCCCAGGTTGATGTAAAGCTTTTAGCCGTCTTTTAGGACGCCTACGAGTATATAAGGGTTGGTAGAATTCGTAGCCGCCACCATACAGCACAATTAATTCTAACAATTCTTACTAATACTATAAATGCGAAAGTAGGTTTGTTTGTTTGTTAGCTTGCTTGCTGCTTTGCTTTCACACTTAAACCACCGAACCGATTTCATAAATTCTTTCATCAATGGAAAGCTATAATATCAGGGAGTAACATAGGCTATACTTTATCCCGGTATTCCCACGGGAAAGGGAACTACGCTGGTAAGGCGACCCGAAGAGAGGGCGGGGTGCTAGTTATTTCTATAAAATAAAGTAAATTAAGAATTTATTCAGAAGCTTATTGAAGTAACCCATTGCCGGTAGATAATTCATCTGGTCTGCTGGCAGCATTGCCATTTAACCTGGCAAACTCTGTGCCAAGTAAAGCCTGATTATATCGTATTTTATCGCAAAACGACATAATAATTTCTTCAAACGACGAGTAGTCTTTAGTTACGAAACCTAAATATAAGTGAATAAAAAATACGCCTTCCCCATACACTTTTGAAAACATCACCTGCGTTGCGTTTCTTTTTATTACCCCTGCGTATGATGTGCCTTTTACGAACTCCCTCTGTTACGCAGTAGACTGTTAACCCTTTGCTTTTTGTCAGTATACAGATGCTTAAAATTAGAGATCCTTTAATATTTAAATTTATTGTAAACATCAGGAAGAAATTTATTTTTAATCCGTCACTACACGGGAACAAGAATATAACCTTCGTATAACCAATACTAAAATACAAATATATCAATAAAGAATGAGATTCGCTTACTGTGTCAAGACTGCCGAGAAGATTATTGAAGTGAGAGAATATTACCAACAAAAGAGTTGATATTTCTGTCAAGAGGCTCATTGTGAAGCGTCACATCTGTGGCAGATGACAGATACTTGTGGGGACTACCACGCTTTCTATTCCTTGTCATATTCATGAGTTGAAAATTTCCTTTTGTTAGCATTTTCTGAGATGTTAAGATTCTAATGTTGATTGTTGTTTGAATATCCTCTTAGTGTTAATTGTTTGTGTTGAGAGACCTCTATATAGGTGTATATTAATTAGATACATAAATTACATATATTAAAATTGGAAAAGAGTTATTTTTGTACATTGTATAAATTGAAGATAACTGTCATATTGGTAGGAAAAATAAGCAAAATAATTCTAGAAGACTCACATTGACTTCATTTAATTTAACAGCTAAGCGAAATAATGAAAATGACAAAATAGAGAAGAGAATGTAAGATAATTTCTTTCCAAATTTTTATATTCATTGCATCGCAACTTGCTTGCTATTTTAAATCCAAATTATTACGACAAAAGGTAACCAAAGTAATGTTAATAAATTTGGCTGTGGTAATATATTACTTCGCGTGGTGACTAAGTACAACTAGGAACTCTCTTTGTAAAAAACGGCTAAAGGATGTAACATAAATAACATATGCAAGAGAAAGAGAACTGGATACAAAACCCGATACCGTTTGACCAACGTGGTATAGGAGATCCCTTTCATAAAGGAGGAGGCCCGAGCCGAATATTGGAACATCATCATTCATCATTATTTCAGCTCATATAAGTTCCACTGTTGGGCTCGAGCCTCCTCCACAATAGGAGGGAAATTGACCTTACTTTACCATGTCAGACAGGTTGGTATAGGGTTTTCTTTCGAGATTTCTTTCTCTTGCATAAATGTAATATGTGTATTACTCGTCTTTTACGACATCCACGGGCAAGGTAGGGAGTGGTGATTTGTATTCTTACTCCGTCACCACAAGGAAATATGGGCTCTAGGGATGGGCACAAGGAAAAATGATGATGACGATGATGATGATGAATGCCTCTAAGAAATTACTTCCACGTTGTTCTATTAAAACAAGGTCAAATATGACTGCTAAATACATTTGCAAATAAGCAAAAAGCTGTTTTACGTTTACTCAGTTACCAATTAGTTATGTTTTAAAATACCTATAACTACATTTTCGTCTGTAATTTAGTTACGCTGACTTCAATTATTTATTTTGTGGACTTCGAATTTATTGTGTTGGCACAACTGTTATAAAATTATATTCAATACAGGTTTTTTGTTTTATACGTCAAAATAAATATTGTTGTTATATTATACCGAATAATAATAATGATACGCTTGTATTGAAGGGTTAAGAATACAACGTATGATCAACCCTTTCTACCACTTGGCTTTTGAAAGAACTGACTAAAGGAAAACCAACAGATTTGGCAGTTTTTTGTATTGCTTTTGGTGGCCAACTAGAAAACAGAAAACCTGATGAATATTTATAAGTTACAATGGTAAAATAATGGTGAACCAATGTACTTTGTTTACACAAAAAAGGTAACATCCCTAACTACAATCGCGTCGTATTGTTGCACTTTCCTTGCTTGGCAAGGTCTATGTACAATGAAATAGTAGACGTCGATAAATTGATTGAATGATGCATGGAATAAAAATAATAAATACTATTATCATTGCTTTTTTTTTTTTTTTTTTTTGTGTGTGACTTAGTTGTTAGCCTCAGATGGCTGTGACAACTTTACCCGGACTGGTGGGTGAGCGCTGAGGGCTCTCAACCCGCTTAAAGTTAAGCGACCCATCCCGAGGGCACCCCCTGTGGGGTACGGACCTCGGCTCGGGCGGTCGCTGGCAAAGTGGGCACTCCCACGTTTATGAATTAGCATGCTATATTAATAAAACAAGGTCTTTGTCCGCCATTACGATCGCGTTATAGTACAGTTATATTACATATATTTACATACATATTATATATTACATAGAATACATTCAAATCTAAATTTAGTGTTGATTGCCGCTAAAACCGTAGGTCATATGAATAGCAATTATTACCCTATTTGAATATAAGGAATTATTTACAATTTCATTGTTTACTATTTTGTTGAGTGGAATCTTTTTGTATTAGTCTGGGTACACGGTAACAAATTTGACCATGAGCGCATAAAGTGTGTGTATTTGTTCTGCGTAGAAATCGTTGCTTTCTTGGAATCTATGTTTTTTTGTTCAAGATAATGTACAGCCACCACCCAATGCTGAACTTCCTATACCATGGTCGTCAGAGGAGTTCGATTGCTCATCGAGATTTTCTTCTCTTGCGGTGATTTTTAACTGTTCACGTCTCTTCGTCTCGTCTGTTACGATGACCTACGGGTGGACGGGATCAAATAAGGAATGGTGACTATGATATTCTTACTGTGTGACCTCATGGAAAAATTAACGTTCTTTATACTAATAATAGGGGTTTAAATATGAAATTGCCGATTTAACGTACAACGAAACTATAACAATTGAAATTTAAAAAATGTGACATTTGATCGTTCGACGTTCAGGACCCCAGAGTTCTATCGCAAAGGTTTAAATGAGCTTCCAATTAAATGGCAGAAATTAATAGATAACGAGGGTAAATACTTTGATCAAAGAAATCTGTTTTATGAACAAAATAAATGGTTTTATTTTATCAGTACGAAATGGCAATTTCATATTTAACCCCTATTAATTAGTAATTATAAATAGTATTCAAAGTAAACAGTTTTATGCTGGATTATTACGTCAATCGTACTTGTTCTAGTTTAAGCTAAGTACTTACAACTATTGCAGAACTCGCTGTTATTGTGTTAATCAAAGCAAATCTATTCTATCTGAAGTAATACAATTTGAATAGTGTCTAGACATAGTCAATTAGAATTACGTAAGTCAATCAAGTTAGCAATGATCCTTTTATATTTGGCAGGCTATGTCTGGGATACATACCGTCCCTGTTGTCATTACAACCTATATACGTCCCACTGTTGGGCTCGAACCTCCTCCAAAATAGAAAGGAAATTGACCTACTATACCATGCTTATCCGTGTGATGACGGAATAAAAATACAGTTCACCACTTCTTACCTTACCCGCGGATGTCGTAATTGATGATTAAGGGATATAGTAAGCATATAACATAGATATTATATGCTTACTATATCCCTTAGTCATCTGAGAAGAGAAGGAAAACTTGAAACAAAACTCTATATCAACCTATCTGATCAGCATGGTAGAGGTACAGTCACTGGGCGGCGACATTGGGCCTCTGTTTGCTGAACAGGGACTCGGTGCATACGTGCGTGCGACAGCAAGGCGGGTTGATAGTGGACCTTTCGTTCGCTAGCCCTGAGGTCGCCGCACGCGTGGGGAGCTGGTGCGTCGAGGAGGAGGTTGAGACTTTATTGGACCACCGGTATATCCGGATGGAGGTCTCCCTGACAATCCCGACGCCCAGCAGGGGTCACAGGGTGGCGGACGGAAGTCCCGCGTTCCCGCGATGGGCTGTGGGTCGCTTGGACCGGGACCTGCTGGCGAAGGCTGCCATCGTGCACTCGTGGCTGTCCTATGCCAACCAGTTGGACGGGGTGGACGCCGAGGCTGGCCGCATTCGCAGTGCGTTGACGCAAACTTGCGATGCGGCCATGTCCCGTGTACGGCGTCTACCCCCGAGGAGGGTTATCCACTGGCGATCCCGGGAGCTGGCGGACCTCCGGGCCGCGTGTAGTCGCGCCCGGAGGGCCTACACCCGCAGCCGGCGGCGCCATCGCAACGTGGAGCTGGAGAGCCAGCTCTATGAGGGCTACCGCAATGCGCGGTTGGCCTTCAGGCTGGCCGTCCGTGCCGCCAAGGACGTCAGTCGGCAGGAGATGCTGGACAGTCTCGACCGTGACCCCTGGGGTCGCCCCTATGGCGCGGCGCTGAGTAAGCTCCACGCACGGGGCTCTCCCCTCACCGAGACTCTCCAGCCCAGCCTCCTCACCCGGGTCGTCGAGGACCTGTTCCCACGACGGGCGTAACACACGCCCCCGGTCATGGCTCCGCCAAACACTGACCGGGAGGGCGACGACGACATTGTTCCGCCCATCACGGAACCCGAGATGGGGGCGGCGGTGGCGCGCATGCGCGGCAAATGCACCGCCCCCGAGCCCGACGGTATTCCAAACCGCGTGCTGACCCTGATCCTCGACCACCTGTGTCCCCGCCTCAGGGAACTGTTCGACGCGTGTTTAGCATCCGGGCGGTTCCCTGGGTGCTGGAAGGAGGGGAGGCTGGTTCTCCTGTCGAAGCCGGGACGGTCTCCGGAGTCGCCGTCGGCCTACAAGCCTATCGTGCTGCTCGATGACATGGGCAAGCTACTGGAGAGGGTAGTAGCCGCCCGCATCGAGCGGCACCTCGTCGGCACGGGGCCCGGTTTGTCGGACGCCCAGTTTGGGTTTAGGAGGGGTCGTTCGACTATCGAGACCCTGTTGCGCCTGAGGGCTGTGGCGACTGAGGCCGTCACCGGCGGGGGAGTGCTGCTGGTGGTGTCCCTAGATATTGCCAACGCATTCAATAGTCTGTCATTCAGCTGCGTCAGGGAGGCGCTCCGTTACCACGGAGTGCCAGCTTACCTGAGGCGGCTGGTGGCAGACTATTTGGAGGGGCGCAGCGTCCTCTACGCCAACCAAGTAGGGGACGTTGTGCGAGCGCCCATGACGTGCGGTGTTCCACAGGGGTCAGTCCTCGGACCCACCCTGTGGAACATCGGCTACGACTGGGCGTTGGGCGTTGCGGGGGAGCCTCCCGCCCGGGCTGGGCGTGATTTGTTACGCCGACGACACGCTCGTCACAGCCTGCAGTGGGACGCTACAAGAGGCGGTAAGCCTGGCGACTCTAGGCACCGAAGAGGTCGTCATGTGGATCGAGGCGCTGGGGTTGAGGGTGGCCCTGGACAAGACGGAGGCCCTCTTGTTCCATGGGCTCCGTATGGACCCTCCCATCGGCGTCTCGATCACCGTCCATTCGGTTGGGATCAGCATCCAGGCCCATATGAAGTACTTGGGCCTGGTGCTCGACGGGCGATGGTGGTTTCGGGAGCATTTCCACGGGCTCGACCCGCGGCTCGTGGCGTCCACAGAAGGCCGTGGCGGTCAGGATCATCCGCGGGTACCGCACGGTGGCGACGGAGGCGGCGTGCCTATTGGCCGGGACTCCCCCGTGGGACCTGGAGGCGGAAATGCTCGCCGGCCTGTATCGGCGGGTGTCGGGGGTGCGAGGGGCTCTCCCCAACACCGCCCTGGTGTTGTTTCCTTAAGGGAGCTCACCGCCTGGCGCGTCGACGCCCGCCGAGACGTTATCGCCCGTTGGGCAGACCGGCTGGAGAGACCTCGATACGCTGTCTGGACCGTGGAGGCCTTCCGGCCGGTGCTGATGCAGTGGTTGGAAAGGCGGCACGGTGTGCTCTCCTTTCGACTGGTACAGGTCTTGACGGGGCATGGATGCTGCGACAAGTACCTGTACACGTTTGCTAGGAGGGAGAGAACACCGTCCTGCCACCACTGCGATTGCGACGAGGACACGGCGCAGCATACGCTCGAGGTCTGTGCTGCTTGGGCAGAGCCGCGTCGTGAACTCGTCGCAATCATCGGTGCCGACCTGATGCTGCCGACCATCGCCAGGGAGATGCTCGACAGCGTCAGGAACTGGGACGTGGTCGCAGCCTTCTGCGAGAAAGTGATCTCACAAAAGGAGGCGTGGTCGCGTGCGCAAGGAGCACAGCCTCGACGAAGCGACCCGCCGCCAGTGACTGAGGCGGCGCAGGCGGGACTACCTGCGTGCCATGCCGCCCTAGCCGAGGCCGCGGGTGACGTGACCGGGGATTAGTCCGTCATCCGCCGAGAGGCCGATCACGTGAGGAAAGACAGACTTCCTCCCCGAGGGGGGGACGTCGGTCGATGGGAGGGTACCCCGGGTAGGGGGTATTCCGTCGGGCCGACCACTGATGACAAGTAACCCTGCTCCGGTGGTCGGCCCAACGACGAAGGCGACGTGAAGCGCCCCTCTGTCGCCCCGAACGGAGTGGTGCGTGGAACGCGCCGACCACAGCAGAATCAAAAAAAAAAAAAAAAAAGAGGTAAAGTCAATTTTTCTCCTATAATGGAGAAGGCTCGAGCCTAGCAGTGGGACGTATATGAGCTGTGATGATGATACCATGCTAGTCAACCGAATCGGTTGAAGGTTTTATTTAGAATTTTTTATTTCTTGCATAGATGTTACCCGTATATTCATCCCATAGTCGACTTTTACGTCCAACCAACCATGAATAAGTTAGGGGTTCGTGAATTTTATTCTTACTCCATATGGCATAATTCCTATTAATATAACACATGTTTATTGATATTAATAAATTAACCCGTTACTCTACGAGGAAATTATACTGGTCTTTAGAATAGTATCGTCATTTAATTTTGCTCGAATACTTATGCACTAAAGAGTACTTGAATTCGCCAAGCATTTTAGTTAGCAGGTTTGAAGGTTTTATTTAGAATTTTTTATTTCTTGCATAGATGTTACCCGTATATTCATCCCATAGTCGACTTTTACGTCCAACCAACCATGAATAAGTTAGGGGTTCGTGAATTTTATTCTTACTCCATATGGCATAATTCCTATTAATATAACACATGTTTATTGATATTAATAAATTAACCCGTTACTCTACGAGGAAATTATACTGGTCTTTAGAATAGTATCGTCATTTAATTTTGCTCGAATA
Source organism: Lymantria dispar (assembly GCA_032191425.1). Lineage (NCBI taxonomy): Eukaryota > Metazoa > Arthropoda > Insecta > Lepidoptera > Erebidae > Lymantria > Lymantria dispar. Next base: position 22,516,500 of record CM063452.1, on the reverse strand, counting down.
CTTATGCACTAAAGAGTACTTGAATTCGCCAAGCATTTTAGTTAGCAGGTTTGTTAGTGGGTAGGTACTAATAAAATCACTCGAATGAATAATTTGGAGTTTAATATCAAAGTTTATTAACTTTTAAATGAGTTTATTCCAGAATTAACTTGTTTTATTGTTTTTGATATTGATATAACCCAGCTCTAAGCCCGAATTGCAAATAATTTGCTATTTAGGTACTAAGTAATTATTACGTGGGCTTGCTAAATTAGAGCACTGACTGCAGAAGTATGTGGAATTATTACATTCATACTAACATTTATTCTTTATTGAAACTACTACCCACATGGAGATGAATCCTTACTTAATATCATTAACGCGAAAGTTTATTTGTTTATTTGTTACGCTTTCACGCTTAAACCGCCGAATCGATTTCAAAAATTCTTTCACCAGTGGAAAGCTGTAATTTCAGGGAGTAACATAAGCTTTTCATTTTATTCCGGTATTCCCACGGGAACGGGAACTATGCGGGTAAGGCGACTGAATCCGAAATGAAGCGAGGGAGCGCTGCTAGTCATACATAAAATAAAATACTGGGTGTATTTAATAAAAATAAATATTCCTATTGCAAAAATCTAATACCTATCTTTAAAAGAAAAATTCTTGTGTATTTTTATATATTCAGGATCTCGACGACGGCTGTAACTATATCCACGAAACTGTAATGAAGGAGATTCGGGAGAGGGAGATTAATCTAGATAGATCTTTTATAGAAAAACTCATAAAAGCCGGGCTGACCAGGGACCGAGGACAAGGAATCAGTACTAATAGTAAGTCGAATATCAATGGGAAGGAAAGACGGTAGGTTTTGGTGCCGCGGGTGATCGGACCGAGGAATTGTCCGTCACCCGCAGAGAGGCTAACCGTGCGACGGCGACTGACGTCCCAGAACGTCGAGAGGTGAAGTTACCCGAAAGGGTATTCCGTCGGGCCGACTACTGACGACAAGTCACATCTGCTGCGGTGGTCGGCCCAACAACGAGGTGACGTGAGTACGGGTGGGTTATGGGCCGCGCGCCGTCCTTTTCATCGCCCCGGACGGACTGGACCGCGCGTGCGCTTACTATAGCCCACCGAAAAAAAAAAAAAGGTTTTGGTGCCACGCGCTGTGTTGCTCCAGACTGATTGGACGAGGTGTATCCAGACCATAGCCTTGTTTTTCTCTAAATAAGGTATCGTATAAGAAGACTAAGGGATCTAAACAAATAATATAGCTATAAGAATGGCAAAATTTTAGACGACCTACTAACCCATCTGCCAAGTGTAGTATGATATATCAATTTCTTTCACATTATTTAGGAGAACGCTAGTGGTTAACATGGAATAAAAAGAATAAACTCTCCTTTGATAAAAAAAATAACTAGTGAGTGTTGTAGATTATAACAAAATAACCGGTTAACTGCGAGTCGGTGTAGCGCACGAAGGGTTCCGTAACATTCAGCAAAAAATCGCGTATGGGCTCCCCAATTAAATAGTTATTTCATTTCGTTTTTAGTATTTGTTGTTATAGCGCTAACAAAAATACATGATTTGTGAAAATTTCAACTGTCTAGCTATCGTGGTTCTTGAGATACAGCCTGGTGACAGACAGACGGACGGACAGACGGACGGACAGACGGACGGACAGACGGACGGACAAACGGACGAACAGACGGACGAATAGACGGACGGATAGACGGACGGACGGACAGACAGACAGACGGACGGACAGACGGACGGACAGACGGATGGACAGACAGACGGACAGACGGACGAAAAGACAGCGAAGTCTTAGTAATAGGGTTCCGTTTTTACCCTTTGGGTACGGAACCCCAAAAACAACTTCAACTAGGCCAAATTAAAATAAAGACTACACGGTCAGCACCTGTAAAAAAGAATCATCAAAATCGGTTCACCCAGTCGAAAGTTCTGAGTTTAACAAACAAAAAAATTACAGCTGTATTGAGAACTTCCTCCTTTTTTAAGTCGATTAAAAAGTAAATCAAAACATTTCAATTGCATTATAGCTGTAAGTGTTAAGATACGAATCGATTATTACGAAATACGGCTTAGTTAGCAAAAATACCATTTTCAATTAACGCTTGCTTGTTACGTACGACGAACATAGGAGGAAAATAAACGCAATTGACCAGCACACGGCGGCGACACGATTGCTAAATTGCTGAAAACTGTTCGTACGAATATATATTTTATTTTCGTCCAGCCCCCGTCGTGTTGATTAGTGCAAACATTGCCTTTTTTGTATACATCAAAACTATATTTTTTCTACAAATTCACTTTAACTTTTTTTGTAGTGTAAACTTCTATAAGCAGAAGTAAATTCATGATGTAAGTTATCATCAATATGACCACGTGACGTGTTAACGCTAACACTATATCTATAGTTAATATAACTACAGATACAGTGTCTAAACAAACTTACTTTCGTATTTCAGCAGCTCCTCATTCAGCAATTTCCTTGTTATTTTAAATATACTGTTTGTAAATGTACTTTTAAATTTTATTGTAAAGTGTAGCGTGTTTTGCCTAACGAATTTTTGTATTTTCACCGTTTGTAACATATTGTGGTGTTGGTCATGCTCACATAAGGATCTACTTACGGTAGCTGCGTGGAGCGGGTCTCTCCCTTCCCTCCATAGTGGTTGAGGGGAGTGATGGCTGCTCTAGTAGTTAACTCGTGATCGGGTGCCGCTTGTGGGATCTGGTCCAGCCATAACCGTTTAAATTATATTAAGTGTCTTGCGGTTCGAAGGGCATCACACTGGAGCTAGTTCTTACAAAACATACACAATTGTATAACTAATAAGAAGAAAAAATAATTAAAAATTATGACAAGCCCGCTGAGTTTCTTGCCGGATCTTCTCAGTAGCGGTCGCGTTCCGATCCGGTGGTAGTATATTTTTTTTGGAAATTGTAAACCTGACAATATGTAAGTGCCCTCTCGGGGTTTATGCATAATAAATAATTTGAATTCGAATTTATAATATTAGTAAGGATGTCCTAATGGTATTGGAGATTCTCTAAAATTATTTGATTAAAATTATTCTCTAAAGGTATATTCTAATTTTGTCGTGACAACGTCTAATAAATCGATGAACGCTGGCTGCATGCACGAAAAAGGCCCGTTACGCTCATTGTCCCGTTACGCTGATTGATGTTACATATTATAATACGGTTTATTAATAAGATAACCGTATTATAATTGTAAAATGTTATCAATTAAATTGTAGATTTCATTTCACTCCTTCTTTGTATCCATACAGAATAATGATAATTCAATAAAAATGATTCAATTTTATTCATAAAAGTATGCAGTCATTTCATCAATGTTTTGTTATGACGTTGTCACGTTAAACTTTCGTCCGTAAACCGACTTTACAGACAACCATTTTTTTTTTGTAAAATCTATCTATGAATAATTCTGACATCGGAAATTTTAATAAAATACCGAATGCACTACTTAATAATATCAACAGAAAAGCCATCAACTATCCTTTATATTTTTTTTTGGCACCTGAATAAATTTATATGCATCCTAGTTAAGTACTTACTGAATGAACGATATTAACTGAAAAATACCTTTTATATTTTTTTGTGGAACTTGAATAAATCATCCTTGAATAAATACATCCTACCAATGTTTATTATTTATAATATTAGAAGCACAACTATTTCCATCTAAAAGTAATCATTCAACATCACAAAAGAAATAGATAACAACGAAAGCGCATTATCTCTGTGCAAGTTAAGTGAAAATCTCGTATCGAAACGTTTGGGAACTGTCACGTGTAAAATTGGAGCTAGGAATATTTGCCATGTCCAATTAGGGTTGCCGCGATATTTTTTCTTTACATATAAAATAGAGACTGACGCTAATGCTTTGCTGAGGAATTTTGAAGAGAAAGTGCAAATCTCGTGTGGCATTTTCATAATATCTTCGATATTGTAAGGTATTATATTTAGTTGAATTTGGTTCATTATTTTATGAAATTTATTACCGAGAATAATGTGCAGTAAATGTGAAATAAAAGGGTTTTAACTCTTTGCCCGTTTCAAAAAAAAAAATGGAAATCTTTATTTAAATCAGTTTTGATTTAGAAAAGTAAAAAATATCGTTCTCATTCGCCGGTTTTTATTTTCACCGAGAATCTTTCAAAATATATAAACATACTAGCTGACCCAACAGACGTTATTCTGCTCAAATAAAGTGCCCCCTACCGGGTCCAATTGTGAATCTGACCTATTCTCGAATCCACTTGAGCACACACAAATTACTTACTCTATCCAGTCAACAGATATCGCAATCGTTTGCAGTTAACAGATAATTGTGAATGTCATATAATAGACAAATAAGTTGCAATAAAATAATATTGCGACTATAAATTAAGATATAAGCTATTCTATCTTTCAAGTTGGATCAAACTGCACACGGTGTGCAAATTTGATTAAAATCGGTTAAGTAGTTTAGGAGTCCAACGCGGACAAACAACGTGACACGTAATTTATTTATATTTGAAATAACAAATAAAACCGTAATCGTTTTAGTAATAATGAATATTTTTTTACATTAATTTAAATACACAAACATATTTTATTTTCAATCTATATATATAATATTTAGGTTTGTGAGAACTATACAAACGACAAGCGTGTTCCAAATGTTGTCTCGTTTTTATTGTACAGCATCTCGGCAATTGCACTTTTTTTCAGGTGTTGCAAAAAGTACAAATCAATTAATTACCTTAAAAATAAGAGAGGTGACATAATAAAAAATCTTCATTTGTTTGTTTTGTTTGTTCTATTGCATGGTTTGCCTTCTATTGCATGGATGTATTGTGCATCCAATAGTCGTATTTTATCATACCCACGGATAAAAAAAGCAAAAGATATAAAGGACTTACGAGCAGCCGTTGAAGAAGGCCACTGCTCACATCCTGGCTTTACCAGATCAGCTCAACGGAATCAAATTACTATATTGTCATCTAGATTACAAATACTTGCACAGCTGTTATATATTTTTACTCAAATACGGCGGCGGAAACGGGAGGGTTATGTTTTTAATCAGTAAGGTAATAGTACTTAAGGACTTTTATATTTATGTACATACTAGCAACCCGCCCTCGCTTCGCTTTCAGCCGCCTTACCTTTTATCCCAGTATTCCCGTGAGAATACCGGGATAAAATATAGCCTATGTTACTCCCTGATATTATAGCTTTCCATTGGTGAAAGAATTTTTCAAATCGGTTCGGTGGTCTACGCATGAAAGCATAACAAACGAACAAACTTACTTTCGTATTTATAATATAAGTAAGGATGAGCTCCCGTCATGTTGCTCAGATTATTTATTAGCTTGTTAGCACTAAGTACGTGGACGTAAGAAGCGTGGGAGACCCAAAAAAATGGATGGATTGTCTAAATGAAGATATGCAAATGAAAGCAGTGAGTGAAGATATGACGGCTGATAGAAGGCTATGGCAGGAAAGAACATATTGTGGCAACCCCACTTAGCATGTGATGAGAGCAGGCAAATGATGATTTAGTACTAAGTAACACATTTATATACATTAGTGGTCGCCGTGTGGTCGAAAATCGGCCATAATTCATTTAAATTAATTTTTCTGCTACACAATTTTCTTTTAATTTTATTTATGTGTAATTATATATTGAGCAAGCTGTATACTAATACTAATAACTAATATAAGCACAAATCTCTATTAGACATTGCCATCATAATTATGATTGTTTTACATTCAGTTCGACCAGAGATTTTAACCGTAAACTATAGTGTATAAGCGTTGCTACACAACACACTCACACAAACTTGTGTGTGTGTAGCGATTGCGTTGTAGTGTGCGTAATGCCTTTTTTAATGAATTTAATGCATTTCTAATCCATTATTATATGAAATTTCAGTTTTATGCCCTTCTCCTCATTATATACATAAACTGTGCCAAATTTCATACTTGTACATCCACGCTATTTTCGTAAAAAGGGGTACAAAGTTTTTGCTTCACATATTTATATATAGACTAGTGGTCGCCGTGTGGTCGAAATTCCGCCATAACTCATTTTAATTAATTTTTCTGCTACACAATTTTCTTTAATTTTATTTATGTATAATTGTAAATTGAGCAAGCTGTCTTTCACTAATAACTAATATACAAGCACAAATCTCTGTTAGGCATTGTCACCATAATTATGATTGTTTGACATTCAGTTCGATCAGAGATTTTAACCGTAAACAAAAGTATATATATGTTGCTACGCAACACACACACAAACGTGTGTGTGTATGCAGTGGCAACCTTAGGGGGTGGCGAACAGGGCCTCGCGCTTACAGGGGCCTCGCGCTTACAGCGGCCTCACGCAACAACCTAAGCAAATTTAAAAAAAATATAGATTTTAAATTACATTTTTACTTATTAATTATATTTTTCACTTTGTTTTCAAAATAAATTTTATTTATTTGTACAACTTTAGTATTTTTCATCAAACATGACAAATCCCTAAACCAAACAACCAGATCTACTTTCGTATCTCATACTTTTCACGAAGGACTAAGGGTCTCGCAAAGACCTGCCGACCGGGGCCTCGCAAAGACCTGCCGCCCGGTGCCTCGCAATGGGTAAGGCCGCCGCTGTGTGTATGTGTAGCGATAGCGTTGTAGTGTGCGTAGTGCCTTTTTTAATGAATTTAATGCATTTCTAACCTATTATTACATGACATTTCAGTTTTATGCACTTCTCCTCATTATGATGAGGATGATGATGTATACATCAACTGTGCCAAATTTCATACTTGTCCGTCCACGTAATTTTCGTAAAAAGGGGTACAAAGTTTTTGCTTCACGTATTAATATATAGATATGTGTAGAACATTTCCATTTCTCTTAACGTAGGGGTAGAAGACGTATGACTATATGATACACGCCAATATCGTGTTAGTATCGTCTCAACAACGTTATAATCTTCTGTCTATTCAATTTATACTAAACGCATTCAATTAGTATGTATAGTTCTTATTTCGATGTCACTACATATTACAAATAAGTCTAAATTGTTAACTAGTTAAAACCAAAGCTAATCTGAAACATATTAAAGAATTACGATTGAATATTGGAGGAAGTTACTGTGTGAAAAAACTCGCTCATAAATGTGAGCGAGTTTTATCACATTTTGTTATTTTTGAATACTATGCGGATTTGATAAACATTGTTATAATTTATTATGGCCGAATTTCTTCCTCTTTTTCAGTCTATACACGTCCCACAGCTGGGCTCAAGTATATTCTGGATAACGAATATGTATCGGACGACGGTGGACCGATGATTTGATGAAAGTTACTGAGAGTCGTTGTGACAGGACTAGACTTTGTGGCGAAACAAGAATGAATGATTTCCAAACAAACTATTTTTCCTTCTCTTCAACTGTTCATTTTTACGTTTCATAGTTATATTTTATACCGCTCATTTATGAGCTAACATTGAAAAGTACAGAGTGGAACCAGATTACCTATCTTTATATCTTTATATGTATATATATTTCTTATGTACGTGTGTGTCACTGAACTCCTCCTAAACGGCTAGACCGATGTTGATGAAATTTTTTGTGTGTGTTCAAGGGGATTCGAGAATGGTTTAGATTCACAATTGGATCCGGTGGCTCGCGCTGCCGTTTTATTTGAACAGAACAATGTCTGTTGGGTCAGCTAGTTAAATAAAAATAAAATTATTTAACAAAAATACTTTTCAAGCGTAAAATTACTACTAGATATTTACTATCATTAAATCCAATACCTCACGGTTGTAGGAAAATTTATGTAATATTCAAATCAAATACCTTCTTTCAATGTTAATGGAATACTTAATTGTTTATGATAATACCTACGTATGACATTGTTTGAATATTGTAATAATGCTAAGGGCAATGTATTATTTGAAGGTTAGATTTTTTTCATGTTACACCTACACTTGTTGTACCTGCCTTTTTTTTATAAATGTTTGTATAAAATATACACTCTATTTATGTGGGCTATGGTTGGCACATAGATTTTTTTTTCGGGTGTGCTATGGTCAGCTCAACCACCGTCCGGCTCCAGCCGGGGCGACGAAGGGGCGCGTGCAGCCCAATAACCAACCGTAGCTCATCGCCTTCATCGGCCGACCACCAGTACCGAGTTCTTTGTCCTTCATGGTCTCTTTCCTCTCAACGATTACCACACTTGCTGTCCGTTCTGTCCGGGGCGATGAAAGAGTGGTGCGCGGCTCCATAAATCACCGTATACATTCCCCTTTCCCATTAGGTCGATGACTGGTACCGAGTCCCTTGACGTTAACGACCAGCCCAGTGGGATACGGGGTATCATCCCTCCCCGACGCCTTTCTTGAAGCAATCAGCCTCTCTGCGGGTGATGGACTATTTCGAGGTCCAGTCACCTACGGTCTCTGCTAGGGTGGCATCAGGTGCAGGTAAATGGTATCGTTATACATGGGTGTTTCAAATTGTTTCAGCTTATACACATATAACTGCTGGGCTCGAGACCACAATAGGAGGGCAGTTGACCCACGCTGGGCAGAGGTGTTGCAGATTGGAGGGTCCTTCTCTTGCATAGAAGTTATAACTATATTTAAAGTCGTGTTTAACGACACCTACGAAAGAGAGAGGGGGGTGGTGAATTGTATTTTTACTCCCGTCACCGTCAAGAAATTTCCTACGACAGCTAAATAAAAGAACTGTTGACTTTGAAACGCCTGAACAAATATTCATAAATTGTAGTTAAGAAACATATCGATCACTTCAATTTCAGGTTTTTAGTAAAAGAAAAGGCTTCCAAATCCATCCATTCGTTTAGGAGTTACGATGCCACAGACACACAAACACATCAAATTTTCAACACCCTTCTTTTTGCATCGGGGATTAATGAAATGAAATATGATTATAGTCATATTTCGTTTCGTTCATATTTTAGTGATCGTGTTTCATTCAAATGTCTTGTCGATTATATTTTACAGCCAGGTAATTATCAATTACCAGTCAAACGGTCTTATACATTTATAAAATATCCAAAGGTTTGCTTTAATAGTATTAGTAGTTAGTAATATAAATTTATATTTTACAGTGGACTTAACAAATATATAAATACGAACAATTATTGGAATCTTACTTAGAAGACGTTTGTGGATCCCACACAAATTTGTTCCATATTCTCGAAACGATGCTCGTCATCAGAGGTCACTACTATCATCATCATCTCAGCCCATATACGTCCCACTGTTGGGCTCGGGCCTCCTCCATAATGGAAGGGTAATTGACCTACTATACCGCGCTGGTCAGACGTGTTGGTATAGGATTTTATTTCGAGTTTTCCTTCTCTCGCATAGATGTTATATGCATTTTATATCCCTTAGTCGTCTCGTACGATCACCCACGGGTTAGATAGGGGGTGGTGAATTGTATTCTTACTCCGTCACCACACGGACTACTATACCACTGAAATATTCGTGAAGTGAATTAGCATTTTGCTATTGAAAGCAAGACAAATACCAAATTTGTATAACCAATGTTTCAATAATCAGTCCACATTAAGTCTCTCTCAAAATGCGGACGCACGAAATTCTTCAAAGAAACACTTAGCTACGTTTATTTACTTCCTTTCCTTAACAAATATAAAAAAATAAAAGAGAGGGATTGTTGCCGAACTCGTCATATTGTAAATCAAGAATAACTTGTTTGTTCGTGCAAACATTTCCTTTACGCTTCTCGTAAAAGAAGGTAGAGTGGCTTTGTAAATGTAAAATGACAGGTTTCTACAAGGTAAACTAGTTAGCTAATTCTTGCTAATTAATTTATTTACATTTTAACTTTCATTGAAGATAAATACGAGTTGATGATGATTTAAGAAATTTCATGATTCATGAAATTTATGAATTTTCCGTGTGCTGACGGAGTAAAAATACAATTCACCACTCCTTCTCTTACTCCGTGAGATAACGGCCTCACAGAAGGCGGCGACCGCGTCCCAGTTCCTGACGCTGACGAGCATCTCCCTGGCGATGGTCGGCAGCGCCAGGTCGGCACCGATAATTGCGACGAGTTCACGGCGATCCCCCTCCCATGCAGCACACTCCTCGAGCGTGTGCTGCGCCGTGTCCTCGTCGCAACTGCAGTGGTGGCAGGACGGTGTGCTCTCCCTCCTGAAAATCTTGTGCAGGTACTTCCCGAAGCAACCGTGCCCCGTCAGCACCTGCACCAGTCGGAAGGAAAGCACCCCGTGCGTCCGCTAGATGTGTTGGTATAGGCTTTCATTTCAAGTTTTCCATGTCTTGCATAGATGTTATATACATTTTATACCCCTTAGCCGTCTTTTACGACATGCACGGGCAAGATTGTGGTGGTGAATTGTATTCTTACTCCATCACAACACGGCAACACTAATAAGTATTTACATATAAACTAGGTTTTTTTTGGGGGGGGAGGTGTGTTGCGGTCGGCGCGCTTCTCGCACCACTCCGTCCGGAGCGACAGAGGGGCGTAAGCACGCACACCCGCAACCCACCCACATGCACGTCGCCTTCGTCGTTGGGCCGACCATCAGAGCAGGGTTACTTGTCATCAGTGGTCGGCCCGACTGAATACCCCCTATTTGGGGTACCCTCCTAAAGATCGCAAGAAGAGTTTTACACCTTTAAAATCTATACACTTACTCGTGTCTGTAATATCAAAGACATAGTGGATGTAAAACACTTTAGTGCTCCCTTGAATATGACTACGAGCGCTGTATACTGTTTAAAATATCGGGAAATTAAAATTCAAATACTAACGTGATAACATCGATAAAAATAGTTCTATTTTCCTTTATTTTATACTAGCAATCCGCCCTCGCTTTGCTTCGGTTATAGGTTATAATCGTTTTACCCGCGTAGTTCCCGTTCCCGTGGGAATCCCGGGATAAAATATAGCCTAGTTTACGCCCTGATATTGTAGCTTTCCATTGGTGAAAGAATTTTTGAAATCGGTCCAGCCGTTTTGAAGATTACCCGGAATAAACAGACAGACAGACAGACAGACAAAAATTTTTTAATTGCTATTTTAGGCATAGGTGTCGTGGACATAACCGTGTGAGCATGAAAAAAACCTATTATTTTGACATTACAAACAGACACTCCAATTTTATTTATTGGTATAGATGTTTGTGCGTGTGTTGTTTGAAATTATGTACTTCAAAGATTTTAATGTCGAAGTCAGCATAAACAACGCCCTTATTTCCTTTACTAGCAATTTCCACGATACAATTACACTACGAAATTAATTCCCAGTTCTACGAAAATATATTTACGTCATTCCGCTACGTTATTGTGAAAGTAATATAGTGATTACACTATATGTATATTAAAGATGATCCTTTATCAAATAATAACATCATATACGAAATCGAATTTTATTGATTTTAATGTTGAATAATTACTAATTATAAACAATATAATTTTTTCATATAGAATCATTTTCTTCTTGTACTAATAATAAATTTGTATCAAAAATGTGGGTCAAAACTTAATAACAAATTTTCTGTAGCGGGTAGATAATTATAAAAATCTGTAATAATGTTGACTTTTTTGGACGTCAGACATCTTAGTCCGCCCGTGACAAATACAATGTATAGTGCACGTGAAAACATCAGATATCATAATGAATGGACTTCACAGAATTCACGCACCCCCACACTGATAATTTGGCAAAGGTCCCTTCTAAAGATGGAATATTATCTCTCTGTTCAGCACTTGTATCGTACTGATTGCGATATAATAGAACTGCTCTAGCAAAAAAAATAGGCAGATAACATCAATGCTGAGAAGGAAAACTTAAAATAGAACCCTAGGCCAATCCTTCTGGCAGCGTGGTATAGTAAATAACTATCCATTATAAAACAGAATCGTGTTCAATAATAGAAACTTTTTAATCCCAGAGAAGAAAACCTAATAACATAATCACTTGAGAAAATTCTGTTAATATATAAATTTACGTAAACTTCTAAATCATCTTCATTATCACAGGCCATATATGTATGTCCCACTGCTGAGTTCGGGCCTCATCCACTATGGAAAGGAAATTGACCTACTATAGTACGCTGGTATGACGTGTTGGTATAGGATTTCGACTTTTCCTTTCTATTGTATAGATGTTATATACATATTACATCCTTTAGCCGTCTTTTACAACACCCACGGGCAACAAAGGGGTTGGTAAACTGTATAGTACTCCGTCAACGCACGCAACTTCTAAATAATATTTATAAACATAATGTATTGAGCATAGAGTATTGAGAATTTTCCGTGTGGTGACGGAGTAAGAATACATTTCACCACTCCCTATTTTGCCCGTGGATGTCGTACAAGACGACTAAGGGATATAATATGCACATAAGATCTCTGTAAGAGAAGGAAAGCTCGAAATGTAACCCTATACCAACATGTCTGATCAGCATGGTATAGTAGATCAGATTGTCCTTCCATTGTGGAGGAAGCCCGAGCCCAATAATGGTACGTATGTGGGCTGCGGTGATGATGATGATGATGAATGTATTGAGCAAAATTCTAGTATTATATTTTCTCTTACATTATTTATGTATTACATAATACTTGTATATACATGTTAGAAAAACCTTTCTTGTTAATCATAATAAGAAATTCTTGTTTGCAAATTGTTTACCAAAACTGTTTACTTAACAAATTGCTTTAGGTACAAGACAGGATCCAATCAATATAAACGTTCATAATCGTGATATACGTGCAGTTTGGGAGTAATTGTTTCCATCGTCGTAAACAATGTAAACATATTGAAGGTCGTGACGTAAGTTACATAATACGTAATATAGTAGTAGATAAGTATATATTTAGGTATTTATATGTCTGAAAATTTGTTTATTCGTATATTGACTAAGAATATAATACTACTAGCCCTGCGGTTTTACCCGCATAGTTCCCCTTTCCGTGGGAATATCGAGATAAATTATAGCCTATGTATTATTCTGATATATAAGCTATATTATTGTGAAGTTTCATCAAAATCCATTGAGAAGTTTTTGCATAAAAGAGCAACAATCTTTGTTGCTCTTTTATGCAAAAACCTCACATACAAACTTTCGCGTTTATAATATTAGTAGGATAGGATAAGAATTAATAGAAGAAAACTCGAAATAAAACCCCACACTAATCTGTCTAACTAGTATGATATAGTAAGGTAAATTTCCCTCCCATTATAGGAGGCCTGAGCCCAGCAGTGGGACGTATATAAGCCGAGATGAATTAATGAAATGGTGGGCATATAATGTGTCACCATGTCCTTCTTTGTCCAAAGAAGAATGGGTTTTTTAGGAATATGTTCTTTCATTATATGGGAATATGTTCCCATGTATATTTTACTAAAAGGAAAGAGTAGTGAATTATTGTATTCTTAGATCATCAATCCATGGAGATAGATATATTTTTTTATTCTCGTATTGCTTGTGTACGTGTGTATCTGTGTGTATCACTGAACTCTTCCTAAACGGCTGACGCGATGTTGATGAATTTTTTTGTGTATGTTCGAGAATGGTTCAGATTCAAAATTGGATCCGGTAGGTGGCGCTATTGATTTCAAGGAGAATTCCTTTTATTTTATTTGAACAGAACAAAGTCTGTTGGGTCAACTAGTATAATATAAATCATCTTCATTATCATCTTAGCTCATATACGCCTCATTTCTGGGTTCAAATCTCCTCTAAAATAGGAGCAAAATTGATCCACTATACTACGTAAAGGACTTGGGTTTTCATTTCGAGTTTTCCTTCTCTTGCATATATGTTATCTGCATATATCCCTTAGTCATCTTCTACGGGATAAGAATACGGTTTTGAACCGTATTCTTACTCCTTCATTATGAAATATACAAATTAACAATACAAAATACACCCACTCACTCGCCACAATTTGTGGATCGAGCAAAGAATTAGCTGTGGGCATCACACCCACTCAATACCACAGGTTTGTACTTAAACCATCTGTGCATTAGAAGTCAAATATATTAAAATTGCTGAAAGGTAAGCGAACATTCTATGTTTCTTAAAACTTTGATACAGTGAAAAGAAATGTATTGTTTATTTTTTTTAAATAGTAGGTTTATTTTTCTTCGATTATCGATGTAATTTGAGTCAAACAGTGGGTCGTATTTAGGCTAAAAAGCAAAAAGAAGAATAAGTTTAACCTACAAACCTAATACGATAAAATAAAAGAAATAGTAAATATGTATAGTATTTACTAAAGCCATAAGAATGCTCCACCTGTGACCATGAACGCTGTAAAGTGTTCGAAACGTCTGGAAATCAAAAATCAAATTCAAAAACGCTATAAAATTGGTAAAGTAGTTTTATTTACAAGTAGTTCCTTTTATCACTGCATATTGACCGATTAGGTGCTTTCTTTACATAAGGTCTCAAACCAGTTACATCTCTTTTGCCATTATTATTTTTATTAATAAAAAAATATTACTAAATAGAATAATTTTATCAAATCGTCGATCCACCTGGTTCTATGTAATTAATATAAAGCAGCAAAGTTGCCTACATGAAATATCATCATCATCTCAGCCCATATACGTCCCACTGTTGGGCTCGGGCCTCCTCCATAATGGAAGGGTAATTGACCTACTACACCACGCTGGTCAGACGTGTTGGTATAGGGTTTTATTTCGAGTTTTCCTTCTTTCGCATAGATGTTATATGCGTTTTATATCCCTTAGTCGTCTCGTACGATCACCCACGGGTAAGATAGGGGGTGGTGAATTGTATTCTTACTCCGTCACCACACGGACATGAAATATAATATAAGTAATGACACACATGAAATATAATATAAGTAAAATTGAAAATTTTAAATAACCCTCGACGCAACTAAAGTAAAAAGTCTTACGTATTTTTAACAGGAATTATCAATTAATTGTCATTTAACGATCATACTGGCATGCGTGAAGCACTTAATCAAGTAATCATAATTCATAATTTTGGGAAAAAACCAGCATCGAAATCGGTCTATCCGTTTGAGACCTATGATGCCATAGACAGATACACACACACGGACAGACAAAAATCGACGTCAAACTTATAATACCCCTTTTTTGCGTCGGGGCTTAAAAAATAGTAATAAACAGGTGAGCAACCTTCATCAGAGTATACTCTGACTACCGCCTCTCAGCAACCGTAAACATTTTAATAGCGGCGATAACAACTACTAAATATAGGTAATGTATCACAACGATAGGTATTCATATAAGAGAATATGCAGCTTAAAGGTGTTAGGCCAACTTGGCTGCAGGCTGTGGATGTAGGTAGCACACGCAAGACTCGCAGCCGCTGCCCGCATTCGCAGCCGGTAGTGATTCCAAGGCTGGCTGCACGTGCCTGCAGCACGTGGTAGCGACCAGAGAGTTGATAAAAATTCTATGATTCTATTCAATATGAGCGCTAATTGGATTGCAAATTAAGTTTGGTGAAATTGGCTCTGAGTAGCGGCTATTTGGGACTTGTCTCAATAGGTTAGAGTGCCGTAACTACGTGCGTGTCGACTTGCAGCCGCAGCACTACTGGTCTGCGATCGGCTGCGACTGCAAGTCGCATCAGCACTTGCAGCCGAGGCTCGGCAGTACGTACAGTCGCAGCCGCGTTCGTAATGTTCACAGAAATCCATACTACTAGATAACAATAATACATAGAAAACCAGTCGTGCAGCCACAGCCGGCTTCGTGCAGGGGCTGCACATGCTGTCTGCAGCCGCAGCCTGCAGCCGAGGTTGGAATAACACCTTAAATGAACCCTAAAAAATTTCTTATATATAACGTAAACACGTCAGCTTTATCTTTTAGTTTACATAAAACAGATAAATTTCGTTATGAAGATGGATACAAGATCTTAGATAATTCTCTTATCAGTGAATGTAACACATGATGTAATGATACTAATATTATTTTAGAATTATGATATAAAAACAAATATTTTCATCTAGTATTAAAAATATCATAAAAAAGAGATTGAAATAAACCTGTTGGTAGCATTCATTCATGCCGAATTCATATTTTATTACTCCAAAGCTCAAAGCAAATGGAAATAAAAATATTTTAAGCATTCACGTCTCCCGCAAAACTCATTGAATTCTTTTTTAATTTTCTCTTCAAAAAATTCTGAAAGAAATAAAACAGTTTTATTGTAAAAGAACATAAAGGTTCACATCGGTTAAGTGTTTTCCAGCATCCAGACGCACTCGGTAGAAAATTGATATAAACTTGTTGTGGGCGTACGTTTGTTCAGGTGACTACGACGTTGACATATTTGTTTTGTTCGTGACAAACTAAATTCAACTCAAAATATTATAAGCTAAAGTTTGTATTACTTTATTCTTAGGGAGTAATAGAAGCCGTAAAAATGCACCCTGCACCTACACGTAAGTCTTGAGTATAAATGTTGCTCGCGAGAAAAAGAGTAGTGTGAAATAGCCTGCTATGGAGACTATTAAATATTTGAGCATGTTATACTTTGGAGATATTTATGCATAGAGACGTCGTAACAAACAATGCCCTCCTGTATTATAAACAGGATATACGCGGATTCAGTTTGACCAAGAATAAAAATAAATGTGTCCAAAATGGAATATCATTTCTGCAGCTTTTATTATACTATTTTTATTTTGTTTGCTTTGTCGAAGCTACATAGCATAATGTATTTCAGATGTTATGCAATAAAAACTTTAAAAACGCAATAAGTCAATACGCCTTACTTTTCGTAGGAGTCCTAAAAAACTGACTGTGGGTAGGAGAATGATGTACGTCAATTTTCAGAGACACTTATAATACCAACTAATCTCGCAATTGTGGCGATCTAATATTCGAATTTAAAAAATTAAATATAAGTATGCTGCATATTTTAACATTCCATGTGATGGTAGTAAAAACACAATTCACCACCCCCTATCTTATCCGTGGGTATCATAAAAGACACCTAAGGATATGTACATACATATAACATTTAAGCAAGAGGAGCTAAACTTGAAATATTACCTAAGAACCCTATTGAGCAGCGTAGTCAATTACCCTCTTATTGTGGAGGAGGCTAGAGGCCAGCAGCTGTTCGTATATGAGCTGAAATTTATGATAACTTAATTTAAATTTTTCTTTTTGTGCCAATATCAGGATAGGAAATACGATAAGTGCAAAGGTTTATTCTTTTATTTTTATTAATTTTATACATTATTAAATTATTAGTATAACATTTTTGATTAATTTCCATCAGATCAATTCCCATAGCCCATATACGTCCCACTGTTGGGCTCTGTCCTCTTTCTCTATGGGAGGAATATTGACCTACCACGCTGGTCAGACAGGTTTCTATAGGGTTTTTTATGGAGTTTTCCTTAATGCTTTCCTGCATGTATCTGTAAATAGTCTTTTACGACACCCACGGGAAAGAGCTAGTGAATGGAATTCTTACTCCGTCACCACACGGAAATTAAATATCAATTATAGTACGGTAACCTTAGAATAATAACGTATAGAAGGATAGTGTCGCTATTTCGAACGTTCGAAACCTGAATCCAAAAATACTACATGCGCGCAGGCGATTACACACGTACACACGCACACCACTACACAAATTATGAAATCAAATTTTATTTTTATTAACATACATAAATCGTCGA
This sequence comes from Lymantria dispar, assembly GCA_032191425.1. NCBI lineage: Eukaryota > Metazoa > Arthropoda > Insecta > Lepidoptera > Erebidae > Lymantria > Lymantria dispar. Next base: position 22,498,741 of record CM063452.1, on the reverse strand, counting down.
AATACTTTTAAAAGTAATGTTAAAAACCTTTTTAAGTTTTTCAAATTTTTAAAGAGTTGCGTACGTACATGCAATACAGTGACCTTGTACATTACGGAACGGTTCCGGCGTAAGCTCCATTAGGTTCCAATTGAAATGCTTCACTTTTTGTGCGCGAACTTACCTTCTATACGTTATTATTCTAAGACGGTAACTATAATTAGTATGAATGAAACGGCTTCACATTCCAGGGCTTCTACTCGTCTCAGGCGGTTTCGGAGATCTCCATCTGATTAGCGCTTTATGTTAATAGGGAAATAATCGTGAGGAAAGACCCTCCTCGGGGAAGACGTTGGTCGATGGGAGGGTACCCCAAATAGGGGGTATTCCGTCGGGCCGACCACTTATGACAAGTAACCCTGCTCCGGTGGTCGGCCCAACGACGAAGGCGACGTGCACGTGGGTGGGTTGCGGGTGTGCGTGCTTACGCCCCTCTGTCGCCCCGGACGGAGTGGTGCGAGGAGCGCGCCGAGCGCAACCCACCACCAAATAAAAAAAAAATAGGGAAATATTTCTTGTGTACGTGTGTGACTGCCACTGAACTCCTCCTAAACGGCTGCACCGATGTTGAAGAAATTTTTGTGTGTGTTTAAGAGGATTCCAGAATAGTTTAGATTTATAATTGGACCCGGTAGGTGACGCTTTATTTGAACAGAACAACGTCTGTTAGGGCAGCTAGTATATATGTATATATAATTTTATTACCATCAGAACTAAAGTAATGTACCAAATCAGATAAATTTGTTAGCTGGAAGGGGTTTTAATTTCAATTAATAAATTTGACCCAATCAAAAAACAAATAAGCCAAGCTAAATGAAACTGTTTAAAAATGACGGGTAAGTTAAATGTTTAATAAAAAATTAAATCCTATTAATGTAAGACCACAAGAAAATCTTAATAGAATGTAAAGATCAAAATTCTTTTCGCGGGATTGAACGTGTCAAGGTAACGAAGACAAATCAAAGCAACGGCCGTAGGGTTTTCATTCTTTGATGGACTTGGACACCCTAATGTAAGACAAAAAGCTATTAAGTCGAGATAGTGGTATTTATCTTGTCCCCAATCTACCGTAAAGCCTGGACATCTGGTTCGAATTCTTCAGCATAATATAATAAATGGAAGTTTGCTACTTTAAAGGATGTACGTATGTTTAGTTTCAGTGCTAAAAGTCAATTTAGTACTGAAACTCAAACAGCACTGAAACTGAAACAAAGAAATCGTTTGTAAAGTGGCTAAAAGATAAACGAATGCTAAAACGGAGTAGCCAAAAATTCGAAATTAATAATTATTATCATCATCATTTCAGCCTATCGCCATCTACTGCTGGACGTAGGCCTCCCTCATGATATGGCACAGAGTGTGGTCCTGTGCCGCCTGCATCCAACGACACCCAGCACATTTCACCAGATCGTCGGTCCACCAAGTCTGGACATCACTCGAGAACCTTTTTCCCCAGTGATGTGGCCTGCCCATTGCCACTTCAGCGTGCTAACTCTTCGTGCTATGTTACGGAACGGTTATACCGGTTATATCTCGCAGAAAAATCTTGGACATAGCCCGTTCCATAGCACGCTGAGCGACTTTGAGCTAGGTTATGATGCCTACATTTAGGGAACACGTCTCTGTGCCATCACGGGTAACATACACTGGTCGTAGACCTGTGTTTTCAGACAATGAGGTATGTTGGACGAGAAGATCCTCTTAAATTTCTCGAACGCTGCCCAACCGAGTTTGATTTGTCCACTTCGATTCGAAGTTAATATTAATTTCAAATTATTGATATACGCAGAAATTAGGACAGGCAATTTGTACCTGTGGCTGATGTCGTTCGAGCAGAGCTCGCAGGTGGATGGACTTTTTTTTTTTTTTTCTTTTATAATTTTTTTCATTTTTTTTTTATGGGTGGGCTATGGTAAGCGAACGCGTGGTCCAGTCCGTCCGGGGCGATGAAAGGACGGCGCGCGGGCCCATAACCCACCCGTACCCACGTCACCTCGTTGTTGGGCCGACCACCGGAGCAGATGTGACTTGTCGTCAGTGGTCGGCCCGACGGAATACCCTTTCGGGTAACCTCACCTCTCGACGTCCTGGGACGTCGGTTGTTCCCCGGTCCGATCACCCGCGGCCTCGGCTAGGGCGGCATTAGGCGCAGATACTCGCGCCTGCGCCGCCCGAGTCGCCGGCGGCGGAACGTGTCGCCGAATAGGAGCTCTACTCGCACACGATCCGCCGCCTCCTTCCGTGAGATTACGGCCTCACAGAAGGCGGCGACCGCGTCCCAGTTCCTGACGCTGACGAGCATCTCCCTGGCGATGGTCGGCAGCGCCAGGTCGGCACCGATAATTGCGACGAGTTCACGGCGATCCCCCTCCCATGCAGCACACTCCTCGAGCGTGTGCTGCGCCGTGTCCTCGTCGCAACTGCAGTGGTGGCAGGACGGTGTGCTCTCCCTCCTGACAATCTTGTGCAGGTACTTCCCGAAGCAACCGTGCCCCGTCAGCACCTGCACCAGTCGGAAGGAAAGCACCCCGTGCGTCCGCTCCAACCACTCCATCAGCACCGGCCGGAGGGCCTCGACGGTCCTGACACCGTACCGAGGACTCTCCAGCCGGACTGAACAACGGGCAATGACTTCTCGGCGGGCGTCGACCCGCCAGGCGGTGATCTCTTTGATGGAGACCATGCCGCCGCGGGCGCGCGTCTCCGACACCCGCCGATAAATGTCAGCGAGCATCTCCGCCTCCAGGTCCCACGGGGGAGTTCCGGCCAGGAGGCACGCTGCCTCCGTCGCCACAGTGCGGTAACCCCGTATGGCCCTGATCGCCATGACCCTCTGTGGTCGCCACAGGAGGGCCCTAAGACTGGACGGTCAGAGACCCCACCCACACCGGTGCGCCGTACAGGGCCATCGACCGGATCACCCCCACGTACAGCTGTCGGCACGTAGCGCTGGGTCCGCCCACATTCGGCATCAGCCGCAAAAGGGCGGACGCCGCGCCGACAAGCCGGGGAACAAGTCGATGGAGATGCTCCCGGAGCCAGAAATGCCCGTCGAGCACCAGGCCCAAGTACTTCATGTGGGCCTGGATGCTGATGGTGACCGACTTCACGGTGATCGAGGCGCCGGCGGGAGGCCCGGCGGTACGGAGGCCATGGAACAAAAGGGCCGCCGTCTGTTCCAGGGCTACCCTCAACCCCAGCGCTTCGATTCGCCTGACAATCTCCTCGGTGCCGAGAGTTGCCAGGCGTGCCGCCTCCTCTAGCGTCCCACCTCGGGCTGTGACGAGTGTATCGTCGGCGTAGCAAATTACGCCCAGCCCGGGTGGCTTCCTCTCAACGCCGCAGGTGGATGGACTAGAGATTGATCTGCCATCCAGAAAGAGGACGACCGCGTGAGAGCGACAAACATTATTTCCTTAGAGTGTCATATTGTATTTCAATAAATAAACAATAATTTACCTTCACTTTTACAATACAACCTTGACGTATGCAATAAGCTAAAAGTTCCTAGAAAATATTTTTAACACAGCAATGCTAGTTGCTCATAATGTGCAATTGGTATGTGAACAAATTGTATTAACATGCAAATTACTTATTCTAATACTTTACGTGCAATATCAAAAGCTTAAAAGCAAAAATAATATTTAGTTAGTTATTAAATATAAGATTTGTGAAACGTAGTTGTGAAGTTGAATCTTGATTTTTGTTTATTAAGCACTTAAAATGTTAGATTTAAACCTGTAAACCTCATTTTTATATTAAACTAGCTGACCCAAAGGACGTTATTCTGTTCAAATAAAGTAAAAGGAATTCTCATTGAAATCGACAGTAGAACCACCTACCGGGTCCAATTGTGAATCTAAACCATTCTCGAATCCCCTTGAACACACAAAAAATTTCATCAACATTGGTCCAGCCGTATAGGAGGAGTTCAGTGATATACACACAATGATTGATCGCCAAATTATCTACCATTCAGGAGGAGGCTATATAAATATAAAGGTATAGTTACAGACGATGAAACAAAAAACTAAAAATAAGCTTAAACTTACTTAAATATTCTTGTAAACATTTATATCTTGAGAATATAATAAAGGATAAGATTTAAATAAAAAGAAATCATTAAATAATATGAAAAACCAAGGATCACACCGGGGCTGACTGGATTAAGTGACTCGATTTCTTACCTAAGCTATTTTTATTCTTGATAACACTAAATTTATTTTCATATTCTAATTGTATTTTTTCCTGGCCTGAAGACACTGATAAAATGAGATTTTATATTAATGAAACCTAGTTAAATCGCCTGCTCCAGCATACTTAATTTTATAAAAATCGTTGGAGCCGTTTTGAAGATTCTGAATATTTAGAAACATAGAGGTTTCGGGGCCAAAAAATCGATCTAGCTAGGTTTTATTTATAGAAAATGTTGTTTTGTCAGTGTTTTTAGCTAATCAATACAATGACATAAAATGTTATTGACATTCTCTGAATAGGAATTTTAATTTCACCGTCGCTGTCATGAGTGACAATAGCTCAGTTGGGAAGTTGTCCAGTCGCATTCAAACAGCGTGAGATCGAATCTCGGCGTTATTGTTATTCTCTTTTTGTAATGTTTGATATTTTTTCATTATTTCATCTTTTTGTAGTTTTTTATTAATATATATCCTAAATATGTTCGTTAATAATACCATTTACTTAGAAAAAAAAAATTGTACCCAGCGAGGCTCGGTTAACCAGATATTGTATCTTTTATTGCAACACAATTGAAGAGATATCTTTTTTCTTGTTATAGCAAGAAAATGACTATTATATTTTTAAAAAGAGAGATCGTATTCAAAATATAGGATTATATAAAATATCAGTAACTTTATCGCCTTATACAGTTCAACTGAAGAGTACTTATGGGTACACTGGAAAACATCATTTATTTTGAGCCGTGCGTGCCTCAGTTGCGTGTCGTGGTTCACGAGCGCCTAATACATGCAAATAACTGTAGCTATTTAGTATAGTATAAGTCAATTTTATAGACCAATCGAATGGCAAGGATGCAGAAGGCTATAATATATTTGCGTGAGTTAATAGTAACTGTTAACCCTAATAGAACGTTAGGGACTGGCTTGCGTAAACGTAAATGCTATATTTTTATTAGCCTCTGTTTTTGAAATTAAGCCCATTACCACACTAATGGGCAGACAATACAATACAATCCCAACTACCTTGACTCATTATCAGTTGATTATGAAACTCATCATTACCTTGTTCTTATCGCAAGTACTTGGGGTCGACCCAGTATGCAGTCTTGTTTCATAGTACCTACATATAACAAGTCTTTCTGCGTGGTGACGGAGTAAGGATACAATTCTCCACCGTCTTTTTTGTCCATAGCTGTAGTAAAAAACGACTAAGGTATTATTTGCAAATAAGATTTAAGCCAGAGAAGGGAAACTTGAAATTAAACCCGTCTGACCAGCGTATAGTAGTTCAATTTTCCTACCATTATGAAAGAGGCTCGAGCCTAATCCTGGAACGTATATGAGCTGTGATGATGATTATTGAAAAACTTATTGCCGATAATTTTATGACTGGCCGACTGCCTAACGTCAACCCTCTTTGGGAATGTAATTGCTGCCCAGACGACATTAAATGGAGTAGGCCTAGGTCTATGTAAATCTATTATAAATGTAAGGGTTGGAAGTGTTCACCAGACAGCATCAGTCGATTATATCATCTAGTTATAGTTAGTGTAAGTATAAACAGTAGATGGCGATGATCAAAGATAAATGGATGGATAAAGTAAAACCATTTAGTTGACGCAACAGACGTTGTTCTGTTCTGATCAAAAAAATAGAAAAATTCCGTAGCTCTAGTTATAATAAAACTTTCAATGTATTAAATACCTTTTTTCTATTATTAGTGTAGTTTTTGCTCTTAAAGTTGGATAACGACAAGGAGAGGAAGGAGGATTTTAGGAAGATTTTTATCTTGTAACGCCAAAGAAGTATAACTTCTTACGTGCATCCATACTAATATTATAAATGCGAAAGTAAGGATTTTTGTTTGTTTGTTTGTTTGTAACGCTTTCACGCTTAAACCACCGAACCGATTTCAAAAATTCTTTCACCAATGGAAAGCTATAATATCAGGGAGTAACATAGGCTATATTTTATCCCGGTATTCCGACAGGAACGGGAACTACGCCGCGAGTAAAGCGACTGAAACCGAAGCGAAGCGAGGGCGGGTTGCTAGTACATAATATAGGCATTTTTTAAAAATAGTGATTTATTAGCATAATATGACCACTTCTTACTATCTGATGTTTACGCGAGCACTACACATTGTAAATAAAACTACTTTTACGGATTATATTGTGTTTGTATTTAATTTATAATTGCCCGACGTTACGAATAATTTACAGCATTCATGGTCACGGTCACGTCAATATTAATTTAGCATTATGTTCTCTGAGTTTTCTTGCCGGATCTTTCTCAGTGTGGCCGCGTTCCGATCCGGTGATAGTGTATTATTTTTTTTAGGTTTAAATTAACAAATTGTAATAATAATTACTATAAATTTTTAATGTTGAATAATTACTAATCATAAACAATATAATTTTTTCATATAGAACCACTTTCTTCTTGTACCGGCAATAAATTTGTACCAAAAATGTGGGTCATAACTTAATAACTAATTTTCTGTAGCGGGTAGATAATTATAAAAATCTCTAATAACGTTGACTTGTTTGGACATCAGACATCTTAGTCCGCCCGTGACCATGAATGCTGTAAAGTATTCGAAACGTCGGGCAATCATAAATCAAATACAAACGCGATATAATCCGTAAAAGTAGTTTTATTTACAATGTGTAGTGCTCGCGTAAACATCAGATATCATCACTTCTTACTATCTATTCAATACAGTAACGATTTAAAAAGATATCTTAATAAATTCATATCAATAAACTCAAGCTTTATACAGCTCTTTATAACGTTTTATTCTGGATATTTAAAAATAAATATAACGGAAAATTATGACTCAATACCAAATTACTATACATAATACGTTGCCATAGGTCAATTTCAGCTCTATAAATAATCTTCTATACACAACTAATGCGAATTCACAACAGTTATAAAGCCAGCCTTCAAATATGACTCACAAAAGTTCAAGGTTTGAAACTAGCACTAAAAAGCTTTAATAATAGTGAAATTTGTATATGTTCTAATATTAGTCAGACGCAATTACCCCTCCTAGGTATTTACGTGTATGTGTTAAACAATAATGCCCCAATTTCTGTATGACTCACAATATGCCCTTCGAGGTTATAAATGATGCCTTTGTTTTATATAAATATCGTTCATTCCTGGAAGGTTGCTATTAATATATTCCAAAAAGTATTTTTATATTCGTGATTGTTTTATTCTGACTAGGATGACGTAATATATTACGAGAAATTTATTTATTAGTGTGCTTCTTGTAAGTTTTTTGTTATTGGAATATGTTTAGAATACTTGAGAAGAACTGTGAAACATATTTGGTTTATATCTGACAATGAACTGTAGTATAGCAAATCATATTTATGACCATGCATATAAATATTTGCCGTGTGGTGACGGAGTGAGAATACAATTCACCACTCCCTATCTTGCCCGTAGATGACTAAGGGATATAATATGCATATAACATCTGTGCAAGAGAAGGAAACTCGAAATAACATGTACTAACATGTCTGACCAGCATGGTATAGGTCAATTGCTCTCCCTGTATGGAGGAGGCTCGAGCCCAGCGGTGTGACGTATACCTATGAACTGTGATGTTAATGATGGTGATATAAATATTAATGCTACAGTAAATATTAAAACAAGATAGTACGGTAAATATTCTCTGTATTGACGGAGTAAAAATACTGTAGTAACACTGATGACGATATCTTCAATCTACCAAAAAGCCTTTACCAAAAAGGATCATCCCACATCGACATATCAAACGCTAACTGAAAATGTTTACTCCTCAACAATTGTCAGTTCACTCCGAGACAGAAAAATGCCGAATATAACCCTTTTTGGATCACGTGTCTAACTTTCAGCTTGATATAAAATAATCCTACTATATAGGAATCGACCAATTACCGAAAAATCAATAAATTTAGTAATAGGATTTATACCTTATATTTTACTAGCAACCCGCCTCGCTGTGCTTCGGCTTCAGTGGCTTTACCCGCGTAGTTCCCGTTCCCGTGGGTACACCGGGATAAAATATAACCTATGTTACTCCCTGATATTATAGCTTTCCATTGGTGTATGAATGTTTAAAATCGGTTCGGTGGTTTAAGCGTGAAAGCGTAAGAAACAAACAAATAAACAAACTTAGTTTCGCATTTATAATATTAGTAAGGATTACTTACGAGTTGCCGATATTCTGTGACTGTTGCAATTGCCCGTGGTTGTCCACGGGTACACTGAAGTAGCTGCGGGTAGTTCATTTCCGGTTAAATATATTTATTTACCCGATTTCTCGATCGTTTATTACACGCTGCCATATCATTTTAACCAATACAACTGGTCTTACTATCACCTTTATTTTGATCACGATACACAGAACTAACGGTATCCGATCCTATTTTGAGATGTTTGATCGTAATAGTTTGAAATAATAAATTTGGTAAAATCGAAGAATAACATTTCAGAATAACAGCTCATATTTGGTAATTATATAATACTAGGAAACCGCCCTCGCTTGGCTTCGGTTTCAATCGCCTTACCCACATAGTTCCCGTTCTCGTTGGAATACCGAAATAAAATATAGCCTATGTTACTCACTGATATTATAGCTTTCCATTGGTGAAAGAATTTTTGAACTCGGTTCTGTGGTTTAAGTGTGAAAGCGTAACAAATAAACAAACAAACTTACTTTCGCATTTATAGTATTAGTAAGGATGCAGACACCTATAGCAGTACAATCTCCAGTTGCTTTTTTTAAAGACAACACTCTGCTATAAGGAAATAATTCTTGTATTGCCGGGGACTTAACAAACATAATTAACGGATACAAATAATATTCAAACTCAGAACAACAATTTGTGGCACAAATTGTTGTTTTGAGCGTGGGCTTCGACTCACTGGTACGGTGGGTCGGTATCTTAACCACTACACTATCTGTGCAGTTTGCAGTTATGTGATGACTACTACCAACCCTCATGTTGCTCGTGGGTTTTGTAAAAGACAAATAAACCAACCAAATCCATATGATACCGTCAGGTCAACAATTATATCTGATATAATGTCCTTATAATTATGTATATATACTGTGTATATATGTGTATGTATATATTTATATATCTTAATATATATCATATCTATCTTTGTATTTGCGTATGTATGTATCTTTGGTATGTATTATATATTTACGTATATACCTATTTATCTATGCAAAATATATTTTCTTTTTCATTTTACAATAATATAGCTATCTCGGCACATGCACCTACCTTTTTTTTCATCTCTGCATCACCTATGGTTGACTGGTAGAGAATGCTTTTGGCATTAAGTCCGCCATTGCATTGTTACATGAAGATTAATAAATTAAAAAAAAATATATCCCCAAGACGTAGACGGAGGGTAGACATTCAGGTGACCGGTGACGTAACTATTGCCAAAGCTTTTGCAAAATGTACTATAAACTAGGAGTACATATTGGGTTAAGTCCAAGCAATTGGGCAAAGAGCAAAGTGATGATGATCCCCAAAAAAAAAAGAATAAATAAAAGGCTGATGATGTTGGTCGTTCAATATTTGAGTTTCAACTACAAATCTTACATTATTTAATATTACGACCAAGCTCATAATAGGAAATCTTATAAACTGTTTAAGGGTCACCAAAAATTTTTGCAGCAATACTTTCATGGGCAACTTATAACAAAAACCGGGGTCAACATGCTTACCAACCGTAGCGATTATGACATTCAAATGTCATGGGAATAGATTATGGGATAGAATTCCATTGTGAAGGCTTATATCCAACAGCGGACGTTGGTAGGATGATGGATAGATAATGATAAATTGATTATTGTATTATTACAGCTTGAAACTAAGTTGCTTAATATTTATAGATTATTCTGTAATTCACATCGGCCAAGACTGACTCATTGTCACAACGGAAACTCATATGGACCAAATTAGCTTAGTTAGATTAACCATAAAGTCAGTAATTCGAATAGATCCTTTTCTAGTAACTATTAAACATGAGAATCACATCAAGTCACTACTATTTATAATAGTCGTTATTGATTTCTTGGAAGAGTTTTCTTAGAAGCCCTTCGTTTGTGTAAACGACTACGTGTACGGTCTTCAAATAGATTCTTTGTTTGATTACTTACATTTTCACACAGCTAATTTAAGACGTACCTGAAACAAAAATCACATTGCGTCATAATTTTTAATCCATAAAGCATCAGGTAATAAGTTTATGGCCTATAACCAGGCAATGTTCTAAAGCACGAAACCGTTATTGAAAATTATCTAAAGAAATTCTCCAAAAACTGTCAAGCACATGCGAAGAAAACTCCATTAGTATTTTTTACGGAGCAAACTTAGGAATCGTACCGCATCTACATTGACATGAACTGAATTACTATCCAGGACAATGCTTTTCGTGATCAGCAGATAAATGGTTATCCTGATTCTGGATAAAATTTATATTCATTAACTTTAAACTTTATATCTCTCGCGGAGTAAGGTTTTATTTTTTAAGAAGCAGATAAAAAAAAATTATTGACTTTCTTTGCAGACGGTACTACAGTAAACATAAACTTCCCTTTAAACATTTCCCACGATCGGTTATGAATCAAATAATTTACGTATAACCAGAATCATTGCAGAAAAATCTATAGCTATCCGCCGGAGTGCGTCATTTCGTAATTCCTGGTAAAAATTGTACTTAGAAATGATCACACAACACGTGACTATGGTTCTGTAACATATTATGATTAATGTTTATGATATTTTTTATTTAACTTTGGCATGTCCGTCCTGTTACACTAATATGGATGGCGGGGTCATAAAAACCCAAGTTCTTAATGATAATTAAATTTCATAATAGCAGAAATTGTCAAATAAAAACATATAACTTTGTATTACCATTGCGATGATCGACACGTGACGCATCTAACGCTTATTTTTACCTAGTAAGAGAAAACTGAGAGAATATAATATTCAAATTTCATCTATACAAGAGGAGGAAAACTCTGAATAAGCCATTCAGGTAACCAGCTTGGGAAGCCTAATTAATTTCTAGTAATGAAAGAGACATAAGCTTCAAACATTAGAACGTAAATAGGTTAAAAAAATGTATGTTACACATTACACGTATGCTTTATATTAACTAAGTATCGACGCAATAAATGTTTAGTATAAAATTAAGATAATGTAGTTTAGACAGCAAAGTTTGAGGAAGACCGAAGAAAGGATGGACAGATCGCGTGAGCGCAGGTCCTTCATAGAAAAGGAGTGAACGCAGAGATGACATCTGATGAGATTGTGCGAAATAAAAGGCGTATCAAATTAACTTCAATAATTGTTATTAGAGCAGGATGATGGTGTAGCTTAAACAACATGTGGTGATAGTGCCTGCACCAATGTTAGACACCGGACTGGTAACTAAGTATCCCCTTAGTAGCCTTTATTTTTTATTTTTTTTTGGTTGACTACGGTGAGCGCACTCGCCGGATGGCTCCGGGGCTTGTTTGTAAATTCCCTCGCGATCATCATTTCATCATCATTTTAGCATGCATACATCCTACTGTTAGGCTCAAGCCTTCTTCGCAACAGTAGGGAAATTGACCTTACTATACCATGCTCGGTCGGACAAGTTATATGTTTTATTTCGAGCGTTACTTCTCTAGCATATATGTATGTTATATGCATATTATCCCTTAGTCGTCTTTTACGACACCCATAGGCAAGATTGGGAGTAGTGAATAATATTCTTACTCAAATCACCACAAGGAAAATAAGGATTTAATGACGTTAACAAAAAAGAAAATTATCTATGTTAATTACAAGCCTATCCTCTTTCACCAATGGAAAGCTATAAAATCAGGGAGTAACATAGGCTATATTTTATCCCAGTATTCCCACGGTATAACCAGATATTATAAATTATGCCTTAGTCATCTCTAACAGCATCCACATGCAAGATAGAGAGTTGTGAATTGTATTCTTAATAGGTCACCATATGGAATACATATATTATTAACGCAGTGGAATATAAAACATGCAATTCTTTGTTCTAACAATATATATCCTATTTACCGTATTGTATTTGCCTTTCCTTGCGTATTTTGTTTTCGATATTTTCCGTAAAATGCCCATTCATCATGCACACCGCAAGTCTGATCTCTTGTGCGGATCAACTAGATTTATGACGTGCTTGATCGTAGCAACAGGGACTTCTCACGTTACGCTTTCTTTTTTGCGTAAAAATTGTCTCATGAATTCGAAATTAAAGCAGAATATTATATTTGATATTCAAGTATTAAAATGTAGTAACTACTCTATGCGAGGTGTTCGTAAAACTACGTAGATGGCGTAGTGGTTAAGATACCGATCTACCGTGCCAGTGTCAGGGGTTCGAATCCCACGCAGGATGGCACTTTTTTTTCTTTTTTTTTCGGGCCGATCACTGACGTCAAGTTACCCTGTTCTGGTGGTCGGCCCAACGACGAAGGCGACGTGTCGCGGGTACGTCCCTCTGTCATCCCGGACGGAGTGGTGCGAGGAGTGCATTCATAACCCCCCAAAAAAAAAAACAGAAAAAAAAGGACAGCACTTTTTGCGATTTAAATATTGTTGTCTGATGTTGTGTGCGCGTTAATTATAAATTTGTAAAGTCCCGTCCCCCATAAAACAAGGATTATTTCCTTAGTGCAGGCTGATTGTCTTTAAAAGAAAATGACCGATGCAAAACTTCAAGGATAACGTTCATTAAAGGCTTTTTTAATAATAATAATAATAAATATTTATTAGATCGAGTAACAATGACTCATTATGTGTTAGTACGACTTACAACTAGGTTAGTAAACATACAATAACATTCGAACACATAAAAATAAAAATAATACACATACAGAAAATAAATAAATAATAAGTACACACACTACATTTTACATTTGTCACTGCTGCGACATCCCATTTGAGGCGGCACTACAGCGACTTAAATAAATGCAATCAAATGCATTTAAGCTCATACAATAAGAATTTTAAAACTTATTAATTTAAAACTTATCTATATCTGTTTTAAATAAAACTACTTTACGGATTTTATCGTGTTTGTATTTGATTTGATTGCCTGACGTTTGGAACACTTTGCAGTATTCATGGTCACCGGCGGACTAAGGTGTCTCACGTCCAATAAGTCATCGTTATTACAAACATTTATCTAGACACGCGGCAGCGTATTAAGTCATGTTCAAGCAAAGGAACTGGCTAGCCTGCGCCCGAGTGTAATATTGCACTAACCACTTGGTGCCACTTTTGACTTCTATAACTCAAAACCTATTTAACGTAAACACGTAAAACTACTTGTGTTTAATTATATCCATAAGGACATTTAGAAGCCCAAATTTCATGACGCTAGCTCAAACGGTTATAAAGATATGAAGGTCAAAAAGTCGTAAATTTTAGCACTGACTGACTGACTTATAGTACGTAAATCTAACCTACTTCCAGATGTCCTAGAAAGATGAAATTTGGAATCCAGCTCAGTAATTGTGTGTAAGCGTAGAAAAAAATCTAAAAATAAAAAAATAAATGAAAAATAGGGGGGCCCCCATACAAATTTTTTTTTAATTGTATCTTTGGAACCGTTACAACGTTACAAGCAGATATTTGAAACTATCCCAATATATGTATTATTATATTTGCTATATAACAGACTAGCTTTTGCCCGCGACTTCGTCCGCGTAGAAATCATGTGTGGCAGAGGCAATCACATATAACTGTGTAGTGCGTTCAGGGTTCTACAGGCTCACTGTTGCACTGTTGCTCTGGATGATTTAATGCCAATCTGGTATATCAGAGCGGCGCTGTTATCAGGGGGTGCTTCAATACCTTAGGCGGCTGACTCCAGACTAATTGAAGTGGCGCAGTGGCCCCTACGTGAAGCGCGCAGAAGACTTTGTGCTAACACCTAAGTTGTACTGCTCTTCGTTGAGGTCGTACTTGTGGGTGATTATATGGTACATTAGCTGAGGCTGGACCCTCTACCGGCTGGGCTTAATTTAAATAAGCGATACGTTTGGCCACACTCGTAATCAAGGCAGTGATTCGATGAGTCACGATGCCGTCAAAAGTAGTCCTATATAAAACGAATGATTTTCTGTTTCATAGACCCTGTTGCTATTTATCTGTCGGCACAGCAATCACCGTTGATTCGGTTCCACTCGATCGAGGACCAGATAAAATATTTGGGTTTAGTACTCGACGGGTGACGGTATTTAAGGAGCATTTTTATCAAATTACTACCCGGCTTGTTAACGCGGTGTTAAATGTTGACGTCTGTACGGGCGACTGATTCGATCAATGCCCTGTAAACACCTGTGTGAGCGAGTTCTGACCACTTGTCTTAAAATTTTCTTCTGGCTCTCGCATGCCAGCCAGCCATGATGTTCAGATCTACACACGGATACCGCGCCATGTCGACCGAGTTAGCGTGTGCTTTAACTAGAACATTTCTGTGGGACTTAAGGGTGGAATTACATGAATCTCTCCCACAATTGTGATTCCAGCTAGGACACAGCAGACATACTTATTAAGTCTGTGTTGCCAGGGTAGAGCAGCGCTGTGAATTTATCGCAAGCATCACTGCCTAAGCTGCCGACCATCACATAGATAATAGTCGACAGGTCAGGAACTGGTATAAGATTGCCAACTTCTGCTTGGCAGTTATCTTGCGTAAGAACTCGGCGGAACGAGTCAGGGAGAAAATCTGCCAAGCTGACTCGTTCCACCTCTGTGGCGTCGGATGATGGCTAGCCCGAGTACTTGCGCTTTACTATCTTTACGTGATAGAATCATACTTTCGACAATCGTCCATCTAATGTCGCGTGCCAGTCCCTCCAAAGCGAGAGAGCGAGCAGCTCAACTTGCTAAGGGTGTTTGCCTGTGGTGGGTTTTGTCGATGCCTTTAGTATAACCAAATCTCATTGCACGCATTCACACTCCCTTCATTTTCTTCACGGTAGGCAACAACCTGGCAAAAGGCCATGAGTAGTATCACTTACCATGGTAAGTGATACTACTCCACACCTCATGAGGTGTGCTGTTTGCTCGTTTGCCTACAACAACAATAAAAAACCAACCTAGTCAAAGACACGGATGGCTGAAATAGGGATTAGTCCTCCACCCCTAGAGAGACTGAACGCGCGAGGTCGATACCACGACAATATAGTTTGCTGCCTGGGATCAAAAAAGGATGTTTGAGTGACCCTGCACGACCTTCTTTTTTTATTCATTTTACAAACTATGAATTTTGCGCTACACCATTCTCTAAGGAACTTCACAAAAATATAAGTGACAGTCACAAATTACACCCAGTCTCAGAGCAACAATTTGTCGATCATTCTAAAGATTGTCCGGCGATGGAATTGAACCCGTGACACTGGCATGGTAGGTTGGTATCTTAACCACTATGTGCATGCAGTTAATTAATCATTGGCATTATATGAATTTTATTACTTGTGTATTACAGTGAAAAATATCAAAATAGAATTCATTCCCTTACACACTTAGAAAAGAATATATTCTCTGAGGTTGATTTTCAGAATAATTTTCTTTTATAATGAGTCATTTTGTATAGATTTTTATTACAATATCTAAAACGGCAAAACACTCACGTGCTGAGATCGATTACGTCGACCCGGGTTTCGAGCATGTCCGATGCTCATCATCAGGGCGAGTGCGCAGCGGCGTCCGCGAGGCCCCGGCGTGCACTGCGCGCTGCATATCGAGCAGCGCGCCTCGACTAGTGTTGCCAACAAGATCAATAAAGAATATGCTAAAATGGTGTTAAAATTATGCCAAAATTATGCCAAGTGCTTTATAAAAATGCTAAAAATTTTGCTAACATTTTTCAATGTAAAATAAAACGTAATATAATTTTAAAATATTTATTAAATAATAAAATATATGTTTTATTTGACTATGTTATCAAATAAAATATTAATATCTTGGTCTTCATCCACATCTAATGTGCTTGAAGATGAGGAGGCCTCATTGCTCAGACTGTAACCAATCCTTGAAATTCGGCATTTGCTCCCACTCTGACCGGTAATGTTGACTGTATTTAGGTGGCATATTAATAACTGTCTAACAACTAATAAACACGTATACCTACACTGTAAGAACTTTAATTCGTTTACGTTAGAATGACAACAAGTACGCGGTAAAGTATATCCTATTTCTATCTCATTTCTTTCATACAAGAAGGAGAAAGTGAAAAAGTGTTGCTAATCCATGGTATATTAAATGAAATTTGGTGGGGAATCCCCGCAATATGGTAGAGAATATTAAACGTCAAGACCCTTTCCATTATGTTGGCACCAGGGGCGCCAAGAATAAAACAAAGGGATTTATTCTAAATGGAAATAATTACGTACGCATTAATGTAATTTTCATGGTTAATCTTCTATTTTATATTTTTTCTATATGCTAAAAAATATGCTATATGCTAAAAAACAAATAAATTTGCTAAACAACATGAAAATATGCTAAATTTAGCATAAAATATGCTAAATTGGCATCACTAGCCTCGACACAGCCATGAGGGGTGCGGGGGAGGTGTTCGCCTCTTGATAGTCCTCGGCGGAAACGCCGGACGAAACTTCACACCCGGAGTTAAGCGGCGCTGTTAGTATGTCACTCCGTGTGTCGTCACCATCACACAGATTTTTATTGAAGTAGGTTATGCTCTAAGCTGTGTATGTTACTATAGTTTTTTAACTATCCCACGGGAGCTCTTTAATTTTCCGTGATTAAAAGTATCCTAAATGTTGACCGGAGATGTAAGGACCACCATGCAAAATTTCATTTAAATCGGTCGAATAGCTTTGAAACCCGTTTAATTAGCCTGTACGAACAGACAAATAGACAGAGAAATAAAAAAAAATAAAATCTTAAGGGTATCTAAACACATGGACGAATAAAAAATTCTATTTGATAATCGCAACGAAATTTTTAATAATCGAAACGACGTCTGCCTGCTTTCGGGTTGCCCACATGTGAACTACGTACGTCCCGCCCTCCCTACTTTAAACTCTGTGTAGGGATAATAATTATTAGGAACTTGAGGATTGAATTCACAGAAAAGGATATCGGCAATAATCATTATTACGAACTTGTAACCCAAATACAACATTTCATTGAAATATCTTTAAAAATCAGAGAACTTTCATACTAACTTTGGAAATCCCTTTTACTCCTTTAAGGGATGATTTTCGGAAAAATATTTTACAACTATTTTATGATTTTCAATGAAGAACCTTAATACTGAATTTCATTTGAATAACTTCAAAAACGGCAAAGTTTCATACTAATTTTGCACCCCCGTTTGACCCCCTTAGGGGGTGAATTTGGGTGACAGGGGTGCGAGCAGAGGGCGGTGAGATCTCGTTAAGCGAGCTCACCGCCTGGCGCGTCGACGCCCGCCGAGACGTCATTGCCCGTTGGGCAGTCCGGCTGGAGAGGCCTCGGTTCGGGGTGCGAACCGTGGAGGCCTTCCGGCCGGTGCTGATGCAATGGTTGGAAAGGCGGCACGGGGTACTCTCCTTCCGACTGGTGCAGGTTATGACGGGGCATGGGAGCTTCGCCAAATACCTGCACAGGGTCGTAAGGAGAGAGAGTACACCGTCCTGCCACCACTGCGATTGCGACGAGGACACGGCGCGCCACACGCTCGAGGACTGCGCGGCTAGGGCAGTGCAGCGCCGTGAACTCGTCGCAATCATCGGTGCCGATCTGACGCTGCCGACCATCGCTAGGGCGATGGTCGACAGCGTCGGGAATTGGGACGCGGTCGCAGCCTTCTGCGAGACAGTGATCTCGCAGAAGGAGGCGGCGGATCGTCTGCGCGAGGAGCGCAGCCTCGATGAGGAGACCCGCCGCCGGCGACTGGGGCGGCGTAGGCGCAACTATCTGCGCCTCATGCCGCCCTAGCCGAGGCCGCGGGTGACGTGACCGGGGATTAGTCCGTCACCCGCCGAGAGGCCGACCGCGTGAGGAAAGACCGACGTCCTCCCCGAGGGGGGGACGTCGGTCGATGGGAGGGTACCCCACGTAGGGAGTATTCCGTCGGGCCGACCACTGACGACAAGTAAACCTGCTCCGGTGGTCGGCCCAATGACGAAGGCGAGGTGGATTTCGGGTGGGTTGCGGGCGTTGCGTGCTTAAGCCCCTCTGTCGCCCCGGACGGAGTGATGCGGAGGCGCGCCGACCGCAGCCCACCCACAAAAAAAAAAGTGGTTAATTTTCCCAAAATCCTTTCTTAGTGCTCCTTTAATTTATAAAGGAAACCACTGTGCAAAATTTCCAGTTTCTAATTTCTATAGTTTAGGCCCTGCGTTGATATGTCAGTCAGCTTTTCCTTTTATATATATAGAAGTATAAATATCCTGCCTAGTTTTCTTTACAAAAAGTAATGATATCCCACCAAAAACATAAATGTAAAAAAGGAGAGCCAAGTTCAATACAAAAATTTTGCTTGGTTGTGGGCTTCGCCGCAAAAAGAATGGAGATATAAATGAGTGCCAAGTTCTATGCAAAATCCAAATATGTATTTATAGAAACAAAATAATATTATGAACAAACATTAACCTCTATTTCTTTGCTTTATTGGATACCTATAACAATTGGTGTTATTTAAAAAAAATGTTTACATTTTTTTTGTATTTAACTTGGCTCTCCTTTTTTACATTTATGTTTTTGGTGGGATAATTATCTACACGATACAGAAAATTAGTTATTAAATTTATTAAATTCTGACCCACATTTATTGCCAGTATAAGAAGAAAATTATTCTACATGAAAAAATTATATTGTTTATGGTTAGTAATTAGGTATTAATTATTAAATTTGTAGCAATTATTATGACAATTTATTAATTTAAAAAACCTTACAAATCAACGCAAGAAGATCAACAGCCATTTGAGCGAAAAATAATAATTCAATTCTAATAAGTAAAGAATCATATACACAAGATTATATTTTATTTGGTATCGTTGAATTAAAAAAATAGATTGCATCCATTGTGGCAACTCTTAACTATGGCCCCCAAACACGACAATCTTGTTCTAACAACTGTGTAAGGCTTCGTGTCGTATATTGTTTACATGCTATAAATAAACTGAAGCTTAAATACGAGTACATGGAAAAACATACATATGTATTATGTAATGAAGGTATGGAATTGTTTTAACTAGTTCCATTGTTACGACTTCATAATAAGACGTTTTAAAGTCTGAAAGGAAATATAATAGACTAAAAGAATAATATATCATTCATTTTATTCATTTTTTATTTCAGCTCATATGCGTCCAACTATTGGGTTATAGCCTCCTCTACAATAGGAAGGAAATAGACGTTACTGTACCATGCTGGTCAGATAGGTTGGTATAAGGTTTTATTTCGAGTTTTCCTTCTCTTGCATAGATGTTTAATGCGTATTATGTACCTTAGTCGTCTCTTACGACATCCACGGGCAAGATAGGGAGTGGTGATTCGTATTTTTACTCCGTCCCCACACGGTTATATTACAGTACAGTGTCATTGTAATTAAGGGATACCTAAAATAGCCATTTACAATAGTAGTTACATGGTTAGTCTATTTATTTCTTATGTAGCGTTACATGTGTCTTTCTTTCCGTGTAAAAAAAATGTATTTTTTTTTATTTGAAACTTCCAATGCGACTTCCAACAAAGTTATGTTTAACGCTACGGGAATAGAAAGAGACAGAGCGAGAGTAAATGCGTGGCACTTGAACGCATTTTCCTTTCCGTATTGTGATATAGTAAGAATAAGTTTACCCATCTCCTAAAAGAAAACTCGAAATAAAACCCTATATTAACCCATCTGACCAGCATGGTATAGTAGGTTACTTTCCCTCCTAATATGGAGGAGCCTCGAGTCCAACAGTGGGATGTATATGTGCTGAGATAAAAATGTTTATAGTTTAAGTTATATGAATTTTATACATATACTCAATTAATATTTTACTTTAATTTTTTCAAACCATATACATCTTAATACTGTTTATAGTACAGTAAGAAAATTACTTAAAATTTACCTTTCCTTGCTTGCAATAAGAATAAAAGCGGAACGGTGCCCCTTTTCTGTGACAAACGACAAACATTTCAGTTTCAGTTGGCTTATTATCTTTATATCCATTCCGCCTATTATGAAGAAATTAATATTTTCTTATCTTGAAAATGTTTTATTACGTAAACCTACTACAGAAAAATCATTTTGTAGCCGTTAGGATTAGTCTGGAGGACTTGCACACGTTGAAGGTCGACAATTAAAACATTCATTGCTTAACTGACGCCCCGTTTACAGAACTTGGTTCAGTTCAGTAGATATTTCCATAATATGTAAATTATTGACGCAAATTAAGTGAAGTGTATATAAGTTTTTTAGGTCACTAAATCCAAAAGATTTAGGTAATTAACATCTAAAATGCGTAGATTATATTTCGAGAAAATATGGTATATTGTATCCTGAATCTAACCCCAATTACCAATGGTCTTCAAATAAGATGACGAAGAAGAATAAGTCTACACGTTTCTCATAATTCTTCGGTTCTATAATCTGGTTCAATGGACGATGGATGAATATAATGAAGAAGTCGTTACCTTGACCGCAAAAAAAGGATGAAGGATGATAATGTTAAATCAAAAATGTCGTGTCATCTATGTACACTCAGATGGAGACTATTGAAGACTCTGAACCAGTACCTCCTCTGCCGGTATGCAGATGAAGGAGCTGGAGATCTTAAGGCCTACTATACCTGATGTGGGTAAAAAATGTGGGAACCGAGCCTGCGACACCGGCTGTCATGCCAGTATCTTAATATCTACGCCACATGCGCAGTAGTTGTCTTGCCCATAGGCAAGTTGTAGATCTCTGTTCCTATCCTCCATTTCAACATTATAATGCTTTGCCGCCATATATCGCACTAATTAATCCGGTTAATTCTATTACTAACAGTTATAAATAAGTCCCTAACTTTACAATAATAAATATATTATAAATATATAGCTATCTATAGATATAACGATAAAAAATCGGCTAACCCATATCAAATTGCCCATATATAAATACACCCTTCATACACTGAACCAATTACCTCCAGACGAGACGAACAAAAACACCTAAAAATATCACACATTGAACAGCGCGCATGTATTTTCAGTGCCCCAGGGCTAATCCCCAAAACCTTTCACCTTAATGACCCGCGCAGCCCCGGATCAATCTGTTTTTACATAGATAGACACGAGAGTTCGCGTGTGGCAAAGAAGCTAACCCATCTTCGTAATAGCCCAGGAGACTGACATGCAATGCAAGTAATTGCAGCTTACATTTATATTGAAATGGTTTACATCAGTCAACTTGTATGTAGAATAAAATCTCGAATTTGCATAACATTTTTAGTACCATTTACTTAATATCTTTTCAGTGTGCTGATGGAGTAAGAATATCGTTTACCACCCCCTTTCTTGCCCGTGGGTGGCATATAAAACGATTAAGGGATTAAATATGCATATAACATTTATGCAAGAGAAGAAAAACTTGAAATCTAATACGTCTGATTAGCGTGGACTAGTAGGATAATTTACCTCCTACATTGATGTTGTATGCGGATTACACATATCCCTTAGTCGTCTTTTACGACACCCTCGGGCAAGAAAAGGGGATGGTGAATTGTATTTTTACTCCGTCACCACACGGATTATTGTGAATGAAATTAATGAAATAAATTGTATAATTACCTAATTTAAAAAACGTAGTTATGGCAATAACCGTAAAGTTAAAATAAAATTTATCCAACCCTGCTAATGGTTTAGGATCAGAAGCATTGCGTATATAGATCAAAAGAAAAATAACGTTTTACTAAAATTTTTTTTTTTTTCTGTGTGACTTAGTTGTTAGCCTCAGATGGCTGTGACAACTTTACCCGGACTGGTGGGTGAGCGCTGAGGGCTCTCAACCCGTACTAAAATGATTTTATATACCGCCATATTTATAGTTCCATTATTTTTTTTTTTATTTGTGTGTATTTAGCTGTTGGTCGCAGATGACCTTGACAGCTTAACGCGGGCAATGGGCGAGCGGAAGGCTCTCAACCCAGTTATGAAAGAACATTTATACCAAGAATAGCAACAAAAGGCAAAATTGATGTGATGACGTCTGTGTACTGAACTAAGTTATTATATTCAACTCTTTTGTTCGTTCCCAGCTTTATGAATAACATATGGTGAGAATGAGATGGACTTATAGTGAAAAATAGTACACTGCACATCATATAGAAACGTTTGTCTAAGGCATATAGATTTATTCACAATATAGTGCAACAATATTTATTTGAACTCCACCTAAACGTCTGGACCGATTTTGATGAAATTTTTTGTTTATTCAAGAGGATTTGAGAATAGTTTAGATTCACAATTGAACCCGTTAGATGGCACTGCTGTCGATTTCAAGGAGAATTCCTTATTTTTTTAACCGACTTCAAAAAAAGGGGGAGGTTCTCAATTCGTCGGAATATTTTTTTTTTATGTATGTTCACCGATTACTCAAAGACGCCTGGACTGATTTGCAAAATTATTTTTTTGTTTGATAGGGTATACTTCCCAGGTGGTCCCATAGTCATCAAATCAGGATCTGATGATGGTATCCTTGAGAAATTGGTGAAATTCTTAAAATTTTATTAGTTTACTGTTTGAAGTCGGTTTTTTAGAAAATTATAGATTATATTTGAACAGAACAACGTCTGTTGGGTCAGCTAGTATATTATATATCTCGGTGTGGTGACGGAGTAAGAATACAATTCACCAGTCACTATCTTGCCGGGAGTGTCGTAAAAGATGACTACGAGATTAAATATGCATATAACATCATCATCTCAGCCCATATACGTCCCACTGTTGGGCTCGGGCCTCCTCCATAATGGAAGGGTAATTGACCTACTATACCACGCTGGTCAGACGTGTTGGTATAGGGGGGGGTTGTATATAACATATGCGCAAGAAAACCTCCTCCAGAATATGAAGGAAAATTGACCTACTGAACCACACTGATCAAAACGCGTTGGTATCTGTTTCCATTTTGAGATTTTCTTCACTTGCACACTTGTTTTGGGACGCGATCGCAGCCTTCTGCGAGACAGTGATCTCGCGGAAGGAGGCGGCGGATCGCCTGCACGAGGAGCGCAGCCTCGATGAGGAGATCCGCCGCCGGCGACTGGGGCGGCGTAGGCGCAACTACCTGCGCCTCATGCCGCCCTAGCCGAGACCGCGGGTGACGTGACCGGGGATTAGTCCGTCACCCGCCGAGAGGCCAACCGCGTGAGGAAAGACCGACGTCCGCCCCGGGGGGGGGACCTCGGTCGATGGGAGGGTACCCCAAGTAGGGGGTATTCCGTCGGGCCGACCACTGATGACAAGTTAACCCTGCTCCGGTGGTCGGCCCAACGACGAAGGCTACGTGGTTTTCGGGTGGGTTGCGGGAGTTGCGTGCTTAAGCCCCTCTGTCGCCCCGGACGGAGTGGTGCGGAGGCGCGCCAACCGCAGCCCACCCACAAAAAAAAAAAAAACTTGCACAGTTGTTATATGCATATTATATCCCTTAAAAGTCTTTTACGATAATCGCGGGCAAGATAAGGAATGGGGAATTGTATTCTTACTCCTTCACCACACGGTTTTTTTTCTACTATTTTAATAAATTAAATTAAGTTTTATCAATAATTAGAATAAAAATAACGGGTACAAAGAGAAACCACGTTTTGTGGAATATTACAATCTTACCTTTAAGTACATATTCAGTGAATTGAAACAGTTTATGGGTGAGAAAATTAAAGCTATATTAAGTAAATTTTGTATTCCATGGGCATAGATTTAAGTCGTAAATGCAAATACCGTACCTGGAAAACATTTAAAATTCTAATTTGCTTTACTTTATTTACGACTTAAAAACCAAATACAATAATTATAATTTTAATATATGTTAGTGATGTAATGCTTTTGCTTAAGTCCAGTAATCGACAATAAATAAGCCCTTTATATCTATACCAATAAATAAAATTGGAGTGTCTGTTTGTAATGTCAAAATAATAGACTTTTTTTATGCTCACACGGTTATTTGCACGACACCTATGCCTAAAATAGCGATTAAAAAATTTTTGTCTGTCTGTCCGTTTGTTCCGGGTAATCTTCAAAACGGCTGAACCAATTTCAAAAATTCTTTCACCATTGGAAAGCTATAATATCAGGGCGTAAACTAGGCTATATTTTATCCCGGTATTCCCACGGGAATGGGTTCTATGCGAGTAAAACGACTATAACCGAAGCGAAGCGAGAGCGGGTTGCTAGTTATATATAAAATTGATTAAAATTCATATAAATAAAAAAAAAAAGACTTAAAATAATATCTTTACATTAGTCCGCACATAAATCATGCTCCCATGACTCAAGTCATTCATCATCATTTCATCATTTCAGCCTATCGCCGTCTACTGCTGGACGTAGGCCTCCCTCATGTTACGCCACAAAGTGCGGTTCTATGCCGCCTGCATCCAACGACGCCCAGCAACTTTCACCAGGTCGTCGGTCCACCTAGTGGGGAGCGTCCTATACTGCGTCGTCCGATATGTGGTCGCCACTCGAGAACCTTTCTTCCCCAGCGGCTGTCGGTTCGTCGAGCGATGTGGCCTGCTCATTGCCACTTCAGCGTGCTAATTCTTCAAGCTATGTCGGTTACACCGTTCTTCTGCGGATTTTTGTATTCCGGAATTAATTACTGATTCAAGTATGACAAGAAAATGATAAAATTGTAATATATAAAAATAATTATTTTATGTCTATATTTATCATTCAAATCTTTCTTTTTCGCGTGTGTCACTGTGTCACAAGAGACGATTAACACATATAAACGCAAAGTATGGTAAACAAAGTGCCTTCTGAAGATTGTATTTATCATCCAACTGTTTTACATGTTTGTTGTTAAGTTTAATCATTTTTGCTTTGTTTAAAACCTATATCGTCTCTTATAAATAAAAATTAATAAAAAGGAATATTTCTGATTAATTCCCTTAATCGTGTCTCGCAATACCTAAGTAGGTACATAAAAGTGTGCAGACATATACCCTTGAACTGTCAACACGCAGATTATATATGCAGTTGCTAGTTTTACTCAAGTTATTATAAATGATTTGAATCAAATGAAAGCCACTGCTAAAACACTAAAAAGTAATTTGGATGCGCAAATTTGAAGAGGTTTTTGCGGTCCATTACTGTTGGTTCGGATTATAGTCAACCGTGTGGCAAATTGCTATATCATTAATTGGAAACCGAAGCACATTTTATTTCTGGAAAATAGACAGAAAATAATACGAACCCCACCTTCAAGCTCATCCTACGGATTGAGTTTCAATCTGAATGCCAGAAAAAGTCTAAAACTTTTTATAATATGAATAGCATCTTGTTTAACGATCATTTCTATATTAATAATAACACAATAGGGGTATGATGATAAGCTATAGTAGATAGAATACATAATAAACTATATAAATTTATTTTTGTAAAAGTGTTATACATAGTGATTTCTGATGTTTACGCTGACGATTACATATTATAAATAAAACTACGAATTTTATCGCGTTTGTATATGATTTTTGATTCCCGAAGTTTCCAACACTTTGCAGTGATCATGGTCACGGACGGAGCGCCCGGGTAATTTTTTCAAAGTTTTATTGACATGGTGTTATACATATATTGCGAACATAATCTTTAACATTCGCGAACAAAGGACGTAATCCTAAAATAACAAGGTTTATTAATTAAAACAAAAAAATAACTACAAATTATTTCCACATTCAAGTTGATGACAATGACAATTTTCAATATAATCCGTAATTTTCTGTATATATATTAGTTATATATATAAATTTAAAGTTGATATCGTATCTGAACCACAGGTTTTAATAGGATTTATTTATGACATATTTTTTATTTTTATTATAACATAACTATGTATTTTAAAATCAAAGACTATGTTTGGGTACCCAAAATTTTTTTACGTACGTAATACAACTAAAGTAACTTTTTCATATCACTCTATATTACAAAAGAATTAACCACTTAATCTCGCACAAAATACGATCGCGTGATAACTCAGCATCCATTTTACCCGTATCCCTTGCACTTGCACTTTAGGGGCCAAACAAAAACTGCAAGTTAATCGCCGTATATTACCCCAATACATCATTAGCTCCAACCATAAGTAAGTTGTAAGAGGATATAAATAAAGCAAGTTGTCGGCTTTGGCGGAATACCAATCAACAATGTCGGTGTTAATCATTTTTAACGCGTAAATATATTTTTTATTTCCCAACAACGTATAAAAATGTCGTGGACTGATTTATTGGGTCAGAAAAATCTATTAAAAAATTCCGTTCGTATTGCTTTTGTTTTAAAAGATATTTATATATGTTGCATAAATTTAACTTATAAAATAAATTAAGCGCGCGTAACAGTTACACGCGATTAAGCTAAAACTTTTTTGAAATATTGACAGGTAGGTGATGATAAATTTTGGGCCCACCACTGAAGGTAAGGAACTCTGCACCGGTGGTCGGCCCAACGACGAAGGTGACGTGCCACGGGTGGGTCATGGGGCTGCGTGGCGCCCCTCTGTCGCCCCGGATGGAACGGCGAGTGAACTGACCATGGCTCAAAAAAAAAGGGGGATGATAAATTTAAAAATAGAAAAATAACAGAAATAGGTATACTTCCAAATTTTAAATATCCAATTACTAGTGCCTTTACAACTGTCAGTGCCTTTTCAAGTAATTTTATATTAGTTTTTTTTTAAACAGAACAAGCGCCTGTTGGATCAGAGAGTACAAAATAAGATTAGAGATGAGGATAGAAAGATCTATAAGCATACTTACAGTATCTTATAGGTATACTTAAGTATACTTATCCTTAGTCGCCTGTATGAATACATGGAGAAATGATGTTTTATAAGAATACTTTACTCTTTCAACTACTTACAGGATATAATTTTATATATACTCATATTTTTATGTAGAATTAGGACGTTGAAATAACAATGGACAGGCCACATCGCTCGTCGAAGCGATAACCGTTGGGGAAAAAGGTTCTTGAGTGGCGACCACGAATTGGACAACGTAATGTAGGAAGACCCCTTATTAGATGGACTGACTACATTTTCCAAGTCGCAGAGATCCGTTGGATGCAAGTGGCACAGGACCGTTCGGTGAGACATTCCTGTGGGGTGGCCTATGTCCAGCAGTGGACGTCTGTAAGCTGTGGAATGGATGGATGGATACTTAAATTTTTGCTTGTGATGTTTCTCCTTTCCACGAATGTCGTATGAAATGACAAAGGAAATTTTCCATTGATTAACACAAGTTTATATATCTTTAAAATCAACATATAGAGACTTTTCTGTTGATACCCATATCGATGTTTTTAGAAAAGACAAACGTCTGATATTAACTAAGTTTGTATTAGATTTAAGATTTCCCGCCGGTTCAAACACTTTTCAGCGTTCATGGTTACAGGCGGGCTATTGTGTCTCACGTCCAACATCCAAGTCCATATCATTACAAAGATTTGTATTTCTTCACTACAAAATTAGTTAAATTTTGACCCACAATTTTGATACAAATTTATAGCCAGTACAAAATGATAATGATTCTACATGAAAATAATATATTGTTTTTCGTCAGTTATCTACTTATTAAACATTAAACTTCACTTTACATCACATACAGTTTCAACAATGTTAACGTCATATACTTATTACAAAAACATAAAATACTACATTAATATGTACGTAGTAAAGAAAATATTCCAGTAGACAACATGTTATTTTCAAAATGTTAACTAATGAATAATTAAATAAAATGCGCATAATCATTTCTAGTGTCGATTCTATTGTTTCCACGCTGCGCGCACGTTGACGTCACGAGGTCGTAACGTGACACCCTGAAGAGTTTTCCAGGCGAGCCAGCTAGTGACTCATCGTTTGTGGTATAATTCATAAACTGTAGGCAACTAAACGTTTGCCCGCTATAGCTTAAGCTTATCGTCATTATACGTTTCATAGCTCATATACGTTTCGCTATTGGTCACTAGTCTCCATAATGGAAAGATCAATGTTGTATAACGCTGGTCAGAAAGGTTAGAATAGGATTTTATTTCAAATTTGCCTTGCCTTGCATAGATGTTAGCTGCATATCGAATCCTTTAATCGTCTTTATCAACACCTACGCATAAGTAAGAGATGTTTTTGACGTGACAACATCTAATAAATCGATGAACACTGACTGCATGCATGAAAAAGTGTCCCGTAATGCTCATTGTCCCGTTACGCTCATTGTTTTATTATTAAGTAGTATGCGATTCAGCTGTACTAAAGTGCGCCATCTATCGATGCGAAAGGATTTCAAATATATTAATTTAGTACAATGCGATTCAGCTAAACTGAACAGCGCCATCTATCGAGCCTTACGGTAATTGCCGACCCGATTTAATTTCAATAGCTTATAACAATGGGTACTGGAATTACTAAAAAAATGAAAACGATTTTTAAGGAAAGGTTTTTTTTGTTATGACGTTGTCACGTTAAACTATCGTCCTATTAACTACCTATTACCTACTACCTATTACCTACTACCTATTACCTACTACCTATTAATTAACTATTAACTATCGTAATATTTAATAACTAATTTCTGTATCGGGTAGATAATTATAAATTTTCTGCAGTAACAATGACTTGTTGGACGTGAGACATCTTAGTCCACCCGTGACCATGAACGCTGTAAAGTGTTTGAAACGTCGGGTAATCAAAAATCAAATACAAACGCGATAAAATCCGTAAAGTAGTTTTATTTAAGATAGGTATAATGATATAATGATAGTAAGTAATCTAGGTATAATGATAGTAAATAAGCATCAACAACAACAACAACAAGGTATAACGATCGTAAGTAAGCATCAACATGATATGTGATAGTTTCGACAAAATCAACAGAGCTAACAAATTTTATGGTATGATTTACATTTGTTTTTTTTTTATTTTTGGCCTCAACGTATTTAGCCCCTTTTCATTTATATTTTTATATTTTAGGTTTTACTTTATCATTTACATATTTTACAGGCTCGAACCTAGCAGTGGGATCTGTATGAGCTATGAGGATGATGATGATGACTTAAAGTGTCTTTTAAAAAAAAACTAAATTCCATATAAAAACTACAAGCGCTCGATTACCCGCTACCTCTTATAAATTAGCTACACTAAAGCCTTGAAACACGTATGGAAATTTTACACTACATCGCACCCAAAGGCATTGTCGACCAAAGTAGAAGCAATATAATATCTTGGTTTTGTCTAGCGTCATAGTATTACGTCATAATTTTATGGATATTATCTAACTCTGTAAGAAATCTATGTCATTATCCTTTTGTCCTTGTCCCAATTTATATAAAATCGTTCCAGTATACTACTTTTTCATATTTTGAAGAAGAGCAAAACATGCTGTGTACTGTTTCAGATTTATTTTAGTACCAGTCAACTTAGTGACATCAATACTTAAGTACCCTATAATTGTCCACACAGCAATTTGGTATAGATCAGTGTTTCGTGTAGTGCGAAAGTAAGAATACAATATACCAAACCCCTTACCGGTGAGTTTCGTAAAAGACCAGGGATGCAATATGTATATAACATCTATGAAGGGAAGGAGATCTCGAAATAAAACCCTAAACAAACTCGTTTGACCTGCGGGGTATGGTAGATTAATTTCCCTTTTATTATGAAGGAGGCTCGTGTTCAATAGTGAGTCACCAGGGTACTAAGTAATAGTCTCCTCCTGGGAAACTTACAACAGCAACCAAGATCCTCATTCTGACTGCCAGTTGTGTCAATCATGGGAATGTCCCCTCCTTGGAGAATAGTATGTCTAATTGTAAGAGTGGACATCGAGATCCAAGTCATTCTTTTTGTTTCTTTTCATCTGTTACACAATACTCGGCTAGGCACATTTATCATCATCATCATTCAACCCATTCGCCTTCCACTGCTAGACGTAGACCTCCCTCATGTTTTTCCACAAAGTGCGCTTCTGTGCCGCCTACTTTCAATGACGACTAGCAAATTTCACCGGGTCGTAATCGTTTTTCGATGCACACGATTCCTCTAAATTTGGAAGAAAATTGATTTACTATAAAAAAACCTTGTTTTACTTTTCTGATAGTGATGTATAGGTCTATTAATGATTAAATTACTAGAACATAAGATTTTAATAAATTTCCACTGTGAGAGACTAAATACTAGAGAGAGAGAGAGAGAGTTCTGTCACTCTCTCTCTCTAGTAGTTAGTGATAAGAGAATCCATAAAATCTGCAATTCCAACGTTACGTAGCCTTAAAATATATAAAGTTTACCACAGATTATTGACTACCGACGCAAATTTAATTCGACCTTCCTATTAAAATACATTAACTTGATTTTGATTACATCAAACACTATTGCAAAATCATTGTTTAGTTGACATGGTTACAAGCAATTTGCTTTAAGTTTCATGGTATTTTGAAATACACACCAATAATTAGCGAAAGCTACTATGAAATCCATCCTGATTAGTAAAACAAAATTCGCGAAATTAAATTGTACTAATGAATAATAATTTTTGTATTGCCCATGGTTACTATTGCTATTGAATAAAAAATATACTTAAAAAGCTTTTTTTCGCACGATTAACAATGGTGACTTTTGCATGTTGGGATGTAATTAGAATACTGTTCACTTTTAATTCATCTCGCCCATGCGTGTCTAGGTAATAGTATGCATATAATATAAAATGAAGGAAAACTCAAAATAAAATTCTATATCGTCTGATCGTCTATAGTAGGTCGATTTTCCTACTATTGTGAAGGAGACTTGTACTTAACAGTGGAATATATATGGGCTGAGAATATGAGATGACGCTTACTTGTTTAGTCGTCGTTTAGGATCAGCCATGCGTAAGAAGGTGGTGAATTATATCCTTATTCCGCTACCACACATAAATGAGGTCACATAGCCTGCGATTCCCTCCAAACCTATAGAGTGAATTACTGGAACTAATTCCTTGAGTTCGGTGGCCCGCTCGACCCATTGCCTAGTATGACTAAATCATAGCCCTCTCATAAAAAAAGCAAAACTAGAAAGCGGTAGATTTGACGTTTTATAATATTTACTAATATCTAAAAAAATCATAATTTATCACATTTTCAGACAAGGTTACTGATCCGCAAAAAGATCCACGATGAACATTTTAATCTATCCGACACGCACCGCTCGTAATGTCTATATGTACTTAACTAAATTACTTACATAAATCATATTTAAACGTGACGAACGCCGGCGCCTCTTCTCCCCTAAAGCCTTCCCCATACAATTATCGGCTCTATCAGAGGGCACTTAAGATTAATTCCGATGTAACACGAAATTTAATACTGGTACTTTTTTCTAGACCGTTAAAAAATAAAATTTATGAATATTTTCGTAAAGATCAGTTTTGTATAAAGATAATTTTAAAATGTTAAGGTAAAGTAGTTTGCCGAATATCTGCATCAGGATGTTAATGTGTATACGTTGTAGATAAAATAATAAGCGTCAATATCTTTTTAAAAAAACTTCGTATTTGCTTTAAGAACTTTTTTCTAATTTTACAAAATCTGATA
Source organism: Lymantria dispar (assembly GCA_032191425.1). Lineage (NCBI taxonomy): Eukaryota > Metazoa > Arthropoda > Insecta > Lepidoptera > Erebidae > Lymantria > Lymantria dispar. Next base: position 22,466,685 of record CM063452.1, on the reverse strand, counting down.
CTAATATTTTATCCAAAATTACATATAGTTCACTCCTCATAAGATAGCACATATTAAAAAATAATATACATCATAGAGCCTTACTATAAAATGTCTTTACTCGTATAATTAATCTACAAAAGCTACAACAGGAATATAGGAAAGAGCTATTTCAAACCGTGGACATAGACAAGCGGACGGAAGGACTCGAAATATTAACATTACTGAAGAAGATTAATTAAAAACTAACATAAACTTAACATCTTCTAAATATATGTACATTAAAATACTTACGAAAGATCTACATAAAAAGTTTTAAGAAAATTCTAATTACCTTTTAAAATAAAATTCACAAACATTTAAAACATTTACATTTTCATCGTGAATGCCATTTTATTCTTACCAACTTCACAATCTGTTCCTTCCCACAGTGAAGTTGGTAAAACATTCAGTCGATGATTTATTTCTACCCTTATCTGTAGTACATGTTCATACTCCATTAAGATTAGGTATTCATGTTGTACACCTGATACTTTGAGTGAGAGACAATATTATACAGACGTGTTTGATTGTGTGAGTGAACTAGGAATATAAATGCTTTGGATGAGGTAGTTTTATTTATGCATGTAGGTATATATATATTGCTAATCTAGTATATCTTTTCTACTCTATGAAATTTTAAACTTAGATTATTTAGTCTTTGTAAACTTTTTCTTATTCCATGTCATATCTTACTGCTGGAAATAGCCCCTTCCCGCAATGTTAGAGTAAGTAATTATAACAGTATACTATAATACCACGCGGATGGAGTCGATAAGATTTTATTTAAAGATTTTCATCATTCCATTCAATTGTTGGACTTAGAGAGATGGGTTACTCTGTGCGCTGTTGATCGACGAGTTGCTATCATAGGTTGCCATCTGGCGGCGAAACATGGAAAAGTCAAGAAGCATAAAAATACATTATACTCCAAAGAAACATAATTTGCCGTGAGTTGAAGAAGTAAGAATACAATTCATCATCCCCTCTAGGATGTCGTAAATGACGAATAAAGAAAGGGTACTAACCTTTATATATAAATTTTTTGTGTTCGTGTGTATGTCACTGAACTCCTCCTAAACAGCGGGACCGATGTTGATGAAACTTTTTGTGCATGTTCAAGGAGATTCGAGAATGGTTTACATTTACAATTGGACCTGGTAGGTGGCGCTTATTTGAACAGAACAACGTTTGTTGGGTCAGCCAGTTGGGTTTGTTGTGGTAATATTATATATTAGTATCCTTTACTCATGAACGCATTCTAAATAAAACTATTTTTACCAATTTTATCCCGTCTCTATTTGATTATTCATTTCTCGATATTTCGAACACTTTTCAACGTTCATGGTGATGGGAGGAATACGTCCAACAAGTCCAAGATGCAAATAAGATCAATATATGAGAAGGAAAATATGAAATCCCTATACCAACCCTTTGATCAGTGTGGTATATTTGGTAAATTTTCCTCCTATTGTGGAGGATATTCGAGCCCAGCTGTGGGATGTATATGAGCTGTGATGATAATGAATATACTTTAACTTGAAAACTAGAATTGCTGAGTAATTGTAAAATTTAATAAAATAAAAATTTAATGAAATATGCAGCATCGCAGTATTTTAAATATACTGCAAAATAATTAACATCGCCCGCTTTATTACGTACAAGTTTAGTAACTCCATGTATTAAGAGCGAGACGTCGCGTCGGATAGCGAGGGATATCGACAGGTAGCATTATCCTGTCCTGGCATTATTAAAGTTGCATTCAAGAATCGTTAGCTTAATTATTATGAGAATGAAAGGTGGGCAATTTTAGTAATGGATTAAGTATCAATGAAGTTGTTGACTCTATAAGTAGAAGTTACTATTTTTACTTGTTGATAGTTTGTTCAATTTTGAGACGAGAAATAAATATATAACATTTATTTCTCGTCTCGTACACCTTATGGTAAGTGATGCTCATGGACCTTTGCTAGGCCGCTGCCTATCTTGAAGAAAGTGAAGAAAGTGTGATAGTAAAGGTATCACTAAAACCCACCACATGCAAATACCCTCAGAAAGTTGGATCGCCGGCTCTCTCGCTCACGGAACAAAGCGCAGTAACAAAATGCTACCACTCAGGCGTCGATTTTCTGCAAGAGTGTGGTACTACCACTGACGTCAAGTAACCCTGCTCCGGTTGTCGGTCCAACGACTAAGGCGACGTGGTGTTCGGGTGGGTTGCGGTTGTGCGTGTTTACGCCCCTCTGTCGCCCCGGACCGACTGGTGCGAGCAGTGCGCCGACCGCAACCCAACCCAAAAAAAAAATAAAAAGAAATAAAGAATGGTACTACCCCGGACGGACCGACCCGCGATTGTAGACAGACAACTGTCACCAATGTGGTCAAACCACTAATTTCTTTTTTTTCATTTCATTCGAGACATAAGTATGTTAAAGATTAGAAATCCTTTGTGGAGATAAATTACTTTCTACGTGACGTCAAAATGTTAATCACCAAATAGGAGTACACATTATAACTCATTTTCATCATCATCATTTCAGCTAATATACGTCTCGCTGTTGGGCTCGAACCTCCTCCACAATAAAAGGTAAATTTAGCTAGTACTAGAGACCGCTATATTATAAAACGACTGTCCTTCCCCTGGTAAGTACAAATGCCTATTAGACATTGTCATCATAATTATGATTATTTGACATTCGGTTTGACCAGAGATTTTAACCGTAAACAAAAGGGTATAAGCGCGCGCATGTGTGCGTGCGTGTGTAGCGATTGCGTTGTAGTTTGCGTAATGCCTTTTTTAATTAATTTAATGTATTTCTAATCCGTTATTATATAAAATTTCAGTTTTATGCACTTCTCCTCATTATATACATTAACTGTGCCCAATTTCATACTCGTCCATCCACGTAATTTTCGCAAAAAGAGGTACAAAGTTTTCGCTTCACGTATTAATATATAGATACAACGCTGGGCAGACGTGTTGGTACAGGATTTCATTTCAAGTTCTTTTTTCAAGGATTTCATTTCAAGTAAATTGACCTGCTATACTGCACAAGTCAAACAAGTTCGTGTAGGGCTTTATGTCGATGTTTCTATCTCTTGCATAGATGTTATATACACATTTAATGCCTGAGTCGTCTTTTATTATACACACAGGTAAGAGAGGAGGTGGGGGGACGTCGGTCGATGGGAGGGTACCCCAAGTAGGGGGTATTCCGTCGGGCCGACCACTGATGACAAGTTAACCCTGCTCCGGTGGTCGGCCCAACGACGAAGGCGACGTGGTTTTCGGGTGGGTTGCGGAAGTTGCATGTTTAAGCCCCTCTGTCACCCCGGACGGAGTGGTGCGGAGGCGCGAAGACCGCAGCCCACCCACAAAAAAAAAATGAATAATTGCATTCATAAATGATCTGTTATAAATAGTTGTTACTTAAATAAAGCTTTCATAACCAATGCAGAATATCTTTAAAAATGCATTGAAATTTATTATCAAAATCCAACCATAGAACAGCTTATCGACATTCACTATTGGGACTAGGAATCCCCTTGTGTACCACAATTATCTTGTTCGGCAAGGAGATCGGAATTGGTGTTAACAGATTTCTTGGAAAAGTCCTGCTATCCAATCTGTTAGTGCTCACTTAACTGATTCCTCCGATTTCCAAAGATAGGTAAGGGGTCATGACACATTATATTCGTCCATTACTACACGGAGAGATGCATACTGACTTTGTATACCTATATACTTTTAATATTTGTAGAATAATAATGGAACAATCTACCATTCTACTATTTTCTGCAGATGTCATAATATGAAGGAAGAGGTAGATAACAGCACTACACAAGAAGATTAACTCCCTCTAAAGCTTCTGTCAACACATCAGAGAAATAAAAATAAATCTAGGCAAATCTTGAATTAACAATTGAAACCTTAATAATTAAGTATTATTTAGACTAGTACATATTAATACAATAAATTTACAGAATGTAATTACGATGAGATATTACACTTGTTTGACTATACTAAAAATATGTATGGGCTAAATAACCAATCAATTAATTTACGTCGATGTGTGCATTTCAAAAATATATTTGTTATTATATTGTTATGTAATAAGTAATGATATTTTATCAATATGGATACTATACCTAAACCATCGGTAAATATTACAATTTTATTGTGCTTCATAAATGCTTTATAGGCTACCATAATTTCAAATGGAATATTTGGACTCAATCCAAAACATTATACTGGACTAATTGAATAACCACATCATGCATACTTTGTATTTGTGTTACAATTATTTGTTATTTGCTCTTATTATTATTTTCACTGCTAGCTATATTATTTTTATAATTATAATATTTGTTGTGACAATATTATCGAAGTCAAGTCATTTCTATTATTCCCTGCGTGGTGAAGGATTAAGAACAGTTCTCGCCACCCCTGGGCTTACCCACTTACCCATGGGCATCGAATAAAGGTTCACGAGGAGGTTGGACAGCAGTGTTCTTCTAATCTCTCGGACGATCTCCAGTGATCTCACGGATTAGTTGAACTAGGGTTATTTTAAATCTTTTAACTGCTCAAAAAACATAATCACTACTCCTAACTCTGCTGTTAGTAATCGTTTTATAAAAATATCAAATATAAATGTTGAACACCCGTGCAATGTTACAAATAGAATGGAAAGTTGACAAAATCTATTCGTTTCTAAGTTACACCCTAAATAAAGGACAATCCCGGCTCCCTTCGCGTGACATCTGTAAAGGGGTTTTCTATGTCGACAACCGGTCGAAGGGCTCCAATAATAAATAACAAACTATAGACATATAAAAGAGACAGCAATAAATAGATAATAATAGAGAGATAGTATTAGCCACCAGTAGACAGAAATTAAGAGTCTATCAGTTAAAAAAAAAACAAGACGTAACGGTTGGTAGTCGAATTGCCCTCTACAGTTGATGTAATAATGTTTCCAAGAAAGTGCAACCTATTTTCCTAATAATTATTCAACCACTTTTTACGACTTCCAAGTCAAAGTAACTTGATTGAAGGTTCCGTGTGATAGTGGTTATTTATGAATATTACCAAAACTGTTCTATAAATTTCAGATTATCAAGGTTTTTGTTCCAAAGATAGCGCGTGGTGAACTGTATTCTTCCTTCATCACTATACGGAGAAATAATGATTTACTTTGCTATATTTACAGCATAGACTTTAGTAGATGATCGTTTCTAATACAATTCAGATATCCGAAATCTATTTGATTTGAAATGTATGATAATAAGTACTTACTATGTAAATGTCTGTAGGGAAACTAAATCAGGTATTGACTAAATTCGATCGAAATAACAAAGATAATATTGGCAGAAATATACACAATACTTAGGTGACTCATAGTAGTAGTAGAAAAGAAAGTTGACATAACAGTTTATTTTTACGACAACAATAATAAACAGTTTCGAACAAGCAGTCTATTTTATATCTATGTATATATAATAAAATTATTATAGTTGGTACATTATAGATATCGAAGAAAAACTAATATAAAGGTTCTTTATTATAGTAACAGAAGCCAAAAGAACATTTTTTAATTTTTTTGCCAGTATTTATGTTTTGTCACACCAAAATTATTGTAATGAATGAATGCAAATTTCAACGATATTTTAAAGTGAAACTTTTATCATATCGCCTCAAACTGTTTCGTCCATCTATTGCATGTCGCGTGACGGTCGGTTATGGAGTAGGGGTAAAATGAAAGGTGCTCGACAGAGCAGCTGAGGCCAATATGGCGGCGCCTATGGTTTGCATCACTTGACCGAGTAGTGTATAGACTATTACTCATTTGTGCCAGTGCTCCACGCTATTTGTTTGTTTTTTAGTTGAATGTCTACAATGCGAAAAAAAGTTTCACTTATACCGTGGTTTCATAAAACCACACAATGTTTTTTTTTACTAGAATATACTATTTCTTGTTATAATACCGAATAAATCTTGACAGTTAATTTATTATTTAAATCAAGATAATGGTTTAGAATAGATTACAATTACAATTTCCATTCTGCTGGGCCGTGAAGGCAATTCTTCTTAATTATTAAAATACATCTATGTTTTCATTAAGCACCCTATATTAAATTGGTTTGTACCTAAATCTTTGAACTTTATTTTCACTCCTTTCTTTAGAAGGGATTAATAACGTTGGATTAATTTAAAACTTTCCACACTTATCAATGATGGATGAGAATGATACAATTTCAATAGTTTCTCGCATTATATCCATATAAGATTAACAATTACAATTAAATTAAAATTAACAATTTTTATATCTTCTGCTAAAATTTTGACTTGACTCAATAGATTTCACTATATCTATTTTTTACGTAGCAATTTTTAATTTAGTTATCTAGTAAAACGTGTTTTTAAATCTATACCAATAAATAAAATTGGAGTGTCTGTTTGTAATGTCAAAATAATAAGCCTTTTTCATGCTCACACGGTTATTTGCACTATAATATGTATAGTCTAAAAATCACTTTATATTTTTTTGTCTGTCTGTTTGTTCCGGGTAATCTTCAAAACGGCTGGACCGATTTAAAAAATTCTTTCACCAATAAAAAGCTATAATATCAGGGAGTAAACTAGGCTTTTTTATCCCGATATTCCCAGGGGAACGGGAACTACGGGGAGAAGCCGATTGAAATCGAAGCGAAGCGAGGGCGGGTTGCTAGTATACAATAAGTTGCATTCTCTTAAGAGTCCGATATCAATATAATAACATATACTTCGTTTCTTTATGAAGAAAACATCATCGAATCCACGCAAAATATATAAAATATTATTAGAATATATATATGTATCCAGGAGACATTAATATATGTAGTTATGGCCTCATAATATTGTATTACCAGTACTTTTAGACAGTTAAATCGTCATCATTATCATTTCAGCCCATCGCCATCGACTGCTGGACGGCCTCCCTCATGGTACGTCACAGAGTGCCGCTTGCATCCAACGATGCCCAGCAATTTTCACCAGGTCGTCAGTCCACCTAGTGGAAGGCGTCCTAAACTGTGTTGAACGGATACGAGAAACTTTCTTCCCCAGCGGTTGTCGAGTCGTCAAGCGATGTGGCCTGCCCATTGCCACTAACGTGCTAATTTGCGCTATATTGGTTACACGCGTTCTGCCGCGGATTCCCGTAATTCGGATAATAAATAGTAAAATAAATACAATTAAAATATGAAAAAAGTCTAGTAATCCTTCAATCTATAAAGAAACTTGGTTTTGCCTTGTTTAAAGTTTCTTTTTTATGAAAAAAATATCTAAATACATTTAAAAAAAAAATACTTAATTTTCAAGAACACAGTACTGAGCTAAAAGTTTATCATCATTATCATCTCAGCCCACATACGTCCCACTGTTAGGCTCGGGCCTCCTCCGCAATGGGAATTTGACCTACTATACCATGCTGGTCAGACATGTTGATATAGGGTTTCATTTCGAGTTTTCCTTCTCTTGCACAGATGTTATGTGCATATTATATCCCATAGTCGTCTTTTACGACATCCACGGGCAAGATAGGGAGTGGTGAATTGTATTCTTAATCCGTCACCCCCCGGAAAAAACGTTCATCCGTGTACTTATATATTATAATTAAAGGAACTATTACCATATCAACAATATAGCTCTATAAGCATTTAAAGTATGAGAATTTATAGTTCTAGTAACAGTTTTATTCTATAGGTACATGGATTACAATAAATGAGTCATATCTAAATTTATATTGTGTTGGTGCTACGTACGTGCTACAGCGATTATAGGCGGTGGTTTCGTAGCGTGCTGACGTCACGTACTGATTTACGGCCTACGATCTTACAAAAGTTTATCGACCCCACGTTTCTTATATATAATATTCACTTTATATAAATAATGTCCCGTGTGGTGACGAAGTAGGAATACTATTCACCAAACCCTCTCTTACTCGTAGGTGTCATAAAATCGACTATACGTATATTGATACGTATAATATCTATGCAAGAGAAGGTAAACTCGAAATAGAACCCTATGTTAACACGTCTGATCAGCGTGGCATAGTAGGTCAATTCTCCTCTTAGTGGAGCAGGTTCGAGCCCAGTAGTGGTACATACTTGTATATGAAACGACATGATAGTAAATAATGTTAGCCTCTGGTTTTGTATTATTTTTGAAAGTATAAACTAAAATATAATTATGTCTGTAATTTAATTAAGTTAAATTTATCCATCTACAATATAAAAAAGGTAGCAGAAAAAAAATTAAGCTTAGTTTTCAAGGAGAATTTTATAATTTTTTTACTACTTATTTTACAAAATAAATTTTCGTTCATAATACCTAATTTTCGTATATTCAAAATATTATTTCAATACAGAATTAGTACCATTTTCAATGTTTGTATTATACTTGTTGTAATGAAATAAGAATAGAAATTTGCCTATGGTTATCGTAAAAGATGACTAAAGGATATAATATGCACAACATCTATGCAAGAATCGTGGGAGACCAAAAAAGAGATGGATGGATTGTGTTAATGAGGATATGCGTATGAAAACAGTGAGTGCAAATATGACGGCTGATAGGAGGATATAAATGGTAAGAGCATGCTGTGCCGACCCCACTTAGCATGGGGTGAGGGCTGGCAAATGATGATCTATGCAAGAGAAGAAAACCTCCAAATGAAACCAACCGCATATATAGCAAACCGCTTGAGCAGCGTGGTCTGGTAGGTCAATTTACCTCCTATGGTGAAGGAGGTGCCCGGCAGTGGGACGTATATGAGCAGTAATAATAGTGCTATGATTTTATATTGTTTATATTTTACAATTACTATCTGAAAATAATGTTTCAAATCAAGGCAAGGCGTCAATTTGAACATGTTGACCAAATCATTCGCTCCCTCGTGTTCACCCTCGCCCATCTGTTTTACCTAACACTCGCAGGTGTGAAATGAATGCGTACACATAATGTACACAGTTTATAAATTCCACTTATAATGTCATTATAAACGTATTATAAGTAAACAGTAATAACAGGGTAGCGATAAGATCGAGGACTGAATCTCAATATCGACTGCACAGATGGCGTAGTGGTTAAAATACCGATCTATAGTGCCATTGTTGCGGGTTTGAATCCCACGTAGGACGACACTTTGTGCGATCCACAAATGATTGTTCTAAGACAGGATGTAATTTGGGTCCGATAGTGTTTTTCTTTAAAAAAAATTGAAGGAACACATGTTATTTATCTAATACCTTTAAACTATCTAGCTTCTGTATTTGTAAATCTCTATATATTTAGAATCTTGGAAATACGAGCGATTTTCATGAAATTAAGTATGCAAGAAGTTTCGGGGCCGATTAATCGATCTAACTAGGTATAATCTACAGAAAATATCGTTTTCTCAGTTTTTACAGCTAATAAAAAAAATGTTTAGAATAGGTAAATAAATATAAAATAGTATAGAAATATATTTAGGTAGGTAAGGTAAGTTTGGTAACTATGATCAAGAATAGAAATAGCTCTGTTGGCAAATCGAGCAGTCTGATCCAGATAGCCCTGATTCAAAGGTGGAGCGACAGATATCACTTAAGAATCACATACCCGTAATTTCGTAGTTTATTCTTCCACGCATAATACTAGATTATAGATAATTTCTTCAAAAACATTCATAATAAGATAACTGTAGATATTATAGCTCGTACCTATTCCACGTCTGGGCTTGAAGTTTAACTACAATGAGAAGAAAATTGATCAAATATACCAAGCTGATCGCATGGGCATATACTAATTTTGTTATATTTGGAGTGTTCTTTCTATTATTGAATAATAGCTCTGTGTGGTGATGGAATAAGAATACAATTCACCACTCGAAACAAAACCCTATACCAACTTGTCTGACCATCATGGTATAGTAAGGTCAATTTTTCTCCTATTGTGGAGGAGGCGAGCCCAACAATGGGACGAATATAAGCCGCAATGAATTAATACCTTAACTATAGAATGTATTATGTAATTAATTATGTAGGTAGAGTTAAACTTATGCAAACGGCATGTGCAAACATCGCATGAGAGCCGTCATTAATGGCTAACCAATCTGTGTAAACATACGTGAACAGCGCACTGATATTTTGCTGGTAATCTTAAGATTATTATAGGTGATAGAATCATTTTATTGAAAATTGCTTCCATTTGTTTCTCTCAAGCTGAAATGGCATAAACTTGTTCAAACTTAAAAACTATTTTAATCTTCTTCTTCTTATTTAATGGTAATGAGCTACAATAATATGAGCTATTGGTGCCAGTGTCGAGTTATTACATTGATTATTTACGTCTTTAGTCTTAGTCTTTCAGTCAGTCGTTAGCAGTAGTTAGCATGATTTGGTGCTGATATCCAAGTCATGCCTTCTCTGGGAATTTTGGTAGAACGTCAAAATGCTCGCAATTCACTATTATATCATATTCACTACATTTCAGAATTTTATCTGCATTATATTACATAAAATATCAGCGAAATTATTCAATATAACACTTCAAAACACTAAGATAATGAAAAAAATATACTTTGACATTCGCGACAAAAGTGACTATTTTAATCTTCTTCTTCTTATTTAATGGCAATGAGCTACAAAATTATGAGCTATTGGTGCCAGTGTCGAGTATCTATTTATAAATACGTGAAGCAAAAACTTTGTATGCCCTTTTACGAAAATTACGTGGATGGACAAGTATGAAATTTGGCACAGTTGAAGTATATAATGAGGAGAAGTGCATAAAACTGAAATTTTATATAATAATGGATTAAAAATACATTAAATTAATTAAAAAAGGCATTACGCCCACTACAACACAATCGCTACACACACACACACACGCGCGTTTGTGTGAGTATGTTGCGTAGCAACGCTTATATACTTTTGTTTACGGTTAAAATCTCTGGTCGAACTGAATGTCAAACAATCATAATTATGATGACAATGTCTAATAGAGATTTGTGCTTATATATTAGTTATTAGTGAAATACAGCTTACTCAATTTACAATTATACATAAATAAAATTAAAGAAAATTGTGTAGCAGAAAATTTTATTAAAATTGATTATGGCCGAATTTCGACCACACAGCGACCACTAGTTGTATTAATTATACACGTCTTAAAGTCTTCGTCTTTCAGTCAGTCGTTAGCATGATTTGGTACTGATAACCAAGTCATGCCTTGTATGGGAATTTTAGCAGAATGTCAAAATGCACGCAATTTACTATTATATCATATTCACTACATTTCAGAATTTTATCTGCATTATATTCCATAAAATATCAGCAAAATTATTCAATATAACACTATAAAACACTAAAATAATGAAAAAAATATAAAAGCGCTACATGACATTTTGACATTCGCGTCAAAATTCCAACTATTTTAATCAATAATCATCATAAAATGTCTAAAGTGAAAGTCGTGAACATTTGTCCACGGCTATACATTTTTCTTGTTTTTTTTTTTAAATAATTTGAGTCATTTATAAATAATATTACCTATTTGGCCCTTTATTTTTTCTGGGTAAGAAAAGCAGAAATATTATATAATTTCCTTTTCATTTGTGTAAAAACAAAGTAATACACAGACAATGACAAGGCTCGAGAACTTTTCAAAAAAATATCTTTATTTTATAAGAAATACGTGCTCAAGGTTAGGTCATATTATCATGTATATCTGGCAATGTAGATCTATCATAGAATTTAAGAAGTTATTAGCATTTAATATTTTGTCCGTGTGGTGACGGAATAAAAATACAATTCACCACTTATCTTTCCCGTGGGTATCGTAAAAAAATATTAAGTCATATAATATGCATAATATTTAAGCAAGAGAAGAAAAACTTGAAATAAAACCCTGTACCTTTTCTTTTACACTAAATCTTTATTAACAAACTTAACTTTGATTTTCAAAGCACTTTTTTGAAGGTGGGTTACGGTCGGCGCACTCCTCGCTCCACTCCGTCCGGGGCGACAGAGGGGCGTAAGCACGAACACCCATAGCCCACCCGAGACACGTCGCCTTCGTCGTTGAGCCGAACACCAGAGCAGAGTGCCTTGTCGTCAGTAGTCGGCCCGACAGAATACCCCCTAAGGAGTACCCTCTCCTCGATTGACGTCCCCCCCTCGAGGAGGACGTTGGTCAAGGACCCTGTACTAACCCGCTTTCTGAGTGTGGTACAGTATAAGTCCCACTGTTGGGTTTGGGCGACCTCCAAATTCAAAGGGAAATTGACGTACTATATACAACACTAGTTAGATGTGTTAACATAGAGTTTTATGTCGAGTTTTCCTTCTCTTGTACAGATATTATCTGCGTATCATATCTCTAAGTTATCTTTTACGACACCCACGAGTAAGAGTACGGATGGTGAATTGTAGTCTTACTCCATCACCACACGGAAAAGATAAAAACTATATGAAAAGAAAATTTTACAAAAACAACTCCACAAGATAAAATATGTCTGTATTCATTATACGCTAAATCATTTCACGCAAATATTCATACTAAAAACATCCTGAGCATTCGAATATATCATTTTTATAATATCCCGTATGTTACGTTTAAATTTGCTGACAGTAATAACGTAACGACATTTAAAATATAACAAACCTTAACCATAAAACAGGCAATATGAAAACGGCTAAATGTTAAATATCCCAAAAATCCCATTATGTTCCACAAATAATTTCATACATTCCAATGTACATCGAGATAACCATTATTACAGCGTATAATAAATTTTATTTATGGGCTCAGTAGAATATTAGAGGCTCAATCCTGTAGAACGATAGCCGGAACATTTTGGCACAATAGCATGTCCACGCCTATGTCCTGACCTCACGTGGAGCAATAAATAAATCGTTACAGAGCTTTGCCCAGCCAACGATATATGTAACATGTGTTAAATAAACGTGAATATCTCGTAATCTAATCATCAGTTATGTTAGAATGTTTTTTCCTAATTTTAGTTTGTAGGGAGTTTAATAATAAAAGTAATTTATAAGAGTTATGGCATGACATAATATAAAAAAATTGCAAAAGAAAGGAAATACTATAATCACGCTGGTCAAACGGGTTAACATGCGATTTTGTTTAGAATTTTCCTTCTCTTGCATAGATGTAGTCTGCATTTTATATGAAGTCATCTTTTATAATATTCACCAGCTAGATAAGTGCTAAAGAATTATTAGTAATTATGCCACAAAGCAAAAATTACAAAAATTGAAATCTAAATCTTGTATTTTTTACGAAGATTCATTATATATTCAAAGATTGAATAATTGCTTATAACTCTAACACTTAACAAAAACTCGTTAATAAAAATTACAAGCCTTGAAAGGCAAGCGAAAAAAATCTCAGTTTTGTAGATAGCCGTTCATCTTAAGGTAGCATTAAACAAAGAGTAGGGGGACTATAATGTGATTTAGGCTCGAGGACAGACAGGACGTTAATCTTTACGTCCACTCCCCAGGGTGTCATTCCTGCCCACGGACACTGAGACGTGACTTCTGCACGTCTTAAAATATCGGCGAATTGATTTTTTGTGAGCATAAAAAAGGTAAAAAAATTTATTGAGTGGAATGCTCGACTGGTTGTAGGTTTAATGATGCGGATTGCCAATAAATTTTATTTTACTATTATACAAATTTGAATAAAGGCTAAAGATTATTTTCTTCTACCAAAGATAATAATATATAGTAAGTAAGTAAATAATAAATAATTTATAGCAATAAATGTCAACTGCACAACTATGTTTAGATTTGTCTTCAAGGACCTCTTTAGACGGAGACATGTTCCTATAAAGATTTGTATACGAGTTATAATAGCATAAACTAAAGAAAGTACTACTTAAACGTGTGTGGCGGTAAAAGTTCTTGGTGGATTGACGACTCAATATACAAACTCTAAAACTTACACTGGTTTTAATTAGTTTAAAATAAATATTTTTAAACTATTATCTCAACTCAGCTCGCCATAGTCCCACTATTGGGCTCGGGCTTCCTCCACAGTAGAAGAGAAATTGACCTACTAAACCGTGCTGACCAGACATGATGGCATGGAGTGTTATGTCAAGTTTGCCTTCTTTTAAACTGTATTTTAATATTATTAACACATTCATTTCCTTTTACTTAATAAAAACAAGTAGGTATTAGAGAAGTAACACTTCACTGAAAGCCATTACCATAAGCTCCATCAGTCCCATTATTAAGATACTTGAAAGGCTATGCTTGTACTTAAATGTACGGAACTGTAATGTCTCATTTATAATTTAAAACGGTCCTTTCTTAATTAATTAAAAGGACAAGACTTATCGAAAGCTATCTGTCCTTGTCATGTCCGTTCAGATTACATATTAAAATAGATATTTTATGTAATATTCGTTACGTAATTGGGCTACAGGTTAATAGGATAAAGGTCAGGCCACACTCCAGTGTCCAATACAAGAGTATATTGTGATATGGTAACATGAAACTGGTTTCAAATTTAATAACAGTATATATCACCAATTCTCCCTTTTTCACGGGTCTAGTAAAAAAAAGCTCGGAGGCAAAATAACATCATTAAAAGCTAAAATCCGATCCGTGTGGTGACAGAATAAGAATACAATTCAACACATATCTTACCCGCGGGTCTCGTAAAAGCTGACCGAGGGATATAAAATGTGTATGCCATCTGTGCAAGAGGAGCCAAAACTCGAAATAAAACCCTAAACCAACCCTTCTGACCAGCGTGGTGTAGTAGATTAATTGCCCTCCTTTCCTAGAAGAAGCTCGAGTCCAACAGTGGGATGTCTATGAGATGAGATGATGATGATAATGAAAAGCTAAGATTATATACCAATTCTTTAAACCAGTAAGGTATAATATATACACGCGGCCAATTGCATTGATATGGGCTTTATTTCAAATTTACGTTCTTTTCTAGGGATGTTATACGCGTCTCTTAATTGTCATTCAAACCTTTGTCTATCACTACACTGACTGTTGCATCAAATAAAATTAAATTAAAAATTTTATCATCATTTCAGCTCATACATACGTACCACTGCTGGGCTCAAGCCTCCTCCACTATAGGACGGCAATTGACCTGACTATATGCTGGTCAGACAGGTTTGTATAGGGTTTTGTTTCGAGTTTTCCTTCTTTTGCGGTGTTATGCTCGTATTATATCCCTTATTCATCTTTTATGACATCCACGGGCACGATGGGGATAGTTATAAATTGTATTCTTATTCTGTCACCAAACAAATTAAAAGTTTACTGTCTTATAAAATATTTCTTCGATAGGTACCAGACGTACAAAGCATAGAAATATTCTTGTAACTAATTAAAAATACAAACTTTACAATTCAAAAATCATGATAAGCATATTAAACAGTTGCAATTAGGAGTCGCAGAAGTTTCACTAAAACTAAACGAATTGCAAATTAAATAACGTCTAAGTTTTCCTTGGACGAGACGACAATACCTACCGAGAAAAACGAATAAAACCACGTAGTGCCAATTGAATACACCTACCTGCAAAGAACAGAACATTTCATGAATATTCCGAAAAGCTCTTAAAGAAAGTTTATTGAAAAGAAATCGGGAGCGACATTAAAAGATTGTGAAGGCCGCGCTACACTGATTTCTTTTTAAACTTTCAGAGAAAATTAATTGAACTCTCTATATTAAAATTTTGCATTTAGTATATTAATATAGATCTATGCCTTAATATTATTTTAATATAGATCTATGCCTTAATATCGTATTGGACATGACGATAAAACATATATAACAAGTTATAATGGATTTCGTTTTTTATAAAGTGAATATGAAGCATTAAAATCTTTTCAGAAAATATTCTGAAAAGACTTTAACGCCTCATATTCATTAAAAGGATTTACACTATAAGGATTTAAACCAGTTTTATTACATGCCTAAATCGCCTTTTAAAACATTCATGGGCAAGAAAGAGGGTGGTGAGTAGTATTCTTACTCCGTCAATACACAAAAATACACGAACACTTATGTAATAAAAGATAATACAAAACGTTATAAAATATCTGTTCCAATACCACAAAAGGAGCTAATAAAAATGTCCGTTTGTTTGACCAAAAATGTTCTACATAGTTTCAGATCATCAAGGTTCTTATTCCTTTTTATTCTTTTTTCTGGTTTTATATTCAACACATATATATATACTCGGACTGCACTAAATTTTTCAACATTAAGACGATTGATCTAGTATACTATGTGAAAATAAATGATGTGACATAGGCTTTTGCTTTTTTGTATGACCTGACACAAGCTTTTTTAATGTTAACTACACATCCGTCTCATAAGATACTAATGAGGAGAAGCGATTCATCATTATTCGTCATCTCAGCCTACGCACGTCTCACTGGTGTGCTGTTGAGTTTTCCTTCTCTTGCCTATATTATATGCGTAGTCCCTTAATCGCCTTTAACGACGCCCACGGGCAAGAGAGGGTGTCGCGAATTGTTCTTACTCCGTCACCACACGAAATGATACATGAATAAGACAATTAGCCTAGTATATAATGTGGACTGAATGATGTGACACAGGCTTTTCTTCGTTCGCATGACATGATGTTAACTACACAAGTGTCGTATAAAATATTAACGAGGAATAAGAATTAGTCAAAATTATCATCATGATTCAACCCTTTACCGTCCATTCATTTTTTTTCACCAGGTCTTCGATCTACCTGGTGGGAGGGAATCCTACATTGGAAGGTTACGCAAAAGGGCTAGTAATAGATTGTAACTTTACGATCATGAGGTGAACGAATGCTCAAAATTCCCAGTTGCCATCAATATTTATTAAACTTCGCAGAACGTTTCTACTACAAACTATAATAAAAACTTATGGTATGAGCTTCATTACTTATTACACTATTCTGGGTTTCAGTATCAAACAGTTCCCCTCTAAAGTTCTTCTATATCTACTGTTATTGAAAATTAATATCTGATTTACCGAGCTTCGCTTGGTATATTTTTGTTGTATTTTTGTCGAATTTATTTAGATATATGTATATTAATAAATAATGAAAAAAATATCAAAAATTATAAAAAGAGAATAATAATAACACCGAGATTCGATCAGACGCTGTTTGAATGCCAAAACAAAACAAAAAGAAAACTGGACAACTGCCCAACTGAGCTATTGTAACTCTTGATTACGACGAAGAAATTCGAATTAGTATTCAGAGAATGTCAATAACATTTTATGTCATTGTATTGATTGATTAGCTAAAAACACTGACAAAACAACATTTTCTATAAATAAAACCTAGCTAGATCGATTTTTTGACAGCGAAACCTCTAGTATGCCAAATTTCATCAAAATCGTTGGAGCCGTTTTCGAGATCCTGAATATATAAATATATATATATATATATATATATATATATATATATATATATATATATATATATATATACTAGCAACCCGCCCTCGCTTTGCTTCGGTTTCAGTCGTCTTATCCCCGTAGTTCCTGTTGCCGTGGGAATACCGGGATAAAATATAGCCTAGTTTACTCCCTGATATTATAGCTTTCCATTGGTGAAAGAATTTTTGAAATCGGTCCAGCCGTTTTGAAGATTATCCGGAACAAACAGACAGACAGACAAAAAAATATAAAGTGTATTTTAGGCATATGTATAGTGCTAATCACCGTGTGAGCATGAAAAAAAGGCTATTATTTTGGCATTACAAACAGACACTTCAATTTTATTTATTGGTATATATATATATACACATATATATATATATATATATATATATATATATATATATATACAAAAATTGCTCATTTAAAGATATAAGATAAATAGCTAAAATGATTTTGTGCTATGTACACACGTCCTTATATTAAATAAGGCCGAGCGCTGATATTGTAAAAACGCAAGTCGATAAAAAGGGATCTTATATAAATAACGAAAGAAGTGCTAAGGATGAGAGGAGTGATGATTACTCTAATAGTCCAATTATAATCGTTACCGCTTGTCGCATCTGTTGCCCTAGTACTCATTAATATTATAATCATCACCTTGCACTTAACACAATTGCTTTGAGTCGCAATATGAATTCTTCTTCCATCATACGTACTACAAAAGTTTTGACCGTAGTTTTACGAGCACTCGCCCGCCTAACCTTCCTTGAGCATTGCCAAATTTGTTATCCGACAATTGTTGACTAGGTGATATTAAATGTATTTAATCTTAGGATCTTAATCAAAGGATATATTTAGTTATATAATATTTAAAAGCGCCTCAAATTAGGGCAATATGACCTGGTCTGAAGCGCTTTATACTGAAGTTGATACTTATTAAATATGCTCTATACACATATGTAACAGGATAATTGCTTTCTGGACCATGAACGCAAAGAAGCGTTCGGACCGTTAGTATCGACTATGCATAAATAGGTATCGAATCTTATGGCCATCCATAATCCCTAAATAAATTGCACTCAAGTAAACTGGGTTAAAATTTTGGAAAACAATTTTTTACAGACCTTTTCGTAAGGATACCGGTTAAATTTTACAAAAATACCTTTATTGAGTTTGTTTTGTTAAGTTCCCTCGTAAATTTTTATCCTGGCAATATTTTCAAAGGTAATATTAAAACTGTCAGTTCTTCTCGCCAAAATATTTATTAAAATAAAGCCGAAAAGTTTATTTGTTTACTGTATTTATTTTTTAAGCAGAATAATCGTAGGGAATAACTTCGTTTGAAATCTTTCTTTTTACGCTAGATGGTCTGATTATTGACAAAGTATATTGTCCTAGCATAACCCTGAAGACTTAAGGTAATTATTAATGTTTTACATTTAACATTAATTATTATCTTTAATATCACAAAATTATTATTGATGTTTTAAATCGAATTTAGGTACATAAGGATTTTCTTACAATGTGGAAGATAACATATCTTCAGATAAATTCAACAAGATGTAATAATGAATTTTGTATATGCCAAAATAAATAATTAAAAAAAAAAAAAAACTCAAAATGTCATTAAATATTAATTGTATAGGCACAACAATATCAACGGATTAAACAGATGCCTATAGCTAATATCATTTGCTTTTATCTTTCCGATTCGCCGCTTAACTGAACGCTTGTCCAATATTTGGGGTGTCTAATGACGTCATAATGGAATTTTGCCGATTAATTATTATTATACCCCATCATGACTTGCTGTATTCCAAGAATATCTCTGTTAAAATGTTGTCTGAAGATGATCAAAGTGGAATAGTTCTTGTGATATTATAAACGGGGCAAAGCAAGAATGTTTCTAATCGTTATGACTACTTATGATGGCACATTCTCCTTCTCAATGAATCCTTTATCCAGCCGTGGATCGATGAAATTATAGGAAAACTTTTGTAGTTTGGACATCACAGATAGCTTTGTTAATATTACTATAATAATTTACTACTTAAATTATATAGATAGTTGAACATGCGTGTACTGTAATTTCATGGTCATAGCATGATGAAAAGACATTAACATGTCAAGTATATGTCGAGTCATGGTTCGTGTATTAAATAAGTAATTATATCATGTCAGCTTTATATTGTATGTTGCGTTATATTATACGTTTCACTGCATTTACTTTCCACTCTGGTATTCTTTGTATGTGGATAAATAATTTGAATATAAAAATACTTCAGACTAAATTAAGAACTAAAAAAATAATGCTATTTGTTCAGGCCGATTGTATATATTTTGTCGAATGAAATTTGAATAATGTGTCATGACAGTAGTCCATGTGGACGACTAAGGATAATATTAATCGTTCGTGTTAAGTTTTATCCATGAAGCTTAAATAAATTGATACCCACCTCCCTTCTGTCTGACAAACCTTTTATAAAAAAATGATCCTCCATCCCCTTACGACGGACAACTAGACGTAGACAACGCTCGTAGGCCCCACACCTATGATTTATAACCACTTCGTTTACGCGAACTAAACGCGCCGTGCAATTTTTCATAATAGACACAAAAACATAATCGTGAATACCTACATGAATAGCTACTAAGAAGGTTTGTATTTAGACCACTCGTCCAATCTATACTGTTGAATCTAGAATCCAGAGAGATAGTAGAACTTCACAAAACTAGAATCGAGCAAGATAGTAGGAGTACATACATATAAAACCCCTATCTTAAACGGCATTAAAATTGATTCACCAAAGAATTATTGATTTGTGAATTCATTATTGTAACCCCCAACTTACACTCTCGTATATCGGCACAAAGATGATTTCTATAGACCATTCCCATCTGTTCCTCTCTGACAAATACGATACAAAGTAGTTTCTGATGTGTTAAGCTATTGATACGTCTAAGATGTTTAAACATACTCGTATGTATATTCAACTTTTCGACAGTCATGCTTACGCATCAGTAGGGTTAATATAACCGATACATTGAGTGAATTTGTAAAATATATTTTATTATAAAACATTAACGATGTTGATAAAAGCTCATCGCCTTTAAACGTACCTATTTTTATTTATTCCTTTCTTTATTCCAGAATGAATGGATAAAGTTTGGTATGATAATTATAGTTTTGTAGCCATTAGGGTTACAGTTCTATCGTATTACGCTGATGTTATGAAGAATTTAGAAAATAATTATTGCCCGACCTAGGGAATCAAACTCGAGACTTTGCGATCCAAAGTCATTTGCTAATACCTCTTCACAAAGGAAACTTTTAAAATATATGACTGTTATTAATAACAGTCATATATTTTATCTTTTAATATCTGTTGCGTTTGTTACTTTCTGTTAAGTTAGACTACTTTCGTGTCCTTCATTTTCCTTAGTTCGTAGTTGTCCTATTGATCATTTGACACAGGTTTTCTCGAAAATGGAAGGGCCCAACAATTTTAAGCTGACTAGATGTATTAGCAAGATATTATTTAGTTCAACCTTTCTTTCTCTTGAAATAATTTTATCCATTAATTGCCATTTACAATGCATGCAAGAAAGGAATAGTGAATTCTATTGTCATTCGTTCCCCGTGTAGTGATGGGCTAATAATATAATATACCGTCACCTTCTAGCTTGCCCTTGAGTGACAAAAAAATCGACAAGTGACCACCAGGAGAACGGGTAAGACACTCCTAAATAAAAATCTTTGATCGCCAATATGGCAATAGCCAAGTAGGCTGGTAATGATGCTCGCTGGACTTTACCGGCGGGTGTCGGCGACGCGAGCCCGCGGCGGCATGGTCTCAATTAAAGAGATTGCCGTCTGGCGAGCTGAAACGTCATTGCCCATTGGACAGTCCGGCTGGAGCGGCCTCGGTACGCTGTCCGGACCGTCAGGCTGATGCGAATGGAGTGGTTGGAGCGGATGCACGGGGTGCTTTCCTTCCGACTACTGCAGGTCTTGACGGGGCACGGTTGCTTCGTCAAGTACCTGCACAAGATCGTCAGGGGGGAGAGCACACCAGTCTGCCACCATTGCGATTGCGACGAAGACACGGCGCTGCACACACTCGAGGTGTGTGCCGCGTGGGCTGAGCAGCGCAGTAATCTCGTCATCGGTGCCGATCTGACACTGCCGCCCATCGCTAGGGAGATGTTGGACAGCATCAGGAACTGGGATGCTGTTGCCGCCTTCTGCGAGGCAGTCGTCTCGCGGAAGGAGGCGGCGGAGCGCGTACGGAGGGAACGCCTCCACGACGACGCAAACCACCGCCGGCGACTAGGGCGGCGCAGGTGCAAGTATCTGCGCCTAATGCCGCCTTAGCTGAGGCCGCGGGTGTCTGGACCGGGAATTTAGTCCGTCACCCGCAGAGAGGCTGACCGCGCGACGGCGACCGACGTCCCCTGAGGGGGAACGGGGGGAACGTCGAGAGAAGAGCGTACCCTGCGACCGGGGTATTCTGTCGGGCCGACCACTGAAGACAAGTTACTCTGCATCGGTAGTCGGCGTAATGACGAAGGGGACGTGGCTACGGGTGGATCATGGAGCCGTGCGCCGCCCCTCCGTCGCCCAGGACGGAGCCGGGCGGAGGATGCGCTGACCATGATCCACCCCTAAAAAAAGGCAGTAATGATGATTCCTTCTCTATCACCATATAAATAGACATTAAAATAACGTAATCCTGAATCCCAAAATTCATAAAAAGTGCAATAAAACTGTAGGCACTCACAATGAATAACTAATATCACATACCTCCGTAACGAGTAGCGTCATCTGTTGGTAATTACAAGGATACGTGCTCGGTGAAAAAAATACTGTTGTCTAATTGTTTTTATAGCAATTTTGCGAGGATTGGACACGCCATCAACCCCTCTATATGTATGTATATCCGACTAATGTGTATTTGATTGGCGACTCACAATTCATCCAACATTTAATTATTGGAATTTTAAGTCTACCTCAACTTGGTTGCTGTTTCTAATACTTAAGAGGCAGTAATCTAAGAAATGAAAGTATTATAGAACTATTTCATAGAATTGATTTCAACCCATCTGAGCCTGTTGGACATACCAATAAGATTTATAGACATACAAAAAATTAGAATGTTGAGAACATTTCACATTCCACTGATTGTTGTATATGTATGTTACGCTACCATTCGCGATTTTGATGATTTTTTTTGTTTGGTAGATCATAATTTACAGATCCATACAAATTTCATCAAGATTTGAGTAGCAGTTTTTGAGTTATTCTTAATAATAATATACATAATGATATCTGATGTCTACGCGAGCACTACACATTGTACACACATTATACACTTATACTGACAATAAATTTGTACTAAAATGTGGGTCAAAATTTAATAAATTTAATAACTAATTCTCTGTATCGGGTAGATAATTATAAATGTCTGTAATAACGATGACTTGTTGGACGTGAGACACCTTAGTCCGCCCGTGACCATGAATACTGCAAAGTGTTCGAAACGTCGGGCAATCATAAATCAAATACAAATGCGATATAATCCGTAAAAGTGGTTTTATTTACAAAATAACATACATAGTTTATTTTGACTATATTATTTTGAAGCTGATTGTTTATAGTTAAGATTCTGTATTATTATCAATAAATGTTTGGTATAAAAATCGCATGAAGGCATGGCATGCCTTGATGATAATTCTATGTACTATTACAACACCATATTTCCAACACCATATTTGTGTTACTATTTCATATCTTTATTGCGCGAGTCACAAAGGACGACATTATACAGGCAACAAAAAGCGGGATTTATCCAAACTGTCCTTTTCTCGGACGTATCATATGCGCATTTTTATAAGCGTTGCCATCTTTGTGGTCCCATTATGAGTGTAAAATGCTGTTATAGCTGATAAGTTCTTAAACTATAAGAAACTAATAAAATAAAGTCATTATTATCGTTTTTGTCGCGTTTTAATATTCCTTTCACTATCTCGATTTTTTTTTAAATACTTTTTACGCAGCCGCCAACCTATTTGACAAATATGGCTCTGATCAGCGCACACGGCGTCCATTCCGTCCGGGGTGACGAAAGAGTGGCATGTAGCCCTATAGCCCACCGAATTCCCTATCCTTTGCCATTAGGTTGACCACCGGTACCAAGTTCCTTGTCGTCCGCGGCCAGCTCAGTGGGACACCCTTTCAGGTACCCTTCCTTTACTTTATCCCTCTTAGGAGTTATATGTCCAATAGGAGACCATAATAGGCATCTGCCTATAGGAAACCATATTAGGCATGCCTCGGGTTCTCTTCTACTTATCTGAATAGAAGAGAACACCTTTCACAAAGGCATTGATAGTTCCATTTTACAATCGCTGTCAATGCTGCCCCACCTTACCTACATCGACCGGTATAAACGGTTGTTCTAAATCCGGATTACATCCTCATCTCGACCGTAATGTATTCTATATTTATTATAGCTGACCGGACACTTTTAACAATGACTACCGCATACCTTATACAGTCAGGGATATTGGGTAGAAAAAGTCTCTTTATAATGAGCCCAGTCAAATATGTATAATATTTGAAGCGAATAATCGAGGTAAAATAAATTAAATTTTGTTTTGTACATCAAAGGTGGAATAAATTAAGGTTCATTTACTAAAAGATAGCTATCTATATAGAATAAAAATTAGGCTGGATAATATATGTACATATATTCTTCAGAATAAATATAGGGATAAGCACGTTTTAGTTATCAAATTAATATAACTGGTACGCAATAACTTCGTATCGTATAGTTTTTGATATTTAATTGAGTTTACTTTATGGTTATTGTATTAAGTTAATAGTTTAGGTTCAGGGAAAATTAAGCTCTAATAATTAATATTACAGTTGTCTGTGTGGTAACAAAGTAAGAATACAATTCACCACTCTCTATCTTATTCGTGGATGTTGTAAAAGACGACTAAGGGATGAAATGTACATTTAACGTCTGTGCTAGAGAAGAAAAACTCGAAATAAAACCCTACACCAACATTTCTGAATAAAACCCTATATCAGCATGGTATAGTTGGTCAATTGCCCTCGTACTGGGGAGGAGGCTCGAGCGAACAGTGGGTGGGACATGTATGAATTAAGACGAATTAATATTACAAATTAAACAATTACAAGATTTTTTAAATTGTGGAAATCTTTGCGATGGATATTGTGACCTGCACAAATAGACAAGAATAGATAATAAAAATTACAATGAAATAAAACATTTACTGATAATGAATTGATGTTAAAATAATAAATCGTTCTTTTGTTTAACGTAAAACCTTACAGACCTCGTATACATTTTCTTAGTCCCAGAGCACGTCTTGGATTAGTTTGTCTCAAAAATATCGTATCAAATTTACGAAGCTCTTGAAAGATTAATACTTGTCAATTGACTTCTGATTGTTTGATCATAGCTTACTACCTCAAAAACTATACGTAATTTATATCTTGAGATGATTTCATGATTGGAGGTTAAAAAAATATTTGTATATCATTAGCATTTTCTTTTGTGTAAATAAGAAATGTGGTAAATAAGAATACAATGGTCAACATCATCATCACCATCATCATCTCGGCTCATATATGTCCCACTTTTGGGCTCAATAGGAGGGAAATTGACCTTACTGGTCAATGATGATCAGACATCATAATATAGGGTTTTGTTTCGAGTTTTTCTTTTCTTGCCTAGATGTTATATACATATTATATCCCTCCCTACGATATTCACGGACAAAATAGGAGTAGTGAATTGTATTCTTAATCTGGTACCACATGGAAAACCTTTTCTCATAGCTATTAAAAATCGTTTAAGGGTTAAAAGTAGATAGTATCAGTGCAAGAGAATGGAAACTCGAAGTAAAATACTATATACCGTCAACACATCTACCCAGTGTAAAATAGTAGGCTATTCACATGGAAGAGACCTCTGACTGTGAATATTGGTGTATAACCTAAAAAAAGCATCTCTTAAATCTTGAAATCTGATGAATATTTCCATTTTAATAGCCTTATATATTAATTCGTCTTCATAAACATAATATCAAAATGAAAGCAAAAAATAGAATCCACAATACAAGCTATAACTAAAACCTCATTTATACAAGTCCTTAATAAAAATGTTAAGGAAGCCCTTCAGACGTAAATAAAACTAATTTTTATTGAGTAAACAGAATAGCTTTGATTACAGATTAAACAAACAATGGGGAGCAAACGAATCAGGCGTGGGGTCGGAAACGCACAGCTCAACCGGATGCGGTTACCGTCACGACCGTTACAGTACTATCAGGTGTCATTCACATGCCTTTATATTTCAGCTACGTATGATCAATGAATTGTTAAATTATTTACAGCGTTTTTCAGTAATCTATCAAAGATTGCAGATAAATCGACCTTCGATTGAACAGACTGATACAAGTTTGATAAACTTGCTCTCCGACAGTGAAGAAAGTTCATGCTCAATGGGCGTAAATAGACAGATTGATATTAGACTATTAAGAATAAGTAATAATGAAGTAGGAGTTTTTATGTGTTTAATAATTATTTATTCAACTGATTGATTATCTAATAATGGAATTTGTAGTCTTACAATTCCTAGTCTTTACCGTGTGGTGACAGAGTAAGAATGCAAATCACCACCTCTTATCTTGCCCATGGGTGTCATAAAATACGACTAACGGATACGTTTATAACATCTCTGCAAGAGAAGGAAAAACTAAACACTATACGAGTCTGTCGGATCACTATAGCATAGTACAGTCTTTCTTAACCCCGGGTCGCGACCCAAATTCGGGTCGCAAGCGGTATTGGGATGGGTCGCGGGAATTCGATAGATGACATTGTGACCGCCCGCGCCGTAATCGCTGATATCCTGACTCGGAACGCTCCGTACTATAAGAAAGATTTGCCAGAACGACTCTCACTACATTTTGGGCAGAATTATCTGGGAAACCTTTTCTGAGCTATAAAGCTGAAAAGACTCTGCTACCATTTCCAACTACTTACTTGTGTGAAGCAGGATTTTCGTGCCTTGCTGTCTGAAAAAACAAATACAGAAATAGATTGGATCCTTAGCATGACATGCGGTGTACACTTTCCATAAACTCGACTCCATATATAAATCTTCTTTGCTCAAAAATACAACATCAGGGTACAACATCATTAATTATAATTAGTAATAACCCCCCCAGGTTATATATTTTTTTATATTTTACTTTGTCGATGAAAAAATGAAAAACGTTTTACTACTACGAGTGCTGATATTGCCGATGTATGTTTGTTTGACTTAGATTTAAATAAAGAAAAATTTCAATTTTCTTTTTTTTAATATCTCATAATGACATCAATTTTAAAGCTCGTACTTTTAGTTAATCCTATTATTTTATTATCACTGGAAGATAAAACATTAGGGTCGCGGGCTTCAAATATATTTATACTTTGGGTTGCTAGCCAAAAAGGTTAAAAGCCGCTGGTATAGTAGCTTAATTTCCCTGCTTTATATGAGCTGATATAAATTACAAATCGTAGAACCATGATTAGAACTAAATCCTATACCTCCCATATAACAATTCTCTTCAATTTATACGAAATGAAGTACATTGACTTGTTCTAGAATCTAAATCTTCTGGTTATATAACCCTTCCCAGCTAATAAGGCGGACCACCGCAAACAATTCATTGACTTTAGTGACTCTTCTCTAAATCCTACAATACTACCACCTTAACTGTTTAAGAGAGTGTAACAATATTTTTAAATCGTTAAGAACCCATACAAAATAGTCTTTATGTAAAATATAGTTGGGCCACACAAAACAGTAGGGAATATAATAAATAAAAAAAATAATAAGAAAACTTTCCCCATCACAGCATGCATTCGTCGAGAGATGGCAATTCACCAATTTCATGCAACATTTAAACGCAAA
Source organism: Lymantria dispar (assembly GCA_032191425.1). Classification (NCBI taxonomy): domain Eukaryota; kingdom Metazoa; phylum Arthropoda; class Insecta; order Lepidoptera; family Erebidae; genus Lymantria; species Lymantria dispar. Next base: position 22,439,200 of record CM063452.1, on the reverse strand, counting down.
GAATAATCTACTTTAACCTTAAGTCGATAAAAGGTATTTTTGACTGTTTTCTTTAAAATTATTTTTGCGTAAACAAAACACTACCTATTATTATATCTATTCGTATGCATAATAGTGACGTGAATTTATTTAAATACGTTGTGTGCGTACCTGTTTATTGTAACGTGTAATAAATTGGATAAAATCAACATTTAAGCTAAACTCTCCTTATGGTGACGGACTAAGAATACAATTCGCCACTTATCTTGCCCGTGGGTGTCGTAAAAGGCGACTAAGGGATATGTTATGCAGAAAACATCTATTCAAGAGAAGGAAAACTCGAAACGTTACGTTAGTAGGTTAATTTTCTTCAAATTGCAGAGGAGGCTCGAGCCCTGTAGTAGCACGTAAATGAGATGAGATTATGATAATAATGTACTTAAAACCCAACATAACCCATTACGTTAAATCAAATCAAATCATTTATTCTGCATATGCCCCTTGAGGGCACTTACATATTGTCAAATTTATACATCGTTTGAATATAATACAATATCTACCATCGGATCGGAACGCGACCACAAGCTGAGAAGAATCGACAAGAAACTCAGCGGGCTGTCATTTTTTTACCACCTTTTGAATACAATTACGTATACAATATATAGTCTTAGCTCCAGTGTGACACCCTTCGAGATAGGATATAACTATTTTCTCTTTTAGTTTAGTTCAAATAAAAAAGAAAGAAAAACATAGTTGGACCAGATCCCACAAGCAGCACCCGATCACGAGTTAAGGGAGTGACCCGCCCCACATAGCTACCGCAAGCAGAACCTTATTCAGTGAGCATGACCAAACCATAAATTGCGAACTATGATAGGTATGCTATATACTATCCTATATTATACTATTCTATACTCTATTGTACTATTCTACTGCACTGTGTTGCACTGCACTGCACTATAGTATTTTTATTTTATTACAAGAGCCATTTTTTTTTATTTTTGAACTACAAAACTAGTACAGCACTATATCGAGACCTACAGCACTTCACTAAAGATCATTCCTCAATATTCGCTTTCAGTGAACATTGCCGTAAGAGTTTAGAAACAGCAATCACTCAGTGCGTAATCTCTCAGGATTTTCTCGACACCCCTGTGATAGTGTGAGCTGGTGCCCTTTTTTGTTTTTTAAAAAAGTCTGCACCCTACAGATAACGCTCCCTTTGACGTCATTAATATTAAAATCTATCAATATCTAAACGAGGTGTCTATCATCGTACATTTTAATAACGGGAAATTTTATGCATAAATAAAAACCAATTGGATTTTTGATAAAAAAATGGTTACTTTTGTTAGAATTTTGCATTGATTCCTACTACGGTAAACTAAATGATGACCCTCTGTACTAAGTATCGCAGGTTGAATTACCAGGATACTTCTTCAATTTAACTCTTTATTCTCAATTATGCAACGAATCTCTCCTGATATTTATTATGTTATTTTAAATTAAACCCATTGAAGGGTTGTATTTATTAGTGCATTGTTGTTCATCAAGCGGTCGAATTCTTTAATGGATTTTATTTGTTTGTAATGCACTATTGTTCATTAAGCGGTCGATATTCGACCATAATTAATTTAAGTTTATTGCTTTTAATTTGATTGTTTATTGCTTACGACATCATGAAGTGAATGCAATCTTGCCATCTAATCATTATCATTATAATCTCGACTCATATACGCCCCACTATTGGGCTCGAGCCTCCTCCATAATAGGAGGGAAATTGACCTTATTATACCATTTTCTTTTTGTGGGTGGGCTGCGGTCGGCGCGCTCCACGTACCACTCCGTCCGGGGCGACAGAGGGGCGTATAGCACGCAACACCCGCAACCCACCCGAACACCACGTCGCCTTCGTCGTTGAACCGACCACCGGAGCAGGGTTACTTGTCATCAGTGGTCGGCCCGACGGGATACCCCCTACTTGTGGTACCCTCCCATCGACTGACGTCCCCCCCTCGGGGAGGACGTCGGTCTTTCCTCACGCGGTCGGCCTCTCGGTGGGTGACGAACTAATCCCCGGTCATGTCAGCCGCGGCCTCGGTTACATAGATGCCATACGCGTATTATATCACTTGGTCGTCTTTTACGACACCCACGGGCAAGACCAGGAGTGGTGACTACAAGTCTCAAGACTGCGTCACCATATTTGTCATCTAAAGGTACTTCAAATTTAAACGTGAATACTATATCAATTAATGTACTATTACAATTATGATAAAGGTTGTTCCATAACATGAATGTTATTCCATAACATTTAGTGGACATTTTAATATAACTCTCAAAATTATTTATTCATTTTACATACTACTGAACTCGTAGACTCATTGATTGATTAACGTTCATTTCAAATTCATTCAAATTCAACAGATGAAATTACAATAACATGTAGATACTAAAATTGCCGCGGGTGACGTGACCGGGGATTAGTCCGTCACCCGCCGAGAGACCGACCGCGTGAGGAAAGACCGACGTCCTCCCCGAGGGGGGGACGTCGGTCGATGGGAGGGTACCCCAAGTAGGGGTATTCCGTCGGGCCGACCACTGATGACAAGTTAACCCTGCTCCGGTGGTCGACCCAACGACGAAGGCGACGTGGTTTTCGGGTGGGTTGCGGGAGTTGCGTGCCTAAGCCCCTCTGTCGCCCCGGACGGAGTGGTGCGGAGGCGCGCAGACCGCAGCCCACCCACAAAAAAAAAAGATACTAAAATTACATTAGTTCTATATGCAAGTAAAGTCTCACGTGGATGTACGTGGTACACTGATAACCGTTATCATTCAATAAAATTTGGGTCGCTTAGACCGGGACCAGCTGGCGGAGACAGCCATCGTATACTCGTGGCTGTCCTCTGCCCACCAGTCGGACGGGGTGGACGCCGAGACTGGCCGCATCCGCAGTGCGTTGACGCAGATCTGCGATGCGGCCATGCCCCGGGTACGGCGTCTGCCCCCGAGGAGGGGTGTCCACTGGTGGTCCCGGGAGCTGGCGGATCTCCGGGCCGCGTGTATCCGCGCCCGGAGGGCCTATACCCGCAGCCGGCGGCGCCATCGCGACGCGGAGCGGGAGGCCGTGCTTTACGAGGGCTACCGCAATGCGCGGTCGGCCTTCAGGCTGGCCGTCCGCTCCGTCAAGGACGTCAGTCGGCAGGAGATGCTGGACGGTCTCGACCGTGACCCCTGGGGACGCCCCTATCGCGCGGTGCTGAATAGGCTACGCGCGCGGGGCCCTCCCCTCACCGAGACTCTCCAGCCCGGCCTTCTCACCCGGGTCATCGAGGACCTGTTCCCGCGGCGGGCGGAACACACGCCCCCGGTCATGGCTCCGCCAGACACTGACCGGGAGGCCGACGACGACAGTGTTACGCCCATCACGGAACCCGAGATGGGGGTGGCGGTGACGCGCATGCGCCCAAAGTCTATCGCCCCCGGGCCCGACGGTGTTCCTAACCGCGTGCTGGCCCTGGTCCTCGAACACCTGGGACCCCGCCTCAGGGAGCTGTTCGACGCGTGTTTAGCGTCCGGACGGTTCCCTGGGTGCTGGAAGGAGGGAAGGCTGGTGCTCCTGCCGAAGCCGGGACGGTCTCCGGAGTCGCCTTCGGCCTACAGGCCTATCGTGCTGCTCGATGACATGGGCAAGCTACTGGAGAAGGTGGTAGCTGCCCGCATCGAACGGCACCTCGTCGGCACGGGGCCCGATCTGTCAGACGCCCAGTTTGGGTTTAGGAGAGGTCGTTCGACGATCGCGGCTCTGTTGCGCCTGAGGGCCGTGGCGACTGAGGCCGTCACCGGCGGGGGAGTGCTGTTGGTGGTGTCCCTAGACATCGCCAACGCATTCAATAGTCTGCCATTCAGCTGCATCAGGGAGGCGCTCCGGTATCACGGGGTGCCAGTTTACCTGAGGCGACTAGTGGCAGACTATTTGAAGGGGCGCAGCGTCCTCTGCACCGATCGAGCAGAGGACGTCGTGCGAACGTCCATGACGTGCGGTGTCCCACAGGGGTCGGTCCTCGGACCCACCCTGTGGAACATCGGCTACGACTGGTCGTTGAGGGGGAGCCTCCCGCCCGGGCTGGGCGTGATTTGTTACGCCGACGACACGCTCGTCACAGCCCGCGGTGGGACGCTAGAAGAGGCGGTAAGTTTGGCGACCTCGGGTACCGAGGAGGTCGTCAGACGGATCGAGGCGCTGGGGTTGAGGGTCGCCCTGGACAAGACGGAGGCCCTCTTGTTCCATGGGCGCACTATGAGCCCTCCCATCGGCGTCTCGATCACCGTCCACTCGGTCGACATCAGCATCCGGGCCCATATGAGGTACTTGGGCCTGGTGCTCGACGGGCGATGGTGGTTCCGGGAGCATTTCCGCAGGCTCGCTCCGCGGCTCGTCGGCGCGGCGTCCGCCCTATCGTGGCTTATGCCGAACGTGGGCGGACCGAGCGCTGCGTGCCGACGGCTGTACGCGGGGGTCATCCGGTCGATGGCCCTGTACGGCGCACCGGTGTGGGCGGGGTCCATGACCGCCCGACTTAGGGCCCTTCTGTGGCGACCACAGAGGGTCACGGCGGTCAGGGCCATCCGCGGATACCGCATGGTGGCGATGGAGGCAGCGTGCCTATTGGCCGGGACTCCCCCGTGGGATCTGGAGGTGGAGATGCTCGCCGGACTATATCGGCGGGTGACGGGGGTGCGAGCGGAGGGCGCTGTGGTCTCGTTAAGGGATCTCACCGCCTGGCGCGTCGACGCCCGCTGAGACGTCATCGCCCGTTGGGCAGTCCGGCTGAAGAGGCCTCGGTTCGGGGTGCGAACCGTGGAGGCCTTCCGGCCGGTGCTGATGCAGTGGTTGGAGAGGCGGCACGGGATGCTCTCCTTCCGACTGGTGCAGGTTTTGACGGGACATGGGTGCTTCGCCAAATACCTGCACAAGGTAGATAGGAGGGAGAGTACACCGTCCTGCCACCACTGCGATTGCGCCGAGGACACGGCGCGCCATACGCTCGAGGCCTGCGGGGCTTGGGCAGTGCAGCGCTGTGAACTCGTCGCAATCATCGGTACGGACCTGACGCTGCCGGCTATCGCTAGGGTGATGGTCGACAGCGTCGGGAATTGGGACGCGGTCGCAGCCTTCTGCGAGACAGTGATCTCGCGGAAGGAGGCGGCGGATCGCCTGCGTGAGGAGCGCAGCCTCGATGAGGAGATCCGCTGCCGGCGACTGGGGCGGCGTAGGCGCAACTATCTGCGCCTCATGCCGCCCTAGCCGAGGCCGCGGGTGACGTGACCGGGGATTAGTCCGTCACCCGCCGAGAGGCCGACCGCGTGAGGAAAGACCAACGTCCTCCCCGAGGGGGGGGACGTCGGTCGATGGGAGGGTACCCCAATGGGGGGTATTCCGTCGGGCCGACCATTGACGACAAGCTAACGCTGCTCCAGTGGTCGGCCCAACGACGAAGGCGACGTGGTTTTCGGGTGGGTCGCGGGAGTTGCGTGCTTAAGCCCCTCTGTCGCCCCGGACGGAGTGGTGCGGAGGCGCGCCGACCGCGGCCCAACCACAAAAAAAAAAAAAAAAAAAAAATCATTCAATAAAATTGCCTTTTACTGACCATACTATTCCTACAATGACCCTACACAAATTAAACTCAATTTTATTACTTTTTATACGTTCGTCTTACAGATTATTGTTTGCTAAGGCTTAAAGGCCAAGGAAAAAAATATACTGTTCAGTTTGGGTTAACATCAAAAGCGTTTACGGTTCGAGGTTTGAGAGGAAATGGAATATGTGTATTTAGGCACTACACGTATACACGAGTTTCTTCCTTACTTTTGAAACTGTACTTTGAGCTGTGTTTATACTAAAAGCATGGTACCATACTGCACACATGGCCTAGTGGCTAAAATACCGACTTACCCTCCTAGTTGATACGGATTCGATTCCAACGTCAAACAATGCCGTGTGTGGTTTATAAATTCTTGCATGGAATGCAATTTGTGTCCATTAATGTTATGTTTCTTAAGTCCTCCGCTATACAAGGATTAGTTGTATAATGTTGTGTAGTGTATTGTTGTCAAAAATATATATAAAAAATAATTGAAAGTTCTCCGTTTGGTGACAGGGTAAGAATACTATTTACCATCCCTTCTCTTGCCCATGGGTATTGTAAAAGACTATTAAAGGTATGATAAGCAGATGAAATCTATGTAAGAGAAGGAAAACTCGATATAAAATCCGATACCAACACGTCTGCTCCTATTATGGAGGAGGCCCGAGCCCAACAGTGACCCCACTAGAGGGTATTCCGTCGGGCCGACCACTGACCACTGGCCGATGACTGAAGTAACCCTGCTCCAGTGGTCGGTCCAACGACGAAGATGACGTGTCACGGGTGAGTTACGGGTGTGCGTGCTTACGCCCCTCTGTCGCCCCGGACGGAGTGGTGTGAAGAGTGCGCCGACCGCGACCGACCCCCAAAAAACAGCCCAACAGTGTAATTTATGTGGGCTGAGCAGGGAGTAAGACAAGACGAACAAAATAGTCAGTCGGCAAATGTGCTGATTGTAAGCTACAAAATAAATGCGCAATGAAATGGCAAATTTCTTTGATAGGAGCTATAATCATAGTACGCAGTAATACACTCCATTGATATAAATAAAAATTAACTTCTATAGATTCACATACCATATGATATCGAGGGGCTATTTGGTTTGGTTAATTTAGGTACGTAATTAGTGAGTTTTTGGTATAGTGAAATAAAAAGACGGGCCAAATATCAGTGACTGCATATAACTTGTCAATTTCATAAATTGTTATCTAAAAAAAAATATTTACAAAGAAAAAGTTATAAATTTCATCATAATCATCATCTCAGCCCATACACGTCTTACTATTGAGCTCGAGCATTCTCCACAATGGCAGATAAATTGATCTACCACTGACCATGCCATTCAACCACGCTGATCAGACGTTTTGGGGGAGTGTTTCAAGTTTTCCTTCTCTTGCATAGATGTTATATGCACATCAATATGATGCCTTAGCCGATTGTTGTTGTTGAGGACCTTACTCACGTGGAATATTAATTGTATTTTTACTGGTGAAAGCACCACACAGGGAATAAATAATGTAAATGGCGTAATCGCTACGATTAGTAGGCAGAATAAATTTCATAAATGGTCTAAGATCCCGCTATACAACGACCTTCACCGAGATGCTTATTTGATGAAACTTATTTTTTATGTAATTTAATATGTCAATAAATATATTGCATATGGGTTGCCTAACAAATTTTAGTCCAGAGTATGATTCATTAATATTTTTTTTTTCTTTTTTTGTACATTGCATCGGTTTGATTATTAGACAAATTCTATACCAATCGAAAGTATGAAGCCCATAGAATATGCAAACATCGATCAGACCGGTGCAAAATGCTAGTATCGATTTATCCGTTTACACCTGGCTACCCAAGAGTTATGACCGGAAAAGAATAGGCAATCTAACGTTTGCATATTCTATGGGCTTCATACTTTCGATTGGTATAGAATTTGTCTAATAATCAAACCGGTGCAATGTTAAAAAAAAAATATTTTTTTTAATTATTAATTAATCATACTCTGGACTAAAATTTGTTAGGCAACCCATATGCAATATATTTATTGACATATTAAATTACATAAAAAATAAGTTTCATTAAATAAGCATCTCGGTGAAGGTCGTTGTATAGCGGGATCCTATACTAAAACTTCAAATTGTAAACTGACAATTCGTTTGATCTGAACTTGGTCTTAATACCTTACGGATGCTTAGAATATAAACAAAAAATTGGCCAAGTATGAGTCGGACTCGCGCACGAAGGGTTCCGTACCATTGACTAGGTAAATAATAGTAGGTACATAAATATATGTATGTATTTTAATTCCTATATTTCAAGTACGTACATGTAGCCAAAGTCGATATCCAGCAAAAAAACGGCAAAAAAAATCGCGTTTGTTGTAGGTGATTTTGTTTTTATTATTTGTTGTTATAGCGGCAATAGAAATACTTAATCTGTAAAAATTTCAACAGTCTAGCTAGCGCGTTTCTTGAGCTGCAGCTTGGTGACAGACGGACGGACAGACAGCGAAGTCTTAGTAATAGAGCCCGTTTTTACCCTTTAGGTACGGAACCCTTAAAAAGGTATATTTTGTTTGCTTTTACTTTAAATGCAAAAAAGTTTACACACCAAACCGTAGATGATACTAAAACAAACAACTTCATACAATGAACTCTGATCACAGGGGGATTGAAAAACAAAGAAAATTATAGTCTTCACTTTACCACTATCGACACCCCCGCCAAAGTAATAATATACCCCCATTTTCACGCAAAAGGAATGCTTTTTACCCCCGCAGTGTCGCGTTTGCATTTTGTTTTTGACACTTCACTTTAATCACTACGTGAAACATAAACAGTGGTTTTCATTTCAAAAAGAGCAGTATTTTCTGTGAGAAGTGCATACAGAACATACAAGCCTTTGTATACATGAACGGTAAAAATTACTTTTCTTGCTTTGTATTAATACCAAGTTGCTTGTATAATGACGGATTAAGAATACAATGTATTATCAACACTAACTTAGGCGTGGAAGTAATGCGGGTGACTGGACCGGGGAATTAGCCCGTCACCCGCCGAGAGGCCGACTACGTGAGGAAAGACCGACGTCCTCCGCGAGGGAGGACTTCGATCGAGGAGAGGGTGCTCCTCAGGAGGTATTCCGTCGGGACATCAAGTCACCCTGCTCCGGTGGTTGGCCCAACGACGAAGACGACGTGTCACGGGTGGGCTACGGGTGTGCGTGCTTACGCCCCTCTGTCGCCCCGGACAACACTTTGAAAAATATTTATTTTTAGTTTTAGACGTTTACAGAAGAGGTCACATTCAATTATAAGCAAACAGTATAGAATCTAGATTCCTATACCACATTATTTACCTGGATTCTTTGCTATATTTTTTTCACGGATAAGACAAAGCCCCTTAGTACTTAATATCTATATATAAATTTTAAAAACTACAAAAAGAATTCAAAACAAAAAAGCATTATTATTTTAAACTTTCAAGCTAAGAATAATAACGTATAGAAGGATAGTGTCGCTACTTCCAACGTTCGAAATATGAATCTAAAAATACTACACGCGCGCAGACGATTACACACGTACACACGCACACCATTATACAAATTATGAAATCAAATTTTGTTTTTATTAACATAAATCGTCGAAATAATTTTAAAAGTAATGTTAAAAACCTTTTTAAGTTTTTCAAATGTGTTGTGACACCATTTGAATGCACAAGCCGTCATAATTACCTATTTATTTTTTAAGAGTTGCGTACGTACGTGCAGTACAGTGACTTTGTACACTGCGGGGGTTCCGGCGTAAGCTCCATTAGGCTCCAATTGAAATGCTTCACTTTTTGTGCGCGAACTTACCTTCTATACGTTATTATTCTAAGCTTTCAAGCTCTTTCAAACAGTAAAAAACTAGCCAAAATATATATTGAACGACGCAGTCTATGACAATAAAATCTGCCTGGGATTGAAATGCACCTCTCACAATAGAACGAAACCCAATACCTTTTCGAACCCATTTCCGAACAAAGCGCATCGTTTTCACTTCCACACTTCCGCGTAAATCAATAAAATAACAAAGCAACATTGATTTATTACCGATTTCCGAACGTCAAAAGTGCTTCGGATGCATCCGATTGTCAATTTACGAATGAAATAATCGAATAACCAATATAGTGATTCAATAACGCAAATACGAAATGAATATGTCCGAATAAATTTGTTAGGTACATGTATTCCTACTATTCCGTTGTTTTACGATTTCCGTACGCGTCAGTACAATAGATTGCTGATTTAACGAGCTGCATATATTTAACGCTTAACTACGTTAAATTTGCTGCATTTAAATAGAGGGAGAGATTTGAAATCCCCTGTCTATAACTGCGTAATTAGTTTAACTGTCAGTATTCTCATAACGGAGAGAATAGATGTCTTTATATATTATTTACCTTATCATCATAACTAATATACGCCCTACTGCTGGGCTCGAGCCTCCTCCATAAGATGAGGAAAATTGACCTAATATGAACCACTGATCAGACAGTTTGGTATTGAATTTTATTTCGAGGTTTTCTTCTCTTGCATAGATGTTGTTTACATCGTCTTTTATTGTATTTACGGCCAAGAAAGGGTCACCATATAGATAGAATTTACCGGATTTCCGGTAAATAGGTATTCCGTCACCATATAGATAGAATTTACCGGATGTACTTTACAAAACAATAATATGGTGAAGTGTAATAAATACTACATGTCACCACCCCTTTCATTCCCACTTAAATCTTATAAGACTATTAAAGGATGTAAGCAAAAAACATCACTTTAAATAGGGTTTTGGCTCGAGTTTGCCTTGTCTTTCCTAGATGTTATATGCTTATTATATCCCTTAGTCGTCTTTTACGACATCCACGGGCAAGATAGAGAGTGGTGAATTTTATTCTTATTCACGGTTTTTATACCAGCGTATTCCATCTACATATGTGCCAGGCAACATGTTTTTTTTTTCTATAAAATAAATGGCAAACTTATTATACTATTACACAGCTTATAATTAATTGGTCTATGATCCTCATTGATCACGCCTACGGAGACTCCTAGCAGAAATCGCTGTACGTTGTAACTCTTGACTCAAATTATCTATGACAGAATAACGTTCAACACCCCTTTCAATTGATGGTAAAAAACAATGATGGGTAGATAACATTTAAATTAAGAAAACACCAAATAAAACTATACCCATCTGATTAGCGCGCTATAGAAGTCAATTCCCTACCACTGTACAGAAAGAGCAGAAAGCCCAACCCCAGCAGTGGCATGTACAGGAACTGAGAGGATAATCATTATTATTTCAGCTCAGATGTATCCCACTCTGAGCTCAGGTCTTCTTTTTTTAAGACAACGCCCTGCACGAAGGAAATAACCCTTGTATTGCGGGGGAATTCACACACATATAATTAACGGACACATTTTACATCTAGGCTCAGAACACCAATTTGTTGTTCGCACAAAGTATTATTCTGCATGGGATTCGAGTATCTTAATCACTACACCATCTGTATAGTATATACAATAAAAGGGAAATTAGCCAACTATTCCACGCTGTTCGGGCGAATTGGAATAAGGTTTTATATTAACATTTCCTTCTCTTACATTGACGTTATCTGCATCATCATCATCATCAGCGCAGCCCACATACGTCCCCCTGTTGAGCTCGGGCATCCTCCACAATGGGAGGGCATTTGACCTACTATACCATGCTGGTATAAAGTAATGTGGGACATGTTGGTATAGGGTTTCATTTCGAGTTTTCCTTCTCTTGCGCAGATGTTATGTGCATATTATATCCCATAGTCGTCTTTTACGACATCCACGGGCAAGATAGAGAATGGTGAATTGTATTATTACTCCGTTACCACACGGAAAAGCTGCATATATACCTTAATTCATCTTTTAGGGCACCCACGGACGCCAGAGAGAAAGTGGTTAATTATAATCTCAACCACACATACAAATAAGAGATGAAACGAACATAAATCCGAAAAGGATTTTTTCAAATTGTTTTCACTGCTCATTTTAACGTAGCCTCGTGTAATCCACGTGTAATGTAGCCAACATAGCTACTTCATCATACGGATCATGTATCAACTTACATAAAGTCATATTACAACGTTCAAATTAATAATTCGAACACATCCATCAGTGGAGCTCTTGCAAGGGCTCTTTACAAGATAAACAGCCATTAGTTAATCCGAGGGCGGTCCCGCAGTAACTCAGCTGGGCCATATTGCTTATAGACCAACCGATTTAATGAAATAAAATTTGCATATTATCAAGATTTATGTTGGCCGAGGCCGGAAGCCATTGAGAAACAATGATGTTATAGATACTTGAAATAGGAGTTGTTTGTTTTGAACTATAAACCGCTCCCTTCAAATCTATTGTTTTATTTTTAATTATGATAAATTTAATTAGAACTAGACACCCCCCACTAGGTGAACTGACAACCTGGTAAAAGTTACTGGGCATCGTTGGAAGCCGGCGGCACAGGACCGCACTTTGTGGCATAATATGAGGTAGGCCTACGTCCAGCAGTGGAAGGCGATAGGCTGAAATGATGGTGATGAAATATAATTCATCATTTGCCTGCTCTCAATCCCATGCTAAGTGGGGTCAGCACAATATGTTCTTACCTTCCACAGCCTCCTATCAGCCGTCATATCTGCATTCACTGCTTTCATACGCATATCCTTATTCACAAAATATACCCCTCTCTTTTTGTGTCTCCCACGCTTCTTACGTTTATCCACAATCATATTGATAACCCTCTTTGGCACATGCCTTTTATGACTCTTTAGGATAAATATATCATAGGGGTATTCCGTCGGGCCGACCACTGACGACAAGTTAACGCTGCTCCAGTGGTCGGCCCAACGACGAAGGCGACGTGGTTTTTGGGTGGGTCGCGGGAGTTGCGTGCTTAAGCCCCTCTGTCGCCCCGGACGGAGTGGTGCGGAGGCGCGCCGACCGCGACCCACCCACAAAAAAAAAAAAAAAAATAAATAAATATATCATCATCAACATCGCATCCACGGGCAAGATGGTGGTGAATTGTATTCTTACTCCATTACCACACAGAGATGATAAACATAAATATAATTAAATATAAAAATAATAAATATAATTAAATATAAATTTGCTGTATGTTAGCTACAAATATAACCACCAACCCTAACTCTTCGTGGTGTCAGTATCACTTACCATTAGGTGAACTGTTTGCTCGTTTCCCATCAACAGCTATAAAAAAGGTTTATTTCGATGTTTCCTTCTCTTGCACAGACATTATCTACATAATATTCCTTAGTTCTCATTTACGACATCTACGAGCAAGTTAGGTTCATAATTGATTGTATTCTTTCTCCGTTAGCATAGAGATAAATACAATAGGTAGTAAACTAAAAACCCAGCGTTTATTACATTAAAAATAAAATCTAAAGCTACATGTTCTTAATCTAAAGCGCTTTATTTCAATTTTTCGTTCGTTAAACACAAAATTAGATAATAATGTCCAAAAAGATATTTCCTCTGACAATCTCAATTACACGTAAATTTGATCTTACAGTGTAATGAACTAATTTAGCCTACAGATAACGGAAAGGATTAAGAATTTAATCCTAAGAGGTCGGCAATTTGGGGTGAAATAAGGAGATACAATATTCAATCTGTTTCCTTATTCCACAATTGACTAAGGTACTAGAAAGCATCTTTTAAAACATCTTTTTCTACTTCTAGTGTTGCTTTGATGTAGATTTATATACATAATAATATAATACTCATTCATTTCATTTCGACTCATATATATCCCACTGCTGGACTCGAGTCTCCTCGGCAATAATGTACCTACTATACCACGGTAGTGAAACGGGTTGGTATAGAGTTTTATTTCGAGTTTTAATTCTCTTGCATAGACGTTATATGGATATTATATCCCTTAGTCGTATTTTACGACATCAACAAATAAGAAAAGGAGTGAATTGTAAGAAAGGAAGTGAGTCTTACTCCGTCACAACACGGATAATATTAATATCTCAGTATTACATACAGTATCCCTGTGTGGTGACTGAATAACAGTATCGTTGTCAGTACTGTTACCTTCTCGTGGATGTCATAAAAAACCAGCAAGATATGATTAATAGAGTGGCCAACAGGTCTGTCCTGGAAACTTCATAATGACTGCTGCGCAAAAAATAAGAAGCATCACTACTGCTATACTATTCTATTGATCCATTAACGAGGCCTATGTCCAACAATGGACGTGGTCGTCAATGGACTGATAGATAAATAAATGTGACGATAATATATTTTTTTTTAAACATAATTAAAAAATATACGTCCGCAGCTCATATACGTCCCACTACGGGGCTCGAACCTCCTCCATATTGGGAGAGAAATTGATCTACTTTTTTTTTATGGTTTTTGGGTGGTGGGTTGCGGTCGGCGCGCTCCTCGCACCACTCGCATCCGGGACGGCAGAGGGGCGTAAGCACGCACACCCACAACTCACCCACGATGCTCGTCGCCTTCGTCGTTGGGCCGACCACGGGAGCAGGGTGACTTGACGTCAGTGGTCGGCCCGACGGAATACCCCCTATTTGGGGTACCCTCCCATCGACCGACGTAATCCCCCCCCCCCCCAACCGACGTCCTCCCATCGACCGACGTCCTCCCCCTCGGGGAAGACGTCGGTCTTTCCTCACGCGGTCGGCCTCTCGGCGGGTAAAGGACTAATTCCCCGGTCCAGTCACCCGCGGCCTCGGCTAATATATATATGATCTAACTGTTCATGGATACTTTCACGTAAATGTCTGTCGACAGATACTAGTTCTCATTCAATTTATTTTTATCTTGTGGATTCATAAAAATTATAATAGAAGAGAGAGTGGCTTTCATTCAAGATCGCCTCATCGAGGCTGCGCTCCTCGCGCAGGCGATCCACACACTTCGCTAGTCCTGAGGGTTAGTGTAGGGTTTTATTTTCAGTTTTCCTTCCCTTGCATAGTTGTTATATATATAAAATATCTTTTAATCGCTCTTTAGGATACCCATAAACAAGAGGAGGAATGATAACTTGTAATACCCCGTCTCCACACGCAATTTTATTACCCCAAATTACCCTTACCTCTTCAGGACTAAACGGACGAAAATATAAAATTAAAAAAATATTATCCTTTATTTAAGAATTTGCCAACATCTTTGTTATATAAGTTTTGAGTTTATGCAAAGAGGAAAATAAGGTAAAGTCCTTCGAACAGTAGGGGGAAGAGAGCAGGGCTTATAGGTGAAGGGTGGTAATATCACATGAATGATAGGTCTATGCATTTACAATGTCACGGGATGCTATATATAAGGGGTGTAATGGTTTTATAATACCCTAGTCATCATATGTATGATGACTAGGGTATTATTAGGGTATTATTAGGGTACTATTTAATATTCATTTCTCTCAAGAATTAGGACCCTATAAAATAATGACTTACTATTACAAAACCTTTCTAAATGGCATAAAAAAGAGGCAGGCTTTATTTAATATTTTAGTATAAGTTCTATACTAGCTTTCAACAAAAATCGACATTAAAAAATATATTAAAAATATTTATATTTCTGAAAATTGTTTCATTTGATTGCTCATGGCATTTTACTAGTAGCCTATTGAAATTTCTTAAGAGAAGAATGCGTCTCTTCATTTCATGATTATTTATACCAAATTGTTACCACATAACAAATAGTTTGATAACATTAAAGAAACAGCTTCAAATTTAAATATTGCAACTTATTATCTTTCTATTGTTCTTGTATTTAAAGTGCTTTTATTTAAAGCAACAATATTACATTTTTACGTTTATATCTCAGGCTATATATGTCCCATTATTGGGCTCAGGTATAGGGTTTTATTTCGAGTTTTCCATCTCTTGCATATATGTTATATGCGTATTATATCCCTTAGTCGGCTTTTACGATATCCACGGGTAAGATAGTAAGTGGTGAATTGTATTCTTACTCCTTCACCACACAGATAACACCTTTTTATTTCTGACGCTGCCGGCTACCGCTCGCAGTCTTCTGCGAGACAGTGATCTCGCGGAAGGAGGCGGCGGATCGCCTGCGTGAGGAGCGTAGCCTCGATGAGGCGATCCGCCGCCGGCGACTGGGGCGGCGTAGGCGCGAATACCTGCGGCTAATGCCGCCCTAGCCAAGGCCGCGGGTGACGTGACCGGGCAATTAGTCCGTCACCCGCCGAGAGGCCAACCGTGTGAGGAAAGACCGACGTCCTCCCCGAGGGGGGGGACGTCGGTCGATGGGAGGGTACCCCAATAGGGGGTATTCCGTCGGGCCCACCACTGATGTCAAGTAACCCTGCTCCGGTGGTCGGCCCAACAACGAAGGCGACGTGCATCGTGGGTGGGTTGCGGGAGTTGCGTGCTTACGCCCCTCTGTCGCCCCGGACGGAGTGGTGCGAGGAGCGCACCGACCGCAGCCCACCCTAAAAAAAAAAAAAAAACACCTTTTTATTTATTTATTATTAATATGCCTGCCATTTTATAAATGCTCTTATTACATTGACAATTAATTTTACCACATCACCTTAGCAAAAAACTTTGATTTAATTTCCAGATGTGTATATGTATCAAGTTTTCCTTATGGTGATGGAGTGGTAAGGAATATGATTTACACCATTACATCTTCGCCCACAACACTCGCTTACCCTTGGGTGTCATAAAAAACAATTCGGGATTTAGAATACGTAGCAAACATGAAAAGAATGAAAAAATTCGAAAAAAATATCGACGCATCTGACTAGCGTAGTATAGTTGAGCATTTTCCTCCCTGATTGTGAAAGAGCCTCAAGCCCAGCAGTGCGACGTACATGAGCCGAGATGATGATATTAAGTTGCCCTCATCTTCAAATTATGTATGACTTTCATAGAAAACTTTTATTAACTTTATCCATATGCATTAATATTTTTCATTTAATTATTCAAGGTCTATTTATCAATATCCAGACCTCTGAATAAATTATTTATCAAGCTCTTCGGTGTCCAGATGTATACTTCCCAAAAAAGGTTCGGGAAATGTGTTTTTATTGAAAGCTTATATTAATAGGAAAATAAGCTCTAAAAAAACAACCGGCCCCAACTGGACTCAAGTAGCCCAATATAAAGAGGTCTGGCTATCGTTGAAGATGGCCTTTACCTGTAAAGAGGTTCTTCCAGATGACTAAATAATATTAAGAGTAAAAAATCCAATTTAATTAGTATTAAAATTGTATACCTACATTGAATTTTGTTTTTATTACTTTTTGTAGTCTGTAAAGAAATAAGAGGTTTTTTAATTATTTATTTTTTACTAGCAACCCGCCCTCGCTTCGCTTTGGTTTCAGTCACCTTACCCACATAGTTGCGGTTCCCGTGGGAGTACTAGGATAAAATATAACCTATATGATATTACATATATGATATTATAGCTTACCATTGGTAAAAGAGTTTTTGAAATCGGTTCGGTGGGTTAAGCGTGAAAGCGTAACAAACAAACAAACTTACTTTCGCATTTATAATACAGTGTATTTCGGTTATAACGATGGCGAAGGGACCACTTTAATGTCGTCGCTATATTCGGAAGTCTCTATATCCGAAATCAGTTTTTCTTTAACAGTAAATGTACGCCTTTTTTTTTTATGGGTGGGCTATGGTAAGCGCACGCGCGGTCCAGTCCGTCCGGGGCGATGAAAGGACGACGCGCGGGCCCATAACCCACCCGTACCCACGTCACCTCGTTGTTGAGCCGACCACCGAAGCAGATATGACTTGTCGTCAGTGGTCAGTAAATGTACGCCTAGGAGCCATTTTCACAAGTTTAAGAAACACTGTTCTCTCACTGGAAATAGCTACGTAACTGATTGATTCATAATTTTAACTTTGCGCACATGCTAAGTAACGTTAAACACAAACAAAGCATTTAAACATCTGCGAATATAAACAAAGGATAAGAAAGCTCAATAGTTAAAGCTTATGAATGAAACTTTGTTCTTTTGCCGACTCAGTCGCAACATCCGCAAGGAATTTCTAGGAATCTGTCCCAAATAGTTCATAATTAGGCGTTATATCCGAAATCGTTATTACCGAATGAATTTCCTACGAAAGTATGTTTTAAATTCTAGGGACGCAAGTTCGACGTCGCTATAACTGAAAAGTTGTAACAACCGAGGTCGTTATTAATAAAATCCACTGTATTAGTAAGGATTTACATAGGATAGTAGAATAATGCCTCGCCAACCTTGTCTTAATATACTGACCAGAATCGATTTCACAGATGGCGTAATAGTTAAAACGCCAAGTATTGTGGGTTTCATTCCCAAACAGAAAAATGCTTTGTGCAATTCATAAAGTGTTGTTACGTATCATTGTGACATTTTTTAAGTTAATTACATGTAGGACATATTCCTCGCAATTTAAGGATTGCTTGCCTTAGTGTAGGATGATTTATATTTAAAAAAGTATTGATATATTGAAAAATATGCTAATTTTATTGATCAAACCTATATATACACTTGTTTTATCTTTTTGATCGCTTTACTATTCAAGCGTATTTTGTTTTCCTTTTAAGCAATCATTTGTTTAGTAAATACAAATCATATTTCCTTGCCTTTTCACATAAAGGAATTATATAAACCTAAACTTTAAATATACTAGCCCGAACACAATTATATCTTCTAAAACCGTAAACCAACTGCTTCTAAAAGGTGTCGAACTTGTGCAATTGTGTGGAAAATCGAAAATTATGACCGACTCGAAGGGACGTCGGTTACAGCGCCATCGTTAAATTTACGGCTACGCCAGATATGAATATGAATGATGTTAATAAGTTGAATTGATTGTAATATGAATTTATTTATGAGATTTAAATTGTTACATATGTGTTTCTTAATTGAAATTCTCTCTCGTCCTGTAATAAACATCATCAATTCAGCTCATATACGTCCCACTGTTGGGCTCGAGTCTCCTCTACAGTAGGAGAGAAATTGACCTTGCTGTACCATGCTGATCAGACAGGTTGGCATAGGACTTTATTTCGAGTTTACCATCTCTTACATTATATGCGTATTATATCCCTTAGTCGTCTTTTACGACATCCACGGGAAGATAGCGAGTGGTGATTTATATTCTTACTCCGTCACCACACGGCAACCACACGCCACACTAATGAACATAGGTCTTCTTATAGGGGGATATAATTACTATCAGTTTGTTTTTTTTTTTGGGGTGGGCTACGGTCGGCGTACTCCTCGCACCCTCCATCCGGGGTGACGTAAGCACGCACATCCGCAACCCACCCGAATACCACGTCGCCTTCGTCGTTGGGCCGACCACTATCAAGGTTTGGCAGGCGGGTGTGCAATAAATATTTATGTTTTAAGTTTCACAACACATTGGGCGTCGTTGGACGCAGGCAGCACAAGTCCGCACTCTATGGCGTAACATGAGGGAGACCTACATCCAGCAATGGATGGCGATAGGCTGAAATGATGATGAATGATGAAGTTTCACAAGAGATTGAGTTAGTGAAAGGGTTTTTATAACCCTTTCACTAACATCCCTTAAGTACCCTTAGTACTTAAGGGATGATGTCACGTCATAATTTTAACTCATCACAATACTGGGAATGCAATGTAAATAATATAGTTAATACAGAATTAATAGAGTTGCGATGAATCTTATCATAATTTGTAATACACGAATGACTCTTAAACTTGAGGGAAAATCTACAAGAGTGTCTTAAAAACCTGGCTTTATGTATGGATTTAAGTATATTGAAAAATACGTATGACAGAAAAGTGCATGATGCTATGATACTTATATTAAGATGATAGACGTAGAAGAAGATTTATTTATTTATTTACTATAAAACTTACATCTATCATTACAGGCAACAAGCCCAATGCGACAGAGTAGTGAACTATCTTAATCTATATTATACCTAGTGTTATGTTCTCTCTATCTAAAAAAAAAAGAAAAAAAATAAAATAAATAAACAAGTCACTCTAAACAACAGAGGAAGTAAGCGGCCTTTGTGAATACGTTCAGTGAACACAAGAACAAATCTATTTGGTGGGAGAGTCTGTTAAGCACACGCAGCGCCCGCACCAGCGGTGTGCACTGCAGGAATTTGGTGCGCGCGCGAGGCACCGCCAGCAGCGGCGGCTGCCGACGACGACCTATGTATTCGTCCGGAACGCACAGCTGAACCTCCGACAAGATACCCGGATTGTGGATCTTACCGCGCATTACACCGAATATGTAGGTGGCAAGAGCTACTTCCCTTCTTACTTCGAGCCTGTTATATCCCACCATTCTCAGAATAAATAATGAAGGATACAGCAATGGATACCCAGGATACACACCATACTGCTTCATAAGTAAAAACCTAAGGAACTTATTTTATATGCGTTCTAACATTATTTTATATTTTTGTTCGTGTGGAGACCAAATGACCGCATTGTACTCCAGGTGGCTCTTTACGAGTGCTCCATACAATGCTTTCAAGGCCCCGATGTTGGTAAAAGTGTTAGCCTGGCGAAGAACTACCCCTAAATTTCGGTACGCTTTCTTGCATACATCCGTAATATGCTGCCGAAATTGTAGGTCGCTCGCGAATTGCACGCCCAGGTCTCTTACCTCAGTGACTCGCTTTAACGGTAACCCGTCCAAGGCATATTGGTACTAACTAGGGGCTACTGCTCGGCTAAACGATAGTACGGAGCACTTAGCCACGTTGAAGTACAGCTTATTGTCTTGGCTCCACTTTAAGATCCTATTAATGTCCTGTTGCAATATGATGTGATCCGAGCTGTCCTTTATTTCCATAACTAGATAGACGTATGTAGGCTGCGATGATGAATCACGGAATCTTGGATCTATATTGTTAGGCTTTTATTGTTTTAGCTCGCTCCTCTATCGATGTGGTTTCCTTATTAACACAAACCAGAACAAGTGTCAAGGTTCAAAAGTATATTATTAATATGTATAGAAATATTACAAGCTGTGTAGGCTATAAATACTACCAACCGTTACATTGCTCATGGATATTGTATAAGACAACTAAGCATTTTTCATCGACCTGGGCCAACAACAATGCTCTCCTTGGAATTGTCCTCAGGCAGGTGGTCGGTTATGAAACTATTGCTAAAAATTTTACAATATTTTTATATATAAATTTCTTGTGTACGTGTGTATGTCTAAGCTCCTCCTAAACGGCTGGATCGATGTAAATGAAATTTTTTGTGTGTGTTTAAGGGGATTCGAGAATAATTTAGATCTACAATTAGACCCGGTAGGTGGCGTTGCGATTGATTTCAAGTAGAATTTATTTATTTCA
Source organism: Lymantria dispar (assembly GCA_032191425.1). Classification (NCBI taxonomy): domain Eukaryota; kingdom Metazoa; phylum Arthropoda; class Insecta; order Lepidoptera; family Erebidae; genus Lymantria; species Lymantria dispar. The sequence goes on along the minus strand of CM063452.1, from coordinate 22,418,150 downwards.
ATGGAACGGTACAGCGTCTGATGGGTCAGCAGTGTAGGTACTATAAAATATACTGAGTCGACCCCAATTATTTAGAATAAGATCAGAATGATGATGAAGATGTAGAAATAATTTTAATTTCTTTGATCTTAGCAAAAGGCCCATCATTTAAACTTTTGTAAAATAAAGACAATTAATTTAGATTTTCCTAAGATATTTCGTAAGTGTACATGATTCATTAAAGCGCCCCAATTTACAAAATGAGACTAAAATATATAGTCGTATTTGCCTCAAAATTCATTTAGAAATTAGGAGCTGGAACAATGCCCGAAAAGTGGGGCAGCCTGTATAGGTGAAAATTATGAACTGACTTCAATTTATATTTAATTATATACTGAATCATACCTTTATATTAAAATATAATTGTAGAGGAAACACGTTAGAATATTATGTTATACTAGCTGCCCCACCAGACGTAGTTCTGTTCAAATCTAAGAAAATAGTAAAGGAAATCCTTGAAATTGATCGCAGCGCCACCTACCTGTTCCAATTATTAATCTAAAACATGCTTATATCTATCGGAACAGCCACAAAAAAGTCATCAAAATCGATTCAGCCGTTTAGAAGGAGATAAATCACAAACACACGAGAAGATTTTTATATATAAAGATTTAGTTTATTCTTATTTTTTACACCTGTCTATTCTTCAGGCCATCGAGCTCCACTGTTGAATATAGACCTACCCATAATAGCAAATTGTGTAATCGCCTTATTTGGAATTATGGAATTGGTGGATTAACAACAATTTGAATATCATGGCTTGCCCAGAATACATGTTTTTCTTTCGTTCGCTCAGAAAGCGAATGAAAAAAAACATTTAGTCTTCTCTCGTTAAATCTAATAAAAATACACAAACATAACTAAAGGAAAGCACTTCTTACGTAAAATAATCTAATTTAAACGAGGAACAAAAAAGCTCAGCTTGTGCTACTTCTCTCTAAAGAAATAGTGCTGGTATTCTGCCAACACCTAATGCGTAGTATATTTTATTTACTCCTCACTACAACATAAGATTATACATCGCAATGCACTAATCTCTTTCAATATTTCCTAATTTTAAATTCACTCCTTTATTTCTGAATGAGCGATCGTAGACACAACGACGTCATATTTAGTTCCTTATCAAACCTATATACGACAAATTTCCACACCGCAAGCTTGCTATTGAAAATGCCGAAAAATAACCTTAAAATTGAAATGAATTTGGAGTAAATCTCAATGACACAGAATCTTACTTGACAGTTGCGTGATCTTTATTTGGATTGGATATTAACCGACGTATTCGTCGTATTTTTTTCTGAATATTTTAAAATAGGTAGGTAACTATTTTTAGTAACGCCATCTCGGCAGCTTCTACAAAGCTAGATTGAAAATTAATAAATTGCTAACATTCAACAAGAAAAGAGAAATAAAAGGCATAGAGGCTCTTCATTTTATAATTATAAATATTTAAACTGACGTACGTTATAATGACAAGTTACAACAATACAATTAGAAGTAAGACAAATTTCTCAGCTGCATATTCTAAAGGTAGACGTAGCCTTTGAACTCGTACAAACACTTAATTGGACGATTACACTATTGTTCTATAGGACCCTCTCGTCTTCAATATGATTCATAGAAGATCCCCCTTTATCTCACGGTGAGATCCGCTTTCATTGAGAATTTAATTTCATTTTCACCCTCTCCATACCAGTCTTTAAGGAAAGAATGACCGACTGACTTAAGTATAGTGGGGATGATGTGATATTCAACAGGGATTCCGGACGTCTTTTTGTGATTTTTTGAAAAGGTTTTCGTGTCGCAAGACTGGAGATAATTCAACGCAGTTTTCTGATGTAATTAAGCTTGAAATTCGTGAGGGATTTTTATTGCTTTCACAGATGTGAACTGCATTCCGTTACTTATATTTATTTACGTGTAATAAAACTGCCTTAATATTAGACTACTAAATATTAGCATCCGTGTATTTATTCTAAATACCTGAGTTTTGCTGCAGATTTCCTGAAAAGCATTCGTAATTTACTACTTTATATTTTCAACCCATATATGCCCTATTACTAGGTACGGCTTGCATACAGAATGGGAAGGAAATTGACCTATTATACCAAATATTCAGACAAGTTGCTAAGGTGATGCCACTCGATATAACAGGTCAGAGACGACAGAATTAAGTTATCTATGTAGCTATCGTCATCGTACTGCTCTTATCCCGATTACTTGGAGTTGATGTAAAACTATTACTATTTTTTTTGGGAATATACTAGTAGTAGGACGACACTGTACAGTCTTTTGTCTACAGCCGCGGGCCGATCCATCCAGGGATAGTACTACACTGAGCAGAAAATCTATGGCTGAATAGTAGCAATTTGTTATTGCATTTCGTTCGGCAAGTGAGAAAACCGGTAGCTAACCTTTCTCACATCAGTTTGTGTGTGGTGCGTTTTGGTGATGTATCGAACCATACTGCACGCATTTACACTCCCTTCATATTGTTTACGGTCGATAGTGTCCTAACAAAGATTCATGAGCTGCAATATCACTTGCAATTAGGTGTGCTGTGTGCTCGTTTGCCAACAACAGCAATAAAAATATGTAATTGTTGATCAGACGGCATTAGACTGAGTAGGCTCAAGTCGATGTAAAGCTTATACCCGTCTTATACGACACCATCGAGCTATGTAAGGCTTGGTAGTATTCGTAACCGGTACCAAATTAAGCCGAACAAAAAGATAATAAGTAATATCTCATCATCTGAGCCCAAATACGTCTTACTATGGGGCCCAGGCTTTGTCTATTATGAGAGCGAAATTAACCTCTTATTCCACGCTGGTCAGACGTATAGCCATTGGATTTGGTTCTAATTTTCCTTATCTTGCTATGTTATATACATATTATACCACTTAGTCGTCTTTTACGATACGCACAGATAAAAGAGGTTCTGCTAATTTGTATTCTTACTCCGTCATCACACGGATATTAATCTAAGTAGTAAAATAATATTTATCCAAGTACAAACAAAGGAATTTACATACAACAAAAGAAATTATAATACAAAATTTTACGAGTTACTTGCCACCATAATTATATATTGCGAATAATGTAATTAACATTGTTTGGACACTTAGTCCATCCTCGCTGAAAATATTATACCGAGGTAACGTAATACTGACTTCATGCTTTATGTATGATAACGTTGGCCGAGGTAAATTGAACTCACTTCATGCTAAATTCAACTGGCATTCATATCTTTTGAGAGAGTAATACAGCTGTCCAAATACAACGTTTTATTCTAAACTTTGTATTTCTGAGTTTGTTATTAGAAGTCGTTTCAACGTGTAACCATTATCATCTCAGCCTATATATGTCCACTGTTGGGCCCAAGCCTCCTCCAAAACGGGAGGAGAATTGACCTACTATTCCATGCTGGTCAGACGTGTGGGAATAGGGTTTTGTTTCGAGTTTTCTTTCTCTTGCATAGATTTTTTTGGGCTTATTATATCTTAGTCTTCTTTTACGACATCCACGGGTAAGATAGGGAGTGGTGAATTGTATTCTTACTCCATAACCACACGGAAGGATTACGTATAGTGATGGTATTTAATTTCCCGCTTTATCATAAGGGACGACTAATGAATCTAAATAGAACACATTTATAGAATATGAAGTCTATACCAATAAATAAAATTGGAGTGTCTGTTTGTAATGTCAAAATAATAGGCTTTTTTCATGCTCACACGGTTATTTGTACGACACCTATGCCTAAAATAGCAATTAAAAAATTTTTGTCTGTCTGTCTGTCTGTTTGTTCCGGGTAATCTTCAAAACGGCTGGACCGATTTCAAAAATTCTTTCACCAATGGAAAGCTATAATATCAGGGCGTAAACTAGGCTATATTTTATCCCGGTATTCCCACGGGAACGGGAACTACGCGGGTAAAACGACTATAACCTATAACCGAAGCGAAGCAAGGGCGAATTGCTAGTTTGAAATAAAATTCTAGTCCAACTCGGCTCCAGTGAAGATAAGAACTGGATACTGATGGACCATTCACATGGCAATAAGTATGGCAAATTATAGAATTGCATGTTATTCTTTCCGCCGTTCTTTGTAACTGACCACAGCCTGTTCCCAAAAAGAAACCAACCCGACTGATAAGTCTGATTATACTATTCCAATTTCTACCTGTCTTAATTTAGACTAAGTATTTAAAAGAAATATGCTTTTTTAGTTACATGGATGGTTTAAATAGCAACGTGCCCAGTGGCGTAGGTATGTATGTGTAATTTGTATTAATTAACTGTATATTTTACTTTCCATGTGGTGACGGAGTAAGAATTCAATTCATCACTCCCTTTCCTACCCGTAGATATCGTAAATGACGACTAAGGGATATAATAGGCATCTTACGTCTATGCAAGAGAAGGCAAACTCGAAATAAAACCCTATACCAACCCGTCTGACCAGCAGGGTATAGTAGGTCAATTTACCTCTTATTTAGGGGGAGGCTCGAGCCCAACAGTGGGTCGTATGTGAGCTAAAATGATGATGATGAACTGTATATTTGTATTTCCACGCGACAAATTGTGCGATGAAAAAAAGGTGAAAGAAAAAAAGGTGCGATGTATACACGAAAAAAAAATATACTTTCGAAAATTTAAATCATAATCACTATCTCCATCTGAAATTTCATTCTTTTTTGGCAAATCTCTTTGGATTTTTTTAAATATATATATTTTCGTCATGATATTTAGTTTAATCCAAAGAATAGACTTTTAAAGTAATTTATATTTAACTAGCTGACCCAACAGACGTTGTTCTGTTCAAATCTGTAAAATAATAGCAAATTGAATTCGCCTGGCAATCGATCGCAGCGCCACCTACCGGTTCACATTATTAATCTAAACCGAATGGTTTGGATGTTCCGAATGGCTATACCGATGGATATGAATTCTCACACACAAAAATCATCAAAATTGGTCCAGCCGTTTAGAAGGAGTTCAATTACAAACACACGGACAGAAAATGTATATATACAAAGATAGAAAAGTTTATATGGTTGAAAAAAAGGTTACATTAGAAAAGTATATGTATAAACGCTAAGTTTTCTTAAATTTTCTAATGTTCTGCGCAACTTTCTTATTTTTTTTTGTAAAGGTCTTTTTTAAAATATTAGAAAACTTAAAAAAAAGATGGACGAAATCGGTAAAGTCGTTCTCAAGTTTTGTTATTGTCCTGCCCGAACAACGCCACCTACCGGGTCCAATTGTGAATCTAAACCATCCTCGGATCCCCTTGAACACACACAAACAATTTCGTCAACATCGGTCCAGCCGTTTAGGAGGAGTTCAGTGACATACACACGTACGCTAGAAATTTATATATAACATAATACAATAGCTTTTATCTATATTCTTAACCCTACAACACTCGTGAGTATCTTAAAATGATTAAGAGCTTTACATCGACCTAGGCCAACTTTATTTAATGCCATCTGGTCAACAATTACATTCACAAGGAGGGTTTACGTCGAGGAGGCGGCCGGACAAAAACGATTGCCAAATTTTTTTGCTGGCCTTACGATGGAGGAAGTGTACATTTTCATGAAATCCAAGTAATTGGAATAGGATCCGGGAAATGATGATTCTGTGTTCTTAAGTTTCTTCGTTATTTATAACAGCATATAACAGTTTTGTACTAAGTATATTTCCATAGATAACGTGTTTTAAAAATATTTTGAACACAACACTAATGTGCATAGCAATAAATGCATAGCAATACACAATAATTTTATATTTAACTTCTAAAAATTATATAAAGTTTATTTACGTCGTAATCATGTAGTACGGTATTTATTTATGACTAGTTTATCAAGAAAATAATATATAAAATAAAGTTGAAAAATCACATAATTTGTAATTATCACCACGCACCGACTAACAAACAACAAAAGGAACGTAAAGCTAGCCAGCATTTTAGAAATGTATTTACAGACATAGATATAAGGTTTATACGGGACATGTATACTATTATATAGAGACATTGCTTCAATACTTTCAAATAAACCAAGAGGTATTATATACAGATCATCATATAATTTGTAATATTGCAAATGAATCGGTTCATCTATTTTAAAAGCCTCCTTATTACTAATGCACGACGCATATCGTACAGAATGGAAAAGATTTGAACTTCAAAAATAAAATGACCGTTATTTAAATTTTATCGCCGAATACTCCATTTTAGAGGTTTAAATGAAAAAAGGAAGACAATGCAAACGGTTTTATAGGGCGAGTGTGGTTCCTTTATTAAACGCCTAAATATCATTCGTGAAGTCACGAAAATATGGTTATAAAAAATACTTAAAGGGGGCGATACATTATTTACGTAATTTACTTATGGAATCGCTTATTTTATGTTGATTCATTACAAAGTATAGTTTTATTATTATTCTTCATTATCTCAGTACATTAACGTCCAACTACGAGTTTACTGCACAAGATTTTTTAATGTAATAATATGACACCATTTTTTTTTTTTTTTTTTGTGGGTGGGCCGCGGTCGTCGCGCCTCCGCACCACTCCGTCCGGGGCGACAGAGGGGCTTAAGCACGCAACTCCCGCAACCCACCCGAAAACCACCTCGCCTTGGTCATTGGGCCGACCACCGGAGCAGGTTTACTTGTCGTCAGTAGTCGGCCCGACGGAATACCCCCTACGCGGGGTACCCTCCCATCGACCGACGTCCCCCCCTCGGGGAGGACGTCGGTCTTTCCTCACGCGGTCGGCCTCTCGGCGGGTGACGGACTAATCCCCGGTCACGTCACCCGCGGCCTCGGCTAGGGCGGCATGAGGCGCAGATAGTTGCGCCTGCGCCGCCCCAGTCGCCGGCGGCGGATCTCCTCATCGAGGCTGCGCTCCACGCGCAGACGATCCGCCGCCTCCTTCTGCGAGATCACTGTCTCGCAGAAGGCTGCGACCGCGTCCCAGTTCCTGACGCTGTCGACCATCGCCCTAGCGATGGCCGCCAGCGTCAGGTCGGCACCGATGATTGCGACGAGTTCACGGCGCTGCACTGTCCAAGCCGCGCAGGCCTCGAGCGTGTGGCGCGCCGTGTCCTCGTCGCAATCGCAGTGGTGGCAGGACGGTGTACTCTCCCTCCTTACGACCCTGTGCAGGTATTTGGCGAAGCTCCCATGCCCCGTCAACACCTGCACTAGTCGGAAGGAGAGCACCCCGTGCCACCTTTCCAACCACTGCATCAGCACCGGCCGGAAGGCCTCCACGGTTCGCACCCCGAACCGAGGCCTCTCCAGCCGGACTGCCCAACGGGCAATGACGTCTCGGCGGGCGTCGACGCGCCAGGCGGTGAGATCCCTTAACGAGATCACACCGCCCTCCCCGCGCACCCCCGACACCCGCCGATACAACTCGGCGAGCATTTCCGCCTCCAGGTCCCACGGGGGAGTCCCGGCCAATAGGCACGCTGCCTCCGTCGCCAAATATGACACCATAGAAACCGCTTGTGTGACGAATAGCTGAATGTATTTTAGTTAAAACTAAATCCTTGATTTTAAAGTATAGTAGTGGTCTAATCTGGATATCTGGCATATTAAAAAGAAAGCCAGACTACGTAATGCAATTAATTACAATTACGTTAACGATATGCTTCATCATCATCATTATCCTCGCAGCCAACATACGTCCCACTGTTGGGCTCGGGCCTCCTCCACAATGAGAAAGAATTTGACCTACTATACTATGCTGGTCAGACATGTTGGTATTTTTTTTATGGGTAAGCGTACACACAGTCCGTTCCGTCCAGGGCGTAGAGAGGACGGCGCGCGGGACTATAACCCACCCGTACCCACGTCACCTTCGCCGTTGGGCCGACCACCAGAGCCGGGTTCCTTGTCCTCAGTGGTCGGCCCGACGGAATACCCTTTCGGGTACCCTCACCTCTGACATGTTGGTATAGGGTTTCATTTCGAGTTTTCCTTTTCCTACATAGATGTTATGTGCATATTATATCCTATAGTCGTCTTTTACGACATCCATGGGCAAGATAGGAAGTGGTGAATTGTATTCTTACTCCGTCACCATACGGAAAACGTAACACGTCTAGTCCAGACAAAAAAAGCTGGCAAACTGAGTATTATAGCAGAAATTTTGTAAACTCTTGAGTTTAGAACTGTGTGTAATTAACCATCGGTATTACAATCGTTTTCTATTATATATAACTAAAAATTACGAGGTCAAAACAATTTGTGCCAATGAGTAAAAAAGTAACGTTATAATGATGACATTCTTTTTTTTTTTTTGGGGGGGTTGGTTGCAGTCGGTGCGCTCCTCGCACTACTCTGTCCAGGGCAACAGAGGGGCGTAAGCACGCACACCCGCTACCCACCCACGATGCACGTCGCCTTCGTCGTTGGGCCGACCACCGGAGCAGGGTTACTTGTCATCAGTGGTCGGCCCGACGGAATACCCCCTATTTGGGGTACCCTCCCATCGACCGACTGCCCCCCCTCGGTGAAGATGTCGGCATGACATGTAAGATGAAACATAAAATAAAAATATAAAGTAGAATCGTATTCTGTATACAATTTTTCTCTGCTAATTTTCAAATAATATTTTATTACCTTAAATACTCAAAGATTCGGTGCTCTAAGAAATTAAAGTTGTATACATTCAAGTTTTCTCCTAGACCCCTTAAATGAACTGAGTCTAAAAGTCAATTACTTAGGAGAGTTCTAGGCAAATTCACCCAGTGCGTGACTTGCATCCCCGTGTTTATACTTATTAGGTTTGGGATCACCCTCACAAACGATCCCCAAGTCCGCAGTGGCCATGTTTTATTCTGGTATTTTTATATTTGCAACATTTTATTTCGTAGTTTAAACTGCAAACACGAATACTATTAGTATTTATAAATTACAATCTAAATATATATTTTAACTATTAAAATAAATAAATATAGAATCTTTAAAATGAACTTATCAATTTTGCCAACATACATACACCATAAACTCAGTTACATTTATCTCTGCCTATTAGCACTCTAACATATGGTAGATTTCTAATTATATTTCTCAGCACAATTCTTGTTTTGATTAAGATCTACTAAAACAGATCTATCAGAAATCCTATCCTAATACGATTGGCAATCATATCATCATCATCATCATTTCAGCCTACCGCCGTCCACTGCTGGACGTAGGCCTCCCTCATGTTACGCCACGAAGTGCGGTTCTGTGCCACCTGCACACAACGACGCCCAGCAACTTTCACCAGGTCGTCGGTCCACCTAGTGGGGGCGCATCCTACACTGCGTCGACCGATACGTGGTCGCCACTCGAGAACCTTTCTTCCCCAGCAGCAATCATATAGTCTAGGAAAATAAATATGCTTTACGAACGAAATGTGTTAAAAAGTTACCCAGTTTCATTACCCAATACGTTTCTTATTTTTAACATTTGTGTACTACTCCTAAATTTTTGTTTAAAACATTGTTCTACCTAGGAAAGTTACGAATAGCAGTCGCACTTTAAACAAGGGAATAGGGGTACTATTTTACAGCCACTTTGTGTGGCCTGTACGTCGCTTGTTAGTAAACTTTCCTTTTATTTGTATTGTCGTCAGAAAGTTTTTTATTATCTAGAATGAATAGAATATTTAAACAATATTGGACATACAGTAACGAGTATTATTGGAGAATTTATGTTTTACAATCATTTGGCGTTATTTTAACAGATAAATAACCATTATCATTAGGTCATACGTTCCACTGCTGGCCTCGATCCTCCTCCACAACAAGAGGTCAATTAATCTACTATACCTCGCTGGTCTGACGGATTGGTATAGAATTTTAATTCGAACTTTCCTTCTCTTGCATAGATATTGTCTGTAACAATGACTTGGTCAACTTTTACGACAATCACGAGCGAAAAGGGGGTAGTGAATTGTATTCTTATTGCATCTCTACATGAAAAGACAAATATTAGATGTTTGTAATGAATGTTCTAGTAAATAAATGGAAGTGCAAATGGATATATAACATCATACGTTACCTTTTAGTAATTGATTATCATGAACTTATATTATAACTTAAAGAACACTTTTTATAACAAGTTAAAATATGAACGAAAAGGAATAAATCACAATTTGAAAATGATTTTACTATTCCGCTCATATGTTTACTTTATTTGCATATATTATAATTTTACTAAAATAAAACTCATGGCCAAAAATTTATTACAATTTTTGTAGCGATCGTTTTTAAATATGTTTCACGGTCCTTTCAGAATTAACCAGCTATTTTTTTTTTAATTTTCATGTAATTTTATAACCTATATCCAGCAATATTAGCTTAATTTTCCATTTCTTCCATTTTATTTCATTTAATTTAAAAATTATTTAATTTCTTAACAAATTTATGTATTTATTAGTCCTCATTATGCAATTCCAATATCGGCATAATAAGATTTTCGTATTTATATGACAATTATGAAATTCACCTTCTTTGTATATTTTTTCATTTCATGTCTTCAGGAATGATGGAAAATCTCAGCTCATATGACATAGACATCCCAATGCTGAGCTCGAGCCTCCTCCGTAGTAGGGGAGAAATTGACCTTACTATACTATACTGGTTAGACAGGTTAGTATAGGATTTTCTTTCCTTCTCTTTATGGAAAATGCAAAATTGTTTTTAAATTTCGAAATGAACTATTCTTTCAACGAATAACTTCCACTTGAATGAAAGCCACTCTCTCTTCTATTATAATTTTTATGAATCCACAAGATAAAAATAAATTGAATGAGAACTAGTATCTGACGACAGACATTTACGTGAAAGTATCCACGAACAATTAGATCGTATATATATTAGCCGAGGCCGCGGGTGACTGGACCGGTGAATTAGTCCGTCACCCGCCGAGAGGCCGACCGCGTGAGGAAAGACTGACGCCCTCCCCGAGAGGGGGGGGGGGACGTCGGTTGAGGAGAGGGTACTCCTCAAGGGGTATTCTGTCGGGCCGACCACTGACGACAAGTCACCCTGCTCCGGTGGTCGGTCCAACGACGAAGGCGACGTGTCACGGGTAGGTTACGGGTATACGTGCTTACGCCACTCTGTCGCCCCGGACGGAGTGGTGTGAGGAGGGCGCCAACCGTAACCCAACCCCAAAACAAAAAAGATAGTATATATTTAGTAACTGAAAATAAATCTACTTCAGTAAATGAAACCGGAAATAAATCAGTAAATGAAAGGGCTATCAGTGTACGAAAAAATATCCAGTCAAAATCTTCACAACTACGCAATCTGATCGTTGAGGAAACCTCGTTTTTGCGAGCACAAAAGTTGATTGATTCAAACAGTTTACCAGCGCAATATATCAGGAACATACATCAGTATCGACTAGTACAGACCCACTGTGTGTCGTTGATTACATCCCAGCTCAATACCCGACTGAGCCGCGACCAATCTTCACGATACTAATCCGATCGAAGGAACAATGAGATGGTATTGCTTGGAGCGAACATCGCGCGTTATTGCCTCTAAATCTTTCAGTTACCGAAATATAAGGCTCGGTATTCACTACTAACAACCGAAAGCTGAATTCGGCCGATACTTAATGTTTGCGTCAGTCAAGGCCAAGAATAGTTTCATTTTAGTTACAAATGTGATATTGTAAAAGTTGAAAAATAAAGTGATTTTAATGCATTAATAATGACCCTAAATGTAACTAGTAGAATCTAAAGAATGTTACTACCTAAACTAGCCGTTGCCATGGTCCAAAAGAATGCATTTGTATTTGTTTCAATATTATAATATCAATGAGAAAAATCCGTATGGTTACGGCGTAAGAATACAATTAACCACCCCCCCGTAGATGTCGTAAAAGACGACTAAGGGATTATAATATGTAGGTAACATATATGCAAAATAAGAAAAACTCGATGTAATATCCTATTTCAACACGTCAGGCCAGTGTAAAATAGTAGCACAGATTCCCTCCCATTGTCGAGGAAGACCTCATCCAACAATGGAAGTTAAATAAGCTGAGATTATGAGTATAAACCTAACATAGATTGTTTAAATTAATTCTTGAACAGATAAAGAATAACAACATAAACCCCCTCTAGTATAAAAATGCGTTTAACGTTGAAACAATATTTTCTATGATATATTTAAAGCTTTGTAAAGCAAAACTGCTAGCTTTCTGTAGGATAGATTCTATATAGTGGAATGTCCTCAATTATTGAAATTTTTATTTACTTTAAGGGGGATTTTTATTTGAACGAAATTAGAATTTCATTTTATTTTTATTAAAGTCATTTCATTTATGGACCTAATGCTCATAGTTGATTTAATGAAACACCTTTATTTTTAGGTGCTGATTTTAATTTTTTACAAGTGAATCATACTCAATGCCTTATCTTTGAACAGAAAATAAAACTAATCATATAAAATATAAAAATCAAATATTTCGGCGAACTAAATAACGCTCGGCCAATTGCAACTGTTCGCCGAAACTGCAGTCTCCGTCGACATTAAAGGTGTCCATCTATCTTCCCTGCCCCGCGGCTGTTGTACAAGGCCTTTAGTGTTACTTTTAGCAATTGGGAACCTCTCTCGGTTGTTCGGTTCGCTTGTCGACGGCAAATATTTAATGTTCGAGCTCCTACGGATACTCTTATTGCGGTGTTAACAAATAGAGGATTGTTTGTTTTGTATCTACGTGCTTTCATCACTGAACTTTGTGTGTATCCCAAAAGTATTAATATAAATTACTTATAAGTAAGTGTGATCTTGCCCATGGATGCCGTAAAAGTAGCCTAAGGGATATAATACGCATATAACATCTATACAAGAGAAGAAACTCGAAACAAAACTCTATACCAATCTGTCTGATCAGCTTGGTATAGTAAGATCCGTTTCCCTCCTTTTGCGGAGGAGGCTTGAGCCCAGCAGCGGGACATATATGAGCCGAGATGATGAGATGATAACTTAAAAGTAAGATATTATAGTAAAAAAGTAAGATATTAAATAAAAAAATAAAAAAAGCTGTGTGGTTGCGGATAAAAATACTACTAACACTTACATTGCAAGTGGATGGTATTGTAATAGATGACTAAGAGTTTTTTTTTTTTTTTCAACCTAAGCCAACTCCATCTTCAGGTCAATAAATATATTCCCAAGGAGGGTTGACGTTATAGAACTACGGCGCTCGGTCATAAAACTACTGCCATTAACTTTTGCAATATTTAGTATGAAAAAGAGTACATATTGACTAGCACATAGACAGACTATTTCTAGCATTTAAAGATTGAAATAATAATTACCACGTTGGGAATTGAACAATGACGTTCGGATCTGGCAATTGCTACCTAAATAGCCTTGACTGTACAGATGGCAGAGCGTTGTAAGTGACAATCTGGCATTTCTTGCATCAAGGGTTCAAACCCTATACAATTTTTTATACGATCCATTAATGATTGTTCCGAGATCAATTTAATTTGTATGCTTTTAACTATATTCTTGTGAAGTCCAACACAAGTATTTATTGCCTTTAAAAGAAACCAGTACACCTGTTGCGGATATCGAATTTGATTGGAGAAAAAAATCATTTATATTTTAAAGCATTTACTGAATAATTATTATAATTACAGGCAATTGAGCGAGTGCGTGTTGACAATATTATTAACGGTTTTTTTTTCTTTCCTCACGCGGTTGACCTCTCGGCGGGTGACGGACTAATTCCCCGGTCACGTCACCCGCGGCCTCGGCTAGGGCGGCATGAGGCGCAAGTATTCGCGCCTACGCCGCCCCAGTCGCTGGCGGCGGATCGCCTCATCGAGGCTGCGCTCCTCGTGCAGGCGATCCGCCGCCTCCTTTTTTGAGATCACTGCCTCGCAGAAGGCTGCGACCGGGTCTCAGTTCCCGACACTGCTTACCATCGCCCTAGAATATTATTGACGGTGCGCGAATAATGAATTTTTTGGTAAATTTCTTCTTTTTGTGACGGTGGTATCGCCATCCCACCCCGTGGTCGGTTGATAAGAATGTAAAAGTGTGTGTGTGTATAGGTGTGGCTCGGTAGTTTGAAATACGCGCCAACAATACCCATGCATCGCCTTAACTTTTATAGCCACTGAAAACAGCAATTTCCACAATCAACTTCATGTCACATTCTTTTAAAGTATAAAAGCGTTATTACATATAATAAAAGACATTTTTGACTAAAAGAAATCTCATTTTCTAAATAAGGTGAGTGAAAACGCAAATCATTACCATACGAAGCCTTTTAAGTGTAAGTTGTAAAATCTCATTGTGCTATTGAAAACATTGTTCATTTCAGTGCACGGTGGTGAAATAAATTTTATGATTGCATAATATTTGACCTAACTTTGAAGTTACATAAAAAGTAACGAAAGTTATTCTATTAATATTGTAAATATAATAATTAATTGTATTTTTAGATTTAAATGTTCATTATTATTGTTTTTCTTTATGAAATACGAAAAAACAAAGAAAATTATTTAAAAACTACTGTGTGGGAACAGAGTTAGAATACAATTTCAAGAGGCTGGACCTGTCTTATTCGTAGGTGTCTTACAATACGATTTACGGTTTGCATATAACATCTATGCAAGAGATGAAAGACTCGATATAAAACCTTGTACCAACCTGTCTGACCAACTTGATAAAATAATTTAATTTCTCTCCTATTATGGAGGAGGCTTGAGCCCTGTAGTATCACGTTTAGGTACACGTTTATTTGAGCAGTAATGATAATGATGATGAAAAACGAAAAAATACTAAAAGTTTTAGGATGAAATTTGGCGTGTTTGGCATTTTTATATTTTATGTTATTGCCCATGGTAATAGACTTTCCTATATGGGTTCCAGGAATGAAGAAGGATTCCAAATATAACACACTTGGCAGGTGGGTCAACAATCGCAGTTGTCGCCTAGGATAGCGATAAGTCGCCTAGGAGATGCTACTGCCCATTCTCCTGGTAATCTCTCAGCTGGTTGATATGACTTTTATAAGAAAATAAGGACTATTGATGCACCCTATCATTAAACCACCTGCACAGGGATATGTATGTATATAAAATCTTTAAGCAAAAAATCTTCTACTTTTCTATATATTCAAAATCTCGGCAACGCCTGTAACAATTTCCCGAGTTTCGGAGGCAAGAAATAGATCTAGCTAGATTTTATTTATAGAAAATCTCTTTTAATTAAAATATGTAGGTTTAGTCTCTGCTGTCGAAAGTAAAAATAGCTCGGTTGGGAAATCAAGCAGGCGCTTAACCCAGAGGTCTTTGGTTTAATGCTTTCTTTACCGCATTTTTGCCTTTTCTCTAACTTTAATATATTTTTCATTATTTGTTCCTTTATTTTTATATTTCCCAAATACGGGGCATCCAGATATTATCCTTTCTATAAAATATATATCCTTGATTTTTTTAAGATTCTCTTAACAATTTTCATCAGGGCCATTGATTCGTGCAACCATAGTAACGACTCAGGTGTCCCGGAGCTTGACATTGCGAGCCAAAAATAAAATTCTTTACCCGCACTCATTCCTATCACGTACTTCCGAATTTGTCATATTGGATTTTCTAGGCGGACTCCCATCATACGTCTCCCCTTCCTGTCACGACGCGAAAATGAAAACATGTATCATTTATATACCATCTCTACCAATTTTATCCTTATATCAATTATATAAAGCCTTAAATTGTATTACCATTGAAGTGAGTTATGGAATGTCAAATGTTTCTTTAAAAAAAATATCTTGTAATGAAATTTGTTTTCTTTAAGATTCATAAATTTGAAATGTACTTTTAGAAAGTTTTTCTATCAGATAATTTTGATTTGTTTGAACGAGACTGTATACATGCTTATGTACGAACCAAAATACGCATTTTTTTTAAGACTACTCTGTTCTGACCTGTGCTAAGGAAATAATTATTATTGCATTGCGAGAAACTTTTAAACACATGAACTAATTATAAGTAGTACGTCACTCCCGTGTATTACATACAATCCGTTATATGCCTGTTTCCACCATTACATCTTCATAAATACACACTTAATAACATAACCTTAATATGCACTTGCAATATCCAAATATTATACTTGTCTTCTTCCTTGCTTCTGTTGGCTCTGAACTATGTATGTCACCGAATGTCCTCTACCTATTCGAGACTCTATAAAGGGTATAACCTTTATTCGCTATAACTATTGCTATAATTATTACAATATGTACTATGAAATTAGAATACATATTGAGTCGACCTCGAATAATTGGTATTAGAGCAGGTTTATGAGATGGAAATATATTTAACTAGAAGACAGGAATACTTCACACTATTAATAAGGGTTTATTGCGTATATTACTGTAACCTGATGTTACATCATGTTTGTTAAAACCCTAAAATACTAGTTTTTCGTTATAAAAGGGAAAATAATCTTAAAAATGTTCTGTTAAGCATTGAAGTAAATATGAACACTATATTTCATAATGAGATAAAATACTGAGAAATTAAAATCTCTACATGACTTGTTCGGTACAAATTATAAAAAAATAGAATTTCTCGAAACCCATATTTTAGTGGTCTAAAACCATTATCTTTTATGAAACCGGTTTAAGACGCATTTGTTGGATGGATTCAAAATCTATAACGGACATTAGTAGAAACAATTTCTTTATTTTGTATATATTAATTTGAGAAGTTAGTAATCTATTATAGATACTCCCAACTAAGTCCAGCACTGTTATATCTTAAAAAGAAACACAACCGTAACTATTTATATGGATTGTTGTCAAATTAACCACGTGGTGCAACCCTAAAAGCTGACGTGGCACATGTTACAAAGCTACAACGATGACGCCAACAAATTCACCCCAAATAAAACACCATGTATCATTTATTTTCAATAGAAACTCGACCTTCAAAGTGCTTGTAAATGTAATTTATTTTTAGGCTTTAGTATGTGTAGTGGGTGTAAAATGAAAGTGTAGTTTATGTAAAAAAGTAGTACTATTAATCATTATTATTATTATATTATTTACACTAAGTTATTTTCACACTAAGTTTCAGAACCATTCGTTAAATGAACATAGTTACAGTGTATAGTGCGCTTTTGCGTATTGGAATTACCAAAAATGAGACTTACTGAACAAGCATTTGCAAATAATGTATCTTTGTTGGATGCTAGTAAATTCCTGTGGTTTCGCCCACATAGTTCTCGTTCCTGTGGTAATACCGAGATAAAATAGAATCTAAGCAAACAATAATTTAAAAAAAATAGTTATAAGTGTCGTGCAAATAACCGTGTGAGCATAATAAAACCTATTATTTTGACATTAAAGAAAGACATTTCAATTTTATTTATTCGCATAAATAATAGATATATAGACAGCGAGAAATTCAGCAGTATAACAATTCGTTTTTGTTATACGTAATAACCGTGTTACATCACAGGATAAAAAAATACCACAACCAACTTGTTATTCCTTCGCCGTCATCAACAAATGTTACGAAAGTGCCCACAGTAAAAACTCGATGGCCTGTAAAAATAATATAGGAGGTTTAAGATTTTTTCGTCAAAATCTCTGCTATATATTTCTTAGAACATTTCGCTCAATTTGTACTGCGTTACAACCGTATATTACCAATCAGAAATTACGGGTGTAATGTTAGAATATAACCAAGAAAACGATTAATAACGGATTAGATGTACATATGTAGGTACAAAATTGTCTCAATATATCTTTTGTTTTTTTACCAGTGTCATGCAAGTTGACTATAGAAAAAAAACGTATATGTATAAGCCACTCCTATGTAGATAATGCTAGCAGGTATAGGATATAATTATATACACGGGCTAGTATAAAGTTTAAAAAATAACCACACACATACATCAATGATGTGGATCGCTTTTAACGAGCTACCGTAGTATGTAAAGCGCGGGTCACTGACTATTTTCAATTCGTTTTAGATTTTTTTTTTTATCGCCAACGATGGCAAACGAGCAAACAGTACACCTGATGGTAAGTGTTGCTGCCGCTCATGCACCCTTATAAGGCCGCTGCCCACCGCGAAGAAAGTGAAGGGAGTGCGAATGCGTGCATCGAGGCTCGGTGACACCAAGGGCACCACCAAAACCCTCCACACGCAAACACCCTCAGAAAGTTGGACTCCCGGCTCTCTCGCTCACCGAACGAAGCGCAGTAACTAATTGCTACTACTCAGACGTCGATTTTCTGCGATAGTGTGGTACTACCCCGGACGGACCGGCCCGCGGCTGTAGACAGATAACTGTCGACAGTGTTGTCCTAACACTCTTGAAAGATTCTTGAAAGATCTAGATTTTAAATCATATAACATTAGCAACATGGAGACAGACCATATAAATGATCTATAGTTGCTATTGTTAAAATATGGTGTTTTTTTTTATTTCTATTGGTGGCAAACGAGCAAGCAGTACACCTAATGGAATATTGGAGAACCTTTGCTAGGTCGCTGCTTATCATAAAGAAAATGAAGAGCGTGTGAATGTTTGCAATGAGGCTCGATGATACTTAAAGCATCACTAAAACCTATCAGACGCAAAGACCCTCAGAAAGATAGGCTTGGTCCTGCCATATTGTATTGTGACGTGATAGTTGGTGAATTCAGAAGCTCGTTGTTATGACTTGATAGAATTAAAAAAAATTTTTGAAATCGGTTCCGTGGTTTAAGCGTGAAAGCGTAACAAACAAACAAACTTATTTTTGCATTTGTAATATTAGTAAGAATTTAGATATATATCAATAAAAAAATAAAAATGATGAAATAAATAAAAAAATACAAGAATTAAAAAATAAAATAATATTGACATTGAGATTCGATCTCTTTTTATACTGATCGAACGAACACGAAGTGTCATGGAAATTAAATTCCACGTCACATAATATTTCGCTGACTTCAATATCACACTAAATTAATATGTAATAGGAGAAAATAAGAATCAGTGTTCTGAACAAACGATACAAAATTGATACTTATCGTTATTAATAGAGTTTCATATATTCAAAAGGGTCAGAATGATCCGATATTTTGTTGTGGGCTTTATCAAAATAGCGGGAGAGCATTTTAAACCCAATCAACGGAAAATCAAAATGCGGAAAATGGGAGGGGACTCTAACGGAGGGTTAAATTCGCGTTATCGATTTGTTTTTATGACTTTTGCTGACATTTCGATTCTATCGACATATCAAATCGATTTGTCCTAGTTGCTTCGTTTATTTAAGAGAAGTAATCGTATGATTATCTGAAAGGGGATGTTTAATTTAAATATGCTTAGGAATGGAGTTTTACCTGTCCCTACCCTTAGGTTTGGCTTAGTAAAGTGCGTATGTTGTACGTTCCTTCTAAAAATACCTTCCGAATTGGAATACCTTTGGTCGGTTCACGACAAATAGGGTTGTGTAAATATAAGGTAATATCATGCCTTTAATATTCAGCGTTACAAAGCTTCATTACCTTCATTTCCTGTTGTCAGAGCACAGATAAATGCTGTGGCGATAGTCTAAAAAGCGAAAAGAGAATATGTGATAACAAAACCTTTTGCCTAACTTAGGATTCGAATCTAGGACTTCACGATTAACAGTTACATAAACAAACGAAATAGACTTAAGCAGAGAGTTACAGTTATCATCATACTTAAGTATTGTAGGCTGAAAGCAAGTGCCTCCACAGTTTTGAAGGAGTCTCGATACAAGTTAAGGAACACTGTCCCCAATACTCATTATTACGGCATTTTTTCGCATGCTCACCCTTAGAGAGATTCTTACTGAGGGGAGATATAGGAGATAACAGGCGCATTATCGAAATACCAATGTCCTCGTATTAAAACGGGAGGACTGAGAGTTAAATAGCGATTTATTATCCTAAGGGTAAAAGTATGGAATAAATATTTTAAATAAATCTACTTTACGGATTTTATCCCGTTTGTATTTGATTTTTGATTGCCCGACGTTTCGAACACTTTGCAGCATTCATGGTCACGGGCGGACTAAGATGTCTCACGTCCAATAAGTCATCATTATTGCAGAAAATTTATAATTATCTACCCTATACAGAAATCTTATATCTTTAAACGATCAATTCTTGTATATCCTTACTAATATTATAAATGCAAAAGTAACTCTGTCTGTCTGTCTGTCTGCTACGCTTTCACGTCTAAACCACTGGACCGATTTTGATGAAATTTGGTACAGAGATGGACTAAAGCTTGAGAAAGGACATAGGCTACTTTTTATCGCGAAAAAATGGGTATAAGGGGTTGAAATAGGGGATGACATTTTGTATGGAAATTCGTCATTTTCGATGATAGAACCACGAATCTTTGTATTAAGGCACCTGACAATAAATAAATAAATATTCGTTCAAGCGTTTTGGAAATTTCATTTACATGGGGATGAAATTCAACCCCTAAAATATCAAAAAGCATACAGCCGAAACCACTGGGCCTAGAAACGTATTTTTTTTTACACCATCGTATTTCTTGGGGTACACGAGCACTAGCAAAGGATTTTTGGGAATTCACCCCCTTAAGGGGGTGAAAAACATAGTCTTTCACGTCTAAACCGATTTTGATGAAATTTGGTACAGAGATGGACTAAAGCTTGAGAAAGGACATAGGCTACTTTTTATCGTGAAAAAATGGGTATAAGGGGTTGAAATAGGGGATGATATTTTGTATGGAAATTCGTCATTTTTGATGATAGAACCGTGAATCTTTGTATTAAGGCACCTGATAATAAATAAATATTCGTTCTAGCGTTTTGGTAGTTTCACTTACATGGGGATGAAATTCAACCCCTAAAATACCAAAAGCATACAGCCGAAACCACTGGGCCTAGAAACGTATTTTTTTTACACCATCGTATTTCTTGGGGTGCACGAGTACTAGCAAAGGATTTTTGGAAATTCACCCCTTTAAGGGGTTGAAAAGCAAATAGCCTTTCACGTCGAAACCGATTTTGATGAAATTTGGTACAGAGATGGACTAAAGCTTGACAAAGGACATGGGCTACTTTTTATCGCGAAAAAATGGGTATAAGGGGTTGAAATAGGGGATGACATTTTGTATGGACATTCGTCATTTTCGATGATAGAACCACGAATCTTTGTATTAAGGCACCTGACAATAAATAAATAAATATTCGTTCAAGCGTTTTGGAAATTTCATTTACATGGGGATGAACCCTTTAAGGGGTTGAAAAGCATATAGCCTTTCACGTCGAAACCGATTTTGATGAAATTTGGTACAAAGATGGACTAAAGCTTGAGAAAGGACATAGGCTACTTTTTATCGCAAAAAAATGGGTATAAGGGGTTGAAATAGGGGATGATATTTGGTATGGAAATTCGTCATTTTCGATGATCGAACCACAAATCTTTGTATTGAGGCACCTAATAATAAATAAATAATTATTCGCTCAAGCGTTTTGGAAATTCCATTTACATGGGGATGAAATTCAACCCCTAAAATACCAAAAAGCATACAGCCGAAACCACTGGGCATGGAAACGTATTTTTTTTTTACACCATCGTATTTCTTGGGGTACACGAGCACTAGCAAAGGATTTTTGGAAATTCACCCCCTTAAGGGGGTGAAAAGCATATAGCCTCTCACGTCTAAGCCGATTTTGATGAAATTTGATACAGAGATGGACTGAAGCTTGAGAAAGGATATAGGCTACTTTTTATTGGGAAAAATGGGTATAAGGAGTTGAAATAGGGGATGATATTTTGTATGGAAATTCGTCATTTTCGGTGATAGAACCGTGAATCTTTGTATGAAGGCACCTGATAATAAATAAATAAATATTCGTTCTAGCGTTTTGGTAGTTTCACTTACATAGGGATGAAATGCAACCCCTAAAATACCAAAAAGCATACAGCCGAAACCACTGGGCCTAGAAACGTACTTTTTTTACACCATCGTATTTCTTGGGGTGCACGAGTACTAGCAAAGGATTTTTGGTAATTCACCTCCTTAAGGGGTTGAAAAGCACAAGTAACCCTGCTCCGGTGGTCGGTCCAACGACGAAGGCGACGTGGTGTTCGGGTGGGTTGCGGGTGTTGCGTGCTTACGCCCCTCTGTCGCCCCGGACGGAGTGGTGCGAGGAACGCGCTGACCGCAGTTCACCCCAAAAAAAAGGGGATTGAAAAGCATATAGTCTTTCACGTCGAAACCACTTAACCGATTTTGATGAAATTTGGTACAGAGATGAACTAAAGCTTGAGAAAGTATATAAGGCTACTTTTTATTGCGAAAAAATAGGTATAAGGGGTTGAAATAGGGGAAAGTATTTTCTTTTTACGTCGTCTTATTTCTTGGGGTACACGAGCACTAGCAAAGGATTTTTGGAAAATCACCCCCTTAAGTGAGTGAAAAGCGTATACACTTTCTATGCAATTTTCTTTCCTTTGTTTTAAGTGAGCTCTAAGAAATTATTTTATTAAAATCAACTCCTAAAGGGGTGCAAAATATATAGCCGAAATCATTAGGCCTAGAAACATGGAATTTTGTATAAAGTTTCCTTTCTTGGGGGAAGAGAAATTGTTGCAATTTTAGCCCTAAGGGGGTGAAAAGCGTTTAACCGAAATCACTGAGCCTAGGAAGGATCATTTTAGTACACGGTTGGCTTTCTTGGATTACCCCCAGATTTTCTTAGTGCTCACTTACCAAGCACTATGAAAAAAAAAATTTTGGCAAGGATAAGCGAGCTCTAACAAAGAATTTTTGGCAATTCAACCCCTAAGAGGGTGAAAGCGTATAGCCAAAGATACCGGGCCTAAGAATGTGAAATTTTGTATACCGATTTCGGTTATTTGGGGTAAGCACGCACTAAGAAACAATTTTGGGCTGCCCCAAAAGGATAATACGCATATAGTCGAAGACACCCAGCCAATGATATATCATCATTATCTTGCTCTTATCCTAATTACTTTGGATCGACGCGATATGTAGGTAGGGTACCTACTACTGCCATCGTAGATATATTGCAAAGGTTCTAGCAACATTTTATGACCTGGCCGACATTGTTGGCCAGACGGCATCACCAATGGGTCCAGGTCGATGTAAATCTTTGTCTTAGTAGTATTTTGCGACACCCACGAACAATGAAAACGTGTTAATATTTCTAGCAGCTACCAGACAGTAAGTTACAATCAAAATATTATTACAATTTTCTATCTCTACTAATAAATAAATTTGAAGCGTCTGTTTGTCTATCAAAATAATAGGTTTTATTTATGCTCACACAATACGGTCCAAATTTTTTTGTCTGTCTGTCTATTCGTTACAGGTAATCTTCAAAATGGCTGGACCGATATTGATTATATTTTACCATCAGGTCTACCAGTCGTACATAAGGAATAACTTAGACTATTTTATCTCAGGCTATATTTTATCCCGGTGTGGATGAATTAAGTCGATTTTAAAATTATTTCACTAATGGAAAGCTATTTTTAAGCGAGTAACATATTTAAGCTATTTTTATCCCGATATTCCTACGGGATCGGGTACAATGCCGGTGAAATCACGGGAATATAATGGTTTAAAAAATTAATTCACTAATGAAAAGCTATATTATCAGTGAATACCATATAAAGGCTATTTTCATCCCGGTATTTGCCCAGAAACGACAACTATACCGGGGGATGTTGACCAATTTTTAAAATTCTTTCACCAATGGAAAGCTACTTATGTTGTCAGCGAGTAGCATAGGCAATTTATATCTCTGATATTTCTGGGATTTATATATTTTTTTTTACCCATGTAAATTTATAATATCAGCAAGTTACATAGGCATTTTTTATCTCGGTATTGGCATGGGAATGGGGTCTACGTGAATGAAACTGCGGGTGTTTGATTGATATAATTTTTTTTTCACCAATGGAAAAGTACGTTATCAGAGACTAAGGAAAGGCCACAATACCATCGTATTTGCACGGCAATCTGAACTACAAGGCTGGAAGTAATATTCAAATGTGAAAGTTTGTGAAGATATTTGGATGTTTGTTACTCAATCACGCTTAAACTGTTGAGCAGATTTGGATGAAAATTGACACGTAGATAGAGTATTTCTTAAGTTAAGAAATGTAATACTTTTTATGTCGATAATATTCTTTGCGATAATAGTTCAATATGCAAGTAAATTTTTACGCGGGCGAAGCCGCGGGCAAAAGCTAGTATATATATATATATATATATATTCAGGATCTCGGAAACGGCTGCAAAGATTTTGTTGAAACTTGGCATACTAAAGATTTCGGGTCCAAAAAATCGATCTAGCTAGGTTTTATTTATAGAAAATTTTGTCTTGTTAATAAAATATTGTTTTGTCCGTGTTTTTAGCAAAACAATACAATGATATTAAATTTTAAAAGAATATGAATTCAAACTTCAGCGTCAACATAGCTCAGTTGGGAAGTTGACATGTTCTAATTTTGATTTTTTGGCATTCAAACAGCGTCAGTTCGAATCTCGATGTTATTATTATTCTCTTTTTGTATTTTTTTATATATTTTTCATTATTTATTTTTTATTAATATATATCTAAATAAATTCGATAAAAATATTCCGAGCGAAGTTCGGTCAATCAGATATTTAGTTATTAAATATTGGCCCACATTTTGATACAAATTTATTGCCAGTGTAAGAAGAAAATGATTCTATATGAAAAAATTATATTGTTTATGGTTAGTAATTATTTAACATTAAAATTAACAGTAATTATATTTAAAAAACTTAACAATCTAGTATACTACCACCGGATCGGAGCACAGCCACACTGAGAAAGAGCCAACAAGAAAACTCGGGTGACATAAATTAATATTAATTTTGAAGGCGGCTTACTTTATGTTTCAATTTTTTCATTTTCTTTATGTTTAAAGCTAAATTTAAAACACATTTTCATGTTGTTATTTTAAGACAAAAGTGTTAGATATTTATGATATTTTAAATTTTATATCTCAAATTATTCATGTTAAGCTAATAAAATAAAAGCATCCATTTATCAGCCTATAGACGTCCACTGTTAGACATAGGCCTCCCCACGAGAATGTCACTCGGACGAACCTTGTGCCACTTGCATCCAAGGTGTACCTTAAAAGTAGCAGGGAACCATTTGTCAAATAGTTGTCAGTCTTTGTATAAAAGATCATCATTATTTCATCATCTCAGCCCGCATACGTCCCACTGTTGGGCTCGGGCCTCCTTTGCAATGAGAGGGTAATTGGCCCACTATATCACGCTGGTCAAGCTTGTTGCTACAGGGTTTTATATCGAGTTTTCCTTCTCTTGCTTTGATATTGTCTGCATAAATATCCTTTAGTTGTCTTTTGAAACGCGTACAGGCAAGAGAGGGGGTGGTGAATTATATTCTTATTACGGACGAACGGTATAAAAGATAGTTCATGAAAAGTCACACTTATTTTAAGAGTAAAGCGGGCTATTTTAATCCTCTTTTCTCATTTGACCCCTTCAACGTGCTAGAAAGAAACCGTACACAGGTATAATCGCTATGCTTGGATAGACAATTCAATATTATCTTAGGTTAACGCCATTGTTCACTGAACCGTAGAGTTACGGAGTGCTGAGTTCTTAGTCATTAACATGCTGAGCTCTGTTATATTTTTTTCCTTTTATCCTATTACTCTATTAAATAAATATATAATACTATAAAATAGAACTTTGGATCCCAAATGACGAGAAATTTAATTATAAGTCGCTCAAATGCTTGTCCCGTTCATGTATCGAACCTTAGTTACTAGAAAGTGAATGCTAACAGTATATTAATTTCATACGCGAATATATATAATGTATAAGTAAATTATTATTAGCACAAATAGCATATAGTAAATCAAATACCATTAAAAACAAGACTTGTAAAAAAAAGCCAAGCCTCGCAACTGAGTTGTTCTACCATAAAAATTTGTGAGATGCATGTTATACCGAGTCGGTTAACTCATTCAGTCCCTACTTAAGGGACCTTTCTTCTTAAGTTATTACGTAAATAGCTAACCTAACAACTTCTTATAGTGACTATATCAATATTAAAGATCATTTTTGTTTTAAATAAACAGAATGACTTGGCAATCGCATGAAAACACCTCACAAGTAATACATATTATATTAAATTGTACTAAACATAGTGCGATTGCCAAGTCAATCTATTTATTTAAAACATAAAAGATCTTTAATATTGATACAGTCACTATAAGAAGTTGTTAGGTTAGCTATTTACGTAATAACTTAAGGAGAAAGGTCCCTTAAGTAGGGACTGAATGAGTTAACCGACTTGGTATAACATGCATCTCACAAATTTTTATTTTATGGTAGAACAACTCAGTTGCGAGGCTTGGCTTTTTTTACAAGTCTTGTTTTTAATGGTATCTCATTTCTTTTTGTAGATAGACCTACTTATTTGCCTTTCCGGTACCTTCTACTTCTGGAATACCAACAAAGGATTTTCTTAGAGCACACTCTCTGAAAAATGAGACATCTCTCCTTTCCGCTTGAGTCAATTCTACCTAAACTAAGCGAAGAGATGTGGTAGTAAAGAAATTTGATTGATTTTTCGAAACACATCTCCTCTAGTCTCCGCCCGCTTTGATGGCAATCAAGCCTTTCTTTCAGATAAATTTGAGGCAATTTAGTTTGCTTAATACTTTGGGAGATTTTGGTACAATTTCATAAGACACGTCCCACTCTTGTTTTTCATTAAGTTGATTGACCATTTTACAAGTTATCTTTAAAAATAATTATATCTAGGTATCTGTTTACACCTATTATGCCAATCATCATTCAGCCTATCGCCGTCCACTGTAGAATATGGACCCCCTCATGCTTCACCATAAAGTGCGGTACTGTGGCACCTGCATCCAACGACGCTCAAGGGTAACAGAGTTGCCATGACTAGAGCTCATTTTTCTTCGCCATATGAGGAATAATGACGCAGTCACCACGTTTGGTAGGCGGGTTGGTTTCGCAGTGAGATATCACACATTTCCCCGGCGAGAGCTGCTGCCCACTCTCCTTCCTGTTGAATCTTTTTTTTAAATGACAACGCCTTGCACTAAGGAAATAATAATCCTTATTTTGTGGGGGACTTTACAAATATATAATTCAATATCGCATCATCATCGCAGCCCTCATATATCCCATTGTTGGGCTCGGGCCTCCTCCACAATGGGAGGGAGTTTAACCCACTATACCATGCTGGTCAGACATGTTGATATAGGGTTTCATTTCGAGTTTTCCTTCTCTCTTCCTTTTAACGCACTATGTTTAGTACAATTTAATATAATATGTATTACTTGTGAGGTGTGTTTTCATGCGATTGCCAAGTCATTCTGTTTATTTAAAACATAAAAGATCTTTAATATTGATATAGTCACTATAAGAAGTTGTTAGATTCGTTATTTACGTAATCACTTAAGAAGAAAGGTCCCTTAAGCAGGGACTGAATGAGTTAACCGACTTGGTATAACATGGATCTTACAAATTTTTATGGTAGAAGAACTCAGTTGCGAGGCTTGGCTTTTTTTACAAGTCTTGTTTTTGATGGTATGTAAATTACTGGTATTGGTTATTTTATTATCTATAAAAACTAAATGAAATTATAGCCAATAACATACAAGGTACTAAACATTTATGATACCATTATGTATTCAAGGATTCGCGTTAATAACGTCACATAAAATACCTCAAAACTACTTCAAAAGCCTTATTCACCATGATTGTGAAGTAATTACATTCTTTGGTTCACTACAACTTTATTACCTATAGCTCAACTACTTAATCTGTTTGAGTAGATCTCTATTAAGCAACGTAACGCATAAGCCTGCAATCACATTACAGAAACATTTTGCGAACTCCTCATAAAAACTAGTATATTACTTATTATCGTGTAGTTACGAATGCCGATGTACAACGATTACGGAGGTACTACGGTCGTTGTTTGGACACCCTTACAGCAATATTTCTTCGAACTCCTTTATTGAAATTCTGCAGGCCCGCGCTACTTTCGATCAAATATGTGAAGGACTTCCAAAGTTTCTGTAAAGCTTGTTTTTATTTAGCTAATACTCTTTGTTGTTTAATTTATTGAATATTAGACGCTAAAATGTTTTATGTGACATAATGCTGGGTATATTTGGTAGATGTTCCATATATTTTCGTACAACTTGTGTGGTGATGATTTAAGTAAACACTACCCTTTTCCGTGAATATCGTCAAAATTTTTTCGAGGATTATTTATAGAATAGCCCGTTTTATCAGTTTTTGTCAGGCATAGTTAAAATATAATTAGGATATGAAGGTAAATTAAGAAGAGAAGAAAATAGCTTAGTTGGGGATTGAGCGGTCTCCTAATCCAGATTTATTAATTTCGTTTTTGTGAAAAGAATATTATTTTATGGGAAAACCTCTTATTATCTAAATATATATTTCGAACTCGGACAATTTACAAGAAAAATACTGAGCTAATCACGGTCTACTATACATAAAATATAAAAAATATTTCTTCCTATGTCCATTATAGAATTTAAAACCATCCAACCGATGTCCCCAAACTTTAAAAAGGCAATAATGTGAAAATGGTTTTAAGATATTAAACAATGCATTACGCATGTTGAATCCATTTAGGAAGTCGATTTTACAAACTATGTCTATATTAAGTACAAAATATATATTAAATAAATCAATTGACCTATAAAATAAAATGAATATAGAACTAGGATTATTTGAGTTTAAAAGAAGTAACTTGACAAATAGCAGCTCAATAAAATCGTAAAACTTTTCTTAAGCCTCCCCGGAGGCAGTGGAGACACCCCTACTCTTTTATGGATACATATTGAAATTCTGGGGCAGCCTCTGACGTATATCGTCAATCGAAAGCACAATGTGCCAAAAAAGGGTATATTCCTCTGTAACAATCATGATAATATTTTCTAATTTCTTTTAAGGGAATAAAGGAAGTTTTATTTTACTTATGGGTGAAATTTTACATAACACAGAATGTATGAATATATTTACAAGTAGGCGTTTGTATCTGTTCCGCTTGTGTCATCATCATCATCGCAATCCAAATAGGTCCCACTATTGGGCTCAAGCCTACTCCACAATGCGAGGGAATTTGACCTAATATAGCATGCTGGTCAGACATGTTCGTATAGGGTTTCATTTCGAGTTTTCCTTTTCTTGCACAGATGTTATGTGCATATTAGGTGCCTATATCTTATAGTCGTCGCCGCTTGTGTAATTTATACTCATTATCAAAAGAACAATCGTCTTGTGGAGACAAAACATAATTATCCAACACATTTGTTAATGTCACTTCCTCGTTGATCGTTGTATACAATAAGATTGCTACTAAAAAAATCCTCCATTTCTAAGGCGATTCGACTTTTTCTTGTGAAAATTATTAATAGAAAACTTTAATTCTTGCGGCGGTACATTGTATTCATACTCTATCACCATAGAGCAATAACTATTTAACAATATCGCTATATGTGGCAATAAAGATCTTTAGAAATAAAATATTATATCAATTCTTTTTGCCATTTTCTTATAGTAGGCCAATCACTCTACCCATATGGAGGGGACTCGTGGTTAATAACAGGATATAAATGAATTGAAAAGTTAAATAACATTTTTTAATATTTTGATAAAATTTACAGATTCTTGGAACACATAAACGTCCCATTATTAGATCTTCTAATAATATAATAGAATATTTACTACGTAGAAAGAAAAATATTATTAAATTTACCACGTAGCTCAAACTTGGCATAATATTTATTTTCAGATTTCCTTCTCTTGTTTTTATCATATCTGCCTAAGTTATCTTATCATAAAAGACAATTTATGTTGCAATTTAGATGTCATTTGCTTTAAAATACATCATCGTTTGATGGCGAATATTATTATTGGATGTAAGCCTTTCTAAGAATCATCATCATCATCATTTCAGCCTATTGCCGTCCACTGCTGGACGTAGGCCTCCCTCATGTTGCGCCACAATGTGCGGTCCTGTGCCGCCTGCGTCCAACGACGCCCAGCAACTTTCACTAGGTCATCTGTCCACCTAGTGGAGGGCGTCCTACACTGCGTCGTTCGATACGTGGTCGCCACTCGAGAACCTTTCTTCCCCAGCGGTTGTCGGTTCGTCGAGCGATGTGGCCTGCACATTGCCACTTCAGCGTGCTAATTCTTCGTGCTATGTCGATTACACCCGTTCTTCTGCGGATTTCCGTATATTTATTTCTAAGAATACGAGGCAATAAACGCCTATGTGGCAGACAAGTTAATAAATATATGTTTTCCAGGGAGTGCTGCTCCTCCTCCTCACAGTGATCCTTCAACCAGTTTTAATGACATCCATGAAAGTAAAGAGTGGTGACATATTATATTCCTAAACGTCACTACAGAAAAATCTACATAAACATTAAAAATCCATGTCGTAGTGACGACTGACGTAAGAATTTTATTCGAAAAAAGTATTTCATTCCGGGATTACCAATGTCACCCTTAGTCATTTGCGACAGCTCGACACGCCACGCCAAAGTATACCTTATGCAAATAATATACGTGCCGTCAGATATATCACTAAGATTTTCTCATAACTGATGTTTACAGAAACTTTTTTTTTTTTTTTTTTTTGAAATGAATACCATTACTGCTTATTCATACTGAAGTTTGATTTCAATTTGAAAACAAGAATAAAACCAATTCTCTGGATAAAATACAGTTTTGTTTTATTACAGTAATAAAAGTAGTTTTTAGTAAGATTTTACCAGTCCAAAAAATAATTCATCAAACGTTGTCTTGTGCGTGGTTATTTGCAAATATGATTAAGGCATATGATATGCCGATAACTTTTATGCAAGAGAAGAAAAACCAAAAATAACACTTTATACTAATTCACATGACCAACATGGATAGTAAATTTATTTGTCTATTTTTTTTTTTTTTGGGTTGGGCTACGGTCAGCACATCCACCGTCCGGCGCGCGGACCCGTAAGCCACCCGATAACACGTCGCCTTCATCGTTAACCCGACCACCAGCGCAAAGTTCCTCGTCTTCAGTGGTACCCTCTCCCATCGACGTCCCCTTCCCGGGACTTCGGTTGCCATCGCGAGCTTATTTATCTATTAGTATGAAAAAAGATCAAAGATAAGCTGTGTGGTAGCGGCTTCGAATACTACCAACCCTTGCTTTGCTCGTGGGTGTCGTAAAAGACGACTAAGAGCCCTAGATTGACCCGGACCAACTCTATCTGGTACCATTTGGGTCAACGATTACATTCCCAAGGAGGGTTGACGTCAGGCAGGCGGCCGGTCATAAAAGTCATTGCCGAAACTTTTTGCAATATGTCAAAACAGATGACATATTGCGTCGACCCCAAGTAATTGGGATAAGAGCAGGATGATGATGAGTATGAAAAAAGATCGAGCCCAGCAATGGGACGTATATGAGCTGAGACAAATGAATCAGTGTATTCCATAAGAATATTATTTGAAATATTTATTTTATACTAGCTGACCCGGCGAACTTCGTGCCGCCTTTTTTCCTAATTATTTTATTTTAGTATTTATCAGTTTGGTTTTAGTATTATCCGTGCGGTGACGGAGTAAGAATACAATTCAGAAGCCGTGTGGGTCGTAAATGATGACTAAGGGATATAATATGCATATAATATCTATTCAAGATAAGGAAAACTCGGAACAAAACCCTATACCAACACGTCTCACCAGCGTGGTATAATAGATCGATTTCCCTCCCATAGTGGAGGAGGCCCGAGCCCAACAGTGGGGTATGTATGAGTTGAAACGATAAAGATGATTTAACAGCCTCCTACAAATGGCGTAAAGTTGCCGAAGCTGGGACGGTCTCGGGACTCGGCCTCAAACGTATCAATATAATGGAATTATTGATAATCCAACTGAAATAGGTTAGCATAGGATGAAATAGGTTAATGAAATAGGTTAGCATAGGACCAGGGCCGGATTAACCCTATGAGGGGCCCTAGGCAATGCAATCCACGGGTCCATGGTCCAAGGTCTATGAACAGCAGTATCACTAATCATCAGGTGCGCTGTTTTCTTTTTTTGCCACCAACAGCATTAAAAAAAGAAATATTATTGAGGAAGTATGCAAATTTTCAACGAAAAATCGCTCAATAAAAGGGTTTATTCTTGTTGCATGGGCCCCTAGTCGGTGCGGGGCCTCTAGGCATTTGCCTAGTCCACCTTATGGATAATCCGGTCCTGCATAGCACTATGTGTCTAGTTTCCCTAGTCTTACATAGATGTTATATGTAGGGACACGGCATCGAATAGAAAGTATCAATACTGTATTCATGAGTAGTATCGAAAAGAAAGTATCATACCTACTCTTAAAAGTATCGTTACTTCAAATTATCAAGTACTTACTTTTTATAGGGCCTAATGCGAATACTCTTGGGCTCGGGCCTCCTCCATTATGGAAGGGAAATTGACCTACTACACCATGGTGGTCAGACGTATTGGTAGGGGTTTTATGTAGAGTTTTCTTTCTCTTGCCTAAATGTTATATCCCATAGTCGTCTTTTATAATACCCATGGGCAAAAGGGGGATGATACAATGAGAATACAATTGTATTCTTACTCCGTCACCACACGGAAAAAATGCTATGCCATCATAACGCTGATACAATTTGAAATTTACCACAAGATACTTGTATTTTTCATAAATCAATCATGTATTACATCAATAAAGTTTTGTTGAACTGCATGAGTATGCAGTAGTACTTTAAGGTGCGATTGTGAGGTTATTGAGCAGGCATTGTCAAGGACCCGCCTAGACGTAGGCTCAGGTGAGTGGATTTAAGCGAGGTCTTGTCAAGAGTCAAACGATCGACTTGGTCATTATTATGCTAAGTGTGGTACCAGTATTTTATCTCAAAGCTAAAACTAGAATGCTTTTCGATATAATTTAATTTCTAAATTTTTGCACCTTTAACATCTATTCAGACAAATAACCGGAGAATAAAAATGTTTCAGTATTTTGAATAAATTGCCGCTCAAAATGGTACCACCATTGTGGTTACAAATTGTATTCGTAATCTGTTACCACATAATATTTTTTTTTTATATTTCAATATTACAGAATAAAAAAAACATGAATTACGAACGAGTATTCACTTGTTTCATGTAGATATTAGTATTATTTTCCGTGTGGTGACGGAGTAAGAATACAATTCACCACTCCCTATCTTGCCCGTGGATGTCGTAAAAGACGATTAAGGAATATATGCACATAAGATTTGTGCAAGAGACAGAGAGAGAAAATTCGAAATGAAACCCGATAGCAACATGTATGACCAGCATGGTATAGCAGGTCAAACTCCCTCCCATTGTGGAGGAGGCCCGAGCCCAACAGTGGGACGTATGTGGGCTGCGATGATGATGATTACTATTATTAAATAATTGTATGTAGTAGTATAACATAAATTATTTATAAGTAAAAAACAACAACTTCAAAAAGCAACGATTAACTATAAATATAAATACAGTGTAATCTCACTAATCCGGCACTATTAAAAACCAGAGGGTGCCGGATTATTGGAATGTTCGGATTACTGAATTATATAGAAAAACCAAATAAAAAATAAAGCATTTCATACAGAGAATACATATAATGTATTGAATTTACATATTATTATGTATGCACATGATAAGTTACATACAATGCACATAATACATGCACATACATATATGCACGAGATAAGTTTTGAGGTTAGACCTGAGCGCATACGCGAAGAGGGGCGAGGGAGGCGCGGGCAGAGGGTGCCGGATTATTGGACGTGTCAGTCTATTGAAGTGCCGGATTAGTGAGATTCTACTGTAATGTAAAGTAATTTATAGGAGGACGTTTGTTTGGAGGGTCGTTAGTTTTTGAAGGCGGTTTTATTTTCACTTAAATCCAATTTATTTTTGATGTTAGTCGTTACACCACACTATAAAGAAAAATCCCAAATCCCTTCAAGTCTGCTTATAAAATTTTAATGATACCCTCGATTTTTCCAGGATCTTATTAGCAGATTCTAACCTGATGACCATAGGACCATCTGGAAAGTATACTCTATCGAACAAAAATTAATAATCAAAATAAGTCCAAGGATCTTCGTATCATAAAAAAAATAATAAAAGATCCTAACGAATTGTAAACTTCCTCCTTTTCTGAATTCAGTTAAAATTAAAGATTAAAGAAAGTAATATGCAGATAACATTGACCAAAGAGAAGAAAATCTCAACGGAAACTTTATCATAGGCTGGAGGTGACTCAAGCCCAGCAGGGAGACATATATGCATATGTACGTACCTATACGACTGGAGAAGAGAAAAAAAGAAGAAGAGAGTATCCACAACATTTCAAATAGCTAAAACTCATTTTGCAAATCACTCTGACTTATACGTACATAACTTTTATTTAAAAATAAAACCAATTCAAATGCCTTGTTTTTAATCTTTGACAGCAAATCAAGGGGCCACTGACAGCATCAAATAAATCCAACAAACTTTCGATTTCGACTGTCCCAAAAATTCATTAGGTATCGTTGTCAAGTTAAGTAATTAAAGAGCTAAGGAATGCCCGATCCCCTAGTTACCGCTTTGCGAACTTCAATTTCATTATAAACGCTGAGTTATTAATCCAACTTTTTAATCGTTGACGCTGATTTAAAAGAGTCAATAGATTTTTCTGTCCAGTAAACAAAGGCAGGCAAAGTAATGAAATGTTAGTGTATCAAAATTTTTATTAACCGTATTATATTCTTTAGATTTCTGAAAAAAAAAATAATTTTATATTCCCAGTTCTCTAAAGCAAATAAAAATATACAATTCAATAAATATTAAGCCGAGTAGAAACTAATATAAATTACCGCATATTTTAAGTAGTACAATCTAGACTGTTTTGGTTGCGTTGTTTTTTTTTTTGCCTTAAAAGTTTTTTAACTTGAGTATTAGCAACACTTACCCGTGTGGTGATGGAGTAAGAATTCAATTCATCATTCCTTATCTTACCCGTCGATGTCGTAGACGACAGAGCGATATAATACGCATATAACATCTATGCAAGAAAAGAAAAATTCGAAACAAAACCCTAAACAACTTGTATGACCAGCATAGTAAGGTCAATTTGTCTCCTATTGTGGAAGAGCCCAGCAGGGATAGGTAGGAGGAGCCCGGGGACGTATATGAGCCGAAATGTTTAGCAATAAATACTAAATCTTGAAAAGTCATATCATCATCATCCCGGTCCATATACATCCCACTACTGGGCTCGAATCTCCTCCGTAGTTGGCCTATTATAACGCGCTGTTTAAATGTGTTGGTATAGGCCTCTGTTTCGAGTTCTCTTTGTAATATATCCCTCCACTCATCTCTTTCGATACCCAGGAAAAAGATGGCGTTGTTGAATTATATTTTACTGCATCATCATACAGAAATGGATTAGGTCATCATCATTCCGCCTATCATCATCCACTGCTGGACGTAGGCTTCCTTTATGTTTTGTTTTACGTTATGTCGATGGATGGATGAATAACATACTGTATCCAAGGTATTTTTACATTTGCTAAATAAGTCATTAGTTATACGTAAGTGTTATATGAGTACCTATTCCAATTGCTACCTTCACTTTACACTTTAATTATTATATCAGCAAACTTGGGTTTGTTTGAAAAACAATAATAACTACGCATACATATAAGCGAACTCCCATACTAATGACATGATCAGAATGTTCGTGTGTCTTGTATTCCTTAAGGGCGACACAAATAAGCAAATAATGAAATTAAATACATCTTCAACTATTATATTTTCTATGGTGACGGAACAAGAATAAAATTCATCTCCCCTCTTGTTTAGGGGTATAGTAAGAGACGAATAGGGGATATAGTATGCAGATAACGTAAATGGAAGAGAAAAACTCAAATTAAATCCGTAAACCAATCCATCTGACCAGTTTGGTATAGTAGATCAATAGTCCCTTATAGTCTTCTGGGCTCGAGATTGATCGTGAGATATTAATGAATGGAGGTGATATATTTAAATGAGATAGCTTGAAGTAGTTTAATGATATAGTTATATACTGAAAATATGCTTTAAAATATATCCATGATGTAACATGAGCTTTGCAACTATATTTTAAACTCGTTAACAAGCGCAACCCCATAGGTAAGTTTGTCAGATCTTCTGAAATTTCCATCGAGACTCCAACAAACTTTAACGTCCGAAGCCTAACGAACCAAACTTGACCGTTGTATACTTGAGTATAAAGTCAATGTGCATATTTAACCTCATATAATTTTGTAAACCAATATACAATGTTACAAATTTGAGCTTAAACACAAATACTTCTCTAAAATATGATATTTACGTAATTTTTGTGTGGGTGGGCTGCGGTCGGCGCGCCTCCGCACCACTCCGTCCGGGGCGACAGAGGGGCTTAAGCACGCAACTCCCGCAACCCACCCGAAAACCACCTCGCCTTCGTCATTGGGCCGACCACCGGAGCAGATTTACTTGTCGTCAGTGGTCGGCCCGACGGAATACCCCCTACGTGGGGTACCCTCCCATCGACCGATGTCCCCCCCTCGGGGAGGACGTCGGTCTTTCCTCACGCGGTCGGCCTCTCGCCTGACGGACTAATCACCGGTCACGTCACCCGCGGCCTCGGCTAGGGCGGCATGAGGCGCAGATAGTTGCGCCTGCGCCGCCCCAGTCGCCGGCGGCGGATCTCCTCATCGAGGCTGCGCTCCTCGCGCAGACGATCCGCCACCTCCTTTTGCGAGATCACTGTCTCGCAGAAGGCTGCGACTGCGTCCCAATTCCCGACGCTGTCGACCATCGCCCTAGCGATGGCCGGCAGCGTCAGGACGGCACCGATGATTGCGACGAGTTCACGGCGCTGCACTGTCCAAGCCGCGCAGGCCTCGAGCGTGTGGCGCGCCGTGTCCTCGTCGCAATCGCAGTGGTGGCAGGACGGTGTACTCTCCCTCCTTACGACCTTGTGCAGGTATTTGGCGAAACTCACATGCCCCGTCAACACCTGCACTAGTCGGAAGGAGAGCACCCCCTGCCGCCTTTCCAACCACTGCATCAGCACCGGCCGGAAGGTCTCCACCGTTCGCACCCCGAACCGAGGCCTCTCCAGCCGGACTGCCCAACGGGCAATGACGTCTTGGCGGGCGTCGACGTGCCAGGCGGTGAGCTCCCTTAACGAGATCTCACCGCCCTCCGCTCGCACCCCCGTCACCCGCCGATACAATCCGGCGAGCATCTCCGCCTCCAGGTCCCACGGGGGAGTCGCGGCCAATAGTCACGCTGCCTCCGTCGCCACCGTGCGGTATCCGCGGATGGCCCTGACCGCCATGACCCTCTGTGGTCGCCACAGAAGGGCCCTAAGTCGGACGGTCAAGGACCCCGCCCACACCGGTGCGCCGTACAGGGCCATCGACCGGATGACCCCCGTGTACAGCCGTCGGCACGTAGCGCTCGGTCCGCCCACGTTCGGCATAAGCCACGATAGGGCGGACGCCGCACCGACGAGCCGTGGAGCGAGCCTGCGGAAATGCTCCCGGAACCACCATCGCCCGTCGAGCACCAGGCCCAAGTACCTCATATGGGCCCGGATGCTGATGTCGACCGAGTGGATGGTGATCGAGACGCCGATGGGAGGGCTCATATGGCGCCCATGGAACAAGAGGGCCTCCGTCTTGTCCAGGGCGACCCTCAACCCCAGCGCCTCGATCCGCCTGACGACCTCCTCGGTACCAGAGGTCACCAGGCTTACCGCCTCTTCTAGCGTCCCACCGCGGGCTGTGACGAGCGCGTGTCTATTCCATGCTGGTCAGACGTATTGGTATAGGGTTTTATATCGAGATCTACCGGCATATCCCTTACTCATGTCTTACCACGGACAAGAGATGACTGGTTAATTATTAAAAAAATAGAAATATTACCTTAAGGATTTTTTTTTCAACTCTATTATCTCTTAATGTTTGTACATAATACATATATAAAGAGAAAGAGCACACAAATATCATATTATATCTTAATTTGTTAAAATA
The DNA here is from genome assembly GCA_032191425.1 of Lymantria dispar. Classification (NCBI taxonomy): domain Eukaryota; kingdom Metazoa; phylum Arthropoda; class Insecta; order Lepidoptera; family Erebidae; genus Lymantria; species Lymantria dispar. Next base: position 22,379,912 of record CM063452.1, on the reverse strand, counting down.
AATAGAAAATCAAAAAGTATATTTGAATATACGCTCAACTTCTTATCATGCAAATTAATTTTGTATTAATAAGTCAGCGGAAAGTTTAAATTAGTTGATAGTTTATAAAGGTTTCGCCGATCGGTTAGAACAGTTTACAAGTCTGGCAAAATATCTACAGACGATATTTCTTGTTACAATTATTGCACTTTATACTTCTGTAAAGACACCACTAGACTTTCCCTATGGTTACGCAAGAGTAAGGAAGGAATGTTATATTAACTAAAATAAAAGATAGCTCAAAACATTTAATGATAACGTAGCATTCTGATTGTCAAATACCTTTAAAATTCATCAAACTTAAATTCTTTATTTATATTTCTACTTTAATAAAAAAATTAATTTATATTCTAAATTCAGCACAAGTAATAAAATTTTCACAACACAGGTAAATATAAAAATTACAATCAATTTATATCGAAAAACGACTGATGTCAAGACGGGGTAACTACGTGGCTACCTGAAGGGGGCAACCACCAGTAAGTAACCAGTGAAATAGATGACTGAAAACAAGGAGTTTATTTCAGTGGTGCTCAATATCCGGCGGGAAGTACACGGCGACTACTAGTTAAAATAAAAAAAAAACACGTAAGAGTAATAAAAATAAATAATTTAACTTATTTAAACACTGTTTAGTCCTATTCTAAAATAAAACAATTATATATATAAAAATATTTAGTTTAAACATTAAAAGATTCTGTGCAATAAATATATCGATAGTCAGCCCTTTAAGAAAACATACAAACTTCATATTCTGTGGTTTTCCACCTGTGCAGACAGCCAAAGTTCAGCTTGAATAGAACTGAAAATAACGAGCTAACGGCTCGAACTAAACTTTGGAGTCCAAAACTTAGCCACAAAACGTTTTACAAATAAAATGTGGAGAGCAATTTGTATACCTTTTCTTACCAGATGGGTTGGTACGTGACTTGTTACGTTGATGTCTCGGTATTTACCTGAAACAATAATAAAAAGAATAAGTACTCAATATGCCATTCTAAAGCTTGTGTAACTCTGTAAATATTATGGTTTAGCCGATAATTTCCTATGGTTCAGACAGTAAATTAATCTATTAAATTTAGGAAATTATTTTCAAATATTTGAAATTATTTATTTTATTAGGTAGTTACGGGTCATTTGGTTTCGCTTAATTCATAATCATCGTCTTTGTTTTAGTTTATGTACGTCCCACTGCTGGGCTCAAGCCTCCTCTATAATAGGAAGGAAATGGACTTAATGTGTTGCGCCAATCAGACGGGCTGGTAAAGGATTGTATTTCGAATGTTCCTTTTCTTGCATAGATAATATCTGCGTATTATATATTTACGATATCCACGGGCAAGATAGGGGTTGTAAATTGTATTCTTAATCCGTTACTATACGGCAAATTCGCTAAGTACTTTAGTTAATTTTGTTATAGGTACCTAAAAATTAAAGAAATACAAGAATTCAAAATTGAAGAATCAATTTCATTACATTGAAAAACCTAATTTAAACAACCAAACGCTGATTTCATATGAGACACAAGATGTAGAAAGCTCTGTCTCATAAGACACAAGAAAAATTAAACATCTTATTCTTACAAATATGACGTGAGATCATTATTCCTCTTCTTTTTTTTACTTTAGACGTCTTACTATTAGACACGGGGTTTTATCACTATCTGATAGTTCGGTGTAGGGGTTTGTTTCGAGTTCCCCTTGTCTTATTCTAACGTTTTCGGCTCGTCTCATCTCTTATTCGCGTTTTACAATACCCAGGATGAGTAGGGGATGATTAATTGTATTCTTACTTTGTAAAGACAGGCAAAATAATAACTTCTACTTAAAAAATCTGAATTAAGATATTATCTCATTTTTTCAAAACGATTTTTAAGTTTCTTAAGTAAATGCAAATAACTTGATTATTTCAATCTAATTCTTAACTAATTTGAGTATTTATTAAATCATATTAATCGTAAAAAAATATCTCGTAGTTTCAATATAATGTTTATCGAAATGTATATTAAAATATTTGCCGCACCCATTAGGTACTACACCTTATATCACTGCCATCTACGAACTTTCTTAAGTGAATGAAAATAAATAGATTAAAATAATGCTATACGCGATCTCCTTTCAAGTAGGGAATAGGAGAAGGCAAAATGAAGGTAATTTGTTGCACTAAGATTTCACGGTCAAAGTAAATTTAAGCAAATATCATTTAAAACAAAGTGCAAGACGAGCGAATTAGAAGTGCCATTTATGGAAACCCTTAAAACGCTATCCCGGATTGTTCCCCAGGGAAATTATGGACTTAACACCTGACAAGGCTCAAATTTTAATGTTAATTCCCATAGCCCCTTGTAGCCGCGAATAAATTAAACAAGTTTTTGTTGATTTGCTTTTTGTTTTTAGCAGGCGTTAATTTATGGTAAATCTCTTAATGGTGAATGACAAAATATAATACACTAGCAGACCCGGCCACGCGTTGCTGTGGCTAATGTTTTTGTTATATTACATTATCTATTAATTACTCAATCCAGTCAACAGATATCGCCATCTGTTAAAATCATTTAGAGTTAACAGATAATTGTGAATGTCAAATAATAGACAAATAATTTGCAATAAAATAATATTGCGACTCTAAATTAAGACGTAAACTATCCTATCTTTCAAGTTGGATCAAACTGCACACGGTGTGCAAATTTGATTAAAATCGGTTAAGTAGTTTAGGAGTCCATCACGAACAAACAACGTGACACGTAATTTATATATATTAAGATTAACTACAGCACAACTGAAGTTATTTTATTAAACAGCTACCACGTTAGTATAATTCCTAAAATCAATTATTATCCATATCTAGAGTTGCCAGGCTGATTGGCCATCACCGTTAGCGTTATTAGTTTCTCAAGAAAGCATTCCTATTTACTTCCCTCGTGATTCCTCAGCCGGTTATATGACTACACCTAGAAATTGAGTTGTGCCAATACACTGCATTCTCAATACGCCACGACACAATTCTTATTATTATTATTACTATTATTATAAATGCGAAAGTAAGTTTGTTTGTTACGCTTTCACGCTTAAACTACCGAACCGATTTCAAAATTTATTTCACCCATGGAAAGCTATAATATCAGGGAGTAACATAGGTTATATTTTATCCCGGTATTCCCATGGGAACGAGAACTACGTGGGTAAGGCGACTGAAACCGTAGTGAAGCGAGGGTGGGTTGCTTGTTAAACTTAAAAGTAAATATAATTAAAATGCTCGAATGATGACGGATAAGAATATAATTTAATACCCCATTCTTACCCGTGAGAGTCGTAAAAGACGACTATGAGTTGGAATATTCAAAGCAAAACCCTTTCAGTCCCTCTGATCAGTGTGGTACATTAGGACTATCGTCATGGCACTGTAAAGGAGACATAAATAGTGCAACGCATATGAAAAGAGATAATAATTTTGATGATTATTAAATTTATTAAATACGTAATGAAAAAACTGTGTCGATTGTATCCTCGGTACAAGTAAACGAAACTAGTTATATAACAAAACATAAAAGTTTTTCGTGATAACATAAAGCCACATGTTACGTAACATGAAGTCTTCTAATACCTGTTCTTGAACATACTCAAAATACAGTTAATAAGCAGCTTTTAAGGCGACACATATAATATGCAAAGCAGGTCGTAAGAGAAGTGCAAAACCAGGTTTCATGAGGATGAAAACTTATACGAGAAGTTAGTAATGAAAGGCTCAGTCTCGTTTCGCCTTAATTTTATTTCCATTCAATTTAAAGACTCTCTCCAGAAAGAGTAAGTAGAGGTGTACTTGAGTTATATTTTGTAATGTAATATTGATTCTCACTCATTTGACGACTTTTCCATGTGTGTGGAGGAAGTAAAAATACAATTCACCTCTCCTTATTTTGCTAGTGGATGGAGTAAAAGATGACTGAGGGATACAATACGCATAAAACATCTCAAAGGAAAACTCGAAACAGCGCCCTAAACAGTATGATATAGTAAGGTCAATTGCCCTCCTATTGTAGAGAAGGCTCGAGCCCTGCAGTGGGATGTATACGACCCTTGATGATGATGTCTCACTACGAACTTAATAGGTACCTTCGCCATAGTGGAACGGCAATTGACCGTAGTACTTGGACCATACTACTCGGGTAAGACAGGTGGTAGAGGGTTTCATTTCGAGATTTTTTCACTTTAATTAAATTATTTTCTCGAATGTAGAATTTTCTGGAATAAAATAATTATTTTCCCACGATTATTGTAGCAAATTGTCATCAGATAACGCCTGATGTTTTAATAATAGTTAGTTTCAGACTAACAATTCTGTAGTAACATCAGTTAAGAAGAACTTGAATGGTTCGTGTAAATATTTCGATAGAATATTAGTAATAAAACAGTGAAACTGTATTATTACTAAGGTTATTATAGGAAAAAACCTCTCTATAAGTTTTAGAGAAGTTTTTTCAGGAGTGTCCGATGTGATCAAACCGACCCTTTCTGAAACGAAATCTTACTAAATTAAGAACTTTATGTTTTTTTACGAATAGATATGAAAGACGACTAAAGGTCTAAAAAAAAATCCAAAATATAACGGTATATCTATACCCTTATATTTTTGTTTTTTTTTTATTATTATATATTATATCTGTAATAGATATAAAAGACGACCAACATCTATACAAGAGAAGAAACACTTGAAATGAAACCTTATACCAACCCATCTGATCAGCGTAGTGTAGTGGGTCAATTTCTCTCCCATTATGAAGGAGGCTCGAGCCCAGGTCCCCAGTAGTGAGACATTTATGAACTGTGATTAAGTGTTGTTAAGCATGAAAAAACCGGCTAAGTGCGAGTCGGAGTCGTGCTAGTAGGGTTCCGTACCATTATCTATAAAAACCGCGTTTATTGTATGGGTGCTCCCCTTAAATATTAATTATATTTTCTTTTTAGTATTTGTTGTTATAGCCGTAAAAGAGATACATCATTTGTAAAAATTTCAACTGTCTAGCTGACGCGGTTCTTGAGATACAGCCTGGTGACGGATAGACAGACGGGCAGACGGTGAAGTCTTAGTTATAGGGTCGCGTTTCTACCCTTTGGGTGTGTAACCCTAAGAAATACGTAGAGTACCTCGGGTTATTTTTAAAAATAATATAATAAGAACGAATTTTTAACTTTATCACCATCATCATTTCAGCTCATATACGTTCCGTTGCTGGGCTCGAGCCTCCTCCACAATAGAAGGTAAATTAACCTACTACATCACTCTGGTTAGTCGAGTTGGTATAGGGTGTTATTTCAAGATTTTCTTCTGTTGTATAGATGTTATATGCGTATTATATCTTGTAGTCGTCTTTTACAAGACCCACGGGCAAGATAAGAAGCGATGAATTGTATTGTTACTCCCTCTCTACACGCTAAATACTTAACTTTCCTAACTTAGTTGAAATAAGGATATCATTCACCACCCCATTTGTTGGCCGTGGGTGTCGTAAAACACGACTAAAGGATATAACATGTAAATAATATCTATGCAAGGGAAGGAAAACTCGACATAAAACCAACATGTCTAAATAGCAAGTCGCAGGTCATATTCCCCTTCCATAGTGGAGGTGGCCCAAGCTCAACAGTAGGACTTATATGGGGACTGAAATGATGATGATGATGATAATGAAAGCCAATTTCAACAAAAATATATCTAGCCGTTTGAACCATGTCATATCTTTTCTAAAATTATATAACATATTTTCAGTAGGTGATTGTCTCGTCTAAGAGTGTTGTAAAGTAACTAAAAGAAATAGTTTTACTAAGAAATCTTTCTGGCAGAGAACATAAAACTTTACACAACGCCTGTAGAGTTATGCGCCACAATAAATGTGGTTATCTCATAAAGTACCACATATTTACATCAGGCGACGCATCTTTTAAATGTGTTAAAGCGACAGCTGGTATATAAATATACTAACACTGAGATATTGTTCGTAAGATGAAGCTTAGAAAAATTATGTAGAGAAAGATTAATATCACCTTTATATTTTTGGGCGTATAAATACGCTCCGTGTGGCAACAGGATAAGAATAAAATTGACACCACCCCTTACTTGTACGCGGCAGTCGTAAAAATTGGCTAAGGGATCACCCGAAGAGTGAGAAGCAGCTCTCTTTTAGAAAACGTATCACACCTCACTCCGATCGCTAATCCAGCAACGAAGCGTGGCTTAAAATAAAACCTTCTGACAAGTTTGATATAATTGGTCAATTTTCTTCCGCCAAGCCCAACAGACTTATACGAGCTGAGATAATGATGATGTTGTGTTCTAAGCTTCATTCGATGAGCGAAATAGCCGGCAGCCCAACTTTCTGAGGGTGTTTGCGTATGGTGGGTTTTAGTGATACCTTTAGTTTCATCAAACCTCATTGCACGCATTCACACTCTCTTCACTGTCTTCACGGTATGCAGCCACCTAGCAAAGATCCATGAGCAGCAGCAACACTTACCATCAGGTGTACTGTTTGCTTGCTTGCCACCATTTGCAATAAAAAAGCCTCCTGCGTAATAGGAGGGAAATTCACTTACTACACCATGCTGGTCAAACAGATTTGTAAAGGGTTTTAATTCGAGTTTTCCTTCTTTTACATAGATTTTGTATGTGTACGTAATATGACGACAACTAAGTCGTCTTTTACGAGACCCACGGGCAAGATAGTGGGTTGTGAAATCTATTCTTACTCCCTCACCACACGAATAATAAACCCATCAACAAACAGAATTCGTTTCAAACCTCTATATACTTTAAAACCGTATAGTTGTTTATATTGGTTGATATTTATAAATTCATTTAAATGTCATTTGAGATGTCATTTAAAAATGAAACACGCAATTAAAATGTTAAGCCTCAGAAAATAATTTACATTAAAGTTTTAACTAAAAGATACTTTTAAAACATACCTCAAAGTTAGTGAATATTTTCATACAGACCTGCTAACGAGCGTATGTATCTACTATAGACTGTATGAAGCTCTCGGCAAATATTCAAATAGTTACCTCAACTTATATAGGATGGCATTTGAAAACTTGTCAGTACCCACAATCGTGTGTATGTGAACCTTTAGAATATACGCTGTATGTTTCTTTACTAAAATAAAAGTAAAAATATTAAAACAAAACCGATAACGTTAAAATTAATTCCAGGTTGAGAGCCCTCAGCGCTCACCCACCAGTCCGGGTAAAGTTGTCACAGCCATCTGAGGCTAACAACTATATCACACAAAAAAAGAAAAAAAAGACATGCCGTAACACTCAGAAAAAAAATCCTAGCAGCCATTCATCTCCCGCTGCTTTCCTCCTCTTGAATAGAAATATTCATGTTATATCCTTCAGTTGTCTCATCTGCCCTGTCGGAACGGGTAGCGTGCATAAAGACCATAGCCCACCAGGAAAAAAAGGAATGAAATGTAGCTTCATTGAGGAATAATTTGGGTCCTATTATTGAAAGAACTTGAAAGAACTTTTAAGATCTCAACAAAGAGGATTAAGTGTTAATCGCCATACTTGTATGACGATGTGACAGTCGCATTATAAGTTTTCTCACCATCATCATCATCATCACAGCTTATATACGCTCCACTGCTGGGCTTGGGGCTCCTCCACAATGGGAGGGAATTTGACCCACTATACCATGCTGGTTAGACATATTAGTATAGGGTTTCACTTCGAGTTTTCCTTCTCTTGCACGATGTTATGTGCATATTATTGTGAGTGGAGAATTGTATTCTTACTCCCAATTACTTAGGGTCCATTTAATATATACTCTTATTTCATAGTACATTTTGCAAAAGTATTTGGCAATAGTTTTCTTACCGGCCGCCTGCCTGACGAAAATTGGAAATGCAACTATTGACCAGACGTGGAGTTAATCCAGGACTAAGTCATCTTTTACGATACTCGCGGACAATGTAAATGTTGGTAGTATTCGTGACCGCTACCACACAGTATGTTAAGTTTCATAGTAGAGTGATAATGCCAATTCGTAACAGTGATCCCTCAGCCAAATTTTATGATTTCCACGGCTAAATTAAAGGACATAGTAACACTATATAGGATAGATAAGACTATAAAGGATATAGTAACCTATAGAATTATAGTTAAATATACTTGCTACTTCTAGCTGGGTTGCTTCCTCTTGTTAAGTGGCTTTACCAACTATAGGATATCCAAACACACCATAATTATGTGCCTGTCATTATAAATCATGGTATAGACCATTTATTTCCAACACGTATGGTTGCTACACTGATTTATACTTTAGACAAACATCAAATAATATAAGACTTCCGTAATAATAGATAAAAAACGTATTTGGTAGTCCCATATCAATAAATTCTAGATAATTTAATAAAATACAAATATGATAGTTTTTTTTTATTAAAATAATTCTCAGTATTTATAAACCACATTGATGATTTCATGGCTTAAGAATGTAACTATTGATGTGAGGACCTCAAATTCGATTCTGGAGCTAGATAGCGCGTTGTTAGAGCTCTACTTCCACTTTTCCAATCTATCTATTCTCTATATCAATACAGGGGATGAAACTGTGTTCTGTGGCCGTCAATAAGCTAATGGTAGTTAACCCACAAATAAGGCTTTTATTCCCAAAATGGCACTAGAGTTATACACACATTTACGTTTCAAGACACCTTCCAGTGTAATGACAGGTTAACAATAGAATGTATCATAAGCAAAATAAAAACATAACACCAGGATGTGGTGAAAACTACGTGATGGATCACCAAAAGCAGCACTTTCATACAACTGCAGTAGGGTATTACGAAAATTGTAACAGCAACGGCGATCACCATCCCGTCTGCCAAGGGTCGCGATTTTGGTGGATATGAATAAAGTTTACCTTCTATTTCACGCTGGTCAAACCAGTTGGAATAGGGTTTTATTTCGAGTTTTCCTTCTCTTGCATAGATATTATCCCTTAGTCGTCTTTTACGACTCCTACGAGTAAGATAGAGGGTGCTGAATAGTATTCTTTCTCCGTCACCACAAGGAAAATACCAACTATTGAATCAATTATTATTTAAATTATATTAAATACAAATCCATACATATATAAAGAAATTTAAAAATACAGTGTTTATCGATAGGCTATCGGTCTTGTCCGTTCGATGACATTTACATAAATAGTCACTATTACCATCCGGTTGTGACATATTATAATTTATCAATAGTCAAATTTGTTTCGGTATAGTTGTTTTAATTTATTACAATCATATCTTATTAATTTAATGTATAGATAACTATTTAATTATAACATCCTCTTTTTTTTTTGCGATGGGTTGCGGTCGGCGCGCTCCTCGCACCACTCCGTCCAGGGTGACAGAGGGGCGTAAGCACGCACAACCGCAACCCACCCACGATGCACGTCGCCTTCGTCGTTGGGCCGACCACCGGAGCAGGGTTACTTGTCATCAGTGGTCTGCCCAACGGAATACCCCCTATTTAGGGTACCCTCCCATCGACCGACGTCCCCCCCTCGGGGAGGACGTCGGTCTTTCCTCACGCGGTCGGCCTCTCGGCGGGTGACGGACTAATCCCCGGTCACGTCACCCGCGGCCTCGGCTAGGGTGGCATGAGACGCAGGTATTCGCGCCCACGCCGCCCCAGTATTATAACATCCTCTTGACCCTATTACATCAATTATACAGGGTATTTTAATGCTTTTTAAAAGCCCATATTCGTCCTGATATTGGGATGTGTCCTCTTTACTTAATTCTTCTGTATATTTACTTGTTCTGAATGGCTTGACAGACTTTAATTTTTTTTTCTGTATTTGAGTGACTCCCTGATTCACAATTGGACTCAGTAGAGATATAACTAAGCAATAACATAGACTATCAATTTATCATCAATAAATCAATTTATCTGACCAGCGCTTTATAAATAGCGAATATTGCACACTTTAAAATGAAGGACAGTAAAGGAAGAACTATCACTTTCCCTCTGTTCGGAATGTGGAATAGTTGAGGACATAATACATATTGTGGTGGAGTGTATCCGGAATGAAGATTTCAGAAATGAAGTTGTTAACAGCGGTGTAGATATTACAAACGGAGGTTGTAATTGTATCCTGTCATATCCCTTGTCTGATGCGGCCAAACTTCTATATAGATTAGTTGAAATTGGTATAAGACGCCGCGCACAGTGTTGAGATCGTGTCTTACTATAGGTGAGATACGGTCTGAATGCTGTGCCCAACATCTGTTTTAGTTTTAAGGTTTATTATGTGGAAGATCTAATGGAGCAACATAGTCAAATGAACTTGACCAAGCTCCTTAAATATATGAAATAAAAAAAAAAAATCACTTTCCCAACCTATAAATAACAACAGATACATAGTACTCGTCTCCAAAAAATTAGCAAATCATTCATGGGGCAATGTATACGTTTCTACAATAGATTACCTAAAGATATCCGAGACCTGCCAACAAAAAAGATTAAAAAAGCTATCAAGAATAGACTTTGTAAGAAAGCTTATTATAAAATCTCGGATTATGTAGATGATAATACTGATTGGTTGTTAGCAGCTCCTCATTATGCAATTTCCTTGTTGTTTTAAATAAACTCTTTTTTAATGACTCTAATATTGTAAAGCGTAGCGTGTTTTGCCTAACGAAATTTTGCATTTTCGTTGTTTGTCACATGTGGTCTTGGTCATGCTCACTGAAGGATCTACTTTCGGTAGCTGCGTGGAGCGGGTCTCTCCCTTCCCTCCATAATGGTTGAGGGGAGTGATGGCTGCTCTAGTTGTTAACTCGTGATCGGGTGCCGCTTGTGGGATCTGGTCCAGCCATAATCATTTGAATTATATTAAGTATCTTGCAGTTCGAAGGGCATCACACTGGAGCTAGGTCTTACAAAACATGTATACAAATTTATATCTAGTAAGAAGAAAAAAAAATTAAAATAATAGACAAGCCCGCTGAGTTTCTTGCCGGATCTTCTCAGTAGCGGTCGCGTTCCGATCCGGTGGTAGTTTATTTTTATTGAATAATTTAATTTTATTTTGTAAAATTGACAATATGTAAGTGCCCTCTCGGGGCCTATGCATAATAAATGATTTGAATTTGAATTTGAATAGATAAAAAGGAATACAGGATAGGATCAATGTATCATACGATATTAAAAAATCTTTCTCCTCCAAATTCTGAATTGGTACTACTCCTCCACTGAATAGACTCTAGAAATCGAAGTTGCAATTTGTCGTAGAACTTCCAAGATTTAATGCGTATTTGACCCCTTTATTTTTGGGGTGGGCTGCGGTCGGCATGCTCCTTGCACCACTCCGTCCAGGGCGACAGAGGGGCGTAAGCACGCAACACCCGCAACCCACCCGAAAACCACGTCGCCTTCGTCGTTGGGCCGTCCACCGGAGCAGGGTTACTTGACATCAGTGGTCGGCCCGACGGAATACCCCCTATTGGGGTACCCTCCCATCGACCGACGTCCCCCGACGTCGGTGCGTATTTCACCCCTGGACGAGTAATTTCAGTCAAAAAGAATAATGCATTGCCGCTAAGTATTTTTTTACTTTTTTTTATTGCTGTTGGTGACAAAGAGCTAGCTGCACATCTGATGGTAGCGTAGTGGCCTTTTTCTAAGCCGCTGCCTACCGTAAAGAAAGTGAAGAGAATGTGAATCCATGCAATGAGATGCAATGATACTAAAGACATTAACCAAAACCCACTATATGCAATTACTATCAGAAAGTTGGTATTCCGACTATTAGGCTTGCCTGACGAAGTGCAGTAATAAAGTGCTACTACTCATACGTGGATTTTCTGCGAGAGTATGGTAATACTCATACATACATACTTTTCCGTGTGGTGACGGAGTAAAAATACAATTCACCACTCCCTATCTTACCCGTGGGTGATCGTACGAGACGACTAAGGGATATAAAACGCATAATAACATCTATGCGAGAGAAGGAAAACTCGAAATGAAACCCTATACCAACACCTCTGACCAGCGTGGTGTAGTAGGTCAATTACCCTTCCATTATGGAGGAGGCCCGAGCCCAACAGTGGGACGTATATGGGCTGAGATGATGATGATGGTAATACCTTGTATAGATCGGCCCGCCGCTGTTGACAGAAGAACGTCAACAGTATAACCACATATGCTACCAATATAGATCTCAATTGCATATCCATACTAATATTATAAATGCGAAAGTAAGGATGTTTGTTTGTTTGTTTGTTTGTTTGTAACGCTTTCACGCTTAAACCACCGAACCGATTTCAAAAATTCTTTCACCAATGGAAAGCTATAATATCAGGGAGTAACATAGGCTACATTTTATCCCGGTATTCCCACGGGAACAGGAACTACGCGGGTTTAAGTGACTGAAACCGAAGCGAAGCGAGGGCGGATTGCTAGTAAACAATATTTACTAGACATAATGTATTTTACTAACTTGTTAGTCATTTTTCATGGATACTATAATAAGAAAAATAAACATGATAACGGGCCATCCATTAAGATACTAGATCTAACAGTACATATCTTAATCGTCTACCTGATGATTTATATAACTTTTTAAATATTTTCGGTCAATATTTATCTTTATTTTCGCTATGTTAGGAAGTCTATAATTCAACTAGGTTAACGTCGAGCGGGTGATAAATTGTTCTGAATGTGATGTGTGTTTGTAATGGTTGGTTAAAAGCTAAAAAAGACTTCGCTTGCTTATGTGATTTATTTAATAGAATGTTATTATTTTATTCTACAAGGTATTTTAAAGATATAAAATGTTTTGGATGTTATAAAATATTTTAAATATGCTTACATTGGCTTGGATTGTATGTAACGGTTTCCGTCTAGTGACAGAGTAAGAATACAATTCACTACTCCTTATCTTTGATGTCGTAAAAGACGACTAAGGGATAAAAAACCCTATAAGTACCAAACTGTCAGACCTGTATGGTCGAATTCCCTCCTATTGCGGAGGAGGCTCGAGCCCAGCAGTGGGACGTGTGTGAGCTAAAATGATGATTATGATATATGTAACGATGTATTTGAACATAATTTTCATCCCCTCTAAACATCGGATTAATTTGAAACTTTATACACTTATTAAGGACATGATGGTAATGCAATAATTTAAATAGTTTGTCGCGTTATCAGTTTTCAATTAGAAGATTAGCGACTTTTTATATCAATGGCTGATTTTGTGGGGACGCACATCGTCTGTCCCGTCCGAGGCGACGAAAAGGCAGCGCGCGACACCATAATCCACGGCATGCCCTTCCCTTCCCTTCACCATTGGGCCCACCATCCACATATTACTTTGATTTTTCAGCACGGTACTCCTGGTTTTCAGCATGGGCGAGGCTCAAGGTTATCAGCGATACATATAAGAGGAGATGGTAAGATGAGATGAGAGATATAATGGTGATGATATGATATTTTATTAGCGGAGATATAATATCAACACAGCGCACATATGTCCCACTCTTGGGCGGAGGCATCCTCCACAATGAGGAAGGGGGGGGGGGGGGGTGGTTGTGGATTAATTTGACCTACTATACCATGCTGGTCAGACATGTTGGTATAGCGTTTCATTTCGAGTTTTTCTTCTCTTGTACAGATGTTTTGTCCATATTATATCCCATTGTCGTATTTTACGACATCCACGGACAAGATAGGAAGTGATGAATTGTATTCTTACTCCGTCACCATACGGTACAGAGATATAATATATAGACTATATATTTAAGTTTGAAAAGTGACTGACTTAGTGACTCAGATAACCTTTACTTCAGATGTACATTAAAAGTACTTATTTATATACCTAGACTATTAAATGTTTGTTTACGTTATAATAAAAGCTAATGCGTCATAAGGTTTAATATCAACGGTCTTATAATTTACGCTTTTTGTTATGGGACTTTGAACAGAGCTTGTAGATTTAATGCTTCAATTATGTTCTTTTTATTACTATTCTACTTTCTATATTAATCACGTTTTGTATTCTAATTTTAGTGTAAACATAGGAATGTTATGGAGTTTCCTATTGTCAGATATCCAATTTTTTTCTTTTGCTGTTAGTGATAGATGAGCAACCAGTACATAATGGTAATTGATACTGCCGCTAATAGAACTTTGCTAGGCTGTTGCCTACCATAAAGAAAGTGAAGGGAGTGTGAATACGTCCAATGAGGTTCGGTAATTCGGTTCGGTGACTAAAAGCATCACCAAAACCCACACGCTAAAACCCAATTTAAGCTTCCGATTCGCTTACTGAAATGCAGTAACAAATTTCTGTTACTGAAACGTCGATTTTCTGCGAGAGTGTGGTATTAAGCCAGACCATCTAAGCCAGACCAACCCGCGGCTGTAGACAGACGACTGTCCACAGTATGCTCCTACCACATAAAACATTGAAAGAATTGAAAAAAAGAAATTATAAATGAAAGCGAAACCGATATCAAATAATTAGCAGTAGAATTATTCCACTAGGGCCATGACCAACAATTTTCTTTTACCACGCGATCGTAATAAAATTACTAGACTTTTTGCGCCGCAATTCGTCGTTAACGATAAGCTCCTGACCGAATGGCAGGAAAGATGGGATTCGTCAACAAAGGGTCGCCATCTATATCTATTCTTTCCATTTGTTCGTGAACGTTTGGAGAGAACTTGGCCACTATGTAGCCCAATACCTCACAAGCCATGGGAATTTTAAAAGTAAATTATTCTATTTTAAACTAGTAGATTCACCATTTTGTCAATGTTCGACCTCACACTCCGATTTTGAACAAATAGCTCATCACATCCTTTCGGAGTGCATTTTCTGGCGCAACGAGCGGGACCTCATGTTAGACAATCTACATGTCACGTCTGGGGTAATATACTATTCAGATCTTGTAGCAACTCGCGAAAATTTCCGTGCGGTTAGGCGCTTTTGCCATACCTACTATTGTAACCAAACCTAAAACTCACAAATAGGTCCATTAAGCTCTATCCAATCCGTGGTGCTGTACCACAGCGTTTCACGTAGTTGTACAAATTCTTATTTACTGGCTTATTAGCCAACTTTGCTTCATGTCTCACGCTTTGCATAGGAGGGAAGTGGGATCTTTCCTCCTCCTGTTTTTTTTTTCTAATTAAATTTGTTGCGGGTCCCAAGACAATTAAAAGCGTTTTCCGGGACTTGCTGAGGGTCAAGCCTCAGTGTCTTATACGGAGACCTTTGTGGATCCTGACTTACAGGAGTTACAGTGGTGGGAATGTGTGGTGGGATTAGTCCCAATAAAAAAAAGTAGAATTTCGCCGATAATTCGACATTTTTTGAATCATAATATTTGATTTTAAATCCCTAATATGGGTGTACGTACATCATACATGTATGTACATCACATGCAAAAAAAAAATAAACGTAACACCTTAAATACGTAAAACTCTCTGTGAACTTTTTATAAAGAAAATACAACTTAAATAATGTTGCGGTAAGCCGTGAAGGTCTATAAAAACTATTTTATGTAAATTCGGGATTGCTAAAAATGTACTTATAGTTTGGTTTTTATACAGAAACCTCGATAGGAAACCGCAAAACAAATCCTTTGTAGTGAATATGTGGTTGCGAAATGCTTTCTGAAAGTAATTTAACCTCAAGGTAAACCTGCCAGAATAGCGTTTTTAGTTCTATTAAGCCACGAGTATTTACAATTCCTTGTAATTACATAATAAAGTAATTACATTTCCGTACAAAATCTATGTGGTGACGGAGTAAGAACAATTCACCATCCGCTATCTTATCCTTGGGTGTCATAAACGACGCCTAGGAAATGTAATACGTATATAGCATCTATGCAAGAGATGGATAACTCGAAATTAAACCCTATACCAACACGTCTGACCAGCATGCTATAGGGGATAAAGTCCTCTCCTATTGTGGAAGTAACTTCAAGGCCAATAGTGGCGTGGCACGTATATTTCAATCCCCTAAAAATAAATTGTACGAAGTTTACTTCAATATTTACAGCGACACAAGCATTATGATCAAAACGAACTCGTCACAATCATCGGTGCAGACCTGACGCTGCCGGTTATCGCTAGGGCGATGGTCGACAGCGTCGGGAATTGGGACGCGGTCGCAGCCTTCTGCGAGACAGTGATCTCGCGGAAGGAGGCGGCGGATCGCCTGCGCGAGGAGCGCAGCCTCGATGAAGAGATCCGCCGCCGGTGACTGGGGCGGCGTAGGCGCAACTACCTGCGCCTCATGCCGCCCTAGCCGAGGCCGCGGGTGACGTGACCGGGGATTAGTCCATCACCCGCCGAGAGGCCGACCGCGTGAGGAAAGACCGACATCCTCCCCGATGGGGGGACGTCGGTCGATGGGAGGGTACCCCAATAAATAATATAATAATAAACCCCGTCGGGCCGACCACTGATGTCAAGTAACCCCTGCTCCGGTGGTCGGCCCAACGACGAAGGCGACGTGATTTTCGGGTGGGTTGCGGGTGTTGCGTGCTTACGCCCCTCTGTCGCCCCGGACGGAGTGGTGCGAGGAGCGCGCCAACCGCAGCCCACCACAAAAAAAAAAAATTATGATCAAAACAGATGAGCACTACACATTAGTAGAATGTCATAGTAAGCTCTGCACTCCCTACACATGAATAAAATATTGACACGTGTCATTGCTGCACTAGATTTGTATTATAAAGTCTTTTTCGATACCAAGACAGAATGAATTTTTATAACGCGATGTAACCACGAAGTATGAAATCCAATTCACAGTTGAATTTGAATATATATGACATCTAAAATAGTTATTTTTTTGATGCAGTGAAATAGTTGAATATGAAATATTCATTTTAAGTAGCAATTCCTTATATCATAATTCAGATAGTATTTAATACCGCTATTAATGTCCTAAGACTAATAACTGTATTTAAATGTTGATATCAGTAGGAACTTTTACCGAATATTCTCAACAGACACATGTTGCGATGCGGTGCTTGATTTTATTAGTTACTTTTCATATTGTGATAAAAATGATCATCCCGTACTAATACACACCGATCTAAATCAAATTCAAGACAAAGGTGAAAAGTCATGTTAAGAGTATGTGTGGCCGTAGAGAATGCATGAAAACTTTGATGAGTGTGAGTGAAGCGATGGAAGTACATATGTCAGGATCGTAGCTTGTGGCAATACGTAGTATCTGCCTACCCTTTTCTGAGGCAGGCTATGATTAGATGTATGTATTGTGTAAGGAGGCAGCAGGAGGCAGGTGGTTATATATGGATGTAGGTATGTATTGTGTAAAATTTATAGTAAGCGTGCAATATGTTCGGGCGGCGCAGGCGCGAGTATCTGCGCCTAATGCTGCCCTAGCCGAGGCCGTGGGTGATCGGACCGGGGAATTGTCCGTCACCCGCAGAGAGGCTGACCGCGCGACGGCGACCGACGTCCCAGGACGTCGAGAGGTGAGGTTACCCGAAGGGGTATTCCGTCGGGCCGACCACTGACGGCAAGTCATATCTGCTCCGGTGGTCGGCCCAATAACGAGGTGACGTGGGTACGGGTGGGTTATGGGCCCGCGCGCCGTCTTTTCATCGCCCCGGACGGACTGGACCGCGCGTGCGCGTACCATAGCCCACCCATAAAAAAAAAAGCGTGCAATATATAAAAAGTAAAATCAGTTTACCGTGTGGTGATGTAGTTAGAATACAATTCACTACCCCCAATATTTTTAAAATCGGCGGAAAATATAACAAATAAACTTAATTTCGCATTTATAATATTTGTTAATACGTGTGTGACACGTGATTTGATATGCGATTATTAAAAATGTATTTTATTACGTATAACTAAAAAAATATCTCGGATTATTTCACACAATCATTTAATTCGTAGCGGTTTTCTTTCTAATTTATGAGTACGACTTTAAACATTGATAACAAATTACAAATTTATTCATGGGCACATATCATATTTACTCCTAATATAAAATCTGTTTATTATATAGACATATGCATAAGATTATATTTATCTTATCGTTGATGTATTAAAAGTATGCTACGAATTTGTCATTGCTTTGGGTACCATAAGAGATGACTAATTGTAAGACGCGTCAGCACATGCATCACTGCAAGAAAAGGAAATACATAAAATAAAATTGATTAGCAAATTGGTTTACACCCACACTACACTGGCTAAACAGATGTCCGACTAGTGTGGTACACCAATTTTCCTTTTTTTATTGCTGTTGATGGCAAACGAGCAAACTACATACAATAAGTAATACTGCCTCTCATATACTTTTTTTTAGAACGCTGCCTACCGTGAAGAAAGTGAAGTTAATGTGTATGTGTGCTATGATGTTCGACCATACTAAGGGCATCATCAAAAGCCACCACATGCAAACAGCCTCTGAAAGTTGGGCATTCAGCCCTCTGCCTATCACTTTGAGGAGGGCTAATGCGCAATAGTAGAACATAAATTGACGACATAAAGAAAGAAGAACATTTTATTAATAGGCTCAAAGTGTGTTTCTTTCGGGACAAATTGGTGTTAGGTAAATGAATGATTCAATATTACCTTTTTTTTGACAGTAAGCTTAATGGACGAAAACCTCCATCACAAAACAAAATCCTAATCTGCGACAGCAAACAATAGTCATAAATTACACCCTCAGGCCATAACAGAAAAGTACTAACAACCCATCCATCCCTCACCCGTTTCAGAGCTTAAACGGTCATAAAAACTAAAGCATTGTCCAATGCTGAGTGTAATCCACTTAAAACGACTACATATTGTAGATAGAGAGCTATGTATTGTGTACAGTGCAACGACACTTTGAGCAAACAAAGTATACGTGTGGAGGTTGTGTAGAAAAATACACACAAGCACCGTTCTACTGAATAATGATGAGATGACGTCATACAGTGAGTTTGTCGCAGATTGTGCTTTGAAGTATTCATTTAGCTAACAGATGCTAATGACTTTTATAGAACGTTCGTAATATTATATATGTACTATTAAGATGACCGATATAACTTGCTAAGTTGAGCAATATAAATATTGAAAAGCGCTGAAAACGTTCCGCCTAGTCTTCTACAAATAAATATTTAAACATATGGAGCAGTAGTTCATGTAGCAACCTCCTTTACTGACGTTCCCGCATTCGATTTCCACTCAGGATAAATTGATGCGATCCATATTTGGTTCTTCTAAGCTCAGGGCTTATTTAAATTCATTAATTAGTGCCCTTTTTCTAGTAATTAATGGTCTGTGAATTTCAGATTTGCAATATATATATGATATAGATAAATACTACGAAAAAGGTGTCTTTTTCGTAGTATATATCTATATTTCGTAGAATATAACAAACATGTTTGAAAACAATATTACTTAAACACAATTTAACGACATTGTTTTATGCTTACATAAGCATTGAATTTGATTAAAATATATGTATTTGGGTCGAAGTAAATATTCTTTACACGGAAAATATTTTCAATATGGTATTTAGAAGGTGGGCTATTTACTGTGATAGGCGTGCATAAAGTCAATGACCTTAATTATTTTATACGAAAACACGAATTCCACACTTAAACTGTCACCATACAAACAAAAATAATAAATAGTCATCCAATTTCATCAAAATCTCTATCTTGTTCTTAGAAATTGCCCTAATTAATATATTATAACGATATACCAAAAATGTGGTCATATGTAATCAGGTATTTGATGTCCTACACTCAATCAATATTTAATCTGGCGATGTTAAGTAGACACCCCACTAAATACTTGTGATGAATTTAACGTTAGTCCTAGCCACCCTTACAGGGGCGCGACTGCATTCCTATTAATATTGCATACAAGATACGTGTTCTGTTTAAACTAGAGAACGGATGAACCACTGAGGGTAGAAACCCCGTCCGGATTTTAACTTATGTTGTAATATTATTGTGCTAAAGTATATACAGTTGATTAATGGTTTCGTGTTAATATATTTTAGCTTACTGCCGTATATACTTTAGCACCACCGTATATACTTTTACCGGTTTTATAATACACAATAATATGCGTTTCATCTCAGCCCACATAAGTCCCACTGCTGGGCCAGGCCTCTTCCATAATGGAGACCTACTATACCTATTGGCATAGGGTTTTATTTCGAGTTTACCTTCTCTTGTTATATTCATGTCATATCCCTTAGTCATCTTCTACGACACCCATAGGCGGGGGGTGGTGAATTGTATTCTTACTCCATCACCACACGGTTGATCTGTATAATTTTTTTTTTTATGATTGAAAATAAACCCTAAAACCTCTTTTTGTTCTGATTAAATACGATCCAATATCAATCATAGTTTTCTTTTCTACTTTTTCTTTCTGCAATTGAAGTATAAATCAAATTACTATAAAAAGCCAGTTGAAAAGATGGGTTTGTATATTAATTTATTTCAAGTTTTACATTTTTTGTGGAGTCTATTCACATCGTTGAGTCGTCTCCTACAACATGTAGGAAAAAGTCAGCGGTAGAAATTCTGCACGTTAGGTTTGCACTTCTACGACCATCATTAGAGGTAGAAAATATGCTATGCTGATCTTATTAAGTTAAGATAAAAGATTGATAAGGATGGTGATTTATGATCGTGCAAATAAATTAATATATAGCATAGAAAGGAACCATTGGAATTATGATTTGAATCCAGATCTTTATGATATCTAAACAGCAATGTTCTAACCACTGAAGCCATCGATAAGCTCCATAACTTCTCAGCGTCCGCTACTAAACTTGGGCCTGCCAAATGAAGTCATCAATAAGCTGGCTAGCATCCATAGCTACTCAGCATCCACTACTAAACTTTGCCAAATGGGAAATAATTCCGGAGTCACTTGAGCAGGGCAAGAAAGCAAGGAAATTTCCCGTATTCTAGTTTTACAACTCTGCCTGGCAAGATAAGATTGATGATATATGTATTTTAAACTCATGATTGTACATGAACACTGAAATAAACATGGCTTTCGATCAGGTAAATTTTACTATCGTATTAAGAGAGATATTAAGCGATTTTGTTTTTATTAATTGAATTTCTACTTCTTTTGGCGCGTTAGAGAAAGATTCGGCTAAGTGCGAGTAGGAGTCGCGCACGAAGGGTTCCGTACCATTATCTATAAAAAGGGCAAATAAAATCGCGTTTGTTGTATGGAAGCCCCCTTAAATATTTTTTTTTTTTTTTTAGTATTTTTTGTTATAGCGGCACCAGAAATACATAAATTGCAAAAATGTCAACTGTCTAGCTATCGCGGTTCGTGGGATACAGCCTGGTGACAGATAGACGGACGGACAGAGAGCAGTCTTAGTAATAGGGTTCCGTTTTTACCCTTTTGGTAAGGAACCCTAAAAAATTATGAAGAGTAAATTTTTACGATGTGTGCGTATACCGTCACTATTGTCAAATAGATATTGCGCTATAATAAAACTTTCAATGTATTAAATACCTTTTTTTATTATTAGTGTCGGTTTTTCTAGATAGGATAACGCAAAGGATAAAATTTTAGAAAGCGTTCTAGTAAGATTTCTATCTTGTTACGCCAAAGAACTTCTTATGTGCGTACTTATATCGCGCTAGGAAGACGGACGTCTTCCCCGAGGGGGGGACGCCGGTCGAGGAGAGGGTACTCCTCAAGCGGTATTCCGTCGGGCCGACCACTGACGTCAAATCACCCTGCTCCGGTGGTCGGCCCAGCGACGAAGGCGACGTGTTACGGGTGGGGTACAGGTGTGCGTGCTTACGCCCCTCTGTCGCCCCGGACGGAGCCGAGCGACCGGTGCGCCGACCGTAGCCCACACTCAGAAAAATGAAAAAAAAACGTGCGTACTTATGAACACACACACACATACTTTTTATTGTATTATAGATTAAAGATTTTCTATGTCTTTACAGAATCTGACTTTATTTCCTAATTTAATTTAATAGATTTAAATTCTCGAATAGTGATAGCAAATTTTAAAACATCACTAATGAATTAGCTGTCAATTAAGTTACGACTGTCAAAGAAAATTAATACCGTCGCTGTAAAATATAGATCTATTTTATTTTACGACAACGATATAAATTTTCTTTATAGTAACATATAGTAGACTTGTATTCACGATGAATAATTGTATACACTTTATTTCTAACACAAGTTGCTTATTAAAATGAGACCTAGGATATTTTTTTTCATACCGGACCAGAGATTTATTGCGGCACCCGCGGAGAGGTTAGCCTCACGACAGCAATCGGCGTCCCAGTCCCCTACTGGGACGCCGATTGCTGTCGTCTATGGGAGAGGGTACTCCGTCGGGGTATACCGTCGGGTCGACCATTAAAGTCAAGAAACTCTGCACCGATGGTCGGCCCAACGAAGAAGGCGACGAAGAAGGAGACAGGCGGCGGGTGCACTGACCGTAGCCCACCCCGAAAAAAAAAAGTGGATATTTTTTTTCATCACAATTTTATCATTTACCTATTCTATTACTTGTTTGACTTTATAACATTTCTAATATTTGAATATTATTAAAGGTAATGTACATATATTGCACAGAGTATAGAGTTCTCTCTCATTATAAAAAAGACTCGTAGCTAATGGTGACGTATATGAGTTGAAAAAAAAAAAAAAAAAAAATGAGTTGAATATAAAGAAAAATATGGAACGATTTTAATGAAATCATTGAGACATGTTATTCGAATTACCTTTGGTTTGATTCAATTGTCGAATATCGAATAATCAACTTTGTTAGAATGGCAGTATTTATTAACAACTAGCAACGCGCCCTCGCTTCGCTTCGGTTTCAGTCGCTTTACCCACGACGTAGTTCCCGTTCCTGTGGGAATACCGGGATAAAATATAGCCTATGTTACTCCCTGATATTATAGCTTTCCATTGGTGAAAGAATTTTTGAAATCGGTTCAGTGGTTTAAGCGTGAAAGCGTTACAAACAAACAAACAAACAAACATCCTTACTTTCGCATTTATAATATTAGTATGGATAAATAAAGCATTTTTCTCAAATTGCATCCCCCCCATTTAATATTGTTCGTAATGAGTTGTGTTCGAAATATATTATTGTAGATATAATTTATTAGACTGACTATATTTCTATATATATGAATATTTTATATATACCTTGTGGTGACGGAGTAAGAATACAATTCATCACTCCTTGTCTTGCCCATGCCTGTCATAAAAGATAACTAAAGAATTATAATGCCTATGCAAGAGAAGGGAGACTAAAATCAAATCCTTTGCTAACACGTCTGACTGACAGTAGGTCAATTGCCCTCCCATAATAGCGCAGACTCGAGCTGAACAATGGGACATATATTGGGGTTAGATGATGATGATTTATGTATTAGTGAAAATACATCATCAGCGTTACACTGTACACTGCTGGATATACCCCTCCTCCACAAAGAACGTAATAATTTATTTGAGCGGATAATGCTGTAAATGCCACACTTAGCAAGCGAGTTGGTGATCGCAGGGAGGTGTTATACGTTTGCCGAGTGATAGCTGCTGCCCAATCTTTTGGTGAAACTCCTACCCGACTTTTAGATCTCCTTTAAGCAAATATATACGATACGACAAATATATTCTCGTCCGGCGGCTTCGGGTTAGTTTAAATACAAAAGTAGATATTTTTATTTGTATTACCATCATCATCACAGCTCATATACGACCCACTGCTGGGCTCAGGCCTTCTCCATAATAGGAGGGAAATTCACCTACTGGTCGCTATACCACGCTGGTGAAACGTATTAATATAGTGATGAATAGTATCCTTACTCCGTCACCAGACAGAATTTAACTATAACTCGTTCTATCTTATTTATTAACTAGCAACCCGCCCTCGCTTCGCTTCGGTTATAGGTTATAGTCGTTTTACCCGCGTAGTTGCCGTTCCCGTGGGAATACCGGGATAAAATATAGCCTACTTTACGCCCTGATATTATAGCTTTCCATTGGTGAAGGAATTTTTGAAATCGGTCCAGCCGTTTTGAAGATTACCCGGAACAAACAGACAGACAGACAGACAAATTTTTTTTAATTGCTATTTTAGGCATAGGTGTCGTGCAAATAACCGTGTGAGCATGAAAAAAGCGTATTATTTTGACATTACAAACAGACACTCCAATTTTATTTATTGGTATATAGACTATTTTGCTGTGTGGTAGCGGCTTCGAATACTACCAACCCTTGCTTTGCTCGTGGGTGTCGTAAAAGACGACTAAGAGCCCTAGATTGACCCGGACCAACTCCATCTGGTACCATTTGGGTCAACAATTACATTCCCAAGGAGGGTTGACGTCAGGCAGGCGGCCGGTCATAAAAGTCATTGCCGAAACTTTTTGCAATATATCAAAACAGATGACATATTGCGTCGACCCCAAGTAATTGGGATAAGAGCAAGATGATGATGATGGTATATAGATTATTTTGTAATTATTTATCTATAATTTTGTGATTATATCCATATAACTTACTGTTTACCATAGTAGGAACATAGCTTATCGCCCTACTTTGCCTATGGGGGTCTTAAAAATCGATTAAGGGGTATAATATACATATAACATTAATGCAAGAGAAGAAACCCTGAAATAATACCCCATACCGAACCGTCTGACCAGCATAATACAGTTGGATCCCTCCTATTTGGATGCGACTCGAGCCCAGCATTGGGACGTATATAAGCTGAGATGATTATAATGATGAACTTACTGTCTACATAATTATGTATTATAGTTATAAATAGATAAAACAATAAATAATGTAAGTAAGCTGAGATAAATATTAATATTTATATATTCATTACTCTTATTATGAATAATGAGCTAACTAATTTCTCACCTAAATGACAGTCGCTTAATCTTCAGAATAATCTAAGTGTAATTGGACTAAATATTCACGCTACCATAATTATAATGAATGGTTAGCGAAGATAAATGTGCTTATGTACTTATAGTTATTGTCACAAATTTAATGTAATTACGTTAATTCCGATATATAGCAGGTATAAGTACTAAATCTCACAGTTTCATATTATTTATTTTAATTATAAAACTAAATAAAAATCATGCAATAATGCAGTGTACGATTTAAAAGATTTTGTTTATAAAGATCACGAAAAAATAAAATAATTTATGTACAATAAAAATATAGATATACTTTAAAATATTTGATGTATGAAACAATAATAATATATATATTTTGATATATTAAAGGACCACATTTTGCGGTGAAGAATGACGGGGAGCTACGTCCAGCAGTGGATGGCAACAGGTTGAATGAAGATGATGATGATGATGAGATAGCAAAAATTGAAAGTTGATTTTTGATTTCTTAAAGCAATTTATAAATAGTTTAATTAATACAGGTAATACAATTTTCGAGAAATTTCTCGGATCTTAAGATGCTCAAGATATAAACTAGATGGGTTCTTATAGAATTCATTTATATATAGATCATGGAACTAGGTCTGAGAAAACCTGATATCATATTTAAAAGTTCCGTTGAAACGAAAATTGCAAGTAATACCTAATTCTTAAATATATACAATATTTTAAAGTTGTTACGCTATAATACATTTAAAAATATAAAACAACACAGAATAATAGATTCTCCTTTTTCTCAAATTCAAAGTAAATATCGGGCACAATTAAATATTTACGAAACATTCTATATAAAAAAGGAAACTGCCATCCAATTTCTTCCAGCAACCACAGACATAAAGAAATCATTTAAAGGTCCTTATAGAACAGAAGTCCTTAACAAACGCTCTTTATATTGGAAAATATAAAATATTTGAACCATTCTTAACATACGGCCTCCTCATTAGAATGTCTGAGAGGTTGTAGTCCGAAAACGTTGCTCACCCTTTGAGAGCCTGTAATATATAAATATATAAAACGTGCTTTTGCAAGTTGCCTCAAGAGTATACTAAAGTACGTTCTTCGCCTGACACTAAGTGATTGTAAATTTTGTATTAAGTTATTCAACATACAAAAAGAATAATCAATAAATAATTGAAAATGCTTCTATTCTATAAATGGTGTGTGGTGGCCACTACAAATACTACTAACTCTTACATTACTCGTGCCGTGCATGTAAAGGCGTCTAGTCAAAAATTACATTGTTAAGGAAGGTTAATATCAGACTGGTCATAAGCTATTGAGCAAAACTTTTGCAATGTGTACGATGAAGGAATACATATTACGTTTACCTCAAGTAATTAGCATAAAAGCAGGATGCTGATAATGATAATGCTACAGTACCGCAAGATAATTTTCAATTTTAATATTTTCAAAATAAATAAGAATAAGAAAAAAATAATAAAAAGCCCAACAGTGGGAGGTATATGGGCTGGGATGAGATGATGAGATGAACGTAATGTCCTTGAGATAATCGATCAATTCAGTTAATACAATTTCACTTATTGCTAAAATATTATAGTATAATAATAAAAAGGAAAATTTATGACTTATCATGATGAAAAAATTCAATAGATTGACAACGTAACAAATTTTATACCATTAAAACATTTTATTTAAAAATATTGCCTAATACAATGAAGTAAACTTGAATTTGAAGGATGCGACCCATCAAAGTCCCCTCAACGTATCCAATTTTATTACCAGTACAAACTTGTGACTTTACTTACAAGTGACAGGCTTCTGAAGAAGCTTTCAACAGCTACAGTATTGATGAAATATGTCTATTTTATGTATTTTTTTTTTAGAAAATCTAATTCTTCATTCATTCATTAGCTTGTGAATATCGATTGTTAGTAATAGGCCTTTAGTAGTAAGTAGTAATAGGCCTGGAAGACTAGTCCTCGGTGTTCATGATGCCGTTCCAAGCCTCGAAATAGAAAATCCGCAAATGTATGTAATACTTGCGTCAACATCAGAAATCAGTTTTGCTTATAGTTTGAATTTGAAAAATCCTCAAAAAACCACTCTGTAAGGAAGTTAACCACCTCAAACAATTTTCTCAAATACATCATCATCATTTTGCTCTTATCCCAATTACTTGGGGTCGACGCAATATGTCATCTGTTTTGACATATTGCAAAAAGTTTCGGCAATGACTTTTATGACCGGCCGCCTGCCTGACGTCAACCCTCCTTAGGAATGTAATCGTTGACCCAAATGGTACCAGATGGAGTTGGTCCGGGTCAATCTAGGGCTCTTAGTCGTCTTTTACGACACCCACGAGCAAAGCAAGGGTTGGTAGTATTCGAAGCCGCTACCACACAGCATTTTCTCAAATACAATAACAAATAAATTAATTGAAGCACAAATAAATATTTGATTTTCACATAATTTCTATATCCATTTCATTTTAACGCAAATGAAATCTCCCTTGTCAAAACTTTTCAGCGCCAGATATGCTAATATTGACCACATCAAAAAATGCTTCTAGTTAAAATGTGGTAAACATTGCCTTGGATATGTTTCAGGGGTCCTGTCACTGAAAAACAAGAAGGGTTTTTGCTGTTTGGAAATGAAACCTGTCTGCTTTATATAACAAGCGGGTGCAGATAAGTTAGTGACTCTAATGACGGGCTCCTGTAGTTCATTTAGTAAGTTCAGCTATAACTATAACTATAACGTTCAGCTATAGCTATAACTTAAGCTAAATCAAAGAATTTCCGTGTGGTGACGGAGTAAGAATATAATTTACCCTCCTTATCTTGCCCGTGGATGTCTTATAAGACGACTATGGGATATAATAAGCACATTACATCTGTGCAAGAGAAGGAAAACTCGAAATGAAACCCTATACCAACATGTCTGACCAGCATGGTATAGTAGGTCAAATTCCCTCCCATTGTGGAGGAGGCCCGAGCCCAACAGTGGGACGTATATAGGCTGCGATGATGATGATGATGAAATCAAAGAATTGTGAACATGATTGGGCCTTAGATCAATTTGGCAGCTAGGTATTTAAAAAGTCTCAGTTCAGAGAACATTCATATACCTGCAATGTCAGCCTAGCGATCAGATTACCACCATACCTATTTCATCATAATCGTCTCAACTCATACACTTTCCAGTGCTGGGCTTAAACCTTTATCACAATAGGAATAAAATTGATCTACTATACCATATTGGTCAGATGGATTAATAAAGGGTTTTATATTGAGATTATCTTCTCTTGCTCTTATCGTTTTTTACGACACACATGGCTTCTTGAATTGTTTTCTTACCCCGTCACTGCAAGGAAAAACCTTAATTATATCTTGCATATTGCTGCTGCCATTCAGGAATCTTTTCAAAATTTCATCCTTTGCCGTTTCACTAACGGTCAATCACAAAAACATTTTGCGATATTTTTTTTATATCTTTCCATTTCATTTATGGTCAATCACAAAAACATATTGTGATGTTTTTGAAGGAAACGGGGTATCTGTTACGTTGTGCGTTTAAAATATTAAAACTTTTGGGACATTGTAAAATTTAACCCACTTACGACTGACCCACCGTAACTGAAAGTGGCTAAAAGCCACTATCAGATACATCTAAACGAGCATTACACTCTTAATGGACCTCCACAAGCGGGAACGCCAATATAATTAATTCCTTGTATAATTAAAAGAGCTCAGAATCTTAAAACATAAAACTTCTCCAAACTAAACATTTATTTATAGAAGTAGTAGTAGGAATACTAATCCTATTCTCAAATAACTTTTAATGTAAAAGGGTAGCCAGTGTTGCTAGGTACAACAAAGGTAATCCGTCATAGTATCGTTGTACTTTCATTCGCAGCGTCGCACTTAATCCTATTCTAACCCTTAAATTAATTCCGAACGTGAGTTTAGGTCTACGGCCGGTATCAAAAAACAATGTATTTACGGGTAGGTATACTAAACTTCTACCGTAAATGATATACTTTTAATGTTTTCTATTTTACTGACATAATCATAGGATATGCTAAGCTATAAATATGTTATACTAATATTATAAATGCGAAAGTTGTTTGTTTGTTACGCTTTCAAGCTTAATCCACCGAAGCGATTTCAAAAATTCTTTCACCAATAGAATATCAGGGAGTAATACAGGCTATATTTTATCCCGATATTCCCACGGGAAAGGGAACTACACAGGTAAGGCAACTGAAACCGAAGCACAGCGAGGGCGGGTTGCTAGTGTGTATATAAATAAACGAAAGCGGACGGACATCCAGACAGTGCTAGTTCTATTCTTGGTTATTCCTTCTTTATTGCTTCCTATTTTTTTATTTTATATCCTTTGGTCGTCTTATACGACGCCCATGGGGAGGATAGGGTGGTGTATTATCTTTTTACTCCGTCACCAAACGGAAAATAAAAAATCCTCACTTAATATTATAAATGCGGAAGTAAGTTTGTTTGTTAAGCTTTCAAGATCAGCAGCAAGAAAGCTATAATATTAGGGTGTAACATAGGTTATATTTTATCCTGGTATTCTCACGGGAACAGGAACTAAGAGGGTAAAATGACTGAAATCGAAGTGAAGCGAGGGTGGGTTACTAGCATTAAATACAAAACATATTTCACTACAAACTGGAAGTATTTGTATACGTAGTTCCCAACTAGTTATATTTCAAGAATTCTAATCTAAGCTCGACAAAATATCCAAATTTTATCAAATGCATTAACTTGGCTGTATTAAAACAGTCAATAGATCTGGCCGCTTTTAACCCTTCAACTAAATAATGTTCCAATCATTGCCACTTCCACAGAAAATCAATCTTGCATAACGTAGGTTATAGTTACTATCTACCCCATGTTGCTTCATAACCCGGGGCGATTGCGAACAAGCCTCGAGCTCATATCAGGCCTCACAGGCACGGTGAAATTACATAAGCTCGACAATTTTTCAATCGCGTATCGCTCCGAGCAAAAACATTTTTACTTAATAAATTGAGAATGTTTTAGTAATAATTTTAGAAGCGATAAAGCGAAGGTTAGTAAGATATTGCTGTATAACGTTAAAAATGTATATGTAAATTGTGTTTATTGCTGTTACCTGATTTGTTAAAAGCCTAATACTTTACAAGATATATATTACACAAGGAAAAATAATTTTCGATTAGGTATATAGATGTTTAAGGCTGCATGAATAATAAAAACGAAAATCTTTCTCAAAAATTTATCCTTCTCATTATCCAACGTTTGTAGACAAAAAACAATTCCAATAATTGAAAAAAGGTATTTAATACAGTGAAAGTTTTATTATAACGCATTATCTAGTTGACATTTGTGACAGTGTACGCATGTATCGTAAAAAATGTAAATTTCAGGGTGTCCGATTTTCGTGACGGTGTGCGCGCGCATCATAATAATTTACTTACATCATTTTTCCTTAACGCGCCAAAGGAAGTAGAACTTCAACAAAAATTCCTTATAACTCTTCTGATTACATCGACCTATGCAAGAAGTTCTATATTCAGCCTCTATCAAATCGAAGGCGTTTGGCTGATTTTTCTTTCCTTTTGATGGTATTGAGCGACGAAATTGACTATTCCAGCATTTTACATAAACTGTATTTTAATTTACCTCAGAGATCTACTAAGTTCAACCCACCAATAGATATTCCATTATCGTCCTCTAATTATAGGCAGAATTCGTACATTGTGCGAGCGAGCAAAGATTTCAACAATATATGTAAAGAGTTTTCTTTTGACCCTTTCTCCGGGTTGAGAGCCCTCAGCGCTCACCCATAGTCCGCGTCAAGCTGTCAAGGCCATCTGCGGCCAACAGCTGTACACACACAAAAAAAAAAAAAAAAAAAAAATTTGACCCTTTCAATACTAGGAGCGGAGTGGCACGGAGACAGCTAAATCTTATTTTTTATAATAATTAATTATTCTTATTTTTCCTTCTTCTGTTATACTCTTTGTTATTGTTCATTATGATGTTACAAATTATTATCGGACTTACTGTAGGTGTGTACTATTGCTATCCGTGAAAACTTGTTATTGGCTTTATGTTTCTTACTCTAGTTTTAATTACTTTTTTGTACAGCTGTTGATTTTCCAAGTACTAAATAAATAAATAAAAATAATAAGCTTAATATGAGAATAGAATATTATGTATTTATGCATTTTTGAAATCTACCTTTTAATTATCTAAAAATATCACATAAATTAACAAAAAGAACAGATTGATCTCTTATGTGACAGTACTGTTTAGGGTTCCGTACTCAAAGGGTAAAAACGGTACTCTATTACTAAAACTTCGCTATTTGCCCGTCCATCTGTCTGTCACCAGGCTGTACCTCAAGAACCACGATAGCTAGACAGTTGAAATTTTTACAAATTATGTATTTCTGTCGCCGCTATTACAACAAATACTAAAAATAGAATTGAATAAATATTTAAGGGGGTGGGGGGGGGGCTCTCCCATACAACAAACGCGATTGTTTGCCCTTTTTTTAGATAATGATACGGAACCCTTCGTGCGCGACTCCGACTCGCACTTAGCTGATTTTTATTGTTATTCAATAATTAAATTATAAAGTGTATAACATAATAAATTTTAGTAGCTAGTAGCTTCTAGTTCTTTAGTACTACTGTCATTATTAGATACAAAAAAGGGGTACAATCGTCACCATTTCAGCTCAAATACGTCCCACTGGAGCTGGGCTCGAGCCTCCTTCACAGTAGGAATTGAATTGACCTTACTACACCGTGCTGGTCAGACAAGTTGGTGCAGGGTTTTATTTCGAATTTTCCTTCTCTTACATAGATGTTATATGCATATTTTATTCCTTAGTCGTCTATTACGACACCCAAGGCCAGAAGAGGGTGTGGTAAATTTCATTCATGCGCCGTCACCACATGATATACTTTGAGCTTAAAATTATAATAATCAAAATAGATAATATTAGAAACCTTATATGCTATATATGTAATACTAATGATAAAGAACCATTCCGCAAGCATCTAATATGTATTCACATTATAGCGGAATATTGTAAGCTGAGCTCGTTACCTTATCTGCAAAGTGACTTAAACGTAATAGCCGTGAATATTAGCTTGAAATTTGTTTATCGCATCTCATACCCGTATCCCAGTTTCCTTGACTATCACAACAATGTATTTTATACTGCCTTTGTTAATTTACATACATTTGTTAACTGTATAAAATGCATATACCACTTGTCGTAAAAGTAGTTTAATATAGAAAAATTAACGATTTAAATGTTTACATTGGGACTTTTTAGGCAACAATTGACATCAATAAAGAGGGTCAATTTTAGACCCTTTTTTGTGAGAGTTTATGATCAGATCATACTCCGCCTTAACCGCCTGAAGCGGCGGAAGGGACAGCGTACAACACCTGAAGTACTGTATGTAACCTCTTTTTCGCTTTTTGAGAGGATCACCAGTACTGAATCCTTGTGTTCAGTTGTAGTTTTGTACCCTAGCGTTTTCTACTTGCAGTCTATTTTAATATGAGGACTTCACTTTTTATGAGAGAAGGAATGGATTTCTTATCGCAGAATATCATAAGAATTTATCAGAATGATTAATAACAGTAAACATGTGAGGCTTTCTTAAGGTATTATGAGCATACAGTTCCTTAGCGTACAAATCTGCTTTATCTTAAGCGGGCTTCCGCTAATCTTAAAACATGTGCCTGTTTATATATTACAGATAAATATTAATACAAATGATTTTTTACTTTTATACGAGTACTAGCAACCCGCCCTCGCTTCGCTTCGGTTTCAGTCACTTAAACCCGCGTAGTTCCTGTTCCTGTGGGAATACTGGGATAAAATGTAGCCTTATGTTACTCCCTGATATTATAGCTTTCCATTGGTGAAAGAATTTTTGAAATCGGTTCGGTGGTTTAAGCGTGAAAGCGTTACAAACAAACAAACATCCTTACTTTCGCATTTATAATATTAGTATGGATTATAATATAGTATTAAATTACTTTTAGACATTATGTGACCTTTTAATTTAATTTGTGTCTTCTCGGCTATTACAGAATTGGAAGATTTTATTCTGAAATATTATTATCTGATCGGCTACATACATAATAAACACTCCTTTTTGCTCTTGATAATTGGTTTGGCGCGTCTAAAATTGATATCTAATACTATTGTAAATAATGATAAACTATTTTACAGATTTTATCATCGCTCAGTCCGCCCGTGACCATGAATGCTGTAAAGTGTTCGAAACATGGAACTGTGTAATGCTAGCGTAAATATCAAAAATCAATAACTAACACTAGGTTATACCATATACATACCTCCTATGAACATGAATGCTATAAATTATACATAATATAATAATTAAATAAAAACGCAATAATTGCATTAGTACTTTTATTGCACACATTAATGCAATCAAAAATCTTTTTTTTTTCTTAAATTAAAACATCTTTATATACTTATACTTGCATACCTAATATTTAGTTTCACTTTAAATATCTCGTCCCCTTTAAATATCTAAGGTCCCAAGCTCACTTTGAATGACAACAAAAGAATATAGAGAATGTAGATACACCTAATTCATTTCACTCTCAAAAAGTTGCTGAGATTTATAAAGAACCCAAAAAGCCTAACAAATTGCGTTTAGTAGCACCAAAATGCTGTTTTTGTTCGTTTAATTTTGTAAAGAGCACACATTTTCTTACCTTAATTCATTACTCTGACGCCAGTTTAATTTTTAAACAAATAATAATTTACATAATGACCGACCTATTTTTAATGTCTTATTTTTCCCCGCCCTAGTAAAAGTTTTAAACAAAAGATTGATGCATTCTCTTTTAATTAAATGATTTATTTTAATAACCATTATTTTTCGTTTTTTCGTAGTCTATGGCCTAGACAAATCTCAATCTGTCCGGGGCAACGGATGAGCGGCCTGCGACCCCAAAACCTCTTTCTCCCTTCGTCCCCAAAAAGTCTTTCCTTCCCATCTAACAATAACCCATATTGATTCTCCCTGAGTGATTTTAACGATTATAAATACGTTTCCAAACAACATTTTAGAACGTAAATTTGTTAAGTAGAAAATTAATAAATAACGCCATCCTTATTTAAAACCGCTATGAATATTTTCTAAATCATTTGTTTTCTATTTCCTTTAGCGATATGCGCAACACGCAACCCATTGAATAGTCAATGCTGCTGCTAAAATTCAACAATACTATGGATACAGCCAGGTCATCTACCATAACGTATAAATTGCCTGCGGCTCTCACACTCATCGAAACAAGCACAGTAGCAATTTGCCTCTAACCAAACGTCGATTTTTGCAAGAATGTGATCGGTATAATGAGCTGACTCAACAACAAGATATTTATATTTATTTACAATAATAAAAAGGGTGTGTGTTTACCGATATGTAGGCACATAACAACGTTATACGTCTTTTGCATAACAAGATAAAAATCTTTCTATAATTTTAGCCTTCGTGAAAGAAAATAAAAAATAAAAAAAAAACCACACTAATAATACAAAAAGAGGTATTTTTATACATTAAAGGTTTTATTATAACGTATAATCTCGTTGACATTTGCGAGGGAACACGCGCGTATTGTAAAAAAAATTAACTAGCTCAGGTGTCAGTTTTTCGTGACAGTGTGTGCGCATCGTAAAAATTTACTCTCATAATTTTCCCTAACACGGTATAAGAAGACTTCAAAATATTAAACCTTTACAATTGCAAGTGATACGAGGTATTAAACATTGATTGCAAACAATCAAAACAAGTTGTAATTGCCGCAATCACGATTCTGACAGGTGGACATGCGACGCATCTCACTGTCCCCTATGTAAATATGGCGGTGTTAACATTGTAGTGGAAATTGAAGGTAATTAGATAAAAGTTATGGCTTTTGCTCTTGACGTGTTAATTACAATACATTAATTGAAAACCTCATCTCAACTTATATACGTTTCACAGCTGGACTCAAGCCTCCTTCTCAATAAGAGAGAAATTGACCTATTATACCATGCTGGTCAGTCAGATTGGTACAGAGTTTTATTTCGAGTTTCCCTTCTCTTGCATAGATTTTATATACATGGATCCCTTGGCCGTCTTTTATGGCACCCACGAGCATTCATACATCTATAATTTCTTATATATGACAACTTTATTACCTGATTTGCAATTATAAATAATCTATTGGTGGCATTCGAATCTCATTAAAACGTATTTACAATCATTTTTTAAGAACCAGTTTATTCGTTCTAAAGGTATGCTTACATTAACGGATAGTGAACTACTGTTAACTAATTAAGCATCGTAGCATCACTAAGCATATATGGGAAGTGGTTTTTCGTGTTAGATGAAATAGGGGGAAACATTTCCTTTTCAGTGATTTACTTAGTTGATTGTATTTATAGTGGACAGAGCAAATAATTACTTAACTGCACCTCAATGCTACTGTGCTGACTTTATACAAATATTCGAAGAACTGAGCCAAATTATTTTTGTATATACGAGTCGCGAGAGAGTTTTCCGTGTGGTGACGGAGTAAGAATACAATTCACCACTCCCTATCTTGCCCGTGGATGTCATATAAGACTATGGGATATAATATATAATGTGCAAGAGATCGAAACCCGAAAAGGAAGCCTATACCAACATGTCTGACCAGCACGGTATAATAGGTTCAATTCCCTACCATTATGGAGAGGAGGCCCGAGCCCAACAGTGGGACGTATGTGGGCTGCGATAATGATGATGATACTAGTCGCGATTGAGAGGCGTTTTATTTATATTTTTTTTTATATTATTTATATTTATATTTCTTTTTCGATTTGCACAGGACAGCATCGTAGGTCAGCTAGTACCCATTTGTGTAATTACAAACATAACATTTATGATTTTTGATATGTAAATATCAAAAATCATAAATGTAATGCAAGCACATTTGAAATAAAACTATTTTTACGTTAAACTATTTTTACGTATAAAAACTTATACAAACGTGATTAGATCACGTTTGTATAAGTTTTTAAATTTTCTGACGCTTCAAAGGCTTTTTGTACATGTATTATACCATGAACAAGGACGTTACCTCTAAAATATATCCAAACACGATAAAATCCGTATAAACAGTTTTATTTCTAAATTGTGTCTCTGCCAATTAAGAATGATTTGGTGCTCGGATCGATTTAGGTATACATGTATTTGTAAAATCCTAAATAGTTTGACCGACTTGTTGATTTCTTTTTATATATAGTGCCACATAGACAGGTTAACAAGAACCAGTAAGTGGAGCTCCGCAGCTGTTATTAAGAGACAGATATTTTAAATATTTGGCTATTTTTATAATTATTAAAATTGATACGGTACAAAATCGGTCCGATCAAATTTTATATTTCGTTGACATTTTTGAAGTGAAATGTTCCATAGGCAGGTTTAGATGATACGTAAATTCATATAACTCGTCATCGATATGGTCACGTAGCATATTAACGCTAACGCTATATCTATGTCAGTCATTATATCTGGGCCGATAGATATCAAAACCAGATAAATTTAAAAAATTATCCTTACTTAATATTCTAAATGCACAAAAAAAGAGCGTGCGTACAAAGTAGACATGTCAGAAGTGAAACTTCTTTGGTCCCACGTGTTTTTTGACAATAGTAAAAAAAAATGTCAAATTGATTTATCAAGGAAATGAACATATCTATACTCTATACCAATAAATAAAATAGGAGTGTCTGTTTGTAATGTCAAAATAATAGGCTTTTTTCATGCTCACACGGTTATTTGCACGACACCTATGCCAAAAATAGCAAAAAATTTTTTCTGTCTGTCTGTCTGTTTGTTCCGGGTAATCTTCAAAACGGCTGGGCCGATTTCAAAAATTCTTTCACCAATGGAAAGCTATAATATCAGGGCGTAAACTAGACTATATTTTATCCCGGTATTCCCACGGGAACGGGAACTACGTGGGTAAAACGACTATAACCTATAACCGAAGCGAAGCGAAGGCGGATTGCTAGTTTACACATAAAAATGCATCAACAATCAACACACTTGCTTTATATTAAAGCTTTCTAATATGCAGGCGCAAACAAATGTATGAAACATATACTAACAGAAACACGTAGAACGGTCGGACCTGCAGCAAGATATAGATATACTGACTATCCCGCTATTATCTACTAAGCATACATATGGAAAATGCTTAGTAGATAATAGCGGGGACGCTTTGCGAATGTGTTTTATCTCATTCTCTCGCCGACTGAATCATTCCATTTACGTGTTTGTGTCTCTATGGACTCGCTTTTTCGTTTCATCGAGTTTGAAATCACAATGATTCTAAAGAAGTTTCACTTCTAAAAGTTTGTTTGTTTGTTTGTTACGCTTTCACACTTAAGCCATCGAACCCATTTCAAAAACTCTTTCATCAATGGAAAGCTATAATATCAGAGATATAGGCTATATTTTATCCCGGTATTCCAACGTGAACGGGAACTACGTGATTAAGGCCACTGAAACCGAAGCGTAGCGTTGCTAGTAATTTACTAATTTCAATTTAAGATTAAGCCATTAATTTGAAAAACAACTGTGTGTTCATAGTTTTAAGTATTCACTTCTGTCTGTAGTTTTCATGCTTTTGTGTTCTTTTTTTTCATATTATTTAGGAATCGGTTATAGAAGTTATAGTAAAAGTTGAAGTGATGAAATATCGTAAAACTGATTATATTATTGTTCAAGGTCAGTTTCAATAAGGAATGAATTCGGATACCTCCCTATATCGTAAATCTCTAAGCTTGACGCAGACAGATGTTATCGAACCTCTGATACCATGGGCATATGTGAATAAATCCCTGATATAACATTTATATTTGATATCATTTCTCGATTGACCCGTCAAATAACTAGTTTAATTAATATTGTAAGTTTTACCATTGGTTTGACCACATTATAAGATTAGGGAATAACAACAAGAATGTATTTTTAACCAATTAGTCACTAAAATAAATTGTGATGTGTTGTAATATGTTCATCATCATCACCATCATCGCAGCCCACATACGTCCCACTGTTGGGGTCGGGCCTCTTCCACAATGGGAAGAAATTTGTCCTACTATACCACGCTGATCAGACATGTTGGTATAGAGTTTTAATTCGTATTTTCGTTCTCTTGCACAGATGTTATGTGCACATTATATCCCAAAGTCGTCTTTTACGACATCCACGGGCAAGATAGGGAGTGATGAATTGTATTCTTACTCCGTCATCATCTCAGCTCATATAAGTCTCACTGCTGGGCTTGAGACTCCTCCACACTGGCAGTGAAATCCTCTATTCAGACGTGTTGTTGGTGAAGGGTTTTGTTTCGAATTTACGTATATTATCCTTTAGTCATCATTTACGATACCCACGGACAAGAAAGGGAATGGTGAATTTTATTCTTACTCCATCATCACGCAGTTGTAATACTGTTAATAATAATTATCAAGCCGTCTTAAGATACTTCATTTTAATGTTCATTTAAATTGCTAGTGTGACTAATACAAATGACTGTAATTAAGATGTAATTTGAGATTAACGCTAAGACGGGTAGTACTTTTAAAAAAAATATGTTCAGTGAAAATTATACTTTGTGAGCATTTTTATTATTTTTATGCGTCTGTTTATATGTTATGATATCATTAACTCGTATTTAAATGATTTTGTAGTGTAATTGTTTGAAGTTCATGGACGTTTCGAGTTCAAAGCAACTTGTAGTAAAACGTCAATATGTACAGTTTCTTTTTATCATCGGCCATTACCTGGTTGATGATTGCAATTGGTGTATTAAGTTTTCTACAGCTCTGCTACACGTTCTTCTTCTGCTGTGTGAGTCAGTTAAACACTTCCCAAGGAGGAGCAAGGGATGATGTCACATTATATTACAATGTCACTACACAATATTAATACATGGAGAATGCTTTTATATTAATTTGCTTACATTATTTACTCTCAAATTTGCTAGCAAAAAAATCACGCATATTTATACTAGGGATGTGACTTGGAGGGAAAATAATCGATTTTTAAATAATCGATTTTTGTTCTTGAAAATAAATCGATTTTAAAATAATGGATTAATTAAAAATAAATAATCGATTATAAAATAATCATTTTTTTCTCCCAACAGGATTACGATGACCTTTTTTTTTTTAGGAAATGTGACCTTTATTTTCTAGTATAGTATGAAACAATCGTGATGACCTTTTCTTTTTAGGAAATCTGGCAGTGAATAATCGATTAAGTTCGATCGAATTTCGAATAACAAAAATCGATTAATATACATTTATATATCGATTAATATATCGATTTTTATTATTTTGATAATAGATTATAAAGGAAGTGGAATCTCTCTTTCCAACTCCTCCTCTTTAATCTTTTCTAATTAAATTTGTTGCGGGTCCCAAGACAATTAAAATCATATCCCGGGACTGCCTGAGGGTCAAACCTCGGTGTCATTTATGGAGACCATTGTGGATCCTAGCTTACAGGAGTTACAATGGTGGGAATGTGTGGTGGGATTAGTCCCATAAAAAAAAAAAAATAGATTATAAAAATCGATTACTTTTTGTAATAATCGATTATTATAAAAATCGATTATTTTTTCACATCCCTAATTTATACTGTCAATACATTTAGTTTAACAAATGGCACCCTATATCATTATCCGTTGCTATAAGAAGATTATCCTAAATGATATACAACTGATTGATTATAACAAACAAAAACTTACAATCAATTTTTTTTAAATATCAGAGGTTTAAGCCAATATTATAGTTACAAACACATATTTATTATAGATATAACTTTTGCCGTGTGGTGACGGAGTAAGACTACAATTCATCACTACACACCTATCTTGCCCATAGATGTCGTAAGAGACGACTAAGAGATATAATACACATATAACATCTATGCAAGACAAGGGCAACTCGAAATAAATGGGCCCACCACTGACGACAAGACACCCTGCTCTGATGGTCAGCCCAACGACGAAGGCGACGTAGGTACGGGTGGATTATGGGCCCGCGCGCCGTCCTTTCGTCGCCCCGGGCGAAATGGACCACGTGTGCGCTTGCCATAGCCCAGCCATGAGAAAAAAAATAACCTGTCTGACCAGGATGGTACAGTAAGGACAATTTCCTTCCTATTGTGGAGGAGACTCAAGCCCAACAGTGGGACGCATTTGAGCTGTAATGATGAATGACGATAGATACAAAATCAAACTATTTTATGGGTTTATAATTGTATTTTTCTATACTGAACTTTTGATCTCCTGTCCAAATTGCGCTGTAAAGTCGCCGTTATCGTCGACTTGGTAGTAAGAGAACACAAGTAAAATACGCTAAAAGCCGTATAAATAATTTTCATCGTATAAATATATACTACTACTACTAATATACATCCCACTACTGGGCTCGAACCTCCTCCATATTGGGAGGGAAATTGGCTTACTATACCACGCTGGTCAGGCGGCTTGGTATAGGGTTTTATTTCTTGTTTTCCTTCTCTTGCATAGTTGTTATATGCATGACACTCGCGGGTAAGAGAGGGAGTGCTGAATTGTATTCTTACTCCGTCACTACACGGAAGTAGTTTCATATTGTAAGTTATGATAATTAAGTATTTATTATTATAAACATCTAATAAATATACTGCAGGGCCGTCGCGGAACGTGGACGCCGGTGCTGCCCGGCCGTCGGAGAAAAAAGAGGAGAGCGACGAGGGCGGATCAGCCGCAGGGCCGTCGCGGGACGAGGGCGGGAAAGCCGCAGAGCCGTCCCGAAAGAAGAGTGACAGCTCGACGGGGCTGTCCAGTGACGAGGGCGGCACCGCCGCAGAGCCGTCGAAGGACGAGGGTGGCGGTGCTGCAGTGCCGTCCAAGAGCAGGAGCAACGATAGCTCGACGGGGCTATCCGAGGAATCGGAGACCGACGTGGCCTACGAGCTGTCCACGGATGAGGGCGGCAGTGCCGCAGGGCCATCTGTGGACGCCAGGTCGGTCTTGGAGATGTCGGCGGACGAGGGTGGTACCAAAGAGCCGTCCGCCGAGGAGATTAGTGGGCCGAAAGTCGGCCAAGGTGGTGACGAGGGCGGCGAAAGCGCTGCGGAGCCGTTTGGGCCGTCTGGGGTGACTGGAGGTAGGTCGTCCGGAATGGTCTGCAGTGTGGTGTTGGATAGGGGGGTTGCCGAGAAAGCTGAGCTGCATCCTGCGGCGAGGGCTTTCACGGCGGCCCTAAATGTTAGGAGGGAGAGGGAGGAGGCCCGCTCCCCTCCGAGGGATCGGAAGCGCCCCCTGCATAAGGGTGGCAGCTCCGCATCGGACTCGGAGGGTAGTGATGGTATCAGGCCTCCCCCCAAGGTCCCGACCGCGCGCCGGGGGCGCAGGGGTCGGGGAGGTGCGGTGGCGGCCAGACCGGCGACGCCGTGTCCGGCCGACCGGGGAGGCGAGGTGGCGGCCCTTCAGGCCGCAAACGCCCGCCTTAGTGAGGAGGTCTCCGGCTTGCGGGAGCGAAACCGCAGGCTGGAGACGGAACTTTCGGCGGTGCGGAGAGAGAACCGCGGGTTGGCCAAGGACGTGGCTGACCTGCGGTCTCAATTTGAGCGCCTGGTGCCGGCTGTGGCGTCGGCGCCGGCCCCGCCGCCGAAAAGGGTCGCGCCAGCGAAGGCGGGCCCATCGTCTGCGCCCGTGGCGCCGGCTGCGCCCGTCGCGGCCGCTGCGCCGGCTGCGCCCGTCGCGGCTTCGCCGCTGCCTCCTCTCATCGTGGTCCCTCCGCCGGCTCGTGGCCGCGGGAGACCTCGGAAGGGGGAGGAGCCGCCGCCCGACGAGGTGCATGGCGTGTCGGAGTCGGCGATACGCGTCATCCTAGCCCGAGTAGGGGTAATGATGGATGCGCGTATCGAGGCCGTAGCGGCCAGGCTCCCGCCTGAGCCGCCCCTCCGACCGCCGCTCGCCGCGGACAAGATGAGGCGGCCGCAAGCGTCGGCTCCCACCCCGCTGCCCTGTCAGGGTGGCCGCGTGGTGAGCTACGCTGCGGCCGCGGCGGGACCCAAAGGGGCCAAGAAGGCCGGCAAGGCGCCGGCTCCCGCCAAGGCCGGGCCGCGGCCGGCGCCAGCGATTGCACCGCAGGCGCCGGCCGGCGAACCCGCGACTGCGCCTGCTGCGCTCAGCGCTGCTGCCAGGCTCGAACAGGGCTGGCAGGTGGCTGAGCGTAGCAGGAAGGCACGCGGCCAGAAGCGGAGAGCGGCGGCCAAGAGTGCCGCTGTGGCCGCCGCTCCCCAGGCGGGAGCCGGCAGAAAGGGGAAAAGGTCGCGTAGGGGCCTCAAGTCGCCGAAGACGGCTGCGGTGGTAATCACCGTACTGCCTGAGGCG
Organism: Lymantria dispar; assembly: GCA_032191425.1. Lineage (NCBI taxonomy): Eukaryota > Metazoa > Arthropoda > Insecta > Lepidoptera > Erebidae > Lymantria > Lymantria dispar. The sequence continues at coordinate 22,337,432 of CM063452.1, read as the reverse complement.
GCTGAGAGGGGCCTAAATTATGAGGCCGTCCTAAGGCGCGCCCGGCGGGAGCTGGACGTCTCCGACATCGGGGGCGTCGAGGCGAGGACCCGCAAGGCCCGGACAGGGGCTCGAATACTCGAGTTCCCTGGGGCCGAGGGCGCGAAGACGGCCGATAGTTTGGCCACGATGCTGAGGGGGCTGTTCGGACCGGAGGATGGAGTCCGAATCGCCAGGCCCGTCAAGTGCGCAGATATGCGCCTCACGGGTCTGGACGACTCCGTGGCGGTGGAGGACATCCGGGAGGCCATTATGGCGCGTACCGGGTGTGCCTCGGACACCGTCCGGATTGGCACCGTCCGCCCTGGTCCGGGCGGCGTCGGTGCTGTCTGGGTGCAGTGCCCAGTGGAGTCGGTCAAACAATTGGCCGACTCAGGCAGGCTCCTCGTGGGCTGGAGTTCGGCGCGGGTAACCGTGCTGGAGCCCCGGCCTGCGAGGTGTTATAAATGCATGGCGGTCGGGCATACCCGACCGACATGCAGAAACTGCTTTGACTGCAGCGGGCTATGTTTCCGTTGCGGTCAGGCTGGACACCAGGCGGCATCGTGCTCTGCGGTGCCCCACTGCCCCGCGTGTGCGGCGGGCAATAGGCCTGCCAAACACCGCATGGGCTCTGGGGACTGCAGACCCCCGGCATCGGCCCCGAAGGGGCGGGGCGGCCCATCGACCGGGCCAGGCCCCGCTCCGAGCGCGGCCCGATCGCCCGTTAGCGCGGAGGAGGTGACGATGGATACGGACCGTTAATGGACCCCGTATCCATTCGTCTCCTCCAGGCCAATCTCAACCACTCCGCCGGTGCGCAGGACGTGTTCCTGCAAGCCATGGCGGAGTGGTTGATAGGAGTAGCCGTAGTCGCGGAGCCGTACGTGGTGCCCGACCGGATTAACTGGTTGGGTAGCGCTGATGGCACCGTGGCAATCGTCGCCTCCACGTCGTGGCCTTCGTCGTCTCTGATCCTTAGGGACAGGGGCGTCGGATACGTCGCGGCGGACTGGGGGTAGATTACGCTCTTCGGAGTTTATCTCTCCCCTAACTGGAGTGTGACCGATTTCGAGGCCTTCCTCACCATCATAGAGGCCTCGTTACGGCGACTGGCATCGCGCCAGGTCTTCGTCCTGGGGGACTTTAACGCCAAGTCCGTGGCGTGGGGGTCCTCTAGGACGGATGACCGAGGACGGGCGATCGAGGAGTGGGCGGCGGCACTGGGCCTCTGTTTGCTGAACAGGGGCTCGGTGCATACGTGCGTGCGACAACGGGGCGGGTCGATAGTGGACCTTTCGTTCGCTAGCCCCGAGGTCGCCGCACGCGTGGGGAGCTGGCGCGTCGTGGAGGAGGTGGAGACCTTGTTGGACCATCGGTATATCCGGATGGAGGTCTCCCCTGCAATCCCGACGCCCAGCAGGGGTCACGGGGCGGATGGGCGTCCTGCGTTCCCGCGATGGGCTGTGGGTCGCTTAGACCGGGACCAGCTGGCGGAGACAGCCATCGTATACTCGTGGCTGTCCTCTGCCCACCAGTCGGACGGGGTGGACGCCGAGGCTGGCCGCATCCGCAGTGCGTTGACGCAGATCTGCGATGCGGCCATGCCCCGGGTACGGCGTCTGCCCCCGAGGAGGGGTGTCCACTGGTGGTCCCGGGAGCTGGCGGATCTCCGGGCTGCGTGTATCCGCGCCCGGAGGGCCTACACCCGCAGCCGGCGGCGCCATCGCGACGCGGAGCGGGAGGCCGTGCTTTACGAGGGCTACCGCAATGCGCGGTCGGCCTTCAGGCTGGCCGTCCGCTCCGCCAAGGACGTCAGTCGGCAGGAGATGCTGGACGGTCTCGACCGTGACCCCTGGGGACGCCCCTATCGCGCGGTGCTGAATAGGCTACGCGCGCGGGGCCCTCCCCTCACCGAGACTCTCCAGCCCGGCCTTCTCACCCGGGTCATCGAGGACCTGTTCCCGCGGCGGGCGGAACACACGCCCCCGGTCATGGCTCCGCCAGACACTGACCGGGAGGCCGACGACGACAGTGTTCCGCCCATCACGGAACCCGAGATGGGGGTGGCGGTGACGCGCATGCGCGCAAAGTCTACCGCCCCCGGGCCCGACGGTGTTCCTAACCGCGTGCTGGCCCTGGTCCTCGAACACCTGGGACCCCGCCTCAGGGAGCTGTTCGACGCGTGTTTAGCGTCCGGACGGTTCCCTGGGTGCTGGAAGGAGGGAAGGCTGGTGCTCCTGCCGAAGCCGGGACGGTCTCCGGAGTCGCCTTCGGCCTACAGGCCTATCGTGCTGCTCGATGACACGGGCAAGCTACTGGAGAGGGTGGTAGCTGCCCGCATCGAGCGGCACCTCGTCGGCACGGGGCCCGATCTGTCGGACGCCCAGTTTGGGTTTAGGAGGGGTCGTTCGACGATCGCGGCTCTGTTGCGCCTGAGGGCCGTGGCGACTGAGGCCGTCACCGGCGGGGGAGTGCTGTTGGTGGTGTCCCTAGACATCGCCAACGCATTCAATAGTCTGCCATTCAGCTGCATCAGGGAGGCGCTCCGGTATCACGGGGTGCCAGTTTACCTGAGGCGGCTAGTGGCAGACTATTTGGAGGGGCGCAGCGTCCTCTGCACCGACCGAGCAGGGGACGTTGTGCGGACGCCCATGACGTGCGGTGTCCCACAGGGGTCGGTCCTCGGACCCACCCTGTGGAACATCGGCTACGACTGGGCGTTGAGGGGGAGCCTCCCGCCCGGGCTGGGCGTGATTTGTTACGCCGACGACACGCTCGTCACAGCCCGCGGTGGGACGCTAGAAGAGGCGGTAAGCCTGGCGACCTCGGGTACCGAGGAGGTCGTCAGACGGATCGAGGCGCTGGGGTTGAGGGTCGCCCTGGACAAGACGGAGGCCCTCTTGTTCCATGGGCGCACTATGAGCCCTCCCATCGGCGTCTCGATCACCGTCCACTCGGTCGACATCAGCATCCGGGCCCATATGAGGTACTTGGGCCTGGTGCTCGACGGGCGATGGTGGTTCCGGGAGCATTTCCGTAGGCTCGCTCCGCGGCTCGTCGGCACGGCGTCCGCCCTATCGTGGCTTATGCCGAACGTGGGCGGACCGAGCGCTGCGTGCCGACGGCTGTACGCGGGGGTCATCCGGTCGATGGCCCTGTACGGCGCACCGGTGTGGGCGGGGTCCATGACCGCCCGACTTAGGGCCCTTCTGTGGCGACCACAGAGGGTCATGGCGGTCAGGGCCATCCGCGGATACCGCACGGTGGCGACGGAGGCAGCGTGCCTGTTGGCCGGGACTCCCCCGTGGGACCTGGAGGCGGAGATGCTCGCCGGACTATATCGGCGGGTGACGGGGGTGCGAGCGGAGGGCGGTGTGGTCTCGTTAAGGGATCTCACCGCCTGGCGCGTCGACGCCCGCCGAGACGTCATCGCCCGTTGGGCAGTCCGGCTGGAGAGGCCTCGGTTCGGGGTGCGAACCGTGGAGGCCTTCCGGCCGGTGCTGATGCAGTGGTTAGAGAGGCGGCACGGGTTGCTCTCCTTCCGACTGGTGCAGGTTTTGACGGGGCATGGGTGCTTCGCCAAATACTTGCACAAGGTCGTTAGGAGGGAGAGTACACCGTCCTGCCACCACTGCGATTGCGACGAGGACACGGCGCGCCATACGCTCGAGGCCTGCGGGGCTTGGGCAGTGCAGCGCTGTGAACTCGTCGCAATCATCGGTACGGACCTGACGCTGCCGGCTATCGCTAGGGCGATGGTCGACAGCGTCAGGAATTGGGACGCGGTCGCAGCCTTCTGCGAGACAGTGATCTCGCGGAAGGAGGTGGCGGATCGCCTGCGTGAGGAACGCAGCCTCGATGAGGAGGTCCGCCGCCGGCGACTGGGGCGGCGCAGGCGCAACTATCTGCGCCTCATGCCGCCTTAGCCGAGGCCGCGGGTGACGTGACCGGGGATTAGTCCGTCACCCGCCGAGAGGCCGACCGCGTGAGGAAAGACCGACGTCCCCCCCGAGGGGGGGACGTCGGTCGATGGGAGGGTACCCCAATAGGGGGTATTCCGTCGGGCCGACCACTGACGACAAGTTAACGCTGCTCCAGTGGTCGGCCCAACGACGAAGGCGACGTGGGCTTCGGGTGGGTCGCGGGAGTTGCGTGCTCAAGCCCCTCTGTCGCCCCGGACGGAGTGGTGCGGAGGCGCGCCGACCGCGGCCCACCCACAAAAAAAAAAAAAAAAAAAACATCTAATAAATATAGAAGAAACGCAATTAAATTTAAAGTCCTAACTAAGATCAAGAAATAGATAAACTACCACAATAACAAAACCGAATAAATAGCGACATAAACAGGTCAATCAATATAGTAAATTTCCTTTGATGGTCTCTTAAACCCTACAAAGTTGGCTAGTAATAGAGTTTTCACGTCGTTGCCAGCTGCCCGAGTGCCAATCAAATTAGGAACGATTATCGAACGATACCGATCAGGACTCGTTTGAACGATCGCTGCCGTAGCTAATCTACGGATTAAATTCTTTTACTGAAACGCTACAGGGATTTGGTACAATCTACTTTCATAATTTGAGGGAAAATCCTTTGAAATATCACCAGGAAATTGATTTTACTACCTACTTTCACGAGTTACTAAGGGATAATTTAATTTTTCCCCGAAATGTAATATAATTTCTTTCATCGTGTAATTATTTTAACGATACGCCGTACGACGTCACATGAAATATTATTTGTTCTTTGTTATTTTAAATAAAGCCTTACTTGATATTATGTTTCATTTAATTACACACCAATTTTATTTCAGAATACAAAGCTATTTTTATTTAATCCGAATTTGTCTTTGTTTCTGCTATTATTATGATAAAATTGAATGATATGCGATGCCTTTTTTACGAATTAATCCAAAATTTTAGGTAATAAGCATTTTAAATTTTCTCTAACCTATACGTTAAAGGTGATTTTTTTCTAACATTAATACCGGGGAAATTTTGCTAACATAATAAGTGAAATATAATGAAGTAAGAAAAAGACGGTGGTGATGCCTTTTCTTAAGCTAAGTGATATAATAGGCTGAATTCCCTTTGATTGCGAAGGATGCTCATACCCAACAGTGGAAGGACAGGTACTACCGAGTTTGCAATATTCGTATATTCTTTTACTTGGAATGTGCTGTGTCATATGCCGTAATAGCTTTTAAAATGTTCTGAGAAAAATCTATTGCCTTTTTTTTGCTATTTTTGTTGAAACGTGCAAACATCTTAATTAATGATAAATGGTAAATGTCGCTGGTAGACTTCAGTCTTACCATATTTCAGTCGCTACCTATTGTGGTGTCGATGTCAACAAATATTAAAAATAAATTAAAATTTTGTATTACTATTCCTACTAATAGAAAAAAAAACCGCTAGTGCGAGTCGGAGTCGTGCACGAAGGGTTCCGTACCATTATCTATAAAAAGGACAGAAAAATCGCGTTTGTTGCATGGAAGACCCCTTAAATATTTATTTTATTTTGTTTTTAGTATTTGTTGTTATAGCGGGAACAGAAATACATCATTTGAAAAAATTTCGTCTGTCTAACTATCGCGATTCTTGAGATATAGACGGACGGACAGAGAGACGGACGGACAGACGGCGAAGTCTCAGTAACAGAGTCCCATTTTCACCCTTTGGGTACAGAACCCTAAAAAAGCTATTTAATACATTGAAATTTTTATTACAACGCATTATCTAATTGATATTTGTAACGTGTACACTACACACGCATCGTACAAAATGTTAACTAACTTCAGGGTGTCGGATTTTAGTGACGGTGTGCGCGCGCATCGTAAAAATTTTGTCTCATCATTTTTCCCTAACGCGCCAATAAAAATATAACTTAAAAAAATCAAAATAGAGGATCATTTTTATCTGCAAATACAAGCCGGATAGGTTTGCATTGTTTCTACAAAGTCTAAAAGCTTTCATGGATGATTAGATGATTCCAATTATTGGCATTCAACGCACATGCGGACTGCCATCCTAGTAATTACTTTTATTTCTTCGGTGGATCTAACCAAGCTCTGTAGGATTTTTTACAAATTAGAAAAAAATTGTGTTTTAGATTAAAGCTCTAATAGCAGTTCCTAATTTCAAATGTTTTTTTTAATGTTGAAAAGTTTGAGTTTTCCAAGTACCTACTACATTTCAAAGAATGGGTTTTACGTCTCATGTACTGACGGACTACAACGAAAGATCACCGGGAGATTGGACATCTTCATTAATGGACTCTTAGGAACAACTTTTTGCATCAACTACGATCGCCAGCCCTCTTGTCAAGCGTGGCATATATGTATGTAATCCCAATTCTTAAGGCAATTCATATGCCCATTGCCCAATAGTGGACATCGATAGACTGATTAAGTGATGGAGGTGATGTTATATTACTTGAAATTTTCGAGAAAGTTATTACATATAACAAGTTTAACAATTTAAGATATGCGTTCATCAGTGTAGTCATATAACCAACCGACCCTGAAATCACAGGTTTGACTATTATATTAAACACTAGCAATCCGCCCTCGCTTCGCTTCGGTTATAGGTTATAATAGGTTATAGTCGTTTTACCCGCGTAGTTCCCGTTCCCGTGGGAATACCGGAATAAAATATAGCCTAGTTTACGCCCTGATATTATAGCTTTCCATTGGTGAAAGAATTTTTGAAATCGGTCCAGCCGTTTTGAAGATTACCCGGAACAAACAAACAGACAAAAATTTTTTAATTGCTATTTTAGGCATAGGTGTCGTGCAAATAACCGTGTGAGCATGAAAAAAGCCTATTATTTTGACATTACAAACAAACACTCCAATTTTATTTATTGGTATAGATATTATTTGAATTTTCTATAATATGTAAATTCTGGTTATAATCATACAGTCCTAATAGAAATGCAATAACTTTGCATGCAGTACAATTCTTAGTCTGATTTACAAAACATGTAATTGTTATTTTTATTTTTGAAACAGACATCACACTCATAATTGTATTGCGAGGAACTTTACAAACATATAATTAACGGATACAAAGTACACCCGACTCATAACAATAATTGGTAGATCGAACAAAGTATTGTCGACACTGGCGTGGTAGGTCGGTATTTCAACTGAGGCCGCGAGTGATTGGACCGGGGAGTTGGTCCGTCGCCCACCGATAGGCCGATCGCGTGAGGAAGGACCGGGGGCGAAAGGCGTGGGAGGGACGTCAGTTGATGGGAGGGTACTCCTCAGGGGGTATTCCGTCAGGCCGACCACTGACGTCAAGTCACCCTGCTCCGGTGGTCGGTCCAACGATGAAGGCGACGTGTCACGGGTGGCTTACGGGTGTGCATGCTTACGCCCCTCTATCGTCCCGGACGGAGTGGTGCGAGGAGTGCGCCGATCGTAACGTGGTGGGTTAAAGTCCCAAAAAATAAGTCAATATTTTAACCACTAGGCCATCTGTGCAGTCAAATTGTTGTAAATCTAATCATAATCTCACTACTAAATCTCGGAGATGAAAAGCTATGCAAAGAAACAAAATAAATTATAAATTATTATGTATCAGTGCCAACTAACAAGAAAGAAGCAGGTCACGGTCATACTTACTGGTCCTTCATAAACGAGGTTAAGAAATTTTGTCGATCGAGGCAATTAGGAAAGGTGTTTCAATGACTCTTTGAATTAAAGATAAAGCCACTCGGGTATATATAAGTATACCTGAATGTGCTTTATAATTACTATATATAAACTATACAATATTACATAATAATTTAGGTACTAATATCTGCGTGGTAACAGACTAAGAATATTATGGTCACTATGCCTTCCGTAAGTAATATAATAATTAATTCACGAATATAGATAACATTTTTGCATAAGAATAATTAAGAGCCGGAAGCCCTAAGCCCCACTTTCTGAGGATATTTGCGTGAGGTGAATATTGGTGATGAAAATCCCGTGAGTAGCAGTATCATTTACCATCAGGTATATTGTATACTCATTTCCCACCAACAGTAATGAAAAAAATTAAAAGGCCTATACCAATCCGTCTTAATGATATATAGGGATAATTTCTCTCCTCTGGAGGAGATTCATGCCCAACAAATAAACATATATGGACCGAAAAAAATTAAAAGAAGAATATCTAATAGGTATAGTATTTATACCATGAAAGCAATGAGACAGCTATATTAAAGCAATCGAGTACAATTCTAAATGATCAAGAAAGGTTTCCTGCTATCGAACAAGGCCACATTATGGACTATCTTCTTTTTTCTTTCAATTTATATGCCTCCCACTGATGGACATGAGCATTCATCAAAATGAGAACGAAATTAACCTACTGTTTTACACTGAACAAATGGGTTGGTATCGCCTTTCACGATAATGCAGAAGTTAAGATAAGCAGAAGAAGTAATGAATTTCATTTTTACTCCGTCACCGTAAATAATGTCAAAGCAATTAACATTTTAATGGTTTTTTAAAATAAAAATACTTCAAAAGCGTGCACTGTCGTAGGGCCCCTTAATTGTTATGTATATGTTTATAACATTATATAACTTTTAACTTTATTCTGTAAAAAAATTCAACTCTTGTGTTGCCTAAGGACTGATAGATATTCAGACAGATAAAACTCTTCTGGATACAGAACCCTCAAAAGATACTTTTGTTACACTAAAATAACAATAAATATATTAAGTATTCCTTACTAGTTAAGTTTTCCTAAAGGGAGAAAATACGTCGGGTTATGGGGTCGCGAGTCACTCATTTGTAAACCCGGACGAAGAGAATGGACCATACCAAGAAAAAATAGTAAAGTACGTACAATTAATAAAGATATATGTATATACTAAAGTTAAGCTACTCACAAATACAGATACGCCCCCAGCTATACTTAATATCAGAGTTCATTGGACGAGATAATAAATTAAAACAGATGAGTGGTTGAAATAATCTGCAAATTACAAGTGTTGTTCTCCTATTATTTTATACGTATTAAGTGTAATTACCAGTAATATTAAAATTAATTTCGAAATTAATTTTAGAATCATGTCCCCTGAGTTTTCTTGCCGGATCTTTCTCACTGTGACTATGTTCCGATCCGTATCCGTATACTAGATTGTTAGCTTTTAAATATAATTACTAATAATTTTAATGTTAAATAATTACTAACCGTAAACAATTTTGACTGCACAGATGGCGTAGTGGTTAAGATAGCGACTTACAACGCCAGTGTCGGGGTTCGAATCCCACGCGGGACAACACATTGTGTGATCCACAAGTTGTTCTGAGTCTGGATGTAATTTGTGTCCGTTAATTATATGTTTGAAAAGTTCCCAGCAATACAAGGATTATTTCCTTAGTGCATGGTGTTGTCTTAAAATTAAATTATAAAAAATATAATTTTTTCATATAGAATCAAATTCCTCTTACACTGGCAATAAATTTGTATCAAAATGTCTGTCAATATTTAATAACTACTTTTCTGTATTGGGTAGATAATAATAAATTTTCTGTAATAATGATGACTTGTTGGACGTGAGACATGTTAGTCCGCCCGTGACCATGAACCCTGCAACGTGTTCAAAACGTCGGGCAATCGAAAATAAAATCCGTAGTTTTATTTAAAAAGTGTAATACTCGCGTAAACATCAGAAATCATTATTAATCGATCCCTAACGAGATTAAAATAAAAATGGTAAAGTATAAAAAAAATATTTTTCTAAATCCTTCTATGGATTCCAAGAGATAGAAAAGTAAAACAAAAATTCTAGCCTTAGTTTTTAAGCTCGAATTGAATTGAAACTTTTTGTATAATAATTAAATAATTATTAAATGTCCCAGCATTGGATATTCAAATTCGGATATTCTCAATAATTGGAAGAAAATTGACCTATTATGTCAATATCATGGCCAATGGTACATAAATTTATATTGAATTTTTCTTTCTAGCAAAGCTGGTTACATCCCATAGACCATCACGCTATCCATGAAAAGGTAGTGTTATTAATTCTTACTCTGTCACTTCACAAAAATCCTTTACACACGATCGTAAATTCTCGTGTTTAAATAATCTTTCATACATGTAATTTTTAGTCCGTCACCCGCCGAGAGGCCGACCGCGTGATGAAAGACCGACGTCCTCCCCGAGGGGGGGACGTCGGTCGATGGGAGGGTACCCCAATAGGGGGTATTCCGTCGGGCCGACCACTGACGACAAGTTAACGCTGCTCCAGTGGTCGGCCCAACGACGAAGGCGACGTGGTTTTCGGGTGGGTCGCGGGAGTTGCGTGCTTAAGCCCCTCTGTCGCCCCGGACAGAGTGGTGCGGAGGCGCGCCGACCGCGGCCCACCCACAAAAAAAAAAATACATGTAATTTTGTTTTATATATAAAAAATAACACACACATGTACGTAATTAGAAACTGCTTAAAGACGAAGACTAGAAATTCATTGCATTACATCATGAACATGTCTTAGTTATACCAAATACACATTAATCTATCAATTGAAATAGGTCTTGACATGAAAAGGGAAGGATCAGAAACCTTGTAACCATGTAAGAACGTGCTCTTACCTTACGAGGTTAAGTGAGTACCTATCTACATTCAGCAATTTAGTCACTTAAGTTAATTTATATGTATCGCAAGTACATTTACAAAACGAAAAATAGCTAATGTACAACAATAAAACAATATCTTCAAGACTAAATATATGAAAGGAGATGGTTAAACGTGTTACATTTAACCATCTTCTGTCATACATTTATACCTTTTAAATAACATAAAAACTAACCATTCATGTACATTTCTTTAACTAATAATCGAAACTAATCAAAATATATCTAAATATTATTTAGTAGCCATTGTTTACAATTCAATGAATCCAGAGAATTGAGGGCGCCTACAAATTTAAAGCTGTTTCAGTAGAATACAAATATTTCTACGGAGAGACTGTGATCAGTCATTTGCAACCTAAAGTAACAAGATTTTTGTCCAAGTCTATGTAAAGAGTTTCAGACGCGTTTGGGATAAACAGAATCGACTTCATCATCATCATTTCAGCCTATTGCCGTCCACTACTGAACGTAGGTCTCCCTCGCGTTACACCAGTGACGTTACCACAGAGTGCGGTCTTATGTCGCTTGCATCCTACGACACCCAGCAACTTTCACCAGGTTGTCAGTCCACCTAGTGGGATGCGTCCTACACTGCGTCGTCCTTTTTTCCCCAGCGGTTTCCCTTCGTCGAGCAATGTAGCCTGCCCATTGCCACTTCATCGTACTAATTGTTCATGCTATGTATTTCGGATTCTATCTCGCAGAAAAATCCAGAATCAACTATATGCTATAAAATCTTCATCTTTTCGTCAACCTATTGACATCCACTTTTCGACGTAGAACTCAGAAAGGTGCTATGCTACAAGCATTCATGGATTTATTGCTACTTCCACAATGATCTATTTGGTAGGTGTTCGGTCCTATGCTGCGTCGTTCAATTCGTAATCGCCACTCGAGAAATTTTCTTATTAAAAGATTTCTGTTTTCACTAGTGTTGTAGGCAGTAAAGAGGTTCTTACGACACCCACTTGTGTTTAGCACACGGGTGGTGACATATTGCATTCCTAACCTACAATACGGGTCTATTACTGCACCCATCTGCTAATAATCGAGCTATAAATTTATTACCGTGTGGTGACGGAATCAGAATACAATTCACCATCCCACTCTTACTTGTGGTTGTCGTAAAAGGCGACTAAGGGTTATATTACGCATATGATGTCTATGCAAGAGAAGGAAGACTCAAAACACACTCCTATACCAACTTGCCTGACCAGCATGCTATAGTAATGTCAATTTCGCTCCCATTATGGAGAAAGCTCGAACCCCATAGTGGGACGTATATGAGCGTATATGAGCCATAATGATGATATTTAAATAACAAATTATTACTTACTAGCAGACGCGGCCACGCGTTGCTGTGGCTAATGTTTTTGTTATATTACATTTTATTAAACTATTTAAGTGGAACTGTAGGAGAACATCTATCATAGAGGTCGTCATATTTTTTTACAAATGGCATCTATATAAAAAAGCAACTTAAAATCATATATGACACGTTTGTAGGTTTGACATAGCATCGCCATCTATTAATTAATTACTCAATCCAGTCAACAGATATCGCCATCTTTTAAAATCGTTTGGAGTTAACAGATAATTGTGAATGTCAACTAATAGACAAATAATTTGCAATAAAATAATCTACTATAAATTAAGATGTCAGCTATCCTATCTTTCAAACTGGATCAAACAGCACACGGTGTGCAAATTTGATTAAAATCGGTTAAGTAGTTCAGGAGTCCATCGCGGCCAAACAACGTGACACGTAATTTATATATATTAAGATTATTTAAGTGTCAAATTAATAAAAAACAACCATTAAAACAAGTATATATTATATCCACTTTTATGTACCCAAAAACATAATTTTACTTCGCAGTTTTTATTTCATCCTTTGCTCTTCAATATTCAAATAGGATATGACGTCGGATATGGTTGGTTAGATCCGAGATGGATCCGTATCTGAGATGTTAATTTATGTAGAGTATTAGATTACAGTATACCGCTGCCTATTCAATATACAAAACGTGGCTCTTGATTCAAATTGGTACTGAAATTGTAAACTCTACTAAAAAAACGAAACTCGAGTAATTTTACGATCGTGTTAAAATTAGGAATTTAGTAGTTAAAGTCTTTGCATGCTATCATTTATTCAGCAGCCTGTCTACATCCATTGAACATGGAATTTGTTTTCTTAATACTGTTGGTGGCAAACGAGCAACAGCACACCTGATGGTAAGTGATCCTGCAGCTCATACACCTTTGTTTGACCATAAACCGTGAACAAAATGAAGGGAGTATGAATGCGTATAATCAGGTTCCGTGACACTAAAGGTATTATCAAAACTCACTAAATACCCTTGGCAAGTTGGGCTTCCGGCTCTCTCGCTCATCGAACCTAGTGCAGTAATAAATTGTTATTATTCAGACCTCTGTTTTCTGTGAGAGTGTGGTCCCCGGACAGACCGACCCGCGGCTGTAGACAGACGACTATCGATAGTGTGGTCCTACCAGATAAAAATTATAGAATAGCAATTATGGTATTATCGCCACGCTTGATAGGCGAGTGGGCAATTGCAGTTGGTAATGTATATTTCTCAGAAGAGCAATGTTGCTAATTCTCATAGTGATGTCTCAGCTGGGATTTACGATTCCCACGGGAAATTAAGGGGGGTAGTATTGCATTGCATTTTTAACCAGTTTGTAGTCAACTGACCGGTAAATCTCATTGCAATTCTGTACAGCAAAGCGATTCAAGATTCAAGTTTTCATTTAAGTATTTTTATTTATTCTGCTTTTTAACCCGTTTTACAGGTATTTAATCAATTTGAGCCACAATGAAAGGGAAACTGCCCTTTCATTCCTATTATACCATACTGGTTAGATGCGTTAGGTTAGGTTAGTGATCAAACGAAGACAGCGAGCTCGTGGTGTTCGGTGGACAGTCTTTCAGGGTAGAAAATCGTTCATTTCCTCTTATATCTCAATAATGTGAAAAATATTCATATTTTTTAGACTTTACAAACTAATAATCATGAACGTGACCTTAGAAGGCGCAATTTCATCATTTTATATGTACTACACATACATTGCTTGTATGTATCATAAAAGATGACTAAGAGCTTAACATGGACCTGAGCCAACTCCATCTGATGCCATAAGGTCAACAATTACATTCACAAGGAGAGTTGAAGTTTAGCAAGCGTCCATAATACTATAGCCAAAACTTTTGCAATAAGTATAATGAAATAATGTATGTGTAATAAAGAGCCGAAGTAACTGGAATAAGAGCACTATGATGATGACAATGAAATACAAATTTGTAACAAAAATAATTTTAATGTTTATCTCCTCAAAGCCAAAAAAACTTAGATGTATAATACAAAACTCAGCATAATAACTTCCCCTAACAATTCGTAAGACACTCAAGATGAAAACTTTGTGAGTTAATCTTTTATCTTCAACCAGATCGTTTTCTTGGCTATTCTTATTATTATTAATCATACTTCTAACTTCTAATGATAAACAGTAAAAATTTGTTTGTTGGTCATATGAAATTATATCTTATTTTATGCTATAAACACATTCCTTGCCGGCTTGAAGTACCATTGCTAGATGATAAACAATGAATAAATAAAACAATAAACTATCATACGCTCTAAATCTATTTCATAATTTTGAATATAGGAAAATACTAAGTCAAACATGTATTCAGAAACACTGTAATGTTCAGAAACTGTAAACATTGTAGGATTAATTTACCTTATTCAGTGAACCCTTCCCGTCGGTTGTAAAGAAATGTCTCGAAGTAAATTAACACTTCAATAAAATTTCACTTAAAACTCAATTTTTTTTTCGATATAACTGTCTATTTCAGTTTATGGAAGATTTGTTTTTATTTCACCACAGGAGACACGAGAATGCCTAAGCACAGCTCAGGGGTGACTGTTAGTGTCACTTAGAGCTACGGGTTCACCCCGATGACGTCATCCTAGACCAATAGGGTGAGATTTCGTACGCATGCGCGCTCCACCAGCCGCCACGGCGCCTGTACCTCATCTCTAAACGATGCCACACTCTCCATCGCTACGGTATGTGTACATTACCGCTTTGATTGTTTTTGTTTGTTGTCTGCGTTCAAGGCAAAACAGCAATGGATACTGGTACGCATGTTTTAGTAGACTTGTATATTTACGATCGTAGTAAAGTGTACTTCTGAGGGTGACAGCTTTGAGAGCGCCCCCCGATGGGCTTTTCAAAGGACCAGCGCCACCATTCTTTTTGTAACTGCCTGTGGCATATACCGCGCGTTTAGAATAATTGAGATGCTCGGTGTATGATTTAATTTGCCCTTTCGCAGGGCCAAATATTCTGGCTTACTAGGGAGAAATATTATTATATTCCAAAAAATAATAGTAAAAGGGGTATGAATGTCCCTGCTTAGGCCCATAATTTATTTTAATGTCACCCCATTCGTTATATACGTTTTAATTATTCATAAAATAATTACGTTATTTTGAATAGTATGTGCCTTATCCTGAGGCTTTACAGACATGCAACTAATAGCACGAGTTATAATTTTTTATTTTATTGCAAGCAGTGGCAAACGAGCAATCAGTACACCTCATGGTAAGTGTTGCTGCCGCTCATGGACCTTTACAAGGCCGTTGCCTACCGTGAAGAAAGTGAAAGGAGTGTGTATGCGGCTCGGTGATACCAAAGGCACCACCAAAACCAAAACTCCACACGCAAACACCCTCAGAAAGTTGGGCTTCCGGCTCTCTCGCTCACCGAACGAAGCGTAGTAACAAATTGCTACTACTCAGACGTCGATTTTCTGCGAGAGCGTGGTACTACCCCGGACGGACCGGCCCGTGGCTGTAGACAGATAACTGTCGACAGTGTGATCCTACCACTATTAATTATAAATCGTAGGTATACCTAGAAAGAGTACAATCATTTTTAAATGCCAAAAAAAATTACTCTATCTGATACTCAGATCTCTATGGTAGGTCGCTACTTAGACCACTATGCTGTCTAAATTATATAGTATTAATTCCGTCCCATTATGGAGGAGGCTCGAGCCCAATAGGGAACTTATGTGGGCCGAGTCAAGTCATGACCCGTGAGATAAAGGATTGAGACTAAAATCAACTTTGCTATGATTTCATTGTTATTCATTAGTGCTAAAGCCATTAAGCCCGATTTTTAACTCTAGCAGTTTCTGCAGAACAAGATTTTTGCATATAGCCACTTTTTTTTTTTTTTTTTTTTTTTTTATGGGTGGGCTATGGTAAGCGCACGCGCGGTCCTGTCCTTCCGGGGCGATGAAAGGACGGCGCGCGGGCCCATAACCCACCCGTACCCACGTCACCTCGTTGTTGGGCCGACCACCGGAGCAGATGTGACTTGTCATCAGTGGTCGGCCCGACGGAATACCCTTTCGGGTAACCTCTCACCTCTCGACGTACTGGGACGTCGGTCGCCATCGCGCGGTCAGCCTCCCTGCGGGTGACGGACAATTCCCCGGTCCGATCACCCGCGGCCTCGGCTAGGGCGGCATTAGGCGCAGATATTCGCGCCTGCGCCGCCCGAGTCGCCGGCGGCGGAACGTGTCGCCGAATAGGAGCTCTACTCGCACACGATCCGCCGCCTCCTTCCGTGAGATAACGGCCTCACAGAAGGCGGCGACCGCGTCCCAGTTCCTGACGCTGACGAGCATCTCCCTGGCGATGGTCGGCAGCGCCAGGTCGGCACCGATAATTGCGACGAGTTCACGGCGATCCCCCTCCCATGCAGCACACTCCTCGAGCGTGTGCTGCGCCGTGTCCTCGTCGCAACGGCAGTGGTGGCAGGACGGTGTGCTCTCCCTCCTGACAATCTTGTGCAGGTACTTCCCGAAGCAACCGTGCCCCGTCAGCACCTGCACCAGTCGGAAGGAAAGCACCCCGTGCGTCCGCTCCAACCACTCCATCAGCACCGGCCGGAGAGCCTCGACGGTCCTGACACCGTACCGAGGACTCTCCAGCCGGACTGCCCAACGGGCAATGACTTCTCGGCGGGCGTCGACCCGCCAGGCGGTGATCTCTTTGATGGAGACCATGCCGCCGCGGGCGCGCGTCTCCGACACCCGCCGATAAATGTCGGCGAGCATCTCCGCCTCCAGATCCCACGGGGGAGTTCCGGCCAGGAGGCACGCTGCCTCTGTCGCCACCGTGCGGTAACCCCGTATGGCCCTGATCGCCATGACCCTCTGTGGTCGCCACAGGAGGGCCCTAAGACGGTCAGGGATCCCGCCCACACCGGTGCTCCATACAGGGCCATCGACCGGATCACCCCCACGTACAGCTGTCGGCACGTAGCACTGGGTCCGCCCACATTCGGCATCAGCCGCGAAAGGGCGGACGCCGCGCCGACAAGCCGGGGAACAAGTCGATGGAGATGCTCCCGGAACCAAAAATGCCCGTCGAGCACCAGGCCCAAGTACTTCATGTGGGCCTGGATGCTGATGGTGACCGACTTCACGATGATCGAAGCGCCGGCGGGAGGCCCGGCGGTACGGAGGCCATGGAACAAAAGGGCCTCCGTCTTTTGCAGGGCTACTCTCAGCCCCAGCGCTTCGATCCGCCTGACAATCTCCTCGGTGCCGAGAGTTGCCAGGCGTGCCGCCTCCTCTAGCGTCCCACCCCGGGCTGTGACGAGTGTATCGTCGGCGTAGCAAATTACGCCCAGCCCGGGTGGGAGGCTTCCTCTCAACGCCCAGTCGTAGCCGATGTTCCACAGGGTCGGACCCAGAACCGACCCCTGTGGGACACCGCACGTCATGGGCGTTCGCACAACGTCCCCTACTCGGTCAACGTAGAGGACGCTGCGCCCCTCCAAGTAGTCTGCCACCAGCCGCCTGAGGTACACGGGCACCCCGTGATATCTCAGCCCCTCCCTGATGCAGCTGAATGGCAGACTGTTGAAGGCATTGGCGATGTCCAGGGACACCGCCAACAGGACTCCTCCGCCGGTGACGGCCTCCACTACCACGGCCTTCAGGCGCAGCAGGGCCGCGATCGTCGAACGCCCTCTCCGAAAACCAAACTGGGCGTCCGACAGATCGGGCCCGACCCCGACGAGGTGCCACTCGATGCGGGCAGCCAACACCCTCTCCAGCAGCTTACCCGCATCATCGAGCAGCACGATGGGCCTGTAGGCCGAGGCCGACTCGGGAGACCGTCCCGGCTTCGGCAGGAGAACCAGCCTCCCCTCTTTCCAGCATCCAGGGAACTGCCCGGACGTCAAACAGGCGTCGAACAGTCCCCTGAGGCGTGGTCCCAGGTGCTCGAGGACCAGGGCCAACACACGGTTCGGAATACCATCGGGCCCGGGGGCGGTAGATTTCACTCGCATACGCGCCACCGCCGCCCCCATTTCCGGCTCCGTGATGGGCGGAGCACTTTCATCTTCGGCCTCCCGGTCGCTATCCGGCGAAGCCATGACCGGAGGCGTGTGCTACGCCCGCCGTGGAAAGAGGTCCTCGACAACTCTGGTGAGGAGGCTGGGCTGGAGAGTCTCGGTGAGGGGGGGGCCCCGCCCGCGGAGCTTGTTCAGCGCTGCGAGGTAGGGGCGACCCCAGGGGTCACGCTCGAGACTGTCCAGCATCTCCCGCCGACTAACGTCCTTGGCGGTACGGACGGCCAGCCTGAAGGCAGACCGCGCACTGCGGTAAGCCTCGTACAGCTGGCCCTCCCGCTCAGCGTCGCGGTGGCGCGCTCGGCTGCGGGTATAGGCCCTCCGGGCACGTATGCACGCGGCCCGAAGGTCCGCCAATTCTCGGGACCACCAGGGGACCGCATTCTTCGGGGGCAGACGCCGCACACGGGGCATGGCCGCATCGCAGATTTGCGTTAACGCACAGCGGATGCGGCCAGCCTCGGCATCCACCCCGTCCGCCTGGGGCGGTGAGGACAGCCACGACTGAACGATGGCTGCCTCCGCCAACAGGTCCCGATCCAATCGACCCACAGCCCACCGCGAAAACGCGGGAGCTCCGTCCGTCGTGTGACCCCTGCTGGGCTGCAGGAGGGTCCGGGAGACCTCTATCCGGATGTATCGGTGGTCGGATAGGGTTTCAACCTCCTCCTGCACGCACCAGCTCCTCACACGTGCTGCGACATTAGGGCTAGCGAACGACAAGTCCACTATCGACCCGCCCTGCTGCCGCACGCACGTTTGCACCGAGCCCCTGTTCAGCAAACAGAGGCCCAGTGCCGCCGCCCACTCTTCGACCGCCCGCCCGCGGTCATTCGTCCTGGGGGACCCCCACGCCATGGACTTGGCGTTGTAGTCCCCCATGACAAAGACCTGGCGCGGTGCCAGTCGCCGTATCGAGGCCCCCAGGATGGTGAGGAAGGCCCCGAAATCCGTCGCGCTCCTGTTAGGGGAGAAGTAAATACCAAATAGCGTAACCTCTCCCCATTCCGCCGCGACATACCCATCGCCCCTGTCCTTGAGCAGCAAGGGCGGGGAATGCCACGACGTGGAGGCGACGATTGCCACAGAGCCGTCACTGCTGCCCAGCCAATTGGGCCGGTCAGGCACCACGTACGGCTCCGCGGCTACGGCTGCACCGATCAACCACTCCGCCATGGCTTGCAGGAAAACGTCCTGTGCCTCGGCGGCGTGGTTGAGGTTGGCCTGCAGGAGGTGGTAAGATTCGGCCGCCATTAGTGGGCCGTATCCATCACCTCCTCCACGCTGGCGGGCGATCGCGCTAGGGGCGGGAGCGGCCGGGGTCGTCAGGCCGCTCCGCCCCTTTGGGGCCGAAGCCGGGGGTCTGCACTCCCTGCCCCCCATGCGGTGCTTGGCGGGCCTATTGCCTGCCGCACACGCGGGGCAGTGGGGAGTGGCGGCGCACAATGCCGCCTTATGCCCGGGTTGACCGCAGCGGAAACAAAGGTCGCTGCAGTCAAAGCAGTTAGTGCATGTCGGCCGAGTGTGTCCGACCGCCATGCACTTGTAGCACCTCGCAGGCCGGGACTCCAACACGGTCACCCGCGCCGAGCTCCAGCCCACGAGGAGCCTGCCTGAGCCGGCCAATTGCTTGGCCGACTCCACCGGGCACTGCACCCAGGCAGCACCGACGCCGCCCGGACCAGGGCGGATAGCGCCAATTCGGACGGTGTCCACGGGACATCCGGTTTTCGAGACGATGGCCTCCCGGATGTCATCCACCGTCACGGAGTCGTCCAGACCCGTGACCCGCAGTTCCGCACACTTGACGGGTCTGGCGATCTTGACGCCATCCTCCGCAGCAAACAAACCCCTCAGCTTCGCGGCCATGCTATCGGCCGTCTTGGCGCCCTCGGCCCCAGGGAACTCTAAAATCCGAGCCCCTGTCCGGGCCTTGCGGGTCCTGGCTTCGACGCCTCCTAAATCGGAGACGTCAAGCTCCCGCCGGGCGCGACGTAAGACGGCCTCATAGCTGAGGCCGTTCTCGGCCGCCTCAGGCAGGACGGTGATCACCACCGCTGCTGACTTCGGCGGCCGGAGCCTCCTGCGCGACCTCTTACTTGCGGCTCCTGTTTTGGGAGCGGAGACTTTGGCGGCGCTTTTGGCCTCCGCTCTCCTTTTCTGACCACGACTTTTCCTGCTGCGCTCAGCCGTCTGCCAGCCCTCTTCGGGCGCAGCAGGATCGCTCGGCGCAGCAGTCGCGGTCACGGCTGTGCTAGCCGCCACCGACGGTGCAATTGCCAGCGGCGGCTTAGGTCCAGTCTTGGCAGGAGCCGATGCCGCCTTCTTCTTGGCGGCGGGCCCCTTCGGCTTCGGTCCAGTGACGGCCCCAGCGTAACTCCCTACGCGCCCGCCCTGGCAGGGTAACGCGGCAGGGGCTGACGCCACGACCTTCAGCCTGTCCGCAGCAAGCGGCGGCCGGAGACGGGGCTCCGGAGGCAGGGACAGTCTCTCCTCCAAAGCCGCCATGCGCGCGTCGAGCATTTTGCCCACAACCTCTACTATGGCGCGCATGGTCAGGTCCGGCACGCCGTCCACAGCGGGCAGCGGGACCGCTTCGACGGGCTGGGTCCTCTTGAGGCTCGCCGCAGCGCGAGTTTGCACAACGGGGACGGCAGGGGCGGCGGCAGGGCTGGCGCTTGTCGACGGTGCAGTTTGCATCAGCTGCGCAACCTGGCGACGCAAGTCGGCCATTTGTTTGGCCAGCTGGCGATTTGTCTTTTGCACCGTCGACAACTCCTTCTCCAATGTCCTGTTTGTTTCCTGCAGGCCTGATACTTCGCCACTAAGGCGGGCATTTTCGGCCTGCAGGGTGGCCACATTAGGGGCGTCGCCTGCCACAGTGGGCTCGGCAGCCGTGGCGCCAGTGGGAGGGACGTCCTTCAACACCCTCATCATTCTCGCGGCTGCCGCCTCGTTGGCCCGCTTGCGAGCCTCAGCCTCTCGCTCCTGTATTACTGGAGAAGGAGTCCCAGTTCTTGCCGCCACCGAAGCCCCACGCCCTCCGCGCCCTCTGCGTGAGGTCGCCACCTTAGGAGGAGGCATGATGTCTCCGCTCCCCTCCGAGTCAGATGAGGAGCTGCCACTCTTGTGCAGAGGGCGCTTCCGCACCTGTGGTGGGAGGGCCTCCTCCATCGCCGCCGCCAGGATTGATGCCGTAGGCCTTCCGACGGCCCGAGCAGCCGGGCTCTCCTTCGTGTTGGACGGTCCTGCGGCACTGCCGCCCTCGTCCACCGACTGCTCCGCGGTCGTATCTGTCTCCATGGCCGCGGAGCTGTCTGCCTCAGAGGCGCCAACGTCACTGGGTGGAACGTCGGCAGCCTCCAGCAACTTCTGCGCCGCCTGTCGCAGCTTTGCAGCGCGCCGTCTGACGCGTGCCGTTGCAGGGGCGATCTTCCTGTTGCTTTTCTTTTTGCGGGCCCCTGTTTTCGCCGGGCCTTCGGCTGATTTTGGAGCCTCCAGTACCAGACTAGCAGCCGAGCTGCAGTCGGACGAGGCCCCTCCTTCTTCTGTGCCAGTTTTACCGTAGCTTAGCAAGGCTTTTGGGTGGGAACAATGTGGGTCATCGTTCCCCGTGTTTTTGGGCGTCTCACCCCTCCTATCTACGTCAGGTGTGTGTGAACAATTATCCATGTAGTTCCCACGAGTATGGGAGAAGTAAACGGTCGACCCGGGCAGAGATCCCGATACCCGGGCAAGCGTAAATTTGTATCCCAACACAGGGGGTCCGCAGGTACCCTGGCTGGGGGCGCGCTAACGACTGAACAACCCATCAGCCATGCATCCTCTCGCCGCGCGCCAGAACTTAGGATTCTGGGTGATTGTTTTATAGAGGTTTTCTTCCTCGCGGTCCAGGCGGTTAAGCCAAGACCCTCGCTCCTGAATCTAGGCCTCAAGACAAATGTCCCGAAACAGGAATCAGGTCTACGATTTGTCGCGGTTGGCAAATGCCTGCCCAGTCCTCAAACGAATGAGTGACTGGGCCCGTCGAATTTTCGCGTCCAATACCCTCTACAATTAGAGGGCATGGAGCGAATTTGGGGCATCCCACAAACTGGGCCCCCCCTCGGGCCAGATATTTGCCACGAGCGACAATTCCAGAGAGCAGTCCAAGGAATTGTCGCTCGTGCCCAGGGTACACCACGCGGAGGTTTCTGGCGTAGCACCCCTGCATATAGCCACTGGCGGCTAATGTTAAGAATTTAAGGGTAACGATATTTTAAGATTTCACCAGATGTCTGTATGTTAGATGATACTAATATCTCATATCGTAGATATTTAAGACAGGATTCGAATCAAAAGCGTATGGTGCTTTCTAAGGCAAGCATTTCACATATCTTTGAGATCATTTCTATAAAAATTTTAGATATACTGGATACAATGAACATTTCAGTAATAATAGTGTTAAACCATAAGCTTAAATTAAAGTAGTAGAGGCATACTATATAGTTTTCTGTCTGAGGTCATAACTCGGCACGAGTTCGATCGAAATTAGTACCATATTATCCCAGAAAATCAACGTAGAAATGGTAGCTATTTGCTGCTGCGCTTCGATCAGCAAAAATGAATACCAGAAGCCCAAATTCTATATTACGGAAGGCAACAATCTAATCTGTGCCCTTGAAACCTCTGTGGAATAGCTCCAAATTAGGCTCAGTATTGCTGCTTATTCACGATTGCAATCACTAAAGTAAAATAATATCTTTTTTTTTTTAAATCTCAAGACCTTGCACTAAGGAATCTGAATCCTTGCGTTGCGAGGGACTTTACAAACATATAATTAACGGATATAAATTACACACTTCTACAGCCTATCTTTGTATGGTAACGGGTTAAAAATAATACATATTCTACCACTTAATTCACCATATAATCGACTAGGGTAATAAGCAGTTACCGGGGCATGAACAAGGAACGGTACACGAAAGGGCCTAACCTACTAGGCTGGCCAGCGCAATAGCGATGGGGAGTTATTACAGTAAGGTATTAGGCAGCATGCCTACCCTTCGTGACCGGGCGGTGAAGTGAGACAAGACCATTTGATGATTTCCACAGAGATCATCGAAGACCTAATGATGGAATGAATGGAAGAATATTAAATATCATCTTTATTAATAATTCAATACTTTATAACAAAATTTAAATTACGGAAAAGACGAGAAAAAATAAGTATCCTTTGTTTTTCCTTGCTCGTATTTGGTGGAGAAAAAACTGATGTTAAAATTTTATTACCAAAAACTTCTACATACATCATCATCATCATCATTTCAGCCTATCGCCGTCTACTGCTGGACGTAGGCCTCCCTCATGTTGCGCCACAATGAGCGGTCCTGTGCCGCCTGCATCCAACGACGCCCAGCTACTTTCACTAGGTCATCGGTCCACCTAGTGAGGGGGCGTCCTACACTGCGTCGTCCGATACGTGGTCGCCACTCGAGAACCTTTCTTCCCCAGCGGTTGTCGGTTCGTCGAGCGATGTGGCCTGCCCATGGCCACTTCAGCGTGCTAATTCTTCGTGCTATGTCGGTTACACCCGTTCTTCTGCGGATTTCCGTATTCCGGATTCTATCTCGCAGAGCAATCCCGAGCATAGCCCGCTCCATAGCACGCTGAGCGACTTTGAGCCTTGATATGAGGCCTACATTTAGGGACCACGTTTCCGTGCCGTAAGTCATCACTGGTAACACACACTGGTCAAAGACCTGTGTTTTCGGACACTGAAGTATGTTGGACGAGAAGATCCTCTTAAGTTTCCCGAACGCTGCCCAACCGAGTTGGATTCTACATACATATTATATTCCAACTTTACTATAAATTAATTAAGCTATCTTAAATTCAAGTGTGCGTTTATGTTACATAAGTTACAGTACATCGAGTGAGAAACAATCAAATTAAGTGTTCAGTAATCAATGTATCGTCTACACAGCACCCTGAT
Source organism: Lymantria dispar (assembly GCA_032191425.1). Taxonomy (NCBI): domain Eukaryota; kingdom Metazoa; phylum Arthropoda; class Insecta; order Lepidoptera; family Erebidae; genus Lymantria; species Lymantria dispar. Next base: position 22,313,338 of record CM063452.1, on the reverse strand, counting down.
TGATCCACGTAACACCGGGAATTAAGTCTGAGTACATTCTCTGTCTCATAATTACACTGTGCTTCATAGGGTTGCCAACTAATCAACTGTTTTGTAATGATTTAAATCGATTAAAATGGCGGAGTAAAAAATGGATGTAAGTAACTTAATCGTAAAATCTTTAATATCGATAAAAGATAAAGAAAAGTCTTCATCACCATCATTTCAGCTTATATACGTCCCACTCTTGGGCTCAAGTCTCCTTCGCAATAGGAGGGAAATTGACCTTACTATACCATGCTGGTCAAACAGGTTGGTATAGAGTTTTATTTAAAGTTTTCCTTCACTTGTATAAATGTTATATGTATATTATATCCCTTAGTCATCTTTTACGTCACCCACGGGTAAGAGAGGGGTTGGTGAATTGTATTCTTAATCTGTCACCACACGGTAGAAAGGTCTTAAATATACTCTATATCAGTTCTTCTGGTCAGCGTGATGGCTGCATTTACTAAGATCAGTTTCGCTATCTCTGTGTATTTTATTTAATTATTGTTATCATCACCATCCATCCATCAGCTCATAAACGTCCACAGCAGGATATAGGCCTCCCCACAAGAATACCACTTGGAACAGTTCTGTGTCACTTCATCATGACCATCATTCTGCTCTTATCCCAATTACTGGAGATGGACTCAATATGTACACTTCTGTCAAGGTGCATATTACATAAGTTTTGGAAATATTTTTAAGCAATAGTTATATGACCGGCCGACTTCCTGACCTCAAGCCCCCTTGAGAATGTAATTGTTGACAAGAATTGTTGTCTATACCAATAAATAAAATTGGAGTGTCTGTTTGTAATGTCAAAATAATAGGCTTTTTTCATGCTCACGTGGTTATTTGCACTACACACATGCCTAAAAATCACTTTATATTTTTTTGCCTGTCTGTCTGTCTGTCTGTTTGTTCCGGGTAATCTTCAAAGTGGCTGGACTGATTTCAAAAATTCTTTCACTAATGGAAAGCTATAATATCAGGGAGTAACCTAGGCTATATTTTATCCCGATATTCCCATGGGAACGGGAACTACGCGGGTAAAACGACTAAAACCGAAGCGAAGCGAGGGCGGGTTGCTAGTAATAAATAAATTGTAATTGTTGCAAGATAGCATCAGCTGAAGTTGGTTTAGGTTATTGTAAAACTCATAGTCATCATGTACGGCACTTGCGAGTATTGTAAGGGTTGTTATTCGGAGCCATCACCACACAATACTTAATAATCATCATCATTATCATTCAGCCTATCACCGTCCATTGCTGGACGTAGGCCTCCATCGTACTTCGTCACAAAGTAGGTACTAATTAATATTATACAATATCTGGTTGACCAAGCTTCGCTCGGAATATTTGTTGTATTTTTGTCGAATTTATTTAGATATATATTAATAAAAAATAAAAGTTAAATAATGAAAATAAATATAAAATTACAAAAAAAGAATAATAATAACACCGAGATTCTATCCGACGCTGTTTGAATGCCAAAACAAAACTAAAAGGAAACTGAACAACTTCCCAACTGAGCTATCGTAACTAACATGACATTGACGGCGAAATTATAATTCATATTCTTTTAAAATTTAATGTCATTGTATTGTTTTACTAAAAACACCGACAAAACAACATTTTGTATAAATAAAACCTAGCTAGATCGATTTTCTGGCCTCAAAACCTCTAGTATGCCAAGTTTCATCAAAATCGTTAGTGCCGTTTCCGAGATCCTGAATATATATCTTATATCTTTAAACGAGCAATTCTTGTAAATATATATATTTTCAGGATCTCGGAAACGGCTCCAACGATTTTGTTGAAACTTGGCATACTAGAGGATTTGGGCCCAAAAAATCGATCTAGCTAGGTTTTATGTATAGAAAATGTTGTTTTGTCAGTGTTTTTGGGAGACAATATAATGACATTAAATTTTAAAAGAATATGAATTAAAATTTTGCCGTCAATGTCATGAGTTGCGATAGCTCAGTGGCGAAGTAGTCAGGCTTCGTTTTATTTTTGACATCGGCGACAAACGGCGTCGGATCGAATCTCGGTGTTATCATTATTCTCTTTTTGTAATTTTTTATATAATTTTCATTATTTATTTTTTTATTTTTTATTAATATATATCTAAATAAATGCTACAAAAATATTCCGAGCGAAGCTCGGTCAACCCGATATTATATATATATACAAGAATTGCTCGTTTAAAGATATAAGATAAAAATATTAATTTCTATATTGCAATAATTAAATACCTATACATTTAACTTTAGCCTCCTTAAATGAATAACTTTATAATAGATCCAAAATTGTGTTTAAGAATTGTTTTATTGTCCGTCCCATTCATCTCAGTTCAACGTCTTACTACTGGGCTCGAGCCTTCTTCAGAATAGGAGGCAAATTAACCTACTATACTACGCTAGTCAGGCAGGTTTGTTTAGGGTTTTATTTTAAGTTTACCTTCTCTTGCAGTTTTTTTGTTATCTGCTTGTATAACTTAGCCGTCGCTTTTTTTTTTTCACGCTGTGGAAATGCATTTACGCACACTCCCCCACCGGTGATAGTCGGAAGAGTGTGTGGGACTCACCAGCCATTGCGTGACCGGAATACCCACTAAAACCACAGCGGCCCCTTCCGCGCTTTTACGGGGTGCCAGAGAGATCGTCTGATGACACTCGATTCCCGACACCCCTACGCATGGCCATTTGGCCACGTCCTATCGTCATTCAAGGCGGTGGAAGGAGTTGCGCATATCGGCGTCTCCTCCTCCCTAGCCGCCGCCGACGGAGCGAGTCAGTGGACGCAAACGCCTCGCGTCCTCGCTCCGCAGCCTCCTTTCTAGTAATGACGGCCCCACAGAATGAGGCCATCCACGACCAACACCTGTCGCTGTCGAGCATCTGTGAAACGACGGTCGACAACGACAGGTCTATTCCGAGTTCCATCGATAGGACGTGGCGCTGGGACCCCCAGGCGGGGCAAACTTCCAATGTATGGCGCGAATCGTCGATTGCTGCGCCACATTCATGGCATCCTGGGGTCCCTTCTCTTCCAATTTTATGCAGGTACTTACCGAAGACCCCGTGTCCGGTAAGCACCTGCACCATCCTAAAGGTTAAGTTGCCGTGCCTCCTCGTGAGCCAGCGGTGGAGATGCGGCGCAACCGCATCCACAGTCCCCTGACCTGCTATCGGGGACTCCAGGTCTTCCCTCCACCGCCGGATGACTTCCCTTCGGGCTACTTCTTGTGCTCTGCCCAATCTCCTTGCGGAGACTTGCTCGCCGTTGGCCCGCACTGTGGCGCGGAACCGGTAAACCTCTGCCAACCCCTCAGCCACAAGCGGCCAAGGTGGGTCGCCTACCAGTAGCGTCGCCGCAGTCCAGAACACCGTACGGTAACCCCTAATAGCCCTCACCACCATGACCCTCTGCGGTCGTCGCAGGAGGGCCCTATTGCGGGCAGTAAGAGATTCCGACCATATAGGGGCACCATACAGCGCCATGGCCCGCACGATTCCGGTGTAGAGCCGCCGACAAGACGACCCGGGGCCACCAGTGTTTGGCAGAAGCCTTCCCAGTGCCGCAGCCGACTTAGTGAGCCTCGGAACGAGCTGGGCAAAGTGTAACCCGAATTTCCAATTTCTATCGAGGTGCAGGCCCAGATATTTCATCTGAGCCCGCACAGGCACGGCAACTCCAGACACACTGATGTGTGCTCCTCGGGGGGGACCCCGACGCGGGCCATGGAATAGGAGGGCCTCAGTTTTGTCCAACGAGACCCTCAGACCCAGCATTCCAATCCGGTCAACGACGAGCGCTATTCCTTCCTGTGCCAACCGGGAGGCTCCCTGGAAGTCAGCCCTCTTCACCGTAATGAGGGTGTCATCCGCGTAACAAATAACCCCCATTCCGGGAAGGAGCCGACCTCTCAGAAGCCAGTCGAATCCGATGTTCCACAGGATCGGCCCGAGGACCGAACCCTGTGGAACGCCGCACCTCACCCGATGGCGATGAATGCGCCCGTCGCCCCCTCCCAGAGCACATGTCTTCCCTCAAGGTACGCTTCCAGCAGCCTCCGGAGATACGGAGGCACTCCATGGTACCGAAGCGCCTCCCTCAATGTCTCGTGTGGGAGACTGTTGAAAGCGTTCTTTATGTCGAGCGAAACTGCTAGGAGTACTTCCTTGTTGGCCACTGTTTCAGTGGCCAAGGACTTTAGGGCGGCCAGCGCATCAATTGTGGAGCGGCCGCCTCTAAATCCATATTGATTCTCTGACAGTCCCGGCCCAACTTCCTCGAGGGCTTAGCCGTCTCTTGCGATCACCCACGGGTATGGATGGAGGTGGTGAATTGCATTCTTACTCCGTCAATACACGGAACACCTGTAGTAGTGATATGACCATATTTCCGATGTCAGATGCCTCATAGACAATAAAATGGAGCTGTGTTACAATTACTATTTTATTATGAAACCTAATAAAAGTAACAGAAATCCGTTGAATACAAGCGGCATGCCTAATATGGCGCACTCTTGGAGAAGCTCTGGGCTTAGCACAGGACGTTCAGATACTGTTGTATCATTATTAATCATCATTTCAGCTCATATACGTCCCACTGTTGGGCTCGAGCCTCCTCCACAATAGGAGTGAAACTAAGGTCAGTTTCACTCCTATTCCATGCTAGTCAGACAGGTTGGTATAGGTTTATTGCGAGTTTTCCTTCTTATGCATAGATGTTATATGCGTATTATATATTATATCCCTTAGTCGTCTTTTACGACATCCACGGGCAAGATAGGGAGTGGTGAATTGTATTCTTACTCCGTCACCACACGGATAACTGTTGGATACATTACCATATTTTGTTAATTATTTCTTTATTTTAATATGAAGTGATGAAAATTTTCATTCATTCATCAGTCTAAGGATATTCAATGTTGCATAAAGATTTTTCTATTTAGGATAAGGTACTAACCGCTAAGGTCACTGCGCTTTGTAGGAAGGTTGTCCATTGCAGTTTGTATTACCGGTTATTCAAAACAGCCGCCGATTCGTCTGGTAATCCCATTTCTTACCAGTCCTTAATAGGCTTGCTATTAAAGTGAAGTCAAATATAATTACTAACAGAAAAATTTATGGCAACCTAGCATGATAAATTTGACAACCCTATTCGATATACAAGACAAGGAAAACTTGAAATGAAACCCTATACCAGCGCATCTTACCAGCGTGGTATAGTAGGTTTATTTCCCTCCAATTGCGGAGGAGGCTCGAGTTCAATAGTAGGACATATATGCGCTGAAATGATGATAATGATGATTCGATATACGACTGTATATTTAATACCCATAAAATAAAACCTATAGTGCGCTTAAGACTTTCCTACACTCCTTCAAATAATCCTCCTAAAACATCTAGAAGTAAAAAAACATATGAAGTTATGTACAGTATATAAATAACAAAAAATTGTATATACACTCATTTGCAAAAAAAACGGGCGGTTTTGATTTTCATTCATATTTAAAAAGATACAATACCAAAAAGGTTTCAATCGTTTGTACACGTTACTGGCCGATTTTAAAAATGCTGTGGTATTTAAAAAAGTACGTTCTAAATTCAATTTTTCATTTGATGTTCATTTTTACAGAAAACCCCTTTTTATCCTACATTTTTGGCGCGAAGTTCCAGAAGTTAACATCGACTTTCATAACTTTTATTCAATTTTTATCGATTAATTTCATATCCTTGACTGTCAAAGCTTTATTTAATGCTGTTTGGCTGTATCAAAAATGGTAGATAAAGTGGTAAAAGCTACCAAAATTATCGCGCTGCTTGAAGAGGGTTGCAGCCAATGTTTCGTAGCTAGGAGGCTAAATGTTAGTCGCTCGACAGTCCAAAGGACCTGGCAGCGATATCAGGAGACTGGTTCCGTCGAGAGAAGGCCTGGTTCTGGAAGAAAACCATGTACCCAACCACGGGATGATCGTTTTCTTGTGAGTCGCGCATTGAGAAATCGCAAATCTTCGTATGTGGATCTTAAGAACAACCTCCAAGAAGTAAGAAATGTGCATATTAGTCTATGGACGGTCAGGAGGAGGCTTCTCGCTGCCAATATACGCAGTCACCGCCCGGCCCGCGGCCCCAAATTACTCCGTGAGCACAGAGTTCACAGGCTTAGGTTCGCTAGAAATTGTGAATCATGGACTCAAAACGATTGGAATAGGGTTTTGTTCTCTGATGAAGCCAGGATATCTCTGTTCGGTGAAGATCGACGTCGGCGAGTGCTAAGAAGACAAGGAGAACGCTTTGCAGAGGCATGTTTCGAAGAAATCACACCTTATGGTGGGGGCTCTGTTATGTTTTGGGCAGGAATAAATTCAATGGATCGTACAGAGTTAGTCTTCATTGAAAACGGCTCACTGACTGGGCCTCGATACATAACGGAAGTTCTAATTTCTCATGCACAACCCGTATTGGCCGCTCTAGGTGAAGACTCGATTTTTATGGACGACAATGCTCGCGCCCACCGATCCCGCGATGTTAATGCGTATGTGCAAGAGGTCGGCATTCGTCGTTTGGATTGGCCAGCTCGAAGTCCCGACCTCAATCCCATAGAGCATGTCTGGGACGTTCTGAAACGGCGTGTGAGATCAGTACACCCGGCTCCGCAGACCATCAGAGAGCTGAAGAATGTGATTACTGCGGAGTGGGAACGTATTCCGCAAGCAAGTATCCGGGATATACTCGCTAGCATGCCCAGACGAATTCAAGCTGTGATTTTAGCTAGAGGGGGTCACACTCGATACTAAACATTTATCTGCTTTTACTTTATTAAAGAAAAACAAACAAAAAAACTTTTTTATTTTTACTTCATGAGCATATGCACTACTAGCGAATATACACTACTAGCGAGGTTTAGCATTATTTCCCATAAATTGTATCTAAATTTTATGAAATACTGATGAAAACGATTATTTTCTTATTAATTTAGCAAATTGTGTGGATAAAACTACCTATAATTATCAAACAAAGAAATATTAACATTTGAAATGGTTCATTGCTTAGGTGCCCGTTTTTTTTGCAAATGAGTTTATAATCTAACAAATAACACTTGGTATATATAAATACGTCTGCTTAGGGTGAATACGTTTCTTAATCGAATAACATTTTCCGATCAAAATCCGTTCATGTCATACGTTGATCGATTTGTTACAATCGAAATGTAATCTGACAAGGTGATTTTTCATGATCAATCTCTATGGTCCGACATTCAGTCCGATGCACGGTGCGATTCCGACACTAATCTATAATTCACAATCCATCTTGTGAAGCAGATTATTTTTACCTTAGTTAAAGAAACATGTAATAAGTTACATTTAATAATACATTTTGCAGGGATACATTTTAATAATGAAGAAAACGAGAATATGCTAAGGTTTATTTTTGATCGAAAGAAAAACTGAAAATTTTTTTACTATCTTTAATTGGTTAGTTTGTTTAATTTCTCAATTAAATGCCTAATCCCAACCAAACTTCGCCAACTTGTCCGAAGAAGACTTATTTGTATTTATAAACTTTAGCTTAACAACTTCGTTGAAATTAATGTAGATATTATTAATCTAATATACCGTGTGGTGACGGAGTAAGAATACAATTGACCACCCCCTCTCTTGCCCATGGCTATCGTAAAATACAACTAAGGAATATACATATCTTTATATATATATTTCTTGTGTGCGTGTGTATGTCACTGAACTCCTCCTAGACGGCTGGACCGATTTTTATGAAATTTTTTGTGTGAGTTCAAGGGGATTCGAGGATGGTTTAGATTCACAATTGGACCCGGTAGGTGGCGCTATTCAGGCAGGACAATAACGTAACTTGAGAACGACTTTACTGATTCCTTCCATCTTTCTTTTTAATTTTTCTTTTACTTTAAGAAAGGCCTTTACGGGAAAAAAAATAGAAAGTTACGCAGAAAATCAGAAAAATTTAAAAAAACTTAACGACTAGGTATCTAGGTTATTTATCTATACTGGAACTAAACGGCTGGATGGATTTGTATGATTTTTTGTGAATACATACAAGTGCCTGGATGATTTAGATTCACAAATCAGCCCGGCAGATGGCGCTGCAGTCGGTCAGTCCATGTTACTGCAGTCGATTTCAAGATTTCCTTTTATTTTATTTGAACAGAACAACGTCTGTTGGGTCAGCTAGTTATGCATATATTATCTATGCAAGAGAAGGAAAACTCGTAACAAAACTCTATACCATCACGTCTGACCAATGTTTTATAGTAGGTCAATTTCTCTGCTATAATGAAGGAGGCCCAAGCTCAACAGTGGAACGTATATGGGCGGAGGTTATATGATGATATTCGACCAAATTGCTTTACCAGTATAAAAGTAAACATTAAGCTACTTCAAATTAACAGATTACATTCCTTCAGACGTTCTGGCATAATTGAATAACAAATATCCAAAATTTCGCATTTATAATCATCATTATTTTAGCTCATATACGCTCCACTGCTAGGCTCGAATCTCCTACATCATAGGAGCTAAACCAACCCACTATACGCTACTGGTCAGACGCCTTGGTATAGTATTTCATTTCGAGTTTTCCTTCTCTAGATGTTGATATCATATGCATATAATATCCCGTAATTGTCTTATACGAGGTGTCTTATTGTCTAGGTGGACCGACGACCTGGTGAAAGTTGCTGGGCGTCGTTGGATGCAGGCGACACAAAACCGCACTTTGTGGCGTAACATTAGGGAAGCCTACGTCCAGCAGTGGACGGCGATAGGCTGAAATGATGACGATGATGTCTTATACGACAGCCATAGACAAGAAATAGGTGGCGACACATAGTATTCTTATTGTGTAGTATATAGTATTATGTATCCTTACTAATATTATAAATGCGAAAGTAACTCTGTCTGTCTGTCTGTCTGTCTGTCTGTCTGTCTGCTACGCTTTCACGTCTAAACCACTGGACCGATTTTGATGAAATTTGGTACAGAGATGGACTAAAGCTTGAGAAAGGACATAGGCTACTTTTTATCGCGAAAAAATGGGTATAAGGGGTTGAAATAGGGGATGACATTTTGTATGGAAATTCGTCATTTTCGATGATAGAACCACGAATCTTTGTATTAAGGCACCTGACAATAAATAAATAAATATTCGTTCAAGCGTTTTGGAAATTTCATTTACATGGGGATGAAATTCAACCCCTAAAATATCAAAAAGCATACAGCCGAAACCACTGGGCCTAGAAACGTATTTTTTTTTTACACCATCGTATTTCTTGGGGTACACGAGCACTAGCAAAGGATTTTTGGGAATTCACCCCCTTAAGGGGGTGAAAAACATATAGTCTTTCACGTCTAAACCGATTTTGATGAAATTTGGTACAGAGATGGACTAAAGCTTGAGAAAGGACATAGGCTACTTTTTATCGCAAAAAAATGGGTATAAGGGGTTGAAATAGGGGATGATATTTTGTATGGAAATTCGTCATTTTTGATGATAGAACCGTGAATCTTTGTATTAAGGCACCTGATAATAAATAAATATTCGTTCTAGCGTTTTGGTAGTTTCACTTACATGGGGATGAAATTCAACCCCTAAAATACCAAAAGCATACAGCCGAAACCACTGGGCCTAGAAACGTATTTTTTTTTACACCATCGTATTTCTTGGGGTGCACGAGTACTAGCAAAGGATTTTTGGAAATTCACCCCTTTAAGGGGTTGAAAAGCAAATAGCCTTTCACGTCGAAACCGATTTTGATGAAATTTGGTACAGAGATGGACTAAAGCTTGACAAAGGACATGGGCTACTTTTTATCGCGAAAAAATGGGTATAAGGGGTTGAAATAGGGGATGACATTTTGTATGGACATTCGTCATTTTCGATGATAGAACCACGAATCTTTGTATTAAGGCACCTGACAATAAATAAATAAATATTCGTTCAAGCGTTTTGGAAATTTCATTTACATGGGGATGAACCCTTTAAGGGGTTGAAAAGCATATAGCCTTTCACGTCGAAACCGATTTTGATGAAATTTGGTACAAAGATGGACTAAAGCTTGAGAAAGGATATAGGCTACTTTTTATCGCAAAAAATGGGTATAAGGGGTTGAAATAGGGGATGATATTTGGTATGGAAATTCGTCATTTTCGATGATCGAACCACAAATCTTTGTATTGAGGCACCTAATAATAAATAAATAATTATTCGCTCAAGCGTTTTGGAAATTCCATTTACATGGGGATGAAATTCAACCCCTAAAATACCAAAAAGCATACAGCCGAAACCACTGGGCATGGAAACGTATTTTTTTTTTACACCATCGTATTTCTTAGGGTGCACGAGTACTAGCAAAGGATTTTTGGAAATTCACCCCCTTAAGGGGGTGAAAAGCATATAGCCTCTCACGTCTAAGCCGATTTTGATGAAATTTGATACAGAGATGGACTGAAGCTTGAGAAAGGATATAGGCTACTTTTTATTGGGAAAAATGGGTATAAGGGGTTGAAATAGGGGATGATATTTTGTATGGAAATTCGTCATTTTCGGTGATAGAACCGTGAATCTTTGTATGAAGGCACCTGATAATAAATAAATAAATATTCGTTCTAGCGTTTTGGTAGTTTCACTTACATAGGGATGAAATTCAACCCCTAAAATACCAAAAAGCATACAGCCGAAACCACTGGGCCTAGAAACGTATTTTTTTTACACCATCGTATTTCTTGGGGTGCACGAGTACTAGCAAAGGATTTTTGGTAATTCACCTCCCTAAGGGGTTGAAAAGCACAAGTAACCCTGCTCCGGTGGTCGGTCCAACGACGAAGGCGACGTGGTGTTCGGGTGGGTTGCGGGTGTTGCGTGCTTACGCCCCTCTGTCGCCCCGGACGAAGTGGTGCGAGGAACGCGCTGACCACAGTTCACCCCAAAAAAAAAGGGGATTGAAAAGCATATAGTCTTTCACGTCGAAACCACTTAACCGATTTTGATGAAATTTGGTACAGAGATGAACTAAAGCTTGAGAAAGTATATAAGGCTACTTTTTATTGCGAAAAAATAGGTATAAGGGGTTGAAATAGGGGAAAGTATTTTCTTTTTACGTCGTCTTATTTCTTGGGGTACACGAGCACTAGCAAAGGATTTTTGGAAAATCACCCCCTTAAGTGAGTGAAAAGCGTATACACTTTCTATGCAATTCTCTTTCCTTTGTTTTAAGTGAGCTCTAAGAAATTATTTTATTAAAATCAACTCCTAAAGGGGTGCAAAATATATAGCCGAAATCATTAGGCCTAGAAACATGGAATTTTGTATAAAGTTTCCTTTCTTGGGGGAAGAGAAATTGTTGCAATTTTAGCCCTAAGGGGGTGAAAAGCGTTTAACCGAAATCACTGAGCCTAGGAAGGATCATTTTAGTACACGGTTGGCTTTCTTGGATTACCCCCAGATTTTCTTAGTGCTCACTTACCAAGCACTATGAAAAAAAAAATTTTGGCAAGGATAAGCGAGCTCTAACAAAGAATTTTTGGCAATTCAACCCCTAAGAGGGTGAAAGCGTATAGCCAAAGATACCGGGCCTAAGAATGTGAAATTTTGTATACCGATTTCGGTTATTTGGGGTAAGCACGCACTAAGAAACAATTTTGGGCTGCCCCAAAAGGATAATACGCATATAGTCGAAGACACCCAGCCAATGATATATCATCATTATCTTGCTCTTATCCTAATTACTTTGGATCGACGCGATATGTAGGTAGGGTACCTACTACTGCCATCGTAGATATATTGCAAAGGTTCTAGCAACATTTTATGACCTGGCCGACATTGTTGGCCAGACGGCATCACCAATTGGTCCAGGTCGATGTAAATCTTTGTCTTAGTAGTATTTTGCGACACCCACGAACAATGAAAACGTGTTAATATTTCTAGCAGCTACCAGACAGTAAGTTACAATCAAAATATTATTACAATTTTCTATCTCTACTAATAAATAAATTTGAAGCGTCTGTTTGTCTATCAAAATAATAGGTTTTATTTATGCTCACACAATACGGTCCAAATTTTTTTGTCTGTCTGTCTATTCGTTACAGGTAATCTTCAAAATGGCTGGACCGATATTGATTATATTTTACCATCAGGTCTACCAGTCGTACATAAGGAATAACTTAGACTATTTTATCTCAGGCTATATTTTATCCCGGTGTGGATGAATTAAGTCGATTTTAAAATTATTTCACTAATGGAAAGCTATTTTTAAGCGAGTAACATATTTAAGCTATTTTTATCCCGATATTCCTACGGGATCGGGTACAATGCCGGTGAAATCACGGGAATCACGGTTTAAAAAATTAATTCACTAATGAAAAGCTATATTATCAGTGAATACCATATAAAGGCTATTTTCATCCCGGTATTTGCCCAGGAACGACAACTATACCGGGGGATGTTGACCAATTTTTAAAATTCTTTCACCAATGGAAAGCTACTTATGTTGTCAGCGAGTAGCATAGGCAATTTATATCTCTGATATTTCTGGGATTTATATATTTTTTTTTACCCATGTAAATTTATAATATCAGCAAGTTACATAGGCATTTTTTATCTCGGTATTGGCATGGGAATGGGGTCTACGTGAATGAAACTGCGGGTGTTTGATTGATATAATTTTTTTTTTTCACCAATGGAAAAGTACGTTATCAGAGACTAAGGAAAGGCCACAATACCATCGTATTTGCACGGCAATCTGAACTACAAGGCTGGAAGTAATATTCAAATGTGAAAGTTTGTGAAGATATTTGGATGTTTGTTACTCAATCACGCTTAAACTGTTGAGCAGATTTAGATGAAAATTGACACGTAGATAGAGTATTTCTTAAGTTAAGAAATGTAATACTTTTTATGTCGATAATATTCTTTGCGATAATAGTTCAATATGCAAGTAAATTTTTACGCGGGCGAAGCCGCGGGCAAAAGCTAGTGTAGGATAAATTAAAATTTCAGTCACTCAAAACTCTCTTAAGTTCCTCAAGAGACTTTCTAGTTTACGATGAAGAAGATAAAATGTTCATAAGCAATTTATAAAAACGAACGATCGCTGAAATAATAATGATATCGAGGATAAAATAAACTTCAACATACTATATTGTTTAAAATTGTAGTAATTTTATGTGCTGTTTAAACTAATGGTGAGTTTCGAGGTTTCCACGACATAAAACCCAAATACATTTGACCAGCGTAGTATGGTAGATCAATTTTCCTTCCACAGTGGAGGAGTTCTGAGCCCAACAGTGGGATGTGTACAATCTGAAATGGTGATGATGATGTACCAATCCTCCCTAATTCTATCCCTACATAAACCTAATGACATTCAATGTTAGGATAGTTAGTACTGGAAATAAACCTAAGATAGGGATAATATCATATTTCCATGCTTAATAGGTTGACGATCGAATTGGTTTTATAACTTTTTCAGGCAACTACTGCTGTTCATTGTCTTAGTAAACCATCAGCTCATTTTTGCATTTCCCATGATAATGACCGTAGGAGTTAGTCCAAAAGTAAGGTTTGTGTGGTATTGTTTCCTTAAACCGTCACAACACCATACATTATATAAATATTGTAAAATTTTTATTACACAATTGTCAGTAGTCACACCGGAGCCGGACAGGAAGACAATAAGTTCACTAATTTATTTCGAGGGTCTCAAATGATAAATGTCAAAATGTATTAGTAATATTTAAAACCTATTCATTTGATGTTAAAGTTCGTGAGTATATAAATAAAAGCATAAATCGAATAGAAAAATATAAAGTAATGACGGAATGTCTTTATTCAGAATCATTTTCTATAAAATATACCAAGTATTGTGTTATATTTATGTTTTCAACAAAGTCAATAGAGATTTAAAAACTACTAACTTGAAATGGTTTATTAAATTCTTACATGTAGCATCTAAATCTTTGAACTACGGCAATAAATCACGAAAGAATTGTAACTTTTGCACGAGTTAACCGATGACTAAACTTTGCCACAAGAAGAAAACTATTGTTACAACGTTCGGAAGTCTTCGGTAGCATTCGTAATTTATCTCCAAGATACTGTCCTCGTCATAAGTCATGTAGCACTCGACAAAAACTCGTCGAGACGCCGCTGGTACCCTGCTAAGTGAAACGTAATTGTTGTGACTTTAATATCTTTCACGTAGCTGCACGTTCCCTTCATTTCTTATTAGTTAAGCGATTACAGGAAAAAATCTTCATTTATATTGTATTTTGGAAACATGAAAATAAAAGAGTTTTTGTATTAACAGTAGTTAGATATAATATTAGATTAATAAATTACGTCTTCCGTGTGGTGACGGAATAAAAAAACAATTGCCCATCCCCTTTCTTACCCCTGGGTGTCGTAAAAGACGACTAAAGGATTATAATCGCGACGGACAACTCGAAATAAAATCCTATACCAACTCTTGAAGTGGGACTAATATGAGTCGTAATAATGATGAATCATCATCATCTCAGCCCAAATACGTCCCACTGTTGCCAGTTCCATAGTGTGTCTATGGGAGGAGAAATTAGCCTATTACCGCGCCGGTCAAACGGGTTGGTTATATATATAAGGTTTTGTTTTGAGTTTTCCTTCTCTTGCATAGATGTTATATGCATATTATATCCCTTAGTCGTCTTTTACGACCGCAGGCAAGAGAGGGGGTATTGAATTGTATTCTTACTCTGTCACCACACGGAAAGTACCTAATGAGGAATGATGATGATGAAATAAGAAATGAATGGTGATGAAATTACACAGCAAAAAATTGATACTTATTGTAACGTATATTAGAAAAATAATATAATATTAAAATCATAGTTTCATAATCATAAGAAATCGTTGCGAGTGTGAAAATAGAGTCTTAATGATCTTAATTGAGAAAAATATATTGATGTGGTAAGTACCTCAAATAATCCGTTGACGATTGTCGATCTTGAGGTCGAATCTTGCGTGACCAAGAAAGAAAGTTATTGAAATTTGTTCCGGAATTTGTTGATTTGCAAGATTTTTCTAATAAAGTTTTTTTTTTTATTGCTGTTAGTGCCAAGATAGGAAACAAAACACCTGATAGTAACTGATACTGCTGCTGATGGACCTTAATTAGACCATTGCCTACCGTGAAGAAAGTGAAGAGAGTATGCATGCGTGCAATGAGGCTTGGTAATACTAAAGGCATCACCAACGCTCACCATACACAAACACCCTCAGAAAGTACCGGCTCTCACTCGTTCACCGAATGAAGTGCAGGATCAAATTGCTACTTAGATGTCGAGTAATTTAAGTCTAAATTCTCTATCCTTAAATTATGTGTGGTCGGCCCAACGACGAAGGCGAGGTGGTTTTCGGGTGGGTTGCGGAAGTTGCGTGCTTAAGCCCCTCTGTCGCCCCGGATGGGGTAGTGCGGAGGCACGCCAACCGCAGCCAACCCAAAAAAAAAAAAAAAAAAAAAACTTTAAATTATGTCAGTATAGCCTGGCCTATTTTCGTTAATATTCTCGTCCTGCATCTTACGGACTAAAAATAACATCGTGCTACATCTGTAATCGAAGTAACTATAATTCTATTAGAAATATTCAAGTATTTTATTTTCAAGTACATAGTAGTAATAACGCGTAGTATTTATATAGATGTGTGTAATAGATAGTAATTCTCTTAAATTTTATTATCTTCATCATCATCATCGCAGCTTACATACGTCCCACTGTTGGGCACGGGGCTCCTCCACAACGGGAGGGAATTTATCCTACCATACCGTGCTGGTAAGACATGTTGGCATAGGGTTTTATTTCGAGTTTTCCTTCTCTTACACAGATCTTATGTGCATATTATATCCCTTAGTCGTCTTTTACGACATCCACGGGCAAGATAGGGAGTGGTGAATTTTATTCTTAATCCGTCACCACACGGAATTTATGATATTATCTTTTGAGATTAAATATTTAGACTATGTAAAATCGATGTATTACTCTTTTAGTTGTTCTTAGGAAGTTAAAAGTCTATAAAAATATATTTTGGACGGCTAATAAAGCCACCATAAACAACAACACTCAATAATCCATAGTCCCTTCACAATAATTTATGCTTTGTTCCCTCTATTTCGTTACATAAACACCATGTACTCACCCCTATTGTATAGGGATGATAAATTAGCAGCTTACCTGTCAGGGATTAAGCCTATACGATCGACACCCCTAGTTTGTAATGTTTTTATTTGCATGATGGCTTGATTATATGAACAAAAGGATATTTGAATATGTCGTTCTGAAGTGGATAAATTTGTTTAACTTAATTGTATTACTGTATCTGTATACAACGGCCTCTATCTAATAACGTGTTAAGAATATGTCTCCTATATCGTGGAAGGTACTTTTCCGTGTGGTGATTGTGTTTTACATGGTCAATACACGACAAAGATACTTTAAAGATCAATAAGCTGACGAATGGACAGGTCACTTATATGTAGTAATTGTTCGCCCAAACCCTAGAACCTCAGGATCAGAATTTAATTGCATATTTTGCAATGAAACATTCTGGAATATAAGTCTTAAAAACATTAAGAATATCAAATTTAACTAATACCGTAGTGTTTATGAAATAAAATAGTTTTAACGTATTTGATAGAGTTATAATTATGTTTAACTATCTCAGCGTCTGGAATACTCTTCAATATTCCTGGTCTGGAAAGAACTAAAGAAAGAACCAAGAAAAAGAAAAGGTGTTTATTAATATATACCAAATTTCATATTAAAATCTTTAATATATATTGGTACACTTTTTTGCGTAGTAATAATTAAAAATATGCACCTTTTTAATTAGATGTGTGTAGCTTATAATCCTCATTCATAGAGGCTTTTATTAAAAACGCTCAGTAAGTCTAACAACCATAAAAGCTGTTCATTTTGTAACGAGTAGGTATATGGCGGATATTTCAATATCACGTCCTAGTTATTTTAATTCGTGTATTAATTATTCATATATGTTTTGACTTGCAAATATTAAACATATTTAAGAACCGTTAAAGATCGAGTTTAACGGTTCTCACATATACTTTTAGTTAATTTATAGTAAAACTATTCTGTTTATCTCTTATATACATTAAAATCCTTTTTACATACAGAATTATGGATTAATCTCTGTAAATAATGGTTCTGTCTGTTAACTTGTTTGAATATGGCATTAAAACCTACCATGTTTGGCAGGTTAAACATTAAAACCCGAGCCAGCCATTGAGCTCAAGGAATCGATACCAGTGGTGAGTTCAAAAGAAATAGAGAAGCAAGTGTAGTGACGAAATAAGAATACAATACAACATCCCATTTCTTGCCCATGCGTGTGTCATAAAAGACGACTAAAGGATTATAGTATGCATACATCGTCTATTAGTATGCAAGAGAAAGAAAACTCGAAATGAAACACTATACCAACCCGTCTGATTCGCGTGGTATAGTAGGTCAATTTCCCTCCGATTGTGGAGGAGGCTCGAGGCTCGCAGTGGGACGTATATGAGTTGTGATGATGATGATGATGTGGGAGGGAATACGGCAGGTTATGGGACTGCGCACCACCCTTCCGTCACCTCGAATGGATTAGATGTGCTATATCCAGAACATAATCTGCCAAAAAATGTAAACATCCAGTAAATACGCGTTTCTTCTTTTCTTTGTTTTTCTCGACCTACATACGTCCCACTAGTACATTAAACTCTTTCAGATGAGATAAATTTATATACTACGCCATGCTGGCTAGGCGAGTTGGCTACGGCTTTATTTGGAGTTTTATTTCAAGTGACGTTATTTGACTGTAGAACTCAGAAACGAAGAAATAGTGACCATTATATTCTTACTTCGTCTTCATAAAAATTAATACGTCCATACGACATAAAATATGCATAAAATAAATAGTAAAAGTAAAAGAAGCTACTATTCTTTTACAGACTATTTATCTAGTAGCTAAATGCTGATCATAAGCCAGTGGATTTTTGTTTTACACACAACATTTTACACTTGCAAATAAAGCGTTATATCGCGGCAAACATTATAAACAAAAAGTTTTGACTATAAATCACATACATACTCAAAGCAACAATTTGTGAAGCGCACAAAAAAATTAATACGTTGGATTCCTACTCAAAGGAATAAGTAATCGTATCACTGTACCAATCAGAAACTCAATTGAAAGCCAGCAAATTTTCAATATATAATTTGACACCATAAATTTCTCATTAAAATCATCAAAGCGTAGTCGCTTCTATATAAGAAAGGAAAAGAAAAAGATTTGATTTCAGCAAAAAGGCACAGAAAAAAAACATAATTAATGCCTTAAAAAGAACTAAAATAAATCTTGATCATTTTATAAATATTCCGTTATGCCAGCAAACGGAATTTTTAATAAATGCCTATAGGTATTTATTGCAAATTACCTTATATTATTATTTTATGTACATATTCTGAGGGCTGATGTTTACACAAAAAACAAGAGGGGAAGAATCGCTGAGAGAAATATTTTCAGTTCATCAAAGTCATTAACCCTTACCTATAGATAGCTCTTACCTATAGATAGTTATAGAGACCTATGTAGCTGCAAAAGTTAAAAAGATTCGATGCTAATGTATATACCACTGTCAGTCTATACATCCTCATGTATTTATAATAGTTCACACCTATACATATTGTCATTGTTAAAGGCAACAAGAACAGCATATCTTATACACGCTTCATCGAGTATCTGACAAAGCTTTGTAACGTTTGATGACTGTCAAAGCTTTGCATACAGTATGTTGAGTTTATTTAAGAATAAAAAACAAGAAGTTTTCTTATTATTTCGTAAGATATCTAGACCAATCTACGGAACATACGTAGCCTGAATAAGAGTTCGATTTAATTATATAAGTACTTTTCCGTGCGGTGACGGAATGAGAATACAATTCACCACTCCCGATCTTGCCCGTGGATGTCGTAAAAGACGACTAAAGGTTGAAACTCCGTCTATTTAGTTTTTACCCACCTAATAAATCTGCAATTATAGCCGGAGATCTCCGTCTATATCTTATCATACTGCTTCTTTTTCTCGTATAAGATTTAATATCTGTTTTTTGTGTGACTACAGTTGTTAACTGTAGATGGCTATGATAATTTAAACCGGACTGTTGGGTGAGCAATGATGATTTTGTGTGTCTAGTTGTTAATCATAAATGATTATACTAATATAGGCCGGTTAATTGGGTGAGCGCTGAGAGCTCTCAGCAGATTTAATATATAGACAGACGTTGTGATGTTTATTTCTAACTAAATGAAAGTGAAGTCTTGAATTTAGTGTATAGAGTATGCAAAATAATGTAATTATTCACTGTTCAAAATGGCCATGAGTATAAGAGTGGATAGAGAAAGCTTTTTTTTGGTAGGCTATGATCTGGACACACCTCGCTCAATCTGTCCGGGGCGGTGCGGCTTCATAATCTACTGCATTCCTTCCCTATCGCCATTGGACGTACTACTGTTATCGATTCCTTGACTTCCGTGGCAAACCCGGCGGGATACTCTATCGGGTACCGTCCCCTTCAATGCCCCGGTAAGAAAGACAATCTTGCTGGAGCGTCGCCCTCACGCAGTCGGCCTCTATGCGGATGGCGGACTAAACCCCAATCCGTCCACCCTGGAGGCTGATTGGATGGGTGGATGGATGCAAATAATAACATATGAAGCATTCTAAGTTGTATATAATATTTAAACAAACAAATCGTCCCTTTTTAAATACAATTTACGAAAAGCTGGTTTTAGACGCATTAATTAAAAGTCACGTAACCCTAACTTTTTTTAACCGTAATTTCGGTAATTAATATAAAACTGTAAATTCAGAAAAATGTTACAAGTCACGTTTCGGTGAAAATGCCTCGTGTTACAATATTATAATCTCGGTGTCATCCCAGCTTAAGTTAACCTCTCTCAAGCACAGAACCAGTTTCAACGTCCGGGGCAAATTGTGTTTCGGCAGTTTACGCACGTCATTTAAATTTCTCGGCTGGACTCGGCTATACTATATCTTAATGTTTTATTGATAAAGGCAGGTGTTTTAAAAGTCAGCACTCACGTCTTAAATTGTTGATAATATTAAATGTGTTTTTAGAATATGTCCCTCTTATAGCCAACAAATAGTCTTTAAATTCTTTAGGCGTGAACCTCCTTCATAATGGGAGAGAAATTTCTTTACTATAGCGAGCCAGTCAGACGAGTTCATGTAGGATTTTATTTGGAGTTATTCTTCTCCCACATAAATTCTGTATACATATTATAAGCCTTAATCGTCCTTTATTACATTCATAAGAAAAATAGAGGGTGGTAAGTTGTATTCGTAATCCATCACCACATGGAAATAACATGCCATATTTGCACTGTGAAATGAATTTGCTGACGACAGAAAAAACATCAGTAGTAAGGAGAGCTTACCCGTTAATATCATCTGGCAAGGGAAAAAAATTCACAAAATTTTAAAAAGCAATTAAAATTATAAATGGTAATTTACTTAATATTTCACTTAATATTTTATGTAGTTTGCGTAACTGTAACTTAGATATAATAATTTCAAACATAAGAAAACAATAAATGTAACTTAAAATGCCTAATAGATTTCTGTAACAATGTAATGTTCCCATAATTACAATATAGATAAAAGAAATTAACATTAAAATATAATATTCAAGTGTTAAGAGCAAACGACCTATTATTAACAAGACAGAGACCACCTTTATTGCAAACTTAGGTATACATATTAAAATATCTTCGTATTTTTAAATTAACACAGCACGGACAAAATCGAATATCATGGTCACGGCTCATTATGTCTCACTATTGGGCTTGAGTCTCCTCCACAATGGGGGGAAATTGACCTACTACACCACGCTGGTCAGACGTGTTGTTATAGTTTTATTTCAAGTTTTCCTTGTTTTGCATAAATTTTATACGCATATTATCCCTTAGTTGACTTTTACGACATCCACAGACAAGAAAGGGGATGGTGAATTGTATTCTGACTCCGTCCCTACACGGAAAATACCGCGTAGATTTCTGTAAAACAATGTAACGTTCCCATAACTACAACATAGGTTAAAGAAAATGTAATTAGCTTTAAAATATAATATCCAAGTGTGAAGAGCAAAAGACTTATTATTAATATGAGAGAGTCCACCTTTATTGCAAACTTAGGTATATCAAAATCACAGAAATATTAATACTTTAGAAAGGCCATTCGGCTGATTTTGTTCGAAAACCAGCGTGGCATAATTACTCCCTCCCGCTGATGTTAACACATATGCAAGGTCTATGCTTACAATAATTTCACACACTAACATAACACACACACATCAATTTCGAAGCTGCAGTTGGTACACAAACTATAACTAAGTTCTGTAGGCAACGTATGCTCACATATAAAAAAGCACATGTACGCTAGTGCTTGCCATGGTCGATATACTACACGATATTTATTTAGCCTGTTTTATCGAAACAAAAATATTAATGCCTTTAAATTAAGCACTTACTTGTGTGATGTGTTGAAGTTATTTGTAATGCAAGTCAGTAATTTAACAGTAAAATCATGCAAACTCCTCAATATACTCTGTATAGGTGACAGAAAATTTAAGTGCTATAATAAATTACGTAAGCGAGTAGCGATTTGTATATTATATTGTTCCCATTTCAGATTGCCCGTTTCAGGATGAAGTCGGGCAATCATAAATCAAATACAAACGCGATATAATCCGTATAAGTAGTTTTATTTACAAGTAGCAACCTGCCCTCGGTTCGCTTCGGTTATAGGTTATAGTCGTTTTACCCGCGTAGTTCCTATATAGCCTAGTTTACGCCCTGATATTATAGCTTTCTATTGGTGAAAGAATTTTTCAAATCGGTCCAGCCGTTTTGAAGATTACCCGGAACAAACAGACAGAAAGACAGACAAAAAATTTGAATTGCTATTTTAGGCATAGGTGTCGTGCAAATAACCGTGTGAGCATGAAAAAAGCCTATTATTTTGACATTACAAACAGACACTCCAATTTTATTTATTGGTATAGATGTGAAGTGCTCGCGTAGGTATCAGATATCATTCTTAAAATATGTTAAAATATTATTGTTTATTGAAATTCGGTTTATTTTTATTAGTGCTATTATTTAACTTAAAAAACAAAACAGTTATTTAATTTTTTTTATACACTGCTACTGCTACTTGTTAGTACATTTTTTTTATTGTAAACAAAAATGTACTAACATTATCCGTGTGGTGACGGAATAATATTACGGTATAAGGGGCTATAGAATTATTAAATAAAGTGTTCTATCTTCTATTAGTTATTTATTTCTTTAGCACATCTTAAAAATACTACTGTACACCGGCGCCATTAAAAAAACAAGAGACAAGGGAACATAGAGAGCTTATTCGAATGACCAATAATGTTGACATTGACAAGTGACATTTTACTATTCTACGTTCCACAGTCTATGCTAACATTCATTGCTTTCCAACACCCTTCCTCAATGAATGCTATGTACCTACTCTGTAACTAAAATTTTATTAACTTTGAATACAACTTTACTTTATAACTTCAAACATAAATTTTAACAAAGAACAGATTTGTTTCTACTTAACTAGCATTTATTTATAATTAGTACAACATTAGTAACTGTTTATAGGTACTCCGCTACCTTTGCAAATTAAAATTATAGTTTTACAAAATAAAACTAAGTAGACTTTACCACCTTATACAAAAAAAAAACATATTTTCTCCATACAACATGAAGACAACTTTTAAGCACATATCTTATTTTATAAGAACTTTGTAACTTACTGATTCATTTCTTTAAATTTAAACCATGACATAGATTTTCCAATAAAGTTTTGTTTAAACTTTTTGTACATAAATCTGCTAGTTGTTCTTTGGTACTTACATATTTCAACATTACAATTTTCATCTTAACTTTTTCTCTTACAAAATGATATTTTAAATCAATGTGTTTCAGTCTTTTATGGTATTTTGGATTCTTTGCAACATGAATAGCTGATTGGTTATCAATGTTCATTACAAAGCTTTGAAATTTAATCCCAATTTCTAACAACAAATTTCTGATCCAACAACCTTCTGCTACTGCTTTTCCTAACGCTACATACTCAGATTCTGTTGAGGATAAAGCTACACATTGCTGTTTCGAACTGTACCATGAAACTGTACATCCATAAACCTTCATTATACATCCCGAGGTTGATTTCCTATCATCTTTTTCACCTCCCCAACTTGCATCTGTAAAGCCTAACAAAGGTTCATCTGTATTCTTTTTATATATTAGTTTGTAATTTAGAGTGCCTTTAATATATCTTAATACTCGTTTCAATGCTTTCCATAAATTGATAGTTGCAAAACCTTGATAACGGCTCAAATAACTTATTACATAACACAAGTCTGGTCTGGTTCCTAACATGGCATACATTAGACTTCCTATCAATGCCCTACATTGTGTAATAAGCTTTTTATCTGGTGTTGCTTCTTTTTCTATTTCTAAACCTTGTTCCATTGGTGTGGATATAGGATTGCAATTATCCATTTTATACCTTCTTAATATGTCTTGTAGATATTCTTTTTGCTCTAGTTCTATACAATCTTTTCTTCTATTTATGTTGATCCCCAAGTACTTATTCTCTGAGCTTCCTAAATCTGTCATTTGAAATCTTCTTTGTAATGATTTCTGTAGTTCTTGAATGTGATTTCTATTCTCTCCCATAATCAAAAAATCATCAACATATAATATCACATAAAACTTTTCATTTCTTTTGTAATATAGACAGTAGTCTGCTTCGCTTCTTATAAACCCTTCCTGCATCATAAAGCTGTTGAATTTTTCATTCCAATTCTTTGGAGATTTCTTTAATCCATATAATGATTTTTTTAGTTTTAATACTTTGCCCTCACATCTTGTTATCCCTTCTGGTATTTTCAAATACACTTCTTCTTCTATATCACTGTAAAGGAATGCACTCTTTACATCCATCTGGGTTATATCTAAGTCATACTTGTTGGCTATGGATAATAGAATTCTTAAGGTGGGTAGCTTTGCCACTGGAGCGTAAATCTCAGAGTGATCAAAACTATCTTTCTGTTGAAAACCTCTTGCTACGAGTCTGGCTTTGTGTATTTCTTTATCTTTATCTCCTTTCTTAATCTTAAAAACCCATTTTGCATCTATTACTTTCTTTCCTTCTGGTAACTTTGTCACTATCCATGTATTATTTTTTTTTAAAGAATTCAACTCTTTTTCTATTGCCTCTGTCCATTTTTGTGAGTCTTTGCTTTTCATAGCTAATTCGTAAGTCAACTGTTCTTCATTTATCGCTGCATATAAATAATAATCATCAAATCTTTTAGGTTTATTTACTACTCTTGTCCGTGTTTTCCTCTGTCCGCTATCTTCTGTATCTTCATCAGTCTCTTCATCTTCTTCCGGTTCGTATGCGCTTGTTTCAAAGAATGTTTCCTCTTGATCTTCTTCTACTCTCTGTTCTACATCTTCTAACTGTCTTCTGTCTTCTATTCTATCTATCTGTTCTTCTTCTCTTTCTGTCCGTTCTTCTTCTCTATCTGTCTCTGTGTCCTCTATCTGTATATATTCTGAATTTCCTCTTTGTTGATGCTGTATTTCTTTACTTTCAGGCTCTTCTTTTATAAATGTTACATCTCTATATGTTTCCACTATTCTTGTATTTGGTGTCCAAACTCTGTATCCTTTGCTGTCAATACCATATCCTACAAATATACCTCTCTTGCTCTTTGGATCCCACTTTCGCCTTGATTCTTCTGGAATATGTATAGATACTTCAGTTCCAAACGTCTTCAGCTCATGCATATTATAATCTCGTTTATGTATCAGCTCGAATGATGTTTTATCCTGTGTTCTCGAATTTCCAGTTCTATTTATTGTGTATACTGCTGTACTTACCGCCTCAGCCCATAGACTCTTCTGTAATTTCTTTGCCTGTAACATTGTTCTAGCAGCTTCTACTATTGTTTGCATTTCCCGTTCTACTCTTCCATTTTGTTCCGGAGTGTATGGCACTGTTTTTTGATGAATGATCCCCTCTCTGTTAAAGTATGACTCTAATTCCTTGTTTATAAATTCTGTTCCATTGTCTGACCTAAAGCGTTTTATTTTAAATCCTGTCTCTGTGTGAAACCTCAGTACAAAGTTTTTGACTATACTACTGACTTCACTCTTATTTTTCAGAAAGTATACATACCTGTAGCTGCTGTAGTCATCTTTCATTAATAAAAAATATCTTGAACCTCCTAATGATTCACTCTCCATTGGACCGCAGAGATCCATGTGTACTAGTTCTCCAGGCAATGCTGATGTATTTGAACTTTTTTGAAACGGTAACCTGTGCTGCTTTCCCTCTAAACATGGTAAACATTGATAATCAGTCTGTTCCTCAAATTTAATATTATTCCTCTTTAAAATTTTTGTAACCTGTTTATAATTTTGGTGAGCTAATCTCTCATGCCACTCTGTCAATGAAGCTACTGATGTTACTGCTATTGTTTTACTATCATATTTGAAATTCATTACAAAAATTTTCATCTCTTTTTGCAATGCAAATCACTTTGGCATTTTCTAAAAATTCACAAACATCCTTTTTAAATGACATGACATAACCTCTATCTACAGCACATCTAGCCGAGAATAAATTAGCTTTCAAGTCTGGTACATGTAACACTTTCTTTAAAATTGAGGGATAATTGTTGTTACCGACCAATGCACCAACTTTAATATCACCTACCCCTGACACTGTGAGCTTACTGCCATCTCCAATAATTATGAATTTACTGCTTACCTCTGTGTAGTTGTGAAACAACATCCTATCCTTACACATATGGTCGCTTGCACCTGTATCTAAAATCCAGGTATTTTGTTGTTCATTTGCTAGTGTTATGTACGCCCTGTCAACATTTTCATTCTTACTTTTATTTCTACTGTAACAGTCTTTATATAAATGTCCTGGTTTACCACAATAGTTGCACTTTCTTAATCTACAGTCACGCTTGAAATGTCCAATTTTTCCACATGAATAACACTTTGCTTGTTCCTTCTTCTTTTCTGTAGTATGCCGCTGTTGACCCTTCTTTGCTGCTGTAAGCGCTGTTGACGTCTCTCTCCTATCTGAATCTATGCCTTGAATGCGCTCTTCTTCTACTAACAGTCGTGCAGTTAAATGTTCCAGTGTCTGTTCGGTGTCCGGGACGGATTCCCAGGCCGACACAAAATATCTGTAATCTTCGGGGAGGCTCATTACTACTTTAGTTATTACCATCTTTTCTGATATTTTTTCACCGAATCCTTCTAATTTATGTACTATATCTTCAATTTTCGCAATAAACTTTGCCATTGGCGATTCAAATTTTTGATTGTAGAATTGCTGTTGTACTAAGTGGATGCCAACCTTAGACTTGGATTCATATATTGTTTGCAGCTTCTCCCACATTTTTTTGCGCTGTTGCAAGTCACTAAGAAGGTTAAAACGTTTTCGTCAACATGGGTCACAATAACCTCTTGCGCCTTCGTGTCTTTTTCTTCACACTTCGCATCTTGTTTTTGATCAGTTATTACGTCATATAATCCCTTTGCTCTCAATATTATGGATATTTGAAACTTCCATGCCGCCCAATTGTCACCTTTCAATATAATCGCGCGATCCATTTTTTTTTTGCAAAATGACGCCACGCTTCCACGACAACGCCGGAACTTTATTTTGCGATGTGTTTGTTCTATTCCTTCTCTATCTGTTGATGTCTGGGCCCATAACCTATTACGGTATAAGGGGCTATAGAATTATTAAATAAAGTGTTCTATCTTCTATTAGTTATTTATTTCTTTAGCACATCTTAAAAATACTACTGTACACCGGCGCCATTAAAAAAACAAGAGACAAGGGAACATAGAGAGCTTATTCGAATGACCAATAATGTTGACATTGACAAGTGACATTTTACTATTCTACGTTCCACAGTCTATGCTAACATTCATTGCTTTCCAACAAATAAGAATACCAATCATCACTATGTATATTAGCCGCGGATGTCCCATCCTAATATATTGAGACGACTGAGAGATATAGTAAGCATATAACATCTATGCAAGAGAAGAAAAACTCAAAAGAAAACTCTATACTAAACTGTCTGACTACTATAGTATAGTAAAGTAAATTTGCCTATTTTTGCGGAGGAGACTCGAGCCCAGCAATGGAACATATATGAGCCAAGATGATGACTATTATGTCAACATTTCTTGGAATAAAAATTCAACACTTATGAAAAGTTAGAAATCAACACATATATAATAACTAGTAATGAATAACCAATCTCAAGAAATTAATTCTTATCATAAATTATTCCATCTTAAGGAAGAATAGAACAATTATTTTGTACGACAACTAAATACCTACTTAATTAAACATTACGTGTAAAATTCATATATATATATATATATATATATATTTATTTAGTGATTGGTCCCGAACATAGATATTTTATTACTATTATTTTGTTATTTCTATTTTATTAATTACTAAAGAGTGCTAATGAGCACTATGAAGTTTGTACTATAGATCATCATCATCATCATCGCAGCCCACATACATCCCACTGTTGAGCTCGGGCCTCCCCCACAATGAGAGGTAATTTGACCTACTATACCATGCTGGTCAGACATGTTGGTATAGGGTTTCATTTCAAGTTTTCCCTCTCTTGCACAGATGTTATGCGCATATTATATCCCATAGTCGTCTTTTACGATATCCACGGGCAAGATAGGGAGTGGTGAATTATATTCTTACTCCTTCATCACACGGAAAATATACAAGAATGTACTATAGATATACAAGATAAATTAAGTAGATAATGTATATCAGAATAATTGATTTTTAAATACCTATTTAAATATTGTTAATATAACTATATAAAACGATTACTAAATTAAAAGTGTTAAAATATTTATTAATATGATAAAATTAACACAGCTAATTATTGAAATCGATAACTTATATTATGCTGGACAACACTATCGATACGCGTGGATCAACGTAAATGTTTTGAATGAAAACGTATGCTAAGGCGGTTCTCAGTGATATCGCATTGAACGTAGTACATTGCGCGATTGCTGGACTAATAAAAGGTAATATCCATGTATGGCAGACGATGTATAATGTTTGGCTCTTTTTACGATCTCGTAATTGTTTGTTACAAACGACATAATACTCTCATAAAATTACGAAATATCACTGAATTAATAAGTTTATGGACTTAATGATGAAAAGAAATGCCTTCTTAGACTATAACTACGCAACTGACTTCGTTTTCGACACGTTATAACAGCGTAAGACGGCATATTTCTCTTTTTTGTCGGAGCTTCGTTCAAGGTCACTATATAAGCGCAACTAAGTGCCGGTAAAACGACTTTCGTCAGTATTAAGACCGTTTGATCGCAATTGTGGCACGCTTGCCCCGCCCACATGGCCGTTCTATCTTATTAATTTTTCTGTGATCAAAATATTCACATTAAAATATCCTTGTATTTTCTATTTAACACCGTACAGACAAAATCGAATACATCAAATGCGATATCCGTTCATTAATGGATTGACAGGCAAATAAGTTCACGTTTCATAATTATTCCATTTAGTACACCAACTCATGGATTAAATACCTAACTACTAGACTGTATCTACATATATAGGAACAACAAACGCCTACAAAGTTGTGTTGCAAACATATTGTGAAATTTGTAATAACTGCTGTTTAAGAAAGTAATCCTTACTTTCAGATACAAAAGAATATAAAAAAAATGTTTAAAATAATTTCGTAAAAGGCCTCCTTTTCGGTCACAACGTAAAATCCATAAAAAATCATCATCATCATTTCAGCCTATCGCCGTCCACTACTGGGTGTAGGCCTCTCTTATATTACGCCACAGAGTGCGGTCTTGTGTCGCCTGCATCCAACGACGCCCAGTAACTTTCACCAGGTCGTCGGTCCACTTAGTAGGGGGCGTCCTACACTATGTCGTCCGATACGTGGTCGCCACTGGAGAATCTTTCTTCCCCAGCAGTTGTCGGTTCGTCGAGCGCTGTGACCTGTCCATTTTCACTTCAGCGTGCTAATTGTTCGTATAAAAAATATATACCAGCACAGTATACATGGCAGAAATCTATATTCTCAAGACGTCAATAAATGCAATTTGAAATGGTTGAAGTGCGATCAGGTGCAAATCAATTTACGTCCTTTAAAATAAAACAAAGTATATGCAGCATATAACAACAGACATGAAGACTGATGACTGAAAGACTGACAGGAGTGAAAACAAAACTATGAGCAAACTTTTGTTATTTTTGGATATTCAAATTAATTATTTGATCTTAAATTAAAATATGTGAATATTTTTTTTCCATTTATCTAAGTTTAATGTGTATTAGTAAAGATATATCTTTGCTGATACGGTCTTCTTCTGTGTGGTGACGGAGTAAGAATAAAATTCACCACTGTTTTTTTTTTGGCCGTGGATGTCGTAAAAGACGACTAAGGGATAAAATATGCACATAACACCTAGGCAAGAGAAGGAAAACTCGAAATGAAACCCTATACCAACCTGTCTGTGGGCGGACTCAGCTTTACGTGCCGACGACTGTACACAGGGGTGATCCGGACGATGGCCCTGTACGGCACATCAGTGTGGGCGGAGTCCTTGACCGTCCGTCTAAGGGCCCTCTTGTGGCGACCATAGAGGGTCATGGCGATCAGGGCCATACGTGATTACCGCACGGTAGCGGCGGAGGCTGCGTGCCTCCTGGCCGGAACTCCCCTGTGGCACTTAAAAGCGGAGATGCTCGTCGGAATTTATCGGCGGGTGTCGGAGAGGCGCGCTTGCGGCGGTATGGTCTCGTTGTAGGAGATTACCGCCTGACGGGCCGACGCCCGCTGAGACGTCATTGCCCGTTGTGCAGTCCGGCTGGAAAGGCCTCGGTACGGTGTCAGGACCGTCGAGGCCTTCCGGCCGGTCCTGATGGAGTGGTTGGAGCGGACGCACGGGGTGCTTTCCTTCCGACAGTGTACGGTGCAGGTGCTGATAGGGCACGGTTGCTTCGCCAAGTATCTGCACAAGATCGTCAGGAGGGAGAGCACACCGTCCTGCCTACCACTGCGACTGCGACGAGGACACGGCGCAGTACACGCTCGAGGTGTGTGTTGTGTGGGCGGGGGAGCGGCGTGAACTCGTCGCGATCATCAGTGACGACCTGATGCTGCCGACCATCGCCAGGGAAGATGCTCAATAGCGTCAGGAACTGAGACGCGGTTACTGCCTGCTGTGAGGCCATCATCTCACGGAAGGAGGCGGCGGATCGTGCGCGAGAGGAGCTCCTCTTCGGTGACACGTTCCGCCGCCGTCGACTCGGGCGGCGCAGGCGCGAGTACCTGCGCCTGATGCCGCCCTAGCCGAGGCCGCGGGCGACTGGACCGGGGATTTTAGTCCGTCACCCGCAGAGAGGCTGACCGCACGACGGCGACCGACGTCCCGGGACAGGGACGTTGAGAGGTGAAGGTACCCGAATGGGTAATCCGTCGGGCCGACCACTGACGACAAGTCACCCTGCTCCGGTGGTCGGCCCAATGACGAAAGCGACGTGGGTTCGGATGGGTTATGGGCCCTCGCGCCGTCCTGTCGTCACCCCGGATGGAATGGACCGCGTGCGCGCTTGCCATAGCTCACCCATAAAAAGAAATACCAACCTGTCTGACCAGCATGTTATAGTAAGGTCAATTTCCCTCCTATTGTGGAGGAGGCTCGAGCTCAACAGTGGGACGTATGTGAGCTGAAATGATGATGATGATACGGTGTTACCATTGCTAAAGATATGGTGTCACCATTAATTAACACGTCAGGTGAACATGTCGATAACGACGTTCGTGAATATACTCCATCCTAACCTGCCTATGAAAGTTTTCACTTCAAAAGTAGAATATACATACATATTTATTTTCATAAGTTTTAAGATTTTGATTACGAAGCTTTGCTACAATTTTTTGAAAGATCTGCCTGCATTGCTATAACAAATTTGCGTATTTTAATTCCTCTCAGTCTATGCTTTGATTGTACCTCATCCGGCTATATGACAGGGCAAACTGGCATCATACTGAAACTGAAATGTAACATCTATCCGTCTTTTAAGTAAATCGATGGCGTAGTGAAGGTTTGCGCTGAGTGGCCTCCTCGTAGGCTTAAATTGACGAGTAAATACTTTCCGAGCAACGGCTAAATACTTTAAGACGTGTCGTCGGACTTATGATGAGTGGCGAACTATACTCCTTCAGTTAACTCATAACAGCTGTAGATATTTAATTAGGCAATAAGAAACCGTCAGGTTATCCTCGAAAAACAAAAATAAAACGGATAAAAAAAAAGCCATTACGATTAAGAAATCAGGTCTGATTAAAAAAATCGGACATTTTAAAGGTAACCTATAAACCTACATTAGCATACTAATTATATATACTAACACAAGATAAATTTTAAGATTTAATTCTATAAAGTAAACTTTGTGTTTTGATAATTAGCGGATTTCCGGTGTTAACCGCAACATAACCGGTCCAACCTTCAATAGCAGTCAATATATATTGTGTTACTCATTGGCAATAATGAAAATTAGCTACTAACGTTGACGTTTTTATTTGACTCTAAATTTATTAGATTTGATTTTAAGTTCATACCAGCCCGTGACATCACTCGCATAAATGTAGATTTTGTCAGTCAATTTTCTATATCTGAGGTACATCACTTTTTTTTATAATTAACAAAAAACAAAAAATACTTCTATTGATTCGATCGCTACTAAACTTCACACGATTACTCTGATGGTCTGAAAACTTTAATCAGAATTGGTGCAACCATTTTGGACTACATAATAAGCATACATACATTGATTTTTTTATATATAAACGTATACGCTCCACTGTTGGACATGGCCTTCTTCCACAATTGAAAGAAAATTGATCTAATATATTGAGTTAGTCAGACAGGTTAATACATTTTAGCTACTAATATCACGAAAATAAAAGGACTATGTACGGGTGAAATTAGAAGCTATCTTATCCACCATCCAGGGCGATAAGTGCAAGGTACCGATAGTCGACCGTATGGCAAAGGAGAAGGAATGCGGTGGGTAATGGGGCCGCGCACCATCCTTACGTCATCCCGGTTGGAGCGAACGGCGTTCGTTGACCATAGTCCATTCAAAGAAAAAAGGGCGATTTGGATTTAGTGAATAATAATCAGTCCCCAAAAAGAAAAGCTACTAATATCATTACAAGTTAATTTTAGAATTATTACATTGCTTGTATCTTACGAACGGACGGGAGCCATTGGCGCAGACTTCGAACCTCTCTCTCACAGTAGGCAGCGACTTACTAAATACTCTGGTGTTGCTCAGGAGGGTTACCTGCTCATCTGCCACCAACTGGCAATAAAAAAAACATAACCTGGACACGATATCATTTTCGACTGTACGTTTTCAGCATGCATTTCACGTATCGACTGTGGAATGAACCATTCACTGCAGTGTTTTCCGAGTGCTATGACATGTCCAATTCCAAACAAGGCTCCACAAGAAATCTTTTCTCATTGTAGCCACCTCCTTGACTGTACCCCTCGTATTGCTGATATCATTGAGCGACTGTAACCACTCACCACTAAAGAGTTATACAAAAGCAATCGATCTAAGACTAAATTAGTTGTATAAGCCTTGGTGCGCGTGTGCGTGTGTAGCGATTGTATGGTAGTTTTTTATTTAATTTAACCTTTTTTTAATTAATTGTATGTATGTATTTATAAGTCATTATTATATGAAATTTCAGTTTTATGCACTTCTCCTCATAATATATATACTCCAACTGTGCCAAATTTCATACATTTCTATCCACATAATTTCCGAAAAAAGGGGTACAAAGTTTTCACTTCACGTATTAATATATAGATTTCTTAGGATAGACTCAAAATGTGTTTCGCCCTCGCTTCGCTTCGGTTTCAGTCGCTTTACCCGCGTAGTTCCCGTTCCCGTGGAAATACCGGGATAAAATATAGCCTATATTACTCTCTGATATTATAGCTTTCCAATGGTGACAGATTTTTTGAAATCGGTGGTTTAAGCGTGAAAGCGTAACAAACTAACAAACATCCTTACTTTCGTATTTATAATATTAGTAAGGATTGCAAAAGTTATTGACCAGCCGCCTGCATGACATCAATCCTCATTGGAAATGTAATGGTTGACCCAACGGTATCAGATGGTGTTCGCCCAATTATGATTCACTCTTGCCCGTAAGTGTCATAAAAATGACTAAGGGATATGCAGACAACGCATATCCATGCATAGTAACTTTTTCCGTGTGATGACGGAATAAGACAATTTACCATCCCCTTTCTGTGTATATGTGCATGTGTATATTATTGTCGTAAAATATGACTATAATATGTATACATATAGGTAACATATATGTAAGAGAAGCGAAACACGAATTAAAATCTTATGCTAATATGTCTGTCCAGCATGGTAGGGAAGGTAAATAAATAACAATAAAATAACAACAATTGACAATTAACAACAACAATAACAATTTAATAATTTAATTTTTTTATTTAATTTTTTTTTAACAATTTCCTTCCCCAATAGAAAGGAAATTGTTCCTTTCTATTGGGGAAGAGACTCAAGCCCAGCAGTTGGACGTGTAGGAGCTGAGATGATAATAATGATGAACATCCATGCAACAAAAGGAAAACTCAACACAAAACCATCATCAAACATCTGACCAGCGCGAAATAGTAGATCAATTTCCTCCCATTGTTGCGGAGGCCCGAACCCAATATTAAGGACTTATTGGGCAGAAAGCTTGAAAATAATTAATGACATTTTTAAATATTTGCAAAAATATGTCCGACAGACACAATTATTAATTTGAATATAAAATTTTAAATATTTTCGAACAAAAACCACCACGCCTATACAATGCGTCATACTATATTCGAGTTAAGTTATTGTATAGTAAATTTTGTACAGGTTTTTGTACTGAATACGGGTATTCCCATCCCGATCCGGATGATTTTTATTTTGTTTTTATGCAAATACCATAATATTAATTGCGATGGTGTTCACGGTTGGGAATTTTAAACTTAAACTTAAAATCTTTAGTGTTGAACATGAATAACTTACGCCTTGTTAAGATAATAATATACCACATTTAATTTGTTCATAATATTAAATCACAATGTTTATCCTAATCTCTGAAATTGAAATATTTTACTAGCCCAAATTTCTGAGGGTGTTTGCGTGTAGTGGGTTTTGGTGATGCCTTTAGTATCGCCAAACCACATTGCACGCATTCGCATTCCCTTCATTTTCTTCACGATAGGCAGTGACCTGGCAAAGGTTCATGAGCGCCAGCATCACTTACCATCAAGTGTACTGTTTTTTCGTTTGCCACCGATTGCAATAAAAAAAATCATAAGTGTGTATAACTGGTCCCTGCTTAAAAATTGGACATCTTTAGGGATAATGCGAAACCTGTGCGGTAGGAAATACGACTATAAGTAGAAAACTCAATGATCTGCAATCTAAAAATCAAACCTGAGACCCCGAGGTATGTTTCCAAGCAGTTTATGGTTTAAATATCTTAAAAGTGAAATTACGATACATCACTAATATATAGCGCTCAAATCCTCTTTTTCTATTATTTTAAAAAGTTCATAGTCATAATCAGGTATTATCGATTTTGTCTTCATTTCACTACCATTGTAGAAGAACTTCCTAAAAGGAAAAACACAAAAATATAATCCTTATGCGGGATATTGTTTATTACAAACATATGCTTATGCATATCATCATTGCCTTACTTTTATCCCAATGACTTGGCGATGATTCAATATGTACTAATCTTACATATTCTTACTATTCTTACATGTAGCAAAAGTTATTGGCAATAATTTTATGACAAGCTGTCTGCCTGACGTCAATCCTTCTTAGGAATGTAATCGTTGACTAGATGGCATCAGATGGACTTGGCTTTTTAGTCGTCATTTATGATATCTATGGCCAATGTAACGGTTGGTAGTATTCGTAACCACTAACAGCACATGCAATTCAAAACACATATAAGTATATAATAATTTAAGTAACATAAAAGTATGTATGTACTTATATATGTACTTATGTATGTACTTATGTACGCACGTAAGAAGTTATACTTCTTCGCCGTAACAAGATAAAAATCTTTCTAAAAATTTGATCCTTCGCATTATTCTACGTTCATAGAAAAAAAGACACTAATAATAGAAAAAAAGTTTAATAAAGTAAATACATTGAAAATTTTATTATAGTTGACATTTGTGACGGTGTCCGCGCGCATCGTAAAAGAATACTCTCATAATTTTTCCCTAACGAAAAGAAGTCATCTACCTAAAAATATATGACAACTTAAATTTTTCATAATAAAAAAAACAAAAAAACCCAAAAATTTTCATGTTTGGAATGATTCAACGTATAAAACAGCTTGCATAAATCATAGTATCAACAGTTAGATTATAATTTATAAAAAGTGTTGATTACTTATATAGTCTAAGCACAAGTTAATCGTAAATTCAACAAGTGTAACATAATATGGGCGAGGTTAGAGTTTAGATTTTATCAGCATAACAGTCCGATGATATATGAACATATCACCGAATACTTCAAAAACTATTTTGAATATGCCGTTTTGCAGTACAGAATAGATGTGTTAATATATTTAATTTATATGACTGTCTGTTTAGTTTTATTCACATGTCTATATATTTATCATTACAATAATATTCGAATACGTTAATTTTGAGTCGATTGAATTGTCTGTATAGGATTACATAAATAATGTTTTGCAATCAATAAGATTAAATACGTAATTTATTTTTATTAAAAACTAGCAACCCGCCCTCGCTTTGCTTCGGTTATAGTCGTTTTACCCGCATAGTTCCCGTTCCCGTGGGAATACCGGGATAAAATATAGCCTAGTTTACGCCCTGATATTATAGCTTTCCAATGGTGAAAGAATTTTTGAAATCGGTCCAGCCGTTTTGAAGATTACCCGGAACAAATAGACAGACAGACAGACAAAAATTTTTTAATCGCTATTTTAGGCATAGGTGTCGTGCAAATAACTGTGTGAGCATGAAAAAAGCCTATTATTTTGACATTACAAACAGACACTCCAATTTTATTTATTGGTATAGATGTTGATATTGGCACATGAACAAATCATGTAAGGTTAAGAAAACAATGTGTCACCGCCCCTTACTTGACTGTGGAATCATAAAATCGACTGAGGGTTCACTAAGAATAGTCCTAAAAAACATATACCTAACACAAACACCGATCGCTAATCCGCCTGTGTGCCTTCAAATCCGACAAGACATTATTCCACTTTTAAACATTTTTAATCATGGCTAAAAGAAGAATAATGTCTAAAGGGGGCCTTTAGACATTATTCACCTTTTAGACATTATACCCCCTTTAGACATTATTCACCTTTTTAACATTATACCCTTTTTAAACATTATTGCCCTTTTAAACATTATTCCCCTTTTAGATATTATTCCGCTTTTAGACATGATTCCTCTTTTAGACATTATTCCTCTTTTAGATAGGTCTATACCCGACAG
Source organism: Lymantria dispar (assembly GCA_032191425.1). Lineage (NCBI taxonomy): Eukaryota > Metazoa > Arthropoda > Insecta > Lepidoptera > Erebidae > Lymantria > Lymantria dispar. The sequence goes on along the minus strand of CM063452.1, from coordinate 22,276,453 downwards.
TGATCTTCGATGAACTTATAAGCTGTTGGGAGAATGACGATGTGGGATTATAATTTTCCACCATCATTTTCCTTCTGGTGGGTGTCAAACAAGACGAATAAGGAAGGCAAATGGAGGATTAAAAACATCTAAATAAAACATATCCAAAGACGACTGAATATTTAATGTACACAAGGTTTTTATTCTTACTGTATACGTAAGCTGGAAGAAAAGACGATAAAGAAATATAAAATTTATAACATATTTTCTTCACGGTAGGCAACGGCCTGGCTGGCTGGTATTCCAAAGGTGCATGTGCAGCACTAACACTTACTTAAAAAAAATGTACCCCAGTTTTCCCCGCAGTTGTCGCACTGGAGCACTAATGTAACAGGCCTTCAACTTTGTGCTTAGACTTGATTTTGAACTTGAAATAGATTTTACCTACGAAATAGTTACTACCTTCTCCGTTATAACACTCAAATGATGCAAGTCGTGATGATACTAGAGGGACACGAAAAGGTTTAATTACCACACATTTGCACCAAGACAACACTAATCACCATTACATAACAATTACATTCCAAAATAACTCCTACGCTCATTTTCTATCGGCATTGCTGTAGCCTAAATACTTTATACACGATCAGTGGTCATAATTTACCAGCAGATTTATTGCTGACTTATCTAACTATAGCCAACTCATCATTCATTATCATTATTTCAGCTCTTTTACGTCCCACTGTTGGGCCTAAGCGTTCTTTACAATAGGAGGGAAATTGATCTACTATACCAAGGTGATCAGACTTGTTGATATAGGGTTTTATTTTGAATTTTCCTTCTCTTGTATAAATGTTATATGCATATTCAATATCTTAGCTGTCTCTTACGACACCCACGGATGGTAAATTGGGTTCTTACTCCGTCACCATTCAAAATCTAGCATACTCATTTAATAGAATATAACATAAATAAATCCGAAATTCCATTCCTTTCAATGTCAATAAAACGTATATTTTGCATAGACAAGATACTTGTAATAGCGCTGAATCAGTATAAATATATTATATCGATGTTTTTATACGTTTGCAAGATATAAATCCAATCACAATATATTTTACTTCAGATATGTACAAATAAAACGTAAGCCTGAACAAGAGAGTGATAACGATCGATACACTTCACAAAGTCACGCGTATGTGAATAAAAAAAAACATTGCGAGGCGTATAGACCTATGTAACAGACAAGATCATGATTTAACAAAATATTTTCTTTAGAAATAAGACCACTACGTTATTTTACTGGACGTATACACAAAGATATATGAGATTATAGATAAAATACTCTTATTGTTATAAAATAAGACAGCTTTGTTAGTCTTTCATAACTATATACATATATAAAAGGAAGTCGTGTTAGTTACACTATTTATAACTCAAGAACGGGTGTACAGATTTGGCTGAAAATTGGTGGGGAGGTAGCTTAGCACCGGGAGACGGACATAGAATACTTTTTATCCCGTTTCTTTTTTAATGGTTTTTACAAGATTTCGCCAATAACTCTTTTATTCCCGTTCGATCGCGTTCCCGTGTGACGTGACATAAAATGTCAAACAGAATACAAGTCACTATGAAACGTAGTATATCTAACGGGACATTGGCAAAGTTGGGGTGTAACGCCAGCAGAAGCCATTCATCAAGATCAAGTCAAGTCAACGTAGTATAAAAAAACGCATTTGATATGTAATAAAAAATGCAAATGCAATGCAAATGACAGCTAAACGAAATTTTGTCTATAGTTAAGTATGGTTGAAAATTTGAAAATTATAATTTTGTCAGAAATCAATAATGAGTAATTTGTATTCTCTTTGAATCATCCTTAACAATGCCGCGACCAAAACTATCGAATCTTTCCCAACAAAGCTGTAATGGTTCTTCCATTAGCGACTATATTTTCGTAAATTTAGAAAATATATTTACAAAAAAAATATGGCGTTACGAAGTTCGCCGGGTCAGCTAGTTTCTTTATAAAAGAAATAAACATGTCACAGAATTTTAGGATTTATTACGGAATGCCAATTACTTAGCATAATATTTTGACTATGAATGAAATTGCGCACTATGCTTGTGATTTCTCTGAGAGGTAAAATCCGAAAGACAGAAAGCCGTTGAAGAAAGGGTACGAAGAGTTAACACGCTGAAGTGGCGGTGAATGGGAAGGCCACAATACTCGACGAATCGACAACCGTTGGGGAAGAAAGGCTCTCCTATTGAGAGAAGGGCACGAGCCCAGTAGTGGGACATATATGATTGGGAGGAGATTAAGAATTTCTTGTGGCAATCCAAAATCTGTATTGTCCATCGGACGTTAATGAACTCTTGGATAGGTATTTATACAACTAAGCTAACGAGATAAAGTTAGCAAACTTTTAATAAAACAAAGTGAGGAAAAAAGGGTGAACTTTTTGTTTCAGGCGATGTAATCGTTGCCATGAAAATGTTTACATATATGGATACGGAACAACCCTGTAACAACAACATAAAAACCAAAACAAACTTTTTTGCTATACATACGTTAATCAAAACTCGGCTTAAATATAAAATATTTGTTATCCTTTAAAACTAATTTGAATAACTGTATAAAAACGATTTAAAAAAAACAGCAAAGTTCAATACAAATTTTAACACAAAGGCGCTCGATCGTCAAAAATCGTATACACGTGACAGTTTGATATTCAATTCATCGATAAAATTTGGTACAGATGACTACGCCATAAAAGTATCTTTTTGTATTGGGTTATAAAAACTGCATTACCGGTTGAGACAAATGATAAAGAGAATAATGATTTTGAGTGAACACCCACCTTAAAGCTTAACTTCCTTTGATGCTTATCGAATGCAAAATATGCGAATCATTAGTTTAAAGAATTGACATTTTCAATATATATTCTAAAGGTTAACAATTATTATTATCGACAAATAATAAGTTGTCTGAATAAGAATTTTATTAAAAATATTTCTGAACCGAATAAAGAGATTCCACTATAGGAATAAAAAATAGATGTAAGAAAGAGCATCTTAGCATATTCTCTAGTATTCTAGTACTGTACTTTTGGTTTGCGAAGATCAGCAATCGCATTATTGAAATTGATAATCAGATTGCTAGATATAAAGATATAAACCCAAACCTGCTGTTAGAGATAATGAGGATTAGAATAATGTTAATGATTAATTAAAAGAAAACGTCTTACCTCAACTTTAATAATTATATTTAAAGATGTCCACGATTTTCTATTGTTTAAAATTACCAAAAAAACCTCTTAATAGCAAGCATAGGAGTTGTGCCCAGTACAAAGCACGAACCCTCCTTTTCGTGGTGACATTGATTTTCAATACTTACTATCAAGATATGCTCTATGTTGGCGGCGACGAATACTACCATGTCATACATTGCTAGTGGATATCGTACAAGACGACCAAGTGCTTTACATCAACCTGGGCTAAGGCCGCCTGATGCCGTCTAAACAGTAACTGTACTCCCAAAGAGGGTTAACGACAGACAGGCCGTCGATTTCAAAACTATGTATTGCAATATATACTAATGTAATAACTTTTCCACTATATACAATGGAAGAGGAATACATATTGTACATCCAAGTAATTGGGATAAGAACAGGATGTAGATTTTGATTGGCCTAATTTTTCTTAAGATTTGAATTGACACAATTAGCTTTTAACTGTGTGATGTCGGAGTAAAAATACAATTCACCACTGCCTATCTTGCCCGTCGCTATCATGTAAGACGGCTGTGTGATATAATATGTATATAACGTCTATGCAAGAGAAGGAAAATTCGAAATAAAACCCTATACGAATACGTCTAACCAGCGTAGTATAGTAGGTCAGTATCGCTCTTATTTTGGAGGAGGCTCGAGCTCAATAATGGGACGTTTGTGAGCCGAGATGATCATATTACTTTTTTGCGGAGATAAAAGTGTGAAACTGTAAAACATATATAGGACAATTAAAAGAAGCAAAAAGTCATTCAGCACGCTCTTGACATTGAAAAAGATTGAGTGTTGAATTTACATAAAATGCCTCGTACCCTTAAACTTCCGCTTGTGTACTTATCGATTATGTAAATTACATTGACGGTGTCACGTATATAATCTGCGCTGTAATTATCGAACCGAAAGCAATTTATATCATCCCGGGATCAAAATATCAGGTTAAAACGTTTCGTGATGACGTGACAGGATTATCATCGAATAATTATGTGTTCTTAATATTTCAAGACTAATAACTTTGTAATGTTTATGAGTATATTAATGATATGATATTAAAAACTCCGTCTGATGATGATTTTGGTATACAATATTACTCCACCCTCTATACTGAGATAAAGATTTTCAAAGGGTGACAGAATTAAGGACGATGAGAGATGTTTTAAACGGGACAGTCCCGTTTTCAAGTTGTCTGTCTCGTTATCCCGAGCCGTAGAATATAACTCGTTTTTGCAAACTGAGGATAAAGGATTATTTGTGGTTCTTATATTTTAGGCGTTCAGTCCATAGTCCATAGTACCTATTTCTGCAAGACTTCACGTGTTTGGTTTTGTTTTTATTTTAGCGTTTAATTCTATATTTTTAACTATTTCTGCAAGTTAGCCGTTCGTCTAAAAACACTGACAGTTATTCAAGCGTCCGCTTAGACGTAAAAAATTATGACCTCACTATTACATAGATCAACTAGCAACCCGCCCTCGCTTCGCTTCGGTTTCAGTGGCCTTACGCGCGTGGTTCCCAATCCCGTGGGAATACCGGGATAAAATATAGCCTATATTACTCCCTGATATTATAGCTTTCCCTTGGTGAAAGAATTTTTGAAATCGTTCCAGCCGTTTCGAAGATTACCCGGAACAAACAGACAGACAGACAAAAAAATATAAAGTGATTTTTAGGCATATGTATAGTACAAATAACGATGTGAGCATGAAAAAAGCCTATTATTTTGACATTACAAATAGACACTCCAATTTTATTTATTGGTATAGATATAAGAAATGTTAAAAATATTTGTGTTTAAAAAACATCAACTCTTTATCTTACCTATAATTACAGGAACACTAAAATATTTGACGTCCAAAATTGCTTCCTTATAAGTATTTTTTCCTTTTAATTCATATTTTTATGGGACTCTAATAAATAGGAATATAATTCTAACAAATTTTAATTATATACATAATTTTGAATATATAGCACTTTATCCTTAGTCTTTTACTCGCATCAAAATACTTCATTTCATATTTCTAGACACGTTTAAAATCTAGATTATCATTGGTGATATACATGTGGCAGTTGTTGGCAGTTGCGTGGGATATGACAGGACAGATGCCCTTGAGGATTTGAATTATGCGCGCAAAATTATATAGTTATCATTATTATCTACGCATGTAGTGAATGTATGATTTTGTAATTCAATTCTTTTGGCGCGACAGCAGTTTATTTTCTAACAAAGATGGCTAACATAATTGCTAATCATAACATAAAATACCACAAACAATTTATTTATATTTTTGTTGAGTATTTTAAGGCATACGTCTTTGTAATTTTAGATTCATGACATATGGAGAAGTATCTAAGTATCACAGTACACACAAGTTGCTTTGTATTGAGGATGGCATTTTTAGGGACCACTATATTGTCTGTCCATCTGTCTGTCAAGATCATTTTTCTCAGGAACGCGTGGAGGTATCATGCTGAAATTTATATCATATATAGGACTACTGTCCCTCAAAACTGTGAAAAAAAAACCAACGCAATCAAAAGATACAGCCATTTATGCCGCAAATTTCCACAAATTTTCGACACTAGCAAGGGAATCAAAACTTTCAGGGTACTTGCCGGGAACTCAGAATCTTTAAATCTGGTACTAAGCAAAGTCTTATACTCGTAGCACACATAAAGGAAAAATTGTGAAGACCGTAAATTTTTAATTACATCATATAATAAAAATATTTTTAATAATTTTGCTTTCATTTTTTATTATTTAACTATGATTTAAAACAAGATTGTGTCTCTAAATTAGATTAAAAATTGAAAACAAAAATATTAATTTATTTTGTACTAGTACTCATATCTTGCTTTCTATGATTTCAATTCCATTTCACATTTTCTATTGGTTTGAACGAAGTAGAGCTTATTCTATCCTTATAATGAATCTCGCTATTGTAGAGATCTTAGAATGCATCTCATCTTTTCTTTACGATATCATTTGTGTGCATTTCAGTCATACAGTCCGCCTGACATTTAATATCTCTTGCTGACTATTTTAAATAACGTATACGATGCCATCACGTTATGACAGATTAAACACTTTCTTATGTCCTTTTCAAGTATACTTATTTTATGATAAACTTAGTATACAATCTGTCGCTAACCCTTCCCTTTGTGTATCTTAGACATTCATCATCATCATCTCAGCCCATACACGTCCCACTGTTGGGCTCAGGACTCCTCAATTATGGGAGGAAAATTAACCTACTATACCACGCTAGTCAGACGTGATGGTGTAGGGCTTTGTTTGAATTTTCTTTCTTTTGCCTTAGATATTATAAGCATATTATATGCCTTAGTCGACTTTTACGACAGCCACGGGTAAGAGATGATGAATTGTATTCTTATTCCGTCACCACACGGAATAAGAAGAAATTAGTAATTAATTAATTGAAATAATAAACAACTTAGAAATAATACGACGTTCATGGTTGAAGGCATTCATACTGATGGCCTACATTTTATGTAAGCAAAACAACAGGAAGCCGTCAGGGCTAGCCACGATAAACTAAAACGTACTAAAGTAAACTATGCTGTTATAGATCGTAGATTACAATAAGTCATTGAACTCCAGGAAACATACATTTTGGAAAATATTTCAAATTTGCTGCTTGGCCCCATTTCGTGAGGGCGATTACTGCCAGACCTTATCTTAACTTCTACACTAATTTTATAAAGAAACTAGCAGACCCGGCCACGCGTTGCCGTGGCTAATGTTTTTGTTATATTACATTTTATTAAACTATTTAAGTGGAACTGTAGGAGAACCTCTGTCATGGAGGTCGTCATATTTTTTTACAAATAACATCTATGTAAAAAAGCAAGTTAAAATCGTATATGACACGTTTGTAGGTTTGATATAGCAGCGCCATCTATTAATTAATTACTCAATCCAGTCAACAGATATCGCCATCTGTTAAAATCATTTGGAGTTAACAAATAATTGTGAATGTCAAATAATCCTTACTAATATTATAAATGCGAAAGTAACTCTGTCTGTCTGTCTGTCTGTCTGTCTGTCTGTCTGTCTGTCTGTCTGTCTGCTACGCTTTCACGTCTAAACCACTGGACCGATTTTGATGAAATTTGGTACAAAGATGGACTAAAGCTTGAGAAAGGACATAGGCTACTTTTTATCGCGAAAAAATGGGTATAAGGGGTTGAAATAGGGGATGACATTTTGTATGGAAATTCGTCATTTTCGATGATAGAACCACGAATCTTTGTATTAAGGCACCTGACAATAAATAAATAAGTATTCGTTCAAGCGTTTTGGAAATTTCATTTACATGGGGATGAAATTCAACCCCTAAAATATCAAAAAGCATACAGCCGAAACCACTGGGCCTAGAAACGTATTTTTTTTTTACACCATCGTATTTCTTGGGGTACACGAGCACTAGCAAAGGATTTTTGGAAATTCACCCCCTTAAGGGGGTGAAAAACATATAGTCTTTCACGTCTAAACCGATTTTGATGAAATTTGGTACAGAGATGGACTAAAGCTTGAGAAAGGACATAGGCTACTTTTTATCGCGAAAAAATGGGTATAAGGGGTTGAAATAGGGGATGATATTTTGTATGGAAATTCGTCATTTTTGATGATAGAACCGTGAATCTTTGTATTAGGGCACCTGATAATAAATAAATAAATATTCGTTCTAGCGTTTTGGTAGTTTCACTTACATGGGGATGAAATTCAACCCCTAAAATACCAAAAAGCATACAGCCGAAACCACTATGCCTAGAAACGTATTTTTTTTTTACACCATCGTATTTCTTGGGGTGCACGAGCACTAACAAAGGATTTTTGGAAATTCACCCCTTTAAGGGGGTGAAAAACATATAGTCTTTCACGTCTAAACCGATTTTGATGAAATTTGGTACAGAGATGGACTAAAGCTTGAGAAAGGACATAGGCTACTTTTTATCGCGAAAAAATGGGTATAAGGGGTTGAAATAGGGGATGATATTTTGTATGAAAATTCGTCATTTTTGTTGATAGAACTGTGAATCTTTGTATTAAGGCACCTGATAATAAATAAATAAATATTCGTTCTAGCGTTTTGGTAGTTTCACTTACATAGGGATGAAATTCAACCCCTAAAATACCAAAAGCATACAGCCGAAACCACTGGACCTAGAAACGTATTTTTTTTACACCATCGTATTTCTTGGGGTGCACGAGTACTAGCAAAGGATTTTTGGAAATTCACCCCTTTAAGGGGTTGAAAAGCATATAGCCTTTCACGTCGAAACCGATTTTGATGAAATTTGGTACAGAGATGGACTAAAGCTTGAGAAAGGACATGGGCTACTTTTTATCGCGAAAAAATGGGTATAAGGGGTTGAAATAGGGGATGACATTTTGTATAGAAATTCGTCATTTTCGATGATAGAACCACGAATCTTTGTATTGAGGCACCTGACAATAAATAAATAAGTATTCGTTCAAGCGTTTTGGAAATTTCATTTACATGGGGATGAAATTCAACCCCTAAAATATCAAAAAGCATACAGCCGAAACCACTGGGCCTAGAAACGTATTTTTTTTTTACACCATCGTATTTCTTGGGGTACACGAGCACTAGCAAAGGATTTTTGGAAATTCACCCCTTTAAGGGGTTGAAAAGCATATAGCCTTTCACGTCGAAACCGATTTTGATGAAATTTGGTACAGAGATGGACTAAAGCTTGAGAAAGGACATGGGCTACTTTTTATCGCAAAAAATGGGTATAAGGGGTTGAAATAGGGGATGACATTTTGTATGGAAATTCGTCATTTTCGATGATAGAACCACGAATCTTTGTATTAAGGCACCTGACAATAAATAAATAAATATTCGTTCAAGCGTTTTGGAAATTTCATTTACATGGGGATGAAATTCAACCCCTAAAATACCAAAAAGCATACAGCCGAAACCACTATGCCTAGAAACGTATTTTTTTTACACCATCGTATTTCTTGGGGTGCACGAGCACTAACAAAGGATTTTTGGAAATTCACCCCTTTAAGGGGGTGAAAAACATATAGTCTTTCACGTCTAAACCGATTTTGATGAAATTTGGTACAGAGATGGACTAAAGCTTGAGAAAGGACATAGGCTACTTTTTATCGCGAAAAAATGGGTATAAGGGGTTGAAATAGGGGATGATATTTTGTATGAAAATTCGTCATTTTTGTTGATAGAACTGTGAATCTTTGTATTAAGGCACCTGATAATAAATAAATAAATATTCGTTCTAGCATTTTGGTAGTTTCACTTACATGGGGATGAAATTCAACCCCTAAAATACCAAAAGCATACAGTCGAAACCACTAGACCTAGAAACGTATTTTTTTTACACCATCGTATTTCTTGGGGTGCACGAGTACTAGCAAAGGATTTTTGGAAATTCACCTCCTTAAGGGGTTGAAAAGCACAAGTAACCCTGCTCCGGTGGTCGGTCCAACGACGAAGGCGACGTGGTGTTCAGGTGGGTTGCGGGTGTTGCGTGCTTACTCCCCTCTGTCGCCCCGGACGGAGTGGTGCGAGGAACGCGCCGACCGCAGTCCACCCCAAAAAAAAGGGGATTGAAAAGCATATAGTCTTTCACGTCGAAACCACTTAACCGATTTTGATGAAATTTGGTACAGAGATGAACTAAAGCTTGAAAAAGTATATAAGGCTACTTTTTATTGCGAAAAAATAGGTATAAGGGGTTGAAATAGGGGAAAGTATTTTCTTTTTACGTCGTCTTATTTCTTGGGGTACACGAGCACTAGCAAAGGATTTTTGGAAAATCACCCCCTTAAGTGAGTGAAAAGCGTATAGACGAAACTCTTGGAGCTAGGAACGTAAAACTTTCTATGCAATTCTCTTTCCTTTGTTTTAAGTGAGCTCTAAGAAATTATTTTATTAAAATCAAATCCTAAAGGGGTGTAAAATATATAGCCGAAATCATTAGGCCTAGAAACATGGAATTTTGTATAAAGTTGCCTTTCTTGGGGGAAGAGAGATTTTTGCAATTTTAGCCCTAAGGGGGTGAAAAGCATTTAACCGAAATCACTGAGCCTAGGAAGGATCATTTTAGTACACGGTTGGCTTTCTTGGATTACCCCCAGATTTTCTTAGTGCTCACTTACCAAGCACTATGAAAATAATTTTGGCAAGGATAAGCGAGCTCTAACAAAGAATTTTTGGCAATTCAACCCCTAAGAGGGTGAAAGCGTATAGCCAAAGATACCGGGCCTAAGAATGTGAAATTTTGTATACCGATCGGTTATTTGTGGTAAGCACGCACTAAGAAACAATTTTGGGCTGCCCCAAAAGGATAAAACGCATATAGTCGAAGACACCCAGCCAATGATATATCATCATTATCTTGCTCTTATCCTAATTACTTTGGATCGACGCAATATGTAGGTAGGGTTCCTACTACTGCCAAAGGTTCTAGCAACATTTTATGACCTGGCCGACATTGTTGGCCAGACGGCATCACCAATTGGTCCAGTTCGATGTAAATCTTTGTCTTAGTAGTATTTTGCGACACCCACGAACAATGAAAACGTGGTAATATTTCTAGAAGCTACCAGATAGTAAGTTACAATCAAAATATTATTACAATTTTCTATCTCTACAAATAAATAAATTTGAAGCGTCTGTTTGTCTATCAAAATAATAGGTTTTATTTATGCTCACACAATACGGTCCAATTTTTTTTGTCTGTCTGTCTATTCGTTACAGGTAATCTTCAAAATGGCTGGACTGATATTGATTATATTTTACCATCAGGTCTACCAGTCGTACATAAGGAATAACTTAGACTATTTTATCTCAGGCTATATTTTATCCCGGTGTGGATGAATTAAGTCGATTTTAAAATTATTTCACTAATGGAAAGCTATTTTTAAGCGAGTAACATATTTAAGCTATTTTTATCCCGATATTTCTACGGGATCGGGTACAATGCCGGTGAAATCACGGGAATATAATGGTTTAAAAAATTAATTCACTAATGAAAAGCTATATTATCAGTGAATACCATATAAAGGCTATTTTCATCCCGGTATTTGCCCAGGAACGACAACTATACCGGGGGATGTTGACTAATTTTTAAAATTCTTTCACCAATGGAAAGCTACCTATGTTGTCAGCGAGTAACATAGGCAATTTATATCTCTGATATTTCTGGGATTTATATTTTTTTTTTTACCCATGTAAATTTATAATATCAGCAAGTTACATAGGCATTTTTTATCTCGGTATTGGCATGGGAATGGGGTCTACGTGAATGAAACTGCGGGTGTTTGATTGATATAATTTTTTTTTTCACCAATGGAAAAGTACGTTATCAGAGACTAAGGAAAGGCCACAATACCATCGTATTTGCACGGCAATCTGAACTACAAGGCTGGAAGTAATATTCAAATGTGAAAGTTTGTGAAGATATTTGGATGTTTGTTACTCAATCACGCTTAAACTGTTGAGCAGATTTGGATGAAAATTGACACGTAGATAGAGTATTTCTTAAATTAAGAAATGTAATACTTTTTATGTCGATAATATTCTTTGCGATAATAGTTCAATATGCAAGTAAATTTTTACGCGGGCGAAGCCGCGGGCAAAAGCTAGTAGGTATATATAGGTAATACAAATAATTTGCAATAAAATAATATTACGACTATAAATTAAGATGTAAGCTATACTATCTTTCAACAGCGAATGTTGATAGATTGATGAATAAATATATGATATTTTCTTCACCATTACATATTTTAAAATGTTAAAATATCTTGAAAGGAGTTCGGTATTGTACCAGATTGTGCCCGATATTTTTCAGGAGATACGGCAAAAACCATGTACACATGGCATTAATGATTTTGCCTAACTAAAATGTTTATATATCCTTACTAATATTATAAATGCGAAAGTAACTCTGTCTGTCTGTCTGTCTGTCTGTCTGTCTGTCTGTCTGTCTGTCTGTCTGCTACGCTTTCACGTCTAAACCACTGGACCGATTTTGATGAAATTTGGTACAGAGATGGACTAAAGCTTGAGAAAGGACATAGGCTACTTTTTATTGCGAAAAAATGGGTATAAGGGGTTGAAATAGGGGATGACGTTTTGTATGGAAATTCGTCATTTTCGATGATAGAACCACGAATTTTTGTATTAAGGTACCTGATAATAAATAAATAAATATTAGTTCAAGCGTTTTGGAAATTTCATTTACATGGGGATGAAATTCAACCCCTAAAATACCAAAAAGCATACAGCCGAAACCACTGGGCCTAGAAACGTATTTTTTTTTTACACCATCGTATTTCTTGGGGTACACGAGCACTAGCAAAGGATTTTTGGAAATTCACCCCCTTAAGGGGGTGAAAAGCATATAGTCTTTCACGTCTAAACCGATTTTGATGAAATTTGGTACAGAGATGGACTAAAGCTTGAGAAAGAACATAGGCTACTTTTTATTGCGAAAAAATGGGTATAAGGGGTTGAAATAGGGGATGACATTTTGTATGGAAATTCGTCATTTTCGATGATAGAACCACGAATCTTTGTATTAAGGTACCTGATAATAAATAAATATTGGTTCAAGCGTTTTGGAAATTTCATTTACATGGGGATGAAATTCAACCCCTAAAATACCAAAAAGCATACAGCCGAAACCACTGGGCCTAGAAACGTATTTTTTTTTACACCATCGTATTTCTTGGGGTGCACGAGCACTAGCAAAGGATTTTTGGAAATTCACCCCCTTGAGGGGGTGAAAAGCATATAGTCTTTCACGTCTAAACCGATTTTGATGAAATTTGGTACAGAGATGGACTAAAGCTTGAGAAAGAACATAGGCTACTTTTTATTGCGAAAAAATGGGTATAAGGGGTTGAAATAGGGGATGACATTTTGTATGGAAATTCGTTATTTTCGATGATAGAACCGTGAATCTTTGTATTAAGGCTCCTGATAATAAATAAATAAATATTCGTTCTAGCGTTTTGGTAGTTTCACTTACATGGGGATGAAATTCAACCCCTAAAATATCAAAAGCATACAGCCGAAACCACTGGGCCTAGAAACGTTTTTTTTTTCACCATCGTATTTCTTGGGATGCACAAGTACTAGCAAAAGATTTTTAGAAATTCACTCCCTTAAGGGGTTGAAAAGCATATAGCCTTTCACGTCGAAACCACTTAACCGATTTTGATGAAATTTGGTACAGAGATGGACTAAAGCTTGAGAAAGGATATAGGCTACTTTTCATCGTAAAAAATTGGGTATAAGGGGTTGAAATAGGGGATGACATTTTGTATGGAAATTCGTCATTTTCGATGATAGAACCACGAATCTTTGTATTCAGGCACCTAATAATAAATAAATAAATATTCGCTCAAGCGTTTTGGAAATTCCATTTACATAAGGATGAAATTCAACCCCTAAAATATCAAAAAGCATACAGCCGAAACCACTGGGCCTAGAAACTTATTTTTTTACGCCATCGTATTTCTTGGGGTTCACGAGCACTAGCAAAGGATTTTTGGAAATTCACCCTCTTAAGGGGTTGAAAAGCATATAGCCTTTCACGTCGAAACCACTTAACCAATTTTGATTAAATTTGGTACAGATATGTACTAAAGCTTGAGAAAAGATATAAGGCTACTTTTTATCGCGAAAAAATAGGTATAACTGGTTGAAATAGGGGAAAGTATTTTCTTTTCACCCCCTGAAGGGGGTGAAAAGCGTATAGACTAAACTATTAGTGCTAGGAACGTAAAACTTTCTATGCAATTCTCTTTCTTTTGTTGTGAGTTCTAAGAAATTATTTTATTAAAATCAACTCCTAAAGGGGTGCAAAATATATAGCCGAAATCATTAGGCCTAGAAACATGGAATTTTGTATAAAGTTGCTTTTCTTGGGGAAAGAGAGATTTTTGCAATTTTAGCCCTAAGGGGGTGAACAGCGTTTAACCGAAATCACTGAGCCTACGAAGGATCATTTTAGTACACGGTCGGCTTTCTTGGATTACCCCAAGATATTCTTAGTGCTCACTTACCAAGCACTATGAAATAATTTTTGGCAAGGATAAGCGAGCTCTAACAAAGAATTTTTGGAAATTCAATCCCTAAGAGGGTGAAAGTATATAGCCAAAGATACTGTGCCTAAGAATGTGAAATTTTGTATACCGATCGGTTATTTGGGGTAAGCACTCACTAAGAAACAATTTTGGGCTGCCCCAAAGGGATAAAACGCATATAGTCGAAGACACCCAGCCAATGATATATCATCATTATTTTGCGCTTATCCTAATTACTTTGGATCGACGCGATATGAAGGCACTCTTCTGCCATCGTAGATATATTGCAAAGGTTCTAGCAACATTTTATGACCTGGCGGACGACATTGTTGGCCAGACGGCATCACCAATTGGTCCAAGTTGATGTAAATCTTTGTCTTAGTAGTATTTTGAGACACCCACGAACAATGAAAGCGTGGTAATATTTTTAGCAGCTACCAGACAGTAAGTTACAATCAAGATATTATTCCAATTTTCTATCTCTACAAATAAATAAATTTGAAGCGTCTGTTTGTCTATCAAAATAATAGGTTTTATTTATGCTCACATAATACGGTCCAAATTTTTTTGTCTGTCTGTCTATTCGTTACAGTTAATCATCAAAATGCCTGGACCCATATTGATTACATTTTGCCATCAGGTCTACCAGGCGTACATAAGGAATAACTTAAGACTATATTTTATCCCAGGCTATATTTTATCCCGGTGTGGCTGGAGCAACCTTGAGAATTAGGTCGATTTTAAAATTATTTCACTAATGGAAAGCTATTTTTAAGCCAGTAACATATTTAAGCTATTTTTATCCTGATATTCCTACGGGATCGGGTACAATGCCAGTGAAATCACGGGAATTTAATGGTTTTAAAAATTAATTCACTAATGAAAAGCTATATTATCAGTGAATACCATATAAAGGCTATTTTCATCCCAGTATTTGCCCGGGAACGAGAACTAAACCGGGGGATGACGACCAATTTTTAAAATTCTTTCACCAATGGAATGCTACCGATGTTATCAGCGAGTAACATAGGCAATTTATATCTCTGATATTTCTGGGATTTATATTTTTTTTTTCACCCATGTAAATTTATAATATCAGCGAGTAACATAGGCATTTTTTATCTCGGTATTGGCATGAAAATGGGGTCTACGTGAATGAAACTGCGGGTGTTTGATTGATATAATTTTTTTTCACCAATGGAAAATTACGTTATCAGAGACTAAGGAAAGGCATATTTATCATCGTATTTCCACGGGAATCTGAACTATAAGGCTGGAAGTAATATTCAAATGTGAAAGTTTGTGAAGATATTTGGATGTTTGTTACTCAATCACGCTTAAACTGTTGAGCAGATTTGGATGAAAATTGACACGTAGATAGAGTATTTCTTAAATTAAGAAATGTAATACTTTTTATGCCGATAATATTCTTTGCGATAATAGTTCAATATTCAAGTAAATTTTACGCGGGCGAAGCCGCGGGCAAAAGCTAGTTTATTATATGTTTGAGATGCAAGCTCGCTGACAGACAGGCGAATGGACGAATGACCAGCAGATGTATGGAACCCTAATATTATCATAGTAAAGATTCTAAGTCAATTTAGAAGTTAAGAATTTAATCATAGCAGCTCGTTGTTAGTTATGCTGATGCGTATATTTTTCGTGTGGTTACGGAGTAAGAATACAATTCAACACCTATCTTACCGATAGTTGTCGTAAAAGATGACCAAGGCATTTAATATGCAAATAACTTTATGCAAGAAATGGAAAACTCAAAATAAAACCCTATATCAACATATCCCTTCATCGCCCTTTCATCGTCCTTTCATCGGACTGGACCGCGCGTGCGCTTACCATAGCCCACCCATAAAAAAAAAAAAATAACAAAAAAAAATAATAACATATATGACTAACGTGGTAAAGTAGGTCACATTTTCCTCCTAATTTGGAGGAGGCTCGAGCATTTCTTGAATGGGACGTATATGAGCCGAAATGCATAATATCAAGCATCCATCAGCCCACATCCATTATTGAATATAGACCTCCCTACTGTCACTCGAAATGATCGTATACTACCTGCACCCAAGTTTTATGCAACTTTAACCACGTGGTCGATTTGTCGATCATTATAATGTAAGCTACTACCATAACTAGATATAGCCATATAAAAACTATAACTAACAATGTTTACCAAACGTATTTTATAAAAATTTATTCGAAATATACATAATTTTCGAAACAGTACCATATTCAATTATTTACTATATCCCAGAAATATAATAGAACTAAACGCTTTACAAAAACAAATGTTATTTATTACGTCTAGATTTTGGACAGATAATAATTAAATTTATAGCGTGAAACCAAACTGCGACGAATCAAAAATTGATTGGTGTTACTCAATACGTACGTTATGTCATTAAAATCATTTAAAAAATCATTCAACACGTTATGAGAAGTTAACAGACAATTTAGTAATAAAAAACTTTATGATATCATGTTATAAAATAGACCGAACGACTAACCATAAATGTATTGCCATTGGGGTGATTTTGGTATGACACAGGAAAGACAAATTCATCAAATGTACAAAAGGAGCAAAATTAATAACGTTTTGAGTAATCATTTAAAATTATTAACTTCAGATGATCAAGACATTCGTCCATCCATCCAAGATACACAGATTCAAAAAATGAGCCGTCAATAAAATGACGCCTTAAATACAAAACCCGCATTCCTAAATATAAATACATTGCTGCCATACAAGTAAGAATAAAATTTGAAAAATGTATGCCATAGTATTTCTTGTCCATGAGTGTCATAAAGCACAGTATAGGTAATATGCATATAACATCTATGTCAGAGAAGGAAAAACAAGATTGGTATAGACCAATCCGTCTGACCAACGTGATAAATTAGGTCAATTTCCTTTCTATTGTGAAGGAGGCACGAGCTCAATAGTAAGGCTTTTGTGAGCTTAGGTGAATGGTGCTTATATTTTTACATTACAAAACTATCTATACCAATAAATAAAATTGGAGTGTCTGTTTGTAATGTCAAAATAATAGGCTTTTTTCATGCTCACACGGTTATTTGCACGACACCTATGCCTAAAATAGCAATTAAAAAATTTTTGTCTGTCTGGCTGTCTGTCTGTTTGTTCCCGGTAATCTTCAAAACGGCTGGACCGATTTCAAAAATTCTTTCACCAATGGAAAGCTATAATATCAGGGAGTAAACTAGGCTATGTTTTACCCCGGTATTCCCACGGGAACGGAAACTACGCGGGTAAAACGACTATAACCTATAACCGAAGCGAAGCGAGGGCGGGTTGCTAGTCTTAAAATATAAAAGTAACATTAAGTTAAAGTTTTAGCTCTGTCTCTATTTACTTAAATATTTTAAGCAGAGTTTCATATTCGCGACAGCGATTGACATTCCGGGTAGGGACGTCGATGGGAGAGGGTACTCCTTCGGGATATTCCGTCGGGTCGACCACTGAAGTCAAGGAACTCTGCAACGGTGGTCGGCTCAACGCCGAAGGTGACGTGCTATACGGGTGGGTTGCGGGGCCGCGCGCCGCCCCCCCTGTCGCCCCGGACGGAGGCTGGCGGCAGGTACGCTGACCGTAGCCCACCCCAAAAATTAAGCAGAGTTTTATCTGCAAATGGACAGATTTTATGCAATAGTGAACCTAGGTTATTATAAGTATTTTTTTTAAATACCCAAATAAATAACCTGATTAAGAAGGAAATTTCCCTACCACGGTAATCAGATGCTTCCGTACATATAGGGATTAGCCTGCTCTTGCATAGATGTTATATGCATATATAATGCTATAGTCGTCTTTTACGACACCCATTGGTAAGTAAAGTGTGTTCTTAATTCATCAACACACGGAAAAGTATCAGGTACATATTGAAATAAAACATTTTTAAGGATTTTCAAGTTGATATTTGATTTTTAGTTTCCCGAACTTACGAACGCTTCACACTTGTTAGACGTGAGCCATGTTAGTCCTGCCGTGACCACGAACGCTGAAAAATATTCGATAAAACTGTACAAATAATTTTATTTGAAATAGTGATCTCTTTTTAGAATTAAATATTATTGATATTTGTATTTATGTGAAAACAATAGCTAACCAACACCTACATCTTTGACCACATTTAAAATGTTTTATCCCAATATGTAATAACCGGGCGTGGCTGTTAACGATGTCACCAACCCACCACGTAACTTGTGATATGACAGAAATGTTAGCAGGTTTATTTAAGAGAACAATAACGCTCACTGAATTTTAATAGCTGTTCGAACGTCTGTACACAAGTTTAAGAAAAGATTTATAATTTTTCATAAAGTTCGTTGACTTTATAACCTTGGATGTGGAATGTTGCGGAAGGATCATTTATACGGTCATTTACTTTCTGTTTATATTATTTAGATACTTTTCCTCTTATTTGTATCTGTTGTATCAGTAAAAATTGCCTTGGATTTAGGGTTCATTTATTAGCTACTTATCGACGCTATAAATTGATTTCATTTATCTTTATTTTCCACTTATATTGACGGAATAAGAATACAATTCACCACCCTATCTTACCCGTGGGGATCGTAAAAGACGAATAAGGGACTCTAATATGCATATAACAGTTGTTCAGAGGGTGCCACTACCAGTTGATTGTCCGTTAATTGATTAATGTCGCTACAGGCACGCGATCCCGGCCTACTCCAGCTGCTCCTGTCATTTTCCTATCCTATATCTAATGGCAGTAGTATCCCCTAACCCAGTTCCCACCATATACATCCGCCATATCCCCATCTCTTTCCTATCAACGAATATTCCTGAAGAGGGTTGACGTCAGGCAGGCGGTCGGTCATAAAACATATAGCCGAAACTGTAGACAACATGGACTTAAGTACATGTTGTGCCGACCCCACTTAGCGTGAGATGAGGGCAGGCAAATGATGATGAAAATGCATATAACATATAGGTAAGAAAAAACTCGAATTAAAACCCTGTACCAACCCATGTGACCAGCGTGGTATACCTAGTAGGTCAATTTCCCTCCTATTGTGGAGTAAGCTCGAGCCCAGCTGTGGGAATTAACTGAGCTAAAATGAATGAATGAATGAATCATCATCACAACTCGAGTCTCCTCCACAGTAGGAGGGAAATTGATCTTACCATGCTGGTCAGACAGGTTGGTATAGGATTTTATTTCGAGTTTTTCCTTCTCTTACATAGATGTTATTTACGTATGTCATCCCTTAGTCGTCTTTTACGACATCCACGGGTAAAATAGGGAGTGGTGAATTGTATTCTTACTCCGTCACCACACGGACAATAAATGAATACATATATTTATTATGATACTAGCTTTTGCCCGCGGCTTCGCCCGCGTAAAAATTTACTTGCATATTGAACTATTATCGCAAAGAATATTATCGACATAAAAAGTATTACATTTCTTAATTTAAGAAATACTCTATCTACGTGTCAATTTTCATCCAAATCTGCCCAACAGTTTAAGCGTGATTGAGTAACAAACATCCAAATATCTTCACAAACTTTCACATTTGAATATTACTTCCAGCCTTGTAGTTCAGATTGCCGTGCAAATACGATGGTATTGTGGCCTTTCCTTAGTCTCTGATAACGTACTTTTCCATTGGTGAAAAAAAATTATATCAATCAAACACCCGCAGTTTCATTCACGAAGACCCCATTCCCATGCCAATACCGAGATAAAAAATGCCTATGTAACTTGCTGATATTATAAATTTACATGGGTAAAAAAAAAATATATAAATCCCAGAAATATCAGAGATATAAATTGCCTATGCTGCTCGCTGACAACATAGGTAGCTTTCCATTGGTGTAAGAATTTTAAAAATTGGTCAACATCCCCCGGTATAGTTGTCGTTCCTGGGCAAATACCGGGATGAAAATAGCCTTTATATGGTATTCACTGATAATATAGCATTTCATTAGTGAATTATTTTTTTAAACCATTATATTCCCGTGATTTCACCGGCATTGTACCCGATCTCGTAGGAATATCGGGATAAAAATAGCTTAAATATGTTACTCGCTTAAAAATAGCTTTCCATTAGTGAAATAATTTTAAAATCGACTTAATTCATCCACACCGGGATAATATATAGCCTGAGATAAAATAGTCTAAGTTATTCCTTATGTACGACTGGTAGACCTGATGATAAAATATAATCAATATCGGTCCAGCCATTTTGAAGATTACCTGTAACGAATAGACAGACAGACAAAAAAAATTTGGACCGTATTGTGTGAGCATAAATAAAACCTATTATTTTGATAGACAAACAGACGCTTCAAATTTATTTATTTGTAGAGATAGAAAATTGTAATGATATTTTGATTGTAACTTACTGTCTGGTAGCTGCTAGAAATATTACCACGTTTTCATTGTTCGTGGGTGTCGCAAAATACTACTAAGACAAAGATTTACATCGACCTGGACCAATTGGTGATGCCGTCTGGCCAACAATGTCGGCCAGGTCATAAAATATTGCTAGAACCTTTGCAATATATCTACGATGGCAGTAGTAGGTACCCTACCTACATATCGCGTCGATCCAAAGTAATTAGGATAAGAGCAAGATAGTGATGATATATCATTGGCTGGGTGTCTTCGACTATATGCGTTTTATCCTTTTGGGGCAGCCCAAAATTGTTTCTTAGTGCGTGCTTACCCCAAATAACCGAAATCGGTATACAAAATTTCACATTCTTAGGCCCGGTATCTTTGGCTATACGCTTTCACCCTCTTAGGGGTTGAATTGCCAAAAATTCTTTGTTAGAGCTCGCTTATCCTTGCCAAAATTTTTTTCATAGTGCTTGGTAAGTGAGCACTAAGAAAATCTGGGGGTAATCCAAGAAAGCCAACCGTGTACTAAAATGATCCTTCCTAGGCTCAGTGATTTCGGTTAAACGCTTTTCACCCCCTTAGGGCTAAAATTGCAAAAATCTCTCTTCCCCCAAGAAAGGCAACTTTATACAAAATTCCATGTTTCTAGGCCTAATGATTTCGGCTATATATTTTGCACCCCTTTAGGAGTTGATTTTAATAAAATAATTTCTTAGAGCTCACTTAAAACAAAGGAAAGAGAATTGCATAGAAAGTTTTACGTTCCTAGCTCCAAGAGTTTCGTCTATACGCTTTTCACTCACTTAAGGGGGTGATTTTCCAAAAATCCTTTGCTAGTGCTCGTATACCCCAAGAAATAAGACGACGTAAAAAGAAAATACTTTCCCCTATTTCAACCCCTTATACCTATTTTTTCGCAATAAAAAGTAGCCTTATATACTTTCTCAAGCTTTAGTTCATCTCTGTACCAAATTTCATCAAAATCGGTTAAGTGGTTTCGACGTGAAAGACTATATGCTTTTCAATCCCCTTTTTTTTGGGGTGAACTGCGGTCAGCGCGTTCCTCGCACCACTCCGTCCGGGGCGATAGAGGGGCGTAAGCACGCAACACCCGCAACCCACCCGAACACCACGTCGCCTTCGTCGTTGGACCAACCACCGGAGCAGGGTTACTTGTGCTTTTCAACCCCTTAAGGAGGTGAATTACCAAAAATCCTTTGCTAGTACTCGTGCACCCCAAGAAATACGATGGTGTAAAAAAAGTACGTTTCTAGGCCCAGTGGTTTCGGCTGTATGGGTTTTGATATTTTAGGGGTTGAATTTCATCCCTATGTAAGTGAAACTACCAAAACGCTAGAACGAATATTTATTTATTTATTATCAGGTGCCTTCATACAAAGATTCACGGTTCTATCATCGAAAATGACGAATTTCCATACAAAATATCATCCCCTATTTCAACCCCTTATACCCATTTTTCCCAATAAAAAGTAGCCTATATCCTTTCTCAAGCTTCAGTCCATCTCTGTATCAAATTTCATCAAAATCGGCTTAGACGTGAGAGGTTATATGCTTTTCACCCCCTTAAGGAGGTGAATTTCCAAAAATCCTTTGCTAGTGCTCGTGCATCCCAAGAAATACGATGGTGTAAAAAAAAATACGTTTCCATGCCCAGTGGTTTCGGCTGTATGCTTTTTAGTATTTTAGGGGTTGAATTTCATCCCCATGTAAATGGAATTTCCAAAACGCTTGAGCGAATAATTATTTATTTATTATTAGGTGCCTCAATACAAAGATTCGTGGTTCGATCATCGAAAATGACGAATTTCCATACAAAATGTCATCCCCTATTTCAACCCCTTATACCCATTTTTTGCGATAAAAAGTAGCCTATATCCTTTCTCAAGCTTTAGTCCATCTTTGTACCAAATTTCATCAAAATCGGTTTCGATATGAAAGGCTATATGCTTTTCAACCCCTTAAAGGGGTGAATTTCCAAAAATCCTTTGCTAGTACTCGTGCACCCCAAGAAATACGATGGTGTAAAAAAAAATACGTTTCTAGGCATAGTGGTTTCGGCTGTATGCTTTTTGGTATTTTAGGGGTTGAATTTCATCCCCATGTAAATGAAACTACCAAAACGCTAGAACGAATATTTATTTATTTATTGTCAGGTGCCTTAATACAAAGATTCGTGGTTCTATCATCGAACATGACGAATTTCCATACAAAATGTCATCCCCTATTTCAACCCCTTATACCCATTTTTTCGCGATAAAAAGTAGCCCATGTCCTTTCTCAAGCTTTAGTCCATCTCTGTACCAAATTTCATCAAAATCGGTTTCGACGTGAAAGGCTATTTGCTTTTCAACCCCTTAAAGGGGTGAATTTCCAAAAATCCTTTGCTAGTACTCGTACACCCCAAGAAATACGATGGTGTAAAAAAAATACGTTTCTATGCCCAGTGGTTTCGGCTGTATGCTTTTGGTATTTTAGGGGTTGAATTTCATCCCCATGTAAGTGAAACTACCAAAACGCTAGAACGAATATTTATTTATTATCAGGTGCCTTAATACAAAGATTCACGGTTCTATCATCAAAAATGACGAATTTCCATACAAAATATCATCCCCTATTTCAACCCTTTATACCCATTTTTCCGCGATAAAAAGTAGCCTATGTCCTTTCTCAAGCTTTAGTCCATCTCTGTACCAAATTTCATCAAAATCGGTTTAGACGTGAAAGACTATATGTTTTTCACCCCCTTAAGGGGGTGAATTTCCAAAAATCCTTTGCTAGTGCTCGTGCACCCCAAGAAATACGATGGTGTAAAAAAAATTACGTTTCCATGCCCAGTGGTTTCGGCTGTATGCTTTTTAGTATTTTAGGGGTTGAATTTCATCCCCATGTAAATGGAATTTCCAAAACGCTTGAGCGAATAATTATTTATTTATTATTAGGTGCCTCAATACAAAGATTCGTGGTTCGATCATCGAAAATGACGAATTTCCATACAAAATGTCATCCCCTATTTCAACCCCTTATACCCATTTTTTGCGATAAAAAGTAGCCTATATCCTTTCTCAAGCTTTAGTCCATCTTTGTACCAAATTTCATCAAAATCGGTTTCGATATGAAAGGCTATATGCTTTTCAACCCCTTAAAGGGGTGAATTTCCAAAAATCCTTTGCTAGTACTCGTGCACCCCAAGAAATACGATGGTGTAAAAAAAAATACGTTTCTAGGCATAGTGGTTTCGGCTGTATGCTTTTTGGTATTTTAGGGGTTGAATTTCATCCCCATGTAAATGAAACTACCAAAACGCTAGAACGAATATTTATTTATTTATTGTCAGGTGCCTTAATACAAAGATTCGTGGTTCTATCATCGAACATGACGAATTTCCATACAAAATGTCATCCCCTATTTCAACCCCTTATACCCATTTTTTCGCGATAAAAAGTAGCCCATGTCCTTTCTCAAGCTTTAGTCCATCTCTGTACCAAATTTCATCAAAATCGGTTTCGACGTGAAAGGCTATTTGCTTTTCAACCCCTTAAAGGGGTGAATTTCCAAAAATCCTTTGCTAGTACTCGTACACCCCAAGAAATACGATGGTGTAAAAAAAATACGTTTCTATGCCCAGTGGTTTCGGCTGTATGCTTTTGGTATTTTAGGGGTTGAATTTCATCCCCATGTAAGTGAAACTACCAAAACGCTAGAACGAATATTTATTTATTATCAGGTGCCTTAATACAAAGATTCACGGTTCTATCATCAAAAATGACGAATTTCCATACAAAATATCATCCCCTATTTCAACCCTTTATACCCATTTTTCCGCGATAAAAAGTAGCCTATGTCCTTTCTCAAGCTTTAGTCCATCTCTGTACCAAATTTCATCAAAATCGGTTTAGACGTGAAAGACTATATGTTTTTCACCCCCTTAAGGGGGTGAATTTCCAAAAATCCTTTGCTAGTGCTCGTGTACCCCAAGAAATACGATGGTGTAAAAAAAAATACGTTTCTAGGCCCAGTGGTTTCGGCTGTATGCTTTTTGATATTTTAGGGGTTGAATTTCATCCCCATGTAAATGAAATTTCCAAAACACTTGAACAAATATTTATTTATTTATTGTCAGGTGCCTTAATACAAAGATTCGTGGTTCTATCATCGAAAATGACGAATTTCCATACAAAATGTCATCCCCTATTTCAACCCCTTATACCCATTTTTTCGCGATAAAAAGTAGCCTATGTCCTTTCTCAAGCTTTAGTCCATCTCTGTACCAAATTTCATCAAAATCGGTCCAGTGGTTTAGACGTGAAAGCGTAGCAGACAGACAGACAGACAGACAGACAGACAGACAGACAGACAGAGTTACTTTCGCATTTATAATATTAGTAAGGATTATCGCAAAGAATATTATCGACATAAAAAGTATTACATTTCTTAATTTAAGAAATACTCTATCTACGTGTCAATTTTCATCCAAATCTGCCCAACAGTTTAAGCGTGATTGAGTAACAAACATCCAAATATCTTCACAAACTTTCACATTTGAATATTACTTCCAGCCTTGTAGTTCAGATTGCCGTGCAAATACGATGGTATTGTGGCCTTTCCTTAGTCTCTGATAACGTACTTTTCCATTGGTGAAAAAAAATTATATCAATCAAACACCCGCAGTTTCATTCACGAAGACCCCATTCCCATGCCAATACCGAGATAAAAAATGCCTATGTAACTTGCTGATATTATAAATTTACATGGGTAAAAAAAAAATATATAAATCCCAGAAATATCAGAGATATAAATTGCCTATGCTGCTCGCTGACAACATAGGTAGCTTTCCATTGGTGTAAGAATTTTAAAAATTGGTCAACATCCCCCGGTATAGTTGTCGTTCCTGGGCAAATACCGGGATGAAAATAGCCTTTATATGGTATTCACTGATAATATAGCATTTCATTAGTGAATTATTTTTTTAAACCATTATATTCCCGTGATTTCACCGGCATTGTACCCGATCTCGTAGGAATATCGGGATAAAAATAGCTTAAATATGTTACTCGCTTAAAAATAGCTTTCCATTAGTGAAATAATTTTAAAATCGACTTAATTCATCCACACCGGGATAATATATAGCCTGAGATAAAATAGTCTAAGTTATTCCTTATGTACGACTGGTAGACCTGATGATAAAATATAATCAATATCGGTCCAGCCATTTTGAAGATTACCTGTAACGAATAGACAGACAGACAAAAAAAATTTGGACCGTATTGTGTGAGCATAAATAAAACCTATTATTTTGATAGACAAACAGACGCTTCAAATTTATTTATTTGTAGAGATAGAAAATTGTAATGATATTTTGATTGTAACTTACTGTCTGGTAGCTGCTAGAAATATTACCACGTTTTCATTGTTCGTGGGTGTCGCAAAATACTACTAAGACAAAGATTTACATCGACCTGGACCAATTGGTGATGCCGTCTGGCCAACAATGTCGGCCAGGTCATAAAATATTGCTAGAACCTTTGCAATATATCTACGATGGCAGTAGTAGGTACCCTACCTACATATCGCGTCGATCCAAAGTAATTAGGATAAGAGCAAGATAGTGATGATATATCATTGGCTGGGTGTCTTCGACTATATGCGTTTTATCCTTTTGGGGCAGCCCAAAATTGTTTCTTAGTGCGTGCTTACCCCAAATAACCGAAATCGGTATACAAAATTTCACATTCTTAGGCCCGGTATCTTTGGCTATACGCTTTCACCCTCTTAGGGGTTGAATTGCCAAAAATTCTTTGTTAGAGCTCGCTTATCCTTGCCAAAATTTTTTTCATAGTGCTTGGTAAGTGAGCACTAAGAAAATCTGGGGGTAATCCAAGAAAGCCAACCGTGTACTAAAATGATCCTTCCTAGGCTCAGTGATTTCGGTTAAACGCTTTTCACCCCCTTAGGGCTAAAATTGCAAAAATCTCTCTTCCCCCAAGAAAGGCAACTTTATACAAAATTCCATGTTTCTAGGCCTAATGATTTCGGCTATATATTTTGCACCCCTTTAGGAGTTGATTTTAATAAAATAATTTCTTAGAGCTCACTTAAAACAAAGGAAAGAGAATTGCATAGAAAGTTTTACGTTCCTAGCTCCAAGAGTTTCGTCTATACGCTTTTCACTCACTTAAGGGGGTGATTTTCCAAAAATCCTTTGCTAGTGCTCGTATACCCCAAGAAATAAGACGACGTAAAAAGAAAATACTTTCCCCTATTTCAACCCCTTATACCTATTTTTTCGCAATAAAAAGTAGCCTTATATACTTTCTCAAGCTTTAGTTCATCTCTGTACCAAATTTCATCAAAATCGGTTAAGTGGTTTCGACGTGAAAGACTATATGCTTTTCAATCCCCTTTTTTTTGGGGTGAACTGCGGTCAGCGCGTTCCTCGCACCACTCCGTCCGGGGCGATAGAGGGGCGTAAGCACGCAACACCCGCAACCCACCCGAACACCACGTCGCCTTCGTCGTTGGACCAACCACCGGAGCAGGGTTACTTGTGCTTTTCAACCCCTTAAGGAGGTGAATTACCAAAAATCCTTTGCTAGTACTCGTGCACCCCAAGAAATACGATGGTGTAAAAAAAGTACGTTTCTAGGCCCAGTGGTTTCGGCTGTATGGGTTTTGATATTTTAGGGGTTGAATTTCATCCCTATGTAAGTGAAACTACCAAAACGCTAGAACGAATATTTATTTATTTATTATCAGGTGCCTTCATACAAAGATTCACGGTTCTATCATCGAAAATGACGAATTTCCATACAAAATATCATTCCCTATTTCAACCCCTTATACCCATTTTTCCCAATAAAAAGTAGCCTATATCCTTTCTCAAGCTTCAGTCCATCTCTGTATCAAATTTCATCAAAATCGGCTTAGACGTGAGAGGTTATATGCTTTTCACCCCCTTAAGGAGGTGAATTTCCAAAAATCCTTTGCTAGTGCTCGTGCATCCCAAGAAATACGATGGTGTAAAAAAAAATACGTTTCCATGCCCAGTGGTTTCGGCTGTATGCTTTTTAGTATTTTAGGGGTTGAATTTCATCCCCATGTAAATGGAATTTCCAAAACGCTTGAGCGAATAATTATTTATTTATTATTAGGTGCCTCAATACAAAGATTCGTGGTTCGATCATCGAAAATGACGAATTTCCATACAAAATGTCATCCCCTATTTCAACCCCTTATACCCATTTTTTGCGATAAAAAGTAGCCTATATCCTTTCTCAAGCTTTAGTCCATCTTTGTACCAAATTTCATCAAAATCGGTTTCGATATGAAAGGCTATATGCTTTTCAACCCCTTAAAGGGGTGAATTTCCAAAAATCCTTTGCTAGTACTCGTGCACCCCAAGAAATACGATGGTGTAAAAAAAAATACGTTTCTAGGCATAGTGGTTTCGGCTGTATGCTTTTTGGTATTTTAGGGGTTGAATTTCATCCCCATGTAAATGAAACTACCAAAACGCTAGAACGAATATTTATTTATTTATTGTCAGGTGCCTTAATACAAAGATTCGTGGTTCTATCATCGAACATGACGAATTTCCATACAAAATGTCATCCCCTATTTCAACCCCTTATACCCATTTTTTCGCGATAAAAAGTAGCCCATGTCCTTTCTCAAGCTTTAGTCCATCTCTGTACCAAATTTCATCAAAATCGGTTTCGACGTGAAAGGCTATTTGCTTTTCAACCCCTTAAAGGGGTGAATTTCCAAAAATCCTTTGCTAGTACTCGTACACCCCAAGAAATACGATGGTGTAAAAAAAATACGTTTCTATGCCCAGTGGTTTCGGCTGTATGCTTTTGGTATTTTAGGGGTTGAATTTCATCCCCATGTAAGTGAAACTACCAAAACGCTAGAACGAATATTTATTTATTATCAGGTGCCTTAATACAAAGATTCACGGTTCTATCATCAAAAATGACGAATTTCCATACAAAATATCATCCCCTATTTCAACCCTTTATACCCATTTTTCCGCGATAAAAAGTAGCCTATGTCCTTTCTCAAGCTTTAGTCCATCTCTGTACCAAATTTCATCAAAATCGGTTTAGACGTGAAAGACTATATGTTTTTCACCCCCTTAAGGGGGTGAATTTCCAAAAATCCTTTGCTAGTGCTCGTGCACCCCAAGAAATACGATGGTGTAAAAAAAATTACGTTTCCATGCCCAGTGGTTTCGGCTGTATGCTTTTTAGTATTTTAGGGGTTGAATTTCATCCCCATGTAAATGGAATTTCCAAAACGCTTGAGCGAATAATTATTTATTTATTATTAGGTGCCTCAATACAAAGATTCGTGGTTCGATCATCGAAAATGACGAATTTCCATACAAAATGTCATCCCCTATTTCAACCCCTTATACCCATTTTTTGCGATAAAAAGTAGCCTATATCCTTTCTCAAGCTTTAGTCCATCTTTGTACCAAATTTCATCAAAATCGGTTTCGATATGAAAGGCTATATGCTTTTCAACCCCTTAAAGGGGTGAATTTCCAAAAATCCTTTGCTAGTACTCGTGCACCCCAAGAAATACGATGGTGTAAAAAAAATACGTTTCTAGGCATAGTGGTTTCGGCTGTATGCTTTTTGGTATTTTAGGGGTTGAATTTCATCCCCATGTAAATGAAACTACCAAAACGCTAGAACGAATATTTATTTATTTATTGTCAGGTGCCTTAATACAAAGATTCGTGGTTCTATCATCGAACATGACGAATTTCCATACAAAATGTCATCCCCTATTTCAACCCCTTATACCCATTTTTTCGCGATAAAAAGTAGCCCATGTCCTTTCTCAAGCTTTAGTCCATCTCTGTACCAAATTTCATCAAAATCGGTTTCGACGTGAAAGGCTATTTGCTTTTCAACCCCTTAAAGGGGTGAATTTCCAAAAATCCTTTGCTAGTACTCGTACACCCCAAGAAATACGATGGTGTAAAAAAAATACGTTTCTATGCCCAGTGGTTTCGGCTGTATGCTTTTGGTATTTTAGGGGTTGAATTTCATCCCCATGTAAGTGAAACTACCAAAACGCTAGAACGAATATTTATTTATTATCAGGTGCCTTAATACAAAGATTCACGGTTCTATCATCAAAAATGACGAATTTCCATACAAAATATCATCCCCTATTTCAACCCTTTATACCCATTTTTCCGCGATAAAAAGTAGCCTATGTCCTTTCTCAAGCTTTAGTCCATCTCTGTACCAAATTTCATCAAAATCGGTTTAGACGTGAAAGACTATATGTTTTTCACCCCCTTAAGGGGGTGAATTTCCAAAAATCCTTTGCTAGTGCTCGTGTACCCCAAGAAATACGATGGTGTAAAAAAAAATACGTTTCTAGGCCCAGTGGTTTCGGCTGTATGCTTTTTGATATTTTAGGGGTTGAATTTCATCCCCATGTAAATGAAATTTCCAAAACACTTGAACAAATATTTATTTATTTATTGTCAGGTGCCTTAATACAAAGATTCGTGGTTCTATCATCGAAAATGACGAATTTCCATACAAAATGTCATCCCCTATTTCAACCCCTTATACCCATTTTTTCGCGATAAAAAGTAGCCTATGTCCTTTCTCAAGCTTTAGTCCATCTCTGTACCAAATTTCATCAAAATCGGTCCAGTGGTTTAGACGTGAAAGCGTAGCAGACAGACAGACAGACAGACAGACAGACAGACAGACAGACAGACAGACAGAGTTACTTTCGCATTTATAATATTAGTAAGGACTAGCTTTTGCCCGCGGCTTCGCCCGCGTAAAAATTTACTTGCATATTGAACTATTATCGCAAAGAATATTATCGACATAAAAAGTATTACATTTCTTAATTTAAGAAATACTCTATCTACGTGTCAATTTTCATCCTTATCTGCTCAACAGTTTAAGCGTGATTGAGTAACAAACATCCAAATATCTTCACAAACTTTCACATTTGAATATTACTTCCAGCCTTGTAGTTCAGATTGCCATGCAAATACGATGGTATTGTGGCCTTTCCTTAGTCTCTGATAACGTACTTTCCATTGGTGAAAAAAAATTATATCAATCAAACACCCGCAGTTTCATTCACGTAGACCCCATTCCCATGCCAATACCGAGATAAAAATGCCTATGTAACTTGCTGATATTATAAATTTACATGGGTAAAAAAAAATATATAAATCCCAGAAATATCAGAGATATAAATTGCCTATGCTACTCGCTGACAACATAGGTAGCTTTCCATTAGTGAAAGAATTTTAAAAATTGGTCAACATCCCCCGGTATAGTTGTCGTTCCTGGGCAAATACCGGGATGAAAATAGCCTTTATATGGTATTCACTGATAATATAGCTTTTCATTAGTGAATTAATTTTTTAAACCATTATATTCCCGTGATTTCACCGGCATTGTACCCGATCCCGTAGGAATATCGGGATAAAAATAGCTTAAATATGTTACTCGCTTAAAAATAGCTTTCCATTAGTGAAATAATTTTAAAATCGACTTAATTCATCTACACCGGGATAAAATATAGCCTGAGATAAAATAGTCTAAGTTATTCCTTATGTACGACTGGTAGACCTGATGGTAAAATATAATCAATATCGGTCCAGCCATTTTGAAGATTACCTGTAACGAATAGACAGACAGACAAAAAAATTTGGACCGTATTGTGTGAGCATAAATAAAACCTATTATTTTGATAGACAAATAGACGCTTCAAATTTATTTATTTGTAGAGATAGAAAATTGTAATAATATTTTGATTGTAACTTACTGTCTGGTAGCTGCTAGAAATATTACCACGTTTTCATTGTTCGTGGGTGTCGCAAAAAATTCTACTAAGACAAAGATTTACATCGACCTGGACCAATTGGTGATGCCGTCTGGCCAACAATGTCGGCCAGGTCATAAAATTTTGCTAGAACCTTTGCAATATATCTACGATGGTAGTAGTAGGTACCCTACCTACATATCGCGTCGATCCAAAGTAATTAGGATAAGAGCAAGATAATGATGATATATCATTGGCTGGGTGTCTTCGACTATATGCGTTTTATCCTTTGGGGCAGCCCAAAATTGTTTCTTAGTGCGTGCTTACCCCAAATAACCGAAATCGGTATACAAAATTTCACATTCTTAGGCCCGGTATCTTTGGCTATACGCTTTCAACCTCTTAGGGGTTGAATTGCCAAAAATTCTTTGTTAGAGCTCGCTTATCCTTGCCAAAAATTTTTTCATAGTGCTTGGTAAGTGAGCACTAAGAAAATCTGGGGGTAATCCAAGAAAGCCAACCGTGTACTAAAATGATCCTTCCTAGGCTCAGTGATTTCGGTTAAACGCTTTTCACCCCCTTAGGGCTAAAATTGCAAAAATCTCTCTTCCCCCAAGAAAGCCAACTTTATATAAAATTCCATGTTTCTAGGCCTAATGATTTCGGCTATATATTTTGCACCCCTTTAGGAGTTGATTTTAATAAAATAATTTCTTAGAGCTCACTTAAAACAAAGGAAAGAGAATTGCATAGAAAGTTTTACGTTCCTAGCTCCAAAAGTTTCGTCTATACGCTTTTCACTCACTTAAGGGGATGATTTTCCAAAAATCCTTTGCTAGTGCTCGTGTACCCCAAGAAATAAGACGACGTAAAAAGAAAATACTTCCCCTATTTCAACCCCTTATACCTATTTTTTCGCAATAAAAAGTAGACTTATATACTTTCTCAAGCTTTAGTTTATCTCTGTACCAAATTTCATCAAAATCGGTTAAGTGGTTTCGATGTGAAAGACTATATGCTTTTCAATCCCCTTTTTTTGGGGTGAACTGCGGTCAGCGCGTTCCTCGCACCACTCCGCCCGGGGCGACAGAGGGGCGTAAGCACGCAACACCCGCAACCCACCCGAACACCATGTCGCCTTCGTCGTTGGACCGACCACCGGAGCAGGGTTACTTGTGCTTTTCAACCCCTTAAGGAGGTGAATTACCAAAAATCCTTTGCTAGTAATCGTGCACCCCAAGAAATACGATGGTGTAAAAAAAGTACGTTTCTAGGCCCAGTGGTTTCGGCTGTATGCTTTTTGGTATTTTAGGGGTTGACTTTCATCCCTATGTAAGTGAAACTACCAAAACGCTAGAACGAATATTTATTTATTTATTATCAGGTGCCTTCATACAAAGATTCACGGTTCTATCATCGAAAATGATGAATTTCCATACAAAATATCATCCCCTATTTCAACCCCTTATACCCATTTTTCCCAATAAAAAGTAGCCTATATCCTTTCTCAAGCTTCAGTCCATCTCTGTATCAAATTTCATCAAAATCGGCTTAGACGTGAGAGGCTATATGCTTTTCACCCCCTTAAGGGGGTGAATTTCCAAAAATCCTTTGTTAGTGCTCGTGCACCCCAAGAAATACGATGGTGTAAAAAAAGTACGTTTCTAGGCCCAGTGGTTTCGGCTGTATGCTTTTTGGTATTTTAGGGGTTGACTTTCATCCCTATGTAAGTGAAACTACCAAAACGCTAGAACGAATATTTATTTATTTATTATCAGGTGCCTTCATACAAAGATTCACGGTTCTATCATCGAAAATGATGAATTTCCATACAAAATATCATCCCCTATTTCAACCCCTTATACCCATTTTTTCGCGATAAAAAGTAGCCTATGTCCTTTCTCAAGCTTTAGTTCATCTCTGTACAAAATTTCATCAAAATCGGTTTAGACGTGAAAGACTATATGTTTTCACCCCCTTAAGGGGGTGAATTTCCAAAAATCCTTTGCTAGTGCTCGTGTACCCCAAGAAATACGATGGTGTAAAAAAGAAATACGTTTTAGGCCCAGTGGTTTCGGCTGTATGCTTTTTGATATTTTAGGGGTTGAATTTCATCCCCATGTAAATGAAATTTCCAAAACGCTTGAACGAATATTTATTTATTTATTGTCAGGTGCCTTAATACAAAGATTCGTGGTTCTATCATCGAAAATGACGAATTTCCATACAAAATGTCATCCCCTATTTCAACCCCTTATACCCATTTTTTCGCGATAAAAAGTAGCCTATGTCCTTTCTCAAGCTTTAGTTCATCTCTGTACAAAATTTCATCAAAATCGGTTTAGACGTGAAAGACTATATGTTTTCACCCCCTTAAGGGGGTGAATTTCCAAAACTCCTTTGCTAGTGCTCGTGTACCCCAAGAAATACGATGGTGTAAAAAAGAAATACGTTTTAGGCCCAGTGGTTTCGGCTGTATGCTTTTTGATATTTTAGGGGTTGAATTTCATCCCCATGTAAATGAAATTTCCAAAACGCTTGAACGAATATTTATTTATTTATTGTCAGGTGCCTTAATACAAAGATTCGTGGTTCTATCATCGAAAATGACGAATTTCCATACAAAATGTCATCCCCTATTTCAACCCCTTATACCCATTTTTTCGCGATAAAAAGTAGCCTATGTCCTTTCTCAAGCTTTAGTCCATCTCTGTACCAAATTTCATCAAAATCGGTCCAGTGGTTTAGACGTGAAAGCGTAGCAGACAGACAGACAGACAGACAGACAGACAGACAGACAGACAGACAGACAGAGTTACTTTCGCATTTATAATATTAGTAAGGACTAGCTTTTGCCCGCGGCTTCGCCCGCGTAAAAATTTACTTGCATATTGAACTATTATCGCAAAAAATATTATCGGCATAAAGAGTATTACATTTCTTAATTTAAGAAATACTCTATCTACGTGTCAATTTTCATCCAAATCTGCTCAACAGTTTAAGCGTGATTGAGTAACACACATCCAAATATCTTCACAAACTTGCACATTTGAATATTACTTCCAGCCTTGTAGTTCAGATTGCCGTGCAAATACGATGATAAATATGCCTTTCCTTAGTCTCTGATAACGTACTTTACCACTGGTGAAAAAAAAATTATATCAATCAAACACCCGCAGTTTCATTCACGTAGAAATTCCCATGCCAATACCGAGATAAAAAATGCCTATGTTACTCGCTGATATTATAAATTTACACACATAGCAAAAAAAAAATAATATAAATCCCAGAAATATCAGAGATATAAATTGCCTATGTTACTCGCTGACAACTTAGGTAGCTTGCCATTAGTGAAAGAATTTTAAAAATTGCTCGACATTCCCCGGTATAGTTCTCGTTCCTGGGCAAATACCGGGATGAAATATTTTGCCTTTCACTGATAATATAGCTTTTCATTAGTGAATTAATTTTTAAAACCATTAAATTCCCGTGATTTCACCGACATTGTACCCGATCCCGTAGGAATATCGGGATAAAAATAGCTTAAATATGTTACTCGCTTAAAAATAGCTTTCCATTAGTGAAATAATTTTAAAATCGACTTAATTCAGCCACACCGGGATAAAATATAACCTGGGATAAAATATAGTCTAAGTTATTCCTTATGTACGACTGGTAGACCTGATGGTAAAATATAATCAATATCGGTCCAGCCATTTTGAAGATTACCTGTAACGAATAGACAGACAGACAAAAAAATTTGGACCGTATTGTGTGAGCATAAATAAAACCTATTATTTTGATAGACAAACAGACGCTTCAAATTTATTTATTTGTAGAAATAGAAAATTGGAATAATATCTTGATTGTAACTTACTGTCTGGTAGCTGCTAGAAATATTACCACGCTTTCATTGTTCGTGGGTATCGCAAAATACTACTAAGACAAAGATTTACATCGACCTGGACCGGTGATGCCGTCTGGCCAACAATGTCGTGCGCCAGGTCATAAAATGTTGCTAGAACCTTTGCTTTGTAGATATATTCTACGATGGCAGAAAAGTACCTACATATCGCGTCGATCCAAAGTAATTAGGATAAGAGCAAGATAATGATGATATATCATTGGCTGGGTGTCTTCGACTATATGTGTTTTATCCTTTTGGGGCAGCCCAAAATTGTTTCTTAGTGAGTGCTTACGCCAAATAACCGATCGGTATACAAAATTTCACATTCTTAGGCTCGGTATCTTTGGCTATACACTTTCACCTTCTTAGGGGTGGTTTGGTTGTTTGTTAGAGCTCGCTTATCCTTGCCAAAAAATTTTTCATAGTGCTTGGTAAGTGAGCACTAAGAAAATCTGGGGGTAATCCAAGAAAGCCGACCGTGTACTAAAATGATCCTTCCTAGGCTCAGTGATTTCGGTTAAACACTTTTCACCCCCTTAGGGCTAAAATTGCAAAAATCTCTCTTTCCCCAAGAAAGGAAACTTTATACAAAATTCCATGTTTCTAGGCCTAATGATTTCGGCTATATATTTTGCACCCCTTTTCAGAGTTGATTTTAATAAAATAATTTCTTAGAGCTCACTTACAACAAAAGAAAGAGAATTGCATAGAAAGTTTTAGTTCCTAGCCCCAAGAGTTTCGTCTATACGCTTTTCACCCACTTAAGGGGGTGATTTTCCAAAAATCCTTTGCTAATGCTCGTGTACCCCAAGAAATAAGACGACGTAAAAAGAAAATACTTTCCCCTATTTCAACCCCTTATACCTATTTTTTCGCGATAAAAAGTAGCCTTATATCCTTTCTCAAGCTTTAGTTCATCTCTGTACCAAATTTCAACAAAACCGGTTAAGTGGTTTCGACGTGAAAGGCTATATGCTTTTCAACCCCCTTTTTTTGGGTTGGGCTGCGGTTGGCGCGCTCCTCGCACCACTCCGTCCGGGCACCCCAAGAAATACGATGGTGTAAAAAAAAATACGTTTCTAGGCCCAGTGGTTTCGGCTGTATGCTTTTTGGTATTTTAGGGGTTGAATTTCATCCCCATGTAAATGGAATTTCCAAAACGCTTAAGCGAATATTTATTTATTTATTATTAGGTGCCTCAATACAAAGATTCGTGGTTCGATCATCGAAAATGACAAATTTCCATACAAAATGTCATCCCCTATTTCAACCCCTTATACACATTTTTTTGCGATAAAAAGTAGCTTATATCCTTTCTCAAGCTTTAGTCCATCTCTGTAACAAATTTCATCAAAATTGGTTTAGACGTGAAAGACTATATGTTTTTCACCCCCTTAAGGGGGTGAATTTCCAAAAATCCTTTGCTAGTGCTCGTGCACCCCAAGAAATACGATGGTGTAAAAAAAAATACGTTTCTAGGCCCAGTGGTTGCGGCTGTATGCTTTTTGGTATTTTAGGGGTTGAATTTCATACCCATGTAAATGGAATTTCCAAAACGCTTGAGCGAATATTTATTTATTTATTATTAGGTACCTCAATACAAAGATTCGTGGTTCGATCATCGAAAATGACGAATTTCCATACAAAATGTCATCCCCTATTTCAACCCCTTATACCCATTTTTTTGCGATAAAAAGTAGCCTATATCCTTTCTCAAGCTTTAGTCCATCTCTGTACCAAATTTCATCAAAATCGGTTTAGACGTGAAAGACTATATGTTTTTCACCCCCTTAAGGGGGTGAATTCCCAAAAATCCTTTGCTAGTGCTCGTGCACCCCAAGAAATACGATGGTGTAAAAAAAAATACGTTTCTAGGCCCAGTGGTTTCGGTTGTATGCTTTTTGGTATTTTAGGGGTTGAATTTCATCCCTATGTAAGTGAAACTACCAAAACGCTAGAACGAATATTTATTTATTTATTATCAGGTGCCTTAATACAAAGATTCACGGTTCTATCATCAAAAATGACGAATTTCCATACAAAATATCATCTCCTATTTCAACCCCTTATACCCATTTTTTCGCAATAAAAAGTAGCCTATATCCTTTTTCAAGCTTTAGTCCATCTCTGTACCAAATTTCATCAAAATCGGTTTAGACGCGAAAGACTATATGTTTTTCACCCCCTTAAGGGGGTGAATTTCCAAAAATCCTTTGCTAGTGCTCGTGCACCCCAAGAAATACGATGGTGTAAAAAAAAAATACGTTTCTAGGCCCAGTGGTTTCGGCTGTATGCTTTTTGGTATTTTAGGGGTTGAATTTCATCCCCATGTAAATGAAATTTCCAAAACGCTTGAACAAATATTTATTTATTTATTATTAGGTGTCTTAATACAAAGATTCATGGTTCTATCATCGAAAATGACGATTTTCCATACAAAATGTCATCCCCTATTTCAACCCCTTATACCCATTTTATCGCGATAAAAAGTAGCCTATGTCCTTTCTCAAGCTTTAGTCCATCTCTGTACCAAATTTCATCAAAATCGGTCCAGTGGTTTAGACGTGAAAGCGTAGCAGACAGACAGACAGACAGACAGACAGACAGACAGACAGACAGACAGACAGAGTTACTTTCGCATTTATAATATTAGTAAGGATATATTGCAAACATTTAAAATGATTATATATATATATATATATATATATATATATATATATATATATTTATATATATAGATTATATATATATATATATATATATAATTGTGTACAAATTTCTCTGATAAAGTTTATTCTAACTGATCATCATTTGCATCATAGGTATTTTAAAAATACTCTCTTTATCGACGAGAGCCGATTTTACTCGAATGAGCATTGCATCGTCGAACGTGACGGCTGAATCGCAGTCAATACCTATAAAATAAAGTTCACAGCGTGCCTAAGGAAGTTTTTACTTCAATGTTAAAACGATTACCATATAATTTTAATGGTATAGATAAAACACTTATCAATGACATCCTTTTCCTTCGTGGGCTATCGCCTTTACATACGTCGTCCGAGAGGATAAAAGGGCAGCGCGCGGCCCCATAACCCATCCCATCAATGACAGTCTTAAAAAAATCGGTTCTTAAAATAAAGATTCGCTTATCGGCACAGTATTAAAACACGTTCCTATACCTTGAACACTATATAACAATATAATAATCTTATTTTCTTTGGAGAACTATAATTCTTAATGTTAGTAAAATTTAAATTTAGATAATGATTTCTAATATTTAGGCGCTTTTTTGTGGACTTTTCTTCCTTTTCCTTCAACGTTCATGCTCAGACGGGACCTCCAATGGCCATGTCCGATAACATACGTTTAAAATAGTTTTAAGTATAGATTTTAGTTTCTGGAAAACATTTATAAGTAACAATATAATAACATGTAATTGTGTAAGGAATACCTAAATTTTATAATTTGAGCATTTGCCGAACAAAACTCTTTAATATAGAAGAGGCCTCTATCCTCCGTCAATACGGAGAAAATGATTTCTATAAAACATCATTGTCTCTATGATGTCTATAACGTCATTCTCTCGCTTTTAGTGCACTCATTAAACTTGTAGTTTTTTTGCCAACAATGGCGTAATAACCTCAGTACTAAAAGGCAAAATAGTAGGTATAAATTACGTCATATCCGATAAAAAATCTTTACAACCAACTAATTGAAATAAACTTCCATCATTCAAGAGTTCATTCAATTAACAGTATCATGTCATATCGTATAAGTGTTGTTATCAAAACGAATTAATCGGATGCATCTAAAATCTGAATTAGTTATGTTAAGGTAAACGAGTGAATCAGCCTTAGAGGTCATTAACACAAGAAACCAGTTATGAAACACCATAATTTTGATACGTGACTCCTTTGCCAGCGTTAGCCTAATGTCTAAATATAATTATATTTCACATAAACCCACAGTTAAAACTACAAATTTACAAAAAATAATACTGTTTATGTGCTAAAATGACGCTTTTTCGTATGCATAAACATATTTATAAATCAACTTAAGCTTATTTTACCAACCGTATGGTGACAGAGTAGTAACAGAGTTAAATTACATTTTACCCCAATCTTGCTCGATGCTGTCGTAAAAGACGACCAAGAGATATAATATGCCTATATCAGGAAACCTCAAAATAAAACCTTATACCAAGCTCTCTGATCAACATGGTTCAGTAGCTCAATTCCCCTTCTACTGCGGAGAAGACTCAAGACCTACAGTAAGACAAATACGAGCTGATATAATGGCGATCATTGCCTGTTTTAATAGATTTTACATTTATGGACGCCACTTTATACTTACACTATAACTTAACGGTAACTTCCGTCAAATATTAAAAATTCAAATAAAATTCAAATAAAAGTTCAAATAAAAACAAAAACTTTTATGATATTAAGTACACAGGATACTAAAATCACGTCATTGCGTCTAGATTTTTAGAACTGTTATAGTACTATTATCCATTAATCCTCTATTATAGATTTATTTCTCAGCAAATAAGTTGTCTAACGCAATAAAATGATGAAATAAAAACACAATTCACCATCCCCTGTCTTACCCCTATGTCATAGAAGACGATTAAGACTATATGCGTAATCATTATTATCATATATCTGCAAAAAAGAAAAGTCTCGAAGTAAAACCAGATTAATTTCCCTTTTATTATGGAGGAAGCTGAAGCCCTGCAGTGGGATGAGTATAAGGTGAGATTTTAATGCGGCACCGATTCATGAGATCATGATTTTAAAACAATCATCATCATCGCAGCCCACACACGTCCCACTGTTGGGCTCGGGCCTCCTTCACAATAGGAAGGAATTTAACCTACTGTGAATTGTATTCTTACTCCGTCACCACACGGAAAATATAAAATAATACAGCCTTAATCAAACATTAAAAGGTAAAATCTTTATCCTCATACTCTTCTTACAAACACACTGTCGTACGGTTCTCTAATCTAAAGAGGTAAGTCAGAAGATCAGTTTTTTCAAATAGCAATTGCTATTTGACCTGTGTATCTTAAAGCAATAAACGATGTTACAAAATAAGATCACATATTTATTTAAATATTTATAAAACGGACGGAAAACGAGCCTAGCGACCATTAAACTTGCGAAGCACGACTTTCACACATCTTAGAGAATATAACATACACTATGCCTTATAAAACGATTATATCAATTAATATATACAATAGATAAGATATTTCTGAGAATAATAAATCAATCATAAAATAACTATATCAATATATATTTTTTAAAGCAATTAAATATGAATATGTCGGCAACATTGAATATTCTAAATTGAATGTTCTATATGCACCCTGCTGCCCGGCCAGCTATCCGGAGTGACAGCAATGTAATATGGGGATATATAACCGGACTTTGGCCACCTTTCTGCTCTTGGCAAGACTACTAATACATTGAAGACATAAGTTCAGTGTCCTGCTCAATTACCCTTTTAGGTAGCATTTCTTTGAGCGGCGGCTTACTTACAATATAATCCGTCCACTTTCATAAAATCGTGACCTTAAAGAAAATACAGATAGCATCCGAGCATAGATTTGCTAATGTCTTTTCATCAATATCATCATCTAAGCCTATATAATATACCTACATATATATCTCACTATTGGGCTCGTGCCTCCTTCTCTTTTATAAGAGGGAATTTGCCCTATTATACTACGCTGATAGAATAGGGTTTTATTTCAGGTTTTGATTGATGTAATTGATGTGATCTGCATATTATAATCCCTTATTCGTGTTTTACGATACTCACAGGCAAGGGAAGGGATAAGAAGACATACTAAGACATACTAAATATAATTTAAAAAAACCAGTTTATCAAATATTTCTATTCAACACGAGTCACCGTGAGTATTCCATCAGGAGTCTACATATACAAAAGTATAAAGATTGTTACAGCATAGTGGTCTGTGCGGTAAACTTAATTACGAAATGATCCTTCGGGATTTACGTAGTACCTTTCTTAGACGCCTTAATAATGTTACGGAAAATTGTGACGTCGGATAAACTTAGTGAACGTTAGACCAGATTGCTGCTAATTGGAATGGAACATTTCACAGCTATTAAATTGCTACTGCTATTTCATTGATCAAAAGTGAAACTTCTAAGATTAGTATTGGTTAGTTAATA
The DNA here is from genome assembly GCA_032191425.1 of Lymantria dispar. NCBI lineage: Eukaryota > Metazoa > Arthropoda > Insecta > Lepidoptera > Erebidae > Lymantria > Lymantria dispar. Next base: position 22,234,715 of record CM063452.1, on the reverse strand, counting down.
CATTATTTTCTTGTTATAACTAGAAAAGATAGTTATTTTTGACACCGTAAAAGAAAAACAACAAGAATTGATATATAAGACGCAAGTTTATAAAATTAGAAGGATTTAAAAAATATTATGTGTTGCGAATCAAGCGATCTATATTCTATTGAATACATACATGTCATGGTGGCTACGGTACCAACCTAAAGTGCTATGGTCATAGATTCGATTCCCGTTCAGGACGATACTTTGTACGATTCAAAAATTAAGACTGTAAGTAAGAAAATTCACGATAGAAGGATTATTGCCTTAATGCAAGTCTTTAAAAAAAACATCCTTACTAATATTATAAATGCGAAAGTAAGTTTGTTTGTTTATTTGTTTGTTACGCTTTCACGCTTAAACCACGGAACCGATTTCAAAAATGTTTTCACCGATGGAAAGCTATAATATCAGGAAGTAACATAGGCTATATTTTATCCCAATATTCCCACAGGAATGGCCACTACGCGGTTAAGACGACTGAAACCGAAGCGAAACGAGGGCGGGTTACTAGTAATTAATAATTTGTTGACTTTTCAATTATTTTTGCTGGTTGAGATAGGGTTTTAATGAGAGTTTTGCGTTGTCTTGATGTGTTTCTCCTTTCATCTGATTCTTTTTAACCCATATTCGTAACTGTTTAGTTCAGGCCTACCGCCTATTCCACAATAGGAAAAAACTATGTACTATACCATGCTGGTCAAAGAGATTGGAGGGGTTTATATTTAATTTTCTTTGCAGTAGTGATGATATTAGCCTGATACATTCTTAAGTTGACAGGGACGCGAGATATATTGCATTTTTATTCCAAGAGCCATTTTTTGTCTTGAAAATAATATAAATATTTTAACTCTGTCTTAGTTACAAATGTCCACAGAGATCTTTTTGATTTAATGTTTTTACCTTTTAACATTCGGATCACGCCTATAGGTAAACCTTCCAATTTTTTGTATTTTCGTAAATATATGAGATTATAAATTATTTGTGTAAAAAGTTAAAACGACCCATTCATTTATTTATAACTTTGTTTACATTACATTACCAGAATAATGAGTATTTCGAGTTAATAATCGTCCTGAGCATCGTTTCCATGACCTGATAATTTAATAATATAAAAATACCAATAATGCTGAAAACAATCACTTATATTAAAAAAAAAACAATTTAAATACAATTTTTTCACATATGCCTATCATGTACGGTCTTTTAAAACTTTGTATACGAAATTATAAACAGAGGTAAAACACTTTTCTTCAAGTAAATTTTAATAAAAAGAACAGTAGCATTACAATGTAATTTGGAAATTCCAAGCTTCAGGCTCGCTAACGAAAATTACTTCAGAAATTTTACACTCAAACCAAATTACATCTATATTCTCGAAGTCTTAACATGACAGTTCACCATCGACAGTTTACTTATGCAAGTGCACTAATAAGGCATTCCCAACTGTCCCTTTAAATTACCTGCATTAAAAGTGAAAACTTCCTCAAGGGGGTGATCCCATAATCGCCATGTTTGGAACTGATGTGCCCTTAATGGATTTTTGAGAGAGAGTTACAGTAAGAGCTGGTAACTCATTTCATTCCTAACCTCAAACCAGTCCAATAACATCACACTAGAGTGCGCGCAAGATAACTCTGCGTGCTACTGGTGGCGTGCTTAAAGTTGTCCGCATTACTAATATTTTTTCCTTCTTTTAATGAATAATCATTTTCATTATTCAAAACTTAAGCAGATAAGCATAATTAATGTACTTAATTTTTCCACTCACATACAATATTAAAAAAATTAAAACATCATGAAATTATTGTAAACATTTTATTGGATATTGAGTAGCAGTTAATTTTAAATTTGATAAAACAATGATGCTGAAGTGGGTTAATACCTTCTATTTGACCATCTTCATCAGAATCTATGCTTGAGTCTTCATTAGAAGAGCCAGATGTATCGCCAGTAACATTAATTCTGAATTTTTCCATTTCCATATCCAATAGCCTGTCTGATCCGAAATATTTACCTTCTATTTTTCTACATGTAGACATACATTAAGCCATTCTTCTGTCGTTACTGTTCCGAATGCCAATTCAGCAATAGAGGCTATTTCGTTAGGAGCTTGTGCGACATTTTCTCTGCAATTTGCCTCTTCACTATAGCCCAAATCTTTTCTATGGGATTTAAACCACCGTGGTACGGCGGTAAACGCAGAACCTCATATCCATGTTCATTCAACATTTGTTCGATTTCATATTGTGGGTCACCTTTGTGCCTTTTGATTAATTCGTATAACTGTGCTTTTATCCAACAATCATCGAATTCAATTTCACTTTTCGTAAGCCAATCTTGGAGCTCTGCTTTTGTATTATCCATTGTAAGCGTCTTGTTTATTTGCGTACGTGCGAGTGATATGATATATTATCAATAACTACAATGCAATTCAATTTTAGATTTGGTACAATTTTTCTTTCATCCATCGCATGAAGTTTGTAGAATTTATATCGTTATGATAGTCACTCGATTTTGTGTTGGATTTAAAAAGTAGCAGACCGTTTTCAACAAATCCAATTTATCCTGCAACATGAGCTATAATCCATGTTGCACCGACGCTATCAGAAGCAAAAATACCAGGTTCTTGCTCGGATTGCCAACATTTTTTGGAGGTGGTATGAATCATGTATGTACATTTTATCAATATAAATGACAGGTCGATTTTCTTCTCTACGATTATTGCGTAGCATCAAAATATATTTTGCTCTACAAGCTGCAAGTTATCGCGGCGTTCTATTTAGAACGCCGCGATAACTTTACAATTGGACTGGCATTTTTTGTATTTATAGCTCATAATCTTTAAAATCCTCCTCAACGATGTTCTATTATATTTAAAATCAATGTCAGCTTTCAATTCCAACGAAAGTTTATTTATGGTAGGAATCTCCTTCACGATGTAAAATGATTTAATTTTATGCCTTATAGTGCAGTTATCAAAATCGTGTAACTCGGCAATTTTTTTCTTGCGATTCCTTCCCCGGGTAAAAACCCAGAGTCACAATTTTCGAAGATGAAGCTGCTGCTGCTACATTACCCTCTTGAGTTATTTGGGTGACAGTGCGTTCAGACACGCCTAAAACAAAATAACAAATGTACCAACTAAAAACCAGTCAGACACCGGTAGTACGAAAATGTAGGGAAATTTTATTATAGTGGCATCCCTAATAATTACCTGTCAGATATGCAACACAAGCTCTAACTTTGGAAAATGGTACCGTAGGCTCGCTATTCTTCACAAGCACGTTTGATAATATCCCTGCCAGCACTTTTGGCATAACGATGGCAGTTAATTACTTCGGAAATAAATAAAACTCGGAATACAACAAACTCTCTTGACACCTGACATAAACGACAATATGGGGGCAAATCCGATCCGATTTTGGCCGCGCGCAGAGTTATCTTGCGCGCACTATAGAATTACATTACATTGTCATTTATATAAGTACTAGCAACCCGCCCTCACTTCGCTTCGATTTCAGTCACTTAAAACCGCGTAGTTCCTGTTCCCGTGGGAATACCGGGATAAAATGTAGCCATGTTACTCCCTGATATTATAGCTTTCCATTGGTGAAAGAATTTTTAAAATCGGTTCAGTGGTTTAAACGTGAAAGCGTTACAAACAAACAAATAAACAAACATCCTTACTTTCGCATTTATAATATTAGTATGGATTTACTGTATATACATATATTGTACTATGTTTTCACGATTTATTGCATCTGATTGCAGGAATGAAATTATGTCTTTTAGTAACTACATTTTTCTGCTTTGAGTTTCCCATTAGGTATTTAAAATGTGAGTCACATTTAAATGTCCCTAACTTGCCGACAAACGATTTGGAAACGATTTGATACAGTATTCTAAAGATCATTTCTCTTTAGGGTGTCTGGCAACATAAACGAACTGATAGTCAGTAATAATTACAGTGCGATTTATTCCATTAAGTAAGCAATCCGATATAACTAGAGTAAGGGTTCAGGATGTAACGATCTAAATGTATAAAGTGTCTTATGACGACTTCTTTATCATTATTTTTACCCTCCTCAGCCCACAAACCGCCTACTTTTGCACTCTTGCATCGTCCACAGTGTGAAAGGACATTGGATTACTACATGATTTTCAAATGTGTATTACTCTCGTAAACATCAGAAATCGTTCTGTAGTATTATTATATGCCTACTGAAAATATAAAAAAAATATAGTGGTGATCTTTGTAGAGTAATTTATACCTTTATCGGTAGATGGCACCTAGTTTAAAATTATATATTATGCATACAGCAAGCAACAAAAAATTCCAACTAATTATTTTTAAATCAAACGCTACTTAATAAATATATAAATAATTTTCTCATTGATTCGATAATTTGAATTTTTTTACAACTAATGTATAAATTATGTTAATAATGAAAAATGTTTATTAAATATAGAGGTATTAACAGCTTTTACCACTAGCTTTCAACGTTATCATACGGTTATCTTACGCTTGGCCAAGGTCAGAATGTTGTACTTTTATGCATAAATCAAAACTGTGACAGTAAAATATTCATTATTTTTAAGGCCAACAACGATTCTACATATTGTTTTTTATAAACAGTCCACCTGATGGTTAGTGGTAACTGCCGCTCATAGACCTCACCAATACCAAGAGTATAGGCAAGTCGCTGCTTAACGGGAGGGAAGAACTCTGTTTAAGCTTCATTTGAAGGTGGACATATCTTAGCACTTGAGAAACACAGCAGTTAATTTATTTCAGAGTCTGTACGTGCGTGGAAAAATTAAAGCTGAAATTGTACAATCGAAGACAATATAATTGCCAGGTAGTATGGATGAATCCGTGGATGTCGTAAAAGACGACTAAGGGAGTAAATATGCATATGATACCTATGCAAGATAAGGAAAACTCGAAACAAAAACCTATACCAACACCTTTGACCAGCGTGGTATAGTAGGTCAAATTCCCTCCCATTATGAAGGAGGCCCGAGCCCAACAGTAGGACGTATGTGGGCTGCAATGATGATGGGTAAATCATGTGGTGATGACTTGTCGAATACAATATGTCGACACCCCTTACTCACGTGGAAGACGTTTCTGACCATTCCTGAGACTTATAACGCCAACTGCGATAGCCAAGGCACGATCCAAGTTACGATTATGCCAATAGTGAGTGGACATGAATAAGCTGATAAACTGAGAGAACAGGTGATTATTTTTAAAAACAGAATTGAGAAAAGAAAGAACAGAAATTGGTTGACGATAAAAAAATGAGCGCTGGAATCGACTCACCTATCGGAATATCGTTTCAATCGTCCTACTATTTGGACCAGCGTGGACTAGCATACGACCGTTCCAATAGTCTTATTGTAATTGTCCTACCTACACCTATCGGAAGACCGTTCCAGTTGTCCTATTGTAATCGTCGTTATCTGTGAGGTGACGGAATAAGAATACAATTCACCAGTCCCTTGCACGTGGTTGTCGTAAAAGATAACTGAGGGATTTAATATGCTTATTAAGACTATGCAAGAGAAGAAAACGCCGAAATAAAATCCTATACCAACTCATCTGAAGAGCATGTTATAGTAGTTTAATATCGCTCTTATTATGGAGGAGGCTGGAGCCCAGCAGTGGGACGTACATATATGAGCCGAGGTGGTGCCAATGAATTTGCTATAATCAAATATTAGGTTTAATGTTTAGATGGAATAAAATTGCCATTCCATTTTTTAACTACTGAAGAAAATTGAGACAAGAATCCTTAATCCATCACTTTAATAAAAAAAAAGAAAAGTAGATAGCGTTATGAAAAGTAATTCATAAAGTACAAAAAATAATGTGTTTACTTGTATACTTAAATTATATGTATATTTTGCCGTAACAAGATTTTCTATAAATTTTATCCTTCGCATTATCCCACGTTTGTAGAAAAACGACACTAATAATAGAAAAGAAAGACATTTAATACACTAAGTTTGTATTATAATGTAGTATCTAGTATCTAGTTCACATTTGTAACGATATGCGTGCGCATAATAAAAAATGTTGACTAGCTAACTACCGGTTGTCGATTTTTTGTGACGGTGACGTAAAAATTTACTCTCATAATTTTTCCTACCGTGCCACAAAACGTACAACTTCAAAAAAATATTGGCCAGCTTACTTCATGGTGTCATTTTATCGTGATGACGTGCGCGCGAATCGTAAAAATTTACTCTCATCATTTACCTAAACGCGCTAAAACAAATATAACATCAAATATAATTCTTAAAATACAACTAATTGAATTTTGATTGAAAACAAGACGCATTTGCGAGTTGTTAAATTTACGAACTGATATTTAAATATCTAAATGTATTCATCACGCCTCGAACGATATCGTTAATGAATATTTTATAAATCATTCAAAAAGAGGAGGCAAATTTATTAAAAACAAAATGATTTAGCATCCTCGTGATATAAAGTGTCACGGTTCATTCTAATCGACATCGTAATGTAAATTGTGAGACAGACATTGGCGTCATCGAATATCACTATAAAATATCTTTTAATTAATACAAATTAGTGACAGTCTTGTCATATTTGACAGCCAAATCTTATTTTACATAATGTTTTTATTTTATGACAGCAACTGGCACCGAATTTTCGTTAACTTTAGAAATCACGAGAAGAGTAACTCGCAATAAAACCAACCCATCTGACCAGCATGGTATAGTAGGTCATTATCCTATTTTTATTGTGAGTTTGGTATGGTCTGCACAAACGCCGTCCAGCTCCGTTCGGGGTGATTAAGGGGTGGCACGCGGCCCCATAACCCACCGTCCCTTTTCATTCACCATTAGGCCGATCACCGGTACCGAGTTCCTTGTCCTCCGTGGTTGGCCAGGATCCTTCCTATTATGGAGGAGTTTCGGGACTTATATGAGCCGAAAGATGAGATGAGAGTTTAGGGACCATTATTTGGTCCTCTACAGTAACAAATATGTATAGCAAGATTGGTGTAAGAGCTTGTATAAATCAGTGTAAGTACTTCGATAGAAGACTAATCATCATCTCAACATCTCAGCACATGTAAGTCACACTAATGGGGTCGGATCTCCTTCACTATGGGAGGTAAATTGACCTACAACACCACACTGGTCAAATGGATTGGCACAATGTATTATTTCGAGTTTCCCTTTTTTGCATAAGCACAATCATACTATATCACTTAGTACTACATCCCTTAGTATATACACTATCCCTTAGTACTATATCCCTTAGTATTTACATTATCCCTTAGTACTATATCCCTTAGTATTTACATTATCCCTTAGTACTATATCCCTTAGTATATACACCATCCCTTAGTACTACATCCCTTAGTATAATACATTATCCCTTAGTACTATATCCCTTAGTATAATACATTATCCCTTAGTACTATATCCCTTAGTATTTACATTATCCCTTAGTACTATATCCCTTAGTGTATACACTATCCCTTAGTACTTAGAATGTCGTAAAACGCGATTAAGGGATATAATACGCATATAACATATAGATGTTCTCTTGCATAGGCAAGAGAAGGAAAACTCGAAATAAAACCCTATATCACCTATCTGACCAGCATGGTATAGTAAGCTCTATTTCTCTCCTACTGTGGATGAGGCTCGAGCCCAACAGTAGGAAATATATGAGCTGAAATTATGATAATGATGAAGGCGAAATTTCTTTAATAGTTTTTATCTTACACGGAAAATATTTATTATGTACTAGCAACCCGCCCTCGCTTCGCTTTTAGTCGCCTTACCCACGTAGTTCCAGTTCCCGTGGGAATACAAGGATAAAATATAGGCTATGTTATTCCCTGCTATTATAGTTTTCCAATTGGTGAAAGAATTTTTGAAATCAGTTCGATGGTTTAAGCGTGAAAGCGTAACAAACAAACAAAACTTACTTTCGCATTTATAATATTAGTAAGGATTAGTAATTTTTATTCATTATACAAAAGCTTTCCTAATTCGGCAAAATGAAATTGAGATTTATTAATTTTCGAATATTGCAATGGATATCCTACATATATTATTTTTTCAACGGTCTTGCAAAAGTTATCTTCGACTGACCACAAACGTGGGCGCATTTTATTAAAATATCTCCGAACGAAAGGGTTCATTATTTATTGATACGGGAAAAATGTGGCTGTGCAGATATGCTGACGTCATTATACAAAAATGCAAATTAGAGTCTGGGTATTCCAAATGCACTCAAGGATTTTACTATATATATATATATATATATATACATATATTTGTTAAGATAAAAAGTTACTATAGATGAAATACTTATGGACTATATCATATCCCGTTTGTTAAGAATCCTTCGACCTATAATCTCCAATATTTTTGTGAATGATACCGAGCTTTGAACCATAAAAACTTCCGGGAAAAGGTTCTTTGGTTTCTTTGATTAGGTCATTACGTACAAATGATACAGCCTACCATTGGATATACAAACAGTTCACGTGCATAAACTATGGATTATACTATAATCAAGGGCAAGTGATCGACAATCGCCTTTGGTCTTTTAATAATATTATATGTATCCATATATACCTACATAGATAGATGTCGTACAAAGGTTTTATAGAAGGTCAATTTCCCGCCTATTGTGGGGGAGGCTCGTGCCCAATAGTGGGACATATATTAGCTGAGATAATGATGATGACCATAACACTGTTCTGTGAGGACACTGTGTTCTTAACCTTCAATAAAAATATTAATCTAAAAAATGCTTTTATTTAAATGCTGCTTGCCAAGACTATTCAAACGAGTCCAAACTCGACTGTTTTATCTCGTTTCATTTAGCAGTTCCTATGGCCACCTTCCGACGCCATCTTTAGACCAGCTTCATGGTACCATATTATTGCATTGTCACCGAAGTTATAACGTAAGTAAACCAAATTTCAACCTAATCTAACGATAGGAAGTGGTTCTAATTTAACTCACAAGATTTGTCCCATACCATCTAACAGGACAAGTTAAATAAAAGCTTTTAAAAAATATAATTCTTCTTCTTTGGCCCATAAATATATCTCTCTATAAATCAAGGCTTAGTATACTTATTCCAACACCGAACAGATAATAAAATAAAATGTAAATAATTATCATACCTACCTTTAACATAAGAAAATTGACGTGATTTATTTATTATTATTACCATCGACTAATGTAAATTCTCTTCATACTTTACAGTTCGATTATGTTAAAATACAAGACAATTCATCATTATCGTCACCATTATAGCTCATATACATCCCACTGCTAGGGTTTAGCCGCCTACACGATGGGAGGTAAATTGACCTACTATACCAAACCCGTGAGAGGGGTTGGTATAGTGTGTTATTTCGAATTTTCTTTCTAGATATTATCTGCATATTATAATCTCATAAACATCTTTCACGACACCCATGCACAAGAAAGGTGATGAATTCATCACCCCTTTGGATGTATTCTTTCTTGTATTCTCTATTCTTTATTGTATTCATACTCCGTTATCACACAAATTCACAAGAATTCAGAACTTGTACTTTAGTGAAAATATATTTTTAGTGCGCGTGATTTTATTTATGAGTGTTAATAGAAAACCCGCTTATAGCAAAGAATGTTATAATTTGACTTTATTGTGAATATTTACCAAAATGTTATCAATGCTAATATTGCAATTTGCACGTTTCTCTACTTCCTCGAACGTGATAATGAAAATTAGCTAGCGGTGTTTCACTGCTTACAAGTCAGAGTCAACATTAAACCAATCGAATAGATGCAAAAACTCATCTGAAACGGACTGAACAAATATAGAAAATAGATATAGTATCATTACTAATTTAATTTCGTGCTATTAAATATATTCATCATCTCAGCCCATATATGTCCCACTATTGAGGTCAGACCCCGTCTATAATGGAAGGGAATTTGACCTACTATATCACGCTGGTTAAACGTGTTGGCATAGTGTTTTATGTTTTTTTCACCTTTTATTGATGGTTGATATATTTTGGTACCATGTTCCCTAAAACGATATTTTCGAGGCACCATGATGAACACACACTGGCGCTACCAACCAAAGAATGTCAAAAACAGACAATCAATCTACCTTTAGTTCTATCACTCAAAATATGGCATCAATTCATTCAATTATTTGACTTTGTGTTTTTTTATTATTATTTTTTACGAATTACAGATACCTAAATAGTTTCAAGTATTACCTGTAGAAGTGTCTTTTACGCTTTACAAAGGAGTGATATGGATATATATTTATATATATATATATATATATATATAAAAATATTAATTAAAAAAATATTTATATATATATATATATATATATATATATATATATATATATATATATATATATTATTTTTAATAATTACTATACAAAGTAATGAACTATAAAATTAATCTTTTAGAGTAATAAAAACATGCATTATGAAGCGAACCGTTTACATAATCAAAGTGGATTAATAAAATGAAACGAAAACAAAGATGCGTATTAATTAAATGTTTTATAATTTAAAGGTATAATAACCTACTTAAAAGAGTTTTAGCGAAAACGATTAAATAAAACCGCTATTTTTATTGTTTTATATTAGCTTCTTCAATATCATTGTCCTATATTAAGACCGATGATTAAGAAAAGTTTTAATATTGAATTTCATTAACGATAATCTGTGTCATAAAGATCTTGTGTCAATAAAATTTGAATGCCCTACTCCGGGGAAAAGTATTAAACAATTTGAAAACTCCAACATGAAATCATTCTGAGATAAGGATAATGGTTGACGCCAATTTACCTGGTAGGGAAACCGTAATAATGGGTAATGTATGCCTAGTACTTTATATACAGAAAACTTATATGAGTTACGCCTGTTCGAAAGTTAGGTCCGACATGGACTTATTTATGTTTTCTTAAAGAACCCAAGACAAAGATGGATATAAAAGTTTTTATTTTTACCTTTGTCCATACCCAAAGGCCAATGACGGCTGAAGGATTTATGGAAAAGAACGTGATGCATGACGTGAAGTAATTATATAAGGACCGGAAGATTATGATGACTGAAGACTCAGCATAAATGTCTTGGTAGCCACGCCATTGAATTTTTTAAAAGATATTGGAGGTAGTGATTTTTTATTCCTAATTTTTACACCACGCGGACTATTATAAATATATATTTTTCAAATGAATATACAAAATTTCCAATCTAATCATATAAAATCAACGTTTAACGGAATGCCTTGATATATAAAATACTGGAATGCTAATAATTAATTTTATTACTTTCTAAATTAGTTTTGGTTGATTTTATAACTAATAATACAACGGGTACCGTTTTCACTGTATTAAATATTTAATATATTAACCCTTGACCAAATCACGAACAGCGTTGATGTTTAACATGTACGATGACGCATATAAATGCAAATTTTGAAAAAGAACTAATGTGAGTTTATTTTATATGACATAAGAAGTTCAATAATCTCGTAAATTATATATATTTTTTAAACTTTGTGCGAACATTTGACTCATAAATAAGTTATATTACATAGACGAATTACCTTCTACCAAATATGGCACCATTTTTTGATTTTGTGACAGAATATCACGAGTATGTGTCATATGCGGCAACGACAAATAAACCTAGGGTCTAATAAGGTCCCTACTTATAAAGCAAGCTTAGAATAGCGACTAGGGAATGTTTTAATGAAGACTTATCATAATCCGCTATTATAAGCTGTTAAAAATAAGAAAATTTATCTACCCAATCAGACTGCTGACATCCTTTGTTATATTAGTCTTCCCAAGAGACATGATCGGCGGGCTATCGAGGTCGCAGAATAAGTACCGGTAGACAGCCCAATAGCGATAATGAGTTGATACAATGAATTATGGAACCGGCGGCCTTTCTGTCGCCCAGAACAGATCCAAGGGAGTATTTCCAGTCCATAGCCCGCTACAAAAAAGTAACGATGACCTTAGTGCAAGAATTGCAATATTTGACAAAAAAATTTACGATAGCAGCTAACCATAATTTTTTCTTGTAGAATACTACCGTCTATTTTGTTGGTGGCCGTTCAGTGGCTTTTTAGCATCTCCACGGGGTGTTCTCCCAATGGGTAACGATTGAGACCCATTTTATTTCCAAACAGTTACCACACGGACAAAGTTAAATATATATAGCCCCTGAATAAGGACAGTATTTATTAAAATACTATCAAGAAAACCAAGAAAACCAGTAATATTTATATTTAATCCAAGATCGTTAACTCGAATGGGAATGCAGCTGCGTCAATAATTTTGGAATATGTAATTTTATTTAGAATGTTAGGTTTTTTTGCACCGTTTTTGTAAATATTAGTAGCCGCGTGGGTTATTTAATATCTATACAGTAATATTCTTTTTATTAAATAAAAAATATGGTAGCTGAAGTCAAGTTAAAATCATATTTATATTGAAATGAGTTTTAAAATGTAAATAAATTCTGTATGCATGCTGTTAATAACATCTATTAATTTGTCTATCTAACTATATTGAATTTAAAATATTTGCTTAGTATATATAACTAGTAGTACACCAACCTGTCTGAACAGCATGATATAATAGTAAGGTCAATTGCCCTCCTATTGTCGAGGAGACTCGAGCCCAACAGTGGGACGTATATGAGCTGAAATGATGACGATGAATGATATATAAATAAAAAAAAATGTCCACGTGTAATAACTGATTGCATATATGGCGTAGTGGTTAAGATATTATACAGTACCAGAGTCGCTGGTTGAAATCCCAAGCAGGACAACACTTTGGGGCGGCGCAGACACAATTACCTGCACTGTCACCCGCCGAGAGACCGACCACGCGACGAAGTCCGACATCCTCCCCGACGGGGGGACGTCGGTCGAGGACAGGGTACTCCTCAAGGGATATTCCGTCGGGCCGGCCACTGACGACAAGTCACCCTGCACCAGTGGTTGGCCCGACGGCGAAGGCGACGTGTCACGGGTGAGATACGGGGCTGTGTGCGCCGCCCCTCTGTTGCCCCGGACGGAACCGGGCGACGGGTACGCTGACCGTAGCCCACCCCGAAAAAAAAGGACAACATTTTGTACGACTCATGAAGGCTTGCTTTATGTCTGGATGTAATATGCAATGGCGGCCTTAGGGGGTGGCGAACAGGGCAATCGCCCGGGGCCTCGCGCTTACAGGGGCCTCGCACTTACAGCGGCCTCACGCAACAACCCAAGCAAATTTAAAAAAATATAGATTTTAAATTACATTTTTACTTATTAATTATACTTTTCACTTTGTTTTCAATATTATAAAACTTAAATTTTATTTATTTGTACAACTTTAGTATTTTTCATCAAACATGACAAAGCCCCAAACCAAACAACCAGACCTACTTTCGTATCTCATACTTTTCACGAAGGACAAACGGCCTGGCAAAGACCTGCCGCCCGGGGCCTCGCAAAGACCTGCCGCCCGGAGCCTCGCAATGGGTAAGGCCGCCCCTGGTAATATGTGTCCGTTAGTTATATGTAGTGATTTCTATAAAAAAAATTACTTCATTAAATCTTTATAAAGATAAAATGGAAACATTTTGAAATACACTTTGTTAAAATAAAATATTTTTTCACTGCGGTCTATTAAAGTACTAAAAGTAAAGTAGGTCATATTCGTAGCTGCCATTACACAGCAGCGGTTAAAAATATATACGAATGAAATCATTTAAATCCCTTTTCATGTGACAACTAACTAGCAACATATACATGAACCATTAACTACGCAGTCTTTGACTGCACTAACGGTGTAATGGTCTAAGTAGGAAGCTACCACGCCAACTGTCAAGAATTCAATCCCTATACAAGAGAATTTTTTGTACGATTCATATTTTTTTTTTCCGATGTATTTTCTTCATTTACATATCTATGAAAAGGCCTGAACGTACGTACGTACGATAACTAACTTCTCACTCGTATTTGTCTTTACGGGAGGCGTGCGGCATCTATCGGGCAACGTACACCTGGTAAGGGATACTGCCTACCGTGAAGAAAATGAAGGGAGTGCGAGTTTTGGTGATGCCTTTAGAATCACCGTACCTCGTATCTAGCAACACACGCACCCTCAAAAAGTTGGACTTCTGGCTCTTTCGCTCTCGCTCACCAAACGAAGTATTCTTACTACTCAGATGTCGATTTACTGCAAGACTGTGGTATAACCTGAGACGGACCGGCCTGTGTCTATAGACAGACGACTGTCGGTAGTATGTTCCTACTACATTAAAAAGTGGCAACTGGTCATAATTTAGCGAAAACTATATACATTTTTGGCACTATATCACAGCGTAGTTATTTCATACTATCATCTTAAATCACTATTTTATATCTCCACTTTTCCGTGCGGTGACGGAGTAAGAATATAATTTACCACTCCTTGTCTTGGCCCTGGATGTCGTAAAAGACGACTAAAGGATAATAATACGCATATAACATGTATTAAAGAGAAGTAAAACTCGAAATAAAACCATCAAATGAATTTCAAACTATCCTTGTAATTTTGTGTACGGATGTTATCTTAAAATAACGTATATAATATTTTATCATAAAAACGTATTCAAATAATAGCAATAACTAAAAGTAGCAAAGATGCGAGAAAAGTTATTATTACATGATTAGAAGTCACATAGCCTTAATGGTACATATGCAGTTTGAGTCTGGTTTATTGTTAAAGATACAAGTTCGCTTAAGGTAGGGTTGCCGAAATCTGCGAAAAACCTTCAATATTGACTTATATGGTTGGGTACAAACACGTATTATGTAGGAGGGACCTATTCGCCCTTGACAATGACGTTACACGTGCGATAAATTCTTGAACTACTTTAAGAATTAGATTATCGTCTGGAGAGGCCTCGGTACACTGTTCGGACAGTCGAGGCCTTTTGGCCGGTATTGATAGAGTGATTGGGTTGACAGCACAGGTGCTTTCATTCTGACTGATGCAAGCTTTGACAAAAAAAAGTAAGATTATCACCAATATCAAGCAAAATCTATTGCAAAAGCTAAAACATATCTTGTAATTATCACCGCTGTCACCATTTTACTTGAATAAAGATCGTATCATCACAGTTCATATACACCCCGATCCTGGACTCGAGCCTCATCCATAAATTGACCTTCTATACCACACTGATCCGACGGGTTGGTATAGGATTTTATATTAAGTTTTCCTTTTCTTGCATAGATGTTTTCTGCAAATAATATCCCTTAGTCATCTTTAACCACAGTCAAAAAAGGGAGTGTTAAATTGTATTATTATTCCGTCACCACACCAACACTGAGGTCTTTGGAGTATTGAGATCCTAATATTACAAATTCAACAGTAAATTTGTTTATGAGACACCTCTACTCGACTCTTTAGGGATATAAGTATGAGAATATAAAAAATAACCACCGCATTACTGACCTCCAAGAAAGGTTTAGACATATATCTCACGCACTTAATATTTTATTTTTAATGTAACCCTAAGTTAAGATACAGATATACACACAATCGAATTATATATTTCATTAAGATGCATTAGCTGTGCTTTATCGCTGTCAAGAATAATTTTAACAACTTTTTAGTACCATCGCATTTTTACAACTGATTAGACGCAGTGGACGTTATTAAATGAATGGAGCTAAGATAAGTGTATACTTTATTTAATTTTATGATATCCACTAGCAAGCCGCCACTTTGCTGTGTGATAGCAGCTACAAGTACTACCAACGCTTACATTGCTCGTGGATGTCGTAAAAGACGACTTAGAGCTTAACATAGAGTTGAGGCTCTAAACTCTAAATGATGCTGTCTGGAGAATAATTATATTCTCAAAAGGAGTTGATACTAGTCAGGCGGCCAGTCGTTCGACCACGGAGGATAAGGAACTCGCTACATGTGGTTGGCCCAACGATGAAGGCGACGAGCTACAGTGGGTTATGAGGCCACGCGCCGCCTCTGTGTTGCCCCGGACAAAGCCGGGCTGCGAGTGCGCTAACTATAGCCCACCCACAAAAAAAAGGCGGCCAGTCGTAAAGTATTGCCAAAATCTTTTACAGTATGTGTAATTAAAGCATTATGTACTAACATATTTCTTCGATCCTAAGTAATTAAGATAAGAGCAAGATAATGATATGACTAGGTCCGCACTTTAAATAAATACTATAAGCGGTATTACTTAAAAGTACGCATGCTTTAATATCAATAATTCAGTTTTATTTATACCAGCTTCGTCATCATATGATACCACAGACATCCCACTGTTGGGCTCAAGCCTCCTTCACTATGGAAGGAAAATTGACATACTATTCCATGCTGATCAGACGCTTTGCCGTAGGACTTTATTTCGAGTTTTCCTTTTCTTACGTAGATGATATATACATGTTATATCACTTAGTCGTCTTTTACAACACCCACAAGCTAAATTGAGGATGGTAAGTTGTATTCCTATTCCGTCATTACGTGGAGGTTGCTTTATATATATCTGTATAATATTGAAGTTATGTCTTCAATATACCATAGCATTAATTATTCCCATTTAAAAAATGACGCAAAAATATAATAAATAGACGGACAATGTGACATTCGAAGCCCAAAACATTGTTTTATTTAAAAAACACGACCTTTGAGGTTATATAAAAGTCAAACATTCTATATACAGCCTGTACGATGTATTTGGAAATCAAAAGAATTAAAGATAAATGTTCTGTTCATACCTTACTAGGAAGAATCAATTAAAAGTAATCAATTGTGATGGCCAACGATGTAATTGATTTAAAAAAATAAAAAAGAATTATATTTCTTTCAAGTTTCCCTTACAAACAATATTTCGTTTACAGAATTTTCGGATCATCGAAATCTCATCTACCCGCTTCGTTGCGTTTTCTTTATAAAGTATGTTAAATTACATATTTTGAAATGAATATTTTGCTAAGTCTAGCGTGCCGTCGGCCGCCAAATTTGTTGATATAACAGAACTTTGATGTAACATATTTTTATAATAACTTTTATATATTGTCCATAAATAAAATTTAGTGAAGGATTAATAAAAATGACCGTTATTTCTTTTTTAATCTATCAAACGGTAAGAATTAGGATATAATTTATATGACATGTAATGATTTATATAACTATAAACACATAATACTACATATATTCTGCATACTAATAAAAATTCACATTCAAAAATGTTCATTTAGTAAGTAACTGTAATTTCGGTAGTAAATTCCGATACGTTTTTTTTTTGCATATAGGTACAGGTTATTTAAACTCATTACTCGTATATCTTAAAACTTATTTAAAGATTTACAATGGTAGCATAATAAAGATTGTACCGTTGCCCATGGCTGTCATAAAGGACCACTAAGGCATTTTAATATGCAGATAATATCTATGGAAGAGGAGGAAAACTTGGCATGATACTAACACATCTGACCAGCTTGGTATAGTAGGTCAATTTCCCTCCTATTATGGAGGATGTCCGAGCCCAACAGTGGGACGTATGTATCTGGGCTTTGATGAATCTAAACTCTGTTATCGTTATTACAATATATGCAATATTATTCGTATGGTTACGAAATAAGAATACAATTCACCACCCCCTCTTTTAACAGCGGATGTCGTAAAAGACGACTAAGGGATATAATATGCATAAAATATCTATAGAAGGAAAACTCTATATAAAATCCTATACCAACCCGTTTGACCAGTGTGGTTTAGTAGATCGTAATCCCACAGTGGAGGAGCCCGGAGCCCAAAAGTGGGACATACATATATGGGCTGTTATAATGATATTTCAATATGTCTGTATGATAAATATGATCCAAAAACTACAAAAACACTCTTTAAAGTATGAAATTCTTTTACCGCCTTCGTTATCGCAACACAAAATAAATCATTACGGAATTGCATTTAAAAAATTATATTGACACCTAAAGCTTTAGTACTAATGCAGGATTAAATATTTGAACATTCAAAATTACTTGCGCAAGCTCTTAGGGAACCCTCGGCGGATATGATAACCTTTTATTTTCAATTGTGTTGCATTTTACTGACGTTTATAAAATGTTATAAACCGTTATAAAAGGATTTTATGATAATTTTTTTTGAAGTTCCGTAATCTTCGAAAAAATGGCCTAATATTATTCAAGTGATAATAAATTATTCCGTGTGGTGACGGAGTAAGAATGCAATTCACCAACCCCTCTCTTGCCCGTGGGTGTCGTAAAAAACTACTAAAGGATTATGATATGCATATAACATCCATGCAATAGAAGGAAAACTCGAAATACCCTGTATCAGCCCTTTATATTCCCTCGCAAAGGGTATCGTACAAGACGACTAAGGGATATATGTAAGTACTAGCAACCCGTCCTCGCTTCGCTTCGGTTATAGTCGGGTATAGTGGGAATACCGGGATAAAATATAGCCTAGTTTACGCCCTGATATTATAGCTTTCCATTGGGGAAAGAATTTTTGAAATCGGTTCAGCCGTTTTGAAGATTACCCGGAACAAACAGACAGACAGACAGACAAAAATTTTTTAATCGCTATTTTAGGCATAGGTGTCGTGCAAATAACCATATGAGCATAAAAAAAGCCTATTATTTTGACATTACAAACAGACACTCCAATTTTATTTATTGGTATAGATTATGCATATAACAACAGTGCAAGAGAATGAAAACTCGAAATGAAACTCTTTATCATCCTGTCTGACCAGCGTGGTATAGTGGGTCAATTTCCCTCCCTTAGTGGAGAAGGATTAAGCTCAGCAGTGTGGCACGTATACGGGCTGAGATGATGATAAATAAATTTTGACATTTCAACTAATATAACGTGTCGTAGGTTATTTCAAACACTATTCTTTTTATGGCATGGCCTTACTAATTGGATGGTAACTAAACCGTAGCCAGATATCAAATCTTTATAGATACCCTATATCAGATACATCACAACCATCGTCATCATCATTTCATATACGTTACATTGTTGGGTTTGAACCTTTCTTATACACCACAGTTCATACACATTCTACTACTGGGCTAAAACCTCCATAATAGGAGGGTATACCTTCTATAACCACGCTGGTTAGACGGATTGGTATACGGTTTTATTGACCTGCGCCTGATGCCGCCCTAGCCGAGGCCGAGGGTGGCCGGACAGGGGACTTTAGTCCTTCATTCGCCGGGAGACTGACCGCACGGCGACCACAGACGTCCCGGGATAGGGACGTCGAGAGGTGAGGGTACCGAAAAAGGTATTCCATTGAGCTGACCACTGAGGACAAGGAACTCGGCACTGGTGGTCGGCCCAACGACGAAGGCGACGTGGGTACGGGTGGGTTATGGGCCCGCGCGCCGTTCGTTCGTCGCCCCGGACAGAATGGACAGCGTGTGCGGTGACTATAGCCCACCAATAAAAAAAAAAAAAAAAATTTTATTGCGAATTCTTCTGTTGTCTTTTAAAACACCCAAGGACTAGGAAAGAGGTGATGAATTATATTCTTACTCCATCACCACACGGAAACTTTCTTTAAACTGAAAAATTGTCGGGTTTGTGAAGTTTCTATTTGCCTTTTTTTTTTCTCTTGCAGTGTACTAACGTCCCTTAATCGTCTTTTACGTGGGAACTTATTACCCATGGGAAAGAAATGTGTGCTGCCACATGATATTCTTAATATATCATTACAAGGAAAATATAAAACTATCACCATATTTTATAAGAATTCTCCATTCGCTAAATAACCCAGTTGAACTTACAGTTAGTCAATTATTGTGTGGATAGTAATTGACATTCTGCTGAAGTCTTCTACCATAAACTATTCAGATACATGCCCACCTTTTATAATACTCCTAATAAGAAAATAGCGTTAGTTACAAATCTTTATTTATCATCTGTTCGTATGTTTGTAATTGAACTCCTAAACGGCTTAACTGATTTAGATGTTTTTTGTGGCTGTTTCGATGGATATGAGAATGGTTTGGATTATTAACTGCAACCGTTAGGTGGTGCTGCGATTGATTTCAAAGCGAATTCCTATTATTATTTTTTTAGATTTGAACAGAACAACGTCTGTTGGATCAACTAGCATCATCATTTCGGCTCATATATGTACGTCCCACTGCAGGGCTCGACCCTCCTCCATAATAGTAGGGTAAATGACCTTACTATATCATGCTGGTCAGACAGGTTGGTATAGGGTTTTGTTTCAAGTTTTCTATCTCTTGCATAGATGTCATACGCGTAATATACTACTTAGTCGTCTTTTACGATACCCATGAGTGTGGGAAGGGGTGGTGAATTGTATTCTTACTCCGTCACCACACGGATCAACTATTATACTACATAAGTATTTTCTGTGTTTTTATTGTACGGTGGCGGTTACGAATACTACTAATCATTACATTATTCGTGGGTGTCATAAAAGACGATTTAAAACTCAATATCGACTAGGGTCATCTCTATCTGATGATGTTCCGTTAACAATTTTATTCCTAAGGAGGTTTGCCGTCATACAAGCGGTCGGTCAACTATTAGCAAAACTTTTGCAAAATGTACCATGAAAGGAGAGTACATATTGAGTCGAACACAAATAATTGGGATATGAGCAGGAAGGTAATGATGATAGTACATTAATATTTTTCTTTTTCATGGTATCACATTAAGAATACAGTTTATCATTCTTTCCCACGGGTATCGGAAAAGATGACTAATTAGTATAAGACGTCTAAAATTAGCCTTGCACCTGCAGAGAAGTCGATAACAACGACGTTCCAGCGTTTTACTTTTGGGACGCCAAAGAGGATAATTGCCTGAAACGATAACCCGACAAAAAGCGTAGCCGCAATATCGGCGAGTCGGATTGCTTTCTGTAATCTGGGCATACTCACTGTGATAATAACATCAGGTAAACACGATCAAAAAATATGGAGACGTCCTATGATTTGGAACTAAAAGTCCCATTCTAGCAGCACCAAAAAACTATTGTTAGATGATAAAGGAAGATGGTGTAATCCGTATGATGATGGACTAAGAATACTATTCACTCCCTATCTTGCCATGGATGTCGTAAAAGACGACTAAGGGATATAATATGGATATAATATGCATATAACATCTGTACAAGAGAAGACAAATTCGAAATATATAGGTCGATTACCTACCTCCTATTGGAGAGGACGCTCGAGCCCAGCAGTAGGACGTGTATAAAGTGAGATGAAAGAAAGGCGAATATATTGGAAGACTGTTCAAGAAACACACTGCCGCACAAGATTTCTTCGGTGGTGGTGAAAATACAATGTTAGTTTCTTCTGTTTTGACACAGACTTGCTGCGTATGTCAGAGTTAGAATAAAAGGACCCATAATGGCTTCATTTTTTGATTTCCAATTAGGCTAATTAATTTATACTATATACCTTCGAGTGCTGGTTTGATTAATGTGAATCACACGGTGTTGAAATCAGATTGCATAAAATTCTTAGTCACAAGCGTCATTTACCTGAAATATAAAAAGTCCGGTTAGGTTTTATTATTTTTATTATATTGAGCCTGACGGTGCTTACATGGATTAAGGAAATATTATATGACTACTAAATTAATGATTTCAAACAAATGTGTCCTTATGATTCTCAGTGTGATTTTTAATATACTGCATGGGAATTTCGTGACTAGAATACGCATCATTATCGTCTTAGGCTATATATGTACGTATCATTGTTATGCTCGAACCTACTTCAAATTAAGAGGAAAATTGACATATTATACCACACTGGATTGATTTTATATCAAGGTTTTCTCTTGCATAGATGTTACATCGTCTCGTATCAGTCCATATTGTCCTACTTCTGAGCTCGGTCTTCCTTCTCAATAGAAGGAAAATGGGCTATACCGCGCAGGCCAGATGGATTGGCATGGGGTTTTATGTCAAGTTTTTTTCTCTTGCTCAGAAATTATCTACATATTATATCCCTCAGTCATCTTTTACGACACTCAGGGGTAAGATAAGGGGAATTGAATAAGTGAATTATATTCTGACTCTGTCACCATACAAGATGTTATATCATATCCCTTAGTCCTCTTTTACGATATTCACAGCCAATGTCACCCCCTATAAATTATATAATATCAACATAAAAAAACCTTAACTAAATAAATAAATCATAATGATCGATAAGTTACCCGTGTGGTTACGGAGAAGAATACAATTAACCACCTCTTCTCTGGCCCGTGGGTGTCGTAAAAGAATACTAAAGGATGCAGATAACACCAATGCAGTAGAAGGAAAACTCGATACAAAACCCTTCTAACACGTCTGACGAGCGTGGAATAGTAGATCAATTCTCGCCTCCCATTGCGGAGGAAACTTAAGCCCAACAGTGGGACATATAGATTGAAATGATGACATTATTAAGAATGTATATATGACTAACCAAAAGACAATGTTACATAGTTGCATTTTAGTAAATCATTTATTCGTATTTCATTTTAGCTATCCATAATAACGTTTCCTTAATAATAAATTTCTAGTATCTCAAAATTAGTTACATTCTATTGGGAATCCCATGCTTTTCTTGTGCTAACTACGCACATAAATTAAATTGCGTTACTGTTATAATGGAGTAAAAGATCGTGTCAACCGTCATAAATTTCGTGTTTAAGAATTAATATTACTGGTAGAGATGTGTGACAAATTTATTTATTTAATCAGCATATCTTTTTAAATTTGTCTTTCCTCTACTTATTAATCGAGGTCCGGTGCAATTATGAGATTGACGATTAACATTCAATCGATAAAATGTTGGATAAACTGTTTGGTAGCGGCTATAAATAATACTAACCTTTACATTGATCGTAGGTGTCGTAAAAGCCGATTAAGGGTTTATCATGGACCTTGGCCAATTTCATCTGATACTATCAGGTCAATAATTACATTTGCAAGGAGAGTTGACGTCAGGTAAGCTGTCGGTCATAAAACTATTGACAATAACTATTGAAATATACATATACTACTAGCAGACGCGGCCACGTGTTGCTGTGTCTAATGTTTTGGTTATTTTACATTTTATTAAACTATTTAAGTGGAATTGTAGGAGAACATATATCATGGAGGTCATCATATTTTTTTACAAGTGGCATCTATCTAAAAAAGCAAGTTAAAATCGTATATGACACGTTTGTAGGTTTGACATAGCAGCGCCATCTATTAATTAATTACTCAATCCACTCTACACATATCGCCATCTGTTAAAATCGTTTGGAGTTAACAGATAATTGCGAATGTCAAATAATAGACAAATAATTAGCAATAAAATAATAATGCGACTATTAATTAAGATGTAAGCTATCCTATCTTTCAAGTTGGATCAAACTGCACACGATGTGCAAATTTAATTAAAATCTGCTAAGTAGTTTAGGAGCCCATCGCGGACAAACAACGTGACACGTAATTTATACATATTAAGATGAAAGAAGAATACGTTTTTCTTCGACTCCAAGTAATTGGAATAAGAATAAGGTAATGATTATGATAATGATAAAATTTAGGATTTAATATTAAGGAATATTAAGGATACATATCATCATCATCACCTCAGCTCATATACGTCCCACTGTAGGGCTTGGGCCTCCTCCGCGATGGGAGGGAATTTGACCTACTATACCATGCTGGTCAGACATGTTGATATAGGGTTTTATTTTGAGTTTTCCTTCTCTTGCATAGATGTTATGTGCATATTATATCCCATAGTCGGCTTATACGACACCCACGGGCAAGAGAGGAAGTGGTGAATTGTATTCTTACTCCGTCACCATACGGAAAGGATACATATCAACTAGACATATTCTAGTTGATATCTATTTATGAACATAAACTCTTATTATGGAGATAAAATATAGTCTATGTTACTTGCTAGTAATATAGCTTTGTATTGATGAAAGGATTTTGAAACTCGGTTTTATGGTTTAGGCGTGAAAGTCTAACAAACAAATAACCTGGCATTCGCATTCATAATACTAGAATTTTACGAAACATTATTCAGTTAGAAGCAGCACAAAAAATGCAGTTGCTGACCGCGAAGTTCTTACCTCTATTCTTGTATTGGGCGTTTTTATTTATCATCTCAAATAATACATGTCTCACTGATGAGGTTCAATCTCATCCAGAAAGAGAGAAAAAATTACCACTATAACACACTGATTAGCCGGTTCGGTTCGTACAGTGTTTTATTTCGAGATTACCTTCTCTTGTTGCCTACATATATGATATCTATACAAGAAAATATGTATCCCTTAATTGTTTTTTACAACATCCACAGGCAAGAAAGAGGATGATAAGCTGTATTTGTGCTCCATCACCACATGGAAATATGTTTTTCTATCCAGTAAAAAAATTTTTCAATAACTTTTCATAAACAACTATATGTAACGATGGAAAGGATTGTTATGATCTAACATTATACGGGACATACTATAATATATTTACGAAATATGGGCTTCTTAATGAATAATATTACAATAAATTAGAAATACATTTTAGTAAATACAAAAAAAATGTATTATGTTTTTAAGCTGTTACTGAGAATATTTAAGCATATTAGTCATACTAACCCAAAAACTTTAATCGAAGTCTTGTAAAACAGTTAAACACTTTTTTTTATTTATTCTTTCTTAATTTTGAAATCATTTAGTATTTTCTTTTCTTCTTTTTTGTGTATTGATAGAGTAAGTATATATTTCACCAACTCCTTTCTTTCCCATGAGAATCATTAAAGACAACTGAAAGATATATGCCGCCAATATCTATATACAAATGAAAGAAAATCCCAAATTAAACCCTACTTTTCTTTTTGGGTGGGCTATCGTTAGCGCACACGCTGTCCGTTCCATCCGGGGTATCGAAAGGGCGGCGCGCGGCCCCATAACCCACCGTATTCCCTCTCACTCTCAACTGTATTGGACCAACCACCAGTACCGAGTTCCGTGTCATCCGCGGCCATCCTGACGACTCTTGGGTATCCTGCCTTTCTAACGCCCCACCCGGGACGTCGGTTACCCTCGCTCGGTAAGCCTCTCTACAAATGACGGACTATCTCCCAGTGCAGCCACCTGTGGCCTCGGCTAGGAAATTAAACCCCGTATAGCAATCAGTGTGGTATAATAGGTTAATTTGCCCCTTATTCTATCGATCCTAGCAATGCAACGTATATGAGCTAAAGATGATGAATGCAAGTGTTATTTATCTAACTTACTGAGAATTCTATTTTTATAAAAATTAAATTTCAAGAAAGAAATATTATCATACGTCAGTTTTGAACCCACATCCCTTCCCCAATAGGAGGAAAATTGACCTACTGGTCAAATGTTGGTGTAGATTTTATTTTGAGATTTACTGCCCTTTTTTTTTTGGGTGGGCTGCGGTCGGCGCGCTCCTCACACCACTCCGTCCGGGGCGACAGAGGGGCATAAGCACGCAACACCTGCAACCCACCCAAACACCACGTCGCCTTCATCTTGCACAAATGTTAAAAGCATATTATATGCCTAAGTGATTTTTTACGACATCCATGATCAAGATTGAATTTATGATAGTTTCATATAAGTAAACAATAAGTCGTTTAAATGTTGCAAAGAATTATATTCTAAAACAATTATATAATTTTGTCTTGAGTATAATTACGTTTGGTTACCTTGGCATCTACGCAAAAGTTATAACAACTCAATTGACTCATCAGGTGTAAGCCTCTAAAATCAATTAGAATAATTTTCATCATCTCATTTTGGTCATTTGCTTAGTAAATAAGTAAACAATCGTACCACCTACAACATTTATGAATGAAACTGCGTGTATTTGGTCTTTATTAATAGGTTGTATTCTTGACTTTAACTAATAAATATAATAATTACATTTTTATAGCAGCAAGCTAGGGTCTGAACACATCCCGTGACGGAATAATCCCCGGTCCGCGTCCATGACTAGGGTGGAATAAGTAGAGATGCAAATATCAAAACTAAAAACATCGATGTATCGATACCTCGATACATTTTATATCATTCAGGCAAAACATCGTATAAAATAACATCTATACACCGATGTTTTACAATAGTGAACATCGATGATAAGCAACGATGTATCGTTTGCATCCCTAGGAATAAGGCGTAAGTACTAAGTAGTAACATTATCTTAGTATAAAAACTCAACCGGGGTCTCTGGTTTACACATACGCTTCTAATTTTTGGAAGTAAGTCTATATAGGTACTAAATCATAATATGTTATTGGATGGGTTGTGTACAAACCATAGCCTACCCTCAAAGAAAATAATAAAGCAGTCATTAGCACTGCTTACTGAAGTGAAAACTTAAAACTGAAACAACAGTTGTTATTGTTGGATATTAAAATTAATTATTTTATCTTAAATTATAAATTATTTTTTTTTACATTTAGCTGGTTTTTACATCTATCGCCACAGATATAGTGAAATAGCTACAGATTTAGTGTTATCGTTAACAGATCACGTGATTATATCGAAGACGACTTAAACGAATTTACTCCACATCCAACCCTGCATATAGAAGCTTTCACTTCGAAAACCCAAAATAGTCACTAAGACTTGCAACAGAAGTGAAAACTTAAAACTATGAACAAACAGTTGCCATTTTTGGATATTCAAATTAATTATTTGAACTGAATTTAAATATTATCTGGTTTTGACATGTACAGATATGCACAGATATACAGTGACTCTGACATAGCTATATATATATATTATTGACCATGTCGATGACGACTTACATGAATTTACTCACCATTCAAACCTGCCTATAGAAGTTTTCACTTCAAATAAATACTGACATACCATATATCATTTATAGCAAACTCGCCAGGCATACCAGGCATATTGATATCAGCAGATGGTTTTATAATTTATCTAGAAGTCTTTTTTTTTTGGTGGGCTATGATCAGCGTACATGCCGTCCGTTCCGTTCGGGGTAGCGAAAGGGCAACACGCGACCTCATAATCCCTCGTATTCCCTCTCTTTCCCCATTGAGCTGACCACCGGTACCGTGTTCCTTGTAGTCCGTGTCCAGCCCGGTATCTAGGCAAGTCCTGCAGCGTATGACCACTGACGTCAAGTCACCCTGCTCTGGTGGTCGGTCCAACGACGAAAGCGACGTGGTGTTTGGGTGGGTTGCGAATGTGCGTGCTTACGCCCCTGCGTCGGCCCGGACGGAGTGGGGCGAGGAGTGCGACGACCGCAACCTTCCCCAAAAAAAAAGTCCTGCAGCGTTTTCTCTCCGTATTTATAACTCCTATTAAATAATAAGAAGTTATGACATATTATATTCTTAATATCGTCATTACATGGGGTACTCTACTTTATTTTTCGTGCAGTGACGGATTAAGAATACAATTCACCACCTCCTGTCTTGCTCGTGGGTATCGTAAAAAATTACTAAGGGATTATTTGCATATAAGATCTATGCAATAGAAATAAATATTAAAATGCAACCCTATATCAACCCGTCTGACCAGTGTGGTATAGTAGGTCAATTTCCCGTCCATTGTGAAGGAGGCTCAAGTCCAACAGTGGGACGTGTATGAACAATGACGACATTAACTCTCCTTTATTGATGACTCTTAACAGAAATATTTTGATGATAATTAAATACGACATATTTATAAGGAAAGGAACTAATTAAAATCACTTCGTATTTATTTTCTAGCTAATTATTTCATTTAGAGGAAAAACGTGTCATTGAATAAAAGTAGGTTATGTCGATATTAATGACGTTACAACTGTGAATCAAATGATAGCTATTGTACTATAGAAATACGTTATTCATATTATGACCTTACCCTAACTTATTTAAATGGAATCGAAACAACGTAATAAAATATCTATCTCATAAGTAATGTTATTGTTAATTTCTATATTCAAATTATTTGGAGGAGACCTACACCTGAGGGGGGTTCCAGTCAAATAAAATTTCGACTGCACAGATAACATAGTGATTAAGACCGACCTATAATGTCGGTGTCGTGGGTTCCAATCCCACGCAGGACAACACTTAATGCAATCCATAAATTGTTGTTCTGAATCTGAATGTACTTTATCCGTTAATTATATGTTTCTAATGTCCCTCGTAATACAAAGATTATTTCCTTAGTGCACTGTGTTGTCTTTTATAAAAAAAATGTTATACTACAGCCTAGTTACTTAAAATATGTCGTTATATTAATTACTAGCAACCCGCCCTCGCTTCGCTTCGGTTTCAGTCCTTACCCGCGTAGTGCCCGTTCCCGTGGGAATACCGAGATAAAATATAACCTATGTTACTCCCTAATATTATAGCTTTCCATTGGTGAAAGAATTTTTGAAATCGGTTTGGTGGTTTAAACGTGTAAACATAATAAACAAATAAACTTATTTGCGCATTTATAATATTAGTAAAGATAATTAGAAATACACTAGATATTGATTTCTTTATTATTCTTTTTTCTATTGTAACTAAGTATACGATAGATACAATATTCTTTATGTTAATTTCTAAAAATTGGAAATAAAAGGATTTTTATTTAATTTAAATATAAATTATAGATCGAGCAAGGCAATGTTTTACAGATTTACTCCTTCGTTAAAGATTTTCTTGCCGAAATTTCCGATAGTAAGTTGACTTGGTATTCTTGTAGTTACCGAGTAAGAACACTATGGTCACCCATGGACACCCTCTCCTTTCCCGTGCGAGGGGTAAATCGAACTGAACTATTAACATTATTGTAAAAGGAGGCAATCTCGAACTTTACTCTCTTACGTCAACTTCTTGACCTCCAGCCGCCTCCACAATAGGAAGGAAATTGACCTACTATACAACGGGTTGATCAGATGGGTCTCCTCCTCCAAGGGATCTCCCTTAACCGTTTTTCCCGACACCCACGGACAATATAAGACTGTTGAATTATATTTTTACTACGTCACCATATGAATTATAACCATGGTTATTCAAATAAGTATACCACGCTTGCCGTTTGGATAACGTGGTGTATTAGACTAATTTCTCTTGTTTGTCTTTTTTTAAGAATTTTTAAGTCTAGAATGTATATGGGTTCAGAACAAGGAGACGCCAGCAGAGTAAAACTACCTGGCATAGAATCGTAATTTATTGCAATTAAAATTATATGACAAAATTGTGTGTTAAAAATCTACACTTTGCCGGTAAAGATATAGACAAAATAAATAATAAAATCTCTTTCCAGAAAATGATGCCCGACAGTTGATAGTGAGGCGCCGTATTTCAAATTTTCTTCGAGAAAATCGAATTTCGAGTATGAGCTTCAGCTTAGTTCTCAGGAATAAATTTGTAAATCTATAAATAATTATCAAGTTCTTCATTATTATCACAGCTCATATACGTTCTACTGCTGGGAGGAAGAGTATTGTGTACGATACTCGAGAGTCTCTTCGAAAATAGGAAATTTACCTGCTGTACCACGCTCGGCTGACGTATTTTTATAGGAATTTATTTAGGGTATTCCTCCTCTTGCCCATGCAACAACAACACATACAACATCCATATGTTGTATATCTCTTAGTAGTATATCTCTTAGTCGTTTTTTACGACACATACGGGCAAGACAGGGGTTGATGAATTTTATTCTCACTCCATCACCAAACGAAAAATAAATAACCATATTTCTAAAACACTATGGTGATTTACCCTAAACTGCATTTATAAATCATGCGTGTATCATCTAAAAGCGAGGTCATTGTATCTCGCGATGTTAGTTAGCGTAACCAAGATGCGCGGACGCATGAGGACGCAGGATATTTAGCTATAAAAATGTGGGACGAAATCATTTAACCACAGTATCAAACGAGGATCCGACACGGAAGGACACAGACATGAAGCTGGTGAGTCCTTGGAATTATGTGCGAGTGTCGTTGTGTGAAAAAATTAAGTGTCGATATTTAAAAAAAATAGCAAAATTTTCGTTGTTCAATAGAACGAGATTTTTTAAATTTTATTTTAAAATAAAATTTAACATAAAAAAAAACCATATTTGATAAATGTTTTCAGAACAAGTGGTAAAAATATTCGCGCTTTTTCGTGATAGGCACAAAAATAATTATTATATTTATTAAGCGTAATATAAATGTGCTTTCGGTATTAAAGTGTCGCAGATTACTTATAAGATAAGTTAATGTTAGCATCCTTTTTATTTAAATGATAAAAAATAATATTTAATGTTAATTAATTAACATAATATAAAAAAAATCAGCTATATTATTTTCTAATTAGCGTATTTTGATTGTTAATCTCTTTTCCTCATCGAGTCAATTTAGAACTCATGTCAATTAATCTTCGCAAGATTGTTTCGTTTTAAATTTATCACATTCGACAAATTAAAAATATACGTCCATAATTTATTTTATAAAAATCAACTGTCTAACAAACTACTACTTAAAAATAAATTAACTAATACAGTATTAAACAATACGAACATCTTGTTATCTTGATAAACTAAAAACTAATTACAAAACCTTATACTTCTTAGACAGTGTAATTATCTTTGTTCGTTAATAATACAAACGAAATTAGATCATCATCGCATACCCAAAGATTAGACAAAAACGTATTCGTAACCCTTTGACTATTATCGAAATGAACCACTATGAAATATTTGTTTAGACTACGTTAAAATGGACTTTTGAAAAAAGATATTTTTTGTCCATATTTAAATAGCGATACTGTTTCTAAAAAAGGCATGGCTTATACGATCACTACCGGCGAGTACCACAGTGAGTCAGTTGATTAAGCGTAATCCTACATCATATAGTAGAATCAAGTTTTGTTAATTACATTTCGGGAACACCATGATATATTGCAGATAATATGCATATATAGTACAGATTTATAGTATAGGTTGTAGATTCAGTAGAGTTATAGTGTGTTCCATAAATGATAATATATGTTTTTAACCGTAATCGGTTTTTCCCGTGTGATGACGGAGTAAAAAATACAATTCACCATTCTCTATTACTCGTGGATGTCGTAAGAGATGACTAAGAGATATAATATGCATATAACATATATGCAAGAGAAGGAAAACTCGAAATAAAACCCTGTACCATCACGCCTGACCAGCATACTATAGTAAATTAATTTCTCTGCTATTGCGGAGGAGACACGAGCCCAGCAGTGGGATGTATGATGATAATAATGAGGAGTCAATTTTTACTATATCTATGGAAAATTAAAGTTATTTCATTATTTTTGTATTTAAATGAGAATCAAGATAGGCATAACGAAAAACATAATACAAAATATTGAATGACTAAATTAGCGTTTTGATGGAATATTAAAAATTTAACATAGCGATATATGTATTATCGGATTTGTATTATTTTTTTTTTAATATTTAAAATAGACATCTAATATAAAGGCTAATGGAATTATAAAATATCCACGCGTTTTATAGACGAGAACTAAAAAATATAAGAAGAATGCCTGTAATTGTTAATAATATTAGTTTATTGTTATTTTCTGCTATTTTATTGGAACTATAAATGTCTCATCATCATTATATCAGCTTAAATTCTCATTGATGAGTTCGAGCCTCCAATCTAATGCGAGGGAAATTGACCTACTATACCAATAGGTTAGGCAGGTTATTAAAGGATTTTACTTCAAGTATTCCTTTCTTACATAGATGTTATAGATGTTACATAGAAGTTAAGAATTGCATAGATGTAACATAGAAATATTTTATTCCTTAGTCATCTTTTACGATGTCCACGGGCAAGATGTGATGAATAGTATTCTTATCCCGTCCCCACCCTGTAAAATGTTTATATACTTTTAATTAAAACCTAATAATTCGTTGCTGAATATTTCACACTGGTCATACACAATAGTTATTTGATTCTCAGCACGACAGCTAATCTAAATCATTTGTCAACAGCTCTACATTCTTGCCGCCATTTTGGCCGTCACATTAGCTGTAGAAGACACAAAAACCGAATACGAAGACTCACAAGCCGTTGCTTCGACAGCAGTGAAACGTGATGTTTCAAAAGATGGACAGGATTTGACCGTTTCTGCTTACTCTTACCCACCGCAGAGTAATTGGCAGAATGTTCAACAGCCAACCAATAACTGGCAGAATACAAACCCTGCTAACAA
Source organism: Lymantria dispar (assembly GCA_032191425.1). Classification (NCBI taxonomy): domain Eukaryota; kingdom Metazoa; phylum Arthropoda; class Insecta; order Lepidoptera; family Erebidae; genus Lymantria; species Lymantria dispar. Next base: position 22,202,396 of record CM063452.1, on the reverse strand, counting down.
TTGGCAGAATACAAACCCTGCTAACAACTGGCAGAATACGAACCCTGCTAACAACTGGCAGAATACGAACCCTACTAACAACTGGCAGAATACAAACCCTGCTAACAACTGGCAGAATACAAACCCTACTAACAACTGGGGTAATCAAGGAAGCAACTGGGGATATCCATCTGTACAACCACCTGTACAACATGATGACTGGAGCAGTGGTACTACAACTACAGCCAAACCTGTATCCGTGATTAAAAACGAACAATATTACGGCGATAATGGAAACTACAAATACGAGTAAGTAATTAATTTCATAAATAACTAAAATCCTCTTTCACCATCATCACAGGACATAAACGTCCCACCGCTGGGCGCGACTCTCCTCCACAATGGATTAACCTGGTCAGTCGGATTGGTATAGCGTTTTATTTCGAGTTTTCCATCTCTTATATAGATTTCTGAAATAATCCCTTAGTCTTCTTTCACGACACCTACGGGCAAAAAAGGGGGTGGTGAATTGTATTGTTACTCCATCACCACACGGAAAAATCCTCTTTATTAAAAATCATTATTAGCATCATCGTCCTGCTCTTACCTATCCCAATTATTTGGGGGTGGAGTACATATTGATATAATATACTTTCATTATATGTACATATTGCAAAAGTCTTGGCAGTAGTTTTATGACCAGCCGCCTGATGTCAACCCTCTTTGGGAATGTAATTGTTGACCAGACGGTATAAGATGGAGTCGGCCCAGGCCGATCTAAAACTCTTAGTCGCCTTTTACGTCACCCCCGAGCAATGTAAGAGTTATTTGTAGACTTCAAGACACAGAAAATCCTTATCGGACATGATTATTTAAAACTAGCAATCCGCCCTCGCTTCGCTTCGGTTATAGGTTATAGTCGTTTTTCCCGCGTAGTTCCCGTTCCCGTGGGAATACCGGGATAAAATATAGCCTAGTTTACGCCCTGATATTATATATATTATAGCTTTCCATTGGTGAAAGAATTTTTGAAATCGATCCAGCCGTTTTGAAGATTACCCGGAACAAACAGACAGACAGACAGACAAAAATTTTTTAATTGCTATTTTAGGCATAGGTGTCGTGCAAATAACCGTGTGAACATGAAAAAAGCCTATTATTTTGACATTACAAACAGACACTCCAATTTTATTTATTGGTATAGATAAAAGTATAGTGTAAATTGAATGTAGTAAATTAAATGGAAATTGTAATTTGCCGTGTAGTGACGGAGTAAGCATACAATTCACCACTCCTTCTCTTATGGGCGTCATAAAAGACGACTCCGAGGTTAAATATAACATCTATGAGAAGAAAGATTCTAAATAAAACTCTATACTATAATATTGAGGAGGCTCGAGCCCAACAGTGATACGTATCTTATATCTTTAAACGAGCAATTCTTGTATATACATATTTATTCAGGATCTCGGAAACGGTTCCAACGATTTTCATGAAATTTAGCATACTAGGGGTTTCGGGACCAAAAAATCGATCTAGCTAGGTTTTATTTATAGAAAATGTTGTTTTGTCGGTGTTTTTAAGTAATCAATACAATGATATAAAATGTCAAAGAATCAGAATTCTAATTTCGCCGTCGCCGTCAAGAGTGACTATAGCTCAGTTGGGAAGTTGTCCAGTCGCATTCAAGCAGCGTGAGATTGAATCTCGGTGTTCTTATTATTCTCTTTTTGTAATTTTTAATATTTTTTTCATTATTTCATCATTTATATTTTTTATTCATATACATATATCTAAATAAGTTCGGCAAAAATACAAAATAAAATATACCGAGCAAAGCTCAGTCAACCAGATATTATGAGCTAAAATGACGATGATATAGAAATTGCAGAATCATTTATGATGATCTCTCACGGTCGAACAACGGGTCATTTATTTACCATATAAAATCAAGGGCATTCCACTTAAATTATTCATTAACCGTCGTTATATCGCCCCAAAAACATGTCAATTTTATATAACACATAATATAACTGTTTTATCTCGATTCGGGTAAAACAACTTAAAGAAAAAGAATTTACCGTTGTATCGTCGAAATGCTAATTTATTAGCTCATAATTTTTATGATAAGTCTAATGCTATATATGGGACTTGATCAAATATATGTGTTTTTAATAGAAATACAGAAGTTTTGGACAACGGTAGGTCTAACGGCACTACATTATCTCTTTTGTACAATATATTAATTCATATACGTCCCACGGCTGGACTCGAGCCTCCTACATAATATAAGACCTTCTGGAATTATTTATGAAGATTCACCTAAAATATCACGCTTTAATGTGACAGACGGTTTAGAGTTCTATTTAGAATTTTCCTTCTTCTCTTGCATAGATATTATATGAATATTCCATTAGTCGTATTTTACGACGCACACGGGTAAGATAGGGGGTGGTAAATTGTATTCATACTCCATCATCATACGTATGACCAGCATGTTAAAGTTTACCAACCTCCCCACTATTGTGTAAGAAAAATGTGCCCCATTTATGTAAACTACTACATATTCTAACAATTATTGAAATATTAGTGCAAAAACAGAAAATTAACTCTACACTTGCACGTAGGTATTGTGGCGTTTATATGTATGTCTAGTTACGCCTAATTTAAAAATATTTATAAATATTATTAAATTAGGCGTAACTAGACATACATATAAACGCCACCGCTTACCACAATACCCATAGTATCATAAAAGAAGACTGAAGGATATAATATGCATAAAACCCTATAACAAACTGCCGGATCAGCGTGGTATATAATTGACGCTCTTTTTATAAAGGGGGACTCAAGCCCATAAATGGGACGTATGAGCTAAAATGACTACAAAGGTCAGGCTTGTTAAATTCATATGACAAGTAGTTAGATATACTAAGAACTTCGGCAGATTTCAAACAAATATAAAGACATACGTCGACGTAAAAAACTGTTAAGTATATCCTGAACGTACACATGTCATGTGATTCTAATCTTTATAGCGCGGTAGACCTTGACGAAACGGCCACAAAGAGAAAAATACAATGATATAGGACGTTTATCAATCTTATTGTGATGTTCTGCAATCCAATATTTATGTACTAACACAGCGATGGGCAAAGTACAGCCCACGGGCCAACTCCGGCCCGCGAAAGTATTTAATCCGGCCCGCTGAGAGTCCATCCATCCTAAATATTCTATTCAGTATTTAGGCGTGCAAAATAAAATCTGACGTTTAGAATTGAAAAGATTTCACTATCGAAAATATTATGGCAAATCAAAAATAATTCCATATGTACCACACGCCTAACAAGGTGTAAAAGTAAAAGGTATTTTGTTCATTAAAAAGCTTTAATACAAAATGCATTTTTTTTTTCTATAATTCTGGCCCTCCTCTAGAATTTCTTAAACTATGTGGCCCGCCATTAAAAAAGTTTGCCTACCACTGTACTAACATAAATTTTATGCGTATGATAATAAAACGAAGCTTAAATGCTGTTGGTACTTTTCACGAACCACTACTTAGCGTACTAGCATGCAGTAAGTAGTACGTTACACGCACCGAGGCTGACCGCAGAAGAGCGATGGACGGTACCCAAAAGTATAACCCGCCGTGCTGGCCACGGACATCAAGGACTCACCAGTAGTCGGCTCAATGGGGACCTGAGAGAATAAGGTCGGTTATGGGCACACGCGTCGGCCTTTAGCCCAAACGGAACGGAACGGGTTGCTTGCAGACCCATAGCCTTTTCAAAAAAAAAAAGTAGTATTTGCGAAAAATAAAAACAGTGTCAGCAAAAACTAACGTTGGCACCGATGACAAATGTACAACGGCCGGCCATAAGGCGTTAGACAGGTACGTGTACCACAGGTTATGGGATGGCCCTTTTTTTTTTTTTTTTGTATGGGATGGCCCTGAAAGGAGGACGGGATGTAACTATAATCGGTCGCATAAAAAACAAAAGTAACACTAGCGTTGTTAACGTATATCGGCCTCTTCGATATTAATACAATTTTTTATTTAACAACTTATTTTTTTTTATTTCATCCAAAATTCTTTTGCCATTTAGATATCAGATCGGTGACGGTACTCATGTAGGCGAAGAAGGGTATTTCACCGACCCTAAGAAAGACGACGATAGCTTAGTAAAGAAGGGCTGGTATTCCTTCGTCGACGCCAACGGCAAGTCCTACACTGTCACTTACTGGGCTGATAAGACTGGCTTCCACGCTTACGGAGATCATTTGCCCACTCCACCTCCAGTACCTGCTGCTATCCAAGCGTAAGTAGTTATTTAAATTTATTTATTTAAAAAAAATCTACCGCTACCCAAGTTAAACAATTCAAAAATACATAAAAATAAACCACTCAAAAATATTTGTGATTAATCAGTTATTTCAGCTATGTAAGAATAATTTAAGGGTATAAAAATAATGATCGCTAATCATAATATATTTAAAAATAAACTGTTTATTTTGGATATAAAGACAATTTAGACAAAAACGTATTCTAGACTTAGTACCATTTCTTATATCATCAAACAGGCAGAGATTTTAACCAAACTTTTTAGGTTGCACAAACGTTTGGCTATCTAACAATTTCAAACTTTGTATTGCTAGTGAGAATTCCCCAAAGAACTAGTCCAATAACATCCGAGTAAATGAACCCAAAATCTTATAGAACTAATAATATCGTTATTTCACAAACCGCGATCCAGATTTTATAATTTAGTTTTTAATATCATAAAGGGATTAGGTATTTTTTATTGAACTTTTGTTTGAAATATTAATTTTCTTTAATATTTGATGTTATTATTAAAATTGTTAGGTATATAATTGCCATAGAACTCCGGTGATATACATAAAAATATATTGTAAGAGATAATTCACTGACTCATAAGATTATATAGAGTAAAAGCAATTGAATAGTGTAACTGGGCTTCTTCGTTTTTCAAAAGAACTTAATAATTGATCGCTTACTATTGTTATAGAATAACAGTGATTTGATAGGCTAAAGGTCTCAAGTAACTTAAATAACACAGCATTTTACACCATCACCGTTTTACCCACGTACCACTTAACACCGTAGCAAGGTTCATCTATTTCACCTGGAAACATTATGGTCTTCAACTTTACGTTGCCAGCGATAATTTCTCCCACGTACATGGAGGCTCTGAAATGAACTATCTGCTACTTACCCGAGCGCTATGACACGTCCTTCTTTAAACAAGGTTTAAGATTTTCTGCACGGTGGGCAACAGTCTACCTGTGCCCTGTATTGCATAGGTCCATATGCGGCAGTATCACTTACCATCAGGTGTGCTGCGTGCTCGTTTGCTACCATCGGCAATATAAAAAAGATGCTATTGATACGCTTAAAAAGTAATTTTACTATATAAATGCGATTAAAACTTTTGAATAAATTTAAATCCTTTCTACTTACTTCGCAAGACAATAGTAAAAAAAAAATATGTTTTACATCAACTAAGTATTAATTACATCATCATAATACAAGAATATAACCACAAGCAATACATAAAGTTGCCAATAACAATGGCACATTAGTTGTAATACAAGTGTTCACCTACAATCTGTCAGATCAAAACATTACCATAATACATGTCGGGTCAATCTCGTTGACTATATTGGTAAAAATATATCATTAATCACTATAAAAAAGAGAAATAGAATTATAAAAAGTTATAAGAATATACGAACGCATGTTATGTTTTTTTTTACTTTGTCACGTCAACAAGAGGTGTGACTTAACTTTGAATATCTTATAAGATTAATTGATCTGTTATTCGTCTCTGTTTTAACACGCTTATATATAAATATAGTTTGGTTCATATATAATGAACTCTAAACGTGATTTTCATCCTGTTCTAAATATTGAATTAAAGAGCCAAGACAAGAATCAATGGCATTGCAACAATAAAAGAAAAGTTGATTACCCTTACAGGATTAGGATTTTTTTTTCGTAGCTAAGATTTTGGCGTAACTCGATGGATGTCGCTATTTCGATTTTATTCTTCTTAGTCGTGACACTCTTGGCAGAGCGGTCGTGGTCGTTATCAATGGGGTTGTGAAGTGACCCATTTTGTTACGCGTCTCCAATCTCCATTCATCTCTTGTTGATGCCCGTTTAGAGCAATGATATGGAGGGCCGCCAATGGCCGACTTCACTTGGTTCGTCCACCGTATTTATGACCTGCTGCGTGGACCGATTCCCTCGACCCGGCCCTGTACTACCAGATGTTCAATAGAAGTTTTGTCGCGCCGGGACACGTGACTAAAGAAACCGAGCATAAGTTGTTGGACAAAGTAGGACGAACGCTATTTGATGCCGAGTTCTCTTAGGATGGAAACATTCGTACTGAATTCGGTCCATGAAATGCCGAGCATTTTCCTCAAGCACCACATTTCTAGAGCGTCCACCTTTTTCCTCTCACCTTCCCTAGGAGTCCAAGTCTCTGCTGCATAGAAGAATATGGGAAATATAAGTGCATGAACTAGTCTAATTTTCTACATCGCTCTTTTTAGTTGAGTTAGGTATCTATTTTGAACAAATGGGTGGTTTTTTAGTTTATTTGTAAACTACCTATTTTATTAAAACAATTTCTTATCCGAGTATTACCTAACATACATTTTTTGAGGTTTTATCGTGTTTGTATTTGATTTTTGATTTTACGGAGGACTCCCGTAAGCATGTACTTTGGAAAGAGTTCGAAACGTCAGCAAATCAATTATCAAAAACAAACCTGACAAAATCCATAAAAATGTTTATTTCAAATGCCTATTTTACTCATTATGTATTATTGTTACATCAATATATGAGATTACATCTTTATTGAATATATATTCGTAGACACAATAATTTAGCTTAAATTAATTTAGTTTTAATATTTTAATGGCTTTACCTAAGTTATTTAATTCTATCTGTGCCATATTTAATGCCATTAATACCATTTTTAATGTCTAACATTCTTACAGTGCTCTCGACAAGCAAAAGGAAGCTGAAAAGAATAAACCTCTTCAAGACTACCCAACTCAAACGCAAGCGCCGGTCTACGCAACGCAACCCACTCCAGTATATACCCAGCAGCCTGTGTATAATAAACCTGTAGGTCAACAAAATTACAACCCCACCTATCCCTCTCAACAGTATTATCCCCCTCAAACGTACCCACAACAGCAATACCAACAACAATATCAGCAACAACAATTCCAACAGCAATACCAACAGCAACAATCGAACTACGCAGCGAACTACGTTTAAAGTTTAAGTAGGTAGTATTAAACTGTGATATATAAAAAAATATCGCAACAATCTACCATAGATTTTATTTATACTAAGTGTGCTGTCCATGAAAGAGTATTTTATTAATTATTTGTATTGACTTAGTATTATTCCGAGTACCTATTATGAATTACAAATACGCTGAAGCGATTATTAAGTCATAATAGCAAATGTTCTAAGTCATTATCTCTAAAACTGAACAGAAATCCACTATAAAGACCTGTTAAATACCTAATACGGTACTTGACTATTAATTTTACAAATACCAAACTAAACTATATTAATGAATACACTTTGAAGGACAAAAGCATATATTATTATTTAGGTATACGAATAATACCTCGGAACGATTTTATTGACGTTAATGAGATCGATTTAAATTAAATAATTGATTGTCAGTGATCTTAGTCACGATTATAAATTGTGAATTCGATCGCTGACCGAGGTGGAACAGGTTTGTGATAGTATTGAATGTTCAAAGCCAGTGATATTTGTATCGAAAATAAATAAGTTTTTTGTATATAATTTGTTGTCTTTTCTTTGTGACGAAGCAAGAGTGCCATTCACCACTCCCTTGGATGTCCTAAAAGATGATTAAGGGCTGTATTGTGCATATAATAAGCATGCAAGAGAAGGAAAACTTGAAATAAAACCTTATATCAACCGGCTGACCAGCGTGGTATTCTGGATCAATTTCCCTCCGATTGTGGTCCCTCCGAGCCCTGCAGTGAAACGGATATGAGGCGGTGCATTTTCTTTGCTACGTCATTGACAAGTATATCAAATAAAAGACATTGCTGAGATCTAACCATCGTAATGTAATTAAGACTATGTATGTTTTTTTAGCCTCGTAAATAAATATATTTAAAAACAAATATATACTTAAAGATATAATAAGAACGTTAGGGAACGTTGTGGAATGAATGTAGATGTAGTGACAAGGATTGAGAAAGGTATGTTAAGTTGGTTCGGCCATGTAGAGAGAATGAATGAAAGGAGACTAACAAGGAGAATTTATAAGGCGAATGTGAACGGAAGTGTTGGAAGTGGAAGACCGAGGCGGACGTTCCACAATCAAATCGGGGACGTTCTTAAGAAAGGCCAGGTTAGGAGTACCCTGAACCGAAGAACATGTATGAGGAGATTAATGAATGTGGACGAGGCGAAAGTGGTATGTCAAGATCGTAACAAGTGGAAGTAAGTGGTCTCTGCCTACCCCTATGGGAAAGAGGCGTGATTATATGTATGTATGTATATAATAAGAAGCACTAATAGATATACACATATCCATGTGTATATTCTATTCTTGTGATTCCGAATACTGAAGACAAAAATCACCACAATCCTTTGCATAGATGTCCCAATAGTCGTCTAAAGTTGCAGAGTTCTTTTTTTCTGATCTTTCTTTTTCTCAAGTCTAAGTAAATGAAAAGATTAAAATATACTGTAGGGATTACACTGTTTTATAACTGATGGACTTACGACAATTCACTTTAAGATGACATAAACATAGATCTGATACATATATTGGTCCAGAAAATAAAAAAAAATACTTTACGTATATTCGAAAGGGCAATAAACATACATATATGTATATTTTCGAAAGCGATTGCACTCATTGGACAAGTATCTGTCTAGTTTAATTTTTTTTTTTCTAGAAAGCACCCCTTAGGAGTAAGACGTCAATTACGAGTACACTCAGATCCAGGGTAATAATTTACAAATAACACAGATAATTCCTCTGTGTGCGGATTATAACCATAACACTTAGTTACTTAATATGGATACTTAAAAAAAGCACTTCAAACTTATAGTCAAATTATACAGTATAAATTCGAATGTTTACGCGAGCATCACATATTTATAATAATAAAAGAAACTATTTTTATGCACTTTATCACGTTATTTTTACAGCATTCATGGTCACAGGCGGATTAAGTCCGCCGCCTGTAATCATGAACACTGTAAAGTGTTCGAAACGTCGAGCAATCAAAATTCAAATACAAACGCGATTAAAATCCGTAAAAATGGTTTTATTCATAAATTATGCAGTTGGGCTTATTAGGCACTTGTATTCAATTTTATCATTATAAATAACTCTACAGTTCAGTCTGCCTGTGACCATGAATGCTGTAAAGTGTTCGAAACATCGGGCATTCATAAATCAAATACAAACGCGATAAAATTCGTAAAAGTAGTTTTATTTACAATATGTAGTGCTTGCGTAAACATCAGAAATCATTATTCTGTAGTTAAGTTTTAATTTTTGTACTTCTTAGTCGCCGGTGAGTCTGCTTTTGCAAATAAATAAGTAACGCTGGATCCACGATCACACAATGTAGTAAAAATACAAAATAAATACATATACCTACGGTAAATAAATATAACGGTATGAATATTTACGCAGGCAAAAGTCATATAACTAACATGTTTAGGCAACTAGCTGTAACCGCATCTTTGCCCTTACTTATCGTCAATATTATATTGGCTGTACATTCGTTTCCGTTCATCTTGTGGTTATTCTACTTTTTACGAATTTTGTGACATTTATGGTCGCTGCTACTGCTGTGGGTGCTTTTACGGCCTTCAACCGTATTCAATAGCAAAGCTTCTCGAAACAGTAGATCTGATTTATTTATTTTCAGATTAACTCTTTCCAACAAGTTCCTCAATGCTGAATAATAAGTAATAATGTACATTAAAAAAGACTAAACGTTAAATATGAATATAAAGTTATGCCTTTTTGCCAGAAGACTAAAAAATACGTTTGGTTCCATTCGATATCCTCTTGATATATTTGTATGGATTAGATCATATTCATTACATTGTTCAAATGTGGTCGATTAGTTAGAATTCTTTTAACCTGGCGTTCCATCTTAATATTAATATCTACCATCTTCAGACTTGATCTTTAGCACCATTTCATTCCTTTTAAATTTGCTTCGTTAATCTTTGTCCAGATATTCTTATTATTATTTAGACAGAAGGAATGGATCAAAAAAGATTGTCAATGAAACAGACCTCTCTCGATCCTTGTCATGTTACAGAAAAATTGAATTAGGGCCTTGATAATATTAACGATTTATGCCGACCGTACAAAACAAAAATCTAAAGATAATACAAATGAATACTTTCTGTGTCCATAAAGAACCGTTCAAGGGTCACTTGACGTTGTTAAAAAGTAAATAAAAAAAATATTTACATGAGACTGGTAAATTCACTGTAGGTTATATTTAACCAAAAATTCTTACAAACTGGTTTTGGGGTCATTGACTTGTCTTTGACCATTACAGAACTTGCATCACTTTACGACCGCGAATTCGGTGGGTGACCACACAAAAAGCATCAATTTACATTGCAATTTATCGAACGCTGCCCCTGCCCCAGCTTGCCTCAGGGTCCCGAATCTTTTAATTAATTAAAGGCCATGAATCACTTGTCTTTATATATTATTTTGAAGAAATCTTTTTCTAACTGCAGCTGTATATATGTAGAACTAGATATTATTTTATTTTGAATTTGAAATGAATTGTTCTTGCTGCAGTTCACATATATAACACAGTTTAATACAGGCATTTTCGACATGGATAGAAAAAATGCGCAGATAAAAACATGGTATATTTAAATATTAAGTTGTACGAACGACAACATACAAATGTTCATCATCAGGTTTTGCTCTACAACAATTACTATCAACGGCAACCAGCGTTAAATCAAACATGCAATAAAAACAGCAATTAGCGTGCATCAAAGAAGAGAAACGTTGTTATAAATTAAACGATCTCTTTCACGAATGCCGATGAATATATCGCGTGCGTATAAATATATGCGGAATTCATTTTCATTACCAGTCTATTTTCCACAAGTGGTTTAGTGTGACGTGAAAATTATAATCAAAAACAATCACAGCTTCGAGAAATATGAAGCTGGTAAGTGAAGAGTGATTGTGAAGTGACAATGGATTTTACGGATTAGTAACAATAACTGTAAGTTCTCATATTAACGACATTCTTCATATTTTTGCAGATATCGTATATAATTTGGGTGATTAGTTTAGCAACGCATAGTGAAACTCATGAATCATTCACTTTTTCACCACAATTTCAAGGACATAATTTGGGAGTGTTTTCTTCTGAAAATCAATTTTACTTACCGCCAGAAAGTCACACAGCTATGCCTTACGTGCCTATAAAGCATTTTGATAGTTTGTCATTCCCATACATACCTCCGGCTATGTCAAAAATTGTAGCTAGTTCTCCAAGTGCTTTCTCTATAGCCCCATCAACGACGATGCATCCCATGAACTTGGATGATGACGATGATGACAATGGTGTTAAATCTTCTACTCCATTTCCACAATATACACGAAACCAGTATAATCGTACGCAAATTAGACCAAATCAAAACGCCGAAAGAAGAGAAACGAGATACATAGCAAACAAATTTCAACAGCCTATTGATAGAATAGATACGAAATTACCGTTTCATTTCAATAACAATCTTGAAACAACCACCCAAAAGCCAGTTGTGCAATCGATGTCCACTCGGAGTATTGTAATATCAGAAATGCAGAGGGAACCTAACGCTGATAACGTAAAAGCTGCTAGTTATCAAGGAAACCTATATTTATCTCAACCTGGTATTTACATATCTACGACCGAAACGGCAATACCTATCTTACGCCTATCGAATGAAATGGATTTAGATGGAAGCTTTAGCTACGAGTAAGTGGTAAAATATTAAAGTTTAATATGTCCATATTTTTGAATTGAAATATCTTTGAATTTTTTTCTAATATGTACCTTATTTTTAGGGCTTTAGGAGCAGATCAAACACATTATGTGCAGCATAGTCGCATGGAGAATAATGGTGCTGATAAAGAAGAGCAAGTGGTTGAAGGATCATATTCTTATGTGGGTGATAATGGAAAAACTTACACAGTTCATTACATTGCAGACTCTAATGGTTTTAGAGCAAGTGGGGACCATTTGCCAGTACCCCCGCCAGTACCTGAAATTATTCAGCGGTTTGTAAACATTGAATACCTAATATGTAAATATTTATTATTTATTATGTGTTCATTCTTCACTATGTAACTTTTGTAACCAAAATGTATTAGGTGATGAGAGTAGATTAGTTCATTACGTCAACATTCACTCACTTAAAGTCCGATTATACACTACCTGCATACGGCCGATCATGACGTATGCCAGTGTAGAGTTCGCGCACGTTAGGCCAAACAGGATCCACAGGTTACAAACACTACAAAATAGATTCATGCGACGGGCAACGGGAGCACCGTGGTTCGTTCGTAATGTCGATCTACACATCGACCTCGAATTGCCGACCATCAGGCAGTACATGAAGCGTTGCTCCCAGCGCTATTTGACTCTGCTACGACTCACCCCAATCCACTAGTGGTTGGGGCGGTAAACTACGTCCCCTCAAAAATATCCGCGGTCCGACGTCCCCGTCATCTCCTTGAAGAAGGGGATGACGCTATTACGATCGCCCAAGAAAGGGCCTACACAGCTCGCGCAGCGATAACACAAAAAACTCCGCGGTATCGGCCTCGCCGACGAGGTCGAAAACCGTGGCGAGTAAAAGTCATTAAACTAAACGTGGCCACGTCCACTTTGCTTTCTGCGACCCCCCGAGCCGAGGTCCGTTCCCCACAGGGCCCTCGGACGATCTTCGCTTAACTTACTTACCGGGTTGAGAGCCTTCCGCTCGCCCATTGATCGCGTTAAGCTGTCAAGGTCATCTGCGACCAACAGCTAAACACACAAAAAAAAAAATTAATTCACTCACATACACAATCATTGCTAATAAAAATTATCTAACGGAAAAACTCAATTTTATCCCAATTTAGTAGCCGCCTAATGCCGGAGCCTAAAATCAAAGTTAGTTCACGAAATAAAACATGTAAATAGAGTATGTTCATTAGGTTCATAATTGTCCTCGTTCGTGTGGTGACGGAGTAAGAATTTCATTCACCATCCCCTTTCTTGCCTGTGATGATGATTATTATTATTATTGTACGATTTTCTTTCTATTATAGAGCTGTGCAATACAACTTAGCGGAAGAACTGAAAAAACCACCGCACTTAAAATCTTGGAACGATGAAGAAAAAGAAAAAGAATTAAGTGAAAGCGAAAAACGAAACCGTTTTGCTGTTTCTCCACCGCATCTTAGCAATTTATTTACAGGGAAAATGCCCGAATCATTTTCTCATAGTTTTTCACAACCTTCAAACTCACAAAATAATTTAGTAGCTGCAGCTAGTACGCAAACACCAATACAAACAGTTGATTTCAGAAGTCAATTGCAAAATAATCAGAATAGTGGGTCAATATCTCCACAAATAACTTTTGTGGCATCACAAGGCGCCCATGCTCCGTCTGTAAAAGCACCACAAGAACAAAATATAGTTAGAATTTTTACAACTGAGAGAACATCTCTGCCTCAAATAGTAAACTACGAGGCAAATATAAAAGACAGTGACCGTGAAAATGATAAGACTTTATGGAGATGGCAGTATGGTATGAATGCAAATTCCAACCAAAATATGGATAAAAATCTAATATCAAGATCTTTTGGTGAAGACGATATAAGTATAAATTTTAGTGATATGACTGCTGATCAATATTCTAAAATGATAGAGCAACAACTAGAGCCAACTGTGGAATACATTAAGAAAATATCACCTCAATTTGAAAATTCTAACATTCAAGGTGAATACAACTCTTTACGTAGTCATTTTAATATCGATAATGGTAAACACATTGACAATAACAACTTTAACACAGTCAATCCTGCAACCAGCGAACGTTATTATTACTCAACTGAAGCAATTACACCAACTTCTAATTCTACGGATTGGTATAAAAACCAAAATGATTACCACTCAAATGAAGAAAATATAAAAGAATCACAACATGAAATCATATCAACTTCAAAACCAAAACTGATAACTCAAGATCAATTTGTTCCTCATAGCCAAACAGTAACACAAGGTTACAATTATGAAGATGATGACTTGGAATTAAGAAGAACAAGAATTCTGCATAAAAATACATCTGAAAAGAATTTAAATGTTATACCTATAAATTATGAAATATCAATTAAAGGTATACCAGAAACAAATAAATTTGAAAAGGAACAAATAGTTATTACAACTCAAGAAACACCTCTTCGGAGTACTAAAAGTAACGTAAAATATTCTGACTTTATTGCGTCTGAAGATAAAAACGACTTTAGACCAATGTTTAAAATTCCTGAAACTTCAACAAAACTAACAACAACCACAACGGAGGTAAACATTGAAACCATTCTAGAAGAAAATATTTTCCTAAAAAATATGTTCAGAAACAACAAAAATGATCAGGGAAATAATAACAGAATAAATGATGAAAATAAATATCTACAAGTAAAACCAGTCATGGAAACAAGAACCCATAAATATCCTAATCCCAAATATATACAAATGGATTCACAACCGCATCTTGAAATGAAAACAATCAATAAGAAGCCTGTAGACATCGCCGACATTATGAACTATTTATCTGGGAATCAGTTCGAGTCGAATAAAATAAGATCAAAACCTAAACACGCACACAACAACTTTAAACAGAAAAATGAAATGCAATATTTCACTATAAATGATGACCAAGAAATGGCTGAAAATAGAGACATAAGAGAATTTCGCACACAAGAAGAATTAAGTGGGGCAATAAAAAATTACAAAATTTTACAAAGAAATAATAATCTTGCGTATACAGAACGAGACTATGACGACAGGTTTTCAAGAAATTTGAGCCCACATTCATCTAAAGTAGCAAGTCTTCTTCCTTTGGGGCGAGCTGGGCCTACAACAAAAACTTACATTCCCCCAGTCTATGTTTAAAATAAGAAACGGACATTCTGTGATTAATATTGAATGTTTTAGGATAGTGTTTTAGTGCAAATACTACGCGTGCATTTATTATTTTAAAAAATTAAATATTTTAATTGTATATCTATTTTTATATAAATAACATTGTATCCGAACGGTTAGACTGCTCGCAGAGCGGTATAAATGGAATTACTCTTGTGTTATAATAATTACATTAATGTTCGCTTTCCCTGTGGTGAAAAAGTAAGAATACAATCTCACCATTCCCCATCTTGCCCGTGGATGTCGTAAAAGACGACTAAAGGATATAATATGCACATAACCTCTGTACAAGAGAAGGAAAACTCGAAATGAAACTCTGTAACAACGTGTCTGACCAGCATGGTATAGTAGGTCTATTTTCCTCCTATCAGGGAGGAGGCTAAAGCCCAGCATTAGGACAAGTACACTCGTACTCGTCTCACTGACGACATTAACGCTCTAGGATACAACTTCAAAAACACAACCTATCCTTTTTTCCCGTGATTAAGACACTATTCGATTTAGAGTATGGATCCTAGAATTGTGTACGTTTATGTGTTCAATACCTAGTAGGTAGCTTCGACTAGGATTTTTTACCACCCATTTACTATACCCGTCGACCCCTACTAGGTGAACTGACGACATCTTGAAAGTCGTAGGGAACCGTTGGATGCAAATGGCGCAGGACCGTTCCGAGTGGCATTCTCATGGGGAGGCATGTTGGACATACCAAAAGTGGACGTCTATGGGCTGATGGATAAATGGATTATTTACTATGCCTTGTCGCTAAATAATAGCCATAGCCCCAACCCATTCCTTTAGATAATAAACGGAACGCTAGGTAAGTATTTCTGTATTCATAGAAATATATTACTGTATTGAAAAAGAATTTAATAGTTTAACTTCGAAAGCATAAGTAGGGATCGCGTGTGCGTTTGAGATGTATCATCTCGCTATCCGTACTGAAAGCGTGACATTATATGGCTCGAGAAAGCTAGGAATGCCTAATGTTACTATGGATTCTTTATTGTATTTTAATCGCTACTATAACACACGCAATCATTTGTTTTTTGGAAGTTACACTTCTTTTAACGTGTTAGGGAAAAATAATGAGAGTAATTTTTTGCGATGCGCACTGTCAAAAAACAGACACCCTGAAATTAGTTAGTCAACATTTTTTTTACGATGCGAGCACACGTCACAAATGTCAACTAGTTAATGCATCTTAAAAAACCTTTCAAAGTATTAAATATCTTTTCTATTACCTATAATTATTAGTGTCTTTTTTCTGCAAACGTAGGATAAGGCGAAGGATAAAGGTTTTAGAGAGATTTTTATCTTGTTACGCCAAAGAAGTATAACTTCTTACATGCGTACATAAGTACACACATTTTTTGAAGTGAAACTTCTTTGCGCGCATGAGCGTAATTTTTTTTCGGATGAAACGCAATTTAGCGTCACGAAGATGTGCAGCGTTTTTGTCGAAAAAGAGGGATTGAGACCGATTGAGAGAGAGTGAGAAAGGGCGAACATAGCACGAAGCACAGCCATGGGGCGAGAGTAGGGAGCAAGCGAGTGAGAAAGATCGAGAGATTTTTTTTTAATACTGATAAAAACACATGGAACCAAAGAAGTTTCACTTCTGACATGAGTACTTAGTACTCACGCTATATTTTTTTGTATTTATTAACATATTTAACAAATTAAAGTTGAAACACAAACTTATTTAAAGCTCAAAACGCACCATATAGCATTTTTTTTATAAAAAAACATCCTGCACTAAGAAAATAACCATTGTATTGCAAGACGTATAATTAACGGACGCAATTACACAAACTTGAAACAATAATTTGTAGATGCCACAAAATGAAGACTCTCAACAACAATTTAACAGATCACCAGTACAGATTTCTCGATACCAAAGACTCGCCTGGTGGTTTACCCTTTCGGGTACTAGCCCCTATCGACACCGACAATGAAGCGCCGGACGTCGCCCTCAGTGAGGTGACGACCCTACGTTGATGAGTCCCCTCGTCCTGTCATTCAGTCAGTGGCTCTTCGTCCCTTCGTCTCACGCGTTATGGCACAATCGATCTTTTTTTTAATACTAAAAAATAAATCCTTGTGGCTTGGAGGACCTTACAAAGAGAGAGAGACATTATATAAAGCTAAAATTAAGACCAATCACGTAATTAAAATGTACAAATCGCATAAAGAATTATGTGTCATGGATATCGAAACTGCGATAATTGCCAAGGGAGGGCACTAATTGACTACGTCACATGCAGTTGTCATTTTAATTCATCTGATTAATCGCTTCTACGTTATATTAATATTATCAATAATGAAGACCTATATACCACCAAAAAATGACTGAACATGGATGCCAAGTTAATAAATATTATAATAAATAAGGCGTTTACTATACCGTCTTACGGTTAGACCAGCGTGGACTGGCATATAATATTCAATTTGTCATTCAAATTTAATGTCTTTATGGAAAATGTGCGCCATCTATCGGAAAGTGTTTACTTACAATTCAATACTCTAAATTTCTGTAAATAAAACTACTTTTACGGATTATATCGTGTTTGTATTTGATTTATAATTGACTTGTTTGGACGTCAGACATCTTAGTCCGCCCATGACCATGAATGCTGTTAAGCGTTCGAAACGTCGAACAATCATAAATCAAATACAAACGCGATATAATCCGTAAAAGTAGTTTTATTTAGAATGTGTAGTGCTCGCGTAAACATCAGATATCATTTTCTAAATTTCTGTTAGAATTGTATTAAACGAGGACACTATTCTATCCTCTTAATTACTGAGATTTGATATAGTTTTTCAGAGGGTATATTCGTATTATATTTTTGACATCTACATATCATTTAAATCACTAAATATAATTAAAATAATAACAGTAATATTAACCTGAACGAAATGTAACTAAACAATTAATTATTTCAAAAAGAACTACAACTTTCAACTACATTATTTCAAAAAGATATAAATGAAAGGTTTCGTATAAAAATAGTCTGTTGTGTTGAGGAAACCTATTAAAAACTCTATTAAGTTGTCTTTCAAGCTATTTCTTTCCATTGTTGTCGAAAGCTGTGGGAGAATTCAACATATTTCTTTGGCGAAAGGTTGTATTGTTACTATTTTTTAATATATTTAGTCACATATTATAAAAATATATATCGTATATGTTCTCGTTTCATCATTTCAGCTCATATACGTCACACTGTTGGGCTCGAGCCTCCTCCACAATAAGAGATAAATTGACCTTACCATACCATGCTGGTCAGGCAGGTTGGTATAGGGTTTTATTTCGAGTTTTCCTTCTCTTGCATAGATGTTATATGTGTATTATATCCCTTAGTCATCTTTTACAATATACATATATACATAAAAGCATTTAATACTTACAAAAATTACCCTTTGCAGCATATTATTAAATTGAATGTCTTGGAAGTTATCAGAGATTTAGAATTCGGGGCCAAAGCGACCAAAAATGAAGCGAGGGTAGGTCGTTAGTTACTTATGTACGAGTCTATTCACTTCTAAATAAGTTTTAAGCTCAACACGCGCCTGGAGTATTAGTTTCCTTAATTGCTTTATATTTACTTTCAATATCATAACTTTTCTTAATGTATTTTCGTAGTAACATATATACATACTAGCAACCCGCCCTCACTTCGCTTCGGTTTGAGTCGCCTTACCCGTTCCCGTACTATCCGTATTATCCGTTCCCGTGGTAATACCGTGATAAAATATAGCCAATGTTACTTCCTGATATTATAGCTTGCCATTGGTGAAAGAATTTTTTAAATCGGTTTGGTGGTTTAAGCGTGAAAGCGTAACAAACAAACTTACTTTCGCATTTATAATATTAGTATATATCTATATATAAATCACGCAGATGTCATCTATGCAGAAAAAAAAGAAAACTCAAAATGAAACCGTATACCAACTTGTCTAACCAGCGTGGTATAGTAGGTCAATTTCCCTTTCATCGTGGAGAAAACTCGAACCCAACACTGGGACGTATATGAGCTGTCATGAGGATCATCCTCATGACAGCTCATATGATGATGTATTTGACAATATTAACAATTACTGATCCTCTCTGAAATAGCATCCATATTTAACACTAATAACTTGCCTTAGCAAACAATATTAAAATCATACAGGTTAACCTTGGAATTCGTGGATTAATTCTAATAAACATTAAAATTTTTACCAGTTCCTTGGGTCTCCCAGTATGATTGCCTGCGTAATATGAATACTGTTTTCCATCATTACAAAGAGATAATTCTAGAGGAATCTGTGGAAAATTGCAAATTGGAGTAGCAAGACTTGCGTATATCCTAGTCCATCTTGATCCTATCCCGCATTGCTTGCTTTTTTGTGGTGTGCGATAAATTAATAGGCAAGTACTGAGCTTAGCTTCCTTCTCTCCATTTAAAAATAATAATGGATTGCCGCCATGTATCGCTTATTTCATTCAATTATGTTAACAATGTCTGCAAGGTCTAAATCATTTCTCTCCACATTTTAAAGAATTCTTAGATAAGCATGTTTCCTTACAATACTTTAGCGTACACTTAACGGAGATAATTCATAATTGAAAATGCGTTAACGAATTAGAGGTTGCACCGAGATCTTTTTGCGACATCCTTTCCAATCAATCTAAAAAAGAACATTACTTTTTTTCTAATATAACTAGTGAAAAATCTTTAGTATATCGAGAGTTATTAAAATTTTCTTCTCAGTATATATCACACTGTTGGACTCTCAACAATGAGAGAGAAATTATCAGCGCTGGCTAGACAGATTTAAAAGACTTTTATGTCGAATTTTCCTTCTATTACAGTAATTATATCTACTTACATCCCTTAGTCGTCTCTAACGATACTCATGGAATGAGAAAGCGGATAGTAACACATTATATTCTTAGTCCGTAATTAATAAATAAGGTTTGTAGTCGAATAATTCATATACTCTACTATCACCAAATTATAATGATAATAGATTAAATAAAAATATATATTTCTTCATTAATAATATATTAAAAATAATATAATTTATTATAATAATATACCGTCGTCCTTTACGACATTCACGGGTAAGACAGGGGGTGATGAATTGTATTCTTACTCCGTCACCACACGGAAACATATACAAAATATGAAATAATTAATCACTCTTTCTTTATAGACCGTAAATGAATGGAGGGAATAACCAAAACAATTCGATCAAACAGTTCATAAAACAGATGCTTGAAGTCGTACAACAAAAACAAAAGAGGTTTCCTCAGCACAGTACCAAAGATTTGAAATTTCAAACGAGCGTCCATATTGTTATTCAAATTACTACGGTTGCTTTTATTTGAAGCTTAATTAAACAAAAATCTACCTCCTCATTAAACATGCAAAAGTTTAACCCCAGTTCTTAATGTATTTTTATTTATACCAATAAGTTTTTGTAATAACATACTCTATTTCTTAGATAATAATGCATATTTTTAAATGCAGCTATTATAATTATATACCATGTTTTAGTTCATTTGTTTGTCTTAGCAAAAATTTTACGCTTTACAGGATTTGAAATGAGATTATGACCATAAACAAAAATGATACAAAACTTTCGCATTTCTGATGAGATTTAAATGTTCTAATGTATTTTTGTTTTGAATTTTCCTCCTTTTTTACAGCGTGGTATAATAAGTCAAAGTTCTTTCCCACAAAGGAGGAGGAGGAGGGACGTATATGAGCCGAGATAATGATGATGATGATACTTGCATTGTTTTTTTGACTCTTGCATTGTTCATACTTACAACGTTCTTTAATTAACTCCAAAAATAATTGCTGAACTAATAGTTTAAAATCAAATCTCAACTATGCAAGAAACTGGCAAAAATGCAGTCGATTAATTTTAGGTCAGGCGAGTATCGAGCCCAAGATCTATACGTTCCATTGTTGGACTCGAACGTCCATTACAGTGGACGGGCAATTGACACAATAAACCACGTTTGCCAGGTGAGCTAGCCTAAGACTATTTTAAAGCTTTTCTACTTCAGCAATCATATCGTCTGGTTATAGTATAGATATGCGGCAATCCATAGAAGAACGGGTGTAACCAACATTGCACGAAGAATGGGCATGCTAAATTGGCAATGGGCAGGACGAATCGCTAGACAAACCGACAGCCGACTAACTGTTGGGGAAGAAAGGTTCACCCCCAAGGTGGATCAATGACTTGGTGAAAATTGCTGAGCGTCGTTGGATTTAAGCAGTATAGGACCACACTTTATAACAAAACATGAGAGAGGCCAACGTCCAGTAATGGACAGCGAAAGGCTGAATGACGATGTTAGATGTCCTTAGTCGTCCATTTACAATAGTCGCAAAAAAAAGACATTATGCATTTCTTAGTCTATCACCACACGGAAAACGCAAAATCATAGAAGTTATATAGTTGTTGTTTGTGTTAAAATACAACTAAGATTTTAAATATTGCATATAACATGTATTCGAGAAAAGGAAAATTTCAAATAAATCCATATACCAATACATCTGACCCGCGTGGTTTAGTTGGTTAAATTCCTTCGTAATATGTAGGAGGTTTGAGCCCAACAGAGAAACCTATGTGAGCTGAAATAAATGTCATACAAATATAAATACAGGGTTATAAACCTTTAGTCGCTTGTCTCTAAGGTATCAAGGTTCCCCTCCGAAGCCTAGAGTTTGTGTATCTGCTCAAATTAATTCATTAGTGCTTACTGTTTGCATTAGTGTTTTTAGCTTTGCAGGGTTTTAACCTTTTAGAATAATGATATCTGATGTTTAATACTGGCGGTATTACACATTTTAATTAAAACTACTTTACGGATTTTATCGCGTTTGTATTTGATTTTCGATTGGCCGACGTTTCGAACACTTTGCAGCGTTCATGGTCACGGGCGGACTAAGATTTCCCACGTCCAACAAATGTGTGTATTGGGTAGATAATTATAAATTTTCTGCAATAACGATGACTTGTTGGACGTGATACATCCTAGTCTGCCCGTGACTATAAACGCTGCAAAGTGTTCGAAACGTCAGGCAATCAAAAATCAAATACAAATGCGATAAAAGCCGTAAAGCAGTTCCTTTTATAATATTACTAATGTATGACTGCCGAAAATTATTTTCATTTACTTAATTTTATTTGTATTGTATCAGTAAAATTATTTTTAAATATTAATTTAATTATCTTCAAAGGATGATTGAACATATATTTCTAGATGGGTAATATAAGAACGATACTACATGGGAGACGATTAAGCTGCTATAAAAGGTCTTTGAATGTCACGGTGGTCACCTATAATTTTTGGAATTGCAGTGCATTTAATCAAAAAATTTCAAATGATTTTCTTGCTCTAAAGTGATAAAAATGTTGATTAGAAACCTGTATATCTTAACTATGATTCTACGAAAAAGAAAAGTTTCCTCTCCAAGATTTGGGTAGTCAAAAAAGTTGCCAAGAATATTTCTAAGACAACCACGCTATTAAGACGGGTTTATGTAGACATTTATTTCGATTTTTCCTTCTCTTAAAGAATAGAATAGTACAATTTTGGATGAATACTAAACTTAAATATGTTTAATACTAAGAAAACAGCACAAAAAACTTGAACACAATATGTGGGGCTGATTGCGCCCTGTCTGCAGACTACGCAAATTACATCGTATATTCAAGCAAACCTCGTTTGGTAGACACTGTCGCGTATCGTCTAATCATGATACAACTGTCGGTGATGTATGGAATTTAATATAATATATCAAGGCTGCTTTGCAATACATTTAAAAATATTAAAATTATAGTTATATCTCCGTGTGGTGACGGAATAAGAATACAATCCACCACTCCCTATCTTACCCGTGGATATCGTAAAAGACGATTAAGGGATTATAATATGCATACAACATATGACCAACATGGTAAGGTTAATTTCCCTCCTATTGTGGAGGAGGTTCGAGCCCAACAGTGGAACGTATATGAGCTAAAATGATGATTAATGATGATGCGATTCTATCTCTATGGTACTTGGCGCATGTGATGGGTAGAACCGCTAGGTAAAAAATCAATGTGTTGCCCACCCTTGTTTTGTCGTGAGGGTCTTAAAATGCCCAGCTGGGTATTCAGTAGAAGAATAGGCAGCAGCGCTATCCAGGGAAAGTTATAACATGAACTGTTAAGTGTGACAATTGTTCCTGTGTCCTCCTTGAGAACACCTTAACTAGTAGTTAATAGCCACAGCATAACTGAAAAAAAAAAATGTTTAAGCTTTTTTTTTTTTTCTACGGTCAGCGCACTCCTCGCACCACTCCGTCCGGGGCGACAGAGGGGCGTCAGCACGCACACCTGTAACCCACGCGTATAGCACGTCGCCTTCGTCATTGGGTCGACCACCTTAAATATTTCAGCTATGAAGAAAATTGTGTGAAATTATCTGTTTTGTAGCTACTTTTGCTGTTAACATGTTGACACACACGAAAAAATCATCAAATCGGTCCAGCCGGAGGAGTTCCGTAGTATACACACGGATAGAAGAATTATTTATAAGTAGGTGATATAGATAACAGAGATGAAAAACTTATTTTAAAGCTAAAAATGGTTTTCACCGACCTAATAACCATTAACGGACATATACCCTGTAACATTATGCGAAACTTATAGGACCGCGAAACATGGCTTCAAAGATGTCAAATCACCATTGAATAAAGTAACACCAATGTATTACTTACTTTATGCAATGGTGACTCCTAACATATATCTATACTAATATTATAAAGAGGAAAGATTTGTTTGTTTGTTTGTTTGTATTGAATAGGTTCCGAAACTACTGGACCGATTTCAAAAATTCTTTCACCAATGGAAAGCTATACTATCAGGGAGTAACATAGGCTATATTTTATCCCGGTATTCCCACGGGAACGGGCACTACGCGGTTAAGATGACTGAAACCGAAGCGAAGTGAGGGCAGGTTGCTATAATCAATATTCGTATTACAAATAAATATTTGTAGTAACTACGTCATCATATCATAAGGAAGTATTTTAAAATAATAATGGAGTTAGCCTATAATCTGAATTTATTTAAATACTACTATTAATTTCGGCAAATTGAGCTGTTTTTACTGTACAATAATAAAAAATATCGATCACCGAATGATCGAAATTTGATCGCTATTCAATTAATGTTTAAAGTTATTATTCTTTTGTCAAATACTATATCCCTATAATAACCGGTTTTACCAAGGTTATTCAATTAATATTTTTAAAATTATATATAATTTAAGTAAAAAAAAAATATTACAAAAAATGATGATTCAAATAGAGAATAAGAAAATTTTTTATGTATTTTCTGTATATAAGAAACTAAATTACTTACTAATTGACTTGACTGCACAGATGGCGTAGTGGTTAAGATAGCGACCTACAGCGCCAGTGTTGGGGGTTCGAATCCCACGCGGGACAACACTTTGTGCGATCCACAAATTGTTGTTCTGAGTCTGGATGTAAGTTATGTCCGTTAATTAAATGTTTGTAAAGTCCCCCGCAATACAAGGATTATTTCCTTAGTGCAGGGTGTAGTCTTAAATAAATAAATAATAAAAAAATACAAAACATATTTCTGCCAATCCTGAAAATGGAGGTTTATAGATTTGTATATAACTATTAGATGTATTATCCGAGTGGTGACGGAGTAAGAATACAATTCACCACTCCCTATCTTGCCCATGGATGTCGTAAAAGACGACTAAAAGATCATAATAAGCATATATCTAACCTATGACCTCATCAGCGTTAAACTTAGTAATGCTGTGATCATGAATACTGTATAATACCCGGTACATTGTGAGCGAATAAAAGCTCATTAAGTCATTACACTTCATTTCACAATAATGTACTTGTTAAAGTTTATTACATAACTCTTTGGATAACTAACTATACATTAAAACGGGTCAAAAAACCTAAAAAAATATAAGTATAATATTTTCATCATCTCGGCTTATAATCATCCTACGGCTCAAGCCTCCTCCATAATAGGAGGGCAATTGACCTTATCCATGCTGGTCAGACAGAGTGGTATAAGGTTTAATTTCGGGTTTTCTTTCGCTTGCATAGATGCTATATGCCTTTCTTTTTTAATCGTGTTTTACTACATCCATGGGCAAGATATGGAGTGGTGAATTGTATTCTTATTCCGTCACCAAACAGAAAAAGAATAATATGTATGTACGGTATGCACAGCCTGCAGTGGACTGTATGAGGTGAATTTATGGAGTTAGGTGAGGAACTGATCTTATCCTATCCCTGCAAGCCGCGAAGAAGTAAATATGGAATACTCCACCAACCTTTCATCCACTCCCGCCGAGGGCAGTAGCGTCGTCGCAGTAAGCTTGCCAAACCGCGCGGTCAGCTTCACTATATTCTTAATTATATTTATAACTAGGCAGTTCACAGCACCACAAAACACTGTTATGGTGGTTCCAAATGTTCCGTATAATAATGTCCTTCCAAGGATTAAGCAGGTGCGACGATTACGAATACACCGATGGCACAACCGCTTGGCGGACCGAGTTGTCTCGAATCTTCTACAAACTGTCTTAACGACGTTTGTAGAATTCAAGTTGTGAAGTTTTTCCAAATACCCTCCACATAGCTTGCAGAGACCGAACAATGTATATGCAAAAATATTACACATCCATACTAATATTATAAATGCGAAAGTAAGGATGTTTGTTTGTTTGTTTGTTTGTTTCTTTGTAACGCTTTCACGCTTAAACCACCGAACCGATTTCAAAAATTCTTTCACCAATGGAAAGCTATAATATCAGGAAGTAACATAGACTATATTTTATCCCGGTATTCCCACAGGAACGGGAGCTACGCCGCGGGTAAAGCGACTGAAACCGAAGCGAAGCGAGGGCGGGTTGCTAGTTTAAATATAATTCACAAAATAGGCCTAGCGGCCATATCATTCTTATAGAAACTTCTATAAAAACAAAACAATTTGTTTGTTAACATAAAGAACTTTTGATCAAGTCACCATCGATTCACGGTGAATGCGAACCGCAATGGAAAGGACATCAAAGAGGTTATCTCATATAAGATACACACACACACAAAATATGTAAATTCTAATGTCACAGGATCAAAGTAAACAGAGGTCGACTGATTTTCGCCCAATATATAATTTCCAAGTTTTTTTTACCTCTATATGTTTTACTCTTTGATAAACCTTTTTATTTTGCTTCTATTTTCTTTATAATTTTTTCTTTTTAACTAACTTAAAAAAAGATGGAGGTTTCTCAATTCGACTGTATATATATATTATTTTATTTATTATTATATTGCTTTTTTTATGTTTGTTCGCGGATACCTTCGTCGTTTATGAACTGATTTTGATGATTCTATTTTTGTTATACTTCCCAAATGGTCCCATGTAAAATTTATCAAAATCGGACACGCTTATCCGAATTCGATAAATTTTACATTTTTGAAAAATCAACAAAAATCTAAAAATTTATCTACATAGTCTACATTATTGAAGGCAGTATCTTTTTTTGCAAAAAAGTATTATGAACTAAAGACTTAAACAATATTGATTTATTGGGAAGACTATCAAACTGTCGTACAGAATCCATATTCCGATTCTCAATCCACCCCGTGCATCACTGACTATCGAAGTTAATATATGTTTTTCTAATTATCACGAACATCTAAGCTACACAATGTGCTGTGTAGTAACTTCAGTAATAGCTAATGTGTAGCTACAAATTCTACCAACTCTTACTTTGCTCGTGAGTATAGTAAAAGACAACTAAGGGCTTTACAAAGACCTGGGCCAATTCCATTTGCCATCTGGTCAACAATTACATTCCCGAGGAATATGTTGTGAGTTTTCCTCTTCTTGCACATATCATATTGTACGATACCCACGACAAGAGTGGCGGTTGTTAGTTTGTTTTCTTACTGCGTCACCACACGAAATTGGATCTTCTTTTATGGTAGGTCATCATCATCATCATTTCAGCTAATACACGTCCCACTTTTGGATTCGAGCTTCTTCCACAAGAGGAGAGAAATTGACCTACTATAACCACACAGGTCAGACGTGTTGATATAAGGTTTAATTTCAAGTTCTCCTTCTCTTGCATAGATATTATACACGTATTTAATCCCTTAGTCGCCTTTTACTACACTTACGGGCAAGTGAAGGGTGATAAATTGTATTCTTACTGCATTACCACACGAAATTGGATCTTCTTTCATAGTAGCTACATATTACAATAGTTAATATCTGGTTGACCGGCATATTTTTGTTGTATTTTTGTCGAATTTATTTAGATGTTAATAAAAAATAAAAATTAAATAATGAAAAAAATATCAAAAAATACAAAAAGAGAATAATAATAACACCGAGATTTGATCCCACGCTGTTTGAATGCCAAAACAAAACAAAAAGAAAACTGGACAACCTCCCAACTGAGCTATTGTAACTCTTGGCAACGATGACGAAATTCGAATTCCTATTCAGAGAATGTCAATAACATTTTATGTCATTGTATTGATTGATTAGCTAAAAACACCGACAAAACAACATTATCTATAAATAAAACCTAGCCTGATCGATTTTTTGGCCCCGAAACCTCTAGTATGCCAAATTTCATTAAAATCATTGGAGCAATTGGTAATATAATTGTTGATCAGACGACATTAGATAGAGGCCTAGATCTATGTAAAGCTCTTAATCATTTTTACGGCATATCCAAGCAATTTACTGACTGATAGTATTCCTAGTCACTACCATACACAATGTATGCATAAATAAATTACTAGTAATAAAAAAAAATGCTATGTATAATACCTACCAATTACCATCACTTTAAATCTAATCATCGCATAAGTGTACTAACAACAATTGTCCGAGTACAGAAGCTTTTAAGTGTAGCTTTTTCCTTGAGTATAGAGTGGGTTTGACTAAATGTAATGTAACTATTGTTATTTGTTATACAAGTACTATTGTCATAGGTACGTGACCATATAATGGGATTAGCTTTGCCTTGTTTGACCATCATTTGCTACTTGAAGTATAATATTGAGTATTGAGTGGGCGTTCAACGATCCTTTTAAAAAATACTTTAAAGTAATGAATTTATAAAAATGTGTATTAAAAAAATTACTGCTATTTAAGCGGCCATTTGTTTTTCTGTGTGTTAACGGAATAAAAATACCATTCACCACCCCCTTTCTTGCCCGTGGGTATTGCAAAAACCGACTAAAGAGTTATAATATGCATACAACTTCTATGCAAGGCAAGGAAAACTCGAAATAAAACCCTGTACCAACCCATCTGATCAGTATGTTATAGTAGGTAAATTACCCGCCCATTGTGGAGGAGCCCAGCTGCGATGATGATTATGATATTTTTGAAAATCAAAATAAAAAAGGGTTTGTATTATCATGAATGTAGATTATGTTATGTGAATTTTATGATGTCGTCAGTCCACCTGATGAAGACCGTCACTAATTCATGATCACTACTCGAGAACCGTCCATTAAATTCATTTTAATAACTACTGTTCACCATTATCGTGTAACACGCATGATTCCTGGTAAAGTTTGCTTTCGTTAGATACGATAAAATCAAATATTTACGCATACAATGTAAGGTTTTATCAAATTTAGTCTAAACAGATTCAGACAAGTTTATCCTCTACATAAATTTAAAGTCTACATTGACTAAAATGCGTATTGAGATTTCGACTACTTCAATATCATGTATGTATAAATATACAATGTCGTGGATTTAATGATATATAAAAAAACATGTGACCGAATAAGAACACAAGTCACCACCCCCTATCTTGCTCGTGGATGTCGTAAAAAACGATTAAAGGGCATCGATCACTAATAATACTTTATACACGTTAATTAGTGAGCGATGTTAAAGGGAGTAAAATGCACGTAATACCTATATAAGAGAAAGAACATTCGAAATAAATCCCTAAGCCAACACGTCTGATGAGTGTTGTTTAAAAAGACCATTTTTCTCCTAGCAGTGAGACGTATAAGAGCTAAGATAATGAAATAAAGTTTTAAATACTTTTGTATTTAAAACTTTTGTATTTAAAACTTTATTTAAATAAATTATAATATGCTCAGTTTATACATTTAAAAAGCAAATACATGCATAAAAAATTGCCAGATTCGCACAAAATCACATAAGACAGCACATGCTGTCTTATGTGATTTTGTTATTTTAACCTACTAACATACCAATCCTGTAATAACATTTACCTCAAGTGTAATAAAAAGTTAATACTTATAAATAAAGGGTACCTACAGAATAGTTTTGGGCAATATTATCCGTTATTACAGGCCCCTTTTCTCCTTTATTAACTGTTAATCATTAAACCCGTTAGGGATCTGGGGAAACGATCAAAGTTTACCCATAACGGTTATGACCGCCAAAGATTTGTATTACGTAATGTGGTTTTGTCGTGACAATGGATACTTTGAGGTGTTAAGTATATAACGCCACCTTTTCAGTACAAGTAAACGACATGAACAAACATACTTGAGATTCTTTAGTGCAATATTCATTGCTGATCAAGTAAAGTTTATTTTAATCTTACATGAGAAAACTGAATATAAATGAGAGAGATGATCATGTCCAAATTTGATAGTCACCACACCTACTAAGATCTCGTGGACATTTTTTATGTATTTGCTGCCAGTGGCAAGGACTACGTCCATATCAATAATACTTTTACACCAAGTTCCTTTAATAAAAAGCACATATGGAACACATACGCGTAGAAATTTCTCTCTCTCTCTCTACTGTCTTGGAATGCCTTAAATCCATAACTCTTAGATCATGGTATGAGAATCGTTCAGAGCCTTAGTACCCTTCTAATAACAAATCTATTCAATAGTTCTGTACTCTTGTAGCAGGCAAAAATTTAATACATTGGAATCTCGATAACTCGAATCTCGTTAAATCGTAATCCGCAATAGGTCGAAAAAAATGCTATTGTCTTTAGCGACACTACATATGATGCATCGCAACTGGATTAGACTTTGTAACTCGAGCATAATGTTATTGCCCTGCTAGGTATGAATAGAACAGCCAGGCCGGCTAGGGCTACAGATGGCAAGGAATCGGGACTAGTGATCAGTACCAATAGCGATAGGGAGGGAATACGGTAGGTAGCAGCATGCCTCCCATCCGTTGCCCCGGACAAATTGACAAATTGGGCGGGATGTGCCTAAAATTTCTCGCACTTGGCGTGAATACATTAATTGACCTTATTAAATAACTTAAAATGCCGCCATTTTAAGCTGGAAGTTAAGCAATCTCTGTGTTTTGCAGTACTAGGTAACTCCAATATTCATTAACTACTATTTCCTTTCATATTCGAGCTATCGGAATTCCCCTATAGATTATGAATTATGACATTAATATGTCATTATTTTTACTAAAAACTATAGTTATATACGATTTAAATTCACAGGATTGTAAAGTTTAAATTTATGACCATATTTAATGGTTTATTTTTTCACGCGCTTCTGTTAAGTTATAACTGTATTTTATGAAGGTTTATAGTTAATCAATTGCGAAGGAAAGTTCTGTTCTGCATCATGTCAAAACGGAAAATTAAAGTACTGTCATTAAGTGATAAACTTAAAATAGTGAATGCATTTGAATCCGGAAAATCGCGAAATGAAATTCAAAGGGAGTTTAATTTACCAGAATCCACCTATTATAAAATCCAAAGACTCTATAAAGTCCGAGTGCTCTGATGGACATGGCAATATTATGAGGACTAGAGTTTCTGAATTTACCAATATCGAAAAGTGCCTTTTGGAAAGTATAAAACAAACTCTCGATAAGAACATTCCTATAGATGGACCTTTGTTGAAAGAAAAATCAAAAGAGTTTGCTACAAAACTGGGAATCCTGAACTTTTCTGCTAGCAACGGCTGGTTAGAGGGTTTTAAAAGGCGTCATGATATAGCTTTTAAAAAAGCGGCTGGGGAAAGTAAATCTGTGGACCAAGGTGTGTGCAACCACTGGACTGAAGATCTGCCAAATCTTTTAGAAGGGTATGGACCAGACGATATTTATAACGCGGATGAAACTGCTTTGTTTTTCAAGTGCCTTCCGGATAAAACATTTACGTTTAAAGGCGAAAAATGCCATGGAGAAAAACAAAGCAAGGAACGCCTTACACTTCTCCAGAGTGTAAACATGAGTGGTACGGACAAACTCCCACTTCTCATCATCGGGAAATCAAAGCGACCTAGATGTTTTAAAGGTGTTAAGACTCTACCCGTTGATTATGCCAATAATACAAAGGCTTGGATGACCAAGATATTATTTAAAGATTGGTTGAAAAAAGTTGACAAACAAATGAAGATAAACCGAAAAAAAAATCTGCTATTAATTAACAACTGTGCTGCCCATACGGAGTTACCAAGTACTTATATGTTGAAATCTAATGAACGTAACATATACACACTATTAAAAATATATATGTACATATGTTGTGCATGTGATGCACATAATTTTATCATATTACATATTTACTACATTCGTACTTGCTGTGACTTGTTATTGCTGCGTACCTCTATAAGAGAGAAACGCTACCCATGTACCTGCATTAGCGAGAAACTCGGGTTAGTGAGAAACCTCTATAAGCGAGAATGAGATTGTGCTCCCTTGAACACTCGCTTATCCAGGTTTGACTGTATATGTTACCAATATGCATATTATAGTCGTGAACCGAAATGGTGAATTATAATCTTACTCCTTCATTACACAGGTTTTTTAATTATTACTTATTGCGGGATATTATCTGATTTTCACAAAATGACATTTATACTAAATTAAATCAAAGTAACGATAAAATTGTTAAGTTTAACAACAATCATTATTGTACCTAACTATTAATAGAAAAAAATCTCACGAGATTGGGTGAAACTTCACGAAGAGACTTCTCATAAAATATCAAACTTAATATTCTCAAGGCTACATTGAACTCTCTTTCAATCAAGAACAAGTGAAACAAATGATGGCCGTGACATCGATGTCACAAGAAAGATTCTTATGAATAGAAAAATAATATTTTTAAAGAATATCTAAGAATGCTAATTTGCATTATTGCTCAACTTATTTCATTAGACGCTGCTTCAATCTCTCCATTTTCAATTATTAAGTAAAAGAATTCAATTACGAAATAGGCAGGGATAAACATAAATATCAGTGTGGGTGATAGAGTAAGAACACCCTGGTCACCCTTCCTTTCCTATGGGTGATAGTAAAAGGTAACTAAGGAACTCGAGCAGATAACATCATTGTAAAAGAATGAAAACTCGTTATAAAACTCTGCACCAACACGTCTGATAAGCATAGTATAGTAGGTCCGTAGTATACGTTGTCAATATGGAGGATGCTCGAGCCTAGCAGCGGCAAGTATTTGAGTTGAAATGATGATAATGAGGTATGAACAACCACAATTTTATGAAGCCATACTATACCACACTGGTCAAACCTGTTGGTATAGGGTTTTATTTAAAGTTTTCCTTCTCTTCCATAGATGTTATCTCCTTAACATATCCCTTAGTCGTCTTTTACGAACGATACTTAGAGAAATGTTTTTTAATTGTGGGTCAAAATTTTATCACAATTTTTCTGTATCGGGTAGATAGTTATAAATGTCTGTAATAACGATGACTTGTTGGACGTGAGACATCTTAATCCGCCCGTGATCATGAACGCTGCAAAGTGTTCGAAACGTTGGGCAATCAAAAATCCAATACAAACGCGATAAAATCCGTAGTTTTATTTAAAATGTGTAATGCTCGCGTAAACATCAGATATCATTATTATCATTTTGTTTTACAAAAATCTGATTTCAGTAGTGAACTCAAGTTGACATATACCCGACTATCAGACGCGTATGTAGTGACATTTTCCCTCTAACCCAGATTTACTCGGGATTTACCGCGACAAACTTTGCCAATATAGAAGGAATCAATTCACACGCGCTGTTTAAACAAATGTCACAGACTCCCGAGTAACATGTCGAAAATCAAAGGATTTTGTGGAGTAAGTTTTGTTGTACATATGTAGGTATTGACTTTTATATGTTACCGGAAATGTATGTAATCCGTCATTGTATACAATTCCTAGGAAATGTGTGTAATTCCTAAAATCGCAAAGAAATGTGTAAAATAAATTATATCAGACACATTTCCTAGGAAATCTATAGATTTCCTAAATAGCAATCGGAAATGTAAAACATTTGAGATATCAATATCTAACTTAACCTAACAGTTACTAGATAGTAACGATATGATTGTTATCTGAACGTTGTTGTCTCAAAGAGTGCTTTAATAAAAATTATTATTCTCATTTTAACAACGTGCTTTATTACAGAAAGCATTATTTTTATACATTTCCTAACACGATATTGGAATTATATACAATTCCTAGGAATTGTACACATTTCCTAGGACATTGGGGCAGGCTTGAATCCAACAATGGGGCATTTAAGGACTGAATTGATGATGATGATATGTCGGAATCCTTAGAATAATTATGAAAAAAATACCGAATTAAGATTTGATGAATTAAAAATTCATTTCTATCGAGATTCCCTCGCCCACTACCCTAATTTTAGAATATTCTCTTTCTGTGTGGTGACAGGCCGATAAGCTGCTGCTTCTCAAACTTCGTTCACTCTATAAACCATTAATGCCTAGCTTTGCTCTTTCCTGATTTGTTGATGAAGAAATTATAGTACAACGATTATAAAATCTTATTTTTCTTTGTATAGGGCAACTTGCCGCACTAAGGAAATATTCCTTATATTCCAAGGGACTTTTTAAACATACCTACATATTTAATAACTAATTTTCTGTATCGGGTAGACAATTATAAATTATCTGTAATGACGATGACTTGTTGGACGTGAGATATCTCAGGCCGCCCGTGACTATGAACGCTGCAAAGTGTTCGAAACGTCGGGCAATCAAAAATCAAATACAAACGCGATAAAATCCGTAAAGTAGTTTTATTTAAAATGTGTAATACTCGCGTAAATATCAGATGTCAATACCTACATAGTAACGGACACAAATTACATCCACATTCAAAATCATAATTGGTAGATCATACAAAATACTGTCTCGGTTGAAAAGGAAATCCGCGATACTTTAGATCAGTTTCTTAATCAATACACAGTGAAAGTTGTGGACGTTTGACAAGGTGTTAACAGAATGACAATACGTCCAATAGTAAGTCAGATAGACACGCCGACTTACAAGTTAGCCCAGATGGTCGCAAAAGTCCTCTCACAACTCCGGGGACACACTAGTGCATTTGTAAAAGACTCATACCATTTTGTCAGTGAAATCAAAGATCTACATCTCGCTGACAATGAAACTATGGTCAGTTTTGATGTCACATCACTCTTCACCTGTTTACCTGTAGAGGAATGCATTAAAACTGTAACTAAGAAGCTATCAGACAATAATATGCCACCGGAATATGCTGAACTATTACGTCAGTGCCTAACAACTGGATATTTATTGTGGAATGATGAATTCTACAAGCAAGTAGATGGAGTGGCTATGGGCTCGCCTGTCTCCCCTGTTGTCGCTGACATTTTCATGGAGGACTTCGAGGAGCTGGCCTTATCAAGCTCACCTGTCACACGAAGGTTCTATAAGCGGTACGTAGATGACACTTTCACAATACTACCAACAGACAAAATAACCATATTCCTAAACCATCTTAACTCCATCAATCCAAAAATTCAATTTACTATGGAACTGGAGTCAAATAACTCATTAGCTTTCTTAGATATTTTGGTTATCCGTAAACCCAACAACACCTTGAGTCATACAGTGTATCGTAAGGCAACACATACTGACAGATATCTGAACGGAGATTCTCATCATCCCCCTTCACAGTTGGCTACCGTGTCTAAATCTTTGTTGCAGAGAGCACGAGGAATCTGTGACGAGGAGCACCTGGCTGGGGAGCTGCAGCATGTCAAGCAGGTTCTACGTGCAAACAAGCTGCAAGTTCCACGCCCCCGTCGCAGAGACCGTGTGAAACCACCCACAGTTGAGCGCCTCCCTGCAGTACTACCTTATGTGAAAGGAGTCACTGACAAGATTGGCTATATCCTGAAACGGGCTTCCATAAAAACTTATTTTAAGCCACTCAAAAGGATAAGTCAGTTCTTACCACCTGTCAAGTGCCAGATCCCTCTACAAGATGCAGGAGTTTATAAACTTGACTGTGACTGTGGTCTCTCTTATATTGGGCAAACAAAGAGATCCATAAGAACTCGGGTCAAAGAACACATAGCTGATGTGAAGCACCGCCGCCACACTAAGTCTGCAGTCTGTGAACATAGTCAGGACCGCTCCCGCCATAACATTAGGTTTGATAAACCTCAAGTCCTCGCAAAGGAACACCGATACCTGCCTAGAATGGTACGCGAGGCTATTGAAATCAAAAAACACAAAAATTTCAATAGAGAGGATGGCTGGGTATTACCATCAAGCTGGGATCCTGTTATAAACATAATTAAAAATAAATCCAAAGAGACCACCACAAGACTGCATGATACTGTGAGCACTTATTGTATAGATTTGACCCACAATAATAATGGTTAAAGATAATTTTATAAATCAAAAATCTTTTAGTAAGCCGCATCTAAAATTAAAAATCAATATTAATTTAGCATCATGTCCCCTGAGTTTTCTTGCCGGATCTTTCTCAGTGTGGCCGCGTTCCGATCCGGTGGTAGTATATTTGTTTTGTTAGTTTTAAATCAACAAATTGTAATAATAATTGCTACAAATTTAATAATTAATAATTACTAACCATAAACAATATAATTTTTCATATAGATTCATTTTCTTCTTACACTGGCAATAAATTTGTACTAAAATGTGGGTAACAATTTAATAAGTTTATAACTATTTTCTGTATCGGGTAGATAATTGTAAATGTCTGTAATAACGATTACTTGTTGGACGTGAGACACCTTAGTCCGCCCGTGACCATGAATGCTGCAAAGTGTTCGAAACGTCGGGCAATCATAAATCAAATACAAACGCGATATAATCCGTAAAAGTAGTTTTATTTACAATGTGCAGTGCTCGCGTAAACATCAGATATCAGAATGACAATTTTCATTGGTATTATAAATTACCTAGAAGAGTTTATACTGACCATTCTCTTGATTACGCCTTAGCTAGTTTAGAATGAAAAGGTAAAGGGGCTGTATACTCTTTGCCAAATAGATCAGGACAGACTACTTTGCCAAAAAAAGTAATAAAAATTTTTTTTGCCGTTTAAGGTTGTGATACTTTTAAGAAAACACGTCGTATAAAAAACCAGATCTTTATATCATTTTTGGTTTCATACATATTAGTTTAGAAGCTCAAATATAAAAATATAAATTATACCCAAACATCAATAACCATAATTTTTAAAATAATCTTACTATTGATAAATTCCACAAAAAAATGCCCTACGTGGTAATCCGGCATTCAATATTGGTCACGAAACGTTTTATTCATTTACGATTTGTATGCGTCATAAATTTCAACTGGATACTATACGCTCATGACATTACACTCTCCAAAAATATGCAGTTACTTCTGTTCTAAATAAAACCAGCAATGCTGAGTCCAGATTTTAGGTTACTCAATTACATATATACAAGCATAAACGTCTTATAATACACACAAGAGGCAACAGTATGATTCTTTGAGTCCAAGGGGATTAAAAAGTAGTAAATCATCCAAATTTGTTCTAGAACAACGTACTTTTTGTTAAAACATACAAATAGCATTTAAATAACTTTTCTTAATAAGTCTTCTTTTCTGTACGATGCACAAATAGTAATGAAAATAATACAATAGTCTATACCAATAAATGAAATTGGAGTGTCTGTTTGTAATGTCAAAATAATAGGCTTTTTTCATGCTCACACGGTTATTTGCACTATATATATGCCTAAAATACACTTTATATTTTTTTTGTCTGTCTGTCTGTTTGTTCCGGGTAATCTTCAAAACGGCTGGACCGATTTCAAAAATTCTTTCACCAACGGAAAGCTATAATATCAGGGCGTAAACTAGGCTATATTTTATCCCCGTATTCCCACGGGAACGGGAACTATTCAGGAAAGACGACTGAAACCGAAGCGAAGCGAGGGCGGGTTGCTAGTATAATAATATTTCTAATCTATTGTTTGTTTTTGAAGAAATCAATATAAACTTTGAGAAATATAGTATATTAATCATTGAAAGTAACGATAAAAAATATGAATACACTGATGATGCATTGCTTCCTTTATAGTTGGATTCTAATCATCTTATTTTTATGTCGACGAAACATTTCAATTATTTAAATATATTGCCACGTTATTTATCAACTTCCCACGTACTTGATATTACAAGTTGCCATATACGAATATGTGATCAACAGTTTGTATTTCTTTTTCACAGATTTACAGCCAATACACACGTGTTGGCATAAGCTGTCTGTCCAACTGAAGGTAAATTACCCTACAACAAGCTGACAAGATCAGTTCGTATAGTATTTCTAGGAATTGTCTTGTCCTTCTAGTATAGTAATATTCACTACTCACAAACCTTAAGAAAAGAAGAAATGGTTCATTATATTCTTAGTTTATCAACACACTAATTACAGTTTATGTAATCTATAGAAATTGTTTCCGAGTTTAAACTCAATTATAGTTTGTGTTTCACATAAATATTTATCATTAACTTTTCATGTGATGATGAAGTAAAAATAAAATTCGCCTTGCCCTTATTTATATTGAGTACTTCCTATAAAACCCTATGTCCACACGGCCAGTGTGGTACAATAGGGCAACTAATTTTCCTTCCATTTATAGAGTAGATCCAAATCCAACAATAGAACTTTTACGTGCTGAAATCGTGATGAAGTAATCCTTACTAATATTATAAACGCGAAAGTTTGTAAGAATGTGAGGATGTGAATATATGAATCTTTGTTGTTCTTTCACACAAAAACTATTGAATGGATTTTGATGAAACTTGACAATGATATAGCTTACATATCATAATAACACATAGGCTATAATTTATCCTGATATTCCCATGGGAAGAGGAACTGCAGGTGAAACCGCAGGGTGCTGCTAGTGTAACATAGAAGTAAGTTGCCACGCGGTAATAAAGTAATAATAAAATTTATCTACCTCTAAGTGGATTTTTTTTTGTTGTCATAAAATCTTTTATGTTATCCATTTAACCAAAGGATACATGAATTAGCTCAGTAGATATGTTACATTCGTAAAAGAAAAACTTAAAACACAAATTCCGACTTTTGTTAATTTACTACAGATGTTCCATCGAGATCGACATCTATAAAACCGTAGTACAAAAACATGAAAAAAACGCCATGAACATCGAATTCATCCATTTGTGGCCTGGATGAAGGATCCCACACGAGTCACATACAAACGCCTTGGCATTTTTATTTTGCAATGCGAAGACTTACATAAAATATCACACTGTTTTTTTTGGAATTGTTCATGGTCCCGGCATACCTCATCCAAAACGTCCAGAGCGATTTGACTAAAGGGTATAAGAAAATATGTTAGAAAAAAAATTAAATAAAAGACAAATCCCAGCTATTATTAATTCTATACAGATGTTCAATCGCGATTGATATCTATAATGACATGTCATAAAAGACATGAAAAAATGTCATGAACATCGGATTTATCCATTTATCGCCCGCACGAATGACTCACACAAGACAGCCTGCGCGTTTTTATTTGGCTATGCTAAGAGTCATC
Source organism: Lymantria dispar (assembly GCA_032191425.1). NCBI lineage: Eukaryota > Metazoa > Arthropoda > Insecta > Lepidoptera > Erebidae > Lymantria > Lymantria dispar. Next base: position 22,163,227 of record CM063452.1, on the reverse strand, counting down.
TGTAACTCCACAATATTTTTTTTTGTAATTATATATAGTCCGATCATACCTTGCCCAAAACGTACAGAGCCAAGGAAAGGGATGTTAAAAGCCTACGACCAGCCATACATCTGTACCGGTATATAGGCCTTTCGCATGACAACTATTTAGTGATGGAAACGATCCGCAGATGTTCATTATTATTATTTATTATTATTATTACTATTAGAAATGTTTAGTGGTGTTAGCCGCGCCTGCGTGACACTGTGGTCACCAATGATTTGTCTGTCAAAACTGTTATTTTTAAACTCAGTACTTAAATAACCTACTGCAGTTAACGTATTAACTTTTTTGAGGAAAAAAATTAAACTTTATTTCCTCTACTCTACATCTTTCTTATTCTTTCTATTTAAGTTTCCCTAATAAGAACCCCTGTTGACGCCCCAGCAACATTATTTGCTGCCGAGGTGTCGCCCTCATATGAACTCAAGACTGCCTAAAAATATGATCATCATCATCTCAACCCATACACATTCCACTCCCGGGCTCGAACCTTCTCCACAATTGAAGGAATATTGACCTACTACAATACGCTGGTCAAACGGGTTGGTATAGGGTTTTATTTCGATTTGCTCATTATAATCTCTTAGTTTTCCTTTACGACACCCATGGGCAAGAAAAAGGATGGCGAGTTGTATTCTTACTCCGCCACTCGCAAGTACTGATATATATGTTTCTATGAATAACACAAATGTAATTGGTAGAATTGTTTTCACAATGTGACTCGTCATCGGCTCATCGGAAGTGAACTACTGTCAACTGTTAGACACAAATCCCTTACGAAAGTTTTTAATCGACAGCTTGGCACGCGAGTTCACGATCGTAATTGGTGTTATAAGTTTCCTATAAAATGCTGCCGAACATTCTCTTTTAACCACTTTTTACTACTCCTACGGCAAAGTAAAGTATGTTGACATATTTTGTTCTTAACACAGCACTCAAATAGTATATGGAATCATAAGCATTTTGCCAAATCCGATAACAATGGTAAAGCAACATTCGTGCAATCAGGCATAAAGGCTCATCATATTTCGTAATATACGATGATAATACAAACCCATGATTATTGATGATTCACTAAAGAAGATAAATGACTGATGACAAATATATTAAATCATAACTTTCTGCTTATCCATACATTTTATTTGTGGGACATAGGACTAAATTCTGTGATGTCCCTTTTGTCATACCTATAAGGACGCAAATCGACTGAGGTTCTTGAACCCAAGCCTTTTGTTGGGCGAGATTAATCTGAGTTAGTTTAAAAAATTATATTTTGGTGTGATTAAAGATGTATTCAAACACTCAAAGCTACCATGCTTTACCACTTACCGTGAAGTGAAATATTCTCGTTATTTATTTAGATTTTTTTTTGGGGTGGGCTGCGATCGGTGCGCCTCCGCACCACTCCGTCCGGGGCGACAGAGGGGCTTAAGCACGCAACTCCCGCAACCCACCCGAACACCACGTCGCCTTCGTCGTTGGGCCGACCACTGGAGCAGGGTTACTTGTCATCAGTGGTCGGTCCGACGGAATACCCCCTACTTGGGGTACCCTCCCATCGACCGACGCCCCCCCCTCGGGGAGGACGTCGGTCTTTCCTCACGCGGTCAGCCTCTCGGCGGGTGACGGACTAATCTCCAGTTACGTCACCCGCCGGCCTCGGCTAGGGCGGCATGAGGCGCAGGTAGTCGCGCCTACGCCGCCCCAGTCGCCGGCGGCGGATCTCCTCATCGAGGCTGCGCTCCTCGCGCAAGCGATCCGCCGCCTCCTTCTGCGAGATCACTGTCTCGCAGAAGGCTGCGATCGCGTCCCAAGGCTGCGACCGCGTCCCAAATTATTTATTTAGATAAAGATAATATAAAACACAGATTTTTCACCAAGATAAGATATATATTTTGCTTACAGCCAAACACATGACAATCTTAATAGAACTGAAATTAACGTCAGTCAAACCACTAAACAAAAAACTCAGATTTCAAATCTTAAAATACATGTTTTTTTTTGTCACAGTAACTCATCATTGACATCCTCTGGTGGATATAGGCCAGTTCACATGGAGGTAGTCACAGAAATATTAATACTTAATTTTTCTGTGGAGGTAGTACCTACTGTTTTAGCCACGCTTGGAAGGCGAGTTGACAATTGCAATAGTAATATTATATATTTCGTGGAAGAGTGCTGCTGCATATTATCCTGGTGATTTGTAAGCTGTAGTTTACGATGGCCACAGGCAAATAAAAAGTGATGAGAGGGAGGACCCATTGTATTCTTAACCCGTCACCACTCAAGAAGTATATATTCTATTTATACTTGTGTCCAAATATTGTTAAATTTCCAGTACAATTTTGAACACCTTCGCTAATAAAGTTATGTAGGTAGCTAAAAAACAGGTTAGCTCGCAAAAACATCCCAGATTATATCTGTATACCGAGAACAGCGACTGAGACAAAGTCAATTAGATTATCTCAGAGCGTTCGTGAACTTGAATGGAGTTCATGAGAAAACTCTGGTTTGATTGATGCATAGATGTAGCCATAAATTATTTTAATTTGTTAAATAGTAATCACAGATATGTAGACAGATAACTAGACGTAACATTTTTAAATGGATTACATAAGCTTTAACTTCGTTAGATTAATAACACAAGCAGGCACATATCAACCGAAAGGACTCTAGTGCTGGCATAAGACAAATTCATGTTAGTATTTTTCGTAAGTCATCATCATCATCAACTCAGCTCATATACGTCCCACTGCTGGGCACAGGCCGCCTCCAAAATGAGAAGGAAATTGACCTACTGTATTACGCTGGACGGGCATGTTGATCTAGAATTTTTCTTCAAGTGGTCCTTCTCAAGATTCACTTTATTGTAAGTTTCTTTCGATACTTTCATTAAAACTTTTCACATATTTACTCACGAAAATAATCGGTATATTATTTTCATAAGTAAATGTGTATAAGTTTTTAATGATTGCACAAAGTCGGCAACTAATTTGATTCGTAAATGATAATACACTTGCTCACTATTGGGAGTCGCAAAAACTATAAATAGGTACTATCTAGCAATATCGCATAGCTTGTACTATCTGTGATTTACTACAAAGGCTATTGAGACCATATCATATCTTTTCCACAAAATCTATACTAATACAACAAAAAAGGAAAGTTTGTGTTTCTGTTTGGATGTTAACGACACCCCAAAATTTATGAGCACATTTAAAAAAAATAAAAAGTTCAATATTATAAACTAACTTTAATTCTGCGAGTAATAAATTATTCTTGTGACAAATATTTTGTATTGAAAAAAACAACTTGTTACTCAAATTACAAGTCGCTATTTAAAATTGAATCAATATTTAAGAACAAACTACCAGATAAAACGTCAGAAGTTAAATAATTAAACTGAAATATGATGTACTTTTACAACAAAATTATGCCCAAATATATTAACACAAAGTCCGAAAAAGATAGGATCTCCAGTTTTAGAAATAGACATGGTACCACATTGAGGAAAACTTAATAAAAAAAACATATTCTGTGTATTTGAAGCAAATAGTTTAATTCTGGTATAGAATAATATTTTTTGCCAATCCAAAAATGATTTTATTTATACTCAAAATTTCATATGACGTCAATAAGATATCTATTTATATAATAAAATTATTTTTACGCCTTTTATCGCCTTTGCGTGTGGTGACGCAGCAAGAATATAATTCACCACCGCCTTTCTTAGACGTGGGTGTCCGAAAAGACTACTAAGGCATATAGTATGCAGATAACATCTATGCAAGAACTCGAAATAAAACGCTGTCAACCCCTCTGATCAACGTGGTACAGTAGGTTAATTTCTCAACTATTATGAAGGAGGCACCCAGAAGTAAAACTTGCATGAACTGAAATGAAAGATGGTCGCTTTTCAATATTGCTTTTAATATCCCGACGTTTAGAATACTTTTTTTATCACCATCATTTAATTCAGCTGATATTCGTTTCACTGTTGGGCTTGAGCCTCCTTCATAATAGGAGCTATAGGGTTTTATTTCGAGTTCGTCTTCTGTTACATAGATGTTATATGTATATTTTATCCCTTAGTCGTCTTTTGCGACACCCACAGGCAAGATAACGAGTGGTGAATTGTATTCTTATTCCGTCACCAAACGAAAAAGAATACTTTTTAGCACATGATAACAAGGAATGGCGAATTATATTCCTACTCCATCAATACAAGTAGAAGAATAATTATGTCCTAGGAAACCTTACCATATAGGTAACAATACGCGATAAAAGGGTGCCGTGTCATCACAGCGATTAATTAGTGGAAAATGAACATCCCACCGACTCGACATTTTCAATTACAACGTATCCGAAACTGAAGTTGATTACAACAGGCCCGAAGGGAATAGTCGAGCGGATTTAATACGCATTTTGCAATCGAGTTAAAAACTAGCAGCTCGAAACCTGAATTTAACCATCATTTAGGGTAATATTTTCATCACTTAATGACTATAAAACGATTTTGATGATACTAGCATAAAATTAAACAATATTAAAATACATAATTTACAATAAAATTTTATTTGTGTGATGGTGAATTAAGAATATAATTCAATTTTAGTATTGAAATTATCGTGAGACTGATCCATATTATGCACGCCGGGGCCTCGCAGACGCCGCCGCCGCTGCGCACTCGCCCTGATGATGAGCATCGGATATGCTCGAAACCCGGGTTGACGTAATCGATCTCAGCACGTGAGTGTTTTTGCCGTTATAGATATTATAATATAATTCAACTCGTGCTCATGGGTCTCATAAGGGGCGAAAAGAAATGAAAAACTCAAAATAAAACCCTATATCAACCAGTCTGACCAGGGTATTAGTAGGTCAAGTTACCTCTTATTGTGGAGGAGGCTCGAGCCCAGCAGTGGGACGTATATGAGCTGAAATGATGAATCATGATGCAAATGTAAAATTTACAATATGAAAGTGCGAATTCATTCTCGATTTTATTCAAGAGTACCAAATATAAGTTTGGTGAGATTGGAATTGAATCGGATTCGAAATTAGAATGGATTTCCAGAGTAGGCACACTGATCACACAAGCGGCACGCGATCACGAACTCGATCGAATAATGAACAAATGCGCAGGTAGGTAACACAGAAACATTCGTTTTAATTTTAAAATTCAAAATATGAATAAAAAAAATTGCTTCGTGAATTTAATTACATATAGAACAAAGGCTTTTCAGCACCTTATAAGAGTTTGATAGTCATTGTGTAGGTACACTTTTTAATATATATCTACATAAAAAAATGATGACGGGGTAAGAATACAATTCATTACCACCTTAACCACCTTACTCGTAGGTGTCATGAGAGACGACTGAGTAATATATTAAACACATAAATATAAAATACAGGAAAACTCGAAATGAATTCTCGAGAAGAATCAGAAATTTGAATTACAAAACTTTTATTAGAAACTGACACACTCTATGAGAGTCAAACCAACGTAGCCACATGTTTATGTCGACCGACCGTGTTAAGCGACCGTAGGTTACAGAATGTTCTAAGTTTTCTCATAACCAAAGTGCGGAGCCTGTTCTAAACTCACACTGAACTACTATTTCATAAACTTTTTTCTTTTAATATACCTATCTTTTGAATCTAATTTAAAAATGCCATAATATTTTCGCTTTTTCGCTTCTTTCAATGTGATCACGGAATAGGAATACAATTAACATAATAGAGAACATTCTGCATCTTTTAAAATGGGTTTAAAAAATAAGAATCTGGTCAATTAACCAAAAAATGTACAAAGCTTAGAATAAAGTCTAGCCACATTACAGGTCATATACGTTCCACAGATCGAGTCTCCTCCATAATAGGATAGAAATGTGAAAAATTTATCTATTTACTATATCACGTTGGTTTAGACGAGTTGGGTGTCATTTCGAGTTTTCTATCTCTTGCATAAATGTTATATGCATATTATATCCCTTAGTCGTCTTTTACGACACCCACAGATAAGATAGGGGTTGGAGAATTGTTATCCTACTCCATCAACATACGACAAAGCCTAGAAGACAAATTTACACATAAGCATTTAAAACTGAAATACATAGTTTTCATTCAAATTATTTTATTTAATCCTTTATACAAAAAACACATATCTATACCAATAAATAAAATTGGAGTGTCTGTTTGTAATGTCAAAATAATAGACTTTTTTCATGCTCACACGGTTATTTGCACGACACCTATGCCTAAAATAGGAATTAAAAAATTTTTGTCTGTCTGTCTGTCTGTCTGTCTGTCTGTCTGTCTGTCTGTTTGTTCCAGGTAATCTTCAAAACGGCTGGACCGATTTCAAAAATTCTTTCACCAATGGAAAGCTATAATATCAGGGCGTAAACTAGGCTATATTTTATCCCGGTATTCCCACGGGAACGGGAATTACGCGGGTAAAACGACTATAACCTATAACCTATAACCGAAGCGAAGCGAGGGCGGATTGCTAGTTCGTAATAATTTCTGATGTTCACGCGAGTATTACAGATCTATACCAATAAATAAAATTTGAGTGTCTGTTTGTAATGTCAAAATAATAGGCTTTTTTCATGCTCACACGGTTATTTGCACGACACCTATGCCTAAAATAGCAATTAAAAAATTTTTGTCTGTCTGTCTGTCTGTTTGTTCCGGGTAATCTTCAAAACGGCTGGACTGATTTCAAAAATTCTTTCACCAATGGAAAGCTATAATATCAGGGCGTAAACTAGGCTGTATTTTATCCCGGTATTACCACAGGAACGGGAACTACGCGGGTAAAACGACTATAACCTATAACCGAAGCGAAGCGAAGGCGGGTTGCTAGTTGTAAATAAAACTACAAATTTTACGGATTTTAAGTAAAACTACTTTAGGGATTTTATTGCGTTTGTATTTGATTTTTGATTGCCCGACGTTTCAAACACTTTGGAGCGTTCATGGTCATGTACGCACGTACGTCATGAACGCTGAAAGCAGTTTTATTTAAAACTAGCAACCCGCCCTCGCTTCGCTTCGGTTATGGGTTATAGTCGTTTTACCCGCGTAGTTCCCGTTTCCGTGGGAATACCGGGATAAAATATAGCCTAGTTTACGTCCTGATATTATAGCTTTCCATTGGTGAAAGAATTTTTGAAATCGGTCCAGCCGTTTTGAAGATTACCCGGAACAAACAGACAGACAGACAGACAGACAAAAATTTTTTAATTGCTATTTTAGGCATAGGTCTCGTGCAAATAACCGTGTGAGCATGAAAAAAGCCTATTATTTTGACATTACAAACAGACACTCCAATTTTATTTATTGGTATAGATGTGTAATACTCGCGTAAACATCCGAAATATTTATTTTACGGATTTTATCGCGTTTGTATTTGATTTTTGATTGCCCAACGTTTTAAACCCTTTACAGCGTTCAGTCCGCGTGACTACAAACGCGATAAAATCCGTAAAATAGTTTTATTTACCATGTTATATTCGTATCAAACATATAATCACGAAAGGTTTTCTTTTATGTATTTCTTGCTACCACAATTGAATTATACTGTCTACAGCTTCTTATAACTCCAAAAGCACTTAGAAAGGTAATATGAATCTATTTGTCGACATTTACAAAGTCTGCCAGACTTTTATAAGTCTAGCGGGCACATCTGGCGTGTTCGCATTAGTATGTTGATGAGGCAATCGCGATCACGCTGGGGATAACGTGATTTATATAGCTGACAGGGCTGTGTACAGACTTTCTATAAAAATTATAGTTTGCATCAATTTTCTATCAAGGAACTTCACCGTATGATAGTCAGCATAAAAGAATAAAAATTCGTGTGATCACTCTTTATTGCTTGCTTTTTTTTTGTATGCTTTATCATAAAGTGCGATCATGTGCCTCCCACTGCCTGCTAACGTTGGTAGTGGTAAAAACCAGTTGCGGAATCATTTGTAAAATAGCAGCATTATCCTGATAAATTTATACTAGCAGCGCCCTGCGGTTTCAACCGCAGTTACTCTTCCCGTAGGAATATCGAGATATATTACAGCCTATTATTCTGATATGTAAGCTAACATAGCTTACTGTTGTGAAGTTACATCAAAATCCATTCAGTAGTTTTTGCGTGAAAGAGCAACAAACATCTTCACATGCTCATATACTCACAAACTTTCGCATCTATGCCAATTGCAAATTGGAGTGTCTGTTTGTAATGTCAAAATAATAGGCTTTTTTCATGCTCACACGGTTATTTGGACGATACCTATGCCTAAAATAGCAATTAAAAAAATTTTGTCTGTCTGTCTGTCTGTTTGTTCCGGGTAATCTTCAAAACAGCTGGACCGATTTCAAAAATTCTTTCACCAATGGAAAGCTATAATATCAAGGAGTAAACTAGGCTATATGTTATCCCGGTATTCCCACGGGAACGGGAACTACGGGGATAAGGCGACAGAAACCGAAGCGAAGCGAGGGCGGGTTGCTAGTTTATAATATTATAGTAAGGTGTAAGGACAAGTACGATTTTCAACCCGCTCACTAATAGTGGTCATTATGACCTAAGCAGACTAACCTCTTCGTAAAGAGGCCTATGTCCCACAGTGTCTCATTATCATCACTCTGCTTATATCCCAATAACTTGGGGTCGCCGCAATAAGTCCTCTACTTTCACACAACCCTCTCAGATGTCATCACTGCGTACATTACCTTTCTATACCTACTATACCACACTGGTCAGACGTGTTGATACAGTCTTTTACTTTCGTCGTTTATGTTCTCTCCTGTACAATTTTATCTAAAGTAAAATTTCATACAAAATACCAAGCCTAACCAACAAACATCTTTATTGTTTACGGGACATCCCTATACAAATATTCTACGTATATATTAGGGTCGTGTGTCAAATTTTTCACGTATATTCCTTCGATAGGCTGTCGGCGGTGACCGCTGCTGTAATTGATAGGGCAGATGATATTAATGTCCCGCCCTACGCAACGTGTGGACACAATTTATGTTTCAATACCGCAGGAACTACGTCGCACACTCACACCCTATGTCCACGCATATTCCCTGACAATTTCGATACGTTAACAAAGTTAACCATAATTTTGGTAACATGTAAACGAGAGAACCGATGGTACTGATGAATATTTTTTTATATTTAAAATGGTTTAATTAAATCTTTTTTTATACTTATTATGGTAAATACAAAAGAATAAAAGATTTTATGTAAGAAAAATTTAAAAGATAAAATAGAAAGAAAGAAAAAAGATTATAAAAGATTTTATATAAGTTTGACAATTTATTCGAATTTTAAAAACGATAAGAAGTTAGCTGTTGTTTGCTAGTAGAAAGTTTGTGTATTGGTTTGGTAGTTACTCATTTTAGGGACTGATAAAAGTACAATGTACCATAGATCATACAGAATCACGGCACAACGCCATCTTTAATTTTAATATCGCATTAAATAAATTTATTTATTTATTTAAGGAAACATAAAAGCTTACAGTTTAAACCAAAACGCTTATATGCTATACTACACAATCTAAATACCTAAAATTATATAATTATACAATAACAAATAAAATAACTTAATAAAGATGAATTAAAATAAAATGAACTAAAATAAAATAACATGAATAATATACAAAGCCAACCTTAATGTAGTATACAATTTAAATATTTATTTATTTGGATTTTAATTGCACATGTTCTATCCGTAAATATATCTACCTCTGGGATCATTTTAATCAATATATTCATTTGAGTGATAGCCCTCCCAGTAGGACTATTACTGGCTTGACAAATCTGCCACGTTGGCGGGCAGTGAAATAGTCGATGCTGTCTTCGACCAATACCACGCATGTAATTATCCGGTACATACAGGTTAAAAAAAGTTAAAAAATTAAAAGCGATTCATTCATGATAAAATCACGATCTTACTTTATAATACCTACAAAAATTTATCTAGTCTAGATTTTTCATTTGTTACTCCTAGAGTCATATAAAATATTTTAAAATATTTCATTCAACACTAACATATAAAATTTAATATAATGGCGTAAAAAAGAATTCTATTAAATAATTTGTAAAAAAAATATGAACAGTGTGCTCACAATATTTTGCAATTTAATAATGCCGTTTAACGCCACCTATTGACATAATGAGTTAAGAGCGTTACATTTGTAACTATCACTAGGTACTCTTATTAATTTTTCTGTGGTAACTATCATCCCTACTAATATTTTAAATCCGAAAGTAAGTTTGTTTGTTTGTTTGTTACGCTTTCACGCTCAAACCACGGAACCGAGTTCAAAAATTCTTTCACCGTTGGAAAGCTATAATATCAGGGAGTAATATAGGCTATATTTTATCCCGGTATTCCCAGGGCAACGGGAACTATGCGGGTAAGGCGACTGAAACCGAAGCGAAGCGCGGGTTGCTAGTACAAAATAATTCAGACTTCTTAATATTTACCTTACTAAGCATTTTATTTGTATATAAATAGAGATACTATTAGTATATTTCATCTTAAACTACTTAAAATAGGCTGATAAATGTCACCTTCTAATTGAAGGTGACATTTTTTATGCGTCATACCTGAAAAGGTTCACACGATACGTTTTAGGTAGACACCTAAAGCTTAGGCGCTTCATATATGGCGAGCGCATGAAATTAACGTCCACTTCATGCTTTTAATTTTATGACAATGTTTAAAAATAAAATTTAAGTACGAAATGGAATTCTCTGACAACTCATCTAATCAGCAGAATATAGTTGACCAAATTTCTACTATAATTTCTGACCGCTTTGCTCCACTTCTAAGGTCCTTGTTATCTATCCATCAATCAGACTGCTGCTGCTTCTCCATCACTGATGGATATTACATCTCAGTGGCCTCCTCGGCAGGTACCCATTTTGGATATCCACGACAGGTTAACCCTTAAGAAGCCTCATTACTGTTACCTACTATATTAAATATTACAAGATAAATTGTTATATATATCAATAAATGTGTATAATCTACTCCGACAAACCTGCTTCTTCCTATTTTATCACTGCTTTAACTCGCTTATTGGAAATTTTATTTAGCATAGAGTTTTATTAGGAACTAGCAACCCGCCCTCGCTTCGCTTCGGTTATAGTGGTTTTACCCGCGTAGCTCCCGTTCCCGTGGGAATACCGGGATAAAATATAGCCTAGTTTACGCCCTCATATTATAGCTTTCCATTGGTGAAAGAATTTTTGAAATTGGTTCAGCCGTTTTGAAGATGACCCGGAACAAACAGATAGACAGACAAAAATTTTTTAATTGCTATTTTAGGCATAGGTGTCGTGCAAATAACCGTGTGAGCACGAAAAAAGCCTATTATTTTGACATTACAAACAGACACTACAATTTTATTTATTGGTATAGACAACATTTCCTACTTTTGTGATGATTTGTAAGTACTGACATCCCTTTGTTGTATCGTACATCCACCATGATCAAGAAGGATAATGATATATTTTGTGATATCCATTACAACACAGAGTGGACGAGCTTTAGAAATACATATATAAAACAATAATTACTGGCAGTGAGAAACAGTGCCATCTATAAATACTTTTCGTTATTAAAATCGTACAGCGCCATCTAGACAATTACGTGCACATCAGTGTAGATCAGAGCATTTCTCTACTTCTACCTTATTGTAGTACTGATGTATATTACTAGATGACACTAGTTTATACATAATATAGTTCTTAAGTACATAATTATTATATGATAATGTTACCTAAGTGCGTAATATCAAATTAAATACATCAAACATCATGCAAACATCATGGCTATAAAAAATAGTTACCTATTCATGAATACGTTTATTTTTTTTTATTGTCTCGCTAGTTTTGTGTCATATTATTTAATTTGGTTCTATTGTTATCTCGCTCCCTTTTCAATACCACAGTACCAATAAAATGGGAATAACAGATCGGAATAGGTTTACCCCTTATAAAATGGAACTAAAGCTATAATTTAAAATATGTGATGCACTTCGGCTCACCCTTCATGAATAAATAAGTCAAACGATCAAAAATCTTAGTAAAAAATGGCTTTCTTTATTACCTCAGGAATTGGGAATATAGGTACTGTTTCACCACCCTTACTCTTCACGCAAGTCTCCTAAGATCAGTCACTAATATAGAGTTTTTTCGAATAACATAATTGCAAGAGAATATAAGCTTGAAATAAATTCCCCGATAAACCTGTACGATATTTACGATAAAAGTAAGAATGGTGAAGCTATCTCATTATATTTTTAATCTAACAAACTCGTATTACTAATATCATTCAGCCTATCGCTGTTAACTGCTGGACGTAGGCCTCCTTCATGTTTTGCCACAGTTCACCAAGTCATCCATCCACCTATCCGCATCACTTAGATGTATTTCATCCATGTCTCATATTATCTATCCCACTATATTAACTATGGGTGTACTAAAAGACATCTAAGGGATCATATCATATGCATATAACATCTACGCAAGAAAAAGAAAACTCGAAATAAAACCCTCTTTGCCGGCCTCGGGCCCGGCCCCGTACGGGGTGATAAGGCGGCGCGCGGCCCCGTAACCCACCTATATGTATAGCACGTCGCCTTCGTCGTTGGGCCGACTACCAGTGCAGAGTTCCTTGACTTCAGTGGTCGACCCGGCGGAATACCCCGAGGGAGTACCCTCTCCCGTCGACGTTTCCTCGGGACGCCGATTGCCGTCGCCAGGCTAACCTCTCCACGGGTGCCGAACTAAATCCCCGGTCCGGTCACCCGCAGTCTCTGCTAGGGCGGCATCAGGCGCAAAATAAAACCCTCTGCGAACACGTCTGACCGGCGTGGTTATAGTACTTTAAATTGTATCTTTTTTTTTCAGACAACACCCTGCACTAAGGCAATAATCCTTGTATTGCGGAGGACTGTACAAACATATAATTAACGGACACAAATGACATCCAGACTCAGAAGAACAATTTGCGGCTCGCACAAAGTGTTGCCCTGGGATTCGAATCCGCGACACTGGCACTGTAGGTCGGTATCTTAACCACTACGCCATCTGTGTAAAATCTTATCATCATTATCAGCATCGTCATCATCACAGCTCATATACAGCCCACTGCTGAGTACGAGGTTCCTCGACAATATGAGGGAAATCGACCTACTATACCACGCTGATCAAACGGATTGGTATAGGGATTTCGAGTTTTCCTTTTCTTGCACAGCACATCCCTTAGTCGTCTTTTACGACACCCAGCAAGACGTTGATAAACAGTCGACCATTGAAGTGAAGGAACTTTGCACCGGTGGTCGGCCCAACGACGAAGGCGACGTGCTATACGGGTGGATTACGGGTGTCCTTGCTTACGCCCCTCTGTCGCCCCGGACGGAGTCGGGCGAGGAGTGCGTCGACCGTAACCCAACCCCAAAAAAAAACGATGTTGATAAATTGTATTCTTACTCCGTTACGAATGATCTAGGTATATATAGAACCTTATAGCTAAAATAAAATTTTACCGAATACCGTTTCTATTGTAAAGTTCAATAACGAGTTCTAAGCTTTCGAGTAGACTTTGTAAAGTGAACCCTTTGTGGTAAAAGATAGCTCATCTAGATAAGTGGATGACGCTTTCATAGAGTGAACGTCGGACGAATATCATGTCCTTACAAGCCCGACACTCGACCGTTTCTGTGATCTTGTATGGTATGCTTATAAGGAACTCAATTTTACAACGACTGGAATCTTATTGAAAAGAAAAGTAAATTACATTTTATTCTTCAGCCATTTATGTCTGAGAAAGTTTCGTATGGTGACAGTAAGAATACAATTCACCACAAACTCTCAAAACATTTAATACCTATGCATTTTTCATCATTTCAGCTCAGATGTGCCCCACAGCTGGGCTCAAGCCTCCTCCACAATAGGAGGGAAAATGACCTTACTATATCATGTTCGTCAGATAGGTTGGTATAGGATTTTATTTTTTTTATTTTTTTATTTATTAAACTTCATGTATTGAGTACAATGGCGGACTTAATGCCAGAGGCATTCTCGACCAGTCAACCATAGGCAGTGCAGAGATAATAATAGGTAGGTACATGTGTCAAGAAAGTTATATGATTAAAAAAGAAAAGAGAATACATAAGAATATACAAGAATACATAATACATACCAAATATACATAGATAAAAACACCAACCTAACTGTCACCTGAGAATCTGAATGACAGTGCTTACCAATACCCAGAGTCCCTAGAAACTTCCAGGTATTAGCAGCGGAAGAAGAAGTAATATTGTCAAGAATGTGGCGGCGTTTAGCGTTACGAATCATCTGATTAAACCGATTCCTTGCAGCTTTATACCCAGACCAATGTTCATCGCACCGGTTGCTTCTGTATTGCCGATATGCACGGTCTCTGCGTCTCATTGCCATTTTATTTCGAGTTTTCCTTCTCTTGCATAGATGTTATATGCCTATTATATCCCTTAGTCGTCTTTTACGACATCCACGGGGCAAGATAGGGAGTGGTTGTATTCTTACTCCGTCACCACACGGTAAAAGGAAAACTTTATGAAGATAAAAATAAAGAATGTAAATAAAACTCAGACTCATAACAATAATTTGAGCCGGTGCAGAGTTCCTTGTTTTCAGTGGTCGGAAATCGGAATACCCCGATCGCAGAGTACCCTCCCCTCACGACGGTCGGCCTCTCAGCGGGTGACGGACTAAATCCCCGGTCCAGTCACCCGAAATAAAACCAGTACTAACGTTGTTTTGGTATTTGAATGTCGTAAAATCGAGAATAGTTTATATTAACTAGTAGCATTAAGTGTTAAATAGTTTTGTTTTCGCGCCATAAGATTTTAGTTAAATCATTTAAACGCCTTTAATGAATAATTAATTTAATGATAACAAAATGGTTTTATTTATCTTAAGTAAAGTGATTTAGAAAAATGTAAACTAATATCTTATCATAAACAAATAGAGAGCCAAAGTTCATTATCATTATCACCCTGCACTTATACCAATTACTTGGGATACACAATATGTAGATACTTTTCTTTTATAATACACTAGCTGACCTAACAGATGTTGTTCTATTCAAATAAAATAAAAGGAATTCTCCTTAAAATCGACAGCAGCGCCACCTACCTGGTCAAATTGTGAATCTAAACCATTCTTGAATCCACTTGAACACACACAAAAAATTTAATCAACATCGGTCCAGTCGTTTAGGAGGAGTTCAGTGACATATGCGTGTACACAATAAATTTATATATAAAGACTAGCTGACCCAACAGACTTTGTTCTGTTCAAATCTATAAAGAAAAATTGGAACCGGTCCAATTATTAATCTAAACCATTCTCATATCCATCGGAATAGCTAAAAAACATCAAAATCGGTCCAGCTGCTTAGAAGGAGTTTATTTACAAACGTACGAACAGAAGAATTATATATATAAAGATAGAAAAGTTTATATAGTCAAAAAAAAGGTTACATTAGAAAAGTTTATACAGTCGTTAAGTTTTCTTAAATTTTCTAATTTTCTGCGCAAGTTTCTTAATTTTTTTCCCCTAAAAGTCATTTTCAAAGTATTAGAAAACTTAAAAAAAAGGATGGCCGAAATCGGTAAAGTCGTTCTCAAGTTATGTTATTGTCCTGCTCGAACAGCGCCACCTACCGGGTCCAATTATTAATCTAAACCGAATCGTTTGGATGTTCCGAATAGTTATGCCGATGGATATGAGAATTCATAACGGAATGGCCACAAAAAAACATCAAAATTGGTCCAGCCGTTTAGAAGGAGTTCAATTACAAACACACGAACAGAAGATTTCTATATATAAAGATAGAAAAGTTTATATAGTCGAAAAAAAAAGGTTACATTAAAAAAGTATATGTAAATGTAAAGTTTTCTTAAATTTTATAATTTTCTGGGCAACTTTCTTCTTTTTTTTCGTAAAGGCCTTTTTTAAAATATTAGAAAACTTAAAAAAAGAGATGGACGAAATCGGTAAAGTCGTTCCCAAGTTATATTACTGTCATGCCCGAACAGCGTCACCTACCGGGTCCAATTGTGAATCTAAACCATCCTCGAACGCCCTTTAACACACACAAAAAATTTCGTCAACATCGGTCCAGCCGTTTAAGAGGAGTTCAGTGACATACACACGTACGTTAGAAATTTATATATAAGACTACCTGACCCAACAGACGTTGTTCTGTTCAAATTAAATAAAAGCAGCGCCACCTACTGGGTGCAATTGTGAATCTAAACATCGATGTTTTTAAACATCGAGTCCTTTTCAAAAAGTTTAAGTATCGATACTTCAAAGTATAAAGTACTTCCTAGAATCTATGTCGTGATGAGCTTTTTTTTTAGGAATTTGTTGACATTTTCACAATGAGTAAGTGAAAGTAATTCCCGGTCAATTATTCACTACGTGGTCAAACTTGTCTATCACCAATTCGATGTTTGTTTTTAAAAAACATCGATGCATAGAGTATTTTGAAAGCTTTTCAAAACAACTAATCGATTCAATGTTTATCATTGTAAACCTCGATGTACATCGAATATCCCTAGATCAGCGTGATATTATAGGTATATTTCTCTCCTGTCGCAGAGGGGGCTCGTGCGCAGTAGTAAATAATATTAAATGACAACGATTTATAAAAGCATCAAATTATTCATCATCTTTTAAGAATAACCTTAACTTGAACCATGTTGATTACAGAACTCTAATGACGAGACATTTAAGAAATGCAGTACTTATTAGATAGCGCATGACAAATTTAGGAGAACCGACTTGTAAATAGATAGTCCTTACTAATATTATAAATGAGAAAGTAAGTTTGTTTGTTTCTTACACTTTCACGCTTAAACCACCGAACCGATTTTAAAAATTCTCTCACCAATGGAAAGCTGTAATAACAGGAAGTAATATAGGCCATATTTTAAACCGGTATTCCCACGGCAACGGGAACTACGCGAGCAAGACGGCTGAAACCTAGCGAAGCGAGGGTGGGTTGCTAGTTATAAATAATTACAATGTTAATAGTTCATATTATCTGTACCTTTATAGTTGACATTTATATATATATCTCACTGTATATCATACAATGTGTTGAACATTGTATAACAACAAAGTAATAAAATGATGTAATAAGACAGGTCAAACGTATAATTTCGAAATGTTTCTGCTCTACATCTTATCTTTATTACGAGAGCACTAAATAGGTATTCACCTATTATCTATCATACATTAAAAAATATTTACCATGTTAAAATGATATAATAACCAAAATTTCAACAAAGAAAAACCCCTCTGCTATGTAAAACCATCTAGATTGTAAAGGTTTTCGTACTCTCCTTTTAAAGCCTTTTGGAACTCATCTTGACCGGATCTTGAAAACATTTTTTTAACTCGTATATTACAGCACATATTGATTTCTTGAGAATATATCCATCGACAAGTCGAATCTAATGAAGTAGCATTTACCAAAATCGATTGAGCTGTTGAGTAGCTACGAGCGAATAAATTAACGAATATAGATTCACACATAAATCAAACCCTCTTTATAGGCTTCACCACAGTTGAATAAAAGCACTAAATGTTGTCAATTATGAATTAATGAAAATTTTTATAAATTGGTTATCATCACTATCCTAGCCGTCAAATCAAAGGAATAAGTTAGTTTTATATTTTCTTAAGCGTAATAGTGCCTGCATATAGACAAAAATGTAATGGCTGCATGAATCTACAAACCTATGCTTTATGTAGCTTGTGAAACGAAGGGTGAGAGTAAAGTATTGGTGATTGGGTATTCTGACACTATCCTACATACGAATAACTCCTTACTAAATCTTCCTTAGCGTATTTAATTTTGCAGATATACCTACCTGTTATACGTTGTTCGTCTTCATAAATAAAGAATTTAATGGTCGCCTTTAAAATCTATCTTCCATCACCTAATGAAACTAATTGGTACCTGTGAGCCAGAAGCAGATTCATCTGCCGGTGCTTCCCTGGTAAACCTCTCAAACTTGAAGCTATTGGAGCGGTAGAGTTCGTTGTCTTCCCGGGAGCGACGCCCGCGGCAGAACCGACGTGTTATAGATGTATGCCTATAATCATACACAAAGTTTTAGGTACAAGGATTTCTATGCACTCTTTTTTACACACAAACGTTATCTACACTAATATTATAAAGAGCAAAAATTTGTATTTTTATGTGTATGTATGTTTGTAATGAATAAACTCAAAAACTACTGCGGCGATTTAAAAAAATATTTCACCATTAGGAAGCTACATTATCCCTGAGTAATATAGGCTATATTTTATCCCGGTATTCCTACAGAAACGGGCACTACGCGGGTAAGGCAACTGTAACCGAAGCGAAGCGAGGGCGAGTTGCTAGTATTATATTTTCTACTAGCTGATCCAACAGATGCTGTTCTGTTCAAATTAAAAAAAGGAATTCTCTTCGAAATCGACCGCAGTGCCACCCACTGGGTCCAAATATTAATCTAAACCATTCTCAAACCCACTTGAACACACACAAAAAAATTCATCAACATCGGTCCAGCCATTTAGGAGGAGTTTAGGGACATACACACGTACACAAGAAGTATATAAAGATACAAAAACAGCTCAGAAAACTTAAGAGGATTATCACATCCATAGGCAGGCCACATTGCTCTTGAGTGCCGACTGCATATCGGACGCCCTCCGCTAGATGGACTGACGACCTGGTGAAAATTGCTGGTTGTCATTGGATGCAAACGGCAAAGGACCGCACTTTGTGGTGGTGGTGATAAGGGAGGTCTACCTCTAGTAGTGGACCTCGATAGATTTAATGATAAAAGTTACCGCAATACTGGGATTATTTTCTTGGGTGTTGTTTTTAAAAAAGAAAGAAAGATCACGACGCATAACAGGCGGATTGGTAATCTAACTGCTACCCAATCATCTGGTGAGGCCTTCGTTAGCAAAAACTATAAAATACAGTTACATTTTTATAAACAGTGGGTAGCTTGAAAAAAACAGTTATATTTATTATAAACAGTGGCTAGCTTGAAAAAAACAGTTATATTTATTATAAACAGTGGCTAGCTTGAAAAATACAGTTACATTTATTATAAACAGTGGGTAGCTTGAAAAATACAGTTATATATATTATAAACAGTGAGTAGCTTGAAAATCACACTTACATTTATTATAAAGAATGGGTAGCTAGTAAAATATTGTTGCATTTATTATAAAGAGTGGGCAGTCACGCACTGACGAGGGATCGTCTCTAGTGAACTCATTCCATACGTTCTGCTGATACACCTCTTTTATACAATACTGCATGACCCGTAGAGCTTCGTATCGATCGATATATTTAATTATAACTTGTATAAGTCACTATCAGTTCTAATTAGCCTTGTAGTTAAAATTTATTGAAATCAATAAATGATAATAGATGCAACTTATATAAAACTACTATTATTTATGATTAATTGTGTTTGTTGTTTTTTGTTTTATAATTAATTGGTGTTATAGCCACCATAACGTTTTAAATCAATTTTATCGGTGATTACTCCGCCACCTGCAGAAAGGTTGACCGCGTGCGGGCGACACCCCAGCAACACTATTTTGTTTCGAGCCGGCCACGGGCGTCAAGAAATCGGTAGCAGTGCTCGCCCCAAAGGCGATAAAGAGGGAATACGGTAAGTTATAGAGCCGCAAGCCGCCCATCCGTCACCCCGAGCGGATTGGGCGGGCTACCCCCAAACCATAGCCAAAAAAATGGTTATTTTATTTGTTTATAAACCACCCGTATATGTTAACAAACCAAATGAAAAAATAATTATTCAAATCGGTTCAACCATCTTTGGAACTTTAGCGAGACTAACAATTGGTAAAAATGTAAAGATATATTTTCGACTGCAACAAGAAAGAAAGAAGATTGTTACATACTGCATTTTGAACCCAGCATCACATATGCAACATCTCCAGCTCACTATTGTATATCTAACAAGACAGCTCTTTTTGAAAGGGACAGTCACAGTTTCAGGTTCTGAATCTGTTGTTCCCTAGCCGTACAAAAATATCCCGTTTCTGCAACCAGACTATAAATAATATATGTTATACTGATTGGGACTTGTAGGTTTTAAGTCCCTTCTTTTATTTATTTTTTTATTTGTGGTCTATGGTAAGGGTATACGCCGTCCATTCCGTCCGGGGCGACGAAAGGAGGGCGCACGGGCCCATAACCCACCCGTACCCACGTTGCGGTCGTCGTTGGGCCGACCACCAGTACCGAGTTCCTTGTCCTTTAGGTTTTAAGTCCCTAGCTTTAACTATTTCTGCAAGTATGTATTCTTATGAAAAAAATAAGGACTTTTATTTTGTTTTTAACTTTTAATTTCATATTATTACCTATTTCTGCAAGTGCTCCGTTCTGAGATCAAAAATAACGGGTCCGTTATTCAAGCGTCCTGTTTTGAGGCATAATTAAAACTTCGTACGAAACATATGTATCACATTATGTATACCATTTATATTTTTCTGTGAGATACAAAACATATGTCTACCGTTAGCGACAAATTTACAAGTATAATCCTCGATACGATTATCATAGATATCGATTTCTACCACGCAACATTTGAGTGCAAAGAGCATTTATTTGAACCTGTCAGCTTATCGACGGCCACTGCTCCACAATAGGTCTGTCATAGCTACGCTTAGTAGGTCAGCCATAAGATTCTCCAGGAAATTACTAGCTACTACTAGCTATTTATTTTTATGGTTCCCCTAGAAAAGTATGGGTGGCATATTGTAAGGGGACATTAAGTGATAGTGATATTTTAATAGTGGTAATGCCACATTGCTGACAGTCTTCTATCTATAGCCATAAATGTTCAGCTTGTAAGTCGTAGTACCACACTCGCAGAAAATTAATATAGCAATCTTGCTAATGTGCTTTGTTCAGAGAGCGAGAGAGCCTGGAAACTTCAACCTGTGCAGTAGGCAACGCCCTGGCTGTGGTCCTGATATTGTAGTGCTCCGTGAGAAGAAGTTGCCTCTTACCATCAACCACCAAAGCTAATTCAAAGATGTTTTCTTACTCGATTATCACACGTAAAATTGATAATAGAAAGGATTTTTTTAAGTAATAGTTACTTAGGAAAGTTATTTTTCTTTTTTTGCCGTTAGTGACAAACGAGCAAGCAGCACACCTGATGGTAAGTGATACTGCCGCACATGGACCTTTGCAATACCAGGGGCACAGTCAGGCCGTTGCCTACCGTGAAGAAAAAGCTCTTCTTAAACCTCGTTTAAAGAAGGACTTATCTATAGCAATAAATAAAATTGGAGTGTCTGTTTGTAATGTCAAAATAATAGGCTTTTTTTATGCTCACACCGTTATTGGCACTATACATATGCCTAAAAATCACTTTATATTTTTTTGTCTGTCTGTCTGTTTGTTTCGGGTAATCTCCAAAACGGCTGGACCGATTTCAAAAATTCTTTCACCAAGGGAAAGCTATAATACCAGGGAGTAATATAGGTTATATTTTATCCCGGTATTCCCGCGGGATTGGGAACCACGCGGGTAAGGCCACTGAAACCGAAGCGAAGCGAGGGCGGGTTGCTAGTGTAGACTAAAATTAAAGCTGGTTATAGTTAAGATGACTCCACAAATTCAGAATTGACGTGGAGTCCTACCCGAGATCTCTGGTTCTGATAAACAAAGTCTATCTATCTGTTCATTGGGTTATCGATCTGTATTGTATTAGTGTTGGCCAAAAAATTAAGAAGAAATAAAAACAAACACCTTATAAAGATTTCACACACGCGTCTTATAACGTGCATTTTATCTTTAAATATGATTATATTATCTCTATTACAACATCATCTATCATTGACGTCTATTGTAAAATTAAATGTTTTAATTATCTCTCATATTTACGCGAGTATTACTCGTGAAGTAAATTTATTTTTACGAATTTTATTATGTTTATATTTGATTTTTTCTTGCCCGATGTTTCGAAAACTTCAGCGTTTATGATCACAAAAGAACCGTTTAAAATATTTAGTTAAATCCCTATCGATTCAGTTACTATCATAAAAATCATCCTATTTATGACGTTTCTGTGTTAGTGTACGGAGTAAAAATACAGTTCACCACCCCCTATCTGGCCCGTGGGTATCGTAAAAGACAACTAAGGGAATATGGCATGCATATAACATCCATTCAAGAGATGGAAAAATCGAAGTAAAACTCTATACGAACACGTCTGACCAGCTTGGTACAGTAGCTCAATTTCTCACCTATTTTGGAGGAGGCTCTAGCTCATTATTGAGAAGTATATGAGCTCAAATAATAACATCGATTATGATCCAAAAGTATTTATAACTAATTTATAAAATGTTTAATAATAATCTTTACTGTCTTATGTATTTTGATTTTGAGACTTATGATTAATGCAACGTGAAAGCACTCGTAACTTCTTATACAAAAGTTTCTATTTAAATTTCCTCTTGGACTAAGAATTGGTAAGCTATTAATTTCACTGAAGGATCTTCTTAATGAAGTGAATTCTAGATTTTTTTCCTTAAGACACAAGACTTCGTGTAGTCATGGAGTAAGAATACAATTCATCACGCCCTTTCCTTGGCTGCTGGTAAAAATTGTCAATAACTTAGTCTTCGACTAAAAAAAGTTTTCTTGATATTAAAGTAAGCCTCTTTTTACACGCTATTTTCATCGCTAATCTACAGCTTACTACAACGATTTCTCGAGAGATTCGAAGTTACGGCAAATTCTATGTTTTAGTTCACCCGCGGTCGTGACGGAGTAAGAATACAATTCATCACTCCCTATCTTTCCCGTAGATGCCGTAAAAGACGATTAAGGGATAAAATATGCATATAACATCCTATTCAAGAGAAAGAAAACTTGAAATAAAACCCTATACCGTATATCTGATAAGCGTGTTATGCTAGGTATCCTTCCTATTGTGGAGGAGGCTCGAGTCCAGCAGTGTAACATATATAAGGCGAGATGAAGACACATTTGCCTTCGTATACCCCACGTAGTAAGAGTCATTGACGATCCATCACTCGAACTGAAAAAAATCACCAATGAATATACCGAAATAATATAATTGCAAGGAAAGAAGTAGGTAGTCCAAATTTCCTCGCGAAGGAAGCTCTTATCTAACAGTGGAACGTGGACGTCGGATCGTCCATGTTACTGATGATCCTGATTATTTATGAAATATGATCCTAAAATGTGATCAGGAATATTTATGTCGTCTTCGTCTCAGCTCATACATGTCCTGGGCACTGGTGGCGGAAGCGTTGGCAGAAATATACCGGTTCCGCGTCACAGCGCGAGTCAACGGCGAGCAAGTCTCCATAAGGGGATCACAGCCATTGGGCTCGGGTCTCCTCCTCAATGTGAGTAAAATTGACCTACTATACCATGCTGATCAGATACGGAAGTCACCATCATCATCACAGCCCACATACGTCCCACTATTGGGCTCGGGTCTCCTCCTCAATGTGAGTGAAATTGACCTAAGTATACCATGCGTGTCTGATGACACGTAAGTATAGGGTGTTATTCCGAATTTGCCTTCTGTTGCACAGATCACATATGCATATTATATTCTTTAGTCGTCTTTTACGACATACACCGGCAAGATAGGGAACGATGAAATGTATTCTTACTCCGTCACCACCGCCTTTAACAGTGAATTAAAACATATGATTTGCTGTAACTTTGAATCTCTCGAGAAATTGTTGTAGTAAACTGAAGATTGCCGATGAAAATAACGTGTAAAAAGAGGTTTACTTTAAGACAAACAAATCTTTTTAAGTCGAAGATTAAGTTATTGACAATTTTTATCAGCAGCCATAAATGAGTCGGATAGACTTGCCTTAAGACCAAAGAAACTTTTCCAGTCGTAGGCTAAGTTGTTGACAATTTTTACCAGAAGCCATGAATAGGCTGGCCAGACTTTTCTTCCCATCGTCTAGAAGGAAAATTACGGCTGAGTAGTTGCAAATTGCTATTACGCTTAATTCAACAAACCAAATGCTGAGTTCATAAAGCAACGGTTTGAAGATTGCACATTCAGTCTAACAATAAGTACGATCCACACGTGATAAAAGTAATATAGTTTTCTCTTATTGTGTTGGTGTCTCGAGCCCAGCAGTAGGACGTATATGAGCTGAGATAATGGTGAAAAAAGAAATAGCAAGCATTAACTATATTCAAAAAGAAAATGAACTGCATTTTCGCTTTAGATATATTTGACAGAAGTTCACTAAGTACTGGTTATTAAATAAAAAATATTTTCTGTTATCTATTTTACATATGACAACCGAGTAAGAAAACATTATTTTATTACCTTCCAGATAACATGCAATTTATAGTAAACGTAAATATTAAATAAATATTAAAAAGACCGTGTGGTGATGGAGTACGAATACAAATCACCACTCCCTGTCTTACCCGTGGATGTCGTAAAAGACGACTAAGGGATGTAATACGCATATAACATCTATACAAGAGAAGGAAAACTCAAAATAAAACCCTATACCAGTCTGTCTGACCAACATGATATAGTAAAGTCCATTTCCCTCCTATTGAGGAGGAAGCTCGAGCCCAACAGTAGGACAGATATGTGCTGAAATTATTAATGAAATGATGATAAAAAAAACCTAGTGTAGTTAATTTCACATTAACACGATGGTTACGTTATCTTTCTGCACTTCTGCATCATCTCTTACGACACACACTGGAATAGAAAGAGACGGACAGCAGCAGAAAAGAAGAAGATCCGTCCATGACGGTTTGAACTCATAGAAATTAATCATGTATAAATTTAAAGCGTAGTTTCTTCATCATTAACTCAGGTTATAATAGGTCCCACTGCTGGCCTCGAATCACCTCCATAATAGGAGAAAAATTAACCTTAATATCCCTTACTAGTCACACAGGTTGGTATTAGAGTTTTATTTTCAGTTTTCCTCTTCTTGCATAGATGTTATATGCATATTGGCATACTGCACAGATGGCGTAGTGGTTAAGATAGCGACCTACAGCGCCAGTGTCCGGGGGTTCGAATCCCACGCGGGACAACACTTTGTGCGATCCACAAATTGTTGTTCTGAGTCTGGATGTAATTTGTGTCTGTTAATTATATGTTTGTAATGTCCCCCGCAATACAAGGATTATTTCCTTAGTGCAGGGTGTTGTCTTAAAAATAGAAAAAAATAGAAAGAAAAAATATTATATCCCTGAGTCGTCTCTTACCACATCCACGGGTAAGGTAGGGAGTGTTAAATTGAATTCTTTCTCCATCGCCACACGGAAGTTCACGTAATACAACTTATACTACAAGCTTGAACTGTATTAGTGGGAATGGTCAGAAAACACCTCAATTGGCCATGACCCTTCTTCATAATAGGAGAAAAACTGATTACTATTTCAATCTGCCGTTATCCGTGTGGTGAGGTAGAAAAAATACAGATCACCACTCCCTATCTTAGCCATGGATGTCGTAAAAGACGACTAAGGGATATAATACGCATATAACATTTTTGCAACAGAAGTAAAACTTGGAAATAAAACCCTATACCAACTTGTCTGACCAGTATCGTATAGTAAGGTTAATTTCCCTCCTATTGTGAATGAGGCTCGATCCCAACAGTGGAACACAAATGAGCTGATATGATGACGAATGATGATTTCAAACTGATAAAATAGGATGACATAGCGTTTATTTTCAAGTATATTTTTCCTTGTGATATATTCTTCAGTTTGGTTGTTGGATACGACACTCATAGAAAGACCGATGACATTGAAATCGTGATTAAATACTTATGTATTCTATATACATCATCATCAACCTGCTCTTATCCTAATTACTTGGGGTCGATGCAATAAGTATACTCCTCCACATCGTACATATCTATATCAATAAATAAAATTGGAGTGTCTGTTTGTAATGTCAAAATAATAGGCTTTTTTCATGCTCACACTGTTATTTGCACTATACATATGCCTAAAAATCGCTTTATATTTTTTTGTCTGTCTGTATGTTTGTTCCGAGTAATCTTCAAAACGGCTGGACCGATTTAAAAAATGCTTTCACCAATGAAAAGCTAAAAGGCAGTAACATAAGCTATTAGATATTTTATCCCGGTCTTCCCACGGGATTGGGCACTACGCGGGTAATGCGACTGAAACCGAAGCGAAGCGAGGACGGGTTGCTAGTCTATACTAATATTAAAACGAGGAAGCGTTGTATTTTTGTATATTTGTTACGAATAAACTCAAAAACTACTGGACAGATTTCGATAATTCTTTCACCATTGGAATGCTACATTATCCCTGAGTAACATAGGCTATATTTTATCGCAGTATTCCCACGGGAACGGGAACTGCGCGGATAAGGCGACTGAAACCGAAGCGAAGCGAAGACGGGCTACTAATTGGAAATACTTTTGGCAATAGTTTTATTACAAGCCACTTGTTCGACGTCAATCTTATTCGGGAATGTAATTATCAACCAGGCAATGCGAACATCAGATCCACCAGATCGATGTATAGCTCTTAGCCGTTTATGATAACATTAACGAGCCTGTAAAGGTTAGTTACTACTTACTACCAACCTTTAGAGGCTGCAGTAGTCTACTGGTTGGTTACTATTAACGCTTGCAGCCTAATGGAAGCTATCACAACACAGCATATGTATTTTATATAAATACACCTATATTATATAATACTACAATGGTGATGCATAGCGGAAAAATACAATATCTATTATATCATTTATCAATTTTCGACTGTTTCATTCACCAGATTAGCCCACAATATTGTACGCAAATTCACTGTATCTACATTGGTGTTGCAAAATAATGCTTATAGCGTAAGTAATAAGTTTTACTATTAATCACCATTCACATCTATCGCCATATTCTAGACGTCACAATACTATTATCATATATTTTATCACGATAATTTGTTGCAATTATAGAAGGCGGAAATATATATAATGTATACTTAAGTTTTAGTTTGTAATAGGTTTTTACACACAATAAAAACCTTTTTCTTTATTTTTTTTTTATTTTGACTATAAAAACCTTAATAAATAACTTAAAAATATATGAATTAAGTAATTGTTTTGTCATAATGGCTAGCAAACTTGCGTTAAAATCTCATAACCTTACATAATAAGCTAAGCAGAAATTTTAATAGTCAAACAGCAATGTTGAAAAAAAATCGTATATTTTGACGTTGTGCATTTTAATTGCTTTATTAAATAAATAGAGAAACAATACGATATTTAATGTTGGCCTTCAAATAAATAATGTTATGTATATGAAGTATATAATAATAGACTAATCAACATGACGCGAATTAATTTAATACTAGCATAGATTAGTGTTGTGATTAGACATAGTTGCTAGTGTGAAATTAATTTAACAGAATTTACAACTTCATTTCAGCTTATACATGTCCCACAGTCCCACTATTGGGCTCAAGCCCCTCCATAATAGGAGAGAAATTGATTTTATTTCAAGTTTGCCTTTTCTTACATGGATGTTATTCGCATATTGTATCCCTTAGTTGTCTTTTACGATAACCAATGACAAGAAAGAAGGTAGCTAATTTTGTTTTCATTCCGTCATCACACGGAAAATTATTATGTTCTATATTAATATAATATAAAATAATATTTATTATTAAGTTATCAGACGGAATGTTATTATAATATTGACGAATATTTAAATGATGAATTTAAAAAATATTAAATTTAAAAATTATTAAAATTATAAAAATATTTTCAATTTTGACATTAATTATGCATGTGCGTCTAATTTAAAACTTATTTATATTATGGCAAATGAATTTTAATGCATAAATACTAAGTAAATATTTATAGATATATATTTATATTAACAAAATGTGTACGCCTATCGGCATGACATAGTGAAACAATATAATTTTACCACCTGAAATGTTAATAATGTTACCTATGTTATACAAATTAATAAATGATTTGATTTGATATAAATGCTTCTAACAAATTTATAACTTTTAATAAACTCTAAAGTCAGAAGAAAAAGCTTTTCTTTTATTTTCACGCCCAAATCCCTGTGCGGGGTAGAAACAACAGTTTTTTTTCTGTGGTAGATACTGATATAACGCACGTCATACTTTTAAACATTAATCTGGTCTGCCAAGTCGTTCTGTTTATTTAAAGCATAAAAGATCTTTAATATTGATATAGTCACTATAAGAAGTTGTTAGATTAGTTATTTACGTAATAACGTAAGAAGAAAGGTCCCTTAAGCAGGGACTGAATGAGTTAACCGACTTGGTATAACATGGATCTCACAATTTTTTATGGTAGAAGAACTCAGTTGCGAGGCTTGGCTTTTTTTACAAGTCTTGTTTTTGATGGTATCATAATTTATTCAGCATTAATAGACAATTTTATTGTTTAATAACCAATACTCGCGGTTTCACCCGCGTAGATCCTATTTCCGTGGGAATACCAGGATCAAATAACCTAAGTCATTCCTTATATATATGAACAGTTATCTGGTAGTAAAATATTATCAATATTTTACTACCAGATCATCCAGATACAGAAGATCCAGTCACTTTAAAGATTACTCGGAACAATCTGACAGACAGACAAAAAAAAAGAAACTGGTTTTTAGGCATAGGTATCATGCAAATAACCGTGTGAGCATGAAAAAAACTACTATTTTGACATGAGAATTTCCCGACAGGCAAACACAAAAATATTTTGTGGGTAATCTATCTCAGATTTTAAATTAGTGAGATTGTCATCTCACGAAAAAGACAACTAGGAGTATTTTAAAGGGAATACTCTAAGATGAGTCACACCCCCGCATGGAGGCAACAAGTCATGGCATATTAATGAAAGACAATGAAATCTTGTTGGTCGTAAGTAATCGAAGCGTATAAAATTTTGACGTCACGCTAAATTTAATCTATACCAATAAATAAAATTGGAGTGTCTGTTTGTAATATCAAAATAATAGGCCTTTTTCATGCTCACACGGTTATTTGCACTATACATATGCCTAAAGATCACTTTATTTTTTTTGTCTGTCTGTCTGTTTGTTCCGGGTAATCTTCAAACCGGCTGGACCGATTTAAAAAATTCTTTCACCAATGGAAAGCTATAATATCAGGGAGTAAACTAGGCTATATTTTACCCCGGTATTTCCACGGGAACGGGAACTACGGGGATAAGGCAACAGAAACCCAAGCGAAGCGAGGGCGGGTTGCTAGTGTGAAATAAAATTATAGCTTTCCCTTGGTGAAAGTATTTTTGAAATCGGTCCAGCCGTTTTGAAGATTACCCGGTATAAACAGACAAGCAAAAATTATAAAGTGATTTTTAGGCATATGTATAGTGCAAATAACCGCGTGAGCATGAAAGCCTATTATTTTGATATTACAAACAGACACTCCAATTTTATTTATTGATATAGATATGAAATACTTGCGTAAGCATCAGGCATTATTACACTTTTAATATTTTTATCTGATAACTGATCAACGATTACGATGCCTAGAAAGGTCTGATAACATTCAGTTAATATCTTATGCAATGATTTGACATTTTAAAAAGCTATATTGGGAGACAAAATCATGCTGTGCATATCCCATAAAACATAGATATGAGCAGGAACGTAATCAAATCATGATAACTTATGTAGCTCGTAATTAAGAGTTAAGACTATGCTTAGAGTGTGTTTGTCATCATCTCATCTCAGCCTATATATATAGTAGTAGAGGGTACTCCTCAGGGGGTATTCCGTCGGGCCGACCACTGACGACAAGTCACCCTGCTCCAGTGGTCGGCCCAACGACGAAGGCGACGTGTCACGGGTGGGTTACGGGGGTGCGTGCTTATGCCCCTCTGTCGCCCCGGAGGAGTGGAGTGAGGAGTGCGCCGACATTACCCACCCCCAAAGAAAAAAAAGGCATCCTCCATAACGGGAGGGGAATTGACCTACTATTCCACGCTGATCAGATGTGTTGGTTTTATTTCGAGTTTTCTTTCTCTTGCACAGATGTTATATGCTTACTATATCCCTTAGTCGTCTTTTACGACATCCACGGGCAAGATAGGGTTCTTTGTCATACATGGACTCAAAGTATCTAATAACTCATACGTTTTGTACGAAATATGTGAAAAGAAAAGTTGAAATTTTGTATTCTTAGACATTCACCAAACGGACAAAAAAGTTTAATTAATATCTTGACAATTGAGGAAACCTACAGATATGAAAATGATAAACATTTTACTGCACAAAAAGTATATCCTGGTGCGTAGCATTAAATAGGTTGCGTAAATGTCAGGGATTTGGGACCAAAATACCTATGTATAGCTTAAGAGTGACGTGACAGTATTATCCTATTTTAACTCTCTATATCTCCCAGGATCATTATTAATGTGTAGGCATGTGTAGGCATTACACATGCTATGCATCGATTAATTTTTCGAACAAAAGATGCGCTACATAATCTAATATATCAGGTTCGGTCAAACAAATGCAACCACAAAACCGTAATTGTGTCTAAAAAAATGTTGATTACGTTAGTTTTTACTAGCAATAGAGCTATAACATTCAGTTTGAATAATAACTGCGTAAGAAACATAGTTCCACATCAATGGAAGGTATAATTCTATAATTATTCTCCGCGGCTCATCATTTATTTTAACACCAATATATTACCCGTCGTGTATAACAATGTTGCACATTATTATTTACATAAGTCAAACTAATTGTAGTTTGAACTATATTGCAGTCCAATGAACCTTACTGATAAATCTACTTGCATATTTCTGATGTAGTTATACTAATTAATATTTACCTAGAATCACTTGAATGCAGAGGCCATTGTATTCCGAATATTTTTAGCCGGGCTGGCGGGCGGCGCTTCTGTTCAGTTCGTGGTTCCTCTACCGGGGGCGTGTGGTGTCTACTCCCAGAAGATGCTCTTGTACCACTTCTACGACGCCTTCTACGTCTCCTCTCAACTAATATAAAATTATCTCCGTTTCTTATAATGTATGATGAACGTAGAGTCGACTTCTCCTCGCCTTGCCTTTGTCTAATCAAGTCAGCTGTTCTCAGAGTATGTATGTTCTGATATTCAGCCTCCTGGGGCGTAGATGTTGTCACTTCTTGACTAGTCCCGCTTCCATCCCTCTTCTTACGGGAGGAATGGAGACCAACCCGACGCCAAACTTTTTCCATCTGTGTTTGGTGTCATCCCATTATAAGTCGCACTGATTGTCACAATCCATACACTAAATATCACGCAATCCAATTCAATAATTTTCTATCGGAAAGTAAAATTGAAGATATGTCCAATAATACACTGATTTTACACTAAATATAAAGATATTTCTATATAAATATTAATACAAATGAATCACTCTCCAATCAGCCGTTGTCTGTCATTGTTCTGACTGATAAATATCGCAAGAGTTACAAATCAATCACAACTCTACGATGGAGAATATAAAGTGATATCTAAATCAAATATTCAAGTATGTACTATTAATTTCACTTATTGAGACGTACTAGGTTAGTAGAATTAGGGGGCAGAATAACGTGTTTTTTTGACATAGCACTTACACGGTCCGAGCCCTAACAGGGTGCGGGTGCAAGTATTGCGCATGCGTGGTTCCCCTTCACCCGTAGCCCTCGTAAGACCGGAGCTCCAAAATGGCGGACCTCCGACCCCTTCCTTTTATCGAGTATCCAATTTTACCGCGATGCATTTATTGTCAGATACGATGTACGTCGAGCCTTATTATTCATCCAGACTGCTTAGGCTGACCCATTTAATTTCATTTTGGATAGAGTTATAAAGAAACGGATTTTAGAATACTGTTGAAATTGAATTGCTGTTGACACTAAATAACACTGTTTATCTATTTTTGCAATCAATCATGGATAATGGTTTAATGACTTTATACTGTAGTAGTTATTATTGTTTTAAAACTGCAAAGCTATTTTATTCCCATTATTTTCATTTGGACACATTAAAATCAAAAATTCCATTAGATCTAAAGAAAAAAGTTATGGACTCGTGTATACTACCATGCCTGACATATGGAGCACAAACTTGGATCTTTAATAAATACACAAAAAGGAAAATACGGACATGCCAGCGGTCTATGGAGAGAAGCATTCTAGGCCTAAAGCTCAAAGATAAACAAAGAAGTAGTGATATAAGACGCAAAACCAAAGTCATAAATGCGGGAAAACATGCACAGCGACTGAAGTGGAGATGGGCTGGCCATGTGATACGAACGACGGGTGAACGATGGACGATTCTGGTCACAACATGGAAAGGTCCAAAAGGCAAGAGAATCAGGGGCAGACCTATAGACCGTTGGACTGATGACCTACGAAAAGTAGCAGGAGACAATTGGATGGAGAAAGCAAGAGATAGAGTACAATGGAGACAGTTGGAGGAGGCCTACACCCGAGAGGGGCCATGACTTAATATTAATAGTATAATTTAAAAACTTTTTAGTATAATTTAGATAATTTATTAACTACTAACGTATAGTTTTAGAAAACTTTTTTAATGTATTTTGTTATGTTAGGATTAAGTCATGGAACAAATAAAGGTTTATTATTATTATTATTATCTCCTTGTTCACGGGATCTTCCTAGGGAAGATACCCGGTCCTTTGAAAGGCTTACATGGGGATATGGATCCAACACGCAGAGGCCTTTGGAGAAATTTAATCTAAAAATGGAATGGGACGTCTACCGATGACACTCCACGTCTGCACATAACACACGTGGACTGCCAACGGTAGGTGTAAAACTATTGTTGATTATGGTATCTAATATATGATTATGGGGTTGGAGGTTCGATGGACTGGTCTAACTTAATGCT
The DNA here is from genome assembly GCA_032191425.1 of Lymantria dispar. NCBI lineage: Eukaryota > Metazoa > Arthropoda > Insecta > Lepidoptera > Erebidae > Lymantria > Lymantria dispar. The sequence continues at coordinate 22,130,142 of CM063452.1, read as the reverse complement.
ATTGATTTAAAAACTGTCGTCTGCCTTCAATACCTTTATCGTCTTGAACTTTGGCAGACGGTGACTCGCCAACTCACTGAACGGGCCCCCCTAAACGGTCGCCACAGACACGCAGGCCATACGGGCAACAGGAGGGCAACATTGGTGCAAGTGGCTTGGGGTGTCGAGCGGTGCGGTGCCGGTTTCACCATCGCAGTGGTTGCCCCGTAGTTATGCCCTTGAAAATGACACTTCCACCCCCGAGCATATAGCTCTGGCGACCCCTCTCTGATCAGCCATTTAAGGCAAGCCAGAGTTGAGAATCCTGCGGGCACTCTTCGGCTTCCACTCCAGCCAGCCACTAAAGGCGAGCTGGATACGAGGCCCTGGCCGACTCTCTGGGGCACTCAGGACCGCAGTGTCGCCACTCACATTCAGCACGCCACAAGCTGCCCTGCGGTTTATTGGCTTTTGCTATAAATCGTGTGATACATTTTTTCTTTTATATCAAAAGAATTTAGGGAGCCATATAATGTTCCTCCGAGATTTGCGTTAGTCTCATGGTGAGATAACGACTGGCTCAGAGGTTTTATTATTATTATTATTATTATTTTCATTTGGACAGTGAACAATGCCGGCAAAGACGGCACTGTAAATGGTATTATGCTATAACAACCGCTCATGGACTTCTCTTCTAAATGTTTCACTTTCCTAGAGTGAAGATTCATTACCGAATGCCGACCATAGTCCTACACTACATGGTGGATATTACCGAGACTTTCTGGACCCAAAAACGCAATAATTTTTATATCGCTAGATTCAATGAAACCAATCGCTTGCCACTGCACCAAAGTAATCGTAATTTGAGGTAATTTTTTTTTTTAATTTTTTGCAGTGATTTTATTTGCTTACATACATTAACCGATTATCACCATACCGATGGAAAAAAAAGGAGTAGTGACCTTTTTGTGCCCCTCACCACACACATAATATGGTGATGGAGTAAGAATACAATTCACCACCCCCTTTCTTGCCCGTGGATGTCGGAAAAGACGACTATGGAATATGACATACAGATAATATCTATGCAAGAGAATGAAAACTTGACATAAAACCTTGATATTAAACCATCCGACCAGTATGATATACATAGTAGGTAAAATTCCCTCCTAATGTAGAGGAGGCCCAATCCCAACAGTGGGATGTATATAAACTGTGATAATAGCTTTAAGTGGCTATAATACTGCAGTTTACGATCTACTTCCTTGAACGATAATATTCGACATCCATCGTTATATTTATAATATAAATAGTTATAGGTGCATAGTAGGGACAACTTTGGCAAGCTTTGAGACCTCGGTTTGATGAATGATTCATTTCATTATATAAGATGCTTTTAGATTCATCTTATTTCGTAGGTATTGGGATTTTGAGATCGTGTAGTTAATATTTAACAGTAAAAGTAGGTAATTGATATAAAATGTACAATTGCCGTGTGGTGACGGTGTAATAATAAAATTGACCACGCCCTTTCTTACTGGTGGATATCGTAAAGGACAAGTAAATGATATAATATGCAGATAACATCACTATAAGGTTGTCTCTGTGGTGACGGAGTAAGAATACAATTCAACACCTTGTCTTCTGCTCGTGGATGCCGTAAAAGACGAACGGGATATGCAAATAACATCTATACAAGAGAAGGAATTCGACATAAAACCCTATCCCAGCACGTCTGACCAGCATGATGTAGTACATCAATTTTTGTCCTACAATGGAGGAGGCTCAAGCGCAATAGTGGGATATATGCGAGCCGAAGAAAAAGAAATCTCTAAAAATATCATATACCAATTATAAATACAACTATTATAACGTATTTTATCGCGGTTGTATTTAATTTTTGATTGCCCGACGTTTCAAACACTTTACAGCGTTCGTACGGTCCGCCGGTGACCATCACGGGCGGACTAAAGACTGTCTCACTTCCAACCCTTAGTCTGCCCGTGACCGTTTATTTCCAAAAATATTGAACATTAAAATATTTCATTAAGTTTTCCCAAGGGACTCTTTAATTGAATAGTCAGCTCAGCTTTCTGGATGGTTGGCTCCAATACCATGACCATTAATGGTGGTGTACCACAGGGATCAGTCTCTCCCCGACGTTGTTTATCCTGCATAACAACGACGTACTCTTTATATTTTTAGGCAGTCTCTGGTCTGGACGAACGCCGTCCGTTTCATCCGGGGTGACGAAATGGCAGCGCGTGGCCCCATAACGTACCCTATTCCTTTCCCTTCGCCATTGGGCCAATCGCTGATATGGGTCCTTAAAGTCTTTGGCCAGCCTGGTGGGATATGAAGGAAAGAAAGAGAAAGAACGAAAATAAGATTTATTGGACACTATAGTTACATATGTGACATAGAAATATAGGTACACAAATGGTTTGCACGATAACTATGCCTAAAACCATTTTATTTTTTGTTTTTCTCTGCCTATTGTTTGTTCCCGGTAATATTCAAAACGGCTGAATCGATATCGATAATATTGTACTACCAGTTAATATAAGGAATAACTTAAGACTATATTTGCTAGTTATCAATATTACGTTTTTTATTTACATGGGGTAGGTTATGGTCTGAGCACACCCCGTTTATCCATCCGAAACGACATAAGGGCGGCGTGTGACCCCATAACCTTCCGCATCCCCTCCCCATCGCTTTTGGACTGGCCACTAGTACCAATTCCTTGACCTCAGAGGCAATTATCGATATAATCTGAAGACGTTTCTAAAGTTAACTTCTGACATAATCTAACAGAAGTTATATTAGTTAGAAAATATTTTAACAGATGGCGCTATTTATATCATTTTCGTACAAACAATATTTTCATTCTGATTACGGTCCATCCGCCGACCCTCATGGATGATTACCACCATAAATTAAAAATACATCCGGCCTATGTCGTCTGCGGTGACGGAAGGAATGCGTAGGACCTATAAGGTGCAGTAATACCCTTTTCATCAAACTGGCCACTAACCAATTCTTTTAATTTAATGGATACGTACGCTCGGCGGCAGTATATCCCATTTTGATACATATAAGCCGACAAATAAATATATTCACCTTGTCAATCAATCGTGTTTTTAGTTATTTATTTTGACTCATGTTTTGACACTACCTATAAACAATTCATTATTATCATGGTCATTACAGCTCATGTACGTCCCACAGTCCTACTGCTGGGCTCGAGCCTCCTCCACATTGGAAGGACAATTGACCTACTATACTATACACAATTAATGCTCAATAACAAAATATTGAAAAACGACCAACCCAATATTTACTAGAAAAGCACTGAGTATTCTCCGTATACCTACTCGTTCTATAAAGAAGGAATAATTATGGCATCACAATCTTGATTGCTAAACAGCATGAGAGGTGGTTATCACTTATCAGACCTTAAAGAGATATCAAATTTGCGTTTTTAACATTCTACTTTAAACAGTAAGAACTGTAGATGAACGTGTGGTGACAGGGTAAGAATAAGAATAGACATACCTTTTAGTAAAATATTATGAACATCGGTCCAGGCATTTTGAAGATTACCAAGAAAATACAGACAGACATCATCATCATCTTGCTCTTATCCCAATTACTTGGGGTGGACGCAATATGTCATCTGTTTTGACATATTGCAAAAAGTTTCGGCAATGACTTTTAAGACCGGCCGCCTGCCTGACGTCAACCCTCCTTGGGAATGTAATCGTTGACCCAAATGGTACCAGATGGAGTTGGTCCGGGTCAATCTAGGGCTCTTAGTCGTCTTTTACGACACCCACGAGCAAAGCAAGGGTTGGTAGTATTCGAAGCCGCTACCACCACACAGACAGACAGTTAAAAAAAATTAAAGCTGTTTTTTAGGCATAGGTATCGTGCAACTAACTCCGTGTGCATGAAAAACATCTATTATTTTGATATTACAAACATATACTTTAAATTTTAAAAGCTTTTATTTAACTTGCCCTGTTAGTATGGAAGTATAGGGTATCTTGCGAGTTAAATTAGAACCACTTCCTGTCGTTAGATTAGATTGAAATTTGGTTTACTTACATAACTTCAGTGACAATGCAATAATATGGTACCATGAAGCTGGTCTCAAGATGGCGTCGAAAGATGGCCATAATAACTCCTAAACTAAACAAGATGGAACCGTCAAGTTTGGACTCGTTTGAATAGTCTTGACAAGCACTTTTCTCCGTTTTAGAGCATTTAAATAAAAGCTTGCTTTTAAAAATTTTATATTAATATTTTATTTTATTCATTATAAATAATCGTTTATTGAAATGTGATCATATACCTACTTACAAATTAAACTAGAATAATACATACATATTTAAAAAAAATATCATTTAAAATTTAAGTTTAACATGTTCATGATTTTCTTTTATTCCGTATAACTTTTAAGCTTTTTCGTGTGGTGATGGAGTAAGAAGGCAGAAAATTACCACCCCTTTTCTAACCCGTAAGTGTCGTAAAATACGACTAAGGGACTAGATGTAAGAGACGGAAAACTCGAAATAAAACCCTGTACCAATCTGTCTGACCAACGTGATATATTAGGTAGGTATTTGTTCATCATCATCATCGCAGTCCACATACGTCCCATTGTTGGGCTCGGGCCTCCTCCACAGTGGGAGGGAATTTGACCTACTATACTGTGCTGATCAGGCATGTTGGTATAGGGTTTCATTTCAAGTTTTCCTTCTCTTGCACAGATGTTATGTGCATATTATATCACATAGTCGTCTTGTACGACATCCACGGGCAAGATAGGGAGTGGTGAATTGTATTCTTACTCCGTCACCACACGGAAAGGTACTTATAAATTTCATTAAAATAAAAGATTTACATGGTTGTTGTCCTAAAGTGTTCCCATTACATTATTGTCTAACATTAGAAATAAAACATTATTCTTGTGATCACTGATATTCCCCTATATCCTTACTAACATTATAAATGCGGAAATATGTTTCTTTGTTACGCTTTCACGCTTAAACCACCGAACCGATTCCAAAAATTCTTTCACCAATGGTAAGTTATAATATCCGGAGTAACATAGGCTATACTTTATCCCGGTATTCCCACGGGAACGGAAACTACGTGGGTAAGGCGACTGAAACCGAAGCGAAGCGAGGGCGGGTTGCTAGTATAAAATGAATCGTACCATAGTTCATAAAAATTATCAGGTCGTGTCAAATAGAAGCTATGCTAGTTAGAAAACATTTTAACAGATGGCGTTATTTAGGCATCTTACCATTCTTTTATTAGCCATGAATTACAATCATCTGCAAATAACCATAGGTTATACATATATTTACACTGTAAGGTGCTGTTAGGTGAGGCCTATTGTCACAACATAAGCGTATAATACTGAATATATACACACACGATTCATTCAAACCTAAAAACAGCCCCCTCCTAAAGTAAGATGGAGTATGTTTAAAAGAAATGTAGATTTAAGAGCGTTATCGGTAATCGGCACTTCTCGCATTTTTGGTTTTTTGCTACGGTCCGATATCGACGCACACTAATGCACTACACACACGCGAGTTCATAGAATGACCAGTCTTGAGCCTTGGCGCTTATAATAATCAATCTCTAATATATTCTTCGGAGAAGTAATTTTCAAAAATCAACATGATGTAAATTTTAAAATTTTTAATTAAAAACCAAATCTCATAACAGTAAAACGGTTAAAATTGTATTTTTAATATGCAAAGTACAGGAAATAGTAAAATATAGGCACAGAGTATAACTTACAAGGAGACCCTCAGACGTGGGTCGGGGATTTCCATGATTTTTGGTGGGATGGTAGAGGGGGCACGAGGGCATCACAACTACCAAATATTAGGGTCAACTGGGCCCTCGTTAAAAAGATTTTAAGGGTCAAAGTTGGATGGGTAATTTATGTACTAGAAAAATTCAAAGTCGAATCGCCAACAAGCGGTAATCTCGTGGTAACGTGCTCGCCGGCGGGAACTCTGGTCTCGGGTTCGAGACTCGACAACTTATTTTTTTTAAATTATCACATTATTGTGTAATAATTTAAAAAAATAAAAAAAACCCCAATCAACGTCCCTATCCCGGGACGTCGGTCGCAGTCACACGGTCAGGCTCTCTGCGGGTGACACACTAAAGTCCCCGGTCCGGTCACCCGCGGACTCGCCTAGGGCGGCGTGAGGCGCGGATACTCGTATCTGCGCCGCCCGAGTCGCCGGTGGCGGAACGTGTGACCAAAGATTGATCACACACGAGCCGGCTTCTCCTTTCGTGAGATGACAGCCTCACAGAAGGCGGTGACCGCGTTCCAGTTCCTGACGCTGCTGAGCATCTCCCTAGTGATGGTCGGCAGGGTCCGGTCGGCACCGGTGATTGCAACGAGTTCACGGCGCTGCTCTGCCCACGAGGCACACACCTCGAGCCTGTGCTCCGTCGCAATAGCAGTGGTGGCAGGATGGTGTGCTCTCCCTCCTAACAAGCTTGCGCAGGTACTTGGCTATCGTGACCCATCAATACCTGCACCAGTCGGAAGGAATGTACCCCATGCTGCCGACCCAACCACCCCATCAGCACCAGCTGAAAGGACTCGACGGTCCTGATACCGTATTGAGGCTTCTCCAGTCCGATTGCCCAACGAGCAATGGCGTCTCGGCGGGCGTCGACCCGACAGGCGGCAATCACCTTGATTGAGGCTATATGTGGCTCGCGTCTCTGATACTCGCAGGTAAAGCTCGGCGAGTACCTCCGCCTGCAGGTCCCACCGGAGAATTCCGGCCAAGAGGCACGCTGCCTCCGTGGCTGCCGTGCAGTAGTCGAGTATGGCCCTAGTCGCCATGGCCATGGATGTCTAACAAGTCCAGTCAGAGATTTAAATCTACCCACTACAGAACTTAGTTATTAAATTTTGATCCACATTTTGCTACATATTTATTGCTAGTACAAGAAGAAAATGATTCTCTATGAAAAAATTATATTGTGTATGGTTAGTAATTATTAAACATTAAATTTGAGTTAGCTGATAATCTTCAGAAGATGAGGCTGCATAAATGTTCCGTTCGGATTTTTGATGTGAAATATCTATAGGCGGGGTGAACCTGATCGTCGCGTGGCATTAAAAGCGGCGTTAACGCCACGCTTTGCGGTAACGACTTCAAAATAATTTTGATGTTTCACGTCTGCCAGGCGTCCTAAGTGACGGCTCACTTCTCTTTTCGTTTACTCTTTTGAAACTATAAGTACCTTACAGTTTTGTCGTGTGTTCTCAAAGTCCGACTTTACACCACCTGCATACGGCCTATCATGACCTATGCCAGCGTGGTGTTCGCGCACGTAAAGCCACACGGGATCCACAAGCTACAGACACTACAAAAGCGCCGAGCTACGGGAGCACCGTGGTTCATACGAAACGTCGATCTCCACATCGACCTCGAACTGCCGACCATCAAGCAGTTTATGAAACGGTGCTCTCAGAGCTACTTTGACTCTGCCATGACACACCCTAACCAACTAGTGGTTGGGGCGGCTTCCTATAGACCCTCCAAAATCTCATCCATCCGACGTCCTCGACGAGGAGGACGACAATATCACACTCGCTCAACAAAGAGCCTACACGGCCCGCGAGGCCTTAACAAATAAATATCCGCGGTTCCGCCCTCGCCGTCGAGGTGCGAAACCGCGCCGCGCAAAAGTCACGACTAAAAACGTGGGCACGCCCACTTTGCCTCCAGCGACGCCCCAAGCCGAGGTCCGTTCCCCACAGGGGGAGCCCTTGGGCTATGTCGCTTAGCATACTTTTCTCCGGGTTGAGAGCCCTCAGCGCTCACCCATAGTCCGCGTCAAGCTGTCAAGGCCATCTGCGGCCAACAGTTGTACACACACAAAAAAAAAAATCGTGTGTGTTCTCTTTTTCCTTGCCTTGTAACCGATTTTGTTCCCAAGATACAATCTGCTTTTTCGACCCATCACCTAAAACGTAAAAAGATTCTATATTATTCTTTATAGAGATCGCATGAAAGTAATTAAAAGAATTAGGTAGTAATAAATACTTACGAATCAAAACCGATCAGTCGCAGTATACGCTCAAGTTCGTATTGTCGTCTTTTACGCTGTGAGCGGAGAGCTCGAGCAACGTGACCCTGCTCCGTTGAGCGCCAAGGCGCGACTGGCTTACGAACTTTTTTTTTTTTTTTTTTTGTGAGTGTTTAGCTGTTGGCCGCAGATGGCCTTGACAGCTTATCTCGGACTATGGGTGAGCGCTGAGGGCTCTCAACCCGGTGGCTTACGAACAATTATGCCGTTCAATTTATAGTAATATTTAAAATTTAATTACGAGGGTGACTATTCGTATTTCAATTTGTTTTTTTTTTACTGCTTCTACAATAGTCGAACAAATAGTGGATATTTTTTTAAATATTCCAAGGTTAGTATTATTCATAAAATTAAATGTTTTACAGGAGCCATTTTCGTCAAATTAATCTTAAGGAAATATTTTTTTTTTAGTTTTAAAAGGAAGAAATCTTGAATTTCATTTTATACATACCCAAGAACAGTAATTTTCCTAACATCTACAATTTTTTTCGAGCTGCCACGACTTATCGTTTATTCGTACCTGAACTTCAAAACTCAGCGTTTTCGTAAAATCTCATTAACTTAAGTTCAAAATACCCTTGCCTTTTAATAAAATAGTTACAATATTGAGTTATAATTCTGTACAAGCACAATATAAAGATGTGTTTAATGTAGTGGTTATATAAATTTTTAGTACGCTATTATGATGAACGAGTAACCAGTCCTCAAAAAACCACATTTTTGGGTTAACGGCTGCTTATTACCGATAACGCTCTTAACAAAATATGTTATGTAAAATGATTGAAATTAGTGATATGAATCTGTGATATGGTTAGTTGTATTAGGAACACGGCTGTACTGACTGTATTTAGTAAATACAGTAAAGTGTGGGAAAAGATTTAGGAGCGACTGATCGAGGCTTTACGGTAGACCAAAGAAAAGATGGATAGACTGTGTGAAGCATGACATGGATAGATAGGATAGGGAGTGTTCATAGGGATGACTTCTGATTAAACTTGATAGATAGGACCACACTGTTGACAGTTATCTGTCTACAGCCGCGGGCTGGTCCGTCCGGGGTAGCCGCAGCCGGGGTACTACTCTCGCAGGAAATCGACGTCCGAGTAATAGCAATTTGTTACTGCCCTTCATTCGATGAGCGAGAGACCCGAAAGCCCAACTTTCTGAGAGTGTTTGAGTGTGGTGGGTTTTAGTTACGCCTTTAGTATCACCGAACCTCATAGCACGCATTCACACTGCCTTCTTCGCGGGAGGCAGTGGCCTTGCAAAGATCCATAAGCGGCAACAACACTTACCCTCCAGTGTACTCTTTGCTCGTTTGCCACCATTTGCAATAAAAAAAGAAAAGCTTGTATTAACTTGTGAAGGAATAGAGCTGCAGCCATAACTTAAATGGACTGCGTTCGGTTCTCCCAGGACACCATAATAAGAGGAGCTGTCATAGATAAAATTACCATTTTTTTTTTTGGTTGAGTTGCGGTCGGCGCGCTCCTCGCACCACTCCGTACGGGGCGACAGAGGGGCGTAAGCACGCAACACCCGCAACCCACCCGAAAACCACGTTGCCTTCGTCGTTGGGCCGACCACCGGAGCAGGGTTACTTGACGTCAGTGGTCGGCCCGACGGAATACCCCCTATTGGGGTACCTTCCCATCGACCGACGTCCCCCCATCGGGGAGGACGTCGGTCTTTCCTCACGCGGTCGGCCTCTCGGCGGGTGACGGACTAATCCCCGGTCACGTCACCCGCGGCCTCGGCTAGGGCGGCATGAGGCGCAGGTAGTTGCGCCTACACCGCCCCAGTCGCCGGCGGCGGATCTCCTCATCGAGGCTGCGCTCCTCGCGCAGGCGATCCGCCGCCTCCTTCCGCGAGATCACTGTCTCGCAGAAGGCTACGACCGCGTCCCAATCCCCGACGTCGGCAGCTTCAGGTCTGCACCGAGATAAAATGACCATGAACGAAAATCACACGCATGAATGAGACCATAGCAAAATTATATACAGAGTTCATTTGAATTTGTTGACTAGTGTTATCAGTGCAGTCATTTTGGGTAACTTTGAATCACGGTTTAACTTTGAGCAAAGTAAAAAAAGATTAATAGATTAATTATATAATTAAAGTTTCCATTTGGAAACGTGTTAAACGAAGGGTTAAAATGACTTGTAGCAATGAAAATTAAAAATAAACTATCAATGTCATAATTTTGCAAATTGCCCGCCTTTTCCGTATTGAAGTTGTTGAAAGTGTTTGTTGCTCTAATTTAGAATCGTAACTAAATATCCAAAACTTAATCTTAACAGTGGGCTTAGCACGAATATTTGTATCAAATTATTCGTATCGTTATTGAGACCAATTTGTATGGAATTAGGTGCAGCGCCTCTATCGGACGATAGACGCACGAAAATATTTGTATTGTTATCATTACATATGTACTATAGTCCATAAAATATAGCTTGGTCTCTGTGACAGATGTCAACGAAACCAACGAAGTAAGTTTGAACGAGCGACATGTTTACAGTTTCATTTTGTATCAAATATATTTTCATTCTTTCCGTGTCAGTTTTATTGCAACTGAATTGCAATATATTATAAATATCAAAATATTAATATTCATGCCTAAAATGTACCTCGTAAGTACTGAAATATCTAGTAAACATTTTATACATAAATGACGCTTACGCACGTATAAATTCATACTGGACTGAAAATAAAAAAGAGATGGGACAGTCAATATACGTAAATCGATAACTAATCTTTATTAAATTATTCATAAACGATTTAACCCAATACAGTACCTATATAAAACTTTCAACATATTTTTTACAATTAAAACAGACAGTTACATTATAAAATACATAAATTGTCTTAATTAAACATTAAAAAACCACTTTTCGTCTCAGAGTAAATAATAATATTAATTACGCATTATTGTCAATAAACTAGACATATTTATTTATAAAACAGTCGTAATTGATCGATTGATCTAGTAACTGTCCCTATTTTGGTAAAAAATGACAAATGTTCTAGCAAGAACGCTCCACTGATGACGATAATAGTGACCTAGACCTTGATTGTACTCCTTTTGAATAATTAAAACAGTCAAAAAACAGTATTTGTTTGTAATTAATTCAAAAAGATTTTCATTGATAATATTTTAATTATAATAGAAAATCACAATTATAAAAATAAAGAGTTTTATCGATAAAAAACTACGGACTTTATCGTAAGCGTGACAGCACTAGGGGCAACTGTCACAGAGATCATCCTATATTTTATGGACTATAATGTATGAATCCTAATACTTAAAACATTCGAATAATAAAGGATTAAAACCTTAAAATCTGCGAATAATAAATGATAAAGAAAATTATATTCAAAGTTACGTATATTATTCATGATCGTTTGAAATTGACTTTTAGACGAAATTGTGGCAAGTTCTATTGTTTTTTTCGTAAACTTCTAGTGTTAGATGATGATGATGGTGAATGTGTTTAGGGTTGCCATCTGTACTTTATTGTAAAGTATTGTACTTTCGGGTAATTGTAATTTGTACTCTTATACCTTATGGGTATAATAAAGTACCCGGAAATACTTTATTTCGCATAGTGATTAATAAACTTAGTATCTGTACTTTAATATATACTAGCAACCCGCCCTCGCTTCGGTTATAGGTTATATTCGTTTTACCCGCGTAGTTCCCGTTCCCGTGGGAATACCGGGATAAAATATAGCCTAGTTTACGCCCTGATATTATAGCTTTCCATTGGTGAAAGAATTTTTGAAATCTGTCCAGCCGTTTTGAAGATTACCCGGAACAAACAGACAGACAGACAAAAAATTTTAATTGCTATTTTAGGCATAGGTGTCGTGCAAATAAGCGTGAGCATGAAAAAAGCCTATTATTTTGACATTACAAACAGACACTCCAATTTTATTTATTGGTATAGATATATGGTACAACTCGAAATAACCCTATACCAACATGTCTGACCAGCATGGTACAGTAAGTCAACGTCCTTCCTATTGGGAGATGGCTGTAGCCAAGCAGTAGGACGTTTATGAGCTGAGACGAGGCAACGACCCTGATGCAGTGATAACTACTTATCGAAATTTTCTAAAAATATATTTTAAAGTAAAATCGTATAACAAATCGTGCTTTATTTAGACGCAAAGTACTTTTTTCTTCATTCATTAAGCAATGTACTGTATTAACGCAAAAAAAAGTGGCAACCCTAATTTTATTAGAAAAATAAACTAACTCGAAAGGACACTATTTATTCAATGAAATAAAAATGCAATGAATAGGTATAAATCAGAATGTATAATATATCACAAATACAAAAACACAAATATAAAAAACGTTTAAAGTTACCCAAATCGATGCTGTCGGGGATATCCATGATCATGGATATGCCATGACCAATTTCCTTTTTTTTTGTATATGGCACTTATCCGCAAAATGTAGCATACCTATATAGATTAATGAAAGAATCATCTAATTCTTGTACAATAAAGCATAGACATAGTACAGTAATAACTAAAGTGACCATACGTCCCCTTTCGAACGAGACAGTCCCGTTTTCAAGTGGTCTGTCCCGTTGTCCTAAACTGTGCAAAAATGTCCCGTTTTAATTGATCATTTATTATACTGACAAGAACGTTTTTTTTTGTTTTTAGTCCATATTATAGTAGGTAACAATTGCTGACGTGTTCTTGATTTTTCAACTTTTAATTTCACAAGTTATTTTTCCAAGTGTCCCGTTTTGAATAAAAAACATATGGTCACTTTAGTAATACCCCGACTTACGCTACCCCGTTTTACGCGTAAGTCAAAGATACGCGATTTTCTCTTGGAGTGTTCAGGTCTTAGATTTACTTTTTTATTCATAAAATTTCCGGCCGGATAATGAAATGCACCTACAGAATAATGGCAGGACAGCAGGAAAAAGATTGAAACATCAAAAAAATGAAAATTATCTATTATCAGTAATTATTATATTCATTATTAACCCAAGAATAATAATTAGTACCACAGAAAATAAAATTACATTGTTCGTCTTAAAGTTTTGTACAACACAATTATATTTCGTAAGTAACATATATGATCACAAAATTATAATAAATTAATAACATTACTTACCGTGTTATGTCATTTTCCCGCCACAGAGCCATTTTCATGACAAGAAGGAGGAAAATGACAAAAATGCCGACAAAGGAAATGACAGGAAAATGACCACAGGCAAATGTCAAAAATGCACATTATATTTCTCATACATTCTTATAACAAAAATAACTACAAAATAATTAGGTGATGATTTATACCTTAATTCGTGAAAGTTTATTACAAAAAGCAGAATGATTTACTTACGGTTCACCTTTTAATTGCCTCACAGGTAAATGAAAAAGTGTATCAACTATACGCACGCACTTGACATAATCAGTCCACAACGCCGAAGAAACTGCCGACACCGCGTCTCTCTTCTCACCAACCACAAACACGGACACCGCGTCTATTTAGAATGCGCTCATTCGTTGTCCGCGACATTTTAAAACGCAGTAAATTCACATTTAAATTTCAACAGCCTAATGACGCCGTGATATATACCCTTAAATATTTTATGATATTTTTTGAGTTTAATATCATATCTTAAATAAAATATTGAACAGTTTTAGATTAATATGCATGTACAATATAAATATAGCCAAACTTTTATAATTTATTTTTAATTTTCCATGTTATTATCAAAAAATGTCACCAAAATGGAAAGTTTCACCGACAGGAAATATGACATCTAGCACTTTTTGTTTATTTTTAATATATGAAAACCAAACATATACTCACCAAAGTGTTTGGGTATGTAAACAAAGTATTGCACTACATTATGAAAATACTATTAAGTTTAAATATTACATTAGAATTAGAAAATAATTATGGGGACCTGTTTTGGCCGATTATCAAATATTGACCCATTACACTGTTAAGGGCGACACTTGACTTACTGACAGACCATTACTGACATGAAGAAACTGATAACTTGAAAAGATAATTATAACTCGACACTGGCAAAAATGGCTCGTATTTGTAGCTGATTGCCAAGACAAAAAAAGAAGAAGGCGGTAATTACAAAATGAAAATCAATTTGTGTAGATACTTATTTTTTATGGTAATAGTACATTACAGCTTTGAATCTTATGATCAGGCAAGTCTTAAAACTTTTAAAAAGTAGAGTGTATTAATTAGCTGGTGACAATAAGATTATACCATAGAAAGAATAAATAGTAACAACATATTTTATAATTAATAAATATTTGTAAAAAACAAACTAAGCAAGCTAGCTTTCAATTAAATAATACAATAGATAGCCAGGTTTGTACAATTTTAAGCTCATGAATTTTATTGTTTTATATTGTGCATATAAGTGTCTTTGATCATCAATTAGATAAAAACAGTAAAATTAAAGTTTTGATGCAGGAAAATTAAAAAATGTCTCATTCGTATCAATATTGAATTAATAATTACATAACAAAATATACTAAAAAACACATGATCTTTTTCTATAATACTGTAGATTTTCATTGGCCCTGGTGCCTTTTTATAGTTCCAGTTCTTCATCTACAGAATATTTGATTGCTAATTTATAAATTTTATTTATTGTAATAATTAAGCAAATACATGAATAACAGCGGTGCACAGAACAATTTTATTATTGTAGGTACCGCACCAAATGACTCTATAAGAAAATTATTTATTTAATAGGAGCATTTTTCATTGACTTAGTTGTAACAGGATTTCCGTTTACTTTACTTATAAGTTTGTTTCCTTGCCATACAGCAAAAAGATTATCATTCGTTTTTAAATCAACTTGCAATTTCTCCCAAATTTTTTTCTTAGGATTCAAGACATCGTCTGGTTCTCCAATTTCATAATTTTCGATAATAATTCTATCACCTGGTTTACTATCTTGAGGGGGTAATAAAGGTTCCACCTGTTTTGGTTCATCAACTGAGGCACATAGTACCATGCCCTTGGACTCGATACCTCGCATTTTGGCTGGTTTTAAATTACATAACACAATAACATCCCGATTCTGCATTTCATCTATAGGAACAAAGTTCACTAATCCAGAAACTATAGTTCTGGGTTCGGCTTCACCAATGTCAATTTTTTCGACGTAAAGAGCATCAGCATCTGGATGTCTAGACACCTCCACAATACGACCTACTCTGATGTCTAGCTTGGCTGGAGTTACATCATCGGCCACCACTGCTGCATTAGATTTAGCCTTTGTTGCAGATGGATAAGCTTTTCTGGTAAGTTCTTGAAGCTTAGGATCCTTGAATATATTCTGAATTGGTTCTAAGAGCTTATTAATTGCAGCTTCAACACTCATTTTTAAATCACCTGGATGAATGTCTTGTTTAGCAAATGCACTTTCTAAATCTTCAAAATTAGTAAATTCAATATCACCACCATGTTCAGCTGATCTATTTATTTTGAATGTTTCCCCTATTTTCATCAATGGAAACACAACATGTTTAGTAAAGGATAAAACACCATTCTCAGCAATGTTACCAGGTTCACAAAAGGCCCTCTTAAGTTTCTTCTTAACATTTGCAGGATTATCTAAAAGATCAATCTTGCTATCTTCCTCAGATGCTGACATTTTACCACCTGTAAGGCCTGGCACCATAGGATTCATTAAATGTACCCTTTTTGCATACCCGAGCTGAGGCAAATATTTTTCTGCTAAGGTAAATATTTTTCTCTGATCTACTCCTCCAAATTGAGCATCTACTTTAAGATATTCTTCGTCTAAGGCCTGAAGACCAGGATATAAAAGTCCACTGAGTAATGGGTGTTCCACTTGTTTCACAACTTCTGCTCCGGCCTTTTTAGCATCATGATCTGTTATTACTGAAGACATACGGTATACATCTAATGTATATTCCTTATTAAGCTGGTATTCTGTACCTCGAACGAATTTTAACTTTTCAATAGAAACACCAATTGATTGCAACATAGCCTTTATGGCAGCTTCATAATATTGAGTGCGAAGTGCTAGTAGCTCCCAAGGAGCTTTCATGTTATCTAAATAAGCATGTAAATCTGCAAATAATATTGTTACCTCACAACCAGCTTTCAAGAAGTCTGCTATTTTTGACATAGGTACAAAATATGCTACATGAGGACGGCCTGTAGTTGCTGTACCCCAGTAAACTTTGAGATCTCTTTGCTTGAGAATTTCTGTAAGCCTTTCATCACCGAGAACTTCTTGTAAATTACGAGTTATAAGCTGCTTTTTCTCTTCCCACGTAGCCATGATTGAATAAATCCTAAATAAAGATTTTGTATTAGGTTACATTCACAAAGTTATTAAATGAATAAAACTTCCACAGATTCTTTTAGATGCACTTACCTCTAAAGGTGGACTTCAATTATTCTATAGAATAATAGGCTTAACGATTAAATATTAATACATAAAACATAAATTTATGATGGAAGATATCATAACACGTATCTAAGTTTTGAAGTGTCTTGAATTGACTTACGAAATAAGGTGAAACATAACCTCTTTAAAAGAATATTGCTAAAAAACATTACAACAAGCCCTTTACTGGTTTATTACATTTAGAGACGCTGTAGTAATCAGCAATTAGAGTAACTAGTTAATTCAATTTAAGATTGTCAGCTGTTTTTAGCTGAAAACTAAAAAAATATTGTAAATTTTGACGCGAATGAAGTTAGTCGCAATTCAAAATACTTGTTACCAACTGCTAATTGGCGCTAGTCTCGCAGTGAATGCTCGCGTTTCCTGTCAAAAGCGCCATTGCGCATGACAGTCAGTGCGGCCTTGCAGACTGAGAGCGCTGCCAACAAAGGCCGAGTCGATGGGGTTACAAAAAGATTGTTAATTTGGACTTATAAAACCCTTTTGTTGTTGTATTTATAATTTTATATAGGTTGTGAATTTGTGATTACGGTTAAGAAAATGTGTGAATGATATGAATCGTGACGACTAGCAAAGGAGTCAGCTGGTCTACAGTGCGAATAGTGGATAAGAAATGGCGGCCTTGCCAGCAGGTGTTCAGTATGGGTTATCATCGGAGTCTAGTTATAAAGAAAACAAGGAACTAGTGTTTGTGAAATTAACGGATTCAGCACTGAAAGCAATTGAAGACTTTCTTAGGAATAATAGGGTAAGTACAATCGCCATATTGATATACCAAAATAAAGATAGGTAAGCCAACAATGTCAGGCGCCATACTTTTATTACAGTAATTGAAGTGAAACAACAAATTCTAAAGTTTTATGGCAATTTATATCGTTTTTTATTCTGTATAATTGGCGTTAAATCAAGTTCGCATAGTTTGCTCTGTTATATACACTCTTCTCCAATGTCACGCCACGTCAACATGTAGAAAATTTGCTCTGTTATTTTCACAGATTTACATTTCATACGGCTATAATTAGAGAATTCAGACTTATTGTTGCGGAATTCGTCATTTAACGTGGCGTTATGTTACAGCTCGTATACACTCTGAATCACTATCACAATAAACTCTCGTTCAAGATTATCAAATCAATTTTAAATAAAACATTCAAGATCAACAGGAATTGATGTTCTGGAAAACATCAAACAATAGAGGAAAATAAGAGTTTTGTGTATGCAAAATGCTTGACTTCGAAGTGATATAATTATGTCAAATATTTTAAACAATGTTAAATTAATTGATCTAACCAAATAAGTTCATATAATAAATTTAGAATAATGAATAAAACTGATATAGATTGAAATAGAATTGTTATCTTAACTGTACTGATTTAACTTATCAAATTTTCTTCTCTAATAACTTAAAACTACAAAAATAAGGATAATCCTTAGTAATTCATATTATTAAAGTCATTTGTATCAGAATAGCAGCAATCTAAAGATGAAGCTGCTGTTAAAATCACCTTCATACTAGTTGCCACTTCCAATCTCATAAAATACAGTAAAAGCTAGCTTGACATATTCTGTAATAAAATTCTTGACTGGTTTCCTTACTGGATACATCCTTCTTAGGTAAAAACTTCTCTGTATTTTCCCTATAAGTTTTTTTTTAATCTTTATTTAAGGACTTGGTACACAAAAGGATGCAACCAATATTATCCCTATAAGTTATAAATTATAACTGGACCAAATTATCTATAAATAGCAAAACTTTTTGTTGGATTTTAAGTTTATTTCATCATAAGGTATCTTTTGTTATATTCCATAAAATATTTTTCAATTTTCATAACAATTCACTTTAAAAACATTATGTATAGGTTTAATTAAATACATAAGTAGATTAAGACAGCATTCTTATCAATAGTGTCATTTAAATTTATTAATGTTGCTGTATGTAGTCTTACATTTTAATAAAAGATGGCGCTGTATGTTTGTTAATGCAAATGTTATGGTATAATTACCTATTTTGATAAAGCAATGATGTTGTTTACAAGTAAATTAGTATTCTAAGTACTGAACTCATTAAAAGGCACATTATGAAAATTAATCATGTCCATGACACCGATTTCTATATATTTTCATGGAATTATAAATATTTATGAAAGTATAAATTGGTGTATAATATCTATTACATGACACAGAATCTTGATAAAATCAATTCTCGTCTCATTTTACATTATTACTGTCGTCCTGCTCCTATCCCAACTACTTGGGGTCAACTCAATAGCCATAATTCTTCCATCGTACATATTGCAAAAGTATTGGCAATCGTTTTTAAACCAGCTGCCTGTCTGACAATAATTCTCCTATCCCTAAGATGTAATTGATAAGTTGATTTAAAGCTTAGTTGTCTTATACAACACTCACAAGCAATAAAAGGCTTAGTAGTATCCTAAACCACTATCACATGCTTTATCTTATTTTACATATAGTCTTTAAAATTAGGACAGAATACAATCCTATAAAATTAATATTGTATCATTCTTGTAACACTTGGGTAAATATCAGAAATGATTATAGGCTAAAAGGAGTAGATAGTAATGTAAAATATAGTAATGTAAAATAATGATAAGTAACAAGATTCATTATAGGTTATAATTATTGAATAGGGATACTATTATTTGATAATTACTTTATTATTTCATTGAAAAGTTATTATGTCTCTATGTGGCATTTTCCGTGTGGTGACGGAGTAAGAATACACCACCCCCCCTCTTGCCCGTGGGTGTCGTAAAAGACAACTAAGGGATATAATATGCATATAATATCTATGCAAGACTTCTCTTGCATAGATATCATAGATTTATTATAGATTCTTGCATAGGTTTTCAAAGGAAAACTCGAAACAAAACCCTATACCAACACGTCTGACCAGCGTGGTAGTCCAGTAGGTCAATTGCCCTGCCATAGTGGAGGAGGCCCGAGCCCAACAGTGGGACATGTATGGGCTGAAATGATGATGAATGATGATGTGCCATTAATACTGATATTAAAGTTTTTTGAAATTATTTACTAGAAATACTGGATTCATATTAATATCTTACATATTTTTTACATCTTAAGCATTAAAATTAAACAGTGTATGTGATAAGTATCAATTTAATTAGAATCCAAGTGAAAACCAACCCATTATTCAATGAACCTTCATTATAAAAAATATACATACATATTTCATGTTGATTTAATATTTTCAAGAAAGAGGTATTTGCAACCTAATGCTTTCCCATTTGTAACTTCTATATACTAATTAAATAAAAAAAAAAATGTTGAAATAGTAATTTAGGTGTCTAACCTATATTGAGTAATGTACATGTAACTTAAACTATCTTATATCTGGGTCATTACCTAACAAAATAAATGACCTATTTGAAAAGTATTTGTAAAATCAAATACTTCAACATTGTTCCACTTAGTTATTGAAACAAGGTTGAAATGACAATCAGAAAAAAATAATTTGACTTTATTTATCATATGGTCTTTAAAATCAATTGGTTCTCCTTCACCTATTAAGGGGCTCGTATGAACTAGACTGTACTTGTAAAAACTACATTGTGCATCTTAATAATTATTGCACTACTTACTATCTATTAATGTAATAATACATACTTTAAGTATGTCGTCCAATTTTATTTCCATCTTGCCTGAGCTGGCATTCAGAAAATTTTCTATAGACGACTTAATAAATCAGAGCTTCACAATATTATGCCTTACCCTTGTGAATGTTCATCTATCGTAGCAGTACCTGGATATCAGTTAGCTATTACCAACAAAATTAAACTCCACTGTTAAGTAAGCAGTTTTCTAGCACATTACTAAGTATATGTCACCTTATTTGTCCTATATAATGGCTTTGCCACTTATCATCATATAATAAATGCTCTTAAGACCTATGCCCAGTTACTTATAACATATTCCAAGCAAAGTGGGGCATGTGCTTGTGAAAGATAAAATCACCATCATCATGATTTGAATTGTGAGAGATAAATATAACAAATAAATTTGGAAAATTTATTATCTTTTTAATACATTAAATCTTGCATATTCCTAAGAGCTTATCTTTTAATTCTATATACATACATAACCTCACCCCTGCTTGCCAGAAGGGTAGCAGAGGCTATGGATTACCACAAGCCACGATCCTGACATACTTCCATTGCTTCATTCACACTCATCAAAGACCTCATGCATGCTCTGCAATTATGCATACGCTTAACATGACCTTTCACCAGCACATCTCCAATTTGATCCAGAAACATATGGCGTGGTCTTCCTCTTGCAACCGTCCCACTCACACTTGCTTTGTATACTTGCTTCCTCATTCTCTCTTCACTCCTTCTTTCTACACGTTCATACCACCTCAACGAAACGAGATCGAAAAAGGTATCTTTTTCAATCTTTATTACTAGTTCTTCATTCACTCCACAGTGCTCTCTTATACCACTATTCCTAATGTTATATTTCACTGCCATACATAAGTGTGGGCACTAACACTCCCCTATGTACTGCTAGACGTGCCTTCTACTATCATAACTAACCAGAGGGAAATCTCAGAACTTCTATTATATTTTCAAATTGTTCCTAATCATAGCAATAGCAACCGGAACTAACCTAGTGTTTACACATTTATACTTAACATCGACAATTTAACAACTTTTTGATTTTCCATAAAAGGATCGAATACCCTCATTGATTTTTTAATGTCTTACATTATGCTATGTTCATTTCAAAAATTGTTTACTATAGTGCTGCTACTTAATGGTTCTTAAAGGTTAATGATTGGAGATGATCTGCAGATAAATTAATTATAAGATTTAAATTAGAAGACGCTAATTATAATAAGTTGGTAATTCCACAATAATGTGATAATAACATAAACATAATGTTGTGATAATACCCACATAAACATAATGTTGTGAGAAAAGTTTTGGGTATTAATGTTAAAGGCTTTAGAGGTAAAGGAAGACCGAGGAAAAGATGAATGGACTGCGTGAGGCATGACATGGATAGGCTGGGAGTGACTGCAAAGATGACGTCTGATAGGACCGTATGGAAGAAGATGACATATTGCATCGACCCCAAGTAATTGGGATAAGAGCAGGATGATGATGATGACCCACATAAACATAACAGATATAAGTATTGGTTACAAGTGACTTAAAGAAGTTTAAATAAGTTGGATAGGATTTCTAAATTTCTTTTTGCAATAAGTTACTGTATATTAATAGATAAACAATAAATTAAAACATCATGTTCTTAATAATTGAAATATTTTAGAGTATTAAATAACATAAATATAGTTTTTTTTTGTGGTTACAGTGTAAGCATACTACTCACCACTCCCTCTCTTGCCCCATGGGTGTCTTCTATATGTATAAGGAATATAATATGCATATAACATTTATGCAAAAATGGGACAAACTTGAAATAAACCTTTTATCAACCTGTCTGACCAGCATGCAATATCTAAAATTTTTTGGCTGTAAAATTTGTTGATTTTTAAACCTATTATAATAGTTAAATGTATATTATATTTATAACTGAATTTATATTATATTCCATAAACATAAACATGTTTATAAATTTTTAATTTTATTTTATGAGAACAGAACATCTCATTAAATATAATTTCACATTACTTGCTGCATGCTCATAAAGATACTAATTTAGATGTTCTACTAGAAATCAAAATATTACAGATGTTATTAGATATACCATGTACTTAGTTTAAGCACAGTGAAAGTTAAAATAAAAAGTAGGTATCTAGTCTAATTTCATTAAATTAATATTGTTAAACATAACAATTATAATTGTTTTTTAAAATTATTCTGCACATGGACCTACTTTTCTTACTTAAATATTTGCAGCTGTATTTATTATACTAGATGTAATAAAACATTATAGGAATAACAGTTTCTAGTGTTTATATAATACAATTAGAGTTCATAATAATATTTACCAGTCCTGTAATGAGTTAATATGATGGGGCTTTACCAACTACTTTCTCATGGAGTCATAAAAAGCAACAGCATTCTACTAGGAAACTTATAACACCAAATTCAACCTAAAGTATTGCCATTATGCCTTAAAGGTAAATTTTTAATATCCGACATCAATAAGCTGATAGATCATTCATCATCATCGCAGCCCACATACTTCCCACTGTTGGGCTCGTGCCTTCTTCACAATGAGAGGAAATTTGATATACCATGCTGGTCAAACATGTTGGTATAGGGTTTCACTTTAAGTTTTCCTTCTCTTGCACAGATGTTATGTGCATATTATATCCCATATTCGTCTTTTACGACTTCCACGGGCAAGATAGGGAGTGGTGAATTGTATTCTTACTCCGTCACCACACGGATAGATCATTGCAGACTTGTTTTTTTTAAATAGAACTCCTTTCGTCATAAACCTAATACTCTAGCCAGGTTAGGATTCAACCCATCTGCTAAGTCTGACGATGTTGGCATTACTCACATAGAGCAGTTCTTTTTCTGATACTTGGACGTTGATAGGCTGAAGGAGATATTAAAAACTATGATAGAGCTTAATAATAAGTGATACCTGAATGTAAACTATCTTTTTTTGTTCAATAGTAAAGCATGTCGATGTGTGTGTCAAAGACAAGATGACTGATCCTATCCTCACTCTTGGGCTTAGTGTTACATCTTTTGGTATCCACCGCTTCTTGTTTGCCTGTTTTAGTGGTACTTCACTACTACACCAAATCATCATCGTCACCCTGCTCTTATTCCAATTACTTAGTGTTGACACAATATGTAGTCTTCCTCCATAGTACATGGTTTCTTTTTTTTTATGGGTGGGCTATGGTAAGCGCACACGCGGTCCATTACGTCTGGGGCGAAAAAAGGACGGCGCGCAGATCCATAACCCACCCGTACCAATGTCGCCTTCATCCTTAGGCCGACCACCGGAGCAGGGTGACTTGTCAGTGGTCGGCCCGGCGGAATACCCTTCCGGATACCCTCACCTGTCGACGTCCCTGTCCCGGGACGTCGGTCGCCATCGCGCGGTCAGCCTCTCTGCGGGTGCCGGACTAAGGTCCCCGGTCCGGGTCCATAGTACATGTGCCAAATGTTTTGGCAATCGTTTATAACCAGCCTTCCATTTGACGTCGACCACCCTTAGGAATGAACAGACTGCAGATACAGATGGCCCAGGTGGATGTGAAGCTCCTAGTAGTTTTTACCAACAGCCATGAACAATTTTAGGGTTCGTAGCATTCGTAACAGCATTAAATTACTCCTAATTTGATTCGAAATAGCATAGATATTGCAATATCTAACAAAAAAGTTATTGTAAACTGTTTCTGTGGGCAAATATATATACTATCATAGTTTGTCATTACCTATTACATTTCACATCCAGGATATTATAATTTTCTACTTGTTTCATAGTTTTAGTTTGGAATCTTGTCTTTTATTCTTTTATATAAATATAAATTCGAGTGGTACAGCAAGCTACTCTCGCGTTTAAATCTAATTTCGCAAACTTTATATCAGGTAACTGTATCAAAACCAGTGTTTTGTCATATTTTGACGATGTCTGTAAAGGTGAAAGTTTCAAATGGCTTTATTACAGCAGCGCTTTACGAAAATAAATTAAAACTAAATTGTTCATTAGACTAGATTAATACATGGCGAAATTTTAACAATTTGCAAGCCTCTAACCAATTACCAATTACGTAAGTGGATAGTATTTTCAACAAAATACATGTTAAAAACACCACGTTCTGTAATCTAATTTTACCTAAAAGAGACACGTGACCTTCTTAATTTCATTTAATACAACCCAATCGTCTTGCTTATTTTTTTATTTCATTACCCTTAGTGACGTACGTCTTTATCAAATAGTCCGTGATTAATGAATTTGAGGTTCACGGCTATAAAAGGAATGTTCTAAAATAAATATGCTTACGTATCCTTTTAATAGTAGACTACACTTTGGATAATTTACGAGTTATAAGAATTAGATATTAATTATGCTTATTCTCTGAGAATTGACTATTTCTCGTAATTTATGATTCGCTGTGATCCCATTCGCATAGAAAAATGCATTAGCCATTCGTTCAGTCGGTCATGATTAATGATGGTAATAATTTTTAACTGTGAATTACATTTGCAGTTCATTACTGCTAGTTGCTAATGAATACATTCCACATAGAGTTACATAATTTTTGTTTATCCATTAAAACTAGCCAAGTCATGATAATGTAGTTTTTAATCACGTAATATATACGAGGGGTGATCCAAAAGTAATGATAATCAATAATAAACACAATGAATAAAATAAAAAAATATATTTATTTCTCAACATAGTCTCCTAGCAAGTCTATACATTTAGTCCATCTCTTTTCTAAACCTAAAATTCCCTTACAAAAAAAATCTTTATCTTGACTCTCAAAAAAGTCCTCAACCGCGGCCATCACGTCGCTATCATCATCAAATTTCTTGCCTCGGAGGTGTTCCTTGAGTCGTGGAAAGAGATAGAAGTCACTGGGGGCTAGATCTGGTGAATAGGGGGGGTGTTCCACCAACTCAAAGCCCGCTTCCTGAATGCCAGCCATGGCAATTGCAGCTTTGTGAACAGGTGCGTTGTCTTGATGGAACAACACTCCAGCCCGCAGTTTGCCTCGCCTTTTCTCCTTAATAGCCTCCCGCAATCTTCTTATTTGTTCTGCATAGTAGGAGCCTGTAATAGTGGCCCCCTTTTCCAAGTAGTCCACCATGATTATTCCTTCAGCGTCCCAAAAAACAGACGCCATAACCTTCCCTGCTGAGCTTGACACTTTGAATTTCTTCGGCGTCGGTTCATCGGATCGTTTCCATGTCATCGATTGTTGTTTTGTTTCAGGATCAAAATGGTGGATCCAGGTCTCGTCCATGGTCACAAAACGTGACAAAAAATTGTCCTTGTCTGCCTGGAACTTTTCGAGATTTGCTCTTGACATGTCGACTCGTTTCTTCTTTTGCTCGTCGTTTAACATTTTCGGTACCCAACGCGCGGAGACCTTTCTCATATGCAATTCGTTCGCAAGGATTCTTTGAATGCTGCCATATGAGATCCCTGTGACCTCAGCTACATGCCTGATAGTCACTCTTCGATCTTCCAATACAACTTCTTCAACTTTTTTCACATTTTCTTCAGTGAGGGACGTCGATGGGCGTCCTTCGCGGTGTTCGTCTTCCGTCGATGTTCTTCCCAGCTTAAACTCCTTAGCCCAGCGTGCAACTGTGGAATATGGAGGAGAAGAGTCCCCTAATGTTTCCACCAAGTCGCTGTGTATGTCTTTGGTAGACATTTTTTTCAAGCAGAGGTATTTAATGACAGCTCTGATTTCGTGTTTTTCCATTTTGATGTTCACTCCTTGACAGTCCGTATTCAAATGAATGTAGCTCCCGGGAATTGTGGCCTATTTATATGATTTTTTTTTCCTGAACTAGTGGGTAACTGAGCAAGTGACTGAAATTTTTTTGTATTTTTGTGTGCACTAGAAATAACTGATTATCATTACTTTTGGATCACCCCTCGTACTTCTTTTATTAATCCCAGACGCAAAAAGGGGGGTGTTATAAGTTTGACGTCAATGTCTGTGGCTCTCGAATGAATGCAATAATTTTAATGCAATTTTTTTTATATGATAGCTGAGTGGTTGCTTTACGATGGTAGCCATTTGGTAAAAAAATATCTAACAGTACGAAGAGTTTCTTATCCAAAATGATGTTGATTTGCGATATGGAAAGGTGTTAATTAAAAAATATTGTTATCAACTTAGTAGTCAGCTCTTTTAATGTACCAATTAGTCTCATTATTATCGCATAATAAAACTTTATTTGAAACATCCTATCAGCATATCGACCGCAACTGTTGGAGACAAACCTCCGCAATAGATGATAATACTGTACTATCCATATAAGGTTATGGTAATATCCGTACAAGGTTTTATTTCGAGTTTTTCGTCACTTGCATAGATGCTATATGTGTGTATATCCTTTAGTCGTCTTTTAAGATATCCACGGGCAAAGTAAGGGGTGGTGAATTGTATTCTTATTCCGTCACTCCACGGACGAGGAAGGGATTACGATACTTTTCTGAAACCGTCACAACATAGTTCACAATGGAACATAATAAATGAACTTTTCGCCTCTTTCTAATGTAAACCGTTGTTCGCTATATAGGAATAATTTTACAATGTACAGAATTGTACATGCATACTGGTTAATG
The DNA here is from genome assembly GCA_032191425.1 of Lymantria dispar. Taxonomy (NCBI): domain Eukaryota; kingdom Metazoa; phylum Arthropoda; class Insecta; order Lepidoptera; family Erebidae; genus Lymantria; species Lymantria dispar. The sequence goes on along the minus strand of CM063452.1, from coordinate 22,103,278 downwards.
GCACATTATATTTTTATGATTAAAGGTTGCAAACAATGAACTACCTAAACCTTGCTAAATAAAAGAAACAACTCTATTCTTGTAATTCCAAATAAATTAATAAAGAAACAATGGTCGTCAGACGTTGCTATCAAAAAATGGAATATTGTGTTTCATTTGTCCAGTCCAAGTAAGTAATAGCAGACATTGTATCGGTCGATTTTTATATTTAACCAAATACATTTATTACACAATTTCACATCGTACTTCAAGTAAAAAATGTTGGTCTGAGACGTGTATTATTTCATTGTGTTTCGAATAGTGACGAATTAAGAAAGCGATGGTCCCTCCCCTTTTTTCTCGTGTGTACTGATAACTTCACTGCAAGATAAGGAAAACTTGAAATGAAAACCTATCATAACTCGCCAGTGTGGTGTACTAGATCAATTGTCCTATTAATGGAGGGAACGCTTATTTAGGACATATTTAACTTTTAAAGAACAATTGTAAGAGAAAGTATAACATAGTTTTGATGAAATACTTTTGGACTATGATTGAATTTAATTAATCCTGTTTTTATCGTAACCCACGAGTATTTCTATTTAGGTTGAATATATTGTTAACCCTCCCCTGAGTTCAAACGTCCAAATGTCACAATTTAATTAGCACGATTTCTATCACAATAGAAAAGGAAAGGTGTGATAATAGTACAGTTATTTGATGTGGAATTTGTCTTTTAGAACTTAACTTATTTTCTATAAACTTATAAATAATGCTAGGCGTGTGTGGGTTTATTATACAATTTTACATTTTAATAATGTTATCAATAGGAAAGAATTTTTGTTTCACTTCACGCCATTGGATACAAATTCACTTCACTTCATTGGATACAAATTTATGAGGATCACTTATCGAAAATGCCGTATGTAATGATATTCTTTTTATATAAAAAATACCTATTGCAACAATGCATTAATTAGGCTTCACTTACAAAATTATACCTATCGCAAAATGAATGATGATACAGAGTTCAAAAAAGTACTTAAAATCGTTCGTCTACGATATCATTCATCTACGATAAAATTCACAATACCGCTAAAGTATTTGGCGCATTGAACGAACATTTAATATTCTTATTATATTCGTGATGTGTAATATTTATCGTAAAGAATCGGGTCCAAGACAAGTTTTTAAGGTTTTGCTGTTCATTTCTCTTACGCTGCGTAATCAAATATGAAACTAATCTAAAACATGAGTACCTACGTATATATAATGTATAAGAAGGCTTACAGTAATCGTATTTCATACGATTTTTGTATATTGAAACTGAATAAATTATAATAATTATTATCGGAGTTAGCAAATATTTGCATAATATAATCCTTGTCCGATGCACAAAGATATTCAAAAGTAAAAGGCTCAAAGAACACTAAAAAAAATTTCGTAATACCTGCACTATTTAAAAAAATTGGTCGCCGAACTGATTATGATTCTTTCGACCCTGCACGTGTTTAACAATGATACACGTATCTTTTGTTGGTCTAAGAACACAGTTTGAAGAGTACTGTGCTTAACAATTATCAGCACTCTGTTTATTCTAACACAATCAAATTTCCCTCAAAACTTCCAACACCGTACCGCAGGTTTGGTGGCCGTTTTTTTTATTTGCCACCTTGTGAGCGTGCCACCTGGCTTTTTTTTATGCAGCTATCGGCATCAATCACTGTTGTATGCCGCAGAAGTAGTCCAGTGTATCTTTTTAAAAAAAATAGTCCCTTGATTAAATGAATCATAACGTGTTGCAAGAATCCCTCGTTGCTTATTAGCCAATTTTGTAGACTCACCCAGATCGCATATCACTTTTATTAGAATAAATGAAATGAATCGAATAGTCAGAGGCACTACTAGTCTTGCTTGTAAATTAAGTATTTGTTATGTCACGTGCGTTGTTGAAAAATAGGTATCTATACCGGATATCCTCGTATTAAAGTGTGTCGTTAGTTGCAATTGGGTATGGTATTCATAAAATATATTAAATTGCTAACCTTGTTAAGTATTTGTAAAACATCATATAGGTATTATCTACTTGAATAAATTATATAAATCTAAGTTATATAGTGATTAAAAGGCTTTTGAAATATCGTTTGAGAATTATTATTATAAGACAATAGAAGTGTATTATAAAAATTACATCTTGTTGCATACCTAACCCTCAGCACAAAATAAATGTAGATAATTTTATCACTTCTGTTTGATATCAGGGTCACCTTAGTTGTAAAATAAGACTTCGGCCCGCAACAATGATGAAAGTAAAAACAACATTATACAGTGCATTTGTATTTTAAAATCTTGAGAGATTTGTTCGGAACCAATGTGTTTCTTGCTAATAATCTGGTAAACTTTGAATCGTCCTATCGAATTTGATCTTTAAATCGATTATAATAAGAGTTATTGTTGGCACGTGATGGGTGTTGACGTCTGCGTGACGCTGAACACGGACTATAGGGCCCGAGGTCGTCGCACCCTCAGTCCCCCGAGCCTAAGCACCTGGTTGTCCCTAAGCTAAGTTACTTGCGAACAGATGTTAGTCTCGAGTAAATATCGCCCCATGATCTATTTATGTTCTCTTGCTTTCGACTATAACATTTGATTCTTATCTTATTGTCATGAAAGCTATGGCTATATTTCATAGACACTGTTTAAATTGAAACATGTCAGCAATTATTATCATAACATTGATTTAGACGTTTCAGGTATATCTTGGCTAATAGTGTAGTATTTCATTTACAAGTTTATTAAAAAGAAAAACGCTTGACAAGCGAATTTGATCTGTCTTTTTAATACGAAAATTGTCAAGTCAAATACTTACAAAACATCGCTGATCGCTCATCAGTGTAGGGTAAATAGGTACGTGTAAATAATACATGCTTGTATATTTAGGATCTTATTGTTACTAAATTTTAATTACCGCATGGTTCGTAGGCAGGTTAATTAAGTATTTTTATGTGTCCTGATCGGCAAATTAAATTACTTAATAAATATAATTACATAATATAATGATAAATTATCACAAATTCAGCTCCATATGCATATTCCATACATAATATTGCATTACATGGACAGTAATTTCAGTTTAATCTTCTCTCCTCTAAATACATGAAAAATCGACATAAATTGTCTGTATAATCTAAATAACTGTCTCTAATAACAACCAGCTGATAATCCTATAAAACTGAACGCTGTGTTTTTATAAACTCTATTATATAAATAGAAACTCAGTTTTCTAATCCGATGTTGAGATTAGCGCATTCAGGCAAACCTCTTAGCTTTCAAGATATTTATGTAAAAGGTGCTTACATGCATGGATATCAGTAAACCCTCATGGTGAAGATGAGGTAGATTTAAGTGTACTGATTATGAGGAAGGATAATTCACTACCAACCTGCCGTATAATAATTGAATATTATCAAACTTGTAAGCTACCACAACAATAGTCCAAAAAAAAATTAAATTTTAATCCGATAGATGCCTTATCTCTGAACAAATCATCTTTGGAACCGCTTAAACCTCGTAATTCCATTCCTAGTGGACCAGGGCAGTTAGGAAAGTTAGAAATGCGTCTCACCTTAACTCATCTACTGCACTGTGTCGTACAGTCAAACGAAACAGGACTTCCTATTTTAACAATAATACATATATGCCAGCTTTAATAATAGTTAGCCTACTAATAACATCCCATAAGTAATTAATTAATTTACAACATCTAAAATTGTAATATTGTACGTGAAAATGTAGCCGTTGCACTACTGTTCGTAATAACTAAAAGTAATGTGTCGACAGTCTATCTTCGTAAAAAATAAACCTCTTTAAATTAACATACTAGTCCAGCTGATTTTAATGTTCAACAAACTATGTATTGCTGCTATGTATAGTATAACTGAAATAATAATTATTTCAACGCCTATAAAGCTGTTAAACCGCGGTGACCATAAAATAGCAATAAACTCTGAACTGAAATGGACATTATACGAATCATTTGATGTTTTATGTTGACTATATTTGTTTATGGCTAATGGGGATACCGCTCCATAGAATACACACATAGGGATGTGTGGTTAACAAAGGGCAGCTATGCTTATGCAATTAGGTTACATAGGCCAGTTCACGAACCCACTTTTGATTTTTCCTTTTTAAAAGTGATACTTTAAATTTGCTACTTCAATAGTGACTAATTTGCAGTGACAAATGATATCGCCAACTCATTTTAATTGGTTTTGTCGTTGACCGGCTCGGGCACCACGGCCTCTCCTGCTTACAGAGTGCAGGTAGAATTCCTCGCCAATGCCAGTCTCAATGATATCCTCCGTCGGGCTTTTACCAGCGCGAACTGTGCCGCTGTTTTAGAACCTTGCGGCCTAGTTCGCGCTGATGGTAAGAGGCCCGATGGTATGACATTAATTCCGTGGAAAATGGGTCGACCTTTGGTATGGGATGCAACTTGTGTTGATACCCTAGCGCCGTCACATCTTCCCGGAACTGAAATTGAGGCTGGAGCGGCGGCTGAATCAGCAGAGAACCTCAAAAGGCGCAAATACTGTACTCTAGACAGTGTATACATATTTGAGCCTTTTGGGGTAGAAACTTTGGGACCGTAGGGGCCTGGCGCCCATAATATATTTAAAGATTTAAGTAAACGCCTTAATGAAGCGACACGTGACCGGAATGCTGGGCTTTACTTGGCACAGAGGTTAAGCATTGCCATCCAACGTGGCAATGCTGCAAGCATTCTGGGCACGTTACCTACTGGCAGCGGTTTATTTGAATAAGTATTTGTCTCCTATTTTGAGTTTTTAGACCGCTTAGTTTTCTATTACTATTATAAAATTTATAATAAATTTTATATTAGACATTTTAATTGACTAACGTTTCTTTAGTTACTTTGACATACATACCTGCCCAAGTTTATTTTATTACCCTGTCTATATCAACTAATATTGTAGTTTAATGCTAAAACAATTGTGGAAACACAGAAACTGTCATGTAAACAAAACTTAATTAATAATGATGATAATAATGTATTATACATGTCACAGGCCATCCAGTGATAATTATCAGAAATACAAAAACAAAATATCTTAAGGGTGTAGATCGTGAAAATCACCGAAAAGAGTGTTACGATTTTTCAAATTTAACCTATTTACATATGATTGATATCAATGATAATTTGTATATATTACAATCAAAGACCAATAAGTATGTTCATGCTTATATTAAACTCTTAAACCTAATAGTTGTTATATAATAAACGTCAACAAACGCACAAAATTGAGTAAAAATGCAAAAACATGACTTCGTATTTTTCAGATTTAACCCCATAAATCAACACAAATTGATAAAAAGAAACACTTTTTGAACACTGAAGAAACCAATAAGTATAGCTGTATACTTCTTTTTATACCTTTACAAACAAAGACTTCCTCTTTTAAAGCCCTAAAATCTAGATATATTTTAAGGTAAATTTTTCATACAAAAATGTATGGGTAAAACGTTCGTTTCATTCGTGCAATCTCGGTGGTCAAAAGCGGCAGTTCCTTTCTGTAAGTGAACGCGACACCACGCTTGTCGGCTGCAGACAGCAGAATTACGTATTGTGAATTTGTGTTTTTTGTAAAAAATTGTAAGTATAACATTTTTATAATTAATTTATTTTCAGTTATTAGAAAGTATCGATATAATGAATGTCTGAAAGAAAACCATGATGGAACTAGATATAAATCGTAAAAAATACAATATCTACACTAATAGGTATTATAAAGAGGAAAGATTTGGATTTTTGTATGTAACGAATAAACTCAAAAAGTACTGGACCGATTTTAATAATTCTTTTATCATTCGAAAGCTACATTATCACTGAGTAACATAGGCTATTTTTTTCGCAGGACTGATTGAATTTGAGTGTCATGCCAGGGAAAAGAAAGTTTTGTACGCATTATAAAAATATGAAAGCCAAAAGATCTCGGAATAAAATGTAAGTTCCTCCCTACTTATTTATTATCGCATTTGAACAGGGTACATTACAAAGCTAATACAATATGTCATATGATTTAGATCGCCCGATTCAGACATATACCTACAATAACATGTAAATATTGGTTTGTATTATCTATATCTATACTGATAAATAAAATTGAAGTATCTGTATGTAATATCAAAATAATAGGATTTAAAAAAAAAAAAAGGCGATACGGAGTTCGCCGGGTCGGCTAGTATTGTCTAAATATCAAAATGTGAAAGTAGGTAGGCGACAGCGCAACTTGGTCGACATACCTATACCACCAAACAGACGCGAGGCGCCTAGCGTCTGGCTTAGGGTTGTACAAAATAAATAAAAAGTGGATAATATTGATGAATAATATTTCCAGTATTGAAAATAAAGAAAACCTTGGGGCCGAGACTGAGCAACAATGCTACGCGCTGTATAGAGGTAAGTTGTTATACGTAATTCTTGTAGACTTGTTACATAAATAAACAAACTACTTAGTTAGTGATGGGCGAAGACAAAATCTCAATACCTACCTATAGATTTTTTCTTGCAATATTTATTATTTTCATCGAGAGACAAACACCTTAGTACCGAAATACTTCTCAATTACTTTCTCAAAAGAAAATTTACGTTCAAATAGGTGACGTCATAAAAAAACAATACCTAATGCGTAAAGAAATTATAATTTCTATTCATCAGGAACCTAATATTGTATTAAATTCTTTTGCATTTTTTTAAATTTTTAATTATTTTTTATAAAAAAAATCAAGCCATTATCTTTCTTTACAGGAACTAGTTATTGAAAACGACCAAGAGGGAAAGGTGGATGAAATGGAAGTTGGGCGTAGAGTTGTAGACGTTTCTTTTTTTTTTAAAGCTCTTCAGGCCATAGGGGACCACGGTCCAATGGATTGTAAGTTAAGTTACCTCAGTATAATAGGTGAAGTAAAAGTTGGTCTGGACTCAAAACTCATCATGAAATGTAGTATGTGTAGTATGAAATTTACTGTGTGTTTGATTGAAAAGAAAGAAGATAGAATGGAAGTGAATCATCAAATTGTATCTGGTATCATATCATCTGGTGGGAGCTACTATCAGTTAAAAACATTAACTGCCGCAGTAGCCCTACCAATCATGTCACCTTCATTATACAATGAAATTAATAATACGGTTTGCGATTGGTGGGAAAAGACAGCAGCATGCGATTGGTGGGAAAAGACAGCAGCACATTCCATGGCAGAAGCTGTCAAGGAAGAAGCGGAGTACGCAGTGTCTATAGGTAGTGTTGATAAAAATGGTACACCATTAATATCTGTTGCTGTTGACGGTTGTTGGAGCAAGAGATCTTATGGTAAGAATTTTTCCGCCTTGTCCGGCGCAGCTGCGATAATTGGCATTAAAACTAATAAAGTATTGTTTTTTGGAGTTAAAAATAAATACTGCGTAGTTTGTGCACGAGCCGCAAAGAACGACAGTCAGCCCTCGGAACACCGTTGTTTCAAGAATTATTCGGGATCATCTACCGGTATGGAATCGACCATAATAGTTGAGGGTTTAAACGTTCCATTGTTGATCACGGTGTAATTTATAATAAATTTGTAGCAGACGGCGATTCCAGTACTTATAAAAAAATATTAGATTCGCGACCGTACGGTAATTTAACAGTAGAGAAAATTGAATGCAAAAATCATCTTTTACGAAACTACTGCAATAGCTTGGAGAAACTGTCGAAAGACACTAAGTATCCTTGCGAATTGCGGAAATTCCTAAAAGAAAGGTATTTGCGTTTAAGAACGGGTGTAAAATGCGCTATTAAATATTGGGGCGATCAAAATCAGTCACTCGAAGAAAAAATAAAAAATCTTAGTGAAGATATCCTAAATGGTCCACAACACGTATTTGGTAATCACCAATATTGCAAAGAGTATTTCTGTAGACCTGATACTCGTCGAATAGAACCTGTTGGGTTGCTTCCAGCAATTGTTGGATGCGGATTAATGGACGCGGTACACATTTTAAGTAAAAGACTGTCATATCATTCTAGAAGTTTAATTCATAATTGTACAAGTAATATAGTTGAAAGTTTTAACGCAGTGATTGCCAAATTAGTAGGGGGTAAGCGTGTAAATTATTCTTCCCGTGGTTCTTATGCGGGCCGATGCGCAGCTGCTGTTGTGTCTTTTAATACAGGATCGATTCATAGTAAAACTCATGAAGTAATATTTAAATCTAGTCCTAATCCTTTGATCGCGAAAGTGGAAAATTGTAATCGTAGAATCCGTTTAATTGCTAAACCTAAATTAAGATTGAAAAAGAGCCACAGCGCTATATCGAAAGACGCTCACTATGGACCAAACTGCGAAAAACCTGATCTGGGTCCAGAATTATATGAGAAAGCCAAGTCATCTTTTTTAGCCGATTTAAAGTTGTCTTGTGCTGAAAGAGAGGAGCTTGAAAGGTCGACCCATTTGCAAAGAAGTAGTTCTGAGTGGATGAGTACAAGGAGAAAATTACTAACCTCATCATCGTTCGGGGAAGTTTGTAAAAAACGAGAGAGCACAAGTTGTGCTGTTCTTGTTCGTAAAATCGTTTATGGTAGTAATATCTCCAGTTTGCCTGCTGTACGGTACGGTATCGAAAACGAAGAAACCGCAATTAAACAGTTAGAAATTCAAGAGAATATTAGTATACAAGGTTGCGGTTTGTTCGTCGACGATCAATATGAATTTCTTGGTACTACACCAGATGGCATTTATGCAAACGGTTTAATTGAAATTAAGTGCCCACATTCTTTAGCTGGCATGACTCTTGATGAAGCAATGGCCAAACATACCTTTTGGGTTAAGGACAAGGCTTCCAAGGGTTATGTCATAAATAAAAATCATAACTGGTATTTCCAAATTCAGGGACAGGTACATATTACTAAAAGAAACGTTTGCATGCTTGGCATCTGGTTTGGTGCTACTGTACCTATGAAAGTTTATATTATAGAAAAGGACGACATATTTTGGGAGGAGAAAATGGAGATGAAATTAGTTAGGTTTTATTACGATTGCCTACTTCCAGAATTAGTTGATCCTCGGCAGTCACGAAGCATGCCCATTCGTGACGCGCCCAGTATCATAGAGGCTATGAAAGAGAGGAAAGAAAGAGCTTTACATGTTATGAAAGGGAAGAACGCCTAATGATTTTGAAAGATACAGGTAACTTAACTACCCAGCCAGTCGATTCACGTAAACACGCCAGTCCAAAAGTCGTTTTAACGTAGGAATTTAGAAATCGCCTTTTGGTTTTCTGTTTTAAACGCACTTACTTATCTAGTCTTGGATTGTCATAAATCTTCCAATAGCTCAATTACTATACAATTTCTGAGTTACCTGGTGTAAAGAATCATAAAAATTGGTTCAAAAATACAGCGAATTGAGAATTCTCCTTTTTTTAAGTCGGTTAAAAGGGCTAAATTTGCACAAAACGAAGTGACGTCACTGCGCTACGGTTTTTATTACTTACGTGAATCGGGCAGCTGGTAACGTTTTCATTCTGATAGGTTTTGTGATAGCCATTGATTTTATCATCAAATTAGCAGAAATCAGAACTTGATCCGTAATCGAATGAAAAACCATTAGAATTTTGAACTCATATTTCGTTATTGTTTAATTACATACTTTTAATTAGTATATTAATAATTTACAAACTTCTGTTAAAATTAGTAAATAAATGAATTATTTACTAATTTTTGTACAACCCTAGCACGCTTTTAGGATAGCGAGTAATGGCGACTCATATTTGTTATTGTGTAGTAAATAAATCATTTTTATACTTGTATTTCATTTATTGACATTTTTTTTAAAACCCTAGGATTTTTTTTTAGATATCGACGAGGTGATCGTAAACAAAAAGTAAGTATTTGAGTTTACGCAATAGGCACATTTCCTTGCGTAGAGATAAACACACTTCCTACTGAATTTGCAATTATTTTATTGAATGAATACTTTACGAATTAGAATAAACTTTGGTAGTGAAATTACAAATAAATAAATAGTTGGAATTTTAGGTAAGTAGAATACAAAAATGTCAGTCCGGACCTACTCTTGATTGTATATTATATTATAAACTAGTAACCCGCCCTCGCTATCTTCGCTATCTTCGGCAATATTCACTTCACATTACATACTATAAAAAGCATATTGATCTATAATAAATGCACAATTTATTTAAGGTACATAATTGGATAAGGATTAATGCTGTATTGTATAAAATCACTTAGTAAATAATCATTTTTTAGTAGAGGATAAAAAATGGTTATGGTGGGTTATCCCTAAGAGATAGACATATGCCATCGTGGACTTTTTTGTTGAACTTTTTAAGATGGATAATACTGTAGTACATTATTTTGGTCTATCTCGTAGGGTTCAGCCAACGTTTGCAATATAAGCGCAAAAACGTGCTTATTTACGACATCACATTAGAAACCTCTAAATTAATCAGCGTTTCTCTACTATATTATGCATGTATTATACATATAAACCTTCCTTAAGAATCATTCTATTTATTAAAAAAAACTCCATCAAAATCCGTTGCGTAGTTTTAAAGATCTAAGCATACATAGGGACAGACAGACGGCGGATAGCGACTTTGTTTTATACTATGTAATGTAATGATAGAAAAACATAAAAATTGTGTCTCAACTACTCTTATTAATCTATTAAAAAGAATCAACAGCTAGTTTCCAAAAATTCAACGTTATTGTTATGCTGTAAATATTCAAGTTCAATAACAATTTCTCAACGTGGAACGTTTGTTGCAAAACATTTTGAAAATCGCGCTCTCTAGGTCATTCATCCGCCCCGTCGGATGTTACATTAAACTTTGGCGCTGCGGTCGCTCGAAATCGAGAACTCAGGCCAACAATCTACACCCTTAAGTACTTTTAAAATTATAAACCCTCTAACGCCGTGATTTTTGCTGCCGACCTAAAAAACTATAGTACTCGTCAAAAAAACTATAGTATAAGTAACTATGGTAAAGAAGTTTTCTTATAGGCGTTTCATATTGTCAAATCATATTTGCCAATTATTTCATGACATAAAGGAGTTCTGAATCTATTACATAATTTTGGCAAGTTGGTAAGTGAAGAGAAAAATTCTACATTTCTTTTTTTTTTTGCCGTGCCGTGTGGCCTGTCTGGCTTGTCCACCTGTTTCCGGCTTAGCTTTGATTTTCAAGCCACCTGTTTATTTTATTAGAAGATCCACAAGGCTCAATTGCTCAAAGAACATTATTTTTCCCTACAACTATTTAGACTTGGCATACATTTTAGATACCAAGATCAAGAATACATAACAACACAATAAATGCCTATGTCACACTGGCAGAATCAACAGAGACATCCAACTACGTGCAACCAGGTTTAGCTAAAATTTGAAAATCGTTCTAGTATTACAATTATTATGTAAAAGTTGAACCCGTGAGTGTAGTGTGATGTCGCTCCAACATTATGTTCTCTATAAATGTTTATTAATTTATAAATCTCTCTGTCCAAGAAAATGGCCTTTAAAATTAGAATCAGATATGTATGTACTTTGTAAAATTTCGATATTAACGTATTTACGAAAGTATTATCTCTTTAACCAAAGACATTGCAAATCGTAAGTAACTTTCTTTTAAACATAAAATTTAAAAGCAACAATTTTTTTTCTGTATATCATAGATGCCGATTTCCAGGTAAACGCCCCGATAGAATTAATTTTGAATGTGCTAAGGGAAGATCCTTTCATAATTTTACAATTTAAACTATGTTTTTATTACCCTGTGTTGCCCTTTTTTGATCTTTGCTACTATTGTCTATATTCAGTAGGTGAAATATAAAAAAAAGATTACAGTAAATAAATTCCACGGGTACTAAGTCGAAATTCCGTACCAGGATAGTGTAGGTAAACATCGGCTAAGGCTATTACAGAGAAAGTGGGCAGTAGCTCTATTCTAGGAATGATAAAACACCTTACTACGTTCGCCAAGCCGCCCGCCAAGCAAGGTGATTACAGTACTATCCATTCATTTATAGGGGAGCCCTATATCCAACAGTAAACGGCAAAACGCTGTTTGATGAAATCGAAATATTATAATTCAAAATACAAACTTAGAATATTTATTGACTACTATATTCTGTCGTCGGTTGTAATTAGGACAATTTTACTGGTTCCTATATACAATATCTCATAATAACGGTTGTTCATTCTACCGACGATATAGGTATTGCAATAATGGTTAGATAATATTTTCATATTACAGTTCACAATCTATATTATAAGATGAATGGCTCAGTGTGCACTACGCTTTCTCAAACTATAATATATACCTCAAATTGCTGTTGATCATGCACTGAAAAGGTATTTTCCAAAAATGTCCGAGTTTTCATTAATTATCAATATATATCAAACGTTAGGGCCATTTGATTCTGACGCCCAGGTGATTAATCTAATGACCGCATCAGCCTAATTCGGATTCTTAGTGTAATGTAAAATACGATTCGAACATTAATGCAATGGATAATCGATGCCTTATTAATTCAGATACATAAATAACCTTTACGTTTGTGAATATATAAAAAGTTTATAAAATTATATGCTGTATATTTGTATACAATAGGCATCAGTATTGTTGCATATTGGTATGACGTACTATAATATCCTATATTACAATATCATGTGGGTTATGAGTAAAATGTGTCACCCATACCTCTCCATAAGAGTTGTTAAGACAGGGTAAGGGATCGTCAAATGGGGCAGCAGCACTCTCTTGGGCAATATCAACAGTGGTTGCCAACCCGTCTCTACCAAGCGTACCGATAATATCATTATCTTCTTTTAGAAAGGTCTATGTCAGACGGTGGACGTGGATTGGCTAGTGGATGGATGGTATACTATAATTTAAGCGTAACCCTATGTGCCTTGTCTAAACACATAAGATCAGTATTTTAATTAAGCTAAATAATGAAATTACACTTGTTGTTTTCTACCTAAGACAACAAAGCAAGTTAGAACGGTTGCGTGAATTATGCATGATAAATACCGAAAATATAGAAATCTTAAATATTTGTGTCTATTTGTATGTAAGTTCGAGCTTTGCTCAAAATATACTGTATAGATTTTAAAATCTATAGTGGTCTAGCTAAAGCTTAACCTATAAACGCTCTATTTATCAGTAATGCTTTATATCTATACTCATTCACGCAATTATTTATACCCTTAACTACTGTGGAAAACTAAATTATAACCATATTTGCCACATACACAATAATGCTTTATGAATAAACTTTATGTAAAAAAAAAGTCGGGCATAACGCAACACTGCCGTAACATACTTTTCTCGAAGCAATTCAGGCCATTTTCGACCCCCTATAACTTCGTTGTGAATAAAACTAGAAGCCTGAATTTTTAGTAACCCAGCCGTTGTATACGCATTGTGTATTTCAAATTTCATTCAATTTGAACCAATAGTTTAAGAATTATAACTAGTCAAAATTTCGTAATTTTATCACTCACTGACCGATCATCAATATTAAAGAGGCACTTCTGGCAGATTTAGAAGCTTCAAATTTAGAATACAATTAGTGTTCAGTGTATAAATGAAGGAAAAATGATGAAACATTGTAATTTTCGTCCAGTTTCCGAGATACAATAACTGCATAAATAATTTTGTAAACCCATATAAATATATAGGATTACAAAGTTACATTTGCAGTTAATGAAATGTAACTTTGTAAAAAATAAGAATACATTTGTCGCCATCCCTTACTTCCCTATGGGAATCGTAAGAACCGGTTAAAGACTGCGCAGGTGGCGTAGTGGTTAAGATACCGACGTATCGTGCCAGTGTCACGGATTCGAATCAGATGCAAGATATCACCTTGTACGATCCACAAATTGTTGTTCTGAGCCTGAATGTAACTTGTGTCGGTTAATTATATGTTCTTTCCGTGTGGTGACGAAGTAAGAATACAATTCACCACTCTCTGTCTTACCCGTGGATGTCGTATAAGACGACTATGGGATATAATATGCACATAGCATCTGTGCAAGAGAAGGAAAACTCGAAATGAAACCCTATATCAACATGTCTGACCAGCATGGTATAGTGGGTCAAATTCCCTCCCATTATGGAGGAGGCCCGAGCCTAACAGTGGGACGTATGAGGGCTGCGATGATGAATTATATGTTTGTAAAGTCCTCCACAATATAAGGATTATTATTCCCTTAGTGCAAGGCGTTGTCATTTAAAAAAAAGATTCAACAGGAGCGTGGGCAGCAGCTCTTGTCGGGAAAATGTATGATATCTCACTGCGAAACCAACCCGCCTACCAAACGTAGCGATTACCGCATTATTCCTCATATGGCGAAGAAAAATGAGCCCTAGTCATGGCAACTCTGTTGAGCGTCGTTGGATGCAAGTGCCGCAGTACCGCACTTTATGGTGAAGCATGAGGGGGGGGTCTATATTCTGCAGTGGACGGCGATAGGCTGAATGATGATTGACATAACAGGTGTAGACAGATACCTAGATATAATTATGTGCAAAGATAACTTGTAAAATGGTCAATCAACGGAATGAAAAAGCAAGAATGGGGACATGTTTTATGAAATTGTACCAAAATCTCCCAAAGCATTAAGCAAACTAAATTGCCTGAAATTTACCTGAAAGAAAGAATGCCATCATTAGGCTCGATTGCCATCAAAGCGGAGAGGAGATGTGTTTCAAAAAACCAATCAAATTTCTTTATTTCCACATCTCTCCGCTTAGAAATGACTCAAGCGGAAAGGAGAGATGTCTCATTTTTAAGAGACTGAGCTCTAAGAAAATCCGTTGTTGGTATTCAAGAACTAGAAGGTGCCAGTAGGGAAAATAAGTAGGTCTATCTACAAAAAGAAATGAGATACCACCAAAAACAAAACTTGCCTTGCAACTGAGTTCTTCTACCATAAAAAGTTGTGAGATCCATCCTTAAAGATCTTTTTTTTTTGCCGATGGTGGCAAACGAGCAGGCAGCACACCTGATGGTAAGTGATACTGCCGCACATGGGCCTTTGCAATACCAGGGGCACAGCCAGGCCGTTGCCTACCGTGAAGTAAATGCTCTTCTTAAACCTCGTTTAAAGAAGGACATGTCATATGTTTGTTTATGTTATGTTATGACATGTTATGTTTTAAATAAATAGATTGACTTGGCAATCGCACTATGTTTAGTACAATTTAATATGATATGTATTACTTGTGAGGTACATTGTTTTCATGCGATTGCTAAGTCATTCTGTTTATTTAAAACATAAAAGATCTTTAATATTGATATAGTCACTATAAGAAGTTGTTAGGTTAGCTATTTACTTAATAACTTAAGAAGAAAGGTCCCTTAAGCAGGGACTGAATGAGTTAACCTACTTGGTTTATACCAAGTTGTATAAAAAGTTGTGAGATCCATGTTATACATAGATCTCACAACTTTTTATGGTAGAAGAACTCAGTTGCGAGACTTGGCTTTTTTTGCAAGTTTTGTTTTTGGTGGTATTGATTTATTCTAGAACGGATAATTTTAACTACACGTAATAATATTTTTATATGGCTCGATTAATATCATTGCATTTATTCATTATTAAGCTCCAGTCCTTAATCCAATAGTATGTTTTATTTACCTGGTATGTGTTTGCTACATTTCTATCTTATAATAAAGTATATCTCTTTGCTCAATGATTCTTATGTCTAAAGATACTGCAATAGTTAAATGGGTAAATATATTGAATGTGAGTATAAAATGATTATTTAAATAGCTTATACCAATTCTGGATTTCGTTAACTATTGTTTATTTATTAACCCTAATAATTAAAAAAAAAACATTATTTAAATTTAAGTTTGTGAACTTTTATAAATACATAAAACATGCGCTTTTCCACCAATAAATAGCGGCTTAGCTACGACACTGATATACTTAGCTTTATGCAGTATTTACAATTTACTATTTTTTAATGTTTCCTCTATTTTATATTAACTATAGGCTATAAGCTAATGAGAATGACATGTATTTTTCAAAGATTAGTTACAAAACATCTAAATATTCATCTTTCTGACAATTTAAAGTTTGTAAAAGCTTTGTCTGCTGTTATTATTTGCTAAAAGGTCATCGGTATATTCCGTTAAGGTCGCTCTGTGCAGGTATTTTATTGCCTCACACCGCACAACGTAGCAATTCAATACAAGGCCAAAATTGCTTTTATATTTTTTGCTCTGCAAAAGAATACTTATTACTGCGTCTAGTCTTGGTGTGGTTATCTATTAACTTGCTACAAATTGCGGCCATTTTCGAATTAGGCGAAACGCGTACATTCGAATTTTTTATTTGTTTGCCAAGAATCGCTGATAAATGTTTGGTTAGACAAGATTAATATACGTATTTTCCCAGTACTAATCACTGATACCCAATCAATGATATACGCATCTTTAGTAATGAAAAGATTCCCTAACATATAATAGTAGATAACTTTATTATCAAGCATCGTATTTGGAGTACGTACAATATTAAACAGACATTCTACACAACATTTCAAAACGTTATCCAGTAAAATGAGCCAGTACACGTATTTTCAGATTCAATATCAATTTAAATATTATTTTAATTAAAACTTGCGTTGCAAAGTGTTTGGAATAAAATTAATAGTGTATATAATTTTATTACCTGTGACCTTGCCTATTAAAACTAGTTTGACATTCGCGACTAATTTTAATATTAAATTAGTCGACAATCTCTTATCGTACGATTAAAGTTTTCAGAAGATTGAACATTAAATTATGTGTATTATTTGCCTAAAATTGGAGCGTTTTTTAGTAATTTTAATATTTCTGATGTTATTTATGACCTTATTACATTCATATTTGTATAGTAATTGCGTGACCCTCAAGAGATCGCGAGTCATGGTCACTTATGCTAACAATCGCAAGTTCCGGGTCATCCCTACCCCACTCGGCGTCTAGACGTGACTGCAACTAGTTAAATTTCACATTGAGTTTTGTGGTTAAGTAAGTAAGTAAAGCAATTTTTTAGTTTACATCATCAGCGCTGCCGCCCAGCCTAGTTATGTTTCTCGCGTTCGACCATCGCCGGTTGTGCAACGCCACGGCTGCGACTTGCCGACACTTGCTCATTGTGGCCGACCTAACTCGTTGCCCAACTAGTTTGGCTTCTTGTCGTCTAATTACGTTTCATTAGGTTAAAGCGTGTAATTATGTGGAAATTTATTTTTTTATTTATCCACACAATCGTTATACCTAAATTCAATATTTCTAAATTAAGACACTAGGTACCAAGAAGATCTTGTGTGCCCAAAATTATTGTATTACTATCATTTAATACATTTTTAACTGTACAATAATATGGCAGCTTAACTTTTTATATATCTATACATCAGACTATAGACATCCTCTATTGGATTTGGGCCTCAAAAGTAACCCCAAAAATTTATTTACGACCTCCACGGCAAAGTGGGGATGGTGACGCATTGTATTCTTAACCTGTCACCCATACCATTAGTTTTTAATCTGCTTTATCATACCTATCAAAGCGTAGTGTGTAGACTAGTTACCTTCATTGTCATTTATTTCATGTATTTACGTTCGGCGTCTTCTCCAAAGTATAAGTGGAAAAATAATGGATATGTTTTAGTCTTATCTTATGCTAACTAGATATTATATTATTTATTTAGCTTTTACTAAGAATTACTCTACTACTACTGATGCGGGTGTAGTTATTGAAAAATATTTTTGCAGCCTGGGAGGAATAACATGAGACTTTAGGTGTTTCTTGTGATTTATCCAAAGCATTTGTTTGTGTACACCATGAAACACTCATCAGAATATTATACCACTACAGGATCCGGAATAACCCTCTTGAACTTGTAAGTTCTTATTTAAGCAATAGAATCCAGAGGGTTGATGTTAATGATGCACGATCATCTTGTTCTATTATCAAAAATATCAGGTTGACCGAGCTTCGCTCGGATTATTTTTGTAGCATTTATTCAGATATATATTAATAAAAAATAATAAATTAAATAATGAAAATTATATAAAAAATTACAAAAAGAGAATAATAATAACACCGAGATTCGATCCGACGCCGTTTGTCGCCGATGTCAAAAATAAAATGAAACCTGACTACTTCGCCACTGAGCTATCGTAACTCATGACATTGATGCCAAAATTTGAATTCACATTCTTTTAAAATTTAATGTCATTATATTGTCTGCCAAAAACACTGACAAAACAACATTTTCTATACATAAAACCTAGCTAGATCGATTTTTTGGGCCCGAATCCTCTAGTATGCCAAGTTTCAACAAAATCGTTGGAGCCGTTTCCGAGATCCTGAATATATATATATATATATATGTATATATACAAGAATTGCTCGTTTAAAGATATAAGATGGGCGTTCTATGGGGGACTATTCAGAGGCCATTTCTGTTTCTTGTATATATTAATGACGTACCCTACACCATATAGGAGACAATCAAAACATTGTGTTCTCAGATGATACTTCTTTGTTATTTAAAATTAAAAGACAAATGCTTAATTATGACGATGTGAACAATGCACTGTCGAACGTTGTTCATTGGTTTAACACTAATAATTTAGATCTCAATGATAAGAAAACAAACTGTATCAAATTTACTACCCCCAATGTGAGGCAAGTGGAAGCCAATGTCCAAATGAATGGTGTGGAATAGTGTCCAAATGATTGATTCCACAAGGTCTAGACCTTGTAAAATCAACCGTTTTTAGGTATCACTATAGATGCTAAACTTCAATGGGGGACATCATATTGAAAAGTTGTCGAGTAGGCTCAGCGGTTTGTACAGTAAAAAAAAATAAAAATGTTAACCGATATTGTAACAGCTAAAATGGTTTATTTCGCTTATTTCCAAAGTCTTATGTCTTACGGCATATTACTGTGGGGATGCTCCACGGATTTGAATAGGATCTCTATTCCCAAAAAGGGTTGTCCGCGCAAATTATAAATAAATAAATATTCTGACTGTTGCATCACAATATCTATACGAAAATAAATGTCAAAAAATGTATCTATATCTAAACCAATAAATAAAATTGGAGTGTCTGTTTGTAATGTCAAAATAATAGGTTTTTTCATGCTCACACGGTTATTTGCACGACACCTATGCCTAAAATACAGATTAAAAAATGTTTGTTCCGGGTAATCTTCAAAACGGCTGGACCGATTTCAAAAATTCTTTCACCAATAGAAAGCTATAATATCAGGGAGTAAACTAGGCTATATTTTATCTCGGTATTCCCACGGGAACGGGAACTACGCGGGTAAAACGACTAAAACTAAAGCGAAGCGAGGGCGAGTTGCTAGTTTAAAATATATTGTGATATTCACCATATGAATGCTCGGAATAATAACAAATTAAGTAGTTGTACATGCTACACGTCTCCAAAAAAATAGCAGATCATTTATGGGGCAATGTATATTATATATCTATACCAATAAATAAAATTGGAGTGTCTGTTTGTAATGTCAAAATAATAGGTTTTTTTCATGCTCACACGGTTATTTGCTCGACACCTATGGCTAAAATAGCAATTAAAAAAATTTTGTCTGTCTGTCTGTTTGTTCCGGGTAATCTTCAAAACGGCTGGACCGATTTCAAAAATTCTTTCACCAATGGAAAGCTATAATATCAGGGCGTAAACTAGGCTATATTTTATCCCGGTATTCCCACGGGAACGGGAACTACGCCGGTAAAACGACTATTACCTATAACCGAAGCGAAGCGAGTGCGGGTTGCTAGTTTTACAATAAATTGCCTAAACACTTGGATTATCTAGATGATAATATAGATTGGTTGTGAGCAGCTCCTCGTTCAGCAATTTCCTTGTATTTTAAATAAACTGTTTTTATATAATTATTATTGTAAAGCGTAGCGTGTTTTGCTATATGCTACATATGGCGTTGGTCATGCTCACTGAAGGATCTACTTGTGGTAGCTGTGTGGAGCGGGTCTCTCCCTTCCCTCCATAGTGGTTGAAGGAAGTGATGGCTGCTCTAGTAGTTAACTCGTGATCGGGTGCTGCTTGTGGGATCTGGTCCAGCCATAATATTTTGAATTATATTACGTATCTTGTGGTTCGAAGGGCTTCACACTAGAGCTAGTACTTATAAGACATGTTGTACACAATTTTATATCCAAAAAATAATAAACAAGCCCCTTTGAGTTTCTTGCCGGATCTTCTCAGTAGCGGTCGTGTTTCAATCCGGTGCTAATTTATTTTTTTGGTTATTTTGATTTAATTTTGTTGAACTTGACAATACAACAATATGTAAGTGCCCTCTTGGGATTTATGCATGATAAATGATTTCAATGTAGCAGTATGCTCAGCAGGAACATCTATATAGCGACTCGATATTTTTACACAAATGAGAATAGATTCCTAAAGTGGTTCAATAGTTTTATTAGTTCGTTTAACAGAAACTGATCCAACTTAGACTTTTGAATGATATCAACTAAAATATTCAAGTTAGATTCTGTTTTAGCGAATAGAATATTCAACGGCTAATATATACATGTCACAGCACGAATTTGCTAGTCTATTTCGTTTAGATCCTAAACTGTATAGCAATAACAGGTGACTGTAGGCTTGCAGATGGCATTTATACACCCAGACATAGTTCTTAGTTTAGGCTGAGAGTGGATGGACGGGTGATTCGCCTGATACTCGCAGAAGTGACTCACTAAGTAAGCCATCTTTGAAGACGTCGTGATATCGCTCATGGTGGTATTCACCCGAAAAAGTTAACCGCTGAGGTGACCACCAAAATTATTGAGCCCTCACGTTGCTGATCTATCTATTATTTCATTGGCTTATAGTCATGTTAGACATAGATCTCAGCCAGGAATAATATTGCCATCTCGGCCTCGCTTCAGAGGCGGATAAGCTTATTTTCGTGATGATTCTTCAACCGGTTCTTCAGAATGTAAAACAGTGGTGACATGTTACAACGTGTTGATAACTTGTAGCCATACGTGTAACGCATTGCTGTAGTCTAATCAAAGGGCGAAGATAAGTCTAACGACAAATTATATGAGTTCCATAATACTGGTCCAACCGTATGAGGTCGGATTAAGCAAAAAAAATTAAGGTGCATGTTGTTAGTTTTTAGCCTTCGCGGCAACCAAAAGTGTTAGTCTATAACATGATTTAACGTAAAATAGTGTAGGCACAAAAAACATTCTAGCATTTTACATAACACATACGAAATGTAACAGAACGTCCAAGGTAACGTTATTGTTATTCTGACAGTGTAGATTGTTTGCATATTAATATTAAAATTATTCACGTGCTTATTTTTTACAATCGCTGTAAATTAGTGTAATGTCCCGTAAATAATGTGTCATGGTTTAAGTATCACTTGTTTTCTTCTTGGCTATATAAGTAGCGATAGTTGCCGGGTATATTGAATGAACTGCCTCTATATATATGTATATAATATATGTATAAAGAGGTCCCGAGTTTGAATCACGGCCACAATTGATTTCTTGGATTGCACTATTGACTTTTCGGATTGCATGTTAAAGTAGTAATTAGTGCTTGATTGAAAGATTGGCGGTGAACTATCACCTAAGCGCAGGTCTCCGACGAATAGTGAAACTAAAAATAGTTCAGTGACGAGGAAATCTTATGTAATGAAAAAAGAATTTTTATAATTATGTACTATATTCATATTCTGCTATTTACTTTAATAGACAGCAAGGGTAGGGCAAAGTATCAACTGCTGTCTGTATTTTCATTATTAAGTCTAATTATAATTTATTCTATTGTCTAATTAATAATTTGGTGAATAAACACTGAGCTATTCAAAATGTCCTCTTGAAGTTTAACAATCTCGTATATAATAGAATGTTACACAATATATGAAATAGGTTTTTTTTCCTGTCAAAGAAGAGGGAAGGATAGATTGTAAGAAAAACCCCATGTTAACACGTCTAACTCCAATGTTATGGTAGAACAATTTCCCTTTTATCGTACAGTATTAGATCGTGCTCAAGACTGAATCGTATGGAAAACAAGCAAACCGCCCCGCTTCGGTTTCAGTCGCCTTACCCACATAGTTCCCGTTCCATTGCGAATACCGGGATAAAACATAGCCTATGTTACTCCCTGATATTATAGATTTCCATTCACGAATTTTTGAAATCGGTTCAGTGGTTTAAGCGTAACAAACAAATATACAAACTTACTTTCGCATTTATAATATTAGTAAGGATATTAGCAATTTCGATCATAAGCATACTTAACTATGTATTGTATGTACCGTGTCATTAATTATTACATTATTTTTTTCATACTTCATAAGAAACTTAAAGACATTAGTCTTGTCGTGTAGTTGTTGATTTTTGTATCGCATAAGTTTCCATCTCAAGTAAAATCAGTATAAGATGCGGCAACTATTATTTTGGTGAAATTCTAAGTCTATTAATACAAATCTCCTGCCATCTATCCATTCACTGTCATATTAGCTTCTATAAGACTCAAGGGTTTGTACACAAACTAAAACGAGTCTTGCCTTTGAATACGAAGTCTTGAAGTCAAGATTTGATTACATAGGGCTTTGTGTTACTTTGTAAATACGTATTTATCATACAATTTTTTTTTTATTGCCAATGGTGGCAAACGAGCAAGCAGCACACCTGATGGTAAGTGATAGTGCCGCACATCGACCTCTACAATCGCAGGGGCAGTTAGGCTGTTGCCTACCGTGAAGAAAAAGGAAACAGTATAGCTCCCTTTTCCTTCCTCGGATATTTGAATAAAATTCTATCGATTTTAAATACGGTTACAAATATTAAATCGTTTATTATCCTGTATCTAATTGTATGTAAAATGAAAATACTAATTAACGATTTGACTTTGTTTTTAGGCTAACATTTGATAGATACTATAACGTAATGTGTCTTTCAAACAACGTCTATCCAAAACTATTTCGCCTTCGACTGGGGCGGCGTAGGCGCAACTACCTGCGCCTCATGCCGCCCTAGCGGAGGCCGCGGGTGACATGACCGGGGATTAGTCCGTCACCCGCCGTGAGGCCGACCGCGTGAGGAAAGACCGACGTCCTCCCCGATGGGGGGACGTCGGTCGATGGGAGGGTACCCCAATAGGGGGTATTCCGTCGGGCCGACCACTGATGTCAAGTAACCCTGCTCCGGTGGTGGGCCCAACGACGAAGGCGACGTGGTTTTTGGGTGGGTTGCGGAAGTTGCGTGCTTAAGCCCCTCTGTCGCCCCGGACGGAGTGGTGCGGAGGCGCGCCGACCGCAGCCCACCCACAAAAAAAAAAAAATCCAAAACTATTTGAAACTTTTTTATCGGATTTGGTTATAGTTTTCTATATGTGTATTGCCATTTTGCGTATCCAATAGTTTCGATTGCGAAGTCCCATAACATCTCTGTGCCATGTTTATGTATTTTATTCCACATCGTAACTAGATTACCTACCTAATGAAATTTCAACCGTTATACAATAGAAAGGATATTCATCATCATCGCAGCCCACAAACGTCCCACTGTTGGGCTCGGGCCTCCTCCACAATGGGAGGGAATTTAACCTACTATACCGTGCTGGTCAGACATGTTGGTATATGGTTTCATTTCGAGTTTTCCTTCTCTTGCACAGATGTTATGTGCATATTATATCCCTTAGTCGTCTTTTACGACATCCACGAGCAAGATAGGGAGTGGTGAATTGTATTCTTAATCCGTCACCACACGGAATAGAAAGGATATTTGTCTGTATGAATTTATTTCTACTAGTTTTGTATCAAATCAAGAATTAAGATTGAAATAAAATTGACTTCACAAAATATTCTAGAACATCTTACCAACATAATCCCCTAAAACCATTAGACAATTAAAAAGGTTTGCCAAAATTACTTATTGTTATTCCACAAGCAATATTTTCCGTGTCATAACGAAGTGAGAATATAAATCACCCCCCTATCTTGCCTGTGGGTAAAAGACAACTATGGCATTTAATATGCATATAAAGTCTATGCAAGCCCGTGGGTATCGTAAAGTCGACTAAAGGATTACGTATACGGATAATATGTATTCAAGAGAAGAAAATCTAGAAATAAAACCCCCATATCAACCTACTATACTGTCTGACCTGGGTAGTATAGTAGGTCAATTTCCCTTCCATTGTGGGGGAGGCTCGACCCCAGCAGTGTGACGTATTATATACGTCACACTGCTGTGATAAATGAATGACAATGAACAAGCAATTTCAACACACCACAAAGATAATTTTAACAATAATGCTTGCAATTTTGTAAGAGAATAAGAAAAGTCAGTAGAGTGCGGAGACTAGTATCGCTATCGTTAACAATTGAAATACATAGTTTCTTTATACTATACAAGCCACACATTGACTTATAGGTTTTTGCCATAATTCAATAAAATGCTAGACGATTTCGAATGGTTAGGAGGCATGCTCATGCATTGATATAAGCATATACAGTATGCGTTCCTTGGTTTTCTGACAAGGGCGCCGGAAAGCGCGGCAGATTAGAGCAGATTTGCTTGCCATACTTAGCAGGTGAAGCGGCGTTCGCGGTTGACGTTACGTGTTGCCCAGAAGAACGCTGCTGTTCACTCTCACGTTATTCCTTTAATTGGTTTTACGAGCCCCTACAGGAAAGTAAGGGCTCGTAACACGTTGTAATCTTAACCCATCCACACAAAATAACCTCCTCCTCGCTAACGGAAGTTAAATAAGTCCATTTTACCAACCTGGCAAAATTGCCTTCTTAATTATCTGTAACTCAGCCTCATAAGACGGGTAGGAGAGATTGCTTAAGCATTCAATTTGTATTACATCACTACTTGGAAAAATTTTTAAAGAGTGAATATTAATTAGTTAATTTTTCTGTTCCAGGACAGATTGGCGAAACCTAAAATACAGTTCCTATCCGGAAATGAAGGGGTAAGTCATATAATTTAATCTTTCCATAAAAGTTGTATAGATAAGATATACTTATTGTTCAGCAAAATCAGTAACGGGAATTGAAATCAAATAACTACTTAGTTGTTATTTTTTTAATTTATAACGAAACAAAGCGTCTTGGCGCTTTATGTTACTACATTATGATCATTTAAACTAGCAATAGCCATACGTATTTAATATTTCGAATGCCGATGAAAGCGTTAATTTTATTTCTCAATCGGAAAAAGTCATGGCCGTTAAAGTTTGACATTGATATTAGGTTATTGATGCGACTTATAACTTCATATTCTTAATTATTTAGATGACTGTATTTCGTAAATAATACTAACGTTTACACATATCGCGCACACGTTATAAGTAGTTTAATAGAATCAAATTTTATGTTTGGATACGTTAATTCGTTTTTAATGTTTAACAATTAGTAAATTGGATACAGTTGCATTTTGCTCGCATCACGAAAACAATATTTCGGTTACCTATCATTTAGAAAAAGCTGAATCTTCTTTTGCAATTAATTACATTTTATTAACAATGATTTCTTTAACGTTTGACGTCCATCTAACATTTTAATATTAGAAATACTTCATTATTTGCATTTAACTTAGTTGCATCCCTTTAACAGTAGAGTATCAGCGTAATGTATACTATGATAGCCGTTTTTCTTTTATTGGAAGTAATAACAGATAATCCACCAATCCATTTGATAATAAACAGTAACCGCTCCTTATTTGGCTATATATATATATATATCTAATAGTACAACAAGAATCAAGTCTCGTACCGAAGCGGTCCGATAGAAAAGAAAATGTTAAACTGAACAGAAATTTATTTAGCATCTTTGGTCCAATTTTCTATCTAAAAATCTCTATTAAAACTTATTCAAATTATAAAATTTTAAAAACGGTATAATATATATAGTTGAAATGATTTCTTTTGTATAATTCACTTCGTGAAAAACTGTAATTTGATGACAGACTCATTCTTAGGGTAAAAAAGACCACCCTCTTGCTGTTATCCTGTTCTTACAACAATTACGTGGGATCGATCGCAGTATATATTCCTCTTCATCCATCGTACATAATGACAATGGTTTTAATGACGGGCCCTCAACCCTAACACCAAATCTCCTTGGGAATGATATTTTTGACCAGACGGCATCAGTTAAAATTGGCCCAGGTCTACGTTAAGCTCTTAGTCGTCTTTCACGACACCCACGAACAATGTCAGTGTTGATAGTATACGTAGCCGCCACCACACAGCGAACACAAGTAAAAGAAATAAGTTAGAGGCACTTGTTGCTCATTTCGTCCACGCAATAGGTATCTGTTATTACATCTGTGTAACGGTTTATTTCAATACATCCTTTTGAATCTTTATTTAGATAGTAAATTTCCCAAGGTGTGTGATATAACAATTGTTTGTTTTGCACGTACTTCGTGTTCATTTTACATAATTCAATGACCTTATCACTAATGACGTTACAAATGAATGTTAGGAAACATTTTATTAACAAAAACTTCGCATGTAGGCTGCTGCGAATTACTAAACAATTGCCATGTCACGAAAATACGCCTAGATTTTACTAAAATATACTAACAAAACTTTTATTCCTCGGTAACATGCAACTATTAGTTGTAACTGTAGAAACAAACTGGTCTTAAAGTCTACTACTTTATCTCGTAAGAACCGAGAGCTACAAGGTCCGCGATATCTTTTTCTCTTATATAAGTTTTTTTCTTATTACAAACGGTGACAAACGAGTAAACAGTACACCTGATGGCAAGTGTTGCTGTCGCTCATGGACCTTTGCTAGGCCACTGCTGCTAAACCGTGAAGAAAGTAAAGGAAGTGTGAATGTGTGCAATTAGGTTAAACTAAAGGCCCAGCAAAACACACCATACGCAAACACCCTCAGAAAGTTGGGCTCTCGGCTCTCTCCCTCACCGAACGAAGCGCAGTAATAAATTGCTACTACTTGGACGTCGATTTCCTGCGAGAGTGTGGTACTACCCCGGACGGACCGGTCCGTGGCTGTAAACAGAACTATCAACAGTGTGGTCCTCCCTCTGCTGAATGGTTTCCCGATACAGAGATATAAATCAGGTCTATTTCCTTTATAGGGGTTTAAATATACTGCCAATAATGAGTCCTGATGTTTATGTATTACATATTATAAATAAAACATTTTTTACAGATTTTATCGCGTCTTTTGATTATTATTTTCTCTCGTTTCGAACACTATTCTGCGTCTATGGTAATGGAAGAACTGTCCTCCCATACCACTCTGATCAGACGGGTTGATATAGGGTTTTATTATGAGTTTACCTTATCTTGTATAGGTGTTATATGCAGAATAGCTCCTTCAATTGTCTATTACGACAGCCACGGGCAAGAAAGTAGGTAGTGAATTGTATTCTTACTCCGTCACCACACAGAAAGTAAACATGAGCATATACAAAAATAAACTATGTAGTAGTATCACACAAAAGTAAATGAAGTAGTACCATCGTCAGGATCTTGTCTTCACCGTCGCGAGGGCCTTGACTCACCTCTACCGTACCAGTTAACGCTTGCGGCACTCAATACGCTTACGAAATAATATAATGACCCACTTAGCCGCCTTCGATTTACTACTTGACGTTGCGGTCGGTGGTCTATAAAACTTTTTACCCTAAATTGTTTTGATAATATATTAATAAAATGTTATATTCTTTCGCTCCCAGTATGAGAATAAACTATTTGTGCTGACTATCGTATAAATTAAAGATTGCAACCAGTGCTGCGTTTATGCTTGTACATCAGAAAGGCATTTTTATTACAAGATTCATTGATTTGATTGATTTTACGTATTTTTTACTACACTAGTCCAAAAGGTTATAAATTAATAAATTCTTTAACTTTGTATTCAAATTTGGGATCCGTTTACTCTATAACATATTCTTGCATTCGATATATTTTCATCAAAATTAATAGCTTACATTTTCGTAAATGAAATATGAAACAATATGTCAGGCATTTCTTTACGCAAAGTAGTCATTCAATGATATCAATTGAGACTTCAAAATGCAGACATATATATACAGAATATACCGCAAATTCATATCAATAGCCTATAAATGTGATATATACACTGCCTACTGACGTATCTTAAAACACGAAACAGTCTCCCAACAACAATTTATAAGAAATTGTTACACTGTCTTTGAATTCATATTTAGAAATGCAGGCTTGCCATAAAGTCAATGGTGATTATTGAAATTAAAATTCTTTTTAATTCACTCTTTTCAATAGATACGTTTTGTGTTTTTTTACATTAGTTCCTTAGGATATTTGTTTTAATTGATATAAGAACTAACGTCATATTTATGATTTATCAAGTGTTAAATACAAATGGCAATGCAGAGTAGCGAAACCATTTCATAATCCCAATGAAATTATTAAACATAATCGCAATGTAGCATACATTGCTATTATGTTGGTTGATTTGTTCTGTGATGACGAACTGGTGTCAAAACAAAAGAAGGGTTTCATGACTTTGGACAAATCCTTTCAGGTTTACTACTCAGAATTGATAGCCATTATTGCTTTCGCCAATTAACATATATCTAGATTTTAAAACTCCTTAATATCATTTCTGTGTTGTCTTTTGGAAATTGAGCAAACATTTGTGGTCTTCCCCGTCTATTATAATCATATTGTAAACATCTCATATACATCTGAATTAAATCTTTACATCATCATTCATAATACCTAACGACACGACATGGCAAAGATATCGACCATTGCCCGTGTCCCTATTCGCGGATTTCTTTACTTTATCAACTACGACTACATTGCCAACTATTTATCCTATAGAATTTTCTGAATTCCCGTTTTTTTTTAATACAAAACACTAAATGAGCGAATGTGAGGACAGTAATTCTATAAAGTAGAACAGATTATGTTAAATGCACCTTACGTAATGTACTCTTGCTAAATCTTTGTACGTTTTAAATCGGTACGATGCCACAATTATATACGTTATACGCGTTTAGTTGAGCATTTACAGTATGTTAAAATCTGTACCTGGCTGATTATTTCACGTTCGATGACAATCTTTTTCTTAGTCTACATGTTTTTTTCGCACATGAGCTTCCAATGCGGAGGAAGCTGGAAAGAAGTGGGAAATTTTATTCGGCGGACTTAATTTCAAATTTTCTCTTTCTTAGGATGATTACTTTTTTTGGGGGTTTTTTTTTCCGCGGTGACGAGAGGGCGGCGCGTGGCCCCATAACCCACTGTATCTCTTCTCCTTCGCCATTAGGCTGACCACAGGATTTTGACTTAAGCCTTAGTCAATCTTTTACGACCCTTGCGTATAAGAAATGTATGCTGTGACGTCTTGTATTCTTTCTCCATTACCACGCGCTGATAATATGCTAAAGCAATTTGAGTGTAGTCAGTAGTTATCATCACCCATAAATACAATTTTCCAAGCAATTTTGGTATACAATGAAGTCGGTGTCCTCTCCTTTATCTGTGCCTAGAGAAAGTATTTGTAGACATGTGCCATTGATCCCATGTACATATATTGATATAGGGAAGCATGATATTGCTGTATTATGTACATTAGGTTAGCGATTTGCTTGTAAAAAATATAGTTAATGCAATTTTGTTTACAAGGTGTTAATCCTCGGTCGATCCCCGCGTCCGACGGCCGGCGCCTCCGACCGGTTTACTTGTTGCCACCGCTCGACTCGCCTGCCGGTTTGACGTGATCTGTTCTCTTGTGGCTCGACAAGAGCCACTCGTTTCATATGTAAACGACCCCGACCACCTCATTCCAAATTTAGTGTCACGCCTCAATATTTTTCTTGTAATATTGAACTGAGTACATGTAGAAATCTTAGTATACTATGCGAATTTGTATACCTATATAAGTCCAACTTTACAAAATCTTTATTGTTTACCAGCCGCAGTAGTGATTTTCACTACCCAACTACGTTTGTCCCGTGGTTGCTGTAAATTCATTTTTTAATTTTCTTTGACTATTATAACTCCGATCTACTCTTGACAGGGTTTTATGGCATTTCTTAATGGATAATTTTACTCAAATATATTTTAAGTAATCGGACTGGTACTTTTCTGATATTTTTTCAGTCAAAAGCCGTATTATTTAAAATGATAAGTGTCTGATAAAATATTCGAAAAAGATAATATACATGAGATCCCAAAAATGATATATAAATAACTGTAACATTTTTTGGCATATATTTTAAAATAAAAACACTGCTCTCTGAAAATGCTTCGCCATCGTTCCTCGAATATCACTGTATCGGTGGGTTAGGTTCGAGACATGCTGGCATATATCCAACTTGCACATAATAACCACAATTCAATGAGTCGCAGACCAGAATAGTAAATAAGATATAGTGGTCGTGTAAAAATAGACACGGTTCCAGTCGCTAGTAGGCACACATGTGGAGTGCACCTCACAGGTACGATAGTCGTTTGTCTGTTCTACTACACACATTGCAAAGTTTTTGTCATACGTCTATATAATCTACACTACTTTTTCCATTGTTTAACACATCCAGGAAAGGTTAGACACAGATTTAATATATCCACATGACGGCCATATCTTTAGTCCCCCCTTTCCCACATCCGGGATTGCTATTGAGGATTATGAGTCTTTGTGTTACTTGAAATAAAATTATGATTATTGACAATGTGTTGAAAGAAAAACCTAATTACGTATTTACTAAGGAGATTTAAATTTTATGATCTACTACTATAGTTAGCATCTGGAACGACGCAAGGGCCAGCGCGCGACCCCATAACCCCCCCGTAGTCTATACCCTTCGCCATTGGGCTGGCCACTGGTACTTTATCCCTGACATCCCTGGCCAGCCCGGCTTATTTAAAATATAAGGAATACACAAACTTCTATTGATACATTAATGTTATGTGTCATTTAAGTTGCCTTAGAGCTTTTTGTTTGTTCGCTCGTTTCGTTGCCATTATACATTCCTAAAGTTTAGGTGTCATTGATGAAAACGAGCATTGGTATTCATTGTGAAAAGTCCGATTCTCAATAAGAAACAATCTATATATAAAACGTGAGTAAATAGTCTGTTGTTTCATATTGAAACTGATTAAATTGAAGAATAACTTATGTCCGATAAAAAAATCGGTCCTAATTCACATAAGTGATACAT
Organism: Lymantria dispar; assembly: GCA_032191425.1. Classification (NCBI taxonomy): domain Eukaryota; kingdom Metazoa; phylum Arthropoda; class Insecta; order Lepidoptera; family Erebidae; genus Lymantria; species Lymantria dispar. The sequence continues at coordinate 22,071,990 of CM063452.1, read as the reverse complement.
CGTATCGCTAGCACTAGAGTCGATTTATCTTTTGCATCTAATGAGTCACCCACCACTATGTACATTGAACCCAATGTTCTGTATTGTAAAATTGAATATTCCTCACATTGTAAGTTGGAATAAGTCTTGACTCGGTCAGGTCGTTGTCCTCCCAACACTTACTACCTTCAACCAACGGTTTACGGAACATTATTACAGTCCTTGCAAACAGGATTTGATTTTATACTCGGTGAAATAATATCTTTTGATAAAAGATAACTCTTATATATTGATAATAAATGCCTTCCTTATTAACACAATATGCTTTAAATTTAACTCGACAGGGATTGCAAAATGTACCGTTTGTTAGCTGTTTTGTTGAGACCAGCCTCAGGCCAAGTACCTCAAGTGTATAACATAGATATAATAGTACAACGGCGAGCTATCATTGTTAACTAACGTCTACATGACAACTTGCAATGTTTTTGCTTTACAAATCACTCATTAGCCTTCATTTAGATGTTATTCGTTACGTTTTAATCGTCTATTAACGCTTGATTAAACATTGAAGGCTTCTTCTTAGACCGATTGCTCCATTGGCGTTTCAAAAATTGCATTATAATACAGTTCTATTTTTTGTTATTACAATATCCTTTTACGATGTGTTCTATGATTCTGATTTTGTTGTGGTGAGAGTTAGAATGAAACGTGTCACGATTCTAGTCTTATCACAAGTGTCGTATGATGCAAGCAAGTAATATCATGGCAAGAGCTGCAGGGTTTGAAACAAAACTTTATGCCCACTTCCTAGTCCAGCAGTTTAAGAGCTGTGAAAAAAGGCGATTACAATTTTTGCCATTCCTATGCCTTTATTGGCATTGGGAATTAGCCTACTCCGTAATAAGAGCGATATTGTTCTACTATTTTTGAAATAGAACTGGTTACGGGAGGACTGTGAGGGCTAGACTCAGTCCTCCCGTTACGATCACCGCTGAATAGTGTTCAAAAGGTCGAGAAATTAAAAATAAATACAAACGTGTTTAAATCCGTAATACTAGTTTTGTTTCAAATTTAAAATACTAGTATAAACATAAGAAATTATTATGTTATATTACTTATCACATTCTACTGTAAACTGTTTTTCAAAATCTGTCGCTGTATTGATACAAATATTCAAAATCTTACTATTATCATTTTCACATAATAGAGAATTTCTTTTAGAGACATTGTTAGCTACACAATTATAAAAACAAAGCTTAATGTAAACCCCTTTTATCAAACCATAATGAGTGCGGCCATGTGATTAAACAATAGTGTTTACGCTCTCCACAAGGACGAGCTCTTGTATCTATGACCAGTTCAAAAAGATCTCGAATATTCCAAGCCTATTGTTTTTAACTTCCATGTCTTATGATCAAATTGTGCCTGTATGTATTGGAAGGCACAGCCTTGTATGCGAAAAATAGTATTGATTTGTGAAGTAATAATTGTTTGTACTTACAGTTTTGCTTTCATTTGCTGCGATTGTTACATGCAAATTAATTATGCGTGTTTTCATAATTTAACGAAGCGTTTTGGATGTTTTTATGTAGATACTTTTTTATTATCTTTATATGAAATATTGTCATGTATTGAGGGATTAATAATGCAATGTCTGATATGGCATCAACCCAAACTATCCCACAGGCATGTGTACAAGCCGAGTAAGATTCCTCGACTTTGTGAATACTCGCTTCTATAATTAGTTACGCATAGATAGAATAAAACCTAAACGATAGAGTTTTACAACAAAAAAATTTTAACGGAAAAGGTTTCTTAAACATTGAACATTTATAATACAAGTTAACATTTTCATCTAATGTTCAATGGCAATACATTAGATGAAAATGTTAACTTGTATTATAAATGTTCAATGTTTAAGAAACCTTTTCCGTGTAGTAACCAAGTAAGAATACATTTCACCACTCTTTCTTTTCCATAGGTGTCGTAAAAGACGATTAAGAAATTATAAAATGCAGCTAACATTCATTAAAAGACCAAAAATTCGAAATAAATCCTTGATGGATTAATGTGCAATAATAGGTTAATCTCCCTCCCACTGTGGAGGCGATTCGAACCCAGCAGTGTATATGAGCTGAGATGATGATGACGGTGATGAAAAATCTTTTGGAATATTCCTTTAGTAAAAATATTTGTACTGCCTTCCAGTATTAACAAAATGTGGTAGAGTAGCAAACACCCCGTGGTGGCGGTGATCGGATCGGGGATTAGGCCCTCGCCCTCGGAGAGCCTGATTGCGTGAGGGCTACGCCACGATGCCTAAAGTTGCCGAGGTATGGACTTGACATGGTACCCAAAAATGTAACACGTCAAACGGACCACTGATGAGAAGGATATCGATTATGGCGTAAGAGAGTTACGAGTTCCGCGAGTTATGGAGTCATGTGCCGTCTGCTCCGTCACTCCGAATAGATCGGGTGCTCTATAGCATACTCGTAGTTTGACCACCAAATAAAAAGCAACAATCATAATATTTAATGTCCAATGTGCCTTATGCAAACCAATTCGCTATGACTTTTATATAATTAAGATATTCCTTTCCAAAATTCAAATCAACTTTTTCTAACGCTTATTAGTTTCCATTCAACTATCTTGATATCACAAACTTTTTTATAGAGAATCGACATTGACGTCATTTAGCTGTTTGCAATTCAACACTTAATTTATTTTTTGAACGCAAGTTATTGACCGTAAAAAATCACAACGCATAAATTCAATCTTACTACTTTCCATCTCTTTTAAGTATTCTATATAGGAAACATGGCAACTTAAAATATCTCTTTTTTGACAATCTAGCTTAGGGTTAGTAGTCCAATTTTTGTTTGGTCTATATATCATGTTAGGTGCAGCAATAACGCCTTTGTATTCCTCGCCTGCATCCGTTCCTTCGGATTCTGCTAAAACTCGTGTATACCATTCTGATTTAGTAAAGTTCTTTGTCCTTCTCTCCTCTTCACAATTATACCGTTTATGCCCTTGGCGCCTTTTTTTTATCTTGTTGAATTAGGTGATTTAATATCTAAAAATGTTAACTCGTTTAAGGGGGGTATTCTCATGTAAACGCATAAATTTTACCTCTTTTTAGAGAATTTTTTTTCATAATACAATAAAATTCAATCATTTTAATTTCTTTCTAGGTTTTTATATGTATTTTAAACTGTATAAAAAAAATATTTTTGCTTATTTTACATTTTTAATATACCTACTTTTTTTCTAATTAAATTAGACACCAAAATAAAAAAGGAGGTCACTGGTCATGGTAATAGCGGCTGTTCATGTTGTCTGAAACAAAAAAATCGAATGGATCATTGTTCAGTAGATCTGTCGCTATCGGCCCTACCAGAATTAATCAATTTCATTAAAAAATAAAAAAATGGCGGACTGTAGAAAAAAAAATTGTATTTTTTGTAAATTTTTTTGTTAAAAATCGTTTTAAAAGAATAAGAATATATTTTCGAAAATAAACAATGTCTCTAAAAGACAACAATTTGGTACGGCCGATAACCGATAAGTAGAAGAATATGTATAAATTTCAAAGCGATCGGTTGAATACTTTTTTTTTAGGACCATGACAGTTTTAGAAAATGATGTTTCCAGAAAAATGCGTTTAAAGTTTCAAGAGCAGAATTTTTGTGAAATTGATACTTACACTAATCTGCTATTTTCACAGCATATTTTCGATAGGTTTTACTAATGAAATATGAAAAAAAAACAATCGATTTTTCGAAGTGGGTACATGAGAATACCCCCTTAATAGGTAATAACCCTCTTTGAATATTTATTATCTTAAGAAAAATAAAATGTTAAAATGCGTTGTCAGCTTATTTCTTTTCTTAAGACTTTAAAGGTTAACGCTATCAGTCAGTATCTCGTTACAGTGGCTGTTTCGCAGTCATATAAATTATTTCATTTGAATTGTTTCCATTCGTGCATATGTATTTGGAACAAAAGTTCATACCAATCACTCATAGGTACCGTATAAAAGCCAAACTCATGATTTTTTTAGAAACCTGTCGAGATTTTAGGATTTATATATATATGTACATGAATTTTCACGCATATAAAAGCCCAAAATAAGAGGTTAACCCCTTGAATGTCATGTCCATATAATAGCTACCCTGCCATTACACAGTTACGCAAGCACTATCTATTCAGCATAAACCCTCGCTAACCGGAACAAATGTTAAAGAAACTTAAAAATCAATATATTAATTAATTGCATACATAATTCTTGCATGGTCTCTATTCAACCTCGGGTTCAGGGTTATTAATACATTCAATTGTGATGCCCAAATATTAGTTACTTATTGTACAGTACGATATATCAGAGGTTTGAAAGCGTTAACGTTAAGGTCGTAACTAAAAGTCTATTAGGATTAAATCTTAATTTTAAACTGTTTTACGTTTATAACTACGTTAGACTATAATGTCTGTGCTATTAGCTTAGGTAAGCTTGAAGTAGGTATAGCAATTTTCCTACCATTATTTAGGTGGCTTGCCTTTAGTTGTAAAATAGGAATGGATTTATATGTAGAGTTTCATATCTAACTTATATAAATGTTCTGTAATCGCCAAAAAACATTAACTTGCTCAATCATTATTTGGTAATGAAATTATTAGTTTATTGTAAAAGTTAAGAGTATTATTAAGATTGCTTTGCTCGTAGTTAAAAAATGATGTTCACAATGTTTGATTACTGTTTAATTCACAGTCGTGAAATGTTTTATGGCATTCTAATCAGGACTTTAAGAATGACTTGATGGAACGTTATTTCCTAGTGGTAATTGCTGAAGTATGCGGACGGCGGTGTCGTCTTATTGGGGCTCCGGGCCGGCCGTACGTGCGCGCTATTCACTTTCACTTCTCAGTGCGTGCCTTCGCTATTGGAGCCCGAGCGTACGACAAAGTAAATTTAGGTGTCTCATTGATTACATGTGGGTCTCGCTTTAGGGCATATTACTAAAATGTCATAAGAGGATTAATGACAATGCATTTCTCTCTGGGGAAATCCTTTAGGTAATTACTGTTGATAACACAACTATATTTGCTTGCTTTTGATAAGCAAATATGGTAGTGCTGCTATAGCATTGTTACATATTTAGTTATAGCATTCCTACAAAGAACCGATTTCATAATATTGAAATGCCCATTGCAATCCTAAAGTAGATAAGTCCTGTAAGGAAGCTATCAAACTGCTATGTTATATATATATATATATATATAACATAGCAGTTTACACAAATTCGACAATCTGATTTTTACAATATATATATATATATTGTAAAAATCAGATTGTCGAATTTGTTTACATTTATGGCCATTGCTTCATTGTGCATACCGTTTGGACTATAAATCATACTGGTATAGTTCTGGAAATGCTTATCTCAACCTCTACCTCGTAAATCCAGTGGCCAGTTCATTAGAATGTTAAGTTATCGAGTTTTCGACAAGATGTAACCGATCATAAGGATAAATTTTATATCTATTTCTGACTTAATACTATTGTATTATTGCTATACCTCAATGCTATTGCTCAACCACTATTAGGTGAAAATAAAAGTTACATAATGTAATGTGTCTATCATATCCCTCCCCCTTAGGAGATAAATACAAAACAATATGTTGAAATAAAACTAATTTTATGAATTTTATCGCGTTTATATTTGTATATTCCAACGGTGAAATATCGGGCAATAAAAATCAAATACAAAATCCGTAAACGTAATTATGTAATGTATCCTAGCCCTCTTCTTCATACCTTCACATATTAAATATTAGATAACACAAGTGATAAAGATAAATTAGCAAGAAAGGTCAGTTAGCAATCAATACACAATTTCCACGGTTGTTCGTACCAAAATGTGACCATATATAATTATCGAACGTTTACAAACTTTCACTTTTCGGCTATAATGGTGTATTGGATGGTCTTCATAGTTATTAAATAAAGTTATTACTACTTTACTTGGCCTATTTCGACAGTAATTAATTAAATTAATAGGTATATTCGTATTAATAGGTGTATTTTTTTACACGAGTGGCCTGTTTAAAATTTACGGATAACATTGGCATTATTATCATTGTATATGTTGGTTCTGCCGTATCCCGTGTTAAGGACCAACTAAATAAAAATTTGGCTGTACCAAGTTGGCCAGATTAACTCGCATAGACGTTTTATTCTCTTGCAAGGTTATGTTTGTCTTTCCGGAATTCAACAGGCATTGTGTTCTTGCTCTAACACTACACCAATTATTTGTCTGCAACTTGTGCAAACAAATGCGTTAAATTTATCTTAGTACGTAATTAGCAACAATCTATTACATTCTATACTACTAAGACTATATTAGTGCCCACCTTAATAGGGCATTTCCCCATCTCTTATGACCATCGTAAAAATCGTTTAAGGTATGAAAACAGCATCAGTGGGCTTTAATTACATATTTATCTCAGCCTATGCCGAAAAAGTAATTAGTCATACAAAAAAGTTAACCTGTAACTATAATGTTTTTATATTCATTTATTAAAGTTACTAAAAAATAAATTTTAAAGTTGCTGCTTAATCTTACTCCACCTGATGATAAATGGCTATATGTTCAGATGTACGCAACCAACCTATCGGGGTTGCGTTATATGGCAGTATTCATTAATCGATACCCTGTATTCGAAGACTACTATGGATAGTATAATTATATTATAGATAATAATTACTAGTAATATTTGAATATTGAACTGGATATTGGTAAGAGGATAATGAATACTGGACTTGAATATTGGATTGGGTCAGGTACTCGTTCCTTTAATGGGGCTTGTTCCAAAGCAACGGCAAATGAAAAGTCTAAGAGTCTTTTTGACTGTCGTGATACGGATAACGTCTAGTCGTTTGCCTCGGATATTTTAATTGAAAATATCAAAACCATTGCGTCTCATTTATAAATTTATTTATTTAATACTATTAAACATTGTCGACACCTTGACTAAATGTAACCTGCAGCGGAGTCGACATCCCACGCATTAGTATATAATATTCGTGCCTTTCGAGTTTTATCCGTAAAGCTCTCGTTTTAATGTTGTTTTTCCATTATAGAAGGGAAAGTTGTTGTACAATGCAGTACGCGACATGTCCATCACACATAGCTAATACCGCTTTCAATGCCCAACGAGGAAGTGGACATAAAATATACTCGTCTTTCTTGTATGCTAAAGATAGCAAATAATACATTTAACAAATAAAATTGAACTCTTTTATTATTCACAATTGTAAACTTAATAAAAATATTGTACAAAATTACTGACTTCTTAACTCCAATATCCTCCATGATAGGTGACATTGACCAACTAGACCACGCTCTCCATGCAAAGTAATTTAGGTCCATGAAAATATAAGTGCAATTGAGACATTATTCATATCGTATTTATATCCAGTAAATGCACAAGTTACTGGTTGAATTTGTGTAACCTCAGTATAATTTCATAGTTTAATATTTAACTAATATGTGGCCTATTTTCTTATTCTAATCTCACATCCTAATGCTAAATACCGCGACCAATATTAAAGTTAATATTTACTTATAGCTTTTGTCGCAAATAATTGAATGATTGATAGCAAGCAGACGTGTGTATGGCTACTAGGTTATAGGTGGCGCCTCTGTCAACGTGCATAGAATGTCTCCTATAATAGGCGTCGTCAATCTCTCCTTAGAAATGTCGTTTCTTCGAGATGTTTTCCATCAACTACTAAGTGATAAATGGCTCCACATAAAATAGATCTGGAGTTAGTTTTGTGGGCTACAGATGAGGTAATTTAACTTAGCTATCCAATTTTAACTTCATTTAAATTTTAATTTAGACTTATTAATATTTTATTAACCAAATTTAAATTTATATGTTTAAGTCAGATTTGTGCCATATTAAAAATGTTTACCTAAATATTGTATGCTGCTAGTGAGTGAAAATTTGAACTTGACAGATGGTTTTTGGTCAACATTCATGTGTAATTATTGTAAATTAACAATAATAGCCCAAAGACTGTTAAGTTCCCTTCTTTCATTTATATGTACACAGAGAAGTGTGCTGTCGAGTCGAGTCCTCCTCGACGACGTGTTTAGAATCGGAAGGGTAATCAATTCTTTAGTTTTGTCGATATATTTTTCGCCTTTTAATCGTTTTTAAAGATAGTTGTTAAATTTTTGTTTTTTTTTTATATCTTGATCGGATATTCAATAAGCTAAAAGAAAAGCACGATATACTATGCAGGCTATGGGTTTTAAGAAATAGATATTGTAAACAGTTTTTAGTAATGGGTGAGTTTTTGTTTTGATTCACGTAATTGAGTAGTAGCGAAAAATAGATAGGATTTAAAAAATAATAAGTTGAGAATACAGATTTCACTATCAGAAACCACTTTGCGGTAAATTTACTCAGTTCGGTAAGAAATGAGATCACGATATGCATTGATGCGTGCTATGTGACATTGCAACTTATTGGTGCACTCGCAACTTGCATTCACGTTTCTTACTTTATTTCAATTGTATAAGATATCAAATTAGTTTGTCGTTTTACGATGCCATTGCTTTTACACTTTTAACCCACAGATAATAAACGGTTGCTGTTATATTGTTGAATAATAAAATAAATAAATAATTGCGTATATAAATAACACTTGATCTTTGTCTATCAATTGCATCGAGTCTGTAGTTGGCATTTTGTGTGTTGTACATTGAAAATATATAATATATTTGCCATGAACTCCTTTTAAACATGATACTATATAATAAGAATAACCCATTATAGCTTATAAGGATATATCCAGTCTCTTATTAAAACTTCAATACTGACCATATTATGAACTTTCTTGTTTAATTACCTTATAGGACAGCTGATTCAAACCAAAAATTGTCCCACATGGCGAAGCGGGCTAAGTACCGACCTCTTGTGCCGAATATCGCTGAATTCCTCTGCGGGGAAAAAAGGGTTTTTTTTGTAAATAATATTTTGACTCGCTTCATAATATGAATAGCAGAAGTATGCAACTACTGACCTCGGCCTTCCTTAAGTTGGGTTTTCCATAAGGAAGGTAGCCTGGGTCTATATAATATGTAAAAGCTAAGACATCTAAACGCGAATAGGTTCTCTTCTCTATATTTCCTGAAAAATAGATTCCACAATAACTATTGATCTCTTTGGCGCAACCAAAGGCGTGAGATATGCGTACCTATTGAAGTTAAATGTAGGATGCATAAATGCAGTGTGACGTTCATTCAAGGTCTTGTAATTGTCTGAGACTGTGTTATTACAAATTGCGTCTGGCGCGTTGATTTATTGGTATAAACATGCAATTGTACCTCGCGTGTTCCTGGGTTAGAATTTTGAGAATAGGAAAATATAGTTATATTAACTTGGATTTTTAAAATAATCACATGCTTGAATATGAGAACCGTGCCCGGTAAACAGCTTGCTTTCTATTACGTGGCAATTCCTTTTTTTTGGGGTAGGCTATGGTCTGGACACACCCCACCCAATCTTTCCGGGGCGACGAATGAGCGGCGTGCGATCCTATTACCTACCGTATTCCCCATCGCCATTGGGCCGACCACTGGTACCTATTCCTTGATTCGTGACCGGCAGATAGACATATGTACATACACTTAAATTAATTTGGGTTAATAATTATCTGGAAAAATGAAAGGATGCTTTTCGCATTATTTTGTTCACACTCGTTGAAATCAACCACGCAATTTTTATTTTTCAATTCCAATTGCTGCAAGATTTATTATATTATCAGTTTTAATCGGTCTCGAAGTTTCTAGATGTGCATAACCCTATAGTAGAAGTTCTTTGACCTTCTTGCCCCCTGCAATAGTTATAAATTTTCACGGATCTGTATCCGTCAGGTCGATGTTATTTATTCTAGCCCTTTACTACTTCCATTCTAGTCCTTGACCCCAACTGAAAATCAATTCCTGGGATGCTTTTGCATGCGCGGTCCCAAGTTGAGCCCAACACCATTCTGTCTTTAATGATATTTTTTTAGGAATTTTATGTTTTGTTTATTTTTTCGTGCTATTGTAATTTTTTTTCTTCCTTATATTATTAAGAGTTTAAGAGCCGTTTTTCTAACTTGATAAAGTAAGAATACATTTCACCACACTTTCCTTTTCTGGTATTGTCGTAAAAGATATGTGGAGGACATAAACAAACGTACACTATATACAAGAGAAATCTCTAAACCTTATGCCAACCCATTTGACCTATATGGCATAGTACACACACATTATCTCTTAATGTGAAATCCGGGCCCAATAGAGGGGTGTGTATGGTAGGAAATGAAGAATATTTAGCGTTTACCACTTACTTCAATAGGGTTCTATCAGGTCTGCTACTGGTTAGAATATAAAAAGTACCTTGCTCTACATAACTCCATTTGTGTTGACCAAACTTGATTCTAACTGCAATATAATAATAATTGTATAAAATTCTTACCAACTCTAATTAAGCTTACGATGAATATAATTAATCAATTATCCTTCTTGGTGATTGTTTATGGTGTTAGATATTTTTGTATATACCTATATAAAGGTGTTATTCAATATAATTAATTGTAAACAATATAAACCTTTAAAATTATATTAATTTATTAGCAGATTTCCACGAAGCTCCTAATTAAAAGCAGGCAATAGGTATGGGATTAGCCACCTTTAGACATTGTCATTATTTCATGTCTAACTGCATATATGTACTCCGCTAAAAAGTGCGTCCTTATGTTAGGCACATTGCTATTATAGATTAGTGGGTACACGACACAGATCTTGTAGCAACTTATGCAAATTGCCATTTGTTTCGACATTTTGTCATACCTACTATAGGAAACACTTTTAAATCTGACATATAACCAAAGTGTTACGTTTGTTTTGTTGTTACTGTAAAGTGTAGCATATTTTGCCAAGCGAATTTTGTTTATTTTGTCTGTGGTTTATATTTGTGGCACTGAAAGGTTGCAGTAGCTACGAGGAGCGGGTCTCTTTTTTGCTGCTCTAGTGGTTAACTTGTAATCGAATGCCGCTTGTGGTATCTTGTCCAGCCATAATCTTTTGCACTACATTTGAGAATTGTATTATATCGTGATTATCACACTGGCGCTATTAATAGGCTTGTTGTGTGTAATTATATTTAAAAGGAAACAGTAAAAATATAAAACCCCGCTCAGTTTCTTGTCGGATCTTTTCGGTGCAGTCGGATACTGATCCGTTAATAGTAATTTGAATTAATTTAAGGTAAAATGTAAAAATTGACAACATGTAACTGCTACCGGGGCGTTTATACATAATAAAAGCTTTGAATTTATAGGCATCGCTAAATTTTCATATCTGTGGTGCAGTACTGCTGCGCTTATGATAACTCTTCCATCATCAACCTCTTTATAGTATCAACATCAACCTCTGCATGGAAGTGGAAGTCTATATATCCTTCAATTTATATTTTCCCATTAAATATAACGTGTTGCGGTGGTATTGAGTCAGTTAAATGCATTTGCCGGAAATCAGGATCGTGAAAAACGTTTTATAAATGGTGGCTCATAGGAGTGATAATAATGGGCAGGCGTTGTCGCAACGTAATAAAAAATTATATATATTATACACTAAAGCTAAAACACATTTGACATAAAGGCAGCGGTTCGTTCTGAAGACAAAGACGGTCAGCTTTACGGCATCATAATATGTATTATGTAATTTGCTTCATCCGAAGGAGGCTTGTACACTATTAACTACATAGTGTAAGAAAAACATGACGAAGTATAATAATGGAACTAACTTCAATACTACTATAAAACACTTTAATTGCTAAAAAGCAAGCAAACCTCAAAGATTTTCTAATAGAATTACAGTGACAGGAGAAAAAAATACAAACTGGAACACTTCGTTAGCTGGAGCTTTCACTAGTGAGCCAAAAACATTTTTTGTTGTTTCATTATGTATTATTAACGTGCGACTTGAGTCATATTATCTAATGATTTCATGAAATAATTAAGCTTAAATACACTTTAAGCAAAATATTTTCTACGTAATTGTGACAATCTTTATTTTCGGTTAACAATTTTTGATCACAATCGTTGATGGTAAGAAGAGGATTGTAATTCGATGCAATTTATCTCAGTCAGATGTGTGATCTGTCAGATGTATAATATTAGGTAGATATTACAATTAAATACTTCACACGTGATTAAAAAATGTGTATCTTTGAATCTTTTTCAGCAGCATCGATGCTGTATTGCATTGTACTGTGTTGATTCGCAATAGTGTAGTAGATTGACAATTTTTGAAATATTCGCACTACTTCCTTTTATCTGAAAATACTTCATTACTGCATTATTGTATGCTGGTAAAACATAATAGCATCGGGTATTGGGTTTTTACACGTTTATTACTTGGAAAACGATGTGTCGTTTGGAATAATTAACATATATATATACATTAGGGCGTTTCAAAAAATAAATTGTTTCTTTTCTCTTAGAACCAGGCTCAAAAGTTTCGTTTAGATGCCAAAATAGGGCTCTGAAAATATGAGCCCTTAATATTAATGTTAAGGATGTCCGCATCGCACTTTTCGATTTTCCATAAAAATTACATAGGAAAATTTTTATTTTTTATTCTAATTTTTGTAAGTAATGAACCATACATTGCTCTGCAATTCCCATTACATATATTTGTAGAGAATTAAACGCTCTATAAAAAGGCCTGATATCATTCCTGGTACTAAATTTAGTACTAAAAAAGGTACTTAACTTTGACCTTGAATAACTTTTGAATGAGTTGATTCATCGAAAAATGTTATCAGACCTTTTTTGTAGAGCGTTTAATTCTCTACAAATATATGTAATGGGAATTGCAGAGCGATGTATGGTGCATTAGTTACAAAAATCAGAATAATAAATTTAAAAAATCCTATGTAATTCTTATGGAAAATCGAAAAGTGCGATGCGGACATACTTAACATTAATATTAAGAGCCCATATTTTCAGAGACCTATTTTGGCATCTAAACGAAACTTTTGAGCCTGGTTCCGAGGGAAAAAAAAAATATTTTTTTTTGAAACGCCCTAATACATAATTATATACCTTCCTAGTAATGTCTCCATGGGAATATATTCCAAAATATGATAAATAAATCAGTTAATTATGAATTCAATTTGTCAATCCATTTGCAACGGAACTTTATAATTATGAGACTATTTATTATTAGTTATGAAAATGCAAGTTTCGCAAAATCGTATAAAATTTACATGACAAAAGTAATACTTGCATTGGCTTTTGGGATAAAAATAGATAAATAGCTAAGTTATACACTTTACAGTGGCTAGCTGGTAGTTGGCCATGTAATTTGGCTATTTGTCAGTCTATTAACATCAACTGTTGCACAGTCTACCCACAAGGGGAGTAAATACCTCAACACAATTCGGTGATTTGTCGATTGGTGCTCCAAGTTTCCTATGCGAATCTTCGTTCTCTTGGATCACCTATGGTTTTTAGACACCTACGGGAAAGGAAAGAGTGATAATTTCAATTTTCTTTCCGTCACTAGTCAATTAATAATAGTTTTAATAACTAGTAATAATAGTATTCCATATCCTTCAAATTAAGGTGAAAAGTTGAAATTTTGTATTTCTTAGTTATCTTTGATTTCAATAAACTAGGCTCCAAAATATCCGGGTTTGCAAACAAATAAATTTAGAGTGTACAAGGTGTCCTAGCCTGCATTACGAAAGCATGCCACGAAGGCGATTATAAATTGTACCTGGCAACATTATGTAAGCAGGTAAAAGTAACCATTCGCTTTAAGCGCAGTTCTGAACATTACCAATCGTATAATGTACTATTTTTCAGATTTAAAATAATGTCAAAATATAGTAATTTGTCTAAATATTATAACCCCATGGCGGCTTAGGGATACAATATATTGCAACTCCATGCTTGACCGTGGGAGTTCCTAAAACTGGCATCAGCGGAATACGCAACAGTGCTCCGTTGGCTAACTTACAACTGAGATTACTCGTAAGCGATTATGACATTATTACCCTCTCGAGTAGATCATAGTCTACCTAATCGACAAGGATTGGCTAGTGGTTATTTAAAATACTTATTGGAAATTTAGTTAATTCTTATATTGAACAATATCATAATATTTATTTCATAATGTATCTATCTAATATTATTAAGATGTTAGTCTAGCATGGAAGAGTAACTTTAACCTTACTTCATTGCTCTTTTGTCTATATTAAAGTTTTTAGTCAAAGAAAATCCTTTAAATTCGTCACCATATCAAGTGATGTACACTATATCAAATACGTTCATCGTTTTATAACGACGATGCTTATGAATGGACGCACCTCAAAATCAACCAGTATTAAAATCAACAGTAAGGATGCCCCAAACGAATAGAAAATTTCAGTCTTATAGAACATTGTTACAGCGTCCAGAATCAATAATAGGTACTCATGTTAGCAATAATTTTTTTCCCTTGAGGTGACGGGCTAAAAATACTCTCTGTAACCACTGTTATGCCGTGGGAGTTATAAAATCATAGCAGATTTTAAAGTAGCACCAGAATAATGGATAATAACACTCCTGGAAAACTTATAACGCTAACTGCTATTGCCGATCCGCCTACTAAGCGTCACGATTATGACATTATCCTCCTCCTCGTGGTTAAGCTTATGCCAAAAAATGAACGGTTGATAATCTGGTGACGACGATAATGATTAAAACCATATGTAAAAAAATAAAACTTTATGATGGATTATTATTCATACAGTTATTTATGGAAAAAAGAGTGTAGCCTGGCCTCAGTCGTCCGTTGCTCGTAAAATCCATTTGAATGTAAAATATAGGCTATTGAACCGATTGTTATCGACTATGACGTTTAGAGACAATAAATTGAAATCATTTCGCCTGAACGTTTAAATATTCTATTAAAACATTGTTTGAAGTATTCTGTTATACTAGAATGTTAAACGTATATTAGATAACGCGAAACTTTTGCGTAAGATATTTCAGAAATATCAGTCCATAAATCTGACTCGGACATAACACAAACGTGAGATAACCGGTTAGGTCGCAATTGTTTTCGCCCTGTTGATTTATTATTAGGGTTGTCCACTTTTTCAGGCAAATTATATCGATGGGTATAATTTGTTAAAGAATTCATCATGGTCTTAGTCTTCCGCATAATTTGGAATATTAATTTAGCAATATTCAAATTTATCATGATAAGTGTTTACCCTTCAAATGAATGACGTCTACACCAAGCAAAGCAATTTCCTCTCATCTTTCCTATTATCGACACTATCAAACTAACTATTAGGTTCTCACTAGATAATTAACCTTTTTTTTAAATCTGCTAACCTCTATTTTCATTTTCTCAAAGATCTCTGATCTCTCGTTTTTTACGTTTCTTTTTAATAAAAAAAAAAGCACTTGAGTATCGGATGTTGTTCTAATTCAAGGAAAGCAACCAATTGCAGTGGCTTCTACAAGCTGTGAAATAAAATGTTATTTAAGCAAAACTTCAGAAGAGTTTTAGTCCCCCGGCTTATAGCAGTTTGCCCACTTCTGATATTGCTAGAGTCAATGATATGTAATTAAGCACTTCTGAATTGAAGCATTTTAACAACTGTATTAATGGTTATTTGAGATAAACATGCGACATATTTTTAAGCTTATTTCACGCACAGCTATTTAATTACATTTAATAGTGCTGTTTAAAATACTTAATGTAATTTTATATTCAATAGACTAAAAATATTACGGCTTACGCAAATTGAATATGTAAAACATGTTTTTGTTCATTCATTTGTCACGTTCGCCATATAGGAAATATACGACATTTACAATTACTTGACAGCGAATCACATTTTCTATTGCTTAATCTATCATTACAGACATATATGCCAGTATACCGTGTACTCAAATTGTATTGTTACTTATTTAATTAGGAGTCTTTCTGCACAGTGTTTTATATCCAATAATAAGCGACTTAACTATTCATTATAAAAGAGCTTAAGTAACCTACATTGTCTAATATATAAACCATCGCCTTCTAGATTCTTATAACGTTATTTTGGTACTGTCTATTTTATTGGTGTGAAACATCTATAGGCGAGGGCAAACCTGATCGTTGGCGTGGCGTGAAGCGACGCATGCCGTGGCGTGAAGCGACGCATGCTGTGGCGAGGCCTCGCCACGCTGTATGATAGTGAGTGTAGTTCCGATCAATTGTCACAATAATACCGTCAGAGACATCGAATATAACTGTTATATTGTATTATTTCAGAAATCACTGATTAAAAGAATTGAGTTTGACAATTTGAAATCATCTGTGTGGTAACGGAGTAAGAATACAAAACACCGTTGCAATTGCTCATGGATGTCGTAAAAGACGACTAAGGGATATAATACTCGAAATAAAACCCTAAACCAACCTGTCTGACCAGCATGGTCCAGTAAGGTCCAACCAGTAAGGTCAATTTCCCTCCTATTGTGGAGGAGGCTCCTGCCCAACACTGAGACGTATATGAGCTAAAATGATGCTGAATTTGAAATAATTTTGAATTTTTAATTCTTGTATTTAATGAAAATAAATAATCCATACTAATATTATAAATGCGAAAGTAAGGATGTTTGTTTGTAACGCTTTCACGCTTTAACCACCGAACCGATTTCAAAATTCTTTCACCAATGGAAAGCTATAATATCAGGGAGTAACATAGGCTATATTTTATCCCGGTATTCCCACAGGAACGGGAACTACGCCGCGGGTAAAGCGACTGAAACCGAAGCGAAGCGAGGGCGGGTTGCTAGTTATTGAATAAAAATCATCAGTTTCTAAAAAAATCGTAATATTTTATTTATACTAATATGGCATAATCATATTAGTTCCTGTCATTATCTGTTCTTTTATGTATATATACTTGTACAAAATAATTTCAGTGTTTCACATCTCTGCCAGGCGTCCTCAGCGACGGCTCACTTTTTGTAATAGCAGGGTAACTCCTCTGAGCGGCTCCTCTGGGCGGAAGTTTGCCGCATAATCTGCTAGGCGTCCGGTCCAGACCCATTTAGCAGACCGTTCGGACTATATGTATCTACTTCAGTGGCCCAGTTGACAGCTTATTCTTAGCATTTACATAATAAACGTTGTCCTGGTGCACTCAAAAACTAAATGTGGTACCTCTCTCTAACTAAGACGACAACAGGTGCAGGTATTATTAGTCTTTTTGCCTCAGGCACCTGCAAATAATCTACTCCGCGTAGAAATTATCCACCTTGACTCTATAAAGTCCCCTTACGCGAGATTGCAATATTTAAAGAAGTGGTGGTAAACGCCATCACCAAGATAATATCTATAATTGTAGTGAGTATAACACGCTGTTTGGAGCATATGCTACTACGTGTCCTCATTGTAAGTACAGTGGATGGCAAAACGAATCGTTGCTGATGTTACGACCATATGCAGGTATTTACCGAAGCAAACAAGATTACGACGGCTCCAAGGATAATGTTCAAAACAGAAATAATCTTATATCTGTCAAATGGGAGGGAATCTATGCCACCGTCCGTCCGCTCTTCTAGAATCGGCTAAAGCGCATTCGATATTTGCATATGGCTCTGGCCATCGTACCTCTATAGTGTAGCAATAATTAGCCTGTCCAAAAGAAAAAAAGAATCATAAGTTTACTTACAATATTTTTTCAAAGTTCTTTTCTCGCACATGCATGTAATTTGCTTCTTTCTTATTTAAACAAATGTTAAAACTGAAGATAATAGTGCCGTGGACAACAAAGGCGATTCGCCCTGTTCCGAATATGTAGTATGTCTTTGATTGGATATCTCCTATTTAAAGTAATCATTCATGAAAGATGCAGGGTTTAAAACGGTACCGTCATATTTAAGCGTGGGAAAGTACTTTTTCTTCTCTTGTCATGGTTAGAATTAATTAGTATTTAGTAAAAAAAACATATCGTTGGCAACAAAAAAGCGCCACACCTATATGACTCGGCATTGTGAATTCAGCCACCAGGTCTAGTTTCGCAGTCAATTTGTCTGCTTTATTACGTGTATTATTTGCTACCGTTATTTGCCGTTTGGGTTCGTTCGACTTACTATTATTGACAGATAGCACGATGATTTATTTTACCATCCTTTCACGCGTATAGTTTGCATGATTACACATTATCATTCTCCTAGCTTTTAGTCTCTTTACTTGGATCGACTTTTTAATCTATAGATTCAGTATAATTTTAAAGGCTATTTTTGAATAGTGACTACAACTCGATAAAATTACAATATTCCAATAATACATCACATGTTAGTATATTTAGGAGCACCCATTCCGCACATAGACAATAGGTATTCATGACACTCGCTACTGAATCGTTAATGTTCTCTTCGTTGTTTTGCACGAATTTCTTGTAACTTCGAAAACATTTTTACAGAATCCAAAAACAGATTACATTTAAATAGTGTCAACCTGGTTCTTTGTATAAGTAAAAGTTGTATCCCAATATGGTATACAGGCGCACCTTTGCAAGGACGCCAAGTTTGCTGCTGTTGCTTTCGCTTTGACATCAATGAACAGCTCAAATGTAGGATTTAAGGAAATTGCAATTCGGCACCAATAAGGCAAACGTAGTATTCTAAACGCATTCTAAAATTTTTAATAATAAATTGCCGTAAATTCAATTTTTATTAGTTTACGTTATTATCTATTCTGATTTGTTGCTCCGCCTATATTACTCCTACCACGCATCTCACCTTGGTAACGCCTCGCAATAAAGGTCCACCATGTTTTCCTTAGATTACAGCTAGGTTTAGACCTGAAAGTACTAATGTCATTCGGACAGTTAAACAAGTTTGATGAATAGACTACATCCACTTCTTATACAATGTGGAAGATTAACACATAACGACTAATAAAAACTGTATATAGAGTTATTATAGGTGCTTAAGTTAAGTACACAGTTAGAGAGTCCCGATGCGTCTGTATAGACATATTAATCAAATCCATACTAATATTATAAATGTGAAAGTAAGGATGTTTGTTTGTTTGTAACGCTTTCACGCTTAAACCACCGAATCGATTTCAAAAATTCTTTCACCAATGGAAAGCTATAATATCAGGGTGTAACATAGGCTATATTTTATCCCGGTATTCCCACAGGAACGGGAACTACGCCGCGGGTAAAGCGACTGAAACCGAGGCGAAGCGAGGGCGGGTTGCTAGTAATCTATAAAGATCAATGATTTATATAGGACGTTTTGTTCAAATAACCGCTCTTAAATCACTTGCCTTTAGTGTCAAATTTATTCCGACCAGTGCTGTTGAAATGACCTGATACCAGTAAATAGCATAATTACGTACTTACATCACATTAACCGTAACCATTGACCTACTAGTCTAAATTTTAAAATGAATTAATAACAGATTATGAACTCTTTGAAATCCATCTTTGTTTTTTTTACTCTGGTTATCTATTTAGTGTGTTATTTTTTACAATTTAGTTTCATTTTTAACTAAGACACCTTGATTATGGAACATGGATTAAAAAAAAGATAATAAACGAAATTAGTGCTCTGGTTCATCTGTTGTGGTTTTATAAATTTATCCAGTGACTTACTTAATATTGAATTTATACCTCTAAGTTATCCATCAATGGTAATAAGTAGAGAATAAATATCAATCTTATTTAGTCTCTAATATTCATTATCTCTCGACGGCCAAATGCCAGTACTGTTGAATACGAGCCTCCATCATAAAAGTAGAGATTTTGACCTACTATAGGAGTTGGCATATTGGGTTTTGGTTCATGTTTGCGATTTTGTAATAATGTTTTTTGCTTTAAATGTCTTAATCGTCTCCGACTACACCCACGGGTGGGTTAATGATATTACTTAATGCTTTTTGACAGCCTTCTAGAAAATTCTAAGTATGTTGATTTCTATACGAGGTCTTTTTGCACCGGTAAAGCAAGTAATATTATACAGTTTAAAACGCATGTAACTTCAAAAGTCAAAGGTGTGTGCTGCGGTTATGTACTTGAGAACTTTGCTTGACAGTTTATTGATCTCCCCCTTTAAAATTTCGCTTCTCTGATGTCTAAATAAATACTAACGTTCAAGTATTTGAATGAGGTCTTAATGCTAGCGGTACTTGGGCGGATTTTGGCTTCCTTTGGCATCAATAATCGCATAGACTAGATAATAAAATAACAGCAGACGTAATATAAAGCCGTGGTTGGCGTCACGTCGCGTCGGCGCCGAGTCTGTGCCACTAGATTCGAGATTGCTCTGGTTCCGATGTTCGTGAGAAGCTTCTACTTTTAATTGATTCGACGGGAAGAACCTTGTTGCCGGGTTTTAGTTTTAATACAGACGTCAACACTACTATTGTCTTATAATCCATTATATACATATAATATTGTACAAATTAATTATCTATATAGCTTCTGGCAATATGTAACACGTTTCGATAAATTCCTATACATGTGTATATTATTATCGCTAGGTGTTTAATATGTACTTTATCAATATTATATGCTGATTTGATAAAATAATAACATTTACATATCAAGTTTGGGAATGTTTTTGATGTAAATTGTGGTGGATCGTTCTTCCTTCATCTCGGGTTTTCATGAAGTCCATATTTTTAATGAGATAATATATACTGATAGTGTTAATACACAAATATGTTGAATACATTTAATAGATTTGTACCGCATTTCGCTTTGATTCCGTAATGAATTTATGCGCTTCAACATCGTGAGCGTGATCTTCAATATAAATTCCTCGGTTCTGATCTCGACTCTCGGACGCGTGTTTCGCACCTTGATCTAAATACTTGCGACATTATCTGGTCTCGTCGTTATAATGTGCGTCAGATATTGCATCGATAGTATCGACTGCCTTGAAGTGCAGTAAATATAATTAAAATTACTAATCCTGTACATATTTCAATATGCGTAACCTGTAATAGTATTGACAAATACTACGGCTGCTGGATATATTGCCAAGATGAAACTGCATAAATCTATCTCACTCTTTATCTATTGCAAAGTTATTGCTATGGGCTATTGTACCTTAAAGCAAGCTAGGAAAGAGCAACCAAAAGTTTAATACACAATTTCTTTACTGAGATATTTGTGTAAATCCATACTTCCATACTAATATTATAAATGCGAAAGTAAGGATGTTTGTTTGTTTGTAACGCTTTCACGCTAAAACCACCGAACCGATTTCAAAAATTCTTTCACCAATGGAAAGCTATAATATCAGGGAGTAACATAGGCTATATTTTATCCCGGTATTCCCACAGGAACGGGAACTACGCCGCGGGTAAAGCGACTGAAACCGAAGCGAAGCGAGGGCGGGTTGCTAGTAAAGAATAATATAAATATAAAGACAAGCCGACCCAACAGACCCTAATCTGTACATATTAAAATAAAATATAATGCCTTGAAATCGATCGCAACGCCACTTACCGGGTCCAATCTAAATCATTCTTTAACTAACTTGAACACAAAAAAAACATCTAAATCGGACCAGGCGTTTAGGACGATTTCAGGCGCACACACACGCATGTATATTCTATTTATAAAGAACTGTATGATAATGTTGAATCTATAAGCAACATTTGCCATTCACTAGATCGAACACTAGCTATTCTAGCACTGTTTAACACCTCAGAATAACTGTTAGAAATGAAAGTTGAATAATATTTTAATTTGGTTCTCTGCCATATTCTTGTCTTAACACTATTTGCATAAGATCACCATAGGCACATTTTCCGCTCGGTCACGCGACCTAAGCAGACCTTCAAGCAACGAGAAATATTTTTTGGTATTTGACATGAGAAGCGACCTTTTTAGCGCCTTTTCATTCCTTTTTTCTTTTAATTGATTTAAATCTTAAAAGAAATAACATCGTCAAAATCTCCTTTATTTTCTATGTCATAGTGCTAGTATATACTTTGTATGGTATACGAGTAATCTAGAGTCTTTAATTATATTCATTTCTGATATGGTTTCTAGCGTATTTATAAGTATTATACATTGTGGTTTTTGTTGTTCTAACTGCAGCATTCCAACAAATACAACAACAGGTCTAACATCTAACAATATGAACCATGCCCATGCTCTTGTGTAACTAAATACGTAATATTCTAACAAGCATAATATATGTTGTTAATAACAGTGGCCATAGACCACGCGTCGTCTTCCTCCCAAAAACCATGACGTCATGTGAAAAATTCTAAGAGGTGATTTAAAGCATAAACAACTAAGTACAATACAAATGCGGAATAACATGTAATATTGTTTGCTTTATAAATAGGACCTGTAATGCGTATTAGTTTAATTAAGTACAATTAAAAATTTCGTATTTAATTTTCTTTTTATTGTGAAAATTTGACACGTTTCAATTATTAAGCAATTGGTAATACTGAGCTGCTGTATGTCGCTTAATGTGTTTTTTTTTGTATAATGAGACGACAAGTAATCATTATTATTTTTAATCAGTAAAAGTAACTTTGTCTAAACACAATGGGATCGTTTTACTGGCAGTGGGAACATCCATTCACCTTTTACTTACCATTGTGTTCATTGAAAATGTCTCTCGCATCAGATTTTTCATACAGTTATCGTCATTCTCATTTATGTTATAGTTAAAACGTTTCACATTTGATAGCCATTGATAATCAATTGAATGTATAGATAATGCTCATTATCTACAATGACGCGTAAGAAGCAAACCCTCGATAATTTTATTCTGTTTTCGCAATTCAGTTGATAGTTTCACCATTATTATGTCTCAATAATGAAAGATTTCTATGTATTTCACGTTGTATCAAAAGGTGTGCCGGCAATAATTCGTTACGCAAGGCAATCACGTGATCTGCTGGTGTGTATAGCGGGGCAAGTATGTTTGTATCGACGGAACTATCGGGCATTGAGTAACCGCGCCACTCGCTAGTAAGAGCTTCGTTACGTAGAGGTTTCGATACAGCCTCGCGACGTAAGGCCGTGGTTGCAGTCACGTCGTCGGTGAGAGGTGCCCCTCCTCTGTCGGAAGGTCGCGAGCGGACGCCGCTAAGGAGAACGGCACCAGAATGAATCCTTGCAAGACCCACCCGTCAACCGCAATGCAACGCTCGTAATATTTACAATGCAACTGACATATTTATAAATATGTGTATGTCCTTCTCGCTCACAGCATACTGTAAATATCATATTTTGTCATTTGCAAAAGATATTATTCGAAAAATTTGACGTAATCGTGTCTATCTTTAGTATAGGAAGTCGCGATAACGAAATACACGCTGAAGTGGCCCGAGTATAGTAATCTAATCGTTTACCACGCTCAAATAATTAACATAGTTCATTCACCGGAATATAAATTTCACATAAAATGTATTTGTCGACAGTATTTTACGATGTGGTTATGATCGAACTGGCTATGCCCATAGTTTGATATGCGTGGATTTGCTCATTTGTTGTCCTATAGATCCCCATACGAGATACGTGCACCATGGCTGTTCTGTATTTTTGCTGAATATCTTTACACATATGGTCACCAGTGCACTATTATAGATTGCATTGTATATTTAAGTTCTACAAAGAGATAGCTAGCGCAAAAATATAACTTTTAAATTAGACTGGCACCAGCACGCTCAATTTAATAAACTATTTAGCCTTACAGTTGTACTTATAGATTTCGCAAAAGTATCAATGTCAAGTAAGATTTCCAAAATTGCTATGCTCAATAATTCGTATTTATCTCACTACAGTATTTTAGCAAGATTTTGTTAGCTGGCTATAATTAATATCGGTGGTGCGCAACCGTGAAGGCAAGGCATTCTAGTTTTCGACTACAGCTTTTTAATAAGTCTCGACCAAACCAATCAGCGAGCTCCAATGATACAGAAAAAACCAAGCTAGACAGGCGCACGCGCACAAGACACTGTCGATTGGCAACAATGCGCGAGACTCGAATAATGTTTTTTTTTCAACATTAGTTTATAATTAAATGAATCGGTGTTACCTCACCGCTACCGACGATTGCGACAAGAGTGGCCGCATCGTCCATTAGAAAGTCGGCGAATATGCAAATAGTATCGTAGAAACCTCACGAATAACTGGCCACTCACTTCGCCTTTAAATGTGTCTGCGATGAAAGTGACTATTACCGTTAGTAAATTGTGTTAGAACAATTTCTTCCGCGGACGCATTGCCAAATTCTCTAATCTTCGCAATGTTGGTTTCAAACTACCTTTCTCAATAATGCCATCAAACATATTAATTAACTGAGCATTCTTTACTAACACAAGGTCCGGGAGCACTTATATTCGTATTTACTTTTTGCCAATACATATCTCCTGACACTAACACTTGAGGAAAAGCTATCAAATTTGGCATAGTTCACAGTCCATGATTTTTTGTGCATTTTAAATTGTTATTATTATTAACTTCATTCATAAATTGAAAGTTGTTTATATGGTCAAATTCTGAGTTTAGATTCATCAGTTTTTAAAGCGGAAATGTTTAAAACTGTTGGAAGTTTTACAGAAACATTCAAATTAGCAAATATTTAACCACTGTCGCTTTGACTGTACTCTTTTTAAACTTCAAGGTTGAAATACTGTTTGAATTGAGGCTTTAATGTTGTTTTACTGAGAATTTTGACTAAGAATTATATTTGAAACTAACATTTTCGTGACGGCTGAAATACAAACAAGTTTGCAATAACCGTACCGGTACTAATTATCATATATCTTGAAGTAAAGAAAACAAATGTGTAAGCAATTAACATAGTAGCAATCACTAGCCAGTCGCGTGGATTTCCCGCTACGACTCATGTTGAAATGAACCATTTATTATTATACATCACTAACGAATACCAACACGGCATACAAATAAAAATTATACTTAATAATCTAAATTTAAAGTTCAATTTGCATCGCATACACCGTGCCAATTCCGCGATGTTACGTCAATAAGATACAACAGGTTAATGTGAGGCTGGGGGCACACGACCGCTGTCTTTGCGTCCGGGTCTGCCCCTTGGTATTGTGAAATACCTTTGTCAATATTTACTTTACATATTAACACTATCGAATACCTAGAAACCAAATAAGTATTATAAAACATATTAGCTTTAACATGGAGAATATATTATTATTATGACAATCTATATAGAGCTCGAGAGTATTTTATGTATCTATATCTACGTTGTGTATATTTATCGGTCGAGTGAGCCGAACGGACCGGTTGCGACGGCGGCCTCTCACTTCACAAAACCAGTGTACCGCTCGCTGTTTGCTATGAAATTAGGTAACCAACAAAAGGCACTGTTGTTGCGCATGACGAGCAACAAAATAAAGAAATCTGCCACGATCGAAAGAATCAAAAGAATCCAACTGAAAACAGCTGTTTACGCATTTGGAATGACGTAAACGTGAGAGTTACAACCGCAGCTGTCATGTGGAGTATGATAAAGCACACAATCGACTAGGTGGCAATTCTATAATGCCTTGGAAAATAGACAGCGGATTTCCTCGTATAAACCATTTTCCGGCTTAAACGATGCAGCCCGACCTTCATCAGAAGACAATGAAATTAGCGACCTTGACATGATACAATTCGCAGATAGTTAGACTATTTACCTATAAATAACTATTCATGTATGTTATTTTATTAGTGACAGTCACAAAAATTGGTAAATAAATACAACAAAGCAGAACAATAGAGGGAACCATGGTAGTAAGAGGCAGTGCGGGCGAGACGGCTGTTGACCGAATGCCGAAGTATTCTATCGTGAGGCGCTCTTTATATCGGTCGGTTGTGGCGTAGAGAAAGCCGCGCCCCGCGCTCACCGCGCAGTCTTCTGCTCGCCTGCAGCGGGTTTTTTCCTCATTAGCTTCATAATTCCATATAATGCTGTATGACTTTACCTTGTTTTTATCAGTTTGTTCGCGTGATGGACGTCGTTGCTCAGAGTACCTATCATTCACTCGAGTTTTTATACAAGACCCGTTCAGAATTTACGTTTCATTGTAAAAAATTATAGTTTAGATCGGTAAATAGAAACAATTTTAACTCTATGGGTATCACATTTCCGTACGTTGTTGGCTTTCTTTCATATATCATAATAAACCAATTAAATATTTGTAATTTGACCAGCCCAGTTATTTTGTAATGAGTAACCTGAGTATCTGTTTAACACGTTAGCGGTGGGGCTTGCTAGGTTGTTGCCCCACCAGTAATCCGCTTCGTAGCGCACTCTTTAATAGGTTAATTGTCTGGCATTGTAGTTCTGGCACACATTGTCATGCACGACCTTAGAGAACGACTCGCGGCTACGCATGTAGGTGTGTGCGATACCGAATGAGACACGCCTGTTACAGTTTTGCTACTCAACATTGTAATAAAATATCATCGCCTCGTACAAAATTAATCGCCAGGTGCCCAACTAAGTGTCATGACATGATCTGACAAGTCATTTAGCACGTTATTTGCCACTGGTCAGGTAACAAGTATTATAGAACAACATCTATTCGCGTGACATGATTTATTTGAGTGCCATGTGGACTCGAAAATACAATATGTCGCCGCCCTTCTTAATCCGTGGGTATCGTAATTGACGTAAGCAGATAACAGCATTTTACTATATGCAATTCTCGATCTAAAAGGGTATACCGATTCGACTGGCTAGGCGTTTAGTAGGCGTAATTTTCTTCGCATTGTATGAGGCCAAAATGAGTCCTATATGAACTGTTAATAAGAAAATATCTGGTTGACCAAGCTTCGCTCGGAATATTTTTATCGAATTTATTTAGATAATATTAATAAAAAATAAATAATGAAAAATATATAAAAAAATACAAAAAGAGAATAATAATAACACCGAGATTCGAACCGACGCTGTTTGAATGTCAACAAAATCAAAATTAGAACCTGTCAACTTCCCATCTGAGCTATCGTAACTCATGACGTTGACAACGAAATTTGAATTCATAATCTTTTAAAATTTAATGTCATTGTTTGTTTTGCTAAAAACACGGACAAAACAACATTTTCTATAAATAAAACCTAGCTAGATCGATTTTTTGGACCCGAAACCTCTAGTATGCCAAGTTTCAACAAAATCGTTGTAGCCGTTTCGGAGATCCTGAATATATATATATACAAGAATTGCTCGTTTAGATATAAGAATATCTGGTTGACCGAGCTTCGCTCGGAATATTTTTATCGAATTTATTTAGATGTATATTAATAAAAAATGAATAATGAAAAATATATAAAAAATTACAAAAAGAGAATAATAATAACACCGAGATTCGAACCGACGTTGTTTGATTGAAAAAATACCAAAATTAAAACCTGTCACCTCATCTGAGCTATCGCAACTCATGACGTTGCCATCGAAATTTGAATTCATATTCTTTTAAAATTTAATGTCATTGTTCATTTTGCTAAAAACACGGACTAAACAACATTTTCTATAAATAAAACCTAGCTAGATCGATTTTTTGGACCCGAATCCTCTAGTATGCCAAGTTTCAACAAAATCGTTGGAGCCGTTTCCGAGATCCTGAATATATATATACAAGAATTGCTCGTTTAAAGATATAAGATAAAAGAATAAAGATATAAGATGACGATTTCACACTTTAGTTACATGCTACTATTACACTGTATTGTTCTCATCTCGGCTCATATAAATCCCTTACTTGGACTCGCGCCTGGTCCACTATAGGAGGGAAATTGAGATGCTTTACCACGCCGGTCATACGGATTGCTACAGGATTTTATTTGGAGTTTCGCTTCTCCTGCGTAATATTATATCCCTTAGTAGTCTTTTACGATACCCACAGGCGAGAAAGTGGTGAATTTTAGTTATTCTTACTCCGTCACCGCACGGAAATTGTAACCGTTACATTTTTCATTTAACTTTACTATATTAGGTCTGGTCAAAACGTAAAGCAAGGTTTTCTGCTGCTTAGGATCGGATATCGATCATCCTGTGTTGCAACTGCTAATTTTTATATAGGCAGTTATTTATATTTCAAATAATCAGGCTGTAGTTTTTATCATATCATGACACTAGATTGCAACCAACTATTTATGTAGTATCTGTGAAAGGGAAATGGAAAATCTTGACGAAATAAATTGAGTACATTTGATTTTTTTTTCGTACTGTGTAACGAACCATGAAGAACTCGCAGCGACCTCAATAAACGGATACCGAAAGTTGAATGTTGTTTTGTTTAGCGTTTGTATTCAGCTATAACTTATATTAAATAATAACAATTTTAATACAATAATAAATAAAATATCAACAATTGCTCTCAGCCTATAGAAATCCTATACTGTTTGGCTCAGGCCTCCTCCACAATGAAAGGGGAATTGACCTACTATTCTGGGGTCAGACATGTTGGAATAGGGTTTCATATCAAGTTCTCCTTCTCTTGCATCGATGTTACCTGCATATATCCCTTAGGCGTCTGTTACCCACTGGCAAGAAAGAGTGGTTATTGTATTCTTAACCCGTAATGACACAAATAGAATTAACACTTAATAATAATAAAAAAAACTTAATAGTGAAACTGGTCGATGCATTCATCAACTGCAGACCGCGGCGTTTCCATACTAGACGATGAAAGTCATCATTACTCATTTTCACTTGCAACTTGTATGTGATACTTTTCAATGTACTTGCGCGTGTGTAACTACACACTTGTTATTGCGTTAAACACAGTGGCCCAGGTCAACTTTATTTGGTAATGCAATGACAATTGTCATAGATTTCTCATGCGATCGTTATACTCTTTTATAAAGTATTCGTAATACTAAAGCAGGTGTATATGTAACACGAGGTCGGCTAGAAAATCTTGAGACCTGTGGGGGCAGAAATATGCAATGATTACTTAAAAGTAGTGATGCATAGGAATTAGGAACAAGCTGTTTTTATTAAGTGCACGGGGGTTTTTCGTGTCCGTGACGTAAGAATACGATGTGTCATCGCTCCTTTGCCTGTGAATGATCGTAAAACGACTAACGGACCCATAAAAATAGTGGATAGGTAAATACCTTACTATTGTGGCGAATTCGAGCCCAGTGTTGTATTTGCGTATATGTGGTAAGATGATGATGATGATGTTCGGTCCCTTCCAATGGCATAACTTCACAAAGAAAGGTACTCATAAATGGTTTGCTTGTGTTATTAATAGAAGATATATTTATAATACACAAGCCGAATATAGGATTCATAGTGTTACATTATGTATCATCATATTTTGTCAGTCTCAATAGTTATTTTGTCGTTATATACGCATGATTCACACAAGATCTCGTGCCTGATTGCCCACGTCAATACTACTTGCATCTTAGGCACGCGATAAAACAGATTCTTTTCAAATTATTCACGTGTTTTTATACCACTGTTTTAATAATTATAGTCTTAATGATTGATTTCAATATAGGCTCGAGAGACATATCTTTAATTATGTGCAATAGTGATGTAACGAATGTTCGCATTCGCGAATATTCGCAAATTTTTTGACATTCGCAAGGAATGATGCGAATGTATTTGACAAAATGAAAAGAAATTATTATGTAGTCCTTTCTTTACGCGAGTATTAGGTATGAAATTGCCTAATGATTTCTGATGTTTATGCGGTATTACACATTTGAAATTGCCGTTTTGTACTAATAAATTAAAACCATTTTTTGGTTCACAAAACAGATTTCATTAATCAAAGTATTTACCCTCGTTATCTATGCATTTCTGCCATCTAATTACAAGATCATTTAACCTTTGCGATAGAACTCTGGGGTCCTGGACTCCACAAACTGTGTGAAGATATTTTTTACTGCTTCCTCGGAAGAATTTTTTTTCCGTGAAAAATTGTCCAAATTGCAGAAAAACTGTAGTCGGTTGGGGCGAGGTCTGGCGAGTACAGAGGATGACGTATGGTTTCTAATTGGAGGTCTTGCAGTGTTAAAATAGTTTCTCGGGCAGTATGAAGTCTTGCGTTATCATGGAGGAGTAATGATAAAGATCGATTGAGAAGTCGGGGCTGTTTTACTACGAGTTTTGCCATCATTGTTCGGAGTTCTGCACAGTAGACATCTGCGTTTATTGTTTGACCAGATCTGAGGAAGCTGTAGTGAATTACACCATGAAGTGACCACCAAACAGTTACCATCACCTTTCTATGGGTAAGCTTCGCTTTAGGGCATTGACGTGGCGTTTGACCTGGGGTCAGCCATTACGTTGTTCGCTTGTGATTATCATAAAGAATCCACTTTTCATCACACGTCAAAATTCGATCCAAAATCCCTCCATTTCTATACTGGTTTGACAGGATTAGGCAAGCTTCAATGCCCAGTGCTCTCTGCAAATTAGTCA
Source organism: Lymantria dispar (assembly GCA_032191425.1). NCBI lineage: Eukaryota > Metazoa > Arthropoda > Insecta > Lepidoptera > Erebidae > Lymantria > Lymantria dispar. Next base: position 22,041,500 of record CM063452.1, on the reverse strand, counting down.
AATCATGTGGCACCCATTTTTTTATAAGTTTTTTTATTTTACCGATTTGGTGCAAATGGGTCAATATTGTGGGTATGCTGACATCAAATCATCAATCATTCCTTGGTAGTTTGACTTGGATTGGCTCCCGCCATCACCTTCAATTCATCGTTATTTACCTTAATGGCTGGTCTTCCTCGTGGTTCATTCTTGAAATCCCAGTTTCCACTATGAAAGCGGTTAAACCAAAAACGCACGATACGTTCGTTAGCCGTATCCTCTCTAAACACAGCATTGACATTACGAGCCGTTTCTGCTGCGATAGTCTCACGTCGGAACTCATATTCGAAAATTACTCTGATTTTCGCCGTATCCATGTTCACTTCAAAAGCTGAATGTAAAAACAATTGAACGTCTAACGATCAAATGTCGTACGCTATAGTTTTCGTTTGAAAACAGTTTCACTTTGATATTCGACACCATGCAGGTTTAATTTTAATTCAAAGTGGCCAGTACGTTAAAACGGCAATGTCAAATTTAAACACCTATTATATTTTATCAAACAACTTTTATTTAACATTTCCCGCGTCACAAATTGTAAAATTAGTCCAAACTTCACTAATATGTGCTTTACTCATGTTTGTATAATATCACTTCAATATGCAATAATAATAATAACCTAACCTCAAATCAAAACGAATATTTTGAATGAAACTATCTAGTTTCAATCATTCAACTTGTAACGGTTAACCGCGCCTATGTTCGGCTTAAACATGGCTGATACGAAAAGTCAAACCCGTATGAAATTTTGCGCGCGCTTTATTTGAAAGTCAATATTCGCGAATGCGAATATGAATATTCGCATTCGCATTCGCGAATGTGACAAATCTAACATTCGTTACATCCCTAATGTACAACGCCAATTTTATAGTATATATATATATAGTATATATAGTATAAAAATTATGACACGTTTAAAACAAAACTGTAGAGTGAACTCTACAGTTTTGTTTTAAACGTGTCATAATTTTTGGCATGAATTAGAAACATGATATATTGAGGTCTTATATTCAAAAGGTATGAAAGTTAATGATAGCATCGTCATTTTATGCCAGCACCTAATTTTGAAGGAAAATCAAAATGTACATTATAAAATCATATCGTTTTATTAATTCATTCAAAATGTAATATAATTGCGGTCCATTTTCACTACGTTAAAATATCTTTTTATTTGAGATCTCATCGCAAATTAGTTAAATGAATACATTACATTTGCTATATGCGCATTATTGTTCATTTCAGAAAATCTCCATTCCGGCGCCAGCTAGTGGCAATGGGCAATCGGGTGAGGCTACGTTTCTCTTCAGCATCAACAGTAATGCAGAAATGGAAGGTCCACAGGTAAATATAAACCTCATTAAACATTAGTAAAAGTTTTTAACATAAAATGTCATTTATATCCTTACACGAAATTGACTTGCGCAAGATGCTATCGACAAGAAATTACTTTCGCAAAATAATTCATTTATATTATTAAACGAATTACCTAACATGTCTACCGACATGGGTCGGTAGGTCGGTGGGTTTCGTAAAAGACGAGTAAAGTATTATTTCAGATAACATCTATGCAAGTGAAGGACAAGTCTAATTAGAACTCGAAACCAACCCGACTGACCCCCTGGTGTTATAGTAGGTCAGTTTCTTTCCCGTTGTAGAGAAACCTCGAGCCCAATAGTGAGATACGTATGAGCTATGAAGATCACGTCTTGTCTTTTGTAGATGTAAGCACGGGTGTGTTCTGTTTTAAAGAAGACATTGCAAAAGGACTTGGTTTAAATTTTTAATTTATAGTCTTAAAGGTGAAAACACAGTCATTTTGTCTCCTAATTTTTTATCTCGCGTAATTTGGGGCAAACCTGTAGCCGCTACGGTTTCCATCCTAACTACAAGTTTGTCGCAAAAAAATTTTTGAGAAGAAAGCTTGGAAAATCGGGCAAATTCGCAAAAACCCCAAACAATATTTTTATAGAAGCCTAAATTAATAGACAAGATAGTGATAAGAACAGACCGCTAGTTCTAAATAATCTATAGCGAGTGCTAATGTAGCTTTCTGTCCATAATACTACTGATATCCAAAATTAAAATTTTGCCAAAACAAACATACATGCGTATTTATCAGTGCGACGATTAAGCTGTTTACAGCTTATCATCTTAACAGCTTAAAATATGGTCTAAAGACCAAAGTATAATATTTTACTATACAATAGTCATGAGTTATGCAGATTGGATATCTCCCAAACCTATAAATGTGGTATGATTAACGTGACCATACCTCTCGTTTTGAACGGGACAGTCCTATTTTCCCCTTGTCCCGAGGCGTACAAAAACTGTCCGTATTACATAAACAGAGCATAAAATATGATCATTTAGGTTCCATAGTTTCAGCTATTTCTGTAAGTATCCCGTTCTTACACAAAAGATAACTGGACTGTTAGTCAAATATCCCGTTTTGACGTAAAAAAAAATGGTCACATTATATATAACACATTGAGTCGTGATCATTTGATATTACCCAGAATCTCTGTACTTATATGGGACTTGCTTATCAAATATCAGTATAATTGTATTATTGATAGAAACTTTGAATTCATTTACATATTTTAAATATATATATAAAATTATTCGCATAATTAATGTATATAAGTAGGATTATTTGTACGTTATCATAATATAAAGACCCAAAGAATAAAAACTAAATAGCCCAGCATTTTGGCTAAGTTTTATCACCGGGCACTTTTCTAATGTAGAGCCGACGTCAAGCAAGCGGCCGTTAAAATGCAATCTTTGACCAAAGCAACCCCAAGTGGTTTTGGTCCAGATTGCAGAGCATTTAGACGACATTTAAAACACACCCACATGCAATATAGTGTTGGTTGTATTTGTACACAAGCCATATATCAAACAAAGAAAATATAGAGTATATAAAGTAATTAGTCGTAATCTTGTTGAGCGCACCTCCCAGTTCACCTTGATTTAAACCGGCGTTTTACGTCATGCGAGCATTATCAAATAACTACACTGATTTGGAACATATAATAATAACGATTACATTTTTATTTACCAAAAAAAAAACAATATAATTTATAATTATATTGTTTAAACTATTGATATAGTGTTTTTTTTTTAACTAAATATTGAATTTAAAAAAGATCACAGGTGTGGTGATTTTTCTGTTCTGTTGCATAAATTATCATTAATTAGAAAAAATTAAATAATAATAATGTTGTTTTGATAATTTAAATTACATTGGTATTTACTGTTACTGTAAATACTAAAGACTAGCTGATAGAATCAAAGTACGAGGGGTGATCCAAAAGTAATGATAATCAAAATAATACATGGTGGTTAAAGTTACAAAAATAATTTATTTTTCTACTTAGTCTCCTCAAGTCAATACATTAAGTTAAACGTTTTTCTAAACCTAGGATTCCCTTAGAAAAAATCTTTATCTTGACTCTCCCAAAATGCCTCGACAACTGCCATCACTTCGCTATCATCTTCAAATTTGTGGCCTCGGCGATGTTCTTTGATCCGAGGAAAGAGATAGAAGTCACTGAGAGCTTAGATCTGGCGAATAGGGAGGGTGTTCGAGCAGTTCGAACTCTGTTTCTTGAATAGCAGCCATCGCAACTGAGGCTTTGTGAGCCGGTGCGTTGTCTTGGTGAAACAGCACCCCAGCTCACAGTTTGCCGCGCTTTTTTTCTTTAATGGCCTCCCATAATGTTCTTATTTGGTCTGCGTAGTAAGAGCCCGTAATAGTAGCTCCCTTTTACAAGTATTCGACCATAATAATTCCTTCAGCGTTCCAATAAACGGACGCCATAACCTCCCGCCGAACTCGAGATTTTGAATTTTACTGGGCGGCGTCGGTGAGGAGGCTCGTTTCCAAGACATCGACTGCTTTTTGGTTTCCGGGTCAAAATGGTGGACCCAAGTCTTGTCCATGGTCACGAAACGTGACAAAAATTTTTCTTTATCGACTTCAAACTTCTCGAGATTAACCCTTGAATTGTCAACTCGTTTTTCTTTTGCTCTTCTGTTAACATTCTCGATACCCAACGTGCAGAGACCTTCTTCATGTGCAATTCGTTGGTCAAAATTCTTTGAACGCTGCCGTAAGAGATCCCTGTCATCTCAGCTACGTGCCTGATGGTCACTCTTCGATCTGCCATCACGATATCCTCTATCTTTTTGACATTGTCTTCAGTGGTGGACGTGGATGGGCGTCCTTCGCGATGTTCTACTCAGCTTAAACTCCTTGGCCCAGCGTGTAACCGTGGAATATGGAGGGGCAGAGTCTCCCAATGTTTTGCACCAAGTCGTTATGTATGTCTTTGTAGACATTTTTTTCAAACAGAGATATATCATGACATGATTTCGTTTTTCTCCATTTTGGTGTTATCACTCCAGTTGTTCGTATTCAAATTAATGTATCTCCCTGGCATTGATCCCACAGACAAACCGATAACACGGTTTTGTGGTGCTATGTTTTATCAATATGTAACATTTGTATTTTATAATAATTAAATAAATAAAAAAAATAAATTTATATGATTTTTTCACACGCACCTGGGATGTATGAGCAACCCAAAAATTTATTTTAATTTCGTCTAGAAATACCTGTTTATCATTACTTTTGGATCACCCCCTCGTATTCTTAAAAAATTTACGGTTTTATCTACGTTCATTATATTACAAAAAAAAAAGATTATTTTACCATACACATGTGTACGTGTGTACTATACACTTAAACTGATGAATACTTTAATAAATTATTTAGTAATTGATAGATAATATTGCTAGTAATACGAACATAGGTGTTATCCGGATGTTCCTATTATGACCACAAGATAGTATACTATACAAGGCTTGTATTTCCCTATGAGCAAATAGACACTGCTTTGATCAGCGCACTGTATTGACGTAAATGTACATACGTAGATAGCGCGCCGGGCCGCATTAAGTGTTTATTTGCTTATTGCGAACACGGTGCCAGTTTAAAATAGCACGTGTAAACCTCACACATGTTAATTCCTATTATAATCTTGCTTATAACTATATAACTAATATCAACAGTCCCTAGTTTTAAAATTAATAAATATCAAGGTCAAATATCAGGCGGAAATATAATTGTTTGCATCTAAATATTTTTCTAGATCTTTTGTATATTTTATAAAGTTAGCTTGACTTTATAAATATAATGCTCCTCAATCATCTCAATCTTTCAGGCTCAAGACCTATACAGAAGTATTTTTGCTATACATAGTATTATTGACCACTGACGTCAAGTTACCCTGCGCCGGTGGTCGGCCCAACGACGAAGGCGATGTGCATCGCGGGTGGGTTGCGGGGGTGCGTGCTTACGCCCCTCTGTCGCCCCGGACGGAGTGGTGCGAGGAGCGCGCCGACCGCAACCCACCCCCAAAAAAAATACTATGGAAGTATTATTAATTGGTGTATTAATTCTACTTTTCCAAATTTACCTGCTATACAATAATTGAATTCATAGTGTTTGTCTTTTATAAAAAGTTTCACGTGATGGTAATGCGCTTAGTTTGGGAAAAGATTAATTTTGAATTGTCTTTATTAGATGGATGGATAAAATAAGCATCTAAGAATATGTGCAATATTTTGTAGGTCCCATATCTTATGTTCACATATCGCCATTTGACTTTGATTCAATGTTAACTGTAATTTTATAAATTATTACATTTCACTAGTTATCGCCGTTATCATACGTGACATACATAAATTGTTAACAATGTATTGTTACCCGCTGATGTTTGTACATGATGCCCCGTAGTAGTCGCTTTTTTTTTCATTTTGTCTGTGGCGAAAGAATAAAAATATATCTCTACACTTTTCACACTACAAGACCTAGTCTACTAACGTAGGAATAATTTCCTTCTTTTCTCGCCACCAATTTTCGCTTTTAGTAGGCATATAACACGAAATACTCCACGCTACTATTACCTCATATTACCGGGTGAAGAAGGTGTCTGAAATTACACCAGGACAATGGGCAGCAACACTCCTGGGAAGTGTAAACTAACTGTGGACGCCATCATGCACGTCAAGTGTAGCCCGCTAACCCCGCTTTGGGAGGCCTATATTCAAAAGCAGACGTCTATATTCTCAAGGAGATATACTTGATAATCTTAACGAATGCTAAATTTATTTTCTAATTAATATTAAAATGAATGTTATTATTTGACTGAATAAACTAAGGCTTCATAACGTTTCACCTTTACGATTTAGTTCTAACGGTAATACATAGATTCGGACCCATTAAAACATTCGTCTTTTAGGCAGCATGCTCTAGGTTGGTGTTTAAGAATTACTACTGTTTAGTGCTACGGATAATGCCGTAACCAACACCATTGGAAGCCAAATTGATGATCACAGTTGGTGCTTAAAGATATCAGGAATGCGCTACTGACTATTATCCCGGTTATTCCCCAGCCGGTTTTTGTGTCTCACAGGAGAAAATAAGTTTTAGTGATGTTGTGTATTGGGTTAACACCTTGTTACGTTTATAATGATCATAATATATGATAAGGCTAATTAATATAACATATTAAACTTTAAAGTGTTGGCTTCTATTATCTCACCACGAAAACACTAACATAAAATTAAATATTCTGCAAAGAGATTAAGTTTACTTACACATTTTACATTTTAATAATTTTTACTGCTCAACATTTTAAACATACCTATCTCTATGTTGACAGAAGTACTTGGTTCAATTTGGTTTTTGGGTCGTGAAACACTTTTAAAACAAATTGCTGAAACTTTATGCCGTACGCTTGAAAAATATTGCTTTCGTTGCCCCTATTACAACAACAAACAATTTGGAAATAAGACTTTTGGCGAATTATGTGTAAAAGGCAAAGCGTTTTCATTTGATACTCTGATCCAATATAACTTGTACCTGCGACTTAATTCTAAAATTGGAACACTAGCGAAATCGAGGCCCATCTTGAATGTGGGACTTTCTATTATAATGAAATTGAAAGTGCGGCCTTAATTTTTTATTTTAGATTAACTGGCCATGGAATAAGATTATAATACGGCACACTTGTCTATCCCACAGGGTTCTGTAAATAACTAAGGAGCGTATACAAATGTCATTGCTAAGTGCACAAAATCGAAATGAAAGTTCGATAAATATAATATATTATGCTAATTTCCCTTTCGTTGTGAAATAGGCTCATAATCATCGATGATAAGGGATATTAAGAAGGTTACGATATAGTGAAAATATTAAAAGATAATGTAAAGGAAGAAGAACGGGTGTAACCGACATAGCACGCTGAAGTGGCAATGGGCAGGCCACATCGCTCGACGAACCGACAACCGCTGGGGAAGAAAGGTTCTCGAGTGGCGACCACGCATCGGACGACGCAGTGTAGGACGCCCCCCACTAGGTGGACCGACGACCTAGTGAAAGTTGCTGGGCGTCGTTGGATGCAGGCGGCACAGGACCGCACATTGTGGCGCAATATGAGGGAGGCCTACGTCCAGCAGTGGACGGCAATAGGCTGAAATGATGATGATGATGATGAAAATGTAAAGGAATATATAAGCTGATTTGTCACTTATTGAAAATGTATATTTCTACATTTTCTAGTACACTCGCGGTCAATATTCGCAAAATAATGGAAATTTTACTTGGATTGGAATGCAGCGGCGCGGGTCGCTTAAAACGTTACCCAACACCCGTTAGAAAGTGCGAATTCAGTCGCTCAGCGCATACATTGCATCACAAAGAGCCTTATTTTTTATAGCTTTTGTAACAAAAATTATTCCAGGAGAGATATTTAGAAGTAAAATACATTAATTAATTAGTTTTTACAAGGTAACAAATTGAAATAAACCACAAACTTATCATTTGGAACCTTACAAGACGGGCACCTCATATTTATATAAATTTTACGGATTTTTTTAAGATTTTAGTCTTGTAAACGTTTTTATTTTAGCACAGGCAAGATTTTTTGTCTGGTTTAACAGAATCTCTAGGTTACTTCGCGAGTACCTGGAAGAGTCGATTATCATTATACATAGAGTTTCTTGTTGCTTTTAAATCATATATTTAACACATTTGGTAATATTAAGTAGACAATACATTAACTTATAACGATAATTAAGTAATATGAATGTATTCCAGGGTTCATTCGAATGCGTCCGAAGTGGCGGTGTTCGACGACTGGAGTCGTGCGGGCCACTACCACGCAGGATGCGTGTTCAGGCTAACGATGACTCGTATGAGGCCACCAAGGATCGAATGGCGAGAACAGTTGCTGCGGAACAGAGTAAATGGTTAGCAGACAATTTATACTGTTACTTTAATTACTATTAATACCTTGTTTAGAAAATAAACTAACTTCGGCAAAGGTCTTGGTATCCAAAAAGACCATCCAATATTGCTTAGAAATGTCATAAATCTAGAAACTGTACGTATGTATACTTTATTTAATTACTATAGGCAATGAATAAATGAATGAATGATCTAAAGATTGAATTCGTATATTTTGGAAAGTATCTTATATCTAAATCTGATCATAGGGAAAACCATAACATGTATTTTTATACATATTCATGTATAACGGCATATCGAGGTTATTAATATCTTCAATAACGCAAACAGCTTAATACTAAAGTAGTAAAATAAATAAGTAATAATAGTAATAAAGTAAATAAAATAAATAAGGATAAACTCCTCCAAATATGCTTAATCTTTAAGTATTAATCTAACTACATTTGTGAATTGATGAAGGTTAATTAGAACGGGAAATGTATTAAATTGTTTTTGAATACCGCCAGTTTGTACTGGATTGTAAATATCCTATTTAAATACCATGAAAACACAATGTAAACTTGTCGCTTGTATATATATTACTTTATCTCGCATGGTCGTAACTCCTGCTCACTGTAATGGTCATATTCCAGCACCCGCGTGATTAAACCTAATCAGAATGACATCGGACGTCGCGTCAAAGTTCGTACGTCACATCCATACCCGGGTGCGGCGCAGTTAACTGAGAGAGCGGAACGGCTGGAGAGAGCCGAACGTCCAGACCGACCGGAGAGGCCCGAAAGGCCTGAACGGTCAGAAAGGCCAGAACGGGTGGAGAGGCCAGACCGAGTCGAGAGGCCGGCACCGCCTGCACCCCGCCCAGCCCCACAGCCGGCTCAACCACCACACCAACAGTACCCGCAGAACCAACATACTAATCCGCACCTGCCACAACGGCCACCCCCTAATCCGGACCTCACTAGGCGGTCCCTGAAGTAAGTCACTTTACATTGACTCTAGCAACTGTATTGTCACAGTAAATCTTAGTTAAATATAGAAGAATAAGCATTAACGTTTGCATTCCCTAATGAATAGAGTCTTCTTCTTCTATGCACAAATAACAGAAAAGTTATGTCAGTATTAGGACCGACCGCCTACGGGCCCCTCAAGCTTTTTCGGGAATGTAGTAATTGTCATAAATGCATTAGATTTAATTATCATATTTTGACATAGAAGTTTTTAATCAGATTTTACGACTCTCTCTTTCCTCTCTGCTCTCCCTAACAATGGTTAGGTTGATAGAATTCGAGATCACTCAATGATAGATTGGTCTCTCTTTCCCTGTTTACAATTCTTGGCAAACTGCATCATCATCTATAAAAATCTACCGTACTTATTTCTTTAGAACGATTCGGTGCAATCGTTAAATATTCGTAATTGCAAATATACTCCAAATTGAATTGGACACCATCGTAAATAGATTCGATCAAACTTCTGTACTTATTCTATAATGATGTAACGAGTATGAGTGTTGCAATAAGTATTTATTAGTTGATATTTTATGAGATGCTCATAGCCAATTAGCCAGCTGTACTCATTAATCAATAAGTGATAGTGTAGATATTGACTTGTGCAAGGGTAATCTGTAAATATAGTTATTGTCGCTTAGTTTCAAGCTGAGCGTCTTCGTGCTTTGGATGGAAAGCAAAGCCCTCTTACATCCTATCCTGGTTTCTTTATAGAGAACTCTCCGATGGATCTAGCATATCGGTGGTATAATGAAATTTGTATCCGTGGCGACACACACGATTTCCCTTGAAATCGACTGCAACGGCCGGGATAAGTCCCAGACAAACATGGTGAAGAAGAATTTTTTGTTAACATTCGATTGTATGACCAAAATACGGCTATAAATGTAATATTTTATTTTACTGTTTTCTCGAATGCACTTGATAATTACTTAGGATATTATACAATAAATTTACGTCATCCGTGTTAGTCATGAAACTCTAAATTTTCCTTGTTGCAATTATTGTGTCATGATTTCAGTTTATATAAATTTATTGGGTAATATTGCTTTGGGTATATTCCCATATATAACTTAAAAATGTAAGTTAAATAAGAGTTAGGATTTTAGTTTATTTTGCTACAAATATTGGAATTAAACATGCATTCTGCTATTCGAACTTGTTTACAACTTCTTATCAACGTTCAACAAAATATTAAACACCTTTTTACATCGTTGAGAAGAATCCGGTTTGTTTTTTAAACGATCATCTAACCACGCTCTCTATTTCATATCGCTATTAAACCAAACTTCGCTTATATAAGTTGCTATAGATCAAAAAGTGAAGTCTGTTAGTAAAATCACAAGTCTACGACAGATTTGGCCGTAATTCTCAACCATAAGTTTAAAGGACATTGGTCATAGCGACAATATGAAGGCAACTGTTGCACCAAAATAAAAGAACATGGCAGCAAAAGAATGATTGTGCTTCTGACTAAACCGTTTCTCTCGAATATTGTTTGTTCCTCTGAATTATCATATAAAAGAAGCAGTAGTGAAATCTTAAATTCTTCTAATCCATTAGCATTAAGAATAAAATGTTTTACTACTGCTTCTTTATCCACCACTGTCGTAAGAGAGCAAGGTTATAAATGAACTAAAAGATCTCAAGAAAGAAGCTCTACCATAAACCGTCTGGACATTGTGATAAATTTTATCCATGCATTGACGGAGTAGGATTACAATTCACCATCCTTTTCTATTCCTTGGCTGTCGTAAAAGAGGACTAGGACGATTAGGGATATGAGTAAATAATAGAATCACTGCAAAGGAAGAAGAACTCGAATCAAAAACCCTCTGCTAACACATACAACCATCGTGCGATAGAAAGTCAGTTTCTGTCTCATTGTAAAGATAGGTTGTTGCTCAGTAATATGTATTTGTTATGGGTTTAGATATAAATGAATTAATTTAGCTCCTCTAAGTGTGAAGCATAATACCGTAATTTATTACTTTATTAACATGTAAGAAATTTCTATTTAAACTGACAGATTTTGTCATATTTTTGTAAACCAGTTTATGAAATTAACTCTCGCTGACGGGATGGTTTAACCATAGGCTTTTTATCGTACTTTTCTTTCGTCACATTGATGTTATCTGCGAACTCCTTAGTCACCTTTCATTATACCCGCGGGAGTGATTATTGAAAATTAATTAATAATGATGATATAACCATACAATATTGCCGTCTCGCATACGCTTATGATAAATATGTCATATCGTTATCAGAAACATTTTGATAATTTGCGGCTATAATCAACTGTCCAGTGGTTAGTATAACTGTACGTAAACAACACATTTAAGTAGTCAGCAACAGATAAAATATAGTTTACCAAACAATATTCATTTTTCAGTTACGGAATAATACGACCTTATCAAATTATGTTTTATTGGTCGACGTATGTAAAACATTATGCGAACAAAATACGTTTAATATTAATATTTTGTTGGGCCATTATCATGGTTGTGCCTTTGTGTTCTCGTAGAAACTTGATTGGCTGGATCTAGTGCTATCGTCGAATAAATAGGCTTTAATAATAAATCTTTTTTTTTTAATGTATCAAGTCAATCATTGACAAGGACTTTGCTCATTGTTGTCCTGCAATGAAAATGCGCTCAAGGTGATTTTGATGTTGAGTAGATAGATTTTTATAAATACAGCTAAAAAAAAAACATTTAGTTCACCCTGACTTTAACATTTTTTGTAACACTGATTGCTCTCTTTGTAATCATAATAACTGTTTTCTACTTTTATATTATTTTAACATCTTCATAGCTCGCTTGATTATTAATTTATGGTTAAGAGAGTACTCTGTTTTGGGGTAGGCTGTGATCTGGAATCACCCCGCCCAATTTGTCCGGGGCGACCAATGAGCGGCGTGTGGTCCAATACCGTATTACCTTCCCAGCGGCCATTGGGTTGACCACTGGTACCGATTCCTAGACTTCCTAGGAATGATATACGTTTTGCGTGTAGTGATGGTGTCTGAATACAGTTCTTTAAATGTATCAACCCGTTTGACCAGTGTGATATGGAAGGTGAATTCCCTCCTAATGCGCAGCAGGCTCGAGCGCAGCAGTGGGACATGTATAAGATGATTTGTAAGAGAGCGACACTAAATTAAGGTAGATGGTGAATTCTAAAAATTATAGAAACCCTATAGCACGATATTATACTCTTGTATCATCTGTGCATATACGAAGAAGACGTACTGCAGTGACCACTTATAATATTAAACGGCAAGTGATAAATGACTAAATGTCTATTGGTTGATGACAATATTCCTCTTGAATTTATTATCTAAATTGTATTGGAGCTTCTATAGAATAACAATTCGAAACAAATAAAACCACGATACGAGGGACATTTGCCCTCAGAAATCCAAAGCGATAACAATATTCAAAGATTAAATATCATGCTAGACAATCAGAAGATGATAACTTTTAAATTTACTGTCATACATTTTAATTAAAGCTGGATGCGATGACTTAACGTACCCTCACAGGAATGGCTCACACATTTCTGGAACCCAATATTGAAATACAGGTTACTTAAATATTTTGCTTCATCCAACAAACTAAAAATTCCTTTCGAGTTCAAATTGTAAGAAAGAAACACACTTAGGCAGAAAAAGACCGTTCTTTCCAAAAAGTAGTCTGCATAGGAGATGAATTGGATATAGTTAAAAATTACGACTTTTTAACATAATCATCGTGTAACATTGTATTAAAACGTTCTAGTAAAACAAGCTAGTTTTAATTTTACTACTGCTGTCTAACAAAATCTTTCTTGTTTCCTTTTATTCCAGAGAAAGACTTATACAGTTATTAGCATTGAAACCCTTCAAGAAGCCAGAATTATATTCAAGGCTTAATAGTGGTAAGTCGAGATTCTGAACAGATAAGTGCTTTTTGCACAAACTTAACTTGATTAATGCCCGGCATAACCATTGCAGAGGGTATCAAAGAAAAGGAGCGGAGCTTGGTGAACAAGATTCTGCCCCAAATCAGTATGCTCAAGGATAACTGTTACCACTTACGTAGAATCAATTGGAATGACGTGAATGAGGATTGGCCGTTTTATACCGAGGAGGAGAAACGGATGCTCAAGAGGTCTGTATTGATACAAAACATAACTATATTTCCACGATCCAATACTAGTATAATTCATTTTATTGTATAATAATTTTAAGACAACACCATGCACTAAGGAAATAATCCTTGTATTGCTGGGCACTTTACAAACATATAATTAATGGACACAAATTACATCCAGACTCAGAACAACAAGTTGTGGATCACACAAGGTGTTGTCCCGCGTGGGATTCGAACCCCCGACACTGGCGTTGTAAGTCGCTATCTTAACCACTACGCCATCTGTGCAGTCAAAATTTTATTATATACAGATTCATGTGGTGACGGAGTAAGAATACAATTCACCGCCACACTCTTGTCCATGGGTATTGTAAAACAAGACCAAGAGATATAATATGCAGATAACATCTATGCAAGTATTTTTTTTTTATTGCAAGCAGTGGCAAACGAGCAAACAGTACACCTGATGGTAAGTGTTGCTGCCGCTCATGGACCTTTACAAGGCCGCTGCCTACCGTGAAGGGAGTGTGAATGCGTGCATTGAGGCTCGGTGATACCAAAGGCACCACCAAAACCCTCTACACGCGAACACCCTCAGAAAATTGGGCTTCCGGCTCTCTCGCTCACCGAACGAAGCGCAGTAACAAAATGCTACTACTCAGACGTCGATTTTCTGCGAGAGCGTGGTACCACCCCGGACGGACCGGCCCGCGGCTGTAGACAGATAACTGTCGACAGTGTGGTCCTACCACTAATTAGTGAAGGAAAGCTCGATATAAATAAACCAACACGTCTGTCCAGCGCGGTATAGTAGGTTAGTGGCCTCCCGTTATGTTGGAGGCCCCGGTCCAGCAGTGGGACTTATGTAGTCTAAAATGATCATGATGATAGGTATACAGATTATTATTAAATGGGTCGGGCATAGTATTTCTTCCTCTATGGATTAGGTGGATGCTTATTTCTCACGCATTATTCTATTCTAATTTATTTTATAGCATGGAAAGGTGTTAGAATTGAATTACGCCGTTTCCTTATAGACACTAGCAGGGCCCTGCTGTTTTACCCGCGTAGTTCTCCTTCCCGTGGGGATATCGGGATAAATTATAGCCTATGTGTTATTCTGATATGTAAGCTGTATTATTGTGAAATTTCATCAAAATCCATTCAATAGTTTTTGCGTGAAAGAGCAACAAACATCCTCACTTACAAACTTACGCGTTTATAATATTAATAGGATATGCTGAGTGCAACTGTTACTATGTATAAATTATTGAAGTTGTAATATTATGCACTTACACAACGCTGTGCTTAATATTTCTGAGTGAATTGAAAGAACGACAATCAACTGCAGCACTCTTCTGCAATGATAGATAGCGAAAGACGGATCTAGCATCTTCGTATTTTGGAGCGATAGTAAAACTGTCGATCATACATCTGATTTCTTCGACGGTTTTGGATTTTTCCATCGGACAATAAGAATCGTATGTTCATTCACAATAAGTAGTCGTAGTCAATACCATACAGTAAAAGTGTTCAAGGTGTGTAAAATATATTTCTATTAAGTAAGACTAATTAATTTATTCATGTTCTTTAGGCGGAAACCTCAAAACCTAACGCCACCGCTTAGTAGCGACTCGGCGAACTCCCTTTCACCGCGCGCCTCTCCTAGTGCGAGCAAGCGGACTAGTACAGCACCGCTGCCCATCCCTAGTATCTCTAATAGCAGGTAAGTGATATTTCGTTACTATACTGCCAAGAATTAAACTTAGAACTAATCCAAAACACGACTATCTATAATAATTTCGGAAGCCAGCAGAGTAATTATTAGAGATGTGCTGACTAGTCGGTAAAGCCGACTATCCGATCGTGGTCCCCGAATAGTCAGCGACTATTCAGCAAAGAGCGCCGACTATTTGGCTTCTTACTTTGTAGTCGGCTTCTTTACAACCGACTAATTGGCCATAGTAATTATCAATTCAGTTACTCTATTTATCCATTTGGAGCAGCTCCCATTTTCTAGAAATTTCTTGCAATGTTTTCAATCGTCTTTGTATTGCTATAAATTTATTGTATGTACGCCCTATGTTCACAGTGGAGGGGCGGGTGCCAGTGCGGCGGCGTCGGTAACGGTAGTGCCCACCGTGGAGGTGGAACCGCCTGCCGCCAAGAAGCAACGTATATCGCACTACTACCGTCGACCGTCTCCGCCCTCCTCCGGCTACGCCACAACCTCCTCCGGGGAACGACAGGCCTCCGACAACGAGGACGACCGAACCAATGGTAAGTTATCATGCAGACTCGTATGATATATCCATCATCATCGCAGCCCACATACGTCCCACTGTTGGGCTCGGGCCTCGTCCACAATGGGACGAAATTAGCTTACATATCAGAATAATACATAGACTATAATTTATCGATATTCCCACGGGAAGAGGAATGCGAGTAAAACCGCAGGGCGCTGCTAATACGAAAGTACATAGGCGAAAAATTAATCTGTCATATGGGCCACCGAAATCAATGATTCGGTTCCAGTGGCCAGGTTCAATTGGGGCCAAGAGTAATACTGTATAGATTAAATGTACCCACGCTGATCTTCCCTGTTCCCTGGCGTGGATCAGTAAAAATAAAAAGATTAATATGTTCATGTTTCACTTACAGTTAAAAAGGACAACGGTTACACCCTCAATTATACTACTGTCAAGGATCTCTGCCCCAGTCCTGTAAAGACGAACGGTTTTAGAAGTAGTCCCCCAGTAGAGCAAACTAATATTACAGGTATGTGTTTTACACTTATTGTTAGACAGATATTTTTGTTGTTGTGCCATTTAATTTGCCCTAATTGCAATAGTATTTTCTCTCCTTGGAAATGCATTTGTTGACTTTACGGCATCAAATGAAGTAGGCCCAGGTCGATGAAAACCTCTTAGTCATTTGTTAAGACACTCATGAGTAATGTATCGTAGTATTCGTAGCCACCATACTGCTTACAATTAAAAACGGTCTTTTAGTTGTACTATATTAGCAAAAAAGAAAGAGGTGGTGATACATTGTACTATTCCTAGTCAATCGTTAATACGGACAAAACTTAGTACTCTCAAATAACTAACTATAACAGAAAGTTAGTCACCTGCACCAAGTAAGGAACAGCAGCAATTATACACTTAATATTTGGTGTCATAA
Organism: Lymantria dispar; assembly: GCA_032191425.1. Lineage (NCBI taxonomy): Eukaryota > Metazoa > Arthropoda > Insecta > Lepidoptera > Erebidae > Lymantria > Lymantria dispar. The sequence goes on along the minus strand of CM063452.1, from coordinate 22,024,821 downwards.
ATAAGAATGTTTTAAAATTCTAATGAAATTAAGATTATAAAGATTTGCGCCCAATAATTTTTTTTGTAGCCAAAACATAAAATAGTACAGTCATTTGGTTGAAAAATAGAGGTTACCTGGAAAGTTTTCCGGGAGTTTTGAAAATTGGCAATTTTATAGATTTTGACGTGCTCTTTCCGAATTTCAACTTTGCCACCTCGTATCTTTGCCGCTCGCACTGCCATATTTGAAAAATGGCGCCTAAAAGCAGTTTTCTGATAATAACTCCTTTTCGACGCATTTTATAGGAAACCATGTCTATACAAAATAATTGTAGAGAAAACTACCTACACTTTATGTCCTAACCTTTTTTTCCTAAAATCAATAGTTTCGGCGTACGAGCGCCGTTAACCATTACATATAAACGCTACTATTATCATTTCACAGTGTCGTTTGAATTTATAGAGCCCTGGCTTCTAATGAAGTAAACTGTTTTATTTGTGGTAATATATTGCAAAGAAATTGTAGTTATTAAAGTGAAAGAAAGAGGATTGGAAACAGAAGAAACTTCCGTCTTTGATATTTCAATCAATACTGAAGACGACGAAAGCACAACACCTGGTCCGTCAACAACAATGAAGCGACGGAGATTGAACTAAATTTGGAAATAGTGAGTCAGATATGTATTAGGCCTACTGGGGATACCATGATAAAACACGCTGCGCTTTTTCTACTTCATGGTGGAGATGAGAATTTCTGCCAAAATGTGTGTTGAACTATAATTTACGGCGCTCGTACGCCAAAACTATTGATTTTAGGGAAAAAAGGTTAAGACATAAATTGTAGGCAATTTTCTCTACAATTATTTTGTATAAACATGTTTTCCTGTAAAATGCGTCGGAAAGGAGTTATTATCATAAAACTGCTTTCAGGCGCCATTTTTCCAATATGGCGACGCCAGCGGCAAAGAAAAAATTCGGCAAAGAAAAATTTTCAAAACCTCCCGGAAAACTTTCCAAGTAAAAATACCCAATGACTGTACTAAAATCTATTTTTACGAATAACACAAACAAGTTTTAACACAAACTGTATTTCATAGTAAAAACACTTTGGCACTTTCTCTGCATAACATTACATAAAATCCTTCCGTATTATTTAATGTAACCCACTAGTGTTTAATGCCTATAGCAATAAAGTATTGAGTACACTTGTAAGACCGCCGCACGACATTTTGATGTTCTCGCTGTAACTAATCCAACATTATTACTTATCAAGATTCATAATCGCACAATCATGCACACTGAAACCAATATTAAGCATTTTGTTTATTTCTAGATAAAGACATCACAAACAATGAACCTTTAGAAAATACAGAACTAGCACCAGTCCCCGATGAGAATATGACTAAGTCTTTGGAAGAGATTGAAAGGTAACCAAATTTTATTACTAGATTATTTATTGTTCTTATTCAGCCCGTATATGTCTCAATGGTACGGGCCTTCTCCAAGACAATTGGAATATACCAATTAATATATTCCAACTGCCCTGGAGGGCAATTGGAGTATTAAGGATTTATTTTTCTTTCTCTTATCGTGATGTCATTGGCTAACGTTCCTGTTTTACGAAATACACAAATTAATTCAGTCACCAAACAAACAAGACTCATCATTGATCAATTCAATAATAACTTTATCCTAATGACTACTTTATATTTCGTAACATCGGATCCCTAGTATGTGACCTGGCGATTTTTAGTCAGGATGTCGATGTTGATATATTAATATATACATGAAAGTGTGACACGGCTTGTGGACCGGAGACGGAGGAGGCTATATTTGTATAAGAAAACATGACTCCTATTTCTTCTGATAAAGTAATGTAATTGAAACTTGGCAGACAGAATTTGTTTCGAAATAACTCTATCTTGCGATGATTTTGTCTGACTACATTCCTTGATCTCGTACTCATGCTTAAGCCCATAGGAATGTGGTAACTGACATTATCTATTCTGGGCCTGTCGCGAAGCAGAAAGAATAGTTAGAAATTGCCATCACGCAATAACTAATCCCTTGGATATCGTAAAAGACGACTAAGAGATATAATACGCATATAACATCAATGTAAGAGAAGGAAAATTCGAAATAAAACCCTACAGCAACCTGTCTGACCAGCATGGTATAGTAAAGTCAATTTCTCTCCTATTGTGGAGGAGGCTCGAGCCTAACAGTGGGGCGTATATGAGCTGAAATGATGATGAATAACTGATATGTTCTTGAGTCGACGAAAACTATATTTGCACATACAATTATTAATGAATATTATTAAAACTGGAACTCTGAATAGCCATTTGATAGAAAATATTCATCGAATCCTATCCATTCCGTCGTTTATAAATTATGATAACATATTTTATAGCCAATGTGTTGCATTGGCGCATATATCAAGTATTTAAATAATGATGATAATTCAGTTCAGAGCCTTGGCTTATTATCTTTAAGAACACAAAGTAGTACACAATCAATGTGTTATAAACAGTATATACTTACGTATAATATGATAAGAAGCACGAGATAGTATTCTAAAGCACAGCACTTCTAACAGATTATGATTGCTTGTCTTTTTGGGTTATTACCCTTGACAGATTACTCATATTATTACAAAATTTAACTTCTGTGTGGTGACGGTGTCAGAATACAAATCACCACTCCCTATCTTGCTCGTGGATGTCGTAAAAGACGATTAAGGAATATAATAAGCATATAATGTAAGCATATATAAGGGATATAATGCAAGAGAAGGAAATCTCGAAATAAAACCCTATACCGACCTGTCTGACCAGCATGGCATTTCCCTCCAGCATTCCCAGCATTTACCTTCTATTGTGGAGGAGGCTTGAGCCCAAGAGTAGGACGTATATAAGCTGAAATGATGATGATAATGATGATTACTACTTTTAAAAAATATTAATACTGTTATTGCCTAAGATGTAGTGTGTTCAAATAACAAACAATGTAGTTTACAGTCACTATGGCTTTCTTCAAACTAATAACAACCGCTAAATTTTTGACGTCACCTACAGCAGTTGAAAACATCAATTTTACAACATAATGTGTATTTATTAATGTATATAATGTATATAACATTAATCAATGTATATAACATAATATGTTATTTACATTGATTTACGTCTTAACCTAGAATTTATGATAATCTCTCTTGTTGTTTACCAACAAATCCTTTTTTTTTATATAAATTTTAGAAGAAGTCCTAGGGCAAAATATATGAGCATCAATGCCGTTGCCTTAAGTGCTTAGCTTGTTCCTTTAGATTTTACCTACAATTCATGGGTCTTTATTGAAAATTGACATTAAATTGGTATTATTTTATTTGATTGTTGTCTTATGGTTCCAGGCAATACCCGCCAATTACAAGTTCGAATATCCGGCGAGCGTATAAGAACGAGTTTGCAGAACTGTATACGGAATACCGGTCCTTATATGCTCGCATCGCGCAGGTAGCGGCACTGTTCACGCGTCTCGAACAGGAGCTCAAGCGTGCACAGCCACTATCACCTCACCATCAGGTACGTAGAACACCACCGAACAATCTTCTCGAGTACTACTTAATATGATAATGCTGTATTACCGTGTGGTGATTAAGAATACAATTCATCTCCTATCGTGCCCGTAGTAAAAGACTGAGGGACTGAATATGCATATAATATCCGTCCCGAAATAAGACCATATACGAACTCAATACGAAATACGAATACCACGGTATTGTAGGTCAATTGCACTTTTAGTATGGCAAAGGCTTGAGCTCTATAGTGTGACATATATAATAGAGATGATTATGACAAAGATGATATACACATTCATCCATACATCAGACTAGCGATGCCCTCTATTAGACGCGGAGAAATATGTCTACGAAGGAACGATAATCCTGTAATCGCCACGCTTGATAGGCGGGTCCATTGCGAACAATACTTTCTTCTTCCATTACATTGTTTGATATATTTCTTCTCTACAGCGAAGAGGTAGTTTACTGTTTCATAATATTAGTTAACCAGAATGAAATAAGTTGTTTTCTTTACCAGTAAATTAAATGTAAATATTATCCAATTATAATAGACAAAAAGAAACGTAGATGTTTAATTCAGGATTAAAACTCAATCAAGAGTTTATTTAAATCAGTTGAGCGTTTACAGCGCGATGGAATTGCGAAAATACGCTCACAAGCCTCTATAAATAATATTATTAATTTTTTTAGTCTCACTTGATATCCAAATGTGATAAGTAGAAAAATAAACATATCCACATTTAACTGCGCTATCTTTAGTCGCACGTAATAGGGGGCGAGTGTATTGCCTCTAATAATACACAGCTGCGAATTCCCAATTAGCACCAGCAAACCAGTTAAGTCTTATTATATTGCGCACTTTTTTTAGAAATTAATGCTGCACAGCCCAAATAAATAATCTTCTTTCTTTCATTTTATTAAAAAATATGTTTTTGTAACAGAGTATAGAACAACGCATCGTGGACGAGTATCGACGCGTGAATAACGACCCCGCGTACAAACAGGAAAGGCGGCGTGTTAATTACCTACATCGCAAACTCAATCATATCAAGCGTATGGTCAATCAGTATGATCAATTGGTGAGTATGTATAACATTTTAAATGCCCCAAGTCTATCGTATTTTTTTTTATTGCCTATGATAGCAAACGAGCAAACAGTTGTTAGATTCATGGACTTAAGCAGTATCAAAGTCATAGGCCACGGAGAAAGTGTTCTCCTCGTACCTCCTTTGAAGAAGAATATGTCCCAGCGCTTGGAAAATACCGCGGCAGGTAATTCGTTCCAGAACCTTTACGTGATTGAGAGAAATGATCGTTGAAAACGTACAGTTGACGATGATATCGTTTTCAGATGAAAGAGAGTTCATCCCTTTCTGCTATGAATTGTACAGTAGTAAAAAACGACAGTGGCAGTCAAATAATTCTTCAGAAAACTCATCAACTATATTTATTTATTAATCTTCATGCAACAATGCAATGGCGGACTTAATGCCAAAGGCATTCTCTACCAGTCAAACTATACACGTATATTTATTTAATTTAGGATTGCCAATAAAAGTTATGCAAAGAATTCACTTCAAATTCGCAAAGCGTCTCTTATGCTCTATCAATTATAGACAGCTTCCGGTTAAATATTTCATTAAAATTATTTTTTTTCCAATTTAAAATGTTAGTTAATAAACAACACGAAGATTAAGAAACACGTGTAGTTTCACATAAATAACTCTTAATAATAAATTTCACATATTTAGAAGCGACATGTTTAATAGGCAACCTAATTTTTAGCTACCCTCAGTTTATGTTCAGTTCAAAAAACCACTATATTATCATAGATCTGTAGGTTAATGATTTCTGATAATTACGCGAGAATACTTGTAATATACAACTATTTGCACAAGATTTTATGATTTTTGCTATTCTGACGTTTAATTTTTCAAGTTTAATATTTCAAAGCATCCATGTGCACTGGATTATTTATATTATATTATTAATACTTTAGTGTGCATTATGTATTTCACTGTCATGCAAGCTCGACTACTAAGTTGATTTGATATTTTTTATCTTCGCTAAACACATGTTCATGCACGTGGGAGAAGTCGTCCCATTTGACTTTTGATGTCTTATATAATCTTAATTAGAGCAAAAAAATACCGGCCACGACAGGTATAGCTCAATTATGCGTTGACGTATTAAATTTAATGTTTTGTTGATTTAAGATTATTTTCATATAGGTTTTCAATACAAACTTTTCTTTTTATGTTAGATACTTCACAGGCAGCGCTCAATTTAACAGTAGCCTTTATGTTCAAAAGTATCTTTTTATAACTTAGATAAAGTGTTCAAAACGTCGGGTAATCAAAAATCTAATAATTGTTTTATTACACATGTAATACTCGCTTAAAAATAAGAAATCCTTATGTAACTTGGAGAAATTAACTAAAATACTAAAGAGTTGTATGTCGCTTATACATTATATATTAACGTGTTTATTTCGGCAAAGACCACGCTACTAACTAGATATCTAGCCGCTAAAGAAGTCGCTCTTAATATAATATTGAAATGTTATCATACAATTGTCTCAAATTGTCAACAATGCAAGATAAGAATTAAATGAATAACATACCATACGTCACTATAATCAGCATTTTTCATAAAAATTGTGAATTTTAATACTTAGGTACCTATTTCAATCAAAATATTTCGTAGAAAATTGCCGGACAGAAAAATCTTTAATACATCATTTAGTATTACAACAAAACTAATTAAATTCGTATACAGTGAAGTAAATATCAATACCCTGGTCTATTTATAATCTGATATTTACGTTACAGCATGATTCTAAATATCTGACAGAATAATTTATTTGTAATATACATATGTGTTTTCTATCAAAGTGGCTCTTATTCATAATAAACCGCGTTTATGACTGATAACACAATAGGAAATCAAACTGTATTTATTCTTGATGCAATAAAAGTCTTGACTGTTTTTACGTTACACATGAATCTAAGATAACAGTAACACAAAAGTTTTTTGCACCACTATTTTGGCGTGTTTTTTAATAGACCACGTTTTGCACTAAGCAAAGCAAAAGAAAAATGTATTCCTTGTATTGGCGGGGGACTTTACAAACATAATTATTGGGCATAAATTAAACCTAGACTCGCAACAAGAATTGCTTAGTCCTTTATCAATGCGATGCGCATTTGTGTGTATGCATAATGACGATTTTTACGATGGCGTATAAAACGTACTTACGTCCTATAAGTTAGAATCATTATTTAGTAGTTACTACACTGCACTGCTCACAGTTGTGCGCAGCCGTAGAGAGGTCGTCTCGTTCGAGACAATAAGTAATACTCGCAAAATATCGATATCCGTTTCAGTAGCAATTTGCTCCCATCCTGCACCTACGGTAGGTAGCAATTTAACTGTGCTTGTGACATTGCTAAACAACTTATAATCGGCCGGATTATTTGCTCGTCTGCCATCAAAGGCAACAAAGCAAACCATATCTCGTGTCCTTCCCATTCTTATTTACTCAAAAAAAAAGCAGACAAAACACTTTTAATCAATAAGATTAATATAAATCATCTTAGAACGTAGAATTTTCTCCAATTTGGTTATTTATTTCAAGTCTGTGACGACACATATAAAGGATTATGGGAACGTAAGTGTTTATTAATCGAATTTAGATATTGTGTGACTTCGTAGATGGAAAATATTGTTATGCATGAAAAGGTAATGTTTTATCACATCAACTTTTAAATGCATATTTCGAATTAGTTGCACTTATAACTGAATGTTTGATTTTTATCATGAAATTAGATGATTAGTGAGGAGTCGCAAAATAAAGTAGAAATGATTGGTTATATTTAATTGTAATAAAAATTTGTAAAATTAAGGCATGCTGGATTCATAACTCACTGTAGAAAATGTTTGACCACAATATCAAAGCATGCTAGTTTTTTAATTACATATGTATATCTATCCTTCAGTTTATCGTTGTTAACTGTTACCATAACATAGGTTTCACGAGGGAGCACATAATCTTTTAATTATATCGCTGCAACTGTTATTTTTTTCTAGATTTCCGTGTGGTGATGTAGTAAGAATATAATTCATTCTTTTCCCCATTAAATTTAATTGCTCGTGGGTGATGTATAAGACGATTTAGGGATTATAATATGCAGATAATAGATGTGCAAGAGAAGGAAAACTCGAAATAAAAACCTATACTTATCAGAGAAATGAAGTCCCTCCCCTTTTGGAGGAACCTCGAGTCTACAGTGAGACATATATGAGCTGTGATGATGACCATTATTTAATATGTATCTATACTGAAGTAGGTAGAGACTAGAAATATTACTAACCCTTAACATTGCTCGTAGGTGTCGCAAAAGACGACTAAGAGCTTTACATCAACTTAGTCCAACTCCATCTGATGTCGTCTAGGTAACAGTAACATTCTCAAGGAGGGTCAGGCAGTCGGCCGGTTATAAAACTACCTTCCTTCCTTACTTTTGTAATATGTACCATAGAAGAGTAGTTATTTTATCGATCCAAATACGGGTGACAGGACCGGACTTTAGTCTGTCACCCGCAGAGAGGCTAACCGCGCGACGGCGACCTACGTCCCGGGCAAGGGACGGAGGTTCCGTCGTACCGACCACGGAGGACAAGGAACTCGGTACCGGTGGTCGGCCCAACGATGAAGGCGACATACTACGGGTGGGTTATGGGGCCGCAAGTCGCTGTCGCCCCGGACGGAGCCGGGCGACGGGTGCGCTGACCATAGCCCACCCGAAAAAATATTATTGGGATAAAAGCAGGGTGATGATGATCTATATTCAAATACATGTAATTTAATTTTGTTGTTTGTTTATAGCGCAACCTGAAGCCGGATCGTGTTTCCACTGCGAGCACTACACAAGCGTACTGACATCTGAGATATTCGCCGCCCGCCCGCTGCCTATAGTACCTAATGTATAACAATAGCTACACAGGAGCATCTCAACATTCATACTGGACATTTGTAATATAAGATCTATATAGTTTTTATACGAATCTGTGTCTCCCGCATAGTGACAGAGTATAAGCTTTTTATATAATAATATTTAACTGTAAAAAAGTGTTAGGCTACTCAACGGTCTTATCGAGCCGCGCTGACTGTAATGCGTTTTTATCAAAAAGCATGTGACATGTTCGTGTAATGATACTTGTTGGAAGTGATTGTTTGATGTAAATTACGTTCAATCATATACAAATATCAGATAAGAGCTAGTTAGTGTGCCTATGAATTGGGCGCGTATCAATAATCTCTTTGAAGATCTAGTTGATTAACCCTAGAACTACAATCCGGGGTAGATATATACCTTAGGTAGATATTGAACTATGTTTCTAAGTTAGTCTTTTTTTAGGTAATCAAATCGATTAATCAACAACTAAATCTTGTTAAAATTTAATTTCCTCTTTACCGTTTGATTTGGCATGAAATAACGAAAAAAAATCAGGTACTCATAACTCAGGTAACTGCTTTAAGAACGTATTTACGAGCAAAAGATTTGTAGGGTAAATATATACCCCGGTTTATAGTTTATTGATTAAAAAATTGGGTTTGTAGTTCTAGGGTTGACAAGACACGACATATCACATTATTTCTATCAAAGTCTTGTCGTTGGCAGGCCACGGAATCTATTTGGTTGTATTTATTAAGAACTTGTTACGTAAAAATTATTCACCATTATGAATCATATTATAAAATTGTTTATCATTTTAGAATATATTAGAAAAATGCGTCCTTGTTCTTTCGTATTTATTAAAAACTATGGTTTACGTATATAACAATTGCATTCAGTTGACTGCCATTTTATACACAAGGAAAAAAATCGTAACAATTATGAATCATGCATATAAATTAAAATCCTTCATTGATACCTACGTGAATAATTTGACCTCTAAACAAGGACGAAAATGAAAGTTATATACTGTGTTAACGTCCTGATAATGAACTTTATATATACAACGTCATATTGTATATTTTAATATTAAATGATTACGGCCCAGCCACCTGCCAAATTGGCAAGACAATCACTAGTGACAACACATGGTTGAGGTAATAATTGTTCTGTTTTTAGTCATTCTCATCGTAGTTTATAATTTAATAAAAAAAAGTATGTTACATAGTAGTATATTAAGTTTCATTGTTCTTCCATTAATTTTAACAGAGCGATGCCTTAACCATTTTTGAGTGAATACAATCACTCCGATTTGAAGTTTTTAGTTAATTTCAATATCTTATTATTTGTAATTATATGCAGCATGTACGTATATTTCATTTCAAAAGTTATAGGTTATATTATGATTTCAAAGCAATTATAATCAATATCATTGTTTATCAGACCCAGATCTAGGTGTGTACACAAGCCAATATCGCGGTCGACAAGTTCTACCGTGTTAGATGGTTACATCACAATAAATATTAGTGATACTTAGTAACCCAAGAATAATTGCGATCTTAGTAATCAAATATTAGAGCTGGCATCATCTTAACAAGGCTATTAGATTTGTTTGCAGAACAATAGGTTTCAATAAAATAAGCCTTTTGTATATTTCTTGAATTACAATGTCAAGCAGTATTCGTTCTACCCATAAAAAAAAAATAAGATCTGGGTCTGTTGTTTACAATTTATTACCAGTTTGTTAACAATTTCAAACTTAATCCCGGGTGTGCGAATAGTTTGAGACATTTGTCTCAAAATGTCAACCCGGCAGATTGTTTAAATGTAAATATTATATTATGTATAATAAAAGTTTAAATTCTCAAGTACATATTTAATAGTCCAATAATACATATATGTTCGTCCACATTTAATTCCATTTGAAAATTATTGCCGTCTAATCGTTATCGTTGTCCAAATGAATTTTGACTTGCATTACTGAAACTATTCGTTATTTTTCATCATTACAAATTAAAAAGTCAAATTCTAGATAAGCGCAGCTGTGAACTTCAACAATTGTGGAAGTCAATTTTAAATTACTCATGGCCTTCAATAACAATTATAACAATGTTAATAATATTTAATTCCATATCGTCCCTTTTCTCATCAAAATAATCCATCCATATTTTAAAAAGTTGGTTGGACATTCATTTTATTTATCTTGCCCGACTTGCATGTTGTACATAGTAGTGTCTTATAAAGAAATTATATCAAGTTCTTGTTAAATTTTGTTATAACTAGTATAATAATTCAGGTTTATTTCGAATATGATATATCGTATTTATTGTTTGGCTGTGTCGTGTTATTGCCGTAAAAAAAGCATGTAAATATTAAAAAAAGGATCAAAAGTATCTCATTGAATGTCACAAAACAGAATTTCACCGTCTGATGGCTCATGTTTTTATAGTCTTAGAAAAAAAATTATCGGGGATTACACGACAGAGTTACCGAATTAATTGAATGATTAATATATGCCAAAATCAATGGATAATGTTAATTTTGCTATTGCCTAAACATAAACGTTTTGAAATATAACTACCGGCCAGTGTTGAACATCCACTAGTAATTAAGTAACTTGTCTGGTCCTTTTTGGAAGTACCCTCCAAGATCACAATAAAATTCTTAGTAAATTTAGTACGCATTCGGATCATACAACTTGGCCTCGCCTTATATGGTGTGTACTTTTCGTATGGTGACGGAGTAAGAATACAATTCACCATCCCCCCATCTCTTACCCGTGTCGTAAAAGACGACTAAGAGAGGTAGAAATTGCATTGCAAGAGAAGAAAGACTCGACAAAACCCTATAGCAACCCGTCTAATCACCGTGGTATAGTATGTCAACTTCACTTGCGTTGTGGGGGAGGCTCGAGCCAAACAGTAGAAGCTGGTATATCCTGCCGAATACCTCATACCCTGGTCCGAATGTGTTAAAAGCCGTCTTGCATATTATGTCCTGAAATTAACGTCCATATTTGAAATGATTTAGCGTTAAGTGATTCTAATTTTATCTTTAAAAGCAAACATTTGTGCAAGTCCATTACATAATTCCAAATATTTGTTAATATCAAACTTGTAACGGCATAATCGTCCTTAAAACATGATAATGTCATTTGTAAAAGTTAATTTTCGATTATGTATACTTATTTGGGATCATTCATGAAGTACGTCACACGTTCAGATGGTGGGACGGGAGTACAAAGTGTGATTATGTGACAAAGGTGAGAGGATTCCTAAGTTCCGTGACGTAACTTGTTAAAATCTTATACATGTAAATATTAAAATGCTAATTTGAAACATTTAATTAAAAAAAAAAATCACCTGTATCGTATTAGTTGTGATTTTGTTATTTATATTTTTTAAATTTTATTCAACTTTTAATAATTGCAAACACGTAGCATCACAGTAGGGAGGGGCCTCTCACAAATGTGACCAACTGTCAGAAAAACTGGGGAAGGGTAAAAAATATCAAGAAATTAGTGTGACGTACTTTATAGATGAACCCTTTTGTTGTTATATGCGTATATTATAATATAAATCTTACATCATTCGTAAGTTTACCGAGGGCCTCTTTTAATATCATCAATTAAAGTGTCAAATAGGCTGATAGCCAGATAAATTTTAAGTATTGTTAAAAGTATAAATTCTGTTAATTTTTTGTCAATTAATGTGTCAACACGGCATTAATATTTCATTTCTCATTATAACGGTCAATTGTTTTATGTATATACAGCAAATTGTAGATTTTTTATTAGTGTGAAGTTGTTTGGTCAATTTGAAACAAAGTGCCCTTTTGTTGCTCATGATAACATATATGTGGTTAATCATCGCTTTTTACTCATTATAATGCTCAATATTATGGCCATGATATTAGATAATTAAAATTCACTTTGGATTTTTATTTATTTTGATTATTTATTTCTTTCATATCACTCATTATATATTTGGTACAGTTGGATTTGTTACAAAACCTTTATTATAATAATTTGTATGCATTTGATTAATTTATATTATAACATTTAAATTTTCATAAACATTTATATACATGCAAGGGTAAATGTTTATGAATTTGACATAAACATTTATAATTTTGTTGTAATAACTGTTTTAACAAAACTGTACGAATTTAACGCGGGGATCTGTTTGCGAGAACGTGTTGACTGGAAACCAGCAAAGTCGATAACTTTTAAAACTATACATTCTTTGGTTAACATTTGTAAATGCCGGTAACCAACTACGTCGTTGTTGGAATTACTTTTTTTTATAATTTACTTGCACCGCTTTGTGATAGTTATATTTTCACCTATATAGGTACACATTACGGGACTATATCAAAATCTAAAAAAATCAATCAGTTAAAAATGTTATTGTTACCACTAGTATAAGAGATATAAATTGTTTTATCATAAATTCGTAACTATTGAATTGAACGCGCATTATATCAATTGAATAATTTTATCATTATTGATAACTTAAGTCTGTTAATATTTTGTGGAGTTTGTTGATTATTGAAGCGGATATAGTAAAAAATGCATTCCATTTTCCAAAAAGAAAACGATTGTTTAGAGCACTGTTCATTAAAGCACTCTTAGAACGCAAATAGCGTTTAAAATATATCAGAATATATTTTTACAGGCAATGAAAACGCAAAAAAAAACTCGGCCTTCAATGTGACACCACTCAAAATGACCACAAGCTTATTAGTGTCATATTGACACTTAAGTAAAATAGAATAGGCTACTATTTACAATTCTCTAATAACTTTAATAAGATATCCCTATATAAAGTAATACGATATAATATATACTGTCACAAAAAAAGGGAGTAACTAAATGTCAAATGTTGCTCGTTCGTTACCGACTAAGTTATAGTAAATATTGGACAGAAATATTTGTATTTTGTCATGTTTATACAAAGGAAAAAATATCTCAATAAAATATCGTAGTCCATTTGTACAGAGTAGATGATATTTAGTATCTAGTAATGTCATCTTCATAAATCCTAGTTAGTGATATATTTGACGTAACAATTGCCAGGTATAAATATATATATATATATATAACAATCTTTGCCTCATGACAATTACGCCACGTTTGTTAGTGTGTTAATTTTGTAATTTTTTTCAATATAGTTCTTAATTGTATGTGATGTATGTATGTTGTTAAAATCTGGTTGTGTTAACCCCATATTTGAACCGCAACAATGAATGTGGCCTATATTTTTATTTAATATCAGTAATATTCGTATATGTTATATATAGTGGCATTTTTGTCATGTGCAAAATTTATTATGTTACATTTTTTTAATTAACATAGCTGATATTATAAGCGGCTAAGGCGGGCGTTTACATACACGATGATCCTTACGTTAATAATTTAGATATAGATCTTTTGAGTTTGCGTATACTGATCAAATGTTTATTGTAAATTTACTGTACAGTAATGAATGAAGTGAGGCCGTCGCCGCGAGCATACGGCTCGGCATCGTTCTCGCAAGACTGTCATTACACCGAACAATTTGATTATTATTATTATATGTATTATTATTATGTCAAGTGTAAATAGAGTACGAGTTAGACACGTTAAGGCATATAATCTTAGTGTTTTATTTTTTATTAATTTCTATGAAATGTATATGATGGAGATATGATATGAATATATTGGATGGTTCGTTTCGGTGCGGACCGATCGCGGTGACGGCTTACGGCGCTGCGGCGCGAAGATAACAATGCTGCGATATTCCTTGTGCCCCTCGAAATATCAGTGCATTATTTATGAGTCAAGATGTATAGACGACGCGGTAGTGTTTAATGTGTATAGATACGTTATATTAGCTCGAGACGGCAGGGAGACGATACTTGCCAGCCACATCGAGCAAACGACGACTAGCTATGAATCCTGACATCGGCTCACGTTAATTAGCTTATAAATATTTCATCAAAATATAAAATACACAAAAAAAATGGATATAAATTTCTCGACCAAGTACTGGTTGTTTTTAAATTATTAAAATGTAAAAAAAAAATTAGTATATAAACAAAGTATAGGTACAATTTATGAATTATACTTTTCTTTTTCGGCATTTCATGTGATAGTAGAAGAGATTTAAGGCTTTTTTGCTAAGCGGAAATGTTTTGTGTAAGTTTGCAACCTCCTGTTCAGTCGGAGCATCGAAAGCGCATACAAATCAAGCAATCTTACACAGTGTCGAATGTTTCTATATATTTTGTGATTTCATTTGCTCATTATCCTCTTCCATTGCTTTTTTGTTTGTCAACTGTCGTAAGTGTATAGTATGATTTTGTTAAGGCAGGGTAATGCTGAAATGTGAAGAGGTACTTTTTTAATTTGATTTGATGTTTGAATGTTTTTTTTTAAATTGAGTTAATTTTATCCATGCAATGGAATTTGAATTGTTATGAAAGGAGCCAGAGTTTGTTATATATTTTTTTTAATTAAGTCAATTTGAATTTTGATTTTAAAGAGGCAGCAGATTAGTTTATTATAACTGTCAAGTTACCACAGATACAATAGTCAATTGTAGGCTCTCTTTGGCGTTGGCCTTTGTAGTTTTGAAAACTGGCAGTGTGACGCTAGCCGTCTGCAGTGATTACATTAAAAAAATAAATTAGGTAGTCAGTATTAGATCATGCAATATATGAGCTGAAGAGAGGTTGTGAAGAGTATCGTTATAAAAGGTACCTATTCAAAATCTGGATAAACAGACTAACTTAACGCGCATGTATATGACATAGTGTTGCTACAATGTGCATTTATGCCATCTTCACTTTAATATGAATAATGGGATCAGTGCCAAACTTTCTCCTTCTTGTTTAGCTCAAAACGATGCAATTGTTAGCATGCTTGATGAAACAGCTAAGTAATTGTTTAGTTAGTCTGCCATTTTGTGAATATTTTGTTTTGATAGTAATATGTAAATCTTTTATAATATATTTGTTTACAATAAATAAATGACAACAATATAAATAAATGAAATTGTATTTTCCATTTAAACTGATGAAAAAAAAATATAAAAAGAATAATATGCAATGATGTCTGATGTTTTATTTTGAAACAACACTAATTTGAAAAAATTGTCATAGACATTCATCATAGATGTTCATAGAGATTCTATGTCTTTGTCTGATTTCATTTAAAAACTTATTATATTTTTAAATGATAACATGCACTAAGAAAATACGTCATACCATCGTATTACGGGGACTTTACAAATATATTTAACAGATGTAAATTTCAATCAGACTCAATAACAATTTGTGGATCACACAAACTATTGTCCCGAGTTGGAATTGAACCCCTGACCTCGATACCGGCGGCTACTATCTTAACGACTATACCATCTATGCAGTCGAATCATAAATGTATGAATGCTTTTCAAAGAAGAAGAAACGAGATGTGTATTTCCACAGGTATCACATCAGAACACGATTGGCTAGTAATATGCTATGCAAAGGTTACATCCCTTAATTTATTAGATGGTTGTTAAGATAAATTATGGTTGGGATAGTTACAATGTTTGTCTAAAGTCTAAATAACGTCATAGAGGATTTGAAGACCTGTTTTATTATACAGGGAGTATTAGGTTATGGGACTACGGGCGTTAGGCAATGGTGGTAGAAACCCATGAAAAAAATTTGAATTAAAAATATCGACACTGAATTAGAGACATGTTAAGTTTTCAATTTTGTCATCGTTTTTTCGTGAGAATCTAATAGAAATATATAAAGTCAGAGATACTTAGTCTGCAACAAATTCGTACCTTGTTAAATGTTCATTAGAAATTGAATAAATCAATGATGACGTTCGCATAAACAAAACAAACTTCGCTATAAATCAGCTGATAGGTCATCGACCTTTAGTCGCCGCCGTTTTTTTTTGTGTTGGTCGCAGATGACCTTGACAGCTTAACGCGGGCAATGGGTGTGCGCTGATGGCTCTCAACCCGGTGAGTCGCCGCCGTATCGTACCCTACCTATTTATACTGTCGACACGTTACATGACTACCTGTATCCTGTCTGTACATGCCTACATAATATGTAACATTTAAGGCATAGACTCTTAGACACATTTTTGAAATCACTATTATGTTTTTTGTGTAATATACATTGTAATTACGATCTATGACCGTTAAACTACAACATAATCGAACAGTTGTTCCATAACCTGAGACACCTGTATATTGCTAACGATAGCAGACGAGCAAGCAACCCACCCGATGCCAATTGACGATCATTGGTCTGAACCAGAGCGCTAGCCACGCTAACCTTTGTTTTGCCTTTTTCTAAATGATGCATAATGACTTGCCCTATGTTGCTCTGAACAATATATGTTTATATGTATATTGTTCAGAGCAACATCACAGTATACATTTCGTTTCAGTCTGCATGTTTCTAGAAGAAATGAACGCTATAAAGGCATTCGACCAAACACCTAATCGAAGTTAGTCACACGACATGAAAAATCTATCTAGTATACAAAGAAGACTATTATTTCAATAGCTGCGACAACGCATGGCTAGTATAATTCTGCATAAATATGTATATCTTTAAAACTAGGTAGTTTCTTAAAAGGCTTTACTCTAAATTCCTACTATATAGACTGGCCAGAGTTGGTATATTTATGTCTTACTAGCAACCCGCCCTCGCTTCGCTTCGGTTATAGGTTATAGTCGTTTTACCCGCGTAGTTCCCGTTCCCGTGGGAATACCGGGATAAAATATAGCCTAGTTTACGCCCTGATATTATAGCTTTCCATTGGTGAAAGAATTTTTGAAATCGGTCCAGCCGTTTTGAAGATTACCCGGAACAAACAGACAGACAGACAGACAAAAAATTTTTAATTGCTATTTTAGGCATAGGTGTCGTGCAAATAACCGTGTGAGCATGAAAAAAGCCTATTATTTTGACATTACAAACAGACACTCCAATTTTATTTATTGGTAGATATAGATAGGTGTAAAGCAATCGATTTAAAATGTTTGAAATTAAAAGCCGTGATTAAAAACAGCAAAGCAACCATTTGAATATTGCTACAACCAATAAAAGCGGTATGTCTAAGGCCCTCCGCACATGGAGCTACTGAAAAAATACTAGTTGCAAACTCAAATTACTAACGAGTTGCTTGAGCGTCAACGCCCATACGTTCTCATTGAGGTTCGCACACGACGCGACTAGTCACCAACCGGTTAGTAACGCGTTAGCAACTGACTACGCGTGATGCGTCGTGCCAGTCGCCGCGCTACTGGTTACCAGAGTTTTCTGGTTTTGTTACGAAAAATGAACGATCAAACCCTAAATATTAAATTTGTGCAGGAAGTGGAAAAGTATCTTTGTTTATATAATTATAAACTGTCTGATTACTCGAAACTTAATGATATTAAAATTCTTTCTTCTGCGCTCACGCACTCCCGCATATTAGTATCTTCTTTACAAATAGCAGGCGATATCAACTGCATCAAATTTAAATAGCTATCTTTGGACATTCTATAGAATCCCACAAATTTATTACCCGTTTCACGCAGCTCTCGTGCTGCAACTGACAATCTGCAGTTCACATTATTTTGAATATACTGGTGAATCCAAAACCTGCGAAGATTCCTTCGGCGTCTATTAAGGTAGTAATATAATACAACGTCGTCGTCATCCTCGCTCGACCCACTCGACATGTTTGATTGTTTTCCTAACATTTCGTCGTACAGTTTCGAACTAGTTTGTAATTGTAGTTACTAATCAGTTCCGTCATTTTTGGGTAGCTCCATGTGCGGAGGGCCTTACAGTTCATTAGGGACACTTTTTGCCCACATGACGTTCGTTATGCTCAATGGGCTTAGATAGCACGAATATTTGCGTCAAATTATTATGGTCGTTATCGAGACCAATTTGTATGGGATGCACCAAATCCTTTCAAATTGGTTTCGATAACGTTACTTAGACGCCAGTTTTCATACTAAGGCCATGGGGAATGTGAGGAATGATTTATTGTTACAAGCAAATTTACAAAAATATACATTATACTATACACGTAAGTATACATGGTGTCCTTAAATGTCCAACGGTAATTGGGTGGTAGATGACTTTATGACAGCTATGAAAAAAAAAAATCCATGTCACTTTTTTTTTGATATAAGTATATTACTAAAAACGGTGAAAAATCAGACCTTGTACGATATTTTCAAGTACTATAACGACAAATAGGCTAGTTTTGGCATCGGATATTTCTTGTTGGAAGCGCAAATAACTGCACTATCGACCACAAGTACAATTAAAACTAGACATGTTACAATAACATAAAAAAATGTATACATTTGTTATGGCTATTCCTTAATTTTTTCGAAGAAAACGTTAATCATTTGACTTTAACACACCACACTGTAAAAAAATGTACCGTAACCATAGTGGCACTATTCAGTATTCCAAAATGGTATAATACCGTGCCCTCTCCCGTCGACGTCCCCTAATGGGACGACGAACGCCGCCGTCGCGAGGCTAGCCTCTCCGCGGGTGCCCGGACTAAATCCCCGGTCCGGTCCCCCGCAGCCACGCCATTTATTTGCATAAAGTAGATAGTACTAGTATAGAAAAAGTGGCATTAAAAATAAAAAGTGACTTTTGTGATTACGATGCCGTCTTCTTATACAATGTTAGAATCCCCTAATATGCATTTGATCTATGGATAGTACAGATGCAATGATCATGCTGCAAGTAGATTGTATCGTGAGCGATATCCCAATACTGAACGCTAGACTCCAGACCATCGAGTGTTCATTAATGTTCCTCGAGCATATTCGGAGGGACATTTAGCTAGTGCCCAATAAAATACAATAGGCGTCACTCTCTGTCTCTCTTTCATACACGCAATAAGATTTTTTATATGAGGTCTAATAAAATAGAACATAAAAATATTCTTCTTCTTCTTAGTTAATGGCAATGAGCTACAATAACATGAGCTATTGGTGCCAGTGTCGAGTATATTGATTATTATTCACGTCTTCAGTCTTAGTCTTTCAGTCAGTCGTTAGCATGACTTAGTGCTGATATCCAAGTCATGCGTATCAGGAAATTTGGGCAGAATGTCAAAATGCACGTAATTCACTATTATATCATTTTCACTACATTTCAGAATTTTATCTGCATTATATTACATAAAATATCAGCAAAATTATTGAATATAACACTTTAAAATACTAAAATAATGAAAAGAATATAAAAGTGCTACATGACATTTTGACATTCGCGTCAAAAGTCCAACATAAAAATATACCTAATCATTTTTCATAACTTCGTTGTCTTTAACAAAAACATTTTTTTTTTTCTAAAAGTTACGATAACACGTAGAAGGTATTATACCATTTTGGTTTATTGAATAATAATTTGGCCATCTTTTGAAATTACTTGCCACTATGGTTACGGTACATTTTTTTTACTAAAGTCAACGTTTTCTTGTAGACATATTTCTTGTATATGTCGGCGGTGCGCCAGGAATTTGGACGGTGATAGTAAAATACTGAGTATGTAATCATCTGTATTTATTAGGAGTTCTTGCCGGAGAAGTGAGTGAAGCAAATAAGCAACTATTAAATAACTATCAGCATATAGCTAAATAATAATGATAAATATTCTAATGCGCTTAACATAATTCCAAATAGTCAATTTTACACAATTTACATTAATGTAATTAAAGGAAATATTGTTCAACAGACGGCGCTGTAACTAGAAATAAATTGCAATGTTTATTGTGTAAAAACAACTAAATATGGTTACAAATAATTACATTAATTCTAATCGATTTTAATTTGATCAATTACACTGGTCAGTTTTGACCAGTGTTTTTGCCACACGAACTTTGTGATGATTTTTGATTATGTTAGTGTACCCTCGTTAAAAATATATAATCATTTTCTTTCAATCACATCCAGTTTTTTTGTGACAGCTGCATATTCATTTCTCACCTCATATACGTTTCTTTGTTTGAATAACTTCATTTAGGTGACTATTTAACTATTGCATTCCAGTAACTCGCGCTTTATTTACTTTAGTTATATCGTAAATATGTCATGAAAGTATTCTAACAACCCCGACAGTTTCTGTTATGTGTGTGGAGAATTAATTTTCACATCTCAACGTCGAAATTTCACATCATTAATTGAACAATACTACTAGACTATTTTGGATTGCCTGTAAGGCATCAAGATAAATACTGGATTCTACTTAAATGTTGTGTAACATGTGTGAGACTCCTATTAGGTTGGGATAAATAAGAACCTAGGCATTTACCATTTGCTCTACCTATGATTTGGACGGAAATAAAGGATCATGTAAGTGATTGTTATTGTTCTTTAACTCAAAGAAAAGGTATTACAAACAAGTCTAAACACACTATCCGGTATCCAAATTTATCATCGGCCAGCAGACCCATACTTTTACCATCATTACACATAAAGCTGGGCCTGATAAAAAAAAATTGTAAAAAGTATGCCTAAAGATGGCAGTGGATTTTTATATCTGAAAGAGAAATTCCTCAAGCTCAGCGAAGCAAAAATTAAAGAGGTAATATTTGTAGGTGCACAAATCGGCGATTAATGAATACTAAGAGTTTGGAAGGAAAACTAAATGGTCAGGAAAAACTCGCCTCGCAATGTTTTGTGATTGTTGTCCAAAATTTTCTTGGAAACCATAAAGCGGAAAATTACCAAGAATAGGCATGATGACTAATTTGGAAAAACTGTTTTATAATGTTCTTAAATAACTACTATTATCAAAAAATATATTATTTTTGCAATAAGTACGTTTTCTTTAGAAATAAAAACTACTTTAATTAAATGCATTTATATTAGCGCCAAAACGGTGCCTAGTGTCATGGCGTCTGCTTGTGACGTCACGTCTATTCACTTGAGTTGTAAACGTAAGGGCGTTAAAGCAAAAAATCTGATATATTTTATTTAGATATGAATTCGAAAGTCTATAAGTGATGTGCGGTTCCTCAATGTGTTAATACCTCAATAAAAACTCCTAACAAACTGTTCGTTTATGTGCCACACAATAAAACAATAAGATATAAGTGCCTTAATCTTGCACAGCAAGATCCAAAAGCCATAAATTTATATAAATAAATATAAAAAAATAAATAGGAGACTATTTATTTCTGTGAAGATCATTTTGACGTAAGTAATTACTTTATATCGTATATTTTATTTGGTATGTGACTTTATTTAACTGCAGTTTAATACCAAGTTTACAAAAGCATTATTTAAATAACATAATCTCTAACATCTCAAGCGGTATTATTTTTAAATAAATTTTAAATTAGATGTTAGAAGATTATTAATCAATATTTTACTTGCATCGTAGTTTTGACATTTCTAAATTCTGCTGAACAGAAGTTTTTGTTTGATGCTAGGTACTCTCTCCCAGCATTAACAAATCAACTCTAGGCAAATTAGAGCTGTTTGCCTCGATGAATCCTTCTTTCATGACTTACATTTTTAGTAAGAACACAAAGGTAAGCAAGAGATCGATAAAAACCACGAAATACTCTTTAAATGCAAGTTAAAACAATTAATAAGTGTAACGATCGTAGAAATTCGTACAGAATGGGGAACCACACTGACAATTTATCCCGAGAGGTGGCGTTTGATCGCTGGTGCTGTTGAAGTGTCAACCTTCATACATTTTTACCAAAATAAACGAAGTATTGTGTATCAATTAAACAACATGCCTCTATGTAGTGCATTTCAATGTAAAAATAAAGGCGTACACCGCTTTCCTGTCGATGTAAAAATAAGGAAACAATGGATTAACGCCTTACGCCTAAAAAAATGGAAACCTAACTCGTCTTCTAGGTTATGTAGTGAACATTTTAAGAAAGATGAATTTTATGGCGAGAGCAAGTATACTGGTATGTTTCATGCCTTTAATCTGATTGAAAATAATGTAATGTATCGACTTTAATTTATTTCAACATGATTTATCACTTTTAGGGTTGAAACACGAACGCAAAAATTTGAAAAAGGGAGCCATACCGTCAATGTTTTCATTTTTAAAGCAGGAACCTCCAAAATCTAAAAGGCAGCTACGATATGAAGCTAAAAGTATTTCTAGAATAGAAAGTGATGAAAGCAACGATGACATTCATTCAAACAGAATCGAAGCCACTACCACTTCTCCTGACATTGGCTGTGAACTTTTGATTCCAGATGTAAATGAAGAAGAAAAGGAAAATTTAATAGTGACTGTTGATAATATATCAAAAAGTGATAAATGCTCTCAAATAAATATTGAACACATTTATGGCTCCATTGCTCGTTTCAAGCATGATGATATTGCCATCATGTTTTACACTGGGTTTGAATCCTATCAGAAATTTTATTTGGTTTATTCCACCTTAAGTCCATTGACACCAAAGCTTACATATTTTAGTCACCATGTCTCAAATATAAGCTATGAAAACCAATTTTTTCTTACTTTGATGAAATTGCGACAAAACAAAACAATTTTTGAACTGTCTAAATTCTTTTGTGTTTCTAGCTCAACAGTGTCTAACATATTTATTACATGGGTAAATTTTATTTATCAAATGTGGAATATATTAGACATATGGCCAAGTCGAGATTTAATTGATTATTATATGCCAGAAACATTTAAGCAATATGATAAATCAGTACGTATTATTTTAGATGGCACTGAATTTCCCATTCAAAAACCAGGCAATACTATTGCACAACAAGCCTCATGGAGTACATATAAACACTCAAATACTCTAAAGGTATTAGTAGGAGCTACTCCAGGGGCTTTACTAACTTATTGCTCTCCGGCTTATGGAGGCTCCACTAGTGATAGACAGACAATAGAACGCAGTAACTTATTAGTCAAATGTGAATCGGGGGACACAATTTTAGCTGACAGAGGTTTCAATGTCCAAGATATGTTTGTTTCTAAAAATGTTAAAGTAAATACACCAGCTTTTCTTAAAGGTAAAAGTCAATTACCTGGATTGACTGTACTGCATGATAGAGAACTAGCAAGCAAAAGGGTTCACATTGAAAGATTAATAGGTTTGACTAAGACATACAAAATTCTGAAAAGTGATCTTGATCATAGTTATGTTCCACTTGCAACAAAAATATTTTATATTTGTTTTATGTGCTGTAATTTTAGGGAAGGAATATTTAATAAAAAAAATTAAAAGACAACACTGTTTTATTTTTTCCTTATAACAATATAATTTTTAAATAAATATTTGTCCAAAATCATGGCTTTGAAACAGCTATTATAAAATTCTTCAAGTTTCTCGACCATTTCGTTAATAAATTCTAAGTTTTTTTCTATATGTATAACTTTAAAATCCTTTATTGTATACACAATTAAAAGACCATATTGTCTTTGTGTACAAAATAACTGCCCCTGTATTTGTGTATAGTAAGGGTGTCTTTTCTTTAATGACAACTCAGCATTTATTACTTCCAAGTAGGGAACACTGGTTGTAGTTATATTTCTGTACCTCGCACTGTATGGACATTTCACCTCAATGACGCAATCATCATTTAACAGCCCATCTGGTGATGCACCAAGAAATGGGTGGCTCTCAGATAGAAATAGACCACATTTGGTGATCTGGACATCATGTGTATCTTCAAATTTTTTTATTGCATATGGCTCCTGCACTTGGCCATACATAGTAGCTTGAGAATGGAATGAGTTTGGTACCATAATTTTTTCAGCTAAATGTTTCTTATTAATTGGCTTACAATGGCAAACATTATAATATACACTGGCTGTAATGTGCGTTTTTCTTATATCTTTCCACTCTTCACATTTACTTTGGAGCCGAGTGTTTTTCTCAATATCAATAATCTTCTCCTTAGTCACATCTTTTAATAACAAATTTTGTAGCATATGTTCTTCTCCAGTCATTTTACAATAAAATGAATGGTCCCATTCTATAGCATATGTATTAGCTGGAGGGATGGTCTGTTTTATTGGAGCAGTTGTGGGTCCAAAGTTTATGACTAAATTTTTCACATAGTCATTATATGAAATTGGTATATCTTCATTTTTAATGGGGTTAAAATTAATTTCCTTTCTTCTCTTACCAATTTTGTGACATTCCATTGGGGAAGCATAAAATGGTTTGGGCCTTTTAAATACCATAAGCTGCTGTGTACATGTTTGGTATAAGTTAATGCACTTATGACGTACCATGTTTTCAATCCCTAACATTAAAACCAGTACATGCTTACAGTGTGCTTCCAAACCATTGCCAGCTGCACATTCACAATGTGATTCTTCAACAGTGCATGCATTTTCTGCACAACAGATCTTAAGGTCTACGACATACATGATCTTTTTCATTGAGGCCTTACATTGACCACGAAAGAAAGTGTAAGAGCCCAATTCAGCCACTCGAGCTGTCACCAAATGACGACTTTCATACATTTGCAATGCATATTTTATGTTTTTACTGTAACTGTAAAACAACCATATATTAATAAAAATAGTGCTAGTTAATATTTTAATGGTTATCTCTATTATTACACCTTATTTCTCGATATAATATAGATACAGTAGAAAAGGGAATGTAATTTGTTATAAGACGTGTCTAAATATCATCTATTATAAATTTAATCAGTTATTGCTTACCGTTCAGAAAATGATTGTATATGATGCCTCGTAAATGGTGGTAACTTTGTGCTGGCATTTATGTCTTTATAAAGTCCGTCAGCCGGAACTACCATCGATTGTTCACTCTCCAGATATTCGGCAAGCCCATCATCATTAACTCCAAAGTTTTTATCATATGTTTCTAGTCTATAATAAGACAAAATTGGAATTAATATAATGATCACAAATAAATGGCGATGAAAGTAAAATGAAAAATTTAATGTTAATAACTTACCTTGCAACAAGATCCGCTTTTTTTCCGGTTAAGGAAGCATTTCTTTTCTTTAATTCTATTTTTAAATTAGCTACGGTCATTAATGAATACATTTTTAACGTTTGATAATAGTAAATTTTATAACCTCAAAGTGTAACATTAATGTCAAGAACCAGCGAGAGTGGCGCCATCTGAATTTATCTTTGCCTGTGTCTCCCCATTTGCGATGATAACGACAGGTGTACATAGGAGTGACGTAACTCAATTTGATTGGTGTTTAGCTGAGCATGGTGGACTTGTGTATTTTGCAGTTTTATTTTATTAAATAAATTAATAATCATATCTTATAAAAGAAAATAAATATTCATTTCAAGATATATTCTTTGTGTTACAGTAGATAAACACATTATTTTAGTGATTTTTGCTTACTGTCATCATGCCTATTAATAAATGAACTTTTAATATCATATAAAGCTTTGGGATATAATATGTCCTTAAAAATACATACGCTGGACTCTCATTTGGATTTTTTCGGCCAATTTGGGGGCTGTGTGTGACGAACAAGGTGAGAGGTGCCATCAGGACATTTTTTTAATGGAAAAACGCTATCAAGGGAAATAGATTCCGGAAATTCTAGCATATTATTGTTGGAGACTTAGAAGAGACCTACCAGATGCTAAATATTCACGAAAATCATAAGTTTATTGTAAATTAAGGAATAAAATGTCTCAAAGAATAGCTAATTTTTGTTTTTTTTTACGAAAATAAATGTAGGTATTAATATCACAAGAAAACCTGACGTGTACATTTTTTTTAATGATATACTGTTGCTTAGTGGCTCTATTACATTCAAAATTTCATATAAGTATTCATGAGGCAAAACAAAGTTTAAATTTTGTTGACCAGTGTTATATAAATATTTAAACAACTAAATCAAATATTTCTAGAAAAACATTCAAAAGTGCCTTTTAAACATCATAGCATGATAAATAGCAGTGTTGTTACTACAAATAATTATGTAAATATTTGTTGCAAATATTTCAAACATGTTTATAATAATCTTTTAAACTATAATTGATAACACATACATCTAAATTTACAAATATTGCCGATAGAGGGCGATATGCGCCCATATATACGTTGTCCTGTATACATATTAAAAAAAAACTGCTTAGGTATTATAGTTTAAATTAATAAACCGGTTGTACATCGACTTATAAGATTTACCTAACTGAATTTAAGTTTTTGTTCGTTTGCGACATTTTTATGGAAGAATCACGATAATTTAGGTATTTGAAGAGTTAAAGAGTTCTGCAATATTTCTATTGTTGGAGCAACACTGCTCCCAAAAATTTTGGTACATACAGGCTTGGCCAAAGCATTCCTTCTCCACAAACATCCCTCAAAATCTATTAAACTATTTGCAGAAATAGGTAAAAATATGAAAATAAAACCTAAAAACAAGAACACGTGAAAAATCTTGCAGAAATAGGTAAATCCATGGACATAAAATCTAAAAAGAAAAACAAGAACAAGTACCTACCAGTACAACAAATGTTAATTTATGCTACCTATATTTTTTTTTGTGGTTGGGTTACGGTTGGCGCACTTCTCGCTCCACTCCGTCCGGGGCGACAGAGGGGCGTAAGCACGCACACCCGTAGAGCACGTCGCCTTCGTCACGGTAATATTATCTATCAGTAATCCATCTTCATACAAACGGACGAAACGCGAGCTATACCTACGCGCCTCGATCTCGGCATGCAGACAGTCGCGACTGTGCCGGGCAGGGGATGTGACTTGGAGGAAAAATAATCGATTTTTTGTTCTTTAAAATAAATCGATTATAAAATAAATGCCTGGGGGTGCTGTGTGGTAGCGGCTTCGAATACTACCAACCCTTGCTTTGCTCGTGGGTGTCGTAAAAGATGACTAAGAGCCCTAGATTGACCCGGACCAACTCCATCTGGTACCATTTGGGTCAACGATTACATACTCATGATAGGTCCTTTAGTTCAAGATTCTCTTTTTAATATTCTAATCCGATTCCGAGAATATCGCTATGTAATGTCGGCAGACATTGAAAAAATGTACCGACAAATATTAATAGACGAGTCGAACCGTAACTTACAGCTGATTTTATGGCGCGATTCGGAAGACAAACCATTAAAAACACTCAGGCTTAATACCGTTACCTATGGCTTTGCTAGTGCTAGTTACCTTGCCACTAAATGTCTCTGGCAATTAGGTGAAGAGTGTAATGATAACCTCATTAAAACTGTCATCCAGAAAGACATATATGTTGACGATTGTTTGACCTCTAGCGATGATGAACACCAATTGCGTAAGATTCAGGAATCGACACATACAATTCTTGCTAAAGCCGGTTTCAATCTGCGAAAATATCGGTCCAATTTACCGTCTCTGCTGTCGTCAAACACTATACAGTCTTGTGGCAACTTATCATTAAGTAAATCTACAAATACACTAGGGTTAGATTGGAATCCATCTTCAGATAGTCTTCAGTTTCCTTTAGCCGTTAAGAGACCTGAAGTTATTACAAAACGGAGTATACTGTCCTCAACATTCAAGATCTTCCATCCCTTGGGGCTCCTATCCTTGTCCACTATCGTTCCCAAAATTTTAATAAAGACACTGTGGTCGTACAAGTTGGACTGGGATGATCCTGCCCCAAACGACATTGTTAAAGAATGGACAACATTTATAGAAGGACTTGATTTCATTACTTCCCTTTCTATACCTAGGTAGACCCAGTTTCTGTGGAAATGCATTGCTTCAGCGATGCATCGCAACGCGCCTATGGCGCATGTTTATATCTTCGATCTACAGATAAAGACGGAAATGTATACACGCATCTTCTATGTGCTAAGTCTCGCGTGGCATCTGCTTCTAAACACATTACAATACCAAGTCTTGAGCTTTCAGGAGCTTTGCTTGCTGCTGAAATGAGCTCTTCTGTCACCCAAGCATTGCGACGTAAAATATCGCAACATGTCTATTGGACGGACTCCAGCGTGGTACTTAGTTGGATACGAAGTGGTTCTTCTATCAATTTGAAAGCCTTCGTTGCCAATAGAGTAGCTGCCATTAGAGAGTTATCGGACACTGATATGTGGCGTCATGTGCCCACTAAATACAATCCGGCTGATCTCTTGTCACGTGGGGTCAACCCTAAAGAAGTTGCTGCCTGTGAGTTATGGTGGAAAGGACCCAAATATTTGTCTTTGCCAATGTCAGAATGGCCTTCCATTCAACCACAGAGTAATATAGATATTAAAAATTTACCAGAAGTCAGATCACATGCTAATATTAATTCAACTCATAATTCAAATGTATCAACCACGGAGTTATATACAGGAGGTCGAACGGTATACGCTTTTCCATAAAATTTTCGGTCACAAAAATGAAACCAGATCTTAGTTCTCTTGGCGGCGCTAGTGTGTCATGTGCACCCACGAAATATAGCTACATATACCTATATATAAACATGAATATATATATTTAAACATTTTAATTTAACATAAATAATAATAAAAAGAAATGGGAAGGTGTTGTGCTGTTCAAGGTTGTGTTAGTGGACGAAAAGCATATGAAGGTGTAAGAAAAGTGTCATTTTTCAAACCACCAAAAGTGAGTAACCTCAAAATAATATTTGTTAAAAATTTGTGTTATGAAAAATTAATTTATAAATGTGTAGTGTTGTTTTAGGTGATAAAAGTAAATGTTATTCAATAAATGATATTAAATCACCTGAATACTTTCCAATTTGAATGAAATCTTCGGATTTAAAATATCACGGTAAAATATGCTGAACATATGTTTCAGTAATCGTGAGATGTGGCGCGCTCTACCGGCAAAAAGTTCTGTCCCCTAAATTGAGACCATTCTTTTAATTTTACGTTCGGACTCCTGTATATAACTCCGTGGTATCAACAATAATAAAATTTAATAATTATTCTAAACTAAAAAGGTTACAATATATTTTAGGTTATATACATAGATTTATAAACAATTGTAGAAACTCAAAAACTAAAACTAACGGCTCTCTAACGGTTACTGAACTTGATAAGGCTCTTCACTCATTAGTTTATATTTCTCAATTAGAATCATTTCCCAAAGAATACGATTTGTTACTAAAAGAAAAGTCACTAAATCCTAAATCACATATTGCTGCACTAAATCCATTTATACACGAAAGACTCATAAGAGTAGGTGGACGTATCCAAGCATCGGAGTACAGTTTCGATATGAAACATCCTATGTTACTAAGTCCTAAACATAATTTTACCAAGCTTTTATTCAAACAAGAGCACTTGCGACACTTACATCTCAGTCCTCAGGCTTTACTAGCTTCCATTAGAACGCGTTTTTGGCCTATCGGTGGTAGAGGTATAGCTAGAAGTACGGTAAGCAATTGTATAGTCTGTCGGCGATTTAAGGGTCAATCTATGCAGAATATTATGGGAAACCTCCCTGTACAAAGACTCAAACCGGACTATCCATTTATCACTGTGGGCACTGACTTCGCTGGACCATTTATGATCACGGATCGCAAGGGTCGTGGTTGTAAAATCACTAAATGTTACCTTTGCATATTTGTGTGTTTTAGATATAAGTGTATCCATTTAGAGGCCGTAAGTGAGCTAACAAAGGATGCTTTCATTTTGTCCTTAAAGCGTTTCGTTTCTCGCAGAGGGCTACCAAAGCAAATATTTTGCGACAATGGTGGAAACTTTGTCGCTGCATCTAAAGAACTAAAAGAATTCTTTGCCATTAACGCCAACCCTATCGCTGACTTTGCCGCTGTTGAAGGAGTTGAATTTTGCTTCTCACCTGCATACGCTCCTCACTTCAATGGTTTAATGGAGGCCGGTGTAAAGTCAGCCAAGTTTCATCTGAGTAGGATACTAGGGACTACACATTTGACCTATGAGGAATTGTCTTCCCTGTTCACTCAAATAGAAAGCATCCTCAATAGTCGCCCACTATGTCCCTTGAGTTCCTCTCCTACCGACTATTATCCCTTGACTCCAGGCCATTTTTTAATCGGTAGACCACTCAGTTCTCTGCCATTACCGTCTCTGCAGTCTACTAATGCAAGCCGTCTCGACAGGTTTCAGCGGATAGAGAAATTTAAGCAACACTTCTGGCAGCGCTGGAGCCACGAATACATCGCAGAGCTGCAGACAAGAACAAAGTGGCGCAAGAAGGTCCAAAATCTACGAATACAAGACTTAGTTCTTTTAAAGGAGGAAAATTCTCCACCCCTTTGCTGGCGTCTAGGTCGCATAAAAAGACTCTATACAGGGGCGGATGGCGTAACGCGTCTCGCAGACATAGACACTGCAAGAGGGAGTGTACGACGCGCTTTAAATAGAATAGTGTTGCTTCCGCGCCCGGAAGAAATTGAGAAACTGGAAAGCAACTAAGCTTACGCAACTAAGCTTTCCAGCGCCGGGAGTATGTCTCCGCCATTGTGACGTCAAAGGTGACCACGGGGTCAGTGAGGAGTGCGGGGAGGGCGCTCAGCTGTTATACGCCTCCACCGCACTCGACACACTCGCCGATCAACCTCCAAAACGCATACACTTACTTTTATTGTAACTATTTACCTAATTTAATATACAGATTTATATCGAGCGAGTCACTATTTATTTCTATGTTCCATTACCGAACAGAACTAACAGTGGAAATCAATAACCGATGTTGATTGATTCATGTATTTAGTCTGCACAAAGCAATAATAGCAGCTATTATCCGTTTTATTTTTGCGAAGCATTAAAACGAAGCAAGAATACTATATCGCAGTAAAGACATAGAAAGACTGGTGAGTTTGAGGGAACATTGCTACGAAAGATCACAACGCAATCAATTGCAATCATCGAACTATCATAGCGACGCGCGACTGTTCGACAAGACGGTGCATGTGTGTCATCCGAACGTGTATGTGTATGTATATCCATTCTATTTGTACTTATCCAGCCGTACCGTACCTATATTGTACAAAACCATTTTATACCATTGTGATAATAAAAGAAAATATTTTATTAGGAGTTTTAAAGTATACCTATAATATTTTCGTAATAATTTTCCGTGTGGTAAGGTGACCTCTAACAAATATTTTTAGATTGTGCCTAGGAAGCATCTCTATCAATTCAGATTAAAATAAAAAATACAACATCATAATGGGCTCATTCGTTTAGCAGCTACAATGCCCTGGTCGATGGCCCTGTACGGCGCACCCGTGTGGGCGGGGTGCCTGACCGTCCCACTCAGGGCTCTTCTGTGGCGACCACAGAGGGCCATGGCGCGATTCCCTGCGCCTGATGCCGCCCTAGCCGAGGGCGCGGGTGACTGGATCGGAGAATTAGTCCATCACTCACCGAGAGGCCGACTGCGCGAGGAAAGACCGACGTCCTCCCCGAGGGGGGGGACGTCGGTCAGTGGGAGGGTACTCTTTAGGGGGTATTCCGTCGGGCCGACCACTGATGACAAGTAACCCTGCTCCGGTGGTCGGTCCAACGACGAAGGCGACGTGCTGTTCGAGCGGGTTGCGGGTGTGCGTGCCTACGCCCCTCTGTCGCCCCGAACGGAGTGTTGCGAGGAGCGCGCCGACCGCAACCCACCACCAAAAAAAAAAAGAAAAGCAGCTACAATGCCACAGACAGATGCACATACACCATAATATTTTTTTGTGTGGGGGGAGGGGGTTATTAAAGAACCAAATAGACTGATTAAAGTACTCGACTAAAATTATGTGTTCGTTTACATTTAGCTACTAAATTATAATATGTTACTCGTTTACATTGGTAGTTCGTACACATTTAGTTATAAAATTATAATATATTACTCGATTTGTTCGTTATATTGTTCGCTTCTTTATTTTTGTTTAACCGCCAATTGCTTTTTGATGTTTACATGATGAGAGTTACACATTTAAAATAAAATTATTCCATTTAAGATTTCACGATGTTTCGAACACATTCCAGTGATTTCTCGTTCTCTAGTTTTTTGAAGGATTTTAAATAAATCTAATGAACAGAATGGAACAATACCATAAAAAAGTGAGCCGTTGCTCAGTACACCTGGCAGATGTGAAACATGGACATTATTTTGTACAAATATATATGAATAAAAGAACAGATTACGACAGGAGCTAATGTGGATGTATAAATAAAAAATTACGATCTTTTTCTAGAATATGATGATTTTTATTCAATAAACATTTTCGTGACGCGTAGCTTCACGCCACGTGTAGTTTTGCGCGATTTGTAGCTTACGCCACGCTAACGATCAGGTTTACCCTAGCCTATAGATGTTTCATATCAAAAACAAACCACATTATAAATCTTAATTAAAAATCGTTAAGAGAAAAAATGGAGCGTATTAATCGACTAACTTATATAAAACAAAATTTAAAATCGATTTTTACTCGGCAGTGTTCTTGTTAAATCATAAATTGGGCTTGTCTATTGATGGTTGATATATCCATAGATAATTCACTATAAAATAAGATAGATGTGCAACTGAGGTTTTAAATTTGAAAACTGCGTACATGGTTTGAGAGATGGCGCTATTTTCAATAATAGCGAAACAAAGTGTTACTAATCGCTCAATAGATGGCGCTGCTTGTAAAGTGACCTCTAGCGGTATTTTAGTGATATATTATTTATTTAAACGGAATAAATGTAAGGTCTCATGACCCTTTGTAACACAACACTATTAACGAAAAAATAATCGAAAACAAAAGAAATTACATACAATTAACATACATTATTCCAATAAATAAATAATAGCTATTATTTAAAAAAAAATTTAAAGGATTTGCTATGGGAAATAAAACAGTTTTAATATGCAAAGAAACAAAACAATATTTATTTCCTTCCCGTTACATATTAAAATAATATAGCTTGTTATCACTGTGTGGATTTATTAAGCTTTTTCTTATTATAGTATTTTCTCAATTTTAAGAAATTAGTAATAACGAATTGTTGTAAAAGCTTGTTGATATTTTATTGGTTTTTTTTTTAAGTAATCTGCGTTCCTTTCTATGCGTGAACGCGTGCAATGGAACCGTTAAATAGTAGGCTCACTATTGCTTAGGGAATTCTTCCACGCCTTTTTCAAAGGCATCTTCAATATTCATAAAACCACGTTTATCTTTTATTTTTAGATAGGTCACAAGTTAGGGTAGTAGGAACTGTAAAATAAATGATTCACTTGCTCTACACCTTTGGTAGGCAATTATTCGATAGGGCGTCCGGTGAAATGCGTTGTCAAGGTAGAGGAGGATCTTGCTTCTTCAGTGCTGCTGTTTAAAACTTTCTAAGGCATTTGATAAACAATGTTTGACATACTGATCTACAGTAACACAGCTTTTATCTGATAAGACAATTATTGCGAAATCACCTGTCCTTACAAACAATGAGGCTATCATCTTTTTCGCTCGACTTCTGTCCTTTTTACTTTTATCGGCAAATATTCGAATGGAATGAATTCGAATAAATTCACAAACGAGTCCTGATTTAGATTTCTTGTTAAACACTAATATTAGTTTACGAGTTTTGATCGAATTATCGAACATTTCCGTGTACACGTCAATATTTGCTATGCAATATTTTACTACAACGTTGGTACTTGTACAAATTAAGAGCATCTCTTAACCTAAATATCTACCTTAAATTGCGTCGATTTTAAAATTGATAATGATTCATTCCAAAGTAAAGAATGCGGTGAGTTCTTCTTCAATGCCTAGTTATTTATTTTTCAATACATTGATATCTGTGACTATTAAAAGAATCAAACTGTTTGTCAAAGAGCAGTAACATATCTATTGTGGCCAATCACTCCATCGTTAAATGTTAAGATCTGAAATTGAAAGAAACCGTGACTATTAGTTACGAGCAAAATAAGATTATTTTTTGTTGTCGTATGGAAAACCCTTAGGAGGTTGATTCCTTCCATTAGGAGTATATTTTATTCTTTATAAAACTTCACGCAATTTAGGTGGGTTATTATCAATAATTCAATATATAAACTTAAAAATTAAAGAAATAACGTTAAACATTGAGAGAAATCTTATTCACTTCTTCTTAAGTTACTAGATAAAACGTTTCATGGTTTTATCTTTGATAATTATGACCCTCTAATTTGAATATTGACCCATATTTCAAACCAATCAAAGCTTTTTTTGGGATAATAGGTTCTTTCCTAAGCTCTATTCCATTTCTGCACCAAATCTCATAAAAATGGTTAAATGGCATAGATGAAAATACAGAGAGACAGAATTACATTCGCATTTATAATCTTAAAATAATATAATCCTTATTAATATTATAAATGCGTAAGTAAAGATGTTTGTTTGTTACGCTTTCACACTTAGACCAACGAACCGATATTAAAAAATTCTTTCACCAATAGAAAACTATAATATCAGGGAGTGACATAGGCTATATTTTATCTTGGTATTCTCACAGGAACAGCAACTACGCCACGGGTAAGGCGACTGAAACCGAAGCGAAGCGAGGGCGGGTTGCTGGTATATTATAAATTATTCCCGTGTGATAACGGAGTAAGAATACAATCCACATCCCCTATTTTACTCGTGGATGTTATAAAAGACGACTAAGGGATATAATATGCAGATAACGTTTATACAAGAGAAGGAAAACTCAAAACAAAACACATAATCAACACGTCAGATCGACTACTAAGTCGATCTGACGTAGTAGGTCTATTTCCCTCTCATAGTAAAGGAGGTTCAAGCACAGTGGGAGGTATATGGGCTAAGATTATGATTATAAATAATATAATAATATTATCGTTATTATAAATTATATAATAATGTATAAAAAAATGAACGTGTGTACAAAGTACGCATAGCAGAAGTGAAACTTCTTTATCCTTTGTCCCTTTGTTCCTTTGTCCCTTTGTCCCGTTGTTCCTTTATCCCTTTATCCCATTATCCCTTTATCACCTTATCCCTTTATCCCCTTATCACCTTATCCCTTTATCACTTTAGCCCTTTATCCCCTTATCCCCTTATCACCTTATCCCTTTATCCCTTTATCCCTTTATGTCTTTATCCCTTTATCCCTTAATCCTTTTATCCCATTATCCCTTTATGCCTTTATCCCTTTATGCCTTTATCCCTTTATCACTTTATCCCTTTATACCCTTATCCCTTAATCCTTTTATCCCCTTATCACTTTATCAGTTTATCCCTTTATACCTTTATCCCTTTATGTCCGCTTAAACGACATGCCATCCCTACTCCACTGGCGAAAGCACTCTTTCTTCGAATCAACCGTGGTGGGGACGAGGAAAAGATGGCGCGTAACGGAAAAATGTGACGCGTAACTCAAAAATGTGACGGTAAATTTTTTCCAACGCCGATAAAGAAGTTTCACTTCAATAAGTATTATAAGGGAAGGAACTCGAAACAAAACCCTATACCAACCTGTCTGACTAGCACGGTATAGTAACGTCAATTTTCCTCCTGTTATGAAGGAGGCTCGAGCCCAACAGTGGGACATATATGTGCTGAAATGATGATGATGAAGTATTATATATATAATATATAAGTAAGGTTTAGGCTTGTCTAAAATTCGTTATAACAACCTAACATTGAGACTGAATGTTCTAATGCAACATACTTAGAATAATATCGTATAGAAGGTAAGTTCACGCACACAAAGTGAGGCATTTCAATTGGAGCCTAATGGAGCTTACGCCGGAACCGTTCCATAATGTACAAGTCATTGTACTGCACGAACGTGGGCAACTCTTCTTCTTCTTCTTCTTAGTTAATGGCAATGAGCTACAATAATATGAGCTATTGGTGCCAGTGTCGATTATATTGATTATTATTCACGTCTTTAGTCTTAGTCTTTCAGTCAGTCGTTAGCATGACTTGGTGCTGATACAAGTCATGCGTCTCAGGAAATTTGGGCAGAATGTCAAAATGCACGTAATTCACTATTATATCATTTTCACTACATTTCAGAATTTTATCTGCATTATATTACATAAAATATCAGCAAAATTATTGAATATAACACTTTAAAACACTAAATAATGAAAAGAATATAAAAGCGCTACATAACATTTTGACATTCGCGTCAATAGTCTAGGCAAGTCTTAAAAAATAAATAGGTAATTATGACGGTTGGTGCATTCAAATGGTGTCACAACACATTTGAAAAACTTAAAAAGGTTTTTAACATTACTTTTAAAATTATTTCGATGATTTATGTAAATAAAAACAAAATTTGATTTCATAATTTGTATAGTGGTTTGCGTGTGTACGTGTGTAATCGTCTGCGCACCATTAGTATTTTATATTGAAATTTTTTATTTTCTTGCCATTATAAAAATCGTTGTCTAACCAAATCGTTGAAGCACAAGAAGGTGTCTCGTTTTTGAAATCTATCACAAGGTCCGAGAGATGAGTCGGTTCAATTTTTATTTTACACACTTAAGATATATTTTTACAATGTAACAGTACAAAATGTCCAATGACGCTTTGTAATATTTTTTTTTTATGATAATTGTCAAACGTTGCCGCCAAAATGTAGTATACAAACTTTTTGGTGGAAAAGTCATAGTTAATTATTAATTTACAAATAATATAATAATAATAGATTTTATGTATATATTTAATTCATAAGTATATAAAATTATTTATTATTATATAAATATATTTAATTTATTTAGGTATCAGAAATGATTTCAATAATTTATTGTTGCACCATCTATTGGTGTTAATATAAACTACTACGGTTTTTAGTAGTTCAGGTTTTTCGCAAAGATGGCAGTAGTTAGTATGCAAAAATTGCTATGAAGGGATATAGGGAAGTTACATGGCCCCGATATATCTTACGTTTTGTGTGGATTACTGGATTGTGATTTTTAATATGGTTATTTATTAGTGCCTACATATACATTAACAATACATATAATGATTCATTTTAAAGATAACAAGACTAAATCAGCGTTAAGTACAAGATGGGCCCAAATGTCGAAACAGGAGCAGATAATCGAGAGAAAGAAAATGGAGATACAGTCCAAGTTAGAAGCCCAAAAGCAAGCTGCCGCGCTCGCCGCACAGGCAAAATTAACTAAGTATGGGACAATTTTGTTGTTTTCTTTTCTCAAAGTTTAGTATCTTACCAAGTAAAATGCTAAATTCTACATAATTACTTCACGGTCAAATATTGACTGTTGCAGTTGAAACTCAACACTAATATTCTACAAGGTTTTATTTTCGGTCTTGTTCTTCTTTCATTTGTGTTTAAGTAAAGCTGCCGTGTTTTACTTTCACAAAGTACGGTTGTAAATAAACAATATTTTATCCTAATTGTTACAAAATGTATAAAAACTGGGCACTTAAAAATATAAGTTATATGTCTGTCACGCCAAAACCCTAACCTGTTTCATGTAATTTTACCTGTTTCTTAGCCAATTTATGTTCTGCTATTGGCTAGTCTTTCACCAGCCAAATCCATTTCAAACATTTATTGTATCTCAAATGTGGCAAGACTTTGCAAGCAAAAGTTTCATCTGGGAATAGTATGAAATTGAATAATTTCAAAATATGAATTGTTCACAACTTTTAATACGTATGTATTTATTGCATGTAAGAATTAAATGTAGTTTGCAGTATTGCATGTAAGAATTAAATAATGAATCTTCAGCTTATAGGCATCCCATAAAGGCAACTCTTCATAGTGATAACGAAAATTCTCTTTTACACTGTACTGACTATACGTGTTTGCATGGAGTTCAGAACTTTTCTTTTTTTTTATTCATGAAAAAGGTACCTATGACATATTATTCAATGAACATAGACTTATGCTGATCAATGTATATAACTGAATAAATAATAAAATTTTTAACAACACCTTTTTTATTGGTGTTGTTGAAAAAATAAAAGTAGTAAACAAGCACACAATACATCTGGATGATAGCTGTATCAGTTACTGATACAGCTGCTCATAGCCCTTTGCTAGGCTACTCCCTACTGTAAAGAAAGTGAAGGAAATGTGAATCCATGCAAATGAGGTTCGGTGATACTAAAGGCATTGTCAAAACCCACTATATGTAATTACCCTCAGAAATGCAGTAACAAATACTACTACTTAGAAGTAAATTTTCTGTGAGAGTGGTACTACACCGGACAGATTGCTGGCTGTAGACAAAGGACAGTCGACACTTAGTTTATCAACTTTCATTTTTCACATAATGGCACCTAATAGTCGCCATATTAAATTTTGAAAACCTATAAGTGTGGTGTTTACACAAGCATTATACATTGGCAATAAAAATATTTTTACAGATAGTTTAGTCCTCCCATGACAAGGAAAACAGAAATTGTTGAACGAGGTGGGCAATTAGAGATTAAATATTTATATCATATTTCCCACACATTGTAATGTTAATATGGTAATAAATGAATTATTATTAAAATACAAATGTGATAAAAACTATTAAAATTGTTTTTTTTTTCAAATCTTTCAGTGACATTGAATAGTAGAGACTAATCAATTCAAATAAAAATCAATAAAAATTGGGACAAACATACATAAACCTATAAACATATAGCACTCATTTCAGTTCAGCAGTTTTAAAAACAAGAATTTAAAGTAAATTTCAAAACTGTGCAGGTTTTAATGTTCTTAATTTTGTAGACCGGCTGTAAATGAAGAAAAAGATTCAGTTAATATATTCTCCAATGATGGTAGCTTTATGAACCAGTTCAAAGCTTTGCTTGAAAAACAGAAGAGAGAGGCAAAAGAAAAAGAAGCACTGGAAAATAAAGCTGAGGAAGAAGTACCACAAGAAAATAATGAGCCAATTGTAAATGACAATGAATATGACAGAGAGTATGTGCCTCCCAAGGGAAATGATGGAAGGCGAAAATCTGGAGATAGAGGACAAAGGTATTGTTAATATATTTCCAACTAGCAGATTCAATAAGAATTTAACAAGTAGGATTTTTCCTGCAGTCATTTTGTGAGAAATTTCTTTGTATGTAATATGTATGTTACGGTAAATTTGATTAATTGAAAATTATTAATAACTAGCAACCCGCCCTCGCTTCGCTTCGGTTTCAGTCGTCTTTCCTGCGTAGTTCCCGTGGGAATACCGGGATAAAATATAGCCTATGTTACTCCCTGATATTATAGCTTTCCATTGGTGAAAGAATTTTTGAAATCGGTTCGGTGGTTTAAGCGTGAAAGTGTAACAAACAAATAAACAAACAAACTTACTTTCACATTTATAATATTAGTAAGAATTACCACGTGATTTGGTAAATGTGAATATAAAATTAAAATTCATCACTTTTAGTAGTTATTATTAATACTTTACTACTCTGATTGGTAAAAGTAATAAAATTGGACCCAAAGGTATTTGTTCAGCTGCTGTTTAATGGTAGTATCACAGTATTACAATAAAATTACATAGGTAACTGGTATTCCGCAGAGTCGGCCCTAAGACTCACCACTGTGGAACACCGCGCGACATGGGTGTCCGCACAACATCCCCTATTCGGTCCACGTAGAGGACGCTGACGCGCCGTCCGGCCTGGGAGCGGTGGTGTTAGCACACATTCGCTGCACGACCGCTCCCATCTCTACTTCCATGACGAGCAGAATACTATCTTTGCCTCCCGGTTACTGTCTGATAAAACCATGACCCCCGGTCGTTTGCTTCGCCCTGAGTCCGGACTGGGGAGTCTCAGTGAGGAGGGCGACCCTGTGCACGGAGCTTACTCAGTGTCGCACGATGCGGGCGACCTTACGGGTCACGCTCGAGACTATCCAGCATTTCCTGCCGACTCACGTTCTTGGCGTGACGGATGGCTAGTCTGAAGGCAGACCGCGCACTGCGGTAAGCCTCGTACAGCTTGCCCTCTCGTTGGGCACGCCAACAATCAGAGTACCTATGTTATTTTTAAAATTTATTACATGTATCGGTGGTAAGGTTACATTATTAATAATCACTGATAAATGTGATTAATTTCTTACTTTTAAAACCTCGAATTTTGGTAATAGGCATGATGACAGTAACCAAAAATCACTAAAATAATGTGTTTATCTACTGTAACACAAAGAATATATCTTGAAATAAATATTTATTTTCTTTTATAAGATGAGATTATTAATTTATTTCTAAAATTAATATCTTCAATAGTTAAATGAATATTTAACTATTGAAGATATTAATTTTAATTGAAAACAATTCTAAAGTGGAGTTTATCAGAATTAAATTTTTAGTATTTGTGCGAATGCTTAATGCCTTATGTATTTTCAGAGAAAAACATCGCCGTTGGAACGATAGAGGCAGAAATCGTGCACACAGTCCAATTACACCTGTAGTGGATGATAGAAAGAAATCTGGATCAAACAAAAGCAACACCCGTAATATCCCAGCTCTTATGCAAATTCCTATAATGCCACCTAATAATCATTCAGATTCTGAGCCATGGATGCGTTCACCGAATTCTGAGGACGATCAAGATTCTAATGAACCAAGTAATATGGGGTCAGGTGCATTAAGAGCACCATCTATGCCTCCTGGTCTTATGGGCCCAGGCTTTATGGGCACTGGTCCCAATATGGGCCCTAACTCTAATTTGGGACCTAATACTATGGGTAATAATAATATGGGTCCAGGACCTAATAATATGGGTCCAGGACCTAATAATATGGGTCCTGGTTCTAATATGGTACCTGGTCCTAATATGGGTCTAGGGCCTAGTATGGGTCTAGGACCCAATATGGGACCGGGACCTGGGCCTAATATGGGACCAGGACCCAATATGGGACCAGGACCCAACATGGGACCAGGACCCAACATGGGACCAGGACCTAATATGGGACTAGGACCCAGTATGGGCCCTGGACCGGGGCCTAATATGGGACCAGGAACTAACATGGTTCCTGGTCCCAATATGGTTCCAGGTCCTAATATGGGACCAGGACCTAATATGGGTCCTGGACCTAACATGGGCCCTGGTCCTATGATGGGACCTGGTCCCATGGGACCCGGGCCGAACATGGGTCCAGGTCCCATGATGGGCCCCAGGGTACCTATGCCGCCTATGCCTCCTAGTGGTCCAATGCCACCTTTTATGGGGGGCCCTCCTGGAACTCCTAATTTTCCCATGCCACCAAATTTTATGGGTCCCAATGGACCTTGCGGACCTATGCCACCTAACATGTGCGGCCCAAATATGCCCGGACCTGGGGGACCAAATGGTCCTATGCCTCCATTCTTTGGACCTCCATTTCCTAATCCTATGATGGGCCCAAATGGCCCTCCTAGTACAATGAACAATGGCAATATGCCATTTATGGGGCCTCGTCCTCCATTTCCTCCTAATGGACCACCGAACTTTAGTGGCAATGGCCCTCCAATGCCTTTTATGCCTCCGAATCCTCCCCCGCCACCGAGTTCAATGCCTGATATAAAACCATTTGACAATTCATCAATTCCAAAAGAGCTTATGAACATTCCGCCACCATTGCCTCCTCCTGCCAATCCACTTCCCAAGAAGGACATGGATAAAAAGCCATCGACACTCCAATCAAATCAAGGTAAACACTATTAGTATTTATTTTATCATTAACGCTCTAAAACTTTGTATGGACAAAGTAAGAATATTTCAAACATCTCCTTTACCGTTAGTGGTCGTAAAAGACTGTATGTAAGCAGATAATATCACTAGAATCGAAGGAAAACTCCAAAATAAAGGCATAATTACAAGTCACATAACATTCTGTTCAGTGTGGTATAGTACATTTTCTCCTTATGTGATGCAGGCTCAATCCCAAAAGTAGAACGCATTAGTAGTTCAGAAGAACAATGTAAAAAACTACGTATTTTTTTTTATTTGTTATATTCTTAAACTAAACAGACATTGCATATAAACAACTAGTATTTCGACTTTTTGTCAATATACAGGATGTATCAGGTTATGGGGCAACTGGTCAAACGACGGGAGTTAGGCAATGGTGGTAGGAACCCATGAAAAAAAATTTAAGGAAAAATATCGATTCGTTAATGAGTTAGAGACGTGTAAAGTTTTCAATTTTGTCATCGCTTTTTCGTGTAAATCTGATTGAAAAGTATTAAGTCAGTGATACTTAATCTGCAACATATTCATACTTTGTTAAATGTCCATTAGAAATTGAATAAATCAATTATTACGTTCGCATAAGCAAAACAAACTTCGCTTTAAATCAGCTGATCGGCCGATGACCGTTTACAAACTGTCTTTGTACCTACGTTTGAAGCGTTTGGGCAATTCATACCTATAAGTACTGTCGATATTTACATGGCTACATGTGTCCTGTCTGTACATGCCTACATAATACGTAACATTTAAGGCATAGCCTCTTGGACACATATTTTTGAAATCACTATAATTTTAATGTTTTATGGTTTCTTGTATAATATACATTCTAAGGACGATCTATGACCGTTAAACTACAACATGCTTGAACAGTTGCCCCATAACCTGATACACTCTGTATAATTGAAAGTAAATATCTTATCTAAATTTTAAATCCTTGATTGTCTAAATGTATTTACGCAATTTAAATATTGCATTTATAATCACTTATGTTTTGGCATTCGTTTTACACATAATGGACAATTGAAAACAAGTTTTAGCATTTTTATTTATTTTATAAGATCGGCAACAATGCTTTCGAAGGCATTAAGCTGTTTGGTTTTTTGTTATGGACTAGAGCCTGTTTGTTTCCTTATTTACATATTTGAATTATTTTTCGGTTATATAGACTACTTGAATTGCGGTGCCTTTTGTAATTCAACGTATGAATTTTAAATATTTTTATAGAATATCAAAACAATTCTGTATAGTAATTATATATCTTACTAGGTGTTTGCAAGACCAATAAGTTAAGTATACTTATTGCGCTCCTAAATGATCTTGAATGTTTTTAAATTTACAATAAAAATAAATAATTGATTATACAGAAGCGATGATAGGACCGCAGACAAATTTTGACTCGTGGTGTGTAGTTCTCACAGATTCGTTGCCGCCGGCCGTCCTGCGCGCCGCCACCGAAGTTGCGTGCAACGGCGACCACTGGGAAAATGTCCTGAAAGCAATTCACACACAAGATCAATCCTTGTGGTAAAAATAACATTGATCCCAACAGGAGGATACGTGCTGTATTCTTTTTTATATTTATAATTTTTTTTCGTCACTAGTAATGAGGAACTGTGTGCTAAAACTACTCAGTATGCACATTTAAAAAATTATAATGACATTATCATCTGCACTTCATCTAACATTTAATTGAATTGGTTGAATTAAGTAATTAATAATTAATTATATAAATATATGCATAAAGAATATAAATATATATTGCAAAAGCCATTACTATTTTATTAACTTTATAGAAAATTGTTTGTCTTTTAGAGATTTTTAGTACACAGTTCTATTAGGCTATTTTTAGGAAAAATAAAGCCTAAAAATGTCTTCCTTTAGTTGTTATTTACGCTCTGCACAAGGTAAATATAGTTAGTGACTCCTTGCAGGTTCCTTCACAGCACAAACTCTAAGGAATATAAGGCGTTCAAGGAGCTAGTAGCTAAATACAGAAATGAACAAGGCGATAGAAAGCCGGAGATAAAACCGGAAGATAAATATGAACCAGAGTTTAGCTTAGAAGATGATGAAAGCAATGATGAAAAGCCATATTATAAAGAAGAGAGAGACAGGTAAGAAAATATGTCGGATATTGACTGAATGTTCGACAGGAGCCTAGGTAGCAATTCTCTTCTAGACAACGTACACTATTATACGAACGCCAACCTGCCAAGCGTGGCGATAATCAATCCCACAAAAAATTAACCCATTATGGGACATTTTAAGACAGAGGTCTACCTTTAGCAGTGTACGATGTAAGATTATGATGATACTAATGAATTCTCTCATATCCTGCAGCTTGATTCAATGGAATATGAGTTTTCTCAATCACATCTATAAATCGATTTGTTTTGAGTCTAGATTTTATATAAACTAATACAATGTAAATGTTACGAGTATTACACATCTTCTATACCAATAAATAAAACTGCAGTGTCTGTTTGTAATGTCAAAATAATAAGCTTTCTTCATGTTCACATGGTTATTTGCACTATACATGTGCCTAAAATACACTTTATATTTTTTTGTCTGTCTGTCTGTTTGTTCCGGGTAATCTTCAAAACGGCTGGACCGATT
Source organism: Lymantria dispar (assembly GCA_032191425.1). Lineage (NCBI taxonomy): Eukaryota > Metazoa > Arthropoda > Insecta > Lepidoptera > Erebidae > Lymantria > Lymantria dispar. The sequence goes on along the minus strand of CM063452.1, from coordinate 21,980,090 downwards.
TCAAAATTTTTTTCACCAATGGAAAGCTATCAGGGAGTAATATACGTTATATTTTATCCCTGTATTCTCACGGGAACGGGAACTACGCAGGAAAGACGACTGAAACCGAAGCGAAGCAAGGGCGGGTTGCTAGTTTTAAATAAAATTACTTTACGGATTTTATCGCGTTTGTATTTGATTTTTGATTGCCCGATGTTTCGAACACTTTGCAGCGTAATTATAAATTATATATTTTTTTTATAATTTTAACTTATAAAAAACATCTATTATAATTATAAAAAAATTCTGCAATAACGATGACTTGTTGGACATGAGACATCTTAGTCCGCCCGTGACCATCAACCCTACAAAGTGTTCGAAACGTTGGGCAATCAAAAATCAAATACAAACGCGGTAAAATCCGTAGTTTTATTTAAATGTAATTACTTAGATTTCAATTGTCCGTGTAGTGACAAAGTAAGAACAATTTATTAGTTGCCTTTCTTGGTTCTGGGTGCCGTAAAAGGCAACTAATGGATTATAATGTCGACTAGCAACCCGCCTTCGCTTCTAATCACTTTACCCGCATAGTTCCCGTTTCCATGGGAATACCGGGATAAAATATAACATAAGTTACTCCTTATAGAGCTACCTGTTAGTAAAATATTATCAAAATCGGTCCAGCCGTTTTGAAGATTATCTCAAACAAACAGACAGACAAAAAGAAATAAAATTGTATTTTAGGCATAGGTATTGTCCAAATAACTGTGTGAGTATGAAAAAAAAACCGGTATTTTAACATTACAGAACTTCAATTTTATTTATTTGTATAGATAACATCTTTGCAACCGCAGGTAAACTCGGAGTAAAACCCTATACCAACACGTCCAGCATGGTATAGTAGATCTATTTCCCTCCCATTGTGGAAGAGGCTCGAGCCCGGCAGTGAGACGTATAAGAGCTATGATGACGATAGTAATGAAATGATTTCGATGGCGTTCAATTAATTCAATGTCTATTATTGGATTATAATTGAGATTTCTTAATGCTTCAAGATATTACAGATTAGTTTGCTTTTGCGTTTCAAATGCAATTTGCTAAGTATTTAATTTTACAGTAAATTTTATGGCACAATCTCAATTTTCGTCAACTTTTATTCCATTTCACGGTTTACAACGCGAATGCATTACCATCGAAATATTGCCGTGGTTTTTTTTTTTTGTGGGTGGGCTTCGGTCGGCGCGCCTCCGCACCACTCCATCCGGGGCGACAGAGGGGCTTAAGCACGCAACTCCCGCAACCCACCCGAAAACCACGTCGCCTTCGTCGTTGGGCCGACCACCGGAACAGGGTTAGAATATTGCCGTGGTGGCCCGAACGTGGTGCTATGGGATACCGTATCGTCTTTTATAAGGCCAGAAGGGCGGATAGGCCTGGTAGTAGCACATGGTGCCGCCTTGTACAAGGAAATCCTCAGCTTCATGTATATTACTCCTGAGGATTGTCCGGTTTACAACATGCGTACCTCCGACCTGCCACAAGACGGCCGATATGTTTTACGACATTACGTAATACGGCAACCTAATCTCAGAGAGATGTGTGTTATATAGAAATTACTTTACACATTAGATGTTAATGTTTTTCAAAATCACTGATGAACTAAAAAGCTTATATGATTCTTCAGCTATTCATATAATCGCCCTCGTTATCCAACCAAACGCGAGCAAGCTAGTTCGCAAAGTGATGAAGAATATGACTCCAAACGGGATAGGCGTAAGAAGAAGTCTAGATGGAGCGATGAACCACCAGCAGCTGATATCAAGCCCCCCGGTGTTGTGGCGCCTATGCCCTCTAATATAGGATCAAGCTTCGCACCAGGTAAGTCCAATACATTTAATAAATTATAAAAACAAATGCTCTAAGTGGTGACGGAGTAAGAATACAATTTACTGCCCTCTTTTTTGCCCGTGAATGTCAAAAAAACGACGAAGTGATATGATTTTGCATATACACTTATGAAGGAGAAGGAAAACTCGAAATAAACGCTATAGCAACCAATCTGGTATAATGGGTCAATTTCTCTTCCATTGTCAAGGAGGCTGGAGCCCAGGTGTGGGTCAGCAATATAAGTTAGATGATGAATGGGGGTTTAGTTTGCCAGATAAGCCATCCAAATATGCTCTTAGGTTTAACATTATTTTAATATTTTAACTTTAGGTCAACTAGCAAAGATAGATGAGGAAGGTTTAAGGCTGGGCGCAGTGAATCGGAACAATCAAGCCTTGATGCAATATGCTATGACAAACTACGGTACTACAAACCTAAGCGGCGAAGACTGGAAGAAATGTGAAGATAACTTCAAATTAAATCTACTGTATCAGGTAATCCTCAGCAGGGTTTCTCAACTAGTCTGTCTAGTGGAACTTGGACAAGATGAAAGTCATGTCTAATGCTCATTTCATTCCCGTACTTAGTCCTAGTTGGCACTGCAATTCTCGAAGTTATCGATCACTATGTTTAGGACAAGCAGTACAGTTAGGTAGCTCCAATTTCGAGAAAGAGGTCAACTGACGAATCCAACTCGGTTGGACAGTGCTCGGCAAACATAAAAGGATCTTCTCGCCCAATATTCCGTAGTGTCTGAAAACAAATGTTTATAGCCAGTGCGTGTTACCTGAAATGTGATCTCTAAATGTTCGCCTCATAAAAAGGCTCAAAGTCGCTCAACGTGCCAACGAGAGGACTATGCTCGGTATTTCTCTACATGTTAAAAGCCCGAATACAGAAATGCGTAGAAGAACGGGTGCAACCGACATTAGCACGTTGAAATAGTAATGGGCAGGCCACATCGCTCGTCGTTGGGCGTTGAGAGGAAGCCTCCCACCCGGGCTGGGCGTAATTTGCTACGCCGACGATACACTCGTCACAGCCCGGGGTGGGACGCTCGAGGAGGCGGCACGCCTGGCAACTCTCGGCACCGAGGAGATTGTCAGGCGGATCGAAGCGCTGGGGTTGAGGGTAGCCCTGGAAAAGACGGAGGCCCTTTTGTTCCATGGCCTCCGTACCGCCGGGCCTCCCGCCGGCGCTTCGATCACCGTGAATTCGGTCACCATCAGCATCCAGGCCCACATGAAGTACTTGGGCCTGGTGCTCGACGGGCATTTTTGGTTCCGGGAGCATCTCCATCGACTTGTTCCCCGGCTTGTCGGCGCGGCGTCCGCCCTTTCGCGGCTGATGCCGAATGTGGGCGGACCCAGTGCTACGTGCCGACAGCTGTTCGTGGGGGTGATCCGGTCGATGGCCCTGTACGGCGCACCGGTGTGGGCGGGGTCCCTGACCGTCCGTCTTAGGGCCCTCCTGTGGCGACCACAGAGGGTCATGGCGATCAGGGCCATACGGGGTTACCGCACGGTGGCGACGGAGGCAGCGTGCCTCCTGGCCGGAACCCCCCCGTGGGACCTGGAGGCGGAGATGCTCGCCGACATTTATCGGCGGGTGTCGGAGACGCGCGCCCGCGGCAGCATGGTCTCCATCAATGAGATCACCGCCTGGCGGGTCGACGCCCGCCGAGAAGTAATTGCCCGTTGGGCAGTCCGGCTGGAGAGTCCTCGGTACGGTGTCAGGACTGTCGAGGCCCTCCGGCCGGTGCTGATGGAGTGGTTGGAGCGGACGCACGGGGTGCTTTCCTTCCGACTGGTGCAGGTGCTGACGGGGCACGGTTGCTTCGGGAAGTACCTGCACAAGATTGTCAGGAGGGAGAGCACACCGTCCTGCCACCACTGCAGTTGCGACGAGGACACGGCGCAGCACACGCTCGAGGAGTGTGCTGCATGGGAGGGGGATCGCCGTGAACTCGTCGCAATTATCGGTGCCGACCTGGCGCTGCCGACCATCGCCAGGGAGATGCTCGTCAGCGTCAGGAACTGGGACGCGGTCGCCGCCTTCTGTGAGGCCGTAATCTCACGGAAGGAGGCGGCGGATCGTGTGCGAGTAGAGCTGCTATTCGGCGACACGTTCCGCCGCCGGCGACTCGGGCGGCGCAGGCGCGAGTATCTGCGCCTAATGCCGCCCTAGCCGAGGCCGCGGGTGATCGGACCGGGGAATTGTCCGTCACCCGCGGAGAGGCTGACCGCGCGACGGCGACCGACGTCCCAGTATGTCGAGAGGTGAGGATACCCGAAAGGGTATTCCGTCGGGCCGACCACTGACGACAAGTCACATCTGCTCCGGTGGTCGGCCCAACAACGAGGTGACGTGGGTACGGGTGGGTTATGGGCCCGCGCGCCGTCCTTTCATCGCCCCGGACGGATTGGACCGCGCGTGCGCTTACCATAGCCCACCCATAAAAAAAAAAAAAAAAAAAAAAAAAAAAAAAAAAAAAAAAAAAAAGGCCACATCGCTCGTCGAACCGACAATAGTTGGGGAAGTAAGGTTCTCGAGTGGCGACTTCGAATCGAATGACGTAGCGTAGGACGACCCCCCTACTAGGTGGACTGAAGATGTCTTGAAAGTTCAAGGGAGCCGGTGGATGCAAGGAGCACAGGATCGTTCCGGGTAGCATTTTCGTGGGGGGACCTATGTCCAACATATCATGGGCTGATGAATGAATGGAAGGAGTTCTTTATAAATAAAATTAAAAAAACGTTTTCATCTAACCGAAATAATGAGTGTAATTAGTTTAAATCTAAATTTACCAGAACTAGTGGACACCAATTGTTACTTTGTTTAACAAATTAATTTATTTTCCAGGACATGTTGAAGAAGAGACAAGAGGTCGAACGTTTGGCTGCCGCTGGCAAGTATAAATACGAATACGACAGCGATGAAGACACAGCGGAGGGTACCTGGGAACATAGGTAAGATTATCAGTCATTGACATACATACCAACTCCCTGTGTGGTGACGGACTAAAAATATAATCACCAACCCTTACTTAGCCATTGGAGCCTAAAAATCGACTAAAGATACGGTCAGGTACTAAATTTTTATGGGAGGGTACCCCTCAAGGGGGTATTCCGTCGGGTCGACCACTGACGTCAAGTCACCCTGCTCCTGTGATCGGCCTAACGACAAAGGCTACGTGTCACGGGTGGGTTACGGGTGTGCGTGCTTACGCTCCTTTGTCGCCCCGGACGGCGAGGAGCGAGGAGTGCACAGACCGTAACCCACCCCCAAAAAAAAGGTACTAAATTATTACGCAGCAGTTCTCACCTGCAACTTATAATACTAAATCTGTACTAATTTTATAAAGCTGAAGAGTTTGTTTGGTTGTAATCGCTAATCTCAGGCACCGGTTCGTATTGAAAAGATCTTCTGGTGTTGGACTATTTATCGAGGGGGCTGCAGGCAATATGAGATCACGCTACAACCAATAATTATATATAATATTAATGAAAATCTGGCAAAAAGGGACAAATTTATTCCCTTTGCGTGATTTCCGCATTATAAGTGCTTATGATCCACCATCTCTCTTTTTTTTTTAATTTTTTTTATGGGTGGGCTATGGTAAGCGCACGCGCGGTCTATTCCGTCCGGGGCGATGAAAGGCCGGCGCGCGGGCCCATAACCCACGTCACCTCGTTGGGCCGACCACCGGAGCAGAGGTGACTTGTCGTCAGTGGTCGGCCCGACGGAAGATGATGATCTACCATCTCTAACACTTTTTCTCTCATGTGATGCAGATGAAGTTACGAGGGTCAGCTGGTGGTTTATTTTATTGACTTGTTACTACTTAAATAAAAGCATAAATTACAACAAACACTTTACAGTTTGATTGTACAAATGGCGCAGTGGTTAAGATAACGCATATAATGCGCAAGTCTCGCGGATTCGATTTTCACACAGGTGAATCTCGGAACAACAATTGGTGCCATCGATAATTTTTTGTTCAGAGTCTGGTTGTAACTTGCATCCGTTAAGTAGGTACATGTTTGTAAATGTGAATATTATTTCCTTAGAGCAGGGAGTTGCTTTTTTTTAATACCGTCAAACAGATTGTGTATTATGATTTTTCAATCTTGCCAGATTGCGCGCTAAGGAAATGAACGCGACAGAGAAATGGGCCACGGAGCTAACCAAACAGGCCGCTGGGAAACATCACATTGGAGACTTTTTACCACCAGAAGAGCTTAAAAAGTAATGTATTAATGTTTATTAATTGTTATTTTTAAATCATCAAGGTAAGTATTAAATAAAAGATTAGGTTGGGGAACGCCTTCCAGCCGTTTACTCTTGCATTGCTTGCCGTCACTTTACAATGGTTTTTTTGAAGTGAAACTTCTTTATCGGCGTTGGAAAAAAATTTACCGTCACATTTTTCGGTTACGCGTCACATTTTTTCGTTACGCGCCATCTTTTCCTCGTCCCCACCACGGTCGATTCGAAGAAAGAGTACTTTCTCCAGTGGAGTAGGGATAGCATGTCGTTTAAGCGGACATAAAGGGATAAAGGTATAAAAGGATTAAGGGATAAAGGGATAAGGGGATAAAGTGATGAAGGGATAAGGAGATAAGGTGATAAGGGGATAAAGGGATAAAGTGATAAGGGGATAAAGTGATAAAGGGATAAGGTGATAAAGGGATAATGGGATAAAGGAACAACGGGACAAAGGAACAAAGGGACAAAGGATAAAAAAGTTTCACTTCTGCTATGCGTACTTTGTATACACGTTCATTTTTTTTTGGTACTACGGACGGATTCCTCTGTGACGACAGAAGTGATAAACGTACCGTACACACCTTTCATACGCCACCGGTACCGGTCTTTGTTATCAGTGCCCCGTCCGTTGACGTTACCACCATACTTTTTCGCCATTGGGCCGACCGCCCACCATACCTTACCACTATAGTTTTCACAAAATAAAAGGCCCGTTTTGACAGTTCACGCGCAAGAAGTTTTCTATTTTTACCGATTAAAATGTTTTGAAGGTAATTATATTTTTCATTGACGGGTACCGCCCACTGGTCTTAGTGCTGCAGCATAACGATTTTTTTCATATCGTCCACAGACTAATAAGTAAGTAATAATCGGTTAAGAAAAATTAATCGATCAAGATATATTTATTAAGACGGATTCGTACTTGGCCGGTGTTATTAATTGGAATACTACTTATTGTAGTAGTTGGTCTAACCAATTAATTACAGAATTTCAACAACTGTATAGTAATTTTTACTGAAAATTCGAGACGTCATAGCCCAACTGACAATTTTAGCTCATCATCTTAAGAAAATGGTTGACTGAAGAGTCACTTTTTCTCGATATTTTTGTGATTGAGTGAATGTTATTGTAACAAAAATATTAAATGATAGAAAAATGACCATTCGTAACATTGTGTCATTTCAAAATATCTACAATATCACAGTTTAAGTAAAATTTTCAAATCCGAACTTTAATCCAATGCACTTTTTGAATCGATTATATACTTATATAAACTTGATTCGATTTATCGTGAGTATCGAGTACTGAGTCGTATGGTCCATCACTAAATACATCGGTAAGACCAAGTATCAAAACGGGCCTCTTATTTTGTGACAACTATAACTGTAAATATTTAGGCCATTTTCCTGTTAACTTATCACCCAGATGCGACAAGCCATTTGGCCGCTTGCACCGCACAGATAAAAATAACAAAGTAATAGCAATTGCAAACAATGTAGTAAGACCTTTAGTCCCCCTTAATGCGAGATAAGAAAATAATGGATTGTTGTAAAATCTATATATCTTTGAAAGTAATATATACATCTTGTAGATTTATGGAGAAGTATTCGGCAGTAAAAAGCGGTAAAGAGCCGGATTTGAGCGATTACAAGGAGTTCAAACTCAAGGAGGACAACGTCGGTGAGTGAGCTTACATTTTTGAATTATGTTTGTAATTTATACTGATTTTGGATAAATTGTGGGGATGTAATTTTCTGTATGGTGACAGGGGGATAATAAAATTTTTACATGTCTTATTTTGCAAAGGGTGTCATAAACTCGGAGAAGAGCAGTTGCAATCTGCTAGAAAAATTGTAACATTATCTCAACTACGATCGCTATAGTCCATAAAATATAGGATGATCTCTGTGACAGCTGCCCCTAGTGCTGTCACGCTTACGATAAAGTGCGTAGTTTTTGATCAATAAAAATCTTGATTTTTGCAATTGTGATTTTCTGTTATAATTCAAATACAATCAATGAAGATCTTTTTGATTTTATTTCAAACAAAACTGTGTTTTGACTGTTTTAATTATTCAAAGGGAGTACAATAAAGGTCTAGGTCACTATTATCGTCATCACTGGAGCGTTCCTGCTAGAACATTTATCATTTTTTTGCCAAAATAGAGACAAGTCACTAGATCAATCGATCAATTACGACTGTTTTATAAATAAATATGTCTATTTTATTGACAATAATGCGTAAATAATATTATCATTTACTCTGAGACGAAAAGTAGTTTTTTAATGTTTAATTAAATCAATTTATGCATTTTATAATGTAACTGTCTGTTTTAATTGTAAAAAATATGTTGAAAGTTTTTATATACGTGCTGTATTGGGTCTATTTCTTTTATGAATGATTTAATAAAGATCGGTTATCGATTTACGTATATCGACTATCCAATCTCTTTTTTATTTTCATTCCAGTATGACCTTGTACGTGCGTAAGCGTCATTTATGTATAAAATGTTTACGAGGTATTTCAGTACTTACGAGGTAGATTTTAGGCATGAATATTAATATTTTTATATTTATAATATATTGCAATTCAGTTGCAATAAAACTGGCACGAAAACAATGAAAATATATTTGATACAAAATGAAATTGTAAACATGTCGCTCGTTCAAACTTACTTCGTTGGTTTTGTTGACATCTGTCACAGAGATCAAGCTATATTTTATGGACTATAATTAACCTGCCAAATGTGGCGATTATGACGTTTCTTGTTGGAACGGCTTTGACAGTTGGCTACTGATACGAGCAAATAAATAAAATACACTCAAGTTTATTTTGCAATTAGTTTTAAAAAATAGATATCAATAAGTCATCAAATTTAGTATAAGTTAGTAAGTCTTCACTACAAATTTTGACTTTGAAAACACACAAAGCATTGTTGGTTTATTACTATCTACCCTTTAGCACCTTTCTGCATTATATTATACTAGCTGACCCAACAGACGTTGTTCAGTTCAAATAAAGTGCCACCTACCGGGTCTAATTGTGAATCTAAACCATTCTCGAATCCCCTTGAGCACACACAAATTACTTACTCAATCCAGTCAACAGATATCGCCATCTGTTAAAATCGTTTGGAGTTACCAGATAATTGTGAATGTCAAATAATAATACAGTGGGTTGCCAAATTATTAGGGACAGTCACCTATTATCGGTATTTTGTACTGTATTGGTCTAAAAATAATAAAAAAACGGGGTTCCTTAGTTATAATTACCTTTAATTTTATTAACAAGTTATTCGTTTATTATTTTAAAAAAGTTATTTTAATATTTAAATAATAAAAAAATATTTTAGATGAAAATATATATAGTACTAAGAAACTGTTCAATATTTTGTTGCATTTCCCTAGGCTTGAATAAGCGTTTCGATCCGCCTCGGCATGCTTTCTATGCACTTTTTGGCACTTTCTTTTATTGTAGGGTTGTGGTGCCATACATTTATGAGTTTTTCTATCAGTCTTACCTTAGTGGTAATCATTTCTTTGGCAATTTCGGCCTTGGTAATTTCCCATAGGTTTTCTATTGGGTTCATATCGGGCAAATTGCCAGGCCAAGGTAAAACTGGTATGCTATGATCTGCTAAAAACTTAGTGACACTTCTAGCTTTGTGACACGGTGCTGAATCATGCATAAACATGAATTCCTCTCCATCTGGAAACCATTCTTGGAGTTGGGGTAAAAGGCGAGTTTCTAGAACTTGCCTGTATTGGTCCTGTCTCATGGTTCCCTGGACGATGTAGAGGCGTCCAACCCCTTTAACGCTTATCACAGACCAAACCATTATCTTGATGGGGTGCTTAACACGCTCCACGATGCAGTCGGGGTGATATTTCTCGCCTGGGCGTCGCCTGACAAAGTTACTTTTGTCGGCTAGAATCTCAAAAGTTGACTCATCTGAAAAAAAGCACACCTGAAAATAAATAAAAACATGCAATAATGTCAGTCTATTTTATATTTAAGTGCTTAAAATAGTATTTAGTATCAAAACTGACCTTATTCCAGTCTTCAATAGTCTTCGAACGGTGTTCACGAGCTCAAGCAAGTCGTTTCTTCTTCATCGCTGCAGTCAAATGCGGTTTCTTAGCCGGCCGGTGACCCGTTAGGCCTTCCTCAGCCAACCTTCGCTGCACAGTTCTTTTTGAAACGGGTATTCCGGATTCCTGAACCATCTAAGTTAATAGGCCCGCACTTTTTTTTCGATTCTGTAAGCAAATATCCCGAATTTTCCTATCGGTCCGAGGTGTCGTAATTCGTTTTCTGCCGCATTTTCCTTTTCTTTGAGGCGAAAGTGGCTGGTTTTGATCCAAATTTGTTTTAATTTTATTAACTGCAGTCTTAGAAATACTAGCAAGTTCTGCTATCTTCCTTTGGGAATGACTGGTATGCAAGAGAAGGGTCTTAACCTCAGATTTTTTTCTTGGAGACAAATCAACACCTCGACCCATTCTGAAACCATAAAAAATATTAAAAACCAAGAATGTTTAACAAAAATACGCCCGAAATATTTTTTAATTAATAAAAGTAAAATAATACTTACTTTTATTCTTCAATTATTGCACAAAATACTAAAATCCCTTTAAAAAATAATTAAATGTGACAATCACTGTTACGCGTGTAAAAGACACCGTGTCTCTCCCAATATTAAAATATTTTTAGAAAACCAAAAAAACCATGCAGCTCTTAACATCTACTTAAAATTTGAGTAAAAGATATATGGAGAACATAAAAACAAATTCCAACAACACTTGGACCACTTAGAAATGAAGTTAAGTGTGCCCAAAGGATCAGATTGATAAAAAAATAAAAAATGTGACTGTCCCTAATAATTTGGCAACCCACTGTAGGTATATATAGGTAATACAAATAATTTGCAATAAAATAATATTGCGACTATAAATTAAGATGTAAGCTATCCTATCTTTCAAGTTGGATCAAACTGCACACGGTGTGCAAATATGATTAAAATCGGTTAAGTAGTTTAGGAGACCATCGCGGACAAACAACGTGACACGTAATTTATATATATATTAAGATAATCATAAAACACACTAAAATATTATATATAACAAGATATCACATTGCCGCTTATACCATTCTCGTGAAAGGAAGGAAGTAGTATTGTTGTTTTGTTATCATGAGGAAATGCAAATTTCTGTTTCATAGATGTAATAAAATAACCGATGTATGTTGTTTTGCTCCTTAGGTTTCAAAATGTTGCAAAAATTGGGTTGGAGTGAAGGGCAAGGTCTTGGAGCAGAAGGTTCTGGAATAGTAGAACCAATCAACAAGTATGTATTTATTTGTATGTTACTAGAATTTAGGATACACTGTTTTCGCAAGGATAAAATTTTATTTATATATTTTGCCGGTGCACATTTCCGGTGATGGAGTAAGAATACTAATCATCACCTCTTCTCTCTTGCTCGTGGGTGTTATAAAAGACGACTATGGAATAATAATATGCAGATGACAACTATTTAAGAGAAACAAAACTCGAAATAAAACCCTTTTTTTTTGGTGTTGGGTTATGGTCGGCGCACTCCTCGCTCCATTCCGTCCGGGGCAACAGAGGGGCGTAAGCACGCACACCCGTAACCCACCCGTATAGCACGTCGCCTTCGTCGTTGGGCCGACCACCGGTGCAGATTTCCTTGACTTCAGTGGTCGGCCCGACGGATTACCCCGAAGGAGTACCCTCTCCCGTCGACGTCCCCTACTGGGACGCCGATCGCCGTCGCGAGGCTAACCTCTCCGCGGGTGCCCGGACTAAATCTCCGGGCCGATTACCCGCGTCCCCGCCTCTCCGCGAGATGACAGCCTCGCAGAAGGCGGCAACGGCGTCCCAGTTCCTGACGCTGGCGACCATCTCCCTAACGATGGTCGGCAGTGCCAGGTGAAATAAAACCCTACACTAAAACGTCAACCCAGCGCGGTATAGTAGTTCCAAGTTCCCTCCCATTGTGAAGGAGGCTCGAGCAACAGCATTAAGAGGTGAATTGTGATTTTGATGATAGAATATTGTAAAATAAATCATGAAATAATCAGATTTATACAGATTCTTTCCATGTGGTGATAAAGAATACAATAGGCGTGACGACAGTATAAAAGAATCGATGCATTAATGATTTTAGGGGAAAATACATATCAAAAAAATTTAATACGCTACTTTAGATTTATCTAAATAATTGAGATTATTAAGGTTTTCAATAAATTAAATCATTAAAATACTGCATTCGGCCATTTTGGCTGAAACACCAATCACAGTGTATTACGTCACGTTAAGCTAAACTACCCTGTTTGTTGTTCTCAGTACTACTGATTACGCATTTGGATTGATTTTTTATTTGTTTACGTGTGATTTACCGACTCCACTCGATTATTACAATGGAACCAAGCTGTGTTAAAGCAAACAGCTCAAATTTGCCCAGGATTGATGTATTGTCGGCTGGTGGCAGACTATTTGGAGGGGCGCAGCATCCTCTACGCCAAGCGAGTAGGGAACGTTGTACGAACGCCCATGACGTGCGGTGTTCCACAGGATTCGGTCCTCGGACCCACCCTGTGGAACATCGGCTACGACTGGGCGTTGCGGGGGAGCCTCCCACCCGGGCTGGGCGTGATTTGTTACGCCGACGACATGCTCGTCACAGCCCGCGGTGGGACGCTACAAGAGGCGGTAAGCCTGGCGACCTCAGGCACCGAAGAGGTCGTCAGGCGGATCGAGGCGCTGGGGTTGAGGGTGGCTCTGGACAAGACGGAGGCCCTCTTGTCCCATGGGCCCCGTATGGACCCTCCCATCGGCGTCTCGATCACCGTCAATTCGGTTGGGATCAGCATCCAGGCCCATATGAAGTACTTGGGCCTGGTGCTCGACGGGCGATGGTGGTTTCGGGAGCATTTCCGCAGGCTCGTCCCACGGCTCGTCGGCGTGGCGTCCGCCCTACAATGGCTGATGCCAAATGTGGGCGGACCGAGCGCGGCATGTCGACAGCTGTACGCGGGGGTCATCCGGTCGATGGCCCTCTACGGCGCACCGGTGTGGGCGGGATCCATGACCGCCCGACTTAGGGCCCTTCTGTGGCGTCCACAAAAGGTCATGGCGGTCAGTATCATCCGCGGGTACCGCACGGTGGCGACGGAGGCGGCATGCCTGCTGAAGAGGCCTCGATATGGTGTTTGGACCGTGGAGGCCTTCCGGCCGGTGCTGATGCAGTGGTTGGAAAGGCGGCACGGGGTGCTCTCCTTCCGACTCGTACAGGTCTTGACGGGGCATGGATGCTTCGGCAAGTACCTGTACACGGTCGCTAGAAGGGAGAGGGGAGAGAACTCCGTCCTGCCACCGCTGCGATTGCGACTAGGACACGGCGCAGCATACGCTCGAGGTCTGTGCCGCTTGGGCAGAGCCGCGTCGTGAACTCGTCGCAATCATCAGTGCCGACCTGACGCTGCCGACCATCGCTAGGGAGATGCTCGGCAGCATCAGGAATTGGGACGCGGTCGCAGCCTTCTGCGAGACAGTTATCTCGCAGAAGGAGGCGGCGGGTCGCGAGCGCGAGGAGCACAGCCTCGATGATGCGACCCGCTGCCGGCGACTGGGGCGGCGCAGGCGGGATTACCTGCGTGCAATGCCGCCCTAGCCGAGGCCGCGGGTGACGTGACTGGGGATTAGTCCGTCACCCGCCGAGAGGCCGAACGCGTGAGGAAAGACCGACGTCCTCCCCGAGGGGGGGGGGGGGGGACGTCGGTCGATGAGAGGGTGCCCCGGGTAGGGGGTATTCCGTCGGGCCGACCACCGATGACAAGTAACCCTGCTCCAGTGGTCGGCCCAACGACGAAGGCGACGTGGTGTTCGGGTGGGTTGCGGGTGTTGCGTGCTTAAGCCCCTCTGTCGCCCCGGACGGAGTGGTGCGAAGGCGCGCCGACCGCAGCCCACCCCAAAAAAAAAAAAAAGGATTGATGTTGGGTGATTTCCTCGCTACAAATAAAGAATTTTGCTCGCCTGAGTTTAGAAATGTAAAAACTTCTTTGTAAGTAAATTTTTGTTTATCTTTACTACTATGTTTCTAGTAACCTAATCTCTAGTACCAACTTAGATATAATCTAACTCGTTTTGAACTGATGTGAGTTTATTTTATCTTCATAGCTTATTTTTACATTAAACTTGTCATTGTTTATTCTTGAGGTTAGCTCCCTCACAGCTTTGCGAGCTTTAACCACTTAACTCTTATTATTTTCTTGTTAGGAACATGTACAAATACTTTGTTGGGGGTTTTTATTGATGTATTTTTGCACTGAGGTACTGCACACCACTTATAAACTTTGGAATTCATTTTTATCACAAGAATTAATTTAATGTTTTGCTTACTTTCTTCGCTACACATAGACACAAGGACGTGTTTACCTTAACGTGACGTAACAGCCGACGCCATGACACCGGCGAACTGTTTTCGCGCTATATTTAAAAAATATTGGAAAAATTGTTTTAAACTTCTTTAAACATAAATTTATTACCGAAATATAGGTTTTTTCGTAAATAGTGTGTGCCCACATTACGGAAAAGGATTTCAAAATCTTTCGTCACGCCTATTCACCACCCTCTTTCTTAGCCATATTTTTTTTGATGATAAGTTTTGCTGCCGCTCATGGACCCTTGAAATATCAGGGACACAACCAGGCCGTTGCCTACCGCGAAGAAATTAAAGGGAGTGTGAATGCGTGTAATGAGGTTCGGTGATAACTAAAGCCATCACTAAACCACAAACATCCTCAAAAAGTTGGGTTCCAGCTCTCTCGCTCACCGAACGAAGCGCAGTAACCAAATTGCTACCACTCAGACGTCGATATTCTGCAAGAGTGTGGTACTACTCCGGACGGACCAGCCGGCGGCTGTAGACAACTGTCAACAGTATGGTCCGTATATAACGTAAAAGACGACTACGCGATGTGAAATGCAGATAACATCCACATAAGAACAGGAAAATGCAACACCTTATCCGTCTTACCAGTGTGGTATATTTGGTCCTTTACCTTCCTATCGTAGAAGAGGTCTGAGCAGAATGGTTGAGAAGAACATTCAGGGTGAATGAAATGTTTAATATTCACTTGAACACCTGGCCTTTGATTCGGTTCAAATATGGCTCGAAGCTATAGTTTAGAATATCAATTGTATTATTTTTAACGGTCTTCAAAAAAGGAGTCGGTTGTCAATTCCACTATATGTTTTTTGTATGTACGTTACGCCATCATTTCGTCAATTATGCCTCAATTTTTATGATTTTTTTGTTTGGTGGATCACACTTCCAAGGCCCCTTTTAAATTTCATCAAAATCTGATCAGTAGTGATTGAATTATCCTTAATAATAAGTATTTGGTTCATCTCGACATTATGATGAAATTGGTTTTAATATTTTTTTTATACTATATTTATAGCAAATCGTTGTCTCATATCGTACCCGTCCCACTGCGGGGCTTGAGGCTGCCTCCTCCCCATTACGTGGGAAATAGGCTATTTTACCATGCTGATCAGATATGTTTGTATATAGTTTCATTTCGAGTTTTCCTTCTCTTGCACAGTTGTTATGTGCATATTGTACCCTTAGTCGTCTTTTATGACATTCACGGGCAAGGCAGGGAGTGGTGAATTGTATTCTTACTCCGTGACCACACGGAAATGATAGCGAATATGGATCCGGAAACTTTTTTTAACATATCATGACTAGCTAGTTATATATAATTTTTTTATACTCATTTCTTTTCGTACAGAGCAAATCAACCTGTTGCAAACCTCGGTCTGGGCGCAAACACATCGGATGTCGTGTCACCGGAGGACGACGAGTTTGACGCGTATCGTAAGAGGATGATGCTCGCTTATCGCTTCAGACCAAATCCATTGGTGAGGATAGTTTTTTAGTCTTCAATCTTTTGACTTCCGCGGATGGATCAAATTATAATGGTCATTAAAAGTTCCATTTTTAGAAATAAAAGGGCTCACCACATATTGGTATAATGTCATAATCAACATGCACAGTTGATGGCTTGGCGATGTCTAGTGGTGTAACTATTTGCCTAGGAGAAAGTTGCTAAACTGGCAGAGTCATCAGAAAAATAGGTCTTGGCCTACGGAACTTTTAGAAAGTTTTTACGACTCTCGCGAGAAAGGATATACTGCCAAATAAATATCATTTCATTCCGGGAGGCCTACGTCCAGCAGGGGACGGCGATAGGCTGAAATGATGATGATGAAATATCATATTTATCGTAATATTTCTTTAATACGAATATTGTTTGTAAAAATAGGATCGAGTTTTAATAATATACATAAGTAAAATGGTAGAATATATTACCGTGTGTTTTTGCTGTTTGCCAACAACAGCGGCATTCCGAAAACAGCGGAGTTAGACACCATGCTCAGTGATATAATAAGCTGATTCTATAATACGCACAATATTGAGACGTATTTACTGAAGAAACTTAAAAAAAATCGTTTTGGTATATCAACTGAGCTCAGTGGCCCACTGACGATAAACACTACGGGCCACTGCTATAATAGTCGTTCAGCTATCATCCTAAACGGCAATACGACGCTGGTCGTGGTTGGCGATAGAGGTGGGTTGGCATAGGGTTTAGAGTTCTCCTTTTCATTCATTGATCTGATAGGCAATTTAGAGTTCTCCTTTTCATTCATTGATCTGATCTGCGGGAACACAAGCATAGCCTAGAATAATAGCCTAGTATGAGATGCTATGCTTTCCGTGTGGTTTAGAAGTGAAAATAAAATTCCCTACAGGGGGTTCTTACCCGTGGGTGTTGTAAAACACAACCAAGAGATCATCATCTCAGCCCATACATGTCCCACTATTGGGCTCAGGCCTCCTTCACTATAAGAGGGAATTTGACCTACTATACCATGCTGGTCAGATATATTGGTATAGCGTTTCATTTCGAGTTTTCCTTCTCTTGCACAGATGTTATATGCATATTATGTCGCATAGTCGTTTTTTACAAGATGCACTAAGGAATATACTGTACATATGACATTACTGCAAGAGAAGGAAAACTCGACATAAAGCCCTATACTAATGCTCAGCGTGGTATAGTAGATAAATTTCCCTCCCATATTGAAAGAGTCTTAAGCCCAATAGTCGAACGGATAGGATCTAAGATGTTGACGAAACGCTAAATCTCGCTAATTTAAAATATGCGTAACACTAGACATTATAGATCACTATCTATTATTTGCACTGGAAGCAGCATGACGTTAAATGATTAACTTGCAAACATACGTTTTGGCAAACACATTCGAGCAGAGGAATTTGCTCGTTTAAAACGTGACATGAAAATTCACGTGGATGAAGTAGCATTCCACTGTAATTTATTCAATGATATGTTATTTTTTTAAGACTATACTGCTATAAGGAATAAATTATTACTGCATTGCTGAGCCAGTGGTCTAAACAGTTTCGGATTCGATTCCTACGTAGGACAGTTCTTTGTGCGAGCCGCAAATGATTGTTCAGAGTCTGGGTGCTATTTGTGTTTGTAAATTAGGTTGTGTTATAAAATGTTGCTCCTTAAGGGACCATGCCTGGATTTTTTAAATTGTTTAATACAATCCACGGGTGACATCCAGATTCGGCACGACCAATGCGAATTGTAGATTGCGAAAAACACCTGAGGTAGAATAGAACAATTTTCGAGATTTCTCTGCGAGATAGGATCTGGAATTAAATCCTTAGAGGAATAGGTGAAACGTTGAAGTATTTATAGGGAGGTCACATCGCTCGATGAATTCATAATAGACTCTCAAGTGGCGACGTCATATCGGATGGGGCAGTATAGGACGCCTTTCCACTAGGTGGACCGACGACAACATGGTGTAAGTTACTGTGAGTCATCGTTGTCACGGAACCGGACTTTGTAGCGAAATATGAATGAGGCTTACGCCCAATAGTGGACGGTAAAAGGTAGAATAATATATAAAATATTCAAACTCGAATAATTGTTTTCTTTTTACAGAATAATCCACGACGACCATACTATTGAGAACAGCACTTTCCAGCACAAATTAATTTTGTTGTCAATTTATATAAAATATTAATGCCTTATCCAAGATTTATCTTGCACTATATTTTTAGGATCAATTCAGTTTCGACGGTTGCTTGAACAGGTTTTAGTCATTCTAATTAAATGTATTTTTTTAGCATTTATGTAGCTAGAAATATTAAGTAAGATTATGATTTTAAGTCGCGGTTAACGGCGTATCTAGCAGTAATTTTTATTTGTATATTACAATATGTTCTGAATTGATCCTTATTTTTTGTTTTAATATTATATTGCATGTAGGTAGCTAACTGCCAAACATTGTCTTCTATGAATTACATTTACAAAAAAAAAATATGCATTAAGTACAAATTGGTAGACATTTTATTTGAAAATATCCTTACGTTTAATGTTAATACACATAGATTTAATTGAAATCCAAGAATAATATTTTCTTGTGGAGTTAATGTAGTTAGTTAATTTTTAAAAGGAGAGTGTGAATAAAGCATCTTCCATTTCGATGTACTATAATGGTGTTATGTTTATGTGGTAATAAAGGAATAATATTAATTTCGTCGTTTTATTGAAAGTATGCAGTGATTTCACGATGATAATGAGGTGTCAGGTTATAATAATAGGAACTAGAAAAATCGCCCGCGTAGTACACGTTGCCGCGGTAATACCGGGATAAAATATAGCCTAAGTTACTCCTTGTACAGACAGGTAGTAGAATATCATCAAAATTGATCCAGCCGTTTTGAAGATTACCCGGAACAAACAGACAGACGAAAAATATTGAAACTAGTTCTTAATCATAGCTGTCGTGTAAATAACCATGTAAGCATGAAAAAACCTATTTTTTTTACTTTACAAACAGTCTCTTCAATGATATTTATTTGTATAGATTAATAATACAAGTGGACCAAAAGTCCGGTAACATTTAAATGGTTATAAAAAATACAAAAAAAGACGAGAAAATTTTTTTATTTACTATAAAAGTACGTTATTTGCTATAAATCAGGGTTTTATTTTTTTTTAAATAATGTCATCTAAATGTGACTCTTGAGTTATTTGGCACTCCTGTGACCTAGACCGGCAATTTTCCATCACCACTCGACTAGTGCTTGAAGAAGTGTTATGAACTTCCTAACCCATATTTTCTTTTAAATCTTCATTAGACTGGGTTGTTATCAAAACTTTTAAGGTATCCCCATAAGAAAAATATGATTTTTTGTCCGAAAATTTCATGAACTGCTGCTATGGAGTTCTTGGAGGTGTGACATGTTGCCATCCCATCTTATTGAAACCATGATTGTTTATTAAAACCAGAGTATAATCCTGTAATGCTGGAGCAAAAAAGTTCTGTAGCATGGCAATGTACCGCTCTATGTCGAGGGTAACGGGATGGCTTCTTTGATTTTCATAAAAATACTGAACAATAATGCCACTGCCTGATAAAGCTGCCCTGTACAGTAACCTTAGGCGAGTGTAGGGGTTTTTGATGCTTCAATTGCGGGTTAGCATCACTCCAGTATCTGCAATTTTGTCTGTCGACTTGCACAGTCAAGTGAAAATGTGCCTCATCTGAGAAAAAGATGTTATTGAAGCTTGTAAACTTCTCAAGCATTTCATTAGCAAACTGCAGTCTCCGAGTGTGGTCATTTGATGTTATTTGCTGTACAATTTGAATTTTAAATGGGTGTAAATGTAGGTCCTTATGTAGAATACGATTTAGAGATGTTTTGTGCAAACTTAAAACACTAGACCACTTCCGAATTGAGAGGCCAGGTTGCTCTCTAACAGATGCGCGTACACGCTCTATATTCACGGGTTCTCTGACGTCCTAGGTCGGTCGGATCGTGGTTGACTTAACGTTGAACTCGTCTCCGTGAACGCCT
The DNA here is from genome assembly GCA_032191425.1 of Lymantria dispar. NCBI lineage: Eukaryota > Metazoa > Arthropoda > Insecta > Lepidoptera > Erebidae > Lymantria > Lymantria dispar. The sequence continues at coordinate 21,959,960 of CM063452.1, read as the reverse complement.
GTACCCAGTCTTTTATTGCAAGAGTCGATGGAGCTTGATTTTTATTACATATATTGTACTAGATATAAAATTTGCGTTGCGCTTCAGTCGCTGAATGGTCGTTGCGGTAGTACTCCCGTACGTAAATCGCGCGTTGTGCTCCGCTAAACGACGCCATGGTAGATAATTCACTATAAAATAAGATAGATGTGCAACTGAGGTTTTAAATTTGAAAACTGCGTACATGGTTTGAGAGATGGCGCTATTTTCAATAATAGCGAAACAAAGTGTTACTAATCGCTCAATAGATGGCGCTGCTTTTAAAGCGACCTCTAGCGGTATTTTAGTGATATATTTAGTGTGATATAAATTATTTATTTAAACGGAATAAATGTAAGGTCGCTTGACCCTTTGTAACACTATTAACGGAAAAATAATCGAAAACAAAAGAAATTACATACAATTAACATACATTATTCCAATAAATAAATAATAACTATTATTTAAAAAAAAAATTAAAGGATTTGCTATGGGAAATAAAACAGTTTTAATATGCAAAGAAACAAAACAATATTTATTTCCTTCCCGTTACATATTAAAATAATATAGCTTGTTATCACTGTGTGAATTTATTAAGCTTTTTCTTATTATAGTATTTTCTCAATTTTAAGAAATTAGTAATAACGAATTGTTGTAAAAGCTTGTTGATATTTTATTGTTTTTTTTTTAAGTAATCTGCGTTCATTTCTATGCGTGAACGCGTGCAATGGAACCGTTAAATAGTAGGCTCACTATTGCTTAGGGAATTCTTCCACGCCTTTTTCAAAGGCATCTTCAATATTCATAAAACCACGTTTATCTTTTATTTTTAGATAGGTCACAAGTTAGGGTAGTAGGAACTGTAAAATAAATGATTCACTTGCTCTACACCTTTGGTAGGCAATTATTCGATAGGGCGTCCGGTGAAATGCGTTGTCAAGGTAGAGGAGGATCTTGCTTCTTCAGTGCTGCTGTTTAAAACTTTCTAAGGCATTTGATAAACAATGTTTGACATACCGATCTACAGTAACACAGCTTTTATCTGATAAGACAATTATTGCGAAATCACCTGTCCTTACAAACAATGAGGCTATCATCTTTTTCGCTCGACTTCTGTCCTTTTTACTTTTATCGGCAAATATTCGAATGGAATGAATTCGAATAAATTCACAAACGAGTCATGGCCATGGCACTGACTGACTAGTGACTGAATTAGGGATGAATGATGATTGATGAACATCGATGTTCGATGATCATCGATGTTGAAAGGAAAAACATCGATGTTGCTATAGGCAAAACATCGTAACATCGATGTTAACGGAATTCATCATCGATGTTTTTAACATCGATGTCGAAGGGAAAACATCAATGTTGAAAGGAAAACATCGATGTTGCTATGGGCAAAATATCGTAACATCGATGTTAACGGAACTGATCATCGATGATATGATGATTCAATATCGTAACATTAATGTTTACGGAATCGACCATCGATGTATAAGTCCCGCTATACATTAAAACATCCGACTGAGATTGCCTAAAAAAAAGCTCATCAAAAATTTGCCCGGAGAACTTTATTTTTTACATCGATGTTATTTAAGTTCGATAATGACATGATGTTTTTGTAACATCGATGTTCGGTTTTCGATAAATATCGAACATCGATGTTGGGCTTTCGCTTTTGACATCGATGTTAACATCGATGTTTTTCTAACATCGATCATCCCTAGACTGAATTCCTTTCTTCTTCTTCTTCTTTTTTGTCTTGGCAATCAGCTACAAATACGAGCCATTTTTGCCAGTGTCGAGTTATAATTATCCTTTCAAGTTCTCAGTTTCTTCATGTCAGTAATGGTCTGTCAGTAAGTCAGTGTCGCCCTCAACAGTATAATGGCCACTGTTAAGGGTATCTTCTGAGAATTTTGGTGGAAATACAAAGATATGTATAGCAGTTTTATATCATATTCACTACACCTCAGCAGTTCTGTCGCTATATATTACATAAAATGCTATCAAGATTATTTAACATAACACGTTAAAACACTAAGATATTGAATATAATACAAGAACATCACATGACACTTCAGATTCCCGCCAAAAACTCTTGAATTCCTTTTTATGTAAACGATTATTAGGGTGAATATTTGCAAATGAACATATTAGACAATTTTAAAGAATGAAGAAATAGCACTTACAAAACTGTTCTTTAGATATTCAAAGCAAAGCTGATAGCATACACATACAAAAAAATGCGTGAGACCAAAAAATAAGCCTTTGTATACGTCACAATTTGGATCAGAAAAAATGGAGAAAGCACTTTGCTGGCTACATGGTTTTTAAGCTAGTATGAAAACCAAGTATTCAAAGAACGTGGCGCGGATAGGACGTCTTGACGCTCGCGTACCGTATGTTCAGTACAACGACGTCATGGCGCCTTACCTATCAATACAACAAAAAGTTGGAGTAAGTCTTGCACTTTTGTGTGCAATTGAAGGAAAAAATTAAAATATCCCACGCATTTCTTCTTTGTGTTTTATTTTTATACCCTTCACAATTTAAGTCCCAAAGGCAGGGCAACTCTTTGTATAACTCGAGAAGATGAGTAATAACATCGCAATTGCGTTCTGTCTGCCCACGCTCCATTTTGTGCACATAACGTCGTCGCATGCGTTTGCGCTGACCTCTGCAGCGTGACTGTCGTTCGCTTGGTTTTAAGCACATGCTTCAAGCATGCGCTACACGGTTTCAAACAGTGGTTTGAAACCGATGTTTGAAACAGTGTAGATAGATGTTTTATGCCAAATTTCATATGACCTTTAAACGCCCTTGGTAGCGAGGCTTGTGTTTCAAACCATTGGCCAAGCGTTGGTTTTTATCTTGTTTGAAACCGTATAGCCGCTTGTTTAAAACCAAGCGAACGACCGACAGTCAGAGTCATGCTGCAGAAGTCAGCGCAGACGCACGCGATGACGTTCTGCGCACAAAATGGCGCGTGGGCAGACAGAACGCAATCGCGATGTTATTACTCAACTTCTCGAGTTATACAAATAGTTGCCTGCCTTTGGGACTTAAATTGTGAAGGGTATAAAAATAAAATACAAAGAAGAAATGCGTGGGATATTTTAATTTTTTCCTTCAATTGCACACAAAAGTGCAAGACTTACTCCAACTTTTTGTTGTATTGATAGGTAAGGCGCCATGACGTCGTTGTACTGAACATACGGTACGCGAGCGTCAAGACGTCCTATCCGCGCCACGTTCTTTGAACACTGTTGGTTTTCATACTAACTTAAAAACCATGTAGCCAGCAAAGTGCTTTCTCCTTTTTTCTGTTTCAAACCATTGTTTGAAACCGTGTAGCGCATGCTTAATTGACAGTGACAGAAAAAAGCGCTGAAAGTGCTGTTTTGCGCTTTTCTTGAATCTGAAAATTGTAGTGATTTAGTAATTTACACGGCAGTTTAAATATAGCATGTATTGAAACAATATTACATTTAAATAGAAAAAATACCTACTTACCATTCCAGCTTGCTCCTTACCATTCGGGTAAAATGTGAATAGGAAAAATGGTAAATAGTAAAATGGTAAGTAGATATTTGGAAACATTTGTGTACGTTGCATTATTTATTAGACTTATGAGACTAAATACGTTATCAGACGAGAAATAATCTTATGGCAAATATTTAGATCATTAATTAAATTAATCTGAACAAATAACTTACCTTTAGAAGACACGAACAGTAAGGAGATTTTATTTTGACCTGGACGATTTTTTGTAGATTATTAATTTTTCGTTGGCACCAAATCGCTCTTTAAGACGTGTAATCTGCTCAAGTCACAAGCGGACACTGAGGTCGTGGTGGGGAGTCGTCGTGAGGATTACATTTACCATTGGGTACAATTCTATTTCACTGTCAGTATTCGCGAACGGTAAGTAGTACGAAGGGTGGGACAATTTTTGAATTGATATAAAAGTAACTGAAACTGTTCTTCATATCATATATTTTATTTCAGTTTATACATTAACTATTATATTTACTAAATAATAAGAAAAATGTTATTCTTCGAAAGTTTCGTTTAATTTTTCTTATCATAATGGTTGAAAATTGGGAAAAGGGACACGAATGGTAATGAGGTTTTGGGCACTATTTTTTTTATAAAATGGCTTATAGCTTATAAAACACAATAAATTGATCTGCAATATGTGCCCCACTTAATTAACTATGTATATAAAAAAGTGATCAAAATCGATTAAGGTTTAATGTGTTAATCACAGCGAGACATCAAAAATGTACGTTTTCAAATATTCACCCATTACACTACACGATATTCAGGGCCCTGAATTACTAGGGGTGCTCTACAACAGCTAAATTGTGAGACCTGTTTCACCTGTTTCAGTTTTAGCGAAATAACAGTTTCAGAAAATTGTTCCAAAATAACAGCCTGTTGTGCTGTAATACGAGAAAAAGGGGAAATAACCATTCTTTAGAAATAATGTTTAGAAGTGGTTTCAGTGTTTGTTGTTAAAATGAAAACGATCCTTCCTGCTTTACATGCTTAGGACTGATTTATGTATATATTTTAGACATGAGCGTTATTTCACGTCATTAGTTACAATAACCCATTACGCGACATGTAACAATCACTATTTACGAGTCGACAAGTAAAAGAGGTGATTTTTGTAACTACGTTATACTCAACACGACTCACATTTATGGGATAACAGTATTATATTCGAGCGAGCGAGAAAGAACCGACCGCACAACGTTGATTACGCTAAGTACATTTCTTTCGCATAGCGGCCGAGCGAGCGAGTGAGATGGCTAATCGAATGACACGAAATTATTCGAAGTAATCCGACCAAATACTGAACACTCACGTGCCGTGGCATGCAACAAAGACCAAACAGCGTAACAATACATTTTATACCTTTAATTGTCATACGTAAAATTGCATTTATTGATAATAAAATAGAGTGATTTTGTTTATAAGTAATTTCAACGGCTTGATGTTGCAGGAAATGAAGCGAGTGTTACTTTGAAATTTGAATTTAAAGTAAAGAATTTAATTTATTTATCGTTTTAGTTTGTTGTTTTACTAATAAAAACACCATACATTATAAAGTGCATATAACAGTGGAAAAAAACCTGTAAATATATCAAAATTGTAAATAAACTGTAAATATAATCATTGTATATACAATCAATTTACTTTTAAATACGTCTGCATTAATACAAATTAATTAAAATAATAGTTTAATTATAACCTCTAATCAATCGTAAATTTATACGTATAATCCAGTCAGTCCTCAGCCTGAAAAAAGTATGAAAGGAAGTTAATTTATTGATTTAACTGTATAGCTACAAATTTACTTTCGTTTCGCGTGTAACTGTATATAGTTAGTGCAGCTATTCATACAATATGCAAACAATCAAAGTAGCTGTATACAAATAAGTCGTTACAAGAATCACTAGTTTAGAAACACGTGACGTCGACCAAGTCACTAGTTTCGTTACGTTTCTTAAAAATAAAGTAACCACCCACGTCTAATATATTTAAGCATGTATTTATTTTATATATATATATATATATATATATATATATATATATATATATATATATATATATAAAATAAATACATTGCCTTCTTTTTTTTTTTTTTTTTTTTGTGGGTGGGCCGCGGTCGGCGCGCCTCCGCACCACTCCGTCCGGGGCGACAGAGGGGCTTAAGCACGCAACTCCCGCGACCCACCCGAAAACCACGTCGCCTTCGTCGTTGGGCCGACCACTGGAGCAGCGTTAACTTGTCGTCAGTGGTCGGCCCGACGGAATACCCCCTATTGGGGTACCCTCCCATCGACCGACGTCCCCCCCTCGAGGAGGACGTCGGTCTTTCCTCACGCGGTCGGCCTCTCGGCGGGTGACGGACTAATCCCCGGTCACGTCACCCGCGGCCTCGGCTAGGGCGGCATGAGGCGCAGATAGTTGCGCCTGCGCCGCCCCAGTCGCCGGCGGCGGATCTCCTCATCGAGGCTGCGCTCCACGCGCAGACGATCCGCCGCCTCCTTCTGCGAGATCACTGTCTCGCAGAAGGCTGCGACCGCGTCCCAGTTCCTGACGCTGTCGACCATCGCCCTAGCGATGGCCGGCAGCGTCAGGTCGGCACCGATGATTGCGACGAGTTCACGGCGCTGCACTGCCCACGCCGCGCAGGCCTCGAGCGTGTGGCGCGCCGTGTCCTCGTCGCAATCGCAGTGGTGGCAGGACGGTGTACTCTCCCTCCTTACGACCCTGTGCAGGTATTTGGCGAAGCTCCCGTGCCCCGTCAACACCTGCACTAGTCGGAAGGAGAGCACCCCGTGCCGCCTCTCCAACCACTGCATCAGCACCGGCCGGAAGGCCTCCACGGTTCGCACCCCGAACCGAGGCCTCTCCAGCCGGACTGCCCAACGGGCAATGTCGTCTCGGCGGGCGTCGACGCGCCAGGCGGTGAGATCCCTTAACGAGATCACACCGCCCTCCCCGCGCACCCCCGACACCCGACGACGACGGCGACGGCTCTGCGGCAATGCCGCCCTCATCGCTCGACAGCTCGGAGCTTTCGCCTGCTAACCTTATGCACGGCTCTGCGGCAATGCCGCCCTCGTGCTCGGACCCGCTGCTGCTGCCGCTCTCCTCACGCGGCGGCCCTGCAGTGCTCTCCATCCTCTCCTCCGACGGCTGGGCAGCAACGCCACCCCCGTCCCGCGACGGCCCTGCAGCAGCAATGCTGCCGCCCTCGTCGCGTGCGGCAATGGCTTCAGCCTTCATCCGCGCCCGCCACGCCTTCGATGCATTGGCGCTAATGCGGGCTCGTGCAGCGGCGGATCGCCTCGGCTTTGTCCTTCGGGTCTTCTTCCGCACCTGCACCTCCTCCTCGTTCCCCCTCCCCCCCTGAGCCACCTGGTGTTGAGCCGGGCTCTCGGCTTCTGAGGCAGTAGTTGTCCCCCACCCATACGATTGGGGACTGACTGTGCCGGGACTTGGGCGCGACTCCAAATGGACGTCGCGCGCAAGCACCGGCACAGCAAGGGATTCCCCGGCCTGGCCGGGACCCTCTGGTGAAGTATTACTTGTATTAACTTCTGCCATTTTTTGGACGTTTTTGAGTCTTGCCTTGACTACCACTCTAACGACTGGACGCTCACGCGCTTCTTAACCCACCAGTCATACATCTCCTCGCCGAGTGGCCAAACTTAAGATTGGGGTAATTTTTTATAGGGGTTTTCTTCCCCGCGGTCCGAAGACCCCCGGTCCTGACCCCCCTGCTCAGGATTACGGTTTGGGCCTTCCGGGTCTGGCCGCTCGCGAGCGACCGACCCGTCACGCCCCCGGGCCGTGACGCAACCGTCCCTGGCGACGGAGTGCCATGAGGCACATCCGCCCCATTGGCCCCGGGTCAGATCCGCCGTGCGCTCTGCCACCAGAGCCGCACGCGGAGACCCCCCCCCTGCCGGAATCTTGGCCGTCCAAATGGACGCATGACGTCCAAATGGACGTTACCAGGGAGCACCACGAGGAGGTGCTCCGGCCGCGCCCCCCATAAATACATTGCCTGGAAGAGATCGCTTATAGCGATAAGGCCGCCCTTTGTACATTCTAGGTTATAATTATTATTTAAGTTTTCTTGTAATGTGGTGTGTATATATATATATATATATATATATATATATATATATATATATATATATATATATATGGAACAGTTTTCTGAAACTGTTATTTCGCTAAAACTGAAACAGGTGCTGTTGTAGAGCACCCCTAGTGATTCAGGGCCCTGAATATTGTGTAGTGTAATAAGCGTTTAAGTCGGAGAGGTCCGTTTACATTATAGGACTATCTGTGTACAACAGACTGCCTTCGGATATCGTCGATGCAACTACAATATATAGTTATAAACGAAAACTGAAGGCCTGGTTATTAGAGCATAGTTTTTATAGTACCTACCGACGAATTTTTTCATGTTGCCTGAAATAAACTCATTTGCAAAAAAAACGGGCACCTAAGCAATGAACCATTTCAAATGTTAATATTTCTTTGTTTGATAATTATAGGTAGTTTTATCCACACAATTTGCTAAATTAATAAGAAAATAATCGTTTTCATCAGTATTTCATAAAATTTAGATACAATTTATGGGAAATAATGCTAAACCTCGCTAGTAGTGTATATTCGCTAGTAGTGCATATGCTCATGAAGTAAAAATAAAAAAGTTTTTTTGTTTGTTTTTCTTTAATAAAGTAAAAGCAGATAAATGTTTAGTATCGAGTGTGACCCCCTCTAGCTAAAATCACAGCTTGAATTCGTCTGGGCATGCTAGCGAGTATATCCCGGATACTTGCTTGCGGAATACGTTCCCACTCCGCAGTAATCACATTCTTCAGCTCTCTGATGGTCTGCGGAGCCGGGTGTACTGATCTCACACGCCGTTTCAGAACGTCCCAGACATGCTCTATGGGATTGAGGTCGGGACTTCGAGCTGGCCAATCCAAACGACGAATGCCGACCTCTTGCACATACGCATTAACATCGCGGGATCGGTGGGCGCGAGCATTGTCGTCCATAAAAATCGAGTCTTCACCTAGAGCGGCCAATGCGGGTTGTGCATGAGAAATTAGAACTTCCGTTATGTATCGATGCCCAGTCAGTGAGCCGTTTTCAATGAAGACTAACTCTGTACGATCCATTGAATTTATTCCTGCCCAAAACATAACAGAGCCCCCACCATAAGGTGTGATTTCTTCGAAACATGCCTCTGCAAAGCGTTCTCCTTGTCTTCTTAGCACTCGCCGACGTCGATCTTCACCGAACAGAGATATCCTGGCTTCATCAGAGAACAAAACCCTATTCCAATCGTCTTGAGTCCATGATTCACAATTTCTAGCGAACCTAAGCCTGTGAACTCTGTGCTCACGGAGTAATTTGGGGCCGCGGGCCGGGCGGTGACTGCGTATATTGGCAGCGAGAAGCCTCCTCCTGACCGTCCATAGACTAATATGCACATTTCTTACTTCTTGGAGGTTGTTCTTAAGATCCACATACGAAGATTTGCGATTTCTCAATGCGCGACTCACAAGAAAACGATCATCCCGTGGTTGGGTACATGGTTTTCTTCCAGAACCAGGCCTTCTCTCGACGGAACCAGTCTCCTGATATCGCTGCCAGGTCCTTTGGACTGTCGAGCGACTAACATTTAGCCTCCTAGCCACGAAACATTGGCTGCAACCCTCTTCAAGCAGCGCGATAATTTTGGTAGCTTTTACCACTTTATCTACCATTTTTGATACAGCCAAACAGCATTAAATAAAGCTTTGACAGTCAAGGATATGAAATTAATCGATAAAAATTGAATAAAAGTTATGAAAGTCGATGTTAACTTCTGGAACTTCGCGCCAAAAATGTAGGATAAAAAGGGGTTTTCTGTAAAAATGAACATCAAATGAAAAATTGAATTTAGAACGTACTTTTTTAAATACCACAGCATTTTTAAAACCGGCCAGTAACGTGTACAAACGATTGAAACCTTTTTGGTATTGTATCTTTTTAAATATGAATGAAAATCAAAACCGCCCGTTTTTTTTGCAAATGAGTTTATAATATGCCTTCTATGTACGACGTATTCAATAATGACATGAAGTAGGTATTTCAAAATGCAAATTATTCTAAATTTATGCACATATAATATAATTTTCTATTATTGTAAATGTATTAGTGAATTATTTTTAAAATGTTTTTATTATGTGTTTTTTTTTCACCCGATTTTTTGTTACCCGATACAGAAAATTAGTTATAAATTTATTAAATAGGCAGATAATTATAAATGTCTGTAATAACGATTACTTGTTGGACGTGAGACACCTTAGTCCGCCCGTGACCATGAATGCTGCAAAGTGTTCGAAACGTCGGGCAATCATAAATCAAATACAAACGCGATATAATCCGTAAAAGTAGTTTCATTAATACATTATTAATTAAAAAAAAATTAAAATCAAGCTTTTATTTAAATGCTCTAAAACGAAGAATAAGTGCTTGTCAAGACTGTTCAAACGAGTCCAATCTCGACGGTTTTATCTTGTTTAGGAGTTCCTATGGTCGCCTTCCGACGCCACCTTGAGACCAGCTTCATGGTACCATATTATTGCATTGTCTTCGAAGTTACGTAAGTAAACCAAATTTCAACCTAATCTAACGACAGGAAGTGGTTCTAATTTAACTCGCAAGATTTGTCCCATACTAACAGGGCAAGTTAAATAAAAGCTTTTAATCAGCATTAGAAAGCAATCTCAGCGCAGTTTGTTTTTACTTTATATTATATTCTCGTTCCCGTAGGAACACCGCGACAAAAAGCCTAATTTGCTACTCCTTATACAGACAGCTACCTGGTAGTAAAATATTTTCAAAATACATTCACCCATTTTAAAGATTATCCGGAGCACAGAACAGACAAAAAATATTTACACGGGTTTTTAAGCATCAGTGTCGTGTAAATAACTGTGTAAACATGAAAAATACGTATTATTGTGACATCTAATATCACAACAGACACCAGAATTTTATTTATTTGTTAGTGGAGCATATCGGTACTAAAATATTGCGTCTAAATTTCAACTGGGAATGAAGCTTATAACAAGATTTGATCATATTGGATTTGGTAATCAAGTGGCTTTCTGTTTGAAAAAGCGCGATATTTTTGTTATTGCTGGGGATAACGGAACGAACAATATGAAAACGGGATTGTCCCGTCAAGAAATGGACGTATGGTGGTTATCTAGAGAATATGTACCTATACAAGTTATCTAGACTCAACCAAGACATGGCTTACGGCCAGTTCATTGTATGATTATCTTCTATAAAAATATTCATATATTTCTAAATACGAGAAGTTGTAGGAGATCCTTGAAGTCCTAAATAATTTATATAAAAAAGTTAATTTCCATCCAAACAACGTCGAATCGTGCTTGAAATACTGTTTACAAGCAACTGAATTTACGACCATGAAGGTTATTAATGTGAATATACGTTGGTTGTAAACACATTTTCAGCGTTTTCCTTCTGATGTAATTTGTCGATGAGTCAATGTTACTCAGAACTATTTGGACTGCGCGGGCGCCACCAGTCTGTATCTCCGTTTAAATTTAGATTGAGAGTGACAAAATTTTTCATGAGCGCGTAATCCATTCAGATTTTCAACATATTCTTTAGTATTCACAGAGAATTCGGTGTGTACGTTACGTATACTATTTTTCAGGGCATATTAAGTATTGTATATTATAGTGTTTAAGTGTAAACAATGTCAAGATTAAACAAGACAGTGAGTTTACAGAAAAGCGCGAGTTGTCAAGTGTATTGTCAGTTGAATTCAAGCAGTAGTGATACTTCAGCATCGTCTTCATCTAGTTGTTCAACCGATAATTGTGACACACGGATACAAAGGTAGCTTATCTAAGGCAACTACAAATTTAAATATGTAATACATTTTTAAAACAATTTTATGTGACTTTAACAAGATACTAATTAACATAAGTGCATTTTTTTAATGATCTATAAAGACTTTTTATTTATTTTTTAATTAAAAATTAGTGAGTGACAACATATCTACTATCCGATGAGAAGTGAACATGATTTCAGGTGGTTAACAGCACTTTTGTATTTTGAATTTCCATTAAATATCAATTATGTTCGTCCTTTTTTTTTGGGGTGGGCTGCGGTCGGCGCACTCCTCGCACCACTTCGTCCGGGGCGACAAAGGGGCGTAAGCACGCACACCCGCAACCCACCCGAACACCACATCGCCTTCGTCGTTGGGCCGACCACCGGAGCAGGGTTACTTGTCATCAGTGGTCGGCCCGACGGAATACCCCCTAGTGGGTTATCCTCCCATTAAGTTCGTACTCGAGAAAACTCGAATTATTTGGCTTATTTACCAAAAGCCGCGATTAAATCATTTCAATTGGCTCAATGACGGCTCTATATACCATTAATGAAAAAACATGAAAATGCTTTTGACATTGTCGATAATTTACGAACAGTCAGATATGTAACGTACTCATTCTCAAAAAGCTAATGAAAGTGAATGCGGGTAGTGAACTAGAAATTGTGTTTATAATTTATAAATCACTAACTTCTGCCCGCGGCTTGTACTAAAACCAGTGTCGCCGCATTTCTCTTTACGTTTAATGTTAGCAGATACGCAAGGTCTATGCTTACAACAATACCGCACACTAACATAACATACACACACACACACACACACACACACACACACACACACACACACACACATAAATCTCGTCGCTGCAATTCGTACACAAACTGGCTTTAACTTCTGTAGGCAACTTACACTACACACACATTTGTTATGAAAACGAACACTATTTCGGCGCTAGCGATATCGCATTGAACGCTGTAAATTGCGTGGTTGCTTAAACAATAAAAAATGAAATCAATGGATGGCAGACGATGTATGATGTTTTTTCTGTTTGCGTTTTTATCGTTACTGTCTATAAACGACAAAATACTATTATAAAATTAAACAATTTTACTGAAGTAATAAGTTTCTAGACTTACCGATGAAAACAAGTTCTTTCTTAGATTATCCTAGCAACCTAATCTCGCTTCGCTTCGGTTTCAGTCGCTATTCCTGTGATCTCAGGCGAACATAGTATTAATCTAGGATATACTCTATCTATATCTCAACAAAATTGGCCAAACGTTCACGGTTCACCCACGTAATTCACTTTTCGTGTAGGAATATAGATATAAAAAAACCGCCAACATACATATTATGTTACTTGCTGATAACGTAGCTTCCCATTGGTGAAAAAAATAATCAAGCAAATCCAAGTAATCCCCGCTTTCGTGGAAATATCGGCATTTATACTCGTATTTGCCTAGCTTACTCGCTGATAATGTAAGCTCAATTAATGAAAGAATTTTTAAAATCGATCAGTATCCAGCGGTTTCACTCGCGTTGTTTCCGTTCCCATTACATGGGCATACCGAGATTCAAAATAACCTCGCTGAGTAGCTTTCAATTGGTGAAAAATTTGTTAAAATTGATCAACATCTAGATTCTAGCGGTTTCAATTACATAGTTCTTATTTCCGTGGGAATGTCGGAATAAAAGTAGCCTGCATACATATTATTACGTTACTCGCTGATAATGTAGCTTTCTATTGTTAAAGAATTTTTAAAATCGGTTAAGTAATAAAAGCGTGAAAGCGGAATAAACAAACAAACTTACCTACTGTCGCATTTATAATATTATTTGGGATATTAAATAATATAAAGATACTTATTAAAATGTTTAAATGGCAATTATAGATACGTAAACTATTTTACAATTATAATTATATAAGGTTGACTAATTTTAATCTTAAATAATGTATTAAGTGTTGTTGTATAATTATTCTGTCATAAAATGTTACCTAACATTTGAAAACATCCTGAAGAAACTTAAAGGCATGAAGGTTTTTGTAAAATAATATACACAAAAATATCTAAGATCTCTCTATAAGATCGTGTCAAGATATGGTAATGAAAAATAAATAAGGGTTATTTATAGGAGTCAGAGGCTCTGTTATCAAATTCGAAAGAATAATTTAGTTCGCAACAAACACTGGACGATCCTCGTTCATAAAGCTAACATCAACACGAAATGTTTTTAATTGTATCTTCTGTTTCGGACGTATAGTTAATCTCTCTATTGGACGCTGTGCACTCACTATTACATGTCAAATCGTAAGCGTCGTCGACTTAATTATTGAATTTGATATTAGAAAAATAAATAATCCATTATAAAATCCGTCTCGCTACGAACTTAGTAAGGCTCTACGTTAAAACTATAAATCTCCTTTTCTTTACATTTAGTCCATATAAATATTTCGTAGTATCAACAGTTTAGGTCTATGTAATCTAAGGGTCGGTAGTAGATCAATTTCACTCCGATTCATTAAGAAAAGGGGTCAATTTAAACATTCCTTTTGAATTTTCAATATCTTGCAGTTATCTGCTTTTTCATTTAATTTTGTTTTTTAACAACCTCGCGGACGTGGGAATTGTGATTTCTTTGTATTCTTTCTTCGATACGGATAAAAGTAGCAGAGCAAATTCTTAAAATAAATTAGAAAATATTTATGCTTTTGTTGATGCCGTGCGATGCACGTGCTGGATAGCCCATATGTCTGGACAGGTGTGCCCAAATACCAGTTCAAGCCACTTGACTCCCTGCCAAATCTGTTTCAATCAACAATAATCGCAATATCATTTTGTTCTATTGATTTCATAGATCGTAAAATTCGCTTATAATATTTTACAACATGCCTAAATGTGGTTATTCAAAAGCCATTTCGATGACACAGATAATTTTAATAAATAGATAATTAATATACAATAATATGCCTAAAGTATAATTTAAAAAATAATGCTCTGCCGTCATTCAATATTTATTTGGTTGACAAAATTGATATATGTATTTAATACTTACGACTAATTGCGCCCGCTGTTTTGCTTGCAAAGTAATAAATAGCTAAGTATGTTAATAAACATACTAATAAAATAAATAATAATTTTCAGAATTATTATTTTTTAACCTACATTATACCATATTTTAATTTTATACAATTCCATGTAGATTTTTTAAATGACGCTCACGTTATAATAACATAAAGACATTAAAATTCTAAAATTTGTTTATTTAAATAAAAGGATTTCAGCACCACTTACACAAGAAATATATATATATATATATCTAGATTCACAATTGCACACATATGTGTGTGTATATATATGTATATATATATATATATATATATATATATATATATATATATATATATATATATATACATATATATATATATATATATATATATATATATATATATATATATATGTTAGCTGACCTAACAGACGTTGTTCTGTTCAAATAAAATAAAAAGAATTCTCCTTGAAATCGGTAGTAGCGCCACCTATCGGGTGCAATTGTGAATCTAAACCTGACTCGAATCTCCTTGAACACACACAAAAAAATTCATTAACATCGGTCCAGGCGTTTAGGAGGAGTGCAGTGACATACACACGTACACAAGAATTATATAGGTATATATATATAACGATATAAGATATATATAGATAGACTAATACAGAATCTATACGTATAATGAAACAGTCGTAATTATTGTATTGAGGGAGATTTTACAGACATACAATATTCATCATCATGATCATTTCAGCTCTTGTAACTGTCACTGCTGGGTTTGGAACTCCTTCAATATTGGAAAGAAATTGATCTACTATATAACGCTAATTAGACGTCTTGATATAGGGTATTATTTCGAGTTTTCCTTCTCTTGCATCATTGTTATCTGCATATCGTATCGTTTAGTCAAGCGTTAATTAACACTATCTGAACACCAACTCGTCTGGAGTTGGGAGAGGCTGGTAATCTGTCATACAAGTTTTACTTAGTACAGATACCAATCTCTCACACAGATGTTTCACAATATTGTAAAGCACAACTTAGGTTAAGACTTATTTTTGTAACTTTTCTGTGTGTAGGAATAAATAAATATTATTATTATTTAGTCGTCTTTTACGACACTCACAGGCAAGAAAGAAGATGGCGTATTGTATTCTTACTTCGTTACCACACGGAGAAACATGCAACAACATACAATAAACGGATATAAGTAATATACAATGATACTGAACAACAATTTGTGGATCATACATAGTATTATCCTTTTTCTTTGAGGGGTGGGCCATGGTCAGTGCACCTTCCGCTCGGCTCCGTCTGGGGCGACGGAGGGGTGGCGCGCGGTCCTATCATCCACCCGTAGCCACGTCGCCTTCGCCGTTGGGCCGACCACTGGAGCAGGATGACTTGTGTCAGTGGTCGGCCCGACGGTATACCCTGGTCGCGGCATACCCTCTCTTCTCGACGTTCCCCTCAGGGACGTCGGTCGCCGTCGCGCGGTCAGCCTCGCTGCGGGTGACGGAATAAATCCACGGTCCAGTCACCCGCGGCCCCAGCTCGGGCGGCATTAGACGCAGATGCTCGGGCGGCATTAGACGCAGATACTCGCGCCTGCGCCGCCCGAGTCGCCGGCGGCGGATTGCGTCGTCGTGGAGGCGTTCCCTCCGCACGCGCTCAGCCGACATAGTATTATCCTGCGCGGGGATCGAATCCACTAAACTGGCATTGGTAGTAGCGTTTTAACCACTACGCTGTTTGTGTTGATTGTATATCAAATCAAATCAATTCATTTATTCTGCATATGCCCCTTAAGGGCACTTACATATTGTCAAATTACACGTTTGAATACAATACAACAATCTACCACCGGATCGGAACGCGGCCACAAACTGAGAAGATCCGGCAAGAAACTCAGCGGGCAGTAATTTTTTTTTCTTAATCCTTTAAATATACATAATATTATGCTTCGTACAACATATATGGTATTAGCTCCAGTGTGATGCCCTTCGAAATTGTATATATGTATAAATTTTCAAGATTTAGTACAAGACAAAAAAAAAATAATTAAAGCATAAAGAAAGGAAGAAAATATGGCTGGACCAGATCCCACAAGCAGCACCCGATCACGAGTTAACTACTAGAAGTATAGTATACTAGCTTTTGCCCGCGGCTTCGCTCGCGTAAAAGTTGGTTTTCATAATTTTTAATTTAAGAAATACTCTATGTGTCAATTTTCATCCAAATCTGGTCAACAGTTTACGCGTAATTGAGTAACAAACGTCCAAATATCTTCACAAATTTTTATATTTGAATATTACTTCCACCCTTGTAGTTTAAATTCAAGTGGAAAGACGATGAGAAATATGGCCATCCTTAGTCGCTGATAATACATTATCCATCCATTGGGGAAAAAATTATATCCATCAAACGCCCGCAGTTTCACCCACGTAGACCCCATTTCTATGCGAACGCCGAGATAAAAATTGCCTATGTTACTCGCTGATATTATCTTTACTAATATTATAAATGCGAAAGTAACTCTGTCTGTCTGTCTATCTGTCTCTGTCTGACATAAAAATTGCCTATCTTACTCGCTGATAACGTAGCTTCCTATTGGTGAAAGAATTTAAAAATTAGTCAACATCCACCGGTTTCACTCGCGGAGTTCTCGTTCCCGGGCAAACACCAGGATGAAAGTAAGTAGGAAGTATTATCAGTATGTGTCCAGCCGTTTTGAAGGTTACCCGTAACGAATATAAGTCAAAAAAAAATTGTCCGTCCGTCTGTCTGTCACCAAGCCATATCTCAAGGACCGCGATAGCTAGACAGTTGAATTTTTTACAAATTATGCATTTCTGTTGCCGTTATAATAATAAATATAAAAAACAAAATAAAATAAATATTTAAGGTGGCTCCTATACAACAAACGCAATTTTCCCCCTTTTTATAAATAATGGTACGGAACCCTTCGTGCGCGACCCCGACTCGCACTTGGCCGGTTTTTTAGACATAGGTAATTAGGTATCGTGCAAATAATTGTGTTAGCATAAATAAAACCTATTATTTTGACAGACAAATAGACGCTTTAAATTTGTTTATTTCCAGAGATAGAAAATTGGATTAATATCTTGATTTTAACTTACTGTCTGGTAGCGGCTAGGCATATTAAAACGCTTTCATTGTTTGTGAGTGTCGCAAAATACTACTAAGGCAAAGATTTACATCGACCTGGACCAATTGGTGATGCCATCTAGCCAGCAATGTCGTTTGGCAGGCAGCTGGTCATAAAATGTTGCTAGAAGAACCTTTGCAATATCTATGATGGCAGAGGAGTGCCTACATATTGCGTCGATCCAAAGTAATCTTGATAAGCGAGCATTAAGAAAAAATAATGGGGTAACCCAAGAAAGCCGACCGTGTACTAAAATGATCGTTCCTAAGCTCAGTGATATCGGTTATATGCTTTTCACCTCCTTAGGGGTAAAATTACAAAAAACTCTTTTTTAGTGAGCACTTTCCCCAAGAGAGACAACTTTGTACAAAATTTCACATTTCTAGGCCTAATGATTTCGGCTATATATTTTTCACCCTCTTAGAGAATGAATTTCAAAAACTAATTTCTTAGAGCTCATTTACAACAAAAGAAAGAGAATCGAACAATACACAGAAATACACAGTTTCACGTTCCTAGCCCCAATAGTTTCGGCTATACGCTTTTCACTCCCTTAAGGGGGTGATTTGCCAAAAATACTTTGCAAGTGCTCGTGTACCCCAAAAATACGCCGGAGTAAAAAAAAATACGTTTCTAGGCCCAGTGGTTGCCGCTGTATACTTTTTGGTCTTTTAGGGGTTGAATTTCATCCCCATGTAAGTAAAATTTTCAAAATGCTAGAACGAATACTTATTTATTTATTATCAAATGCCTTAATACAAAGATTCATGGTTTTATCATCGAAAATGTCGAATTTCCATACAAAATGGCAGCCCCTATTTCAACCCCTTATAACCATTTTTTCGCGATTTCTTTGCTATAGCTCGTGAACCCCAAGAAATACTACGGTGTAAAAAAAATACGGTTCTAGGCCCAGTGGTTTCAGATATATATGCTTTTTTGTCTTTTAGGGGTTGAATTTCATCCCCATATAAATGAAATTTCCAAAACGCTAGAACGAATATTAATTTATTTATTATAATAATAACTGCCTCAATACAAAGATTCATGGTTTTATCATCGAAACTGACGAATTTCCATACAAAATGTCAGCCCCTATTTCAACCCCTTATGACCATTTTTTCGCGATTTCTTTGCTAGAGTTCGTGTACCCCAAGAAATACTACGATGTAAAAAAAAAATTTCGTTTCTAGGCCCAGTAGTTTCGGCTGTATGCTTTTTTGTCTTTTAGGGGTTGAATTTCATCCCCATATAAATGAAATTTCCAAAACGCTAGAACGAATATTAATTTATTTATTATAAAGTGCCTTAATACAAAGATTCATGGTTTTATCATCGAAACTGACGAATTTCTATACAAAATGTCATCCCCTACTTCAACCCCTTATACCCATTTTTTCGTGATTTCTTTGCTAGAGCTTGTGTACCCCAAGAAATACTACGGTGTAAAAAAATTACGTTTCTAGGCCCAGTGGTTTCGGCTATATGCTTTTTGTCTTTTAGGGGTTGAGTTTCATCCCCATATAAATGAAATTTCCAAAATGCTAGAACGAATATTTATTTATTATAAAGTGCCTTAATACAAAGATTCATGTTTCTATCGTCGAAAATGACGAATTTCCATACAAAATGTCATCCCCTATTTCAACCCCTTATACCCATTTTTTCGTGATAAAAAGTAGCCTATGTCCTTTCTCAAGCTTTAGTCCATCTCTGTACCAAATTTCATCAAAATCGGTTCAGTGGTTTAGACGTGAAAGCGTAGCAGACAGACAGACAGACAGAGTTACTTTCGCATTTATAATATTAGTAAGGATAATAATAACTGCCTCAATACAAAGATTCATGGTTTTATCATCGAAACTGACGAATTTCCATACAAAATGTCAGCCCCTATTTCAACCCCTTATGACCATTTTTTCGCGATTTCTTTGCTAGAGTTCGTGTACCCCAAGAAATACTACGATGTAAAAAAAAAATTCGTTTCTAGGCCCAGTAGTTTCGGCTGTATGCTTTTTTGTCTTTTAGGGGTTGAATTTCATCCCCATATAAATGAAATTTCCAAAACGCTAGAACGAATATTAATTTATTTATTATAAAGTGCCTTAATACAAAGATTCATGGTTCTATCGTCGAAAATGACGAATTTCCATACAAAATGTCATCCCCTATTTCAACCCCTTATACCCATTTTTTCGTGATAAAAAGTAGCCTATGTCCTTTCTCAAGCTTTAGTCCATCTCTGTACCAAATTTCATCAAAATCGGTTCAGTGGTTTAGACGTGAAAGCGTAGCAGACAGACAGACAGACAGACAGACAGACAGACAGACAGACAGACAGACAGACAGAGTTACTTTCGCATTTATAATATTAGTAAGGATTAATATGTAGGAGCGACCGTACAGTAAACAACTAATATTTATGTCTTGCAGTTATTAATTAGTTCTTACGTTTAAAATAGTACTAAAAACATGTTTTTGTTGTGATTATTGGAACTAAAACTTTAGACTACACAACAGTGAAATGATAATTGGGCAAAAGTGTTATAAAGTGTACATTTTTAAATCATATTAGTGATATTGCAACTGATCAACTCACGTTATTAAGAATTATTGAAAGTGTTTTATAAAGACGCGTAACAGCCGCCTTTTCCCTGGCGCTTACGACGTTTACTTCAATCATAGCAACAACGGGCAGGTACTGTTTCTCGAACATTTGTGAGACGGAGGGTTAACTTTTGTAAATTTATAATTTCGTTTTTATAATATTTATGTTTTTAAAACATGACTACTATATCTTCGCCATGGGGATGTTGTGGCAATGAAGATGTTGATGCAAATGAAAAAAATATTATTTGTACTCGCTGTAGCAAATCATATCACTTTTATTGTTTATCTATACCTTTTATAAAAATTGGTTCTGATGCCTACAGTAAGTGGATATGTCCTGGATGCCTTAATTTGACCCCAAAAACGTTAAAAAAAGATTGTACTCCTGTCCGTAATGTGTCCACAGTAAGAGGAAGTAAGAGACCGGCCTTAAATTCACCGCCAGAAATAAAAGGGATTACTGCCGAGGACGTGCGTATTATTGTCCAGGATGTCATCAAGACTGAGCTTAATTCTGTGCTTCAACAACTTAACTCCTCTATACTTAGCATCGTCAATAAGGAGTTGGCACCAATAAAAAACGATGTAAGAGAATTGAGTACCTCATTAACATTTCATACAAAGGTTTTTGAAGAATTTCAATCGGAGTACTTAACCTTGCAAAATAACATGAAGAATTTGATGTCACAGAATGATCAATTGCATAATACTATCACCGATTTAAGCCAAAGACTTAACTAAGTATTTGGAGCAGCAAACTCGTTCGAACAACCTGGAGATACAAGCTTTGTCAGAAAATAAACACGAGAACCTGTACACTATTGCGAAGCAGTTGGGTTCGGTGGTTGGATGCGATTTGAACGATAATGATATTCTGCATGTCACCCGTATTGCAAAGGCCCAATCTAGTAACTCACGCCCACGATCTATTGTAGTACAGCTTGCATCTTCGAGAATCCGAGATCGGTTACTGGCATCAGTAATTCAATACAATAAAAAGAACACTAATAACAAACTAAATAGTTGTGATTTTGGTATTTCTGGCAACATTACTGCAGTCTACGTTCAGGAACATTTGTCACCGTCCAATAAAGCCCTTCATGCTGCTACGAGGATAAAGGCAAAAGAAAGCGGATATAAATACGTATGGGTCAGGAACGGTAGGATATTTGTTAGGAAAAATGATGATAGTAACCATATACTTATTAGAAATTTAAATATGTTATCTAAGATTATTTGATTTTGTACATTTAATATTTATATATATTTTCTCTTTTTTTTTTAAATTGATGCAATTGCGATTTTTGTTTTAAAATTCAATAATTTAGAAATATACTATCAGAATTGTCGGGGGTTAAGAACAAAGACACATATTTTTTATCGTAATGTTTGCTGTAATAATTATGATGTAATAATTGTAACAGAAACTTGGCTTAATAGTTCTATACTAAGTGGTGAGTTGTTCGATGACAGGTATCTAGTTTATAGAAGAGATAGAGAAAGTTCTAGTTTATATTCTGGCAGGGATGGGGGTGGCGTACTTATTGCAATTAAGAAAGAAATTAAATCAAATCGCGTTAAAGTCTGGGAAAGTAGTTGTGAGGATCTGTGGGTTACCATTGAACTGTCTTTATCAAGAGACGTACGTCGAATAGCTCTTTGTGCAGTATACTTACCTCCACCCATACGGCGTGGTACTCTTGAACACTATTTAGATAGTTGTAATAAAGTGTTTGAACAAATCGTGGACTCAAGTATTTTTATTATAGGCGATTTTAATATGAGTAATATTGATTGGAAATTAATACAAAATGTAAATTGCGATCTTGCATTACCGACTATTGGCGAAATTTTGATAGACTTCACGAATATTAATAGGCTCGAACAACTTAATTATATTGCCAATTCAGCTGGACGTATTTTAGACCTGGTACTGTCCACACATTCATTATGTACTATAAATCAGAGTACTAACCCCTTTAGTAATATCGATTGGTACCATCCCCCTCTCGAAATTATAGTAACGTATAACAAAATGGTTGGATTGTCATATAATAACACAAAACCAAAATTAAATTTTTACAAAGCTGATTATACTCTTATACGAAATTTTTTGAGACAATGCGACTGGCTAGAATTATTTGCTGGGAGTGATGTGAATGAAATGGTAGATGACTTTTATGATGTTTTAGATAACGCTATATGCAAATTTGTGCCTACTCGTTGGCGAAAAAATAATAAATACCCTCTGTGGTTTAATAGCAAAATTATTAAAATGTTAATCTTAAAAAACAAAATAAGAAAGTGGTATAATAAATACAAACATCCTCTTGATGCCATTGAGTTAAAATTGATTAGTAGGCGTTGTGATAAGCAGGGCAGACTATGTTACAGTAATTATATAAAAAAATTAGAAACTGATATTTCAAATAATCCGAAATTGTTTTGGTCCTATGTCAAGAGTAGACGAGGTGGATCTAGTGCTTATCCCAATATTATGTCTGATGGACATACTACAACATCGGACGGTGCAAAAGTCTGTGACTTATTTGCTGCTTATTTTAGCTCTGTTTATAGTTATGATCAGGATGTTAGCGATGAATACATGTCAGAGTCATTACAAACACTAAAGAACTATAGTTTAGGTTTAACGATTCCAACTATAAGCAATGATATGCTGTTCAGGAGGCTACAGTCTTTGGATTGCACAAAAGGCGTAGGACCGGATGGCACACCATCCATCTTTATTAAAGAATGTGCCTCTGAACTAGTCATGCCCTTGGCATTAATATTTAACAAATCTTTAATTTCTGGGATATTTCCTTCAAAATGGAAAATACCAAAGGTAGTACCTATACATAAAAATGATAGTAATGATCAAATCAGCAATTACAGACCTATTTCGATACTATCCTCTCTAGCCAAAATATTTGAATCACTTGTTTGTCCCTATATCCAGTCTCATTTAAAACTATATTTAAGTGAAGCTCAACATGGATTTTTTAAGTCTCGATCAACGACTACAAATCTAGTACCATTTACGGAATTGCTGGTGCAGGCTATTGATTCGGGGTACCAAGCTGACGTCATTTATACCGACTTTAGCAAAGCATTTGATAAAGTCTCCCATAGAATTTTAATTCGAAAGTTAGAAGCTTATGGTGTGAATGGGTCTATGTTGAATTGGATATATTCGTATTTAAAAAATAGGTCTTTTTATGTTGTTGTGAACGGATTTCAGTCGATAGTGTTAAACATCAGTTCTGGTGTTCCGCAGGGCTCACATTTGGGGCCGATACTGTTCAATTTCTTCATTAATGATATCACTGAATGTTTTTTGCAATCTGAAGTTTTCATGTATGCTGACGACTTAAAGTTCGTGAAAGTCATAAGTTCGGCAAACGATGTTTCGAATTTACAAGAGGACCTGTATAGATTGCTTAACTGGTGTAATCGAAATAAAATGTATCTTAATACAAACAAATGCTTTCATGTAAAGTATCATAGAAAGCATAATATAATTACATCTAGTTATTTTGTCGACAATGAGAAAATAAAAGAGTTGGATAGTATTCGGGATCTTGGTATATTATATGATAAAAAACTAACTTTTGTACTTCATATAAATAATATTATTAAAAAGGCATCAAATGTGTTAGGCTTTGTAATAAGGAACTGTAAGACGTTTCGCAACTTTAAAACAAAGATCATTATATATAACACCTTAGTTCGAAGTATTCTTGAGTACGGTAGTGTAGTTTGGAGACCACATTATGCTATTCACGCATTGCGTATAGAACGAATTCAGAAGCGTTTTATGTGGCACTTAGCCTTCTCGACAGGTATGGCTAAAAAAGTTCGATCTTATGACGATAGACTGAAACATTTTAAATTACACAGCCTGGACCAAAGAAGATATTTAAGCGATGCAATATTTGCTTTCAAAATTATTAATAATAAGGTGGACTGTCCTCGTTTACTCTCTTCTTTCAACTTTCGTGCTCCCGCAAGAATCCCACGCAACTCGATTACACCGCTTTATCCACCACACAGAAGAACTGTTTTAGGTGCTAGTTCTCCACTTGCTAGGTTTTGTAAAGTTATCAACGGTTGTAGTGATGTGATTGATGTACACTCTGACTCTCTGTTTCGAGTGAAAAGACAAGTTTCTACCTGTCTGTCTGATGGTTTTTTAAATATTTCCTAGTACTAATAAGCTATGAAGTTATGACGCGCTTATAAGTTTAAATAAACCGAATATTATGCGACATGTTGGATGTGTGTCACTTTGTGTATATTGTCTGTTATGTCGTAAAGGGTGCAGGGTAATCTTATAAGTTTCATGTTTTCTGTCTGCTCAAAAAATCATATTTATTGTGCATGTGGTGTTTACCTTTAATTAGATGTTACATTGCCATTTGTATTTTAATATGTATATTGTTAAGTATCTATGTAAACAATCTGTTGGTGAACCAAATAAATAAATAAATATGTACAGATTCAATCGTCTACTACGCACGTCGGTGGCACGTCGCTGGTATTACTTCAAGAAGAACCAACCGGGACTTAGAACTCGTGGTCGTTCGGTGTCCGATACTGGATTGTGTGGCATCGTTGATAATGGTTTGTATATTTTTATGTATAATTCGTAAAAATAGTTTTTTTATAATGCGTGATACTCGCGTAAACATCAGTCTGCAATATTTCCTAAGATATTGGCCTTGGGTTCGAGTCCCGGATCGAGAAAATTTTATAGAGTTTTTCTGAGGCGAAAATTAGCCTAAGCTACTTTGTATATAGACAGCTGCCTGTTGGTAAAATATTATCAAAATCGGTCCAACTATTTTTAAGAATACCCGGAACAAACAGACAGACAGAAAAAAATAAACTGCTTTTTAGGCATAGGTATCATGCAAATAACCATGTCAACATAAAAAAATCTACTATTTTACATTACAGACAGACCCTTCAAATTTATTTATTTGTGTAAATAATTGTTTAGAAATCTAAACAACTATACATTTACACAATATACGACGCTAACTGAAAAAGTTAAAGAATTTCTCCACCCACATGACGTAATTTATCTGTCAACGCACAGATCCGGAATTGGTGTACCTGGACATCCCGTCGGTGTCCCCCCGACGTTCACTGCAGCCGTTTGGCAAACAGTCAAGTCAATTACCTAAACTTTTTATCACGTGAGTATTTAGATTATAGTTAGTTAGTTTCTTGCATGTTATTTGCTAAAAATATTAAAACTAACTTTAAAGTAAGACAAAAAAATCTGATTGCGATTAATTTTGAAACAATGACCTAATTAATCAAACTTATTTAAGTTTAAAGAATTTATCCATCTTAATATATATAAATTACGTGTCACGTTGTTTGTCCGCGATGGACTCCTAAACTACTTAACCGATTTTAATCAAATTTGCACACTGTGTGCAATTTGATCCAACTTGAAAGATAGGATAGCTTACATCTTAATTTATAGTCGCAATATTATTTTATTGCAAATTATTTGTTTATTATTTGACATTCACAAACGATTTTAACAGATGGCGATATCTGTTGACTGGATTGAGTAATTAATTAATAGATGGCGCTGCTATGTCAAACCTACCTAAACATGTCATATATATACGATTTTAACTTGCTTTTTTACATAGATGCCATTTGTAAAAAATATGACGACCTCCATGACAGATGTTCTCCTACAGTTCCACTTAAATAGTTTAATAAAATGTAATATAACAAAAACATTAGCCACAGCAACGCGTGGCCGGGTCTGCTAGTTATATTATATAAAGTATTCCAAATGCTGGTAGTTCATTTATAATAAAGTAGGCCATTTTTTTATTACAGGAGTTTGCCTGTGAAGAACCTTTTTTGAAGTCGGTTAAAAACGTTTGTTTTTAACTGACTTCAAAAAAGGTTCTCAATTCGACTGAGTGTTTTTTTGTATGTATATGTAGCGATCATTTCGCCAATTATGAATCGATTTTGATGATTTTTTCGATATATATTTCTTCAAAGCGGTTCCATAAAAATTTGATTAACATCTGACCCGTAGTTTTTCCCGTAATTCTTAATAATGCCTATTTCATTATCTGAAGCCGATTTTTGTTTGTTAAAATTTGGTATTATAGTATATTTATGACGAGTATACTCAAGTAAGCGACATAACAATTAATTAACCCCTATTTCTCGTGAACTTTTCTTTATTTAGAGTGTGTCACGCATACGCTTAAAGAAGTGATATAGAATTCGCTTATGCTTTTAGAGGACTTGTCGTCACATAGCGGATCACAATTTCAAAGTTCTCCCATAAAATGATTTAATTCAAAACATAATATAGATAAACCATATAACCCTTTTTTTGGGGTGGGCCATGATCGTCGCACCCGGCTCCGTTGGGGGCCCATCTCGACGTCCCCCGTCCAGGAGGTGGGTCGCTGTCGCGCGGTCAGCCTCTCTGCGGTTGACGGACTACTCCCCGGTCCCGTCACCCGCGACCTCGGCTAGGGCGGCATTAGACGCAGGTACGGCCTACGCCGCCCGAGCCGCCGGCGGCGGACCGCGTCGTCGTGGAGATGTTCCACCCACTCCCGCCCCGCCGCCTCCTTCCGCGGGATGACTGCCTCGCAGAAGGCGGCGACCGTGTCCCTGTTCCTGACGCTTGCGAGCATCTCCTAACAATATAATCCCTGCGCCGTCCTGTCCCTTATGCAAATAAAATGCATTGTATTACCTTGCATTTATTATACTTAGGAGAGTGCTGCTGTGAATTTTCCTGCTCTTTCATTGCTGGTTTTTACGACCCTCGGGGAAATAGGTAAAAGTAGGTTAAATATTGTATCCTTAGTAGACCATAAGAGTGATAATTATGACTTGTTGCGTAATCGTGCAATCAGAATCTTCCGTAGAGCATATTGTAATCGTTTGTATTCGAAAATCATCCTTTCTACTATTGGTCTAAGTGGCGATCACTTACGCCTTGGATTCGATTTGTAGGCAGGCCCAATAATCTATGAGCGGTACAAAAATGTTTTATTTTTGAGTTTGACTGTTATTTATATCCGTTAATTATAAGTATACAAATGCTTCTACGATACAAGAATTTATATTTGAATGTTGTCTTTAAAAACAAAGAAAACATCCGCATTGCAGGATTACGCAGGTTCATCCTGCGTAATCCTGCATTTATTATGAATTTAGACGTAATATAGTGTAAATCTTGTACAAGTAAGCTTGTATTAGTAATATCTTTGGCCCATATAATGAAGCCATTAAATATAAAGATAACACGATAAGCGGGCAGAGGCAGTTTCAAATTGCTTTTTTATGGAATTCTCTTTTTCTTTCTTTACATATTTAGCGTCACCCAACCAAGGAGTGGTAGGACCACACTGTCGACAGTTATCTGTCTACAGCCGCGGGCCGGTCCATCCGGGGCAGTACCATGCTCTCGCAGAAAATCGACGTCTGAGTAGTAGCAATTTGTTACTGCGCTTCGTTCGGTGAGCGAGAGAGCCGGAAGCCCAACTTTCTGAGGGTGATTGCGTGTGGAGGGTTTTGGTGGTGCCCTTCGTATCACCGAGCCTCAATGTACGCATTCACACTCCCTTCGCTTTCTTCGCGGTAGGCAACGGCCTTGTAAAGGTCCATGAGCGGCAGCAACACTTACCATCAGGTGTACTGTTTGCTCGTTTGCCATCGTTTGCAATAAAAAAAAAAAAAAAAAAACTTCGCCCGCGTGGAATAGTGACTTAGGGGGGTTTAGTGACTTTCAGGAGTTATTTATTTTAAAACTTCTGTGGCCTAACGTTGAGAACGTTCAGCACTTGATTCCCGTTGTCGATTAGACGAAGTTCGAGTTGTTTGTGAAGCCAAACGTTGTGTTCGTTAAACGCTTGTTTATCTAGCGTGGTTTCGTTCAGCGATTTCTCATTGAGTAGCCAACCTCTGCCTATTTTCATACTCTGTCTCATTGCTGCGCATAAGTCGCAGTCGTTTTGCAGTGGCAGACTGTCGAGAAAGTTGAGGTCTCATTCTAGGCATTTTGCAGAGGCTACCGCCCCCTCGCCCCTCATGACCGACCGCCACATTATACATGCGCGCGCAATATTTAATGCTTATTTGGCTACAACACTAAGGGTGCCCGCCGACATACAATTGCAAGTTGGACGACTATCGTACGACTAAATTGCGTACATTTACAATTTAGACAAAAAAGATCTTTAATATTGAAACATAAAAGATCTTTAATATTGATATAATCACTATAAGAAGTTGTTAGGTCAGCTATTTACGTAATAACTTAAGAAGAAAGGTCCCTTAAGCGGGGACTGAATGAGTTAACCGACTTGGTATAACATGGATCTCACAACTTTTTACGGTAGAAGAACTCAGTTGCAAGGCTTGGCTTTTTACAAGTTTTGTTTTTGATGGTATCTCATTACTTTTTGTAGATAGACCTACTTATTTTCCTTTCCGGTACCTTCTACTTCTTGAATACCAACAACGGATTTTCTTAAAGCCCACTCTCTGAAAAATCTAGTAATAATCCTTATATTGTGGGGGATTTTACAAACATATAATTCATCATCGCATCATCATCGCAGCCCTCATACGTCCCACTGTTGGGCTCGGGCCTCCTCCACAATGGAAGGGAATTTGATCCACTATACCATGCTGGTCAGACATGTTGATATAGGGTTTCATTTCGAGTTTTCCTTCTCTTGCAGAGATGGTATGTGCATATTGTATTCCATAATCGTCTTATACGACATCCACGGGCAAGATAGCGAGTGGTGAATTGTATTCTTATCTAATTCGTCACCACACGGAAAGAACATACAATTAATCAACACAAATTACATTCAAACTCAGAACAACAATTTGTGGATCGTACAAGGTGTTGTCCTGCATGGGATTCGAATCAGCGACACTAGCATGGTATCTTGGTATCTTAACCACTACGCCATCTGCGCAGTCTTTAGCCGGTTTTTAAGATTCCCATAGGGAAGCAATGATGGCGACAAATGTATTCTTATTTTTTACAAAGTTACATTTCATTAACGGCAAATGTAATATTTAAATGGGTTTACAAAATTATTTATGCAGTTAGTGTATCTCGGAAACTGGACGAAAATTACAATGTATCATAATTTTTCCTTCATTTATACACTAAACACTAATTGTATTTTAAATTTGAAGCTTCTATGTCTGCTAGAAGTGCCTCTTTAATATTGATGATCGGTCAGTCAGTCAGTGAGTGATAAAATTACGAAATTTTGACTAGTTATAATTCTTAAACTATTGGTTCAAATTGAATGAAAAATGTGAAAAACACAATGTGTATACAATGCCTGTTGGGTTACTAAAAATTTAGGCTTCTAGTTTTATTCTCAACGAAGTTATAGGGGGTCGAAAATGGCCTGAATTGCTTCGAGAAAAGTATGTTACGGCAGTGTTGCGTTTTGCCTGACTTTTTTTTGCTCGACTCGACAGATGTTCTGCAAAGTTGTAGTACATTGTTATGTTCTATAATCAATAATTTTCGCAGCACACGCGATGTAAGGATTTATTCGGGTCAATTTTTTACACTTTGGGTTACATTATTGCACTTTTAGTACGGATCCCTCATTTTTTTGAAAATATAATATAGCCTAGCCTTCCTCGATAAATGGACTATCTTACACTGAATGAATTTTTCAAATTGGACCAGCGATTCCTGAGATTAGCGCATTCAAACAAACAAACAAACTCTTCAGTTTTACAATATTAGTATAGGTAGATTTAACATTCCTATTTTCGTGTTAAACTACTTAGCAGCAGCATATCCATCCTACGTTATTGGATTTGAATTACACACTCGAATTCAAAACGTGTCAGTGAATAAGTTTGAAAAAGCTGTTTCGTGAACAAGGTATTATAAAATTACCCATATAAATCCACATATGTTTTACTGTTGGGCCTCCTCCACAGTGGGAGGGAACTTGACCTCCTATAACGCACTGGTCAGAAGTGTTGGCATCAAGTTTTATGTCGAGTTTGCCTTCTCTTCACTTCCGCTCATAAATACCCCACTGTTGGTCTCGTGCCTGCTCCATAATAGCAGAGAAAATGATCTACTACACTGCATACCGGTCAGGCGTGTTAGTATAGGGTTTTATTTCAAGCTTTCCTCCTCTTGCATAGATGTTATACTTTTACGACACCCACTGGCAAGAGAGGGGGAGGTGAATTGTATTCTTACTCCGTCACCACACGGAAAAATTACCGCGAATTTTTTCGTGTGTCTTTATCATCAAATATACGCGGCGCTTATGAGTATAGATGATACAGACTGGTTATTAGCATCTCCTCATTCAGTAATTTCCTTACATTGTATTGAGCTTTGATTGTAGCTTAAATTACAAGATTCTCTATTGCTTTAAAGCCTGTTTTGCCTCATTATTTTACTCTAACGCACTAAAAGAAGTATATCTAACTTTAAAATTTTTTGCGAATGAAACGAAATTTATACGAGAATGGATGGAAATGTTATTATGACATATTATTAAATTTTCTTGGGCATATTCTGGGTGTTATTAAAGACAGAACTGAAAATAAACTTTTATAGTGAACAGTGTAACATTTTTTTAATCACCCACGCTTCTATTGACGATGGGATGTCTAAATACACCCACATAGCAACATAATCCCTAATCCCATGCACATAATTGGAAGCGAGGCTACAGCACTAACAGGCTTCAGTTCCAAGGTTCAAATGGCCTCAAAAAATTTGGAGGATATTCGCGAAAAATCCTAATAATTATTTGTTTGCTCGGCTTAGGGGTCTCAACACATCGTATATGTATATTATTTATTATTTCTCAAAGATATACATATTTTCTATAAATAATAAAAAAAATAGAATTCCTTGCATATTGCAGTGGTACCTACCAAGTCCAATAATTTAAACCATTCTAGAAATCATCTGAACACACATTAAAACATCATTAAAATCGGCCCAGCTATTTAATAGAAATTCCCTCAGTGTGTAATTCAGGAGAATAACATATGTTAAAAAAAAATCATATATTTACCAATAAGGTATACAAAATCATATATTTACCAATAAGGTATACAAAAATTAAGATAATTTCTGAAGTGAATCTTCTCGAATATATAGTGAAGGTCATACGGAAGTCGGGGGCCGTTGTGACCTCGGGCCCGGGCTTCGGACAAGGACATATCCGCGTCAAAAATAATATTACATTTTCCTTTATTGTTATGAAGGCTATTTGTGCGTGTAATAATTTATTTCTTCCAAATTGATAATTATAGAGTGTACATTGAGATATAACATAAATGTTATCTACATACACTCATTTGCAAAAAAAACGGGCACCTAAGCAATGAACCATTTCAAATGTTAATATTTCTTTGTTTGATAATTATAGGTAGTTTTATCCACACAATTTGCTAAATTAATAAGAAAATAATCGTTTTCATCAGTATTTCATAAAATTTAGATACAATTTATGGGAAATAATGCTAAACCTCGCTAGTAGTGTATATTCGCTAGTAGTGCATATGCTCATGAAGTAAAAATAAAAAAGTTTTTTTGTTTATTTTTCTTTAATAAAGTAAAAGCAGATAAATGTTTAGTATCGAGTGTGACCCCCTCTAGCTAAAATCACAGCTTGAATTCGTCTGGGCATGCTAGCGAGTATATCCCGGATACTTGCTTGCGGAATACGTTCCCACTCCGCAGTAATCACATTCTTCAGCTCTCTGATGGTCTGCGGAGCCGGGTGTACTGATCTCACACGCCGTTTCAGAACGTCCCAGACATGCTCTATGGGATTGAGGTCGGGACTTCGAGCTGGCCAATCCAAACGACGAATGCCGACCTCTTGCACATACGCATTAACATCGCGGGATCGGTGGGCGCGAGCATTGTCGTCCATAAAAATCGAGTCTTCACCTAGAGCGGCCAATGCGGGTTATGCATGAGAAATTAGAACTTCCGTTATGTATCGATGCCCAGTCAGTGAGCCGTTTTCAATGAAGACTAACTCTGTACGATCCATTGAATTTATTCCTGCCCAAAACATAACAGAGCCCCCACCATAAGGTGTGATTTCTTCGAAACATGCCTCTGCAAAGCGTTCTCCTTGTCTTCTTAGCACTCGCCGACGTCGATCTTCACCGAACAGAGATATCCTGGCTTCATCAGAGAACAAAACCCTATTCCAATCGTCTTGAGTCCATGATTCACAATTTCTAGCGAACCTAAGCCTGTGAACTCTGTGCTCACGGAGTAATTTGGGGCCGCGGGCCGGGCGGTGACTGCGTATATTGGCAGCGAGAAGCCTCCTCCTGACCGTCCATAGACTAATATGCACATTTCTTACTTCTTGGAGGTTGTTCTTAAGATCCACATACGAAGATTTGCGATTTCTCAATGCGCGACTCACAAGAAAACGATCATCCCGTGGTTGGGTACATGGTTTTCTTCCAGAACCAGGCCTTCTCTCGACGGAACCAGTCTCCTGATATCGCTGGCAGGTCCTTTGGACTGTCGAGCGACTAACATTTAGCCTCCTAGCCACGAAACATTGGCTGCAACCCTCTTCAAGCAGCGCGATAATTTTGGTAGCTTTTACCACTTTATCTACCATTTTTGATACAGCCAAACAGCATTAAATAAAGCTTTGACAGTCAAGGATATGAAATTAATCGATAAAAATTGAATAAAAGTTATGAAAGTCGATGTTAACTTCTGGAACTTCGCGCCAAAAATGTAGGATAAAAAGGGGTTTTCTGTAAAAATGAACATCAAATGAAAAATTGAATTTAGAACGTACTTTTTTAAATACCACAGCATTTTTAAAACCGGCCAGTAACGTGTACAAACGATTGAAACCTTTTTGGTATTGTATCTTTTTAAATATGAATGAAAATCAAAACCGCCCGTTTTTTTTGCAAATGAGTTTATTTCAATCGCGGTGTCTAAAATATATATATTTTTTAAAGTATTTCGCGTGGATATGGATTTAGAATACATAATACGTCATCGCCCCTTACTTTCCTGGGCAAGTCGTAAATATCATGTATCGTGTCTACGTATTACTATCCGGAGACAAGTGAATAGTTTGTAACTATGGCTTTATATGCACTGTAAGTTTACCCTTAGTAGTTTCATTATTGATCATAAATAAAATAAAACCAAAAATTGCCTTTATTCTAACCACAATTTTTTCTTAATAATATTAAAATAATAACTAATATAAAAGTAAACATATTACACCTAATCTTGATTTGTGGCAGTCGCCTCTTTGGCGTAGGCCTCCCCCAACTTTCTCCAGTTCTCTCTATTCTTAGCCTGTAGTCTCCAATTTGTCTCCAATTTTATTGAACACTAGCTGACCCAGCGAACTAAGAAAGAAAGAAAGAAAGAAAAATAATTTATTACTCCTTCACGGGAGGGCAACATCACAAAAGCTCAAACAGTGAGTAGAATATAGTAAAACAATAAATTATAATAAAAAAAAAAAAGTACAAAAAGAAATTAATATTAACATTGGTTTTCCCTTCGTGAAAGAGAAAAAGGATCGCTGCTCAGCATAATGTTGAGGCATCTACGTACCGCTTAACAGTCGATTCTTTAATTTTTTAGTTTTATTAATACTTATTCAGCTAGTAAGATAACAAAGAAAATTAATATGTAAGTCAACAATTAGATTATGTCAAAAAATAAAAATTATAAAAGATCTAAAATTTTGTATTTGACATCAACATCGTATATATAGGAGAGGCGGGTTTTGCGAGCGATATATTGACTCATCACCATATCTCTGGAACCATAAGGCGTACAGACTTGAAATTTGGCAGAAATATTCCTTTCGTCGAGTAGAGGTCAGCTAAGAACGGATTTTACGAAATTCCACCTGCAAGGGGTATTGCGGGGGCGTTAACAATAATGCACATATAAAGGAACAGGGTGAGCCGAAGCTACTGAAGATAGAAAAATAAAATTTAGATAGTAGTTTCATTTCGTGACGTAGGCACTCTATGGTAAAATTTTTTTTGAATTTCTACCCCTAAGGGGGTGAAACGTAACGACAAAGTTTGTATGGAAAGAAAAAAAAATCTTTAGCTGCTGTCTTGAAATTGAGCATAAATACTCTTTAATAAAAATAAATAAACACGTGTTTCAGCGTTTGTCCATTTTCATCCTCTAAGGGTGTAAAATAGGTAGAAAGATGTCAGTTTACTGACTTATCACAGAGCCGAAACTACTGAAGCCAGAAACATGAAATTTTGGCATTAGTTTCTTTGCGTGACGTAGAAACCTACTAAGAAAGGGTTTTTTTGAAATTCAACCTCTAGGGGGTAAACCGCAGTAACAAAGTTTGTATAAGGAGGAAAAAAAATCTACATCGATTTTCTTCAAATTCTCCAAAAATACTCTTTAGTAAAAATAAATAAACACGGGTTTCAGCATTTTTTTAATTTTTTTTTTCTTTACCCTCTAAGAGTGTAATCTACACTAATATTATAAAGAGGAAACGTTCCTTACGAATAAACTCAAAAACTCCTGGATGGATTTCAATAATTCTTTCACCATTAGAATGTTACAGTATCCCCGAGTAATATAGGTTATATTTTATCCCAGTATACCCACGGGAACGGGAACTACGCGAGTAAGGCGACTGAAACCGAAGCGAAGCGAGTTGCTAGTATTATATATACGATACTAACGTCACTCAATTGTTTAGCCTTCTCAAAACATCTCCACTCCACAATACTTAATGGTATAGTATTAAAGTTCAAATTGACTTTTAAGTAGTTTTATGTGTTACTACGTATCCTTTGTACAAGAGTTGTATGGAAAATTGATATTTTTAGACCTTTTTAGCAATTTTTGAAAATTTTGTCTTCGTAGGAACCGTCATTATACTTCAAGCAATATTCTAAAAAAAGAATTAGCCAAATCGGTTCAGCTGTTCTCGAGATTCGCGCTTAGCAACACATTCAGCGATTCATTTTTATATTATAGATAGATAAGCTTCTACAATAACGAGAGCACAAATGGCATATAAGACCACGAAAAGAATAATATTATATTGAAATATATTGATTTATTTCAATATGAGCTGGTAGCGGCTGGGGCTACGAATACTACCAACACTTTCACTGCTCGGGCGTGTCATAAAAGATGGCTAAGCAAACTTTAGATTTGGTCTAACTTCATCCACTGCCGAATGGTTAAAAATCACTTTCCCATAGAGTGTTGACAGGCAGGCGGCCGGTCTTAATACTATTGCCAATAACTTGTATGTACCTATACAGTACCATATGTACTATAAAACAGGAGTACATATTCAATCGACACTAATTGGGATAAGAACAAGATGACGATGATAGATATTTCAATATCACCAGATAGATGCATCGTTTCATGTGCAAAGGCAGTATAAAAATATAACCTGGCAACAATACTTGCTTGATCACTGGTGCAATGGATAGCAGCACTCTTCTGAGAAACTAAATCATCAACTACAATTGTCAGTCCATCTGTCAGGCGTGCCCATTTTAGCATTATTCTCTATTGGCAGGTCTATATCCAACCCTAATCGGAGACAACATGGATTTGATGGACACGCATGGTTCATTTGAGGACATGATCTCACTATATGAAAAGTTAACCCGGAGACAGGGCATATAACGCCATAGTTAAAAACTATTCACTTGTTGCCGGATACTAACACGTAGATACGATTTACACAAAAACGAACAAAACGGTGTCACATTTTAATAAAATGTACAAAGTCTCGGCATTATAAATTTCTATGGCAAGATAGTTTTCGTATTCCCATGCTCTTGTAAGTGTGACTGATTTTTATGCTAAGTAACTTTGCTATCACATAATCCAACGATCTACTTAGTACGAACCGAAATTAAAAATAACTTTCTTATAATATTAGCGAAGGGAAATCAAATTTTCCGCCATATTCTATATCATACATATGATTGGAATCAATATTATGCGCAATGCATCATTGCGCATGTTTCTGTAACATTGGTTACGTTAGCCTCTATTTTGAACATTAATATTATAACACAAAGGTTGTATATCCTTTGTATATTATTGTAAACCCTAGATGACAGTTCCCCGGCTTTGGAAATGGACAGTTTGCATATCCGAAGAATGAACAGAATACGTATTATTTTAATAATAACAGTGAAATATATAAGCTAAAATCAAAATAGTAACGCTATCAATAAAAAAGTAAAACATTCAATTGAAATATCAGTGATTTAGTTTAGTGACTTTATGTTGTGTAATTAACTAATAATCATTTTAAATTGAATGTGTGAATACACATAAAAAGCTGCTAATTCGTCAAGTTTAGTATTAAAAAAGTCATGTTTTCGTGTCGTTATTGTTTATTTGTTAGTTTTCTATAATATTATTGATATTATTTTAACACGTGTGAGTTGTTTCGAAACTAAATTGACAGGTGAAATTAATTTTAATAATCGGGACAGCGTTAATCGGCATTACAAAATTTATATCTATGTATACATTGATCGAACCATGTGAGTACTTCGATAAAGCTAAATAATGATAAGGTGTGGAATATTGATCAGCTCACATGTTACAAGTTGTTAATAATTGAGTAATAATTAATCAAATATTAGCTTATTCTATAATTAATTATAAACAAATAGTTGTAATAAAATGTGACAAAATAATTAATAGATTTGACTTATTTTTTATAATTTATTTCAGGCGTAAGTTATCTTGTATTTCCGTGTGGTGACGGGGTAAGGATACAATTCGCAACCCTTTATCTTAGCCATGGGTGTTGTAAAAGTCTACTATGGGATATAATATGGATGTAACATCTAAATAAGATATGGAAACTCGAAAATAAAACCCTAGGCCAACACGTCTGATCAACGGGTAGATCAATTTCCCTCTTATTATGAAGTAGGCTCGAGCCTAGCAATGGGACGTACTTGTATATGAGCGGAGATGATGATGATGATGACGGGTTAAAATACAATATGACACCATCCCTTACTATCCCGTAAGATTCGAAAAACGAGCTAATTGATCATAAGAAAAATGATTTACAGCTGTTCTCTGAGACTCTTAAAACTTCTACCAAAATTGAAAATACGCGTACTAAGTATTGTAATTATTAGGGATATCATACAACTCCGTAACCACAATTATCGGATATACATGAAAATATATCTGAAGCTGTAATTGAATCTTATATAAAAAGTCGAAAAATTTTGGATAGGGTCATTTTCAGTATGAGATACGTTACGTTAGGTTTTGTATCCGCCTGCCAAATTGACGTTTTAAATAAGGAGATAATATACAATAATCACTACATATAGACAAGTTACACTTTATCAATTCCCTAAAAATTCAATATTTGTAACTGAAAGTATCCTGGATACTGTCTCATTATCCGAAATAATTTCATATCTATAACCGTAGCCGAAACAGCTTCATAATCAATTGCATTTATTTAAATATACGAAGACATGCTCCTCTAAAATCAAAAATTGGTCTGCGCCAAGTCCTGCCATTGCTTTAAAAGAGGCTTTATGAATTGTCATGCAAAGCGAGAGTAAGGTGGATTATACTTTACCAATAGAGGAACCGTCACCAATTTTCCTGTAAAATCAAATAATGACCAACCAACATGAACAGGTTGTCAACAACCTGGGCTAACTCCATCAGGCCGGCGTTTCAACAATTACATGCCCAAGTCGTCAGGCGGACGGTCGGTCATAAAACCATTGCCAATAACTTTGCAATATCCTTATCTTTACTAATATTAAAAATGCGAAAGTTGTGAGTATGTGAAGATGTGAAGATGTTTGTTGCTCTTTCACCCAAAAACTACTGATTAGATTTTGATGAAACTTCACAATAATATAGCTTACATATCAGAATAACACATTCGCTATAATTTATCCCGATATTTCTACGGGAAGATGAACTACGAGTGAAACCGCAGGCCGCTACATTATAAAAGATAATATACATAAAGTCGATCTCAAGTAATTTGGATAGGAGCAGGCTGATGATGTATCCGTAATCAGTACAATATTATTTTAATATCCGTATCGAGATTCAAAACTTCACATTCACAATATTTAATTAAGACGTTTTCCCCTACGTAGAAAAGCTAGAACATTCAACATCACCATCTACAAATTAGCCTGTACAGGTTCCACTGCTGTGCTCGATCCTAAGGAGGTTGGAGGACAATTATAATAGGGAAATATCCCTTAGTCATCTTTTGCGATACCCACGCAGAATTGTATTCTTACTCTGTCACCATACGGAATGTTTAACAATGGCCATTAATCTGCTAATGTATGGACGGATAAAGCAAACAATCGTCTTTCTGTGAGATACTCTGCTATGCAACTCAACATACATACATAACATAGGCTCACGTCTGATTACCAGGGGGATAGGCAAGGACAACAGAAAGCAACAAGTCAAATATAATTTATATAAGTACATATATCCGAGTTTATATTTTCATTAGGTATAAGTGAATTAATAATTTCAAAATATTGTTAAGTGAATGTATATAAAAAAGCTTGTTTATATGATAATAAATTAATTAGATTCCCTATAAAATATGTCATCATCATCATCACAACTCATATACGTCCCACTGCTGGGATCGAGCCTCCTCTACAATTGGAGGGAAATTGACCTACTGTACCTCGCTGGTCAGGAAGATTGGTGTATAATTTTATTTCGATATTTCCTTTCTTGCTTAGTTGTTATATGCATAAGATATCCCTTAGCCGTCATTTACGAAGATCCACGGTCAAGATAGGCAAGATAATGAATTGTATTGTTATTCCGTCACAACAGGGAACATAAAAATATTACATAAGAAAAGTATAAGTTATGGGTATTTTAATGAAAGTTAAATAAATGTATAGACTGCATGTAATCCAATGAAATTGTATGTCATCGGACATACGAGTATACCTACACTTAACTTGTTTGATACTTACGTTGTTCGCTATAAGTATTCTCAAGAAATATATTTTTAAGTTTCGCTACTATGAATTACTTCATGTATATGTATGAATTAGATAAAAAGCTATTATCATCATCAATATTTCAGCCTTTCGCCTTCCACTGCTGGACGTAGACCTTCTCCAAATAAGGCGATAATGCCGTAATCGCCTCGGTTGTCGATCGCAGTGAAATGTTATAATTTTCTCAGGAAATAGCTGCTGTTCATTTTCCTATTGGGACTATTAGTTGATTTTTATAACTCCTAGGGGGTGACGACACTTGTATTCTTATCCCAACGCTACACGAAGATTCTAATGCTATATCTGCCTCTTGTTCATTACTTAATGTTTATTATAGATTAGAACTAGTTTCTGCCGACATGCAAAAATTAACTTTGCCAACGTGAAATTTTATCCATATCTGTTCAATTATTAAGAATATTGCTAGATTTAAAACAGTAAAATGGAATTATTATTTGATATTATTATCCCAATAAAACATATTAACTGAATAAAAAGTGTCCTCTATCCATAAAGTGAGTTTATCCATGTGCCAATTTTCATCCAAATGTGTTCAACGATTTACGCGAGATCGAGTAACATCCGAATATCCAAAAAATCTTCACAAACTGTCACGTTTATAATATTGATGGATTAGATTCTATATACATAGACATATAGAACGTAGTCACGAAAAAGACATTAATTAAATATTAAGTTAGAATATATATAAATTAGCAAATATTACTGTGTTTGTTTTAGGTAAATGCGAAGAGTCAAATTACGCATACTTACGCAAAAAAAGCTGTGCTCTTTTCGTAGCAGCAAATATAAAAATTGGTTATAAAATAGAGTTTAGAGGATTAAATAGAATTAGTCTAATTAATCAAGTAATATATATTTCATTAACATTTTAATCAGATAATGTACAAAAGTTAATTGTGAATGCAAACTGTTAGGGTTTAATGAACATTATAAATATTAGTGAATCATCTTTTAATAATAAACGTGATCATAAAAATGTGTATGAATTATACGAAACTGTTTTAACTTATGTTTGTGTGTAAACTGAAGTTCCTGTAGCCGAAATTGTGTACTAAACGTGTATATAAAATATCAAGTCATTAGTCGCCTGAAGAGAATATTTCGGTAAGTTTAATATTAATTATATAACAAGCACTTAGGAACTTGACACTTTTCGCCTCTTATAAAATCTTTAACGATTTTTGAATAAAGCCTTGATAAGAATTACGAGTAGCTATAATGTCGTGCCTGTATCGTATCTAAGAATACTTAAATTATATTTTTTTGGATTTAAAATAATAAATAATCGTTTAGTTATTCGTACATATTTTTTAAAAGACTTACACCACTCAATAAAGTTTTAATTTGTGTACAAATTAACAAACATACAATATAGGGACACAAATTACATCCAGGTGCAGAAAAAAACATTTTGTCTCACAAAGAATTGTCCTAAGTGGGATGCGAACCCAACACTTTTCCCCAGTAGTCGTTGCTCAGGGCAATACATATCTAGAGTCATAGTCAATAGTTATATTTGTAGAAGCTTAGCCCAGAAACTCATTAATTATGATATTATTATTACTATATGAAATACATACATTACATTTCTAACATTTTATAGTACTTACATGACGTATTTTAATGTAGGCATCTTAAGATTGCAGTAGTTAACTAGATGTAGGTATTATCATCGTTATTATTAAATACAAGTGTGTAATTTTTCCATTACATCCTCATTATTTCAATAACTTTATAAAATAAATACTGAATTCTTTTTAAAAATTACAATATAAGCTTATTACTTTTAATATGAAGAAAAATTACACGCTCCTTTTGCAATATTTACAGGTATCCACATATTATTATTATACGTTCATATAATACATTTAATTAGTATACAATTATTCATATAAATACATTTTGTCTTAGAAAATTGTGATCTAATTTTTTAGTTGTGTCATATTTACATGTATAAGGAAATAAAACTACTTTACGAATTTTATCGCGTTTGTATTTGATTTTTGATTACCCGACGTTTCGAACACTTTACAGCGTTCATGGTCACGGGTGGACTAAGATGTCTCACGTCCAACAAGTTATCGTATAGGGGAGACCGGGGCTGGTAGTGACATTTTTTTACAAACTGCCATATTTTTTAATTGATTTGATTGTTTTACCTAGGTATAAGCTTGTTTGGTAAAGTAACTATTCAGGATCTTTATTTAAAATAAATGTTATGTTGTAGACTAATAGTGATGACATAACTGTGTGATTTGTGGAAAAAAAACCGTGTAACATTCAACCCCGTACTTGGCGCTGGTTGTTACACTGGGGTTTACTACATACTTTTACTACATATGGGTTTTTATTAGGAACAATCGTAATAATTACTTACTTTTCTTAATTTAAATAACATATGTCTAGAAAGCAGTCTTGCCTCATTACAACGAAAACATAATAATCTAAAATGAAACGAAAATACAAATTTAATATTTGTAAAAACAAAGTGAAGACTCTTGTACATATTCGTTAACAATACGTATGGCCTCGTCGAAAACTTGTCTATTCCTTTGGTAGCCGACTGAGAGAGATTCCACTGATATGCCCTTCTCTTTTGCTTCTTTTCTTTTTTTTAAGTATCTTGTTAGGGACATATGACATAATTCGAAGTCTTTTGCGATACTACGAACCTTTTTTCGTTTTGTCCTCCTCCAATATAGTTGCTGCTCGTAAATGTCTTTAGATATTTTCCCCGCTCAGTTTTTCGTACATACGACCTCATCCTATAAAAAAAGACATAATTATGTAACACAAATGATGTCACAACCTGCCCCGAGTAAATGTAACTTTTAGCCCCAACGCCAAATCTGACCATTTAAGGTTATGTAGTAAAAACATCAATAAATATAGCTGTAAAAACGTATATTCATTACAAAACGAAAGCATTAGGGAGTAAAAATCACAACAAGGACATCTCTGACATTATGAAACATAGCTTGTAAACTAATATTACTAAAAGTGTAAAATTTTACTAACCTGCAATTTTAATGGCGACATGCGCAGGCTCCTCTCACAAAAATGCTGGCGCCACTGGTTCTCGCAACACGCTAGCCGGCGGCGACGAGAGTATTTGTCTCTTTCTAAAGTTAATATTGCGCTCCCTGTTTCGCAGCCATTGCCACTATAACAACCTGCCCCTGTAACATCCAGCCCGGGTCTCCCCTACTGCAGAAAATTTATAATTATCTATATTATTATCTATAATATTATAATTATCTGCAGTAACGATGACTTGTTGGACGTGAGACATCTTAGTCCATCCGTGACCATGAACGGTGTAAAGTGTTCGAAACGTCGGGTAATCAAAAATCAAATACAAACGCGATAAAATCCGTAAAGTAGTTTTATTTAAAATGTATAATACTCGCGTAAACATCAGAAATCATTATGTATAAGGAATACATGGCAGAATATAAAACATTGCATTATTTTTTATCATTGCATTTTTTATAAAGATAATAAGTTTCGTTGTATCAGTTCGTACACGTCTCATTGTTGCTCTCGAGCCTCCTCCCCAATAGGAGGGCAATTGACCTACTATACCATGCTGGTCAGACATCTGTATACGGTTTTATTTAGAGTTGCCTTCTCCGGAAACTCCTTCTCTGGCACAGATGTTATATTCCTTAGTTGGTTTTTACGACATCCCCGGTCACAGGTAATGGTGAATTTTATTTATGAAATCCAATGTATATAACTTATTACTACACGGTATGGTTTTGTTATTGTGAAATATATACCATAATA
Source organism: Lymantria dispar (assembly GCA_032191425.1). Lineage (NCBI taxonomy): Eukaryota > Metazoa > Arthropoda > Insecta > Lepidoptera > Erebidae > Lymantria > Lymantria dispar. The sequence goes on along the minus strand of CM063452.1, from coordinate 21,916,737 downwards.
TTGCATCATTATTAATATTTGTTAGATGCATTATGAAGGCTTTTTGCCTCACCAATGATGAAAAGTAAGAAATTTCTTTTTCCTTTTAAAAATCATTCGATTCAAACGTCTGTATGAACTAAAGCGTATATTTATAAAAGTGTATAAATATATATTTACTGGGTTACAGTTATATACGTAATAAATGCCCTGGTAATAAAGTGCACGGATCTTCTAGTCAGTCTTCGATATCATCATCATCATGCTCTTATCCTAATTACTTGGGTTCGACCCAGTTCGTACTCTTCTTCCATCGTATATGATGCAAAAGTATTAACAATAGTTCCGTGATCTACGCCTACCTGACGTTAATCCTCCTTGGAAATAAAATGGAACACTAAAACTCTTAGTCGTCTTTTGCAATACCTTTGAGCAATGTTAGGGTTAATAGTCTACATCAGCCATGTCAAAAATACGTGTCAATAAAGCCCGCTTTTTTACAACTTTGATACGAATTTTAACAATCATGGCAACTTTAACAATCAATTCAATCGGTCCCGCCTACGAATTCAAAATTTAATATATGGCCCTCCGCAAAATTGAGTTTGCTACCTCTGGTCTACATGGTTGCCGCTACATAGCAATGTAACAACATTTAATTAATCTTAATCGAAGATCACAATTTTCTATTACATATTTTAGATGTAGTTTTAATGTCATTCATGTGCCCTTATTTTCTAGGTACGGCATGGAGTGCAACAAGTTTATTCATTACCGTATAACCGAGATATAGCCCGCTTGCAGCTTTTTGAGAGCTTATAATGCCAAGGTACTAAATTATTTGCATGTGCACGTATGTATATGTTTTTAGTTATTGATGTCATGTGTGAATTAACCTATTCCTTATTATGGCTTAAACGTATATATGTTCTGTATATGCCGTGCTTCGAAAGGTACGTAAAGTTTTTGTCTTCTTTTTCCCTAAAACCTGTCATTTTTTTTTATTGGTCTTCTTCTTTAGCCTATATATGTCCCAAAATTGACAAGAATTGATTAAAAAAGATCTATTATACCATGTCTGTGATACTACTTGGTACCTATAGGATTTTATATTTTCCTTCTCGTGCTAAGTTTCACCGATTTATGTCCGTATTCTTAAGAATAGAGGGTACAGAAAAGAATAGCCTGACTGGTTCTCCAAGAGATTACTAAGGAGCAAATTTTATCATCATAATAAGGGAATGTCGAAGAAAGTGAAGTGAAAGTCTCACGGATAAACAGCCAGCCTCATGGTGAGTTATAACTGCCAGTCATGGATATGTTACCAAGAGGGCAGACAGCCTTGGTCAGTGTGGTACTACCCTAGACGAGCCAGCGCATAGAAAATTAGCATAGTTTATATATAGAATATTTTATGCATAGTATATAGCAGAGTTTCTACTGGTGGGGCCACTCTGGTCCTATCGATGTACAGGAGACAGATTTGTCTCTTGTTATAAACGAAGTTTGTGTTTAATAGTGAAACTTATTTCGTTGGAATGAGGAACAGAAATGTTTACTGTACTAATTTGAAAAGGAAAATAATTTGTATATTTTTTTTAAGTTTCTAGAATTGAACTACATATTTATGTACAGTCCCGTCTCTAACGTCCTATATCGCCAATTTCATTAGAATATTTATCGTATTACAAATAACATAGTAACATTAATCTGTTTACAGTTTAGGAAGCCTAAATTTATCCCATAAATATTTATGATATCAAAACAAACGGAATCGTAGGGATGATTATTCTAAATAATAGTTTTGTAAATATAACTGTTTTGAGATGCTTAATGTAAATGTTCTAGATTCTTTATAGGTGTTTCTTAGGTGTGCTACTTAGGAAATCAAATGGTTTAAAATTTATTTTTGATCTCCTACGGTGGTATGGCCGAGAGGCCGACCGCGTGAGGAAAGACCGACGTTCTCCCCGAGGGGGGACGTCAGTTGATGGGAGGGTACCCCAAATGGGGGGTATTCCGTCGAGCCGACCACTGATGACAAGTTAACCCTGCTCTGGTGGTCGGCCCAACAACGAAGGCGACGTGCGCATCGTGGGTGGGTTGTAGGTGTGCGAGCTTACGCCCCTCTGTCGCCCCGTACGGAGTGGTGCGAGGAGCGCGCCGACGCAACAAACCCCTAAAAAAAAAATGGTCGGAATATATCGCCGGGCAGCGTAGAGGCTCATATCCATCTGAAAATCCGCTCTCCAACTTTTGCGGACTACAGAAACCCAGTCGGACAGACGGTGTTAATGGGTTTTCCCACTTCGCAATTAGCTATAGTCACTGGAAATAATACCGATATAGTCGGTAACAATGGACTTGCTCCTACTCCTATATATAAAATGTGCACACGTCAATCCTCTTATCATCTTTATTTTTGTCGTTATGCACATATGCCTAAGCCATATTTTACCTACGAACTTGCTACTGCTACTAATGGTCTGTTTGCTCAATTTCGTCACATGCTTTTTAAGTAAGGGTTATGAATAGTTAGTTTTATTATATACATAGTTTAGCAGTGTCCGGTTGTTTTTTTGTGGATTAAGGTCTCATCTAACCTCGCTCGGGATGACAACATGGGCTCCGACTGCCTATTTAGCTGACTTCTGCCGCTGTCTGTATTTGAATTAAGTAGTCTGCCTAATATCTTACAAGATCGTATAGATATATAATATGTTTGGCTCTGGACATTTATTGTTAAAGTTTATAATTCGTTGGTGCTACTAGCCATCAGGAAAACTGTTATTAGTGTATATATAGCCACGTAACTACAATATAATTACAAAAAAAAACCATGTCAAATGTTTATTTAAGGTGATTGTACAATAAAAGTAAATAGTAACATTGAATAATTCACTAAGGTAAACTTTATGAATCATATTCTAGAAGCCTTTATTTACAACCAGTTCAGAAATGTAACAATGGTTGTCGTGCCGCAAGCGAATAAACAAATAGTTTTATAAGTTATTACAATATCTAATCTTGATATAATCAATATCGTCGAATAAAATCGAATGGTTAAAGATATTCGTGACAGAAAACTTTAGTTAATAGCCGTAACAATAAAAAAAATATGAAAACGAATAGAAGTATAAAAGATTGCTATGCATTTTTTATTTTGATGCGTTGATGATCTAGTGATAAAAATATGCTATTGCTAATCTTCGAATCTGATATTTCTATAATTAATGGCAAATTATCTCTTTTTTGCCGTGTGTTAAGAATTCTGTCAAAACCATTTCAATTTAACGTAATTATCAAATGAATATATTATAACCATAAATACAAGTCGCACCTATAAGGAAAAATAATTGAAATTTAATGATACAAAATGTAATTTAGGCAAAGTTATTCGAGCTTATGTGTTGACTGTATTAAGTCATGTAAATATATTCCTTATTCGTTCATATTGATCGTATACTTTTAAAAAATAAATATATGTATATTATTTAAAATAATAATACTATGTAGGTCGGCGGGAGGGTCGAGCAGCGCCGTCGGTCTAGAGGAAGCTAGTGACGGCAGTGACGCAGAGCGCCCTCGCAAAGGCCACCATCTCCGAGTTCCTACACCAGCACTCCCAGGCCAGTAAGTACAATAAAGATGATAAATTATGATAACTATATGGTTTCTTTTAGACCTTTTATTAAATGGAAGACAAAAAAAGAACTTTTAATTTATTAAGGTATAGGTAAACTCAAGAGGGTTTCTTTATCATCGGCATTAGCAGACACGTCAGCCATGTTCATAGTCATTCGTCCATTTTAAGACGACCTTGCACCGGTCGTTGCATCTGATTTTCTTTTTCGCCGATGCTAAGAGCAAAATAAACATCGCCCGCTACTAACATTATATATTTACACTTGTTATGATAATCTGTTGAATAAGATGTGAATGATAGCCACCTTTGGCCTTGCAGTGAGCCCCTTTCATGACACCAATTTTTTTTCTTTAATTTACAATTTATCACTCGTTCGATTCGTTCAATACTCGCAAACAAAATTGAATGTATGTAGTTTGATGGGAACTATCTATTATATCTCTAAATGTAGGCCTCATAAGCTAATTCAAAGTCGCTCAGCGTGCTATGGAGTGGGCTATGCTCGGGATTACTTTGCTCGACAGAATCCGAAATACGGTAATTTGCAAGTGTAACCGACATAGCACGAAGAATTAACACGCTGAAATGGAAATGGGCAGGCCACATGCCACATCGCTCGTCAAATTGACAGCCGCTGGGGAAGAAAGGTTCTCGAGTGGCTACCATGTATCGGACGATGCAGTGTAAGACGCCCCTCACTAGGTGAAAGATGCTGCGCGCCGTTCGATGCAGCCGGCACAGGACCTCATTTTGTGACACATGAGGGAGGCGTAAGTCCAGTAGTAGACAGCAAAAGGTTGAATGATCTTAATGCTTTGTCGTATAACATTATATACTGCGGATGCCCTGGACAGTCTGCGTCAGAATTTGGTCCGGCCTATATATTGCCAGATATCAATGACCATTCTGACATCCAAATAAGCTTAAGCTAAATTAGTAATGTGTCCATAAACCAAATCAGGCTAAATAAGATAAAGCTAAATAAGAAAACCGATCCGAATGTATTTTTTTTAGTAACGAAGATAGGAGGATGACAAAAAAATATTTCTCCTACGCAAATGGTTTCACAAAGTGACACTACTGTACAAATACGAATATTATGTTAATACTAACAACCCGCCATCGTTTCGCTTCGGTTTCAGTCGCCTTAACCGCATAGGTTCCGTTCCCGTGGGAATACCGGGATAAATTATAGCCTAAGTTATTCTTTATATAGACAGCTATTTGGTAGTAAAATATTACTAAAATCGGTCCGACCGTTTTGAAGATTACCTAAAACAAATAGAGATTTTAAACTGTATTTTAGGCATAGATGTCGTGCAAATAACAGTGTGAGCATGAAAAAACCCCAGTATTTTGACATTACAAGCAAACACTTCAATTTTATTTATTTGTATAGATATAAATTTCATTAAATAGTAAGTGATCAGTTTCAAGATATCTTGATGACAGTAACAAAAAATAAATCTTTAAACCTGGACATCTGTGTTTCAAAAATATCTTATTCAATTGTTCTTAGTAAATATATAGCAAACAAAGTTTTACATTGAGATATACCTACTAACATAATATGTATTTACACTTTACCTATCTTATAATGTAAATATGGAACTGAAATTGTACAGATAACGTTGAGTTATTTAGTTTTCATCTGTTTCTATCGTGTTTTGATCGTCTCGGCATGTTAAATCTAACAGGCGTAAGAAAAATTTAAGCGTGAAATGTTCTATGTTTTCCAAGCATTTGAAGTATATAGTGCATGTGTTAGTTCAAATGGCAAATAAAGATGCCTCACCAAGTGTGACAAGGACAGTGCGATGGTCATTGAGACGGGATAGTTTGCCTTTAGCGAATATTAGACGAGCTCTACTTAAAACAAGTCGTAGTATCTCGCCTGATAATTTACTTTGGCGTCGTCGGTAAGTCATTTATTCATAGTAGTTTTCATTAATTGAGAAAAGAAAAGCTTTTTATTGCGACATTTGACTAATGGTTTATTATTTAGGTGTGGTGATGGCGTGAAAATACAATTCACCGCCCCCTCTCTTTCCTATAGGTGTCGTAAGAGACGGTTAAGGGATATAATAAACATACATCTATGCAAGAGAAGGCCCCCAAGCCGAGGTCCGTTCCCCACAGGGGAGCCCTTGGGCGATGTCGCTTAGCATACTTTTCTCCGGGTTGAGAGCCCTCAGCGCTCACCCATAGTCCACGTCAAGCTGTCAAGGCCATCTGCGGCCAACAGTTGGACACACACACAAAAAAAATGCAGGAGAAGGTAATCTTAAAATAAAACCCTATATCAAACCCGTCTGATTAACGTTATAATATTCATCTATTGTGGATGAGACGCGACCACAGCCAATGGTATATCCGTTGAGATGATGATAATGATTGGTATTTAAATCTCTGAATCTCAGTCGAAATGCTAAAAAAGATAAAATCAATAAACCACAGTTTATGAACTACTAGCAGCGCCCTGCGGTTTCACCCGCAGTTCCTCTTCCCGTGGGAATATCGGGATAATTTATAGCCTATGTGTTATTCTGATATTTAAGCTATATTATTGTAAAGTTTCATCAAAATCCATTCAGTAGTTTTTGCGTGAAAGAGCAACAAACATCTTCACATACTCATAAACTTTCGCGTTTATAATATTAAGTAATAAAGTAAAGTAATAAGTAATAAAGTAAAGAAGGATAAGGAAGGAGGTAATGTAAGCAATTGGGCATACTAAAAAAATGAGCACAAGATTCTAACGGTCTCTGTTGACAGTTATGTATCAATTTAGTAAGAATTATTTCTTCAAATCTTAAAATACAATTACTAATTATAGATAACTTAGTAATAATGTGTCTAATATTGTTGTATTACATTATTACTAAGTTCTGTGTGTGTGTGTTAACTAGAGTTATATAGATGAGTTGTATAAATTCTTGTGATATTTTACAAATTCAAATAAGTTGTATATCATTAAGAGATTTGTTATAAACTGTGTTGTTGCATTGATAAAAATACAGCCATCTGCAGCTAACAGCTGTACACGCCACACAAAAAGTGATAAACATACAATCCAATCCGAACCGTCACAACGAGGAGATATAAGTGTGATATTGAGATTAGTTAGTGCAAATATTTAAGATTTAATTATATTTAAAATGTAAATACCAGACGTTGGCAGAATACCAGTGCTATTTCTTTAAAGAGTACTTCTCTTTCACGAGCTGAGCCAATAGACTTTTGTTCCTCGTTAAAATTAAATTATTTGATGTACGAAGTTCGTTTCTTTAGTTATGTTTCTTATTAGATTTAACGAGAACAGAATAAATATTTTTCTTTCTTTCTAATGTTACTGGAGAAGTAATTAGTCAAATAAAGATGTTATAGTAATCTGTGGAAGTTTTATTTTTCGCAGTAGGTACCATATACACAATTGAATTTATATTTAAATAAGCATATTGATACATACTTTTTCATATTTGGCAAATTATCTACCTATATTAACATTTTAAAACCGAAAAACTTCTGACTCATAATCAGATATGACAAATATTTATGTAAATTTATTTATCTATATAGGTAAAAATACCATCCACTGACTGATTCATCACGATATTTCCGAAACCATAACGGTCCGATTTACCTCAAGTTTTGTAGAGGTGCAATCTGTGCTCAACATTGACGCATACCTACTAAGAATAGATTTTACCAAAATCCTAAGCATAATTAACAAAGAACTCCATGCCCTAGTAGACTTTTCTATTGTAGCTGTTGCTATTATAGTTGTTATCGTAAATAATGACATTTAAAATTTTGCTATGGTAACTATTGCAAACGTAAATGTTGCTAAATAACTGTTGTGAAATCTTTAACATTTTCAATTATAATACATAGGATATTTTTTACAATGAAGTTAGAATATTTCGCAAAAACTATCATCATACAGCTCATATACATACCACTGCTGGGCCCAAACTTCATCCATAATGGAAAGGAAAATTAACACTATCAGAGGGCTTGGTTTTATTTAGAGTTTTGCTACTATCGCATATATCTATGCCCTTAGGCTTTTGCGACACCCACATGCAATAAATGGGGTAGTAAACTGTATTCTTACTCGGTCATCATACAAAATTTTTGCCAAATTGGGAAATCCTTTTAAGAGCTTCCCTTGCAGGCGCTGAGAGTTAAATGTACCAATAATAGCCTCTCTCTAACCCTCTCTTTCTCTTATGTGACGAAAAGGAAGTTGCGAGGGTGAGCCAGTATTAAATATAAATGTCAGGGGGTGAAAGGGGGTGAAAAAGCGGGCAAATTTTGTATGGGAATACAAATCAAATTTTGCATAAATATTCTTTAACAGAATTGATAAAAGACGTATTTCGTGTTTTATTGAAATTCATCCCCGAACAGAGTTAAAAAGGGGTAGAAAGTTATTTTGTGGGTGGTTTGCTTCCAAGTTGATATCAATACTTCTTAGTGTTTTTGATTTAAATAACATTTTATTTTGACACATTTTTGAAAACTCAATTCGATTTTATTCAAAAACCGGCTAAGTGCGAGGCGAAGTCGCGCACGAAGGGTTCCGTACCATTATCTATAAAAACAGTAAAACAGTCATGTTTGTTGAATGGGAACCGCTCTTAAATATTTTTATATTTGATTTTTTTTATTTTATTATTTATTTCTAAAGTGAATATACAACTAAATATTCTGAATATTTCAAGCGCCTACCTGTGGCCGTTTTCAATATCGAGCAAAAAGTAGCAAAATAACCACATTTGTTGTATGGGAGCCCCCTTAATTATTATTTTAGCGTATTTTAGTAGTTGTCGTTATAGCGGCAACAGAATTACATTATCCGTGAAATTTTCAACTGTTTAACTGTTATGGTTCATGAGATCCAGCCTGGTGACAGACACGGACGGCTGAACGGACAGCGAAGTCTTAGTTATAGGGTCCCGTTTTACCCTTTGGGTACGGGGCCCTGAAAAGGTTGAATTTACATAAAAGCTTGGTATAATGTGAAAACTCTATAAAATTGGAATGTCTCGAAAGTCATAGTGCTATGTCAGTACGGTATTTGAAGGTTTCTAAACGTACAGGGCCATCGATAGATCCACTCTAGCGTACGGCCGTCAACATCGCGTCAACGAGCCGGGGAGTAATCCCTTAAAAATGCTCACGAAAGCAGTATCGCCTGTCGAGTTCTAGGCCCAAATGTTTTATCTGGGCTTTGACCATGAGTGGAACCGAATTAACGGCATTTGAGGTGATGATGGATGGTCAGTCACATGGTCTATGAAACCGTAAATCATTTGTTTTATATTGGGCCACTCTAAGCGGCAGCGCGTTTCATCGAATCACCATCACGAGTGTGATACCAAACTTATCGCCTATTATCAGAGAGGGTCTAATCTTAAATCAAAGGTACCTGCGCCCAACAGTTTGACACCAGCCTTAGGTATCGAAGCACCCCCTAATAACAGAGTGCCTCCCTGGTGTACCAGAACGACAAACTATTAAATACGTTGACGAGATCCAAACACACCGCCAACAGCACTCCTCCGCCAGTGACCACCTTCGTAACCACGGGCTGCAGGCGTAGAAAAGCCGCGACCGTCTGACAGAAACCTAACTGGGTATTGGACAGACCGCTAAGGTGCTGGGTGATGCGAGCAGTCAGTATCTTCTTCTCTTGACTAGCTTGCCTACATCATCCAGCAACACGATGGGCCTATAGACGGGCGTGAACGCACTACACATTATCTTATCTGTGATTGCCTCTGCTACACATGATTTCTACGCGGACGAAGTCGCAGGCAAAACTAGTTATTTATTATATTGTAATAGGTCGCACTTTGAAGATAATAATATTGTTATAATTATAATACCTACAAAGATAATATTGTTTTAAGTGTAGGTACCTATATACATTACTGATTATTTGTTATGTTAATGATTATGAAACTGCTAATAAAGTTTATCAGTAGTTTAAATTTTAATATACCTAAAGAATAATAATCGGAAATATTTTAATAGAGTATGTCGCTGACCTTTCGCTCTCGTGCAACGATTACAGTAAGTGTATTGACGATATCACAACTAAAATACGCAATTTCCAAAAAAAATCACCGTGGTATCTGCATCTTAGCCCATAGGTATACGTTCCACTATTGGGCTTGGGTCTCCTCTACTGCGGGTAAAAAATTTACTTACTATGCCATGCTGGTCAGACGTGCGTGTGTATAGTTTCTTTTCGAGTTATCCTTCTCTTGCGTAGATATTGTGTGCATGCTATCTCCCTTAGTCATCTTATACGACAGCCACGGCGTGATACAGTAAAACAAAATAAATAATTCAGACTTGTGTCCAAGTTCATGTATAATGTATAAATAAATACGCCATATTGAAAAGACTTTATTAATTACCATAACAACATCAATGTTCTTAAAAACTATAATTAGCTTTTTAAATAAAACTACTTTACGGATTTTATCGCGTTTGTATTTGATTTTAGATTACCCGACGTTTCGAACACTTTGCAGCGTTCATGGTCACGGGCAGACTAAGATGTCTCACGTCTGACAAGTCATCATTACTGCAGAAAATTTATAATTATCTACCCGATACAGAAATTAGTTATTAAATATAAAAATCAAATACAAACGCGATAAAATCCGTAAAGTAGTTTTATTTAAAATGTGTAAGTGTAATACTCGCGTAAACATCAGAAATCATTATATAATTATCTTATTAGGTATGTTTTGTTTCGTTGATTTCGAATTATAAGTATTTCTTCGCTTTTCGAGTTTGAATAGTTATAAATCTTCATGAAACACGACGGTTTCATCGGTTCAATCTCTTAGTTTCCGTGTGGTGAAGGAGTAAGAATATAATTCGCCACCCTCTCTGTTATCCGTGGGTGTCGTAAAACGCGACTAAGGAAATAAATATGCATATAACATCTATGCAATTGAAGGCAAACTCGAAACAAAACCTTATACCAACACGTATTCGAGCTTAAACGATGATGAATTCCTTAGTTAACTTGTACGACACCTGTTTCTTCTAAATACATACATCATTACACATAAATTGAATTTTCTAATTATTCTTATGAAATAGTTCATTTACAAATGAAACTTAATCTTTAATTAAGAACTCATCGTCGCTCTTTGGTTTGGAAATCATAATTAATGAATTTGAACCGTTGCCAAGAGATTTCACTTGTTCCTCCAAAATAACGAACGACAGTTATTTGTAACTATGGCTAATAATTAGATATGGTAAATGCCACGTCAGTTAAGCGGAAAATGTCTGTATGCAGCCATTATCTGATTCATGCGGAACATTACCACCGTTTGAGGATCAGCAACTTGTTACTGCACTTCGTTTCGCATGCAACAGACTTGAAGCGCCCGTACTGCCTTTTTTCCTTTCCTGTCTTGATTCCATTACCTTCATTCCTTTTCCTATTACGATAGGCTATGATCTACTACTATAACTAAGTCAATCTCTTGGTAATAAAGTTGGAGGGAGGAAGCGTTATTCACCACCCATAAGGTGGGCTGCAAGCACCAAAGGCATTGAAGACAATACTTCAGGTCCTTCTTCTATAGTTCATATATGTACCGCAACTGTACGTGAAACTCTACAGCAATGGAGTAAATAATAACTTCAAATTTCCCTTTTCATTTTGATGTTAACAGTTGCATTTTGATTGTAACTCCTTAGTGAGCTGTTATGAATTCGTGGGGACAAAGAAGATTTGGTGATGTATTCGCATATGCACTTAAATCCCTATCATAAGGAATTCAAACTCAAACATTTTTAAGATTTGATATTTATCAACTGCGTTGCCATTTTTAAGAATTACTGTAGATCCTGGCTTACAGGAGTTTAGGATAGTAGAAATTTGTGTTGGGATTGGTTCCAATCTCTCCATCACGGTCGTAGCTATCTACCCTCATTAACTGTCGCCGTATACATTAGATACGCAACAATATTACTCTGTTTAAGTTATGATTTTTTCATGTGACGAAGTGAGAATATAATTCACCATCCCCTTTCTTGCCCGTGGACGTCGTAAAAGACGACTAGATGACTTATAACATACAGATAAGATGCATGAAAAGAAAAACTCGAAATAAATCCCTATACCAACACGTCTGACTAGCGTGGTATATTGGTCAATTTTCTTCCCATTGTGGAGGCGGCTCGAAGCCAGCAGTAGGACGTGAGCTGTGATGATGATGAAATTCACAATTTTAGTACATATCTATTTATTAGTGTTCTGAAATACTGTAACATAACTAGGTTTATCTAATCCTTGAATGTTGTTATTATTTTGGATTGCTGCGAACGAATAGCAGTTGAATAGCAGTGTAAGAAAAAATAATAATTATAACAATAAATTCAGTCTAGATTATGCAGTTGCGGATCTACGATCGTTTTTCCTTCCTATTCAGCATATGTGATTCATAATTTTATTTTTACAGGGTAAATATCCTTAAAAATGTTCAATATAAATCAATTGAAAATGTTTTTTTTATAGTAAATAGAATACAACACATTTTAAACTTTCAACTTAATTTGAGAGCCTGCTTAAATTGAGTGGACTAATTTAGAATGAATGTTAAATTTAAATAGCGATGGAATTAATAGTTATTATTTACAATTCTATTTAAATTTAAGTAACAATTAATGACTTTCATTTTAAATTGACGACATATTGAAAGTAGCAGGGAACCTTCGGATGCAATTGGCACGGGCTCCGTCTGAGTGGCATACTCTTGTGCACGCCTATGTTCAGCAGAGAACGTTTACGGGCTAGATGGATTGATACAAATAATAAAATAAATTGTCTTTTTTCTTTAAACCACGCATTTATACTAAAAAACAAATTCTGAAAGATCTCACTTGAGATTATTTTGAGAATATTTTCAGGACATTTTACCGGGTTGGAGAAGGCTTAAAAATCCTGAAAATGGTTTACTTAATTTTGTTATATTATAAAACAGCACCCTGCATTAAAAAAATAATCATTGTATTGCAAGGGTTTTTACAAATACTATATCCAAACTCAGAACAACAATTTATGGATCGCACAAAGTATTTTTAGTACAAGTAGATTCCGACCCGCGTCACTGGCTCGGTCGGTATTTCAACCACCTGTGTAGTCAAATTAATGGTTGTCATCTTACAAAGTTATATGTAGGTAGGATATTCAGCAATCACGAAACAGTACCGTGTCATTTAAGGTTTATATTACAATGTAAATATAAATGTTATCAGATAATTAAACAGCTGAATATTAAACATTACATTATTCGAACCCGAGAGATATCAAATGCAATCCTTACTAATATTATATTGCGAAAGTAAGTTTGTTTGTATGTTACGCATTCACGCTTAAACCACCGAACCGATTTCAAAATTTTTTTCACCAATGGAAAGCTATAATATCAGGGAGTAACATAGGCTATATTTTAATCCCGGTATTTCCACGGGATCTTGAACTACGCGAGTAAGGCGATTGAAACCGAAGCGAAGCGAGGGCGGGTTGCTAGTATAGCTATATATCATTGGCATGGTTAATTTATTAATTAGAATGTAAAACTTATACTTTGACCACTAAAGTATTCGTATCGTTATTGAGACCAATTTGTATGAGATTTGGAGCAGCGCCTCTATCGGACGATAGGTGCACTGTCTTAAATCCATACAATCTCGTCTCGTATTCGTAACGTTATGCTACGAATACTTTGACGCAAAATATTCGTGTTAATCCCACTGATGCATTCGCGTTTATTCATTAATACGCTAGGGAATTATGGCGCAACCTGGTTGGAAATAATTTTAGTAGTTAGATATGTTGAAGTATTTTTTCTTTTTTTTTTTATGGGTGGGCTATGGTAATAGCACGCGCGGTCCAGTCCGTCCGGGGCGATGAAAGGACGGCGCGCGGGCCAATAACCCACCCGTACCCACGTCACCTCGTTGTTGGGCCGACCACCGGAGCAGATGTGACTTGTCGTCAGTGGTCGGAGATATGTTGAAGTATGAACATCACTTCTGTATTAACTTTTTCCCTCTCTATCTATATGAATCCTAATGTCTCTAAAAGCTTTCTCTACCACTACCATAGGAAGGTTATTTACTAAACTATTTTACGCTACCTGCAGATTGGCATGGGATTTTATTTAGTTTTTCAGATTTGTCCAGGTTTTGCATGATGATCTTGTCTTCTGTGGAAGTCTACTTCTATTCAGTCTATTCATTAATATGTGTATAATATCTATGTAGGAGAAGAAAAACTTGAAATAAAACACTACATCAACTAGTTTGACCAGCGTGGAATTGTAGGTCAATTCTTAATTCATGGAAGACTCATGCTAAATACAGTATAGTCTGTAGAATTTACTAGCGATTACAAGTCAAAATGTAGGTATATTAAGTCATAAGGGTAAGCTACCCTTTAATGTGCTATGGCTTGAAGACACACTGCCTTAAACGTTCGGAGCGACGAAAGGACGGACAGATTCTTCATAACGTTCAATACTACTTCTCACCACCAATTGTACCTACAGGCTATCGGTACTGATTCGGATACTCAATCCGTCGACGCGACGACAAAAAAAAAATGCACCGGGATGTCACTCTCTCGCGGTCGGCCTCCCTCTGTGTAACAGTGTACACCAAACAAGTCCGAGCAACCGATGTCTCCATTTTTCTTCTCTTCGAAGATTAGACCTTACAAAATGGAATGGAGGAGGTAGTCCTCAATTTCACTGTATGGGTTTTCTTGTATATATGTTACGAGATCATTGCGCTAATTATAAACTGATTTGATGTTTTTTTTTTTAAATAGTAGATCATACTTTGGAGGTGGTTCTGTATAAATTTGATCATGACCAGACCAGTAATGTTTGAGTTATTCTTAATAATGTGTATTTGGTTCATCTCGACTACATAGTTTTGAAGTCGGTTTTTATTTGTTAAAATTTTCTATTATTTTGAACTAATAAAAACTAAACTATAAAAGTTACAGCTTATATTTTTTATCATTTTCTCTTCTATTTGCCATTTATTTGTGACTATGTCAGGAATTCAGGTGCCTGTTATATATTCCAGTATTTTTAAAACACTTTCTCAGTGATCGGTAACATACTTCAGTTAAAGTATTTACACTGAATCTCATTTTAGATCAACGCGATCGATCTTTGTTTTTGCTCTAGATTTTTCACTAAAATAAACTTCAGGCAGCGATTTCATGGATTTTTGATGTTAGATGTATATTGATAAGGCCAATATTACTGATAGTTTTTTTCGTGGTGGCATTACGTTTTCCACTATGTTTCGGCAGGATTAATTATCTGGCTTGTCTATCTTAACTACTACGCTATCTCAACATTATCATCATCGCAGCCCACATACGTCCCACTGTTGGGCTCGGGCCTCCTCCACAACGGGAGGGAATTTGACCTACTACACCATGCTGGTCAGACATGTCGGTTTTTTTTTTTTTATGGGTGGGCTATGGTAAGCGCACGCGCGGCCTAGTCCGTCCAGGCGATGAAAGACGGCGCGTGGGCCCATAACCCACCCGTACTCACGTCACCTCGTTGTTGGGCCGACCACCGGTAGACATGTTGGTATAGGGTTTCATTTCGAGTTTTCCTTCTCTTGCACAGATGTTGTTTGCATATTGTATCCCATAGTCGTCTTTTACGACATCCACGGACAAGATAGTGGTGAATTGTATTCTTACTCCGTCACCACACGGGAAGAAGAAGAACTATCTGTGTAGTCAAAACTTTAATAACTTTAGGTTATTTTCCTCTGTGGGCATATTTCATGTCGATCGGATATTAGAAAATCAATTTATTCATTCATCAACTAATTGGACAAAAGAAGGATGATAATGATACGCTTACGATATAATATGGCAATTAAAAATTGGTTAACTTGGCAATGTTCTAATTTACTCATGGTGAATAACTTCCCTTCAAAGTGGGCTATTATGTCGTTCTCATTTAGAGTTTGTAGTAGCCCTGTTGAATGAACGTGCCTCCAATGTCACGCTATATTTTCCATTGACCGTCTTTTCAACAGACCTCACAACTTTTTTCTAAGTGAACCGATTTAGATGATTTTTTTTTATTTGAAAGCCGGTGCCGTGGCCCTTTTTGAATTTTATCAGGATTTGATTTTTATTAATTGCCAATGTAAAACTTTTACTATTAGTGCCTTTTTTAATTTAGAATAATCTTTATTGAAGTCAATTGTTTTTGTTAAACTTTGAATTATATAAGAAGGACTTTCGTAGGCAGGGATACCTCTTATACTGACCGAGATATAACGGGGTTAGAAAAAAGAATATGTTGAACCCATCTTTCACTCTCTACAGAAGGCAAGCGGAAGGATCACTGGAAAACATTCTCAAGCATACCTATACTACATATCATGCTGGAACACTAATCTTTCAGCTCCCACGACAAATAAGAAATGGTAATATACTACATTCCTAATCCGTCACCACACGGGCAAATAAAATATGTAATGCAAAGCCCCGAGCGGTTTGATAGGGTTATGGCAGATCTTTAAATCAGTTTAAGGAGATTTTCTCTCACGCTAGAGAGTGACTGGTGACAGTGGCTGGCAGAGACTTACCTCTGGCATTGCTAAGGTGTATTAATAGTAGTTACGACTTACTATCAGAGGGGATGCTTCTTTGTCTGCTACCAAAAGAAAATGTAAAAAATATCCTACTAATATTATAAACGCGAAAGTTTGTGAGTTTTTATGTGAGGATGTTTGTTGCTCTTTCACGCAACAACTACTGAATAGATTTTGATGAAACTTCATAATAATATAGCTTACATATCAGAATAACACTTAGGCTATAACTTATCCCGATATTCCTACGGGAAGGGGAACTATGCGAGTAAAACCGCAGGGCGCTCCTAGTCTTTTATATAATTCTTCTGACTGAACTGAATCTATCTCTAACTGAATTCCTAAACAACTGGACTGATTGGGATGAAGTTTAATGTGGATTTTCAGTGTATTTCATAAAATAGCATCTAATAGATAGCGTCATGATCTTTCGCGTCTTTATGGAAAAGCACACAAGCTAAACAAACAAAATTTGTATCGTTAATAGTTATGATTTGGCGTTTTTTAATATTTTTTACAATACGGTCATATCAGCTAGTAATAAATAGACCTTGAAACAACGAGGAGACTATAAAATAATATAATACTTAATTAATAAAATTGCATCTGTAAATTTCTGTACAATAATGACGGGATGGTTCGTCTTATCTGTGACAGGAAAAGAATTGTTGCGATTCCGCAACACTATTTTTATAACAACATACATCCGACGCTTTATTTCTCATTGAGGAAAAAAAACATATGAAAAAAATGGATCATAAGTATAATAATGTTATAATAGATTTATTTGACCCCGTAGACATTATTGGCATTACTGTTGCTAATATCTTAGGAATATTTATGTCCACGGTCTTAACAGATACTGTTTGAGCCCGTTACATACAGATTCCTTATAACAAGGTTGTTGTTAATCTGTTTTGTAAAGGACTAAGACGTAAATTTCATAGTAAATAAATTGCCTTGCTAATAGTGTTAGACTAAGAGGGGTGACCACTGTCTTTCGTCTCATGACTATCGGCTTATAACAGTGAATGTCGATAGGCTGAAGATAATGTAACGATTGACCGCCGTTTGTTAATACTTATTGAATAATTAAGAAACTAATACAAAACTTAGTAATAAGAGTGGTAGGACCACACTGTCGACAGTTATCCGTCTACAGTCGCGGGCCGGTCCGTCCGGGGCAGTACCACACTCTCGCAGAAAATCGACGTCTGAGTAGTAGCGATTTGTTACTGCGCTTCGTTCGGTGAGCGAGAGAGCCGGAAGCCCAACTTTCTGAAGGTGTTTGCGTGTGGAGGGTTTTGGTGGTGCCCTTGGTATCACCGAGCCTCAATGCACGCATTCACACTCCCTTCACTTTCTTCGCGGTAGGCAACGGCCTTGTAAAGGTCCATGAGCGGCAGCAACACTTACCATCAGGTGTACTCTTGCTTGTTTGCCACCGTTTGCAGTAAAAAAAAAAAAAATAAGAAATGTGCCTATAAAAATATAATAATGATTTCTGATGTTTACGCGAGTATTATACATTTTAAATAAAACTACTTTACGGATTTTATCGCGTTTGTATTTGATTTTTGATTACCCGACGTTTCGAACACTTTACAGCGTTCATGGTCACGGGTGGACTAAGATGTCTCACGTCCAACAAGTCATCGTTACTGCAGAAAATTTATGATTATCTACCCGATACAGAAATTAGTTATTAAATATTGACCCACATTTTGATACAAAATTTATTGCCAGTGTAAGAAGAAAATGATTCTATATGAAAAAATTATTTTGTATATGGTTAGTAATAATTAAACATTAAAATTAATAGTAATTATATTTAAAAACTAACTAATAATCTAGTATACTACCACCGGATCGGAACACGGTCACACTGAGAAAGATCCGGCAAGAAAACTCAGGTAACATGATGTTAAATTTATGTTAATTTTGAAGGCGGCTTACTTTATGTTACTAAAAGGTTTTAATTTATACAATTATCTTTAGTTATTATTATTGTGGGTCAAATCTATACAATATGAGCTCACGGTGTCTTGCAGTCTTGTGGTGGTCTTTTTGGATTTGTTTTTAATAATGTTTATAACAGGATCCCAGATTGATGGTAACACCTTATCAAGCTCACCTGTCACACCCAGGTTCTACAAGCGGTACGTAGATGACACTTTCACAATATTACCCACAGACAAAATAACCATATTCTTAAACCATCTTACTGCTGGGTGTTACCATCAAGCTGGGATCTCCCCAGCTTGATGGTAACACCCAGCCATCCTCTCTATTGAAATTTTGCTTTTTTTGTGTTTTTTAATCTCAATAGCCTCGCGTACCATTCTAGGCAGGTATCGGTGTTCTTTTGCGAGGATTTGTGGTTTATCAAACCTGATGTTATGGTGGGCGCGGTTCTGACTATGTTCACAGACTGCAGTCCTAGTGTCACGGCGGTGCTTCACATCGCCTATGTGTTCTTTGATCCGAGTTCTTATGGATCTCTTTGTTTGTCCAATGTAAGAGAGACCACAGTCACAGTCAAGTTTATATACTCCTGTATCTTGTAAAGGGATCTGGCACTTGACAGGTGGTAAGAATTGGCTAATCCTCTTCAATGGCTTAAAATAAGTTTTAATGGAAAAGCGTTTCAGGATGTAGCCCATCTTGTCAGTGACTTCTTTGACATAAGGTAGTACTGCAGGGAGGCGCTCAACTGTGGGTGGTTTCACTCGGTCTCTGCGACGTGGGCGAGGAACTGGCAGGTTGTTTGCACGTAGCACCTGCTTGACATGCTGCAGCTCCCCAGCCAGGTGTTCATCGTCACAGATTCCTCATGCTCTCTGTAACAAAGATTTACACACGGTAGCTAACTGTGAAGGGGGATGATGAGAATCACCGTTCAAGTATCTGTCTGTATGTGTTGCCTTACAATACACTGTATGACTCAAGGTGTTATTAGGGTTACGTATAACCAAAATGTCTAAGAAGGCTAAAGAGTTATTTGACTCCAGTTCCATAGTGAATTGAATTTTTGGATTAATGGAGTTAAGATGGTTTAGGAATATGGTTATTTTGTCTGTGGGTAATATTGTGAAAGTGTCATCTACGTACCGCTTGTAGAACCTGGGTGTGACAGGTGAGCTTGATAAGGTGTTACCATCAAGCTGGGATCCTGTTATAAACATTATTAAAAACAAATCCAAAAAGACCACCACAAGACTGCAAGACACCGTGAGCTCATATTGTATAGATTTGACCCACAATAATAATAACTAAAGATAATTGTATAAATTAAAACCTTTTAGTAACATAAAGTACGCCGCCTTCAAAATTAACATAAATTTAACATCATGTTACCTGAGTTTTCTTGCCGGATCTTTCTCAGTGTGACCGTGTTCCGATCCGGTGGTAGTATACTAGATTATTAGTTAGTTTTTAAATATAATTACTATTAATTTTAATGTTTAATTATTACTAACCATAAACAATATATTTTTTTCATATAGAATCATTTTCTTCTTACACTGGCAATAAATTTTGTATCAAAATGTGGGTCAATATTTAATAACTAATTTCTGTATCGGGTAGATAATTATAAAATTTCCTGCAGTAACGATGACTTGTTGGACGTGAGACATCTTAGTCCACCCGTGACCATGAATGCTGTAAAGTGTTCGAAACGTCGGGTAATCAAAAATCAAATACAAACGCGATAAAATCCGTAGTTTTATTTAAAAATATAGTACATAAGAATGAATACCGTGTTGTGACCGAGTAAGAATACAATTCACCATCTCCCCTCTTTCCCGTGGGTGTTGTAAAAGGCGACTAAAGGATATCTTGTACATGTAACAACTATGTAAGAGAAGACAAACTGGAAACAAAGCCCATATACTAACCTGTCTGACCAGCGTAGTATAGTGGGTAAATTTCCCTCCCAATATAGAAGAGGCTCAAGTCCAGTAGTGGGGCGTATATAAGCTGTCATGATGATGAGTAACTAAGTTTCTTTGCTAACAGTGTTAGATAGGGCTAAAGGGCGTGACTATTGTCTTTTTTCCTTTAAATATGTCGCTTATATCGGCTTATAGCTGTGAACGTCAATAGGTTGAAGAGGATGTAACGATTAGTTGTCGAGTGTTAATACTATACTACTACTAGTGAAAATTAATCTACGGTGTACCGTGCTGCTCAGACGTGTTAGCATAGGGTTTTATGTCGAGTTTTCCTTCTCTTGCATAGCCCCATAATAACTCCATATTATCAAAACTTAGTCGTATTTTACGACACCCACGGGTAAGAGAAGGGGTGATAAATTGTATTTATACTCCGTCACCACACGAAAATTAGATATGATTTTAAAATAACGGATATCAAAAATGTTATGACAGTCACTGGACGCGGTGTTGAGACCTACAACATATTTAAGGTAAAAGCACCAGTATTGACCATTTAAAGGCATAAAAATTCCTTTTTTATTGCTCAATCTTAATTTTCACCCGAATTCAATAAGTGTTTCTTTTTCTGAACTCTGTGGAAGTTTTTCAACGGCATTAAACTAGTTATTTTGCTTGTAAAATAATGGAATAGCATAAAAACAATAAAATAAAGCCTACAAGTTGAGAATCAGTAGTTGACCACCCAACATATTGACTTTGTAAATAAAATTCATATTTCACATACAACGTTACTTTAATTAATCCCAAACAAATAAAAAAAGCAAAACATTTACTAATAGTAAATGGTTTCAAAATCACTTAATTCAGTTAAAATTTGAGTTTAAAATTTTACAATCCTTAAAAAATGATAAGAAAATTCAAATTAGATCTTTAGAGTGCACCACATGAAAAACAATTGGAGTGCATTTGAAATATTAGAAAAATAGAGGATGCATGGTTTGCACGATTCGGTGACTAGATAACAGCATCGACTAATTAATATGGAATTAGTTTAAAAACACGCCGTCAATTCTATTTTACCGATTTATCTGCGTTAGTGGTCAACCACTGGTACATGATACTCTTACCTTACTTAGAAAAGTTAAAGACAGAGTTAGAAAATAATGATACCCATTACCTCCTATGCAATACAAGAGAGCGTTATGAGTTAGCCAGGAGAGCGCTACTCTTCTGCTGTTCATTTAACCGGTCTTTACAACTCCCATGGGTAAGTAAAGCGGTGGCGACATATTTTATTCTTAACCCGTCACCACACAGCCTCATATTCAGCACATTTATAAATTTATTATGTACAATTGAAGTTTATAATTTTATTGTGTAATTATAATTAGTTTTATTAGCGGACACGTACAATTAGTTCATCTTTATGGATTATGATTTTTATAATAGGCCATCATCACGAACCCTCAAGCGTGATTTGAACTCGTTATATTTTCATTACAAGCCTTGAAATATCATGCGATATTTGAAAAAAATACTATTTCCAAATTCAAAATGGCAAAGTTATAGATTATAAAAGACATAATTCGAAGCAAACAATTGCCAGTCTTTGCATTCTAATTTTAAATATATAAAAAACCGCCTTGTACAAATCGGTCTCACAACAAAGCGTCTATTTTTAGAAATAATTCAAGGTTCTCTCAAATAATTTCCTAAAAGAAACAAGGGAGGATAAATAAATTTAATACATACACTCGGCATTTTAATTCAATAAAATTTATTTAAGATCTTTGTATGTGCTGCCATTACTAAAATCGATTAAACAAAATAAAAAAAAATATCTTTAATTTTTAGCTTAGTTTTAAATGAAAATTTTTTGATTATTCAAATTTGAGAATGTGGTCGTTGTTGATTAAGCGATAAAACTATGTCGAATGAGAAAGGAACGTATCACTTATGAACGTGTTACATAGGTACTATGTAAACAAGAATACATAAAATCCATTAGAAGCTACTAGTATGTACTATAATCTTACCTAAACATTTTATGGGTTCCTTAAGAGCTTACTAAAGGCTTTAGATATACCTAGAACATTCCATATAATTTCTATTTCTCTCTAGTTAATAATAAATGCCCAAACGGATCGTTAGTAAGACAAGCGAGTGATCGTAAAACTTTAGCTTCATCACCTGTACGAGAAAGTAGACATGCATTTTCAATATATTTTTATGAAAATCACGACATTATTGCAAACATTTTAGTAGCTTTAATCATATAAACAGTGATAGTTTTATATGTAGTTATACAAAATCTCATTCGTAACTACATTTAGTTCATGTACCTACCTAATTGACACAGCGTTGACCTTATATAAATCTTAATCAATTTAAATAGAGTTCGGCGTCTGAAATCGGTGCAGTGAAGTCGTGTAAATCAATTCTGTATTAATGCACTGTCTTTATTATTTTTGCTATATTTGGAAATGTTCTCCACATTAAAATATTAAAAAAAAACTTATACTGTAAAATTAAGAAGCTCCTGCTTCTGTGAAGCGGTTTAAATGTTGTTTATTTTGATCTAAGATTAAAGTCAATTAATTCCTCACAAATCCATTATTAATGGATTCTTATTACGCATAATAATGTAAATGATCAACAATCAGGATAAGGTACTATATGTCCCACTGCTAGGCTCGAGCCTCTTCCATAATGTGGGAAATTGACCTACTATACTACGCTAGTCAGAGGGTTTGGCATAAGGTTAAGGTTTAAATTGTCCTTTCCTATCTTGCATATGATTTATGTTACCTGCGTATTGTAATCCCTTAGTCGTCTTTTATTTATTTAAATCTTCTGCACACAAAAAAGGTACATGGCGGACTTAATGCCTTAGGCATTTTCTACCAGTCGACCTGGGGTGGAGCAGAAATAAGTTAGGTAGGTGCAATTTAGCGAGAGTAATGAATTCTGGTGAACAGTTATCCGAATCAAATTACTTAATATAATCTTATACCTAATACATAAAGACAATACATATATACATGCATACACACAAAGACATATATATATATATATATATATATATATATATATATATAAATAAATATATATATATAAATATATATTATATAAACGGCTGAGATAATTCATCATTGATGAGTCGACTCCATCACAAAATTCAGGTATAGTCGTTTGACCATAGCCTTAAAACTGTCACGACTAGTGGCCATTTTGATATCTAATGGTAACGCATTCCAGAGAAGAATAGCTTGGATATAAAAGGAAGAGTGAACCAGATTAGAGGAGTGAGAAGGACAGTGAAGAAGAAGAGTTTTTGAGGATCGGAGATTACGACACCCATGAGCAAAAAAGTGTGTGTTAATTGTATTCTTCCTCCGTCACGACATGGAAGATACAATACAAAGTACGCAATCCTAAAACAAGATCTCCAACTAAGGCAGCAATTTAGAAAATTAATTTGTAGCTATATCTATTTAATGGGTCATTATAACAAAGGGAAAAGCTGGGGTTTATTTGTAGAAACTAAGGATGTTATGTATATGAAATTTCGGATCTCGTTACGATACGATACGGTATCGTTACGGATATTAGGATAACGTTACGGTTACGGATATGTAATTATTTCGGTTTATCCAACAGTTTCGGTTATGAATATTGTTTTTGTAGGGAATTGTGAAAAAGAATTTAGCTGATTGTGGTGATCATTGTGTTATTTCCCTTTAGAGAGGCTTATATTTAGCTGTCAGGTCAGCTGGTAGATAGAAACCTGTCATAATCTGTCTCATAAAGACACCGACCCTCTCTCAAAATATCCAAAACTTTTATATCGGTTTCGGTCATATTTTCATTTCGAATATCCCTAGTATAGACATTATTTGTGGTTTATGTGTATAGATAAAGAACAGGTATATTTCAGTAATCTTGTAAGAGAACGCCTTATGTTTGTAACTGTGACAAATCTCGCAAGCAACTTTAGAGCGATCAAAGAAGTTTGGTGTGTATTATGTGGAATTCAGCTAATTGTGGTGATCATTGTATTATTTCTCTTTAGAAAGTCTCATATTTGGGCTATTAGGTCGGTTGGTAGATAGCAAACCTGTCATAACCTGTCTCTATGAAACAGGTTATGACAGGTTTGCTATCTAAGTTTTTTTTTTATTGCAAACGGTGGCAAACGAGCAAACAGTACACCTGATGGTAAGTGTTGCTGCCGCTCATGGACCTTTACAAGGCCGTTGCCTACCGCGAAGAAAGCGAAGGGAGTGTGAATGCGTGCATTGAGGCTCGGTGATACCAAGGGCACCACCAAAACCCTCCACACGCAATCACCCTCAGAAAGTTGGGCTTCCGGCTCTCTCGCTCACCGAACGAAGCGCAGTAACAAATTGCTACTACTCAGACGTCGATTTTCTGCGAGAGCATGGTACTGCCCCGGACGGACCGGCCCGCGGCTGTAGACAGATAACTGTCGACAGTGTGGTCCTACCACTCCTGTTACTGACGCTATCCGAATAGATCCGAAACTTTGTAACGGTTTCGGTTACATTTTCATTTCGGATATCCAATAATTTCGATTACGATTATGGAGCCCGATAATATCCCTAGTAGATATAGATGTTTGTGTTGTATGAGTATAGATAAATAACAGGTATATTTTTTTTAATCTTGTAATAGTATGCCTTATGTTTGTAACTCCAACAGCTCTCGCAGCAACTTCAGTGCAATTAAAAACTTTGGAGCGTATTATGTACGTGTGTGATTATTGAATTACCTTGATTTGCTTGCCAAGGTTGATCAATAATCAATGTAATTCAATGTTAGAAAGTGATAAAGTCTGCAATAGACGTTCGGATTTTGTACGTACTAAATCTGAGGCACGGCTTGGCCTCCATAACAGATAGCTGTAGACAAGGCAAATCCAAACTAATATTATAAATGCGAAAGTGAGTTGGTTTGTTACGCTTTCATGTCTAAACCACTAAAACGATTTAAAAACTCTTTCAGCTACTTGATTAACGCCTAATATTTAGACAATATTTTATTCAGGCATTCCTAATATTTAAGCTATATTTTTATAAGACTATTTGTTCAAGCATTCGCACGGGGACGGCAACTGCACAAGTGAAACTACGGGAATTTAACCCATTTAAAAAAAATTCACCAATGGATTTTTTTTTATCAGCAAGTAACATATGCTATATTTCATCCCCGTATTCCCACGGCAACGGGAACTAAGGCTAGTAAATATAATCATAACATTAGGTTGATGTTTCCGTACCATAAGATCCATAATAATTAAATATTATTTCAGACATAACTTCCATACATAATATCACCGCAGCCCATATACAGCTTGCTATTGGGCTTAGCCCTCCTCCATTGTGGGAGTGAAATTGACCTTAACATGCTGGACAAACAGGTTTTGATTCAAGTTTACCTTCTCTTGCATAGATGTTATATGCACACTATATTCTTCAGTTGTCGTTTACTACATCCACGGGCAAAATAGGGAGTGGCGAATTGTATTCTTAATCTATCACCACACGGAAAATACATAATATAATCGTTGGTATTACTCCAACGATATTATTGCGATAGTGCACCAGATATAGGCGCGGTCGGTTCGTCTGTCTCAGCTCTAATCTTAGTAGGTGGATGACGTGACTTTGTCTAGTGGTGTTTATGCCAAGTGTGACGTTATACGTTAAAGAGACACTCCCTCATATTTGTGCCAAAATATTTATACCGCTGACGTCACATACGCCTTCGCACCTGTCTTCTATAAAAACGAAATACATATATATAACTATTATATATACATACATATAACTATTAAATGACTTCATAGAATTGTATTGCACTATAAAACTGAGTTGCCAGAAATTATGAATAATTAATGATATTAACTAATAAGAAATGGAAGAAGTGTGTGAATGAGGATATCTGTGAAAGCAATAAGTGTAGATTTGACGGCTGACAGAAGTCTATACAAAGTATGAACAATTTGTGCCGAATGCTAAGTGCATTGGATGAGAAAAGACTCATCATCATATCGGCTCATATACGTCCCACTGCCCCCTCTTGTTGTTGACGAGGCGGGAAATTGACCTTACCATGCTGGTCAGACAGGTTGGTGATAGTGTTTTGTTTCGAGTTTTCCTTCTCTTGCATATATGTTATATGCGTATAATATCCCTTAGTCGTCTTTTACGACATCCACGGGCAACATAGGGAGTGTTGAATTGTATTCTTATTTCGTCACCACAGGGAATGGAAAAGACTATATGATGATATAAAAATTGCTCATGCAAAAAGTGACATTTTTTTTTATTTTTTTGAACTATTGATAGGTCTTCGCGCACTAGGTGCGACCTATCAATAATGTAAGTTCTTGGTGTTCTCAGCCTATATCTATTGTGAAGGAGATAGAAAAATAGAGTAGTTACATTAATTAAATGTGGTTATAATATATATATAAATATGGTAAAGCATATTTAAATGTGGTATTTAAAATTCCGATTAGATGCAAACACTTACAAAAAAAATGTTGCCAAGTTTCTGTCTTCGAGTTGCAGACTTTCTTAAATATAAAAGCTTTCAACAAGTGTCAAAGAGTCGCAAATTCAGGCAGCTGGTAATTTTGTTATGTTGTGCGAATGTTTTTAAAGATAAATTAATTTGAATGAAAAAGAAATTACATCAGAGTTTTCATAAGTTAAGTAATTACATTATCGTCGTATTTTCGTGTGGTGATGGAGTAGAGATACAATTTATCACCCGTGCTTTTTCGTGGGTGTCATAAAAGACAATTAAGGGATATAATATGCGAATAACATCTATGTAAAAGAGTAGGAAAACTCGACATAAAACCCTATGCGAAGCGCGACATAGTAGGTCAATTTCCCTCCCATTGTGGAAGTGGGCTGATAATTATGATGAGATTATTATCGTTATTATTTTGTTCATATCTCAGTTACTTGGGGTCGACGCAATATGTTCTTTTCTATCTTTTCCATACAGACCTATTAAATGTCATATCTGTGATCAGTCCCAGTTTATCCATGTCATGCTTCATGCAATCCATTCACCTTTTCATTGATCTTTCCCTATTCCTAAATCTTTCAACATTTATACATAAAATGTTTTTCACAACATTACCTTCATCCTATCTCATCACGGCTCGTGAGGCGGGTGCCCATGCTGACCCACCGCGGAGGCTACGTCTGGGGAGGAGGAAGAGACGATACGCGCTTCTCTTCTCCCAGGCATGATTGACCCAAGACGTAAGCATTAAGTTAACCGCCGGGACGTTAGAGTCGTATGCCCAAAAGGCGAACCTCTGGCGTCCCACAAATGGCGAAGTCGTGGGGCCGCTGTGGTTTTTAGTAGGTATTCTGACGTAGTTAATCATACCACGTCAGCGAGTCCTACATACCCCTTGCCGTCACTAGCAATGGGTATGCGTAAATGCATTTTCCACAGTGCAAAAAAAAAAATCCTATCTCATCACAAGTTTATACCACGTCAGCCGTTCGTTCTTAAACTTTTCGATCATAGGTGCAACTTTTAAATTTTCTCAGATACAGTTATTCCTTATTTTATGCGTTCTCGTTACACCACATATCTATTACCCTGTTTTTGTTGCCGGGGCATCGAAGGGGACAATATCCGAAAAAGTAATCCATCGGGCCGGTCGAGAATGCCAAGGAATCGGTATCAGTTGTAGCCCCAATGGTGATGGGAGGGAATACCGTAGGTTCTGGAGCCGCACGCAGACCTTCCATCATCCCGGATCGATTATGCGGAGTGAGTCCACACCATAAGCTATCTTAAGCATTGTACACTCGGGGACGGCCGGCTTGGCGGTGCGAATCCTTGCGAGTTAGTGCCGACGGGTAGACCCAGCGTCTTTAGAAATTACGGGTCCAATAATTTTGCCGGCGGCACGACAGTCGCTGCATAAATAGTGTTCATAATAGGGATTTCCAGAGTGCTAGGTAGTTACTACTTTACAAGGATTTGAGGCTGCATCTTCTTTCATCTAATATATCTAGTCTGGATTTGCGTTGGATTAGATGAGGCCGCCAGCCTTGTCCGGCGGATTGGACCGGCAGCCTAAAAAGAAAAAAAAAGGCTTGTCCTAGCCTAGGTAAGGTAATCATATAAAGTCGTCCTTATCCCAAATTACACAACCCTTTTGTAGTTACGGTACGAATATGTAATATAGGATAAAAAAATATTATGTTATTCATAATAATAGATTGGTCGCATACATTTTTACAAATCATTTGAAAAGTTTGATTTGTAAAACAAAATTCTTACAAAAGTTAGGATCTCCATAAATATTTTATATTGGTATAAATCATATATAGGTAGTCGATTGACAAACTCGCATTAATTTATAATGTGTAACTTTTGCCTGCAGCTTATATCAACGTGACTCGCTTCACTGACATCAGTGTTAGGTATAGGTAAAAACAAAACATTCAACCATACATTATTACCATTACAAGATTGCGACTTTAATACAATGCGATTGCGGTACATTAGTTTGAAAACACAATGATATTTTCTATAAAAGACTTTATTAATATTATTTCATACATATCTATTCTTATTACATTCTTCATGCAAATGTTTACCATATCTAGTAATGTATGTATATTAAGGTTGCAAGAACGACCTTTGTAAAATTGTTTTTCTGTTAAGTTGTTTGCCTGTCGAATAAACAAACAACTAACACTGTTGCCAAATATCCATACTAATATTATAAATGCGAAAGTAAGGATGTTTGTTTGTTTGTTTGTAACGTTTTCACGCTTAAAGCACCGAACCGATTTCAAAACTTCTTTCACCAATGGAAAGCTATAATATCAGGGAGTAACATAGGCTATATTTTATCCCAGTATTCCCACAGGAACGGGAACTACGCCGCGGGTAAAGCGACTGAAACCGAAGCGAAGCGAGGGCGGGTTGCTAATTTGTAATATAGCCCTATGCTAGCCTATGTTTGAGGCCAGCAGTGGGACTGCTGTGTTCGAACCTCCTCTATGATAAGAGGGAAATTGTCTTACTATACTAGGCCGGTCTGATAGATTGGTATAGGATTTTATTTCGAGTTTTCTGAGACGCTCGAACCCAGCAGTGGGCCGTATATGAGCTGTTATGATGATATTTTATTTCAGAATTTTATTTAAATGCTTTGCTTACATATTTGCCTTATGGCAAACTTATCGTAGTTACATCAAGTAGGTAAGAATGAACAACCAATGGTTTCTCAGTTAATAGGTTTATGGCTGACCTATATGTGTCAGCTTTTCATGTAGGCTACTTACGCCGTGTGCGGAATATAATTTGGTTACTCAAATAACATGTGGCGTCAGCAACGACTAGATTTAGTTTTGGGTTACCGTAATACACAAAAGTGATTTGAGGATTGCTGTAGCGAATTGCTTGCTTATATACATAAGCAATTTCTTGCTAGTGCTAAAATATGTGTGAATAACATCTTGATATACTGGATGATTCAACAGACGTTGTTCTGTACTTGTTTAAAAATAATGCAATTCTTTAAAATGCATCGTAGCGCTATTTACTGCGTCCCAGCTATTCAATTAGTAATTTAAACAATTTTTGAATCCACCTGAACTTGCTCTGCGTTATCGGTTACGAATACTACCGACCCTTAGACTGCTTGTGGATAAAAGAAGACTAAGAGCTCCACATCATCATTTCAGGGCTCGAGCCTCCTCCATAATAGAAGGGAAACTGACCTTTTCCTTCTCTTGCATAGATGTTATATGCGTATTATATCCTTTAGTCGTCTTTTACGACATCCACGGGCAAGATAGGGAGTGGTGATTTGTATTCTTACTCCGCCACCACACGGAATGCTCTACATCAACCTGGGCCAACTCCATCTGATGCCACCTAATCAGCAATTACATTCCCGGGACGATGGAGGCCAGGCAAGCGGCCTGTTATAAAACCTGCCAAAACTTTTGTGATATGTATGATGAAAGAAGATTACCCACATATTGAATCGAACCGAAATAATTGCAATAAGAGCAGAATGAATTATTTGTCTGAACATACAAAAGTAACCCAATTCTTTGAAATTAATCGCTCGCTTTCCTATTGCAGTATTACATTGTAGGTAGGTTTATCGAATATTTGAGTGAGACGAATCGATAGCGGACATACATAATAGGAATTGTCCTAGAGTAGTCGTTGCAATACGCACAAGAAACTGCTGTATACTGGAAGATATTAAGACTATTTAATTATCTCTCGGTTGCTATGAGACTGCAGTAGCGAATTAGCAATGATACGGTAGATAGAGTACGCGTGTTCACACGTGGGTGCGTCGCCTGTCCCTCTAAGGTCTAATGAGGATCTTAGGAGCACATGCATTAAACCGGGATTCTTGGAGTCACGTGTGATCCTTGCATAGTTGTTCCTGTGGGCAAGGATGATACCGTATACCGTACCATTATCCAGCGTATCTAACATAAGCATACGTTCTGTTTTTGTAGGCACAGATCCGTTTGCAGGCTGTCTTTCTCGTGGTCCCCAATTAAAACAAAAGTTCGTGGTTTTTGCAAATAGACCCAACGATCATATGGTTTGCTACCTATGTACTTATTATTTGTTGGAATTTTTAGCAAGTCAAAATATGAACGTATTCGATGCATTCGATTGCATTCAAAGCCATTCTGATTACCAAGATCAATATCTGCAAACCTTGTAATAAGCTTGAAAATTAGACACGATATTTTAAAACTGATATTTTTCCCTGGTAATTCTATAATGTTAAATATTTGCTTTGCATTTGTAATTGAAACTGCAAGTCAATCTAATTTTGATTAATTCGTATTATTATATACCTAATTATTAATATTTTTTTCACGTATCTTAGTTTTTTTTATATATATTAATATAAGTTCTTGTTATTACCATGGATCAATAATTAACGTATTATTAGTGATCGATGCGTTATTTCGCCATAAATGGGCTATGCAATACTAAAATATATTTTTTTTGAACCAGTAGTTCCTGAGATTAGCGTGTACAATCAAACAAAATCTTCAAATTTATAATATTTGTATAGACTAGGATAGATTTAAAGTTATAAAACTTTCACATATTAAACTGAGAGCATAACTACTAAAATGACTACAAAATGTTTAAGGAAGCAATTTTCTAAACAGCTTTCTGAGTCACGTTTTTTTTTTTGATCGAGCACGGTGAATTCCTCGATCGATATATTTCCGTCAACAATTCATGAAAACAGTTAAAATTATCGATGATCACGGATCTTGTTTTTTTTTTTCAATGAACGTTCTAAAACAAAAATACGTGTACCTACTTAAGAAGATAAACTTATGCACTAAATATAGAGTGGGTATAATTTCTTAGAAAAGTTTGATCAGTTTTTCGTCGACAACATCTCCGAGTATTTTTATACAAGTGTATTCATACTATAAAAATATGTTTCATAAGAATTATTTATCAAGTCATTCATTAACCTGGCCCACGTCTACTATTGGGCAAAGACTTTCCCAAGGACGATAGAGTAAGTGTTTGTTTGGCGGGTTTGATATGAGATCTAGAACTAGTTTTTACGACTTGCATAGATAAGGGCTTGTGACACATGGGATTCTTACCAATCACCATAAATAATCAAGACTGGCATCGAGTTGACCTTCATAGAATGCCTAAAGATGTAAATGATAATGGTAAAATCCAGAGTCTTTTGTGGAGTATAATGTTGATTGATGGAGATTTTATAACTTTATTCTCTGTTGAAAATTTATGACCACGTTGATGATGACTTACATGTAAGTATATACTCCCCGTCCAAACCTTTTTTTTTTTTTTTTTTATTGCCAACGGTGGCAAACGAGCAAGCAGCACACCTAATGGAAAGTGAAACTGCTGCACATGGACCATTGCAATACCAGGGGCACAGCCAGGCTGCTGCCTACCGTGAAGGAAATACTCTTCTTAAACCTCGTTTAAAGAAGGACATGTCATAGCGCTCGGGAAACACAGCAGCAGGTAGTTCATTCCAGAGCTTGCACGTACGTGGGAGAAATGATCGCTGGAAACGTACAGTTGAAGACCATAACGTTTCCAGGTGAAATGGATGAACCCTGCTGCGATGTCGAGTGGTACGTTGGTAGAATGGTGACGGTGGTACCAAGTCAAACAGTTCCTCGGAGCACTCCCCGTGAAAGAGTCGGTAGAGTACACAGAGTGACCCAAAGTCTCTCCGCTGCTCCAGCGACTGAAATCTGTCCGTAAGATTGGGATCCCCGACGATTCGAACAGCCCGTCTTTGCAGGGAGTCAAGTGGGTCTAGCTGATATTTGGGCGCACCTGCCCAGAGATGTGAGCAGTACTCCACATGAGGACGAACTTGTGCTTTGTATAGCACAAGACGCTGTCTCGGTGTGAAGTACCGCCTGGCTCTGTTCAGGACGCCCAACTTTTTGCTTGCCATTTTGGCTTTGTCCTCCAAATGACTCCCAAACTGGACTTTGCTCGATATTTTGTCGCCAAGAATCCCAATACTCTCAGAAATTGGAAGAGTTACTCCTTGGAACTGAGGCGCCATGACAAATGGGTCCTTCTTTGCAGTGAACGCGCAAACTTGTGTCTTTGTGGGGTTGAACTGGACTAGGTTCCGTTCACCCCATTCCGAGGCCCGCCCCAGAGAGCGCTCGACTTCAGACACAAGTTGAACCCTTCTTTCCTGAATACTCCGAGGGATATTCCGTTGCTCAGTGTACCGCTCATCACCCGTACTATCATCCGCATAGCAACGCATACTCTCGATAGAGAGCATGTCATTGATATGCAGGATAAACAACGTCGGGGAGAGCACCGAGCCTTGTGGTACACCAGCATTAATGGTCATGGTATCGGAGCAGGAGCCATCTACGACGACTTTTATACTCCGACCATCTAAAAAGCTGGCAATCCAATTACAGAGTCCCTCGGGGATTCCGTATGATGGTAGCTTCGATAGAAGTGCCCTGTGCCAGACCCTATCGAACGCCTTTGCGATATCTAGGCTGAACGCCAGCGCCTCACCCTTGCCCTCCAAGGCCTCTGCCCAACGGTGTGTGAGGTACACAAGAAGATCACCAGCCGACCGACCATGACGAAAGCCGTATTGGTGATCACTGAGAAGCTGGCGATCCTCAAGGTACTGCAGAAGCTGGCGGTTTATAACCTTCTCCATTATCTTGGAGAGCAAGGATGTTATCGCAATTGGCCTGTAATTCGATGGGTCAGACCGGTCGCCCTTTTTAGGGATCGGGTGGACATGGGCTACCTTCCACTGCCTATAGAAGTTTTCACTTCAAAAACTAGTGAACTAGTTTATAACTAGTCTAGCAGATAAGCTCACTGTAAGAGAAGAAAATTTCTAAACAAAAATCTCTACCATCCCGTTAGTCTAACATTGCAATTATCCTGCCATTGCGGAGCAAACTGCTGCCCAAAATAAGCGCGTATATGGGATGTATAAAAAGATACCCAAATTTTGAGCCCAACATGTGATTGTATGTAGACACTAAATTTCTTGATACACCATTTTATAAAATATTAAATGCTTGTAGAAATGGTGAACAATATCACCATACGTTTTATTCAGGATAGCGAAGTCAAAATTTAAACTACGAAATCCGTAAAAACCGTAATGTCCAAATTATATTATTCTCGTTAATATCAGTAACCATTACTTAGGAAATAACTTTTTCTTCCTAATCATTATATTTATAGCTATATTATGGTATGTGTTGAATAAATTATCTTGGATAACGTTCTTATTTATGTTTGCTGAAAGTTTATTTAGGCTAAAGTTGTTGTATATATGTATATTTTAGGCTTGTTATCACGCTTGCATGAACATTTCTGTGCTTATTACAGCATTATTATTTTGTTATTAATTTACATAGTCAAAACATTTGATACAATCAACTGTGTGTTACAATGAGTAGAAATTAATTAAGAAAACATGATGAGGTCATATACGTTATGATTTGTACGGGATCTGTCGGCCTGTTCTCGCCTCTATTTCATTGAATTTTTTTAATTATAACAAAAAATAAAATAAAATGTAGAATAGTTTTATTATAAACTACTTACTTATGGTATTTTCATTTATCACAAATAAATATAAAAACGAATTAGGCGATACATTTCAATGCGAGATTCTCCGTGTGGTGACGGGGTAAGAATTTAATTCACCACCATCGTTCTTGCCCATGGGTGTTTAAAAAAACACATAAATAGATTCACATTCGCATTTATAATATTATTAATGCTGTGCGATAGCACCGGTCACTACTAGGAACCCTTATTCTGCTCATGGATATTTTGAAAGACCCAATTGGGCTAGCTAGTCTGTTGTCGTCTGGTCAACTATTACATTGCAAAGATCTTTTCACGAGACATGTTAGCGTTTATAATATTAATAGGATTATCGAATTAGTCGAATTGGTCACGTTGGAATAATGACAACGCGTTGCTGCGATTCACGTGCCGAACTCACGAGACTTACGAGTAAATTCGAATCCGTTCAGTTCAACATTAGTTGCTTGTTTGCCTCCAAAATTTGCTTTTTTAAAAATACTTTACAACTCTATGCTCATTAGTTATGTTTATATTGTGTGTTGAATCAAAATAGTGCTATTTTAGTGTTATAAATTTACTTTATTCAAGTTAACAGGCAAATAATTTTAAAATTATATACATGTTGAAGCACTCTTTGAAGTTAAACGTTTGTGATCTCATAAAACCAGCGGCAGATATTCTCTTTCCAACAAAAACAATATTACCTAATTCTTAAACACAGAAATAATAATACGATTTCTATTAAAAAGCAATACGTACCATCGAATTAAGAACGTAACGTTCCTAATCTTTTCATCCATCCAACAGTCTATTGGGGGTTTTGGCGGGAATCTGGAAGTGCCATGTGGTGTTCTTGTATTATCTTTAATATCTTATTAATTTAAGGTGTTATATTAAATAATTTATGTAATATATAGCGGCAGAAATGCTCATACCTTATGGTTTCCACCAAATTTCTCAGAAGATACCGTTAACAGTTGCCATTAGGTACACTGTTGAAGGCGACACTTTGACTTACTGACGGACCATTACTGACATGAAGAAACTGATAATTTGAAAAGAAAATTCTAACTCGACACTGGCAAAAATGGCTCGTATTAGTAGCTGATTGCCAAGACAAAAAAAAAATAAGCAAAGAAGAACAGTCTATTGGCAATGATAGTTAGACATAGGCTCACCTACAACTTAGGGATAATGAGGGGATAATATACTAATCATCTCGCGTGGCAAGCGTATTGGCGATCGCTATTACTGTAACTACTTAATTTTCCAAAAGAACGTTTCTGCCTACTGCCCGGTGCTCCCTTAGGATGATGATGTATTGTGTTCTTCTCCCGTCTCACACGCCATAAACGGGTACTTACATGTAAAAGCAATACATACATTTAAGTATTATGGTGAGCACACATAAAGACAAGCAAACATTCAAATTTAAATGCTTTCATTACGAAAATATGCTAAATTTCAAAAATATCAATAAGTACCCAATTCAATTGTGGTATGAACAAAGAGTAAGCTAAATCTTGCTATTTATATTAAACAGAAGCGTATTTTTTTTAAACTTCTTAACACATTATATGCTTCCAAATTTGTAAATAGGTCAATTTTCTATTTCTTGAATGATTTAGTTATGATTATTTTCTTAGAGGTTACCCAGTTCAAGTAACCCTGCTCCGGTGGTCGGTCCAACGACGTGGTGTTCGGGTGGGTTGCGGGTGTACGTGCTTACACCTCTCTGTCGCCCCGGACGGAGTGGTGCGAAGAGTGCGCTAACCGCAACCTACACAAAAAAGAAATAAATAAAAAAGGTGTTACCCAGTTCTATTTATTGAAGCTATATACAAATCGCTTACTGCATTATATGCCTTAGAATAATATGAGTTGTTATTCTAAGCCATCATTCCTTGCGAGATTTTATAAATTATAAAACTTTTAATAAAAATTAAAAAAAAAAAGTTAATTTAACATCTGGTCTAATATATTTATTATCACTAGTCTAAAATATTTTTAATACCTATTTAATAAATTATTAAAACATTTACACGTGTCGCCAAGTCACTTTGTTGGCGTAGGTAACTCTACCTATACCTACTACGTATCTATTAACATTTATTAAACTTTAATGGTTACAAAATGCCTATATCTAACTAGTTAGTGTATCTTCCTAACAGCACTCAATTAGTTTGCTTCCCGGTAACCTTGGCAATCCCTCTTTTACATGACCGTCCTATTATCGATCGAACATGTCGTGACGCCATTAGATTACGCAGGATCTTAATATTTTTAAACACAGGACACTACAAATCTGAACATTTATATGAATTACAACCCACGTAGATGTTTCTTAAATTAGGTACAATCTTAGTGAACACCCAGTTTTAATATCTATACCAATAAATAAAATTGGAGTGTCTGTTTGTAATGTCAAAATAATAGGCCTTTTTCATGCTCACACGGTTATTTGCCCTATACATATGCCTAAAAATCACTTTATATTTTTTTGTCTGTCTGTCTGTTTGTTCCGGGTAATCTTCAAAACGGCTGAACCGATTTAAAAAATTCTTTCATCAATGGAAAGCTATAATATCAGGGAGTAAAATAGGCTATATTTCATCCCGATATTCCCACGGGAACGGGAACTACGCAGGAAAGACGACTGAAACCGAAGCGAAGCGAGGGCGAGTTGCTAGTCTATACCAATAAATAAAATTGGAGTGTCTGTTTGTAATGTCAAAATAATAGGCTTTTTTCATGCTCACACGGTTATTTGCACGACACCTATGCCTAAAATAGCAATTAAAAAATTTTTGTCTGTCTGTCTGTTTGTTCCGGGTAATCCTCAAAACGGCTGGACCGATTTCAAAAATTCTTTCACCAATTGAAAGCTATAATATCAGGGCGTAAACTAGGCTATATTTTATCCTGGTATTCCCCCGGGAACGGGAACTACGCGGGTAAAACGACTATAACCTATAACCGAAGCGAAGCGAGGGCGGATTGCTAGTTGCCAAATAAATTTCAAAACATGTCAATACCGAACTGCAATACAATTATTAAAATTTCTGCTGCATATAAATGAAGAATAAACATTTGAAAATCTCAAAATCTAGTAGGTATTGAGGCGTCATTTCATCTAAAATTGGCTTGTGTTGAAGTAGGTGTCTACTTCAGTATTAGGTACTTAGTCAGTGTTAAATTGCTACTAAATATAGGTATGTAGGTACCTAACATGATAACAAAAACGTTACAAAATATACGAATGTTAAGTTACTGATATTCGTTAATATACTTAACTATCAACGAATGACAGAGGAACCTGTAATAGATGGTAGGTATTAGCATATATCATTATCAAAAAAGAAACCACAGCGCCAAGAGTATAGATAACGCAATGAAAAAGGAACCTATCTGTTGAGTTAATAATCTCAACCCAACTGATATCCCAGTACATTGTACCTAATCTCATTCTCAAAATTCGTGGAACAGTGACGAATTGTATGTTACTAGGAATTCTAAGTCTTTTCATTACGTAATTCCGCCGAATTGCTGTCAAAGGATCTTAGAAATTTTATCAAATAGATAGATATATCTAATGTGACATACATCCCGTTGTCAGGTTGTCTGTCCCATTTTACAAACAGCATAAGTAAATGCTAAAATCCTTACTAACATTATAAATGCGAAAGTAAGGATGTTTGTTTGTTATGCTTTCACGCTTAAACCACAGAACCAATTTCAAAAATCTTTCACCATATATCTTTCACCTTATACCATATATCAGGGAGTAACATAGGCTATATTTTATCCCGGTATTCCCACGGGAACGGGAAGTACGGGGGTAAGGCGACTGAAACCGAAGCGAAGCGAGGGCGGGTTGCAAGTTTAGTATATTGATAGAGACATTTCTATTTTTTAAGTTTTAAGTCCATAATTTTACCTAGGTACTTTCCTGCTGAATAATTTTTTTCACGTATTCTTGTTGTTTTTTCGCTTATTTTTTTTTTTTATCTTATATTAAAGGAACATCTTTCAAACAGAAAAATAACAGCACCGTGTCCAAGCGTCCCGTTTTAATGTAAAAATATAGTTACCCTAGGTATACCCATTTTGTATATTCGATTAGGTAAATGAGAAACTACTTTCATGTACAACTTTAATAGATACTAGAGGAGATGGTGGTAATGTGGCCCCCCACTTTGTTTTTGAGGTCTCATGTAAAAAATAAAAGGCAGACATAGGTAATAAATTCATCATTAGTTTTCTTATTTATTTGCCAATACACGACATAGTATGGAACAAATAAAAATGCAACAAATAACTTTTAAATATATTTATTAAAAAAAAGAGGAAATTTGGCAATTTGAGATCAGTGAGGGTTATATGGCACCCAGGGGGCCAAATTAAATGTATTATACTTAACGACAGAATTCGCAAATATAATATTCACCTTCAGGGCCGGCGCAACTACCAGGAGCGTACCCAGGTTCTGGGCCAGGGGGGGGGGGGGGGGGGGGGGGGCAAGTCAGATTTTTTATACGCTAGGTGCTTATCTATACATATAAAAGGAGAAGCTGACTAACATATCAACGCAGAGCCTAAAATATAAGAGCTAGAACCTTGAAATTTTGCACAGGGGTTCCCTTTATAGCGTACGGGAGCACTAAGAAAGGATTTTTGAAAATTCATCTCTTAACATTTTATCTTCTTGTGGGGGCAGCTGCCCCCCCTGCCCCTACCTGGGTACGCCCATGGCAACTACCAAGAGGCTTATGCACAAGTAAATCAAAAGATTCTTGAGAGTCTTTTACTAATCATTTTAATGTAGACCTAGGTAGGGAAAATATTTTTACTGCCTTTTTATAGCCCCTGGTCGTGGTTCTCACTGCTTCGATAGCCTTTTTCATTTGGTCTGGGTCCCAAGTTTTTCGTTTCTTAGAAGATGGAGGCACTAAACTTAGTCGAGGCATCTGTAAGTAAATGAAAAAAATCAATATCACTCGTGTATGTTATATAGTCCCCGGGACCATAATACAACCAATATGAGGGGGCCAAATTACCAGTACTGAAGAAGAACAGCAAATTCGAAGAATTTCCACTTGGTATACAATACTACATTACATATTTGGCGGTCTGTGGGTCCAACTTTCGTGGTCTGCGGTCCGTCTGTAGCTGATCGTTCCGTAAAGGTTAACCAGTGAATGCTAAGACTTAAGGCGACCCTGTGATTGAGACCAAGATCCTGCTATTTAAAGGGTCCCATAATGGTCTAGCTACCAACTCAGCCTCAGTGAATTCACCGTCACCTCACCTGTTGTTACGGAAGGACCGTCAACTGTCAACGCGATGGTCAGCAACTAATACCCTCCGTACTTTCAGAGTTAATACATGGCTTTAAAATAGGCATAGTCACATTTTTCAATAATTTTATACATTTTGTGCCGCGCGATTACGATTAGTGGCGTGGCACAGTCGAGGGCGGGTCGGAGGGGGCACCTAAGAACATTCAAACCGGTGTCACTGTCAGTTTGTCAGTTCACAAACAGCCGAGGCTGTGTAGACGTGTTTCTAAACGAAGCGCGAGTTGCGGGCGGTTACCAAAAACCGAATGAATAAGAAATTCCATTTTATCATGATATTGTTTTGGCTGTCGTAAAATTAATTTTAAGAAAACGGGCAATTTCTGAATTAATGTAGTTAAAAAGGTTGTGGAGGGACAGTGAATTTGTGAAAAATTGTTGTTGAACCATATTGTGAGGTGTAAAGCAGAATAAGTGTTTAGTTTCCCAAATTATAAATTGTTTTATTATTGCCTCTTTTCCCAAAAAAGAAGTTATTGGGTTATTATTTAAAAATTTAAAGTAATATTTTTTAATACTACAAATAAGTGTTAATATTTTATTACCTTATTTTGATCGAACCAATAACCATGACCTTCTAAATGAAGGAGTCGTATTCTGATGAAATTATGCTGTGTTTCGTCCAAGGATTTGGAGACGGAGACCACGGCTATTCAAAAAACCGTGAGATTAACGGGAATATATCAGACTCTTATATAAAAAGCAGTAAGAAGCCTAAAAAAATATCTCAGCCAGTTACAGGAAAAGACCAGCAAATAGAAGACCATACTGCTGTAGAAGTTCGCGTTAAAAAGTCGCAAGCCCTTTTAACTAGGAAATCACTAAGGCTGTCATCTGGCAACAGATTTACGGAGGTAAAGAGAAGCTTCAGTGACCGGTTCTCAGTGATTACTGATGCAGGTGGGAAGAGGCCAGCAAAAGCTCTTTTGACCATTAGGAAAACTTGGTAATTATATTATCCATTATATTTCAAGCACATTAATTCAAAACTCTTGAAATTTTCAGAAAATTGTATTCGTAGATATATTTTCAGTCTAGAATTTTTGTTAGTGGAAAATTTATTTCATTATAAAAATGTGCTCCATGGGATGAATGAGACAAGGATTCTGTCCAACTGGAACTGGAAGATTACAATAAGTTTGCCAACTGTAACCACATAACATATTTAAATGTTAATATTTCTATTGTGTAATATTCCATCCAAATGCAACTGACTAAATATCACAAATTTTAATAACAATACCTTGTGTTTATCTTGATTAAAGTCAAATTTGCAATATTTGTATATTGCAAACACTTTACATTTGAATTTCAGAAACACAAAACCCTCAAAAGTACTATAGTGCTGACCACTTAATATATTACTAATATGTGATATGTTTTATATTTTAACAAATCATTACATTTATAAACCAGGCCAGTATGGCCTAAGAAGTGTTCTGTTAATAATGCTTATTTCTATATTTAATACTGTAGTCTCAATATCTTATTCTAATTTACCTGTACTGGTTTGTAAGTACTGCTAGTTAAGCGTAAGCGACATTCATAAATATGTCAGTATTACAAGCACATAATAACCACACATCATATAAGGATTGCATTATTGTCTTGAGTGCCTTTTGCTGAAGTAGCAGCTATATAATCAGCAAGTGTGATACCATTGGTGTAAGCCAAAGTTAAAGGTTTGAAATTGTAGGAAATGAATAAATCTATGCATAGTGTAATGTGCTCCAAAATTTGTCCTGCGTGTAAGACTTATTTAGTTAATAAATATTGGATTAGGTGCCTCACATCTGGCTGACTGTTTAAATTTTACCATTACATATTTTCCTGTCCAACAATTTGTGAGATTATGCCTTTCTGACTAAACTGGTACTGTATAAGATTACGGATTAATTTTCTTAACTTTACAGATTTTTGATGACCTTTGGTAGCATATATTACATATTTTACATTTCACTTAAATGTGTGATGATGTATAAAAAAGTAATAATGAATTATAATTATTGTGATATATTGTTTTGTACAATATAACTCCTGTAGTGAAGGGTACTTGAATGCAAGTGCCACAATCCCTTACTTTCTCAAGGAGAGTCATAAAATGTGTTAAGAAATTAACAGGATAGTGCTAATCAGCACTCTCTTGGCAAACTCGAAACCAATCGACTAATATCATATATAATAATCAACCTACTTGCCATTACATTATTTTCTCATTCCTTAGCCCACTCCATAATAAGTCCAAAACAATATTTTTCTAAATCATACATTTGCACTGAAACGATTACTTATTTAATATCAAAATCATGAAAAGTTTTCATCAAAATATTTGGTTTTGTAAAATATTTTTGCAATATACATTATATTCTAAAATATTTTTGGATCTTATGCTTATTGCACATACCAATAACTAACCCTAATATTGATTTCTTTGGTGGTGTAGTTAAGTGGTATAAGCATGTTACTTGTTTGTTGTGGTGTTCCCAGGTTTG
Source organism: Lymantria dispar (assembly GCA_032191425.1). NCBI lineage: Eukaryota > Metazoa > Arthropoda > Insecta > Lepidoptera > Erebidae > Lymantria > Lymantria dispar. The sequence goes on along the minus strand of CM063452.1, from coordinate 21,874,517 downwards.
AATAGTAAGCTCTGAAAAATATTATTAAGGCTCGTTGCAATATTTTCTAGAGAATTTTTCATCAACAAATAGGTATGTCTGGAACTGAACTAGCTTTTGTCTGTTACTTTGATTGTAGGGCAATCATGTGTGACATCTCCCGTTAAATATGATTTTAATGTTTTGAGTTGTAGGATGAAAAATATGAACGCATAATTCACAAACTATTTTACATCTTAAGGGGAGATGCGTACTCAGAGAGGTTAATTTTCAGAATATTCCTTTTCATCACAAAAATACCCTGTATAGTAGTTATGTAATTTAAAGAATAATAATAATTTAGGGAACTTACCCATACTACGTGATCCATTTACGGGGTGGAGTGGGGTCCTTAAAATACTATGGTTAGTCACAGGAGCGGAGGGGTGGCTCAGGTTTTTGTCACATAGTCAATGTCACTGAGAAAAATCTCGTATTTTTTTACCTATATTCGAATAATTTTTCATAATATATATTCACTAGTAATTTAAGTATGCATGCAGTCTTATACAACAAAGACGAGTATGAGCCAAATTATTATTTTTTATTTGCACTTTTTGCCTGTTAATTGATAAAAATCATAATTATGAATTACTACGTGAAAACCAAAGGGGGAGAGGGGGGTCTTGGCATATACATATTACGAGTGGTCCCTGAGGGGGCGGAGGGTCGAAAAATCTAAAAAAATAGATCACGTATGGGTATGTTAACTTGTTAAAAAATCATGTGAAAATAGCACTGTCAAATTTAATTCGCCTATTTTACATTCTCAAAGGATAAAAATTGATTTAAATGCTGAAACACATGTTTATTTATTTTTATTCAGGAGTATTTGTGCTTAATTTGAAGGCAATGGCTAAATTTTCATTTTTCCAATCCAAACTTCGCCACTGCTTTTGACTGCTTTTGGAGTTGAATAATTTCAACTTTAACTCTTCCGATGATGACTTGAATGTCACCACAATCATGCTAATGACGAATGAGCAGAGTGATCGAAAAACAAGGAAATTTTTTTGGTGAAGGCTCATTTTGTTAAGTAGGATATTAAATAGGAGTGATTATGTGAAAGTTATAAGATTCGTTTTTTAGGGTTCCATACCCAAAGGGTAAAAAGTGAGCCGTCGCTCAGGACGCCTGGTAGATGTGAAACATCGAAATTATTTTGTACAAGTATATATGCATAAAAGAACAGATTACGACAGGAACTAATATGGCATAATATACAAATGAAATATTACATATTTTTTTCCAGAAAATGAAGATTTTTATTAAATAAATTTTTATTTTCATTAGTATACATTATAGGTATGATGTGTGTAGGTTAATAATTTATTTTGAGGTCACTAGATGGCGTTGAACAAAATTCTAAAACGGGTTATGGTTTCGTTACAAAAATGTACATATCCAAGCGTGGTGTTAACGCCACGCCGCTCTGCCATGACACACCCCAACCAACTAGTGGTTGGGGCGGCTTCCTATAGACCCTCCAAAATCTCCTCCATCCGACGTCCTCGTCACGTCCTCGACGAAGAGGACGACAATATCACACTCGCTCAACAAAGAGCCTATACGGCCCGCGAGGCCTTAACAAATAAATATCCGCGGTTCCGCCCTCGCCGTCGAGGTGCGAAACCGCGCCGCGCAAAAGTCACTACTAAAAACGTGGGCACGCCCACTTTGCCTCCAGCGACGCCCCAAGCCGAGGTCCGTTCCCCACAGGGGGAGCCCTTGGGCGATGTCGCTTAGCATACTTTTCTCCGGGTTGAGAGCCCTCAGCGCTCACCCATAGTCCGCGTCAAGCTGTCAAGGCCATCTGCGGCCAACAGCTGTACACACACAACCCACAACACGACCCTATTAAGTACTAAGACTTCGCTGTTTGTCCGTCTGTCTGTCACCAGGCTGGCTGTATCTCAGGAACCGCGATAGCTAGGCAGTTGACATTTTTATAAATGATATATTTCTTTTGCCACTATAACAACAAATATTAAAAACAAAGTACTTAAAATAAATATTTTAAGGAGGGCTCCCTTACAACAAACGCACTTTTTTTGTCCTTTTAATAAATAAAGGTACGGAACCCTTCGTTCGTGACCCCGACTCGCGCTTAGCCGGTTTTTGTTGTAGGCCTTTCCCTTTGATGACAGAGTAACAATACAATTCACCACTAATAGACTAATTTCCTTTTACAAAGTAAGAGGCCCGAGCCCAACAGTGGGACGTATGTAGGCCAAGTTGATGTTCTAACTTATTATTAAGAATCCTAGTACTTAATAATGACTTCATTACATTCAGTAATAACTAAGTACTCTATGTGCAGTGTTTTAAATACAGATCTCCCGGGCAAAGTTGTTTTGATTCCTTGCAAGACGAATGTTTAGCAATGCACTAGTGACTGAGTGTGGCTGTAATTTATCTCCGTTAATTATATTATATACTAGCAACCCGACCTCGCTTCGCTTCGATTATAGGTTATAGTCGTTTTAACCGCGTAGTTCCCGTTCCCGTGGGAATACCGGGATAAAATATAGCCTAGTTTACGCCCTGATATTATAGCTTTCCATTGGTGAAAGAATTTTTCAAATCGGTCCAGCCGTTTTGAAGATTACCCGGAACAAACAGACAGACAGACAGACAAAAATTTTTAATTGCTATTTAGGCATAGGTGTCGTGCAAATAACCGTGTGAGCATGAAAAAAGCCTATTATTTTGACATTACAAACAGACACTCCAATTTTATTTATTGGTATTACAAACAGACACTCTCAATTTTATTTATTGGTATAGATTATATACAACCTTGCTAGCGTTAACGTAGATTTTATCTCAATTTTGTTTTTTTTTCCAAGGCATTCGGTAGTAAAGCGTGAAAACAAACAAATACTTTTCTAAACTTATAGTGTATATCCCTTACTATGGAAGGTGATCGTGTAACACATAAATTTCACCATGCAACATTAATTTCACCTAATGGGGGCGACCGACTGACCGTTCATCGCGTATAGTTTAAAAGTTCGTGGGTATTTGGTTTACCTATCTATACCAATAAATAAAATTGGAGTGTCTGTTTGTAATGTCAAAATAATAGGCTTTTTTCATGCTCACACGGTTATTTGCACGACACCTATGCCTAAAATAGCAATTAAAAATTTTTTGTCTGTCTGTCTGTCTGTTTGTTCCGGGTAATCTTCAAAACGGCTGGACCGATTTCAAAAATTCTTTCACCAATGGAAAGCTATAATATCAGGGCGTAATCTAGGCTATATTTTATCCCGGTATTCCCACGGGAACGGGAACTACGCGAGTAAAACGACTATAACCTATAACCGAAGCGAAGCGAGGGCGGGTTGCTAGTAATCTATATATTATGTACTACATACAACAGACAGACAGACACACAAAAATTTTTTAATTGCTATTTTAGGCAAAGGTGTCGTGCAAATAACCGTGTGAGCATGAAAAAAGCCTATTATTTTGACATTACAAACAGACACTCCAATTTTATTTATTGGTATAGATGTATATTATAGTGATGTAACGAATATTCGCATTCGCATCGCGAATATTCGCATATGTTTCTGATATTCGCAATCGCATTCGCAAGGCACGATGCGAATGTTTGGCGAATATATTTGACAAACTAAAAGCAAATTATATATATAATTGTGTAATGATATGATAATATTTATTATTTTTATTTACTCATACTGTGTGGTAGCGGCTTCGAATACTACCAACCCTTGCCTTGCTCGTGGGTGTCGTAAAAGACGACTAAGAGCCCTAGATTGACCCGGACCAACTCCATCTGGTACCATTTGGGTCAACGATTACATTCCCAAGGAGGGTTGTCGTCGGGCAGGCGGCCGGTCATAAAAGTCATTGCCGAAACTTTTTGCATATGTCAAAACAGATGACATATTGCGTCGACCCCAAGTACTTGGGATAAGAGCAAGATGATGATGATGATTTACTCATAATATTTGAATAAAATAATATTATGGAATACTCAGGTCGGCAACTAAATTAGAAATACTGTCTCTTATTTTTGTCAGTCTAATATAAACTAATGAATGGGGAGCCGGTTTCTTGTTCGGTTATACTGCGAAAACTACTGAACGATCAGAATAATATTTATACCATAAGATGCAGCATGTTTCGGAGAATGATTTAGTATATGATATGTTGGTGAATACTTATCTGGAATTTTATTTGTTTTTGACGTGACAACGTCTTATAATTCGATGAAGCCAGCTGTACACACGAAAAACATGATGTATGCGGCGTTACCTCGCTCTGAGGCGTTCCATTTAAGGCTTTTTTTTTGGGGTGGGCTGCGGTCGGCGCGCTGCCGCACCACTCTGTCCGGGGTGACAGAGGGGCTTAAGCACGCAACACCTGCAACCCACCCGAACACCACGTCGTCTTCGTCGTTGGACCGACCACCGGAATACCCAACGGAATACCCCCTACCCGGGGTACCCTCCCATCGACCGACGTCCCCCGTTCGGGGAGGACGTCGGTCTTTCCTCACGCGGTCGGCCTCTCGGCGGGTGACGGACTAACTCCCTGGTCACGTCACCCGCGGCCTCGGCTAGGGCGGCATGGGACGCAGGTAGTCGTGCCTGCGCCGCCCCAGTCGCTGGCGGCGGGTCGCTTCGTCGAGGTTGTGCTCCTCGCGTTCGCGACCCGCCGCCGCCTTCTGCGAGATAACTGCCTCGCAGAAGGATGCGGCCGCGTCCCAGTTCCTGATGCTGCCGAGCATCTCCCTAGCGATGGTCGGCAGCGTCAGGTCGGCACCGATGATTGCGACGAGTTCACGGCGCTGCTCTGCCCAATCGGCATAGACCTCGAGCGTATGCTGCGCCGTGTCCTCGTCGCAATCGCAGTGGTGGCAGGACGGTGTTCTCTCCCTCCTAGCGACCCTGTACAGGTACTTGTCGAAGCATCCATGCCCCGTCAAGACCTGCACGAGTCGGAAGGAGAGCATACCGTTCCGCTGTTCCAACCACTGTATCAGCATCGGCCGGAAGGCCTCCACGGTCCAGACACCGTATCGAGGCCTCTCCAGCCGGTCTGCCCAACGGGCGATGACATCTTGGCGGGCGTCGACGCGCCAGGCGGTGAGCTCCCTTAAGGAAACAACACCGCCCTCCCCTCGCACCCTCGACACCCGCTGATACAATTCGGCGAGCACTGCCGCCTCCAGTTCCATTTAAGGCTTGCCATACAAAATATCTATCAAACAAATAAAATTAATTTTTTTTTTGAAAAATGAATTCATTCCGTCAGTATTTTCTTATGACGTTGTCACGTTCAACTATCCTCAGTAAACCGACTTTACAGACAAACGATTTCTTGTGTGAATGAATAATGAATTTTGCCAGTAAAAAAAGAACATGATTCTATATGAAAAAATTACATCGTTTTTGTTAAATAATCATTAAAATTTTTTGACATACCATGCATTTAACACTCTCAGCGTCACAAATTGTAAAATAACTCCACACTTCAGTAACATGTGCTTTACTCATGTTTGTAAATTTGACCAATACAATAATAATAATAAACTAATCTCAAATTACAACGAATATTTTCGAACGAATCTGATTAGTTTCATTCGTTCAACTTGTAACGGTTAACCTTTGCTATATTTGGCTTAAACATGGCTGGTACGAAATGTTAAACCCGTATGATATTTTGCACGCGCTTTATTTGAAAGTCAACATTCATATATATCATATTCGCATTCGCATTCGCGAATGTTGGAGATAAATATTCGCACTCACATTCGCATTCGGGAATGTCTCAATCCTAACATTCGTTACATCACTAGTATATTATAAATAAAACTATTTTTAAGGATTTCACGCGTTCGTTTTTTTTTTCATTTTGCGAAGATGCGAATACTTTTAAATTTTCATGGTTACGTGCGCACTAAGGTGTCTCATGTCCAACATGTCATCGTTATTATAGGGATTGATATCCAGAGATACAATGAAGTATAAACGCTATAAAATCCTTAAAAATAGTTTTATTTATAATATGTAATACTCGCCTAAACATCACATATTTATTTTCCTGTCGAAAAAATCAAGTTGATTTTCTTCATGTACACCATTAAATTCAAAGACATTTTGAGTGTTTTTTATATTTGTCCAAAGTAAAAGGCAATAATAGGTTTTAATTATATTCGTACTAATTTTTCCGTTAATTAAAATTATAATGCTAAAGGGAAACGGATAAAAGTATATACGAAACATCGAAAATGTTATTCCAATGGAGGTAGCTGATATTTATAATGCTTATCCATACTAATATTATAAATGCGAAAGTAAGGATGTTTGTTTGTTTATTTGTTTGTTTGTTTGTAACGCTTTCACGCTTATACCACCGAACCGATTTCAAAAATTCTTTCACCAATGGAAAGCTATAATATCAGGGAGTAACATAGGCTATATTTTATCCCGGTATTCCCACGGGAACGGGAACTACGCGGGTAAGGCGATTGAAACCGAAGCGAAGCGAGGGCGGGTTGCTAGTAAGTATACATATACAAATAGGAAAGGGTTTGGTTTACAAATAAGTTAATTTAAGTGCCATGCAGTTTGATGAAACTTATTATACAGAAGGTCAATGGGTCGAAGATCGGCATACTTTATTAAAATCAATATTAATGACATTTTTTTATGATTTTATGAATATTTTTACTGCTTCACATTGCGAGATAAAATATTACTACTAAAAATCTTTTAAATTCACGTAAATGCACTCAGTTTATGAGCAAATTCAATGTTTCCAAGAACGGCGATGGACATGGGTTTTTCTAATAATATATGGGGTAAACTATGAAAATGCGGTTTACGTGAACGCACACCTAGCGTATGCACCTATATATAACTTAATAGTGGTTAAATTTATGTCCTCAAGTATTAAATAAAAGACCCTAAACAGCGAATATTGTAAAAAGAAGCGTTTGTCGCGTAATTCGGCATATTTTGCGATTCAGGGATATAAAACAATTTCATCACTTTAAAATCTCTTTTATATTGGTAAATCAGTCTTTAATTTGAAGTAGATATTTAACGTAAACCACAAAAACACAGATACTTATAATTAAAAACAACTTTAAAATAAAACATATTGTATTCAGTATGATAATGCACATGCCTGTTTGCGAGTAACGTAAAGACTACTTAACGTATTTTCATGTGGTCGTGAGCCTGGGGCTTTTGTCGAAAACGCTGCCTAACGCCTTGAGATGTATGATTTAATATTTCTCTTTTATAGATCCGCCATATATCGGTTAAGGATAACTTGCTGTACCTATTCTATTTTCTAAAAATGGTTACGTACAATGTGGTAATTGTAAAGCTGTGTAGACGGATCCATTTCTAATCCTTAACAATTTAACTTGTTATAATCTTTTACACCGTATTTTACGTGTTATATCCTAGGACAGACAAAACATGTAGGCATAATATGCTTTACTACCTGTGCAAAGCCGGGGCGGAACACTAGTAACAATTATGTATTTTATATAAATAATATAATAACCGCCTCATAATCTAACAAAACAGCCCAGTCCTTGTGCTTTCAATATATAAACCCATATCCTATCCCTCCATCTTCTATAGCTATACCAATAAATAAAATTGGAGTGTCTGTTTGTAATGTCAAAATAATAGGCGTTTTTCATGCTCACACGGTTATTTGCACGACACCTATGCCTAAAATAGCAATTAAAAATTTTTTGTCTGTCTGTCTGTCTGTTTGTTCCGGGTAATCTTCAAAACAGCTGGACCGATTTCAAAAATTCTTTCACCAATGGGAAGCTATAATATCAGGGCGTAAACTAGGCTATATTTTATCCCGGTATTCCCACGGGAACGGGAACTACACGGGTAAAACGACTATAACCTATAACCGAAGCGAAGCGAGGGCGGGTTGCTAGTATATATATAAAAGAGAAAGTGTGTGGGTATGTTCCATATAGGCTCCGAAACGGCTGGACCGATTTCAATGAAACTTTCAGGGAATCTCCAGATTGACCTGGCGAGTAATCCTGTAAAGATTGGTGACGATCGGAACACTCCTCTTTTTGAACTGTCAAATACAGCTTTTATTTACTAATTAATACGGAGAGAAATGAATAATTTAATATATTGTGAGAGTTAAATTAAATATTTAATGATGTAAGTTTATTGTTTAAATAAAATAAAGCAAAATCTAGCCCGGCGAAGCGGGCTGGGTACGCTAGTCAGTATATAGACAGAACGCTGAAACTAGCGGACACAAGTGACTGACAATTTTTATACCGCGCTCTCGATAATTTGTGTCATGAAACTTTACACATTTAGCTATCGATTTAAATCGCTGCCTAATTATTCCTCAGACATGGCAGATCAAGTACATGGCAACAAAATTCCAGAGCAGAGTCGTCTAGATTTTTAATGTCCGAACGGCAATCACTGTACTCTCAAGACTGTATGTTTCCATCTTAAAATAATTCACTCCATGGTAAGCTACCACCCTTTTTGGACTAATAATATATAATCACTTAATTTCTCAATGCAAAAGCTGGCAATGCTTTATTATAAAACCATTAGCTTAATTAAAAAAAGATTTGCAATGTCTGAAAACGGCGAAGATCGGCCGATCTTTGCCTAAAAGAATAGATGGACTTCCCCACTATTGCACTTTGATATTCGATTTTATTCATCAGGTGTAAATCGTGTAAAATGATTATTTTTCTACTCCAACTTTAAATAAAGCAATTGTTAATTAATAAACTTACCAGCACAGATCTGCGTAACCGTATTGAAAACTAAAAATAATATGTATTTGAGCACGTATTTCTTTCAGAATGCAAGTTTTCAGGTTGACTAATTTTCAAGTATCATTTTTATTTCTCTGCGCCATGAAATAGTCATCTATGTCAATTTATTAAAACTAGATCTATTTGCGGGTTGCGTACAACCGGCTGCTACCTGTTTAACTATTAAGGATTCATCATAATTCTTACGTTTATATCAAGACCATACAGATCTTACCCGACAGACGGGTTTCGCCCCATTGACCTTATATACATATTCATAATAACTCTGGATAAGTGTAGAAATATCGATTAACTGATGCGTTAAATATTTACAAAACGAATATTAACCCAGACAAAAAGCTGCCTAAGTCAGGGCGAGGCCTTCCCTCCCTTCCCACGCAACCAAACTTAACCTTGAAAGCAACCCTAAACGCTGTCAAGGCGTAATTACTTAGTTTTATAAGCATGACTCTCATTTTTACTTCTTTTGTAAATATTGTCATTGAATATTGAAATACATGATTATTTTAAGTTAAACGGGTGGCGCAAAAGTAATGGCCCTATAGAAATTACTTATATTTTTTTTAAATGACGTCTCCTGTCATTCTGATATTGATAATTTTGTAAAAAACAAATCTAAAATTCATTAAAAATAAACATGGATCGTTTTACTCCGCAAGAACGTGGAATAATCGTGTCAATGTTTTTACGGAATAATTCATCAGTGATAAAAACACAACGTGAATTTCGTCGACGATTCCCCCACGGTCCGGCACCGATTGGTCGCACAATTCGACGCTTTGCCACACGCCTCGAAGCAACTGGCTCAACATTGGATAGACCTAAGTCTGGCAGACCAAGAACAGGCCGTTCAGCCGAAAACATCGATGCTGTGCGTGAAGATGTGGAAGAGTGTCCAGAAACATCAACGAGGCGACGTGCCACGCAATTGGGCATTTCCAGATGGACTCTGCAGCGTATTTTAATCAAAGACTTGAAGATGTTTCCGTATAAAACTCAGATGACTCATCAGCTGCTGTCTACTGACCACCGAGCTCGTCTAGAGTACAGCCAGCGCGTCATAAACCTCAACCTTGAAGAGGATGATTTTTTTTCAAAATTGGTTATGAGGGACGAAGCGCATTTCCATCTCTCGGGGCATGTCAATAAGCAGAATACACGCTTCTGGGGCACTGAAAATCCGCGCATTATTCAAGAAACACCTTTGCACCCACTAAAAGTTACTGTATGGTGTGGCGTCTGTGCTGAAAAAGTGATCGGACCATATTTTTTCGAAGACGCGGCAGGCAATGCGATAACTGTCACTGGCGAATGCTATCGAACCATGTTACGCGAGTTCTTGATACCCAGTTTGGATGAACTGGGGCTGGAGCATATCTGGTTTCAACAAGACGGTGCCACGGCACACACAGCGCGCGACACTATGGACTTATTGAGGGACGCTTTTCCAGACCGTGTTATCTCTCGTTTTGGCGATTTTCCTTGGCCTGCAAGATTACCCGATCTGACCTGTCCAGATTTCTTTCTTTGGGGTTATTTGAAATCTCTGGTATATGTGAACAAGCCACAGACTCTTGCAGCCCTAAAAGAAAACGTTCATCAAGAAATACGGAACATATCGCAGGAAGTATTGCGGAAAGTTATGGAGAATGTCATAAATAGGGCTCAACTTTGCATCAACTCTAGAGGTCACCATTTAAGAGATCATTTTCAAATCCTAATGCGACGAAATTTCATGGCACAAATATACATATGATATAAAAATTAATTCTCGTTTTCTAATTTAGAAAAAAAGTTGTAGCTGAACCAAATAGGGTCATTACTTTTGCGCCACCCAGTATTAATGCCTGATTGTCAATTTTATTAATGAACTAGCAACCCGCCCTCGCTTCGGTTTCAGTCACCTTACCCGTCTAGTTCCCTTGGAAGGTAAAAATTGACAAATGCTCTTTATTCATTTTTACTGAAGAGTATTCGCTGTGTGATGACGGAATAAGAATACAATTCACCACCCCCTCTCCTACCCGTGGCTGTTGTAGGAGACGAGTAAGGGATTATAATATGCATACTACATCTATGCAAGAGCAGAAAAGCTCGAAACTAAAACCTATGGCAACACGTTTGACCAGCGTGGTATAGTAGGTCATTTTCCCTCTCATAATGGAGGAGGCTCGAGGCAAACAGTGGGATGTATAAGGGTTAAAATGATGAAACAAATGATGAACGAAGAGTATTTAAGCAAAAATTAAAGAAAATCGGTGACGAATTTTGTCTCCTCATACAAACTTTGCTACTGCGGTTCACCTCTTAGGGGTTGTATTCCAAAACATCCTTTCTTAATAGGTCCCTACGTCACAAAATAAAATTATGGTCAAAATTGCATTTTTCTAGCTTCAGTAGTTTCAGCTCGGTGCTAATGAGTTAGTCGACCAACTTCTTCATACCTATTTACACCCTTAGAGGGTGAAAATTAAGAAATGCTGAAATTCATGTTTATTTGTATTAAATAGTATTTGTGGAGAATTTGATGAAAATCGATGAAGATTTTTCTCCCCTTACAAACTTTGCTGTTGGGGTTTACTCCTTAGGGGTTGAATTCCAGAAAATATTTTCCTAGTGGCCCCCTACGTTACAAAATAAAATTTTGTTTCAAATTGCATGTTGCCAGCTTTAGTAGTTTTAGCTCGACGTTGATAAATCAAAGAACCAAATTTTTTATTAATTCATATTTACACCCTTAGAGGGTGAAAATTAAAAAATGCTGAAACACGTGTTTATTTATTTTTACTAAAGAGTATTTTTGGAAAATTTGAAGAAAATCGATGTAGATTTTTTTCTCCTTATACAAACTTTGTTACTGCGGTTTTACATTTACCCCTTAAGGGTTGAATTTCAAAAAAATCCTTTCTTAGTGGGTTTCTACGTCACGCAAAGTAACTAATGTCAAAAGTTCATGTTTCTGGCGTCAGTAGTTTCGGCTCTGTGATAAGTCAGTAAACTGACACCTTTCTACCTATTTTACACCCTTAGAGGATAAAAAAACACGTGTTTATTTATTTTTATTAAAGAGTATTTGTGCATAATTTGAAGACAGTAGCTAAAGATTCTTTTTCTTTCCATACAAACTTTACCCTAGTGTTTCACCCCCTTAGGGGTGGAATTTCAAAAAATATTTTCTTAGTGAGCACCGACGTCATGAAATGAAACTATGGTCCAAAATTCATGTTTCTAGCTTCAGTAGCTTCGGCTCACCCTGTTCCTTTATTTGTATATTATTGTCGACGCTCCCGCAACACCCCTTGCAGGTGGAATTTCGTAAAACCCGTTCTTAGCTGACCTACACTTAACAAAAGGAATATTCTTGCCAAATTTCAAGTCCGTACGCCTTATGGTTCCAGAGATATGGTGATGAGTCAATATTCTCGCTCGCAAAACCCGCCTTTCCTATATATATATATAATATATATATAGATGTTGGTTGATTTCTGTCTATTTTTATTGCTTACTAGCAACTCGCCCTCGGTTTTGGTTTCAGTCGTCTTGCACCCGCATTTTAAATCTTGTAATATATTACGACTGCAGTCCATGAGGCCTCGGGTTTGATTCCCGGACAAGATGGAAGGGAAATGGTGCGCGTCTGCGGCTTTTGCTTAACGAATGAAATCTTATTACCTATATATTCTTATTACCTGACTCTAGTAAAAAAAATAGAAATTCAAACGGGTCATTAATGTCTCACTGTTGGGCTCGGCTCTCCTCTTTTATGAAATGGAATATGAGTTACTACTACGGTGGCTTGTTAGCATAGGGTTTTATTTATCCGTCACCCGCCGAGAGGACGACCGCGCGAGGAAAGACCGACGTCCTCAAGGGGTATTCCGTTGGGCCGACCACCGGAGCAGGGTGACTTGTCGTCAGTGGTCGACGATGTCGACGTAGGCGACGTGTCACGGGTGGGTTATTAGTGTGCGTGCTTACGCCCTTTGTCGCCCCGGATGGAGTTGGGCGAGGAGTGCGCCGACCGTAAGAAAAAAAAAAGTAGGGTTTATTTTGAGTTTTCCTTCTCTCACATTAATTATCTGCATATTACACCCCTTAGTCGTCTTTTACGACACCTGCGGACAAGAGAGGGGATGGATGCATTGTTACTCCGTCACCACATGAAAAAACGAATCATACGTAACTACAAATTTAAAAATACATATCATGATTTTAATTTCCAACTCTCAGATAATGAGATAAGTGAACAGAGCGTTATCGACTATTGAGGTACGGAGCACGTGAATAGTTTCTCAATTCATACAGAGAGGAATGATAAATAGTGACATCGTGTGATATAAATCCTAATAAAAACGATAGGAGTTGAATAAAAAGGTGATATATCAGGCTATCACGTGTTATTTATCACTTGGACATTTTGATTTGAACAGCGAATTTATAAAAGAAAACTCGTATTTTTGATTAAGTAATAAAATCGACGGTCCCTACGTACATAAAGACATGTCAAAAATGGCATTTTTTTATTGAATTCTTTAGGCTCTAGATTTTCAATATGCTCATTTTCATACTGCATATGTATTGAAAATCTAAAGCCTGAAGAATACAATAAAAAAATGTCATTTTTGACATTTCTTTATGTACGTAAGGACCGTCGAAATATATTTTTAAACTTTGAATTATAAAATAATTAAAAAAATATTGATTTTAGTTTTTAATTATCCTGATTTTACTGTTATATATTATACTGATTTTATCATCAGATTTCATTGATATTCGATATTTTACAAATATAAAACGATATCGAAATAATAATTATTTACAAAAAAAAAGTTGAGAAGAGACAACAATGACGCCAGTATGGTTGTATAGTTACATGCTTAGTAACTAAATACACACGCATGTATAAGCAAAAATTATAAAAACATGTTAAAAACAACAGAACTGTTTATTCTTACTTTATTAAAACTGGTTTCCCCCTAGATTACCTTAAACGTTTGGAGGTCACAATCTTTAATGAGCAAAAAGTATCATGTTTAGTGATTCCTGATGACTTTAAACTTTATTTATTAAACGCAATCATCGGTTTTATACAGACTACTTTTGTTCTGGCGACGGAGGCAGCGTGCCTATTGGCCGGGACTCCCCCGTGGGACCTGGAAGCGGAAATGCTCGCTGGATTATATCGGCGGGTGACGGGGGTGCGAGCGGAGGGCGGTGTGGTCTCGTTGAGGGAGCTCACCGCCTGGCGCGTCGACGCCCGCTAAGACGTCATTGCCCGTTGGGCAGTCCGGCTGGAGGAGTGGAGGTCCAGTGGAGGCCTTCCGGCCGGTGCTGATGCAGTGGTTGGAAAGGCGGCACGGGGTGCTCTCCTTCCGACTAGTGCAGGTGTTGACGGGGCATGGGTGCTTCGCCAAATACCTGCACAAGGTCGTTAGGAGGGAGAATACACCGTCCAACCACTACTACGATTGCGATGAGGACACGGCGCAGCATACGCTCGAGGTCTGCGTCGCTTGGGCAGCGCAGCACCGTGAACTCGTCGCAATCATCGGTGCCGACCTGACCCTGCCGACTATCGCCAGGGCGATGGTCGGCAGCGTCAGGAATTGGGCCGCGGTCGCAGCCTTCTGCGAGGCAGTGATATCGCTTATCACCGCCTTTAGGAATTATACGTATATAACCGCGACGCCATATACGAGGAAAAATGCCTTCAGTTATGCAACGATTAAAAATTATTAACATTGAGTCGCCCGATGCTCGACTAGCTTCTTTGATCATTTTATTTGATATTTTATCTTCGCCAGCAGCCTTGTTGAGGGGAAGAGTTCTAACGGTATTCATAAACTCGGCAAGAGATGGAAGGTCAGACATAGGCGAGAGAGGTGGCTCGGCGGCCCATGTACGTATTTGTTTATGATGTTCGCTGTCGACTGAGATGTCATCGTCTGGGATTAACGTATTTAATAAAACTGCCGTGGTCTCCTCAATACCCGTAGTGTGTTTACCGTTCACTTTAATGTTTTGTATGTACGCTAAGTCGACTGATCGATTCGCTTTAAACTCGTGATATAGTGGAGACCATGGACCTTCACTTTTTAATCTTTCCACAATCTTATTTAACAAAGCGTCTTTCGATTTTTCTACTGCAATCCGGTAGCGAGACCTGGCAGCTTTCAGTACAGATTCATCAAGTTGTATAGCTATGTAGCTTTATAACGGAATCTTTAAACGTAATTTTGACCCATTTAGAATCATCGAATTGCATTGAGACTTACATAAAATTGGGTTCGATCCCCACGCAGCGCGCTGGATAATTCTTTGTCTGATCCATGAATGATCTGGGTATTATTTGTATCCATTACTTGTATATTTGTGAAGTCTTTCGCCACAATGATTTATTTCTTAGTGCGGGATAGGTATTGGTTTCAAAAAAGTGATTGTTTTTTTAATAAACGAAACGTTACCATGTACTAAACTTGTCTGAAAACATTTGTTTACTATTCTAGAAGTTCTAAAACGACTTCATAAGAGTCTATGGTATGCCATCGTAATGTCTATAGTCCATAAAATATAGCTTGATCTCTGTGACAGTTGTCCGTAGTGCTGTCACGCTTACGATGAAGTTCGTAGTTTTTTATCGATAATATGCTTTACTTTTATAATTATGATTTTCTATTATTATTGAAATACAATCAAAGGAAACCTTTTTGAATTTATTTCAAACAAAAACTGTTTTCTGACTGTTTTAATTATTCGAAAGGAGTACAATCAAGGTCAACGTCACTATTATGGTCATCACTGGAGCGTTCCTGCCAGAACATTTATCATTTTTTGCTAAAATAGGGACAGCCGTTAGATCAATCGATCAATTGCGACTGTTTTATGAATAAACATGTTTAGTTTATTGCCAATAATGCGTACATAGTATTATCATTTACTGGCAAAAAGTAGTTTTTTTAATGTTTAATTAATTGAATTTATGTATTTTGTAATGTAACTGTCTGTTGTAATTGTAAAAAATATGTTGAAAGTTTTATATTAGTACTTGTATTGGGTTTATTTCTTTTATGAAAATTTAATAAAGATCGGTTATCGATTTGCATATATCGACTGTCCCATCTCTTTTTTATTTTCAGTCCAGTATGACCTTGTACATACGTAAGCGTCTTTTTTCTATAAATCGTTTACTAGGTATTGCAGCACTTACGAAGTATAATTTAGGCATGAATATTAATATTTTTATATTTATAAGATACTAGCAACCCGCCCTCGCTTCGGTTTCAGTCGCTTAAACCCGCGTAGTTCCTGTTCCGGTGGGAATATCGGGATAAAATATAGCCTATGTTACTCCCTGATATTATAGCTTTCCACTGGTGAAAGAATTTTTGAAATCGGTTCGGTGGTTTAAGTGTGAAAGCGTTACAAACAAACAAACATCCTTACTTTCGCATTTATAATATTAGTATGGATTGCACTTCAGTTGAAATAAATCTGGCATGAAAAGAATGAAAGTATATGCGATACAAAATAAAATTGTAAACATGTCGTCGTTCAAACTTACTTCGTCGGTTTCGTTGACATCTGTCACAGAGATCAAGCTATATTTTATGGACTATAAATATAGTAAATATCAGTGTTTTTGTTTAGAATACCGTAATTTTGACTCTATCATAATTAACATCACGTTAATTTAGATAGAGCACAAACCATAGTGCATGATGAGAACGCATATTGATTTGGCAACCTTACTATAGATTTTTAACAAGTGTTATCGACCTACTTTACGTTGAATACTGATACTAAAATAGCCAGTGCGTTAAGGCCAGGGTAAATATAAATTATCACTTAATGAATCGTACGACGCTGATATGGCTTTGTACTTCAAAGAAACGCATTCTATATATATTTTGTTACGTTAATGACTACACGTAAATTACATACAATATTAAGAATGTTAAATATATTTAATTTAAAGTGATTTAGGAATCGAAACCAATAATTAACTTTTGAATGTGGTTTCTTTTGTTTACAGGTTTGTTAATTAAGAAATACTTTTATTTGTTTATTGTTTGTTGGATGCAGTTTCTGTTACGTTGTTTTTGTTACGGTGTAGATCTAGCTACCTAGAATATCTAGCTATCTATCTAGATCTAGCTACACAAGAATAATAGCACTATATGTATAAAGAACTACTAGTATGTGATAGAACACTGTTGTGTTACAAGCCAACAACAGCTGCGATTCAGACTTACTTAAAGATACTCGCATACTCACAGCATGGAACGATGTTTAGTTGGTAACTAGATATCAAATACCACCTTTAGCCTTTATTGCCAAATAAAATAATAAAGAGTATCGTACTATCGTAAAAGTCAAATTTTAGCTATGATTTAAATTATTTCATCATGTTCCTGATGATGTTGCAATAAGATTATCGTTTTTGTAATTATGTATGAATTCCGTATTTGTTTTCAACTCGAACATAATCCTTGCTTTATTCTATTTTGTACAGTTAATTATCTTCTATCTTTCCGTGTGGTGACAGAGTAGGAATACAATTTATCCTCCCTCCCTCTTGCCGTGGGTATCGTAAAACTAAGGGATACAATATAAGCACATAAGATCTGTGCAAGAGAAGGAAAGCTCGAAATGAAACCCTATACCAACATGTGTGACCAGCATAGTATAATACATTAAATTCCCTCCTGTTGTGGAGGAGGTCCGAGCCCAACAGTGGGACGTATGTGGGCTGCGATGATTTCGTCACGTTTCAATTTAGCCTTTAGCCTTTTATAAGACCCGAGTTTCGTAGACAGTATTATTCGATATGAATTCAGGTCCCGTATAGATGATGTCACTTATTAAAGGAAGCGTCGTATGTCGTGGGTGGCCTCTTTTGACTAGTAATAATGTATTGTTCATAGTTTTCTATGTCAAACTTTATATATATACTAGCAATCCGCCCTCGCTTCGCTTCGGTTATAGGTTATAGTTGTTTTACCCGCGTAGTTCCCGTTCCCGTGGGAATACCGGGATAAAATATAGCCTAGTTTACGCCCTGATATTATAGCTTTCCATTGATGAAAGAATTTTTGAAATTGGTCCAGCCGTTTTGAAGATTACTCGGAACAAACAGACAGACAGACAAAAATTTTTTAATTGCTATTTTAGGCATAGGTGTCGTGCAAATAACCGTGTGAGCATGAAAAAAGTCTATTATTTTGACATTACAAACAGACACTCCAATTTTATTTATTGGTATAGATGTATTTTTTTCTGTGTCTGACGGGTTATTTTTGTGAGTGTGGTGACGGAGTAAGAATGCAATTCACCACCTCCTACTTTGCCTGTGGGTGTCTTATATTATGCATATAATAACTGTGCAAGAGATAGAAAATTCGAACTTAAACCCTATAACAACCCGTCTGACCAGCGTGGTTAACTTCTCTCCTGTTGTGGAGGAGGCTCGAGCCAGTAAAACTGAATTCATCATCATCATCTTGCTCTTATCCCAATTACTTGGGGTCGACGCAATATGTCATCTGTTTTGACATATTACAAAAAGTTTCGGCAATGACTTTTATGACTGGCCGCCTGCCTGACGTCAACCCTCCTTGGGAATGTAATCGTTGACCCAAATGGTACCAGGTGGAGTTGGTCCGGGTCAATCTAGGGCTCTTAGTCGTCTTTTACGACACCCACGAGCAAAGCAAGGGTTGGTAGTATTCGAAGCCGCTACCACACAGCAGCCAGTAAAACTGAATTACTAACTAATAATGAAGAAGCTGCGACGCAAATATAGAAAGTGCGCAACGTAAAAATATATTTGTAAGAATGAAATTTAGTGTCGTCGGAGATTTTAATAATATACAAAATGTAGCAAATAAAAACCGACTACAAAATAATGACTACTCAAAAACAACTGGTCAGATCCTGATCAAATTTATATGGGGACTACCTCTGAAGTATAATCTATCAAACAAAAAAGAATAAACGAAATCGATTCATAATTGGAGATATTTTTTTTTTTTTTGGGGTGGGCTGCGGTCGGCGCGCCTCTCGCACCACTCCGTCCGGGGCGACAGAGGGGCATAAGCACGCACACCCACAACCCACCCACGATGCACGTCGCCTTCGCCGTTGGGCCGACCACCGGAGCAGGGTGACTTGACGTCAGTGGTCGGCCCGACGGAATACCTCCTATTTGGGGTACCCTCCCATCGACCGACGTCCCCCCCGCGGGTAGGACGTCTTTCCTCACGCGGTCGGCCTCTCGGCGGGATAATTGGCGGTATGATCGCGTAACATACAAGAAAAAACATACAGCCGAATTGCGAACCTTTTTTAAATCGGCTGAAAATATGCAATTGACAGATGCACTTATTACACTCAGACTTAGAACGATTGTTTTCGGGTAGGTACCTAATATAAAAGTTATACTTATATGTTATCTTTGCACTGTTTATGTCTTAAAATAATTAAAAAACAGTCAGTTACGAAGGGAAGGTTATGAAATAATCGGGCCAAGGCAATAAAAAAAATGTTGGTCTAATAACTTAATCATATTATGAAATATTTTCAATTTTATAAAGGTTCTACTCACAGTTATAATTATAAAGAATAAAGTTGTTTATTATGCAAATTTTATAGACTAAATTCTACTATATTAATAGACATACTGACATTGTTTGAAAGTTTTTTTTTGTCCTTATCGAGTTCATTATTCGAATGAAAAAGGAAATTGGTCAATAGTATTTTTATTATCCATTTTACATAACCGTGTTTTACATACCATGCGGTAACACTAAGCATAATTAAATAATTGATGATAAGTCAAGTAGATATATTAAATTTTTCCATGGCACTTTAAAATATAGCAATGAAAGAAATTGGATTAAAATATTTAGTGCTTCATTGTCACCTTGTACTAATAAAATAGATACAACCGAATTTTATAAGCGCTTTTGGATTCATCGATTTCATTTAGCTATGTTTTGATTTGGGGAGCTAATAAGTAATTTATAGTTCCTCGTTTCGTTTTATATCTATACCAATAAATAAAATTTGAGTGTCTGTTTGTAATGTCAAAATAATAGGCTTTTTTCATGCTCACACGGTTATTTGCACGACACCTATGCCTAAAATACAGAGTAAAAAATTTTTGTCTGTCTGTCTGTTTGTGCCAGGTAATCTTCGAAACGAACGGAAAATTCTTTCACCAATGGAAAGCTATAATATCAGGGCGTAAACTAGGCTATATTTTATCCCGGTATTCCCACGGGAACGGGAATTACGCGGGTAAAATGACTAAAACCGAACCGAAGCGAGGGCGGGTTGCTAGTTGTTAATAAAACTACTTAACGGATTTTATCGTGTTTGTATTTGATTTTTGATTGCCCGACGTTTCGAAAACTACAGCGTTCATGTTCACGGGCGGACTGCCGCCGTAGTTTTATTTACAATGTGTAATACTCGCTTAAACATCAGAATTCATTATCATTTTATATTGGCTTTAGTAGTGTATTTCATAGCGTGGGTTCTTGTTTTGTTAGGTAAGCAAAATTATTATAGAAAATGTTGAGAACACTCAGCGTTCCGTAATTGAAACTTAAGAAAATTGGATTATGAAATGCAACTGTTCAAATGTGTGACTGATTAGCGCTTTATTTATTATCATCATTCTAAAAAATATAATTACTCAGTATGGATAATTAATTATATTGCTATTTTATACTATGTTGTAAGTTATTTTTCATGGCCGCGTAGCGTATAAAACCGTGACTATTAAACACAAGCCTAGGCAGTAAAATAGGACGCATATAAGGAGTTTTTCATAGCTTCTATTACCGTTTTCAGTTTCTCCATGTACTCTGTAATAAACTTGTGTATAACAATGATTTAGACATTTACCCTAAATGAAAGATGTATTAAAATAAAACGAAATAATTGTTAGAAATTAGGAATATACAAGTTTATAGTTAATTTATATAACAAGTAACCTAATTAAAAAAATATATATTAGAGTAAAATAATTTTCCGTATGATGACGGAGCATGAATACAATTCACCACCGTCTTGCTCATGGATATCGTCAAATATCGTATCGTAAAATACGACTAAGCGATAACATAATATAACATAACCATTAGCAAGAGAAGGTAAACTAGAAATAAAACCCTATACCAACACGACTTACAAGTATGGTATAATAGGTAAATTTTCCTTCTATTGTGGAGGCGGCTCAAGTCCAGTAGTGGAACATATGAGTTGTAATGAAGAAAAATAATGATAATCTTCAAATTATCTATTATTAAAATCAATATCTAATAAAAACGCCAATAAATGCAATAATTCTGAGCATAGACAACATATTATTCTCATTATAAAAAAATTGTGTTGTCAAGGCAGAGTTTGTCAAAGATTTAATTGCTGTTTCTAATTACTTGAATTTATATAACCAACGTTAACTTTAATGTAGTTATTTTAAATAATAAATTACATAGCATTTATAATTATTCTAAATTGTAATTTTATTCGTCATTTAGTCATTTTTTTAGTCCAACTGTAATCACGAAGGCATTTAATCTTCAGAAAATATATATAATTAATTGAAAACTACAACACATATTTCTTCTATATTGGTTTTTTTTGTATTTGTAATAAACGAACACAATAGAAAATAATATAAATGTTTTAATCTCTATATGTCGTAAAGGCTTCTTAGTTGCTCTGCTGCCAACTCCAAAATATTTATTTTCTAATTAAAAGTGCCTTATTATTAGTGAGTGATTTAGCGTACCTATTAGGAATAAATATGTTAAGATTTTTTTGACGGAAATACTAGGTCCCAATTTTTATTTTTTTGGCATGTCGCTGCAACCGTTTTGCAATTCACTTAAGTATGCATATAAGTAGATACAAAATATTTTAAATTGCTAACACAAAATTGTTTTATTTTAAACATATAAATTCAAAGTATCTTAATTAAAATAGGTACATAATGTAAGCAATTAGTTCTTTATCGTTCGTTTGCTGTAACTTCGTCTTTTAAAAACGTGTGTTGCTTAAGTATGCCGTTGCCGGTTCGTTCGTTTTATTTCAAATGCTAACAAAATTTTGTTCTATGTGGCTATTTTCCTAGAGAATATGGAGTCATTGCCAAGGCCGTCTCATTCATGCATACGTGACTATACTGAATTAAACATGATTAAGACGCCCTGGTCCTCGCTGATGTTATTGTGTTATACAAAATTTTGGGGTTACATGTAATAATTTTTCCTCTTATACAGGCTGTCCGATAGTAAAAGTATGATTTTGAAATAGCTTTTGGTACATTTAAGGAACTTTATAGCATCTACGAAATAGATGCAGTTTTTTGGCACCAAAATTGCATAAAATAATTAAGAAAATATAAATCTTTTGATAATATTAATGGTGATAGAGTAAGAATACCATTCACAAATCCTTATCTTGCCCGTGGATGTCGTAAAAGACGACTAAGGGATGTAATATGCATATAACATCTGTGCAAGACAAGAAAATCTCGAATAAAATACTACATCAACCCGTCTGACCAGTGTGGTATAGTTAGTCGCTCCTATTGTAAAGGAGGCTCGAACCGTACGTATATTTGCTAAGATAACAACGATGATTTATATTAATTTAAAATAATCTCTATTTGCTCCTAAATCATTATTTTACATGTAAGTAGTTTATTACTCGATGCTTTGCAATTAGATTATAAAAATAGTGACTTTAATTGCTGTCAAATAAAATAAAGGGAGAAAATACTGTATAATAACTACAGTATTGCCTCTTGTTAACATTATCGACGTCCTGAAGCTTATTGGAAAATTTTCTGTCAAAAAGTTGCGTTTTAATAAAAGTAAAGCAGATTGGTGATATTCATGAATTTTTTTCGAAATGTCTAAAATTTGTTGTTTTTTTGCATTTTCTACACTGATATCGCCGGAAATTTGAAAATTTTCAAAGATTGATTGGATAAAAAATCTAAATCGAATCCACTCACAAAAATCACTAGAATTGGTTAAGAAATACCGTCTGTAGAGGAAAACAGCCAGACATGCGGATACCGTACGAAAGATTTTCCTTTAAGTTGAAATGGAGACGCTATGGTCGCGCTTCGAGCTCATTCAGTCAATAATGATCTACTTATTGTACGCGGTTCACTATAATTAGGAAGAATATGAATTTAATACTACTAATTGACCACATAAAGAACATGTAACTGTCTACTTTAATGTAGATTCTATAATATCCTATATCTATGAGCAATGATGGTCAGGAGTTGAGAAGTATTAAACACTAATTATCTGGATTAACTGCCTGGGCAATGTTTAGTAATTTCTAACATTTTCGTACTTTCATTGAAAAAGGTAGGTATTTTGCGACGTAATTTATATCAAGGTTATTCATTTATTTTTGTTTAACCAAACACTCTGTATAAAGTTTACCTACTTCATGTATGGATATTGGCAAGTTACCAACGGTTGCTCCTCCGTTGATTCCTGATATAAATGCGCCATGTGCTAAGGAACTTGTTGTATTGTTTTATATCTTTTCTATAAATGCTAAATCTGTAAATAACACTTTCACAATCCGTTGTGATTTAATGTTTCCTTATTTAGACGTTTAGAAATTGTAAAGTTTTCCCAACGGGCGTCTCTACGTTAATAGTCTGTATGGGAATCTGTTTAGTGTTAAGAAAATCGCGTTGATGGTTGTTTAAACGTTAACTATAATTTTATGATCTTGTCAGCGGTTAATTTACTGCTACTGACCACGAATGTTTAAAAGAGAATTATGATCCCATAATATAAAACATCCGCAAAACCCTTTTGTTTAAATATTTTGTATAATTTATTCCAAATGGTTCATTTCAAGAAAGGTTTTTATTTTTTAACACGTTTATATTAACTTTGTTATTGTAACGGAATCTTTGAATGTGACTACGCCCTTCTAAACGTCGGAAAACTAGAAACTATGCAAACTTATCACGGACCGTTGACAATGCAATAATTCCATTTTTCTCACAGTATTAGTGATTTTTTTTATAACCATTGCTAATATTTTGAAATGAAATGATTTATTGTCATGAGCAAAATTTACACAAAAATTTGCATTACTCTATGTATGTAGGTTTATATTAATTGCTTGTCACAAAACGACCCCATCTCAGCATACTGCAGATTAAAATACCTGCACTGATTTTCCGCGGGCTCGTTATTTTGATTTTGGCTCGATAGATATCGCTATCCCTATTCTTTGCATTGCACTTTTTATTTTACCTATTTACGGCGTATTTTTTAATTTGCCTTTTTATATTTACTTTAGGACGGATGGCTTCAACAACCAACATGTCAATGAATGTACTAAGTAATGACTAAAGCAGCGCATCCTTGAACCCTATTTGATCCGTGCCTCTACGTGACTTTGAACATGTTTATGCACTTCAGACAAAAATAGTAGTGTTTAATCACTATTCTACGTGTAAGATTGTTTTGCCGCATACTATTAGCTGAACTGCAACAATAACTTGAAAATAAAATTTATTGTGTTTGATTTTCTGTTTGTGTATATTTTCTAAATAAAGTTATGGGTCCCTAGACAATTAAAAGCGTTTTACGGGAATGTTTGAACCCTCAATGTCATTTATGGAGACTATTGTGGAGAAGATCCGGGCCTAGCAGTAGGAGGTATATAAACTGAGATGACTATTATGATGAGAACTTTGATAGTTTGAACCTCCTACACAATGGGAGAGAAATTTACCTACTATACCCCGCATGTTAGACGACTGGTATAAGAATTTATGTCGAGTTTTCCTTTTTTCGGGTGGGTTGCGGGAATTGCGTGCTTAAGCCCCTCTGTCGCCCCGGACGGAGTGGTGCGGAGGGGCGCCGACCACAGCCCACACACAAAAAAAAAAAAAAGACAGGTGTTATCTGCATATCATTACCGTAGTCATCTTTACGACATCCACGCGCGTAAGAGAGGGACTGGTGAATTATATTCTTACTCCGTTTCCGCACGGTAAAATAAGCATACCTACTTCATTTATAATCACATCAGAGATTTGCTGTGAAGCTAACTTTCGTGGTATGTGAATATGTGTACCCATTCTGAGTATAACGTTATATAATAATATTGTGTAATTCGAATGATGGTATCAGCTCATTGAATTTCAAATTGAAAGACGCCTTTGGTTGCTCTCAATATCAACGCAATATTTTTTGAGGAAACCATAATAAATATGTTTGTATGTTTATAACCTTGAGATATAGCGGTCTTACTCAATTAGCTTGTTTACAGGTTTTGGTTTTTAGTGTTTTATACCCAAAAGTTGCAAAAGAAACCCTATATATGTCTTTTTCATCAGTCAGTCCGCGTTTATCAGTACGATATACATCCATACTAATATTATAAATGCGAAAGTAAGGATGTTTGTTTGTTTGTAACGCTTTCACGCTTAAACCACTGAACCGATTTCAAAAATTCTTTCACCAATGGAAAGCTATAATATCAGAGAGTAACATAGGCTATATTTTATCCCGGTATTCCCACGGGAACAGGAACTTCGCGGGTTTAAGTGACTGAAACCGAAGCGAAGCGAGGGTGGGTTGCTAGTATCTTATAAACTGTAATAGGTAAATGATTGAAATTTCACAGAGTAGGTACGTATATCATTCCGTGTAGTGACGGAGTAAGAATACGAATCACCGCCTTTCTTGTCCGTGGGTATCGTAGAAAACGACTAAGGCACATATGCAAATAACATGAAGAGAAGGCAAACTCAAAATAAAACCCTATATCCACCCGCATGACCATCGTGATTTAGTAGGTCAATTCCCTCCTATTAGGGTGGAGGCTCGAGCCCAGCTGTGGGACGTATGTGAGTTCATGTGATGATGTATATTTACTAGTGACTATTAGACCAAATTTTAAAAATAAAATACATAATAATTTTAAAATCATAAGGCTTTTACAAAAACTTTAAGAGTGGTAGGACCACACTGTCGACAGTTATCTGTCTACAGCCGCGGGCCGGTCCGTCCGGGGTAGTACCACACTCTCGCAGAAAATCGACGTCTGAGTAGTAGCAATTTGTTACTGCGCTTTGTTCGGTGAGCGAGAGAGCCGGAAGCCCAACTTTCTGAGGGTGTTTGTGTGTGGAGGGTTTTGGTGGTGCCCTTGGTATCACCGAGCCTCAATGCACGCATTCACACTCCCTTCACTTTCTTCGCGGTAGGCAGCGACCCTGTAAAGGTCCATGAGCGGCAGCAACACTTACCATCAGGTGTACTGTTTGCTCGTTTGCCACCGTTTGCAATAAAAAAAAAACTCAATTTTAGCGTTATTTTTCATTTACGAGTTTTTTTTTAATGTAGATAAGTATGTAGTTTGTTGTGCCCTTTTATAGTCGAATCAGGTTCGAACTTGAATCTTTTGTACATACTCTTATTAACTGTTTAATTTATTAAAAACAATGCTTACGTAACCAACAATAGTTTCAGATTAGAATATACCCCCCACAAATTTCTTGGAATGGTCACGCTTGTAGGTTTTGTTTATTCTTACTATCTTGCAATGTTAGATAAATAGACCTTATACTTCAAGTCGCATAAACGTCAACAAACTACAAATACATACTGAAGAACAACACTGTTAGATGAATCATTAGCAGCGTTTAAATAAATACATCATTCGTGTGGTGAGTAAGAATACAATGATCACCACTGCCTACCCATGTCCTATCAGTATATGATCATGAAAGACAACCAAGTGACGTAAAATGAGGGTTTTTTTTTTTTTTGTGTGTGTAGCTGTTGGTCGCAGATGATCTTGACAGCTTAACGCGGTCAATGGGCGAGCGGATGGCTCTTAACCCGGTATACAATGAGGGGGAAATTGACCTTATATATAATGATGGCCACGAGTAGAGTTATATTTCAACTATTTCTTTTCACCCAATGTGGAGAGGGTGAGAGCCAAGCTGTGGGACTTTCAGAGTTGATGATGACGTAAATAAGTATAGTAGTACTTAATAATTTATTTTATTTTATATGAAGCGTATAGAATTAATTATCTTCAAGGACATCTATATATGTTCACAATCAATGTACCATTTGTATTATAAAATATTTTTTATTTGGTATTATTTATTATAATTATGTAAGTATATTTCAAGTAAAAAAAAAAACTATGATTAATTCATATATTATTTCAATTGTAAATTGTGGAACACAATTATAAGCAGTACGTCAATTCCGTGTACATCTATACCACTAAATAAAATTGGAGTGTCTGTTTGTAATGTCAAAATAATAAGCTTTTTTCATGCTCACACGGTTATTTGCACGACACCTATGCCTAAAATACAGATTAAAAAAAATTTGTCTGTCTGTCTGTTTGTTCCGGGTAATCTTCAAAACGGCTGGACCGATTTCAAAAATTCTTTCACGAATGGAAAGCTATAATATCAGGGAGTAAACTAGGCTATCTATTATCCCGGTATTCCCTCGGGAACGGGAACTACGCGGGTAAAACGACTAAAACCGAAGCGAAGCGAGGGCGGGTTGCTAGTATAATATACAATCCGTTACACGTATGTCTCAACAATTACATCTTCATAAATACGCACTTAGTAACACAACCTTAATATGCACTTGTAATAAACCACTGACGATGGGCTGCCCTCAAGGTTCGGTATTAAGTCCATATCTATGGATCTATGTTTTGACTATCTATGTTTTGACGATTTTCTCGAGTTACCTCTACCAAAAAATTGTCTACTGATCGGCTATGCAGACGACGGACTTTTACTTATACAATCGAACAGAAGGGATGGTTTAGAGAAATTAGCGGAAACATGCCTCAATGATATATTCGATTGGGGTACACGAAACCAGCTTGCCTTCGCACTACAAAAAACATATCATCTTTTATTAAAAGGACATTTACAATCGGCGCCGCGTATAAAATTCAATAATATGACTGTCAAAAAGAAAGAATCAGTTTGCTATCCCAGCCTAGTCTTAGAAAAAAATTTTTCATTTATTGAGCATATTAAAACTGTAGGCGAAAAAGCGAAACGGAATTTCTACGCGCTTACTAGAATATCCACATCTACTTGGGGCCTTCGTTTTAATGTTTTAATTCACTTAAAACCATATACATGGCCACATATTTGGGGTGTATTTGTTACGCTGCACCTGTATGGGCCGATAGGGCCACCCTATGGTGGCCCTATCGGCTCGCCTTAAATTACTACAGAGCCAACGATTGGCCCTAATATTCTTATGTAAAGCCTATAGAACGGTTAGTACCGAGGCCTTACCAGTACTCGCGGGTGTACTTCCGGTTGATTTGGAGATTCAGAGACGAGCGTCAATGTATTACACCACAAAGGAAACTATGAATACAGATTTCCTTCTACCGCGCGACCGAAATAAAATTGCTAGATTGTTTGCACCACAATCCATTGTCTATGAGGAACATTTAACTGAATGGCAAGAAAGATGGGATTCATCATCGAAAGGTCGTCACCTTTATCAATTTTTCCATGCATCCGGGAGCGCCTGGAGGTGTGGCTGGAGGTTGACCACTTCGTGGCCCAATTTTTAACTGGCCATGGCAACTTTAAAAGTAAATTATTTTCTTTTAAACTCGTACCATCACCATTATGTCAATGTTCCACATCTGACCACGAGTATGAACAATCAGCACATCACATTCTCTGGGAGTGCGATCTCTGGCGAAACGAGCGTAACCTTATGTTAAACAGTTTGCAAGTCACCTGTGTGGTAGTATACTATACGGACCTTGTAGCAACTCGAGAAAATTTCCGTGCGTTCATGCGTTTCTGCCATACCTACTGTAGCAATCAATCTTAACGCTCACATATAGGCCCCGTTAAGCTCTTCCGTATCCGTGGTGCCGTACTGCTGCGCTATCGTAGCTGTACACCTTTTTACTTATTGGCTGACTAGTCATTTTGTTTTCCTGTCTCCCGCTTTGCCTAGGAGGGAAGTGGAATCTCTCTTTCCAACTCCTCCTCTTTAATCTTTTCTAATTAAATTTGTTGCGGGTCCCAAGACAATTAAAATCATATCCCGGGACTGCCTGAGGGTCAAACCACGGTGTCATTTATGGAAACCATTGTGGATCCTGGCTTACAGGAGTTACAATGGTGGGAATGTGTGGTGGGATTAGTCCCCAAAAAAAAAATGCACTTGTAATATCCAAATATTATCCTTCTTCCTTGCTTCTGTTGACTCTACGTGACCACCGAATGCCCCTCTACTTTTTCGAGACCCTTCATTTTATACCCGTCTTTCACTATTAAATCACTCAAGCGTGACGATACGTAGCTACAAATGTTGTCAGAGCATACTTTGTGTTGCCACCTTTTGATTGGCATTAGCACAATTATTCTAATTTAAAGACAGTTCCTCGGGTATAAATTCTTGGATAGCGGACTTACAACAAGTAAAAGATCGCAAAGAGTTAAGTGTATATAAAACCAGTTACTCGGCGCGAGATGTGAGACCCGAAATATTATATCACAATTAATTATGGCCTATGTCGTACAGACGGCATTCACACTGCCTGGTCTCTAAAGTCTTCTGTCATATGTCCATAACATACCTACTTGAATTTATTAGTCATTCGATTAGTTTATTAGTAATTAGTTCATTAAGGAATTATCTTCATAGTCTCCTTCACAATGTATGGAAAAATTGATCTACTTTACCAGGCTGGTCAGACGGGTTGGTATAGGGCTTTATTTCGCGTTTGTCTACTCTTGCAGATATACAGATAACATGTATATGTTATCTGTATATCTTATTATAATCCCTTAGTCCTTTTTTTCCACGGATAACGGAAATCTATACATCTAAACAAATAATTTATATGGGTGGGCTTTGGTAGGCGCATACGCGGTCCATTCCGTCCGGAGCGACGAAAGGACGACGCGCGGGCCCATAGCCCACCCGTACTCACGTCGCCTTCGTCGTTGGGCCGACCACCAGAGCAGGGTGACTTGTCGTCAGTGGTCGGCCCGACGGAATAGTTTGTCTGTCTGTTTGAGGTTATCTTTAAAACGGCTGGACCGATTTTGATAATATTTTACTACCAGTTAGCTGTCTATATAAGGAGTAACTTAGGCTTTATATTTTATCCCGGTATTCTCACGGAAACGAGAACTATGCGGGTAAGGCGACTGAAACCGAAGCGAAAAGAGGGCGGGTTGCTAGTTAATATTAAAATATGAGTAGGTACCTACTGCTCAAATTTTAGTATTGTATGTTTATGCAATATCACATTTCAGAAGATTATCTAAATTTCCATCTGACTATTCTTTACAGAAATGCCATGTCCGGCCACCAAATATTTCCATTATTTCAGTGATTCATTTCAACGATAACCTTTAGATTGCTATGTACGATAAGATATCTTGACAAACACTAGATTAGACTATAAATAAAGTTATTGATTTCCAATATTGTTGCTTTTATAACATACTTTGCAATAATATAACAGCAAAGTGTATTTTACCTCAACTAAACATGTTGTAACTATTTGAAGAATTAGGTTATTATTATATCATGTCGTCGGGACGTCGAAGGGGACAGTACCATAAAGGGTAACCCGCGCCGGGCCGGCCACGTATGTCGAAGAATCGGTATTAGTGGTCGGTCCAATGGCGATGGGGAGTGAATATGCTAAGTTACGGGGTCTCATGCCGCCCATTCGCCGCCCCGGACAGATTGAGCGAAGTGTGACCATAGGCTACCACAAAAAAAAAGAATGGTTGTTGTTATATAGACTTTTGGTTGGTTAACTAGTTCAGTTTGTTCGTCTGGTGACGGGTTAGAATACTCTATGTCACTACTCCTTACTTGCCCGTGACAGAAGTAAAAATTTACTGAGAGATCATCAGAAGAATGGATTCATAATGAGGGAAATTATTATATTATTTAATACTCTTGTCCGTGTGGTGACGGAGTAAGAATACAATTCACCACCCTCATTTCTTGCTCGTGGGTGTAAAAGACGACTAAGGGATATAATATGCACATAACATTTATAGAAGAGAAGGAAAACTCGAAATAAAACCCTATACCAACACGTCTGAACAGCGTGGTATAGTGGATTTCTCTCTCATTGTGGAGGAGGCTCGAGCCCAGCAGTGGGACGTATATGAGCTGTGATGATGATGACGATGATTATTTATTACACTACGCTTTAGTTTTAAGTCTCTTTCTCTTTCTTACGCTAATGTTATGTGATCTTTTGTCTCATATACACTAGTGATTGGGTAACCTTGTGACTTTAAGTTGTAATCCAATAAAGCAATTTACGCAGTCAAATTAGTCGTATAATTTAAGCCTAAAGTAATTCGTATATTACCGTCGTGTTAAACGCTGTTTTGTTTTGTACAAGTTGATGAACTTGGGCTTATAGTATTGCTTAATACCCAATTTAGCTGACCGGGGAATTAGTCCGTCACCCGCCGAGAGGCCGACCACGTGAGGAAAGACGGATGGCAGGGTACCCCAAATGGGGGGTATTTCGTCGGGCTGACCTCTGACGTCAAGTCACCCTGCTCCAGTGGTTGGCCCAACGACGAAGGCGACGTGCATCATGGGTGGGTTGTGAGTGTGCGTGCTTACGCCCCTCTGTTGCCCCGGACGGAGTGGTGCGAGGAGCGCGCCGACCGCAGCCCACCCCCCAAACAAAAAAAAACCCCGATTTAGCTCTAACACACGTATTACTGTTTGACCAGGGAGCAATTCTCACGCAAAGAGAAAAAATTGAATTAGAAGTATTCACAATCGTAAATCTAAATATGTGGAGCCCAATTCTAGTTGCTTTCGGGATTTAATTAGAGTGAATTTGTATTAGAATTACTGTTCCGATGTGGTTGGTCCGTTATGCTGTAGGACTACACTGTTGACAGTCGCTTGTCTACAGCCGCTGGCCGGTCCGTCCGGGGTAGTACCACACTCTTGCAAAAAATCGATGTCCGAATAGTAGCAATTTGTTACTTCACTTCGTTCGGTGAGCGAGAGAACCGGAAGCCAAACTTTCTGAGGGGTTTTGCTTGTGGTGGATATTGGTGACGCCTTTAGTATCACCAAACCATCCATCACTGTCCATTGCTTCCATGAGTGACATCACACACTCGGGTATGCTGCCGGCTCGTTTGCCATCAACGTCAATAAAAAAAAAAATTCTATCTAATAATTTTGAGTAAAGTAAATTTTTATTATTATATTTTAAACTTATCGCTTTAGGACATACATTTAGGGCTAAATTATAATTGTTATTATATAACAGTTTTTAGACAAACTAACATTACGCCAACAGCCTGATTGATATCTACCAATTGGTAGTAAGATCAATACCGATGTTATCACAACAGACAAGAATAACGTGCATTTGTTTCTACAGATAAGGAACTAATAATCTTGAGATATGTAAGGTAGTGAGTAAGTACCTCTGTAGATAAATAGTATGATTTTATGTTATACTAGCAACCCGCCCTCGCTTCGCTTCGGTTATAGGTTATAGTCATTTTACCCGCATAGTTCCCGTTCCCGTGGGAATACCGGGATAAAATATAGCCTAGTTTACGCCCTGATATTATAGCTTTCCATTGGTGAAAGAATTTTTGAAATCGGTCCAGCCGTTTTGAAGATTACCCGGAACAAACAGACAGACAGACAGACAAAAATTTTTTAATTGCTATTTTAGGCATAGGTGTCGTGCAAATAACCGTGTGAGCATGCAAAAAGCCTATTATTTTGACATTACAAACAGACACTCCAATTTTATTTATTGGTATAGATACGATAAATTATTTATTTATAATAAGTAGGTATCCGTGTGGTGGCGGAATAAGAATACAATTCCCTACTCCGCCTCTCTTGCTCGCCAGTTTTGTAAAATACGACTCAGTTTTATATTATGCATCAGTACCCCCCCTTGCGACGAGGACACGGCGCAGCACACGCTCGAGGTGTGTGCCGCGTGGGCGGGGGAGCGCCGTGAACTCGTCGCGATTATCGGTGCCGAACTGACGCTGCCGACCATCGCCAGGGAGATGCTCGACAGCGTCAGGAACTGGGACGCGGTCGCCGCCTTCTGTGAGGCCGTAATCTCACTGAAGGAGGCGGCGGATCGTGTGCGAGTAGAGCTCCTCTTCGGCGACACGTTCGCCGCCGGCGACTCGGACAGCGCAGGCGCGAGTACCTGCGCCTTGTGCCGCCCTAGCCGAGGCCGCGGGTAATCGGACCGGGGAATTTAGTCCGTCACCCGCAGAGACCGCGCGACGGCGACCGACGTCCCAGGACGTCGAGAGGTGAGGTTATTCCGTCGGGCCAACCACTGACGACAAGTCACCCTGCTCCGGTGGTCGGCCCAACAACGAGGTGACGTGGGTACGGGTGGGTTATGGGCCTGCGCGCCGTCCTTTCATCGCCCCGGACGGAATGGACCGCGCGTAACAGCCCATAGGCCATAGCGGCATAGCCCACCCATAAAAAAAAAAACAGTACCCTCTCTTGCCCGTGGTTGTCGTAAAAGGCGACTGAAGCATTATAATATACAGATAACGTCTATGCAAGGGAAAGAAAACACGAAATAAAACTATATAGTACGAGAGCTACCAACGTCGGGAAAACAAGAACGTTGCTAGTTCTCAAAAACGTTGCTAGCTCTTAGACGAATATCAACCAGAGCGGTATAAGTAAATCAATTTTCCTTCCTCCTTGTGGAGGAGGCTCGAGCCCAGCAGTGACAAGTATATGAGGTATGATGATGATTATAAATCTATGGGTTACCTGAGTGTAATGTCATTCCTTAGCTGCTAGGCTTAATTGGTGACATCGAATTTCTAGTTCAAACGTCAACTCTAGTAACGTTTTTTTCCAATTTACAAATTAGTTTTATACAGAAAATGACGGGTTAAGAATACAATGTGTTTCTCCTTCCTGTCACATGGAACTCATGAAAACCAGCTGAAGAATTAGTAAGAGAAAGGTAGCTTGGGATACATATAACATCGACTACTATTGCCTGTCAAGCGTGGAGATTCGATGGAATATTGATAAGGCAAATTATGCAGATTTATAAACTCAAACTGTTTATGGTTCGGTTGATGAATGTTAAGTGCAAATGTCAATGTATCAACCTTGCTCAACAAGGTGAGACCGTACCAAGTGGGACATATATTATTCAGCATAGTTCTCATATGTGTACTATTGTATAGATTTTAGTTTAGTTAGTCCTTGCAGCTTATAAATGCAGTTAATATATGGCTCGTTTCCCACCTTCACTTTTATTTTTTTAATTCACCTTTTTTAATTGACTGCACAGATGCCGTAGTGATTAAGATAACGACCTACCGTGCTAGTGTCGCGGGTTCGAATCCCACACAGGACTACATTATGTGCTATCCAAAACTTGTTGTTCTGAGTCTGGATGTAATTTGTGTCCGTTAATTGTGTTTGTAAAGTTCCCTTCGTGCAGTGTTGTTAAAAAAAAAACTGCCCTCAACGAGTAGAATCATATTGCAGTATATAGTTTTAGTATCGCTTTATAGGGCGAGCCAATTATTTACTGTTATTTAGAATTTCTCTTGAACATCTTCAGACAAATCCAATAAAAGCTTTGCCTTAAGGGCTTGCGATTTTAAGGGAACATTATCCTTGGGCGTGACGTAGACTGAAGAGTAATTTGTCCGCCTAGGTCCGATATCGCATAGTCCCCGGGGACTGGGCTGAAGGTTAATGTAAGATTGTCATATGGTGGCTTATGTATTTCTATGCTCTACTGTCGTCCTGGACGGACTGGCCGTCAAAACCAAAGTAAAAGGATTAATTTAAAATATGTGATGGATTTATTTACAAAATAATTATAATTAATGAATAATATTCTTTAGTATTTGTTGACCACTTAAATAAAACCAGTGCGTTCAGGAAAGATAATGGTATACATAATGACATTGAAATAGTAATTGAATTCATGTATTGTTTCGCTTAATTCGTATAATTTTAACCATAATTAATTACCACGAATGAGGAATAGGAGGAACTTCTTTGTAATATCTGAAAAGAAGGAAATATATTGAATTAAACTTTGAAGTCAGAAGAATATGTGTATTTAATGTCTTACCTTACAAATCCACCAGAGGGTGAGAATGCCTTATCATTTAAAGGTACGAGGAGTGGATTATCTCTTAAACCTTGCGATAACTTAACGAAGTATTTAACGCTGCTCGGAATCAAAATACCTAGAAACAAATAGAATAACAGCTAAAAGTACAACAAAAAATCTAAATTACTTATTCTTGAAAAACCAACCGTGTGAATTATATCGATATCTTCTTAAAAGGGATTGTATTGATGGATTCTGAACGCTGGATAACACCACAACGGCACATGGCTGAAAATAACAAATCCACGATAGTCAGCAATTCTTCATATATAATCATCATCATCGCAGCCCACATATGTCCCACTGTTGGGCTCAGACTTCCTTCACAATGGGAGGGAATTTGACCTGCTATACCATAGTGGTCAAGCATGTTGGTATAGGGTTTCATTTACGGTGGCGACGGAGGCAGCTTGCCTACTGGCCGGGACTCCCCCGTGGGACCTGGAGGCGGAGATGCTCGCCGGACTATATCGGCGGGTGACGGGAGTGCGAGCGGAGGGCGGTGTGGTCTCGTTAAGGGATCTCGCCGCCTGGCGCGTCGACGCCCGCCGAGACGTCATCGCCCGTTGGGCAGTCCGGCTGGAGAGGCCTCGGTTCGGGGTGCGAACCGTGGAGGCCTTCCGGCCAGTGCTGATGCAGTGGTTGGAGAGGCGGCACGGGGTGCTCTCCTTCCGACTGGTGCAGGTTTTGACGGGGCATGGGTGCTTCGCCAAATACCTGCACAAGGTCGTTAGGAGGGAGAGTACACCGTCCTGCCACCACTGCGATTGCGACGAGGACACGGCGCGCCATACCCTCGAGGCCTGCGGGGCTTGGGCAGTGCAGCGCTGTGAACTCGTCGCAATCATCGGTACGGACCTGACGCTGCCGGCTATCGCTAGGGCGATGGTCGACAGCGTCGGGAATTGGGACGCGGTCGCAGCCTTCTGCGAGACAGTGATCTCGCGGAAGGAGGCGGCGGATCGCCTGCGTGAGGAGCGCAGCCTCGTGCGCCTCATGCCGCCCTAGCCGAGGCCGCGGGTGACGTGACCGGGGATTAGTCCGTCACCCGCCGAGAGAGACACCGACCGCGTGAGGAAAGACCAACGTCCTCCCCGAGGGGGGGACGTCGGTCGATGGGAGGGTACCCCAATAGGGGGTATTCCGTCGGGCCGACCACTGACGACAAGTTAACGCTGTTCCACGCAGTGTAGGACGCCCCCTCACCAGGTGGACCGACGACCTGGTGAAAGTTGCTGGGCGTCGTTGGATGTAGGCGGCAAAGGTCCGCAGTTTGTGGCGTAATATGAGGGAGGCCTACGTCCAGCAGTGGACGGCGATAGGCTGAAAGGATGATACAAATAAATA
Organism: Lymantria dispar; assembly: GCA_032191425.1. Taxonomy (NCBI): domain Eukaryota; kingdom Metazoa; phylum Arthropoda; class Insecta; order Lepidoptera; family Erebidae; genus Lymantria; species Lymantria dispar. Next base: position 21,838,072 of record CM063452.1, on the reverse strand, counting down.
AAATTGAAGTATCTGTTTTGTAATATCAGAATAGTAGGTCTTTTCATGTCCATACGGATATTTGTATGATACGTATGCTTAAAAACTAGTTTAAATTTTTTTATGTGTCTGTCTGTTTGTTCCGGGTTGTTCAAAACGGCTGGACTGATTTTGATAATATATTACTACCAGATAGCTATTTATTTATATAAGGAGTAACTTAGGCTATTTTTCATCTCAGCGAAACGAAATAAAACTTCACTTGGTCCGGGACGCCAACCCGAGGCTATATCTCAGGAAATATTGCAGACTAGCTTTTGCCCGCGGCTTCGCCCGCGTAAAAGTTGGTTTTCATAATTCTTAATTTAAGAAATACTCTGTGTCAATTTTCGTCCAAATCCGGTCAACAGTTTACGCGTGATTGAGTAACAAACGTCCAAATATCTTCACAAATTTTTATATTTGAATATTACTTCCACCCTTGTAGTTTAAATTCAAGTGGAAAGACGATGAGAAATATGGCCATCCTTAGTCGCTGATAATACATTATCCATGATAGGTTTCCATTGGGGAAAAAAATAATATCGATCAAACTCCCGCAGTTTCACCCACGTAGACCCCATTTCCACGCAAACGCCGAGATAAAAATTGCCTATGTTACTCGCTGATATTATAAGTTTATATGGGTGAAAATAAAAATAATAATTATCAAATCCCATACAAATATCCGACATAAAAATTGCTTATCTTACTCGCTGATAACGTAGCTTCCTATTGGTGAAAGAATTTAAAAATTAGTCAACATCCACCGGTTTCACTCGCGGAGTTCTCGTTCTCGGGCAAACACCAGGATGAAAATAGCCTTTATTTGTTATTCACTGATAATGTAGATTTTCATTCGTAAATTAATTTTCATATCCATTTAGTTCCCGCAATTTCACCGGCATTGTGCCCGGTCCCGTAGGAATATCGGGATAAAAAAATAGCCTAAATATGTTACTCGCTCAAAAATAGCTTTGCGTTAGTGAAATAATTTTAAAATCGACTAAATTCTCACAGTTGTTCCAGCCACACCGGGATAAAATATAGCCTTGGATAAAATATAGCCTAAGTTATTCCTTATGTAAGGTTTGGTAGACCTGTTAGTAAAGTATTATCAGTATGGGTCCAGCCGTTTTGAAGGTTACCCCGTAACGAATATAAGTCAAAAAAAAATTGTCCGTCCGTCTGTCTGTCACCAAGCCATATCTCAAGGACCGCGATAGCTAGACAGTTGAATTTTTTACAAATTATGCATTTTTGTTGCCGTTATATCAATAAATATAAAAAACAAAATAAAATAAATATTTAAGGTGGCTCCTAGACAACAAACGCAATTTTCCCCCTTTTTATAGATAATGGTACGGAACCCTTCGTGCGCGACAACGACTCGCACTTGGCCGGTTTTTTAGACATAGGTATCGTGCAAATAATTGTGTTACTATAAATAAATCCTATTATTTTGACAGACAAATAGACGCTTCAAATTTGTTTATTTCTAGACATCGAAAATTGGATTAATATCTTGATTTTAACTTACTGTCTGGTAGCGGCTAGGAATATTATAACGCTTTCATTGTTTGTGAGTGTCGCAAAATACTACTAAGACAAAGATTTACATCGACCTGGACCAATTGGTGATGCCATTTAGCCAGCAATGTCGTTTGGCAGGCAGCTGGTCATAAAATGTTGCTAGAAGAACCTTTGCAATATCTATGATGGCAGAGCAGTGCCTACATATTGCGTCGATCCAAAGCTATCTTGATAAGCGAGCATTAAGAAAAAATAATGGGGTAACCCAAGAAAGCCGACCGTATACTAAAATGATCGTTCCTAAGCTCAGTGATATCGGTTTTTATTTATTTTAGTAGTTTTATTTATTATATTTTATTCGGCTTTTCACCTCCTTAGGGGTAAAATTACAAAAAACTCTTTTTTAGTGAGCACTTTCTCCAAGAGAGACAACTTTGTACAAAATTTCATATTTCTAGGCCTAATGATTTCGGCTATACATTTTTCACCCTCTTAGAGAATGAATTTCAAAAACTAATTTCTTAGAGCTCATTTACAACAAAAGAAAGAGAATCGAACAATATACAGAAATACACAGTTTCACGTTCCTAGCCCCAATAGTTTCGGCTATACGCTTTTCATTCCCTTAAGGGGGTGATTTGCCAAAAATACTTTGCTAGTGCTCGTGTACCCCAAAAATACGCCGAAGTAAAAAAAAAATACGTTTCTAGGCCCAGTGGTTGCCGCTGTATACTTTTTGTTTTTTTAGGGGTTGAATTTCATCCCCATGTAAGTAAAATTTTCAAAATGCTAGAACGAATACTTATTTATTTATTATCAAATACCTTAATACAAAGATTCATGGTTTTATCATCGAAAATGTCGAATTTCCATACAAAATGGCAGCCCCTATTTCAACCCCTTATAACTATTTTTTCGCGATTTCTTTACTATAGCTCGTGAACCTCAAGAAATACTACGGTGTAAAAAAATTACGGTTCTAGGCCCAGTGGTTTCAGATATATGCTTTTTTGTCTTTTAGGGGTTGAATTTCATCCCCATATAAATAAAATTTCCAAAACGCTAGAACGAATATTAATTTATTTATTATAAAGTGCCTTAATACAAAGATTCATTCATGGTTTTATCATCGAAAATGACGAATTTCCATACAAAATGTCATCCCCTATTTCAACCCCTTATACCCATTTTTTCGCGATTTCTTTGCTAGAGCTCGTGTACCCCAAGAAATACTACGGTGTAAAAAAATTACGTTTCTAGGCCCAGTGGTTTCGGCTGTATGCTTTTTTGTCTTTTAGGGGTTGAATTTCATCCCCATATAAATGAAATTTCCAAAATGCTAGAACGAATATTTATTTATTTATTATAAAGTGCCTTAATACAAAGATTCATGGTTCTATCGTCGAAAATGACGAATTTTCATACAAAATGTCATCCCCTATTTCAACCCCTTATACCCATTTTTTCGCGATAAAAAGTAGCCTATGTCCATTCTCAAGCTTTAGTCCATCTCTGTACCAAATTTTATCAAAATCGGTTCAGTGGTTTAGACGTGAAAGCGTAGCAGACAGACAGACAGACAGACAGACAGACAGACAGACAGACAGAGTTACTTTCGCATTTATAATATTAGTAAGGATTTTGAATGCGGTGCCAAATTGGTTGGAATCGAAAGACAGCGAGTCGCTAGTTATAATATAAAATGAATACTACATCTTTCAATAGTTTTCTATAAAACAGATCCCATTTTTTTTTTCGTTTACATATTCTCTGTACAACTACTGATTACCATGATTTCGACGTTAAGCCATTTTTACTTTATATCCAACGGATAAGCAGCAAGTTGTTGAATCTAAAGTAAAAGTAGCTTGTAAATAAAACTACGGATTTTATCGCGTTTGTATTTGATTTTTGATTGCCCGACGTTTCGAACACATTACAGCATTCATGGTCACTGGCGAACTAAGATGTCTGACTATTTGTTTACAATGTGTAATACTCGCGTAAACATCAGAAATCATAAAAATCGGCCAAGTGCGAGTCGGACTCGCGCACGAAGGGTTCCGTACCATTGACTAGGTAAACAAGTGCTTACCTGTTCCATTATAGATATCGAGCAAAAAGGCCAAAAAAATCGCGTTTGTTGTATGGGAGGCCCCCTAAATATTTATTTTATTTTGTTTTTAGTATTTGTTGACATAGCGGCAACAGAAATACATAATTTGTAAAAATTTCAACTCTAGCTATCGTGGTTTTTGAGATACAGCCTAGTGACAAACAGATAGACGGACAGACAGCGAAGTCTTAGTAATAGGGTTCCGTTTTTACCCTTTGGGTACGGCAACCTAAAAATAGCTTCTTTAGTCTTATTATGTGTAAAATTCACTTTATTTCATAAAGTAAATGAAGTAGCTGTGAAAAAGAATAAACAGAATTCTGTTAATATGTATATAAAACGTACCTTTTTCGTTGGTTTTTCATTTTCATGTTCTTCGTCTCTTTCATCGTACGTTCTTATTCCGATCACTTTTTCGTTGTCATTTTCAACACTAGCGGATGCCAAATGACTTGCACTTCCAATTTCTAAAGTTGGATCTACTGTTCCATAATTATTTGGCAGCATTCTCTAAAAATAATGGGAACTAATATGTAATTTGTTCTCAAATTGTAAAAGATGCCAATAATTGTTCTTACATTCTCAACTTGTAGTATTTCTAAAAACACGAGCATAGTCAATCCAATAGTCTTCATGACCCAAGCACTGCGTTCTGTGTAATAGTTTCATGACAGAGCTCAAAGCCTCGGCCTTTCTATGTTTTATAAACATATAATGAGGTATGATAAAATTGTGAGTAGTAATATTCAAATATCACTACATGCTTTGAAAAGTTTGAAATCATGTTTCACATAATACAAATATCTATGAATTGTATAAACATTTTTTTTACTGTTGATTTAGTAGCAGCAGGAAAACGAATCGCGGCAAATACAGATATGGGAGACTATTGCGACGTAAGTTTGTTATGACAATTGTAACAATAGTATCTGCATTATTTATTATTTTACATGAATTTTATTGTTAACCTTAATAATCATTATTATTCCTCAATAGTTATCAAACGCTTATAATGCCTGTTCTAGTAGTTAATTCGTGGCCGGGTGCCGCTTGTGGGAACTGCTCCAGCCATAATCGTTTGAATTATGTTACGTATCTTGTGGTACGAAGAGCGTGATGCTCTCTGGAGCTAGTACTTATAAGACAAGTTGTACATAATTTTATTTTTAGTAACAAAAGAATTTTAAAATTAATAGACGCTGAATAATAGCCCGCTGAGTTTCTTGCCCGATCTTCTCAGTAGCGGTCACTTTCTGATCCGGTGGTAGTTTGTTGGATTAATTTAATTGTGTTGAAATTGACAATATATAAGTGCCCCCTAGGGATTTATGCATTTGGACCGGGGAATTAGTCCGTCACCCGCTGAGAGGCCGATCGCGTGAGGAAAGGCCGACGTCCTCCCTGAGGGGGGGACGTCAGTTGGGAGGGTACTCCTCAAGGGGTATTCTGTCGGGCCGACCACTGACAACAAATCACCATGCTCCGGTGGTCGGTCCAACGACGAAGGCGACGTATCACGGGTGGGTTGCGGGTGTGCGTGCTAACGCCCCTCTGTCACCCCGGACGAAGTGGTGTGCGCCGACCGCAACACACCCCCCAAAATAAAAGGGTTTGTGCATAATAAAACTGAATTGAATTTGAATAATTGAATTAATTATGTGATATTCTAAATCTGAAGATTCATCAAAATTTATATTTTCTACTATTTTCTATTAATACATACTGGTAAAATAAAGCAAAAAAAAAAAAATCATCGTAAAAATAAATGACGCAAATATTGTGTAAATACGCGTACAGCACATCAGTATTAATAAGATTTCTATCATTTGTCATTCAGCTGTAATACAATTTCGCTTCATATTTGAAATTTGGATAAGACGGTGCCGCATGGTTGGGTAATATTGTGATTACTTATATAAATTTGTTACTTTAATACTCTTGTTAATTTTAAATGTTCCAACCTCACTACAAAAATAAAATTATATGATTTATACTACTTGTTATCACGCGAACATTTCCTTTTCTACCTAATCCATACAAAGACCATTGTTGATTGCGACCATAATGAGAAGGATTTGTATTAAAAACTAGCAACCCGCCCTCGCTTCGCTTCGGTTTCAGTTGTCTTTCCTGCGTAGTTCCCGTGGGAATACCGGGATAAAATATAGCCTACTTTACTCCCTGATATTATAGCTTTCCATTGGTGAAAGAATTTTTGAAATCGGTCCAGTCGTTTTAAAGATTACCCGGAACAAATAGACAGACAAAAAAGTATAAAGTGCATTTTAGGCATATGTCTAGTAGATCACCGCCTGGCGGGTCGACGCCCGCCGAGAAGTCATTGTCCGTTGGGCAGTCCGGCTGGAGAGCCCTCGGTACGGTGTCAGGACCGTCGAGGCCCTCCGGCCGGTGCTGATGGAGTGGTTGGAGCGGACGCACGTGGTGCTTTCCTTCCGACTGGTGCAGATGCTGACGGGGCACGGTTGCTTCGGGAAGTACCTGCACAAGATTGTCAGGAGGGATAACACACCGTCCTGCCACCACTGCAGTTGCGACGAGGACACGGCGCAGCACACGCTCGAGGAATGTGCTGCATGGGAGGGGGATCGCCGTGAACTCGTCGCAATTATCGGTGCCGACCTGGCGCTGCCGACCATCGCCAGGAAGATGCTCGTCAGCGTCAGGAACTGGGACGCGGTCGCCGCCTTCTGTGAGGCCGTAATCTCACGGAAGGAGGCGGCGGATCGTGTGCGAGTAGAGCTCCTATTCGGCGACACGTTCCGCCGCCGGCAACTCGGGCGGCGCAGGTGCGAGTATCTGCGCCTAATGCCGCCCTAGCCGAGGCCGCGGGTGATCGGACCGGGGAATTGTCCGTCACCCGCAGAGAGGCTGACCGCGCGACGGCGACCGACGTCCTAGGACGTCGAGAGGTGAGGTTACCCGAAAGGGTATTCCGTTGGGCCGACCACTGACGACAAGTCACATCTGCTCCGGTGGTCGGCCCAACAACGAGGTGACGTGGGTACGGGTGGGTTATGGGCCCGCGCGCCGTCCTTTCATCGCCCCGGATGCACTGGACCGCGCGTGCGCTTACCATACCCACCCATAAAAAAAAGGCATATGTCTAGTGCAAATAACCGTGTGAGCATGAAAAAAAGCCTACTATTTTGATATTACAAACAGACACTCCAATTTTATTTATTGGTATAGATAAGGAAATAAATAATAATTCGTCATCATCATCATAGCTCATTTACGTTTCATCGCCCAGCAGTGCGAACCTACTCAACAATAGGAATGAAATTAGCCTACCACGCTTGTTAGATGTGTTGGTTTTTTTTTTTTTTTTTTTTTTTTTTTTTTTTTTTTTTTTTTTTTTTTTATGGGTGGGCTATGGTAAGCGCACGCGCGGTCCAGTCCGTCCGGAGCGATGAAAGGACGGCGCGCGGGCCCATAACCCACCCGTACCCACGTCACTAGATGTGTTGGTATAGTTTTTCGTTTCGAGTTTTTCATCTTTTGCATAGATGTTATTTGCATGTCGCAGTGTCACTACCTCTGGCGCCATATCTTAATAGTTTTTAAGAATCAATCGGTTACGGAAACGTCAAGTATTATACTTGGGTGTGTTCGATACAACGTTGGCAATGATTTTTAATGTTTGTCGTTTGACCGTTAACGTTTGAAATATTATCGAGCTTTCGTTATTGAGAGCGGTCCGTTGAATACTCAGTTGGGAACGAGACTCGAGAGCGATCCGTCGTTGTTGCTGCCACGTTGTATCAAATTCACCGCGTTTCCCAAACTTTTAATTTATCCGTCGGCATACGTAATCATTAGTTATAATAGAAAATTGTGTTAACGTTAATTATTGAATTGAGTTTAAAAGTAGCCATCCGAAGTGTTATTTTATTACATCGCGATGTTTGACCGATCTGATAGTGATACAGCACGGCGCCCAACCTTAGATATGCATATTATATTCCTTAAACGTTAGGCAAGATATGGGATGGTGAATAGTATTCTTACTCCGACACTAGACGGACAAAATGATAATTAATACGGATAATTGAGCATTGTTCTATTGCATTATTTAGCATTAGGTTCGTTAATAAATATCATTGTAACTGAAGAGTTCCATAGCAATTACATAATGATTACTTTAATTTTCTACTGCCGTGAAATTGCCCATTGTTATTCATAGCATGCATCATAAATTTCATAGTTGAGATTGAAGTGGAGTTACTAGAGATGCGTTTTTACAGTGTTAGAATGTTTTAGGAAATATTTACGAATAAATGTTTGTTAGTTATGAATATAGTTTATAATATTTTAGTTCACTGCAGACAGTTGTTATTAGTAAAGGAGAATAACAGCAGACAGACAGGCGTCTCTAACGTTTCTCTGTTTATTATCACTCAGCTAAGATTGCTTGAATAATCTTGTATAGAAAGCTCTTTAAAACTGACGATAGCCTTAATCTACATTACTTATGTCGAAGACTTCGTATGTTCTCAGGAACTGTTTTAATTGGTCTAAGTACAGACTTTCCATGTTTAGATGTGTAGTGTCAGGACAATACTTTGTACTATCCAAAAAATGACTGTTCTCAGTCTGGTTGTATTTGTTGTCATTAAATCATAGAAGTAAAAACTCACATATTCAAAACACAATTATTGCTTTATTATTAACTAGCAACCCGCCCTCGCTTCGGTTTCAGTCGTCTTTCCTGCGTAGTTCCCGTGGGAATATCGAGATAAAATATAACCTAGGTTACTCCTTGATATTATAGCTTTCCACTGGTGACAGAATTTTTGAAATCGGTCCAGCCGTTTTGAAGATTACCCGGAACAAACAGACAGACAAAAAAAATATAAAGTGTATTTTAGGCATATGTATAGTGCAAATAACCGCGTGAGTATAAAAAAAGCCCATTATTTTGACATTCCAAACAGACACTCCAATTTTATTTATTGGTATAGATGGTTATGGAATATAATATACCATCAAAAACAAGACTTGTAAAAAAAGCCAGTTTATTTAAAGCAAAACATCTTTAATATTGATATAGTCACTATAAGAAGTTGTTAGGTTAGCTATTTACGTCATAACTTAAGAAGAAAAGTGTCTTAAGCAGGGACTGAATGAGTAACCGACTTGATATAACATGGATCTCACAAATTTTTATGGTAGAAGAATTCAGTTGCGAGGCTTGGCTTTTTTTACAAGTCTTGTTTTTGATGGTATCTCATTTCTTTTTGTAGATAGACCTACTTTTCGGTACCTTCCACTTCTTGAAGTGGAAGGTACCGAAGGTACCCTTTTCTTAGAGCACACTCTCTCGAAAATGAGATATCTCTCCTTTCCGCTTGAGTCAATTCTATCTAAACTAAGCGGAGAGATGTGGAAATAAAGAAATTTGATTGGTTGTTCGAAACACATCTCCTCTAATCTCCTCTCCGCTTTGATGGCAATCGATTCTTTCAGATAAATTTGAGGCAATTTAGTTTGCTTAATACTTTGGGAGATTTTGGTACAATTTCATAAGACATGTCCCATTGTTGCTTTTTCATTAAGTTGGTTGACCATTTTACAAGTTATCTTTGAACATAATTATGTCTAGGTATCTGTCTACACCTATTATGCCAATCATCATTCAGCCTATCGCCGTCCACTGTGGAACATAGACCCCCCTCGTGCTTCACCATAAAGTGCGGTACTGCGGCACCTGCGTCCAACGACGCTAAAGGGTTGCATTGACTAGAGCTAATTTTTCTTCGCCTTATGAGGAATTATGACGTAGTCGCCACGTTCGGTAGGCGGGTTGGTTTCGCAGTGAGATTTCATACATTTCCCCGGCGAGAGCTGCTGCCCACTCTTCTTCCTGGTGAATTTTTTTTTTAAATTACAACGCCTTGCACTAAGGGAATAATAATCCTTATATTGTGGGGAACTTTACAAACATATAATTCAACATCGCATCATCATCGCAGCCCTCATATGTCCCACTGTTGGGCTCGGGCCTCCTCCACAATGGGAGGGCATTTAACCCACTATACCATGCTGGTCAGACATGTTGATATAGGGTTTCATTTCGAGTTTGCCTTCTCTTGCACAGATGGTATGTGCATATTATATCCCATAGTCGTCTTATACGATATCCACGGGCAAGATAGAGAGTGGTGAATTGCGGAAAGAACATATAATTAACCGATACAAATTACATTCAGACTCAACAACAATTTGTAGATCGTACAAGGTGTTGTCTTGCATGGGATTCGAACCCGCGACACTAGCACGGTACGTTGGTGTCTTAACCACTACGTCATCTGTGCAGTCTTTAGCCGCTTGTTACGATTCCCATAGAGAAGCAATGATGGCGACAAATGTATTCTTATATTTTACAAAGTTACATTTCATTAACTGCAAATGTAACTTTGCAATCCTATATATTTATATGAGTTAACAAAATTATTTATGTAGTTAGTGTATCTCGGAAACTGGATGATAATTATAATGTTTCATAATTTTTCCTTCATTTATACACTAAACACTAATTGTATTCTAAATTGGAAGTTTCTATGTCGGCTAGAAGTGCCACTTTAATATTGATGATCGGTCAGTCAGTCAGTGAGTGACAAAATTACGAAATTTTGACTAGTTATAATTCTGAAACTATTGGTTCAAATTGAATGAAATTTGAAATAGACAATGTGTATACAAGGCCTGCTAGGTTACTAAAAAAATCAGGTTTCTAGTTTTATTAACAATGAAGTTATAGGGGGTCGAAAATGGCCTGAATGGCTTCGAGAAAAGTATGTTACGGCAGTTTTGCGTTTTGCCCGACTTTTTTTTGCTCGACTTGGCGGGGGCACTGCCGTGCCCCCAGATGCTGTAACTATTATTGGAGATGTAACTATAAAAGTCGTCTAAAACTTGTGACAAGTCAAGTGAACAACACGTGATAAGTCTGTGTAGGTATCTTGACTTATTGCTGTATGGACAGTATACAAAATAGGCCTACCTACTAAATCAAATGTGATCTTTGGTGTGATCAAGGGACATAATATTTATTTATCCAACAGCGGATAAAATTTCCCTAAGAATGCTAACAGTGTACCCCATGCCTTACTCATACGTGGCGTCGACGATACGAGGCGACTAAGGAAAAATAATTTGCAATTAACCTCTATATAAAAAAAAGGAAAAAAAAATAATGTTTAAATTAAACGGTTTTATTGTAAAGAAACAGTAAAAATAAAATCGTGGGACACTACAAAACAAACATTTTAATCGACGATTGTAGATATTTGACGTTTTTTCCTTTTTTATTTTCATGATTTTAGTTTTTATATTGATTTTGTATAGAGCACTGTATTCTGCTTGTCTAAAAATAAAATCGTGGGACACTACAAAACAAACATTTTAATCGACGATTGTAGATATTTGACGTTTTTTCCTTTTTTATTTTCATGATTTTAGTTTTTATATTGATTTTGTATAGAGCACTGTATTCTACTTGTCAAGCCCTTTCATTTAATACCCATATTAATGGGATTGAAAAGCAAATAGGTTGCCCGCCATTTTTTAGCGGCTGCCATCTTAGATTTTGAATTTGTATAGTGCATCGTATTCTAGTTGTCAAGCCCTTTCATTTGAAACCCATATTGATGGGATAGAAAAGAAAAAAATAGGTTATCCGCCATTTTGTAACGCCGGCCATTTTGAATTTACAAAAATATTGACTATACATAATTGTATTGTCACCAAAACCAAAGGCGTATACCAAATTTCAGATCAATCGGTTGACAGGAAGAGGGTGAAATTTCAATTACTAAATTTGACCCAACAAAGAAAAAAATAAACAAACAAACGGGGTAAGCTAAATAAAACCGTGGTGTAGTAGGTCTTTTTTCCTCCCACGTTGAGAAGGTTCGATTTCAAGAGTGAGACGTACATACATATACGAGTATGAGCTTCGATAATGATGAAAGTATCTCCTTTTGCCGTGATGGGGTAATTTAGCGTTACACTTTGAGTTTATCTTGTCTTGCTGTGATGTAAGTCCTTTAGTAGTCGCTTACGACACCCAGGGGAAAGGCAAGGGCATTGACGTAATGTATTCTTACTGCGTAACCACACATAAGAAACGATAACATATTTTATAAAGAGAATAGTAGAACGAATTTGGTATGTACATACATATATCCGCATGATGCTAATACTTGCGACATTGTTTTTCAAAATAAGTCTTGCTTTTAAATCTCGCAAGACGTTGAAATTATAATACAATCATTGGCCTCGGATTGCGCATATTATGATTCATATATATGTAATGGTTTTTTTTTTGTAATATAATAACGATTTATTAATGATTCTCCGTGTGGTGACAGATTAAGAATACAATCCACCACCCCCTCTCTTACCAATGGGTTGTCGTAAAAGACGGTGAGGGATATGATATGCAGAAAACAGCATTGCACAAGAAGGAAAACTTTACATAAAACCCTATATCAACCCTATACAACCCATAAAAAACTTTATACCGTTTTATGATTGAACATTTAATTTGTAGATTAAGTAATTATTTAAAAACTAGCAATCCACCCTCGCTTCGCTTCGGTTATAGGTTATAGTGGTTTTACCCGCGTAGTTCCCGTTCCCGTGGGAATACCGGGATAAAATATAGCCTAGTTTACGCCCTGATATTATAGCTTTCCATTGGTGAAAGAATTTTTGAAATCGGTCCAGCCGTTTTGAAGATTACCCGGAACAAACAAACAGACAGACAGACAGACAAAAATTTTTTAATTGCTATTTTAGGCATAGGTGTCGTGCAAATAACCGTGTGAGCATGAAAAAAGCCTATTATTTAGACATTACAAACAGACACTCCAATTTTATTTATTGTTATAGAGTATAGATAACATATTTAACATTTCTTCTCGAGACAATTTCAAAGTATACATTTTTGTGACCTTAACATGGAAGGCATTACGCAATGAAGAATGTGCCCTTGAATGTAATACTCGTTGTATATTTTCCTTGCCTCCGGGTCTCTTCCAGACGACGTTGTGGGGTAATTAACATAACGAGGTCAAGGGGAATGCTACCGTTTAGCTATATGTATGTACGTAATATCTCTGTAACTCGGAAAATTGTACCGGCGTTTTACTCCTTAATATTGATTTTGTGTTTTAGTCTCACACCTTTATTCACTAAGGCGTAACCATTGGTGTAAAACCACATCCTATATGATATAAGGTGTGGTGGGCACTTCGCTTCTGTATTTTTAAGTGCTGTATGATGCAGGTGACGTGACCGGGGATTAGTCCGTCACCCGCCGAGAGGCCGACCGCGTGAGGAAAGACCGACGTCCTCCCCGAGGGGGGGACGTCGGTTGATGGGAGGGTACCCCAATAGGGGGTATTCCGTCGGGCCGACCACTGATGTCAAGTAACCCTGCTCCGGTGGTAGGCCCAACGACGAAGGCGACGTGGTTTCCGGGTGGGTTGCGGGAGTTGCGTGCTTAAGCGCCTCTGTCGCCCCGGACGGAGTGGTGCGGAGGCGCGCCGACCGCAGCCCACCCACAAAAAAAAAACTTATAATTTATATAGAAAGTAATTTAAATTGACACTGGCAACAATCGGTTCGTATTATTTACCAATACAAAAAAGAAGAAGATATGGTTTTGTCATTATTATTACTATTACTAGCAACCCGCCCTCGCTTCGCTTCGGTTCCAGTCGCTTTACTCGCGTAGTTCCCGTTCCCGTGGGAATACCGGGATAAAATATAGCTTATGTTACGCCTTGATATTATAGCTTTCCATTGGTGAAAGAATTTTTGAAATCCGTTCGGTGGTTTAAGCGTGAAAGTGTAACAAACAAACATAAATAAACAAACAAACAGATTTACTTTCGCATTTATAATATTTGTAAAGGTTTTTAATATGTTATGGGACATTATATTGTCTTTTCATTTCAGTTCATAATACGTCCCGTTGTTGGGCTCGAGCCTCCTCCACAATAGGAGGGAAATGGACCTTCTATACTACGTTGGTCAGACGGGTCGGTATAGAGTTTCTTCCGAGTTTTCCTTCTCTTATATAGATGTTATATGCATAATTAATCCCTTAGTCGTCTTTTACGACACCCACGGGTAAGAAGGGGGTTAGTGAATTGTATTCTTATTCCGTCACCACACGGAACAGTTATTGTCCTTAATTTTTTCTTTTATGTAGTTAAATGAACATCGTAATTTTCCTTAATTTTTCTACGCATTAATGACACATGACTTCTGGTGGCGGATGTTTTCATTGCTGCGATTAACCTATCCTTGAATTTATGATTGCTCGTTATTAAAAATTAAGTAATTCTAGGCAGACTTTTGGTTGACCACTTTAATCATAGGAATATTTATGATACGTCTATGAGTGAGCCAGTTTATGGTTAAGAATTTGTGTAGTGCCTAACACCACATTGTTGACAGTTGTCTGTCTACAGCCGCGGGCCGCTTCGTCCGGAGTAGTACCACACGCAGAAAATCAACGTCCGAGTAGTAGCAATTTGATGTAGGGATGACCTGGAGGGAAAATAATCGATTTTTAAATAATCGATTTTTTGCAATTTGAATGCATGTAGCATTCACACTACCTTCACGGTAGGCAAAAGGCCTAGCCAAAGTACATGAACAGCAATATCACTTACCATCAGGTATATCTTTTGTTTGTATGGCACCGTTTGCAATTAAAAAAAATTGTCTCGCTACTTATTTTATTGTAGATACATGTATGTATTATGTAATACAGAGATGGACAGCGTTGTCCGACTAGGGAAAAAATATTTTGAGTTAGAAGGCAAATTTGTTTTCCATAGCAATTGAATTATGGCAATGACGGTTTCGTCCTAAAAAACCAGTCGCCATTAGAAATATGAATGTCAATAAATCCGGCAAAATATTCAATAATAGCGCCACATCGACCTTGTGAAAAGTGCGTAAGTACTCGTCGCTTAATGGAAAATTTGAAATATTATGTAAAACGTCTGGCTTTTTTAAATTGAATTTGTGATAAATGCGAAATATATCACGAATCAATTTATAGATAATATCCAAAATTGGAAAATCTACAGTAACTGCCTATTTTTAAAATTGTTCATGTAGATATAATAGCTGAATGAATATTTTGTACATTATGTGGATGATATATTCGGTATTATGATTATAATCGGCGGATACAGGTTTTTTGTTGCAAGAAATTATTGTTGTACCTACACGTAAAAAATAAAGACCCATATACATCGAAATAGTTAATTTGTTTCGTTTAATAAATATGTGGCATATAACATTTAATAGTGTATATAAACGGTCAAAATAATAACAACTGCAATAGATTTACATAATAATTTCTGATGTTTACGCGAGCATTACACATTGTAAATAAAACTACTTTACGAATGATCGGATGGTCAGTCCACCAGTGACCATGAACGTTGCAAAGTGTTCGAAACGTCGGGCAATCAAAAACCAAATACAAACACAATAAAATCCGTAAAGTAATTTTAGTACAGACATTTGCCTGTTACATGTTTATTTATTATATAAAAAAATTACAAATACTATAATACTTACAACTCATTATCGTCCATTTGTAGTATTAGATAATTGATAAAGAATCTGCAACTAACGCACGATTATATAGACTTATGTTTAAAGCTTATCGTTTGCTCTTCACTGAGGACTCAGCAGCGTGGTGAGCAAGAAACGATGCCAGCGAGCACTTGGCGTCCATATTACAATTAAAAAAAAACACAAATTTGAAGAGCATCCATCCACAAATATTTGTTGCAAACAAATCGATGTTGCAATGATACCAGTTTTTTTTTGGTCGGCCTATGGCCATACACGCCGTCCATTCCGTCCGGGGCGAAGCAAGGGTGGCGCGCTGCTCCACAATCTCTCCCTTTCGCCATTGGGTTGACCACCGGTACCGAGTTTCTTGACCACCGTGGCCCACCTGTAATGATGCTAGTTTAGCAAAACTTGTATGCAAATGAATTTGATATGAATCATCTTGTATGAATAGGTTTTAACTTTCACTCCATGAATGTATTGAAAATTACTATTATTGGGTGCGTTTTATTCATACAATGCTGTAAATTTCTGTACAGTGTAAAAGGAGCTTAAGTCTTTTACGTAATTATTTGTACAGATGTATATTTTGTCATATTTTTCCAAACGATAAGGTGTGTCGTGTCATACGCGAAGTTGATTTTATTATGATCAGGTTTCTGCTCTTGCAATGAAAGTTTTCCGTTATTTTGGTTAATGTCGTAGTAGGCCCACGTGCCTCGTCACGAGAAGCCGGTGTGTCGTGTTGTTGGTTTTGTAAAGATCGTGTTATAATAATAGTTATGTTTAAAACTTGATTTTCATAACATTAATACGCTCGTACAGTGGTTAAAATATTGTTCTGTGATTATACAGCGAAATTGATATTGTGAACATATCATTCGAAATATGGCTAAAGGTCGTATTCCTAAAAAATATAGAGGGCAACCCTCCTTTGTGGTGACTCAATCTGCTTTGATGAGACGGAAAAGTTACCGGCCAAAAAGGTATGGATAGAGATTTTCTTTCTTCAGCCCGTCTATTCACCATTGGACATGAGCCTCCTGCCTAATAGGTCGCTTATTGACATATACTTACAACCGCGCTGATAAAATGACTTGTCATAAGGTTGAATTTAGAGCTTTCCTTATCTTGCAGTGTTTGTTTTTTATGTTTCTTAGTCGCGAATGAGTACGAACTGAACAACGCGAAATGAATACGGATGTTTACAATACTCTATATAAACGTTATAATTAATAGAGTTAATCTTGCTTATCATTTACTTGGTAAATCCAAGTAACAAGAATAACTCGTTTTGAGTGTGGTCAAGCATTTTACGCACATAACGGTGTGATCAAATTAGGGTGTAGTGATTATATTAATGAAAAGCTTTGGTATGCTTAAGAACATTTTTTCAATTCATCATTATCCGAGTTCATATAGGTCCTACTGCTGGGCTTGACCCGCCTCCAAAATGGCAGAGAAATTGAACTACTATACCACGCTGGTCAGACGGATTGGTGTAGGATTTATTTCTGCTGCGTAGATATTATATGCATATTAGGAAGAAATTTTCTCTTAGTCATCTTTTACGACATCCATGGGCAAGAGGGGTTATTCCATCACCACACGGAAAACGGTTGTATCAATTATATAACAATAATTTATTCAAGACTAGCAATCCGCCCTCGCTTCGCTTTGGTTTTAGTCGTTTTACCCGCGTAGTTCCCGTGGGAATACCAGGATAAAATATAGCCTAGTTTACGCGCTGATATTATAGCTTTCCATTAGTGAAAGAATTTTTGAAATCGGTCCAGCCGTTTTGAAGATTACCGGAACAAACAGATAGACAGATAAAAAAAAAATTATCTGTATTTTAGGCATAGGTGTCGTGCAAATAAACCGTGTGAGCATGAAAAAGGCCTATTATTTTGACATTACAAACAGACACTCCAATTTTATTTATTGGTATAGATTTGCGTTCTTATGCTGATGGATTAAGAATAAATTTTATCACCAACCTTCACTTGCCCGTGGGCACGGTACAATCCGGCTAAGGGATCATCAGGAGAACGGGCGGGAGCATACTCCTAAGAAATTAATAAATATACCCATGCTACGTGGCCTGTCCACTGGGAAGGCGGGGAGGAGAAACCTTCAAAAATACTATGCTTGGGCGCATACGACGGGTGGTCACTGATAGAGAGAAGGGAGTTCAAAATTAAAAAAAAAATAGACGTGTGGTATAGGTACGTTCCCTTATATCAATTGTGACCGCCAAACCACCCACCAAGCGTAGCGATTACGGTATTATCCTTCTATAGGTATATCTATTAATTGATAGTCAATGTCAATAGAAAGGACAGTACAAATTGATACTAGAATGCTGTTATACCTTTGGCTTGTGTAGGTCCACATGATTGATGCTTCGTGGAAGACGTAATGGGCTAGAAATCCGACTGCAGTACTTTTAGGCATAATAAAATCTTGAACGATAATATTTATGTTTGTTTACAAATAATTATTTTATATTCTAGCTCCCTAATTCTAGCGATATATAGGCTTCTAACACAGTCGATTAACGTTATTTAATAGACATTTTTTAAAAGGTTTTCCGATAAAAGACTGGCAGTTTTCGTGTTTGATCATACGTTTAATTTTCTTCACTGTCCACGACTTATTAGTCAATATATAATTATATAATTAATAAAATATTAAAAAACGTATATATATGTATATAATGTCACCTTTAAGTTTTTAACGGATCTTCTCAGCTTGTGGCGGCGCGGCGTGCCGATCCAATAGTAAATTATTAGATTGTTTCAAACTACAATATGTAAGTGCTCTTAAGAAGCTTATGCAGAATAAATGATTTGATTTGCACTACAGAGGCGAGTTGTAGACGTTTCAGAACATTAATTATAAGCTCCAAAACTAATAACTGGGTCCCATGAATCAGACTTTGTTGGCCTTTGCTAGTTATTGGCTTAGCTTTAATTATGAATTACTAATGTTTCAACCTTGCAATATATTTAACTTAGAAATATATGTTTTTGCTCCAACCTCGTAACCTGAATAGGCATTATTTTATCAAATACTAACAAGGACACAACAGGAATATGAATAACTATTCCTTGAAATTGATTAGAAAGCCACCTATAGGGCCCTAATGCATTGTTTAGTGGTATAAAACCATCTTCGCAATATTGCTTTTCTAGTGAAATCGGTTCTGGGGCACATTGATTGAGTTTCATATTTTATAATATACCTAGTACTACATATATATACCATAGAAGGAAAACTCGATGTAAAACCCTATCCCTATGCCAAATCGCCAAACCAGCCTGGTATAGTAGGTCAATTTCCTTCCCATTATGGAGGAGGCTCGAGGCCAGTAGTGGGACGTATATGAGCTGTGAGATTTTTGTTTTTTTTTTGTGTGTGTATAGCTGTTAGTCGTACATGGCTTTCATAGCTTAGCCCGGACTATGGGTGAGCGCTGAGGGCTTTCAATCCGGTGAAGCGTGAGCATGAGGTATCAGTCTTTTATATCCGAAATTTAGAGCTCTATCAAAACAGATGTAATGATGATAAAATGAAATAAAACACATGACCTGGGTCTGGTATATCTTTGATTAATATAGATATTTGTATTCAATAATTCATTTTTAATAATAATTACATAACTGTATAATTTTTCTGGGACTATTTCCACTACACATTCTTTTCATTGTAACTCCTGTAAGCGAGGATTCATAATGGTCTCTATAGATGACAGCGAGATTTGATCCACAGGCAGTACTAGGAACGCTTTTAAATGTCTTAGGACCCGTAATAAATTTAAGGAGTAGGAAAAGATTTTTTCCATTTCCCTTGTATGCAATGCGGTGCCTCCTGCATTTCATAGAATGAAAAAAAAATTACTGTTCATCCAATATATAATGTATAAATTCGATAAGCTGCTGTACTGCTGCGCAGCACCAGAGATATGGGAGAACTTAACGGGGTTATGTGTGCGCTTTAAGGTTGATGTCAATAGGATAATGCCACAATAAATGGTACATGGTTTACCGTGTGGTGACGGAGTAAGGATACAATGCACTATCCTCTTTTTTGCCCGTGACTAGGGGATTAAATATACATTTAACATCTATACAAGAGAAAACTTCAAATGAAACCCTATACCAACACGTCTTTTTTTTTTTTTTTTTTTAACGTTGTGGAAATGCAATTTACGCACTGCCCCCCGCCGGTAACAGACGAGGGGGGTGCGTGGGACTCGCCGGTCACCTATGCAACCGGAATACCCACTAAAACCAACAGCGGTCCCTTCCGCGCTTTTGCGGAGTGCCGGAGAGATCGTCTTCGATCCCCGGCACTCCTACGCAAGGCCGTCGGGCCACGTCCTGTCGTCGTTCAAGGCGGTGGGAGGAGATGCGCGTATCGGCGTCTCCTTCTCCCTGGTCGCCGCCTACGGAGCGAGTTAGCGGACGCAAGTGCCTCGCGTTCCCGCTCCGCGGTCTCCTTCCGAGCGATGACCTCCTCGCAGAAAGAGGCCATCGACGACCAGCACCTGTCGCTATAGAGCATATTTGATGTGATGCTCAGCAACGATAGGTCTGTTCCTATAACCGCCGACAGGTCGCGGCGCTGAGGCCCCCAGGCGGGACATACCTACAGGGTGTGACGCGCATCATCATTTGGCGCGCCACACTCATGGCATCCGGGGGCCTCTTCACGTCCGATTCTATGCAGGTACTTACCGAACACCCCATGTCCGGTAAGCACCTGCGTCATCCGGAAGGTCAGGTTGCCGTGCCTTCGTTTCATCCGGCGGTGGAGGTGGGGCGCAATCGCCTCTACAGTCCCCCGCCCTGCTACGGGGGACTCCAATTCCTCCCTCCAGCGCCGGATAACTGTCCTTCGGGCCGTTTCTCTTGCCCTACTTAGTCCCCTTGTGGTGATATGTTCGCCCCTGGCCCGCGCCGCAGTGCAGAAGCGGTAGACTTCTGCAAGAGCCCTAGCCTGTAGCGGCCAGGGTGGATCGCCCGCCAGCAGTGTGGCTGCAGTCCATGACACCGTACGGTATCCTCGTATTGTTCTCACCGCCATGACTCTCTGCGCCTTTCGCAATTTAGGCTTATTGGAGACGGTGAGAGACTCCGCCCAGAGAATACCAACACGTCTGACCAGCATGATATAGTATGTCAATTTCCCTCCTATTGTGGAGGAGTCACGAGCTCAACGATGTGTATGAGCTGAAATCATGATGATGGAAGGGTACAGTAATAATATTTAGTAAATATTAGAATATTAGTAACTTTTTTTTTGGGGTGCGTTATGGTCAGCGCAATAGCCGTCCAGCTCCGTCCGAGACGACGAATAGGGCGTCGGGCGGCCCCATAACGCACCGTAGCTCCTCTCCTTACCACCACCGGTACCGAGTTTCTTGTCCTCCGTGGCCGGCCCGGCGGCGAATATTAGTAAATATTTTTTTTGGTGTGGCTTACCACCCTCCTATCGACCGACGTCACCCCCTCGGGGAGGACGATTAGTAATCTAACCGTTTCCCTTTATTTTTGAAATATTGAATTGATAAACTACTTAAATTGTCAAATATGCATCTATTTAGCTTTGTAAAGGCGACCTTAAATATGAGGTGTGTATGCGTAATTCATCAATGGCTGATAAAAATTGCATCAATGATATATTGCTAGTAATTTATTAGGCCTTGCTGATTGAATGCTAACTATTCACTTATGTATCAATCTACTTGTCCTTATGAAACAGTGATAGTGTTCTGGTTCTTAGGCGAGTATTCTTTATGAAATATTTTTTTTTCAAGTGAAAACTATTGAAAGTGCACTGTGCCTTTATTTTGTGGGTATTTAACGAAACTGAGTCGTTATGCTCGGTTATATCACGCTCGTTCCAGTAAATTTCGTTCTCGTCGACTATGGGAGAATTTTTAATACCATAAAATTGTCAGTTTGAGTAAAAGCTCCCAGCATAAATGTTAATAATAATATAATAACCATTTATTTCGGAATTTTTTAATTTATTTAAATACATTTTGTTATTTATTTTTTCCCATACAATTAATGGAATATTGAAAGTTATGGTCGATACATACGCTAAGCTTAAAATTGTTCACTAAACATGCGGAAGGCCCTGTATCCTGTAATACAGTTTTTTAACTAGCATAGGGCACAGGCGACCTTTTCCACTAATGCAATAGAATAAGATTGTTAGGTAGGTTATCTAAGTGCATATTTAAAGTGTGGAAAAATAATTGTAATCTGTTTTTGAGATCAATAAACTTTATTTATTTATTTAATTGTGAAACTCCATATTTTAGTTGTTAGTATCAATAAAAACTTAAAAATAATGTTAGTAACATTAACATACTACATACATATTAAATCAAATTACTAAAAAAGAAGCGTTGAACATGCCCACGTCGCTGACAATTAATCTGCCGATTAATTGTCAGCGACGTGGGCGCGCGCTTAACAGGCGTGTTGGTGATCGCAGTGCGGTGTTATACGTTTACCACGAAAGAGCTTCTGCCCACTCTCCTGGTGATTCCTAGCCGATTTTTACGACTCCTATGGGTAAGTAAAGGCTGGTGACAATTGTATTCTTATCCCTCAGATATAAGGGAAGCTGTCTTAGGTGTTACCCAGGATTTAGAGTTTCTTTGGTGAAAACGGGCATTCGTGAAAGAACACGTTTACGTTAAGACTGAGATTAGTAGCTTTGAATGTCATAAGATTTTAATATGTTGAATATGTTTGTTCCAGGTCAACAGGCAATTTCGCAGCGGGTGCGGGGGGTGGCGGGTGCGGTGCTCCACGCTCCGCCCCCGCCACCCCGCTACAACTAGAACCTCATCCACCACGCACCACTAAACATGAAAAGTAAGTCGATTACTTAAATATTAATTTTCCTTAGGTCGCACCACTCCTGGTATATTTTATTGCAATATTTTTCGTACTCTACATTTATATGTACATATTAATGGCTTCTATAGGCTTCACCCTACCATCCTAGGATTTTTTAAATTTGATTGGAGTCCGCGGTTTAATCGAGCTGTGTGGCTAAAACTGTGTGGCAAAGTTTTTGAGTATTTTTCGGTAAATTTTCAGCAACAACTTCGAACTTAGTAACTGCGCTTACCCAGGCATAGTTAAATAACCTAACATTATGCGTCAAAATGTGGATGTATTTTTTTTTTGGCGACAAGCTATGATATGGTCACACCCCGCCTTAACCATCCATCACTTATCCGAATACAAAATCTGCAATGGATGCTAGCAGATAACAGAAAGAAAATAAAAAAAAACTCGATATTCATCAAGTCAATTACCCTTATGTTATAGGCTCGTGCCCCTTAGTAGGATATTTATGACCGAAGAACTGCCCACATGTGTCATTGGATGTGTTCTTATTGGTAATGATAGATATAGATAGGTGTTTATTGCAAATGTTTATCTTTCATATTTGTTATCTCGACTTATTCTTGCCGATTAATTAATCACTGAACAGGTAATCGCTTGTCGGCAATGTAATGACGACATTATCAGTTGTTTTTACGTAATTTGACAGTGCGCACGTATATTCTATTAAAGTAGTCCTTTGTATTATTTAAATAACATATATATTTGGCCCTAGTATAAATAGGGCTTGTCAATAATACAAGTTGTTTGGTCGTTAAAAATGGGTTGAATTGTTAGTGGTTTCAAATATTTGAATACGATGGCTGCTGTTGATGAGGAACAGGAGGTATATTTCGGTTGGAGAGTGGTTAGACTGATTAACTTTGTGAGCTCAGGGTACAGGTATTTATTTTTGTGTATTAAATTTTATAGTTTCGATGTTAGAATACAATTCGATACAACTTTTTTGTTTTGATCAGCTATGGTTCAGTTGCTGTTTGGCATGGTGGAATGATAACTTGAGAGATGATCAAACACTTGTTTTCCATGCTTGAGTTAGTCACCAGTATCGCTAGCTCTACTTATTTGGTCCCCCAGTTTTCTTTTACAGTGGACGTCGTAAAATACGACAAGAGAATATAAGATCAGTGTTATCTGCTAGTGCTGAAAAGAAATCCTTTAATTAGACAGGCATCAGTTTAGTGTATACACTTGCAGCAGGTTAATTTCCATCTCTTTGTGCAGTAGTCCCACGGGTTTCCTCCACAATCTCTAATACTTGGATTTATATGTGACTAAAGGAAGTAAATATATGATATATATCTTATATCATTTGAGCTTCACTGTAATCCTGTGTTTTACGTTAACGCTCTTAATACTCACGATACAACCTACACATTAGCAGTGCGTAGGTTTTATTGCTCAAAAATCGATCAAACAACTGGGGAAACACGTTTCGTAGCCAATCACCAATCGGGCACAGTAGAGGATTTAATGATGTCTGTCTGTTTATTCCGTGTAATCTTCAAAATGATTGGACCGATTTTGATAATATTTTACTACTAGGTAGCTGTCTATATAACAGGAGTAACTTGGCTATTTTCCTCCCAGAAATACCCTATAAAACTATGCTTAGTTCGGGAATCAAACCCGAGGCCTCAGGGAGTCGCGTATAGTAATATCTTAGGAGATATCAAAGCAAAGTGACTGTAACCGACGCGAAGCGAGGGCGGGTCCCTAAATATAATAATAATAAAGTACAAGCAAAACAACGGGATCGGTTGGTATCTAATAAGTAGATACTTATTAGATACTAGCAACCCGCCCTCGCTTCGCTTCGGTTATAGTCGTTTTACCCGCGTAGTTCCCGTTCCCGTGGGAATACCGGGATAAAATATAGCCTAGTTTACGCCCTGATATTATAGCTTTCCATTGGTGAAAGAATTTTTGAAATCGGTTCAGCCGTTTACCCGGAACAAACAGACCGACAAAAATTTTTTAATTGTTATTTTAGACAGGTGTCGTACAAATAACCGTGTGAGTATGAAAAAAGCCTATTATTTTGACATTACAAACAGACACTCCAATTTTATTTATTGGTATACATAAGTAGATATTAGTTGATAGATAGTTCCATATCAATTTATTTTGCATGTTTAAATGTAATCATTTGTAATGTTATTTACAAAGAGTTTTGTATGAGCCTTTTTTTGGATGGCTATAGCGTGATTACACTGGATGACGGTCGGACCGATTGAATGACAGCGTGGGTACGCCATAGCTTGACGTATTTCACCTTTCCACTTGTAGAGCGGCTCAACAATTTTTTGTAACAGATAGGATTCTCTTTCTAATCTTTTCGTATAAATGTCAAAGTCGACAAATCTCTATACCTATCAACCTATTTTCTTTGCCAATGTCAATTTTTTGCAATGTTACCTATATCGGCTGGCAGAAAAATTATCATTACCTTTTAGAAAAAAAATCCATTCAATTAAGCAGTCTATCCGACATTCACCGTTGGACATAGGTCTCCACAAGCGGGAATATGCCATAATCGCTGATTATTTGGCGGTCTTAATTGGTGTCAGAGGTTTTTCCAGGAAAATAAATATCTGAAATTGTTGCTGTAGGTGGGTACCTACAGCAACAATTTCAGATATTTATTTTGGGTCTGGGTGTACCCTCAGCCTCTTTTTACGTCTGTTCATCATTATCATCATCATCTTGCTTTTATCTATTTACTTAGGATCGACGAGACGACGAGAATATGGACTTTTACAGAACATTTTGCAAAAGTTATTGGCAATAATTTTAAGACCGGCCGCCTGCTTGACTAGCAACCTTTCTTGGGAATGTAATTGTTGCTCAGCCGTCATTAAAATGAGTAGTTTTAGTCTATGTAAAGCTCTCGGTCGCTTTTTACGACTTCTCTGAAAAATGAGAGGGTTGATATTATTCAGATTCTCCACCGCACAGCATCCTAAATGCTATTAAATTGTTCACTACACGTGTGAGAGGGAAAAATGAAATTGCCTTAATCATGAAGTAACCCACCGTAATGTCTCTTCTTCCGCAATTAGGCCTATCACCGGTGCCGAGTTCCTTGCCCGCAGTGGTCGGCCCGACGGA
Organism: Lymantria dispar; assembly: GCA_032191425.1. Classification (NCBI taxonomy): domain Eukaryota; kingdom Metazoa; phylum Arthropoda; class Insecta; order Lepidoptera; family Erebidae; genus Lymantria; species Lymantria dispar. The sequence continues at coordinate 21,812,725 of CM063452.1, read as the reverse complement.
ATACCCTTTCGGGTAGCCTCACCTGTGGACGTCCCTGTCTCGGACAACAGTAGCTCTGCAGAAAATGCATATTCTACAAAATTTTGTTTACGACTAAAACTGATATGACCGCTATTTTTCCACACGTTTTCAGAAGTACAGTTCACTTTGTGAAACACGTGTCAATTTCATATAACAGGCGTGGGTAACAAACTGTGAAACGATTTAAATACGCCTATTATATATTCGCAGACAAGTATGTGACGTTAGTCGCATTTGAAAGCGTTTTTTTTTTTAATATTTAACGCGCTGTCTCACGGATTTTAGGCACAGTAGGAAATTGTTTCCGTGACGATTGTCATTTATACGATTAGCGGGCGCGTCACGTCAGCTTCAAGTGATATGGTGTAAATATTTTTCTGAACATAATAGATGATATGTCGCTTTTGAATCTTAGAGATTTTAAGCAAATTTAAAGATGAACTTTGCTATGTAAAATCTATGAAATTGGTCAAATATTATTGAGGTACCGAAGTAATTCCACCAAGAGTGGTAGGACCACACTGTCGACAGTTATTTGTCTACAGCCGCGGGCCGGTCCGTCCGGCGCAGTACCACACTCTCGCAGAAAATCGACGTCTGAATAGTAGCGATTTGTTACTGCGCTTCGTTCGGTGAGCGAGAGATCCGGAAGCTCAATGTTCTGAGGGTGTTTGAGTGTGGAGGGTTTTGGTTGCCCTTGGTATCACCAAGCCTCAATGCACGCATTCACACTCCCTTCACTTTCTTCGCGGTAGGCAGCGGCCTTGTAAAGGTCCATGAGCGGCAGCAACACTTACCATCAGGTGTACTGTTTGCTCGTTTGCCACCGTTTGCAATAAAAACGGCTTGCAAGATAATGTCAATCTTTCAGGCTTTTTTTAATTTTGGGTGGACTATGGTCAGTACACGCGCCGTTCGTTTCGTAATTCCTTTTGGTGTGCTAAAAGGGCGCGGTGCCATAACCCACCGCATTCTTCCCCTTCGCTGTTGGACCGACCACTTGTACCGGGTTCCTTAACGCCCGTGGCCACCACGGTAATATTTCATGCTAGGCTTCGTATTGTGCTCGTGTAATTTTTGTATCAATATCAAATAATATTGGCTTTGAAATTTAAATTAATTATTATGAATTGATTACTGTTATTGATTTGTCTCCCTATCGATTTTGGCATACATTACAGTACGAAAAGGGTGTGTGTGGTACAATGCATGTTGGATAGGTACTTTACAGTCCTGGGAGAAATATTTGTTAATATTAACAAATAGTACCTGGTTTATTATTTAGCAAAGATTAGATAGATGTTAATGTATTTTTTTTTACAACAGTTTGTTAACGCGGCTTATGGATGAAGTGCTTTGATCAATCATCATATAATGAACTGCAATATTCTGCGTGTTGACTACGGAGTATCGAGCTAATTAAAAATGAGCAGGCGAGCGCTCAGTGGACACCTTACACAAGTCTCTTTCTCTTTCGTTTTATTATGTATATAATTTTTTAAAATAAATATTTACCGTTCCGTGTAGTGACGGAGTAAAAACACAATTCACTACTCTCTCTCTAACCCGTGGGTGTCATCAAAGGCGGCTAAGGCATTAAATATGCAAGAGAAAGATAACTTTTAAAGAAACCCTATATCAATACAAGTGGACCAGCGTGATACAGTAAATTTCCCTCCTATTGTGGAGGAGGCTCGAGCCCGACGGGTGGGACGCGTATGAGCAGAAATGATGATGAATGATAAAGTATTTGTATAACATAAATAAAACTGTTTGAAGTTTCACTACTAACGTTAACGCCCATCTATTTTAAGTACTAGGAATACACTTGTCATAGCAGCTGTTCGATAAGATTAATTTGGTTGATAACATTTGAGTGATATGTTTTTGTTTAGTAGTTTTAATGAACACGAACTAGGTAAATGAATCATTTTTGATAGTTCGTGATCATTAAATATAAATACAAATAAATAAAACAGTATCTGTTTATTATGTTAAAATAGTAGGTTTTATCATACTCACACTGTTATTTGGACGATACCTATGCTTGAAAACGCGTTAATTTTTTTTATCTCTCTGTTTGTTCCGGGTAATCTTTAGAACGGCTGGACCGATTTTGATCATTTTTAACACGCTTTTATTATCTTCATCTGTATGTTTGTAACGTCCACCTTTGAGCTCAATTTTCCTACTTTGAGCGATCAGATTTTCTTTAAACTTTGTACATCTATTAAAGACCGATGAACATGCAATAAGTCCCTTTTTCGGGGGTGGGTTACGGTCTGCGCACTCTATGAAGGAGTCTTTTTTAGTTTTTTTAAACTATATTTATTTTATTTTCTACCAGGTAGCTGTCTATATAAGGAGTAACTTAGGCCATTATTCCTCTCAGAAAATTTAATATAAAATTTTGCCCAGTCCGGGACAACTGAGGCCATGTCTTAGGAGATATAGGAGATATTGCAGATTTAAAATCCGGAGCAAGTCGGCTGGAACCAAAAAGAAGCAAGGGCGGGTCCCTGGTCATACATTAATACTGAGTACCTATATGTTAAATTTTAAAGGTAAAACAAAATATTTTAGAGAATAAAAATATTCGCGTCTCAAATCCGTAAAGCTTTATAAAGGTGACGACTGTTAGAGAATTCTTCAAGCTTTATGTAACCTTATATCACAATTAAATAAATAATTATGTCCGCCTATATAACTTTATTGCGCATAAAGATTGTTAAAATAAAAAATAAAATTTTACTAACGAAGTAAAATTGGAGCATAAATTGTCGATATATTTTACTTAAATATGCAATGAAGTAATTCACGTACAGATAATTTAAGTCTTGATTAAAATAGCACTAAAGAGGTCTCTGAATATTGTTTCGAAACAATTAGCTTTTGTAATTAAAACCCTAATACATCAACGACTAAAGACAACAGACTGATACTATTGTTTGCTAATTATGATATAACATATTAATTGATAATACTTTGTAGATTAAGCATTAATACTATAACTCTATATAGTAGCTATTTTACCACGTGTGTAGTGTGATGCATTTGTTGAGCCCATTTGTTCAATTAACTTAGATAATATTGATGTGCCCGAGGTGCCCTCGTTTCGCGCAAATAGACTTGTACAGATAGTAAAAAAAATCTTATTATATTAGATATTGGTTTTTTGAGTATCAAATCGCACCTTAATGAGGAGACTCTCGGCCCGCACCTATGAGCTTTTCATGACTTCATCATTATCACAGCTCATATACGTCCCATTGGTGGGCTCGAGCCTCCTCCATAATGGGAGGAAACTTGATCTATTACACCACACCGGTCAGGCGGGTTGGTATATGGTTATATTTAGAGTTTTCCATCTCTTGCAAAATGGTTATATGCATAATGTATCCCTTAGTCGTCTTTTACTACAATCACGGGTAAGAGAGGGGGTTGTGAATTGTATTCTTATTCCGTCAGCACATGAAAAACACTATTTTTATATATGAAATAATATTTTATATACGTATTATAAAAACATTAATATCTCACTTGTTTCATTCAAGTGCTAGATGTTCAAAGTAAAGAAACAAAGCAGAAAAAAAACAAAAACAAGATTTTTTTTTGTTAGGTAATGTGAGAATTGAAGAGAAATTCCTTATTTTTATTATCCATTGTATGTACTAACCGTACCGTATTCGTTGTTTATACAAACATTGTCACTACTTGCTTGTGAACGCTGTTTTCAGTTAGTGTAACTTTGACTCGCAATTGCACTGTGCCGTTCCGCTGTTTGTGAGAGCGAATTGGGGGGGAGGGCTCAGGTGATTCGTCTCTTCCGTTGATCGTATGATTCTAACGTTACCTTTCTCTTGATTATACGTCTTATTCGATATATCCAATGTCAATAATAATTTTAACTTGTTTACAAAACTAATTAATAACGGTATTTTGTTACCTATCGTCCCGTTTTTGTTTTTAACATATACATAATCATATTCGCTGTGTGGTAGCGGCTTCGAATACTACCAACCCTTGCTTTGCTCGTGGGTGTCGTAAAAGACGACTAAGAGCCCTAGATTGACCCGGACCAACTCCATCTGGTACCATTTGGGTCAACGATTACATTCCCAAGGAGGGTTAACGTCAGGCAGGCGGCCGGTCATAAAAGTCATTGCCGAAACTTTTTGCAATATGTCAAAATAGATGACATATTGCGTCGACCCCAAGTAATTGGGATAAGAGCAAGATGATGATATACATAATCATATTATCTCACTTTTCTTCCAAACATCCGCCACGTTGCCTGGAAAAATACTCAATAACAGTATAATTCTATAATGTTTTGGTTTGCCTGTAACTTGCTATCTTATCGTGGCGATAAATTAGTCCGTACTCGATACACAATCGATATTATAACTAGATACATTTATGTTCAACTGTTTTCAACAGTTATTCTCGCGATCGCGGACGGACCGCTACATCAGTGTCTCGTTACTCGGTTTATAATTCATAATTATTCGTTCAACGTACGTAAAAAAGTATTGTATTTTTTAACAACAAAAAAAAAAATGTTTGCTTTAGCGATAGATGCGAATATCAGTGGTGTTTTAAAATATACTAGTAATATAAACGTTCCATAGAAATCATGATCTCCAATGTGATTCGCTTGTACCTAGGTTTTGTTTATATTGCTTTTAAACCGGATTGTGTGCATTATGTTGAATATGTGCAGTAAATCTGTAGTAATATTTTCTAGACCGGTTTCAAGCGTCCTCATTTGCTCAACTGAACAATTTCCACTGACCCCGCATTGCATGGCGGCGTGATCATTTATGTCATAGTGCCGTTTTACACTGTTTACTTTCTCTATAAATTCCTCTGTATTGTAATATTTTATAACTAATTAAGATATAACATGCATTAATCAGTGCTTATCTAATCTTATGATAAATTATTTCATTAAAAATATATTAATACTTGGCTCCTGTAATAACATTCTTCATAATTTCATGTGTTAAACGTACATGACGATTTTAATTACGACATCAGATTATCATCGGGCATGTTCACTTCGGCTTTTGCAATTGGTACAGTTCATTATATTGGTTCTGTTGAAATTTATGATCCGTTCCATTACTACGCGTCCCAGTGGTCCCGCCGGGCTAGCTGCGGAAGTCGAGTATTCGGTACCAGTGATCGGCCCAATGTCGAAGGGGAGAGAATACGGTAGGTTATGGGGTCGCTCGCCGCCCTTTCGTCGGGATGGACGGTGTGCGTCCGCACCATCGCCTGCCAAAAAAATGCATCCCAGTGGAAAACAAAAATACCCCTGCAGGCTTTTTTAATAAACAATCTAATATATAATTTTATTATATTCAACGGTAGTGCCCAAGATTAGTGACAAAGAAACTCTTTTATCACATCCTAAATGTGTATCAGCATTAACTTTTGTAGATTAATAGGTTTTGCTTTTTATCTTCGTAGATATGTTAGACTTATTATCATTTTATAAAACCTGGCATTTCCATTTACTACGTTGGTCTGCTGGTATTTTTGTCTTAATTTGAAAATAACACTGATTGCCCTTACGTTATTTAGATTGTAACAGCTAAAAAGTGATGCAGAGAACCTTTGGATCGCTATTACCAAAAAAGCATCAGAATTAAGCTTGTCGTAATTTCTATCTATTTGTACCTATGTCATCGCCCCATTATATTCGGCAAACCCACGGTGAATTGATTATCTGTCGAATAACCGTTGAATCGCCTTGAAGACTAACTCTTTCAGTCTACGTTATAATAAACGATTATTTTATGTAATAATAGTACTCGTTTATTTATTAACCACAATTATATTAGTTTGTTTTTTTTTATTTATAATGCACGTGCTTTATAGACGATGACTAATACCGGCTGTTACATAAGGAACTTTTTGACTTGGCAGCAGTCGGTACCGTCGCAGGGTTTATTCATTCTCTGGCAATTTCATTCCACCTGGAAATGTTATGGTCTTCAACTGTGCGTTTCCAGCGATTATTTCTCCCACGTATATGCAGAATCTGAAATGTACTACTTGTTGCTGTGTTTTCCGAGCGCTATGGCATGTCCTTCTTTAAACAAGGTTTAAGAAGAGCATTTTCTTCACGGTAGGCAGCAGCTTAGCTGTACTCCTGGTATTGCAAAGATCCATGCGCGGCAGTATCGCTTACCATCAGGTGTACTGATTTCTCGTTTGCCAGAAAAACTAATAAGAAAAACAAATTAAGAAAATTATAACCAATCTTCTTACTAGTTTTATTAATACTTTTAAGAACTCGATTATAGATAACTGCTGCATAAATTTAGTAAATATTACATATACATATATTGTGTTTGAATTTAATTATAGTAAGCGAAAGTGTCCAATGTAATTAAACATTTATTGAAAACAACTCGTTTATTGCGAAACTAAAGCATGGTAACGGAATAAGACTACATATATCTTACTCTGCAGCGGGTATCATAAAAGGCCATTAAGGAATTTAAGTAGATAAAACCACTAAGATAAAAGAATATCGAAATATCTTAATATACATATAAAAAATTACGTGTCACGTTGTTTGTCCGCGATGGACAACTAAACTACTTAACCGAGTTTAATCAAATTTGCACACCGTGTGCAGTTTGATCCACTTTGAAAGATAGGATAGCTTACATCTTAATTTATAGTCGCAATATTATTTTATTGTAAATTATTTCTATTACCTATATTTACCTATTATTTGACATTCACAATTATCTGTTAACTCCAAACGATTTTAACAGATGGCGATATCTGTTAACTGGATTGAGTTATTAATTAATAGATGGCGCTGCTATGTCAAACCTGCAAACGTGTCATATACGATTTTAACTTGCTTTTTTACGTAGATGCCATTTGTAAAAAAATATGACGACCTCCATGACAGATGTTCTCCTACAGTTCCACTTAAATAGTTTAATAAAATGTAATATATCAAAACAGTAGCCACAGCAACGCGTGGCCGGGTCTGCTAGTAATCTTATAAACATTTGACCAGCGCAGCATAAAGGTCAAGTTTAGCGTGTAAAGGGATGTCCCGTGTGGTGACGGAACAAGAATACAATTCACTACTCCCTATCGTGCCCGTGGATGTCGTAAAACACGACTATGGGATATAATATGCACATAACATTTGTACAAGAGAAAAACTTAATGAAACCTTATACCAACATGTCTGACCAGCATGATATAGTAGGTCAAATTCTCTCCCATTGTGGAGGAGGCCCGAGCCCAACAGTGGAACGTATGTGAGCTGTGATGATGATGATGAATATGATGGAGAAGAAGTGATAATGTAGTGTCAAAATTATCACTGTATTTGCATGAAACAAGAGATTACCACTAACGGCCTATAGGGGTTCACTGTTGTACATAGGCTTATCCATAGGAGGATAATAGAGTAATCGCAGTTAATTTATGGGTATTTATGGGTACCTACTCTTCTGTTGCTGCTTTAGCCCGCTGTAACGACTGCCACGTATAAAGGTGCAATGTTTTCTTAAGTCGTTACCACATGGGGAATAAAATGATTGAGGGATTCTAATATAATCATCCCTATTCTAAACCTGGGTGGAATAGTAGGTCAATTCCCTTTCTATTGTAAATGAGGTCTCAGCCTAACAGTGAGACCTATATAGGCTAAGATGAATACCATAGTCATCATCATCTTAGGCCATATACGTCCCACTGTTGGGCTCAGGCCTCCTCCGCTATGGGAGAGAAATTGACCTACTACTTATATCACGCTGGTTAGACGTGTTGGCATTTTTTTTTTTAATTTTTTTTTTTTTTATGGGTGGGCTATGGTAAGCGCACGCGCGGTCCAATCCGTCCGGGGCTATGAAAGGACGGCGCGCGGGCCCATAACCCACCCGTACCCACGTCACCTCGTTGTTGGGCCGACCACCGGAGCAGATGTTACTTGTCGTTAGTGGTCGGCCCGACGGAATACCCTTTCGGGTATCCTCACCTCTCGACGTACTGGGACGTCGGTCGCCGTCGCGCGGTGTTGGCATAGGGTTTTGTTTCGTGATTTCCTTCTCTGGCATAAATGTTATATGCGTGTTATATCCCTCAGTCGTCTTTTACGACATCCACGGGTAAGAGAAGGGGTGGTGAATTGTATTCTTACTCTGTCACCACACGGAAAAAGTAGTTTATCATAGAAGAGTAATGATATAATCAAATCATAAATCTACAGTTCTCATTTTTAAGAATTTAAATGATATAAGACATTTTTCATACATCGTAGACTGAAATAGCATAAACTGTTTTTGTAGCCTTATTACAAGGTAAACTAAAAAATATATACAATACATTCACAATGAACGTAGTGTTTGAGTTTGTGTTGAATAGTGAGTGAAATATTACATTGAAGAATGGTGGATAACGCTTCTTTTGAATATTCTGAAGAATCAAGCGGGGAGAGCGGATATAATAACGGTCGGACCGATGTAATAAATGGGTAAGATATTGATTTTCTTAGAATACTATCGAATAAGGGATTGCTATTAGATATTCTATGGAGAAAAAGGACGCCAAATATGCTTTATGTGACGGTCATATCTGTCTAATGACTTTAAACAATACTTGTATATATAGATATTGTATTATTTCTATTTATTCAGAATCTCTGTAACAGTACCAATGATTTCCATGAAATTTAGTATGCAGGGTGTTTCAGGAGCGGTAAATCATTCCAGGTTTCATCTACAGAAAGTATCGTTTTGTCACTGTTTTCAGTTAATGAACGCGTTTTTTTTAATACCTAAACATATTTTCTAAAAAAAAAAACAAAAGAATACTGGTCATCTAGATTCTAGATAATATGCTTTTTATGACAGTCATATTTACAAACTAGCAACCCGCCCTCGCTTCGCTTCGGTTTTAGTCGTTTTACCCGCGTAATTCCCGTGGGAATACCGGGATAAAATATAGCCTAGTTTACGCCCTGATATTATAGCTTTCCATTGGTGAAAGAATTTTTGAAATCGGTCTAGCCGTTTTGAAGATTACCCGGAACAAACAGACAGACAGACAAAAATTTTTTAATCTCCATTTTAGGCATAGGTGTCGTGCAAATAACCGTGTGAGCAAGAAAAAAGCCTATTATTTTGACATTACAAACAGACACTCCAATTTTAATTATTGGTATAGATTTGGTTTAAGTCCCTTCGCGCGAATACTATTTGTGTTACATTTGGGCTACTTTTGCATATGACAGTTTAAGGATCGGTTCTGCTGATCCACTCAATAAGCGTAGAAATAAAATACAGCAGTTTATGACCGAAACAGTAATTCTTGAATATCTTCGAACGGAATGGAGGCATTGAAGAGGCGTTGAGATTTCGGATCTCTCTGTGTGCTCTATTAACTCTTTAATCTTTAGTGCTCTAAAGAGCTGTTTGACTTGGTACTAACCTCTTCCTTCTATCATCATACTCAATACCGCAGCATGATTCGCCGATACCACTTGGAAACATATATTGCCCCACTGTACATATTTAGCCTTTATTATTCCCACTTACGTGTAATTTTTGATTTGAACTGACTGCTGCGGTGTTTAAATGTCCATCTTCGAATGTTTAAGTTTAAGAAAGGTTTAAGTTTAAGAAATTCTTTTCTACGCCTTCTTCTTCCCTCATGACAGGCAGCTACTTGCCTAAAGATTGTTATTGCTGCGGTACATGAGCGGCAGTTACCACTTGCCGTCAGGTCGCCTGCTTGCTCGTCTGTCACCAACGACCGATGAAAAAATCTACTGTATCATTCGAAACTTCAATGAAATTGAGATTAGATTCTTTTTAATTTCTTTAATTTTTTTTAGAAAACAACATTTGCCCTTAAAAATAATCTATATATTGCGAGTGACCTTACAAATATTTAATTAACGGACGCAAGTTACATCCAGATTCAGAACAACAATTTATGAATCGCTTAAAGTATTGTTCTCGATCGAACCCATAACACTGGCATAGTAGGTCGATTTTGACCACTGCGTCATCTGTGCAGTCATGTTAAATTAGTTTTTTTATTATAAACGTAAACTATAAACGACATCAGTCTCCTGTCTTTATTCCTTATTGATAGGCGTCTTGTTATCCAGGGAGGCAATAAAATTCAACACATTCAATAACTTACGTACAATACATACGTCATTTCATCTTTAATGTATTTAGGACAAATTTGTCAAGCTATCTTGTTGTTGATAGTATAAGGTATATAATCGTGTGACATATTTGTGATGTTTTTAAATCAGGATTCTAAATCCCGTATGATTTTATTAAAACTTGGGGTGAATATGCTTCGTGGTTAGTTGTAAGTCTAGTTGTCGCGTGGTTGGGTGTTTGGCGTTCTACTTCATCGGATCAATAATGGGTGTTTTCTTCTTAAAAAAGTAAGGCATTTTTTCTTGTAATATATATATATGCAGAGGAATCCGAGCAGATACAAAATACTTTATTATCAAATTTTAGACTTGTGTATTAAAAATAAATGAAATAAACGCTGAATTACGCAAGGACAGTATATTTAGTAGTTTTTTGATGATTATTAATCTATACCAATAAATAAAATTGGAGTGTCTGTTTGTAATGTCAAAATAATAGGCTTTTTTCATGCTCACACGGTTATTTGCATGACACCTATGCCTAAAATAGCAATTAAAAATTTTTTGTCTGTCTGTCTGTCTATCTGTCTGTCTGTTTGTTCCGGGTAATCTTCAAAACGGCTGGACCGATTTCAAAAATTCTTTCACCAATGGAAAGCTTTAATATCAGGGCGTAAACTAGGCTATATTTTATCCCGGTATTCCCACGGGAACGGGAACTACGCGGGTAAAACGACTATAACCTGTAACCGAAGCGAAGCGAGGGCGGGTTGCTAGTCTGTATATATAATTGTGTACATTGCAAGATTTTCAAATAATACTTTGATATACCACGCAAAATTTATCTATATCTATACCAATAAATAAAATTGGAGTGTCTGTTTGTAATGTCAAAATAATAGGCTTTTTTCATGCTCACACGGTTATTTGCATGACACCTATGCCTAAAATAGCAATTAAAAATTTTTTGTCTGTCTGTCTGTCTATCTGTCTGTCTGTCTATCTGTCTGTCTGTCTGTTTGTTCCGGGTAATCTTCAAAACGGCTGGACCGATTTCAAAAATTCTTTCACCAATGGAAAGCTATAATATCAGGGCGTAAACTAGGCTATATTTTATCCCGGTATTCCCACGGGAATGGGAACTACGCGGGTAAAACGACTATAACCTATAACCGAAGCGAAGCGAGGGCGGATTGCTAGTCTTTTATAAGATTGGTTTTTTGCTATCTCGATCGGAATGGATTTCCTCAGCCGAATATAAAGTTACTGCGAGCAAGTTGAGAACGAAAATGATCGTAAAACGAAATGATTTGTTATAGACAAATCGATCTCTGCTTGCAATCAAACTTTCATCTTATATATATATATTTCTTGTGTACGTGTGTATGTCACTGAACTCCTCCTAAACGGCTGGACCGATGTTGATGTTTTTTTATATGTATTCAAGGGGATTCGAGGATGATTTAGATTCACAATTGGACCCGATAGGTGGCGCTGTTCGGGCAGGATAATAACATAATTTGAGACGAATTTACCGATTTCGTCCATCTTTTTTTTTAAGTTTCTAATATTTTAAAAAGGGCCTTTACGGCAACAAAAATAAAAAAGTTGCGCAGAAAATTAGATTTGGTTTACTTATGTAACTTCAGTGACAATGCAATAATATGGTCTCATGAAGCTGGTTTCAAGATGGCGTCGGAAGGTGGCCATAGGAACTCCTAAAATAAACGAGATAAAACCGTCGAGTTTGGACTCGTTTGAATAGTCCTGACAAGCAGCGTTTAAATGAAAGTGTTTTTTTTTTTAATTTTTTTATTAATATTTTTTGAGGTGGGCTACGGCCAGCGTACCCGCTGCTCGGCTTCGTCCGGGGCGACATAGGGGTAGCGTGCGGCCCCGTAACTAAGCCGGGCAACTTGTTAAAAATAATAACGAAGTTTAAATAATCACTTAATTTTTTTTATTGAATCCTCATCATCATCTCAACTCATATACGTCCCATTGTTGGGTTCGAGTCTCCTCCACAATAGAAAGGAAAAGACCTTTATTATACCTGAGGTTAGTATAGGATTTTATTTTTAGTTTTCTTTCTTTTTCATAGATGTTGTATGCGTATTACATCCCTTAGTCGTCGTTTACGATAATCACGGGCAGGTTAGAGATTGGTGAATTGTATTCTTATTTTGTCACCACACGAAAAAATTATTGAATAGTTAACCTTAATAGAAATAGACGAATCTATTGAAAAATACATATATTATTGCTGTGCGGTGATGGAATAAAAAGCATTGTGTTACCAGCTCTTCCTTGCCCGCGCGTGCCTAATCAATTGATAACAGATACGATTGATAGAACTAGGCAGATAATATCACTGGAAGATAAGCAAAAATCGATAAAATTATAGCGTTAGCAATAGGTCATTACGTATCAAATTCAAAAGTAATTTGAACCTAATAGTGGAATGAAAATAGGTTTACCGCGTGTTGACGGGGTTTCACAATTCACCGTTTTCACCCTTGGGCGTCATAAAATACGATTAATTGGTATAATATGCATATAACATCTATGCAAGAGATGGAAAGCTCGAAATGAAAATACTTTACTAAGCAGCCTGATTAACGTAGTTGACTTCGCGCCTTTTGTGGCAGTGGCCCGAGCCCAACAGTGGAACGTACATGACCTGTTATGAATGGGTTATTATATTTAGACTGAATTTTTTTTTTTATTACAAACGGTGGCAAACGAGCAAACAGTACACCTGATGGTAAGTGTTGCTGCCGCTTATGGACCTTTACAAGGCCGTTGCCTACCGCGAAGAAAGCGAAGGGAGTGTGAATGCGTGCATTGAGGCTCGGTGATACCAAGGGCACCACCAAAACCCTCCACACGCAATCACCCTCAGAAAGTTGGGCTTCCGGCTCTCTCGCTCACCGAACGAAGCGCAGTAACAAATTGCTACTACTCAGACGTCGATTCTCTGCGAGAGCATGGTACTGCCCCGGACGGACCGGCCCGCGGCTGTAGACAGATAACTGTCGACAGTGTAGTCCTACCACTCCTAAATAATAGTAATGTACCTACGTCTAAATTTTCAATGATTCTATCTAATCAGCATCGCAGCCCACTTACGTTACGTCCTACTATGGGGCTCGGACCTGCTCTACAATGAGAGGGAAATTGACGTACTATATATACCATGCTGGTCAGACATGTTGGTATAGGGTTTAATTTCGAGTTATCCTTCTCTTGCAAAGATGTTATGTGCATATTATATCCTATAGTCGTCTTTCACGATATCTACATTAATAAAATAAATTATTACATGATTGAATATAAATATGAAATGTTTGTATTTATCTATATTACTTTTATAAAACTGAAGATTTTGTTAATTTTATTATATGCCCACGACAGTTTTGGGCAAACCAGTTCGACGTAAAAATCTTATCATATCAAAACGGTTACTATAGATTTGGGAGAGATTGGCAAATAACAACGTGGATCCAGTTGACATCTGATTCAAAAACCAACTTATAATATATTAATATTTTGCTTATAATAATTTCTGACGTTTACGCGAGTATTCATCATCACAGCTCATTTACGTCCCACTACTGGGATCACGCGTCCTTATTGGGAGGAGAATTAACTGTCACTACACGTAAAGTCTATGAAATTTAATCTATGGATTATATCCAATAATGAAAAAATATCATCATTGCATCATTATAATTCTTCAGCATTTTCACCGTTCACTGGTGGACGTAGGCCTGTCTCATGTGTGGCCGCAAAGTGCGGTCACATGAAGAGATATTGCCATAATTGCTATGCTTGGCAGGCGGGTTGGCGATCGCAGTGAGATGTTATACGTTTCTCAGGAGAGAGCTGTTGCCCGCTCTCTCGGTGATAGCCGAATTTTCGACTCCCACGTTCAAGCAAGGGGTGGCAACAATTGTATTTTTATCTCGTACCACAGAGGCAAAAATTTAATAAACTTTAATTTACATAAATTCCACAATCATCAAATATCACATCGCCTCATAATCACAAATTCATGTAATGTGTTCATTATAATGCCTTAGCATTGGCGTAGCCTAAGTTTGTTTTTATAAAATCTTTTCAAAAAGCATTTTTGTTTAATTTGGTAGGTATTTACGTAATTTATTCAAGTACTACTTTCAGATTTTATGATGCATAGCCCACTAGCGCACGGCATTTAATAATTAATATATAACAATCAGTTACTATTTAATCTTAAATAAAAAAATATTACTTTTAGCTTCGCCACATACAAGTCTATAAAATACACATTTTTTACATAATAAGTTTTTCAAGCATAGTTTTTCTTTTCGTTTAATATATTGTAATCTAACTAATCTCAACGTCGCTCAGCGTACTATATGTAGAACGGGCTATATTTGGGATTTCTCTGCGTGATAGGCTCTAAAATTTGGAAATCTGATGAAGAGCGGGAGACCCTCCAAGTGCATCGATGACTTGTTGGAGGTTGCTAGGAGTCGTTGAATATAGTCGGTATAGGGCCTCGCTTTGTAGCGTTTTATGAGGCAGGCTTATGTCCAGCATTGGACGGCAAAAGGCTGTATGATGATGATGGATGATTGTAATACCTGTACACCGTAGTCGGCCAAAACTAAGGTAGCAGATATTCTAAGTTGACCGTATAAACTATAAATTTCAGATCGAACCGTCAATCTACTCGTAAAATCTGCTTTAAACACTTTTGATTAATTGATGTTATGTCTAAACTATGAATACAGAAAAGTTTATAATATTTATATCCATAGAGCGGCCACGCTTATGCCTAATGCATAAGCGTGGCCGCTCTATAACTCGAACAAAAATTAAAAGAAATGCTCGTTAATTAAACCACAACCCTATTTTGTGTGGAAGTAATATTCGGACTTATCTGGAACTAATATCAACCTTTAACCTTTAGCATAATATATTGCCACAGCTTCCGTTTTCATAACAATGTTGAACTTCAATGGATCATTGTGTCCGTTTGTCACTAGCGAACGTGTTGAACTATAAACTTTAACATGTTTCCTTTACTTGAATGATAAATAAAACTAATGTTTTACATAAACACCTACTATGTTTTATCTTTGCCTCGTTACATTGCATATAATGCTCGACCTATATGATAATATTTTATTCATTATAAATATGTATTTATTTAGCTACGTCCTGCTTTTTTATAATTATACGTCATTGGATCACCAATTATATCAATAATTGAATAGTTTGGTCTTTTTTTTTTGTGTGTGACTTAGTTAGGGTGACCGCTGAGGGCTCTCAACCCGTCTCGTTTGGTCTCCTGGCTGGTTTATTTTATTTCTAACGTTTTCTTATCGTTTCCTTATGATTACAAAGTATACTAGTAATTTATTTAATAAATAATAAACTAAAAACAATTTTATCGTTTTGTACGGTTTATTATTTTTATATTATTTTTTTTTACTTATATTGTTATTTATCTACAACAAATCAACATTCAAATAAACTTGTAGATAAATAACAATATATATATATATATTGTTATTTATCTACAAGTTTATTTGAATGTTGATTTTGTGACATTTGTTTCTTGATTAATTTATCTATAAATTAAGTAATATTTTTTGTATTTAGTAATATGGGTATATAAAATATAAGAAATTGTTTTTGTGTCTGTTATAAAGTGAAACCATCCAAACCGATGTACCCCAAATCGAGTAGGTATATTAGAAAGGCAGAATAATACGAATATGGACTCTAGACCACTAAATAAAGCATTACGGCCTGTTCACGACTTTGGTCTTAGCGGCGAGCGGCGCGGCGTGCCGAACGACACCTGCTGGTAAAGCCGTCTCAAAACCGTTTCATGTGAAAGTCGTTGTAATGGAATAAAATTTATAAATTAATATATAATACATATATAAATAATTAATACAAACGCGATATAAGCCGTAAAAGTAGTTTTATTTACAATTTTTTTTCTAGTTTAGTCTGCCATTTTAGTATGTAGTAGTAGTATACGTTTATAATATGTTATTACTATGTTCTACCATTTTATGTAAATTAAATAAGCATATTTTGTATTTTTTTCTTATATAATTCATGTATTATTAATTTTATTTTTTTTAATTAATTTATAAACAGATTTAAAATCAAAGTTGTTTCTTTTAAACTTTAAACATTCAAGTTTATGTGTGCAAAATTACAGCTCATTTAGTTTTGAAACAACTGAGATACGGAGTTTTGAGACGAATCATACGCGATTTGCCCACTGTGCGCCGCTCCGCGCTTAGCTGCCGCTCACAGCGGTAAGGTCGTGAACGGGCCGTTAGGGTTCAGTAGATGGCGGCGTAGCGTTCGATTTCAAGAAATTATATTTATAATATTTTATGTATTTCTATAGAACAGCGTCTCTTGGGTTAGCCAGATTATAATATATTTGCATTTATTCAGAACCCATATCAGATCATTTCATCAAATTATGAAAATAATAATAATATGATAAAATGTGAAAAATAATATCATCATATTTTCAGCTTAATTGTTTTCTTTCCTTTTTATAAGACTTGCAATTACAAATACATAATTTAACTTAAATTTACCCAGAATCAATCAAATTATACCCAGACTCGGAACAACGGTTTGTAGATCGCACAAAGTATGGTCTTTTTTTTTAGGGGTGGGTTGCGGTCGGCGCGCTCCTTGCACCACTCCGTCCGGGGCGACAGAGAGGCGTAAGCACGCACACCTACAACCCACCCACGATGCACGTCGTCTTCGTCGTTGGGCCGACCACTGGAGCAGGGTGACTTGACGTCAGTGGTCGGTCCGACGGAATACCCCGTATTTGGGGTACCCTCCCATCGACCGACGTCTCCTCCTCGGGGAAGACGTTGGTCTTTCCTCACGCGGTCGGCCTCTCGGCGGGTGACGGACTAATCTCCGGTCACGTCACCCGCGGCCTCGGCTAGGGCGGCATGAGGCGCAGGTATTCGCGCCTACGCCGCCCCAGTCTTTTCATGCTCACACGATTATTTGCACGACACCTATGCCTAAAATAGCAATTAAAAAATTTTTGTCTGTCTGTCTGTTTGTGCCGGGTAATCTTCAAAACGGCTGAACCGATTTCAAAAATTCTTTCACCAATGGAAAGCTATAATATCAGGCCGTAAACTAGGCTATATTTTATCCCGGTATTCCCACGGAAACGGGAACTACGCGGGTAAAACGACTAAAACCGAAGCGAAGCGAGGATGGATTGCTAGTTACAAATAAGGTTACTGAAAAGCCTTCCGAGCAAGTCGAGTCGAAATTTAGTCAACTAGTGAAAAATAACAGCAATACGTACGACTTCTCAATATTCTATTGACGTACGTGCAATTTGTTACAAGACCAAATAAGATCGTTTGGGTGGGCCTGTTTATGTGCGTAATAGCCTTGTTGCGAATTTTTCACGAACTAAGGATTTAAGGATACCGACCCTAACTTGACCTTTATAAGTAGCTGAACGGCAAAACAAGCCTTGAACCTTGTCTGACTTACATAATACAATCTTATTGCTGAGTCACTATATGTGAGATGAGTGCAAAACAGTATCTATAGGCACTATCACTTTTATATATTTGGTTTAGGACTTTATTTGTTAGCTTTTATTCAGTAAATTTACATATTCTAAGTGCCAATAGCTCGAACTATATTATTATATTTATATTATTTTTCCTATGTGACGACGAGATAGAATAGAATTGTCGTCACCCCTTACTTGCCCGTGGGACTCGTAAAAATCGGCTAAGGGGCTCACCAGGAGAGTGGGCAGCAGCTATCTCCTGGGAAAACTTATAACATCTACTGCTATCGCCAACCCGTTTGCCAAGTGTTGCGATCATAGCATTATTCCCCCCTCCCCCCAAAAATATGGATGAAATAAATGGATGGAATGGATGGATGGAAAAAAAAGAACCCCAGTCGCTGCAGTTCTACCTTGACACGGGCTCATCTTGTTAAAAGTCACAGGGAACCGTTAGATGCAAGTGGCCCAGGACCGCTCCGAGTGGCATTCTCGTGGGGAGGACTATGTCCAGCAGACGTCTATAGGCTGATGGATGGATTATATTTATACAGTCGTTTGCATGCAATAGGCTCTTTCTGGGTTGAGAGCCCTCAGCGCTCACCCATAGTCCGCGTCAAGCTGTCAAGGCCATCTGCGGCCAACAGCTGTACACACAAAAAAAAAAAAAGCAATAGGCTCATTCTGATGTGCACTCAATTATTAATCTGTGACCGTTTCTACCGACTGACGACACGCTAATGTCGCGGATAAGAAAGGGTGCAGTAATAGTACTATTATGTTACAATACAATGATTATTACATAAGGAAATTGTGTAATAGCAACATTACGATCAAGATCAAAATGTATTAAACACAACGATTGTTTAATCAAATATGAGTTCTCATTTCTGACAGCCCAAAACATTAATATGATTAATGTATAATTAATGTCTGCTTTACTCGTTGCTATTATATGAATGTTAAAAAGTTAAATGGAATCCTCGAGTATGCTAAATCTCTATATTAGTAAGTAGTAACAAAGCTGATAGATTTTTGGGTATGTATTCTTATTTGAGGCCCGCTGTGAAAATGCGTTTTTGGTGTACCTTATATGTTTTGGTAAATTTTATATACTATAGAGAACTTTTTATAGACAAGAATATACACATAGTTATAATCACATATAGGTTTCTACGCGGTATCATACGTCAAGGACACATTGTCCTTGAGCGTTAAGCAAGTGATTGTATCTTGTGGATTAGTAATTTGGGTTCGAAAGCCAGTCCTTGGATTCATATTAAGTTTATGGACCTGTTCAATATCAGTAGTCCTTGGACATGTCAATAGTGTTATTTTAAATTTAAAACCTTTTGTCTGTTGCAGAGACAAAGAATTTACTATGATTTGGCAAATTTTACATATTATTGAGAACTTTATAGACAAGGATTTATTTATACATACTTTTATACACATACAGGTTTCTGCGCTGTACGATTCGTCAAGGACACATTGTCCTTGACCGTTAAGCAAGTGATTGTATTTTGTGGATTAGTAACTTGGGTTCGTAATCCAGTCCTTGGATTGACATTAAGTTTGAGAACGTGTTCAATATGAGTAGTCCTTGGTCGTGTCAATAGAGTTACCTTAAATTTAAAACCTTTTGTCATTTGCGGAGACAAAGAATTTACTATCTTCCATTGTCTAAATCCAAACAACAGTTTTATTCATTGTCTATCTATAGAATGAACGGAACTTAACGATAAGGTCAGGCACGGTTTGATATCTAAAAAGGATTTTTTTAAATAATAAATTACAACATTACGAATCATGTGGTAATCCACATGATTCGTAATGTTTCATTGGGCTATATGGTAATTTAGATAAACTTTCAGTGGGGAATTATCGAAAGCACACCTGAAGCATCCCATCAAAGTGCAATTGTATGTTTATGACGTCAGGAGTCATATCTTTAGTTAACTTGTACGTCACGTGAGTGATCCATTATGGGTAGACAGTGTATGTTATGAAGCTCTACCTTCATTAGTCGAAATATATAACATCCACCACTCTGACTTATTGCTAATTGACTATTTATCTTTTTTTTTATGGATATAAATATAATATCAGGTTGACCGAGCTTCGCTCGGAGTATTTTTGTAGCATTTATTTAGATATATATTAATAAAAAATAAAAAATAAATAATGAAATTTATATAAAAAATTACAAAAAGAGAATAATAATAACACTGAGATTCGATCCGACGCCGTTTCTCGCCGATGTAAAAAAAAAAATGAAACCTGACTACTTCGCCACTGAGCTATCGTAACTCATGACATTGATGGCAAAATTTGAATTCATATTCTTTTAAAATTCAATGTCATTATATTGTCTGCCAAAAACACTGACAAAACAACATTTTCTATACTTTATGTATATCCTCAATATATACATATATATATATATATATATATATATATATATATATATATATATATATATATATATATATATATATATATATATATATATATATATATATATATATATACAAGAATTGCTCGTTTAATGATATAAGATAAATAAACTACAGTAATAATGGTCATTTTTTCTTACTACTTTATATAAGCAATAAGTGCGGAACTACTTTGGAAAAATGCCAAGAGTTAGCTCGAAGTTACATATCCGCAGTATATGCATAGAACTACAACATTTTTCTAGGTATATTTATATTTTTGTCCAACAATAATATTGTAACTTGCTTTGTTTAGACTGCATGTATGCACTTGGAATAAATACTAATGTATGTCGTTGACCTATGCCAGTATTGACTGCTCAGATAACGTGGCGTCCGTCTATAATGGGTTCGATTCCTACATAGGAAAAAGACTAATGCTTTGCAGAAATTGGTCTGTTGAGTCTGTACGCTACCGCATGTCTAGATTCGTTAATGGTATGTTTTAAATAAGCATCACCATCATGATCTCAGCCTATATACGTCTCACTGTTCGGCTCGGACCTCCTCCATTATGGGAGGGATTTTGATCTACTATACCAAGCTGGTCAGATGTGAAGGATTTCATTTCGATTATGCTTCTCTTGCATCGACGTTATCTGCATATTACATCCCGTCCTCTTTTACTACACCCACGGGCAAGAGAGGGATTAGTGAATTGTATTCTTGCTACGAAACCACACGAAAAATGTTTTTAAAGTTCATTGAAAATAATTACTCAATGCCAGGTTTTATTACTGTCGCTCAGCGTGGTATCAAGAAGAATATAACCTGAAGAATTAGTACATGGAAGAAGTAGTGGATAGGTCACATCGCTCATCGAACCACCTTTTGGAGTAGAAAGGTTCTCGATTCGCTAACCACAAATCGGATGACTCGTGTAGGACGACCCCTCACTAGGTGGACTGAAGACAACTTAAAGGATTCTGGCAATCGTTAGAAGTAGCAAAAGACCGTTCCGAGTGGTTTTTATCTTCCCCTATGTCCAACAGCAGACGTCGACGAACTGATGGATGTGTTATTTGCATAAATTATTTTTGAAAGGTGTTTTATGTCATTATTTAATATCTTCAACTAGCAATCCGCCCTCGCTTTGCTTCGGTTTCAATCGCCTTACCCGAGTAGTTCCCGTTCCCGTGGGAATATCGTGATAAAATATAGCCTATGTTACTCCCTAATATTATAGCTTGTCATTAGTGAAAGAATTTTTGAAATCGGTTCGGTGGTTTAAGCGTGAAAGAGTAACAAACTTACTTTCGCATTTATAATATTAGTAAGGATTATATTTACCTATAACCTCGATATTGTCCATATTCATTCAGAAGGCCATTATTTGGGATACCCTGCTGATATCGTTAAGCATGGTGCCAAGTTTGTACATGGATATTCTTATTAATATTATAAATGCGAAAGTAAATTTGTTTGTTTGTTACGCTTTCACGCTTAAACCACGGAACCGATTTCAAAAATTCTTTCACCAATGGAAAGCCATAATATCAGGGAGTAAAGTACATTATATTTTATCCCGGTATTCCCACGGGAACGGGAGTTACATGGGTAAGGCGACTGATACCGAAAAGAAGCGAGGGCGGGTTGTTAGTATAACAATCAAATCAATTATTTAATCATGTTTTTGGCAATACGTTGCAAATTGTAGTTGCATTTAAATTGAAATACGTCTTTGTAAATGTGTATGAAGTTTAAAATAAAAAATATAAAAGCAACCATAAATTATTGTAAATCACTATGATAGATCATTTTTCACAACAGCAACAGGTGTGCAACGTTGCAAAATGAGTTAGATACTTCGGTCATAATAATGCTCCTATACCTACTAACTATATGTTTAAGATATTATGGCAGCATAATCTGGGAAGATAAGCCCGTGCAGTGACTAACTTAGGAATATACAATGTCATCACCCCTTGCTTTCCTATGTAGATAGGGGAATACCATACAAGAACACTGCAATACTCTGCAGATGTGTATTAAGCGGTTTGTAATATTTTTGCCCTTAGTGAAGGGTTAACAATTTTTGAAGTCTAATGTTAAAAAAAAATGAAATTCGTAATTATTTCTCTTTAACGTTTAAAGTAAATATCACGAAGAACCTCGCACATTCCGTGTTAAAAAATGTATATCAATAAAACACAAATCAGTCATGAGGACTGCCGATAGAAGTGAAAACTTAAAACTATGAAATTAAATTTGTAAATTAAAACTTTTTACATTTATCTGGTTTGGACATCTATCGACACGTATAAAGTGGACATTGACATAACTATAGATAGAGTGTTAGTGTTATCACGTCACGTGACCATGTCGACGATGACTTACATAAATTTACTCTCCATCGAAACCTGTGTATAAAAAATTTCACTTCAAAATATACTCATAAATGTGGAATCCGTTATTCAAAAAAAGCCACAATTTCTCCTTAACCGTTTAGTCCTTCAAATCTTCAATATGCAGGATTGATATAGATGACCAATCCTCAAATATTTTGAGATCTAGTCTAATTTAAGATCACTCTTCGTGAAATCTTAGGTCGCTGTTAGCGAGACAAACGAACAGCAATTGATATTTATTTAGATTTTACTTTACGAAATGTGGGTTTACCACAATTTTTATTTGCATGATTTATGTTATATTAATACTATCTATTTATTTTGTTACTGTACCGTAACATCAATCCTTTGAATATTTTTAATGCGATGTTAATTAATAATAATACGTATTCTGTAAGCATAGCGATGTGAAGTGAATTAATGATAGAGTGAACACGTAGTCTTTATGAATCTTTCTAGCCTTTACGGATTACTTTGTAAGGTATCAGAATAAAGTTCCGTATTATTTAGGGGGGTCTTTATTCAATAGGGAGAATGGAAATAAATAAGTTTTCTTATAATTAGAAAATACTATTTAAATTAAAGTTAACAAAAATTCACCTACAGAGTAATTATACTTGAATATTAAAAGTAAACAAAAGTTACAAAGATTTACTGTCCATTTGCAAGACCTGTTCTTGACGACCTTTCCGTCAGCTTATGGACGGCTAATACTGGATATAGGCACATAAGCTTCCCCATAGGAAGAGATAATGCACTAATCACCACGCTTAGGAGACGTGTTGTCGATCGCAGTTGGCCGGTTTCTACGCCACCCACGGGCAATTAAAGGACAGCTAAATATTTTATTTCTAATAAGTCACCACATGGGTTATTCAATATAGAAGAAGAAAGAAGAATTTTGGATTAGTTTGTTTCTTTTTTCTATGAAAACAGTAATATTTGTATTCCTATTAAAGCAAATAATAGAATATTGTTTAAGAAATATAGATAAAGTAAAGCAAAACAAGTCAAAGACGCAAGATAAATGAGAGATTGCATTCAGACATCAATGGCTGATTACCATTGAACTCAGCTTGGTCTCAGAACAGGAGGGCTTTTAGATACAACATATATTGTTTGTGCTTATATCTTGATCATAAAATACAGCTCGTTTTAGTAACGCCACGCGGCTCAACTGAGAATCAATTCCATCCATCCATTTCATATTAACGTTAAGTACATTTGCACATTCAGTTATCGGTTTAACAAGTTTGTAGGAATAAGCAGTAGGCATGAATATTTTTGTCGTGAATTATTAATCCGTTATGAAGTAAGTGTTATATAAATTGTAGTAATATTTTTTTACGTCAACGATACTTGAGTAACTGTCTTTTTTTGTGACAAAACAGGACGTAAGAAATAAGTAAAAATATGTAATTGAAAGCTAAAAAAAACAGGAACACGTCCCTATCACTATAAAAAAGATCACTTATGCTGTGTTTAAAAAAACGGGTTTTTTTTTCGGCGCGGGATAATGGAATAGACATCCTAAAAAGAGTACTGTCTCGTTCGAAACGGGACGTTCAAAACTACGATACAAGATTATTGCAAAGAAGATAACTTTTGTTATTCTAATTAAATCCTGTCGCATTTTAAGTAAATAGATTCTTACAATTCTCATTTTGTCTACAGGCACGCGATAAAACCTCTGTCGGGCTCAGCGCCTTCAGTCCGAGTATCAACGACCAGCACAGGTGCGGGTGATACAGCAGATACAAAAGATGGCAAACAACCCAGCAAGTCGCGACAAAAGAAGTTCCAAAGACATTTCCCGCAAGTCGGGCCGGAGGAAAGAGTGCTTAATTGTAAGTACCAACCAATATCAATATTTTTAATTTCTTATCTTGATTCATTATGTTTCTTTGTCCGTCTATATTTATTTGTGAAAAGTATCATATTTTTCGTTAAAATCCGAAGACTTTATTTTATTTCCTTTTTATATTTCTTTACAATGAATAAACTTACCATTTCATCATCGTCATCGCAGCCCCACATACGTCCCAGACATATTGGTATTGGGTTTTATTTCGAGTTTTCCTTCTCTTGCACAGATGTTATATGCGTATTATATCCCATAGTCATCTTTTACGACATCCACGGGCAAGATAGAGAGTGGTGAATTGAATTCTTATTCCGCCACCACATGGAAATCACGCTTACATGTATTACACATATTTATTTGTGAAAAGTATCACGTTTTCGTTAAAATCCGAAGACCTTATTTTATTCCATCTTTATATTTTTTATAACGAATAAAATTACAACTGTTGGGCTTTTCCATAACGAGAGAGAAATTGACACGGCCAGATTGGTTAGTAGGTGTTATTTGAAGTTGCTTCTATTGCAATTATTTTATCTCTTTACATCCTATGCGACTCGCCTGAGAAATGAAAAAGTGGTTACTCATTGTAATGTTATCGCTTCCACAAGGTCTTATTGACCATTCATCAAATAGCATATAGGTAGGTAGGTCATGGCTAAATCAGTGTACGTATGACACAGTGGTATTATGTGTTTTTGCTGATAAGTAAATATATGTCTCAATTATAATTCTATTATACATTTAAATAAATGCGGCCGTATAAATTCTAAATATGAAACCACGTTACTAAATATAAATGCTATCCACGATAGACAGAGATATGGTTATGCTCCTGGTATTGCTCAAGTCTCATGAGCAGCAATCGTCACTTACCATCTGGTGGGCTGCTTACTCTTTGTCATTAAAAGATAATAAAAGAAAACAATAAATACATTGTGTTATCACTTTTTAATTTCCTGTGGGAGTCGGGATTATCAAGAAATTGAACGGTAGCATTCTTCTGACAAACTTCTAATGCCAAATACAATTATTACCCGCGTGGGGAAACCTGTGGACGTCGATAGGCTGATGGCTTGATGGAAGTATAAATACTAATTGGAAGAGAGATATTTTTAGTTCGAAGTACTGCTTGATGCCAGTCTAGATTAGAGTACTACCTCAAGTGACCTCAACGCTTCATATTATGAGACGTGCAGTACATAGTCTAAAATTAATAAGTACATTCTTCTCTACAGTTCTTTATTGAATACGACATTGCGATAAAATCGAATCATTGGTTGATTCTGTCACTCGAGCCTGTTGCTTGTCATTTTGAATTATGTGTTAGCCTGCCATGCACTAATGCGCATGCCAAATAGATTCTAATTAAGCCAATTAATTTTATGATAACTATAAATTAAATATTTGCTGAACTGTGCAGTGCATTGACACAAAAACGTCCATATTAATATATTGTTAAACTAAACTGCTTTGCTAAACACGTTTAGATTAAAGGCAAAGGTATATTTGAAATAATTATTATTTGGTATTGGGAAAGGTTTATCTCAAAGGCTAAAGTCACAGTTTGTAATTACAAGACTCTGTAAAAATAAGTAAAATTACATAAAATATAATGGTGAATAGTGGATTTCACTTTGATGACCACTGACCACAATACAATGCTCCGTTTCCTTACTTGACCATCATTTCAATCAAAATAAAAAAAGAACTATCATTATCATTTTGACGCCGACTCGGTAACTTCTGCTATCTTATTCCGCGGCCTCGGCTAGGGCGACGTCAGGCACAGGTATTTTAGAATGAAGGGGTGATGACACATACTCGTAATCTATAATCAAATAGATAGCAAACTAAATATCTCTATTGAAATTGGCTCAGTTATAATGTGTTGCTCGACAAGAACTATAAAGTATGAAACTGTCGGATGAATTAATCGGGTCGCGGGTGTGGCTGAGCGTGCAATATAAGCGGTCGATGACATAGTACAAATAATAAATCATCATATATGACATATTCTTGGATTTGGATCAAACGATGCGTGCGTTAAACATTGCAGCTAGTTATAAAATAACTCGATAGTCCGTATATATGTACTTGGAGTTAGATCGCAACTAGAGACACGGATAAGTATCGATGCTTTTTAGTATTCAATACTTTTCTATTCATCGATTCATGGACAGAGTAAGAATACAATTTACCACCGTGCGTCCGCAGATGTCATCGGCGGACGTGTCCGTCGACGTGTAGAGGGGGTGATTTGCTCGTCTGTGGTAGGTATTTGACGTCCGCAGATGCATCCGGCACTCATCCGTTAGTTGTCGGTTTTTGTAGCACGGATCAAAGGGTTTCAACGCCAGCGCTGAGTGTTGCGTCCACACGTCTGACGACGCATCAGTGTTCATCGGGAAGCGGATGAGAATGCACGCGTGATTTCTGCAGTATTTTTCGTTCTTTCTTTTTTACTTGCTCGTTAAAATGGCTAACACGAGCACTGACAAAACATTCAAATTCCTGGAGCTGTATCAAGCAGAAATTCGAAGAAAATTATCAAATTCTCGGGATGACTCTGCATATATGTAGTTCTAAAAGCTAGTTATCCACGCTATTCCTGCGAAAAAAAATGCTGTCCAGGAGGATGTGTTAAAAAAAATTGCAATAAATCATCATCTTCATCATCTCAGCCCATATACGTTCCACTGTTGGACTCGGGCCTCCTTCATAATGGAAGGGTATTTGAACTACTATACCACGCTGGTCAGACGTGTCGGTATAGGTTGATATAGGGCTTTATTTCGAGTTTTCCTTCGCATAGATGTTATATGCGTTTTATATCCCTTAGTCGTCTCGTACGATCACCCACGGGT
Source organism: Lymantria dispar (assembly GCA_032191425.1). NCBI lineage: Eukaryota > Metazoa > Arthropoda > Insecta > Lepidoptera > Erebidae > Lymantria > Lymantria dispar. Next base: position 21,785,389 of record CM063452.1, on the reverse strand, counting down.
AAGAATGAATGTGTGGGGGATGGTGGTGAATTTTATTATTACTCCATCACCACACGGAAGGCAAAAAATACATTATGGAAAGGTTTTTTTCCCACATTATTCGGTTTCTATGTATGCTGATTACAGCGTCCACCACGTTCCTCTTCTCCATTTTTTTTTTAATAACTATTGCGATGGACACTTAAATAGTACTTAAAGGTCCTAAATAAATAAATAGCTGCAACAGCTACGGTCTCAATATCCATTTCGCGTGCGTACGCACGTACGTGTTGCGTCCGTCAACAATCAATACAGACTGATCGGCCTGCAGACGTGTGGACGGTGCACAGAGATCCATCCGCGGATGCATCTGACGACGTCTGCGGACGCATCTGCCGACGTGTAGTGGGGGCTTAAGACGCTCCCAGACCCGCACGTCATATAGTATTGCTGAATCTTTTGGTAGCAGGACTACCTGCAGCAGTGTATTCCAAGCTAGTATGGACAGATGCAAGCCAACGTAATTTTACTACATGCTGTAGAATATATCTATTTATCTCAGCCTAAAATCAGAATAAGTTTTAAATGGTTAACTCTTAACGATTAACTTTAACTTGCGTTAAATTTTCGCAAATTTAACGCTTTAACGATTATCGAAGTTAACTTTTTTATTAACGAATTAACGATTAACGAAGTTAACTTTTGGATTAACTGTGCCTACCTACTTATATGCACAAAATATCCCTTACGTGCCTTTTCCGACACCCACTGACATGAGAAGGGATAGTGAATTGTATTCCTATTCCGTCACCATACGGGTTTATTCGATTAAAGTATAAATTAGCAGTATCGATACTTTTAGTCATTCGAAACAGCGCCGACGTATAACTTATTTATAACATCGATATAATACGGAAACGTTTTAGTTATCAAAATAAATTCCAGTTTCGAAGCGATACTTGAAGAGTGAAATATATTATTGTTACGAACTTGCTAACAATTTATCTTAATTGGTTAACTTTGAATAGCACGAATAAACAAGGTTTTAATGATTCGGTGCTATGAATCGTGGCAAACGTCCAATATATTTTTAATGATTGATTGGATACTACAATATTCCAATTAACTTATAGTTTATTGTAATATACTATTTTAAAAATCATCTGCTTACATTTTCTTCTAATTAAAATACACAAATTACGTAAAGGATTTAGTCGTGGCTGTCGTCTCAGCTCGTTTTTTTTGGAGGCTAGTGGGGCGGTGACCGTGGCAAACGAGCAAACAGTAAGTGACGGTATGCGTTGCTGCTGCTCATGAACCGTTGCAAGGCCCCTGCCTACCGCGAAGAAAATGAAGGGAGTGTGAATGCCTGCAATGTAGTTCAGTGATACTAAAGGCATCATCAAAACCCACCACACGCAAACCTCAGAAAGTTGAGCTGCCGGCTCTCTCGCTCACCGAACGAAGCGCAGTAACAAATTGCTAATTTGTAGATTATTGTATTGTGTTCAAACGTGTAATTTGACAATATGTAAGTGCCCTTAAGGGGCCTATGCAGAATAAATGATTTGATTTGCTACTACTCGGACCTAGATTTTCTGCGAGAGTGTGGTACTACTCCGGTCGTACGCGTCCCACCCACTGCTGTGCTTGAGCCTCCTCCCCATTAGAAGGGAAATAGACTTACTATACCAAGCTGATCAGACATGTTGGTATTGGTTTCGTTTTGAGTTTTCCTTATCTTACACAGATGTTATATGCATATTATATCCCTTAGTCGTTTTTAATAGGGAGTCGTGAATTGTATTCTTAATCCATCATAACACGAAAATTTAAAGGATAGGAACTGAATGGATTTAGTAGTGAATTTTATTGCGAAGGTCGATCGATCGAGGTTAGTCCAATTTTATGGCCAAATTGTGTCCGTTAATTGTCTATTTTCTTAATCATTTCACTTCTAGCACTTCATAGGGATGTGACTTGGAGGGAAAATAATTGATTAATAAATAATAAATAATCGTTTTTTTTTCTTTAAAATAAATTGATTATAGAATAATCGATTAATTACAAATAAATAATCGATTATAAAATAATCGATTTTTTCTCCCAATTTTTTTTTATCATATATTAGCTTTCTTTTCTAATATAGCATGAAACACTGCACGCAGTCTTGTGATGACCTTTTTTTAGGAAATTGTTAGTGAAATAATCGTTTAATTTTAATATAAAAAAAACCTTTTTTTATTATTTTGATAATCGATTATAAAAATCGATAATTTTTTCACTTCCCTAGCACTTCATCTTTCTTCACTTCTATTCACTCTTCTAAATTTTAATGTATTAAATTCTCCTGTCGCTATATTCGATCATCTGATCTTCATAACTGGCTAACTGATCTTTTCAATGAAATTTTGAAATGTTTCCTTCAGCTTGAAAGGGCTTCATAGATTTTCAGCAACCACGATACATTAAACCAAACAATTCTTCTGTTAAAAATAGGTGAATGCTTAGGCGCTAATATTTGAGTCCTTCTTTAAAGCACACTCAATTCGTACTCTATTTTTCAATTTTGCCTGAATTATACAATATGCATTGCTCCACTTCTATATCGTAGCTTTATTATATATTCTATATATATTTTTTTTTTGAGGTTGGGTTGCGGTCGGCGCGCTCCTCGCACCACTCCGTCCGAGGCGACAGAGGGGCATAAGCACGAACGCCCACAACTAGATATGGGCGTTTTCTGTTTGTGCCACAAACGATTATGTATCCGATATACAGTTTGCATATCGATATAGAAAACAGTTTTCTGATATCGATATCAATAGTACAGTTTTCAAACGTTAACATTGATATTAAAATGAGCAAACTTGTCCATATTGTGACAACTAAAATTCAACCTTATAACTTCGAACTTAGTTCCATTTTGTAGAGTAAGTGTCTCGCTAATATCGAGTAGCCGCCAGAAACGTTATCATAACTATAACTATACAATGGAAACTAAACCTTATTGCTAGTACAGTAAGATATATTAACCACGTAAACATGGCTAAAGTTATTTCGTATTCTCTTCATCTCTTTTATACTAATAAAAGAATATATATACTTAGAAATTAGAATGAGAGCAACGAATATGGTTCATATCTCAATATTGTTTGTGAAGTTTGCGTTTTGTCCGTACGTGATCACATCGTTATAGTTTTAAGTTTTGACTTAATAGTTCTAGCATGTTAGTAGAAGTTTTGGCTCGATACGGTTTTTGTGATATCGGCTACATTGATCTAGATGTCGATATGGTATGATATCTAACACATATCCGATATAAGTTACGTTTTGATATATCGAACTCATCATTACCCACAACCCACCCACGATGCACGTCGCCTTCGTCGTTGGGCCGACCACCGGAGCAGGGTGACTTGACGTCAGTGGTCGGCCCGACGCAATACCCCCTATTTGGGGTAACCTCCCATCGACCGACGTCCCCCTCTCGGGAAGAACGTCGGTCTTTCCTCACGCGGTCAGCCTCTCGGCGGGTGATGGACTAATCCCCGGTCGACAACAATGGGAGGGCTCATGCGGCGCCCATGGAACAAGAGGGCCTCCGTCTTGTCCAGGGCGACCCTCAACCCCAACGCCTTGATCCGCCTGACGATCTCTTCGGTATATATTCTATATATAAACAATTCTTGATCAACACGATATTTTAATAAATATTTTTACGATAGCTGGTTTATAGACTAGCATTAGGTTATGAAATGAACGTTTTCAAATAAACATTTGAGTTTATAATGTTTATTTACTCTTTTATTTTTACTGCTCGAATGCATGAAGCAAATAAAAAGTAAGTATGTGGTATAAAAAAACTAAAAAACACGCTTTTGTTGATAAACGAACTAAAATAAGCGATACAGAAAATAAGGATAGCGACATCTAGCGAAAGCATACCGAAATCTCAGCTATGTATATAAAAAACGCTGATCCTTTAAAATTATTTAAATTTTGACAAATTATTTAAATGATTGCATTGTCATCGGTTCACTCAGTAGCAGTCTTTTCTCAAACGTATAATAGCTTACTGTGACTATCATTCCGCTTGCCAAGCGTGGCGATGTTGAAAAAACGTGCCATAGAGAAGGCAAGGGGCTGTTCATTGATCACGTGATCTTTTTAAGCATTTTTAACCGAACCTTGGTGATACGTGGTGAGATTTAAAACTGCAAAACATCACACGGTGTATTTTTAGTACAAAGAATCTTAAAATTTTTAAATATAGGTATAAAATATAATCTTATTTTATTCTGAAATTAAGGACCATCATAAAAATGTCTAGACATGTCTATCGGTTTAAAAGTCGCGCGTTTGACGAAATAATAAATACACGTGATATTTTACTACATTTGTGATATTTTGTGATTTTTGTCTAACCCCACCCCCCGTTTTCAAGCCTCACGTGATTAATGGACCCGGCCCCTAAGTGGTTTAAGTATGAGAGCCTAACTAGTAATTATAATACCAGTTATGATAAATATGTATAATAACTATTTAATTAGGTCTAAATACTGTGTTGGTTAGTGACCATTAGCACTCAATATTAGACTGACGTCACTGGGGCTTCGTGTAGGCTTTTCTAATGAAATTCTCAATAGCAAGCATGAAATTTGTAATTATGTCTAGACTGTAATAAGCTCGCTCCTATTGCGTGTGTTTAAAAATAACAGGCGATAATATTTACGTGACGTTAAAAAAAAAAATAAGACTAATTAAAAATCGGCACAATTATTTAAATTGTATTAATTTATAATTAGCGGAAACTCGTAACCTCAATGGCGAATGCTGATAGCAACAATAAGGTCAATACATATAATATTCATAACATAACATTTGCTGTATGTAAAAGTATCTGTCTGTCCATTTGTTACGTCTTCACGTAAAAGCTAATAAATATAATAATAAAATGCATAATTATAACTTAAGACGATGCCGTATTTAATATGTAAATCTTTTGTGCGTTTGTAATTAAACTTCTAACCGGCTGGACGGATTTTGATGACATTTTTTGTGAGTGCGAGAATGGTCTAGATTAATATTTGGACCCAGTAGGTGGCGCTGCGATCCATTACAAAGAGAATTCCTTGCTTTAATTTGAACAGAACAGCGTCTGTTCCGTCAGCTAGTAACTACATATATAAGTCGGCTAATTATTACCTTAATAGCATTATATGGAGTCGGGTTGAAAGGGATTTTGTAATTTTTTTGTTACTTATGGTGGCAAATGAACATGCAGCACACCTCATGGTACGTCATACTGCCTGCCGCACATGGACCATTGTTGCCTACCATGGAGACATTCTTAAACCTTATTTAAAGAAGCATATGTCATAACGCTCGGCAAATATAAACATATAACACAACAATTGGACGTTTTGGTGCACACGGCAAGCGTGGCTATTCGTTCGTTTAGTTTGTAGTAGCCGGAATGTCAGTTGGAATGTTTTAATTAATCTCAGTCGCTTCGTGTCCATTCAAACATCAGCCTATCAAGATGTCTATTATTGCATATAGGCTTTGCTACTACAATGGTATTCTCTGGTATTCCTCTAGGTGGTTATTAAGTCTAGGAATATCAAGGAAGGGTAACATATTTCAAATTTACACCATATATGGTGTACTGTAGCATAAAATAAATACATTCATATCTACGGGAGGTTAGTCAGTCACAAGCACAGAGATACATATTCATCATCATCATCATCATTGCCGCTCATATACGTCCCACTGCTGAACTCGAGCTTCCTAAATATTGGGACCCAAACTGACCTAATATACTACCCTGGTCAGAAAGGTTGGTATATTATGTGTCTTATCTGGCATTGACGTCCTATGCCTTTTTTTTTTTGGTAGGCTGCGGTCGGCGCACTCCTCGCACCACTCCGTCCGAGGCGACAGAGGGGCGTAAGCACGCACACCCGCAACCCACCCGAACACCACGTCGTCTTCGTCCTTGGGCCGACCACCGGAGCAGGGTACTTGCCATCAGTGGTCCTCCGGTCATCCGGTTCCTCACGCGGTCGGCCTCTCGACGGGTGACGGACTAACTCCCCGGTCACGCCACCCGCGGACGTCCTATGCCTTAGTCGTCTTTTGCGTTATCTCCTTGCAAGCAGTGTATAAGTATATATTGAGGGTGTAGAGTTGTACCTACTCTTATTCCGTCACTACAGGCCTCATCATTATCATTACAGCTCATATACACCCACTGTTAGGCTCGGGGTCTTCTCCACAATGGGAGGGAAATTGATCTACAATTGGTGTAGGGTTTGTTTCGAGTTTTATTTCCCTTGCATAGATGTTATATACATATTATATCCTTTTACGACATCCACGGGCAAAATGTAGGTGGAGAACCGTATTATTTCTCCGTCACCACGGTAATTACGCGTTATTTTAAGTAAATTATTTTGATTAATATAGGTGACGATAAGGCTATTATTTATGGAATTTTTATGTATTGTTACATTTTAGGCTACCTGCCTATTCATATACATTAAATGGTTGTGCTATTTTTATAGTAGGTGTTGTGACTTGCCTTTTCGTCATTATTAGCGGTAAGCGACCGCGCATACTAATATTTGTTTATTTATATTTCTTCGGACATTATATAGGAAAGGCACGAATAATATCTTATAAAGTTTTGGTTTCAAAAATTGAGTAGTTTCTAGAAGTTGAAGAGTTTGTTTGTTTGTACATGTTAATGATACTCGCACTCCATTTAGAAGTAGCATACTTATGTATGTCGCTACATCATATGATGATATAGCGACATAAGTATGCTACTTCTAAATGGAGTGTGGTTCTGAGTTCGAATTCTGGATCGAGCTGCTAAAAGTGTAGTTGGGGTTTTCTGTAAAATCCTTCAATCTCCGGGCATTTTTTGTCAAATAGTTTTTAGTTCCGTGCTCGGCATTTGCTACTGCTATAATATACGGTATATGACTAGATATGGGTATATAACTATTTATACATCGTTTTAGCCCTTAGGCGTTAAAAACCCGAGGGTATTACGTTAAAAAACTCTAATAATATATTCATATCATACTCACATTTTTACCCTGGGTAAGGAATAACAAAATTATTAATCTGGATTAATTTTCTATTGCAGATTATTCGTGTGCTCTAGTCGGCGATCTGTTACTTCAAGGTCATCTGTACATCACGAAGAACTACTTCGCTTTCTACTCGAATGTCTTCGGTTACGTGACCAAGGTGAGCCGGTTTAACTGTGTCAGACATGCCCACTTAAGATGAATATACATATATTACCTACATGTTTTTATCTGTGCCTTGACGTCACAATGGCACGTGCAATCAAGGGAACGTGTCCTTGACCTCAATCTGTACAGAACCTGTGGGTCTAGTCTTCATAATTTAAAGCGAGTTTTTATGCGCGGTACAAGTATATTTCAAATTGATTGTAGGTAGCAAGTTGTGTATCTGCGAGATTTTGAAGAATTCTACTCGATCTTCTTTATTTAAATTTAACTTCCGTAACAAGTATGTTTTTTAATCGTTGAGGCGATTAGAAGCGGGAGTAGCTTACAAAAAAATAATTAAGCACAGAAATAATTAGAAATAACTTTTCGATGAAAAACTATACGATTGATTAAAATAGTAATTTGCTTTTTATATAATGCTACAAAAAGACAAACTTATATTTGTTACATTATTGTATTATACAATATTTTATTTTATGAACTTCATTACGATTTCAAATAAAGGATTTCAAATTTTTAACAAAAAACTGCTGCAAATACCGACTATGTTTTCTAGTCATAAAATTATGAAATATTCATAATTTAAAAAACACTTCCTATTTAATTTTAAAGAGTGCCCTAGCATATCTTTAAAGGTCAGGGTCCCAAAGTTAATCAAAATGGGATCACGTACCCTTTTTATATAAAGGACACCCTTTCTATAAAAAAATCACCCAATCCGGTTCAGAAACGAAAAGTCCGAACATCAATAAAATACGATGGTTATGGCAAATTTCATTTTTAGAGTTAGTTATAAAACGCGATAAAATCTGAATGAACTTTTTTCGTATGTATAATATTCGCTTAAAACCACTAGAAGTCATAATCATTACTGTCACAAGTTTTAAACGTCTCACGTTTGTGGTTTCTTCAAATAATAGACAACAGGCTCATGGTTAATGTGACCATATTTTTTATGTCAAAACGGGACACTATAATGTGACCATTACTTTTTTGTAACAGAATGAACCACTTGCATAAATAGACAAAAATATGAATTTAAAAGTTAAAAAAACAAGGATGACGAAAACTGTTTCAACTATGTTCGTCGATCTATCATTTGCAGAAATAAGCAAAAATATAAATTTTGAAGTTCATATTTTTGTCTGTATTGCAATAAAAAAATATAAACAGGACGGCTGAAAACTGTAGCGAACACGTTCGTATCAAACTTGCATAAACAGGCGAAAATATGAGTTTAAGAGTTGTTATTAAAAAAACGGACACGTTAAAAGTCTTGCAAATATAGGTAAAAATGTAAACTTAAAACCTAAAAAACAACACGTCCCTATCCGTATAAAAATAATTATTTAAAGTCTATTTGCAAATGGGACGTTTGCTGACGACTGGGGCCAACGGGACAGACAACCTGAAAACGGGATTCGCCCGTCAAAAACGAGGCCTATGGTCACGAATTCACGATACTTATAATATAACCATATCATTGTGACGAAACAGTGAAAGTCGTAACAGTGAAATGTCGTTAGTTAACGTTATAACTAGCTAATAATATAATGTGTGAATATGAAAAGCAGCCTTGAGAGTTTGATATAACTATATCACCATTATAACTATAATGGTTGGATTAGATGATCTATAATGTGAGTAACAAACGGATTGCTGTGTGGTTACGAATGAAAAATATTAATACTTTAGAAAGGCGATCGCTCGCACTTATACGCAATGAAGTTTATACAAATATCCTGTTCAGTGTTTTATAATGACAAATTGGCCTTAAAACAGATTATTTTTAACTCGTCAGATGAATTCAAGTTATTAACTAAATTCTTCTACTTTTTTATTTTGATATTTAATAATATTATTATACTAATCATATCAGTATAATATATATTTGAAAGTATTATTTTAAGCTATGCCTTCCATGTGGCACAGTTAGAAATGTTAGAATACAATTTACCACCATTCTGTTACCCGATATGCAGATAACATCTATGCAAGAGAAGGAAAACTCGATATAAAACTCTATGTCAACACGTCTGTATAGTATAGAATATTGTAGGGCAATTCCCCTGCTATTGTGGAGGAGGCCCGAGCCAAACATTGGGAATTATGTGGACTGAAATTAACTGATACATATTTTTGTGTAAAAGTAATTAGTACCTTTTGAACTGTTAGTCAACTAGTAAAATTATTTAGGTATCAACCTGTATTTATTCTAATTATTATTTTCAATTTTATTTTGTCTCAAATTCTCTAATTATGCAACCTCTACTATATTCATAGTCGCGAATATGTCTTTATAGACATACAGGGGTGTCTTTATGACACCCCTGCACTGAGGAAATAATCCTTGTATTGGGAGGACATAACAAACACATAAAGGACGCAAATTACAGACTGAGAACAACGATTTGTAACTCGCATGAAATATGGAGAATATTCAAACGCTTGGGAATCGAACCCACGATACTTGATCAGTATCTGCACTGTTACGCCATCTGCGCTTAAATTCAGTGTTTTTATAATTTCGTCCCATTATAATGTAAACGACAAACAGACGATTTTCGCTTATTTTTTATTTACTTCTTGTGATATCAGTAGGAAAATATTGATCATAAGATCCTGAGTTCGAATACTGCCTCGAAATAATATCTTTTTGGAGAATTGCTCAATTTTTGACGACTTTCTTAAAAAAATATAAGTTCGATGTTTCAAACTGTGCCCAGTCCTGCAAGAATTTCTGGCTGACAATCATTTCTAGAAGATAAAAATATTTTTCTTTATTCTCTTCAGTTATTGATACCAACGACATCGGTCCTCCGAATCACGAAGGAGAAGGTGGCACGTATCATACCCAATGCAGTCGGAGTGTGCACCAGAGATGAGAGGCACGTGTTTGGCTCCCTGCTGTCCAGGGATTCTACATACAAACTCATGATGCACGTTTGGAAGGCAGCTCGAGGGCCCGAACAAGCAATACCTAAACCACAAGTAAGTTACTGTAACATATTTAATTGCATTTAAAAATTATAGGGTTCACCTTAATACGATGTGTCATCCACCCCTTATTCTTTTATAGGAGACCTAATAATTGAGGGATTACTAATAAAATAGGCGACAGCATTCTGTTCGTATATTTATTATTAACCATCTGCGCAATATGATCATTATACCATTATCCCCTTTTGGAGTGACCTATATTTATCAGTTTATAACTTTTATCACTTTCCGTGTGATGACAGGGTAAGAATATTATTCACCACCCCTTATCTTATCCGTGAGTGTCGTAAAAGACGATTAAGAGATAAGTATATGTTTATAATATCTACGCAAGAGAAGAAAAACTGGAGATAAAACACTCTACCAACCTGTCGTGGTGTAGAAGGTCCATATCCTATTATGGAGGAGGCTCGAGCCCAGCAATCGGACGTATATGAAGTATACGTATAGGAGAAGGTTGGAATTACGGCGTAGTTACAAACTAAGAGTATGTTTTAGAGTGTACTTGCCATACAGTAGATGCCAAAAATACTACTAAATCTAACCTTGATTAATGGTCACATAAACGTGATTAAGGGCTCTACATTAACCGGGAAGAATTCCATCTTGTATCGTCTGATCAAGGATTACATTCTCTCAATGGTTTTTAAGTATCTTCATATTACATGTTGCAGGACCCACCAGTGTCGGAGGTAGAAATTGACGTATCCGAATATTCTCCGGAAGACGACAGTAGTTCTGCGGGGGGAGAACCACACGGGGTAACTCCTACTCCTGTTAGAAGAGAGTCAGAAGCTATTATCGCCGCTGGTAATTATTTTTACAACCTTTTACTTATTATTTCCACGTGATGACGGTGTAAGAATACAATTCACCACTTGCTCTCTTGCCCGTGGGTTTCGTAAAAGACAACTAAGGGATATAATATGCGTATAACATCTATGCCAGAGAAGGAAAACTGGAGATAAAACCATACCTGATCAGCACGGTATAGTAGATCAATTTCCCTCCCATTGCGAAGGAGTTTTGAGTTCAATAGTGGGACTTGTGTGGGTTGAGAAGAAGAAGAACTTATTATTAGATCAACATATTTTTCCACTCTACTATTTTCAATCCATATGCACCCATTGTTGGAAACAGTTCTCTTTAATCGGACAGTAATTGATCACATTGATTATAGAGGTTCCATATGGTAGTGGAGTAAGAATACAATTTATCACTACCCTTGCTTGTCCGTGGGTGTTGTAAAAGACGGCTGAGGGATATCATATCCCTGAGCCGTCTTTTGCAAATAACATCCATTCAAAAGAAGTAAAACTGGACAGGAAACCCTATACCAAAACGCCTGACCAGCGCGTTACAAAAGGTCAATTTCTCTTCTATTGTGGAGGAGGCCTGAGCTCAACACGGGGACTTATATGGGCTGGGATGATGATATCAAAAATTTGATTTGTTTTTGAGTAAGGTTTTGTTCATTATCTATATAAGTGACTTCCTTACATTTTTTTGTAATGTTATCTCGTAAATCTTGTAATTGTTGCTAAAGAACTATCTTCTTCTCAAATAATATGATTATCCTTGAGCGAAGCGATCTTTTAAATGTACTTGATTTTAATTGAACTGCATTTGGACGTGGACAACAGTTAATTAGTTATTATATTATTAACTAGCTTAGTAATTATTCGTATGACCTTCGTAAAGACGTCACATTTCAATAATAGCGTGAATTGTAATTACAAGATACCACGACAATGGATTGTATACGCTATCAATTAAGATTTAAGGACGGGTTCACCTTGATATTTACTTACGGATAATCGATGCCGTAATAAAATAAAACTTGACGGCTTTTATCGCATTTTAACCCTTTTCGTTTTTGCTATACCAATATGTAGATATTCCTCATCATCATCATCACAGCTCATATACGTCCCACTGTTGGGCTCGAGCCTCCTCCATATTAGGAGGGAAATGGACCTATTATACCACGCTGATTAGACGTGTTGTTTGAGTATGACTTCTCTTGCCTAGATGTTATATGCATATTATATCCCTTAACCGTCTTTGCCGATAACCACGGATAAGTAAGAAAGTAGTGGATTGTATTCTTACTCCGTTACATGGAGAATACCTTCGCCTTCACTTAACCTGAAGATGCTCAAATTATACTATTTCCATTTCTTTATTTTCTCGATGACAGCTCCTGTGGAAACTTGAACGAGCGTCTTTTTTACATTATGTATACATTATTTAATAAAAATATGACGCTTACGCGCGTACAAGGTCATAGCAGAGTCGGAGAAACTGATAGGGATGGAGCTATCGATAAACGTAACACGATAAGAGACCCGATATTTTTTTACAAAGTGTAAGAAACTAAATTATTGCCGGATAATTTTATACAAATTTATTAACTAATATTACATTTCATTACAAGATGTAATTATATTATGTTGATTGTTCATTTATTTATTTTAATCAAAATCTGATGAATCGCCACTATCACTCGATGAGCTCTCCTCAACATTTATTATAAGATCCTGTATTTCTATATTATCTAATGCCACATGAATTTCCCAATCCGACGCTATAATGTTTTGGGTTCTTCTCACAATTTTTTCCAGTGTTCGGCGGTTACTTTCGCACATGCATTTTTTAATAAATCTAACATTTTGTTTGCCGTAAAAGGGGGATGGATATTGTTTCGAGCGGCGTGTCCTTTGATTTGTGCCCATATTAGTTAGAGTTAGTTTAGAGCTATAGCATTGTACTGGCAATGATACGGCGGAAGTCGAAGAACCCAATGACCACATTCAGCAGCTTTTTCGTCGGTAATATATCTTTTAGGGAGGCTTTTTTAGATTTTAAAATATTCACTAATTGTACTTTTAATCATCCACATTTTCGCCATGACGTTTGAGCCAGTCAATTATCTCTTGTTTTTTATTGGCCTGCGTCGGCATTTTATCAATTTGTCTAGAGTGATATGTAGCGTTGTCCATAATAATTATCGACAGTTCTTCCAGAGATTGCACCATTTCTTTGAACCATCCTTCGTAAATCTCCGCGTTCATTTCTTCGTGGTAGTCCACTGTTTTCTTGAATTTAAAGGCCAGTAAAGCATCTGACACGAATCCTTTCGTAGACCCTGCATGGCATATGATAAGGCGTTCACCTTTTCCCATTGGCACTGAACTAGTGGAAGCGGCGGTGTCGTCAGTCCAGTTCTTCGATACTGTGTGGTTTGCATTTAACCAAATCTCGTCAGTGAAAATAACATTTGACCAATCTGATATCTTTTTGGCTTAGCTCAAAAATTCGCAGCGAGCCATAGCAACGTCGTGACGCTCCATCAATATTTTACGTTTGTCCGATTTTTTTATAAGAAAATCCAATTTCTTTCAAAACAAGCTTAATGACGATTTTTGGCCATGGAACAAACCACGTTCACGTAAAGAAACAACAAGTTTTTTAAGTGTTGGAATTTCTTTGCGCAAGTAATAGTCATATATATGACGACGAATAGCGTCAGGCGTCGAAGTTGTCAAACGATGTCACACGACGTGGTTGACGTTTCTTCTTCGGCGTACGAAGCTTATTTGCTTGCATGCCGCTTGTACCGTAAGCTTCGGTAGTAATTTTTGAAACAGTAGGTCCACTAATTCCTAATGCGGCCGCAACACGCTCTCGCACTTGCTACAGTGGTAATAGCGGGCCACCATTTTGATATTCTGCTTCAAAGTAATTACGAACCTTGATCACCAGTTCTCTCGCCTGACTTTTCAGAACAGATCCTTTAGGCATTTTGATATTTGACAGCTGGGCAGCAATCAACACGGAGGAACACAAAATACACAACGTAACGTATGGATAATGTGAAAAAACTCAGCGAACAGAAATGTAGTGACCATATAGCACGACCGTCTTGTTGCGAGTGACAGATTAAAACAAATACAAAATGGCGGTGGGTCATTGAGTGTTCCCAGCATGAAAAAATATATTTGAATGTTTTTGTTGAATTTGTCTTTGTTCAAAACATATATGCGATCGATATCATTACTACTTGGTCACAACACTACAACTATCAAATTAGAACTGTCATCGAGAAAATAAAGAAATGGAAATAGTATAGTGAAACTTTATGCTATAAAAGTACATTAGCGTAAACGTCTACGTTCATCCAACTTATATCACCATATGGACGTCCATTGTTGGACATAGGCTTTCATAAAGAAAAAGAAGAAGAATTTTATAAGAATACGTCTCCTGGTGCTCTCTTAAGACGGTTTTTATGACACATTCATTGTATTTTTAACTGTTCACCGCCCAGGATTATCATTTCTTATTGAAACTTAGTTGCCATCAAAATACGTGATTCATCATTATTTGTTGCATTTTTCCGTGTGGTGACGGTTTAAGAATAAAATTTATCACACGCAGAACCATTTTACCTATGATTGTCGTAATAGACGATTAGGGACTTATTGTATATATAACAACTATGCAAGATAAGGCAAACTCGAAATAAAACCCTACACCCGTCAGACTATCGTGATATAATAGGTCAAATTCCCTTCCTATATGGAGGAGGTTCGAGCCCGCCAGTGGGACGTATATAAGCTGTGACGATGATGATTTGGTGTGTTTCTATAGCTGGTGCGGCTGTGATCCAGCCAGCATTGCTAACGGGAGGCGCGGGACCTACGCCAGCGCCGAAACGTGGCAGTTCACTTTGGTGGTGTTTCCTGGTTTTAGCTACGGCGTTACTGGCGCTGTCCGCCTCGTTTCTTGCCTACAAACTCTACCATGCCACATATCACTCGCAGGTATGTTTCTTCTTTAATCTATTAAGGATTATGTATGTTAGTATGCGAATGCTGTTCAGCCAAGTTCGGTATTTAAAGTTATAGAATTTAAGTAACTCTTATTTTTAGTTACCTTTCCTACCTAATACCTGCCCAGGTGTGCCAGGTGTGTGACAAGGCGAGCTCCACAGGTACCTACGCAGCTATTTAATAAACATGAGACGCTATTGAGAACCTACGGTTTTATCTATGTGAAAATAAGTTATGATTAATCGCTCAGGGATCTTACTCTATATCACTTAAATAAATAAAAAGGTTTTGCGAAAATTAATTTTTTTACTAGCAACCTGCCCTCGCTTCGCTCCAGTTTCCGTGGCCTTACTCGCGTAGTTCCTGTTCCCGTGGAAATACGGGGATAAAAAAGCCTAAGTTACTCTTTATATAGACAGCTAGCTGGTAGTAAAATATTATCAAAATCCGTTCAGTCGATTTAAAGATTACCCAAAACAGATAGACAGATAGATAGACAGACAGACAGACAGACAAAAAAAAAATTAAACCGTTTTGTAGGCTGCTAATAACCATATTAGCATGAAAAAATCCCATTATTTTGACATTACAACACTTCAATTTTATTTATTTGTAGATATAGATGTATACAATGAGTTTGGAAATAAATTTGTGTCGGATAAGTTATTATTATAGTTATATACACGACGTGAGTAAAAATTGTTAAGACAATATGTTTTTATAAGGAAGTAATGGTGCAAAAATATTAATAGAAGTTGAAGGGCGTGGTTTTATTTTGAATTTAGTGTTTAAGCTAATCTTAAAAAGGATTATTTCAGAGTCAACGAAGTTATTTAAAATTTTGTAGAGAAAAGTAAGACCAAATTATGTACGGCGATTACGGACAGATTGAAGTATATGATGATTATAAAAAATATATTATTTTTTGCATCATTCCGTGCATAATTGCTCAGGATGCTAAATTATCTCAGCTTCGATAAGTCTCATTTTTTATTTTTTTACACACTACTAAGGTTCCTTATATTGCGATGGGTTTGTAAAGTACAAACATATAATTAGTAGACATAAATCACACCCCCACTGAGAATAACATGGGAATCTCAAATCAGACTGGTGTGGGCATCGCACCCATAACACTAGCACGTTAGGTAATATTTTAACAACTATGAAATTTATGCTAAGTTTTTATTTAAATACAAAATGGAGAATACAGTTAAATCTAATCTAATATTAAATACAATTTTTAAAAAACAATTTTTTTTTTAATTGCAGCAGGAAGAAGTAGCGAAGTTAACGGGCGAAGAGTTGTACAGCGAGCTTGTGCGCTGGCGTGCCAGGCTACATGGCCGCGCCGCTACAGAGCTACATGCTTTCCTTACAACCAATCTGCTTTTGCTCACTAAGGTAAGAATACTTTAATAATGATTTCTGATGTGTATCCAAGTCATCATCATCACTCTGCTCTTGGATGTATTCTTCTTCATCACAGCTCATATACGTCCCACTGTTGGGCTCGGCTTTTCGCCACTATGGACGGGAAATTGACCTACGTTGGTCAGACGTCTTGGTATAGGGTTTTGTTTCGAGTTTTCCTTCTCTAGAATAAATATGCATGTTATATCCCTTAGTCGTCTTTTACCACATCCACGGGCAAGAGAGGGAATGGTGAATTGTATTCTTACTCCGTCACCACACGGAAAATGTAATCTATACCAATAAATAAAATTGGAGTGTGTGTTTGTAATGTCAAAATTATAGGCTTTTTTCATGCTCACATGGTTATTTGCACTATACCTATGCCTAAAATACACTTTAATTTTTTTGTCTGTCTGTTTGTTTGTTCCGGGTAATCTTCAAAACGGCTGAACCTATTTAAAAAATTCTTTCACTAATGGAAAGCTATAATATCAGGGAGTAAACTAGGCTTTATTTTATCCCAGTATTCCCACGGGAACGGGAACAACGGGGATAAGGCGACAGAAACCGAAGCGAAGCGAGGGCGGGTTGCTAGTATTAAATATAATATTAAGCCAGCAGAAAAAAAATTAGCTAATATATGCCGAGAAAACTGTTCTTAACTATTAACACCTTATCACACAGGGATAAGGAAGGAATAAAGATCCGATGCAGACAATTAAAAGTTAAATTTTATTTTTTAGGTGCGGCAATCTTTAGAAGCGTTATCGGGCGTGATATTAACCGACATGGCTCAAACAGGCGCGCCAGATATGAACTTTGACGTGCCCAACGAAACCGTCTTTAGTTAACCCAAATTTTAAGGAAAATATACTTAAGTTTGGTATAATATGAATGGAAATACGGTAGTATGAATTATAAGATAGGCTACATACTGTAATCACTACAATTTAATTATCCAAAGTCGTTTGTAGTCTTCTTTAGTTGTGGTTAGGGAAGGGCAAAATATATCGATATATCAAAACATCGATATTTTCTAAAAATAACCGATAGATGTCGATATTTTTCGTTATACGATCGATATTTTTTAATCTGTTTACCTAGATCGATATTGATAAAATATAATATATATTTTATCGATATTTCCATTTGCCAATCCCTAGTAGCGGCCGACTTTGACGGCCGAATATATTCGGCATGTTAGTGACGGGTAGCCGAAAGTCAGTGAGAGATGGTGATACTAGAATTAATTATTATTTATTTATCGTCGATAGTTTTGATTAAATCCAAAAGGTGGCGACGCTTCAATGATACGATCCAGAAAGTTCGATCGAATACAGTGAAGCGATATTAGAAAATTTATTTTCAATGAGATATTATAATGTTTTTATTTGAAATAATTCTGTTTATTTTCCAAATATTTCTATATATAAACAAAATTTTTATTTCATCAGTATTCGTGGCATTTAAAATCATGATATATCTGTATTGTTAGATTTATTTAATAATCAGGCTTTATTACTCTGTAAAAAAGTATGTGTATTTATGTACGCACGTAAGAAGTTATACTTCTTTGGCGTACAAGATAAAATTTTTCTAAAAATTTAGTCCTTCGCGTTATCCGACGTTTGAGGAAAAAACGACCCTAATAATAGAAAAAAAAGGTATTTAATCCATTGAAAGTTTTATTATTATGCATTATCTACTTGAAATTTGTAACGGTGTGCGCGCGCATCGTAAATAATTTTGACTAGCTAACTTCAGGGAGTCGGTTTTTCATGACGGCGTGCACGTGCATCGTAAAATTTTACCCTAATGCGTCAAAAGAAGTATAACTTTGAAAAATCACTTTTGTATCTTATGTAAATGTATATTATACTTGTTGTATTCATCTAAATAAAGTGTATAAAATTCAAAAATAGCTGCAATGAATTTATTAAAAACTAAATGCACTTTGTACCGTAAGAATTAATTTTAATATCATTTATGTGATATAAAACCCATGTAAGTTAAATGTAGCCACTGTTCTTTAAGGGCCGATTCAGAGTAAACGGCAATATGCTTTATTGTTTTTTTTTTTAGTGTCATTTAATACGCTAAGATGAGAGATTCAATAGTAAGCAACTATTATTTTATTTCTTAACATGAATTTATGTATATTTTAAAATTAGCTCAAGCGTATTACCGTTAGATCCGAATGGACCCTAATAATGAGGATAAGTAACTTTGGATTGTTTATATATGAGTGGTCCTTTATTTGAGATGAGGGTCACCTTGCTTCGGAAGACGTCCGTTCAATCGAGCAACGAGAAGGAATTGCGGGCAGTTATCAGCATCGGTCGCCGTGACCGAAATACGGTCAGAATGACATTGTTATTACTATGTGATATGAATGTAACGGTCTTTAGTATCCGAGTGATGTCTGTAAGGCACATCTATGTCATATTAAAATGTGTCAAACACAAAAAGATTAGTTTAAGGAGGAATTTTGAGGCAAACCTGTGTGGATGTAATTAGTATATCTTAACGTAATTTAAAATTATATTCAATACGTATTTATTGCATTTTACTTATTTAGGAAGGAAGTGCATGTTCTATTTTCAGTAGCAGACGAGACAGTGGCCCATTTGATGGTATGTGGTAACTGTTTATGGACTCAAAATACCAGAGACACGGCTAAGATGTCGCTTATCTTGAAGTTTCGTCACTTTTTAAGGCTGGCACGTAAAACTAAACTTTCACCAAAATCCATTCAGTAGTTTTTGCATGAAAGAGCAACAAACATCCTCACATACTTTCGCGTTTATAATATTAGTAGGATGGCACGCGATAAAGGTTCGCCACCCCTAAACTAGTAGTCTAACATCGTTTTTATTAACGAGTCACAATTGCGTTGATATAGTCCATATTAGCGCGACTATGACGAGACATTTTATTAATCGGGCCTCTTGGTCGCCATTTTGGATTACGTGCTAGCTAGCGTGTGGTTAATAATTAGCTAATTGGAACGTAAATAATGTTATAATTATTTCGTTTAGTCGCATTTTTTAGTTTTGAACTTGATGACATTTTCATAATCACAATTATGTATTGCTGCAATTTATTCGTAATGCACTTTAATAATATTATATTATGGCTCATATATGTCTTACTATTGGGCTTGGGCCTCTATAGTGGGAGGGAAAGTGACCCACTATACCACGCTGTCAGACGAGTTGGATTTTATTTCGATGTTCCTTCTGTTGCATAGATGCTATCTGCATATTATAATCTCTTAGTTGTTTTTTTTTATTTTCTTACGACGTGCTTGTCGTTTCGCCTTCTTGCGCCGTCACCACATGGATGAATAAAATAATAATAATATTATATTATTAAATGCAAATGAATATGTACTCCAATGATTTTATTTTTAAATTCAAATATATAGATATAAAACTCCGTCAATTACTAAATTACACACCCGCCATTTTAGTGACGTCAGTCAGCCTTGCATCGATATATTGAAATTTGGTCGATATTTAAATTTTATTATCGGTATATCACTAAGACCATAATCAAATATATGTTTGCTTTAAATCTACTTGACTCAGCTATATATATTAAAAAGTAAACCAAAAGATTGCTTTAAAAACTAAAATGGCTATCATCAACAATAAGCCAATTATTTATAGTCGACTCAATATTATGTACTCTTCCTTCATAGTAGATATTGCAAAAGTTATCAGTAATAGTTTTATGGGCGAACACTTGCCTGATGTCAACTCTCCTTGGGAATGCAATAGCTGATCAGATGGCGTTAGCCTAGGTGTCTATAAAGCCCTTGGTTCTTTTACGACACCTCAGAGTAATGTAAAAATTGGTGGTTATAAATAGTTAATTGGAATTAATTTAACGGTGGCAAACGAACAAGCAGTACACCTGATGGTAAGTGTTGTTGCCAATCATGGACTTTGCAAGGCCGCTGCCTACCGTGAAGAAAGTGAAGGGAATGTGAATGCGTGCAATGGAGTTCTGTGAAAGTAAAGGCTCCACACGCATACGCCCTCAGAAAGTTGGGCTTCCGGCTCTCTCGCTCACCGAACGATGCGCAGTAACAAATTGCTACTACTCAGACGTCGATTTTCGGATGGACCTGCCGGGCTGTAGACAGAAAACTGTCAACAGTGATTACAGTTTTAATAATTCATTTAGGTTCTTTTACATTTTATCTTTTACATATAAAGACAACATCATACAGTCAGAATGGAATTAATGTTAATAAGTTTAGACTTAAAGGACAATTGGATCAGTTTTCAGTGACGTTCTCAAGATACTGTTCGTTCAATGGCGAGTTTCAATGCAGGCTTTTGGCAAGCATACAAATATAATTGTGAATATGATAATGTCTGAGGGCAACGGTGCTAGTATTAAGATAAGTGTTAATATAACCAACATTCCTTTTGAGCTAATATTCGTTTGAGTGTTGAGCGATGCCAAATGTTCGCTTGTCCATGTCGTTTGCCAAATTTCTTAATATATCTTGCCAATTTATAATTACATCAATTATAGATATTATTTATAATTTAGCAGCTAATGCTTCTGTATCGAACCCTTTAGTTATTGATAATTGTATATATTTTACTAATTCGCTTAGAAATTGCCACAAAAATTTCTTGAGGACACCATGCTGCTAATTTGACAATAATATTATTAGAATGAGCAATAGATTGAACATATTTTAGTTATAGTAATCGATACAGAAATCATTGGATGTGAGAATTTATTTTCATGATTGTCAATATTCGGGTTTGGGTTAGCAATTTCAAGTTTTAAGAGGGCAATTTTAAAATTTATAAAAATAATATCTGTTATAAATAAACCTATTTAGACCATACTGTTAATGATTTCTATTATTCTAGTCTTTGGAAACGCTCAAGGATTTGTTGTTTGTTTCTATAGAAATAAAAATGTAGGACATCAATTTTAATGTAATTCTTATAAGGTGTCTATATTTAGCGCATTATGTGCAATGAAAATTCTTTCAAAGATTCTTATTATTTATTGTGATTCGTTTTATTATTACAATGTTATTTAGCAATGAGATAAATATTTTATACATTAAAATATAGTATATAGAAGTGCTAGAAAATTAATCTAAACTTTAAAAACTGTTAACGGAAAACAAAAATCGCTAATATTTTATTTTAATAAAGGCCTAGTAAGTTACCATCTGTGCCAAAGTCGGCCAACACTATATTTCAAACATGGGCCTTGTTAAATTTTTTAACCTTAGCGACTAAACCTTGTGATGAATTAAGCGATCAACTAAATTATTTAAGTAGTTTAGTTAATTGATATAAAGTTAAATTTAATTTTCTTTGGGAGATCCCTCTTTCCAAAATTTATATTTCATGTTATTTAAGGCTGTTCACATCCTATGAGTCATTTATCGGGAATAGTTAATATTGCCAAAGACAAAACAATAGATTAATTTAAAATATTACGTGTAGGTATAGTAAGGTTTGTACATTAGCTAGTATAACAGTGGTTATATTATTATTATCATTGTAAATAATGATGATTTTATGTGGGAGTTATATTTTTAACTATTGGGTGCAATAGAGATAAACCGATAATAGAGGCAATGTATTAATGTAAATTGTAAATTGTTTTGATGGAATATTTTTTTATTAATCAAAAATCTTTTAACTTTATAGCAGTTTTATTGTTACTGTATGAAAATCTTATTAATATTTCGACATTTAAGTAGTGACAGGACCGTGCCATATGTGTAGACGTTTCTGTAATTTCGTATCGCTTCAGTGGGTTGCGTAAAGAAAGGTAAAAAATAAAACTTATTCAAATTGGTGTTTACTTAATAAAGTGTATTTTTATAAGTAATAAACATGCTTTTCTCTGTTTTTATAATTTATAATATGTGGTAATAGTTCAAAAATCAAATCAATTTGTGTCTATCCATCCGTCCATTCATCAGACTATCGAGTTCCACGGCTGGAAGAAATGCTGTGTGATGTTATAATCGCCAAATTTGAGAGTCTGCGATCGCAAATGGTGTTAGTATCCCGGGATCGTTATTTCACATTTTGGTGATCATTTAGTCGGTTTTTATGATTCTTAATTGAAAGTCAATGTGTGTATTGATACTTAATCCTGTATTCTTATGCCACATGGAGAATTGTATCCAATTAATACACAGAATCGTTATCAGTTTTTCTTTTGGCAGACTGATGTGGGGGCACACCGTCCGTTCGGCGCGCGATCCCATAAGTAGCTGTATTCTATCCCCTATTGAGCCAACTGCCAACCACTGGTATCAAATCCTTGACGTCCGTGGTCATCCTTTTGGGTAGCATTCCCCGTCGCCGACCCGGCGGCAACCAACAGTGCCGATGGGTAGTCATCCTCGCACAGTCAGCCTCTGCAGGGGACGGACTATTCCCCTGCCCAGTCACCCGCAGATGGATATTACTAGAAAATTTAATTCCTCGGCTATCGTCACCATTATATCGTTTTGTATTATGTCCACTTAGTTTTGAAGCATTCCGTATTTTCATTTTAATATACCATATCTCTTTCCGTATGGTGACGGAGTAAGATTACAATTCACCACCATCATTTACTTTCTTCGGTTTCGTAAAGACGACTAAGGGATATATTTATATAACATCTATGCCAAGAGAAGTAAAACTCAAATTAAAACTAACCTGCCTGAACAGCGTGGAATTGTAGGTGAATTTTATTCCCCTTTATGGAGAAGGCTTGTGCCCAGCAGCGGGACATATATGATAATATTACTAACGTAGAGTATGGCCTGCCTACTTGCATTACTTAGATGACGATTTACGATATATCAAAATGATTTAAAGTGAAATCCGAAATTGTTTTTAAAGCCAGCGGATTATTTTAGAGCAATGTTTATTGTATATGTTATTAGAACTGATATATTTATGATTTTATATGTTAATTTCTACCGCGTAGGAATTGTTAATGGACGTATTTAGTTATGATTTTGTGATTGTTTGTATATTTTGTTTGATTGAAAGTTGTGATTCGTTTGTTATTTTTTTTTTGTAAATATTAGATAAATAATTGAATATCACAAGTTGTTTTATTGATACATTTATAATCTAAGTCTTCATCATTTATACATAAGATGTAAAAAAAGATGACATTATTGTCTAATTGATATGTGGTGACGAAGTATCTTGACTGTGGGTGTCGTAAAAGACCTCTAAGGGATATGATGTGCAGGTGACATCTAATCAAGATAAGGAAAATTTAAAAGAAATCCTATGCCAATGCCAGCGTGGTATAGTAGGCCAATTTGCCTCCTATTGTGGAGGAGACTGAGCCCAAAAGTCGGACGTATATGAGCTGAAATGATACTTTTCTAAATGGTCCCTTAGGTAACATGAAGTTTCCATAGCTTGTTAAGGAGTTCGTCCAGCGCGGCATCTTTGTAAGGTAAAATACGATGAGAGGGTACCTAGTAAGGTATTCCGTCAGACCGACCACAAGGTACTCCACACCGGTGGTCGGTCTAATAGCGAAGAAGAGGCATTACGGTGGGTTATGGCCCCGCGCGCCTTCCTTTCGTCGTTCCGGACGGAATGGACGGCGTGTGTGCGCTGACCTTGGCCCACCCAGAAAAAAAAAAGTATAATACGGTACAAGGAATGGTAAAATGCTGTAGGATCAGACTGTATCAGCCGTAATATGATTATCCCTATCCTTTCTGATATTCTCCCAATAATTTGTCATAACGTAACTGTGCGGGACGGGCCTCCAGACAAATGTGTTGTAGTCGGCTGACGTCCCGGTTGGTCGCTGGTTCGGTGGTTTATGTGGACTGTATGTTTGGACTGTATCTTCGGGTTCAGTTCCCTACTAGCGGGCTTCAGTGAAGAAATAAAACGATCGATTTTGAAGTAACTTGCACATCGGACGAATATTACACCGTTGCTGCCTAGCCCCTGAATGTTAATGCTTGAAGTTCGCTATTTCTTCATACTATTTCTTCATATCATTACTTCATACTATGGTTTCAAGCTTCCGTCGCGCGCCGTTAGGTGTCTTCGGTAGTCTATGCTACGATGTGTTCTTTTTTTTATTTTTTTTGTTTGTACAGCTGTTGGCCGCAGATGGCCTTGACAGCTTGACGCGGACTATGAGTGAGCGCTGAGGGCTCTCAACCCGGAGAAAAGTATGCTAAGCGACATCGCCCAAGGGCTCCCCCTGTGGGGAACGGACCTCGGCTTGGGGCGTCGCTGGAGGCAAAGTAGGCGTGCCCACGTTTTTAGTCGTGACTTTTGCGTAGTGCGGTTTCGCACCTCGACGGCGAGGGCGGAACCGCGGATATTTATTTGTTAAGGCCTCGCGGGCCGTGTAGGCTCTTTGTTGAGCGAGTGTGATATTGTCATCCTCTTCGTCGAGGACGTAGGATGGATGAGATTTTGGAGGGTCTATAGGAAGCCGCCCCAACCAAGAAGAGTCAAAGGAGCTCTGAGAGCACCGTTTCATAAACTGCTTGATGGTCGGCAGTACGAGGTCGATGTGGAGATCGACGTTTCGTATGAACCACGGTGCTCCCGTAGCTCGGCGCATGAAACGATTTTGTAGTGTCTGTAGCCTGTGGATCCTGTGTGGCTTAACATGCGCGAACACCACGCTGGCATAGGTCATGATAGGCCGTATGCAGGTGGTGTAAAGTCGGACTTTGCTACTCAGGGGCATACGCGACCTAGAGTTGAGTAGACAGTGGAGACGGCCCATCACAAAGGCTGCCCGTGCGCGGACTTGCTTTATGTGAGGGGCGAAGCTGAGTCGATCGTCAAGGGTCACACCCAAGTATTTGGCCTGCCTGGTCCAAGTGACCGGCTTGTTGAAAATTTTAAGGGGGGGAATGCTGTCGATAGAGTAGGAACGGGCAGTTCGTCTAGTGAACATGACCGTCTGACTCTTCTCGGGGTTGATTTCTAATCTCCATTTCCTAAACCAATTGGCTAGGGCGGTAACCGCTGTTTGGAGAGTCTTGGCTACTGTTGTCGGGGATCTACCAGCACAAAAGAGTGCGGTGTCATCAGCGTAAAGCGCTTTATGTACCCGGTTGAATTTGGGCATATCGCTAGTGTATAGCGTGAAGAGAAATGGGGAGAGGACCGACCCCTGAGGGACGCCGGCCTTGATAGGGTGGGAGGTCGACAACGTCCCTTCCACCCTGTAGCGAAAGCTGCGATGACTTAAGTAGTCATGTATAATGAGAATTAAGTAGTGAGGGATCTTGAGGAGATAGAGTTTGTAGATTAGGCCTTCATGCCAAACCTTGTCGAATGCTTTCGCTACGTCTAGGAATAATACACCCGTATATCTGTTCATGATGAACTGATTACTTGTGTATTCTACCAAACGGTGAACTTGTTGTACGCAGCTGTGTTTAGCTCGGAAGCCAAACTGTGCGTCGGGAACGAGGTTGTTAGCCTCGGCGAATGTACGTAGTCTACTGAGAACTATTCGTTCGTAGATCTTACCTAGACCTCTTAGTAGACTAATCGGGCGGTAACTACTAGGTTCGGTACGGCGCTTGCCGGGTTTGTGGATTCCTATTACCACGGCCTCTTTCCATTGCGCGGGAAAGATGTTATTATTTAGTGCTGCATTGAAGATGCAGCACAACAGAATTATCAAGTGGGCGGGGAATAATTTAATGACTTTATTTGAGATTCCGTCCGAACCTGGGGCTTTCCTGGTTTTGAGACCCCTGACTAACGATTCGACCTCATCGGTGGTCACTGCTGGGATTGGCTGATCGGGGCTGTCGTTTCCTAACGAGCGCGAGAGAGTGTTACGACGTTCCACTTCGTCGGCGATGAAGCGGTGATTCGCGGCGTCGGGGTGTAGTGTACTCGGCGTACACTGAAGCTCCAAGCAGTCGGCCAGGCATTCTGACTTTTCATCGTCCATGAATGCCGGAGGCTGGTTGGGTCTGGTGAGAGGAGGGAGAGTGGACACGATGTCTTTTTTGAGTGAGCGGGAAAGCTGCCAAAAGGCTGTGTGAGAGGGTTCTAGCTCCTCGATCATGGCGTCCCATTTGTTCTGTCTCAATTTTTTAATTGCTTGTTTAACCTCCCTCTGGAGTGACCGTAGGCGGGTACGGTTGTCCTCCGTAGGGTAGCGGTCATAAGCGCGTGTCGCGGCGTTTTTCCGTCTCAACAAGTCACGGACGTCGTCTGGCAGGCGCCATTTACGATCGCTCGTATCTGGTACCGGCCGCGAGCAGTCGTCCATTATCGACTGCACGTGACTTGTGAGCGAGTCGATCGCCTGAGAGGTATCTTCCTTAGACGTAATGTCTTTGGGAATTTGATCAAGGTGGACCGACGAGGTTGACTTGAGATTTTTCTCTAGCCGTGCCCAGTCAGTCGCTATCTTGGTCCTTTCGTTGTTGTGGCCTGAGGGGCCGGGGGTGCGGGAGGCTAATTCCAGAGTCACCGGGCGGTGATCTGAGTCTAACTCGTGTTGAACTTCTATTGAACATAAATGAAGGTTTATGTTTTTGAGAAGAAAGATATCGAGTATGTCCGGCCTGTGCGAAACGTTAAAGGGGAAGTGTGTCGGCTCTATGGGCGCTATGACATCAAATCCCAGTCTGTCAGCGAATAGCTCTAAAGTCTTGCCCCTCTTATTGGAACTTTGACAGCTCCAAGAGGTGTTCTTGGCGTTAAGGTCACCGCCAATGATGACGGCGCCTCCCAATTCTAGCAAGGCTTTTAGATCTTTTTCAACCAACTGTTTCGAATGTTCTCTATTGGGAGAGAGATATGCGGATACAAGGGTGATAGGCTGATGGCCTGAGAGGGCTAGCCTGCAAATTGAAGCTTCAATGTACATCAGAGGGGGCGGATCCACAGGTGTGCAATGCAGCGACCTTTTGTAGTAGATAAGCGTTCCGCCCATTGGTGAGGTTGTCCTATCATTGCGAACTATATTATAGTTCGCGACTCTAGGGTCCTTGTTAAATGGTTTAAGGAACGTCTCTTTTACTAGCAAGATGTCGAGCTGGTGTTCCCGAAGGCATGTGCCTACTTCATCCCTCTGTTGGGTTAGGCTATTGGCATTGAATGTCCCTATTTTGAGGTGTCTGGGTTTAACTCTGCCTGGAGTGTGCCTATCCATTTTATTTGAATTCAAGCGAGCCTAGACGCTCTAACGTGGGGGCAAATTTAATTGCGGTATTGAGGAGGGCGAGGTTGTTTCCCTCGTTCCTTCTTAATTCGGCTGCAATTTCGCGGATTTCCGTGAAATTGATTTGAGCTGCGAAGTTGGCCACCAGGGCTAGATCTGGATCTAGTCCTTGGGGGGCTTTTGGGGGCGCGCTTTTAGCGACGACGATAGGAAGGGGGGCGCCCTGAGGGGGCTCGGGATTACCACCGGTGGGCTTGTTTGGCCCGGTTGTTGGTGGTTTGGGTTGAGATGTTGCGGGTGGGGCAGCAGGCTGCCTGTTGGGCAGGGTTGGGAAAGCCTCCTTGCTGGTTAGCAGGGGGCGAGCCCACGCATTGTGGGTTGGTAAGGGGGCTGGGACGAAGGTCTTGTTATAGTAAGGCCTTGCCGTTTGTGTTGGGCTGGCGGACTAACCTCCTCGGCGCTCTTGGGCAGCCGCGGTAGTTAGCCGGGTGTCCGTATTCTCCACAGAGAACACACGCTGGTGGCTCTTTGCAGAGTGAGATGTCCTTTGGCCGTTCACACTGAGAGGTGTGATGGTCACCTAGGCACTTAACGCACCTAGGACGGGCAAAGCAGTTTTTGGACGAGTGTCCATACAGTTGGCACTTGTGGCATTGTGCCAGGTTGCCATTTTTGTGTGGGGGCTCAACCGAGACCCCAGATAGACCGCAGATGGTCTTAATTTTAAAAATACCTTTACCCTCTGCGTTATTTGTAAGGCAGACGAGTATCATATTGAGGGGATAACGACCCCTACCCCGGATCATCCGGTGTACTTCTACAACCGGTAGATCCTGGGTTTTAAGAGATTCTAGAATCTCTTTGGTCTCAATTTCCCTCGGTACGTTGCGTATTACAGCACGCAGAAGTTTGGCTTCAGGGAGGGTGTACGTATGGTAGGGAATCTGTTGATTCCCTAGCATTTTTGATACAGAACGGTGGTCGGCTGACGAGTGAAGGTCCACTCGTATACCTTGGGGGGGTGGATTTCGCAGATTTATACGAAATCCTGTTAGTGTTTAGCCATGCGGAGATGGCTAGCCACTTCTCCTTGTCCCTAATATATAGGGGCGGCGGAGCGAGTGATTTTTTGACCGTCGGTGGGGCGACGGTGTTGCTGTCCGTAGGTGGTGGGGCAGCGGTTAGGGCTGCCTGTGAGACGACTGGGGGGGCCGGAGCGGCCGTGGCGGTCGTTGCAGGCGGGGCTGCGGCAGATGTTATTGCCGAGTCAGTCTGCTTGATTTTTGGGGTCTTAGAGGGGGCCTCTTTGGTGTTTTTGGTCCTTTTGCTCCGTTTGCGAGAGCGGACCTCGATGAATGAGCCCTCATTGGGCGAATCTTCCGACTCGGAGGAGGAGGAAGACGAGTTTGAGGAGGAAAAGGCCGACTCTGTTTCCATCGCCGTACCGACGGCCGGTAGTTCCGGTTCGAGCGGCTGGGCGGTGGATCGAGTGGGTTTCGGTTGCGGAGGGAGGATTGTTATCGCTCCGAAATGTTGAGCGATATATGCTTTAATTTCTGGAATTGCCAGAAGGGCGTCAATCGTAATGGTTTTTTCCGCCATCATGGGCTAACGGAAAAACAGAAAACGATAATTAAGAGGGAGTGTAAAAACCTAGCGCCCTGGGTGGGGTACCCTGGGTTGTGTGTGGTGCGTGTCCCTCCCAACCGGGTGCAGGTCGGGAGGATGAGTACTTAATTAGTGTGCCCTAAGCTTGTAATCCTTCGCCAATCTTAATGTGCGATAGGTTCCTAGCTGCTCGGGCCGTTAGGCCTTCGCAGAAAAATGTTGAAAAGCCGTAGATTAGGTCCGACTAGGAGATCCCCCAAGGCCGGATGCTCTAACCCCTTCCGATTGTTAGCTCTGCCCTGAAGGGGCTCGGCAGGCAAATCGGGGCCTTGCCTCACCCGGCTTCGTTGACACCGTGAGGTTTCCGCCGGGGACCAAACAATATGGTTTTCTGCCCTGAGGGGGCCAAAATGGGTTGACTTTTTATCTACCAACGGTAGAAATCTGCACTCGACGTCTTGAGAAAGTCGACTCGTGCAGTTGGGATCCGGCAACACCTGCGCCCAAACAGCGGAACTGCCACAGACAACCGTAAACACGGCCACCCGGAGCGGGCCACTGAACGGCCACAGACGCTGAACAAGATGGCGGCGTGACGCGACGCGTGGTTCGCTGCGAGAGCGAGCGAGACGGAGCGAGATCGCACAACCGCAGGGGGCGGGTGCGGGGTGAGCGCGGCGAAATGGAGAGCAGCGAGGCGCACGTACGTGCGCTACGGGTCTCCGACGCGGAATGACTGGTGAAGAATCCAATATCGTTGGCGTACTTCATTTATCACTGTTTCTGTTCCGCTGTGATGTAGTTTTCTATGTGTCCAATCTATGTATAGCTGTGTTATTCTGTGGTCGCCATCTAGTATTGGCGGCCTCTTTGTTTTCATTATTTCCGCATCTATGACTGTTGTACGGCTGCGCAGAGTGATAATTCCTTCTGTATACTCTGTGGATAGCGGATGTAGGCGGCTGTTTCTGACGACCCCTCGCCCGCACCGGAGCTCCCGTAGTTCGGCGCCGAAAGAGTCTTCTTGTACCGCCTTCAGCGTCGCGGGCGTGCTCTGCAGGCAGAAACACGATGTGTCGGGAGTCCGATGCGGGGCGAGGTCCCGCGCTTCCCGACGTGTTCTTCTTTTTTGTCTTCGTACTACGCCAATCTGGGTCCACCAGCGGTTTCTTTTCTGTTCTTTTGTGTAAAACTTGTTCCTTCGGTTTTCTACACAAAGCTATGAACGGTAATACTGTTGCTGTAGCGCGCAGATGTCGTCCCCCTTTTGAAAATCTATTGGAGTCTGAGATCGATTCTACTGTTCTCTATTTTCTGTGCGCTTCTTCTATGGTATGTGTCCTTTCTTCCCCTGTAGTCTCTATTAGCACGGGTCTCTCGTCAGGCCATTGTAATGGGACTTGAGTGAAGGGACGATCACGCTTCTTTTCTGTCGACGTAAGTCTCTTGATTGCGTTTTCATAACTGTCTGGCATTTCAATTTTTTCTGTCTTCCAGAGAAGCGCGGTTTCTATGTGGTTGTCTTCTGACTGACAGGTACTCTTCTCGAGTATATCTTCAGCTATCTTCTCTGGATCTGTCTTCGGACGACGTGGGTTGACGATGAGCGACTCTAATGCGAAGTATTGTTTCAGCTGTTTATCTATGATATCTGCCGCCGATATCTGACCAACGAAATGTATCCTTTGACCGGTTGTTCTTGTGTGCGCGCCGTGTAATACCCATCCCAATTGTGTAAGGGACGCCACCGCCTGATGTTGCGGTCCTCTTCTTACGGCGCTTGCGACGAGAAGGTGCCAATTATCTTGACCTATAAGTATCTTCGGTAGACCAGTGTGGTAGACAAGTTGATTTTTGATGTCTTCGAGATGTCCTCTTCAGTGACTCGTTGCGGTGTCAGTCGGAGGTGTGATACTGTGCGCGCGCGTAGTGGTGTCTCCTTTCCCGTCGTAGTCTTGAGAATGACTTCGATACGTCTTGAGGCGGGCATCTCTATTGCTTTGTCTCCGATGGTGCGAATGGTGAAGGGGTCCACCTTTCCCTCTGCGCCCTGCCTGTAGCCTACAGCCTGGGCGATTTCTTCATCTGTGAGGTAAACTGTTGAGCCATCGTCGAGTAGTGCGAATGCGGCTATCTCTCCCGCCGGTCCGACGAGTTGCACGGGAATTATTTTCAGGAAGGCTTGACGATCGCTATACAGACTCGAGTTCGTGACTGTTTCTTGTTTCTCCATCTTCGAGTCATCGGTCTTCGGTCGTTGGTAGTGAAGAAGTTGATTGTGGTAAGCGGTACAGCCCTCTATCTCGCACCTCTTTGGCTTGCATTTGTGTTGCTGGTGGCGTGTGCGGAGGCAGCGAAAGCACAACTCATGTTTCTTAGCTATCTCCCATCTTCTGTCTGAATCACCCCGACGAAAGGTATCGCAGTCTGCCGGGTAGTGTCCATCTTGTCCGCAGATCTTGCACTTCGAATGTGAGATAGGGTTCGAGTTCCATGTTCGCTTTTCTATGATGTTGTGTGTTCGCTGAACCACGCGACGGTTGTGTGACGGTTCTCTTGTGCCTTCAGCGGGTGCGAACGCGCTGCAGAAATGTGCGTGTTCCGTAACAAAGTCGCTAAAGCGTCTGAGGTCCGGCACCGATGCGTACTTCTCCGTATATGTTCTGTACCACTGTACACGTAGTGAGTTCGGCAGCTTTTCTGTGAGGATGCGAAGTAACTCGGCGTTAACTAAGTAGTGCTCCTTTTTGATGGCTTCGAGTGTTACTATGCCGCTTCTTATCCTGCCGGTGAACGCGCAAATATCCCGAGGGGCTTCTCCACAGCGCGGCAGGTTCTTTAACTTCTCCATTTCCGCCTGTGCTATAGCGTCCGGTCTTCCAAATTGAAGTTCCAATTCTTGCATGATATCATTCGGTCTTGCATTTCCTATAAGTTCTGAATTTACTGTTTCTAGTGCTCTTCCTCTGAGACTTTTTCTAAGTCTAGCTGTGTTTTCCACGTCGTTGAAGTAATGTAAAAATAATGTAAAAAAAATCGTGGTGTCGTATATGGCACGAAACGACAACCACTCTGTATGCGCTCCGTCGAACCGTGGCAATGTCATGATGACCTTGGAAACTGCTGGGTGAGGTGACGTATGTGACATCTCCAGGGGTTTCCCGGCGAGCGCGGCGATTGTGGAAGTGAGTCCAGTGATTAACTGCATCATTGGGTCACTTCCCTGTGGTGAAGTTTCCTTCTTTTGCTATGTATTTGGAGCGCCCTGATTGGTCGATATTCGTTATGCACTCCTATCTGGCGATACACTTTGAGTTAGTTAATTTTCACGGTATTCTTATCACTATACTTTTTCTCAAAATTCACTATTCGCGAACATTAACTATTCCTTAACCAGAAGCTGCTTTCCATCTGCATCCAAAGACGCGCAGATAATTCCCTTGCCAAAAAAGCGTAACCCTACAACTTTTCATGACTATTGACCAATATCCATTTTGCCTTTCCTCTCTAAAGTACTTGAACGCCTAATTCACAAATAATTTAGTAACTTCTTTTCCAAAAATAATATTCTAAATCCGGTAAGGATTTGGTTTTCGACCTTTCCATAGCATCACAACAACTCTTGTTAATATTACGGATGATATTAGATCTGGTATGGAAAATAGTAAGCTAACTGTTCTCGCTCTCCTAGATTTTAGTAATGCTTTTAACACAGTGGTTTTTGATGTATTGCTCTGCTTACTGCGCTCTCTAAATTTATTTCCAGTAGTGGCAGGTTGGTTTCGTGGCCGTCGATAACGTGTATGTGTCGAAAGCACCTATTCCTCCTGGTGTAGTACACCGCGTGGGCACGTTGGCGTACCGCAGGGTGGAGTATTATCGCCCTACTTTTTTCTATTTTTATTAATTCTATTACCAAAAATCTTCCTTGTTCTTACCACCTTTACGCTGATGATTTACAAGTTTACTTCCAGACACCATTATCAAAATTATCTGACACAATAGAGACACTTAACGGCGAGTTGGCTAAGATAAGTGCATGGAGTAAATGTCATGGACTCATGGTAAACCCATGTAAAATTCAGGTGTCTATTATAGGCAGTAGTTGGTTTACGTCTAAAATCGATTATTCTCAATTACCCTAAGTCCTCTTTGAGGGCACAACTATTCCGATCAGTGATCAGGTTAAGGATTCGGGAATAATTATTGATGCTAATTTAAGTTGGGGTCCGCATTTGCAAGAGGTAAGCAGAAAAGTGTTTGCCTCTGCGGGCGTTATGAAAAGGCTTCAAAATTTTCTGCGCACTGTCACTAAAATTACGCTTGTTAATTGTCTATTATTACCCATTTTAGACTACACTGATGTTAGCTACTTGGATCTTGCTGAATATCAACTCGAGCGTCTCCAAAATCTTGCAATTAGATTCATATTTGGGTTACGGAAATATGACCATGTTACATTGGTTCGTCGCATTTCTCACATCTCTCTCTATTATACAGTGTATTATTTATTTCACCACTCCTTCCTATCTTAAAGCTCGTTTTCAATATGTTCATGATACGTATAGTAGAAATTTGAGGTCATCAGGTAACATGAAACTGAAAATGGCGCTGCATTCTACATCATTTTCCGAGAAATCGTTCACAGTCACGTGGTACGTCACACAGTGGTACGTCTGTGGAATGAACTGCCGCTAGATATAAAACGCTCAAAGACCCTAGCCACATTTCGAGTAAAACTTAAAAATTATTATCTGTAATTGATCAGTTAGTATTTGCTATGTACCTTATTCATTCATTCATCATCATTCATCATTCATTTCAGCCTATTGCCGTCCACTGCTGGACGTAGGCCTCCCTCATGTTGCGCCACAATGTGCGGTCCTGTGCCGCCTGCATCCAACGACGCCCAGCAACTTTCACTAGGTCATCGGTCCACCTAGTGGGCGTCCTACACTGCGTCGTTCGATAAGTGGTTGCCACTCGAGAACCTTTCTTCCCCACCGGTTGTCGGTTCGTCGAGCGATGTGGCCTGCCCATTGCCACTTCAGCGTGCTAATTCTTCGTGCTATGTCGGTTACACCCGTTCTTCTGCGGATTTCCGTATTCCGGATTCTATCTCGCAGAGAAATCCCGAGCATAGCCCGTTCCATAGAACGCTGAGCGACTTTGAGCCTTGATATGAGGCCTACATTTAGGGACCACGTTTCCGTGCCGTAAGTCATTACTGGTAACACACACTGGTCGTAGACCTGTGTTTTCAGATACTGAGGTATGTTGGACGAGAAGATCCTCTTAAGTTTCCCAAACGCTGCCCAACCGAGTTGGATTCGTCGGCTGATCTCTTTCTCGAAATTGGATCTACCTAACTGGACTGTTTGTGCTAGGTAAACATAATGATCGACAACTTCGAGAATCGCATTGCCAACTAGGACCGGTACAGGAATGACATGGGCATTTGACATGACTTTCGTCTTGTCCATGTTCATTCGTAAACCCACTAGTTGGGATACCCTGCTGAGATCATTGAGCATTGTGCCAAGGTCCTCCATGGATTCTGCTATAATGACGATATCGTCTGCAAATCGAAGGTGAGTGATGTATTCGCCGTTAATGTTGATGCCTAATCCAGTCCAGTCTAAGAGCTTGAAGACATCTTCCAGTGCCCACTGCACTAAACAGTTTCGGAGAGATGACATCTCCCTGTCTCACGCCTTTCTGCAACTGGATCGGTTTCGTACTCTTATCCCGGATACGGACTGACATTGTGGCGTTCCTATACAAACACTTCAGCACTTCGATATAACGATGGTCGATTTGGCACTGACTGCAGCACCGCCCAAGTTTCGACTGAATCAAAGGCTTTCTCATAGTCCACAAACGCTAAGCAAAGGGGCCGATTATACTCCTCGGTCTTTTGTATAATCTGCCGAAGGGTGAGGATATGGTCTATGGTGCTATAGCCTTTTCGGAAGCCGGCTTGTTCGGGCGGCTGGAAGTCATCGAGCTTGCGCGTGAGTCGATTGGTAATGACCCTCGAAAACAACTTATAAACGTGGCTCAGGAGTGAGATGGGTCTGTAGTTATTTAAAAGGGCTTTGTCACCCTTCTTGATGAACAACACCACCACACTCCTGGTCCACGACTCTGGAACGTCGCCCCCGAGGATAACGGAATTAAATAGCTTCTGAAAGGCTATTAAGACCGGCTTTCCGCCCGCCTTCAAAAGCTCTGGCGTAATTCCGTCATCTCCCGGTGCCTTACCGTTACGTAGTTGTTTGAGAGCCGCCCCCCCCTAGAAGATAAAATAAACGTCAATTTTCCTGGCAAGTGGGAATTAAAAACGTGTTACCTACTCTGCGCAAAATGAAGTGTTGGAAACAAAACATCTTTTCAGTCAGATATTTTGATTTAATATTTTTTATCTATAATTAAATATTCTACAACATTCGATATAGTATACTGTTAGCGACGCAATATAATTTAAATCTCCCGCGAAACCGTCGCATCTCGTAGTTTCCGCTCGCGACGTGATAATCAGAGCCATCTAGGATTAAAGCCGAATATAATTTGGAGAAAACAACATCTAGCGCTAGCGCTATCTAGTTACGGACGACACTCGACAGTACTTTTTCCAGTAAAGAGAAATAGCATCAATTTATTTTATAATATACCGTCAATAGCGACATCTTGTATTGAATAGCAATACCACGAAGAACGTTCTAGCATGGACTATTCTGGAAAAGAAAGACAGTGATAGCAAGTATGAGACAAGGATGGAAACAGAGTCTAGTATTTTCTACGTATTTCGGGAGCGAGAATATTTGAATATATAAGCGGGATCGTGAGGCAGAGCAAGGCAATTCAGTTCGAAATTTCGAATACAATTCAATTCAGTTCGGAGTTTAATACGAGCGAATATTTCATGCGCCATAATAGTGTCTTATAGTTTAGTTGCGGCGACACGAGATTTACGTTTACTGCGCAACAACTGGAAATATTACTCCGTCAAATGGATATCAGGAAATTCTTTGAAAGAGGTGAGTCAAAACAAAACACATATGTATCTAATATGATTATTTGATTTGTTTAAGGGGGGCTCTCTTGTAAGTGTATAGGAAGTAAATGATATTTGAATGTGATGTTTTTATAGGTATCTTGATCTTTATTTATTACCACGTTTTTATTAGGTCGCTTTCTTGTCTGTCTGTTTGTCGGTTCGGTACAAATCTGGCAAGTGATTTTAAACTAACTGCCCGATCTCCCGATGAGCTAGAGACTTAAAATTTTGACTGTAGGTCAGAAGTGGATAACAATACAATATTAGATTGTTTTCTAGTCTGTCTGTTTGTTTGTTTGTCTGTTCCGTACAAATCTTGCAATTGATTTTAAACTAACTTCCCGATGAGCTAGAGGCTTAAAATTTTGACTGTAGCACTGTAGGTCAGAAGTGGATGTTTGTTCGTTTGTTTGCTTGTTTGTTTGTTTGAAAGTTTAAAAAACATTACACATTTTTTATGACTAAAAAGCAGAAAATATAAAATAAATATTTTTTTTTTAAACTACCATGTTTTTAAAACGGACTAAAAAGTATAACGAAAAACGTGGGGCGCAAGAAAAAAAATAAGATAGGTAATGATAAAAAGTGTAAAAAGTAGCAGTCGTTGAGAAACCTCATGTTAGATGAGCTTTCTCATTGACTGCTACTTTTTATGCATATATATTTGCAGTAGAATAAAATTTGTAATTTAGGTATCTATCTATTTCATGCGCCCCGCGTTTGTCGTTTTAAATTTATCAAGAATTTCTGTAACTGTTATAAATTAAAAATGCTTAGGTCAATTTATATGGCATTATAGTCCATAAAATATAGCTTGATCTCTGTGACAGATGCCAACGAAACCGACGAAGTAAGTTTGAACGAGCGACATGTTTACAATTTTATTTTGTAGCACATATATTTTTATTCTTTTCGTGCCAGTTTTATTGCAACTAAAGTGCAATATATTATATATAGAAAAGTATTAATATTCATGCCTAAAATGTACTTCGTAAGTACTGAAATACCTAGTAAACATTTTATAGAAAAATGACGCTTACGCACGCATAAGGTTATACTGGACTGAAAATAAAAAAGAGATGAGACAGTCGATATACGTAAATCGATAACCGATCTTTATTAAATTATTCATAAAAGAAATAAACCCAAAATATTACCTATATAAAACTTTCAACATATTTTTACAATTACAACAGACATTTACATTATAAAATACATAAATTGAATTAATTAAACATTAAAAACTACTATTTGTCTCAGATTAAATGATAATATTATGTACGCATTATTGTCAATAAACTAAACATTTTTATTCATAAAAGAGTCGCAATTGATCGATTGATATAACGACTGTCCCTATTATGACAAAAAATGATAAATATTCTAACAGGAACGCTCCAGTGATGATAACAATAGTAACGTTGACCTTGATTGTACTCCTTTCGAATAATTAAAATAGTCAAAAAACAGTTTTTGTTTGATTTAAATTTTTTTTTTTTTATTGCAAACGGTGGCAAACGAGCAAACAGTACACCTGATGGTAAGTGTTGCTGCCGCTCATGGACCTTTACAAGGCCGTTGCCTACCGCGAAGAAAGCGAAGGGAGTGTGAATGCGTGCATTGAGGCTTGGTGATACCAAGGGCACCACCAAAACCCTCCACACGCAATCACCCTCAGAAAGTTGGGCTTCCGGCTCTCTCGCTCACCGAACGAAGCGCAGTAACAAATTGCTACTACTCAGACGTCGATTTTCTGCGAGAGCATGGTACTGCCCCGGACGGACCGGCCCGCGGCTGTAGACAGATAACTGTCGACAGTGTGGTCCTACCACTCCTAAATTCAAAATGATATCATTTATTGTATTTCAATTATAATAGAAAATTACAATTATAAAAATAAAGAGTTTTGTTGATAAAATACTACGGACTTCATCGTAAGTGTGACAGCACCAGAGACAACTGTCACAGAGATCAAGCTATATTTTATGGACTATAGAAAATATTATTTTATACTTTTTAGTCCGTTTTAAAAACGTGGTATATTAATTTTTTTTTTCGTTCTATGCCTAAACACCGTAAGAGTAATTATGTTTGTGTATCCTTTTTTTAGGGACAACACGCGAAAAAAGAAGAAAAGTTCGGGAAAGTAGCAGTGGAAGCGATGAAAATGACAACCGTGATAAAACTCATGTAATGCCAAGATCATTGCATGCTAACATTGGACAAGCGTCACATTCTCCAGCAGAACCTGTAAATATATCTGTTGCCGACTATTCTTCTCCATCGACATCCCAAAAACTTATGGCGTCAACGTCGATCCTGAAATTATAGTGGACGATGGCTATCATAAAAATGATCTGGGTCGTTATGTTGGGTTGGCTACTCAGCTATCGAAAAGAAGAGGGAGTTGTTACAAAATCCTTGGATCCCGCCCAGAAATTATGATTTTGAAAGTGATGCAAGCCATTTGAAAAGAAAATTTAATCATGCTTGGTTGGATCAATATGCACCATGGCTAGTATATTCCAAGCGACTAAAAGGCGCTCTTTGTAAGCATTGTGTTTTGTTCACTCCGCCCATCAGCACTGTGAAAGGAATTTTGGGATCATTTATGGTCAGGCCATATATAAAGTTCAAAAATATGGATGAAGACTGCCGAAAGCATGCAACGACTAACCTTCACCTAACAGCGACAAATGCTGCAAAAAATTTTCTTGAAAATGTTCCTGTAGACATTCAACTGCAAAGTGGACACCAAAAAGCAATCGATGAAAACAGACAAATATTGTCATCAATTATTTCTTGTATGGTATTTTGCGGTACACATGGTATGCCTCTTAGGGGAAAACAAGCAGATGAGGGTGTTTTATTAGATTTGTTGAAGTTGAGAATCAATTCAGGGGACGACAAATTAAAGTCACCTGGAAAAGGGTCGTCGCAATACAGTTTACACATCGCCAAAAACTAGGGCGTACCCAGGATTTCAGATAGGAGGGGGCAGCTCATATGATGGTCATGATGGTCGGTCGGGTATATTGAAACAAAAAATCATGAAAATTGACTTTTATTATATATATATATATATATATTAATTTAACAGTAATCTTCTCGGATTTGCCGAAAATTTGTCTATGACAGTCTTTTGAATAAACTCACTGTTTTCTTTTAAATAATTGCGATGTACGCTCATCAGACATAAACCCGTAAGCCTTTCTTCACCCATGGTGCTTCTAAGCCACGTTTTAACTCTTCGAAGCGTACTGAAGGACCGTTCTACGGTCGCCGTGGTGCATGGGATAGTGCTTAAAATAATCAATGCCTTTCTGACAGCAGGGTAAAAAATTATGCCTTCGTTGAACAGTTCAACTACTTCTATGTCCCTTAATTGATTATCTGATAAAGCATTCTTCACCCATAAATTATGCCAAAGATTCAGTTCTCCGGTGATATCCAGGTTATAAAAGAAAGGTTATAAAAGAAAAAGGGTGGCGTACAAGCCATTTTGAGAAAAAAATATCCTCGTGCTTTATATTTTCATTGCTCAAGTCACAAACTCAACCTTGTTGTGAATGATGCGAACGCAGTGCCAGAAATTAGAAATACTGTCGCCACTGTAAAGGATGTTATAACGTTTTTCAGAGAATGGACTACTCGTCGAAACTACGCTCCAAACCTATCACGAAGCAGTCAGAAAGGCATTGATTATTTTAAGCACTATCCCATGCACCACGGCGACCGTAGAACGGTCCTTCAGTACGCTTCGAAGAGTTAAAACGTGGCTTAGAAGCACCATGGGTGAAGAAAGGCTTACGGGTCTATGTCTGATTGTCTGATGAGCGTACATCGCAATTACTTAAAAGAAAACAGTGAGTTTATTCAAAAGACTGTCATAGACAAATTTTCGGCAAATCCGAGAAGATTACTGTTAAATTAATATATATATATATTAAAAGTCAATTTTCATGATTTTTTGTTTCAATATACCCGACCGACCATAATGACCATCATATGAGCTGCCCCCTTCTATCTGAAATCCTGGGTACGCCCTTGGTGCCTCGTACCATCCGGTGATCGCTCCCAGTTTTAGTCCTGCTGATCACTGAGACATCATTGAATATCTGTCGTTTGTCTGACAAGATGAAGTCTATCTCATTTTTTGTTGAACCATCGGGGCTAATCCAGGTCCATTTCCTTTGTGACTGCTTCCTGAAGAAGGAATTCATGATAAAGAGGCTTTCCTTCTCCAGAAAATCAGCCAGTTTCTGGCCCCTCTGTCCATATTCATGTTTCCCCATTCTCAACTCATCATCACTCCCTTTGCCTAGTTTCGCGTTAAAGTCTCCCATAACCACCGTGAAGTGGGTTTTGGACGCGTGCATGGCTTTCGAGATGTCCTCGTAAAATGCCTCCACCTCGTCGTCAGAGTACGTCGAGGTCGGTGCGTATACCTGTATAACCTTCAGCGAATACCTCTTGGTAATTCTGAGTATAAGGTACGCTACCCATGTCGACACACTCTCGATCCTCTCCACGTTGTCTACGAGGGACCTACGAACGATAAACCCTATACCACCTTTGGACGGGTGATCGCCCTCCCGGTAGAAGAGCAAGTTTCCAGACTGGAGGATTATCGTGAATATCGCCCTCTCTTCGCACTTCTGATAATCCTATAATGTCCCAGCGGATTTTGCTCAATTCCTCTTCCCGCTCGATGACCCTCTCGTCAGTCCTGAGTGTCCGAATGTTGTGTGTTACCAGGGCCAAGGGACGTTTTTGTTGGTAGCCGGATCGCTGCTGGAGATTCCTCGCACCCCCCGCTCCATCCCTACTGGGCCCGCCACCAAAATGAGCCCGTAGGGTACCGGAGCCGCCGTGACTGGGGGCCATTTTTTTCTTGTACGCCATTTTTAAGAGGGGATATTGCCGTAATCGCCACGCTTGGCAGGCGGGTTGGCGATCGCAGTATAGATGTTTTACGTTTCCCAGGAGAGAGCTGCTGCCCACTCTCCTGGTGAACCCTCAACCTATTTTTAGGACTCCCACGGGCAAGTAAGGGGTGGCGACACATGTGTTCTCAACCCGTCGCCACACGGAAAATTGTACCTTATTATATAAACTAAATTTTATTTATTACTCTAATAAATTTTACATTTTGAGCTATAAACCGCGCTA
Organism: Lymantria dispar; assembly: GCA_032191425.1. Taxonomy (NCBI): domain Eukaryota; kingdom Metazoa; phylum Arthropoda; class Insecta; order Lepidoptera; family Erebidae; genus Lymantria; species Lymantria dispar. The sequence continues at coordinate 21,743,864 of CM063452.1, read as the reverse complement.
TATTTATTTTATATATGTGTATTTATTATATATATATATAGCATGTATGTATTTATTTATATATTCTATACATAGTTAAGCAGTACACCTACAACTACCGCTCTTTCCTTACATGTTTCCATCCAAAGGTTGCCTGGTAGAAATTGCTTTTAGCGACAAGGCCGCCCATTGTACTGTCTCCACTTAGAATAATTATTATAAATGTATTAACTTAGCTGTGCAATAAAGTATAAATAAATAAAAATAAATAAAAGAACGGATTTGAACTAAAGACTGGAAGGTAACATGTTGATTGGCATCCACTACAGCACTCGGCTAACCACATCACTTTTTCTAGTGGAGTCATAAGAGCCGATTAAGATACCTAAAGTAATAGGGTCCACTACAAAAGAAAAAATAACAAGCAGTCATGAGGACTGCCGACAGAAGTCAAAACTTAAAATTATGAACAAACTCTTGTTATTTTTGGATATTCAAATTATTTGTTTATATCTTGAATGAGCATTTGTAAATTAAAACTTTTGACATCTATCGGCACAGATATGGCGATATTGACATAGTTACAGATATAGTGTTTTCGTTAACATCTTACACGAGTTTAGTCCCCATCCAAACTTGCCTATAGACGTGTTCACTTTATTAATCGTAATTAACATCTATGCGTCAAACAACAATTTTATTTTGTACACTCGTGGGGAGGCCTATGCCCAACGAAAATTTATTCTTATATGTCCAAAAATAATATATAGGTAATTCTACTCGCCTATGTGGGGCCCACCCCCACGGTCTTTAACACGATAAAAATGTATTCTTACATAACAATATGTATTACTAAACATCTTGTTATCACCCCTTACTTTCACGTGGCCGTTGGCAAAACTGTCCAAGAAATTAACAGGAGCGACAGGACAGTAGCACTCGTCTGAGAAACTTATAATACCAACTACGATCACCAACCCATCTGGCAAGCATGATAAAGCATTACTCGTCTTTGGGAGGCCTATGTTCAACAGTGTACGAAGGCATGTATAATTCTACCTGTCTCCATTGAATAAGGTGTGAAGACTTCAATAAGTCAAAGGCAAAATAGTTGGTTTCGTCCCTCATTCCAAACATTATTCCAAATCCATTAGGATTTCACCCATGAGTGTTATGATTTAATAAATTGTATGATACTGAATTTAAAAAAAAAACAATGCTAGTGATTTCATAATATTTTTATTAAAATAAGCAAAAATCTCTAATACATCTCCAACCTGTTGTACAGGCAATAAATATTAGATACTAGTAAAAATGTTTTATAAATTAATAAACCAAGTTGTGTACAATTAATTAACTAGTGTGAAATATACAAATGGTAAGTCCTGGAAACTACCTTATATGGAGAATAACAAGAGCGTTGTAGTCGCCTACTGGATTTTGAAAATCAGATGACAGGAAAAATAAAAGACGTTTTGGTTGGACGCACACGTATGCACGTTTCTGATTAGGATTCCTAATTAGGAATTCAGATTCGGCGTTCCGCGTGATTACCCAAAAATCCGTTTTATTTGTATTAAGAATGAATATCTACAGTTTGTCCCGTTCGGAAATAGTAAGAACGTCTGTGCCTTAAAACCATAATATAAGCGGAGCATTCAGGTTTCAGATTCTGAATTCCTAATAAGGAAATCGTATGTGTGCGTCTGAAGCGTCTACAGGGTTTCAAAAATGTCATTAAAAATAATTACATAGAAATACGACGAGCACAGGATAGGTATAGATAGTTTAAGTGCTTCAACGCGTCTCTAATAACAAGTTTGATAATCTGCCCGCTTACATGGTGAAGGTAACCATACGAAAGGGTAAGCTATATTTTTTTTTTTTGCGGATGCGTCATTTCGTCACATATTTTAGATTGGATGTTAATCGTGAGTAGCATGATGAGTTTCTGGAAATGCAAAAAAATAACATATTGAAATACCCGAGTCTGTTTTATTAACAAAATCCTATTTGCGGTCCCGTACTAGGGCGTTAAATAACTGTTTAAACAATTTACTTTTTATTGCATATTAGTTTAACACATAACATATATTCATCCCAGCTCATGCAGGTCTCACTATTTGGCTCGGGTCTTCTTCGCAATGAGAAGGATATTGACCTACTAAACCTCGCTGGTCAGACGTGTCGGCATCGGGTTTTATACCGAGTTTTCCTTCTCTTGCATATTATTGTTGATGTGAAACATCTATAGGTGATCGTAAACCTGATCGTTGGCGTGGCGTAAACACAGCGACGACGTAACGCCACGCGTGGAATATATGTACTACACGTTGTCTATACCTACGTAATCACATACCTACACTACTACTAGTATGATGGAGTGACGCGATGTTTTGCGTGACTGTGCGGTGAATCGATTAGGATTGCTGTGATTACACAAATATTAATTTTAAATAACAATATAAGTATAGATCACACATAGATATTAGTTTCAAAAATTCATTAAATGTATGAACTACCGTGTGAATCACAGACACAAAAAGGAAAACCACAGACTTTAGCTATTGGCCATTCAATATTGTATGGGTGTTTAGACGATAAAATTGCTGTAATTTTGAACTAGTTTTGCTGCGCTATCGAAGAAAAAATTGTTAAAAATTACAGTGACCAGAGAAGACCAGTGAATAAAGAAGCATGTTATTATTATTGTTTGTAAATATGTTAGTAAAAATGGTTTTAAGTATATTCGGATTTCATTTCAATTCCCGTAAACTCATGTAGGTGGCATTCTCCACAATTATTTGCGAATATATTTGCTTGTTACGAGGCATTTTAGCGTCATACGATTCTAAGAAAGGGGGCGTCCATAAATTACGTGAGGTGTTTTTTTAAATTTTCTGTACCTCCCTCTCCCCCTGGTGAGATGTCGTGAGATTTTATTCAACCCCCTCCCCCATCCCCCAATCTCACGTGAGATTTTTCAAAATGTGGGTTTCTTACGTAAACGCGTTGGATTGTTATTGTAAAAAAACAAAAAAAAAATTGCTTCGTGCTTTTATTTACGACTAGTTAAGACTAGTAATCAATATTGCTGATAGTTTAATTATAAGTGTAATAAAAATTTAATTTTTTTTTTGTTTCAACCAGAAAAAAAATTGCGTGATATTTGCCGAGATCCCCCCTCTCTCCAACGTAAGATTAGATGAGATTTGACTCGACCCTCTCCCCCCCTTAAACATCTCACGTATTTTATGAACGCCCCCAAAGTAAATATGAACTACGTACCTACAATGTAAAGCTTAATGAAATATTCAGTTTTATTTTAGAATATGCCCGATACATAAAGGACCTTGCTATGACTGACAGCCACTGCTTCTTTAAAACGTAAATGACAAAAATATATATAATTTCTAGAATTCAGGGGACACCGATTTTCAGATTATTTAATTCTAGGTCAAAGCTTAAAACAAAGATACACATCAGTTCTACATGAAATAAACACCATAACTATTTTGACGGTTTTTAGCATTTACATTTGATTTTTGATTGATCAACATTTCGAACACTTTCTAGCGGTTACGGTCCAGGAAAGTGACTTCCCGTGACCATATCCCGATCCGTTAAAATAGTTTTATTTCAAACTAGCTTCTGTACACGGCTTCGCCAGCGTAAAAACTAACTCGGAACAACTAGGAATTGATCTGTGCCAATTTTCATTCAAATCTATTCAACGATGTACGCACGATTATAAACATCCAAACATCTTCCCATAATTTTACTTTTTTACAAATAAAATCAAAAAGTCCATTTGTATTGTCAAAATAATAGGTTTATTTTTCATGATCATACAATTATTTACACTATATCTTTGTTTAAAAATCAGTTTCAATATTTTTTGTTGGTTTATGTTTTTTTTTGGTAATCTTAAAAATGGCTGGACTAATTTTGGTAATATTTTAATACCAGATAACTTTTTGTACAAGGACTAACTTCAGCTATTTAGCCTCTCAGAAAACCACGTAAATTTGAAACAGGAATTGAACCCTAGGCCCAAAATGCTTAGACAAACGGAAAGCTACATTATTGACCAGTATCTATTACTGGCCAATAATGTAGACTATTTTTTTTCCCGGTATTCCCTCAAAACAGGAATTAGGAGGCGAAACCGTGTGAATTGGCTAGTTTAATATATAAGTAAAATCGGTTACTATAAAGTTAAGCCATTTACAATTCGAAACTAGAAATGCAGTAGGTAGCTAACCTACATAGTTATTACCTATATAAATAAAAGAATACACATCGTCATACGAAGATTTTAAATTATCTATGATTAGACTTTGAGCCTCATCTGTATTCGCATGTTATCATAAATCTCGTCTTAGTTTATAAACGTTCCACTGCTGGGCTTAAGCTCCCTCCCTAATTGGAACGAAATTGACTTACCACGCTGGTCAAACATGTTTGTAACGGGTTATATTTTGAGTTCTCCTTCTCCTGCACAGATGTTATATGCCTATTAATATTCCTTAGTCATCTTTTACGACATTCACGAGCAAGATAGAGAGTGGTGAATTATATTTTTATTCCCTCACGGAAAATAATATCATATGAAGTGGCTAGTTCTTCTTCTTCTTAGTTAATGGCAATGAGCTACAATAATATGAGCTATTGGTGCCAGTGTCGAGTATATTGATTATTATTCACGTCTTTAGTCTTAGTCTTTCAGTCAGTCGTTAGCATGACTTGGTGCTGATACAAGTCATGCGTCTCAGGAAATTTGAGCAGAATGTCAAAATGCACGTAATTCACTATTATATCATTTTCACTACATTTCAGAATTTTATCTGCAATATATTACATAAAATATCAGCAAAATTATTGAATATAACACTTTAAAACACTAAAATAATGAAAAGAATATAAAAGCGCTACATGACATTTTGACATTCGCGTCAAAAGACCAAAGTGGCTAGTTATTTATTAGTACGTGACGTACATGTATACGTCAAATTTGACATCTCAATAAAAGGAAAATTCAATCACTCTTATTCGGATAGTTATAGTACAAAAGTTTAACATATTTGGCCACTAACGTTTTTAACATTATTAAATACAGCTATATCTTTAATTTACAAGTATAATGCCTACATCACAACTATACAGGGAGTCTCAGATTATGGAATAACTGTTCGAGTATGTTGTAGTTTACCGAGCATAGATCGTACTTAGAATGTACATAATACAATTAAATATAATAGTTATAGTGATTTTAAAAATGTGTGTCTAAGAGTCTATGCCTTAAATGCTACATATTATGAACAGGATACATAAATAAGTAGGTACGAAGGCGCAGCGCCAATGGTCATCGCCCGATCAGCTAATATTAAGGCGCAGTTTGTTTTGCATATGCAAACATAATCATTGATTTATTCAATTTATAATTAATATTTAACAAAGTGCAAATACGTTGCAGATTAAGTATCACTGACTGTACATATTTCAATAAGATTCACATGAAAAAGCAATTATAAAATTGAAAACTTTACATGTCTCTAATTCATTAACGAATTGAAATTTTACTTTAAAATTTATTCATGGGTTCCCACCGTTGACCAGTTGTTTCATAACCTAGGACATTATGTATATACTTTACTTTATACAATACATATGTATCAAACAATAATACGCAAAAAACAATAACGATTTATGAAAAATAATTTTAGCGGGTTCAGATATTAGCCCTGCGGAGGGAGGTGTTAGGAATCTGTGTCATATCACTCGCTATTTAAAATCATTACTTATAGGATTGGGCCATCAAGGCAAGTATTGTCCTGGGACACCTTTGAGTAATTTTATAAATATTAAAATTATTTTTTATTGCTGTTGGTGACAAACGAGCAATCAGTACACCCGATGGTAGGTGATCTGCTGTTCAGGAACCCCTGTTAAGCCGCTGCCTACCGTTTTTTTTTTTGTGGGTGGGCTGCGGTCGGCGCGCCTCCGCACCACTCCGTCCGGGGCGACAGAGGGGCTTAAGCACGCAACTCCCGCAACCCACCCGAAAACCACGTCACCTTCGTCGTTGGGCCGACCACCGGAGCAGGGTTACTTGACATCAGTGGTCGGCCCGACGGAATACCCCCTTTTGGGGTACCCTCCCATCGACCGACGTCCCCCTCTCGGGGAGGACGTCGGTCTTTCCTCACGCGGTCGGCCTCTCGGCGGGTGACGGTCTAATTCACGGTCACGTCACCCGCGGCCTCGGCTAGGGTGGCATGAGGCGCAAATACACGCGCCTACGCCGCCCCATTCGCCGGCGGCGGATCTCCTCATCATCATCGGCGGATCACTGTCTCGCAGAAGGCTGCGACCGCGTCCCAATTCCCGACGCTGCTGCCTACCGTGACAATAGTGTGAATGCGTGCAATGAGGTACAGAATATGCACCACACGTAATCATCCTCAGAAAATTGGGCTTCTGGCTCTCTCGCTCATCGAACGAAGTGTTAATCAGACATCGATTTTCTGCGAGAGTGTGGTATTACTCCGGATGGACCAGCCCGCGGCTGTAGATAGATAACTGTCGACAGTTTGATCCTAATAGTCCATCACATAAAAAAATGTGAAAATAACTTTCTAAAATCACTTAACTCGTTGATGATAATCTCAGCAATGTTAGCTGGAATTTCAGACAGCGTCTACTAGTGTTACTGATGAAGATAACTGTAATTCGACTGAATAATCTAACACCAAAATAGAATATAATAAAACAAACAATAATATTATCTTCTTAGTAGGTACTAATTCGCGTTACATACATAGTTATTTAATAAATATACTGAAAATAATGAAATTTATAACTAATTTATAACTAAAATTATTAGAATTTCAATTATAAATAATATCATTACTGTTTTATTTATACAACTTGCTGCTAAAATTAGATACAAATTTTCTAATTGATAATTATGATGACAATGACTGTTAATAATGTTTAATATCAATGTAATTGGAAGACAAAGACTAAAGAATTAAGGTACAGCCAGATATAAAGGATAAAACATGAATATTTTGCCGCCTACAATATTATTTATTCTTAGACAAAGTTCTCTGTTTCTCTGCGTGTTGAACTAGGTGTTTGTCTGTAGATAGACCTTTCCTGGCTCGTACGGAGTCCATGTAGGCTTTAGCTTGGTTCACTCCATCCCACTTCTCTCCCCAGTGCAAGTATTCTTCTTCGGTGCGCGGTTTCCAGAAGGGATCGATGTCGACAACCTGGAAAGCAGTTGATAATGGTGTTAGTTTTCTTTTTGACATATTTTGCGTTTGTTTTTTCAGGCTTGTCATGCGAATATTCTTTAGCACATGTGGTATAATGTAATAAAACTTCATCTCGGTCACCATATATACATTGATCTACTACACCACGTTGGTCAGATGAGTTGGCATAGGGTTTGGTTTCGAGTTTTCCTTCTCTTGCATATATGTTATATGCATATTATATACCTTAGTCGACTTTTACGACACCCACGGGCAAGAGAAGGGGTGGTGAATTACATTCTTACTCTAAATAATAAAACTTAAGCGTTTCTTATAATAAACTTTATTCGAAGTAGGTACTTATTTACCAAGTTTACGATAAAAAGATTTAGATTTTTTATCATTTCTATATAGCTACTGCAAGCAGAGATTTTTCAGTAAGCTAACAAAGCAAAAGCCACTGTGAAATATTTGTCTTTGAACTTTCCAAGTGCAATTTTCCTTTGGAGGTAGGCAGACAATTATGGTTACATAATTAAAAAAAAATTAAGCTTTTTTTTTAAATAACACAAAATCTTACAAATAAAAAATGTATATCAGATATTAATTTAAAATTTAGTCTATAGGTTAAAGATTTTGCTTTTAAGTAAGACATTTATTGAAAATGTGTGTTGTGTAGACTATTAGAAAAATTATAAGAGACCTGTTTTGTAGAGCGTTAAATTCCCTGTAAAAATATGTATGTTTTATAATTTTTAATTCATTCGTTCCCAAGTTATAAAATTATAAGCAACAAAAGTAATTTTTCCTATGTTATTTCCATAGGAAACTTAGATTGGAATGCGCACTATCTTAGAGTTAATATTAAGAGCTCAAATTTTCAGGGAATTTTTTTTATCAATTTGGAAGCATTTGAGCCCCTGGGAGCAAAGTAATTTGAAAATAACCTTATTAAGGACCACCCTAATATATATATATATAGGAGAGGCGAGTTTTGCGAGCGATATATTGACTCATCATCGTATCTCTGGAACCATAAGGCGTACAGACTTGAAATTTGGCAGAAATATTCCTTTCGTCGAGTAGAGGTCAGCTAAGAACGGATTTTACGAAATTCTACCTGCAAGGGGTGTTGCGGGGGCGTTATCAATAATATACAAATAAAGGAACAGGGTGAGCCGAAGCTACTGAAGCTAGAAAAATGAAATTTGGACCATAGTTCACCCACTAAGAAAATATTTTTTTAAATTAACCCCTAAGGGAGTGAAACGCAACGGTAAAGTCTGTATGGAAAGAAAAAAAATCTTTAGCTACTGTCTTCAAATTAAGCACAAATACTCTTTAATAAAAATAAATAAACACGTGTTTCAGCGTTTGTCCATTTTTATCCTCTAAGGGTGTAAAATAGGTAGAAAGATGTCAGTTTATTGACTTATCATAGAGCCGAAACTACTGAAGCCAGAAACATGAACTTTTGACATTAGTTTCTTTGCGTGACGTAGAAACCCACAAAAAAGAATTTTTTGAAATTCAACCCTTAAACCGCAGTAACAAAGTTTGTATAAGGAGAAAAAAACCTACATCGATTTTCTTCAAATTTTCCAAAAATACTCTTTAGTAAAAATAAATGAACACGTATTTCAGCATTTTTTAATTTTCACCCTCTAAGGGTGTAAATATGAATTAATAAGAAATTTGGTTCTCTGATTTATCAACGCCGAGCTGAAACTACTAAAGCTGGAAACATGCAATTTGACACAAAATTTTATTTTGTGACGTAGGGACCCGCTAGGAAAGTATTTTCTGGAATTCAACGCGTAAGGGGTAAACCCCAGCAGCAAAGTTTGTAAGGGGAGAAAAAAATCTTCATCGATTTTCATCAAATTCTCCACAAATACTATTTAATAAAAATAAATAAACACGAGTTCCAGCATTTCTTAATTTTCACCCTCTAAGGGTGTAAATAGGTATGAAGAAGTTGGTCAAATAACTCATTAACACCGAGCTGAAACTACTGAAGCTAGAAAAATGCAATTTTAACCGTAATTTTATTTTGTGACGTAGGGAGCTATTAAGAAAGGATGTTTTGGAATACAACCCCTAAGAGGTGAACCGCAGTAGCAAAGTTTGTATGGGGAGACAAAATTCGTCACCGATTTTCTTTAATTTTTGCTTAAATACTCTTCGTTCATCATTTGTTTCATCATTTCAACCCTTATACATCCCACTGTTTTAGGGTTTTAGTTTCGAGCTTTTCTTCTCTTGCATAGATGTTGTATGCATATTATAAGCCTTTAGTCGTCTCTTACGACAGTCAGGGGTAGGACAGGGGGTGGTGGATTGTATTCTTATTCCGTCATCACATGGAAAATACTCTTCAGTAAAAATGAATAAAGAGCATTTGTCAATTTTTACCTTCTAAGGGAACTAGGCAGGTAAGGTGACTGAAACCGAAGCGAAGCGAGGGCGGGTTGCTAGTCCCCTAATAAATTAGTAATTATGGCGATTTATAGTTTTTAATCAGCACATAAGGTATAGTTTCCTTTTTCTCGCAAGATTTTTTAATAACAACAATACGTCTTTATGATCCACGTGGGAAAGAAAGGGGGGAATATGGCCTATCCGCGCGTATGCGTTCCATAATCGGGCTTGAGCTTCCTCCACAATAGGAAGGTAATTACTGTGGTCAGACGTGTTGGTACAGGATTAAAATAAGAATTTTCTTTGTCTTGCAATGATGTTATCTTCACGTTTTAGTTTTTATTATTACTAAGTAATATATCCTATCCAGTTTAATATCATAAATACAAATGTAAGTTTGATTGTTACACTTTCACGCCTAACCACTTAACCGATTTAAAACATTCGTTCACCATTGGAAAGCTATATTATCAGCGCGTAAGATGGGCTATATTTTATTCTCGTACTCCCTCCCATAAGAACTGGAGTTGTGCGGATGATACTGCGCCAATTGCTAGTGTTATATTAAAACAAGACTAACCTCCCAATGACTGAATAACATCTGAGGTGCGGCCAGGCCTGACGTGTGAGTGCGAAGTTCTAGTGCGAACTTGAAACTTTCGGCCACTGGCAGTAACGCTTGTACTCGGAATGATGCCGAGCCACTCTGCAGGTCGCTGCCAACAATCCGCCCACCACGACGACCAAGAGCTGCATACAGTTTACCTGGAATTGATGCAATAATTTACTATTAATCAGTAGATTATTAGATAGATAGATAGATATTAGATATTTATTTAGCATATTACACGAGTGATTAAATTTCTTAAAAAAATAACAATAAAAAAGTAAAAATAAAATCAAGTTTAAAAGATTTTTGGTCGCGTCATCGTTTGGTATAATTTTGTCGAAGATTTAGCAATGAGACTCTTGATTGCTTAAATACACAAAGAAGAAAATACGTTACTGACAAGTCGGTATAGATTTCGTATCGATCTGGAATGGATGAAAGAAAATATTTTTTGTTGGTATTACTTTCGCGTTTTGTCACGTTGCCTATTTGTTATGGTCAGGCGTTTTGGACTATCTACTTGGATCCGTGTGGTGACGGAGTAAGAACACAATTCACCACTCCCTATCTTGCCCGTGGATGTCGTAAAAGATGACTAAGGGATATAACACGCATATAACAACTATGCAAGAGAAGGAAATCTCGAAATAAAATACTATACCAACCTGTCTGACCAGCATGATATAGTAAGGTCAATTTCCCTCCTATTGTGGAGGAGGCTCGAGCCCAACAGTGGGACATAAATGAGCTGAAATGATGATGAGTGGTGATGTTTTGGACTAATAACGGAATAATATAATTGGAAATATATCAGAAAAGTGGTGCAGCAAGATGTCCCTCATGAAGTGAATCCGTTTAACCATCAACCATCAGCCTATTGACATTCATTTTCGAACATAGTTTTATCTCTGCCAGTAGAATATTATCACAATCGCCATCGCCGGCAGGCGTGTTAGTAATCGGAACCGGTGTTACCAGGAGAGCGCTACTACCCGCTTCCCTGGCGATCCTTTATGCGGTTTTACGACTCCCCGGGAAAGTAAGTGGTGATACCTACATTGTTATTGTCAGCAAACGGGGACTTAAAAAATAATGATCATATTCAAATGGTCTGTCTATAGCTGGAGATACATGCACTTTCGTGCCGTCAAAGCAGAGCAATGAGACATTATCTTCCAATAGAATAACTCTTGTATCTTATTTGACAACAAATCGAGGCATAGCTAATATTTTTCAAGAAATTTCATTAACTACAGTTAGTAATGAGACAAATGGTATTGTGGTATTAACAATTTCTGAGCGTAGGACCGGGATAACTTACCACGCAATTTGTAGGACAATATGACTGTTAATTTATATAAATATTAAATAAATAAGAAAAGAAAAATCAGCTTGTTAGTAATTACTTTTGATGACCTCGTTATCGATACATGTTGGAAGCAGGGGACTCTATGATATAACCATAGATTTTGTAGGACAAATATTTTTTCAGATAATTATCTTGAGATATACCAAAAGTCACCTCGTTATTAATAAATTTTTGAGAACCACCAAATGGACATATTCTATCCCTTCTACCTCCGAAACCTACCACAATTGAGAGTGTTCGTACAGATATTGTTGGGCGTCATCAAGATAAAGCTACTCACGAAAAATTAGCTTGTTAGTAATCAAATAAAAAAATGTACCATGGATCCCATACTATAAGGTCGCAACCAAATAATATAGCCCAATGAATTTATTTTTAGGTTGTATTAATACAGAGATAAAGGTTTGAAACTCCATTGTTCTTTTTTTTTCTTCTCAACTCAGATATAGCTCGATATTTGTCATGGAGCTTCTCCACAATTGAAGGGAAATTGTCCTCCTAAAACTAGTCAGACAGACGGTTCATATAGTCTTAATTCGAGTTCTTGATCTGTTGATGTTATCTGCATACATTGCATAATGATCATCGATACTCACGAGAATGGAGGAGACTATTTGAATTAATAGCCATGTAATTCGAATCGAGTTGGATTTGCAACAAATATAGGTTAAGCGTTGGACGACCAACTATGTGGACTGACGACATCTTGAAAGTCGGAGAAAAGGGATGCAAGTGGCTCAGGACCGTTCCGAGTGGCATTCCCGTGGGGAGACCTATGTTCAATGGTGGACGTCTAAGGGGTTGGTGGATGGATAGATGGATAGGTTGAAGTTCCAACTGTAGTAATCTGTTTTTCGATTTCACAAACAATTTATATAGAAAGCCTAGAATGTCAAATGCATTACGAATGAAAAATAAATAATAATAATTAAATTAATACACTAATAAAGCATTAGTTAGATACATTAAGGAAGTAATAGAAATTCTTTAATCATCTAATGTATTTAGACAATTATGCACGAGCATTCACAATGTACGGACGTATCTAAGTATAATTGCAATTCTGTATGCAACCTATAAAGTTATCTCGGTTATAAAAAGTTCGCTTCGTGATCATCCCGGGTCGTTTGACAAATATTCAGTGGTCAGCCGTCTAGAAAAATTCCTTGCTTCTTACAAATTCGACGCGGCCATTTCGAGATGAAAGGTGGACTTCCGGTCATGGACGTGCATCCGGTTCAATCGGTCACGTCCGCAAGACGTCTAGAGAGCACTACGCTAGTATTTGTCCAATAAATAAGGGAGCTTTATGTAAACACAAAGATTGGGAGCTCACATGCCAAGAATGTTAGATGAAAAACATTGTAACATAGGATAACGGTAAACAAACTATAATAATAATTGGCGTAAAAGCCGCACTGGAATCTCTATGCGGTTATGGATATAAAAAATAAACTATTTTTGATATCGTATGTAATTAGAGGTACGTGATTGGAATGTTAATTTCATCCCATAACGAATTACATTAGAAGAATGAATAGATGACGCAATGGCTTAAGTAGAGAACTCTAGTGCCGTAGTTTCGTTTTCCACGAAGGACAACACTTCGAACGACAATTATAAGTCTGGGTGTGTTTCAAGTTCGTTAATTACTTGGATGTTTTTAGATATTAAATTACTCTGACATTATATTTTAATCATTACTTCTCTATGACAATGTCTTATTCCTTACTGCAGTGTTTCTTGTTCTGGAGTTAGTGGACCTCAATAGTCTATTAGTCGTATTTTACGCCATCTACAAGCAATGTAAGATTGGTAGTATTCGTACCGGCCAGCAATGTAAACAAATTAAAAAATCTTTCAAATATATATGTAAGCTTATTTACGGATGGATTTCAAGTATCATGTATTACAAGTCAGTTGATAGCAGTCGCCTAATGGTAGTCAGTAGTGACGTAACCACACTTTGGTGGTTGCAATTCGACTCGGCCGAGAGAAACCCATTTCCTGTGGTTTTCATTCAGTAAATAGCAATTATTCTTTATGAATGGTCCAACGTACGTTATATGTATGAGAAAGTTATTTCATCTAACTATGGGATTATTGATTGTGATGATGGCGAAATTGACGTGGTAAATTGATTTTAGGGATAATTACGTTTAGACTACATTCTTTGAAGGTGTTTTTAAGGAATGGTGGTAACATTATATATTTTGTTCAAATTTATTCTAACACTAGCAATCCGCCCTCGCTTCGCTTCGGTTATAGGTTATAGTCGTTTTACCCGCGTAGTTCCCGTTCCCGTGGGAATATCGGGATAAAATATAGCCTAGTTTACGCCCTGATATTATAGCTTTCCATTGGTGAAAGAATTTTTGAAATCGGTCCAGCCGTTTTGAAGATTACCCGGAACAAACAGACAGACAGACAGACAAAAAAATTTTAATTGCTATTTTAAGCATAGGTGTCGTGCAAATAACCGTGTGAGCATGAAAAAAGCCTATTATTTTGACATTACAAACAGACACTCCAATTTTATTTATTGGTATAGAAGAAAGATTTGATTGAATTTCGCAGAGAGACTCAATTTTCAAAAACTAGGTATAAGGCCAATTATTATTATTTTATAGCATTAGTAATCATTTATATGTACGAAGTGTAAAGTTGCATGTTTCAGTCCCTATTAAATGAGCTCGTCTTTGTAGTAGATACTACTGTAATATATAATGCTCGAGTGAGTGTCATTATCTCGCATTTCGTGCCATATAACTTCGTAACGTCAAATTAAATTTCACAAGAGTATTGCGTGTTACTTAAAAGCCACATACGAGGTGCCAATCCAATAAAGAAAATATAGAAATAAAGAAAAATATAATAATTTATTTATTACTTTACACTTGCTATTTAATGGCGGTTACGAATACTACCAAAGTACCAACTATTGTTCGTGTGTATCGTGCAAGACAACTAAGAGCTATATATCGAATTGAACGCAATATAACTGTTATCATCTGATTAATAATTAAAATACCAAGGAGGGTTGACGTCGGGTAGGCGACCGGTACTAAAACTATTTGTCATGCTGGTCAATGTTGATATAGGGTTTCATTTCAAGCTTTCCCTCTGTTGCATGGATGTTATGTACCTTCTGATGATTAGGTCGAGTACTGGCCCAATGGTGCTAGAGGCCCTGGCAAGTTATAGGGTCGCCGAATCGAATGGGGTGTGACTACACCATAGCCTGTCTCCAAAAAAAAGGTGTGTATTACGAAACCCACGGGCATAATAGGGAGTGGGGAATTGTACTCTTTCTCTGTCACACACGAAATTTACACTGTTGATTTTTGGACTACATTGATGGGGGAAATGGTTCACTCGTAAGTACAGAATCTAGAACAACTAATTATGTACAAAATCTAAAATATCTAATTTTAAAAAAATATATGCCATTTTAGATAAAAAGTGTTTGAACGCTGGGAAACGCGATTACTAAGCAGTGGTCGCGTTGTAATGCTGGTCACTTACAAAGATATAATGCATACACTCCGCTGCGATTTAAATCTATTTACACACGAAGTGGCCTTGCTGTTTCCGGTCAGAATAGAATCACAGTACTTCCTGTCTCACAAAGTCGTTTTAGATAGCTACACGCCAATGCTTGAGGCAAAATACTTAAGTATTGGGGCGGTGGTTTAATTTATTACATTTAGTAAATAGATCTTAATACTGACCACGGACATCTTCGTTAACCATTACGGAGATTTGAGAGGAAAATTGACATATACTGATTAGAAGGGTTTGTAAAAGCTTTTATTTCGAGTTTCCCTATTTGTAATGTGATGTTATTCTGTCTTTTTGTTTCTTTTTAGATTTGACAGAAAGAAGGCGTTGGTGAATTGTGATTTGTGTAGATCCTGTAATGATGAACTAAAGAGTTTAATATATATACTAGCTGTCCCAGCAGACTTTGTTCTGTTCAAATAAATTAAAAGAAATTCTCCTTGAAATCGACAGCAGCGCCACCTACCGTGTTCAATTGTGAATTTAAACCATTCTCGAGTCCCCTTGAATACACACAAAACATTTCATCAACATCGGTCCAGCCGTTTAGGAGGAGTTCAGTGACATACACACGTACGCAAGAAATATATATATAAAGACAATATAAATTATAATAGTATATATATAAAAAATACCATTATAACTCTAAAATAGATATTTATTGACTGATTAGAATATTTTCATAGAGTATTTAGCAGATAAACCTTAAGTTTATTTGCTTACATTTTATGAAATAAAAACAAATATGGCAAAAGACAAAATTGATTGAAAGATACGTACATATATACAAATCATGTGTATGTACATACAGATATATAATCTATACGTGTGTATTAAAAATTGTTTAAATAACTTAACTCGCCACGTAAATATACAGTTATATAGAGCAATTATAATATTACA
Organism: Lymantria dispar; assembly: GCA_032191425.1. Lineage (NCBI taxonomy): Eukaryota > Metazoa > Arthropoda > Insecta > Lepidoptera > Erebidae > Lymantria > Lymantria dispar. Next base: position 21,727,759 of record CM063452.1, on the reverse strand, counting down.
CAGATATCGGGTAGGCAGCTTATAACACGAACCGTTTGTGCCCTATATCCCTATCCGCGTGTAACGGGCAGGACATCCGCTTGCTGCCTGATGCTTACGTACATATTGCTTATATGGAAGCGAAAAAAGCTTTTGGTGCGCTGGGAGATGACATATTAATTATTTCTTTTTTATTCAACTGGTTGCTTCAGTAATTATGCAACGGTACTTTAGTACCTGATATATGTATATCTGTTCTGTTCTCTGCGTTGACGGAGTAAGAATAGAATTCACCACTCCCTATCTTGCCCGTGGATGCGTAAAAGACGACTAAGGGATATAATAAGCGTATAACATCTGTGCAAGAGAAGGAAAACTCGAAACAGCACCCTATTGCAACACGTCTGACTAGCGTGGGATAGTAGGTCAATAACCCTCACATTATAGAGGAGGCTTGTGCCCAACAGTGGGACATATAGGTTGAGATGATGATATGTATATCCTAAATTTACACCTACTATTTCTTATGTAGATACGCAGTCATGTTATTTATTTACTTACCTATATTCATCACATCATTCATCATAGTTCATATACGTCCCACTACTGGGCTCAAGCCTCCTCCATATTGGGAGGGAAATGGACCTACGCTGGTCAGGCGGGTTCGTAGAGGGTTTTATTTCGAGTTTGCCTGCTCTTGCATATTTGTTATACGCACGAGATATCCCTTATTCGCCTTTTAAGACACCCACGGGCAAGATAGGGGGTGGTGAATTGTATTCTTACTCCGTCACCACATGGTAAATATACCTATGTATATATTGATATTAAATTATTCAACATGCAATAAACAGCTTAATGTCGTGCAGAAGAACTGTCTATTCACCCTATGATGACAAACTAATTATTCTGTTATCACCTCTTTACCTAATGGTCTTTTTCGTATAATTGGACTAAAGGTACAAATACGACATTAACACGGCATGTCGTGACGGGTCGAGTGTATCGTGGTGGTAATTTGTCATGTTAGAACGGCCTCTGATGAGCGTTGATTGACATTTAATCAAATCTCTGTAACGCGAATATGTAATATTCAAAAGGTATTTTTCTTATTCTGAGGACGATTTACATATATGAAGCTTCAATAATATAAAAAAGAAATAACGTGAATTTCATTGTCCCGTTAAAGAAGTGGAACAAAATTCGAAGAAGTCTATTGACTCATTGTAGGAACCAGCTAGCTAATCACGAATGCTTATATCATCATTTCGTATATACGTCTAATCCTATACTCTGTACATCTGCAGTCTGTACAGTCCCCGTTGCGGAGTTTTTATAATCTTTTTCATTTATAAATTTTTTTACACTTAGTAATTAGACCCGCCAAAGTTCTAGCGAATATGCAGATTGACTTATCAATCGCATGCCACTAACTCAGAAATATCATGTTAAGGCGAAAACCACCCATAATTCACTTAGAAATTGTAGTTATTCGGACTACTGTAGAAGATAAAATGGAATTTTTAGTTATCAGCTTGGTATTGAGGATTTCACAAAAAAAAACTTGTAAACTGAGAATTTTCGAATACTCTTCCATCTGCTCTAACCAGATATATTTAAGTTTAACGATTGTATCGCATAGATTCACCTCTAATATGGAGACTTAAAACATCTGGTAAAATTTGATTAATAAAGACATCCCCGCAGAAACGGACTAAAAATACAATGTGTTTTCACCGCTTCTTTTCTGGGCAGTGCCGTAAAAGACGACTAAAGGACGCAAACACATAACATAATTGCAAAATAGAGACAACAAAAACGTTAGAAACTTCATGTTATTTCGGCCATTTCAAATGTTTTTCAATATTAATATTAAATCACAATAATTGAATAGGTTATTTTAATGACACTTCAAAAGCTATGTATTAGTCGATGTTCTTATATAATATTATCGGTAGATATACACATTCTCTATCGAAGACGTAGAACTAAACATTGCTATTAGTGTCAGAATTTGCCGACATCTCAGAAGAAAATAAAAAAAATACCGCGAAAACTGTTGACGTCTCATCAAACAAGAACTTTGGTGCGTATCATTCATATAGATTACATGCGTAAAATCAATTCCTACAGTTAAAGAGAGTGGCTCTATCAAAATCCTTGTTGATCCTTGTTGATGAACACGGGTGAAAAGCACAGAAATATCCTTTTTCCTAATGAAAAAAGCAATATTGAAGACGAACGATACGCCAACATCGAGTCGCTTAAGAAATATCTAGAATAAGCAGTGACTAAGTTTCCCATGGAGTAGAATTTATTTTTTATTTATTGTTGTGATTTCAATAAATAAATACATGGAAGTTTTATTGAGATTGCATTACATAGTAAAACAATATTTTTATTTGTATTAGTACAGTATATTTACTTATTGTAGCTATTTTAAGACAAAATCCCGCGAATAAGAACACGGATATGTAAATATCAATCACTGGTAAATAGCATTAATATGCGGACGGTACAGTGGCCACGATGCGGACCCAGCGTATCTCCTACTTATACAACGCGTGATTTATTACTTTCTCACGCTGGTAATAGCGTTTGCAAAACGACCGCCGTGGCTAAATTCACAATCAGTGCCTAGTACTGGATTGGAATTTGAAATAAATATATGTTTATTTTTATATCATTATCATGAGCAGCTTTACAAGCGTAAAATCAAGCGAGGATGCCCTAAATCAGGCCCTTGCAGCTTAAGCAATTTTTATATATGTTGTTCGTGTGTATGTGACTGAAATCCTAAAACCCTGTTGGGCGAATTTCCATTAATTTTATTGAATTGTGTTCAGGTGAATTTCAGAATGGTTTAGGTTAACAATTAGACCCCATATGTGGCAATGCACCGGATTTCAAGGTACTCTAATTTCTGAAGTATAAACTTTTATAGCCAGGTTTGCATGGGGAGTAAATTCATGTAAGTCAAGTCGTCATCCACATGGTCACGTGACGAGTTAACGCTGACACTATATCAGTAGCTATAAAAATCTGTGCCGATAGATATCCGAATTAGATAAATCTAAAAAGTTTTAATTTACAAATTTAAGTCTAAGATCAAAACATTTGAAGATCCTAAAATAACAACTGTTTGTCATAGTTTTAAGTTTTCACTTCTGTCAGCAGTCCCCATGACTGCTTTTTGTTCTTATTGTTAAAGTAGTCAGTCATTACTATGTAAATTTCTTTTTTGAATATTGTTGATAAAACAAAATTTCTTCCAGTTGTACTGACCAATACTAGATCTATACCAATAAATAAAATTGGAGTGTCTGTTTGTAATGTCAAAATAATAGGCTTTTTTCATGCTCACACGGTTATTTGCACGACACGTATGCCTAAAATAGCAATTAAAAAATATTTGTCTGTCTGTTTGTTCCGGGTAATCTTCAAAACGGCTGGACCGATTTCAAAAATTCTTTCACCAATGGAAAGCTATAATATCAGGGCGTAAACTAGGCTATATTTTATCCCGGTATTCCCACGGGAACGGGAACTACGCGGGTAAAACGACTATAACCTATAACCGAAGCGAAGCGAGGGCGGATTGCTAGTTAGTTAATAAACTTTAGGTAGAAAATAAAGTGGCAATATAACTTTCGTCAAAGCCAGAGGTAGGTTCTATTAAATAGAATTCGCGTGCTAAGTATCTTATAAATTTACTAGCATTAATAAATATATTCTAATAGTAAACACATTAATTTTATAGTAGAAGCTATTTTTGAGCATTATAAGCACTGTGTGTGCGTCATGCAATTTATTTTTGTACTAAATTCTGCCACATTTAGGATTGGTTTACGATGTGATGTGCCACAAACACATTAAAAACATAAAATTTAACGATAATTACTCAGTAAAAAAAATAAAATTTATATTGTACATTAATACATTAATACTATTTCTATAATTTATAAACGTTTTATTCGCACACTGTATTCAGTTAAAACCCTAAGACCAGAGTCTTGGGGTTTTAACTGAATACAGTGCGTAGTCACCTTAACCATTCTCCTGGGAATCGTAAAAATATATACTCAAATACAGCACTCACGAGAAGCTCATAGGATCAACTATGATCACCTGCTAAAGCGTTGTTCATCATCTCAGCCCACATAAGTCCCACTGTAAGGCTCGGGCCTCCTCCACAATGGGAGAGAACCTTAACCTTCTATACCGCGCTGGTCAGACGTGTTAGGATTTTATGTCGAGGTTTCCTTCTCTTGCATATATGTAGTTTACATATCATATCCCTTAGTCGTCTTTTACGACACCCTCGGGTAAAGGAGCGGGTGGTATTCTTACTCCGTCCCCACATGGCATTATACGATAATAATTAAATAAGAATGCACTTCATGAAAGCAAAGCTCCTAGCAGAGTTGGTGTAATTACTATATACTTTTCTATAGTATATAGAAACATAAGTTTTATCAGTCTAAATCATTTATGCTAAAAATATCGAATACAATCTTTGCCTTTCACAAGGCACCTGATATTCTTCTGTATCTTCATTGTTGTCTTGCTTTTGTCTAAAATAAAATTACTTGGAGTCGAGGCAATTTGTATCTTCTTCTATCGCACATATGCAAAAGTTTGATTGTTGTTTATGATTGGCCACCTGCCTGACGTTAATCCTACTTATATTAATGAAATCGTTGACGGCATTTGATGATGTTCGCGCAGGTCGATGTAAAGAACTTAATCGTCTTATACGACACACACGAGCGATCTCAGCATAGGTCATCACCAATAGGTGGTGCCTAACCTATAAATTACTGGTCCTGGTCTATAAATTACTCTGGCTCCCTTAGTCGACGAGAACCTTACCCGTAAACCGGACATTACATAGCCCAGTGTGACGAATCAGTCTCATTCAATATCTACAAATAAAATGAAATCAACAGTGCGCCTGGAGAGGTTTTCACTTGAAAACATACATTAGCATTTAAAGTACAAGTAATAATTAGGATGTAGCTTCTTGTCTTTAATAAATATGGTAACACTTAAAAGTAAGAAATTATCACTGTCAATGTGTCAATAAAAAAGTAATATATACTAGTTTACTTCCTGAGATGACGTTTAATACAGTTAACTGTCAGCACACGCCTCACTGTCTTACCGGTTGCTCTAACGCGTGCAGCGGAAAAAATTGCATCTCATTCAGAACTAGTTTATAATTATTACTAATTTAAAGTCTACAGCTTTAAATTAAAAAAAGACTTAGAAGCTTTAAAGTATTTGTTAAATGCGCTTATCTCAGGTATGTTTCTGTGTGGTGACGAAGTAAGAAAACCAATCCCATTTCTTATTCGGGGATGTTGTAAAAGAGGACTGAGGAATATGATAACATCACTACAATAGAAGGAAAACTCGAAGCTCTATCAACAGGTCTGTATAAAAGCTAATATTGTATCAGATAGCTGTTTGGTTATTGAGAAAGGTTTTAAGGTACTATATATTTTTCCTTTTGGAGGTGGGTTACGGTCGGCGCACTCTTCGCACCACTCCGTCCGGGGCGACAGAGGGGCGTAAGCACGCACACCCGTAACCCACCCCTGACACGTCGCCTTCGTCGTTGGACCGACCATCGGAGCAGGGTGACTTGACGTCAGTGGTCGGCCCGACGGAATACCCTCTTGAGGGGTACCCTCCCATCGACCAACGTCCCCCCCTCGGGAAGAACGTAGGTCTTTCCTCATGCGGTCAGCCTCCTTAACGTTGCACCCAATAGGAGCAGTCTAATATCTTTAAATATTAGAAAGTGGGATAAAATAGGTAACAGATGACGTTCAGTTTTTTATAAAATAAGTAAGAGTTGCCGCGGCTGCAGTCCATAAGACACTAAATTCGATTCCCGGACCAGACAAAATTTTATAGGATATTCTTGTTTTACCTATGTTACTCCTTATATAGACAGTGGTACCTGGTAGGAAAATATTATTAAAGTCGGTTGGAAGGTTACCCGGAACAAACAGATACAGACAGACATACAAAAATATTTAAGGTTGTATTTAGGCATAGGTATCATGTAAATAACCGTGTGAGCATGAAAATAACATACATATTATTTGGAACACTTCAATTCTATTTATTTGTATCGATGATACATAGAGATATAGAGTTTGAGTTTGAATTAGAAGACCCGAGTGCCAAGCGTCCGGGTCAATTGTAAGAAAATTAACCATTCTTCCCAAAAAGATTGCTACATTATAATTTTCTCTACGGTGGCGACGGAGGCAGCGTGCCTCCTGGCCGGAACCCCCCCGTGGGACCTGGAGGCGGAGATGCGACATTTATCGGCGGGTGTTGGAGACGCGCGCCCGCGGCGGCATGGTCTCCATCAAAGAGATCACCGCCTGGCGGGTCAACGCCCGCTGAGAAGTCATTGCCCGTTGGGCAGTCCGGCTGGAGAGTCCTCGGTTCGGTGTCAGGACCGTCGAGGCCCTCCGGCCGGTGCTGATGGAGTGGTTGGAGCGGACGCACAGGGTGCTTTCCTTTCGACTGGTGCAGGTGCTGACGGGACACGGTTGCTTCGGGAAGTACCTGCACAAGATTGTCAGGCATGGCACAGCGTCCTGCCACCACTGCAGTTGCGACGAGGACACGGCGCAGCACACGCTCGAGGAGTGTGCTGCATGGGAGGGGGATTGCCGTGAACTCGTCGCAATTATCGGTGCCGACCTGGCGCTGCCGACTATCGCCAGGGAGATGCTCGTCAGCGTCAGGAACTGGGACGCGGTCGCCGCCTTCTGTGAGGCCGTAATCTCACGGAAGGAGGCGGCGGATCGTGTGCGAGTAGAGCTCCTATTCGGCGGCACATTCCGCCGCCGGCGACTCGGGCGGCGCAGGCGCGAGCATCTGCGCCTAATGCCGCCCTAGCCGAGGCCGCGGGTGATCGGACCGGGGAATTGTCCGTCACCCACGGAGAGGCTGACCGCGCGACGGCGACCGACGTCCCAGTACATCGAGAGGTGAGGATACCCGAAAGGGTATTCCGTCGGGCCGACCACTGACGACAAGTCACATCTGCTCCGGTGGTCGGCCCAACAACGAGGTGACGTGGGTACGGGTGGGTTATGGGCTCGCGCGCCGTCCTTTCATCGCCCCGGACGGATTGGACCGCGCGTGCGCTTACCATAGCCCACCCATAAAAAAAAAACATTATAATTTTCTCTATTACAATGTATTTGTACTTACGATTCTCAATCGTACGCGATTACGATACTTTCCACGAAGGATTAGGTTAATTGACCTACTAAACCATTCTAGTCAGGCAGGCAATAGGGCCTTAGTTGTCCTTCACGATATCCACAGGCAAAAATGTAGGTAGTGCATTGTATACTTACTCCGTCACTATACGGATATTTAGTCTTTCAACGGATGGCGACAAAACGCCACACCAAGGTAATATCCTCTCAATTTTATAGCTCAATAGTAGTTTTATAGAGCGCCACAAAACTCGTAAAGTTAAAACATTAAACCCTACAAAATCTAACAGTTCACTTCCCTCATAACAAACTGCTATATAATTTCTAAATTACCGATGATAGTTTTTTTGTTCATTGTGGTTGTTATTCGACACTTATCATTTGGTCATGCAATTACGTACAAAAACCTTGGCATTGCAGTTTTTTCTTTTGAAAACGCGGTAGATTCCACCAAATCGGAAACTCGAATCGCTGAAGCGTAATTTGTCACCCACCGCTAAGATGAACAGGGTTCTCAAACATAATATGTTATATTGAAAGATGCGACTAATAAAAAGAACTGGACAAATATATTTCTTTCGTGGGGTGGTGAGTGAAGGTATACTGTACTAACACTCCTAATGATTCTAATACCCAATAGTGGCATAACTTGCCTTAGATTGACCGTGTATCAAAATGCGTTGAGTTACTCAGAGGAAGGCAAAAGCTTTTTTTTTACAATAGAACAAGAAACAATTGAATTGAATTAAAATTTACATTAATAGCTAGGTTAATAAACAATTCAAATCAAATATACACTTTTTCAGGTGGTGACGGAGAATACAATTCACCATCCTCTTTCTTGTTCGTGAATGTCGTAAAAGGCGACTAAGGGATATGTATATAAATATATGTGTATATAATATCTATGCAAGAGAAGGAAAACTTGAAAGAAAAGCCTATACTAACTCGCTGGACAAATGATATAGTAGGTCTATTTCCTTCCTACTGTGGAGGAGGCTCGAGCCCAACAGTGGGCCGTATATGAACCGAGATGATGATGATATAGGTACTCTACGTGTCCTTTTTCTACAAACTTATTTATTAAATTTTGCTGAATATGATTTCAGTTTTTCTAGTTTTATTGCCTCTAATAATAAGAAGCCTGATGGCCGTTCCCGTCCCGAACTCGACCTTATTGGAAATTCGTTCCAATTGTCCTACCAACTAAAAGAGCGTGGGTTTACATGTGACAACCAAGTTCTCGCCCGTATTGTCTGTCGTTACGGTAGACGTTTCACACGCCAGCTATCGGCAAACGTTTACACATTATTTAAATAAATTAAAAAAAACTTAATTTGACGCGTAATGAGCAGACACTTAATTTTTTTTCTGTACAGATTCCATAAGATGACACAACCCTAGCGCAGCAATGTAAAAAGCCTATCCGTGTTGGGTTGCCATTACTCGACCGACATAACATTTTTACTTACCCGCTTCCTGTCGATAGTTTCCCGTCACGATAACGCATAATATAAGAACAAATTAAATCCGATCAGTCGGAGGATACTCGATAATGACACAAGTCTGTCCCTTTCCGTTGAAAAGTAAGAGTTAGTACCTACTACAGATAGATAAAACGACAAACGTCGCTAGTGTTTACTACCTAGAAAACAGCTTATAGAAAATTGATATATCCGTTTTGAAGTGAAACTACCTTAGCTGTGATACAGCGAATAGGTAAATATCCAAGAAACTATTTTCCTCACTCCCCGTATAGACACAGTTGCTATGTGGCGGCGCTATGAATACTAGCAACATTACTCATGGGTGTCGCAAAATACGATTACAGCCTATTACCGTCCACTGCTAGACGTAGAACTCTTTCATGCTTCTCCATAAAGTGCGTTCTTGTGCCGTCTGCATCTAACGATGCCAAGCAACTTTCACCAGGTTTACATCGATCTGCGCCAATTCCATTAGCGTATTTTCTTTTTTTCTTGGCGGCAGGCCATAATGCTTCGTTCATCGTCCGATCCGTCCGGGGCGGTGATCGAGCCCATGACTGGCCAGGTGCGTACCTTCAAGCGCCAAGTGAGTGGGCCATCGGTATCCGACCTTATCGTCAGTGGCTTTCCATTAGCGTCTAGTCAACGATAATAGTTCCAAGGAGGGTCGATGTCATGCAGGTAGCCGGCCATTATTGCCATAACTTTTTCAATATGTACCTACTATGAAAATTAAAATTTCTGTCACGGTAGACAGCTAAATAACAATGTCTCTAATATGCTGTCAGCAGTTACCACTTACCATTAGGTAGTATACCACGCTAATTATGTAATTTTCTGTTATTGGGATGATTTATATTGAATAACAGCGTCATTAGGCTGATGGGTTCATGATAACACATGAAAGAAATCAAACGCATCGAGAACATCCTTGTATGAGGTTATTTGAATTACAAGATAAAAATATCGGAGGTTTCACTATGCAGTTCCTTCACATGATCCATGTACAGTAAATTAACCATAGGAAACAAGCACAATCTCGCCTGACGGTGTCCAGATGCCGGTAAGTACTTATTTCCTGCAGGACACCTGTCACGGTGCCTTCAAATGGATTATGTCGCACACTCACTACGTTATAAAATCTCAATCACATGTATTACAGGAAGGTGTTACTTGTAATTTATTAGAACTTACAATGTATATATATATATATATATATATATATATTTTATGACAGAGAAGAGCGCACTGGAAGCTGAACCGTTCTGAGGATGCCTCATTTAGAGGCGAAACACGTGTTCAATAAACCTTCGAAGTTCCGTGGAAAATTTTAAGTTGATCTTCTTGAAGTTGCTCATTACGTGAGTGTAGGAAGAAGGAATGATTGAATAACCCTGGTAAAGTGGTGGGTCATTTAACAGAGAAAAATAACAGTAAATTATAAATAAAGATAAATATATAAAGATTGAAAAAGCTACTGAATGTAGTTTCTTTAATGTTCAGAAATTACGGGTTCATGATCATCATCTTGTGTCTTAGCCTGATACGTAATGTAAGCTAGGTGTTGAAACTAATGACGTATGTGACTAAAAACGTTTTTAAAGATTAGCTTAAAGTTAAAAAATACTAAAAATTTTTTACCTTATCAATTTGTAATATTCTAAGAAAGATACTTGAAATACTTAAAATGAATTAAAATAGCAAAAACGTTTCTTTTTTTTATATGTATTGCTATAGTTTTTTCGTTTAAGAATAAATAAAAATACAATCTTACTTTTATGAACTTATTTACATTGTCATGACCCGTAATTATTAAATAATTTTGCTGTGTGGCGACGGAGAAAGAATACAATTGACCACCTCCTTTTTGCCCGTGGGTATCGCAAAAGACGATAAAGGGATACAACATGCGCGTAATATCCATACAAGATAAGGCAAACTCGAAATAAAATCTTATATCAACCATTCCGACAAGCGTCGTGTAGTATGTCCATTTCCCTCCTATTGTGGAGGAGGTTCGAGTCCAGCAGTGGGACGTATGTGAGCCAAGATGATGATGATATAGTTTTGGATTTGTTACCTATTGACCCTAGTAATCTATGCTGACAAATAATTTAGTCCTGTTTATTATTCTGATACCTGATGTAAGTCAGGTGTCAACACCTTCACAGCTTGTCAACAGCTTCAAAGCTAGCGAGATGTGTGACTAAAAAAGGTTTTAGGACTAGCTTACACGTTTAAAAAAAATTAAAGTCTTCAACTTATCAATTTGTCGAATTCTAAGAAAGATACTTGAACTAATTAAAAGGTATTAAAATAGCAAAAACATTACTTTTTCTTGCTATTGCAGTTTTTGAGTTTATGGATAAATAAAAATAAATGATTACAAAACTATTACATATTGTTCCTTAAAATTAATATTATCGTTTGCTTTGATAAATAAAACGTCTTACGAAACATTAATTACTGAAGGACAAAAACAACTTCCGGAGTACTATTCAGTTACAATTACAAGAAAATCGACGGTATTACTGTTTCATTATACAGCCTGATTTAAAAACAAATCTTCAGCATTTATACATCTCAATACATATCAAGAGCCTCCGCTGTAATAAAAGGTGAAAGAACCAAACCTACGGCCAATAAGCCAGACACATTTTATTCTAAAGCAATCATCATCACCAACTATCCCAATTACTTGGGGTCGATTCAATATGTACTCTTCTTCTTTCATATTGCAAAAGCTTTGGCAACAGTTTTATGACCCTCCAGCTGCCTGACATCGACCATCCTTGTAATTGTTGACTTGACAGCATCGGGTGGAGTTGGCCCAGGTAAATGAAAAACTCTTAATCATCTTATACGACACCCACGAGCAATGTAAGCTTAGCTATTGTGGAAGCAGTTACAACTATTATTACATAAAGGTCGAGTTTTATCTAAAACGTTACTGATAATGTATTCTTTGTTTCCCCACAAAGAATTCTCTAGCAGTCTCAACTTAGTAGAAGGTACGACAAGCTGCCTGAGGTCGTGGCCGTATCTCTGAAAAGTAGTGGAAGAAGCGACAATTCGATGAATGCAGCGTTTCCATTCTTCTCTTTTGAACTTAGCCTTAAATCCTTTCCAGCATATGTGACGATGGTTAACGCTTGATTTTTTTAAAGCCGTTTTTAGTCCATCACGTGTTTTATCATTGATAAATTAATCTTAAAACATTATATTCTATTTTAAATGAAAAATGTGCAATTATTTATGCTCATTGTGTACATCAATTACCTACCAATACGTCTTTTTCTTCAGTGGATATGTTTCAGTAATTAATTTTATCCTCCCCCACAGCTTACATATATATGTATTATTATTATCCACTGTTTAGGCTGGAGTCTCTAGCAGACCACGGAAAATAGGTATACGACACCACGTAGGCACCATAGGTAGATACTATGGCAGTGTCTTATTAAAGTATTCATTCTCTTAAATAAAGAATACACATATTTAAAATATATTAAATTGTGAATTAAATAAAGTTTATTATAATGATCGCTGTTAAAAAAAATAGGTTGAAAATTAGCAACATCTAAGTGTTGTGCTTTCTACAATCACAACAAATAGACTAACAGATTAGTTTGCAAAAAGAAAATATGTCTATTGTTATATAAATAAATATTGTAGGTACTCTTAATTCGATATAACTTGACAAATGGACGGCATTTATTACGTTATCTTAAAATGTTTCCAATAATTTATAAGATTAAATCACTTGTAAATTATAACACTCTGTATATACACATTTATTTTTAAAACATGAAAGATCAGTACTATTATCATAGGGTGTGTTGTAATAAGTGTATAAGCATGTGCCATGATAGATACACTTTATACAGTAAGAATTCGAATTAATTATATTACAAGTTCACGGTTAATGTCGACTAATTAATAGCCATTGATACAAAAGCTATTTGTCGTCTATAAAACTATACCTATATCTGTTCCGTTCCAAAAGAACGTATTCAATTCTATAAATTAAACTTCCTTACAAGAGAAAATCTACTTGAAATAAAAGCCCTCATAAACTGTCAGTCTATCAACGCTCAATGTTCAACGTTGTTCTCCCGCGTTGGCGATTACAGTTGGTATTATAAGGTTCGTCTAAGAGTACTCCTTCATTATCTTTTAGCAGATTTTATGACTCCCATGGAAACTATAACGTTGATACATAACGTCCTGGTTAAATAGTGTTTGTTCTACACTCTTGTTTATCTTAACCTATCTTCTCGTTAATTGAGTAGCGTTACCTAATTATTTTATTGAATTGTTGTAATTCTTTTTTCAGCTTATGTACGTTCGACTATCTGTCATGAGCCTCCTCTAACAATGGGGATAGGTAATTGACTTACTATATCACACTGGGCTACCGTATAGTGATGGAGTGAGAATACAATTCAACACACACACACACACACACCCTATGCTGCCCGTGAGTATTATATCGGGCCATTCTTTGCGACAGCTTATAAAATATGCATATAACATCTATGGAAGAGAAGAACAACTTGAAATAAAACTGACGTGGTATCGTAAGTGAATTTCCCTCCTAATGTGGCGGAGGCTCGTGCCCAGCAGTGGGACGTACAATACTAATTACACGCGAAAAGAAAGTATGATGAATTGTATTTTATATCCCATTGGCGTGCGATTATATAATTTATAAACACTTCGGAAAAAATCACGGGTATAAGCTAGTTATTTATAAGTAGAAATGAAGGTCAATTCAAATTAATATCCATTTCCGCTTAAGTTTCTGTTGACGACATAATAAAAATAAAACTTTCCTTACATTTTCATAAATTATTCACCCATACATTACGGCCGTCGCATTTGTTAACTGTTATCGTTCTACAATTGTATAATTTAAGCAAATTAATTGATACTTAAAGGGTGGCGACCTAAAGCGTAGGCAGTCATTATTTAAACAGTACAATACAATAAGGTTGGTGACTTAAATATTAGGACTTAATTTTTCTCTAATTATCAGTTCGCATACATTCATTCGCTGAATACAAGCCTCGCCAAAGTACGGGTGAAATTAACCAACTAAGAGTCTGGCAAACATTTTATCTACTTAGGTACATACGATATTCCCAATAACGAAAGGAGTAGTTAATTTTATTCATACAACGTCACCACACGGAGAAATTAGTGTCATTATAAAAATAAAAAAAAAAGTGTAAGCAACACTTAAGCCAAAAAATCTAAAAAAAAATAAAGAAGATAGGTATTTCCCCACCCATTGCGGAGGTAATATCCAACAGCAGAACGTGATAATGTGTAAAAAAGGTGCGCCAATACACAGAGAAATATAATCATGAGCTAAGGCAAATGTATCAAAACTTTATTATAAATTAACAAATTGCGAATTAGATATCCTGACTAATATCATAAATGCAAATGTGAGTTTGTTTGTTATGCTTTCATATCTAAATCGAAAGCCAATTTCAAAAAAATCATTCAGCAATGGATGATAAAAAGCGAGTAAAATATGTTACAATTTAGCCGAGTATAAAGAAAAGCCAAACTTGAAATAAAACCCTATACCAACCCGTCTGACCAGCGTGGTATACTAAGCCAATTTCTCTTCTAATGTGGAGGAGGCTCGAGCCTAGTTGTGGAACATATATAAGCTTTTTTTTTTTTTTTTAATTTATTTAACGGACTTTGTCGCACAGCGACCACATCGTCCTATAGGAACAACAAATTAAATATTACATACTAAATCTACTTATTACTATTTTAATTCTAGCTCTGCTAACTTAACTAATACTTTCATCATTTCAGATGTAGGATCGGCTAATATATTGTTTAGAAGGCCAATATCTGTGGATCTAATCATCGTGATGCACGACTGCCTATACCTTTGGTTTCGAACACATTCCATCAGAACATGCTGAACATCATCAATAGTTCCACAGTCACTACAGTTCGGAGATGGAGATTTTTTCATTAAAAATGCAAACTTGTTTGATGGAATGTGTCCCGACCGTAATCTAAGGACTGTCTTTAGAAATCCTCTATTGGCTTTTATATTATCTATCCAAGGGTGTGATGATATTTGTGGTTGGATAGTTCGATACCAAATTCCCTTCTCACGTGACCTCTCATCAAAATATTCCTGCCACTCTTCCTTACATTGCAGCTTAACTAATTTAACGAGATCTGTAAACAGTGGTAACACATTCAGGGGTATACCTCCTTGTAGGGCTTGTTTGGCTAGAAGATCAACCTCATCATTTTCTTTTAAATTTACGTGGGAGGGAATCCATTGAAGAACTACCTTTTTATTGCAAGAATTCAGATTTAAAATTGATTCCAATATTGTATAGGCAATCGGTATATCTCTCCCAAGAGAGGTGCAACGAGCCAAATGTTGCAATGAGCTTTTGGAGTCAGTTAAAATGACAAATTTACCAAAATTAATTGAATTAACATACGACAAGGCTTCCGCTATGGCAATCAATTCAATATGCATAACTGAAATATTGGAATCAATTTTAACTCCAATACTGCATCTAAGGGTGGGGTCCAAAAAGGCTGCACCTCCTCCAATTTTATCTTTAGATCCATCGGTAAAGATCTTATAATAACCGCAATACTCCTTTCTAATGTAGTTAGAGGTAATCGAAAATAATTCTAAATGACTAAACCTACATTTGGCACGATTAATAAATGGAATTGATTAAAAAATAACTCCACTTAAGTTAATGTTACTAACCCAAGTGTCTAATGAATACATTCCCAGCTGCTTACTTCTTTGTATAGATATAAATTTTAGGACATTCTGAGTACTAATTAACAAAGGCAGTTTTTTGTTAACCTAATACCGTGAGTCACTGAGCAAATTCAGTTCACGTAAGATATTCAAAGTGATATTATCAGAGAATGATCTTGATCTTAGCCAAAATTTGCCAGCTAGGAATTTTCGTCGAAACTGTAATGGAGGTAAACTTAGTTCATTCTCCATCACATGGATCGGAGTGCTTCTAATGTAACCACCAATAACACGCAAGGCCTGATTCTGTATGCGATCTAGCTTAAGTAAATTGGTACTACAGCTATTACCATATAGAAAGGAAGCGTAATCAATCCTACTCCGAATTATAGATATGTATAAGCGTCTTAAGTGCTTCTGGTGGACACCCCACCCTGGTCCTGATAAAACTTTGATAAGATTAATAAATTTAGCAACTTTTTGAGTAATCTCCTTAATGTGCTTACCTCATCTTAGAGAGCTATCCAACCACAACCCTAAGTATTTTACATGTTTTACCCTTGTTAAAACTTGGTTGTTTATATTAAAATCTATATAATTTCTACTTATACCTTTTTTAAAAACACAGTATTTACTCTTAATGAGTGATATTTCTAAACCTAAATTGTTTAATATAGTATTAATTTCCCTACAAGCTAATTCCAGTTCTCTGGTGGCGTGTTCAACTGATTTATTAGAGATGTACAAAACAAAATCATCGGCATACTGAGAAATTTCTACGTTTTCTATCTTTTTGCAAATATCTATTGTCGCTACATTAAAAAGAAGTGGGGATAACGGATCTCCTTGAGCTAGTCCGCGACCAGTACTTCTTACCATAGCGTGACCATAAGCAGTAATATTCAATTGCCTATTTTTTAAATAAGACCCAAGATAAGCACAAATTTTGGCACCAACGTCTAGTCGGTCTAGAATTGATAATAAAGCAATGATATCGATATTATTGTATGCGCTATTTATGTCAATAAAACATGCAGCTGTAGCAAAATCTTTAGAGAAACCTATTTGAATATGTGACACTAAGCGCGTAAGGTTATCGAAACAAGATCTCCCTTTTCTAAAACCTACCATTTTGTTAGAAAATAGCTGTCGTTTCTCAAAATACCATTCCAATCTTTTGTTTAAAATGGAGTGGAAAATTTTACACAGACAAGATATTAATGAAATGGGTCGAAATGCAGAATGTGAACACGAATCAATACTGGGTTTAGGTATAGGGATTATCCTAACCCGGCGCCATTGCCAAGGTACAAAACCTGAACTCAAAGATAAAAAAAAATTAACTACTATAGATTTACCCACTATTGGAAGGTGTTTAATCATGGAGAATGATATATCATCACAGCCTGGTGCTGTGTCAGACTTTTTAATGCAGTTTTCTAACTCCTGCAACGTAATTTCTGATTCTAATTGGGAATTTATTGAATAGAATTGTGGATGAGGGGGACAGGTGTAATCAGGAGTAAGATCGGTAAGTAAACGTTCGGCTTTGTCTCTATCTACGTAGCGATTACATAAATTTGAACGATGACCTTTCACCCATCTCATTTTACGCCACATATCTGTCGAAGACGTTGTTTCATCAATGGACGTACAAAACCTTTGCCACGATCTACATTTACTTGTTCTTATCATTCTCTGCGCAATACTTATTTTAATTTTTAATTTTTGTAAGTTAGAGGGGGATGGACAACGTCTTAAATTAGCTAACGCTAGACGACGCTCTGCTACCGCTCTCGAAAGCTCTGCATTCCAATAGGGCTTTGGGTTGAACCTGCTGGAAATATGATGTGGAACTTTTTTAAATGGTACAAAAATATTTGCAGACTAAAGTGTGCTCAAGTAGATCATAAAGTTTTTGTGGTTCCGTCGGTCGGTTGGTCATAATATAACAATTTAATGTATTTTCTATAAATGTCGTGTAGGATTGCCAGTCACTATTTTTAAAGTTTCTTTTTTTGTTAATATTGTAAGTAACGTGTGCCGTTGTGGATAGTTTAATTATTAAATGATCGCTGCCGAGAGATTCATTGCACACGATCCAAGAAAATAAAGTTGCTAAATCCGTAGAAACAAATGAAATGTCTGGCGAAGACTGTTGCAATATCCCATTTACTAGGCGTATTCTTGTAGGGTTACCATTATTTAAATACATAAAATTATGTTCCAGCATTGAGTCGAATATTTGGGACCTCCTTTGGTTTATTTTATTGGACCATCCGATATAATGCGCGTTAAAATCACCTAAGATTAACGATTTATTACTTGCCAAAGAAAATACGTAATCCCAATCGTTTTGAGTGGTACGTATTGTCGACGGACAATAGACAGAGATAACGTTTTCAATATGCGGACAATTAAATATCTTTATGTGTATAAGCTCGATCCCTACATTAGGGCAGTTAGTTAAAGAAACTATACTATTAACTGACCGATGTGTTAAAACAGCCACGCCACCATATGAATCTAATCTATATGTATTATAACTACTTATATTAAAATAACTGTCAGGTTCGAGCCATGTCTCACTTAAAACTGCGATGTGTATTTTTTCTTGAATAAGTAACGCTTCAAAGGATGGAGACTTAGGTCGCAAGCTTTGACAATTCCACTGCATAATATTAATATTAATGTTCTCAAAGTTGTGAACCATAATTGGTGAACATGTTAATTAAAAAGGAGCTATCCGGTATAATATTGGCTACTTGTGATAATATCCATTCTGTACAAATATTAACAATTTGCCTAATCTTATTCTTCCATAGACCCCTACTTGTCACTAATTTGAATAAACTTCTTAACAGGTCTAAAAAGCTCTCACTACGCCTAGGCGTATCTTTATCCACATGAGTATACTCCTCTGAACAGTCAGAGTCTCTGTTATTACTGGTTTCCATCGCTTGTGGAGCTGTGGAT
Source organism: Lymantria dispar (assembly GCA_032191425.1). Taxonomy (NCBI): domain Eukaryota; kingdom Metazoa; phylum Arthropoda; class Insecta; order Lepidoptera; family Erebidae; genus Lymantria; species Lymantria dispar. The sequence continues at coordinate 21,709,295 of CM063452.1, read as the reverse complement.
TGGCTGACCGTTGGTCGTTGAGGTGCGGAGTGAGTCACCGTGGACCGTGGGATCTCAGAAAGGCCAGGCGTGGGCGTTCTCGGTGGAATGGGTACTGATTTTCGTAATCTTCTTTTTTTACGAGATGTAGCAACTTTCATTGGGTTTTCTTCTACGTTTGTAAATAGCTCAGACATTAACCTCTCTCCGCGGTTACACTCACTTTGACCCTGACATTGAGGTACCGGCTCGTAGTCTGTTACCGGTACGTCGGGAACAGAGGGCCCGGGGGATAGATATCTCTCATGTATTGGGGAAGGCGGTACGTACATAGTAAGAGCCATTCTATATGTACAATTGAACTCGGACATTAATTCCCTAATCCTTCTTTCCTTTTTAAAAATTGGACACACTCTTTGAAGCGACATGTGATTTCCACTACAATTAACACACCGGAATGTCGTTGTTTCACAGTTTTCATGATTTTTAGTACACTTTGGACATACTATTTTTTTTCGATGGACACAATAAGCGAGTATGTCCAAACTTCCAGCACCGGGAACACTGGGTAACTGGAAAAATGTAAGGATCAACGCGCACCCTCAGACTATGTAAATATACGTACGCAGGTAGTGATGCACCTCTAAAAGCTAAACGTATAGCTTCACATTTCACCCACTTACCATCAGCGTCATCATTACAACTTCTCTTATTCAATCTTTTTGCCGATATCATTTCTACGTCACACGTTAAGTTGTTAATGATATCTTCTTCAGCAACATCCAACTCAATATCTCTGATTACTCCATACGATACACCTACTTCGGAAGTCTTCTGGCACCGCCATCCAAGTTCTCCGAATGCTTTATATTGAGTAAATCGATCAGCATCAACCTCCTTTTCGAATGATATAATTATTTTGTATTGATGTATAAACTTTACACGGCTAATCCCATTAATTTGATGATCCTTAAACAGCCTGGCTAATGCAAACTGCTTAGGAAGGCCAGTGCTACATGTCACACATACTTGTATCATTTCTTTAACTTCCTTGCTCGAAGTACGGACCACTTTACGACGTCGCGATATTGTTTGCCAACCTTCTTCAGACGAGTTTTCTTCGTGCATTCGCTTTCTAGATGTCCCCTCTTGTTGCTCGGTGTGAATATAACGACTTTGTAAGTCACCTTCAACACTGGCCACATCACTTCTATGCATTAAGTCCTCATGAAGAACTTCAATGTCGACCCTATCGTCTACTACGTAAGACTCACTCTCCTTTGTGCGCGGATCGCAACCCGAGCGGCTTGCGATCACGCTTTATACAGTACACGTAATTATTATTGTGAGTATTATTGATGAGCGCAAAACGACCTATCAGTGCGGAATGCAACTATCAACTGATATATAAGCTGTGATGGTGATGATTATCACGGGAACGGGAACTGCTCTTTCACCAATGGAAAGCTATTAGCCAGTAATACAGCCTATATTTTATCCCCATATTGCCACGGGAAAGGCAATTACGCAGCTGGAATAGCGGGAACTTGCTAGCAATATTATAAAAGATATATGCCAAAAAGTGCTGTGTGGTAGCGGCTTCGAATACTACCAACCCTTGCTTTGCTCGTGGGTGTCGTAAAAGACGACTAAGAGCCCTAGATTGACCCGGACCAACTCCATCTGGTACCATTTGGGTCAACGATTACATTCCCAAGGAGGGTTGACGTCAGGCAGGCGGCCGGTCATAAAAGTCATTGCCGAAACTTTTTGCAATATGTCAAAACAGATGACATATTGCGTCGACCCCAAGTAATTGGGATAAGAGCAAGATGATGATGATATGCCAAAAGGTATTTAATAGCTTTGCCAAAGAGAAATCTGAAGACCAGGAATTTGCTCCCGTTAAAAAAATACTAAGATATGACCTAAAAAGGTAGCAAATTATTATATACTGGCTTAAAATCTATTATATCCTACTGTCCTCGTTAAAAAATCAACATAAACGACTTATTCCATAAACAAAGGTTGTTTCCGTTTCACCGCTTATGCTTAATGTAACCACATTTTTTAAGCCAAAGCAAGATATTTGAGTAACTGTCCCATTTTTTTTTTGTGTTAGAATGGGCTACTTGCAAAAATGCGTAAAAGTATGAAACTAAACTAACTAAAAAACTAAACTACCGATAAATCCTAAAAAAAAAACAAGAACATGTAAAAAATCTTGCAGAAATAGGTAAAACTATGGACTGAAAACCTAAAAAAAATAAGAACACAATCCTATCAGTAGAATAATATCATCATCATCGCAGCCCACATACGTCCCACTGTTGAGCTCGGGTATCCTCAACAATCGGAGGGAATTTGACCTACTATACCATGCTGGTCTGGCATGTTGGTATAGGGTTTCATTTCGAGTTTTCCTTCTCTTGCACAGATCTTATGTGCATATTATATCCCTTAGTCGTCTTGTACGACATCCACGGGCAAGGGAGTGGTGAATTGTATTCTTACTCCGTCACCACACGGAATAATAAAATGCTTAAGTAATATTCACAACTACTTTTAGGCGCTCATTGTCTATAACTTTTTAATAATGCATAATTTGTCTATAACTTTTAATAATGACTGTATGTCCCAAAATAAAATAAGAGATGATTTATACTCTGTTTTGCAAAAACTAAATAAACTCATTTGCAAAAAAAACGGGCACCTAAGCAATGAACCATTTCAAATGTTAATATTTCTTTGTTTGATAATTATAGGTAGTTTTATCCACACAATTTGCTAAATTAATAAGAAAATAATCGTTTTCATCAGTATTTCATAAAATTTAGATACAATTTATGGGAAATAATGCTAAACCTCGCTAGTAGTGTATATTCGCTAGTAGTGCATATGCTCATGAAGTAAAAATAAAAAAGTTTTTTTGTTTGTTTTTCTTTAATAAAGTAAAAGCAGATAAATGTTTAGTATCGAGTGTGACCCCCTCTAGCTAAAATCACAGCTTGAATTCGTCTGGGCATGCTAGCGAGTATATCCCGGATACTTGCTTGCGGAATACGTTCCCACTCCGCAGTAATCACATTCTTCAGCTCTCTGATGGTCTGCGGAGCCGGGTGTACTGATCTCACACGCCGTTTCAGAACGTCCCAGACATGCTCTATGGGATTGAGGTCGGGACTTCGAGCTGGCCAATCCAAACGACGAATGCCGACCTCTTGCACATACGCATTAACATCGCGGGATCGGTGGGCGCGAGCATTGTCGTCCATAAAAATCGAGTCTTCACCTAGAGCGGCCAATGCGGGTTGTGCATGAGAAATTAGAACTTCCGTTATGTATCGATGCCCAGTCAGTGAGCCGTTTTCAATGAAGACTAACTCTGTACGATCCATTGAATTTATTCCTGCCCAAAACATAACAGAGCCCCCACCATAAGGTGTGATTTCTTCGAAACATGCCTCTGCAAAGCGTTCTCCTTGTCTTCTTAGCACTCGCCGACGTCGATCTTCACCGAACAGAGATATCCTGGCTTCATCAGAGAACAAAACCCTATTCCAATCGTCTTGAGTCCATGATTCACAATTTCTAGCGAACCTAAGCCTGTGAACTCTGTGCTCACGGAGTAATTTGGGGCCGCGGGCCGGGCGGTGACTGCGAATATTGGCAGCGAGAAGCCTCCTCCTGACCGTCCATAGACTAATATGCACATTTCTTACTTCTTGGAGGTTGTTCTTAAGATCCACATACGAAGATTTGCGATTTCTCAATGCGCGACTCACAAGAAAACGATCATCCCGTGGTTGGGTACATGGTTTTCTTCCAGAACCAGGCCTTCTCTCGACGGAACCAGTCTCCTGATATCGCTGCCAGGTCCTTTGGACTGTCGAGCGACTAACATTTAGCCTCCTAGCCACGAAACATTGGCTGCAACCCTCTTCAAGCAGCGCGATAATTTTGGTAGCTTTTACCACTTTATCTACCATTTTTGATACAGCCAAACAGCATTAAATAAAGCTTTGACAGTCAAGGATATGAAATTAATCGATAAAAATTGAATAAAAGTTATGAAAGTCGATGTTAACTTCTGGAACTTCGCGCCAAAAATGTAGGATAAAAAGGGGTTTTCTGTAAAAATGAACATCAAATGAAAAATTGAAATTAGAACGTACTTTTTTAAATACCACAGCATTTTTAAAACCGGCCAGTAACGTGTACAAACGATTGAAACCTTTTTGGTATTGTATCTTTTTAAATATGAATGAAAATCAAAACCGCCCGTTTTTTTTTGCAAATGAGTTTATTTTGTAGGGCACGAAACGATGGGATAGACAAGCTGAAAACGGGACTGTCCCGTTCAAAACGGAGTGTATGGTCATGTTATTCATGCTGTGAGCAGGTGGCCACGCTTAAAATGTATACCTCTACGTAAGGTCTGACTCAGCCTACATATAGATACAAGTACAATGTTTTAATAGTTTACACCTTATATGCCGTTTCTATATAAAGTTAATCAGAGCAGTGTCGCGAGTGGGCGACAATGCTTGTTATGAACATACAGATTTGTTTACGCATATATATGCATGTTTTGGCTATAGCTAACCAGCTTAATAACACATTAAAAATATGGAGAACAGTAGCAATAGCAAGTAATTTCTTTTATAGTTTTAAGTCCATATGCTAAATATATGTACAACATGTCTGTATATATATATGTATTTCAAATTTAAATATAAATGTTTCTGATTTATTTATTTATTGATAAGAAAAGCAAGCAGCATCTAAAATGTAAATAGGTCGTACAAAATAATAATCAAAGGAGTTTTTACTTATAATAATTAAGATTATATATGTATGTAAAAACATTTATTACATGTTTTCGCATTTATAATATCAGTAGAATTGATGGTGAATACAATTAGTTTAATATGAATAAAAAGCTTATTTCGTCATATCGTTTTTTATTTTAACTTATAATAGAAGTCATCTGTTGGGCACTATAACTACAATATTCCGTGGTTACCATTAAATCATTTCTATACATATATGTACGTCCTTTTTGCTGGGCTCCAGAGAGAGAAAAAATGACCTACTATACTACGCTGGTCAGATGTGTTAGTATAGGGTTTTATTTCGAGTTTCCCTCGCTTTGGGCGGATGTTAGATGCATATTATATCGCTTCATCATCATCATCATCATCGCAGCCCACATATGTACCATTGTTGGGCTTGAACCTCCTCCACAATGGGAGAGAATTTGACCTACTATACCATGCTCGTCAGACATGTTGGTATAGGGTTACATTTCGAGTTTTCCTTCTCTTGCACAGATGTTATGTGCATATTATATCCCATAGTCGTCTTTTACGACATTCACAGTTACGATAGGGAGTGGTGAATTGTATTCTTACTCCGTCACCACGCGGATCCTTCCCTATATAATACAGATATATCAGGTTGACCGAGCTTCGCTCGGAGTATTTTTGTAGCATTTATTTAGATATATATTAATAAAAAATAAAAAAATAAATAATGAAATTTATATAAAAAATTACAAAAAGAGAATAATAACACTGAGATTCGATCCGACGCCGTTTGTCGGCGATGTCAAAAATAAAATGAAACGTGACTACTTCGCCACTGAGCTACAGGAACTCTTGACATTTACAACGAAATTTAAATTCATATTCTTTTAATATTTAATGTCATTTATTGTTATGCTAAAAATACCGACAAAAGAACATTTTCTATAAATAAAACCTAGCTAGATCGATTTTTTGGACCCGAATCCTCTAGTATGCCAAGTTTCAACAAAATCGTTGGAGCCGTTTCCGAGATCCTGAATATATATATATATATATACAAGAATTGCTCGTTTAAAGATATAAGATAAGATAATATATCCCTTAATCGTCTTTCATTACACAAACAAGCAAGAAAGGGATGTATCGCGTTCCGACTTTGTCACCACACGGAAATTACTTTTACTATTGAACATTTATTGACAAAAAATAAATTGATAATACTTTACGCGATCCATAGCTCAGGAATACTTACATCCTTGAACCGAAATTATGTAAATAACATTAATAATAATATAAAAAACATACACACTCGACTACAACAGTTATAGGTAGAATACATTGCCTTAGCTTGCTACCAAACGTTACAAATAAAAATCTTTTGTAAGCGGAAAGTGTCATCGTATTTTTTTTAAATGTAGTATAAACAAATTGTTTAAACTTATGCCAAGGTAAGTTTACCGGAGGTGTTTAAGTGTCCATATACGTGAAGCGTGGAAGGAAACTGTAGGTTTGGGTGAGTGGGTTTCTAACCCACTACCCCGACGCTGTAGGTAGGTGTAAACAGATTGCATAAGTCATTACAACAACCGCCGAAGGTTGTTCGAGTGTTGTAATTTATTAAAATTACCAACAATGGCGTCGTTGAAAATGCACTAGACCAAGTAACATGTTCTTTGAGTGTTGTTAGACTAAGAATATAATATTTTCCCATCGCAATCTGCAAAGAAAATGTGTCTATGACCTGTGAGCTTAAACACGAATATTTACGTCAAAGTATTCTTATCATTATCAAGAGAAATTTCTATGGGATTTGGAGTAGTGTCGTTATCGAACGATAACAGTTCCTTCCATATCCCATGCAAATTGGTCTCGATAACAATACGAATACTTATACGCAAATATTCGTGCTAAGCCCACTGATATATTTTTTAAATCGTTTATAAGTATACTTCCTACAGGGGCACTTACATATTTTCAATTTTATTTCATCATCATCTCAGCTCATATATGGATAATATAATGTGGAACTCACAAAAATAGTGGATATACATGATGCCTAATTCGGTTTTAAGGCAGGGCTTTCAACTGAAAGTGCTATTTTGAGCTTAAAGCATGCTGTCGGGTACTACACAGCTAGGAGGACACCGGTGTACGCGTGCTTCCTAGATTTATCAAAAGCTTTTGATTTAGTCGCATATAACCTTTTATGGAACAAACTACCTAGTGCGGGTATACCGGCGGAGGCCGTCTCTCTTGTCAAGTACTGGTATGCCAATCAGAAAAACCATGTGAGATGGGCTGGTGCGCTTTCAGACGAGTACAAGTTGGAATGCGGTGTTAGGCAAGGTGGCTTAAGCTCATCCTTACTGTTCAACCTATATGTCAACCAACTTGTGGAGAGGCTTGGCAGTACACATGTCGGCTGCTATATCGATGGAGTTTGTTTTAATAACATTAGCTATGCAGACGACATGGTACTGCTGAGCCCCACAATTCGTGGCTTAAGAAGGTTGCTGTCTATATGTGAGGAATACGCGGAGTCTCATGGATTATTGTATAACTCGAAAAAGAGTGAAATTCTAGTTTTTAAATCAGGTAAATACCAACCTACTTACTCATGTTCCTCCTGTGTATCTTAATGGATTAGCCTTGAAGAAAGTAGAATCGTTTAAATATTTAGGCCATATAGTAACTAGTGACCTCAGGGACGATAAAGACATTGAGAGGGAGCACAGGGCCCTGGCTGTGAGGACTAATATGCTAGCCCGCAGGTTTGTACGATGCAGTAGAGACGTGAAAATTACACTTTTTAAAGCCTACTGCCAGTCTTTCTATTCGAGCGGCCTATGGGTAAATTACACACAGCGAGCTTACAGGGGCCTGCGTACCCAATATAATAACGGCTTTAGAATGCTGTTGGGCCTTCCGTGGCGGTGTAGTGCGTCGGGGATGTTTGTAAAAGCGCGTACAGACGGCTTTCGGGCAATCATGCGCAAAAAAGCATCCTCACTGCTACATCGACTGCGGAGTAGCGACAGCAGCATTCTGAGTGCAATTGCAGCACGCTTTGACTGCCCATTTCAAAATTGGTGGATGAGGTTGGCAATAGGTTTAGCTTAAGCTGAGCCTGTGGCTGTCCTCACCCACCAATATGTACAGTTTCAGCTAGAGTAAATTACTAACAATACTAACAATTTAAATGGTTATTATTTCATATATATATGTACTAACAAACTAACAAATGAATGTATTATGTGAATTATGGATGTTTTTATGTCTGAATTAAACTATTATTATTATATTATTATATGTCCCACTGCTGGACTTAAGCCCACAATAGGAGAGAAATATATCTACTATAAAAAGCTGGCCAAACGGTTTTATCTACACAATAACGTTATGTTTAAATTAAACTCTAAATTAATAAATTATAATTTACAGTTCACTGAAGTCATCCACGATGCTAGAAGGGTCACGTGCCGACCTGGTAGAACCACATTCTGGATGCAACAGTGTCATGCGGTGAGATTATAGCCTGCTAAGAAGCTAAGACGATAAAATCGTGTAAGCTTTTGAAACAAAAATTTCATTAGGCACTATGAACACTATTGGTATGGAGAAAACACACTGAACTCGCGTTACTCGATGAACCGATTACCGCTGCGAAGAAAGGTTTTCGAGTGGCAGCCAGGTATCAGACAACGCAGTGTAGGACATACACATCCACCAGGTGGAACGAAAAGTTAATGAAAATTGCTGGATCCGTCATTGGATACAGGCGGCACAGGGCCGCGTTTCATGGCAGTTTATGAGGGAGGCTTAAATGCAGCAATGGACCATAAAAGTTTAAATGATGACGATGATGATGAAGTTTCTCTTTCAAAGCTTCTAAAATAAAAGCAAAAGTTCTCTTTGGTGAAAGCATATAATTAGATACTAACACGTGCCAGGTTAGTTTCAATGTCCTTGTTCATAGTTTCGACCTTTTTCTACTTAGTAATATACAGGGTGTATCAGGTTATGGGGCAACTGGTCAAAAGGGAGCTAGGCAATGGTGGTAGGAACCCATGAAAAAAATTTGAACGAAAAATATCGATTCGTTAAGGAATTAGAGACATGTAAAGTTTTCAATTTTGTCATCGCTTTTTCGTGTAAATCTGATTGAAATGTATAAAGTCAATGATACTTAATACGCAACATATTCATACTTTGTTAAATGTTCATTAGAAATTGATTAAATCAATGATTACATTCACATAAACAAAACAAACTTCGCTTTAAAACAGCTGATCGGCCTTGGACCGTTGACCGCTCGTCGCTCGTAGGTACAAACCTACACTATAGTGTTTGCCAAATAGCATGGCAAAAGAGGTGATTTGGTTACCTTCACCACGATATCATCAAATCCAAGTAATTTATCGCTAATTCTATCGCTTTCGTAATATCGTGGTGAAGGTGTCTAGACTGTACAGACATTTGTCTGCGTGTAATTTGTTTAGAATTTTAATTAAGAAATTATTAAACACCTATACGTGCAATAATAAAGCATACGTACACGTTACCTACCTTACCACTGCCCTAGCATGAAACTGATAGCTAACCTATCTTAAGGCTAACTTTTTGTTAAATACGTAAGGTGAGGTAAAATAATATACTAAAATAATTTATTTATGACTTTACAAAAATCTATAGTTCTGGACTGTCACTTCCACTACTGTTACTATCACTGCTGTCTGATACATGAATTATGAATGCATCAATCTTTCGGTATGTACTGTCATCGAGGCCCATCATTTTTTTCACAATATCTTTTACGTGCTCCACATGGAATGTCAAACAAAATGGCGACTGGGCCACACGACGCCACTGATCTCGTACACCTGACGCTAAAATCAGTTAAGAAAAGATTTTATGTTTGATACACATAACCTAAAATCTTGCATCTACTTGTGCGATCCTTTAGGTTTATTACACCTGACGGTAAAATGAGTTGAAAGAAATGTGTCATAACTTAAAACTTGGCATTTTTTGGGCGTTACATAACTCTTCGAAGCTAATTACGTATTTAATTATAGGATCTATATTATATTGAATTTATATAAATATTCTCGGTACTTTAATTTTAATGTTACTTAAAAACTTTTGATATTCAGACATTTGAAAGTAATTTGGCATTGTTATCAATGATATTATTTATAAAATAATGAAATGTCACCAGTTACAGGTTAATCTGGTATTTTAAAACAATGAAATATATGATTATAGGATATTAAAAACATATATTTTCTATGGTAATTTTACTAGATTTCGTAAAATTTTGGGTTGTGCTGTTTGTAGGTAGTGTCCTGGTAGGCATCTACCAAGAGAATTTTGCGATACAACTTTTCGATAGATTTGTATGGTAAGCGATAGATTTTTTGCATTTTAAGATATCGTGGTGAAGGTAGGTGAAGGTCGTCTTTTGCCACGTTATTTGGCACTGAGTATATCATTGAAACGTTTGCACAATTCTAGGTATTATGAATGAATTTATACTGTCGAAGCTTTACATGCCTACATGTATTCTGTTTGTACATGCCTACATAATACGTAACATTTAAGGCATAGACTCTTAGACACATTTTTTTGAAATCACTATAACTTTTATGTTATATTGTTTTTTGTGTAATGTACATTCTAATTACGATCTATGACCGTTAAACTACAACATACTCGAACAGTTGCCCCATAACCTGATACACCCTGTATAATAAGTGTAGCATATAATAGTCGTAATCATAATGTTTATCTAATCTAGTAAAGGTCCCTAAGATAAGCCTATATTCCCTACCTTACGGTAATTAAGTACCTAATAATTATTCGTGATTTACGGTATGAATTTCATTATTACAACTTTGTTTGAAGAATTACTAGCAGATTTTATAAAAAAATACTAATAAATACTACTAAATTTTATAATAAATAATAATTTTAACACGCAATTTCTGTGTGTTGTAATGTTATGAGTTATAAATATAATATCTGGTTGACCGAGATTCGCTCGGAATATTTTTGTTGTATTTTTGTCGAATTTATTTAGATATATATTAATAAAAAATAAAAATTAAATAATAAAAAAAATATAAAAAATTACAAAAAGAGAATAATAATAACACCGAGATTCGATCCGACGCCGTTTGAATGCCAAAACAATACTAAAAGGAAACTGCACTACTTCCCAACTGAGCTATCATAACTCATGACGTTGACAGCAAAATTTGAATTCATATTCTTTTAAAATTTAATGTCATTATATTGTTTTGCTAAAAACACTGACAAAACAACATTTTCTATAAATAAAACCTCGCTAGATCGATTTTTTGGCCTCGAAACCTCTAGTATGCCAAGTTCCATCAAAATCGTTGGTGCCATTTCCGAGATCCTGAATATATATATACAAGAATTGCTCGTTTAAAGATATAAGATAAGTACAACATAATAGAAAGCAAGATGTATAAAATCCTATATATTCTATATAGTGCCGCTAATGTGCTATAATAAACCAAATCCTCTTCTACGGTGTGAAGATGGCTCAATTTAAAAAAAATGAGATTTAGGCAGAGATAGGAGACAGAGCGTCAGAGGTAGACAAAAAGTACTATATTACATAACATAAACATATGCAGAAGCACATTCTTAATTGAAACATTCAAATAATATGAACCATCATCATCATTGAATGTAAGGTTGCTACATTACGCATTACGTTAACGCCAAAGTTCAACCAACCAACATGGTGCTTGTGGGTAGTGTTGCCGATAAAGAAAGGCTACAAATTTAAAACATCAATTGATTCTGTCAAGAGACAATAAAAATATAAACAATCTTTGGTTTGCTTACATCAGTAGGTGCAACATAAATTTGAATAAATGGAAGGAAAATACACTCTTACATTCTGGCAAATAATAATAACGATGATCATTATCATTGTGCTATTATCCCAACTATTTAGGGTAAAGGCCATATGTCCAACTGTTCCATTATACATATTGCAAAAGTTTTATGACAGGATGCCTGCTTTACGTCAACCCTCCTCGAGAATTTAATAGTTGACCAGACGGCAGTCAATGGAGTTCGCCCCAGTAGATGTTAAGTTCTATGTACTTCACCTCGTCCTTTATATCAATTCTACCAACCCTTATATTGATAAGGGTTGGTAGAATTCACAACCGTCACCACACAACGCCACACATACATATTCCGACAAATAATGTCAGTCCAGACATCTTAGTTCGTTCGTGACCATGAACGCTGTGTTCGAAACGTTGGGCACTCAAAAATCAAATACCAACGCGATAAAATCTGTAAAGTAGTTTTATTCACAACTAGCAACCCGCCCTCGCTTCGCTTCGGTTTCAGTTGCTTAAACCCGCGTAGTTCCCGTTCCTGTGGAAATATCGGGATAAAATATAGCCTATGTTACTCCCTGATATTATAGCTTTCCATTGGTGAAAGAATTTTTGAAATCGGTTCGGTGGTTTAAGCGTGAAAGCGTTACAAACAAACAAACATCCTTACTTTCGCATTTATAATATTAGTATGGATGTGTAATACTCGCGTAAACATCAGAAATCATTAAATAAGGTCATTATATAATCGATATTTTACCGGCACACCAGTCTAGAAAGAAAACAGCTTTAGTCTAAGCTTCTATATGAGAGGAAAATACCGAATAGATACAATAACGTATTAAATATATTTATTTATTAAGGCAAGATATTTCATATTCATTAGATGACAACATGACGTCACCGAGCTGAAATACTAGATAATAAAAGACATCATTAGACAGGAATAAGGGGTATTTTGGGGTCCTCGTGCCCTGTGTCTCAGTGGAGGTCACACGTGGGTGAAGTCGTAATCTTTTGCACGTGTAGGCAGACGAGGTCGATCTAAATTTGCTTCGAATTTTGTTTTTATATAAGAATCGTGATTATTCTAGTATTGCTTGTTTATGTTGAACTAGCAAGTGAATCTTCTTGTTATGCGAGTATTATACATCCATACTAATATTATAAATGCGAAAGTAAGGATGTTTGTTTGTTTGTTTGTAATGCTTTCACGCTTAAACCACCGAACCGATTTCAAAAATTCTTTCACCAATGGAAAGCTATAATATCAGGGAGTAACATAGGCTATATTCTATCCCGGTATTCCCACAGGAATGGGAACTACGCCGCGGGTAAAGCGACTGAAACCGAAGCGAAGCGAGGGCGGGTTGCTAGTATGTATATATACACGTCCTGACTAATTTTATATAAGCGAAAATAAGATTTTGATTTTAAAAATTCATTCACTAATGGCAAATTACATTATCAGCGAGTAATATAGGTCAAATTTCATTTCGGTATTCCCTCGGAAACGAGAACTACACAGCTGAAACCGCAGGAATTTGACCGATTCCTTCACACATGGAGAAGCTATATCATCAACAAGTAACATAGGCTAGGTATATTTCAACTCGCTGAAATTTGCTAGTAATATTATAAATATGAATTTCTTTGTTTGCAACGCTTTTACGTCTACCGCGCGACGGCGACCAACGTCCCGGGACAGGGACGTCGAGAGGTGAGGGACCCGAAAGGGTATTCCGTCGGGTGGACTACTGAGGACAAGGAACTCAGCACTGGTGGTTGGCCCAATGACAAAGGCAACGTGGTGACGTGGCTACGAGCGGGTTATGGGCCCGCGCGCCGACCGTTTGTTGCCCCGAACGGAATGGACGGCGTGTGCGCTAACCATAGCCCAGCCGTAAAAGAAACGCATTCACGTCTAAACTATTAGACCGATTTCAAAAATTCTTTCACACATGGAATACTACATTATCAGGGAGTAACATAAACTATATGTTGACCTCATATTCCCACAGAAACGGAAACTATGCAAGTGAAACTACTGGCATTAGCTAATTATAGATCCAAAATAAACTATTTTCACGCATTTTATTGGAATTCGTCGTACTTATTTTGTTTTTGTTATATCGCATAAGTACAGTAACGTTTGCCAGCATTTATGGTCAAGTCTTGTAAAATCTATAAAAATACTTTTGATTTCACAGGCGTCTAATAATTAGAATGCAAATATGTATTATAAATGCAAGATTCGTCGAAGATGCAAGAACGAACGAATACATGTTGTAGGACCACACTGTCGACAGTCGCCTGTCTACAGCCTCGGGCTGGTCCGGCCGAGGTAGAACAACACTGGCAGAAAATCAACGTAAAAGTAGTAATTTGAAACACTTCGTTTAGTGACCGAGAGAGTGTGTTGGATTTTGGTGATGCCTTTAGTATCACCGAACCTCATTACACGAAATTACACTTCTTTCACGGTAGGCAGCAGTTTAACAGTCTATGAACGCCAGTATCACTTACCATCAGGTGTGCTTTGCTCGTTTGCCATCAACACAGTAAAAAAATTGCCAAAATTGTTAATGAGCTTTAGCGTCCATTTTCAGCGGAACGGAGAGGTTTGCCAGGTATTAGTGACATCTAGATAAGGTGCTTGGTTAGGAGTTGATATTAAAAAAAAAAAAAAACTGTTGGGTAACATGTCTAAATTTATAAACGTCTTCATTTAGTATTAAAATGGTTAAATTACAATTTAAAACATGGAAACACATTATTAAACATTAAAAAAAACTGTCATAAATAACAAATTACGGTGCTATTAAACACTATTTATGGGACTCTATATTTTACTCTATTCACCTTGTTTAAAGTATTTACTTGCACGAATATTAATAGGCTCTAACCTAATATTGTAGTGTAAAGTAACTCGTTTATTTATACCTTATCGGGTAATTAAAACACTGTTTTAAAGGTATTTTATGAGATTAAAAACCAGATATGATATTCTAAAATTATGATAAAAAGCCTTAAAAATGTTAATAAATAAGAAGGCACAAGCTTAATACACATTGCAAAGGTACCAAACAGAATAAGAATCATCATTTTCATTTATAATTTCAGCCCATATACTCGCGCGCCCCACAGTTGAGCTCGAGTTGTCTCCACATTAAGAAGAAAATTGACCTTCTATACCACGCTAATCAGACGTGTTGTTGGTCTGCGGTTTAATATCAAGTTATCTTTCTCTTGAATAGACTGCTATTATATCGTTTAATCGTCTTTTACGGGCATAAACTGTATTCTTATTGCGTCACTACACGGATCAACAAGGCAATTTATTATACTGAAATTGAGTACTTTTACACTTTAGAAGATTGCGTGTTGCCAGTCGTAGTTATTTAAAGTTTGAACTATAAAATGTTGTGTGTTAGTTATCCGGTCGTTATAATGAACTAAGTTTTGCCCTGTAATTAAAGTAAAGGAACGTATCTATCATTTCCGTGCTCCCAAAATATCGTGTTAGCTTCAATCAAAATAGGTTTGACAGGCTCAAAGTTAATGTATCATATCAGAAACGTTCCGTGAGTTCAACACAAAATAAACGCTTTAACTTTATATTCAACTATAAATTAATATTATTTATTCTAGTCTAAATATAAATTGCATTAGATTGTTTTTTCATCTCTTTACAGATCGTGTACATCCAATGCTATACGAATTTCAATCCAAATAAGCCGATTAACCTAAGAGCCTTGCACAGCTCATAATGTTGTGCTATCGATTTGCAAGGAAGTAGGCACGATGTCGTTGACAGGCGAATTATTACAAAATTTTGCTAAAACCTCATGCGACACGTTCTGCTTTTTTTCTCACTTGTCATAAAAGAAGAATGCGATATAAGAGCGGGTGACGATGGCGATGATAAGTTGTGCTATTGGGGCTCTTCCAGAATGAGAGAAAATTTGACCCATTGATTATACCTATGTAGATATCCTCTATTTTCGTTATACTTTATTACCTTTTATATAGTGCTTTGAATTTTAAATCATTTAATAGATTGGAACGGATTGGAATGAGTATTAGCTTCTTAAATAGATCTACCAGCTGCTTTGCTTGCATTTATTAATTAAACATTATATTTTATCCTAAATTGGATTGATGAAAACTGCATTCAATTTCATGTAGTACTTTTGCATCGTACGTGTATAAAAGAGCCTTATATTATTTTTACTTTATTATTTATAATGTATAGACATCGGTCTGTTACAATTTGGTCATATGATAGTTACGTCAGCACAGAAGTACAGTACCGGCAATATATATTGGACATCAAATCTCTATCGCACACTATCTGTGTAACGTTGCAAGAAGCACCGAATATACCTGCATGTCGCCCAATATTTATTCTACTAGATACCTATATATTTTAGATTGGACGCAACTACACTCTCTCGCACTTGTACAAGGAGTACAAGGACTGACAAACGTCACACAGGTAGTGTGCGATAGGGATGTGCGATATTTATCGATATTGTTGAAATATCGATATTAGCCGCCGAAATATCAATATTTCAATATCGATATTTATAACTTTGAAATATCGCCATATCGATATTATGAACACGATATCGATATCGCTTTTGCAATGAAACATTATTAATAACATAATTTTGATAAAATGTGTGATCCCTAGGCATCCGGACAAATTTCCTAAAAAAAAGCTTATCAAAATTTATCCGGAGGATTTTATTTCGGCGTAAGTCCAGCTGTATCTTAATACATCCAGACAAATTTCCTAAAAAAAAAAGGTCATCAATATTTGTCCGGAGGATTTTATTTCGGCGTAAGTCCCGCTGTCTCTTAATACATCCAGACAAGTTTCCTAAAAAAAAAAATTAGCTCATATAATTTGTCCGGAGAATTTTCTTTCCTTTACTTTCGATATTATAAAATATCGATATTACAAAATATCGATATTTTGTGCCCGATAATATCGACTTATCGATATTTGGCTATCGATATCAATATCGATATTTTACTAATATCGCTCATCCCTAGTGTGCGACAGAAACAACGCCCTATGAAGCCGAAATTAATCGATAACCTCTTTCTAAAGATCGATCTGTAATATTTAATGCTAGGTTCAGTACTTAATGCTTGTTACAGCCGAAACGATTGATTTAATACTTTCTTATTTATTTGAGCCATATGCATTATGTAGTATTATTACATTAATTTTACGTCTTTCAAAGGATAAATTAACATTTGTGAATCTTTACATTTAACTATAAGATAAAGCCAGTCGTAAAGTATACTATATAATACTAGTACACTATAAAGAACAGTCAGGCAAGTCAATTATAAAGTAATAGCTCATTTAGACACGACATAAAATTATAAGAGATATTTTTTTTGTAAATAAAGCTATGAATTTCTATAAGTTGAAACAAGAAGAGATGACAGTCTTTTGTTTAAAATTTCGAAACTAAGTTAATGCGTAAACCAGTACAAAATTCTTATAGAGGAAAAATAATCCTAAAAAAATGTCCTAACTCTTATTATTAATCATTTTAATCCGCCCGTTGAAAATGGGTGTATGCGCACTCGTGTTCAAACGGGTGCGCCGCCGCCGCTAGATAGAGATGGGTTATCCCAAAAACATTTTGTCTTCGAGTGTAAAATAAATGTAGTTAAAATTACTAAAATTTAAAAGAAAATATGCTATAACCTGGACACGTTAACCAGCTAGATACTGATGGTACATTCATCACAGATTTTATAAAATAAAATCAATTATTAATAAATTCATTATTCATCATCATTTTACCTCATAAACGTCCCACTGCTGGGCTCGAGCCTCCTCCACAATAGGAGGGCAATTGACCTCACTATACCATGCTGGTCAGACAGGTTGGTATAGGGTTTTATTTCGAATTTTCCCTTTCTTGCATAGATGTTATATGCGTATTATATCCCTTAGTCGTCTTTTACAACATCCACGGGCAAGATAGGGAGTGGTGAATTGTATTCTTACTCCGTTCCATTTCCACACGGAAATTTATTATGTGTTAATAAAAAATAAATGTAATATGTATTAATAAATTACTTTTGGCTAATATATAAATATCTACATAGACATTAAAATAACTCTTTTACAAATAACTCTGTATACCTACAGCAATAATTCAAGTACCTACTTAATTAAGAAAAGTCACTAAGTAATTATGGTTGTATACATAGATGAAATTACAACAACAGGGTAAAAAAGGCTACTTAGTTACAAAAATCGTTGCACTATCTTCTTATAAGAGAGAATGACGACACTAAAGAGATTCTGAATAAAAATGACAGCAAATTTCGACAATCCTATTTTACCTGAGTCCATTATGCGTGCCGATACCATAAAGGGTGTGAAGAGTGTTGCAAAATTGCTGATCGTTCTTTTTCAAGTGGGTCTTTACACACCTTTGTCTATTTCTTCGTCACAATAGCTCAAGTACCTACTCTTTCGATAACCACGTTTATGACCACTTGGAGAAACGTGACAAAAATTGAGGTCTTTTATTTTATGTTCTTTTACAGGTTTTTGTCTAGCGACTTAGTGCCAGTATAAACAATTTTGTCTTTCAAGGTATTTTTAGATTTAAAGTTATGAAAATATGCGTAAGTCGTTATTATTTCATAAGCTCTATTACTTAATCCGCATTATTCATACAAATAAATAAAATTAAAGTATCAATTTTATTTGTTAAAATAACAGTTGTTTTACTGAATGCATATGTCATTATACATGTTAGTTATAAGAAAAAAATATATTTATATGTTATTTATACTGTATATATCCATTTTGTACAATAAATGATTTGATGAGATGTAAAGAACGGGAACCATTTATATTTTACTGACCAGAAGAAGTGGGCACAAAAATACGAGTGTTATTAAAAGGAAAATATTGCACGTAAATTACTTTTTATAACCTTTAGTGATTAACAAAAAAATATACTGTTAGTATGTTTGAAGAAATATTAATATTTTATTCATTAGTTAAAGGCTCTCGTAATCATTTATTATACAAAATATAATTAATCACTGTAATATAAGGGCAAGGGCAAGTTAAAGGTCGGCCATAAAATATTTCCTATATTATTTGTATATGCGTATGGCGTAATATATTCTGTGATTACATAAAACTATGCCAATAAACAAGCCTAATCTCCATGATTAGTGTGCTTAACGGCGACGTTATTAATTTAAACATTTAGAGTAAACCCGTATACCTGCGCCTGATGCCGCTCTAACCGATTTCGCGGGGGACTCAACGGGGATTACTCCGTCATCCACAGAGAGACTAACCGCGTGAGGGCGACCAACGTCACGGAAGGGGCGTCAGGGAAGGACGGCATCCGAAAAGGTATCACGCAGGGCTAGCAACGGGCCAACAAGGAACTCCGTAACAGGTCGGCCCAATGGCGAAGGGAGATGCGGTGGGTTGTGAGACCGCGCTCCGCCCTTTCGTTACCCCGGACGGAGCGGACAGTGTGTGTGCTGAGCATAGCCCAATCACAAAAAAAGTAAACCCGTACAGTTCGAGATGATTTGGTTGTTCACCATATTTTTAACTAAACAAATATCATGTAAAACTATATTCATTAAACTAAGCGTTCTAACTTTTAATGGCTGATAACATACCTACTAGCAGGCTGTAATGTAATCTATAAACGCCATTAAAGTGAATAGTTCATCAAGTCTATTTCCGTGTTAGGACGGAGTAATAATACAACTCACGACATTTTCTTTTCCCTTGGATATTGTAAAAGAGAGTATTTATTAAGCAGATATCATTGCAAGAAAGTGAGAATATGAAATAAAACCCTATACAAACTATCGTGAACGTCGTAGTCTAAGTCAATTATCCTCTCATTGCGGAGGAGGCCCGTACTTAAGAAGAAACGGCATACATTGTAGTCTTATTATATCGTAAAGTCGTTTCGTAGCTAATGTTATGTCTATAATAAGCTTAAGATAACTACTATATTCCTAGAGAGATTCCTATCCCTACCTAGCATAAATATTCTGTGTGGTGACGGAGAAAGAATACAATTCACCGCCCCCTTTTTTGCCCGTAGTTATCGTAAAAGATGACTAAGAGATTAAATATGCATATATGCACTCGAAACACAATCCTATACCAACACGTCTGATCAGCGTGGTATAGTAGGTCAATTTTCTCCCTATTGTGGAGGAGGCTCTAGCCCAAAAGTGGTAGATATATAAGCTGAAATACTGATGATGATAATGAATTTCTATAGATTGAAATTTTTAGGAAATCCTTTTGATTGGTTGAAGGAGTGTTATTTCTCCTCTGTGTCACCTAAATACGCAACGGAGAACCGGCCATAAACTAGTGGATATATTACTATAACTAATGGATATATTAAATCTTTAAAGTTGAACATATATTTTTTAATTAACAATGAAACAAAAATATACAAGGTAATGTACGTGACGTTGGTTGGTTTGTTATTCATTTCATCAAGTTGTTTTGCGCCGCTCTGACGTCAAAGATGGTATGAATTTCTTTAATGATCTGTGACACGAGTACAATATTACGGGTTTTTTTTTTTTTTGACAATATTACGGGTAATGGTGCAGATTAATTTCATGTAAAACTGAAATAACGAAGTATTTAGAATTTACTAGGTACCTACTGCGTGTCAATTGCGTGTATGGCGAGGACCGCGTAACAGACATTTTACCTCCAGAGGTCACAGAGGGGGAACGTCGTGAGGGGAGGGTACTCCGCGATCAGCGTATTCCGTCGGGCCGACCACTTTAGACCAAGAACTCTGCACCGGTGGTCAGCCCATGAAGTCGACGTGCCACGGATGGGTCATGGGGCAGCGTGGCGAGCGAGCTGAACATGGCCCAACCCCCAAAAAAAAAAACAGATGTTACCTTTCTAAAATGAAGAAAGAAAAAGATATCATTGAATTCCTTTTCTAGGCGAAACGACTTTGGTATTATAAGCCTGAAAAAGTATAGGCAATGTTTTATGATTGTCGTTTGAGAAGTTAAGGTGATAAATAAACCTCACATTCCCATTTTTAATATTACATCGTTAGGATTCATTATTTAGTTTTATTTCTATTTCATAAAACTACCTATTAACTCTAATTTCCATAATTGATGCTAAAGTATGGATAATAAGCTTGATATGAGCCTAATTTGGGGAAAAGTTATGTTGATTATTTCTGATTGTAATAAGTTTGAAATCAGATTTAGGTCAACTCTATATAATATAAAGGGTCTCCTATTACGTATCGAAACATTTACAAAAGAAAGCAAATTTGATTGATTTCAGTTAATGTATGTGACATTGATAGGCTTGAGCCTCCGGGAGGGGGATTGAGAGGGAAATAACTACAATATGGCGCTGGTTAGCGTGATAGAGTATAGAATTGTATTACTAGTTTTCTTTCTGTTCAATCATATTAACGACAAACATTCCTTAATCGTGAGTGGTGGTATGAATTGCGTTCTTACTCCCTTCACCACACAGATGAAGACCGATGATAGGTACATGTAAATAATCGGTTATATGTTTTTTCCAAGCCTATTCGTAGTCGTCTTTTATGAGAGCCTTAGGTTTCTTACCCAGATGGTGGTGAATTGTCTTTTTACTTTGTCACCATACGGACAACCTATTTAATATGTTCATATACAATTCTTTCATCATCATTAGTTTATTAATGTGATATATCTTTATATATAAATTTCTTGTGTACGTGTGTATGTTACTGAACTCCTCCCAAAACGGCTGGACCGATGTTGATGATTTTTTTTGTGTATGTTCAAGGGGATACGAGAATGGTTTACATTCCCGGTAGGGGGCCGTGCGATCGAGTTCAAGGAGAATTCCTTTTACCATTTTTTTAGATATGAACAGAATAGATAACATCTGTTGGGTCAGCTAGTATATGTAGGTATATATTCCTACTTATACATATCGCGAAAACGGCTCTAACGATTCGGAATTGTGTATTTACATAAATTTAAAATTTGTAATTTTTCGTTATAATCAGCGATCGACAGTTAATAGTTATTAGCTGCTTTCATAATTATACCAGAATTATGGGAGAACTGAGGACTCTCAACCTGGTAAAGTTTAAGCGACAATGCCCAAGGGCACTCCTTACGGGGCTGCATTAGTACGGTGATTTGTTGATTAGTATGTGTTGCTAAGCCACACAGCCTGTGTGGTTTTTTATTAAATTATTTTCGTTCAATTTATAGAAAACGTTATACAATTTTATAATCAGGTGCAGGTACTTAGCTAAGAGAACGGCGAAAGCATATCCAATTTCATCACTAAGAACATTAAATAATTACTTGCTAACCGTTTTGTGATGCAAAAACAAAATCTGTCACAGTAGCACTGGGCTGTAATCTCATTTAATTTGCAGTGCCTATATTTATTTATGGTAAGAAAAATTGTTGTTGAAATCAGTCTAGATTTTGATGAGACTTTCGCTGTCGGGTCTCCTACTAAAAGTAAAAAGAAAAAGACAATTCCAATTTTTACTATTTATTTGGCATGGATAAAATCCGTAAGACGAGGATTATCTTGATAGTTAGCAATAATTCACCTAAAAAATTAAAAAAAAATAAAATATAATAATAAATATTACGGCAATCTTAATATAAAGATTGTTTACTGAAATGGACCCAAAATAAAAAGTAAATAAAGCAGACGAATTCGGCAGCAAAAGCTAGTTCTAAATATGTTACTTAATCACTAATAAAGGTTCTCCAAATTTAATAATGTCAAAGAAAACCGCATGCAAATCAAAAAACTCGTGGTATCTTGAGCAATATGAGGTTAAAATGAAGTTGCGATATGAACAAACAAGCAAATTTCGAGAAAACCGTTCTACCTATCAGAAAAGGGGATTCGTAGAATTACAAACAACAAAATTCACATAAAATAATTGCCATAAATCATATAAAAGTCCGCACTCTTAGCAAAAACGGGTTTTATTTCACAATCAACGTTCGCCTCTTCGAAAATTTATTATTACGTATACAAAATAAAAAGACGATTGACCACGTGCCATTGAACATAACAGCTATGCATATATACATACTGTGATTCCCGATACTCATATAACTTGATATAAACAACATATCTATCTACAACCGCAGGTAGGTACATATATTACTATAGCGACTGTGTCCATTCATAAGAAGCGGTTCATTCATGCGGCCGCGAGGTGAATGGGAGCGAATGAGACAGAAGATATAAGGTCGCGTTACATTAACAATGGCATCTTTTCGAATTCAATCAATGAGTTGAAATTCTGTTCTACGAATAAGTGAATAGTTTTGTTTTGTGTTGAAAACAATTGAACATCCCCCCAATAGACGGTGGCGCTTTTGTTATTCAAGTGGTTATTGAGGGAAACAACAGCCTACTAGTTAATGGCGTTTACTGGTAATATGTATTGTTCTTTTCTCATAACACTGATCAAGAGTTGATAATTCTTAACTTTTTTTGACGGAGTCAACTCCTCAATGATGACTCTTCTCTACTGTTTATAAAATTTATATTTATGTATATGTGTATATAGGTACATACGTGTATGGTATATATTATTTTTTATTATGGTCTTTTCACAAAATTACTTATATTTTTTTTGCGTTGCTCAATTATTTCTGCTCCATCCTAGGTTGATCTGATAAGACTTACACCAGTTGGACGGAAAGGACCCTATACCGCCGATCCAACCATTCTATCAGCACCGGCCGGAAGGCCTCGACGGTACGAACAATGAACCAAGGTCGTTCCAGCCGGACTGCCCAACGAGCAATGGCATCCCGGCGGGCGTCACCCTGCCAGGCGGCCAGCTCACGGAGCGAGACATAGCCGTCATCCTGACAGCGTTGCCGATACCCGCCGGTAAAGACCAGCGAGCATCTCTGCCTCCATGTCCCATGGGGGAGTGTCGGCCAACAGGCACGCTGCCTTCGCCGCCACCGTACGGTATCCACGTATGGCACTGACCGCCATGGCCCACTGTGGTCGCCACAAGAGAGTTTTGAGTCGGACGATCAGGGACTCAACCCACACGGATGCGCCGTACAGGGCCATAGACAAAACCACCCTCGCGTATAACCGCTTTGTTTTTAATATTTTTAATATGAAAATGATTAATTATTACGAGAAAAATAATATTGTAAAGAAAAATGAGACTACTAAAAATACGTATTCATTTTATATACCATGCAATGTTTGTGGACGCGCCTTTGCCACAGAGCAACAAGATTGTGTAAAAAAACATCGTCGGTAGGAAGTTAGTCCATAGCAACAAAACAGTTTTGATCCGCAACGAAAATTAATTTTTCAAAGGTAAAAGGCTTATACCGACGTTAGTACGTGCTGTGTGATAGTGGCCACGAATATTACCAACTCTTATATTTCTCGTGGGTGTCGTAAAAGGTGACTAAGTATATATATATATAACAGGATAACAAATTAATTGCTCCTCCTAGCCTCGAGGCCTATATTACAAATTTCCAGCCCCCCTCCTCGAACCATAAATGAATTTGTAACGTACTTGATATTGTAACAATAATAATTTAAAGAAATATCATTCTTTAATCATACAATTTCGAAGGGCATTACACTGGAGCTAATACCATATATGTTGTACGAAGCATAATATTATGTATATTTAAAGGATTAAGAAAAAAATGACTACCCGTTGAGTTTCTTGCCGGATCTTCTCAGTTTGTGGCCGCGTTCCGATCCGGTGGTAGATTGTTGTATTGTATTCAAACGTGTAATTTGACAATATGTAAGTGCCCTTAAGGGGCCTATGCAGAATAAATGATTTGATTTGATTTGATTAAAACTAGTAGGTATATATTTTTAATAAGCTCCAGGGTTGTGCATGCGAACAAGTGGGTACTTCTATATATTATATTACTCTATTGAACCACATTGGCTAAATAAATCACCATAAATAGGATATTATCATCGCAATTATTTGGAACTCGATTCATTATGACTGGCCGCCTGCCTAATCTCAAGCCTCATTGAGAATGTAATTGTTGACTAGATGGTATCAGATGGGCCGTAGTTTATTTACGAAATTCACGAGTAATGTAAAGGGTTGGTAGCATTCGTAGCTACTTCACACGGCTTTAATATTATTGTACCAGTTACATCTTTGAAATGTACATTTACATATATTAATTTATATATCCATATATCTAAGGATCATGCCAGCTGTAACTACACCAGTAGTTAACAGAGAACAAGTGCCCATTTAAGTTATATTGAAATAGAATATAAGCGATCGAAGAAACGTTCTCGCGTCATATTCACAGAAAGCTTTGAAAGAATCAAGTCATACTGGTCGCAGTTGAAGGTGGTTATACCGGGCGCGTAGGCTATGTCGTACCTGCCTCGGCGCGCTTGCTGCCAGTCCGAGCTTGCCCGACGTCACGGCGCGACACATCATCGCACGCAACTCGAAAACGCACCAACAACGTATAGCGAACTCACATCCAATATTTGAAACAATATTAACATTATATTAGTTAAACTATAGTTTCTTAGTGTTTAAATTATTTGTGAGACCGAACATGCAAGTGTTAACCTCTTTGCTGCTAGCGTGGGCACTTTGCGAAGTCCGAGCTGTGATAAGAACACCTTTAGAGGCATTTAGGCCTTCAGCAGAATTACATTTGAGAAGACCAGATAAACTATCGTTCCTACCCCACAAAAGAATATCCTCGCCACAAAAGGGTGACCTCAAGATTTTATATCAGATCGGGGTAAGTTTTAAAGTTTTCTTTCGCAATCACGATATTTCAGGTGCGGACTTGTGGAACGTGCATGTTGAATTATTTTATTTTCGCGTAATGAAAGTGAGGTACCTACTTAGTTGTTATGTTGGCATTGAAGCTGGAACAACCTTCAGATAATCAAGATTGTCATATGGGTAAATGTTACTAACGTGGCTTAAAACCAATTTGTGCAGTTGTCGCTGAGATATGTCTATATGAATTGGCGCCAAATTGAGTAAATTCATTATTATTATAATGAGTTTAAAATACGTGATTTTAATCACTAGGTTTTGTATACATATACATTTAATCTAATAAATAACACAGAAATTCTGACCAATTAAAAAGCAGTGTTTTGAAGGATTTTTAAATTACCTATTTAATAGATTATAAAATTCGTACCCGTTTTCATCAATGGATGAACTAAATTTTATATTTCATATTGAACGATTGATCTGTACTATATATTTTATACTGAATGATTGATTAATGTGAAGTGTCATTCAATATTGATTGCTTTAGGTGTTACTTAAAATTTAGGTATTACTGTATTATGTGGAAACAGGCATTATTGCCGCTTTTCGATAATTTATTTTAATTAATACATAATATTCAATATTTACGCGTATAGAACGTGATAAAGTGCGATGTAAAATTGACAGAAATGTTACAGGTAGGCACTGTTCGTATGCCTTCATATAGGATTTAACTGTATCCATTTATTGATTAGCTTATCAAGGTTTACTGTTGGACATATGTTTCTCCACAAAACGAGAATATTATTTGTTCCACAAGGAAGCCCTGTGCTGTTCATTTCCGTGGTAGATCTTTAACTAGTTTTCACGACTCCCACTGGATAGTTCGGGTGATGACATATTTTAATTTTAACATCATATGAATAAGATTGTACCGGCGTATTATTAAGCGTGGCGCCATTAACATACATATATTAAGCACACGTGCCAAAATACTTCTGCAAATTAAACTTTGACATTTTGTAATAAAAACAACGTATGTAACTTGTCTGGCCATAAATATTGTTACAACTTTAAAGTTTTTGATTTTTATTCATTTTAATTCATATTTAGAATGCGTATTTGCTGCCATTTTACGCATTCTTTTCGAGGTTAATATTCATCATCGTTCATCATTTCAGCTTATATACGGTCCACTGCTGGGCTTAAGCCTCCTCCGCAATAGAAGGGAAATTGACCTTATTATATCATGCCGATCAGACAGATTGCTATAGGGTTTTTTCCGAGTTTACCTGCTCTTGCATAGGTGTCATATGCGTATTGTATCCCTTAGTCATCTCTTAAGGCACCCACGGGCAAGATAGGGAGTAGTGAATTGTATTCTTACTCCGTCAACACAGAGATACCTAATATTAAAACATAATAATGGAATGAGGTGTTAAATATAGAATAGCTAGCCTTGCACAAAGTGGGTATAGAACCGTCGGTCACTTTAAAGGCATTTTAAAAGCTTGTTGTATATCGTATTCGTACATCGTATTATCGATTACTATACCAACACATCCACTGTCGAAGACCATAAAAGATCGTGGCGGCCGTGTGCTGATAGCGCTAAAAAGGCTGTTACTACTGTTAAAGCCACAATTCGCCGAAATCCTATAAAGATATAAAAAAATGTATCGCAGGAAACAAAGATTCGCGATAGGACTCTTTCACGTATCATCAAACAAGATCTAAAGCTTCCTGCTTATCTTCGATATACAGGACAAACCATATATAAATACCTACCGTTAAAGACAATGGCTCGATCAAAATACTTGCTGTTCCGATACACGTATGAATAGCACAGATGTATCCTTTTCATCAATGAACAATTTTGCACAATCTGCATTACAACAAGTGAAACGACAAAATACACTCATAGTTGCAAGAAAACTTTATAAACAAGAGGTCTACAAAGTGTAATGTGGTCATCATCCTGCGTCGGTTGTGGTTTGGTGGGGTCAAGTCACAAAGTATCATTTTTGTAAAAAAAGGAGTTAAGACTTCAAAGTGTATCAAGAGGTTGTCTTATTATGTCGTGAAAGCTCTTAAAAATTATCTTAGGTTGCCTAGCAAGACTGCACCTGGTTATAAGACACCAACTACCTAAGCTTGGCTTGAAGTCAATGCTCCGAGCTTCATAAGAGCTGAAGACTGAGTCTTCACTAGCTCGAATCTGAAACCCTTGGACTATAAATTATGGTCAGTTTTAGGAGACATGGCCTGCTCTAAGCTAAACGTTGTAATGGACTCGCTTAGGAAATCTATCGAACAAACACTGATTAAATTTCCCATGGAAACAGGGCGTATATATACATATATTTATTGTCAGACAATTTAAAGGTGTACTTATATTAAAGCCAAATGTAGTTTTTTCGAATATAACTCTTTGTTAATTATAGCTGTGACTTTAATTAATAAATATATATAAGTTTTAGTAAAATTACAAATAAAAAATAAAAGCATTTTTATTTGTAACAGAACTTATGGCCAGGCTACTGTGTATATAGAATAGTATATAGAACATATAAGGAATGAGATACTTGAAGGTGTATGTAATAAAAGCTAACCACCAATGTTTGTAGTTGGCTGTAATTACTGAATTACTGTATAGGTATTTTATTAACGTCAATACGTTGCGAGAAATTAAGAATATTTTTTCTTTATTTCTATAAACCCCATGCTTATTATTGAACTGCTGTTTTTGGTGTGGTGATAGAGTAAGAACGTATAATTTTTTATGCCTTTGTTCCTATGAATATTGTAAGTGAAGAGTAAGTAATAAATGCAGATAACTCTAAATTAAATCTTATAACAACACGTATGACGAGTATGTTATAATTGTTCTATTACTTTCCTATTGTGTAGAGTATGTCCAATAAGGTGATGCATATGGACTAAAAGATAAGAAAAAAGAAAGAAGAAAATTAGACCTTTAAATACAAAATTCCTCCAGTGCGAAGGAAATTGGTGTATATAACTTGTCCATCAAATGGATGGCTTATTACGATTGCCGTCGACAGATTCATTCGGGTATCCACCTGTATAAAAAATTGTTTTCTAGAATGTATAGAATAAACCATAACTATCATCATAGAGTTACGCATAACGTAAAATCCAGAAGATGATTAAGAAGTTCCAAGAACGGTGTCGCAACAATTAGCCCAATTGAAGCGATAATCCGTACAATGTCCATCAAATTAATTTTACAAATACGGAGACTCCATGATTAATTTCTACTGAGAAACGGAGTAGAAAAAGAAAAATAATGAGGAATTAAATTAATATACAAATACACTAAAAAAATACGGTTTTATTAGACATTTGGTTATTATTTTATCACGTGCTGTTGTTACGACTGAGCACACTACCCGATATCAGCGTAATGGGAAGCTTCTAATATGTCTTGCCCAATTTTGTGACGGCAAAAGTATAAGTAAAATATAGTATATATTGTAAGTATAGATAAACGAACTGGTTGAAAATTCTTACAAGATTTGACCTAAACGAACTAACAAACAAGCGAGTTAAAGTAAGCAAAAGTATGCACATTCAAGAATCTCGACAACGGATGTGCCAACATATTTCTTAATCGCAAATATCTCAATAAAAATGTTAAAAATGAGCACACAACACAACAACAAATAAGCACTTACGAGTTATAAAAATAAAAGTAGTTCCGGATGTCAGGTCTCGTCAGTTATGTTTAAAAAAACGACGTTAATCATTATTATACTTAATTTTAAAGTTGATTCAAGAATATAATCGCTCTAACCTATGTCCGTAATTACGTTTGCTCAATAATAATCTTAAAATATTGATTGGTTTATTCTAATATAGACATTAAAGACAGGTAGCATAAAATTCAAATCTTGAGTGGCGAAGGTTTTTTTAAATTATATTATGAAATGGTAGCGTTGCGCGGGTGCGTAGGCGCGCGCGTAACACCAGTAGCGGCAGGTGTTCATTCACTCATTCTTATCTTGACAGCGTCGATGACTTACGGCCGAGACACGCTCCCGAGCTGTGTCCTATTTGGTTAAAAAGAATATTTTTTTATATCATTGCCGTTAAGCTTATTTGTAACGGTAACCATCTTTTAGATCGTTCGTATTTTTAAGCTATGGAATGTAAGACTTATCCTTTATTTAAATATGAATAGACGTGTTTAAATTTTAACAAATTTTAAGGGATATTTTTCACTGTAATAATTGCAATTCCGCCATTGTGTAGATGGAAGTCGGTTGGGTTAGTTGTCTGTTGTCTAGCATTCAGTTACACAGCTGGTTTCAAGTTGCCAACTAGTAAATAATATATCAGTTAAGTGCTTACAACATTTGAATAAAAAACCTACAAGAGGGTGTCTGTGATCTGGCCGATGCGACACACCTCTTGAATCGCACTGAGCCCTTTGAAATTCTGAATAACATCTTGAATTGATTCGTTACATAGGTATACCAAGTATTAAGAACTACAATATACATTTAAATGGAAGCGTTCTATAAAATAGTGGATACCTACTATAGAATAAGACCAGTTTTGAATGCATTATGATCATGTCTTTATATAAAATGGAAATTGAATATTTAAATATACAGAATATATAATGAATATATCGTAAAGAAATCTGAGCACATCTGCAAATATAAATCTTCATGATTCTCGCTAGACTTCTAGATTCGGAAGGATATATATTTTGCCAAAGAGTGAATAGTCTAGATTCTAGACAAGGGTATATTGATATTCAAAGTTAGGTAAAGATTAAAGGACAGCGATAGGAGTATAACATTAATCATTCATCCAATAATTCATTATAATAACATCTAAAATGAATGTCTTATAACGATTATCAAGATTTTTTATCTACTTATAAGTTATCTTCTACTCTTACTTAACAAAGGAAGAATATATAATTTGCCCTAAAACGTTCACGTTTTAAATTCCGGATATAAATAATCATCCTTATTTATAAAGATTGACTCTTGACTCAATTTAGGTTTAAGTGCTAAAGGATGCCGTTCTTAAATAAGAGGGGATAATCAAATTTCTTACAGCGTGTTCGTGCGCGCAGTGACAGAATAGAATAATGGAGTTGCAATTTGGTTATAGGTGGCGACAATCGTCTCCTTCAGCGAAACAATTGTTATTCAAAGCATGTTTTAACGAGTTGCAACATTTTATTAGTATTTAAATGCAAGTGAACTCATAGCCTAACTAGTTTAACTGTATCTATATATGACGTTGTAGAAGAAATACATACCTAGATACATACATAGCCGCATGACCGCCTCCCAGAGGTGTAGCTACAGACTACGGAGTACCACAAGCCACTATCCTGACATATTTCCATCGCTTCACTCACACTGATCAAAGTAATAGTCAAAGCATTCTTTGCGCTTACGCATAGGTACTCCTAATGACCTTTCACCAGGACGTCTCGAATTTGATCCAGAAATGTACGGCGTGGTCTAACTTGTGTAACCTTCCTTTTGTAGAGGAAATAACGATCCTTCATTGCAGAATAATTTATCCACACAAGAGGTTATTATTATAGGTTTGGCTTATTTCTAGTATAAGTGCAGAATATCTTCCAAAGTAAATCGAGCATTATCATAATATAAGATAATTTCATTACGCTATCAATCAGAAAAAATAATGAATTCAATGGTTATTAGTTACTAGGTACTAAGCCATAGTTGTATACATATTATGGTGTTTCTGTATCATAAGCTCATCAATCATTATTAAAACATTATTAGGCCTCGACCTCGGCTGACGCACCCTGGTTTTGTGCGAAAACCAATTTCCCATTACGCATTGGATAGTTCTATATTGTGGCTGTGAAATTGGGTCACAAAGTTCAAGAAACATTAATATATAACTTATATAATTTTAATTGTTTCACAATTATATTTACTAAGAGCTATGAAGCTATGTAATAGGTCTACATTTCGGTAGGTTAGATGTTAGAAAATAAATTTGATTGATTCGTAAAATAATTAGTCAAATTATTTTTGTACAAAATAATTTTATCGTATCACTTTAAACTTAAACGAAACTGATGAGCTGTAAAAGGCGCCAATATCGATTTAGTTTTAATCGCATCGTTAAACCAGGCCCAACATATTTCAAGAGAACCCATGAAGTGACAATTAACGCTTCAATCTAAAGCGTTATTTTTATAAAGGCATTAAAAAGAGCTATTAAATTCACAATATCCCGCAAATAGCAGCAATACAATTTTTTGGCGAAGACAAAAAGATAAACAAGCGGACGATGCAGTCGAATGAATCAGTCAAAGCCATACATTTAAAAATCGTAAAACGATGATTGTCCACAAAAAACTTAATTTGGTTGAACATAATGCAGTTTACGGTGAGTTTTTTCATTTAACACTCAAATGTCTGGCGCCTCTTAATTGACATATTAGCATTTCGTGAGTTTTTGTAAATAAATTAATGCTGGTTGATTAATTACTGTGCATATTTTTTTTATTATTTCATATTACATATTTCCAATATAATATTCATATGGACAGGATAAGAAAACAATTCACTACTTCTTGGTGAACATTATATGAAACGACAAAGGCATACAATTCGATAATAACATTGCAAGAATAGAAAAATTTGAAATAACCGACTAGTGTGGCATAGTAGGACAATTTATTGCCTTTCATGAACGTGACTAAGAGTCGCAGCAAAAATAGCTCAAGAAGTTGAATATATGAATAAAAATATATAAAGGTATTACATATTTGGTTATGCTAATGCCTACATCATTTACTCAGGAGATTGTAGCTTTCCGTGCGGTGACGGAGTAAGAATACATTTCACCACCCCCTTGGGGTATACTATGTAGATAACATTATAGCGGAGGCTCGAGCGCAGCACTGGGACAAATATAGCTGAGAAAAAAAAACAAGAAAGATTGTAGTTGTCTTTTCTTTGGACTAGGTGGACTTGTGTGTTAGCTTCATGTGGTTCAAGTCATATTACGTTCACCAATATGACCGCTGTCAATATCTATTTTAATACGCGATATTAATACGTATAAAAATATATGATGTATTGCTTATGTGGATAATTAACATACAAAATAAATAAAAATGACTATTGTAATGACGGAGATACAACATATTTCTCACTTAATAATTAAAATTAAATACTCTTAATTGCCAACAAGATAATTAACGTTATGAAATTAATTTCCATAACCATTTATATGCAGTATGATAGAATAACATACTAATTTATACATACATACGATTATTTTATTTAGAATTAACTATTAGTCACCATTTGGCAGAACTAGGTTTGATACTGAAATGTAGTTCGAAGAAATGCTTTATTATGATAATATCAACATTTCTTCTTCTTATATAGATTCCATCGTTTAGCAAATACCTGGTTAAGATGAGTGTAATTAATCTACAACGTTCTGTTTATCAGACGGTTTCAGACAGGATTTTGTTACGAATTTTCTTTTCCCTGTAGCGATGTTATCTGCTTGCATCCCTTAATCGACTTTTACGATACCTGTAACATCATAATAAACCGTAATTTCAAGTAAATAAAGTCTCGTAATAAAACTATTTTACAGATTTTATCACGTTTGTATTTGATTTTCGATTGCCCGACGTTTCGAAGACTTTACAGCATTCATGGTTATGTGCGGACAGTCGCGTAAACATCCGTAATCATTAAATAAAGTCTTATGTTAAACCATCTGGCTAGTTCATTTTCAAATGCCTATGTTTTCTAAAATTCTAGTTTTATAACAGCTAGTTCTAGCGAGAAGATAATATAATCAAACTGGGTTAATAGATTGAGTATAATAAATATATAATATAGAATGAATTTAAAAACATCCATTCATAAATCCGAAAATAACATGCACATCGGCCTAATAATGGATTTCCTCTTACTAAGTGCCAATTACATACATACGATAATGCAAAAATGTTAGTGTTTAGGAGTGGTAGGACCACACTGTCGACAGTTATCTGTCTACAGCCGCGGGCCGGTCCGTCCGGGGCAGTACCATGCTCTCGCAGAAAATCGACGTCTGAGTAGTAGCAATTTGTTACTGAGCTTCGTTCGGTGAGCGAGAGAGCCGGAAGCCCAACTTTCTTAGGGTGATTGCGTGTGGAGGGTTTTGGTGGTGCCCTTGGTATCACCGAGTCTCAATGCACGCATTCACACTCCCTTCGCTTTCTTCGCGGTAGGCAACGGCCTTGTAAAGGTCCATGAGCGGCAGCAACACTTACCACCAGGTGTACTGTTTGCTCGTTTGCCACCGTTTGCAATAAAAAAAAAATGTTTTCACTGCTTGAATATTAGCATTTTTAATTTAAATGTGGAACGTATAGTTTGTGAATAATCATTTTGCTGATTAGATTTCTGCAATCTTCTCCTTTTCCTTCCTTTCCAACCCTTAAATGTCTCATCACAGTCCTATATTAAAACAGGAGGGTACACTGATCACGACTGATACTATACCACGCTGGTCAGAAGTATTATTATAGGATTTTATTTTGAGCTTCTCTTTTCTTTGGTATGTAATCAGCTTAGATTTTGTAGTAGCCTTTTACGACATGCAAGAAAGAACTTCAACATCTCAGCTCACATAAGTCCCACTGCTGGGCTCGAACCTCATCCATAATGCCAGAAAAATTTATCTACTATATCGCGCTGGTGAAACCTATTGTCTTAGGGTTTATGACAAGTTTTACTTCTCTTATAGATGCATAGATATTAACTGCATATCATGTCGTTTAGTTGTCTTTACTACACCCACGAATAGCAGAAGAGTGTTGAATTTTATTCTTACTCCGTCACTAGAAGGAAGAGATGCGAGAAAGATAGAGAAGCTGAATTATTTTAATTACTGTTATTAAATACTAAATCTCGATTGCTTTAACAAAATATATTTTAAAGCAATTAGTAATTCGTATATTTCATATGCAATTGGACCAACGAGGTTTGTTACTTGTAAGACCTAACATTGTTTTATTGTTAAAAATTATGAAATACTTAGAAGGTATTATAACAAGTTTTTTTCATACTAAGTCAAAATAACCAACAATAATATACAACGACTACGAAATAATGATATAATTTACGCTTCGCTACGGATGGAGAGGACAAAAAGTGTGACAGGACGACACGCGTCACGAAAACTCATCGTAAAAAGTGCTCACAAGAAAACAGAGACACAAACAAAGGCGGACAGTTCAAGGAATGGATATTTTAGAAATTAATTGAGGATTTTAGGGTTTTGATCATCTCTAAGGGAGAATCCAGTTGTGTATTTGTTACGCCTCTTAATACTAAGGTAAAGCGCGAGAAGGTCTCTTTAGATTAATTTCATGCTTGATGAGATTTGAGTTTCGCAAGTGTATGGTGTGACTACACAACCAAACAAGTAACATGGCGAGGTATTAAGACTCCTTAAATTTATGTGCTCGGCTTAACTATTTTTTTATATTCGCAATCTCAAGATCGACAGTACTGGGCATTGGACCAATGATGTATTTATTCTATTACGATATTCACAAAAACATTTTCAAGACTCGCAACATATACTAATATTAATAAGAAGCCCGTCAAGTCAGCCTCTTAAAAGTACTTTAATTTTATGCCAACAAACTCAAGTGTTCTTAAGCGGGATTGCCATGGATGTCTAACTGAGCCCGGCTTCCGTCTCAAAGACAGACCACGTGCGTCTTCAATGGATCGCTCCGGATGCCCTGTCCCACAATAGGCATGTCTGTACCCTATGACATACTAACTTAGAAGTAAAATGACGCGGTTGTATTACAAACGAAGGCGCTTACGTCGTTTTAGAAAATGTTTGAATGCGTCCTGTGTAATATGAGGAAGTGCGCTCCGAGTGAGATTTTCAAGTTCTTTGTGTGAAGTGTTTAAAAGCATTGATTTGAAGTCATTGAAAATTATCTGTTTATTTAAAGGGGTTTTTAAAAATATTCCGATGGGTAAATAATATATCTAATATTTTTATCCTTACCATAACTACTAGTATTAAAATAACCTCAAGAAAGTAACTAATAACAAAACAGTAAAGCAACAACATCTAGACGTTGAAGATATTTTAGTAAAAACGGCAGGGAGGTGTTAGATAGAATTAGGGTTGCCAGGCCAAATCTAATAAGCCGGATAGACCAGTCAGTTTGGTCGGACATTTAGTTCAATAGATGGGACACGTTAAATTATAGAGGATTTTGTGTCTCTATTAATAAGTACGACAAAAAAATCGTATGTAGAATCAACCTTTTTAGATTATTACCATAAATCTTGTTAAATTATAATGAAATATATTAACGTAAAAAGCCTAACGAAAGCGGGACAAGCCGAACATCGTTTATTTTGGTCGGATATACAATCAAAAAGGCTATGTTCGGCTTTACCCGGGCTGGTCTGGCAACGCTAGATAGAATTCCTTTTGACGATTATTATAGTTTTTTTCTATCTATTAATTTGTTTACACAAAAACTATAGATCTGAATTTCTTCAAATTTAGTATGATAAAGTTAATACTCTAGTGATGATGATCTACTACAGAAATATATGTTATACTAGCAGCCCGCCCGCGTTTCGCTTCGATTTCAGTCGCCCTAACCGCATAGTTGCCGTTCTCGTAGGAATACCAAGATAAAATATATATAGCCTAAGTTACTCCTTATATAGACAGCTACCTGGTAGTAAAATATAATCAAAATCGGTCCAGCCGTTGACAAGATTGCCAAATTGCCAATTAAACAAACAGACAAAAAAATTTTAAACTGTATTTTAGGTATAGGTGTCGTGCAAATAACCTTGTGAGCATGCACAAAGCCCAGTATTTTTACACTACAAACAGACACTTCAATTTTATTTATTTGTATAGATTTATGATCATTTTAATCATGAAATATTACATATAAATAACTAGCCGCAGACAGGGTTTCCTAATATAGTGATGTCATAGATTATACATAAATGAAACGTATTCCTGTTTTAAGAAAAAATATGATAATATTCGTCACGGAAGGTCATTACTTAAACCAAATACCTACATCTTTTAGTCAAGTTATATAATGTAATTCATATACTAATAATATAATTCATTATTCAATTTGTTCGTGTCGTGATGTATAAATACAATTCATTACCGTCTATCCTGCCCGTAGGTGTTGTAAAAGACGACTAAAGGATATAATATGAATATAACATATATACAAGATATTGAAAACCTAAAATGAAAGCCTATACCAACTAGTTTGATTAGCGTGGTGTAGTAAGTCCATTTCAGAGGAAGCCGTCTCTACAACAAAAGTGAAATTGAGTCAGCAGTGGGACGTATACGCGAACTGTGATGGTGATAAATATAATTCAGATAATAAAAGTTACATCTTATATAAAATGCCGTTTTACGATATTCGTCCGCGATAAAAACCAAGACTACTCAACTTTAAGATGCTGTAAGCCTGTATGTGATTTGGTCCAACTTAAAAAGAACCAAAAACTTCGAACCATAAATGATCATATTAAGGATAGAAATATGGTCATGTAAACCTTGTTTATATTTAGGAATCATGCGGAGTCGAGCCACTCGGCTAGTAACATTATATGAGCTAGCTAGTAATATCTGTGCCGAGGACTAAGTTTACAATGTTGCCTATTTTTCTTAAGTGTTATAAATCATTTAACTTACTTAAGCAGATAACATTGTTGCAGAAAAATGAAAACTCGAAAAAAAATAACGTATGTTTACCGTCACGCAACAGCTGAACATGTTGTCTGAACGTAACACATTCTAGTAAATATGTTCTTTCATACATGCACTCGAATAATAATTCCTGTCAAAGATATTAAGTTCAACCGTTTTCGAGATTAGTACCAGCTAGATAACTCGATAGACACTATTATCCTCTGTCAGCCTCTCGACGTTTGCTTCTTCAAATGGTTGGGTATGCTTGGTTCAGAGAGCTTTTTGTCATGATTAGTGTATCCTTTCTTATAAATTCTGTAAAAAATTGATAATTGGTATAACAGACATAGCAATTTTATTTATTTGTATATATAAACTTGAAACACAAATAGTACAGTCATGTTTATTTACTTGCAAATGTTTACATTTGCGTGGGCATTACCTTTAGCATGTACATCATTATACAAGTTTGTTTCATAACTGATGGTGTCATTGAACACAATATATGTGTGACAGTGTATATGTGCATGAATACGACTACGGCGCGTGGCCATTCCATTCATGCGTTCGTACTTTTAATAAATCGAAACACGACTCGTTGATGTCTTTTAAACGCGGTATTGTGACGCATACGTACGTTACGCCAACGCGTAACCTTAATTACCAGTTTACGTGATTTATGGTATGTAATAAAATTAAAAAAATATTAAATTTAAATATTTTGATTATAGTTATGTGTTAGGTTAAACGTTTACGAATTGTAATTGCCTTTAATTTAGCGACTGTTTAATTTAACATAATGACCGCTTTAGAACAGTTGATTCTGTTGGTACCAGCTTTTCTAAGATAAAACCACTAGAACCACATAATTTTAGTGAATTGGAGATTTTACGAATATGGGTATAATTCAAATTAATTACATCCTGTTTTAAAACAAACATTTTTGAATGGCCCTAATAATTGACCCCTGCAATCGAGCTGTGGGTTCGCTGACATTTCATACTATATATCATCATCTCAGCTGATATATGTCCCACTGCTGGGCACAAACCTCCTCCACAGTATAAGGGAAGTGACTTTACTATACCATGTCGGTCAGATAGGTTAGCAGGTATAAGGCTTTGTTTCGAGTTTTCCCTGTCTTGAATGAATGTTATATGCGTATTATATCTCTTAGTCGTCTTTTACGACATCAAGGGGCAAGATAGGGAGTGGTGAATTGTATTCTTATTCCGTCACCACACGGACAATTTATATTATATATATGTTACACATATTGCGTTTTATATACATATACGGCACGCGCGTCCAGACCTATTTTGACATGTAAACTAAAGACCTTGTGCTGTAGAGAACTTTGGGCAAACTTTTACTACACAGATGATGTAGTGCTTAAGTGACGACTTTCCATGCCGTATCGATTCCTGTGCGCAATAATTTTTTTTTTTTTTAAATAATATTTTAATTATATTTTTCACATATTGTTCTAAGTCTAGGTGTAACTTGTTTTCATCAACTGTACATTTGTGATGGCTAGTCTCCTGCAATACAAATATTTATTCGTTCATACATGGCATAATCTTTAATAAAAATAAAAATAGGCGGACGTCAGCCGATGTTCAAACTAATTCTTTTATACTTCCCCTTAAACGAAAAATCAAATCAACTTCACATCCTCAGTTTTACGCCGAACATTTTAACATGCATTATAGCCGGAGGTTGGATTAATTGCCGTCGTAATAAACAACATGTGCCTGGAAGCTATGAGGTAATTACTGGATTAGTAATTTGTTCTCGGCTACCAGCTACCTGTGTTCCCGGAATGGTACACAGCATCCGGTGTCCTTCGCCCGGGGCCATAGTATATAATTTATTATACGCTATAATACAGATAACAAGAATCGAACTGTTTATTCATTATATGAGAATAAAAGATTTTTCTAAATGTATATATATAATAATAATAAATGTTTTTACAGTACTTAAAATTATATAATTTTCATATTATTATAAGGCTTTTCTATGAAACGAATGGACTGATTTTGATGGTATTTTCGTTGGTAGATAGTTAATGTAAATATTAAGCAGGTTGTTATATTTCAGATAAAGAATTACGGTTCCATGCAAGAAAATCAATCTAATCAAATGTAAACCATTACTATTAAAGAAATTTGATCATCATCATGATATTGACAGCCTGTTAATATGATAATGATACTACTTGTACTATACTACTTTTCTCATAATTAGGCAGCCCTTAATCGACCTTTTTTTTTGTGGGTGGGCTGCGGTCGGCGCGCCTCCGCAGTCCGCACCACTCCGTCCGGGGCGACAGAGGGGCTTAAGCACGCAACTCCCGCAACCCACCCGAAAACCACGTCGCCTTCGTCGTTGGGCCGATCACCGGAGCAGGGTTACTTGACATCAGTGGTCGGCCTGACGGAATACCCCCTATTGGGGTACCCTCCCATCGACCGACGTCCCCTCCTCGGGGAAGACGTCGGTCTTTCTTCACGCGGTCGGCCTCTCGGCGGGTGACGGACTAATCTCCGGTCACGTCACCCGCGGCCTCGGCTAGGGCGGCATGAGGCGCAGGTAGTTGCGCCTACGCCGCCCCAGTCGCCGGCGGCGGATCTCTTCATCGAGGCTGCGCTCCTCGCGCAGGCGATCCGCCGCCTCCTTCCGCGTGATCACTGTCTCGCAGAAGGCTGCGACCGCGTCCCAAGGCTGCAACCGCAGCTTAATCGACCCTACGACGTTTGGTATGTACGTTTGCTATTGAAGTTGGTGTTGGTGGGTTGTGTGAACCTTAGTTGGTTTTTACGTTATTTACGAAAGGGTAATAGTGGTGACATTGTTCTTAACCTGTTCCCACACGAGAAGTTAGGTCACGCTAAGTTGGTTAGTTAGCAAGTTTGCAGTAATATTCAGCCAAAATAATCAATTGTGCCTACGTATTTGACTTTTAACGTCTAGTTCGGATTTGTTTCAAATAAAAAATGGAATATAAACCATGACGTGAGCGATGCTGCCGGCTAACCTCTGCTATGGTATACCTATAGTAAAACAAGTTTAAATATACTTTGGTATAATTCATATTAAAATTGTGATTAGTTATGTTATTGGTTATTAGAAAGATTAGTTAGACACTAGGATGGTACGATGAGACGCCCTTTCGAGACTTTCTTTCTCCCGGCCGAACATTTTTCTCCAGCGTGTGTGGTATCTGAAGTTTTTCTCCCATCTTATCTCCGTTCAGTAAACACCTATGAATCTAAAAGGGCGATTGCCAAGCCTTCTTTTTATCCAGCGGCAAATATACAAATTAACGGTGTTTATGTTTAAAACTTTAAATATACAAATTAACGGTGTTTACCTGATTCGCTATTCTATCTTTGTGCTATCGCCCTTAACTTATTCAGCTATCCATTGGAAATCTTTTTGTAATTGGCTTCATTGCAGTAGGGGATTAGTAAATTTCCCTGTGGACTTTGCCTGTAGATGGGTCAACTGTCATAAGTGTGGCAACTGTCAATGAGATGGATTTTATCTAATCTTATATTTTTAAAGGAGCAACTCTTGTGTATATATACATATATTTTCAGGATCTTGGAAACGGCTCCAACGATTTTGATGAAACTTGGCATACTACAGGTTTTGCGTCCAAAAAATCGATCTAGCTAGGTTTTATTTATAGAAAATGTTGTTTTGTTGGTGTTTTTAGCAAAACAATACAATGACATTAAATTTTAAAAGAATATGAATACAAATTTCGTTGTCAACATCAAGAGTTACGGTAGCTCAGTTGGGAAGTTGCCCAGTTCGCTTTTTGTTTTGGCATTCAAACAGCGTCAGATCGAATCTCGGTGTTATTATTATTATTCTCTTTTTGTAATTTTTTTATATTTTTTTAATTAATTAATTTTTATTTTTATTAATATATATCTAAATAAATTCGACAAAAATACAACAAAAATATTCCGAGCGAAGTTCGGTCAACCAGATATTAATTTAAAAACGAGCATAAGAACGAAATAGTATAAAATGTTACCTCCTTTTCTTTAGTGACAAAATCTAATCAGAGAACAAAAATTATGCGTGCGCGTATATGATTGGAAAGGTATAGGTTGGAAGGAGATAGGTGTATGAAAAAGGTTGTGGAAGGTCGATGTGGCTAACAAATTATTTCATTAGAGTGGGCGCGGCGCTGGCGGCGCGCGCGCCACCTGTTCGACGGACCGGATACCGCGTCCCCCGATCCTCATACCCGTGCAACACCCAAGGGATTGAGGCTGCGGTTACAGTACCAGCGAACATCACTTTCGTACTCTCTTAACAATTCAGTAGCCCCTTAAGAAATGAAGATTATTTAAGTATCATTTAGATTTGAGTAACAAATAAGTGATTGTGGTATAAGCAAATTGAAAAAAGAAAAGACGGTGATATATGTGATTAAACATTTCATATGCGATTGCACAGATTTTAATGAAAATGTCTGTGTATAATTGAGTTTCAATGGGCCAGTTGTAGCTGAGACTGTGGTCAAGTTTTAGCTTTTTTTATTTGTACGAAATCACATTTGTTGGGACACTTAGTTAAATATAAAGTAGGTATTTTTTGACATAAAAACTGGGTAAGTAATAGCTGAAGGAGTTAATCGAGGCTCAAATTTATCATTCTTTTGACTTGACCTTTTAAATAGCAATAACCCGTTGTACTTGCTTATTAACCTAAATAAGGAGTATATTCAGGTTAGTAAAAAAGGGTCGTAAAACTATAAATACTGTTCATTGTAAATAAAACTACTTTTACGGATTATATCGCGTTTGTATTTGATTTATGATTGCCCGACGTTTCGAACACTTTGCAGCATTCATGGTCACGGGCGGACTAAGGTGTCTCACGTCCAACAAGTAATCGTTATTACAGACATTTACAATTATCTACCCGATACAGAAAATAGTTATAAACTTATTAAATTGTTACCCACATTTTAGTACAAATTTATTGCCAGTGTAAGAAGAAAATGAATCTATATGAAAAATTATATTGTTTATGGTGAGTAATTATTAATTATTAAATTTGTAGCAATTATTATTACAATTTGTTGATTTAAAACTAACAAAACAAATATACTACCACCGGATCGGAACGCGGCCACACTGAGAAAGATCCGGCAAGAAAACTCAGGGGACATGATGCTAAATTAATATTGATTTTTAATTTTAGATGCGGCTTACTAAAAGATTTTTGATTTATAAAATTATCTTTAACCATTATTATTGTGGGTCAAATCTATACAATAAGTGCTCACAGTATCATGCAGTCTTGTGGTGGTCTCTTTGGATTTATTTTTAATTATGTTTATAACAGGATCCCAGCTTGATGGTAATACCCAGCCATCCTCTCTATTGAAATTTTTGTGTTTTTTGATTTCAATAGCCTCGCGTACCATTCTAGGCAGGTATCGGTGTTCCTTTGCGAGGACTTGAGGTTTATCAAACCTAATGTTATGGCGGGAGCGGTCCTGACTATGTTCACAGACTGCAGACTTAGTGTGGCGGCGGTGCTTCACATCAGCTATGTGTTCTTTGACCCGAGTTCTTATGGATCTCTTTGTTTGCCCAATATAAGAGAGACCACAGTCACAGTCAAGTTTATAAACTCCTGCATCTTGTAGAGGTCCTGCATCCTGAGTTTTCTTGCCGGATCTTTCTCAGTGTGGCCGCGTTCCGATCCGG
This sequence comes from Lymantria dispar, assembly GCA_032191425.1. NCBI lineage: Eukaryota > Metazoa > Arthropoda > Insecta > Lepidoptera > Erebidae > Lymantria > Lymantria dispar. The sequence goes on along the minus strand of CM063452.1, from coordinate 21,666,297 downwards.
TGGTAGTATATTTGTTTTGTTAGTTTTAAATCAACAAATTGTAATAATAATTGCTACAAATTTAATAATTAATAATTACTAACCATAAACAATATAATTTTTCATATAGATTCATTTTCTTCTTACACTGGCAATAAATTTGTACTAAAATGTGGGTAACAATTTAATAAGTTTATAACTATTTTCTGTATCGGGTAGATAATTGTAAATGTCTGTAATAACGATTACTTGTTGGACGTGAGACACCTTAGTCCGCCCGTGACCATGAATGCTGCAAAGTGTTCGAAACGTCGGGCAATCATAAATCAAATACAAACGCGATATAATCCGTAAAAGTAGTTTTATTTACAATGTGTAGTGCTCGCGTAAACATCAGATATCATTATATAAATACTGTTATAAAAGATCATCATATTAGCTCATATGGGTCCCACAGCTGGGCCTGGGACTCCTGCGTATTTGAAGGGATTGATATATTATGCCACGCTGTTCAGACGTTTTGGCAGTTATTTCGAGTTTCCTTTTTCTTACATGGATGCATATTATATCCCTTAGTTGTCTTTTACGACACTTACGCATTCTCACTCCGTCACCACAAGGAAAAAGATATTAAATTACAATTTTAAAGATAATATTCTGGACAGATTCATAGTATCTATGTCCATATTCAGAATAATTAGATTAAAAACATTATTTTAAAACACATATTATTAAGAAAACATATACATCCTTACTATATCATATATGTAAAAGTTTGTTTGCTTGTTTGTTACGTTTTTACGCTTAAACCACAGAATCGACTTCAAAAATTCCTTCACCAATGGAAAGCTATAATATCATAGGGAGTAGGTCATAAGCTGTATTCTATCCCGATATTCCAACGGGAATAGTAACTACGCGGGTAAAGCTACTGAAACCGAAGCGAAGCGAGGGCGGATTGCTAGTACAAAATAAACATTAATACATTGAAATATAGGACAGCCACTACATTGTTATATGTAAGCAAGAAATCAGTAACACACTCATTCGCAAAACTAATAATTATTAAACGAAAAATACAGCAAAACCCGGCGTTCACACGGCTGACGTGATTTAAATACGAATAGCAACTACGTTACGGGAAATGATACGCAGTTAAGTGTAAATTTGAATTCAATTGTGATATTTATGCCATATTTCGGAATTCAAACTTATTACACGTTATATCCCTTCAATAAGTAGCCCAATAAACATAAAATCAAAGAATCGTAAACGGAAAGGCAAATTACAGTTCGAATTATCGAATAAAACGTTCAACGCTTACCGCTTGTCGTATAAAGCAGGACCTTTTCAACACCATTTTACTTTAAATTGGATTTTAAGCTGTATGACTTTAATAATAAAGTAGGAATTTCATTTGTGTTGCATTCTTGCAAATTGTGAATTTAGATGCGCACGATACTTCCTTTGCAACTGTCGCCCCCAAGCGATGTTCGTGTCTCAGATTTCGCAGTTACTAAAATGTACAAGTATCCAAAAATCTTTATGCATACATGAATACATTTACTGGCACAGATGGCATGAAGATTTATTTAATCACCTCCAGTGAATTAGGTTATTTTAGGTTCAATTGCATAGACGACGGAGTGTAAGTACTGACATTTAATGCCAAGTGTCATGGATTCGAACCTACCTTTGTGCAATCCACAAATGATTGCTCCAAATTTGGGTGTTATTTCGACTAAGGGATTTAATAAGCTTATCCTTACTTAATATTATAAATGCGAAAGTAAGTTTGTTTGTTACGCTTTCACGCTTAAACCATCGAACCGATTCTAAAAATTCTTTCACGAATGGAAAGCTATAATATCAAGGAGTAGCATAGGTTATATTTTATCCCGGTATTCCCACGGGAACGAGAACTACGCGGGTAAGGCGACTGAAACAGAAGCGAAGCGAGGGCGGGTTGCTAGTAAAATATATGCAAGAGAAAGAAAACTCTATGCCAACACGTCTGACCAGCGTAGTGTAGTAGGTCAATTTTCCTCCAATAATAGAGGAGGCCCGAGTTTAACAGTAGCACATATATGGGTTGAGATGATGAAGTTAATAATATCACTGAATGAGAAAGAAAACATGAATTATTTTAACCTATTAAAGCGATACATTTTTCAACTCTAATCTCATTCAGCATGTATGGTAGTAGATAAATTTCATATCCTTTGAGAAGAAGAACACACTAAATATTTGGACGCATTTGACTTTTAAGAAAGTTTCATATTCATAGAGATCCCTATGACACAAGAGTACTTCAAATATATTCCTTTGTAAGTGAGGTTGTTTTAAAAAAAACACCATATGTAATCTATATTCTATACTAATATATAAAACTGAAGAGTTTGTTTGTTTGAACGCACTAATCACAGAAACCACTGGTCCGATTTGATAAATTATGTCAGTGTTAGATAGCTCATTTATCGAGGAAGGCTTTAGGCTATATATCATCACGCTCAGAGTAACAGGAGCGGAGCACCAATGAAGAATGTTTCAAAATCGGTTTTTTCCTTTTGAGTTTTCGCAAAAATCATGTGTCAGAATCGTATCATTCAAAAATATTTTCAGCTTCTACGTAAACAAAGTCTTAGGTTAAAGTTAGCGTTAGTCCAAAGTATCTATACCACGCGGACGAAGTCGCGAGCAGAAGCTAGTAAATAATAATGCGTGATCGTCTACATATTTATAGGTTATAAAATAACGACATGCGACACTGTTAAACGACAACCGTCACGTCGTTCTGTACACATTCAAGTTTGCAAAACATCCTTATTCTACTTCCCGACACAAGATCGATGTTAATAATGTTTAACACGAAATGTGCGACGTAGTACTATTGTGTTATTGTTCGCCTTATTAAGGATTCAAAAGCGTCCGAAAAGTGATTTTCTTACAATCGGCATTAGCATTCGGGCCGTCGCCGAAACTCCGTTAAATAAAGGCAAACTCTTGACGCAGTAAGTCAACAACCCGTACAATGTATGTGGGTATACTCTTTGTTTGTGTAACAAAGGGCTGTATCCGGTGTTTGGAAGATTCCAACCGAGGCCATTTCCGCGAAATCTATCGCAATACACAAGAAACGGGAAGCATATCCGGAATAACGAAAAAACAAACTTTTTTTCACACCTATGCGCTAATAGGGTTGTCCAACTGGTGACCTGAATATTAGACATGATTATTTTACTTATTTTATTACTTGCTATGTGTCCGTGCTTTTGTGCGTGTTAGCTTTGTATTGGCCTTTTCATAGTTTTCTATCCTCTAGTTATTCTACAAATTCTTAAATCTGTGGATACGACTACTCTCTGCTATCGTTATTTTAATCTTTTAAGCTTTCTTGATAAAAAGCTACCCAAGGCAAGTTTATTATATAATTTAAACTTACTATGGTTACCTACCTAATTCGGAATAGAATGTTGAAGATCAATATTCATAATTTGCCTGCCCTCATCCCACGCTTAAGTGCAGTCGGCACAACATGTTCTTCCTTCCTTCTATTCTTCCAACCTTCTATCAGCCGTCATATCTTTCACACATTCACACAATCCATCCATCTCTTTTTGGTATTCCCATGCTTCTTACATTCATCCACAATCAAATCGATAACCCACTTTGTCACATGCCTTTCACCCCTTCTCAACACATCTCCATACCAAGACAATATCGCGCTCCTAATCTTCTCTATCACTGGTGCCACTTTCAGGCTTCCGCTAATATACTCAAATAAAATGTAATATTGTTCTTGAATATTGTATATGAAATAAATTGAAAATGCAAGACAACACGTAAATTGAAGAGGAATTGCTTAAAAATTTATCTAGGCACATAATCAGTGACATATAGGTTAGGTGGAAGTGATGATTCCATGTGCCTACTTGTATTTTTTTCCTATTTCCGAATTAAAATTTAATCTAGCCTATATCGCCGGATCCAATAAATATAACTTATGGATGTGTGTATAACAAAAAGTAATTATCTTTGACACAAATAAAACTAGAACTGCTATAAATAAGCGACACAAAAAATATCAATCGGATGTTGATCGTTTCTAATTAAAGACAATAATTTATAACAAGCAATAATAACTTAATTACAGCCGGCGTAAAGGCAGTAGCCCTGTGAGTTGCCCGCAGAAAAAAATCTTCCCACAGCTAACAGGTTGCCGAATGGCACGTCTTCCGGGCGGAAGTACGACCGATGGTCCTTTTCGACACAAAAAAAATTATGAATGGATGCAGAGCGCACATGTTCATATTGTGATTCGTTTTTGGAACGTTATGATTAACATCGATTTCACGTCGTACCTCATAATAATCTCTTTTATTACACACCCTACGAAAGCAGGTGTATTTGGAACACCTTCCTCATTTCCCACGCTAACTTCTTTTGTGGTCATGATTTATTTTTTCTGTCATCGGATTCTCTGTCCTCCCAAATGTATTCGTGTATATATCACTTGCAAAGCGAGCTGAATATCAAACAGTTGCAATTTTGATTTGGTGCATGGCTATCGAGTAGCGGATGCAGACTTTGAATATTTTCTTTAAAAATATATAAGAAGATGATTGTAACAGTATGATGGCAATGAGGAAGTTCTATAGGTGAATGTTATTATATAAATTTACTTTTAAACTTGTCTATATATCTTACATACGCCATTGCCATACACTATTTGATAATTGTAATTTCTCGGATATATATTATTTATTTTTATTTTTGTAGTTGATATACTCGTATGTCCTATCCTTGGATATAATTTTTGCCCACATTGATATATAATTGAGGTTAAACCACAAGATCATTGAATTGTTATAGTTTTATTTCGAGTTTTTCTTCTTCTATAAAACCAAGTATCCAAAGATGTAATTAAGATGATTTCGTTTATTTTTCAGGGTTCAGAGGAGGATTTACCCGATTGTCGGCCACGTCAAGTATGCAGTAAAGTGGATCTATACGATGCGACGCAACCCTGGATTGAAAGGAAGTGTCGATGTTTAGGACATCGACCATGTTCTAGGTGAGTTCCTATATTCATTTTATTCTGTGAATTACAACAATGGCAGCAATGCTAACAGAAAAGTTGCTATTAATTATGGCTTATACTAGTTTGTGATCGAGTATTAGGCACTCATCCAACTGTACACAATTGTATGACTGCGACTTTATGCTATTTCAAATTCTATGAGGATTACATTTATGCGTAAATAAAGTTATTTATATACATAATGATTTCTGATATTTACGCGAGTACTTATTATATTTATATTGTAAATAAAACTACAGATTTTATAGCCTTTGTATTTGATTTTTGCTTGGCCAACGCTTCATTTTCATTTATACACAATCTTCTAATATAGCATTACATTTTTACATAAAACTTTATCTGTTCGATAAGATTTTTTTTGGACAGCAATATCCACATGAAGTAATATATTTCTGTTCAACGGAGAAGATATAAGAGTTCAGTTATAGATAGTATAAAACTTTTTCTTGTGTCAGAATCGATCTCATAACATAGAATTAGGTTCATTTCGACTTTTCTTTCTCTTGCAGTAATGATGTCTCCTTACGTCCTTTGATTATATTGCATGACTTCCACTGAATAGTACAGGGTAGTACCCGTTATGCTCTTAATTTGTCGTCAACGGAAGAATATGCATTGGCAACGGATTTCTTAATATTTCATAATATATAGTAGATATTAATTGGTGCCGGTCTTTCGTGTGTGACATTTAGGCAGTGGGCCTCGGATGTTCTTCAAGCTACTTCCTGATTAAATTTAAAATATGAATATTATGTTGATTAATTGGAACTACTCAATCATCAGTAGTACTTCCTCGAATTCTAATCAATGAGATTACTTAATTACATTGACTGCACAGATGGCGTAGTGGTTGAGATACCTCGTGGGTTTCCCATGCAGAACGATATCTTGTGCGATCCACAAATTGTTGTTTTGAGTGCGGTTGTAATTAGTGTCTGTTAAATTGTATGTTTATAATTATAAAGCCACCCGCAGTACAATGATTATTTTCTTAGAAGTTATCCTTTATATATATATATATATATATATACAAACTTTACAAACATATTACCAACAAACACAAATTAGACCTAGATATTCAGAACAACAATTTTTAAATCACATAAAGTATTGTCCTTTTTTTGGAGGGTGGGCTACGGTCAGCCCACCATTCGCCCGGCTCCGTCCGGAGCGACAGAGGGGCGCCATGCGGTCACGTAACCTACCCGCAACACGTCGCCTTCGTCATTGGGCCGACCATTGGTGCAGGGTAACTTGTAGTCAGTGGGCGGCCCGACGCAATATCCCTAGAGGAATACCCTCTTCTCGACCGACGTTCCCCCGTTGTTTGGGAACATCGGTCGTCGTCGCGCGGTCGGTCTCTCGGCGGGTTACGGACTAATTCCCCGGTAACCCGTAGTCTGGACTAGGGCGGCATAAGGTAATCGCACCTGCGCCGCCCCAGTCGTCAGCGGCGGTTCCCGTCGTCGAGGAGGCGTTCCTCCCGCACGCGCTCCGCCGCCTCCTTCTGCGAGACTACTGCCTCGCAGAAGGCTGTGACCGCGCGTCCCAGTTCCACCACCAACACTATCGCTCGGCAGCGTCAGGTCGGCGAAGTATTGTCCTGCTTGAGAATCAAACCATTGACACTTGGCTTAGTAGGTCAGTATCTTAACCTTTACGCCATCTTACACAGATAATGTTAATCATAAACAAAGATAAGTTATAAATATAAATAGATAAGTTTCTTTGTTTATTATATTCTCACATAAAGCGCATAATAATTTATATTATTGCGATTTTGATCAATGATTTGCTTGGCTTCTAAATATCATATTAAAGTGAATGGATGCACCTCGAGGCCACTAAATCCTATTTATGCTTAGCGTTTTTCATTTTGAATGGGTTTAGTTTTTGTTAATTGTACTTTGGTGGCAACAATTTAAGATAGTGCTTCATTTTTTAGTTACCTACAATTTAAAGCTGAACAGGAGCACAAAAGAAACTCTACGCTCAACAGATTTTGTACAGTTTCGTTGCCAATTCTTTAAATACTTAAATCATTGCGACTTATTTTGGAGAGTTTTGTTTGCTTTTATTAATTACATATATGTATAATAATTAGATAATGGTGTAAGTAGCGATCTTCCGCGTTAAGTGTCTAGTATTAGATTCGCAAGACGATTATTCATGAGACTCGCAAGTGGTTAATCCGAATATAACTGTAGATTTTGTTTATTAATTTTAAGTTTATAAATTACCGTGGGCTGCCAAAGTATGAATACGATTAACCACTCATCATTTTACCCGTAGATGTCGTAAAAGACGACTAAGTGATTGCATATAACATCACATACATCTATAGATGCAAGAGATGAAAAACTTGAAACAAAACCCAAAAACGTGGTCTGATGAGTGTGATATAGTGAATAATTTTCCTTCCTATTATGGAGACGGCTCGAGCCCACCAGTGGGACTTATAAAAGCTGAGATGAATAAATAAATGATGAAAAGTGCTTGTTCGTTTAAAATTAAACAGACAATTTTAGAAATAAATTAAACTGTACTGTAAAATGACTGATCAGCGACAATTTTACAGATACAGTATGTAATTTTCTTTTGGTCATCAATATTTCAACATGAATGATTCACCTTATATATTTATTCGCTATAAATATTAACTAAATCCATTATTATTATATGTTTCAGTGATCTAACAGCGGATGACAACCGTACATTGGCTGACAAAACTACTCTGTACAAGACTTGTGACCCAGTTAAAAGATTACCGAAATGTCGATACTTCAAAGATGCGGCCTGGATAATATACTCATTCCCCGACAGTAATGCAACACAGCAAATCGTCAATTGCCATTGTCCAAAGTTCTCAGTTACATATTTGTTAAAGAAATTACCGCATACGACACCTAGCGGTCAACAGGGGAACCAGTACCAGTTTGCGTGTTCCCCGCAAAGCGTGAGTTCTTTAAACTTTTACCATTGTCATTGTAGTTTTGGCGCACGATGTTAGAGGGCAGTAGTAGATACATTGTTAGATATAGATATATATTTTTGCTTACAAAAAACAATCTTCTAATTACTTTATTATAATGTAACTACTGATTAGATCAGGTCTTACTTAACCAAATTGTTGTATTAGAGATATTAAGAATCAATCTCGTAACTTAAGGGGATAAGTGGACTTGGTGCGTAATAATTTTATTTAAGTATGTAAAAATGCCGCGTTGTGATGAAGTGAGAATATAATTCCCTATTACCTTTCATACCCGTGGGTATCGTAAAAAACGACTGGAGGATTATAATGTACACATAACATGCATGCAAAAAAAGGGAAACTTGAAATAAAACTCTATATCAACCCGTCTGACCAGCATGGTTATAGGTCAATTACTCTCTTATAAGCGGCAGCTTGAGCCTAAAGCATTAGGGAGGAAGCTAGTGCTCAGAAGTGAGATGATGATGATGATATATTCAAAAAACATTTTTCTTGTCATATTTCTATTTTACTTTTTCATCAAAAAACTATAAAAACATAGATAACTTCAACCGTCACGTATAATTATTTATTATTAATGTCTATTTCATATATTAATTTTAATTTAGCCTAAAATTTTAAAATAAAAATATATTCGTTACTAAAAATATTTTCTCACAATTAAATTCAACATCTTATATATGTCACCGGATTATTGTACGAACCGTTAGTTTATAAACTACCGATAGATTGTGAACGGACACTAAAATTTACAATCTAACGTTTATATATTCGTAAGATTATAAACTGACTATGTTCAACCGTCAAATTGTGATTTTAATACTTTTAACCATCAGTTCAAAAAGAAATGATCCAATCACAGCACTGTCTTACAATTTCTCGCCTGCGAATTTGTGAACCGTCCTCTGATTGGTTGGCGTTATAGATAGCATGTGTTCGTGTGCATAGAGTTACAAACATAATTATCAGCAATTAAAAAGCTCATTGTCAGCAAATATTAACGTACATTATTAAATACAACCAAAAAACTGTTTTTAATATCTTTAAATTGATGTAATGTAGTAATGTCGCTAAAATAATAATGGCGGCGGGACAGCGTGTGAAAACAATGATTCGTTGAACCAATCAGCGTACACTTTGCGTTTTGTTCACAATTTGACAGTTGAACATAGTCAGTTTATAAACTTACGAAAATATAAGCGTGTATATATATATACATATATATATATATATATATATACAATATTATATTCTTACAGAGATTACGCTGCTCAAGAAAGGAGCCCTGCAAATTATTCAGTGCAAGGCGGCGGCATGAACAAATTGACGAGGTCAACGCGAATACAATCTGCCAATGTCCTCGAGGCCACACTTGTCCTAGACATCATACAGAAACGGGCGTATTAGCGGGCATCACTTATGCGGCGGAGGACATTCGCACATATCACGGTTACTGCATGCCAGAGCCTCCGCCGGACGCCTATAGGTTTGTAGGTGATAAAGATTGAAAAAAAAAAAGTGATTACCAGCAATTCTCCTCATAACAGTGTGATACCCAATAAAAATGTACCGAAAACTGTACATTCGATGGAGTGAATACAACGATGTTGGCTTTGCTCATTACCTGTTTAGTACAAAAAGTGTTAAGCATGTTTGGTTTTTATAATAACGACTAATACAGTGAATTTTATAATAGACTGCTTGTAGTCGTGGTCTTCGATAACTAGATAACTTTGTGTTTGTGTCAATCGCACGCTAGTCTAACAACGTGATGCGACATAACTATTGCCCAAAAAACACTGGGCAAAAATACAACGATATTAAGTGATACATGTTGTAAATAATTATATTTAAGTTCATTCTATTCTGCCTTGTTTTTGTTATTACCGTGTAAATAATTTTTAGTGTAGGCCGAATCATTCCAAACGTTTAGTTTAAATTATTATTTTACATATTTGAATTTTATACTTGCCATACTTACGTAGTTTGTTGCGTTTGTTCTGAGTCTTCCATTCCAGTCAAGGAGACAGAGTTATGTTCATTGTTTTGTTTATGTTAACAAATTATATGATAATGATTACTATAGTTAGAGAAAACGCTTTATTAGATATTATTTTTGATGTTCTACGTTTTGAATAAGTTTCGATATATAACTGGGATCTAAGTCTGTCAACCTTAATGAGATTTTAATGGTGACTTCAAAAAAAGAAAGTTATGAAAGACATCATATTAGTTGAATATTTTCATTTTAATGTATAGTATATACGGGCTCTGTTTTACTGAAATATGTAGTTTTGTCGAAATACCACTATAAAAGTTGATAAATTATATAATACATGGATAAAAATTAATAAATACAGTTTTACAATAAGTTTTTTATGACACTTTTCCATCTTAACTTATTTTTCGAAATTATTAAGAATTTATGTATTTACTGTCACTGCTTTAAATTGGGTCCTAATTTGCCCAAATCAACATTTAAGATTTTGCAGAGAGTATTCCTAAAGCTGTATCTATGTAAATATGATAGTGTTGATTTTTGTGTAAGGATACCCAAAATATAGTATGTCTTCCTTTGTTTTATTATGTATAGATATTAATAAGTTAAATTATTGACAAAAAGAATAAATGTTTCGATATTATTTTATTTTAGTTTTATTTTTCATTTTATTTATCTCCCAAATACAAACCAAAGTAAGTCAGCAGCCTTCTCGATAAAGAGATATTAGCCTACGTGCTGATCAGACCATACATACAAGGTTTTACACGGTTTACATCGTTTAGTTGTCTTTTACGACGACTCCGGGAAAAGATCTTGACACATCATCATTCATCATCATTTCGGCTCATATACGTCCCACTGTTGGGCTCGAGCCTCCTTTACAGCAGAAGGGAAATTGACCTTATTATACCATGCTGGTCAGACAGGTTGGTATAAGCTTTTATTTCGAGTTTCTCTTCTCTTGCATAGATGTTATACGTGTACTATATCCCGTAGTCGACTTTTACAATATCCACGGGCAAGATAGTGAGTGGTGATTTGCATTCTTACTCCGTCACTACAAGAAAAATATAGTGATACATATACTTAATCCGTCACTAGGATAGATATTAATTACAATAGTAATAGAGAACGACGACTGCACCCATTCACACTTCCTTCATTTTCTTTACGGTAAGACATCTGTTTAGTAAAAATCTATAACGGCAGTATCACTTACCATCAGTGTGCCTACTCTTAAATCTCGATTCCAATCCTAAATCCAATCGCAGCTCGAATTTGAGCAATTTGGTACTCTTGAAAGCGACACTAGCGCACGATTGGAATCAAATGCGGTGGATTTTTTTTAAACTAAATGAATTCGACTCTCGTCGATTAAGTCAAATATTTGCTACTCCCAGCGAAATTGGAATTGATTTCAAGGGTAAGCCCACAGGTGCTCGTTTGGTACTAATAACAATAAAAAAACCGAAGCGACGACGGGTCGATAGCTCATAAATAAGATAGTATTTATCCTGTCGACCGTAAATCGAACGACGTTTACTATTATACATAGGTCTCCTCAAGGGGGATAAAGTCATAATCGCCTCGCTTGGAAGTCACATAATTAATCTTAGTTGATGCTACAAGTTTCGCACGAGAGTGCTGCTGCCAATTCTTCAGCCACTTTTTAGATAATAATTATATTATGGGCGATATTAATATGAAAAACAATATAAGTAATTATAGGTAAGTGGTAGGACCACACTGTAGACAGTTGTCTGTCTATAGCCGCGGGCTGGTCCGTCCGGGGTAGTACCACACTCTCGCAGAAAACCGCCATCCGAGCAGCAATTTGTTACTGCGCTTCGTTTGGTGAGCGAGAGAGCCGGTTGCCCAACTTTTGAGGGTGTTTGCGTGTGGTGGGTTTTAGTGATGTCTTTAGTATCACCGAATCACATTGCATGCATTCACACTCTCTTGACTTTCTTCGCGGTAGGCAGTGACCTTGCAAAAGTCCATGAGCGGCAGCAACACTTACCATCAGGTGTACTGTTTCCTCGTTTGCCACTGTTTGCAATTAAAAAAATACAAGTCAAAAAAGTATTCCGTGTGGTGAGGGATTAAGAATGCAGTTCGCCACCCCATGTCTTAATCGTGGGTGTCGTAAAAGACGACTAAGGGATATAATATCTACGAAAGAGACTGAAAGCTCGATATAAAACCCTATACCAACCCGTCTGGCCAGCGTGGTATAGTAGGTCAAGTTCTCATCTATTGTGGAGGAGGAGTTAGAGGAATTAAAGTGCCTCACAATTATTAAAGAATATCGTCGCAGCATACAATTGCGTAGATCATGCTATCAGGCGTTGAGTAAACAAAATTATTAAAACTAGAAAGAAAACTAGTTTTATTAAGCGAAAGAAGCAAGGTAACGCATTTGGTACACACGAAAGATACAAATAGAAATTTAAAAAAATAAATTCAAGATTCGTCGCTTAGATAGAAAAAAAAACATACACACACACAAAAGTAAAATGATTTTATAGATGACATTCCTTGCCTTGCGATAGTCCTAAAAGGTATCGCTCAACATTTGGCAGGGAAAACCTCTCGTACTGTTTTTTTCAGCTTAACCGTGTTATGACTAACTAAAGTGATTAGTTTATGTTAAGGTTTTAATGGTTCAGATTTATCAAATCAGAATGCAAATATTCGATTTTTCACAAATATTATTATGACAAGGCGACTATATCTTTATTGGGACAAACACTAAACTATAGCGAACTAGAATGTATATTGTAAGCTTCTTCTAAATGTCGTTGTCCTATATTATAGAATAGAAATCTGAAGCGAGCATTGTCTAGAAGACAAATACAGTAAACTGTAATAGAATTACAGTTTCATCTATTGCTTTACCCATGTGAACCTAGAGTATAGGTAGTTTACTTTTCCAAACTTGGCTACTTCAAACATTAGGTATGCTAAGTGAAATTTACTTAAAATAATTATCAAGGTATGGGGTTTATATCATTTCTGGGTTGTAGTGTCAAAAAGTCGTATGTCTCCTTAAGAAGGACCTGTTCCCGCAGCGAGCGGAACACACACCCCCGGTCATGGCTCCGCCAGACACTGACCGGGAGGCCGACGACGACAGTGTTCCGCCCATCACGGAACCCGAGATGGGAGTGGCGGTGGCGCGCATGTGCGCAAAGTCCACCGCCCCCGGGCCCGACGGTGTTCCTAACCGCGTGTTGGGCCTGGTCCTCGACCACCTGGGTCCCCGCCTCAGGGAGCTGTTCGACGCGTGTTTAGCGTCCGGACGGTTACCTGGGTGCTGGAAGGAGGGAAGGCTGGTGCTACTGCCGAAGCCGGGATGGTCTCAAGGGTCGCCTTCGGCCTACAGGCCTATCGTGCTGCTCGATGACACGGGCAAGCTACTGGAGAGGGTGGTAGCTGCCCGCATCGAGCGGCACCTCGTCGGCACGGGGCCCGATCTGTCGGACGCCCAGTTTGGGTTTAGGAAGGGTCATTCGACGAGTGCGGCTCTATTGCGCCTGAGGGCCGTGGCAACTGAGGCCGTCACCGGTGGGGGAGTGCTGTTGGCGGTGTCCCTAGACATCGCCAACGCATTCAATAGTCTGCCATTCAGCTGCATCAGGGAGGCGCTCCGGTATCACGGAGTGCCAGCTTACCTGAGGCGGTTAGTGGCAGACTATTTGGTGGGGCGCAGCGTCCTCTGTACCAACCCAGCAGGGGACGTTGTGCGAACGCCCATGACGTGAGGTGTCCCACAGGGGCCGGTCCTCGGACCCACCCTGTGGAACATCGGCTACGACTGGGCGTTGCGGGGGAGCCTCCCGCCCGGGCTGGGCGTGATTTGTTACGCCGACGACACGCTCGTCACAGTCCGCGGTGGGACGCTAGAAGAGGTGGTAAGCCTGGCGACCTATGGCACCGAAGAGGTCGTCAGGCGGATCGAGGCGCTGGGGTTGAGGGTCACCCTGGACAAGACGGAGGCCCTCTTGTTCCATGGGCGCCTTATGAGCCCTCCCATCGGCGTCTCGATCACCGTCCACTCGGTTGACATCAGCATCCGGGCCCATATGAGGTACTTGGGCCTGGTGCTCGACGGGCAATGGTGGTTCCGGGAGCATTGCCGCAGGCTCGCTCCACGGCTCGTCGGCGCGGCGTCCGCCCTATCGTGGCTTATGCCGAACGTGGGCGGACCGAGCGCTACGTGCCGACGGCTGTACACGGGGGTCATCCGGTCGATGGCCCTGTACGGCGCACCGGTGTGGGCGGGGTCCTTGACCGTCCGACTTAGGGCCCTTCTGTGGCGACCACAGAGGGTCATGGCGGTCAGGGCCATCCGCGGATACCGCACGGTGGCGACGGAGGCAGCATGCCTATTGGCCGGGACTCCCCCGTGGGACCTGGAGGCGGAGATGCTCGCCGGATTGTATCGGCGGGTGACGGGGGTACGAGCGGAGGGCGGTAATATCTCGTTAAGGGAGCTCACCGCCTGGCGCGTCGACGCCCGCCGAGACGTCATTGCCCGTTGGGCAGTCCGGCTGGAGAGGCCTCGGTTCGGGGTGCGAACCGTGGAGGCCTTCCAGCCGGTGCTGATGCAGTGGTTGGAAAGGCGGCACGGGGTGCTCCCCTTCCGACTAGTGCAGGTGTTGACGGGGCATGGGAGCTTCGCCAAATACCTGCACAGGGTCGTAAGGAGGGAGAGTACACCGTCCTGCCACCACTGCGATTGCGACGAGGACACGGCGCGCCACACGCTCGAGGCCTGCGCGGCTTGGGCAGTGCAGCGCCGTGAACTCGTCGCAATCATCGGTGCCGACCTGACGCTGCTGGCCATCGCTAGGGCGATGGTCGACAGCGTCGGGAATTGGGACGCGGTCGCAGCCTTCTGCGAGACAGTGATCTCGCAGAAGGAGGCGGCGGATCGTCTGCGCGTGGAGCGCAGCTTCGATGAGGAGATCCGCCGCCGGCGACTGGGGCGGCGCAGGCTCAACTACCTGCGCCTCATGCCGCCCTAGCCGAGGCCGCGGGTGACGTGACCGGGGATTAGTCCGTCACCCGCCGAGAGGCCGACCGCGTGAGGAAAGACCGACGTCCTCCCCGAGGGGGGCCGACCACTGACGACAAGTAAACCTGCTCCGGTGGTCGGCCCAACGACGAAGGCGAGGTGGTTTTCGGGTGGGTTGCAGGAGTTGCGTGCTTAAGCCCCTCTGTCGCCCCGGACGGAGCGGTGCGGAGGCGCGCCGACCGCAGCCCACCCACAAAAAAAAAAGGGAAATTCGACAGATATCACACACTAATTAGAAGCGCGCCTATCCTTATGAAGGTGTTTGATTATAATACAATGTGACGCCATTTCTTTTTATTTCGGAAATAAAGGCACTCAAAAACACCCTATTCTTAAGTATGATTATCTTCCAAAATGGTAGGGACTACAACTGTTATATTATATTGTCAGAAGAGTTATCATAAAGATTTATTGCAAGTGTATTTTTTATTTTGATAATTCCCTTAGTCGTCTCTTACGACCCATCTCGGCAAGGAAGAGATAATAATATATAGAATTTTAAGGTTATCAAATTGCATATTACAGTTATTATTCTGTTGTAATAAAACGTGGGGCTAGGTGTTTATAATAACAAAAAAATGCTATCCAATAATGTAAACGGTTTGACTTTAGTTTTTCTTCCATAAATTAATACAATTTGATAAGAAGTTATTGAATTCATCGCCGCTGTGGGTACCACAAAAAACGGCTTAGTATAATAACTAAAATTCCACAACACAAAAAGAAAACGGTTATGCTTTTACGTTCAAGCATTACCGTTTCTGTGTTATCATTTCGCTATCAGAACGTGACTATAACAGATTTGTAAATTCACACAAAAACGGAACGTGGCACTTACATTTTTGGATTACATATTAATCGTCTAAGGAATCGGAATAATAATTCATTGCGATAACAGCGTACGTTTTATAGCGCGAAATAACTAGTCACGTATTGTTTAAATTTAAAAACATATTTTAGTCTGACTCTTTGATTTCGTGGCCTAAGTGATGATACAATAATTCAAATCTTAGTTTGAAGGAAAATAATTCTTAGAATTTTCAAATTCTTAAGTACGAACTCTGGAATTGTAGACTAGATATTACGTGCAACCAAATTTACACAAAGCAGGGTGGGTATTGTACACCGATATCTCAGTCTTTAATCACAGACGCAAAAAGAGGACTGTTATAAGTTTGTCGTGTCTTTATTTGTGGCATTATAGGCCCTAAACGAATGCGACGTCATTATCAACATGACGTGTTTTTTTATTTGAAACCTGACGTGATCGCGACGATTCTTAGCTACAATTTATGAATAACTATTCAGTCTTCAATCATGAATATCTATTCAAGCTCATCAACTATTTTTGTAAGCTGCCGTAGGAATCTTAAACATAGCATAATGGGTAATTGCCTTACTTTAAAATAGATGTGATTTTACGTTTGAAAGTACCATGTATCTAGTAAACAGCATTAATGAACCTTTAGGGCAAAGTATAGCCCTTTCTTGGGGGTAAGATCTAGACTGAGCTTAGGTCGACGCATGGGCTTACTTTATATGACGACGACGTCGACGCATTGTCTTAGGTGACATATAACAAAGCTCATGGCCTGAACATAGCTCACACACGTTCAATATTTTGATGTTTTGAACTTTTTAAAGAGGACTTTTTTCGTAGACGAGTCTACGAAAAAAATCAATAGACATATGACATGTAATCTATATATATAAAAGAAAGTCGTGTTAGTTACTACGTTTATAATTCAAGAACGGCTGTACAGATTTGGCTGAAAATTGGTGGGGAAGTAGCTTAGAACCAGGGGACAGACATAGGATACTTTTTATCCCGTTCTTCTTCTTCTTAATCGCAATGAGCTACTTTTTATCCCGTTCGATCGCGTTCCCGTGTGACATGGCATAAAATGTCAAATAGATTTTATTTTGTTTCTGTTTGTCCATTCGGACGGGCAAAGGAATCAAAAAGCATACAGCCAAGTCTGATACAATTTTCTTCATATTATTTAACATTTCTTTATATAGAATAGCTTATTTATAGTCATGTCCATCAGTAAGTCAAGTCGTTACCATTAATTAGCCGCTGTAAACCTAATTATTTGATTTCTCTGGGAATTACGGTAGAATATAAAAATACACGTAAACCACTCGTATATCACATTCCTTACATACCTTAACTGTCTTATATTAAATAAAATATCAGCAAAATTATTCAATGTAACTGTTCAATGCACATTGAACATGCAACGCAGCAAATTCAAAAGTAGAGCATGTCAACATACAAGTAAAGCATGTCAACATACAAATTTGCAAAATTAGCACTGACATGATTAAAGACACTGCGTTATACTTTACACTTACGACACACTAACACAAAATGGTATATGTGTGTGTTAGCAATAAGTAGTATATAAGGTGTACATTGTGTAAAATAAATCAGATTTGAATTTATTCATCTCTCAGTTACATCCCTCTCACTGTGGCCAAGACACCCTTAGCCGTCAGTTCTGATCAGTCGAGTGAGTCTGCTTGACTGGCAGTGAGAATTACCAATCCTCCACCCAACATCCATCTCACATCTACCTGTCACCTTAGGTAGCGCGGTGCAGGTATCCCATCAGATAGGCTAAGAACTTAAGGGCTTTAGGTACTTCAAACTATAACCTTAGGTTCTTCTGTCAAACACGGCGTTAGTCCACTAGCCCAGACTACGCCTGTACAGTAACACTATAAAACACTAAAAAAATGAATATAATACAAGAGCTAAACATGACATTTCCATATTCGCACCGAAACTCATGTCAAAGAGAATACAGGTCACTATGAAACTTAGGATAATAAAAACGCATTTCATATGTAATAACAAAATGCAAATGACAGCTAAACGTAATTTTATTTATAGTTAAGTATGGTTTAAAATTTGATAATTATAATTTTCTCAGAAATCAATCATCAGTAATTTGTATTCTCTTTGAATCATCATTAACAATGGCGAGACCAAGACGATCGGATCTTTCCCGATAAAGCCGTAATGGTTCCTCCATTAGAAAATATATATTCGGAAATTTAGAAAATGTATTTCCGAAAAAAAAACAATATGGCGTTACGAAGTTCGCCGGATCAGCTAGTTATCATATAAATATAATAGATCAATCCAATATCTACATTATTACAACCATAGTCCTCGAAATGTTATAGTAGGTACAGTTAACTTTTTGGTATAATAAAGCCAGTGTCTACTTGTCGATAACCGGCAGCATAGGCGTTACTCTTAAGGCTTCTTTCATAAAGTGTATCTAATCGTGGATTACGATATAATAACGTAATAAATGCTTTAGAAAAAGCTCATCTTGCTCCATTAATTCGCGGAGTAAATCAGTTTGTAAGAGCGTAAAAATTCTTTGAATGAAATTTGTGAGCCTTTTAAAAATATTGACGGAGAAATTATTTATAATTCGAAATATGATCCACTCGGGTTCGATATCCGAGTTATGTAAACCGTTATTGTATTTTCCATTAGGAAATTTTTGGACAATAGGTTCGAAATCTGTGCTATACGTCAGTCTATTTATCTTTATTCCATAATATAAGTAAGAGAGGTACATAAGAGAAGGAAAACACGAAATAAAACCCTATACCAACATATCTGACTAGAATGGTATAGTAAGGTTAATTTCCTTTCTATTGTGGAGGAGGCTCGAACCTTTTTTTTTCTTTGGTAGGCTATGGTCTGGACCCACCGCGCCCAATCCGTCCGGGGCGTCAGATGGACGGCGTGCGACCCCATAACCTACCGTATTCCCTCCCCAATGCCAATGGGCCGACTATTGGTACCGATTCCTTTCCTTAACTTCTGTGGCAGGCCCGGTGGGGATATTCTTTCGGGTATACTCGCATTCTACGCCAAGACAACAAGACAGTGTTGCCGGAGCATCGCCTTGACGCGGTTGACCTCTTTACGGGTGGCGGACTAATATCCGCCCCCCTGCCCGCGGTCTCGACTAGGGCGGCATCAGGCGCAGGTATTCGCGCTTGCGCCGCCCAAGGAGGCTAGCGGCTAGCCGTGGGATATATATGAGCTGAAATGATGATAATGATGACATAATATAAAACAAAGTCGATTACGCCGTCTTTACGCTTAAATGTATTAAATTACGCAACAAATTTTAATGTGGTTCATCATCATTCATCAATACAGAGTAATTAAAGGTTAAATTGCACTATGTGTATAAAACATGCATGTTTTGTAGTATGATATTGTCAACACAATATTTGCGCGCTTGCATTGCAAAAGCTGGATAAACCTCACGAGATGGATCAAAATAATGTACTTATAGAATTGTATGTAAACAATACATAAATACGTTGTGCATTTAATTGATCATGATTGCCTATTAACGCATATTATAAAAATTAATATCTTTATTTTTGGGGTGGGCTACGATCAGCGCACTCGGCGCCCGGCTCCGTCTGGAGCGACAGAGGGGCGGCCCGTGGCCCCATAACCCGCCCTGTAGCACGTCGCCTTTGTCGTTGGGCCAACCACCGGTGGCCAAAGTGAATGATTAAATTAGAAGATATAAGAGATATAATATGTCGGGTTGAGCGGTTGACGTCGAAGCGAATTGAGGGCGGGTAAGGCTAGTTTTATACATATATGAATTGCGATAAATTGCCAATTTGTAGAAAATTATAAGATTGAGAATCATAGAAATGGAGCAGAGGTCTAAAAGAATTATATTAAAAATAATGATAAGGTGAGCGTAGCTACGGCATGTTTAATAGAAACTAATGTATAAGTAGTTACTAAGGAGTTACGTCAGCAGTTAGTAAGTAGAATTATAATATATATAAGAAGATTTAATTAAAAAAAATTGTCTCAAAAAGATAATTATAATTGGTAATTTATTCAACAATAGAATGTTTCTTATTTTAATATATAATGTTATATAATTAAGTCTGTGGGTCCGCTTGCGAAATTATGTACACCTGTATTTCAATGCGTTAGAGATGTGACATTCAGAAATTATATGTAAATATTTTTCTCAAAGGTATTTACTGTCATGCCATATGATTATCCGTGTGGGGAAGGAGTAAGAATACAATTCACCGCCTCCTATCTTATCCGTGAGTGTCGTAAAAAATGACTAGGGGATATAAATATGTATATAATTTCTAGGCCAAGGAAGGTAAACTCGAAATAAAACCTAGTACCAACACATTTGACCAGCGTGGTAAAGTAGATCAATTTCCTTTCTATTATGGAGGAGGCTGGAGCCCAGCAGTTCGACGCATATAAGCTGAAATGATGATGATGACATCATTTCGAAGATTATTTCAACGTGGAAAAATAACTAAAATATAATCAATCTACACCAATATTTTAAAGATGGAAAATGTATATTTCTGTGTGTGTGTATGTTTGTAATGAATATACTCAAAAATTATTGCGTAATTTCAAAAGTTCTTTCAACATTAGAAAGCTACATTATCCCTGAGTAATATAGGCTATATTTTATCCCGGTATTCCCACGGGTACGGGAACTACGCGGGTAAGGCGACTGTAACCGCGAACCGGAAGCGAGGGCGGGTTGTGTTTTTATAAAACAGTTGACTCTCTCATGTAATAAATCCTCAATGATATGAACTACTTGCACTATTTTTCTGGTATTATTTAATTTTATATTTATCACATACAACATATTCATTTTATTAGACTAATAAAATCCTTCATGCTATTTAGATAAACCATTTCTATCTAGACTTGCTTTAATGTTTTATACCAGGAAATAACAATAGCTATCATTTTTGAAGAAATACGTGAACAAGATGTTATCTAACCTGTTAAAGGATGATAAGGAAGTCGTAATACGGGTTAGTTGAGTTGAAATAGGGTCAGCCGTAACAGTGCACGACCTGATACTTAGAACAAATTCACTAGACTTTGATCAAGGGGATAAGTCGGAGTAGTTTATAAGAATTGTTGACCCTATTAAAGGGCTAGAACTTCTGGATTGTAGGCAAGCTACTAACTTAACAATTAATTGAAATAAAAACAATTTTCTTTTATACTTGATCACATTAGTGAAACCAATGCAATCAAGTATTAACAAGTTACAAGATTTTTAATTAAAAATCGAAAGGGGTATAGATCATTCCCTTCCTGTATGTCCATTTTCCCAATATCAGAAAAATTCACCTACTAATGTTTCTTTTTTGTTTCTTTGTATTAAACATCTCAGGTCCTATAACACAGTTTTGATTCTTTGTTACCTTGCTGTATTAGCCCATTTATCGAGAAAGATTTTGTGATATAAAACAAAAGCCTGCAACACATATGCACCGATCAGTGTCCATAAATGATTTCATTAAAATATAAACGACAACACAAAGTAAATACGGTATCTTATATCTTTAAACGAGCAATTCTTGTGTATATACCTATAAATATATATATATATATATATATCCATACTTAATATTATAAATGCGAAAGTAAGGATGTTTGTTTGTTTGTAACGCTTTCACGCTTAAACCACCGAACCGATTTCAAAAATTCTTTCACCAATGGAAAGCTATAATATCAGGGAATAACATAGGCTATATTTTATCCCGGTATTCCCACAGGAACGGCAACTACGCCGCGGGTAAAGCGACTGAAACCGAAGTGAAGCGAGGGCGGGTTGCTAGTATGTATATATATTCGGGATCTCGGAAACGGCTCTTATGATTTTGATGAAATTTGGCATACGAGTACTAGAAGTTTCGGGGCCAAAAAAATCGATCTAGCTAGGTTTAATTTATAGAAAATGTTGTTTTGTCGGTGTTTTTAGCAAATCAATACAACGACATTAAATTTCAAAAGAATAAGAATTTAAATTTCGCTGTCCCCGTCAAGAGTGACAATAGCTCGGTTGGCAAGTTGTCCAGTTTTTTTTTATTTTGTTTTTGGCATTCAAACAGCGTGGGATCGAATCTCGGTGTTATTCTTATTTTCTTTTTGTAATTATTGATATTTTTTCATTATTTCACCATTTTATTTTTTATTAATAGGTATTTATCCATACTAATATTATAAATGCGAAAGTAAGGATGTTTGTTTGTTTGTTTGTAACGCTTTCACGCTTAAACCACCGAACCGATTCCAAAAATTCTTTCACCAATGGAAAGCTATAATATCAGGGAGTAACATAGGCTATATTTTATTCCGGTATTCCCACGGGAACGGGAACTACGCGGGTAAGGCGACTGAAACCGAAGCGAAGCGAGGGCGGGTTGCTAGTATCTAAATAAGTTCGGCAAAAATACAAAAAAATATACCGGTCAACCAGATATTTAAGTAATTATCCTAGTAACTTTTTAAATATATATATTTTTTTATTAAAACGTCATCGAGATTATGCATAAATATTATCCATACTAATATTATAAATGCGAAAGTAAGGATGTTTGTTTGTTTGTTTGTAACGCTTTCACGCTTAAACCACCGAACCGATTTCAAAAATTCTTTCACCAATGGAAAGCTATAATATCAGGGAGTAACGTAGGCTATATTTTATCCCGGTATTCCCACAGGAACGGGAACTACGCGGGTTAAAGCGACTGAAACCGAAGCGAAGCGAGGGCGGGTTGCTAGTATTAAAATAAAATAACCATGAATTTAAAATATGGGATCTCCAATAGTTTAGGAGCTAGGCCAGC
Organism: Lymantria dispar; assembly: GCA_032191425.1. Taxonomy (NCBI): domain Eukaryota; kingdom Metazoa; phylum Arthropoda; class Insecta; order Lepidoptera; family Erebidae; genus Lymantria; species Lymantria dispar. Next base: position 21,643,442 of record CM063452.1, on the reverse strand, counting down.
TACACATCCAGGTCTACTAGAAGTATAACTGACCAGAGTATAAATAAAATTCACGACCTCACTTTTTTTTTTTTTTTTTGTTGTCCGCTTGACGTGAAATGCCCATATGTATATATGTGGTTCCCAATTCAAAATAATGACTATAAAATATTATAACTTTATTACAACTAGTTCGATTTGCCCAATTATAATGATAATGTGCTAAAATTTGGAAGTAAACAGATGGTTTATTCAGGTTACATTCTGCTTAAGAAAGAGAAGTATTGATGTCTAAATACAACCGGTGACTAGCGGCTTGTTGTAAAACTGAATCCAAGGTGTAGCATGTTCTGCAATTCCATCACCTGCTTAAAATGTTTAAGGAAAGAATCTTTACACGAATCGTGACGAGAGCAGGAGGATTATGTACATTTGCAGCCATGAATCATGCAGCCATTAAACCAACGAGGTACGAGTAGACACATAAAAACAGTACAATTTTGATAATAGCATTCCATTAAAGAAAATATAGTTAATTCCATATTGATATTATTTAGGTTGTCCATTTATTTGGTAATATAAGATGTTAAACATTTTTTCTCAAGTCGAGGTTAGTAGGCGTTTTACGAGGGGTGATCCAAAAGTAATGATAATCAATAATAAACACAATGAATAAAATAAAAAAATATATTTATTTCTCAACATAGTCTCCTAGCAAGTCTATACATTTAGTCCATCTCTTTTCTAAACCTAAAATTCCCTTACAAAAAAAATCTTTATCTTGACTCTCAAAAAAGTCCTCAACCGCGGCCATCACGTCGCTATCATCATCAAATTTCTTGCCTCGGAGGTGTTCCTTGAGTCGTGGAAAGAGATAGAAGTCACTGGGGGCTAGATCTGGTGAATAGGGGGGGTGTTCCACCAACTCAAAGCCCGCTTCCTGAATGCCAGCCATGGCAATTGCAGCTTTGTGAACAGGTGCGTTGTCTTGATGGAACAACACTCCAGCCCGCAGTTTGCCTCGCCTTTTCTCCTTAATAGCCTCCCGCAATCTTCTTATTTGTTCTGCATAGTAGGAGCCTGTAATAGTGGCCCCCTTTTCCAAGTAGTCCACCATGATTATTCCTTCAGCGTCCCAAAAAACAGACGCCATAACCTTCCCTGCTGAGCTTGACACTTTGAATTTCTTCGGCGTCGGTTCATCGGATCGTTTCCATGTCATCGATTGTTGTTTTGTTTCAGGATCAAAATGGTGGATCCAGGTCTCGTCCATGGTCACAAAACGTGACAAAAAATTGTCCTTGTCTGCCTGGAACTTTTCGAGATTTGCTCTTGACATGTCGACTCGTTTCTTCTTTTGCTCGTCGTTTAACATTTTCGGTACCCAACGCGCGGAGACCTTTCTCATATGCAATTCGTTCGCAAGGATTCTTTGAATGCTGCCATATGAGATCCCTGTGACCTCAGCTACATGCCTGATAGTCACTCTTCGATCTTCCAATACAACTTCTTCAACTTTTTTCACATTTTCTTCAGTGAGGGACGTCGATGGGCGTCCTTCGCGGTGTTCGTCTTCCGTCGATGTTCTTCCCAGCTTAAACTCCTTAGCCCAGCGTGCAACTGTGGAATATGGAGGAGAAGAGTCCCCTAATGTTTCCACCAAGTCGCTGTGTATGTCTTTGGTAGACATTTTTTTCAAGCAGAGGTATTTAATGACAGCTCTGATTTCGTGTTTTTCCATTTTGATGTTCACTCCTTGACAGTCCGTATTCAAATGAATGTAGCTCCCGGGAATTGTGGCCTATTTATATGATTTTTTTTTCCTGAACTAGTGGGTAACTGAGCAAGTGACTGAAATTTTTTTGTATTTTTGTGTGCACTAGAAATAACTGATTATCATTACTTTTGGATCACCCCTCGTATATGGTGTGCGTATTCTACAAATTCAATGACATAGCTGTCCCGCAAGCCTGCCAGACGACGTCCGTGACTTGTTGAGACGGAAAAACGCCGCGACACGCGCTTATGACCGCTACCCTACGGAGCACAACCGTACCCGCCTACGGTCACTCCAGAGGGAGGTTAAACAAGCAATTAAAAAATTGAGACAGAGCAAATGGGACGCCATGATCGAGGAGCTAGAACCCTCTCACACAGCCTTTTGGCAGCTTTCCCGCTCACTCAAAAAAGACATCGTGTCCACTCTCCCTCCTCTCACCAGACCCAACCAGCCTCCGGCATTCATGGACGATGAAAAGTCAGAATGCCTGGCCGACTGCTTAGAGCTTCAGTGTACGCCGAGTACACTACACCCCGACGCCGCGAATCACCGCTTCATCGCCGACGAAGTGGAACGTCGTAACACTCTCTCGCGCTCGTTAGGAAACGACAGCCCCGATCAGCCAATCCCAGCAGTGACCACCGATGAGGTCGAATCGTTAGTCAGGGGTCTCAAAACCAGGAAAGCCCCAGGTTCGGACGGAATCTCAAATAAAGTCATTAAATTATTCCCCGCCCACTTGATAATCCTGTTGTGCTGCATCTTCAATGCAGCACTAAATAACAACATCTTTCCCGCGCAATGGAAAGAGGCCGTGGTAATAGGAATCCACAAACCCGGCAAGCGCCGTACCGAACCTAGTAGTTACCGCCCGATTAGTCTACTAAGAGGTCTAGGTAAGATCTACGAACGAATAGTTCTCAGTAGACTACGTACATTCGCCGAGGCTAACAACCTCGTTCCCGACGCACAGTTTGGCTTCCGAGCTAAACACAGCTGCGTACAACAAGTTCACCGTTTGGTAGAATACACAAGTAGTCAGTTCATCATGAACAGATATACGGGTGTATTATTCCTAGACGTAGCGAAAGCATTCGACAAGGTTTGGCATGAAGGCCTAATCTACAAACTCTATCTCCTCAAGATCCCTCACTACTTAATTCACATTATACATGACTACTTAAGTCATCGCAGCTTTCGCTACAGGGTGGAAGGGACGTTGTCGACCTCCCACCCTATCAAGGCCGGCGTCCCTCAGGGGTCGGTCCTCTCCCCATTTCTCTTCACGCTATACACTAGCGATATGCCCAAATTCAACCGGGTACATAAAGCGCTTTACGCTGATGACACCGCACTCTTTTGTGCTGGTAGATCCCCGACAACAGTAGCCAAGACTCTCCAAACAGCGGTTACCGCCCTAGCCAATTGGTTTAGGAAATGGAGATTAGAGATCAACCCCGAGAAGAGTCAGGCGGTCATGTTCACTAGACGAACTGCCCGTTCCTACTCTATCGATAGCATTCCCCCCCTTAAAATTTTCAACAAGCCGGTCACTTGGACCAGGCAGGCCAAATACTTGGGTGTGACCCTTGACGATCGACTCAGCTTCGCCCCTCACATAAAGAAAGTCCGCGCACGGGCAGCCTTTGTGATGGGCCGTCTCCACTGTCTACTCAACTCTAGGTCGCGTATGCCCCTGAGTAGCAAAGTCCGACTTTACACCACCTGCATACGGCCTATCATGACCTATGCCAGCGTGGTGTTCGCGCATGTTAAGCCACACAGGATCCACAGGCTACAGACACTACAAAATCGCTTCATGCGCCGAGCTACGGGAGCACCGTGGTTCATACGAAACGTCGATCTCCACATCGACCTCGAACTGCCGACCATCAAGCAGTTTATGAAACGGTGCTCTCAGAGCTACTTTGACTCTGCCATGACACACCCCAACCAACTAGTGGTTGGGGCGGCGTCCTATAGACCCTCCAAAATCTCCTCTATCCGACGTCCTCGTCACGTCCTCGACGAAGAGGACGACAATATCACACTCGCTCAACAAAGAGCCTACACGGCCCGCGAGGCCTTAACAAATAAATATCCGCGGTTCCGCCCTCGCCGTCGAGGTGCGAAACCGCGCCGCGCAAAAGTCACTATTAAAAACGTGGGCACGCCCACTTTGCCTCCAGCGACGCCCCAAGCCGAGGTCCGTTCCCCACAGGGGGAGCCCTTGGGCGATGTCGCTTAGCATACTTTTCTCCGGGTTGAGAGCCCTCAGCGCTCACCCATAGTCCGCGTCAAGCTGTCAAGGCCATCTGCGGCCAACAGCTGTACACACACAAAAAAAAAAAAAAAAAAAAAAAAAAAAAAAAAAAAAAAAAAATGTCCCGCAAGCCCAATGCGTTAGCGCAATTTGTAAAAGGCTAATCACATCGTAAATAAGAAGTCTAATCGAATTCTCTCTTGTACGTTTTTGCTTTATTACATAGTCGTCACGACAAAGCTTTTTGTCGAAAGTGAAATTGTGTAGGCTGTGGTCATTTTCGTCGGATTCCGTCATATCGCCGTAAATGTTAAATAACGTCATCCTTGATGAGTATTGTGAAAGTTGTCTGATGTACGACAATATTATCTGTACATAATAACGATCGTTTGCAGCGTAAATTTAAAGACATATTCATATTACACGGTATTACGGTTGTTATGGCCAATGTAAGTATTCCTAAGCAAAAGTACCATAAAGCACGTAGACAATCCTAAAACTTCAGTGGTAAGTCCGATAGTATCTATCTATACATATAATAAATCTATCTATATCTATACATATAATAAATCAGTAGAAATCGCGTATCTGTACATTTGATAAATTTATTAAAAAATTAATGTAGGCCGTTAAAAAAGACGAATGGAACACAAAAAATATTTTTTTGAATTTTTTGTCTGTCTGTATGTCTGTGTGTCTGTATGTATGTATACGCTAATCTCGAAAATTACCGAACAGATTATTTCGCAGTTTTCACATGTAGATTAAGCCCAATTCAGGGCAACATTTAGTCTTTGTTTTATTAAAATCTGATGTCAGGAAAAAAAGTTATCGTCATTTAAATTTTTAAAATCGTTAAAAAAATTAAAACCGAAGCGAAGCGAGGGCGGGTTGCAAGTCTATAATATAATTAGTGTTTTCAGATACTAGTCATCTTATAATTAGCTAATCAACTTATTATTTTTATGTTATATACAAGTTATTGTTGCTAAATTGTAGTTCTTTTAAATATTTTATGATTACTGATAAAACAAGCTACGTCAAAATTTGAGGTTCAATAAATCATAAGTTATTCAAAATAATTCAAATATATGATTTTAAAAAATCATTTTTTTAAATAACTGATATTATATATTTATAACAGCAATAAAAAATATTAAATTATATTTTAAATTTGCTTAAGAATAGACTCTAATAATAAATAGTCTTCTATTAATAAATTGCAGGATTATTATCTATAGAATTTGGAAACATTAGATTTTGTACTCTCTTATGGATTAAGTTAAAGTTCACACATAATTATCGGGGTGCGAGGCCGGGGCACCTCCACGTGGTGCACCCTGGAAACGTCCATTTGGACGGCCAAGATTCCGGCGGGAGGGGGGGTCTCCGCGTACCGACTCTGAAGGCAGAGCGCACGGCGGATTTGGCCCGGGGCCAATGGGGCGGATGTGTCTCATGGCACTCCGTCGCCAGGGACGGTTGCGTCACGGCCCGGGGGCGTGACGGGTCGGTCGCTCGCGAGCGGCCAGACCCGGAAGGCCCAAACCGTAATCCTGAGTAGGGGGGTCAGGACCGGGGGTCTGCGGACTGCGGGGAAGAAAACCCCTATAAAAAATCACCCCAATCTCAAGTTTGGCTACTCGGCGAGGAGATGTATGGCTGGTGGGTTAAGAAGCGCGCGCGAAAAAAAAAAAGCGTCCAGTCGTTAGAGTAGTAGTCAAGGAGGACTCAAACTTCCAAACCATGATGGCAGAGGTCAATACAGTAAAGACTTCACCAGAGGGTCCCGGCCAGGCCGGGGAATCCCTTGCTGTGCCGGTGCTTGTGCGCGACGAGGAGTCGCGCCCAAGTTCTGGCACAGTCAGCTCCCAATCGTATGGGTGGGGGGCAATCTCTGCTCCAGCCGTGAGTCCGGCGAAACATGAGGCTCCCAAAAAAAAAAGGCGTAGGAGGCCACCAATAACTCCAGCCAGCGAGCGTGCTAAACGGCGCGCGAACCGGCTCAAGAAGGAACGGGAGGCGCAGGAGGCCGCGGAATCCCGCGAGACCAGCGCTCCCAGCGACGAGGGCGGCACAGTGGCCGCAGAGCCGTCGCATGAGGATAGTAGCACCGCAGGGCCGTCGCGGAAGGAGAACGGCAATAAGAGTGTGTCCCAGGACGAGGGCGGCAATGTCGCAGGACCGTCTAAGGAGGCGAGGAGGAGTGGCAGCCAAACAGAGCTGTCGAGTGACGAGGGCGGATTTACCGCAGGGCCGTCACAGAGCGAGGGCGGCAGCAAAGCCGCAGGGCCGACGTCGGAGACCGACGTGGCGTACGACCTGTCGACGGACGAGGACGACAGTGCCGTTGGGCCGTCGGAGCGACTGGGTACGGCCGCGTCGAGGATGTCGACGGACGAGGGCGGTGAGACCGCAGAGCCGTCTGACGACAAAGGGCCGCGGGCCGGCCAGAAGAAGGGAGATGGAGGGGAGGATAAGGAGAGGAATGGTGAGCGTGCAGCAGGGCCGTCCGGGATGATGGTTGGTGGGTCGTCCGGGATCGTGGATAGGGAGGTAGGTGTTGCGGGTAGGAATGCTGATAGGGAGGTGATTGATAGGGGGGCCGCTCTAACGGCGGCTCTAAGTCCTAGGAGGGGAAGGGAGGAGGCCCGCCCCCCGACGAGGGATCGGAAGCGCCCCCTGCCAAAGGGTGGCAGCTCCGAATCCGAATCGGAGGGGAGCGATACCATCAGGCCTCCCCCCAAGGTTGCGACCGCGCGCCGGGGGCGCAGGGGTCGGGGAGGTGCGGTGGCGGCCAGACCGGCGACGCCGTGTCCGACTGACCAGGGAGGCGAGATGGCGGCCCTTCAGGCCGCAAACGCCCGCCTAAGCGAGGAGGTCTCCGGCTTGCGAGAGCGAAACCGCAGGCTGGAGACGGAACTTTCGGCGGTGCGGAGAGAGAACCGCGGGTTGGCCAAGGATGTCGCTGACCTGCGGTCTCAATTCGAGCGCCTGGTGCCGGCTGTGCCGCCGGCGCTGGCCCCGCCGCCGAAACGGGTCGCGCCAGTGAGGGCGGGGCCATCGTCTGCGCCCGTGGCGCCGGCTGCGCCCGTCGCGGCTTCGCCGCTGCCTCCCCTTGTCGTGGTCCCTCCGCCGGCTCGTGGCCGCGGGAGACCTCGGAAGGGGGAGGGGCCGCCGCCCGACGAGGTGCATGGCGTGTCGGAGTCGGCGATACGCGTCATCCTAGCCCGAGTAGGGCTAATGATGGATGCGCGTATCGAGGCCGTAGCGGCCAGGCTCCCGCCTGAGCCGCCCCTCCGACCGCCGCTCGCCGCGGACAGGACGAGGCGGCCGCAAGCGTCGGCTCCCACCCCGCTGCCCTGTCAGGGTGGCCGCGTGGTGAGCTACGCTGCGGCCGCGGCGGGACCCAAGGGGGCCAAGAAGGCCGGCAAGGTGCCGGCTCCCGCCAAGGCCGGGCCGCGGCCGGCGCCAGCGACTGCACCGTAGGTGCCGGCCGGCGAACCCGCGACTGCGCCTGCTGCGCTCAGCGCTGCTGCTAGGCTCGAACAGGGCTGGCAGGTGGCTGAGCGTAGCAGGAAGGCACGCGGCCAAAAGCGGAGAGCGGCGGCCAAGAGTGCCGCTGTGGCCGCCGCTCCCCAGGCGGGAGCCGGCGGAAAGGGGAAAAGGTCGCGTAGGGGCCTCAAGTCGCCGAAGACGGCTGCGGTGGTAATCACCGTACTGCCTGAGGCGGCTGAGAGGGGCCTGAACTATGAGGCCGTCCTAAGACGCGCCCGGCGGGAGCTGGACGTCTCCGACATCGGGGTCGTCGAGGCGAGGACCCGCAAGGCCCGGACAGGGGCTCGAATACTCGAGTTCCCTGGGGCCGAGGGCGCGAAGACGGCCGATAGTTTGGCCACGATGCTGAGGGGGCTGTTCGGGCCGGAGGATGGAGTCCGAATCGCCAGGCCCGTCAAGTGCGCAGATATGCGCCTCACGGGTCTGGACGACTCCGTGGCGGTGGAGGACATCCGGGAGGCCATTATGGCGCGTACCGGGTGTGCCTCGGACACCGTCCGGATTGGCACCATCCGCCCTGGTCCGGGCGGCGTCGGTGCTGTCTGGGTGCAGTGCCCAGTGGAGTCGGTCAAGCAATTGGCCGACTCAGGCAGGCTCCTCGTGGGCTGGAGTTCGGCGCGGGTAACCGTGCTGGAGCCCCGGCCTGCGAGGTGTTATAAATGCATGGCGGTCGGGCATACCCGACCGACATGCAGAAACTGCTTTGACTGCAGCGGGCTATGTTTCCGTTGCGGTCAGGCTGGACACCAGGCGGCATCGTGCTCTGCGGTGCCCCACTGCCCCGCGTGTGCGGCGGGCAATAGGCCTGCCAAACACCGCATGGGCTCTGGGGACTGCAGACCCCCGGCATCGGCCCCGAAGGGGCGGGGCGGCCCATCGACCGGGCCAGGCCCCGCTCCGAGCGCGGCCCGATCGCCCGTTAGCGCGGAGGAGGTGACGATGGATACGGACCGTTAATGGACCCGTATCCATTCGTCTCCTCCAGGCCAATCTCAACCACTCCGCCGGTGCGCAGGACGTGTTCCTGCAAGCCATGGCGGAGTGGTTGATAGGAGTAGCCGTAGTCGCGGAGCCGTACGTGGTGCCCGACCGGATTAACTGGTTGGGTAGCGCCGATGGCACCGTGGCAATCGTCGCCTCCACGTCGTGGCCTTCGTCGTCTCTGATCCTTAGGGACAGGGGCGTCGGATACGTCGCGGCGGACTGGGGGGAGATTACGCTCTTCGGAGTTTATCTCTCCCCTAACTGGAGTGTGACCGATTTCGAGGCCTTCCTCACCATCATAGAGGCCTCGTTACGGCGACTGGCATCGCGCCAGGTCTTCGTCCTGGGGGACTTTAACGCCAAGTCCGTGGCGTGGGGGTCCTCTAGGACGGATGACCGAGGACGGGCGATCGAGGAGTGGGCGGCGGCACTGGGCCTCTGTTTGCTGAACAGAGGCTCGGTGCGACAACGGGGCGGGTCGATAGTGGACCTTTCGTTCGCTAGCCACGAGGTCGCCGCACGCGTGGGGAGCTGGCGCGTCATGGAGGAGGTGGAGACCTTGTCGGACCACCGGTATATCCGGATGGAGGTCTCCCCTGCAATCCCGACGCCCAGCAGGGGTCATGGGGCGGATGGGCGTCCTGCGTTCCCGCGATGGGCTGTGGGTCGCTTAGACCGGGACCAGCTGGCGGAGACAGCCATCGTATACTCGTGGCTGTCCTCTGCCCACCAGTCGGACGGGGTGGACGCCGAGGCTGGCCGCATCCGCAGTGCGTTGACGCAGATCTGCGATGCGGCCATGCCCCGGGTACGGCGTCTGCCCCCGAGGAGGGGTGTCCACTGGTGGTCCCGGGAGCTGGCGGATCTCCGGGCTGCGTGTATCCGCGCTCGGAGGGCCTACACCCGCAGCCGGCGGCGCCATCGCGACGCGGAGCGGGAGGCCGTGCTTTACGAGGGCTACCGCAATGCGCGGTCGGCCTTCAGGCTGGCCGTCCGCTCCGCCAAGGACGTCAGTCGGCAGGAGATGCTGGACGGTCTCGACCGTGACCCCTGGGGACGCCCCTATCGCGCGGTGCTGAATAGGCTACGCGCGCGGGGCCCTCCCCTCACCGAGACTCTCCAGCCCGGCCTTCTCACCCGGGTCATCGAGGACCTGTTCCCGCGGCGGGCGGAACACACGCCCCCGGTCATGGCTCCGCCAGACACTGACCGGGAGGCCGACGACGACAGTGTTCCGCCCATCACGGAACCCGAGATGGGGGTGGCGGTGACGCGCATGCGCGCAAAGTCTACCGCCCCCGGGCCCGACGGTGTTTCTAACCGCGTGCTGGCCCTGGTCCTCGAACACCTGGGACCCCGCCTCAGGGAGCTGTTCGACGCGTGTTTAGCGTCCGGGCGGTTCCCTGGGTGCTGGAAGGAGGGAAGGCTGGTGCTCCTGCCGAAGCCGGGACGGTCTCCGGAGTCGCCTTCGGCCTACAGGCCTATCGTGCTGCTCGATGACACGGGCAAGCTACTGGAGAGGGTGGTAGCTGCCCGCATCGAGCGGCACCTCGTCGGCACGGGGCCCGATCTGTCGGACGCCCAGTTTGGGTTTAGGAGGGGTCGTTCGACGATCGCGGCTCTGTTGCGCCTGAGGGCCGTGGCGACTGAGGCCGTCACCGGCGGGGGAGTGCTGTTGGTGGTGTCCCTAGACATCGCCAACGCATTCAATAGTCTGCCATTCAGCTGCATCAGGGAGGCGCTCCGGTATCACGGGGTGCCAGTTTACCTGAGGCGGCTAGTGGCAGACTATTTGGAGGGGCGCAGCGTCCTCTGCACCGACCGAGCAGGGGACGTTGTGCGGACGCCCATGACGTGCGGTGTCCCACAGGGGTCGGTCCTCGGACCCACCCTGTGGAACATCGGCTACGACTGGGCGTTGAGGGGGAGCCTCCCGCCCGGGCTGGGCGTGATTTGTTACGCCGACGACACGCTCGTCACAGCCCGCGGTGGGACGCTAGAAGAGTCGGTAAGCCTGGCGACCTCGGGTACCGAGGAGGTCGTCAGACGGATCGAGGCGCTGGGGTTGAGGGTCGCCCTGGACAAGACGGAGGCCCTCTTGTTCCATGGGCGCACTATGAGCCCTCCACTCGGTCGACATCAGCATCCGGGCCCATATGAGGTACTTGGGCCTGGTGCTCGACGGGCGATGGTGGTTCCGGGAGCATTTCCGTAGACTCGCTCCGCGGCTCGTCGGCACGGCGTCCGCCCTATCGTGGCTTATGCCGAACGTGGGCGGACCGAGCGCTGCGTGCCGACGGCTGTACGCGGGGGTCATTCGGTCGATGGCCCTGTACGGCGCACCGGTGTGGGCGGGGTCCATGACCGCCCGACTTAGGGCCCTTCTGTGGCGACCACAGAGGGTCATGGCGGTCAGGGCCATCCGCGGATACCGCACGGTGGCGACGGAGGCAGCGTGCCTGTTGGCCGGGACTCCCCCGTGGGACCTGGAGGCGGAGATGCTCGCCGGACTATATCGGCGGGTGACGGGGGTGCGAGCGGGGGGGGTGTGGTCTCGTTAAGGGATCTCACCGCCTGGCGCGTCGACGCCCGCCGAGACGTCATCGCCCGTTGGGCAGTCCGGCTGGAGAGGCCTCGGTTCGGGGTGCGAACCGTGGAGGCCTTCCGGCCGGTGCTGATGCAGTGGTTGGAGAGGCGGCACGGGGTGCTCTCCTTCCGACTGGTGCAGGTTTTGACGGGGCATGGGTGCTTCGCCAAATACCTGCACAAGGTCGTTAGGAGGGAGAGTACACCGTCCTGCCACCACTGCGATTGCGACGAGGACACGGCGCGCCATACGCTCGAGGCCTGCGGGGCTTGGGCAGTGCAGCGCTGTGAACTCGTCGCAATCATCGGTACGGACCTGACGCTGCCGGCTATCGCTAGGGCGATGGTCGACAGCGTCAGGAATTGGGACGCGGTCGCAGCCTTCTGCGAGACAGTGATCTCGCGGAAGGAGGCGGCGGATCGCCTGCGTGAGGAGCGCAGCCTCGATGAGGAGATCCGCCGCCGGCGACTGGGGCGGCGCAGGCGCAACTATCTGCGCCTCATGCCGCCCTAGCCGAGGCTGCGGGTGACGTGACCGGGGATTAGTCCGTCACCCGCCGAGAGGCCGACCGCGTGAGGAAAGACCGACGTCCTCCCCGAGGGGGGGACGTCGGTCGATGGGAGGGTACCCCAATAGGGGGTATTCCGTCGGGCCGACCACTGACGACAAGTTAACGCTGCTCCAGTGGTTGGCCCAACGACGAAGGCGACGTGGTTTTCGGGTGGGTCGCGGGAGTTGCGTGCTTAAGCCCCTCTGTCGCCCCGGACGGAGTGGTGCGGAGGCGCGCCGATCGCGGCCCACCCACAAAAAAAAAAAAAAAAAACACATAATTATCTGTATCTGGATGACCGAGCTTAGTTGGATATTTATTTTAGGCAAATTATAAAAAAATAATTGGTGAAATAACGAAAAATGAAACGAATTGAAATGAGCAAAATGAAATCAAGGATCGAGGGGGGGCTATCTGGATTTAGCAATTGCACGATTTTCCAATTGAGCTATTCTTATTCTTGATGAAAGAAAAAATAAATTTAGCTTCATATTCTAGTAATTTTTTTATTCTTTATAAACACTGATGAAACGAGATTTCCTATAAATGAAACCTACCTAGATCGATTCATCGCCACCGAAAGCTCCTGCTCCTACATTTTATGGAAATGGTTGGAGCGGTATCTCAAATTCTGAATATATTAAAATATAGAAAGAAATACAAGAATTGCTCGTTTGAAAATATTTGATATATTTAACTTGGCTATTTTTACTTTTATGTATTTAGCGGAATACAAGATGATTATTATGTCAATTAAACCACTAAATGTGCGACACTTTTCTGCGGCAACTAGTCTACAACTAGGTCTGGTAAACAACAATAGGCTCCAGTTAATTTTATGCGCCAAAAACTACTTCTATTTGCCACTCGTGGTAAAATAATGAGATTAAACAAATAATAATTTTACATTACACTCGTAATCTCAAAATAATCCTGTCGTATATCGTGACTAATACAGATAATAATAGATTCGCATAGTAAAAGTTATAGTTACCGATTTAAATTGCCTGAAATAAAATCTGCGTCATTTCAATAATCGCTATTTAGGAACGACTTTGAAAAAGATAATACGCCTATGTATTTTTACGATAAAAGAAAGCTACATACATTCGGCGAGTAACATCCATACTAATATTATAAATGCGAAAGTAAGGATGTTTGTTTGTTTGTAACGCTTTCACGCTTAAACCACCGAACCGATTTCAAAAATTCTTTTACCAATGGAAAGCTATAATACCAGGGAATAACATAGGCTATATTTCATCCCGGTATTCCCACAGGAACGGGCACTACGCCGCGGGTAAAGCGACTGAAACCGAAGCGAAGCGAGGGCGGGTTGCTAGTAGATTATATTTATGTCGGTATTCTTACGGGAATGGGCACTAAGCAGGCGAAACGGCGGCATGCAGATCGATTTAAAAAATCTTTTAGCAATGGAAAGCTACGATATCTACGATAGGTCATTACGGTACTTCCACGAGAACGGGAAGTACGCGGATGAAACGGCGGCAAACCGGTTTTAAAAATGTTTTCACTAATGGAAAGCTACATTAGCATCAAGTAATTTAGGCTATCCTTTATCCCTGCATTGGTATTCCCACTGGAACGGGAGCTATGTGGGTGAAATCGTGATAATTTGTTCAATTTAAAAAGTTCTGCCACCAATAATAAACTGTATTATTAGCAACTAAGAAAGACCATATTTTAATAAATACAGACTTTCTTAGTCGCGTAATTCAGAGTCCCGTAGAAGTAACATAATCAATATTTCCACGGGAATTAGAATTACGTGGGTGGAAGTATTATTATAAATGTAGAAGTTTGTGAACATGTTTGGATGTTTGTTACTCAATAATGCGTAAACAGAAAACCAGATTTTGATGAAAATTGGCACATAGATAGAGTATTTCCTGGATTAACACAAATAAAACTTTTTATCCCATGGGATGATAATTTATCATTGTAAATAAAACTACTTTATGGTTTTATTGCGTTTGTATTTGATTTTGGGTTGCCCTACGTTTCGAACATTTTGCAGTGTTTATAGTCATGGGCGGACTAAGATTTCTTACGTCCAACAAGTTATCGTTATTACAGAAAATTTATTTACAATGTGTAATACTCGCGTAGATATCAGAAACCATTATAATAATTTAACTTTGAGAAGGTTAATTTTCGCACGGCAGAAGCTAGTTTTATATATAAAATCGTTTTCCTGCACTAACAGTAGGTACATAGTTATCACTAAACAGTAGCCTAAATAAACAAGATCGATTATCGGGACAAAGGACCAGTAAGTAATTCAAACATGTAATTGGAACAGAGGCATTTATCGACCAACTAAGCGTCACATTTTTCTGGAATTTTAAGTTGCTGTTGAGAATTTCTTGGGTAATGACGCACATGTTTGTATTTAATACGTTTAAAACGATTACGTGATATTACCATTTGCTTTAAACAGCAATGGGAAATTGTTATGGTACACGTATAGAACTAACATGAAAAAAAAAAACACAGCCTTGATGCAGAGGTAAGATACAGGATCGCCACCTATAGTAACGATTTGTTCGTTTTTAGAAATTAATGTTAGTGAACATTGAGCATAAATTTGAATTTTATAGGCCTATCGAAAACACAAGAAATATCAGCAAATATTATCAGATCCAAAAATGATCTGGTTAATACGTAATTTAATAGAGTTTAATTTCAGATGCTACGTCCTGAATTTATCCATAACAGACAAGCGTAGAAATATCTGCCTATGAATTATTGCGGAGAGCAATTGAATAGCGAATCACTCTATTCGTGACTGAAGTACCGTCATCTGAATAAACAGATGAGCTAAGTCGTGAAACTTTGGCGTACAATGGAAGCTTTAACATAAATATCGAGACGAAATGTACATTGAATATTGAGTAGGAATACTAATATTCGAGGCCAAGATCACGTTTGAAAATCTTTGTAAGAGTATCTAATGATAGCTTGTGTACATAAAAGACACTGAAGGGAATAATAAATACGAATATTTGCAAACTTAAAAGTTACTATTATGAAAAAATGTATGGTCAATCGTAAATATTTTCAAGACTTATCTAATGATTAAATATTGCCATATTTTTTATAAGTTAAATATTTCTATTTTGCCTTAGATAATCTAATAGCCTGTCATTATACTCGGAAGTGTGGTGATATCAGTTCATAGGCAAATTATATTTGTATATAGAAAAGCTAATTGTTAAATTTAGTCGACCGAGTATGGTAAAACAACGAATACATCAACCACAAAAAAATTATAATGTTTCTGATTCCCTATATACTATATTTAATAATTTATTTTTAAAGTACATCTTCACCAAAGCGATTGGTTCCTAAAATGAATTGAAATATAAATAGTACAATTCATAATAATATTATTTCTAGTTCTAACAATATTTACACAAATATTATTAAAACTACATAGCTCGCATAGCGACATCCTGAACACTAACAGTTTGAAAATTTAAATTTAATACACAATATTATATTATGCAATATTAATGAGAGGGATATTGATTTACTATACCAAGCTAGTTAGGCGGGCTGGTACAGGGTTATATTTCCAGCTTTTCTTCTTTTTGCAGATATTAAATGTATATTATTATCCCTTTGTCATCTTTTACGACACCCACGAGTAAGAGAAGGGGTGGTTTTTACTCCGTCACCATACGGAAATATACTTTAATATATAACTGTATTGTTATTTCACTGCATAAACCTCTCGCAGCCTACAGACGTCCCACTGTTGGGCTCGGGCCTCCTCCATAATGGGAGGGTATTTGACCTACTATACCATGCAGGTCAGACATGTTGGTATTTTTTTTTATGGGTGGGCTATGGTAAGCGCACGCGCGGTCGAGTCCGTCCGGGCGATGAAAGGACAGCGCGCGTGCCCATAACCCACCCGTACCCACGTCACCTCGTTGTTGGGCCGACCACCGGAGCAGATGTGACTTGTAGTCAGTGGTCGGCCTGACGGAATACCCTTTCGGGTAACCTCACCTCTCGACGTCCTGGGACGTCGGTCGCCGTAACGCGGTTAGCCTCCCTGCGGGTGACGGACAATTCCCAGGTCCGATCACCCGCGGCCTCGGCTAGGGCGGCATTAGGCGCAGATACTCGCGCCTGCGCCGCCCGAGTCGCCGGCGGCGGAACGTGTCGCCGAATAGGAGCTCTACTCGCACACGATCCGCCGGCTCCTTCCGTGAGATTACGGCCTCACAGAAGGCGGCGACCGCGTCCCAGTTCCTAACGCTGACGAGCATCTCTTTGGCGATGGTCGGCAACGCCAGGTCGGCACCGATAATCGCGACGAGTTCACGGCGCTCCCCCTCCCATGCAGCACACTCCTCGAGCGTTTGCTGCGCCGTGTCCTCGTCGCAACTGCAGTGGTGGCAGGACGGTGTGCCCTCCCTTCTGACAATCTTGTGCAGGTACTTCCCAAAGACATGTTGGTATAGGGTTTCATTTCAAGTTTTCCTTCTCTTTCCCAGATATTATGTGATTTATATCCCTTAGTCGTCTTTTACGACATCCACGGGCAATATAGGGAGTGGTGAATTGTATTCTTATTCCGTCACCACCCGGAAAACCTATATACATAAAACAGAAAAAATGTTTCAAAGTCGGTTATAAACTTTGGAACCATCCAATCGATGTGCCCAAAAGCGGTTTCATTAGAAAAGCAATAATGTGAAGATGGTTTTAAACCACTAAAACTATAGTATTAGGGCAAAAGGCGGCACTGCGTTCGATTTCAAGGAATTCCATTATTTTCTTTTTTAAATTTGTATAATGCAGCGTCTGATGAGTCAGTTAGTAGGTAAATAATATATATATCTATATATATATCTATATATATAAAAGAAAGTCATGTTAGTTACTACATTTATAACTGAAGAACGGCTGTACGGATTTGACTGAAAATTGGTGGGGAAGTAGCTTAGAACCTGGAGACGGACATAGGATGTTTTTTATTCCGTTCTTCATCTTCTTCTTCTTAATGGCAATTTATCCCGTTCCCGTGTGACGTGACAAAAATGTCAAATAGATTTTATTTTTTTGTTTCTGTTTGTCCATTCGGACAGGCAAAGGCATCAAAGCCCATACAGCCAAGTCTGATACAGTTTTCTTCATATTATTTAACATTTATTTATATAGACTATCTTATTTTTCTGCTAGCCTATCACTCTTGAGTTTGACCACGTTCCCGTATGACGTGACATTAAACGTCAAAAAGGATACAGGTCAAAATAAATGTGGTATAACAAAAACGTGTCTGTCATGTAATAACAAAACGCAAATGACAACTAAACGTAATTTTGTCTATTATTAAGTATGGTTGAAAATTTGATAATTATAATTTTGTCAGTCTTTATTCGAGATTTTACGGCATTACAAAATGTTATGTAGCGCTTTTAAATTTTATTTATTACTTTGGTGTTTTACAGTGTTATATTGAATAATTTTGCTGGTACTTTATGTAATTTAACGCAGAGAATATTCAGAAGTGCAGTGAATATGATTTAATTGTGAATTCCGTGCATTTTCATGTTCTGCAAAATTGCCAGAAAAACATTGATTTGGCTATCAGCTCCCGATCAATGGCAACGACTGAGACTATTATGACTATTATTTATATAAAGACGTATAAATGTGTTTTTAACTTGACACTGGCACCAATAGCTTATAATATTTTCGGAAATTTAGAAAAAATATTTACGAAAAAAATTATGGCGTTACGAAGTTCGCCGGGTCAGCTAGTACCTAATATAAACCTCTTTAAGGTGCAAATTATTTGAATACACGAGAAAATGCGATATTGTTTTTCCAACAGTACGTACAGCGGCACGTTTCAATTAGTGTAATGCGCTGCTTTGGCTGCTATTCTGGAAACGATTTAAGCGTATTAGTGCAATTTTGTCCATAAATCGTCTCTAGATATTTCTGTTAAGGGGCGTATCATCGAATATACAAAACCTTTAATTTATCAGCCTGATTGTACATTCTAGTTCACTGACTAGGAATTATTACCCACGGCCACCCATGAATCTGTTTCGTTTTGTAGAGGTAGTTCAGACACGGGAAACTAATATTTTTTTTATTTCAAGTGTATAACTACGTGAAGTTGTGAGCTGTAATGGTATGATCACACCTTCGGGGTGCAAAAAGATTACTAAATGTGAGAGAAAATTAACTATAGTAATTGAGATATAGATTGTGAGGAAGGTGTTGGAATATATTTGCGTTTGAAATGCAGGTGTCGAGGAAACTAACAGGGTTGATGGATGTGTTAAATAATTTTATATTACGAGCTTAATAAATAAGTACCTGTCTACAGGTCGTGAGCTAGTAGTGAATGAGGAGTAAGTTAGACTACAAATAAACGCCATGTTAAAAAAAGAGACAAAAATAATGTAAAACTCACAAATAGAAAAAATTACTCACATTCTCGTCTTCATGGGAGACAGTACGGTAAAACTGTGGGGGAGGTTTTCGTTCGTAAATAAGTTTTTATTAATAGTCTAGCATGTCAAATACTAGCGGTAGGCGGGACGATGCCCGCCGTGACGTCATTACCCGTTGAGTATTCCGGTTGAGGTACTCGTACGGTGTTAGGACTGTGGAGGCCTTCCAGGTGCTAATGGAGTGGTTAGATCGGCAGCACGGGGTGCTTTCCTTCCGAATGGTGCAAGTTTTGACGGGGTACGGTTGCTTCGACCATCGCTATGACGATGCTCGACAGCGTCAGCAACTGGAATGAGGTCGCCGCCTTCTGCGAAGCAGTTGTTTTGTGGAAGAAGGTGGCGGATCATGCGCCGGAGGAATTCTTTTACGGCGACACGTTCTGCCACCGCGACTTGGATGGCTTAGCCGCAAGTATCTGCGCCTTATGCCGATGCCTAGCGGAAGCCGTGGGTGATTGGACCGGGGAACTTGCCGCTATTCTTTGTAGTCTGCGATCGATGGACGACCGATATTTCTTTCCGGCCTTCTTATTACTAACTTGCGTATGCGAATAAAATTAGATTGGTACATTGTAGGGGATTTAAGATATCTAAAATATCCTCAAGGTTTAGCAGCTATAAATACAAGAGCACGCCTGGAGAAATAAGATACGAAAAAATGCAGGACAGTCGGTTTTCTACCATAGTTCATTTTTTAAATTCTTTATCGGGTACCAAAGCAGCGTACAATCGGTGTCCATATAAATAGCCCAACCCGCAGCAATCTTATATCTTTAAACGAGCAATTCTTGTATATATATATTCAGGATCTCGGAAACGGCACCAACGATTTTGATGAAACTTGGCATACTAGAGGTTTCGAGGCCAAAAAATCTATCTAGCTAGGTTTTATTTATAGAAAATGTTGTTTTGTCGGTGTTTTTAACAAAACAATACAATGACATTAAATTTTAAAAGAATATGAATTCAAATTTCAGCGTCAACGTCATGAGCTACGATAGTTCAGTTCAACTTCCCAGTTGTCCAGTTTCCTTTTATAATGATATCTGATGTTTACGCGAGCACTACACATTGTAAATAAAACTACTTTTACGGATTATATCGCGTTTGTATTTGATTTATGATTGCCCGACGTTTCGAACACTTTGCAGCATTCATGGTCACGGGCGGACTAAGGTGTCTCACGTCCAACAAGTAATCGTTATTACAGACATTTGGCAATCATAAATCAAATACAAACGCGATATAATCCGTAAAAGTAGTTTTATTTACAGTTTCCTTTTAGTTTTGTTTTGGCATTCAAACAGCGTCGGATCGAATCTCGATGTTATTACTATTCTCTTTTTGTATTTTTTTATATTTTTTCATTATTTTATTTTTATTTTTTATTAATATATATCTAAATAAATTCGACAAGAATACAACAAAAATATTCCGAGCGAAGCTCGGTCAACCAGATATTATCAATCCAAAAGAGATAATTGCATTTCAGCTAAACATAATTGCATCATTATAAATTAGTCTATTGACTCGCAGCGCTATCACTAAACGAACCTGGAACTTGAAACAAATTTATAGCATCTGTTATATCCAAACATCACTGATACTGGAATCATTTGTGTCAAAAGGCTATGCAGATCCCACGGGACAGTCTATCATAACGAGAGTGAGGACTCATTGTAATACTTAGTTATATTCACCACACAATTAAGTCTCACTTGCAACAAAGAAGTTAATATGCAAATTTCATACTCTTATTTACATCAACACGTTCAGTTGCAGAAGCTCGATGTGGAAAAAATTACGTGTTTTTATTTTAATAATTATAGTAAATGGTAGACCAACATTTACAAGTGCAATTATGTAACTTTTCCTTTTTACTAATTGTTAACATTTAACAACAGCAAGGAAACACGACAACTGATTTCAAACTTGTTTCTTACATCAAATAAACCACATAGTAGATACTATTCTAGTTTATTTTAAAGCAACTTTGAGAAAAATATTTTAAGAGAACTTTCTTGTGTGTAATTGTAAAGTACTTAGCGTATCAATCACTACGTCAAGTGCGACGTTTACACCAGCCATGTGTTTTAAAATAATTATATATTTTATACAATCAATCGTAAAAATATGATGAGATGAGCAAGAACCTATACTAACAACGAGGCAATGTTTGTAAATTGAGATTTAGTGGTACTTTTCAATCCCTTTTGCTGTCAAATGGACATGGATTTTGTTCACGAGAGGGCAAAATGCCATTATCACCATATAGTAAGTGATAGTGGAGTAAGAATTAATTTTATCACTACTTATCTTTCCCGCGAATGTCGTGAAAAACGTCTAAGGAATATAATGTATATTATAACATCTCTGTAAGAGGAGGAAAACTGGAAATAAAATCCACATGGTCTGACCAGCATGGTATAATAGGGCTGGTATAATTTTTCTCTTATTATGGAGGAGGCTCGAGGCTCGCAGTGGGGCTTATAAGAGCTGAGATGATTAACAAGCGTGATGGTGACCTTATTTGGTGTTATGAGTTACCTAAGAGAGCGCCTCTGCCCACTCCTTTTAATTGAAACACAACTGGTTTTCACCAATCCCACGGGGAAATGGTTACTACATTAAAAATAATCTCACTAGTTAGAAAAATTATACTGGATTGGTTAATGTTCATTTCGGTACATTATAACACTCCTGTGAGCAGGGGTGTTACAATGAAATATACGCTCTTAGAGGTTGGTGAAATCGAATAATAAATAAAAATCATATAAATTCAAATTCTAGAATAGGATTTTATATGCTGGAGTTCTCTGCGAAACTGCCGGCATAACTAATTTTAAACCATTGACAGTGGCTTAAAATCAATGCTGCTATTAAATTGTTTCATAATATCACTACCGGCTTATAATTAACTTACGAAATTGGAAAGTTTCTATGTTTATTTTCACATCACTTTACGCGAACAATCTTCCATCAATCAGAAGATAAATTCATTGTTGGTTGCACATATAAAATAATCATTAAACAGTAATTACGGACGGCTCCTTTATAATGACTGCAATAACACAAACAGGTACGGATTTACAAAAGAGCTTTCGTAGATAACATTCTTCAAGGATGTACGAGATTATTTGGGTAAACTAAGTAAAGGTAACTGTTCGCATGGTACACGCATTAGGCGTTCACGCGAACAGTCTTTTTATTGATAGCTAAGTGCGTTGACTCTAATAGTATCTTTAGTAAAAAAAGTGATAAAAATAAGTTTCATCTATTCCAAATTTCACTCAAGCCATAGTGCGAAGAATATATTGGTAATTAATAGAAAATAATACATTGGCAATTTTTCTTAATTATAATATCAGCTGTTTGGACATGCTTTTCCGTGTGGTCACTAAATATAAAAAGGTGGATAACATTTTTATAACGTTTGTCCTATTTGTTAACATTTTCTAAGTATTTTAAAGTAGTACATAATACTTGCGAAAATTTAATAGTATTTTATTTGGACAACTTTCACGGTTGCTTGTCTGATAGGTACCCATCGTTATAAGTAGATAACACGTTTGCTAAAGAAGGAAACTCACAATAAAACCTAACATTAACGTATTTAACCGTCATGATAAACGAAGTATGTCAAGTTTTCTCTCAATATGGAAACATATGGAACCTACGATGGAATATGGCAATATTGAGTCGTAAAAACGATAATAGAATACAAATCATTTAGTGTGTTCATATTTCCGTGTGGTGACGGAGTAAGAATACAATTCAACACTCCCTATCTTGCTCATGGATGTCGTAAAAGACGACTAAGGTATATAATACGCATTATATGCGTATTATATACCTTAGTCGTCTTTATTATTATCTATGCAAGAGAAGGAAGAATTGAAATGAAACCAACCTGTCTGTAAGGTCAATTTCCCTCCTATTGTGGAGGAGGCTCGAGCCCAATAGTGGGACGTATGGCTGAAATGATGTTATATCATGATGATGATGATATAACATCTATCCAAGGGCAGCAAAACTCGAAACAAAACCCTATGCCAACCCGTTTGACCTGCGTGGTATAGTAGGTCAACTTCCCTCACATAGTGGAGGACGTCTGAGACGAACAGTGGGGCGTATAGCTTAAACTTGTTTCATAAATAAAGTGATGTTCTAACAATATTATTAAACGCTGGATATTTTACTTAACCGTTAATTCCATTGATATAAAGATAGAACTGGATTATGAGTAAAAAAATATAATAGCAACAACTTTTTTTTTACCGATAAAATCAGAATCCGGTACTGGGTTAGAATAGAATAAGTGTTTCGTACATGTTCGCACCATTACGATATGGCTCTTGACTTGCGGTCATTAGGTTCTGTTACTCCTCATGCTGATACCACACTGATTATTATGAGAATGAGCCCGCATGTGTTTTATTTAGCTTAAGAAAACCTTGCTTCTATAGAAATCTTAAGCAAGAGAAATTTGCATTGTATTAGTAGAATTCATTAGCGTTTGGTTATTTATACGCTAGATCATATTAGATTTTATAAAATTGAATGATATTCTTCACTATTTTCATTCTCAGTCATATATGTTTTAAAATTTGTTATAGGCCTCCTACGTGTGCGGTAGTAATAACGTTTTAAGTAAGTCTTTGGTGTGTCAAGTATTCGATATTAAACTTTTGTACCTATCACAAATTATTTTTATGTATGTGCGAAATGCTGTGTGGTAGCGGCTTCGAATACTACCAACCCTTGCTTTGTTCGTGGGTGTCGTAAAAGACGACTAAGAGCCCTACATTGACCCGGACCAACTCCATCTGGTACCATTTGGGTCAACGATTACATTCCCAAGGAGGGTTGACGTCAGGTAGGCGGCCGGTCATAAAAGTCATTGCCGAAACTTTTTGCAATATGTCAAAACAGATGACATATTGCGTCGACCCCAAGTAATTGGGATAAGAGCAAGATGATGATGATGTATGTGTGAAATGGGTTTTATTTGCGTATTTGTAAAGTTAACTGATATACGTCGACTACTTACAGAATATACAGCCTTTTATTTCTTACTGCAGTGTATTGCCATTTAAAACGCGTTTTAGGAGATGAAGGAATCAGAGAATCGGAAAGGTTTTGTAATTATTGGGAGATTATACCCAAGTTGGTATTATGGTAATAAAAGAAAGCTTTGGTTATTTCTGAGGTTGCAACAAGTAGCAATTTAAGTTTCCGTTGGTCACAAGTGTAAGAGAGTCTCTTCGTATATCGTAAGCAATTATATATCCTATTGAAATAATCATCGCAACGGTAATTGCGTAACTTGAGAGTATTTTTCTCTTGCTTGCTGCTAAAATATTTTTTATGTAGTTTTTCTTTCAATAGATAACTTATAGTATTTCAATGTATTTTTTCTTCTTCTTAGTACATATATATTATATGCACGAGTCAGATGACAGAAATTAGGCAATATATACACCTTGCTGGTTAGACGGTTTTTTTATATGGTTCTATTTCGTGGTTTTTCTATTTCGCAGTGAAATTATATATTTAAGCGTATTTTAATCGTTTTATGATACTCAGATAAAAGAAAAGGTGTACTTTTAAAGGTGTATACATTTTATCTTAAATATCAAATTTTTGCGTGTGGAGACGGATTAAGAATACAATTCACCACCTCCTCCAAGGGCGTCGCCAGCTTATGACTAAGGGGGGGGGGGGACAATGGGGCAATATTATGCAGGATAAAAAATATGAACGCCTGGTACTTTGCACGTTTACACTTTGGGCGCTTTGCGGCTATACTCAGTGCCAGATAACGTGGCAAAAGACGACCTTCACCTACCTTCACCACGATATCTTAAAATAAAAAAAAAAATCTATCGCTTACCATATAAATCTATCGAAAAGTTGTATCGCAAAATTCTCTTGGTAGATGCCTACCAGGAAGCAACATTACAAACAGCACAACCCAAAATTTTACGAAATCTAGTAAAATTACCATAGAAAATATATGTTTTTAATATCCTATAATCATGTATTTCATTGTTTTAAAATACCAGATTAACCTGTAACTGGTGACATTTCATTATTTTATAAATAATATCATTGATAACAATGCCAAATTACATTCAAATGTCTGAAAATCAAAAGTTTTTAAGTAACATTAAAATTAAGGTACCGAGAATATTTATATAAATTCAATATAATATAGATCCTATAATTAAATACGTAATTAGCTTCGAAGAATTATGTAACGCCCAATAAATGCCAAGTTTTAAGTTATGACACATTTCTTTCAACTCATTTTACCGTCAGGTGTAATAAACCTAAAGGATCGCACAAGTAGATGCAAGATTTTAGGTTATGTGTATCAAACATAAAATCTTGTCTTAACTGATTTTAGCGTCAGGTGTACGAGATCAGTGGCGTCGTGTGGCCCAGTCGCCATTTTGTTTGACATTCTGTGTGGAGCACGTAAAAGATATTGAAAAAAAAAAATGATGGGCCTCGATGACAGTATATACCGAAAGATTGATGCAGTCATAAATTCATGTATCAGACAGCAGTGATAGTAACAGTAGTGGAAGTGACAGTTCAGAACTATAGATTTTTGTAAAGTCATAAATAAATTATTTTAGTATATTATTTTACCTCACCTTACGTATTTAACAAAAAGTTAGCCTTAAGATAGGTTAGCTATCAGTTTCATGTTAGGGCAGTGGTAAGGTAGGTAACGTGTACGTATGCTTTATTATTGCACGTGTAGGTGTTTAATAATTTCTTAATTAAAATTCTAAACAAATTACACGCAGACAAATGTTTGTAACCTCTGTACGGTCTAGACACCTTCACCACGATAAGACGGTTTGTATGGAAAGCGATAGAATTAGCGATAAATTACTTGAATTTGATGATATCGTGGAGAAGGTACCAAATGACCTCTTTTGCTATGCTATTTGGCAAACACTATAGCTACATTTGATCTCAATCTTGGCAACCCCCGTTGGCGACGCCCTTGACCCCCATCGCCCACCTGTGGGTGTTGTGAAAAATGACTAAGGGATATAATATGCAGATAACATGCCATTATGTTTGACGAGCGGAGTAGGTCCATTTCCCTAACACTGTAAAGGAGGCCCGAACCCAACAGTGGGATTTAGCATCCCTATGGTGATGCTGATAACTTAATTTTTAGTTCTACGTAATGAGAGCCCATTATCGTCTCATGAGCATAGCTTCAAAATCTGTGTACGTTATTCAGAAATTCTTTAAAATATATATAGTAGCTTTTTAGGGCGTTAAATCAAAGAGTTAATGCAATATGAGCATATGTAGTTCATTTTTATTTATTTTCAATAGTTTCAAAGTTTAACCGTAGTGTATGTGCAAATTTTTATTCTTGGCACTTTTTTATACAATAAGGCAGAGATTCTATTACAGTTACTACTATTCTACGTAATACGTACCATTCTATTACAGTTTCAACGGGTTACCATGGAGTTTGACATCTTTTCCATCATGTGATGATGCTATCTACTTAGATCTCTCTCTTAGTGATAGTAACTTCGATTATTGATAGGTCTCCATATGGTCGGAATACGCGCAGACCTATTAATAATCTAACGGCAAAACATTGTATTTTTAATTGGTTAAGATACAAATTATTTAGTATTCAAGATCGGTAAATCTGACTACAATATCACTCGAAGATTTTGAGGAACGGAAATCCTGTCTTTAACTCCCAATTACATTACTGTTTGTGTAGAATGTTTTGAGAAATTTCACATGTAAATTGCACGTTAATTACGCATTATTTATTGTTGCCACGATACAACGGATACAGGTTATTTATCGTATGGCACAGCTTTCATTATAGATCATAAAAATCTCTGTATAAAAGAGACAAATTATAATTTGTTTACTCAAAAGTAATAATTTATACCTACACTAGTGCTAAGGTATTATTCCAATTACTATTGCTATCTTTACAGATTCAACTTGTTCAATACTTACATTTTTTTGGGATTAATTTCGTCACACATTCCCAACATTGTAAATTGTGCCAGCGCGATATCCATAATAATCTTGTGGTGATCAAATGACGTCGAGGTTTGACCATTAGGAAGTCTCGGGAAATGCTTACAATTATCTTGTAACCCGCAACAAGTTTAATTAGAAAAGAAAAACAGAAGTAGAAATATTCAGTTTCTTTACTAACCAAAGCGGGAGGGTGAAGCAAAATTGATTAATTAATAGGAAGATAGTTATTACAAGTACAAAAATGGCGTGAGTGAACAATAGCTGCACCGAAGGCAGTGAAAGGCCAGTTTACCTCAAGAAACAAGGCCTCATAGTGTTCTGCGATATTACCTTAGTAGCATTGGACGACTAATCTACCAGGCCACTGAAGGTAAAAAGTCATGGTGACACAAGAGGTTATGGGTTCTCCTGCTCCATGTCTACCCTGATCTGTCGGAAACGATATGGTAAAAATATTGTAATCAATAAAAATTAAAATATAATAAAATTATGTATGTCATTCACTAATAGCTTTTTTTAAACGCCAAATTGTTAAGAACTCAAAGCATAATTTATAGTTGTTTTAAATAAGCTTCGGCCGCCAGTAGTACTCGTAAGAGGCTGACCGGTCAGCCTAGGTACAGACCTCCTTATAAAGGGATCCTCAACATAGTGGTAGTAATCATAAATATCCACAGATTTGTGGATATTGTAGGATTCTACAAAGTATATAATAGTATCGTAACACGTATTTATAATCATCAAAACTAA
This sequence comes from Lymantria dispar, assembly GCA_032191425.1. Lineage (NCBI taxonomy): Eukaryota > Metazoa > Arthropoda > Insecta > Lepidoptera > Erebidae > Lymantria > Lymantria dispar. The sequence goes on along the minus strand of CM063452.1, from coordinate 21,616,442 downwards.
ATAAACATAAGTAAAATTCTCAACTATTCGCTGTTAAACATTATTTTATAACCACTTCTGATCAGATAAGTACAGTACATACCTATGAAAAATCCAATGTTGTTTAAAACAAGACAGTAGTACCGTGTTTACCGACCAAAGTTTCTTAGAAAGCTTAATCTACGAATGAAATATATTATTGTAAAATCAGATACTCTTACAACAATACAGTCTCCACAAACAGTTTAACAGAAACAAAGACTAGTGCAATTTGTGATGCTTCTAAGAAAAAGATAATATTTTCTACTTGGAAACAAGACTACTAGTTTTCATTATAATCAAGCACAAATCATTGAACACTGTACTATACCAATCTATCTATATGTACTGATAATTATGAATTTATTTTTGTTGATTTAGATGCTGGGTTTTTTATGAATCTCATTTTGGAATCAAAAATCAGAAGGGTCAATGTTTCTAATAGTTGCTGTGGTAAATTATCGTCCATATAGAAAGAAAATGTTTCGTGTTAAATACTCGTGTTATTGATTATTTTCTATACGTCCTTCCACTTTTTACAGTAGTACGCGGTTACGAAAACTAACAACTTAACGCTGTTTGCAGGTGTCGTAAACTAAGAGCTTCTATACTGACTTGAAACAATTGCACTTTATACTATGCTGATAACATTTGTACCTTTTTTTATAATTCAAGAATGGGTTAAACTATCTGGATTAAAATAAAAAATCATTAAAAATATCAGAATGGAAAAGCAGAATAGACTTATCTCAACTTTACTTCCTCAACATCTCAGCCCATATGCGTCCTACTTTTGGGTTCGGGCCTCCTCCATTTAGGGAGGGTTAGGGTTTTATTTTGAGTTCTCCTTCTCTTGCATAGATGTTATATGAAAATTAACATCTCTTAGTCGTCTTTTACGATACCCACGGATACGATAGGGGGTGGTGAGTTGTATTCTTTCTCCGTCACAACACGGAATCTCTATTTAAAATGAATAAAAAAAAAATATGGCGAGTGGTGGATTCGAATGCAATCTGCCTACATTTTCTAGGATAAAAGCGCGACTGTGTGACATATATACAAGCATAATTTATTTATTAATACGCAAAGTAAACAATCTGAGTGTGCCAGTAACAGAAAGCAACGTGAGTGAAATCAGTAACTTAATGTCCGGTGTCCAGTATACAAAGGTATGTTAGTTGGCAGATATATTGTGTTTCTCTTTTACTTTCTTTACAATATGGATAGACAAGTAGAAAGACTTTTGGAGGAAGTCTAAATGGATACCGGATGGCAGGGTGCGTCTTGTATAAACTGGTGAAATATCTTTAATTAAAACTTGTACAAATGGCGTAGTTATTAAGATACAGATGTACCATACTAAATGCAAATGTCATGGGTTTGATTCCCGTACAGGACTACAATTTGTACAGTTTATAAATTATTGTTTTCAATTTGCGAGCAATTTGTGTGTTAACCATATATTTGCATAGAACCTCGTTCATTTATGTCTTAGTAGTTGTTTTCTTTATGTAATTAATTACACATAGATGACGTAGTACTCTAAGTAGCGACTAGTTTTACGGCTTCTATCCTTAGGTTGGAGAGTCGTTTGTGCGATCCACAAAGTATTATTATCTACGACTTATTTTTATATTTTTTAATTGCATATTTACAAATTCCTTCGCAAAACAACTATCTATTACTTATTGCGAAAGATGACTATTTAAAAAAAAAAGGAAAATATGAAGGCAAAGAATTATGAATATACATAATTTCAGCACATTCTTTGTGAAACACATCTAACCTATAGGAACTTCTAGGATAAATAGATTTCTTATATTTCTTATAATTACTACAGCACTTATTATTAATAATTAGTTTAAAGAACATTTTAAAATTAATACATAAATGTTTGAAGTAAACATACACAAACGTATGAAAATCCTTAGTCGCAACTTAGGAATAACTCGGCACTTTTTTCCGACGGAAATGACGTAAATTAAAATAACGTATATGTTCCTTTACGATAGTAGTCTAACTATAGCTCACAGCACATGAGTTATTTATATATTAATATATATTTTTTAATCAAATGTTATACATTCATGTTTTAATAATAAAAATAATAGTTAATTATAGTTTATCTAATACTTTAATGTAACATTAACAACTATACCAAGATCATTCATCATCATCATCATCATTTCAGCTCATATACGTCCCACTGCTGGGCTCGAGCCTCCTCCATAGTCCGAGAGAAATTGACCTTACTATACCATGCTGGACAGACAGATTGGTATAGGGTTTTGTTTCGAGTTTTTCATCTCTGGCATAGATGTCATATGCGTAATATATCCCTTAATCGTCTCTTACGACACCCACGGGTAAGAGAGGGGGTGGTGAATTGTATTCTTACTCCGTCACCACACAGAAAAAGATCCAAGATCATTATTTATGTTTATATATATATATATATATATATTTCAACCGGGTGTATATATACGATTATATATATAAGATTATATGTATGTAAACACTAGAATATTAAATATAATACAATAACAGCACGCTTTCACATTTCCGTCAAAAGTTCCTCTATACTTAAACAATAAAAACTCAAGTGACAGATTAATGTCACTGGTGGTTCATTAAGTATTTTGAAAATAATATTATTGGAAATCGTGTCAGAGCTATTAGCTTTATGAATGCCTGCGTAGCTAAGAGTGCTCTTTAGAGTATTGGCTATTATTATACTAAATTGAGAAGGGCGAGTAATACACATTAAAATAAGCTTCGATGAAGAAATAATTTGTCTCACGGACTTTATTTTGAACAGGTATGTAAGTGACCAACATTTGCAGATATGGATAACTTTTAATTTCACGTAATAAGGTTACAATACCAAGGGTATTACAATATAATTTTCGTCAGTAGATTTTAATTCCGGGATATTTTCACTGTTTTTAGTAGTAGTACGTATTTTGATGGCACAAAAAAATATTCTCATTATCATTTTGTTCTTATTCCAATTAGGGCCGAGTCACATGGTGCGGTGCGGCTCCTACTGGGGGTCGATTCAATATATACTCTAACAGTACACATTGCAAACATTTGACAATAGTTTTATGACTAGACGCTTGCCTGAAGTCAACTATATTTGGGAATGTAATTGTTGACCGGCCGCCATGAAGTTGACCCACGTCAACGTAAAATCTAAATCGTCTTTTTTTTCAATATACACGAGCAATGCAAGGGTTTAGTAGCATTCGTTTACATCTCCATACAGTAAATGGTACATAAATAACAATGTAGAAAATATGTTTTGGATCTTTATACATTTTTATTTTTTTTTTATTTAATGTTCTTTCACAGACCTTTGTCCGTGCCTTTTTTATGGTAAGTATATTTTATTTTTATTTTGATTTTATATAATAATAGGTTTGTTCAAGAGGCGTTATTACATATATGATGGTTTATGTAATTTGGTGCGCTTTCTCATGTGTCCTTGATGATGTGTGACTTCATCTTCCGGGGTTTTCTACTCTGTACTAGTAATTGGTGTTAATGGTGAAAACCCCTATATTGTTAGTCTTCATCTGTCCTCGTGATTTGATTTATTTTGTGTCTATAATTGATGTTGGCTCATGATATTAATGGTCAACGTAAACTTGTAAAGAAGTAACTTTTTTATTTGAGATATAATGCATCCGTGTGAAGACGGAGTAAAAATACAATTCACCTTGCCCGTGGATGTGGTAAGAGACGACTAAGGGATATATAATACGCATATAACATCTATGCAAGAGCAGAAAATCTCGAAATAAAACCCTATACCAACCTGTCTGACGAGCGTGCTATAGTAAGATCAATTTCTCTCCTATGGGGGAGGAGGCTCGAGCCCAGCCGTGTACGATCATGAATGCATTGAAACTTATACAAAGTTAATTCAATCAACTATTATAAAATGGTGTACCTGATCGACAAGATATAATTATCAATTTACTGGTAGCATATATACATATAACAAGATGCGATGTCTAGTATGCCATTACGGTTTTACCCACTGACACAAAAATGCATTTTTGTGTGGCGATAATTGATTGAGTTAGAGTAAGTCACGACTAATGGTAACCACTGACCCAGCTTTCGATATGATTGTCTATCAAATAACTGCCTCATTTCCTATTTTGTGCATTAACCATGAAAACACCGAACTTTTCACTGTTGTTAATGGTACGTTTAAACTCAATAATTGCTTTAAGTATATTGATAGAATATTAAATTGTTCAGACACGATCTATATATTAAAAAATTGTACCAAATTATGTACTCAATAGTTGTTATGACAACAATGATGAGCACGAAGCTTGATTTGCGATATCTCAAAGTTACTTGTTTTTCCTTGATATGCTAACATCGTGTCGCTCATGTTTAACGTTATTATTAGAGCTTTCAACCTTTAGCAATATTTGATACAATAACGTTTATTAATTCAGTTAGTAGTTTCTGAGCTTACAGTGTTCAAACGAACATACAAATTAATCATTGATATAAAAGTATTATAGCCATTGATTACGGTTTACTTACGCTTTCTACCTGGATTTTTTTTCACAAAACTTAACACTTTTTGACATATCTTAAACTCATTAAAATACATACTAAATCGCATTACAAAAACATCGTTAGTCATTGCCGTGCCGTTACTTTGTGCTTTTTTTAATCCCTAGTAAAATTTTGTGAAGTACATTCCAGTATTGGTTACGCTAAAAGTATTTGTCTACTCGGATAGCGGTCGTAGCCGTGAGGCGGCAATTGTTGGCGCCCTAATAATCTTAAGCACTTTCCGTCTATTGAAAGTCGCTAGCAATCACAAACATAATTGGTTAATTAATAAATAAAGATTTGTGCGGGTATAAGAGTAGCATTCTCAGATTTTTTATACACATGCTTACATCTTTGCAGAATTCATATTATGTTAAATTTTTAGTTTATCTAAAGTATTCGACACTCAATTTTAAGTTTTTTTCCAGTGTTGTAAACATAAAAATAATTAGTATATTTATTTTACATGTGGCGACGGAGTAATAAAACAATTTGTTACCCCCTATCTTGCCTATGACGTCGTGTTATAGAAGACCACTGTGATAAATAATATGTACGTACAAGAGAAGGAAAGCTCGACAAAAAACTCTGTATGTATGTAAATTTTCTTCCTATTGGGAGGAGGAGTCTCGAGTCTAGCAGTGGGACATTAATGGGCTGAGATGACGATGATAATAAACAAGCATGGCATATAATGTAATGTAAAGACTCACCATCATATTCCCTCAGTGCGTAGTCCTCTTTACATACTTGTGATAGACGTAAAAATTGGATGAGTATATATTTTTTTTTCATTTATTTAATTTATAAAAAGAAAATATTAATTGTTATTGTACCTTTAAACCATTTTAAGTTTGTATAGGTACTCACATTCAAATAGCGAGGCCAATAAACATGTCTTATGATAGTAATTACGTTACATTATAAAAATAAATATATATCTTATTTGACAATCTAGAAACAAAAAAAAAGAAAAGAAATAACAACAATAAATAATAAAAAAGTATATACATATGTCATTATCAGTATATTCGTCAGCAGCGCTCTTTTAGGCGATTAATAACATCAACGGCGATGCCCATGGCGATTAAGGCACTAAGCCCCTTTTGATTAGGCTCTTGTCCAACAGCAGATGTCAATGGACTGTTGGTTCCATAGAAAAATTTCAAATAAAGAGGTTCTAAAATTTCAGATGATGTGATTTTTTTTCAATTCAAGCTTTGAATAACTATTGCTATTATTTTAAGTTACCACAATTGGGTTATATTAAACCAAAGAATGACGTTGGTCATTGTTTATTTTAGTATTAGGCAACTACAAAGAAAAGTGCATTCTATAATACCTGCTAAAATTTAGATCAGCAACTACGTGGCCTACGTGCCTTTACATTTATGCCAATGTTCAATATGACAACGAATTTTGAAGTTCTGTTACTTAAAGTATTAACATAGAAACCTTATTTACACAGGAACTAGCCACGGAGCTGTCTTATTGCATTAAAATGCTGTTCACATTATATCCGTATTAGCGAACTTCGTAGGAATTTCAATATCTTTGAACGCAAAAATACTGCCAAATACAAAATATACCTATTAATTTTTTTTTTGTGGCTATCATATGGGCTGGTCGTACATAGCCCGGTTTGTCCAGGTCGACGTAAGGGGGACGGTGTGCAACCCCATAACCTACCATACACATACCTCGCTATCGTCCTATGGGCGGGCCATCGGAACCCGGTCCTTGTTTTCAGTAGTATATTTGGCGTGCTTTAGATAACTCTGAAGAAAAAAGTATTTATAAACAATGCATTTACTAAAGCATGGTGGATTATAGGTTTAGTTGTAAAGTATAATATCTGAAAAATAAATTCTATTAGCAAATAACATTACCTGATCTAATTAATTAACCTTTAATTCTCGTGAAAACATATAATTTTCGTGGAAAATAAAAATGACATATATGACAAAACAGAGTAAACAATATTTTTTTTTGTCTAGATCAAGATGTTCCAGAAACGAACGATGCTCGGTCGTCCGGCAGAATTGTTGAAATCCGTTAATCGAAGCAAGTGGGGCGGGAGATACAAATGACAATAAGTCACACCTCGGCACTCGAATTCGTTTTGTAATGCAATCCAAGATTTACAGTTCTGTCCTTATGTAATAAACATGGATTTTTCTTTCAGAAGATTATTTTTAGAAAATAATTTAAGAACATATATACATGTATAGAATAGGGATTAAGATTAAGAGCCTTTCCCAGTTAAATTTTCTTTGCAATTATTTCTAAATTTTTAATCAAATCGGTTTAGTAATTTTTATGCCAAACAGTGAAAATCAAGTTTATTTAACGTAATTTTAAATTTGGTATTCCTGTGAACTTACTAATTACATATACAACCCTGTTACTTTAATAACATAAGTAGCTAGTTTTTAATTGTAATCGACAATGAAACTTTTCTAAATTAGCATATTGAGTGAGATTTACGCACAAACACTAACATACATATGAACAAACCTTAGTTTTATAATTACAATAATATCATCATCATCATCACCGCCCACATACATCCCACTGTTGAGCTCGGGCCTCCTCCATAATGGGAGGGAATTTGGCCTACTATACCATGCCGGTCAGACATGTTGGTACAGGGTTTCATTATCAGATTTGCCTTCTCTTGCACATATGTTATGTGCATATTATATCCCTTAGTCGTCTTTCACGACATCCATGGGCAAAATATGGAGAGGCGAATTCTATTCTTACTCCGTCCCTACACAGAAAGAAAACAATAATATAGAATAGATTAAATAATATGGGTATTTCGTACATTCACTTATTAACGTACCTATACATAATTTTATTAAAGATAACCTTCTTAATGAAATCTATGTTGTTATGGAATTTTTATAGATCTAGCCTCTAATTTCCCTAATCCTAGAAAATTATCATATTATTGGGGGACTGATACTACTCGCTGCATCGAGAAAATTACATTCTTCTAGAATCTAGATAGTCGGTCGAACAGGAATAGTAGAGACTTAATAAAAGAAGTCCTAGTTTGTATATGTAAGAATGCTATGTCGTTTGATATTCTGTTAAGCATTTAAATAGTATGTAGGTAATATAATTCAAGAGAGAACAATGGTCATTGTGAGGCTATGCGATAGGACCAGAATACTATTTCCTGGTGTGTTCATTATTTTGATCTTTAATTTACTACCCACTTAAAGGTTACTGTGGAACACGGTTCTTTGACTCTAGCTCTCTCTAACTATATGAGGTTAATCATAAACCGTTTATGGAATATAAAATGTAAGCAATTCTATGTTTTCGTAAGATTGTATTTTATAAAGAACGAAACGGTTTTTACGGCCGAGGCAATAGCATAAACACTCTCATATTAGTCATACTTCACCTATGTAAATATTTTATTCTATCTATCCATTAGCCGATCTTTGTCCGCTGCTAGACATAGGCTTCCCCAAGGTCGAATATCGATCGGCGTCCCAGTAGGGGACGTCGAAGGGAGAGGGTACTCCCTCGGAGTATTCCGTCGGGCCGACCACTGAAGTCAAGTCACCCTGCCCCGGTGGTCGATCCAACGACGAAGGCGACGTGTCGCGGGTGGGTTACGGGTGTGCGTGCTTACGCCCCTCTGTCGCCCCGGACGCAGTGGTGCAAGGAGTGCGATGACCGTAACCCAACCCAAGAAAAAGGTCGAATATTGCCATAATTACCATGTTTGACTAGCGAGAGGGCGATCGTCACCAAAAGGAGGACTAACTATTTATATACCATTTAATAATGTGTGACGCATATTACGGTCTACGAATCACAAATCCATAATGCTGGTCCGGGATTACCTGATGGTAAAATTACATAATGTATGACCAATTATTTCAAATTCTACCATTAGGAGGATTCTTTTCTATACTATAGCAGAGACTTAATTTGCTTACGGTAAATACTAATCTCCGTGTGGTGACGGAGTAAGAATATAATTCACCACTCTATATCTTGCCCGTGGGTGTCGTAATAAACGACTAAAGGATATTATACGTATATAGCATCTATGCAAGAGAAGGAAAATTCGAAATAAAACCCTATATCAACCTGTCTGACCAGAATGATATAGTAAGGTCAATTTCCCTCCTATCGTGGAGGAGGCTCGAGCCCAACAGTGGGACGTATATGAGCTGAAATGATGATGACTTGAGAAAGAGACAGTTCATTGAAATCGTACGAATAGACAACGTGCTACCAAAAAAAAAACTAAGTATCTTTTATTGCTGAGAAAAATAAGCCATCCGAAATTTATCGCACGAATGCTGTATTTTATACATTTGTTTACATTTATGAACTTTCATTTATTTCAATTGATCCACTTTCAGAGTCTTGGAAACGAGTTACTGCATGAAGTAAAAGTGGTAAGTAATAAAAATTATATTACCTAAAGGTATTTTAAATTCGCAATCGGTAGGGTTTGTTATTGAGTTAGGGTTCTCATTTCATTCTTCTCATTTGATACAGAAGCAGTAGATGATACCATACTTTCCTCAGGCATTAGAGGTTAGATTATCCAGATATAACCCAAAGAGCTAGGCCAAAATAAAAGAAATTAATACATTAGTGTCAAACACAAACATTTACTCATTATTTCACACAGCGTTACCTATCATTATCGAACCTAGGCCGGGAGGTTCAATCGTATCGTCTACAATTGCGGAGTAGGTACATGATGCTCCTTCTAGATGGCGTTCAATGCAGCAGTTCAGCGTTCACAGTGACAACTAATTTTATACTTAGTTCTAAAACCTTTCGTAGATTTTATATTACATATTGCAATACTGTTTTTTTTGGTATTACTCATTCGATGTGAATATGTACTTCTTTTTAATTCTCAGGCCATATAGGTGGCATAGCTGGCCTCATACAGATGAAAATTAATAAGACTATTTATAAAACTCCCGTGTTTAGCAGTGATTTTATATGTATATATCTCTGAATTTTTTGTAATACCTACGGAAAATTCGTGTTGGTACTCTATGGGTATTTTCAATCTGGTAATTTAATACTGTGAGTATTAAATTATTAAGAATAAAATCAGTAATATATATATTGTTAAGAATAAAATCAGTAATTCTTAACTAGAAAATTGAATTATTTAAAATCATTGTTGCATAGATGGCGTAATGGTTAAGGCCTACAGTCTGGTACTGTCGTCGATGCCCATGCAGAATAATAGTACTTTATAGATCACTAACAAATTAATGGACTGAGCATTAGTTTTATATTTGAAAAGTCACCTGCTAAACAAGGATTATTTCCATAGAACAGTGTTATTTTTCTTTTAATAACATCATGCTATTTGTGAAAAATAAAACACTAATAATTATGAGTTCTTTTATTTTTTTGGGTGGGTTACTGTCAGCGCACCCGTCCGACAGAGGGGCGGCGCGCGGCCCCGTACCTCACCCATATAGCACGTCGCCTTCGTCGTTGGGCCGACCACCGGTGCAGAGTTCCATGACTTCAATGGTCGACTCGACGGAATACCCCGAGGGAGTACCCTCTCCTATCGACGTCCCCCTGGAACGCCGAGCGCCGTCGCGAGGCTAACCTCTCCGCGGGTGCCGGACGAAATCCCCGGTCCGGCCAATTATGAATTATTTGCTGTATGATCGTGACGTGAAATTCTTATCAATTTCTTTTTTAAAGTTTGGTGATAAAAATGTGACAGTAAATAAAGAAGTGGCACATGAATTTGAAAACTATTTTACAAATGTGCCTGTATTAACAACAAAATCTAAGCATTTTGGCTGAATCGCTCCTTAAACAAAGCATTGTAAAATGTAACACTTCCTTTGAATTTTCAGATGTAGGTGTGGATGATATTTTAAAGTCTTTTAAAAATCTTAATATTAAGAAAACAGCAGATTTATGGGGTTTATCAGTAAAGACTATTGATTTTATAATACCTGTTATTGCTCCCCACCTGGCATTTGTATTTAATGGTTGTGTTGCTCAGGGTGTGTTTCCTGATCTCATGAAAATTAGTAGAGTAATTCCTTTATTTAAATCTGGTAGTATGTCAGATATTAATAATTTTCGTCCTATTTCCATACTACCAACACTCAGTAAAGTATTCGAAAAAATTATGCTTAATCAGATGTTGATTCATATTAAGAGACATGGTATTTTTCACAAAAATCAATTTGGCTTTACTAAGAATTGCTCTACTACTGATGCGGGCGTAGAGTTATTGAAAAATATTTTTGCAGCCTGGGAGGAATCACATGAGGCCGTAGGTGTTTTCTGTGATTTATCCAAGGCATTTGATTGTGTACAACATGAAACATTCATCAGAAAACTATACCACTATGGGATCAGGAATAACGCTCTTGAACTTGTAACTTCTTATTTAAGCAACAGAATCCAGAGGGTTGATGTTAATGGTGCATGATCATCTGGTTCTAATATAAAAATGGGCGTTCCACAAGGGTCCATTCTGGGGCCATTTCTGTTTCTTGTATATTTTAATGACCTACCCTACCATATAGGGGACAATCTGGACATTGTGTTGTTCGCAGATGACACTTCTTTGTTATTTAAAATTAAAAGACAAATGTTGAATTATGACGATGTGAACAATGCACTGTCTAACGTTGTTCATTGGTTTAACACTACTAATTTGGTTCTCAATGAGAAAAAAACTAAATGTATCAAATTTACTACTCCTAATGTGAGGCAAGTGGAAACCAATGTCCAAATGAATGGTGTGGCTCTAGACCTTGTGGAGTCAACAGTCTTTTTAGGTATCATCACCATAGATGCTAAACTTCAGTGGCGACCTCATATTGAAAAGTTGTCGAGTAGGCTTAGCTCAGCGGCTTATGCAGTAAAAAAAATAAGAATGTTAACAGATACTGAAACAGCTAGAATGGTTTATTTCGCTTATTTCCATAGTCTTATGTCTTACGGTATATTACTGTGGGGATGCTCCGCGGACTTTAATAGAATCTTTGTTCTCCAAAAAAGGGCTGTCCGTGCAATTTATAATCTAGGCCCAAGAATCTCACTTCGGGAGAAATTCAAAGAAATAAATATTCTAACTGCTGTATCACAATATATATACGAAAATATATTATATGTCAAAAAAAATATCGCTAACTTTAAGAGATATTGTGACATTCATGAAATGAATACTCGTAATAAGGACAGATTAGTTGTACACACTACTCGTCTCCAAAAAGTTAACAAATCATTCATGGGGCAATGTATACGCTTTTACAATAGATTACCTAAAGATATCCGAGACCTGCCTATGAAAAAGTTTAAAAAAGCCATCAAGAATAGACTTTGTAAAAAAGCTTATTATAAAATCTCGGATTATGTAGATGATAATACAGATTGGTTGTGAGCAGCTCCTCATTCAGCAATTTCCTTGTTATTTTAAATATACTGTTTGTAAATGTACTTTTAACTTTTATTGTAAAGTGTAGCGTGTTTTGCCTAACGAATTTTTGTATTTTCAGCGTTTGTAACATATTGTGGTGTTGGTCATGCTCACATAAGGATCTACTTGCGGTAGCTGCGTGGAGCGGGTCTCTCCCTTCCCTCCATAGTGGTTGAGGGGAGTGATGGCTGCTCTAGTAGTTAACTCGTGATCGGGTGCCGCTTGTGGGATGTGGTCCAGCCATAATCGTTTAAATTATATTAAGTGTCTTGCGGTTCGAAGGGCATCACACTGGAGCTAGTTCTTACAAAACATGTACACAATTGTATAACTAGTAAGAAGAAAAAAAAAAAAAATTAGAAGTAATGACAAGCCCGCTGAGTTTCTTGCCGGATCTTCTCAGTAGCGGTCGCGTTCCGATCCGGTGGTAGTATATTTTTTTTGGAAATTGTAAACCTGACAATATGTAAGTGCCCTCTCAGGGTTTATGCATAATAAAATAATTTGAATTTGAATTAATGTCACTTTAAAACCGTTAAAACTATATTTTTGGTCAGATTCGTTTTCATTTACAACTGAGATTTAATACCAAATAGAGGACGATCAAATGTATCTGAAAACCTTTGTTATATATAATCCATTAAACAATGGATTAAACCGGCAGTTATAGGTATTTTTTTTTATTGCAAACGGTGGCAAACGAGCAAACAGTACACCTGATGGTAAGTGTTGCTGCCGCTCATGGACCTTTACAAGGCCGTTGCCTACCGTGAAGAAAGCGAAGGGAGTGTGAATGCGTGCATTGAGGCTCGGTGATACCAAGGGCACCACCAAAACCCTCCACACGCAATCACCCTCAGAAAGTTGGGCTTCTGGCTCTCTCGCTCACCGAACGAAGCGCAGTAATAAATTGCTACTACTCGGACGTCGATTTTCTGCGAGAGCATGGTACTGCCCCGGACGGACCGGCCCGCGGTTGTAGACAGATAACTGTCGACAGTGTGGTCCTACCACACTGTTTTGTTAGGGGATTTGTTTATGGAACCAATTAACAAGATTCTCTATAAATACGTTTACTCGTCGACTTCCGTGATACAGGAGCTAAAATAATATAATTTCGCACGAGTGTTTAAGTTAACGGTATAATAATGAATGAAAATGATGTGCATATTTTTAAAAGAAAAAGTGTGCAGTAATAATATATCTTATAATGGCATTATAAATGCAGGTTTCATTATAAAATTTGACTGAAGATGGTAGAGTAGTCTAAAAACCGACCTCATGCTGAAAATTATGAGGATCTATAAATATCTTTGCCGGGTTTGTGTGATTTATATATTTATGAACGTCTTCGTAATCCAAGGATTAATTCCTTTATGCTGCCTGTTCTTCAAGAAAATAGCTGCAGTGTTGCCCGAGGGTTATAGAATATCCCTCATGTCACCCGGTGTTGCTAAAGTCTATAAACGGTGCATCACTTATCATCAAGTGATTTGACTATTTAGTTATCCTCGTCAATAAAAAAAGAAAACGTTAAGTGGTCCCTGCTCTGCTTGCGGCGATGGTGGACAGTAAGTTCTTCACTTATTAAATAACGACTGTCATTACTCCACTTTTCTACACCATATAGGTAGGTATTTGACCTCATGCCCATATACATATATAGAGGCTGGTATGAGGATTAGTTTGTGTGTTTCTTACCAAACACTGAGCAAAGTCATGTTGGTAAATTATGCAAGGCATGTTTTTAACTGCACATTGGTGTTAATGGTTAATGTACCGGTACATATCGTACCAAGTGTTACGGGTTTGATTCCCACATAGAACAATGCTTTGTATGATCTAGAAATTGGAGTAATTTGTATCTGTTAATTTGTTAGTATAGTCCCCTGCAATACACGAATTATTTCCTCAGCGCCGCGTGTTGTTTTAAAAACATATACACTGATTTAAATATAAAAGTATCGACGAAGGTAATGTCTGTGTTTAGCGCCACTTATTACCAATTCTAACATAGCTGGAGGGTGTCGTAAGAGTCGACTAACACGCAACATTCAACTGTGTTAATTACAACTATTTCTGTGTGGTCAACGGTAACGTTCCCAAGTAAGAATCGAGATCATTAGTATAGGAACGAAAACACGAAGTGCAGCTTTTTCGCTCCGGTACCTAGGTTTAAAAATTATTTTTTTTTTATTGTAAGGTGACGGTCTACGCTGAGTGTCATCACCACTAGATCTCCTTTAAGTGTTGCATAAGACAATAATACGGAATGTAAGCAACAGCGCTACACTGAAATGCTATTTTTTAATTTCAGACTATGGTGCCGACACACCCGGCTGGACTTAACAGTTAACCCGCGGCGATGGAACGGCGACATGCAGCCCCATGAGTCACTTTATCCCTTCCCCATCACCCTTGATCTAATTACTAGTGCCGCTACCTTGACCTTGGTTACCAGTCCGACATTAACCGAGAAAGCCTTCTAACTCTTCTACCTCGGTAACCTCCAAGCATCCATCCATCGAATTATCGACTTTATTCGATCTACTTTTGCAAATAGGTCCCTCCAAGCAGGTTAATGACGTGTTCACATTTGGTGTTACAAATTTTCGAAGAGAGGGTTTTTGTCCGTCCTCCAGGTCCTATTGGCATACTCTCATAGCGAAGCAAGGTGCATAGACTGTATTTTTAACTTTTCCCTGAACGTACACATGACAAAGTTCAGTCCTGTAATAGACGAGGCTCTTTGACTCTGTTTCTTCCTTTTTTACGTGTATAACAGAAAAAAAATAGGATTGACAACTTTACTTTTAAAATCCAGTAACCGAATGTTGTTGGGGCGGGCTATGTTCAGCAAACTCACCAAACGCCACACACCTTTCCCATTGGGCGACCACTAGTACCGAAATCTTAGACATCCGTGGTCATCCCGGCGGGTTATCGTTTCGGGTATCGTAAGTTCTCGAAGCCCCTCTCGAAGCGATGCCCCTCACCAAGTCAGACTCTTTGGAGGGCGATTGTTCCCATATAATCAGGTATCGAATGACGCAATATGGGACGGCTTACACCAGGTGAGCCGACAACATGATGAAAGTCGTTAAGAATCATTAAATGCAAGTGACAAACGACCACGAATTGTGGTGATGTACTGGGGTTAATTTGTTTGGATTATATACGACCAGCAACGGCTATCCATTGGATACCACAGGGCTCGGTATGGATCAAATTAAAATTTTTGTTTTTTTTTGTTGTTGTTAGACACAACTGTATTTTGGCACGGAGTTTGAGTTGCATCTGTTATTTATATTAAATACAGTGCTGTTTTTAGTTATATCATATTTAGTGTGTATTGCGAATTTCATAATGGACAAAAACATCGAACAAAGAGTTTGTCTTAAATTTTGCATTGCCAATGGAGTTTCGTGTTCGGAGTCACTGAAAATATTACAGAAGGATTATGGTGAATCAACTTTATCAAAAACGCGTGTTTATGAGTGGTAAAAAGCGTTCAAAAGCGGTTGAGATGTGATGGAAGATTTGCCTCGCTTTGGTAGGCCATCAACGTCTGCAACTGAAGTTAACATTGCAAAAGTGAAGGAAATAGTGACTGAAAATCCTCATTCAACTTTGAGAGAGATAGCTGCCGAACTTTCTGTATCTCACGAGTCGATCCGTACCATTTTACATAATCACTTGGGTATGAAACATGTTTCCGCTCCGCAAGTCCCAAAAGACCTGAATTTTCTCCAAAAACTCAATCGCATGAGTCGCTGAGGACATGCTAGAACGAGGCAATTCCGATCCAACATTCATGAAACGCATTGTTACTAGTGACGAGACGTGGGTTTACAAGTTTGACATGCAAACTAGTCAACAAGCTTCGGAGTGGCGACTTCCAACTGAACCGAAACCGAAAAAACCACGGCAAAGTCGATCAAAAGTCAAAGTCATGTTGATTGTTTTCTTTGACTATCGCGGTGTTGTGCACTCATTCACACATTCTTGCCAGAAGGTCAAAAGGTAAATAAGGAATATTATTTGAGTGTTATGCGGCATTTAAGAGAGCAAATTCGACGAAAAAGGCCAGATTTGTGGCAAGAAAATTCTTGGATTTTGCACCACGATAATGCGCCTTCGCACAAGGCCATCATTGTGAACAAATTTTTGTCCAAACACCCAACAAATACCATCGAGCAACCACCATATTCAACAGATATGGCTTCAGCCGACTTCTCCTTTTTCCTAAACTCAAATTACCACTTCATGGCACCCGTTTTCAATCGGTAGAAGACATAAAGGAGAATTCGCGGCGAGAACTGAACTCAATTCCGGAAACAGCGTTTAAAAAATGTTTTAATGATTGGATTATTTGTTGGCGTAAGTCTATCGTTTCTGAAGGAGAATACTTTAAAGGTGATAAAATAAATTTGGAAGAATAACAAAAATGTTGTGTATTATTGATCTTTTTTCGGTACTTTCTTGACAGAGTAGTATCTTGCGTACCTGTAGGTACACTGGCTTAGGAGGAAGCTCACCCGTCATCTAAATTTTAATTGAGTAAATTTTATGCAAAATATCTATAATTGTAATGTCGGTATATAAATCTCACAAATACAGTGTTTACGCATCTGAATTCACAATAACGTGTGATTTAACTTAAAAATAGGTTCATGAAAGTATGTGAAAAGCTTATTCAAATATTATGGCGGCATTAACGGTAGAGAGAGAGCGTTGTACTGTACTCGTGATCTGTTGATAAAGATCGTTAGAAGGATCTTTATAGCACGCCTGCGATTTACATCTTTATAATGCGAGTGTTCTTTGATATCCTCTTAAATATTTTGAATGTATAAATTTATTAACTTTAACATATTTTCGTAAGGTAATTAGAGAAATTATAAATTAATTATCATAAAACTATTTAAAATACAAATAAAACAACGTAATTAAAGGTTTCCTTTTAAATTATTTGAAATTTAGACTGCTACCACACGGTTTTTAGTACATTATAGAATTAGAATTTCTTCGCTCTTATAATGATGTTTTCTGGTGAGTTATAATCTAATTGTATCTAGCCTGACAGCCCAAGATGATAAAGGGGGCCGAAAGTAGGCACAAGTGACCACTCGCCCTTGACCCTACACCACAATGGGAGGGAAAATGATCTACTATACCACGCTGGTCAAACGGCTCGGTACAGGCTTTTGCCAAATTTTTTTCTTCTTTTGCATAGATGTTGTATACATATTATAATCCTTTAGTCGCTTTTTACAACATCATGGGTAAGAGGGCGTTTAATTGTATTCTTACTCCATTACCACACGGATAACAGTGGGTAGATATAAATCTCTATAATAACGGGCAGTCAAATACAAACGCGAAAAAAGCCCTAAAATAATTTTAGTAATACTTTGTAATACTTGCGTAAACATCAGAAATCATTAAATGCGGTTGTTGAACTATCTCTGGTCTTTCTAGTCACGGATTTGGTTAAGACGACAGCAGTTCTAGTACTTATAACGTATGCGTTGGTTACAGATTAGGTTCGAGTGGAAGCTGTTCTCTATCATCTGCTCAAACGACTTCTTCGGTGAGATCATGATTCTTCAGGTTTGGGGAATGTTTCTGTATTGTTAATCATCACCCACGGCTGTTAGCGACAGGTCCACTGCTATTAATGGGTTCTTTCCGAAGAACTTTGTGAAAACACAATGACGCCAGACATTTAAACTTGCTATCTACATGCATGTAGTTGCTTTGCCAATGAATTAATGAGGTATTTCACTTTCAAGCGCTAATATAATTATTCACATCGAGTCCGCAATTCGACTTAGTAACCTATTTACATACTAAATATACCCGTAGCATTTGCCGTTTGGTAATTATTACTCCAATCGATGTACGATACATCCTTAGATTAGATGATATTAATTACTACATATCGGTATTTTGATCAAAAGACCGTTTTTATTACCGATATCGCGTTAGTAGCAAGTAATTTGTATATATTAGACTTACTACTTACACTTACTACTTACACATTTTGACAATGATGATGACATTGAAATTTGATATTCGAAAAGAGCTTAAATTATTTTGGCGGTTTTTATTTAGTACTTAGTTCTCCAGTAGTTTTCACTTCAAAAACCAAAAATGTACAGGTTCTTAGGCAGCTATTATCGGTATAGAAGTTTGGTCAAAATGTCCTTCCCGGGCTTGATTGCCTAAGTAATGGGTGGATAATATCCACGACAATTATACGTGATTAACTCACTGACCACAGAGTGATTTACTAATCCACAGCCATCCAATCCATTAGCCCAATGACGGCTGTCGGACGTAAGCCTCTTCGAAAACGCTAATGATACTTTGCTATATAGTCTTAAGATACACACAGCAAAGGAAGGGTCTGTGTGTTGTATTTTCAGTAACACAGGAGGGAGATACTTAATTGTAATATCCAAAGAGAACAAAACTGCAGATTAACAACATTGCACACAAAATTAAGAATCATTCGCATAACCATCCCATGAAATTAGTTTTTTTTTTTTAACGACCAGTGCTGAAATGACTAAAGGTAAGGTTAGAGAAAATTATTGTAAGCTAAATGGAGCGTAGAGACCGAACTTACCAGTGGGGTCGCCATCGCTACGCTTTGTGGTGGCGCATCTCAATTTGAATATTGTTATGAATTTCGTCAAAACGTGCATTATCCCATTGTAAGTAAATTTCTACGCTTTGATTGAATAACTGTTGTCTGTTGAGTGTTGAACAAACCACAGGGCAATATTGTACGTAAAATTTGTGAACTTATTTGGTTCTATGTCATCGTATGTATATTAACGGAATGTGCTGTTCTAGATCAAGTAGTACTTGGTTTATATGCATTTAGTGTGCATCTCATTAGAAAATAGAAGACTATTTATTTTTTATAAACAATATAGTTCCTCGTAATACATCGCCGGTCATTACTTTGTAAGGGAATTCTAGTGTGAGCTATGAATGTATACAATAAGCTCCGAACTTTGTTAGTTGTAGGAAAAAGAGGTTAAGAACTCAATCCTTTTAATAATTCAGTTTATATAGCTAATGAACGCCTGGATGGTCTATGGCAGGTCTTTAAATGAATTAAATGACAGTTTTGTGGTTCTATTCGATATTCTATCCCTTCTAAATGCTGCTTTAGTCATAAATCATCTCTCCTTCCTTTCTTGACAAAAAAAGGGTCAAAAACCATTATCTGTGTATGCCGCCTGCATGAAGGCATTTTGGAATATATATTGTTTTTATGTTTTTAGAGTGGTTTCGTTGTATGTTCTCCTTCCTGCATTAATTTATAAACGTGTTAACCTTCTTTACTTCATGACCAGGGTCACATGCATAACCTAGAGCTCACATGTTATTTGTTTTTATATAAATTTACAAAATCAAATTACAGTGTATTATCTCTTTTCATATAATATATGCTGTGTGGTAGCGGCTTCGAATACTACCAACCCTTGCTTTGCTCGTGGGTGTCGTAAAAGACGACTAAGAGCCCTAGATTGACCCGGACCAACTCCATCTGGTACCATTTGGGTCAACGATTACATTCCCAAGGAGGGTTGACGTCAGGCAGGCGGCCGGTCATAAAAGTCATTACCGAAACTTTTTGCAATATGTCAAAACAGATGACATATTGCGTCGACCCCAAGTAATTGGGATAAGAGCAAGATGATGATGATGATGATGATCTCTTTTCATATAATATATTTTATATTTTTAATCCTTATTATTTAATTGCGTATATTTATTACGTATCTACAAGAGAAGAAGCGTCACTAATCGTTATTAAATGTTAGTACATATAACAATCTGTGACGCTTCTATCAGTTAGAAAACTGATTAACTGCTGCAAATACTCGGTTATTTTTTATAATTTTTCTCTCTACAATTTGGTTTCTGCAGAATCAACGGTCATCGATGGAGATTATAAAAAACTAAACTGAACTGAGTTTAAAGATAATTAAAAGTTGATCACAAAAGGCATAAAATAAGGAAGTAAAAACATTTTTAAATACATTTTGGCTTTGTTGTCTCTTCTTAATAATGTTTGAAGATGGTTAGCTATATAACCGTCTCTAAACAAATGTTTCGTGGCAAACACCAAAGCAAATATCTACTAACCGTCTATTATACGTAGATACTGGGGTCATGAAAATATTTACATATTCAGCTTAGCTTGCTAATAACACGTTTCTATGTGATACACGTTTATTTCTGTTGATTTGATCTAAATAAGAATATTAGGTGAAAAGATATTTCTTTCTTGGCAAACGAAGGGACGGTGACTATTGTATTACTTTGTAACTATTTTTTTTTTTGTGGGTGGGCTGCGGTCGGCGCGTCTCCGCACCACTCTGTCCGGGGCGACAGAGGGGCTTAAGCACGCAACTCCCGCAACCCACCCGAAAACCACGTCGCCTTCGTCGTTGGGACGACCACCGGAGCAGGGTTACTTGACATCAGTGGTCGGCCCGACGGAATACTCCCTATTGGGGTACCCTCTCATCGACCGACGTCCCCCCCTCGGGGAGGACGTCGGTCTTTCCTCACGCGGTCGGCCTCTCGGCGGGTGACGGACTAAAATCCCCGGTCACGTCACCCGCGGCCTCGGCTAGGGCGGCATGAGGCGCAGGTAGTTGCGCCTACGTCGCCCCAGTCGCCGGCGGCGGATCTCCTCATCGAGGCTGCGCTCCTCACGCAGGCGATCCGCCGCCTCCTTCCGCGAGATCACTGTCTCGCAGAAGGCTGCGACCGCGTCCCAATTCCCGACGCTGTCGACCATCATTACTTTGTAACTATACGTATAAGTTTAATATGATAAGTATGTATATTTATAATTAAAATTTTATGAGGAATGAACCTACAATATTAGATAAATACCGATAGTAAGCGGTCTCTTAAGCTATGAAACTAATCATGCTTGAAATTGATTAAGGATAATTCAATTCAAATTCAAATCAGTTATACATAGATCCCGAGGGCACTTACATATTGCCAATTTTAACACACTATTAAACTTATTCAATAAACTACCACCGGCTCGTCATAAAACTCAGCGGGCTTCTCTATCAATCAATAATTTTTGTAATATTTTTTTAGTAACTTCTTTAATATACGATTGTATACAACACGTTCAGCAAGTACCTACTAGCTCCTAATGTAATATAATTCAAACGATTATGGCTGCACCGGATACCACAAGCGACACCCTATAACAAGTTATCTAATAATCATCATCATTTCAATTCTTACATGTCCCACTGTTGGGCTCGAGCCTACTCCACAGCAAGGGAGGGAAATTGACCTATTGTACCACGCTGATCGGACCTATTGGTGTAGCGTTTCATTTCAAGTTTTCCTTCTCTTGCCCAGATGTTATATGCATATTTCTACGTCTTTAAAGACAACCACGAAAAGAGAGGGGGTAGTGAATTATATTCTTACTCCATCACCGCACGGAAAGTTATCTAATAGAGCAGCCATAAAAATTAACTTATGTTTTTATATATATTCTTTGCTAATAACACTATTTTGTCGAGTCATCATCATCTTGCTCTTATCCCAATTACTTGGGGTCGACGCAATATGTCATCTGTTTTGACATATTGCAAAAAGTTTCGGCAATGACTTTTATGAGCGGCCGCCTGCCTGACGTCAACCCTCCTTGGGAATGTAATCGTTGACCCAAATGGTACCAGATGGAGTTGGTCCGGGTCAATCTAGGGCTCTTAGTTGTCTTTTACGACATCCACGAGCAAAGCAAGGGTTGGTAGTATTCGAAGCCGCTACTACACAGCACAACACTATTTTGTCGAGTAAAACAACTAATATGTATATTAATTAGAAATTCTAATTTTGTTCTGTTTATCGTACCCTATTTAGTATAAAAAGTGTAAGTGTAAAAATAGTGTGAGAAGTAGCTTCTCAGACGTTCATATTAGAGACTCTCCGCTGTTACTGGAAGACGACACTCGGTAACATATAATTGCATAGTTGTTCAGACATTACTAACACAACACCTAGTTATGATAATGATATATGAGAAGTAGACTGATGAATATTATCATAACAAATTATAGGTATAATGTATAAGCAAGAACTGTTTAGTAATGAGATTGATAGGAACACAGAGATCTCCAATAGATGCTAACCCCACAGTGAATAACTCTGATTTTTAGCGGTATCTTTTAAACTGTCAAGCATCGTTTGCTTTTTATTTCATCTATTAATAAGCCTATCAACGTCCATGAGTGGAATACCTATGCCATGGACGTTGATAGGATGTCATGCACTTAGACCAAGTGTTTGAAAATGTCTTAATCCCCATGATTAGCAGATGAGTTAGCGATAACATATAAATCACTCAGCAGGATGTTGTTACCTATACTTTTTCTAATACTCATACAGATTTTAAAACTCCCGCGTGAAAAATATGTCCTATTGTATTCTTAACCTGTCTATTTTATATCTTTTATACCAAACATATATCAACAAAACTATCTGTTATATATCTTAATTTAACGGTAGGAAAATACAGTAAAGAAATCTATACCACAACAAAGACTATCAATCTAATTTAGTTAACGTGTTGGACTATAGTATACCATCAAAAACAAGTCTTGTAAAAAAAGCCAAGCCTCGCAACTGAGTTCTTCTACCATAAAAATTTGTGAGATCCATGTTATACCAAGTCGGTTAACTCATTCAGTCCCTGCTTAAGGGACCTTTCTTCTTAAGTTATTACGTAAATAGCTAACCTAACAACTTCTTATAGTGACTATATCAGTATTAAAGTTCTTTTATGTTTTAAATAAACAGAATGACTTAGCAAAATTCAGCTTTCTAGCTTTATTAACAACGAAGTTATAGGGGGTCGAATATGGCCTGAATGGCTTCGAGAAAAGTATGTTACGGCAGTGTTGCGTTTTGCCCGTTGTTTTTTGCTCGACTTGGCGGGGGCACTGCCGTGCCCCCAGATAAATATTCGTAATAAGAGGAGAATGTGTTTATCAATGAGATAATAAGAAAGCACTACTGGTAAATCAGGTACGGCAAATATTGTGGTAGGATCACACTGTCGATAGTCGCCTGCCTACAACCTCGGGGTAGTACTATAGGTACTCTTGCAGAAAATCGACGACTGAGTAGTAGGAGCAAGTTGTTATTGTAGTTCGTTCGGAAAGCGACAGACAGTGGTAGGACCACCCTGTCGACAGTTATCTGTCTACAGCCGCGGGCCGGTCCGTCCGGGGCAGTACCATGCTCTCGCAGAAAATCGACGTCTGAGTAGTAGCAATTTGTTACTGCGCTTCGTTCGGTGAGCGAGAGAGCCGGAAGCCCAACTTTCTGAGGGTGATTGCGTGTGGAGGGTTTTGGTGGTGCCCTTGGTATCACCGAGCCTCAATGCACGCATTCACACTCCCTTCGCTTTCTTCGCGGTAGGCAACGGCCTTGTAAAGGTCCATGAGCGGTAGCAACACTTACCATCAGGTGTACTGTTTGCTCGTTTGCCACCGTTTGCAATAAAAAAAAAAAACTCGGATGCCCAATTTTCCGAGGGTGTGGTGGGTTTTGATTAAGCCTTTAATATCAGCGAACCTCATTGAACGCATTCACATTCCCTTCACTTTCTTCACAGTAGGCAGAGGTTCTAGCCAGGGCCTAAGAGCGGCAAAATCACTTACCACCATGTGCGCTGTTTGCCACCAACAGCAATAAAAAAAAGATCTGTGCCAGCTAAAGCCTTTTAGCGGTAATTACCATTTGTTATCAGTCTTTTATGGGCAAAAAGTCGCTTGACTAAGCACACCAGGCTCCATGATATAGAACTACATATAACGTCTTTTTCATAATATCTATTTACATTCTATCATAGTATCAAGGATGACTAGTGAACAGTGTGGAAATTTATTTATAGCACAGGTGTGTGTTGGATTTCCCTTTCTCATTTTCATAGACAAGGAAACGGCAAGTCAGATACGACTAGTAAGACATCGTTCTGATGTAAGAGGTTATCGGGTGGCTGGAGCTATTCTCTGTCCGCCATTCGCTGGGAAACTGACCGCGTGATGGCGATGTTCCGGTGCATCAGGACGTCGAGTGAGTAGGAATCTTTGCCAGTGTTCCACTCAATTGACGGAGACTCAATCAACGGAAGGTTATGGCGCCCACACTTATCATCGCCTTGGATTTTGATGGGGTGTTGCAGACAATATTTGTCCAAAAAAAAAGACAAAGTGTAGAACGTTATGGTTTAAGCGTCCTCTGATGCATGAAAGTAAATGAAAAATACGCATATAATTTTTAAAAGTAGTGCGTGCGTGCCGTTACTTCAAATTGTAATCCTTTTGGTAATGACATTCTATATTGGTATCAGTATTTTTTCTTTAGTTCATATACACATGTTCCGTCATTGGGCACGGCCTCTTACAATGTAATACGCCATTAAAATATAGAAAGACATACGTAAAAATAGCAGCAAGAAGATTGCACATATCTATTTGTATTACAAGAAAAATATTTTTCTAATTATGTAATTATCCTCGCAAGAATAAAGGAGCGCTTACAGGTTTACAAATAAAAAAAATAAACAGGAATTACAGCGACTGCATCTACAGCGGTATACGTAGGGCGGAATGAACTGGGTGATTGGTGGCGGCTTCTCTTCAGCGGTACTAGCGCAGTCCCGCTTGCATCGTCGTCGCGGCCGCACGCGCACGTCGCGCCATGAATCGTCCGTTGATCGTACTCTGCGCGTTCGTCGCCCTCCTCAACATCACTGCCGCCGATGAACCTCCGCGACCTCGACTCATTGACTTTAATCCTTGGGCATGGTTACCTTCCAACCGTAATAGATCGCCTTCCGTTATGGATTATTTTTTCCCACCGTCTCGAACCCCTAAACAATCCAACCTAGATCCACCTGCTGATAGAAAACCTCCTCCAACTACTATCACAGAAAATACTCCAGCGCCTATTACCTTAGAGGAGCGATTGACAACTTATGCGAAAAAAATATCGACTAAAACTAAGTCTACAGCTCCCGCGACTAATCCAACCGTTACTACGCCGCCTAAAACAAAAAAGTCCACACGTAAACCGGCCACAACAGTCGAGGTAAAAACGACACAAATGAAAACTGAGTCCCCTACGCAGACTGTCAA
The DNA here is from genome assembly GCA_032191425.1 of Lymantria dispar. Taxonomy (NCBI): domain Eukaryota; kingdom Metazoa; phylum Arthropoda; class Insecta; order Lepidoptera; family Erebidae; genus Lymantria; species Lymantria dispar. The sequence goes on along the minus strand of CM063452.1, from coordinate 21,591,167 downwards.
AGACGTGACTGCGACTACCTATCGACATCCAACAAAACATTATACTATTCGTCCGTTTGTACGCACTACGGAGACGCCTACGGTCCAGGATACGGAAACTACACTTAACAGCGATAGTACGGAATCGGTCTCTGATGTCGACACTTCAGGGACGACGTTGGATGTTGCTAAGGAGTCAGCGCCTACGCTGAGTACTTCTGAGGACACTCATTCTACAGACCCTGGTACGGCGAGTACCGCTACCGTGGAATCTTCCACTGTCACAGATAGTACAATGGAGGCAGCCGATAGCCGAGAAGGATCCCTGTCCCTCCGTGATAAACCTCAGCAGACCCACGTAAAGATCAACGATCAGACCAAAAAAGAGGTCAGTGATTTAAAATTACTTTATTTTTTCTAAATTGTTCACAGTCTAATAGCTACAACTTTCCTAGTATTTGTCGTTGCCTTATTTTCACTAAGAGATCGTTACATTTCTTTAGCTGAAGTGAATCTAATCGATAAATAAATATCCGAGCCGTTCTGTAGGTGTAAAATACGTTGACGTAAAGCTTTTTCCAATACACGTTGCTAGTTAAATTGCTAGTTGGAACGGGTGAAATAATATAAATTTTATTTAATGAGCCCTTAGAGAAAGGTTGATGTATTCCCTACTATTCTCATGTTCTCACATTAGGCGTGCAAATTGCCAAGAATTATTTATTTCTCGGAAACTCAATGAAGTGCATTAACGATTGTGAAAAACCATTACAAAAAGAAAATGTGTTCCGTCCTATGAACGTATGTAAAATAAATTAATATAACCTGTTAATAGTGAGTGGAGTAGTTTATACTGCTCGGTAATGGTCTATAATTAATATTTAAATCACTTTTACTGATCATTCATTTCAATCATAAAATAGTGAAATTAAGAGCTAAACTGTAGTTTTTTTTCATGAGTATTCAAATAATTACGGTGTTTGTTGTGTACACAACGAACTTTACTAAACAAATATGTTTAACAGATAAAAAGTAGCGTATTTATGTGAATATATCTTTTATCTAAAAGAAAAATCGATTTTTTTATATCTTCATGATACAGTTTAAGTAAGAAAATTATTATCTGCTTTATCTTACAAATAACGGTTCAACGCCAATTTATAAATCTTCACACGAACGAATAGTTCATGAAACAATGAACTTGACAATATTAAGATAAATATCATAATAGAAATCTCCCTAAAATATTTTGCATAAAACCCATTAAACTTGAATACCATGAGAAATAAAAAATGGAGTATATAAGTTAATATAAAATAAAAAATGGTCCGTGTGGTGACGGAGCAAAAATACAATTCACCACTCCCCATCCTGCCCGCGGATGTCGCAAAATACGACCATGGGGTATAATATGCACATAACATCTGTGCAAGAGATGGAAAACTCGAAATGAAACCCTACATCAACATATCTGACCAGCATGGTATAGTAACTATAGTAGGTCAAATTCCCTCCCATTGTGAAGAAGGGCGGAGACCACAGTGGGACGTATGTGGGCTGCGATGATGATGATAATACCACGCTAGTCAGATTGCTTGGTATAGAGTTTCTTTCTCTTACACGGAATATCCGTATAAGAGAAAGATTTTGCATATTGTATCACTTATTGTTAGTCGTTTTTTACGATATCTACGGACAAGATCGGGGGTGGTGAATTGTGTTCTTACTCCTTCTCCGCACAGAATTATGTGGTATCTACTACTATACTAGTATTTGTGAGCGTTATTTATAATGTATAAAGTTGATTGTGTTAATTCAGATTAATAACTAAGTTTTATTCCAACAACATTAACTGCAGCTGCAATTAGCATAATAACATAATGCCATGTGACTAGATATGTGAGTGAGTAGACTATAACATAAAAGAAGTAAGGTGATCGTCTTGCGTGGTATGCACATGCAATGCGGCGAGATGATGGGCATGTGACAGGATAATAATTATGATTAATAAACGAATACGTACGCGCTTATTCCCATCGAGTAATAAGAAAACTGAATAATAGCAAGGCAGCAAGAATAATATAGACATACAACAGCAGATAGGAGGGATTAAGTAATGGGATGAACTATAGATTCGTGCAGAAAGTAGTTTTCGAACCTTTATGACCTTTCGCTCTCTGATCTATTATGTGTGTATTAAAATCGATTATTGTTTGCTTTAGCGTTGAAGTGAAATATGCATATCACATACGAGCCTTGAATTTTTTTAAAACAATCGATAAAAGACTTTTTTCTCGTCTATTTATACATGTTTGATCATCCATTACTGATCATTTCTTGTTCATTGGAAAGTAAATCTGCCAGCTATATGGCAATAATTAAGCGGGTTATTATAAGATCTTTTTAAAGACTGCGCTAAAGAAATAATTGTTGTATTGTTGGGGACTTCACAAATATAACGGACAAAAATTACATTCAAACTAAGAACACCAATATGTAGTAGTGGGATCTGAACCTGCGACACTGGCACGTTAGGTGTTATTTTAACCACTATGCTATCTGTGCAGTCAGGCATTTTATTTCAAGTTTTTCTTCTTTAATATTGATTTTTATTCATTGACATACCTGATTTTATAAGACATCCGGTAGTTAGATTATATATTCTTAATTCGTTACTACACTAATAATTATGTAGCAACCAGTAGCAGACAGAAACAATGTGTAGGATGATTACAGATTAAATCCAGTCATTAATAGTATTAGTACATAATGTCATCGCCTTGAATAGTTAAAGATTAACATAATTTATTTATCTACAACGAAGCGTGTTAATCTTCTAAACATAATTGAACGTACCGTCAAAGCTTTTTGTTAACACAGTACCTAATATTATAAAAAAGTTATTAGAGAAAGCACAGACTCTGAAAACATGAAAATCGCCGACAAATAAAAACTATGGTTCAAAATTCATATTGCGGCGGTACTTTCCTGTCATTAGCGGGTTTGTGGTCGATGTAACTGTGATGGTTGCCGTCAATTTTTGGCTGGCAACAAATCTAGCAGTGACATTACAATGTGAACTTTCACTGCTTCAAGACTAATGAATGAACGATTTCTGACGGATAACGGATACTGTAGCGCTAAACGATTTCCCTACTAATTGCTTTTCAAATTTGACACTGAATAAAAACTAAATCTCACTATGGTTACTAGATATGCAGTTAGCTTTGTTCTCGTGAAACTTTTTTTTAAGTCAAATCCATCAGTTAGAAATAAATCTTCGTCTTGTAGAAGACTTTTCATAAATACAATGAATCATCACAAATAAAACCTCAGAATAACCATTTATGTATAGCACAAAGGATTACGCCTTATGAGAATCTGACCCGCTCAATGATACTTGGTACGGAAGGTCAGTACTTAGATCACGACGTCAATTGCCCCGATAATTCAAACTAAATTTGACTATAAAGTTTCTTTATTAAACATATGTGCCTGTATTAAGGAGATTATTAGTGCGTTGCAGTTAACTCTAAATTTATAATTAACGGACCCAAATCAGAAAGAGCTCAGAAGCAGAACAACAATTTGGGAATTGCACGAAGTATTACACTAAGCGGGAATGTAACTCAGACATTGGCACGGCAGATCGGTATATTAACCACTACGTTATCTGGCAATTATTCGTGTAGCGACGAATAAAAATACAGTACCTCATTTCTCGTACGGTTGCTTAGGATCTTTGCCGTCATTTTCTTTCATTTATCTATGCAATCTGGTAGAGGATTCTTGTAGCCAAAAATATTGTTAAATACAACCAGTATAGAGGTATAGACCAAATTGTTCGGGGTTAATGTCTCACGATGACGCTTTGCGAAAACTAACGTAAGAGATTCGAATTCAGGCGAAATTATATTTCGTAATATAGACCTCATCGTTATGTTAAACGTACAACTCCTGTTAAAGGGTTTTCAAATATTTTAAAACATACAATATACAATACAATACAATGGGATACAATGGACCAAACAGGAATATTTATTGAAAATTTTATTGAAATTGTAATAGATGATAAAATCGGCAATTTTATCACTAGAAACTTTTTCTAGATCTTTAAATAAACGTAACTGTAAAGTTAAAGTAGTTGTCATCATTATCTCAGCTCACACATTACTGGGTTCGAGCCTCCTCCACAATACAAGGGCAAATGATAGCACGTTGATCAGACGAATTGGTATAGGGTTTTATTTCGAGTTTTCCTTCTCTTGCATAGATGTTATCTGCATATCATATCTCTTAATCGTCTTTTTACAATATTCACAGGCAAGATAAGGATTGGTGAAATGTATTCTTACTCCGACACTACACGAATAACTCTACATTCATTGTGAAATATATTTATTGAAGACTCTAATCCTAGACAATGGCTCTAACACTAATTATAGTACTAGCAGAGTATTATTTCATCAGATAATGTTCCTGTTTGCTGTTGTATTGTTTCCTAGTTATGAAAATAGCTAATGATTGTGTTCATCTAATTTGAAAAGTCAGCTTGTAGCACTGATGAATAGCTAAGGCAGTGAACAACCCGTCTGAGGAAATTATGGCGTGCATTGGCAAATTAATGGTTTTCTTGTAATAAAGGATTCACGTTCACGAGTGACTTAGGTTTAATTTTTATAGAGAAAATTTCTAATAGTAAATATGCCGTTAATGTTAGGTTCATTAAAGCCCCAGAGTAAAAAAAATCTAAAACAAAAAAACAGAAAGAGATACATTAGTCAAGATGTCTTTGAATTACAGAGAAAATCAAGAAAAATACACATAAAGACTTGATTTACATAATTTTTATAGCGACAGAAACTCATTTCCTACAATATTGATACTACTAATGAAATGTGTCACAATAAGGCAATAATATAAAAAAGTAGTAATTATACGATCATGTGTGCTAACAGCACATTTTATTACCATGACTCAGTAAGGATATGCTTTTCCATGAAGTGTGTTCATTATAGAGTTGTATTCGATTTATTGTTGGGCGCCATAGGGAGAATGTAACGGTGATGTAGATGTTACGTACTGTTAGGGCTGCCTCTTAAATTGGCAAAGTAAGTAAATAAACTTGCATATTGTAAAACAAACAAGAAAGAGTCGAGAAGATCAAAGACAATAAGCAAGATAACCGTTTTAAGTCTTGGCTTCATCCTTAATATTGATAAAGTGCATGACCCCCAATAACATCTTATAATCAAACGAGAGTTGCTGAGTTATCTGCAACCATCATGCTATTACTTATATTCTAATTTATATAGGGCAGGTACACCAAATCTTTTATTAAAAGTTGAAGAGTTGCAAAATATGCTGTTTTGCCAACGGCCGCAATGCGTTTTGGCTCAGTTTTGCCAACGGTCGCTTAACATCAGCCATATATTGGCAGTGGAACTAGCATACGTGACTGTAGGGCTCTCAATGGATTTTTAGACTAGCTATATGTACACAAGCTATAATGATTTCAGTCACCATAAAAAGTAAAAATATATCTTCTTCTTTAGCCTGTATACCCTCCACAATTGGGCACTGGCTTCACGTGTATTGGGATGAAAAACAGCTCGGATTATATTTTTGCAGAGTTTCCATTCCAAACTGCAATTCGAGCTTTCAATACTCATAAAATTAAATGACGTAGTAATTAATTTCCATAATTATAACTGCAACACATGTAATTTGCCAAAAATCTACATACCACTATTAATTGTAGATTAATCTCAGTTTTTAAATCAATCTTAAAGTTCAAATTTTAGGAAATAAAAATATTGACGTGACCGGGGATTAGTCCGTCACCCGCTGAGAGGCCGACCGCGTGAGGAAAGACCGACGTCCTCCCCGAGGGGGGGACGTCGGTCGATGGGAGGGTACCCCAATTAGGGGTATTCCGTCGGGCCGACCACTGACGACAAGTTAACGCTGCTCGCAGTGGTCGGCCCAACGACGAAGGCGACGTGGTTTTTGGGTGGGTCGCGGGAATTGCGTGCTTAAGCCCCTCTGTCGCCCCGGACGGAGTGGTGCGGAGGCGCGCCGATCGCGACCCACCCACAAAAAAAAAAAATGATATATTTTTGTTTCACACCAAACACTAGTGAAGTGGTTAAAACACCAAAAAGTTGGGTCATAAAAATAAGTAAAACTTGCTAATTTGGTTTAGATCTGTCACATAAAGTTATAGTAAATTTATAATTCGTAATATTGTCCCTTTTTCGCTATCATGTAATACACACAATACTTGTAAATTTAAAACACTGGGGCCTTATATGGTACTAAATACGTATATAGTTTAAGATTGGCAGCCTTTTGCGCTTTACATACTGTAGGAGTGCAAGAGGGTCCCGTCATTTTATTTACTTGTTTACCTCATACTGTCTTTCGATCTATTGTACTAGGTATTAGCACCACTGATAACCCTATGCGCTGTCCGTCATCGTTGTATTTGCATTTTAGACGTTTATACAGAATAAACGTGACTTCAAGCAGTTATTTACTGCGGTACCGTTTAGATGAAATATCTTAGTTATTTTACTTTGTAGGCGGATTGATATGTCATGCATGCACTGGCCTATTGCAATCCCGAACGACTGGTTAGGATGCGGTCATATTATAACCCGCCGATAAAAACTATATTGATATCAGTTTAGCAGCATTTTATTGTACAAAATTAGATAGACATATTTTTACATATAAACGTTACAACAATTATTTGAGGACCGATAATATTCGTTTCGTTGCGTGCTTCCTGTGTATCTATTTAGAAAAGTGTTAGTTGTAAACCGAAATTTAAATTACAAAATTAGTTCAAGATTTATATTTTAGCTCATACCACTTTTTGTATATAGTTTTCCTGTTGTTCAAGTCCTTTTTCAGTTTACGTCACTCATTCTTTCACAAAACTGAAAGTCTTTTACTGTCGTCCACGGGGAAGGAAGAAAAAAGGAATTTATTCTATTCTCAGTTCGCTAACACATAGAAATGATAGGAAAATATATACAAATTTAGAATCACTTTAGTATATCATACAAACCTTTTGAATAAAAGCACAGCCCACGTTATCTTATATTTTTGATACATATAAATGCATGTGTAAAAGTCAAGAGTAACTGCAAATATGAATAGGATTATAGTTTCTATCTTCTCACAGTATATGTATATCAAAGATGTAAAAAGCAGATATCATCAGATGTCTTGGTACAATGAGTACGAAAATTAAAGAAAATGAATCTCATTTAGCGAATGATTCGAAGGTTATTGCTAATCGCACGTAATTAATCAATACACATTAGAATTAGAAAGTATATGAAGAGAAAGGTGCTATAGCACTTATAAAGTAGTACCTAGAGAACGATGTAAATACACCTGTTATTTATAAGTTTCCACACAGTGAGACTGAGATGATAAGGGACGCGTAATTGAAGCACTTAATAAATTTAGAATACGGTAAAACACTTTGATATAGTGACGATTTAAAAATAAAATGTTCCCCATCCTTTCAAGCAGTAAACATTACAGGTGAAGACTAAATCGGAACAACACTTATGAAGATACGTTAGGATAAGTTGCTATCATCATCTTGCTCTTATTCCAATTACTTGGGATCGACGCAATATGTACCTCTCTTCTATCGTACATATTGTAAAGGTTATTGGCAATAGTTTTATTCAGCTGTTTGTTTGTCGTTAACACACCTTGCAAATATAATTGTTAACCAGACGCCATCAAGGTGATACAATTTTATCTCTTACTAGAAACCCGCCCTCGCTTCACTTCGGCTTCAGTCGTCTTCTCCGCGTAGTTCCCGTTCCCGTGGGAATACCGGGATAAAATATAGCCTATGTTACTCCTTGATATTATACCTTTCCATTGGTGAAAGAATTTTTGAAATCAGTTCGGTGGTTTAGCGTAAAAGCGTAACAAACAAACATCCTTACTTTCGCATTTATGATATTAGTAAGGATGAGTCTCATTTTTAATAGTGAGACAGAAGTGTATTGTAAGAGAACACGTAATAAGTAATTTTTTAAGTATCATCATTATTTTCTCATCAATATAATTTTTGGGTGCCAAGACTATTCCTTACTACTTTCTTCGATTCTATAAAAGTTTATAAATGATATACCGTAAGTTTTCTAAGTTACAATAACGGATTGATCGGACTCAGCTGCTTTTATGTTTATGTACAAATTAACCTTTTACTGAATACGTCTTTGAATAACATTTCTGTTTTTGTTTCAAGTCCATATTACTTACATCTTTTAATTGTTTTTTACATCTTTTATTTGTGTTTAATTGTTTTTTGGGTGTCACCCACGAGAAGGAAAGAGAACACCACTGTAGTCTTATTCTGCCACCACACGGAGCAAATATTAACAAATTACAATTGCACACTACCTACTGAGACATTATTAATTTTCTTTATTTCTTATTGCTCCAAAGACTCGCACTAAGTTCGAAGTAATTTACAGCTTAACATTAAACTTTTACGCTTTTTGTTTATATAATCATACGATTTTTATATAAGACAATAGTAATCTAAGAATTACTTTGTGTAATTTTTTTTATTATCAATCGTTACAAAGAAATCTTAAATTTCTTACTTTCATTCTAATTGTATTAAATAATAATGTATTGCACAATATTCAATCTGAATGTTCTATAGTCGTAATTGTTAATTTAATTTGTGCAATAAAAATAAGAGAATCATCACTTAACAATTGTAATCACAATAACAGAAATAATACATGACTAGAATCAATTTAAGTGAAATGGAATAGAAGCACGCTCGGCTGTAGCAAGTCTCGATCTTATCGTTTAACAATTACATTTGTAATAGAAGTTTATTTCTAGTAAATGGGACCCAGGCCCAATAGTCGGCTAGCTTATCCAACTTGTGGGCCGTTTACCTTCTAATTGTAAGAGCGTATCTGAATTACATGTCTAAACATACACAAGGTTTTGTTGCTAAAATAATTCTTATAAGTATGGATTTATAAGACTTCTCATTTGTAATATATATAGGTGTATTACGTTACCTTATTCTTCTAGTCCTCAAGAATCGTTAGTTATGTATAACAATTTTTATTAAGACTATTTTTATTCCGCTTCCTCAGTGTCATTTCAATGATATTTGTAAAGTTAGAATTCTGATTAGGATAAAGTATTATTGAATCCTTCCACAGATTTTTAAATATTTTCTTAAGTTTATTTTTAATAGCATTGAATTTGAAACTACCTAGTAAATAGGAACAGATTGTCTTCAATTTCACGTAAGTAAAAAGATGAATTTCCTCTAGATGTATACAAGTACAGGACTGGACTATCTGTCTTTCTATGGAGAAGGCCTACATCCAGCAGAGGGCGACAAAAGGCTAATTGATAGATAATAGATCTTACAATTTAGAAGACAACATCAACTATAAAGTAATTGTAAATATGCTTCAGCAAACCCAACACAATGTAGCACATAGTAGCTATAATTGTGTACAATGTATCGAGACCTAAGAATATCTAAATACTGATCAGATCACCGATACCATTATTAATTACATCATTGTATCAACTCTATCCATTGAAGTAATGATATCCTTTCCTAGTTTTTTTACATCATTATTTTTTATTTTATGCCTTCGATTGGAACGTATACATGCATAAATATACCTTACGTATTGCTCAATTAGAGATACGATCTCTGCTTAGTTTAATTTACCCCTATTGAAATGTTAGATAAAAACTCTTACGGATAGATTGGAGTCACTGGAACGGCGGAGAAACTATGGGTAACTCTGCCCGACTCCATGGGGAGAGCTATGAGGAACTGTGTGGCTTGGTACCACCGTCACTGTTTTACCAACGTACCACTCGACACCGTAACAGAGTTCATCAATTTCACCTGGATACGTTATGGTCTTTAACTGTACGTTTCCAGCTATCATTTCTCTCATGTACGTGCAGGCTGTAGAATGAAGTACCTGCTGCTGTGTTTCCTAAGCGTTATGAAATGTCCTTCTTTATACGAGATTTAAGAAGAGTCTTTCTTTCACGTAGGTATGTGCCTGGCTGTGCCCCTGTTTTGCCCGCTTGCCACCATTGGAAATAAAAAAATACTATAAAGGTTTGCTTAAGTCATGTTTCTTCTTTTTCTTAACCGACTATTAAGTGCGAACCTACCATGATGAAAGGAGAATTGATCTATTAGACACCAGTAGGTAGGTTATTAAAGCGTTTTATTTCAAGTATTCCTTTTTGGCCCGCTATATTCCGGTTGAACGCAAGCAAGGGTGTCTGCCCTCCGGACACAAGCTGCCCGGGTGGTTGAATTGGTCATGTTATTTCCATAAGAACATTTATTTGTATGTAATGCTAGTGTCTCAGTAGAAAGAAGAGCATTGGTTTTTATAGGTCTATTTAAAATTTTTACTTTAACGCTAAACTATGAAAATTGGTATTTGAGAGACTTGATTGAATTCAAGTACTTGTGTATAAGTTTTTTAATCTTAGACCCAAAACGATGGTTATGTTTGACGCGTCTATGTGTCAGCTTGTGGCATCTTAGCTCTTAAACGAATGGACCGATTATGATAAGTTTATTTTTGTTTGAATACTGACGCTACAATTTATGAATATCTATTTAAAAGATAAAAGATAAAACTGTTTTATTGACACTAAGCTTAAATTTAGATATTACAGTAAGTCGAATGAAATATAAAGGTTTTATAGGAAAATTAAAATAATAGCTAAACTTAACTGTAAATACAACACAAAGAAGAAAAACAAAATATGATAAGTGTCAATGAGATTCCCATTTAGCAATAATGCTACAGTGCAATATGCTAAACTGCAACGCTGATTTTCAATGGGTACCTTAATGACGTCCGAATTAATCAAACGAACAAAAAGCCTAAGCGACAAGATAGCAGTTACATAAATATACAGATACATAATAAGAATTTAATAAATAAGAAGTATATTTTAATAATAATTTGATACAAAAGAAGAATGTAATTATAAGAATTAGGTATATTTATTAGTATTAGCTTAGCCAAAAGTATTACTATGTTGAACATTATTCATAGTTATGATATAGCATTTATTTAATCACCGAGTCCCGAACATAAGTCCAAACGTGTAGCCACAATTTTATAAATATATGTCACATGTTTTGCTGATTTTAAGAAGATATCTTTTAAGGTATAATTTAAAAGAAAATTTGCTAGTTTTATTTTAACACGGTGGGGGAATAGAATTCCAACACTTAGTTGCAGCAAATTTGAAACATCCCCTGAAAGCTGTAGTTTTAAATCGCGGTATAGATAGCGGATAGGTTACGGATCGAGGTGCATAATTAGAGTTGTCATGACGCCAACTGAGTTTGATATATATGTATATCTAGGCAATTTACCTCTAATGACACCAAATAGCAAAGTTGCAAGATGAACTTCGCATCTGGCTGTCATTTTTAAAGCGTTGGCATTATTAAGGTATTTAGGCGTTTTAAGGTCATCAGCTCTTTTTGTTAGCTGCCGTAGGGACCATATATGCATAATGGAATACCCATTACTTAATTTTCAAACTATTTGATATAACATTTGAAACACCCATGTATGAACCGTCATCATTTAGTGGCATCAAGCACTGGGCTACTTTGATGATGGAGCTTGAAGGTGGGAAGGGAAATCCTGGATGGCCTATTAATAAACCTTTCAAGTTTGACTTTATTGTATTAATCTTAACAGTTTTGTTCATTGCTCCTGATGATAAGGACATAATGCTTGCTTTTTAGAGGCATTTCCCGTTCGTATTGAGAGTTACTCAAAATATTTGATTTAATTTATTGTATGTATTCCGTGTGATGACGAAGTAAAAATATAATTCACCACCCTTCTCTTGCCGTAAAAGACGACTAAGAGGTATGATATGCAGATAAAATCTATGCAAGAGAAGGAACTCCACATAAAACTATATGCCAACTCGTCTGACAGCGTGGTATAGTAGGCAAATTTTCCTTCCATTACGGAGGAAGGCCGAGCCCAACAATGGGACTTATACAACTTTCCCTAAAAATATAATATGCAAATGATAGTAAATATATTATCATCCATCCCTAACGTTTTCAGAAGAAATTAGCGACGAAACAAACTCGTACAGCGACTTTGTTTTACACTATTTAAAGAATTTTACAAAGAGAATAATTAATTTACACCGAAAGGTGTATTATTAATGGCGATGTTCTATGCTATAATGATGACTAAACGTCGGGGATGCGTAAAAGAAACGCCTGCAAGTGGAAATAGTAGACAGGTTTCCGCGTCGCAATTTGCACTCGTGTGGCCGGCATTGACTCCGATCATTCGTTCAAGGCTAACAATTATTGCATAAAGTGTTTCAAGTAACTGTATTATACGTGAATAAAATTGTAAACATTGTTTATATAAGTTAATAAATTATGTCATGGTTATCTGCGTGATTATGAATTTTTACATAACACGCCGAGTTAGGGAATTATTAATGCCTGTATCGTATAGCTTTTATGTATATGTTACCATATATACTTTGTACAAAATATATAATTAACAGGCACGAATTACAGCCAGATTAAGAACAATCATTTATAGATTGCACAAAATGTTGGCACTTAGACTCCGTCCAGTTATTATCATTGTAGCTAATTATGATGACAGTGATGTATCCCTCAGTCGCCTTTTACAACACCCAAGGGCAAGACAGGTGATGGGGCGTTATATCCTTATCATATTTGTATCCTCCTTACGGAAAAAAATCCATTTCATCAACCTGCACGTCCACTGTTGGACATAGGCGTCCTCACGAGAATGCCACTCGGAACGGTCTTGCGCCACTTGTATCCAACGGTTCCTTGCGATTTTAAAGATGTTGTCAGTCCACCTAGTAGTAGTAGTAGTCGTGGTTGCCACTCGAGAACCTTTCCCAACGGTTGTAAGTTCGACGAGCCATGTGGCCTGCCCATTGCCATTTCAACGTGCTAATTCTACGAGCTATATAACAATCGTATAAAATGGGCAAAGTCGAAAAAAAAGGAAGATATAAAAATAAAATAGATAAAACGGACAAACAATATTTTATAAATTATACTATTTCTGAATCACTTAGATTCAGTGAATAATATGAGAGATTAAACGTAGGAAAACAGAAGTCTGATTCGTTGGCACATCACGTAATTATACGGTTAAATTGAATTGGATACAGATTTCACTATTATGTAAGTGGCATGGCAGAAAAAATAAAATTTTTGCAAATAACTTTCCACGGTATCGCTAGTAAATAAGTATTATATTTAGAAACTAGCCGGGACTGCAACAATGATCATCTATATATGTACTTTGTTATATCAAGCATTATAATTGTGTGATTGTGAATTCGGTGTATTAATAATATATTATTATTACACCACATTATTAATACACCGAATTTACCAAATAAAAAGACTTAATCAGTTTTTCATTACTAAGTATAACGTATTAAGTCATATCATAGAATTCTAAACATAATAAACATTATGCTCTTGTTCGCTATGACCAAACAACCATAATCTCTGCTCATATACAACCTACTGCTGAACTCGAGCCTCCTCCAAAATAAGAGATAAATTAAACTACTACACCATGCTTGGACAGGTAGGTATAGTGTTTTATTTGGAGATTTTCTTCTCTTGTACAGAGATATTATTAGCATATATAGTCGTTTTTTGCGACACCCACGGACAAGATTCGACATCACACGAAAATTGTACAATATCTATGTAGAAATTATGCCAAAACTTTATATAAGTTTAATGCTTTTCTTTTGACGTTTGAGTTAAGAATGTTGTTGTCGCTAATGCTGCAATGTATACTACCGGTATAGTGAGATAGAGGTCTGATAAAATATATACGAGTTTTTAAATACAGATTATATTTACAGTGAATAACATTTCGTTAAATTATGATAAATAATGTTCTAGTAATAAAGTAACAACCTTCGTGTGGTGAAGGAGTAACAATACAGGTCACCATTTTTTGCTCGTGATTGTTGCAAAAGACCACAAAGGGATGTAGGTATATAAGATGCGTATAACGTCTATACAGGAGAAGGAAAACCCGAAATAGTCTTATATTAACCCGACTGACCAGCGTGATATAGTAGTTCACTTTCCCTCCCATTATGGAGGAGGCTCGAGCCCAACAGTGAGACGTAAATGAGCCAAGATGAGATGATTAAAGTAACAAATAAAATATGAGACTACAGTTTTATGAACGTTATTTATTTATCAATAGAGCCTTATTTAAGGGGGTATTCTCATGTAAACGCATAAATTTTACCTCTTTTTAGAGATTCTTTTTTATAATACAATAAAATTCAATCATTTTAATTTTTCTAGGTTCTTATATGTATTTTAAAGTCCATAAAAAATGTTGTTTTTTCTTATTTTACATTTTTTATATTTTTTTTTCTAATTAAATTAGACACCAAAATAAAAAAGGAGGTCACTGGTCATGGTAATAGCGGCTGATCATGTTGTCTGAAATAAAAAAATCGAATGGATCATTGTTCAGATGATCTGTCGCTATCGGCCCTACCAGAATTAATCAATTTCATTAAAAAGAAAAAAGATGGCGGACTGTAGAAAAAAAAAATGTTTTTTTTTGTAAATTTTTTTTTAAAATCGTTTTAAAAAAAATAAGAAAATATTTTCGAAAATAAACAATTTTGGTACGGTCGATAACCATTAATAAGTAGGAGAATATGTATAAATTTCAAAGCAATCGGTTGAATACTTTTTTTAGGACCATGACAGTTTTAGAAAATGATGTTTCCAGAAAAATGCGTTTTAAGTTTCAAGAGCAGAATTTTTGTGGAAAATTTATACTTACACTAATCTGCTATTTTCACAACATATTTTCGATAGGTTTTACTAATGAAATATGAAAAAAAAACATCGATTTTTCGAAGTGGGTACATGAGAATACCCCGTTAAAATATTTACGATGGATATCATACTTATATACTCTAAGTTATACGTCTCACCACAAGGCTCGCTGTTTTCTGCTTAGCGGATTATAATAGAAAGCGGCGTTTGCTGTAACTTGTAACCACAGGCATATTATAAACATAGATATACATTACACGGGATATACAATTAAGTGTAGGTTTATACCCTAGCTTTCTAGTACGTAGGTTTCGCACTTAAATTTCACACTCATGCCGAAATATAAAATTATTAAAAAGGAGTTAAATAATGAAGAACGCGTCATGTTTGAAATTAAGTATTAATTAATCATTTAAAAAGCAAGTCTGAAATAATGATAACGGTATTCAAGATATTTTTTTTTTCAATTTAAAAGTACCATTTAGAAATTTATTTAGATCATCACAGCGACTCGGCTGAATTCATTATCATCAACGTCAATGAAATTATAAACCTATGATAATATCTGTGGACAAATTGTCGTAAAAAATAATTACACGAATTAATAACCGATGTACATATTTCACACATCATATTCACATTTCAAAATAAATTGGCACGTATAAGAAAACTATCATTATCACATAAATGTAAACGCTTGATACGCGTATCGAAACGATATTAAACTAAAATTATAAAGCTCTCTTTTCATACGAGTCTATACATAAGATAGCTTCTGATAATCTTTGTACTCGTGTGCTGACGGAGTAAGAATACAATTTATCATTTCCTTTCTTGCCTGTGGGTGTCGTAAAACACGACTAATATGCAAGAGAAGAAAAACTCGAAACAAAACCCTATACCAATACGTCTAATTAGCATAGTATAGTAGGCCAACTTCCCTCCCATAGTCGAGGAGACCCGAATCCAAGAGTGGGACGTGTATGGGCTTAGATGAGATGATAATGAACCTTTGTACAATGCAAGTTCGGCAATGTGAGGTACAATAATAATAGGGGAGTACTGCAAAATACATTTGATTCAGTGCTGTCAAATGTCGGCAGCGTGATAAAAGATTGATTGGTATTTCTGATAGAGTTAATGTGTCAGATGTCTTCTCAATACATCCAACAGCCTGTCGATGCACATTGTTGAGCATAGAACTTACGCTACGAGAATAATGCTGTAATTGTGGTGCAGTGCTACACGCTTGACGGGCTGACTGGCGATCGTAATTGGTGTTATGACGTTTCCAGGCGCTCTTACGTTTGCTTAGTACTCTCTTAGTCGGTTCTTAAAATCTACTTGGCAAATGATGGTGAGATATTGTATTTTTTAATACTTCACGATATTGTGAATATTCATTACAAATTTTGTAGAAAAGATTCTGAAAGTTAATTTTGTGGATAAGGTTTTAGAAGAATAATCTGCTGATCTATCATTAAGATCAACTGTTCACATCTTTGAACATGGTGTAGTGTAGCAAGCCTCGTGGTCATACTATATTCACAATGGAGGCATATAAGATAAAAAAGTTATTATTTAATTGCTCCTTTGCCATCATCATATAAAGAGGCAATGAATTGTAATCTTATTTAGTAACGGAAATCAGTTACTAAATAAGATTACAATTCACCGTCTCTTTTCTTGCCAGTAGGTGTCGTAAAAGGCGACAAAGGGGTTACTGCAGATAACAACTATGTAAGCGAAGAAAAAATTAAAATAGAACATCATACCAAAGTGACCAGCGTGGTATAATTTCGATCAGTGTCAATTTAATCTATATCCCCTTCAATGTGGAGGAGGCTCCGGCCCAGCAGTGGGACATTTATGAGCTACGACGATGATGATGACTAATATCAGAAGAAAGACAATAATAGTCTGGGTATAATTTGTATTTAACTTTTAACTGTTAGTTTGTAAAGATCTCTACAATACAAGGTTTTGTTATTCAGTGCAAAGTATTAGTCTTTGGGCAAAAGTCTTTTACTATTTGTATTAAAGTACGATTTAAAAATAATGCCAATCGTGAAAATAAAGGTTATCACGCGGGAAAACTCTCGGAGCTGACAAGCACTAAAAGAAAAGTAACAGAATTCGTCATCGTGATTAAATACATCGGAAATAATTTTACTTACTTGCATAGGGTTCCGTAGTTAAGCTAACCACAAAATCTAATATTAATTTCCAACTCACATCTCGGCTCATATTATCTCACTGCTTGGCCCGATTCTTTCATATAAGGTGACAAATTGACCTACTACCACGTTACTAACGTTAGACGAGCTAATACAGTGTTTTATTTTAAGTTTGTCTGTTTTGTGCTTATTATATTCCTTCCATTTCTGTGTGGTAACGGAATTGTATTCTTACAATTCAACACTCCCTGTATGGCCCGTGGATGTCGTAGAAGACGACTAAGGGATATAATAAGCATATAACATTTACGCAAGAGAAGTAAAACTCGAAATAAAACCCTATAGCAATCTGTTTAACCAGTATGGTATAGTAAGGTCAATTTCCCTTTTATTGTGGAGGAGGCTCGAGCCCAACAGTGGGACGTATATTAGCTGAAATAATGATGATGATATTTCTTAGTCGTCTCTTACCCACATGCAGGAAAGAGGGTAGTAAACTGTATTCTCCGTTTGTTGCTACACGCCAAAGTATTTTTATAACTATTTGTAATTTATATAAAATAATACTATTCGTACGGACTTTATCGCTATAAAAATCTTTTTTACATGTAAAGTACTCTTTTATCTATAAGGGAGAATTTTATCTTATTAAGTGTAATAAAGTATTATATTATGATAAAGTACTCTTATTTATATTACGATATATATACGATAAAGTACTCCTATTTATCCTATTATTCGTTTACTTTTATTTCGTATATGATACTGGCGTATACATCAGAGATTCGTTAGTAAATTTTATACAGTTCTGATGTTTACGCGAGTTTTACACTGGCACTAACGATGACTTGTTGGACGTGAGACATCTTAGTTGATAAGGATGACTACTTGGACGTGAGACATCTTAGTCCGCCCGTGACCATGAACGCTATAAAGTGTTCGAAAGGTCGGGCCATTAAAAATCAAATACAGTAGAACCTCGATAAGATAAAGACCAAGGGAACGTTAAATTATTTGAGTTATCGAGGTTTTTACTTACTGAGGTTTACGTTAAAGAGTTATGAATTACTGAAATGACTTATTGATATATTATTGAAGTTACAAAGGCCATCATCATTACAACTTTGAGTTACTAAGGTGTGATGCCCAAATTATTCGTTTAATTTATAGAAAGTTCGTATTTTAAGTAAAAGAGATTTTGGACTCCGAGGGGAAGGGAGCACAACATTTTATGAATTTATAAAGGTTTTTAAGTTGTCGAGTTTTAAGTTATCAAGGTTCTACTGTACTAACGCGATAAAATCCGTAAAGTAGTTTTATTTACAAACTTTATACATTTATTTAGGTATAAGGTTATTGCTTCACGCCCTAAGGGACACGTAGCTGCCGTAATGTTTGTTTCTTATTTTACTTATGTCAGACTTTACAAATAACTTATAAACAAATATATGTATAAATAACACCCAGAATCGACACAATGATTTGTCGATCGTATAAAGAAGTGTGGAAGTGGGAGGGCAATATTAAACTGTTACATCTATACATCTATACCAATAAATAAAATTGGAGTGTCCGTTTGTAATGTCAAAAGAATAGGCTTTTTTCATGCTCACACGGTTATTTGCACGACAACTATGCCTAAAATACAAATTAAAAATTTTTTGTCTGTCTGTCTGTTTGTTCCGGGTAATCTTCAAAACGACCGATTTAAAAATTCTTTCACCAATGGAAAGCTATAATATCAGGGCGTAAACTAGACTATATTTTATCCCGGTATTGCCACGGGAACAGGAACTACGCGAGTAAAACGACTAAAACCGAAGCGAAGCGAGGGCGGGTTGCTAGTCATTTATATAATTGATGATGACAGTTAGTACCATCTGTAACTATTTCTATCCATAATATCCTGAATGATATTAGGTAAAACGTAGGAAGAAGAAGGGCAAAGACAGCGCATAAGAACATCATACAGTATAGTGTGCGATATAAATAGAAATAATTAACAATATGAAACGACTTCGGATGTTTACGCGAGTATTGTACATTGTAAATTAAACTATTTTTATGGCTTTTATCGCGTTTGTATTTGATAGTAAAACAAGAAATTAGATATGATTAAATACAAACGTCATAAAATCCGTAAAAATAGTTTTATTTATAACAATAAGGAATGTCATTAAATATCTATAAGAATTCTAATCATTACTTGACGGCAACTTTGGGTTTGTTAAATATTTATAATTTAGAAATTGAAGAACCTAAGATTACGGAACCCAAATATAAATAAAGAAACTGTCCAAAATAATAGGATTTTCTATTGCAATGAACATTATATAATCGATTTATCGCCAATACAAGTGGCGTCACGTTTGAAGGCGTTTAACACGTTTATCCGGTACGCTTGACACGCGAATTTTACACGCGAAACATATATATACAAGACGGCCGATGATGATGATGCAAAATATATATAAGTTATAGGTATACAAGATAAGGAAGTTGACCATTAGAATAAGCCAACGATTACGTAATTCGAATATACAGCTACCTAAAGGTATTCCTGGTTATAATTGTATTATTTTAGTTCTCATTAGCACTTTTGGCGTTGTGAGGGCGTATTGTTGCTGTAAATATCTATACCAATAAATAAAATTGGAGTGTCTGTTTGTAATGTCAAAATAATAGGCTTTTTTCATGCTCACATGGTTATTTGCACGGCACCTATGCCTAAAATAGCGATTAAAAATGTTTTGTCTGTCTGTCTGTTTGTTCCGAGTAATCTTCAAAACGGCTGGACCGATTTCAAAAATTCTTTCACCAATGGAAAGCTATAATATCAGGGCGTAAACTAGGCTATATTTTATCCCGGTATTCCCACGGGAACGGGCGCTACGCGGGTAAAACGACTATAACCGAAGCGAAGCGAGGGCGGGTTGCTAGTTGTTAATATAACCGGAATATTTCCGTGTGTTGACAGAGTAAGAATACAATTCACCACCTCTTATCTTGCCCGTAAAAGGCGACTAATGGATATAAGATGGATAAATGCATAAAAATACATTATTCAATACATGTTTAGAATGCAGAAGTATCAAGTTTTCAAATAAGCAATTACAAGGAAGCGTTCGCTATTATAATGCAGAAGTGCCAAGTACTCAAAAGTGAAATTTTCTTAGTAAGTTTACTTTTGAATATGGAAGTGTGTTCAAATGCAGTAATTTTTTAGCTGCGTTAGCTACTAGAATGGTAAAATTCCACGTGGGTATTAAAATGTGAATTTTTCTGTTGGAGTATATTATTCTTAACAAACTAAAATATTATGTCAACTGTAATAAATTTGTGTGTATATATAAGATACAACACATATACCAATTATAGGTATGAGAAAAATCTGCATTTGGAAAAAAATTGCTTTGCTAAAATATTTAATAGCAATAATGACTATTGCATATTTGGTCTAAGACGTCATAGCAATAGTAATTGTTAACTAGAAGTTATGTCATGCTATATAATGATCGAAAATGATCTACGCAGACAAAAATTATATCGCAAGAGATTCATCAAAATGAAATAGCATATCTTATTTCATTAGGATTACCGTAATATCCGCTGCATCATCACAAGTTATAAAGTAAATAGTTAGCACTAAGAAAGCGAAACTAACAAGTAAATAATCGTAGAAAGTGTACAAAATTGTTTTCTTGTATTTGCTTAAATCAATATAACCATTTGATTGGAAGCTTAGCACATAGACATGACATGTGCTAAATTTGATCATTAGCAGTCCTAAACATTGTATGTTGATTTCAATTGAAGAGCATATCTATTCATTCATTATAGGAATAATAAAAATGAAAGAGAAATGGTGGATCAGAAAAATATGAATATTAAACGCTTCAAAAAGTTTTAAGCTTAATTTGTTGTAAAATAAATTACTATGTACCTATTTACTTAGGGAAGTATTACATTATTATTTAGTTTCCAATTAATTTTCCTTTATAATATGCAGATGACATCTATGCAAGGGAAGGCAAATTCGAAATAAAACCCTATACTAATACGTCTGACCAGCGTGGTATATTATTCCAACACAATAATAATATGCGTTTCATTGTTTGCTTAGATT
Source organism: Lymantria dispar (assembly GCA_032191425.1). Taxonomy (NCBI): domain Eukaryota; kingdom Metazoa; phylum Arthropoda; class Insecta; order Lepidoptera; family Erebidae; genus Lymantria; species Lymantria dispar. Next base: position 21,569,956 of record CM063452.1, on the reverse strand, counting down.
TTACAGCTTAAATAGAAATTGTGATTAAATTAATAGCTATGTAAAGTGCCCAGATATTAGGGGATAAGAAAATAAATGTAAATTATTACTTTAGAATTCAGCCTTTAACTTTGCCTTATATCAATATTTAAGGCAGAAAAACCAGAACTAATAAAACATACAAACTGGCCATGGTCCAAATATACGGACGGATAGCATTGCCCAATCTGCCGCATCTTCATTCTTCGCCTATTAACCGAGCCACAAGAAGCGATACCTTGCCTTTGGTGGTTTACAATAAATAAATAAATAATTAATTTTCCAGTTCAGACAGTAGTGTTCAATTCATATACAAAAGGTATCGCCAATTTAAGCCAAATTACGACCATTGACTTTGCATCCATATAATCTGGTTGATTTTTATTATGATATTTCTTTAATTATCAATTAAATATAATTATAAATTAGTTCTACGCTGTCATGTACCTACTGTGCCTGTAGGTAGCTAGGTAAGTATGAAAGTAGTTGTTGTTAAAAACAAAATACTAACAATAAAAAGTTATATTGCCACGCTTTTTAACCACAAATAAGTCAATAATGCTAAATGAATAAATTTTAGTATACCATTGATATTAAATCTATTGACTTATTTATATCAATTGAAAGTTAAGAACCTTCTTTGAGTCAAATATTATAGAATTGTGACAATTTCAATAGTTCAGCTCGATTTGAGCCTATTCGAACGCAACACTGATTGACAGGTGATTAAAACCGAAGCTTGTCTTTCACAGCGGAACGTAAATGCTGCCCCAAATTTACAAAAGAGTTAATGCAGCGCTTCTGTAACCGAATCGAGTTTTTAATCAGATCCGTTTCACAAAGATGCTCGAGAAAATAATAACTTCATAGTAATCAATTTCCCAAGAGATCCGTTACAATTAAGATAGCTTGAATCTTAGAAAGCACAAATAAGTATGTTAAATGGATGGTCAATATTAGTAGAAATTTGTTTTCACTCTCACTGAGCTGCGAATTACCAATGTATTCAGAGCAGTGAGCGAATTGTCACAAAGCCAAACATAATATGGTAAAGTGTAATGTAAACGAGAAACCGTTTAAGATCCATAGTAAACACACGTATAAAATATTGTTTACTTTCTAACAACAGCGAGCAAGCGCAGTTTACGTTCTTATAATAAAAAAAATCGTATTATAACTAGGTGACCCAAGAGATATTTTTACTGCATCAATTTCAATAGATTTTTGTTTCAGATGATTCGTAAATTTGCGAGAAATTACTGAAAGTGCGTAAAATAAAACATATTTTTTAAGGAGTGATAATCGTAGATAAGATTGAGACGCTGGCAGATGCCAGCGTTTGTGGCCAAGCATTTACCGATACTACTTTTGTAATTATGCTGTCAATTTCAGTTTTGCCCAGACATTTTTGGATCAAATTTTTAAATTTCTGTTTTCAACATCCATATTCAGTTATCATTACGCGCTCTTTCTTAAGATACTACTTTTATAATAAGATTTTATTCACGGAATTATACAATCACAATCAATCACGGATTGAACCTAAGAAAACTACGACAAAATACTTCTCATTTATCTAGTACCACATAAAGTAATACATAGTAGAAAATATTATATTAAATTAATTAGTATCACAAAAGACTAAGAATAAGTTTTATGAAACACGCGAATCTAAGATACTGAGTGGAATTTGGAAAATCAAAGTCCTTAACTAAAACATTCATTTATGTGTAATAGACACGTAAATAAAAGACATTTTTATGGAGACTTGCTTATTTAACAGCCATGAACAAGTAAACAGCAAGCGAAACAGTGAACGCAGCGTAACGATATATTCTTGCATATTATAATTTTGAGTAAAATGACGTAGGATCAGAGAAAGACGTTGGCAAAGATATATTGTTAATCTATAATTGTGTAGTACAATAATTTTTTCAGTGAAAGCATTACCTTAAATTGATTCGAGAGCTATAATAGTATTGCCAATGTTCGTATTTGACCTTAGAGTCAATTTAATTTTTCTATTCATGGGAAGTAAGAGTCCATTGTGAAGCAAAGAGAGCGCAAACGTAAATCACCATAAAACGGTTTTAATAATAGTGATTTGCAAGTTCGAAGTAAATTTTATGCGCTTACAAATGAGACTATAAATAAAGATATCATATGAATGCGTAATAATTACGAAAGGAAAAGTTATATTTCTTTGTTAGATACTATCTAACAAAGAAATATAACTTTTCCTTTGGCTTTATCTATCAGAATACTTCATAATTCTATTTAGGAACCACTTTTGTTTTAGTTTACATTTTTTACATTGGTGTTACGTACATGATACGCCACTTTGACCAATATGCCATCTCTGCAATTTCATTAATATTTACTGCGAAAAGGATTGTATGTCCTTCCCAATCCCCTTTCCTGTCGGCAGGTGTCGTGAAAGATGACTATGGGATATGTAAATAATATCTACGTAAAAGAAGGGAAACCCTATACCAACACGTCTAATCAGCGTGGTATAATATTAGGTAAATTTGCCCCCTATTTTGAGGGAAGATCTAGCCTAACAGTAGTACGTACGTGAGCCGAGATGATAGTGATGAGATGTTGTATTACTTATAGTGCAGACGTAATAAACTCCAGACAGTGAAGCACGAAAGATTTAGTCCTAGTAAAACCCCAAGAGCCATTTTATATAATGTTGATAAACTCGCGAAGTTCGCCGAGGCAGTGTTGATAAAAGTGCATTAAGGTTAATAGCGACATTTTACGTATATTACAATGAATGAGCTCTTGTTAAAATATCGGTATAATACCAGTAAGGTCTTATTATCGATCCAAGAAGTATTAAGGTCCAAGCTACATTATAGAAACCACAACACAGCGTCACTTATTTCATACTGACTATGGCCGCAACTTGCGTTCGCCGGACGGTAATCTAAAATATTTTTTCTATTGGTAACATGATTTTTTAATTGTTTTTTTTTTTGTATAACTTATGTAAATACAAATAAACACATAATAATTATATTTACAAAAATAAACGGAGGTGTGCAACACTGTGAGAGTTCAAATGGCTTCCGTAGCGTTCCTGTCACACTAAAAAATAAAATAGTAATGCCCATTTCATTGTGGTTTTAGTAAATAAGAAAACATTTTAAAATTCTTTATTAGGAGTCGTAATATATACTTCTAGCTTAGATTATTAATAGGCCTCCTACCTAGTAACTATCAATAATCTAAGTTATCAATCTGTCTTAGATAGACTGCTATTTTTGTAGATTTGCTATTTCCTAAGTTGCAGCAATATCGATGATGTTGAATTACCTTTCTAATACATTCTAATATAATGCCAAAGTGCAACGATTGATTTAAGCCTCAAAGTACAGACAAACGCTATTTATAACAATGGACTCCTAGTTACATTTAATTATTCTTGCTGACATCTTACATGCTCCTACTTAAATTTTATTAAAATAAGTGAATGAAACAGTTTTGAAATATATATTTTTCTATATATACACGCATATATTTACAAGAATTACTCATATAAAATTACTAGATGTCGTCATGAACAGTTGAGTAGTCAAGGCGTGAAAGCATAACATACTGTAATATACTCATTTATATTTCGCATATAATATTAGAATAAAACAAAACATTTTATTTTAAACAGATGCCATTAAAAGGACAGCTGCTTTCACCATTACATAAGTATAATATAATTTAATTTCATTCAACATAATTTAAGAATTATATGAGTGAATATTATTGCGTGTGGTGACGGAGTAAGAATACTATTCACTACCTCCAATTTTGTGGGTGTAGTAAAAGTCTACTAAGGGATATAATAATTGTGCACATAATATTGGTGCAAGAGAAGGAAAGCTCGAAATAAAACTCTATACCAACGCCCGTGATCAGCGTGGTACAATAGGCCAATTAATCTCATATTGTGAAAGGGGCCTAAGCTCATTAGTTGGATGTGTATCAGCTGAGATGATGATATGAGCTGCTATTTATTAAGCGACCCTTTTGTTACGACATTCTTATAGCGATACAAAATAAAAAGTTCACAAATGTAAAGTTATAAGACGTATCGATAAAAATCGGCTAAGAAATAATTTACAGGTGAGTGCGTCAGATAAAATTTATTTTAGTAACTCATCACCATCATTGGTCTGCTCTTCTATTATATCACTCACTAACATTATCATCGCACTTCATACACGTCCCACTTCTGGGCTCGAGCCTTCTTCAGAATAGTGAGCTTAACTTCTGTTAGTATGCATTTGCTGTTGACAATTACCACTTTTTTTTGGGAGTGGGTCATTATCAGCGTACCCGCCGACGGCACGCGACCTCATAAAAGGTCCGACGGAATATCCCTCTGGGTTACTCTCTCCTCACGACATCCCTTTCCCGGGACAACCTCTCTGCAGGTGACGGACTAACATCCCCGGTCCCGTCACCCGCAGCCTCGGCTTTTTATTTTAATGTTTATCTCTTTTTCTGATGCACTGCTAGTAATAAATAAAGTTTTATTTCTTAAAATTATTTAAGCTTACTTAGATAATTTTATATGTAGCAATATGATTGTACTAAAAAAAAGGCGAGCGAAACTCGATCGCTCATACCTGCAACAATAAAAAGCCATACATAAAAAACGAACACAATGATGTCATAACATGACGCACATAATGGAAGCACTATTATATGTGATGCCTGCGGCGAAAGTGCGCCACTGCTGACCTTCCTATTCATTAAAAGATAATCGAAAGTGAAATTAAATCAACAACAGATATTAGATTGACAGAATTCTGACACATGAAACAAGTGTTGAGCTTTGAAGATGCAAATGTCACTTTAACCTTTGTCGTTGATCGTGGATCGGTTGATGTACAAGTAATAGATAGTACAAGATATTTGTTAAACATACTTGCGATCTATTCAGTAAATAATATACTTAACGATTTGGCAAGATAAAAAGAAGCATTTTATTCTCCACAGTAATCCTGAAAAGTGGCTAAGGGACCGTTACCCTATAACATCAACCGCGATAGCCAACCCGCAGCAATATGGCATGGTCTCTCTTTATGGGGAGGTTTATGTCCGATAAGTCGATAGGCTGATGGATAGATAACGAAATTGGCAGCAAAATTTGATGTTTTGCATTACAGTAATTAAATTACAAGCGTTGATTTTCTGTTTAACTTATTTTGCACTGTATAGAGAAATGTCGTCTGAAATCTGAAGAAGAAAATTAGAATAATCAACTTTTATAGCCCCACACTTTTAACTTTGAAGCAATAAATAGAGGTATAATATTGCATATTTCGCAATCCAATTCCATTTTTAAATTTTATTTTATTAGACGCAAATAATATCTATGATATTTCAATATGAAGATTATGCTTTTGAAATAGCTGTATCATAGATAGTTTAGGCTATCTTGGACAATTAATAATTAAAACACGAAGTAATGAATCTCCGCAAATGAAGACGGAAGTATCTAGTATCAATTAACGGGCATAATGCCAGGTCTGCTCAGACTTGCCTAGTTGGACAGTGAAGATAGGAACCAGCTTATGATTATCAATATTTACCGTAACATCACTAATGTTTCTGTAATGAATATTAAAAGCATTTTATGTAATCTATATCACTTCCTGAGGACCGTTGGTTTTGAAATATTTAATGTATGAACTGCTCGACTACTGACAATCTGGGTAATGCTAATATACTGCTTTATCTCTACGATTAATCGTAATGATGTAATTACGGATGTAAGGATATTTATTTATAACATGTTAAGTATGAAATACTCTACTTGGTTGGGTTTTAATCTAAAAAAATAAAATTCTGTGATATAGAAAATTATAAATAATTCACCATGTTATTTTAGTCAAATCACCTTGTATAATAGGTATAATTAGTGACGGATGGAAGGATCGGGGATTAGTTCGCCACCCGCAGAGAGGCCGACCGCATGAGCCCGACACTACGGCAAAACTGTTGTTTTATGTCAGGGCATCGACGGGGTACTCGAAAGAGTAACCTGTCAGGCTGACCATCGATGTCAAGGAATTTGTAATAGTTGTCAATCGAATAACGATGGGGAAAGGACATGGTAGATTATGGGGCCACGCGCCATCCTTCCATCGCCCTGGAAGGATTAGACTGGGTACACACCCAGTCTAATCCTACACTACAGGCTTACAGCCTGTTACAAAATAATCGGTAATTACTTTTACAATTAATTACTTTATGAAAAAACTAATTAATTTTTATCATTTTAGGTTTATGGATGATATTAGAATACAATGTGTCATCACTAATTTTTTCATGGATATAAAGAAGATCTATGTCGATTTACAGGATTGCTGCATGATATAAATTTGAATTAAAACTTGTTCAATAATACTTCGTATCCTTAACTATGTTACAAAATTTTATGACAATTGTCATGTGTGTTTTTTGTTTGAAAATTTCCCTGTAACAGTACCGACATTGGTATCTGAGAGGACTTCACACAAAAGATATATTTATATAAAAATATGCAGGGCGGTATAAGCAGGGTGTACATTTCACCTCCACATGATTCAGTAAATTTTTATAATTATGATTCATTTTGCGTATTTTAAGTATGAGAGTAGATGGTTCCAGCTTTAATTGCAACTGCTGATACGGATTTATTTTCTAATTTCCCTGGTTTTTTATTTTTTTATATTTTCATAGAAAAACAACTTCAAATTGAATAGTACCTTCGTAAGTAAAACAGAATCATATCTTAAGTCCATCATCTAATTTCTTGATTTGTTATAAACTTTACGCCATACAGATAAATGCGGTATGGACTGGTTACCAAGCCTGACTATATTTATATGTGAGTTCCGTAATAGACGCAGTGTGTGCAAGAGCAGAGAAAAATTGATTCGGTTTACCGCTTCATTTTATGTTTAGGATCCAACCGGTATTTACCGCACGTTAACGGATAATTAACAATAAACATAATGGGCGCAAGAAACATTCATTTAATTTTAATACTGCAACTGGCTTTTTAGATAATGTTTATTTATATCAAAAGCGTAGTTAATAGTCTGTTTGCTAAGGCGTCAGATTCGCTTGCTCGGAAGACGAGCTTCTAGGGGTCCACAATAAGCAGGGATGTGGAGCCACTGCCAGTCTTTAGCGGCAATTCCGATGTAGAAGAAACAAGGTGTCTGCTTCTTAGTGACTCTTAAAACCTTACGTTTCTTGCTTTTTAATAATTAATTTACCCAACAAAAGAAAATTAGAAATGTAATAAAACCACATTAATTTCCGAATTTTTAATCTCACATAATAGAGGGGGCGAGCTAAACAACTGTTGATCAGGCTACCTAATTATGCAGTCTCTAAATGAAAATTCGTGATAAAATTTATTTGATTTTATCTACATATACAGAAAAGTCAATAAAACTTTGTGCGAAACGTGCCGCACATTATGCTGGTAGATCAACAAAGCAAACTAAAATAGACATAAAATAAGCTTTAATTCATAAAGCACAAATACATAAAACGTTCAACTCAATTCGTTAAACCAATTTACTGAAATGGTTACTTTAACGTGCACATACTAACGTTAACCTAGTTAAACAATTGTTTTTATACAAAAACCGAGCTAAGTTCTCGAATATTTGCACGTATCTGTTATCAAAGGAACGTTGAAGTACAGTTATTACTTCATATCTCTACGATAGATCACAAATGAGGTAAACACGGTGCTTAGTGGTTTGGTGTAATATAGGCCAACATACATACATCATTGTGAACGTAAGAGTTGAGCTACAATTCTCATAATAAGTTAGAGTTTTCTTGTGGTTATTTGGGTCACGGTTCTTGTATTAAAGATTAATATAAAATTTACAAAATTCATTCATATGTCTATTACAGAGTAGGCATATTAGTAGAACTAGCAACCCGCCCTCGCTTCGCTTCGGTTTGACTCACCTAACCTGCGTAGTTCCCGTTCCCGTCGGAATACAGGGGTAAAATATAGCCTCTGATATTATAGCTTTCCATTGGTGAAAGAATTTTTGAAATCGGTTCGGTGGTTTAAGCGTGAAAGTGTAACAAACAAACAAATAAACAAACAGACTTACTTTCACATTTATAATATTAGTAAGGATGAATGCAGGATGGATGAAGTGGCGACAGACCTCGGTAACTATTTGTGACGCACAGATGCCCCTTAAATTTAAGGGAAAATATACAAGAGTGAACTGCCGCTATGTATGGATCTGAATGTTGGGCATTGAAAGAGACGGATGACATTCGATAAACGATTTCATATACTTTGTAAAGTGTTTCGTTTCATTTCTATTTTTAAACTTACAGTGGAAACTCGATTAATCGGGTTACTTATTGTCGTTAGACATTCGGATAATCGAAAATGCCATTAATCGAATGAACAAAGAAAAGCTGTTATTGTAGGTACAGATTGTAAAATACATAATGGTGGTGGTGGTGGCTCTAAGGGTGTCACCCTTAGAATAATAACGTATAGAAGGATAGTGTCAATACTTCGAACGTTCGAAACATGAATCTCAAAATACTAATGGCGCGCAGACGATTACACACGTACACACGCACACCACTATACAAATTATGAAATCAAATTTTGTTTTTATTAACATAAATCGTCGAAATACTTTTAAAAGTAATGTTAAAAACCTTTTTAAGTTTTTCAAATGTGTTATGACACCATTTGAATACACAAACCGTCATAATTACCTATTTATTTTTTAAGAGTTGCGTACGTACGTGCAGTGCAATGACTTTTACATTACGGAACAGTTCCGGCGTAAGCTCCATTAGGCTCCAATTGAAATGCTTCGCTTTTTGTGCGCGAACTTACCTTCTATACGTTATTATTCTAAGGTGACACCATTATAAGCCACCTATTTTTTATTTAGCTGTTATACTTTTTTACAGAGCAAAGGACCAGATATAGGATGCCCAGTAGACCATTTCTGTTAAAAGCAGACGTCTTCTAATAGTTATTTTTTTCATTTACTTATTTATTTTTATTATTATAGTTAAGTCATGAAGTTTTTAGATATATTATAGGTATATTCCTCGCTATTTTATATCATTGAAGCCTTGTTATAGTTTCACACTGATAACGTAATAATTCGATGTAGATATTTATTATCCCACGCATATGTGATATTCCTGATAAGTTATACATTGTGATTTTCGCAAAATACATATGAAAAGTGTGCTATTTTTATAAAATATTGGCATTTGCTATTGAGAAACTATATGTAGATTTTATTACTTTATATTTTGTATTTTTCATGCGGTGATAGACTAAGCGTATAATTCCCTCATCATCATCATCATCTTGCTCTTATCCCAATTACTTGGGGTCGACGCAATATGTCATCTGTTTTGACATATTGCAAAAAGTTTCGGCAATGACTTATGACCGGCCGCCTGCCTGACGTCAACCCTCCTTGGGAATGTAATCGTTGACCCAAATGGTGCCAGATGGAGTTGGTCCGGATCAATCTAGGGCTCTTAGTCGTCTTTTACGACACCCACGAGCAAAGCAAGGGTTGGTAGTATTCGAAGCCGCTACCACACAGCACATAATTCCCTCAATTAATTAATATTAATATCTATTTAAATCCATGAGTTTCATATTCTCAATATTATTTATGATATACAACGTAATGTGTCATTGGCACACGATCATGATGGAAAACTTATTTAGCGATTACGTGACCGATTAATCGAGTCAAGTGCAAGTACCCGCATCCAAAGCCTGCTTTTATTTTGCTATTTATGAAAAGAATTTGCACCACATTGTAATTAGAGTATATGATACATACCGAACCGTTTACTTCTTTCGTGACTTGGCATACTTATGTTTTGTTATAATTTTGTATTGATTTTAGTTTATAAAGACTGAGACTCATTTATTATTGACATTTAGATTGGATGAAGAAACAAATTTACTGATAGAAAAAGCTTAGTGAAGAGGATTATTACAAACGTGTTCGGCTTTGCGAAAATACTTCTTATCAGCTCGGTCACTTCTTAATTATCGAAAGAAATAAGTTATTTATTTCTTGAACCGCACAGACTGTTTGGAAATGTTGGTCGGACCAATGCCTGTCTGACAAGGACAGGCACCGGTGATTCACCTACATGGCGTCAGAGAGATGCATGTACGAAAGGTTCGTGCGTCGTCTCTTCCACCCCAGTAATGGCGGATCGGTTGTAGTGTGATCATAACATAGCCTTTCTCCAAAAATAGGACTGTCTGTTCTGTCTTTAAAATAATGACCGTGAGCCGTCCTTCAGAAAAGTGCCATAGACTGTCTCCAAAAAAGGACTATAGCCGTAAAAGGTACTATTCTAAAGGTACTAATCTATACTATTAATGGTACTATTTCATGTTATGAAAATTCAGTTATTTATATATGATGTACTGTTAAATATAGAGTCTATCTATAGATCTCATCATCATCAAAACTCATATACGCCCCACTGTTGGGATCGAGCCACCACCACAATGTAAGGAAAAAATGGCAATGTAGATGTTGTATGCATATTATGATCCTTTAGTCTTAGAATAATAACATATAGAAGGTAAATCCACGCACAAAAAGTGAGGTGAATTGGAGCCTAATGGAGCCTTTTTTTTTTGTGTGGGTGGGCCGCGGTCGGCGCGCCTCCGCACCACTCCGTCCGGGGCGACAGAGGGGCTTAAGCACGCAACTCCCGCGACCCACCCGAAAACCACGTCGCCTTCGTCGTTGGGTCGACCACTGGAGCAACGTTAACTTGTCGTCAGTGGTCGGCCCGACGGAATACCCCCTATTGGGGTACCCTCCCATCGACCGACGTCCCCCCCTCGGGGAGGACGTCGGAGCCTAATGGAGCCTACGCCGGATCTCAGTCCCGTAATGTACAAGTCATTGCTCTACACGAACGTACGCAACTCTTAAAAAATAAATAGGTAATTATGACGGCTTGTGCATTCAAATGGTGCCACAACACATTTGAAAAACATAAAAAGGTTTTTAACATTACTTTTAAAAGTATTTCGACGATTTATGTTAATAAAAAGAAAATTTGATTTCATAATTTGTATAGTGGTTTGCGTGTGTACGTGTGTAATCGTCTGCCCCATTAGTATTTTTAGATTCAAATTTTTAAAGTTCGAAGTACTGACACTATCCTTCTATACGTTATTATTCTAAGCCTTTAATCAACTTTTACGATACCTTCGGGCGAGAAAGGTGTGGTGAATTGTGTTTTTATTTCGTCATCATATGGAAAACCACCAAATATATAGATGTAGCTGTACAGATGTAGAGCATAACTATAAATGTTCAGACATGTAAGATAACGCCACAATGAGCAGGTGTCCGACAATATATTTAACAAAACTATTACTATAGAAACTTAAAAATATATTTATAGACATGTATTTCAAATAACAACAAAACTTTTTAGTTAAATGCCACTTTCAATTTAAAATTTAAAAAAAATCAATAAACTACTACGATATCTATTAACTCATTCATAAGTATTAACTACAAACATAATAGATGTTTTATACTCATGTCATCTATCTGTAAACGTACAATGCTACGTATTTTCATAAAAAAAAAACAGCTCTGATTTTGCTACTTCAATTGAATCTCGCAAAAAATTCTTTTAGATATACGGTCGCTGTTTAGTAGGTAACAAACTCAAAATAAAATCGAAAAAAGCGTATATTTTGAAAAAGTATATACTGTAGAAAATAGTAAAAAGAAAGATAATATTACTCAACCTTTACATACGTATAGCATACTAGCAACCTGCCCTCGCTTCGCTTCGGTTTCAGTCGTTTTAACCGCGTAGTTCCTGTTCTCGTGGGAATACCGGGATAAATTATAGGCTACGTTACTCCCTGATATTATAGCTTTCCATTGGTGAAATAATTTTTGAAATCGGTTGGGTGGTTTAAGCGTGAAAGCGTAACAAACAAACTTACTTTCGCATTTATAATATTAGTAAGGATTACACAGATTTTTCAAACTTGTATTACCTATAATGATGTAAATTATAATAATAACAATGGAATTTAACATGACATTTTTTTTTACTAAACTTGATGATGCAGTGTATTTTATTGGTACATTCATCCGTGTAGTAAAAATATAAAAGTCAGAACCCATTCCTTTTTCGTGTGAAATGGTAAAAAAAAGTAAGGCACACAAGCGAATGACATCAACGTAAGAAAAAGAGATTTTAAAATAAAACGGTATACCAACTGGTCTAAGGATTGTATTAAGGAAAATCAATTTAGAGCATATAACATTTTGATATAATCCGTGTGGTGACGGAGTAAGAATACAATTCACCACTCCCTATCTTACCCGTGGATGTCGTAAGACTATGGGATATAATATGCATATAACATCTGTGCAAGGAAAAGTCGAAATGAAACCCTATACCAACGTATCTGATCAGCATGGTATAGTAGGTCAAATTTCCTCCCATTGTGGAAGAGGCCCAAGCCCAAAAGTGAGGCCCTAGCCGAGGCCGCGGGTGACGTGACCGGGGAATTAGTCCGTCACCCGCCGAGAGGCCGACCACGTGAGAAAAGACCGACGTCCTCCCCGAGGAGGGGACGTCGGTCGATGGGAGGGTACGACATTAGGGGGTATTCCGTTGGGCCGACCACTAATGACAAGTAACCCTGCTCCGGTTGTCGGTCCAATGACGAAGGCGACGTGGTGTTCGGGTGGGTTGCGGGTGTGCGTGCTTACGCCCCTCTGTCGCCCCGGACGGAGTGGTGCGAGGAGTGCGCCGACCGCGACCCACTACAAAAAAAAGCCCAAAAGTGAGGCATATGTGGCTGCGTTTATGCGATGTATATTCTGCTATTGAGCTCAAGCTTCTCCTATAATGAAGAAATTAAAATATATGGCACCGGCAATGATATCTGTGAATTTATTCTTTCTACCTTTAAAACAGTAGAAATGAGAAATTAAATTGTGAGGTAATGAGCGAATGTCCCTTTCTGTAAATAACTTTCTCCTTGCTGCTTCAACTTGAAATAATTATCTCGTTTAACAAGCTCTTTGTAAATAAGACGACACCATTATTTAAGTTAAGACCGTGAAAAGTCGGAGCAGGCTGTACATTGATACATATTTAATTGTTTATAGTGACGAACAAAAATGACTTGAATAAAATATCTCAATTGTCCTATTCGGTGAGATAACAATTTATTTGATGGTTTTTTTACGGTCGGCGCACTCCTCGCACCACTCCGGTCCGGGGCGACAGCATACCCGTAACCCACCCGTATAGCACGTCGCCTTCGTCGTTGGGTCGACCACCGGTGCAGAGTTCCTTGACTTCAGTGGTCGACTCAACGGAATACCCCAAGGGTACCTTTCCGTCGACGTCCCCTTCTGGGACGCCGAACGCCGTCGCGAGGCTAACCTCTCTGCGGGTGTCCGGACTAAATACCCGGTCCGTTCACCCGCAGCCTCTGCTAGGTCGGCATCAGGCGCGGATACTCGCGCCTGCGCCACCCCAGTCGCCGGCGGAGCACCGTGTCCATGTGGAGTCTTTGCTCCCGCACACGGTCCGCCGCCTCCTTCTGCGAGATGACAGCCTCGCAGAAGGTGGCAACGGTGTCCCAGTTCCTGACGCTGGCAACCATCTCCCTAGCGATGGTCGGCAGCGTCAGGTTGGCACTGATGATCGCGACGAGTTCACGGCACTCCCCCGTCTCCGCGGCACACACCTCGAGCGTGTGCTGCGCCGTGTCCTCGTCGCAATCGCAGTAGTGGCAGGACGGTGTGCTTTCCCTCCTCACGACCGTGTGCAGGTACTTGGCGAAGCATCCATGCCCCGTCACCTGCACCAGTCGGAAGGAAAGCACCCCGTGCCGCCGCTCCAGCCACTGCATCAGCACCGGCCGGAAAGCCTCGACGGTCGTCATACCGAACTGAGACTGAAAGCCTGACTGCCCAACGGGCAATGACGTCTCTGCGGACGTCGACGCGCCAGGCAGCGAGCTCCCTCAATGATACCACACCGCCCCCCCGCTGATGTTGTTGATGATGGCTAACGATTTCATTCGTTTACCATTTTATATGGTGTAATGATCATTTCAAGACCTATTGACGCAAACAAGCTTTATGGCTTATGCCTCCTTAACTACACAATCCGGTCAACATTATGAAAACCGTGTTAAATCTTGCTGAAAAAAAAAATAAACTGTTGGTAAGATAAAGAGCTCATAATAAGAGAAATATAGAAACGGATGCAGAAGTTACAAGTAATTAAATCTTACAAAGGGATCAAAATTTTGTCGAATTACTGTAAAACTATAAAATACAGAGAAATTAAAAATAAAATCTTAAAGAAGGACATTTTTAAATAAATTACATACATTATTCTTCAAACAATCTTTGTAGCTAGCATCTTAGTGAGCGAAATGCACATTTAGTGCTGTATGAATAACTATGTGTAAACACGTTGCATTCAGTACGCAAACATGAACAACTCATAAACGTCTTTTAATGTATGAAGTGGTCATAAGAATCCGAGTGGGTAACTTCGAGATGAAATTATGTTATATGCTATGTCATTTAGAGAGCTATGAAATGCTATGAATGTGTAAATTATATGATGATATTTATGTACATTAGTGTTATGAATATTTCTAATCTCTTATTTTTACTGTTATCAATAAAGGAGAAATGTCAAATGTCTTGATTGCACATACCAAACAGTCCGACCAGCGTGGTATAGTAGGTAAATTTCCTTCTTATTGCGGAGGAGGCTGGAGTTCAGTAGTGGGACGTATATGAGCTAAGATGATGATGATGAACATTTTATTATTAATTACAGCAAGTGTTTATCGGATGGTATAAAATACATACCAATTAGTACTAATGTTTTTATAATCAAAAGTCTACAAAATTAAGCTTAAAGTATAGTTAATAAATATTGTTTTTCATTGCACACCAACGATATTTTAGCAAAAACATATAGTTGAGAGGGTTTAATTTTGTTGTTATACTTCTATTAAAAATATGAAATGTCCATACAATCGACTACGTTTAAAAACTAAGTATATGGCAATTGATTAAATAAATAATACAACACACTATACTTAATTTGCATTAGTTTTAAGTGTCAAATAATTTAAAACACCGGGCGCTAAAAGATCACCAGCAAAACGGGTAGGAACACGACTGCTCTTTCGTTTTTTTTTAACCGGGCTATGGGTTAGGCGAGTTAGTCCGTGCGATGAAAGGGATGCGGTAATGTGCGTTTCATAACCTACCATATACCCTCCCCATGGTCATTAGACTGACTACTGGTACTAATACCTCCACCTTTTGGCACTCCTAGGAAACTAAAAATACACATTGCTATCGCCAATCCGTCTTCTAAGTTTGGCGATTATGGCATTATTGCCCCCTTGTGAGGTTACTTATGTACCACAGTGGACGTCAGTAAGCTGACTAACATGATTCAATACGTCAGTGCGTTTCTAAGGTACCTAATGATATGTAAAGACTAACATAGTATAGATAGAACATGTATAATCAATAGCCGCAGTAATAAGGTTCGACATCTACGAGATGTACCTCCGACTTATTTTATGTGTATTTCTATGTAAATTGTTAATTATTACATGCTTGAATGGCGAGGAAAAGCATCGTGAGAAAATCTGTAAGACTGCTTTGCTCGACACCATGGACTACGGACTTAAATAATCTAAAAAATCAAGTAGAATCAGCGCTATTTTATACACGAACATTTATAACAGATACCTCTATTATATATCTATTCTAATAGTTTTAAAACGTATATATTTCTAAACATACAAAATTATGGCAACAATTCCAATAATTGTTGATTAGTATATGGTTATAGCTAGGTTTTATTTTTAGCTCGTTATATCGGTGCTTTTAGGCACGAAAAAAATACAGTTAGCTGATGAAGATAAATTTAGCCCCGGCAAGAATAAAAATATTAGCTCAGTTGGGAAATCGAGCAGTTAGTCAAAGAACACAAATACCTCGGTTGAGAAATCGAGCAGTAGTTTAATCTAGAAGCTCCACGTCAACCCCATTTTTAGTTTCTCCTTTTTTATATTTCCAATTTCAAATTTTATATAAGTTTTTCATTTTGTTTCTTTTTTTAGTTTTTTATTTAAATAATTAGCTCATATCCTTATTATATTCATCATCATCATCATCGCAGCCCACATACTTCCCACTGTGTGACATCTACGGGCAAGATAGGGAGTGGTGAAGTTGTATTCTTACTTCGTTACCACACGACAAATTATATTGATTACCTAATTATATCGATAGAATAAAAATATTTTTACTTCATCAATATGTCATTTGTATTTAAATATACTTAGAAACTATGTAACAACCCTTTAATATCAAAATATATTTAACCTCACAAAAAATATGAAAATAATGCAGAGTTATTCTCTGTCATCGAGATTTTATATCTTGAAGTCTCATGGGTGTCAACTGAAAATCAGAGTTGGTTGTCTTGTTATCTAGTTTATACTGAGCTGTCTTTTCCGGCAAGGCACAGAATCTATTATTATTTATAATATGATCATAAACTATTTTATTTCTAAATAATAATAACCTATGGGGTTCATTGTTTTACCATATTTATTTTGTTGGACATAGTGGTTCTAAGACTACACTGTTGTCAGTTTTCTGTCTACAGCCGCGGGCCGGTCCGTCCGGGGTAGTACCGCATTCTCGTAGAAAATCGACGTCCGAGTAGTAGCAATTTGTTACTACGCGTCGTTCGGTGAGCGAGAGAGCCGGAAGCCCAACTTTCTGAGGGTGTTTGCGTGTGGTGGGTTTTAGTGATACTTTTAGTATCACCGAACCTCATTGCACGCATTCACACTCCCTTCACTTTCTTCACGCTAGGCAGCGGCCTTCAAAAAAGCAAAGGCAAACACCTGATGGTAAGTGCCGCTCCCATGAGCGGCAGCAACACTTGCCATCAGGTGTACTGTTTGCTCGTTTGCTACCATTTGCAATAAAAAAAAAAACATAAATGCTCTCTTTCTTTCATAATACTTTGCCTTTTTGTAGTGAAAAAAAAAACTCTTGAAAGCAATAATTAAACCTAAATCTTAGAATAATAACGTATAGAAGGATAGTGTCAATACTTCGAATTTTCAAAATTTGAATCTAAAAATACTAGTGGCGCGCAGACGATTACACACGTACACCACTATACAAATTATGAAATCAAATTTTGTTTTTATTAACATAAATCGTCGAATTACCTTTAAAAGTAATGTTAATAATCTTTTTATATTTTTCAAATGTGTTGCGACACCATTTGAATGCACAAACCGTCATAATTACCTATTTATTTTTTAAGAGTTGTGTACGTTCGTGCAGTACAATGACTTGTACATTACGGAACGGTTCCGATGTAAGCTCCATTAGGCTTCAATTGAAATGCCTCACTTTTTGTGCGTGAACTTACCTTCTATACGTTATTATTCTAAGACCTAAATATTACTCAAAACGTAATTTTATAAAAATATATAAAGTAGCTTTTGCATCGTGCAGTCACAAATAAAAAACAAAACGAATCATCGGGAATATCAATTTCATAGAATGTTGGGACCATTGTAAATTTATGAAAATTGTCCCACGATTTACGGGAGTAAATGGCATTCGATTATGTAAACCGTATCGATTTGTCCCGCTTGATTGTCGTTCGTCACTCGTCGCAGCATCTACATCTCAGCAAGCCTACCGTTGCGTCCAACGGAATTCTCTTCAATAAACCACTGTGTCAGCTAGCGGTATGCACTTTTTCTTTCACCCTATCCAATCAACCTTGATTTGAGCATTCGACAAGCTGAGCTTAGCTATAATAAACGAGTTCGTGTTTAACTATCAATGTGATATTCAACAGTAGGTGGTATATATAGATCATCGATTATTATACTATATAGTTATACTAGCTTTTATTCACGGCTTCGCCGACATAAATAGTAACCCCATATCGAAATATTCTTGCAGGGCAAAACATTATCGGGATAAAAAGTATTCTATGTATCCAGAAAATATTCTGCTTATGTGCCAATTTTCATCTAAAGCTGTTCAATGGTTTACGCGTGATTGGGTATCAAACATCCAAACCTATTCACAAACTTTCAAATTTATAATATTAGTAGGATTGTTTTGAATACGGGTTTATAGAAAAAAATAGGCATACTTGATTAGGATACGATAAAATAGAAAAAAAACGTCATAGTAGCAAAAAAAAAACTAAAATTCCTATTTCATAAAAATAAGAATTTATTGCAATTTTTTTTTTTCATAATATCTGTGTGGTGATTAAGCTAGAATATAATTATGATCACACTTATTCTTCGTGGGTGATCATACAGACAATTATAGAACGCAAGCCGATAACAACATAGAGAAGAGAAACTGGAAATAAAACCCTATACCAACCCGACCAGCGTGGTATGAGTAGGTCATACCAAAATGCGGAGGTGATCGAGACCAGAATCTGTTTTGATAACGAATTTAATTAAGGAAAATATAGATACATTACATAAGCAAAAGACAAATTTAAAATTACGTCTTATATATCCACTTTTACATCCTAAACTTTGGGAAGGCGTATGGCAAGATTAGTGTGTAAAAAGCAGGTACTGATTGTTATGTACTAAAATGGAAACCTCCAACTTAGTCATTAACTGTAACTTGGAATCTGGTATGACGATATCACTTCTGAAGGAATTACGCGGAACTGTTATATGAACTAACTGAATTATTATATTAGTGCAGTAATACATATAAAGATTTATTCGACTTACAGTTATTTTATCAACGTAAAAGATTAAATGAATGTTAGTGATCGAGTATAAGAGAAAATGTTATTAACAGTATTTGGAGCATGCGAACGTGGGAAGTTGTCATTCGATAGTGTCAGCAATCGAGATGAGTGCGAAATCGGAATAGATTACCAATTACTCAATAAGTCGGTCTGTTCTGCGGTATATTGTTGTATGCTACGGATTATTCGCCGCTCATTGGCACCAGTGGCAATGGGGGAAACGTGACCGGCGCTCTTGTTTGTATTGCGGTTAAAATGACTGCGAGCCGACGAAAGTTTCAACCTACATTTAGTTGAGCACGTATGTATCAGTGGACGGAGTTTCCCTCCTCTGACGCGGGTCGGTCTTTATTCGTGCTAGTGTGCTGCATTGCGGAATGAATGCAAAGTTTGTTCGCGAATTATCAGTACTTGGCTATTTTATATGCAATGCACGATTACAAGCAAAATTCTCTTGCCATCAGCTCGTGTGTGTAAGTTTCTTGGACTACTAATGGTTTTGTTTACTTGAAACTAGGTCAAGTTTACGAGACACTCATTGAGATTGAAAATGAATGCAGTATTTGATGTGCACTTAGTATTATTTAACATGAAAAGAAAGTAGTTTAACGTAGTTTAACATAGAAACAAAATATTCCACTCGTAAAAAGGTTTGGTTTCAGAATTTTATACATGAAAAGTAGATATATACAATCAGCCACGCATTGTGAATATTCTTTGAAGTGAGTTATTTTATTCTTCAGAATATAGGTACAAGTCCCAATATTGAGGACCCGCTACTCTACAATGAAGACAGAAAAAAGAAGCGAGTTAACGTAATGCAATATTATCATTTGCATTAGACAACGCATAGTACGTAGGGATAAAAACGTAGTAATTGATGCCAGATTTATTATAGCTGAATTTTTATTCACATACGATGGTTTTTATAGCTTCTAATCACAAAGGTGTTGGATTTAAAGTCTTACCAGCTACGGTAAACTGTAATTTATACTACGATTGCCATCTGCCTATCCCTATGGGAAAGAGGCGCGAATGTATGTACGATTGCCATCTGTCCCCGTCAAATCAAAGCATTATCGATATCCTCAGATTAAACCAGATGTCACTCAATGTCAAATGTCAGATACACCTCATATTTATTTTTATAGATAACTGGAACCGTCTCGGTGTCTCCAATTCCAGACATCTTCGAAAATATATTTTTGTTTTTAATTCTTACATTTTCATCCTGTACCTACAGCTTTTATAAAGTTGTTTTCATTTGTTGATAACAAGCAGTATAATAAATTTACAAATTAATACAAATATAAACAAATCACCTCCTTTAAAAATTACCTTCATATATCTATTGAATCCAGCAACGTTGCATGTCAATCTATTGTCTTCACATTAACACATATGTTTATTAGATCTTTTTTATTCATCATCATCATCATTTCAGCTCATATCCCGTCCCACTGTTGGGCTCGAGCCTCCTCCACAGTAGGAGGGAAGTTAACTTATTATGCCTTACTGGCCAGATGTGTTGGATTAGGGTTTTAAATTGAGTGTTTTTCTACTCTTGCATAAATGTTATATGCATATTTAATCTCTTAGTGGTCTTTTACGACAACCACGGGTAAGAAACGGGGTGGTGAATTGTATTTTTACTACGTCACCAGACTAAAAAAACATTGATAGACAAAAAATACACAAAAGAAAATCTATAAGTTCATATATTTTTCTATATGTCCAGTTATTTTTTTCAAATCTTGTGCTTTAGCGGAGTAACTGACTCTTCTACGATTAATCACATCTGTAATAAGATCTTTTATCTGATTATAGGAACGTGATTTGCGAATTCGATAGCGCACGCGCCGACTGCTGCTAGTAGGGTTTTCAAACAATTACTTTTTTAACTAATCCATTTAAAATGTTCTTTAGTTTATTTTTATAATTATTGACTGTTTATATATCTCAAATAAAATGAAACTGTGTTAAAAATGGTTAAATGTCAATAAAATTCTTCAAAATTATATTCTAAATACAATAAGTATACTCTGGTTTTTTAAAGCACTTCTATTACAACCATTGCCGTGTGGTGACGGAGTAAGAATACAATTCACCATTCTAAATAATCTTGCCCGTGGAGCTCGTAAAAGACGACTAAGGGATCTAATATGTACATAACATCTGTGCAACAGAAGGGAAACACGAAATGAAACTTTATACCAATATGTCTGACCAGTATAGTAGGTCAAATTCGCTCCCATTGTGGAGGAGCCCCGAGTCCAACAGTGGGACATGTATCATTACAAATATAATCTATTAGATTTCTTATGTAGTATAAGATGTAATGAAGAATAGAGACATTGCTGTTAAATTACATCACTTTGCCTAATCTACATATCTCCAGCTTAACGCTGAATGCATTTGTAATAGAAAAGAACACTGATAGCAAATATATACTACCAGCTGACCCGGCGAACTTCGTACCGCCATATTTTTTTTTTCTTAAATACCTATATTTTCTAAATGTCCGAATATAATATAGTCTCTAATAAAGGAACCATTACGGCTTTGTCGGGAAAGATTCGATCGTCTTGGTCGCGGCAATGTTAATGATGATTCAAAGAGAATACAAATTACTGATTATTGATTTCTGACAAAATTTTAATTATCAAATTTTTAACAATACCTACTTAACTATAGACAAAATTACGTTTAGCTCTCATTTGCGTTTTGTTATTACATATCAAATGCGTCTTTGTTATCCTACGTTTCATAGTGACTTATACGATTATAGTGACGAATATGGAAATGTCCTGTTAAGCTCTTGTATTATATTCATTTTGTTAGTGTTTTATAGTGTTATATTGAATAATTGTGCTGATATTTTATGTAATATAATACAGTTAAGGTGCTGAAGAAATCAATTTAATTAGGTTTTCAGCGTCTAATTAATGGTAACGACTTGACTTACTGACGGACATGACTATAAGTAGGCTATTCTGTATAAAGAAATGTTAAATAATATGAAGAAAATTTTATAAGACTTGGCTGTATGGGCTTTGATCCCTTTGCCTGTCCGAATGGACAAACAGAAACAAAAAAAAACTATTTGACATTTTATGCCACGTCACACGAGAATGCGATTGAATGGGATAAAAAGTATCCTATGTCTGTCTCACGGTACGGTCTCCCGGGGTACGGGTGGGTTATGGGCCCGCGCGCCGTCCTTTCATCGCCCCGGACGGACTGGACCGCGCGTGTGCTTACCATAGCCCACCCAAAAAAAAAAAAAAAAATGTCTGTCTCCCGGTTCTATGCTACCTCCCCGCCAATTTTCAGCCAAATCTGTACGGCCATTCTTGAGTTATAGATAGTGTACATAACCAACACGACTTTCTTTTATATATATAGATATGGTGTAAGTGGAATTTCTATATCAGTAATATATAGTGTATTTTTTATAACATGGTATTAGATTAGTTTTTATTATAATTTTTCGATATGCTAGAATAACAAATGGTAATTTAAAATTTGAACCACCTAAACCTATGCTTTTTATTTTTAACCTTTGTAGGTTTCTATCAAATGGATATAAATAAACCATTCATACACATAGAATAGTAAAAGTATGATAATCGAATGCTACGTCCAATTTCTTAGTGTCTGACAACCATGTTGCCGTGATTAAAGATGCGTGTTGAAAATTGTTTTAGCGAAATAATTTGTAATGTTTTAAAAACGCTGATAGAACGCGACCAATTGCTTCCTGTCTCAAACGTTTACTACATGTAATGCAATGTTTGAAATAACAAACAAGTTATAGACAGAACAAGTCATAGATACTAGGCGCTCAGTAATAAACCTAAAGGCTACCTATTATTCTAGAAGTAAGGTAAATTTGTTTGCATAGAAATGGGTATTATAGTTAAAGAACGTCTATTCAAATTGCCCAATCTTAGTTCTTTGTCAATGTGTACGCTCATAGTGTTAGGCAGGCGTGTATCTACATTATGCAATATGGTTTTTAGTAGCGAAGTGATTATTGACATCATACATAGATTCCGTTACTCGCTGGGTTTGTTAACGATAAATTATTAAGAGAAAATACGATAAAGTTTTTCATTTGCCCCAAAATACGCATGCGTACTGACGCTAATTGGTTAAGTTTACAAAGAGTTTTGTCAAAGATTCAAAGTTTACAAATTTAATAAAGAAGGAGGTCTACGGTATTTGACATATAAGAGGACATTGTTACAGTAAGGGTTTTATCTATCACTAGAGCTTTAAGATATCAATTGGGATCGAAACGTTGATTATATATTTAGAGCTCTTATAACCATGGTTATTCTGTATTCGTAGAGACAGTAAGGCAAACTAATAAGTAAAATATTCTATTTACATATTTTTTCTTTTAAATGAAATTTCGAGAATTTTTTTGCGCAAATAAATCAAATAAAATGCGTAAATATTTTTTTTAAATCGAAATTTCTAGAATTACGCGCTTATAATGATGATTATCATAGTATTTTACCACATTATATTATATCATATATAAAATCTAACAGTGGATTAGTGATTAGGTTATTCTTTTATTGTTTGTACATATATCATTATGAAGGCGAACTTAACGCCTCAAAGTCAAATTTAACGAAGAGCATTAATTGCCAGTCAACATTTGAGTGATGTACAGATAAGAAAGTAAGGCAGGTGCAAATTTAAATTAAAGTCCGAAAAATATAACCACTTGAGTATGCTAATACTTGGTGAGGATTCCATATAAATAAATAAAATTTAAGTATCTGATTACATGTGAAAGTAAATACGGTACTTGGATTAAAAAAACAAGAATTATCCGTCAGTTTGTTCACGGACAATGTCCGAAATGTATAGAACTACTTTGATGGGTTTTTAGCGGTAGATAGTCGGTATTACAATTAGTAAGTTAAGCTGTTTTTATATCAGAAAAATAATTACTCTTCTGCGCAAAAAATAATATTTAGCAACGAAAACCTAATGCGTCGCTAACACCTTTACACCTAAAGGGTAATTAAGTGACGTAAACAGTTAATATATTTGCAATAGAAAATAACTGTAAATAAAACCCTATGCCGATCAATATCGGCCACCGTTGTTTGATAGGCCAAAGCCTTTATGAAGCTTGACATACACATCAAAGGCTAAAAGAGCGATGTGATTATGTTCAATTTGACTCAAAATGTTTTAAGGGTTAATTGCAATTTAATAAAATTGTAATTTATTTATCCACACATCCTAAAAGAGAATATAGTTAACAATGGGTATAAATATACAGAGTAATTGTGTTTGTTCTCATGTCTCGACAGTAATGGGTCCCTTATAAGGTACTTACTATTCTCCAATAAGGTCAGACGCCCACCGAAGAAACGGTGAAATTCGTGAGATATGAATGTAGAATACTTGACATGAAATATATATACTAGATTAAAGATTTGATATTGAATTAATGTTTGTGCATTTTATAATTTTATTGAAAGTTATAATAGCCTAATAGCTGAGTTATAGAGTGTGATCTTTTTCTGAGGTTACATATTGCATTTATTCGATAATTTCTTTTTTTTATTGCCAATGGTGGCAAACGAGCGAGCAGCACACCCGATGGTAAGTGATACTGCCGCACATGGACCTTTGCAATACCAGGGGGGGCACAGACAGGCCGTCGCCTACCGTGAAGAAAATACTATTCATAAACCTCGTTTAAAGAGGGACTGTTGACTGAAACTTAACTGCATACTTGAAGTAATTGCTGAGAAATCTATATATTTATCTTTTGGACATCAATATAGGAGAAATCGTGCTCAATCTCAAAGATAATATAATCTGCAACAGTACGATGTGATGCCAGTACCAGTATATATGATAGGCTGTTAAATGAAGATTGATTAATTTAATTTAGAATTACCTGTTAAGGTCTTTTTATATAATCAAAAAGAGCAGAACAACGATAAGGTCGCCCAGTCCAGCTACTACTAAATTAGTATATTATTTGGATTATTTCGTTAAAAATGCCTGAGTTACTGTTAGTTTTTGGGCGCAAGATGTTGTGTTTAACATAAATACATATAATTATAAATGTTCAATAAAGTGATCAGGATTAAAATGGCTTACAAATTAAAAAAAAGCAAGTAAACGCTATATATATCATTAACATATTGAAAAGCTTGAAAATTAAAAAATAAGGAAGTTAGTTTAATTTAGTTAAAAATCTGCATAAAAGCTGTTTTGTGAGAAATTGTACCGTACGCTTATCACAAATAAGTGCAATTAACCCCAAGATCAAACCGAGCTTACGGGAACCCAATTTATATTAAAACCTTATAAGGGAGAGAAAGTTTAACGCGTGAACACTTTATTCCCCATTACAAATAAGAAGCGATTATTTTTATTCCAATTAGTATCATCATGACATAACAATTTGTCGATATTTTTCTATAAAGTAAAACTCATACAAAGGAATACGTAATAGGTGAAAGCATAGTTGAAGGCCTCATCATTCGGTCTGATAACCTTACGAGTCTATTGTATAGAACAACCTCTAACAGAGCAACAATAAGGGAGAGTCGAGCTCATTGAAACGGGCTTTTCATTTTCCTAAATGAGTTGCTGTTTGTAAAGTTACAGATGGATTATTAGGCGTCGTCGGTAGCATTGTGTAAGACATCGATGTGGCCAACCATAATGGTGGCTTTCACGTGCTCGTTTTTGAGCTGTCAATAAAGATATTCTCTAAACGTGGTAATGACTACACAGACGAGACGTTAATTATCGTTGATGGTTCAAGGAGATCTATTGTAATTTTGTGAATGCAATATGTTTACTTGTAATAGTGACCGAATAAATTTCTTTGTTGCAGGTACTTATGACTTGACCTACTGATTGGACGTAATCGTCAAGTAGGTAGAGATTATGAATACTAGTTCGTACGTGATAATTTCAAGTGTCTTCATAATCTTATATATTTAAACGAGCAATTCTTATATATATATATATATATATTTCATTATTTAATTTTTATTTTTTATCTATCTAAATAAATTTGACAAAAATACAACAAAAATATTCCGAGCGATGCTCGGTCAACCAGATATTTTATGATAATCACGTACAAAAACCTTTACTTAATATATACGCCTCATACAATTACTAACGGAGCACAACTATCAATAGCCCTTTTTAGAAAGATATGCAGTAATGCTTACGGGTGCCCTTTTATGGATTTCAACCAGGACGGTATGTAAGCTTTGTGGTCTTCTTGGCCTTTATAAGCCTTCATTTAATACAAAGGGATGATTTTCAGCCCACATACGACCCACTTTTGGACGCGGGCCTCCTCCAGATAAGGCTAATTAGCTTACTACACCATGCTGGCCAAAAATAGGTAAAAGGTTCTGATCGTTAATGAGTAATTGAATATTTCTCCGGGATTACAAGAGTAGAAGTAATTGTATTTCTAATTTTACGTACAAAACAATTTTATTTCGAGAATTTATCGAATGTAGAATATCTGTGTATAAGCGGGTTTACGATCTATAAATCGATAGCATAGCGAAATGCATCTCACGCACATTTATAATATAGTGAAGTGCAAGATATTTCCCGTTAACTACAGATTCCATGGAGGTCGCACAATGGCGCGACGAGCGATGCCTCCGATGAACAATTTGGGTCCATACTATGTATATTCCCTTAGGCCTCTAAGAAGAGGGTTCAACGGACCGGAAACACGTCGTCGATTTAATTGAAACACGACTAAAACGCAACACAGAGAGAAAATAGGGACATTCCCTTAGAGCGGATGAAAAAAGGAGTATAAAAGAGTGTGACATTGTCACGATACAAAATAGTTAGCTTTGTTTTAATTTAATATCGGTTGTACCGTTAATTGGAGAGTTTGCACCTCAGATGGTTGCTTTCTCAAAATGCTACGGCTTCGTTAAGTTTATTCAGCCATTACTAGCATTTACAACCATAGATAACTCATACTTGATATAACCAACTCGTTATAACGTTCATGAATAGCTCTTTGTCAAGTCACGAAGGCAAAATAACTTATATGGTTAAAATTAACATTAGAGTTTCTATTGTATTTAATGCAGTATCGTTGATTTATTAAAGAAATTCTATATTTTTATAAAGATAGGGCTTTTTTTTTGGGGTCGGTTGCGGCGCTCCTCGCTTCACTCCGTCCGGGGCGACATAGGGGCGTAAGCACGCACATCCGCGACCCACCCACGATGCACCTTGCCTTCGTTGTTGGGCCGACCACCGGAGCAGGGTTACTTGTCATCAGTGGTCGGCCCGACGGAATACCCCCTACTTGGGGTACCCTCCCATTGACCGACGTCCCCCCCTCGGGGAGGACGTCGGTCTTTCCTCACGCGGTTGGCCTCTCGGCGGGTGACGGACTAATTCCCCGGTCACGTCACCCGCGGCCTCGGCTAGGGCGGCATGAGGCGCAGGTATTCGCGCCTACGCCGCCCCAGTCGCCGGCGGCGGATCGCCTCATCGAGGCTGCGCCCCACGCTCAGGCGATCCGCCTCATCGAGGCTGCGCTCCTCGCGCAGGCGATCCGTCGCCTTCTTCTGCGAGATCACTGCCTCGCAGAAGGCTGCGACCGCGTCCCAGTTCCCGACGCTGCCTACCATCGCCCTGGCGATAGTCGGCAGCGTCAGGTCGGCACCGATGATTGCGACGAGTTCACGGCGCTACGCTGCCCAAGCGGCGCAGGCCTCGAGCGTATGCTGCGCCGAGTCCTCGACGCAATTGCAGTGGTGGCAGGATGGTGTACTCTCCCTCCTAACGACCTTGTGCAGGTATTTGGCGAAGCACCCATGCCCCGTCAACACCTGCACTAGTCGGAAGGAGAGCATCCCCTGGCGCCTTTTTAACCACTGCATCAGCACCGGCCGGAAGGCCTCTACGATTCGCACCCCGAACCGAAGCTTCTCCAGCCGGACTGCCCAACGGGCAATGACGTCTCGGCGGGCGTCGACGCGCCAGGCACAGCGAGACCACACCGCCCTCCGCTCGTACCCCCGTCACTCGCCGATTCAATCCGGCGAGCATTTCCGCTTCCAGGTCCCACGGGGGAGTCCCGGCCAATAGGCACGCTGCCACCGTCGCCACCCTGCGGTATTCGGGGATGGTCCTGACCGCCATGGTTCTCTGTCGTTGCCACAGAAGAGCCCTGAGTCGGACGGTCATGGACCCCGCCCACACCGGTGCGCCGTACAGGGCCATCGACCGGATGACCCCCGCGTACAGTCGTCGGCACGTAGCACTCGGCATAAGCCACGATAGGGCGGACGCCGCGCCGACTAGCCGTGGAGCGAGCCTGCGGAAATGCTCCCGGAACCACCATTGCCCGTCGAGCACCACGCCCAAGTACCTCATATGGGTCCGGATGCTGATCTCAACCGAATGGACGGTGATCGAGACGCCGATGGGAGGGCTCATACGGCGCCCATGGAACAAGAGGGCCTCCGTCTTGTCCAGGGCGACCCTCAACCCCAGCGCGCCGATCCGCCTGACGATCTCTTCGGTGCCTAGAGTCACCAGGCTTGCCGCCTCTTCTAGCGTCCCACCGCGGGCTGTAACGAGCGTGTCGTCGGCGTAACAAATCACGCCCAGCCCGGGCGGGAGACTCCCCCTCAACGCCCAGTCGTAGCCGATGTTCCACAGGGTGGGTCCGAGGACCGACCCCTGTGGGACACCGCACGTCATGGGCGTTCGCACAACGTCCCCCGCTCGGTTGGTGCAGAGGACGCTGCGCCCCTCCAAATAGTCTGCCACTAATAAAGATAGGACTGAATAAAATTTGTTTTCGCTTATCTTTCTGTATCGCAGAGCATCAAAAGCAAAACGACAGCATATAGTGCAATTGCAAATGTTAAGATCGATGTAGCAGATTTGAATAAAATAAGTAATTATCATCATTTCGGCTCATAGCTGTTGGGCTCGAGCATGCTCCACAAGAGGAAGGAGATTGACCTATACAAAGCTGATCAGACGTGTTGGTATAGGTTTTGGTTTCGAGTTTTCCTTCTCTTGCATATATGTTATATGCATATTTCATCCATTAGTCGTCTTTTACTATACTTTTAGTCGAATTAATATATTAGAGGTAATTTTAAAACTAAATCAGTGATGGTAAAGTGATAGTTAAACGTACGAATGTATATTTGATGAAACTTAAGAGACAGTTCTATGGTTGGATAGATCTATATTATTTTTAATGTCGAAGACTTTACAGCTAGCGCTAAAGTATTGACGTAAAGCATGGGTAGAAAAACCGTTTAGAAGATACGAATAAAAACAAACATATTTTACAACTGAATATTTAAAAAGGCGACAAACGAATTATTTCAATTAATGTTAATACTAATATTACTACCTAAAAAATAAATATAGTCATTAGACAATCTAGAGACAAAGATAACGGCGTGTGAAAACCTGAGGTCAGTACAATGATTATATGTATGTTGTTCACGAATTTTAGTACATGAATCTGGCTGTAAGATATGATATCGAATAGTCATTGTAATTAACGTCCAGTCTGGTTCATCAGCTTATGGACATAAGCCTTTGCAACGTCCATAATCGCTACGTTTGACAGGCAGATTGGCAATTGTAAGTAGTGCTGTAAGTTGCTCATTCTAATGGTGATTGGCTACGATGGTTTTTATGAATGTTACGGTAAGGTAGAGTGCTGTTGCCGAGTCTCTTTGTGATACACACGCTGGTTTGTACCACTACTACGGGTAGGTAAAGATGTGGTGACACTATCTTCTTAACCTATCAGGTTAAAAATCAAATTTGTCATCCTCTTTACTCTTACCACACAAAATTAACAGAAATTTAATATATTAGAATTGCAGTGCTTCTTATGAGCGAGCTGCTGTGTTGTAAGTCTTATATTGAATAGTATCGTATCATCATCACAAGTCACATACGTTCGACTGCAGGGCTTGAGCTTCCTTCACAATGGGAGGGAAATTGATCTATTACACCTCGCTGTTCAGGTGGGTTGCTATAGGGTTTTACTTCGAGTTTTGCTTCTCTTGTATACATGTTATCTGCATATTATAAGGGTTAGTCGTCTTTTACGATACTCAGGGGTAAGGTAGGGTGGTGAATTGTATTCTTACTTGTCACCATACGGCAAAAGTCTTATATATTGAATCATCATCATCATCATCATCATTTCAGCCTATTGCCGTCCACTGCTGGACGTAGGCCTCCCTCATATTGCGCCACAATGTGCGGTCCTGTGCCGCCTGCATCCAACGACGCCCAGCAACTTTCACTAGGTCGTCGGTCCACCTAGTGGGGGGGCGTCCTACACTGCGTCGTCCGATGCGTGGTCGCCACTCGAGAACCTTTCTTCCCCAGCGGTTGTCGGTTCGTCGAGCGATGTGGCCTGCCCATTGCCACTTCAGCGTGCTAATTCTTCGTGCTATGTCGGTTACACCCGTTCTTCTGCGGATTTCTGTATTCCGAATTCTATCTCGCAGAGAAATCCCGAGCGTAGCCCGTTCCATAGCACGCTGAGCGACTTTGAGCCTTGATATGAGGCCTACATTTAGGGACCACGTTTCCGTGCCGTAAGTCATCACTGGTAACACACACTGGTCGTAGACCTGTGTTTTCAGACACTGAGGTATGTTGGACGAGAAGATCCTCTTAAGTTTCCCGAACGCTGCCCAACCGAGTTGGATTCGTCGGCTGATCTCTTTCTCGAAATTGGATCTACCTAACTGGACTGTTTGTCCTAGGTAAACATAGTGATTGACAACTTCGAGAATCGCATTGCCAACTAGGACCGGTACAGGAATGACATGGGTATTTGACATGACTTTCGTCTTGTCCATGTTCATTCGTAGACCCACTAGTTGGGATACCCTGCTGAGATCATTGAGCATAGTGCCAAGGTCCTCCATGGATTCTGCCATAACGACGATATCGTCTGCGAATCGAAGATGAGTGATGTATTCGCCGTTAATGTTGATGCCGAGTCCAGTCCAGTCTAAGAGCTTGAAGACATCTTCCAGTGCAGTGGTGAACAGTTTCGGAGAGATGACATCTCCCTGTCTCACGCCTTTCTGCAACTGGATCGGTTTCGTACTCTTATCCCGGATACGGACTGACATTGTGGCGTTCCTATACAAACACTTCAGCACTTCGATATAGCGATGGTCGATTTGGCACCGCTGAAGGGACTGCAGCACCGCCCAAGTTTCGACTGAATCAAAGGCTTTCTCATAGTCCACAAACGCTAAGCACAGGGGCCGATTATACTCCTCGGTCTTTTGTATAATCTGCCGAAGCGTGAGGATATGGTCTATGGTGCTATAGCCTTTTCGGAAGCCGGCTTGTTCGGGTGGCTGGAAGTCATCGAGCTTGCGCGTGAGTCGATTGGTAATGACCCTCGAAAACAACTTATAAACATGGCTCAGGAGTGAGATGGGTCTGTAGTTCTTTAAAAGAGCTTTGTCACCCTTCTTGAAGAACAGCACCACCACACTCCTGGTCCACGACTCTGGAACGTCGCCCCCGAGGATAACGGAATTAAATAGCTTCTGAAGGGCTATTAATACCGGCTTGCCGCCCGCCTTCAAAAGCTCTGCCGTAATTCCGTCATCTCCCGGTGCCTTACCGTTACGTAGTTGTTTGAGAGCCATTATGATCTCGTACAAGCTGATGTCCGGGATTTCTTCGGTATAGTGCCGAGTTAGCTTGGATCTGGGATCTTGGACCAAGCCGACAACAGGATTTCGGGATGATTTGTATAACTGTCCATAGAACCTTTCGACCTCTCCCAAGATCTCACTTTGGGATGAAATGACAGTGCCGTCATCGGTCTTCAGCTTAGTCATTTGGCTTTTCCCAATAGACAGATCTTGTGCGAACACTTTTGAGCCACGATTCCGCTCTATCGCTTCTTTAATACGGAACGTATTAAATCGGCGAATATCGCGACGCACAGACCTGGAGATCTGTCTATTTAGCTGCCTATGTTTGGACCAATCGGCTGCAGACTGCACCGTCATCTCTTTTCTCCGCTCCATGAGCTCGAGAGTCTGGTCAGAAAGTTTTTTAGGTCTATTAACGCGGTGAGCCTTGAAAAATTTCGACCCAACCGCGTGGACAGTTTCCACGAACCTGTTGTTCATATCGTTCGGAGATTCGCACTCGTCCAGACATTGGAAGCGATTATGTAGTTCGAGTTGAAAGTTTTCGAGGTTCTGGTATTGGACAGATGTAGGTCGGAGTGTAGACTTCATCAAGCGTGACCGCTCGACTTTTGTATGGATATTCAATGTGCCTCGTACCATCCGGTGATCGCTCCCAGTTTTAATTCTGCTGATCACTGAGACATCATTGAATATCTGTCGTTTGTCTGACAAGATGAAGTCTATCTCGTTTTTTGTTGAACCATCGGGGCTAATCCAGGTCCATTTCCTTTGTGGCTGCTTCCTGAAGAAGGAATTCATCATAAAGAGGCTTTCCTTCTCCAGAAAATCAGCCAGTTTCTGGCCCCTCTGGTTTCTCTGTCCATATCCATGTTTCCCCACTCTCAACTCATCATCACTCCCTTTGCCTAGCTTCGCGTTAAAGTCTCCCATAACCACCGTGAAGTGGGTTTTGGACGCGTGTATGGCTTTCGAGATGTCCTCGTAAAATGCCTCCACCTCGTCGTCGGAGTATGTCGAGGTCGGTGCGTATACCTGTATAACCTTCAGCGAATACCTCTTGGTAATTCTGAGTATAAGGTACGCTACCCTTGTCGACACACTCTCGATCTTCTCCACGTTGTCTACGAGAGACTTACGAACGATAAACCCTATACCACCTTGGGACGGGTGATCGCCCTCCCGGTAGAAGAGCAAGTTTCCAGACTGGAGGATTATCGTGCCCTCGCCCTCTCTTCGCACTTCTGATAATCCTACAATGTCCCCTATATTGAATAGTATAGTATATTGAATATTATGGCATATTGAATAGTTATAGTATTTCTCAAAATAATTAAATCTATAAGACCGAAACTAACATATACTGCGTTTCTATCTTGGTGGCTAATATGACATAATATGATGATGGATATTATGAGCTGAATATTTTTGATTTTACTTTAGATCGATTGAACTTTTTTTTTTTTTTTTTTTTATGGGTGGGCTATGCTAAGCGCACGCGCGGTCCTGTCCGTCCGGGGCGATGAGAGAACGGCGCGCGGGCCCATAACTAACCCGTACCCACGTCACCTCGTTGTTGGGCCGACCACCGGAGCAGATGTGACTTGTCATCAGTGGTCGGCCCGACGGAATACCCTTTCGGGTAACCTCTCACCTCTCGACGTACTGGGACGTCGGTCGCCGTCGCGCGGTCTGTCTCTCTGCGGGTGACGGACAATTCCCCGGTCCGATCACCCGCGGCCTCGGCTAGGGCGGCATTAGGCGCAGATACTCGCGCCTGCGCTGCCCGAGTCGCCGGCGGCGGAACGTGTCGCCGAATAGGAGCTCTACTCGCACACGATCCGCCGCCTCCTTCGGTGAGATTACGGCCTCACAGAAGGCGGCAACCGCGTCCCAGTTCCTGACGCTGACGAGCATCTCCCTGGCGATGGTCGGCAGCGCCAGGTCGGCACCGATAATTGCGACGAGTTCACGGCGATCCCTCTCCCATGCAGCACACTCATCGAGCGTGTGCTGCGCCGTGTCCTCGTCGCAACTGCAGTGGTGGCAGGACGGTGTGCTCTCCCTCCTGACAATCTTGTGCAGGTACTTCCCGAAGCAACCGTGCCCCGTCAGCACCTGCACCAGTCGAAAGGAAAGCACCCCGTGCGTCCGCTCCAACCACTCCATCAGCACCGGCCGGAGGGCCTCTACGGTCCTGACATCGTACCGAGGACTCTCCAGCCGGACTGCCCAACGGGCAATGACTTCTCGCCGGGCGTTGACCCGCCAGGCGGTGATCTCTTTGATGGAGACCATGCCGCCGCGGGCGCGCGTCTCTGACACCCGCCGATAAATGTCGGCGAGCATCTCCGCCTCCAGGTCCCACGGGGGGGTTCCGGCCAGGAGGCACGCTGCCTCCGTCGCCACTAGATCGATTGAACATAGTGTAACTTTTCATATGTCATAAATTGTCTGCTCGTGAAGTGTTGTGGCACTAATGCAAAGAAACGGGATTATTTTTGCTGCAATATAGCTATTAAAATAAACAACGAAACAAAAAAATTAATTATCCGACGAACAATCGCAAAAAATATGTAGAATATTCATTTAATTATTCATTATCAGCCTATCGCGGTCCACTGTTGAATTCAGACATCGCTATATTGTCTTAAGCGCCACGCTTGGTAGGCGGAAAGGACGACCTCAGTTAACGTTATAAGTTACCCTTTGAAGTGCCGCTAGCCATTTTCCTAGATTGTCACGAAAGTATTTAGTATTTAGTATAGTATAGTGACACAATGTATTTTTGACCCATTAATTATTAAAAAAACTACATATTGCAAATCTAAAACTACAAGTCGGAGAGAATGTTATTAGAATTGTCGTAACGTCATATTTGTATTCTTACTCCGTTATCACTCTCCGTGTGGTGACGTAAGAATATAATTCACCACTCGCTATCTTGCCCGGGGATGTCGTAAAAGACGACTAAGGAATATAATAATACTATAACATCAGTTCAAGAGAAACAAAACCCTATTTCAACACGTCTGAATAGTAGGTAAATTCTCGCCCTATTATGAAGCAGGCCTGAGCCCAACAGTGGGATATATATAGACTGAGCTTAAGCTGGCTTAGTTGTTTTTACCCACAACTTAATAGTCAAAACATAATTAGATTAATATGTACCTATCTCGAAAAAAATCTGTGTCACTCATATAATTTGTGTAATAAAAATGCTAAAATTATATTATGTTAATAAAGTGACATTAATTAGTCATGTTTCAGTGAAAATACCATGTAATTAAATGAACAACATATAAACATGTTTGTCGGCCAACGAGGCACATTATTGCGTTTAATATGTAAGAGAAATATATACAACATGTTAATTGTTAATCGGTAGTACATTAACCCCCTTAGTGATAACGGTCTTTTGTTTTCTTTATATGTGGAACAGAATTTTATTATCTATTAGCTGCCCAAGTCGGATTCACACGGTCTCTAATTATACAATGATGAATACCGTGTTCTTGATGATATTCAATTCAAGGATAAAAGCTATCCTATTTTTAAACAGAACCAAATAGGACACTATAAAATTTCATTAAAATCGGTTCAGTAACTTTGTAGTTTATGCCAGACAAATATATCAACATAGGGTTATACATAATGATATAAGATTAGCATCAATGCATACAGCATCGCTCCCACGGAATTGATATTTATTACTATTTAATATTTAAAACTACTGTTACTTGTTTAACACGGCTCCTGAAATATTCGCGACTTCATATGTTCTAGGTGTAAAGCTAAATCACCACAAATGTGTACCTTGTTATTCTAACGCAAAAACTAAGCTCATGTAATCATTAGCATATATGTAAACATCGAACTAAGAAAATTGAAAGTAAGCCTATTAGATCTCGAAATATATAGAGATAAAATTATTTATGGTAAATTTGTACACAACGAAACGAAATATTCCACAAATATATTTTTTTCTGTGTTGAAGGAGTAAGAATACAGTTCACTACTCCATTTCTTGTCCATGAGTGTCGTAAAAGACGACTAAGGGATGTAATATGCATATAGTATCTGTGCAAGTTAAGGAAAACTCGAAAGAAAACCCTATACCAACACGTTTGCCCAGCGTGATGTAGTAGATCAAGTCTGGGTAGGACTTGATGGAAGAGGCTCGAGCCCAGCAGCGGGCGGTATATTATCTGAGATGAGAATAACGATAAATGTATTGTTTTTTTTTTATATTATATAAATATTTTAATGTACCAGTTAGAGTTTCGAGATATCACACCCCCTACCATCTCCCATTAGTATCTACTAAGTACCGTCAGAATGCGTTTTTGTGGCGAGCGAGCAATACACTTAACAAGTAATACAAAAATCATAAATTCGATATATTTAACACTAATACGGATACGATAAAACGGACACTCAGTCTCGATTTTTTCACAACATCAATAGGCAAATGTAATGTTCTCCATTTTATTGTTTTATGTGAAGCATAATAGTGGAGACCTGTTATTGGCTTTATGTCTCTTAAATATGTTTACCTAGATTTTTATTACTTTTTAAGCTGTTGGTCTCGCGATAATTACGGGTTTCTATAAGCATACCATTGATGACAACATTTCCGATCACACAAACTATTTGTCCCCGGGTCATTGAAGCTGATAAGATGATGCAGTTAATCGAACACCCAAAATACATAACTATCCACAGTTTTCCTAATTAAAATCAGTGACTACATATTACGCATAAGTTAATATTAATACAAGCTGCGGAAGGGACTTCGATTACAGCAAATTTTGAATTCAAATTATTGTTATTAAAATGGTACTGTGTAAATGTGTTCTGTAGGACATAGTCATATTAAGATTCAAGAAATTCGATGTAGTTTTTGCGTGGTTTACGAATAAATTAACAGACAGATTGGCAATCTAAAAATCATTGGAATCATTCTAATAATTATTTCTGATGTTTACGCGAGTATTACACATTGCAAATAAAACTACTTTACGCATTTTATAGCGTTTGAATTTGATTTTTGAACGCCCGACGTTTCGAACACTTTGCAGCGTTCATGGTCACGGGCGGGCAACAATTCTAATATTCCCTAACATTTTTAATTTCTGTAATACTATTTATCTTATATATCATCAAAACATAGCTTTTTATCGTTCTGCTGTTTTATTATAAGGCTCATACATACGCATAGGGCGTATATAAAATTATAAATTTGCCTTTCATATAATTTTAATACGATTAATTTTAAACCTTATTCAACACACTACCAAATTATAAACAGACGAAGGTGGGAACACATTTAACTGCAAATTAACTACTAAACTTACCATTGCATTTGGAATAATTTAACAGTTTAAAAACATATTAGGTATCTTTCTCCACTAAGTAGGAAATGTGTTTAGAATAATAAAATTAAAAGACGTTTTTAGCTTGTTACAATATTTTAAATTAATCAAGAAGGGCATATTTGCTTCAGAAATGAGTTACTATATATACTATATATAAAATTATTTCATGAGTAAAATTATTACGTATTAATAATTATTACATAGGTACAGTTATTTGTTATAGACGTTATTTTATATTTTGAAATAATTTCTTCATCATTTCAGCTTGTTCACATCCCACTGCTGGGCTCGAGCTTCCTCGACAATAGGATGGAAATTGAGCTACTATACCACGCTGGTCAGACAGTTTGCACAGATGTTTTAGTGCTTAATAAATTAATATACAATGGATTTAACATGTTTATTAGGGCGTTTAAAAAAAAAACATTTTATTTTTCTCTCGGAACCAGGCTCAAAAGTTTCGTTTAGATGCCAAAATATGCCTCTGAAAATATGAGCCCTTAATATTAATGTTAAGTATGTCCGCATCGCACTTTTCGATTTTCCATAAGAATTACATAGGAAAAATTTATTTTTTATTCTGATTTTTGTAACTAATGAACCACTCATCGCTCTGCAATTCTCATTACATATATTTGTAGAGAATTTAACGTTCTACAAAAAAGGTCTGATATAATTTTTCGATGAATCAACTCATTTAAAAGTTATTCAAGGTCAAAGTTAAATACATTCTTTAGTATTAAATTTAATACAAAATGTTCTATTGAGTTGAATGTTGTTGAAATGAATGTTTCAATTATAATAACTACTAACACCAACACATTGATTCTCTTCACTATTTTCCAAGTGAATTATGCAGGTATAGGCCAATTAAATACAGTGAAACACTTAAATCAACCAGACCACGAGTTCATGAGGTTACAGTAATCCGATATCTAAGATAGCGCGACCCGTTATCCATGGTTCACGCGGCAATTTAAAATTATAGAAACCAGTCATTGAAACTGGTGACTTCACATTTCGACCTATAGGAAAATGATCGAGGCATAGATATTAAAATCCACAAGGGTAATAGTTATACGTGAGTTATTTGTTCAGATTTACTATGTATTTTAAAGTACATTATGTAGGTATACATGTACATATATAGTTAGACTAGCTGACCCAACAGACGTTGTTCTGTTCAAATAAAGCGCCACCTACCGGGTCCAATTGTGAATCTAATCCATTCTTTCTCTCTCGAGCACACACAAATTACTCTATCCAGTCAACAGATATCGCCATCTGTTAAAATCGTTTGGAGTTCACAGACAATTGCTAATGTCAAATAATAGATAAATAATTTGCAATAAAATAATATTGCGACTATAAATTAAGATGTAAGTTATCCTATGTTTCAAGTTGGAGCAAACTGCACACGGTGTGCAAATTTGATTAAAATCGGTTAAGTAGTTTAGGAGTCCATCGCGGATAAACATCGTGACAGGAGATTTATATATATAAAGATATAGTAGATATATATTTTCAGTATGGTGATGGAGTAAGAATATTCACCACTTACCTAGCCTGCCTGTGGGTGTCGTAAAAGATGACTAAGGGATATAATATGCTTTTAACATATATGCAAGAGAAGAGGCGCTTATCAAACCGTCTGGTAAGCGTGTAGTACACAGGTCAATTTGACTCCTACTGTTGAAGAGGCTCGAGCTTAGTAGTGGGATTTATAAGAGCTGAGATGATGATGATGATTAAAATATTATAGAAAAATAAAAGATTTACAAGGCGTATATAACATTAAATAAATAGTCTATTTTATTATACTAGTGGTTGCCGTGTGGTCGAAATTCGGCCATAATTCATTTTAATTAATTTTTCTGCTACTCAATTTTCTTTTAATTTTATTTATGTATCTTATATCTTTAAACGAGCAATTCTTGTATATATATATATTCAGGATCTCGGAAACGGCTCCAACGATTTTGATGAAACTTGACATACTAGAGGTTTCGAGGCCAAAAAATCGATCTAGCTAGGTTTTATTTATAGAAAATGTTGTTTTGTCAGTGTTTTTAGCAAAACAATTGCAAATAGCAAATGACATTAAATTTTAAAAGAATATGAATTCAAATTTTGCCGACACCGTCATGAGTTATGATAGCTCAGTTGGGAAGTAGTGCAGTTTCCTTTTAGTATTGTTTTGGCATTCAAACGGCGTCGGATCGAATCTCGGTGTTATTATTATTCTCTTTTTGTATTTTTTTATATTTTTTTCATTATTTAATTTTTATTTTTTATTAATATATATCTAAATAAATTCGACAAAAATACAACAAACATGCCGAGCGAAGCTCGGTCAACTAGATATCAATTGTAAATTGAGCAAGCTGTATTTCACTAATAACTAATACATAAGCACAAATCTCTATTAGACATTGCCATCATGATTATGAGAGTTTGACGTTCAGTTCGACCAGAGATTTTAACCGTAAACAAAAGTGTATAAGCGTTGCTACGCAACACACTCATACAAACGTGTGTGTGTGTGTGTGTGTGTAGCGATTGTGTTGTAGTTTGCGTAATGCCTTTTTAATGAATTTAATGTGTTTCTAATCCATTATTATATGAAATTTCAATTTTATGCACTTCTCCTCATTATATAGTTTAACTGTGCCAAATTTCATACTTGTCCATCCACGTAATTTTCTTAAAAAGGGGTACTAAGTTTTTGCTTCACGTATTTATATATAGATAGATTCTTATTGGTTCTGATATACATAACACTGGAAGCGAATGAAGCTTAGTACTCACTCTGATCAGGCGGATTAGTATTTTATTTCTAATTTCGCTTATTATCCGCTTACGTTCCTCAGTTGTCTTTTATGTTAACAGAAAGAAAGGGACAGTGATACGTAGTAAGTAACATACGTATTATTAAAGTTAATAATCGTTTAAGATCTGATAAAAACATATATAAAAATTACAATTGACGAAATGTTTGCGTTTTAATTTAAATAAATAACCCAGGATACTTATAAATTCCGGCTGGAGAGGCCTCGGTTCGGAGTGCGAACCGTGGAGGCCTTCCGGCCGGTGCTGATGCAGTGGTTGGAGAGGCGGCACGGGGTGCTCTCCTTCCGACTGGTGCAGGTTTTGACGGGGCATGGGTGCTTCGCCAAATACCTGCACAAGGTCGTTAGGAGGGAGAGTACACCGTCCTGCCACCACTGCGATTGCGACGAGGACACGGCGCGCCATACGCTCGAGGCCTGCGGGGCTTGGGCAGTGCAGCGCTGTGAACTCGTCGCAATCATCGGTACGGACCTGACGCTGCCGGCTATCGCTAGGGCGATGGTCGACAGCGTCGGGAATTGGGACGCGGTCGCAGCCTTCTGCGAGACAGTGATCTCGCGGAAGGAGGCAGCGGATCGCCTGCGCGAGGAGCGCAGCCTCGATGAGGAGATCCGCCGCCGGCGACTGGGGCGGCGCAGGCGCAACTATCTGCGCCTCATGCCGCCCTAGCCGAGGCCGCGGGTGACGTGACCGGGGATTAGTCCGTCACCCGCCGAGAGGCCGACCGCGTGAGGAAAGACCGACGTCCTCCCCGAGGGGGGGACGTCGGTCGATGGGAGGGTACCCCAATAGGGGGTATTCCGTCGGGCCGACCACTGACGACAAGTTAACGCTGCTCCAGTGGTCGGCCCAACGACGAAGGCGACGTGGTTTTCGGGTGGGTCGCCGGAGTTGCGTGCTTAAGCCCCTCTGTCGCCCCGGACGGAGTGGTGCGGAGGCGCGCCGACCGCGGCCCACCCACGGAAAAAGAAAAAAAAAAAGGATACTTATAAATTTATAAATACAATTATAATTTATAAATACAACAGCGATAAGACCCGTATCTATTAATTATTCCATTTTCTTGTACTAAAGAAATTACTTAGTGATTTTGTACATATTATAACAATCTAGATCTATATATATAAATCTATAATCCAATCATGTAAAACAGTATTAGATATAAACGCGATGACAGTATTAGAATTTATTAAATCGACGTGCCGTCCAGTCATCTCAGTGAACAGGCAGAGCTGGTTCATGAAGCTATAATGCTACGTAACAACCAATGAAGTAAATTTACATAATACCAAGATGCTAATCAACTGTAACTCTATCATGATGTCTATATAAGTAGCAAACAGTGTATACTGTTATAAAGTTGGAAAACTTCAATTCATTTTCTCAGAAGATTTTAGATGAAATTCTTTTTGGGTTACAAATTCGGTTTATTTAGACTAGTGGTCACCGAGTGGTCGAAATTCGGCCATAATTGATTTAAATTATTTTTTCTGCTACACAATTTTCTTTTAATTATATTTATGTAGGGAAAATTATATATTGAGTAAGCTGTATTTCACTAATATATAAGTACAAATGTCTATTAGATTGTCATCATAATTATGATTTTTTAACATTCAGTTCGACCAAAGATTTTAACCATAAACAAAAGTGTATAAACGTTGGTGTATGTGTAGTGTGTAGCGATTGAATGATAGTGTGCGTAATGCCTTTTTTAATTAATTTAATGTATTTATCGTTATTATATAAAATTTCAGTTTTATGCACTTCTCCTCATTATATACTTCAACCGTGACAAATTTCATACATGTCCATCCACCTAATTTTCGTAAAAAGGGGTACAAAGTTTTTGTTTCACGTATTAATATATAGATAAGTATAAATTATGAATACGCGATCGATACAAGTGCAGTGATGACTATAAACATCGATAACGTCAAAAACCATCATTCTAACTCCATATGTGTCCCCCTATTGGACTAGAGCCTCTTCCATTATAAGAACGCTATTCATTTACTACACATTAGTCAGACGGGTTGTTATAGGGTTTTATTGCGAATTTTCTTCCCTATCATAGATCATCATCATCATCTCAGCCCATATACGTCCCACTGTTGGGCTCGGGCCTCCTCCATAATGGAAGGGTAATTGACCTACTATACCACGCTGGTCAGACGTGTTGGTATAGGGTTTTATTTCGAGTTTTCCTTCTCTCGCATAGATGTTATATGCGTTTTATATCCCTTAGTCGTCTCGTACGATCACCCTCGGGTAAGATAGGGGGTGGTGAATTGTATTCTTACTCCGTCACCACACGGGCACTATAATATCATATAATATACTACTACTACTATATCATAATGTGGGTGTCATAAATGACACCCACAGACAAACAAAGGACTGGTGGAGTGTTTACAAACTGTGTCAAAAACGTGTTAATAAAATGGGAGA
Source organism: Lymantria dispar (assembly GCA_032191425.1). NCBI lineage: Eukaryota > Metazoa > Arthropoda > Insecta > Lepidoptera > Erebidae > Lymantria > Lymantria dispar. The sequence continues at coordinate 21,527,613 of CM063452.1, read as the reverse complement.
TTGAGTTACTTGCTCTTCTCTTGCATTGATATTATCAGCCAATATTTCTTATGACGTGATAGTACATAAATCTTCAATTCATCACTATATACTTGTTATGCTATAAAATTATTCAAAACTATAATGGCAACCAAAGATGTCATCAATTGTGCAACTCTCTACACGACGGAGACCTAAAGTTGTCACAAAGCATCCTCTCAACAATTTGCGGTTAAACCTGTATGAGCTGAGATTGACTAACTGTTAGCTCATTTCCACTTTGAATTTTAAGTTAACCACAGTCTTCTCATTATTATCAGTTATAACTATTATAACATTCTAGATTCATGTTATAAAACGGTAGTTCTATCACTATCAATTGGCCCAATATAATAAATTGTTTCCGTGGTGGTGACGGAGTAATAATACAATTCACCATTCCCTACCTTGCCCGTGGATGTCGTAAGGGACGTCTAAGGGATATAATAAACATTTAAATCCGTGCAAGAGAAGAAAACTCGAAACAAATCCCTATTGCAATACGTTTGACCAGCGTGGAGGAGAATTGACCTACTATTGGTCAATTCTCCTCCTATTATGAAGGAGGCCTGAGCCCAACAGTGGGACATAGGTGGGACTATATAGATTGAGATGATGATGATAATAGTTTGTTATGGGGAACGAATATGTTTACAACATAGTCCATTCGCTAACATGACTACGGTAAGTTGCACGTCAGTCGACTTTATGATGTCGACAAAAGGTTTTGTTCTATGTTTTTTTTTCGACAAAACTATATGAAACTACCCTAATTAAATAAGTGGGGTACCAGTTTAAGTTTACAAATGTGCGAATTTCAGTCTGTCGAAAGCGACGAGAGCAGCAGATAGCCTCTGTAAGAGAAGGAATCTTCTAAATAAACCAAACTGACAGTATGATTTAGACCCAAATGAGTGGACAATTTATTACAATCAACTGTAAAAGATTTCTCTCTATCTACATATAAAGAAATACCACATATTTATTCGGCTGGGGACAACGGGACATAAAACCTGAAAACGCGACATATGGATACACTATTTATATTCAAGTTTTATTATCTTCGACTAAGAAAGATGAATAATAAATATTGCTTAATTACCGTACTATGCTGTTTATTGCGTTTAATCAGCGCTGCAGAACACATATTTGCGTTATAATAAGTAGAGCTCTCGATCATCAACTGTCACGGAAGACTAGAAAAAATCAACGCTGCGGAATATCGCACGGCATAACATCTGTATCAATAGAATAGTTGAGTGGTTTCTAACAATACAAGTCGGCGAAATGCATGACAAAAAGTTAATAAACACAATAAATGCTCGGTTCCCGACCTTGTATTTCAACTTGGAATTAGGTAGCGGTCGTGCCCGAATATCCCACCTCGGTGAACATTACAATTGTGACGCCAACTGTAATACCGTTTCGAGTACCGCTTAATCTTGCGACGTAACTATTGTTATGACAGAAAATGAAATACAATAAACTTGAAATCTATTATACAGTTCACTGAATAAAACGATACCCTTTACAAATGCGAATGAATTATTCAAAAGAAAAACATCTAAATCATAATCGTTGTAAGAAAAAATATGGTTTTATTTATCTTTTATTGATGGAGGGTAAATATTTATGTATATATTCTATTAATGGAGGATGAAGTGAAGCAAAAAAGTGAAGATTATTTAGATACAGTTAATTTTATTCGTAAAAATCAAGATGTTTTAGGTTTCAGAGTACACGAAGAATTCTACTATAGTATAAATGTGTAAGTTTATGAGGACGAACGCATGCTTATTCGTGTTTCACGATTCAAAACTGTTGAACAGAATTTGATGAAACTCTCTTGCAAAACATATATCGGCATATCACATTCACAATAATTTATACAAACATTTTCTTAAGTGTGTTAGAATAAGCAATACCTTCATCAAGTATTAAGTAAATTTTAAATAAAACTACTTTACGGATTTTATCGCGTTTGTATTTGATTTTTGATTACCCGACGTTTCGAACACTTTACAGCGTTCATGATCACGGGTGGACTAAGATGTCTCACGTCCAACAAGTCATCGTTACTGCAGTAAATTTATAATTATCTACCCGATACAGAAATTAGTTATTAAATATTGACCCACATTTTGATACAAAATTTATTGCCAGTGTAAGAAGAAAATGATTCTATATGAAAAAATTATATTGTTTATGGTTACTAATAATTAAACATTAAAATAAATAGTAATTATATTTAAAAACTAACTAATAATCTAGTATACTACCACCGGATCGGAACACGGTCACACTGAGAAAGATCCGGCAAGAAAACTCAGGTAACATGATGCTAAATTAAAGTTAATTTTGAAGGCGGCTTACTTTATGTTACTAAAAGGTTTTAATTTATAAAATTATCTTTAGTTATTATTATTGTGGGTCAAATCTATACAATATGTATTATACAATATATATATTTTGTATTATACAATATATATACAATATATATATATATATATATAAATACAAACGCGATAAAATCCGTAAAGTAGTTTTATTTAAAATGTATAAATACTCGCGTAAACATCAGAAATCATTATTAAGTAAATTTCTATGTAATCTCACAAGTTTCATGTCTAATTCATAGACAATTATTCCCTGTACTAATAAGTCACAGTAGGTACAAGTTATACTATAAAGTTACAGTATTTGTTTGTTTACACGTACTAATCTTAGGTATAAACTGGATTTAAAAAAAAAAAAATACTATTTAAGATCCTAATAGCAAATCGGAGAAAAATTATAATAATAGGATATCGCGCAACAAGCGTTCAGCGCAGCCGCCGTTGCATGACGACTGTTGAGATAACAAAAATGATGTTTGATGTATTGTCGATGTTATTAATGTTGATTTTTTTTGGGATGGGCTATGGTTAGCGCACCGTCGTTCGGCTCCGTCCGGGGTGACAGAGGGGCGGCGCGCGGCCCCATAACCCACCGTAGCATGTCGCTTTTGTCGTTGGGCCGACCACCGATACAGAGTTCCTTGTACTCCGTGATCGGCCAGAAAAATTTGGAGAGCACAGTAACGCACTAGGCTCTTTGATTTCACGAAATATCTGCGGTAACTATGCAGTTAATCCTCCTCAATATCGTGTTATCTTAGAAGAAAGAGGAGGAATTTAATAGATAAATGTACTCATCGTCATCCTGCTTTTGTCCCAATTACTTTGGTTCGATTCGATATGTACTCTTATTTCACATTACATATAGCAAAAGTTTTAAATTTCCGTAAAGGGATGGAGTAAGAATACAATCCACCACTCTCTATCTTGCCTGTATCATAAAGTATGATTAAGGGATATAATAGGCATATTATATCTATCCAAGAGAAAGAAAGTTCAAAATTAAACCCTATACCATCACGTCTGACGTGGTATAACAGGTGAATTTCCTTATCTATTATGGAAGAGGCTCGAGCTCAGCAATGGGACATATTTAAGCCAAGATGATGAATGGTGTTCTTACTTCGTCAACACACGGCAAGTGCTGTAACTCTAAGGAAAAATGATGTTGTAGGACCAGACTGTATATCATATTATTAAGTATTAATTCCAAATGACGATTGTCATAGTTAGAAATGACTGACTTATGCTGTCCGAGCCATGAATTTCGTTTATCTTCGACAAGTTTTATTATTAAATTCTTACACTTGTAGATTTCCTTACTATGTTTGCTTTGAGCATTAAAGCGTGTGATAATTAACACATTCCAATTTATAATTACATGCTCTATATAGGAATTTACTAATATTAAACATTTTTAATTCATCATCATCTTGCTCTTATCCCAATTACTTGGGGTCGACGCAATATGTCATCTGTTTTGACATATTGCAAAAAGTTTCGGCAATGACTTTTATGACCGGCCGCCTGCCTGACGTCAACCCTCCTTGGGAATGTAATCGTTGACCCAAATGGTACCAGATGGAGTTGGTCCGGGTCAATCTAGGGCTCTTAGTCGTCTTTTACGACACCCACGAGCAAAGCAAGGGTTGGTAGTATTCGAAGCCGCTACCACACAGCATATTAAACATTTTTAATTGTCGTAGCAATTTAAATTATTGAGCAATACTCAAATTTAAAATAACAATGGCGATTGCAATCGTAATCAAATATTATTTAATCATAAAAAGAAAATATATGACCATAAAACATTATAAATACGATTTAAATAACGATTATCGCCTCAACGCATCAATGCACAATGCTTTGGTTGAATAGCCAATCAACTGTGGAAGAATTATATAAAATGCAAAGGATTCATAACTTCTAACTAAAACAATTTGTATGTAATGTACCTACCGTGCCGTAATACATAGTACATACCCAATTGGCTTTTTAATTTAAATTAGGTATCTTTCATGTTTACGCGAGTATTACACATTTGAAATAAAATTATATTTACGGATTTTATTACGTTTATACTTTACACTTTCCTGTGTTCGTAGTTGTCGAAATGTCGGATAGTTAAATATCAAATACAACCGCGACCAAATCCGTAAAATAATTGTATTTCAAATAAGTTTTTAAAATTACTGCATATTTGGTCAAAGTCTCACATCTTATAAACTAATTATCCTACTAATATTATAAACGCGAAAGTTTGTGAGGATGTTAAGATGCTTGTTGCTCTTTCACGCAAAACTACTGAATGGATTTTGATGAAACTTCACAATAATATAGCTTACATATCAGAATAATATATAGGCTATAATTTATCCCGATATTCCTACGGGAAGGGGATCTATGCGGGTTAAACCGCAGGGCGCTGTTAGTAATTAATATATAAATACTATAGCACCTAACCATACCGATTAGCACTATAGAGCGTACTTTGTAGAATAGCGTATGCGTATTATATTGTATGCCATGTAAATGAGAAATCGATAGCTTTCCCCTTGGAAGATGAAAACCTAAGCCGAAGCCAAGGGTTACTCGACGGATACACTGTCGCATATAGACCGTATCGGCATGAGCAGCCGACAAAACGGTGCGTCACGCCCAACTAAGCCACGCCGCATTGAGAACATCAGAAGAAATTGCAAAATAATCTGCAAAATTTGTTTATCACTAAATTTTGTTAACAAAATATAGTCAAGAAAACAATATAAACTCATTTGCAAAAAAACGGGCGGTTTTGATTTTCATTCATATTTAAAAAGATACAATACCAAAAAGGTTTCAATCGTTTGTACACGTTACTGGCCGGTTTTAAAAATGCTGTGGTATTTAAAAAAGTACGTTCTAAATTCAATTTTTCATTTGATGTTCATTTTTACAGAAAACCCCTTTTTATCCTATATTTTTGGCGCGAAGTTCCAGAAGTTAACATCGACTTTCATAACTTTTATTCAATTTTTATCGATTAATTTCATATCCTTGACTGTCAAAGCTTTATTTAATGCTGTTTGGCTGTATCAAAAATGGTAGATAAAGTGGTAAAAGCTACCAAAATTATCGCGCTGCTTGAAGAGGGTTGCAGCCAATGTTTCGTGGCTAGGAGGCTAAATGTTAGTCGCTCGACAGTCCAAAGGACCTGGCAGCGATATCAGGAGACTGGTTCCGTCGAGAGAAGGCCTGGTTCTGGAAGAAAACCATGTACCCAACCACGGGATGATCGTTTTCTTGTGAGTCGCGCATTGAGAAATCGCAAATCTTCGTATGTGGATCTTAAGAACAACCTCCAAGAAGTAAGAAATGTGCATATTAGTCTATGGACGGTCAGGAGGAGGCTTCTCGCTGCCAATATACGCAGTCACCGCCCGGCCCGCGGCCCCAAATTACTCCGTGAGCACAGAGTTCACAGGCTTAGGTTCGCTAGAAATTGTGAATCATGGACTCAAGACGATTGGAATAGGGTTTTGTTCTCTGATGAAGCCAGGATATCTCTGTTCGGTGAAGATCGACGTCGGCGAGTGCTAAGAAGACAAGGAGAACGCTTTGCAGAGGCATGTTTCGAAGAAATCACACCTTATGGTGGGGGCTCTGTTATGTTTTGGGCAGGAATAAATTCAATGGATCGTACAGAGTTAGTCTTCATTGAAAACGGCTCACTGACTGGGCATCGATACATAACGGAAGTTCTAATTTCTCATGCACAACCCGCATTGGCCGCTCTAGGTGAAGACTCGATTTTTATGGACGACAATGCTCGCGCCCACCGATCCCGCGATGTTAATGCGTATGTGCAAGAGGTCGGCATTCGTCGTTTGGATTGGCCAGCTCGAAGTCCCGACCTCAATCCCATAGAGCATGTCTGGGACGTTCTGAAACGGCGTGTGAGATCAGTACACCCGGCTCCGCAGACCATCAGAGAGCTGAAGAATGTGATTACTGCGGAGTGGGAACGTATTCCGCAAGCAAGTATCCGGGATATACTCGCTAGCATGCCCAGACGAATTCAAGCTGTGATTTTAGCTAGAGGGGGTCACACTCGATACTAAACATTTATCTGCTTTTACTTTATTAAAGAAAAACAAACAAAAAAACTTTTTTATTTTTACTTCATGAGCATATGCACTACTAGCGAATATACACTACTAGCGAGGTTTAGCATTATTTCCCATAAATTGTATCTAAATTTTATGAAATACTGATGAAAACGATTATTTTCTTATTAATTTAGCAAATTGTGTGGATAAAACTACCTATAATTATCAAACAAAGAAATATTAACATTTGAAATGGTTCATTGCTTAGGTGCCCGTTTTTTTTGCAAATGAGTTTATTATGAATGTTGATATTGTAATGAAACCACTTTCATTTACCTACATAATAAAAAAAAAATACAAGCAATGGCGATAATAAACTTCATAACATTAAAAACGAGATTAATGCTTGAGAAATTATTAACTCCAAATAATATATTACAGAAAGATATCATTGTCGCTTCTCACACAATTAACCAAGATGATATACGTTCACAGTTTATAACTAAAAAATGACGTAGGTTTACGTTTATTTGAATAGTGAAAACGAGAGACAAAAACTGACCCAGATGTGTTAACAGATGCCTTCAATATGCTGCCCATGCTGAATGAACCGTAAAAGTTTTTACCAACACTATTTGTACAGTATTTGGGAAAGTAGTTAGATTCTAAATAAAATATAGGGTATGACCTTGAATGTTGGAGTATCACAAATAATGACAACTTACATTCATCATCAACATAATTATTATTTCAGCTCCTATACCTTTTCCGTGGTGATGACTGAGTAAGAATACAATTCACCACTCCCTCATTCGAGAAAGACAAAGACGAGTAAGGGATATAATATGCACATAACATCTGTGCAAGAGAAGGAAATCTCAAAATCTTCTATACCAACATGCCTGACTAGCATGGTATAGAAGGATAAATTCCCTCCCATTGTGGAGGAGGTCCGACCCCAACAGTGGGACGTATGTGGGCTGCGACGATGATGATAATGACCTGTTGGGTTGAAGCCTCCTCCAGAATAAGAGGGAAATTGTTTTACTATACAACACTGTTCAGATGTGTCGCTATATGGTTTTATTTCGAGTTATATGCCTATTTAATCACTTATTATAATATCTAAAACGGCAAAACACTCACGTGCTGAGATCGATTACGTCGACCCGGGTTTCGAGCATGTCCGAGGCCCCGGCGTGCACTGGCACGCCGCAGCGCAGACGCCGCTGCGCACTCGCCCTGATGATGAGCATCGGACATGCTCGAAACCCGGGTCGACGTAATCGATCTCAGCACGTGAGTGTTTTGCCGTTTTAGATATTATAATATGGATCAGTCTCACGATAATTTCAATACTAAAATTTAATCACTTAGTCGTTGTTATTTCGTCACTACACGGAGATCTTACATTCATGTATAACGAGCTTAAATTGACGGTAAACAAAAAGCCAGTCATCAGTAACAACAATCAGATTAATACCAAAAGAAAGTAAGCTGATCATTTGATAATAAATTGAAGTGAGCTGCGACTCAATGATTCATAGTGTAGTAAATTAGAAAACAATACTTCTAGATATTTATCAGTACTTGCAAACGTATCTAAATCATTTTAATGAATAGACAGTGAAAATAATACAAGTAGGCAGTAAATCTTTTTTTGTAACTTCTTATGTACTTATACTTCGTGTTTTCGGAAGGAGGCGGTCTATCGGTTTTATGGCGTAGCCGATAATTACAAGCTTTCCTTTTATTGTTTCTTCGATTGGTCTAGATATGTCTGAGAACGGAAATATACAATCGGATTCGGTTCAGATTTTTCTATCAGTAACATTTTTTCAGTTTTTTATTGTCAAACAAAAACCTGATATATATGGAGTTTAAACTTAAAAATTGCTTCTTTAATTTTATCTCTCTTCTAGATATAAAGTAGATGACGGTTGTTATTGTTATAGGTTATGATAAAAATCTTAATAAAATTATCACCATTGTTTTAGTAAAACTGTGTTAATTAAGTTAGAAAAGTCTTTACTACGAAGATTTTTTTTTATATGACGTATTTATCTCAGAGTTTTATCGTGCATATTTCACATGAACAAGTTCACTCAACTATAAGTGTGTCGATTAATGTGTCCAAGGAAACGTTCTGGACTGCAATTTACCTTAAATTGTAAGGAATTATTATCCATACTAATTTTTGTTGTAACAAAAGAATTGAAGGAAATAAACTTAATGCTATAGAAAAACATAAATATGCAAGAAATAAGTGTAGTACCTTTCTTCGTCTTTGATAAAAAAAACAAATTGCAATAAGCAATAATATTAACGCTCCAAAGTAAATTGTTCATATTTGCATATGTGACAACTGCAGGAAAGCGCAATGCGTGCCAGTCAGTGTCCCATTGGCCTACAATAAGCTGTAACCTACATTGAAACAAGCGAATATGATGTATACCATAAGAAAATTGCTGGTTACCATCGGATGCTCAGTTAATGATAGTATAGTTATTGTAGCATTGACCTTTGTAGCCTATAACAAATAGCTAACATATACAGGGATATATTATATTATAATCATAAAACTTTCAACCAGGTGGTCTCGCGCAGAATTTCCCAAGGTTTTTACAATTACTGACTAAAACTAATTCAAAGTATCAACGAATGATTAAATAACAATGTCTCATTTTAAAGAATATATTATATATATTTGTATATATATTTATATATATATATATATATATATATATATATATTTGATTGACCTTTTTTCATCATTCCTTCATCTCAACCCATACACGTCCTACTGTTGGGCTTGAGCCTCCTCCACAATATAAGGGAAATTGATCTACTATAACCACGCTGGTCAGACGTGTTGGTATAGGGTATTATTTCGAAATTTCCTTTTCTTGCATATATGTTACATGCATATTTAATCCCTTAGTCGTCTTTTACCCACGGGCAAGAGAGGGAGTGGTGACTTGTATTCTCATCCGGTCACCACATGGAAAATTACTCAGCTATCATAAATTACTAAGTAATAAACTCTAATAAAGTAATTACGCAGCTACTAAGCTGATTTTACTTATCTGGAGTGGACACGTGTTCCGCACTGGGATATAAAGAGGGGAAGAAAAAATAGAAGAATCAATACTAAATTATAAGGAAATTCAAATGTACGGTGTAATCACTCCAAAGAAACCTAGACTTTAAATGTGACAATAACTCCAAATAAAATAAGAAAGTCTGCAAAAAACTGTTTGCGGTATCTGAGAAGCCACATTGTTTAAAGTGGACACTTGTTTGTTCAGAAAAAAACTTTAGATTAGTATTCTGTAGGACGTCGTTTCTAGGTCATATTTTTTTCACTTATAGCCTCACGACCATTTATCCTCGAAAGAGTAAGCAGAAGTATAACACAACTAATAATAGATACAATACCTATTGCAGATTTAATTTCCATTATTTCAAACTTATTAGAGAAACGTTTCAGTCTATAAAAGCCACGCTGCACGAATAAATAAAATATTCAGGTTCAAAGTCGTAAAAGGTAAGGTATTTGACGTCAAATTAATCCATATTGATGGTTTTTCAAATCCCATAAATCATCATTGAATTTTTAGTGATCAATATATCAAAATACGTTTTATTAAAAGAGGAAAGTGACACAATCAAAAATTAAAATTCCATTGAACAAACGGTAACCCAGCGATAATCACCGATCGGGTAACCGAAACTAATATACCAGTAAATTGGTAAGAGTACCTACTGATGGTGTATGATGAACACTTTTTATCCGACATATAACAGAAGTTAATTTTAATGGTTGGCATCTTTGTGAATCACAATTTTGAAATAAACGCTCCGTGAATTATATGCATTTTTTTCGCTCAATAAAGTACAATAAGTTGGTTTTGATAACTCCTGGTATTGTAGGTTAAAAAAAAATATATAATCACCTATGGCATTGCTGTAGTAGAAAGGCAGTGCTATAAACAGATCGAGGGATCACAAGGGATATAAAACACAAACTGCGGTCGCCAACCAAGCGTGGTGATTATAAAATTACCTTCATTTGGGGATTCAATAGTGGACGTGGATAGATTGATGATCTTTTCCCAATCGTGGTCAACCTAATACATTCTCTTTTTCTCCGGTCTGCTATTAATTGTTATTGCCGTATTCATTCATTTCATATATTTAATGTTTTAAAGCGCAGACTCTTAATAAAGGCCCTTACGTTTTATTTGACAAGTCACGATTTCATCTCTCAAAAGAATGCTTTGCGAAGGAATAGTGGCATAAGCTCGCTACTAAGAAGAGCCGACAAGAAATACATATGTAATTTAAAAAAAAATGTTACTTCTTTTTATATAAAATAAATACATAGTAGTATTACCTCTCGTATGGAGCTTCAATCCAGGTTAGATTTTACAAAAATATCATGCAAAAGCTTACGACTGGATCAAATTCCACAAACGATATTCGATCACGAGATTAATTACTAGACCAGCTATCAGCGGTTATCCATTTTTTGTAGCAGTCTATGGTCAGGATATACACCGCCCGTTCCGTTCGGGATAACGGAAGGAGGCGTGCAGCCTCGTAATCTATCACCTCAATCAGTAATATATCACCTCCGCGTCGCCATTGAGCAAGGCGAGTAATTTCCTTACTTTGATATATTTGGAAGACTATTAAACGCTTATTATTTTATTATATACATAAATTTTGTGCATCGGATTCTTTAAAAAATTAATTAATGTTACCAATAAACTGGTAACACAAGACTTATAATTGCCATATCATGTTATTTTTTAATTACAATGACTAATGATTGAATTGAGGATTTAGATTAGGTATTATTATGCTACAATTATGATACTTGAAGCATTACTTTTAGATCTCATATATAGATTGTTATATAGAAACAGTGGTTTCATTGTTTGCACAATTTTTACAGTTAAAGAGTGAATTTATAGGTTCATTGAACGGGCAGTAACTGTCATAACTTTAGGTCAATCGCAAGTCATCCGATTTAGGCATACTGACGTGCAGATTGTTATTTACACCAACAAAATATTTAGGCTGATAAATATTTATGCAGTAAGGTTAACAAGATTCGTTAACCTTACTGCAAAAAAAGATAAAATCAAAATAAAACCCAATGGCGAACCATTTGCCTAGCCTAAATACACTCTCATCGAAACATAATATGAACTATAAAGAAGAAAGAACATAATATATATATATGAATTCTAAAACCGGCTAAGTGCGAGGCCGAGTCGTGCACATGGGGTGCCGTACTATCCTTACTTTATCTACACTATCTACACTAATATTATAAAGAGGAAAAATTTGTATTTTTGTATGTAACGAATAAACTCAAAAAGTACTGGACCGATTTTAAAAATTCTTTCACCATTGGAAAGCTATAATATCAGGGAGTAACATAGGCTATATTTTATCCCGGTATTCCCACGGGAACGGGAACTACGCGCGTAAGGCGACTGAATCCGAAGCGAAGCGAGGGCTGATTGCTAGTAGTTATTATAAATCTGAAAGTAAGTTTGTTTGTTTGTTACGCTTTCACGCTTAAACCATGGAACCAACTTCAAAAATTCTTTTACCGATGGAAAGCTATAAAAATATTAGGGAAAGCTATAAAAATATTAGGGAGTAACATATAATAGGCTATATTTTATCCCGGTTTTCCCACCGGAACAGGAACTACGCGGGTAAGACGACTGAGCGAAGCGAGGGCGGGTTGCTAGTTATACATAAAAATCGAGTTTGTTTTATGGGCCTCCCTTAAATAATTATTTTATTTTGTTTTTAGATTTTTTTGTTATAGCGGCAACAGAAATACATAATTTGCAAAAATTCAACTGTCTAGCTATCGCGATTGTTGAGATACAGCCTAGTGACAGATAGACGGACGGTCTAATACGTTCTACCTTCCGATAACAAATACGTTCTACCTTCTTTTTTTAGCCGCCGTCACTCATTTACAACATATTATTTGGCCACAAAACTCGTAAAAATATAGGATTACTAGGGAAATGGGCAATAATGTTTTGGAAAATTTGAAAATCAACGCGATTACAAGCCTACCTGTCAACCGTGACGATGATGGGATGGTCTGCCTTGGGGAGGCTCATGTATCACAATAGACGTCGTAGTTAATAGAATGCGATTTACAATATTCGAATATAGGGATGCAGTTCAGACATCGAAAATATAAGATTAAAACGCAAGGATGTGGAGCCGCTTATGGTATCTCATGGGTTCTCTCATTATAGTACAAAAGAGAAACTAGGCTGAGACTTGAGTCGAGAGAGAGGGTATTCCGTCGGACCGACCATTAAGGGCAAAGAACTCGGCACTGGTGGTCAGTCCAACGACGAACGCGACGTGGGTATGAGTGGGTTATGGGCCCGCGCGCCGTCCTTTCGTCGCCCCGGACGGAATTGGACGGCGTGTGCGCTTACCATAGCGAAAATTATAAAAAAAAAATAAGGCTGAGACTTTTTAAAGGCAAGTTGAATATATGTACTTTTCTGCTGTTCAAAACGGGCGGGTTGCTAGTATTTTATAATCGAAATATCCTTTTATACTTGTGTCAAAATTCTATTCGTAGCTTGTAAAATTTCAGTAATATTATATAGCAGAAATATTTGAGGATTTATGATGGTTTTCCTTATTTTTAGGGAAATCCTAATATGTAAATTTTGATGTAATGAATTACAGTAATACAAGCTCTATCACTACATATTATAAAAGAAAGCGCTTTCCGCTGTCTGTCTGTCACTATGTATGCTTAGATCTTTAAAATTACGCAACGGATTTTGATGCGGTTTTTTTTAATAGATAAGAGTTATTCAAGAGGAAGGAGGAGGAGAATATAAGAAAAGGAGCGGTGCGAAGCCGAGGCGGGTCGCTAGTTACAAAATAATTTAGTACATAAATATATTTGTATGAATTTGTTTGATGTGCGTGTCAAGGATAACGGTAAATAAAAAGATATCTGATATGTAAACTAGGCTAGTCCGACGGGTTGGTACAGGATTGTATTTGGAGCCTTCTTTCTCTTTCAATAATTCAATCTATTTACTTCCTTTAAAATCAATTCTAACAATACTAAAACTAAAGCTAAGCTAAACAAAGGGTTTATATTCTGACTCTGTCATTACTAATATTTAAAATTAGGCTTAAAATTAAACAAAGATTTATATTATAGGGACAAAGATGCGAGTGGAAGTATATAATGATAACTATTTTTACAATGATTACTTTATTAATACCTAGCTTTTCTACTAAAACTTTCTAGCAAATGAACACCGGAAGTCAATACCAGGGACAGTGGCAATAGGAATGTAATTTGCGAAAATGAATGACAAATATTCAAACATCATTGTTCAAGTATGTAATTTGGATATTAGCTAACGAGTTGTAAATTACGGAGGCGATATCATAAAGAGTATTAGTGTAGTTAACATTAATGTAAAAATGAAGAGACGTGTTAGTTGAAACCCGGAAGCGTCACAATTATACTATTCAAAAGTATTTATCCACACGCTATTGCCGAAAATACTTTCTAAATAAGAGTTCCGATTAAAATCCATTATGGCTTTTATTGGTACATATCTATTGGTATAAAAATACAATGAACAATGTTATATAATAATAATTAGCACAATCATAATTATAATTCATTAGCTTATAAATCTTCAATCTGAACGAGTTTATTTAATTTTATGAATTATCGATTCAAAGTTCAACGAAAAAAACCACTGGCGTGTTCACACTTTGCTCACGATACATCGATCAATGAGATGAAACTGCACAAATTATCCTAAAATGATCAATTAGCTATCATTATAAAGCAATTTGTCAGGTGCTGCTCAAATGTACGGAAGAAAGTTCAATTGGACGTCGCGTGCGCATCTCGGTTCACAAAAGGAATATAACACTAGATAAATCGACGCTTTTGATTAATGTATAGTGTGTGAAATTGAAATCGTTTATGCCTAACACGACATATATGTAAGTGCCAACGAATTAACACTGAAATCTGTTTTGATTACGATGCATATAATCGAACTTTCAATTTCATAGAACAGTTTTATACAACTTAAAATAAAAATGCACGGTCTTCAATATTAAAATAAACATCACAAAGTAATCTTCAATTAACTTTCTTAAATAATATTATTAAAAAGAAATATAGTTACAGTGATCGAAATGTAATCCATTCAATAAGACAATAAGAAAGGCATAAAATAGTTTGAGACTAAGACGATCCGAGACTGTAATTTAGATACAAAATTATAGGTGAAAAGGTATGAATGGTCAGATTCTGGCCACAATCTGTAACGTGTTGTGGTAATATAAAAACTATTAAAACGTTTTTGTTGGGCCCTTTCTCTGTAGGCTTTCTACTTTATGTTTTGCGGCTGCGTATACGAATAGAATGTTTATTTATTACAATGATTTAACTACTTTGTACTTTAAAGCCGCGGTTGATTTCAACCGATTTATAAATTAAAATTTCTGCACTGTATTAAGTTTTAAAATGATTTGAATTTTTAGTTGAGACTTTTTGTTGATCCGGCTGTTATAAGCGTTTTACAGTAATGTATCAGTCACCTCCAGTTTTTGTTTAACTTACTGTTAGGTAGTTTTTTTTTCGTAGACTAACAGGCTTTTCTATTATAAACTAAGGAGTCAGTTTTTCAGCACGAGTTTTATTCATTGTATTGTTCGTTGTTCACTATGCGTCTTTCCACGGATATTTAGTAAATCACCAGCATAGAGTGCATTGAAAACAAACTATATATTTACAAAATCAATTATCGATGTGTTCCAATCCCACGGCCAAAATATTTTTGTTTAAAGTTTTGAGTCCGAGTGTCATTTGTATGTCGTTTAAACAAAAAACACTGATGAGCAATTTATCCATGTAAGGACGAATTCAAAATGTCTTAAATAATATGTAGAACACTTCTAAAGATTGATTTGATTAACTGTACTGCATTATTTTGGTCATTATGATGCTTTATCTGATCTAAATAATATATTTTTATCAATAAAATTTAAATGGATATATGTCTTGTTAGAAAAGAAAAGATGGAAAATTCGAAATAAAATCCTATACCAACCTGTCTGACCAGCATGGTGTAGTAAGGTCAATTTCTCTCCTATTGTGGAGGAGGCTCGAGTCCAACAATGGAACATTTTTTTTTTTTATTGCAAACGGTGGCAATCGAGCAAACAGTACACCTGATGGTAAGTGTTGCTGCCGCTCATGGACCTTTACAAGGCCGTTGCCTACCGCGAAGAAAGCGAAGGGAGTGTGAATGCGTGCATTGAGGCTCGGTGATACAAAGGGCACCACCAAAACCCTCCACACGCAATCACCCTCAGAAAGTTGGGCTTCCGGCTCTCTCGCTCACCGAACGAAGCGCAGTAACAAATTGCTACTACTCAGACGTCGATTTTCTGCGAGAGCATGGTACTGCCCCGGCCCGCGGCTGTAGACAGATAACTGTCGACAGTGTGGTCCTACCACTCCTAGCTCCTATATGAGCTGAAATGATGACGAAATGATGAGGAGAAGGAAAACTGGAAACAAAACCCTATACCAACCTGTCTGACCAGCATGGTATAGTAAGGTCAATTGCCCTTCCATTGTAGAGGAGGCTCGAGTCAAGGAGTGGAACGTATATAAGCAGAGGTGATGATGAGTTATGTATCATCTCTTTAATCTATAAATACACCGATTAGATTTATAAGCATTGTAAGAACCGCGCGGGAGGCGGAACTACTGAGCCAGTGTCATTATCACATAATTCCTTTGGAGTATGAACATAAAAGTTAGCATAGCGAATATACGGTACAAGCGGTAAGTAATCGCGAGTCGGCATGATGCAAATTATAACCAATGCCCTCTCGTCACTCAAAAGTTATGTACTTAAGGGAACGGCATTAGTTGCGGGTTTGGGATTGAGTGAACTCTGTGATTATTGCTTATCCGCATAAGTATATAGTAGTTATCTGAGACAGACATTGGTAGTAAAATAATTGTCCGTTTGATGATAGAGTACGATATCCATAATATCTTCGTTCCGATGGTCCGATCTTAAGCTTTAGGGTGTAGAGAAGTAGTAGTTAAATGTCATGAACCGTAACACTGACGTTCTACCTTTTTAGTATCGAAAACAAAAACAATTTATGAACATTGATTTGCATTCAAAAATTTTGATCATAAAATTTATGAACATTGTGAGTCAGTCTCTCTGAGCATCGACATATCTTTTTATGCAAACGTTTGTTCTGAATTAGGGTGTACTTTATGTCCGTCAATTACATGTTTGTAAAGTTTCTATTAATAATAACTTTTTGCAATATTATTTTAATAAAAATTATTTAGTGATGCATGAATAATATGAGTTACGTATTTTTTTTCAATCGCTTAGTGGAATCGCTTACGCTCCCCGCGTCGCTTCTCGCGCTTTGCACAATATGTTCGTATACTTATACATTATTATTATTTATTAGCAGTTATTTTTACAAGGCGGTCTTCAATGCATGCACGCGCACCCGTTATCACTTTCAATTTCGGCACAAGCGCTCATTATAATATTTTTTGTTGTCAAATCGGTCAAGGACACTTATGGTACACTTCAACATTCATTAACAAGGTCTTTCAAACGATATTTTATTTTATAGAAACATTTTTATATGTCATATGATAACGATAAAAAATAAAAATTCTGCTCAAAATGTATATTTAAATGAGTTCTATAACTGAAATATATATTTAAAATAATAACTTTGTATTAACTAATATGTAGTAACACGTGTGTTTTAACGTTTTACAGAATGATTTATCCAAGAACTGAATTTTAATATTAGTTCATATTAAAATTAATTTCTTGGATAAATCATTCTGTACATAAAAAGGGTTAAAATATTTATTCATTGTTTTAGGTACATTATATACTATATACATTAAATACCCTACTATGTTAAACTTATACCATCTGGAATATGTTCTGGAATTTGCGTCTAAATATAATAACAATAAGCCTCTACTAACACATAACACTTTTACGCGGTACGATTGCGTGTAGCACAAAGAAATGCCTTATGTGCGAATCGAACCCTTGATACTAGAGATCTGTTCTAAGACACTTGTGCAGTAGATGTTGATCATTAAAAGAACAAAAATGCTAGATATATATTTACACATTTTTTAGAAGATTTTAAAATACTTTTGGGATAGGCATATAACAGCAATTGTAAACAGATTAAACTTCTCACAACAAAATTTTCTTTTAAAAACCTGTAAGTACCCTGTACATGTTTTCTTTCGTAAAAAATCTCAGTTTTCCACGTAGACATTTCTTTCTTACACCCAAATGCAACACATTTATTTAAAAATAAAATTAATTTCGTCTCAATTATTTACGAAAATTAGGTGGTCACGACGGCCACCGTATCCCCATCGCTTACTTTTTCTCATCAACGGAGACGTTAAAAGTTTTTCCAGAATTTCTTATTAAAGCAAAAAGTGAAGGTCGATTATTCAAATGTAGTACATAATTCTTAAACGTCACGTCAAATAAGTAGGTTAAATAGTCTCTATACACTTTTTGAAGATAAAAATTGTGGGAGTAAGAGCTCTTTACGTGCTCTTTTAAAAGGGACATTGGAAACCTCACAACTTTCTATTTAACTACGCAAATACTTTTAATTAAAGTGTAATGGATACAAATGTAAACAAACGCATACAAACAGCGTCTAAATGAAAATACAATCTAAGAATTTAGTACTCTACTGTTATTTTATTATCTGCTACACTTGTGTTACGACCTATACCGAAAATATGCGACTAGGAAAAACATGTCAACAAACAATATTTATCCATGAGAAGTAGAATAAGTAATATACCATAATTATACCAGTAGGTAGTTAAAATAAAAGCCACGTACCTACCTAACATTTTCACGTTTCATAGTCGAAATGTTTAGTGTTATGTAGGCGATATAATAGTTTCAAAGATAAACAGAAAGCGTAGTCAGTAATTCTCGTCGACTAACTGACGTAAACACGACGCGATTCGTATAGCTCGTTAATGACAGTTACTGAACAGAGCTATAAATTTTCTCAAAATAAATACAGCCACCCGGAAGCTGCCGCTGTTTTATTCCAGCAGCTGCATTAGCCAGCCGCAATCATTGCTGGCGAAAGGGCAATTTCCTAGACTTTGTTAACTCTAAGCACGAGCTTTAGAGAAATTGCATAGAAAGGTTCTTTAGTTCCACAGTCGTGGTTTACGGAAACGATGGAATAATAAATCATGATAATGACGGCAATATGATAGGATTTATGGTGCGTCGGTCTTACCCCATCACGTGTAAGGTAAAATAGATTGCCTAATTCGAACTATGATAAACTGCATTGTTTTTCGTATTTGACATCTCCTTCAGTCCATATATGTTTTACTATTGGGCATGAGCCTTCTTCACAATAGGAGAGATATTATGCCGCTATTTCGCGCTAGGTAAACGTATTGACGTAGTTTTTTTAGAGTTTCCTTCTCTTACACGCCTTAGTATTACCTTACGATTTCGCTGGAAAGAGAGTGGTCGAAAATTATATTCTTACTTCGTTATCATATGGATAATAATATTATTATCCATACAATTAATTAGTTCAATGCAGATCGCAGACATTGCAGATCGTCAGTCTAAGTGGTCTATGTTTTGGTAATAATTTAATCAAAAAGAAATAATATAATATTTTCTTTTCTATCGACATCTCTATGGCTATCAAAATAAGCAGTAGAAAATAAAATATTAACAATAACAACAGGACGTAATGGAAAATTGGATTCAGATAAGCGACTACCGGCATCATTAATATCATATTTAGCTCCAGGGCATTTCGAAATGGATGGATTACCAGGAAACAAAACTGTAATAGATATGTTATTATACAACGTGTTTGTTCCAAAGATTCCATAAGGTGTGCATTTAATAACAATATAAATTTATGAAAATAATAAACGGTTAAATAACAAAATTAGGAAATTATTTTATTGGCATTGAGATAATTCTAGAGATTATCATTGTGTATGTGCAGAGATAGCCTATTCGACTGCCAGTTAAAATTCGAGGCATCGCAGTTCGCATCTGCCTCGACCTGTTCCTGAACATTTTTTGCTAGCTTGCTGGAGTGATATTCTTCATAACATGTTAAGAGAACCTACATAGTGTGAGAGATCAGAGTGACGACCAGCTCTATTTAATGCATTAAACGTACATCGTCAACGTGAATTTTCAGGCGGTTAAATTCCCTTTAGGTATTTCTTTACTATGCTTTTTTTTTGGGGTGGGTTGCGGTCCGCGGACTCCTCATACCACTCCGTCCGAGGCGACAGAGGGGCGTAAGCACGCACACCCGCAACCCACCCGAACACCACGTCGCCTTCGTCGTTGGACCGACAACCGGAGCAGGGTTACTTGTCGTCAGTGGTCGGCCCGACGGAATACCCCTTAGTGGGGTACCCTCCCATCGACCGACGTCCCCCCCTCGGGGAGGACGTCGGTCTTTCCTCACGCGGTCGGCCTCTCGGCGGGTGATTGACTAATTCCCCGGTTACGTCACCCGCGGCCTCGGAGAGGGTTTCTTTACTATGCTTGGGCTCGATCGGTTCGGCTATATTAACGTATTCACACCAATATAGCTTTAGAATAGTGAGATAAATTTAAAAATAGACAAGGAGTATTAACGTTATAGGCTTATGCACCGAATAGTAAACCTATTTAAAATATTAGCCGGTTAAGAGTAATTATGACACCTATTATACAGTTTATAAAATTTGTCGTAACATCAAGAAAATATCTGACATAAATATTTTTTTATAGTTAGCAAACGACAATTCCACTCGTTTCAAGCATACTTTTTTACTTTATGACTAGCAACCCGCCTTTACTTCGCTTCGGTTTCAGTCGTCTTTCCTGCGTAGTTCCCGTTCCCGTGGGAATACCGGGATAAAATATAGCCTAGTTTACTCCCTGATATTATAGCTTTCCATTGGTGAAAGAGTTTTTGAAATCGGTCCAGCCGTTTTGAAGATTACCCGGAACAAACAGACAGACAGACAAAAAAAATATAAAGTGCATTTTAGGCATATGTATAGTGCAAATAACCGTGTGAGCATGAAAAAAGCCTATTATTTTGACATTACAAACAGACACTCCAATTTTATTTATTGGTATAGATTATAATTTTTAATTCAACTAAAAAGTCAGCAAACGTTAACGCTTACAATCCATAAGATATCACCGATTTGATTCATTAATAGAAATTGTTAAATAGAGATACGACTATGGCGGTTAAGATTTAATCAATTAATAAGAGGGGGATAAAGCTAGCTGTCATGATATAAATTAATGCGCGTTTCTCACAGCAAAGGTTTGCTGCCTCCGTTGATATAATCGTGATCAAATCGCCTCACCAATTTATTATGACAAAGCGGAACTTTCTACGCATATTTGTGTGGCAAATGAACTCTATTAATAAAATTACATATTTTCAATAACGATTTATTTTTATTTAGTAGTCACGTTTTGTTATATAAATTCATTTATAGCTTTTTAGACCCGAATTAAAAAGTTACGTCTTTAGATCGCGGATACAATGAGGTGTTACAGATCGCTTCCAGACTCAAACAATCGATTGAAAACTGTTCAAAGTATCGTCCAGAGTGGGAATTAAACCCTCGACACTTGGCATGGGTGACTGGGATTTAGATGAACCCGCTATCTATGCAGCTTATTTACCTCCGTTATACATTACATAAAGTACTTTTAGCCACACATAAAATAACCGGCCATACGACGACGTCCGCATTCTTAATTAAATCATAATATGTACTTGTATTTTTGGAAACGATAGTGTTGCTAATAATAATATTAAAATATGTATCCCATCAGCTTTAATAGTATAATAAATTCTGGATTCCGTGTGGTGACGGAGTAAGAATACAATTCACCACTCTCTATCTTGCCCGTGGATGTCGTAAAAGACGACTAAGGGATATAATACGCATATAACATCTATGCAAGAGAAGGAAAACTCAAAATAAAATCCTATACCAACCTGTCTGAACAGCATGATATAGTAAGGTCAATTTCCTTCTTACTGTGGAGGAGGTTCAAGCCCAACAGTGAAGCTGTATGATAATATAAGCTGAAATGATGAAATCATGGATAATATAGATAAACACGTATCATAATACATCCTGCAAAAGCTATTCAGATGAACTCTTTATTGCTATTAATTATTAGATATTTCCTTTATCTTTTTCATAAGTAATGATAGTCATCGTCCTCTTAGCCCATATATGTTCTACTGTTGGGTCTCCAGGTTTATGAGATGGAATTCCATCTACTATATCACGATGGTTTGAATTGTTTTAATAGGGTTTTATATCAAGTTTTCTTTTTCTTGCATTGATATTATCTGCATATTAGATCCCTTAGTCGTCTTTTACGATACTCACGGGCAAGAAATGATGAATTCTATTCTTACTCCGTCACTACACGCAAATGTGGGGTTTCTAAACAATTACAATAAGTATTTAATTACTTTTGTAACATACAAATAATAAAATATATACATATATACATGCCATTGATATTTTTTTACATTCTTCCTAGAAACTTTTGTGCACATTCAGTTTTCATCTGCAGAATATTGTAGCTCGGTAGAAAAAACAAAATGGCATATTCAACATGCTTCCATATTGAATATAATACTTTGTGCCACCTCTAACTATTCTGTTAACATTGTAATAATAATACACATAATATCAATCGCAATGTATACCGTATATGCTGAGGACTCATTATGCTTATACGCCTATTAGGATCTCAGTAAAACTCATCAAATGCCAAATCGCGCGGTGCGGAAGAGTCAGTAAATGACTGTAATTCGCAACATTGTACAAGCGACTAACATTAACTGATAAACAAAACTGTATATGTATAATTTATTTTCATCTATTTACTAGCTCTTTTTTGGGGTTTTAGACCATGGTACGTGCCCATTGCCCGCCGGGTGCATTCCTCTCTAGTTTCAGGTAGGCGGGCCACTGGTACCCTACCTTGTCAAAGTGGATCTATTTATTTACCTCCCTTGTAGGACAAAGAATTAATAGCCTAATATGTCACCACGTTTAGATCATCCTTGTGGATTTATCATAATGTACATTAATTCGGTACAGCAAGTCTTCTATCTCGAATGCAGTAGAAGAACAGAATATGCTATTGATCGTACTAGCTAGGTTTTACGCTCGCCTGTTTAACAGTAACTGGGAACGCAATGATTAATACGACACTATGAGATCGATCTAAGTTAATATACAGCTCTGAATTGGCTTTTACCACATCCACAAGCTATGATAAGGCTGACAGTATTCGTCGCCGCTATCGAAACAGCATAATGACTTATAATAAACATCCAGTAGAAACTTAAAGCTGTCTTAAAACTAACTCAAACAAAGAAAGTAAAAGTTATGAGACAACTTATTAAGATATTATTTTATTGCTGTATTGTCTATAATAACGCAATTACGTTGTATGGGCATTAGTGGCACATATACGGTGTTCAGTGAATGCTACCTTCATTCACTATTCTTTAAAGTAGTCGAACAAAATATAGATGTTTTATTGCAGCAGTCTTAATCGTACCTAACCATGGATTTTGGAAATGTTACTGGAATACATCAATAGATTCGTTCCTTAAATTGAGCTAGCGAAGTTTTACTTTAGTCCTAGCGAAAGATAAACATGTGAGGTTACCTATATAATATGCATAATATTTTTTCAGTCATTCATCTAGATCTCCGCCGTTATATATGCCTCCCCACGAGAAAATATATGAAAAAGAATTATAGATACATATATAAAGCTCATGTTGATGACGCGATAAATTTTTTCAACATAAACAACTAGTCAGAACTGTTAAAGTTAGAAGACAATGCATTCAAAGAAGAGATTACTTTAGCAGTGATCTCAACGGAGACTGATGCCGACACCGATTACCGCAAGTTCTGTTAGAACGGGACCACTCTTTGTAGGCTCTCCCGGCGCGAGCCAGATAGATTTAGATGGCCACAAAAAATACTTCGCTACCAAGTACCGCGAAGTAGTCTTGTTTACTTTCATAGATAATATACTTTTTATAAAGACCGTATTATATTCGCTTTTTTGCTAATATGTAGTAAACGATACGGGATAAAAAATAATGGATATAAAATTTTATGGTTTTTCTTTCGTTTAGACGTCTAATGATGCAGTTAATATTTCAGTATTGCTTACGTAGCCATGGTAGCCACAGTAAGCATTCAATACCATGCTTGTACATTTATTCACCAATGCGAATAGGGCGGTGTATGAATACTATAGACTAAGAGCTCAGACCTCACATACGTACTTACTTCATTTTCTGAAACACGAAAACGCTGCGATGCTAGTATGACTGCAAGGTTAATTAGACATCCAATTTAGAGATATCGGGTGAGAGAAGTAGGTAAATACGAAATAAACTTATTCTCCTACTTATTCCTGATTATTAACTACTACTTTAAACATTTATTTGTTCTTCCAGAAAAATCGTAAGGACCAAACATCTCCTAAGACGCCAAAAATAATCAGCTATAAGGACTTGTTTCTTTGCGTAATGTTTCCTTCTATCCAGATATATATCAAACTACGTATTAATTTAATAAAATATAAAAATCAAACATGGGAATTTAACATAAGTTTATCCTATTTTTACCTATCTCTCTCGCCCGATACAGAGGTATCAGTGATGTAGACATTACCAGTCTAATGAACTTTGTAAGCATACAGGTATTCAACGTGTATATGAACACTACTCAAAGTTTCACAATTTCGTCTTTCAGAAAATAGATCACGTTCAGCACGTCTGTGATCTTGGTCCACTAGTGGCGTTGTGGCAATTATGTGTCGGCGAAGTATTCATTACATAGGAAGATACTGAGCAAAACGTATAGGCGCTGGATTCTCCAACAGCAGCTTGATAAGGGTAATATACGATCGGTAACGCCTTATCGAGGTATCGGTTCCATGTTGTAGCACGTGCCTTCGCATACATAGATGTGGCACGATACTCAATATTGCATAGAATATTGTCGAATTGAAGTATTCCTATTGGGAGCTAACTGAGAACTCGCACACAATGAAGATCGCTACCGACCATTCAGATATAAATCTTTACGTACTCGTTTGGAATGGTTCGCATTGTTCTATTTAACATTACAATTCAAGTGAATTTCTCTAACTTTCATATGTGTTTTATAAGGAAAAATAACGCCTTTGGTGTCAATACGAATAAATTTATGGAGCACGAGTTAAATATACCTTTAACTGAATATAGGAATTAAAGCGAAAACTAATTGTACGGATAATTCTGGTGCTTATTCAATTTCTATGAAATATTTCCAATATGACTACTATTTTTTTTATATTTTCTAAGTACAATAATCTAGTTTTTTTTTTATTTCTTAGATCATCCTTTCCAACTATAGGACATAAGTGTCCACCATAATGGGAGAGAAATTGACCTACTATGCCACACTGGTCAGACAATGGTAGGTATAGTATTTTTTTAGTTCTCATTCTCTTCAAAAATATATTCGTGCGTTGAGAATTTATAATCAAATAATGAATGCACAACAATTATATCGAGACTTAGAACAACTATTCTGGATTGCACAATAAAATGCTGCTTATATTACTTGCGCAACTAATAGAAAATAGCCAAATAAATATATGTTAGTATAAAGTTATTTTTATTACATAAAATAATATACATAATAAAGATAGACTCAAAGAATATCTAAACGAACCTTATAACTCAAGGGCATAATATAAGAGGTAGGGGCTCTCCCGAGAAATCGTAGAGTTAAGAGTAGATTTAATACGAGATAATTTCAATTTATCTTTTAGAAGGAGATTATCTCAATTCGCGAGGCGTGGCAGCCATGTCGCCGAGCCGCGTGGGCTCGTATCGTACTATTCAAATCTCCTGCTACGCCCTACCATAGAGGCTGCGCTCTCACTTATTTACGTCCTACGCGTAAACGGAAAATATTTAGCTAGCAGAATACAACTTACTATGCAGTAAATTTTAATTATAGTAACACCGAGAAGGGATTGAAATTATTTATATTGATGAGGATAACTTATATAAATCGTATTGTTTTTTTAAGGTAAATATTTGCAAACTTTATTATTATTAGCGTGCTCTGTTTTCTCTCCAAATGAAAAGAAAATAGACTATATTCGAACCATACTAGCATTGAGCCTGTCTTTCGTCAAATCTAATTGTTGACTAGATAGCATCAGATCGAGTTGGATCAGGTCGATGTAAAGTTCTTAATCGTTAGACACCAAAGAGTAATTATATTAATGAGTGATGTAAGTGTTAGTGGTATTCGTAGCCACCATGTAGCAGAGAAAGACGTCTTAAATAGATGCCCTAATATCAACAACCCTCGATCTTAACACTGTCAATAATTTAGCTTATGTACGTATATTGCTATTGAAAATAATTTTACAACAGAAATATATCGTCTTTACATGTGAATATAAAGTGGCCACACGTTGTTATCTAATTTAAGGGATGCGGAGGCCATTAATTTGCCATTCGGCTTGCACACCTCGAAAATCTTATTTATATTCGTTTTCACGCCTTGTTTGGTGCTTGTTAAAGTGATCCAGCTACTTGAGCGTACCGTAACAAATTCCCTGGCGGACGGCTACACGACAATCTGTAACCCGATCTGAGGGACGTAGCTTAGTATATCCTTAAACAGTTTATCTCGCTAGTTTCCCGAATGTCACGACATTGCATCGATGTTCGTGAGCGCCGTTCGACGTTCAATATTTTACTTCCACAGCTTTAGTTACGAGATCATACTTAGTGACTAATGACAAAGTAAATGTTGAATTATCGCTAGATTTTGCAAGTAAATTTTGTTTTCGGTAATTTAATTTAATGGACGCAAAAATAACCTACAGTCGATTATTGTTTTATGAAGTTATCTTATAGTTAGCGTAGGTACCTATTTGTTATATATTACTATTAGAAATGATTGCGATTGATAATGGCAAATGCTTTTCCGTGAGATAGAGTAATTGCCACTAAAAATGACTTGGACTATAATTAGTTATATGTATATATTTTTGAATGAAACATCCCGTACTAAGAAGTAATTTTTGTGTCGCGGAGTCAGACTCAGAACAATAATTTGTGGACCACACAGAACTATTCTGCGTAGGGATGCTCACTATGGAAGGTATGATAGGTGGATAACCAGATCATTACGCCATCTGTTTTCTGCTTTTGATAGGCATCCAGTAATTTCATATATTGATTTATCGACTTTTCACATAAGAAGAAAAGAAATAGAAATACTTCATCGAAGTCTCGGTAATGGTTAAATATTTCAGATGTATTCAAATATCTCAGTTGCTATAAATTAACGTCTAACCCCCTAGTAACTACTATTTATTACAAGAAGCTTATTTAAAATATCTTTTTTCGAGTTACACAGATTTTTTTACCTAAAAAGCTAAGGCATATTTAAGAAGTCAGGACCGCGCCCGCTGTAACATCAGGTTTGATAAACCACAAATCCTCGCAAAAGAACACCGATATCTGCCTAGAATGGTACGCGAGGCTATTGAGATTAAAAAACACAAAAATTTCAATAGAGAGGATGGCTGGGTGTTACCATCAAGCTGGGATCCTGTTATAAACATTATCAAAAACAAATCCAAAAAGACCACCACAAGACTGCAAGACACTGTGAGCTCATATTATATAGATTTGACCCACAATAATAATAACTAAAGATAATTTTATAAATTAAAACCTCGTAGTAACATAAAGTAAGCCGCCTTCAAAATTAGTATTAATTTAGCATCATGTCACCTGAGTTTTCTTGCCGGATCTTTCTCAGTGTGGCCGTGTTCCGATCCGGTGGTAGTATACTAGATTGTTAGGATTTTTAAATATAATTACTATTCATTTTAATGTTAAATAATTACTAATCATAAACAATATAATTTTTCATATAGAATCATTTTCTTCTTACACTGGCAATAAATTTGTATCACAATGTGGGTCAATATTTAATAACTAATTTCTGTATCGGGTAGATAATTATAAATTATCTGCAGTAACGATGACTTGTTGGACGTGAGACATCTCAGTCCGCCCGTGACCATAAACGCTGCAGTGTTCGAAACGTCGGGTAATCAAAAATCAAATACAAACGCGATAAAATCCGTAAAGTAGTTTTATTTAAAACATATTTAAGAAGTTAATATGCCAATAAACGACAACGTATATAAATATAATAGGAGCAATAAAGCCAGAAATGGTCAAAATGTTGAAAATGTACAACACATCGGCAGCGTTCATCGGAAGATATTATGATAAGTTTAATATTAACATAAAGAATATTATTTAAAAATTTCATTTTGTCTTTTTGTTCCCACTAACGTCAGAAACGCCTGAAATTATTAAAGACACTTGCACTGCCAGAGAGCTGATATCATAGATTAGGCTAATTAAAATCATAAAAAAAATAGCACAAAAATACATCTTCACAATTCATTTTCAAATTTCATACACCTAATATAATCGATCATTCAAACTTAGAATATAAAAATATACTGCCTTCAATAAAATATCCTTCACCTAGTTCCTGAAACCGAAACACTTAAAAATAAAAAAATAAACTTTGTCTGTAGTCGTGATCTCGCGGTTATTGCAAATGTACACAAATTGTAATAACACCTCAGGTGGTCTAAGCTAACCCGCTGTTGCAAAAAGTAGACACTATTTGGGATACATTTTAGAAGTTTTTGTGCATTAGTTTAAAAAAATATACAACGAGAGTGTTTGTAAGCTTTTTTTGGAAATCTTTACGAATCTGTCTCTACAATTTTTCTGTTTGAGACTTATTAGCCAGTGGTGTAAAAATTTATTGCCATTATATTTAACGATTTTTTAACAATTGTATGTCAAACAAAATTATTTCACGGCTTTTATGGCGTTTTAACGGAGAAACAGGAGTATAGAGGTGTTCGAGACCGTAGTAACTGTGGCGTGTCATAAAAATAAACGTATGTAATTCTACAACTTTAGTTAGTTATATTACGCGATACCTATCTTACACTTAAAAAACTTAATATCGCGCAATGCCCCTTGTGGTTTGAATATACCACATACCACAATATAGGTACCATACCTCAGTAGGTAGTAGAGTGACCAGTGTCAGAAGTGTTGGCATAGCGTTTTGATTCCAGTTTCCTTCTCTTGCGTAAATGGTATATATATGTTATATCCCTAAGTCGTCTTAGCGTAATAGGTATATATCGAGATATGGATGCGGCAAGACGTGGCATTTCTTTCGTTGTAGAGCTTGAAATTTACTACAAGGTTTGCTTCCTGCTCCTTAGATCCATTTCCATGTAATGAAAGAGTAAGAACATTATTAAGCAGCCCATTTCTTGCTTGGGCATAGAAAAAGACGATTAATACAAATAACATAACTTGAAAGAAATATAAGACCCGGAGTAGCCCAATGATAAATCAATAATTATTAAAGAAGCAAGACTCGAGGTCAAATGTCAATTCTTGTTCTACAATCTAAACGCCTTATGGAACCCACCGATAAGAAAACATTCCAAGTAAAATATGTAAATGTTACTTAAATTTATTGAGGAATTAAACACTCTACAAGCCGTGTTCGCACTTGCAGAACTTATTGCAGTGATTAGAAAAGTCAACAATGTTTCGGGCCAGGACGCCTACACAGTTATTTATAGCAATACTTTACTCCTCGCGGCAATATTATCATTTTATTATCATAAATTCTTCAAGGCAAATGTATTTTTAAGGAAGAAAAACTAGAAACAAAACCCCGACCAACACGTCTGACCAGAGCGGTATAGTAGTTCAATTGCTCTCCCATACTGGAGGAGATACGAATCCAACACTCAGTGCAAAGTGTATGGGCTGAGACGATGATAACGATGAAATGTATTATGAAAAAGTATTTAAATGAAATGAAATTAAATAAAAACTTTTAAGAATTGTGTAAATAATATTTTACTTTAAATCTTAAATTAAAAATTATATTTCTTTAATATTTTTTTGGGATCTTATCTACTATCCCTGAGATATATTTTACAACCGACCAATGCCCGACAAAATAATAAAGTGTAGTCTAACGTGTTACAACAGACATATAGCCCTCTAATATAAGCTATGAGCTGTGATAATTAGTGTAACATAAATCAACAGCCAACATCGCTGTAAAAGTGAATTATCTTACTCGCTCAGGACCACAAGTATTATTAATGACCAAGATTAACGCACTTCGGAATTTAGGTGGATAAAGCTGACTAGAGAGCAGGTATTGTATTATGTTATCTATGCAATATTGTTTCGTAGTATATTGCATTTGTAATACCATCTCTGCTGATATAGGTACACTTCTGGGCTCAATCCTCCTCCATATTAGGAGGCTAATGGACCTAGAAATATTTTTTCTATGCTGCTCAGTCAGGTAGAATTTTGATTCGAGTTTTCCTTCTCTTGCATACATGTTATTCGTAATGCATATTGTATGGATGCATCTTGTAACATTACCTGTTCTTTATTTAATAGAAATATGATTGAGTTTAGCTGCACTAAAATAACATTGATGGCGTTGATACTGTACCTCGCCGTTTTCACAAGCTCAGTGAGGAAATAACATATTTTAAATTATGCTCTCTCTCAATATTAGGATATTAATGGTTTACATGTAGGTAAATGGTTTACAGGTAGGTAAATGGTTTACACGTAGATAAATGTTTTATTACTAGTAAACGATATTATTATAATCCATGTGGTGACGGAAAAAGAATAATTCACCACCCCTTCTTTTGCCCGCGGTTGTAAAAGACGACTAAGGGATATCACATGCAGATATTATCTATGCAAGAGAAGGAAAACTCGACATAAAATCCTATGCTAAAACGTCTGATATACGCAGTATAGTAGGTCAATTTCCCTTCGTTTGTAAAGGAGGCTCGAGCCCAACAATGGTACATGTATGGGCTGAGATAAGATGAAACGATATTCATCATCGCAGTCCCACTCTTGGGCTCGGGCTTCCTCCATAATGGGAGAGAATTTGATCTACTATACCATGCTGGTCAGACATGTTGGTGTAGGGTTTCATTACGAGTTTTCCTTCTCTTGCATAGATGTTATGTGCATATTATATCCCTTAGTAGTCTTTTACGACATCGACGGGAAAGATAGGGAGTGGTGAATTGTATTCTTACTCCGTCACCACACGGAAATGATATTCGTTAAAAATGATATTCATATTTTTTTCAATATTCCATTTGAAGAATTTCTTTAGACAATGTGAAAACACAGTAGTTAGCACGCTCGGATATAGCGTCTATTCATAACATCTCTTGCGCAATTAGAAAGCACAAATTATCGGTTGATCACGAAATAATTAATAACTTTTAATCATCACAAATGGATTAACTAATCCGTGATCATTTAAAAGTCACAGTAAGTGAAAAACTGCACAGATGGCGTAGTGGTTCAGATACCGACCTACTTTGCTAGTGTCGCAGGTTCGAATTCCACGCAGAAACAACAATGTGCATTCCAAAAAAAAAATGTTGTGTTGAGTTAGACTGTAATTTGTATCCGTTAATTATATGTCTGTAAAGTCCCTCGCAATACAAGAATTGTTTATGTAGTGCAGGGCGTAGTCTTTAAAAAAAAATAGCGATCACAGTGCAATTATATATTCTTCTTTAGTCCATATAAGACTAGGATATAAGCCTCCGCAAGGAGAAGGATATCGATTTACAATATCACGCTGGTCAAATCATCTAAATTGGTGGTATGTGTTTAGTATTTACAGTTTGCCAGCAGTTATCTATATCCAACAATGAAAGATAAAGATCACTTTTATTCATGTACGTCCCACTGTTGGGCTCGAGCCTCCTCCACAATAGAAGGTAAATTGATGTATAATACGTTGGTTAGTCGTAATGCTATAGTGTTTTATTTCGCGTTTTACTTCTCTTGCATAGATCTTATTTGCATATTATAATCCCTTGGTCGGCTTTCACGACACGTGCGGGCAAGATATAATCTTAACACACAGAAAGATATAATCTTTCTTTATTTTTTCAATCTGGTTATATTATTGAACTTATTTAGGAGGACTTGATTACGACATTCTTAAAATACTAATCTTTCTTAAGGAATCTCAATGCCTCACTAATAAGGGTTTCTCAACGGTATATAGGGACGAGTCATGAATATGCATTGCACAAAACCGTCTAGACTAACGCTATAACACCTTTTATTGTAAATGGAAACTAACTCTGTCACGGGACTGCTTGCGCATTAAGGAATTACAGGCATAACGGTAGGTCTTGTACGTATAAATATATGTTGCCATTGATACATTATGCTAGACAACTTATTTCATTCATTATTCTATTATATCATACCTAATAAATATACTTACAGTTTCATTCGTTGACGTTTTTATAGTAAATTTTACTTTTCTTTTCGTTCAAGTGTTTCGCCATGAAAAAAAAATTGGTAGTGGCAATACGTAAACTGATGAATTTTATACCTCATTTGCCTAATTCGAACTTAGGACCTCAAGATTTAGATCAGAACGCTATGTTTATTTTTTTATTGGCACTAATTGCACCACACCGTTGCACATTTCCACCGTTGTAATTTCTGTAATCCGGGATCTACAATAGATGACATTGAGGTTTGTTCCTCAGGCAGTTCGGAAAAATGATTTTTAAAAAATTTTAATTGTCTTGAAGTGTTAGATATTTCTTTCTGAATCTAAACTTATATACAAAAACTTTGAATAAAAATATTATTCAATACTTTCATACAATTTGCATATAATAATACCTATCTGAATGACCAAATTTTTTATAGATGAAACCTACCTTGATCCATTTCATCTTAACCCATACCTACACGTCCCACTGTTGCGTTCGGGCCTCCTTCACTATGTGAAGGAAATTGACCTAATATACCAGGCTGGACAGGCTTATTGACATAAGGTTATACTTCGAGTTTTCTCTTTCTTTCATAGATATTATATGCATATTATATCCCTTAGTCGTCATTTACGACACCCACGGGTAAGAAAGAGTGGTGGGGAATTGTATGCTTACTCCATCACCACACGGAAATTGATCAATTTATCGCCACCGAAACCTCTTGCTTACTAAACGTCATGGAAATTATAGAAGCGATTCCCGAGATTCTAATATGTAGGAATGTACAAGATATTCTCGTTCAAATATATAAGGTTGAATTAATAAATATTCCTTTATTTATAACTAGCAACCCGCCCTCGCTCCGCTCGGTTTCAGTCTTTCCTGCGTAGTTCCCGTTCCCGTGGGAATATCGGGATGAAATATAGCCTAGTTTACTCCCTGATATTAGCTTTCCATTGGTGAAAGATTTTTTAAATCGGTCCAGCCGTTTTGAAGATTACCCGGAACAAACAGACAGACAAAAAAAATATAAAGTGTATTTGAGGCATAGTGCAAATAACCGTGTGAGCATGAAAAAAGCCTATTATTTGACATTACAAACAGACACTCCAATTTTATTTATTGGTATAGATTTAAATAAATAACATATTCAACCTTTCCTCCTAATAACAAATACCAAAGGGACGGTAATTTATTAAGACGTAAACATAATGGTACAGTCTGAATCTGAATAGGTACTCTTAACGACTTCTTAAAGGGTCCTCTAGTCTAGTACGAGTACTCAACAGCAGTAAATACCGTTATCTTAGGCTCTGCGTTATGTATACGCATTGCATATTTGCAACTGTACTTGATAACTTCAGGAGTTAAATTATAGCGGTGTTGATAAAAGTGGTTTGCATAACTTATAAAGCTATAAGATCTTTAATAATTTGTATTCAGAGTGGTAAATGCCATAATTATTATATCATAATAAATAACTACCGTAATAAATAATTAATTTATCTAAATGAATCATCGTTCAGCTCTTTGTCGTCCACTACGGGACATATGTCTCCCTTATATATGAGGGGATATTGCCTTAGTCATCACCGGGTTGAGAGCCTTCCGCTCGCCCATTGCCCGCGTTAAGCTGTCAAGGTCATCTGCGACCAACAGCTAAATACACACAAAAAAAAACCTTAGTCACCACGCTTGGATCGCAGTAAGGTGTCGTACATTTCCGACAATTGTATTCTAAACCTGTCGCCATGCCATATGAATGTGATCACTAAATTTTAGTAATAGTTTTAGCGGACATGTGCAAAAATCGAATATTTAAGCGGTTCTTTTATAGTGAAAAGTTTCATAAAATAATGTTTATTCGTGATGTATATAAGTACCTTCTATATATATATATTTCTTCTGTGTAGCGAAAGACGAATGACGAAGCGAGGGGCCGGCATTTCCTTTGAAATTTTAGTTCATGTCATGGTAATAAAGGCTTATGGTATACAATGCTTCAATAGTTAATTAATCACGTTAGTATATACGTGGGATGTCGGAAATAAGAATATAATAAAACATAGGACGACAGTTATCTATTTCATTTATTATATAGCATTACAAGTGAACGACAACTCTAAATAAAGATATACCAATCTAATCCAACTAATGAAGTGGTAATAGGTAGGCTATTTTACTTCATAATCGTTGAAGAAAGGCCATTACAAAGTTACAATACACTAATAACATTAAAAACGAAGGGAGTCGATGGATATAGGCAGCACAGGAGCGCGTTCATTAGTGTGACATTCTCTAGAAGAGCTTAATTTTATTTCCGGATGATTTAGAGCTAATAGATAAATGGGTAAGAGCTATAAACAATAAATAACATTGTATACAACACATTGAAAGACCGCATTTTAACAGTAGTAATTACTTTAAATCATAACGAAATATTTGAAGATAATGAGCAAGTGGAAAAAAGTCAAGAGTTTCATAATTATATTTTACTCAAGTCAATTATTTTGTTATAATGAATTGAAATTAGAGACTTAGTTGAAGAGTGATTTTTAATATATACAATATACTAATATGACGTATAATAAAATAACTCTTATTAGAATTTTCAATAAGACAAAAGCAAGACGTGAGAAAATCTATATATGTAAATCTACACGGTGTATTAGGAGTAATAAACTTTTTCAAAGCTATACCGCATTAGCATAATCATTTTACTTCCTTGGGAGTTATTCAAAGAATGTTCTATTAAAATTGGTAATGGCTTTCTCATAGAATAAATGTTTGCGTGTAATGCAAATAAATCAGGATGAAGTCGGAAGCAATTATGTTACGTAATAATGCCCTGAACTTGTATTGAGGCTGGTCGCGGCCAACGAACGCAGATCGCATGCAGGCATACGGCGTCTGCGTGAGCTTGATCGTTTATTATCGAATTGAATATATAGAAAGACGTTATGTAATTTCTTCTTTATTACCTCAAGGTATCACTTTGGATGAGTTAATTTTTACGCAAAAGTAACTATCAAATAGATGCAGGAGATAAGAAAAGTAATGATTGCTTAATTTTGTTCGAAGCCCATATTGTTACATTGTTAAGTACGTTCCTTTACTAGATATAATGGTAATTTCTATGGCATAACGGACTATTTATATAAATAATTGGACACCTAACCACTATAAATTATTGAAGTCAGTAAATATTCACGAGAAGAGCAGTCGAATTCAAAGCTTCAGTCCGCCCGTGACCATCACGCTGCAAAGTGTTCGAAACGTCGGGCAATCAAAGATCAAATACAAACGTGATAAAATCCGTAAAGTAGTTTTATTTACCAAAATTGAACTAAATTATTACTACATACTATATGACATATCTTTATATATAAATTTCTTGTGTACGTGTGTATGTCATTGAACTTCTCCTAAACGGCTAGACCGATGTTGATGAAATTTTTTGTGTGTGTGTTCAAAGGGATTCGAGAATGGTTTAGATTTACAATCGGACCCAGTAGGTGGTGTTATTTTATTTGAATAAAACAACGTCTGTTGGGTCAGCTAGTTGTATGTATAAATATTTATTTGTTATATTTTATATGTAAGGTTCTTCACAATAAGTTTCTGTGTAGTATGAAAGGATAAATATAGTCTAAAACTCTGAAAATACATGTTAAATACAACATTTTTTTTTTTATCTGCGAACACTAGATATTAAAGTTTCTAGCGAAGTATTATTATAGAAAACTAATAAATGAAGTATTATTCCGTGTGGTGACGGAATAAGAATATAATACACCATCCACTCTCTTACCCGTGGGTGAGGTAAAAGACGACTGAGGGATATAATATGCATATAATAACTGTGTAAGTGAAGGAAGACTCGAAATAAAACCTTATACTAGCTCTTCTGACCAGCATGGTAACCTACTAAGGTTAATTCCCTTCCCTTTATGGAGGAGGTTCGAGCGCAGTAATGGGACGGATATAAACTGTGATTATTACAGATGAAGATAATTTGTATTATACTAGCAATCCGCCCTCACTTCGCTTTGGTTTGAGTCGCCTAAACCGCATAGTTCCCGTTGCCGTGGGAATACCGGGATAATATATAGCCCAAGTTACTCCCTGATATTATAGCTTTCCATTGGTGAAAGAATTTTTGAGATTGGTGGTTTAACCGTAAAAGCATGACAAACAAACTAAGAATATTAACACATTAGATACTTTTTAGTCCCTTGAACTCTTTTAAAATATATAATGGATTCAAAGTCGCGGTAAGCAACTCGTAAGATATAAATAAAAATACTATAACCTTAGAATAATAACGTATAGAAGGTAAGTTCGCACACAAAAAGTGAAGCATTTCAATTAGAGCCTAATGGAGCTTATGCCGGAACCGTTCCGTAATGTATAAGGTCACTGTACTGCACGTACGTATGCAACTCTTAAAAAAAATTGGTAATTATGACGGTTTGTGCATTCAAATGGTGTCATAACACATTTGAAAAACTTAAAAAGGTTTTTAACATTACTTTTAAAAGTATTTCGAGGATTTATGTTAATAAAAACAAAATTAGACTTCATAATTTGTATAATGGCGTGCGTGTGCACGTGTGTAATCGTCTGCGCGCATGTAGTATTTTTAGATTCATGTTTCGAACGTTCAAAGTATTGACACTATTCTTCTATACGTTATTATTCTAAGACTATAACATAGATTGATATCTATAGCAATTATACAAGCGGAGTAAAATTGCATAACAAATTTACTGATGCAACAGACAGTTAAAAATATGATACGATTACAAGTAACAATTAACAATTTTTTACACTACATTTTTATAGTTTGATGATATTTATGCATATTTTAAGGAGAGGCGTGTATAGTTTTTAAGTATCAAAACATCGCAATCACGCTATATTCTGTCTTTTCCGATCTATTATTGACAGTGGTCATTCAACGTCCTGAATTAATTATATACGAAGGTATAATGGACTGTCGAGTTGTATTATAAGCATGTTTTCAATATCAGGCTTTAGAATGCGGTATGCCTTAGTGATATCTAGTCTGAAAGCTAAGGGTAAATAAAGCGTGTGTACGCAAGAAGAACACCAGTGGACAGACCAGACGAAAGTCGAATTAGCGGTCACTGTTAAGCTGAAAGTATCTAATCTAGAAGTTGGCGATTTATTATTTTCTTCTTACAGAACAGAGATGTTATCGCAATTGGTCAGTAACTCTATGGCGTTACAGCGTAAATGTTTTATTAAGAACTTCTTAGTTAATGGAGTTGTGAACTTTGCCCTAATGACAGTTATAAAGACAACCTCTATTACCTATTTTAAATATAAAAAAAACTAAATCTATACTAATAAATAAAATTGGAGTGTCTGTTTGTAATGTCAAAATAATAGGCTTTTTTCATGCTCACAGGGTTATTTTCACGACACCTATGCCTAAAATACAAATTAAAAAAATGTTGTCTGTCTGTTTGTTCCGGGTAATCTTCAAAACGGCTAGACCTATTTCAAAAATTCTTTCACCAATGGAAAGCTATAATATCAGGGCGTAAACTAGGCTATATTTTAACCCGGTATTCCCACGGGAACGGGAACTACGCAGGGAAGACGACTGAAACCGAAGCGAAGCGAGGGCGGGTTGCTAGTAGGAAATACATTGAGCTTTTAACCGTTCTCTTTTTTGATAAGCTTTATAGCTTATCAAAAAAGAGAATGTCCACACTTTTCATAAACCCCAGACTTCCCTACAAAGTGTGGATAATACCATAATCGTGGCGCTTAGCAAGCGGGTTGGTAATTGCAGTTGCCTAATAGAGAATTGTGGCCTACTCCCCTAGTCAGTCTTACGAGTTCCACAAGACAGTAAGGGTGGCAACGAATTATTTTCTTAACCAACACACGGGATTTATTGACTTATTAGTAATAACTAATATTTGGCAAATG
Organism: Lymantria dispar; assembly: GCA_032191425.1. NCBI lineage: Eukaryota > Metazoa > Arthropoda > Insecta > Lepidoptera > Erebidae > Lymantria > Lymantria dispar. Next base: position 21,489,480 of record CM063452.1, on the reverse strand, counting down.
TTATATTATAAGAATTTATTAATTTGAAAACACAGTCTTATGGGCTGCTACTAGATCAGAAAAGCCATATTGAAAAAATATAGTATTTATATCAATAAACAGGTAACATCTTCAAAAATTGGACAGAAATTAATAAACTAATTACTCATTGACGGGCCTGGAATTTTATTTCGATTTCCTATTTTCTTAAGGTGATTTCATCTGACGACGGAAGTGATGTTGACAAATTGTATTCTAAACTAGTTGGAATATAGATACATTGATTTCAATTTTGTTATTTCCGTATCGAAGATGAAACTTAACAGATGACTGCAGCGTTAATATCAAATTAGTTGCCAATAGAAACTTTCTCCTTTCCTCGGGTACTTAGGTAAAAATGACCAACATAAGAACATACTAACAAACTCAAATGACAGCAATGCGTACTAAAACAAAGAAAATGTAAGCACAACGCGTGATGGAAGATATCATTCCTAAAACCACTGAACAATTTAGATCATTCAACTTGAACGTGACGTCCGGTAATATTTTCGTAGAAAAAGCCAATCCGAGGATCTAGCCTGGCTTGCTTTGCCCTCTCCTGACTCATCTATACCGCTGTAACCTCTTATCGACAACAGAATCAGTACGGTACCGACAGTCAAAAAGAGCAGTATATCTATAAACTATTGTATTGGATTTCATAATGAGTTTCCAAATCGGTAGTGTATTAAATCAAATTTTGTGTTTATTCATGGTGAGCATATTTTTAATATATAAAACATATTTGAATATATAAATACGAATGAATATTCAAATAAAACAACAAGTGAAATAAACAAAAAAAAATAATCGAATTTAAAAAGCTAATCACAAATGGAGACGTCCAATAAATTCGCAGATAAAAGTGAAAGTTATTACGATTAAACTTATAAGAACAAAAAAATTAAGAGTTCGATGAAACGAAGACATTTCTATTACGTGTACTTAGCTACGATCGTGAAGGTCAAATGGGAGCACGGATTCAATTATTTAATGATATTACAAATTGTATGGATTTTTTAAATATTAAGAATTTTAGTGCAAGGTAAATTGATTTATCAATACCAAAATTTTTATTGCCTATGGTCGATAAGCAAGCAGTTCAGCAAAAGCTAATTGTCTAAATTACCAATAGTCCGCTACATAAAAATATTTAAAAAACTGCGTATAGCTTATTATTTTTATGAATCAGTCTTGACTTCCAAAGTTATGCATAAGCCTTCCAAAGGGGAAATAATATCGTATCGAAAAATTACCATTTTAATGTTTATCAATATATATTCTTTATTTTAAATGATCATGCCTCACTTCATTCTTTAATTGAAACTTAAAAAAATTTTCAAAATGTTCCTTAGCAGTTATTTGGTTACTAAAATTAGGTGACGAAGGTAAAGCGTTTATGATAACTTTTGTGTGAAGCAAAATAATAAAATCTGATAACAGATATAATGCGTTGTTGCGAACATAAAAAGCTTATTGTTATGAGTTAATCGGATGTCAGTATACGGGTTACGAGGGCAGATCAATGCATACAACTGATTATACTCTTTATCATGTTACAAATCTTCAACAGGTGAGGAGCGTTTATTTTAGACAATAAATATAATTGTTATCACGACTATTAAGGCTATCCCATTAAGATGGAGATAAATATTTATGATTATTTTATAAAAGTGCAAAAACGATACACGAAACCGTCCATTCGTCTAACGAATGTCGGATAGCCATAACTCAGTAGAAAATGCATCTAGTAGACTCTGGAGACGTACGTAGTATATTTTAAAGCTAATACTATTAAAGACAGTAGCAAGTATTAGGGCAATTGTGACTTATATATGCATAGAAATTGCATAATTAGTCGTCCAGTAATTGAATTTAATAATAATAAACAATAATTTAAACAGGTAGACATATTTAAAGGTATTCATTCCATAGCTAATGAGTTTATGTATAAAATTAAATTAAAAAGTTAAAAATTAAATTAAACGGGCAAAAAAGTAAAACGAAATGTTCTGTTGTAAAAAAGATACAAAGGATAATCGTCATTTAACAGGTTTATTAACCTGATCCAGCAACAAACGTGACGAAGTAATCGACAAATCGCAGGGTACATGACCGTGAAGCATTGTTACGACTAAGAATAAACGCGCACGAATAACTCCTTTCCTATACCAATACATCTAAATTCTGAAATTTCATTTGTGTAATATTTGGTAAAGTCCTTAATCATCATAAAACACCAAAATCAGGCAAAATGAGAAACTAATAACATCACACACAAGAACATTGACACAGAAATCGTCAAGATGAACGGAATGAATGAAATTGTGTTTCGCGACCCGAGACCCACCTCGAACAATTTCCCATCATTGTTACGATAACTAATGACAAGTCTGGTAAATTGACGCGCTTTCAACATAAATTGTTTCACGTACGTACGTTACTTACGAAAAGTCTCATTGATATATAACATTCCATTTATTGCCTTGATTATATATTTGCCTCGTTTAAATGTGGTTGAACATATTCATAAATCAATGTTATTTTTTGATTTCAGACGGTGCCTCTTCCCGCGGGGTCGACATCGGTTCTAGCTAAACCTACGAAGTATCACTATTATCCTCACAATCAGCATATCTATTTGTTACCAGAGTGTGCCATTCAACAGGTAATTGACACTTTTGTTCTATTGAAAGTTTGCGTTAATTCAATCGTGTGAAATGTCTAACATTACAACTTAAAAGTAGGCCATACCCATTATGAGGTCTTCAAAGACCTAAATGGTTTGCGAATATTGTGCTATTATCTCGCACATAATGCGCAGTTAATACGGTTTTGCTATAAATAAAGTTTGATGCCAGAACTGTGCATAAAGCAATTCATACTTACTGTTACTGTGTTTAAATCAATATATATAACAGAAAGTCGTGTTAGTTACACTATTTATAACTCAAGAACAGCTGTACCGAGTGGCCTGAAAATTGGTGGGGAGGTAGTTTAGAACCAGGAGACGGACATAGGATATTTTTTATCCCGTTGCTTTTTTTAATGATGTTTACAAGATTTCGCCAATAACTCTTTTATTCCGTTCGGTCGCGTTCCCATGTGACGTGACATCAAATGTCAAAGAGAATACAAGTCACTATGAAACGTGGTATAACAAAAACGCATTTGATCTGTAATAAAAAAAATGCAAATGACAGCTAAATGTAATTTTGTCTATGGTTAAGTATGGTTGAAAATTTGATAATTATAATTTTGTCAGAAATCAATAATGAGTAATTTGTATTCTCTTTCAATGATCATTAACAATGCCGCGACCAAAACTATCGAAACTTTCTCGACAAAGCTGTAATGGTTCTTCCATTAGAGACTATATTTTCGAAAATTTAGAAAATATATTTACGAAAAAAATTATGGCGTTACGAAGTTCGCCGGGTCAGCTAGTTATATATATATATCTGAATAGATATTGCCAAAAACTATGTCTACGAAATATAAATATCAATTTAAAAATGGCCGCGCAATAAACTTGCAATCGTTGCGCGTGAAATTCGGAATCGAAAATTAAGATTAAAAAAAATGTCCTAAAATGTTCTAGGTTTGCAACGCAGTGTACGTGCGTCTGAATTACACGCAGCCTCTTTGTGCTTGCCCAGCCAGATATCGTGATCCGTGCTCCGCCAGCCTCAATGCTGACGACTTGCACACTACGCGCCTCACGACTGACTCCAAAAAGAAGGTTCGTAATAAAATGCGTTTTTCAGTTATACGTAATTTCAAAGACGAAAACGAGTGATACTGATGAATTAAGAGGTAACCACTAATAACATTTAATTTAGATGTTATTCTGCTATAAAAGATTTCTTAGAAGAATTGTTAGAGTAAGTAGCGAGTACTCTGAGTATTTTTACTTATAATGTAATAATAATGCATCAACAGGATTTCACAGATCGAGTAATTAATCAATTAATCCACCATCAATTTATGTAATATAATGTATTTAAAATTTCGTAAACCTAAGTAGAATGTACAAGAATACACATAAAACTGTAACATCCAATTGTGTAATCTTCATTCTTAGGATATATATCTATACTAATATATCATCGCTCTGGTAAGGGGACTAAGGGAATTAAATATGCATACAACATCTATGTAACGAAAGGAAAACTTCAAATGTAACCTTATACTAACAGATCTGACTAGCATGATATGGTAGGTTAATTTACCTCCTATTATGGAGGAGAATCGAACCTAACAGTGGTATGTACTGAAATGATGATGATGATTATATCATCTCAAAATGCAAAGAAGCTAGATGACTTTAATGCATAAGACCCAGTATAAACTGTTTCCTACTTATGCCGGACAACATTCCACTTAAAGGCAAAGTTACTGTAGTTTTAAGTGCTGAAACATTGTTTTCTTTCATTCTTGTGGTGACTAAGATTACAATATGTGTATCGTAAGAGACGATAAAATCATATTGACGCAAGCAACAAAAGGTCCGAAAAAAATCCTATATCAATCGTTTAAACAGACGTCATATTTGTATTCTTACTCCGTATCACTCTCCGTGTGGTGACGTAAGAGTATAATTCACCACGTGGTCTTTTAAGCAAATTGCTTCTCGTTGTAAATAGGGCCTAGTGCCTATTAATAAAATATATACCTACCGGCTGAAGAGAAGAAACATTATTTTAAGTGTACGGCACGTTAGAACGAAATTGGATTTCGGTATGTACTGATCTTATTCTAGATAGTTTGTATGTTTTTGTCATAAGTATTGATCAGTTAGTGCTTCAACGATTAGATGACTCAGTTCATTGCCACGGACTAATATATTCTCAAAAGATAATGATGTGATGATTTGTGGAAATGAAATGCTGAAAGAGTTTGGTACTTACTTAAGGTTTTTGAACCTAATGATTGATATTGATCTCGGATTGTTTTCATACTTCAATTACAAGTCCGCTTAACTTGTATGGTACAGGTTCAAGGCAACGAACTAGTTTATTTACATACGTATTTTTTACATTTTATAATTTTATCCTTACTAATATTATAAATGCTAAAGTAAGTTTGTTTGTTTGGTACGCTTTCACGCTTTAACCACTGAACCAATTTCAAAATTCTTTCACCAATGGAAAGCTATAAGATCAGGGAGTAACATAGGCTATATTTTATCCCGATATGCCCACAGAAACGACAACTTCACAGGTATGGCGACTGAAACCGAAGCGAGGGCGGGTTGCTAGTATCTTAATATATAAACAAATACGATAGAGGTATTTTAAGTTTTACATAATTGCGGGTAATTTGCTACTTAGATCAGTTGGAGGGGAAATTAAGAAATTGCTTGTCAGTAGGGTATAGGATTATATTTGGAATTTTCCTTCTCTTGTATAGATATTACATGCGTATTATATTCCTTAGTCGTTTTTTACAACACCCACGGCCAGGATAGGGAGTGACGAATTGTATTCTTACTCCGTCATCACATAGAAATCATAATAGGGTCATCATAATAAGTTTAGCCGAATACTTATACCGCAGAGCTAGTAATAGACACTGTACTTATTTATATAATTTGCTATTTTGTTGAGTTTAATTTTGATGAAAAATTTATTTTTTTATAGTACGCAAGCAAAGCAATTACATTAGTGAAGACATGCGAGGCAGTATCCGAAATGCGAGAATGCAGAGCGCCGCGAGATTGGTCGCTGTTAGCCCTTCAGAACATAAGAACTGGCAAATCACACTATTTGGTTATCTGCAGATGTCCTGAAGATCATATATTAGGTAAGTAAATAATGTTTTGTTCTCCATGTGCCGATAGACTAAGAATACAATTAATCGCAATCATTGGGAACCCAACAGTGGGACGTATATGGGCTGATGAATGATATATGTAAGTAGTTAAATTTTACTAAAGTTAGCTACAGTATAGGCAGTAATTTAAATAAAATTTATTAGTTACATTAAATGCTGCTTGTCACGGCTTTAAACCATATTTGTAGATACATTGTACAATTTATTTGGTCAAGGAATCTTATTATTAAATGTTACTATTACTATAAGGCGGGTACAGTGTATGTAAAATTCGCATTGTGTAGTGACATTTTTGGAACGTATACCATATTTAAGATATCTATTCAAAACTAACTTGTGTTGCTGTTTATTTACTCGCATTAATATTTATTATTATTTGATTTATTATTTAAAGTTAGATAGTTATGTTAAGTTAGATATCTAACAATAAATTGGTGAAAACTAAATTTAATTCAGTAGTTTTGCGTGTTGTGAGTGCAAACGTACGGTCCGATAAAAATTCGAAAAATATTGTACCTTGCTTCTGTAGCTCTAATAAAAAGCTTCTATTTTTCATGAATATTAAAGATATTATACATTATCAGACCACAACTTTTTTATATATTATATATATGAGCAGAACTTTGTTAATAATTGAATTCCGAATTAGTAATCTAGCTTTACGTGTAATATTTATACTTAGTTGAATAATATTTTAAGTAATCGACGTCTGAGTAATAGAGATTTGTTACTGCGCTTTGCTCGGTGAGCGAGAGAGCCGGCAGCCCAATTTTCTGAGGGTGTTTGCGTGTGGATGGTTTTGGTGGTGCCCTTGGTATCACCGAGTCTCAATGCACGCATTCACACTCCCTTCAATTTCTTCGCGGTAGGCAGCGGCCTTGTAGAGGTCCATGAGCGGCAGCAACACTTACCACCAGGTGTACTGTTTGCTCGTTTGCCACCGTTAGCAATAAAAAAAAAAACAAAAAAGTAAACCCGCTTGAGTTATTGAGTAGTTGAGTTTATATGTTTGAGTTAGCGAATAAGGCTTCAATGTGCTTTTATTTCTAGAAGGACCGATGTCTCATGACCAACCGACTTATGCTTCAGTGCCTGGTATAAGAGTCTACGGTATGATGTGCGTTCGACCGACCACTACTTATCGCTCACGTAAGTGTACTTATGTTCAATATGCTTTGTTATTTATATTCTTTCATAATTTTTAAGAGAGATGAATGGAGGAAGATGGGAGAAGTTATGGAACATAAAACGAAGTCTACTGTGGAGATAGGTCATACTAATGGGGAGAAATGTTACAATAACCACCTTAGGCAATCGGATTGGCGAACGTAGTTGATAATATAAGTCCCACAAGAGTGGTGTTGCCCATTCTCTCGACGATTATGAACGCGATTTTTACAACTACCACGCAAAGATAGAGGTTGGTGACATATTGCAATAACCCACCATATGAGGAATGTGTAGCAAACCTAATTTCAATCATATTTAGCAGATGAAATATAATATTTTCTGGTTGATAACAATTTACAGTCAGTCAATACCCATTCATTTGATTGTAGCACCCATACGATACAAATAAAGAACGTAATAGAAAGCATCATGGAAAGAGAGAAACGAATTTTGAAAAAAAATTGTCATACCTTCGAGTCGGCATTGCGTAGTAGAACATTCTCTCATGCTAAAAAGAAGGCGTATGGTGAGGAAGTAGCTATACAATTCCCTACGCCTTTTCTTACCTATAGCTGTCGTAATAGTCGCCTAAGAGACTTAATATGCAGACCTATATGTAAGAGAAGGAAAATTCGAAATAAAACTGTATCAACTCGTCTGCCCAGTGTGGTGTAGAAGTTCAGATTCCCTCCCATTGTCGAGGAGGCTCGAGTTCAGAAGTGGGAACGTATGTATATCAACTGCGCTGATGACGATGATGATAAAGAAAAAGGCTTGAGTCCAACACGTACATACATATAGGATTCAAATCTAATACTAATTACAATTTTCTCATCACAGCGTACAACAAAAACCGATATACAGCCGGGGTCCAGAGCACTACAGCAGCCTACAAGGTGGATTATTCCCAATCTAATTCGTACTCCGACAAGCAGCCCGTCTACAATAGATATCACTCACACACTTACACAGACCCTTATTATAATAGAAGATCCAGAATCGCAAGAATCAGGCGGTCAACATCGGAATACCCCCCATTCCCATGGTACAAAGTTATCGAATTAGCAAAATCATTACATTGGATCGACTAGAATAACCATAAATCATATTTCAAATTTAGAATATAAACAAAAAAGTTTGTTGGCTCCATAGAGGCTCTTTAATAATCGATTCTGCCTCTTTGGATTCAACCTATACTTGAAATGTATTTAATTAAAAGAAAGCTTTTTGTCGATTATCCCGCTAAAGTCGGTAGCTTATTATCGTTCGTTGCTTATTAACTTTCCCATTCTAAATGTGTATGTTTAGTGTGGCGAAATTTATTTAGATGCCTCCTTAATACTCAGTACAACTGCATTTACTAGAATAGTTAGTTAAAAATAATTATTTTTATTTGTTGATTGATAAATCTAATCGTTGGATTTGAAATGAAAAATGTTGTTTGTTAATTGTGAGACAATAACAAACATATAAAAATACATATATTTTAAATTACAAGGAGTTAATTTTAGAACATTTAATTATCGATGAATGAAAAAACTATATGTATAATTTCCGTCAGCCTAGCACGTTAGATTAGAACGACATGTTATTACGCGATATAGATTCGTTCAAACCATGTCCCAATTTACCACTTAATATAAAGAGGATATTAATTTCCATGCGATTAGTTTATCGTGAAAGGAATACAAGAATAGTCTAAGATTGATAATCACTCGCGCTTTAAGTTGTAATGCAACACGACTGAGACATGTTCTTTATTCGTTCATTTTACGTGCTAGGTCTACTTGATTTATCTTTAAAAATTTATTATATCGTGTACTTTTAATTATTTCGATCAATAAAATAAAAAGAAAATATTTATAAATCACAAGTTCAAAACAAAAACTGTTTTTGTACTTCAAAAATGTACGTCTTGATTACAGAAAGTAAATGGGTTTTATACCAAACAAATGTAGCGAACAGTTTAATTTAATAATACAATATTGCCAGACATAGATATAATTATGACTATTAGTTATTAAGATTCGGTTAAAACCTCTATTATCCCCACCAATCTACGGTGAATATTTTTTTAAAAGAAATTTTTAATTTTTTATACACAAAAGATATGTGATAAGATTTCAGTGGTTTATTTTTTGTGAGTTTCGGATGCATTTATATTTAATTTTTTTTTTAATTAAGGAACACAGTATTCATTTAAGAACCATATTTATACTTAGAATAACAAAATGTAAATAGTAGTGATAAAAATTACAATATTTGTAATTAGTAATAAATTTAAACGATTTTTACTAAATGTTTTTATTGTCTTTTATCTATACCAATAAATAAAATTGGAGTGTCTGTTTGTAATGTCAAAATAATAGGCTTTTTTCATGCTCACATGGTTATTTGCACGACACCTATGCCTAAAAAGGCAATTAAAATTTTTTTGTCTGTCTGTCTGTTTGTTCCGGGTAATCTTCAAAACGGCTGAACCGATTTCAAAAATTCTTTCACCAATGGAAAGCTATAATATCAGGGCGTAACTAGGCTATATTTTATCCCGGTATTCCCACGGGAACGGGAACTACGCGGGTAAAACGACTATAACCGAAGCGAAGCGAGGGCGGGTTGCCCTCGCTTCGCTAGTGTCAAATAAAATCTTTTATTGTAAATTGTAATTCTGTGTGGTGACGGAGTAATAAAATAATTCACAACCCGCCTTCTTGACCGTGGGTGTCGTAAAAGACGACTAAGTGAATAACTTAAAACACCAACTGCAAGCGATAATCCGTCTGTCAAACATGCCGATTACGATGTTCTACCCTCTTCTCTATACTCTATTTCGTATGGCACCGAGTACGAATATAATTCACCACTCTCACTCTTGCCCGTAGGTGTCATAAAAGGCGACTAAGGGATATAATATGCATATACTATTTATGAAAGACACAGAAAACTTGATATACAAGCCTATATCAACACATTTGACCAGCGGTTTGCCACTTATTTGTACAGGAGACATTTGACCAGCGGTTTGTCCTTTCTTTGTACAAGAGGTCAACAGTGGGACTGTGGGCTGAGATGATGATAAGATGACTTTTTTCAGAAGGAGGCCTATGTGCAACAGCGAACTTGGTTCATCATCACCATCATTTCAGCCTATCGCCGTCCACTGCTGGATGTAGGCCTCCCTCATGTAGCGCCACAAAGTGCGGTTCTGTGCCGCCTGCATCCGAAGACGCACAGCAACTTTCACTAGGTTGTCGGTCCACCTAGTGGGGGGGTGTCCTACACTGCGTCATCCGATACGTGGTCGCCACTCGAGAACCTTTCTTCCCCAGCGGTTATCGGTTCGTCGATGGATGTGGCCTGCCCATTGCCACTTCAGCGTGCTAATTGTGCTATGTCGGTTACACACGTTCCTCTGCGGATTTCTGTATTCCGGATTCTATTTCGCAGAGAAATCTCGAGCATAGCCCGCTCCATAGCACGCTGAGCGACTTTGAGCCTTGTTATGAGGCCTACATTTAGGGACCACGTTTCCGTGCCGTAAGTCATCACTGGTAACACACACTGGTCGTAGACCTGTGTTTTCAGACACTGAGGTATGTCGGACGAGAAGATCCTCTTAAGTTTCCCGAACGCTGTCCAACCGAGTTGGATTCGTCGGCTGATCTCTTTCTCGAAATTAGTTAGGTTGATGAATTGATGGGTGTAGGTAGTAGACCTGAGATGCCTTGAATTTAATGGGAAAGTATGTTATTGATACAAAAATTTAAAAAAAAACTTTAATTGCATTTAAATATCAGTTTCGAAGTATTATTGCTGCCCGGTGGTGACGGAGTAAAAATACAATTCGCCACTCCCTCTCTTGCCCGTGGGTATTGTAAAAGACAACTAAAGGATGTAATATCCGTATAACATACGTACAAAAGAAAGGCAACTCAAAAGAAAGTAAATCCTATGCCCAATACCTTTGACCAGCGTGGTATAGTGGGTCAATTTTCCTCCTATAGTGGAGGGGTCCCGAGCCCAACAGTGGGACGTATATAGGCTGAGACGATTTTACTCGTAAACAGAAATGTTATGAACACGCATTACTCCAGGTATTTTTTTGTATTACATAAGCAAGCTTGTTGCCCGTTTGCAGTTATAGGAAAATCAAGAAAAATCAGGATATTGTTAAATAAAAAAAATGCAGATATACTCAGCGTTTTTTTTTTGTGAGAGCCTGGTTTCGGCTCTCATAATTAGCAGCCCAGTACTGTCCTAACGAAGTTGTGAAAACTAAGAACAAACAGTTCTTATTTTTGCATATTCGAATTAATTGCTTGATCTTAAATCTCTTATTAACATTTTTACATTTATCTGGTTCAGCCTGGCATAGTAGGTTTTCCCTCTAATCGTAGAGGAGGCTCGAGGCCAGCAGTGGGATTTATATGAGCTAATGATGATGAAATATGTATACATTTCGTTTTTTAAGAGAGCAATCATAATGATTACTATTTCTTCCTACTCCATAGTATCGCAAAATACCATAAAGGAATGTAGCAGATAATATCACTGCAAAAGACGGAAGATTCATGGTAAGGTAATTCCTTCTCCCAGTGAAGAAATCTTGAGAACAACAATGTAACCTACGTCTGATATTGTTGATGTTAATGTAATCCCCGAAAGCAAATCTCCTGTTTAAACCACAATGATATTTTTACAAAATCTTACCTAATACTTTCTGGTCGACGCTGATATCGCAGGAATACATAGCGGCCATTAGTCGTTGTGGCTGTGCCTGGAACGCCCTCCGGCAGCCATCCTTTACGGCAGACATTATTTGACCTGCGACAAATAGCATAAAATAGATTCAGGTCCCGGATAATGATTTTAATAAGATTTTTTAGCAATACTAGCGGACTCGCGCATTTTCGTTTGGGTCACACTAGAGAGAGCGAAAGAGAAAGAGAGAGTCGTGAGAATGCGTCGTAGGCATCTATAACGAGCAACATACGCACTGGAAGCTCCCAACAGGAATACATTTTCAACGTTTTTACAACAACTCATTGTTGCTCCGCTCCTATTGGTCGTGATGTGGCTAGATGATTGCCGTAACTATTTTTACGAATTTTATTGCCTTTGTATTTTAGTTTTAATTTCTCTTTTGAAAACTTTATAGCGTTCATGGTGACGGGCCGGCTCCAGTGGCGATAGCAAAAATAGTGGTATTTTAATCTAAACATCTATACAAATAAATAAAATTGAAGTGTCTGTTTGTGATGTTAAAATAATGGTATTTTTTCATGTTGATACAATTATTTGTACAATACTTATGCCTAAAAGGCATAATTATTGTACTTATGCCTAAAAGGCATAATTATTGTACAAATAATTGTACCGGTTTAAAAAAAATTGTCTGTCTGTTTTGGCGTCTGTTTGTTTTGGGTAATCTTCAAAACGGCTGGACCGATTTTGATAATACTTTACTACCAGGTAACTGTCTATATAAGGAGTAACTTAGGCTATATTTTATCCCGGTATTCCCACAGGGACGAGAATTATGCAGGTAAAGCGACTGAAACCGAAGCGAAGCGAGGGCAGATTAATTTACCTGATTGAGGACCAAATGTATGCGATACATCTTCACCGCCGTCTTTGTCAAGTGTCCATTCTTCTATACAAAATGCAACACCCATCATAGGTTCATCACATAACGGTCCAGCTAAAGTGGCCAATTGAAAACCATTCACGAAACTACTTTCAAATTCAAACCGAGGATCATCTTTTAATTCTTTATCATGATATAAATATTTCGTACTATAATCACTAGTTTGATTCAGAAGCAAATTTGCACCACAATTCCTGGGGCCTACAGACCAAATTTGATTAACAATATCTTTCCATTCCGGATTTAGTTTAAGACAGATAGATTGTAGTTCATCTTTGAATACTTGTATTAACTTAAGCACACGATCAGATAGTTTATATTTTGTATCATTTATACTCAAATCTTCTATTTTATCCTCTATTTTATTGTTTTTAGAGAGACCTTGTTGAGTTTTGATGTATTGAGAAATGACTTTGAGTAAATCTGTTGACTTGTCCAATAAGTTTGTTATTTCATTTGGTATAGGTTTGGCTCTAATTTTAATTCTGCTCTGTTTATTATTCGTATAAACAGTTATGACAGGATCCACGTCTTTGTTAATTTGTTTGTCCACAACATTTTGGTCGTCTATTTCTTCGTTTGCCATATCAATTTTCGGTGGTTCTACTATTGTTTCTCTAAACGGCACTATCGGTTCTGATACAGTGATCGGAATTTTGGCATAGTGATTCCTGAAAGATGAAAATAAAGATTTATTGAGCTTCTTAATTATGATCGACTTTTATGACTGATTGAGAGTAGATCCAGAGTATAATTCACCCACATCATCTCAGGTTATACGTGTTCCATTGCTAGGCTCGAGCCTACTCCACTACAGGGGGAGAAAATGACCTACAATACCATGTTGGGCAGACGAGTTGGTATAGGATATTATTTCGTCTATTTTTCTATTGCATAGATATCATATATTACATCCTTTAATCGTCGTTTACGACAGCCACGGGCAAGAAAGGTGATGGTGAATAGTATTCTTACTCCATCACTAATCAAATAGAACACACATGCTTCTGCTTTAACTATAATATGCCTCTAAAAGAACAGGACAGATTTTAAATAAAACTACGGATTTTATCGCGTTTGTATTTGATTTTTGATTGCCCGACGTTTCGAACACTTTGCAGCGTTCATTGTCACGGGCGGACTAAGATGTCTCACGTCCAACGTGTCATCGTTATTACAGAAAATTTATAATTATCTACCCGATACAGAAAATTTGTTATTTAATATTGGCACATTTAGATACAAATTTATTGCCAATGTAAGAAGAAGAAAAAAAAACGCGATAAAATCCGTAGTTTTATTTAAAATGTGTAATACTCGCGTAAACATCAGAAATCATTAAAACAGGACAGGATTACCGTGTGGTGACGGAGTAAGAATACAATTCACAACCCCTTTTATTCCGGCGCCTTCACAGTGTCATCCATGACGACTAAGGAATATGATATGCATATACCATCTATGCAAAAAACCATATGGTATAGGCCAATACGCATTGATCAGCGCGGTGGGTCAATTTCCCTCTTGTTATCGAGACGGCCTCAGCCTAACAGTGACTCATATGGGCAGAAATGAAGGGAACTCGAAGCTCAAGCTGATCATCATGCCCCTAAACGACGCAAGTTATATTATACACTAGCTGACCCGGCGAACTTCGTACCGTCATAATTTTTTTCGTAAATATATTTTCTAAATTTCCAAATATATAGTCTGTGTATAGCTGTCATTTGCGCTTTGCTATTACATGTCAGATGCGTTTTTGATATACCACGTTTCCTAGTGACTTGTATTCTCTTTGACGTTTGATGTCACGTCCCACGGGAACCCGGTCGAACGAGATAAAAAGTATCCTATGTCCGTCTCCTGGTTCTAAGCTACTTCCCCACCAATTTTCAGGCAAATCGGTACAGCCGTTCTTGAGTTATAAATAGTGTAACGAACACTACTTTCTTTTATATATATATAGATTATAATATTTAATTTAAATATCAAAGGGATTTCATACGGTTTGTTTATTTAAAAATAGAAGTACATTACTTATACTTACTTTAAATCTTCAAGACATCTCTCTAAATGGACTTGCCCAGCTGTCACCAGAACATGTTCACCAGTCTCTTGTAGTAGAACTTGTACACAAGAATCCGCTTGATTAAGGAGTCTTAAGCCTGTTTAGTTATAAAAGAACATCTGTTAGTATCTCTATATAACATAACAATAAATAAAATTGGAGTGTCTGTTTGTAATGTCAAAATAATAGGCTTTTTTCATGCTCACACGGTTATTTGCACGACACCTATGCCTAAAATACATATTGAAAAATTTTTTGTCTGTCTGTCTGTTTGTTCCGGGTAATCTTCTAAACGGCTGGACCGATTTCAAACATTCTTTCACCAATGGAAAGCTATAATATCAGGGCGTAAACTAGGCTATATTTTATCCCGGTTTTCCCACGGGAACGGGAACTACGCGGGTAAAACGACTAAAACCGAAGCGAAGCGAGGGCGGGTTGCTAGTAACATAATAAAGATGCGGTAATGTTCAAATACCCGTGTGGTGGCGGAGTAAGAACACAATTCACTACCTATCTTGCCCCTGGATGTCGTAAAAGACGACTGAGGAATATGACATGCATATAATGTCTATTTAAGAAAAGGAAAACTTGAAATAAAACCCTATACCAACCCATCTGACCAGCAGGTAGGTAATTATACTCATTATCCTTCCTATTAAGGATTAGGCTTGAGTCCGGCAGTGGGACTTAGATGAAGCGAGAAAAAGGTTTTTTTATGTGATGGCGTAGCTATCTAACTTGGGTGAGATAATTCATTAATCCTCCCTTGGCCTATACCAGTTTGGGAGGCCTCAGTAGGCCCCATTCATATACAAGCCTATGCAAATACATACAATAACAGCATACACAATACAATACACACATTCCACAAATACAAGAATGGCTGCAAATCGGTGCTGCACTTGTTGACAGCAAATCTGAGCTCCTCCTCCTGTTCTGAATCCTGTCCTTGCTTCGCTTCGGTTTCAGTAGTCTTACCCGCGTAGTTTCCGTTTCCGTGGGAATACCGGAATAAAATATAGCCCATGTTACTCCCTGATATCATATCTTTCCATTGGTGAAAGAATTTTTGAAATCGGTCCAGTAGTTTCGGACCCTATTTAATACAAACAATCAAATCTTTCATCTTTATAATATTAGTGTATCTACAAAAATCTCGTCTGTAGATTTAGTTTTAAAGGGACTATATAAACTTTATTACTAAGAAATATCTTTTAAAATTAATAATAAATACCACCTTTCACTAACTGTGGCAACTGCGAAGGGTATGTAGGTTCTAGAGCGACTCTTAATATAGGCACAACGGAATATTGCATTTCGCTAAATGCAGGGCATGCGACAGTGCTACTCAATGTAGCCGTTCTCAATACATGCTCTTCTAGCCCACCAATACCTGAAATTGAACATATCACTAAATTACAAAAAGAAATAAGCAAGACTAATAAAGAAGAGTAGGATGTTTATTTGATCCGTAAAAAATAATGGTACAATGGGTTATTATATATTAATACGAAAATTTTTACAAGAAAACTTAAGATCTCTACATAGTATATGAGTAAAATTGAAACTTTTGAATAACCCTGGACACAAACTAAAATAATAAAAAAAGTATTAAGGTCTCTTCAACAGGAATTATCAAATAATTGTCATGTAACGATTATACTGGCGCGCGTGAAGCACTCAATCGAATAATCATACGCCATTACATCATTTTGGAAAACAGCTGATACTCTTACACTGTTGGACCGATATTAACTAAACAGCTAGCTAAGAATCACCGCAAGGAAACTGGCTTTCAAATTAAAAATACCCTATCAAAATCAGTCCATGCGTTTGAGAGCTACAATGCCACAGACAGATATCGACGTCAAACTTATAACACTTTTTTGCGTCGCGGGTTAAAAACAATTGTTAATGCAGTTTTCGTGAAAAGATATATTCATTCAAGAGGATGGTTTAGTTTATGCATATAATGGTAACGAATCAAAGATTGTAATGTGATGTCGTGAAAACATATTTTTTGGGCTTACATTACAAACGTTAGTTAAACATTACGATTTAAATTTAAAGTCGAATCGATCTTTTTTTTTTTTTGGTGGGCTATGGTCAACGCACCCGCCATCCTGCTCCGTCCGAGGCGACGAAGGGGTAGCGCGCGGCTTATTACAACTTGGGCCGACCACCGGTACCGAGCTCCTTGTCCTACGTGGCCGGCCCGAGTCGAACCGATTTGAGAAATCGTCGTTCAAAGGCAAAGCACTTGTCATAGTAAGATTAGAAACTCTACAGAATATTGCAAGTAGAAGTTTGGAAGGCGGCTTATCGAATACGTGTGAGAATTTACCCTTATATGATGATATCCTGTATATCTTTCTGTGTTGAGGTGTGCGATGTATTGATTTAGCGTAGGCAAATAGTGGTTCTGCCTTTCTATCTCCCAATACAAAATTATAATGCTTTGCAATCAATCACAATAAATCATATCAATTACAATAAATCATCTATATTTGAACAATTTTTTTGGCTGGTAATGGTCTCAACGCACGCCGTTTGTTTCGTCTGGGGTAACGAGAGAAAGAAGATTTCGCGCGGCCCCTCCCGTCCGTGGCCAGACCGAGCCTCCCCGGCATCGCACATTTTTCACATTTGGAGATAGTTTTTTGAAGGTTATGAAATTTGAATAAAAACGCAATACAGATATAGAACAACGAGTGAAAAGGTTAACTAACCTATAATATTTCCAGCAACAGCTTCATCAATTGCTTCCAATTCCCTTCCCATTAAAATATACAATGATTTTATTCTGCAAAAGAAAGAAAGTAATCATTTAATTACAGTTTCCAAACAAAAATTAAATGTACAATTTTAATGTATATTTACCAGGGAAAAAATTCTAATAGGCAATAAAGGTACTTCAGTCGGCTTCCAATAATAATAATAAAAAAAATAATTACTTTATTTATTCAGCCTAAAGTCTATAACATACTTAAACAAAATTTTATAGATAACTAGTTGACCCAACAGACGTTGTTCTGTTCAAATAAAGCGCCACCTACCGGGTCCAATTGTGAATCTAAACCATTCTCGAATCTCATTGAGCACACACAAATTACTTAAATTACTTAAATCCAGTCAACAGATATCGCCATCTGTTAGAATCTTTTGGAGTTAACAGATAATTGTGACTGTCAATTAATTATAGACAAATAATTTGTAATAAAATAAAATTGCGACTATAATTAAAGATCTAAGCTATCCTATTTCTCAAGTTGGACCAGACTGCTCACGGTGTGCCAATTTAATTTAAAATCGGTTAAGTAGTTTAGGAATCCATCGCGGACAAACATCGTGACAGGAGATTTATATATATATAAGATTTGTAACACTTACTCGGTATAAGTAATATGTTCATCACTCAATAAATCCTTCAGTTTCTTATTAGGATCGACTTGATAATTACTATTAAGTATTTTGGACGGATCATGTTTGGGACCTAAAACATAAACTTGATCACCGGGTCTAAGCCGTCCACTAAAAATCCTTGCGAAAGCTATAAAAACCGGCTTATCAACTTCATTTATTTCTCTATCTTCATCTTCCTTCTCTTTTTCTTGATCAATCTTTTTATCAAGAGGTGTACTTTCAATATTTGCATTGTTCTGTTTCATTTGTTCACGCAGTTGCCTTGCTCGTTCCCTTCTTAAAGCCATTTCTTCTGCTGTCAAAGCCTTAGGTTTGTTTTCTGGTAACATACTCTTATCAACGCTAAACATTTTTGATACAAAAACAATAACAGGTTTATCATTACTACTATCACAGGCTAAAAAGTCTTCTTTTAGTTTCTGAGTTTCAAGATTATATGAATTAAAATCTTTTATTTTTGAGCACATTAGTTTTTCAACCTTAGCAGGCAAAATTTCTTTAGGTGAAGGTAGTTTTCTACATACCATGTTTAGTACTGTGAATGATAGGGGAAGCCATTGAACCATTAGTGATTGAAGTTGGATTCTAGCATCGGTATGTCTTAGGTCACGTGCTGTAAGCTTTATACCAAGTTTTTCACATATTATTGGTACTTTTTCCTTGTCATTCCTCATGGCAATAGTTTCGTACACATTCCATAAATTGTCCAAGATAACTTGTACGAAAAGGGGCTTCTTCGCCTTTTCTTGAGCACCTTTCATAAAACGTTTTGTTTTTGTGTTCAAATAAAAGTCACCCCAAAGTACTTTTCTGAGTATTTCTTCTTTTACTCCTAAAGTGATATTCAAATTATTTAGTATTCAGAATTACCAAAAATATAAATTAACTATTATATGGTTATACATTATAATAATAATAAACTGATTAGCCAGTCCATCAAACCTCCAACCCCATAAACAGTTATTAGATACCATCATCGCACAATAGTTTTACACCTACCGTTGGCAGTCCACGTGTGTTATGTGCAGACGTGGAGTGTCATCGGTAGACGTCCCATCCCATTTTTACATTAAATTTCTCCAAAGGCCTCTGCGTGTTAGATCCATATCCCTATGTAAGCCTTTCAAAGGACCGGGTACCTTGGAAGATAGCCGTGAATCGGAAATAAACTGAAAATAATTTTCGGATACAAACTAAATAGTAATACCTAAATAGCATAAGTTACTATTAAAACTTATTGACTGAAATGTAAAAAAATAAATACAAACCAATTTTTATGGTAACAACAAATGCATTAATAAAAAATATGAAAATAACTAAGAGCCTTAAGTTTATTACTACAATATACATACTCTCTATACCACGCCTAATACTCACTATGGTTGAGTTACCTCTATCATCATCATCTTGCTCTTATCCCAATTACTTGGGGTCGACGCAATATGTCATCTGTTTTGACATATTGCAAAAAGTTTCGGCAATGACTTTTATGACCGGCCGCCTGCCTGACGTCAACCCTCCTTGGGAATGTAATCGTTGACCCAAATGGTACCAGATGGAGTTGGTCCGGGTCAATCTAGGGCTCTTAGTCGTCTTTTACGACACCCACGAGCAAAGCAAGGGTTGGTAGTATTCGAAGCCGCTACCACACAGCACGATAGTTGAGTTGAGCATGATAACTTGAGTTACCTCTATAATAGGAGGGAAATAGACCTACTATATCACACTGGTTTGATGGGTTGGTATAGGTCTTTATTTCGAGATTTCCTTCTCTAACAAAGATATTATTGGTATATTATAGCGATGGCTCCTACGAATAGTGAGTAATCAGAAAAATTCCAATTTTACAGGGGAGCGTGTCAAAGATAAAATGTTTACATTTTTTCAAATTCTTGTTCTAGGATTTTTAGTTTTTGTATTGATTATGACGTGATTCATTGGACATTTAAATAGTTAACGGGATCAAACCATTCTTTATAGAGGTCAAACATCTTAGGAAACAACAAGGATCCATCCAAATGTTTACGATTTGTATCTTTGCAGGTGTAATGAGCTTCCACAGGTGAAAAAGCTTCAATGTTTTTTTTAATTTTTATGCTGAGATTGATTAGATAAGGTTATTTTTTATCATTTCATCATCATCAAAAAAGTCAAAATACCTAAAAATGTTAGTTGACTCACTATACTTAGGAGCCATTGATATGATTTGGTCATCTTTAATGGCAACCATGGCCAAGATGGATGTAGTTAAATGTATTCTTGCTCCATCTGCCACAGAATGTAGTTCTTATATATCAAGACATAATAAAACAAGGAAGGGGTATGTTATATTTTGATCACATAATTTGTGATAATTAGTCTTATATCTTACCAAGTTTTTCAGAGAACAATTTAGCGAATGTATGTGTAGTAAATCCCCAACCATCCACAGCACTTGCAAAAACAACATTTCCTTGTTCCGGTGAAAAATATAAATGGGAATCATCAGCATCCTCTAGAGCAGATGTCCAGTCATAGTAATTGTTATCTTCCACATTGAACTTCTCAGTCTTTGGCTGCAAATATTTATACAAAATAAATTGAGAATAAATACAATAAGATAATTATAAAGCAAATCTAATATTTTAGTATAGATACAAAGATCATCTACCCTAACTCTAGTACTTTGAAATTATATTTGTACATGTTTTAGATAAACAGTAATCTGTAATTAAAAAAGTATATCCCTATGGATATACTTTTTGAATTCCATATAACAGATATGAATCTATTGTCATCTATCAGCCACATATTAAATGTTGCTTATTAAAATAATTTTCATGAAAGAACTTAACAACATTTTTATGCATTCAAAATTGGTAATTTAAAATTTGGTTTTTAAGAAATAAAAGATGACCAAAAGAAATGAACCGCAGATAACAATCTATACCATATAAACCGATCTGACAATCATAATATAATAGGTGAATTCCCCTCTCATTTTGAAGCAGATTCGAATACTGCAGTGAGGCATATGAGCTAAATTGATGATATAAATTTATAAGCCACAGAGCACTACTTTTTTTTGTGTGTGTGTGTGTATAGCTGTTAGCCTCAGATGGCTTTCACAGCTTAGCTCGGACTACGGGTGAACGCTGATGGCTCTCAACCCGGTAAGAAAGTTAGAACACTACTGCTACTGTACATTGAATTAAAGAAGGATGCTAACAAATAATGCCCCAAATTCAAATGTAAAGTGTACAAATACAAATTTTATTTTCAGGTTGAATGATGCATATAATATACTATTGCATATTAATAAAACTCATAATAGAGCCCTATACCAATCCATCTGACCAGGGAATTGAGAAAGTAAACTCAATAGAAAAAATTTGCGTACGTACAAATGTCAGAAATGAAACTTCTTTGGTGCGTATTTTTGTCAAAATTAAAAATGCAAAAAAAAATTATAAATAAAACTGTACATTCTCACTCTCGATCTTTCTCACTCGCTTGCTCCCTACTCTCGCTCCATGGCTATGTGCTTCATGCTACGTTCGCCCTATCTCACTCACTCAGGCACTCTCACTCAATCGGTCTCAATCGCCCTCTCTCCCTTCTTGGACAAAGACATTTCACATTTTCGTGTCACTAAATTGCGTTTCATCCGTAAATTTTTACCCTCATGCGCGCAAAGAAGTTTCACTTCAAAAACGGCTTACTAAATCATCTGATAAATGTTGTGTAGTAGTTTCTACCTAACATATATGAGGCTCATGAGATGTATATGAACTGAGATTATGATGATGCAAATTAAATAGTTAAAGTACCTGTTTATCAATAGCAGTTTCTTCATTCTCAAGAACTTCAGTAGCAAATAATTCCCCCATAACAGCATTAACTTGCTCCAACACTTGCATTAAATGAACATATGCATCAATAGGTGTCAGCTGCATTTCCACTATAAGTCTGTCAATCTTGTTCAATACTAGTACAGCTTTGATATTTTCAGAATACGCCTGTTTAAGTACCAACCGTGTTTGTGGACATACACCTTCTACAACATCTACCTGAAAAAATAAATATACATACATAATTACTATGATTGCAACATACTTCATAAGTGATAGGATTTCATTTACAAGTATTTAAACATATTTATGTATAAGTTATTGCACTAAATATTATTTGAAAAAAAAAAACTCAAGGAATAAGAAAGGAATGAACATATTCATATGTTCATATACTAACCAACGCAACAGACATTGTTCTGTTCAACATTGTTCTACCGGGTCCAATTGTGAATCTAAACTATCTCGAATCCCCTTGAAGACACACAAAAAACTTCATCAACTATGGTGCAGTTGTTTAGGAGGAATTCAGTGACATACACACGTACACAAGAAATATATATACAATGATATATATATATATATATATATATATATGTAATATGTATATACAGGGTGTATCAGGTTATGGGTCAACTGGTCAAAAGGGGGCTAGGCAATGGTGGTAGGAACCCATAAAAAAAATTTTAACGAAAAATATTGATTCATTTAGAAATTAGAGACATGTAAAGTTTTCAATTTTGTCATCGCTTTTTCGTGTAAATCTGATTAAAATGTATAAAGTCAATGATACTTAATACGCAACATATTCATACTTTGTTAAATATTAATTAGAAATTGAAGAAATCAATGATTACATTCACATAAGCAAAACAAACTTCTCTTTAAAACAGCTGATCGGCCTATAAGCGTTGACCGCTTGCCGTTGTACCTACATGTCATTGACGCGTTTGCGCAATTCTAGGTATAAATGAATGAAATTATACTGTCGAAGCTTTACATGCCTACATGTATTCTGACTGTACATGCCTACATAATACGTAACATTTAAGGCATAGACTCTTAGACACATTTTTTTTAAATCACTATAACTTTTATGTTATATTGTTTTTTGTGTAATGTACATTCTAATTATGATCTATGACCGTTAAACAACAACATACTCGAACACCTGTCCTATAACCTGATACATCCTGTATATATATACTTATTAAAAAGTTTTCTTGTCATAAAACAATTCTTTATTGAGACAATATTAACTGCACAGATGGTGTGTCGGTTAAGGTACCATCCTACCGTGCCAGTGCCATGGGTTCAATTCCCTCATAGAACAACACATTGTATGATCCAGAATTAGTTGCTGTGAATTTGGATATAGTGTCTGTTAATGATATGTTTGTAAGGTCCCCCACAGCACATGAATTATGGCTTTAGGCTGGGGTTTATGGGTCATATCTTAAAAAAATATACTTTATAACAATAGGCATGATGACTAATTTTGAAAAACTGTTTTATAATATTCTTAAATAACTACTATTATCAAAAAATATATTATTTTTGCAATAAGTACGGTTTCTTTAGAAATAAATGCTATTTTAATTAAATGCATTTAAATTAGCGCCAAAACGGTGCCTAGTGTCATGGCGTCTGCTTGTGACGTCACGTCTATTCACTTGAGTTGTAAATGTAAGGGAGTTAAAGCAAAAAATCTGATATATTTTATTTAGACATGAATTCGAAAATCTATAAGTGGTGTGCGGTTCCTCAATGTGTTAATACATCAATAAAAACCCCTAACAAACTGTTTGTTTATGTGCCACACAATAAAACAATAAGATATAAGTGGCTTAATCTTGCACAGCGAGATCCAAAAGCCATAAATTTATATAAATAAATACATATAAAAAAATAAATAGGAGACTATTTATTTCTGTGAAGATCATTTTGACGTAAGTAATTACTTTATATCGTATATTTTATTTGGTATGTCACTTTATTTAACTGCAGTTTAATACCAAGTTTACAAAAGCATTATTTAAATAACATAACCTCTAATATCTCAAGCGGTATTATTTTTAAATAGATTTTAAATTAGATGTTAGAAGATTATTAATCAATATTTTACTTGTATCGTAGTTTTGACATTTCTAAATTCTGCTGAACAAAAGTTTTTGTTTGATGCTAGGTACTCTGTCCCAGCATTAACAAATCAACTCTAGGCAAATTAGAGCAGTTTTCCTTGATGAATCCTTCTTTCATGACTTAATTTTTAGTAAGAACACAAAAGTAAGCAAGAGATCGATAAAAATCACGAAATACTCTTTAAATGCAAGTTAAAACAATTAATAAGTGTAACGATCGTAGAATTTCGTACAGAATTTGCGATGATAATGACAGGTGTACATAGGAGTGACGTAACTCAATTTGATTGGTGTTTAGCTGAGCATGGCGGACTTGTGTATTTTGCAGTTTTATTTTATTAAATAAATTAATAATCTCATCTTATAAAAGAAAATAAATATTTATTTCAAGATATATTCTTTGTGTTACAGTAGATAAACACATTATTTTAGTGATTTTTGGTTACTGTCATCATGCCTATTATATATTAACAATAAATTTCCATGTGGTGACAGAGTGAGAATACAATTCATCACCAACTTTTTTGTCCGTGGATGTTGTAAAAAGCAACTAAGGGATTTATGTGTAATAAGCAGATAATATCTATGTAAGAGAAGGAAAACTCGTAATATAACCTTATACTAACCCATCTAAATAGTATTGTATAGTATGACTATTTCCCTTTCTTTGTGGAGCAGGCTCGATCCCGTAGTGGGAAGAATATGATAGTATTAAGTGTATTGTAGAAACATTAGTCATAATCACAGCTCACATAAACCCACTATTGGACTCAAGCCTCTTCCTCAATGAGAGGCAAATTAACTTACTACACCACACTGGTCAGACTTATTAGTATAGGTTTTCTTTCAAGTTTTCCTTTGCTTGCATAGATATCATCTACAACATCCACGGGCAGGATAGGGAGCGAATTGTATTCTTACCCCGTCATCATACAGAGATGCCAGAAATATTACCAAACACATATTTTATTCCTCTCAATATTGCTAATAAATTTATAAACCTGATACTGAATTGAGTTTTATGTCTGTATCCATAAAATAAATAAAAGCAAATACTCACAACAACAATTGCTCCATCGCAAAGTCTCACTGCAGTAGACACCTCACTTGAAAAGTCAATATGACCAGGTGAATCTATTAAATTTACCAAATATTCATGTTGGTCTACTGAGTGATACAGTGATATGCTACTACTCTTCATAGTTATACCCCTTTCTTGTTCATCAGGCCTGCTATCCAAATAGCGCAGCTTCCCTGACATTCGCTGCGATATTATGCCATTACTAGATATCAAAGAGTCCGCTAATGTAGTTTTCCCATGGTCCACGTGCGCCACAATACAAATATTTCGTATGTTTTCAGGTTTGTTTTGAAGTTCTAAAAGTTTTGAAGAATCTACAAGACGCATTTTGAAAGTTTTTAAACAAAGTCCGTATATGCCTCTAAGGTATTCCAATAGAATAATGGACTGATAGACGATGTTTTCCTATTTTCAGAGATATTGCGTGGATTACAAGATAAATTGCACAACTGTATTTAAATTCGATGATAATATTCGAATTGCGATTGACAATTTCACAATGCTGACTTTGACAGTTATGACATTAGTGTGAAGTCTTACATCTGACAGCAGTATTATAGTTCAAAAATAAAAAATGGTAAAGTTTGGAGTTGGCTTACCATGTAAAGCTATGCAAATGAACTTCAGAGTGAAATACTATGTACGCTACCTTTGACATCTATTTAACAGGGAAATAAACACTAAAAAAATTAACAGAGTAACAAAAAATGGTAGGCCACGCTGCTGACTGAAGACGCTGTTTTTTGGATTGTAGCCATAATAGTAGAGACATACTAGGTGTTTTACCTCGAAACTAGAGCTATTAATCTACAAACACGTATACACCTTCATTTTGGTGTTTTAAAAGTTGTCTCAAAAGTCTTCGTGTCTGCACCGTAAGTTAAGACGACTACTACGACTTTAAGTCGAAGATCACAATAATCAGTTTTACATGATTATTTCCGTTTCTGTAGCTCCAACAATGTTAATCTTTATTATAAAAATTGTAGAGCTTAATATTTTCGATAAATACGTCCTCAATTTTTTTTCATACGCCCAACCGTTTTTGAGATATAGGGCAGAGAACCCGTAGCACTCAGGCATAACCACTGTAATGTAAGGTCCTTGAATCTCAGTGAATAATATAGTATAAAATTACCTTTAAGTATGGACGTCTCACACGCAATTCGAAGGTTTTCATTTTCTTAATTTCATCTAATTCCACCACTCTCCGCGATTGAACGGTTCAGTAGTTTTTGTTTTAGTTGTAAAGCTGCCAACGAGGGAGGAGGTTGCGTCTTCCGATGAATATCACGTAAATAATGACCGTCAATATATTGACCACAGCCGGTAGTCTACGTCCAATACGGACGTGTAGTCTACGTCCAATTATTGAAATAAAAGTTGATTACATAACCTTATTTTATTGCTAAATCCCATAACTTTAATATTTAATCAGTTTTAAAGCGATCTTATATCAAATTATCGGAAAAAAAAAATGTGTGTGCACATAGGAGGCCGTGAGCCTACACATCTACAGTAGTGTTAAGAAAAAATGACGTCCATACTTAAAAGTTAATAAACCATTGATATATCTGCATCATTCTGCTTTTATCCCACTTATTCAGGGTCGTCCCCATGTGTTCTCTTTTTTCATAGTAGGTACATATTACAAAAGTTATTGCCAAACGGCGAACCAAATCACGTGATTTATGGACTCATAAATCACGTGATTGAAATCTGAAGAAGAAGTTATCTCAATAATGATGATCATTCATTAAAATCCCACAAGTCACTGTGACCGCTGCGAATTTTTAAATAAATAAAACTCAAAATAAAAGACGCGTGTGACTATAATTAATCTACTCCCCGTACTAATCGCCTAAGTTACGAAGTTACCGGGAGGAGCGCGTACCATCGAATATTGGAAGAGTATAATATTCGTAGTGTTGCCACCTACTGCGATCATGATGACCGCACTCGGCCTGTTAAGGGTTAACAATAAATGATTTTTATTATTTACCTACTAGTTGCACTTCTTCGTCTTTTACGACACCGACGAGACCTCTTAAGTTCCTCTGTGTTTGAAAACACAGGTCCACCACCAGTGTGTGTTACCATTAATGACTTACGGCAGGGAAACCTGGTCCCTAAACGTGGGCCTCATAACTAAGCTCAAAGTCGCTCAGTGTATTATTCTCGGGATCTCTGTGCGCGGTAGAGTCCGAAATACGAAAATCCGCATAAGAACGGGTGTAATAGAAATAGCACAGAGAGTTAGCACGCTGAAGTGGGCTGGACACATCGCTCGACGAATCCACAACCGCTAGGGAAGAAAGGTTCTCGAGCGGTGATCACGTATCGGACGACGTAGTGTAGGCCAAACTTGGTGGACCGACGACCTGGTGAATGATACTGGGCGTCGTTGAATGTAGGCGGCACAGGATTGCACTCTGTGGCGAAATACGAGGAAGGTATACGTCCAGCAGTGGATGGCGATTGGCTGAATGATGATGATGATTAATTAATAGACTTACTATCTCTACGAACATTGTAAATGCGTAAGTAAGTTTGTTTGTTTGTTACAATTTCACGCTTAAACCACCGAAACGAATTCATAAATTAATAAATAATATCGCAATGGTTTCCTCGTAGATATGCCCTTGAAAATGACAACTGCCATCCCCCAGCATATAGCTCTGGCGACCCCTCTCTGACTAGCTGGCAAGCCAGAGTTGGGAATCCTGCGGGCACTCTTCAGTTTCCACTCCAGCCACCCAATAAAAGCGAGCTGGATACGAGGCCCTGACTGATTCTCTGGGGCGTTCACCACTCACCTTCAGCACGCCACAAGCTGCCTTGACCTGCCTTACCTGATTAAATTTCCCGTGTGGTGACGGGGTAAGAATACAATGCACCATCGTCTCTCATGCCCGTGGGTGTCGTAAAAGACGACTAACGGATTAAATATGCATATAACATCTATGTAAGAGGCGAAAAACTCGAAATAAAACCCTATGGCAACACGTCTGGCCAGTGTGGTATAGTAGATCAATTTCCCCTTCTATTAAGAGAAAGCTTCCCCGACAGTGGGACGTATATGAGCTGAAATGCTGATGATGATGAACTAAAAATTCATCATATAAAACATTTATGGTATACTTATTACATATACAGAGTGTATAAGGTTATGGGACAACTGGTCAAAAAGGACCTAGGCAATGGTGGTAGGAACCCATGACAAAAATTTGAACGAAAAATATCGATTCCTTAAGGAATTAGAGACATTTCAAGTTTTCAATTTTCGATATGTATACAGGATACATACATAGTGCTGTGTGTGTGATGTGTGGTAGCGGCTTCGAATACTACCAACCCTTGCTTTGCTCGTGGGTGTCGTAAAAGACGACTAAGAGCCCTAGATTGACCCGGACCAACTCCATCTGGTACCATTTGGGTCAACGATTACATTCCCTAGGAGGGTTGACGTCAGGCAGGCGGCCGGTCATAAAAGTCATTGCCGAAACTTTTTGCAATATGTCAAAACAGATGACATATTGCGTCGACCCCAAGTAATTGGGATAAGAGCAAGATGATGATGATACAGGATACATACATAGCCGCCCGACTGCTTCCCAGAGGGGTAGGCAGAGGCTACGGATTGCCAAAAGCCACGATCTTGACATACTTCCATCGCTTCACTCACACTCATCAATCTTTATCATACTCATCATTCTCTACGGTTACGCATACTCTTGACATGGCCTTGCATCAACATGTCTTCAATTTGATCCAGAAACGTACGGCGTGGTCTTCCTCTTGTAACCGTTCAAGTCACACTTGCTTTATATACTTGCCATCATTCGCTTCGTCATTCTCTCTTCATTCTTCATATATTACGTACAGCTCTCAACTCTGCAGCATTTACTCTGCTTTCATATATTTCCTGCCAGATCCAGCTTTCGTTGCCATGCGTAAGGGTGGGCAGTAACAGGGACTATGTACTGCTAGACGTGTCTTCTTAGACACATTCCTGCTACTCATAAAGGCGTACAGTGGTCCATTCACTCTATTACCAGCATTTACTCTTCTTTCAACATTCTTATATTACTTATTAATGAGAAATAAAACGAGTAAATAAGTATATTGTAATTTTTAGTTTTATTCTGAAGCTATATATTTCTTTAATTTGAATTGAAATGAAGTAAAACAATACAAGGAGTGGTAGGACCACACTGTCGACAGTTATCTGTCTACAGCCGCGGGCCGGTCCGTCCGGGGCAGTACCACGCTCTTGCAGAAAATCGACGTCTGAGTAGTAGCAATTTGTTACTGCGCTTCGTTCGGTGAGCGAGAGAGCCGGAAGCCCAACTTTCTGAGGGTGATTGCGTGTGGAGGGTTTTGGTGGTGCCCTTGGTATCACCGAGCCTCAATGCACGCATTCACACTCCCTTCGCTTTCTTCGCGGTAGGCAACGGCCTTGTAAAGGTCCATAAGCGGCAGCAACACTTACCACCAGGTGTACTGTTTGCTCGTTAGCCACCGTTTGCAATAAAAAAAAAAAAAAACATAAATAATATACAGTAAATAATATACAGTAAATAATATACAGTAAATAATATAATTAAAAATAACACATTTTCAAATAAAGTTGAGTTTTAATGTCTGTAGGTGCAAAGTTGTCACTTCTGCGCTATAAAGTCGTCGTCTTAGCTCATACACATCTCAAAGCTGTTTGAGCCTCCTCCCCAAAAGGAGGACAAGTTAATTATTACAGCATTTTATTTCGCAGGCTATGGTGTGAATGCACGCCATCCATCCTGTCCGGGGCGACGAGAGTGTGGCGCGCGACCCCATAACCCTTTGTATTCTTTCTTTCCTTCTCCTTCGTCATTGGGCTGACCACTGGTACCGAATCCGTGACGTCCGTGGCGAGCACAGCGGGATATCCTTTAAAATACCCTCCATCCCCGACGGCCCTGGGGAGTGGCCTTCACGCGGTCAGCCTCTCTGCGATTGACGGACTATTCACCAGTTCAGTTACCCGCGGCCTCGGCTAGGGCGGCATCAGGTGCAGGTATGAAGTAAAGTGCGCGCGCGTGTGTTTTTACGGAAGTGAAAGCGCTGGATACTGATTAATTTTATAAATTATTTCACCGATAGAAAGCTATATTTTAAGCGAGTAATATATGTAGGCGTTTTCATCACTTTACTCCCCCAAACACGGGAATTTGACTGATTTTAAAAATTCTTTCACCAATTAAAACTACATTGTTAGTAAGTAAGACATACAGAGTAATTACTAAATAAGTCTCGCTACTATACCCATTTATCATCTATAATCCATCCACTATATAACGTTAGCCAGAACAGTTTGCATAAGAAATTTCAGAAAATTTATTTCATTTTATACATCAAGATAACAAATTGTCATATCATACGACACGCTTGAGAAAGGAATTTCAGTTGAGACATTTATGACACGTATTATTAGCATATATGTACGTCTAGTTCTCCATTCCTAGTTATTAGTAATACATAATTTTAAAAATATAAAGCTAATACCGCTTACGTTTTGCAAGCCATTATGAAACTATATTATAACTATATTTTGAATCGGACAATTTACTGGCTTACAGAGCAGTAAAAGCCATTACTTTAAGGTGATTATACTATACTATTTACCCAACGTTTAAACTAAGGGGCAAAGTCATTAAGAAAAGTTGAAATAAAAAGGTTTTGTAGGTTTGGTTGATTACGGGCAGTATTACACATTATATTAATTAATACTACATTAAATAAAATCATATTTCTTACAATAGTAATGATGATTTTGTTTAATGTAGTATTTAAACTGCCCCTTTTTTTTTGCGATCGGCGCGCTCCTGGCACCACTCCGTCCGGGGCGACAGAGGGGCGTAAGCACGCACACCCGCAACCCACCTACGATGTACGCCGCCTTCGTCGTTGGGCCGGCCCCCGGAACAGAGTTATTTGTCATCAGTGGTCGGCCCGACGGAATACCCCCTACTTGGGGTATCCTCCCATCGACCGACGTCCCCCCAGGCCATCCGCCGCCTCCTTCTGCGAGATCGCTGCCTCGCAGAAGGCTGTGACAGTTCCCGCCGCTGCCTACCATCGCCCTGGCGATAGTCGGCAGCGTCAAATCGTCACCGATGATCGCGACGAGTTCACGGCGCTGTGCTGCCCAAGCGGCGCAGGCCTCGAGCGCATGCTGCGCCGTGTCCTCATCGTAATCGCAGTCGTGACAGGACGGTGTATCTCCCTCCTAACGACCTTGTGCAGGTATTTGGCGAAGCGCCCATGCCCCGTCAATACCTGCACTAGTCGGAAGGAGAGCACCCCGTGCCGCCTTTCCAACCACTGCATCAACACCGGCCGGAAGGCCTCTACGATTCGCACCCCGAACCGAGGCCTCTCCAGCCGGACTGCCCAACGGGCAATGACGTCTCGGCGGGCGTCGACGCGCCAGGCGGTGATCTCCCTCAGCGAGACCACACCGCCCTCCGCTCGCACCCCCGTCACCCACCGATACAATCCGGCAAGCATTTCCGCTTCCAGGTCGCACAGAGGAGTCCCGGCCAATAGGCACGCTGCCTCCGTCGCCATTTAAACTGCCCCTTTTTTTTTTTTTTTGTGGGTTGGCCGCGGTCCGCGCGCCTCCGCACCACTCCGACCGGTGCGACAGAGGGGCTTAAGCACGCAACTCCCGCGACCCACCCGAAAACCACGTCGCCTTCGTCGTTGGGCCGACCACTGGAGCAGCGTTAACTTGTCGTCAGTGGTCGGCCCGACGGAATACCCCTAACTGGGGTACCCTCCCACCGACCGACGTCCCCCCCTCGGGGAGGACGTCGGTCTTTCCTCACGCGGTTGGCCTCTCGGCAGGTGACGGACTAATCCCCAGTCACGTTATCCGCGGCCTCGGCTAGGGCGGCATGAGGCGCAGATAGTTGCGCCTACGCCGCCTCAGTCGCCGGCGGCGGATCTCCCCATCGAGGCTGCGCTCCTCGCGCAGGCGATCCGCCGCCTCCTTCCGCGAGATCACCGTCTCGCAGAAATTTAAACTGCCCCTAAACGAAAATTAGTTTACGTCATAGATTTATGGTATAATTGATTACTGGCATTACTTACTGCCATAAATATTATAGTACAAAAATCACTCATCGACATTGTTTCTATTAAAATAATGTAATATTCAGGGAGTAATCCAAGAAGAATTATGGCCAGAGTCTTGGAGCTATATATGGTCGGTATATCATACTTTTTTTTTTTTTTAGGGTGGGCTGCGGTCGGCGCGCCTCCGCACCACTCCGTCCGGGGCAACAGAGGGGCTTAAGCACGCAACTCCCGCAACCCACCCGAATACCACGTCGCCTTCGTCGTTGGGCCGACCACTGGAGCAGGGTTACTTGTCATCAGTGGTCGACCCGACGGAATAGCCCTCCCCCTCGGGGAGGACGTCGGTCTTTCCTCACGCGGTCGGCCTCTCAGCGGGTGACGGACTAATCCCCGGTCACGTCAACCGCGGCCTCGGCTAGGGCGGCATTGCACGCAGGTACTCCCGCCTGCGCTGCCCCAGTCGCCGGTGGCGGGTCGCATCATCGAGGCTGTGCTCCTCGCGCTCGCGACCCGCCGCCTCCTTCTGCGAGATAACTGCCTCGCAGAAGGCTGCCACCGCGTCTCAATTCCTGATGCTGCCGAGCATCTCCCTAGCGATGGTTGGCAGCGTCAGGTCTGCACCGATGATTGCGACGAGTTCACGACGCGGCTCTGCCCAAGCGGCACAGACCTCGAGCGTCTGCTGCGCCGTGTCCTCGTCGCAATCGCAGTGGTGGCAGGACGGAGTTCTCTCCCTCCTAGCGACCCTGTACAGGTACTTGCCGAAGCATCCGTGCCCCGTCAAGACCTGTACGAGTCGGAAGGAGAGCAACCCGTGCCGCCTTTCCAACCACTGCATCAGCACCGGCCGGAAGGCCTCCACGGTCCAAACACCGTATCGAGGCCTCTGCAGTCGGTCTGCCCAACGGGCGATGACGTCCCGGCGGGCGTCGACGCGCTAGGTGGTGAGCTCCTTCAAGGAAACAACACCGCTCCCCCCGCGCACCCCCGACACCCGCCGATACAAGTCGGCGAGCATTTCCGCCTCCAGAGTGTTGGAGCTATAAGCATAATGGTTTTCATTAAACTTAGGTACGTGTACTTAGATAAAATTTTGTCAGTGCTACTGTTTTAATGCACCGAAATAAAATAGTTTAATATCGGTGGCCAACTGCGTCTGATGGCGGGGTAGAAGTGGCCATGGTTGAATAGGCAGGAGAAGATCCCCCATTCGCAGTGAGCACCGCATCCATGCGACGAGAGAGTCACTCAGGGCAGGGAATATGCCAAAGACTAAACTGCCTAGTCTATCACTAAGGTTATTAGCTAGATGCGCTCTCGGCATTATTACTACACTTTAGAATACATAAGGAAACAATCCTTACTAATATTATAAATGCGAAAGTAAGGATGTTTGTTTGTTTGTTACGCTTTCACGCTTAAAACACCAAACCGATTTCAAAAATTCTTTCACCGATGGAAAGCTATAATATCAGGGAGTAACATAGGCTATATTTTATCCCAGTATTCCCGCAGGAATGGGAACTACGCCGCGGGTAAGGCGACTGAAAACGAAGCAAAGTAAGGGCGGGTTGCTAGTTAAATATAAATTTGTCAATCTGCATAGTGAAATTGAATAGTAAATGGAAATGTTTGTATTATTTCCTAGAGAAAACGGCGACTTTCCAACTTGGCAATAAAACGCCAATGAAATATTTTTATAGTTTGTCTATACACTACAGCCAAAGGAAACGCCTTTTTTAGTTTTGTACGTTTGATTTCTGTAGGTGCTCCGGAAGCTGTCACAATTTCATGCATCGCGATTGCTTTTCGTGACTGCATAAAGAATAAATAGGAAAAAGCTTAGTATTTGTTCCTCTGGCAAAATGGAGTAGTATTTTTCGTAGAGTTTTGTGCACACACTGAATGTATGCTTTATAAATTGTACCGTGATGGAGTAAGAATACAAATCACCACCCCTTTCCATGCCCATGGATGTCGTATATGACGACTAAGGGATTACAATGTGCAGATAATCTATGCAAGAGATGGCAAACTCGAAATAAAACCGTATATCAATCCATTTTATTAGCCTCGTATAGTAGGCCATTTCTATTCCATTGTGGAGACGGTACCATCCCAGCAGTTGGACGTAAATGAGCTGAGATGATGATATAAATTTATAGGAGATAGAACACTACTGCTACTATACGTTAAATGAAAGAAAAACGCATTATTACATAAGAAGACGTCATTATAATGTCAAGTGGTGTATAGTGTAGGTAAAACTCTTTTTCGTAAGTTGAATGCTGCATAGAATAAGACATTTTTTTTGGGGTGGGTTACGGTCGGCGTACTCCTCGCTTGACCCAGAATAAGACGTTATGGTTGATCGTCGCCTTTCTTTTTGTGAAATTATAGAGTCCTTGAATCCAGCAATTATAATTAAATGTGTTTCCTTATTTAACCATTCATGATAGACAACAGTAAGGCACTAAATCTGTAGCATTGTAACTTACCTAAGTAATGATAAAATTGTCCTTGTAATATCAAGAATGAAGAGTGACTATCCTCTTTCGTTTCGCAAGATAGATATATGATAGTAAAATGAAATAAGGAATTATGCTGGATTAATCCGTGTGGTGACAAAGTATGAAAATAATTCACCACCCCCTTATCTTACCCGTGGGTGCACGTCTGACCACGCGTGGTATAAATAGGTCAATTTTTCTGCTCTTGTGGAGTCCATCCGACGTCCTCGTCACGTCCTCGACGAAGAGGACGACATTATCACACTCGCTCAACAAAGAGCCTACACGGCCCGCGAGGCCTTAACAAATAAATATCCGCGGTTCCGCCCTCGCCGTCGAGGTGCGAAACCGCGCCGCGCAAAAGTCACTACTAAAAACGTGGGCACGCCCACTTTGCCTCCAGCGACGCCCCAAGCCGAGGTCCGTTCCCCACAGGGGGAGCCCTTGGGCGATGTCGCTTAGCATACTTTTCTCCGGGTTGAGAGCCCTCAGCGCTCACCCATAGTCCGCGTCAAGCTGTCAAGGCCATCTGCGGCCAACAGCTGTACACACACAAAAAAAAAAAAAAAAAAAAAAAAGCTCTTGTGGAGGGGCTTGAGGATAACAGTGGGAGGTATATGAGCTAAAATAATGATGATGATGAAATTAAGGAATCATTTGTTTACAACTGCCTGCCAAGAAAGAGCTATGTTTTTGGCGGTATCTTCTGTTTGTTTCTTGGAATTTCTTTATTAACTCGTATCTTCCAAACGGCTGGATGGAACAAGATTGAGAATAGAAAATAAATTAATAAATAAAGTAAGGGTTTACTTTATTTTACATTACAAACATTACAAACTATATTATGGACCCCTGCAAAGCTAATAAACCAAGTCGATGCCTACCTTGAGGTGGGATTTAGGCGACTGGCTCTCCTACGTGGAGTAATGAATGATAAATTGCTACTACTCAAATATTGACGTCCTCTGCGAGAGTAGTAAACCTCGAGCGAGCTCTACATTTTCTACCCATAGCAATAATTGCTATAGGTAGAAAATTGTCACCTTAGCAATAGGCACTAATAATTTTCTGTCATACCACTATCAATTTTCTACCATATCTGTGGCTCATACTAAAATAAAATAATATTTAAAAAGTAAACTTGCAGCGACGCCAATTAATAATAATACACGAACTATGTGAAACCGTTATTCTTCGCACGTCCGGTTCGCAATTAGCTGAGTACGTATACTCGTACTAGTTCGTTTTATATTTCCAAGATAACTGATATTCTGACTTCAGCGTAATACTGAGGGTGTGTCTTATTTTGCTTTATATACATATTTTCTTAATTTATAAGCTAATAACGACCAAGTATCTGCTTGGCCCGGTCACCCTGACATCTGTACTTACTAACAGAAAAAGTGACTATAATAACGAAACTAAACTTTAGCATAATTCCTGATATGACTTGTATCACTATTTAAGCTCACATACGTCCCACTACTAGGCTCGAACCTATTCCATAATAGGAGGGGAATTGACCTACTATATCACACTGGTCAGACGCGTTGTTATAGGGTTTTATTACGAGTTTCCCTTCTCTCAGATGTTATATGTATATCATACGCCTTAGTTGTCTTTTACGACACCCATAAGCAAGAAAGGGGATGAATTGTACTCTTTCTCCGATATCATACGGGAAAAAAAACGAAAAAACATTTTTTTTAATAACTTCACATAGATACCAGACTCATAATGCTTTGTGCAATGTCATATAGGTAATGTAAAATAGGGACAATGCTTTACGAAGCGAAAATTAATCATTTGTCTCTTTTTAAGAGACAATATTCTATATTTAGCGCCGGGTACTGTATCATTTCAAAACGTTTAATTTTAATTGTATAGAAAATATGAAGATTGCCTCAAGTTACTAAAATATACTACTACTAATAATAATAATAGAAATAACGAGGTAAAAATGCAGCAGTAAAAAGATTTACTATTATCTTTTGTTCTTTGCTTTTCATGACATATAACGTGCATAAATTCTAAACTTTTGTTCTAAAGCTCTGGAGTAAAATTTTTCATAAAAATGATAGCATATTTACCGTGGCTTTATTCTTTCAAGTGTGGTATTTTGACACAAAGGCAGAACTATTTCGTAAATGTTCTTTTAAATATTTTACAGCCCTGCGAATGTAAAATTTTGCAAACGGCCACTACCACTAGTATTTGCGATATTAAATTACTAGCAACCCACCCTCGCTTCGCTTCGGTTTCAGTCGCCTTGCTCGCGTAGTTCCCGTCCCCGTGAGAATACAGTTGTAATTGGGTGACTTTATTTTGGCTATTTTCTTCTTCTTGGTAATTAAACATTTTGTTTAGATGTGATGTTATGAGCTTACGAGTATGTTAGTCTTCTTTCACGAGACCCAGGGGATAAGAAAACTAAATTGTGTTTTTACTTCATCCGCTTTTTTACTTTCCACCGGCAGTTGGACGTAAACTACTTCAACGTGGCCATGCTTGGCAGACTGACGGGTAATCACGGTTGGCTGCCAGCAAAATTCCGTCTTTTCTGTTAATGATCCTACAGCTGGTTTTTACTAGTCCACAGGAAAGTAAAAGATGAAGACTTATTGAACTTCATCATACGGGAAAAGTATTACTGAAATTCTGTATTACTGAAAAAAGCATCCACATATTATAATATCTTAATTATACCGACAACTGTGTGGTGGCAGCTACAAATACTACAAACCCTTAAATTGGCCGTGAGTGTCGTCGAATACGACTAAGAGTTTTACATGGGCTCACTTCATCTGATGCCGTCTGGACATTTTTTTTTTTCAAAGTGACGTCAAGGCAGGTGGCCTATCATAAAAAAAAATTGCTAATAGTTTTTGTAGTACTATGAAAGGAGAGTGCATATTGAGTACACCAAGGTTATAACCAAGTACCTTGAGGACATCAAATAATTGAAAATATCTGGTTGACCGAGCTTCGCTCGGAATATTTTTGTCGAATTTATTTAGATATATATTAATAAAAAATAATAAATAAATAATGTAAGTTATATAAAAAATTACAAAAAGAGAATAATAATAACACCGAGATTCGAACCGACTGTTTGAATGCTAAAAAAAACAAAATTAGAACCTGTCAACTTCCCATCTGAGCTATCGTAACTCATGACGTTGACAACGAAATTTGAATTCATATTCTTTTAAAATTTAATATCATTGTTTGTTTTGCTAAAAACACGGACAAAACAACATTTTCTATAAATAAAACCTAGCTAGATCGATTTTTTGGACCAGAAACCTCTAGTATGCCAAGTTTCAACAAAATCGTTGGAGCCGTTTCCGAGATCCTGAATATATATATATATATATAAGAATTGCTCGTTTAAAGATATTAGATAAGAGCAGGAAGCTGCCGAGAATTCCATTATAGTTAGCCAGTGAAATATCAAGACGAGATGATATTCTTGAGGAGACTAACGTGTAATAGTAAATGTTAAGAGCGTTAATGGTTATAAATGCTAATTTAAGCTGTTTACTGATTTAATTTATTCCATGCAGTGACGGTGTAAAAATTCAATTCAGAACTCCTTATCTTGCCCGTGGGTATTGTAAAAGACATGGGGTAACACGGGATGCCTTAGTAGTCTTTTACGACACCCACTAACAAAAGCAGGTAAATTGTATTCCCACTCCGTCACCAGAAGTAATAATCCTTATTCTTACTAATATTATAAATGCGAAAGTTTATTTTTTTTTTTATTGCAAACGGTGGCAAACGAGCAAACAGTACACCTGATGGTAAGTGTTGCTGCCGCTCATGGACCTTTACAAGGCCGTTGCCTACCGCGAAGAAAGCGAAGGGAGTGTGAATGCGTGCATTGAGGCTCGGTGATACCAAGGGCACCACCAAAACCCTCCACACGCAATCACCCTCAGAAAAATGGGCTTCCGGCTCTCTAGCTCACCGAACGAAGCGCAGTAACAAATTGCTACTACTCAGACGTCGATTTTCTGCGAGAGCATGGTACTGCCCCGGACGGACCGGCCCGCGGCTGTAGACAGATAACTGTCGACAGTGTGGTCCTACCACTCCTATTTGCTACGCTTTCACGCTTAAACCACTGAACCGATTTCAAAAATTCTTTCACTAATGGAATGCTATAATATCAGGGAGTAACATAGGTTATATGTTAACCCAGTATTCCCACGGAAACGGGAACTACGCGGGTAAGACGACTGAAACCGAAGCGAACGGCGGGTTACTAGTAATATAATAAATATCTCTATAATAATGTTTTACCAAAGAATATTGGAAGATAATGTGATACACACATTCAAAGATAATATGGCTTACAAAACTCTCTTACAATAAAATACTAAATATTTTGTGGTTTTTAAAAAATATCGCCTTAGTTACACACAAAATAATTCTCAACAAAATGTCAAAACCAAATCCACTCAGTGATAAAAGTAGATGCCAATACTAACCCGACGAACAGAGATTGTCAGCAAAAAAGTCTCAATTTCTTTTCCACAGCCCGCGGTTGCGGAAAATCCAATCTGTGTACTCGCGTTTTCATATACAACATAAGTACATCAATGTGAAAATTGTCAAGGTTTAAAAAAGAACCAGATCGTCAAAATGTGATTTCACTATATAAAAGAGGGAAAATCTATATACATAAAAGAAAGTCGTGTTAGTTACACTATTTATAACTGAGAACGACTGTACCGATTTGCCTGAAAATTGGTGGGGAGGTAGCTTAGACCCAGGAGATGGACATAGGATACTTTTTATCCCGTCGACCGGGTTCCCGTGGGACGTGACATAAAATGTCAAAGAGAATACAAGTCACTAGGAAACGTGGTATATCAAAAACGCATCTGACATGTAATAGCAAAACGCAAATGACAGCTAAACTTAATTTTGTCTATAATTAAGTATGGTTGAAAATTTGATATATAATTTTTTTCAGAAATCAATAATCAGTAATTTGTATTCTCTTTGAATCTTTATTAACAATGCCGCGACCAATACGATCGAATGTTTCCCGACAAAGATGTAAATGGTTTTAGAGACTATATTTTCGGAAATTTAGAAAATATATTTACGAAAAAAAATATGGCGGTACCAAGTTCGCCGGGTCAGCTAGTTGAAAATAAATTTTCGCACTACGTTCTAATACATAAAAATCAAATTATGTAAAATAATATGTAAGTACATACTCAAAACTTTGAACATGTTTTTAAAATATTTGTTAACGTATCAGATACGAAGAAAGTTCGCGTATTCTCTTAACACAATCAAAACTTGGTTTTGTGATTCAAGTTATTAAAGTAGCGCGCTATCATTTAATATATGTACTTTCCAAGTTCTCTTACAATATTTTAAGAGATTCTTTGAAACTTCCAATATTATACTTGAACAATTCTTCAACACTCATCACGGTTCTGTTGAAGTACTTTTCACATAAGTAATACTCTGTCTCTTTATTAATATGGTTCATTATCATCATCGCAGCCCACATACGCCCCACTGTTGAGCTTGGGCCTCCTCCACAATGGGAGCGAATTAGACCTACTATACCATGCTGGTCAGACATGCTGGTATAGAGTTTCATTTCGAGTTTTCCTTCTCTTGCACAGATCTTATGTGCATATTATATTCCTTAGTCGTCTTTTACGACATCTACGGGCAAGATAGGGAGTGGGGAATTGTATTCTTACTCCGTCAGCACATGTCAAATTTATAGGGTTAATTTTTATAATTTTTACGTCAAATATTTCTATGAAGGGAACTAAAAATATAGTTTATTAGCTACAGATACAATAAATTATGTTATATGATATGATATTTAGTAGAGCAATGCATATTTTAGGCAACTGCATATTTTAGGCAACAACAACCAATAGGACCACACTGTTGACAACTAGTGGTAGGACCACACTGTCGACAGTTATTTGTCTACAGCCGCGGGCCGGTCCATCCGGGGTAGTACCACACTGAGCAGAAAATCGCTCTCGCAGAAAATCGACGTCTGAGTAGTAGCATTTTGTTACTGTGCTTCGTTCAGTGAGCGAGAGAGCCGGAATCCCAACTTTCTGAGGGTATTCGCGTGTGGAGGGTTTTGATGGTGCCTTTGGTATCATCGAGCCTCAATGCACGCATTCACACTTTCTTCGTTCACTTTCTTCGCGGTAGGCAGCGGCCTTGTAAAGGTCTATGAGCGGCAGCAACACTTACCATCAGGTGTACTGTTTGCTCGTTCTCCACTGCTTGCCATAAAAAAAAATGAACCAAAACCTCAAGCAATATATTATAATACTAGCAACCGGCCCTGGCTTCGCTTCGGTTTCAGTTGCGTTACCCGCGCAGTTCCCGTTCTCGTGGAAATACCGGGATAAAATATAGCCTATGTTACTCCCTGATATTATAGCTTTCCATTGTCGAAAGAATTTTTGAAATCGTTTCGGTGGTTTAAGCGTGAAAGCCTAACAAACAAACAAACTTACTTTCGCATTTATAATATTAGTAGGGATAATATTTTACTTTCACTTTAATTAGAAGCACAGTGCTGTACTAATCCTATGATAATAAAATATAGTAACCAATAAGTACACATTCAATAACACGCGATGCATACATAATCATACAAGATGGAACAAAAAAAAATACAGGATTCCCGATCGCTATAACTAGTCCATTATATGCAGAGGATTTAAATGTCAATGCATCTTAGTTTACAGCGGTTCCTTTCGCAGGGAAGACGTTTTATTATTTTACTTATAATACTTAGACTTTTTCAATGCAATTCACCACCCTCTCTCTTGCCCGTGGGTGTCGTAAAAGAGCACTAAGGTATAACATCTATGCAAGAGATGAAAAACTTGATACAAAAGAATATGTCAACACGATGACGCTGGTCAGACAGCAGGGTAAAGCAGGTCAATTTCCCTCCCAAAATGGAGGAGGCCCGAGCCTAACAGTGGGACGTATATGGGCTGAGATGATGATGTCGACTTAGATTTCAACATTTTCGATTTTACTTTTCTTCAATAAAAATTTGGGTATATGTATGCCATAGTAGTTTAAGTATGGACCTCCCATCCCGAGTGCCATGGATTTCCACATAATTCCATGGAACAATAATTTCAATCTTTGCTTGAAGTATAAAGTTTTCCAAGTCTGGGTGTAATTTTGAGTAAAACCCGTTCATTAAACCCCAAAGGCAGTGCTTAGGCACTTTTTCTTTTTTATACAGTACTCTAGTAGTCTCTCTAACTCTCAACAAAAACTAGCAAATTTTGCAGCAAACTCCAACAGCACTTTTTTATAAATAACTTTTTCTTTCAGTCCCATATAAGAACCCAGGACTTCACTTTATCATAATTTCAGCTCATATACGTCCGAATATTAGGCTTGCGCCTCCTCCGCATTAGGAGTGAAATTGACTGACAATACCACGCAAATCAGATGTGTTGATATAGGGTTTCATTTCAAGTTTTCCTTCTCTTGCGTAGATATTATATACTTACTTAATACTTTAGTCGTCTTTTACGATACCCACGGGCAAAGAGAGGGGGTAGTGAATTGTATTGAAAAATCTAATTATTATAAGCAAAATAATCAACCGCCTTCCTTGCGAAAGGAACTGCAGTAAACTAGGAGTATTATTAAACTAGTATTCTTACTTCCTCACAACAGGGACGCCTTCACTTAGGACCTTACGATAGGCAATTATATGCTTATAAAAAAAACCAGACAATATTTTATAACCATTTATGATATCTACAAGTTAAAATTGTTCATTCTACCAGAAACATTTAATCATTCCATAAAGTTTTGAACAGATACTTTAAAAGGTTATCAGAATTTTGCGGTTGGCAAACAGTAACGGCCAAAATCTTTAAATCGATTACTATCTAATAGTTAATAATCAAACATATACTAGATACTCGTCCAACATAATATTATCTTAACTGGAAAGACATACAATATTCATGAAATTATACTGCCTCATTTGGTGACGGTTTCCCGTGTGATGACGGGTTGAAAATTCTATAAATATTCACCCCTTGCCGGTAAAATAGGTTAAGGGAAAGCATGGCTTTACTTTATTGGGCAACTGATAACGACAATTAGATCCTCTTTACTCTAAAATTAAATCAACCCTAATCATCTTCATCATAACTTATATATATCTCATGATTATAATGATTTATGTGATATAGAGAAAGTGAATATATAGTTTTAATGAGTACAGTCTGCGTAGTGAGGGAGAATACAAGGTGTTAGTATTTACTTGCGTACATCGGCATCGAATAAAGTATGACAAAGAGAGGTAAGTATGTAGCATCGTGGGAAGAGCAAGTATTATATATTTCAACAGCTTGAAGTTTTAGCTCCTTACCAAAGGAAGTTTATGCAAAGTGATGTTTATTCATTGAAAGAAAAGGAACTTTGACATAACTCCATATAACGTAAGGAAAAAAAAAAACAAAAATATTCTACTAATATTATAAACGCGAAAGTTTGTGAGTATGTAAGTGAGTATGTTTTTTGCTCTTTCACGCAAAAACTACTGAATGGTTTTTGATGAAATTTCATAATAGTACAGCTTACATATCAGAATAACACGGGCTATAATTTATACCAATATTCCCACGGGAAGGGGAACTATGCGGGTAAAACCGCAGGGCACTGCTAGTATTTAAATAAAAATAGTTTAGATTATAATTGTAGATTTGTAAAGGCTACTTACATTAATAAAGGTGGCTAATTTGTAGCATTTTGCTAGTAGGATTTATTTGAAAATATTTGATACCCAGATAATATCTTATTATAATCTCATCTTAGCCCACTTACGTCTCATTGTTAGGCTTGAGTCTCCTCCACAGTAGGAAGGAAACTGACCTACTATAACCAAGCTGGTCAGACATGTCGGTATGGGGTTTTATTTAGAGTTGTCCTTGTCTCCCATAGATGGAATCTGTATATCATAGGCCTTAGTCGACTTCGTCCATATCCACTGGTAAGAAAGGGAGTGGTTTATTGTATTCTTACTCCGTCACCACACGGAGATACCTAATTATATAAACTGTAATTTCTTCATACCATTATACATTTTATCAATGAATATATGATAAAAAGCGGCCGTTAGCAGAAAACATTTCACTGTTACCTGAGAAAGTAATTTCATTAAACGATTCAGATTACAAATACAATTACAACTTAAGTTCAAATCAATTTTAATAAAATAAATAGAAAATTAAAAGCAACTTTAACCTGTTCATTATTTACGTTAT
The DNA here is from genome assembly GCA_032191425.1 of Lymantria dispar. Lineage (NCBI taxonomy): Eukaryota > Metazoa > Arthropoda > Insecta > Lepidoptera > Erebidae > Lymantria > Lymantria dispar. Next base: position 21,445,315 of record CM063452.1, on the reverse strand, counting down.
TTAATAACGCGTTTGACAAGTCTAGTATAATATAAAGATGAAATATTAGGCATTTAATTAAGACTAGTCTTTAAACTGAACAGTAATTGGATGTAAAAGACAGGCGGAATTAATTAACACTGTGAGTAATTGTGTATTAAGACAACAAAGTAGTTAGACGTGTATCATTTTTCATTGTATAACTATTTTATTTTCCGTGTGGTGATGGAATAAGAGATAGAAAACGCGAAATCAATTGTGGAGGTGGCTCGAGTCGAATAGTAGGAGATATATGACCTGAAATGATGATGATGACGGAGTAAGAATACAATTCACCATCCCTTTTCTTGCCCGTGGGTGTCGTTAAACATGACTAAGCGTTAATATGCTATATGCATATTAACGAATATTATATTAAATTTAATTATATTAAAAAATATATGCTATGCACACTATGCACATTTAGACAGAGATCTGATCAGTCTGAATAGCGTAGCGTAAGTAAATTTTCCTCCCATTATGGCGGAGGCTGAAGCCCAACAGTGGAACAGCTGTGATGATGATGAACGCTTTTATACAAAGAAAAATAAAACCGTTACTGGTTGTAAAACAACACACAGCATATGATAATTCACAACAGACAGCATATGATAATTCCATCAAATCGATAATATACATAAATTAAATAGCTTTTGTGAGATTAGCTCATATTTCTGCTTTTTTGATGCGAAAAATCTATAGGCGAGGGTGGACCTGATCTTTGGTGTGGCGTTAAGAGCCATTTCGCGTTTACGCTCGAAATTCTCTGATTTTGGGCTCTTAATCTACCGTCGTAAGTAACATCTAGATATTAATGAATACATATTAAAATGGGCCAATCTTTCGTATTGACGATTAATTTAGCACTTTTTCTAAAAGTCAATTGTTCGATCCATAGTAGCCCATCTCCCACAACCATTTTACTGGAAAATCGCCTCAGAGTCAATTTCAGAGCCCTGTATCTATGAATAATATTTATATTTTAGGCCACAAAAAATATAGTAAAGATCAGAAATATACTCTTATTGCCATTTAATTTAACACATTCTTAATTTTTTATATCGTTAATCAGAAAAAAAAATAAAACTCTAGGGCGATTTTTAAATTTTGCATTGCTTTTTTATTGCCTATTTTATGGCGTTAAAATAATAAAATTATTCTAAATTAAATTACACATTAAACTATGATTTTTGGAGAATCGAATTCTACAGTTATGTTGAAAATCCTTGTATGCAATTAATTGTAGTTAATTATTGAATATTAGTCCAAATTACAATAAATTACGATACACAAGCGGGCACCGATTAGTACGGTGCGAGCACCCGTTGAGGGTGGACTTATGTCACTTGTTCCTGCGTCCCGATTCAGTGCATTCGTATTCTAAAATCATTATTATACTGCAATTACATAGTTTTGATACATTTCGTATTTTGTCATAAGTTAAGATTTTTTACTATCAAGTATGTATGATTTACGTACGATGTACATGTATGTAGGTATGTAAGATTTGATCGGAATAAGAGTACGAATCTGATCCGATTGCGGCAAGGCATGAGACAGGGATACGACATCTCTCCCAAACTGTCCACCACTACACTGGAATATGTCTTCAAGCTCTAATATTGAGTCGGACTCGGCATTAACATCAACGGCAAATACATCACTCATCTTCGATTTACAGTAATATCGTCTTTTTTTTTATTATTGCAAACCGTGGCTAACGAGCAAACAGTACACCTGATGGTAAGTGTTGCTGCCGCTCATGGACCTTTACAAGGCCGCTGCCTGCCGCGAAGAAAGCGAAGGGAGTGTGAATGAGTGCATTGAGGCTCGGTGATACCAAGGGCACCACCAAAACCTTCCACACACAAACACCCTCAGAAAGTTAGGCTTCCGGCTCTCTCGCTCACCGAACGAAGCGCAGTAACCAATTACTACTACTCAGACGTCGATTTTCTGCGAGAGCGTGGTACTACCCCGGACGGACCAGCCCGCAGCTATAGACAGATAACTGTCGACAGTGTGGTCCTACCACTCTTGAATTATGGCAGAATCCATGGAGAACCTTGGCACCATGCTCAACGATCTCAGTACGACATCCCAACTCGCGGGTTTACGAATGAACATGAACACGACGAAAGTCATGTCAAATCCCCATGTCATTCCTGTACCGGTCCTAGTTGCGAATGCAATTGTCGTAGTTATCGATCATTATGATTAACTTGGACAAACAGTTCAGTTGGGTAGGTCAAATTTCAAAAAAGAGGTCAGTCGATGAATCCATATCGGCTGGGCAGCGTTCAGAGAACTTAAGAAGATCTTAAAAGGATCATCCAACATACCTCAGTTTCTCAAAACATATATCTTTATCCTGTGTATGTCACCAGTGATGACTTTCGGCACGAAAATATGATCCTTAAATGTGGGCCTCATAACCAAGTTCAGTCGCTCAGCGTGCTATGGAGCAAGCTGTGCTCGGAATTGCTCTGCGAGATAGAATCCGATATATATTTGAGGTGTTGATTATGATTACACAGATTTCTCCTGGCTAAATGTCTACATTTTTAAATTTTCATTGAGAAATGTTTTCGAGATTTCTTCTCCTAACAAACTAAACTAGTACTACTTTCAAAGTATAAGTAGATCCCATTCTTACATAATTGCGGGCGAAGATTTTTGTTGTCTTATTTCAGGCATGGGACGCAAGGACTGCGTGATAAATCTGGTGGATTGTGGCCCAACTCAGTGCTCAAGAAAATTATAATATAGAAAAATGTCTTTTTATAGACTAGGATTTTTTTATTTAGGGGCAACACCAGATGCATTGTACAGTGAAGGATTAGTGGAAGTGAAATGTCCAACCTCGCTATTTGATAATGATCCTGATACTGTCTGCCAATCTTAGAACACGACTGGTATTACTGGTTTCAAGGCCAATTGCACATAGCGAAATCTTATGTGTATTTGCTATATGGACTGGTCCTCATTTTCTATTGAAAGTAGTCAGTAGAAAAAGACGACCTTTTGGCAGGAGATAATGCTATCCAAATAAAATATACATTTAGCATTTAATTGACAAGTGTTTGTTTTTATGGTAATTGTTATTATATATTTTACATAACATACTTATTTGCGTTTTCTTATTAATCTAACAGAAAAAATTCATTAGACAATTAAAATAAGTAACTTATTTTCTTACAATTAATCTTTTATCAAATCACATCACGTTTACGGCTCAAGACTACTTTGTCTATCTCGACCCCCGCGTTACACGCGCATCTGTAGTTAGCTACGCACACATAAACATTTCTGCAGTCTTTTACCTAAACTCGAGCGTAATCATTTTGCGAAATGGCTCTTAACGCTACGCCCGGCGTATATATGTAAATTTATGTAACGAAACTATACCCTGTTTTAGAATTTTGTACAACGCCATCTATTCAGCTCAAAATAAATTATTAATCTAAACAGATACCTATAGTGTTTATTGAAAATAAAGAAATAATGTTTATTGAAAAAAAATCCTGAGTGACGGCTCCCTTTTTAACTTATTTTATAAATGCAGGCTTTCGAAATTTTGTCTTGCCTGAATTTGTTGAGTTGTTTAAACCTGAGTTTGTTGAAATATTGAACGAATAATCATCATCACCCAGCTCTCATCCCAACTACTTGGGATCAACTCAATATGTACTCTTTTTTCATTATACACATTGCAATAGATTTGGCAATAATTTTAAGTTGGGTCTCCTGTCTGACATCAACGCTCCTTGGGAAAATAATTATTGACCTGATGGAATCAGATTGAATTGACCCAGGTCGATGAAAACTCTTCTTCTACGACACTCATGAGTAATTAAAGGATTGGTAGCATACGTAAACATCGTACAGTTTGAATACTGGACGATGGAGTAAGAATATAATTCACCACCCCCTAACTTACCCGTGGGTGATCGTACGAGACGACTAAGGGATATAAAACGCATATAACATCTATGCGAGAGAAGGAAAGCTCGAAATAAAACCCTATACCAACACGTCTGACCAGCGTGGTATAGTAGGTCAATTACCCTTCCATTATGGAGGAGGCCCGAGCCCAACAGTGGGACGTATATGGGCTGAGATGATGATGATGATGATGACTACTATTTATTACCTTGGTTATCTGGCTATTCTCCTACGAAAAGCAAGTACCGACGTATAATGGGTAATTTTAATGTCATCACATGCCCAATTATTGCTTAATATCTGGTTGACCGAGCTTTGCTCGGTATAATTTTTTTTTCGTATATTGTATTTTTGGCGAACTTATTTAGATATATATTAATAAAAAATAAAATGATAAAATAATGAAATAAATATCAAAAATTACAAAAACACAATAATAATAACACCGAGATTCGATCTCACGCCGTTTGAATGCGACTGGACAACTTTCCAACTGAGCTATTGTCACTTGACGGCGACAGCGAAATTTAAATTCCTATTCTATTAACATTTTATGGCATTGTGTTGATTAGCTATAAACACCTACAAAACAACAATTTCTATAAATAAAACCTAGCTCGATCGATTTTTTGGTCCCGAAAGCTCTAGTATGCTAAATTTCATAAAAACCGTTGTAGCCGTTACCGAGATTCGGAATATATATATACAAGATTTGCTGTTTTAAAGATATAAAATAAAAGTCTAGTTCATTACTTACTATAATAAAATTTAATTACTAATCATTTGATAAGTGATAAAATGACTTCATATTATAAAAATCACCAAATAACATAAGTAATTGTTAAACAGGATAAATGTTTGAGTTATTACATTTTCCTTTCAACCTTCGTTACCAGCGCTATGATAGTAATCCGATTTGTTGTCTAACGGAGAATATATGACGGCATTAATATTATATTAGCACAATATTGTAAAACAAAGCTTTTATTACGTAATAACTTACAATAAATCTTCGAAGACAAATGAATCAGTAATGGCTGTGCATAAATCATGATTGTACTATCGATATTTTACGTATTATAATGTATATAATATAAAGCAACGATTTCATAAATTCTTATAGAGTAAAGGAATTACTATAGGCGCGGATCTATCGTCTAGGGTTTTATACCAGTTTATAAAAATTAAATGACTAACTTTTTATTTAATGACTACCTTTTTTCTTACGTATCAGTTTTGGATCACAGATTTCAGATTTTAATTGTGAATATTGTCAACAGTCTAGTTGTTGCCTACAGTAACAAAAGGCGATGGCTTTTAAGAACTGAAATGAGGAAGAGTAGGGGTGGAGTTTGGCTACTCCGGCATTCTCGCCACATCATTCCTTGGCTTATTACAAAAAAGAAAATGTGTGAAAAGTGTGTAAAAAATATAGATGAAAATAACATTTTACGCATAATCAAAAAGTGGATTATTTAATTTGAGGCAACTTTCCCGTCTTATTACAAGGCACTTTTCTCTTTAAGTTAAGAGTGAATAGACTTATAAAGTTAGAGCTTTTCAAATTCCAACATTACATTATTACTCATTAAATCCATTTCAATAGGAGTACTATTAACTAGAACAGGAATGGATATTAATTTTGAAACGTAGTAAATAATAATTTAAATAATAATAAACGTATTTATTCATCCATCTATCCTTCAGACTGGAGACGTCCACTGTTAAACATAGCCTTAAAATTTATTGATTCATATAACCTCAGATCCCCTAATAACCTCTGACGTTTACGCGAGTGCTCACCGTCCGCCTGAGGGCTCTTTTGTGGCGTCCACAGAGAGCCATGGCGATCAGACCCATACGCAGATACTGCACGGTGGCGTCGCCCGGGACAGAATGGATGGCATGTGTGTTGACTATAGCCCACCCAAAACAAAAATACTTGAATTCACAAGCAGCAACTGTTTATGAGAAACTGTTATTCCAGTCTTTTTTTTGGGCGACAGATTATGGTATCGTCACAGTCTCGATCCATCCAAGTCAATGGAGGGGACAGCGTGCAATTCCATAACCTGCCATGGGCGTACCCCTCTAACGCCATGTGTGCGGGCTACCGGTATCTGTTCCTTTCCATCGGTGACTCGTCCAGAGAGGTTACCCTTTCGGGTACCTCGGTACCCGGGTACCCGGTATCAAATTGCTAATAAGTCAATAGGTACCTGTTACCTTTAGAATTTATTGCTACATTAATTATTATCTACTAGCAATCCGCCCTCGCTTCGCTTCGGTTATAGGTTATAGTCGTTTATGGTATAGATACCAATAAATAAAATTGGAGTGTCTGTTTGTAATGTCAAAATAATAAGCTTTTTTTATGCTCACACGGTTATTTGCACGACACCTATGCCTAAAATAGCAATTAAAAATTTTTTGTCTGTCTGTCTGTCTGTTTGTTCCGGGTAATCTTCAAAACGGCTGGACCGATTTCAAAAATTCTTTCACCAATGGAAAGCTATAATATCAGGGCGTAAACTAGGCTATATTTTATCCCGGTATTCCCACGGGAACGGGTACTACGCGGGTAAACCTATAACCTATAACCGAAGCGAGGGCGGGTTTGCTAGTCTATATCAATAAATAAAATTGGAGTGTCTGTTTGTAATGTCAAAATAATAGGCTTTTTTCATGCTCACACGGTTATTTGCACGACACCTATGCCTAAAATAGCAATTAAAAAATTTTTGTCTGTCTGTCTGTCCGTTTGTTCCGGGTAATCTTCAAAACGGCTGGACCGATTTCAAAAATTCTTTCACCAATGGAAAGCTATAATATCAGGGCGTAAACTAGGCTATATTTTATCCTGGTATCCCCACGGGAACGGGAACTACGCGGGTAAAACGACTATAACCTATAACCGAAGCGAAGCGAGGGTGGGTTGCTAGTTAATAATAAAAATGTAAACTACAACACTCGCCTACCAATCTCTCTATAACAGTGCCTATTTTCAAATAAGCAAATCACATGTGGTTTTGAATAATAAAACTCGTATACTCACGCCATTAATATTTTATTGGAGAAAACAGCTGCTTTCACAAGAGAATTTGTAGGATCAAACTCGTAAATTATTTCAACGTTTCATCTTAATACATCTTGTAAGCGTATGTGGCAAATATATGCATAATATAATAATGTTAATTAAGTAATTATTATATTAAAATGTCTAAGAAGTACCCAAACGATTTATTAATAAAAAAAAAACGATATTCATTGATGAAAAGTTCACAATGATATAGCGTAATCTAAAAGCTGTGTAGTGACGGCTACGAATATTACGAATGTATTAGTAATGTAAGGGACATTGCTCGGCGCGTCGTAAAAGGCGAATAATACGACGACTTTTCATCGACCTGGATCATTCCAATCGTCGTCAGGTCCACAAATACATTCCCAAGGAGCGTTGACGTCAGACAGGCGGCCGGTCATAAAATTATTACCAAAATTTTTCTAATACGTATTATTCCGTGTGGTGATGGAGTAAGAATACAATCCATCTTGCCCGTGGATTCCGTAAAAGACGATTAGCTGTTATAATATGCATATAACATCTATACAAGAGAAGGAAAACTGGAAATAAAACTCTACGATAACCTGTCTGACCAGCATGGTATAGTAAGGTCAATTTCCCTCCTATTGTGGAGGAGGCTAGAGCCCAACAGTGGGACGTATATGAGCTTAAATTTTGATGAAAATGATGACTATTAAAACAGAGTATGTAATATTGCATCGACTCCCAGTAATTAGGATAAGGGGAGGGTAATGATAATAGTGATAATAGCGTAATCTAATATTAGCCGGCACAAATTTAGCAGCGTTTGTAACTAGCTATATCAATTATAAACTCGTGCATTCTACCTTATGTGAACGTAGATGTATGCAAATGGTTTTGGCTAGTGCTAACATCATTAAGGTTTGCTTTGCAACCGGTACATCGGCCACTTTATGCAAGCTTCACTCCAAATAGAATTGCTGCTAATATTGCCACAACTGTTCTAGATGACAGCTAAATAAAAGTTTAACTACACTTGGAGATGTAGTCTATAATTTTATATACTTTTTTATTTATCTAAGAATGATAAACAGTTACACATAGTATGTTAACAATAGTGTTAGAAAAAAAAACAGATAAGTAAATGAATAAACAACAATGTCATCCTTAGATAACGAAGTTATTAAAATGAAATGATGACATAAAATGAACCAATAAACAGATGACGAGCAGATGCTGCACGTCGGTAGCAAGTAACTTACTGTGGGATCTTTTTGTTGCTGTTGATGGCAAGCGAGCAAACAGTATATCTGATGGTAAGTGATTCTGCTGCTCACCTTTGCCAAGCCACTGTTGATCGTGAAAAAAGTGAAGGGAGTGTGAATGCGTGGAATGAGGTTTGGTGTTGTTAAACGTATCAACAAAACTAACAACAGAAAGTTGGGCAAACACACTCAGAAAGTTGAGCTTTCGATTCTCCCACTAACCGCACGAAGTGCAGTAACAAATTGTTACTACTCAGATGTCAACTGCGAGAGTGTGATGCTACCCCGTACGAAACAACCAGCGGCTGTAGACAGAGGAAACAAATTGCCACTTTTCAGACGTTGACTTTCTACGAGAGTGTGATACTACCTCGGAGGAACAGGCCCCCGGCTGAAGACAGACGACTGTCGACAGTATAGCCTTGCTACATCTAAAGTATATATTAATTCGAGAACAATGATAGTGGTAGGACCACACTGTTGACAGTTGTCTGTCTACAGCCGTGGGCCGGTCCGTTCGCGGTAGTACTACACTCTCGCAGAAAATCGACGTCTGAGTAATAGCAATTTGTTACTGCGCTTCGTTCAGTTAGCAAGATAGCCGGAAGCCTGTCGGAGGGTGTCTGCGTGTAGTGGGTTTGGTGATTCCTTTAGTTTCACCGAACCACCGCACGTATTCACACTCCCTTCACTTTCTTCAGGGTAGGCAGCGGCCTAGCAAAGGTCCATGAGCGGTAGCAACATTTACTATCAGGTGCATTGTTTGCTTGTTTGCCACCGTTTGCAATAAAAAAAAGTTATATCGTTAAAGTATGATGTAACGTTACATTATTGTGAGTATTATACGTACAATATCTGGTTGACCGAGCTTTGCTCAGTATATTTTTATTGTATTTTTGCCGAATTTATTTAGATATATATAATAATAATAAAAAAAAATAATGAAAAAAAATATCATAAATTACAAAAACAGAATAATAATAACACCGAGATTTGATCCTACGCTGTTTGAATGCCAAAACAAAACAAAAAGAAAACTGGACAACTTCCCAACTGAGCTATGGACACTCTTGACAACGACGACGATATTCGAATTCATAATCAATAACATTTTATGTCATTGTATTGATTAGCTAAAAACACCGACAAAACAATATTTTCTATAAATAAAACCTAGCTTGATCGATGTTTTGGCTCTGAAACCTCTAGTATGCCAAATTTCATCAAAATCGTTGGAACCGTTTCCGAGATCCTGAATGAATATATATATATATATAATATATATATATGTCAGATGAGAACCTTCTTCAGCGTCGTTAGCACTCATCATAAGTCCTATTCAACTATGGGCGTCGGTGGGTAGTGTTGGATAGAAACAGCTTTAGAACAGAACTTTAAAATTATATTGACGATAACACTTGTTACAATACGGTATACACTTGTATACATTTTAAATAAAACTACTTTACGGATTTTATCGCGTTTGTATTTGATTTTTGATTACCCGACGTTTCGAACACTTTACAGCGTTCATGATCACGGGTGGACTAAGATGTCTCACGTCCAACAAGTCATCGTTACTGCAGAAAATTTTATAATTATACAGAAATTAGTTATTAAATATTGACCCACATTTTGATACAAAATTTATTGCCAGTGTAAGAAGAAAATGATTCTATATGAAAAAATTATATTGTTTATGGTTAGTAATAATTAAACATTAAAATTAATAGTAATTATATTTAAAAACTAACTAATAATCTAGTATACTACCACCGGATCGGAACACGGTTACACTGAGAAAGATCCGGCAAGAAAACTCAGGTAACATGATGCTAAATTAAAGTTAATTTTGAAGGCGGCTTACTTTATGTTACTAAAAAGGTTTTAATTTATAAAATTATCTTTAGTTATTATTATTGTGGGTCAAATCTATACAATATGAGCTCACGGTGTCTTGCAGTCTTGTGGTGGTCTTTTTGGATTTCTTTTTAATAATGTTTATAACAGGATCCCAGCTTGATGGTAACACCCAGCCATCCTCTCTATTGAAATTTTTGTGTTTTTTAATCTCAATAGCCTCGCGTACCATTCTAGGCAGGTATCGGTGTTCTTTTGCGAGGATTTGTGGTTTATCAAACCTGATGTTATGGTGGGCGCGGTCCTGGCTATGTTCACAGACTGCAGACCTAGTGTCCCGGCGGTGCTTCACTTCGGCTATGTGTTCTTTGATCCGAGTTCTTATGGATCTCTTTGTTTGTCCAATGTAAGAGAGACCACAGTCACAGTCAAGTTTATATACTCCTGCATCTTGTAAAGGGATCTGGCACTTGACAGGTGGTAAGAATTGGCTAATCCTCTTCAGTGGCTTAAAATAAGTTTTAATGGAAGAGCGTTTCAGGATGTAGCCAATCTTGTCAGTGACTCCTTTGACATAAGGTAGTATTGCAGGAAGGCGCTCAACTGTGGGTGGTTTCACTCGGTCTCTGCGACGGGGGCGAGGAACTGGCAGCTTGTTTGCACGTAGCACCTGCTTGACATGCTGCAGCTCCCCAGCCAGGTGTTCATCGTCACAGATTCCTCGTGCTCTCTGCAACAAAGATTTACACACGGTAGCTACCTGTGAAGGGGGATGATGAGAATCACCGTTCAAGTATCTGTCTGTATGTGTTGCTTTACGATACACTGTATGACTCAAGGTGTTATTAGGGTTACGTATAATCAAAATGTCTAAGAAGGCTAAAGAGTTATTTGACTCCAGTTCCATAGTGAATTGAATTTTTGGATTAATGGAGTTAAGATGGTTTAGGAATATGGTTATTTTGTCTGTGGGTAATATTGTGAAAGTGTCATCTACGTACCGCTTGTAGAACCTGGGTGTGACAGGTGAGCTTGATAAGGCCGTCTCCTCAAAGTCCTCCATGAATATATCGGCAACGACAGGGGAGACCGGCGAGCCCATAGCCACTCCATCTACTTGCTTGTAGAAGTCATCATTCCACATTAAATAGCCAGTTGTTAGGCATTGACGTAATAGTTCCGCATATCCCAATGGCATATTATTGTCAGATAGCTTCTTAGATATGGTTTTGATGCAATCCTCCACAGGTAGAGAGGTGAAGAGTGATGTGACATCAAAACTGACCATAGTTTCATTGTCAGCGAGATGTAGATCTTTAATTTCACTGACAAAATGGTAAGAGTCTTTCACAAATGCACTAGTGTGTCCTCGGAGTTGGGAGAGGACTTTCGCAACCTTCTGTGCTAATTTATAAGTCGGCGTGTCGATCTGACTTACTATTGGTCGCAGTGGTGCATTTGATTTGTGTATCATGGGCAACACATATAATTTAGGTGGTTTGACGCATGGTGGTATTAGATTTTTCACGTCTAGATGTAATGTATCGGAGTACTTTATTATTAGTTTCTTTGTGTTCTTTAGAACGACATTGGTGGGGTCTGTTTTGACCTTCTTGTACGTTGTTTCATCCGACAAAAGTTGGTTAATTTTATCATTATAATCCGACGTATTCATAACCACGGTCGCGTTTCCTTTGGGACCACCAATGTCGTTCTAAAGAACACAAAGAAACTAATAATAAAGTACTCCGATACATTACATCTAGACGTGAAAAATCTAATACCACCATGCGTCAAACCACCTAAATTATATGGGTTGCCCAAGATACACAAATCAAATGCACCACTGCGACCAATAGTAAGTCAGATCGACACGCCGACTTATAAATTAGCACAGAAGGTTGCGAAAGTCCTCTCCCAACTCCGGGGACACACTAGTGCATTTGCGAAAGACTCTTACCATTTTGTCAGTGAAATTAAAGATCTACATCTCGCTGACAATGAAACTATGGTCAGTTTTGATGTCACATCACTCTTCACCTCTCTACCTGTGGAGAATTGCATCAAAACCATATCTAAGAAGCTATCTGACAATAATATGCCATTGGGATATGCGGAACTGTTACGTCAATGCCTAACAACTGGCTATTTAATGTGGAATGATGACTTCTACAAGCAAGTAGATGGAGTGGCTATGGGCTCGCCGGTCTCCCCTGTCGTTGCCGATATATTCATGGAGGACTTTGAGGAGACGGCCTTATCAAGCTCACCTGTCACACCCAGGTTCTACAAGCGGTACGTAGATGACACTTTCACAATATTACCCACAGACAAAATAACCATATTCCTAAACCATCTTAACTCCATTAATCCAAAAATTCAATTCACTATGGAACTGGAGTCAAATAACTCTTTAGCCTTCTTAGACATTTTGGTTATACGTAACCCTAATAACACCTTGAGTCATACAGTGTATCGTAAAGCAACACATACAGACAGATACTTGAACGGTGATTCTCATCATCCCCCTTCACAGTTAGCTACCGTGTGTAAATCTTTGTTGCAGAGAGCACGAGGAATCTGTGACGATGAACACCTGGCTGGGGAGCTGCAGCATGTCAAGCAGGTGCTACGTGCAAACAAGCTGCCAGTTCCTCGCCCCCGTCGCAGAGACCGAGTGAAACCACCCACAGTTGAGCGCCTTCCTGCAATACTACCTTATGTCAAAGGAGTCACTGACAAGATTGGCTACATCCTGAAACGCTCTTCCATTAAAACTTATTTTAAGCCACTGAAGAGGATTAGCCAATTCTTACCACCTGTCAAGTGCCAGATCCCTTTACAAGATGCAGGAGTATATAAACTTGACTGTGACTGTGGTCTCTCTTACATTGGACAAACAAAGAGATCCATAAGAACTCGGATCAAAGAACACATAGCCGATGTGAAGCACCGCCGGGACACTAGGTCTGCAGTCTGTGAACATAGCCAGGACCGCGCCCACCATAACATCAGGTTTGATAAACCACAAATCCTCGCAAAAGAACACCGATACCTGCCTAGAATGGTACGCGAGGCTATTGAGATTAAAAAACACAAAAATTTCAATAGAGAGGATGGCTGGGTGTTACCATCAAGCTGGGATCCTGTTATAAACATTATTAAAAAGAAATCCAAAAAGACCACCACAAGACTGCAAGACACCGTGAGCTCATATTGTATAGATTTGACCCACAATAACAATAACTAAAGATAATTTTATAAATTAAAACCTTTTTAGTAACATAAAGTAAGCCGCCTTCAAAATTAACTTTAATTTAGCATCATGTTACCTGAGTTTTCTTGCCGGATCTTTCTCAGTGTAACCGTGTTCCGATCCGGTGGTAGTATACTAGATTATTAGTTAGTTTTTAAATATAATTACTATTAATTTTAATGTTTAATTATTACTAACCATAAACAATATAATTTTTTCATATAGAATCATTTTCTTCTTACACTGGCAATAAATTTTGTATCAAAATGTGGGTCAATATTTAATAACTAATTTCTGTATCGGGTAGATAATTATAAAATTTTCTGCAGTAACGATGACTTGTTGGACGTGAGACATCTTAGTCCACCCGTGATCATGAACGCTGTAAAGTGTTCGAAACGTCGGGTAATCAAAAATCAAATACAAACGCGATAAAATCCGTAAAGTAGTTTTATTTAAAATGTATAATACTCGCGTAAACATCAGAAATCATTATACACTTGTATAGCAAAAGGGTACGTATCGCAGAACGCGCGATGGTTCAGTGATCCGCACGCGTCGACCTCCGACCGATAAGTGAAGTTACGAATCGATAGCGTGCATTTCATCGACTCCATCGAACGCCACTAGGCGGCGCTGGCGTACCGGATACGACTCGATTGCGAAATATATATATAAGAATTGCTCGTTTAAAGATATAAGATTATTTCTACTATTTTAGTTTTTGCTCCCTTAGACGGTTTTCAATTTTTCTTTCAATATGAACATTTGTAGCTTAATTTATAATTACAAATTTAAATCTATTTATATACATTCTATGTACGTATAATATTACATTAAGTAATTTTTATTTTCTTTATTTAAGAAGAACACAATACGTCAGCATTTACCAAGAGAATCGTTAATGGCGACTAAGAAACGTAAGCAGTGGTATTGGTAGTATATTTCCTATTTTTTGAACTAACAAAATTCATTAACCAGACGTTAAGCATTCTGTATGGTGACGGACTAAGAAGCTCTTGTATGTGGGTATCGTAGAAGACCCCTAAGTGATTAAATATGCATAAAGCATCTATACAAGAAAAGGAAAATTTGTAATGAAACCCTATCCCAACACTTCTGATCGGCGTGGTATAGTAGGCCAATTTCCCGCCTATTGTAGAGGAGGCTTGAACTAAATAATAGGACTTATGTGAGCTATAAAGATGATAAATAAGTGATGAAGCACGGCATATAGCAGAACCTAGTAAATTTAATGTATACCTAGTAAAGATTTTAAAAAATAATTATCGAACAGCTAATTATCATGGTCAGTCATTAAGAACGCCCTTTCATGTATGTACATATATTATGACCTTAAAATACAATAATTTATAATGAAAAAAAAGAGAAACAAAAATAAAATGCGCCAATTAACTCCTAGATACAAGTTATACTTAACTTTAAAATATATTTATCCGTGTGGTGACGGAGTAAGAATAAAATTCATCACCCCCTTGCCTTTGAATGTCATAAAAGACGACTAAGGGATAAAACATGCCTATAACATCTATGCAAAAGAAAAAAACTCTAAATAAAACCCTATACCAACACATCTGGGCCGACTACTGAGGACAAGGAACTCGGCACTGGTGGTCGGCCCAACGACGAAGGCGACATGGGTACGGGTGGGTTATGGGCCCGCGCGACGTCCTTTCGTCGCCCCGGACGGAATGGACCGCGTGTGCGCTTACCATAGCCCACCCATAAAAAAAAATTAGAAAAATACTAAGACATCTGACCAGCGTGGTGTAGTAGATCAATTCCCCTCCTATTGGAGGAGGCTCGAGCCCAACAGTGAGACATATATGAGCCGAAATAAATCATGAGTATTTAAATCATAATAATTTGCGTTTTAGATAACAAACTAACAGTCCAGTATTTTTCGAAATTCTACTGGTAAGTTTCGCCTCTCAAATCCCTAAAATTCAGGCTGAATTGTACTGATTCAGCTTGTAGTCTAGTTAATTAGCTAAAATTCACTGAATAAAAGATGTTGTAGTATTTTAAGGACCTACTCTTAACTCGAGAGAACTGCTGAATAAAGAATAATTTCATTTCATTTTGTTTGCAGAATAAAATCATAACAGAAATTGTGGTGAAGTTCGTTTTATTTTGAAAAGTTTGGCTTGTAGTTGCTTTAGTTAACAACACAATTTCACGATAATTTTTTTAATGCGGTAGTAGAAAAATTTTACAATATGAATTTTTGCATTTATAATTTTAGTCTTGGATGACAGAGTAACAATTTACTGGCTGGTGGCGGCTTCGAATATAAGTTATTCGAATACAACTTCTAACACAATATACCAAGCTTTACATTGCCCGTAGGATAAGAAGAGTAAGCGCATAGAATACAAGTTATTCGAATACAACTTAGAATATAATATACCAAGCTTTACATTGCCCATGGGTTAAGACGATTAAGTGCTTTACATAAAGCTAAGCCAAATTCATCGGATACCATCTGGTCTACAATTACATTCCCAAGAAGGTTTGATATCAAGCAGGTGGGCGATAAAGTTATTGCCAATACTTTTACAATACGTTTTATAGAAGTAGAGTACATTTTGAGTCGACCCCATGTAATTGCGATAAGAGCAGGTGATAATGGATGACGAAATTACAATATCTCTATTCCTATTTATCCGGGGATATCATAAATTGGTTTAGGCATTTAAGTAGATAGCACTACTATAACAGACGGAAATCTCGACAAAAAACCTGCAATTTATACATAGACATACATAGACTTTTTTTTCTTGGTAGGCTATGGCCTGGGCACACCCCGCCTAATCCACCTGGGGCGACCCCATAACCCTACCGTATTTTCTCCCCGTCGCCATTGGGCCGACCACTGGTACCGATTACTTAACTTCCGTGGCCGGCCCGGCGAGGTACCCTTTCGGATATCGTCCCATTCGAGCCTAGATAGCTAGCTAGCCTAGTCCATCCATCCATCAGCCTACAGACGTCCTGCTGGACATAAGCCTCCCCACGAGAATACCCCTCCGAAGGGTCTAGTGTATTTTGCTAATTGCTTTTATCTGAATAAGGCTCATGCCCAACGTGACATATACGCAATGAGAAAAAATAAGAGGAGATATGGTCAATAAAATAATATTTACAGTGAAATCGTCTATATCTTTCTTTCTTCACAAAATAGGTTAATATAATATGGTGACGGAGTAAGAATACAATTTACCACACTCTATTTTGCACGTGGCTGCCGTAAATACGACTAAGGGATATAATAGGCAGATAACGCAAGAGAGGGAAACTCAAAACAAAACCCTATACCAACCCGTCTGACCAACGTAGTATAGTACCTTCTAATGTGGAGGAGGTTCAAGCCCAACACTGTGATATATATGAGCTGAAATGCTGATCATGAATATAAACAATAAGTATGGGGCTGAAATAACCTTATTTCTTTAAAATACTCTAGTTATTATTGTTGAGCATGATATTCCATTGTAAATACAGGCTATTTATGTGTAATTAGTAGCTGCTTAAACAATAGAGTTATCTGGGCATTCGAACATTTAGGTATGATATTTAAATTTAGTGTGTAGATAAATATTTTAGGTACTATTTTAGTTACCCACTAAGAAGTGATATCGATACACAAATCCTACCTTACTATTTTGGCAATGGGAAATTCCATTCATAAAAGCATTCGTGATATCTCGTGCACAATTCATTGAATCAGTTCAAAAGGAAATATCATTGAAGGAGACATCTGCGATAGAGTGATAGATTAGGAGTAATTCTGAATATGTATGAGTAATTAGAAGCATCTGGTTAATTTAGCACCTATAAAGGCAAGTCTACTATATATTGATATATTTTTATCTACTATTATACCCTTGCCTCACAAATATCTAGTATTTCTTTCTAGACATTTGAATTAATATGGAAGACATTTAGAAGATCTTGCCCTATTGAGACTTCAGTTACATAAAATAAAAAGACATTAAGTATTTAAAAATACGCATAAAAAAATTGCAAGCCAATTGTTATGGTCGCAGACGTGAGTTGAGCAATTATAACGCAGACTTGATATAACCGTTTATTACGTTTAAACACAAAGTGCTGGTAATGTAAGTGGACACTTGTGGTACCGCTCGCGGCTCTGTGCGGACTGTCGCTGTGCAACATGCCTGATTGTCGGTAGCACTAACTATTAACATTATTAATATAATTAGAATATAAATAAGTGGGTACAATACAAAAAATGCAATAACTTAAAACTATAACATATGAGCGTCGCCAACACTCCCCACCCCAGTGCTGTACCAGCACTCAACTATCAAGGCATATAGGAGCGACGCGTGTCGCTGATCGCCTCCAGGTTCCGGTCCCGGTCTTTACATCGACCAACCTTATGCGACCATCTTTACCTGGAAAAACTTGTTGGATGACTCCTTTAGGCCACGCGTTTCTTGGAGAGTTAGGGTCGACGACCAAGACCAGGTCGCCCACCTGTAGAGCTTTTTGCTCCTCGGTCCATTTTGGGCGCGACAGCAGTGCAGGAAAAATCTCCCTTACCCACCTCTGCCAAAACATATCCGTTAATCTTTGGGCCTTACGCCAAAGCTTTTTCAGGTACAGATCGGAGTCATCAAATATACCCATAGTAGGCAAATTGGAGGATGAACCTAAGAGGAAATGATTTGGGGTAAGGGTTTCCACACTACTGGCTTCCACGGATACGTGTGATAAGGGACGGCTGTTTACTATATTCTCCACTTCGGCCAAAAGGGTGGATAAAACTTCCTCTTTCGGGGCGCGCTCATTTAGAACAACACGCAGTGAAGTCTTCACACTGCGGATAAGCCGTTCCCAGGCCCCACCCCAATTTGGGCTCGCTGGTGGAATAAAGTTAAGCTGCATGCCGTTGTTGGCGCCTTCTGCTTTAAGAGCCATCAGTTCGCGAGTGGATTGTTGCAGTTCCTTATCAGCTCGCCTTATATTTGTACCGTTATCAGAATATAGATGACGGGGCCAACCTTGTCTGGCTGCCATCCTTCTCATAGCCATTATGAGGGAGTCTGCGGTGAGTGACGACACCAACTCGACATGCACAGCTCGGATGGTAAGGCATGTAAAAAGGACGCCATATCGCTTCTCTCTTCGCCTTCCTACAGTTACCTCCATGGGACCAAAGAGGTCGAGACCGCAGAATGTGAAGGGCCGCTGATGATGGGCCATACGTGCCACAGGCAAGTCACCCATTCTTGGTACCACAGGTTGTGCCCTTCTAATGCGACAAAACATACACTTGGACATAACATGCTTCACCGCAGGCCTTAATCTTATCATCCAGTATGTTTGTTTCAATTCGTTCACGACACTCTCTTGATTTCCATGTGCCGCTTTTACGTGGTAATGACGGATTATGAGCTGGGATACTGGGTGCCTACCATCTAATATAAGTGGTCTCTTCCTATCCAGCGGAATGTCCAATGCAGAATCGGCTCGACCACCCAAACGGAGAATACCAAACTTGTCCAGGTAAGGAGACAAATTGCGTAATTTACTGTTGCGTGCTATTCCTTTTTCATGTTTCAATGCAGTCACGTCTTCAGGAAACGCGTCGCACTGGCTTTGTTTGAGCAACATACGTTCTGCTTCCTCCATTGTGTTTGCAGTCTACGTCACAGGTAAGTTTCTTACATCTTTTAATAAATTTCAGAACATTGGCAGTGACGCGCAGCAACTTCAACCATGACGTAAATTGTTCCGGGTCTGGTACAGGTAAGGTAACAGGTAAGTCTTGTGCAACTAGTATATGCTCAGTAGATGTTTCGACTATCTCCTGTTGATGACATATGTCCTTCGGGCATGACGATTCGTCATTATATAAAAATCTGGGTCCGGTAATCCACTCACCGTGAAAGAGCGAATGATCAAACTCTTCTCGTGTAGCCTGATCGGCTACGTTCATCTTCGTAGGTACGTATCTCCACTCATCCGCTCGCGTAATCTCATCTATTTCACCTAGACGATTGGCCTCGAAAGTTTTATACGTACGCTCTTTATTCCTTAACCAATGTAGGACTACCGTGGAGTCGCACCAGAAAAATCTACGTTGTGGTTCCATTTTGTGCTCTTTCAGAATAGTATCAGCTAATCGCGCAGATAATACAGCCGCTTGCAATTCGCTACGCGGCACAGTAACAGGCTTTAGTCCTACCACGCGACACTTGCTAGTAATAAACGCGACATAAACATTATCATTCTGTGTCCGACGCCAATAAGCTACGGTACACATTGCCTTCGTCGACGCATCACTAAACAAATGCAACTGTAAGTTGTTATAGTGTGACGTAACATTCGCTACGCTGGTCGTAGCAAACGGCGGCGCGGACGCATCGCGCGCGGGGTGTGGGGGAGCGCGGAGCGCGCAAGAGATAGCTACCGGCGCGTGAGAGTCAGCCCCAACCTCGCGCACCGCACGCGCTGCTTCTGTATCAGCGACGGCGCGGGTGGCTGTTTCGCTCGAACATGCAAACATGTAGCACCTAGGTATGCGAAGTCTAGATACTTCCTGCATTAAATCTAACCACAATATCCATTTATTATAAATAACGTCAGGTATGACGTCATCCCACCCGATGTTCAGACGCCAAGTGTCTTGCAGCATAATTCGTCCTTGAATTGTAAATGGTGCTAAAAAACCTGACATCGAAAATGGACATAATAATGCGTAACATTAGTCGCTTCGTCGGCCTACATTTACTATTTTTATCTATAATGTTACAAGGAATTTTTTTGAAGGATAGGTCAAACGCTAACACGTCTTCCTGTGGGTACCAAATAAGACCTAGCGTCCGTTCTCCTTCATACTGCTGCCCGACCTTAAACTGCACAGCTGCAGTACCCAAACTTTGTTTCGACACGCTATCTAACACCTGTATGCTGTTACTCGTCCAGTTTCTAATCTCGAAACCACCGTCCTTGTGGATGCGCGTAACATTACTCACCATTTCAATAGCACTCGCTTGGTCGGGTAAACTATCGATATAGTCGTCCATATAGTGCGAGTAATGAATAGCATTTACAGCGGCTGGCAACGATGACTCATAACGGAGCGCATTCCTGTTTTTTATAAACTGTGCGACAAACGGTGAGCAGTTGGCACCAAAGATAAGTGAAGTCATAACAAAGGTTCTTACTGGTACGTTAGGGTTGTCCCTCCAAAGGAATCGTAGTGCATGCTGGTCATTAGAATTAATTTTAATCCTAAGAAACATATCTTTAATATCGCCCGTAATAGCAATTCTATTCTGTCTAAAACGCAATAGAATGCCGAATAAAGATGACAGTAAGTCCGGCCCGGTAAATAAATAAGTGTTCAGACTTACGCCATTTACTTCGCTAGCTGCGTCGAACACCAATCGAAGTTTCTTTTTGTTAGGGTTGTCAACCCCAAAGTGAGGCAGGTACCACGTCTTCTTCGTAGGCGTGGTATCGTGTAACTCTTGAGCAAAGTCATTATCAAACAAATGCTGAATACGTTCCCTATATCGCTCAGCAAAGCCTTTGTCCCTGTTCATTTTCCTTTCTATACTCTTCAGCCTTTTCAAAGCGTTAGGATAGGAGTCTGGCATATGACAGTTTTCATCACGCCACGGTAAACTTACGTGCCAGCGGCCGTCTTATATGCCTGGCGGAGTTTTCTAGCTGTGAGATCGCTCTGACGTCATTAATGTTCTGGCGTGGCTTGCCAGATATCCCTACGGAATCTAAAGTAAATGTACGTCTTACCATATCGTGCAGCTCTCGTAGCTCGTGGTCGTCTTTAGGGCTAACCTCGGTCGCTGATACGCACAGAGTCGAGTGCGCGACAAATGAACCGTTCCGGCGCGGCCGGCCATCGGGAACGGTCCGCGGCACACGGGTACTGCCGTGCTGACACCAGCCCAGGGGAGTGAGTGTAGCGCACGGCTCATATGTTTTACCTACTCTTACTTCTAAAGGCAACAACAAGTGGAAATTATCCTGACCAATAAGAATTTCAGGTCTTACATTATTTATACATAACTTATCTTTTAAATCATACAAATGTTTACAATTTTCATAATGAGAAAGAGATAAATAATTATTATAAGGTAAATTCAAGTTCTTAATACTTCTTAATCTAACAGAATGTACTTTATCGTCTATACTTATAAGGTCCATATTCACAACAGTTGCATCACAAATTAGTTCGGTGTTGTCCCATGCCCCACACACACGCATAGTCTCGGTGTGTCCACGCACACCGGCGCGGTCGGCTAACTCGGCGCTTATCAAACTAACGGTACTACCGTCATCGCATAATGCATTTGTATTTATTATACCGTTCGGTCCGCGTATACGTATCGGCACTATTTTTAATAACACTTTGTTATCACTCGCGTTAATATACGTCACTATTTCCGTGTTATCATTCTCGGATGGTGAAGACGGCTGGGGCTCCAGCTGCGGCTGAGGTCCTGGCGTACGGCGCTCTGAGCTAACGGTAGAACGCACAGGATAATGCAACAGGCGATGGTGGGCCTGCCCGCAGTCGTTCTCGTCGCAGACGGGTGCAGTGCAGGCGGCACGATCGTGACGCGCTATTAAACATTTGTAGCAAATCCTGTTGCTTTTAACATGTTGCCATCACACATTACGCAGCGCGCGTTTGAATTATTTACATTCTGTTAATTTATGAATGGCTGCTTGACAAAATGTGCACATCGAACTTTTATCTTCGGTTTGTAATAATACTGCATGTGAACGTTGTATACTGCCATCATAGCATTTCTTTTTATATGATACAATATCGTTACGGGTAGTCGTGTAGTGAAGCGTGCTAGCGGTATAGGCAGTTTTAATTGATTAATTTTTAAGAAATTCTGACAATATGACTAAACGCGATTTACCATTTTGTTCGACTATCAATGGGTAGCTGTAATCTGACCATTTGGATAATAGTACAGTGGGAAACTTCGACAAAATAATGGCAGAAATCTCCATACCTTGTAGGTACTCCTCTCGGCCCACTGCTCGTACAGCTTCGACGAAGTTCTGTATTTTGACCGAAAACGTCACAATATCTTTCTGATATTCACTACACATAGGTTGCAGTCATTTAATATCACTCACTATTTTCGATAATATGTAATCGGGGTTACCGAAACGTAACTGCAATGTAGACATTATTGTCTCAGGTGATGAGGCACTGACAAACAAGGTGAATGTGGCTTCTTTCGCAAGCCCTCGTAAACACTTGCGTAATCGCCATAAATTTTCTTGCGGTGTAAACTTGCAGAGTGCCGTGGACTCATGGTAGGCATGCTTGAACTGTAGCCACTCTAGTGGGTCCCCAGAAAATTCAGGTAAGTCCCGGGGGGTGCCGAGTCGACTGAGTAATTTTGAATCCGATTTATTACTCACAGCACAAACGGCGATTTGTTGTAACGCATTAGCTAAAACGTTTAACGTATTCTCGTTATTTTGAGCAGTTGACATAAATGGCGCGCCCGAAATGAGGGTACATCATCCACCGCTGGCGGCGGCGGCGGCGCAGTAGCTGTAGTTACCATTTGCACGGATGGCTCGGGTTTAGTCTGCTCAGGAATTACTCTCACCGATCTCTCACCACATATCGATGACGTCTGTAGTGGATGGCTTTTGCCTGGTACATTGCCTTCGATTTCGTAGTAGCTACTGTTTACCCACTTTTCCACATTCTTATTTAAATCTTCTACATCTAATGAACTGTATTCTTCTTCGACTTCACTTTCTAGGTCAGCTATGTCCGCGGCTAGCTTTTTGTCGATTAAATCCATCTGGATTTTTGCCTTTAGCCTTTCAGCTTCCAAAATCATTTGCGCTTTTCTTGCACGTATTGAAGAAGTTGACAGCTTGCAAGATTTAACGCTTTTTGATTTTTCTACGTTCCGCGGTAATGGCTGTTGCAGCGGTGGTTCCGATTTTATGCTACCACCCGGCAACGTTGTGCGGTTTAACCCACGGTTAATTGTACCTTCCAGCAGCGCGTTTCTACTCGTAGATGGCGGTGGATATCGCATTGTGTCTGGTCCAGGCGGTTCGCTCAATATATCGTCTTGTTGGCGGTCATTTTGTTGTTCCTTACGCAGCATACCCCGCGTTCGAACCATATTGTGCGGAGGCGTGTTGAACATTAGATTCGGCTCGATGGGCCACTGTTATGTTCGCAGACGTGAGTTGAGCAATTATAATGCAGACTTGATATAACCGTTTATTACGTTTAAACACAAAGTGCTGGTAATGTAAGTGGACACTTGTGGTACCGCTCGCGGCTCTGTGCGGACTGTCGCTGTGCAACATGCATGATTGTCGGTAGCACTAACTATTAACATTATTAATATAATTAGAATATAAATAAGTGGGTACAATACAAAAAATACAATAACTTAAAACTATAACATATGAGCGTCGCCAACACCAATATATATATTTTTTTGATTACTAATAAAATTTTTATCATGCCATTTAATATTTCGGTACCGATACTGTACACCTTTTTTTTATTTTTATTTTTTTTTTTTATGGGTGGGCTATGGTAAGCGCACGCGCGGACCTGTCCGTCCGGGGCGATGAAAGAACGGCGCGCGGGCCCATAACCCACCCGTACTCACGTCACCTCGTTGTTGGGCCGACCACTGGAGCAGATGTGACTTGTCATCAGTGGTCGGCCCGACGGAATACCCTTTCGGGTAACCTCTCACCTCTCGACGTACTGGGACGTCGGTCGCCGTCACGCGGTCAGCCTCTCTGCGGGTGACGGACAATTCCCCGGTCCGATCACCCGCGGCCTCGGCTAGGGCGGCATTAGGCGCAGATACTCGCGCCTGCGCCGCCCGAGTCGCCGGCGGCGGAACGTGTCGCCGAATAGGAGCTCTACTCGCACACGATCCGCCGCCTCCTTCCGTGAGATTACGGCCTCACAGAAGGCGGCGACCGCGTCCCAGTTTCTGACGCTGACGAGCATCTCCCTGGCGATGGTCGGCAGCGCCAGGTCGGCACCGATAATTGCGACGAGTTCACGGCGATCACCCTCCCATGCAGCACACTCCTCGAGCGTGTGCTGCGCCGTGTCCTCGTCGCAACTGCAGTGGTGGCAGGACGGTGTGCTCTCCCTTCTGACAATCTTGTGCAGGTACTTCCCGAAGCAACCGTGCCCCGTCAGCACCTGCACCAGTCGGAAGGAAAGCACCCCGTGCGTCCGCTCCAACCACTCCATCAGCACCGGCCGGAGGGCCTCGACGGTCCTGACACCGTACCGAGGACTCTCCAGCCGGACTGCCCAACGGGCAATGACTTCTCGGCGAGCGTTGACCCGCCAGGCGGTGATCTCTTTGATGGAGACCATGCCGCCACGGGCGCACGTCTCCGACACCCGGCGATAAATGTCGGCGAGCATCTCCACCTCCAAGTCCCACGGGGGGGTTCCGGCCAGGAGGCACGCTGCCTCCGTCGCCACCGTGCGGTAACCCCGTATGGCCCTGATCGCCATGACCCTCTGTGGTCGCCACAGGAGGGCCCTAAGACGGACGATCAGGGACCCCGCCCACACCGGTGCGCCGTACAGGGCCATCGACCGGGCCACCCCCACGTACAGCTGTCGGCACGTAGCACTGGGTCCGCCCACATTCGGCATCAGCCGCGAAAGGGCGGACGCCGCGCCGACAAGCCGGGGAACAAGTCGATGGAGATGTTCCCGGAACCAAAAATGCCCGTCGAGCACCAGGCCCAAGTACTTCATGTGGGCCTGGATGCTGATGGTGACCGACTTCACGGTGATCGAAGCGCCGGCGGGAGGCCCGGCGGTACGGAGGCCATGAAACAAAAGGGCCTCCGTCTTTTCCAGGGCTACCCTCAACCCCAGCGCTTCGATCCGCCTGACAATCTCCTCGGTGTCGAGAGTAGCTAGGCGTGCCGCCTCCTCTAGGGTCCCACCCCGGGCTGTGACGAGTGTATCGTCGGCGTAGCAAATTACGCCCAGCCCGGGTGGGAGGCTTCCTCTCAACGCTCAGTCGTAGCCGATGTTCCACAGGGTCGGACCCAGAACCGACCCCTGCGGGACACCGCACGTCATGGGAGTTCGCACAACGTCCCCTACTCGGTCAACGTAGAGGACGCTGCGCCCCTCCAAGTAGTCTGCCACCAGCCGCCTGAGGTACACGGGCACCCCGTGATACCTCAGCCCCTCCCTGATGCAGCTGAATGGCAGACTGTTGAAGGCGTTGGCGATGTCCAGGGACACCGCCAACAGGACTCCTCCGCCGGTGACGGCCTCCGCTACCACGGCCTTCAGGCGCAGTAAGGCCGCGATCGTCGAACGCCCTCTCCGAAAACCAAACTGGGCGTCCGACAGATCGGGCCCGACCCCGACGAATACTGTACACCTTAAAATTGTTTGTGGATGTCATGAAAGCAACTAAAATGTAGAAATGGTCTGCGCCAATACCTAATACTGGCATGTAGTGCACAAAAAAAAAATATTCCCAAGCAGAATTGGAACAGGTCAGGCGGCTTATTCTAAACCTTAGCTAAACCCTAATAAAGCATATTTTGCTCGTTTCCATTTTCGCGTTAGATCAAGAAGACGTGCTGTATCGAGACCAAGTAAATTTGGGTAAGGCTTTTTGTTTTAAGCTATGATGTGGACGCACGCCATCAGGCGGCAGTCCAGGGCCGGGGTGGTCAGTTTATAACGCCCTATGACGACTAAATTATTTCAAGAATAACACTCAGTACTAGGAATAACATTGTATAGTTTTTAAAAGTTATTGCTATATAGTTGCACTCTTGTAGTTGTTGTGTCTCTTGCTTATGTATAAGCTTCGACTACATTATGAAATCGATTTATTGTACACTATAAATTCTCATTCATACTCACATGTTGATAATAAAAAATAATGCACAAATCTTAGAATAATAACGTATAGAAGGTAAGTCCACGCATAAAAAGTGAGGCATTTCAATTAGAGCCTAATGGAGCTTACGCCGGAACCGTTCCGTAATATACAAGTCAATTGTACTGCACGTACACGTACGCAACTCTTAAAAAATAAATTAATAATTATGACGGTTTGTGCATTCAAATGGTGTCACAACACATTTGAAAAATTTAAAAATGTTTTTAACATTACTTTTAAAAGTATTTCGACGATTTATGTTAATAAAAACTAAATTTGATTTCATAATTTGTATAGTGGTTTGCGTGTGTACGTGTGTAATCGTCTGCGCGCCATGAGCATTTTTAGATTCAAATTTTGATAGTTCGAAGTATTGGCACTATCCTTCTATACGTTATTATTCTAAGGCACAAATATTAACATGATTACTCGGTGGTTAGTTCATAAATTGTCTGACTTATAACATTTTGAGTTAGCAATTTTTACTGTTACGTTCGCAACAAATGCGTGAATTCATTTCACAAAATTTGCGTATTTCTCGAAACATTTACATATTATTGTGATACACACCCCTGTTTCGCGTTCGCGGAAAAGAAAAGAATGAATTATGTTTACTGCAAATTATGTAAATAAAAGCCGTACAGCTTTCACTGGGTCTTTCATAAAACTCTTATTAGGAATGTTGTTGTTGTGATGCTAATTTTATTATGAAACATGTTCTTTTTTAATTCATTATTTCAATTTTAATTAAAATAAGCAGAATTTGTTATTTATGAAGTTATACTTAACCCTTTTGTGATTTGAATAAAACACTTTTACCCCAGATCTTATACCGATTAAATTCACCTGCAACAAAGCAAACAAGATTTATCTTTTCAATAATATAAAGTATTGCTGCTGTCGTCAATTGTCTCGTATTTCCTATATATTAGTATTTATTTAATGTATTTTATTATGTATTACACATGTATATAATAAAATCTTTATCTTTATATATAAATTTCTTGTGTACGTGTGTATGTCACTGAACTCCTCCTAAACGGTTGGACCGATATTGATGAATTTTTTTGTGTGTGTTCAAGGGGATTAAAGAATGGTTTAGATTCACAATTGAACCCGGTAGGTGGCGCTGCTATAGTCTTAAGGGAGAATGCCTTTTATTTTATTTGAACAGAACAACGTCTGTTGGGTCAGCTAGTATATTATATAAATAAGAATACATAATCTAATTTTAAAAATTGCAATATTCTCTTTTAACCTATATAAACTCATTTGCAAAAAAAACGGGCGGTTTTGATTTTCATTCATATTTAAAAAGATACAATACCAAAAAGGTTTCAATCGTTTGTACACGTTACTGGCCGGTTTTAAAAATGCTGTGGTATTTAAAAAAGTACGTTCTAAATTCAATTTTTCATTTGATGTTCATTTTTACAGAAAACCCCTTTTTATCCTACATTTTTGGCGCGAAGTTCCAGAAGTTAACATCGACTTTCATAACTTTTATTCAATTTTTATCGATTAATTTCATATCCTTGACTGTCAAAGCTTTATTTAATGCTGTTTGGCTGTATCAAAAATGGTAGATAAAGTGGTAAAAGCTACCAAAATTATCGCGCTGCTTGAAGAGGGTTGCAGCCAATGTTTCGTGGCTAGGAGGCTAAATGTTAGTCGCTCGACAGTCCAAAGGACCTGGCAGCGATATCAGGAGACTGGTTCCGTCGAGAGAAGGCCTGGTTCTGGAAGAAAACCATGTACCCAACCACGGGATGATCGTTTTCTTGTGAGTCGCGCATTGAGAAATCGCAAATCTTCGTATGTGGATCTTAAGAACAACCTCCAAGAAGTAAGAAATGTGCATATTAGTCTATGGACGGTCAGGAGGAGGCTTCTCGCTGCCAATATACGCAGTCACCGCCCGGCCCGCGGCCCCAAATTACTCCGTGAGCACAGAGTTCACAGGCTTAGGTTCGCTAGAAATTGTGAATCATGGACTCAAGACGATTGGAATAGGGTTTTGTTCTCTGATGAAGCCAGGATATCTCTGTTCGGTGAAGATCGACGTCGGCGAGTGCTAAGAAGACAAGGAGAACGCTTTGCAGAGGCATGTTTCGAAGAAATCACACCTTATGGTGGGGGCTCTGTTATGTTTTGGGCAGGAATAAATTCAATGGATCGTACAGAGTTAGTCTTCATTGAAAACGGCTCACTGACTGGGCATCGATACATAACGGAAGTTCTAATTTCTCATGCACAACCCGCATTGGCCGCTCTAGGTGAAGACTCGATTTTTATGGACGACAATGCTCGCGCCCACCGATCCCGCGATGTTAATGCGTATGTGCAAGAGGTCGGCATTCGTCGTTTGGATTGGCCAGCTCGAAGTCCCGACCTCAATCCCATAGAGCATGTCTGGGACGTTCTGAAACGGCGTGTGAGATCAGTACACCCGGCTCCGCAGACCATCAGAGAGCTGAAGAATGTGATTACTGCGGAGTGGGAACGTATTCCGCAAGCAAGTATCCGGGATATACTCGCTAGCATGCCCAGACGAATTCAAGCTGTGATTTTAGCTAGAGGGGGTCACACTCGATACTAAACATTTATCTGCTTTTACTTTATTAAAGAAAAACAAACAAAAAAACTTTTTTATTTTTACTTCATGAGCATATGCACTACTAGCGAATATACACTACTAGCGAGGTTTAGCATTATTTCCCATAAATTGTATCTAAATTTTATGAAATACTGATGAAAACGATTATTTTCTTATTAATTTAGCAAATTGTGTAGATAAAACTACCTATAATTATCAAACAAAGAAATATTAACATTTGAAATGGTTCATTGCTTAGGTGCCCGTTTTTTTTGCAAATGAGTTTATATATTATCTAATTTAATCTATGTTCCTTCTAAACAAAAATAAACGTATTATTTTTATTTAGCACTAACAACCCGCCCTCGCTTCGCTTCGGTTATAGTCGTTTTACCCGCGTAGTTCCCGTTCCCGTGGGAATACCGGGATAAAATATAGCCTAGTTTACGCCCTGATATTATAGCTTTCCATTGATGAAAGAATTTTTGAAATTGGTTCAGCCGTTTTGAAGATTACCCGGAACAAACAGACAGACAGACAGACAAACAGACAGACTAAAATTTTTTAATTGCTATTTTAGGCATAGGTGTCGTGCAAATAACCGTGTGAGCATGAAAAAAGCCTATTATTTTAACATTACAAACAGACACTCCAATTTTATTTATTGATATAGATTACAAAAACAGGTTATATAGAATGAAATACCGTTTTATTTAACTTATATTTTTGACCCAAATGTAAACTTATTCAATAGAAAATTCTTTGATATGTCTATGATAGAGACAGAAATACCATTCTACCAGAATTCACTGGCATGGAATTTCCGAGCGGTGCCCGCGTCGAGTTGATCCGTTCAACGTGCTTATTTGCTTAGCCAGTTGAATTTAAATCGATTATGATGATGCCTACACATGGTACGAAGGTATATTCAAGATAACAATAACTTTCATAATTCTTATAAGTTGTAAAGAAAAGCTAAATTTGACATATACATCGCCATTTACTAAGTAATTCGTTGCGGTAATTAAAAGGTTAAATATAACCTAATTATGTATAATAATGTCTGATGTTGATGCGAGTATACACATTGTAAGTTATCGCGTATAATATCGTGCGTGATATTGCGTTTTTATTTGATTTTTGATTGCCCGAAGTTTCGAACACTTTTTACATCGGTCCACCCGCGACCATGAACGCTATAAAATATTAACAAACAAACGCGATAAAATCCATAAAAATAGTTTCATTTACCAATCATATATTAGAACTAGCAACCCACCCTCGCTTCACTTTGGTTTTAGTCGTTTTATCCGCGTAGTTCCCATTCCCGTAGGAATACCGGGATAAAATATAGCCTATGTTACTCCCTGATATTATAGCTTTACATTGGTGAAAATTTTTTGAAATCGGTCCAACCGTTTTGAAGATTACCTGGAACAAACAGACAGACAAACAGACTAAATAACATAAAGTGATTTTTAGGCATATGTATAGTATAAGCAT
The DNA here is from genome assembly GCA_032191425.1 of Lymantria dispar. NCBI lineage: Eukaryota > Metazoa > Arthropoda > Insecta > Lepidoptera > Erebidae > Lymantria > Lymantria dispar. The sequence goes on along the minus strand of CM063452.1, from coordinate 21,414,846 downwards.
GAAAAAAGCCTATTATTTTGTCATTACAAACAGACACTCCAATTTTATTTATTGGTGTAGATATAAAACCTTTTCAAGCATTTACTTATTTACTAGCAACCTGCCCTCGCTTCGCTTCGGTTATAATCATTTTACCCGCGTAGTTCCCGTTCCCGTGGGAATACCGGGATAAAATATAGCCCAGTTTACGCCCTGATATTATAGCTTTCCATTGGTGAAAGAATTTTTGAAATCGGTTCAGCCGTTTTGAAGATTACCCGGAACAAACAGACAGACAAAAAATTTTTAATCGCTATTTTAGGCATAGATGTCGTGCAAATAACCGTGTGAGCATGAAAAAAGCCTATTATTTTGACATTACGAACAAACACTCCAATTATTTATTTATTGGTATAGGTAGATGAAGGTTTATTACTTTGTATTTTTATGTGATGACGGAGTAAGAATACAATTCACCTTCCCTCTCTCTTACCCGTGGGTGTCGCAAAAGACGACTAAGGGATACATTACGCATATGACCGCTATGCAAGAGAAGGAAAACTCGAAACAAAACCCTACCAAACTTTTGACCAGCATGGTATACTAAGGTCAATTTCCCTCCTATTATGGAGGTCGAGCCCAACAGTGGGACGTATATGTGCCAAAATGATGATGATGATGATTATTTTGTAATACGCCATAAATCATGAATTGAGTTTAAAATTAGTTTATTTATAAGTAGTGTCTTATATCTTCGAAAATAAACCACTTTAATTTTGTACAAGTAAAATAATTTTAATATAAATTATATTATTTTGTAAGAAGGAGCTATTATATTATCCAAAACTCTACACTGCAGACACCAATATGTGTCTCATAATTCATTCACACGATGTCAATGTCACTCGACTCTTGGAAACGACTTTCATATATTATTCTCTCAACACCAGTATTCTCAAAACAAAATACTACTAAAATGTATAATGTAAATCGTATTGTTTTTACCTATGACATCATCCTCAACAAATTAAAAGTACATATATTAAATGTGTAGATAATAATACACTTCTTGCGGCAACGTATATGTATCAAAGACTCCTTCTCATCTTGGTGCAATAACTATGCAGGTGTGCCTCAGGGTGGAGTTTTATCTCCTCTGCTCTTCACCATATTTATTAATTCAATTGTTAATCAATTAGTTTCAGCCTACCACCTTTATGCGAATGATCTCCAAATTTACAGCCAAGCTCCTCACAATAAACTCCTCACAAAATACAATTATCTACTGTTTACTAATTTATATTGTTTTATTTTCACAGTATTAGAGTTACAGATATTAACACATAATATTTATTAGTTACATAGTCATAATGTTTTTAGAATTGATTTTCAGTATCACCAGCAACTAATTACCTACCATCTCCCTTCTCTGTTATATTATCCATCCTAAGGTTGCCTGGAAGAGATCGCTTATAGCGATAAGGCCGCCCTTTGTACATTCTAGGTTATAATTATTATTTAAGTTTTCTTGTAATATGGTGTACAAATAAAGTATTATCTAATCTAATTCTTGCATATACCATATAGACAAACTAAATGACATCATCATCATTTTCCTGCCCTCATCCCACGCTAAGTGGGGTCGGCACAACATGTTTTTACCTTCCATAGCCTCCTATCAGCCGTCATATGTGCACTCACTGCTTTCATACGCATATCTTCATTCACGCAGTCCATCCATCTCTTTTTGGGTCTCCCACGCTTCTTTCGTCCATCCACAATCATATTGACAACCCTCCTTGTCACATGCCTTTCATCCATTCCATCAGACAAACTAAATGACCTGTAGTTATCAAAGTAAATAATTACCATCATCATTTCAGCTCATACATGTCCCACTGTTGGGCTTGAGCCTCCTCCACAATAGGAGGGAAATTAACCTAACTGTACTATGCTGGTCAGACAGGTTGGTATAAGGTTTTATATCGAGTTTTCTTTCTCTTGCCTATGCAATGGATTATGCGTATTATATCCCTTCATCGTCTTTTATGACATCCACGGGCAAGATAGGAAGTGGTGATTTATATTCTTACTTCGTCATCACACGGAACAATATATGCACAGTTTATTTTAATAATATCTGTGTGACCGAGTTTCGCTCGGAATATTTTTGTCGAATTTATTTAGATATATATTATTAAAAAATAAAAAATAAATAATGAAAAATATGTAAAAAATTACAAAAAGAGAATAATAATAACACCGAGATTCGAGCCGACGCTGTTTGAATGCCAAAAAACCAAAATTAGAACCGGTCGACTTCCCAACTGAGCTATCGTAACTCATGACGTTGACAACGAAATTTGAAATCATATTCTTTTAAAATTTACTGTCATTGTATTGTTTTGCTAAAAACACGGACAAAACAACGTTTTCTATAAATATAAACTAGCTAGATCGATTTTTTGGACCCGAAACCTCTAGTATGCCAAGTTTCAACAAAATCGTAGGAGCCGTTTCCGAGTTCCTGAATATATATATATATTCGACAGATATATATATATATATATATATATATATATATATATATATATATATATATATATAACCTGCCCGGTGAGTCCATTGACGAATCAGTATAAGTGTCCTGATTATTGATGGTAGGTATATGATAGGTATAATATGAAAGGTTATGGGGCCGCCCCTCTGTCGAATAGTTTGGGCAACGTGTGTCTAAAATATAGTCGATTAGGCATAAGATTGATGCATCTTTCCTCGTCCATGCTCTATTAGCACATTTAAATTTTTGCAATCTTATAGAGAACATATGATTTTCAAGGTAGTCATGTAGGTACCTAAAGAGCCATGCATCGCGTGAGGCATTTTGATAGATTTGATGTCTAGCAATACCTATATTATAGAACCAACAATCGCAATCTCAGCAATATCTGTACTGAATAATCCAATAAAAAGGAATTACGTAAGCATAGGATTATATATATTATATATTATTTATTTATATAGCAGATTATTAATATTATATTTATATATTATTATTAATATTATATTTATATAGCAGATTATATATATATAGCATAGGATTATATAGATAAGCCGGCCATCGCTAGGGCGATGGTCGACAGCGTCGGGAATTGGGACGCGGTCGCAGCCTTCTGCGAGACAGTGATCTCGCAGAAGGAGGCGGCGGATCGTCTGCGCGAGGAGCGCAGCCTCGATGAGGAGATCCGCCGCCGGCGTTTGGGGCGGCGTAGGCGCGAGTATTTGCGCCTCATGCCACCCTAGCTGAGGCCGCGGGTGACGTGACCGAGGATTAGTCCGTCACCCGCCGAGTGGCCGACCGCGTGAGGAAAGACCGACGTCCTCCCCGAGGGGGGGACGTCGGTCGATGGGACGATACCCCAATAGGGGGTATTCCGTCGGGCCGACCACTGATGTCAAGTAACCCTGCTCCGGTGGTCGGCCCAACGACGAAGGCGACGTGGTTTTCGGGTGGGTTGCGGGAGTTGCGTGCTTAAGCCCCTCTGTCGTTCCGGACGGAGTGGTGCGGAGGCGCGCCGACCGCAGCCCACCCACAAAAAAAAAAGAAAAAGCATAGGATTTTATATGCATTGATCAAAACCAGACTTATATCATTTTATTATTTATGCTAATATGCTAAACGGATTTAGATTAACTGTGGATTCTACAATTTAGTAATACAATTGGCTTTAAACATAAAAGCCGCACTGCGGGTGAAGGCAAATGTGTTTCTGATTTTACAGTTTCATATTTTGATTAAAATCGTTTTATATCGGTTGTCTTAATATTTTCTGAGTTGTGAAGTCGTTTATTGGAACTATATTGAAATTTTCTACCCATAGATGAGCTGTTATATAAAAACATGTTTAAAGAATAGAGATTTTATATGATCGTCTTCATGATTACTTCAGTTTGAATCTGAATATACTGTCGGTATATTATACTATTTTTTCAGTGTGGTGACGGAGTAAGAATACAATTCACCATTCCCTATCTTGCCCGTGGATGTCGTATAAGACGACTATGGGAAATAATGTGCACATAACATCTGTGCAAGAGAAGGAAAACTCGAAATGAAACCCTATACCAACATGTCTGACCAGCATGGTATAGTAGGTCAAATTCCCTCCCATTGTAGAGGAGGCCCGAGCCCAACAGTGGGACGTATGTGGGCTGCGATGATGATGATGATGATATTATACTGATTGAATACATGTTCACCGTGAGTTTTTTATACATTTTGTGTATATATACCTACATCGTTCTAAGTGGCAAAGTAGGTTGGTTTTCGTATAGCTTACAACTGCTATTGTACTTGAAGATCTGGGGACATGGCAGTGCCCCCGCCAAGTCGAGCAAAAAAAAAAAGTCGGGCTAAACGCAACACTACCGTAACATACTTTTCTCGAAGCAATTCAGGCCATTTTCAACCCCCTATAACTTCGTTGTGATTTATTTCAAGTTTCTGCCTGAATTTTTAGTAACCCAACAGGCATTGTATACACATTGTGTATTTCAAATTTCATTCAATTTGAACCAATAGTTTAAGAATTATAACTACATAGTTAAAATTTCGTAATTTTGTCATTCACTGACTGACTGACAGATCATCAATATGAAAGAGGCACTTCCAGCAGACATAGAAGCTTCAAATTTAGAATACAATTAGTGTTTAGTGTATACATGAAGGAAAAATTATGAAACATTATAATTATCGTCCAGTTTCCGAGATACACTAACTGCATAAATAATTTTGTAAACCCATATAAATATATAGAATTACAAAGTTACATTTGCAGCTAATGAAATGTAACTTTCTAAAAAATAAAAATACATTTGTTGCCATCATTGCTTCCCTATGGGAATCGTAAAAACCGGCTAAAGACTGCGCAGATGGCGTAGTGGTTAAGATAGCAACGTACCGTGCCAGTGTCGCGGGTTCGAATCCCATGCAATACAACACCTTCTACGATCCACAAATTGTTGTTCTGAGTCTGAATGTAATTTGTGTCGGTTAATTATATGTTCTTTCCGTGTGGTGACGAAGTAAGAATACAATTCACCACTCCCTATCTTGCCCGTGGATGTCGTATAAGACGAGTATGGGATGTACTATGCACACCATCTATGCAAGAGAAGGAAAACTCGAAATGACATCCTATATCAACATGTCTGACCAGCATGGTATAGTGGGTCAAATTCGATAGCAGGCGCGAGAGCCCAACAGTGGGACGTACGAGGGCTGCGATGATGATGCCACGATGAATTATATGTTTGTAAAGTCCCCCACAATATAAGGATTTTTATTCCCTTAGTGCAAGGCGTTGTCATTAAAAAAAAAGGATTCAACAGGAGACTGGGCAGCTCTTGCCGGGGAAATGTATATCTAATATCTCACTGCGATACCATCCCGCCTACCAAACGTGATGATTACGGCATTATTCCTCATATGGCGAAGAAAAATGAGCCCTAGTCATGGCAACTCTGTTACCCTTGAGCGTCGTTGGATGCAGTTGCCACAGTACCGCACTTTATGGTGAAGCATGAGGGGGGTCTATGTTCTGCAGTGGACGGCGATAGGCTGAATGATGATTGGCATAATAGGTGTAGACAGATACCTAGATATAATAATGTTCAAGATAACTTGTAAAATGGTCAATCAACGAAATGAAAGTGGTCCACATATTGATTTTACATTGTTGGGCTTATAAGCTACTTTCTTAATACGAAGATGTTATACAAACGGCGGTGTAGATCAAAATTGCATATATTTACATAATCCCATTTTATTGTCATGTTTGATAGCAATGTACTTTTTAAAATTTTGTCAAAAACAAATTACCAAGTTTTATGTTTTAAATATGTACTTGTAATATACAAAATTATGTAATAATAATAATTACCTTACAATTATAACTTTAAAATGTCAATATTATATCTCTAATTATTCCTTAGGAGGCTCAGTAATCCTTACTAATATTATACATGCGAAAGTTATTTGTTACGCTTTCACGGTTAAACCACCGAACCGATTTCAAAAATTCTTTCACCAATGGATAGCTATAATATCAGGGAGTAACATAGGCTATATTTTAGTCTGGTATGCCCACGGGAAAGGGAACTACACGGGTAAGGCGACTGAAACCGAAGCGAGCGCGGGTTGCTAGTTAAAATATAAAAGCATAAAAAAAAAGTCATATAATAATAATTACATCGCATTTTTTTTATTGTAAATGATAGCAAAACAATTAAACAGCACATCTGATGATAAGTGATGCTGCCGCTCATGGATCTTTGCTAGGCCTCTGCCTACCATGAATAAAATGAAAGGAGTGTGAATGCGTGCAATGATGTTCGGTGATACTAAAGGCTTCACCAAAACTACCACACGTAAACACTCTCAGAAAGTTGTGCTTCTGGCTTATACAGGATGTATCAGGTTATATATATATATATATATATATATATATATATATATATATATATATATATATATATATATATATATATATATATATATATATATATAGGGTCAACTGGTCAAAAGTGTGCTAGGTAATGGTGGTAGGAACCCTTAAAAAAAATTTGAACAAAAAATATTGATTCGTTTAGAAATTAGAGACATGTAAAGTTTTCAATTTTATCATCGCTTTTTCGTGTAAATCTGATTGAAATGTATAAAGTCAATGATACTTAATACGCAACATATTCATATTTTGTTAAATATTCATTAGAAATTGAAGAAATCAATGATTACGTTCACATAAGCAAAACAAACTTCGCTTTAAAACAGCTCATCGGCCTATGAGCGTTGACCGCTTGCCGTTGTACCTACATGTCATTGAAGCGTTTGTGCAATTCTAGGTATAAATGAATGAAATTATACTGTCGAAGCTTTACATGCCTACATGTATTCTGTCTGTACATGCCTGCATAATACGTAACGTTTAAGGCATAGACTCTTAGACACATTTTTTTTAAATCACTATAACTTTTATATTATATTATTTTTTGTGTAATGTACATTCTAATTATGATCTATGACCGTTAAACTACAACATACTCGAACAGTTGTCCCATAACCTGATACAGCCTGTATATGTATGTCGTTTAGACCACAATAAGTGTATGGCATATCATATATTATTTAATATATATTGCTATAGCAATATGATTGAGAAAACATTTCTTATAATATATTCTTAATAATCGTTGGCTTTATAAATGGTTGTCAATTAATTCAACTTAAAGGGAAAAAACATTATTATATGAATACATAGGGAAGGAAATTACAAAGGGATACAAGGAAAACTCCGACAAATAGATTAAACCATTGTTAAGAATGAATGGAGATAACGCTTAACTTGTATGTGTTCTTCCTTTATATATGGATAGATATATATTTATGGTAGACATCTCCTACATTGGGAGCTTGATATTGAAAAGCTTGATATTTCCGTGTAGTGACGGAGTAAGAATACAATTCACCACCTCATCTCATGCCCGTGGGTGTCATAAAAGACGACTAAGGGATTAAATATGCATATAACATCCATGCAAGAGAAGGAAAACTCATAACAAAACCCTGTACCAACACTCTGACCAGCGTGATGTAGTAGGTCGATTTCCCTCTCACAGTGGAGAAGGCTCGAGCCCAACAGTGTGACGTATATAAGCCGAAATGATGATAACAATTAAAAAAAAAACTTGATTATTCAAATGATTCAATAATATTAATATACACAATTGTATGTGTGGACGGAATAAGAATACAATTCACCACCCCCTTTCTTTCCCGAGGGTGTCGTAAAATACGACTAAAGGATTAAATGTGAAAATAACATCTATATAAGAGAGGGAAATCTCGAAATTAATCAACCCGTCTGACTAGCGTGGTATAGTAGCGCAACCGTCGTCTGGCTCCGTCCGGGGCGACAGAGGGGCGCAAGCACGCACGCCCGTAACCCACCCGTGACATGTCGCCTTCATTGTTGGGCCGACTACCGGTGCAGGGTGCTTGTCGTCAGTGGTCAGCTCGATGGAATACCACTTGAGGAGTACCCTCTCCTCGACCGACCCCTCCCCCCTCATGGAGCTATGCCTTGCTTGCCCGTCTGTGTCATAAAAATCAGCTGTTCGATTAATTATTAGGCGAATGGGCAATAATGCTCTTCTGGGCTATGGGTAACAACACTAACAACGTACTGTGAAAGCCAGCTCGCTAGCATGGCTATTATGACAATTATCTCTATAAATCCATCCATTCATCCATTAGTCTATAGAACTCTACTGTAGGACATAGACCTCCCCACGAGACTGCCACTCGGAACGGTCCTGTGCCATTTGCATCCAACGGTTCCGTGCCACTTTCAAGATGCCGTCAGTCCACTTATTAGAGGGTCGTTTAGGCTGCGTCATCCGATTCGTGTTCGCCACTCGAGAACCTTTCTTCCCCAACGGTTGATGGTTCCACGAGCGATGGGGCCTGCCCATTGCTCTTTCAACGTGCTAATTCTGCGGGCTATGTTGGTTACCACCGTTCTTCTACGGCTTTCCGTGTTCCGGCTTTTATCACGTAGAGAAATACCGAACATAGCCCTCTCCCTGGCACGTTGAGTAACTTTGAGTCTTTCTATGGTGCATTTAGAGATCACGTTTCAGTACTATATGTCATCGCTGGTAACACAGACTAGTTTATAAATCTTTGTTTTTTTTTCCAATAAATAGCCGGGTGGTTTCAAATAAATTGGCATTCTATCAGGGAGACTCACGTCCAATGACGACGGCGAAAGGATTAATGATGAGACCTTTGATTTTAATTTATTAAATTTGATAAATATAATATATACACGTTCTAATATTCCTCGTAAGAATTGGGAGTTATTCATGATATGTGAACGAACCGTTGCTTTTATTGTTTTCATGATTGGTGTACGCAAAAATACGCTTGACAAAGGCAAATAGAGTTAGCTACATAGCGATTGTTCAACATGATTTATGTTTACACGGAAATGATACAACGCTTTTATTTTTTCAATACTTTTACTTTTTTAAACAGAACAACCACATACTATAAATTACATTGAGCCAAGGGCACAAATCATCACCCTACTCTCAAACCAGTTATTTGGGGTTAACTCAATTCTTCTTTTGTGGTAAATATGGCAAAAGTTTTGGCAATAGATCTATGACCGGCCGCCTACCTGATGTCAACCTTCATTTCATTGTTGACCTGTCGGCATCAGATGGCATTGGTTCAGTTCAACGAACTAACATTTAATTTATTATCAGCCTAGAGTACAAATTAATTTAACATAGTTTAAAACCAACGTTGGTTTTAAACGGGTCGTCACGCACATGCGGTTAGTCTCTCTGCAGGTGACAGACTATTCCCCATGGCCTCAGGCCGACACCGATGTTTGTAACGAGTTCACGTCGTTGCGCTGTCCATGCAGCGCACACCTCGAGCGTGTGCTGCACCGTCTCCTCGTCGCAATCGTAGTGGTACCAGGAAGGCGTGCTCTTCCTTCTTATGAGACAGGAACTGGCGACGGAAGGCAGACGTCGCCATTCAGCCAGCCCAGCAGAACGATAGATCTGTCTGTGTCTGCCAAGTCCGGAGACCGTCCCGGCTTTGGTAAGGGCACCAGCCTCTCCTTCTTCCAACCTACTTGGATCTGCGGAGACGGTAAACAAATGTTGTATAGTTGCCTGAGGCGTGGTCTCTGGTGCTCAGGAACGAGAGCCACCACCTGATTGGCTACTCCATCTGGCAAGGAGACCGTGGATTTGACATGCATACGCGCCACCGCCGCCCCATCTCGATCTTTGAGATGGGTGGAATACTTTCGTCGGCTTTGCGGTTATTGTCTGAAAAAGCCATGATCGGGGGGGGGGTTTGGTCCGCCGTCCGTGGGAACAAGTCCACGACTACTGGCTGGAGGCTGGCAGCCTCACCAGGATCTCGGTGAGCATCTCCTGCCGCCTGACGTCCTTGGCGTGACGGGCGGCCAGCCTAAAGACAGACCGTACTGCGGTAAGCCTCGTACAGCTGGCACGACCGATCAGCGTCGCGGTGACGACGCCGGCTGCGCCGCATAGCATATCTGCGTTAACGCGTCCTCCTGGGGCGGTGAGAACAGCCACGAATTAACGATGGCTGCCTTCGCCAAGGTAGTTAGAACTGCGTGGTAATCAAACACTCAGAATGAAAAGTTAAAATGTTTAAGCAACATTGAAAAAACTATATCACTTAAAGAATTTGCCGATTTAATTTCCATATGATGTCAAAGTAAGAATACAATGATACCCATGCCTTCTTTCCCCATATTTCAATGATAAGGACATTCGTAACTAGGAATTAGAGAAATGTAAGCTATAAAGAAAAAACTTGTAATATTAACATATTTAATCATGTGGTGGTCATATTTTTTTTTATTGCAAACGGTGGCAATCGAGCAAGCAGTACACCTGATGGTAAGTGTTGCTGCCGCTCATGGACCTTTACAGGGTCGCTGCCTACCGCGATGAAAGTGAAGGGAGTGTGAATGCGTGCATTGAGGCTCGGTGATACCAAGGGCACCACCAAAACCCTCCACACACAAACACCCTCAGAAAGTTGGGCTTCCGGCTCTCTCGCACACCGAATGAAGCGCAGTAACAAATTGCTACTATTCAGACGTCGATTTTCTGCGAGAGTGTGGTACTACCCCGGACGGACCGGCCCGCGGCTGTAGACAGATAACTGTCGACAGTGTGGTCCTACCACTCTTATATGAGGTTACTAAGAAAAAATTCCTTCCCGCACACTCTATGTATTAGTAGACTCTCTCAGAACACTATATCCCCAGCTATACTCTATTCCCTACGTTTTGGCGGGTACGAGAAAGCGTTATGTATCAATATCTTAGTGTTTTAATGTATTATATTAAATAATTTTGATGTCATAGGGAAGAACAATTACTTGAAATGAATTGATAATTTATAAATAAAGATCTGGCATAAAGGTATTATGCCAGATCTTTATTTATTATGCCATAACCATATCATAAAGTTACTTAAAAAACATACTATATCCCCATATACTCAATGAATCACTAGTGATTTATTAAATGTGAGATAGAAGTAAATCGCTTCATTTTTGAATAGAACTGTTCAGGAAAACGAAGCCTGAAGCAGATCTAAGCGCATATATCAAAGCAAATTGAATAGCAAGACTGATCGCAAATGGGTATCTCAAAATTTGATCGCTTCAGTGATTTATAGTTTTATGATTATGTTTTGCAAACTGCAATCTAAAATAATGATAAAATTCATATATGAAATGTATTGGGATTAACTTGTGACCGAGGCTTCGCTCGCGTAAAACTTTTAGTTTCCTAAGTTTGAAATTCTAACGTAAGGAAAAGCATTACATCCAATGTGTTAATCTAGGGTATCAGCTACCTCAAGGCTAAATTTTATCAAAATTGGTCAAGTCGCCAGAACGTGAAGAGCTAACAAAGACATATACACAAACTTTCTTCTTTATATAATTTGTGTAATGTAATGTGATGATTAGTGTGATATTTACCATACTTTTTTCTTTACACAAGGTATCACACAGCCAGATTTCGGTATGTATCCTTTAGAGTCCTATTTAAGATGAAGCACAAAGTTCCAAATTTTGCCCTTCGATAATTGCTATAATATTAGGATATTAGGCTTATTATACCTTAGGATATTAATCAAATCAAATCATTTATTCTGCATAGGCCCCTTGAGGGCACTTACATATTGTCAAATTTATACATAGTTTGAATATAATACAATATCTACCACCGGATCGGAACGCGGACACAAGCTGAGAAGATCCGGCAACAAACTCAGCGGGCTGTCATTTTTTTATCGTCTTTTGAATACAATTACGTATACAACATAGTCTTAGCTTCAGTGTGATGCCCTTCGAGATAGGATATAACTATTTATTTTTAAATTTAGTTCAAATAAAAAAGGAACGGAAAACATGGTTGGACCAGATCCCACAAGCAGCACCCGATTACGAGTTAACTACTAGAGCAGCCATCACTCCCCTCAACCACATTGGAGGGAAGGGAATGACCCGCCCCACCACATAATGCACATCATCATCATTATTCAGGTACTCGCTGTCCACCGCTGGACGTAGGCCTCCTCTAGTCTCACAGTGTGGTACTATGCCCCGTCAGGTGATAATGTCGTAATCGCCACACTTGATATTCGGATTGGCGATTGTAATGAGATGTTATACGTTTCCTAGAAGAGAGTTACTGTCCGTTCTCCGATTTTTACGACTTTAGCCGATTTTTACGAATCTCACGGGTAAGCAAGGACAACATCCAATGACTGCTGGCTTAGGATATAAATGTTCAGGCAGATAAAAAAGCTATTCTCCTAGGTACAAGTCACTAAAGGATCCAATAAACTGCTACACTCCTGGTCAACTTAAAAGGTGGAGAGTTTCCACAATAGATTATAAACCTACCCCTTCGAACATACAAAAAAGTATAGGTATAGGCGGGATGACCTACATCAATATACGTCGTCTAGACAGTCACTATTAATTCTCATTAATTTGATTGATTTCTGTTAATAAATTTACAACGGTTCGGCTGAATTAGTGTTGTGAAATACCTACTATCGAAATTAAAATTATTGAAGTTATACTTCTTTTAGCGCGTTAGGGAAAAATTATCATCATCATCATCTCAGCTTACATATGTCCCACTGTTGGGCACAGGCCTCCTCCATAATGGGAGGGTAATTGACCTACTATTCCACGCTGGTCAGACGTGTTGGAATAGGGTTTTGTTGCGAGTTTTTCTTCTCTTGCACATATGTTAATACTTATAATATCCCTTGGTTTTCGTTTAGGGCATCCACCGGCAAGATAGGGAGTGGAGAATTGTATTCTTACTCCGTCACTACACGGAAAGGAAAAAATGCTGAGAGTAAATTTTCACGATGCCCTGACGTTAGCTAGTCAACATTTTTTACGATGAGCGCGCACACCGTCACAAATGTCAACTTGATAATGCGTTTAAAAAAAACTGACATTAAGAAAGAAAAAAGAAAATTATACTTTAAAAACTAAAAAACACGCTTACAAGCTGACAGCCAGAATCATAGAAGTTTCCAATTTCGCGCATGCGTAGTTCGCACACTAGCTCTATCTCTCTTGTTCTTATGCAAAGAATACGATTAGAAATTTCTAAATCCGTTTTTTTTTTTTTTGTGGGTGGGTCGCAGTCGGCGCGCCTCCGCACCACTCCGTCCGGGGCGACAGAGGGGCTTAAGCACGCAACTTCCGCGACCCACCCAAAAACCACGTCGCCTTCGTCGTTGGGCCGACCACTGGAGCAGCGTTAACTTGTCGTCAGTGGTCGGCCCGACGGAATACCCCCTATTGGGGTACCCTCGCATCGACCGACGTCCCCCCCTCGGGGAAGACGTCAGTCTTTCCTCACGCGGTCGGCCTCTCGGCGGGTGACGGACTAATCCCCGGTCACGTCACCCGCGGCCTCGGCTAGGGTGGCATGAGGCGCAGATAGTTGCGCCTGCGCCGCCCCAGTCGCCGGCGGCGGATCTCCTCATCGAGGCTGCGTTCCTCACGCAGTCGATCCGCCGCCTCCTTGCGCGAGATCACTGTCTCGCAGAAGGCTGCGACCGCGTCCCAATTCCCGACGCTGTCGACCATCGCCCTAGCGATAGCCGGCAGCGTCAGGTCCGTACCGATGATTGCGACGAGTTCACAGCGCTGCATTGCCCAAGCCCCGCAGGCCTCGAGCGTATGGCGCGCCGCGTCCTCGTCGCAATCGCAGTGGTGGCAGGACGGTGTACTCTCCCTCCTAACGACCTTGTGCAGGTATTTGGCGAAGCACCCATGCCCCGTCAAAACGTGCACCAGTCGGAAGGAGAGCACCCCGTGCCGCCTCTCCAACCACTGCATCAGCACCGGCCGGAAGGCCTCCACGGTTCGCACCCCGAACCGAGGCCTCTCCAGCCGGACTGCCCAACGGGCGATGACGTCTCGGCGGGCGTCGACGCGCCAGGCGATGAGATCCCTTAACGAGACCACACTGCCCTCCACTCGCACCCCCGTCACCCGCCGATATAGTCCGGCGAGCATCTCTGCCTCCAGGTCCCACGGGGGAGTCCCGGCCAATAGGCACGCTGCCTCCGTCGCCACCGTGCGGTATCCGCGGATGGCCCTGACCGCCGTGACCCTCTGTGGTCGCCACAGAAGGGCCCTAAGTCGGGCGGTCATGGACCCCGCCCACACCGGTGCGCCGTACAGGGCCATCGACCGGATGACCCTCGCGTACAGCCGTCGGCACGCAGCGCTCGGTCCGCCCACGTTCGGCATAAGCCACGATAGGGCGGACGCCGCGCCGACAAGCCGTGGAGCGAGCCTGCGGAAATGCTCCCGGAACCCCCATCGCCCGTCGAGCACCAGGCCCAAGTACCTCATATGGGCCCGGATGCTGATGTCGACCGAGTGGACGGTGATCGAGACGCCGATGGGAGGGCTCATAGTGCGCCCATGGAACAAGAGGGCCTCCGTCTTGTCCAGGGCGACCCTCAACCCCAGCGCTTCGATCCGCCTGACGACCGCCTCGGTACCAGAGGTCGCCAGGCTTACCGCCTCTTCTAGCGTCCCACCGCGGGCTGTGACGAGCGTGTCGTCGGACAAACAAATCACGCCCAGCCCGGGCGGGAGGCTCCCCCTCAACGCCCAGTCGTAGCCGATGTTCCACAGGGTGGGTCCGAGGACCGACCCCTGTGGGACACCGCACGTCATGGGCGTTCGCACGACGTCCCCTGCTCGGTCGGTGCAGAGGACGCTGCGCCCCTCCAAATAGTCTGCCACTAGCCGCCTCAGGTAAACTGGCACCCCGTGATACCGGAGCGCCTCCCTGATGCAGCTGAATGGCAGACTATTGAATGCATTGGCGATGTCTAGGGATACCACCAACAGCACTCCCCCGCCGGTGACGGCCTCAGTCGCCATGGCCCTCAGGCGCAACAGAGCCGCGATCGTCGAACGACCCCTCCTAAACCCAAACTGAGCGTCCGACAGATCGGGCCCCGTGCCGACGAGGTGCCGCTCGATGCGGGCAGCTACCACCCTCTCCAGTAGCTTGCCCGTGTCATCGAGCAGCACGATAGGCCTGTAGGCCGAAGGCGACTCCGGAGACCGTTCCGGCTTCGGCAGGAGCACCAGCCTTCCCTCCTTCCAGCACCCAGGGAACCGTCCGGACGCTAAACACGCGTCGAACAGCCCCCTGAGGCAGAAATTTCTAAATCCTGGCGAATATAATCAGGATATTCGGCTATTTTGATCGAATTCTGGCATTGTCATGGGCATGGGCATAAATTCTGTTTGTTTAAAGTGGAGCAAAATGACGTTCAAAGCTTCCGTTACATACATAGATATATATATATACATATATACAGACATATAGGTAAAACTAATAAAAGCGTGCAAAAAGGTATTTAATACATTGAAAGTTTTATTATAACACGGAGAATAAATTTTATAGAAAGATTTTTGTCAGCAAATAAGTATAATTTATTACGTGCGTACATAAGTACTCATACATACAAATATTTTTTTTAATTTTTTAATTATTAATTTAACAAATCGTTAAATTAATCAGACGACTTCTATTGAATGTGAGAAAATGTCATGAACTTGAAATAATATATAACAATTTCACAATACCATCAAACTGTTATGAAATTTCATGAATTTGGACACCTGTCTGTGGCTATAATCCCATTTGGTTCAAGTCATGGAAAATTTAGCTCGGTAATCAAGTAATTAAAATACGCTAGCATAAAATAGTTATTTCAATATGAATTTCATCATTAGGTAACATTGAATTCTGTATCCGTGTGGTGACGAAGTAAGACTACAATTCACAATCCCCTCACCTGCTTGTGGGTGCCATAAGAGAGGGATAGTATCTATGCAAGAGGAGGAAAACTCGAAATAAGACTATACGTCTGACCAGCGTAGTGTAGTAGGTCAATTTCCCTCTTTATCTAGACGATGCTCCCGCCCAACAGTGGAACATACCTATATATAAATGGCCTGAAATGATGATTATACAATAGTAAGAAATTTAAACCTGAACACAGAAATATTAAAGATTTGTAAAGACATGATCTTTCATAAGCCAAGATTATTACTTCAAAATCTAAAGTCTAACTTTTTATTAGCTGCAGTAAAATGACGTTTCTAAATGTCATTCAGTAAAATAATGTTGACAGCCTAATCTCAATAGGGATGTGATTCAGTTCACAAAAGTTTACAGAATATCTAATCGTTCCATAGCTGACTCATAATGATCATACTAAATTCTATTTAATATTAATGTAAATAAAAGGCTGTATAAACGTCGATCCTTTTAGACATATACAAGGTAACACTCAAGAAAACGCTCTCTCAAGTTGGTAGTACTGGTTTTTGGTTACGGTGCTACGATGACGCTTGACCGCTATTTTGTTTCGGTTGTCATTCGCTCATTCGGCTTCATACTTCTGTTTTGAGTGCATGAATAACTTTGATTTACCCACTGCGCGTTGTTTTTGTTATCATTATTGTTAAACTTATGTTACGTTGTGTTTGTTTTTCATTACCTGTTTTCGTTAATCGTGTTAGTTTTTTTTGTTTGATACATTGAAGACATGGATGCTCTGCCGAGCACATCGCAAGATGGAGACACATTTTTATCTCCTAAGAAAAAAGGGCCACGTGTAGCTCTAAGTGCAACTGAAAAACTTTGGGTCCAAAACGTTTACAAATATGTGTTTGAAGTGAAATCTTCAGAATCAAACATTGAAGTTCCAAAAACAAGTGAATGCGTTAACAAGGTGGCTGAAGTCTTGGGAATATCCGTCCGCACAGTTTATTCTGTTTTAAAGGAGCACAAGGAGAACGACAGCGAATCACCGAAACCTCCCGAAAAAACGGGCCCAAAACTTACATTTAAAGATAAACTTGATGATTTCACATTCACTGCTGTTAGACGAATTGTACATCAGTTCTTTCATAGAAATGAAATACCCACCATCGCAAAAGTTAGTTTACACATGTCGTCACTCATCTTTTTATTATACGTTATGTATGTTTTCTCCCATCCCATGTGTAATCTTAACCAATTAGGTAATAACTTTAATCATTTTTAGGTGCTGCAAGTTGTAAATGATGACCCAGGATTGCCCAAATTCTCGAAAGAGACATTGAGAAAAATTATGAAGCATCTTAATTTCGAATTCGCTACTCGATCACGCAAGAGTGTGCTTATTGATAGACAAGATATCATATCATGGCGCCAGCGCTACCTGCGTTTAATTAAACAATATCGTAGGGAGGGAAAATACATATATTATCAAGACGAGACCTGGGTCAACGCTGGTACGTGTCAACTCTTAGTTTCTTCTATTTGTTCCCTTTTTGTTTTGATGTCGAAACTTATGATTCTTTTTTGTTCTTTTCAGGTTCAGGTTCATACTACAAAAAAAATCTGGATTGACGGAAGTATTAAATCTTCTCGACAGGCATTTTTAGACGGCCTGACTACGGGATTAAAAAATCCCACAGGAAAGGGCAAACGACTCATAATTAGTCACATAGGCGGAGAAGAAGGCTTCCTGGTCGACGGACTTCTTATGTTTGAAGCAAAGAAAGGTACAGAAGACTACCATGATGAAATGAACGCGGAGTGTTTCGAGGATTGGTTCGGCGGTATTCTACCTAAACTCAAGCCGAATGCAGTAGTCGTAATGGACAATGCGCCCTATCACTCTCGGAAGATCGAAACAATCCCGAAGATGTCGTGGACGAAAGCACGAATTCAAGAGTGGCTGACTACTAAAAATATTGCGTTTGAACCAAATATGGTCAAGGCCACTCTCATAGATATTGTGAAACAACAAAATCATACTGAGAAATATGCCGTAGACGAGATGGCTGCACAAAAAGGTATCACACTTTTAAGACTGCCCCCTTATCACTGTGAATTGAACCCCATTGAGTTGGTATGGGCGCAGGTAAAGAGTCACGTCGCAAACAATAATAAGACGTATAAAATGCAAGAAGTGAAAACTTTATTCCAAGAAGGAATCAAGAAAGTGACACCGGCTAAGTGTAGTGACCGTGTGTCTCACACTATTAAAGAGGAAGATAAAATGTGCCACCTCGATCATATTATAGATGAAGTGACAGATAGATTTGTTATTAGTGTGACCGAAAGCGACAGCGACAGTGATTTCGAAAAAGATTAATTAAATAACATTATTATGACGTTTTTGTTTCATTTTGAATGTACCTCCCTATACTTCCACTACAAAAGATCAATCCTCTAGTATAGTAATAATAATAGGTTAAAAAAATACATTACAACTTAATATTAAATCTCAAAAAAAAAAACCAAACTGATTATTCATTTATGATTCACTCATTTAGCTACATCCCTATTTATTTTTCTTCAAAAACCGGCAACCCACAAAACGTCATTTTACTGCAGCTAATAAAAAGTTAGACTATACTAACAATATTGTATTAACTTTTGTCCGTGACTTCGTCTGCGTAGATATCATGTGTGACAGAGGCAAACTTGTGATTTAGCTGTGTAGGATGTTCAAGGTTCTGCAGGCTCATCCTGTTGTTGGATGATGTGCTTAAGCTTTTGTAAATAATCGGTCGGATAAATCGGAAGCGGCGGTCCACTTGGCCCCACTGGGTATCGTGGAAGTGATCTGGTGGATCGCGCTGTGGCTGAGAGTGGCGTGGCTCTAAATAAAACTAAAGATTTGCAGTTTTATGGACCCGAAATGGTGCACTATTCACCGCTGCCCAGATGAAATATTTGGACCTAGTATGCAACGGGCGATGTTGGTTTCAGGAGCATTTTTGTCAACTTAATTGGCATTGGCATTTGGTTTATACCGAACATGGGTGGATTTAGTGTTTCATGTTGACGACTATATAACGAGGTGATCCATGGTTCTGTATGGTGCACTTGTGTGGCCGGAGTCCTCGGCCACTCTTGTTGGGCCTTTCTTGTGGTGTTCATAGCAGGCAATGACGGTTAGGGTCTTACGAGATTACCATACGGTGTCGCAGGACGACGACTGGATGCACGCTGCATGTTGACCGGGACTCCGTGGAATTTGAGGGCGTAGATGCTCGAAGCATTTTCTTTCCGACTGGTATAAATTCTGTAGACGCCAACGACTAGACTGAACAGATGACATGGTGGTTAAGATACCGACCTCCCGTGTCGGTGTCGAACCCCCACAAGACAACTCCGTTTTGCCAGCAGTATGCTTGCAGCGAGGACACGGTACAGCCGATGCTTGAGGTCTGTGACGTCAAGGTGGAGTAGCACATTTACTGTCGCAAGCCGAAGCCGCATGTAGTTGAACGGGGATTAGTCCGCCACCCATAGAGACACTCATCGCGATCGCAAGAAGGCGACCCTATAACGATATAAGTTGCTGCCTAGGGTTGCAGTCCTTTCGTCGATTTGTTGAAATGGGGTATGTCACGCCAAAGCCAGTCAACAGAATATGGTGTTCAAAGTAGCCCGTTTTATTCTATTACTATTCGTTATACAACTATTTATCTTCCACGCCATACCAAATATGTCATTGGGTGTCATTCCTTTCGGGGTAGAATTTTATAAAAACCTTTCTTAGCGGGTCTTGTAGGTACATAGGTCACAAAAATACGGACGAAATTTCATATTTTTAGTTTCAGCAGTTTGACTCTGCATTGATGAGTCAGTCACCCAGTCCCTTTTTATATATATATATATATATATATATATATATATATATAGATGGATTAAAAGCCTCCCTGTAATTGGATTTAAAGGGATAACTTGAATAAAATAAGCTTTTGTAATGGTATATTCTGATGACTATGAACAAACAAAGTTAGAGTGATAAATTTGTGAATAAAACAGAGACGAAGGCCCGGATAATCCATAAGATGAATATAAATTGTCTTAACGTTAATTGACGTCAGATATTTTGCACGAAGGACCACCATGAATACAAATATTTGTTGTGTTTTGTTTGATGCGTACTTTTTTTTTTTTTTGGGTGGGCTATGGTAAGCGCACGCGCGGTCCTGTCCATCCGGGGCGATGAAAGGACGGCGCGCGGGCCCATAACCCACCCGTACTCACGTCACCTCGTTGTTTGTTGGGCCGACCACCGGAGCAGATGTGACTTGTCATCAGTGGTCGGCCCGACGGAATACCCTTTCGGGTAACCTCACGTCTCGACGTACTGGGACGTCGGTCGCCATCGCGCGGTCAGCCTCTCTGCGGGTGACGGACAATTCCCCGGTCCGATCACCCGCGGCCTCGGCTAGAGCGGCATTAGGCGCAGATACTCGCGCCTGCGCCGCCCCAGTCGCCGGCGGCGGAACGTGTCGCCGAATAGGAGCTCTACTCGCACACGATCCGCCGCCTCCTTCCGTGAGATTACGGCCTCACAGAAGGCGGCGACCGCGTCCCAGTTCCTGACGCTGTCGAGCATCTCCCTGGCGATGGTCGGCAGCGCCAGGTCGGCACCGATAATCGCGACGAGTTCACGGCGCTCCCCCTCCCACGCAGCACACTCCTCGAGCGTGTGCTGCGCCGTGTCCTCGTCGCAACTGCAGTGGTGGCAGGACGGTGTGCTCTCCCTCCTGACAATCTTGTGCAGGTACTTCCCAAAACACCCGTGCCCCGTCAGCACCTGCACCAGTCAGAAGGAAAGCACCGTTTGATGCGTACTTACATTTTCTTTTTATGGAAAACAACTTTATTTTCAAAGCTACGAATTACATACTTATACTCGTTCCAACCATTTATTTTACTTTTGGCAGGTCGAATTCTGATCAATTAGTGTTGTACCAATGTATTACGGATACTATGTTTTGTAATAATCGATTTTAGTCAGGAAGAACTTTTAATCGATTTAACACGGATATTTTATTTTTGCTTAAATACATATTTCATATTATTTAAAAACTTCACTTCTGTAAATATATTTGTTATTTGGGCACATTAATTTTTGCATACCCACTAATTCAGTCCTCCCAAAATATTTTACTTTGTACTTTGCAAAATAAAAAATAACTACTTTATGAAGCATTTTTCCATTAAGCGGGGTCCGCTGCTCCAAACTTTACTTAGAGACAATGGCGCCCTTGTCTGCGGTAGTAAATCACTAATTTTCTCATCCAGCCTACCCCTTTTTTTTTTAAGCCGAATTGGCAACATTGAACGGCGCGCCGGTGACGCCATTTTGTTGTGTTGTCTGTCACTCGCAACAAGACTCCCGTGCTAGTCACATTTCTGTTCGCTGAGTGCTCTTTCATATTTTTCATACGCTGTGTTGAGTATTTATATTCCACCGTATTGATTTCATTGTTCTTACTTTGATTGAGTTGAGCGTATCGTTCCTCCCAGTAAGATTTTACTTGCAAAATGCCGAAAGGTATGGTGCTTAAAGGACAATCCAGAGTTAGTGCTGCGGCTTCGTGAATTTTTTGAAAAGGAAAGCCGCAATGGCGGATTCCTTATACCAGTAACCCAAGTTAGAGACCGTGTTGTAGCAGCATTAGGTATTAGTGCTCCAACGGTGGCGAAAATCACTAAAGAAGCCTATGGTAGTAGTGGTATTGAACAGAACAAGCTATCTACGCCTAAGAAAAAGCGTCAGCCCCGTAAAGTGACAGCAATTGACAGTTTTGATACTGATGCTATTCGTCGTCATATATACAATTATTACACAAGCAAAGAGATTCCTACTTTGAAAAAATTAGTAGCGTCTCTACGAAATTGTGGCTTGTTTCGTGGTCAAAAATCTTCTTTGTCAAAGGTGCTGCACCAAATCGGGTTCTTGTATAAGAAATCCGACAAAAGAAAAATTTTAACGGAACGTTGTGATATAGCCTTGTCTCGCTGTGAATTTTTAAGACAAGCGAAGAAAATAGAAGACTGGTCGAATTTCGTTTTCACAGATGAAACTTGGCTCAATGCCAATCATTCCATACCAAAAGGTTGGACTGACGATACTGCTGCTTCTACTTCTGCAGTGCCAATGGGGAAAGGTGAACGCCTCATCATTTGCCATGCGGGAACTACAAAGGGATTTGTACCAGACGCTCTGTTAGCGTTCAAATAAAAAAAAACAGGAGACTATCATGAGGAGATGAATGCGGACGTGTATGAAAAGTGGTTCAGAGAAATGCTTACATCACTTGAAGAGCCATCAACAATATTTATTGATAATGCACCCTATCACTCTCGCCAAATTAATAAAATGCCAACACAGGCCAACAAAAAACACGAGATTATAAACTGGCTTCGTGATAATGGGGAAGATGTGGACGAATCCCTACTAAAAGTAGAATTACTTAAAATATTAAAAAGTAAAAAGCAGCCAAAACGATATGTCATCGACGAAATGGCAGCAGAATATGGGCATGTTGTAATCAGAATTCCTCCGTACCACTGTCAATATAATCCAATTGAAATGATCTGGGCACAAGTCAAAGGACACGCCGCAAGAAACAATACAACTCCTCCTTTCACAGCAAATAAAATGCTTGAACTTTTAAAAAACGCATGTGCTAGTGTGACGCCTGAAAACTGGGCGAGTGTCGTCAACAAGACAAAAAATATAATATTTTCTGATTGGGATCGGGAAATTGAATTTGACAACATACCTACACAAGAGTTAATAATAAACACTGCAGATGATTCAAGCGACGATTCGAGTTCGTATGAAGAATCCGACGATTCGTTATAATAAAATAATATTAAAATATTTTGGTTGTTTTATTTCATGTTATAGGTATGATGAGAAGATTTTTATATCTCCCTGATACAATTTTAACGTGTTGTCTATTACAACAATTCAAAACTCAGTTGTCAGCTGACTTAACTGCAAATAAGTGTAATCGATTATTTGCGATTCATTAGTTTGCACCGAATACTTTTGATCCTGTCACTAGATGCGATAGAACGTAACCTTTTTATAACGGAAATGAATTATCACTTAAATTTTATGAATAGAGCTATTTACGGCATATTAATGTATTTAGTGGGTAATAATTAAGATATATAAATATTATTGGGCAGTTTATATATTTCTCTGTTCACTCGTTTCAAAGTTAATAATTGTGTATAATGAAACAGTTACGTCCTAAAGCATGTGTCAAAAGTAAAATAAATGGTTGGAACGAGTATAAGTAATATTTTTTATGTTTATGACAGTATTACAGATAGGATTAAGTGCCACTTTAAATTTTGATTGCATTTTAAGTTTATTTTTTCTATCTCGACCAAAATGTCGCGTATATTAAAGCATCCATTTTAATATGGCCAAAGTATTTTATGTTATATATAGTTACACCTTTTTAAAATGTTTCCAACCTACACTAAGGAATATATCCTTATGTAGCGACACAAAGATTTATAACAAACATTTTTTAAAACTGACGAACACAAATTACACTCAGGCTATAAAACAACCATTACAGGATCGCTTGAAGAATTAACTGCACAGATGGTGAAATAGTTTAAATGACTTTATGCATTGTTATGATTTTTATAACCACGCAAGATAGTCGTTTGTAGACTCTACGTCAGTTCGGGGCGCTGTCTTTAAAAAAATATATACCTACTGTGGACACTCGAACCAGATAATTTGAACTATATGAACACACCTCACTAAGCGGTTTGTGTAAGAAATAGATAGTCAAGTATAGTTAATAGGTAGTAAGTGTATAATAATAGGTAGTATATCAGTGAGATGATCTCAATTAACTGTGCAGTGACCGAGTGATATCATTAAGAATAGCGAGTGTATCTATAACTTCATTATTCGCTGATAAGGTTCAAAATATGGTAGCTCACAATCTTCTTTTAACTTTCTTTCTACTGCAGCCCATATCTCAAGAAGCACAACGGGAGAGTATTTAACTTACTGTATCATAACGGGTAGGCTTCGGCTACTAGTTCGTGTTTTCCTTCTCTTCAATTGATTTTAGCTGCTTATTAATCTTTTAAAACTGCCGAAGGTAATAAAGTGTTATTGAATTGTATTCTTACTCTGTCATCATCATCTCGGCTCATATACGTCTTACTGCTAGGCTGGAGGCTCCTCCACTAGGAGGAAAATTGATCTTACTATATCATGCTGGTCAGACTGGTAAGCATAGGGTTTTATTTCGAGTTTTCCTTCTCTTGCATAGATGTTACATGCGTAGACAAGAGATAATTCTCTTAGTCGTCTTTTATGACATCCACTGACAAGATAAGGAGTGGTGAATTGTATTTTTATTCCGTCACCACATCGTCTTACTCTGTACCTATACTAAATATTAAATGGTTACTATATAGTTTATTAGATTAGAAATAAAAATCAATAAAACGTACATAAAGACCATAACTCATATGAAAGAGCATATTGCTGTTAGGAAGTCGGTACAGTGAATGCCGATCAGTCAATTTATTTAGGTCCATATACCTATGCCAATAGAAGCCCCTTAAAATTGTAGCGAGTGGTTATGATATTATCCAAATACTTGTTATTAATTTCATATCTACATTCTAATAAGCTAATATACAATAATACGTATAGATATAGAACCTATAGAACAAAACATTAGAATGCTTGTAAGTTTTAATAATTCAAAATTAAAACGTATAATGTTTTGTCCAAGTAGGCCTAGAAATTGATAGGAATGGCTTTGATAAATAAAGCCATTTACTTACGATTAGTTACGATTGATATACGTTTCACAAAATATATATAATATTAATTAATGTTGCCCAAATGCAAGACCAAGACGAGACTTGGACCAGTCTTGGTCTTGCAACAGCACACCTGCTCTCGTCTTGGTCTTGGTATTGCACACTCGAGTCTTGGTATTGCAGCAAGTCTCGCAAAGTCTTGCAAGTCTTGCAGTTGGAATAACGTAACAGTCATTTATCATGGCAATGAAAAATCCAACTAAATTAATCAAATATCATCCTATCCTACCTATCCATCTGCTAGCCTATAGTCCACTATTGAATATAACCCTTACCACTGAGGAAAATTACTCTCCTATTCCCCTGGTGTTACATTAAATAGAGTTACTACTCCTATGACAAAGGAAGGAATTTCGACCCTGTTTTCTTAAGACGTCACCACACGGGGCAGTTGATACAATAAATTTTATGTCATTTAACATTCTCCCTTTCCAACAAAAAGATTTTTTCAATTTGATTAGCAAGCGACGGAGTTATTTGTCTACTGACGACAAGTCACCCTGCTCTGGTGGTCGGCCCAACAACGAGGCGACGTGGGTACGGGTGGGTTATGGGCCCGCACACCGTCCTTTCATCGCCCCGGACGGAATGGATCCTGCGTGCGCGCGGCTTCCTAACACCATTGCCTCGGTCCGATTTGATACGACATCCACGGGTAAGAGAGTGGTGAATTGTATTCGTAGTCTGTCCCTACACGGACATTTATGTAGATTAATTGTAGGCATATTTCTATGTCCAACAGTGAACGACGTTGGGCTAATGAATAAACGGATATATAAATATGTATAATGGGCAAGAGCACTCTCGTGATTACGATATTTTTGTCCTTAAGCCTTTCCGAAGAGTAATTCTGAAAAGCCAACACCAACATTGGGCATCGATTGGCCAATAGATGGATATCTCAAGACTAATTTGACTTGTCGTGTAGTGACGGAGTAAGAATACAATTCATCACCCCCCTATTTTACCCGCGAGTGCGAACCCACGACTAAGGGCTATAATATATAACATCGGTGCAAGAGAAGGAAAACTTGACATGAAACCATGTAACAACACGGCCGATCACCGTGGCGATTCCTCTCCGGCTACGGCCGATTTCCCTCCTATTATGTAGAAGACACGAGCTCCACCGTATATAAGCTGGAATGGTGATTTGAATTAAATGCAAGACCGCGAGACTTGCAGGCTCAGTCTTGGTCTTGGTCTTGCAAAAGTTAAGCGGTCTTGGTCTTGGTCTCGGTCTCGCATTTCTCGCAAGACCAAGACCGCAAGACCAAGACTTTTTTGGGTAACACTAATATTAATTATATAAAACTTATTATTACTTTGATAACACAAACTAAAAATATACTGCCATTGAATCCGAACGTAACAATGTAAACATAAACAACACAATGTAAGCAAAAAAACTCTGAGGAAGCAAAGAAAGAAGAAAGCAAAATCATTTTTAAATCAAAGAACTATAGAATAGCTTTATTAATTACTAGCAACTCGCCTTCGCTTCGCTTCGGTTTCAGTCGCCTTACCCGCGTAGTTCCCGTTCCCGTGGGAATACCGGGATAAAATATAGCCTATGTTACTCCTTGATATTATAGTTTTCCATTGGTGAAAGAATTTTTGAAATCGATCTAGTAGTTTCGGAGCCTATTCGTTACAAACATACATACATACAAACCTTTCTTCTTTATAATATTAGTATAGATTAATTAACATTGATGTTAATGATGAAATTAGTATATTAATAATTAAACTTTCTAATAATCTCGTGGGTATATAATATTTATGTAATGAACATAATATGTCAGACATTGAACATTGAGCAAACACACTCAAAGGTTATATAATTCGTAAAAATTGTTTGTTTTCCATATAATTATTAGTAAAATAACAAATTTGTATCTTATAGATAAATTTCTAGCGTACGTGTGTATGTCACTGAACTCCTCCTAAACAGCTGGACCGATGTTAACAAATTTTTTTGTGTGTATTCAAGGAGATTCGAGGATGGTTTAGATCCATAATTGGACCCGGTAGGTGGCGCTGTTCGGGCAGGACAATAACATAACATGAGAACGACTTTACCGATTTCGTTCATCTTTTTTTTTAAGTTATCTAATACTTTGAAAATGACTGTTACGGAAAAAAAATTAAAAAAGTTGCGCAGAAAATTAGAAAATTTAAGAAAACTTAACGTTTATATATTCTACCTTTCTAATGTAACCTTTTTTTCGACTATATAAACGTTTCTATCTTTATATATAAAAATCTTCTTCATGTGTTTGAAATTGAACTTCTTCTAAACGGCTGTACCGATTTTGATACTATTTTGTGGCCATTCTGATGGATATGAATTCTCATATCCATCGGTATAGCTATTCGGAACATCCAAACCATTCGATTTATATTAATAATTGGAACCGGTAGGTGGCGTTGCGATCGATTTCAAGGAGAATTCAATGTTCTATTTTTTTGCAGATTTGAACAGAACAACGTCTGTTGGGTCAGCTAGTATATATATTATATATATATATTTATACTAGCAGCCCCCGCTTCGCTTCGGTTTCAGTTGCCTTACCCGCATACTGCCCAATCCCAAACAAATCTTTCCTCTTTATAATATTAGTGCAGATATAGATATATATATATATATATATATATATTTGACAGACATTTCCACTTTTGGCAGACATGAACTCAAGATGGCAAAGGTCGATGTCCAATATATAATTTTTGTTGGATTGGCTGAACTGAATATAAGTTGTTGATTTTATAAAACTTTATCACCGAAAAAAGACGTTTTATGAAGTCACGTAATCAAAGAGCTTAAAGTTTTATATACTTACGAATTTGTTCATACCAAAAGAATATTAAAAGATTCAGTAAAAAGACTGTAGAAAGATTCGCAGATTATATTTGACATTAAGTAAGTATCAGCAACATAATAAAAAAATAAAGTTCGACGAGTCTATGTATCAATGCTATTATTTTCAAATAGTGTTAGTTTGTATGTAACGGAATCTTTCAACGTGTTTTTCAACCCCTTCCAAAAGTCAGATTAATTTGAAACTTTGCACAGTTATCAAGGACCAATGACAAAATAATAATGAGTTTATACCGTTAACCTTTCAGGATTATCATTATCTTAAATTTCAAGCAATTTAATTCCATTTTTTAGCATTCATCATCATCATCATTTCAGTTCATATACGTCCCACTATTGGGCTCGAGCCTCCTTCACAATAGGAGGGAAATCGACCTTATTATACCATGCTGGTAAGACAGGTAGGTATAGGGTTTTATTTCGAGATTTCCTTCTCTTGCATAGTAGTTATATGCCTATAATATCCCTTAGTCGTCTTTTACGACATCCACAGGCAAGATAGGCATTGGTGATTTGTATTTTTACTCCGTCACCACACGAAAGCATTATTCAATATTTTTAGCATCATTTTTAATATTTTTAGGATTATTCTGAAGTGTACTTTTCACTCCGGCTATCTATAAAGACGAGTTTTTAGCTCTTTAAGGCAGTAGGCTCAAATCAAATCAAATCATTTATTCTGCATAGGCTCCTTAAAGGCACTTACATATTGTCATAATATGACACGTTTAAACACAATACAATAATCTACCACCGGATTGGAACGCGGCCACAAACTGAGAAGATCCGGCAAGAAACTCAGCGGGCAGTCATTTTTTCTTTAATCTTTTAAATATACATAATTTTATGCTTCGTGCAACATATATGGTATTAGCTCCAGAAGGGCATCCCTTCGAAATTGTATGTATGTATAAATTTTCAAAATTTAGTACAAGACAAAAAAAAATAAAGCATTAAAGAAAGGAAGAAAATATGGCTGGACCAGATCCCACAAGCAGTACCCGATCACGAGTTAACTACTAGAGCAGCCATCACTCTCCTCAACCAAATTAGAGGGAAGGGAGCGACCCGCCCCACATAGCTACCGCAAGCAGAACCTTATTCAGTGAGCATGACCAAACCATAAATAAAAATATAAAACGAACTACAAGTACTACTATACCTACTATAAAAAACTTGTAGGCTGGTAGTAGTAACCTATTACTACCTATTTTATGCCTATGCGCTAAGGAATAAAATCTTACAATGAAAACTTCCCAAATGTACAATTATTAGACATAAATTACACTAAAACTCGAAACAATTATATTAATTAAGGGTTTCACAAAAAAGGATTTGTTTATGTGAGAACACAATCCAGAGCTTTAACTAATGCCGCCCTAGCCAAGGCCGCGGGTGATCGGACCGGGGAATTGTCCGTCACCCGCAGTGTGGCTAACCGCGCGACGGCGACCGACGTCCCAGGACGTCGAGAGGTGAGGGTACCCGAAAGGGTATTCCGTCGGGCCGACCACTGACGACAAGTCACATCTGCTCCGGTGGTCGGCCCAACAACGAGGTGACGTGGGTACGGGTGGGTTATGGGCCCGCGCGCCGTCCTTTCATCGCCCCGGACGGACTGGACCGCGCGTGCGCTTACCATAGCCCACCCATAAAAAAAAAAAAAAAAAGAGCTTTAACTAACTTTAATTTTAGTGGTCTCCTATTTATCATTATATCAATCAATACTCCAATAGGAATTAGAAGGGGTTTTTAATCATTACATAGATAAACAACATCGTTCTCGATTGTACGTTTCAGCGTTCATTTCTCCTACGCACATACAAGCTATAGAATAAACTGCCTGCCCCGGATTATACCCAGTTCTTAGGCTGCAGTTTCTACTTACCATCAAGGATTATATTTGCAATAGATATTATTCATAGATCAAACCTTGTGTCTCATCATTAGGAGGTTGATTCGGTACTCTTATTTCATAGTAGACATAACAAAAATTATAGGCAATAATTTTATCACCGCCTCCAGCCTGATGTCAATCCCCCTTGAAAACCACAAAACTTGTATATAAATTATTAAAAAAAATATATCGATACTAACTACCTTATTATGTAATGATGAAAAATAGCAGAAAGGAAACGGACAAACGAAGTCGTGCCTTCGAAAATTCCGACACGGGTGTTCCCAACATGAATTCTATTAAATGGAAAACGCTCCAAATTCCTTCATCGTGAATTTTCGTCGTATCTTACTTTGATAAACTGTTATGGACATTGGAAACAATTAAATGGTCCCTGTAAAACTGCAACAGTAATATATTGGTGTAGATAGATGATAGAAATAAGTTCTGTATTTGCAGGTTGTTTTAAATATATAAGATATACTTTTTTCTTCTATTCTTTATCTCAAAACGCCTTATAATCGAGCACGAATCTTTTAAATGAGAATCGAAATTAACAAACTGTACTACGCGGACATTGGACAAGGTTTTATTCCTGAATTTGGTTCTATCGCCATGGTTTTATATTATGTTTAGATCCATTCATATTAAACAATTCATTTTTTTTGTACAACAATACATGATTTGGTCTGGACACACCCTACCATATCTATCCGGAGCCTGGGCGGTGTGCAGCCCCATAACCTACCGTGTATCTTGTTACCGATTCCTTGACATCCATGGTCAACTCAGCACATTAAACAATACCTGTGGTAATGTTAAACTTATCTGAAAACTTACTTCGTCAACGAGAACAGTTAGGAGATTTAGTACTTTCAAGAAAATAGAAAAATTTTCTTACATCGTGGAACCCTGTATTTATTTATATTGAAAGTACATGGTACAGAGTACATAATTTATTACCCGCGGTTAGGGCATATCAGTTAAGTAAATTCAAATTTATGCTAGAAAATTTCATTATAACGAAAGACTTTTTTTATTGGCATAAGCGAAGATGTTGTTTTTCTTTCGTTTTTGTTGACTATTATTTCTGAAAAAAGTACCCTTTTTTTGTGAGTTGGCTATGGTCAGTGCACATGCCGTCTATTCTGTCCGGCGCGATGAAAGGAGGGCGCGATGAAAGGAGGGCGCCCGGCCCTACCGCAATCCCTTAAATAAAATTACATACAATAACATGCTTATTTATAGCGCTTCGAATGATAATATAACACAATTCTCAAATAAAATAAAAAGATTATAGCTGGTCCAGAACGCGCAAGCGGCACCCGATCACAATTTAACTACTAGAGCAGCCATCACTTCCTTTTTAAACATTAAACAGTTTCATTTTAGATAATATATTTCTGTTAAATAAAACCTTGATAACAAATATTTATGAACTAGTTATTACTATATTTTACAATGATTATAAAAAATAAGTCGGCGTTTATGCTAACAAACTCACACGATTTATGGATTGTGTTGTGTTTCTTTATAAAAATTTTCTGAATTTATTGCATTGTATCTTACCCAAGTTTTTGTATTACGTTAGCAACGAAAACTCATTTGCGTGAGAGAAAATGATTTATTATAACGTGTAGGTGAGGTAAATTCGTTTACGTATTCGCCGTGCATTTTTTTATCGTTACTTTTAAGTATGTATGAGGTAGCGACATATTGTATTTTTTACTTTTCACCATAATGTAAGTGTATTTGGTTCCGTGGTTCATATTTTGATCTTTCAGATAACGTATCGTTTGCGGTAAGTATCGGTGGCAAGAGGGCACATACCTCATAGGTAAGAGACGTGAGTAAAATTGAATGTAATTACGGCATATGTTGATAACTTATACCTTCAAAAGTATTTCACCATGATCAACTAGCGTTACTAATTGCTTTTATCGAAAGCTGACTTGGTGGCCCAACAGGTTCATCTTATCTTATAACTTTTTATATTTTTAAACGAGCAATTCTTGTATGTATATATAATCTGAATCTCGGAAACGGCTCCAACGATTTGATCATGAATTTTAGCATACTAGAATAGGTTTCGGGGCCAAAAAATCGATTTCGGTAGCTTTTATTTATAGAAAATGTTTTCATTATTTCACCATTTTAATTTTTTATTAATATATATCTCTTTTTTTTTTTCTTTGTGGGTGGGTCGCGGTCGGCGCGCCTCCGCACCACTCCGTCCGGGGCGACAGAGGGGCTTAAGCACGCAACTCCCGCGACCCACCCAAAAACCACGTCGCCTTCGTCGTTGGGCCGACCACTGGAGCAGCGTTAACTTGTCGTCATTGGTCTGCCCGACGGAATACCCCCTATTGGGGTACCCTCCCATCGACCGACGTCCCCCCCCTCGGGGAGGACGTCGGTCTTTCCTCACGCGGTCGGCCTCTCGGCGGGTGACGGACTAATCCCCGGTCACGTCACCCGCGGCCTCAGCTAGGGCGGCATGAGGCGCAGATAGTTGCGCCTGCGCCGCCCCATTCGCCGGCGACGGATCTCCTCATCGAGGCTGCGCTCCTCGCGCAGGCGATCCACCGCCTCTTTCCGCGAGATCACTGTCTCGCAGAAGGCTGCGACCGCGTCCCAATTCCCGACGCTGTCGACCATCGCCCTAGCGATAGCCGGCAGCGTCAGGTCCGTACCGATGATTGCGACGAGTTCACAGCGCTGCACTGCCCAAGCCCCGCAGGCCTCGAGCGTATGGCGCGCCGTGTCCTCGTCGCAATCGCAGTGGTGGCAGGACGGTGTACTCTCCCTCCTAACGACCTTGTGCAGGTATTTGGCGAAGCACCCAAGCCCCGTCAAAACCTGCACCAGTCGGAAGGAGAGCACCCCGTGCCGCCTCTCCAACCACTGCATCAGCACCGGCCGGAAGGCCTCCACGGTTCGCACCCCGAACCGAGGCCTCTCCAGCCGGACTGCCCAACGGGCGATGACGTCTCGGCGGGCGTCGACGCGCCAGGCGGTGAGATTCCTTAACGAGACCACACCGCCCTCCGCTCGCACCCCCGTCACCCGCCGATATAGTCCGGCGAGCATCTCCGCCTCCAGGTCCCACGGGGGAGTCCCGGCCAATAGGCACGCTGCCTCCGTCGCCACCGTGCGGTATCCGCGGATGGCCCTGACCGCCGTGACCCTCTGTGGTCGCCACAGAAGGGCCCTAAGTCAGGCGGTCATGGACCCCGCCCACACCGGTGCGCCGTACAGGGCCATCGACCGGATGACCCCCGCGTACAGCCGTCGGCACGCAGCGCTCGGTTCGCCCACGTTCGGCATGAGCCACGATAGGGCGGACGCCGCGCCGACGAGCCGTGGAGCGAGCCTGCGGAAATGCTCCCGGAACCACCATCGCCCGTCGAGCACCAGGCCCAAGTACCTCATATGGGCCCGGATGCTGATGTCGACCGAGTGGACGGTGATCGAGACGCCGATGGGAGGGCTCATAGTGCGCCCATGGAACAAGAGGGCCTCCGTCTTGTCCAGGGTGACCCTCAACCCCAGCGCCTCGATCCGCCTGACGACCTCCTCGGTACCCGAGGTCGCCAGGCTTACCGCCTCTTCTAGCGTCCCACCGCGGGCTGTGACGAGCGTGTCGTCGGCGTAACAAATCACGCCCAGCCCGGGCAGGAGGCTCCCCCTCAACGCCCAGTCGTAGCCGATGTTCCACAGGGTGGGTCCGAGGACCGATCCCTGTGGGACACCGCACGTCATGGGCGTTCTCACGACGTCCCCTGCTCGGTCGGTGCAGAGGACGCTGCGCCCCTCCAAATAGTCTGCCACTAGCCGCCTCAGGTAAACTGGCACCCCGTGATACCGGAGCGCCTCCCTGATGCAGCTGAATGGCAGACTATTGAATGCGTTGGCGATGTCTAGGGACACCACCAACAGCACTCCCCCGCCGGTGACGGCCTCAGTCGCCACGGCCCTCAGGCGCAACAGAGCCGCGATCGTCGAACGACCCCTCCTAAACCCAAACTGGGCGTCTGACAGATCGGGCCCCGTGACGACGAGGTGCCGCTCGATGCGGGCAGCTACCACCCTTTCCAGTAGCTTGCCCGTGTCATCGAGCAGCACGATAGGCCTGTAGGCCGAAAGCGACTCCGGAGACCGTCCCGGCTTCGGCAGGAGCACCAGCCTTCCCTCCTTCCAGCACCCAGGGAACCGTCCGGACGCTAAGCACGCGTCGAACAGCCCCCTGAGGCG
The DNA here is from genome assembly GCA_032191425.1 of Lymantria dispar. Lineage (NCBI taxonomy): Eukaryota > Metazoa > Arthropoda > Insecta > Lepidoptera > Erebidae > Lymantria > Lymantria dispar. The sequence goes on along the minus strand of CM063452.1, from coordinate 21,380,951 downwards.
GGGTCCCAGGTGTTCGAGGACCAGGGCCAGCACACGATTAGGAACACCGTCGGGCTCGGGGGCGGTAGACTTTGCGCGCATGCGCGTCACCGCCACCCCCATCTCGGGTTCCGTGATGGGTGGAACACTGTCGTTGTCGGCCTCCCGGTCAGTGTCTGGCGGAGCCATGACCGGGGGCGTGTGTTCCGCCCGCCGCGTGAACAGGTCCTCGATGACCCGGGTGAGAAGGCCGGGCTGGAGAGTCTCAGTGAGGGGGCTCCACGACGCGCCAGCTCCCCACGCGTGCGGCGACCTCGGGGCTAGCGAACGAAAGGTCCCCTATCGACCCGCCCCGTTGTCGCACGCACGTATGCACCGAGCCCCTGTTCAGCAAACAGAGGCCCAGTGCCGCCGCCCACTCCTCGATCGCCCGTCCTCGGTCATCCGTCCTAGGGGACCCCCACGCCACGGACTTGGCGTTAAAGTCCCCCAGGTCGAAGACCTGCCGTGATGCCAGTCGCCGTAACGAGGCCTCCATGATGGTGAGGAAGGCCTCGAAATCGGTCATACTCCGGTTAGGGGAGAGATAAACTCCGAAGAGCGTAATCTCCCCCCGGTCCGCCGCGACGCATCCGACGCCCCTGTCCCTAAGGGTCAGAGACGACTAAGGCCACGACGTGGAGGCGACGATTGCCACGGTGCTATCGGTGCTACCCAACCAGTTAATCCGGTCGGGCACCACGTACGGCTCCGCGACTACGGCTACTCCTATCAACCACTCCGCCATGGCTTGCAGGAACACGTCCTGCGCACCGGCGGAGTGGTTGAGATTGGCCTGGAGGAGACGAATGGATACGGGGTCCATTAACGGTCCGTATCCATCGTCACCTCCTCCGCGCTAACGGGCGATCGGGCCGCGCTCGGAGCGGGGACTGGCCCGGTCAATGGGCCGCCCCGCCCCTTTGAAGCCAATGCCGGGGGTCTGCATTCCCCAGAGCCTATGCGGTGCTTGGCAGGCTTATTGCCCGCCGTACACGCGGGGCAGTGGGGCACCGCAGAGCACGATGCCGCCTGGTGTCCAGTTTGACCGCAACGGAAACATAGCCCGCTGCAGTCAAAGCAGTTCCTGCATGTCGGTCGGGTATGCCCGACCGCTTATAACACCTCGCGGGCAGGGGCTCCAGCACGTTTACCCGCGCCGAACTCCAGCCCACGAGGAGTCTGCCTGAGTCGGCCAATTGCTTGACCGACTCCACTGGGCACTGCAACCCAGACAGCACCGACGCCGCCCGGACCAGGGCGGATGGTGCCAGTCCGGACGGTGTCCGAGGCACACCCGGTACGCGCCATAATGGCCTCCCGGATGTCCTCCACCGCCACGGAGTCGTCCAGACCCGTGAGGCGCATATCTGCGCACTTGACGGGCCTGGCGATTCGGACTCCATCCTCCGCCCCGAACAGCCCCCTCAGCATCGTGGCCAAACTATCGGCCGTCTTCGCGCCCTCGGCCCCAGGGAACTCGAGTATTCGAGCCCCTGTCCGGGCTTTGCGGGTCCTCGCCTCGACGCCCCCGATGTCGGAGACGTCCAGCTTCCGCCGGGCGCGTCTTAGGACGGCCTCATAGTTTAGGCCCCTCTCAGCCGCCTCAGGCAGTACGGTGATTACCACCGCAGCCGTCTTCGGCGACTTGAGGCCCCTACGCGACCTTTTCCCCTTTCTGCCGGCTCCCGCCTGGGGAGCGGCGGCCACAGCGGCACTCTTGGCCGCCGCTCTCCGCTTTTGACCGCGTGCCTTCCTGCTACGCTCAGCCACCTGCCAGCCCTGTTCGAGCCTAGCAGCAGCGCTGAGCGCAGCAGGCGCAGTCGCGGGTTCGCCGGCCGGCGTCTGCGGTGCAATCGCTGGCGCCGGCCGCGGCCCGGCCTTGGCGGGAGCCGGCACCTTGCCAGCCTTCTTGGCCCCCTTGGGTCCCGCCGCGGCCGCAGCGTAGCTCACCACGCGGCCACCCTGACAGGGCAGCGGGGTGGGAGCCGACGCTTGCGGCCGCCTCGTCCTGTCCGCGGCGAGCGGCGGTCGGAGGGGCGGCTCAGGCGGAAGCCTGGCCGCTACGGCCTCGATACGCGCATCCATCATTAGCCCTACTCGGGCTAGGATGACGCGTATCGCCGACTCCGACACGCCATGCACCTCGTCGGGCGGCGGCTCCTCCCCCTTCCGAGGTCTCCCGCGGCCACGAGCCGGCGGAGGGACCACGACGAGGGGAGGCAGCGGCGAAGCCGCGACGGGCGCAGCCGGCGCAGCGGCCGCGACGGGCGGCGGGGCCTGCGCCGGCGCCCCAGCCGGCACCAGGCGCTCGAATTGAGACCGCAGGTCAGCCACGTCCTTGGCCAACCCGCGGTTCTCTCTCCGCACCGCCGAAAGTTTCGTCTCCAGCCTGCGGTTTCGCTCCCGCAAGCCGGAGACCTCCTCGCTTAGGCGGGCGTTTGCAGCCTGAAGGGCCGCTACCTCGCCTCCTTGGTCGGCCGGACACGGCGTCGCCGGTCTGGCCGCCACCGCACCTCCCCGACCCCTGGCCGCTACGGCCTCGATACGCGCATCCATCATTAGCCCTACTCGGGCTAGGATGACGCGTATCGCCGACTCCGACACGCCATGCACCTCGTCGGGCGGCGGCTCCTCCCCCTTCCGAGGTCTCCCGCGGCCAGGCCATCCTAGCCCGAGTAGGGGTAATGATGGATGCGCGTATCGAGGCCGTAGCGGCCAGGCTCCCGCCTGAGTCGCCCCTCCCACCGCCGCTCGCCGCGGACAAGATGAGGCGGCCGCAAGCGTCGGCTCCCACCCCGCTGCCCTGTCAGGGTGGCCGCGTGGTGAGCTACGCTGCGGCCGCGGCGGGACCCAAGGGGGCCAAGAAGGCCGGCAAGGTGCCGGCTCCCGCCAAGGCCGGGCCGCGGCCGGCGTCAGCGATTGCACCGCAGGCGCCGGCCGGCGAACCCGCGACTGCGCCTGCTGCGCTCAGCGCTGCTGCTAGGCTCGAACAGGGCTGGCAGGTGGCTGAGCGTAGCAGGAAGGCACGCGGCCAAAAGCGGAGAGCGGCGGCCAAGAGTGCCGCTGTGGCCGCCGCTCCCCAGGCGGGAGCCGGCGGAAAGGGGAAAAGGTCGCGTAGGGGCCTCAAGTCGCCGAAGACGGCTGCGGTGGTAATCACCGTACTGCCTGAGGCGGCTGAGAGGGGCCTAAACTATGAGGCCGTCCTAAGACGCGCCCGGCGGGAGCTGGACGTCTCCGATATCGGGGGCGTCGAGGCGAGGACCCGCAAAGCCCGGACAGGGGCTCGAATACTCGAGTTCCCTGGGGCCGAGGGCGCGAAGACGGCCGATAGTTTGGCCACGATGCTGAGGGGGCTGTTCGGACCGGAGGATGGAGTCCGAATCGCCAGGCCCGTTAAGTGCGCAGATATGCGCCTCACGGGTCTGGACGACTCCGTGGCGGTGGAGGACATCCGGGAGGCCATTATGGCGCGTACCGGGTGTGCCTCGGACACCGTCCGGATTGGCACCATCCGCCCTGGTCCGGGCGGCGTCGGTGCTGTCTGGGTGCAGTGCCCAGTGGAGTCGGTCAAGCAATTGGCCGACTCAGGCAGGCTCCTCGTGGGCTGGAGTTCGGTGCGGGTAACCGTGCTGGAGCCCCGGCCCGCGAGGTGTTATAAGTGCATGGCGGTCGGGCATACCCGACCGACGTGTCGCAACTGCTTTGACTGCAGCGGGCTATGTTTCTGTTGCGGTCAAGCTGGACACCAGGCGGCATCGTGCTCTGCGGTGCCCCACTGCCCCGCGTGTGCGGCGGGCAATAAGCCTGCCAAGCACCGCATGGGCTCTGGGGACTGCAGACCCCCGGCATCGGCCCCAAAGGGGCGGGGCGGCCCATCGACCGGGCCAGTCCCCGCTCCGAGCGCGGCCCGATCGCCCGTTAGCGCGGAGGAGGTGACGATGGATACGGACCGTTAATGGACCCCGTATCCATTCGTCTCCTCCAGGCCAATCTCAACCACTCCGCCGGTGCGCAGGATGTGTTCCTGCAAGCCATGGCGGAGTGGTTGATAGGAGTAGCCGTAGTCGCGGAGCCGTACGTGGTGCCCGACCGGATTAACTGGTTGGGTAGCACCGATGGCACCGTGGCAATCGTCGCCTCCACGTCGTGGCCTTCGTCGTCTCTGACCCTTAGGGACAGGGGCGTCGGATACGTCGCGGCGGACTGGGGGGAGATTACGCTCTTCGGAGTCTATCTCTCCCCTAACTGGAGTGTGACCGATTTCGAGGCCTTCCTCACCATCATGGAGGCCTCGTTACGGCGACTGGCATCGCGCCAGGTCTTCGTCCTGGGGGACTTTAACGCCAAGTCCGTGGCGTGGGGGTCCCCTAGGACGGATGACCGAGGACGGGCGATCGAGGAGTGGGCGGCGGCACTGGGCCTCTGTTTGCTGAACAGGGGCTCGGTGCATACGTGCGTGCGACAACGGGGCGGGTCGATAGTGGACCTTTCGTTCGCTAGCCCCGAGGTCGTCGCACGCGTGGGGAGCTGGCGCGTCGTGGAGGAGGTGGAGACCTTGTCGGACCACCGGTATATCCGGATGGAGGTCTCCCCTGCAATCCCGACGCCCAGCAGGGGTCACGGGGCGGATGGGCGTCCTGCGTTCCCGCGATGGGCTGTGGGTCGCTTAGACCGGGACCAGCTGGCGGAGACAGCCATCGTATACTCGTGGCTGTCCTCTGCCCACCAGTTGGACGGGGTGGACGCCGAGGCTGGCCGCATCCGCAGTGCGTTGACGCAGATCTGCGATGCGGCCATGCCCCGTGTACGGCGTCTGCCCCCGAGGAGGGGTGTCCACTGGTGGTCCCGGGAGCTGGCGGATCTCCGGGCCGCGTGTATCCGCGCCCGGAGGGCCTATACCCGCAGCCGGCGACGCCATCGCGACGCGGAGCGGGAGGCCGTGCTTTACGAGGGCTACCGCAGTGCGCGGTCGGCCTTCAGGCGTGCCGTCCGCTCCGCCAAGGACGTCAGTCGGCAGGAGATGCTGGACGGTCTCGACCGTGACCCCTGGGGATGCCCCTACCGCGCGGTGTTGAACAGGCTATGCGCGCGGGGCCCTCCCCTCACCGAGACTCTCCAGCCCGGCCTTCTCACCCGGGTCATCGAGGACCTGTTCCCGCGGCGGGCGGAACACACGCCCCCGGTCATGGCTCCGCCAGACACTGACCGGGAGGCCGACGACGACAGTGTTCCGCCCATCACGGAACCCGAGATGGGGGTGGCGGTGACGCGCAAGCGCGCAAAGTCTACCGCCCCCGGGCCCGACGGTGTTCCTAACCGCGTGCTGGCCCTGGTCCTCGAACACCTGGGACCCCGCCTCAGGGAGCTGTTCGACGCGTGTTTAGCGTCCGGACGGTTCCCTGGGTGCTGGAAGGAGGGAAGGCTGGTGCTCCTGCCGAAGCCGGGACGGTCTCCGGAGTCGCCTTCGGCCTACAGGCCTATCGTGCTGCTCGATGACACGGGCAAGCTACTGGAGAGGGTGGTAGCTGCCCGCATCGAGCGGCACCTCGTCGGCACGGGACCCGATCTGTCGGACGCCCAGTTTGGGTTTAGGAGGGGTCGTTCGACGATCGCGGCTCTGTTGCGCCTGAGGGCCGTGGCGACTGAGGCCGTCACCGGCGGGGGAGTGCTGTTGGTGGTGTCCCTAGACATCGCCAACGCATTCAATAGTCTGCCATTCAGCTGCATCAGGGAGGCGCTCCGGTATCACGGGGTGCCAGTTTACCTGAGGCGGCTAGTGGCAGACTATTTGGAGGGGCGCAGCGTCCTCTGCACCGACCGAGCAGGGGACGTCGTGCGAACGCCCATGACGTGCGGTGTCCCACAGGGGTCGGTCCTAACCCACCCTGTGGAACATCGGCTACGACTGGGCGTTTAGGGGGAGCCTCCCGCCCGGGCTGGGCGTGATTTGTTACGCCGACGACACGCTCGTCACAGCCCGCGGTGGGACACTAGAAGAGGCGGTAAGCCTGGCGACCTCGGGTACCGAGGAGGTCGTCAGACGGATCGAGGCGCTGGGGTTGAGGGTCGCCCTGGACAAGACGGAGGCCCTCTTGTTCCATGGGCGCACTATGAGCCCTCCCATCGGCGTCTCGATCACCGTCCACTCGGTCGACATCAGCATCCGGGCCCATATGAGGTACTTGGGCCTGGTGCTCGACGGGCGATGGTGGTTCCGGGAGCATTTCCGCAGGCTCGCTCCGCGGCTCGTCGGCGCGGCGTCCGCCCTATCGTGGCTCATGCCGAACGTGGGCGGACCGAGCGCTGCGTGCCGACGGCTGTACGCGGGGGTCATCCGGTCGATGGCCCTGTACGGCGCACCGGTGTGGGCGGGGTCCATGACCGCCCGACTTAGGGCCCTTCTGTGGCGACCACAGAGGGTCACGGCGGTCAGGGCCATCCGCGGATACCGCACGGTGGCGACGGAGGCAGCGTGCCTATTGGCCGGGACTCCCCCGTGGGACCTGGAGGCGGAGATGCTCGCCGAACTATATCGGCGGGTGACGGGGGTGCGAGCGGAGGGCGGTGTGGTCTCGTTAAGGGATCTCACCGCCTGGCGCGTCGACGCCCGCCGAGACGTCATCGCCCGTTGGGCAGTCCGGCTGGAGAGGCCTCGGTTCGGGTTGCGAACCGTGGAGGCCTTCCGGCCGGTGCTGATGCAGTGGTTGGAGAGGCGGCACGGGGTGCTCTCCTTCCGACTGGTGCAGGTTTTGACGGGGCATGGGTGCTTCGCCAAATACCTGCACAAGGTCGTTAGGAGGGAGAGTACACCGTCCTGCCACCACTGCGATTGCGACGAGGACACGGCGCGCCATACGCTCGAGGCCTGCGGGGCTTGGGCAGTGCAGCGCTGTGAACTCGTCGCAATCATCGGTACGGACCTGACGCTGCCGGCTATTGCTAGGGCGATGGTCGACAGCGTCGGGAATTGGGACGCGGTCGCAGCTTTCTGCGAGACGGTGATCTCGCGGAAGGAGGCGGCGGATCGCCTGCGTGAGGAGCGCAGCCTCGATGAGGAGATCCGCCGCCGGCGATTGGGGCGGCGCAGGCGCAACTATCTGCGCCTCATGCCGCCCTAGCCGAGGCCGCGGGTGACGTGACCGGGGATTAGTCCGTCACCCGCCGAGAGGCCGACCGCGTGAGGAAAGACCGACGTCCTCCCCGAGGGGGGGACGTCGGTCGATGGGAGGGTACCCCAATAGGGGGTATTCCGTCGGGCCGACCACTGACGACAAGTTAACGCTGCTCCAGTGGTCGGCCCAACGACGAAGGCGACGTGGTTTTCGGGTGGGTCGCGGGAGTTGCGTGCTTAAGCCCCTCTGTCGCCCCGGACGGAGTGGTGCGGAGGCGCGCCGATCGCGGCCCACCCACAAAAAAAAAAAAAAAAAAAACCCCATTAATATATATCTGAATATCATTTGCTTACAAAAATACCATATACTTACAAAAAATAAATAAATTATACCAAGCAAAGCTCGGTCAACCAGATAATTAGAACATTAAATGACAATAGTCTGAAGACTATTGTCAATAAGGAAGAAATTAATTTAAGGATGAATCCTTGGATGAGAATTTTGGTTAGCACTGCATCTTAATGCCATCATCATCAAAACTCATATACGCCCTGTAAAGCGAAGTTGATAAACCACTTAAACCAGGCTGGTAAGAAGTGTTGTTATAGTAATTTATTTCGAGTGTTCTATCTCTTACAGAGATATTATCTGCCTATTGTAATCCCTTACTCATCTTTTATGACATCGACGGGAAAAAAAAGGGATGGTGAATTGTATTCTTAGTTCGTTATCACAAAGTAGAAAAGTGTAAACAACTACTTATAGTAAATGGAAATAATTTCTAATCGGTATGGTTTCAAGTCACGAATGTATTAATCATTTTTCGGTTCACAGACTACAACACAATTCATCCCTCCGTCAGCTCGTAGACGTCTACTTTTGGACATAGGGCTCCTCACGAGAGTGTCATTCGGCACGGTCCTGTGCCACTTTCATTCAACAGTTCCCTGCGACTTTCAAGGTGTCGTCAGTCTACAGTAGAGGGTCGTTTTAAGCGTCGTCATCAGATTCGTGGTCGCCACTCGAGAACCTCTCTTCTCTAACGGTTATCGGTTTGACGAGCGATGTAGCCTACCCATTACCATTTCAACGTGTTAATTCCGCTGGCTATGTAGGTTACACCCGTTCTCCTACAGATTTCCGTATTTCAGAGTCTATCACATAGAAAAATATCGAACATAGTCCTCTCCACAGCACGTTGAGCAACTTTGAGCATTTTTAGGAGGCCGACATTTAGAGATCACGTTTTAGTGGTACAAACATATGTCATCGCTAGTAGCACACACTGATTATGCACTTGTTTTCAGACACTGTGGAATATTGGATGAGAAAATCCTTCTAGAACACAAACTAATCAATAATTTAAACTATTTAAACTAATATTATACTTTAGACAATTCAATATTAGAAATTACATTTTAAATACATAAATTATAATGAAGAAAACTTGCTAAAAGTTGTTTACTAATGTTAACTAATGAGAAGTTTGGCAAGGTGAAAAGTGTAGACAGCTGGATGTTAAATTAAAAATTTATGTTTTTAGTGGACGTTTGGATGAGAACCCGCTAACGATGTTGGAGGTAGAAATTGACTCGAAGAAATTGTTGACAAATTCGCAAAGTTATCTACTAATTGAATCGAATTTTTATCATTGTATTTACGGCGTTATAAGTTGTTTCATAGTTGAATAATGTAAAAAATGTTATCAATTTAATAATGACCACCATTAACTAGAAAATTTTTTTTTGCTTCTTATGGTTATGTTAATGTCAGATTATAACGTGATAGCTTATTAACATCCTGTTCTTATCCCAGTTACTTGGGGCCGATGCAATATGTACTCCTTTTCCATCGTACATATTGCAAAAGTTTTGGCAATAGTATCCTTGCGAATGTAATTGTTGGTCTCACGGCATCAGATGAAGTTGGTCCAGGTCCATAAATATATTTATGGTTCATCATCATTCATTCATCATTACAGCCCATATACGTCTCACTGTTGGGGTCGAGCTTCCGCCACAGTAGGAGGGATATTGACCTACTATACCACACTGGTCAGACGGGTTGGTATAGGGTATCATTTCAAGTTTTCCTTCTCTTGCGTAGATGTTATATGCATATTTAATCTCTTAGTCGTCGTTTATGACCCCCACGGGTAAGAGAGGGAGTGGTGAATTGTATTCTTACTCCGTCACCACACGGAAATATTTATGGTTAATAAATCAATATTGATAGAGTAAAAAGACAATTCACCACTTCCTTTCTCGTTCTTGGGTATTGCAAAAGACGACCAAGGGATAACATTTAAATAAGCGAGGGAAAAATTAAGTTAATTTCCTTCCAATTGTGGAGGAAATTCGAACCTGACTTTGCTGACAGTGTTGCATATGTAAGCTGAGATCATGATAATGAACTCCATTGTAATCGAAAACAAAATTTATACTCCGATTAAAATGTTTTGTATTTGGAATTTTTCTGATGCAAATTGGAAAAAATAAAAACGTCCACTGTTGACATGTCTCCTTAATAATTCATTGTATTCTTAACCTGTCTCTACACGAAGAAGCTTCAAATTGATGTTTGTTAATTACATTCAGGCTGATAACAGGATTGGATTCCAAAGAATTATATTTGAGAAGCGAACCCATAATACAAGGCGTGGGAGGTTGATATTGAGACCACTATATACCATTTAAAGTTAATATTTACAGTCGAAGTATTTTATTACTTGAAATGTATGATAAATAAATCTACAGGTGACAATAATTGTGAAAAATGAGAATAAATATGAGTCGGAATAAATTTAATGTACTAAGATAAATATTCCAATAGACGCAGGGTCGTCATAATTTATATAATAAGTCGAAAATGTCTTTCGATTTTGTAGTCAGATATTTTTTTCAGATGTTATTGTAATTGGCTTTTATATAAAACTTTAATTAGACTTATTTTCATATTAAAGAATGCGAAAGCGTAAAATTGGGGTATAATAGTGTACTTATGTAGTTCATATGGGACATCGAGTATCGAGGATGCCAAAATATCAATCTAAGTTTTTTTTGAGCAAAAAATATTAAACAGAATTGAATTTAAAAAGTTTCTCAATTTTAGTGGTGGGTACACGTTACCCTAACTATGTTATCTATATTATTGTCTGGATTGTATATTCTTTAATACGAATTTAGGATCCAACGACGAAGGCGACGTGGTTTTCGGGTGGGTTGCGGGAGTTGCGTGCTTAAGCCTCTCTGTCGCCCCGGACGAAGTGGACGGAGGCGCGCCGACCGCAGCCCACCCACAAAAAAAAATACGAATTTAGGATCTTTTTAAAGGACTTCTTTTCTTATGTACGTTATAAACTCTTAAATTGATCATGATCTTAGAACTAGATGACTGAATTCGCGATGAATTGACCCAATTGGTTATTTCGCCAGAAATTTTTCAATCATCATCATCATAATGATCCAAACAGTATCTTCGATAATTTTAATTTGAGCTTTTTCAATAAATAAATTAGGTAAATGACACTGAGGCGTATTCTTTCGAGTATGTTTAACACTCGAAAGAATACGCCTGTATAAAAGTTGAGCATTTTCATCGCGTGAATAAAATGATAATTCATTTTAGTGATTTCACGCGAACTGACACCAATTCAAGACCATAAAAATAAATCGAAACGTTGTACGTGATATATTTATTAAGCTGAGGGTTTATAAATGTAATCATGGATGTGATTAAAGTCACGATACTGTATTTTATAATAATAATATTATAATTGAATTTAATAATTAGTGACTTAATGCGCATTTTATCAACACGTTCGTTACTATAAGACGTATTATATAACAGAACGACCAGTGAAAAATTTTTTTCTTTTACGCTTATGAGATTGTAGCGAAACGGTCAAGCCACATATTTTGACTTACACGATTGTCATGCTTTTGTTGGGAGTCACCTCACATAAAAATTATTGTTCTTAAGCGAATTAATAATACGTTAGAGATTATATAAAGTAAAACTACCACAAGGAGAGTGTAAGAAATTTTTGCGTTTGCAAATTCCAAAGCGAATACCTTTAACATGAATTTTATTAAACAGAAGGTCCGCATTCCAATGTTACGGATTTTCGCGTATTTTGGCATCCATTGATATACTAAAGTCTAACTTTTTATTAGCTGCAGTAAAATGACGTTTCTAAATGTCATTCCGTAAAATAATGTTGACAGCCTAATCTCAATAGGGATGTGATTAAGTTCACAAAAGTTTACAGAATATCTAATCGTTCCATAGCTGACTCATAATGATCATACTAAATTCTATTTAATATTAATGTAAATAAAAGGCTGTATAAACGTTGATCCTTTTAGACATATACAAGGTAACACTCAAGAAAACGCTCTCTCAAGTTGGTAGTACTGGTTTTTGGTTACGGTGCTACGATGACGCTTGACCGCCATTTTGTTTCGGTTGTCATTCGCTCATTCTGCTTCATACTTCTGTTTTGAGTGCATGAATAACTTTGATTTGCCCACTGCGCGTTGTTTTTGTTATCATTATTGTTAAACTTATGTTACGTTGTGTTTGTTTTTCATTACCTGTTTTCGTTAATCGTGTTAGTTTTTTTTTGTTTGATACATTGAAGACATGGATGCTCTGCCGAGCACATCGCAGGATGGAGACACATTTTTATCTCCTAAGAAAAAAAGGCCACGTGTAGCTCTAAGTGCAACTGAAAAACTATGGGTCCAAAACGTTTACAAATATGTGTTTGAAGTGAAATCTTCAGAATCAAACATTGAAGTTCCAAAAACAAGTGAATGCGTTAACAAGGTGGCTGAAGTCTTGGGAATATCCGTCCGCACAGTTTATTCTGTTTTAAAGGAGCACAAGGAGAACGACAGCGAATCACCAAAACCTCCCGAAGAAACGGGCCCAAAACTTACATTTAAAGATAAACTTGATGATTTCACATTCACTGCTGTTAGAAGAATTGTACATCAGTTCTTTCATAGAAATGAAATACCCACCATCGCAAAAGTTAGTTTACACATGTCGTCACTCATCTTTTTATTATACGTTATGTATGTTTTCTCCCATCCCATGTGTAATCTTAACCAATTAGGTAATAACTTTAATAATTTTATGTGCTGCAAGTTGTAAATGATGACCCAGGATTGCCCAACTTCTCGAAAGAGACATTGAGAAAAATTATGAAGCATCTTAATTTCGAATTCGCTACTCAATCACGCAAGAGTGTGCTTATTGATAGACAAGATATCATATCATGGCGCCAGCGCTACCTGCGTTTAATTAAACAATATCGTAGGGAGGGAAAATACATATATTATCAAGACGAGACCTGGGTCAACGCTGGTACGTGTCAACTCTTAGTTTCTTCTATTTGTTCCCTTTTTGTTTTGATGTTGAAACTTATGATTCTTTTTTGTTCTTTTCAGGTCATACTACAAAAAAAAACCTGGATTGACGGAAGTATTAAATCTTCTCGACAGGCATTTTTAGACGGCCTGACTACGGGATTAAAAAATCCCACAGGAAAGGGCAAACGACTCATAATTAGTCACATAGGCGGAGAAGAAGGCTTCCTGGTCAACGGACTTCTTAAGTTTGAAGCAAAGAAAGGTACAGAAGACTACCATGATGAAATGAACGCGGAGTGTTTCGAGGATTGGTTCGGCGGTATTCTACCTAAACTCAAGCCGAATGCAGTAGTCGTAATGGACAATACGCCCTATCACTCTCGGAAGATCGAAACAATCCCGAAGATGTCGTGGACGAAAGCACGAATTCAAGAGTGGCTGACTACTAAAAATATTGCGTTTGAACCAAATATGGTCAAGGCCACTCTCATAGATATTGTGAAACAACAAAATCATACTGAGAAATATGCCGTAGACGACATGGCTGCACAAAAAGGTATCACACTTTTAAAACTGCCCCCTTATCACTGTGAATTGAACCCCATTGAGTTGGTATGGGCGCAGGTAAAGAGTCACGTCGCAAACAATAATAAGACGTATAAAATGCAAGAAGTGAAAACTTTATTCCAAGAAGGCTTGATGCCTTCTTGAAAGTGACACCGGCTAAGTGTAAGTACTTGAGTGATGAAAGTGACACCGGCTAAGTGGAGTGACTGTGTGTCTCACACTATTAAAGAGGAAGATAGAATGTGCCACCTCGATCATATTATAGATGAAGTGACAGATAGATTTGTTATTAGTGTGACCGAAAGCGACAGCGATTTCAAAAAAGATTAATTAAATAACATTATTATGACGTTTTTGTTTCATTTTGAATGTACCTCCCTATACTTCCACTAAAAAAGATCAATCCTCTAGTATAGTAATAATAATAGGTTAAAAAAATACATTACAACTTAATATTAAATCTCAAAAAAAAAACCAAACTGATTATTCATTTATGATTCACTCATTTAGCTACATCCCTATTTATTTTTCTTCAAAAACCGGCAACCCACAAAACGTCATTTTACTGCAGCTAATAAAAAGTTAGACTATAGGTATATTCAAAATTACGTTTAATATGATTCGGTTTTACAAGCATATTGCTATCCATTTGCCGTGTTGCTGGTATCATTCCGTGTGGTAACGGAGTAAAAATACAATTCACATACCCTTATCTTGCCCGTGGGTGTAGTAAAACTAAGGGACATAGTATGTAGATAACATCAAGAGTAGGAAAACTTGACATAAAATCATATGCCAATGTGTATGACCCGCGTAGCATAGTAGGTAGATTTCTATCCTACTGAGGAGGAAGCTCGAGGTCAGTAGTGAGACATATTTGGGCTAAGACGACGAAGGAGAGACCATGTTGATGAGATCCTGTAGATATTACACATTTAGTAGATAATAGTTTTTATTATTGCTTGTATGTAGTTATACTTACAAATAACGTGTAACATGATTCTAATCTCATGAACAGGTTGGAGGAGAGCAGCGAAGAATTTTGGGTGACTTTATGTATTATACAAGCTATTTCATGGGGAATGCTCTTTTTTTGGGTAGGCTATGGGCAGCACACACGCCATCCGCTCCTTCCGGGGTGACGAAAGGGCAGAGCGCAGACCCATAAACCCACCGCATTCCCTCCCTTTCGCCATAGGGCCGACCACTGGTACCGAGTTCCTTGTCGTCCATGGCTGACCCGGCGGGATACCCTTTCGGGTAAAGCATCACCCTAGTGATGGTCGGCAGTCGGCATCGATGATTACAATGAGTTCACGGCGCTGCTTTGCCCATGCAGCACACATGTCAAGCATGTGCTGGGCTGTGTTCTCGTTGCAATCGCAGTGGTGGCAGGATGGTATGCTCTCCTTCCTTACGACTGTGTGCAGGTACTTGGCGAAGCAACCGTACTCCATCAATACCTGTATCAGTCGGGAGGAAAACACCCCGTGCGTCCGACCCAACCACTCCAACAGCACTTTCTAGAAGGCCTCGAGAAAATTTGTTGAACTGATTTGGAATTACTTCTTAATATGAAGATCGCTTTTTACGCGGACGAAGCCCGGCGTAGAGACGAAGCTAGTAATATTATTAATATCCAAAATACATCAGTCATAACTTTTGTTATAACCAAGGTGACTCGTAGACGCTTGACGGTCTGACGACTATATTTAGCGCGATGACGAATGTTGATATTCAAAGACATTAATTACTTCGCTCCTATTTGCTGTAGCGATATGTATTTATATTTTATGACTTTTCTCAATAATGCTATGTAATAGAATTATATTGTTTGAAATCTAAATGGTAGGTAGTTTCTAAGATTATTCAATACGAATCGGTAGTTCCTGAGATAAGCACGCTCCACATACTATTAGTATAGATAATATAGATATAGATAATATAGATATAGACAAAAAGAAGAATTTAAACTTGATTTTTAGTTATCATTAATACCTCCTATATGTCAATAAATATTACACTAATATAAGGACATGTACTAAAATAATACTAGTCTTTTTGCACGGATTATTACAGTAACAAGGTGTCTTAATAGATACCTTGTTACTGAGCAATGAAAACGTTCGCGATATCTTGTTCACGCTTGATTGAATCAATTCAGTAAGTAAAATTTCCTGGTATAAATGGAATATGAGTATAGATATATAGGCCTTTTCTTAGACTCTACGATGGAGTGGCAAACGCAGGTTACTAACATATCCAAGAAAGTCACAGGAATACTCTGTTCACTATACCGACTGAAAAACTTTCTCCCAGTCACGACCAAAACATCACTGGTTCAAACCTTAGTTCTTCCTATCATCGATTATGCTGATGTGTGCTACCTCGACCTGAATGCAGATCTGCTCAATAAGCTGGACCGACTCCTCAACAATTGCATTCGATTCGTTTTTAACCTACGTAAATTCGATCATGTAACCACATTTCGCTCTCGCCTCAATTGGTTACCGATTAGGCAAAGACGTAGCCTGAGGACTCTTTCTTTGCTCTACTCTATTCTTAACTCTCCTAACGCGCCTTCCTACTTAAAACTGAACTTTCAATTTCAAAAATTTTTTAATTGCTATTTTAGGCATAGGTGTCGTGCAAATAACCGTGTGAGTATGAAAAAAGCCTATTATTTTGACATTACAAACAGACACTCCAATTTTATTTATTGGTATAGATATATTTAAATCAGTTGTGAAAGCTTTCAATATAGATAATGACTACCCTAGTTTCTACATTTCGAATACTATGGCACTGCGATCCATCGCAATATGTTATGTATATCTTGAAAAAAATCATACATGAATATTTATTCATTTATTTCAGCTCATACATGTTCAATTACTGGATTCAACCTTTATCTACAATAAGGGGGAAATGGATCTACTACACCATGCTAGTCAGACATGTTGATATAGGGTTATAAGTATTTAGACGGCCCCTTCTCTGACATAGATGTTATATGCTTAATGGTCTTTTATAACACTCACGGGCAAGGGAGGGGGGATTTAGGGGAGGACCCTTCTATACCACGTTGGTCAAATTTATTAGTACAAGGCTTTATTTCAAGTTTTTATTTGCCTCCATAGATGTTATATGCATATTATATCTCTTAGTCGTATTTTACAACACCCACCACCCCCTGGTGTATTGTATTCTTAAATAGGCCCCACATGAAAAATAAAATCTTAATATATGTATATAAATTACATGTTACGTTGTTTGTCCGCGATGGACTCCTAAACTACTTAACCGATTTTAATCAAATTTGCACACCATGCGCAGTTTGATCCAACTTGAAAGATAGGATAGCTTACATCTTTATTTATAGTCGCAATATTATTTTATTGCAAATTATTTGTCTATTATTTGACATTCATAATTATCTGTTAACTCCAAACGATTTTAACGGATGTTGATATCTGTTGACTGGATTGAGTAAGTAATTAATAGATGGCACTGCTATGTCAAACTTACAAACGTGTGATATAAGCTACAATTAAATAGCATAAATAGTTTATTAAATAAAATGTAATATAGCAAAAACCTTAGCCATGGCAACGCGTGGCCGGGTCTGCTAGTATTTACTATTTCTTTATTCTTAACTAGTTATACCTCTTATGTGTTTACAGCTATAGCCAAAACGCTTGTGTTAATTTTATTCATTGGCAATTCATTCATTAAATTTTGTTATAATCATTTTAAAAATGATACAACAAAAATGTGTAAAAAATAAAAATTATATTACACTAGCTAACTCAACAGACGTTATTCTGTTCAAATAAAGCGCCACCTACCGAGTTTAATTGTGAATCTAAACCATCCTCGAATCCCCTCGAATACACACAAAAAATTTCAAAAACATAGGTTCAGCCGTTTAGGAGGAGTTCAGTGACATACACACGAACACAAGAAATTTACAAATAAAGATCTTGATTTATTAATATCTGCGAAAGAATCGAACCGTCGACCTAATATAGCATACTAATATCTATACTAATATCATAAAGGGGAAAGATTTGTTGGTTTGTTTGTATTGAATAGGCTCCGAAACTAGTGGACCGATTTCAAAAATTCTTTCACCAATGGAAAGCTATAATATCAGGGAGTAATATAGGCTATATTTTATTCCGGTATTCCCACGGGATTGGGAACTAAATGGGCAAGGCGACTGAAACCGAAGTGGAGCGAGGGTGGGTTGTTAGTTGTTAATACAGGTTTTAATTCGGGATTTCATATCTTGTTACAAACTATTATGAACATATCATCATCATTATCACTGCTCTTATACGTCCACTGTAGGGTTCGAGCCTTCTCCACAATGGGAGAGAAATTGACCTACTATACCACGCTGGTCAGACGAGTTGATATAGGGTTTTATTTCGAGATTTCTCTCTTGCATAGTTGTTATAAGCATAACGTATCACTTTATCGCCTTTTACGACAACCACGGGTAAGAGAAGGGGTGGTGAATTGTATCCTTATTCCGTTACCACACGGAAAATATTATTATCATCATCATCATCATTGCAGCCCACATAAGTCCCACTCGGGCCTCATCCACAATGGGAGGGCATTGGACCTATTATACCATCCTGGTCAGACATATTGGTATAGGTTTCATTTCGAGATTGCCTTCTCTTGCACAGATGTTATATACATATTATATCCCTTAGTCGTCTTTTTCGACATTCACAGCAAGATAGAGAGTGGAAAATATTATAAACATATCAAATTATTGTTATTACTTGCGGTTCAATTGATGTGTTAAATACCTGAATGTGTACATTAAAATCTAATACATTTTTTTTTATTTTTATTGGTGGGCTATGGTAAGCGCACGCGCGGTCCAGTGCGTCCGGGGCGATGAAAGGACGGCGCGCGGGCCCATAACCCACCCGTACCCACGTCACCTCGTTGTTGGGCCGACCATCGGAGCAGATGTGACTTGTCGTCAGTGGTCCGCCCAACGGAATACCCTTTCGGGTAACCTTACCTCTCGACGTCCTGGGACGTCGGTCGCCGTGGAGCGGTCAGCCTCTCTGCGGGTGACGGACAATTCCCTGGTCCGATCACCCGCGGCCTCGGATAGGATCTAATACATAGATTAAATTCACTAAAGTGTGGGTATATTTAAACCGTTGGAAGCATGTATCGAAATCCAAAATATTCGCCTCTACCAACCGCTCCTGTCGGATTCCTGTCATATAAAGTCTAATATTTTCCACATAACACGCCGCTAGTTGGCTCTTGTGTGGCGGTGTCCAAAGTATTTTCGTAGATTTTAAAGCTAAAAGGATTTTATTGCTTTGCTTACCGAAATTTTATGGTTACATTTACAGAGTTATTATTAAAATAACCTTTTGTGAAAATTATTGTATTTTAATTAATAAGATCCGTAACTTTCTCGCTGATTTTTATTCCTGGACTAAATAGAAGCGTAGCATGATTTTTGCTAAACAATTTTAATCTCACATGGTAAGATGAAATTAATGGTTAGGTTTTTGAGAAATCAAAGGATTCTTGAATGGTTTGACTACCAACTACACTTTCATCCAGGATTCGTAACATTTATATAATTATGTCAAATCAACGTGATGAATTTGATATAAATGATGGTAGATATCGTGCTTTCCGTGTGGTGATGGAGTAAGAATACGATTCACCACCCCCCTTTTCTTGTCCTTGAGTATTGTAAGAGATGATTAAGAGCTATGTTGTGCATATAACAATTATGCAAGAGAAGGAAAACTCGAAATAAAACTCTAGTGGGTTATAACCCTCCTATAGTGGATATACCCCAGCAATGGGAAGTATATAAGCTGAGATGTAGCAATTTATCTACAACTAATCTTTCCTTGCATGTTTCCCTCCAAAAGTTGCCTAGTAATTGCGTTTAGTGATAAGACTGCTTACTATGCATATAACAATCTAGGTATACAATAAAGTGTAAATAAAAAAGAAGATAAATATTCCAAAATGAAAAGAAAAATCCATACTAAATATTTTCAAATTTTCAAACGAAGCAGTTTGATATAGAGACTTGTTATGTATAACGCGACTTAATTTGATTGTAGAATTAATTCACATGAAATGGAGATGGGCATTTTCAGATAGAATGGACATTATACGAGGCACGACACTCGTGCGTTCTGTTCTGACATTTATCGGATTTCCCTTTGTGACCGCACTGTATATGAGAGAGTCGGTGCACAATAAATGAATAGATTATGCTGTCCTCTGTCTGTTGCGAGTAATCCTATTAAATGTGTTATTGCGTCACAAATTAGATTGCTTGGGAAAATGTTACAGTAATGGCGTAGCAACATCGAAATACTACATCGCCTTAACTTTTTATGGCATATCATCTAATGAAAGAAGGAGAAATCAAATAAAAAAAAATAAAGAAAAAACATTCGCTATATAAATATATACTCATCGAAACTTACTGTTACAATTTAATTCTAAATAAAAAATAGTTTGAATTTGTGTTAAGGCAATGTTTATCGCGACAATAAAAATATAAATATATTTTTTAATTTTTTTTTATGCAAGCATTGGCAAACGAGCAAACAGTACACCTGATGTTAAGTGTTGCTGCCGCTCATGGACCTTTACAAGGCCGCTGCCCACCGCGAAGAAAGTGAAGGGAGTGTGAATGCGTGCATTGAGGCTCGGTGATACTAAAGGCACCATCAAAACCCTCCACACGCAAACAACCTCAGAAAGTTGGGTTTCCGGCTCTCTCGCTCACCGAACGAAGCGCAGTAACAAATTGCTACTACTCAGACGTCGATTTTCTGCGCGAGCGTGGTACTGCTCCGGACGGACCGGCCCGCGGCTGTCGACAGTGTGGCCCTACCACTCCAATATATATAATTAGTAAGAAAACTATACACATAATTGTGCATTTTACGTTTAATATTTTGCTTGCGGTTGCAAATATTTTAGTATTATTATTTAAACATTTTATCACTTCCATTGCACGGTGATGAGTGGGGATACACTGTATTCTAACCTCTCACCACACGGAGTATTCAGCAAAGGATATTCAAGTAAAGTATTTCAAGTATAGTTGTTTAAATTACTAAGCCACCTTGAATGAAATGTCTATCAAAGTTTTGCCAATTCAGTGTAACTTTGGTGTGTTTGACGTTGCACTTGCGGTTGCAAGTTGAGTGAGCTCAACTCGCAGACTTGGTTGAATATGTTTTTATTTTTCTATTCACAATTACATTTTCATATATTGTACTTTACAAGTTGTAATATTATCGACTTAAAAATTGAGGATTGATACACTGATGTATTTATATCAGACATGTCAAAGATACGGCCCGCGGGTCGCATTCGGCCCCTGGCCCGTATCAATAAGGCCAGGTAAAAATCATTAATTGATATGATTTTTAACAACCGTATATTATCTTATATATAAATTTCTAGCGTACGTGTGTATGTCACTGAACTCCTCCTAAACAGCTGGACCGATATAGACGAAATTTTTTGTGTGTGTTCAAGGGTTTTCGAGGATGGTTTAGATTCACAATTGGACCCGGTAGGTGGCGCTGTTCGGACAGGGCAATAACATAACTTGAGAATGACTTCACCGATTTCGTTCATCTTTCTTTTTAATTTATCTTATACTTTGAAAAAGGCTTTTACCGACAAAAAATTAGCAAAGTTGCGCAGAAAATCAGAGAATTTAAGAAAATTTAACGACTGGGTATCTAGGTTATTTATCTATACTGCAACTAAACGGCTGGATGGATTTTAATGAATTTTTGTGAATGCATTAAAGTAGGGGCCTGGATAATTTATATTCACAAATCAGCCCGGCAGATGGCGCTGCAGTCAGTATCTAGGTTATTTATCTATACTGCAACTAAACGGCTGGATGGGTTTAAATGATTTTTTCTGAATGTATTCAAATGGGGGCCTGGGTGATGTAGATTCACAAATCAGCTCGGCAGATGGCGCTGCAGTCAGTATCTAGGTTATTTATCTATACTACAACTAAACGGCTGGATCCATTTGAACGAATTTTTGTGAATGTATTCAAGTGATGATGGATGATTTAGACAGATGAACTCCACCTAAATGTCTGGACCGATGTTGATGAAATTTGTTGCGTGTGTTCAAGGGGATTCGAGAATGGTTTAGATTCACAATTGGACCCAGTAGGTGGCGCTGCGATAAATTTTAAGGACAATTCCTTTTATTTTATTTGAACAGAACAACGTCTGTCGGGTCAGCTAGTCTTATATATAAATTTCTAGCGTACGTGTGTATGTCACTGAACTCCTCCTAAACGGCTGGACCGATGTTGACGAAATTTTTTGTGTGTGTTCAAAGGGATTCGAGGATGGTTTAGATTCACACTTGGACCCGGTAGGTGGCGTAAAATAACTTGAGAACGACTTTACCGATTCCGTCCATCTTTTTTTTCAAGTATTCTAATATTTCAAAAAAAGCTTTTACCAAAAAAAAAAATAAGAAAGTTGCGCAGAAAATTAGAAAATTTAAGAAAACTTAACGTTTATATGTACTTTTCTAATGTAACCTCTTTTCGACTATATAAACTTTTCTATCTCTATATATATTTATATATAAATCTTCTGTTCGTGTGTTTGTAATTGAAATCCTTCTAAACGGCTGGACCACTTATGATGATATTTTTGTTTCGAAACACATTCGAAATCGAAATCACATCACATTCAAAACATCCAAACCATTTTAAACTGGTTTAGATTAATAATTGGAACCGGTAGGTGGCGCTGCGATCGATTTCAAGGAGAATTCGATTTTTTATTTTTTTACAAATTTAAACATAACAACGCCTGTTGGGTCTAGCTGACCCTATACTTATACTATATAATTTAAACAGTATCTACACCTGATGGTAAGTGTTGCTACCGCTCATGGATCTATACAATACCAAGGGCACAGTCAGGCCGCTGCCTACCGCGAATAAAGTGAAAGGAGTGTGAATACGTGCAATGAGGTTCAGTGACATTAAAGGCATCATTTAAATCTATCACACGCAAACATCCTCAGAACGTTTGGCTTCCGGCTCTCTCAAATTCAAATTCAAATTATTTTATTATGCATAAACCCTGAGAGGGCACTTACATATTGTCAGGTTTACAATTTCCAAAAAAAATATACTACCACCGGATCGGAACGCGACCGCTACTGAGAAGATAGAAACTCAGCGGGCTTGTCATTACTTCTAATTTTTTTTTTCTTTTTCTTCTTACTAGTTATACAATTGTGTACATGTTTTGTAAGAACTAGCTCCAGTGTGATGCCCTTCGAACCGCAAGACACTTAATATAATTTAAACGATTATGGCTGGACCAGATCCCACAAGCGGCACCCGATCACGAGTTAACTACTAGAGCAGCCATCACTCCCCTCAACCACTATGGAGGGAAGGGAGAGACCCGCTCCACGCAGCTACCGCAAGTAGATCCTTATGTGAGCATGACCAACACCATAATATGTTACAAACGCAGAAAATACAAAAATTCGTTAGGCAAAACACGCTACACTACAATAAAAGTTAAAAGTACATTTACAAACAGTATATTTAAAATAACAAGGAAATTGCTGAATGAGGAGCTGCTCACAACCAATCTGTATTATCATCTACATAATCCGAGATTTTATAATAAGCTTTTTTACAAAGTCTATTCTTGATGGCTTTTTTAAACTTTTTCATAGGCAGGTCTCGGATATCTTTAGGTAATCTATTGTAAAAGCGTATACATTGCCCCATGAATGATTTGTTAACTTTTTGGAGACGAGTAGTGTGTACAACTAATCTGTCCTTATTACGAGTATTCATTTCATGAATGTCACAATATCTCTTAAAGTTAGCGATATTTTTTTTGACATATAATATATTTTCGTATATATATTGTGATACAGCAGTTAGAATATTTACTTCTTTGAATTTCTCCCGAAGTGAGATTCTTGGGCCTAGATTATAAATTGCACGGACAGCCCTTTTTTGGAGAACAAAGATTCTATTAAAGTCCGCGGAGCATCCCCACAGTAATATGCCGTAAGACATAAGACTATGGAAATAAGCGAAATAAACCATTCTAGCTATATCAGTATCTGTTAACATTCTTATTTTTTTTACTGCATAAGCCGCTGAGCTAAGCCTACTCGACAACTTTTCAATATGAGGTCGCCACTGAAGTTTAGCATCTATGGTGATACCTAAAAAAACTGTTGACTCCACAAGGTCTAGAGCCACACCATTCATTTGGACATAGGTTTCCACTTGCCTCACATTGGGAGTAGTAAATTTGATACATTTAGTTTTTTTCTCATTGAGAACCAAATTATTAGTGTTAAACTCGCTCACCGAACAAAGTGCAGTAACAAATAGATATTACTCGGACATCAATTTTCTGCTAGAGTGTGGTACTAAATAGGGGGTCCCGTCGGGCCGACCACTGATGACAAGTAACCCTGCTCCGGTGGTCGGCCCAACGACGAAGGCGACGTGGTGTTCGGGTGGGTTGCGGGTGTGCGTGCTTACGCCCCTCTGTTGCTCCGGACGGAGTGGTGCGAGGAGCGCGCCGACCGCAGCCTACCCCAAAAAAAAAAGAGTGTGGTACTACCTCGGACGGACCGGCCCGCGGCTGTAGACACCTGTCAACATTGTAGTACCACTATGAACGAATTATTTGAAATTTGTTATGATATTTTCTCTATAGTGACATCACCATTGTTGTCATCCTGCTCTTATCCCACTCCCTCGGGGACAACGCAACATATACGCTTCTTTCGTCACACATATTGCAGAAAGTTTTAGCAACAGTTTTATATTAGAAAATTACATCCTTACTAATGTTATAAATGCGAAAGCCAGTTTGTTTGTTTGTTCGTTTGTTTGTTTGTTACACATTCACGCTTAAACCACCGAACCGATTTCAAAAATTCTTTCACCAATGTAAAGCTATAATATAAGGGAGTAACATCGGCTATATTTTATCCCGGTATTCCCACGGGAACGGGAACTACGCGGATAAGGCGACGAAACCCGAAGCGAAGCGAGGGCGGGTTGCTAGTTTACAATAACCAAACAAGACAAATTTCTTTAAAAACATTAATTCTCATATTATATAAGATCGAATAAAAATTTGAAATAGATTTTGTGAAGTCTCTTAAAATATGTGCAAAACTTGAAGTATCCGACGATATTGTTTCACCGTTTCATATATTCAAATCACGAGATTTAATCCTCTACAAATGAAAATCGTGATTAATTCATTCCATATTTCATATTTGGCAAAAGTACCTTGCTATTAATATTTGCCATGGAGCTTAAATGGAAGGAAGAAGACATTATTATGAGCAATATCTGTCTTTGTATACATAGGAAGATAAATATTGTGTAATTTATAAATTATTATACTAAATATACACATTTAATTATACATATTGATATTAAAGACTATAAGTAAATGTCATCATCAACACGATACATACGTCACACTGCTGGGCCGGTGCCTCCTTTATAATGGGAGGGAAATTGACCTACACTACGCTGGTCAGACGGGTTGATAAAAGGTTTTATTTCAAGTTTCCTTCTCTTGTATAAATCATCATCATCATCATCACCATTATAGCAGCCCACATACGTCCCACTATTGGGCTCCGGCCTTCTCCACTATGGGAGAGAATTTGACCTACTCAAACTTGGTCAAACATGTTGGTATAGGGTTTTATTTCGAGTTTCCCTTCTCTTGCACAGATGTTGTATGCATACTATATCCCTTAGTCGTCTTTTACGTCACCCACGGAGAGGAAAAAGGTTCGTGAATTGTATTCTTATACTGTCACCGCACTGGAATAAGTAAATGTATTAAATCCAAACGTTTTGTATAGAATAACTTAAATAATCATCATCTCAGCTGATATAATATACGCTCCACTCCGCGGCTGAACCCCCCACCACAGTGTAAATAAAATTGAGTTTTTATATCACTTCCATGAGATATGCTGGTATAGGGTTTTATTAAAAGCTTTTATTTAACTTGCCCTGTTAGTATGGGACAAATCTTGTGAGTTAAATTAGAACCACTTCCTATCGTTACATTAGGTTGAAATTTGGTTTATTTACCTAACTTCGGTGACAATGCAATAATATGGTACCATGAAGCTGGTCTCAAGATGGCGTCGAAAGGAACATAGGAACTCCTAAACTAAACAAGATAAAACCGTTAAGTTTGGACTCGTTTAAATGTTCTTGAGAAGCATTTTTCTTCGTTTTAGAGCATTTAAATAAAAGCTTGTTTTAATTTTTTTTTTAATTAATGAATTATTTTGAGTTTTTCTTTTCTCACAGTATTGTTATCTCATAGTGTCTTTCAGTTATTTCTAAGGGAAGGGTTTGATTATTATAATCTTACGCTTTCACCACATGGATAACCATGACAAGTATAATCATCGTATCCATCATCATCATTTCAGCTCAGCTCATATACCTACGTCACACTGCTTGGCTCGAGCCTTCTCCGCCATTGGAGAGAAATTGACCTTATTATATCATGCTGGTCAGATAGGTAGGTATAAGGCTTGTTTCGAGTTTTCCTTCTATAGCATAGATGTTATATGCGTATTATATCCCTTACGGCTTGGCCACGACTTTGGTCTTAGCGGCGCGCGGCGCGGCATGCCCAGCGGCGTCGGTTAGCGGTGCGTTTTGGACGCCACGTACCCTCAGTAGCGGTTAGCGGCAGCGGCCGCAGTGGACGTAATCAAAACGTATTCAAAATTATGGCGTTATCAAAATTATCCCTTCTCTGTTTAGAAAGCAGTACATTTTTAAAACAAGATATTCTTAATATGAGAGAAGGAGTGCACTAACTATATAAAGACCGGTATTTAAATGGCGAATTTCGTGACCTATACGAAGGTTTTTATATTTATGTTGGAGATCTTTTCACTTACGTGCAACCGCTATTCGCGATAAGTAAAGAAATTATTTCATAAATAATCCAATAGATATATAAGTAAAACTTGTCCACTATCTAGGTACCTTATTTAAATATATTAGTAATTATGTTTATTATCTCTGTAAGTACCTACTTACTGAGATAAACTTTAAAGACTTGTCAACTACTTATATATCGTATAAGACATACTAGTAATTTCGTGTGTAGTTACATATCTACAGACGAAACTACTGATATGTTTACTAAGCGTTTTGCTAATTAGGTATCTACTATCCTATTGACAGAGAAAAAAAAAAACTTTCAAAACTTGTCGACTATCTACCTACATACGTAAACATACCAGTGGTTTTGTCAACATATTAGTAGCTTTGTGTAGTAGGCATCTAGGTTCTATGTTTTTGTGTTATCATCACACCGCACATCACCGCAGCCCACATACGTCCCACTGTTGGGCTCGGGCCTCCTCCACAATGGGAGGGAATTTGACCTACTATACCATGCTGGTCAAACGTGTTGGTATAAGGTTTCATTTCGAGTTTTCCTTTTCTTGCACAGATGTTATGTGCATATTATATCCCTTAGTCGTCTTATACGACATCCACGGGCAGAATAGGGAGTGGTGAATTGTATTCTTACTTCGTCACCACACGAAAATTGTGGTATCAATTTAAATTAAACTTACCATTAAATAATAATATATTCTTACACTACAATATATTTAATAAATTAAGCAATAAATGCCTCGGTATCCATTACCGCCACAAAATCATCTAAAATTTTTTGTTTTAATCTACGCCGCTGACTACGTCACTCCTACGCCGCTGTTCGCGCCGCTGTGTTTCATGGTGTCGCACACATTCACTCGTACTTTTGTTCGTGCCGCTTCCGGTACCGCGCGCCGCTGTAGCAATTCGCTCGAATAAAACCGCGCGCGTTTTCGCTGTGAGCGGCGTCTCGTGGCCTGCTTCAAACATTTTCATACTTTTGATTTTACCGCTCGCCGCCCCGCGCTTAGTTGCCGCTCACAGCGGCAAGGTTGTGAACGGGCCGTTAGTCATCTCTTAAGACATCCACGCGCAAGGTAGGGAGTGGTGAATTGCATTCTTATTCCGTTACCACACAAAAAGTAATAATTACATTTAAGTAATAATGGAATATAATTGTATGTTTCAAAAGTTTCATCAACTAGGGTTGTCCATAAGACCTACTTAGTTAAATAGATTGCCTATCACAGAATGAATGAATAAATTCTCTTTGTAGATAGCAAAAAGCTCCTACATAACACAAAACTTATTTGTGATTTTTTTAAGCTCAAAAACCTGTACAAAGATTGCTTTGTAAGTCGTACTGAATAGAAATACTTACGCACTCATACGTATTTATTGCTAACCTTTCAGAAAATACTGTTTATTTCTCTTGTTCAATGGTTTGAAAGTTTTATTTTTAGAAAATTTCTATATATTTGCGTAGGCTAGTATTGAAATCCATTTTACCGGTTTTAATAATGTTTAATCGGTACTCCATACATTTAATGACTTCTAATATTTGTAACACTTTATGTATTTACAATTAAAATAGTAGTAGTAGTAGTAGAGAAACACACACATGAAATAAAATTATTTTGCTGATAAGTATTCGAAACATCGTGAAAGTAAAAATCAAATACAAACTCAATATAATATAATACGTCTCCGTAAAAATAGTTTTACTACTATGTAAATAAAAATAATAAATATTACTGTGTAAGTAAGAAATATAAATAAATATGCCAATTTCTAAATTGTGTTCTAAATTAAAAGTATCGAATTCTAGATTCATTGATTCATTCATTCCATGTCAAATTTTATCAAAATTGACTCCGCGTTAAGAGCGTGATAACATAATAAACATACATACACACTAACAAACTTTCGTCTTTATAATATAAGTAAGATATAATGTCAAATGTGATAGTGTGATGTGATTGCTGTGATTCCTCAACCAATTTTTTGAACTCCAACGGGAAATAAGGTGTAAAACATTGTATTACGCGTCACCTTATTTTTTGTAAAAAAAAAAACTGCACTAAGGAAATAATCCTTATGTCGTGGGAGATTTTACAAACATATAATTAAGAGACACAAATTACATCCAGACGCAGAACAACAATTTGTGAATCGCACAAAGTGTTGTCCTGCGTAGGATTCAAACCCACGATATTGGCATGGTAGGTCGGTGTTTTAAACCGACGTCCTCCCCGAGGGGGGATCGTCGGTCGATTACCCCAAATAGGGGGTATTCCGTCGGGCCGACCTCTGACGTCAAGTCACCCTGCTCCGGTGGTCGGCCCAACGATGAAGGTGACATGCATCGTGGATGGGTTGTGGGTGTGCGTGCTTACGCCCCTCTGTCGCCCCGGACGGAGTGGTGCGAGGAGCGCGCCGACCGCAGCCCACCCCAAAAAAAAAAAGGTCGGTATTTTAAGCACTACGATCTGTGCAGTCATATATATACAGCTACCGTGGTAACACGTAAATATATACATACTTCACATCCTAATCTATTTTATGTCAAACACAGTTATAACTAAAGTAAATTAAATACTAAGTAACTCATCGATTCCAATCAACGCACGAAACCTTTAACTTCAAAGCGCATTTGTAAGCAGTTGACGCAAACACGTTGATGACAACTCAATCAAGCCCACTCCCTTTACATCCACTTGATCACGCAATTAAATAGAAGGTCGTCAGTCTGCTTGCTTTAACAGCCTCTATAATCGAGTGGTGAATGGGATGCTCCCAATGGTCGTAAATCGTTCAATTTGATTCCGTGCCGACGTTTACATTCAACACTAATGTTTTATTAAACAAGCTTTTCAGTTTTATTTATGGAGAGGCTTTGGGTCACTCTGTGTACTCTACCGATTGTTTCACGTGGAGTTCTCTGAGGGACTGTTTTATTTGCTACCACCATCACCGTTTTAGCGTAGCAGGTCCATTTCACTTGGAAACATTACAATCTTCAATTGTACATTTTCAGCGATCATTTCTTCGACGTACGTGCAAGATTTAGAATAACTATCTGGTGCTGTATTTGTCGAGCGCTATGGCTATAAATTGATGAGGTGCTGTATTTGTCGAGCGCTATGGCTATAAATTGATGATGTGCTATTATATAATTGGTAAACTTCGGAACTGTAGAACATGCTTACAAGACTGTGATCAATATGAATGATTTATGATAATCCATAGTCTCTGCCTTTCTCTCTAAGAAGTAGGCATTAGTCTATATATGAATGTACTATCATCATCACAGCTCATATATGTCCAAGTTTGAGCCTCCTCCGTGATTGACCTACTATACCACACTGGTCAGACGGTTTGATATAGGGTTTTATATCGAATTTTCTTTCACTTGCACATATGTTAAATGCATATCATATCCCTTTGAAATCGTCGCTCGACGAACCGACAACCGCTGGGGAAGAAAGGGTCTCGAGTGACGACCACGTATCGGATGACGCAGTGTAGGACACCCCCCACTAGGTGTACCGACAACGTAGTGAAAGTTGCTAGGTGTCATTGGATGCAGGCGGCACAGGACATGAGGGAGGCCTACGTGCAACAGTGAACGGCGATAGGCTAAAATGATGATGATGAGACGTCTTTTACGATATCCACGGGCAAGATAGGGAATGGTGAACTGTATTCTTACTCCGTCACCACACCGAATAGATTGAGCATCAGACGGTGTTAAAGGTTTTTTCATTCAAACTAATGAAACTGTTATTTGAATTAAAATACGAATCATATACTAATACCTAACTCATCTCTTTACGTAACGGAGGAATACATACATAAAGTTTTTAATAGACATATAATCCAAAATTATACGAAAAATGCCACTTTCAGTTTTCTTATCAAAGAAATGTGCCCATCCATCACAGCGAGGCGTTATGAATAAATTCTTTTGTTGGATGTGGCTTCTTCACTTCGTAAAGCAGCCGACAGGGCGGTTTCAACCCAACTCTGAACAACTTTAACTCCTATTAGTCACAAAATAACTTTGAAATGAATCAAGGTGTTACCTAGTTTTGACATGTTTGATTTATCGTTTTCTCAACATGGAAACATTGGGCTTTTTAAATGCTTTAGACTCTTAAACTGTTTTTAATTATATTTAAACTATTTTTATTTACAATATATTTTGCATGAATTTTGTTCTTAATAACCTACGGGGTGAATCTGTGTAGCTAATGTATAAAGTAATTATGTAGAACCTAGGTATCACTTAACACACCACTCCCTTTACCGATTATAGGGCATTGATCAGACCTAAAACCATTGGGCATATTTATTTTATTTTTATTAATTGGCGATGGTAGTAAACGAGCAAGCAACACACTTGATGGTAAGTGACACTGATGCACATGGACCTTTGCAATACCAGGGGCACAGCAAGGCCATTGCCTGCAGTGAAGAAATTGCTCTTCTTAAACCTCGTTTAAAGAAGGATATGCCATAGCGCTCGGGAAACACAGCAGCAGGTAATTCATTCTAAAGCCTGCACGTGCGTGGAAACATTCAGTTGAAGATCAAAACGTTTCCAAGTGAAAATAGCGGTTGCGGTGGCATTTCCATCTTTTAACGTTGTTGCGTCTTTACCAGACGTCTGGTGGTACTTGCTTTGGAACATTGCCTATTCCAAAATATTAGTGTGTGTCCGTGTAAGAAACAGTGCTCTCCTGGAGCTACGCGACCCTGTTAAATATGATTCTCACTATTTATGTCGTAGAAATTACGTCAAACTAATATATAAACCCTATTTTATCTTTTTAGGGAGAAAAATAATCACATTTACTATGCGTCACGCTGATATGACGGGTTGGTATAGGGTTTTATTTCGAGTTTTCCTTGTCTAACGATACGATGGGTATAATAAAAAAAACGACATCGTAAGATTCGAAAGAATTATTTTATTTTACACTTACGTAAAATCATTTATCTTTATAATAAACTACAGACCAAATTTCAATCGAAAGCTCGAGATGTTTTATAAATCAAAGTTACTAGGAATACTGTCGGTGCTAGTTTTATTTGGATAAAGTTTTCTAAAGTTTGTACTCAGTAGTAAAACCTCAGAGTATCACAAACCTTAATGATATGATCACTAGCTTAGAACGTTTACTTATAACCATATTTGACCGTATTTACAGTTCTTAACGCTGATGCTCTGAATTGGAGTAGAGCTTTATGAATCTGTTGCTTCGTTAAGATAACTCTTCTGTTATATCCTATTTCCTCTGTCATAATATTAATTCATAATATTTTTACGAAATAAGATTATAATGGTCGATAGGAACATACATTTAAATTATAATTATAGAATAGATAAATTATAATATAGCTGTCATTGCCTGTTGGGCAGTCCGGCTGGAAAGGCCTCGGTTCGGTGCTCGCACCGTCGAAGCCTTCCGGCCGGTGCTGATGGAGGGTGATGCAATGTTGCCGGGGTGTCAAGGGGGATGGTGTCCGAAAAGGACACCCACCGGGCCGACCACGGATGTCAAGGAATCGTTACCACTGGTGAGCCCAATACGATGGGGAGGTAGACGTGAGCGTTATTTAACGTAATCTGTTTCAGTAACTAGTTACGTGGCTGATAATCGTGTACGTAGTTTCGTAGACACAAATATAACGATTATTTTACGTACGCAGTTGACACTCACACAATGACCGGCGCACGCGTAAGCGTTTCTTTCAACAGATTATTATTAAAACGATTATAGGTTACACAAAATGCGTTAGACGACTCGCACAACGAGAGTATAGGATAAGTATGGCTTACACGCAAGATAAAAAGAGACGACAATATAGTAATCGTTGCGTCTTTTTTTAATTTCAAATGTCCATGCAAATTTATATGCAATTGGAAAGAGCTTAAGTTCATTATGGTACTATTATTTATTTTGCGAAAATTGCGAAATTGCGACCTTGACTGTGTTTCTATTTATAAATAGAATTTTAGGCAGTTCAGTTAACAAGTGCAAAGGAAGACTGATGTGACGAAAGTTATTTATCTCGGGTTTGTGAACTGTGTTCCTAGACTTTTTGCGTTTCTTTTAATTTTATAAATTTATTACATTTAGATAGGTATTGTTTTGATTTTTTCCGTGTGGTGACGGAGTAAGAATACACTCACCACTCCCTATCTTGCCCGTGGATGTCGTACAAGACGACTATGGGATATAATATGCACATAACATCTGTGCAAGAGAAGGAAAACTCGAAATGAAACCCTATACCAACATGTCTCGAGGCCGCGGGTGATCGGACCGGGGAATTGTCCGTCACCCGCAGAGTGGCTGACCGCGCGACGGCGACCGACGTCCCAGGACGTCGAGAGGTGAGGTTACCCGAAAGGGTATTCCGTTGGGCCGACCACTGACGACAAATTATATCTGTTCCGGTGGTCGGCCCAACAACGAGGTGACGTGGGTACGGGTGGGTCATGGGCCCGCGCGCCGTCCTTTCATCGCCCCGGACGCACTGGACCGCACGTGCGCTTACCATAGCCGACACAAAAAAAAAAAAACAAAACCAACATGTCTGACCCACATGGTATAGTAGGTCAAATTCCCTTCCATTACGGAGGAGGCCCGAGCTCAACAGTGGGACGAGTGTGGGCTGCGATCATGATGATTGTTAATAAAAATTAAGTAGTGTAAATAAATATTAAGTGTACATCAATAGACAATTCAGTAGTGAAAATAAATAATTTGATAAATATAGATTAGGTTGATTTTTTGTGGAGTATGAAGGGAACTTCAATTGATAAAATTATGTAGGTACTCAAATTACAAGCGCAATGCTTGTATATATACGTGTTACAATACTTATAAACTGTTACATATTCGTAATCATAACACAAAACAAAAGTAAAACTAATATTGTAATACCCATTACAAACGCAAAACCAACCAACACTGACTGTATACAGAAATAACTAGTTACAAAAATAAGCGTTTTTGAAACTACTTACTCATGTCTACGAAACTACGTATAACCGATTACGCCCAAAAGACGTTACGACCCACGACTATGGGGAGGTAATACGGTAGGTAATGGGGTCGTACGCCGCTCATCTATCTCTTGACATGTTGGCACAGGGTTTTATGTCGAGTTAGAGAGACATTATATGCATATTATATTGCTTAGTCGACTTATATGACACCCACGGATAGGAAAGGGGTGATGAATTGTATTTTTACTCCGCCAACACACGGAAATTTGAATAAATACAAAGGAAATATTCAAAAACCTTAAATTTATAAGATTTAAATTTTTGTCAATAAATCCTTTTTATTAGGCCAAAACTTCGCAGTTTGTATAATTATAAAACAAAAACTTCTCTCTTCTTAGCGTGAGATCAATTGTATGATTGTAGATTGTTTTTATAATTTTTAATAGTTACATAACAGAAATTCTTTAAAGAAAAGATAATAAGTTATTTCCTTTATGTAAATAATTCAACTATTGAAATTTAAAGTTATTTTAAAAAATAGCAAATATTAGTAGTAAAAAATAAGAACTTGTTTTAAATTTACTCAAGAATGTTATTATAGTCCGTAAAATATAGGTAGCATGATTTTTGTGACAGTTGTCCCTAGTGCTGTCACGTTTACGATGAAGTCCGTAGTTTTTTATCGATAAAACCTTTAGTTTTATAATTGTGATTTTATATTATAATTGAAATACAATCAATGAAAATTTTTTTGAATTTATTTCAAACAAAAACTGTTTTTGACTGTTTTAATTAAAGGAGTATAATCAAGGTCAACGTCACTATTATCGTCATCACTGGAACGTTGGAGAGACAGCCGTTAGATCAATAATGACTGTTTTATGAATAAAAATGTTTAGTTTATTGACTAAATTGAAACTGGCTGAATTGATGCGTAAATAACATTATCATTTACTCTGAGACAAAAAGTAGTTTTTTAATGTTTAATTAATCCAATTTTTGTATTTTATAATGTAACTGTCTGTTATAATTGTAAAAATCATTTTGAAAGTTTTAAATAGATACTGTATTGGGTTTATTTCTTTTATGAATAATTTAATAAAGATCCGTTATCGATTTACGTATGTACGTTGGTCCAGTTTGATCTTGTACATGTGTAAGCGTCATTCTTCTATAAAATGTTTACTAGGTATTTCAGTACATTTTAGACATGAAAATTAATAATTTTATATTTATAATATATTGCACTTCAGTTGCAATAAAACTGGCATGAAAATAATGAAAATATATGTGATACAAAATAAAATCGCAAACATGTCGCTCGTTCAAACGTATTTCGTCGGTTTCATTGACATCTGTCACAGAGATCAAGCTATATTTTATGGACTATAGTTCTGTGGATTTACCATTGCTTGCTTGTTAGCTATGAAAAAGTAATTTAAAATACGATATTCAATTATTTCACGAATTTTATCGCGTTTTGTTTTTTTTTTATTATTCATACAATTCCAATACTTTTCTACTTTTATGGTCACGCGCAGACGGACGTATTTAATGTTAGATGAGCACTATAATTGTCTTACACCAAAAAATAACATTATGTAAAAATAACGCGAGAACACAATTCAGAAAAAAAAATGGTCAAAACCAATCTTGTCAGCCTAGAAATTATCCTCTTGTTGTGAATAGCTTAAAAATACTATACATCAGGACAAATGTATAATATTATTATATAATACTAGCTTTTGTCTGCCGTCCGCGTATAAATCACGAGGTTGTCTCGATCAGTCCAATTATTTCTGGCAGATGATCGCAGTCTTTTAATCCTATAGCCTGTCATCAAGGCGGTCATTGGCGGAGGGATGTTGTCGAAGGCGTATTTAGATGTCTTCAACTCTCTTAATAGTTTGCCAATCTGATATTTCAGGTAGGTGCTGTTATCAGAGGGTGTTCCATACCTAAGGCGAATGATTCCAGACTATTTGGAGCAGCGTAGTGTTCTCTTCGTGAAGCGCGTAGAGGACTGGGTGTAGGTTTGTTGAAAAAATATGGATATATCAATATTTTTAGTTCGATATATCGATATTTTTACCGATATATTTTGATTCGATATATCATTTCACCATTTCATAACAGCATTTTTTTAAAGTCCGATACATCAATATATCGATATTTATTTTCACTTCCGACATCCCTAACTTTGCGCTAATGCCTATGTTTTACTGTTCTCAGCTGAGGTCGTATTGTGTGGTACATTAACTGGGACCCTCTCCGGACTAGTTTAATTTAAACGAGCAATACGCTTGGCCATACTCAATGTCGAGGTGGTAAATCGGCGAGTCCCGCTACCGCTTAGAGTGGTCCAATATAAAACGAATGGTTTGCTGTTTCATAGACCCCGTAACTACACACCCGTCAGCACAACAATCACCGTTAATTCGGTAAGTCTCGGTCGAGGACCAGATGAAATATTTGGGCTTAATACTTGACGGGCGATGGTGTTTTCAGGAACATTTTAATTAAATTAATGCCCAACTCGTTGACATGGTGTTACACACAGAAATATTAATACTTTAGAAAGGCCATTCGGCTGATTTTGTTCGAAAATCAGTGTGGCATAATTGCCCCCTCCCGCTAATGTTAACACATATGCAAGGTCTATGCTTACAACAATTTTACACACTAACATAACACACACACACATCAATCTCGAAGCTGCAGTTGGTACACAAATTATAACTAAGTTCTGTAGGCAACGTATACCCACATATAAAAAAGCACATGTACGCCAGTGCTTGCCATGGTCGATATACTACACGATATTTATTTAGCCTGTTTTATCGAAACAAAAATATTAATGTCTTTAAATTAAGCACTTGTGTGATGTGTTGAAGTTATTTGTAATGCAAGTCAGTAATTTAATAGTAAAATCATGCAAATAAAATACTCCTCACTACACTCTGTATAGGTGACAGAAAATTTAAGTGCTATAATTAATTACGTAAGCGAGTAGCGATTTGTATATTATATTGTTCCCATATATGGTACACACCAGTACACAAGATACAATTAAAATGTATTAAAAAGAGACCACAGTCAAGTTTATAAACTCCTGCATCTTGTAGAGGGATCTGGCACTTGACAGGTGGCAAGAATTGACTAATCCTCTTGAGTGGTTTAAAATATGTTTTTATGGAAGCCCGTTTCAGGATGAATCCAATCTTGTCAGTGACTCCTTTTACATAAGGTAGTACTGCAGGGAGGCGCTCAACTGTGGATGGTTTCAGACGGTCTCTGCGACGGGGACCATGGACGTCTGTAATAACGTTGACTTGTTTGGACGTCAGACATCTTAGACCGCCCGTGACCAGGAATGCTGTAAAGTATTCGAAACATCGGGCAATCCTAAATCAAATACAAACGTGATATAATCCGTATAAGTAGTTTTATTTACAATGTGCAGTGCTCGCGTAAGCATCAGATATCATTCTTAAAATATGTTAAAATATTATTTTTTATTGAACTTCGGTTTATTTTTGTTATTATTTAACTTAAAAAAACAGTTATTTATTTTTTTAGATATACTGGTACTGCTACTTGTTAGTACATTTTTGTTTATTGTAAACAAAAATGTACTAACATTGTCCGTGTGGTGACGGAATAAGAATACCAATCACCACTCCGTATGTTACCCGCGGATGTCCCATCCTAATATATTGAGACGACTAAGAGATATAGTAAGCATATAACATCTATGCAAGAGAAGAAAAAGTCAAAACAAAACCCTATACTAACCTGTCTGACTACTACAGTATAGTAAGGTAAATTTGTCTATAATTGCGGAGGAGGCTCAAGCGCAGCAGTGGAACGTATATAAGTCGAGATGACTAACATGTCAACTTTGCTTGGAATAAAAATTCAACACTTACGAAAAGTTAGAAATCAACACTTATAATGATAATAACTAGTAATGAATGACCAGTCTCAAGAAATTCATTCTTGTCATAAATTATTCCATCTTAAGGAAGAATAGAACAATTATTTTGTACGACAATTAAATACCTACTAATTAAACATTTAGCTTTCCAATAAAAATTAAATACAATAACATTTGATCACTTTACCATTATTTTTAGTATTCTACAAAATGTTGTGAACAAATTGTGCTAGATTTAGTTGGTATTTAGTTAACTACCAGTTGCCTTAATCCATAGTTTTAAATGTAAGATCTTTTGTTCAAAGATAATTTTGTTAATATGTATATATATTAATAAAATTATCTTTGGTGATTGGTCCCGAACATAGATATTTTATTACTATTATTTTGTTATTTCTATTTTATTAATTACTAAAGAGCACTATGAAGTTTGTACTATAGATCATCATCATCGCAGCCCACATACGACCCACTGTTGAGCTCGGGCCTCCTCCACAATGGGAGACAATTTGACCTACTAAACCATGCTGGTCAGACGCGTTGGTATAGGGTTTCATTTCAAGTTTTCCCTCTCTTGCACAGATGTTATGCGCATATTATATACCATAGTCGTATTTTACGACATCCACGGGCAAGATAGGGAATGGTGAATTGTATTCTTACTCCGTCACCACGCGGAAAATATACAAGAATGTACTATAGATATACAAGATGAATTAAGTAGGTAATGTATACCAGAATAATTGATTTTTAAATACCTATTTAAATATTGTTAATATAATTATATAAAACGATCACTAAATTAAAAGTGTTAAAAATATTTATTTATATGATAAAATTAACCCATTGCTAATTATTGAAATCGATAACTTATAGTATGTTGGACAGCACTATCGATACGCGTGGATCGACGTCAATGTTTTGAATGAAAACGTATACTACCACGCTAGTAAGGCGGTTCTTAGTGATATCGCATTGAACGCAGTACATTGCGCGGTTGCTGGACTAATAAAAGGTGATATCCATGTGTGGCAGACGATGTATAATGTTTGGCTCTTTTTGCGATTTCATAATTTTTCTTTATAAACGACATAATACTTTCATAAAATTAAGAAATATCACTGAATTAATAAGTTTATGGACTTAACGATGAAAATAAATGCCTTCTTAGACTATAACTACGCAACTGACTTCTTTTTCGACGCGTTGTAACAGCGCAAGACGGCATATTTCTGGGACGCGGTCGCAGCCTTCTGCGAGACAGTGATCTCGCAGAAGGAGGCGGCGGATCGTCTGCGCGTGGAGCGCAGCCTCGATGAGGAGATCCGCCGCCGGCGACTGGGGCGGCGCAGGCGTAACTATCTGCGCCTCATGCCGCCCTAGCCGAGGCCGCGGGTGACGTGACCGGGGATTAGTCCGTCACCCGCCGAGAGGCCGACCGCGTGAGGAAAGACCGACGTCCTCCCCGAGGGGGGGACGTCGGTCGATGGAAGGGTACCCCGCGTAGGGGGTATTCCGTCGGGCCGACCACTGACGACAAGTAAACGTGCTCCGGTGGTCGGCCCAATGACGAAGGCGAGGTGGTTTTCGGGTGGGTTACGGGAGTTGCGTGCTTAAGCCCCTCTGTCGCCCCGGACGGAGTGGTGCGGAGGCGCGCCGACCGCGACCCAACCAAAAAAAAAAAAAAAAAAAAAGAACGGCATATTTCTCTTTTTTGTCGGAGCTTCGTTCAAGGTCACTATATGAGCGCAACTAAGAACCGGTAAAACGAATTTCGTCAATATTAAGACCGTTTGATCGCAATTGTGGCACGCTTGCCCCGCCCACATGGCCGTTCTATCTTATTAATTTTTCTGTGGTGTTACATGTGCGGTGCGTCTGTGTGGGCGAGTTCTGACTACTTGTCTTAGCCACCGTACCATGTGGTCCCAGGCAGCGTGCGCCTTCACCAGAACTCTCCCATGGGACTTAAAGGTGGAAATACAGGGAGTCCTGCCACAATTGTGGTCCTAGCTAGGACACAGCAGACCTACTTTTGACGTCTGTGTGGCCTGAATAAAGCAGCGCCGAGAATTCATCGCAAGCATCACCGAAGCTGCCGAATACCATTTAGATTATAGTTGATAGGTCAGGAAATGATGTGAGGTCGCCATCTTCTGCTTGGTAATTATCTTGCGTAAGAAGTCGGTGAAGTGAATCAGGAAGAAAATCTTCCAAGGTGACTCATTTCACCGCTGTGGCGTCAGGTTGTAGCTAGCCCAAGTGCTTACGCTTTACTATATTTACGTGACAGGATCATTCTCTCGACAGTCGTCCATTTAAGGTCGCGGCCCGATCAGCAAGAGTAAAGCAAGAGAGCCGGAAGTCCAACTTTCTGAGGGTGTTTGCATGTGGTGGGTTTTGATGATGCCCTTTAGTATTATGGTCTAGTCATTGCACGCAGTCACACTCCCCCTTCACTTTGCGACCTGGAAAATGTCCATGAGCAGTATCACTTGCTGTTTGCTCGTTTGCCTACAACAGCAATAAAAAACATCCTAGTCAAAGACACGGATGGCTGAACAAGAGATTAGTCCGCCACCGGTAGAGAAACTGACCACGCAAAGGCGATACCACTAAAACATAGTTTGCTGCCTGGGGTTCTAAATGGTTAGTTACACAGCCCCCTTTTTCTATTCATTCTACAAACTGTGAATTACGCGCTACACCCTCCACTAAGGAATCTCACAAATGTATAAGTAGCGGACACAAACAACACCCAGTCTCAGAGCAACAATTTGTCGATCACACAAAAGATTATCCGCCGTTGAAATTGAACCCGTGACACTGGCATGGTCAGTTGGTATCCTAATCACTATGCTATCAGTGCAGTTAATTAATCATTGGCGTTGTATGAATTTATTACTTGTGTATTAGAGTGAAAAATATCAAAGCATAATTTATATTTTACACCTTTATAAAAGAATATATTCTCTGAGGAGTTGATTTTTAGGATATTATTGTTACAAAGAGTCTTTTTATATCGATTTTCTATTAAGTTAGGTTAATGTACTGAGCTGTGTACTAATCTACTAAGAGCCTGTGAACACCAGACCTTCGTGATTTTATTAAAGCTGAAAGTTTGTCAGCGCATACTCCCAACACCGGTAAGAACGGTGGCCCATTATGAAGTTTGGGTTACAGTGGTTGTCCAGGCGTAGTCTGGGCTATTGGACTAACGCCGTGTTTGACAGAAGAACCTAAGGTTATAGTTTGAAGTACCTAAAGCCCTTAAGTTCTTAGCCTATCTGATGGGATACCTGCACCGCGCTACCTAAGGTGACAGGTAGATGTGAGATGGGTGTTGGGTGGAGGATTGGTAATTCTCACTGCCAGTCAAGCAGACTCACTAGACTGATCAGAACTGACGGCTAAGGGTGTCTTGGCCACAGTGAGATGGAGGTTTGGGTGGAGGATTGGTAACTCTCACTGCCAGTCAAGCAGACTCACTAGACTGATCAGAACTGACGGCTAAGGGTGTCTTGGCCACAGTGAGATGGAGGTTTGGGTGGAGGATTGGTAACTCTCACTGCCAGTCAAGCAGACTCACTAGACTGATCAGAACTGACGGCTAAGGGTGTCTTGGCCACAGTGAGAGGGATGTAACTGAGAGATGAATAAATTCAAATCTGATTTATTTTACAAAATGTACACCTTATATACTACTTATTGCTAATACACACATATACCATTTTGTGTTAGTGTGTCGTAAGTGTGAAGTATAACGCAGCGTCTTTAATCATGTCAGTGCTAATTTTGCAAATTTGTATGTTGACATGCTTTACTTGTATGTTGACATGCTCTACTTATGAATTTGCTGCGTTGCATGTTCAATGTGCATTGAACATTCTGGGTCTCTCAGGAACACGACTGCAAGTCGTATAATTCGATAACCTCATATGGTCCAATGTGTCCTTCCGTCGCTTGTGGTGTGTGGACTGTAGTCTGGGGACGAGGTTTCCCATACCGTGGCCGTGGTTGTGGTGGAGCTGTCCGCTGTTTGTCTGTATCTGTGGCTTGTGTTGTAGTTGTTTCCTTGTTTTGTCTTCTTGTAAGTCTATCTCGACATTGTTTGAGTGGTCTGAAATAAATTAAAAGACAAGCTAATACTATTAAAGAAAGAGATGTCACGGTACTAGCCACATAGGAATGAGACTCTATTCGCCTCTATATTGTGTTATCTAATCTTGTTTTTAGCTTTGCTTCTGAAGCGGCTAAGTGATCAAATATACTGGTGGAGCTATCTAATACTTCCTCCTTCGGTATGTCTGGTATCTCTGATTGGACTACTTGTGTGTCTAGAGTAAAATTACTCCTTTTAAAATATGATGCTTGCACAGTTGTTGTTGTTATTCGTTTAGCTGCAAGAATGTTGTTCAACGTCTTTACTACACAGCTTTCTGAAATGTGTAGTACTCCTATATCCTCTAGGTTAATTTCTTGTCTTTGTCCATCACATATTATCGAAGCTGATTGTGTTTTTGTAGTGATAAACATCCACGTATTCTGCATGAAAAGTTGTTTCCATAGAATTGTAGATTGAATG
This sequence comes from Lymantria dispar, assembly GCA_032191425.1. NCBI lineage: Eukaryota > Metazoa > Arthropoda > Insecta > Lepidoptera > Erebidae > Lymantria > Lymantria dispar. Next base: position 21,339,324 of record CM063452.1, on the reverse strand, counting down.
TTGTATCTTCTTGATGTGCATTGTGATTTAGTGTTATTATTGTTGCTGAATAGCTGGTCAACAATGCAATTCTTGTTCAATTGCATGTTCTTAACAGCCACGGGATAGCAAACAAACTCCGATTTTTTGTGTAAACAATCTTTGAACTCGTCTTTACTTAACTCAAAGTATCGTTCATTGTTATAGTCGAAGCCTATGAATGCTCTTGGGATTGACAAGCATTCAAAAGAACTCCCGGTCAACTTTTGAGGAATCGCCGTTATGTGTATTAGCGTATATTTTCTTATGTCATGAATAGGATAGTACGCAAATACGTTTATATGTGTTGCATTTATTTCCATGTTAGTCTGTATTAATTGATCCTGAATTATCCTTAAGTTTCCAGGTAACTTTTGATTGGTTGTTTGTATTATATCATTAGCGTATTTAGGACTCAAAATCGTGTATATTGATGCGTTATTTAGGTATATCTCAAGTAACCCGTTGTAATAGTGAATAATCTCTGTTATGTAATTGCTCGCTAATTGATACGTTTGTATTACTTGTATTTTCACATTGTTAGCGTCTACCATCTTATACCATACGTCGTTATCGTACATGAATGCTATAGCTTCATTTAACTTTTTTTTCAAAATTCTCTAACTTTTTCTTAATCCGCTCCTCGGTTTGGTTTACAGCGGATACTGTAGATATCATTATGTTTGTTTGATGATTGGCGGCGTTTATAAGTTCTTGTTGATTGCTACTCAATGAGTCAATACTTCTGTATACTTCATCGTTGACTCCGAACACGTATGTTAACATTTGTCCTAATAATCCACGTCTCCTTCTAGAAATCTTTATCCCAGTAAGGTAATCCTTTATCTTCTCAAATCGTGCTTTCTCTTCGTTCAAATGATAATAAAATTCTGCACAATGGGTGTCTTTTGTATACTGTTGCGTGTCAGTGCATAACTTTTGAAACTGATTAGTTATTTTTATCGTATTATTTAAATTCAGTTCCAAATCACTCCTTTCGTACAGTGAGATGGAGGTTTGGGTGGAGGATTGGTAACTCTCACTGCCAGTCAAGCAGACTCACTCAACTGGTCAGAACTGACGGCTAAGGGTGTCTTGGCCACAGTGAGAGGGATGTAAATGAGAGATGAATAAATTCAAATCTGATTTATTTTACACAATGTACACCTTATATACTACTTATTGCTAATACACACATATACCATTTTGTGTTAGTGTGTCGTAAGTGTAAAGTATAACGCAGTGTCTTTAATCATGTCAGTGCTAATTTTGCAAATTTGTATGTTGACATGCTTTACTTGTATGTTGACATGCTCTACTTTTGAATTTGCTGCGTTGCATGTTCAATGTGCATTGAACAATTAGTTTCTATTCTAAAACTCCCTCTGTTTATTGTTGAAGTACCTATTTGTTCTACATATAGGCCTGGATTTAAATGTTTCATAGTAAACATTGATGTACTTGTTACTTGTCCGATACACAATAATAATGTAGTATAGAGTAACACGCTTGACTTAAGTGTCTTAAACTTTTTATTTATGTTATTTGCTATGTTACTATTCACAGGCGTTTCGGTATTTTTTCTTAACGTATTCGTGTTAGTCATTAATTCTTCCTGATATACAGGTAAAGGAATTAATGTATGTATTGATCGTTTTTGACATAAACCTGTCGATTTTTTGAGTGTCACTACTCTTATCACCCCGTCGCTTCCTGGGTGAACGGTTTCCACTTTTGCCAAGGGCCACTTACTTGGACTTATGTTTTCATCTTTTATTAGTACTATGGTTCCAATTTTAATATTTTCTTGAGTTTCTTTCCACTTGTATCTTTGTTGAAGTTGATTTAAATAATCAGATGACCAGGCTTTCCAGAAATCTTTCTTCATTCTTTGAATTTGTTTCCATCTATTTATTAAATCAGTATTTATGTTTGATAACGGATCTGGGATTCCAACTGCTTCCCGACCAATTAAAAAGTGACTAGGCGTTAGTATTGTATTATCATTGATGTCTTCACTTTGTGCACATAACGGCCTCGAGTTTAGGCAAGCTTCAATTTGATGTAAAAATGTTATCATTTCTTCGTACGTTAATGTCGATTCTCCAATTACTCGACGTAAATGGTACTTTACTGATTTTACGCTGCTCTCCCAAATCCCACCAAAATGGGGGGTTGCTGGCGGATTAAAATGCCACTGAGTACCTATACTGGTCATCGTATTTTGGAATCCAGGTGACTGTGTTATTTGCAATAATTCTTGTTCCAAAAATTTCGCTGCGCCTACGAAGTTCGTGCCATTGTCACTATACATATGTGACACGTGTCCTGTGAAATGTTTCAGTTGTCAAATCTCCCACTAATTCTAGATGAATTGCTTTTGTTGCTAAGCATACAAATACAGCAATATATGATTTGTAGGACTTGTGACCTCTTCCTTTCATTGTTCTTGTTTGTATTGGTCCCGCATAATCCACTCCAGTGTGACTAAATGGATATGATTGCGTGACTCTTGCTTTTGGAAGTATCCCCATTTTCTGTACATTTGTTTCGGACCTGTATCTCGCGCATTTGACGCACTTTTTTAGTATACCTTTGACAACTTGTTTTCCACCTATAATCCAGTATTTTTGTCGTAGGACAGCTGTAGTTAGTTTATTTCCTCCATGTAATGTTTTCATGTGTGCGTTTTGTATTATTAATGACGTTATATGATGTCGGCGTGGTAATAGTATAGGATGTTTTTGATTATATTGCAAGTCAGCGTTTTCTATTCGACCTCCAACTCGTAATAATCCATCGTTATCAATAAATGGATCTAGTGTGGATAATTTACTGTTTTTCTGCAGTGATTTTTTCTTTCGAATAATTTCTTTTTCATCGTAAAATTCTTCTTGTTGCAATATGCATAGAATTCGTTTCTCTGTTTCTTCTAGTTCCGTACAGGATAATGGTTCGTGCTTTTTGCGCTTGCTGATAAATCTGTAGCAATACGCTAATGTTCTTATCATTTTATTGTAGTTAGAAAATCGACTCCAGATGTCATACTTTTCATTCGTAGTATTAATTGTTGTTGATAAACAGTACTTGGCTTCTTCATTTGGCTGTGGTGCTGTTGTTGTAATAGGTATTTCACTCGTCTGTAACCATGGTGGGCCGTTCCACCATAAGGAACAGTTTATTAATTTTTCTGGCTCCAATCCTCTTGATATAATGTCCGCTGGGTTTTCAGACGATATGACATGATTCCATTGAGCGTTAGGTATTATGCTGTTAATTTCTGACACTCTGTTGGCCACGAACGTATGCCATCGCCCAGGATCTCCTTTTATCCATCCCAACGTGATCATAGAATCCGTCCAGCATGAAATCACGGTATTGTTATCACCGTTTAGAGCATTTTTTATTTTTTCTATTAAATTAGCCAATAATACTGCGGCGCATAGCTCAAGACGCGGTAATGTTGTTTTTTGTTTTTTCGGTGCAACTTTTGACTTAGCTTGGAGCAATGTTATGTAGTAACTGTTATTCACCATTACTCTGCTATAGACGACAGCCCCGTATGCTTTTTCTGAGGCGTCGCAGAATCCATACAGCTCAAACTTTGTCCTGTCTATCGTGTGACACCATCGTGGTACTTGTATACTTTCTATGTTTTTTAACTGTTTTTGTAATTCCTTGACGGAGCTTTCCTGGGATTCTCCTGACAAAATATCGTCAACATAGAAATCCTATAACGTTACTCTACTGGCGATAGGGTAATTGTCTTGTTCATCTAATGCTAGTTGTTGTAATGTTCTCACGGCCAGATAAGGCGCGCTTGTTGTGCCATAAGTGACCGTTGTTAGTTCGTATTCACTAATGGCCTTTTTTGGAGAAAATCTCCATAAAATTCTTTGATATTTATAGTCTTCTTGGTTTATTTTTATGAACCGGTACATTTTCATAATGTCGGTCATGAAAGCAATCTTATGCATTCGCCAGCGTAATAATATGTTTGATAAGTCTTGTTGAAGTCGTGGTCCTTTATGTAAATTTTCATTAAGACTTATTTTACTACTTGTTTTACTACTAGCGTCAAATACCACTCGTAGTTTTGTTGTAAGAGAGTCTTCTTTTATTACCGCTTGGTGGGGAATATAATACTCTCCTGTGTAATATTCTGGTTTAGGTACTTTTCTCATATGACCCATATTTAGGTACTCGTACATAAATTCCTTGTATTGTTGACGTAAATTTTCATTTTTCTCGAATTGACGTTCTAGTTGTAATAGTCCAGCCACGTCTTTTTTCCTTGACTCGCCATATTTTATGTTCACGTCCTTAAATGGCAGTCGTACCGTATAAGTGCCGTCGAAACTTCGTATTGTAGTATTCGTATAGTAATTTTCACACAACTCATCATCTTTGGTGAGTGCATAGTGTCGTGGAATTTCTTCTACTTCCCAAAATTTTGTTAATTGTTGTATGTCGTCGGTGCGAGTCATCATGCTTAATACTTTGATGCCACCGTTTGTGTCTTGCGGATATAACCCGGATAAAATCCAACCCAATTCTGTTTCTTGAGCGATTATACCGCCTTGTAGTCGTTTAAAACCTTGTAATAGTATTTTACTATATTCTTGGGCACCTAAAATTATGTCTATAGGTCCCTTTTTGTTGTACGTTGGGTCTGCCAATAGAACATTGTCCAACTCTTGTAATTGTTGTAAGTTACTTCTTGGTAACGAGTTTGTAAGCTTCGGTAGTACTATAAGCGTTACAGATAGTCTGTACTCACTAGAGTACCTTGGTTGTAGGTTTATGTTAATTGTATATTTCGATGTCTTAGGTTCGTTGTCTCCAATGCCTTTTATTTCGGCTCGAACCTTTTGTCTTGGATACGACAGCAGTTGTGCTACTTCTTCCGTGCAAAATGACGCTTCTGAACCTTGGTCACACAATACTCTTAATAATTGTGGTGTTCCATCATACGACGTGGTTTGTAATAGCGCTGTGGCTAATAAGACCGTATTTTTTGCCTCTAAATTGGTAGCTGATAAGTTCGATAACGTTGTGTTTTGTTTTTTATCACTCATAGTTGGTTTAGAAGTGAACTTTTTCGTATACTCAGAAGACTCTGGTTGTCTTTTAATTGAATCGAATGTTCGGTGTAATAGTGTGTTATGACCTTTATGTTGACATATTTCACATTTTGTATAAAACTCGCTCATGCATTTTATTTGTTTATCATGATTTAAGCAGCGTTTGCACATTTCTTTGTCTGAGACTTCCTTATATCGTTGTGTTACGTTCAAGGTTTTAAAGCTAGGGCATTTATTTATATTATGTTCTGTGCTTTTGCAGTACCAGCAATGTTTACTTTTTGATGATTCTGCTATTGGTACGAGTGTTCCCCGGTATTTATTTATTGTATGATTCACCCAGTTATTACTCAGGTGATTATACGTAATTTTTTGCTGATCGTAGGACTTTAAACTTTTAAATCTTTTTTCTAAAAACTGTAACATTTTTTCAAACGATTCCAATTTGTTTGGGTGTTGTAACTGATCCTCGTATTTTGAATCAGTTTGTTGGTCCCATTTCCTGGCCAAAAGTCTAGCCAAAATAGGGTCCCATGTTGAAATGTCAATCCCTTGATGTTTTAAAGATTCCAAACATTCTTATATGGTGTCGTGCATGTCTCTTAAACCCGCTGCATTCGCAACATTTAGCTTGGGTAAATCTAATAATTTATCGATGAATTTAATTGATATCATTCGTTCGTCTTCATAACGTTGCGTAAGCAATTTCCATGCGGTTTCATAGTTCGATTCACTTATCGTTAGATGACGTATAATTTTTGCTGCGTCACCTTTTACATTTGTCTTTAAATATTGCATCTTTTCTACCAATGAAATATTTTTATCTTCATGAATAATTTTTTTGAATAAATCATGAAAAGTATACCATGAGTCATAACTCCCAGTAAAAGTTGGAATAGAGATACGGGGTAGTTTTCCTGACGACTGTGTTAAGGTTATTTTTTCGCTGGAACTGTCATGGATTTTTTCTTCCAGCATCTCCATTGTAGTATCGAACTCAATTTGGGTGTTTTCAAAATATTTATTTTTGAAGTAAAGGTGTCCCGATGTATCCTCCTCCAATAATAATTCAATGTGTGTTTCTTCAATATCCTGCCATCGTTTTTGTAAATTGTTTATTGTAGTTTGTAAATGCCATATAGGTTTGTTTTCAGTGACTGATTCTTTCGCCTGAATTAGCCTTTTTGACATCTGGGATATCCTGAACATTTGTATAAACGTCTTGGGATTCCCTCTCCCTTCTTCTTCGTTAGTGTTTTGTTCTTCAGGTTCATATATCGCCTGAACAAGTTGAAGTCTTTCTTCATATTTTTGTAGGTGGGCTAAGCCCTCGTTGTATTGTTTCTGGATATTTCCAAAGTAATTTGTGGTGATATATTTGTGAGATGATAACATCTCTTGTTTCTCCAGTTTCGAGTGATTCTCTTGCACCCGTTGGAAAATAGTAGTTAGTGTTTGTCTTTTTTCGTCAATGTATTTTTGTGTTCTTCGGCTCACGGAGTCCTTTTTAATGTTTGTAATTATCCTCCTGATCTCGTTATAATCCTCCTCCTGGCTCCTGATTGCTGTGTTTATTTCTTGTATGTCCATAGTGCTTCTTTTGTCTTCTTCCCTAATAGCCCTACCCTAACTTCCCTACTACTAATGTTTTAAGTCAATACTGCTCTCGCTATAACACGTCCCTGAAGGTGCGACTTCTCAATCAGCTGGTGAGTCCCGCTTGTGGGAGGCCAGTGACCGAACCGCAACGAGAGGCTTTCTGACAGAGTACGTAAGTAAAAGTCCTTCAGTCAATTCCGAAACTGATGCTTTGTTGAGTACACCAGCCCGTTCTTAACTGATTCATATGTCTGTTATGTCAAACCTACGGGGGGGTTAGAGGGAGGGAAAAAAAAAAAAACTTTACTTTTTACTCGAAGGACCAAATGTCCAGGCGTAGTCTGGGCTAGTGGACTAACGCCGTGTTTGACAGAAGAACCTAAGGTTATAGTTTGAAGTACCTAAAGCCCTTAAGTTCTTAGCCTATCTGATGGGATACCTGCACCGCGCTACCTAAGGTGACAGGTAGATGTGAGATGGATGTTGGGTGGAGGATTGGTAATTCTCACTGCCAGTCAAGCAGACTCACTAGACTGATCAGAACTGACGGCTAAGGGTGTCTTGGCCACAGTGAGATGGAGGTTTGGGTGGAGGATTGGTAACTCTCACTGCCAGTCAAGCAGACTCACTAGACTGATCAGAACTGACGGCTAAGGGTGTCTTGGCCACAGTGAGATGGAGGTTTGGGTGGAGGATTGGTAACTCTCACTGCCAGTCAAGCAGACTCACTAGACTGATCAGAACTGACGGCTAAGGGTGTCTTGGCCACAGTGAGATGGAGGTAACTGAGAGATGAATAAATTCAAATCTGATTTATTTTACAAAACGTACACCTTATATACTACTTATTGCTCATACACACATATACCATTTTGTGTTAGTGTGTCGTAAGTGTGAAGTATAACGCAGCGTCTTTAATCATGTCAGTGCTAATTTTGCAAATTTGTATGTTGACATGCTTTACTTGTATGTTGACATGCTCTACTTATGAATTTGCTGCGTTGCATGTTCAATGTGCACTGAACAGTGGTTTTGACACAAAAGGTACTAAAGGTGTGTAAAATACCGATCTAATTTCGTAAATTTTTTTGATATAACCTTCAGAATATTATTAGAAATCACGTTATTCGTTGCAAATCAAAAAATCACGCTTAATAATTTGACGAAATTAGATCGGTATTTTACACACCTTTAGTACCTTTTATCTGCCAAAGCCACTGTAATCCAAACTTCATAATGGGCCACCGTTCTTACCAGTGTTAGGAGCATGCGCTGGCAAGCTTTCAGCCTTAATAAAATAACGAAGGTCTGGGGTTCTCGGGCTCTTGTGTTATAAGTTGTATAAGTTACTATAGTTTTATAACTATTCGACGGGCACTCTTTAATTTTTCGTGATTAAAAGTATCCTAAATGTTGACCGGGGATGTAACGTACCATGCGAAATTTCATTTAAATCGGTCAAATAGCTTACAAACAGATAAACAAACAATCAGATAAACAGACGGACAAAAAATTTTTGAACAATTTTAAAAGATTCTATTTCATTTCTAACACCCCCTGACTCCATGTTGTGACGAAGTTAGAATACAATTTACCACCCCTTTCTTGCCCGTGGGTATCGTAAAAGACGATTAAGGGATTAAATATTCACAAAACTTCTATGCAAGACAATTCAATCTCGAAATAAAATCTTATACGAACATAAGACGTGTTACCAGTCAGCCTAGACCAGCAGTGGCCAACAGTGGGACGTATATAAACCAGAATCATATTTTTCTATTAAAAATGTGAGAATAAAGTCTCAAATTTATTATTTTCAATCAACAGACTTAGATGATTGTCGTGGCGCCTTTTTTAATATTGTACTTACAAAGTTTTGTTGAAAGTTATAATGATGAGAATTTGAAGTATGAGGCTTGATGTTGGAGGTTGAGATGTACGTGTCAAGTAATAATAGAAAACAGAAATTTTATTGTCAATTTTGCAAACAAAATGACGAAAAAATGTAGATAGACTTATTATTTACATTACCTAGCCTAGTATATTTAAACTATTTACTTTTATGTACCCATTGACAATCATTTGGATAGTATGCATTAAAAATATTTTTAACAGTTACGTTTTATATCAATCTATTATTAATTGTGTATTTTAATTAAATACCCGTGTGATGAGGATCCCCTCAAGAATACAATTGTCGTCACCCCTTACTTGCTCGTGGGTATCGTAGGAATCGCTAAGGCAGAGGGTCGACAGCAGCTATCTCTTGGGAAATTTATAACACCTATTACGATCGTCAACAAGTCTGCTAAGTGTTGCGATTATTGCATTATTAACCCCTTAAAAATATGTATGCAGAAAACAGAACGGACCTTAGTCACGGCAGTTACGCCTTTTCAAGGGATCATCTTGGTAGCCGGGGCCCGTTGATGGCGGGGTAGGGGATGTTAAGAATTCGCGGCCACGATCCGGCTACCAAAAACATCGATTTTTGGCACAGCACACAACATTTGGCACTTAGGATAGACAGTGACGATGACAGATGATGGACTATGATCATGGAGTTGGAAGAGAAATTAAGCAAAATCCGTTGGGAAATTGTAGGATTATTAGAAGTTGGAGAGAGAGAGAGAGAGGGGGGGGGGGGAAGAGGGCACAGTAATCCTCTAGTCCGAAAATCTGCTCTTATACCGAGAGGGAGATTACCTATTCCAAAGCGGTGTAAAGTTTATCATTTGAAAGTCTCTAATAGACAATGTGGGGAAGTTCGAGAGTGGATCGATAAGGATAGCGTATCTTAAACTCCGGAATAAAAGAGAGATTCAAAGAAATAAATATTCTGACTACTATATCAATAGGAAAATATATATCAAAGAAAATTTCGCTAAGTTTGAAACATATTGTGAAATTCATCATATGTACACTCAGAATAAGGACAAATTGATTGTACATATTACTCGTCTCCGATAAATTAGCAGATCATACATAGGACAATGTATACCCTTCTACAATAAATTACCTCAAGATATCCGACTTGCCAATGAATAAATTTAAAAAGGCTATCAAGGAAAATAGATTTTGTAAAAAAGATTATTATAAATTCTTCTGATTTTCTAGTCTAGATGATAATACAGATTGGTTGTGAGCAGCTTTTCATTCAGCAATTTCCTTGTTATGTTAAATAAACAGTTACAAGATTATTTATTTTGGAATTTTTATTACTGTAAAACATAGGATGTTTTGACTAATGAATTTTTGTATTTTCATTGTGGTTTGCATTTGTAACATATGGTTGATATAGTGTTAGTCATGGTAACTGAAAGAGATCCTTCAGTGGTAGTAGATACTTGTAGTAGCTGGAGCGGTTTCCTCCCATCTCTCCATAGTGGTTGAGGGAAGCGATGGCTGCTCTAATAGTTAAACCGTGATTGGGTGCCGCTTGTGGGATATGGTCCAGCCACAATCGTTTGATATTGTTACGGATCTTGCGGTTCGAGGGACATCAAACTGGAGCCAGAACTTACAAGATATGTTGTCAACAGTTTTATATTTATTAAGAAAAAAATATATAAATTATAAACAAGCCGTTGAGTTTCTTGCCGGCTCTTCTCAGTTAGTGGTCGTGTTGCGACCTGGTGGTAATTTTTTTTTATTCCCTGTGGTGACAGAGTAAGAATACAATTCACCACTCTCTATCTTGCCCGTGGATATCGTAAAAGACGACTATGGGATATAGCATGCACATAATATCTGTGCAAGAGAAGGAAAACTCGAAATGATGATATACTAACATGTCTAACCAGCATGGTATAGTAGGTCAAACTCCCTCCCATTGTGGAGGAGGCCAAAGCCCAACAGTGGTACATATGTGGGCTGTGGTGAATGATGAATTAATGAATTTAATTTTATTGTGTCAATATGTATGCCACCAAAAACAAAACTTGTAAAAAAACTAAGTCTCCCAACTCAGTTCTTCTACAATAAAAATTTGTGAGATCCATGTAATACTAAGTCGGTTAATTTATTCAGTCCCTACTTGAGGGACCTTCTGTCTTAAGTTATTACGTAATTAGCTACACAGATTGACTTGGCATTTCTTTCATTACTTTTTTTAGATAGTCCTACTTATTTTACCTTCAGGTACCTTCTACTTCTTGAATACCAAGAATGGACTTTCTTAAAGCTCACTCTCTGAAAAATGAGTCATCTCATCTTGCCGCTTGAGTTATTTTCACCAAAGGTAAGCGGAAAGGTGTAGAAATAGAGGAATTTGATTGGTTTATTCAAACAAATCTCCTCTAGGCTCCTCTACTCTCCGTTTTGGTGTCAATAGGACCTTATGTTGGTGTTCTTTTTTTCATCTCAAATTCAGATAATTTAGTCTGCTTAATACTTTATGAGATTTTGTTACAACTTCATAAGACATGTCCCATTCTTGCTTCTTCATTCCATTGACTGACCATTTTACGAGTTACCTTTGAACATAATTATATCTAGGTATCTATCTACACCTATTATTCCATTCTTCATTCCCGTCGTTAACCCATAACTCAGTTGGGAAGTTGTGCAGTCGCATTCAAACAGCGTGAGATCGAATCTCGGTGTTATTATTATTCTACTTTTGTAATTTTTGATATTTTTTTCATTATTTTATCATTTTATTTTTTATTAATATATATCTAAATAAGTTCGGCAAAATACAAAAAAAAAATAACCAACCAGATATCAAGTAATTATATATATATATATATATACAGGTGTCCTTAAATTAAACGTCCAAGTGGGTGGTAGATAGACTTTATGATAGCTATGAAAAAAAAAAATCCATGTCACTTTTTTTCTTTATATGAATAGATAAGAATAAATCTTATTAGTCAGACATGTATAGGGTTTTATGTCGAACTTTTCTTCTCTTCTACAGATATTATCAGTACATGATATCCCTTAATCATCTTATACGAAACCCATGGGTAAGAAAGAGAGTGGTGAATTGTAATCTCACTTTATTACCACATGGATCAATTTATCGCTCCTGAAACCTTCTGCATGCTATATTTCATGGAAATAGCTGGTGCCGTTGCCGAGATTCTGTTATATAGAAATATATAAAAATAAAAGAATTTCTCGTTTAAAGATATTAGATACTAGTGACGGGTCCTTGCTGCGTTCCAGTTTCAGCCGCTTGAGCCTCGCATTTTGAATATGCAATATCTCCTCAGGTATGGCCTCCGGTTCGAGTTATTAATATTTTACTACCTGGTAGTAAAATATTATCAAAATCGGTGGAACCGTTTTGACGAATACTCGGAACAAACGGACAAACAGATAAAACTAAAAAATTAAACTGTTTTTTTTTTTTAGTATTCTGTAATTAATCGTTTAAGCATTAAAACACGTATTATTTTATCATTATAAAGAGACACTTAATTTTATTTGAATAAATGAGCGAGACAATTAACGGATTTTTAAATGAAAGGATGAATTTTGAAATATTCACTTTAGTCCGCATACCGCATACCGCAGCCCACATACGTCCCACTATTGGGCTCGAGCTTCCTCCACAAAAGGAGGGCATTTGACCTACTATACTGTGTAGAGTTTCATTTCGAGTTTTCCTTCTATTTTACAGATGTTATGTGCATATTTTATCCCTTAGTGGTCATTTACGACATCCGTAGGCAAGACAGGGAGTGGTGAATTGTATTCTTACTCCGTCACCACACGGAAATTTTCATCATTAAACGGCAAAGGACAAAATAATGTACAAATTCAAATAAGAAACAAACATTGATGCTAAAATCAAAATCATTTCATAACTCTAAAACAATTAAATTATTATACAACTTTTCGAAAACAATAAATAGTATTTACTGGACAAACAAAAAGCTACCGTTATTAATTAAAATATTACCATCACTTGAATCTTTATCCATACATTCAAGTATGCAGCTTGAAATGTTTTCTTTAAACACGTGGGTAAGCAATATTAATATATCTCAAATTGTAGTTGATCACATACCCACTATTACTAGATCTAAACGAGACTATAACAGCTTGCAGTTAAAAGAATTATGTTTGACTTATATTCAGGAACGATACCCAAATTACCACAAAGTGTTTATAGATGGTTCAAAAGACAAGAAGTCGGGTGTTCAATGCACATTGAACATGCAACGCAGCAAATTCAAAAGTAGAGCATGTCAACATACAAGTAAAGCATGTCAACATACAAATTTGCAAAATTAGCACTGACATGATTAAAGACGCTGCGTTACACTTCACACTTACGACACACTAACACAAAATGATATATGTGTGTATTAGCAATAAGTAGTATATAAGGTGTACATTTTGTAAAATAAATCAGATTTGAATTTATTCATCTCTCAGTTACCTCCATCTCACTGTGGCCAAGACACCCTTAGCCGTCAGTTCTGATCAGTCGAGTGAGTCTGCTTGACTGGCAGTGAGAATTACCAATCCTCCACCCAAACCTCCATCTCACTGTGGCCAAGACACCCTTAGCCGTCAGTTCTGATCAGTCGAGTGAGTCTGCTTGACTGGCAGTGAGAATTACCAATCCTCCACCCAACATCCATCTCACATCTACCTGTCACCTTAGGTAGCGCGGTGCAGGTATCCCATCAGATAGGCTAAGAACTTAAGGGCTTTAGGTACTTCAAACTATAACCTTAGGTTCTTCTGTCAAACACGGCGTTAGTCCACTAGCCCAGACTACGCCTGTACATCGGGTGATCCTTCTCTTACGACATTTATGAAGCTTAAAATTGATTCAGACATTTCGATTATGCATATTGAACTGATTGCCATAGCGGAAGCTTTGTCATATATTCAGTCAATAAACAGTGATAGCGTTGTTATTTTGACAGACTCCAAAAGCGCACTGCAACACTTGGCTCGTCACACCTCGCATGGGCGAGGTGTACCGATAGCCTGTACGATATATGAATCAATTTTAAAACTTCTTTCGTCAAAAACTGTATACCTCCAATGGATACCGTCTCACATTCATCTAGATGATAATGATAGGGTAGACACATTAGCTAAAGAGGCGGCTGTAGATGGAGTTTACTTCGAAGTTACACCTCTTTACAGAGATCACATCAAAACGGCTAAAGTCTGGTGTTTAAATGATTGGCAGGAGTATTTTGATGAGAGGTCCAAAGAAAAAGGAATTTGGTATCGAACTATCCAGCCAGAGGTACCCGAACTCCTTGGATTGACTGTGCATTGAAAAGAAACAATACCACAGTAGCTTTAAGATTCCGGTCTGGCCATACTATATCTAACAAATTTTCGTATTAATGAAAAAAACACAATCACCAAACTGTATCGATTGTGGCGTGGTTGATGATCTTTACCACATTTTGATGGAATGTATTCGGAATGAAAACACTAGAGTTAATATTTTCGGACCTAACAAAAAGTATGATATAGGCTACTGTAATTCCATTCTCGCGTCGCCACTATCAAGTGAGGCAATACAGTTATACAGACTAGCTATAAGATAGTATATAAGTTTAATGTTATTAGTTCTAATATGTATTGGTTTTTGTATTGGGCGATATGGTCGCTAAGCGACAAAGCCCTTTTATTTCTTCAATAAATTAAAAAAAAAAAAAATAAACATTGATGCAATATGGGATATATCATCGATTTTTAAAATTAAAAATAAAGCCAATACTACGGCCACTTTAACCTTTTTTAATTTTTCTTATAGTCCGTTAATCATAGCATTATATGTATATTACGATTAAACTGAGCACATAGACTAATTATAACTTTTTTACTTTGTAATGTTACATTAAAATTACTAAATAAATACTACTAATTATGATAATTATTAACCGAACCTGTAAATAATCGACTAGCTACAATCTGGTTGAACTTTATAAAAAGCAAATGTGTAAAAACACTAATTTTTAGACACATTTAAATAAATAATAGTATAATATATTATACAGGCAAATTAATAACTATACTCAGAATGAGTTACTGCTTCTTGGATACGTAGCTTATGATTCCACGTAACGTCTAAAATTTGATGATAAAATAACTTAGGCATAAATGAACAGAACTAATTAGTTAAAACAAATCCAATGAGCCCAAACTTAATAAGTTTATTAATAGGTAATCGGGGATTTGCACTTCGGGCTTCACCATCAAAGTAGATCAATGGTACCATCATGAACACGCATGTGTTACAAATGTTATGTGACCTACATATGTTTAAAAATTAAGCAAATACCCATTACGTCTCTAAAATACACTTCAACTGACGTACAGCTTTTAAAAAAATCTGATGAACATGAAATCCCTAACAAAAAATCCATAAATAGTAGCTATTTTTATAACGTTGATTTTCAAACAAAAATACGCCTGGCAACTCTCGGCACCGAGGAGATTGTCAGGCGGATCGAAGCGCTGGGGTTGAGGGTAGCCCTGGAAAAGACGGAGGCCCTTTTGTTCCATGGCCTCCGTACCGCCGGGCCTCCCGCCGGCGCTTCGATCACCGTAAAGTCGGTCACCATCAGCATCCAGGCCCACATGAAGTACTTGGGCCTGGTGCTCGACGGGCATTTTTGGTTCCGGGAGCATCTCCATCGACTTGTTCCCCGGCTTGTCGGCGCGGCGTCCGCCCTTTCGCGGCTGATGCCGAATGTGGGCGGACCCAGTGCTACGTGCCGACAGCTGTACGTAGGGGTGATCCGG
Source organism: Lymantria dispar (assembly GCA_032191425.1). NCBI lineage: Eukaryota > Metazoa > Arthropoda > Insecta > Lepidoptera > Erebidae > Lymantria > Lymantria dispar. The sequence goes on along the minus strand of CM063452.1, from coordinate 21,323,890 downwards.
TCGATGGCCCTGTACGGCGCACTGGTGTGGGCGGGGTCCCTGACCGTCCGTCTTAGGGCCCTCCTGTGGCGACCACAGAGGGTCATGGCGATCAGGGCCATATGGGGTTACCGCACGGTGGCGACGGAGGCAGCGTGCCTCCTGGCCGGCACCCCCCCGTGGGACCTGGAGGCGGAGATGCTCGCCGACATTTATCGGCGGGTGTCGGTGACGCGCGCCCGCGGCGGCATGGTCTCCATCAATGAGATCACCGCCTGGCGGGTCGACGCCCGCCGAGAAGTAATTGCCCGTTGGGCAGTCCGGCTGGAGAGTCCTCGGTACGGTGTCAGGACCGTCGAGGCCCTCCGGCCGGTGCTGATGGAGTGGTTGGAGCGGACGCACGGGGTGCTTTCCTTCCGACTGGTGCAGGTGCTGACGGGGCACGGTTGTTTCGGGAAGTACCTGCACAAGATTGTCAGGAGGGAGAGCACACCGTCCTGTCACCACTGCAGTTGCGACGAGGACACGGCGCAGCACACGCTCGAGGAGTGTGCTGCATGGGAGGGGGATCGCCGTGAACTCGTCGCAATTATCGGTGCCGACCTGGCACTGCCGACCATCGCCAGGGAGATGCTCGTCAGCGTCAGGAACTGGGACGCGGTCGCCGCCTTCTGTGTGGCCGTAATCTCACGGAAGGAGGCGGCGGATCGTGTGCGAGTAGAGCTCGTATTCGGCGACACGTTCCGCCGCCGGCGACTCGTGCGGCACAGGCGCGAGTATCTGCGCCTAATGCCGCCCTAGCCGAGGCCGCGGGTGATTGGACCGGGGAATTGTCCGTCACCCGCGGAGAGGCTGACCGCGCGACGGCGACCGACGTCCCAGTACGTCGAGAGGTGAGGATACCCAAAAGGGTATTCCGTCGGGCCGACCACTGACGACAAGTCACATCTGCTCCGGTGGTCGGCCCAACAACGAGGTGACGTGGGTACGGGTGGGTTATGGGCCCGTGCGCCGTCCTTTCATCGCCCTGGACAGACTGGACCGCGCTTGTGCTTACCATAGCCCACCCATAAAAAAATAAAAAAATACCAACCCGTCTGATTGGCGTGATGTAGTAGGTAAATTTGCCTTTATGTAGACTGCGGCCGAATAGCAGGGTCGTATATGAGCTGACGAAGATTTTTCTTTCAATAACAGCATTAATATTCTACCTTTTTCTTTTTACGGTCGGCGCACTCATGGCACCACTCCATCCGGGGGACAGAGGGGCGTAAGCACGCACCCGTGACACGTCACCTTCGTCGAAGGACCGACCACCGGAGCAGGGTGACGTGACATCAGTGGTCGGCCCGAATTAATATTCTACCTATCCATTAGCCTGTAGACGTCAAGTGCTGGACATAGGCAATGTCATTTAGAACGATCCTGTGCCATTTGCAGCCAACAGTTCACTGCAATTTTCAATATGTCGTCAGTTCACTTGGTAAGGAGAGCATTAATATTATATATGCATTAAATTATAAGCTATAATAAGATTTCATAATATTGTATTGAATATATTAAATTGTATGTTCGATTTAATATTGTATCCTAGGGTTTTAGATTTACTCTTGCTTAAACAGCAATGTCTAAATTATTTATATCCTTTTAGATACTAATCATTACCAATAAACACAAGTAAAATTTTTTTTTGGAGCAATCAAAAGCAACATTTACAAAATAAATTAATATTTTATCCTGCCAAGGATTGGAGTACAGTTTCATAAGGAAAAACGTTACATTTTACTTGCTAGGCTATTTTTATTTTTAAACTTCATTATTATTACAGTCTATATTTACATTCATTATCGTCCATTATAATTGTTCTTTATCCGGCAGTGAACGACATGCGTTATTATGACACTTGACTCCAACAGGTCTATCAGAAGTTTGTACTTTCACCAGAAGACTATTAAACTTACTATATATCACGTTGAAATCTCAAGCAGTTGAAAAGAGCCGTATAAATTATATAGAAATGCTTTTTATGCTGAGGTTAATAATAAATTAAACAAATCAAAATAATTAATGCAAATTATTATGAATTTAATCTCTAAAATTACTTTATATGTAATTAAATGTATATATTATAACGTAATTATTCGGTGTAATGACGGAGTAAGAATACAATTCCTCACCCCATATCTTTTTCGTGGGTATCGTAAAAGGATACTAAGGGATTATAATATGCAGATAACATTTATGCAAGAGAAGAAAACCTCGAAATCAAACCCTATACCAATCCGTTTGACCAACATAGTATAGCAGATAGCAGGTCAACTTCTGTCCCGTTGTGGAAAAGACCCGAGCCTAACAGTCTGACGTATGTGGGGTGAGATGAGAAAAATCTGGAATACATTCCTGGTCATAAATTCATAGATTTTAGATTAGATTAATAAGTAATTTCACACATTACTCCTCATCATCTCAGGGAACTAATAGCCAAGTAATTATTAGCCAAAATTGACTTTGTTCTACATGTAGTTTGTGTTAAAATGTATTTAAAATAAATGAATACTCAATAGAAAATATATTTCAGTGTATACTTATGTAAACTTATTCCTGAATGTGAAACTAAAAAGGACAAGACTAAAAGAACAAGAACAAAGTTAGTGAGCTTCAAACCGCAAGCGTACGGTCGCGCGCCCCAAAAAGCTTCGTTTAAAATTCGTTGAACTTTGATAGAGATTTTATTCAACGTGGTTCAAGTTTTGCTACCTTAACAGATTCAGTTCGCTTAAAAATGAAGTGAATATATTTCGAAAAACCAATGTTGGTAGATTTTAAAACTTTATTAACTATGTATTTTATAATAATAACTAGCTGACCAGGCGAACTTCGTACCGCCATAATTTTTTTCGTAAATGTATTTTCTAAATTTACGAAATTATAGTTTCTAATGAAAGAACCATTACAGCTTTGTCGGGCAAGATTCAATCGTCTTGGTCGCGGCATTGTTGATGATGATTCAAAGAGAATACAAAAACTCATTATTGATTTCTCACCCGTACCCACGTCACCTCGTTGTTGGGCCGACCACCGGTGCAGATGTGACTTGTCGTCAGGGGTCGGCCCAACGGAATACCCTATCGGGTAAGCTCACCTCTCGACGTCCTGGGACGGGACGTCGGTTGCCGTCACGCGGTCAGCCTCTCTGCGGGTGACGGACAATTCCCCGGTCCGATCACCCGCGGCCTCGGCTAGGGCGGCATTAGGCGCAGATACTCGCGCCTGCGCCGCCCGAGTCGCCGGCGGCGGAACGTGTCGCCGAATAGGAGCTCTACTCGCACACGATCCGCCGCCTCCTTCCGTGAGATAACGGCCTCACAGAAGGCGGCGACCGCGTCCCAGTTCCTGACGCTGACGAGCATCTCCCTGGCGATGGTCGGCAGCGCCAGGTCGGCACCGATAATTGCGACGAGTTCACGGCGATCCCCCTCCCATGCTCCTCGAGCGTGTGCTGCGCCGTGTCCTCGTCGCAACTGCAGTGGTGGCAGGACGGAGTGCTCTCCCTTCTGACAATCTTGTGCAGGTACTTCCCGAAGCAACCGTGCCCCGTCAGCACCTGCACCAGTCGGAAGGAAAGCATCCCGTGCGTCCGCTCCAACCACTCCGTCAACACCGGCCGGAGGGCCTCGACGGTCCTGACACCGTACCGAGGACTCTCCAGCCGGACTGCCCAACGGGCAATGACTCCACGGCGGACGTCGACCCACCAGGCGGTGATCTCTTTGATGGAGACCATGCCGCCGCGGGCGCGCGTCTCCGACACCCGCCGATAAATTTCGGCGAGCATCTCCGCCTCCAGGTCCCACGGGGGAGTTCCGGCCAAGAGGCACGCTGCCTCCGTTGCCACCGTGCGGTAACCCCGTATGGCCCTGATCGCCATGACCCTCTGTGGTCGCCACAGAAGGGCCCTAAGACGGACGGTCAGGGACCCCGCCCACACCGGTGCGCCGTACAGGGCCATCGATCGGATCACCCCCACGTACAGCTGACGGCACGTAGCGCTGGGTCCGCCCACATTCGGCATCAGCCGCGAAAGGGCGGACGCCGCGCCGACAAGCCGGGGAACAAGTCGATGGAGATGCTCCCGGAACCAAAAATGCCCGTCGAGCACCAGGCCCAAGTACTTCATGTGGGCCTGGATGCTGATGGTGACCGACTTTACGGTGATCGAAGCGCCGGCGAGAGGCCCGGCGGTACGGAGGCCATGGAACAAAAGGGCCTCCGTCTTTTCCAGGGCTACCCTCAACCCCAGCGCTTCGATCCGCCTGACAATCTGCTCGGTGCCGAGAGTTGCCAGGCGTGCCGCCTCCTCTAGCGTCCCACCCCGGGCTGTGACGAGTGTATCGTCGGCGTAGCAAATTACGCCCAGCCCGGGTGGGAGGCTTCCTCTCAACGCCCAGTCGTAGCCGATGTTCCACAGGGTCGGACCCAGAACCGACCCCTGTGGGACACCGCATGTCATGGGCGTTCGCACAACGTCCCCTACTCGGTCAACGTAGAGGATACTGCGCCCCTCCAAGTAGTCTGCCACCAGCCGCCTGAGATACACGGGCACCCCGTGATATCTCAGCCCCTCCCTGATGCAGCTGAATGGCAGACTGTTGAAGGTGTTGGCGATGTCCAGGGACACCGCCAACAGGACTCCTCCGCCGGTGACGGCCTCCGCTACCACGGCCTTCAGGCGCAGCAGGGCCGCAATCATCGAACGCCCTCTCCGAAAACCAAACTGGGCGACAGACAAATCGGGCCCGACCCCGACGAGGTGCCGCTCGATGCGGGCAGCCAACATCCTCTCCAGCAGCTTGCCCGCATCATCGAGCAGCACGATGGGCCTGTAGGCCGAGGCCGACTCGGGAGACCGTCCCGGCTTCGGCAGGAGAACCAGCCTCCCCTCTTTCCAGCATCCAGGGAACTGCCCGGACGTCAAACAGGCGTCGAACAGTCCCCCGAGGCGTGGTCCCAGGTGCTCGAGGACCAGGGCCAGCGCACGGTTCGGAATACCGTCGGGCCCGGGGGCGGTGGATTTCACTCGCATACGCGCCACTGCCGCCCCCATTTCCGGCTCCGTGATGGGCCGAGCACTTTCATCTTCGGCCTCCCGGTCGCTGTCCGGCGAAGCCATGACCGGGGGCGTGTGCTCCGCCCGCCGTGGAAAGAGGTCCTCGACAACTCTGGTGAGGAGGCTGGGCTGGAGAGTCTCGATGAGGGGGGGGCCCCGCCCGCGGAGCTTGTTCAGCGCCGCGAGGTAGGGGCGACCCCAGGGGTCACGCTCGAGACTGGCCGGCATCTCCCGCCGACTAACGTCCTTGGCGGTACGGACGGCCAGCCTGAAGGCAGACCGCGCACTGCGGTAAGCCTCGTACAGCTAGCCCTCCCGCTCAGCGTCGCGGTGACGCGCTCGGCTGCGGGTGTAGACCCTCCGGGCACGTATGCACGCGGCCCGAAGGTCTGCCAATTCTCGGGACCACCAGGGGACCGCACTCTTCGGGGGCAGACGCCGCACACGGGGCATGGCCGCATCGCAGATCTGCGTTAACGCACAGCGGATGCGGCCAGCCTCGGTATCCACCCCGTCCACCTGGCGCGATGAGGACAGCCACGACTGAACGATGGCTGCCTCCGCCAACAGGTCCCGATCCAATCGACCCACAGCCCACCGCGGAAACGCGGGAGCTCCGTCCGCCGTGTGACCCCTGCTGGGCTACAGGAGGGTCCGGGAGACCTCTATCCGGATGTATCGGTGGTCGGATAGGGTCTCAACCTCCTCCTGGACGCACCAGCTCCTCACACGTGCTGCGACATTAGGGCTAGCGAACGACAAGTCCACTATCGACCCGCCCTGCTGCCGCACGCACGTTTGCACCGAGCCCCTGTTCAGCAAACAGAGGCCCAGTGCCGCCGCCCACTCTTCGACCGCCCGCCCGCGGTCATTCGTCCTGGGGGACCCCCACGCCACGGACTTGGCGTTGTAGTCCCCCAGAACGAAGACTTGGCGCGGTGCCAGTCGCCGTATCGAGGCCCCCAGGATGGTGAGGAAGGCCCCGAAATCCGTGGCGCTCCTGTTAGGGGAGAAGTAGACACCAAATAACGTAACCTCTCCCCATTCCGCCGCGACATACCCATAGCCTCTGTCCTTGAGCAACAAAGGCAATGCTACGACGTGGAGGCGACGATTGCCACAGAGCCGTCACTGCTGCCCAGCCAATTGGGCCGGTCAGGCACCACGTACGGTTCCGCGGCTACGGCTGCACCGATCAACCACTCCGCCATGGCTTGCAGGAAAACGTCCTGTGCCTCGGCGGCGTGGTTGAGGTTGGCCTGCAGGAGGTGGTAAGATTCGGCCGCCATTAGTGGGCCGTATCCATCACCTCCTCCACGCTGGCGGGCGATCGGGTCGCGCTAGGGGCGGGAGCGGCCAGGGTCGTCGGGCCGCTCCGCCCCTTTGGGGCCGAAGCCGGGGGTCTGCACTCCCTGCCCCCCATGCGGTGCTTGGCGGCTCTGTTGCCCGCCTATGCCCGGATTGACCGCAGCGGAAACAAAGGTCGCTGCAGTCAAAGCAGTTAGTGCATGTCGGCCGAGTGTGTCCGACCGCCATGCACTTGTAGCACTTCACAGGCCGGGACTCCAGCACGGTCACCCGCGCCAAGCTCCAGCCCACGAGGAGCCTGCCTAAGCCGGCCAATTGCTTGGCCGACTCCATCGGGCACTGCACCCAGGCGGCACCGACGCCGCCCGGACCAGGGCGGATGGCACCAATTCGGACGGTGTCCACGGGACATCCGGTTTTCGAGACGATGGCCTCCCGGATGTCATCCACCGTCACAGAGTCGTCCAGACCCGTGACCCGCAGTTCCGCACACTTGACGGGTCTGGCGATCTTGACGCCATCCTTCGCAGTAAACAGACCCCTCAGCTTGGCGGCCATGCTATCGGCCGTCTTGGCGCCCTCGGCCCCAGGGAACTCTAAAATTCGAGCCCCTGTCCGGGCCTTGCGGGTCCTGGCTTCGACGCCTCCTAAATCGGAGAGGTCAAGCTCCTGCCGGGCGCGACGCAAGACGGCCTCATAGCTGAGGCCCTTTTCGGCCGCCTCAGGCAGCACGGTGATCACCACCGCGGCTGACTTCGGCGGCCGGAGCCTCCTGCGCGACCTCTTCTTGCCGGCTCCTGCCTTGGGAGCGGAGGCTTTGGCGGCGCTTTTGGCCCCCGCTCTCCTCTTTTGACCGCGACTCTTCCGGCTGCGCTCAGCCGTCTGCCAGCCCTCTTCGGGCGCAACAGTCGCGTCGCTAGGCGCAGCAGTCGCCGTCGCGGCTGCGTTGGCCGCCGCCGACGGTGCAGTTGCCGGTAGCGGCTTGGGACCGGTCTTGGCAGGAGCCGGTGCCGCCTTCTTCTTGGCGGCGGGCCCCTTCGGCTTCGGTCCAGTAACGACCGTGGCGTAGCTCCCTACGCGCCCGCTCTGGCAGGGTAGCGCGGCAGGAGCTGACGCCACGACCTTCAGCCTGTCCGCAGCAAGCGGCGGCCGGAGACGGGGCTCCGGAGGCAGAGGCAATCTCTCCTCCAGAGCCGCCATGCGAGGCGCGCATACACTACACGCACATTTCGCGCAAATACCCTGCGCCGTCGTACAAATTTTCGATCAGGTCACGTGTCCTGATGCAAGTTTATCATTTTTTACTCATTTCAAAATAAGTGCGGCAAGCCGCTAAAGAAGTTTTCACTTCAAAAATAATTAAAAACATAATATAATAAGATTGCGTAATGTGACAATTAAATATTAATATCATGTGTAATATCGAACTTTCCAATTAAATAAAATAACTTTTGAATTGTCCGAAATTTGAATTGACATGCAGGCCAATCGCTTTTCTCATAATGTAGATGAAGTTGACAATTCTATCACATGCAAATATGAATTAGTACATGACTCTGATACGGCTTAGCTGAAGCCGTATATTGATGGAACGCCGACAGTCAGCCAAAACCAATAAGGTCTAGCGTGTATATGTATATTGCATAGAGTATGCTAGGATGTTGCTTATACCTTTAGATATACTCTTCTGTCCGCGACTTCATCCGCGTGGAGAGTTACTTTGGGCGAACGTAAATAATACAATTCTATCACACATCATTTTTGCGAAACTTAACCGTTTACGCAGCGTACGCAGTGGAAGTTCTCAAAAGGGAAAAAACTGATTTTGCAGGATTCTTCCAGTTGTTCCTAAGATTAGCCCGTTCAAGCAAATAAACAAACTATTCAGCTTAATGTATTAGTATAGATATAATAAAAGCTATAAAACATCTAATCTATACCAATAAATAAAATTGTTAGTAATTAAATAGTAGTTAAATAGTCTATACCAATAAATAAAATTGGAGTGTCTGTTTGTAATGTCAAAATAATAGGCTTTTTTCATGCTCACACGGTTATTTGCACGACACCTATGCCTAAAATATAGATAAAAAAATTTCTGTCTGTCGCTATATTTTATCCTGGTATTCCTACGGGAACAGGAACTACGCAGGAAAGACAACTAAAACCGAAGCGAAGCGAGGGCGGGTTGCTAGTGTAAAATTAAGACCTACCCGTTCGACTAGCGTGTATAGTAAGTCAAATTCCCTTCTAATATAAAGCAAGCTCGAGCTTAACATTGGAACGTATATGAGGAAAGTTGAAAGATTGTATTATTGAATGTTAACTATCTGAATATAGCTAAATAATAATGATAAATATTCTAATGCATTTAACATAATTCCAAATAGTCAATTTTACACAATTTACATTAATGCAATTAAAGGAAATATTGTTCTCATATATTGTTCAACAGACGGCGCTTTAACTAGAAATAAATTACAATCTTTATTGTGTAAAAACAACTATATATGGTTACAAACAATTACATTAATTCTAATAGATTTTAATTTGATCAATTATATAAATATTTAAACAATTAAATCAAAGATTTCTGGAAATACATTCAAAAAGTGTCTTAAATATCATAGCATGGTAAATAGCAGTGTTGTTACTACAAATAATTATTTAAATATTAGTTGCAAATATTTCAAACATGTTTATAACTATAATTGATAACACATACATCAACAATTTACAAATATTGCCGATAGAGGGCGGTATGCGCCCATACGGCCATACTGACTCCAGCGCGTCCCTTGCGCTGTTAAGGCGTCACCCACCAAGGGATCTAGCCAACCACAAGGCATCACCACCACGGGATCTAGCCAACCATAAGGCATCACCACCACGGGATCTAGCCAACCATAAGGCATCACCCATACGGAATCTAGCCAACCATAAGGCATCACCCATCCTGGGATCTAGCCAACCATAAGGCATCACCACCACGGGATCTAGCCAACCATAAGGCATCACCCATACGGGATCTAGCCAACCATAAGGCATCGCCCATCCTGGGATCTAGCCAACAAGACCAGGTTTAAGGATACGCATGGTGGCCAGCCAGCGCTTTAGGAAGGATGGTTTGGATAGGAAAAAAAGCATTTGTTTCAAAATTAATATTCACCCGCCCATACGGCATTGCTGTGATCAAAAAAAAAATCAGTCTTTGCAACAGGCGCTGGTCATAAAAGTCATGGCTAGCGATACTTACATCACATCCGCGGAGATAATTATGCTTCAACATGTATCGGTCATTAGGCAATACCTCCTAAAGTGCCATGAGACCCTCGAAGAGAGTGCGTCGATCGTGACGATGCACGAGAACAAAATTGCCAAAAATACATTTATTTTGGCTCTATCTTTGTCAAATCAATTAACTCGGAAAAGACCGCTCGTCCATCCTCATCGTACAGACGTTAAATCTTTTGTTCGTTCGTCGTAATTTACCTGCAAAATCTTAATAAGCGGCGGTCAATATTTTGCCAAACAATACTGAGAGTATTGTAGAGTATTGTGTATTAATATTGCAGTTTATAGCCAACTGGAAATCGCAAATAGCACTGTGGCATGGTTTATCAAGCTCAAGTACAGACATTAATATCTTTGATAATTTTCACAACTAGTCCCACTTAACCATTTGCTCTACTAGTTCCCTTAGCCACAAGGTATATTCCATACCGTATTTATTCATTATTATAAGAAGAGACGAGTTCCAAATACAGTTACAACTTCACAAAAGACCTCATAGCCGATTGTGACGTCTTTAGTGTAAACTACTATAAAGACAAATGCGTATTCTGGTTGATGACGTCCGCCATGAATGTAGCCTGTAATGTCAGCGAACACAGTATGAAAATTATATTTTGGAAGTAGATTGATTTACGCCCGATTTCGGCTTCACGAATGTTAGCTAACACAATTCTTCACAAATTTTCGAACATATTCGGGTACCAATATTGTTCGCCGATTTTAGCCAGTACCTTTTCGCAACAAAAGTTGTGGTAGTCTCGCAATAGTCCTTATATTGCGGTGGAGGTAATAAACACAATGGAAACAAATTAGATCCAAATTCAGAACAAAGATTTATGGATCGCAGAGTTGTCCTGCGCGGGATTCGAACCCGCGACACTGGCACGATATCTTAACCACTACGTCATCTGTGCAGTGCAGTGTGATCGTAACACGAGTTTCTAACGGTAATTACGTGAAACGATACTATTTGAACATTATGGCTCAGCAGCAATATCTTGTTAAATGACATAAAGTATAGACTACTGTCAGAGTCAATCTCCTTTATTGAAGGATCACTCTTCTGCCCTACATGAAGCCAAGTATGGTCAAGAGTGGATGAATTTACGACGAGATAAACAATTACTTCGTTTTAGAGCATATGGTTTACTTAACACAGATTAAGACTATAATCTGTATTAACCAAGCAGTCACCCTTTCGATATTCTACTTTAAACTAAAATTTTAAAGAAATGCTACCAGTTATGCACTCCTGGAGTGTGCTCTTTCTGCCTTGCCTTGAAACCTTAAGTGAATTTCAGTTATAACATAATCAGTTACCACTTTAAATAATTGACCACCTAAATGACGAAAATGCTTAATAGCTTCAAACGAAGTCTAGCGTCTTCAGCTCACGAGCGGTGTTTATTTCAACGCACACGGTTCGCATACTTAACTACACGGGGACTTTTGAACATTTAGTGATATTTAAAGTGAAGGCAGCTTATCTCATTTTCATAGCGTTATAGAGGTGATAATCTATAGTGTCTGCGTTGAACTATTTAATCAGCCTTTTAGTATTATTGTTAACGCACTGGTCTTTATTTGCGATACACAGTTGCAGAGTAGGAAACTAGATTTAAAGCTTGAGAACATCATGTAACTTAAAACAATATTGAGTCGTTTAGATTGAAGTTAAAATCAAAGTTATAGATAGCATGGAGGGTTCATTTATCAGCAGTTACAGTTTTCTATATTATACCCTCTTTAAGACTTACGGTAATACCAAACAGCACTAATAATGTCATAACCAATTCTACCTTGACACGTCAGATCAGAGAACAATCAACACCAGTATGGAATAAGCTATTCAAAACTTTACCTTGTGATAATGCGATCTCTAGAAGTAAAAATAGTCCGATTGTTAGTTAACCATAAATTTTATCGATTTGCTTACGGAAATAATTATTTTCACTATGGTATTTTCTATAACAAAAACGGTATTATAAACTTCGTCATATTAAAGGGGTTATGAAAGTTATAAATCGAGAACTCTGCAAGCGTGATAAGTAGACGCTTCTATTTGCATCACAACATACTAGACAGTGTAAGCGACGCGAATTATTCAAAATAAGAACTATTTAATAATTGTAAATATGTAGTAGGCATTCTATTGTTGCTATGCAAGTGCGCGCGGGGTAACTGGCGCGCGGGGTAATTGGTCGCGCAGGGAAAGGTTCTCGCGCGCTGCCGCGCTCACGTCACCTGGACTTGAGCGCCTTTTACGTCACGAAAGGTGCCAAATACGGGCCTTATCATTTTTAAATGTCCCGTGCTGTTTACTATTATTATTAGTCAATATCTATACCAATAAATAAAAATGGAGTGCCTGTAATGTCAAAATGGCTTTTTTCACGCTCACGCGGTCACCTGCACGACACCTATGCCCAAAATACAGATTAAAAAATTTGTCTGTCTGTTTGATCCGGGTAATCTTCAAAACGGCTGGACCGATTTCAAAAATTCTTTCACCAATGGAAAGCTATAATATCAGGGCGTAAACTAGGCTATATTTTATTTCGGTATTCCCACGAGAACGGGAACTACGCGAGTAAAACTACTAAAACAGAGGCGAAGCTAGGGTGGGTTGCTAGTTATTCAACACATCAGTACTTTTTGGCGTCAATAGTCATTACATAACTCTTCACCGCCTGCACGCCGGTGAAACCCCCGGCGTCGTCTCCAGACAGTTACAATTACTGTTAGACGGTAGTTTTCGCTAACGAAAAGTTAACAAAACAAACACGAGCCTAGACAAAATCTAGGCGTGTTTCGCAATAGCTCAGATCTTATTAATTCAAGATAAATACCTGTTATTACGGCGTCGATCACCTCAGAGTCCGTAGCCTCACGTCTCAAACGTTTGAGCAGAGCCCGGCCCGTTGTAGCGTAGTCTGCGTAACTGTCAGCTTGTTCAGAGGTGCAGCTGCGCCACCACTGGACGTAGCCAGCATACCGGAACTCCTTGCCGAAGGTTGTAACGATGTCATCTTCCACTTGTTGCCATGTAATTGATTGAAGCGCCCATGTATCTGCCATACCGTTGAGTTCAAGAATAGCTTCCATTCTTGCTTCTTGCGGCTTATATGTTGAAAGCCATGATCGTCTCGTTAACATTTGCTCACCAGTCCGCGATGTCGATGATTATCGATGCGATCTCTCGTCGGGGTTGAACGGCGGTAGATAAAAATTTTGGTGCCGCCGTTACATTGTAGCCTCCGTAGAAAATGCGGCTCTCGCAGCTGTTGTTGCAGCAGTATTTTGTAATCGAGGTCAGGAGATCCATCATTTGCTCCATAGTGGAGGTCATCCGTAGATCTTGAAGAGTTTTGGGGCTGTGATCCCACCGCTGCTGTCGGCGTTGCGCCAGGAATTAGGTTGTCCATATTAAAATATCGAGTATGTAATCACTGTATTTATTAGGAGTTCTTGCCGGAGAAGTTAGTGAAGTAAATCTGTCCTCTATTCTAATCTTACAATGTTTTTATAACCTCCGCTTTACAATGAAACGGTCTAGTCTTAGTAACTACAATTACTTTTTATAACAAACCAATAAAACAATATTGTTAACTATCTGAATATAGCTAAATAATAATGATAAATATTCTAATGCATTTAACATAATTCCAAATAGTCAATTTTACACAATTTACATTAATGCAATTAAAGGAAATATTGTTCTCATATATTGTTCAGACGGCGCTTTAACTAGAAATAAATTACAATCTTTATTGTGTAAAAACAACTATATATGGTTACAAACAATTACATTAATTCTAATAGATTTTAATTTGATCAATTATATAAATATTTAAACAATTAAATCAAAGATTTCTGGAAATACATTCAAAAAGTGTCTTAAATATCATAGCATGGTAAATAGCAGTGTTGTTACTACAAATAATTATTTAAATATTAGTTGCAAATATTTCAAACATGTTTATAACTATAATTGATAACACATACATCAACAATTTACAAATATTGCCGATAGAGGGCGGTATGCGCCCATATATACATACATATAACGTAACTAGCAGTGCCCGCGACTTCGTCCGCGTGGAATAGTGACTTTCAGGATCTATTTATTTATTTTAAATTCTCTTCACTTCTGTGTTGAGAACGTTCAGCACTTGATTCCCGTTGTCGATTCGATGAAGTTCGAGTTGTTTGTGAAGCCAAACGTGTTCGTTCAACGCTTGTTTCTCTAGTGCAGTTTCGTTCAGCGATTTATCGTTGAGTAGCTAACCTCTGACTATTTTCATCCTCTGTCTCATTGCTGCACATAAGTCGCAATCGTTTTGCTTATTTGGCTACAACACTAATACTTACATTTCTATAATCGCGATATCTTTTGAATGAAATATTCGAATTGAATAGTTTCAAAAGTTCTAGAAAGGATCTCGGCGTCCGTCTTGAATATGAAGTAATTTATTTTGATAAGGATTAACACCAAGGTACAAAATAAAGAGTTTATTAAGCGACGCCATTTTAATTATTTAAAAAAATATAAAAAAACACTTATTGTGAGATAACTACAATAATTAGACATGGTGTTGCGATATTTTTTTTGCAGACAATTATATGTTCTGCAAAGTTGTAGTAAATTGTTTTGTTCTATAATTAATAGTTTTCGCAGCACACGCGATGTAAGGTTTTTTCCGGGTCACTTTTTTAAACCTTGGGTTACATTATTGGGCTTTTAGTACAGCTCCCTAAATTTTTGAAACTATAATATAGCCTTCCTCAATTAATGGACTATCCAACACTGAAAGAATTTTTCAAATTGGATCAGCGATTCCTGAGATTAGCGCGTTCAAACAAACAAACTCTTCAGCTTTATAATATTAGTATAGATAAAGTTGTGAAAAGTAATAAAGTGCTATATGTACAATGCAGTATATAGAGTGCTTCGTTGAACAACAAAATTTCAACTTTTTATTGTTATAATTTTAAGCATTTCGGCAAATAGAACCCAATAAAATTTTAATAAAATTTTGAAAAGAAAAAAGAATGACATTGAGATTTGAAATATCCGTAAATTTATTTTCAATTTATTATTTGTAGTAAACTTTCGCAAATTTCTTCAACCAATAATTTTAAATTGTATCAGGATGATTTATATTGTTACATTGTTCGTAGTCAATTATATAAATGTAATAAGTAAGAAAAGCTTGAGAATTTGATGCTATCATTGATAACTTTGAACGAAATCGATAGATATAGAATTGCGTAAGCCATTTTGTAAATTTATCGTTTCTATATATTAAAATTCAGAAAATGTACTCTCAATTCTAGAAGAAAAAGGAAGGTTTGTCGTGCAAGTGAAATATAAAACTGTCGGAAACTGGCGGCGTACCAAAAGCCTCATTTTGGAACTATGTAGGAACAGGAAAGAATGAAATTGTACAGCGACTGCGGATTTGTACAAAAGTTTTATTTTATAGAGAATAACTTTAAATTCATTCGTCCCAAAAGGTTAATCAAAAATGTATTGAAAATATTAAATATTAGCGTTTTATAAGCAATTCTATTTTTTATTAAGGTTAATTATGGTGAAGTGAAATAATGGTGTGCTACCTTTTCCATCGAAATAAAGGAACTGTAATAGTAGTACAAGACAGGTAAGCTATATCGTTATTTTTCTTTCCCTTTATGTATTTATTTTTTCTGTCACTTTCTGCGACTCTTGCTTTGTACTAAAAGCTATTCTAACTCCTAAATCGCTGAGATTTATCAAGCTTAATAACTTGTGGATCGCACAAAATATTTTCCTGGGAGAGAATCCAACCGATATTTTAATCACTACGTCATATGTGC
Organism: Lymantria dispar; assembly: GCA_032191425.1. Lineage (NCBI taxonomy): Eukaryota > Metazoa > Arthropoda > Insecta > Lepidoptera > Erebidae > Lymantria > Lymantria dispar. The sequence continues at coordinate 21,308,343 of CM063452.1, read as the reverse complement.
AGTGAGAATGAATGCATGTCAGTTTAAAAATTCCATTAATAACGTAAAAAGCGGGTTTCCGATTTTCGAGGAATTTTTCATATATATTGTGCGCTGGTCCAATTGGTAAGATGTTTGGTATGGATTGCCAATAGGTACAGGTTCAAGAGTGCAGCATTTATTTATCACTCATTTTTTTTTCTTTTTTTATGGATTGTCTATGGTAAGCGCGCACGCGGTCCATTCCGTCCGGGGCGACGAAAGGACGGGCCCATAACCCACCCGTACCCACGTCACCTTCGTTGTTGGGCCGACCACCGGAGCAGGGTGACTTGTCGTCAGTGGTCGGCCCGACGGAATACCCTTTTGGGTACCCTCACCTCTCGACGTCCGATTTTTCACTCATTAACAAGTTTTTATACTCTAAACCCTTTTTATATAACAGATATGCGAAATAGAATAACAGTTGATTGAGTAGGTAATTATGATGTGACACCGTAACAGACAAAAATTATAGTTTCATTTTTTTTTGTTTGTGTAGCTGTTAGCCTCAGATGGCTTTCACAGCTTAGCCCGGACTATGGGTGAGCGCTGATGGCTCTCAACCCGGTAAGAAAGTTAGTTTCATAATAATAATTCATTTGTATTTAATTTGGCATGTAAGCCAACATTGCCGATGTCAGGGAATCGGTATCGATTGGCTGACCAATGGCGATGAGGAGGTATACGCCAGCATGGGACCGCATGCCGACCTTCCATCGCTTCAGTTGATCCACGCGGTGTGTGAACAGATAAAATGTTGAAACAATAAACGGACACACACACACACACACACTTGTTCACACTTGTGATGTACCAGATATCCTTACGTATTGATCCCTATTTTACATGTAATTCTCATGTCCAAGGTATCGCATAATTTCAGACTATGTTTTAAAAAATATTACTCGAATATGTTGTGCATAAAATAAATAGACTCCAGATCAATTGCTATATTTGACCGTTGTGTGGCTGCTATGTTTGACAGATCAACTATTATGTTATAATTACCAAAAAATAATTGTCGATTTAGCTTTTAATACAATTATTATTTAGTTTTATTTTATATTCTTTTTCGTTAATAATGTTAGTATTTATAAATGAACCAGCATAATAATGAAAAGTAAGCAGTACCATGTGCACTTTGCTTCCAATTATTTCACACATATTTTTTCTCTTCGTTAAGTTTTGGGCAATCTGTAGATATTTAGTTAATTCAGTAGCTTAAGTATATCGCCGTTTAATCCTGGGTCGTGAAATGTATTATACGTTTAGTATAAATTGCCTGTGTAAATAGGTAATCAAACTCATATGATATCTGGGGGCACGGTAGTGCCCCCGCCAAGTCGAGCAAAAATAAAAGTCGGGTAAAACGCAACACTGCCGTAACATACTTTTCTCGAAGCCATTCAGGCCATTTTCGACCCCATATAACTTCGTTGTTAATAAAACTAGAAGCCTGAATTTTTATTAACCCAGCAGGCATTGTATACACATTGTGTATTTCAAATTTTATTCAATTTGAACTAATAGTTTAAGAATTATAACTAGTCAAAATTTCGTAATTTTGTCACTCACTGACTGACTGACCGATCATCAATATTAAAGTGGCACTTCTAGTAGACATAGAAGCTTCAAATTTAGAATGCAATTAGTGTTTAGTATATAAGTGAAGGAAAAATTATGAAATATTATAATTTTCATCCAGTTTCCGAGATACACTAACTGCATAAATAATTTTGTAAACCCATATAAATATATAGGATTACAAAGTTATATTTGCAGTTAATGAAATGTAACTTTGTAAAAAATAAGAATACATTTGTCGCCATCATTGCTTCTCTATGGGAATCATAACAACCAGCTAAAGACTGCGCAGATGACGTAGTGGTTAAGATACCAACGTACCGTGCTAGTGTTGCGGGTTCGAATCCCATGCAAGACAACACCTTGTACGATCCACAAATTGTTGTTCTGAGTCTGAATGTAATTTGTGTCGGTTAATTATATGTTCTTTACGTATGGTGACGAAGTAAGAATACAATTCACCACTCTCTATCTTGCCCGTGGATATCGTATAAGACGACTATGGGACATAATATGCACATACCATTTATGCAAGAGAAGGAAAACTCGAAATGAAACCCTATATCAACATGTCTGACCAGCATGGCATAGTGGTTTCTGATGTTTACGCGAGTATTATACATTTTAAATAAAACTACTTTACGGATTTTATCGCGTTTGTATTTGATTTTTGATTACCCGACGTTTCGAACACTTTGCAGCGTTCATGGTCAAGGGTGGACTAAGATGTCTCACGTCCAACAAGTCATCGTTACTGCAGAAAATTTATAATTATCTACCCGATACAGAAATTAGTTATTAAATATTGACCCACATTTTGATACAAAATTTATTGCCAGTGTAAGAAGAAAATGATTCTATATGAAAAAATTATATTGTTTATGGTTAGTAATAATTAAACATTAAAATTAATAGTAATTATATTTAAAAACTAACCAATAATCTAGTATTGTGGGTATTGTGGGTCAAATTTATACAATATACAATGTATATTGTATAGATTTGACCCACAATAATAATAACTAAAGATAATTTTATAAATTAAAACCTTTTAGTAACATCAAGTAAGCCGCCTTCAAAATTAACTTTAATTTAGCATCATGTTACCTGAGTTTTCTTGCCGAATCTTTCTCAGTGTGACCGTGTTCCGATCCGGTGGTAGTATACTAGATTATTAGTTAGTTTTTAAATATAATTACTATTAATTTTAATGTTTAATTATTACTAACCATAAACAATATAATTTTTTCATATAGAATCATTTTCTTCTTACACTGGCAATAAATTTTGTATCAAAATGTGGGTCAATATTTAATAACTAATTTCTGTATCGGGTAGATAATTATAAATTTTCTGCAGTAACGATGACTTGTTGGACGTGAGACATCTTAGTCCACCCGTGACCATGAACGCTGCAAAGTGTTCGAAACGTCGGGTAATCAAAAATCAAATACAAACGCGATAAAATCCGTAAAGTAGTTTTATTTAAAATGGTATAGTGGGTCAAATTCCCTTCCATTGTGGAGGAGGCCCGAGCCCAACAGTGGGACATATGAGGGCTGCGATGATGATGCGATGTTGAATTATATGTTTGTAAGGTCCCCCACAATATAAGGATTATTATTACCTTAGTGCAAGGCGTTGTCATTTAAAAAGAAGATTCAACAGAAAGGAGAGTGGGCAGCAGCTTTCGCCGGGGAAATGTATATCTCACTGCGAAACCAACCCGCCTACCAAACGTGGCGACTATGTCATTATTCCTCATAAGGCAAAGAAATATAAGCTCGAGTCATGGCAACTCTGTTACCCTTGAGCGTCGTTGGATGCAGGTGCCACAGGACCGCACTTTATGGTGAAGCATGAGGGGGGTCTATGTTCTACAGTGGACGGCGATAGGCTGAATGATGATTGGCATAATAGGTGTAGACAGATGCGTAAATATAATTATGTTCAAAGATTACTTGTAAAATGGTCAATCAACTTAATGAAAAAGCAAGAGTAGGACGTGTCTTATGAAATTGTGCCAAAATCTCCCAAAGTATTAAGCAAACTAAATTGCCTGAAATTTATCTGAAAGAAAGAACGACATCATTAGGCTCGATTGCCATTAAAGCGGAGAGGAGACTACAGGAGATGTATTTCGAAAACCAATCAAATTTCTTTATTTCCACATCTCTCCGCTTAGTTTAGGAAGAATTGACTCAAGCGGAAAGGAGAGATGTCTCATTTTTCAGAGAGTGTGCTCTAAGAAAATCCTTTGTTGGTATGCAAGAAGTAGAAGGTACCGGAAAGGCAAATAAGTAGGTCTATCTACAAAAAGAAATGAGATACCATCAAAAACAAGTCTTGTAAAAAAAAGCCAAGCCTCGCAACTGAGTTCTTCTACCATAAAAATTTGTGAGATCCATGTTATACCAAGTCGGTTAACTCATTCAGTCCCTGCTTAAGGGACCTTTCTTCTTAAGTTATTACATAAATAGCTAACCTAACAACTTCTTATAGTGACTATATCAATATTCAAGTTCTTTTATGTTTTAAATAAAGAGATTGACTTGGCAATCGCACTATCTTTAGTACAATTTAATATAATATGTATTACTTGTGAGGTGTGTTTTCATGCGATTGCCAAGTCATTCTGTTTATTTAAAACATAAAAGATCTTTAATATTGATATAGTCACTATAAGAAGTTGTTAGGTTAGCTATTTACGTAATAACTTAAGAAGGAAGGTCCCTTAAGCAGGGACTGAATGAGTTAACCGACTTAGTATAACATGGATCTCACAAATTTTTATGGTAGAAGAACTCAGTTGCGAGGCTTGGCTTTTTTTACAAGACATGTTTTTGATGGTATTACATTTCATCGTAGAATATTCATTCATCTATCAAGCAATTTATCAGTTTATTTTTACACCATTGCCAAGAATTGTTTCAGCCAGTTTTAATTAAATGATCGATGGTTGGCTGTCGAGGTATTTTCACATAAATGATCGGTTGTGTCTGGCTTTTCTACCCATTTTAATGAAATTCATATGCATTGCAATTTTCCAATTAAGTAAATATCAACAAATTTAATAAGAATTCCAGAGATCATTAGTCTCGTGTTATAGCGCATGTCTGTTAACAGTAGGGTTGCGTATTCTAATCTCAGTTAAATTAAAAGGGCTGGTCGAACAGAAATTTTGGGCACTTCACCTCCGTAAGTTTTAACAAATATGTAAATGGGATTTATTATATCCTTCTTTATACTCCAATTGCAGATAGAATTATGTTTTTGGGGATGTTTGGGGAAAAAAGCGTGAGATTGTCAAGAAGAATTATAAATTACCTTAAAGTCTCATTAGGCTTTCCTGGTGGGCTAATACTGCAATTGCGCCTTTTGGCTGGCGAGTTGGCGATTACAATTAATATAATAAACTCCTCAAGTATTTTCATAGCTAGATTTTATTATATTTTAAACCATCACAGCGCGGCATATCAAGGTCATATCAACTCATTACATCTCACTGCAGGGCCCGAGCCTCCTACATAATAAGACGAAAATTGACCCCGCCAGCCGCGTACCGGTCAGACAGGGTGGTATAGGCCTTAATACCAAGTTTTTCTACTCTTGCATGGATGTTATTATAGCCGTTAGTCATCTTTTACAACACCCACGGGTAAGGTAGGGGGGTGGTAATTATAAACTTACTCTGTAATCCCTAAGAAAACGCGGCAAAATATTTAAAATATTATGAAGAAAATTTCTTATCTTGCTCCATACAGAATCACTTAGAAGCTAACCTACTTAGTTCACTAATTCACTTAGGGTAGGCTGAATGCACAGATGGCGTAGTGGGCTATGTAGTAACCCATCAGAGTGTAGTGGATACAATCCCCACATGAATACCATAGACACATACACATCCACAGGACAGCTAGTTGTGCCAGTGAAAAGTATTTGTTCTGAGTGTAATTGCAATTGCAAACGCACACGCCGTTAATTGTAGAATTGTGTAGTACTTCGCGATACAAAGATTTATTGGAGGGGATTGTCTTAAAAATAATACTGATTTTTTTGAGCAAAATAGTATTGATTTTCTATAAAACTTTTAGTTTATCGATGTGATAGTGGAAGTGAAGTGCACCGAGGATATAGTTTTGAGTCTTTTTATAGTAAAGTAGTGATAAAAGTTCCACGAGCGTTGCTTCAACTGTAAAGTGTTCCAAATAAAATAGAACTTCTGAAAAAGTGGGTTACCAATACGAGGAAGGTAAAATAAAAGATGGTTTGTTCTTAGAAAAGTGCTTTTCGTTGCCATTTAATAAATAGGAAACATTTATAATGTCGATCTGCTTGTTTATTTATAGTGGCTATTATTGAAATATTATAGAAATAATAAATATATTTCAAGTAAAATTAGACCATTCATTATTTCAGCTCGTACACCCCCCTATTGGACTCGAGCTGCCTACACAATAGGAAGGCCATTGACCCACTATACTACTCTGATCAGATGTGTTGATATATAGGGTTTCATTTACATAGAGTTGTCTCACAGTCAGCTTTTGCAACATTCATGAGCAACAGAGGAAGGGGGTGGTGAATTGTATTCTTACACCATTAACACTTAAAATTAGAAGCAAATGTAAATTTATTGATTCGCAATGCTTTCACGTCTTCAATATTCAAAATATTATGATGAAATTTTGATTACTGATTGTGTGGCATGTACTAACTTAATTGATTTCAGTTTCAAAGGTAAGTCCGTTGATTGTGGTCCATTGTTTATCACTAGGAGGTTAAAGGAGAGTCGAAACAATTTATTATACAGTCTAGTTTTATTCTTTGGAAGGCTAAGGTCTTTCGTAGTGTTTTGATAGGAAGCGATGTATGAAGTATGAAATAATTGGAAATGTATTATGTGAGGTGTCCCGATTTACAGGACGAATCGAAAGCATTATAGGGAAACCTGCTTATTAGACAGACATAAATTTTGTGTCATATTACGAAAAAAAAAATGTCTAGACTATCCAGAATATTTCTAGTCGAACTATAATATATCTATCTATCTGTCTAACCATTGTAGTGAAAAGGATAATCCTTTACTTTCGGCTCAAATACCAAAGTATCAAGAAAAATGTATAAAACGTTAAATCTAGTTAGGCTAAAAAGCCGACCACAACATAAAAATAAAGTCTAGAATAATGTTAAATCCTATTACCAATCTATTTTGTACGACGTATATAAATTTATTACACTATATCAAAGTAGGCCAAGATACAAACAAGGAATTTCGGCCATTTGCCATTTGATAAAATTTATGTAAACAGTACTCGTGTTGGAATTTCCGAAAGCAGAAATTCGTTTTACCCTTCTCATTGTAGTATTTCAACTGACAATATATTTCACATAACAATGAACGTGTATTGATTCAGTTTCATGGTATGTTAGTAAGGTCCCACAGAGTTACAAGTATTTCTACGAATCATTAACTCCCAATTGAAAATTGACAACGTCATGACGTTTGAGAAGTGATTTATGTTAAGGGCAAGTACTGAAATAATAGAAAATTCTTTATATACGTTATGTCTCTTATATTTTTTTGGTCGGTATGAAATATCTGCTATAACAATACTTCAATATTAATGTTTGATAAGCTGTTAAGAAAATTATTGTCTGAAGAAAAAAATTTAGAATGAGATTTTGTTAAAAACCAGTCGTTTTTCTTGTGTATAGAAGTTCAGCTATTTCATTACTATCATCAACACCTTTTTGACGGAGTAAGAATACAGTTCACCACTCCCTATCTTGCTCGTGGATGTCATAAAAGACGACTAAGGGATATAGTACGCGTATAACATCTATGCAAGAGAAGAAAAAACCGGACCGGCCCGTGGCTATAGACAGACAACTGTCAACAGTGGGGTCGTACCACTGTCAAAACGTTAAAGATATTATATCAATCAAATTTATAAATAGAATTAATTTTACAATGCCTTTCTTTCCCCTTAAAGTTTACCTTTTTTGTGTTTTTTTTACTGTTAATTTATTATCGACGTATTTCGCGGTATATATCAGACGAAATGTGAAAAAAGATAAAAATAACTGCCAGTTAAAATTTAAAATCTTGGTGTAAATTGTATTAATAACCTAAAAAGAATATTTTTATTTGGCGTATAATTTTTAATTATATTATTTATAATTAACTTTTTTTTTTCCAAGAGCCTGTTGTGATTGAATATGAAATCAATTTTATTGTGAGAGATTCATTTCATGTTGGTACAACGCAATAATACTTTTGTGTACGTATGATCGTTTAAGCTCGAGAATAACGTACATTTAAACTTCAAAAAAATTAAATTTTGACTTTAACTGACAATTTTTTGTATGTTTGAGCTTTTTTCACATTTCATCTGAAAGTACATTGATAATACATTAACAGTAAAATAAACACAAAAGGTAATTACTTATTTGTTATTTATTACCAGACTAGGCTTAAAGTTTTTGTTTTTAAGAGTAGTATTCAAGAGAATTAAAAAAAAAATTGAAGGGTTCAAATTGTTTTAAAATTCATGTTTTGACGTTCAAATAAATGAATACCGATCAGAATGATCATGAATAATTTTTGCATGAAATTTTCAGAAAATTAAGTAAATAACATGAATTAGAAAAAGACCCGTGTTGGACAACTTGTCACGAAATTACGACTAAAGAAACCCCGGAATTAAAAAAAAATCATATTGCCGAAGCGGCTGGATAAAAAAATTCGAAAAAAATCACAGAAACCTTTTTCGAAGGGTACAAAAAGATACCCAAGTTTCAGCTAAATCGGAGATGCAAAGTCAATTGGAGTTGATATGGAATGCCACATATATGCCTATATCTGTGGCATTCCATGTCAACTCCAATTAAAACTACTACTATATAGGCATACTAATATATCATCTTATAAACATGGTAATTAGAGGTTGGACACACCTTCAATTTCTAGAGTCCCACTGTTTTAGCAAAGTCCTTTAGAAGTTAATTAAGGTGAATACCCCACCCACTTTCCTAAGTTTAGTTTGTCAAAGAGCCTGCTAATGAAATAAACGCAATCAACTTACATCAATCCAAAGTTCTAACTCACTTTTCAAGCGAAAGTTGTTGCTGGGCATATTTCAAAGCTATAATTCCAATACTGAAATATTTTCATTAATGTTTAATTAAACTGTTTTTGATGAAGGTATTTCAATAAATATTATTTTAAAATACAAAAACCACTGTTAACAATTATTTGCTTAACATTTTGATTTATAATTAAAATGTTAAGTATTCGTAGTTTAATTTTTTAAATGAATATCGTTATTCCTTAAGCCTTTTCTTTTTTTTTGGGTGGGCTATGGTCAGCGCATACGTCGTTCATTCCGTCCAAGGTAACGAGAGGGCAGAGCACGGTCCCATAACCCACCGTATTCCCTCTCCGTGGCCATTGGGCCGACCACCGTTGTCGTCCGCGGCGAGCCCGGCGGAATGCCCTTTCAGCTACCCTCCCTCCATAACGTCTCTCCCGGGACGTCCGTCACCTTCACACGGTCAGCCTCTTTGCGAGTGACGGACTATCCTCCGGTCCAGTCACCTGCGGCCTCAGCTAGGAGGTACTAGAGATTACAAGTACACTACCAATGTAACGCATTAACAATGTAACGAAGATTAAAGAATATAGCTGTATTTTTCTGGAGAATGATATAGAAAAAAAATTACTTTGAAGAAAAACTGAATTTGATTGAATTGGGTTTGATGTTTGGCTGAAGAAAAAATACAAAATAGGTTAGAATAATGTACTATGGAATATTATATCCTGAGAAGAAAAATCTATAAAAAAATCAGCAGTAAGTAACTCATAATAACCATTTATATATTTTACAGAGTACAAAAAAAAAATGGAATATTCAAGAAGCCATTTTAAACAATACAATAGTATTTCATCTTCAATTAGATAACTTAAATACATTGTGCATTTAATGTAGATCATAACCCTTTTTTACCCTTTGCGTTATAGCATTAAAATAAATTTGTTAGGACATATTAGAGGTTTAAAAAGCGTGGGCAATGCAACTGACACCAAAGTAAAGCGACGATGCGGGTGACGTGACCGGGCAATTAGTCCGTCATCCGCCGAGAGGCCGACCGCGTGAGGAAAGACCGACCGATTCCCCTCGGTGCGCGAGTCCGACTTGCACTTGGCCGGTTTTTTCATTTCGGCTTACATACCTCTCACTGTTGGGCTCGAGTTTCACAACAGGAAGGAAATTGACTTACTATACCACGCTGGTCAGTCGTATCTTTATAGGGTTTTGTTTCGGCTTTTCTTTCTCTTGCATAGATGTTATATGCATACTTTATCCCTTAGTGATCTTGTACGACACCCAAGGACAAGAGAGGGGGTGATGAATTTTATTCTTACTCCGTCACCAAACGGATATGTACATTATGTATCATTTACCTGGTGATCATTTGTATAATTTCTATTGAGAGTTGTGACTATTAGTCAAGTGAACATTTAAAATCATGCAGTAACTTGTTGTAATTTCATTATACGTCTCTTTTTCTCTAGAAATATTTTGTTATAAAGATGTCGACGAAAACGTCCTTCAATTAGTAGGTACCATTAAAAGTTTTGCAGGTTCGTCAGCAATTTCTTCAAATTGGGCACTGGCAGAAGTCCAAACGATTAACAACTAAGTAGAAGCTGTTCAATTTGTCGCCTGGATGCACGCATTTTATGTCATGACTGATCGTTCCTCTTTATTATCTACTGGACAACTAAATAAATAAACTAAAGAAATATTATGTTTACAATAAATGTATGTGAGTCAACGCAGTATATTATTATCACAGTTTATATATTGGTTTTGACTCACTTTTGGGCTTGCCATAGAGACGAAGTAAGAATACAATTCACCACCCCCTATTTTGCCCGTGGCTGTCGTAAAAGATGATATAGGAATATAATATGCAAATAACATGCAAGAGAAAGAAAACTCGAAATAAAATCCTATACCTCGTCTGACCACGATGGTATAGTAGCTGACCACGGTACAGAAAATTAATTATTAAATGTATCGTAGTTATTAAATGTATCGTAGTTATTAAATGTATCGTATTAAATGTATCCTAGTTATTAAATGTATTAGTTATTAAATTTATCGGGTAGATAATTATAAAATTTTCTGTAATAACGATGACTTATTGGACGTGAGACATTTTAGTCCGCCCGTGACCATGAACGCTGGAAAGTGTTCGAAACGTCGGGTAATCAAATATGAAATACAAACACGATAAAATCCGTAAAGTAGTTTTATTTAAACATCAGAAATCATTATATTTATATTATTCAACGTTATGTACAAATTCGTTGGAACCAAAGCTTAGGAAAAGCCTTAGATATTTTATATGTTGGCGGTTTGGCAAGTTCGAAACAGTTTAATCCGTTTCACAGTCTAGTTGGCAGGAAAATTGAAACAGATTTATACTCGTATGTTCTAGGTTAGTAGGTAAATATATACAAAATTATTTTTACTAAATCATGATTTCCTGATATTGTAAACGAAAAGATGACTAAGAACTTTCCATGGACCAACTCGATCTAACGCCATCTGGAAAACATTCCTAAGGATAGTGGACCTTGTACCTGGAAGATTATCCCGCCGAGCTGGCCACAGACGTCAAGAATTCGTTACCGGTAGTCGGCCAATAGCGCAGCGGAGGGGATACGTCAGGTTATGGGATTGCACGCCACCCTCTCGTCACTCCGTACAGGACGAACGACATGCGTCCGCAACATAATCAACCAAACAAAAAAAAGAGGTTTGGCGGCTGGAAGACGGCCGGTCCTAAAATTTTTGCCAATAACTTTACAATATGTCCTATGAAAGAAGAGTTTGTGTGGATCTCAAAGTAATTGAGATAATGTCAAGGCGATGATGACGTAACTGATGTAAATAATGGTACCATAAATTTAAAGTACTGCTTAAATTTTATACTAAAACAAAAATCCATCTATCAACCTATTGACATCTTTTATTTGACCTGCTAGGACTCTCCATGAAGAGCAGATATTGATAACATCACCACCTTTGGGCTCTTCAGAGTTGGTGGACGCAGTTGATTTCACTTTTGCAGGAGAGCGTTGATGTCCATTCGTATGTTCCCTTAACTAGACTGTCTCGCGGAAGTAACAAGTGTTGATCTGTGTTGGGGGTTGTGTTGTTAAGCATGGTGTTACTGCAAACAAAATAAAGTAAGAAATACTCATTAAAAAAATTTTGTTTTGTGTGTTGAATATTACTTACAGTACGTAAATCTGTAATCCTCTTTTACGACTCCGGTGTAAGAAAAAATGTTGTGGTAATGGTCTGGTAGTGAATTCTTTTATGGTCTAGTATTCAGTGACGTGACCGGGGATTAGTCCGTTACCCGCCGAGAGGCCGACCGCGTGAGGAAAGACCGACGTCCTCCCCGAGAGGGGGACGTGGGTAGATGGGAGGGTACCCCAATAGGGGGTATTCCGGGGGTATTCCGTCGGGCCGACCACTGATGTCAAGTAACCCTGCTCCGGTGGTCAGTCCAACGACGATGGCGACGTGGTTTTCGGGTGTTTGCGGGAGTTGCGTGCTTAAGCCCCTCTGTCGCCCCGGACGGAGTGGTGCGGAGGCGCGCCGACCGCAGCTCACACACAAAAAAAAAAAAATGGTCTAGTATTCATTGTTTTGTATTGGCGTAGCTTCATGATTGCAGAAGAAAAACTTTTTCTCAATACAGAATTCCTACCTATGACTTCATGACGGGCATTTGCAAACATATGTCACTGAATCAATGATTTAGTGAGTCAAATATTTATATACTACTAAAATTACAAAAATAATATAGTCTAATAACGACAAAGGTAGTATGTGGGCATTTTCTTTTAGTTCGTAGAATCAAGAGTAGCGTAGTAGAATTTAAATACGAAACATCTTAATATTAAAAACATGAACATCTTATGTGATGTTATGTGATAAAAAGCCAAAAGCAAATTTTATATATATTTTTGGTAACGCAGTTAATATATTAATGTTTTAAACTAATCAAATGAAAGCTTTATTCTTATAAATCATAAAAATGATACTATATAATTTCTATTAGAAATTTTGCGAGTCCTCGTTCTCCTAGAGTTCATTATATCCATTTATAGGCTTTATAGTTTAACTAGATTAGACGACAATATCACTTTGCTAGGAGCATCCGCCTTCATGAAGTGACTGTCTTAACGTAAGGAATAATAATCCATATATACACAAATATATACATATACAAGCAAGCCCACGTTTACGAGTCTAAATACGAGTGGGTACATAATATAATATAACGTTCTTTTTAATGCAAAATATTATTTCTTTTATTTTATAACTAGCTTTAAGGGTAACCGAGGTTAACCCGTATTAAAAGTCTATTACACAGATTATAATTATTTGTTTGTTGTAAATTGAAAATAAGTTGCTTTAGGTTATATCGGTCAATACCTGCACCGGTCGGAAGAACAGAACGTCGTGCTGGCGACCCAACAACTTCATCAGTATCGGTCAGAAGGCTTCGGTGTTCTGAATACCGTACCGAGGTCTCTTCAGCCGGATTGACCAACGGGCAATGACGTCCCGGAAGGCGTCTATCTCGCGCAGCGAGGCTGTGCTGTATACGGCCACGTTGCCGACACTCACTGGTAGCGTTCGGCGAGCATTTCCACCCCCAGGTTCAAAGGGAGAAATTCGGTCAACAGGCACGCTATCCCCGTCATCAGCAAGGCCCTCTGTGGTCGCTACTGAGCGCAATAGGCGTGGTCGTAGGTGCACTAGCCGGCAACTGCGGTGTAGGCTACAGGCCGGCTTAAGTGAGCGCTGTCGCCAATCTCGCCTTTTTAACCTGCTTAGCGGACCCCTTAGGCCCAGTTACAGCCGCAGCGAAACTCACCACGTGGCTTGTCTGGTAAACGCCGTCACCATACGCAAAGTTTATATAATACAACAATATAAAAATAAAAGGTCGTTTGAGTTATTATTGCTACAAACAGACACTTGCAAAGTTGCCGAATGAAATATTATTGAAGTTTCAGCCTAACTTTATCCAACACAAAGCTGTTAATAAAGAAATATTTCGTCTTCGATCAGAGCAGCTAAAGATATTTTCAGTTTCTTAGAAACTTTTAGGGGCGAAATGATTGAAACGAAAGTTATTTAGAGCTAGTAATTTCATGTTTTATTTTAGCTTATAAAATCGTACTTTTTCTTTTGTAATAAAATTTCGATGTCTTAAAATAAAATGTTATTTTCGCCCTATCGCTTGAATTTGAAGTATTGATTTTTTAATAATAATGTTGTTACGCGGATTTCGATATTTAGATACAAATACATATTAATATTATATCTTATTAATAAAAAATAACTATATACTTAATTGTTGAAGAAACAATGAAAAAATTGATAACAAACAAGGGGAATGCCCTTTGACGTATAGAACACGGTTTCACATAGTACACTCATGAAACTTACCTTATTTTGTAAGGTTATTTTGTAAGGTAAGATACATATTCTACTATAAAAAAATTACATCTCTAGTACTAGAATAAATAATTAAATAAATAATTGTAAATAGAATAAATAATTGTGTCGTCATAATTATTTATTAATCCCATGAAATACAAGTTTCGCGTTTTAACGTGTTTCAATTATAATATGCTCAATCGTTAAAAAATAATAAAAATATTAAGACAATGTCTTCTTATGTTACAATGCATGTATGAAAAGTGATGGGTTTTATAATTCACCAGCAACCCGCCCTCGCTTCGCTTCGGTTTCAGTCGCTTAAACCCGCGTAGTTCCCGTTTCCGTGGGAATACCGGGATAAAATATAGCCTATGTTACTCCCTGATATTATAGCTTTCCATTGGTGAAACAATTTTTGAAATCGGTTCGGTGGTTTAAGCGTGAAAGCGTTACAAACAAACAAACAAACATCCTTACTTTCGCATTTATAATATTAGTATGGATTATATATTCGAATATAAAAACCTTTTCAAGCGTTCACGAATATGAAAACCTTTTCGTTCGCGAATATAAAAACCTTTTCAACCTTTTAAACATCCTTACTTTCGCATTTATAATATTAGTATGGATGTGTAGTATAATTAACGTTAACATCGTTCGAAGCCGGCTGGTGAAAGTCCATTTTAGAATGTTTTTGTAACCATTTCGATATTAATAGGTAATATAGTTGCAAAATTTTATTTAATTAACACGTGTGATAATAGTCCATTGAAATGTTAGATGAGCTTTCCATTTTTAGAGGACGCAATTTTATTTTTGGTACGTGTGTTTTCAATAAAAGCTTAACCCAAAAAAATGTGTTATGCAAATCATCTGCTTTGATTGAAATATTTTTTAGTTACCTTTTAAATCTTTCTCGCGATCATGCTGACGGTTTGTGCTTTTCAATGTTCGCCGACTTCATCTTCTTTTCGACTAACCACTATTATTTTAGAATCCAAGATCATATTGCTATTGAAGCCACGGAATAGTGTCTCCAATTGTAATATGACTGGCATCCAAAAAATATTGTTTGGCAAAGAACAGTTTATAAAACATAAATAAATAAATAAACATGTTTATAACTAAGTAATATTATCGAAATCTAAGACACAGAACATATATACTTTTCTATTGATGAGGTTTTGAATGTAAAACATTTTTATTTTTAATACGTACAGTTTTAGATTAATAAATAATGAGAAAAGCGTGAGGAACGCCTCCATGCGGATGCGGTCCTCCGCCGGTGACTGGGGCGGCACAGGCGCGATTACCTGCGTCTGATGCCGCCCCAGTAGATGTTGCGGGTAACCGGACCGGGGACTTTAGTTCATCACCCATGGAGATGCTGACCTCGCGACGACGACCGACGTTTCGAGAAGGGAACGTCAATGGGAGAGAGTACCGTCTCAGGATATTCCGTCAGGCTGACCACTGAAGTCAAGGAACTCTGCACCGGTGGTCGGCCCAACGACGAAGGCGACGTGCTATCGGGTGGATTACGGGGCCGCACGCCGCCCCTCTATCACCCCGGACAGAGCCAGGCGGCGGGTGGTCTGACCGTAGTCTACACGAAAAGAAAGGATATTAATATACTTATAAAGACAATCTCTTAATTTATTTATAGATATATATGTTTTACAACATTTATGTTAGTAAAAAGAACTACAAAACTACTTTACGGATTTTATCGCGTTTGTATTTGATTTTTGATTACCCGACGTTTCGAACACTTTACAGCGTTCATGGTCACGGGTGGACTAAGATGTCTCACGTCCAACAAGTCATCGTTACTGCAAAAAATTTATAATTATCTACCCGATACAGAAATTAGTTATTAACATTAATTTTACAATTAGCATTATTAACATTAATTTTACAATTAACATTATTAACATTAATAACTAATTTAGTTGTAGTAGTAGTTTTATTCAAAATGTATAATACTCGCGTAAACATCAGAAATCATTAAGAACTACAAAATTTAATAAATAAAGTGTACCCCTAATCTTGAAGCCTTTGAGTTAGTACCGGATTAAAGCAGCGTGACTTTCTATTGTATAACTTCAAAGGATCTGCCAGCTCAAGATCTTTTGTAAGATATTTGTACACATATTTACCTTTATAGCATCATTATTATTTATAAATTCTATACGTATGTGTGATAATGTTGTATTTTATTACGTTTTGAGTAATAATATACCTACATAAAGCTTTGTGTTGTAAATTCATTTTTAAAATGATTTGTAGGTACACGATCGCTGCTTGATAAACCATTAAATTATGTTTTTCGTATAATGACAGAGTAAGAATACAATTCTCTACCTCCTCTCTCGAATATGGGTGTCTTAAAAGACGACTAAGGGATATAAAATGCACATAAAAACTGTGCAAGAAAAATAAAACTCGAATTGAAACCCTATATCAACATGTCTGACCAGCATGGTATAGTAGGTCAAATTCCCTGCCATTGTGGAGGAGACCCGAGCCCAACAGTGGGACGTATGTTGGCTGCGATGATGATGATAATACAAAAAACAAAATACGTTATGTATTATATATTATGTAATTTTGCCCCAATTGCTATTTACTACTGCTTGAGTATTAACGTTTGATATGCTATTTTGAAAATTAGTTTGAGCTCTGATATCAAAAATAAGTGATTATATGAAAATGACTGTTTCCATCAAACTTCAAAACCTACAAAATAACATTCTATTTAGTGTTAATTTAGTAACTTTTGTTATCGATTATCTAAAGGTGGCAACTCGATGTATGCTCTAACAATATTCATAGCTGCGAATCGTCAGGCTTGAATGACTTAATAGCGAAAACCGGTTATAAATAGATGGTCTCGAGTGGGTAGAGGGCATTAGGTTAGGTGGTCAATGGTCATACATAGTTAGGTAAGCAAATACAAGGAAGTAGTACTATATTCGGATATTGTAAGTGTATATTCAGGTTACGTTATTGTTTATTTATGAAGATGAAACTGTGAAAACATACGTGTAAATAGTTATATACAGAATGCCCCGAAATTCAACGTTCAACGGTAAATAGATGGTAGATGACTTTATGACAGCTATGAATAAATTAAAAGAAAATTCCATTGCCATTATTTTTGATATGAGTACATATAGGTATTACTAAAACCGGTGAAAAATCAGACCTTGTACGATATTTTCAAGTACTATAACGACAAATAGGCTGGTTTTGGCAGCGGATATTTTTTGTTGGAAGTGCAGATAACTTGCAATATCAACAACAAGTACAATTAAAACCAGACATGTTACAATAACATAAAAAAATATACATTTGTTATGGCTATTCCTTAATTTTTTGGAAGAAAACGTTAATCATTTGAGTTTAATACACCACGCTGTAAAAAAAATGTACCGTAACCATAGTGGCGATTAATTTCAAAAGATGGCCAAATTATTCATTATTCCAAAATGGTATACTACCTTCTGCGTGTTATCGTAACTTTTACAAAAAAAAAAGGTTTTTTGTTAAAGAGAACGAAGTTTATGAAAACTGATTATATTTTTATGTTCTATTTTATTAGACCTCATATAAAAAATCTTATTGCGTGTATGAAAGAGAGACAGAGAGTGACGCCTATTGTATTTCATTGGGCACTAGGTAAATGTCCCTCCGAATATGCACGAGGAACATTAATGAACACTCGATCTGGCTATCGTTCAGTATTCGGATATCGCTCATTTACTTGCAGCATGACCATTGCATCTGCACCTCCATAGATCAAATGCATATTAGCGTATTCTAACATTGTATAAGAAGATGGCATCGTAATCACACAAGTCATTTTTTATTTTTAATGTCACTCTTTCTATTACTAGTACTATCTATGCAAATAGATGGCGTAGAACATAAATCCTTTTCTTAAAAAATAATAATTTACAATATACTTCGTTGTCTGTCACAAAAACATTTTTTTTTCTAAGTTACGATAAAACCTAGAAGGTATTATACCATTTTGGAATAATGAATAGTTTGGCCATCTTTTGAAATTACTTGCCACTATGGTTACGGTACATTTTTTTTATAGCCTGGTGTGTTAAAATAAAATGATTGGTGTTGCCTTCCAAAAAATTAAGGAATAGCCATAACAAATGTATATTTTTTTTATGTTATTGTAACATGTCTAGTTTTAATTGCACTTGTGGTCGATGATGTAGTAGTTACCTGCGCTTCTAATTAGAAATATCCGATGCCAAAACTAATCTATTTGTCGTTATAACAATTGAAAATATCATACAAGGTCTGATTTTTTCACCATTTTTAGTAATATACTCATATAAAAAAAAAAAAACGGCATGGATATTTTTTTTTATTTTTTCATAGCTGTCATAAAGTCATCTACCACCGACCTATCGTTGGACGTAGAACTTCGGGACTTCACCGGATTGATGTTACTCTTAAACTTTTAAATAGTGTTTATAATATTAGGTCCTTACATATGAAATTGGCGTTTTGTACAGGAGGAATATAAAGTATTTTTTTTTTTAATATATCTAATTAGTCAAAGTGTGACCGTTGTTATCTATGCACTTTTGCCATCTCATAGGTAGTTAATTGATCCCTTTACTAAAAATAGCATGAGGGGCGAGAATCAGAAAACTCTTTGAAGGCGGTTTGGACTGCCACATGGAAGTTGATTTTTTTTCCTTGTAAGAAGTTGTCCAAATTCCGGAATAAAATTGTTATCTGTTGGAGCAAGGTCCGGGGAGTATGGTGGATGTCGCAGACATTTCAATTGTAGCTCATCCAACTTAGTGGTTGTTTGTTGTGCAGTGTGTGGTCTTGCGTAGTCGTGAAGCAGCAGTGACCTAGAGCAATTGACCAATCTCAGTTGCTTAGCAGCTAGTTCTTCCTTCATAGTTTGCATTTGCTGACAATAAATATCTGCCGTAATCGTTTGGCCAGGTTTTAGAAAGCTGTAGTGAATGACACCAGCGCTAGTCCACCGAACACTCACAAGTAACTTTTTCTAAGTAAATTTTTTTCGTTTAGGGCAGGATTTGGCTGGGTCTACAGGGTTCAGCCACTGCAACGAGCGCTTTTTGTTTATCGTACAATATTCACTTTTCATCACAGGAAATGATTCGATTTAAAATCTCTTCATTATTGTGTCGGTTGAGCAAAGTAACACAACAGTCGACGCGTGTTTGCAAGTTCGATTCACTCAATTCATGAGGTACCCATCGTTCATGTATTTTTACTTACCCGATTTGCTTCAAGTGGATTAATACAGTTTTGTCACTTACCCTGATATCTGCAGCTATCTCTGAAGTGCTTTGTGATGGATCCTCTACCACAATAGCCTTTAATTCTTTATTTTCTACTTTGCTCTCCGGCTGTCCACGGGGTTGGTTCTGAAGGTCGAAATTTCCAGAACGAAAACTTTGAAACCAAAAACGTACCGTACTTTCTTTTGCGACACCAGCGCCGTACACACCATTAATCCTTCGAGCTGTTCCTGCAGCACTGGTGGCACGGTTGAACTCGTACTCGTAAATATACCGATATTTCATGTTTGCCATTGTGCGGTAATAAGCGACGCCAAAGAAAAAAATAATGAGGAAAAACAAATGAATGACTGTTTTCAAAACTCAAATGTACTAGCTAAATGAATTTATTAATTTGAATTTGGAATTCTTAACCAAAGAGGAGATATTTCAGATCAAAGTGGTCAGTAGGACAAAACGCTAATTTCATATGTAAGGACCTAATATTAAGAAAAAAACATTCAAATAAATGTTATGATTGTTTTCATAACTTACCTAATTGTGAAATGAGGAAATAGCCTTAGGTACAGGAAAATCCATATTTTATGACTGTGTAAAAGTATTTGCACGAATCTTTTATTCTATTTTTAATTATTTTGAACAAAATATTTATTAACAATGTACACAAAATGTTTAACTTTACTTCCTCCTTTTGTCTTGAATAGTCTTTTATCAAACTTTCTGATCACGATAATGGACAAAATAAAAAAAAAAGAATTAAATTGGTTCGAATCGTGAATTACAGCTTCGAAATTACAAAATAACTCTCATTTGTTACAAATTTTTTGATTATCTTATAACTTTGCTATTTTTCCTTGCTAAAAAGTGGCATTCAGATTGCTTTGATCATATAAAAAAATGGCCAATTGACTCAACCATTCCCAAGTGATACGCTTTAACAAGGAAGAGCATTTAATATTTATTTATATAGATCATAAATACTCATGCGTTTTTCGGTTTTAATGAAAAACCGGTACGAATGGTTTTGAGATTAAAAGCCGGTTCGCAATACTAACTAATCCCAGATGTTTTTTATTACATACTTTATAGCACTTTATTGTGCTCGTTTGGCTGCTCATTCTATTTAATTTATTATGTTGCTTTATTTGTTTTTATAGGCTTATTTTAGTACATGTACAATTGTACATGCTTTAAATGTAATTGGATGTCATCGTTTCTAGTCACTCGATTTTGTTCATGTTCTATTATTATGGTCCTAACTAGTAACGGATTGCAGAATTAGTGAAGTTATATAAGATCTCTCTCTCTCTCTCTCTCTCTCTATTGCTAGGAGTTCCATGGACATATCATATACGTGCATATTAAATATAATGTAAACTTAGCGTTGTATAATCCCGTGTCCTGAAAATCTTATTTCATACTTTTTAGTCTCGATTTAGGTCGTAATTAGGTTTTAGTTTTTAGTTACTTTTTCTTTAGTACATGTACGATTGTACATGCTTTAAATGTAATTGGATATCATCATTTCTACTAACTCAATTTTGTTCATATTATATTATTATTATTGCCGCGTGGTGACGGACAAGAATACAATTCACCACTCCCTATCTAGTCGTGGATGCCGTAAAACGCCACTAAGGCATATAATAAGAATATAACATCTATGCAAGAGAAGGAAAACTCGAAACAAAATCCTATTCCAACACGTCTGACCAGCGTGGAATAGTAGGTCAATTCCCCTCCCATTTTGGAGGTGGCCTGAGGCCAACAGTGGGCTATATAGGCTATATAGGCATATATGGGCTGAAATAATGATATTATTAAGATCGAAACTAGTAACGGATGGCACTGTTCGGGGATTGATCGGCGAGTGCTGATGAGTGCGGTAGAGGCGTAGTGCTACTGAGTGCCCTCCCCCGCGCTCCTTACTGCCCCGTGGTCATCGTCGACTTCATAGATGCGGCGACAGCACAATTAGTGGAGTTATTTAAGTAAGGGCTTCTAATAACGAGCGAAGTGAATTTGAGCTCTACAAGACAATTATTTGTTTAATCCACGAATTTCGATGTAAACACTGACACTTTGAAATGATACAAATATCAGTTCAAAGTGTCAGTGTTCAAAGTATAAAATATGTTGCTAATACTGTAAAGTTCAAATAAAACAATAACATTAAAATTTTTCACTTTGTTTCATATTTGCTATGCTCTGGCAGTTGTAAAAAAAACAAAGAGAAATACTACATATAGGCCTCCCTATAAAGGCGGATAATGCAAGAATCATCGTGTTTGAAATTCGGATTGGTGATTGCAGAGGGTATTAGAAATAAGGCAAGCAGGGTGCTGTTATCCACATATCATATAAGTGCGCTACATATAATATTATTTTATCGTTGTTGATAGCAAATCAAAACACACAAACACTCTCAGATAGTTGGGCTTGCGGCTCTCTCACTCACCGAACGAAGTGCTGTTACAAATTGCTACTACTCAAACGTCGATTTTCTGCGAGAATATGGTTTATCTGTACAACATATTTTTCATGTGGTAACGGAGTTAAAATACAATTCATCATCCCCTATATTGCCCGTGGCTGGCATAACGACTAAGGGGTATAATATGCACATAACATCTGTGCAAGTGAAAGAAAACTCAACATGTAACCTTTTACTAACCTATCTGACCAGTGTGATATAGTAAGTCTATTTCCTTCCTATTTTTGAGAAGGCTTGTAACTAGCAATGAGGATGAGGACAATATTTTCACATCTATACAATAAAAGGGTGCGCCGAGGCTGCGGGTGACCCGACCGGGGATTTAGTCCAGCTCCTGCGGAGAGGTTAGCCTTGCGATGACGATTGGCGTCCCAGGGAACGTCGATGGGAGAGGGTACACCCTCGGGGACGAAGGAAGGAACTTTGCACCGGTGGTCGGCTCAACGACGAAGGTGACGTACTTTATGGGTGGGTTACGGGGCCGCGCGCCGCCTCTCTGTCGCCCCGGACGGAGCAGGCCGGCAGGTGCGCGGACCATAGCAAAAAAAAAAATTATATATCAAAAGGTAAATTGGAACAATATGTGGTATATTGTTGGCCGGATTAATTATTAGAGTATTTCGAGTATGAAGAATCTTTCCTTTGTAATACTTACACCCTTACGTTCGTTAATCATCTTAAATCTATATATATATATGGTTATATATATATATATATATATATGGTATGGTTGAAAAGATAATTATAATTTTGTCAGAAATCAATAATGAGTAATTTGTATTCTCTTTGAATCATCATTAACAATGCCGCGACCAAGACGATCGAATCTTTCCTGACAAAGCCGTAATGGTTTTTTCATTAGAGACTATATTTTCGACAATTTAGAAAATATATTTACGAAAAATCTTATGGCGGTACTAAGTTCGAATCGCCGGGTCAGCTAGTAACACCTATAAAAAATATAGCCTATTTACAAAAAGTGTTCTCAAACTCTCATTACATGGATCTTTATTTATTAGCTAAATAAGTAATAACAATTTTAAAATGACAGAATTTTTAATAAAGTAAATGTTGTTATTTATTTTTCTTATTAACAGTTAAGGCTCTTAAGGTATTAAAGATAATTACTTAGTTAACGTTGGAAAAGTTTAAACGATAACACAAAATTCTTGTAATATTACCGATTACAAAACTTTTTCATGTAAATAATAATATCTGGATGACCGAGCTTCGCTCGGCATATTTTTATTGTATTTTTGTCAAATTTATTTAGATATACATATATTAATAAAAAATTAAAAATTAAATATAGAAAAATATATAAAAAAATACAAAAAGAGAATAATAATAACACCGAGATTCGATCCGACGCTGTTTGAATGCCAAAACAAAACAAAAATAGAACTGGACAACTTCCCAACTGGGCTATCGTAACTCGTGACGTTGACGGCGAAATTTGAATACAATATCTATTGACATTTTATGTCATTGTATTGTTTTGCTAAAAACACCGACAAAACAACATTTTCTATAAATAAAACCTAGCTAGATCGATTTTTTGGACCCGAAACCTTTAGTATGCCAAATTTCATCAAAATCGTTGGAGCCGTTTCCGAGATCCTGAAAAAAAAAAAAAAAAAAAAAATATATATATATATATATTTTTTATATTTTTTTTTTATATATATATATATATAGGTATATATATATATACAAGAATTGCTCGTTTAAAGATATAAGATTGTAACAGCTTCCAAGATAACTAGCGAGAGAAAATGTAACATAATGAGTTCTTTTACTGAAAGTGTTCATCATTCATCATCATCATTTCAGGTCATACACGTCCCATTGTTGGGCTCGAGCCTCCTCTATAATAGGAGGAAAGTTGACGTACCATACCACGCTGGTCAGACTTATTGTTATAGGGTTTTCTTTCAAGTTTTTCTTCTCGTGCATATCTATAGGTACTAATATATAAAGCTGAAGAGTTTGAGTGTTTGAACACGCTAATCTCAGGAATTACTAGTCCGATTTGAAAATTCTTTCAGTGTTATATAACCCATTTATCGAGGAAGGCATATTATCGGTATATTATCACGCTAAGATCACCGGAGCACCGATGAAGAATGTTTTAAAATTGAGGTTTTTTTTGCTTTTGAGAGCTTCTGCTGCGTAAACGGCTAAATTTTCGCAAAAATCACGTGTAAAAGAATCGTATTATTAAAAAATAATTTCACCTTCTACGTAAAAAAGTCATAGGTTAAAGTTAACGTTAGCCCAAAGTATCTATACCACGCGGACAAAGTCGCGAGCAGAAGCTAGTATGTTATATCCATATTTAATCCCTTATTCGTTTTTTAAGATCCAAGCCCAACAGTGGGACGTATATGAGCTGAAATGATGATGATGATTATCTTATAAAAATTTAAATAATTTTCTAGCAGCAAAATCTTGTTTTTTTAATATTATTTACGGCAAACCGAATGGTTTTATCTCTTTCAAATATTGAAAAAGAAATATATATTTAATAATATAATGGAATTACGTACAATACAAGAGGTTTTTATGACACAACATACAACCACGGTATAGGCAATTTTAAGATATTACTATTATGTATATTGAGCCTTGTGGTTATAAAATCTCGTCACGTATGTGAACATAATTCATTTTTATGGCGTCGAAACAGTATCTGGTTGAGGTTAGCGAAATGTGGAGCTTGAAGCCGGAGCGTGCGTAGGATTGAGCATGTTATTTCGTCTATAAGGAGTTGTAGTCTGTGAACTCTCAGATACAACTTCTGTTTTGGAAATTGGAATCCCATACAGGTATATTATGTAGTAATTTCAGTTTATTTTCTTGAATATGCTCATCTCAAAATTTAAAATATTTTAGACATGTGACCATTAGTATTTATATATAATAGTAGCCTAGAGATTAGATTAAGTATACTAATGCCTCTTCGATTTTGAGATAAGACTTTCAAAAACTAAACTGGTTTGTGAAACATATCGAATATATATATAAACTAGCAACCCGCTCTCACACTTCACTTCGATTTCAGTGGCCTTACCAGCGTAGTTCCCAATCCCGTGGGAATACCGGGATAAAATATAGCTCATATTACACCCTAATATTATAGTTTTCCCTTGGTGAAAGAATTTTTGAAATCGGTCCAGCCGTTTTGAAGATTATCCGGAACAAACAGACAGACTGACAAAAAATATAAAGTGATTTTTAGGCACATGTATAGTGCAAATAACCGTGTGAGCAAGAAAAAAGCCTATTATTTTGACATTACAAACAGACACTCCAATTTTATTTATTGGTATAGATATAGGTATGTGTGCGTATTTATTTGCATACTAGCAACCCGCCCTCGTTTCATTTCGGTTTCTATCGCCTTATCCCCGTAGTTCCCGTTCCCGTGGGAATACCGGAATAAAATATAGGCTAGTGTACTCCCTGATATTATAGCTTTCCATGGGTGAAAGAATTTTCTAAATCGGTCCAGCTGTTTTGAAGATTACCCGGAACAAACAGACAGACTAAAAAAAATTTAAAGTGATTTTTAGGCATATGTGTAGTGCAAATAACAGTGTGAGCATGAAGAAAGCCTATTATTTTGACATTCCAAAGAGCCACTCTAATTTCATTTATTGGTATAGATTGTCACTTGCTGTTTGTACCTTGAAGGAGGCCTTTATTCTTTTGCTCTTATTATTCTAAAACCGATCTCTCAGCGTTTGTTCTATTGGATAGATTTAAAAACCTTCACTAAGCATATTCCATCCAATCATTGACGTCAACTGTTGGACATAGGCCTTTTCACGAGTGTGATAGTTCCATAAGCTAGTTGGCGATCACAGTTGGTGTCGAAAGTTTCCCTGGAAAATGCTGTCCACTCCTCTACCACTGGCCCCCCCCTACACATCAAAGAGGTGGAATTGCGTCCTCTAAAAAACGCAACCCCAAATGTAACTTTTCAATGGACTATAACTGTTTTGCAGGCGGACGGGTGGTATCGGCCGCATTCGTACACGATTATTGCCGCGATTCAACTCATTAGGAATAGCGCCTAAGTATCTGCCTATTGTTTTGATTTGTTCTTATATATATATATATATATATAACTAGCAACCCGCCCTCGCTTCGCTTCGGTTATAGGTTATAGTCGTTTTACCCGCGTAGATACCGTTCCCGTGGGAATACCGGGATAAAATATAGCCTAGTTTACGCCCTGATATTATAGCTTTCCATTGGTGAAAGAATTTTTGAAATCGGTCCAGCCGTTTTGAAGATTACCCGGAACAAACAGACAGACAGACAGACAGACAGACAGACAAAAATTTTTTAATTGTTTTTTTAGGCATAGGTGTCGTGCAAATAACTGTGTGAGCATGAAAAAAGCCTATTATTTTGACATTACAAACAGACACTCCAATTTTATTTATTGGTATAGATATATGTATATATAATATATATATATATATATATATATATATATATATATATATATATATTTTTATGTTTATATCACACGTATGTATAATGATGTATATTGGTGGTATATTGGTTGTGGCTCAGCATCGAATAAATATGTTTTTCTTTCTTTCTTCTCTAGTGTTTACTCGATTTATTTTAGTATCTGTCATCAAGGAAGTGCGAGTGAAACATTTTATTCTTAACTTGTCACCAAGTTATAAGCTGATTACATTAAATATTAAAACATTTTATTATTACCATTTCAGATCACATAAATCTCACAGTTGACCTTCAGTTACCGCCACAATGGGAGCGAAATTGACCTAAGTACTGGATATGCCAGACGTGTTGATGGCACAGGGTTTTATATTGAGTTTTCCTCTTTCTTGCATAATATGTTATCTGTATATTATCTCCCTTAGTCGTCTTTTACGACATTAAGGCAAAAGACGCGGTGGTGAATTGTATATTTACTCCGCCACCATACAGGTGATATATTTGTATGATCGTATAAAGTATTTTTTTTTTAATGATTTTTGATGTTTACGCGAGTATTACACATCTATACCAATAAATAAAATTGGAGTGTCTGTTTGTAATGTCAAAATAATAGGCTTTTTTCATGCTCACACGGTTATTTGCACGACACCTATGCCTAAAATAGCAATTAGAAAATTTTTGTCTGTCTGTCTGTGTGTTTGTTCCGGGTAATCTTCAAAACGGCTAGACCGATTTCAAAAATTCTTTCACCAATGGAAAGCTATAATAACAGGGCATACTAGGCTATATTTTATCCCGGTATTCCCACGGGAACGGGAACTACGCGGGTAAAACGACTATAACCTATAACCGAAGCGAAGCGAGGGCGGGTTGCTAGTAAACAATAAAACTACAGATTTTGTCGCGTTTGTATTTGATTTTTGATTGCCCGACTTTTCATGTCGACGTTCAGACTGGGCCATGAACGCTGCAAAGTGTTCGAAACGTCGGGCAATCAAAAATCAAATACAAACGCGATATAATCCGATCCGGAAACTATTTTTTTTAATTAGCGTGCTTTGCTTGACTGCAATTTGTATTTGTAAAGAAGTTTTATACCTACCAGTAGGAGGAATATAAGAGTGAACAAAAAGTTAACATGTTTTCTTTCTTTTGTCAATACAAAAGAAAGAAAAGTTATGTGATCTGATTATTTTCCTAAGGTGATTCATATAATACCCAAGGCATGAGAAAAAGATGGCAATATATTGTATGCTTTTTCTCCGTCATAATTTAATCATACACAGTAACTCTAAGATCCGTTTTATTTAAAGATAGCAACCCGCCCTCGCTTCGTTTCGGTTTCACTCGCCTTACCCGCGTAGTTTCCAATCCGTTGGAATACCGGGATAAAATATAGCCTATATTACTCTCTGATATTATAGCTTTCCATAGGTGAAAGAATTTTTGAAATCGGTCCAGTAGTTTTGGAGCCCATTCAATACAAAAAAATAAACAAATCTTTCCTCCTTATAATATTAGTATTAACTTAACTTTTAGGTGACACATAATCTTCCTAAAGTTTCATGTGGTGCGGAGTAAGAATTCACTATCCCATTTCTAATCCATGGGTGTCGTAAAAGATGACTAAGTGATAATATTAACTATGCAATGGCAGAAAATTCGAAATAAAACCCTATACCAACACGTCAGCCGACCACTGACGACAAGTCACATCTGCTCCGGTGGTCGGCCCAACAACGAGGTGACGTGGGTACGGGTGGGTTATGGGCCCGCGCGCCGTCCTTTCATCGCCCCGGACGAACTGGACCGCGCGTGCGCTTACCATAGCCCACCCATAAAAAAAATACCAACACGTCAAATTAGGGTGATATAGTCGGTCAATTGCCCCCCTACTTTGGGGGAGGCTTGAGCTCAACAGTGGAATAAAAGTGAGCTGAGTTGAGGATATGATGACGAGGATGAAAGCAATCTATATAACACAGCATTAATGTAATGATTCATATTAAATATGTAAAATTGATACTTAAATTTCTTTAGGTGGTACCCAAAATTTAGAATTCTTTGGTGAAAATGAACATTATAATCTAAGAAAATTCTTATTAACAAAAACTTTCAGCACCAAGAGTTGGTTTATTTATGAGAATCCGTCACAGGTGCTATCAGCTTTCATAAATCGTGCTTGTAATAGAATAGTATCATATTATTTTGTGATTACAAGGGGATTGCCTTCTCGTGATCGAAGAAAAATGGCGTATCAGGAATAGCTGTTCGTGTAAATTAAATGTGAAAAGAAATACATGTTTTGTAAATATGTATCTTAAAATAAATTATTGTTATTATGAAAATAGTTTTAAACATCGCATCAATTAAGCTTATACTTTATGGTTTTAGTAGGCTCGTTTGCCGTGTGATGGTGGAATAAGAATATAATCATCATCATCAGCGCAGCCCACATACGTCCCACTGTTAGACTCGGGCCATCTTCCACAATTGGAGAGAATTTGACCTACTATACCATACTGGTCTGATATGTTGGTATAGGGTTTCATTTCGAGTTTCCCTTCTCTTGCACAGATGTTTTGTGCCTATTATATGCCTTAGTCGTCTTTGAAATGAAATGATTTATTGTTCACATAAAATAGAGTAGACGAATTGTTACTTACTTATATCTAGCAGTTAGTTCTTCTATTTAACCAGTAAATATACCAAGGCAGAATATCAAGTCTTAATTCATTAACAGTTAATTCCCTACTATACAAATATACATTTCATTAAAACATTTCTTTTACACTATAAAAATTTTTGTCCAGTAACCAGATTTTTTTTTTTTAACTGTGTTTTAAATTGTTGAATCGGTAACGGTTTAATATACTGTGGTATGCTATTATATATCTGTATGCACATGGCGTAACAATTCTTCAGGTACATTGTAGTTTTAGGCTTAAATTTAAATTTAAATTGCGCCTCATGCCGCCCTAGCCGAGGCCGCGGGTGACGTGACCGGGGATTAGTCCGTCACCCGCCGAGAGGCCGACCGCGTGAGGAAAGACCGACGTCCTCCCCGAGGGGGGGACGTCGGTCGATGGGAGGGTACCCCAATTAGGGGTATTCCGTCGGGCCGACCACTGACGACAAGTTAACGCTGCTCCAGTGGTCGGCCCAACGACGAAGGCGACGTGGTTTTTGGGTGGGTCGCGGGAGTTGCGTGCTTAAGCCCCTCTGTCGCCCCGGACGGAGTGGTGCGGAGGCGCGCCGACCGCGACCCACCCACAAAAAAAAAAAAAAAAGGCTTAAATTTAAATACTAATCTACATATTTGAGTTTCTTGTATTAAGTGTATATTTTTCCTTCGCTGTAATAAATAAATTTTGGTTCCGTTTTATAAAATTGCTAATTTTATAAAGAAAGAAAGAAAGAAGAATAATTTATTACTCTTTTACGAGAGGAACACGTACAAGAACATAATAATATAAGTACAATAACATAAAAACTATAACTAACAAAAAAAAAGAAAAAGAGAAACAACGAAAATAACAAAAATGACATAAAGATTAGCGTCTCCTTCGCAAAAGAGGAAAGGGATAGCTGCTCAGCATAATGCTGAGGTATCTACTCAGTAAATACCACAACGCTGTTATTCTGCAGCGTCCTGCGACGTTCGTCAGCGATGTGCACGTAGCAGAGTATAAAAGATATTGTCGAATTATAAGTATCTCTTTACAAATAATATATTGCAATAATAACAAATATAACAATAATCTAACTTAAAAAACATATATAAAAATAATCTATACCAATAAATAAAATTGGAGTGTCTGTTTGTAATGTCAAAATAATAGGCTTTTTTCATGCTCACACGGTTATTTGCACGACACCTATGCCTAAAATAGCAATTAAAAAATTTTTGTCTGTCTGTCTGTCTGTTTGTTCCGGGTAATCTTCAAAACGGCTGGACCGATTTCAAAAATTCTTTCATCTATAGAAAGCTATAATATCAGGGCGTAAACTAGGCTATATTTTATCCCGGTATTCCCACGGGAACGGGAACTACGCGGGTAAAACGACTATAACCTATAACCTATAACTGAAGCGAAGCGAGGGCGGATTGCTAGTAACAAAATAAAGGATAAGATCGTCTTAAAATTACGTAAATGAACCATGACAAAATTTAAAAAAAAAAAAAACATATATTTTAATCTGTGGCATTACCTGTGAATTTGCTCTATCTGTGAGCGAATATTTACTCGTATATCTGTATATTATTATCAGATTTGTTAGCTGTAAAAGTGTAGTAAATGCACATGGTAAGTTTAAGACGTTATATTTTTTGAAATAGAGTTTACAACAAACTCTAGGTATGGCTCTAATACAGCGCTTTTAGGATATAAACATTCTATGAACTTCAGATTAGTTACCCCATTCTATTAAGCCATATCTTAAAACAGATCCTACGTATCCGTGATAAGCCGATTTTTACTATATCCATTGGCAAGATAGAGAGTGGTGAATTGTATAATTACTCCGTCACCACACGGAATACGAATACAATACACCGTCAACAAGAACAAGAATATAATACACCATCTTTTTTCTTGCCCATGGATATTGTCAGAGACGATAATGGGATATAATATGCAGATAATATCTATGCAAAAGAAAACAAGCTAGAAATAAAGTGCTATACCAACCCGCCTGATCAGCGTGGATCTATTTTTCTCCTATTGCGAAAGAGGCTCTATTCCAGCAAAGTATATGAGCTAAGATGATGAGGTATGCTGTAGTTTCGAACTTCGAGAAAATGACAAGCTTTGCACCCCATTCAAAATATCCATTTCTACATCTATATCAATAAATAAAATTGGAGTGTCTGTTTGTAATATCAAAATAATAGACCCTTTTCATGTTCACATGGTTATCTATACCAATAAATAAAATTGGAGTGTCTGTTTGTAATGTCAAAATAAAAGGCTTTTTTCATGCTCACACGGTTATTTGCACGACACCTATGCCTAAAATAGCAATTAAACAATTTTTGTCTGTCTGTCTGTTTGTTCCGGGTAATCTTCAAAACTTCTGGACCAATTTCAAAAATTCTTTCACCACTGGAAAGCTATAATATAAGGGCGTAAACTAGGCTATATTTTATCCCGGTATTCCCATGGAAACGGGAACTACGCGGGTAAAACTACTATAACCTATAACCGAAGCGAAGCGAGGGCGGGTTGCTAGTCTATACCAATAAATAAAATTGGAGTGTCTGTTTGTAATGTCAAAATAATAGGCTTTTTTCATGCTCACACGGTTATTTGCACGACACCTATGCCTAAAATAGCAATTAAAAAATTTTTGTCTGTCTGTCTGTCTGTTTGTTCCGGCTAATCTTCAAAACGGCTGGACCGATTTCAAAAATTCTTTCACCAATGGAAAGCTATAATATCAGGGCGTAAACTAGGCTATATTTTATCCCGGTATTCCCACGGGAACGGGAACTACGCGGGTAAAACGACTATAACCGAAGCGAAGCGAGGGCGGATTGCTAGTTTACACTATACGTATGCCTGAAAATCACTTTATATTTTTTTTGTCTCTCTGTCTGTTTGTTCCAGAGGAAACGTTGTATTATTGTATGTTTGTTACGAATAAACTCAAAAACTACTGCACAAATTTCAATATTTTTTTTTAACTCATTCATCATTAGAATGCTACATTATTCCTGAGTAACATAGGTTATATTTTATTCCGGTATTCTCACGGGAACGGAAATTACGCGGATAAGGCAACTGAAACCAAAGCGAAGCGAGGGAGCATTGCTAGTACGATATAACTTTAAACGTTTTAATATTTATTTTCTACATCTACCACCATATTTAAGACCTACTATTAGATTAAAGAGTCTCATTCATTATAAAGATTTGGCACGAGACTGTAAGATTACAGAGTGAAACACATTCACAACATATTTTTGCCATAAAAGTACGATTGGGACATCAAATTTATTTAAAATAGTAAGAAAATTAACTCATTGTGGCCCGTTTGTCAGATGGGGTTTTATTTATCCTTCTCTTGCATCATGTTATCTCCTTAAATCTATTAGTCGCTATATTATTACACGGTCGCGATGCGGAAATCATGCACTACATTGTTGTCTTAAACAAAGTCATAACTGCTCGCAACTGCTGCTAACAGAGCAATAACTGCTCGCTATGAACAGTCTGGCATAAAATATATTTATAGATTTATTTTACGCTAAATGGTGGACGATTTAGCGCAGAGCAGAATGGATTCTGCATCTTCAACTTTTATACATTTAATATTTGTCATATACATTTCTAAAAAATAGTTATCTTAAATACATAATATCTAGGATATTATTTATTTAAAATAAGACAAGTTTGTCGACGGTATAAGGATACTATTCACCACTCTATATCTTGCCCGTGGATGCCATAATAGACAACTAAGGAATATAATACGCATATAATATCTAAGCAAGAGAAGGATAATTTGAAACAAGGCCCTTTACCAACTTGTCCGGCCAGCATGTTATTTCTAATGTGGAGGAGCCTAGAGCCTAGCAGTGGGACGTGTGTAAGCAGAGATGAATAAAACTTTTTAACTGACTTAATAGATGCTGTGAAAAAATCCATAGATAATTAAAATATAATTATTATAAGATATACTACTCTGTCAAGAAAGTACAGGGAATAGATGATTATAGTCCACAAAATATAGCTTGATCTCTGTGACAGATGTCAACGAAATCGACGAAGTACATTTGAACGAGCGACATGTTTTCAATTTTATGTTGTATCACATATATTTTCATTCTTTTCGTGCCAGTTTTATTGCAACTGAAGTGCAATATATTTTAAATATAAAAATATTAATATTCATGCCTAAAATGTACCTCGTGCGTACTGAAATACCTAGTAAACATTTTATAGAAAAATGACGTTTACGCATGTACAAGGTCATAATGGCCTGAAAATAAAAAAGAGATGGGACAGTCGATATACGTAAATCGATAACCGATCTTTATTAAATTATTCATAAAAGAAATAAACCCAATACAGTACCTACATATATAAAAGTTACAACATATTTTTTATAATTAAAACAGACAGTTACCTACATTATAAAATACAAAATTTTCATTAATTAAACATTAAAAACTACTTTTTGTCTCAGAGTGAATGATAATGTTATTTACGCATTATTGTCAATAAACTAAACGTGTTTATTCATAAAACAGTCACGATTGATAGATTGATCTTACGACTGTCCCTATTTTGGCAAAAAATGATAAACGTTCTAGCAGGAACGCTCCAGCGATGATAATAGTGACGTTGACCTTGATTGATCCTTTCGAATAATTATAACTATCAAAAAACAGTTTTTGTTTGAAATAAAATCATAAAGATTTTCATTGATTGTATTTCAATTATAATAGAAAATCACAATTATAAAATGGAGAGTTTTATCGATAAAAACTACGTACTTCATCGTAAGCGTGATAGCACTAGGGACAACTGTCACAGAGATCAAGCTATATTTTATGGACTATAGTTTACGGTCCCAAATTCAAATTTTTGTTTTTTTTTGTTGTTGTTAGGTTGGCACAACTGTTTTCCATTTTGGCGCGGAGTTTGAGTTGCATCTGTTATTTATATTAAATACAGTGTTGTTTTTAATTATATCATATCTAGTGTGTATTGCGAATTTCATAATGGACAAAAACATCGAACAAATAGTTTGTCTTTAATTTTGCATCGCTAATGGAATTTCGTGTTCGGAGTCACTGAAAATTTTACAGAAGGCTTACGGTGAATCGACTTTATCAAAAATACGTGCTTTTGAGTGGTACAAAGTGTTCAAAAGCGGTCGAGATGTGATGGAAGATTTGCTTCGCTCTGGTAGGCCATCAACGTCTGCAACTAAAGTTAACATTGCAAAAGTGACACCAAGCCGAGGATTCTCCAGCCGGACTGCCCAACGGGCAATGACATCTCGACCACCCGCCAGGCGGCAATATCCTTGATGGAGACTATGCCGCTTCCCGCCCGCGTCTTCGACATCCACCGGTAAAGTCCGGCGACTCATAGGGGACTTTACATAGACCTGGGCCAACTATATGATTAACAATGTGACTCCTAAAGACGTTAGACATGCCGCCGGTTATAGGACTATTGTCAATAATTTTTGCAATAGGTACTATAAGAGAAGGACACATATTGAGTCGATCCCAAGTAATAAGAGCAGGATGATAATGACGGTGATAATATATATAAAACCAGCTGACCCAACAGACGTTGTTCTGCTCAAATAAAATAAAAGGAATTCTCCTTGAAATTGACAGCAGCGTCACTCACCGGGTCCAATTGTAAATTTAAATCATTCTTGAATCCCCTTGAAGACACACAAAAGTTTCAACAATATCGGTCCAGCAGTTTAGAAGGAGTTCAGTGACACACGTATATATGTGTGAAAGATATGTATAAAGATATTCATCATCAACATTCAGCTTTCGCTGTCCACTGCTGGACGCGGGCCGCACTCTTGTTACACCAAAAAATGCGGTCATGTGCGGCTGATACGTCGCCCATTTATTAAATCCACCTGGTGGAGAACATCCTACATAAGAGAAATATACTTATAAAAATCGATATCTTCATATAGTGATAGATTAGAACTGCCATGTGCCACAGCTTGAACTCCTATGGTTGTCGTTTTATCGGTTAAGGGGCCACTAAAAGTAATGAACAACAATATTCTCATGTTTACGCGAGTATTACACATTTTAAATAAAACTACTTTACGGATTTTGTCGCGTTTGTGTTTGATTTTTGATTACCTGACGTTTCTAACACTTTGCAGCGTTCATGGTCACGGGCGGACTAAGAAGTCTCACTTAAAAGAAAAAAAGAAAATTTAGATAATTCATTATAAATTTTCTGTAATAACGATGACTTGTTGGACGTGAGACATCTTAGTCCACTCGTGACCATGAACGCTGCAAAGTCTTCGAAACGTCGGTCAATCAAAAATCAAATACAAACGCGATAAAATCCGTAAAGTAGTTTTATTGAAAAAGACAATATTCTCTCTCTCACCTGTGTACCAAATTAATGGTTGGCCTGTAAACGGGCGATGTCGACAGACGTCGGATGAAGAAAATCCATTAATTTATCGAATTTAATCTAATTGGCATGTTGTGACGGGGTAAGAATAAATTCCGCCTCCTATATCATCTACTACCTATCAACATCATTTCAGCTTATATACGTTCCACTGTTGGGCTCGAGCCTCCTCCACAATAGGAGGACAATTGACCTTACTATAAATATCATACTGGTCAGACAGAGTGGTATAAGGTTTTACTTCGAGTTTTCATTCTCTTGCATAGATGTTATATGCGTATTATATCCCATAGTCGTCTTTTACGACATCTACGGGTAAGATAGGGAGTGGTGAATTATATTCTCACTCTGTCACCACACGGAAAAGACCTGCACCCATAGGTGTCCAAAAAGAAGACTATATTAATCTTCTTTTTTTTTTATTATATTATCTGTGCAAGAGCGAAAACTCTAAATAAAACCCTATAGTGTCTGACAAGCGTGATATAGTAGATTATTTTCTCCTCATGGTGGAGGAAGTTCGAATCAAGCAGTGAATCACTGTAGTGCGGTATACTAAACAATCTAATTTAATATAATATGTACTATTTGTGAGATGCATTGTGTTTTCTTGCGATGGCCAAGTCATTCTGTTTATTTAAAACATAAAAGATCTTCAATATTGATATGGTCACTATAAGAAGTTGAGAGGTTAGCTAAATACGTATTAACTTAAGACAGAAGGTCCCTTAAGTAGAGACTGAATAAATTAACCGACTTGGTATAACATGAATCTCACAACTTTTTATGATAGAAGAAGTTAGTTGTGAGACTTGGTTTATATACCAGTTTTATTTTTGATAGCATTGTATTTACTGTTACTCTATATTGTTCATTCCAGCTCATATACGTGGCAGGAGTGCAATGCTACTACTATACCACGCTGGTCAGATGGGTTATCATCATCATGATCATCGCAATCCACATACGTCCCACTGTTGGGTTAGAGCCTCTTCCACAGTGGGAGGGAATTTGACCTAGTATACCACGCTGGTCAGATGTGTTGGTACAGGGTTTTATATCGAGTTTTCCTTCTCTTGCTTTGATGTTATATTCATAGTATATCCCTTAGTCGTCTTCTACGACATCCACGGGCAAGATAGGGAGGAGTGAATTGTATTCTTACTTCGTCACCATACAGAATGTCATGTCCATATTGTTACTGTGAACAAATTGCGGTTTATTTGAATATTTATCATCAAATGTGGCTTTTGTATTCAAATAAATTCATAATTATAATAATATATGTACGACCGATAAATATCGGTCCAAACAGTGTTATTAATTTAAATCTACATTTATCAATACATTAATTAGGGGTATAAATGAATTGAATATTAAGATCAACCATATTTTAGTACTTTGAACATACAGAAATATCGCTAACGATGACACATGGTTAGACTTAACATTAAATATGTTTATATGATATTGAAAAATTTTTATCAACACCTACCTATCTACAACATGCATATTTTAGGCTCGAGTCGTCTTTATAGCACCCACGGGAAAGACAGGGTATGGTGAGTACACCATACCCTGTATTGTTCTACATATTCACTAGGTTTCTCAAACATCGATGCTTCAATAAAAAAAAAGTGAGCCGTCGCTCAGGACGCCTGACAGATGTGAAACATCGAAACTATTTTGTACGAGTAGAGACACAGTATCGAATATAAAGTATCGATGCTGAACTCATGAATAGTATCGAAAGATAAGTAACGTACTGTTTAAAGTATCAAGTACTTTTATTTATTTTATCTTTAGGTATCGAGTACTTTTCTTTCGATACCGGTACTTTTGTACTCGATATTTTAGTCAATAAGTAGTTTTTGGTAGGTATCGTATCGAATAAATTATCCATTTGAAAATTGACTTTACGACTCATATTTATGGTAACGTCATTTAGTACAAACGAAATGAACCTTCTAAAACGTAGCTTGAAATAATTTGCGATTTATAAACCAGAAATAGCGGCATCTATCGAGCAAACGACTAACTCTAAGCTACAATATATTTTATAAAGAACTCTCTAATCCTGTAATGATAATAAGACAAGCTGTTTAAAGTGAGTCAAAATCCAATTCTTAAGGAGTTGGCGACATACAAACAAATAAATATACAGCTGAAACTAATAAAAGCCTATAAAAATGAAATGCTTTCATCCGTTCACAGACATTTTTTCCGCACGAAGATTGTGATTTAGGAAACAGAAATGGCGGCATTTATCGAGCTAACGACCAACTCTCAGCTGCAATATATTTAATAAAGAAATTTTTAATCCTGTAATGATAATAAGACAAGCTATCTAAATAATTTTAACGTCTTTGGTCCTCCTTAAATTTTCAACTTTTAAATGAAATTTGACCGTTTAAAATGAGTCAAAATCCAATTCCTATGAAGTCGGTTATATTTGTATATATACAAAGAAATAAATATATATACACCTGAAACTAATAAAAGCCTATAAAAAAACTAAATACCGTACCTACTGGTATATTTATATTACTAAGTTAGAGAATTTTACATTAATTTATAAAACAAGTGCATAAAAGAACATTAG
The DNA here is from genome assembly GCA_032191425.1 of Lymantria dispar. NCBI lineage: Eukaryota > Metazoa > Arthropoda > Insecta > Lepidoptera > Erebidae > Lymantria > Lymantria dispar. Next base: position 21,270,166 of record CM063452.1, on the reverse strand, counting down.
ATTACGATAGGAACTAATACGATAAAACTAAGGCATAAAAGTATTAATAAAATATCGCGATTTTTTTCCAAAAAATGATGTTTTTATTCAATAAACATTTATTTTCATTAATATACATTATAAGTAACAATTTCCTTTGAGTTCACTAGATGGCGTTGTACAAAATTTTAAATCGCACTATGGTTTCGTTACAAAAATGTAGGTATATGCATCCAAATATTTATTTAATAATTAATTAATAGCGAGGCGAACGCGAGGCGTGGCGTTAAACGCCACGCGACGATCACGGTCACCCTCGCCTAAAGATGTTTCACATCAAAAAAACCGATGTTTGCCATCACTGTTCACTATTGTAAAACATCGATGTTATTTTATATGGTGTTTTGGCATCGATTTGCTTGCATGATCTTAAGTGTATGGTACTTTTAGCAGAACCTGCGTAATAGTTTGGTACTCTGTTTCTATAAATAATTAAAAGAAAAGCTCATCACATCACGTAAATGTTGGTATTTCATGTAAAAAATATGCTTCAGTTAACTAAAAAAAAACTCATCGCATACCTAGATCTCAAAAAAACATTGATGTTTTGATACACCGATGTTTCTTCTGAAACACCGATGTATCGATACATCGATGTTCTTGGTTCTTATATTTGCATCCCTAATCTTCACTTCATCACCACAGATATGATTAATTGCTTCATATATGTATACATAATGATTTAAAATAATTATTATTCATACAAATAAATAAACTTGAAGTGTCTGTTTATAATGTCAACAAGAAAACATTTCTAAATATCTTTAAGATATTCTTGTATCAGAATTAATAGGAAATTAATTATTTATAGCTATTACAGTACTAATGTTAGTACAACAATGAAATTGATACAAGGAACCAACACAGGATTGGGATCGAGTAAATTTAATTATTTACAGCTAGTGTATGGGTCTGATTGTTGACAGGGGTGCTTTAAACAAACAAATGCTGGCAATTTGTTAATTGATTGCGTAATTCAATAACAGAATGTAAAATAATTTGAGTCATCACTTTGTTCGAGGGTTGTCGGGCTCAGGCTGAGGATACAATATCATAGCCCTTTTTTTTTTTTTTTTTTTTTTTATGGGTCGGCTATGGTAAGCGCACGCGCGGTCCAGTCCGTCCGGGGCGATGAAAGGACGGCGCGCGGGCCCATAACCCACCCGTACCCACGTCACCTCGTTGTTGGGCCGACCACCGGAGCAGATGTGACTTGTCGTCAGTGGTCGGCCCGACGGAATACCCTTTCAGGTACCCTCACCTCCCGACATCCTGGGACGTCGGTCGCCATCGCGCGGTTAGCCACACTGCGGGTGACGGACAATTCCCCGGTCCGATCACCCGCGGCCTCGGCTAGGGCGGCATTAGGCGCAGATACTCGCGCCTGCGCCGCCCGAGTCGCCGGCGGCGGAACGTGTCGCCGAATAGGAGCTCTACTCGCACACGATCCGCCGCCTCCTTCCGTGAGATAACGGCCTCACAGAAGGCGGCGACCGCGTTCCAGTTCATGACGCTGACGAGCATCTCCCTGGCGATGGTCGGCAGCGCCAGGTCGGCACCGATAATCGCGACGAGTTCACGGCGCCCTCCCTCCCACACAGCACAATCCTCGAGCGTGTGCTGCGCCGTGTCCTCGTCGCAACTGCAGTGGTGGCAGGACGGTGTGCTCTCCCTCCTGACAATCTTGTGCAGGTACTTTGCGAAGCATCCGTGCCCCGTCAGCACCTGCACCAGTCGGAAGGAAAGCACCCCGTGCGTCCGCTCCAACCACTCCATCAGCACCGGCCGGAAGGCCTCGACGGTCCTGACACCGTACCGAGGACTCTCCAGCCGGACTGCCCAACGGGCAATGACTCCACGGTGGGCGTCGACCCGCCAGGCGGTGATCTCCTGCAGGGAGACCATACCGCCGCGGGCGCGTGTCTCCGACACCCGCCGATAAATGTCGGCGAGCATCTCCGCCTCCAGGTCCCACGGGGGAGTTCCAGCCAAGAGGCACGCTGCCTCCGTCGACATGGTGCGGTAACCGCGTATGGCTCTGACCGCCATTACCCTCTGTGGTCGCCTCAAGAGGGCCCTCAGCCGGACGGTCAGGGACCCCGCCCACACCGGTGCGCCGTACAGAGCCATCGACCGGATCACCCCCGCGTACAGCTGTCGGCACGTAGCGCTGGGTCCACCCACATTCGGCATCAGCCGCGAAAGGGCGGACGCCGCGCCGACAAGCCGGGGAACAAGTCGGCGGAGATGCTCCCGGAACCAAAAATGCCCGTCAAGCACCAGGCCCAAGTACTTCATGTGGGCCTGGATGCTGATGGTGACCGACTTCACGGTGATCGAAGCGCCGGCGGGAGGCCCGGCGGTACGGAGGCCATGGAACAAAAGGGCCTCCGTCTTTTCCAGGGCTACCCTCAACCCCAGCGCTTCGATCCGCCTGACAATCTCCTCGGTGCCGAGAGTTGCCAGGCGTGCCGCCTCCTCTAGCGTCCCACCCCGGGCTGTGACGAGTGTATCGTCGGCGTAGCAAATTACACCCAGCCCGGGTGGGAGGCTTCCTCTCAACGCCCAGTCGTAGCCGATGTTCCACAGGGTCGGACCCAGAACCGAACCCTGTGGGACACCGCACGTCATGGGCGTTCGCACAACGTCCCCTACTCGGTCAACGTAGAGGACGCTGCGCCCCTCCAAGTAGTCTGCCACCAGCCGCCTGAGGTACACGGGCACCCCGTGATACCTCAGCCCCTCCCTGATGCAGCTGAATGGCAGACTGTTGAAGGCGTTGGCGATGTCCAGGGACACCGCCAACAGGACTCCTCCGCTGGTGACGGCCTCCGCTACCACAGCCTTCAGGCGCAGCAGGGCCGCGATCGTCGAACGCCCTCTCCGAAAACCAAACTGGGCGTCCGACAAATCGGGCCCGTCCCCGACGAGGTGCCGCTCGATGCGGGCAGCCAACACCCTCTCCAGCAGCTTGCCCGCATCATCGAGCAGCACGATGGGCCTGTAGGCCGAGGCCGACTCGGGAGACCGTCCCGGCTTCGGCAGAAGAACCAGCCTCCCCTCTTTCCAGCACCCAGGGAATTGTCCGGACGACATACAAGCGTCGAACAGTCCCCTGAGGCGTGGTCCCAGGTGTTCGAGGACCAGGGCCAGCACACGGTTCGGAATACCGTCGGGCCCGGGGGCGGTGGATTTGACTCGCATACGCGCCACCGCCGCCCCCATTTCCGGCTCCGTGATGGGCGGAGCACTTTCATCGCCGGCCTCCCGGTCGCTGTCCGTGTGCTCCGCCCGCCGTGGAAAGAGGTCCTCGACAACTCTGGTGAGGAGGCTGGGCTGGAGAGTCTCAGTGAGGGGGGGGGCCCCGCCCGCGGAGCTTGTTCAGCGCCGCGAGGTAGGGGCGACCCCAGGGGTCACGCTCGAGACTGTCCAGCATCTCCCGCCGACTAACGTCCTTGGCGGTACGGACGGCCAGCCTGAAGGCAGACCGCGCACTGCGGTAAGCCTCGTACAGCTGGCCCTCCCGCTCAGCGTCGCGGTGACGCGCTCGGCTGCGGGTGTAGGCCCTCCGGGCACGTATGCACGCGGCCCGAAGGTCCGCCAATTCTCGGGACCACCAGGGGACCGCACTGTTCGGGGGCAGGCGCCGCACACGGGGCATGGCCGCATCGCAGATCTGCGTTAACGCACAGCGGATGCGGCCAGCCTCGGCATCCACCCCGTCCGCCTGGGGCGGTGAGGACAGCCATGACTGAACGATGGCTGCCTCGGCCAACAGGTCCCGATCCAATCGACCCACAGCCCACCGCGGAAACGCGGGAGCTCCGTCCGCCGTGTGACCCCTGCTGGGCTGCAGGAGGGTCCGGGAGACCTCTATCCGGATGTATCGGTGGTCGGATAGGGTCTCAACCTCCTCCTGGACGCACCAGCTCCTCACACGTGCTGCGACATTAGGGCTAGCGAACGACAAGTCCACTATCGACCCGCCCTGCTGCCACACGCACGTTTGCACCGAGCCCCTGTTCAGCAAACAGAGGCCCAGTGCCGCCGCCCACTCTTCGACCGCCCGCCCGCGGGCATTCGTCCTGGGGGACCCCCACGCCGTGGACTTGGCGTTGTAGTCCCCCATGACGAAGACCTGGCGCGGTGCCAGTCGCCGTATCGAGGCCCCCAGGATGGTGAGGAAGGCCCCGAAATCCGTCGCGCTCCTGTTAGGGGAGAAGTAAACACCAAATAGCGTAACCTCTCCCCATTCCGCCGCGACATACCCATCGCCCCTGTCCTTGAGCAACAAGGGAGGGGAATGCCACGACGTGGAGGCGACGATTGCCACAAAGCCGTCACTGCTGCCCAGCCAATTGGGCCGGTCAGGCACCACGTACGGCTCCGCGGCTACGGCTGCACCGATCAACCACTCCGCCATGGCTTGCAGGAAAACGTCCTGTGCCTCGGCGGCGTGGTTGAGGTTGGCCTGCAGGAGGTGGTAAGATTCGGCCGCCATTAGTGGGCCGTATCCATTACCTCCTCCACGCTGGCGGGCGATCGGGTCGCGCTAGGGGCGGGAGCGGCCGGGGTCGTCGGGCCGCTCCGCCCCTTTGGGGCCGAAGCCGGGGGTCTGCACTCCCTGCCCCCCATGCGGTGCTTGGCGGGCCTATTGCCTGCCGCACACGCGGGGCAATATCATAGCCCTAAAGCAAATTATTATATTTTTTGATGATTTGCTTTTGAAGTTATACGTCTTTTGATGCGTTAGGGAAAATTATGAGTGAATTTTTTTTTACGATATGCGCGCACCGTCACATAAAGCAACAACCTGAAGTTAGCTAGTCAACATTTTTATGATGCGTACCCACACCGTCACAAATATCAACTAGATAATACGTATTAAGAAAACTTTCAATGGATTAAATACCTTTTTTTTCTATTACTAGTAATAGAAAAATTTGTCATTTTTTTTTCTACAAACGTAGGATAATTTTTAGAAAGATGTTTGTCTTGTTACGCCAAAGAAGTATAACTTCTTACGTGCACGTTCACACGTAAGTACGTACGTAAGTACACAATTTTTTAACACGCTTTAATTATTTTCACCTGTATGTATGTATCTATGTGTTCCGGGAGCATTTCCGTCGATTTGTTCCTCGGCTTGTCGGCGCGGCGTCCGCCCTTTCGTGGCTGATGCCGAATGTGGGCGGACCCAGCGCTACGTGCCGACGGCTGTATGCGGGGGTGATCCGGTCGATGGCCATATGGCGCACCGGTGTGGGCGGGGTCCCTGACCGTTCGTCTGAGGGCCCTCTTATGGCGACCACAGAGGGTCATGGCGATCAGGGCCATACGCGGTTACCGAACAGTGGCGACCGAGGCAGCATGCCTCCTGGCCGGAACTCCCCCGTGGGACCTGGAGGCGGAGATGGTCGCCGGAATTTACCGCTGGGTGTCGGATACGCGCGCCCGCGGCGGTATGGTCTCGTTGCTGGAGATTACCGCCTGCTCGGCGCCCGCCAAGACGTCATTGCCCGTTGGGCAGTCCGGCTGGAGAGGCCTCGGTACGGTGTCAAGACCGTCGACCGGCCTTCCGGCCGGTGCTGATGGAGTGGATGGAGCAGACGCACGGGGTGCTTTTCTTCCGAATGGTGCAGGTGCTGACGGGGCATGGTTGCTTCGCCAAGTACCTGCCCAAGATTGTCAGGAGGGAGAGCACACTATCCTGCCACCACTGCGATTGCGACGAGAACACGGCGCAGCACACGCTCGAGGTATGTGCCGCGTGGGCGAGGGAGCGCCGTGAACTCGTCGCGATCATCGGTGCCGATCTGACACTGCCGACCATCGCCAGGGAGATGCTCGACAGCGTCAGGAACTGATGAGGCTGTCGTCTCACGGAAGGAGGCGACGGATCGTGCGTGAGAGGAGTTCCTCTTCGGTGACACGTTCTACCGCTGGTGACTCGGGTGGCGCAGGTGCTAGTACCTGTGCCTGATGCCGCCTTAACCGAGGTCGTGGGTGACCGGACCGGGGGATTTAGTCTGTCAACCGCAGAGAGGCTGACCGCGCGATGGCAACCGACGTCCCGGGATGTCGAGAGGTGAGGGTACCCGAAAGGGTATTCCGTCGGGCCGACTACTGACGACACGTCACTCTGCTCCGGTGGTCGGACACTTGTCAAAGGCCCATGATAATGCTATAATTTGATTAAAATAGGCGAATATCCTGATTAAATTTGCCAGGATTTAGAAATTGCCAATCGTATCCTTTGCATAAGAGTAAGAGGGATAGAGCTAGTGTGCAAACTACGCATGCGCAAAATTCGACAATTCTATGATTCGGGCTGTCATCTTGTAAGCATGTTTTTTGTTTTTTAAACTACAATTTGCTATTATTAGCTTTATACGTATCTTAGTATGTGGTTATACCGCTATATACGTACATTCAGTCAAGAAAGTATTGGGAATGGATGATTTGTTTAGGGTTCGAAATTCAATTTTTTTTATTGTTGTTAGATTGGCGCAACTGTTTTCCATTTTTGCACGGAGTTTGAGTTGTATATGTTATTTATATAAAATATAGTGCTGTTTTTAGTTATATCATAACTAGCGTGTATTGCGAATTTCCTAATGGACAAAAACATGAAACAAAGAGTTTGTCTTAATTTTGCATCGCCAATCTTAAAAAGAAAGCCTGCCACTGCGCGTTGCTTTAAAACAATTCGAAAATTTGAAAAAAATGCTGAACAGCTGTCTTTTATGAACGACTCATGCATAGAATGTAAGACCTTATAATTGACAGTCGCAATCAATGAGCGAGCAGCCGGTAATAATGCTTCTTCAACACGTAAAATAGTCTCCTCATATTTCATGAAAGCCTTTAAAAGATAAGTGTGTACCAAGATAATAATAATTTCGTGCCCAAGCCTGTGATGTTTATGGCCTTGTGCATTAATCCTCCTTCGCTCATCAACATTACGACATATCTGCCACATGTAACCTCACTCATCCCCTTGACGTTGCTTGCTTTCGAGGTTAATGGATCTAAGATAAATATGTCCTGAATAGTCAATATTAATATTTTTGTATAAATCGGTGTCTATGTAATGTGGGTGAAAATAGAATCTATAACCATCTGTTTTCTTTTTATCATTATCTCAGCTCATATAAGTGCACAATACTAACTCCATAAAGAGAAGAAGATTGACCTACTATACCATGTCCATTGGTCGTGTTTTACGGCATCCAAAGGCAAGATAGGGGTGGTAAATTATTTTATTGCTACGTCACCACGCCGAAGACTCAATTCTTTTTGTACAGGTGTCTTAAAGAATAATAAAACGGGTCCTGTAAACACACGAAGTATGACTCACTTCTTTTTTTACAGGTCTTTTAATGGTCTAAGATCCCACTATACATATCACACTCTGGACTAAAATTTGCTAGGCAACCCATATGCAATATATTTATTGACATATTAAATTAAATAAAAAATAAGTTTCATCAAATAAACATCTCAGTGAAGGTCATTGTATAGCGGGCTCCTATACTATAAGGAACAATAAAAGCCGGTACGTCAAACCTTCGTGGTTTTACAGCCGTGTACAAAGTATCAAGCTGCGTAAAAAGTGACTTTTACAAAGTTGAAATACTATTCCAAGAGAACACATTATTGGGATGTCTGAGTATCTTATGTGTTAATCCATGATATCAGCTACCTCAATATCAAATGTTATCAAAATTGGCCAAGCCGTAAGTGCTTCAAAAGGTAACAAATATACTTACACTCCCAAACTTAGTGTCATATATTCTATCGTGCTCAACCTTTCGTCAAAATCTTCTATCAAATGTTAATGCACTATTGCGGGCGAGATTTTAGAAAGCCAAAAGAAAAACACCTTAAGACAATAATATTATTATATAGCAACTAACTTTTGTCTGAAGCTTCGACAAACTTTGCCAAGATTAAATTTTATCCAAATCCGATACACGGTTTGATTGAGTAAAATTAAGTTGAATTATTATTCCAAGTATTTACCAGGATAAAAGTATTATATGAGTTAATCTAGGAAATTTTCTACATACATGCCAATTTTCATGCATATCTTTTCAATGGTTCACGCGTAAGTGAGTAACAAACACACAAACTTTTGCCTTTGTATGTTCTGTCTATAAAAATGTTTATTCTATGCACATTGAGAATCAAAGTGTTTGTTAAAAGTTTTATTACGCCATAAAATCGACTGCAGTGTAAAATACTTAAATAATACGATAAAACAACACTGTTGACGGTCGTTTTTAATAGCCGATAGTACCGCACTCTCGCAGAAAATCGACATCTGAGCAGTAACAATTTGTTACTGCACTTCGTTTGGTGAGCGCTTTCTGAGGGTGTTTACATGTGGTTTTAGGATGTCTTAGCATTATTGTACCTCATTGCACGCATTCACATACCCTTCAATTTCTTCACGGAAGGCAGCAGACTAGCAAGGATTCATGTGCGGCAGTATCACTGATCATCACATGTGCGTTTTAAATAAAACTACGGATTTTATCGCGTTTGTATTTGAAGAATCAAATATCGGGTAATAAATTTTCTGCAATAACGATGACTTGTTGGACGTGAGACATCTTAGTCCGTCCGTGACCATGAATACTGTAAAGTGTTCGAAACGTCGGACCATCAAAAATTAAATACAAACGCGATAAAATCCGTAAAGTAGTTTTATTTAAAATGTGTAATATCGCGTAAGCATCAGAAATCATTATCACATGTGCGGTTTGTTCGTTTGCCACCAACAGCAATGAAGAAAATACTTTTAGGTATCGTTGAAAGTATCATATTTAAGACTATCAGTCACATATTTTTTGTCTGTACTACTAAAAGTTTTAAGAAGAATTAGCACGCTGAAGTGGCAATGGGGAGGCCACATCGCTCGACGAACCGACAACCGCTGGGGAAGAAAGGTTCTCGAGTGGCGACCACGTATCGGACGACGTAGTGTAGGACGTATTAGGTGGACCGAGATCCTAGTGAAAGTTGCCGGGCGTCGTTGGATGCAGGCAGCACAGGACCGCACATTGTGCCGCAACATGAGGGAGGCCTACGTCCAGCAGTGGACAGCAATAGGCTGAAATGATGATGATGATGAATGATGAAAATAAACAACATAATAACTTACTTCCTATTAGTACTTATCATTAGTACATTATTACTTATCATTAGTAGGTCACTATGATATTTTAATATATTCATTAAATCATTATCTTTTCAGCTTACCTATACATCTCTCTCCATCCATGAGCCCGTAGACGTTCACTGTTGGACATACATAGGCCTCCCCACGAGAATGCTACTAGAAACGTACATGTGAACTTTTCTTCCTCAACGTTTATCGTTTCGATGAGCTATGTGGCCTGGCCATTGCTATTTCAACGTGCTAATTCTTCGGGCTATGACGGTTACACTCGTTCTTCTTCGGCTTTCTATATCCCGAATTCTATTATATAGAGAAATACCGAAAATAGCTCTCTCCACAGCGCGTTGAGCGACTTAGAGCCTTCTAGAGTTACATTTAGAGACCACGTTTCAGTAGCGTAGGTATATCACCGCCTCTTCCAGATAAGAAGGAAATTAATCTAGTATATCACGCTACGCTGGTCAGGCGGTTTGGTATAGGGACTCATTTAAAATTTTCTTTCTTTCACAAAGCTCTATGTTATATCCCTCAATCGTTCCTTACAATACCCACGGGCACAAAATACGGGTTGGTTCTCTCCGTCATCGCAATGAGCAATAAAGATAAAATATAGTCTATATTTTATCTATTTTATTCGTTGATAATATAGTTTTTCTAGTCCTAGTCCTAGCTAGCTAGTTCATGTAGCGACGCTATAAGAATACAAATCACCACTCCCTATCGTGCCCCTAGATATCGTAAAAGACGATTAAGGGATATAATACGCATATAACATCTATGCAAGAGAAGGAAATCTCGAAATAAAACCTTATACCAACGTGTTTGACCAGCATGGTATAGTAAAGTCAATTTCCCTCTAACTGTGGAGGAGGCTCGAGCCCAACTGGGACGTATATGAGCTGAAATGATGATGATGAATATAGCTATTCATTAGTAAAAGAATTTTTTAAATCGTGCCAATGGTTTAGACATGTAATTATATAATATCGGGTTGACCGAGCTTCGCTCGGAATATTTTTGTTGTATTTTTGTCGAATTTATTTAGACATATATTAATAAAAAAATAAAATTTAAATAATGAAAAAATATAAAAAAAATACAAAAAGAGAATAAGAAAATAATAATTACACCGAGATTCGATCCGACGCTGTTTGAATGCCAAAACAATACCTACTAAAAGAAAAGCGGTCAACTTCCCAACTGAGCTATCGTAACTCATGACGTTGACAGCGAAATTTGAATTCATATTCTTTTAAAATTTAATGTCATTGTATTGTTTTGCTAAAAACACCGACGAAACAACATTTTCTATAAATAAAACCTAGCTAGATCGATTTTTTGGCCTTGAAACCACTAGTATGCCAAGTTTCATCAAAATCGTTGGTGCCGTTTCCGAGATCCTGAATATATATATATATATATATATATATATATATATACAAGAATTGCTCGTTTAAAGATATAAGATACGAAAATAAGTTTATTTGTTTGTTTATAATTTAAGTTTGCCATATAGGTCACCCTATCTTCATCATCATCATCATCTTGCTCTTATCCCAATTACTTGGGGTCGACGCAATATGCCATCTGTTTTGACATATTGCAAAAAGTTTCGGCAATGACTTTTATGACCGGCCGCCTGCCTGACGTCAACCCTCCTTGGGAATGTAATCGTTGACCCAAATGGTACCAGATGGAGTTGGTCCGGGTCAATCTAGGGCTCTTAGTCGTATTTTACGACACCCACGAGCAAAGCAAGGGTTGGTAGTATTCGAAGCCGCTACCACACAGCAAACCTATCTTACCCTATCTCACCCTATCTTATACTACTTTAATATAGTTATCTATGTTAGTATAACATACCTAAAATGTGGCCAATTACAATTTTAGATCTCGCTTTTAAATGCAAAAGGTAAAGGGGAAAGCTAAAGTAAGCTCCATTGTGAGGCTCCGATGCTAATACAGGACTTTTATTACTCGTCATTAGAATATCGAATATTCCACTTGCCTAGTAAACTGAACACTTATTAACATATCTCCTATTCACTGGGAAACTTGCTTTATAGCGGCAGGTACAAATGACTTTTTAAGGCCCCAAATAATTAGTAAATCTAAGTATCATGGATAACTTTTATCATCTTACCATAATCTCAGTCCACGTAAGTCCCACTGTTGGGCTAGAGCTTCCTCCATAAAGGGAGGGAAATTGAGCTAGTAAATCGCGCTGGCCCGACATGTTGGTATAGGTTTTATGTTGACTTTTCCTTCTTTTGCATAAAACATCTATGCATATCATATCCCTTAGTCGTCTTTTACTACATCCACGAGTTATAGAGGGAGTGGTGAGTTGAATTCTTACTGCGTTACCACAGCGAGACTTTATGAAAATATTATTAATATACATAATTAACAAGTCCATACAGAATAATCATTAGTTAGAATTATCCTACGTGACAATTGAACCTTTGACTGGGTATGAGAGATCGATCGTTACTAAGAGCTCTAAGCTATTTGTATACGTAGATGATTTTAATATATCTATACCAATAAATAAAATTGGAGTGTCTGTTTGTAATGTCAAAATAATAGGATTTTTTAATGCTCACACGGTTATTTGCACGACACCTATGCCTAAAATAGCAATTAAAAAAATTTTGTCTGTCTGTCTGTCTGTTTGTTCCGGGTAATCTTCAAAACGGCTGGACCGATTTCAAAAATTCTTTCACCAATGGAAAGCTATAATATCAGGGCGTAAACTAGGCTATATTTTATCCCGGTATTCCCACGGGAACGGGAACTACGCGGGTAAAACGACTATAACCTATAACCTATAACCGAAGCGAAGCGAGGGCGGATTGCTAGTTGTAAATAAAACTATTTAAGTCTTCTCTTAATTAAATACAAATGCGATAAAATCCGTAAAGTAGTGTAGTGATATAATATATCACTGCATGTTATTATCATACATTCATTTAAAAACCATCTAACATAATAGATTTATTAGGATTCCATACTGTGCCGATAGATGGCCCTAGGTCATTTGATAAAACCAATTATATTTAATATAAGTTACATATTCACGCTACTAGATGGCATCCGTTATGACATGAATTATTCAAATCAATTAGTATTCGCGTAGATACTTATATTTAGAAGATGGATTGAATAAGCACACAATGTCATATCATCTTATTATAAAATACAGAACTCCATCGCCAAGTATAATTCACAATAAAATTTGTTTATGGATCGGTTTTGATCTATGCTTGGCTAGCTGGCCAACAGGAACCTTTCTTTTTGAAAGAGGATGACGTCATATTTGATGGGGATGCCAGAAAACGTTGCATCGTGAAGGTTTTTCTCTCTCTTGGTTCCCGTCGTCGAGCGAGGTCGGACGCGCTACGTGGGAGCCCGCGCGCCGAGCGTGCGGGGCTCGTCTTGACTTCTCTTCTTGTTCCCGTGATGGCTCCTCTTGCAACGTGCTAATACTCCGTTTCTTTTTGTACTACACTAGCAACCTGTTCAAGACGACTTCATGACCGGTGAGTCTGTCGAACATTTATTCTCTTGGCCGCATGCCACGTCATGGGTCAGCTTTGCTACATCAGCTGCGCTGGCTACCACTCCAGCATAGTGCCACACCCTTCCGCTTACATACATAGAGGTGCATGATAGTTTACCAGTCCGGTTGAGACTGTGTGCTTATCTGCATATTCGACGACGAAGAGTTCTTCGTTAGTAATTAGTGTAAACGTACTGCTTGCAGTGAACTTTCTCTCGCTCAGTGAATTAACATGTGAATGTGGTGGTTATGACCACGTGTAATTTGTAGTGTGCAGCTGACAACCTATAGACTTGTAGTTATTATTAGATAAGTAGTAATAAGTTGTTGTAATTGTAACCTAGGTATCGCTCCGATAGGCATGACGTGATATAATGTGTTTTCCACCAATATACAGTGAAATGTACTTAGCATTTTTATTAGTGTACTCTTTAACCCTCATCTGTGCTGTGGTAGCGGCTTCGAATACTACCAACCCTTGCTTTGCTCGTGGGTGTCGTAAAAGATGACTAAGAGCCCTAGATTGACCCGGACCAACTCCATCTGGTACCATTTGGTCAACGATTACATTCCCAAGGAGTGTTGACGTCAGGCAGGCGGCCGGTCATAAAAGTCATTGCCGAAACTTTTGGCAATATTTCAAAACAGATGACATATTGCGTCGACCCCAAGTAATTGGGATAAGAGCAAGATGATGATGACTCTTTAACCCTCATCTCACTGGTGACATTTCCCTAGGGGCGCAACAACCATTTCCATATGAGGGCCTTGACCTAATAGACCAATGCAGTCTGCCAGACAATTTCAAGGCCATATTAATTGTATTATCCGTGTGGTGACGGAGTAAGAATACAATTCACCACCCCTTATCTTACCCGTGGGTGATCGTACGAGACGACTAAGGGATATAAAACGCATATAACATCTATGCGAGAGAAGGCAAACTCGAAATAAAACCCTATACCAACATGTCTGACCAGCATGGTATAGTAGGTCAATTACCCTTCCATTATAGAGGAGGCCCGAGCCCAACAGTGGGACGTATATGGGCTGAGATGATGATTAATTGTATTCTGTAATTCATTATTCACATCTCTGTATTCATAACATATTATTCATTATAACCCAGTAATCTCTAACTCACGTCTCACAGACAACTATGAGTAAGCAATCCCCTTTTATATATTACAGATGCCTAATTCCATACATTACCGATCTGACAATTTTTGTATACTACAGTAATTTTATTTCCAATGTATAATACTCGCGTAAACATCAGAAATCATTATGATTTTAATATAACTTCAAGTCGATCATTAAATAGCTTTTTGAAATATACATAAAATCCGAAGTCGCTATAAATTTTTATAAACGCTCACTTCCACAAAACAACGATTTTAATTTAACTTGAACGTAAACGTAATGGAACGTAATATCTTTTTAAGAGAAGAAAAACTCGAAATTTATTTATTACAGGGTTTTAACCCTGTACCAGCCCGTCTGACTAGCGTGGTATACGTCAATTTCACTTCTATCTAGGTGGCTTGAGCCCAGCAGTGTGTGGGACGTATAAGAGCTTAATGATGATTGATGATTGTAATGTCTCTTCTGTAGAAAAACGTCTCAAATAGATGTGAACTTAATAATAATAATTGGTTTAAGGTTTACGAATAAATTCATGAATGCCAATATTTTTTAATCGCAATGTTATACTCCTCCGTGTGGTCACGAAGTAAGAATACAATTCTCCACGCCCTATCTTGCCCGTGGATGTCGTAAAGAACGACTTAGGGATATAACACGCATATAACCCTATACCAACCTGTCTGACCGGCATGGTACAGTAAGGACAATTTCCCTCCTATTGTGGAGGAGGCTCGAGCCCAACAGTGGGACGCATATTGGCTGCAATGTAACCCTTACATTACTTGTGGGTATTATAAATCATTGACCAGGGCCAGCTCCATCTGATGCCGTCTCGTCAGCAAATACATTCCCAAAGAGGGTCGACGTCAGGCAGGCGGCCGATTACGAAAGATGTCGAGGGTCTTAAATTCATTATTATCACATTAAGACAGTAGTGTTATTATCCAACTGAAGTGCCAAGTTCCTATATTTGGGGCAATCGTTATTGGAGTTTTACAAGGTTTCCGAAGAAATTGTCGAAAGTTGATTTTGGCAGACTGCCTTTTAATCAAATATAAGAAATTAACAAGCCGCCCTCCCTTCGATTCGGTTTCATTCGCTTTACCCGCGTAGTTGCCGTTGCCATGGGAATACCGAGATAAAATATGGTGAAATAATTATGGACATCCGTCCAGTAGTTTATACGTAACAAACTTACAAAAATACAATATTGCTTCTATTCAATATACTAGCCACCCACCCTCGCTTGGCTTCAGTTTCAATCGTCTTACCCGCTTAGTTCCTGTTCCCGTGGGAAAACCGGGATAAAACATTGCCTATGTTACTCTCTGATTATAGCTTTCCATTAGACATGGGCGTTACTGGCTATTTATGGCAACGCCTACTAACCGTTTATTTGGTGTCAATATCGACATTGATAATCGTTGGCAAATATCGATATAATACGCGTAAAATAATCGCGATGATGAATTGATTAGCTAAGTATAAGATAACTAGTATCTTGCAACTGGCTGGTAAAAGGTTCAAAGGATCCTAAGTTATTGGCTTAGTTTTACCTAATAAAATCGATTGATTAGGTTTTTTTAATTTTACAGGTGTACTTTTTATGTTTTGTATGTTTCAGGTCATCTGAAAGTGGTGGTGATTTTTAATCTATATCAATTCTTTATAATTTTTTTTTTTTTTTATTTATCTAAAACCATATAAGCTGTTTTTATAAAATAGGGAATATTAGGTTATCTAGTAGGTCTCTATGTACATATAAACCAAATTGATTAGTTTTTAAGTTATGAACCCCTTCATAACTGGCTCGAAATGGTTCATGTAAATTAACACACGGTGCGCCTCGCCAATTCTCTCTCGACTTGATCTTTGCTTGACACGCTACCACGCATTGGATATATTAGAGTTGTACTTGAATGACACTAGCCACTAGACATGGGCGTTACTGGCTATTTATAACAACGGCTACTAACCGTTTATTTGGTATTAATATCGATAAGGATAATCATTGGCAAATATCGATATTTTACGCAAAAAATAATAGCGATTTTATTTCTATTAATGCACAGTTTAACCATCATAACCTTTCATAGGTCAAACTATAGTGAACACTGCGTAGTATACCTACGATAGCAATGAGAAACAAAACCACTTTACCATTACAGTTTAATTTACCAGTTTTATGAGAGTTAAGTCTTACACTAATATAAATAAGAACGTCTTTCGCTTTTATCAATATTCGTGAAATGTTGCTTGTTATTAAGCCGCCAGCCAATACCCGTCCCCTCTCTGTTATGCACGTCAGGAATCACATAGAAAGAGAGAGATAGCATAATTATTTTGGTTATTAGGCTTATTGGTGATCGTTCGGTTATCAACGCAGCGAAACAAGAATCACGGCACCTAAACAATAATTGTACTATTGCTAGTTGACAACGTCGCGTCCTTGTCAGTTGTTTGTAGCTAGATAACTGATAGCCATTATTAGTTATATCAATACCGATACGATACGTTAGAGGCATGCAACCGTTTTCGGTTACGTTTTGCTATAGCGGAAACATGTCTACTAACCACCGTGTATAAAGCCATGTATGCCAGCCATTTATAAAAGCTTTCAAGTAAAATAATAAATTATTGTGTTAACGAATAAGAATTACAAAGCTTAAATAACAACGAAGAACAAAGCTTAAATTCTAAGAACTCAAAATTGTTTTAACATAATGGTTGTATAAAACTAAATTTTAGCAATAGGTACATTATAATATGTAGCTAAATAAAACTTAACCTAATTAAAGTCTGTTAGAATAACATCGCCTACGATGAAAAGAGCGTTTTTTAAATTCCGAGTGCGATATCTAATTATACGAGTTAGATTAAACCCAACAGATTAAAAGTTTCACTAAATTACGGCAGCTCAGTTTAGACTCGTTTAATAAAACTTATTCATTAAATAAAATACTAATTGCGGCAAGTTTTGGAACAAAATAGTTGAAATCCTCTACTTTGATGTTTTTGGTAGCGTTAAAATTTATTTCACGAATAACTTGTATATCTGTTGGCCAAATCAAAATCAGGATTATATTTATCATACCGTACAGGCCCGCCGCTAACTGTTTTATCGCCCGCGTGCAATACCGATTATGCCGCCCCTTTTCTTGGTAGGCTATGGGTCTGGGCACATCCTGTCAAATACGTCCGGAGCGACGGATGAGCGTCATGCGACCCCACGGTTCTAGGGAGTGGTAAATTGTATTCTTAATCCGTCATCACACGTACCATAACTAATCTAGTGTAATTGTGGATCAATTCTTGTTCGGGCAACTAAATGATATTGGGGTTTTATAAAAGTTTTCACGGCTTTTAGAAAGGAATGCTCAGAAGCAAGCTCAGAGTTTATAAATATTGGGTAGGCGATGGTAAGGATACCTGCGCTTGATACCGCCCTAGTCGAGGCTGAGGGTGACAGGACTGGGGAATAGTCCATCACCGCAGAGATGCAGACCGCGTGAGGGCGACTGACGTCCCTGGAGGGGCGTTAGGGAGGGAGGGTACCCGAAATGGTATCTCTCCGGGCTAGCCACGGACGATAAGAAACTCAATGCGGGGGGTCGGCCCAATGGTGAAGGGGAAGGAATACGGTGGGTTATGAGGCCGCGCGCCGTCCGTTCATCACCCCGGACGAATTGGACGGCGTGTGAGCTGGCCATAGCCCACCAAAAAAAAAAATTGGATTGTAGGGTAGGATGTGGCCCCATAAGCTCTCGTGGTATATCTTTCGACTCATAAATATGAATGTGATTGACTTTAAAAGAATTATTTTATTAACAATATTGGTATATTATCCATCATTACATAATTCAATCAATCTTCCGTGTGGTGTTGGAGTAAAAATACAATTGGTTAGTAATTATTAAATATTTTAATATATAACTTTAGTTATATTAATTAATATGTTATAACAATTTATTAATTTAAACCTAACAATCTAATATTCCCTGTGGTTACAGAATAAGAATTCAATTCACCAGCCCCTCTCTTGCTGTACATATCGTAAAGGCTGATTAAGGGATATTATATGCAGATAACATCTATGCAAGAGAAAGGAAAACTCGACATTAAACTCTATTACCAACATCGAGGAGCGTGATATAATAGGTCTATTTTCGTCTCACTGTGAAAGAGATCCGAGCCCAATAGCCTTACGTGGACTAAGATGACGATGAAAAATCCATTAAAGTATTTAAATTTTATTAACCGTTGATCTTAAAATTGCCTTTAAACTAGTTTATTGTTGTATTGAATTTGGTTTCAAATTCAGACTAAGTTAGTTCAAGAGTATTACCTATTTAAGTTTGGTTACTAATCTCTAGAATTGCTGTCATTTACAATAGTAGTTTGTGAAAGTTTGTCTAGTTTTGGTGTAATATTGGTTAGTTATTGGATAATTTAGAAGCATCCTAACTATCACCTGTTAAGATATCTTCATTTATATCAAAGCATTGAATTGTAATATTTGTACGTGTTTCTATAGAAGTGCTTGAATCTCTGTACTATTCCCTAACAACATTATTTTATTGTGGATTATTATTAATTCCATTTACTTGTATTTATAATTTAAAGAAGAATAATAAGTTATTCTTTTTATTGTTTACCCCCCTATATACTACTTACTATTGGTCACAGGACTTTTCCATAATTAAAGAGAAATTTGCTTAATACTCATTAAATTGTGGTATATATCGAAAGGGTTGAATAAATGAGAGTGGTCCCCATCTATGCTTCTATACTAAAATATATAAAGCTGAAGAATTTGTTTGTTTGAACGCACTAATCTCAGGAACTACTAGTCCGATTTTAAAAATTCTTTCAGAGTTAGATAGACCATTTATCGAGGAAGGCTATAGCTTGTATATCATCGCACTAAGACCGACAGGAGCGGAGTACCAATGAAGAATGTTTCAAAATCGAGATTTTTTTCCTTTTGAGAGCTTCCGCTGCGTAAACGGCTGAATTTTCGCAAAAAAGCATGTGTGACAGAATAGTATTGTTAAAAAATATTTTCACCTTCTATGTAAGCAAAGACTTAGGTTAAAGTTAGTGTTAGCCCAAAGTATCTATACCATGCGGACGAAGTCGCGAGGAGAAGCTAGTGAGCTAAAATGATATCAGCTCGAGGCTATCTATCGAGCTACGAAGCTATCTATTCTACCATGAGGCATATGAATTTATTTGTCTCTCTGTGCATTTATTCAACATATACAATTGCATAAATTACATGATTTTAATGTGCTTATATGTTTTATTATACCTATGCTTATTACTAAAATTATTATTAAGGTCTTATAAACTGGGTGGTTACGTGATCTAAATCTCCCTGTGGTGACCAGTGTGTCGTAAAAGACGAATAAGAGATATGATATGCAGATAACATATATGCAAGTTAAAGAAAGAAAGAAAGAAAGAAAAACATATTTATTCGATGCTGAGCCACAACCACAATATGCATCATTATACATACGTGTGATATAAACGGGTTTCGCGTTCGGGAAACTTAAGAGGATCTTCTCGTCCAACATACCAGTGTCTGAAAACACAGGTCTACGACCAGTGTGTGTTACCAGTGATGACTTACGGCACGGAAACGTGGTCCCTAAATGTAGGCCTCATATCAAGGTTCAAAGTCGCTCAGCGTGCTATGGAGCGGGCTATGCTCGGGATTTCTCTGCGAGATAGAATCCGGAATATGGAAATCCGCAGAAGAACAGGTGTAACCGACATAGCACGAAGAATTAGCACGCTGAAGTGGCAATGGGCAGGCCACATCGCTCGACGAACCGACAACCGGTGGGGAAGAAAGGTTCTCGAGTGGCGACCACGTATCGGACGACGCAGTGTAGGACGCCCCCCCACTAGGTGGACCGATGACCTAGTGAAAGTTGCTGGGCGTCGTTGCATGCAGGCGGCACAGGACCGCACATTGTGGCGCAACATGAGGGAGGCCTACGTCCAGCAGTGGACGGCAATAGGCTGAAATGATGATGATGAAATGATGTGATATAAACTTAAAAATAAAAAGAAAAATAAAAGAACAAATCAAAACAATAGGCAGATACTTAGACGCTATTCCTAATGAGTTGAATCGCGGCAATAATCGTGTACGAATGCGGCCGATACCACCCGTCCGCCTGCAAAACTGTTACCTACTAGTTAGAGTAGTTACTCGGCTAGTGAGCTGCGATAATAACAGTCGTCGTTGTGTCGCGTTATAATATTATAATATATAAAGGAAATATAAAGGAATCTCGACATAAAATCGTATGCCAACCACGTTTAATCAGCGCGGTATAGTAAGTCAATTTCTCTCCCATTGTGGCTAAGATCTGAGCTCAACAGAGGGACTTATGTGGACCGATTTGATGATGATGATATGATTTAGATTCTTATATGCGATCCACACGATAGCTGGCTAAACGTATTTGTATAGATATTTATTACTTACTAGCAACCCGCCCTCGCTTCGCTTCGGTTTTAGTCGTTTTACCCGCGTAGTTCTCGTTTCCGTGGGAAAACCGGGATAAAATATAGCCTAGTTTACTCCCTGATATTATAGCTTTCCATTGGTGAAAGAATTTTTGAAATCGGTCCAGCCGTTTTGAAGATTACCCGGAACAAACAGACAGACAGACAGACAAAAAAATTTTAATCTATATTTTAGGCATAGGTGTCGTGCAAATAACCGTGTGAGCATGAAAAAAGCCTATTATTTTGACATTACAAACAGACACTCCAATTTTATTTATTGGTATAGAGTATAGATTGCCATTTCCACTGTCTTCGGTTTTCAGTTTGTTGGTGTCATAAGATCTACCTTGTAAGCCATATCACTAAACTATGCACAATTTATACCGACGTGATAGATAATTAGGTGGTTCAATATAAAGCTTAAAGTTAATCTGTTTATTATTTAGGACTGCACTGAAATCCATTTGCAGATGACCTGTTGTCGATTACTAACTTTTTAGCTTAAAATGCTTTGTACATCGTGTTACTCAGCTAAAAATACTAGAACATGACTTAGAACATTTTCACCGAATGCGCTGTATCAGCGTTGCAAAATCCTTGAGTCATGTCATTCGTTACTAAACGTTGGAGTAGGTACGTGTAGGAGTATATATTCAACAGCCTCTACAACTACCTCTTATAAACGACAAAGTTTTAGCTGAATTTTACGTGATATAACGCTAATATAATATTCTATACTTTATAATATTATAAACGCGAAAGAAAGTTTTTTTGTTACGCTTTCACGTTTAAACCACCGGACCGATTTCAAAAATTCTTTCATCAATAGAAAGCTATAATATCAGGCAGTAACATTGGCTATATTTTATTCCAGTGTTCCCACGGGAACGGAAACTCCCCGGGTAAGGTGACTGAAACCGAAGCGAAGCGAGGACGGGTTACTGTTCTATATAATTTTTACATTTTCGCAAAATACACTTCTTAGTTTTGATATTATTTTTTTTTTATATTTTTCACAGCACCCTCAGAAAAGGAAAGAACAGACGTATATCTTATTTCCCCGTGTACGTGTTTTCCGTAGTGTACAAGGTCACTGTCCTGCACGTACGTACGCAACTCTTAAAAATAAATAGGTAATTATGACGGTTTGTGCATTCAAATGGTGTCATAACACAAAACATAAAAAATATATTAACATTACTTTTAAAAGTATTTCGGCGATTTATGTTAATAAAAACAGAATTTTATTTCATAATTTGTATAGTGGTGTGCGTGTGCACGTGTGTGATCGCCGGCACACATGTAGTATTTTTGGCTTCATGTTTTTGATCGCTTAAGTACCGACACTATCCTTTTATACGTTATTTCTCTAAGCATCAAATTTAAATTTATTCGTGGCTCATAATTT
The DNA here is from genome assembly GCA_032191425.1 of Lymantria dispar. NCBI lineage: Eukaryota > Metazoa > Arthropoda > Insecta > Lepidoptera > Erebidae > Lymantria > Lymantria dispar. The sequence goes on along the minus strand of CM063452.1, from coordinate 21,248,299 downwards.
ATAATATGAAGGCTTCCATATAAAAGGTAGTTATATACTGAAGCAGATTTTCATTCTAACTATTTAGGACAAACAATCTCACGATACATTAACCTTTTGTAACTCCAACGGTTTAGGCAACTTGCGCAAAAATAACTCTCAGAGGGTACCATTTTTTTTCAAATTACTACTACTTATTCGTAATATTATAACCAAATTACACAACATTTGCATATATTGTAGCCTATCTGTTATTTTGGTGTATTTGCTGTATTACTACAAAGTTTCGTCATAATTTATTGCGTAGTTTTTGCGTGAAAAAAAGAAAAAACATTCGTATAAAATTTCGCATTTATAGCAGGACTAAGTCGGCCACAGCTAACCGTAATGGTTGGCTGTTGGTGGCATATAAAATTTTTATCCACAGAGGTTATCGATTCATCAAGCGATGGGACCTACTTATTGCCAAATACTGATCCGTATCTCTAAAAACCCGGCTAAGTGCGAGTCGGAGTCGCGCACGAAGGGTTCCGTACCATTATCTAGAAAATCGCGTTTGTTGTATGGGAGCCCCCCTTAAATATTTATTTTATTTTGTTTTTAGTATTTGTTGTTATAGCGACAATAGAAATACATAATTTATAAAAATGTCAACTGTATAGCTATCGTAGTTCTTGAGATATAGCCTGGTGACAGAGACGGACGGACAGACAGCGAAGTCTTAGTAATAGGGTCACGTTGGGTTCGGAACCCTAAAAACGAGACCCTACACTTATTCGTTGAATTATAAGTTTCTGATTTAGTACCAGCACGTATCATAATAAAAACTGTAGATATTGTGTAAATATGATTGAAATATTCCTACATTGTTAGCTTGTACTTGGATATAAGATTCTCTATTACCTTCAAAGTACATGGTTGACCGAGCTTCGTTTTTTTCGTAAATTGTATTTTTGACGAACTTATTTAGATATATATTAATAAAAAATAAAAATGATGAAATAATGAAAAAAATATCAAAAATTACAAAAAGAATAATAATAACACCGAGATTCGATCTCACGCTGTTTGAATGCGACTGGACAACTTCCGAGCTATTGTTTATTTGGTATGGTATTAAGTTTTATATTTAACGTAGCAACATGTGTGTTATCATTAGATAAGTTTATGAATTTAGAAGTTGTAATGAAACAGGAAAAAAACTATTGTATACGGTAATGCGTAAGAATAATCCCAATTAATATAAAAAGTATGTGTGAACTTATGTATACACCTAAGAAGTTATACTCCTTTAGCGTAACAAGATTTTTTTTCAATTATATTTTACGGACTTTGTCGCACAGCGACTACATCGTCCTATGGGAACAACTAAATGAATATTACATATATACCAATAAATAAAATTGGAGTGTCTGTTTGTAATGTCAAAATAATAGGCCTTTTTCATGCTCACACGATTATTTGCATTATACATATGCCTAAAATCACTTCATATTTTTTTTTGTCTGTCTGTCTGTTTGTTCCGGGCAATCTTCAAAACATCTGGACCGATTTAAAAAATTCTTTCACCAATGGAAAGCTATAATATCAGGGAGTAAACCAGGCTATATTTTATCCCGGTATTCCCACGGGAAAGAGAACTATGGAGGTAAGGCGACAAAAACCGAAGCGAAGCGAGGGCGGGTTGCTAGTAAACAATAAATCTACTATAAATTATTAATTATAATCTACTTATTTTTCATCGTTTCAGATGTAGGATTAGCTAATATATTGTTAAGAAGACCAACAGCGTAATAAGATACAAATCTTTTTAAAATCTTTCAGTAAACATTATCCTTCGCGTTACGTTTGTAGATAAAACAACACTAGTAATAGAAAAAAAGGTATTTAATATATTAAAACGTTTTATTATAACATTTCATTATCTAAACGGTGTGCGCGCGCATCCTAAAAAATGTTGACTAGTTAGCTTCAGGGTGTCGGTTTTTCGTGATGGTACGCGCGCATCGTAAAAAATTACTATTATCACTTTTCTTTAACGCAACAAGTATAACTCCAAAAACTAAAATTAAGGATTTTGAAGAAAACATAGCAGTCGCTTCAAATGTATCTTACTTTGAACGTAATTAGTAAAGGTTAAACTAATAAAATCGGGGTCATCACCACAGGGACAGTATTCAAGTCGTAGTTTTTGCCAACGCAAACACGCCAAATGAATAATTTATTAGTAGTTTGTATCTATTAATGTGGTGGTACGAAGCGTGATATGCTTTCCTAATGAAGAATGTTAGCAAGATCTAAGAAAAGGTCATATAGTATGGAGTAGTCGTCTGAATATTTTATCTTGGAGATGAAAGAATGAACTTAATTTATTAAAGCAGCTAGATAGAGGTTCAAAGCTTTTAGTTAGAAAAACAGTTTATGTTTGCTCATACATTGGGCAATAAATAAACTTATCATTGAGATTATAGAAATAATTGTAATTAACGTTATATAGAATACAGAATCCAGCCGTTGATTGCTTTTTAACACGCTATTATTAGTTTCACCTGTATGTATGTATGTATCTATGTATGTAACGGAATCTTTAAATGTCATTTTGGTGCACTTTGAACGATTAGATTTTATTTAAACTTTGCACACTCGTAAGAGGACCGTGACAATGAAATAATTCGATCAAAATAGCTGAATATCCTGATTAGATTCGCCAGGATTTAGAAATTTCTAATCGTATTCTCCGCTTGAGAGCAAGAGGGATAGAGCTAGTGTGCGGACTACGCATGCGCGAAATTTGAGACTTCTATGATCCAGGCTATCAGCTTAACACAATGCAGTAAAGATTATCTCGAGGTAGTTGCGTTCCAAACTTGTAAGATGAAAGGAAACTACTAGTAACTACTTGACTTGTAATTTGAAAGTCTGTTTTTTAGTTTTTTAAACTATAATTTATTATTTATTTAAAATACCACCAACAAATAGTAATTAATGGAACAAAGACCTTCCGTATTAGATCGAATTTACTTACGCACTACCACGGCTTAGCATGTGTATCATCATCTCAGCATATACAAGTCCTGCAGCTTGGTTCGAGCTTGCTCTATAATAAGAGGAAAATCAACCCATACTGCTCAGACGTTTCGGTATTTCTTTATTTTTTTTCATGGGTGGGCTATGGTAAGCGCACGCGCGGTCCAGTCCGTCCGGGGCGATGAAAGGACGGCGCGCGGGCCCATAACCCACCCGTACCCACGTCACCTCGTTGTTGGGCCGACCACCGGAGCAGATGTGACTTGTCGTCAGTGGTCGGCCCGACGGAATACCCTTTCGGGTACCCTTACCTCTCGACATCCTGGGACGTCGGTCGCCGTCGCGCGGTTAGCCACACTGCGGGTGACGGACAATTCCCCGGTCCGATCACCCGCGGCCTCGGCTAGGGCGGCATTAGGCGCAGATACTCGCGCCTGCGCCGCCCGAGTCGCCGGCGGCGGAACGTGTCGCCGAATAGAATCTCTACTCGCACACGATCCGCCGCCTCCTTCCGTGAGATAACGGCCTCACAGAAGGCGGCGACCGCGTCCCAGTTCTTGACGTTCCAGACGTTTCGGTATAGAGATTAATTTTGACTTTTCCTTTTTTTTCATTACACATACATAAATTATGAATAACATCTATATGTTATTTAGATATTATATCGGTTAGTCATCTTTTACGACTCCTTCGGGTAAAACAGAGTGTAGCAATTTACAAGCTACACCCTGTTTTACTTATGCTCTTATTAAAATCAAATTTTACTTAGTGTTCAATCACCCATCCATCAGCCTACAGATGTCCACTGCTAGACAGACCTCATCCAGATAGACTTCACCATGAGAATCCCACTTTAAAGGGTCCTATGTTACTTGCATTCAATGGTTCCCTGCGATCTTGAAAATGACGTCAGTCCACCTAGTAGAGGGTCGTCCTACGCTGCGTCGTCCAATTCGTGGTCGCCACACAAAAAGATTTCTTGCCCAATAGTTGTCGGTTCGACGAGCGATGTGGTCTGCCCATTGCCATTTCAACGTGCTAATTCTGAGGGCTATGTTAGTTACACCCCTTCTACGGATTTCTGTATTCCAGTTTTTATCACGTAGAAAAATACCGAGCATTCTTGATAGCACGTTGAACGACTTTGAGCCTTTTATGAGGCTGACATTTAGAGCCCACGTTTCAGTGCAGTATGTCATCGCTGGTAATACACACTGGTTACACAAACCTTTATTTTTAATGATACTATACAAATGATACAACATTATAATTATTAGTACAGGTAGTTTGATGAAAATATTTTAAAATCGTATAGGTACTAAATCCGATATTTTGGGATCAAGAATTAATTTTCTCTTTCAAAATATATATCCAAACAAGCAATTAATTAATGCCATTTTGTATCACACTTAAGGTGGCATAAATTGTAACCTTTTAATTCATCATATTACCAAATAATATTTACCATCTGACAAAAAAAATAGTTTTCAAAAAAATCAGTTATTGAACACTACTTGATAAGTTTACTATTATTTCATGATGATACATTTAAGTAAGATATTTCATTGTTGAAAAAAAAATGATATCTAGGTGATAATTACTCAGACATTACTCAGCAATTCGGTCTGGAAAGTAATTACAAAATACCTCTGACTTTTGCGCAATTACAGTACATTAAAACTGATGTTGAAAGTTTCATTTTCAAGACTGTGTTTTCGGCATTTGTTATATTTAAAGCTGAGCATTAATGGGTTAATTCTTAAAGCAAATTAGAAGTTTTATTATTATTCTTTTTAAATATTGGCGATATAAACTCTAAGTTATGATGACAATAAAAGAAATATTAATAGAAATCAAATATCAATTCAAATGTTTTTGCAAGAGCGATAGAACCGCTTGCCTGTTTATTCTGGAAGCCTGGTGTTATAATATTATATAACATAATTAAAATTGAAAATTTTGATAAGTCCCGACATAAATCAAAATAATAAAAAAGGAGTATTACGTTCTCTTCAACAGGCATTATCATTCCATTTAAGGAATATATTGGCATGCGTGAAGCACTTAATATAGTAATACGCCATTATATTATTTAAAAGAGCTGATAGGTACTCTTAGCTAAGAATAATTATATTTTCATAGAAATATGAATGACGAGATGGTAATAGAAGCCGTACGCATTTAAAGCGTCTTGTATAATTTATCTCATCCTAAATACATACATATATATATATTTTTTTTTTGTGGGTGGGCTGCCGTCGGCGCGCCTCCACACCACTCCGTCCGGGGCGACAGAGGGGCTTAAGCACGCAACTCCCGCAACCCACCCGAAAACCACCTCGCCTTCGTCGTTGGGCCGACCACCATCCTAAATACATATATGGATTATCCGTGAGATGACGGAGTAAGAATGCTATTTACCACTCTGCTCTCTTTCCCGTGGATATCGTCAAAGACGAATAAGGGGTATTTTGTGCATATAACAACTGTGCAAGAGAAGGAAAACTCGAAATAAAACCTTATACCAATCTGCATAACTAGCGTGGTATAGTAGACCAATTTCCCTCTCAATGTGGAGGAGACTCGAGCCCAGTAGCGGGACAAGTAGGAGCTGTGATGATGATGAAATATATGGTTAGAATAACAAAAATAATATATGGAATGAAATAATCGAGCAAGTATCTAAATCCTTATTCAATGAATGAATTCTAACGCAAGTCTTCTACTACTTCATGTCTCTTTTTCCTCTCCTATTGCCTATTCATCTAGAGCAATTGCAATCATTATCAACTCCTCTGTATTAAACGATGACATTGTTTTGTATACACTCTCTTTCTCCGAACTACACTAAATTGATACCTACTCGGTAATGAAAACAAAAGAGTAACTGTGTAAGCACAGATAGAACGCCGCTACCTGGACGCGGCCGGGCATCATCCCTGAAATGTGTGAACTGAAAGTCCATGACGGGACACGGATGCTCGGTCTTAACACGATCAACACTCTGCCATGTCCCGGGCATGGCTCGGTTAAATGTGGATAGACCTTTAATCTGTCTGTGTCTTTAGTCTGTCTAGAATACCAGTCGAAACCTACTTTTTGTTATGTATTGTTTCAAATGGATAAAGTTGTAACATGAATAAGTAAGAATAAGTAAATTATTTTTATGTCCAAGGCTGCGCAACAAAAGATTTCACCTTAGAAAACTTTTTAAGATAAATACGGAAAATTCCGAGTCTTAAGCGTAACATAACTATGTCTCAGAAATGAAAATTTACAGCTTTTAAATATCAGGAACTGCGTTGGACTAGAAAAAGTAAAACGAGAATGGAATATGAAATTCGTGTAAATAGTTTTATGGCTTATGAGCTGGCACATAGTTCAAGTAACTACTTGATGAAAGCAACTGCTTTAAAAGGTTAACTCGCAAGGTAATGCAGCGACAAAGTTAGTTTTAGAAATTTAAAGAAATCAAGAGCAATTTTAACTTAAGTAAAAAAGAACCAATATTTCATTCATCCATCCATCGGCCGATAGACGTTCATTGTAGGGCATAGATAGACCTCCTAAAAAGAATTCCACTGCAGAAAAGTCCTGTGCGCTTGCAGTGTAGGGAACCGTGGGACGTTTCCATCTTAATATCGCGAGCCGTGGTACCGATAGTGCGATATAAGTAAGCACTGAAGGAGAAGACGAAAAAAAAGTTAAAACGTTATAGAAGGAATGAAACGCTAAAGTTTAATAGCATCTCAGCCTATATAAAGTGCCTTTGGGCTCAGACCTCCAGAATGGGAGGCGAATTGGCCTACTATTCTACGCTGGTCAGACGTGTTGGAATAGGGTTTTATATCGAGTTTGCTTTTATTGCCTGCATATTTCCTTAAATCATATTTTATAACACCCACGGGCAGAAGAGGGGCTTGGTCAATTGTATTCTTATTCCGTAACCACATGGATGGAAAAAGAAATAATATAGCCAAAACATAACCCTCATTAAAACATTCCACCCATCAGGCTATCGACATCCATTATTGGACATAGCATCAAAAAGAGGTAATTATAGAATCGTCACGCTTAACACAATGACACATAGCAGAATGACGTTCGCAGGTTGTGTTATAAATTTAAAATACCTTTGTCACTCATTCTCCCAGGGAATTTTCTACTATAAAAAGTGTGACATTTTGTAAGGTGTGACAAATTTTATTATTAACTCGTCACCATTTAGGCAAATAATCATGTTCAAACAAATAAACTCTTCACTTGTATTACTTATATCGGAAATAACATTTTTACGACACCGAACAGATTATCAACAAATTATTTTATTATATTTAAATTTATCTTGATATTTGAAATAAAACTACTTTTATTTTATTTATGGGAGGATTGTTCTCCTGTGACCATGAACACAGAACTGTGTCCGAAATCTCAGGACATTGAAATTGAAATGCAAACGCGCTAAAATCGCCGAAAGTAGTATTTTGATATTTATTTTAAGTTTGATTCTTAATATCTCTTAGATAGAGATAGAAAGAAACTTATGTTTTAAAATTGATACATTAGAAAATAGAAGAAAATATTTGGATCTAATGTTTCTATACAAACTAGTTCGTAGTAAAATATCATGTCTACAAATGCTGGCAAAGCTTAATTTTAGAGTATCGTATAGGTTTCTTCGGGTATGTATTACGCCTCTCTATCCACCACTAAGAACTGTTTTGGGCTCCACTTCTCCCATTCCTCGTATGAGTAAACTGTTAAACGAATGTAGTAATTCTGTAGATATACATATATTCAGATTCTCTAAGTTGCTTTCGCAAAATAATGCGAGCATTGAACTTTTTGTGACTTACGATTCTAATTTTTTATGCAGAAAATGATTACTTTAATTTTCCTAAAAATTACTATCTATAGGTAGATACTGTGCATGTGGTGTTTGCTTATAATTGAGTGTAACATTTTCTGTAAATGTAAGTACTAGTTTTTAGTTGTTGTATTACTGTTACATTTATTAGCAAACCAAATAAATAAATAGATAGCAAGTTCTAAACTGCACTCATACCGGTTATGATGCTGGTTTAACAGTACCAAGTGTTACAGGTGTGCTACCTATGTGGAACAAAACTTGTGCGATCCACCAAACTTGTACGATATACAATTTTTATCGTGAGTATCTATGTAATTGGTGTCTGTTAATTATACGTTTGTAAAGCCTTTCCAATTTCAAGAAAGAGGTCAGCCCACGCATCCAATTCGGCTGGGAAGCGTTCGGGAAACTTAAGAGGATCTTCTCGTCCAATATTCCGCAGTATCTGAAAACAAAGGTTTATAACCAGTGTGTGTTACCAGCGATGACTTACGGCACTGAAACGTGGTCTCTAAATGTCGCCCTCGTAAAAAAGCTCAAAGCCGCTCAGCGTGCTATGGAGAGGGCTATGCTCGGTATGTCTCTAAGTGATATAATCTGAAACTCGTAAATCCGTAGAAGAACGGGTGTAACTGACATAGCCCGCAGAATTAGCACACGTTGAAATGGCAATGGGCAGGTCACATCGCTCGTCGAACCAACAACCGTTGGGGAAGAAGGGTTCTTGAGTGGCGATCACGAATCGGACGGCGCAGCGTAGGACGACATTCTCAAATTCGCAGGGAACCGTTTGATGCAAGTGGCGCAGGACCGTGCCGAGTGGTATTCTCGTGGGGAGGCTTATGTCCAGCAGTGGACATCTTTAGGCTGATGGATGGATGGAAATTCTTTCGCAATACAAGGGCTAGCAAAATGTATTATAAAAAATATATTATATCACTGAGAATATTATATAAATCAAGTTTTTTAAAACGACAATTACTATATTTAAAAAAAATTGGGCATTCAAACTATAAAGTTAGAAATGAATACACTTTTTATGCCTTTATTCTTTTTCTAATAATATTTTCAAGAAAAGATCGGACTTCTTCTCTTAAGAGAGCTTTTACTGGGGGCGTATTTACCCAGTAAAGTAAGCCTTCCGTTTCAAGCACATCCGGCGGGTGACACGCCCTTTACATTAGCTTTGTAGCACTATATTTTGTACAAGTATACCGTTTACCCCACTCTAGTTGGTAGTGGTTTATGATAGCGGGTCTGTAGTTTATAATCCATTTTACTTGGCATAGCATCTTAATATAGTAATACTTTAGTGAATAAATATTACATCGAGATTTCATAAACATATCATGAATTTTTTTAACGCGTTTGAAGTATAGTGATTGAAGTAAAGTGCTTTTTTATTTTTTAAGTGAAATCTTTCATAGGCAGGTTTGGATGGGGGGTAAATTTATGTAAACTGTCTTCTATATGGTATATTTTACGTTCGATCCATATACAACTTGGCGTCATTTTCTTCTTGTAGTGATAGAGAAAGAATATAATTCACCTCATTAAATGCGTGAGTGTCGAAAAGATAACTAAGATATACATTCAGTCAAGAAAGTATTGGGAATGGATGATTTGTTTATGATACCAAATTCAAATTTTTGTTTTTTCTTTGATGATGTTAGATTGACGCAACTGTTTACCATTTTGGCGCGGAGTTTGAGTTGCATCTGTTATAGTTATATCATATCTAGTGTATTGCAAATTTCATAATGGACAAAAACATCAAATAAAGATTTTGTCTTAAATTTTGCATCGCCAATGGAATTTCGTGTTCGGAGTCACTAAAAATGTTACAGAAGGCTTACGGTGAATCAACTTTATTAAAAACACATGCTTATGAGTGGTAAAAAGCGTTCAAAAGCGGTTGAGATGTGATGGAAGATTAGTCTCGCTCTGGTAGGCCATCAACGTCTGCAACTAAAGTTAACATTGCAAAAGTGAAGGAAATAGTAATATATAAACTAAAAATCCTCATTCAACTTTGAGAGAGATAGCCGCCAAACTTTCTGTGTCTCATGAGTCGATCCATACTATTTTAAATAATCACTTGGGTATGAAACATGTTGCCGCTCGGCTACTCGCAAAAGGCCTGCATTTTCTCCAAAAACTCAATCGCAAGAGAGTCGCTGAGGACATGCTAGATCGAGTCAATTCCAACCCAACATTCATGAAACGCACTGTTACTACTACGTGGGTTTACGGGTTTACATGCAAACTAGTCAAGTGACGACTTCCAACTGAACCGAAACCGAAAAAACCATGCCAAAGTCGATCAAAAGTCAAAGTCATGTTGACTGTTTTCTTTGATTACCGCGGTGTTGTGCACTCGGATTTCTTGCCAGAAGATTAAACGGTAAACAAAGAATATTATTTGAGCACTAAAAAACGGCGTTGCGGCTTTTAAGAGAGCAAATTCGACGAAAAAGGCCAGATTTGTGGAAAGAAAATTCTTGGATTTTGCACCACGATAATGCGCCTTTGCACAAGGCCATCATTGGGAACGAATATTTGTCCAAAAACTCAAAAGTACTATCAACCACCCACCATATTCACCAGATATGATTCCAGCCGACTTCTTTCTTTTTCTTAAATTCAAATTATCACTTCGTGGCACCCGTTTTCAATCGGAAGAAGACATAAAGGAGAATTCGCGGCGAGAACTGAACTTAATTCCGGAAACAGCATTTAAAAAATGTTTTGATTATTCGATTATTCGTTGGCCTAAGTCTATCGTTTCTGTGGGAGCATACTTTGAAGGTGATACAATAAATTTGGATGAATAACAAAAATTTTGTGTATTATTGATCTTTTCTCGGTACTTTCTTGCAGAGTAATATAAGCAAATATCATCACTGCAAGAGAAGGAAAACTTGAATTAAAACCCTATACTCACCTGTCTGACCAGCGTGGTATAGTAGATGAATTTGCCTACTATTGCGAAGGAGGCTGGAACTCAGCAGTGGACCATATATAAACTGAGGTTATGATGGATTTCTTTCCAATGGACTTTTTAAAATACTTAGTGTGGGAACTTATTACTTTTGTTATAATATCATTATTTCAGCGATTGCGATTTATCTCCACAAAAAGCGTTTTTTTTAAGGTACCTACCTGCCTGCCCTGCACTAATCCTTGAGTTGTGGAGGACTTTAGAAACATATAATACATGAACACAAATTATATGCTGACTCAGAATAACAATTTGTGGTTCGGACAAAGTGTTGTCCTACATGATTGCAGATTCCAACCCCTGGCACTGTAGGTCGGTATCTTAACCTTTGTACAGTTATTTAAAACCCAAATACTTCATATGCTCTTCAAGTGAACTTCGAAAACATTTCTTATAGAACTATTTGATTTTTAGTCCACTCACGTTGTTTTCCTTGGCCTTTAAGGTAAATAATAACCGACAATATTTAATTTAATACTTAAATGACTTTGAATATTTAATGTAGCCGCCGTCACAAGTAGTAGCATATGCTGGTCTATCATGTTCTCTTTTTGTGAAGTCGTAGCGAAGAAGTTTATGTAGAAGCACCGCACTGTCGATAATCGTCTCTCTATAGTCTTCAGCCAGTCCGTCTGGGGTAGTACTCTCGCAGAAATTCGACGTCTGAGAAGTAGCGATTTGCATGTGGCCGGTGTTTGCATGTGGTGGGTTTTAGTGATGACTTTATAATTACCAAACTCCAATGCACACAATTACACTCCCTTCACTTTCTTCAGAGAAGCTGGCGACTTAGCAAAGACGAAGATGCTACATAAACCTTCTGCCTTTGTAATAAATGTGACACCTTTAGAGCGTGGTGAGAAAAGTTAAAGATGTAACTCTAATACATGTGGTAGTAGGCTAAGAAGTGGTGTTGTTGTTGATTTTTAGTGGGTATTATGATATGGATGTTAATCTACTTCAGTGAATTCCAATACGCTCTGGCATTCACCTGTATGGAATGCGTAAATGCATTTTCCACAGCGTTACAAAACAGTAAGCCTAATATCAAATTGGTTCATGAAACTTTTACGCAGTACTTTTGTAGAGCTCACTAATGATTGTCCTGCGAGGGGGTTGAACACACGATTGACATGACACTAAGGCCAGCATATCTGTGCTTAGATTACCTCACCATTTGTTCAGTCATACGGTTATAATTAAGCTTATGTTATTTTTATGTTACCCCATCATGTTAATAGAATAAACATTCACTCATATGTATTAAATGATACTTCACGGTCCATTTGACATAGAAATTGGATGAAGTAAATACAACCAAGTTATCGGAAATGAAACCGTACATTTACCACATTTTGATACGTGGAACAAACAAACGCATTATCGCTGTGATTTATGACAAAGATAATAATATTTATTTTGTCAAAAGAAATTGCAAATCTTTATTTCTCTTTCTTATTTTATTTAGTATAATATATATGTGGCTGGCGAAGTATGATTATTACATAATTATTGTTATTATCTGTTAATTAGCCCTTATTCGTCTTTTGCGACATTATCCGTATAAGAAAGAGAGGATAGTGAATTGTATTCTTACTCCGTCACTACAGAAAAAATATGAATATCCTTCTCCTTACTAATATTATAAATGCGAAAGTAAGTCTATTTCGTTTTTATTGTTTTTACGCTTTCACACTTAAACCATCGTACTGATTTCAAAAATTCCTTCACCAATGGAAAGCTATAATATCAGGGAGTAACATTAGGCTATATTTTATTGCGGTATTCTCACGGGAATAGGAACTACGCGGGTAAGGCGACTGAAATCGAAGCGAAGCGAGGGTGGATTGCTGATATATGTACATAACATCTATGCAAGGGAAAGAAAACTCGTAATATAAACCCTGTACCAACCTGTCTGACCAGCGTGGTATAGTAGCTCAATTTTCCTTCCCATTGTGAATAAGGCTCGAGCTCAATAGTGGGACATATATGAGCTGAAATTATGATGATTAATTATTATTGTTAATGCAATTACCTATTACTATTATTTAGAATCATCATCATCATCATCATCACAGCCCACATACGTAATACTGTTGGGCTCGGGCCTCCTCCACAATGGGAGGGAATTTGGCCTACGATACCATGCTGGTCAGACTCCAAACATAAAATCTAAAAAGTAAAACAATAATAACAAGGTTGTAATGGAAGTGTATCAAACACGTCCATGACTATAAGAAATGTTTCTGTAATCGGTTGAAAGGTAAGTAATAACAAACGATCATTTGGTCTGTCCACAAAACGGGACTTTTTTTGGCTAGTGACAACGGAACAGACAGCCTGAAAATGATACTGTACCATCAAGAACGAGACGTATGGTCATATTACGTATTGGTTTTATATAAAGACTAGCAACCCGCCCTCGCTTCGCTTCGGTTTCAGTCACCTTACCCGCGTAGTTCCCAATCCCGTGGCAATACCGGGATAAAATATAGCCTAAGTTACTCCCTGATATTATAGCATTCCATTGGTGAAATAATTTTTTAAATCGGTCCAGCCGTTTTGAAGATTACCCGGAACAAACAGACAGACAAAAAAATTGTAAAGTGATTTTTAGGCATATGTATAGTGCAAATAATCGCGTGAGCATGAAAAAGGCCGATTATTTTGACATTACAAACAGACACTCCAATTTTATTTATTAGTATAGTTTTGTTTTCTGTTACATTGGTTTTACATGTTTGCGTCGCAAATCTTTTACGACACCTGTAGTAAAGGAAAATGTACTGACTTGTTTATTACTCTATTACCACATGGAAGATTAATTTTATACTTCTCGGTTTCTTAGTTTCAAAATGACAAGAAAATAAAATGTAGCTTAAAGTATAGTAGATTTCCCATATATAACTAGAGGGCGTGTTTCTTGCTGTCAACCCGACTCAGTTGCCGTATATTTGTTGTTACTGAATGTAGTGTTTTTGTATCATATGCTGGCTATCCGCCTTTTAAGTAGAACACTAGCATCATATGTAGCTAAACATTATTTAACAGACAATTTAAATAATAAAATTCGAAAAAATCTTATAAAATTTATAGTCGCATGGCCTTTGCAGGTGTTCATAAGTAGCGATAATGTTTTACCCTCTATTAAAACAATTTGTAAGTCTATAAACTCCACGTTCGCGTAAAATATTAGAAAAGGTGTGGAAAATAGGCCTTCTTCCTGAGCATTTTATTCCATTACAATTTATCACCTCATTTAGCTCCGTGGAAAGCACTGTTCCGAGGTTTTAATGTGCTTGGATATGCTGAGTTACGCAAAAAATAAAATTCCCTTTCAATTAAACAACCTACTTATATTTACGAAACGCAGACTTGATGTTTTATATAATTCTTCCTTTAAACCTTTATTAAATGCAATCGCGTTGAATTGGCCTTCTGTTCTAGCCAGTTTTGGTAGAATAATGTTTATTCTTTCCACAGAATAACTGCCATCTAACAAGTGATGATCTCTTCATCCACAATATGCCAAATACTTGAAGGTACTGATATAACCTTCATACTCATGAAAGCAGCACCTTTAAGATTTAAAATATACATAACACTGAAAGTCAGAAATGTGTACCGAATAGGTCTACTCGGTACACATTGACAATGACAGAATAATAAGTTTTTTCATGCGCATAATAGGACTATAAGCACGATACTTATGCCTAAAAACTAGTAACAAAAATGTTAGTCTTTCTGTTTGACTGTTTGTTCTGGGTAGTCTTCAAAACAATGAACCGATAATGATAATAGTTTACTAGCAGCTAAATGTCTATATAAGGAACATATTAGGCTATATTTGATTCGGGTGTTCCTACGAGAACAGGAACTACAAGGGTGAAATCGAAGGCTATAGGTTATAGATCATTACGCTGAGACCAATAGAAGCGGAGCACTACTAAATAATGTTTAGAGACGGCTTATTTTTTTATTTTGAGAGCTTCTGCTGCGTGCGTTGCATAAACGGTTAAAGTTTCGCAAAAATCATATGTGACAGAATCGTATTATTTAAAAATATTTTTATCATTTACGTAAACAAAGTCGCGGGTTAAAGTTAGTATTCGCCAAAGTAATTATTCCACGCAGATGAAGTCGCGGGCTGAAGCTAGAAGTATTATAAAGCCATCACTACTTCGAGAGATACTTACTCTCAAAAACCCTAAGTAATGGACACACATGGATCACAGTACGAAGAGCATGATAAATTAGGTCAAATTGATAAACTAATTATCAATATAAAATTCTATGGTAGAATAAGCCAATTGCCTACCCAATTCGTACCTTAATAGCATTTTCGGTTAGATGGTCCGGTGAATACTTGAGTGTCGTGCAAAATCTCGTAAATTTGATAAGCCTTTTCGGTACGCCCGCGCGCCCCTCGGACTAAGGCTAATGGACCCAAATAAAAGTATTACGGGGTAATTCTTTTAAATGGTTCACCTGTTCAAACGATTCTAGAACGTTATTTAACGAGTCTTTAAATTTAATTTAAAATTACTCTTTAGATTTGTTATAACCTTTACATATAAAGGACATTGAATATCTGAAAAGGACAATTTAATTATTAATTTATCTTTATGAAAAGTTGAATTACATTTTAGAATACATATATAATTTTAATTTATTTTATCCTATCAACGCAGCTGTTGAACGTAGGCCTTTCTAAGGGTGAATAAAGTAACCACTACGCTTGAAAGGTAGGTTGACTATCGCAGTTGCTGTTATAAGTTGTTCAGAAGAATACTTATGTCCATTCCTTTAGTGCTGTCTTAGACAATCCGTTAAAGGGGTGAGGTGGGTAAGGGGGGCCAATATATTATATTTGTAATCCGAATTGGGGTTTTTTTCATTTAGTAAAAAAATGTCGAAGTCATTTAATTCCAGTTCGGAAGGAGGAGGAGGCCCGGACCCAATTCTCTTAGTTGATCCTTTAAAGGAGTGAGGTAAGTAAGGGGTGGTACAGATTATAAAAATGGTAAAATTCCTTATCCCTCACTACATGGAAAGTTTTTTATTTAATACTAGCTGACCCAACAGACGTTATTCTGTTCAAGTAAAATAAAAGGATTTTGTGCTTGAAATCGACAGCAGCGCAAGCTACTGGGTCCAATTATGAATATAAACAATTCTCAAATCCCCTTAAACACACACAAAAAATTTCATCAACATCGATCCGGTCATTTAGAAGGAGTTAAATGACATACACACGTACACAAGGAATATATAAAGATAAAATAAATCCGAATGACCCAGTAGGACGTATATGGTCTGAGATGACGAGGATGATAATTTTAGTCGTAGCATTCTAGAAAGATGTTATTCTTCTATCCAGAGGAGTAATATAGCAGCGGGGCTGGCCACCGAGGACAAGGAATCAGTACTAACGGTCAGTCTAATGGCAATAGACTTCAATAGAGAGGAAATACAGTAACTTATATTAGTATGGTAGCCTATAGTGGTAAGACCACATTGGTGACAGTCTTCTGTCCACATGATGTGCTGCTTATAAAAGCACGGCGCACGGCCCCATAGTAGTGGTGGTCGTTGAATAAACGAACAGTTTTTTTAGACTGTTTCTTTGCCGTGAACTAATAAACCAGTTTATAGTTGACTGATAAACATGTTTACGTATGAACGGCTTCGCGAAACGGTCGTCGTATCAACGAATAACATGAACGCGACGACTTGCAACTATTCGAAAGCGCCCGAATCGGCCCGAACTTGGAAGACGAGATGCGCGCGCGCTCGCACGGCTCGTTACGCTTTTTACCCGCCCCGCAAACCTCACCGCCCGTAGGCGTGAGTTGAGCCGAAATCATAACGCATAGATAGATTGATTGCAATTCATTGAACTCTGCTATCATGTGATGGGACTATCATTACATATTGAAGCGTCAATGTATATTGTACAATGAAACTGTTGTCTAATAAAATTCGTTGAAGTTTCGTTGTCCTTTACCAATGGACGATCAACGTACGTTATAATATAAACTAAACGTCTCGTCTTGTCTAAGCGTCTACGACGTAAACTAGTCGAAAATTAGACTGTTTATTCAACTAGTTTACCATCGACGATAAACGGTCTCGTTGCGTCGACTGTAAAATCGTCGACGACCCACTACTACCCCATAGGTTTATACCTATGGGGCCGTGCGCTACTACTCCGTCGCTCCGAATGGACTGGCCTGGTATACCCACCGAACCATAATTATTATTAGCTAATAAAAAAGGTTTTCCGTGTGGTGACGGAGTAGGAATACAATTCACCACTCCCTATCTTGCCCGTGGATGTCGTATAAGACGACTATGGGATGTAATGTGCACATAACATCTGTGTAAGAGAAGGAAAACTCGAAATGAAACCCTATACCAACATGTCTGACCAGCATGGTATAGTAGGTAAAATTCCCTCCAATTGTGGAGGAGGCCCGAGCCCAACAGTGGGACGTATGTGGGCTGCGGTGATGATGATGATGATGGTGAATAAAAAGGAGTAACATGCATGAGGGCTATTGGAATCAAGGAATCTATACCGGTAGTCCGTTCCACTGAACGGACCCTCCTCACCCACTGGTGAGGAGTGGAAATACTGCAGTCTATGGTGGCCTGTGTTCTTTAGTGACTATGAACGGAGTTAGTTGGGATCTAGCCTGTCCATAGCCAAAAAAGTTAGAAAAAATGAAGTAATAAATTAACTAGTCACAGTCGTGATGGACAGGTTCAGAAGAGTAAAGCGAGTACGAGATAAATGCAACATAGCAAATGGTAAGGAATTAGGTAAGATCCTAGGAACAACAACAATGTTTCTTATTTAAATTCTATATCAACAATCCAAAGTGATGTAGATAACCAGATCTGTCTAACTTCAAATAAACAAACAACTTTATGAGATAAACAGATTTGTAGTAGTACATCGTAAGAGAAATGCTTACAGAGATTTTCAGAGGTTTTTACAAGTGGATTTGTGAGGATATACTGTTTAAATATTTTAACATACATTTTTACTATTAAAACTATTCCTATAGACAAATCATTGAACGGTGTTTTGATATTAAGTGATAAAAAATTGCGCTATTAATATTTAAAACATTATTTCTTTATACTCATAGATTTTTCTTACATCTATTATCTGCAAACCAAAGAGAAACCGATCTACTATAATTAATCTAGTTGTATGACATTTTTTAATTAGTATAGATATCAAATCTTATATCTTTAAACGAGCAATTCTTGTATATATATATATATATATATTCAGGATCTCAGAAACGGCTCCAACGATTTTGTTGAAACTTGGCATACTAGAGGATTCGGGTCCAAAAAATCGATCTAGCTAGGTTTTATTTATAGAAAATGTTCTTTTGTCGGTGTTTTTAGCATAACAATAAATGACATTAAATTTTAAAAGAATATGAATTCTAATTTCGTTATAAACGTCAAGAGTTACGGTAGCTTAGTTGGGGGAACGGCTGGTTTTAATTTTGAGTTTTGTAGCAACCAAAAACAGCGTCGGTTCGAATCTCGGTGTTATTATTATTCTCTTTTTGTAATTTTTTATATAATTTTTATTTTTTATTAATATATATCTAAATAAATTCTACAAAAATATTCCGAGCGAAGCTCGGTCAACCCGATATTATATCTTAACAGCTTAGAATTTATTTAGCAAATCATTAAATTTGAATACACAAAGTACTAATCTTACATTATTTTGCCGTGATTCTAGATTGCCAAGCAAGATAAAATTATTTTTCAGGCCGCTAATAGAAATATTTTTAATGATACTTAGAGCTCGTATTGGCTGTAAGGTAGTACTTGAAAAAATTACACAGTGATATTCGAAACAAAGATACAGTCACTTATATTTATATTCAAAAGTTTTTATCATCATCATCTCGGCCTACTTTTAAATCCCACTGTTTAGCTCCAGGTGCCTCCACAATGGGAGGGAAAGTGACCAACTATACCACGTTGGTCAGACGTTGGCAAAGGGTTTTGTGTCAACTTTTCCTTCTCTTATATAGATATTGTCTGTATGATCTGTCCATGTGGTGACGGAATAAGAATACAATTCACCACTCCCTATCTTTCCTGTGGTCATAAAAGACGACTAAGGGATATAATAAGCATAGAACATCCATGTA
The DNA here is from genome assembly GCA_032191425.1 of Lymantria dispar. Classification (NCBI taxonomy): domain Eukaryota; kingdom Metazoa; phylum Arthropoda; class Insecta; order Lepidoptera; family Erebidae; genus Lymantria; species Lymantria dispar. The sequence continues at coordinate 21,229,227 of CM063452.1, read as the reverse complement.
AGAGAAGGAAAACTCGAAACAAAACCCTATTCCAACACGTCTGATCAGCGTGGAATAGTAGGTCAATTGCCCTCCCTTCATGAAGGAGGCCTGAGCCCAGTAGTGGGACATTTATAGGCTGACATGATGACATAGATATTATCTGCATCTCATATCTCTTAGTCGTTTTTTAGGATACGTACGGCTAAAATAGGGAGTGTTGAATTACATTCTTACTCCGTCACCACACGGGGTTTATGTCGCATCATAATAAAATGTAATAGCAGTAGGTAAATGACCCTTGATTTTCTTGTCACCGAAATAAAGGAATGGGTGGCCTAGTTGCCTGGTTAATGCGATGAGGTTTAATAGAGTGGGGCCATGGGCACTAAGGGGGCCCCACTCTGCCCTTGTGTCGTTCCAGGTGATATGAACAGAGTGTAAATAGGCGTATATGTCAAAGAAATTAACATGGTAAATATTTACGGTAGAGTTTAGTTTAAAATTGAATTCGTTATTTTCATGCAAAACATCTTGTAATTTCAAAGTATTGAGGAAGAGCTAGAGAATATGTACGAACTTCTGCAGCTTGTTGCTTGAAAGTTTCTGAAATTAAAATACCTATTTTAATTAAAGTGTTACTGATAGTATGCCGACTTGAAGAACACAATTTAGAATATTTTAAGTGTTAAAGTAGAACATAGGCACTTTTCGTTCAGTAATGGATATGCCTAAATTGTTTGAATTTGTTTACAGAGTTGCAGTATTTACCTGTATATTGTAAATGTTTTTTAAAGTAACTTTTTTAATAACTATGGGTAGCTGTAGTACATAAAGTTTGTACAAATTTGATACCTACATAACAATTTTAATTACGTCTGACTTTTTTATGAGCTTAGTATGAGTATTTGTATAGTAGTCCTCATTCCTTCTTAGTAAGACGAACCTCCATCAGGTGGCATAATGAAATGTTAAATATTAGATGCATACCTATGCCTGATGCCGCCCTGGCCGAGGCCGCGGGTGACTGGACCAGGGATTAGTCTATATGACCAGCATGGTAGGTCAATTTACCACCCTTTATGGAAGATGTTAGAGTCCAGCAAACGTACTTATATGAGCTGTGATGATAATGGTACAGAAATCCAAAAATAGGCACTAAATCTCATAAAAAAAATTCAACATGTTAATCAGAATATGAATCCAATACCTTAAAAATGATCACGTGTAGCACTAGATTTAAAAAAAATAATAAATAAACATCTCAAATTATGCAACCATTGAAAGTATTATTACATTAACTAGTACATATTCTAATGTAGCATCATTGACTTTTGTATTTATTTTATTGTTAGTTCAATGAAATAACTGCTTTGCGGTTTTCTGAATTTACAGTTAATACGGTTCCATTAGCATGCATTGAGAAGAATTATTTGGCGCTCTGTCGGGCGGTCTCCTTTGCTTTAATTTTTTTTTTTATTTCAAACGGTGGCAAACTAGCAAACAGTACACCTGATGGTAAGTGTTGCTGCCGCTCATGGACCTCTACAAGGCCGCTGCCTACCGCGAAGAAATTGAAGGGAGTGTGAATGCGTGCATTGAGGCTCGGTGATATCAAGGGCACCACCAAAACCCTCCACACGCAAACACCCTCAGAAAATTGGGCTTCCGGCTCTCTCGCTCACCGAACGAAGCGCAATAACAAATCACTACTACTCAGACGTCGATTTTCTGCGAGAGTGTGGTACTGCCCCGGACGGACAGGCCCGCGGCTGTAGACAGATAACTGTCGACAGTGTGGTCCTACCACTCCAATTATATTAATTAAATAATTGTATTAATTAATTGTATTAACAAACAGAAACCATTCAATTTTTGAGTTATGTGCGAGAAAATTATATCAAATATTAGATATACAAATGTTCTTATATTCAGAAAAAAAGAGGTATGAATCAATTGCATCGCCAGCTGATAAAGATTATAAACCAACCAGACATTTTCACCCAAATAAAAATGAGCAACGCCAGCCAGTCCGTGTGGATTTTTTTTATTACCAACGGTGGCAAACGAGCAAATAGTACACCATAAGTGTTGTTGCCGCTTATAGACCTTTGCTAGGCTGTTGCCTATCGTGAAGAAAGTGTAGGAAGTGTGAATGCGTGCAATGAGGTTCAGTGAAATTAAAGGCATCACCAAAACCCATCATACGCAAACACCCTCAGAAAATTGGGCTGCCGGCTCTCTCGCTTACCGAACGAAGCGCAGTAACAAATTTCTACTATTTACACGTCGATTTTCTGCGAGAGTGTGGTACTACCCCGGACGGGCCGACCTTCAGCTGTAGACAGACAACTGTCAACAGAGTGGTCCTATCACTACAGGTGATGGAGTATCATTTATCACCCTCTTTCTTGAAATTGTGTGTTTACATCCAATAATCAATTCTTAGTATTCTTACGGAAAAAGGTTGACCATACACAATGGTCAAGCCTTTTCCGTACTAATCAACTTTTTTTCGTCAACATACGAAGAGTAATGAGATAGATACGTAATATAATTTGTAAGTTAATATAGCTTATATAATAGCCCAAAGACATAGTGATGCAGAGTATTAAATAAATATTAGTGAGCCAACATATATTTCCACCTAAATAAACAGAAATGGTTAATATTATTACTTGTGCAAAGAAGGAAAATTTTCCGCTCAACAAACCCTACACAGTTACTTATAATTATATAGAAACAGGATAATTAAGGAGCCATATTTTGCTCGGATGTGCCGAGAGCGTCGAGGTCCTAGGTAAAGCCTTAATGTAAGATTCGATTTGAAATTCTCCGCTCAGGGATGAATAATTTTTTTATTGGAAATAGCTGAAATATTCGCAGCTTCTGAAGTTTTTACGGTATTTAATTTAATGAAAAATATTCCTGTTCGTTTAGGCTTTGCATAAAAATAGAGATGTGAGTTTTATATGGTAACTAGTTTTACCCTGATTTCGTCCACGTGGAAATCATGTATGATAGAGGCAAACAGAGAAAGTTTTGCAGTGTGTTTGAGGTCATCCGGTCATTTAATGAATAAATTCTTTTCAAAGTTCTCGTACTTAATTTGAAGAAAGTGGATGAAGCTGTTTTTTTTTCTCATACATGTTTTTCAAATTGTTTACTCTTTCTGTTTTTTTTTATGAAACCTTATCTTAGTGAGTTTCTATATTATAAAAAAAGAACCCAAAGCGCTCATGAGGACTGCCGACAGAAGTGAAAACTTGAGACTATGGACAAAAACAGTAGTTACATTTGGATATACAAATAAATTTATTGATCTTGAATTAAAATTGGTTAATCCGAAGTTTTACATTAATCTAGTTTTGAACTCTATCGCCGCAGATATAATGACTATATCCTATCCAATATCATTTGAAACTTCCATATCGTTTCCTGTTACGGGTTTGGATATATTTTCATTTCAAATATCCGATAGTTTCGACTACAAAGCTTCAGAACATCCCTAATGAATATAATTTAAAGCAGTCCGCACCATTTTTCCGTGTGGAGTAAGAATACGATTCACCACTCCCTATCTTGCCCGTGAATGTCGTAAAAAACGACTGTGGGATATAATATGCATATAACATTTGTGCAAACTCGAACTGAGAAGGAAAACTCGAAATAAAACCCTATATCAACATGTACGACCAGCATGGTACAGTAGGTCAAATTCCCTGCCATTGGGGATTAGTTCCAAGCCCAACAGTGGGACTTATGTGGATTGCGATGATGATGATGATGACAGACAAATTTTCAAGAAATTTGATATCAAGAATTAAGAAGAGCAATGAAAAATTACATACATAGGATATGTTTAAACCAAAGCGAAATTGTGTAATTAGCCTTTCCATTCCAGATGTTCCATTTGCACAGAAAATAGATTAAAAGAGCGTTATGAGCAAGCAACAGACATCGTTATATTTATTTTATTACATAGCTTTAGATAAAATCTACATTTGTAAAGGTACTGTATCCATACTGTCCTTTTCTCTCATCCTTATGAGAGAAAAGGACAATTTAGAAACAAAAACATTATTATTTAATTAAATTTCAATGTTTGTGAAAATAATACTATATAATATGTATTCACATTTAGTATTATAGCGCTTTTTGCTCAAAAACAATGTTAAAATCTCCGATGTTTTTTTTGGTGTATTTATTTATAATGATTTCTGATATTTACACTTCTAATACGCATTGCAAATAATTTTATTTTCACGGAATTTATTGCGTTTGATTGCCCAATATTTCGAACACAGTCCGCCCGTGACCATGAAAGTTGTAAATTCAAACATAACCGCGATAAAATCCGTAAATACAGTTTTATTTATTTATGTTTAAAAATACACGATTTATCAAATAACTTAAACGAGACTCTAATATCTTTTATTAATTATAGATCAGTTAATATTAATATTATGATAACATACACTTTTTTTTTTTTGAGTTGGGCTGCGGTCGGCGCACTTCCGCACCACTCCATCCGAGGCGACAGAGGGGCGTAAGCACGCACACCCGTAAACCATCCGTGATACGTCGCCTTTGTCGTTGGACTGACCACCGGAGTAGAGTGAATTCAACCCAAGGTGAACCGCAGTACCAAAGTTTGTATGAGGACACAAAATTCAACGATTTTCTTTAATATTTGCATAAATACTCTTCCTTCATCATTTGTTTCATCATTTCAACCCTTATACATCCCACTGTTGGGCGAGCCCAACGAGGCTCGAGAGCCTTCTCCATTATGAGAGGGAAAATTACCTACTATACCACGCTGGTCAAACATGTTGCCATAGGTTTTAGTTTCGAGATTTGTAGTAATACTTGCGTAAACATCAGGAATCATTTTATAATTGCATATAACATATGCAAGAGAAGAAAACCTTGACAGACCAGCGTGGTATAGCAGATAAATTTCCCTTCTATTGTGGAGTAGGCTCGAGCAAGGCAATGGGAGGTTATGAGCTAAAATGATGATGATGATAATTCACATTCAGTCTAAAAACAAGAATTTGTGAGAATAGAAAGAACGTCTTTCTCGCTAAATAGTTTAGCTATCTGTAGAACCAACGTAATATACGGCAATTTGAGTATGCCTCATAAAATACGAGTAAAACTTGTAAGAAAATAATCACGCGACCGAGATTAATGTCTATTTCAATTTAATCACTGAATATTTCAATTACGAGCTCTAATTCAACTGTACATACGGTGAATTTATCCGTGATGTGGTTAAGTCTCATTCTGTCGGCGTTATCTCCGCCCACAATAAGAATATTTCCCATTGAGCTGGTTCAATGAAGTATGAACTGGATAACATGAATGCTTTTACGCCTAACAATAGTAGGTTGTTTCCTTAAGGTATGAACACAATGTAGAATATTTAGAATGTAACTGTTACATAATAGATATATTTTGTAATTATTATGTTTTACAAAAATAAAATATTTAATATTGTGACGGTATCCCAGTGAGATAGATCTAAGATCGCAGCAAAGATTTCTTCAGTTTGGATTCATGTGGCGTAATGAATATCATATATTTTTTAAGACTTCTGAAGGAATGAATATTTAGGACCGCGCGATGAAAGACCGACGTCCTCCTCGAGGGGGGGGACGTCAGTCGATGGGAGGGTACTCCTCAAGGAGTATTCCGTCGGGCTGACCACTGACGTCAAGTCACCCTGCTCCGGTGGTCGACGAAGGCGACGTGTCGCGCGGGTGGGTTACGGTTGTGCGTGCTTACGCCCCTCTGTCGCCCCGGACGGAGTGGTGCGAGGAGCGCGCCGACCGTAGCTCACCCACGATAAAATTCAATGAATATTTTATCTTCGAAAATTTTGATAGACGTATAATTAAGAGTTAGTTAAGGGTTATAATTAAGAGTTAGTTAAGGGTTAATCGAATATTAAGAATAATTAATTGAGCATTGCGCAACGATTCATGCTCCTTGGATTTCAACCCAGCACATCTCAGAATCCTGTGAGATCGATGTAAAACTGTTATTTTTTTCTCTCTATGTAAAATCTGTTTAGTTCTGATTTTGGATCGTTTGATGTTTTTAACATTTTACAGCGTTCATGGTCACGGGCGTAACATGAATCAGTCCGCTTGCGACCATGAACGCTGTAAAGTATTCGAAACGTCGGGCAAGCAAAAATCATATACAAACGCGACAAAATCTATAAAATAGTTTTATTTATAATATGTAATACTCGCGTAAACATCAGAATTGATTCTGTTCAGTTCTGATATTTTGACAGTGAATAAAATCAGTGAAAAAAATCGCAAAGAAACCTACATATTTAAGAAATTTTCCCTAACATAATGTAGTCATTGTATTCATAAACTAATGTTCTATAATTTTTTTTTTTTTTTTTTTTATGGGTGGGCTATGGTAAGCGCACGCGCGGTCCAGTTCATCCGGGGCGATAAAAGGACGGCGTGCGGGCCCATAACCCACTCGTACCCACGTCACCTCGTTGTTGGGCCGACCACCGGAGCAGATGTGACTTGTCGTCAGTGGTCGGCCCAACGGAATACCCTTTCGGGTAACCTCACCTCTCGACGCCTTGGGACGTCGGTCGCCGTCGCGCGGTCAGCCTCTCCGCGGGTGAGGGACAATTCCCCGGTCCGATCACCCGCGGCCTCGGCTAGGGTGGCATTAGGCGCAGATACTCGCGCCTGCGCCGCCCGAGTCGCCGGCGGCGGAACGTGTCGCCGAATAGGAGCTCTACTCGCACACGATCCGTCGCCTCCTTCCGTGAGATTACGGCCTCACAGAAGGCGGCGACCGCGTCCCAGTTCCTGACGCTGACGAGCATCTCCCTGGCGATGGTCGGCAGCGCCAGGTCGGCACCGATAATTGCGACGAGTTCACGGCGATCCCCTTCCCATGCAGCACACTCCTCGAGCGTGTGCTGCGCCGTGTCCTCGTCGCAACTGCAGTGGTGGCAGGACGGTGTGCTCTCCCTCCTGACAATCTTGTGCAGGTACTTCCCGAAGCAACCGTGCCCCGTCAGCACCTGCACCAGTCGGAAGGAAAGCACCCCGTGCGTCCGCTCCAACCACTCCATCAGCACCGGTCGAGGCCCTCCCGACGGTCCTGACACCGTACTGAGGACTCTCCAGTCGGACTGCCCAACGGGCAATGACTTCTCGGCGGGCGTCGACCCGCCAGGCGGTGATCTCTTTGATGGAGACCATGCCACCGCGGGCGCGCATCTCCGACACCCGCCGATAAATGTCGGCGAGCATCTCCGCCTCCAGGTCCCACGGGGAAGTTCCGGCCAGGAGGCACGCTGCCTCCGTCGCCACCGTGCGGTAACCCCGTATGGCCCTGATCGCCATGACCTTCTGTGGTCGCCACAGGAGGGCTCTAAGACGGACAGTCAGTCAGACGGTCAGGGACCCCGCCCACACCGGTGCACCATACAGGGCCATCGACTGCATCACTCCCACGTACAGTGGTCGGCACGTAGCACTGGGTCCAATAGCAATGTTCTATAGATACTAAAAAGTTTCAGTGATAAAGCATCAAGTTTTATTACTCTAATAATGCTTGACGTCTGATTAAAATGTTTTTATAATATATGAAATGTGTCTCTTAATTAGTACTAAGCATGTATCATGGCATATCGGCGGACCCTTCTAATTCGGATATCACATTTATAATTTCTCATGGGAGGGTTAATCCATTAGCATGATAATATTATTATGCATATAACTTTAGATGGTTTTCAATAAAATGTATATGGAGTTGTTAATCTATATGTCTCAATCACGTAAGCTACACTAAATGTATTAGCTAAAACAAGATTTTATTTTCTATTAAATTATTGTAATATTTCTTAGAGAAAATGAATAATTCGCGCTATTATCTCTTTCGTGCTATTATTTTCTTTTTATCCGTGTTGTGACGGAATAAGAATACAATTCTATAAAAGGGAAGGAAAACTTGAAATTAAACCCTAAGACAATCTACCTGACCAGTGTGGTATAGTAGGTCAGTTTCCATCGCATTTTGGAGGAGGCACAAACTCAGCAGTGGGACGTATATGAGTGTGAACTGTGATATATTAAGTACTAGCAACCCGCCCTCGCTTAGCTTCGGTTATAGGTTATAGTGGTATTACCCGCGTAGTTTCCGTTCCCGTGGGAATACCGGGATAAAATATAGCCTAGTTTACGCCCTGATATTATAGCTTTCTATTGGTGAAAGAATTTTTGAAATCGGTTCAACCGTTTTGAAGATAAATGACGTAAGTATAAATAGTATAAATGCTAGTGTTATTTTTGGGGCTCTCTTAAAGGCTTTTTTAGTTTTGGGAAGCATGTGTACCTATTGTTAACCAATACTTTAAATTTAAGTAAAATTTATTTTAGTAAAATATTTAGCTTGTGGTTGTCCCTAATTGAGGAAGCACAAGACACATAATCCTTGTGATTATATACTTTGTACGTTGATGATCCTAAAATGTTTATATTTATTTAATTAATTATTTAAAGTGGAGTCCATTTGCAGTAATTATTTTCGTAAAATACGACAAATAAAATTATTTAGCCTATTATAGCCGTACTATATTTATACATCATGTTCTCAAAATAACAGGTATAACGACATAATATTCTTTCATCAGTAAATAAATCGCATTCAGGATATATATCGACAGCACAGATGGCGTAGTGGTTAAGATGTGGGCCAGTGTCACGGCTTCGAATCCCACGCAGAACATCACTGTGCGATCCACAAAGTGTTGTTCTGATTAGGTCCCTTTTGGGTCCCTTTAATTATAAGTTTGTAAAGTCCCCTCCCCCCTTCCGCGTGGTGACGGAGTAAAAAATACAGTTCACCACTCCCTATTCACCACTCCCTATCTTGCCTGTGGATGTCGTAAAAAACAACTATGGGATATAATATGCCAATAGCATCTGGGCAAGAGAAGGAAATCTCGAAATGAAACCCTATACCAACATGTCTGACCAGCTTGGTATAGTAAGTCGAATTCACTCCCATTGTGGAGGAAGCCCGAGCCCAACAGTGGGACGTATGTGGGCTGCGATGATGATGATAAAAGTTTCCTCGCAATACAAGGATTATTTCCTTAAGGCAGGGAGTTCTCTTAAAGAAAAGGGTTTTACCAAACGGAGTTATCATCATCACCCTGCTCTTAGTTAATGTGTTATGTGGGCTAAGTTTATAATAAAAAAATATTTATTTTTATAAATAATTGCTTTAATTTCGATAGTTAAGTGAAGAGATATTGTACACTTACCTTATGTTAGCATATCAGTAGGTACGTATTACTTATATTTTATTACTGAGTAAAATCTACAACGCTAATATATTTATACGCATTATATTAAGTAAAGTTTTTTTTGTATGTTCCCCTATATTCTTGTGAAGTAACAAAACTAATTATTATTTCCTTTCCCACAAGTGATGTAAGTGATGACTTAGTGACATAAGCAGAACAGTATAAGTAAAAAGAAAACCAAAAAAATAACTACATAACTAGTCTATATAGTTTACTGGTGGGAAAACACTGTTGACAGTTGTCTGTCTACAGCCGCGGGCCGGTCCGTCCAGGGTCACATCCACACTCACGCAGTAAATCGACGTCTAAGTAGCAATTTGTTGTGCCGACCTGACGCTGCCGGCCATCGCTAGGGCGATGGTCGACAGCGTCGGGAATTGGGACGCGGTCGCAGCCTTCTGCGAGACAGCGATCTCGCAGAAGGAGGCGGCGGATCGCCTGCGCGAGGAGCGCAGCCTCGATGAGGAAATCCGTCGCCGGCGAATAGGGCGGCGCAGGCGCAACTACCTGCGCCTCATGCCGCCCTAGCCGAGGCCGCGGGTGACGTGACCGGGGATTAGTCCGTCACCCGCCGAGAGGCCGACCGCGTGAGAAAAGGCCGACGTCCTCCCCGTGGGGGGGGGACGTCGGTCGATGGGAGGGTACCCCAAGTAGGGGGTATTCCGTCGGGCCGACCACTGACGACAAGTTAACTCTGCTCCGGTGGTCGGTCCAACGACGAAGGCGACGTGGTTTTTGGGTGGGTTGCGGGAGTTGCGTGCTTAAGCCCCTCTGTCGCCCCGGACGGAGTGGTGCGGAGGCGCGCCGACCGCAGCCCACCCACAAAAAAAAAAAAAAAAAGTAGCAATTTGTTACTTATTGTTCTTTGTTCGGTGAGCGAGAGAGCCGGAAGCCCAACTTTCTGAGGGTCCTTGCGTGTGGTGTGGTTTGCAGATGCCTTTAGTTTCACCACAGTATAGTCATCTATCCAGTAATGTATCTCGGCCGTAACCTTGAATTAAATGCCTAAACGTAAACATGTGATAGGGCTGCCCGCCTCCAGCATTTTAATTATATTTGCCTACTTTGTGTTTCCATTTAGTTTTGTATATACTTTTCTTATATAAACAAATAAAATACTTTGTGAATTGAATAGGAAGTGTTCAATAAGAATGCGTGTTGATTTTTGATTGGTAGTTTTAATAAAAAAAAAACATGTTTATGTTTAAATAACAAATCAGTCTACAAATTTAAATTATCTAGTGACAGACAGACGGTCAAATTATTTTTTTTAGTACTATTCATACACATAGTACAATAAACATATATTATTAATAATAAAATACCACGTCTTTACTTTGAATTATATAAACTAACAAAACAAAATACATTATGAGTTTTAATACAAGCGTACGGTAACATGATTCATGAACCGCCTATAACTACGTATTTCACTCGTGTCAATCACTTTATTCACTTTATTTATTAATCCAGACAACTTTTTTTCGGGAGATAAAAGGAAATTAAAACGACACACATTATGTACCGACACACATTACTAGTAAGTAAAATTATTTTAAAATCTTACCTTTCAGAGTTTCCAGGTAATCTAAAAAAGTTATCTCTGGATTCGTTATTGACGAATTCATGCAAGCAAAAACAGCACAATATACCCTACTTGTCATATTAAATATGTGTATAATTATGTATTTTAGTGAAAAATTCGCGCTGTTATTGTTAAAAAAACAACACACCGTTCGTTCACTGCAGCACAGTCGCGACTGTCTATATGCCGAGCGCATGCCGAGATCGAGGCGCGTAGGTATAGCTCGCGTTTCGTCCGTTTGTATGAAGTTGGATTACTGGTAGATTATATTACCGTGGTTTCACCGAACCTCATTGCACGCATTCACACTCCCAGCACTTTCTTCACGGTAAACAGCGGCCTAGCGAAGGTCCATAAGCATAAGTGTACTGTTTGCTCGTTTGCCACCATTTGCAAAAAAAAAAATTCTCCTATAGTGACAGTTTGAGAATACAATATTTCGTCTTACCCTTACTCATCAGTGGCCGTCTTAAAATGTGTTTAAAGGAGTACCAGTGAAATGCAACAGTGTTCTCCTGAAAGATTTATTATAATTGTAGCTATCGATTCGTATAGTTTTGTAATATAGTAGATTACTATGTCATCTAGATGTGTATGCAAAAGCTATTAATGACATATGTGTTTAAATATACGTAAGTATTAGCAACCCGTCTTCGCTTCGCTTTGGTTTCAGTTGCCTTACCCGCGTAGTTCTCATTCCTGTAGGAATACCGGAATATATTAATAGCCTATGTTACTCCCTGATATTATAGCGTTCCATTGGTGAAAGAATGTTTGAAATCGGTTCGGTGGTTAAAGCGTGAAAGCGTAACAAACAAAAAAACTTAATATCGCATTTATAATAATATCAGGTTGACCGAGCTTCGCTCGGAATATTTTTATAGAATTTATTTAGATATATTAATAAAAACTAAAAATTATATAAAAAAATTACAAAAAGAGAATAATAATAACACCGAGATTCGAACCAACGCTGTTTGGATGCTACAAAACTCAAAATTAAAACCGGCCGTCCCCCAACTGAGCTACCGGAACTCTTGATATTTACAACGAAATTTAAATTCATATTCTTTTAAAATTTAATGTCATTTATTGTTATGCTAAAAACACCAACAAAAGAACATTTTCTATAAATAAAACCTAGCTAGATCGATTTTTTGGACCCGAATTCTCTAGTATGCCAAGTTTCAACAAAATCGTTGGAGCCGTTTCCGAGATCCTGAATATATATATATATATATACAAGAATTGCTCGTTTAAAGATATAAGATTAGTAAGTAAGGATTCGTGAGTATATGTGAATCTAAATTTCTCATTCACTTTTTTTTTGTAATTTCCGCTCATATTTATCCCAACTCATAACCTCTCATACACATCATATACGTGCTCGGCTCGAGCGTTCTTTGCAATGAGAGGGATATTAGCCTACTATGCCACGCTGGTTAGGTGAGTTGGCATACCATTTTATTTCTTCTATGCTTCTCTTGCATAGATGTTACCTGAATATTATAATCCTTTAGTCGTCTTTTATGATACCTACAGGTGAAGGAGTAGTGAGTTCAAAATTGCTGTGTATTTACTAGATGATTGTTTAAGTGATTTACTGAATTTTACATATATTTGGATATATTACTGTACGTTACATAGGACTTCACAATTATATAAGCGTAAATTGTACTCAGAATCAGAACAACTATTTGTGTTATATTGTACCATGAATCGCATGGGACTAATCTCACCACACATTCCCACCATTGTAACTCAACCAGGATTCATAATAGCCTCCATAAATGAAATTGCTGTTTGACCGACAAGCAGTTACGGGAAATCATTCTAATTATCTTGGAACCTACAACAAATTTAATTAGAAAAGTTGAACAGGAAGAATTGAAAGAGCTTGATTCCATTTCCTCTTATGCAATGCCGGAGATAGGGAGTAAAATGCACTAGTGAGTCAATAAACAAGAGGATATGCAGCGACGAGACGCGTAGCCGCACAGCACTAAGGGATATGGGAGAGCTTGAAGGCGTCTATATACCGTAGACCACATATAGGCATTTAATTTAATCTACCGAATTTGCAAGACCTCAGTAATAAGTATATAAAAATATGTAGTATATTATGATGTATATATACTCAATAAATATACACAGATAGCCACAGATGTCCTCATAGATCATGGTAGAGCAGATATCATCACAGCTCGTGGGGGTCTCTGTCTAAAGCTATTCTTTTATACATTTAATCAACCTTTTCACTAAACACCATATAAAAATGATCTTAATAGTAAATTGAACGCTTGATATTTAATATATGAGATTAGGCATTAAGCTACTACTTCCCATTTATGCAGCTAAAAGGAATCTTTAAACGATCTTTCAAAAATTTGTGTACGTCTCGTTCTCTTTAACTTTCTTTATTTAGCTAATACTTATAATTAACATTGTTAGGCATAAGTTTCCTTTCATAATAAAAGAGAAATAGATCAACAAAAAGCACGCTAGTCAAACGATATAGAGTAATTGATATAGTGTTTTATTTCTAGTTTGCCTTCCCTTGCAGTGATGTTATTTGCTTACGTATTTAAATCATCTACGAACTCATGTGTCTGAAATGTTATATTCATACATATATATTGAGTATGTAAATTGATGATTTAATTGATACTAATTATATTTTGTGATAATAATATAATTAATTAGTAGCATCGTACCTTTTAATTTGCCATTAATATATTATTATTATCGTTAATATAATGATATATTTTATCAAGCGTAAGGCTTAATTAAATTTGCTCAGTCGACTGAAACTGATTTGATTACTGATTTGATTACTGATGTGATTACTAATTTAAGCTTCCAAGAAAAAAAATCACAAAAATAGACTTATATTCACTCAATATCGAGACTAGCAATTAGGTAGGAAGACCGATAAACTTAGGAGGGTATTTCATCGGGCAGACCATGGAGGACAATGAACTAATGAACGGTACCGGTGTACCGTTCATTAGTCGGGTCGGCTCAACGATGAAGGCGACGAGCTACGGTGGGTTATGAGACCACGCACCGCCTCTCCGTCGCCCCAAATGGAGGCGGATGGCAGGTGCGCTGATCATAGCCCAACCAAAAAGGGTGCACTTCCCTTTACAACATTTAAATTTTTAAACTTCATTTTAGATATTTTGATTACGGTACGTATAGAAATGGATAGTTAGTTTTAATTTTAGTATCTACCTGCTTAGGAGGAAAATAAGTATATAATTATGTATCTATACCAATAAATAAAATTGGAGTGTCTGTTTGTAATGTCAAAATAATAGGCTTTTTTCATGCTCACACGGTTATTTGCACGATACCTATGTCTAAAATAGCAATTAAAAATTTTTTGTCCGTCTGTCTGTCTGTCTGTTTGTTCCGGGTAATCTTCAAAACGGCTGGACCGATTTCAAAAATTCTTTCACCAATGGAAAGCTATAATATCAGGGCGTAAACTAGGCTATATTTTATCCCGGTATTCCCACGGGAACGGGAACTACGCGGGTAAAATGACTATAACCTATAACCGAAGCGAAGCGAGGGCAGGTTGCTAGTTAAAAATAATATCTATCTACGATGAAATCTCAAGCAAATATGTACATATAAAACATGAACAGTACTAGAACACGCAATATCCTAACTAAAGTTGTCTGGTTCTAAGTGATAATTAAAACGTATATCTCATACGCCTATCATGAATATGCAAAGATACTGAAAGGCATAGGGATACACGTGAACAAAAAGAGAAGTGGGTTGAAACGATGGAATAAATTATAAGACAATTTCCGTTGCATATGAAAGAGAGTGCTAATTACTTATGTAGGCGTTCGTGTCTTGTATCTCAGTTGGTTATTAAGTTAAAAAAAATAATGCTAGTTTCTTTTCATTTTATTTTTCTTAGAACATACCACACAAAGAAAAATCGCGAAATATTTAACAAATATTCAGTTAATTTATGTTTATAAAAATAGAATTCAAAACCCGTATAATCAAAAGCATAAAAGTGTTTTCCTATGAAAAATATCATTTCAAATTCGTGTAAATATAGCTACGCAAAAAAAAAACGATGCTGTTTGTAAAACTAATATAATCATTTTCTGATAAAACTTATCAACTAAAAAGAAAGTAGTAACATGTAGGTAGGTATTTTATCGAATAATATAATTCTACTGATGGAAACCATAATTATATACGTTTTATTTTGGCGCTTGTTATTTTTTTATTATTATAAATCATTCATTTACTTTCCTCGTGGTGACAAAATAATTTAGCATTCCTTATCTTGCCTATGGGTATTGTAAAAGACAATTAAGAGATACGAGTATATACATAACACCAATATACAGAGTGTATTAGGTTATGGAACAACTATTCGAGTATATTACAGTTTAACGGTCATAGATCGTAATTAGAATGTATATTACACAAAAAACAATGTAACATAAAAGTTATAGTGATTTCAAATATGTGTATCTAAGAGTCTACGCCTTAAATGTTACATATTATGTAGGCATGTACAGACAGGATACATGTAGGCCTGTAAAGCTTCGTCAGTATAAATAGGTACGAATTGCGCAAACGCTTCAATGGTAGCATAAGTACTAAGGCACCTCATTAACCGTTGGCCGATGACCATCGGCCAATCAGCTAATTTAAAGCAAAGTTTGTCTTGCTTAATGCCAACTTAATCATTGTTTTATTCAATTTCCTATGAAAATTTAGTACGAATATGTTGCAGATTAAGTATCACTGACTTTATACATTTCAATCAGATTTACACGGAAAAGCCATGACAAAATTGATAACTTTACATGTCTCTAATTCATTAACGGATCGATATTTTTTTTTTAATTTTTTTCATGGGTTCCTACCATCTTTGCCTCACTCCGCAAGAAAAGCAAATCTCGAAATAAAACCCTAACCAATCTGTCTAACCAACCTGACTCTACAAGAGATTATTATTTATAAATTATCACGTATTTTGATATTAATGAAACAATATAATTACGATGTTCAAATAAAATCGTAGCTGAACCGAATAATCTACAGCACGAATATAAATTGAATCTTTGTTAAATTAAGACAGATAATTTGCTTGGAGGATAATCGCAAACTGCAAAATTTGTTAGCGTTGCTTTACTAAAGAAAATACGTACAACCAGTTTTCGAGAAGTCATTTAAACAAATGAGTTTAATTGCGTTTTATTGTGAGTTAAAATAAAATATAATTTGTGTACGCCGCACGTGTAAACATGTGGTGCCGGAGTCAGAATTTCATGGTCTACTAGCCCTTGGTTTTCCATGGGTGATGGTATAAGAAGACTAAGGGATTCGATGAGATAACTTCACTGCAAGAGAAAGATAACTGGTAATGTCTATGCTAACACAGCTGACCGGACGGACTCATTTGACTGTTTAATAGCTCGATTTCCCTCCCACTATGAAGGAGGCTCGGAGCTCAGTGGAACATATATGAGTTGAGATAATAATGATAATGATGATCTCATACAAAATAAATCATACAAACAAAAACAGTATATTTTTTTAATATAGATCATTTTGTTCTTGTACTGGCAATAAATTTCTACCAAAATGTAGGTCAAAATCTAATAACTAATTCTGTAGCGAGTAGATATTAATCTCTGTAATAACGATGACTTGTTTGACTGTGACCATGAAGGCTATAAAGTGTTTGAAACGTCGAGCAATCAATCAAAAATCAAATACAAATGCGATAGAGTCGGTAAGATAGTTTTATTAACAAGTATGCAAATGATGGTATTATCTATGATTGACTATTGGGTTTTAACTCATAATAGGTGGAAAATTTATGAGCCACACGTAATAATTATTTTTGCAAAAAAGGAAACCGCCTGCAATAATGTAGACAATGTTGTATTTTAGATTTTTATTGAATTTTCAAAAACCGCTTGTCTGATTTCGATAAAGTTTTCATAGTATCATTTGGGAAGTATACCCTTTTTAGAAAAAAAGAATCATCGAAATCGGTTCATAAACGACGAAGTTATCTGCGAACAAACATAAAAATAGCATATATACGGTCGAATTGAGATACCTCCTCCTTTGAAGTCTGTTAAAAATGAGTTTCAACTTTTTGCCTTTAAGACCGTTAAGCTCATTCCTTCGCCAAATATTTTCAATCAAGTAATTACATAAAAAATCATCAAGCTCCATTAATATGATGATTCTTGTAATCACGTTTGAGCAATACGTTTTAATGGTAACAAATCGTTATATTTCATTTCGATGCGATGTTCTCATTTCAGAACGAATAAATTCTTACTTTGTATCGATGTATTCGTTTGTAGTTGTTTTTTGATCGGTAATCGACTACCGATAGTCTATAAACGATGTAACGCAAGATATTAGTCAATAATATTCTGGATAGATGAAAGAGAAAGAAAGAAAAATAATTTATTACTCCTTTACGGGCGAGACACGATGGCGTAATGGTTAAGATACTGACCTACCCTGCCAGTATCGTAGGTTGGTATACCGCGCAAGATAACAATATGTGGTATCCACAATGCAAATAGTTGTTCTGAGGCTGGATGTAACTTGTCTCTGTTAATTATATGTATGTAAAGTCCCCCGCAATAAAAGGCTTCCTTATTGCAGGGAGTTTCGGTGCCGACCTGACGCTGCCGACCATCGCCAGGGCGTTACTCGACAGCGTCGTAAACTCGGACGCGGTCGCAGCGTTCTGCGAGACAGTAGTCTCGCGGAAGGAGGCGTCAGTGCGCGTGCACAAGGAGCGTCTCTTCGACGACGCGAACCGCCGCTGGCGACTGGGGAGGATTGGCTCAGCACGCTCGCAGAAGACACGTTGGTCGCGAACGAACATTCTGCGAGTTGACGTTCGAACAAGACTTGGCTTGCTGACGAACACTTAGCCGGTGTTCGCGTCGTCGTCTAGGCGTCGGCGTGGACATCGGGGCGGTCGCCGTCGCGCAGCTCCAGCATCCCAAATTGTTACGTCGTGCAGCGAAGACAGAAAACTATCGGCATGCGTAAAGCTGCCCACCCCAAAGTCCCTTTCCGGGGCCACCCAGCCGCGCCTCCAGAGAGAAGACCTCCCTCAAGAGCATCAAGCCAGCGCCTCACCGATTCTCCAGCCTCGCCGCCGCCCTTCCAGCGCCAGCGCGCCGCCACAGGCGCCTCGCGACCGCCGTTCGCGAACATCGGCGAACATTCGTCCCGGCCGAGTTCGGCCGCCTCCGTTGCCTACCAGTGGGACCGCGCACCGCCGGTGCGCACCCACACCTACCATCGCAGCCAAGAGATGATCGCCGCCGCAGACGACGACGTCACGCCCGCTACGTCACCGACCAGAAGGAAGGTGGCGAAGAAGCCATTCCCGACGGAGAGGACGCGCAACCGCGCGTCTGCGCGATCACTCACCCAGCACAGACCACCTAGACTGCACAGATCTCCAAGCCGACTTAGCCGAGTACCAATGTGTAAGCGGTCAAGCGTCCCCAATGTCGATGTTTTCAGTTTCTTCATCGGAACAAGAACTCGTCGGCGTAAGACGCCAAAGAAGCCCAGGGGAAGAGGACGTGGAAGATGCGAAGAGATGGTGCGCCGTAGTGCCGCCAGGTACCGGCTCCGACTCTTCGCACACCGCTCCGAATCTGCCGCAACAGCGCTACAGCGCGACCCCGGCGGGCCCCCAGGGCCCAAGCAACCTGCCCGTGTATACACAGGCCCCTCAGCACGGCCACTCGTCGACATTGATGCCGCCACCACCAGCGCCCCTGAGTTCGTCCCCGCGGTCGTACGCAGCCGCGGTGACCGAGTCGGGGCCGAGCACCACCGAGCCCGCTCAACCGCGGGCCTAACTGAGCTACACCACAGCCCCGCCGATGAAGATGCAGCGCTACCCTCCCTTGGTTTCTCTACGTTAACCGAGTAGGGGACGTGGTGCGAACGCCCATGACATGCGGTGTCCCACAGGGGTCGGTTCTGGGTCCGACCCTGTGGAACATCGGCTACGACTGGGCGTTGAGAAGAAGCCTCCCACCCGGGCTGGGCGTAATTTGCTACGCCGACGATACACTCGTCACAGCCCGGGGTGGGACGCTAGAGGAGGCAGCACGCCTGGCAACTCTCGGCACCGAGGAGATTGTCAGGCGGATCAAAGCGCTGGGGTTGAGGGTAGCCCTGGAAAAGACGGAGGCCCTTTTGTTCCATGGCCTCCGTACCGCCGGGCCTCCCGCCGGCGCTTCGATCACTGTGAAGTCGGTCACCATCAGCATCCAGGCCCACATGAAGTACTTGGGCCTGGTGCTCGACGGGCATTTTTGATTCTGGGAGCATCTCCATCGACTTGTACCCCGGCTTGTCGGCGCGGCGTCCGCCCTTTCGCGGCTGATGCCGAATGTGGGCGGACCCAGTGCTACATGCCGACAGCTGTACGTGGGGGTGATCCGGTCGGTGGCCCTGTACGGCGCACCGGTGTGGGCGGGGTCCCTGATCGTCCGTCTTAGGGCCCTCCTGTGGCGACCACAGAGGGTCATGGCGATCAGGGCCATACGGGGTTACCGCACGGTGTCGACGGAGGCAGCGTGCCTCCTGGCCGGAACTCCCCCGTGGGACCTGGAGGCGGAGATGCTCGCCGACTTTTATCGGCGGGTGTCGGAGACGCGCACCCGCGGCGGCATGGTCTCCATCAAAGAGATCACCGCCTGGCGGGTCGACGCCCGCCGAGAAGTCATTGCCCGTTGGGCAGTCCGGCTGGAGAGTCCTCGGTACGGTGTCAGTACCGACGAGGCTCTCCGGCCGGTGCTGATGGAGTGGTTGGAGCGGACGCAAGGGGTGCTTTGCTTCCGACTGGTGCAGGTGCTGACGGGGCACGGTTGCATCGGGAAGTACCTGCACAAGATTGTCAGGAGGGAGAGCACACCGTCCTGCCACCACTGCAGTTGCGACGAGGACACGGCGCAGCATAAGCTCGAGGAGTGTGCTGCATGGGAGGGGGATCGCCGTGAACTCGTCGCAATTATCGGTGCCGACCTGGCGCTGCCGACCATCGCCAGGGAGATGCTCGTCAGCGTCAGGAACTGGGACGCTGTTGCCGCCTTCTGTGAGGCCGTTATCTCACGGAAGGAGGCGGCGGCTCGTGTGCGAGTAGAGCTCCTATTCGGCGACACCGAGAGGTGAGGTTACCCGAAAGGGTATTCCGTCGGGCCGACCACTGACGTCAAGTCACATCTGCTCCGGTGGTCGGCCCAACAACGAGGTGACGTGGATACGGGTGGGTTATGGGCCCGCGCGCCGTCCTTTCATCGCCCCGGACGGACTAGACCGCGCGCGCGCTTACCATAGCCCACCCATAAAAAAAAAAAAACCCTCCCTTGGTGGTTGAGAGCCTACCTGATTGGCCTCGCCACCTATCTCCATAAGGAAGAAGCTGGGTCGGGTAGCAAATGCCCGTCCCTTTGGCCGCGGTATTCGGTTCGTCCCGGAGGACAAACAGGAGTACCGCGTCATTCAAGACTACCTATGCGGGTTGGAGGAGTCGGGCGTGGCCTGGCACTCCTACTCACCGCCCTCGCAGCAGCCGTTGAAGGTGGCCATTCACGGCCTGCCCTTCGACGTGCCTACCGAAGCCCTCATAGAAGAATTCGCTGAACTCGGGTTCTCGCCCGAGTATATACGCAGCATCCGCGCCCGGGGGGACCACCCCGGGTGCATCCTGTACGCGCAGTTCGCCCGCAGTACCGGGTGGCAGAAGGTGTACGAAGTGTCAGAGCTCCTGAACGTGCCTGGCATCATCATCGAGGCGTGGCGCGGGCGGCGGCGGCCCACCCAATGTCACCGATGTCAGAAGTTCCGCCATAGTTCGCACCTCTGTCACCGGCCGCTCGCCTGTGTGAGGTGTGGCGGCCCTCACCCGGCGCGAGACTGCCCTCGTCCCCGCGAGCAACCGGCCACCTGCAGCAACTGCGGGGGCCCGCACCCCGCCAACTACTCCGGCTGCCCCTCTTTTAAGAGCGAGACCCGGAATAGGCAGGCGGGCGTCGTCGCTTCCACGAGGGGGCCCAAGGCCTCCCCTCCGCTGCAGCCCGACGCGATAAGCGTCGTCGAGTCGTCTCAGGTCACTCTTATGCCCGAGGCGAACCCCGCGACTCAACGCGGCGTGCCACCCTCACGCGAAGAAAAAGAAGAAGAAGTCCGCCGCGGTCTCTGAGGCCGCCACAGCGCAGTCCGCCACAGCCGGCGCCACAAGCGCTGCCCCCGGTGCGCCGCAGCCACCGAGCGTCTCCTCATCGAGATCATCCCTAGCGGCTATCCCAGCCGCGCCCACCTTCACCACGCCGACTCCGCAGCTCGCGCTGGCTGTACAAATCCTCCAGAGCGTCCTCCACAACATATCTGTCGGCAGCCCGTCAGAAACAATCGTTCAGATTGTAACAGATGGGCTCGCCGCGATACAAGAAGCCGCTGAGCTATCGCGGCAATGCAAGTTCACCGCCGGTCCGCGAGAGGCGCCACAGGCGCCAAATTCCGCTTGGTAGACGGAAACTGCTGACCAGCGTGAACAAGCGACACCTGCACCCCGTCAAGAGATCAACACACTCCAGAGCCTAGTCGGCCCGTGATGCTGACGACGACTGAAGCCGCAGATTAAGAGCCAACGCTCGTCACTGCCACCAGACTTTAGTTTTATATAAAATCCTATGTAAATATTGTAAAGTTTTGATGAATAAATAAGGACTGTGGCGACTGGGGCAGCGCAGGCGCAACTACCTGCGCCTGATGCCGCCCTAGCCGAGGCTCCAGGTGACTGGACCGGGGAATTAGTCCGTCACCCGCCGAGAGGCTGACCGCGTGAGGAAAGATCGACGTCCTCCCCGATGGTCGGTCGATGGGAGCGTACCCCTCAAGGAGGTATTCCGTCGGGCCGACCACTGACGTCAAGTTACCCTACCCCGCTGGTCGGCCCAACGACGAAGGCGATGTGTCACGAGTGGGTTACGGGTGCGGGATGTCTTTAAAAAAAAATATCGTCAATATATTTTTGTGTTATACTAGCAACTCGCTCTCGCTTCGCTTTCAGTCCCCTACCCACATAGTTCCCGTGGGTATACGGGATGTAATATAGCCTAAGTTACTCCTTATATAGACAACTACCTGGCCCACTAATTTGACATTACAAACAGACACTTCAATTTTATTTATTTGTATTTATGTATAGATTAAGGTCAATATCAGGTTGACCGAGCTTCGCTCGGTATATTTTTGTTGTATTTTTGCCGAATTTATTTAGATATATATTAATAAAAAATAAAAATTAAATAATGAAAAACTATCAACAATTACAAAAAGAGAATAATAATAACACTGAAATTCGAACCCACGCTTAAACAAAAAACTGGACAACTTCCCAACTGAGCTATCGTCACTCATGATGTCAACAGCGAAATTTGAATGCATATTCTATTGACATTTTATGTCATTGTATTGATTAGCTAAATACACCGACAAAACAACATTTTCTATAAATAAAACCTAGGTAGATCCATTTTTGGCCCCGAAACCTCTAGTATGCCAAGTTTCATCAAAATCGTTGGTGCCGTTTCCGAGATGCTGAATATATATATATATATATATATATATATATATATATATATATATATATATATATATATATATATATATATATATATATTCAGGAGGAGATATCAAAAAGGATGAAATTATTATATTGAGATCCTCTGGCCTCTGATTTTCTTAAAATTATTATAAATGTAGATATTCTATTTGAATATGTACCTAAGTATTTTTGATGACCATGCATAGAATTTGAAAGTTGAGAAATGTCGATAAACATAAAGATGTAGTATTATTTTTCTGATAGTATGGATAGCGTTGAAACTATAGCTAGTTTAGTATTTTTAGTAGCATCAAGTGTCCTGTTAATACCTGCTATTATCACTTTCAAAACTATCGTTAATGATATAATCAATAAGCCTATCCTTGGAACGACTTATTTGATGTTTCCAATATTAAATATAGTTCAATTATCGATACCATAGCAATGCTGGCTTTCAGTATTTAAAATTGAAAATAAATTCTTTTCAATCTTTGCAATAAATTTATACGATAAATCATGAACTTTTATTTTATCCTTTATATATGTTATTTCATGAACTTTAGAAATTTTCCTATTCACTTTTGCCTTTAAAATACATTTATTTTTATTACCCCGTCCAATAACCTCAGATCTTGAATCCATTAACACCTTTAATAGCTACCGTCGCAGTTTTTAATTTACATTCTGTAAAAGGATAAAAGAAAATTCTGTAAATATACAAAACCCTAATAAGACCTGCTCTACTGTATGGATCAGCATGTTGGGCGACAAAAGCGATGGATGAGAGACGGCTGTATGTAGCGGAGATGTGAATGTTGAGATGGATGTGTGGTGTGACGAGAATGGATAAATTAATATTAGAGGAAGTTTGAGAGTGGCGCCAGTAACGGAAAAGTTAAGGAGTGAACGGCTGACATGGTATGGACATGATGATGAGGCGGGATGAAAGTACTGTTGTGAGAAAAGTTTTGGGTATGAATGTTGAAAGCTTAAGGGGTAAACAAAGACCGAGGCAAAGATGGATAGATTGCGTGAGGAATGACATGGATAGTCTGGGAGTGACTGCAGAGATGACATCTGATAGGACCGTATGGAAGAAGATGACATATTGTGTCGACCCCATGTAATTGGTATAAGAGCAAGATGATGATGATGATTCTATAACAGGATACTGATGAATATCTTGATAAATCTATACTAATTTTAACTAATCTCTAGTGCGACATGTCGTAGTTTTAACGCCTACGTAAAAGTAGGGGTGTTATAAATTTAATGTGTCTCTTTCGTCTATCTGTGGCATCGTAGCTCCTAAGCAAATACAGTGGATTTCGGTTATAACGACGGCGGAGGAACCACTTTAATGTCAGCGCTATATCCGGAAGTCTCTATATCCGAAATAATTATATTCACATTTTTTCTTTAACAGTAAATGTACGTCTAGGAACCATGTTCATAAGTTTAAGAAACACTGTTGACTCACTGGAAATTGGCTAAGTAACTTACTCATAATTTTAACTTCGTGCACATGCTAAGTAACCCTACACACAAACAAAGCAGCATTCGCTGAAGGCCAAATATCATCTGCGAATATAAACAAAGGATAACTCACAATACACACAAGGTATTTGACGATCTGCGAATATGAATAAAGGATAAGAAAGCTTAATAGTTAAAGCTTATGAATGAATCTTTATGCCTTTGCCGACTCAGTCGCAACATCCGCAAGCAATTTTTAGGAATCTGTCCCAAATAGTTCATAAAAACAAGTCGGTATACCCGAATTCGGCGTTATATCCGGAGTCGCTATTGCCGAATGTATTTCGTACAAAAGGATGCTTTCAATTCTAGGCACGTAAGTTCGACGTCGCTATAACTGAAAAGTCGTTACAACCGAGGTTGTTATAAATGAAATCCACTGTATACCGGTTATGATGCGTTTTTATTTTATCTTTACTTAATTTTCAAATATATACCATTGAACTCTCATGATGGAACTCGAAGGTAGAAATCCTGGCTTGATCATTATTACCTATTGAGTTTAAATTCATTGCATTCGTCGTAATTAATTTTATTAATTTCTCTCGATGATCAGTGCGTGATACCTGCTTTAGAGAGTTAGTCTTCCTTCTTGTCAGGAATTACATAAAACAAATAAGCTTAGAATAATAACATATAGAAGGTAAGTTCACGCACAAAAAGTGAGGCATTTCAATTGGAGACTAATGGAGCTTACACCGGAACCTTTCCGTAATGTACAAGTCATTGTACTACACGAACGTACGCAACTCTTAAAAAATAAATAGGTAATTATAACGGTTTGTGCATTCAAATGGTGTCACAACACATTTGAAAAATATAAAAAGATTATTAACATTACTTTTAAAGGTAATTCGACGAATTATATTAATAAAAACAAAATTTGATTTCATTATTTGTATAGTGGTGTGCGTGTGTACGTGTGTAATCGTCTGCGCGCATGTAGTATTTTTAGATTAAAATTTCGAAAGTTCGAAGTATTGACACTATCCTTCTATACTTTATTATTCTAAGCAAATAAGTTTATTTATTACTTAAAAAAGTTAAGCTCGACAACACTTGTGAGGAATCTTAACAATTATGGTTTCCTCATTGAACTTCGTTATTGCATAGGTAGCTACACAATATTCTGAGTTCAAATTCTAGATCGCACAAAAATTATTATTAGGTTACCCATTAGGAAATTCCTTTGAACATCACGAAGTTTGATTTTGCGTTCGATATATATCAATAGGCTTACATGGGAGGAAAAGTCACAAAACCTAATGTAAGAAACATTGCCTACTACTGGAAGATTCAAGTGTGAGACTGTTTAATATCTAACAAGTTACCGTAGTTAACAAATACCCGTTTAAGTGACCAGTATGGCCGAAGGGCAGTGTCGAATTGTATAATGTGTTATCCCTCTCCACTAATTGAGTGGGCTTCCCGAACTAATTGTTTAGTGACGCACCAGGCGTATAAAACTTCGAATACCGAAACCCTAGACGAAGGGCAATAAAAAGATGAAATGACATCAAACGCCCGAACTCCTTGCGGGATTTGAAAACTGATTACCCTTTCGGCCACGGCGAAGACTTACACTTAACTTATAAAAATCTATAACGGAGGAATTTGAAATTATACAAATAGTAAACATAAATTACACAAAGTTTCAGAAAAAGTACGTATTTATGCATCACACAAAGAATTACTTATGGTGAGAATTGAACCCATGACCTTTGAAGGGAAATTATTTCGTAGGCTACTACTACGCAGTGCAGTCCATTATTTTTAAGCTATTGCATAGCTTCTATTGCGGGCTTGGCATGACGACTGAATCAAGAAATTCCGTAACGAAAATAAAACCTCACACACCCCTACCATGTAGCTACATGGTGCGAGCTACATGGTACGCGGGTGGCGGCAGCTCGACTGAGCGTACGGTCGTCGACATTTTGCGTTCGTTCGTCTTGGTGCGCACATGTGCCACCGCTTTGCGTAGCTTACGTCACAAAAGCGTTTTCGCACGTTTTCTAACGGTCCCAACGATCTTCAGCGGACGACAGTGGTAATCCAAACCGCCTTTATTGTTATACATATAGTACATTTTTTTTCTTATCGGTCACCACACTCAAAAAGTGTAACTTGAATTAATATCAAAGAAAAAAAAATACTGCATAAATAAAAAATAAATAAATAATTATAATTGCATAAGTTGATAAAAAATGCTATGCAATAGCTTTACAGCGGCAGTCCCCGAGTGCCACACGTATTTTTTTTTTCACTTGCACTTAGATAACTTATAAATACTTTTCGTGTGGTGACGAAGTAAGAATACAATTCACCACCCCTTTTATTGCCCGTGGGTTTCATTAAAAACGACTGACGGATATAGTATGTATGTAAGAGAAGAAAAACTCCAAATAAAACCCTATACCAAACCGTCTGACTAGCATGGTATCATCATCATTCATTACCATTTGAGCTCATGTATGTACCACTGTTGGGCTCGAGCTTCCTCCAAAATAGGAGGAAAATTGATTGATTTACCATGCTGGTCACACAGGTTAGTAAAGCGTTTCCTTTAGAGTTTTCCTTCTCTTGCAGAGATGTTATATGCATATTGTATCCGTTAGTCGTTTTTTACGATATCCATGGGCAAGATAGAGAGTGGCGATTAGTATTCTTATTCTGTCACCATATGAAATCAATTCAATAGGTCAATATCCCTTCCATTTTGGAGAAGGCTCGAGCCCAACAGTAGGACGTACCTGAGCTATTATGATGATGAATGATGACTCTTATTTCTCGAATAAAATATGATGAAAATGAATAAATATAGCATTAGCTCGTCTAGCTTATAGGTTGAGATTAATAAATCCATGGAGATACGAAGCAACAAATTAAGATTATGTACTCGTATCAAGACACAAACAATATGGAAATTAATGCAGATTGGCGTTTGAAGTAACTATGCCAAATAATACATGAAACATATTTCAACATTCGTAGTTATAAGTAGCAGTTTCGTGTGGCGATTGAATAAAAATATAATTAATTTTTCTTCATCTTTCAGAAAAATGAATTACATTAAAAAAAAAACTGAAATAACTACAAAATACTAAAAATAATGCCTATACTAACTCGTCTGATTATTGTACTATGAGGCTGAAGTTCAGCAGTGAAACGTATATGGACTGAGAGAAGATGATGATTTGTTCATGACTATGATCATCGCAGCTCACGTAAAGCCCGCTGTTGACCTTTTTTTTATGGGTGGCCTATGGTCAATGTCACACGTCGTCCATTTCATCCGGGGCGACGAAAAGACGGCGCGCGGGCCCATAACCCACCCGTAGCCACGTCACTTTCGTCTTTGGGCCGACCACCAGTGCCAAGTTTCAAGGTACCCTCACCTCTCGACGTTACTGTTCCAGGACGTCAGTCGCTGTCGCGCGGACAGCCTCTCTGCGGGTGACGGACTAAAATCCCCGTTCCAGTCACCCACGGCCTCGGCTAGGGAGGCATCAGGCGCAGATACTCGCTCCGCGTCATCGCGGAGGCGTACCTCCCGCGCGCGCTCCCCCGCCTCCTTTCGCGAGACGACTGCCTCGCAGAAGGCGGCGACCACGTCCCAGTTCCTGATGCTGCCGAGCATCTCCCTAACGATGGTCAGCAGCGTCAGGTCACTGTTGAACTTGGGTATGTTCTACAACGAAATGAGAAATAACGCTAAGCGCGTTATTTCTCGCGCGTTATTTTACACGTGCTGGCATAGGTTTTTACGTTGACATTTTTTCCTTTTGGTTAGATGTTATCTAACACTTATATCTCTTTACAATACCCATCGATAAGGGACGAAGTGACATATTATATTTTAACTCAGTCACTATACCGCAAGATCACTATTTAGCATCTATCATTTCGTTATTGTTTTATAGTTCAAATAGTTACCTGATTGAGATATATTACACAGAATTCAGGTAATTACAAAAATATTAGTAACATCTTATTTGTCATATTTATTCCCTAATGATTCTATTAATCTATTGACTTCAAGTGATTGATTCATATTAAATGTACAAACATTATAGATTACATCATCAAATTCACCATAATTATAATATCTACATAGCACTATGTCACGAAGATCCGGCGAGAACACCTCGGTCGTATAAATTATGTATATACATATTTACGCGTGGTGACGGAGTAAGAATACAATTCACCTCTCATACTCCTGGGTGTCGTAAAACACGACTAAGAGATATATTACACATATGAATGACATCTATGCAACAAAACCCTTTACCAACCTGTCTAACCAGTAAGGTTAATTTGCCTCCTATTATGGAGAAGTCTCCCAGCAGTGGGACATATAGAGCCAAAATGATGATGGTGATGATAAATTATACCTTGAATCTTGTTAAATTTAGATCTGATAGACTTAAAACAGACTACAGCTAAAAATAATATAGAGACGAATAAAAGCGACGCTAACGATAACGTGCTTCGCTCCTTAACGAGTAGTAACATTAATTTAGTCTCAAGGTATTCTAATGATACCGACTGCGGGTAGCCGGTTTATTCGCCCGTTTCAGAATAATAACGGAATTTTGGTAAAGATCTGTAATTCAATGTTTCTTATTAACATGTTTTCTTTATTCTTGTTAGTAGCGAACGAGCAAAAAGTACACCTGATTGTAAGTAATACTGCCGTTCACGGACCTTTGCTAGACCGCTACCTACTGTGAAGAAAGTGAAGGGAGTGTGAATGTATGTAATGCGGTTCGATGATATTAAAAGTATCCCAAAACTCACCACACGCAAGCAGCCTCAGAAAGTTGGACTTGCAGCTAATATGTAATCCATGTATAACAGGGTAAAACGACAATGGCCACCTCTCCTTCATTTGTCTTGAGTGATCATAAACGACAAGTGAAGTAAGCAGATAATATCAACGCAAGAGAAGAACTTTCCGTGTGGTGATGAAGTAAGAATACAACTCACTACTCTCTATTTTGCTCATGGTGAAAGACGACTAAGGGATAAAATACGCGTATAACATCTATGCAAGAGAAGGCAAACTTGAAATTAAACCCTATATCAACCTGTCTTCCCCCGTGGGACCTGGAGCAGGAATTTACCGGTGGGTGTCGGAGACGCACGCCCGCGGCGGCATGATCTCAGTTCAGGAGATCACCGCCTGGCGGGTCGACGCCCGCAGAGAAGTCATTGCCCGTTGGGCAGTCAGAGGAGCTCCTCTTCGGCGACACGTTCCGTCGCCGGCAACTTGGGTGGCGCAGGCGCGAGTATCTGCGTTTAATACCGCCCTAGCCGAGGCCGCGGGTGATGGGATGAGAATTTAGTCCGTCACCTGCAGAGAGACTGACCGCGCGACGGCGACCGACGTCCCAGGACGTCGAGAGGTGAAGGTACCCAAAAGGGTATTCCGTCGGGCCGACCACTGACGACAAGTCACCCTGTTCCGGTGGTCGGCTCAACAACGAGGTGACGTGGGTATGGGTGGATTATGGGCCCGCGCGCCGTCCTTCCGTCGCCCCGGACGGAGTGGACCGCGCATGCACTTGCCATAGCCTACCCATAAAAAAAAAGAAAAAAAATATCAGGTTAGACAGGTCTAACTAGCATAATAATGTCAATTTCTCTCCTAAGGACCCTGCTTGTGCCCAACAGTGATTATACAGGGTGTATCAGGTTATGGAGCAACTGTTCGAGTATGTTGTAGTTTAACGATCACAGATCGTAATTAGAATGTATATTTCACAAAAAACTATAAAACATAATAGTTACAGTGGTTTCAAAAATATGTGTCAAAGAGTCTACGCCTTAAATGTGACGTGTTGATATTACGTAGGCGTCTGACTCGCCTCGCCCGCTTTTATACCTAAATAATGTCGATGTGGTAGGATGGTTTATAATAAACTCTTGTAGGTAAAAAGTAGAATAAGTATGTACTATTGATTTTGACTGCACAGATGGCGTAGTGTTTAAGATACTGTCCTACCGTGCCAGTGTCACGGGTTCGAATCTCACGCAGGACAACACTGTGCGATCAACAAATTGTTGTACTGAGTTTGGATGTAATTTCTGTCCGTTGATTCTATTTGTGAAGTTCCCTACAATACAAGGATTATTAACTTAAAAATAAAATAGAAGCTAGATATCTACCTATTTTTAATAAAAAGATGGCCTACCTTTTTCGTGAAAGTTGCCGTAAAGGTAAATATCCCATATCGATAACCGGAGTAATCCAGATAGGTAATAGGTATGTGGTATTAACATTCCGAAATTAACAATTCTTAACATATCACACATTTTTAATACCGCACATCGCACCAACACACCGAACCGGGAAAAAGCCATATTTCAAATCACTTTAAATCGCGGACTTTTAATACGCGAAAAAGTCGTAAGGAGAAAATAATCCCAGCCGTGCATTTAGACCGGACATCCCAGTCAAATTAAAACGAATAATTCAATTTTAAAAACCTATACTTTCATAGGCACCTAAGGGCCTGTCCACACAAGCATATTTCATAATTTTTTTTTTTTGGGGGTAGGTTGCGGTTGGCGTGCTCCTCGCACCAATCCGCGCGAGGCAACAGTAGGGCGTAAGCAAGCACACCCACAACGCACCCACGACGCACGTCGCCTTCGTCGTTGGGCCGACCACCGGAGCAGGGTGACTTGACGTCAGTGGTCGGCCCGACAGAATCAGAATATTTGAAGTATCCTCCCATCGACCGACGTCCCCCCCCTCGGGGAGGACGTCGGTCTTTCCTCACACGGTCGGCCTCTCGGCGGGTGACGTACTATCCCCGGTCACGTCACCTGCAGCCTCGGCTAGAGCGGCATGAGGCGCAGGTATTCACGCCTACGCCGCCCCAGTCGCCGGCGACGGATCGCCTCATCGAGGCTGCGCTCCTCGCGCAGGCGACCCACCGCCTCCTTCCGCGAGACTGCTGTCTCGCAGAAGGTTGCGACCGCGTCCTAGTTTCTGACGGTGCCGACCATCGCCCTGGCGATAGTCGGCAGCGTCAAGTCGGCACCGATGATTGCGACGAGTTCACGGTGCTGCTCTGCCCAAGCGTCACAGACCTCGAGCGTATGCTGCGCCGTGTCCTCGTCGAAATCGCAGTGGTGGCAGGACGGTGTACTCTCCCTCCTAACGACCTTGTGCAGGTATTTGGCGAAGCATCCATGCCCCGTCAACACCTGCACCAGTCGGAAGGAGAGCACCCCGTCCCACCGTTCCAATCACTGCATCAGCACCGGCCGGAAGGCCTCCACGATTCGCACCCCGAACCGAGGCCTCTCCAGCCGGACTGCCCAACGGGCAATGATGACTCGGTGGGCGTCGGCGCGCCAGGAGGTGAGCTTCCTTAAAGAGACCACACCGCCCTCCCCTCGCACCCCCGACACCCACCGATACAAACCGGTGAGCATTTCCACCTCCAGGTCCCACGGGGGACTCCCGGTCAACAGGCACGCTGCCTCCGTCGCCACCGTGCGGTATCCGCGTATGGCCCTGACCGCCATGGCCCTCTGTGGTCGCCACAGAAGAGCCCTGAGTCGGACGGTCATGGACCCCGTCCACACCAGTGCGCCGTACAGGGCCATCGACTGGATGGCCCCCACGTACAGCCGTCGGCACGTAGCGCTCGGTCCGCCCACATTCAGCATAAGCGACAATAGGGCGGACGCCGTGCCGACGAGCCGTGGAGCGAGGCTGCGGAAATGCTCCCGGAACCACCATTGCCCGTCGAGCACCAGGCCCAAATACCTCATATGGGCCCGGATGTTGATATCAACCGAATGGACGGTGATCGAGACGCTGATGGGAGGGCTCATGCGGTGACCATGGAACAAGAGGGCCTCCATCTTGTCCAGGGCGACCCTCAACCCCAACGCCTCGGTCCGCCCGACGATCTCTTCGGTGCGTAGAGTCACCAGGCTTGCCGCCTCTTCTAGCGTCCCACCGCGGGCTGTGACGAGCGTGTCGTCGGCGTAACAAATCACGCCCAGCCCGGGCCATATTTCACCGTGCGGATTTTTGTTCGCAATTCTTTAACATATTGAATCTTATGAAAGTATCCGCACCGGCGGTAAATTATTCGCGCGGGAAAAAGTCTGATTCAATGCAAATTGAACGCGGTGCAATACGATTTATTTTCGCGCGAATATTCTGTGTAGTATGTATTAAGCATGGCTATGTCCGCACTACGGAATAAAATTCACGCGTTTCTCTCAGTCGTGCCACAAAAAATCCTGTCATGGATCTCAATGCTATAAGTGGGTAATCCAATGTTCATGACATCTTTTAATACGTCTGTTACACCGCCTTAGTATTGGATTAATTAAAATTTTAGTTCGGTTGTCCATCTTGTTTCCGTTTGGTGACGGAGTAAAAATACAATTCACCACTCCCTATCTTGTCGTAAAAGACGACTATGGGATATAATATGCACATAACATCAGTGCATGAGAAGGAAAACGCGAAATGAAACTCTATACCAACATCTCTGACCAGCATGGTATAGTAGGTCAAATTCCTTCCCAGTATGGAGGAGGGCTGAGCCCAACAGTGGGACGTATATGGGCTGCGATGATGATGATATCCACCTTGTGTCTCAGCTGAGAACCGAATTAAACTATCAAAAATCGTACGAAATTTTATTCACAGTGCGTACTAAGTGTTATTTCGATCGCGGAATATAAAACGCGAGAATAAAAAAAAAAACTTCATGGTGAAAAATAGCAGTGCGGACAGGCCCTAAGCGAGCGAGCGTCGTCGGGCGGCTCCTTTGACCTTGTTTCGCCGGCTTTATTAGCATAAACATAGACGAAATTCATTTTCGATAAAAAATTACAGTTTAGGTTTTATTGTTTTATTTTAATCAGCTGGTGTTAAGGCGAAGTTTGTCTTGCTTATGCGAACGTAATAATTGATTTATTCAATTTCTAATGAACATTTAACAAAGTACGAATGTGTTGCATATTA
Source organism: Lymantria dispar (assembly GCA_032191425.1). Lineage (NCBI taxonomy): Eukaryota > Metazoa > Arthropoda > Insecta > Lepidoptera > Erebidae > Lymantria > Lymantria dispar. Next base: position 21,196,100 of record CM063452.1, on the reverse strand, counting down.
AGTATCGCTGACTTTATACATTTCAATCAGATTTACACGAAAAAGCGATGATAAAATTTAAAACTTTACATGTCTCTAATTCATTAACGAATCGTTATTTTTCCTTCAAATTTTTTTTATGGGGTCCTACCACCATTGCCTAACTCCCGTTTGAGTTGTTGCCCCATAACCTGATACATCCTGTATATGAGCCGAGATGATGATGAATTGTTTGTTGTGGGAATTGGAAGTGATCTTCATTAGATGTGGGTCAAATCCTACGTATGGCATTCCATATTTCACACACAAATAAGTTTTTATAAATAGCCTTTATATCTTTATGGTAGAATATGGTCTGGATACACTCCGTCCAACCTAACCGTGGCGATGGATTGGCGGCATGCGGCCATACAACTCACCATTTTCTCTCCCTTTTGCCATTGGGCCCACCACTGCTAGCGTTTAATTTGACATCCGTGGCCGAACCGGCGGATTACCTTTCGGATACCGTTAGCTTCGACGCCCTGGCAACAAAGCAGTGTTGCTAGGGTATCGTCCTTAAACGGTCGGCATCTCTGCTTTATAACTGCCATGTTAGTAAATGAAAATGTTAGTAATTTAAATAACTTGGTCCTGTCAACATTTAGTACAGTTCTTACGGCAATGTTCGAGTACATATTATTTCGGAACGATCTGTATATGTTTTTCAATGGATGGCTTATGAAATGTCTTCGAGTCATAATTTAATCATCATACATGGTACCTAGTCATATTTATTTATTTATCAGGAGACAAACAGCTTTTAAGTTGTAATAAAAATGTAAGTAAAAATATTTAAGATTCACTATTATGAATTATAGGTATGTACCAATCTTTTTCATAATAATGAAGGCTGGCGATCAAGAATGCCATAATCACCATTCTTGCCAGTTCAGCAATATCAGTTAGTGTTATAGGTTTTCCAGCCTGCTAACCAGTTTCCTGTTCTCTTGGACTTTTTTATAACTCTCACGGTCAAGTAACCACTTTATTATAACACTAATCTTTCAAAGCTTAATTAATGTGCATACTAAAGCTATTAGCGCACTGTCTTTTTTATTCTGGCTAAATTTACCTGAATTAATTGAAACAGCCATCTCAAGGCTATGAAATTTGGCGGGAAAATTAGCTATAGACGTCCTCAATTGCGAATTGATTTTTAGCCTATAATTCTAACTCTGTCGGTGGTTTGCTTCTACTCCAGCTTGCTTATTAATATCTCATTACTCAAATAGCTGTTTTTACTTTCCAAAGCAGTCACCTGCAAAATCTGGTGATCATCGCTCACCTGAAAATAATCCTGATGAAGATGAAAGCATTCATGAAGATTCGGCTTTGCGTGTTAAATTAAATGCAGGCTGAGTGTGAGCTGACTCCAAAGCATGACTGCTTGGACTTTTTGGATAATAATTTTCTCTATATCCTTGAAGATATCTATACCACTATATCACGAGTTTAAAGCGAATCGATCAGTCGACTTAGCGTACATACAAAACATTAAAGTGAACGGTAAACACACTACGGGTATTGAGGAGACCACGGAAGTTTTATTAAATACGTTAATCCCAGACGATGACATCTCAGTCGACAGCGAACATCATAAACAAATACGTGCATGGGCCGCCGAGCCACCTCTCTCGCCTATGTCTGACCTTCCATCTCTTGCCGAGTTTATGAATACCGTTAGAACTCTTCCCCTCAACAAGGCTGCTGGCGAAGATAAAATATCAAATAAAATGATCAAAGAAGTTAGTCGAGCATCGGGCGACTCAATGTTAATAATTTTTAATCGTTGCATAACTGAAGGCATTTTTCCTCGTATATGGCGGCGCGGTTATATACGTATAATTCCTAAAAGCGGTGATAAGCCACCAGACGACCCGAAGTCATATCGACCAATCACCTTACTGCCTTCATTAGGCAAGCTCTTAGAACGTCTCATTGTTCCTCGTTTATTGCCGGGTGGACCAACGTTCAATCATAAACAATTCGGCTTCACTCACGGCAAATCAACTATCGACGCGGCCGTTGCGGTAAGACGTGTCATTAGCGCATCCGTTTTTAAATACGTACTAGGTGTCTTCCTGGACATCTCAGGTGCTTTCGATAACGCCTGGTGGCCAATGCTACTTCTTAAATTAAAGGCTCGTGGTTGCTATAGAAATATCTACCAAATCATACAGTCGTACTTTTTAAATGGCTCGACTAAATTGAAACTTGGTCACCATGCTGTGTCGAAACCACTGACGGTGGGCTGCCCTCAAGGTTCGGTATTAAGTCCATATCTATGGAATTTAGGTTTTGACGATTTTCTCGAGTTACCTCTACCGAAAAATTTTCTACTGATCGGCTATGCAGACGACGGACTTTTACTTATACAATCGAACACAAGGGATGGTTTAGAGAAATTAGCGGAAACATGCCTCAATGATATATTCGATTGGGGTACACGAAACCGGCTTGCCTTCGCACCACAAAAAACATATCATCTTTTATTAAAAGGACATTTACAATCAGCGCCGCGTATAAAATTCAATAATATGACTGTCAAAAAGAAAGAATCAGTTTGCTATATCGGCCTAGGCTTAGAAAAAAATTTTTCATTTATTGAACATATTAAAACTGTAGGCGAAAAAGCGAAACGGATTTTCTACGCGCTTACTAGAATATCCACATCTACTTGGGGCCTTCGTTTTAATACACTTAAAACCATAGACATGGCCACATATTTGGGGTGTATTTGTTACGCTGCATCTGTATGGGCTGATAGGGCCACCATAGGGGCGGCTCGCCTTAAATTACTACAGAGCCAACGATTGGCCCTAATATTCTTATGTAAAGCCTATAGACCGGTTAGTACCGAGGCCTTACCAGTACTCGCGGGTGTACTTCCGGTTGATTTGGAGATTCAGAGACGAGTGTCAATGTATTACACCACAAAGGAAACTATGAATACAGATTTCCTTCTACCGCGCGACCGAAATAAAATTGCTAGATTGTTTGCACCACAATCCATTGTTTATGAGGAACTTTTAACTGAATGGCAAAAAAGATGGGATTCATCATCGAAAGGTCGTCATCTTTATCTATTTTTTCCATGCATCCGGGAGCACCTGGAGAAGGTGTGGCTGGAGGTTGACCATTTCGTGGCCCAATTTTTAACTGGCCATGGCAACTTTAAAAGTAAATTATTTTCTTTTATACTCGTACCATCACCATTATGTCAATGTTCCACATCTGACCACGAGTATGAACAATCAGCACATCACATTCTCTGGGAGTGCGATCTCTGGCGAAACGAGCGTAACCTTATGTTAAACAGTGTGCAAGTCACCTGTGCGGTAGTATACTATATGGACCTTTTAGCAACTCGAGAAAATTTCCGTGCGTTCATGCGTTTCTGCCATACCTACTGTAGCAATCAATCTTAACGCTCACATATAGGCCCCGTTAAGCTCTTCCGTATCCGTGGTGCCGTACTGCTGCGCTATCGTAGCTGTACTCCTGTTTACTTATTGGCTGACTAGTCATTTTGTTTTCCTGTCTCCCGCTTTGCCTAGGAGGGAAGTGGAATCTCTCTTTCCAACTCCTCCACTTTAATCTTTTCTAATTAAATTTGTTGCGGGTCCCAAGACAATTAAAATCATATCCCGGGACTGCCTGAGGGTCAAACCTCGGTGTCATTTATGGAGACCATTGTGGATCCTGGCTTACAGGAGTTACAATGGTGGGAATGTGTGGTGGGATTAGTCCCAAAAAAAAAAAAAATATCCTTGAAGATGAAAAATTAATGTATGAAACTAAAAACATAAACGGCGAGCCATAATGTCGTACTTTTTCATTATATAAGAAACATTCACATAAAGTCTTTAAATGCAAAATTATGTTTGCCATCTGCAAAAAATAGTAATATAACACAGCGAGGCATGTTATGACTGACGAATGCAAACACACGTGTGAGCAAATAAAGAACGAAAATATTCACGTCATATATTCACGTCCCGATGGAATGAGCGTCAGGTGTTTTGACCTGAAAATTTTGTAATAGTTAAATGTTTTCGCACGTTCACCAAAAAATTATTAAAATATTTAAATCCTTTTAAATGGAACCGTTTGTTTACTTTTGCTTTTGTTAACCTGCATCTGAAAATGTAACAATTCGTCAATACTACTTATATTGACTTTATTTGCTCGTATCGAAGATAATTTTATTTTAGTTTACTGATCAAGATTATCAAAATACTGATTGCTTTCATCTATTAGCACATCAAGATTCATTTTGTTTAAAACTAGTAGTTTTGCTTTCAATGCCAACCTTCAATGTCATAATTATCACAGTTGGCCATTGTAGATAATATTACGAAACTTTAGGGTAAATCAGCAATAGCCTAACGAGTCTCCCATTGTAGAGGAAATCGGGCTTAAATAATATAATGTATATGAAGAGAAGAAGATGATTGTACTAAATATTTGAAGTTTATCTATTTTTACGTATATTATCGCGTTTGTATTTTATTGAAGTGAAACTTCTAATGTGTCTTCCAACAAGGTTGCGTTAAACGTTTAACGCGTTGCGTTAAATGTTCAACTCTACGGAAATAGAAAGAGAGAAAGCGAGAGTGAATGCGTGGCACTCGAACGCATGCGCGCAGTAAGTATACCTGTTACAGGCCAGCGCGAGAGATAGCAACGAGTAGTGTCCAATATTTTTTATCATTATTTATTGTATTTTTTTTTATCTTTTTTTTATATTAACAATAAACACCTGACACCAAAGAAGTTTCACTTCTGACATGCATATTTTGTACGCACACTCTTTTTTTAATTTGTCGGTGTTCGTTCGGAACACCGACAAACACATACCGACAACCTTCATATGTCATCACGTGATCACGAAAAAACTATTTCTACATAAGACATATGATACTAACACAATAAAACCCTGAAAATAGTTTCATTTCAAATGTAATGCTCCCATAAATACCAGAGATTTTCATCATTTTAATATTATATTCAATACAAATACAAATTATAGTAGATTCTTTAAAATATACGAAACTGATGCTTTCCAAAATAAAAGATAATATCGTGGTTTTTGATATTAAAATATACTTTTGTTTTAATATTTTCTGTTTGAAATATTAAGCAACAAAAGAGTTTCTTTTCTTAGGATCGGCATCTAAAACAGGCGTCTAATTAAAATACTTTTTTCATATTTGTTTAATAATTGAAATAAGGATACCATAACAATATATTTTACTTTATAATTAAATATAACCCTAGGTTTTGGTTCATATTTTTACAAGCTCTAGAATAATTTATAATGTTTTTTTTTTATTTTAAAAACCTTTATTCAACAAGCAATGTAATTATATTACGCCTGCCTATATTTGGTATTAATAAAGAATAATTACTTTTATATAAAAAATGGATAAAGAGCGAGTCACTGTCCGAAATTATTTGCAAACGCCCTTTATATATCAATGTTTGTTAGGTATAAGGATTATTATTATCCTTTGTTCTGAAAAAAACTAAATGAATTTGAATGAAACTCAAAGCGTTAATGTCAAGGGCAAAAGGTTGATGAACTGTGTCGTGTAATGAACTAGATTGGTGTTCTTTGCGTCGACAGTTCCAGTACTGACATATATAATTGTGAAGGTGACAAGCCCTGTGGTTGGACTTCCTATAAATCGACCCAATGCTAGAGAAAGAGAGAGAGAGAGAGAGAGAGAGAATGCAAGAACCAAAAGATTAAGTTGAGGTAGATAGGCTTGATGGGTTTGCCATACTGTATTATAATGAGTAAATATACTGTCCGTGTGGGGACGGTAAGAATACAAATCACCACTCCTTATCTTGTCCGTGGATGTCGTAGAAGATGACTAAGGGATATAATACGCATATAACATCTATGCAAGAGAAGGAAAACTTGAAATAAAACCCTCTACCAAACTTAGCTAAGCGAGGTAATTTCCCTCCTATTGTGGAGAAGGCTCGAGCCCAACAGTGGGACGTTATGAGCTGCAATGATGATGATGATGATACTTAGACGAGACAGTCTACTTTTAAAAATATGCACAAGAAGGAAGCTAATAGAGAATGATTAAGAGAATGGAGATGATTATTTTGAACTTTTTGTTCTATTTATTTATGCGTTTAGTTTCTAAAGGCATAAAGATAGATACATAAAAATCATCTATATTAATGCTAAAATACCCATTCAATAAAATTAACAGTAGTAAAAATAAATCAGAATATCACTGGCGAACACCAACTTTTTACGATTTCTATAGCTCTAACTTTCTTATCTGCGCAAATGTTTATGGCTACGAATAATCATAATACAAGACGAAAAAAGAACTGTTAATACATATAGGAATATTAATATGTAAACATATAAATTTTCCGTTTGGCGATAGAGTACAATTCACCACCCCCTATCGTGCCCATGGGCGTTGAAAAAGGGATATAAGATGAATATAACATTTAGCTAAAGAAGAAAAACTTGAAAAAAAAAACCTTATACCAACTTGCCTGACCAGTACATGTCTCCTAGTATGGAGGAGGTTCGATGATGATGATAAATTAAATTAACAACATCTATCGCCTTTATTATTTATAATTCTATTGCGACTGTTTTCTAATCTAAACAGATTTATAGGTTAGAAATATCGATCTGACCACCATAACCTAAAGGGACTAATCACCGGGCAAGTTGAAGAAACTGACTTTTCCTTTTTTAAATATTAGTGATAGTTGAAATCGATCGCTGATCATGCTCTCTAAGGAATAAGTTTGTGTTCCAAATATAACTATTAATTGAAATTTATGGGGCCTTTTCTTTGCAACCTCCTTTGCTTATAATGGTAGAAACAACGGGGACGGTATATACGATACAAGCAACCCGCCCTCGCTTCGCTTCGGTTTCAGTCACCTTACCTGCCTAGTTCCCTTAGAAGGTAAAAATTGGCAAATGCTCTTTATTCATTTTTACTGAAGAGCATTTTCCATGTGATGACGGAATAAGAATACAATTCACCACCCCCTTTCCTACCCGTGGCTGTCGCAGGAGACGACTAAGGGATTATAATATGCATACAACATCTATGCAAGAGAAGAAAAGCTCGAAAATAAAACCTATGGCAACACGTTTGACCAGCGTGGTATAGTAGGTCATTTCCCTCTCGTAATGGAGGAGGCTCAAGCCCAACAGTGGGATGTATAAGGGTTGAAATGATGAAACAAACGATGAACGAAGAGTTTTTAAGCAAAAATTAAAGTAAATCGGTGACGAATTTTGTCTCCTCACACAAACTTTGCTACTGCGGTTCACCTCTTAGGGGTTGAATTCAGCGGCGGATCGTCTGCGCGTGGAGCGCAGCCTCGATGAGGAGATCCGCCGCCGGCGACTGGGGCGGCGCAGGCGCAACTATCTGCGCCTCATGCCGCCCTAGCCGAGGCCGCGGGTGACGTGACCGGGGATTAGTCCGTCACCCGCCGAGAGGCCGACCGCGTGAGGAAAGACCGACGTCCTCCCCGAGGGGGGGACGTCGGTCGATGGGAGGGTACCCCGCGTAGGGGGTATTCCGTCGGGCCGACCACTGACGACAAGTAAACCTGCTCCGGTGGTCGGCCCAATGACGAAGGCGAGGTGGTTTTCGGGTGGGTTGCGGGAGTTGCGTGCTTAAGCCCCTCTGTCGCCCCGGACGGAGTGGTGCGGAGGCGCGCCGACCGCGACCCACCCAAAAAAAAAAAAAAAAAAAAAAGGGGTTGAATTCCAAAACATTCTTTCTTAATGGGTCCCTACGTCACAAAATAAAATTATGTTTTAAATTGCATGTTTCCAGCTTTAATAGTATTAGCTCGGCGTTGATAAATCAGAGAACCAAATTTTTTATTAATTCATATTTACACCCTTAAAGGGTGTAAATATGAATTAATAAAAAATTAAAAAATGCTGAAATACGTGTTTATTTATTTTTACTAAAGAGTATTATTGGAGAATTTGAAGAAAATCGATGTAGATTTTTTTTCTCCTTATATAAACTTTGTTACTTCGGTTTACGTTGAATTTCAAAAAATCCTTTCTTAGTGGGTTTCTTCTAATGTCAAAAGTTCATGTTTCTGGCTTGAGTAATTTCGGCTTTCTAATAAGTAAGTAAACTGACATCTTTCTACCTATTTTACACCCTTAGAGGATGAAAATGGTCAAACGCTGAAACACGTGTTTATTTATTATTATTAAAGAGTATTTGTGCTTAATTTGAAGACAGCAGCTAAAGATTTTTTTTCTTTCCATACAGATTTTACCGTTGCGTTTCACCCTCTTGGGGGTGGAATTCCAAAAAAATCTTTTCTTAGTGGGTGCCTACGACATGAAATAAAATTACGGTCCAAATTTCATTTTTCTAGCTTCAGTAGCTTTGGCTCACCCTGTTCCTTTATATGTATGTATATTATTGTTAACGTCCCCGCAACACCCCTTGCAGTTGGAATTTCGTAAAATCTGACCTTAGCTGATCTCTATTCGACGAAAGGAATATTTCTGCCAAATTTCAAGTCTGTACGCCTTATGGTTCCAGAGATATGGTGATGAGTCAATATATCGCTCGCAAAAGCCGCCTCTCCTATATATATATATATATATATATATGTACCATCAAAAACAAGACTTGTAAAAAAAGCCAAGCCTCGCAACTGAGTTCTTCTACCATAAAAATTTGTGAGATCCATGTTATACCAAGTCAGTTAACTCATTCAGTCCCTGCTTCAGGGATCTTTATTCTTAAGTTATTACGTAAATAGCTAACCTAACAACTTCTTATAGTGACTATATCAATATTAAAGATCTTTTATGTTTTAAATAAACAGAATGACTTGACAATCGCTTGAAAACACACCTCACAAGTAATACATATTATATTAAATTGTACTAAACATAGTGCGATATATATATATATATATATATATATATATAGATATATGTAGATATATATAGATATTGTATACTGAGAAGCCCTGTGCTTTTTTTTTAAGGGTGGGCCATGGTCAGCCCATCCGCCGACAGAATCCGTCTCGAGCGACAGAGGGAGGGCGCGGGGCCCCATGACCCCCCCGTAACACGTCGCCTTCGTTGTTGGGCCGACCACCGGTGCAGTCCAACTTGTCTTCAGTGGTCGGCCCGACGCAATACCCCGGTCGCGGGGTACCTTCCCCTCTCAACGTTCCCCCTCGGGGACGTCACTTGCCGTCGCGCGGTCAGCCTCTCTGCGGGTGACGGACTAAATCCCCGGTTCAGTCATCCGCGGCCTCGGCTAGGGCGTCATTAGGCGCAGATACTCGCGCCTGCGCCGCCCGAGTCGCCGGCGGCGGATTGCGTCGTCGTGGAGGCGTTCTTCCCACCCGCGCTCCGCCGCCTCCTTTCACGAGACGACTGCCTCGCAGAAGGCGGCGACCGCGTCCCAATTCCTAATGCTGCCGAGCATCTCCCTAGCGATGGTCGGCAGCGTCAGGTCGGCACTGATGATTGCGACGACGTCTTGTGCTGCCCTGCTGTCGGTCATGACCTGTTGGCTGGGGAATACCCGGGAATACAAAACTAAAAGGTTGTTATATCATACATTAAGGATAATAATAAGAAAATACCTAATAGTTTTCCATGTGGTGACAGAGTAAGACTACCCTTCACCACCTCCTCTCTTACCCGTGAGTATCGTAAAAGTCGTTAGTCGTCTAAAGGATAAAATATGCATATAACATATATGCAAGAAATAGAAAACTTAAAATAAAACCCTATACACATCTGACCAGCGTGGTATAGTAGATCAATTTCCCTCCTATTGTGAAGGAGGCTCAAGTCCAACAGTGTAACGTGTCTGAGCTGTAATTATGATGAATAATGATGAACAAATGAATCATCATCATTTTAGCCTATTGCCATCCACTGCTGGACGTAGGCCTCCCTCATGTTGCGCTACAGAGTATGGTCCAGTGCCGCCTGCATCCAACGACACCCAGCAACTTTCACCAGGTCGTTGGTCCTCTTAGTGAAGAGACGTCCTACACTGTGTCATCCGATACGTGGTCGTCACTCAAGAACCTTTCTTCCCCAGTGTTTGTCGGTTCATCGAGCAATGTGTGGAACAAATAAATATAAATCAAAAATTATCTGTAATGTAAAAATGATCCAAAATATGAGCCCGTATGTATGAGGGTATGTGTACAGCGATAAATTATCTATAAAATAGAATAGGTTATCAGATATTGATCCAAATTATATTTGGTCATGTTTCGTATCACAATGTGTCGCGTGATGAATTATTGAATCGTGTTGACACAAATCTGTTTGCTTATTAACCGCATTGCGACATTACCGATTAAATAAATACATATAATACAAAGACAAAGATCTTAATTGAGAACCAACGACTATAGTAAATTAGGATTACAATTCACAGCTTCTGCAACATTGATTGATTGATTGATTTGAAAATGCATTTTATTTATAAAGTACTAGATTTTGCCCGCGAGTACGTCTGCGTGGAAATCATGTGTGGCAGAGGTAATCACAGATAACTGTGTAGTGAGTTCAGACCCGTCGTGTTGCTGGGTGATGTAGGCAAGCTAGTGAAGAGAATCCTGACTGTTCGCATCACCCGGCACCTTAGCGGTCTGTCCTATACTCGGTTAGGGTTCTGTGACACGATCGCAGCCTTTCTACGCCTGCTGCTCGTGGTTACGAAGGCGGTCACTGGCGAAGGAGAGCTGTTGGAGGCGTGCTTGGATGTCGTCAACACATTTAATAGTTTATCATTCTGGTACATTAGGGAGGCGCTCTGTTATCAGGGTGGGAGGGACTTACTTCTTTTACATAAGGTAGTACCGCAGGGGCGTCCCTGCGGTACTACCTTGGGCGCCTGCCTAACTGTGGATAGTTTCACACGGTCTCTGCGACTTAAAAATCATTTTATAAATAAAATAAAAATCATTTAGTATAACAAAGTAAGCCGCCTTTAAAAATAAAAATCAATATTAATTGAGCATTATGTGCTCTGAGTTTTCTTGCCGCATCTTTCTATGTGGCCGCGTTCCGATCCGGTAGTAGTAGGTATATTAGTTTTGTTAGGTTTAAATAAACAAATTGTAATAATAATTACTACAAATTTTAATGTTGAATAATTACTAATCATAAACAATACAATTTTTTTTCATATAGAATCATTTTCTTCTTGTACTGGCAATAAATTTGTACCAAAAATGTGGGTCAAAACTTAATATCTCATTTTCTTTAGCGGGTAGATAATTATAAATATCTGTAATAACGTTGACTTGGATGGACGCCAGACATTTTAGTCCGCCCGTGACCATGAATGCTGTAAAGTGTTCGAAACGTCGGGCATTCATAAATCAAATACAAACGCGGCAAAATTCGTAAAAGTAGTTTTACTTACAACATTCTAACAATATTTATAAATACATAGCAAATAATATTGCAGCAATATAATTTGCGAGTAAAACCTGCAACATTAATGCAACAGAAGGGAAACCGAGAGCAAGGCCCGACGCAATTAATTTAAGACGTATGGTAATATCTGTGGGTATCTTAAAACGATACGATTAAAGGATATAATATGCGTGTAACATCTATGCAAGATAAGGAAAACTCTATACCAACGTGGAATAGTAGGTCAATTTCTCTCCTATTGTGATGTAAATCAAGCTCAGCACTGGGATATATGGTATTCAAGTATAGCTGCGATAAGATGATTCTCTTCTATAGTGATGGAGATCAAACTCAGCACTGGGACCTATTCGAGTATAGCTGCAATGAAATTAGATAAAATTACGATGGTGCAATCTTATTCAACTGCTTAAAAATAAATTTCAATCACTATAAAACTGAAAAAGAGCAATAAAAAAGGGTCCGATATTATAAAGAAGAGCAGTGTATTCTGTAATATACTCACTGAAAAGACCCTACAAATAAAGATAATGCTTTTTTAGTGGCTAGCAAGCAAGTAGTCTCTACTAACAGAATAAACAGCATGGCACTCAGCAATACTAAGCACACTCAAGTCACTGCCTACCGTAACAAAAGAACTCTGAAGTCTTGTTTAATGAAGAGCGTGTCATATCGCTTGATAAACACGATAGTTATAAGGTTTTCATGAGAGCGTAATTTCTGACTCACTTGTTTGGCATAAAAACTTTTTACAGTTGTAGGACCACACTGTTGACAGTTGTCTGTCTACAGCCGCGGGCCGGTCCGTCTGAGGTTGTACCACGCTCTCGCAGAAAATCGATGTCCGAGTAGTAGCAATTGTTACTATACTTCGTTCGGTGAGCAAGAGTGCCGGCAGCCCAACTTTCCGATGGTGTTTGCGAGTGGTTGGTTTTAGTGATGTTTTTAGTATCACGGCACTCATTGCACGCATTCACACTCCTTTCACTTTCTTTGCGGTGGGCAGCATCCTTCCGAAAGTCTTTGAATGGCAGCAACATTTACCATCAGGTGTACTGTTTGCTCGTTTGCCACCATTTGCAATAAAAAAAAAACTGATCTTGAGGTCTTTCCAATAGGCACCATAAAACTAGTAACGTGGCACCCATGGTAATACTCGATTTGTTCTCTGTCCATGAGTGAATTTCAACGTGCTAAGCATAGCTACAATAGCTAGTTAGTCGTCCCTTATGATATAAGAGAAAAGGACTATAATCATCATTATCTCAGCTCCAACGTCCCTCTATCGGGCTTAAGCCTCCTCCGTAATAAGATAGAAGTTAACCTGCTACGTTGATGAGACGAGTTTGAATAGCGTTTTATTGCGATTTTTCCTTCTCTTGCATAGATGATATTTGCTTATAATATCCCTTAGTCGTCTTCTTGGAAGCAATAGAGACAAGTATGGTACTGTAAAAAAATGATAGAATTAGAAGTAGAACAATACGGCAGAAGACAAAATTAGAAAATGTATCTTATACAGTAAGAAAACTAAAATGGTTATGGATAGGGCATACTTTATGTGGAATAGAAAAATGGAATAGAAAAATGGAATAAAATTGTTACTGACTGGTATCTCTGAGATAGAAAAAGAAAGAAGAGTAGACGATATAAAAGATGGCAAGACGAAATCACAGCTACGTTTGGTCAAGTATGGTTCCGAATAGCAAGACAACTAAACAAATGAAAGATGTTCGGAATCATATTTACATTTGCACATCCTAACTACATATCCAATAGACGTCCTTGTCAAAATTCTTTCATGCGTTTTTTGTTGTAATTATATTTATCAAAGGACTTGACTGAGGACTTGAACTGATATTATTTTTTTTTTTTTTTTTTTTTAAGACAACACCCTGCACTAAGGAAATAATCCTTGTATTGCGGGGGACATTACAAACATATAATTAACGGACACAAATTACATCCAGACTCAGAACAACAATTTGTGGATTGCACAAAGTGTTGTCCCGCGTGGGATTCGAACCCCCGACACTGGCGCTGTAGGTCGCTGTCTTAACCACTACGCCATCTGTGCAGTTGTTGGAAGATGTCTTTGCTGATAAGCACACAGATACGGTTAGCGATGATTATAATCAGTATTTTATATGTCGTGTAATGAAAATATTCTGAAATAAAGGCTACTATTATTATTGATGTGAAACATCTATAGCCGAGGGTAAACCTGAGCATTGGCGTGGCGTTAACGCCATGCTTCGATATGTACATTTGTGTAACGAAACCATAACCTGTTTTAGAATATTGTACAACGCCATCTAGTGAGATCAAAATAAATTATTAACCTAAATACACACCTTCAGTGTATACTAAATTAAAATAAATGTTTATTGAATAAAAAACATCATTTTCTGGAAAAAGTCATAATATTTTATTAATACTTTATGCCATATTAGTTCCTGACGTAATCTGTTCTTTTATGCATATATACTGGTACAAAATAATTTCGATGTTTCACATCTGCCAGGCGTCCTGAGCAACGGCTCCCTTTTTTGTATCTCCTTTTGTTCAAGGGCTCTTCGACAGACTTGAGTGACAAGTCACTCAAGTCTGTCGAACAGCAATTGTCGTCAAGACGTGACTTGACTTTGACAGGCTCTTCGACTCTTCCTATTATTATTATTAGCTTTCTTCTACTACACCCAAGGGCAAGTTGGGAGGTGTTTATTATTTCGTCATCACACTGAAAAGGATAAATCAGAATTATTCTATTCTTAGTTCATTCATCATCTCAGCCCATACACGTACCAGTATTGGAATCCTCCTCCAATATGGAAGGGAAATTGACCTACTATACCACGCTGGTCAGACTTTTTGATATAGGGTTTTGTGTTGAGTTTTCCTTCTCTTGCATTGTATATCCCTTAGCCGTCTTTTACGACACCCACGGGCAAGAGAAGGGGTGGTGAATCGTATTCTGACTCCGACACCACATGAAAGTTCATTACTCGTATTCAAATTGTTTTATATAAACAATCCGCTTGCAATTTCTCTGCTATTAATTAACAAGTTGTTTATTTTGTTTTAAACGGGTTGTATTTAAATTGTAAACAGCGTAGTCATTGTTTAGTACAGTACTCTCTACATCTTACTTTACGAATAAATTCATTAGCAATATAAGAGTTATTATTTATATAATTATGAACATGTACAATAATAACGTCTTAGCAAACAAGGCACGTGATGAAATAATAATAGGGAGTATTATCGCAGTATCTCCGATATTCCCAGTCAATGTTAGGGCGTGTGTGTTCTTTATAAAGCCTTTTCCTGTGTGAGATGATAATAGCAATTATTAATATTGCTATTATTAATTAAAATTTTAAACGTAAAATTGTTTTGTATATATATACGTAGTAAGATTAACAGAAAAGAGATTCTCTTACTTGTATCTTATATCTTTAAACGAGCAATTCTTGTATATATCTATGTTTCTATATTTCTATATTTTCAGTATCTCAACAACAGCACTAATGATTTTTATCAAATTTAGTATTTAAGAGGTTTCTGGGGCTAAAATCGATCTAGCGAGGTTTTATTTATAGTAAATGTAATCTTATCGGTGTTTTTAGCTAATTTATTGATTATCAGTAGGAGGGAAGTTGAGCCATCATACTAAGCCGTTCAGTTGTTTGAATTTTTTTTCTATTTTTTTTACATATAGTATAAGAACATATAGTATAATACATATAGTATAAGAAACCATCGTACGCCGATAAATTAAAATTATCCAATGTCGTGCCACAAGTGGACGTACTTTCATCACGCGCTCCCTGTGTAATCGCATATCCTACGGCCGAGCGTTCAGCTGACTACGCGTCGTCTTCAGCTACCAAACAGGCGTTACTGAAGGCAATTAAACCTATGGACGATGGTTTTCAAATTGTAGGCGTTAAAAAAGCCGCGAAATCGGGTGTCGTCCTTCGCGTCACAAATGAGAGGCAAATTAAAAAATTAGAATCTGTCGATGCCATTAAAGCCGCGGGCTTACGTTTAGAAAAACCGAAAGGTAGACGACCGCGCTTACTAATCAAGGACGTTCCCATTTCTATGGAAGACAACGCGTTCCTTGTGGCACTTTACCGTCAAAATATCAAAGACGAAATGTCCCTTAAGGAAGACGATTTTATTAAAGCTACGAAAATTATTCGCAACCGAAAATTACAAAACAGGCGTAAATGGGTTGGTATCGAACTCGATCCCGAAGTGCGTGTTCATTTGCTAAACACCAAGGAAAAAATATTTATAGACTGGGCCAGCTGCCGCTTCTACGATGATTTGGAAGTAGTACGCTGCTCAAACTGTCAGGTACACGGACATGTCGCGAAATATTGTACGGAAAAAACACCTACGTGTGGTCACTGCACAGAAGGACATATTACGAAGTCCTGCCCAAATAAGGACAATCAAGATTTTAAACCTAAATGTGCGTCTTGTAAACGTTTTAAAAAACCGTATGATCATCCTTGTGGCGCGTCAGATTGCCCCACTTACAAAATGAAGCTAGAACAACTGGTGCTCAATACTAACTATTAGAAATGGATAGTTTGAATATTGGGCAATTAAACCTCCATAATGATAGGGTTGCGACTTCAGAGTTAGATCGAATAGTTACGGAATATAATCTAGATATCGTGCTTGTACAAGAACAATACCAGAGTAGTCGCTTACGTAATAGGGTTGTACACTTGGACAACAAAGCACGAGCCGGCCTTTATGTTGCAAGTTCCAAATTTACAGTGACGTCACTACAAAATCTCATGACGTCACACTGTGCTGTCGCAGAGGTCACATCCCCATCCTGTAGGGTATACATTGTGAGCTGTTATTTTCAATATTCAGACCCCGTTAGTCCACACTTACACCATCTTCGTCATGTCTTGCGGTCTCTTACGGGCCGTAAAACAATTATAGGAGCTGACGTGAATGCGTCATCTACTCTCTGGTATGGCAAATTTAGATACACCGATACGGACCGACGGTGTGCTATAGAAGATTTCATCGCTGAGATGAATCTGTCCATCCACAATACACCCGATGCACCACCAACTTTTTGCAGCCCTTTGGGCGAATCTTCTATTGACATCACGCTTTCAAGTGCAGACGTCCGTTTGAATAGTGGCGCGTTCTTCCGGACGCGTCATGTAGTGATCATCCCCTGATCGTGTATGAATTTGAATCGAGACTGTTGTGACTAACTGTGTCCCAGACAGAGTTATAATTTTAGATACAAATCTAAAGGCGCAAACTGGGACTTTTTCAGCTCTCTCTTTTCTTCGTGTGCCAGGGATTTCACTCGTAGACAATTAACCGCAGAAGAAGGCACTGAACTAATGTCACATTCTCTGATATACTGTGCTGATGTAGCCCTAGGCCGAACATCCCTGCCTAATACTAAGAGATGTACTGGTGGAACAATCACCTAGTGGAACTCCGCAAACGCTTTCGAAGGGCGCGCAGGAAGCATAATAAACTTAAAAAGTCACCTAACATAGGAAGGGCCTTTGATGAATCTCTATCTGTACTGAAAGCTGCCAGGTCTCGCTACCGGATTGCAGTAGAAAAATCGAAAGACGCTTTGTTAAATAAGATTGTGGAAAGATTAGAAAGTGAAGGTCCATGGTCTCCACTATATCACGAGTTTAAAGCGAATCGATCAGTCGACTTAGCGTACATACAAAACATTAAAGTGAACGGTAAACACACTACGGGTATTGAGAAGACCACGGAAGTTTTATTCAATACGTTAATCCCAGACGATGACATCTCAGTCGACAGCGAACATCATAAACAAATACGTGCATGGGCCGCCGAGCCACCTCTCTCGCCTATGTCTGACCTTCCATCTCTTGCCGAGTTTATGAATACCGTTAGAACTCTTCCCCTCAACAAGGCTGCTGGCGAAGATAAAATATCAAATAAAATGATCAAAGAAGCTAGTCGAGTATCGGGCGACTCAATGTTAATAATTTTTAATTGTTGCATAACTGAAGGCATTTTTCCTCGTATATGGCGTCGCGGTTATATACGTATAATTCCTAAAGGTGATAAGCCACCAGACGACCCGAAGTCATATCGACCAATCACCTTACTGCCTTCATTAGGCAAGCTCTTAGAACGTCTCATTGTTCCTCGTTTATTGCCGGGTGGACCAACGTTCAATCATAAACAATTCGGCTTCACTCACGGCAAATTAACTATCGACGCGGCCGTTACGGTAAGACGTGTCATTAGCGCATCCGTTTTTAAATACGTACTAGGTGTCTTCCTGGACATCTCGGGTGCTTTCGATAACGCCTGGTGGCCAATGCTACTTCTTAAATTAAAGGCTCGTGGTTGCTATAGAAATATCTACCAAATCATACAGTCGTACTTTTTAAATGGCTCGACTAAATTGAAACTTGGTCACCATGCTGTGTCGAAATCACTGACGATGGGCTGCCCTCAAGGTTCGGTATTAAGTCCATATCTATGGAATTTAGGTTTTTACGATTTTTTCGAGTTACCTCTACCGAAAAATTGTCTACTGATCGGCTATGCAGACGACGGACTTTTACTTATACAATCAAACACAAGGGATGGTTTAGAGAAATTAGCGGAAACATGCCTCAATGATATATTCGATTGGGGTACACGAAACCGGCTTGCCTTCGCACCACAAAAAACATATCATCTTTTATTAAAAGGACATTTACAATCGGCGCCGCGTATAAAATTCAATAATATGACTGTCAAAAAGAAAGAATCAGTTTGCTATCTGGCTAGTCTTAGAAAAAAATTTTTCATTTACTGAGCATATTAAAACTGTAGGCGAAAAAGCGAAACGGAATTTCTACGCGCTTACTAGAATATCCACATCTACTTGGGGCCTTCGTTTTAATACACTTAAAACCATATACATGGCCACATATTTGGGGTGTATTTGTTACGCTGCACCTGTATGGGCCGATAGGGCCACCATAGGGGCGGCTCGCCTTAAATTACTACAGAGCCAACGATTGGCCCTAATATTCTTATGTAAAGCCTATAGAACGGTTAGTACCGAGGCCTTACCAGTACTCGCGGGTGTACTTCCGGTTGATTTGGAGATTCAGAGACGAGCGTCAATGTATTACACCACAAAGGAAACTATGAATACAGATTTCCTTCTACCGCCTGACCGAAATAAAATTGCTAGGTTGTTTGCACCACAATCCATTGTCTATGAGGAACTTTTAACTGAATGGCAAGAAAGATGGGATTCATCATCGAAAGGTCGTCATCTTTATCTATTTTTTCCATGCATCCGGGAGCGCCTGGAGAAGGTGTGGCTAGAGAGGTTGACCACTTCGTGGCCCAATTTTCAACTGGCCATGGCAACTTTAAAAGTAAATTATTTTCTTTTAAACTCGTACCATCACCATTATGTCAATGTTCCACATCTGACCACGAGTATGAACAATCAGCACATCACATTCTCTGGGAGTGCGATCTCTGGCGAAACGAGCGTAACCTTATGTTAAACATTTTGCAAGTCACCTGTGGGGTAGTATACTATACGGACCTTGTAGCAACTCGAGAAAATTTCCGTGCGTTCATGCGTTTCTGCCATACCTACTGTAGCAATCAATCTTAACGCTCACATATAGGCCCTGTTAAGCTCTTCCGTATCCGTGGTGCCGTACTGCTGCGCTATCGTAGCTGTACACCTTTTTACTTATTGGCTGACTAGTCATTTTGTTTTCCTGTCTCCCGCTTTACCTAGGAGGGAAGTGGAATCTCTCTTTCCAACTCCTCCTCTTTAATCTTTTCTAATTAAATTTGTTGCGGGTCCCAAGACAATTAAAATCATATCCCGGGACTGCCTGAGGATCAAACCTCGGTGTCATTTATGGAGACCATTGTGGATCCTGGCTTACAGGAGTTATAATGGTGGGAATGTGTGGTGGGATTAGTCCCAATAAAAAAAAATAGTATAAGAAGAAGAAGAGAGAGAAAGAAAACAAATATAAAATAAAAATTAATATATTTACACTAGATTTAGTGAGGGAGTAAGAATTCACCTCATGTATATAATATGCATTTACCATCAATGCAGGAGAAGGAAAGGAAATAAAACCCTATACCAACACGTCTGACCAGTGTGGTATAGTAGGTCAATTTTACTCCCATTTTGGAGGAGCTTAAGCTCGAGCCAAGTGGTGGGACGTAAGTATATAAACTGAAATGATATTTTTTATTTTGTAAAGAAAAACATGTATATGTTAAAAAAGTCATCATGGTATTGCGAAAGAATTTACATACATGGGAACTAATTACATCCAGATTCAGAACAACAATTTATCTATGGCTCAAAATGTTGTCCTAAACCTATTATTCTAAAACGGTAGTACGCCATCTGTGCAATTAAATCTGTATTGCCAAAACTCACATAAATGCTTTATGTAGTGATCTAGTACTGTGAGGTTGATTTCTACTTGGGGTTAGCACTATTTAAAGAATTGTTTAAATTATTACTGTATTATATAAAGGAAACGGTAATGTTCAAGGACTATTTTAATCAATTTGTTCTTGTTCTTTTCTTCCCATGTATGTCCCACTGTTGGGCAAGAGGATCATCCACTTTGAAAGCTAAATTAGTATACCATAGTAATCCCAGTGATTAACATTGCCCTTTATTTCGAGTTTAATTAGTGTGCTAATAAGTTTTGAGAGACGTTTCTAGAACGTTTTAATACTAGCAAAATTAGTATTTAGCGTATAGTTTTTTTTGTCCCTGTGGTGATGGAATAAGAATATGTTCAACTCCCTATCTTACCTGTGGATGTTGAAAAAGACGACTAAGGGATATAATACATATTTATAACATTAATTCTAGAAAAGGAATACTCGAAATAAAACACTATACCGACCTATCTGATTAGCATGGTATAGTAAGTCAATTGCCCTCCTATTGTGGAGGAGGCTCGAGCCCAGTAGTAGGATACATATGAACTGGAATGACGATGATGATGGTGGTGATGTATAGTTTTGATGTGAAACATCTTCAGTCGAGGGTAAACTTGATCGTTGGCGTGGCGTAAAGCGACGCATGCCGTGGCGTGAAGCGACGCATGCCGTGGCGTGAAGCGAAGCATGCCGTGGCAAGGCCTCGCCACGCTCTATGATAGCGAGTGTAGTTTCGACCAATTGTCACAGTAATATCGTCAGAGGCATCGAATATAACTACTCTTACAGAAATCACTGATTAAAAAAATGTAGTTGTCACAATTTCAAATATTTTCGAATTTGTCATTATTGTATTTGATTTTACAAATAAATGGTTATTGCGTTTTTCAATAAACATTTATTTTCATTAAATACAAATCAATCATCATATTCTGGAAAAAAATCTTAATATTTTATTTATAAATTATGCCATATAGTTCCTATCGTAATTCCTTCTTTTATGCATATAAACTTATACAAAATAATTTCGATGTTTCACATTTGTCAGGCGTCCTGAGCGACGGCTCACTTTTTCTATTTCACGTTCTTTAAACGAGCAAAATACTTTTAATTCAACTAAAAGCCTTAGAACGTATTTCAGTAAAATACAAGTTAAGGACCAAACGAATTTCAATTTCAAGTACTAATAATATTCAGACTGTAAAAGATCAGCTGTTGAAATCAAATGGTCCGAATTTATTCGTTTGCTATATTGGATATTCAGCATTAAGCCTCTTAGGGCTCGCAATATGATAGTAATATTAAGCTTAACTATGAATACGAGAATTTCTATTACTGTAAGTGTTTCTTGTGTATTATCGTTTAAAAACAGATTTTATATTAAATTTGGCATAGGTACATCTATATCTATACCAATAAATAAAATTGGAGTGTCTGTTTGTAATGTTAAAATAATAGGCTTTTTTCATGCTCACACGGTTATTTGCACGACACCTATGCCTAAAATAACAATAAAAAAAATTTTGTCTGTCTGTCTGTCTGTTTGTTCCGGGTAATCTTCAAAACGGCTGGACCGATTTCAAAAATTCTTTCACCAATGGAAAGCTATAATATCAGGGCGTAAACTAGGCTATATTTTATCCCGGTATTCCCACGGGAACGGCAACTATGCGGGTAAAACGACTATAACCTATAACCGAAGCGAAGCGAGGGCGGATTGCTAGTATAGAATATATCCAAAAGATTATATTTTTTGAAATGCAAATTTCCAAAGGCAGGTTTGGATGGGGAGTAATTACATGTAAGTTGACATTGACATGGTTGCGAGACGTGTTAACACTAATACATCTGTAGCTGTGTCAATGTCACCCTATCTATGCGGATAGATGTCAAAACCACATAAAAAAGCGTTTAAATTTAGAAATTTTGATTTAAGATCTAATAATTAATTTTAATATCCATAAATAACAACACTCTATTCATAATTTTAAGTTTTCACTTCTGTCGGCAGTCCTCTTGATAGCCTTGTATTCTATTTTTAATTGGCTTTAGTTTCGGATGAGTAAGCAGTACACTTAATGGTAAATTGACAGTGTATATGGACGGAAAACGATGAACTCAAGTCGAGACGATATCGTTCCTCGGAATTGAAACAGATAGTGGTGTTAAATGGGAAAACCACATTAATAGAATATGTAGTAGAATAGGCATTGCGTGTTACGCTCTCGATTGTACTGCTCGGATAGTATCTGAGAAAGAGTTCCGAGCTTGTTATTTTGCAACAGTGCAATCCCTACTTCAGTGTGGTGCAGAACTCTGGGGTCGAGCGGCAGATCGAGAACGCCTATTTCGGATGCAGAAGCGCGCCGTACGAGCAATAATCGGGATAACTAACGATGCGACAGTGAAACCATATTTCATTAAACTGAACATCCTTACCCTTTCTAGTGTGGTAATATACCAGATGACTATTTATGTCAGAAAAAATTTACTAAAATTAGCCAAGCTAAGCGATAAACATTCATATCTCACGAGACATTATAACAACCTATCAGATGTAGCACGAACACTCGCTAAGCAGAGAGGACGACTCATGTTATGGGCCCAGCAGTGTACAATATATTACCGACACTGGTAACTTCCGCTCCTAGCCTCCAAAGCTTTAAGGTTCGCCTAAAGCGGTGGCTCATCGGGCAAGCATTCCATACGTATGACGAATTTTTCAAAATGTAGACAATACTCAACGCGTATTATATTGCTTAAGTTTTTAGTTATTATTCCTTGACATCGTTTTAGTATTTATTTTTCTTTTCAATTGACAATCTAGTATGTATTGTTAAAATGTAATTATCTATATAAAAGAATGACATGTAAGAAACCCTTATGAATAAATGAGTTATGAGTTAAATGGTAACTGCCGTTCATACACCCCCGCAGTATCAGGGACTTAGACAAGTCGAAGCCTATCGTAAAATTAGGGATTAAGAATTCCACTCTCTCGCTCACTTAATGTTTATTCAAGGGAATTAAACAGTCATTAAAATCAGCCATACTGTACAACTATTCATAGGTACAATCACGTTGATACGGATCAAATTCAGTTTTTTGTTACTATTTTAAGCTCGGCGAGTTCAAAAATGTATAGCAAGCTCGATATTGTGGCCCACTACCCAACGGCCAATGACGTAACGGTAGGCGTGGTCCCGCCAGATGGGCATCTTGATAAATGAGACTGAGCCGCTCCCCGACCGCGTTTCCGTCACCCGCCGGTAAAGTTTGACGAGCCTTTCGGCCTCCAGGTCCCACTGAACGATATCTGCAGATGGCTCTAACCACCATGCTTTTCTGTGGACGTCACAAAAGAGCCTTCAAACGAACGGTCAGGGACCCCGACTACATCAGTGTGCCATAAAGGTCGATGGACCGCATCACTCCCACGTAGAGCCGTCAGCACGTAGCGCTAGGTGCGCCCACTTTCGGCATCAGCCAAAACTGAGAGGACGCAGTGTCGATAAGCCGAGGAGCAAGTCGACGGAAATGCTTTCACACCGTCAATGACCATCGAACATCAGACTCAAATACTTCATATCGGTCTGAATGCTGATGGTAACCCAATTGACGATAATGAGATTTTTCTGATTTACTTACTATTGACAATTATTTATTAGAATAATCCAAAATTAAAATCCGTGAAATCTTGACCAAAAATTGTATATCTATGTCATTGTTTCGTAAAAGCAGCTAAGGAAAATCTTATTTTACAAAATGTTGCCAGATAACAAGCCACAATAAATGTCTGTTATATATCAGTTTCATAATATTAAATGCAATTTAGTAACTAAGTGAAAATGTAAAGGTATAACTTCTAAATGTTTGCAACAAACTTTCAAAGCAAGCCACTACATCCTTAGTCGTATTTCATAATTAAAACTCACTAATTATAATCACATACCGAGTTGACGTGAAAATTATTTTTGAATACGAGAAGTTAGTGAGAAATTGCAGTGCACTTAGAAATGCAATTAAATGGCCTTTGTTTTTTGGGTAGTGTGTTACGGTCGGCGCACTCCTCGCACCACTCCGTCCGGGGCGACAGAGGAGCGTAAGCACGCACACTCGAAACCCACCCGCGCCACGTCGCCATCGTCGTTAGACCGACCACCGGAGCAGGGTGACTTGACGTCAGTGGTCGGCCCGACGGAATACCCCAACGGAGTACCATCTCCCTAGCGATGGCCGGCAGCGTCAGGTCGGCACCGATGATCGCGACGAGTTCACGGCGCTCCCCCACCCACGCGGCACACACCTCGAGTGTGTGCTGCGCTGTGTCCTCATCGCAATCGCAGTGGTGGCAGGACGGTGTGCTCTCCCTCCTCATGACCGTGTTTAGGTATTTGGTGAAGCATCCATGCCCCGTCAACACCTGCACCAGTCGAAAGGAAAGCACCCCGTGCTGCCGCTCCAGCCATTGTATCAGCAACGGCCGGAAGGCCTCGATGGTCCTCACACAGAACCGAGGCCTCTCAAGCCGGACTGCCCAACGGGCAATGACGTCTCGGCGGGCGTTGACGCGCCAGGCGGTGAGCTCACTCAAGGAAACCACACCACCCTTCACTCGCACCCCCGTCACCCACCGATACAATCCGGTAAGCATTTCCGCCTCCAGGTCCCACAGGGGAGTTCCGGCCAACAGGCATGCTGCCTCGGCCGCCACCGACCGGTTACCGCGTATAGCCCTGGTCGCCATGGCCCTCTGTGGACGCCGCAGAAGAGCCCTAAGGCGGACGGTCAGGGACCCCACCCACACCGATGCGCCGTACATGGCCATCGACCGGATGACCCCCGCGCACAGCCGTCGACATGTAGCGCCGGGTGCGCCCACGTTTGGTATGAGCTAAGAGAGGGCGGAAATTAAATGGCCTTGAGAGTCTTATATACCTTATCTTTATATACAAATTTCTTATGTACGTGTGTGTGGCACTGAACTCCTCCTAAATGGCTGGACCGACGATGTTGACGAAATTTTTTGTGCGTGGTTAAGGGGATTCGAGAAAGGTTTAGATTTACAATTGGACCCGGTAGGTGGCACTGCTGTAGTCTATATTTGAATAGAACAATAATGAACTTTAATACTAATTCATTAGTAATCAGTATTTAGTAGTTTGTTTCAAAATAATAAAAGGACATCTACCATTAAAAGTAATCAATTAGTATTTCCTGCGTTTAGAATATTTGTTCTTCCGGAAGTTTAGTCGCATCATTTTAAATAATGTTTAATATTATAATTTGCCTCTCAATAAATAATTAACATTGTAATAAGAAGTTAGATTTTAAATTACTATTTTCTGTGTAATTTAACTATTTGAAATAATGCGAAATCGTAGTATCTGTCATACCGTTCTTTATACATCCGGTTTATAAACTGTTACAATTTGTAGTAATTTACATCAATTAAATAACATTTAATTACATAACAAATGCATTTGTCTCATATAAACTTGTAAAATCTCTGCAAAATCCACAACTTCCGTAAAGCACAATGGCGCTCGTATAACGGTCGGAAGTCTTCGTGGATGTTGCAGGCATTCAAATAAAATCACTTTTTTCTAGACATCGGCCTAGCAGGACGAGCTGGATACTAAGCTAAGTATTAGCAATAAGTTTTTTACTGTCTTTCTATAGTAGTATTTTTATAGTAGCGTTTCCATATTGTATTTACATTAGATCGATTGAATTTGTTTAATATTTTGTTTGGCGTTTATGCTTAAGAATTTATGCTTCATGATTTGTGTCAACATAGAATAAGTATTTAAAACGGTTTTGTACTAGTATTAAAATTGATTGACGGTTTACTAGCAAAATGAACACTGAAGGTATAAGTAGTGATGTCAGCTATACTGACGTCACTGTTTCTAAAAACCTTTCTGGAGGTCTCCTATATATATATATATTTGATATGTCTATTTAGTACGTCCCGTGATCTTACCCGTGGATGTCGTAAAAGACGACTAAGGGATATAATATCCACATAACATCTGTGCAAGAGAAGGAAAACTCGAAATAAAACCCTATACCAATATGTCTGACCAGCATGGTATAGTAGGTCAAATTCCCTTCCATTGAGGTGGAGCCCCGAGCCCAACAGTGGGACGTATATGGGTTGCGATGATGATGATGGTGATGATGATGTCTATTTATGAATCAATTCATAATCCTTAGTATTCGTAGCCATCACCGCCCAGAAAACATCCTTATATATATTATAATTATATTATAATTATATATTATAATTAAATATTATATATTATAATTGCGAAAGTAAGTTTGTTTGTTTATCTGTTACGCTTTCACGCTTAAAACATCGAACTAATTTCAAAAATTCAATGGAAAGCTACAATATCAGGGAGTAATATAAGCTATATTTTATCCCAGTATTCCCATGCGAACGGCACCTTCACGGGTAGAGCGATTGAAACCGAAGCGAAGCGAGGGTGGGTTGCTAGTACAAATATATAACATAACCTGTCGTATATCCTACATCGCCATTTCGACGGGGCAACTGTACTGAGGCCTTGGCTACGGTGGCCCACCCGGTGGATTACCCCGTCGAATGGCATCGACCACTTTAAATATTTACGACACTACTATTTTCATTAAAGATATTATGGAAGGCTAATTATAGGGTGGCTAAGTTTTTTGTTCATCGCACCACATGCCCATCCCACTACTGGGCTCAAACCTCCTCCGTAGTAGGAAAGAAATTGACCTACTATACCACGCTGGTCATCTGACCAGCGTGGTATAGTAGTAGGTCAATATGCTAACCCATCTGGGTTAGCATATTTTTTATTTTGAGTTTATTTTCTCTTCCGTTAATGTTATATGCATATTATATCCATTAGTTGTCTTTTACGACACCCTCGGGTAAGATAGGGGGTGGTGAATTATATTCCTACTCTGTCACTGCACGGAAATAAGTTTGCTTATTTAATTCAATTTTATGCTGTGTGCTGTGTGGTAGCGGCTTCGAATACTACCAACCCTTGCTAAAGGCTCGTGGGTGTCGTAAAAGACGACTAAGAGCCCTAGATTGACCCGGACCAACTCCATCTGGTACCATTTGGGTCAACGATTACATTCCTAAGGAGGGTTGACGTCAGGCAGGCGGCCGGTCATAAAAGTCATTGCCGAAACTTTTTGCAATATGTAAAAACAGATGACATATTTCGTCGACCCCAAGTAATTGGGATAAGAGCAAGATGATGATGATTTAATTCAATTTTATTTTATGCGATAAGTACATTCTTACTGCTAATTACATTAAGAGGATACTAATAACGTTTTTACGGTTCACAAAGTATTATTAACACAAAATATAGTCTTCAATATGTATATGGTGGCTTCCTCCAAATTGGAAGGGGAAATGAGCTTTACGGTCAGGTCTGTTTGGCATAGCCTTGTTTTTATTTCCTTACGGACACAGTTTTTTTACTAATTTACTTATTGGTCTTTTATAAATCCGAGGGATAGAAATTGTATAATGCTTACATTCCGTAACAGCTAATCATTTTTTTTGTTGCTCAGTGTATACCTATAATTTATTTCCTGATCTTGACGGAGTAGCAATTTAATTAATTTCTCTTACTTCATTTGACGTAAAAAAATTATAGACGGATTAGCAACCCAGCCCTTTTTTATTTGGTTAGGTCGCGGTCGGCGCACTCCTGCGAGGAGTGCGCCGACCGTCGCCACTCCGTCCGGGATGACAGAGGGGCGTAAGCATGCACACCCACAACCCAGCCGAACACCACGTCGCCTTCGTCCTTGGACCGATCACCGGAGCAGGGTGCTTCACTTCGGTTTCAGTTGTTTTACTCACGTAGTGCCCGACCCCGTAGGAATATCAGGATAAAATATAGCCTCCATGTTACTCGCTGATATTAGCTTTCCATTGGTGAAATAATTTTTGAAATCATTTCGGTGATTTAAGCGTGAAAGTGTAACAAACAAACAGACAAACATACTTACTTTCGTATTTATAATATTAGTAAGGATGTAAGCAGAGGTCACTGCAATAGAATGCAAACTCGAAATAAAATCCTATATCAACCCCTAGCGGGCGTAGTATATTAGGTTAATGTCTCTGCCATTATGAAGAAAGACCATTGTGTAATGCCACAGTATTTGCATAGAAGAACTACATTCTTGACTTTGTTACAATTGTATTATAAGTATAGTTAGGTTATATTAATTAGCAATTGATTCAGAGGCTTTCAAGCAGTGTACTTAAATAAAAAAATCATTTCACTAAGAATATTGGATGGAGCAAAATCTCACCCATCTTTCAGTTCCGTAAACCATAAAGCGCCTTTTGTGATTATCTTGAAGATTTAAAGAGATTAGATACTGAGATTATCATTGTTAAATCCGATAAATTGTTAGGGAATCGAATTCTGCGTTACTATATTAAGGTATCGTTGAAGAATTTCTTTCTGTGCAGACTTATTCATAGCATTTTAATACCAAGAACAGATACAATATTATCTATCTATATCTATACAAATACAAATAATAAAACTGTAGAGATCGAATGTCTGTACATAAAAAAGGCTAAAAACCAAGTCAGGAGGATGTTAAAAGTGAAATAGAACACATCCTGATTTTTTTATTTTTTTTTTTGGTTTTTCTGTATGTTTTGCTGTTTGTCCGTTTATCTGTTTGTACTGGCTAATCGCCGAAGTTATTGGACCGATTTAAATGAAATTTGACATGGTGGTAGCTTACATCCCCGGTCAACATTTAGAATACTTTTAATCCACGGGAAATTAAAGAGTTCCCGTGGGATAGTTTAAAAATTATAGTAATTTATACAGCTTAGTACACAATCTAATTAATTTAAAATCGATAAAAAAGACTCATTATAAAAGAATATTCTGAAAATCAACCCTTCAGAAGATATATTATTTTTAAGGGTGTAAAATAGGGGATGAATTATGTTTTGATATTTCTCACTTTAATACACACATTATAAATTCATACAACGCCAATTAGATTAATTAACTGCACTGATAGCATAGTGGTTAAGATAGCAGGTAAGACCAACCTGCTATGCTAACGTCACGGGTTCAATCCCAACGCCGCACAATATTCTGTGTGATCGACAAATTGTTGCTCTGAGACTGGGTATTATTTGTGTGCGTCACTTACGAGTACATGATTGTGAGGTTCCTTATTGGAAGGTGTAGTGCAAATTTCATAGTTTGTATAATGAATAGAAAAAGAGGGCTATGCAGGGTCACCCGAACAGCCTTTTTTGACCCCAGGCTGCAAATTATATTGTCGTGGTATCGGCCTCGCGCGGTCAGTCACTTTACGGGTGGCGGACTAATCCCCGGTTCAGCCATCCGCATCTTTGACTAGGGTGGTTTATCTATTGCCGTTGTTGGCAAACGAGTAAACAGCACACCTAATGGTAAGTGATACTGCTCATGGATTTTCCAAGGCGCTGTCTACCGTGAAAAAAGTGAAGGGAGTGTGAATGCGTGCAATGAGGTTTGGTAATACTAAAGACATCACCAAAACCCACAAAATGCAAACACCCTCAGAAAGTTTGGCTTCCGTTTCTCTCGCTCTGGACGGACCAGGTCGTGACATTAGACGGACAACTGTCAAGAGTGTGATTCTATTACATAAAGATAGTAAAGCGCAAGCACTCGGGCTAGCCACCAACCGACGCCACAGCGGTGGAACGAGTGTCACCTTGGAAGTTTTTCTTCTCGACTCGTACCGCCGAGTTTATACGCGCGATAACTGCCAAGTAGAAGGTGTCGACCTCATACCAGTTTCTGACCCGTCGACTATGATCTAAGTGATAGTCGGCAGTTTCAGCAGTGATGCTTGCGATGAATTCACGCCGCTGCTCTACCCAGGCCACATAGACCTCAAAAGTATGTCTGCAGTATCTTAGCTGGAACCACAATTGTGGGAAGGCTTCGTGTATTTCCACATTTATGTAAGTTCCACGGGAAAGTTCTGACCAAAGCGCAAGCTGCCCCGGTCGACATGTTACGGTATCTGCGTGTCTACGCATCGGTCTAAGCATCATGGTTTTCTGCGAATGCCAGAGGAAAGTTCTAAGACAAATGGTTAGAACTTGCCCGCACAGATGCACCGTACAGTGCCATTGATCGACCCAGTCGTAGGGGGACAGTAGTAGGGACTACAGCCGTCAACATGAAATACCACGTCAACAAATCGGAAAGTAATTTGATAAAAATGCTCCTGAAGTACTATCCTCTGCCGATTACTAATCCCAAATATTTTATCTGGTCCTTGACTGAGTGGAACCGAATTACCGCTAATTTAAACCGCTGTGCCGACAGGTATATAGTTACAGGGTCTATGAAATAGCAATCATTTGATTTATATAGGGCCACTCTAAGCGGCAGCGTGACTCATCGAATCACCAACTCAATACAAAGTACGGCCAAACGTATCGCTTATTTAAATTAAGCCCAGTCCGAAGAGGGTCCACTCTCAGCTAATATACCATACAATCACACGCAAGTACGATATCAGCTGGGAGCAGTACAACATAGGCGTTAAGGCAAAGTTTTCTGCTCGCTTCATGCAGAGACCACTGCGCCGCTCCAGATAGTCTGGAACCAGCCGCCTTAGGTACAGAAGCACCCCCTGATAACAACGCCTCCCTGATATACCAGATTGGCAAACTGTTAAATGAGTTGACGTTATCTAAATACACCGCCAACAGCACCCCTCCACCAGTGACCGCTTTGATTACAACGGGCTACAAGCATAAAGAGGCTACGAGTCTGCCAGAAAGAATTGGTCAGAGCAACGCAGTGGGCCTGTAGAACCCTGAACACAGTACATAATTATCTGTGATTGTCTCTGCCACAGATGACGCTTCTACGCGGACGAAGTCGCGGGCAAAAGCTAGTTAAGAATAAATATGCCGCGTGGAGACGGAGTAAGAATATAATTTACCACGTCTTGTCTTACCTGCGGGAGTCGTAAAAGTTCATTAAAAGATATAATATGCATACAAACTCTGGCTAAGAGAAGAAAAACTTAGAATATATAGCAACCAGTCGGAAGAGCATGATAACGTAGGCCAATTATGCTCCTATTGTGGAGGAGACTCGAGCCCAACTTTGAGATGTATACAATATTATACAGAGATGGTGATAATGATGTTTGATAGTAAACATATCGTATACGTGCTCACTTATAAGAGTTGAAACAAGATTGTTACATATTTAACCGACTTCTAAAAAAGGAGTTGTATGTTTTTTTTATATTTGTTCGGGCATAATTCCGTCGCTTGCCAACCGATTTGAAAAAATCTTTCTTTGTTGGAAAGGATATACTTCCCAAATCCCATGTAAATTTTATAGAAATCGGACAAGCGGTTTTTGAAAAATCCAAAAATCTAAAAAATTAAAAATTTATCTACACTGAAATCGGTTTTCCTCTAAAAAATTTTTCTTATAATCATTCAAGTTATAATTCAACAAATAAACATGTTAAATGAATTATGAAAGCAAATGATTAATATAATTCATTACATTTTCACATTATAATTTAATTACTAGCGTAAACGCTTGAGGCACATTTCATGCCGTACAAACAACTTATGACATCAGTGGCAACGGTCAGGTCGAGTTAAGAGCTTTCATCATAATAATCTACGGCGAAAATAAGAGGCTCTTTCCATCAAGTTATTATATTCTCTAAGTATTTTTATTAAAACAAAGTAATAAAAACCTTTCCATTTCTCACAGTTTGACAATTTACTACTGCAAAATGAATATATTCAAGGCAATAAGGAAAGATCTTATCTTTCATTTCCTTTACGTTTAACAATATGTTTTCAAGATGGGCTCGAGATTCCTCCACAATCCCCACTAATATTATAAATGCGAAAGTAAGTTTGTTTGTTTGTTACACAGTCACCGAACCGATTTCAAAAATTCTTTCACCAATGGTAAGCTATAATATCAGGGAACATAGATTAGGTTAGTAGGAACATAGGCTATATTTTATCCCGGTATTCCCACGGGAACAGGAACTACGCGGGTAAGGCGACTGAAACCGAAGCGAAGCGAGTTACTAGTATGGAATAAATTAACCTATTACACCACGCTTCCCTTCTTCTTTTACAACCCCTACAGGCAAAATAGGGGGTAGTGAATTGAATTTAAACTCTATCTATACACGGACCGGTCCGTGTGGTGACGGAGTAAGAATACAATTCACCACTCCCTATCTTGCCCGTGGATGTCGTATAAGACGACTATGGGATATAATGTGCACATAACATCTGTGCAAGAGAAGGAAAACTCGAAATGAAACCCTATACCAACATGTCTGACTAGCATAGTATAGTAGGTCAAATTCCCTCCCATTGTGGAGGAGGCCCGAGCCCAACAGTGGGACGTATGTGGGCTGCGATGATGATACACGGACCGGTCGTTTATATTGTTATAAGGTGCATATAAAATTATAGCTATATAGCCCCAATACAGCTTGTTTGTAGTCTATACTTACAAATTTATAATATAGTACTTAATGATAGAATGATATGATAAATCTGAATTGGTATTTAAGGTTTGAAGTAATAGATTTATCTATAATGAATAATAATGTATGTGTAAATAATATGTATGTCACTGAACTCCTAAACGGCCGATGCTTCTAAACCGATATTGATGAAATGTTTTGTGTGTGTTCAAGGGTATTCGAGCATGGTTTAAATTCACAATTGGATCCGGTAGGTGACGCTGCGATCGAGTTCAAGGTTCAATTCTTTATTCTCTGGATACCTTTTCTTGGCTAAAGATGTGAAACCATCGTATTAATGAATAGATGTTTGTTAATAATTCTAATAACTTTAGGGTCGACATTCATACAGATATTATTAATATAGGCTTTCAGCAATGAAAATCTTATAATTTTAATCGGCATTGATTAATCATTTACGTACTACTGCTGAGCTCGAGTCTCGTCCACAATGGGGGGAAATGACCTCATATTGAGTTGGTCAGACGGTTTGGTATAAGGTTTCATTTTTGAGTTTGCCTTCCCTTTCAATAGATGTTGTATATAGATTATAATCCCTTAGTCGTTTTTTATATACCCATGGGCATGAAAACGGTTGGTGAATTGTTTTCTTACTCCGTCACCGACGCGGTCGCAGCCTTCTGCGAGACAGTGATCTCGCGGAAGGAGGCGGCGGATCGCCTGCGCGAGGAGCGCAGCCTCGATGAGGAAATCCGCCGCCGGCGACTGGGGCGGCGTAGGCGCAACTACCTGCGCCTCATGCCGCCCTAGCCGAGGCCGCGGGTGACGTGACCGGGGATTAGTCCGTCACCCGCCGAGAGGCCGACCGCGTGAGGAAAGACCGACGTCCTCCCCGATGGGGGGACGTCGGTCGATGGGAGGGTACCCCAATAGCGGGTATTCCGTCGGGCCGACCACTGATGTCAAGTAAACCTGCTCCGGTGGTTGGCCCAACGACGAAGGCGACGTGGTTTTTGGGTGGTTTGCGGGAGTTGCGTGCTTAAGCCCCTCTGTTGCCCCGGACGGAGTGGTGCGGAGGCGCAGCGACCGCAGCCCACCCACAAAAAAAAAAAAAAAAACCACACGGAAATAGCATTGATAAAACTAATTTTATTTTGATATAAAAAATTAATTTTAAATAAAAATGTTATTAAACCCTTTTATTTGTCACCGGAAACATATAAAGGGGTGATAATTAGGAGGTCACACTATAGTGCATACTATCAGAGCAAGAAAACGCGAAACAAAACCTTATATAAAGGTCGATTTATTAATATTTTTATCACCCTCTATTGTTTTTAAAATTAAGCTTTCTTAACAAATAAAATATGAAAATAAACTATAAAATATAAATAAAATATTATATTGTAATCTTTATTCAGTTATGTAAGATAAAATAAACATATTTCTCACATAGGGTTAGTTTTTCACGAGATTAACACGTTCAGATAGACTCTTTAGATATTTACATTGCCAAAAAAGTTCGCTGGTAAAATTCACCAAAAAAGTTTTGTTCAGCGAAAAGTTTAATGAATTTGGACCATGAAAATTATTAATTAAATTGAACTTTTAGCAGAGAATAAATATTAGTTTGTACAACATATTTTTAGTTTAATTATTTTGTTTTGAATACTTGAGTGCTTGCTAAATCTGAAAAAAATATAATTTTGTTTTCACTCTTTCACAAGTTCATAAAGTCATTCATCAGCATTTTAGCTCATATATATTTTGAGCTCTAGCTTTCACCGCAATAGGAGATAAATGATAAATATGTGTTATAGTTTGAAACATTCATTTAAAATAACTGTTATTATGCATAATGATTTCTGATGTTTACGCGAGTATTATACATTTTAAATAAAACTACTTTACGGATTTTATCGCGTTTGTATTTGATTTTTGATTACCCGACGTTTCGAACACTTTACAGCGTTCATGATCACGGGTGGACTAAGATGTCTCACGTCCAACAAGTCATCGTTACTGCAGAAAATTTTATAATTATCTACCCGATACAGAAATTAGTTATTAAATATTGACCCACATTTTGATACAAAATTTATTGCCAGTGTAAGAAGAAAATGATTCTATATGAAAAAATTATATTGTTTATGGTTAGTAATAATTAAACATTAAAATTAATAGTAATTATATTTAAAAAAAAACTAACTAATAATCTAGTATACTACCACCGGATCGGAACACGGTTAAACTGAGAAAGATCCGGCAAGAAAACTCAGGTAACATGATGCTAAATTAAAGTTAATTTTGAAGGCGGCTTACTTTATGTTACTAAAAAGGTTTTAATTTATAAAATTATCTTTAGTTATTATTATTGTGGGTCAAATCTATACAATATGAGCTCACGGTGTCTTGCAGTCTTGTGGTGGTCTTTTTGGATTTCTTTTTAATAATGTTTATAACAGGATCCCAGCTTGATGGTAACACCCAGCCATCCTCTCTATTGAAATTTTTGTGTTTTTTAATCTCAATAGCCTCGCGTACCATTCTAGGCAGGTATCGGTGTTCTTTTGCGAGGATTTGTGGTTTATCAAACCTGATGTTATGGTGGGCGCGGTCCTGACTATGTTCACAGACTGCAGACCTAGTGTCCCGGCGGTGCTTCACATCGGCTATGTGTTCTTTGATCCGAGTTCTTATGGATCTCTTTGTTTGTCCAATGTAAGAGAGACCACAGTCACAGTCAAGTTTATATACTCCTGCATCTTGTAAAGGGATCTGGCACTTGACAGGTGGTAAGAATTGGCTAATCCTCTTCAGTGGCTTAAAATAAGTTTTAATGGAAGAGCGTTTCGGGATGTAGCCAATCTTGTCAGTGACTCCTTTGACATAAGGTAGTATTGCAGGAAGGCGCTCAACTGTGGGTGGTTTCACTCGGTCTCTGCGACGGGGGCGAGGAACTGGCAGCTTGTTTGCACGTAGCACCTGCTTGACATGCTGCAGCTCCCCAGCCAGGTGTTCATCGTCACAGATTCCTCGTGCTAAGAAGCCTTCTTAGACATTTTGGTTATACGTAACCCTAATAACACCTTGAGTCATACAGTGTATCGTAAAGCAACACATACAGACAGATACTTGAACGGTGATTCTCATCATCCCCCTTCACAGTTAGCTACCGTGTGTAAATCTTTGTTGCAGAGAGCACGAGGAATCTGTGACGATGAACACCTGGCTGGGGAGCTGCAGCATGTCAAGCAGGTGCTACGTGCAAACAAGCTGCCAGTTCCTCGCCCCCGTCGCAGAGACCGAGTGAAACCACCCACAGTTGAGCGCCTTCCTGCAATACTACCTTATGTCAAAGGAGTCACTGACAAGATTGGCTACATCCTGAAACGCTCTTCCATTAAAACTTATTTTAAGCCACTGAAGAGGATTAGCCAATTCTTACCACCTGTCAAGTGCCAGATCCCTTTACAAGATGCAGGAGTATATAAACTTGACTGTGACTGTGGTCTCTCTTACATTGGACAAACAAAGAGATCCATAAGAACTCGGATCAAAGAACACATAGCCGATGTGAAGCACCGCCGGGACACTAGGTCTGCAGTCTGTGAACATAGTCAAGACCGCGCCCACCATAACATCAGGTTTGATAAACCACAAATCCTCGCAAAAGAACACCGATACCTGCCTAGAATGGTACGCGAGGCTATTGAGATTAAAAAACACAAAAATTTCAATAGAGAGGATGGCTGGGTGTTACCATCAAGCTGGGATCCTGTTATAAACATTATTAAAAAGAAATCCAAAAAGACCACCACAAGACTGCAAGACACCGTGAGCTCATATTGTATAGATTTGACCCACAATAATAATAACTAAAGATAATTTTATAAATTAAAACCTTTTTAGTAACATAAAGTAAGCCGCCTTCAAAATTAACTTTAATTTAGCATCATGTTACCTGAGTTTTCTTGCCGGATCTTTCTCAGTGTAACCGTGTTCCGATCCGGTGGTAGTATACTAGATTATTAGTTAGTTTTTTTTTAAATATAATTACTATTAATTTTAATGTTTAATTATTACTAACCATAAACAATATAATTTTTTCATATAGAATCATTTTCTTCTTACACTGGCAATAAATTTTGTATCAAAATGTGGGTCAATATTTAATAACTAATTTCTGTATCGGGTAGATAATTATAAAATTTTCTGCAGTAACGATGACTTGTTGGACGTGAGACATCTTAGTCCACCCGTGATCATGAACGCTGTAAAGTGTTCGAAACGTCGGGTAATCAAAAATCAAATACAAACGCGATAAAATCCGTAAAGTAGTTTTATTTAAAATGTTATTATGCATATTACCGATAAGAATCAAGTTAGAGGTACTACAGCTGTACTTTACTGCATATTGAATGCATTTGCACGCTGAAGTCGTAAAAACATCGTGAAGTTGTTTAGTGTTATATCATAAAGTAATATTATGATTATGATGTCTTTTGAAGTATTAGGAGGTTAAAATAAGGAAATCAAATGTTTAATGTTAGTTGTGTGGTGATCGGTTACGAAAAACTGCCTTAATATCTCTCCTATTTGCCGGGGAAGTTGTTAAAAATGCTCGAGTGATCCTCAGAATGGAAAAGAGCACTGCCTTTTGGGTGGGCCCCATAACCTATCGTATTCCCTCCCATTCACCATTGGGCCGACCACCAGTACCGAGTTCCTTGTCGTCCGTAGCCAGCTCGGCGGGATACCCATTCGGGTAAGCTCCCTCCCGAACGTCCCTCCAGGGACGTCGGTCGCCCTCACGCGGTCAGCCTCTGTGCGGATGACGGACTATTCCCTGGTCCAGTCAGCCGCGGCTACGGCTAGGGCGCCGCACAAATTGCCTGCGACGGATCATGTCGCTGTAGAGGGTTTTCTATCATGCACGCTCCGCCGCCTTTTTCCATGAGATGGCTACCTCACAGAAGGCGGCGACCGCGTCTCAGTTTCTGACGCTGTCGAGCATCTAAAGTGCACTGCCCTGGAAATTTATTTATTTATTAACCTATAGTGTTAACTAAGATTATCAAACCACTTCCAAAGCTGTGTGTGTGTGCAGTGTTTACAGCATCTCATTTTTAGAAGGCCTATCTCCAACAGCAAACATTATATGTATATTACATTCTTGCTATGTTGTTATTTTGGGAGGCGAAATGGGTTGCGTTTATATTCCAGCCCGTCAGCACAACTAGTTGTTAAAAGAAAATTTATAAAGGACCTAATTAAGTTATTTTAAGGAGCTTATATTGAAAATATGTGGCATGGGCTTATGTTCCGGGAGTATCTCCATCGACTTGTTCCCCAGCTTGTCGGCACGGCGTCCGCCCTTTCGCGGCTGATGCCGAATGTGGGCGGACCCAGCTCTACGTGCCGACAGCTGTACACGGGGGTGATCCGGTCGATGTCTCTGTACGGCGCACCGGTGTGGGCGGGGTCCCTGACCGTCCGGCTGAGGGACCTCTCAGTTCGTCGAGAGGTGAGGTTACCCGAAAGGGTATTCCGTCGGGCCGACCACTGATGACAAGTCACATCTGCTCCGGTGGTCGGCCCAACAACGAGGTGACGTGGGTACGGGTGGGTTATGGACCCGCGCGCCGTCCTTTCATCGCCCCGGACGGACAGGACCGCGCGTGTGCTTACCATAGCCCACCCATAAAAAAAAAAATGGGCTTATGTTGATTAACTATGCGATTATACCTAACAGATTACGCCGAGGTACTCTAACAATAGAGATTTAGGAACACTTTTCTCAACTTAAGTGTCACATGCTTGAGTCGACACAATAGTACACGGAATAGGTAATTTAAACTAGCTGTCCCAACAGACGTTGTTCTGTACAAATAAGCGCCACCTACCGGGTCCAATTGTAAATCTAAGCTATCCTCGAATCCCCTTAAATATCTATAAAAAAATTCATCAACATCGGTCTAGCCGTTTAGGAGGAGTTCAGTGACATACACACGTACACAAGAAATTTATATATAAAGATTACAATCTTATCAGAAAACTAGATGCCATCAAAACATATCTTGTAAAACATAAATAGTCTCGCAACTCAGTTCTTCTACCATAAAACGTTCTAAGGTCCTTGTAATACCAAGTCGGTTATATTAGGGGTCCTTCTGTCTTAAATTATTACGTAATTAGCTAACCTAACAACTTCTTATAGTGACCATATTAATATTAATGGTCTTTTCTATTTTAAATAACTAGATTGATTGGCAATTGCACTAAATAATCTAATTTTATATATGTATTATGTATTACTTGTGAAATAGATTGTGTTTTCAAGTGATGGCTAAGTAGGGACTGAATAAATTAAACGACTTGGTATTACATGAATTTCGCAACTTTTTATGGCAGATGAACCGAGTTGTGAAACGTGTTTTTTTACAAGTTATGTTTGATTAGTTGAATTTCACTATTAGATTATACACCAAGAGAAATTTATTAAAGTCCAAAGTAACGTTATTTCTTTTTAAATCGCCACAAATAACAATTACTTTATGAGATTAACACATATTTTCTTTAAATGAATTTCAATATGTTTGTAGAAAGCAGTGAAAGTATTTAATTTAGGTGGTCTATAAACTTACATAATAATTAATTGTTGATTGCCTAACTCTATACCACAACATTCAAAACTGCCTGTGGTATATTTGCGGGCAATATCGACTAGGCTGCTGTCAGATCGACAATTAAATTTCCAAGGAGGGTTAGCATCAGGTCATAGAGTTATTGCCAATTACTGTAACAATGTATACTATAAAAGAAGGGTACATTTTGATTCGAGGCCAAGTAATTGGGGTATGAGCAGGATGATGATGATAATGATTTATGTAATATTTATATTAAAAATAACTAATTTTATTATTTTTTATTATTTCACTTGATCAAGAGTTAAAATAAAATGCATTAATAAATAAATTTTCAGTAAAATACTGAAATATTTGGATTATATTTATTTTAGAAGATGAAATGTGTTAATAACAT
Source organism: Lymantria dispar (assembly GCA_032191425.1). Taxonomy (NCBI): domain Eukaryota; kingdom Metazoa; phylum Arthropoda; class Insecta; order Lepidoptera; family Erebidae; genus Lymantria; species Lymantria dispar. The sequence continues at coordinate 21,156,547 of CM063452.1, read as the reverse complement.
TTCGATTGAATGCTATAAGAATACCATGTAGAATAATAAAAAAAAATATCATACTTTCGAAAGGCCAATTCAATATTAAAAATTTCTACAAGAACTTGTAAAACAATTTTCATTTGGTGCAGACAACGTCGAGTTCCAACATTTTGTAACATTTTATGTTTTCCGTCAACATATTTTTTCATTTTCTGTTTCGACAATGTTTCGCTACATTTATTAAATGTGAAGTAAAAAAGTGGTAACCAGAAGGTATAAATACGGTTTCTTCATTCATTCAATAATTTGTTCTTAGAAGTATATAGTTTCGTTATAGGTATTGTCATAGAGTAAAAATTCAATTAAGCAGTCCCTCTCTTGTAAAAGACAACTAAGGCATATGATATGCCACCCTTTTTTTTTTTTTTTTTTTCACGCTGTGGAAATGCATTTGCGCATTATTCCCCCGCCGGTTACAGACAGGGGAGTGTGTGTGAGACTCGCCGGCCACTGAAGTGACCGAAATACCCACTAAAACCACAGCGGCCCCTTCCGCGCTTTTACTGGAATTTCAGGCCACACTTTGCCCAGCTCGTTTCTAGGCTCGTCAAGTCGGCCGCGGCGCTGGGAAGACTTCTGCCAAACACTGGCGGTCCCGGGTCGACATGCCGACGTCTCTACGTCGGCATCCTGTGTTCCATGGCACTGTATGGTGCTCCTATCTGGTCGGAGTCCCTCACCGTCCGCAACAGAGCCCTTTTGCGACGACCGCAGAGGGCTATGGCGGTGAGGGCCATTAGGGGCTACCGTACTGTGTCATGGACTGCGGCGATACTGCTGGCAGGCGACCCGCCTTGGCCACTGGTGGCGGAGGCGTTGGCGGAAGTGTACCGGTTCCGCGCCACAGCACGAGCCAACGGAGAGCAAGTGTCCATAAGGGGACTGGGCAGAGCCCAGGAAGTGGCCCGAAGGGAAGTAATCCGGCGGTGGAGGGAAGAGCTGGAGTCCCCTGTACCAGGGCGGGGGACTGCTTACCGGACATGGGGTCTTCGGTAAGTACCTGCATAAAATTGGAAGAGAAGAGGCCCCAGGATGTCATGAGTGTGGCGCAGCAATTGACGATGCGCGCCACACACTGGAAGTATGCCCCGCCTGGGGGCCTCAGCGCCACGTCCTGTCAACGGACATGGGAACAACAGACCTGTCGTTGCCGACCATCATCTTCAAGATGCTCGGCAGCGACAGCTGTTGGTCGTCGATGGCCTCCTTCTGTGAGGCTCTCATGACAAGGAAGGAGGCCGTGGAGCGGGCACGCGAGGCGCTTGCGTCCGCTGACTCGCTCCGCCGGCGACGACCAAGGAGGAGGAGACGCCGCTATGCGCTCCTCCACCCACCGCTCTGAATGATGACAGGACGTGGCCAGACGGCCAAGCGTTGGGGTGTCGGGGATAGAATGATATGCCGCCCTAGCCGAGGCCGCGGGTGACTGGACTGGGGAATAGTCCGTCTCCTGCGAAGAGGCTGACCTGGTGTGAGGGCAACCGACGTTCCTGGAGGGGCGTTAAGGAGGGAGGGTACCCGACAGGGTAACCCGCCGGGGTGGCCACGGATGACAAGGATCTCGGTACCGGTGGTCGGTCCAATGGCGAAGGAGAGGGAAGACGGTAGATTATGGGGCCGCGTGTCGCCCTTTCGTCACCCCGGACGGAACGAACGGCGTGTGCGCTGACCTAGACATAGTACACCAAAAAAAAAGCGCCGACTTCAAAAGGTAGTATTTTTGGTTTTTTAGTTCCCTCCTCGGTGTTTATCGACCGTGACTAAGGCAGTTTTCGATTTTAGTTAAAAATCATCATCATCTTGCTCTTATCCCAATTACTTGGGGTCGACGCAATATGTCATCTGTTTTGACATATTGCAAAAAGTTTCGGCAATAACTTTTATGACCGGCCGCCTGCCTGACGTCAACCCTCCTTGGGAATGTAATCGTTGACCCAAATGGTACACAGATGGAGTTGGTCCGGATTAATCTAGGTTTTATTTTATTATTCGATTTTCGTTAAAAATAATTTATTTAATATGTACAAAAAAAAAGTCTGTTAGTACAGCTAACTGTTTGTAAACATAACGATTTCTGATGTTTATACAAGTGTTAATTGCGTTGTTTATTACAGGATCCTAACTTGATGCTTTATAAAAGGCTCCCAGACAAGGTTGCTAATAAAATTTTGATATTTATTCATTAGCAAGAAATGTGTTGAACGTGGGTCACCTTGGCTGGCCGTAACCATGAACACCCTCTTAGAAGTGTTCGAAGCAACAGGGAGTTAAAATCAAAGGTGAAAACAAACGTGGTAAAATCGGTAAAAATATTTTATGTCAAAAGTTTATAAACATATCTATACTGACAAAATAATATTCTGGTGAATGAAAACGTACGTAATGAAAAGCGCATTATAAATTCACGCTCTGGCAAATTTTGACGTATGTATTGAGATGCCAGGTGTTCTCGGCCTACATTATATAATAGTTTAATTTTCATGTCCGCTGATCTGAAAAATGTAAATTTTGTTGTGTATTCTGAGCCTTAGCGGATAATGGGAAACTTTTTGATCAAACTTGGTTAAGCTAGTTTTACTAAGTTTTTTTTTTTGAATTGCAAATTTAAATAAAACATCTTTCTGTCACGTAGTAATATATAGCAATAATAGCGGTAAATACTCAAAATTCATGGATATACATATATTGAGATCAGATTTCTAACACCATGGGAAGAGAATAGATTTATTTTACTAATCTGACGATTCGACATAGAATTTTAATGGCAAGTTTTCTTTCTCTTTCACTTCCACCTATTTACATCTTTAGGCTTTCACTTAAAACATCATATTCTTTGTCCATATATGTAAATAAAAGTTATTTTCAGCTGTCAATATATAATTTGACTTTTGAAAACAAAAAACCTTTTGGTGAAATAAACGGAGAATGATGATGATTGTGACAGAACAAAAATACGGTTAATTTTCCTTCTTTGCTTGGTAGGAATTGAAATGTACAAAGGCACTACAAGAGAAGAAAAACTCGAAATAAAACCCAGTACCAACCTATGTAACGATTATTAAAATTAATTAAAGTGATTTTATTAAAGCTATTATTGAAGGTAACAATCCAATATAGATGGGGAATTTTATGTACCAATTTATCAAATGCTTTTCCGATTCTAGCCTGTAACATTGGAATTTTCTAATAAGAAGCCCTCCATTACATTTTGCATGACCGGACGCTCCTTCCATGATAATTAGAATAGACTAGTACACTTATAATAATGAATACCAAATCTTTTGTCAAGGAGGTTTATGCTTAGAATAATGTGCAGAAAAATAAAATAACATTTTAAAATGGAATGAAGGGAGATTCACCACTTTCCCACGGTTAGTCAATATACCGCGCACCACAATGGAATGGAAGGAATACGGGATGGGATCAAGATGAAATAGGATATAAGGGAATTTTACTCTCACGTGATGAGCTCCTTCCAGAATGTCAATTTGCAATTTTTCTACCATTCTGGAGGAAGCTTGAGTCCAACATATGGACTGAAATAAATGATGAACCCATTTAATTTTAATTTAAAATACTATTTACTTTGTGTACCTGAAATGCTCCTTAAGGTGAATTAAGTAACTCTAATGCTATTTTAATTAAATCTTTCACTTCAACATTTCTCGTATCATTCTTGGCATTATTTTAATGAGTAAAATAAGTAGACTACATACTTGTGATTAAATTTCAAGAATTCTAGAAGAATGCTGTCTTTTCTTTTGTTCTAATGAAACTACATACATTATCATTTCTTTTCAACACACATCAGTGCCGATATTTAGAAGGGGCGTCGATCCCAAGTCATTGGGATAACAGCAGGATGTTAATACTTGGTGGTGACGAATCGAGAATAAAATATGTCACAACCCTATATCATGCGGAGTACATTGTGAAAATCAATGGAGGTATCACCGAAAGGATGGGCAGCAGCACTCTTTAAATATATAAACACGAACTGTGATTGCCCATCCGCCTACAAAGAAGATTTTAAGTAAAAAAACTATCAATAAAGAAGTGTTCATATTATAATATCTATAACGGCAAAACACTCGCGTACTCAGATCGATTACGTAGACCCGGGTTTCGAGCATATCCGATGCTCATCATCAGGGCGAGTGCGCAGCGGGCATCTGCGAGGCCCCGCGTGCACATCTCGTAACCTACTCATTTTGCTAAAAATGGGCAAGGACATATTTCTAAGAAACTTATCACACAAACTGGAATCCAACCCGCCTCCTAAGCGTGGAGCATACTTTCCCCTGTAGGGAGGCTTATATCCAACAGTGAAAATTAAGCGCTGATAGATCGTGCCCCACAAACACAAGAATTCTTCCTTAATCCAAGGTGGTGAAGGAGCAAGATTACATTCATTATCCCCTTTCATGTCCGTGGGCATCGTAAAAGATAACTAAGGGATACGATATGTAGATAATATCATATGCAATACAAGGAAAACTTGAATTAAAACCCTATACCAAAACTTGCTTTGCCAGTATCGTACAGTTGTTGGTTAATTTTTTTCCTACTATCAAGGAGGCTCGATCCTAGCAGCGGCTGGGCCTGGTGCTCGACGGGCATTGGTGGTTTCGGGAGTATTTCCGCAGGCTCGTTCCGCGGCTCGTCGGCGTGGCGTCCGCCCTATCATGGCTTATGCCGGACCGAGCGCTGCATGTCGACGGCTGTACGCGGGGATCATCCGGTCGATGGCTCTGTACGGCGCACCGGTGTGGGCGAGGTCCATGACCGCCCGACTAAGGGCTACTCTGTGGCGACCATAGAGAGCCATGGCGATCAGTGCGATTAGCGGGTACCACACGGTGGCGACGGAGGCGGCGTGCCTGTTGGCCGGGACTCCCCCCCGTGGGACCTGGCGGCGGAAATGCTCGCCGACTTGTATCGGCGGGTGTCGGGGGCAGTGGCGGCTGGTGGGTCATCAAAATGGTGGTGCACTTTACTTCCTCACTAAGTACCTATTAAGATCAGAAATTGCAATGGAACGACAATTTACGTAATTTTTTTTTATTAATAATTTTTGAACGCATTACATTTTGTAGGTGTACTTGCGAAGAAAAATAGGTATTTTGTTTGTTTTTCACACTTCAAAAAATATTTATAAAAGAGGGCCTTGGCGGTCCCGCCAATTTATATCAACTTTATTTTAAAAAGTTTTGTTATTGTCTTTAATATAGTCTATATTTATACTCATTTTCACCCACTGTATACGCAGTATAAAATAGAACTAAGACCAAAATAAAAAAAATAATAATGTATACAAACCATATTTAACTCGTCACAGATACATCGAAACTATACTTACACTTAACGAGACATCATCGGCGAATTTCCTCGTAAGTAGAGTTCTCTCGGCAACGTTCGGTTCGCCCGTGCGCCGTACGGGAACAGACTCATTTTTCAGCATATTTCTATGAACTATCTTCTGTCTCACGCGCCAGGCGTTTAACGCCTATCTAATACAAGTTGTATGGGCAGTCCCCGTGCGCTCGCCTCAGCGCACGAGATTTTTTTTACAAGGAATATAAGTTTGAATAGTTTAGTAATGCGCTTATATTGTTTCGTCATAATTTGAAACTTTATTTGTTATATGTTTTTTATGTTCAAAGAATAAATATTAATGGTAATTTAAAAATAAAGATGAAGTTAAATTTTGTAGTTTTTAAATATTTTGATCTGGTGGTTCAGCGCACGAACGCACTTAAGGTTCAGCCGCCACTGGTCGGGGGTACGAGTGGAAGGCGGTGTTGTCTCCTTAAGAGAGCTCATCGCCTGGCGCGTCGACGCCCGCCGAGACGTCATTGCCCGTTGGGCAGTCCCGCTAGAGAGGCCTCGATACGATGTCTGGACCGTGGAGGCCTTCCGGCCGATGCTGATGCAGTGGCTAAAACGGCGGCACGGGGTGCTTTCCTTCCGACTGGTGCAGGTCTTGACGGGGCATGGATGCTTCGGCAAGTACCTGTACACGGTCGCTAGGAGGGAGAGCATACCGTCTTGCCACCACTGCGATTGCGACGAGGACACGCCGCAGCATACGCTCGAGGTTTGTGCCGCCTGGGCAGTGCAGCGTCGTGAACTCGTCGCAATCGTCGGTGCCGACCTGACGCTGCTGACCATTGCTACGGCAATGCTCGACAGCGTCAGGAACTGGGACGCGGTCGCAGCCTTCTGCGAGGCAGTGATCTCGCAGAAGGAGGCCGCGGGTCGCGCGCGCGAGTAGCTCAGCCTCGACGAAGCGACCCGCCGCCGGCGACTGGGGCGGCGCAGGCGCGACTACCTGCGCGTCATGCCGCTCTAGCCGAGGCCGTGGGTGACGTAACTGGGGAGTTAGTCCGTCACCCGCCGAGAGGCCGACCGCGTGAGGAAAGACCGACGTCCTCCCCGAGGGGGGGACGTCGGTCGACGAGAGGGTACCCCAAGTAGGGGTATTCCGTCGGGCCGACCTCTGATGACAAGTAACCCTGCTCCGGTGGTCGGCCCAACGACGAAGGCGACGTGGTGTTCGGGTGGGTTGCGGGTGTGCGTGCTTACGCCCCTCTGTTGCCCCGGACGGAGTGGCGCAAGGAACGCGCCGCGCCCAAAAAAAAATATATATGAGTTGTGATGAATACAGGGTATTAAAATAAAAAAAAGAAGTCCTCTAAAGGTACATATTTATGCATTTGTTTCTGGGCAATATTTTTTTTTTTTTTTTTTTTTTATATATTCACGCCTTTTTCCCATAGGGGTAGGCAGAGTCCACTGCCCTCCACCTGCTACGATCTTTGACATATTCAGCGTAGCAAAGCGGTTCTCTGTGGGCCACTTTTCGCCCCCGACGGAAACGAGACGTGACGTGTCGCGAGCCACATCGCCGCCATTCGTACAGTTTTTTAATTTTTGAAACTCATTGCGTTTCCGCGAGAAATACATACACATATAATTAACGGACACAAATTACATCCAGGCAGGCAGGGCAATATAAAAGTAATTTATTTTTAGCGAAAAAAGCAAATCGAGTGGTATTTTATGTAAATAGTGGCTCCGTTCGTAATAGTTGACTGGAAACTCTTCTCACTGAAAGAATAAGAGAAAATAAAATCCTTTAAGAAACTAAGATACAACTGAAAAATAAAGTTGCATTTCGTTTTAACGGAATAAGAAATGATCAGGTCACTGCAAAAAATTTAAGGAAATATTATTGATTTAATAGCTGTATTCAAATTGTTTATACTTTTAATGGACATTCAAATGGATATACCTATATACTAATATTATAAAGAGGAAAGATTTGTTTGTTTGTATTGAATAGGCTTCGAAACTACTAGACCGATTTCAAAAATTCTTTCACCAATGGAAACCTATAATTTCAGGGAGTAACAGAGGCTATATTTTATCCCGGTATTCCCATGGGAACGGAAACTACGCGGGTAAGACGTCTGAAACCGAAGCAAAGTGAGGGCAGTATTACGCATTGTAAATTAAAATCAAATATAAACGAGATAAAATCTGTAAAATAGTTTTGTTAACGGTATTGGTTACCAATCTGTTTTATACTTTTATAATAACCTATACATTAGCACATCAATGCGCTATAGACCAAAAGAGATAAAACTAAACAATATGTACGACTCCCTAAAGTAATTAAATGGCCACCATTTAAATATCATTCATAGTATTTTAAAATCATAACCTTGCGGTTAGCCTACTTCGAAGTTATTTCTATTTTAGTACATATCTCTTAGACCAATATAGGTTGCCCTACTGGATAAATATTCAATAATGAGGTTGATAAGAGGAGAAAAGTAGGCTTCAAACTTAAAGCTAATGTTATTTTTTAACTTCCTTATAAGATTAGGCAGAAACTCTGCACATAGCGGTTTAGTTAAGCCAGAAGTTTTGGCATTAATAGATTAATGCCAAAGTACGTAAGCGGTAATTATAATTTAACATCAGTTAGGCTGCTTAGTCATCGCCTATCATAGCAAAAATAAAAAGCCACAAGGGTTTTCTATTACCAAAAATCGAAAGAAAAATATCACAGTCGTGTACAATTTATTTTATCACATCTGTTTTCATTAATTTAGTATTTTTTGCGGTCTGCGACAAATTATTTTTCAATTTCTTTCTTTCTTTTGTTAGGGAAGGACTTTGTAAAATCATACCATCCCTGTTCTTACTATTATCGTTTGGTAATGGAGTAAAAATACAAATCACCACCTTCTTTCTTGCTCGTGGGTATTATAGAATACGTCTAAAGGATTATAAGGTAGGTACATACAACATGAGAGAAGAGAAGAAAGACACAAAATAAACCCCTGTACCAACCCGTCTGACCAGCATGAATTTCCCTCCCATTATGGACGAGGCTCGAGCCCTACAATGGGATTTATATGAGCTAAGATAATGATGATAATAACATAGTTGAAGTTAAAATTAAGCTATTGCTCTTTCATTCAAAATCTAGAAAGTGGTTGTAGGAGTGGTTGGAAAAATCACAGTCTCTTTGTCTACCTAGTCGAATAGCGTTTTTTAGGGAAAATTAATACGTTAAATAGGTATAAGTTATTAATTTCCATTATCGGTAAGCAGGCGAGCTTTTTGACAGGACTATTAATTAATGTTTGAGTATTAATTCAGGATTGATAAATTTCAAGTAGACAAAGTACTTATTTGAATAGTTTGCGTTCGATCTTCCTTAAAAGACAAGAAATTCATCACTAATAATAATACTATATATCTATAAAGAATGTGATGCTTGTAAAATTTTCTGCAGTCTAAAATCATTATTTAATTAAATCTTATGTCTAAAAAAGCGAGCGGGTAGCTAGAAAGTAATTCATAAAAGTAATTTCGACTCCGAGACGAGATAAAAAAATCTAATTGAACACCTGTTTAAGTATTCGCCATAAAGTAAAAACCTTTTTTGTAGCCTATGTTAAAATATCGTAAAAAATAGACGTAGTATAGGATTTTATGGGCTGTAATATAGAACTTATTCCATATAGTAAGTAACTAATGAAAATAAAATGTTGAAAAGATTTTAAAACAAACTTTGTCGCATCCACTTCTTTTACCGTGGATATCGTAAAAGACTAAAATGAGCATAATCACGTAATATATTTTTAACAGAAAAATAATTACAAAGCCTTATATATTTTTTATGAAGTAATTTTATGGATCTCATAGCGTTTCCATTTATTTTTAGTTTTTTTGGTGTTTCGAATCATTTTCAGCATTCATAGTTTGCGAAGAAATTTCTGTGAAGAAAAGTCAGTATCCGTAAAAATAGCTTTACTTCATTTGTGTAATACTCTGGCAAACGTTATAAATCACTATATTATTTGATCGACATTATATACTAGTGATTTTCCTTTAATCGCAAAGATGGCTCGAGTATAACAATAGGAGGCCTATAGCAGAATTAGAATGACATCACATTTTTAGATGTTAGCTCCAAAGAAATTAAATTTTACGTAATCATAATTGTTCTAATTTTGTTATTAGTTTAATGAATGCTATTAAATTTTCTAAATGAAAATGAATGTTTTGTACATATCTGACATTGCAAGTCTGCAAGTAAGCAAATATAAAATTAACAAACAAGTTTCAGAACACCCTTAAAACTTGTTCAACAATCCAAAATAATCACATTACTAAAATCGTATGCGTGACTTGATTGTCCAAACAGTTACCTTATTTACAGAGCAATGGCGAGATTTAAGTTGTGGACATAAGTAGTTACAAGACCCGACCCTTATGTCCCAAGTTACAAACAACATATCTAATATTGTATACTATGTTGACTGTAGAGGAAAAGTTCTTTCTTTGTCACACTTGTTATTATAGTTTCATTTTATTGTTCTAGTTTATCTCGTTTTCTCTCAATCGTGCGTGAGATAGGTAATAGAATACAGTACTCTTAAAACGTAACTCACTGTTAGAACTGCAAACTTGTTACTTAATACTTTGTGATAGTACAAATTTTGCCGTTCAATGTGTTTAGTTTCTTTTTGTTATGATTTGATTTTCATTTTAATTGATAAGACTTTATTTATATATAGATATTTCAAGTATTCTTTTCTCTAGTGCATTTTCTTTTGCGAATTTTGAATAAGACTGGGTCGTCACACTCGGCTTTGTAACGCTGGTTCCAGTCGCCTATAGTCAATTAAGGGAGTATTTTTGAAGAATCATACAAATAACGATAGGTTATAGCAATATCTGATAAATCGCCATAGCCTATCGTTGTTTGTATTTATTATCGTTGTTTGTAGTCATTTTTATGTATTTAATTCCCCCTTCTTTTATTCAAATACATAATAAAGCTATAAGGGGGGCCTTGGGGGGGAGAGTTAGGGTGCTCAGGGGATTGGACAGTTAGCAGCGGCTGCGGGTGACCGGACCGGGAATTTATTCCGGCACCCGCGGAGAGGTTAGCCACGCGACGGCGATCGACGTCCCGGGAAGGGGACGTCGAACGGAGAGGGTACCCCCTTGGGGTATTCCGTCGGGCCGACTACTGAAGTCAAGGAACTCTGCACCGGTGGTCGGCCCAACGCCGATGGCGACATGCTATTGGGTGGGTTATGGAGCCGCGCGCCACCCCTCTTTTCACCCTGGACGGAGTCGGACGGCGGGTGCGCTAACCGCAGCCGAGCCTAAAAAAATAGGGGACTGTACAACGCTTGTCTAGCGTCAAAGCGGTTCCCTGTTACGACGACGATACACTCGTTATTGCTCTGGGTGGGACACTAGAGGAGGGGGCACGCCTAGCAAATCTCGGCACCGAGAAGATTGTCAAGCGGATCAAAGTACCGGGATTGTGGGCAGCCCTGGATAAGACGTAGGCCCCATTGTTCCATGGGCTGGTGAAATTTTTTTTCATGGCTTGCTGCATTGATACAGCAAACAAACTTTCAGTTCATGGAGCGGAGAAGGGGAATAACGGTGCAATCTTTCGTTGATTATTTTAAACATAGGGCGCTAAATAGACTAATATCCAAGTCTGTACGACACGACATACGTCAATTCAATACATAGGGTATTGGAGAGGCAACAGAGTGAAAACGTTGCTCTAAAGTATTCGCACAAGATTTATCAATTGCCTAGATTCATATGACTAAGCTATTAGGAGGACTCATTACAGTGCTGTCATTTTATCTTAAAGCGAGATCTTGGGAGAGGTTAAAAGTTGGGAGAAGTTATATGGGCAGTGGTATAAATAATTCCAAAACCCTGTTGCTAGCTTGGTCCAGTAGACTAGATCTAAGCTAACTCGCCACTGGACTGAAAAAAATCCGGGCATACGCTTGTGACCTCTATTACGTTGGGATACTTAGGGGAATAATTCAATGTTACTTTGTTAACCCCTTTCGGAAGCAATAACAAAAAATAGTAACTCTATAAATTAAAAATATCTTCCGTATTAAAATAACGTCAGCCACAAAAAAATCTATAACAAAATTCATTGAATTTAAGTACTCGTAAATATAAAACTCATAGAAGTTATAACCGCTTATAAAGCAATAGAAAAACGTACTTGAAAGTAATATCAAATCTTTTGAAGTAACTCATAAATGTTGCTGTATGCAATGAATATTCTTTTTTACATCGATTGAAAGCACTTTACAAATTTTATTGGTAGTACTAAATAACAGCTTATCTATGTAACGTTTTTGATAACAAGTACTTCATATTTCTTTTTAATATTTCTCTTTCATATTTGTATAAACAGTTCTTTGGAATGTAATTGTTGTCCAGATGGGACCAGGTAAAGTAATGTAAAGTGAGACACGAACCATGTAAAGTGTAAATATGATGGTAAGTGGTAATATTTGTAGTATATTAACAGTATAAAATACGCGTATTTAAATAGTCTATGTGGTTACAGGTAAGATACAGCGAGGAAGAATCTCTTCATCTTCAACGGTTTTCTGAAATGGTAGAAAAATATACGCAGATAAATGTTTATCTGATGTGTATACATGTAGCCAACCTGTTTTATGGAGCTTCGCTTTAATTTACAATGGTATTTAATTTTATAGCATTTCTTAAAAATTAATGAAGATTTTGATCTAGTCATTATCATTATAGCTCATATACGTCTTACGTTGGCTAGAGTTGAAGGAATCTGCATAACGCGAAAAATGACTTCACTCCTGACTCTACTGCCCTTCTCAAAAGAGTTGATATAGGATCTTAAATTAATTTTAATTGTTAAAAACATTGAAAAGAATGTGATTTTAGTGGGTACTTCTTATTTTCGTGAGTGGCCAGTCCCACACAACCCTGTCACCCGCGAGGTATAGTGGGCAAATGCGTGAACAAACAAATAGTGCGAACTGCCTTCAACTGGAAGAGGTCAGTACTCAATAGTGGCACGTTTATAGACAGAGGAAGGAGACGAAGAATAAAAAATAAAGTTACTAAATGAGAGAGCAAATAATGGCGCTAATAATCGTACGCCTTGATCTCAACCCATCGTCACGGCGTGATTAGTTACGTGTAATATAAACGAATTCAAAAGACCATTTATAATTCACGCAATCCAGACATTTTATAACACAGTTACGGCACGAAATGCGAATATAGATTATGATCGCTTTTGTTTTCATACCAGACACGGTATATATTGTAAATGATTGTCATGTTTTTGTTTGAGTGTTATTATGATGATAGGCGTCATGAATGAATGAAATGAGTTTTCGTAGATTTGATATCCATACAGGATATATTATGATTTCTGGAATTTACGCGAGTTATGCACATCTATACCTACCAATAAATAAAATTGAAGTGTCTGTTTGTAATGTCAAAATAATAGGCTTTTTTCATGCTCACACGGTTATTTGCATGACACCTATGCCTAAAATAGCAATTAAAAATTTTTTGTCTGTCTGTCTGTCTGTTTGTTCCGGGTAATCTTCAAAACGGCTGGACCGATTTCAAAAATTCTTTCACCAATGGAAAGCTATAATATCAGGGCGTAAACTATGCTATATTTTATCCCGGTATTCCCACGGGAACGGAAACTACGCGGGTAAAATGACTATAACCTATAACCGAAGCGAAGCGAGGGCAGGTTGCTAGTTGTAAATAAAACTGATCATGGGCGGACTATGAACGCTGCAACGTGTTTGAAACGCCGGGCAATCAATAATCAAATACAAACTCGATAAAACCCGTAGTTTTATTTATACATGATATATTTTTATAAAATTCACAGATGTTTATTTTGAACTTCACTATTAGCATTATCATCACATCACATATACGTCCCACTATTGGGCTCGAGCCTCCTTCATATTGAGAGGAAAATTTACCTATTATACCACGCTGGTCAGGTGGGTTAATATATGGTTTTATTTTGAGTTTCCTTTCTTTCGCATAGTTGTTACAGAGAAGACGGAAGACATCCTTTAGTCGCTTTTTACGACACCCACGAGCAAGAGAGGGGTGGTGAATCGTATTCATACTTCGTCACCATACGGAAAATGCATATAATGTACTGATGTATGTGCTTTCGACACGGGTCTTCTCTACAGCGGGAGAATTGGAATGGAGTTTTAATTTTAAGTATCCCATTTCTTGCAGTGATATAACTTGCTTATCTTTTACTTCTCTTTTACAACAGCCAAGAAAAAAGAAGGTTGTTTTTTGATTGCCCGACTTTTCATACACTTTGCAGCGTTCATGGTTACGGGTAGACTTAGACTGTTGCAAACGTTGATATTGTCAGTTTTATATTTTGTATTAAATTAATCTGATAAGCTAACACCGGTTCAAGGCGCGGCTAAGAAGAGTGGGCTCGCACAAAAGGCATCCGATCACAAAGTAACTACTAGAGCAGCCATCACTTGCTATTATGATATAATTACATATTTATGAAGTTTCTTTTCCTATGATATTCGACAAAAAAAATCCAGTTACTTGAAATAAATTGAAATCTATACAATTATGTCATTTTTAGAACGAATTTGCAAACTGTGTCTTAGTTTTTTGATGTATTATTTTAACCAAATACTAATTCTTTTAAACCATCTGCCTATCCATCAGCCTGTAGTCGCCCATAGTAGGACATAGGCGGCCTCACAGCTAGAATGCTACTCAGATTGTTCTGTGCCACTTTCAACCAATGTTTAAGATGTCGTCAGTCCTAGTAAAGGGTCGTGCTACGTTGCGTCGTCCGGTTCATGAGAACTTTTCTTCTCCAATGGTTGTCGAGCGATGTGGCCTGCCCATTGTCATTTTAACGTATTTATTCTGCGTACTAATGTCGGTTACATCCGTTCACAATTAATGGTTTTATCACGTGCCTAGAGAAATACCACACGTAGCCAGCCCTCTCCATAGCACGTCGAGTGACTTAGAGGCTTTTTATGAAGCCGACATTTAGATAACAGTGTCGCAGGTTGTCACTAGGGATGGGCGATCTTTCTGAAAAATATCGATCGAAAAATCGATTCGAATTGTTGTCCAAAGAATCGATTCACAACAAAATTGAGGTCTGAAGGATCGACTCCCGATTAATCAATCTATCAATCTTTTGTTTTGGACGTGCGTGTGATGACCTTTTTTTTGGTAAGTCAGGAAAGCAAATGGTTTTCAGCGAAGGATCGACTCCCGATTAATCGATCTATCAATCTTTCCTCCTGGACGTTCTTGTGATGACCTTTTTTTTTAGGAAGTCAGGCGAATAAATATGTGATGCGCTTTTTTTTAGGAAATCAACAGCCGTATCGATTCAATGTAGAGATGGGCGATCTTTCTGAAAAAGATCGATTCACAATAAAAATTAATCGATATATCAATCTTTTCATTTGGACTGTGATGACCTTTTTTTTAGTTAGGAAGTCTGGAGAGTAAATAAATGTTGATCTTTTTTATTTTTAAAAAAATCTGAACGTGTTATTAGTCTTACTTAGTATCGAGTGGCAGAAGAAAAATCGAACGACAATTCTCTAGGGTAAAGAATCGATTTACTTTATAAAATTGATCTTTCGGGCCTGAAAAATCGATTCTTCGATTGATTGATCTCAGATCACCATCCCTAGCCGTCACTGCCGTAGGGCCGTAGGTTAAGTCAAGGAGAGGGTATTCCTCAAGGGGCCTACCACTGACGACAAGTCAACTTGCACCAGTGGTCGGCCCAATGACGAAGGTGACGTGTTACGGGTGGGTTACGGGACCGCGCGCGCCGCCCCTCTGTTGCCACGGACGGCGCTGCCGGGCGACGGGTGTGCTGATCGTAGACAAAAAAAAGGTGATCCTTAATTCTTTTAAATAATAACAATATTTAAACGAATAATATAAAATACATAATTGTATAAATTACGTAATTAGTTCTGTGATTCTTATATAATATGATCAAATTCAAGGAACCTACAAAATTAACATGCAATTACAATATTTTTCAAGAGAATTTCGCATTTCATATTAATATGACTTTGAATTACACAAATGAAATGAGCAATATTATTATTAATTAAATTTAATTAGTTCACGAATTACGAATGGCTAAACGATATTTTGTCGGTCACCATTAACATAGTCCTAAATTTATTAATTAATTTCAATTACAGTACTTTTTTTAAACTGTTTCGTGATTTATGGAATACTAGCAACCTGCCCTCGCTTCGCTTCGGTTTCAGTCGTCTTACTCGCGTAGGTCCCGTTCCCATGAGAATAGAGGAATAAAATATAGCCTATGTTTACTCCCTGATATTATAGCTTTCCATTGGTGAAAAATTTTTTGTAATCGGTTCAGTAGTTTCGGAGCCTATTAAATACAAACAAACACGGTCAATATATGACTGTTTTACATTGCAAAACTTGTGCATTAGTGGATATGAATGAGTATGGATGAGAGTATACAAAATCATCGCACCTATAGTCACGGCGAAATGTGTTTCGCTTTGGGGGAGATCTGGCTAAATAAATATATAATTGAAATTACCATAATCATCCTACCCGACCATTACCATTATCCCAATTACTTTGGGTCAGTGATATATACACTTTTCTTCCATCGTACATTTTGCAAAAGTTTTGGCAATGGTTGTATGAGTCCCCGCTTTTTATTTATGACCGCCTGCATGACGTCGACCTTTCTTGAGAATGTAATTATTGATTAGATGAAATCAGATAGAGTTGACTTAAGCCGGTGTAAGCTATTAGTCATATTTTGCTACACCCGTAAGTAATGTAAGAGTTGTCAGTAATCGTTGACACCATATAACAAATAAATATTTTTAAAATATTACTTTAAATATAACGTACATAAAAATTAAGCAATCGAATAAGTAAAACTTAATATTTTTGTTCGGCTTGAAAACGTCTGCCAAAAGCCATGGCTGGCGTTTCGTTCGGGTTAGTGTCATACTCTCGCAGAAAATCGAGTAGCAATAATTTACTGCATTTCATTTGGTGAGCGACAGAGTCGGAAGCCCAACTTTCTGGGTGTGTATGCTGTGGGTTTTGGTGATGTTTTAAACTTTCGGTGGTGAGATCATGGTCGGAGTATTAAGCGTGAGATGTTGACATGGAGTACAGGGAGACCTAATGGGAATGGTCACCGCCAGACACTTGCCCGTCAGCAGGGAACTCGAATCCAGGATCTGCCCATGGGAAGCTGTCCCACAATCGAAAACGTCGTCGTGTCGTCGTCATGCAGTAATCGGACATCCAAGTGCACCTCGGTGGCTGGATGCACGTTTTATCTTCGGGTATTCTTACGTATTTCATATCAACTCCTCACAAAATTTAGCCCTCAACCATGCACTATGCCCCGCCCTTTTTTATCTTTTGGTATAACAGATTCTCATTGTATGCATTTCTACTCCCTCCTTAAAAAAAAAATAATTGGATCGCCAGCTTTTTGGATACTTGAAGTATAAAAGTTATTGTGAGTGGCTCCCGCTCCGATAGCATGACCATTAATGCTAATTTACCACAAGGTTTAGTGCTTTCCCTGACCTTTTCTATCCTGTAGATCAAGGACATGCTCTCCTTAGAGAGTATCTGTTGCATACGAATGATAGCACGGGTGACGAACGGTATACCCAGCAACAA
This sequence comes from Lymantria dispar, assembly GCA_032191425.1. Taxonomy (NCBI): domain Eukaryota; kingdom Metazoa; phylum Arthropoda; class Insecta; order Lepidoptera; family Erebidae; genus Lymantria; species Lymantria dispar. The sequence goes on along the minus strand of CM063452.1, from coordinate 21,139,408 downwards.
AATATCCTTCAGAGTGTGTTACAAGAAAGAAGGATTCAACTTGTATTTGGACTCGAGCGCTCTCTGAGACGGGCTCTCAGAATGGAGCGAACGAAGCTTAGTGTAGTTTAATTGCATAAAGACACAAGTTTACGAGTTCACTGCAAAGAAGGACTACTTTGTCATAGCGCCTCATTTCCAAGGAGTAACTCTCAAAATTTTCGACGGCATTGGGATCTCAGCGTCAAAATATCAAAGTCCTGTTAGACAACTGGTAAGTAGAACGCTTGGCATCCTGAACAGAGCCAAGCGGTACATCACACCGAGATATCGTCTTGTGCTATACAAAGCACAAGTTCATCCTCATGTGGAGTAATGTTCACAAACTCTGGATAGGCGTGCCTAAATATCAATTACACCCACTTGATTTGCTAAGACATGCTGTTCGATTGTTAGTGATCCCAATCTCACAGTCAAATTGGAATCGTCGGAGTGGTGGAAAGACTTTGGGTCACTCTACCGACTCTTTCATGGGAAATGCTCTGACGAACTGTTTCCCTTATTACCACCGTCACCCTTATTCATCATCTATTTTATCTGAAAACGTCTTTAACTGTACGTTACTAGCAATCATTTTTCCCACGTACCTACGTGAAAAATCTGGAGTGAACCTGTTTCTGTGATTTCCGAGCGCTTCGATACATCCTTCTTTAAACCAGGTTTAAGAAGAGCCCTTTCTGTATGGTAGGAGGAGACTTAGCTGTGCCCCTGGTATTGCAAAAATGCATGTGCGGCAGGATAATTTACCATTAGGTGTGCTGCTGGCCCGTTTGTCACTATCGGCAATAAAAATAATTAATTCTTTTTTTCTAAAAAGAACTCTATTTTTACTTATGTTTCTCACCTAGTACCCATAACAAAACCGCTCTAATTGTATAATAGCATTCAATGTACATATAAAATAAATATACTACAATCTGCCTTACAGAAAATTAATTTTAGAGCTGCCAGATATATCTGGAAGGTCTAGAATTTTTGACTATTATTTCAAGATCGTTGAAAGTACACTTATTTTAGATGCCAACTCTTAATATTAAATGAATAATATGTTAAAATTAATATTAAATTAACATTTAATGCATGTTTAATTATCTGTATATTTATTATTATTAATTCAAGCTTTTTTTTTTTTTTTTTTGGGGTGGGTCGCGGTCGGCGCGCCTCCGCACCACTCCGTCCGGGGCGACAGAGGGGCCCAAGCACGCAACTCCCGCAACCCACCCGAAAACCACCTCGCCTTCGTCATTGGGCCGACCACCGGAGCAGGTTTACTTGTCGTCAGTGGTCGGCCCGACGGAATACCCCCTACGCGGGGTACCCTCCCGTCGACCGACGTCCCCCCCTCGGGGAGGACGTCGGTCTTTCCTCACGCGGTCGGCCTCTCGGCGGGTGACGGACTAATCCCCGGTCACGTCACCCGCGGCCTCGGCTAGGGCGGCATGAGGCGCAGATAATTGCGCCTGCGCCGCCCCAGTCGCCGGCGGCGGATCTCCTCATCGAGGCTGCGCTCCACGCGCAGACGATCCGCCGCCTCCTTCTGCGAGATCACTGTCTCGCAGAAGGCTGCGACCGCGTCCCAGTTCCTGACGCTGTCGACCATCGCCCTAGCGATGGCCGGCAGCGTCAGGTCGGCACCGATGATTGCGACGAGTTCACGGCGCTGCACTGCCCAAGCCGCGCAGGCCTCGAGCGTGTGGCGCGCCGTGTCCTCGTCGCAATCGCAGTGGTGGCAGGACGGTGTACTCTCCCTCCTCACGACCCTGTGCAGGTATTTGGCGAAGCTCCCGTGCCCCGTCAACACCTGCACTAGTCGGAAGGAGAGCACCCCGTGCCGCCTCTCCAACCACTGCATCAGCACCGGCCGGAAGGCCTCCACGGTTCGCACCCCGAACCGAGGCCTCTCCAGCCGGACTGCCCAACGGGCAATGACGTCTCGGCGGGCGTCGACGCGCCAGGCGGTGAGATCCCTTAACGAGATCACACCGCCCTCCCCGCGCACCCCCGACACCCGCCGATACAACTCGGCGAGCATTTCCGCCTCCAGGTCCCACGGGGGAGTCCCGGCCAATAGGCACGCTGCCTCCGTCGCAACCGTGCGGTATCCGCGGATGGCCCTGACCGCCATGACCCTCTGTGGTCGCCACAGAAGGGCCCTAAGTCGGACGGTCAAGGACCCCGCCCACACCGGTGCGCCGTACAGGGCCATCGACCGGATGACCCCCGTGTACAGCCGTCGGCACGTAGCGCTCGGTCCGCCCACGTTCGGCATTAGCCACGATAGGGCGGACGCCGCGCCGACGAGCCGCGGAGCGAGCCTGCGGAAATGCTCCCGGAACCACCATTGCCCGTCGAGCACCAGGCCCAAGTACCTCATATGGGCCCGGATGCTGATGTCAACCGATCGGACGGTGATCGAGACGCCGATGGGAGGGCTCATAAGGCGCCCATGGAACAAGAGGGCCTCCGTCTTGTCCAGGGCGACCCTCAACCCCAGCGCCTCGATCCGCCTGACGACCTCTTCGGTGCCATAGGTCGCCAGGCTTACCGCCTCTTCTAGCGTCCCACCGCGGGCTGTGACGAGCGTGTCGTCGGCGTAACAAATCACGCCCAGCCCGGGCGGGAGGCTCCCCCGCAACGCCCAGTCGTAGCCGATGTTCCACAGGGTGGGTCCGAGGACCGACCCCTGTGGGACACCGCACGTCATGGGCGTTCGCACAACGTCCCCTGCTCGGTTGGTACAGAGGACGCTGCGCCCCACCAAATAGTCTGCCACTAGCCGCCTCAGGTAAGCTGGCACTCCGTGATACCGGAGCGCCTCCCTGATGCAGCTGAATGGCAGACTATTGAATGCGTTGGCGATGTCTAGAGACACCGCCAACAGCACTCCCCCACCGGTGACGGCCTCAGTCGCCACGGCCCTCAGGCGCAACAGAGCCGCGATCGTCGAACGACCCCTCCTAAACCCAAACTGGGCGTCCGACAGATCGGGCCCCGTGCCGACGAGGTGCCGCTCGATGCGGGCAGCTACCACCCTCTCCAGTAGCTTGCCCGTGTCATCGAGCAGCACGATAGGCCTGTAGGCCGAAGGCGGCCCCGGAGACCGTCCCGGCTTCGGCAGGAGCACCAGCCTTCCCTCCTTCCAGCACCCAGGGAACCGTCCGGACGCTAAACACGCGTCGAACAGCTCCCTGAGGCGGGGACCCAGGTGGTCGAGGACCAGGCCCAACACGCGGTTTGGAACACCGTCGGGCCCGGGGGCGGTGGACTTTGCGCACATGCGCGCCACCGCCACTCCCATCTCGGGTTCCGTGATGGGCGGAACACTGTCGTCGTCGACCTCCCGGTCAGTGTCTGGCGGAGCCATGACCGGGGGCGTGTGTTCCGCCCGCCGCGGGAACAGGTCCTCGACGACCCGGGTGAGAAGGCTGGGCTGGAGAGTCTCGGTGAGGGGAAGGCCCCGCGCGCGGAGCTTATTCAGCACCGCGCGATAGGGGCGTCCCCAGGGGTCACGATCGAGACCGTCCAGCATCTCCTGCCGACTGACGTCCTTGGCGGAGCGGACGGCCAGCCTGAAGGCCGACCGCGCATTGCGGTAGCCCTCATACAGCAAGGCCTCCCGCTCCGCGTCGCGTTGCCGCCGCCGGCTGCGGGTGTAGGCCCTCCGGGCGCGAATGCACGCGGCCCGGAGATCCGCCAGCTCCCGGGACCACCAGTGGACCGCCCTCCTCGGGGGCGGACGCCGTACCCGGGGCATGGCCGCATCGCAGATCTGCGTCAACGCACTGCGGATGCGGCCAGCCTCGGCGTCCACCCCGTCCGACTGGTTGGCAGAGGACAGCCACGAGTAAACGATGGCTGTCTCCGCCAGCTGGTCCCGGTCTAAGCGACCCACAGCCCATCGCGGGAACGCAGGACGTCCATCCGCCCCGTGACCCCTGCTGGGCGTCGGGATTACCGGGGAGACCTCCATCCGGATATACCGGTGGTCCGACAAGGTCTCCACCTCCTCCACGACGCGCCAGCTCCCCACGCGTGCGGCGACCTCGGGGCTAGCGAACGAAAGGTCCACTATCGACCCGCCCCGTTGTCGCACGCACGTATGCACCGAGCCCCTGTTCAACAAACAGAGGCCCAGTGCCGCCGCCCACTATTATTAATTCAAGCTTAAAATTTTCCACTGTCCATCCACCGTAATGAACCGGAACACTTATCCAATTAACCCTACTTGGATATAGGCACCACATCCCATAGTGGATTTGGGTAGACTAATGGATGGATAATTATAATAAAAATTCATATGTATTTTAATATATTTATAACAGAATGTATGATTTATATTTACTTATTTAGTACATTGTTCAGAATAATAACTTCATTTGAAAGCAACGGCAATAGCTGCTAGCTAAGACTTTTGTAAATACAGGAACATAGAGTTCGACGTACGTTTGTAACATCTAGTTATATTTACACTACCATTGTATGTACACAGTAGCAGCGATCCGAGACTGTGTACAAAGTACTGAAAGTAAGTGAGACTGGAATAGAATTCGTGAGAGAGTCAGTCGCAGTTTTGTTTTTAAATAAAATGCCAATTAAATAAAACGGTTATTAAATAAAAAAGCATGCTTTTTTAGGTTACCAATTTAAAATTTTTGTGTAGGAAATCAGGGTAGCGATATCTATCGACTCACACCAAGTTCTCAGACACGAATATAAAATAATAGAAAATTGCTGTTTAAAAAAAACTAAATAATAAAAGCATATTAATAATAACGCTAATGTTGAAAATATATTCGAATAAACTAATTAAATTATTATATTGTCATCGGTGCTTGGTTAGTGTACCAAATTTCAAATTAAATCGCTGTTTATAAAGTGTTAAAAATCACGTTAAAAATGCCGTTATAAGCAAGGCATGTTAGAAAAGACCATACCTTTCATTAAGAAATAAATAATATTATAATTTACAAGCATGCTATTTCATAAATCGATCTAACAATTCATAGACGTTCATTATTGAACTTAGAACCCAAAGCTGTATAATCGAAACATTGAGCATTCTAATTGACGATTGGGTTTGCCTAGTTTTTATTACTTGCACAGGTAAATAAAGATTTAAACGAAGAAATAAATAACTTTTCTACGTGGGAAAGGTTTTTCGTCGAATGGATTATAAGAAACATGATTTCGGCAGACAGGGAGTGCATGCAGAGATTTCATATGATAGTGTTGCGGGAAAAGGAGGACGTTTTGGGTCAACCCTAAGTAATTGAAATAAGAGCAGATTTATGATGTCGAATGATTTTAAGACAGTTATATTTGTAACCATACTGGTAAATATAATCTTATAATTTCAACGATAACAACTCTTTCGACTAAATTTTACAATTAAAAACCTAAATAAGTCACATAAAAGCCTCATGCGACTTATTTTCAAGTTTAAAATTAAAATATTTATAAAAAAGGGAAAGTAAATATTTTATTTGTTATATAATATCTAATTATATTTAGTCTCGTAATGTGTAAAGTCTCCTTTTAATTTTTAATTATACTACTTCTGGTACATGTTTGGCATAGTGACGAAGTATCAATATAAATCATCACCGCTCTCATTTGCGTGTGGATATCGTAAAATATGACTCATTATTATCATCCTTGCAGCTTATATGTGTCTCACTGCTGGGCTGGAGTCTTCTTCTTAAATGAAGGGATACTGACCTACTACACCACGCTGGTCAGATAGGTTGATATAGGGTTTTATCTTGATATTTTATTCACTTGAATGGATATAATTTGCATACTATAATCCCTTTACGACACTCATGAGCAAGAAAAGGGTCGGTGAATTGTATTCTTAATCCATCATAACACTATGAATAAGGGATATAATATTTATATAATATCTATGCAAAATAAGAAAACTCGAAATAAATCCCAATACCTCGAATGTATATTATATCTCTGTACATAGAATTTACCTTTTTTTATTTTTTTTTAATGGGTGGGCCATGGTAAGCCTACACGCCATCCATTCCGTCCGGGACGACGAAAAGGCGACGCGTGCCATAGGCGGGCCCAAAACCCACCCGTACCCACGTCGCCTTGGTCGTTGGGCCGACCTACAGTGCCGAGTTCCTTATCCTCAGTGGTCGGCCCGACGGAATACCCTTTCGGGTACTCTCGCCTCTCGACGCCCCTATCCCGGCACGTCGGTACATAGAATTTACCTTAACAGATAATTTCATTTAATGTCAGTGTGGTGACTATCTATCTTGCCCGTGGGTGTCGTAAGAGACGACTAAGGGATATAATATGCACATAAGATCTGTGCAAGAGAAGGAAAACTCGAAATGAAACCCTATACCAATATGTCGGACTAGTACAGTATAGTAGGTTAAATTCCCTCCCATTGTCGAGAAGGCCCGAGTCCAACAGTACATCCCGTATGTGGGCTGTAATGATGATGAATATATTTCTATTAAGTTATTGTACTTTCATTATTATCATTAACTCAGCCAATATATGTTCTACTATTAGGCTCAGGCCTTCTCTTTTACGAGAGGGAATTTGACCTATTTTACTACGCTGGTCAGATGGGTTGGTACAGGGTTTTATTTCAAGTTTTCCTTGTCACTCATTGATATTATCTGCATATTACACCCACAGACAAGAGTGGATCGTGAATTATATCCTTGCCCGGTCATCACACTGAAAATATTATATTGTACTTGTACTGTTTAAAAACCTGGCTAAGTGCGAGTCAGAATCGTGCTCTAAGGGTTCCGTACCATTATCTATAACGAGCAAAATAATCACGTTCGTTGAATGGAAGCCCTCTTAAATATGTATTTTGTTTTGTTTTTAATATTTGATGTTATAGCGGTAACAGAAATACTTTGTAACAATTGTTTAGCTATCGCGGTTCAAGAAGTACAGTCTAGTGACAGACAGACGGACGGACAGATAGCGAAGTCTTAGTAATAGGGTCCCGTTTTTACCCTTTGGGTACGGAACTCTAATAATTTGTAAAAAATTCAACCATCTAGCTATCGTGGTTCTTGAGATACATCCTGATGACAGACAGATGGACGGACAGACAGCGAAGTCTTAGTAATAGGGTCCCGTTTTTACCCTTTGGGTAAGGGAACCCTAAAAATGTATATAAAACGATAGCGAACGTGCAAATGCAACATGTTTGATTGCAGTAAACACCGCTAATGAATGAACCACTCGTTTCTCGTAATTCGACACTATCAACTAATGAAATAACTGTTAACTTCATCAATGCTAATTTATGTCCAATAATTTGTAGTGTAATGACAAGATAATTATCTGCATTAACTACATTTTATGAATGTAAACCTTTATTTATTTTCGTGTGATCACGGAGCAAGAGTTCACCACTCTGAGTTAGTGGATCGTAAAAGATAACTCATCATCAACCTCTCAGTCCATCTACGTCTCACTGTTAGGCTCGAGCCTCCTCCATTATGGGAGGGAAATTTACCTACTGTACCACGCTGGCCATGCATGTTGGTATTGGGTTTTGTTTCGAGATTTCCTTCTCATGCATAGATATTGTATGCATATTAAATCCCTTAGTCGTCTTTTACGACACGGGCAAGGGAGAGTGTAGCGAATTGTATTTTTACTCCGTCGCCACACGGAAAAGACAACTGAGGAATATAAAATATACACATACACATTTTTTTTTCATACACATACACAAATATGTATGTGTATGAAAGAAAAAATCTATCATCGTCATCATTTCGGCTCATATACATATGTCCTACTACTGGGCCCACGCCTCGTCCGTAATGGGAGGGAAATTGACCTACTATGCCACACTATTCAGACGGGTTGGTCTGCTTCGGGTTTTCCTTCATATTACATTTCTTAGTCGTCTTTTACGGGCAAGAAATGGGGTGGTGAACTGTAATCTTACTCCGTTACTACATAGAAAATAATGCAAAAGAATGCAAACCCGAAATAAAACCAATAAAACCATATATTAAAATACCATAACCATATATAAAACATATCTGAACAGCATCGTCTATAGTTTCTTTCCTATTCGGGAGCGACCTCAAACTCGGCATTAGAGGTATCACCTTTATCTTCCAAAGAACAAATCATCATAATTTCAGCTCATATACGTCCCACTGGTGGGCTTGAGCCTCTTCCACAATAGGAGGGAAATTGACCTTACTATACCATGCTGGTCTGACATGGTTATGATATGGTTTTGTTTCGAGTTTTCCTTCTCTTGCATACATGTTATATGCTTCTTATATCCCTTAATCGTCTTTTACAACATCCACGGGCAAGATAGGGAGTGGTGAATTATATTTTTACTCTGTCACCACACGGAAAAGAACAAATTAAGGCGTATAATACAATTTTTGAAAGGCCTAAAATGCAGTTTTCGTCTATGTAACTAAATAAACTTCACATAATACACCTAACAAGCTCACTGTTATTCATTTGATTATGATACTCGTCGTGTAATGAAGTACTGCATTCATTACAAATATTTTGCAAAGACAATTCATGATCTAAGCAGATAAAATCTCTTCAAGAGAAGAGAGAGAAAATCGTGGAGATGGTCTGTGCCCTAGCGGATGACGATAGGCCGATAAAAAGACAAATAGATAAATTAAATACAAAACGCTGTAGGCAAAAATACATTATCAAATTAAATGAAATTTGAAATACATAATGTGTATATAATGCCTGCTGGGAAACTAAAAAAAAAATTAAAGAAAAATTTAAAAAAAGAATTCAGGCTTCTAGTTTTAAAGTTATAGGGAGTCGAAAATGGCCTGAATTGCTTCGAGAAAAGTGTTTTCTTTTTTTTTTTTTTGGGGGGGGCTGCGGTCGGCGCGCTCCTCGCACCACTCCGTCCGGGGCGACAGAGGGGCGTAAGCACGCAACACCCGCAACCCACCCGAAAACCACGTCGCCTTCGTCGTTGGGCCTACCACCGGAGCAGGGTTACTTGACATCAGTTGTCGGCCCGACGGAATACCCCCTATTGGGGTAGCCTCCCATCGACCGACGTTCCCCCATCGGGGAGGACGTCGGTCTTTCTTCACGCGGTCGGCCTCTCGGCGGGTGACGGACTAATCCCCGATCACGTCACCCGCGGCCTCGGCTAGGGGAAAAAAGTATGTTACGGCAGTGTTGCGTTTACTTAAATAAAAGTAATTTCTATAGTAATATTTATTAATTGACTAAAATTTTCTAAAAATAAATAATACTACCTATTTCTATGTAATAAAAAATAAATTATACTATTCGGTAACGGCGTTTAGTTTTAGAATTAATAATTCATGCTGAGAATTGACATGACATACTATCTGCGTTACCGTAGAGAATCTAAAAGCCATAATCTTTCTGTACAATTTACCTATAAATATTTTATAGGTAAAATATACAGAATTTATAGGGAAATAACACTCTTTAATTCTATTATTTTGTAGAAACATTTGTTATTATACTTTTCGTTTGCTTTATTTCAAATCAAGTGACGTGTGAAGGAAAAGAGACGTATGAAGGAAAAAGAGGGGTGTTATAAGTTTGACGTCGATGTTTGTTTGTCTATGTGTGTGTGTATGTGTTTTATGTCTGAAGCATCGTAGCTCTCAAACGGACGGACCGATTTCGATGCGGTTTTATTCACTTGAAAGCCTGACAGCACGAAAGGCAAACAGCAGACAGATCGTGTTTGGATTCAATATATTACAGTGGATTTCATTTATAACAACCTCGGTTGTAACGACTTTTTGGTTATAGCGACGCCGAATTTAGGTCCCTAGAATTTAAACCATCCTTTTGTAGGAAATACATTCGGCAAATGCGAGTCCGGATATAACGCCGAATTCGGGTATACCGACTTGTTTTTATGAACTATTTGGGACAGATTCTTAGAAATTGCTTGCGGATGTTGCGACTGTGTCGGCTAAGGCAAAAAGATTAACTCATAAGCTTTAACTATTCATCTTTTTTATCCTTTATTCACATTTGCAAATGGTCAAATGCTTTGTTTGTGTGTAGCGTTACTTAGCATGTGCACGAAGCTAAAATTATGAGTAACTCACTGGAAATTGGCTAGGTACGTGCCAATTTCCAGTGAGTAAACAGTGTTTCTTAAACTTATAAACATGGTTCCTAGACGTACTTTTACTTTTAAAGAAAAATGTTAATATAATTATTTCGAATATAGACACTTCCGGATGTAACGCCGACAGTAAAATGGTCCCTCCACCGTCGTTATAACCGAAATTCACTGTTAATAAGTAAATTTCTTGCAGGTTATAAGTTTGACGTCGATGTCTGTCTGTCTGTTTGTGTGTCCATTTATGGCATCGCAGCTCTCAAACGGATGCACCGCTTTCCATGCGGTTTTTTTCATTCGAAAGCCAGTTTCCTTGCGGTGGTTTTTAGCTATGCTTGGTTAATATCGGCCCAGCAGTGTAAGAGTATCAGGTCTTTACCAAAGTGATGTAATGGCGTATGATTACTCGATTAGGTGCTTCCCGCATGCCGGTACAGTCGTTAAATGGCAATTAATTGATAATAATTCCTGTTGAAGAGAACGTGGTACTTATTTGTATTATTTTAGTTTTTATCGGGTGTTATTCAAAATTTTCAATTTTACTTATAAATATACAAATTTGTATGTTGATATAAATTTATTGCGTAGCTAGTAGTAAGTACGAGGGGTGATCCAAAAGTAATGATAATCAATAATAAACACAATGAATAAAATAAAAAAATATATTTATTTCTCAACATAGTCTCCTAGCAAGTCTATACATTTAGTCCATCTCTTTTCTAAACCTAAAATTCCCTTACAAAAAAAATCTTTATCTTGACTCTCAAAAAAGTCCTCAACCGCGGCCATCACGTCGCTATCATCATCAAATTTCTTGCCTCGGAGGTGTTCCTTGAGTCGTGGAAAGAGATAGAAGTCACTGGGGGCTAGATCTGGTGAATAGGGGGGGTGTTCCACCAACTCAAAGCCCGCTTCCTGAATGCCAGCCATGGCAATTGCAGCTTTGTGAACAGGTGCGTTGTCTTGATGGAACAACACTCCAGCCCGCAGTTTGCCTCGCCTTTTCTCCTTAATAGCCTCCCGCAATCTTCTTATTTGTTCTGCATAGTAGGAGCCTGTAATAGTGGCCCCCTTTTCCAAGTAGTCCACCATGATTATTCCTTCAGCGTCCCAAAAAACAGACGCCATAACCTTCCCTGCTGAGCTTGACACTTTGAATTTCTTCGGCGTCGGTTCATCGGATCGTTTCCATGTCATCGATTGTTGTTTTGTTTCAGGATCAAAATGGTGGATCCAGGTCTCGTCCATGGTCACAAAACGTGACAAAAAATTGTCCTTGTCTGCCTGGAACTTTTCGAGATTTGCTCTTGACATGTCGACTCGTTTCTTCTTTTGCTCGTCGTTTAACATTTTCGGTACCCAACGCGCGGAGACCTTTCTCATATGCAATTCGTTCGCAAGGATTCTTTGAATGCTGCCATATGAGATCCCTGTGACCTCAGCTACATGCCTGATAGTCACTCTTCGATCTTCCAATACAACTTCTTCAACTTTTTTCACATTTTCTTCAGTGAGGGACGTCGATGGGCGTCCTTCGCGGTGTTCGTCTTCCGTCGATGTTCTTCCCAGCTTAAACTCCTTAGCCCAGCGTGCAACTGTGGAATATGGAGGAGAAGAGTCCCCTAATGTTTCCACCAAGTCGCTGTGTATGTCTTTGGTAGACATTTTTTTCAAGCAGAGGTATTTAATGACAGCTCTGATTTCGTGTTTTTCCATTTTGATGTTCACTCCTTGACAGTCCGTATTCAAATGAATGTAGCTCCCGGGAATTGTGGCCTATTTATATGATTTTTTTTTCCTGAACTAGTGGGTAACTGAGCAAGTGACTGAAATTTTTTTGTATTTTTGTGTGCACTAGAAATAACTGATTATCATTACTTTTGGATCACCCCTCGTATTTACTAAATTGCCAATAACTTTTATTGCCATTATCTATACTCTCTTTCTAATTAACTCTTTTTTTCTAAATAAATTCAGGGTCGCATATTTCATTTTTAAATACAATTGAAAGATTAATAATTATATTAATTTATATTTTATATTACATAGATTTTAGCTAACATCTAAGAGAAGCGTCCATGCTCTTGTTACTTATACATTTGCAGATTCATTGTGCTTTATAATTAAAAATAATAGTTATTGAATAGAAAATGAAAATTGAGAAATTAGAACACATTAAATTGCAATTGTGCATGTGAAATAGGTAAATTATTATGTAATATAAATTACATTTTGCACTACTATAATTACATACATTATAAGACTTGATTGAAATTATGTATAATATTTTAAAAATGTATGGTTGAATTTCTTTTATATATTTTATCTCATTAAAATTATTTTTTCATCTGATTCATAACAGCGAAACCTTTGTATGTCCAATCCATTATCTGAAAAAGTTATATTATTAAGATGTAAAGAATGTTTAATATTACAGTAAAAAAATAAAAGCCCTGTATTTTAAATAAACTAAAAGCGTATTAAATAAACTTATAGCTCGAAATACGAGTATAAAAGGTACATGGAATAATAAACTCACAAATGTATAAATATTTTCTTTATAAAAGTTTACTAATGACATCATTATCGAGAGGCTGATAATGGGGGGATAAATGGAAGAAATTTAATCTATTTGTTTTCATTATAGACAAATATTTAAATTCGTGTGGTGGCGGAGTAAGAGTACAAATTACCACCCTCTGTCTTACCCGTGGGTATCATAAAAGACGACCAAGGGATATGCAGATATTGATGCCAGAAACAGAAAACTCGATATGAAATCCTAGTACGTCTAACCAGCATGGTGTAGTAGGTTAATTTCTCTCCACTTGTGAGGCCTGAGAGGCCTGAGCCCAATAATGGGATTGTTATTGAAGGCTGAAAATAAATATTTAAATTTTTAAAACTGTATTATAAAAGCATAGTTATCACTTTTTTAAATACATTGCACGTGGGTAGGTGTAATATGAGAGAGGAGGAGAACATATTAGGTCAACTTTAAAAAAAACATTTTTACTAATTACAACTTGTCGTTAATTTGTTAAATGGTATAATATTAATTATACCATTTCGAGTTTTATTACTAATTGTATGTATATTATATGCCTTAATCGTCTTTTATCATATCCATGGGCAGGGTAAGGGATGATGAATTCTCTTCCTATTCTATCAGCACACGGTAAGTTCCATCCATAAGTCATCATAGCTCAAATTAGTCCCATTGCTGAGCTCGCGACTTCTTTACAATGGGAGGCTAATTAATCTACTATACCATGCTGGTCAGACGTCTTAATATAGAATTTAATTTCGAGGTTGCCTTTTCTAGCATAGATGTTATCTGCATATTATTATCCTTTAGTCATTATTTTAAGTCACCCACGGCAAAGGAAGTGGTGTAAATAACTTTTTACTCCATCACCACACAGAAATACGTTAAATTAATATTATTAAAAATTTTACAATGTTAATGTGATTAAATATATGAAATATATAAGTAACATTAATTCTAAATACATTAACGACATCAAAAGATGTTCTTAACCATTGCAAACAGTAAATTATTTCTGAATTACAGAATTTCACAAACTTCTCAAATGTACAAATTTCAATGAAAATAATACTCGAATACTTCCACAAAATATATAATTATATCTATTATATTATAAGTTGTATCTTGTAAATCTCTTTTAGGTTCTCGTTTTAAATATTCTGATTGCTATCCTCCGCAATCGTGAATATTTAACTAAGTAATAAGTTTGTGTAAAGTTCTTGTAAATACGACAATGGGTCCAATTACTGAGTATAATTAAGTTGTTATGAGTTATTATAATCTCCATAGAAGACACTTATATCTCAATGGATAAGTGATTTAATAAAAAGGATAATTTTTCCAGCTATACACTTTTAGATACTCTATGTACGTCTTGTACAGAGTCTTGTAAAGAGTGGCCTTAAGAGAGGTCTCTTAAATAAAGGTTCATTTACTCACTATAGCCTCATGTTCACGCTCAATATGTCTGTCTTAATAAATATCTATGTTTAGTGATTTATCACCCGGACTCATATTTCACTCGCTCTGGTGTGAGTCAGGGCAGTGTCTTAGGCCCAACCCAGTTCTTAATCATGGTCAATGACTTGCCCAGTGTCATCTCTTCGGCACAATGTCTCATGTTTGCAGATGACCTAAAACTGTTTTTGGGCATAAATTGTACGAAAGACTGCGAAGCGCTTCAGCGGGACATCGATAGCGTTGTTGCTTGGGGTGCGCGCAATCACCTAAAGTTTAATACGGCCAAATGTAAAACCATAACGTTTACTCGTTCACGAACTCCACGCACATACAATTAGAAAATATCTGGTGTACCGCTGGAGCGGGTCACTCAAATCTGCGACCTAGGCGTTACACTAGACTCGTGTCTAACTTTTAACACGCATATCGCAAACATATGTAAACAGAGCTATATGTCCCTAGGCTTTGTGATGAGACAATCATCCCTATTTCAAAGTAAGAGTACTATCATTGCGCTGTACTTTTCTTTCGTTCGTAGTATTTTGGAGTATAACTCCATAATCTGGGACCCACATGAGGTCAAGTACAGCGTGATGATTGAACGTGTACAACGTAAATTTCGCAGATTTTTATACAAAAAATTATACGGTTATTATCCATATTTATATCCATCCCTATTTGTATCCGGCGCGTTAGGTCTCGATACTCTCGCATTAAGACGTAAGTGTGCTATATTATTACATTATTACTTATTATTTAATAATAAAATTGAAAATTCATATATATTATCGCATTGTTCGCTATTAGCACCAAACCAATATACACGGCTTCGTTCACGTCCCCTGTTCGCTCTACCACAGGTGCGTACGTGTACTGCACAATATGCACCTACTAGACAGGCTATTGCGTTGCTAAACTCACTGATTACTCACTATCCGCAAGTTGATATATTTTTCACCAAATTCGATTTATTCTTAAAATTTTGTTTGTATTTTTTATCTTTTAGTTTTACTTTTAAATTATAAAAGTGTAATGGCTCTCTACACGTTTTGGGAGACTGTAAGTGTCGTAAGTAGTTGAATGATTAATAAATAAATAAATAGTGTTTATATGAAGTTAGGAGCGGTATATTTAGATTAATAGAAAACATTGTAAATAAAACTACCGCAGCGTTCATGGTCACGGGCGATCAGTCCGCCTGTAACCATGAACACTGTAAAGTGTTCGGAACGTCAGGCAATCAAAAGTCAAATACAAACGCCATAAAATCCGTAAAGTGGTTTTTTTTACAATGTGTATCTAATACTCACGCAAACATCAGAAATCATTAAGAGAAAACTTTAAAACATTAATTTTGTAATTTTCAGTAAATAACAAATGTATAATATATAGCGCTATAAAATAGAATTAGATTCATCACACTATTGGACCTGCAATTAATTCATTATTATAACTTACATATTATGTCCTACTGTTGGGTTCGAACCTCTTTCCCATGGGGAAAGAAAATTGATCTACTATAATGATTTTCGATGTTAAATAAAACTATTTTTACGAATTTTAACGCGTTTGTATTTGATTTATGATTGCCCGATGTTTCAAACATTTTGCAAGCATTTGAAAAGTATTCGAAACGTCGGGAAATTTTAACGCATTTGTATTTGATCTGTGATTGCCCGATGTTTCTTTTGCAAGCATTTGAAAAGTATTCGAAACGTCGGGAAATCAAACGCAAACGCGATAAAATCGGTAAATATAGTTTTGACTTCGTACTATTTAAACGGGATGATATAGGATTTTATTTCGTGTTTTTCTTTTCTTGCGTAGATGTTATCTGCATATTATAATTACATAGTCGTCTTTTACGACACCCACGGGCAAGAAAGGGGGTGGTGAATATTCTGACCCCATCACCACATGGATGAAATTAATTAATATTTATATAATAATATTTTACTATAACTTATTTTTTTACTATTATTTATTTTTTGATATAATCCATTTTATTAACTTACAAGGTACCAGGTTAATAACACGATGTTTCAGGATACATGATTTGACCATAAGGTTCGTAAACACTAACTGACGTAATTAAGAAACCATTATGAGAATGGTAAATATTCCTTTCGTAGGCACCTTATAATATGAACTATGATCGCCAACCCGCAAATACCATCCATTATGGCATTTTCGTCTCTTGGGGAAGATTACGTTTATTATTAGTCTTTAAGAAGCTGGTGTATAAATTTAATACACTCTTCAAAAGTTAGAGATTTACGCCAAGGGATTTAAACCCAAAACAATATATTGGTGAAGACCAATAAACTGTTTTGTTTTCACTAAGTTATTGCTGCGTTAACATTGGGCATACATTTTCTAATAAATAACTTTAACTTGGGTAGACACCAGGCAATCTTTGCTCTCTGTTAGATTGTCACATCGAATAAAATAAATAGAACTAGGTCAACAGTGAAATTGATATATATTACGTAACTACCTTAGTGAAGGTCTCTAGGGAAACTGGAACAAAGTTCGCGGCAGTTATCACAACTGGCCGCTGGGTTTTTGCTATAAATAACATGATATTCTTTTTGAATGACACCGGTAATTCTGTCCACGGGCAGGAGTATACTACAGTTGATACATGGAGGCTCTGAAATAAACTTATTTAATAGTAATTATGTTGTTTTTTTTTTAATTATGTTCCGTGTGGTGACGGAGTAAGAATACAATTCACCACCCCCTATCTTACCGTATCGTACGAGGTGTACGAGGTGATCGTACGAGACGACTAAGGGATATAAAACGCATATAACATCTATGCGAGAGAAGGAAAACTCGAAATAAAACCCTATACTGGGCCCGAGCCCAACAGTACGTCCCGTATATGGGCTGAGATGATGATGATGTTTTTTTTTAATTGACACTGTTGAATTCATTATTACGCATTTAAAACTTTACACACATAGTAAATTAAGTATTTTTAATATAGGTATTTTTTTGGGGGGTGGGTTGCGGTCGGCGCGCTCCTCGCACCACTCTGTCCGGGGTGCCAGAGGGGTGTAAGCGCGCACATCAGCAAACCACCCGCGATGCACGTCGCCTTCGTCGTTGGGCCGACCACCGGAGCAGGGTGACTTGACATCGGTGGTCGGCCCGACCGACGAATATAGGTATGCCGGTCAAGCCTAGGGTACCTTGACTGCGCAGCCAGACTGCGTTAACTGAAATATCTCAGCACTAGTTATATCAACCACGGCTAGTTGTTTCATCGAATAATACGGGCGATGATATGTAATTTATATTATTCCATCTTGTAATCACATTGTTCTACTCCCAATTGTTTGGAATCGATTCAAGTATGTACTCTTATTTCATAATACATTTTGCAAAAGTTATTGGCCGCATGCCTGACGTCTACCCTCCTTAGGAATGCAATTGTAACTGACCATGTCAGTATCAGAAAATCCCAATAATGACATGATCTATTCTTTGTGCCCGTTTCGCATCACAAAATATAAAACCTCTTTTAATGCACGAGTAGGGCTTGAAGCACTTTGTCGTTAAATGAAACAGTCTGAAAGTTTGTTGTGGATGGCCATTGCCGTATTATGTATTTAATTGTATTTGGTATATACCTACTTACTAATATTATAAATGCGAAAGTAAGTATGTTTATTTGTTTGTTTGTTACGCTTTCACGCTTAAACCACTGAACTGATTTCAAAAATTCTTTCACCAATGGAAAGGTATAATATCAGGGAGTAACATAGGCTATATTTTATCCCAGTATTCCTACGGGAACTACGCGGGTATGGCGACTGAAACCGAAGCGAAGCGAGGGCGGGTTGCTAGTAATATATAAAAAAAATGTTTTACCAATGCCGCTTATAGGATACCGCCAAAAACTCAATTTAGATGAACGGTTTGAGATATCAGAAAGGCAATATTACATAAAATTTTCCAAAGTTTATGCTTTGAATTTGTCAATGTTCAGTCAAAATAAAAAAAAATATTATAGTGTTTCACCTACTTCATAAAAAAATGTAAATCTAATGTGATGTGATATGATTTGATTCATTCTCTTTTTTTCTAAAAAGACACTCCAGAGACGTATTTTATTTCACCTAATTTAAAGAGCTTCGTAAATACCGAAACCTACCTACTTAACTACACATGAATGCCAGTACAATCGTTTGATGGTCTCGGAAAAATAGAAGAAAGAGAAGAAATTCAATTTGCTGGCTCCTTACAATCAAGTGCGTTCTAATGGCTGCCGTAGCCGGGAGTTTATGGCTACTTATTGCGCGGGCTCCTATACACCCACATTTATGTTGGACTGGCTACCACAGCTTGGCTGCTTAGTGTACCAGAGGGCTTATTCCTTGCAAGATATGTCTTAGAGATAAGGCCTTATTTTAATAACTATTTTACTTAAAAAAGAATTACACTTACTTTTTCAGTCACGGTACTACTAAAATAACAGTCAACAAATAAATTGCATATAAGAATGAATAAATACGCCATAGTCCATATCACGTCAGTAATATTATTTAAAGGTGATTTAATCTGTGAATAAATAATATGTATTAATATATATCATATACAACTGAATAAATTAATTGAATACGTACTGAAAATATTTGAACAGCAGTAGTGCAAATAATACAAGCGTTCAAACACATTGTCGATGAAAATTGGCCTCCAAATGTATCTTGTAATTTTTTAACAAACCTGGAAAACATTTTTTGCTATTTTTATTTGAAATTAGAGGTTCAACTTATCTGAATGAAAGCGATATGATCAATTTTTTCTTAGATGAATGTTAAAAGATAATATCAAAAAAATATTCCTTCCTCGAAACGAAGTATAGATATAAAGAAAAACAAAATAATTCGAATACTAAATATTTTAAATAATAAATATTAAAAAAATATATAAGTTTTACCTTATAATACGGCAATGATGAAGAATACATCCCTTGAAAACTTCTTGAAAAGCTGTGTTCACATCACAATGTTTTTCTGCCATAAATATCTTGACAAGTTCTTTAATGTTTACCAAATTATATATCAAAACATCTATTTGGCTGACTAAAAAAAATTAGATATTAGTACGAAAGAGCTAAACATTTTTTTTTAACATTTATTAAATATAACATTAATAAACATTTTTTTCAGCTCTTTTTAGTGCTTAACCTTCGTATACTCGCGCGTCAAAACGTTACATAAATACTCGCGCACGGTGTCTCGGACCGAAAGTTGAACTTGTCTGTATGTTTGTACTTTTACGATTATTAAGTAACATTATTTTTCCTCTATGAAGAGGTTATAATTAAATAAAAAAAAAACTAAATGATATGTTAGCACTGTAACTTTATTTGGTAGAAATAGTCCTTTCTTCTAAAAAAAAGCAACTTCTAAAAAATAATAAAATTTTTAGTACTCTCAGTTAAACATCATAATTAAACTTTTTTATTGTGTTAACTCCAAAAATACTACGCAAAATAATTAAAAGAGTAACAAAACTAATAAAATAGCATAAAATAGTTTTAAAATATATTATTCGCTAATGGTCATTTTAAAATCAAAATTAACACAAGTTACATTTCGATGAGATGAGACCTATTACGCTACAAAATCGCTTGTCTAATGCCCGAGACCTGGTATCGACTTAAAATACCCTCCACATAGTTGTTCTATATAAACTTTTGACATATAAATAATTTTAGCATCACCTCACTGTCACCGCTATCTTCATAATTTGAATTGGAATATTCTCCCATCTAACAGCGCCCTTATTCTACTTCGTTCATTGTGGTGACAAAAATTATTGAAAATAATTGAAAATGATCTAAATCAATGTCAAACATTATATTCAATAGATATTATATACCACTAATATTAGTTAATATATTTCATTCAATAATTATCTAAAATTAAAAGAAATTTGTCTTACCTAAAATGGTATCATCATGTATACTCGCGTCGGTCTCACAGACCGATAACTGTAAAAAAGTGCTACTTCTATACGACACTAGCGCTCTCGCCGCATTAAACAATGATGAAAAACAAATGAGGAAGCTACTAAACCACGAAGTCGCATTGTTGATATTTTTTTTTTAGAAAACAACGATTTAATGGTTTGTCGGTTTGAGAGACCAACGCACGAGTATACGAAGGTTAATTCTAAAAAAAAACCGGTAAAAACTTCGACAAACGCAACTTGAAAATGGAAAACTGAGAACGTATTAGGAGCATAGTTAGAAACATATGATAATTCTTATATCTAATTACACCCCTCAACGATTTTCTGAAGTTAGTGTAATGTTTTATAACCATATGGTTAACATTAACGTGGTTAAAGTACAAATAAATTATTCAGCATTTAGCTAAATTTCTTAGCTCACGTTTAAACGAAGCACAATTTGTATCATCATCATCATTTCAGCCCACACACGTCCCACTGTTGGGCTCAAGCATCCTCCACGATAGGAGGAAATTGACCTTACTATATCTTGCTGGTCAGACAGGTTGGTATAGGGTTTTATTTCAAGTTTTCCTTCTCTTGCATAGATGTTTTATGCGTATTATATCCCTTAGTCATCTTTTACGACATCCACAGGCAAGATAGGGAGTGGTATACGTAGTGGTATATACTATAACATAATTATAATTGTATAAAAATGCTGAATCTTACTTGTGAAAGACATTACAGCCCAGGTTAAAGTTTGTAGAGAAATAAAAGTAACTAACACTGTAGGTTTATATAAAATCTGCAATATAAATATGGTATTAGGAATTTGATTCAGCTGTAAGGAAAACAATTGATTTAGTCGTAAAAGAGGTAAAATTATAACCAAATGAGTGTATGGTAATGTGAACCAGAAATATAAAATGTATTATCTAAAATGGGTTTCTATCCAATTAAATATTTTTAAGTAGTTCAAACATATTTTAAATGTGTCAACCTTAACATTTGTATACATTACCTGGTAAGCGAAAACATATTTAAAATAAGTGTCTTCATTGACATCTATCCATATTAGATCCATCTTCAGGGGCAAAACTTCAAAATTACTCAATCCGGGAACTACAATTACATGTACTACGATATGAAAAAAAAAACATAATTGTTAATACTTTATAATCGGGTTGAGAGTTTTCAGCGCTTATACATAGTCCGGGCAAAGCTGTTAAAGCCATCTGCGGCTAATAGTTAAACACAAAAACAAACATTACTTAATATTGGCAATTTATAATTTTTAAAGTATAAATATAGTTAATAATTAGCTGCGATGTAGGCTACTAAGGTTAAACTGTAATAATATTTCATACAGCTTATCCATAAACAGTCAATAGTTTGCCATAGACCAAGTTTTATTGAAAACCTTTTGTAAAAAATGTATAATGTATTAATTATGATGTAACGAGAGATAAACGAGAAATGTATTAATTATTACTAATATATAATAATAATATCATCTAAGACCACATAAGTTCCATTTACTCGGCTTTCGCCTCCTTTAAAATGGGGGGAAGTAAATCTACTATACCACGCTGGTCTGACTTGTTGGTATATGGTTTCACGTCGAGTCTAGCTGTATTGATGCTATCTGCATATATTTATTAATAATCTTTTAGGATATCCACGCTCAAGATAGGCGAATGGTGAATTGTAATCTTACTCCATCATCATACGGGCTATAATAATATTATATAATAAAAATATTTGTGTACGCCATAGGTGCGTCGAAACACCTCTTCATAGCGCACTCCTGACAAGGTCTATTAGACAACTTATATTCTTCTCTTGTTAGTCTAGAGTTGGGAGAAAACCCCTTCCAAAGCTGAGATGGTGTCAGATTTCACCGGTGGTCTATGGGCGTATGGTATTGCTAGATGATATAGGCAAGCCGTGGTTCCCAACCTATCGATTGCGATTGCGGCCTCGCTGCACTTGTAGGCCGTGGTCACAGAAGCGAATGCTAGTGAAGGGGTGCTATTAGATCTTTGGACAACGCCAACACATTCAATAGTCTGCTGTTCAGCTACAAGAAGGCATTTATAAAAATTTTGAGACACCTTCATAATTCCTCGTTACAATGAATGGAATTGAAATTCAGTACACTAAACTCACCCATTATATCTATTGCACAGCTAGCCAATAGTATCCAAAACATCTTTCTAGAAAAAGAGACGGCTTTTTGCAATATATTTCTTTGCGGTTTCAAGTAAAACTGAAAATCTTTATCCATCATTTGATCTCTTAGTTGAATTAAAATATCTCGACGTAGAAACAAATCCAGAAGCCTTACATATGCCTGAAGCTCAGTTAAAATTAGATTCATGCTGCAAAATTAAATGTTTGCGAGAATTAACGCCGATTGAAAACGTATCGTGCTATTTTCTTGCTAATATATATTCTTAGTGAAAGTGGTAGCGAAAGCTAGGCTTTTTTGATAGATAATCTGACCACCATGTGTTAACTTTTCGTACTATTTCGTTTCTCCTATATATTTATATACATACCTATATATTTACCATACCTATATATTTTCATATTCTTAAATCTATCTTACGATGATCACGGGCAAAAAAAACTTGTAGGCATTTTTTAATTATTAAATGCCCATAGAAGGTTTTATCGAAACAATTGCAGACAATTCAGTCAGAAAAAACGCGTTACTAATTGAGGTACTTTTTTAGTTTATTACCGAGTTTCGATAATAAATACTTTGATTATACTTTGAATCAGAGTTTTTTTATATCGGCAAAATCTAATAGCATGAAACTAATTAATCTATTTGGTAATAACGAAAATAACTTACATTCCGGCTACCTCTTGAATTTCAGCATTACCTTCTGTTATTAGTTTGACCACGTACAGCAATTGAGCGCCAGTAGGTATTATAAATACCGTTACGCCGATAAATATTCTTGACAAAATATCGAGCCAAAATCGAAAGCTCTTTATAGAATGTGGTATATAAAACCATAAACCACACAGTTTTAATGCATTTATTTGTAAAGAAATGTGTTCAGACATATCAAATTTGTGCGGCTTCATTATAAGAAAGTAAGAATTATAATGAGGTCTTAGAAATCAAATACCTATTTGGAATTAATTTGAAGTAATTTGGAGGCAATTTACTTTTTAATAAAGCATGCGCTACACGGTTTGAAACAGTGGTTTGAAACAGAAAACGGAGAAGAGCGCTTTGCTGGCTACATGATTTAAAGCTAGTTTGAAACTAAACAGTGTTTAGAGAACGTGGCGCGGATAGGACGTCTTTACGCTCGCGTACCGTATGTTCAGTACAACGATGTCATGACGCCTTACCTATCAAAACAACAAAAAGTTGGAGTAAGTCTTGCACTTTTGTGTGCAATTGAAGGAAAAAATTTAAATATCCCACGCATTTCTTCTTTGTGCTTTTTTTTATACCCTTCACAATTTAAGTCCCAAAGGCAGGGCAACTCTTTGTATAACTCGAGAAGTTGAGTAATAACATCGCGATCGCGTTCTGTCTGCTCACGCGCCATTTTGTGCACAGAACGTCGTATGTGCGTTTGCGCTTACCTTTGCAGCGTGACTCGTTCGCTTGGTTTTAAGCAAGCGGCTAGACGGTTTCAAACAAGATAAAAAACAACGCTTGGCCAGTGGTTTGAAACACAAGCCTCGCTACTAAGGGCGTTTAAAGGTCATACAAAATGTGGCATAAAACATCTATCTACACTGTTTCAAACCTCTGTTTCAAACCACTGTTTGAAACCGTGTAGCGCATGCCTAAAGATATACTGATACACATTTCTTTTGTATCTTGAATTATCTATTTAATAGTTGTTTTACAAGTGAAAGAAACCATTGTAATTTTAATAATAGTGTAGTTTTTAAACAGGTATACCATTCCTAAAGGTCACCTTCTTACAAAATACGGAAATTTTTTTTCTCCTGAACCGCATTTCGTCCACGAGGTCTAAAGGTAATAAGACATATTTATCATTCACTATTAGGTTCTTCACCGCCCATTACTAGAGGTAGGCCCCCCCCTTATGCTTCACCATAAAGTGCGGTCCTGAGTCGCCCACATCCAATGACTCCCAGCAACTCTCACCAAGTCGTCGGTTCACCTGATTCATCTTACACTGCGTCATTCGATACGTTCGTGCCCGCCACTTGTGGACCTTACTTCCCCAATAGTTTTCGGTTCATCCAGAGCCACTTCATGATATTAATTATTCGTACAATGTCAGTTATAGCCATTCTCCGGGCAGATTTTCATATTTCGGATTCTATTATAAGTATCTAAAAGGGTGACCCGCCTGGGAAATTAACGACAAATTAAGCGGTTTATTCAAAAGGTGGAGCCGCTCGTTGGGTTATGAGGACCTATGTTACCCTGCTATAATCTCAGTTGGGTGGGCAGAGTGCAGTCATAGATATTAATAAAGAAAAGAAACACTGAGTATTACATTATTTTACACAAAAACTAAGCAATGGCCTATTACCCTATAGTTGGATATCTATGGCATTAGATTAATATAAAAATCAAAGTGAAAATATCTTTAAATTGTTTAGTAACAAAGAACCCTAAATTGCCTTAAGTTATTATAATAATTATAGTAAATGAATACTAATTACCGTAATAACGTTATAATTAAGGAAAATTATTCAAATTAGTGCGCACACGCGTTTATTATTAGTAGAATATTTATTTTGTGTATCCCATACTAGTTGTGTAAACTGCTTCACTTATGTAGCATACTGATATAATAATTAGCCTCCCTAAATTTGAGCATGTCGTGCGAAGTACTACACAAAGTAAGATATTTTTGGGATACTAGCTGATCGAACAGATGCGGTTCTGTTTAAATTAAAAAAAGGAATTCTCTTTGAAATCGATTGCAGCGTCACCTACCGGGTTCAAATATTATTGTAAACCATTCTCGAACCTACTTGAACACACAAAAAAATTTCATCGAACACGAACAGAAGGTTTCTTGTGTACGTGTGTATGTCACTGAACTCCTAAACGGATGGACCGATATTGATGAATTTTTTTATGTGTGCTCAAGAGGATTCGAGAATGATTGCTACGCTACGGTTGATTTCAAATAGAATTCCTTTTATTTTATTTGAACAGAACAACGTCTGTTGGATCAACTAGTATAATATAATAATATCCTTATTATATCAGTTTATGGTTTAAGATATTTATTTCAAAAAGGAATATTTTCCGTGTGGTGACGGAGCGAAAATACAATTCACCACCTTACACCTTGCTCACGAGTATCGAAAAGACGACTTTAAGATATAATATACAGAGAAGGTAAACTCGAAATAAAGCCCTTTGTCAACCTGTCTGAGCGGCATGGTATAGTAGGTCAATTTCCCTCTTATTGCGGAGGAAGCTTGTGGCTAGCAGTGGGACATGCATGAGTTGAGATAATAATGATTATGATGATGAAAAGTTTAACAAGTCACTTGCACTGGGAAAGATAAGATAGAAAGAAAGAAGAAAGAAGAAAACATAAAAAACAAACATTTGATTTATGTTCACTATTGATCGTCCTTTTTTTAGTGGGCTATAGTCAGCGCACAGCGTTCCGTCCGGCGTGACGAAAGGGCAGCGCGCGGCCCCATAACCCACCGTATTTGCTTTTACTTTGCCATTGGGCCAGTCACCTTGTCGTCCCTTGCCAGCTCGGCGGAATACCCTTTCGAGTACCCGCCCGTTCTCAAACGCTCCTCTCGGGACGTTGCCCTCGCCCGTTAAGCCTCTGCGGGAGACGTACTATTTCCCGGCCCAATCATCTGCACTATTAATCGCTTGTAACAATTTTATACGTATTTGTTATCTCAGATATTGTTATAACAACAAAAGTTGCTTATTTACGCTCGATACCCTCTTTTTTTGTGGGTGGGCTGTGGTCAGCACACACGGTCGTCTATTACCCACCGTAATCCCTCACCTTCGCCACCGGTACCAAGTAGCTTGTCGTCCGTGGACAGCTCGGCAACATACCCTTTCGGGTATCCTGCCTTTCGGTCACACTCATCATCGGTCAAACTCGCGCGGTTAGCCTCTGCGGGTGACAAACTATTCCCCGGTCCAGTCACCCGCGGCTTCGGCTAGGGCGGCATCAGACGCAGGTAACGCTTAATACGACAGAAGTTAGAAATACACAAGTTACAACACTTTAACTGATTTGTCAACATGTAACATTACGATTCCGCTCATATTGTGCCGCTTTACATACAATAGCCTGATTTTATATCTTTAAACGAGCAATTCTTGTATATATTATATACTAGCAATCCGCCCTCGCTTCGCTTCGGTTTTAGTCGTTTTACCCGCGTAGTTCCCGTTCCCGTGGGAATAACAGGATAAAATATAGCCTAGTTTACGCGCTTATAGCTTGCCATTGGTGAAAGAATTTTTGAAATCGGTCCAGCCGTTTTGAAGATTACCCGGAATAAACAGACAGACAGATAGACACAGAGAAAAGTTTTTTAATCTGTATTTTAGGCATAGGTGTCGTGCAAATAACCGTGTGAGCATGAAAAAAGCCTATTATTTTGACATTACAAACAGACACTCCAATTTTATTTATTGGTATAGATTTTCAGAATCTCGGAAACGACTTCAATGTTTTGCATGAAATTTAACATACTAACCATAGTCGTCTATTACGACATCCACGGACAAGATAGGGAGTGGTGAATAGTATTCTAACTCCGTCACCACACGTCGGTGTTATTATTAGTCTGTTTTTGTAATTATATTTTTTTCATTATTTCATCATTTTTATTTTTAAACAATTCTAAATATATATTTAAATAAGTTCGTGAAAAATACAATTTACGAAAAAAATATATACCGAACAAAGCTCAGACAACCAGATATTAATGTTTTATTAGATAAACAGTTTATGCTAAAATAGTGGAGGCGGCGGATCGCCTGCGCGAGGAGCGCAGCCTCGATGAGGAGATCCGCCGACAGCGAATGGGGCGGCGCAGGCGCAACTACCTGCGCCTCATGCCGCCCTAGGCGAGGCCGCGGGTGACGTGACCGGGGATTAGTCCGTCACCCGCCGAGAGGCCGACCGCGTGAGGAAAGGGGGGTATTCCGTCGGGCCGACCACTGACGACAAGTAAACCTGCTCCGGTGGTCGGCCCAATGACGAAGGCGAGGTGGTTTTCGGGTGGGTTGCGGGAGTTGCGTGCTTAAGCCCCTCTGTCGCACCGGACGGAGTGGTGCGGAGGCGCGCCGACCGCAGGCCACCCACACAAAAAAAAAAAAAACTATCGCATTTATAATATTAGTAAGGATGTATTAGTTCTTAAATATGAATAAATTATTATTTAAGAAAAAAATAATGACAACATTTTAAAATTGAAATTATTTTTCAGTTAATAACTTTTTTTGAGAAGTATCGATGACGATATTCTTTTGAACTTGTTTCTAATATCCGCTTTAATAAGAATATCTGATAATGTACTGTAGCCATATTGAATATATCGCGGCACAGGCGCGATTATCTGCGCCTGATGCCACCCTAGCCGCCTACAGGCCGCGGGTGAATAGACCGGGGAAATAGTTCGTTCCCCGCCGAGAGGCCGACCGCGCGACGACGAACGACATCCCCGACGGGGAGATATCGGTCGAGAAGAGGGTACTCCTCAGGGATATTCTGTCGGGCCGACCACTAATGACAAGTCACCCTACACCGGTAGTCGGTCTAACGACGAAGGCGACGTGCCAGGGGTGGGTTACGGGGCCGCGCGCCGTACCCCACTGTCGTACCGGATGAGCAGCGGGTGCGCTGGCCGTAGCCCAACCTAAAAAAACAAAATTTACTCTTTTTTCGATACTCAAATGCAAGTAAGTGGGTGGCGAATTGTATTCTAACGCCGTTATCTCACAGACCGTAATATCAAAATTTTTTTATTTACGAATATCTACAGATGTTCGTTGTATTCTTACTTAAATTTGCGAAAAGTATATGACAGTCTTTGTTTGCCATTTGCCACAATTTAAAAGCATTTTCAAGTTTGTGACAGAAAGTATTTTGTATTCGGAAATTGTTGGGCACAAAGACGTCGCTAAGAGGCCGTATCGGCGGTTTATGGCATTAATTAAATTTAAATCCGACAGCCACACTTAAGCTTCTGAGAGTATCTTTGATACTGTGAGTTCTTTACCCAAATGTAGTCCATTACAAAATTAGAAAATACAACAACGTAATAATGTAGCGATTGATCAGATGACGTAGCGATTAATAAAACTTTAGGCAAACCACAAAATATTTATCTGACTAATCATGATGTTCTTATTCCAATTATTTAGAGTTGATGCAATATATACTCTTCTTCCGTGTTTCATGTTGCAAATAATTTTAGCAATAGTTTTATGATAATAGTTTTATGTACTACGGCATAGAAATAATAATGAATTTAATAGATGTTTAAATTTAATTATTCTTCATACTACATATTTTTTAAGTTAGCATACCATAGTTTATTACTCTAACCTAAGTGGAATAGGTACAATATATGCAGTATGTAGTTTTGGCTAAATTTCACGACCAGCCAAGGTCAGCAATCATTCGAAATTCATTGCGAAAGAACTTGTTGACTACTTTACTGACACTATAGGCACCTTGAAATTTTTACAAATCGAATTAAAGCTCTTATCAGCAATAAATATAAAATATCAGGTTGACCGAGCTTCGCTCGGAGTATTTTTGTAGCATTTATTTAGATATATAGGTATTAATAAAAAAAAATAATGAAAATTATATAAAAAATTCCAAAAAGAGAATAATAATAACACCGAGATTCGATCCGACTCCGTTTGTCGCCGATGTCAAAAATAAAATGAAACCTGACTACTTCGCCACCGAGCTATCGTAACTCATGACATTGATGGCAAAATTTGAATTCATATTCTTTTAAAATTTAATGTCATTATATTGTCTGCCAAAAACACTGACAAAACAACATTTTCTATACATAAAACCTAGCTAGATTGATTTTTTGGGCCCGAATCCTCTAGTATACCAAGTTTCAACAAAATCGTTGGAGCCGTTGCCGAGATCCTGAAAATATATATATTTACAAGAATTGCTCGTTTAAAGATATAAGATATATATACCGCTTAGTACTTTTCGGTTAACATCCGGTAGACAGCTAAGCTCTTGGTATTGAAAAAGATCTCCGCGTATTGGTCTATTTAGGAGAAGATATGGCGAATGATTAAACGGTCGATAGGACGGCGCGCGACCGGGTGATATTGGAGTACCGTCACCAATAATGGGGGTTTCCAATTGTACCAGATTAATATTATATTACCATAATGATTATCATCGAAGGTTCAGGATGTTATTTTTTTTTATTGCAAACGGTGGCAAACGAGCAAACAGTACACCTGATGGTAAATGTTGCTGTCGCTCATGGACATTTGCTAGGTCACCGCTCCTACCGTTAAGAAAGCGAAAGGAGTGTGAATGCATGCAATGATGTTTGGTGAAATTAAAGGTATCACCAAAACCCACCACGCACAAACACCCTCATAAAGTTGAGCTGCCGGCTCTCTCGCTTACCGAACGAAGTGCAGTAACAAATTGCTACTACTCGGAAGTCGATTTTCTGCGATTCTGCAAGAGTGCAGTATTACCCCGGACGGACCGGCCCGCGGCTGTAGACCGACAACTGTCAACAGCGTGGTCCTATCACTATATAGATACGACAGAAATGTATATATTCAATTCAAAATACTTTTCTAAAATTACTAGTTTATTTTTTATACTAGTCTAGCCATCATTATTTCACAAAGACTATTTCAGCATACGAACTTTCTTTTATCTCTTGAATATTACTGTTAAAATATATACACTGCTAAGAAACCTCTCTGAATAAGTGCATTTTGTACTTATAATATTTCTAATTCTGATGAAACGGAGTTCTTTTGTGAGCGTATTGTGTCAATATATCTAACAATCTTAGTCTTGGTGCCAAAGATGAAAATGAACTTATGCGATACGTGTTTATATAAAGCTTTTCATTTAACGAAAACTTCGTTCTTCTTATATTTTCTTTTTAAATTCATACATTTAAAAAGGGAGTAAAAGTGACGGATTATGAGTATAAAGAATTGTCATCACTTACTTTACTGAGGGACTCGTAGAAACTGTCTTAAAGCACCTTAAATTTAGGTATTCAAATGGAAAACTCATAACATCGATCGGGATGACGATTTCCAAGTATTAGAAAAGTACTTTATTAGTATTTGGAACCAATAAGCTCCATAGCACACAGGGTCAGGCCATCACTCGCCAACAATATTAAAGCCTACACATCACTATTTCTTATCATAGAAGTGTGCTTGTTAAATCAACAGTAATTTTCTTTTTTGCTATAGAACCTTTTAATTTTTTGGTAATATCAATAAAAAAAATTTTAAGCTTTCAAATTGTACTAAGGCATTGTACTAAGGTGTGTTGAAATGAATTTTACAAACATGCAATTATTGAACGCAAATAACACCTAGAGTGTGTGTTCCGAAAGCACTGTCCGTTTTTTCTTTTTATTTTGTGGTAGGCTATGGTCTTACGTGACGGATGGGTGAAGCGCAACCCCATAATCTATCTTATATTCTCCCCATTACCAATGGGCCCACCACTGGTACTGGGTGGTGATCGAACATACTATTTATGACAATCTATACCAGCATACCATCTCATCATCATCATTTCAGCTCTTATACATCCCACAGTTGGGCTCGAACCTCCTCCACAATAGGAGGGAAATTGACCTTATTATACCATGTTAGTCAGACAGATTGATTTAGGGTTTTATTTTGAGTTTTCCTTCATTTGCATAGAGATTATATCCCTTAATCGTCTTTTACACCCACGGGTAAGAGAGGGGGTTTCCGTGTGATGACGGAGTAAGAATACAATTCAAAGCCATACCATTTATGTAGTTATTATTATATTATTCCAGTATTCAGTAGTACTATACAAATGAACTATAAAACTACAAATATAAAAAAAAAACAAAAAAAAAATAATAATACAAACTACAAATACTATGGCAAAAGACTAGGGCAAACAATTGCCTGGACCACTTCATGGTAAAAACTAATGCCCAATGGCAAACCCTAATATTGCCCGAACTAACAGATCATAATCCTATACTTCTTTATATAAACGGAATTAATGTCAACCATTCGAACCAAAATATTAAAACTACTAAGTTAAATTATAATTCTGTGATTGAGAAACTCTCTCAGGTGGATTGGTCTTACTACTATACCTTAAACGATGTGAATTTAGCTACGGATACATTAGTCAATATATTGCAAAATGCCATACGCAGCTGTACTGAGGTATCATTTGTATCTAAAAAGAAAGTGCCACTTAAACCATGGATTACGACAGGTGTCGTTCGTTCCATCCGCAAGAGAGATAAGCTATACAAACAAACAAAAAAATTCCCATACGATCAGAAGATACGTTTAGCCTATAAAAATTATAAAAATACATGCAATAAAATAATTAAATATCTAAAGGTCCGCTTCTATCAATCAAAGTTGGAAATAAATAATGGTAATATTAAAAAAACCTGGAGCATTATTAAAGACATCTGCAATATTAATAAATCACACCAATCTTCAACAGAGTTGTTAACAATTAGTGAAACGCCGCTCATGTCACTAAATAAAGTAAATAATTACTTTACGAACATTGGTAGTGAATTGGCCGATGCGACGCTGCGTAAGCTCAATAAGACTGAGGCTCAATTAGCTAATAATGTACATAAGCATTCCATACATGCCCCCCTGGCTTCAATGTCATTTACACCTACTGACTCGAAAGAAGTAGAGGATATTATAACATCAATGAAGAGCAGTAGTAGTTCAGGTTATGATAAAATTACGAACAAACTAATTAAGGGAGCAAGAAGTACCTTAATAGCACCAATTACCCACCTTTGTAACCTTAGCCTTAGCCATGGTACTTTTCCACAAGCGTTTAAAACCGCGGTTATTTCTCCAATACACAAGGCAGATGACAAGCATGCAGTATCTAGTTACAGACCAATTTCACTGCTTCCCTGCCTTTCTAAGATCTTGGAGAAGGTGGTTAATAAAAGGCTAGTAAAATATATGGAACAGAGCAAATTCATTTCGCAGTATCAATTTGGATTTCGGGAAGGCTTATCCACTAATGATGCTATCTTGAAGTTGTTATCAACAACAACTAGGCACCTTGACGCGGGCGATAAGGTAATCGGTGCCTTTTTAGATTTAAAAAAGGCCTTTGATACCGTGTCTGTTCCAATATTGATATCGAAGCTAAAAACTGTGTTTGGCGTAAGAGGCCATGTACTCAATTGGTTTCAAGAATACTTAACAGGCAGAGAGCAGCGAGTAAGAGTAGGCAAACATATCAGCGACGCAGCGGCCTGCAGTTTTGGTGTTACGCAGGGCAGCACCCTTGGCCCAACCCTCTTCTTAACTTATATAAATGACCTCGCAAGAACAACACTAGATGATGCAGAAATCATAATGTTTGCCGATGACACTGTTATTCTATACCATGGTCGAACATGGGAACAGGTACAAAAAGCTACTGAATGTGGTCTTGCTAGAGTGACTTGTTGGCTTGACACTAATCTCCTTACGTTAAATTCCGACAAATCCAAATACATGTGCTTTACTAAAACTAACATATCTCGACCTCGGTCGGATTTTCATATTAGAATCCATACATTTCCATGTAACCAACAATATCATTGTAATACTCATCTTCATTGCGATTGTGATTGATACCTTAACAAAAGTTCACTTACGTTGGGACGCACATATTTCCAACTTGAGTACCCGCTTAAGGAAAATGATCTACATTTTTAAACAATTAAGAGCTATTGCACCTTTAAAATTGTTGATACAAATATATAAGGCACTATGTGAATGTGTGATTAGCTACTGTATATGTTCATGGGGAGGTGCGTCTAAAACAGTCATCATAGAACTTGAGCGAGCTCAACGTGCCATTCTCAAAGTCCTTCTGAGTTTGCCATATAGGCACCCTACAACTGACGTTTACAAGCATAGCAAAGTATTTACAACACGCCAAATGTACATATATCAGATCCTACGTAGATATCACAGGGTCACTATCCCACAGTTGCCGAAAGTTGGTAAGCGACGATATCGATGTCCAGTTCCATCTGTAAAATCTAGCTTTGCACAGCGGTACTATGAGTATAGGGCTCCACAAATTTACAATAAAATTTACTCCGTTGGTATGCAGAACCTTAGCAATTACAATTTTAAAAAATATATACAAACTTTACTCGGTTATATGGATTATAACAAAGTTGAATCACTTCTCAACATCTATTTCGCTTGATTATACCTATGTTACACACACACACACACACACACACACACACACACACACACACACACACGCGCGCGCGCGCACAAACACACAAACACACACATACACACACACACACACACACACACGTACACACAAACACACACGTACACAAACACACACACACGTACATACACACTAGCACACAGTAACAAACGCAGACATATCATAATACTCATACATAGAAAAACGCGCGAGCGCATATACATATTAAATTTCTTAAAATTGTTATTTAACCTTTATATTTATCTTATTAATCTTTATAACGTTAGCATATTAATAGTACCTTATAATCCTGTCACTGTAAGATAATTCTAGGATTATGTTTATGTATTCGGGAAGAAACTGTCTCTTGAGACACAGGTTTTACCTAATTCAAGAGGCAGAGACACCCGTGTAAGTGTCAAATGTATATGGTTTTTAATAAAGATATTATTATTATTATTAAATAAACGTTAACGTTTCAAAAAGACTATGTTGTCATGTCAGACACTTTTAGAAGTACCTCCTGTAAAACATTATAATGCAGACAGACAAATATGAAATTTCTCTATCTCCCTAATAATTTGCGAAATTGATCTATTATTTCACGCTGGTCAGACGTGTCAGAATATGAATTCATATCGAGTTATCTTTTTCTTGTATTGCTGTTACCTATATACACCATTAGTCGGTTTTTACGACACGGGGTTTTACCGCTCCCTTGACGGCTATTTGTCTGTCGTTATATGCTTATTTAATCCCGCAACAGAAGGAAATTTCAAAATAAAACCTTATACCAACACGTCTGATTAGCATGGTATAGTAGGTCAATTTGAATTTCCCCGCTATTGTAGAGGAGGCGTATATGAACTCAGATGAATAGATTAGAGCGTTTAAAAAAAAAATTCTCTCGGTACTAGGCTCAAAATTTTCGTTTAGATGCCAAAATAGGCGTCTGAAAATATAAGTCCTTAATATTAAGGTTGTCCGCAACGCACTTTTCGATTTCCCATAAGAATAACAAGCGAAAATGTTCATTTTTTTTTCTGAATTTTGTAACTAATGAACCATACATTGCTCTGCAATTTCCATTAAATATTTTTGTAGAGAATTGAACGCTCTACAAAAAAGTTGTGATATCATTTTTCGATGAATCGACTCATTCAAAAGTTATTCTAGATCAAAGTTAAATACCTTCTTTAGTATTAAATTTAGTACAAAAAGTTCTATTGAGTTGAATTTCTATTTCCAGTATTTGTAGCTGTGTGTGTGTGCGTGTTTATGTGTCGTCTGATCGTCTAACTGGGTTAGTCATTGTCAAATGTGGCATATTCAAGCAAATTGCAGTAAGTGTTGATTTTCTCTTATTCAATTAATTTAAGCGCTTACAATTTTTAGTTAACTATGAAACGTATAATTGTAAATAAAAAGCGGAATGATATGGATGATAAATAATACGTTATTAACGTGGACCGGACGTACAATGTTGTTGCTAATGATCTTTAGGGAAAAGAAAGTTTCGTGGAAAGTTCCTCGCATCCTGTTTGTTTGCAACGAATCAGAAGTATATTTTTTATACTTTCCAATTATCTTTAAGTATATATTCTTTTAAATATTCGTGATGTGACCGAGTATGAATACAATGCACTATCCCCTCTCTTACTCGTGGGTGTCGTAAAGGACGACTAAGGGATTAAATATGAGGATAATATCTATACAAGAAAAAAACAAATATTACGTATTTAATATTTTAACCTATAAATAACTTTATCACCTGACAACCATCGCATTACGGGTGGCGAAAATGCCATTTACTGTTAATTAACAATTACAAGGAAGTTATCGTATTATATTAATAATTACAGACAATAATCCAATTAAACTTAATTAATACCATACCTTTGTGAACTTGTACTTATGTTTTGTTAATATTATATGGATATAATAGCGTCTGCTTGCGACATCGTCAGCGCGAAAAGTTTGGGCTAATGCTAAGTTTAACCCGCGACTTTGTTTACGTAGAAGGTGCAAATATTTTTAAATTATGTGATTCTGTAACACATGATTTTTGCGAAACTTTAACTGCGGAAGCGGAAGCTCTCAAAAGGAAGAAACAACCTCCAATTTTGAGACGTTCTTCATTAGTGCGCCGCTCCTATTAATCTTGGCATTATAATACATAACTTGTAACTGTTCACCACAATTGGGCTATCTAACACTGAAAGAATTTTTAAAATTGGAAAGTAGTACCAGAGATTAGCGCATTTAAGCAAACAAACAAACTCTTCAGCTTTATATATTAAGATATAAGTAGATGAAATACTTGTATTGTAAAGAGAAATGTAAATGTAGACAATTAATTAACCTAGTGTACTATTCGATATATAACGATCTATATTCTTCTATTATTTTTTTCAGGCCAAAAAAGTTCTAGTTTTAGGTTTGAGTTCAATGCCACACTGATAAAAAGGTTTGATATATATATATTTTTATTTCAAACTAGCCACCCGCCCTCGCTTCGCTTCGGTTTCAGTCGCCTTACCCGCGTAGTTCCCGTTCCCGTGGGAATACCGGGATAAAATAAGGCCTATGTTACTCCCTGCTATTATAGCTTTCCAATGGTGAAAGAATTTTTGAAATTGGTTCAGTGGTTTAAGCGTGAAAGCGTAACAAACAAACAAATAAACAAACAAACAAACATCCTTACTTTCGCATTTATAATATTAGTAAGGATATGTCCTGTGCATCTTTTAGTCGACACCAATAATAGAGGTGGATTTCGTTCTTACGCTGTTATTTGGAATGGATATCATCATCATTTAGCCTATTGCCATCCGATGCTGGCAGTAGGTCTTCTTCATGTTTAGCTACAAAGTGTGGTCTTGTGCCGAAATGTATACATACGTTCGTCATAAATGATAGAAGCGTATCCGCGTAATATTAAGGAGTGACTCGAAACTAAGAGCATAAAACAATGCAGAGCTGTGACCAATTCCTCAGAATTTATGAGGTTTGCATGCTATTAAAGGAGAAAAATCATGTTTACAAGACAAGAAGAGGAGCATTTATATTATAATTATTGTAAATAATAGTGTATTATATTCATGTCACTATAATTGATAAATAATGTCTTCTCATTATCTCAGCCTATATTAGTCTCATTGTTGGGCCCGGATTTCCTCCACAATGGGAGGGAAATCGACCTACTACCATACCTTTGAAGGATAAATTCGACATAAAATCCTACGGCAACACGTCGATTTATCCTTCTCTTGCATAAATATTAACTACATATCAAATCTCGTAGTCGTCTTTCGCGACACCCGTAGGTAAGATTTTGTATTGTTACTCCGTCATCACACGGAGAATTGCTATATACAACGAATAAATTATTAATAATAGGAATATTAAATATTGAAAAGTTTGAAAACTGCTTTAACCCAAATACATATTTGCTTTGCTAACATATTATACCAGTTAGCTTACCACAGTTTTATTGATTCTACCATAAATACGAAAAATATATTTGAATCTATTTGAAGAAATAAAAGAATACAAGACATCGGAACTCCTGGGGGTGATTGATAGATGAAGAATGACGATTCTTATCTATATCTAATACTCTGTACTAATATAAAAAGCTAAAGAGTTTGTTTAAACACACTAATCTCAGAAACTACTGATCCGATTTGAAAAATTATTTCAGTGTTAGATAGCTTATTTATCGAAGAAGGCTATAGGCTATATATCCATACTCTAAGACCAATAGGAGCGGAACAGCAATGAATAACGTTTCAAAACTTTGTTTGCTTTTTGAAAGCTTCCACTGCATAAAGAGTTAAAGTTTCGAAAAAATCGTGTGTGACAGAATCGTATTATTTAAAAATATTTTCACCTTCTACATAAATAAATTTCCAGGTTAAAGTTAGCGTTAGCTCAAAGTAGCTATTCCACGCGGACGATGTCGCGGGCAGAAGCTAGTGTGATATAAGTGTGGTTTAATTTGGTATAGCGTAGTGCAATTTATCTACAAGATATAAATCTTAACTAAATATATGAATATTTAAGAAACACTTCGATAGCTATCAAGTAGCTTTACTAGGATTTATTAATGGATGAACGGCCGACTGCAGGTATCAAAGGACTGTTCTAATTGGCATTCTCGTGGGTAAGCTTCTCTCCAACAGATGATAGACTAATGGGTATATAGGCTGACAAACACCGGGAGATTACTACATTCAAATTGTAAACTAGTTCAAATATTGTCCAACATTTAGACATAGACAATGTACAAACTTATAGAATTTTTAAACTCTTGTATATAAAACTATTTCTACAGATTTTATCGATATTATTTTATTTGCATTTGATTTTTGATTGTTCGACGTTTCGAATATTTTACAGCGTTCATGGTCACAGGCGGTTCGGTTCACGGTCCACAATTTGTTTACAACTAGCAACCTGCCCACGCTTCGCTTCGGTTTCAGTCGTCTTACCCGCGTAGTTCCCGTTCCCGTGGTAATACCGGGATAAAATTTAACGTATGTTACTCCCTGATATTATAGCTTTCAATTGATGAAAGAATTTTTGAAATCGCTTTAGTAGTTTCGAAGCCTATTCAAAACAAACAACAAACAAATCTTTCCTATCTATACCAATAAATAAAATTGTAGTGTCCGTTTGTAATGTCAAAATAATAGGCTTTTTTCATGCTCACACGGTTATTTGCACGACACCTATGCCTAAAATAGCTATTAAAAAATTTTTGTCTGTCTGTCTGTCTGTTTGTTCCGGGTAATCTTCAAAACGGCTGGAGCGATTTCAAAAATTCTTTCACCAATGGCAAGCTATAATATCAGGGCGTAAACTAGGCTATATTTTATCCCGGTATTTCCACGGGAACGGGAACTACACGGGTAAAACGACTATATCCTATAACCGAAGCGAAGCGAGGGCGGGTTGCTAGTTTATAATATTAGTATAGATGTGTAATATTCGAGTCCGTGTAGTGACGTAGTCAGAATATTATTCAACACCCCCGCTCTTGCCCGTGGGTATCGTAAAAGACGACTAAGGAATATAATATGCATCTAATATCTATGCAAGAGATGGTAAACTCGAAACAAAACCAAACACGTCAAGTGTGGTATAGTAGGTCAGTTTCCCTCTCATAGTAGAGGAGGCGCGAACCTAACAGTGGGACGTGTATGGGCTGAGATGATGATGATGAATACTTGCGTGAACATTAGAAATTCTTAAACTCTTTTGCAAAAGTCTAAATTTAAAAACATTCATTTCTGTTGAAAACATTATATTTTTCTTTAGTGCCGTATAGGTACGTCCTCACTATAAAATCTCATCTATACCAATAAATAAAATTGGAGTGTCTGTTTGTAATGTCAAAATAATAGGCTTTTTTCATGCTCACACGGTTATTTGCACAACACCTATGCCTAAAATAGCAATTAAAAAATTTTTGTCTGTCTGTCTGTCTGTCTGTTTGTTCCGGGTAATCTTAAAAACTGCTGGACCGATTTCAAAAATTCTTTCACCAATGGAAAGCTATAGTATCAGGTCGTAAACTAGGCTATATTTTATCCCGGTATTCCCACGGGAACGGGAACTAAGCGGGTAAAACGACTATAACCTATAAACGAAGCGAAGCGAGGGCGGGTTGCTAGTCTATAATAAGAAAGGTATTAACTTTATAAAACCTATATAACTTTTTTTTGGGGGGTGGGCCACGGTCAACGCACCCGTCGCCCAACTCCATCTGGGGCGACATAGGGACGGCGCGCGGCCCCGTAACCCACCCGCGACACGTCGCCTTCGTCGTTGGGCTGACCACCGGTGCAGGGTGACTTGTCGTCAGTGGTCGACGGAATACCCCTTGAGAAGTGCCCTCTCTTCGACCGACGTCCCCCCACTCGGGGACATCGGTCGTCGTCGCGCGGACGGGCTCTCGACGGGTGACGGACTAACTCCCCGGTCCAGTCACCCGCAAAACTTTTATAACTGCGAGATTACTGTCTCTTTTGATTATTTTATCCGCTCTTTCGTTATCAACCATCTATTGTCACAGCTATAGTAACAAGGTTTTAATTGTAAGGATATCAATACACAAAATGTAACTAGAAAGCTTACGTAGTAGGTAAATTATTAAATTTTTTTAACTTCTATAACAATTGTTTTTTTTTTAGGTTACGCCAATTTTAAATGTGCGAGTAGGTATTTGATATTTGATGTATAGTTGTATAAATATAGTAATATATTTTTATTTTTTTTATTGAAAGCAGTGGCAAACGAGCAGACAGTACACCTGGTGGTAAGTGTTGCTGCCGCTCATGGACCTTTACAAGGCCGCTGCCTACCGCCAAGAAAGTGAAGGGAGTGTGAATGCGTGCATTTAGGCTCGGTGATATCAAAGGCACCACCAAAAACCCCCACACGCAAACACCCTCAGAAAGTTGGGCTTCCGGCTCTCTCGCTCACCAAACGAAGCGCAGTAACAAATTGTTACTACTCAGACGTCGATTTTCTGCGAGAGCGTGGTACTACCCCGGACGGACCGGCCCGCGGCTGTAAACAGATGACTGTCGACAGTGTGGTCCTACCACTATAAAACTAATAATATTCATTTGCACAAAAATATTACAATAAATACATATCACGTTCAATTTGACATAAATATTTCAAATAA
This sequence comes from Lymantria dispar, assembly GCA_032191425.1. Lineage (NCBI taxonomy): Eukaryota > Metazoa > Arthropoda > Insecta > Lepidoptera > Erebidae > Lymantria > Lymantria dispar. The sequence continues at coordinate 21,099,104 of CM063452.1, read as the reverse complement.
TTACTATTTCTCTGATACTTGTACTTAATGTAAACATTGTATCACAGGTGCTTAAATAATAGTCAACATCATCGCAGCCCACAGACGTCCCACTGTTGGGCTCTGGCCTCCTCCACAATGGGAGGGGATTTACCTATTATATCATGCTGCTCAGACATGTTGATTAGGAGGTTCATTTCGAGTTTTCTTCTCTTGTATAGATCTTATGTGCATATTATATCCCTCATACGTTTTTTACGACATTCTCGAACAAGATAGGGAGTAGTGAATTGTATTCTTACTCCGTCACCACACAGAATTAAATAATAGTAATACAAATAAATAATGAAGCCAGAAAGTATTTTTATTCCATATTGCTATTTAAAATGTGAAAAAATCGGTAATTATCTTTTTAGACATTATGGTTTTGAAGAAAACCGAACTTCATCAATATTTTGCCTCTTAAACATACCTTATGCTATCATCATCATGTTAGCTCATAGACGTCCCACTGTTGGGCGCGAGCGACCTACTATGCTATTGTGGTTAAACATTTTTTTTATTACAAACAGTATCAAACGAGCAAACAGTACACCTGATGGTAAGTGTTGCTGCCGCTCATGAACCTATGCTAGGCTGCTGCTTGCTGTGAAAAAAAGTGAAAGGAGTGTGAATGCATGCAATGAGGTTCGATGAAACTAAAGGCATCACCAAAACCCACCTCACACAAACACGCTAATAAAATTGGGCTGCCGGTTCTCCCACTCGCCGAACGAAGCGCAGTAACAAATTGTTATTACTCAGACGTCGATTTTCTGCGAGAGTGCGGTGCTACCTGGGACGGACCGGCCCGCAGCTGTAGACAAACAACTGTCAACAGTATGGGCCTATCAAAACGTGTCGGTATATGGTTTAATTTCGAGTTTGACTTCAAGTTATATGAAAATTATGGTCGCGTAGTCATCTTTTACAACACCCATGGGCAAGATCGAGAAGGTGGTTTGTATTCTTACTCCATTACCACACGGAACTAAGCACAATATAAACTTTAATAGTAAAAGAGGAAAATCAAATATATCTAAGCTGCATATAGGTTTTCTAATTTGTTATTTCGAATGTAAACCCGAGAACACGCAAAAAATAGCTTATACAGCAATAAATAAATATAATGTGACATATTTCCTGTCATCAGAGAAAGCGTGCCTCAATTACCGTGAACAAATTATGTAAGTGGGTCATACTGATAAGATTTGACCGAACAAGCTATTTTTCCAGTAGCTATTTTCGATTTGCCATATAATGTATATACTTTTTATAAGCAATTTCTGCGTAGATTATAACGTAATTTATCTATGAAACGTATTTACGTTTCCTGGCCTTCTTTTTTTTCTTTTGATCTTCAAGGCTGTCATTTAAATATAATGTTTTGGTAAATAAAAAATAAAAGGTTATTCTTTCTTTCAGCGTACCAGAAACCAAGGCTGAATATGTCTTTTCTTGAGGTCATAATCGTCGCAATTCATTTACGTTCCACTGCTGGAATTGAACCTTCTCCGCGTTGGGAGAGAAATAGACCTACTATATCACGCTAGTCAGACAGACTGGTTGGTATAGAGTTTTATTTCTAGATTTCTTTCCCTTGCCTTGTTGTTATATCTACGCATAATATATATCTTAGTCTTACGAGACCCTCGTGTCTTGTGGTTTTAGAGTGGTGTTTTACTCCATCACCCTATGAAAAAAAATATATAGGGACTAAATGTTACGCTTGTGCAAGCGGGTTGATAATCACAGTCATTGTTATGAATTTATCAGAACAGCGTTGCTTCTCATTTACTTAGTTGCTTCATTAGTCCGTTTTTACGATTGTTACAAGAAAATTAGGGTTAGCTACTGTGCTCTTAACATACACAAAATAGGAAGACAATCAGCACCATTCCTTTCTTTCCTGATGAATAATTTGATTAAGAAATATCAGAAAATAATATCATTCTAATCAAAGGTACCAGGAAATAAAATGCTGCGCCATATTCTCTGATCATAACAATATAGTTAACTGTTTGCAGTTTCATACAATACCATAGGCGCGGCTCGGCGTAAGTTACTACAGAGTCAACGATTAGCGCTAATAGTTCTGTGTAAGGCATACCGAACAGTTAGCACCGAAGCCTTACCAGTACTTGCAGGTGTACTCCCGGTCGACTTGGAGATACAAAAACGTGCGTCCATGTATTATGCCACTAGGGAAAACATGACTAACAATTTTCTTTTACCACGCGATCGTAATAAAATTACTAGACTTTTTGCGCCGCAATCCATCGTTAACGATAAGCTCCTGACCGAATGGCAGGAAAGATGGGATTCGTCAACAAAAGGTCGCCATCTATATCTATTCTTTCCATCTGTTCGTGAACGTTTGGAGAGAACTTGGCTAGAAATTGACCACTATGTAGCCCAATTCCTCACAGGCCATGGGAATTTTAGAAGTGAATTATTCTATTTTAAACTAGTAGATTCACCATTTGTCAATGTTTGACCTCAAACTCCGATTTTGAACAAACAGCTCATCACATCCTTTGGGAGTGCATTCTCTGACGCAACGAGCGGGACCTCATGTTAGATAATATGCATGTCACGTCTGGGGTAATATACTATTCGGATCTTGTAGCAACTCGAGAAAATTTCCGTGCGTTTAGGCGCTTTTGTCATACCTATTACTGTAACCAAACCTAAAGCTCACAAATAGGTCCATTAAGCTTTATCCAATTCGTGGTGCTGTACCGCTGCGTTTCACGTAGTTGTACAAATTCTTATTTACTGGCTTATTAGCCAACTTTGCTTCAAGTCTCCCGCTTTACATAGGAGGGAAGTGGAATCTTTCCAACTCCTCCTGTTTTTCTTTTCTAATTAAATTTGTTGCGGGTCCCAAGACAATTAAAAGCGATTTCCGGAACTGCCTGAGGGTCAAAACTCAGTGTCTTATACGGAGACCATTGTGGATCCTGGCTTATAGGAGTTACAGTGGTGGGAATCTGTGGTGGTATTAGTCCCAAAAAAAAAAGTTTCATAGAATACTAAAAAGACTCATGCCCAAAGTGGGATGCGCGTAGGTTACAATCTTCACATCTTTAGAAAGGGGAAAAAGAAAACAAAGATATGTTAATTTTGTTTTTGTAATATTTCCCTCTCACGTTATAGACTAAATCAGAGTGAAAGATTTATTTATTTACGGCTCATTCATCTCATATATGACCCACTGCTGGGCCCAGGCCTCCTCCCCAATAGGAGCGAAATTAACCTCACTATACCATTCTGATCAGATAGTTTGAAATAGGATTTTAAGTTTGCCCTCTTCCATAGATGTTTTATGCGCATTCCCTTAATCGTCTTTTACGACATCTACGGGCAAGAGAGAATGGTGAATTGTATTTTTATACTGTCACCATACGGACAAACGATTTATTATGTCGTGGGAATAAATAAATCCGTATGTGTCTATGAAATTTATATCGTTTCTATTTACGAATCCCCAAAGTATTATAGTGCAAACATCTATCTATAGATCACAGAGATAAATGTGCCACGCAGGAATTGCAACACTTTCTTCATGGCGGGAAGTATTACGTTACAATGTAAACACAGTCATTAAATTAATATTTAAAAAAGGGAGTCGCCACTCAGGACGCCTGGTAGATGTGAAACATCAAAATGATTTTGTACAAGAACCATATGGCATAAAGTATTAATAAAATATTACGACTTTTGCCAGAAAATGATGATTTTTATTGAATAATCATTTATTTTTATATATACACACACATTTTTATATATAGGTATGTTTTTAGGTTAATAATTGATCTCACTAGAAGGCGCTGTACAAAATTCTAATACAGGTTATGGTTTCGTTACACAAAAGTACATATCCAAGCGTGGCGTTAACGCCACGCTAACGATCGAGTTCCCCCTCGCCTATGGATGTTTCACATCAATAGTTCAGAATATATATATTTGGTTAAGTAAATCATGATCACCTTGTCAGATCATATACGTTGCACTACCGAACTCAAGCTTCGTCCATAATAGTAGGGAAATTGACCTGCATATTATAATTCTTTAGTCGGTTTTTTTTTGTGACACCTTCGGCCATGAAAGAGGCGTAGTGAAATATATTGCTGTTCTGTTACTACACGCCAACGTTCTTTATGAAATAGTGGAGCATATTTTAAAATAGTATTACCCGTTAAAAATAAATTTTATTCAAATATTAATATTATCTTGCAGTTACATGTGTACCATTTTTCCTGTATGTGGTGAAATTCTTCTTTTTATTCCTTTTAACAATAATTTATTCTTTTCTCTTACTTAACTTATGAGGTAGGAGAAAATATGCAATGAATTTAAAGACATAAGTATTTTTTTATTTTCAGGACTCGTCTAATATAAAGAACGAATTGTGTCGCCCCTCTTAATTTGTTATTAAGAGTCGAAAGAATTGGCTAACCCTCCCTTAAGAGTCCTCCCCTGACGCCCTTTTTTGGGAAAAACATGTAATATTAAGTGCAATCACCAAGAACTTGCTAAGTATGACAATTATCTAGCCGAGGCCACGGGTGACCGGACCGCGGATTAGTCGGTCACCCGCAGAGAGGTTGACGGCGCGACGGCGACCAACGTCCCGGGAAAGGGACGTTGAGAGAAGAGGGTGAGATTCCATCGGGGCGGCCACGGAGGACAAGAAACTCGGTACCGGTGGTTGGCCTAACGAGGAAGGCGACGAGCTACGGTGGATTATGAGGCCGCGTGGCGCCGCTGACGTCACCCCATACGGCGAGTGTGCTAACCGTAGTCTGCCCCAAAAAAAAATTCTCTTTTGCAAGTGATTAAATTCTACAGTGGACGTCGATTAGCTGGCAATATTTTAAAGCGATATTTAAATCAAAAAGATAATCGAAGTCAATTAAGAAAGTTTTCACACCATCAATTAGAATTTAACACTATATGCTTACAAATGCTTTCGTTAATAAAGTGCAAGATATGCATTAATACGAAAAGGTCTTTAAAGTACCGGATTTTATAATAATGATAACTAACAGTTTCTTCCTACACTGGCAATAAATTTGTACCAAAAATGTGGGTCAAAATTTAATAAATAATTTTCTGTAGCGGGTAGATAATTATAAATATTTGTAACGACGTTGACTTGTTTGGATGTCAGACATCTTAGTCCGCCCGTGACCATGAATGCTGTAAACTGTTCGTCGGGCAATCATAGATCAAACACAAACGCAATAAAATCCGTAGTTTTATTTACAATGATAACTAAATCATTTTCTTTACTTATTAGGTATTAGTCTTTACTGTATTAATTGGAAAGAAAAAGTTGAAAACATGTGTCTTTTCTAGTACTTAAATTCAAAGAATGCTTAATAAAATGTACATATATATATATATATATATATATATATATATATATATATATATATATATATATATATATATATATATATATATATATATATATATATATATATATATATATATATATATATATATATATATATAAAAACTCTTTTTAGGAGTTATATAATTAAAAGTTTCGAAAAAATCTTTCCTTTTTTATAGTTTAGTCTGTTTATATAATTTTAAAATGATGGGTTTATTAAAAAAATATCCACTTAACATTTCGGTATCATCTTGCAGTTACATAGGAAGGCCATATGGTTTCAGGGTGGCTGGATTTTAAATAAACTTAATACCTAATAATTACTTTAAAAATATATAAAATATCTTACAGAATAAGAGGAAATAGTAGTTGTTTACTAAGTTTATGTTGTTGCCCACTTAGTATCGCGTTAACAACAATCATATTAGTAATATCTTTTTGGTTGTACTTACTGTAGTTGCAGCAGATTATCTTATATGTATGGCCGTCAACAGTATGGCTTGCTGTAGTCATCAGTATAGAGGTCTGTAATATGGTTGATTAAGTTTATAGCACATATTAATTCTTTGTATAAAGATATATTATGAGAACGTGGCGGAATCTCAATAGTTCTATGGAGGTACTCAAAGTATAAAATAAAATTGAAAATCATTCAGACTACATAGTTGCCTAAATCTTATATATCTAAATGAGCCACTCTTGTATATATCTTTATATATAAATTTCTGGTATCCGTGTGTGTGTCACTGAACTCCATCTAAACGGTTGGATCGATGTTGCTGAAATTTTTTGTGCATGTTCAAGGGGATTCGAGAATGGCTTAGATTCACAATTGGACCCGGTAGGTGGCGCTTATTTGAACAGAACAACGTCTGTTGGGTCAGCTAGTATATATAACTATATTTTCAGAATCTCGGAAACAACATCAATGATTTTCATGAAAGGACAATGGGCAAAAATGTATGGCGCTTGTCCCATCGGCGGCCACATCTGTCCTATATATTTTTTAGTCGACAATTATGTATATATTAAGACTGCAAAAAATTATTTCGGCAACTTGTTTAGATAAAAAGTTATAAAGCGTTGATCATATAAAAAAATCGAATTAATTAAACCGAAAGTACGTAAATGATAAAACGTAATGCATGTCTAAGTATAAGATAATGATGGATTAAATAAAACTAAAGGTTAATTGGTTATTAAATACATCGATTTATTGACAGACACATATACAATGCTCGTATATAATGCTAGTATTCCTTTAAAAAAAGAAAATGATGGGATTCAATTGTCGTCTACAATAATATCGTTTAAAAAATGAGCTGGTAAACGGATATCTTCCTCTTGGTTTCTCGCCCACCCTAAATACCACACTACACACATAATGTGGGCACAGCAACCAAGAGTGCGCGTACCGCTTAGACAACTGCAATAGTAGTTTTCTATGGCTTCTCTGCCGCTTTTCTCTCTATCTACTATAATGTACGAATAATATATTTTTGACCTAGTATGTCTAGATTGTATTCGACATCTTAGCAGCCAAACATTTGTTGCTGTGATGCCGCACCTGCCTAGGCCTGTAACATCGGGGTCCCTATACGTTTCTATATTATAGAGACCTTGTCGCACATGCTCCGCATAATAGCTGCGGGCTAGCTTCACTTGGTATGTACCAAGTGCAAAAATTGTTAAATCGTCCTCAGTCAGCAAAGGAAAATCACTTATGTTAGGTTGGTTTCCTGTAATGCTATCGAAACTAGCCCGTCTACGATTAAGGTTGTTGGCTAGGACATACTCTGCTAGGTTATTTGGTTGGTTCACTCTTTGGTTTATAACTTCTATAAATGTTTCAGCGTGAACGTTATCTGACAATGGTTCTCTGCAAGCATTCAATAATGCAGCACCTATTCTAAAATCTGTCATCATATGAGGCAAAGCACGATTGAAAAAGTCTTGTCGGAATAGTTTAAAATCGCGTTTGAACCAACCATTTATAACTTCAACAACTCAGCGGCATATAGTAACCAACCTAGACTTATTCGCTTGTTCTGTCGTCAATTGATCTTCGTCTCGATTTTTTGTTTTCGGTAAGTGAGCTTCATAACCATAGGCATGTAAGTCGTCGATTACGTCGCGAAACCCACGGTCTAAGATGAACACATCTCCATGTTCAAAAAACCAATGGAAAGGATTTCCTTCGTCGTCAATCATATTTTTCATTATTTGTGCATCTGATTCTATGGCTGAATATGGCCCAAAGGCATCTAAAATGTGGCCATCGCAGCACACTATTAAAAACGGTTTCAACAAATTCGTGTATTTGTGTAGACTATATGATCGCTTTTGGAATAAATAGTTTGCGGACTTTTGTATATATATATAAGTGGCGTCTGCTATCACAATTGCCTTTCTGTTTAAGGCATTTGCATTTCCAAAAATTGCATTTGGAACTTGTAGGTTTCGGTTAGCTACATCAATTCTATTGAGATGATCATAACCAAGATGCCGGGGAACGAAGTCCAGTAAAAGAGAGTCTCTGGCGAACGTTAAATGTCGTTCTAGGGTTCTACGGCTCATATTAAAAAGCGTCGCCAGCCTTTCATTTGCTTCACCGCTTCGCAGTTTCATTAGGTAGCATGCCAAAGATGTTTTCGGGCGTGTTGATACGTTCGACAATGAAGGAGTTTGTTCCAAAATATTCATAAATTGGTCTCGACTAACGCCTAATCGGATGTATACCTCATTTGGGTCCATGTCATCTATATTATCAAAATCTAGTATAGATCCTCGAAGCACCGCGATTTTCATGAGGCTCATGATATGCACAAAATGTGTGGCATTGAAGTCGTGGAGCAAGTTAGGGCTGTCAATTATTTGATCCCAATCATTGAATACCAAATGATGATCGCAAACTCTTGCACTATTTGGAATATAAAAATTAAAATGAATCAAGAATGTCACTTTAATGTTATCCGGAATCCTTCGGAGATCCGTTCGTCTGCAGTTTTCATACATACAACGCGTTGCTGTATTAGGGAGTCTTGAATATTCTTCAATATGTAATACACATTCGTGTGGACGGTCTTCTCTTGGCTGCGCAGCTCTTTCTGCCCGTTGCCAGCATGGTCGACAAATGTACTCCTGACCATTGTATTGTATCTGAAAATGAGAGTATTACAATTAGTTAAAACGCTTAGTTATTTTTATTGAACGCTGTTCAAACAAAGCGAAATATAAAGAAAAATATTTTACTCGATTGCCTAAGCAGTATTAATTATCTCGCTTACTCATACGTAAATACCGATACTTCTATCCCGTTCTCGCCCCGTGGATCAAACGGAACGACAACGTCGCCGCGTCGGTAACAGTTTACTTACTACTTACAGCGAAATGTAATCTCAATGCGCGAGAGTTAAAACACTGTGACCACCTCAAGTTAAACAGTACTATATTGTTGACGTGACAACTAAGAAATAATGATTTCGTTTGATGTACTTACCTGATGTTCAGAGGTAAGAGCTTCAAAGATATATTGGCCTACAGCGGGATGTTCTTCAAACCGAGCACGGGTTATTTCGTATCTTCTTCTGTTTATCACGGATCGATTACATAAAATACACACTTGGCGATTATCTGCCATTGTTATAGGAATCTGCTTAAAAAAAGTCCAAAAAAACGAGCACAAGTCACCAAGATAGATATTAACAAGTCTGATATGCAAGCCAGAGTCAAAAGAAATTGTCAAACAACAATAATCGCACAGTACTCAACGAAACAAATGTCAACGATGGACTGCGCTGTGCGCTCGAGCATAACGGTAATCGCCGAGTCGCCGAGTGCGAGCGGCGCTCGTCGCTGATTGGTTGACGCATGAAACATGGCGAGACCGATTTTAACAAAGGTTCTTAGACCTCTAATAGAAAAAGTATTGAATATTAGGATACATAAATAATAATGAAAAAAAAAATAGTATTTTAATAATAGTATTTTAACTATATTTTTTTTCCCAAACGGTATTTCATAGTACTCCTTGAACAATATTTGTTGTCAAAGATCTCCCCTTTCAAATGACACTAGTTTCATTGATGGCCGCTCATGGGCCGCAATGCCCATTGTCCTTTAGTATACTAGAAGTTTCGGGAGCAAAAACTCGATCTAGCTAGATTTAATTTATAGAAAATATCGTCTTATCTGTGTTTTCAGCTAATCAATGAAATATCATTAGAATAGGAATGTAAATTTAGTCGTCGCCGTCAAGAGTGACAATAGCTCAGTTGGGAAGTTATCGAGTCGCATTCAAACATCTTAGTGTTATTATTATTCTGTTTTTTTAATTTTTGATATTTTTTCATTATTTCATATATCTAAATATGTTCGTCAAAAATACAATTTACAAAATAAAAATAAATTAAGTATACCGAGCAAAGCTAGATCAACCAGGTATTATAGAATTTAAATTAGTTTGTCTACATCCTGTACTATATTCTATTTAATTATGTATGCAACATTTGGCGCTGAATAATTTATCAACTAAGAGATACAAAGCAATAATCGATGGTGTCGAATTACGGCAATAAGCGATTCCTCCATTAGTGACAAATGTTTGCTGCAATCAGACATGTTGCGGCCGGACGGCGGCTATTAATCAACAGATATAATTTATTATACACAAACTTGCATTAGCAACAATACACATATACATAGATACATATTTGTTATATAGAAATTTATAGACTGCATACACTTTAGGATTATATGTCTAAAAGTGGGCGTCGGCAGGCTGGTTGATGCATAGATCATTTCAGCCTATATATATCCCAATGTCGGCCTCGTGTCTCCTCTTTTATGAAAAATTTGAACCGAAATTTTACTATACTAAGCTAGTCAGACATGTTTGCATAGGGTTTTTATATCGAGTTTACCTTCTCTTGTATCTTGCATATTATCTACATAATATGCCTTAGTCGTCTTTTATGATACCCACAGGCAAGAGGGGTGGTAAATTGTATTCTTAATTACCTCACGAAAAAGTCTTGTCTATAGACCGATGTATATAATATATCTTAATTACGAACCTGTATGTACATATCTGTAGTAGTAGTTTAATATTATTTATATAAGAGAAGAAAAACTCATTATTATGTTAGTAGGTTATTACCTATGCCAACATGTTTGACCAGGGTGGTATAGTAGCTCAATTTCCTGCCCATTGCAGAGGAGACCCGAGCCCAGAGCCAGTGAAACTTACGTGGGCTGAGATGATGATTATGTGTATATTTCCCAAAGGTATTTTTTGTCTTCATGAAGTAAGTGCCTTCCATAATATTCTATCAATGCTTGAAACATTATTTATAATTTTATTTTCCAATTCTAAGACGAAGAAGATTTTGTGGCGTAGAATATATATTTGTAAAAGGGCATAAAAACATGTTGTTAAAAATATACAGTTATTTACAACAAATCTTTTACCATTAGAAGAAGATTTGTTACGTAAATCATCATCATTATCACAGCTCATATGCGTCCCACTACTGAGCTCGAACTTCCTCCAAAATTGGAGGTAAAGTGAGAGTACTATACTATGCTGGTCAAACGAATTTTCGAATTTTCTTTCTCTTGCATAGATGTTATTTTCAATAACCCTATAATCTTTTTAAATAAAACTACTTTACGGATTTTATCGCGTTTGTATTTGATTTTTGATTACCTGACGTTTCGAACACTTTACAGCGTTCATGGTCACGGGTGGACTCCACGTGGAGTCCACCCGTGACCGATAAAATCCGTAAAGTAGTTTTATTTAAAATGTATAATACTCGCGTAAACATCAGAAATCATTATGTAAACCTTATAGTCGTATTTTACAATACCAACGGAATAAGAAAAAGGGTGGTAAATTGTATTCTTGCCGCATTACCACACGGTAGGATCGTTTTATAAAACTAAAACTTTATTTCTTTTATTCAAATTGTTATTTTACAATGATATGGGAAAAGAAGTTATTCTTTGTTCTGTACTAATATTTTAAATTTATACATGTATACAAATTCGAAGGGCATCACACTGGAGCTAATATCATATGTTGTACGAAGCATAAAATTATATATATTTAAAAGATTTAAAAAAAAAAGGACAGCCCGCTGAGTTTCTTGCCGAATCTTCAGCTTGTGGCCGCGTTCCGATCCGGTAGTAGATCATTGTTGTCATATTGTATTCAAACGATGTGTAAATTTGACACCATGTAAGTGCCCTTAAGGGGCTTATGCAGAATAAATGATTTGATTTGATTTTCACGTTATCTATTCACGTTGTCAACGTATTTATTATCGCACTTTACACAAGTATACATCGACGTACCGTTATCCACAATTGCAAATACGTGGTAACAATTTAACAGCAAACAAAGCTGGGCATCCTAAGCAAACGAGATCCACACAGCATCGCGTGGAAAGGTGTTGTTCTTTAATGTTATTCCCATATATTTCCTTAATGGTTTCCATACCATCTGATTTTTTATTCCAATCCTGTGACCGATGCACAAAGTAAATTAATTTCTATCCTATTTGCAGAAAGGCTCTTGCTCAATAGTGGGATGCATATTGGCTGTATGAATGAGAAGAAAACTATATTTCTCGGGGTACTAGTACTACGATTGCGATTGATGAATAATTTAGTAGTTGGTATCCATTAATATGCTGCAGCAACACGTGACGAGTTTACCTAATTACTAATACCATCGGCAGAAATGTTTTACGTCTTATAAGAGATATAAGATATTTTTATATGTTTTATTGTAATTCTCGTTAAATACAAGGAAAATTCTCAGTGTGGTGACGGAGTAAGATTTTTTTTTAAAGATATCACCCTGCACTAAGTATATCAGAGGGGACTTTACAAGCATCACAAATAACTAACGGAAACAAATTACATCCAGACTCGGAACATTAATTTGTGGATCGCCTAAAGTTGTGTACTGTGTGGGATTCGAACCCCTGACACTAGCACTGTAGGTCGGTATCTTAACCACTACGTCATCTGTACAGTCAGATTACAATTCATCACCCCATTTCTGGCCCCTGAATGTCGTAAAAGACGTCTAAGAGATATAATATGCATGTAACATCCGATATAATATAATATAATATCATGCAAGAGAAGGAAAATTCGAAATATAACCCTATACCAGTACGTCTGACCCCCCTGGCATGACGTAGTAAGTCAATTTCCATCCCATTGTGGAGGAGGCTCGAGCCCAGCAGTGGGACACTTGCATAGATGTTATATGCATATTATATTCCTTAGTCATCTTTTACGACATTCACGTGGAAGATAGGGAGTGGTAAATTGTATCCTTAAACCGTCACCACACGGCAATACCGTTCCTTCTTTCTATATATCGGTTCATACAATATTCCGGTGCTAAATAAAAGAGCAGTATCGTCTGTGGAAATAATAAAACATTACGTTTGGACATAGCCAGGCTGAGATATGAAATCATAAGTTTTAATATTTTATTAGAAGTTATTTTTATGAGAATATATTTAAAAGCCTATTATTTTGACATTACAAACAAATTCTATTCTCTCTCTATTCTCCAATTTTATTTATTGGTATAGACTAGCAACCCACCCTCGCTTCGCTGCGGTTATAGTGGTTTTACCCGCGTAGCTCCCGTTCCCGTGGGAATACCGGGATAAAATATAGCCTAGTTTACGCCCTGATATTATAGCTTTGTATTGGTGAAAGAATTTTTGAAATCGGTCTAGCCGTTTTGAAGATTACCCGGAACAAACAGACAGACAGACAGATAAAAATTTTTTAATTGTTATTTTAGGCATAGGTGTCGTGCAAATAACCGTGTGAGCATGAAAAAAAGCCTATTATTTTGACATTACAAACAAATTCTATTCTCTCTATTCTCCAATTTTATTTATTGGTATAGACTAGCAACCCGCCCTCCCTTCGCTTCGGTTTTAGTCGTTTTACCCGCGTAGTTCCCGTTCCCGAGGGAATACCGATATAAAATATAACCTAATTTACGCCGCCCTGATATTATAGCATTCCATTGGTGAAAGAATTTTTGAAATCGGTCCAGCCGTTTTGAAGATTACCCGGAACAAATAGACAGACAGACAGACAAAAATTTTTTAATCTGTATTTTAGGCATAGGTGTCGTGCAAATAACCGTGTGAGCATGAAAAAAGCTTATTATTTTGACATTAAAAACAGACACTCCAATTTTATTAATTGGTATAGATTATACTGTAAATAAAAATAACAGCATATTTGAATCTTCTACTTTCTAAGTATTCATATAAAGTATTCTGACCGCTATAAGATAAGCTATATCCTAGTTATGAGAGTTGAACGGATGGAGAGTTAAAGGTGATTTAGTAAAAGACTTACCTCGTTCTTTACATATCACGATTCTGCCCTTATCCCAATTACTAACGGTTGACTCACACTGTTAACAGTTGTCGGTCTACAGCCGCGGGCCGGTCTATCTGAGGTAGTACCATACTCTCGCGAAAAATTGACGTCTGAGTAGTAGCAATTTGTTACTGCGCTTCATTCGGTGAGCAAGAGAGCCGGCAGCCCAACTTTCTGATGTTTCTGTGTGGTAGGTTTTGGTTATGACTTTAGTATTACTGAATCTCATTGCACTTCACTTTCTTCGCGGCAGACAGTGGCCTAGCAAAGGTCCATGAGCGACAGCATTACTTACCATTAGGTGTACTGTTTGCTCGTTTGCCACCGTTCATAATAATTAACAATCATCCTTACTAATATTATAAATGCGAAAGTAAGTTTGTTTGCTTGTTACACTTTCACGCTAAAATCACGGAACCGATTTAAAAAATTCTTTCACCAATGGAAAGCTATAATATCAGGGAGTAACATATGCTATATTTTAACCCGTTATTCTCACGGAATCGGAAACTACGCGGCTGAAGCGAATGAAACCGAAGCGAAGCCAGGGTGGGTTGCTAGTAATATATATTTACATATATTGTAAAAGTTATTGGCAATAGTCCATGGGCCTGACGCCAGCCTTTCATAAGAATGTTACCAGTGACCAGAGTTCCTAGTCGTTTTTTTACGAAACCCACGAGCAATCTAAGGGTTAGTCGTATTTGCAATCGCCACCATAAAGCATTAATAATAGTCTTACGTATAGAATCATAAAAATAACATACTGCTATGAAAAAAGTATTAAAAATCTACATTATGTGTTAAAGTTATGTTAGTTGTCCCTCCAAAAGTTCCTTAAATATTCAGAATACTCTCACCCGGTTCTGTGAATATTTAACTGTATAATAAGTTTATTCCCAAAGTTCTTGCAAATATGATAAGGGATCTAATTACTGAACAAAACAAACTTATTGTGATTTATTTTGTAGCTTAAACAAAAAATTTCCTGAAAACATCTACGTATCATATGAGGCCAATTTTTTTTTGTTTTATTGCCGTGGTGGTAAACGAGTAGATAGCGCACTTGAAGGTAAATGATAACTTCCACTCATGGACCTCTTTCTTTGACTGTGAATGAGCCGGCCTATTTATGACTTCAGATAAAAACCCCGACGGCAGCGTGGCTCCACCAACTTTATTATAAACGTATAATTGGTTCAAAACCAATTTTAAAAGTATATTTAGTTCAAAACCAATTTTGCCTAATATGGCAGAATATTACTGATATAAAGAACATTTCCATCAATCAAAAATAAAGTATATTTTAAAATCATATTAGTTAGTTCACAAAAAAAAAATTATAAGCTCAAAACATACGTATGAGTTTTCGTTCCTTTGTGTGTTAAGGAATTTTAACCGTAGTTCGGCCTCCGTGAAAATACTGGGGGTGGGAGATTGTAATCTTTACCTTATATTCCTCGCTGATGATTGTCACATTTAAAAAGACATATGACAATTGCTAATCCTACTATGCATATCTCATTGTAAATATTAAATACTAGCAACCCGCCCTCGCTTCGCTTCGGTTTTAGTCGTTTTGCCCGCGCAGTTCCCGTTCCCGTAGGAATACCGGGATAAAATATAGCCTAGTTTACGCCCTGATATTATAGCTTTCCATTGGTGAAAGAACTTTTGAAATCGGCTCAGCCGTTTTGAAGATTACCCGGAACAAACAGACAGACAGACAAACATTTTTTAATCTGTATTTTAGGCATAGGTGTCGTGCAAATAAACGTGTGAGCATGAAAAAAGCCTATTATTTTGACATTACAAACAGACACTCCAATTTTATTTATTGGTATAGATTATATATTATATATATAGATATATATAGATAGATTATATTATATCTATCTATACCAATATCTATACCAATAAATAAAATTGGAGTGTCTGTTTGTAACGTCAAAATAATAGGCTTTTTTCATGCTCACACGTTTATTTGCACGACACCTATGCCTAAAATATAGATTAAAAATTTTTTGTCTGTCTGTCTGTTTGTTCCGGGTAATCTTTAAAACGGCTGGACCGATTTCAAAAATTCTTTCACCAATAGAAAGCTATAATATCAGGGCGTAAACTAGGCTATATTTTATCCCGGTATTCCCACGTGAACGAGAACTACGCGGGTAAAACGACTAAAACCGAAGCGAAGCGAGGGCGGGTTGCTAGTTCAATATAAAGTTACATTGTCCGTGTGGTGACGGAGTAAGAAAACGGTTGACCACTCCCTATCTTGCCTGTGGGTGTCGTAAAAGACGACTAAAGGATATAATACACATATAACATCTATGCAAGAGAAGAAACTTAAAATAAAACCCTATACCAACCTATCTGACTAGAATGGTATAGTAAGGTCGATTTCCCTCCTATTGTGGAGGAGGCTCGAGCACATCAGTGGGACGTATATGAGCTGAAATGATGACGATGAAAGCTACATTTTTACTACACTAACATTGAACTAAATATTTGTACAGTTTTGTCTTTACAATCTTGCCTTTTGATCTCTCATTGTCTGAAACAGATGCTAGAAATAAAAAATAATTGGCTCTTTGGAAGGTAAATAAATTTGTACTTTAAAAAAAATTATGGCCAACTAGCTTTATAAAAAAATTTGATGCTGTATAGAAACATTTTCTTGGAATATTTATCGTGTTATGTTAATATTCAGTCATTATGTTTCCTCAAACCGATTTGTATACTTAGACTTTACAAAGGAATTTATAATGCTACATTATTTTTCTTTTAATATATAACCATTTTAATTTATGATTAAACATTACTCTCACTGTTTTTCACGGATTTTCTACAGATAAAGATACGTTTTCAATCTATCGTCTCATCCTAGCTCATACACGTCCTACTGTGGCTCGAGCTTGCTCCACAGTAAGAGGGAAATTGACCTACTATACCGTTCTGGTCAGAAATGTTAGTATAGGGTTTTATTTCAAGTTTTTATTCTCTTGGACAGATGTTATATGTATCTCTTAGTCGTATTTTACGACATTCACGCACAAAATAGGGATTGGTGAATTGTATTCATTCTCCGTCACCACACGGAAAATTCCAATCTATACTCGAGTCAATCTATAAATTGAATTGAAAGCGTACTATCATAAACGTTAAAACTGAATGCTATGATAAATGTATTCTCCTTTGCAATAGAGTGTATAGAGTGTATTGTGTATTAAACGTGTATCTCAGTGGGATTGAACTGAACAAAGTTTCATTCAACCTACTCTAAGAGTTATTCAGGAGTGCGCTTGTCTTCAAACACAAGAACTTGTTTTTGCATTTGATTAGATTAGTTATTTATGGAGAAAATTTGTAAGTGATATAACAAGTGAATCATAGCAGTATAAGTATTCTTAATAAATGGTCTCTTTGGGGTGACGGAGTAAGTATACAATTCACCACCCCCTCTCTTGACCATGGGTGTCGTAAAAGACGACTAAAGGATTAAATATACATAGATGTTCTACACAACACAAGGAATACTTCAACTGAAACCCTATAATAACACATCTGACAAGCGTAGTATAATAAGTCGATTTCCCTCCTATTTTGGGGGTGGCTCGACTGATTTTCGACAAAAATCTATAAAATTTACTTGATAATCTTGAGGATATATAATTGCAATTTAATAAAAAATAATTACTTAGTTATTAACAACAAATTAGGTAGTTACTTTCAAGTAATTAATTCCTTCAATTTTATTTTTTATTTAATTCTGTCAATTAAGATATAGAAATCTTTTAGCATACTATACTATAATTCTATAGTATACATATACATCTAATTGTCAAATATTATTTTAAATGAAGGCAGTTGTAAAATGTAGATTTCACTGAATAACTATTTACAATGTAAGACGTTTCTTGTCATCGGAATAAACGGTTATCATTACTATGTAAGTGGGTCAAACTGATAAGATTTGACATTAACAGCGAGAGCTCCAGACTAGACAGCTGGCTAATTTTAGAATATCACGTATTTAACTTGCTAAGTATATTATGGCAAAATTAATGGGGGGCGCGGCCGGAGCACCTCCTCGTGGTGCTCCCTGGTAACGTCCATTTGGACGTCATGCGTCCATTTGGACGGCTAAGATTCCGCCAGGGGGAGGTCTCCGCGTGCGGCTCTGGTGGCAGAGCGCACGGCGGATCTGACCCGGGGCCAATGGGGCGGATGTGTCTCATGGCACTCCGTCGCCAGGGACGGTTGCGTCACGGCCCGGGGGCGTGACAGGTCGGTCTCTCGCGAGTGGCCAGACCTGGAAGGCCCAAACCGTAATCCTGAGTAGGGGGGTCAGGACCGGGGGTCTTCGGACCGCGGGGAAGAAAACCCCTATAAAAAATTACCCCAAATCTTAAGTTTGGCCACTCGGCGAGGAGATGTATGGCTGGTGGGTTAAGAAGCGCGCGCGAAAAAAAAAAGCGTCCAGCCGCTAGAGTGGTAGTCAAGGCAAGACTTAAAAATGATCCAAATATGGCAGAGGTTCCAAACGACGTACCTACTCCAGAGGGTCTCGGCCACGCCGGGGAATCCCTCACTGTGCTGGTTTCTGAGCGCGAGAGGCGCACAGTCACCAGCACAGTCAGTCCCCAGTCGTATGGGGGGGGGGGCAACACCTGCTATGTCTGCCGAGAGCCCGGCACAAGATCAGGAGGCTCACCGGGGGGAGGGGATTGAAGTTGAAGTGAAGGAGAAGAAAGAGACAGTGATCTCGCAGAAGGAGGCGGCGGATCGTCTGCGCGTGGAGCGCAGCCACGATGAGGAGATCCGCCGCCGGCGACTGGGGCGGCGCAGGCGCAACTATCTGCGCCTCATGCCGCCCTAGCCGAGGCCGCGGGTGACGTGACCGGGGATTAGTCCGTCACCCGCCGAGAGGCCGACCGCGTGAGGAAAGACCGACGTCCTCCCCGAGGGGGGGACGTCGGTCGATGGGAGGGTACCCCGCGGGGGGTATTCCGTCGGGCCGACCACTGACGACAAGTAAACCTGCTCCGGTGGTCGGCCCAATGACGAAGGCGAGGTGGTTTTCGGGTGGGTTGCGGGATTTGCGTGCTTAAGCCCCTCTGTCGCCCCGGACGGAGTGGTGCGGAGGCGCGCCGACCGCAACCCAACCAAAAAAAAAAAAAATAAATAATTGCAAAATTAATAGTTCACGCTTAATTTATAATTCGCAATTTTTAAATAAAAATGTGATTCTTTTTATCTACACTAATATTGTAAAAAGGAAATATTTCTATTTTTGTGTACCTACACACACACAAATAAAAATGTTTATGGTATGTATGTAATGAATAAACTCTAAAGCTACTGTGACGATTTCAAAATTTTTTCAAAGTTGGAAAGCTACATTCACCCTGAGTAACACAGACTATATTTTATCCCAGTATTCCCACGGGAACGGACACTACGTAGATAAGCCAACTGAAACCCAAGCGAAGCAAGGGCGGGCTGCTAGTTCAGATAAAAAATCTTATTATTTAAGTAATCTATTTCATTTTTACCTGATTGGATTCATTATTATTGTTAACTCTTATTAACCCCCGATGCAAAAAGAGGGGTGTTATAAGTTTAAGGCCGATGTCCGTCTGTCTGTCTATCTATCTGTGGCATCTTAGCTGTCAAACGAATGAACTGATTTCGACGCGGGTTTCATTTGAAAGCCAGTTTTCTTGCGGTGGTTCTTATCTTGGGTAATATTGGTCCAACAGTGTGAGAGTATCAGCTCTTTTTCAAAATGATGCAATGGCATAAGATTACTCGATTAAGTGTTTCACGCAAGCCAGTATAATCGTTAAATGACAATTAATGGATAATTCCTGTTGAAGAGAACGTAATGCTTTTTTATTATTATAGTTTATAATATGTTAAGGTCGACTTTTCAGTCTATATTTGCTATTCGAGGCACGCATTTGACATATCTTCGAGATTTCTTTTATAAATTTTAGAAGTACAGGCTGTCTCACAATATTATTATACACCTTTAAATTAAACAATATTAATAGCTTTTAGCCAGTAGTAGTGGCTAGTAGCCAGTTTACATATACACTAAATTCTAAAGAGTCAGAGGATTAATACCTGGGACTTTACGTGTGGAAGCCTAATTATTCTCTCATAGGATTCACTATATTACATTCTATTTTCGTAAAATATAGTTTTTTTTTTTAATAGCAATGATACCTATGTACGTACATTAATAATCAAACTCTTATTCAATAAATACAACATTTGATGCAAACCATTGGAGGCGTTTCAAAGACAATACTAAGAAAAAATACACGCGTAAATTGCTAATTGCTTATTTAAAGTTATAATATAAAAGTTTATTTTTAAAATATTTGTTTAACAAAAACTTTTGTTGCAACGGTTATGATGTATTTTTCTCTCATGACCCATTTTCGCCAATGCACAACCATTCATACTCGCAACGGATAGACGGTAACCTAGTTGCGGAGATAAAACTTGATGTATTGACTGAGTCTACAGCTTATCTACTAAAAAAACATAACTTATGAATTGTATTAAAAAAATATAAATAACCCTCCTGTATGATAATGCATTACGAATATAGTGTGAACCTATTTTTAAATCCCGCGGGTAATAATTCGATTAGCAGAATGGGTTTTTCATCCCGTTCGACGACGAGACTTGTTTTGTGACCATCTATTATGACGGTCAAATCATGATTTCAGTAAAAACATGATTAGAATGTGTGGAGAAAAGCATGCATGCTTCATGATGATGATGAAGCATCCAAGGATACGTGAACCATTTTTCCGTGTGATGACGGAGTAAGAATATAATTCACCACCCCCTTTCTTGCCCGTGGGTGTCATAAAAGACGAATAAGGGATTATAAGTGCATATAATAGTCATGCAAAAAAAGGAAAATTTTAAATGTAACCCTATATCAACATGTCTGACCAGCGTGATATAGTAAGTAGGTCAATTGCCCTTCTATTGTGGAGGAGGTAGTATAGGGGAAAGGACCCGAATATCGGAAACTTTTTGAAAATTAGGTAAAAAATATATTAAATGTATACGTAGTTAAATAGATTTTTTTTACGTATTCTATAATTCATATACTATAAGAAAATTAAATGAATCACACGACAGCAGTGTTAAATTATACATAAATTAGAAAAAAACAACTTAAAAAAAAAGTTAGGGCTTGACCAAGTAGGCTCCTAATATCGGTCACCTAATAATATCTCAATAGTGGTTCTCCGATATTACCTGCCCTAAATAAAATAGTTTATAATAAATCTTGAAACACTTTTGCGTTTAAAATTTCTCCAAAATATTAATTTTTACAAAAAATAAGTATTAAGTTATAAACGCAGTATTAATCAGCGAAGGTAGCTTAAATTTTATAATTTTTATCACAATACAAAATAAATAAACAGTTGTCAGTGTTTATCTATTCTTATGATCTTCTTCTTCTTATATTAAAAGAAAATCAATTTTTTTTAAATCAGATATCTGACATTGAGCAACGCTATGTATCCGATATTAGAAATTCGCAAATGTAAATAAAAACATAAAAATATTAAAAACATTGTCTCAGTTTTCCAGTAAAGCTTAGTTTTTAAGTAGGTAATATAGCAATTACTAAATTACAAGAAAGACATAACAGCACAAATCACTTACTTCCTCAAAATACTGCCTTAAAAAGTCACTATCTAATATTTTGTGCGACATAAATCAAACTTGTATCGGTTTTGTCGCCATTTTGATAGAGAGGTTAATGAAAGCGTTGTAGTGCGTTTATATAGTTTTGAACTAATAATGACTATGCTGTTTGGCACATAACGTTGCTTTGTTTAGGAGATATTGATATATCTGAAATTAGGAAACCATCCGATATTCGGTGCCTTTCCCCTAATGATGAATGTAGGCTCAATATTGCTTACCTACCATTATATGTTGTGGACTAATTTCTTTACTAGATAAGTGCCGAAATAGTAATCCACAGAAGAACTGGACAATGTAACTGACAGCACGCGGATTTAGAAAAGAACGGGTAATATATACCGGACCGGATAACTGCTGGGGAAAGTGTCTCGATTGGCTACTACGTATCGGAAGACGCATTGCTTCGACGCTTCCTCAATAAGGTGGACTTGATTAAAGTTTCTGGAAGTTACTGTATGCAAATGGCACCGGATCACAGTTTGTGACAAACTATGAGAAAGGCTTTCGTCTGGCTATTGACGGTAAAAATTAAATGATAAAATCAACATGAATTAAGCAATATTTTTAATATGGTTTGAATTTATTTGCGATGAGTCAATCATCAGCTCGACTTAGTTTAAGACTAGGAAACTACTAAAAAAGCTTTTTGAAATAAAATTTTAATATAATATACCTACAAATAATACTTATTGAACTCCCAACACCCAAATTTTATTTTTCACAAATCCCCTACCTAATTGTGTGGGATTGGTGTACACTACGCCGAACAAACGGTTGTCTGTACTTCGTCTTGTACTTCAATTACAAAGGAGTTTCTCTTTCTTAAGCTCCTGTAGTCATCCTACCATCATTTCAGCTCATATATGTTCCACTGCTGGGCTCTACGAAAGGAGGATCCTTTACAAAAGTAGAGATTATAACATGGTGGTTAGATGTAGGATAGGATTTTAATTCGAGTTTTTTTTTCTATTATATAGATGTTATATACATACTAGCAACCCTCGCTTCACCTCCGTTTCAGTCGCCTTACCCGCGTAGTTCCCGCTCCCGTGAGAATACAGGGATAAAATATAGCCTATGTTACTCCCTGCATAACAAACAAACTTACTTTCGCATTTATAATATTACTAAGGATAAGAATTATTTTCCTTAATCGTCTTTTGTGACAGCCGCGAGCAAAATATGGGCTGACAAATTCTATCTGGGGGCACGGCAGTGCCTCCGCCAAGTCTAGCAAAAAAAAAAGTTGAGTAAAACGTAGCACTGGTATAACATACTTTTCTCGAAGCAATTTAGGCCATTTTCGACTCCCTATAACTTCGTTGTGTTTAAAACTAGAAACCTGAATTTTTGGTAACCCAGCAGGCATTGTATACACACGGTATATTCCAAATTTCATTCAATTTGAACAAATAATTTAAGAATTATAACTAGTCGAAATTTCGTAATTTTGTCACTCACTGACTGACTGACCGATCATCAATATTAAAGAGGCACTTCTAGCAGACATAGAAGCTTCAAATTTAGAATACAATTAGTGTTTAGTGTATGAATGAAGGAAACGTTATGAAACAATGTAATTTTTGTCATGTTTCCGAGATACACTAACTGCATAAATAATTTTGTAAACCCATATATAAGATTATAATATATATAGGATTACAAAGTTACATTTGCAGTTATTGGAACAGGATAAGAATACAATTGCCGCCATCCCTTGCTTGCTTGCTATGGGAGTCGTAAGGACCGGCTAAGGACTACGCTGGTGGCATAGTGGTTAATATACCCACCTAACGTGCCAGTATCGCGGGTTCGAATCCCACACGTCCTGTGTACGATCCACAAATTATTGTTTTGAGTCTGAATGTAATTTGTGTCGGTTAATTATATGTTTGTAAAGTACAAGTATGATTAGTATGATTACCTTAGTGCAAGGTGTTGTCACTTAAAAAGAAAAAAATAACAGGAGAGTGGGCAGCAGCTCTTTTCGGGGCAGTATATGATATCTCACTGCCATCCCAATCCGCCAACCCGCCTGCCAATCGTAGCGATTACGGTATTATTCTTCATATGGCGAAGAAAAATGTGCCCTAGTCATGGCAGGTCTCACCGCGCGATGGCGACCGACGTCCCAGTACGTCGAGACGTGAGGTTACCCGAAAGGGTATTCCGTCGGGCCGACCACTGATGACAAGTCACATCTGCTCCAGAAGAAAAAAAAGTCATGGCAGGTCTGCTACCCTTTTTCTTTTTTTTTTTTATGGGTGAGCTATGGTAAGCGCACGCGCGGTCCTGTCCGTCCGGGGCGATATAAGAACGGCGCGCGGGCCCATAACCCACCCGTACCCACGTCACCTCGTTGTTTGTTGGGCCGACCACCGGAGCAGATGTGACTTGTCATCAGTGGTCGGCCCGACGGAATACCCTTTCGGGTAACCTCTCACCTCTCGACGTACTGGGACGTCGGTCGCCGTCGCGCGGTCAGCCTCTCTGCGGGTGACGGACAATTCCCCGGTCCGATCACCCGCGGCCTCGGCTAGGGCGGCATTAGGCGCAGATACTCGCGCCTGCACCGCCCGAGTCGCCGGCGGCGGAACGTGTCGCCGAATAGGAGCTCTACTCGCACACGATCCGCCGCCTCCTTCCGTGAGATTACGGCCTCACAGAAGGCGGCGACCGCGTCCCAGTTCCTGACGCTGACGAGCATCTCCCTGGCGATGGTCGGCAGCGTCAGGTCGGCACCGATAATTGCGACGAGTTCACGGCGATCCCCCTCCCATGCAGCACACTCCTCGAGCGTGTGCTGCGCCGTGTCCTCGTCGGTCTGCTACCCTTTTTTTTTTTTTTTTTTTTTTTTTTGGGTGGGCTATGGTAAGCCCACGCGCGGTCGGTCTGCTACCCTACGGGCTCATTCTCACAACTTTTTATGGTAGAAGAACTCAGTTACGAGGCTTGGCTTTTTTTTTACAAGTTTTGTTTTTGATGGTATTCTTATTACGGCACCACATAGAAAACCTCCTTTAGTCAACACTTCTTGTAGTAGATTTATATAAAAGCCATGGTTTTCTTAACTTTGGTTTACTCTATTCTTTCTTCCTACACTAATAACTTAATATTACACACAAGAATCCTATTTGCTACTAATGCAATGAAGTAGCCATAAGTAGAATATATTCGAAACAGTGACTTATTAGCTTTGTGTTTCCTCATTTATCATTATTTACTTCATATATTAGTTCTATTCATTAGTTTTGTATGAGCGTCTATGGCCGAACTTGCTCCAAGTTTTGGAGAGTATTTCCATTAACCATTACATCTAGAAAACTAATTAGGAATAACAATAATATACAAACCTAAACAAATAGAAGCTGTTATTTATATATTTTGATAGAAATGTATGATTTTATGTATGATTTTAAAAATGTAGGCTTTTTTACTAATTTATATATTGATATAAGAGGACTGTGGACAATGAGAACTTTTGATGTGAAACAACTATAGGCGAGGGTAAATCGTTGGCATGGCGTAAACAGGGCGCGGCGACACAACGCTACGCTATATGACGAAATATACGATGGTAAATCTGATCGTTGGCATGGTGTAAACAGTAAATTGTTGGCATGGCGTAAACAGGGCACGGCGACACAACGCCACGCTATATGACGTAACATACGATGGTAAACCTGACCGTTTGCATGGCACTCTTGCACTGTTTAACCGATATTGATCAAATATATCTAAGAAATACCGCAAGGAAATAGGCTTACAAATGAAAAAAAGAACCGCATCGTAATCGGTCCATCCGATTGAGAGCCACAATGCCACAGATAGATAGACATCGACGTCAAACTTATAATACCCTCTTTTTGCGTAGAGGGTTAAAAAAGAAGAGTATTAACAGAATTTTTTCAAGCATTGGTGTTCGTGATGGGAACAAAAGAAATAAAAATAGGCCAATCTTATAATATGGTATATTGTATAAGATTCAATTATTGTTAGCCCGACAATTTTGTGTGCGAATGTGTCGGTGTTCTTGTGTAATATTTAAGTATAAGATGGTGGGTTAGTGGTCTGTATGAGTGAAGTGAATGTGTAAATGAATGTGAAAGAATCTAATGAAGGTAATGATTGCGTGGGTGTATGAATGTAGTAACGGCGGCGACATCCTCCCGGCCGTTGAAAGTAGCCTTTCAACATTCTTGATCCTCAGCCG
The DNA here is from genome assembly GCA_032191425.1 of Lymantria dispar. Classification (NCBI taxonomy): domain Eukaryota; kingdom Metazoa; phylum Arthropoda; class Insecta; order Lepidoptera; family Erebidae; genus Lymantria; species Lymantria dispar. The sequence continues at coordinate 21,073,290 of CM063452.1, read as the reverse complement.
TAGGTAGAAGACAAAGACGATTGATGGCTCGACGTATGATGCCATTGGCTGTGGAGACATCGACGACACGGGGTACACCATCGGAGCCGACGTACAGTTTGTGCACTCGTCCTAAACGCCAACAAAGTGGTGGTGTATTGTCCTCTTTAATAAGTACGAGATCATTGGCACGTAAATCTCGACATCTGGTGCGCCATTTTGTACGTTGCTGCAGCTCGGCGACGTATTCAGCAGCCCAACGTTTCCAAAAATGCTGCCTAATTTGTTCGAGGCGCTGGAACTGATTGATGCGGTGTGTACCGTGCTCCAAGAGACACGGCGTCGGCAGTGAAGTCAGTGGTCTTCCTATTAAAAAATGTCCAGGTGTGAGTGGCACGTAATCATTGGGTGAAGGTGAAAGTGGATAGAGAGGACGACTATTAAGGATTGCCTCAATTTGAGCAAACAATGATGAGAGCTCCTCGAATGTCAGATGAGCATTGCCTAAGACTCTATTTAGGTGGTGCTTGGCGGATTTCACGCCAGCTTCCCAGAGACCCTCTTGGTGAGGAGCGTATGGTGCCGAAAAGCAAAATTCTATACCCCGACGAGACGCAAAGTCTATAATATGCTCTCTATTTGAAGCAAAGAGACATTTAATATCCTTAGCCGCAGCGACAAAATTTCTACCATTGTCACAGTATATAGTGTGAGGTAAACCACGACGAGCAATAAACCTATTTAAAGTTAAAATAAATGCATTCTTACTTAAATCGCTAACGGCTTCTAAGTGTATACACTTATAACGGAAACAAATAAAAACGCATAAATAACATTTGGTTATCTTGCAACCCCGTCCCTTTCGATCTGTGATTAAAAATGGCCCGGCAAAGTCTATGCCTACTGAGCTAAATGGGAAATTTGGTTCCACACGATCGGAAGGTAGGTTGCCCATTATATTTGTCATTGTCTGACCTCTAAAGCGACGATAAATAAAACATTGACGAACCACACGCCTAGCTATGTTTCGACCTCCGATAGGCCAGTAATGTTCCCTAATAGAGGCAAGAAGTAGTTGTGGCCCAGCATGGAAAAGACGTTCATGTTCGTATTTAAACAATAGTTTTGTGAAATGATTATTAGAATTTAAGAGAATAGGGTGTCTTTTATCGTAAGAGTAAAAGGAAGATTTAATACGTCCACCAACACGGAGAATTCCCAAAGTATCAATAAACGGATTTAAAGATAAAATTGATGATTTAGGTTTTAAGGGTTTATTTTCTTTTAATAAACGAATTTCTGTGGAAAAGTTTTCATTTTGTGAAATTTTAATTAATATTTTTAAAGACCTATCAAGCTCCATAGTTTGAAAGGGACCAAGCATTTTATTGTTGGGATTTTTGCAATTATAGACAAAACTAAGTAGTGTAGCAACTACTCTTAATAGAGTGTAAAACTTAGAAAAGTTTTGCATGTTTAATATGTCTTCACTAGGTAGTGATGGTGAAAGCTCTGCAACCAAAGCAGAATGTGCTTTCAATTCTGGCAAATCTACTTGCTTGTGCTCAAGCGTTGGCCATGAGACCTCAGATTGCAGAAGAAAATCAGGTCCATACCACCATAAGGAGGACTTTTCTGCCTGTTCAGGATCAACACCTCGAGACGCTAGATCCGCGGGGTTGAGTGAACTAGGTACATAGCGCCAGAGACTTGAATCAGATATTTCGAGTATACTATTTACTCTATTAGCTACAAAAGTTTTAGTTCTATTTGGACACTTTAGCCAACCTAACACAACGGTTAAATCAGTCCAATAGATGTGACGATCGATTTTGCAATGTAGAGCCTTACAAACCGTAGAACTTAACTGTGCACCTAGTAAAGCTGCTGACAGTTCTAACCTAGGTATAGTGGTCTGTTTTAAGGGCGCTACGCGAGCTTTAGCACATAATAGAGCGATATTTACTTGGCCACGGGAATTAATCGATTTTAAATATATACAAGCGCTAAATGCTCGCTGTGATGCATCACAAAAACAGTGCATCTCTATACAGACTGAGGCGTCTATTAAAACACGTCTAGGGATTACTAGCCTAGAAATAGTTGTTAGATGTTTTGTGAAATTGAGCCATGTAGAATGTACAGCCTTAGGTACTGGGTCATCCCAGTCTAGCTTCATGTTCCACAGCTCTTGAAGTAAGATTTTAGCCTTAATGGTACATAACGATAATAACCCTAACGGATCGAAAATTTTAAACGTGGACGATAATATTGATCTCTTCGTTACAGTGTTTATAATGGGAGATATTTGAATTTTAAAGTGAAGTTGATCGTTAGAAGGTGTCCAACCGATACCTAGAGTACTTGTGGAGTTACTAATCATGAGGTCTCCCCCTTCAGCATCTCTATTATCATCGAAAAGCCTTGTTGAGTTGGAGCGATATTTTCGTAAGTTAAATCCGCTCTTAGCCAACTCATTTGATACTGATTCACGAATATGACGTAGATCTTCGAGAGAATCTGATCCTGTAATTAAATCGTCGCAATAAAAGTCATTTTTTATAACTGAACTGGCAGTCACGTCTTGTGACTCTTCAGCAACTTGTAACAGGCAACGAGTGCTTAAAAAACTAGCGCTTGCAAAGCCATACGTCACTGTATTTAGGCGTAAGACTCTTAAAGGATCACTTTCATTATCTCGCCATAAAATTAGTTCTAGGTCGCGATCAGCTTTTCTCATGACGACCTGACGAAACATTTTTTCAATATCACCTGTTAAAATATATTTATGTTTTCTAAAACGGAGGAGAATATTAAATAGTGGGTCTTGAATAATTGGCCCTATTAATTGGATATCGTTCACTGAAAACCCAGATGATGTTCGAGCTGATGCGTCGAACATAACTCTTAAAGAGGTAGACTCACTTTCAGTCCTAAGGACTGGGTGATGAGGGAGAAAGTATGAACTAAAAGTATTGTATGGTGTACATTCTGAAAGATGTCCTAAAGCTTTATACTCGTGAATAAACTTTCTATAAGGTACTCTGAGTTCTGGTTGCTTTCTAAAACGAGCTTCTAAGTTAAAAAATCTCTTTTTAGCGAGATTGTAAGAGGTGCCTAAACTATCAGGTGTATCTTTGAGTGGAAGAGCGACACAGAAACGGCCATCACTTAATCTTGTTGTGTTTGATGTGAAATGCTCTTCACATAGCCTTTCCTCGTCGGTAAGTGGGTTTTCACACGGAAAACTCTCTAATTGCCAAAATTTTTCAAATTCGTCATGAAGGTTAGACATGTGATTTTCTTTAAGAAGAAAGTTACAAAATAGTGACGATTTATTCATTTGTTTTGGTGATGGGAAACAAAGCTTACTTGGCAGAGGCCTTCCTATAAGCCATTCTAATTTGGAGCTTTGTAATATTAGCCCTTGGTCACCTAAGTGGTGCTGCTCCGAAACTTTTATTTGCCAGAATAGTTCAGCACCAATTAGCATTTGTATGGAAGCTGACTGGTTAAACCTTGGGTCAGCTAAAGTGAATCCTAATAGATTAAGTTTAGTAATATAAAAACTAGTTTTAGGAATATTGGATGTGATACTAGGCAACACTAAGCAAGACACATCTGCTTGGAATGATTGACACCTCGAACTTATATGAACCATGCAGATTTCAGCACTGTATTTTATGGGTGTATCACCAATGCCAGATAGAAAAGTGTTACAGGATTGAGGTTTTATATTTAATTTATTTTTGATTTCCTCGGTGATAAATGAAGTTTGACTACCACTGTCGAGTAAGGCACGAATAGTCAAAGTTTTACCAGTGGTAGGGTTTCGAATCTGAATTTCAGCGGTACATAACAATACCTCTAAGGTAGAAATGGATGACAAGGCTATTGAGTCAGACATTTCTGTTGCCTCATTGTGTGGCGAGTCATGTAGCATGGTGTTGTGACGTTGTTTGCAAAGCCTACACGTGCCAGGTAATTGACAACGTGACACCACATGCCCACCTCGTAAACAATTAGTACATAAATTGAGAGATGAAACTAAAGACATCCTTTCCTTATGGGACTTTGATTTAAAATTTGAACAATCATATATGCGATGACTACCTTGACAAACTACACAGACTACTTTGGGAGCCTTTGGGCCACTCGAAGTTATTACTAATGCTTTAGATTGATTTTTACAATACGGTACATTATTAAATCTAGATCTATTATTACTGTTATCTTTCCTCTCAATTTTATTGCGATGAACCGTTTCAAAAACATCAGCACGTGATTTTAAAAAAGAAAAGAATTGATTTAATGTAGGAATATCCGTGAAATTGTTCCTATGCTCTTCCCATTTAAATATCGTACTACTATCTAATTTAGTAGTTAACATAAAAATAACTAATACGTCCCACTTATCGGTGGGAAGACCAAGGGTGCTGAGAGCCCGCAAGTTCTTTGTTACATGGTCTATTATATATCTTAATGACTTGTCGGTCTCTCGCACTGTTTCAAAATTAAATAAAGATTTCAAATAAGCATAAATCAATTGGCGTTTGTTGTCATATCGTTCGCACAATAATAACCACGCTTGCGAATAATTACTATTTGTGACTTCTAAATTAGATATAACACCCCTGGCTTCGTTCTCTAAATAAGAATTTAAGTAAAAGAATTTATGAATATTTTTAATAGAATCGTTTTCGTGAATTAAAGCATTAAATGTTTCTTTAAACTCTAACCACTTAAAATATGAGCCATCGAATTTAGGTATTTTTATTTCCGGCAATTTAAAACCAAGAGGGTTATTTTTGCTGCACTCATGATGATGATGACAATGCGAAGTCACACTATGAGAAAGCTTAGATTTAATATCGGCAGGATTCGAGTTGGAATTAGTCTTGATTAATTTTTGAGCAAATGCGATACAATGGTAGAAATCTTGTTCTATTGCGTCGCGAGCGCTTAACTCAGCGGTTTGATTCATAGCGTTAACAACTTCTATTTCACTTTGCAACTCGTCGAACGATATGAATAACGCTTCAAACTTAGACAACTTCATTGCAAGTTTACTTATTTCTATTTCAGAAACAGATTCTAACGAACACAAATCGTCAACATGTTTTTTAAATTTAGTTACGCGTCCTCTAATGGAGCTGCGTTTATATGTTAACTCTTTAAGCTTATCGTCTGACATTATAAAACTCGCAATGAAATATAAATAGTAGTTAAGTTAGCTATTAGCTAATGAATAGAATTTGCATACGATACGCTCCTCACGAAAGGTTCGCTGAAGTCGGGCGCAGGTAGCCGGTGACGTCACACGGTCACCTCAGCTGATCACGCGCTGCAATGGTAGGGATAAACAAAGATGCAACAGCGCACGGGCCGGCCGCAGCTTTAAAAACATGCAGTGCACTGGAATGTGATAACAACGCAAATAAATATGTGTTTTTACTAGTGAATTGATGAGGATGTATGTGATTTGAGCAATAGGGAAGCTTTAGAATGACAGACAGAATAATTTAGTGCATAGAATTATTATATAGTTCGGTTATTAACGCTGTTTGTGCGAAATAATAATAGTTGAAATAAGAATTTCAAATAAGATAAGCGAGTGAAACGATGTATAATAATAACGAGGTAGGTAGGCAAGTGCGAGTATATATGTAGGTAGGCTATGTTAGCTAAACTGCATATGATTTAGCTATAATTTGCTATAACTCACTAGTAGGCATGAAGTTTGTTGCAATAAAATGAATAGATAACCTTAGAAATAGGTCTTATCTAGATAGGCTGAACATTCGGTCGCTAAAATCACTGCTTACACGAATTTAAGCGGAAAGTAAGGAAATATAGATAGGAACGAGCTCACTCAGACAGGATAGTGCAGTTGTAGTCTTGTAGTCCTCCTTGGCTGTATCTACGCCTGCTGCGAAACTCTTCCGATCGATGACGTGTCCCTCTATATAGTGATAGGTGCTTGTAGGGATGAAATAGTAGGCTGTTCCTGACGAATTTCGGCTTGTGCTGCGCGTAGTAGGTGTTAGGCACCGCTGATTGCTTCGGATTAGCCACCAAAGTCAGCAGTGCATGTAGGTACCACACGGCAAATCTTCTTTACGTTACAGGAACAAAGAGACCTGCAATCAGACTGCTACCCGGCAGGTCCTGTCACGGTCGCCACTTTTTGTTCGCGATGGGAACAAAAGAATTAAAAATAGGCGAATCTTATAATATGGTATATTGTATAAGATTCAATAATTGTTAGCCCGACAATTTTGTGTGCGAATGTGTCGGTGTTCTTGTGTAATGTTTAAGTATAAGATGGCGGGTTAGTGGTCTGTATGAGTGAAGTGAATGTGTAAATGAATGTGAAAGAATCTAATGCAGGTAATGATTGCGTGGGTGTATGAATGTAGTAACGGCGGCGACAATTGGTTTTATCTGTTTGGATTAGTTTTCATTTCCAATGAGACTCTTGGGAAAGAAAAGTGAGGTAACATTTTACTCAATCTATATTAACAAAATTATAACTTACGATAAACATACCATATCTTGCTCAATTAGACTAAATCGAAACATTTAAATCTAGATATTGAAATGTTTATCTGAATTTAAAATGTTTCGATTCATTCTAATTAAGTACTGGCTGCAATATTTATCAGAGTAAACGGTCACAAACCTAGGATTCATTTTAAAATGCAACAAAATTGGGTTTTAGTTTCAAAATATAATAAACAAAAATAAATTATATAACACTTTGAAACACATATTATGGAGCTTTTTAATATAAAAGAGTTAGTTATTTTCTATTATGATTAAATTCTGATATAATGGCTCATAGATGAGCTAATTCATAACGTACGTTATATTATATAAGAGAACTTTAATGTTATTATATATTGTGTCAGGGATATGAGCCGCTCAATTTTGGTAAGCACAAACAAGCCGTGACGGGATTTAACTAAAGGTCTACCCTTGTTGATTACTTGAAAGCATCAGACTCGTCGAGATTTCATCCCGTTGTAAATGAATCGCTTGGCATTCCAACCCTTAGACCGCAGCCTTTTGGTATAGTAACCGGTCACTAGTTAAAACTTTATGAAATACTAGCTGTTAATGTGGTTTTGTAAGCGTAAAATTACCTATTAGACATTCCGTTAAAAATATATATCTTGTTCTAAATTGTACCGATTTTTTCGATGTTTAGTGACTATCATTACTTGATTAAAAATACTTACAACGTTAAATTTTATTAGTTTTACCTTATTCTACCTATTCTTCCGACCTCCAACAGAGTGATTTAAGGTGCCATAACTCGACATAGGCCATCTTTCTACCTTTGAACGGATTGTTAGCACCGTGAGAATTTGCGTTTCATGGCTATTTAATCCCGAATATTAAATTTAATGTCAAGGTGTTTCGCTCTATGAGTGGCACACTGTCCTCTAACTAGCTACCCATTACTACAGCTAAGATGATATATCAAATTGAAGAAGCGCGTTATAAGAAAGCAGTGGCTCAAATCAGTAAAGAAGCATTCGTTTTGATGGACAATTTACAGCGTTCTCACTCCAACTACAGATCAATCTTCTCACGGTGACCGGCAGGGCCAAGTGGACTTCGAGTGACGTGACCGGGGAATTAGTCTGTCACCCGCCGAGAGTCCGACCGCGTGAGGAAAGACAGACGTCCTCTCCGAAGGGTACCCATCAAGGTGGTATTCCGTCGGGCCGACCACTGACGTCAAGTCACCCTGCTCCGGTGGTCGGCCTAACGACGAAGGCGACGTGTCACGGGTGGGTTATGGATGTGCGTGCTTACGCCCCTCTGTCGCCACGGACGGAGTGGTGCGAGGAATGCGCCGACCGTAACCCACTGCAAAAAAAAAGGACCACGTGGACTTCAATGATTACAGCGAACTAACGACAACTATTCTCTAGGTCCTTCTCGTTAAATACTCTATTTAATTATTATTTATTCATTGGAGGGTGAAATTAATTTCATCCTCTTTGAGAATAATGAGAAAAGAAGAAAAACTATACAAACAACTTATTTAGATTTTTATAATAAGTAGATACAGTCATGTTTACTGATTTTATAAAGTAAGATGCTAGAGTTTTAAGTTGAAATGTGGGCACTAAGCCAAAATCGAAGCGTTTAACCTCTTTATTCGTAGTCAGCTTAGTGAACGAGTAATTTCTACTCTCGCACTTCAATATATTTTGGTAACGAATTAGAATGTATTTTGCTTTAAAGGCATTTACAGTCCAAACGTGTATACATAATTTATTTTAACTAAAATCTTTAATCTATGTACGGTGACATTTTAACAATTGCTACTGCTTACTTTCTATTCTGTTTCTAAGAGTTCTAAAAAGGTCTAAGAAGACCAGGGCATTTGATAGCAGGGCTGTTCTGAACAAGTCATAGCACCAAATACGATTGAAAACCACCAGCTACACGAATGTGGCATTAATATGTGAAGAGGATTATTATAGATGGATGTTAGTATTATTATTACCGTGTGGTGATCACTCCCTGTCTTGCCCTTGGATGTCGAGCGATAAAATTATGCACATAACATCTGTGCAAGAGAAGGAAAACTCGAAACGAAGCCCTATACTAACATCTCTGACCAGCGTGGTATAGTAGGAGAACGTCCCTCCCATTGTGGAGTAAGCCCGAGCCTAACAGTGGGACGTATCTGGGGGCGATGATGATGCAAGTATTAGAGAGATTAATGGAAATCCCGTAATTAATGAAAGTAAATTATTAAACTATAAAAAATGATAATATAATACAGAAATTTTCCTACCTTTTATAATAATCTTCTGTGATAGTTTGTGGTATTACAAATAAAAACTTACGTTTTTCTTTTTTTTTTGGTCCGTTGTATCAGGGGTGCCGCGATGGGGCGCGCGACCCCATAAACCGCCGCATTAAGTCCCCTTTTTTTTTTTTTTTTTTGGGGTGGGCTGCGGTCGGCGCGCCTCCGCACCACTCCGTCCGGGGCGACAGAGGGGCTTAAGCACGCAACAACCGCAACCCACCCGAACACCACGTCGCCTTCGTCGTTGGGCCAACCACTGGAGCAGGGTTACTTGTCATCAGTGGTCGGCCCGACGGAATACCCCCTACTCAGGGCACCCTCCAATCGACCGACGTCCCCCCTCGGGGAGGACGTCGGTCTTTCCTCACGCGGTCGGCCTCTCGGCGGGTGACGGACTAATCCCCGGTCTCGTCACCCGCGGCCCCGGCTAGGGCGGCATGGCGCGCAGGTAATGCCGCCTGCGCCGCCCCAGTCGCCGGCGGCGGGTCGCATCATCGAGGCTGTGCTCCTCGCGCTCGCAACCCGCTGCCTCCTTCTGCGAGATAACTGCCTCGCAGAAGGCTGCGACCGCGTCCCAATTCCTGATGCTGCCGAGCATCGCCCTAGCGATGGTCGGCAGCGTCAGGTCTGCACCGATGATTGCGACGAGTTCACGACGCGGCTCTGCCCAAGCGGCACAGACCTCGAGCGTATGCTGCGCCGTGTCTTCATCGCAATCGCAGTGGTGGCAGGACGGAGTTCTCTCCCTCCTAGCGACCCTGTACAGGTACTTGCCGAAGCATCCATGCCCCGTCAAGACCTGTACGAGTCGGAAGGAGAGCACCCCGTGCCGCCTTTCCAACCACTGCATCAGCACCGGCCGGAAGGCCTCCACGATTCGCACCCCGAACAGAGGCCTCTCCAGCCGGACTGCCCAACGGGCGATGACGTCTCGGCGGGCGCGCCGACGCGCCAGGCGGTGAGCTCCTTCAGGGAAACAACACCGCCCCCCTCGCGCACCCCCGATACCCGCCGATACAAGTCGGCGAGCATTTCCGCCTCCAGGTCCCACGGGGGAGTCCCGGCCAACAGGCACGCCGCCTCCGTCGCCACCGTGCGGTACCCGCGGATGACCCTGACCGCCATGACCTTCTGTGGACGCCACAGAAGGGCCCTAAGTCGGGCGGTCATGGATCCCGCCCACACCGGTGCGCCGTAGAGGGCCATCGACCGGATGACCCCCGCGTACAGCTGTCGACATGCCGCGCTCGGTCCGCCCACATTCGGCATCAGCCATTGTAGGGCGGACGCCACGCCGACGAGCCGCGGGACGAGCCTGCAGAAATGTTCCCGAAACCACCATCGCCCGTCGAGCACCAGGCCCAAGTACTTCATATGGGCCTGGATGCTGATCCCAACCGAGTTGACGGTGATCGAGACGCCGATGGGAGGGTCCATACGGGGCCCATGGAACAAGAGGGCCTCCGTCTTGTCCAGGGCCACCCTCAACCCCAGCGCCTCGATCCGCCTGACGACCTCTTCGGTGCCTGAGGTCGCCAGGCTTACCGCCTCTTGTAGCGTCCCACCGCGGGCTGTGACGAGCGTGTCGTCGGCGTAACAAATTACGCCCAGCCCGGGTGGGAAGCTCCCCCGCAACGCCCAGTCGTAGCCGATGTTCCACAGGGTGGGTCCGAGGACCGACCCCTGTGGAACACCGCACGTCATGGGCGTTCGCACAACGTCCCCTACTCGGTTGGCGTAGAGGACGCTGCGCCCCTCCAAATAGTCTGCCACCAGCCGCTTCAGGTAAGCTGGCACTCCGTGGTAACGGAGCGCCTCCCTGACACAGCTGAATGGCAGACTATTGAATGCGTTGGCGATGTCTAGGGACACCACCAACAGCACTCCCCCGCCGGTGACGGCCTCAGTCGCCACGGCCCTCAGACGCAACAGGGCCTCGATCGTCGAACGACCCCTCCTAAACCCAAACTGGGCGTCCGACAGATCGGGCCCCGTGCCGACGAGGTGCCGCTCGATGCGGGCAACTACCACCCTCTCCAGTAGCTTGCCCATATCATCGAGCAGCACGATAGGCCTGTAGGCCGATAGCGACTCCGGAGGCCGTCCCGGCTTCGGCAGGAGAACCAGCCTCCCCTCCTTCCAGCACCCAGGGAACCGCCCGGACGCTAAACACGCGTCGAACAGCTCCCTGAGACGGGAACCCAGATGGTCGAGGACCAGGGCCAGCACACGGTTTGGAATACCGTCGGGCCCGGGGGCGGTGGATTTGCCGCGCATGCGCACCACCGTCGCCCCCATCTCCGGTTCCGTGATGGGCGGAACACTGCCACCATCGCCCTCCCGGTCATTGTCTGGCGGCGCCATGACTGGGGGCGTATGTTCCGCCCGTCGTGGGAACTGGTCCTCGATGACCCGGGTGAGGAAGCTGGGCTGGAGAGTCTCGGTGAGGGGCGGGCCCCGTGCGCGGAGCTTACTCAGCGCCGCGCCATAGGGGCGACCCCAAGGGTCACGGTCGAGACTTTCCAGCATCTCCCGCCGACTGGCGTCCTTGGCGGAACGGACGGCCAGCCTGAAGGCCGACCGCGCATTGCGGTAGCCCTCGTAAAGCTGGCCCTCCAGTACCGCGCTGCGATGGCGCCACCGGCTGCGGGTGTAGGCCCTCCGGGCACGAATACACGCGGCCCGGAGATCCGCCAGCTCCCGGGACCACCAGTGGACAGCCCTCCTCGGGGGCAGACGCCGTACCCGGGGCATGGCCGCATCGCAGATCTGCGTCAACGCACTGCGGATGCGGCCAGCCTCGGCGTCCACCCCGTCCAACTGGTTGGCAGAGGACAGCCACGAGTGAACGATGGCTGCCTCCACCAGCAGGTCCCGGTCTAAGCGACCCACAGCCCATCGCGGGAACGCAGGACGCCCAACCGCCCCGTGACCCCTGCCGGGCGCCGGGATTGTCAGGGAGACCTCCATCCGGATATACCGGTGGTCCGACAAGGTCTCAACCTCCTCCTCGACGCACCAGCTCCCCACGCGTGTAGCGACATCAGGGCTAGCGAACGAAAGGTCCACTATCGACCCACCCTGATGTCGCACGCACGTATGCACCGAGCCTCTGTTCAGCAAACAGAGGCCCAGTGCCGCCGCCCAGTCCTCGACCGCCCATCCTCGGTCGTCCGTATAGGAGGACCCCCACACCACGGACTTGGCGTTGAAGTCCCCCAGTACGAACACCTGGCGCGGTGCCAATCGCCGTAACGAGGCTCCCAAGATGGTAAGGGAGACCCCGAAATCAGCCGCTCTCCAGGCAGGGGAGAGATATACTCCAAGGAGCGTAATCTCTCCCCAGTCCGCCGCGACGTATCCGACGCCCCTGTCCCTAAGGATCAAAGACGACGAAGGCCACGACGTGGAGGTGACGATTGCCACGGTACCGTCGGTGCTGCCCAGCCAATTTGGCCGGTCGGGCACTGCGTACGGCTCCGCAGCTAAGGCTACTCCTATCAACCACTCCGCCATGGCTTGCAGGAAAACGTCCTGCGCACCGGCGGAGTGGTTGAGATTGGCTTGGAGGAGACGGATGGATACGGGGTCCATTAACGGTCCGTATCCATCGTCACCTCCTCCGCGCTAACGGGCGATCGGGTCGCGCTCGGAGTGGGGACTGGCCCGGTCGATGGGCCGCCCCGCCCCTTTGGGGCCGATGCCGGGGGTCTGCAGTCCCCAGAGCCCATGCGGTGTTTGGCAGGCCTATTGCCTGCCACACACGCGGGGCAGTGGGGCACCGCAGAGCACGATGCCGCCTGGTGTCCAGTTTGACCGCAACGGAAACATAGCCCGCTGCAGTCAAAGCAGTTTTTGCATGTCGGTCGGGTATGCCCCTCCATTCTCCCTGTATAACTAGGACGGACAGCACATGGTACGAACTTCGTCGTCCGCGGTATTCCTGCTAGCTAGCCACATTTACCCGCTACTCTGGCTGCCATCTTGGCTTATCCTGCCAACCTGGTCTTCAAGCCGGCGGGCCTTGTACCAGGCGTGCGCGAATTCCCGTAACTGCCGGTAGTTCGCCTCCGAAGCCACGAGATCCGTGTAGTATACCGGACCTTCTCCGTCGCGATGTATCCCCGAGAGCATCCCCGACCATCTCATCATAGAGGGGACATGCCCACAGAACGTGGTGCATGTCCTCATCCCCTTCGCCGCAGCTACATTCCGCGTGAGCTCCTAGCCCTAAATCGTACAGCCGCCTGCGAAAGCACCCATGACCCCCCAGTAATTGCCCTGACAGGGCAGCGAGGTGGGAGCCGACGCTTGCGGCCGCCTCGCCTTGTCCGCGGCGAGCGGCGGCCGGAGGGGTGGCTCAGGCGGAAGACGATCCGCCACGGCCTTGATGCGCGCATCCATCATAAGCTCCAGCCTGGCGAAGATGACGCGCATCGCTCCCTCCGGTATGCCGTGCACCGCGGGCAACGGCTCTGCCGCCTTTTGGGGTCCACCGCGCTTCTTGGCGGTGCCCACGGCCGGCGCAGGCACCACTGGCGCAGGCGGCGCCACGGGCGCAGTCGATGGGCCCGCCCTCTCCGGCGCGGCCCGTTTCGGCGGCGAGGCCGGCGTCGGCGGTGCGGCTGGCACTAAAAGTGCGAATTGAGACCGCAGGTCAGCCACGTCTTTGGCCAACCCGCGGTTCTCCTTTCGCACCGCCGACAACTCCGACTCGAGCTTCCGGTTGCGCTCCCGCAGGCCGGAAACCTCCTTACTGAGGCGAGCATTCGCGGCCTGCAAGTCCGCAACCTCCCCGCTCTGGCCGGCCGGACCCGGGGTCCCCGGCCTCGCCGCCATCGCTGGTCCGCGACCCCTACGCCCACGGCGCATGGTCGGGACCTTGGGAGGAGGCATGATGGAATTCCCCTCCGAGTCGGAGATCGAGCTGCCACCCTTTTGCAGGGGGCGCTTCCGGATACTCGAGGGGACGGTCTCCTCCCACTCCCTCCTAACGCATGGGGTCGCCGTCAAAGCCCCGGCGGCCCCCCTAACCACTACCTCCCTATCCTTATCCACCGTCCCAGATGCACCACCTACCAGCATCCCGGACGGCCCTACCTCGCCGGACGGCTCTGTGGCCCTGCCACCCTCGTCCGCCGACATCTCCGACACAGATGGCCCTGCGGCACTGCCGCCCTCATCAGTCGACAGCGCGTACACCACGTCGCTCTCGGCTCCATCGGATAGCCCCGTCGAGCTGCTTCTCCGGCGCATTGGTTTGGACGGCCCAGCGACGGCTCTGCGGCGGTGCCGCCCACGTCGCTCGACAGCCCCGTCGAGCTGTCGCCTCCTCCGCGCCTTTTTGGGGACGGCCCTGCGGCTTTCCCGCCCTCGTCCCGCGACGGTCCTGCGGCTGATCCGCCCTCGTCGCTCTCTGAGCTGCTTGACAGCCGTGCAGCACCGGCGTCCCTGTTCTGCGACGGCTCTGCGGTGGCTGCGGCCACACCGCCCTCGTCGCTCGCAGCCGCGGCGGCACCTAGTTGCGCCTGCCGTGCCGCCTCCTTCTTCGCCGCCTCCTTTCGCGCACGCACCCTGTTGGAGTGTACGGTGGATCGGAGACTGACCGTGCCGGTGTTTGTGCGCATCTCGCGCTCAGACACCGGCACAGTGAGGGATTCCCCGGCGTGGCCAGGACCCTCTGGAGTAGGTACGTATGTTTTAACCTCTGCCATTCTTGGAACATTTTTAAGTCTTGCCTTGACTACCACTCTAACGGCTGGACGCTCGCGTGCTTTTTAACCCACCAACCATTCATCCCCTCGCCGAGTGGCCAAACTTAGGATTAGGGGTAATTTTTTATAGGGGTTTTCTTCCCCGCGGTCCGAAGACCCCCGGCCCTGAGTTTCAGCCGCAGTCACACTCAGGGTTACGGTTTGGGCCTTCCGGGTCTGGCCGCTCGCGAGCGACCAACCCGTCACGCCCCCGGGCCGTGACGCCACCGTCTCTGGCGACGGAGTGCCATGAGACACATCCGCCCCGGGTCAGATCCGCCGTGCGCTCTGCCATCAGAGCCGCACGCGGAGACCCCCTCCTGCCGAAATCTTGGCCGTCCAAATGGACGCGTGGCCGTCCAAATGGACGTTTCCAGGGAGCACCACGTGGAGGTGTTCCGGCCCCGCCCCCCGCATTAAGTCCCCTTTGTCATTGGGCTGACTACTGGTACCGAATCCTTGACCAGCCCTGCGGGATATAAGGGTTAGATTTTATTTTATTAGAGGGGTCTAATAAAATAAAATCTATGATAATTGTTATCATTATATAAATCCTACTACTGGGCTCGAGCCTCCTTGATAATAAAAGGTAATCTATACCAATAAATAAAATTGGAGGGTCTGTTTGTAATGTCAAAATAATAGGCTTTTTTCATGCTCACATGGTTATTTGCACGACACCTATGCCTAAAATAGCAATCAAAAAATTTTTGTCTGTCTGTCTGTCCGTTTGTTCCGGGTAATCTTCAAAACGGCTGGACCGATTTCAAAAATTCTTTCACCAATGGGAAGCTATAATATCAGGTCGTAAACTAGACTATATTTTATCTCGGTATTCCCACGGGAACGGGAACTACGCGGGTAAAACGACTATAACCTATAACCGAAGCGAAGCGAGGGCGGATTGCTAGTTTTGAATAAAAGATGAATTGGTACACGGTTTTATTTCGAGTTTTCCTTATCTTCCGTATCCCGTATCCGTATTATTACTCCATCACGACACGGATAACAATGACAATTAATATAGTGAGTCAATATACCAATATACAAAGATACCTTCAAATATATTCTGATCGGATAATCTCAAAATATAATAATCCCTTTTCCCGTATAATGTCGTCATATCATCATCATTATTTCAACCTATCGCCGTTCACTGCAGGACGTAGGCCTCCTTCATGTTACGCCACAAAGTGCCATCCTGTGCTGCCTGCCTCCAACGACGCTTAGCAACTTTCACCAGGTCGTCGGACCTAGTGAGGGGGCGTCCTACTCTGGGTCGTCCGATACGTGGTCGCCACTCGGGAACCTTTCTTCCCCAGCGGTTGTCAATTCGTAGAGTGATGTGTTCGTTACCACTTCAGCGCGCTAATTCTTCGTGCTAAGTCGGTTACACCCGTTCTTCTTCGGATTCCCGTATTTCAGATTCTATCTCGCAAAAAAATCCCGAGCATAGCCCGTTCCATAGAACGCTGAGCTACTTTGAGCTTAGTTATCGTCACATCAATCCAGTGAAATACATATATCATATATTAGGCGTATATCTCCATAATTACATCTTCATAAATACACACGTAACATAATCTTAATATACCATTGCAATAGCCGATTAATATACTTCTTCCTTGCTTCTGCCGAAACCGAATTATGTGTGACTACCGGATGTCCTCTATTCATTTCAAGCCGTCTATTTATACCCGTTTTTCACTATTAAACCATTCAAGTGTAATAATCTGTAGCGAATGTTGCTAGATCATACTTTGAGTTACCACCTTCTGTTATGCGCAATATACTGCAAAGCTAAAAATAAAATGTTTTACCCTTTAATTGTCTGAAATAATGAAGTGGTCATATAATATGGGAATATTATTATACTAACTCTGATTGCCAACTTACCTGCCAAGTAGCAATTAGAATATGACAATTAAAATAGATTATGGTATTACACCCTCATTAGGGAGGCATATGTTATGGACAACTAAGGGCTATGCTCGGCATTTCTCTACGTGATTAAATACGGAAATCCTTAGGAGAAAGGGTGTAACTGACATAGCCCGCAGAATTAGCATGTTGAAATGGCAATGGGCAGGCCACATTGTTCGTTGAATCGACAACCGTTGGGGAAGAAAGGTTCTCGAGTGGCGACCACGAATCGGACGACTCAGCGTAGTACGACCCGCTATGTGGTCTGACAACATCTTAAAAATCGCAGGTAACCGTTGGATGCAAGCGGCACAGGAGTGGCCTTCTCATGGAGAGGCCTATGTCCAGCAGTGGACGTCTATAGGCCGATGGATGGATAGTAGGGATATAATGTGCCAAGAAAATAAAGCTCTTAATGAAACCCTAGCACCGCGAATCTTCTCTTCTAAATTTTAATTATTTGTTAGATGAAACCTTTTCACAAAAGTCTTGAACGTAATTCCTAGTAATCTAATACAATTAAATAATTTTGAAATCTTCATAATAAGTTTTGTTATTTCTAGGAATATAATAATAAACAGAATACTTGGGAAATAGTGATGTAACGAATAATCGCATTCACGAATGTTCGGATGTTTTCAGTATTCACATTCGCAACGAATGATTGAAATTTAAATATTTTATTTATCATCAATTTTAACTTAAATTAATCCAAGAAGAGAGAAGAGATATGTAGCAGATCGTATACTCACATTAATCCCTTAATCGACTTTTACGATATCCACAAGCAAGAGAGGGGGTCGTGAATTATATTCATACTCCGTCACCACACGGATTAATGGATAAGTAGATGTTAGTAATAAAAGTTCTAATATCTAGGTATAATAACTTCTTTGATAACTAATTACTACATATTTCTTTCTATTCCACTTAGGCTAAGTGCAGATGTCCGCGCGGCGACGCGCGATGTGAGATTGTAACAAATAGGGATGAGCGATATTTATTGATGATGATTATCGAAATATCGATATTTATAACTTTGAAATATCACCATATCGATATTATGAACACGATATCGATATTATTAACACGATATCAATATAGCTTTTGTAATGAGATGAAAAATTATTAATAAAATAATTTTGATAATTCCTAGACATCCGGACAAATTTCCTAAAAAAAAAGCTCATCAAAATTCGTCGGGAAGACTTTATTTCGTGGTGGAAACCCCACTGTATTTTAAAATATCCAGACAAATGTCCTATAAAAAAAAAGCTCATCAAAATTTGTCCGGCGAATTTTCTTTCCATTAGTTTCGATATTATAAAATATCGATATTACGTAATATCGATATTTTGTGCCCGATAATATCGACTTATCGATATTTGGCTATCGAGATCAATATCGATTTCAATATCGATATTTTACTAATATCGCTCATCCCTAGTAACAAATCAATTCTGTTGTGTACATGACCGCGCGTCACCGCGCGTCCCCGCGCGCGCCGCCATGCACCGCGCGCAGGATCTTAAACCGCGCGTCGCCGCGCGGAGACGCGCGGTTTGAGATCTACAATCCTGTATTGACATGTTCAGTTGACCCGCGTGGTTTGAGGAGGATGGATGCACGGAGCCACGAAAATGGAGGACGAGATATCTATTGATTTACTAATTGACGAAATTGAAAAAAGAGATGCGATTTGGAATCTTAAATCGAAGCACTAGAACGAATTAGTTTTAATTTTCTGTGACCATGATGACTCAGAAGAAAAAAAGAAAAACTTTTGGTGATATGCAATATCTTGCAGCACCATCTGTAGGTTGCAAATCCTTTTCAACGCAAGCATACAAAAAATCAAAGGATGCAATCGACATCCTAAAGTAGTTGAAAAATCAATCTTCGTGTAGTCTTAGTGTAGGATATAAAGTCACAAACAGGCTTAAAGAAAGTCTTTGACTCAAATTAGGGTGCACCCAGTATTGTCTTTGCTTTCGACGCCGACGTCGCAGTTTGCGGTATAAAACCCACAACCAAATAGCCTCCTCCACGTCCGTTCTCACTGAATGTTCACGTTAGATTGCCGCGCGCAAGCCGCCACCATCTGAAGGTGCCATTCCAACCTCGGCTGTAGGCTGTGGCTGCAGGCAGCACATGCAGTGGCTGCACGAAGCCGGCTGCACGACTGGTTTTCTATGTAGTAGTATGGATTTCTGTAAAAAACATTCCGAACGCGGCTGCGGCTGTACGTGCTGCTGAGCCTCGGCTGCAGGTGCTGCTGTGACTTGCAGCCGCAGCCCATCGCAGACCAGTAGTGCTGCTGCTGCAAGACGATGCGCACGTAGTTACGTCACTCCAACCTGTTGAGACAAGTTCCAAGTAGTCGCTACTCGGAGCCAATCTCACCAAACTTAATTTGCAATCAAATTAGCGCTCATATTGGTTATTATTATTATCAGCTCTCGATATTTAGATTTAGCATCAATATTTATTTCAAGAAAATGAGATTTTTCGGAGGCTGAAAAAGATCAGTTAGGTAATCTTGTAACAAAATATCCTATTCTTTTTGATACTAGTCACATGAAATATAAGAATAATGTGGCTAAGATACTATCTGGAACGAATAAGACGCAGCCTGCCGCAGCACGTGCAGCCAGCCTCAGAATCACTATCGGCTGCGAATGCAGGCAGCGGCTGCGTGTCATGCGTGTCCTACCTGCATCCGCAGCCTGCATCTGCAGCCTGCAGCCGAGGTTGGAATGGCACCTTTAACAGCTGAATCGCACCGTAGCGCGCGTCGCCGCGCGGTTATCTGGACTTAGCCTTAAAGACAGTGAAAAATATGCAAGAATCTCAGCCATTACGATACCGTGTAAAGAAAATTAACCGTAATTTGTAATGAAAGCATACGTTTTATTATATTTATTTATTTTTCATTATTAGAGTGGATATT
This sequence comes from Lymantria dispar, assembly GCA_032191425.1. NCBI lineage: Eukaryota > Metazoa > Arthropoda > Insecta > Lepidoptera > Erebidae > Lymantria > Lymantria dispar. Next base: position 21,053,852 of record CM063452.1, on the reverse strand, counting down.
TTTATCTCTCTCTCTTTCTGTAAAAAAAAATATCGTAATAGCTTATTCTCAAACATTAATACTGACGCAATATTATACACGATATCTGTATATAAGAGAGTTTTATAATGTTAAAATGTTAAGAACATATTAAAAAAATATTGAACAGAAACAATAAATAGTTTTAAGTTCAAGCAATTAGTAAAGGAGAGCATATCGTGCGCCTATGGTGCTTTATACTCTATATATTCATTCATTCACTTCAGCCTATCGTCGTACATTGCTGTGCTTAGACCTTCCTCATGTTACGCCACAGAGTGCGGTCCTGGGCCGCCTGAATACAACGCCGCCCAGCAACTTTCACTAGGTCGTCAGTCCACCTAATGGAGAGTGTCCTACACTGCATTGTTCGATACTTGGTCGCCACTCGAGAACTTTTTTCCTCAGCAGTTTCAGTAGATGTGAATTGCCCATAAAAACCTGACCTTATAGCCCTAAAAAATTTATACCTGAAGTGCATAATAAGTAGAATTTTAGTATTGTAAAAAAATGCACGTAAATCAGCGAGAGTTGCGGCAAATGAGGCTTATGAAAAAACCCGAAGGTTCAAGATATGGAGCAGAAATAGATGATTAATGTAAGTATAAATTTTCTATGAAGTTTTTTACTTCAAACTTTAAATGCATTTATCTCAATAATACGTTTTTTTTCTATCGAGCAGGATGATTAAAAAGCTATTAGACCTATCATACTAAAAATTTTAACACTTGTTTTCGCACGTGAATGGCTCAGTTGGGTGTCGAATTTGGAGCAGATCTTACTATCCACCATTTTTTATCTCGATTTTGAACCAAACAAAATATTTCTTTCTAGGACGCCATTCTGATATTTTTTACTCAAATCATTTAAGTTTGAACGATAGCAAGAATGATAACCTTACTAAATAATAATATTTTTGTAACTTTGATTCCAGATGAATACAATACGAAAAATCATCAGCATGCTTTTTCTTGAAGAGACCTACCTGTATTACTTTACCAAAATGATATTAATTTATTTTATATTTAGCATTTTTTTTACTACCCAATAGTTGGGTATACATAATTATCACAAGAAGATTGTTTTTTATTTCTACAATGATATATATTTTAAAACCCTCAAAATTTAACCTCAGACTTGAGACTACTCTCTTAAGGGAGATATATCATACCGACAAAAATACTTATGCAAAATACACGGTTGAATAACCGTGTTATTTTTTTTTATATATATGGATTCGCAATAATAACCATACAGCCAGAACGCTGCCTATCATCAACCTACAGGATGAGAAGAAATGGAATGGGGAAAGGAAGGGCAAAGAAAAGATTTAAGTCTTAGACCCTGTCGCTCTCCGACCAAAAAACAATAGCAAATTACTACTATTCGGACGTCGATTCTCTGGAAATGCCACTATGCAATTGTTGTTGCAGGCATAAAATTGTCAGCAGCGTAGCCTTATCTTGTCTTTAAAATGAAATATGTAGTTTGAAATAAAGTTGAACATTTCTCAAATTCGAATCGTTTTAGTCGCTAACTTCAGTCATTTATTGCAAATCATTTTGTGGCTAACTTCATTTATTCAACCTGTATCAACTTGGCTATTTCCTGTTTAGATACGATGATGCAAAATGTTAAACTTTTCTACAATTGACACTTCATTCCGAAATCAATATTCTGCTTCGCGTTCTCGAATGTTGGAGATAAATAATTGAAATGGCATTCGCGTTCTCGAATTTGAAAAATTCTACGCTCGTGTAACGGGTACTACACTACTACATCACTACTACGAATTGAATATTATACGATGTTTTGAAATAGTCTTAGGGGATAATTAGGAATAATAAAATTATCAGCTATATTGCCCTTCCATTTTAAGCTACTATCTTAAATATATAAAGGAAAGTCGTGTTAATTACACTATTTATAACTCAAGAACGGCTCTACAGATTTGGCTAAAAATTAGTGGGAAGGTAGCTTAGAACCAGGAGACGGACATAGGATACTTTTTATCCCGTTCTTCTTTTTCTTCTTAATGGCAATGCGCTACTTCTTCGCGTTCCCGTGTGACGTGACATAAAATGTCAAATAGATTTTTTTTTATTTCTGTTTATCCATTCGAACAGGCAAAGGAATCAAAGCCCATACAGCCAAGTCTTATAAAATTTTCTTCGTATTATTTAACATTTCTTTATATAGAATAGCTTATTTATAGTCAGGTCCGTCAGTAAGTCACGTGGTTACCATTAATTAGGCGCTGAAAACCTAATTAAATGTTTTTCTAGGAATTTTGGTAGAATATGAAAATACACGTAAACCACTCTTATATCCACATTCACCACATTTCAGAACTTTTTATTATATTACATAAAATATCAGCAAAATTATTCAATATAACACTATAAAACTCTAAAAAAATGAATATAATACAAAGAAATCAATAATCAGTAATTTGTATTTTCTTTGAATCATCGTTAACAATGCCGCGACCAAGATGATCGAATCTTTCCCGACAAAGCCGTAATGGTTCCAGAAGAGAGTAGAGATTATATATTCGGAAATTTAGAAAATACATTTACAAACAATTATGGCGATACAAAGTTCGCCGGGTCAGCTATTAGATATATAGCTAATTAGAACATGTACGATTTGATATAAACTGCTGCTTTCAGCATTGTATGAAAAATATGTTTAGTAACAATGTTAATCACCAAGAATAATCATATTTATATTTAAAATACTAATGGGTATGTTCGTAGTCCGCTTAACTATCTTGATTGATTCCTCTCAATTTGTACTTACGCTAACACTAATAAAATAATCTAGATTATTTTCCATAGTTAGAACCAGTAGGCTGCGACGTTAAAGAGTTTCCTTTTTTTAACTTGCTTTATAAGTTGCAAGTAGAGTTTGATTGACTTCTAAGTCATATAAATGTTATAAAATTTGATGAATGTAAGTCCAGAAGAGAATAAATTGCTTTTGCAATACCGAACTGATTGAGACGGAAAATGAATATTGGAGAAAGAAATACACTTATTTTCTTCTCGTTAAATCTTATACAGAAGAAACAAAGTTAATTTAAAGAAAAGAGCCTCTTACAAAAAAAATGTGTACTTATGTGCGCGCCTAAGAAACTATACCTCTTTGATGTAACAAGATAAAAATCTTCCTAGTAAATTTATAAATATTATATTCTAATATATTTATCCTTCGCGTTATCCTACGTTTGTAGAAAAAGCTACGCTAATAACAGAAAAAAAAGATTATATTTAATTAATTGAAAGTATTATTATAACACATTATATCCTTGACATTTGTTATAGTGTGCGCAGGCATCGTAAAAAATATTAACTAGCTTAAGGGTGTCCGTTTCTCGTGACGATCTGCACGCGCTTTGTAAAACTTTACTATATCATTTTTGCCTAACGCGTCAATAGAAGTATAATTTCAATAATTAAATTTTGACGGGGAACAAAAAAGGCTATTGCAACACTCAACACTTCAATGGCTCTCAGCAAAACCTCTCGAGTTCGATCTCTTACGATTTATTTTTAACAAACTTCTAACTATGAAGCCAGAGGATGATTTAGTTTTTTTTTATAATTTTGATTATTATATACTTAGTTTATTAAATGAATTTTGACCACACTAGATCTTATATTAAACAAAGATTAATAGAGATAATAACAATTTACGAAAATAAAATATAAATTAAATATAATAAAAATATTACCACCTCATTTATGAGGCCTTACGGCTAAGTAAGCTTGGATTTATAGATCTATTACTATTTATTACTAATGACCACTGTTAATATACCATAACATCGTGTTTTTATTTACACTACATGCTTTCATTTAATGCTGAATTTAATGCTAAATTCATCTGAAGGTGTTTTTGAGACATGAATAATGGATATAATCAAATAGCATCACTGCAAGAGAAGGAAAATTCGACAAAAAATTAAATGTCTATTTTTTTTGTTTGAGTGTGTTACGGTCGGCGAACTCCTCGCACCACTCCGTCTGGGGCGACAGAGGAGCGTAAGCACGCTCACCCGTAACCCACCCGTGACACGTCGCCTTCGTCGTTGGACCGACCACCGGAGCAAGGTGAGTTGAGGTTGAGGACGACCCCCCCCTCTCGGAGAGGACGTCGGTTTTTCCTCGCGCGGGTGACAGACTGATTCCCCGATCCAGTCACCTGCGGCCTTGGCTAGGGCGGCATCAGGCGCAGGTACTCGCGCCTGCGCCGCCCGAAATTAAATGTCTACTGGGGTTCTATCGGGCCATCAACGTACTTAACTGGACATAGGTTAATAGTAACGGCAACGCCATAATCACCAGGCAGGTGGCTTGACAATCGCAGTTGATGTTATTAGTTTACCAGGACCGATAACAGGTGATCCCTCAACCGCTTTTTACCATTCGAAAGAGGTGGTGACACTTTGTATTCCTAATACATGATCTCACTGGAAATTTAGGGCAGAAAGCTATTTTCTCAACTGTTGAGAAAGACGGCTTATCCCATTAGTGGGTCGCATATTATTTTACGAAAAAATAATAATTCTACATGTATTTACATCGATAAAAAATCAATAGAATAATGTTCGAAAATTCTATAAAAACGCACGAATAAGTAAATAAAATTGAATAATTTACGAATAGGTTTTACCACAGAGTGTCACAGGGGCGGTGATGTGAGATATCAAATTATAAGTGGTTGTATGCACATGCGCGGTGGCTGAGACCAGCCGCGGCCTCCAGTCTGCTCGACGCTCGAGAACCCCACGAACGAGCCTGCGCTATGTTCTAATCTTAACAGCGAAACTCGAATACTCGTGATTTCTTATATTAAAAAATAAATATATAGACTGTTTGCGACATGTATATTGTAACTAAAAAACTATTTTTGTTTTATTATGTGTATTCTTGAATTAAAAAAAAATGTGTTATGTGAATGTGATTAACAGTTGGAAAGAAAACTTTTAATTGCTGTTCAGCCATTCTTTCCTGTGCTTGTTATTTAATATTGTGTGGTGATGCGTCATTTGTTGTGGATCATACTGAGCACCGGCTTGATAGGTAAGATAATTTCACTTTTTAAATGAAAATATTCATTGTAATATATAGTTTTTTTTATTTATGATTAACTGAGTAATATATAAGGTAATTTAAAGATTTTTTCATATTATAAATATTTAATAATTATTTTTAAATATGTATTGTATGGTAATCGTTTAATTAATAATTGTATTAAATGAATTTTGTCCATAATTATAGATTTTATTTTAAATTTAGATTAATAGAGATAATACCTTTATTTACGAAAATGCAATACAAATTAATTAGAATAAAAACAGCAAATATGAGGAAATATATATATATATAAGTATATATTTGTGAAATTTAACGTTTTATTAATTTAGTACCATGAAGCGCATGACTCAAAAAAGATTTTAAGAGTGTCTGGATTATAATGAATACTAATTATATTTGGAAATGTAAGTATATCATTACTGACTTTTTTAATCCCCGATTCAAAAAGAGGGGTGTTATAAATTTGACGCCGATGTCTGTGGCATCGTAACTCTCAAACGAATAGACCGATTTCGATGCAGTTTTATTTCATTTGAAAGCCAGTTTCCTTGTGGTGGTTCTTAGCTATGTTTGGTTAATATTAGTCAAGCAGTGTAAGAATATCAGCTCTAAAATTATGTAATGGCGTATGATTACTCGATTGAGTGCTTTACGCGTGCCAGTATAATCTTTAAATGTCAAATAATGTACGATTCCTGTTCAACAGAACATAATACTTTTTTTATTATTTTAGTTTGTATCGGGGTTTTTAAAAATTTTCAATTTCCCTTATGCTCTACAATATTTACAATGTATACGGTACAAATATTTATATGCTCCATAATTAATATTTTCATGTCTAATATAAATATAAGCTTAAATATAAAAATATAACGATAATTGTGAACAAATACTCTTTATTTTATTACACCGGTCAATCACGTTGGTATAGGATTTTATTTCGTTTTCTTTTGTATCGATATTATCAGCATATATACAGCATATTATTTATATAGCTTCGAATACTACCAACCCTTGCTTTGCTCGTGGGTGTCGTAAAAGACGACTAAGAGCCCTAGATTGACCCGGACCAACTCCATCTGGTACCATTTGGGTCAACGATTACATTCCCAAGGAGGGTTGACGTCAGGCAGGCGGCCGGTCATAAAAGTCATTGCTGAAACTTTTTGCAATATGTCAAAATAGATGACATATTGCGTCGACCCCAAGTAATTGGGATAAGAGCAAGATGATGATGATGATACAGCATATTATTAGTCAACTTTTACGGCACCCACAGTTAAGATAGGGTTGGTGAAGTATATACTTACTCCGTCACCACTCGCAAAATGTATAATACTATCTATACCAATAAATAAAATTGGAGTGTCTGTTTGTAATGTCAAAATAATAGGCTTTTTTCATGCTCACACGGTTATTTGCACGACACCTATGCCTAAAATAGCAATTAAAAAATTTTTGTCTGTCTGTCTGTTTGTTCCGGGTAATCTTCAAAACGGCTGGACCGATTTCGAAAATTCTTTCACCAATGGAAAGCTATAATATCAGGGCGTAAACTAGGCTATATTTTATCCCGATATTCTCACGGGAACGGGAACTACGTGGGTAAAACGACTATAACCTATAATCGAAGCGAAGCGAGGGCGGGTTGCTAGTAGTGTAATACGAACGTAGTCACGTAATGTATGAAATTTACCAAAGTATTAGCTACAATGTACAGTAATGAAATAGGTTATTCATCTCACAGAAGTACTGAATGGAGACTTGTGTTAAATCATGAATAGGACGGCGCTAACTCTCATTACCTATATCTATATACGTTTTTTTAATATACTCGTAGTTAGCGTCTATATTGTCAGAACCAAGCTGTATAATAGATCAATAATGATTTCTGATGTTTACGCGAGTATTATACATTTTAAATAAAACTACTTTACGGATTTTATCGCGTTTGTAGTAATTTTCTGCAGAAAATTTTCTGCAGAAAATTTTCTGCAGTAACGATGACTTGTTGGACGTGAGACATCTTAGTCCACCCGTGATCATGAACGCTGTAAAGTGTTCGAAACGTCGGGTAATCAAAAATCAAATACAAACGCGATAAAATCCGTAAAGTAGTTTTATTTATAATAGATCAATTTTCCTCTTATAGGGACGGAGGCTCGAGCCCAGCAATGGGACGTGTATGAGTTGAGACGACTATGTATGTTAGAGCATTTAGTATAAAAAATTAAGAAGTTAATCTGTCACTTCAATATATATTTCTAGAATAGCTTTATTAACTAATAAGAGTAGTTGAGACACTACTTCGTGTAGCGATGGTGTAAAAATATATTGGTCATAAACTTTTATTTTTTTATGGGTATTGTAAAAAATGACTTAGGGATTTAAGCTAAGAATACCCATTACAAAAGAAAGAAATTATAAAGTCTATGAGACATATACGACTCGTATAGGTCGTATAAGGACTGAGAAGAAGATAAAGAAGGGATATTAATACCGGCTATTTTTATGAAGGATTCATGATTCATTGCCCATGTGGTGAGGGCATAAGAATACAATTATCGCCTCCCCTTATTTCTCGTAGGCATTGTAAATATTAGCTAAGACTTTCACCGGAGGAGGGGTGTGGCTCTTTCCTGTGAAACGTAGAACACTTCAATATGATCGCCAATTCACCTGCCAAGCGTGGCGATTACACCACTATCTATTTATGAGGGAGATATATGTCCAGCAGTGGATAACAAATGTCAAATTATGATTGCTATCATAAATATAATAATTTTATTAACAACGAAGTTATAGGGTTGAAAATAGCCTGAATTGTTTCGAGAAAAGATTTTAAGGCAGTGTCGCTGTTTTGTTCAACTTGGCGGGGGCACTGCCGTGCCCCCAGACAGATATTTCTATTGGACTGGATTTTATTTACGAACGTTAAAGGACGTAAAGTACGCATAAAACTCGGAACAATTATTTGCGGCTCGTATAATTTTTTTGCTATCTCGTTGGTCCAGCGGGACACGAATCCAATTATCGAATTTAAAACTATAGGTCTCCTAGGACCTAGGCTCCTTTGTTGTACAAAAATAGGACCTTTATTTACATTGTATGTATATTTCCATAATATCACAATAATTGTCAATAGCAATCTCAAATTGTATTGTAGAATGGTAGATTCGCATTGCGTATACATAAACGTGACATGATGTAATTTTAAAACTTCTCTTTAAACCTTTACGGATAGAAAAATAGGTAAAATGGAGAGAGTGTGTCATACGGACATACGATACAAGCGAATTTTTTGTAGTATAATAGAAGATTTTAATTATTCTTCATAATATTTGAAGAGTATAAATTGTTTTTGGGTAGTCTGTTAACAGTTTAGTTAGGTAGATTCAATTTCGAGAAATAGATCAGCTGGCGAAGCCAATTCATCTGGGCAACATTCAGGAAACTCAAAAGGATCATCCGTCATACCTCAGTCTACGTTTTATTTTTTTTGTTTGAATATTGTTGTTAGCCGCTGATGGCTGTGACAACTTTACCCGGACTGTTATGTGAGTGCTGAAGGATCTCAACCCGATAAAGTTAAGCGACTGGTGTCGAGCGTACCTTCTGTGGGGTATGTACCTCGGCTCCGAAGATCGCTTTTAAAGTGAGCAGTCCGACGTTTATGATTTTACCGCGGCATGATTTTCGTCCTCGGTAGTGAGGGTCGAATCATGGATATTTACATGTCAGGGCCGCGTGGGCTGTGTATGCCTCGATCTGGACGAGCGCAGTGTCTGAAAGCACAAGTCTACAACCAGAGTGTGTTATCAGTGATAACCTTAGTCTCTAACTGTATATAACTGAAGTCCAAGTTGCTCAGCGTGCTATAGAGCGGGCTATGCTCGGGATAGAATCCGAAATACGTAACTCTGTTGAAAGATTGATGTAACTGACATAGTGTAAAAAATTAACACGCTGAAATGGCAATCGGCAAGCCACATCACTCAACGAATTGACAATGACTGGAGGAAATAGATTCTTAAGTGACCCACATATCGGATAACGAAGAATAGAACGCCCTCTAGCAGGTGGAACGACGACTTGTTGAAACTTGTTGGACGTCGTTTTATGCGGAAGGTACAGGACCGCAATTTGTGGCGAAGTATAAGGGAGGCCTATATCTAGCAGTGGCCAGCGAAAGGCTGAATGATGATAATAATAATGGATTGTGTTTATTATTTTTATATAGAAAATTATGAAAACGAGGAGCGTCGTTCTTCTATAGTTTGAGAGAAAAGGGCTTAAGTGACTGATGTGAAGCCTACTTATATTGATTACAAACTTTTAAGTTGCCATTGTGAAAAAAAAACGTATTAATAGCAAAGAGGTTGTTGATTAAAATTTTGCGGCAAACAAAAGCGTCCCTTCAAAAATGTTAATTTTCTATGGACGAATATTACACCAAACCTCCGAGACTCAGCATAGTAGATCGCTATTTAAACCATTACATTATCACTTATTAATGGTATTATAATACCCGCTTGTTATATGTTACGCAACTATTCGTTATATGAGTTTACAATGATGTCTCTTAACGACGGGTTATATACGAGATAACCTATTATATCTTATTTACTACCGAAAGGGATCAGTTGCGAACATTGTTTTCGCCTTTAATTTATATTACTATTATTGCTATGAATATTCATTTTATCTCAGCTCATAATTATACGTTTCGCTGCAGTGTTTAAGTCTTGTACATAATAGGAGGGAAATGGATCTACTATCCCACTTAGTCAGACGGATTGGTATTGGGTTTTATTTTAAGTTTTCCTTCTTTTGCATAGATCATCATCATCATCTCAGCTTATAAGCGCCCTACTGTTAAATTCCAGCCTACTCCTTCACAATTGGAGAGAAATTAATTTATTATAACCATGGTATGTATAGGATTTTGTTTCGGGCTTTCCTTCTCTGACATAGATAAATTACATTTTTTTTTATTGCATAGTGGCAAACGAGCAAACAGTACACCTGATGGTAAGTATTGCTGCCGCTCATGGACCTTTACAAGGCCGCTGCCTACCGCGAAGAAAGTGTGAATGCGTGAAGTGAGGCTCGGTGATACCAAGGGCACCACCAAAACCCTCCACACGCAAACACTCTCAAAAAGTTGGGCTTCCTGCTCTCTCGCTCACCGAACGAAGCGTAGTAACAAATTGCTACTACTCAGACGTCGATTTTCTGCGAGAGTGTGGTACTGCCCCGGACGGACCGGCCCGCGGCTGTAGACAGATAACTGTCGACAGTGTGGTCCTACCACTCGGAAACATGTATATTTTATCCCTTACTCGTCTATTAGGACATCCATAGATAGCATTAGGAGTGGTAAACATTATTCCTATTCCGTCATCACACAGTAAGATAGCAATATCTGGTTGACCGAGCTTCGCTCGGAATATTTTTGTTGTATTTTTATCGAATTTATTTAGATATATATTAATAAAAAATAAAAATTAACTAATGAAAAAAATATAAAAAAATACAAAAAAGAGAATAATAATAACACCGAATGACAAAACAATACTACAACTACTAACAACATTTTCTATAAATAAAACCTAGCTAGATCGATTTTTGGCCTCGAAACCCCTGGTATGCCAAGTTTCATCAAAATCGTTGGTGCCGTTTCTGAGATCCTGAATATATATATATATACAAGAATTGCCCGTTTAAAGATATAAGATATTATATCCCTAAATCGTCTTTTGCGACAATCATAGTACAATAGGGAAGATGATGAATCTTATTTTTGAGTACGAAAGTGTTCAAATACTAGAGCATAATCCATATATCAGTTTGACGTCCACTGTTGGACATAATCTTCCGCACTCAGAATGGTTCGGTACCAATAGTCTCCCCTTGTTTTCTGCGGCCTTTACCTAAAACTCATGGAATAACGGAGTCGATGTGGTTAGTGGCCGTTATCTTTGTAATCCTTATATTATCCGGGTAGTGACGGAATAAGAATAAAATTCTCCAATCTCTTTCTTGTCTTTAAGTGTCATAAAAGACGGTTAAGGAATATAATTTTCCGACAGAAAACGAAGGAATACGTGAAGTACAGCCGTCTGACCATTAAACTATCCCGTTTGAACCGCTGATATAGTAGTGGGTCAATGATGCGAACTGCCTTCAACTGGAACAGGACAGTACTCAATAGTGGCACGTTTATAGACAGAGGAAGGAGACGAAGAATCTATACCAATAAATAAAATTGGAGTGTCTGTTTGTAATGTCAAAATAATAGGCTTTTTTCATGCTCAAACGGTTATTTGCACGACACCTATGCCTAAAATACAGATTAAAAAATTTTTGTCTGTCTGTCTGTTTGTTCCGGGTAATCTTCAAAACGATTGGACCGATTTCAAAAATTCTTTCACCAATGGAAAGCTATATATATTTATAATATCAGGGCGTAAACTAGGCTATATTTTATCCCGGTATTCCGGTATTGAACGGGAACTACGCGGGTAAAACGACTAAAACCGAAGCGAAGCGAGGGCGGGTTGCTAGTCTTGCTATATAGAAGAGATTCGAATTCAATAGTGATACATAATTTGAGGTATATAAGCTGAGATATATGTGACGTTGAACTAAAATTCCGAAAATGGGCAAATCGCCTAATAGGCGATCTAAAGGTTTCTATTAGTTTTTTCATGAGACGTTAAAACACCCTTACTAATATTATAAATGCAAACGTAAATTTGTTTATTACGCTTTTACGCTTAAACCACCGAACCAATTTCAAAAATTCTATCACCAATGCAAACTAAACTCATTTGCAAAAAAAACGGGCACCTAAGCAATGAACCATTTCAAATGTTAATATTTCTTTGTTTGATAATTATAGGTAGTTTTATCCACACAATTTGCTAAATTAATAAGAAAATAATCGTTTTCATCAGTATTTCATAAAATTTAGATACAATTTATGGGAAATAATGCTAAACCTCGCTAGTAGTGTATATTCGCTAGTAGTGCATATGCTCATGAAGTAAAAATAAAAAAGTTTTTTTGTTTGTTTTTCTTTAATAAAGTAAAAGCAGATAAATGTTTAGTATCGAGTGTGCCCTCTAGCTAAAATCACAGCTTGAATTCGTCTGGGCATGCTAGCGAGTATATCCCGGATACTTGCTTGCGGAATACGTTCCCACTCCGCAGTAATCACATTCTTCAGCTCTCTGATGGTCTGCGGAGCCGGGTGTACTGATCTCACACGCCGTTTCAGAACGTCCCAGACATGCTCTATGGGATTGAGGTCGGGACTTCGAGCTGGCCAATCCAAACGACGAATGCCGACCTCTTGCACATACGCATTAACATCGCGGGATCGGTGGGCGCGAGCATTGTCGTCCATAAAAATCGAGTCTTCACCTAGAGCGGCCAATGCGGGTTGTGCATGAGAAATTAGAACTTCCGTTATGTATCGATGCCCAGTCAGTGAGCCGTTTTCAATGAAGACTAACTCTGTACGATCCATTGAATTTATTCCTGCCCAAAACATAACAGAGCCCCCACCATAAGGTGTGATTTCTTCGAAACATGCCTCTGCAAAGCGTTCTCCTTGTCTTCTTAGCACTCGCCGACGTCGATCTTCACCGAACAGAGATATCCTGGCTTCATCAGAGAACAAAACCCTATTCCAATCGTCTTGAGTCCATGATTCACAATTTCTAGCGAACCTAAGCCTGTGAACTCTGTGCTCACGGAGTAATTTGGGGCCGCGGGCCGGGCGGTGACTGCGTATATTGGCAGCGAGAAGCCTCCTCCTGACCGTCCATAGACTAATATGCACATTTCTTACTTCTTGGAGGTTGTTCTTAAGATCCACATACGAAGATTTGCGATTTCTCAATGCGCGACTCACAAGAAAACGATCATCCCGTGGTTGGGTACATGGTTTTCTTCCAGAACCAGGCCTTCTCTCGACGGAACCAGTCTCCTGATATCGCTACCAGGTCCTTTGGACTGTCGAGCGACTAACATTTAGCCTCCTAGCCACGAAACATTGGCTGCAACCCTCTTCAAGCAGCGCGATAATTTTGGTAGCTTTTACCACTTTATCTACCATTTTTGATACAGCCAAACAGCATTAAATAAAGCTTTGACAGTCAAGGATATGAAATTAATCGATAAAAATTGAATAAAAGTTATGAAAGTCGATGTTAACTTCTGGAACTTCGCGCCAAAAATGTAGGATAAAAAGGGGTTTTCTGTAAAAATGAACATCAAATGAAAAATTGAATTTAGAACGTACTTTTTTAAATACCACAGCATTTTTAAAACCGGCCAGTAACGTGTACAAACGATTGAAACCTTTTTGGTATTGTATCTTTTTAAATATGAATGAAAATCAAAACCGCCCGTTTTTTTTGCAAATGAGTTTATAATATTAGGGAGTAACATAGGCTATATTTTATACGGGAACAGAAACTAAGCAGGTAATGCGACTGAAACCGAAGCGTAGTTGCGGGTTGCTAGTAAATTTATAAAAACAAAATTGATTCAAACAGATAGACAAAGACTGAGAAACGTTGAGTTTTATCATATACTAGCAACCCGCCCTCGCTTCGCTTCGGTTTCTGTCGCCTTATCTCCGTAGTTCCCGTTCCCGTGGGAATACTGGAATAAAATATAGCCTAGTTTACTCCCTGATATTATAGCTTTCCATTGTGAAATAATTTTTTAAATTAAAGATACCCAGTATTAAAGATTACCCGGAACAAACAGACAGACAAAAAAAATATAAAGTGATTTTTAGGCATATGTATAGTGCAAATAACCGTGTGAGCATGAAAAAGGTTTATTATTTTGACATTACAAACAGACACTCCAATTTTATTTATTGGTATAGACATGGAAGAATGACGCAAGATTTTGTTATAATTCTCTTATTACACGGAAAACCTTTCAACCGTAGAAATTCAACGTAGCTCATTATAAATATAATGAATTCTCTTTTGCGGGCTTCCTTTAGTGCCAACCAGATTGAATCGTTGGCGACCTTTTACATTGTTAATTATGCTTATTAGAACATTTGAAATAGCGTGTTAATTAATATTAAAATTTTGTTTGCAAGGTGAAGGTTTATGATGGAAATATATTTTTTCTTTCGTTTAGGTATTGTGTAAAACAATTTATTTACAACATACCTCCCATTTTTCCGTGTGGTGACGGAGTAAGAATACAATTCATCGCTCCCTCTCTTGTCCATGGATATCGTAAAAGACGACTAAGGGATACAATACGCATATAACATCTATGCAAGAGAAGGAAAACTCGAAGCAAAACCCTATACTAACCTGTCTGACTAGCATTAGTATTAGTAAGGTCAATTTTCCTCCCATTGCGGAAGGGCTCGAGCCCAACAGTAGGACGTACGTGGGCTGCGACGATGATAACGATGATACATTCCATTGTCGCCTCCTGCGCTCTACGAATATCCTCCACATCAGAAAGTAAAATTACTTTATCTCTTCACACAGTTACTTCTTTCTTTTTTATATTCCATAATTTTCGTTCTATTACAAGCTTCGTACATAATCTCTAGTTCTCTTCTAGTAGGTCTACACTGCTGACAGGTATAGGTACAGGCACAGGTACAGGTACTGATATAGGGACAGGTACAGGTATAAGTACAGGCACAGGTACAGGTACTGATATAGGGACAGGTACAGGTATAGGTACAGGCACAGGTACAGGCACAGGTACAGGCACAGGTACAGGTACTGATATAGGGACAGGTACAGGTATAAGTACAGGCACAGGTACAGGTACTGATATAGGGACAGGTACAGGTATAGGTACAGGCACAGGTACAGGCACAGGTACAGGCACAGGTACAGGTACTGATATAGGGACAGGTACAGGTATAAGTACAGGCACAGGTACAGGTACTGATATAGGGACAGGTACAGGTATAGGTACAGGCACAGGTACAGGCACAGGTACAGGTACTGATATAGGGACAGGTACAGGTATAAGTACAGGCACAGGTACAGGTACTGATATAGGGACAGGTACAGGTATAGGTACAGGCACAGGTACAGGCACAGGTACAGGTACTGATATAGGGACAGGTATAGGTACAGGCACAAGTATAGGTATATATACAGACACAGGTACAGATACAGGCACAGGTACAGGTACAGGCTGCTGATAGGCCTGTAGCCATAAATAAGTCGTCTCGTCTTGTCATCGTCTCAGCTCATACACGTCCCCCTGTTAGGCTCGAGTCTCCTCCTTCATAAGAGGGAAATTGACCTACTATACGATGCTAATCAGACGTGTTGGTATAGAGATTTTATTTTGATTGCCTTCTCCTGCACAGATGTTATATGAATATTATATCGTTTAGTAGTCTTTTACGATATGCACGGGCAAGACAAGGAGTGGTGTACTGTATTTTTACTTCATCACGGATAAATTGGTCTCACCGCCTGGCGCGTCGACGCCCGCCGAGACGTCATCGCCCGTTGGGTAGTCCGGCTGGAGAGGCCTCGGTTCGGGGTGCGAACCGTGGAGGCCTTCCGGCCGGTGCTGATGCAGTGGTTGGAGAGGCGGCACGGGGTGCTCTCCTTCCGACTGGTGCAGGTTTTGACGGGGCATGGGTGCTTCGCCAAATACCTGCACAAGGTCGTTAGGAGGGAGAGTACACCGTCCTGCCACCACTGCGATTGCGACGAGGACACGGCGCGCCATACGCTCGAGGCCTGCGGGGCTTGGGCAGTGCAGCGCTGTGAACTCGTCGCAATCATCGGTACGGACCTGACGCTGCCGGCTATCGCTAGGGCGATGGTTGACAGCGTCGGGAATTGGGACGCGGTCGCAGCCTTCTGCGAGACAGTGATCTCGCGGAAGGAGGCGGCGGATCGCCTGCGTGAGGAGCGCAGCCTCGATGAGGAGATCCGCCGCCGGCGACTGGGGCGGCGCAGGCGCAACTATCTGCGCCTCATGCCGCCCTAGCCGAGGCCGCGGGTGACGTGACCGGGGATTAGTCCGTCACCCGCCGAGAGGCCGACCGCGTGAGGAAAGACCGACGTCCTCCCCGAGGGGGGGACGTCGGTCGATGGGAGGGTACCCCAACAGGGGGTATTCCGTCGGGCCGACCACTGACGACAAGTTAACGCTGCTCCAGTGGTCGGCCCAACGACGAAGGCGACGTGGTTTTCGGGTGGGTCGCGGGAGTTGCGTGCTTAAGCCCCTCTGTCGCCCCGGACGGAGTGGTGCGGAGGCGCGCCAACCGCGGCCCACCCACACAAAAAAAAAAAAAACGGATAAATTGGTCAGTTTATTTGAAATAGTACTACACTTTCTAAGAACATCATCTTCTACGCGGTGTCAACAATTTGCGCTCAGCCTGGTGAGCACGATAACCTAAACCTCACATTAAGGTAGACAAGTGGATGTGCATCTGAATGGTAGTTAATACTTAGAGGTAGGCTGCTTGATTTTTTACTACCGAAGTCTGATGTAGAACAGTCCAATTTGCATCAAACTGATTATCGATATGGTGAAATGCCGTTTTAATATGGAAGAAGTCCGAGTCCAAAAGTGGGACTTATATGAGCTGGAAAAAATGAAGAGAAAATAAATAATAAATTAATGAAAAAGTCATTTTTTTTTAAATAATAATAAAGAAGGAAAAACCAAGGATTGAACTGGGGCTGTTCGGATTAAGCGGCTGCTTGATTTCCCAACTGAGCTATTTTTATTCTTGTTAGCGGTACCCAAATTTACCTTAACATTCTAATTATATTTCTTATTGCCTGAATACCTTGACAAAATAAAGTTTCCTATAAATGAAACTTAGCTAGATCCATTTATCATCTCCGAAACATTTCATGGAGATCGTTGGAGCCGTTACCTAAACTCTGGATATATTACTACGATTGTGACATTCTATGTTCAAATCCTCAGATACACTGAAAATATTATATTGCTGACGATTTCCACATTTTTATAGATTTTCGAATATTTGTCGGTGAAATTCACAACTTGACATTTGGAACTCAGGCTTTTTAAACTATATGTGTTTACACATCACTCACTTATTTCGGGATTAGAGACATGGGACTGTAAAAATAATATTTCTGTATATTCAAAATGCATTTAGTATATCGCAATACGTAAGCGATTAAACAAAGACGCGTAAACTATGTTCATGCTATATAAATAAAAATGAATCAGCAAAATCAACTGTACCAAATAGGATATTTTATTTTTTCTGTGTTTATTATTTTATAGAATATATTGACACGGTTTGTATGGAAGAAAATTAAAGGCAGTATTTTTTTTAATCAGTAGGTGTCATGAAAATGGCACCCAGATCTCACGTATATGGCGCATCCAATGACCATATAAATCACGATCTGGGAGAATGCCGCACTTGGTTTTCATAACAGAATGACGATAATTAACAGAGTGACGATAATTGAAAACCTTTTGCTGCCAGCTGTAATCAATAAAATGCTCGGCAGTGATGGGTACTGGTCAGCCATCGCTTTTGACGAAGTCATGATAGCGCAGAAGGAACCCGTGGGACAGGACCGAGAAGAAGACGTTCACGCCGATTTGATCCATAGACTATATCTGTCTCTATTCTCCATCATAAGAACCTGTATATTGGTCCTGAACATTACGCTTTTACTTGTCATCAGTGGTCGGCCCGACGGAATACCCCCTAGTGGGGTACCCTCCCATCGACCGACGTCCCCCCCTCGGGGAGGACGTCTGTCTTTCCTCACGCGGTCGGCCTCTCGGCGGGTGACGGACTAATTCCCCGGTCACGTCTCCCGCGGCCTTGGCTAGGGCGGCATGACGCGAAGGTAATCGCGCCTACTCCGCCCCAGTCGCCGGTGGCGGGTCGCTTCGTCGAGGCTGCGCTCCTCGCGCGCGTGACCCACCGCCTCCTTCTGCGAGATCACTGCCTCGCAGAAGGCTGCGACCGCGTCCCAGTTCCTAACGCTCCTGGACATTACGCTAGTCTATATGCCGAAAAGGTGATCCTTTGGCACCCCACAACAGACGAGGAAGTAATGTCTCTGTTGGTTTTAATTTGTATTTTAATGCTATCCTGTGTCGGTGTGTCCTACGTACCCATAGCAAGAGCTATGGCCCTTGATGTGCATGGGTAAATTTAATCCGCGTGGCATATTAAGATATTGTACCTCTCGTTATAGAGGAGACCCGTACTCAATAATGGGACATATATGGCACAAAAAATGAATAATTAACAACCAGATTCAGAAGAATAAATCGTGAATCACAAAGAAAATCTACAATTTTTTTTTTGGGGGTGGGTTGCGGTCACCGCGCTCCTCGCACCACTCCGTCCGGGGCGACAGAGGGGTGTAAGCACGCACACCCGCAACCCACCCACGATGCACGTCGCCTTCGTCGTTGGGCCGACCACCGGAGCAGGGTTACTTGTCATCAGTGGTCGGCCCGACGGAATAAAGAAAATTTACAATACGCAATATTGTTGCAAAAAGTTGCTAAGGAGACTACTGTGTACATTTTTGTATTTAATCATTATCTGAGAATTAGCTTTGAGGTTTACTTCATCTATGTATACCTAAGCCCATTGATGATCATTGTTCAATACATACTTTCCCAAGAGGGATAAAACCATAATTGTTATATTTGACGAGCGGGTTGGTGATCCAAATTGCAACAGCAATTTGGATCACCAATTTTTCAACAAAATAGGTTATAATTAAATTTTCTTGGGATGATGAAATAAGAATACTATTTCCCACCCTTACCTTACCCTTATGTATTGTAAGAGACTACTAACAGTTGTAATATGCATACAACTTCTATTCAAGAGATGGAAAACTTGAAATAGAATCCGATACCAACATGTCTGACGAGCGTGGTATAGTAGATGAATACCCTTCTTATTTTCGAGGAGACTCGAGCTTAGAACTGAGATATACTCGTACATAAGCTGAAATGACGATGATGATAATGAGGTTATAATTCAATGGGAATAGGTTGCTATCCATTTTTCTGGTGACACCATCACTACTTTTTACAACTACCACGAAAGGTGGTGACACTTTGTTTTCCTAAACCGTCAACATTTGTGGGGTTTGAACGTGATTATTAAATATCTATTTTCTGTGTCTACGAGGAGAGGGTTGTTGTGATCGTCGAGTGTCATTACGAAGGGCTATTTTTACTCTATAACTATAGAAAATGTTATTTTGTAGCTGTTTTTAGCTAATCAATACAATGACATAAAATGTCAATAGAATAGGGATTTAAATTTCGCCATCGCGGTCAAGAGTGACAATAGCTCAGTTGGGAAGTTATCCAGTCGCATTCAAACAGCGTGAGATCGAATCTCGGTGTTATTATTATTCTCTTTTTGTAATGTTTGATATTTTTTTCATTATTTGATCATTATTATTTTTTACTAGCAACCCGCCCTCGCTTCGCTTCGGTTTCTCTCGCCTTATCCCCGTAGTTCCCGTTCTCGTGGGCATACCGTGATAAAATATAGCCTAGTTTACTCCCTGATATTATAGCTTGCCATTGGTGAAAGAATTTTTGAAATCGGTCCTGCCGTTTTGAAGATTACCCGGAACAAATAGACAGACAGACAGACAAAAATAATATAAAACGTATTTTAGGCATAGGTATAGTGCAAGTAACCGTGTGAGCATGAAAAAAGTCTATTATTTTGATATTACAAACAGACACTCCAATTTTATTTATTGGTATAGATAAATATATTTCTAAATAAGTTCGTCAAAAATACAATTCACGAAAAAATTATACCAAGCAAAGCTCGGTCAACCAGATATTAACTTTAATTTACGATGAAATATAATTAAAATTATGATCTTGAACTTGGACAAGATAAACCCTTTATTTAATAATGGTAATAATAACATATTTATCTGAAGGCATCACAATGAAGCTAGTAATTAAACCTTTCCTTTATACTTAACCAAAACAATATATACATAATTTGATAAAAAGAGAGACGAAACAACTTAATTAAAAAGCCAAGCTCACTGAGATGCGCCTCATTCTATAAGCGTAGGCTGCGTTCAATTCTGTTTATAGACTGTTTGAAGTATTTAAGAAAAGACATTTTAAGAGTAGTAGGACCACACTGTCGACAGTTATCTGTCTACAGCCGCGGGCCGGTCCGTCCGGGGCAGTACCTCGCAGAAAATCGACGTCTGAGTAATAGCGATTTGTTACTGCGCTTCGTTCGGTGAGCGAGAGATCCGGAAGCCCAACTTTCTGAGGGTGTTTGGTGTGGAGGGTTTTGGTGGTGCCCTTTGTATCACCAAGCCTCAATGCACGCATTCACACTCCCTTCACTTTCTTCGCGGTATGCAGCGACCCTGTAAAGGTCCATGAGCGGCAGCAACACTTAGCACCAGGTGTACTGTTTGCTCGTTTGCCTTCGTTTGCAATAAAAAAAAAATAAAATAAAAATATGTTTCTTGTAATATAATTATTTAACGTATTATTATGTATGGTGGTGCTTACGAGTACTACCAAAATTTACATTTCTCATGGCTATCGTAAGAGATGACTAAGACCTTTATATCGACTTGTGCCAACTTCATCCTAAATCAACAATTATATTACCTAGGAGGTGAAGTCAGGTAGGCGGCCGGTTATAAAACTATTGCCAACTAGCTGATTCGGCGACCTTCGTGCCGTCTAACAGTCGATTCTTTAATGTTTTCGTTTTTTTTTTGTACTTATTCTGCTATTTGGGACACCGGGTCAGCTAGTAAGAAAAAAAAAATGAAGTTAATAAGTCAACAATGTAATAGTTACAATGTGAGCTAAATGTAAATTCGTCATTATTATCGTGTGATACTACAAAACGAACATTTTAATCGACGATTGTAAATATTTAACGTGCCCCATGATTTTAATTTAGTCTAATCAATGCATATGTTTAAAATTTGTATATTTCGAAAACATCATCTTTGACATACATTAATCTATAATACATTGCATTTTTAGGAATTTATATGAGCATAGATATTTCCACAAAGTGAGTAGGTTATGAGATGCTTTATTTCGAAAATGTGACAATGTGTACATATTGGTATGGGTAACCTAAAGCTCTTAATGGAAAAATATTTTGATTCTATTTACAGCTATTAACTTGGCTTAAATTTTTTCAAAAAACCAGTTACAAGAAATGCTTTTAACGAAATGTAAAATAATATAGGCTTTAAATTGTTGATTACATTTATTGATTTAAAACTTGATATGCTAGGCCTTTTAGATGTGAAACATCTATAGGCGAGGGTGAACCTGATCGTTGGCGTGTCGTTAACGCCACGCTTCGATATATACATTTGTGTAACGAAACCATAACCTGTTTTAGAATTTTGTACAACGGCATCTAGTGAGCTGAAAATAAATTATTAACTTAAACACATACCTATGTTGTATGCTAATAAAAATAAATATTTATTGAATAAAAATCATAATTTTCTGGTACAAAAATCGTAATTTTTATCGATACTTTATGCCATAGTAGTTCCTTTCGTAATCTGTTCTTTTATGCATATACTTGTACAAAATAATTTCGATGTTTCACATTTGCCAGGCGTCCTGTGCGAAGGCTCTCTTTTTTTAATAACACTTATTCATGAAAAGACCACATGAGACGGGAATCGAATCACAAGTTATTATTCATTATCATTATTATCATCCTGGTCTTATCCCAATAACTTAAGATAGACTCAATATGTACTCTTCTTTCATAGTAAATATTGCAAAAGTTAGGTAATATTGAAAAAAAAACCATTTTTACGGAATTTATCGTGTTTCTATTTGATTGCTCGACGTTTCGAGCACGTTCGTGTGGACTAAGATATCTCACCTCCAAATTATTATAGAGATTTATGTGTACACGCTACAGAATTAATTATTAAAGTAATATAAAAATCAAAGTTTAATAACTAATTCTGTTGCGTTTACATATAAATACATATAGTCCACCCATGACCATGAATACTGTGAAGTGTTCGAAACGTTGGGCAATCAAAAATCAAATACAATCGCGATAAAATCCATTAAAATAGTTTTATTTATAACTAGCAACCCGCCCTCGCTTCGCTTCGGTTCACGTGGGATTATTGAGATAAAATATAGCCTATGTTACTCCCTGATATTATAGCTTTCTATTGCTGAAAGAATTTTTGAAATCGGTTCGGTGGTTAAAGCGTGAAATAATATTATTATAAAAATAATATTAGTAAGGATGTGTAATACACAGACATTATTAATTAAACTATTTTTAATACCAGAAGTCATTACTGTCCTACGCAATGTAGGACGCCCCCCCACTAGATGGACCGACGACCTGGTGAAGGTTGCTGGGCGGTGTTGGATGCAGGCGGCACAGGACCGCACTTTGTGGCGTAACATGAGGGAGGCCTACGTCCAGCAGTGGACGGCGATAAACTGAAATGATGATGAATGAAGTTATTACTGGTAATACTTTTACGACCAGCCGCCTGCCTAACGACAAATCTTCTGGGCAATGAAATTATTGACCAGCGGGATCAGATGGAGCTAACGCAGCTCGATTAAAAGCTCTTCATTGTTATTTATTACAAAATAATATTATTATTAAATTATTAATTTTATTGTTGAGTCTAATAACATTGGGACAAGTTTAAACTATAATATGTCGTCATCTCTTCCTACATACATCCTTACTATTATTATAAATGCGAAAGAAAGTTTGTTTGTTTGTTACACTTTCACGCTTAAACCACCGAACTGATTTCAAAAATTCTTTCTCTAATTGACAGCTATAATATCAAGGAGTAACATAGGCTATGTTTTATTCCGGTGTTCCCACGGGAACGGGAATAACGCGGTTAAGGCGACTGATACCGAAGCAAAGCGAAGGTGGGTTGCTAGTATTTATTAAAGACCACTACAATACGCAAATCGATAATATTGATGCAAACAGTTAAAATTCATTATAACCTGTTCTTTCATTGAGGTATATAAATCCAATTTTCCATTAGGAAGAGAGTCATTCTTAGCAGTCAAATATGAGCTACATATCACCCGAAGAACAAATTAGGAAGTTTGTAATTTACAATGGCGTCAGACCAAGTACCTACTGATGAGTTATAAGTCACATCGAACTGTGATAAACAATCGGCACAGGGCTAATTAAAAGGCCTAGAGATAGGCCCAACATAATGAAATCTTGGTAATAGTTATTCTACCCGTATGATGTCAGGTTAAGAATACAATGTCATCACCCCTTACTATAACATTCTTTACTTATGTGGGTAGACAATCTGCTAAAGCTTTAATTTTTATATTAGTAGATTAAACAGTGGGATGGACTTCAAAAACTTATAGCAATAATTGCGATAGTGAATGTGTTTGCTAAGCATGACAATTATGTTATTATTCGCTCTTGTTGAGATCCATGTCTAACAGGGAACGCTAATAGACTGATTGATGAATGTATACATTATTTATTTACTTATGTTTGCATAATATTATCAGAGGCATCACAGCTTATATATAATCCAGTGATAGACTACTTTGCCTTTCGAGGTCTCCTTCTTTTGTATAGGTGTTATCTGCCTACTACTACTTACTGCCTACCCTTACTCGCTTTTAATTACACTTATACACACTACAAGGGGGTTGGGCATTTTATTTTTACTCCGTTACCACACGAAAATGTATAATTTATCGGGTTAATTAAATTTTTGAGCGAAATTTATAATTAGCGTTTCTTTAAATTGCTAATATTAGTAACGATTTTATTATTTTATCAAAATTTAATTTTGAAACACTGAACTTATTTTTTACTAGTAACCTGCCCTCGCTTCGCTTCGTTTTCAGTCGCCTTACCCGCATAGTTCCCGTTCCCGTGGGAATACCGGGATAAAATGTAGTATAAGTTACTCCTTATATAGACAGCTACCTAGTAGTAAAATATTATCAAAATCGGTCCCAGCTGTTTTGAAGATTACATCAAACAAACAGACAAATAGACAGATAGACTGAAAGACAGATAGACAGACAGACAGACCGAGAAAAAAAAATAAACTGTATTTTAGGCATAGGTGTCGTGCAAATAATTGAGTGAACGTGAAAAAGCGCAGTATTTTGACATTACACACAGACACTTCAATTTTATTTATTTGTATAGATATACCTACTGTATTATTTATAAATTAGGAAAGAGCAAATTGTGTACGCAAGGATGATTTCTCTTTGTTCATTCATCAGTATCAAAGTTTCCGAATGAAAAACGATAACGATAACCACGGTTTTTTTAGCAATGTTTTTATATCATTATACTGAATAATTTTTACTTTACAGATGACCTAGTCGTTAATATACCTGTCTAATATCTCAGTATCATGGTTCGATTCCCCAGTATCACAATATTTTTTCTGATCCACAAATTGTTCATTTTCGAGTCGGGATATACTTCGCCTTCATTGTAACATCTTCGTGGCAAAAGCATAGTTCTAAATATTAGTAAGGTCCTTCGTAGTGCTGTGAACTGTTTTTAAGAATAAGAGTGCCAGCATAATATAGATTAATAACCAATTAACTTGAACAGTTTGAGGTATTAAATTAAATCTTTAAAGTATTTTATCATCGTCTATATTATTTATATCGTGGTATCTTTTTTGTGGCAGGCTATGGTCTGGACATACCTCGCCCAACTTGTTCGGGGCGATGGATGGATGACTTGCGACCTCTACCGTTATCCCTCTCCACCTACATTGGGTCGACCACTATTACCGATTCCTTGACATCCGTGGCCGTCCCGGCGGTTTACTATTACGGGTATCGTCCGTCGATTCCCCGATGCCCCGACAAGTTACCGGGGTATCACCCTCTGCACGTGGCGGACTAATTCCCGGTTCCTCTATCCATGACCTCGGCTAGGGCGGCATCATCGTGGTATCCTACTCTTTTTTTAAAACTGCAATCTTTATTCCTGAAATAACTAGTCCTTATGTCTGTTATGTATTAAGTAACATAGTAGCTGTGTGTTGACAGATTAAAAATACAATCAGTATTACCATATTTCTATAACAATCATCCACCATCAAAATTTTTCTAGGCGTTGCAAAAACCGGCTTAGAGATCACCAGGATAATGGACATTAAAACCCTTCTGGAAAATCTATAACTCCAACTAGGCCGTTTATCAAACGTGACGATAACGACATAATCGTCCCTCAAAAGAGGCCTTTATCCAACCTTGGTCGTAAATAGGCGGTGATGATGAATAAATTAAACATAATTGATTGTTGTAATTAGTAGTTACGTGGATATGTAACTAGTTTTGTATTTAATAATAGAGTTTTGTCGTAACACATGCGTTAAGCTTATTGATTTGGGGTATACAAGAAGGGGTATATAGCCCTGTGTATAACCAGCCGATCTGATCAAAGGCTTTACTGCGTCTAACCAAGCGTTCATACGTGTAACGCGTTATGATGTTTATATCCTCCTAAAACTGATATTGAACAAAAACAATAAGCGTTGAATAATAGTAAATATTCTTTTTTTATTACGACCAATTTGTTTTAGTATATTTTTTATTTATTCTCTCTGTCTAATTATAGAGTATAAGATAAATATTAAACCAGTGAAAGATATATAAATTATTACACATAAATCTGTATACATACATATCTCCGTGTGGTGACGGAGTAAGAATACAATTCACCACCCCCTATCTTGCCGATGGGTGTCGTAAAAGGCGACTAAGAGATATCTTGTGTATATAACAATAATGCAAGAAAAAGAAAACTCGAAAGAAAATCTTTTACCAACCCGCCTGAAAGCGTGGTATAGCGGATCCATTTCCCGCCCAATATGGATTAGCCTCAAGCTCAGTAGTGGGACGTATTTGTATATAATGAATGAATGGATCAGCATGATGTAGTAGGTCACTTTACCTCTTTTTTTTTAATAAAGACAATATCCGGCATTAGGGAAACAGTCTTGTATTGTGTCTTGTAAGTCACACAAAAAAAAAATGTTTTGTTCTGCGTGGGAATCAAACCTATGTCACCAGCATGGTAGGTCGATATCTTAACCACAATACCTTCAGGTAGTCATTGCGGATGATTCACCCCTCACTTTACTGTGAATTTCGTAAAAACAGGCTGAGTGTTAACCAGGCAAATGAGCAGCCGCTTTCTTCTGGAAATGTTATAATAGTAACTGCAGATGGCCTATGCCTGAATGATGTCAGAATTTGGTATTCTGCTTTTTTACTCACAGGTAGTTCTTTTTTACCTACCACAGACACCAGCAGTTCATTGTCTTTTTTTTTTAACTTTAGAGTGTATGTTATTATATATTGTAAAGTGTTATAATTAGAAATAAATATATTTTTATTATTCCTCCGTGTGGTGACAGAGTAAGAATACAATTCACCACTCCCTATCTTACCCGTGGATATCGTAAAAGACTACTATGGAATGTCATATGCTCATCACATCTGTGCCAGAGATGGAAAACTCAAATTGAAACCCTATACCAACGTGTCTGATCAGCATGGTATAGTAGGTCAAATTCCCTCCCACTGTGGAGGAGTCAGTGGGCTACGATGAGGATGATGACGATATTTTAATATTAATATTGTATTCCCGCTTCTTTTTAAGGGATCTTTTAAGGAAAGATTGTGATTGGAAAGACAAGAAATAAATAACTTTTATTATTATTACTGTATCTATGCTTATTTTCACAGGATCTTCCAAGAGAAGATACCTGGTCCTTTTACAGACTTTAGTGGGAGTAAAGGTCCAATATACAACGGGTTTTAGATAATTTAATCTAGAAATGGAAATCGATGAATCGATGGAATCGAGCGTGTAAATGAGGTGCGGAATTTGGGGCTTTTAATGGACCAATCTCTCCGATTCGAAAATCACATCGCGTATTATGTTCAGAACTGTATCTATCGCCTGAAAACCATATATAAAATGCGCCCTTTCCTAAGCCAACAACTGCGTGTTCAGGTAGTAGATTCTGTCGTTTTGTCTAAGCTTAATTACGCCGATACTGTAATAGGTCCAAGGTTACTGTGTCGAACTGAAAAACTGTTACAAAGGGTTCAAAATGCATGCGCCAGATTCTGCTTCAATATACCAGCTAGATGTCATGTAACACCCTACTTAAATAAACACGGTATACTAAAATTGAAAATACGTAGAAAACTACATCTTGCTTGTCTTCTTTTCTGCGTCGTTAGAACAAAATGTCCGAAGTACCTCTATTCGAAGCTTACATGGAGAAGCAACCACCGCGAACGAGAAAGTCGACGCTGCGCTCTACAGCTGGCTACGCCATCGCATAAAATTACTTCATTTCGTGGCAGCTTCAGTTATGCGGCTTCCAAAATTTGGAACAACCTTCCTCCGCCAATAAGAGATCTGAAAAATATTCACAGTTTTAGAGCACATATAAAAAAATTTCTACTAAGTCATCAAATAAAATTTGAATGTTATAACATTGATATTTCTGTAATATAATCTTTTTTTTTAAATAATGAATATCTTTTTTGTACCTACAATTACAACAAAGATTTACGTGTAAAATACGCGATTTTTTTAGAATCCAAATTTGTATACAATATACTTTATTACTATTATCAGCAGCAGGAATACGATCAGTATTAGTACGTTGTAGTAGAATCTATCAATCTGTGATAGTAGTATTATTAGTATCTGCTGAACACAATATGGTGAACGCAGTAAGAGGCCGCGGCAAAGTAGTATTTGTTTAGCCGGAAGTCATTATTTTAATATTTCCATTATCTTTTATTCTTTTTCAAATTATTTATTTATAATTTTAACACACATATTATTTATATTTGTATTATTATGTGATATTTATTAATATCCGTGGTTGTTTATTATTCATAATCATTAAAGTCACTTAAAAGTACACATGACAACATATATTTATGGTTAACTGATATTCGTGAGTCACAAAACAGAGTTGCCAGCGGAAGATCAGTGTTGTTCTCAGCTAATGCTGAGATGGTGACCCTTTCGGCAGGACATATATTAGGCTGCTTTTAGTCTGCTACTGATCCTTCAGACTGTTGTGGTCGTACACTTTTTGTTTCGTTTATACTAAACTATTATTACTGATGAACTGACCACTATATTTTATAATAATTTTTATTTTGTATGCATTTTTTTTTTCTCATTTTATATTAAGCATAAATTTACTTCTTGTTATGATAGTTACCTTTAGCATGTCCTACGCCGAATAAATGCATTTTCTTTTTTCTTTCAAATCAACATTATTGATGACTCTCTACGTTTGCAGATAACACTTCCTTATTATTATATTTCAGCCAACTTAATACTCTCGTAATTATATTAATGCCAACTTCTTCGGATATAATTATCAGACACTAACTTTCTATAGTCTCCACGAGAAAGTAAAAATAAGTTGTTGTGTAATGTTTTTTTATACAAAAAGCCACGTCAAGTTATTGCGATGGAAAATAACCTAATGTAATTAATTTTGTGTAAAACTAGAACCATATTAAGACGGTTGTAGCCAATAGTGCTCAGTGGCCAGTGAACGTTAACTATGTTATGTTATGTTTCTTTGGCATGGTTAGAGAATTGTCCTAGCCGAGGTGACGTGATGACTAGCGGGTGACGTGATCGGGGAATTAGTTCGTCACCTGCTGAGAGGCCGAAAGACCGACGTCCTCCCCGAGGGGGGGACGTCGGTTGATGGGAGAATACCCCAAATAGGGGGTATTCCGTCGGGCCGACCACTAATGACAAGTAACCCTGCTGCGGTGGTCGGCCCAACGACGAAGACGTGCACGTGGGTGGGTTGCGGGTATGCGTGCCCCTCTGTCGTCCCGGACGGAGTGGTGCGAGGA
This sequence comes from Lymantria dispar, assembly GCA_032191425.1. Lineage (NCBI taxonomy): Eukaryota > Metazoa > Arthropoda > Insecta > Lepidoptera > Erebidae > Lymantria > Lymantria dispar. The sequence continues at coordinate 21,024,762 of CM063452.1, read as the reverse complement.
GCGCGCCGACCGCAACCCACCCAAAAAAAAAGAATATTTAGATAATTAATAATGATTAATTTATTATCTTCATTTCATATGCGTCCCACTATTGAACTTCAACCTCCATAATTGGCGAAAATAACCTATTATACCACAGTGGGTTTAATTTTCAATTTTCTTTCTCTTACATATATGCGTATTATATCCCTGAGTCATCTTTTTAAACCCCCACGAGTAAGACACGGGGTGGCGCATTGTATTCTTTCTCCGTTATCACATGTAAAAGTTCCTATAATTAGTTACCTCAACAAACACACCTATGAGTAACATATGTAGTTTAAATTAATAATAATCTATTATCTTTATTCCTAAAAATATAATTTAATTAATATTAATACAGTTTTATTAAATAAATAATGTAATTTCTAAGTAAAATTATTTAGACGCGATGTAAGCTTAAAATCATACATACCTATATCTAAATCATACAAATACCGAGTCCTCATATTTTTTTCCCATTTATCACACTCTAAATACCCACCAAATGTCGTATGACATTTTTTCACGCCATATCATCCAGTTACAGATCTTTCTTTTTCAATAAGATGAATGGTTTCCAAGCATATTAGAAACGTACATATAAACTTTTATTTATGTCAACAAAAATATATGCTCTCACTTCAATGAACCATGAACATACTCATATAGAAAAAAAAGTTAAGTAATGATATTTTCTCATAAATATTCCACCAAAAGCATAAATATGAAAATAAGAGCCAAGTTCAATATTATGATAAATATAGTTGGACTGTCGATTTCACCGAAAAAAATATCTAAATGAGCGCCAATTTTTGTCGACAATCCTGAAATTTATTATATAAATTTAAAACATAACTAGTTATTTGTTTTTTACTACTTTTACTACTAAATATATAAATATTTGCTATCTATAAAAAGAACTCAAATTCTAATAGTGGAATTATTTACAGAAATCAAATGGAGCTCAACATTTGATGTTGATAGTTTTCAAATATAACCATTTTATATTGAACTGAACAACTTATCATCTTAATGATATATTTATATCTTTTAATAGAAAGGTTACATTCTTCTAAATATTTGATTGGCTTATAAAACCTTGCGGTTCCTTCTACCTTAGACGCTAAGTTTTATATTACTTACCCGTGTTTCGACGGGATAAAGAAAGGCACGGGACGTCGGTCGCCCTCACACGGTCGGTCTTTCTGCGGGTGGTGGACTATTCCCCGATCTAGTCACCCATGGGCTTAGCAAGGGAGGCAGGTATTCACGCCTACGCCTCTCAAGTCGGCGGCAGCGGATCATGTCGCCATTGAGGATTTCCTCACGCTCCTTCATGAGCTGAGGTTAAACGATATATTTCTAGTTATATTACAATTAGGAATTACAGTATCTATATACACTAAGCCACTGTGTGGGAAATATTATGAGATATCAAATATCATACATAATCTGATGCGATAAAGTATAAGACATAATAAATAACATGACTGCAAATGAAGGATAATTTTAAATATAGTAAACTCCATATCTTCAAACTGTGAGGCAATTTCCCTCCCATTATGCACTATAATGGACATGTTTGGTTAGTAAAGACGTTGAAGAAATACAAGCATGAAAGCCGTTTTAGAGCAAGAAAATTACAGCGAGAATACAGATAAAAATTGTTAACCATTAAATTTACTGCTCCTATGTATACGGGTTAAAAATACAATATAATATCTTATCTACCCCTTGCTTTTAAAAAGACCTACAAAGAATTTAAAGCTTTTAAAAGATAAGAATGAAATCTAAAGCGGATCACAGAAGAAAGAGGCGCGACACTTCTAAAATGTTGCATGTTGCATTATCACCTCTTGTTTCTATGTTATATATTGGACAGTAAATGTTCATATTTGATGTGTTGATAAAGATCCTATATAACAGAATTAATCATCAACGTGTTGGATTTTGTTATTCACGATGTGATTGTAGTCCACTCTTCAAATAACTCTTAAATATCTAATTCACTCTTGCATAGTTATCTGAGCTCACACAGTTCGCACAGCTAGAACAAATAAGCAACAACGTTTCCAGTCTCGACAAGGATTTAGATATTCTAGGATTAGAACAGGTATATTTGTGTGTACGGAATCCTCACATAAGAGTTATAGTAATAACTAGCAATCCGCCCTCGCTTCGCTTCGGTTATAGGTTATAGTCGTTTTACCCGCGTAGTTCCCGTTCCCGTGGGAATACCGGGATAAAATATAGCCTAGTTTACGCCCTGATATTATAGCTTTCCATTGGTGAAAGAATTTTTGAAATCGGTCCAGCCGTTTTGAAGATTACCCGGAACAAACAGACAGACAGACAAAAAATTTTTAATTGCTATTTTAGGCATAGGTGTCGTGTAAATAACCGCGTGAGCATGAAAAAAGCCTATTATTTTGACATTACAAACAGACACTCCAATTTTATTTATTGGTATAGATAGATAATTGCACTAACTAAATGACATTTAATATGCTCTCCGAATGAAAGATTTTAAGTTTCCAAAAAAATATACGAGTACTCTGGGCCCTTATTTTCATTCTCATCATCGTGAATCCTAATTTTAGATACCACCTATTATAATAGAAATTATTTATGACATTATTGTTATGAGTTAAATTTATATTGAGTTAATAGTGAAAACGGGCATTAATATGCAATTTTCTTTGTTATCGTATCGTTAAAGAAAAATAAACACATTGATCTTTATTTCGCCGTCCGCTACGCGAAGTACTTTCCCTATAAAACGCCATCATTCATTTGAAAGGATAAGGCCGTAAGGCATGCGTTAGTGATGACAGGGATGTCTTATATGTTACAGATTTTTGGGACTCCAACGGGTAAGCAAGGGGTAACGACAAATGTGAAGATGAAGATGATTCAGTTGAGAGATTATAGAAAAGTTGGAAGATTATAACAAATATATGCGTTGAAAAGTATACGATACTCGCCGAGGATTTGAACATAAAATAAATATAGGCAAAGATATTTGCTATAGCATATAGGATTGACAAAAGCAGTATCATTACTAATTTGTATTTACTTGTTAACCATCAGCAAAGTCAAATTCCTCGGCACAACAACGGTTTAAAGTTATTTCTAAAATTAAGGTCGGGAATGAAGATACCCTCATGAATAAATATTCAGTGTGTAAAAGTAATTTAATATCTGTTATAGATACTTACGATTTGGGTGATGTAGTATTATTATTATTTATTACATAGGGTATTCTGTTGTTTTATTTATAGGCCGGTCCATATACAACAAGTAGCCTCGCGACGCATTCACCGGACCTAGCAAGTCAGTAAGTGTGGCCGTGTCTCGCCCGAGCCAACCACGCACGTTGCCTCGGTCGTAGCCGAGCCACTCAGTGTCGGTTTTTGAGTCTGCTCAAAGGTCGTGTGCCGTGCGCCCTTCGAGCGGACCCAATTATTTCTACCTCGATCATTTATATCATTAATATGGATAAAGATATGCGTTTAAAATTACCATCTGTCTATAGTGCAAATACCTGGTTGTAGAACGAAATTGATTCTAATTATGCAACTGCTTAGAGCCGGGTTAAATATTAGCTGCGAGAACTTTCAACTATATGAACTAACAAATGGCATAAACCTTGTCGCGTGCGGCATCCTCGATAATACAGGGGCTACCTCGCTTGTTCAGACACAAATTTCTCGCGTGGCAAATGCCTTGTAGTGCTGTTCGCTATATGAAAACTAAAAATATACTATCCAGAAAACATCTATATAATAGAAGAAAACTCGAAATAGTACCTTCATAAACCCGTCTGAACGACGACGTATAGTAGGAGATAAATTTGCCTCTTATTATGGAGGGGACTTAAGCCCAGTAGTGGGACGTATATGAGCTGACATGAAGTAAGTTAATTGATTGCCATTGTATTTCGGGTATCACTGACTTTCGGCATATTGATGTAATAGTATTGCGGTTATTAGAAGCTTCGATTTCCGAATAAGATAGAAATCAGTTTTTTTTTCTGTAGATCCTTTCTCTTTATTTTCTGCCACTAATCGCTATTAGTAAAAGAATGTTTATTATTGTCACTTTAGAAACCTACTCCCAAAATTTTGTCCAAATCATTTCATATAAAATTAAACATCGTATATCGTATTAAAATATCGTATTCGTAAATACTATTACTAGGAAGATAGTAACGTATTCATGAGCTTATTACTACATTCTTAGACATGTGGGAGGTAATGCGGTAATCGCCATGCCGTTTGGCAATAAGTAATAATGATACATTATATTCTTAGTCCGTTATCACATGGGATCTATTTCTCTTAGAAAAGTCATAACATCAAATACAATTGCCAACTCGCCAGCCAAGCATGGTGATTAGAGCATCATATCCTCTTCGTAGAAAGTCCTATCTCCAGTGAATATCGATAAATGGGTGGACGGATATATGCAGGCAGTTGTGGATAACCCATTTACGATATTGAAAGAAAATAACCTTTTTATAAAAGGTTCCCTTTAAAATTTTCTTGTAATAACAATTTCTTGTTTCATTTTTATTTATAACTAGCAACCCGCCCTCGCTTCGCTTCGGTTATAGGTTATAGTCGTTTTACCCGCGTAGTTCCCGTTCCCGTGGGAATACTGGGATAAAATATAGCCTAGTTTACGCCCTGATATTATAGCTTTCCATTGGTGAAAGAATTTTTGAAATCGGTCCAGCCGTTTTGAAGATTACCCGGAACAAACAGACAGACAGACAGACAAAATTTTTTTAATCTATATTTTAGGCATAGGTGTCGTGCAAATAACCATGTGAGCATGAAAAAAGCCTATTATTTTGACATTACAAACAGACACTTCAATTTTATTTATTGGTATAGAAGATATTTTATGAATACTTGAGTAAGGTGACATTTTGTGTAATACTTAATCCGTCATCATACGGGCTAGAATAAAATATAATAACTTAATCCAGATATAGTTGACGAGAACACGTTTTTCCACTTTTCAGGTACAAAATAAGGAGAATAACGACCTTGGATTTATGGAACTAAAGCCAATGACGCTTGAAGTGACTTTTTTTTGGTTAATAAATATATAATTATGTGAGAAAACAATAATGATGTTGGTGGTAGTGTTGGTGTATTTTTTCTCTCAGTTGGGTGAGTTTTTATATTTTTTATTATTACAGTTACTTGTCTATCGTCATCTTGCTCTTTTTCCAATTACTTGGCATCGATACAATACGTACTTTTCTTCCATCGTGCTTATTGCAAAAGTTATCGGATTTTTTTTAATTGCAAACGGTGGCAAATGAGCAGACAGTACACCTGATGGTAAGTGATCCTGCCGCCCATGGACTTTTGTTGGGCTCCTGCCTACTGTGAAGAAAATGAAGAGAGTATGATTGCGTGCAATGAGGTTTGCTGTTACTAAGGGCATCACTAAAACCTACCATACGCAAACAGCTTCAGAAAGTTGGATTTCCAGCTCTCTCGCTTACCGAACGAAGCGCAGTAACTAATTGCTACTACTCAGACGTCGATTTTCTGCGAGACAGACAACTTTTAACAGTGTGAACCTACCACTGCTAAATAGCATTGTGCTCGGCCGTCATTCTGACGTCAACTCTCCTTGTGACGTTTAGATAAATGTGCATGAGCTTGAGAGACTAGTCCCGCTAGTCAGACGGTTTGGTATAGGGTTTTATTATGATTTTTCTTTCTAAAGATCTATTTATCTGCATTCGATTTCTCTTAGTTGTCTTACAGCCGATGTGACATCTCTTTTCAGAGATGATGAATTTTTTTTTAGCTCTGTCATCAAATTAATTGATAATTATGTATATGGAACAAATAGATATTTTTAGATATTTTAAACAAATTTTTAAGTGTAAATTTTACATTTGATTATCATATATTTATCGTTTAAAGATTTTAATATATAAAATAATACACTAAAATAACTTATATTGAAGTACATATATACAAAAACCAAACTACGAACACAATATACAGCGAGTTGAACAAGAAAATATTCAACAATATGGCATTCACTGCATAGCCGCGGTCGTAGGCCCTTTTCTTCAAAGGATTTTTTAAATAACAATACATTTCGCAGTATTATAATGCAGGAAAGCTGCAATAAGGGAAGTCTGGATGAAGTGGAAAATAACCACAGCTATATACTGAACATTGTAGGTCATTTTCTAATTTTTAGTGTTAGTGCAATTATTTCGTAATCTGCTATTAGTTTTGGACTTATCTTTTCAGGTTATTTGCATTACACTGTTAGAAATGAACCTCGTTCCTCCATATGGAATAAATTATAACTTATTATAAAGGTGGCTACCAAATGAGTCTCGATGTAGTTTTATTTCTGTTTTCTTTTATAATTATGATACATAGTATAGTACCTCTAAGTCATCGTCAAAAAGACAGAACAGTGGCACATTAAGATCTTACCATAACATCACGTAGATATGCTGCAATAACCCAGCATTATGTACACTCCCCGTTATTGTCTTAATTCGATAGATTTGTTAAGGAAACGTATCTAACTGAATAATTTTCAACACTGTTCTTGCTTATTTATTACTAGATCTAATTGAAAATCATTTTACTGCCAATCATATCTGCCAATTTATAGATTAATATGTTCGAGAGAATTTTGCAAAGAAAATAATATTATAGTTTTTCAAATAAAAACGTGTAGGGAGAAGCCTAATGATGCGAGTGAGAACTGACAGCTTAATTAGGTCACCAGACAGTTGGCAGTGTGATGTAGCAGTGTGTTGGCAGAGAGGCCTGTGAACCAAGCCACTGTTATACTCGTCTTCTATCATTAATATTATCTAACTTAAATAAATGATTTTAGTAATCATAATTTTCAGTACCTAAAATAGTTTTTAATGATAAAAGAAACGCGTTCTTTTGTATGTCGTACTAGCTGACCCAACAGACGTTGTCTTGTTCAAACAAAATAAAAGGAAATCTTAGCAGCGCCACCTACCGAGTCCAATTTTGAATCTAAAGCATTCTCGAATCCCTTCAAAGACATACAAAAAATTTCATCAACAAACATCGGTCCAGCCGTTTAGGAGGAGTTCAGTGATATACACACGTATACCTACAAGAAATTTATTTATATATAAAGACTAGCTGACTCAGCAGACGTTGTTATGTTCAACTAAAATAACTCCACCTACCGGGTCCAATTGTAAGTCTAAACCATTCTCGAGTCCCCTTGAACACACACAAAAAATGTCATCAACATAGGTCCAGCCATTTAGGACGAGTTTAGTGACATACACAAGAAATTATATATATATATATATATATATATAAAAGAAAGCCGTGTTAGTTACACCATTTATAACTCAAGAACGTCTGTACAGATTTGGCTGAAAATTGATGGAGAGGTAGCTTAGAACCAGGAGACGGACATAGAATTTTTATCCCATTCTTCTTCTTCTTAATGGCAATGAGCTACTTTTTCTTCTTCTACTTATTTAATGGCAATGAGCTACAATAATATGAGCTATTGGTGCCAGTGTCGAGTATATTGATTATTATTCACGTCTTTAGTCTTAGTCTTTCAGTCAGTCGTTAGCATGACTTGGTGCTGATATCCAAGTCATGCGTCTCTGGAAATTTGGGCAGAATGTCAAAATGCACGCAATTCACTATTATATCATTTTCACTACATTTCAGAATTTTATCTGCATTATATTACATAAAATATCAGCAAAATTATTCAATATAACACTATAAAATACTAAAAAAATGAATATAATACAAGAGCTTAACATGACTTTCCATATTCGCACTGAAACTCATGTCAAAGAGAATACAAGTCACTATGAAACGTAGGATAACAAAAACGCATTTGATATGTAATAACAAAACGCAAATAACAGCTAAGCGTAATTTTGTCTATGTTAGGTATGTTTGAAGATTTGATAATTATAATTTTGTCAGAGGACTTTTGACGCGAATGTCAAAATATCATGTAGCGCTTTTATATTCTTTTCATTATTTTAGTGTTTTAAAGTGTTATATTCAATAATTTTGCTGATTTTTATGTAATATAATGCAGATAAAATTCTGAAAAGTAGTGCAAATTATATAATAGTGAATTGCGTGCATTTTGACATTCTGCCCAAATTTCCAGAGACGCATGACTTGGATATCAGCACCAAGTCATGCTAACGACTGACTGAAAGACTAAGACTAAAGACGTGAATAATAATCAATATACTCGACACTGGTACCAATAGCTCATATTATTGTAGCTCATTGCCATTAAATAAGAAGAAGAAGAAGAATTTTGTCAGAAATCAATAATCAATCATTTGTATTCTCTTTGAATCATCATTAATAATGACGCGACCAAGACGATGGAATCTTACCCGACAAAGAGGTAATGATTCTTCCATTAGAGACTACATATTTGGAAATTTAGAAAATATATTTACGAAAAAAATTATGGAGGTACGAAGTTCGCCGAGTCAGCTAGTATAGATATAATTTTTTCATATAGAATCATTTTCTTCTTGTACTGGCAATAAATTTGTACCAATAATGTGGGTCATACCTTCATAACTAATAATCTGTAGCGGGTAGATAATAAAAATCTGTAATAACGTTGACTTGTTTGGACGTCAGACATCTTAGTCCGCCCGTGACCATGAATGCTGTAATGTATTCGAAACGTCGGGCAATCATAAATCAAATACAAACGCGATATAATTCGTAAAAGTAGTTTTATTTACTATGTGTAGTGCTCGCTTAACATCAGATATCATTATCAAATTACCAAGTTTTTAATTTTTTTTTATCTTATATAAAAAAAATTCACGCAATTTGGTGAAAACTTACCTATTTTTTTATGTCCCAAACACACTGTATTTTTTTTTTAATTTGTATCCTGTCATATCCCTTGTCTGATACGGCCAAACTTCTATATAGATTAGTTGAAATTGGTATAAGACGTCGCGCACAGTATCGAGATCGTGTCTTACTATAGGTGAGATACGGTCTGAATGCTGTGCCCAACATCTGTTTTAGTTTTAAGGTTTATTATGTGGAAGATCTAATGGAGCGACATAGTCAAATGAACTTGACCAAGCTCCTTAAACTTAAGAAATAAAAAAAATATATCAATACCAATAAATAAAATGGGAGTGTCTGTTTGTAATGTCAAAATAATAGGCTTTTGTCATGCTCACACGGTTATTTGGGCGATACCTATGCCTAAAAATTACTTTATATTTTTTTTGTCTGTCTGTCTGTCTGTTTGTTTTTTTGTTTGTAATCTTCAAAACGGCTGGACCGATTTCAAAACTTTTTCATCAATGGAAAGCTATAATATCAAGGAGTAAACTGGGCTATATTTTATCCCGGTATTCCCACGGGAACGGGAACTACGGGGATAAGGCGACAGAAACCGAAGCGAAGCGAGGGCGGGTTGCTAGTTTAAAATATAACTGTTATCAGATGTATCACTGACGATAAGTGTTGTCAGTTGAATCACTGATAACAACTGCTGTCAGTTGAATCACTGATAACAACTGCTGTCAGTTGAATCACTGATAACAACTGTTGTCAGTTGTATCACAGATAACAACCTTTATCAGTTGTACCACTGATAACAAGTGTTATCAGCTGAAGCACTGATAACAACTGTTATCAGTTGTATTACTGATAATAACTGTTATCAGTTGTGTCATTTTAGACTCGTGTATGGATTTCGAGATGTACTCGTAGAAGGTCTCCCACCGACGTCGTCGTCGGAGTATGCCAAGATCGGTGGGTAAACCTGTATGACCGTCAAAGAATACTCCTTGGTAATTCTGGTACGTTACGCTTGTTTATTTAAAAAGATAAAGATATAAAATCTGTAACTATTATTGCTGATTTGTAAATATATAAATATATACAACTGACCGTTGGTTTGCAGCCACTTCATAATAGGAGGAAAGTAACCTATTATACTATGCTGATCAGACGGACTGGGAAATTACTTTATTTCGATTTGCCGTTTTGATAATTTTACCTCAATTAATTCGTTTTAATTTTACGAGGGTTGTTAAGTAATAATCAAATTGAAATACGGAAAATCAGGCGCCGTATTGTGAAAAAAAAAAAAATCATCCATGCATCTTAAGTGTAACATTCAATAGATATTTGTTACGCAGGTCGGTTTTTGATTAATTTATAGATTTTGTCATAATCAGTTGAAAGAAACACTTTAAGTATTCTTTTAAATCAAAATATTATTACTTATCTGGGGGCGCCAAATCGAGCAAAAAAGCGGCACGCCCTACTTTACTTTTTTCGAAACAATTCAGATCATTTTCGTACCTATAACAAAGTTTTCAGTGACCAGACAGGCATTGTAAAACACGAAATGTTTTAAATTTCATTCAATTTGAACTAATAGTTTAAGAATTGTAACTAGTCAAAGTGTCTTAATTTAGTCACTCACTCTGACTGACCGATCATCAAAACTCTAAGGCACTTCTAAGCAGACATAAAAACTAAGCATGAAAACACAATGTATCTCACAAGTAATACAAATTATATTAAATTACATCGTTTAGTGAGATTGCCAAGCCAATCTATTTAATTAAAACATAAAAGATTAACATTGATATGGTCACTATAAAGTTTTATTAGATTAGTTAATTACGTAATAACTTAAGATAGAAGGCCACTTAAGTAGGGACTAAATAAATTACTCGACTTAGATTTGGATTACACGGATCTCACAACTTTTTACGGAAAAATGAACTGAGTTGCGAGACTTGGTTTTTTTTACAAGTTGTGATTTTGATGGCATTCTTTTTACAATATATATAACAGCAAAAATTGCTGCTTTACTGACTATTTATTATTTCATTCAGATCATATTATTAAACGCTAATTAACATTTAGATACTTTGTCTAAAGGAACATGAGAATATCAAATCAGAGCAGACATTCATTAACTTAATATTCTATTCCTAAAAAGATTTTTCCTCTTTGATTTACCATGTCAAAGAACATAGAGCTGTTAATTTTTTTTTCTATTTTATCGAATTCATTGTCTTTAGGATGTAATGAAAATAATTATCATTATTCTGCTGTTATTTCAACTGCTTAGAGTCGATTTAATATGTAGTTTCTCCATTCATACATATTGTAAAAGTTTGGGTAATAGTTTTATGATAGGCTGCCTACATGACGTCAATCCTCTTTGGTATTTGTAATTGTTGACCAGACAGCTTCACATGGAGTTGACCCAGGTCAATATAATATTCTAAATCGTCTTTAAAATCCTCACGAGCCATATAAGTGTTTTCTGATGTTTACGCGAGTATTACATTGTAAGTAAGACTACTTTACGGATTTTATCGCGTTTGATTTTTGATTGCCCGACGTTTCGATCACTTTGCAGCGTTCATCGTTACGGGTGGACTAAGATGTCACATGTCTAACAAATCATCGTTATTCCAGAGATTTATAATTATCTACCCGATACTGTAAATTAGTTGCCTCGCGTGCCCGCTCCGCGGCCTTCCTTCCTTGTCATGACAGCCTCACAGAATGAGGTTATCGACGACCAACAGCTGTCGCTGCCGAGCATCTTGGAGATGATGGTCAGCTACGACAGGTCCGTTGTTCCGATGTCCGTTGATAGGTCCGCTGAGGCCTCCAGGCCATACTTCCAGTGTGTGGCGCGCATCGTCGATTAGTGCGCCACATTCATGGCATCCTAGGGCCTCTTCTCTTCCAATTTTGTGCAAGTACTTACCGGAGGCCCCATGTCCGGTAAGCACCTGCATAATCCTAAATGTAAGGCTGCCGTACCTTCTCCTGAGCCAGCGGTGAAGATGGCGCTACCGCCTCCACAGTCGCCCGCCCTGCTACGGGAGACTCTGGATCCTCCCTCCACCACCGGATGACTGCCCTTCGGGCCACTTCCTGAGCTCTGCCCAATTGCCTTGTGAAGACTTGCTCGCCGTTGACTCGCGTAATGGCGCGGTACCGGTATATTTCTGCCAAAGCTTCCGCTACCAGTGCCCAAGGCGGGTCGCCCTTCAGCAGTGTTGTCGCAGTCAAGGACACAGTACGGTAGCCCCTAATGGCCCTCACCACCATGACCCTCTGCGGTCGTCGCAGAAGGGCTCTGTTGCGGGCGGTGATGGACTCCGTCCAGATAGGGCATCATACAGTGCCATGGACCGCAGGATGCCAATGTAGAGACGCCGGCACGACGACCCAGGACCGCCAGTGTTGGGCAGAAGCCTTCCCAGCGCTGCGGCCAACTTGACGAGCCTCGGGACGAGCTGGGTAAAGTGTGGCCTGAAATTTCAGTTTAAATCGAGGTGCACCGGCACGGCAACCCCAGACACATTGATGTGTGCTCCTCGGGGAGGGGATCTCGACGTGGGTCATGAAAAAGGAGGGCCTCGGTTTTGTTCAGCGCGACTCTTAGACCCAAAATCCCAATCCGGTCCACGACAATCGCCACTCCTTAATCTGCCAATCGGACAGCAAGCCCCCGGAAGTCCGCCCTCTTCACCGTGATAAGGATGTCATCTGCAGAATAGATGGTCCCCATCACAGGAAGGAGCTGACCCCGTAGGAGCCAGTTGAATCCGACGTTCCACAGCACCGTAGCGAGGACCGAGCCCTGTGGGACGCCGCACTCGACCCGATAGCAATGTACAGACTGCAGACTTAGTGAGACGGCAGTGCTTCACATCAGCTGTGTTCTTTGATTCAAATTCTTATGGATCACTTTGTTTGCCCAATATAAGAGATACCACAGTCATAGTCAAGTTTATAAACTCCTGCATCTTGTAGAAGGATCTGGCACTTGACAGGTGGTAAGAATTGACTAATCCTCTTCAGTGTCTTAAAATAGGTTTTTATGGAAGCCCATTTCAGTCCACTGGTAGACATACGCCTCCCCACGAGCACGCCACTCGGAACGGTCTTGTTTCACCTGCATCCAACGGTTCCCTTCGACTTTGAAAATGTTGTCAGGCCACCTAGTAGAAGGTCTTCCTACACTGCCTCATCCCTTTCGTGGTCGCCATTCAAGAACCTTTCTACCCCAACGATTGTCGGTTTGACGAGCAATGCGGCCTGCCCATTGCTATTTCAACGTCCTAATTTTGCGGCTATGTCGATTGCATATGCGTGCGATGAGCAATATGGCCTTACCAATGGGTAGAATTAATACGTTGAAATGGCAATGGCCATTTCAACGTGTTAATTCTACGGTCATGGTTGATAACCTACAATAAGGTATAATTTTTCTTCAATATTAAGTATAATAGTAGCTACAAGCTTTGTTTAATATAGTAGTGATCGTCAGCTAATTATCTGACGGTTAGTTGAAATAAAGTAGCCCTTCTTGGAGTATCCTTTCTTTCCACTACCAGCGTGAACGCTGTTCAGGTGGCATTATGCGCAGATACCCACGTTTACAATGTACTACACTGTGACCTCAGGTCTATTCAGTGCAGAGACTGTGTTTCCTGATAGATTCTAGTGTCTCTTTCTGAAAATGGCAAATGCATCCCAGATTCTATCACTACCGGGCAATATCCTGATAGTTATTAGCAATGACCTATCATTTTTACCAGTCAGTAGAATATACTTTACAGCTGTCCCTTCTATATTTCTATAGATTCAGAATCTCGGCAACTACTCTAACAATTTTCATGAATTTTAGTATGCAAAGAGGTTTTGAAAGCGATACATTAATCTAGGTTCTGTTTATAGAAAATATGATTTTAGCGATGTTTTTAGCTAATGAAAAAATATAATTAGCCTATGCAGGTAAATTTAACCGCCGTTGTCAATAATGGAAATTGGGAAATTGACCAGACGCATATAGACAGCCCGGTTTTAATCTTTGCTGTTGTTATCTTTGACCATTTTAATTTTTAATGGTTTATTTTATTTAGGAAAACAAAATATATATTTCTTCTGTATGTAATTTGTACTCCAAAACTCTTTAATATTAAAATATGTTTGTCAAATAAACACAATTTACCTATAAAATCGGCTCGATGGTTCGGATATTATTAATAAATATGTGAGCTCTTTAACAAATTGTGTTTTTAGTATAAACACTGTTATATGGTACTAAATCAAACCAATATAAAAAAATTCTGAAATATACTGATCAATTATCGATAAAACGAGTTTTCTAAGAAATTTGTGTCCTGTCAATAAAAATATATTATTTATATATATACTATAACTTCACAAACAATGAGTATATAACATTTCGTACCTTTCTCTAAATAGCTCTATAAATTGATTCCTGCTTTTTTATAATCAGATAATATTTCATTACGCTAAGGTTCCAATTAGGAAATTTATCTTAAAATGTGTAGGTTTATTTTTCTATTTTTGTGCGGCTTAGGTAAGTCAGTTGCTCGCTGGCCACGACTTAAAGCGATTTTATTTTGTATAAAGGGTCAAGTGGGGTTAGAGGGGCGTTAGGCAACGTATGAAAGGGGTTGCGTTAGTGGGCAGTAGGTAATTTCCTGCCTACTTTCCTTCAGAAGTTGGATGGTTCACAAAGAGTTCTATTTAATATTTTATCAACTTAGATGCGAGAAAAGCTAAAGTTATAAGTGATTTATGATTTATTGCCTCTTTCATTTATTCTCTTTAGATGTTTTTGGTAATAGTTTTTCGAATAAACGTTATAAGTTTTTATTACATTTGCAGATGATGGATTATCTGTCGATTAATACATGCTTTAGAATAGATAGTTAATTGAATAGTCAACAACAACAACAAAGACAATTGTTTTATAGCATTATTTTAAAAAAGATTTTTGTAGTAGTCGTTGTTAGATATTAAGAAAGCCAACTCTAAACAAAACCCTACACTAAAAACTTTTACATTTTTAGTAGGTCAACTTCCCTTCTAATATGGAAGCGTGAGCCCAACAGTGGGGTGTACGTGAGCTGAGACGATAATGATAATGTTATACCCATTTTTAAACCATTATTATAGTATTTTCAATTTACTAGACCAAAACATAAAAGCACCAAAATACTAATCACTATAAAATGTTATAATCAAACGCTCAGAATCAAAATGTTCATCACTCTGATTCCGAGCGTTTGATCGAAGATGTGTTTATACATGTTTGATTTACGCCTCAAATAACGAACGTATGTATATAGCTAACTCAATTTACCTCTGGAATGATCGATCACCAACGTCGTAATAGGATTTCGTATGTATTTCACTTTTGAATATGTATCAAAGCAATAACGTTTAATAGGACTAATGTAAAAATAAAAAAATCATAACAAAATATGTAATATTTATTTCGTCTCTTCTTATATATACGAGTATATAATCTGCCTATCTGGTAATGTTATCTTATATCTTTAAACGAGCAATTTTTGTATATATATATATATATATATATATATATATATATTCAGAATCTGAGAAACGGCTCCAACGATATTCCTGAAAAACATACTAGAGCTTTCGGGGCCAAAAAATCGATCTAACTAGGTTTTATTTATAGAAAATGTTATTTTGTCGATGTTTTTAGCTAATCAATACAATAACATAAAATGTAAATAGAATAGAAATAGGAATTTAAATTTAGCCGACGACGATCGTTATATTGTTGCTTCATCATGACATGGTGTTTGTTTTATAGTAGCGACTACTGATAGGACCAATCCTTAAATTATGCGTAGTTGTAGTAAACGCCTAATAGCTCAACACAAATCTGGGCCTACTTCACTCGATGACGCCTGGTCAATAATTATATTCCTAAGGAGAGTTGACTTCAAGCAGACGGCCAGTCTAAAAACTTTAATAGTACTTTTTGCAAGTGTTTGCAATATTTACTATGAAATAAGGGTACATATTAATTCCACCCTATATATTTAAGATAAGAAATATATAACATTAATACCTACCGTTTATAATTTTTAGACGTAGTGTAGGTAATTAAAGTTGCTGGAAGTCGTTGGATGCGGAAGGTACCGAATTACATTTAAAGGAGGTTTACATTCAGCAGTGGACGGCAAAAGGCTGAATGATGGTGGATAATGTATGTAACACTAAAAATTAGAATGAAATAAGTGACTATATTCTATAAGATGATAATAATCATTATGTATAGGCACATATAAGAACCTGTTTTAATTGAATAATCGCAGCATAGTCCAAATAGGTGAACCATAGTGGGAGGACCACACTGTTCAGTTAGATAGTTGTCTGTCTACAGCCGCAGGCCGGTCTGTCCGGGGTAGTACCACACTCTCGCAGAAAATCGACGTCTGAGTAGCAGCAATTTGTTAACCCTGCTCCGGTGGTTGGCCAACGATGAAGGCGACGTGATGTTCGGGTGAATTGCGGGTGTGCGTGCTTACGCCCCTCTGTCGCCCCGGACGGAGTGGTGCGAGGAGTGCGCCGACCGCTACCTACCCCAAAAAAGAATAAGCAAAAGAAAAAAAAGGATCAATTTATTGAGGGTGTTTGCGTGTGATGGGTTTTGGTAATGCTCTTAGTATCACCGAACCTTATAGCAAGCATTCATACCCTCATCCCGCTTCTTTCCCGCTCTCTTCTCACTTCAAGGTTGGTAGTGGCCTAGCAAAGATTCGTCGTGAGCGGTAATATCACTTACCATCAGGTGTCTTGTTTGCTCGTTAGCCATCGTTTAAAATAAGAAAAAAAAGAAGGGATCTAGAAACTTTAAATTGGGACCATCGATTGATTATGTGATACGAAGTCTATGAGAGAGAATTTTTGAAAATTTCCAACTTTATATATAAGGTTTTAAATACTTGAAACTTTATTAAAATACTGTTGTTATAAATATAAAATAACTAGGTATTGACGTGATACAGTTACTTTTGTTATTCTTAGATTTAACAGAAAGCATAGGTGATCAAAATTAAGTTCATTTTATCTCGAATACATTGCCTGATGAGTATTCTCAGTTTGTATGATGTTTTTCATATTAATTATTTATTTATTAAATACATATTCAATATTAATTATTTATAAGACTTTCTTCCTATATTACCAAACCGTCAAGTAAATGATTGTGACAACAGAAATTTTTTTTTTTTTATTGCCAGCGGTGGCAAACGAGCAAGCAGCACACCTGATGGTAAGTAATACTGCCGCACATGGACCTTTGCAATACCAGGGGCACAGCCAGGCCGTTGCCTACCGTGAAGAAAATGCTCTTCTTAAACCTCGTTTAAAGAAGGACATGTCACAGCGCTCGGGAAACACAGCAGTAGGTAGTTCATTCCAGAGCTTACACGTACGTGGGAGAAATGATCGCTGGAAACGTACAGTTGAAGATCAAAACGTTTCCAGGTGAAATGGATGAACCCTGCTACGATGTCGAGTGGTACTTTGGTAGAATGGTGACGGTGGTACCAAGTCAAACAGTTTCTCGGAGCACTCCCCGTGAAAGAGTCGGTAGAGTACACAGAGCGACCCAAAGTCTCTCCACTGCTCCAGCGACTCCAATCTGTCCGAAAGATTGGGATCCCCGACGATTCGAACAGCACGTCTTTACAGGGAGTCAAGTGGGTCTAGCTGATATTTGGGCGCACCTGCCCAGAGATGTGAGCACTACTCCACATGAGGACGGACTTGTGCTTTGTATAGCACAAGACGCTGTCTCGGTGTGAAGTACCGCCCGGCTCCGTTCAGGACGCCCAACTTTTTGCTTGCCAATTTGGCTTTGTCCTCCAAATAACTCCCAAACTGGACTTTGCTCGATATTTCGACGCCGAGAATCCCAATACTCTCAGAAATTGGGAAAGTTACTCCTTGGAACTGAGGCGCCATAACAAATGGGTCCTTCTTTGCAGTGAACGCGCAAACTTGCGTCTTTGTGGGATTGAACTAAATTAAGTTCCATTCACCCCATTTCGAGGCCCGCCCCAGAGTGCGCTCGACTTCAGACACAAGTTGAACCCTTCTTTCCTAAGTACTTCGAGGGATATTCCGTTGCTCGGTGTACTGTTCGTCACCCGTGCTGTTATCCGCATAGCAACGCATACATAGCAACATATTCTCGACAGAGAGCATATCTTTGATATGCAGGATAAACGACGTCAGGGAGAGCACCGAGCCTTGTGGTACACCAGCATTAATGTTCATGGTATCGGAGCAGGAGTCAACTACGACAACTTTTATACTCCAACCATCCAAAAAGCTGGCGATCCAATTCCTACCCTTATTCATTAATATTTATATTATTTTACCATCCAATTTCCCGTAATAATTTAAATCTTTTATGTGGTGACGGAGTAAGAATATAAATCACCATCCCGTCACTTACCTGTGGGAGTCGTAAGAATGGACTAAAGGATTATAATATCCATACAACATATATTTAAGAAAAGGAAAACTCGAAACAAAATCCTATACCAACACGTCTGATCAGCGTAGTATAGTAAGGTAATTTTCCCTCCCATGAGCTGAGATGATGACGATGAATAATTTAAATTCCAAAAAGAAAACATACTGTACATATAATGCCCATAACACTTATCGCTCGAGTAATCACTCGAAGATTCACCTTGTGAACCAATAATTCGTAAATTATTATGTAACTTAATAATTTTATTACTCGAAGTAAGTATTCAACCTAAATACAAGAATATACAGCCACAGTTGATGTAGTCTAGTATAAGATAATAAAGCCGTGTAATTCACAAGCAGGGTAAAATATAAATATACTTACACAGAACAACATTTTCCATTAGTATTAATGAGTTCATTAGTGATAATTTACTTATTCAACCGAATTGTCGTGTACGTTAATTAGCGAGCTACGAAATGCGAATCTTGCTTACAGAAATCATCTTGTACCTTTGTTTATTTACTTAGAAAAACAAGCATGTATTTTTTATATTATGTTTTGTAATTACATTATTATGATATTGTCTGAATCGAAGGTATAACATTTCAATTGAAAATATTATTGATGGCAATTTTGTGACGTAAATATTTGTAAGTCAATATGTTTTTGGTTTTGCAGTATACATTACAACGTTCAATGAATATTTATAACTTCTTTAAATTTAGTTGTCATGGTTTTCATGAACTCAATGGTAGATCTGTTAGTTTTGAAAACACTATCGAATAGCATATTTCGCAAATCTACACTAATATTATAAAGAGGAAAATTTGTATTTTCGTATGTGTGTATGTTTGTAATTAATAAACTCAAAAACTACTGTGCCGATATCAAAAATTCTTTCACCATTGAAAAGCTACATTATCCCTGAGTAACATAGCTATATTTTATCCCGTTATTCCCACGGGAACGGGAGTTACGCGGGTAAGGCTACTGAAACCGAAACGAAGCGAGGGGGGGTTTCTAGTATGAATATAGCAGCACAGCTAAGTGCAAATTTAAAGTTTTTTTGGAAAGCTTAAATGAAAATAATTCTAGAACAAAACCTAAATTTTTAATAATAGAAACATAAGATTTTCCCCTTAATACCCATCTTTATATTAATTCTTCTCTCCGTGTGTATGTGACTAAACGCCTTTTAAACGGCTGGACCGATTGTAATATTTTTTTATGTGTGCTCCATGTGGTTTCCAGAATAGTTTTAAATTATTAATTGGATCCGGTAGGTGGCACTACTTACTAATACTATTTCAAGGCGAATTCTCTTTATTTTTTTAGTTTTGCACAGAATAAAGTTTGTTGGGTCAGCTAGTTTATATACATAATTCTTCTGGCCCTGTGTATGAGACTGAACTCCTTTTAAACCGCTGGACCGATTTTGATCATTTTTTTTGTGTGCTAGTGGTTTCAACAATGGTTTATATTAATAAGTAATTAGATCCAGTAGGTGGAGCTGTGATCGACTTCCAGGAGTTTTTTTAAAGAAGAGAACAACGTCTGTTTGGTCAGCTACTATATTTTTTAATAGAAATCTCTGTTCAAAAAACCTACCTATTCTTGGCATACCTTTCTATTTATTACTTTTGTAGTGGTTTTATATACGTAACGTATATAAAATCACTACATTACATTCACTACACTATATTCCTTAGTCATCTTTTATAAAAGCAACGAGGCAAGAAAGGTTAACAATCTATTTGTAATCCGAAAACATACATAACTACTTGACTAGACCACGTGATGTTTTATAACAAATATAAATGAATTACAAATTAAATAATGATTTCTGATGTTTACGCGAGTATTATACATTGTAAATAAAAGTATTTTACGGATTTTATCGCGTTTGTATTTGATTTTTGATTGCCCGACTTTTCGAACACTTTGCAGCATTCATGGTCCGCCCTTGACCATGTTCCAACTCATAACTGTGTTATGTTTTTCTTAGCTGATTGATCAACCTTTTTGTTCCATCTCACGCGTTTCATAGGGGTTGAAATTGACTTTTACAACTCGTCTTTCATTAATCCTTTTTTAATTAAAATTGTTGCGGGTTCAAAATTTAAAAGGATTTCTCGAGATTTTCTGAGATTGCAGTCTTAATATCATCTATGTAAATCTTTGTTGGTGTCAGCTTGAGGATTAATGTTGAAAGTAGTAATAATTCTACTTAAAAGAATAAATAAATACTTAAGTATTGTGATTGATAGATAGCGATGAATAAAAACAGATGTTTTGAGAAATAATGATATAAGGTTTGTTCCTTATAAATATTTTATTGTCATTCTTCTAGATAATGGATCTTTGTTGCTTGGAATCGAGGTACCTAATATATTTATTCACTGTAATCATATAATTTATGTACCTACATATTAATTTCTAATTTCAGACACAATTCACCACCTCGTATTGGTTTCCCCTAACAGCTCAAGTAGCATATACCTAGGTAATTATATTCATTATCATTATCACAGTTTACAAACGTCCTACTCAAGCTCAAGCCTCTCCAGAATGGGAGGGAAATTGACCTACTATACGACGCTGGTTAAACGATTTGGTATAGGGTTTTATTTCATGTTCTCTTCTCCTGTATAGATATTATAAGCATATTATATTCCTTATTCATCTTTTATGACACCCACGGCCAAGAAAGGTGGAGGTGAATTGTATTCTAACTCGGTCACCATACGGAGTAATAAATATTATTAGAGCTTAATTGATTTTAATTTTAGAATTTATTACACGTTTATTATGTTAGAAAGAAAATTTGGGAAATAGCGACAAATAATGGAATAATTTCACGCTACTTCACTTTTTTTTTCGAAGTTAACTGTAATGGAATATGTTGTTAAAGAAAACAGAATTGCAGTGATTGCTTTGCACAAAATGTTGATGAAACAGTCTGGCATTTTCAAGATACCTCAAAAGATAAGCGTATGCCCGCATATCGTACTACCGATAGATATACCAATACATCCTCTATCGAAGATCATAGAAAATCGGTGAGGGGGCGAGGAGATACTGTTACAACAAATAAGACTTAATATTTTTAAAGATAAAATTCATTGAAATTCTATAAGGCAAGAAAATGAAAATAATGTAAGGAATAATAATGAATATGTCCAGCACGTCTTCGAGTATCATCGAATAAGACTTGAAATTTTGTGTTTATATATACTTAATTAAAATTTTCACTCGACTGTTGTCGGATTTTTATAAATACCCCGTCCCGTTGCCTACGGGAAAAGAGATATCTATATCCCCACTCTATTTCTTGTGTGTTGTGTGCGTGTTGTTGGTGTGGCTCTGCGGCCTCTTCCTCTTGTCCTGCCCTGTCGTGTGTTTGGATGCGTTGTTTGTTGCGTGTCTGTTCTGTGTGTGTGGCTTTCTTCTTGTGTTGTATGCGTAATTTGTGTATTTGCTGTGTTCTGTGTGTGAGCTTTCTGATTGCCTCTTCTGCCTCTTTCTCCACTAACTGTTTCTGGTATGTCAGGTGTTGTGTTTGTATCCTGGGTGTTTGCTGTTAACTGCGTATTTTCTGAATGTTGGGTGTTTAGTGTTTGTTGTTCATTCTGTGCGGGTTCTTCTTGTGTGTTTGCGTTATTTACAAACACTGTATCTCCTAAGACTTTACTAATTATGGTTGTTGAGTGTATGGCTGCCTGTTTTTGAAGTATGGTTATATCTATTGTGGTGTTTAATTTTTCTAAATATGTATTTATGCTTTTTGCTACTACTCCTGTTGCTCCTACTACTATTGGGATAACAGCCGTTTGTGTGTTCCACAGACGACCGATTTCTGTTTTCAAAAGGTGATATTTACTTAATTTTTCTATCTCTTTAGCTCCGATGTTGTAGTCTGACGGTACCGATATATCAATTAAAAATGTTTTATTATTTATTTTATCAATGTAAATTAAGTCTGGTCTATTGTGTGTCACGGTAATGTCAGTCTGTACAGGCGTTTCCCACATGATTTTGGTTGTGTCGTTTTCTTTTACTTGGGGCTGAATCATGGTTTCTTTCCACCATAAGGGTGAAACTTCTATTTTGTGCTTTTTTGCGAGACACCAGTAGACGTATTGTACAAGATTATTATGCCTTTTGACATAATAAGTGCCTGCCAATTTTTCGCACCCGGAGATGATATGTTGGGCTGTTTCGTCTTTTACGCGACAAAGTCTGCACTTTCCGTCCACTGCTGTTCTTAGTATGTCCCGCTGGTGTTGTAATGTCATCACTGCCTGATCTTGTATCGCAAATACTGCAGAAACTATTCCCGGTGATATGTGTTGTTTATTGATCCATTTGAAAGAGAGTTCTGTGTTTATGTTGGCCTGATCTAATACTTTTTTAGGAAATTGTCCGTGCAACTGCTTAGCTCGCCATGATGTGTTTTGTGTTTTAACTATTGCCTGTTTTATCTCTATGTCTGTGTGTAAATTGTCTTGTGGTAAGTGTAATTCTTGTTCTATTTCTCGTGCTTCCTTTATAATTGAATATTTATCCCTATTAATGTCATGTTGTACTATTGCCTTGATCATGTCATCGAATTCCGTCTTCAAATATTGTTTATATTTAACTATTTGTGTTTTGTACATATATTCTATGTTTATCAAGCCCCTTCCGCCTTGTGCTATCGGCAGGTATAGTCTTTCGACTTCTGCTTTCTGTTGGTGTGCTTTTTTAATTGCTAGTAGTTTTCTGGTTTTCGTATCTATTTTCTTTAAATCGGTGATTTTGTAGTTTATAATTCCAAATGAGTAGAGTAATACTGGTATTGCATATGTGTTTATTCCTTTTATAATATTGCGGGCGTTGAGGTGTGTTTGTATTAGTTTTTTAACTCTTTTAATGTATTCTTTAGTTATTTGCTCTCTAATTTTGCTGTGTTCTATTTTTCCTGATTCGTGTATTCCCAAATATTTGTAACTATTTCCTACTTCAAGTTCCTTAAATTTCTCCTGGCTTAATAGAATATGTCCTTCCCCAGTTACAGCACTTCTGTGACCTGCCCTAATGTGAATTACGTTACATTTATCCAATCCAAATCGCATCCCTATGTCGCTAGTAAATATCTCTACACTGTCTAACAAAACTTTAAGATTACTTTTATTATTTGCGTAAATTTTGAGGTCATCCATATAAACTAAATGATTTATCCAGAAACTATCCTTGAGTTTGTATCCTTTCAATTCGTATTTATTAAGTATAAAAGAAATAGGATTTATTGCTAAACAAAACAGTAATGGTGAGAGGGAGTCGCCTTGGAAGATGCCGCGCTTAATATAAATCGGTTCAGTAGTTATCGACTCATGAGAGCCCCGAGCTGTCATTATCACCTTCCATGCTGGCATTGACCACTTCAGAAAGCTTTTGATCACAGGTGGACATTTATAGATATCAAGTACTTTGAGTAGCCATTCATGGGAAACGGTATCAAAAGCTTTCTGATAGTCAATCCACGCCATACTCAGATTCTTTTGGGCTTGATGTGCGTCCTCCAGTATTGCCTTATTTACCATCAAATGATCTTTGCACCCTCTAGCTCCGCGTCGGCATCCTCTTTGTTCTATTGCCATTATATTATTTGAATCGCAGTGGCTGTACAGTATATCTGCTAAAACTGACGTTAATAATTTGTATATACTAGGTAAACATGCTATTGGTCTCCAATTTTTTGGTTCTTCTGTGTTGCTATTTTTTGGTATCAATATAACCTGGCCAGTGGTAAACCATTCTTCGAGTGTTTCTTGTCCTGTGATTATTTTGGTGAATAACAGAGATAGATATTTGTGTGTGCTAGTGAGGTATTTTAGGTAATAATTTTGTATTTTGTCTACACCCGGGGTTTTCCAGTTCAGTAGCTTCCTTACGGCAGTTTTTACTTGTTCTATTGTAATTTCTTCTATGTTTGTTGTATCTATTGTATTAGTTGATTCTTCTACTTCTTTTATCCAATTAGCTTGTGTGTTGTACTTTGTAGGTTTTGATAGTATTGACGTCCAAAATTCTTCTATTCCTTCCTTAGTCGGTAGTTTGATATCTGTGTTATTATTGTTTCCTAAGCTTCTATATAATTTATGTTCATTTTCGGCAAATAACTGATTGTGTTCTTTCCTGCCGCTCATTTCTTCATATCGTTTTATTCTAGCGGCTAATGCTTTTATTTTTTGTTTGATGGTTTCGGCTGTGTTATTGTGGTCGTTTTCATTTTTAATATTGTATTTTTCGTATAATTTGTTCTTTATATTTATCATTCTGCGTGTTGTTATTCCTCTTTTAACTTCTATTAGCTGCCCTAACTCTTTTCTAAGTTTTTCTATTTTATTAGCTATACGTTTCTTCCAGGGTGGATCGGTTTTAGGTTTTATTGTATTTTTGGGCATGAAAGGTGTTTGATTGTTGTTAATTATTAGTGTTTTAGCAGTTGCGTATATTATATGGTTTATGGATATAAGGTCGTTGTTAGTTATTAATAGGTTAGGTATGTATTTGTTAATAGTGTGTAAGTTGTCTATGAATTGTTTGTTTATTTTTGCTTTTGGTAGGAATAATCGATCGGCTAGAGTAGTTTCTTTGGTTTCTGCTAAAATTTGTAAGAATTGTAAAATTAATGGGTCCTGGTCTTCGTTAACCTCTATATTACTAGTAAGTTCGTCTATTGTAGCTGCTTGCTCAACTGAATTATGTGTTTGTTGCGTGTTTGTGCTTGTTGTGATTGCGTGTACGTTTGGTGATGTGTCTGTGTGTTCATTGTCATTAGAGGCGTAACTTGTGCTTGTTGTGATTGCGTGTATGTTTAGTGATGTGTCTGAGTGTTCGTTGTCATTAGAGGCGTAAACTGTGCTTGTTGGTGCTAGTGTAAGTGTACCTTCTGCTTGTCGTTTTATTCGGTCTTGTATCTCTTGTGAAATAACATTTTGTTTGATAATCCTGCGTGCCTGGTTGGATAGCTTATTTCCATCGAATTTACGAACTTTGGGGTTGTTTGGATTTCTGTCTTTAAATAGTGTGTATAATTTCCTAATGTAACCGGGTCCCGCCATGCGGGCTTTAAAATAACAGTAAAGTAACTCCTCCGTCTCCTTGTTTGACCACTTTCTTCGTCTATCTTCATTGCCTATCGTGGTCGATGCGGACGAGCCGACAGAGTCTGTAGGCGAAGCCCTACTCTGCAAAGCATCGTCCGCCCCCTCCCCGCCCCGTTGGTCGGCTGTAACATCTTCGGTTCTCCCGACTCCCGCCCGCCTGTTCAGCAGAGAGCCGCTGACGGTTCGCATGCTGCCACGTCCAGCGTCAGCTCCAGACGTGCCCAAGCGATCGCCCCGAGGAAGCGGTCCTATACGTGTTTCATTATTATCAGTCTCCATTCTCTTTGGGTTGCCATTGCCATGTTAGCCGTGCCAGTAATTTATATTATCACGTGTCCGCCCTCCACTTGGGTCTGGTGGTCGACCCGGACGTATGGTTGGGCTTTGGAGGGCTATATATATTATATAATAGTTAATATTATATAAATATATTATATTATATTATATAAATATATTTAACTTTGCGTTACCTTTATACATGACCTAAATCAATTCCTATGATTAAAGAGAGGGCTCCATCAAAATACGTAACGCCTCGATACGCAAGACGAAAGGGAGGGAATTGGCGCACGATAATTTAAAACTCTTAGTAGTCTCTTATTAAATCCACGAGCATAGAAAAGGATGCTAATATACGTACTGCCCTTCATTTGATGAACGACAGACCCGGTGATTCAAACTTTGTGATAGGCAGCAATCTCACTGGGCATATTTAGCAGAGGAGCAGCAGTTAATGCTTACCATAAAGGCAGCTGCTTTATTAGTCTATCAGCAAACGCGATAAAAAATTAAATTGAGCTCGGCAGTACATATACTAAAATTGGAACGATACAGAGAAGATTAGCATGGCCCCTACATAAGGATGACATGCAAAATCGTGAAGCATTCCACATTTTTGACTATCTATAAAAATATATTTGTGAACAAAAAAATTATCTACCTATCTATAATATCGTTTCGTGTGGTGACGGAGTAAGAATACCATTCACTACACCCTATCTTACCTGAGGATGTCTTAAAAGACGACTAAGGGGTAAAAGATGCATATAACATCTATGAAAGAGAAAGAAAACTCGAAATGAAACCCCATATCAAGCTGCCTGACCAGCATGGTATAGTAAGGTCAATTTCCCTCCTTTTGTGGAGGAGGCTCGAGCCCAACAGTGGGACGTATATGAACTGAGACAATGATGATGTTTTTTTTCCTCTCAGTCCGTCCTTATTAACCGTTGTTTATTATTTTTATAATTCCACGTCATTATTCTTCAGACAGTAAGCAATGGTGTACGTTTTGTGACATAATCTATGAATCCACGCATGTAGCAAGTGTATTAACTGGACACCGCTTTAAACTCTGAAATTCCTGCTGGTAATTGCCCGATTAACGCCATAAATAAATCCACAAAATCGCAAAAACTTAAATAATACTTTTTCTCGTCATCTAATATTTTAACCTAAGACCTCGTCCTTAGAATAATAACGTATAGAAGGTAAGTTCGCGCACAAAAAGTGAAGCATTTCAATTGGAGCCTAATGGAGCTTACGCCGGAACCATTCCGTAATGTATAAGCACTATACTGCACGTACGTACGCAACTCTTAAAAGATAAATAGATAATTATGACGGCTTGTGAATTCAAATGGTGTCACAACACATTTGAAAAACATAAAAAGTATATTAACATTACTTTTAAAAGTATTCCGACGATTTATATTAATAAAAACAAAATTTGATTTCATAAATTGTATAGTGGTGTGCGTGTGTACGTGTGTAATCGCTTGCACGCATGTAGTTTAGGAGGGGTCGTTCGACGATCGCGGCTCTGTTGCGCCTGAGGGCCGTGGCGACTGAGGCCGTCACCGGCGGGGGAGTGCTATTGGTGGTGTCCCTAGACATCGCCAACGCATTCAATAGTCTGCCATTCAGCTGTATCAGGGAGGCGCTCCGGTATCACGGGGTGCCAGTTTACCTGAGGCGGCTAGTGGCAGACTATTTGGAGGGGCGCAGCGTCCTCTGCACCGACCGAGCAGGGGACGTCGTGTGAACGCCCATGACGTGCGGTGTCCCGCAGGGGTCGGTCCTCGGACCCACCCTGTGGAACATCGGCTACGACTGGGCGTTGAGGGGGAGCTTCCCGCCCGGGCTGGGCGTGATTTGTTACGACGACGACACGCTCGTCACAGCCCGCGGTGGGACGCTAGAAGAGGCGGTAAGCCTGCTGACCTCTGGTACCGAGGAGGTCGTCAGGCGGATCGAGGCGCTGGGGTTAAGGGTCGCCCTGGACAAGACGGAGGCCCTCTTGTTCCATAGGCGCACTATGAGCCCTCCCATCGGCGTCTCGATCACCGTCCACTCGGTCGTCATCAGCATCCGGGCCCATATGAGATACTTGGGCCTGGTGCTCGACGGGCGATGGTGGTTCCGGGAGCATTTCCGCAGGCTCGCTCCACGGTTCGTCGGCTCGGCGTCCGCCCTATCGTGGCTTATGCCGAACGTGGGCGGACCGAGCGCTGCGTGCCGACGGCTGTACGCGGGGGTCATCCGGTCGATGGCCCTGTACGGCGCACCGGTGTGGGCGGGGTCCATGACCGCCCGACTTAGGGCCCTTCTGTGGCGACCACAGAGGGTCACGGCGGTCAGGGCCATCCGCGGATACCGCACGGTGGCGACGGAGGCAGCGTGCCTGTTGACCGGGACTCCCCGTGGGACCTGGAGGCGGAGATGCTCGCCGGACTATATCGGCGGGTGACGGGGGTGCGAGCGGAGGGCGGTGTGGTCTCGTTAAGGGATCTCACCGCCTGGCGCGTCGACGCCCGCCGAGACGTCATCGCCCGTTGGGCAGTCCGGCTGGAGAGGCCTCGGTTCGGGATGCGAACCGTGGAGGCCTTCCGGCCGGTGCTGATGCAGTGATTGGAGAGGCGGCACGGGGTGCTCTCCTTCCGACTGGTGCAGGTTTTGACGGGGCATTGGTGCTTCGCCAAATACCTGCACAAGGTCGTTAGGAGGGAGAGTACACCGTCCTGCCACCACTGCGATTGCGACGAGGACACGGCGCGCCATACGCTCGAGGCCTGCGGGGCTTGGGCAGTGCAGCGCTGTGAACTCGTCGCAATCATCGGTACGGACCTGACGCTGCCGGCTATCGCTAGGGCGATGGTCGACAGCGTCGGGAATTGGGACGCGGTCGCAGCCTTCTGCGAGACAGTGATCTCGCGGAAGGAGGCGGCGGATCGCCTGCGTGAGGAGCACAGCCTCGATGAGGAGATCCGCCGCCGGCGACTGGGGCGGCGCAGGCGCAACTACCTGCGCCTCATGCCACCCTAGCCGAGGCCGCGGGTGACGTGACCGGGGATTAGTCCGTCACCCGCCGAGAGGCCGACCGCGTGAGGAAAGACCGACGTCCTCCCCGAGGGGGGGACGTCGGTCGATGGGAGGGTACCCCAATAAGGGGGTATTCCGTCGGGCCGACCACTGACGACAAGTTAACGCTGCTCCAGTGGTCGGCCCAACGACGAAGGCGACGTGGTTTTTGGGTGGGTCGCGGGAGTTGCGTGCTTAAGCCCCTCTGTCGCCCCGGACGGAGTGGTGCGGAGGCGCGCCGACTTCGGCCCACCCACAAAAAAAAAAAAAAACGCATGTAGTTATTGTTTGCTTCAAATTTTTAATGGCTGACGTATGAACACTATCCTTCTATACGTTATTATTCTAAGACCTCATCATTGGATTAGCATATTTGTATAAGTAGTATTACTAGCATAACTCTAACAATGATAATTAAAGGTATATTCATCTGCTCATACACTCACCACGCAATTAAACAAATATATATTTTACTTCTGGCAATTTATCCGCATACACAACAGTTAAAGCCATTAAATAGAATTAAGCTTAGGTGATTATATTTTCCGAATGCTTAAGCTAAGGGGCAAAGTCATTATGGAGCGAAACCTTGAAATAAGGCGGCTTTGTAGCTTTGCAATTACGGAAAAATGCTGAGAGCTATCTAAAAATGGTGAGAAATATGTTTATATTTTAAATTGTTCTCTATTTGACTGTAGGACTGGGGTGGCAATTTATGTAACGAGATATGGAGATATATAATGAATTCGATTTCAACTTAGAATAATTATGTTTGCGCATTTTTAAAGCCACAGAAAAACTACTACTTTTCACATAATCATCATCATCATGATTTCAGCTAAAATACGTCTCACTGTTGGGTTCGAGCTTTCTCCTTAATAGGAGGGAAATTGACTTACTATACCACGCTGGTCAGACGTGTTAGTATAGGGCTTTGTTTCGAGTTTTCCTTCTCTTGCGTAGATAACATATGCATATTTACTAACTTGATCATCTTTTAGGACACCTACCGGCAAGAGAGCCGGTGGTGAATTGTATTCTTACTCTGTCACCACAAGGGAATATGATTTATGTTTAAGGGAATATGATTTGTGTATTTATTTGATGAATGGATAATTATGTACGTTAATGTACTTTTTTTACCCACTAGCGCAAGTTTTAAATAAAATGTAGTAAGGCATTTTTATTGTTTTAATCGAATATACTTAATAGTTTCTGCTCACACCATTCAACGTATAATACGTTGATTGAGGAACAAATTAAAGTTGAACTATCACCCCAAGGAAACAAATTACAACGATAAAAAAGTCCTATGTATTAATTCAGGGTGTCAGCTACCTACATGCATTATTTTTAACCGACTTCAAAAGGGAGGAGGTTCTCAATTCGTCTGTTTTTTTTTTTTTATGTTGTCACCTCAGAACTTTCGATTGGGTTAACCGATTTTGATAATTCTTTTTTCATTTGAAAGCTGATGCTTCCCGTGTGGTCCCATTTTAATTTTATCCAGTTTCGACAATGGCATCCATGGGAAAACCACATAAGTCTTTAATTTGCATTAAGTATTTGCGCGATAAATGGACGAAAACTCAATAACAACGCCAACCGAAGCCGATGATTCTTTTTTAACCGACTTTAAAAAAGGAGAAGGTTGAGCACCTTCTCTTTTTTAAAGTACATTCGACTTTAATAATTTTTTTTTATGTTCGTTACCTCAGATCTTTCGACTGCGTGAACTGATTTTGATGATTCTATTTTATTTATTTGAAAGCTGGTGCTTTTCGTGTGGTTCCGTTTCAATTTAGTCCAGTTTTGAACGTGGTATCCCTGAGAAAACTTAAATAGTTTTAGTCTTAAATTTGCATATAGTATATAGTACACATGGGCGAAAACTCAATGTAACACCAACCGATTTCGATGATTCTTTTTATTGGATAGGATGTACTTCAAGGGTAGTTTGATTAGGTTCTGATTATAGGATCCATGCTAAAGTAACGGTACTCTTCAATTCTTAGGAGCAAATTATCGACACTCGGCTGAATCTCTTATAGTATCCGGATATTTGAGTCACCTACCGTAATGTTGAACGGCACTGTCTCAAACGAGCAGCACTATTAGTAGGTTGACTCATAGGTAGAAAAAAAATGTGCACTTCACATTCACTAAAAATCAAACAATAAAAATAATTTTTAACAAAAAAAAAACCGACTTCAAACAAAAAACAATTCCCAAACAAATTAATATGCACTAAAAAGCAAAAAAATAATTCTTGTACAATGTAGTGCCCGCCCAATCTTACAGCAACTTGATGAAAAAAAAAATAGAGTACTTAAAAGTCAATCAAATTATTACGACAATATAATGTAGTTACAATTATTATTATTTTTGGAGTCGGTGTCAGTCAACAAAACTAGGACACCGACAAACATACCGACATAGACATAGACACCGACTCCAAAAATGACAATAATTGTAACTACATTATATTGTCGTAATAATTTGATTGACTTTTAAGTACTCTATTTTTTTTTTCATCAAGTTGTTGTAAGGTTGGGCGGGCACTACATTGTACAAAAATTATTTTATGCTTTTTAGTGCATATTAATTTGTTTGGGAATTGTTTTTTTTTGAAGTCGGTTTTTATTTTGTTAAAAATTATTTTTATATCAAAATTGATTAAGCCGTTAGAGTGTGAAAAAGTTAAATATATACATACACATTTACAAACGTATCCCCTTTATAAAATTAGTATGATTAGTGTGATATAATGTGATATTATACACATATAACATGTATGCAAGAGAAGGAAAATTCGAAATGTAACGCAATACCAAACTGTCTGACCAGCATAGTAAATTGCCCTCCTATTGCCTCCTATGCCCAACAGTGGGACGTATATAAGTTGAAATGATGATGAATGTGATATCAAATCAAAATGATAAACGTCTCTCGTGAAGGTGATTTGATTCTTACAAGTAATTACCAACCCGCCCTCGCTTCGCTTCGGTTTCAGTCGCCTTACCCGCGTGGTTCCCGTTCCCGTGGGATTACCGGGATTAAATATAACGTAAGTTACTCCTTATATCTTCTACCTGGTAGTAAAATATTATGAAAATCGCTCCAGCCGTTTTGAAGATTATCCAAAACAAACAGATAGACAGACAGACAGACAAAAATTTTATAAACCGGTTTTTAGGCATAGGTATCGTGCAAACAACCGTATCAGCATGAAAAAAGCCCATTATTTTGACATTACAAATAGACATTTCAATTTTATTTATTTCTAGAAGATTAACTACCCACGCTGTCCTAATTATTACAAAGTAATGGTAGAGATTCCCACGTTTGGTAACTATTTTTAGCTTATAAATTAAGTCTATATATAGCCCAGTACGTTAAACGCTAAGTCTTAGTAATTTAAATATGTATATTAATTTATTATTAAAATTGTATAAATCTAACAAAAATGTCAAATCATGTTATTTAAAAGTAAATTTTGAGTAATATACCGCGCGAGAAAAGACCAATCCTCCCCGAGGGGGACGTCGGTCGATGGGAGGGTACTCTTCAAGGGATATTCCGTCGGGCCGACCATTGACGTCAAGTCACCCTGCTCCGGTGGTCAGCCCAGTGACGAAGGCGACGTGGTGGGTTACGGGTGTGCGTGCTTACGCCCCTCTGTCGCCCCGGACGGAACGGTGCGAGAAGTGCGTCGACCGTATCCCACCCTAAAAAAATATCATGTTATTTAAAAGTAAATTTTGAGCAATATAGCTCTCTCTCTCTCTATTGGACGAAGAAAAATATTGAACGGAAGATTATGCCTACGTTATCAGGTTTCCGTGTGGTGACGGGGTAAGAATTTATCATCATCATTCCAACTCTTGGGCTCGAGGGCTTTAGGGTAGTATAGGGTTGGTATAGGGTTTACGCCATCCACGGATAAAAAAGGGAGTGGTGAATTGTATTCCCTATCTTGCCCGCGGATGTCGTAAAAGATGAAGGAATTATAATACGCATATAATATCTATGCAAGAAAAGGCAAACTCAAAATAAGTCTATATCAATACCTCTGACCAGCGTGGTATAGTAACTCAATTTCCCTGGAGAAGTATCGAGTCCAGCAGTGGGACGTATATGAGCTGTGATGATGATATAACATTAGCCTGATGGTTTGGTATAGGCATTCTTAAATATTTCATTAACTTTCAATATGGATCCGTCAACATTATTCTGATCTTATACGTAATATGTGTCTATTATTTATCGCACATATTTTACGCGAAAATATTTTAGGTAAATAGTTTTATGACACCCACGATGGTATAGTTTTTGTTCGTGTGGTGACGGAGTAAGTATATAATTCACCACTTCCTATCGTGCTCGTGGATGTCGTAAAAAACGACTAAATGATATAGGTAATACGCATACAACATCTATGCAAGAGACGGAAAATTCGAAACAAAACCCTATTCCTACACGTCTGACCAGCATGGAATAGTAGGTTAATTCCCCCTCCTATTATGGAGGAGGCCTGAGATCAACAGTGGGACATATATAGGCTGAGATGAAATCGTTTTATGACCAGCTGGCTGTCTGACATCAATTTTCATTGGCAGTGTAATTCTTGACCTAATGACTTAAAATGGTGTTGACTTACAGTCAATGTCGATCTTGGTCGTCTTTTATTAAACCCACGATGGTAAAGGCGGGTAAAATTTGTATCCATCAACAGACAGCAGCTTATATCATTACTACGAAAAATTTAATTACGAATAAAATAATAACGCAAAAAAAAAACATAAAGAACAAACGACGTCATATAATTTTATTTTCAACACACTCTACGTCGTATTTTGTTATGTTTGCTGGAGGAAAACACGCTTGTACCATTTGCCCTTCATATTTATTCGCAGTTACCGATATTTACAATGCAATAAAGCTAACCGCAAGAAAAATATGTTGTAGGGTCATAATGACCGCCATAAAAACTCTTTGTGGTTTGATGTGCGTACTGGTTAATACTTCGGAAGCCATAAATTTCGACGCATTATTTGAAGCGTAAACAATGATTAGCTTCTCATAATTGCTAATAGATTAGCTCAATGATAATACGTCTAATATTCATCATATGGGCTTATAGATATCTCACTGCTAGGCTAAAACCTCCACCGTAATTGGAAGGAGAATGATCTACTATATCACGCTGGTCTGTGATGTTGGTCATATACCAACGACGAAAGTATTTTTAGTTTTGTCCTTTTGCGTAGATGTAATCGGCCTTAGCCGTCTTTTATGACCCCGATGGATAAGAGGGGATGGTGAATTGTATTCTTACTTAGAATAGAGCCATTTTTAATAATATATCGATTATTACGATTTTTATAAGATGACATCTTGCACTAAGGAAGCAAACCTTTTTTTTGGGGTGGGTTGCGGTCTAGCTCACTCCTCGCACCACTCCGTCCGGGACGACAGAGGGGCGTAAGCACCCGCAACCCACCCGAACACCACGTCGCCTTCGTCGTTGGACCGACCACCGGAGCAGGGTTACTTGTCGTCAGTGGTCGGCTCGACGAAAAACCCCCTAGTGGGGTACCCTCCCAAAAGAAACAATCCTTGTCTAGGAGACGACTTTTACAAACATATAATTAACGTACACAAATAACATCCAGACTCAATAATAATTTGTGTATCGCACAGATTTTTCCTGCATGGAAATCGAATCTCAACACGATAAATCGGCGTCAGAACCACTACGCTATCTATGCAGTCAGCAATTGGCTAATTACGTGTAATTAAATAATATAAACATTAATGTCAGTTTAAATTATCATTAAAATCGTGCACATTTTTT
Organism: Lymantria dispar; assembly: GCA_032191425.1. Taxonomy (NCBI): domain Eukaryota; kingdom Metazoa; phylum Arthropoda; class Insecta; order Lepidoptera; family Erebidae; genus Lymantria; species Lymantria dispar. Next base: position 20,989,977 of record CM063452.1, on the reverse strand, counting down.
GAAATTCACAGGTGTTCGGTAAGTAAGTTAGACTTCCAGTGACCTTAAAACCGAACTCAATTTCAGACTTCATATTTTAAATATATATATATTTTTTTTTGGGTGGGCTGCGGTCGGCGCGCCTCCACACCACTCCGTCCGGGGCGACAGAGGGGCTTAAGCACGCAACTCCCGCAACCCACCCGAAAACCACGTCGTCTTCGTCGTTGGGCCGACCACCGGAGCAGGGTTACTTGACATCAGTGGTCGGCCCGACGGAATACCCCCTATTGGGGTACCCTCCCATCGACCGACGTCCCCCCCTCGGGGAGGACGTCGGTCTTTCCTCACGCGGATTTTAAATATAATTTAAAGAAATTTTGGTTTAAAGAAAACTAACAAAATATCCTTGCAATTACATTGTTTGTTTGAATTCAAACCATGATCTCAGAATCATCAAACGCGTGCTATATGCAACTGTACAGAGACAAAATTAACTATTCCCGATGTGAAACACGAATTGATTATATAGTCACTGCTGACTACATTAAGAGTACATAACTTTTTCTTTATTTTTTTTATTACAAACGGTGGCAAACGAGCAAACAGTACACCTGATGGTAAGTGTTGCTGCCGCTCACGGACCTTTGCTAGGCCACTGCCTATTGCGAAGAAAGTGAAGAGAGTGTGAATGTGAGCAATAAGTTTCGGTGAAATTAAGGCATCACCACACAAATACCCTCAGAAAATTGGGCTTATGAATCTCTCCCTGACCGAACAAAGCGCAGTAAAAAATTGCTACTACTCAGACGTCGACTTTCTTCGAGAGTGTGGTACTACCCCGAACGGACCAGTCTGTGGCTGTAGATAGACTACTGTCAACACTGTGGTTCTACCACTACCGACTATTAACTCACTTGAATAAAAATATAACCAGTGCTAATAAAACAAATTGCATTCTTCTTGCGGGATAATGAAAAATAAATATCCGTAGTCATCGCCTATTTTTACCGTAATAGGCAATTAAAATGTCTTTCTTTATCTTGTTATTGTATTAACTGTTATATATACAATAGGAGTGCAAATGACCTACTATAGCTGACTTTAGATGCAGCAGTTAGATGGGTTGGTGTAGGGTTTATTTCGTTTGCCTGCTTTTGCACAAATGTTTAAAAAAATATATGAGATTATTGCTAAAGCCACGTTGGATGTTTTTGACATTAATGAGATGTTTATAAAAATTATTAGATATATTTCACATTGTAATCTTTACATATATAAGTTTTTGTGAACGAAATTACAGAACCGTGTCTGTAAGTAGTACCAAAATTATAAACTATTTTACTACTAGTAATAAGCAAATTATCCGTGTGGTGATGGAGTAAGTATACAATTCACCAGCCCTTAAAACCCTTATCTTGCCTTTGAGTGTCGTAAAAGACCACTAAGGGATTAACTATGCATACAACATCTATGCAAGAGAAGGAAAGCTAGAAATAAAACCCTATAGCAACCCGTTCGCCCAGCATTGTAGAGTAAGTCAATTTCTCTCCTATTATGGAAGAAGTTTGAGCTCAACAGTGGGATCTACATATATGAGCTAAGATGATGATGGAAAAAGGTCAATTGATTTATTTAATATTAACAAATAATTAGTATTAGTAACAGTCTCACTAATATTATAAATTTAAGAGAATGAATATTAATTACTCAAACAAATAAAATAACAAAACCTAATTTGATGGCATATTTTCACACAGAAGATTTATAGCTCGAATCTTAAATAGGGATGCAAGCGATATATCGATGTTTCTGAAACATTAATTTTTTAGTAAAAAACATCGATATTCACTATTGCAAAACATCGATGTTATTTTATACGATCTTTTACATCGATGTTGTGCGTTTTTTTTTTTTGGGTAGGCTGTGGTCAGCGCACGCGCTGATCGATGTTTTGCCTCCCATCTATTTAAGGTGTATAGTATTTTTAGCAGCACTTGCGTCACAATTTAGTCACTCTGTTTCTAAATAACTTGCTACAGTTAACATGAGCTTGTAATAATTTCTCTAACTAAAAAAAATGTGTTAAATGTAATTTTATTACTTCAACTCTACAACTTCCTTGCTCTAAAGATTATCTATTCAAAATTTAATATTGTTATAGATAATAGAGATTGCTTGCATTTTAAATTGAAGGTAAGATTGTTTGTACGAATTAGGGCTATAAATCTTTATAAAAACACCGATATTTTTATACATCGATGTTTTTCGGGCGATTTTTATTGTACATCGATGTTTATTTTTAAACAACGATGTATCGATACAGCGACGTTCTATGTTTCGATATTTGCATCCCTAATTTTAAACCATAAACCATAGCTCGGATTACTGAATAATTACATCAAATGTTTTCTATTAAAATCTGAAAAGCTTACTAGCTTTTATTTACAAGATTAAAAGTCCTTAAAAGTATTTATAACAAGTCAAAGTTTTATCGTTTGCGAGAATCATACTAAAACTCAAATCAAACTCACATTAAGTCATTATTAACTGCTTTGTTTTCGTATGTAATTTCGATGCGCATCTTAATTAGGATTTCAGAGAGTGCTTAAACGAATTAGAATTTGCTTTTAAAATCCTTGTTTAAGCTCAAGTGTTCACGTATCGCCGTTAACGAGAATTAAAGTAGCTTTAGCCTTCCATAAGGCGTATTGTCTGGCTGTTAAATTGTTAGCTCTAATTTATATACTGCTGTCTGTTACTTATAATGGATTATTTTAATCTAGAGGTGTAATAACACTGTATCGAAATTAATATTGAACTTTGGAATTAAAAAAATATTTAGATATATATATTAAACTTGGGAGGCCGAAGCTGTATTTTGTTTTAAAATATGGTTTTTATCCATTGGATGACCAGCATTAATTTACCACTAAAGCCTTATAGGTAACTAGCAGTGGCCGCGACTTCGTCTGCCTAGAATAGTGACTTTGGGGGGGTATAGTGACTTTCAAGATTTATTTATTTATTTTAAAACTTCTGTTGCGAACGTCTGTAGAGAACGTTCAGCACTTGATTCCCGTTGTCGATTAGACGAAGTTCGAGTTGTTTGTGAAGCCAAACGTTGTGTTCGTTCAGCGCTTGTTTCTCTAGCGCAGTTTTGTTCAGCGATTTCTCGTTGAGTAGCTAACCTCTGCCTATTTTCGTCCTCTGTCTCATTGCTGCGCATAAGTCGCAGTCATTTTGTAGTAGCAGACTATCGAGAAAGTTGAGGTCTCTTCCTAGGCATTTCGCAAAGGCTATCGCCCTCTCGCCCCTCATGATCGCCCGCCACATCATACATGCGCGCGCAATACTTAATACTTATTTGGCTACAACACTAATACTTACATTTTTAATACAGCGATCTTTTGAATGAAATGTCCGAATTTAATAATTGAAAAAGTTCTAAAAAGGTATTGAATCCGTTTTGAATATGAAGTAATTTATTTTGATAAGGATTAATACCAACGTACAAAATAGAGAGTATTCAAAGCGACGGCATTGTAATTATTAAAAAAAAATAACAAAATACACTTATTGTGATATAACTACAATAGCTAGACATATAGTGTTGCGATATTTTTTGTAGAGAATTATATGTTCTGCAAAGTTGTAGTACATTGTTTTGTTCTATAATTAATAGTTTTCGCAGCATACGCGATGTAAAATTTTTCGGGTAATATTTTACACCTTGGGTTGCATTATTGGACTTTTAATACGAATCCCTTATTTTTTGAAAATATTATATAGCCTATAGCCTTCCTCGATAAATGGATTATCCAACACTGAAAGAATTTTTCAAATCGGACCAGCGGTTCCTGAGATTAGCGCGTTCAAACAAACAAACAAAAAACAAACTCTTCAGCTTTATAATATTAGTATAGATTAAATAAATTAAAAGTATAATATGTGAGATCGGGTAAATCAAAAGTCACAATATTAAATGATAAAAGATTACTTATTCTATATATCATAAATGTTCGTGTTAGCAATTCGCAGAGCTTTAGATTTCATACATATAGTATTCATCATATTGTAAATTCTGCTTGGTATCTGTTTATTTATCCGTGTACCAATCAACGCCAACATTTGGAGATAAGCTTAACTAACGGCCAATACATGAACCTACTGTCCTATTAATATTATAAAGACGTAATTTGTGTAGATGTTTACTACTCTTTTACGCAAAATGTACAATGCTGATTATGATAAAACTTTCCAGTAATATATCTTTGCTAATATTATAAATGCGAAAGTAAGTTTGTTTGTTTATTTGTTTGTTACGTTTTCATGCTTAAACCATCAAACTGACTTCAAACATTTTTTCAACATCGGACAGTTATAATATCAGGGAGTAACATAGGCTATTGCCTATGTTACTCCCGATATTCCCACGGGAACGGGTACTATGCGGGTAAGACGATTGAAACCGAAGCGAAACGAGGGCGGGTTGCTAGTATATTATACATCAGAATAACACAAAAACTACAAGTTACAATTTTTTTATCTTGCATTTATAATATTAGTTAGGATATATAAATAAAATCAGCTATATTCAGGAGGATGGTATGTTAAAATCCTTTCTAGCATTTAGATGCGGAATTCTCTCCAACGATTTAGCATAATTGTGTTGACTAAAAATAATTTTATGAATTAAAAAAAATCGATTAATTTTGTCGAAGGTTTGATATCTGACTTTCTCAGCAAACTAAATTAATTGAACTTCAAAATGAATCTCGCATATTTCAATAGCAACTGTGGCGAATATTGATTCAGAAAATTTTCGAATTTCATAAAAAGTGATAAATTGATAAAGTTTTTATATTAAAAACTATATTGACAGCGAGTCATCATATAATAATTTTCGTCTTGTGATCAGAAGATTAGGGATATTAGCATCTGTATTGACGATTGAAATTTCAATGCGAAAATTTCAGCGTCTAAGATTATTTTTTACGTTTTTATCACAATTTTAGTAATCAATTAAAATCACCACTTTTTCTAAAAATCCCTCCCACTACGTGACCGACGACGTGGTGAATGTTGCTGGGTGGTATTGACTACAGGTGGCAAATTATCGCACTTTGTGGCGTTCCTAACAGGAAGGGCCTATCCAGCACTGAAACCCATAAGGCATAACAATGATGATGGTGATGATACCATCACGTATGTTTAGGAATTCCCTGTTTTTAATTCTAATCAAACCGTGTTTAAAGATTCTAGTTATATTTATTATTTAAGTTTTAGTTTATTCATCATAATTATCATCTCAGCCCATACACGTTTCGCTGTTGGGGTTGGGCTTCCTCCACTATGTCCCTCCCATATATAATAATCTACTATAATTAACCTACTATACCATCCTGGTCAGTAAGTTAGTATAGGCATTATTTTATTACACATATGAAATAGAACTATATTTCCAAATTTATTACCTAGGTTTTCGATGTCCTCCCGTGACCCTGAATGCTGAAAAATGTTCCGAAAATCGCGAAAGTGAAAAACAAATAAAAGAATAAACTATGTTTACCTACTATTTATTATCTTATGTGGTTAGTAATTTACTTCCAAAAACTGCAATATATTACTAAGTTCGAACAGTTCAATGAGTCTTAGCCTTGTAACTCATACGACACTTGCGGAAGAAAAGCTAGTGCTAAGTAGTATTAGCCCATCGTTAAAGGCATAAAGTATTACATTATTTCAAATAAAACCAAACATTTTTAGAAAATACGGTGAAAGTTATCATATTTGATATAGGTGTTTTCTTTTTTAGGACTAATCCCACCATATATTCCCACCATTGTAACTTCTGTAAGCCAGGATCCACAACGGTCTCTCTGGAGGTTTGACCCTCAGGCAGTCCCGAGAAATGATTTTAATTATCTTGGGGCCCGCAACAAATTTAGAAAAAGTTAAACAGAAAGAGTTGGAAGAAATTGATTCCACGCCCTTCCAATGCAATACGGGTGACATGAAGCAAAATTAACTAGTTAGTCAATAAATAAGAAGACGTGCAGTTACGATGAGCGCAGCCGCATAGCACCAGGGATATAGAAGAGCTTGACGGGGCTTATAGTGAGCCTTAACATTGATTGCTGTAGTAGGTATGGCAAAAACGCCTAAACACACGGTAATTTTCTCGAGTTGCTACAAAGTCCATATGGTATACTACTCCAGAGGTCACTTGTAAATAGGATATGGGTTTTATCAATATTATTAGAAATCATCTAATACACCATAATCGTTACTTTTTATTGGTGAGTTGGCGATCGCACATGGTGATTATAAGGTCTCGATCACCGTCCACTCGGTCGACATCAGCATCCGGGCCCATATGAGGTACTTGGGCCTGGTGCTCGACGGGCGATGGTGGTTCTGGGAGCATTTCCGCAGGCTCGCTCCGCGGCTCGTCGGCGCGGCGTCCGCCCTATCGTGGCTTATGCCGAACGTGGGCGGACCGAGCGCTGCGTGCCGACGGCTGTACGCGGGGGTCATCCGGTCGATGGCCCTGTACGGCGCACCGGTGTGGGCGGGGTCCATGACCGCCCGACTTAGGGCCCTTCTGTGGCGACCACAGAGGGTCACGGTGGTCAGGGCCATCCGCGGATACCGCACGGTGGCGACGGAAGCAGCGCGCCTATTGGCCGGGACTCCCCCGTGGGACCTGGAGGCGGAGATGCTCGCCGAACTATATCGGCGGGTGACGGGGGTGCGAGCGGAGGGCGGTGTGGTCTCGTTAAGGGATCTCACCGCCTGGCGCGTCGACGCCCGCCGAGACGTCATCGCCCGTTGGGCAGTCCGGCTGGAGAGGCCTCGGTTCGGGGTGCAAACCGTGGAGGCCTTCCGGCTGGTGCTGATGCAGTGGTTGGAGAGGCGGCACGGGGTGCTCTCCTTCCGACTGGTGCAGGTTTTGACGGGGCATGGGTGCTTCGCCAAATACCTGCACAAGATCGTTAGGAGGGAGAGTACACCGTTCTGCCACCACTGCGATTGCGACGAGGACACGGCGCGCCATACGCTCGAGGCCTGCGGGGCTTGGGCAGTGCAGCGCCGTGAACTCGTCGCAATCATCGGTACGGACCTGACGCTGCCGGCTATCGCTAGGGCGATGGTCGACAGCGTCGGGAATTGGGACGCGGTCGCAGCCTTCTGCGAGACAGTGATCTCGCGGAAGGAGGCGGCGGATCGCCTGCGTGAGGAGCGCAGCCTCGATGAGGAGATCCGTCGCCGGCGACTGGGGCGGCGCAGGCGCAACTATCTGCGCCTCATGCCGCCCTAGCCGAGGCCGCGGGTGACGTGACCGGGGATTAGTCCGTCACCCGCCGAGAGGCCGACCGCGTGAGGAAAGACCGACGTCCTCCCCGAGGGGGGGACGTCGGTCGATGGGAGGGTACCCCAACAGAGGGTATTCCGTCGGGCCGACCACTGACGACAAGTTAACGCTGCTCCAGTGGTCGGCCCAACGACGAAGGCGACGTGGTTTTCGGGTGGGTCGCGGGAGTTGCGTGCTTAAGCCCCTCTGTCGCCCCGGACGGAGTGGTGCGGAGGCGCGCCTACCGCGGCCCACCCACATAAAAAAAAAAAAAAAAAGTGGTGATTATAAGTTTTCCTGACGAGTGCTTACTAACCTCATGGTTTCCGAGTCGGTGTTACAATTTCCATACGTAAGTAAGGATAGTAGTCATCATCATCTCAGCCCATGGTGGGATCGGGCCTCTTCCATTGTGAGAAGGAATTTGTCCTACTATACCACGCTGGTCAGACATGTTGGCATAGGATTTTATTTTAAATTTTCCTTCTCTGGCATCGATATTATCTGAATATTATTCCCTTAGGTATCTTTTACGACATCCACGGGTAAGAGCGGGGGTTGTGAACTGTATTCGTAGTCCGTCAACACACAGAAACGTAGTAGTAACGTTATGAATTTCTAAGCCACACGGATTAAAACACAATAATTTAGATCGTATAAATGATAATTTGAATTAAAAAAAAATTAAGCATTTTGAAAACAAGTTTTTATTTAAATGCTCTAAAACGTGCTTGTCAAGACTATTCAAACGAGTCCAAACTCGAGGGTTTATCTTGTTTAGTTTAGGAGTTCCTACGGCCACCTTCTAACGTCATCTTGAGACCAGCTTCACGGTATCATATTATTGCACTGTGACCGAAGTTATGTAAGTAAACCAAATTTCAACCTAATCTAACGACAGAAAGTGGTTCTAATTTAACTCGCAAAATTTGTCCCATACTAACATAGTAACAGGGTAAGTTAAATCACTGACGTCAAGTCACCCTGCTCCGGTGGTCGGTCTAACGACGAAGGCGACGTGTCACGAGGGGGTTGCAGGTGTGCATGCCCCTCTGTCGCTCCGGACGGAGTGATGCGAGGAGTGCGCCGACCTCAACCCACCCCCAAAAAAGAGGGCAAGTTAAATAAAAGCTTTTAAAAAATCCAAGTCCACAGCAATCATTACTTCGTGCGCTTATTCCACAATAGTTTTTTATATATTGGACAACTTTGCAATCAGATTCTCGCATAATATTGATATACTGTATTCTTAAATTGTGATTATACGTGTAAATACGTATATACATTAAGTTTTACGTCCCTAAATATTAAATTATTAATTTATCTTAATAGTAATGTGCAATTAAACAGTGGCAATGGATATTAAGGTTGTGAAGAAACCGAAGCGTATAAAATGTATTAGAAGTGTACTATATACCAAACTCTAGTTTGTAAGGTATAAAATATATATATGGGTAATTATCAAAAAATGCCGAAATTCTTGTCCTTGGAGTTTCTATAAAAATACAACAAAGGAATGGATATTACTAATATTTCTATATAATCTACATAACTATACCTAAAGGTTTCACATAACATTTAAGAGCTGTATAAATAAATAAATAAAAAAGCATAACCATAATGTTCCCAATATCATTCCCTCACTGTGTCCCAAGTACCAATTTAATTTACCAAAGAAAGCATAAAAATCATTCGAATCATATTCAAGTAGGTTGGATTGTTTAAAAATATTATAAATTTATAGCAAACTCGAAATTAGCGTTATAAAGTAAAACGCGCGTTGAAATTTTGTATATTTATGTGAGTCTCACAAAAATTAATCATTCCCTCACACTATTACTAACAGTTGAATTATAAACGCATTTTAAATAAAATACGAATGCTACTATTAGTTTTTGAAAGCTGACACTAATGTCAATTTATCAAAATGGCGAATTTTCTGTAATTGTGCTTGGGTATGCGCTGCAAGAAGATTTTATTAATTTTTATGGTTGAATTAAATTTCTGATCGTCATTTCATCACATTCTATAAAAACAAAAGGTAAGTAATTTAACTGATTATAAGTTGCACAGATAATATGGCTTTTGGGAGTAATTTCCTTAAGAAGAAAAATTGTTTTAAAAGTAAGGTTATATCACGAGTTCTTTACGGTTATTCTTTATTTTGTCATTCCCTCACCATCATTCCATCATAAAAATGTATGGTGAGGGAATGATGATATATGAGGGAATATTTTTGGCTGGGTTACATAGCTTTTTTATTGTTTGCTTTTATTAACTCTTGAATTTATTCCTGCAATATTGTTGTAGGTTAAAAAATATCAAGAAAAAGAAGGTAAGCAAAGAAGAAGCTAAATTAATAAAGAAAGTATATCACCGAAAGCGCAGGGAAAAATTATTCTATGATACTTGAAATACTTCGCAAAAAAGAAAGAATTAAATACCAAAAATAAAAGAAAACGGTCAAGTAAAATCTATATCCGCAAGGAGTTTAAGAAGATAAAAAAGTTAGAACTGGAAGAAAAACAGCTAAACATATAGAGACAAAACAGTGAAAGTGCAAAAGAATTTGGCAAGACTGTTAGATCAGACACCACCTCCTACCCCAGAACCTATGCAAAATAGTGATGAATTAAGAAATCTGGCAGTTAATCGGAGAAAGCAGCAACTCAGAAGACATAGAGGAATACTTAATGTAAAAATATCTAGATTACAGGAAAGACTGAAACAAGCATTAAGAAAAGACCGTTACAAATGCAAATGTGTAATGCACGCAAATTTTCAATGGATGATCATGAAGTTACATGGAAATAAAGCCTTGCTGTAATCCAACTAAATTTTTGAGCATGAAAACATGCAATGCCTATTCGACTAAATGTCTGTTACGAGAATGTGAAACTTGTGCAAACAAAATGGTAGATTATCTTCCACGGCCAAACAGAATAGTGACGTATAAACAGTGGATGTATGAAACTAATTCCTACGAAAAAAAATTGGAAAGATGAAGACAGTAAGAAACCTTATTTTAAAAGAGATCAGGGTTTCATTGAGATCATTGGTACTTCAATTAGAAAATACTTTGCCTTTATTCTTTAAATACATTGTCATGATAGCACACCAGTTGCAAACCATATCAGAACTTAAAAAGACCTTAGCTGACAATGAAGTCCTTATTCACATAGATTTTAGCGAAAACTATTGTTGCAAATATAACGAAGAAATTCAGGCAGTACATTTCATAGTTACAAGACAACAAGTTACACTCCATACAGGAGTATTATATTTGCGTGAAAATGTAAAACCCTACACGTTTTGGTCTGTTTTTGAAAAATAATAGACATGACACAATGGCAGTATGGGCACACTTATGGTATTACCAGTTTTTGAATAGCTTAAAAATCACTATCCAAACACTCATAGAACACACATGCTAAGTGATAGTCCTGTCAACCAGTACAAGAACAAGTTCATGTTTCATCTGGTATATCATCATATAAATGATTTGTTACCAGGTGTGACATTTTTTGCGGTGAATTATTCGTAACCAGGCCATGGCAAAGGTGCTCCTAATGACATAGATGGTATATTAAAAAGGAAAGTTGATAAAGCGGCTCTCAAAGAAATTTTGTGGGCAAGATGTTCTTCAGTAAAGTTATTTGAAGTTGACTTATTCAAAGAGTCAACCATTATTGCTGCATTTCGTGGAACCCAGAAAGTTCTTCAATTTGCCTTCAGTTATGATGTCTTGGTATTTAGAAGTCTTTTACGTTGTGAATGCGCAGAAAAGTATAAACATTTTCACATGGGATATTACAAATCTTCAAAACGTTGCATTAAAAAACCAAAGTCTTTTGAATTAAAAACACGAAACAAATCTTATGATGATGGACATTCGTCAAATGATGTTATTTGTACAGCCACTAATATCACTTATAATATCGGTGATTATGTACTTACCAAATGGGACGAAAATATTTACCCAAGGAAAATAATATCAGTCTCTGAGGAAAGCGCTTTAGTAAAGTGTATGAAAAGAGGAACTAAATCTTGGAAATGGCCGAAAATTTGTAATTGTGAGACTAAATCGTTTAAAATTGCAATTTTTAAAAGTAGGTAATTTCACTCTTTAATAGTACCTACCAAATAAGAAGTATTTTTTGTTTGGAAGAAAGTCATTTAAGTTATTAATTTTGTTTTATTGATTTTGATATGAGACTAAATTTAAAAATAAAAAAAAATCTGCTGTTAAAAACACTATTAGACGAATCTTTAAGTTAAAAAGGATTTTGTGGTTGTTGTTTTTAATGAAGTGACATAATAAATAAAAAAAAGTTTAAATTAGAGTTATGGATCACAAAAATATTGCAACACTTTGTGTTGTGTGATTTTGTGATTTGCTGAAATTATTCATTGATTTTACTTATTGTTTAGGAACAAAATTTCATTTAATAAAAATAATTCTTTGAAAAAAGTAATTTTACTTAAAACGCTTAATGACTTGTCTGTAATAATCATTCCCTCACCTTAATTGTCATTACCTCATTTTGAATTTTTTAATATCCGCACAACTTTCATACAACGCGATAATTTTTGGGACCACCACATAATTAAATTCTAGTAGCAATAGTACTATCAAATTCACATAAAATAAATATCAAATAATTTAAATATTTTTTGTCATTTTAAGAGAGCCGAATTTCGGCATTTCGTGAAAATCACCCATAAGTAGGTGCGTATAAACGTCTGTCGTACTGAAATTTCTAAGTTATGCACACTAAGTAATAAATCCTTGTGTAAACGGGTAGCTCTGAGTGTAAGCTCTTCACAAACTACATATGAATACCGAGACAAAATTACGGCAACTAGAAACATGAAATGTTCACACTGCTTTCTTTTTGTGAAAATATTGTTTTAGCTCATATATGTATGTCCCACCGTTGGGCACCTCCACAATAGGAGGAAAATTAACCTTACTATACCATACTGGTCAGACAGGTTGGTAAAGGTTTTTTCGAGTTTTCCTTCTCTTGCATAGATGTTATATGCATATTATATCTCTCAGTCGTTTTTTATGACATCCACGGGCAAGATGAGTGATGCAAAGAGTGGTGATTTGTAGTCTTACTCCGTCACCACAAAGAATGAAGTGATAACATCATCCATCCATCCATCCATCAGCCTACAGACGTCCACTGCTGGACATAGGCCTCCCCCCGAGAATGCCACTCGGAACGGTCCTGCTACTTGCATCCAAGGGTTCCCTGCGACTTTGAGAATGTCGTCAATCCACCTAGTGTGGGGTCGTCGCTACTCAAGAACCTTAAGCGAAAACATATTGACAAACTATTTTTAGGTAGGAAAAACCTTTTTCCCTATTTCATTTACCTACGTAATTTTATTTTATTTTTTAAGACGCTCTTATCTTTTATTTTAATATTATCTTTATATATGTTTTTTGCGTACAACACTTAGTCCCTGAGTTATCTTTTAGAATACCCACGGTATTAGATTAAATAATCACTATATCATTACCTAGCTAGCAAGTCTCACATATTATAAATTGCTTCGCCAAATACCTGTACAAGGTCGTTAGGAGGGAGAGTACACCGTCCTGCCACCACTGCGATTGCGACGAGGATACGGCGCAGCTCATACGCTCGAGGTCTGTGACGCTTGGCCAGCGCAGCGCCGTGAACTCGTCGCAATCATCGGTGCCAACCTGGCGCTGGCGACTATCGCCAGGGTTGGCAGCGTCAGGAACTAGGACGCGGTCGCAGCCTTCTGCGAGGCAGTGATCTCGCAAAAGGAGGCGGCGGATGGCCTGCGCGAGGAGCGCAGCCTCGATGAGGCGATCCGCCGCCGGCGACTAGGGCGGCGTAGGCGCGAGTACTTGGGCCTCATGCCGCCCTAGCCGAGGCCGCGGGTGACGTGACCGGAGAATTAGTCCGTCACTCGCCGAGAGGCCGACCGCGTGAGGAAAGACCGACGTCCTCCCCGAGGGGTGGACGTCGGTCGATGGGAGGGTACCCCAAATAGGGAGTATTCCGTCGGGCCGACCACTGATGACAAGTAACCCTGCTCCGGTGGTCAGCCCAACGATGAAGACGACGTGCATCGTGGGTGGGTTGCGGGTGTGCGTGCTTACGCCCCTCTGTCGCCCCGGACGGAGTGGTGCGAGGAGCGCGCCGACCGCAACCCACCCACAAAAAAAAATATATCCATACTTACTTACTTACTAATATTATAAATGCGAAAGTAAGGATGTTTGTTTGTTTGTTTGTTTGTTCGTAACGCTTTCACGCTTAAACCACCGAACCGATTTCAAAAATTCTTTCACCAATGGAAAGCTATAATATCAGGGAGTAACATAGGCTATATTTTATCTCGGTATTCCCACAGGAACGGGAACTACGCCGCGGGTAAAGCGACTGAAACCGAAGCGTAGCGAGAGCGGGTTGCTAGTTATAAATAAAACTATTTTTACGAGGGTAGACATAATTCGCTATAATAACGATGACTTTTTGGACGTGACCATGAATGCTGAAAAGTGTAAGAAAAATCAAAAAACACATACAAATGCCATAGAATTCTTAAACTATCGGTACTTAGGACTAATTCCCCGGTCACGTCACCCGCGGCCTCGGCTAGGGAGGTATACAAGCCATAGCCACAACTGATGCATTGATCGACCTACGTACTTCACACGTTCGTCCATCAATGCCTCTTTTGCTGGCCGCTGCAGTAATGTACTATGTTTGAATTATGATTATTCATGTTTTTCCACTGCATATGTTTTTCAATTCATGTTTAAATTAATTTCATTATAGGTTTAAACGTCAGTAAATGAAAAATCAAATACAAATGCCATAGAATACGTAAAAATAGTTTTCTTTGAATTATGATTATTTTTTACACCGCATGTTTTTCAATTCATGTTTTCCCATTGCTCCTACAATCTTAGTCAAAATAAACTGTGTTAACAATAAAACTATCAACGTACAATAGAAAATAAGTAAAAGAGATAAAATTATTTATTTCGCTACAAACATGGTAAGTGACTTCCCAGACATCTTCTGACGAAGCTTTTAGCTTTGATAGTAAGAAGAGATAATCTCTTTGCTTACGCAAAGTCCGCTTACCTTGAACGCCGACTCAGAAATTATTTATAAGTTTAGTAGACGCTTATTTTTTTCGTATACACTTACTTTTATGAAGTTTTATAGTGCAATGAGTCTCTTATAAAACTTATCAAAGTAATTTGCACCTTCTTACTTTCTTTTCTTTTCATCCCCTTTATTTTGCATTATTTGACTGAAACCTTCATGGGAAGTGGAAAATTAGTCTATTGTAACCACCTGGACAAAAGTGACAGGATTTTATTTTGAATTACTTTGAGAAGAAACAATTGTAATGATGCTAACTGCTTACGGTCATTAGCAATGTCTTTAAAACCATAACTTGTAAAAAAAAACTAAGTCAAGAAAACACAAGGTCATACATAACATACAGTAATACATATTATATTAAATTATATTTGTTAAGTGCGATTGCCATGTCAATCTGTTTATTTAAAATAATAGATCTTTAATATTGATACGGCCACTATAAGGTGTTGTTAGGTTAGCTAATTACGTAATAACTTAAGACAGAAGGTCCCTTAAGTAGAGACTGAATAAATTAACGAACTTAGTATTACATGGATATCACCACAACTTTTTATGGTAGAAGAACTGAGTTGCGAGACGTAGTTTTTTTACAAATTATGTTGTTGATGCCATCTTATATCTCTTTGTAAATATTCTTACTTATTTTACCCTCTGGTACCTTCTACTTCTTGAATACAAACAACACATTTTCTTAAAGTCCACCTAATAAATTAGGAATAGCGTGAAGGATAGCCCGAGGACTGTATGTGGCAATCTATTAGTGTCACTAGGCACATATTTTTTATAAATAACAGTGTTAATATAGCTTAATGTCTTCTTCCGTGTGATAACGGAGTTAGTAGTCATCCCTTTTTTTCTGCGGATGATCGTAAAGCGACGAAATACAAATAAAGACCCAATCCGAAAATATCACTGCAATAAAAGAGATAAACACTCGCACTCACCAATAAAACCCTATGATAACGCATTTGACTAACGTAATACAGAAAATTATTTTTCCTAAAATTGTATAATAGGTACAGAGCGAACATTATTGCGCTGAAAATAAATATTTCTGCGCGTGGTGACGGGTAAGAATAAAGTTCACTACCTCCTCTTTTGCCCATGGATATCGTAAAAGACAACTAAGTAATATAATATGCAGATAACAGTGATGCAAGAGAAGGAAAATTGCCTGCTATAATGGAGGGGCCTGAGCTCAACAGTGAGACGTATATTGGCTGAGACGAAATAAATTTTACGTGTCTGCTATTATCGGTGTAACAACAAAAGTAAAAGCACAAGAATAGAAATACAAAACTCTATACTGAGTAAAAACACAAAAACCTATAACGGCCCGTCTAACCAGCGTGGTATGGCCAATTTCTCTCAAATTTTGGATAAGGCTCGACCCCAGCAGAGGGACTTATATGAGACAAGACAATGAGATGATATAAGCGATCTATATGAACAATATAGACTAAAAGCATTTAATAACACTTTTGCAAGCAAGATTAGGATGTGAGGAGGCTGTCAGCTAAGATTTATATATAAAACCCTCATAACAAAATACATTAAAAGAAGATCTCGAAATTACTTAAGATTTTAATTTAATTAGGTAACAAACAAAAATAAACATTTTTAAGAAGTTAATCTCTCAAAATTATTTACTCTACATAGGTAATCGCTTAGAGAATGCATTGTGAATAAAAAGCTCTCATTATCTTAAGTAAATACATTTTTCAAGTAAGTACATTAATGGAATTAAAGTAGTACTTAAGTGATGTGGACAAAAACAAAGTTATATACTTTGTTTTTGTCATGATAAGAACATCTTTGCTCAGAGTTTAGTTTTTTTTTTAGACTATGTTTCGGGTCCACACTGTCCGCCCCGTCCGGGAACCCCATAAACTCGCCGCATTCCCTCCCCTTCCCTATTGGGCCGACCACTGGTACTGAATCCTTGACTTCCGTGGTCAACCCGGCAGGATACTCTTTCGGGTACCTTCTCACCTCGACGCTCCAATAGGAGCGTCGCCCTCATGCGATAAGCCTCTCTGCGGGCGACGGACCATCTGTTACATCTGACCGTCTCAGACCATCTGTTACGATGTATTTATGTTAAACTACAATTTCTAATTCCAAATCACCATCCTAGAACCTCTCTGCTCCACAGCTTATTGTGAAGCAATATGGCCTTTTACTAGACAAATATAATTGTACATATCTGTGTTGTCTATAAGTGCCTGTTTGTAACGTCAAAGTAGTAGATTTTTTTATACTCACACGGTTATTTGCTCGAAACCTATGCCTAAGAATCAGTTAAAAGATTTTTTTCTGTTTGTTTATTCCGAGTAATCTTCAAAACGGCTAGAGCGATTCTGATAATATTTTATATCAGGTTATACCAGGCTGTCTATATAAGGATTAACTTAGGCTATTTTCTCTCTCAGAAAAACGCTATAAAATATTCCACCGCAATCCGGTAATAAGCCCTAGCAGTTCTGAGTGCAAGTGAGGACTCATCAAACGTTACTCCCGTTATAGGTGACTTTTTGAGTTTGTTAAATTTTTTACGTGCTCTTTGAAAGCGCCTGCGAAGTTCGGCCAGTTTATTGTTCCACTAGTCATATCTTCTGTTGCTGGGCAGAGATATGCGGCCCAGGGATATCTATATCAGCACAGTATATTAGTGAGTGTGAAATTATCTCAGCGCTTTTTTCCGCTTAACGAAATAAAAATTGTAAAGCGCAAGCACTCATGCTAGCGACCACCCGACATAACAACGGTGGAACGAGTCAGCTTGAAAGATTTTCTTCATGACCTGCCCCGCTGAATTCTTACGAGAGATAACTGCCAAGCAGAAGATGGTGGCCGCATAGCAGTACCAGCCCTGTCGATTATGGTCTAAGTGATGATTGCCAGCTTCAGTAGCAATGCTTGCCAAGAATTCTTGAGAGGGTTCGAGAGGCTATGAGAGGGCCCCGTCATAGGTAAGGTACCACTGAATCACCCCCAAATATGAGCTCAGCTGGCCTCCTTACAAGACAGGCATTAGCACAAAATATTGCCCAAAATAGTTTGGTACCAGCCGCCTTAGGTATCCAAGCACCAAAGATAACAGAACACCTCCCTAATGTACCAGAAGGGCAAACTATTAAATGAGTTCACAACAGCCAAACACCACCAACAGCATCCCCTCTACCAGTGCCCGCCTTCTTGACCACGGGCCGCAGGCGTAGAAAGGCTGCGATCATCTAACAGTAACCGAACTGGGCATTGGACAGATCGCTAAAGTACTCGGTGATGCGAGCAGTCAGATTTCTCTACATTAGTTTGTTCACATCATCTAGCAATACGATGGGCCTGCAGATGGGCCTGAACGCACTATACAGTTATTTGTGATTGGCTCTGCCAAACATGATGTCTACGCAGACGAAGTCGCGGGCAAAAGCTAGTATTATATATAACTAACTGATGTTCTTTTTGATTTCTGTAGTCTTATAAACTTTGTTACTCAAAGATTAGTAATTGGCTTTTAGATAGATTTACTTGTATTTTATTTGTAATATTTAACTGTTTTTTTTTTGTGGGTGGGTCGCGGTCGGCGCGCCTCCGCACCACTCCGTCCGGGGCGACAGAGGGGCTTAAGCACGCAACTCCCGCGACCAACCCAAAAATCACGTCGCCTTCGTCGTTGGGCCGACCACTGGAGCAGCGTTAACTTGTCGTCAGTGGTCGGCCCGACGGAATACCCCTAATTGGGGTACCCTCCCATCGACCGACGTCCCCCCCTCGGGGAGGACGTCGGTCTTTCCTCACGCGGTCGACCTCTTGGCGGGTGACGGACTAATCCTCGGTCACGTCACCCGCGGCTTCGGCTAGGGCGGCATGAGGCGCAGATAGTTGCGCCTACGCCGCCCCAGTCGCCGGCGGCGGATCTCCTCATCGAGGCTGCGCTCCTCCCGCAGGCGATCCGCCGCCTCCTTCCGCGAGATCACTGTCTCGCAGAAGGCTGCGACCGCGTCCCAATTCCCGACGCTGTCGACCATCGCCCTAGCGATAGCCGCCAGCGTCAGGTCCGTACCGATGATTGCGACGAGTGCACAGCGCTGCACTGCCCAAGCCGCGCAGGCCTCGAGCGTATGGCGCGCCGTGTCCTCGTCGCAATCGCAGTGGTGGCAGGACGGTGTACTCTCCCTCCTAACGACCTTGTGCAGGTATTTGGCGAAGCACCCATGCCCCGTCAAAACCTGCAGCAGTCGGAAGGAGAGCACCCCGTGCCGCCTTTCCAACCACTGCATCAGCACCGGCCGGAAGGCCTCCACGGTTCGCACCCCGAACCGAGGCCTCTCCAGCTGGACTGCCCAACGGGCAATGACGTCTCGGCGGGCGTCGACGCGCCAGGCGGTGAGATCCCTTAACGAGACCACACCGACCCCCGCTCGCACCCCCGTCGCCCGCCGATATAGTCCGGCGAGCATCTCCGCCTCCAGGGCCCACGGGACAGTCCCAGCCAATAGGCACGCTGCCTCCGTCGCCACCGTGCGGTATCCGCGGATGGCCCTGACCGCCATGACCCTCTGTGGTCGCCACAGAAGGGCCCTAAGTCAGATGGTCATGGACCCTGCCCACACCGGTACGCCGTACAGGGCCATCGACCGGATGACCCCCGCGTACAGCCGTCGGCACGCAGTGCTCGGTCCGCCCATGTTCGGCATAAGCCACGATAGGGCGGACGCCGCGCCGACGAGCCGTGGAGCGAGCCTGCGGAAATGCTCCTGGAACCACCATCGCCCGTCGAGCACCAGGCCTAAGTACCTCATATGGGCCCGGATGCTGATGTCGACCGAGTGGACGGTGATCGAGACGCCGATGGGAGGGCTCATATGGCGCCCATGGAACAAGAGGGCCTCCGTCTTGTCCTGGGCGACCCCAACCCCAGCGCACCGATCCGCCTGACGACCTCGTCGGTACCAGAGGTCGCCAGGTTTACCACCTCTTCTAGCGTCCCAACGCGGGCTGTGACGAGCGTCGTCGTAGTCGTCGGCGTAACAAATCACGCCCAGCCCGGGCGGGAGGCTCCCCCTCAACGCCCAGTCGTAGCCGATGTTCCACAGAGTGGGTCCGAGGACCGACCCCTGTGGGACACCGCACGTCATGGGCGTTCGCACAACGTCCCCTGCTTGGTCGGTGCAGAGGACGCTGCGCCCTTCCAAATAGTCTGCCACTAGCCGCCTCAGGTAAACTGGCACCCCGTGATACCGGAGCGCCTCCCTGATGCAGCTTAATGGCAGACTATTGAATGCGTTGGCCATGTCTAGAGACACCACCAACAGCACTCCCCCGCCTATAATATTTAACTGTAAACCATCCTTAGTGTAAATATATAGATGTTATTATGTGGTAGATAACGAGATAGCTAAATTTAATTAATGTTGTAATTTTAATTAATATTCTAATGAAATATGGAATAAAATTAATAAACTTAAAACTTGTGTAGGTAGATAAAATCTTTGTAATAACGACAGTGTTTTCAGACTCTCATACTAATGGTCTTCGCATAACCGTAGATATTATGTATTATTTGAAATATCGGTATCATCATCATCTTGCTCTTATCCCAATTATTTGGGGTCGACGCAATATGTCATCTGTTTTGACATATTGCAAAAAGTTTCGGCAATGACTTTTATGACCGACCGCCTGCCTGACGTCAACCCTCCTTGGGAATGTAATCGTTGACCCAAATGGTACCAGATGGAGTTGGTCCGGGTCAATCTAGGGTTCTTAGTCGTCTTTTACGACACCCACGAGCAAAGCAAGGGTTGGTAGTATTCGAAGCCGCTACCACACAGCTATATTTGAAATATCGGTATATTAAATATAAATAATCAATAACAGTAAAAAATAATTGACTTAATTGGGTCTTACGCTTTTTTATCTATATAATATATATAAAAGTGCTAGGTGACTGATTCATCAACGCCGAGCGGAAACTACTGAATCTGGCAACATGAAATTCAGACCATTGTTTTTCTTTATAATGTAAGGGCACACTAAGAAAGGATTTTACGAAAAACAATCCAAATATTAGATTTCTATGAGAGAAAAAAGATCAATTATTTAAACTAAGCACAAATACTCTTCAGCTTCTAATACTAATATAATAATCTGCCCTTAACTATGTATAGTTATATTTTCTATTATTTGAAATGTCCGAAAATTAAATATGATGAAAATTAATAAAAAATATTTCATTGGGTCTAGCACTTTTTTTGAGGCAAGCACATGTTATGGTGCGATTGCATAACCTGCCGTATAACCTCAATCCTTGGTAAATAGTTCTTGTCATAGGTGGTGTTGTGTTTAACTCTAGGGGAAATAATCAAATAGCTTAATAATCAAAATATTCAATTATGACTGCATAAATGTTGACCTACCGTGCCAGTGCCGTGAATTCGGCTTCTATGGACGACAATACCTTGTGCCATCCACAAAATATTGTTCCGAGTCTACGATTATTTCCTTAATGCCAGGTATTCTCTATTTAAAAAAGATACTGATTGCCATAGATTGAATTTTGTTAATAAAACTAATTTACGTATGTAATCGCGTTTGTATTTTAATTTAGATTCCTAGACGTTTCGAATACTTTACAGCAGCGGTCGGCAACAGGCGAACCTCCCGCTTCAGGCACGTAAATGTTTTGTAATTAAGTTATAAATCTATACCAATAAATAAAATTGGAGTGTCTGTTTGTAATGTCAAAATAATAGGTTTTTTTCATGCTCACCCGGTTATTTGCACGACACCTATGCCTAAAATACAGATTAAAAATTTTTTGTCTGTCTGTTTGTTCCGGGTAATCTTCAAAACGGCTGGACCGATTTCAGAAATTCTTTCACCAATGTAAAGCTATAATATCAGAGCGTAAACTATATTTTATCCCGGTATTCCCACGGGAACGGGAACTACGCGGGTAAAACGACTAAAACCGAAGCGAAGCGAGGGCGGGTTGCTAGTATCAAAATAAATGCATGCCGTTATTGTTCTAGCTGTAAAGCCCATACATATAAGTATAAACATAATTTAAGTATTATATGAACGAATTAATTTCCGTATGTTTTAACAATTATTAATAGCATTTGCATTTTTTATGGGATATAACCAATTATACGTAAATATCAGGTAGAATCTAGGGTTAATATATCACAAGTGCGGGCCCGCCTTTAGTTTATTTTGCTACCTTGTGGCCCTCGCCTGCCAAAAGGTTGTCGACCGCTGCTTTACAGTGTTAATGGTCACGGGACTCCGTGAAATAGTTTTATTTCTTTGTGTCAGGTATTGTCTATTTAAATAAAATATACTGATTGGCGTAGATTAAATTCTCACGCAAGACATTTATTTATACTAACAATAAATAGTTTTTCTTAGTTTGTATTTATAAAGCCCTTCAGTAAATAAGGATAATAAAAATGACATTATTTCTTGTTGCAGGGTTATCAGCAGGAGGTGGTGGTGATACCGAAACAAGTACTGCAATTTACGATGTCAACTCAACATTAACGACTGAGAGCGTCGGTCAACCATATTTCGACAATGCAACTAAACGTGACTATACAGCGGCTGTAGGTCAGCCAGCTTACTTGCATTGCCGCGTGAAAAACTTGGCCGATAGAGCGGTAAGTAAAATTGGTGTGTATAAATAGTGTTACCCTATTTTCAATGCAAATACGATATACATATGTCCCACTTTCAAGCTTATACTTCGAAATTATACCCATATAACTTTCATTTTGCGCATTCGTAACAAAACCTTATGCCACGCTTGATCAGCGTGGTAGAGTGGATCCATTTCCCTCTCATAATGGAGGAGACTCCAAACCCAACAGTGGGACGTATGGATGGATTGAGATGATAATGCAGCTTCAGAAATTATTTCCTCAAGATAACGGGTGTTGCATCGTGAAGTGGTGACCGAGGATAACGGGCTCACCCCTTAAGCATCACAGATCACGAGAATGTATGGCAAAGCAAGGAGCTGCATGGCAGGCTTTAGGACGCACTACAGGTCCCGGAGTTAGACATTTGAGCCTCTGTGACCTGGTTACGATTTGGTAATCACTTTATAGAAACCAGAGGTTTTGTTTGTACAATTGCCCAATTAATTATGATAAGAGAAGAATGATGAAGATGATGATGATACGTATATTTATTCTCGAAAAATCAAGAGCATGCAACATACACTTACAATTTGCCAATATAATAAAATTTTCCTATTTCACTAAAAAGTAATTAATGGTCACGGATTTTTTTGTGCAGTACGACACCAGATTTTGAGATGCTGTTATAAATATCTTATCTTGCTGCCATCCAATAATAAACTTTAACCTGAGCAGTCACATCCTCACATCATTAAGACATGGTCCGTTCAATGTAAATTTATACGAATAATGTTGAAATTCAATGTTGTTTTTTTAATCGTAGTGATTATGTTTTATCCGTCACTACACGGAAGAAAATTTCTTAAATTTATTGATATGTTTTACAGTATTTTGAAATTCAGTGGTATGTAGTTTCATGTTCAATGTGTTTATATCTATAATTTGCGATTCTCGAAATGTTATTAATTTGGTATTCAGTAAACATTTGATAACTTCAAACAGTAGTACTGAGATCTCCGATCTCTATGATATTCGTTTTGTCTTTAGTATATGTAAATATTATATAAGTACTAGCTGACCCAACAGACGCTGTCCTGATCAAATTAAAAAAAAAAATCTTCTTGAAATCGACAGGAGCGCCACCTACCGGGTGCCATTGTGAATCTAAACCATTTTCGAATCCCCTTGAATACACACAAAAATTTCATCAACATCCAGCCAGCCGTTTAGGAGCAGTTCAGTGACATACACACGTACACAAGAAATTTATATATAAGGATATGGTCCTATTTTTTTTCATCATTAGATCATCATTTAGATGTCACGGCTGCGATAATTATATCTGTATAGTCATCATCATCATCTTGCTCTTATCCCAATTACTTGGGGTCGACGCAATATGTCATCTGTTTTGACATATTGCAAAAAGTTTCGGCAATGACTTTTATGACCGGCCGCCTGCCTGACGTCAACCCTCCTTAGGAATGTAATCGTTGACCCAAATGGTACTAGATGGAGTTGGTCCGGGTCAATCTAAGGCTCTTAGTCGTCTCTTACGACACCCACGAGCAAAGCAAGGGTTGGTAGTATTCGAAGCCGCTACCACACAGCAAAATTATATTTGTATAATATTACTACAATTACAAACTGTAGGTGTTATAAAATTCATGATATTCAATTATGAAGATAAATTGCGTAACTTTACAGTTGGAAGTACGACTTTATTGCATTTTATGCTATAAATATACTGTTATGTATATTATCTGTCAAAAATGTTAAATTCTCAAATTTTTCCTCCTAAAAGGTAAGCTGAATATATAAAATATTCTTATTAAATCCATGTAACTTATAACTTTTCTTAATTCCATTTTTAGTAGCTAGGCAAATTATTATCATATATATACCTACATTTGTAAGCCACATAGTCGGCAAAAATGTCTGAACACCTTAACTGTAACATCTTGCATGCACTTAAATGTTTCTATGTATACACTGTTTCATAAATAATTTTTTAATTTACTTTTACTTGCATCATTTATCAAGCTATTGACTTCCACTTGGACATGGAAAGGGAGATAACGTCTTTTGAAATAATCAGTTTTATATTGGTCTGTATGGTGACGGCGTAAAAATATAATTCATCACCCCCTTTCATACCTGTGAGGGTCGTAAAAGAGGACTAAGGGATATATTGTCCATATACCAACTGTGCAAGAAAAAGAAAACTCGTTTGGTTGTAAATTTCCCTGGTGATCATTCGCCGACTTTTACCACACTCACAAAAAAAAATGAACGGTGGTGATGCAGTGTAGGCTTGAAACGTCAATTTAGACACAATTAAAATTTTTATAATAGGGAAGCTCCACCCAGATGATATGTCAAATTAAAGAGTTCACTGTTGGTAGGGTGAATTGTATGTACATAACGATATTTCTGGGGGCACTGCAGTGCCCCCGCCAAGTCGAGCAAAATAAAAGTCGGGCCTAACGCAAAACTGCCGTAACATACTTTTCTCGAAGCCATTCAGGCCATTTTCGACCCCCTATAACTTCGTTGTTTATAAAACTAGAAACCTGAATTTTTAGTAACCTAGCAGGCCTTGTATACACATTGTGTATTTCAAATTTCATTCAATTTGAACCAATAGTTTAAGAATTATAACTAGTCAAAATTTCGTAATTTTGTCACTCACTGACTGACTGACCGATCATCAATATTAAAGTGGCACTTCTAGCAGACATAGAAGCTTCAAATTTAGAATGCAATTAGCGTTTAGTGTATAAATGAAGGAAAAATGATGAAACATTATAATTTTCATCCAGTTTCAGAGATACATCAACTGCATAAATAATTTTGTAAACTCATATAAATATATAGGATTACAAAGTTACATTTGCAGTTAATGAAATGTAACTTTGTAAAAAATAAGAATACATTTGTCGCCATCATTGCTTCTCTATGGGAATCGTAACAATCGGCTAAAGACTGCGCAGATGACGTAGTGGTTAAAATACCAA
The DNA here is from genome assembly GCA_032191425.1 of Lymantria dispar. Lineage (NCBI taxonomy): Eukaryota > Metazoa > Arthropoda > Insecta > Lepidoptera > Erebidae > Lymantria > Lymantria dispar. The sequence goes on along the minus strand of CM063452.1, from coordinate 20,964,812 downwards.
CGTACCGTGCTAGTGTCGCGGGTTCAAATCCCATGCAAGACAACACCTTGTACGATCCACAAACTGTTGTTCCGAGTCTGAATGTAATTTGTCTCGGTTAATTAGATGTTCTTTCCGTATGGTGACGAAGTAAGAATACAATTCACCACTCTCTATCTTGCCCGTGGATATCGTATAAGACGACTATGGGATATAATGTGCACATACCATCTGTGCAATAGAAGGAAAACTCGAAATGAAACCCTATATCAACATGTCTGACCAGCATGATGTAGTGGGTTAAATTCCTTCCCATTGTGGAGGAGGTCTGAGCCCAACACTGGGACATATGAGGGCTGTGATGATGATGCGATGTTGAATTATATGTTTGTAAAGTCCCCCAGGATTGTTATTCCCTTAGTGCAAGGCGTTGTCATTTAAAAAAAAGATTCAACGGGAAGGAGAGTGGGCAGTAGCTCTCGCCGGGGAAATGTATGATATCTCACTGCGAAATCACCCACCTACCAAACGTGGTGACTTCGTCATTATTCCTCATAAGGCAAAGAAAAATGAGCTCTAGTGATGGCAACTCTGTTACCCTTGAGCAGGACGCAGGTGCCACAGTACCGTACTTTATGGTGAAGCATGAGGGGGGTCTCTGTTCTACAGTGGACGGCGATATGCTAAATGATGATTGACATAATAGGTGTAGACAGATACCTAGATATAATTATGTTCAAAGATAACTTGTAAAATGGTCAATCAACTTAATGAAAAAGCAAGAGTGGGCCATGTCTTATGAAATTGTACCAAAATCACCCAAAGTATTAAGCAAACTATATTGCCTGAAATTTACCTAAAAGAAAGAACGCCATCATGAGGCTGGATTGCCATCAAAGCGGAGAGGAGACTAGAGATGTGTTTTAAAAAAACCAATCAAATATCTTTATTTCCACATCTCTCTGCTTAGTTTAGGTAGAATTGACTCAAGCGGAAAGGCGAGATGTCTAATTTTTCAGAGAGTGTGCTCTAAGAAAATCTTTTGGTGGTATTCAAGAAGTAGAAGGTACTGGAAAAGCAAATAAGTAGGTCTATCTACAAAAAGAAATGAGATACCATCAAAAACAATCGCATGAAAACACAAGTAATACATATTATATTAAATTGTACTAAACATAGTGCGATTGCCAAGTCAATCTATTTATTTTAATCATAAAAGAAATTTAATATTGATATAGTCACTATAAGAAGTTGTTAGGTTAGCTATTTACGTAAAAACTTAAGAAGAAAGGTCCCTTAAGCAGGGACTGAATGAGTTAACCGACTGGGTATAACATGGATCTCACAAATTTTTATAGTAGAAGAACTCAGTTGCGAGGCTTGGCTTTTTTTTACAAGTCTTGTGTTTGATGGTATAGTTTTTTTCTCGGTTATTAACTACGGTATTATCTGCTCACTTCAATATCGTATATTTGTATGACGAGACTAACGATTTTTCTTCTTTTAATAACATAATATACCGTTCTCATGATAAAATTAAAATGGACATAATTTTATGCGCATTTTTCCTGGTCGTGATTACGTTATGTATAATGGATGGCTTTTCCGAGACCTATTTATGTCCTTTATATTTTATCTCCGCTTATAATTACATATAAATAAATATTTTCTTAATGGCTTCATCATTTCTATCTAAAATTTTTATTTATATATTATTATATATTTTTTTATATATTATTTTTTTATATATTATCTTCGAAAATTATTTTCATCTATTTTTTTTAACTCTCCACTGCAATGGGATATGGGGTTGGAAGTGGGGATAAATAACTAAATGTTTTTAAATATACACAAGTGGGGTATCAAAGAAAACTAGTCGATATATACAGTAAAAACAGTAAGTAAAATGAAAATGAATTCAGGCCTTCAGGAGTTATGATATTTTTTTTCGAGGGTTTATCAGATATTCTTCATCACCATCATAATTCATATATATACCAAAACTAGGCACGAGCGCCCACAAAGGGAGGGACATTAACCTACTATATCACGCTGCTCAAGCGAGTTGGTTTAAGGTTTTATTTCGAGCTTTCCTTCGCATAGATGTTAAACGCATATTATATCTTATTCGTTTATTAAAAAAAATACCTATCCATTTGCATCACATTCAGATTATTACATCTAATTGTGTCAAAACTTTTATCATACCTTTTTAACCGCTTTTAAAAGGAGCAGGTTCTCTCACTTCCAATTCGTCGAAAACTTTTTTTTTGTATATGATCATCGATTACTCGAAGACGTTTAGACCTATTTGGAAAATTATTTTATTGTTCGACAGGGTATACTTTCTAAGTAGTTCGATAGTCATCAGATCAAGATCCCATTTTGGGGTCTTGGAGAAATCGAGGATCTCCCTTAAGTTTTATAGGCAATCTTCAAGTGATTTGGGTATATTATTTATGGTGTGGTGTTGTTTTTAACCACTAAACAGCAATAAATAAATTATTTTACCCTTTCGGAATTTTACGTTCCCCCCTCGACGGGCGTCGCTTTCACGCGATCAGCCTCTCTGCGGATAATGGACTATTCACTGGTCACCCACGTCCACCACGTCTAGGCTATCCAACACTACAGCTTTTTTAATTACAGAGTTTCTGAGATTGCGTTCAATAAAACAAATTCTTCAGCTTTATAATAATATTATAGTAATAATAATTAGCACGTCTTCATTGAATTGTTCAGTCTAATAAATAAAATTGAAAATTTTGATAACCCCTGACACGAACTAAAATAATAAAAAAAAGTATTACGTTCTCTTCAACAGGAATTATCAATTAATTATCATTTAACGATTATACTGGCACGCGTGATGCACTTAATCGAGTATTCATATACCATTTCATAATTTTGGAAAGGAGCTGATACTATTATATTGCTGGACCGATATTAACCAAACATAGCTGAGAAACAAGTTGTCAAATGAAAAAAACTGTATCAAAATTGGTTCATGCATTTGAGAGCTACGATGCCACAGACACACATACATAGACAGAGAGATTAATATAGACGCCAAACGTATAACAACGTATAACCCCCTTTTTGCATTAGGAGTTAAAATACAGATGCTCTTTCTAAGTATCTCAATTGAATTAACGGATGTTTACTCGTAAGGATATCAAAGTAAAAAGAGTAATGGGATCAGTTTTAAAATTAGTTGCGTACAAGCGCTTAAACAAACTGAAGTCGCTTTTGTGGAAGTGACATTGTGTAGGTAAGTAATTACCTACTTTATACAAAACTTTTGTGAAGGAAATTTTGGAGGAAATGTTTAGATAAGAGAAACCATTTATTTTAATGGTAAGAGGTCTTTTTCACGGTGAAAGAATATGCTTTCAAGTTTGTGCATGCTTTTGTGGTAAATTAGGTATGCTTATGGCGGCCTAATATACCTATTATTAACTAGCAACCCGCCCTCGCTTGACTTCGGTTTCAGTCGCTTTACCCACGGCGTAGTTTCTGTTCCTGTGGGAATACCGGGATAAAATATAGCCTATGTTACTCCCTGATATTATAGCTTTCCATTGGTGAAAGAATTTTTGAAATCGGTTCTGTGGTTTAAGCGTGAAAGCGTTACAAACAAACAAACATCTTTACTTTCGCATTTATAATATTAGTATGGATGTATCTGTTAAGAAATTGATATAACTGTGAACTGTAAGATATCAAATTAATATTTATTCTCAGGTATTTATTGGTATTGATAAAATCAGAGTTTTTTAATTATCAACTCTAAATCTAGAATTGAGCCAATTTTTTGTCCTTATTACTTAAGTCTTCAAAGTTCAGAAGATAAAATAGTCAATCTCTAGTTTTTATCATCATCGTCATCATCACAATCCATATTCGTCCCACCGTTGGGCTCGAGCCTCTTCCACAAAAGGTGGAAAATTGACTCACTATACCAAGTTGATCAGACGTGTTGATATAGTTTTATTTTGTGTTTTCCTTCTCTTGGATAGATGTTATACGGATATTATATCTCTTAGTCGTCTTTTTTGATTTCAATGCTTACTCTAAATTGTATTCGTACTATGGAGCCGTACCACATATATTCATCATCATTATTTCAGCTCATATACGTCCCATTGTTAGCCTCGAGCCTCCTCTACAATAGGAGTGAAATTGACCTTACTATACCAAGCTGGTCAGACAGATTAGTATAGGGTTTTATTTCGAGTTTTCCTTCCCTTGCAAAGATGTTATATACGTATTATATCCCTTAGTCGTCTTTTACGACATCCAAAGGCAAGATAGTGAGTGGTGAATTGTATTTTTACTTCGTCACCACACGGAAAACCACATATATTAATCTTTAACAACTAAACGATATGCATATAATATCTACGTAAAAGAAGGATAACTTGATATAAAACGCTATACCAACCCGTCTGACCAGCGAGGTATACTAGAGCAATTGCCGTTGTATTTTTAGTGACGATCAAGCCTAGTATAGATATCAAACAGTATTTGAAAATCTAAGTTTGCTTTATAGTTTTGTCTGGATTCACCGTCTCTAAGTTAATATTTTATATTTATATTATAAACAATACTTTTATATAGAGCAAGCGCTGCCGCCCATAGAAAGTATTCAATATGAAATTTTCTAATAAAACATTGACGATATTAAATTCTTTGATATAACATAAAAATTGCTGTTCATTCAAGAAATTCAGTACGACCTTTCTAATATTGAATTTACAACGCACTATTGGCATAGTGCTGTATCAACATGAGCAGCTAAATAATATGACTATAAGTACTATGAATACAATTCAACACTCCCTGTCTCGCCCGTGGATGTCGTATAAGACGACTATGGGATATAATATGCACATAACATCTGTGCAAGAGAAGGAAAACTCGTAATGAAACCCTATACCAACATGTCTGACTAGCATGGTATAGTAGGTCAAATTCTCTCCCATTGTGGAGGAGGCCTGAGCCCAATAGTGGGATGTATGTGGGCTGCCATGATGAAGTACTATTGCCATATATGGTCTCTATCTCATCCGAACCAAAAATTTGATAGGTAATTTGCAATTAAATCGAAGTATTATGTCTATATTTTCAACCGGTGAATAATCCTAACGTCAACGGTTTTGGGTAACGTGTTGACTAATGATGCAACATTAACATTTTTTTTTAAATAATAGAATAAAATTGAAGATTTTGAATAACCATCATCATCTTGCTCTTATCCCAATTACTTGGGGTCGACGCAATATGTCATCTGTTTTGACATATTGCAAAAAGTTTCGGCAATGACTTTTATGACCGGCCGACTGCCTGACGTCAACCCTCCTTGGGAATGTAATCGTTGACCCAAATGGTACCAGATGGAGTTGGTCCGGGTCAATCTAGGGCTCTTAGTCGTCTTTTACGACACCCACGAGCAAAGCAAGGGTTGGTAGTATTCGATGCCGCTACCACACAGCACTACACACAGATTTTGAATAACCACCGATAAAAAATACAAAAAAAAATTACTACGTTCTCTTCAATAGGAATTATCAATTAATTGTCATTTAACGATTGTTCTGGTACGCATGAAGCACCTAATCAAATAATTATACTCTATTACATCACTTTGGTAAAGAGCTGCTACTCTTACACTGCTGAACCGATATTAACCAAACATAGCCAAGAAACTGGCTTGCAAATGAAAAAACCGCATCGAAATTGGGTCATCCGTTTGAAAGCTACGATGCCACAGACACAAACAGACAGACACACATTGACGTCAAACTTATATCCCTCTTTTTCCGTCGGAGGTTAAAAATACCCCGCACTAAGAATAAATTCATATGTCGCGGCGGATTTCTTTTTGGCGATCTATTTTTCATGATTATTTCATCACACGGCTATTTACACGAACCTAGACCTAAAATCCACTTTAATTTTTTTTTGTCGTCTGTCTGTTTGTTTCTTCTGGCTCTTCCAAATGACTGGACCGATTTTAAGAATATCCCACTACTATAATAGGTATCTGTCTATAAAAAAAGGAATTTAGACTATTTTTCTTCACAAGAAAACCCCATAAAATTTGCCTGGTCCGAGAATGGAACCCGACGTTTCATGGACTGCAGTCAAGTATCGTAATATTTTATAACATATTAGAGATAGAGTGAGGCGAAGGCAAGGCGACTGAATCCGAAGTGAGGCGAGGGTGGATTGTTAGTAGGTTATATAAAGTTATTTATCTGGCTGTCAAGAAATAGCTGACAACTTTTAATTTCTTCATATAACTTGGCATTGAACCAGTTAATTATGTATTTTCTAATATAATTTATTGTTCGTGAGCGATTTTATTTTGATAAAACCGTTTCTATGTTAGTTAGTGATTGACTTAATGTTTCTTGTTTCCTAGAATTATATTTTACAATAGATAACATCACTATTTTACACGCTTTTAATTTGGTTTTCAAATCTTTTATTACAATATCAGTCAATGTTCTATGTTTTTTTTTATTGCCAACGGTGGCAGACGAGCAAGCAGCACACCTGATTGTAAGTGAAACTGCTGCACTTGGACCTTTGCAATACCAGGGGCACAGCCAGGCCGCTGCCTACCGTGAAGGAAATACTCTTCTTAAACCTCGTTTAAAGAAGGACATGTCATAGCGCTCGGGAAACACAGTAGCAGGTAGTTCATTCCAGAGATTGCATGTACGTGGGAGAAATGATCGCTGGAAACGTACAGTTGAAGACCATAACGTTTCCAGGTAAAATGGATGAACCCTGCTACGATGTCGAGTGGTACGTTGGTAGAATGGTGACGGTGGTACCAAGTCAAACAGTTCCTCGGAGCACTCCCCTTGAAAGAGTAGGTAGAGTACACAGAGTGACCCAAAGTCTCTCCACTGCTCCAGCGACTCCAATCTGTCCGTAAGATTGGGATCCCGACGATTTGAACAGCCCGTCTTTGCAGGGAGTCAAGAGGGTCTAGCTGATATTTGGGCGCACCTGCCCAGAGATGTGAGCAGTACTCCACATGAGGACGAACTTGTGCTTTGTATAGCACAAGACGCTGTCTCGGTGTGAAGTACCGCCTGGCTCTGGTCAAGACGCCCAGCCCAACCTTTTGCTTGCCAATTTGGCTTTGTCCTCCAAATGACTCCCAAACTGGACTTTGCTCGATATTTTGTTGTCGTGCCACTAGTATCACTAGTGCCATAAGTATCAGTTCAAAGTATTGATGTCATAATTGAAATATTCTTCTTTACGTTTTTTTGTCATCTTACTGCAATTGCGATTAAAATAAAGGCATTATTTAATGTTCTCAGGTCATTACTATAGTGTTTGTGGCTATCAAATCACAAAAGTATAGGTAATTTATATTCTAATTATTCTGATATTCACACCGACAACAGTGTCGGTGTGAATGTCAGAATAATTAGGCTATATACAGATATAGCCCAGTCATATTAGGGGTTTCACCTTGGAATGAAAGATAATAAGCTGTAAATTAGTATAAACCTTTGTTTTGTCGTTCTAAATGTTGTCTCAAAAGTCACAAGTGCTATCGTGTCCGCGTCTTAAGATATTGAAAGTCAAAGGTCGTAAAAATCGGTTTTTCGTGAATATATCGCTTTCTATTGCTTAAATGAGATTTGCACTTATTATAAAAGTTGTAGAGTATAAAATTCTCTACAACTTTTGTTTGAACTTTTTTTTCATACGATCAACCATTTTTGCGGTAGACCGCGAAGAGTGCACCGTGTACAGTCATATATGGCCTAATGCAAGGTCAAGCGTGAGCTACGGTTATCAGTAAACTATTAATATCACAACAAAACAAGCCAGAGATGATGCTGATGTTCTCATCATCGAGACAGCTATTGCATCATCAGAACATCAAAAGACTGCCGTCATCATAGGAGAAGATATTCATTTGGTCGTTATTTTAATTGGACGTACTCAATCACATCAACAGGAAATGTTCTTTAAAAAAGTTGGCAAGGGCAATGTTAAGACACAATCACAACAGCTGCTACACTTGTTGGTGGAAGTGTTGAATTGTACAGGTTTATTTAGTTTCGTTAATTTGATGAATTGCGTGTAGCGGCAATGATCAATGTTGTCCTCAGATTTTGGAGCATTATATAATGCCAACAAGATACGCACTCCATTTTCAAATAATGTTTGTACGGGGGAGTCTTTTTGTTGGAATACTTCCACCAGTTTATGTAAATTGGGAATTTTCTCCAATGCTCTAGTAACAATTTTTTTTTTCTTTTTAAATAGCGCAGAAGTCGTGTCACAGCCACTAAATGCGTGTAAAAATAGAATGTGTTTTTTTCGTCATCATCTCAGCCCATATATGTCCCACTGTTGGGCTCGGGCCTCCTCCATAATGGAACGGTAATTGACCTACTATACCACGCTGGTCAGACGTGTTGGTATAGGGTTTTATTTCGAGTTTTCCTTCACTCGCATAGATGTTATATGCGTTTTATATCCCTTAGTCGTCTCGTACGATCACCCACAGGTAAGATAGGGGGTGGTGAATTGTATTCTTACTCTGTCACCACACAGAAAGTTCATGTGTTTTTTAGTACGACGATATTGGTAAAAACTTTTAGAAGAGTATATTTGTGTCTTAACATTGCCTTTGCCAACTTTTTTAAAGAAAATTTCCTGTTGATGTGATTGAGTACATCCAATTAAAATAACGAGCAACTGAATATCTTCTCCTATTGGTTGACCCCTTTTTTAACTAATATGACTGGGCTAATAGAGATATACATGATTCATACAATCACTGTCTCGAGCGCATCACATAGAGTATATAGATTATTACTCTGTAGAATCACGCTGGCCTTGAGCAACCCGTAGAGGTGAGAGTGGACCGATAGAGAAAAGTGTAAAAATGCGTGCATGCCGGTGAAGCACTAAACGTTACAATTACCATCTTTATAATATAAGCTTTGCTATATATGTACATATCGGAACTATAATATAACAATATTACATTAATATTTTATTTATATTGCTTTGGATAAATCCTGCTTCATCTGTTGCAAACTGCTTGCCCGTCTTTATGACGTCTCCGTTTCTTTTATATTTACCTTCATGTGATAAATTAGGGTTCTACCCTTGGGCCTCAAACTTAACATTATGCCTTCTATGAAGCATGTATTTTTTTTTATTTATATAGCCTATATTATAATAAACCTTATTATAGAGACAAATTAGAAAAATCAGTAATTGAAATATAAATAAAACTATGTATTTTACGGATTTCATTTATATTTGATTTTTGATTGCTTGACGTTTTGAACACTTTATATCGTTCGTGGTCACGAGCGGACTGAATTATTATCATGTAACATGTTTTGGCCTTTTTGTCGGCTGGCGATGGTTTAACCCTATGAATCACCGGACCACACCTGACAAAGGAACGGCATGTAGCTCACTAATCTTCTATACAACCCTGTTTTGCTTTTTGAAGTACCATTGAGATTGTAAATCTAAGTTTGGGTGTAATATATTCTCATTAAAAAAGTAATATAATTTACTGCCTAGTTCTAGCTATCTATTAATCGACATTCACTGGACATAGAACTCGCTGTTAAGAGGGAAAATGGTACAATTGCCATGTTTAACAGTCGAATTAGCATATAGAGAGTGTTGCTATTCGTCACCATATCAAGATTCTTATTTTTGTTAACGATCTACGATTTAACCACGCTCTGGGTAGCTGTTTGAGGTAAGAACAGAACTGGCGTAGGGCTCAACATCCATCGTTATCTGAGTAATCACCTTTTTTATGGCAGGCTGTGGTGCGGCCGCATGCCGTCCGTCCTATCCAGGGTGACGAGAGGGCGGCGCTTAATCTCTTAAACCACTGTATTCCCTTCCTTTCCCCATTGGACCGACCACTGATGCCGAATCCTTGACGTCCGTGGCCAGCCCAGCGGAATACCTTTTCAGGTAGCCCTGCCGACGTCCCCGGGATGTCGTCCGCATGCGGTCAGCCTCTCTGCGGATAATAGACTATCCCCCGATCCAGTCACCCGCGGCTTCGAGTCAGGCGCAGGTTCTCACGTCTGCGTTGCCCCAGTCGCTAGTGGCGGATCATGTTGCCGTAGAGAAGTTTCTCCCGGGCACTATCCGCCGCCTCCTTTCGCGAGACGATTACCTCGCAGAAGGCGGCTACCACGTCCCAGTTTCTGACGCTAACGAACACCTCTCTAGCGATGGTCGGCAGCGTCAGGTTGGCGCCGATGATTGCAACGAGTTCACGGTGCTGCCCTGCCCACGCGACACACACCTCGGATGTGAACTCATCGCAAACCTGCTAGTCACTTTAGAAGACCTCTAGCCCCGTGTGAAGATTTCTTACTGACCTCATCTTCTATACTCTATACCAATAAATAAAATTGGAGTGTCTGTTTGTAATGTCAAAATAATAGGCTTTTTTTCATGCTCACACGGTTATTTGCACGACACCTATGCCTAAAATAGCAATTAAAAATTTTTTGTCTGTCTGTCTGTCTGTTTGTTCCGGGTAATCTTCAAAACGGCTGGACCGATTTCAAAAATTCTTTCACCAATGGAAAGCTATAATATCAGGGCGTAAACTAGGCTATATTTTATCCCGGTATTCCCACGGGAACGGGAACTACGCGGGTAAAACGACTATAACCTATAACCGAAGCGAAGCGAGGGCGGGTTGCTAGTAATTTATATAATTATCTGTATTCCCTGATGTAAATGGCATGTGGCATTAAGCCTTCTAATACAAAACAAACATGAAGTGACTCACAATTATTTTCCCTATACAAATTACCAAATATTTACCGTAAACTGTGTCGACATGTTAGTGGTTGGAGCGGTATGTAATAATTTCACGAACAATTAATAATGCTGTAATAACGACGTGAACCAATTTCGATAAAATTTTGGCGGCACAGCTTTTGAAAAACTATTACCGTAAAGTGTAGTTAATGCGGTAAAATTTCTATTTGTACCCAGCACGCGATTTTACACACCTTATAATAACTAGTTTAGTAATATAATAGAATAAGCAGGTTGATTGTCAGTTAGTGGATTCGAATACTTATTAAAACATCATCATTATACCAGCCGTGTGTGTGGTGACGAAGTAAGACTAAACTTCATTACCCCTTCTCTTGCCCGTAGGTGTCGTGAATAACTACTAAATGATATAATATGCATTTAATACCTATTCAAGAGTAGGAAAACTCAAACTAAACCCTATATAAACACGTCTAACCAGCGTGCTATAATAGGTCAACTTCCCTCCTTTTATGGAAGAGGCCCGAGCTCAATAGTGGCCTGAAATGATGATGACGATGATCATACTAACCCATATAAGTCCCACTGCTGGGCGCGACCCTCCTTCAGAGTGGATGGGAAATAGACCTACTATACTACGCTGGTTAGACGTATTAGTATAGGGTTTATGTCAAGTTTCCCTTCGCCGGCATAGATAATATTTGCATATTATATCTCTCAGTCGTCTTTTACGATACCCATGGGTAAAAGAGGGAGTGGTGAACTATATTCTTACTCCATCTCCACACAAAAACTTATTTAATAAATAAGCAGAATTATATTTATTAATAAATTCTCAGTAGTAAACAGAATTTGAAATTACACTTGAAAATTTATTTGATAGACTTGCAACAAGACGAGGGAAAGACTAAAAGAACCATTCAATAACTTTAAGTGAGAAAATAATGAAATGTAATCGCCATTTTTGTAAATCCTATGTATGTAACCTTTGGATCATAAATTGGTTTTGGTTTAACATTTTGTGAAGAAAATTTAATTTACAGTACAATACCCAGTAAGTGCAATAGGAAATGTCGCGTGAGCATGACCATCAAATAAAACAAAAAGAATTGGGTCGAGGCCCACAAAGTCATACATTTTGGAACATAGCCAGCTAGAGTAGCAGTGATTTTGGTGTATTTAAAAAGAATAAAATACTCTATAGCAAATTGGTCGAGGTTAACAAGGACGTGTGCTATTTAGTCTTAATAGAAATTGGTGCTTCTTAAATTTAAGAACTAAGGGATTTTGTAACAACACACTACTAATTATTTCAATAAGTTGCAGGTTATTAGATCATCGTCGAACGCTAATATGGTCAATGATTTAAATTACTATGAAAATATTTTAACATTAGAGTTGCGTAAAGATTTCAGATCTTTGTGTTATCTTTAGATTCTTATGAAATATATTTTGAGAACATTTTTAAACAGGGCACCGTCATTAAGTTATCAGCAAAATACTAACCAGTGTTACAGTGAAATTCATCCATAATAATTGAAAGCGCTGTCATTCCGAGCTCTTCGTTTTTAAAGATTTTTTAAGACGCCAATCTGTCTAAGAATATATATATATATATATATACATATATAATCTGAATCTCAGAAACGGCTCCAATGATTTTTATGACATTTAGCATACTAGAGGTTTCGGGGCTAAAAATACGATCTAGCTAGGTTTTATTTATAGAAAACATTATGATTTCTGATGTTTACGCGAGTAATACACATTTTAAATAAAACTACTTTACGGATTTTATCGCGTTTGTATTTGATTTTTGATTGCCCGACGTTTCGAAAACTTTGCAGCGTTCATGATCACGGGCGGACTAAAATGTCTCACGTCCAACAAGCCATCGTAACCGTTATTGCAGAAAATTTAAAATTATCTATTCGATACAAGCGTGTTCTACGTGCAATCAAGCTGCAAGTTCCTCGCCTCCGTTGCAGAGACCGAGTGAAAAAAAAATGAGTCACCCACAGTTGAGCGCCGCCTCCCGGCAATACTACCTTATGTTAAAGGAGTCTGAAGATTGGCTACATCCTGAAACGGTCTTCCATAAAAACTTACTTTAAGCCACTGAAGAGGATTAGTCAATTCTTGCCACCTGTCAAGAGCCAGATTCCTCTACAAGATGCAGGAGTATATAAACTTGACTGTAACTGTGGTCTCTCTTATATTGAGCAAACAAAGAGATCCATAAGAACTCTGATCAAAGAACACATAGCCGATGTGAAGCACCACCGTCACACTAAGTCTGCAGTCTGTGAACATAGTCAGGACCGCGCCCGCCATAACATCAGGTTTGATAAATCACAAATCCTCGCAAAAGAACACCGATACCGGCCTAGAATGGTACGCGAAGCTTTTGAAATTAAAAAACACAAAAATTTCAATAGAGAGGATGGCTGGGTGTTACTATCAAGCTGGGATCCTGTTATTAACATTATTAAAAATAAATCCAAAAAGACCACCAGAAGACTGCAAGACAGTGTGAGCTCTTGTTGTATAGATTCGACCCACAATAATAATAGCATTTTTTTTTTTTTGTGGGTGGGCCGCGGTCGGCGCGCCTCCGCACCACTCCGTCCGGGGCGACAGAGGGGCTTAAGCACGTACCTCCCGCGACCCACCCGAAAACCACGTCGCCTTCGTCGTTGGGCCGACCACTGGAGCAGCGTTAACTTGTCGTCAGTGGTCGGCCCGACGGAATACCCCCTGTTGGGGTATCCTCCCATCGACCGACGTCCCCCCCTCGGGGAAGACGTCGGTCTTTCCTCACGCGGTCGGCCTCTCGGCGGGTGACGGACTAATCCCCGGTCACGTCACCCGCGGCCTCGGCTAGGGCGGCATGAGGCGCAGATAGTTGCGCCTGCGCCGCCCCAGTCGCCGGCGGCGGATCTCCTCATCGAGGCTGCGCTCCTCACGCAGGCGATCCGCCGCCTCCTTCCGCGAGATCACTGTCTCGCAGAAGGCTGCGACCGCGTCCCAATTCCCGACGCTGTCGACCATCGCCCTAGCGATAGCCGGCAGCGTCAGGTCCGTACCGATGATTGCGACGAGTTCACAGCGCTGCACTGCCCAAGCCCCGCAGGCCTCGAGCGTATGGCGCGCCGTGTCCTCGTCGCAATCGCAGTGGTGGCAGGACGGTGTACTCTCCCTCCTAACGACCTTGTGCAGGTATTTGGCGAAGCACCCATGCCCCGTCAAAACCTGCACCAGTCGGAAGGAGAGCACCCCGTGCCGCCTCTCCAACCACTGCATCAGCACCGGCCGGAAGGCCTCCACGGTTCGCACCCCGAACCGAGGCCTCTCCAGCCGGACTGCCCAACGGGCGATGACGTCTCGGCGGGCGTCGACGCGCCAGGCGGTGAGATCCCTTAACGAGACCACACCGCCCTCCGCTCGCACCTCCGTCACCCGCCGATATAGTCCGGCGAGCATCTCCCCCTCCAGGTCCCACGGGGGAGTCCCGGCCAATAGGCACGCTGCCTCCATCGCCACAGTGCGGTATCCGCGGATGGCCCTGACCGCCGTGACCCTCTGTGGTCGCCACAGAAGGGCCCTAAGTCGGGCGGTCATGGACCCCGCCCACACCGGTGCGCCGTACAGGGCCATCGACCGGATGACCCCCGCGTACAGCCGTCGGCACGCAGCGCTCGGTCCGCCCACGTTCGGCATAAGCCACGATAGGGCGGACGCCGCGCCGACGAGCCGCGGAGCGAGCCTACGAAAATGCTCCCGGAACCACCATCGCCCGTCGAGCACCAGACCCAAGTACCTCATATAGGCCCGGATGCTGATGTCGACCGAGTGGACGGTGATCGAGACGCCGATAGGAGGGCTCATAGTGCGCCCATGGAACAAGAGGGCCTCCATCTTGTCCAGGGCGACCCTCAACCCCAGCGCCTCGATCCGTCTGACGACCTCCTCGGTACCCGAGGTCGCCAGGCTTACCGCGTCTTCTAGCGTCCCACCGCGGGCTGTGACGAGCGTGTCGTCGGCGTAACAAATCACGCCCAGCCCGGGCGGGAGGCTCCCCCTCAACGCCCAGTCGTAGCCGATGTTCCTCAGGGTGGGTCCGAGGACCGACCCCTGTGGGACACCGCACGTCATGGGCGTTCGCACGACGTCCCCTGCTTGGTCGGTGCAGAGGACGCTGCGCCCCTCCAAATAGTCTGCCACTAGCCGCCTCAGGTAAACTGGCACCCCGTGATACCGGAGCGCCTCCCTGATGCAGCTGAATGGCAGACTATTGAATGCGTTGGCGATGTCTAGGGACACCACCAACAGCACTCCCCCGCCGGTGACGGCCTCAGTCGCCACGGCCCTCAGGCGCAACGGAGCCGCGATCGTCGAACGACCCCTCATAAACCCAAACTGGGCGTCCGACAGATCGGGCCCCGTGCCGACGAGGTGCCGCTCGATGCGGGCAGCTACCACCCTCTCCAGTAGCTTGCCCGTGTCATCGAGCAGTACGATAGGCCTGTAGGCCGAAGGCGACTCCGGAGACCGTCCCGGCTTCGGCAGGAGCACCAGCCTTCTCTCCTTCCAGCACCCAGGGAACCGTCCGGACGCTAAACACGCGTCGAACAGCCCCCTGAGGCGGTGTCCCAGGTGTTCGAGGACCAGGGCCAGCACACGGTTAGGAACACCGTCGGGCCCGGGGGCGGTAGACTTTGCGCGCATGCGCGTCACCGCCACCCCCATCTCGGGTTCCGTGATGGGCGGAACACTGTCGTCGTCGGCCTCCCGGTCAGTGTCTGGCGGAGCCATGACCGGGGGCGTGTGTTCCGCCCGCCGCGGGAACAGGTCCTCGATGACCCGGGTGAGAAGGCCGGGCTGGAGAGTCTCGGTGAGGGGAGGGCCCCGCGCGCGTAGCCCTTTCAGCACCGCGCGATAGGGGCGTCCCCAGGGGTCACGGTCGAGACCGTCCAGCATCTCCTGCCGACTGACGTCCTTGGCGGAGCGGACGGCCAGCCTGACAATAATAATAGCTAAAGATAATTTTATAAATTAAAGCCTCTTAATAACATAAACTAAGCCGCCTTCAAAATCTTATATCTTTAAATGAGCAATTATTGTATATATATATATATATATATAATATATATATACCGTGCCGTTTCCGAGACCCTGACCCCTATATACTCTATAATGAGACCCATATATATATATATTATATATTCAGGGTCTCGGAAACGGCACCAACGATTTTGATGAAACTTGCCATACTAGATGTTTCGTGGCCAAAAAATCGATCTAGCTAGGTTTTATTCGCGGGTGACGTGACCGGGGATTAGTCCGTCACCCGCCGAGAGGCCGACCGCGTGAGGAAAGACCGACGCCCTCCCCGAGGGGGGAACGTCGGTCGATGGGAGGGTACCCCAATAGGGGGTATTCCGTCGGGCCGACCACTGATGTCAAGTAACCCTGCTCCGGTGGTCGGCCCAACGACGAAGGCGACGTGGTTTTCGGGTGGGTTGCGGGAGTTGCGTGCTTAAGCCCCTCTGTCGCCCCGGACGGAGTGGTGCGGAGGCGCGCCGACCGCAGCCCACCCACAAAAAAAATAGAACCTAGGTTTTATTTATAGAAAATGTTGTTTTGTCGGTGTTTTTAGCAAAACAATACAATGACATTAAATTTTAAAAGAATATGAATTCAAATTTCGCCGTCAACGTCATGAGTTACGATAGCCCAGTTGGGAAGTTGTTCAGTTTTCTTTTAGTTTTGGTTTGGTATTCAAACAGCGTCGGATCGAATCTCGGTGTTATTATTATTCTCTTTTTGTAATTTTTTATATTATTTTCATTATTTAATTTTTGTTTTTTATTAATATATGTATATCTAAATAAATTCGACAAAAACACAAAAAGAAATTCCGAGCGAATCTCGGTCAACCTGATATTTATTATTAATTTAGCATTATGTCACCTGAGTTTTCTTGGATCGGATCGGATTTTTCTCAGTGTGGCCGTGTTCCGATCCGGTGGTAGTATACTAGATTGTTAGGTTTTAAAATATAATTACTATTAATTTTAACGTTAAATAATTACTAACCATAAACAATTTAATTTTTTGATATAGAATTATTTTCTTCTTACACTGGCAATAAATTTGTATCAAAATGTGGGTCAATATTTAATAACTATTTTCTGTATCGGGTAGATAATTATAAATTTTCTGCAATAACGATGACTTGTTGGACGTGAGACATCTTAGTCCGCCCGTGACCATGAACGCTGCAAAGTGTTCGAATCGTCGGGCAATCAAAAATCAAATACAAACGCGATAAAATCCGTAAAGTAGTTTTATTTAAAAATATAGAAAATATTGTTTTGTCGGTGTTTTTAGCTAATCAATACAATGACATAAAATGTCAATAGTATAGGAATGTGAATTTCGCTGTCACCGTCGAGAGTGACGATAGCTTAGTTGGGAAGTTGTCCAGTCGCATCCAGACATCGTGAGATCGGATCTCGGTTATTCTATTTTTTAATTTTTGATATTTTTTGATGTTTTTTCATTATTTTATAGTTTTTTATTAATATATATATTTTTATTAATATATTCGTAAAAAATACCATTTACTTACAAAAAAGAACTTGTACCAAGCAAAGCTCGGTCAACCAGATATTAACAATTATAAATTATTTGTGGAGCACATCAACTATTATACTGCATGAACAGTGAATCAGGACACTCGATATATAGGAGCGTCTAAGTGGCGCTAATTTGGACCACTGTCCTATGAGCGCAGTTCTTATAAGTACAAAATCTCGAACCTACCATCTGTTTCAGTGTTTATCGCGAACTATGATAGGTAAGTACATGCATTTTATACGTGTTTTAAAAATAATATTATTCTCATTTCGGCTTAGCTGTATACATTAGTATTTTGTATTTCATCTACCTTACCTTTTACAGTGGTAGGACCACACTGTTGAGTCATAGTCTACAGTTTGTCTACATCTGCGGCCCAGTCCGTCCAGGGTACTAACACAATATTGCAGAAAATCGGCGTCTAATTAATAGCAGTTTGTTATTGTACATCCTTCGCTGAGCAAGTGAACCGCAAGCTCAATTTCTGAGGGTTTAACTTTTTGGTGATGCGTTTAGTATCACCACTAAAACTTCATTGCACACAATCACTATCCCATTACTTCCTTCATGATAGGCAGCGGCCTAGTAAAGATCCATGAGCAGCAATATCACTTACCATTAGGTGTGCTGTTTGTTCGTTTGCCACCAACAGCAAGAAAAAAATTCAGTGTAGAGAATGAAGAATACGATAGTTCGATTATCTGTGATTAGTCTATAGATAAATAAAAAAATACAAACATATTGTATTTTATATATCTACATAGTTTCCTTACTAATATTATACATGCGACAGTAAGTTGGTTGTTCGGTTGTTTGTTACGTTTTCATGTTTAAACCACCGAACCGATTTCAAAAATTCTTTCACCAATGGGAAAGTAATATCAGGGAGTAACATAACCTATATTTTATCTCAGTATTTCCACGGGAACGGGAACTGCGCGAGCAAAGCGACTGAAACCGAAGCGAGGGCAGGTTACTAGTATTATATATATGTAAATTATTTGCAAATACTATGTTTGAGCATATTATGAAAAATTATCATTCGTAAGTTTATATAAATACTAGCAACCCGCCCTCGCTTCGCTTCGGTTATAGTCGTTTTACCCGCGTAGTTCCTGTTCCAGTGGGAATACCGGGATATAATATAGCCTAGTTTACGCCCTGATATTATAGCTTTCCATTGGTGAAAGAATTTTTGAAATCGGTCCAGCGGTTTTGAAGATTACCCGAAACAAACAGACAGACAAAAAATTTTTAATCGCTATTTTAGGCATAGATTTCGTGCAAATAACCGTGTGAGCATGAAAAAAGCCTATTATTTTGCCATTACAAACAGACACTCCAATTTTATTTATTGGTATAGATTTTCCTCAATGGATTTTCCCAATTATAATTGTTTGATTAACTTACTTTGCAAGCGTAAGTATCTTCCGATTATTTATTGTTTTTAAATTAGGGAATTTAAACAAACAATGAGTTACGTCAGTCCTAATTATAATGAAACAAGGAAAGTAGCGGTAATTAGGATTTTTTGAAACTCAAATAAAGTTATATTATATAATTATAAATATTCATCATCATCATCGCAGCCCACATACGTCCCACTGTTGGGCTCGGGCCTCCTCCATAATGGGAGGGAATTTGACCTACTACACCATGCTGGTCAAATATGTTGGTATAGGGTTTCATTTCGAGTTTTCCTTCTCTTGCACGGATGTTATGTGCATATTATCCCATAGTCGTCTTTTACGACATTCACGGGCAAGATAGGGAGTGGTGAATTGTTGGTTCTTACTCTGTCACCATACGGTAGATTATATTATAATATTTTAATATTAAAACAACTAAATACCATAAGAACTTAATCTAAGGAGGACAGAGTATTCATTAAGTCGAAAATTACATTATATATTCATTGATTAACTTTAGTGAACAAGCTTCATTGAGATTTTATTTTAGCGTGATTAAATTTACTAAGTATATTAGCAAAATCCGCATTGCTAGTAAGACAATAAAGAGCTTGGCGCTGCTGTTTATTGTCTTGCCAGCAATGTAGATTTAGTACAACAGCAAATTACACAGAGTTGCCACGTTCCACGCCCCAATGTACTCTTGGCTAGCGTTGCATTTAATTGAAGGCTCAGCTCGACCTACATTGTTTGAAACAATATCTCTTCACTCATGGCTTTTAATAAATTTTGATTAAATCAGATAATAAAGCAATCATTTAGAATATTAATCCAATGTTGTTTACATAGAATCACTTCTAATTTTTAGTAAAATTGTTTTACTTAGCTTTGTGGACCAATCAGGGTATTTTATTGTACTGATTTGAAATCATGGTATATTACGATTCATTATCTTTATTTGGGGAGATCACTTGTTGAAAACAAGAAGGATAAATGGGTCAAGTGACTAATGAGTGTTAAAGACAATTTAAATGGAAAAGAGTGAAACAATCTTGTGGGCAGGAGGACTTACATGGACAAAAAGGATACACTATCGCAGGATCTACCATATCTTGAGAAACAAGACCTTACTGTCATCTCCTTCATATTGTTAAATGTCAATGAGCTAGAATAATATGAGGTATAGGTGCCAGTGTCAAGTTATAATATTGGTTATTCACGTATTTAATCTTTGTATTTTAGTCAGTCGTTACCATTGATTTGTTGCTGACAACCAAATCATGTTTCCTTTGAGAATTTTGGCAGAAAATGAAAATGCACGCAATTCGCTATTATATCATTTTCACTACATTTCACTATATTATCTATATTATCTGCACACATCTTACATAAAATATCAGCAAAATTATGCAATATAATACTGTAAAGTGCTAAAATAATGAATAAAATTTATAAGCACTACATGACATTTTGACATTCCCATCATCATCTTGCTTTTATCCTAATTACATATTTGACAGATTAATTGGCCATTTGAATATTTGATAATCTAATTATCCCAATTATTGTACAGATATTTGTAGTGTTTTGGCACTAGTTTTATGCTCGGCTGCCGGGTGTCTTCCTTGGGAATATAATTGTTCACGAGACGGCATCATATGAATTTAGCCCAGGTTGATGATTTAATAATATAAGAGTTGGAGATATATTACCATATATCAAGTTAAGAAACTAGGCAATGTTCATGAAACTTGTGCCCAAAATCATTTTCTGTTATTATGTGTGTGGGTTTTATTCTATTTAAACTGTTTAAATAATAAACACTGATCTAATAATAAAACTTGAAAATACAATATATTGCTCATCCTTCCTTTCGCGCGGCAAGCGAAACCGATTAAGCATGCCAAATATAGTGATTATGACTTTATTCCTCTGCGTGCAGAGCTCTATATCCACCAATAGCCTCACAGCTAGATGATTTTTTTTTGTAATAATAATGAAATCTAGAAGAGAATGAAGAAGAAATGAAGAGAAAAAACAAAAAGAGTTGTATTTATAATGCTCTATTCATTTCTGTACATGTTTTATTTACTTAGGGAATAATTTAACTAAATTTAACATTGCTAACAGTGATGGAACATTTAAAATACCGTATACTAACCCGTCTAATCTGCTGGCATATTAGATTAATTAGCCTTTTACTATGGAAGAAGCTTGAAGCTAGTAATGATAATACAGTTGAGATAATGATGATTTATTTTTGTCACCAGGTATCATGGATTCGTAAACGTGATCTACACATTCTAACAGTTGGTGTGCATACATATAGCAGTGATGCAAGATTCGCTGCATTACACACAGATAGTTCTGACGAATGGACGCTGAGAGTTGCGCCTGCACAGCCCCGTGACTCCGGTTCATATGAATGTCAAGTATCCACCGAGCCGAAGATAAGTTTATCATTTAGACTTACAGTTGTTGGTAAGTATTCCTTCTAACTCTCTTGTATCATACTTCCAGATGAGGATCAGCCTTTTTCATGTAGTTCGACCAAACATAGTCATAGGGTTTTATACAGGGTTTTATATCGAGTTTTACTTTTCTTTAGATATCCGCTTAAATCCTTACTAAAAAATATAAATGCGAAAGTATGTTTATTTGATTGTTTGTTTGTTACGCTTTCACGCTTAAACCACCAAACCGATTCCAAAAATTCTTTCACCAATAGAAAGCTTTAATATCAGGGAGTAACATAGGCTATATTTTAATCCGGTATTCCCACGGGAACGTAGTTCCCCTACGCAGGTAAGACGACTGAACCCGAAGCAAGGCGAGGGCGGGTTGCTAGTATCTTAATAGATTTTTATGATAATCCCGTAAAAGGAACGCAAGGTTTTTATTTCTATTCCGTCATTACACAGACAAGTAAGTAGTTTATAATTACAGCATATAAGTATAGTAGTACAATCCGTGTAGTGACGGAGTAAGAATACAATTCATCGCTCCCTATCTTGCCCTTGGATGTCGTAAAAGACGACTAAGGGATCTGAACATCTGTGCAAGATAGTGGTGGTCGTTGAATAAACGAACAGTTTTTTTCGACTGTTTCTTTGCCGCGAACTAATAAACCAGTTTATAGTTGACTGATAAACATGTTTACGTATGAACGGCTTCGCGAAACGGTCGTCGTATCAACGAATGACACGAACACGACGACTTGCGACTATTCGAAAGCGCCCGAATCGGCCCGAACTTGGAAGACGAGATGCGCGCGCGCTCGCACGGCTCGCTACGCTTTTTACCCGCCCCGCAAACCTCACCGCCCGTAGGCGTGAGTCGAGTCGAAATCATAACGTATAGATAGATTGATTGCAATTCATTGAACTCTGCTATCATGTGATGGGACTATCATTACATATTGAAGCGTCAATGTATATTGTACAATGAAACTGTTGTCTAATAAAATTCGTTGAAGTTTCGTTGTCCTTTACCAATGGACGATCAACGTACGTCATAATATAAACTAAACGTCTCGTCTTGTCTAAGCGTCTACGACGTAAACTAGTCAAAAATTAGACTGTTTATTCAACTAGTTTACCATCGACGATAAACGGTCTCGTTGCGTCGACTGTAAAATCGTCGACGACCCACTACTAGTGCAAGAGAAAGAAAAATCGAAATGAAACCTTATACCAATATGTGTGATCAGCATGGCATAAGTATAAGTAGGTTAATTTCCCTCCAATTATGGATAAGGCCTGAGCCCGACAGTGGTACTGATATGTGGACTGCGAGAATGTAGTACATTCAATCTTTGTGGTAACGGAGTGAGAATAAAATTCACCAGCGTTGAACGCTGTATAGTGTTCGAAACGTCGGGCAATCAAAAATCAAATATAAACGCGATAGAAACCGTAAAATAGATTTATTTACAACTAGCAACCCGCCCTTGCTTCGCTTCGGTTTCAGTCTTTCCTGCGTAGTGCCCGTTCCCGTGGGAATACCGGGATAAAATATAGCCTAGTTTACTCCCTGATATTATAGCTTTCCATTGGTGAAAGAATTTTTGAAATCGGTCCAGCCGTTTTGAAGATTACCCGGAACAAACAGACAGACAGACAGACAAATTTAGGCATATGTATAGTGCAAATAACCGTTTGAGCATGAAAAAAGCGTATTAATTTGACATTACAAATAGACACTCCAATTTTATTAATTGGTATAGACTAGCAAACCGCCCTCGCTACGGTTTTAATCGCCTTTACAACAACCACGGGCAAAAGAGGGTGTGGTGAATTGTATTCTTACTCCATCGCCACATGGAAATAGTATCATATACTTCGATTCATTTATAATGCAGTGTGACTACGCCTTTCCTTGGCGTTGCGTTGTACTTTATGTTTTCTAATTTGAATAAGTGCTCAATTCATTACTCTTATGGACCGTTTTTGAGGCTTCTTCTCTGTATGTATATGGCAATAGAACAGATTTATTATCATCTCATATACGTCCCACTGCTGGACGCGAATCTCCTCCAAAATAGGAGAAAAATTGATCTTAGTATATATACCATGCTGGTCAGACAGGTTGGTATAGGGTTTAATTTAGAGTATCCCGTCGCTTGGAAGAACATTAAATGTCTCTTAGTCGTCTTTTACGATTTCCTGGGGTAAGATAGGGGGTGGTGAATTGTATTCCTATTCTGTCACCAACACGTATACAACAGGTTAACTAAATAAAAAAAAAAATATTTTATTTACTTTTCATAAAAAAATATTATTATAAATTATAGTATTTAATTTAATGAAATGGTAAAAACTAGTAAAAAGCTGTTACTATGTCTTTTAAATCGATTAAAGTACGCATAAAATGCGCCACGCTGTTATCAATTTATATTGCAAGTTATCCTACCATCTGCGCCTGATGTCGCCCTAGCCGGGGCGGTGCATCGCCCTTGCGTTGCCCCGGATGGAGTGGACGCCGTGTGAGCTGACACATAGCCCGCCTAAAAAAAGTTATCCCACTTCTAAGAAGTGAAATTTACGCAGACATAGAGTTAGTTATTTACTAGTTCATTGCTCAGATAATTTTTTTATCTAGTAACAAGTAATAATATTATTTAAGTTTATATGTAACGTGTTATTATGGATAAATATTTTAGTTGTCGTTTAATTATTTTATTTTCATTCTCGATAGCGAACATCTGGGCAGGTTTTTTAGTCTACGAATAATTCAGGGGGGTGGATTAATGAGCTAGGATAGTTTTATGACGTAGATTTCATTACATATATTTTTAAGCATAGGTGCCAACTTTTAAGTAAATATGCTTGTTATTAAAAGATATTTCTGTCTCTATTTCTTACGTTATATCTTTCTGTCTTATAAAATTAGAATCTATACTAGGTTGACACCTATATTATAGAATTCCATGTTAACGTCGACAAGAATGCCTAAATGAATATGAAAACTAGTGGTACCAAATTAAAGTAGAATTATTTTTAATTGAATTTTAGTATTACTATAGTATTATAAGGAATTATCAAGAACGCTAAGATATGTTATTCAAACGAGAGAGAGAATAGCGATTAAAACCCTATCTATCGAGTCGGGGTAAAACTATATCTTTATATTACTACTTAAAATGTAAATTAAATGAAGGGAATTAAACAAATAATAAAATGTTCGATGTTGTGAAACCAAATATTACACCTTCTTAAATAAACAATGAGCTTTATTTATGTTGTTATAGTGTCAAAAGCAGAAATCCTCTCTGGGCCGGAATTGTTCGTAAGAGCGGGCTCCGACATCAATCTCACCTGCATCGCTAGACACGCACCGGATCCGCCGAGGTAAGCTATCAATATATTTTCTATATCTATACCAAGTATATCCTCCCTTTTGGAGAGTTTTATGTCTACCAGAACGTTGATAAACTAATGAACACAATTTGAAATATTTTTTTTATACATTTATTTTGCAAAGGATAGTCAAATGAAACAACATATTTACAGTAAAACCCGTTTAAGACGATTTCGCAGGGACCCTACCAAAAACGCGTCTTAGGCGGGAAAGTGTATTATGCGGGAAAGAGATAAAACGTACCATTATTATTTATTATATTCTATTATTATTTTGAATACCTATATATTGAATTTAACATTTAAAAATTACCTAAATAAAATATTGTTTATTTTCTTTATTTAATATACTTACTAAGTACTAGATGCATTTTTAAATATTAAAAGGTAAAAATATTTATAAATGTAAAAAGATGTTGTTTATTATTATTACGTTACTTAAAGTAATCACTTATTTTAGTTTTACAAAAAGATTTTGAGGCATTAGCAATTACAAGATTTTCAACGTAATTTAATTTTCGCAGTGCATCTTGGCTTGATCCAAAGAAGTTAACTTAGCGTCTTAAATCATTAACTGCTGATAATGCTTGGGCGTGTGACAAAATCGGAGTTGACTCATCTTCTTCATTATCACTTAGGGTCGCCCGACAGTCGTCATTTCGTCAGTCGCTGGCCGCTGCCGCAAGGGATAATATGTGTATTTGAGTGGCACGTGTTGGCCTATTAAACGGGATGACGATCGTATTAAGCGTTAAGAAATGTATAAAAACATGTCTCAAGTTGCTGGGACTGACGCAAAATGGCGTATTATGCGGGTAATCGTATTAAACGGGTTCTATTACACTTATTTGTAACTATAGGTACAGCTTATTTTTTGGTGACGAAAACAGAATATTGTTCACTACGCCATTTCTTATCCGTGGGTATAGTAAAAGTTGACTAATGCGATGTAATATGCACATCATACATCTATGCATGGCATGGAAAACTCGTAATAAAATCCTATACAAATCTGCATGACGAGCGTGAGTAGCGGGTCAATTTTCCTTCCATTATGGAGGAGGTTCGACCCTAGCAGTGAAACTTATATGAGCAGATATCATAAACTGAGCTGCTTTAAACTGAGCTCTGAAGTATTCCAACAATATTGCTAGTTCACTCAAAAAGCAAAGAGGTACCACATGGCGAAGCCATGTGTGCCTCTTTGTACCTTTCGCTGATGCCATACACTACGTAAGACGATAACTGCGAAAAAAGGACCTATCTTTAGGACCACGTATTAAGATGCCCTTTTACTGTCAAATTATTGCAGAATAAGGATAATATCCATCGGCGAAGTCCAGTAAAGATAGGTCAAAAACGAGGCGAACGGACGTGGAAAAGATGATGACCACATTAATAGTTATGAAAAGTTTACCGAAATGAATAACTGAAAAGTTGTCAAAACTTTTAAGTTAGTAAAATTAAATTAAAATGGTATATAACACAAAAATGAATTTATTTCATCTATACCAATAAATAAAATTGGAGCGTCTGTTTGTAATGTCAAAATAATAGGCTTTTTTCATGCTCACACGGTTATTGGCACGGCACCTATGCCTAAAATAGCAATTAAAAAATTTTTGTCCGTCTGTCTGTCTGTCTGTCTGTTTGTTGGGGTAATCTTCAAAACGGCTGGACCGATTTCAAAAATTCTTTCACCAATGGAAAGCTATAATATCAGGGCGTAAACTAGGCTATATTTTATCCCGGTATTCTCACGGGAACGGGAACTACGCGGGTAAAACGACTATAACCTATAACCGAAGCGAAGCGAGGGCGGATTGCTAGTAGATAATATAGTTAAAATTAAGGAGTGATGCGCTCATTTAAATGTTGCCGAAATAACTGAAAAGGATGTGATTAAATGTATTCACGTGCACAACATACGCTCTCTCGTAAATTGCTACTTTCACTATAACTGAATTAAGAGATTTAATTTTGTACGTATAAAAGGAATTCCTCAATTCATTTAAAACTGCAAATGAATGCAAAATTATAGTGTATGGATAATATACAGTTAGATTGCATAATTTTAATGCTACAATTGAAGTAATATTTATGTTACTATATTTAAAGAATACTTTATTACACTC
Source organism: Lymantria dispar (assembly GCA_032191425.1). Lineage (NCBI taxonomy): Eukaryota > Metazoa > Arthropoda > Insecta > Lepidoptera > Erebidae > Lymantria > Lymantria dispar. The sequence goes on along the minus strand of CM063452.1, from coordinate 20,937,968 downwards.
TAAATCTGCGTTATTAGTTTAATAGTTTAAGCAAATTACTACCGATATAGACTTTAAAGCCGAATCAATAGTTGAGTAAAAATTATTTTTGTTCTATTTTGTCTAGCACAGTGGGTACTCAAAAGATAATGAAATATCTAGGACTAAAATTTACATTTTTTTTTGTTGATTTAGATTTGACATGTTAGGTGAAATGAATATAATATTTCTACATCTCATTTAGCCGCGAATGTCGACAGAATCGACTAGTTCATTGAGCAATCGCTATGTGAGATGGCTTTTAGAGGTTCATTAGCTAATATATTTATTTATACAGTTTCATCTATTGGTACCGAGGATCGAACGTGGTGAATTATGCTCAACGAGGAGGTATAAGTGTGGAAACAGAACAACGCACGCGCACAAGCCGTCTGCTAATAGCCCGTGCTTCAACAAGGGACTCTGGCAACTACACATGCGCACCTAGTAGTTCAGGTAATTCAACATTCTATTATATTAGTTATTGCTTAAAACTTTTCTTTATTGGTGTGGTAATGAAGAAAGTAAACAATTCATCAATCAAAAAAAGTCACTTTTTTTTTTAGTTTCGGGAACTGAGAAGATTAGGAAGAAGAATATAACAACATCTTATTTGTAGTCTTAGTACATGTAACTAATTATAAATCATTACATCGGTTCACCCAATGAAAATCACATATAGACCGTCTAGATGTGATTTTACATTTAATTAATTTAAATTAAATTGAATTTATAATTTTTAAAGAGAAACTTTATATGAAAGGACTTTGAAATTCTAATCGACAACCTTTTTGTGGAAGGAAAAGTTTACGAGCAACGAACTTAAACGACTATTATATTATCACATCACGTAACCTCTTTTTCTCGCGAACTTGAACACAGAGTAAAAATGAGAGAGACACACTCTTCTCGCATTCATAACTTTTATGTTAAATGGGAATGATAAACACAAATTATGCCTTCAAAGTGATTGACGAATAATCAAAATATTTCCCTGTAATCGTTTCACTTTTATCTTCAGTCTGCGACACACGCTGTTAATTATTTGCCACTTATTTATGAATTTAGCCTGTAACAAAAGTACCATCATTAATATTAGTTTGTAAGTATAGATTCTTAAATACAGTTAGGATATGTTGTTAAAATAGAACCTATGCTAAGATAATGAATGTAATTTTTAAAATATGAAATTACTAAATAATAGAAGTATTTTGTAGTGAATCTTCGAGATTCCTATTGTAATTTAAGGTATTTATGTCTATAAAGGTGTTCATTATGTACTAATGCCACTAGTAAAAGTATTCCTATACAGTTAAAAAAAAATATCCATTCATAAATGCAATAGCTTGTCGATGCCCAATTTTGGACTTTCTAGTTGCCAAAAGTATTTTAATATTTACAGTAATATTAAAGGTTCATAAAAAGAACACATAAACATTTCCACAAGTAATCGGTTAAAAAGAAGAACTTGCTGGTACTACATATTAAATACGCAATAGAAACAATAACAAGTGGAAGTTAGAAGTAGTAGATTCGCCAAACACGCATCTCAAACTTTGTTATGCACTTAATTTCATTCGTGTTGTAACAATGAACAGAAATAGTATTTTCTATATTCCGTTGCTCTTTCAGCTACACTGAGAGAAAAAAAAGTTGTCTTAAAAATATAATGTTTTTTGAAAGAAATGAAATATATTAATAATTTAAAATTCAGTAAAATTCAAGTCGAAAATTCGTTCTTTATGAATAAATATACCTTGGACCTCTCGTGACCGCGAATGTTGAAATATGTATATCCAAGACGTTGAGTTAATGAAAACTAAATTAAAACGCGATAAAGTCAGTACAATTAGTTTTATTTTATTGGATCATGTCAGTTAAGCGACAACAATTTCAGTAGGTATAAATTTTAAATATATTTCATTTCCACTAGCTTTTATTATTCCATGATTATAATAAAAAGATTGTTCTTTTCTTGTGAGCCGTTGTGCCGTAAATTTCGGTTATACCTACATTTTTCAATCTACACAATCAGTATATCTCTGTCTAGAGCCGTGTTTAAAACATTCATCTTATTCCACGTTTTTCCCTCAAGTACCAAATCAACGTTCCTAAATTCACTGTGTTCTTATCATTCATTTGTATATCTTACATCCCATTTTTTATTTTACACAATTTCGTTTTAAGAAATGTAATCCCATTTCATTACGCGTACAGAATGTTAAAAGGCAGACCAGCTATCAACGATATTTCATACTGTTTTTTTTCTCAAAATAAACCTTTGACGTATGATTTAATTTCCGTTCTGGGTGACTCATGTTGCCTTTTCATTTCCTTTCTCAAGGTTGTAATAATTTCAAATACATTTTTTTTTCATTAGATTCGGCTTCAGTGGTGGTACATGTCGTGAACGGGGAGCGGCCGGCGGCAATGCAGAGTAATAGCAAAAAGATTTCGGCCGCACCATTGTTAATTTTACTATCCTTCAGGGCTTCTTATAAAATATCATTCTTTGAAATGTTAATCCAATTTTCGATTGTATTAAAAGACGTATTATTTTTAAATTTTTTAACCAAAGTCAATCCCCTGTGGAACAATTATTTCATTAGAAGATTTGTTACAAGATGACCAGTAGACTGTAATATTTATATTATTCCTTGAATGCATAGCATTAATATGTATAAGTTTTAAATATAGGATAAGTCAAACTGACGTATAAAGAAACGAATTATTGTAATAAGTATCTCATACCACAATAAATTTAATTTTTCTTTAAACGAAATGTCAAATGTAAATACAAGCTTATAATATGATTTTTTTACGTACGAGTACATTGATATAGGTGTTATATTTATCATACAATCTTAATTACCTCTATATAATCGTAGTATTTGTTAAAAAATATCAATTTGTATGTCAATATTTCATTAAAATTAATGTATGAGACATTTGGTTGATTACAATTATCGATAACGATGGTAAAAACACTACTTCTTCAGTTCATATTCGTTCTACTGTTAAGCAGTTCTTTGTTTACTGATGTTAAGAAATGGGTTTTGATGGCCTGCTTATCTAGTGGTTGTAATCAGAGCTGTTGCTCATCGATAACATAGAAAAGATAATGCGTGTCCTCCACTATAGAAGAAAACTTTACCAACTATATCACGCTAATTAAAATGATTATATAAAGTTTCATTACGAGTATTCCTTCTTTTGCATTGACATAATCGACTGAAATTAAATATAAAGTACTCCTTAATTCTCCCCAGATTAAGGCACCTAGGAAGAATGAACAAATTATTGATATTTCGTAATTACACGGTTAAATAAACTAATTAGTTTACAGTTTATTTCATTAAAATAAAGAAGAATATTGTTCATACACTTCAATGTAAATATTTGTTTATTTTAGCTTAACACTATACAGTGTGTGTTACCAGTGATGACTTACGGCACGGAAACGTGGTCCCTAAATGTAGGCCTCATAACAAGGCTCAAAGTCGCTCAGTGGGATTTCTCTGCGAGATAGAATCCAGAATACGGAAATCCGCAGAAGAACGGGTGTAGCCGACATAGCACGAAGAATTAGCACGCTGAGCCACATCGCTCGACGAACCGACAACCCCTGGGGAAGAAAGGTTCTCGAGTGGCGACCACGTATCGGACGACGAAGTGTAGGACGCCCACCACTAGGTGGACCGATGACCTAGTGATAGTTGCTGGGCGTCGTTGGATGCAGGCGGCACAAGACCGCACATTGTGGCGTAACATGAAGGAAGCCTACGTCCAGCAGTGGACGGCAATAGGCTGAAATGATGATGATGACTATACATTGTTATTGGCAATATGCATAGTATCATTATATCTATACTTATTCTATACAAATATATAAAGCGTAAGAGTTTGTTTGTTTGAACGCCCTAATCTCACGAATAACTGGTTCGATTTAAAAAATTCTTTCGGTGATAGATAGCCCATTTATCGAGGAAGGCTATAGGCTATATATCATCACGCTAAAACCAATAGGAGCGGCGCAACAATGAAAAATATTTCAGAATCGCGTTTCTTTTCCTTTTGAGAGCTTCCGCTGCGTGCACTACATAAACGGTTAGGTTTCGAAAAAATCATGTGTGACAGAATTGTATTATTTAAAAATATTTTCACCTTTTACGTAAACAAAGTCACGGATTAAAGTTAGCATTAGCACAAAGTAACTGTTCCACGTGGGCGAAGTCGCGGGCATAAGCTAGTATTATTATATACACAACATGCAACAAACAGATCTATTGCCAATAATATTTGTATACCTTATTTATTATGAGTAGGTAACGGGCAAAAATTTAGTTTAACTAATTACTTTGTATGTATATTAAATTCTATGATATAAATCAATCAATTTCACATGAGAAATGTTTTGATGTAAAGAGATATGTCAAATTTATTGAAAAATTGTACTATTAGTGCAAATTAAGATCCGATATAATAGTTTGTTGTAAATAAATTATAAGTGAATTAAGTGCGAATCATAGACAAAGTGACAATATATACCAAAAATGTTGTTATTACTCGATGTCGTTTCCACAAAACTTTATTAAAATAGCCATCAACCTAAAATATATTTGTCATTTTAATATTTAAGACTTAATTTTAGTAAAATTGTAAATAGAGTTTGAGAATAAAAACATTTCATGTGTTTTTGCGTTTTTCTTTGATAATACCTGTAATGTTTTATCAATTGAATCGTGAATTTTATAACATAAAATTGATGATTTATACGACTACTAATACTTTAAGAAGATTTATTCTGTGCTTTCAGGTTCAAGAGTCCTCGTCTATACCAATAAATGAAATTAGAGTGTCTGTTTGTAATGTTAAAATAATAGACTTTTTTCATGCTCACACGGTTATTTGCACACCTATGCCTAAAATACAGATTAAAAAAATTTTGTCTGTCTATATGTCTGTTTGTTCCGGGTAATCCTCAAAACGGCTGGACCGATTTCAAAAATTCTTTCACCAATGGAAAGCTATAATATCAGGGAGTAAACTTGGCTATATTTTATCCCGGTATTCTTACGGGAACGGGAACTACGCGGGTAAAACGACCTTAACCGAAGCGAAGCGAAGGCGGGTTCCTAGTTATTAAATATTTTCAGAAATAGATATTTGAAAGTATATAAATTTCTATACAGTGTAGCTATTCAAAAGGTAATAAATTTTTGACAACATATCTATACCAGTAAATAAAATTGAAATGTCTGTTTGTAATGTCAAAATAGAAGACTTTGTTCATGCTCGCATGCCTATTTGCGCGCTACCTATGCCTAAAAACCAGTTCATACTTTTTTGTCTGTCTATCTGTCTCTTTGTTCTGGGTCATCTTCAAAATGGCTGGACCGATTTCGAAAATATTACTACCAAGTAGGTGTCTATATAAGGAATTACTTAAACTATATTTAATCCTGATATTCCCACGGAAATGGGCACTACGCGAGTGAAATCACGCGAATTTGCTAGTTATTAATATACCAATTGTCATGAAGGTATTAAAAAATATGATTAATCTATTATGTATTGTCACAACGGGTGGCAAAAGCCTCCATTTAATCAGTTGTAAATTATTAAAATATACAGCCATGCCGTGTTAAGATCTAATAAGTCATGAGCGCACTAAAAATTAACTACTAACAAATATTTCATGCCATAAACCAGTTTCTAGTAAAAATTAATTAAATTTTAAATATAGTAATTGTAATTTTTGCTTCTATGTCTTGGTTATATGAAATTATTAGCTAACCGCCCTAGCTTCGTTTTAATTTAGTGAGATTTTTATACTAAAAAAGTAATTAAAATATAGATTAGTAAATTTCTACAATACTATATATAGGTATACACATCAACAAAAAAGATCAATTTAAATCTAACAACTGAACCTTTCATTTTATTTATTTATTTAAACTTTAGCACACAAAAATAAGGTATATGGCGGACTTAATAATGCCTTAGGCATTTTCTGCCAGTCAACCACGGGTAGAGCAGAAATAATTTAGGCAGGTGCAATACATTGTAAGGGGTAATTTGTAAAATTTGGTTATCCAAGTATTGCAATTATATTCTTATACACTATACACACAAACAATACATATATATATATATATATATATATATATATATATATATATATATATATATATACACATAGAAATACATATATACATACATAAACATACATATAAATTTTATTAAAGTTCATATATATTTTTTAATATATATACATCTTATATACATATTGTATGTTTTTAAACAACGGATTATATTGCTTAGTACGAATGTTTACTGTATGGTATTACGTATACTTAAACATTATAGCGTTGGATTGGGAAATTCATGTGGCATTAGATAATATAGAAATACAGGAACTTATAATAAATGTTGAGGAGAGCTCATCGAGTGATAGTGGCAATTCATCAGATTTTGATTAAAATAAATAAATGAACAATCAACATAATATAATTACATCTTGTAATGAAATGTAATATTAGTTAATAAATGTGTATAAAATTATCCGGCAATAGTTTAGTTTCTTACACTTTGTAAAAAAATATCGGGTCTCTTATCGTGTTACGTTTATCGATAGCTCCATCCCTATCAGTTTCTCCGACTCTGCTATGACCTTGTACGCGCGTAAGCGTCATAATTTTATTAAATAATGTATACATAATGTAAAAAAGACGCTCGTTCAAGTTTCCACAGGAGCTGTCATCGAGAAAATAAAGAAATGGAAATAGTATAAAATTAATATTATAAATGAGAAAGTTAGTTTGTTTGTTTCTTAAGCTTTCACGCTTGGATCACCAAACCGATTTCAAATATTGTTTAACGAATTAAAAGCAAGTAATATCAGGTTAGAACATAGGCTATATTTTATCCCGGTATTCCCACGGGAACGGGAACTACGCGGTTAAGGCGACTGAATTCAATTTTAACTCATGACATTATATCTCTATTTATTGTTAATTTAAGTTTATTTCACATTCTTTGCTTTTTGCTATCCTGTTAATATTTTGCAATGTTATTTAAAATCTTTTAGCAACAGTAATTTCATATACCGAAAATGGAGAATGCAACCTTTTTTTATATAATTCAAAATCAAGTGACAATATTCTATCAAATAAAATATTTTTATTTGATTTAATGATGTAATAAAATAGACAGAGAAAATTTTATAAAAAGGTCTATCTACAGAGAGGTTTTCAATAAAGTGTGGAATTCACATCGGCACGTTTTATCAGGTAATAATAAGGTATATCTTCGTAAGCAAATTAAAAACTAAAGCTAAGTCGCAGCGATCAATCAAACGACTTCCAATAAAGGAGCTTCACTGGTCTCTTTCATGTTACACTGAGGCTATTCTACACAAAAGAACTTTTACTATATTTTATTTTCACTGGGACTTAAAATTACAAGTGTCAGCCAAGGTGACGAATATTTTTTTTCGTACTTTATTTCCTTTAAGATATACGAAATTACGTTACAATAGCTTTAAGTATAATCGATTATTTCTTCGACAACTGGCTAAAGAAATAATAGTCTTTGATGTAATAGATGTTAGCAATATGCTAAGACTATTACATCTTTATAGTGATTACATTTTTCAAGCTGACTTTACTTTTAACCCCCGATGCAAAAGGAGGGGTGTTATAAGTTTGACATCGATGTTTGTCTGTCTGCGCGTCTGTGTGTGTCTGTTTGTGGCATCGTAGCTCTGAAACGGGACTGATTTCGATGCGGTTTTTTTTCATTTGAAAGCCAGTTTCCTTGCGGTGGTTATTACCTATGTTTGATTAATGTCGGACCAGCAGTGTCAGAATATCAGCTCTTTTCTAAAATGATATAATGGCATATGATTACTCGATTAGATTCTTCTTTACGCGTGCCAGTATACCCGTTAAACGACTGTTGAAGAGAACGTAATACTTTTTTTTTTATTTTAGTTTGTGTCGGGGTTTATTCAAAATTCTCAATTTTATTATAACATAATTTAAAATACACAGAAAATATAACTCAATTAAGATATTGATTAATAAGATAATCGTCTGTAAAATATCAATCAAATCTGACCCTCAACTAGTCTAAATATTCATTTGAATACCATATAAATTTATAGTTTCATGTAATTGCGGTCGAAGTTTGAATTTCAACTATTTACATAATTAATTTGAAACTAGCAAGAAACTTCTGATAACTTGATCTACGACGTCTGTCAATGTAAAATCATAAGCTTCAAGAATTTAAAAAGTGTAATCATTATAAACATACATATACTCACGCCTCTTTCCCAAAGTTTAGAGACCACTTCCCTTCACTTGCTAGAACTTTGACATATCACTTTCACCTCCTCCACATTCATTAATCTCCTCACGCATCATCTTCGATTTAGGGTACTTATAACCTGGCCTTTCTTAAGGACGTCCCCGATTTGAACGTGGAACGTCCGCCTTGGTCTTCGCCTTCCAACACTTCATATTCGTCCTATCAATCCTAATATCGTAACTGGGAATGTTAATTTGTTTTTTTTTTATTTTTATGTTTTAACTACACAATAATAGTTTTAAAATTTCATATTAAATTAATAGGGATACGAGAAATACTATGGTGATGTCAGGATTAAACGTCATCCAGGCAAAAGAAGTTATCTTGAAGCATAGTAAAACCATTCATAAAATGTAAATTAATGCGAGCGTTTCCTTTTATATAGTTTCTTTTGTACTGTATAGTAGTTTCTACAAATACTACCAACTCATATATTGGCGGTGGATATCGTAAAAAATAACTAAGAGCTTTATAGCGACCTGGACTGCCTCCACCAGATGCAATCTTATAAACAATTATATTTCCAAAAGGAGATGACGGTCAGGCAAAAGGCCGATCATCAAACGTAATATGGACTATCATAGCATAAAATAACTCTTTTTCCCGATTTACGCTCTCTTTTTATTTATTTTCTCTTTTTAAGCATCTCTTAAAAAGCGAGACCGCATTTTTCACATGTTTTACTAATTCGTAGACATTTTCTCATTTCTAACATGCCACGTGCATGAGATTAATTATTTACTTATAATATCAATTATTAAATTCAGTCACTTAATAATTTCTGCCTTTCCTTCTATTCCATAGAATATTAAGTTCTTCTTTCTGAACTCTTTGCCAATGGAATCTATGTTCTTTTGATTTATTTTGAATGTTTTGTGTTAATTTGGTTGACATTTTTATTTATAGATTCTTTACTACTCTCATCCATGACTTTCATGTCCGTCATTAGTCATCATTTATAATAAATGATCTCGAAGATAAGAATAAGTTACACGGAACTACTAATCTGTCATCATACATAGTGTAATATATAAGTGAATGTGCTACATTGTTAGTTAGTTCCCGGACTATTGAGTATAGTTAACGACGCGAGATAAAGCAAACATTCCCTCCACGCGTGGTTCCCATTAATTTATCGTTGCGAAAATGATTTATTTTGTAAAGCTGTTTGATATATTATATCTCATTAATAATATCTGGTTGACCTCATCTGGTATATTTTATTTTCTAAATTTTATTTTTACGAACATATTTAGATATATATTAATAAAAATAAATGTGTTGAAATAATGAAAAAAATATCAATAATTAAAAACAAAATAATAATAACACTGAGATTAGATCTCACGTTGTTTGAATGCGACTGGACAACTTCCGAACTCCTCTTTACATTCCTATTCTGATGACATTTTATTGAATAGCTAATAACATCAACAAGATATCATTTTCTACAATTAAAACTTAGCTAGATCGATTTTTGGCCCCCAAAACCTCTTGTATATTAAATTTCATGAAAATCATTAGTGCTGTTGCCGATTACGTCCCCTTTCTTTCTCGCGGATAGGTAAGTGGGCAGTGGAAAAACAACGAATGAAACAGATTACTAAACGTATACATCTAACAAAGAAACAAATTACTAAACATATACATGTTAACCCTAGAATACTAATCTATCGTAAAAATTACGACGGCAAAATGGCAATTCCTTGAAAAAATTATGTTCGCATTATTTCCGCACCCCCCCGATTCACAGTATCTTCCTCTCTTGTTGCATCAGTGTGCCACGTGTTGTCCTTATAGTTGGATGTAGTTTGTGTTTTAATATATAGCAAGAGTGTCGTAAAATTTACGAATATTTAGTGTTTACGTGACTATTGAGCAATGCTAAGTGTATTTGTTTTTATCACTTATATATAAATAATATTTATATATTATATATATATATATATATATATATATATACTATATTTATGCATTTTGTGTTTTATTATATCTTAATCACCATTTCTTACTTAACTATATATATTAAATTTTTTGGTTTTAATTATTTTACAATTTTGTTTTAGATGTCTCAAAGACTTCAAGACTGAGATTAGCCGATTGTTGGGTGAGGATACTCATGATGATGATGACGAAAGCATACAATAGCTAGAGATATTGAGTGAGGAAGAAGATCACCTAGAAGTAGATGCGCATCAGCTGACTGAAAGTGAAACTGAAGAAAATATTATCCAAAGGACAGTTTCTCAGGAAAACTCTGATTCAGATGTTCCTCTTTCTGAAATACGAAAGCGATACTGCCGTATAGATTCTAGTTCTTCTAACTCTCATAATTCTGTGCCCATTAGTTTATGTCAAGCTAGTCATGATGCCAGGGTTATTATTCCGGGGAAAAAACTATTCGAGGCAAAAATGGGCATAAATGGACCACGAAGTCGAATTTACACAGCGAAGAACTCGTGCAGCTTCTAGAAACTTCTTGCGTTTCATTGAGGGACCTCGTGGAATAGCTCGTAATTGTTGGAACCAAGTGAAATATTTTCTTTATTTACTAGCGATGAAATGCTTGAAGATATAGTCAAATATACTAATGTATGTCATTTACGTTAGCAATAATTGCAGAAATAATAAAAAAGATTGCTTTTATTAGCCAAAATAAAGTCGCGCCTTGATTTGTCAAGACGCGACTTTATTTTGGAAATGGCTGATGTTTTTATGGAGCCTCACTTGAAAGAAAGAATAAATATTCGACTTTGCGGCGGGAAATAAAAGAGTTGATAAGAAGTATTTTGCTTGTTGAATCTGTTGCAGAAACATCAATAAATCAAGAACCAAATTTAAGAAAAATATATGCATTTTGCCAATCCAAGTCAAGAAAAAGGACAACAAACTTTTGTATAACTTGTAAACGAGCCATATGGAGGATGCATAACATGAACATGTGTCCCAATTGTGTAGAGTAACAAAAGGTTCTTTTTTTTCATTATTACGTGATCTCTTAAACCCAAAGAATGGTACTATTGCTTCTAAAATAATAAAAAAAAATTATCTTTTTTATTCTTGTTTTATTTCTATCGTATTTTTTACGAATGTTTAATAATAACGTTACTGGTAGGATAGTTTAGTAGTCTAGGGTTGAAAAATAAAATTAGTAAACATATACATCTAACAAAAAAACAAATTACTAAACGTATCATCATCATCATCATTGCAGCCTATTGCCGTCCACTGCTGGACGTAGGCCTCCCTCATGTTACGCCACAATGTGCGGTCCTGTGCCGCCTGCATCCAACACGCCCAGCAACTTTCACTAGGTCATCAGTCCACCTAGTGGGGGGCGTCCTACACTGCGTCGTCCAATACGTGGTCGCCACTCGAGAACCTTTCTTCCCCAGCGGTTGTCGGTTCGTCGAGCGACATAAACGTATACATATTAAGAAATAAAATTACTGAACGTACACATCTAACAAAGAAACAAATTACTAAACGTATACATATTAAGAAATAAAATTACTAAACGTATACATCTAACAAAGAAACAAATTACTAAACGTATTATGCCGAGGATTTTAAAAATAGATTAAGCTCAACTTGGATCAAAATTTATGTTGAATTTTATTGTCATTTGGTCTGTTAAGAAAACTTTTTATTAAAAATAATTGCTAAATAAGGCTTCGTAATAAAATTGAATCGCTTATACCGATTAATATTTAATTAAATACAAAGCATTTGTATTGCATGTAGTGATGGAATAAGAATATGTTTCATTACCTTTTTAAGCTATTGCATAGCTTTTATCGCGGGCTTGGCGCGGCGACCGAATCAAGAAATTCCGTAACGAAACTAAAACCTCACACCCCCCTACCATGTAGCTAGCTACATTGTACGAGCTACATGGTACGCGGGTAGCGGCAGCTCGGCCAAGCGTACGGTCGTCGACACATTCTGCGTTCGTCCGTCTCGGTGCGCACATGTGCCACCGCTTTGCGTAGCTTACGTCACAAAAGTGTTTTCGCGCATTTTCTAACGGTCCCAACGTTCTTCAGCGGATGACAGGTAATCCAAACTGCTTTTATTGTTATACATATAGTACATTTGTTTTCTTATCGGTCACCGCGCTCAAAAAGTGTAACTTGAATTAATATCAAAGAAAAAATATACTGCACAAATAAAAAATAAATAAATAATTATAATTGCATTAGTTGATAAAAAATGCTATGCAATAGCTTTACCGCGACAGTCCCCGAGTGCTTTATTTACTTATTTAATTCTTTTTTTAATCTCGAGTGATCGTAACAGACGAGTATGAGGTGCAAGCAAATAACATTAAGAAAACTCGAAATAAAATTACTATACTATTTCGTTCAACCAACGTGATATGGTAGGTCAATTGCGTCCCCACGCCGATGGAGGCTTGAGTCCAGAAGTCCACATGTAATACACACAATTAATTCACCACCTATCTTGCCCGAGGGTGTCGTAAGAGGTGACTTAGGCATAACATATGCATATAACATCTATGCAAGAGACGAAAAACTCAAAACAAACAAATGCTAACACGTCTTACTAGCGTGGTATAGTAGGTTAATTTCCTTCCTATAATGGAGGAGGCTTGATCCCAACAGTGGGACGTATATATAAGGGTTGAGATGATGTGAGATGAGGAATACTCATATAAACTGATAGCAACTTGCCCTTGCTTCGCTTCGGTTTCAGTCGCCTTACTCGTGTATTTCCCGTTCCTGTGGGAATACCGGGATAAAAATAGCCTACATTACTCCCTGATATTATAGCTTTCCATTGGTGAAAGAATTTTACAAAATCGATCCAGTAGTTTCGGAGCCTATTCAATACAAACAAACAAATCTTTCCTCTTTATAATATTAGTAGGTATAGATAATATCTATAATTTTAGTACGAAATCGTCTAATTTAATGTATTCACTATGCTTAGAATTATGCATTCTACTTTCCAAATGGTCTCTTTCGAATGTCTTTAGTACCCTAATTCAATTCAACCTATAGTACAAGGCCTCTATGTTGTTCTTTAGATCTGTTACAAAGTTCAGGAGTTTGTTTTAGCGTGGTTATCTCAAGTCTAATATCTAACTTGAAAACTACTTTTATGTTATGTAAACTAACAGTTTAGTCTTCGTTATATTGATTATGATGATTTAGAGGCAAAGTAATTATTGTAAATATCAACAAATTGGGCTTTATTAGAATAACACTTCAATTCTATATCTACTCGTCGAGCCAGTGTAGTATAACAAGCCAAATGTTTACCATTGTGAAGGTTCCTTGTCTTCAACAATGATTGGCAACAACTTGAATGGTCTAAGAAAATGACATACGTATGTTACAATATCTATTAAGATACTTCACAATAACTTACTAGATGAATATACGATACCTGTGGCTATGGGACATCTATATATATAATTACTAGGAAACCCGGCCACGCGTTGCTGTGGCTAATGTTCTTGTTATATTACATTTTATTAAACTATTGAAGTGGAACTGTAGGAGAACATCTATCATAGAGGTCGTCATATTTTTTTACAAATGGCATCTATGTAAAAAAGCAAGTTAAAATCGTATATGACACGTTTGTAGGTTTAACATAGCAGCGCCATCTGTTAATTAATTACTCAATCCAGCCAACAGATATCGCCATCTGTTAAAATCGTTTGGAGTTAACAGATAATTGGGAATGTCAAATAATAGGTATATATAGATAATACAAATAATTTGCAATAAAATAATATTGCGACTATAAATTAAGATGTAAGCTATCCTATCTTTCAAGTTGGATCAAACTGCACACGGTGTGCAGATTTGATTAAAATCGGTTAAGTAGTTTAGGAGTCCATCGCGGACAAACAACGTGACACGTAATTTATATATATTAAAAATTTTGAGCGATATATTGACTCATCACCATACATACCTCTGGAACCATAAGGCGTAGAGACTTGAAATTTGGCAGGAATATTCCTCTCGTTGAGTAGGTCAGCTAAGAACGGATTTTATGAAATTCCACTTACAAGGGGTGTTGCGGGGACCTTAACAATAATATATATATAAAAGAACAGGGTGAGCTGAAGCTGCTGAATCTAGAAAAATGAAATTTGGACCGTAGTTTCATTTCGTGTCGTAGCCACCAACTAAGAAAAGATTTTTTGAAAGAAATGTTGCTTTTCTTTATGGAATAGTCTTTATGGAAAGAAAAAAACTTTAGCTACAGTCTTCAAACGAAACATAAATACTCTTCAATAAAAATAAATAAACACGTGTTTCAGCGTTTATCCATTTTGATCCTCTAAGGGTGTAGAATAGGTAGAAAGATGTTAGTTTACTGACTTTTCACGAAACTACTGAATCCAGAAATATGAAATTTTGACAGTAGTTTTTTTTGCGTGACGTAGAAACCGTAGAACTTTTGCCAGGTGTAATCTACACTAATATTATTAACAGGAAACTCAAAAACTACTGGACGGATTTCGATAATTCTTTCACCATTAGAATGTTACAAGTATCCCTGAGTAACATAGGCTATATTTTATCCCGGTATTCCCACCGGAATGGGAACTACGCGGGTAAGACGACAGAAACCGAAGCGACGCAAGGGCGGGTTGCTAGTATATATACATATCTATACAAACTCTTAACTGTCTAAATAAATTAAACGCAATATAAATATTTTTACAATCACTTTATCTGAGTATGTAAACGTTGAAATAAATTTCATTAATATACCGAAATATCTACAAAAGCAAACGGCGATGACAAAGAGCGACGATTGTATTTCTCATTCCAGAACATTTACAGTAGGCATGTACCTATCTCTCTAATGTACACATTCTAAAAATGAAAGCGCTTCCACTCCAGATAAACGTGTGACATTTTCTCCTCTTAATTTAAATGACTCTACATCATTCAAGCGAAACCTGATAATAAATTTCACGTTTTCCCCTTAGGTATACCATTCATGAATAAACAATAAAGGAAATTGACTCGCGTTTTCGTTTAGTGGACTGCTTTGAGAATGAAGGTCATATTTATTTTATAACGAAATATGCAAATAAAGATTTTGATGAAAAACTATTTGTTCATGTTTAATAAAATACATATTCTTTGGAACTATATATGACTTCACAGATTGGCTTTTCATACTACGCTGGCGAAATGAATTGGACATTAATCCATTCTCTCTAATCCTGTACCTAACTTACATTATGGTTGGTATTTTGGCCGCGCATTAACCGACGAGTTCCTTAGCAGTGTATAGTTAGTGGTAGTTTATAAAATAAGTTCATAGGTTAGTAAACATAACGCTGCAATATAGAGGGTGCTGTGATCATAAATGTTAGCAAATCGGATATAATTGTAACAAACAAACATAAGTAAGCTTTTAGTGAACACTTGCTAGGTGAACGTGCTGGCTCCCGCCGAGCTTGCTACGGACGACAGGCACTCAGTACTGGTGGTTGGCCTAATAGCAAAGGAGGAAGAATAGATTTTATAAAAAAAGGTTAGTATAAAATCTTGGATTATCTTGATGATAACTCAAACTGGTAATAAGCAGCTCCTCATTCAGGAATTTTCTCATTATTCCAATGAAAGGAATCGCGCACACATTTATTTTATTGTTGCTACTATAATTGTAAAGCATAGCGTGTTTTGCTAAACGAATTTCTTACTTTATCTGTGGTTTATGTTTGTGGTAAATGGTATTGGTCATGCTCCCTGAAAGGTCTGCTTGCGATAGCTACGAGGAGCGGGTCACTCCCTTCCCTCCATTATGATTGAGGGCAGTGATGGCTGCTCTAGTGGTTAACTCGTGATCGGGTGCCACTTGCGGGATCTGGTCGAGCCAAAATCTTCTCGTTATATATATGACTAGCTTTTGCCCGCGGCTTCGCCCGCGTAAAAGTTGGCTTGCATATTTCTTTTTATTCTGTTATTGTGGTGGCGGAGTAAGAATACAATTCACCACTCCCTATCTTGCCCGTGGATATCGACGACTATGGAATATATGCACATAACATCTATGCAAGAGAAAGAAAACTCGGAAAATGAAACCCGATACCAACATACCTGACCAGCATGGTATAGTAGATCAAATTCCCTCCCTTTATGGAGGAGGCCCGAGCCCAAGAGTGGGAAGTATGTGGGCTGCGATGATGATGATGATGATATTTCTTAATTTAAGAAATACTCTATCTATGTGTCAATTTTCATCCAAATCTAGTCAACAGTTTACGTGTGATTGAGTAACAAACGTCCAAATATCTTCACAAATTTTTATACTTGAATATTACTTCCACCCTTGTAGTTCAAATTCACGTGGAAAGACGATGATAAATATAGCCCTCCTTAGACGCTGATAATACGTTATCCACGATAGGTTTCCATTGGTGAAAAATAATAATATTGATCAAACTTCCGTAATTTCATCCGCGTAGACCCCATTCCCAAGCGAATGCCGAGATAAAAATTGCCTATGTTACTCGCTGATAACGTAGCTTCCTATTGGTGAGAGAATTTTAAAAATTGGTCAACATTCACCGGTTTCACTCGCAGAGTTCTCGTTCCCGGCAAACACCAGGATGAAAATAGGCTTTATTTGTTATTCACTGATAATGTAGATTTTCATTCGTAAATTAATTTTTATATCCATTAAATGCCCGCGATTTCACCGGCGATTTTCATTGTGCCCGGGCCCGTAGGAACATCGGGATAAAAAAATAGCCTAAATATGTTCATTATCATTTCATCATCATTTCGGCTCATATACGTCCCACTGCTGGGCTCGAGCCTCCTCCATAGTAGGAGCGAAATTAACATTACTATATATACCAACCTGTCTGACCAGCATGGTCAGACAAGGGTTTTGTTTCGAGTTTTCCATCTCTTGCATAGATGTCATATAATAATATATCCCTGAGTTGTCTCTTACGACACCCACGAGTAAGAGAGGGGGTGGTGAATTGTATTCTTACTCCGTCACCACACGAAATAAAACCTAAATATGTTACTCGCTTAAAAATAGCTTTCCATTAGTGAAATAATTTTAAAATCGACTAAATTCTCACAGTTGCTCCAGCCACACCGGGATAAAATATAGCCTGGGATAAAATATAGCCTAAGTTATTCCTTAAGGCGTAAGCCTTGGTAGATCTGATAGTAAAGTATTATCAGTATCGGTACAGCCGTTTCGAAGATTGCCCGTAACGAATAAACAGACCAAAAAATTGAGCCGTTTTTAGGGTTTCGTATTGAAAGGGTAAAAACGGGACCCTATTATTAAAACTTCGCTGTTTGTCTGTCCGTCTGTCTGTCACCAAGCTATATCTCACGCACTGCGATAGCTAAACAGTTGAATTTTTTACAAATTATGCATTTATGTTGCCGCTATAACAATAAATATTAAAAACAAAATAAAATAAATATTTAAGGGGGGTCCTATACAACAAACGCAATTTTTCCCCCTTTTTATAGATACGGATGATATAGATAGATATAGATTAGGGTGGTTCATTTCCGCAAACATTTTTTTTTTCGTTTCTCATGCAAAATATTAATCTACATATAGAAAAAATAATTCTCACTAAGTTTGTTGATTGATAAAATAATAAAAAATCATACTAATTTGGGAAATCTAATGGTACTAAATAGAAAAAAATGAATCTAAATAACATTATGAGTTAGTATTTATCAATTTATTACATTTTCCGGTATAAAAATGGTTGTAAATTCATTAAATATTGGTCGGATAACTTTTTTTTTATGAGTCAGTTCTTTTTTCTTCCTACTTTTGGCGGTTTGCTCGAAAAATTAAAAGAAAATATATTTTTCAAAAACTGTACTTTGACGACTCCTACTGGTGAACCAGTGCGAGTTACACAAAAAAACAATAAGACTATTTTGAAGAGCGTGAAATTCCCCACAAGTTCCATCAAACCGATTTGTAATATTGTAAAAGCCAAGTAAGCATTAGAAATTTGAGAAAAAAAAAGATTTTTTTACATACATTTTGAATGGTAAAACTTTAAATTGTAAGTACTTAAAATTAATATTAAAAGCTCAAACTTGGTGAGATTTTTTTTTTTTCTATATGTAGATTAATATTTTTCATAAGCAACGAAAAAAAAAAAAATTTGCGGAAATGAACGAACCTAATATAGATGGTTTTTTTTTTTTGGGTGGGTCGCGGTCGGCGCGCCTCCGCACCACTCCGTCCGGGGCGACAGAGGGGCTTAAGCACGTAACTCCCGCGACCCACCCAAAAACCACGTCGCCTTCGTCATTGGGCCGACCACTGGAGCAGCGTTAACTTGTCGTCAGTGGTCGGCCTGACGGAATACCCCTAATTGGGGTACCCCCCCATCGACCAACGTCCCCCCCTCGGGGAGGACGTCGGTCTTTCCTCACGCGGTCGGCCTCTCGGCGGGTGACGGACTAATCCCCGGTCACGTCACCCGCGACCTCGGCTAGGGCGGCATGAGGCGCAGATAGTTGCGCCTGCGCCGCCCCAGTCGCCGGCGGCGGATCTCCTCATCGAGGCTGCGCTCCTCACGCAGGCGATCCGCCGCCTCCTTCCGCGAGATCACTGTCTCGCAGAAGGCTGCGACCGCGTCCCAATTCCCGACGCTGTCGACCATCGCCCTAGCGATAGCCGGCAGCGTCAGGTCCGTACCGATGATTGCGACGAGTTCACAGCGCTGCACTGCCCAAGCCCCGCAGGCCTCGAGCGTATGGCGCGCCGTGTCCTCGTCGCAATCGCAGTGGTGGCAGGACGGTGTACTCTCCCTCCTAACGACCTTGTGCAGGTATTTGGCGAGGCACCCATGCCCCGTCAAAACCTGCACCAGTCGGAAGGAGAGCACCCCGTGCCGCCATTCCAACCACTGCATCAGCACCGGCCGGAAGGCCTCCACGGTTCGCACCCCGAACCGAGGCCCCTCCAGTTGGACTGCTCAACGGGCAATGACGTCTCGGGCGTCGACGCGCCAGGCGGTGAGATCCCTTAATGAGACCACACCGCCCCCCGCTCACACCCCTGTCACCCGCCGATATAGTCCGGCGAGCATCTCCGCCTCCAGGTCCCACGGGGGAGTCCCGGCCAATAGGCATGCTGCCTCCGTCGCCACCGTGCGGTATCCGCGGATGGCCCTGACCGCCATGACCCTCTGTGGTCGCCACAGAAGGGCCCTAAGTCGGACGGTCATGGACCCCGCCCACACCGGTGCGCCGTACAGGGCCATCGACCGGATGACCCCCGCGTACAGCCGTCGGCACGCAGCGCTCGGTCTGCCCACGTTCGGCATAAGCCACGATATGGCGGACGCCGCGCCGACGAGCCGTGGAGCGAGCCTGCGGAAATGCTGCCGGAATCACCATCGCCCGTCGAGCACCAGGCCCAAGTACCTCATATGGGCCCGGATGCTGATGTCGATCGAGTGGACGGTGATCGAGACGCCGATGGGAGGGCTCATATGGCGCCCATGGAACAAGAGGGCCTCCGTCTTGTCCAGGGCGACCCTCAACCCCAGCGCCTCGATCCGCCTGACGACCTCCTCGGTACCAGAGGTCGCCAGGCTTACCGCCTCTTCTAGCGTCCCACCGCGGGCTGTGACGAGCGTGTCGTCGGCGTAACAAATCACGCCGAGCCCGACCCTAATATAGATGGTACAGAACCCTTCGTGCGCGACCCCGATTCGCACTTGGCCGGTTTTTAGACATAAATATCGTGCAAATAATTGTGTGAGCATAAATAAAACCTATTATTTTGACAACAAATAGACGCTTCAAATTTGTTTAATTCCAGATATAGAAAATTGGATTAATATCTTGATTTTAACTTACTGTCTGGTAGCGGCTAGGCATATTATAACACTTTCATTGTTTGTGGGTGTCGCAAAATACTACTAAGACAAAGATTTACATTGACCTGGGCCAATTGGTGATGCCATCTAGCCAGCAATGTCGTCTGGCCGGCAGCTGGTCATAAGATGTTGCTAGAAGTACCTTTGCAATATATCTACAATGGCAGAGGACCGCCTACATATTGCGTCGATCCAAAATAATCTTGATAAGCGAGCATTAAGACAAAATAAATCGAGTATAAAATAATCGATTAATTAAAAATAAATAATCGATTATAAAATAATCGATTTTTTTTTCCAACAGGACTATGACTTTTTTTTTAAGAAATGTGAGCTTTATCTTCTAATATAGTATGAAATACTGCACGCAGTATTGTGATGACCCTTTTTTTAGGATATCTAGCTGTGAAATAATAGATTAATTTTATTATAAAAATAATCGATTTTCCATTATTTTGATAATCGATTGTAAAAATCGATTATTACAGAATAAAACGATTAATAATCGATTATTATAAAAATCGATTATTTTTTCACATCCTTAGTTTCTAGGCCTAATGATTTCGGATATACATTTTTCACCCCCTTAGAGATTGAATTTCAAAAATTAATTTCTTAGAACTCATTTATAACAAAAGAAAGAAAATCGCACAATATACAGAAATACATAATTTCACGTTCCTAGCTCCAATAGTTTCGGCTATACGCTTTTCACCCCCTTAAGGGAGTGATTTTCCAAAAATCCTTTGCTTAATGCTCGTGTACCCCAAAAAAATACGACGGAGTAAAAAAAAAATACGTTTCTAGGCCCAGCAGTTTCAGCTATATACTTTTTGGTCTTTTATAGGTTCAATTTTATCCCCATGTAAGTAAAACTTTCAAAATGCTAGAACGATTATTAATTTATTTATTATCAAATGCCTTAATACAAACTATTTTTTTTACCCTGTCTCAAGCTTTAGTCCATCTCTGTACCCGATTTCATCAAAATCGGTTCAGCAGTTTAGGCGTTAAAGGCTATACGCTTTTCACCCCCTTGAGGGGCTGATTTTCAAAAAAGCCTTTGCTAGAGCTCGTGTACTCCAAAAAATACAACGATGTAAAAAAAAATTACGTTTCTAGGCCCAGTGGTTTCAGCTGTAAGCTTTTTTTGTCTTTTAGGGGTTGAATTTCATTCCCATATAAATGAAATTGCCTATACGCTAGAATAAATATTTATTTATATTATCAAGTGCCTTAATACAAAGATTCATGGTTCTATCATCGAAAATGACAAATTTGTATACTAAATGTCATCCCTTATTTCAACCCCTTATACCCATTTTTTCGCAATTTCTTTGCTAGAGGTCGTGTACCCTAAGAAATACTACGGTGTAAAAAAAATACGTTTCTAGGCCCAGTGATTTCGGCTTTATGCTTTTTTGTCTTTTAGGAGTTGAATTTCATCCCCATATAAATGAAATTTCCAAAACGCTAGAACAAATATTGAGATATATATTATCAAGTGCCTCAATACAAAGATTCATGATTCTATCATCGAAAATGACGAATTTCCATACAAAATGTCATCCCCTATTTCAACCCCTTATACCCATTTTTTCGCGATAAAAAGTAGCTTATGTCCTTTCTCAAGCTTTACTCCATCTCTGTACCAAATTTTATCAAAATCGGTTCAGTGGTTTAGACGTGAAAGCGTAACAGACAGACAGAGTTACTTTCGCATTTATAATATTAGTAAGGATTATTATTATATTTGTGAATTGTATCATATAATATTTCGAAAGGCATCACACTGGAGCTATTAATAAGCATGTTGTTAGATGTAATTTTATTTAAGTGAAATTATAAAATAAATAAATAATAGACAATCCCGCTAAGTTTCTTGCCGAATTTTCTCAGTGCGTTCGCGTTCCGATCCGGTAGTCATTTTAAGGAAAAATGTAAAAAAAATACAATATGTAAGTGCTCCCGTGGGCTTTATCCATAATAAATGGTTTGAATTTGAAGGAGGGTTATGTGGTCGCGCTCCGCCCTTTCCTCACCCCGGACGGAACAGATAGCGTATGCGCTAACCGTAGCTCACCCAAAAAAATAAAGGGGAACCTGCTGCCATAGCAACCAACAATAAATCCGTCATTGGTAATAATGATGATAATGATCTTTATTTGTGTCGGACCTCGTACTTACAGATAAAATTTACAACAGTAACAGTTTTTGTCTATATATTGCTGTGTGGTAGCGGCTTCGAATACTACCAACCCTTGCTTTGCTCGTGGATGTCGTAAAAGACGACTAAGAGCCCTAGATTGACCCGGACCAACTCCATCTGGTACTATTTGGGTCAACGATTACATTCCAAAGGAGGGTTGACGTCAGGCAGGCGGCCGGTCATAAAAGTCATTGCCGAAACTTTTTGCAATATGTCAAAACAGATGACATATTGCGTCGACCCCAAGTAATTGGGATAAGAGCAAGGTGATGATGATGATGAACAGTTTTTGTCTATAAATTTGTCTCTAAATAGTCTACAATAAAATAAATAATTAAAGGAAAAACAAAACCCTATTATTTCTTTTTTGCTTTTAGATCTCGCCTGCAACTAAATTTAATGTGCATATTCAACTTAGGCTTTCAGCATATAATATACTCTCTTAAGCCGAACTTATAGTTAATTTTAATATTGTTTTCTGTTCTCAATCATATTATAGTCTCTTTAGTGCATTATTCGTCCCTAGCCGAGGTCGCGAGTGACTGGACCAGGGAGTTCGTCCGTGACCCGCCGAGAGGCCAACCGCGCGAGGAAAGGGGGGACGTCGGTCGATGGGAGGGTAACCCTCAGGGGATATTCCGTCGGGCCGACCACTGACGATAAGTAACCCTGCTCCGGTGGTCGGTCCAACGACGAAGGTGACGTGATATTCGGGTGGGTTGCGGGTATGCGTGCTTACGCCCCTCTGTCACCCCGGACAGAGTGGTACGAGAAGTGTGCTGGCCGCAACCCACCCCAAAAAAAAGAAAAAAGTGCATTACTCATAAAATTATTTTTAATTATATATTTTACTAACAACCCGTCCTCGCGTCGCTTCAGTTTCAATCACCTTACCCGCGTAGTTCCCGTTTCCGTGGGAATACCGAAATAAAATATAGCCTATGTTACTCCCTGATATTATAGCTTTCTATTGGTGAAAGAATTTTTGAAATCGGTTCGGTGGTTTAAGCGTGAAAGCGTAACAAACAAACAAACCTATTTTCGCATTTATAATATTACTGACAAAACGCCCTCGCTTCGCTTCGGTTCCAGTCGCCATACCCGCGTAGTTCCCGTTCTCGTGGGAATACCGGGATAAAATATAGCCGATGTTACTCCCTGATATTATAGCTTTCCATTGGTGAAAGAATTTTGGAAATTGGTTCGGTGATTTAAGCGTGAAAGCGTAACAAACAAGCAAACAAATAAACAAACAAACAAACTTACTTTCGCATTTATAATATTAGTAAAGAATTTAGGATTATTCTAATGGTCTAAGGATTTGACTACTGAACGTGAGGCCCTGGTTTTCAATAATTTGCGGACGGAAACATTAGTTTTCTGTGGATTTAATTGATTTTTGGGAAAATGTTCAATATCTCACGTAATTCCCTTTAGAACAAATCGCTTCCTCCTTAGAATAATAACTTATAGAAGGTAACTCCACGCACAAAAATGAAGCATTTAAATTGGAGCCAATTGGAGGCCTACGCCGGACCGTTTCGTAGTGGTGTGCGTGTATATGTGTGTAATCGCTCGCACGCATGTAGTATTTTTGGCTTCACGTTTTTGATCGATTAAGTACCGACACTATCTAATCCTTCTATACGTTATTATTCTAACACTTCCTCAATTATAAAATGGTATTAAAAATAGGGCATAAATTTGAGTACTAAAGTTAGCCCTTAAATAAAAGCTAGATACAATATATAATAAAAAGAAACCAAGGAATATGCCTAAACGTTAAGTCGGTTAGGCAACCTTTCAAACAACTTATCTGAAACATTTATACGACCAGTTATGCAGTTCTTTCATCTGGTTTAGAAGAAAAATACATACTTAAGATTGAAATTAAGACGGAATGATAATTTATTGATGTTAAGAATTATATCATAAAGACTAAAAAATAAAGTAGGAGGCAAAAATATTATATATATACCTATATACATTTTAATACTTTCCTTTTGGCTTTTTATACGCCGTTTGGTTCTCATTTCGCGCAATATGATCAGAGAAGCGACATAATATTCGCTGGAATATTTTTTTTAAATATACCCTCAACAATGGAGCGAGCCATAAAAACCCGGCGCAATTGGTCGTGAGACTGCAAAATGTTTGTTCGACGGATGAATTTGTTCCAACACAGATTTTTCGAGACCTTCCCCGTCGAAATTTTACGAACGGATTACATAGCGTCTTGTAACAATGTTCCAGTATACCCAGTAGGTACTTCGTATTCAAAATTAAATAACTATTGCTATACTAAATATTTGTATTGATTTTTTTTTAATATTGTTAATAATCTCTCGCTCATCCATGTTGCAGTGATAAGTAATATATTCACATACTTTTCTCAGCTCACATTCGTAGCATAAAGTAAGTTTCATTTGAGGATTATTTTTTCTACACTAATTTAAAAATATAGGTTTGTAGTGTTATAAATATCGTAAATATATTATCGCTCTTCGAAAGGTGACAATTCAGAAGTATACTTTGGCAACATTTGTCATGCCTGAAAGATTTAGTAGCGATAAACGGGTATGAATAGCGAACTCAAAGGGGTAGATGTCATTCGGGCACTTGGGTTTACCCCAAGTACATAAGAAACGCGCTGAAAGAGAGCGCATGGTGTGCATCCTCTTCACCATGTTCCAACCTACTACTAACATAGCAAGAATCTACAGCATATCGCTAGAAGTAGGTACAGTTCAGTACAGTACAGTAGGTACAGTACAGTACACTGGAAGTGCAAGACATCGTCATCGAAAACTAGCGTGGTAAGCGGCGGCCTGCTTAGTGCCATCGGCACCACTGCCATCTCTGACTAGCGGCGGCGCACACACGGCGCAAAGAAACACATAGCGTAGCAATGCACACGGCCGCGTGAGACGCCTGCATCGTGCACCAACTGTGGCGGGGCACACTTGACCTACTACCCCGGGTGCCCCAATGTTCGGGTCCAAAGCAAGAAGACCAGCGAGTGGCCGGGCGGCCTTCACTAAGAGGACTGTGAAAGGCTCCGCGCCAACTGCCCTTTCCCACGATGTCCCTATGGACCGGCAAGCTAGCTCACCGATGTTTTTGATTGTTCCGCTACTCAGCGGAACAAGCCCCCGCCACAGAAGTGAAGAAACCGAGGAAAAACCACAGCTTATCAATATGGCAGCGACCGCCAAATCACCCCGTGGAGATGTGTGTGTCCCGAAGCGGGGCTTCCCTCACGATTGCCAGGGGTCTCACTCCACCCGGAGCAAACCGCTCCGTATGTGTAAAAATCGGACGCCATCCCCATTACAGCATCCCGTACTAAATTCCACCCAGAAAACATGTTGGCGTACTACGTTTATTCCGTCCAAGGTGGAGGAAGGATGGAGTGCGGCCCCATAATCTCATGTATTACCTACCCATATGGCTTTCCCTCTAGTTAGTATAATGACCAGCAGTACCCAGCAATAAAATATCCAGACGTAATCCTCAAGCAGTTGGTCTCTCTGCGGGTGGTGGACTAATCGCTGGTCCATTCATCCGATACTACTATTTTAGCCTACCCTTACAAAAAGCTTATCCTTTTACCAACGTGTTTTAAAATTGCTTAGTCATCAAGTGATCCACAACCTCTTATATTATCAGATAAAATAATTATGCACTGTTCACTTGACTGTTTCACCTTTGTTAGATTAATTAATTATTCTCTTATTCCCAAAGACGGAATGTCCCCTAACGATACTCTGATATTAATATTCATGATCATAAACAGGAAGGATAAGTAACCACAATACGTAAGCTTTTCATGTTAATGATTATAAGGAGAACGGGTTGAGAAAGCTGTTAATTATAAAGTTATTCTTCGGCAATTTTATTTAAATGAATTAAATTTTAAAACGTGACATTTAAATTAGATTAAAATATAACATTTTTATTTTTTATCTACCTCTTCAGATTATACTTGCACAATGTTGAGTGTGAACTCCACAATAGGAACGATTTTAGTCTACTATACCACCATGTTCATATTAGATTTAATTTAACGATTTAGTGGTCATTTTCTCTCCCTGTGGTTACGGCGTATGAATAATTCATCACCCAATCTCCTGTCCTTGGATGTCGTAAAATACGACTAAAGACTAAGGGATTTGATATGCGAATAATATCTATGCAAAAGAATGAAAATTCGATATAAAATCTCATGCCATCATGTCTGACCAGTGCGATATAGTACATTAATTTCCCTCCTATTACGACGGGGGGTGAGCACCAATAGTGGGATTTATGTGGCTTGAGGTGATGATGATAAATGAACATGTAAATCCTTTACCTATTTATCATAAAACCATCGGGAGTGATAATTTTTATTTTTTATTTTTTCCAAATACATCTTATATCTTTAAACGAGGAAGTCTTTAGTATAGGATCCCGCTATACAACGATCTTCACCGAGATATTTATTTGATGAAACTTATTTTTATTTAATTTAATATGTCAATAAATATATTGCATATGGGTTGCCTAACAAATTTTAGTCCAGAGTATGATTAATGAATAATTAAAAAATTTTTTTTTTTAACTTTGCACTGGCTTGGCTATTAGACAAATTCTATACCAATCGAATGTATGAAGCCCATAGAATATGCAAACGTTAGATTACCTATTCATTTCCGGTCACAACTCTTGGGTAGCCATGTATAAACAGATAAATCGATACTAGCATTTTGCACCGGTCTGATCGACGATCTGAGGCCATAGAGATAAACCGACATCGGACCTTAAACAGAGACGGTGGATGGAAACTGCCATCAGCATGGATACCAGTTCTCAATACTTCCTCGAGTCGGGTGGTGGATTGGGTAGAGACTGACGTGATCAGCGTGGTATGTGATGGTGACGACACACGGAGTGACATACCAACAACATCGCTTAACCCCGTGCGTGAAGGCTCATCCGACGATTCTGCCGAACACGATCAAGAGGCAAACACCTCCCCTGCACCCCTCGTAGCTGTGTCAAGGTGCTCTGCTTGATATGCAGCACGCAGTGCGCGCCAGGACCTCGCAGACGCCGCTGCGCACTCGCCCTGATGATGAGCATCGGGCATGCTCGAAACCCGGGTCGACATAATCGATCTTAGCACGTGAGTGTTTTGCCGTAATAGATATTTTAATATGTATCAGTCTCACAATAATTTTAATACTAAAAGAGCTCAGTTGGGAAGTTGTCCAGTTTTCTTTTTATTTTGTTTTGGCATTCAAACAGCGTGGGATCAAATCTCGGTGTTATTATTATTCTCTTTTTGTAATTTTTGATATTTTTTCATTATTTTATTTTTATTTTTTATTTATATATATCTAAATAAGTTCGGCAAAAATACAACAAAAATATACCGAGCAAAGCTCGGTCAACTAGATATTATATATATATATATATATATATATATATATATACGAAATATATAATGAATAATATGTATAATGAATTCCTATTATATTAACATAAAATGTTAAAATAATAGGAATTCAAATTACACCGTTGCCATCAAGAGTGACAATTGAGGCTGGCCCTGGACAAGACGGAGGCCCTCTTGTTCCATGGGTTCCGCATAGGCCCTCTCATCGGCGTCTCCACCACCGTCAATTCGGTTAAAATCAGCATCCGGGCCATATGAAGTATTTGGGCCTGATACTCGACGGGCATTATTGGTTTCGGGAGCATTTCCGCAGGCTCGCTCCACGGCTCGTCGGCGCGACGTCCGCCCTATCCTGGCTTATGCCGGACGTGGGTGGACCGAGCGCTACGTGTCGACGGCTGTACGCGGGGTTCATCCGGTCGATGGTCCTGTACGGCGCACCAGTGTGGGCGGGGTCCCTGACCGTCCGACTCAGGGCTCTTCTGTGGCGACCACAGAGGGCCATGGCGGTCAGGGCCATACGCGGATACCGTACGTTGTCGACGGAGACAGCGTACCTGTTGGCCGGGACTCCCCCGTGGGACCTGGAGGCGGCAGTGCTTGCCGGTTTGTATCGGCGGGTGTCGGGGGTGCGAGCGGAGGGCGGTGTGGTCTCTGTGAGGGAGTTCACCGCCAGGCGCGTCGACGCCCGCTGAGACGTCATTGCCCGTTGGGCAGTCCGGCTGGAGTGGCCTCGGTTAGGTGTGACCGTGGAGGCCTTCCAGCCTTGAAAGACGGATAATACTATGATCATTAAAGTAACCCAGTGGTTTGATGATTGTAGCATGATTATGGTGTTCCTAGGACAGCGCTGCTGCTCCTTCTCCAGATGATCTCTGAACTCGTTCTTATGACCTCCACGGGAACGTGAAGGTGATATTTTATATTATCATGGCGGAGGATACGATTAAAATTTTCGGTGTGATTATACAGCGGTCCTGTGACATCAAATAAAAAAGCGACTAATGGCGCCAAGCCTACCGAAAAATTATTGTTGATTGTAGTATAACAAATTATAGCAATAACCTATACTTGTATAGGTTATTGCTAAAAAGATACATAAAATAACTAAAGTTTAAGGGTATCATCTTGTTAATGGAGATACTCATTAGAAGTTTTTGTTATCTTCTTAAACTTAATGCCTTCATGGTATAGTTCAATCTTTGAATAATGGAGAATGGATGAAAAGCAAACGCGTTTCACGCTTAGCGCTAGCAACTACTTGAAAGTCAGCTCGGATAAGCCTTCTTACCATGTGATGCATTTTGAATATGTCACGTAGAAAAGTTTATAACTAAAAGTGCATTATCTCCTTCAAAGTTTGCTTAGCTTTTGAAGATAATAGAATTGTTAGCTTTTGATACTAAGTTTATCAGCGATATTGTATAAATAATCCATGTGTGGAGGCATCTACGAATACCACCAACACCTACACTACTCGTAGGTATCGTAAAACTCGTTTAAGATCTTTACACTAACCTGGGATAATTACATCTTATACTTATGGTCAACAATTACATATCTTTTTTTTTTTTTTAACAATTACATATCTAAGAAGGGTGGACCACAAGCAGGTGGCTATTCATAAAAGTATTGCCAAAACTACAATATTGCAATGGGAAAAGGGTACATATTGCATCGAATAAGTAATTGGAATAAAAACAGGAAGATAACGTTACAATAATGAAGTAGGACAACTCTGTCCTTTCTATGCTAATTTTAGACATTTATTATACACTGATTTCAAAATAAAATATTACACAGTAGGCACAATTGTCTAAATACCGTGCTTCAGTGTTACGAATTGGATTCCCAGGTAGAATTATTTTTACAATTCACAAATAAAGTTGACCTGTGTTTAGGTGGATATTTTGTCTGTTAATTTTATTTTTGTGAACGCCCCAGTTATACAAGGATTTATTCCTTAGAGATTTAAAAAAAAAGAATATTACATGACACTTTAAATACGAACACACAAATAGACTTTATACATGTTTTTTCAGTGGTATAACATGAGTTATTCATATGATGACCGAACAAGAACAACAAACTCTTATTTCACAGACTGTTATCGTGCCCGTGAGTGCCGTAAGAGACGACTAGGAGATATAATATGCAGATAACTTTTATGCCAAAGAAAAACTCAAATAAAATCATAGGGCTACTCTACTATACGAGACTTTAGCCCAATAGTGAGACATACATCAGCTGGGATGATAAAATTTTGATCGTGAATTATAGAGAATGGTAGAATATCATTTAGTTTAACGGACGGATTGAAGTCGCTGGAGCGGCGGAGAGACTTTGGGTCACTTTGTGTACTCTACCGACTCTTTCACGGGGAGTGCTCCGAGGAACTGTTTCACTTAGTTGGTGGTACCAACTAAGGGGACGGTGGTTCGTCACGATTTTACCAACGTACCACTCGACACCGTCGCAGTGTTCATCAATTTCACCTGGAAACGTTATGGTCTTCAACTGTACATTTCCAGCGATCATTTCTCCCACGTACGTTCAAGCTGTGGAATGAACTACCCGCTGCTGTGTTTCTCAAGCGCTATGACATTCTTTAAACCAGGTTTAAGAAAAGCATTTTCTTCACGGTAGACAACGGCCTGGCTGTACCCCTAGTATTGCAAAGATCCATGTGCGGCAGGATCACTTACCATCAGGTGTGCTGCTTGCTCGTTTGCCACCGTTGGCAATAAAAAAAGTATTGAATTGACAGTTCAGATGAAATACACTAAACACAATAAACATGTAACTCTGGGTAACATCATAATTAATGTCAGTTGCACTTACCGTCAGATGATAACAAATTTGGCACTTTTCTAGTCCTCAATCAATTTGAAACAGATCAGGGCGTTTTTATTCACATCAATCTTTAAAGCCATGCAAAAAAAATCCACCAAATAACAGGGGCTTCTTTTTTAGATATTTTAAAATATTCATTTACACTTATTAATCGAAACAAATTGAAACAATTTCTAAGTTATTTAAATAAACCAGTTTGAATGTGATTTAGTTGCTTTGAATTGCCTCGAGGTGTTTCAAGATTGTGTTAAAAACAGATGCCTTGGCTAGTACCTTCTCAAAGGAAGGACTTTAGCGTTCAATTTAGTTATGTACCCAGAACGTAACGATTCGAATCACGAAGAGAATTGGCCGCTAGCCTTCTACAATAAAAATTTAATAAATATAATAATTGTTATTATTCATTTTATTTCAAATGTCTTTTGTTTTACTCGGAGTGGCTATGAAATAATTTATCTTGATAATCTCAATATTTGGGCAAGTTAGAGATTTCTCTAACTCATTTAAGTTTTTGACTTTCTATGGTAGACTTTTGCGTTATTCTATGGTAGAAATTCTGATCCATGTGGTAACGCAGTAAGATTACAATTCACCACTCCCTATTTTGTTCGTGGATGTCGTAAGGGATATAATATGCACATAAGATCTGTGCAAGAGAAGGAAGACTCAAAATGAAACCATATATCAACAAGTCTGACCCGCATGGTACAGTAGGTCAAATTCCCTCTCATTGTGGAGGAGGCCCGTGCCCAACAGTGGGACATATGTGAGTTGAAATACGATGTGATTTAAAATTCTGATTAAAAATTAGTTGGAATAAACACATATCGAGTACAATATGAGTAGTATCCCTTTTGCCTTCGGTTATACAAAGAGAGTGAGACATAAGTTCTTCTCGTTTTCATAATTTAATTTAAAATAATAAATGATAAAAATAATCAGAATAGATTATTTAAATATAATTGATGAATATCAATTAAAATATTTCTCTGTAATACAAAAGTTTTACTTCATGCATCGACACATCTTGTATTTTTTTAACCCCCGACAGAAAAAGAGGGGTGTTATAAGTTTGACGTCAATGTTTGTCTGTCTGTATGTGTGTGTCCGTCTGTGGCATCGCAGCTCTCAAGCGGATGGAACGATTTCAATGCGGTGTGTCATTTGAAAGCCACTTTCCTGGTGGTGCTACTTAAATATGTTTGGATAATATCAGTCCAATAGTATTAGAGTATTGGCCCCAAAACGATGTAAGATTTTTCGATTAAGTGTTTCACGCGTGACAGTAAATGACAATTAATTGATAATTCCCGTTGAAGAATACTTTTTTATTATTTTAGTTTGTTTCGGGGGTTATTCAAAGTTTTCAATTGTTCTGATTATTTGCAAGGTAATTTGCGGATTTATCAATTCTTGGCACAATGTTGTTCATTTAAAAAAAAAAATAAGCATAAGCAATGTATACGTTTTCTTTGTACTGGATATGCAGGAAATGAATTCTTGATAAGCTTTTGTTGTTCTCGCATTGTCTTTACAAAGTTATTGTTATATCACACTTTATTTAAATTTATTGACGCATTTGTATTTCAATACGTGTCTCTAATGTCTGATCGCATATATTGAAGATAATAGAATGGAATATGGATAATAAACTTATTTAGTAACATCTAATAACTCTTAATATATATAAATTACGTGTCACGTTGTTTGTCCGCGATGGACTCCTAAACTACTTAACCGATTTTAATCAAAAGTGCACACCATGTGCAGTTTGATCCAACTTGAAAGATAGGATAGCTTACATCTTAATTTATAGTCGCATTATTATTTTATTGCAAATTATTTGTCTATTATTTGTCATTCATCGTTATCTGTTAACTCCAAACGATTTTAACAGATGGCGATATCTGTTGACTGGATTGAGTAATTAATTAATAGATGGCGCTGCTATGTCAAACCTACAAACGTGTCATATAAGCTACAATTCAATAGCATAAATAGTTTACTAAAATGTAATATAACAAAAACCTTAGCCACAGCAACGCGTGGCCGGGTCTGCTAGTCTTATATATAAATTTCTAGCGTACGTGTGTGAACTGAACTCCTCCTAAACGACTGGACCGATGTTGACGAAATTTTTTGTGTGTGTTCAAGGGGTTTCGAGAATGGTTTAGATTCACAATTGGACCCGGTAGGTGACGCTGTTCGGGCAGGACAATAACATAATAGACTAAGAGCCTGTGGACCCCAGACCTTCGTCATTTTATTAAGGCTGTAAGTTGGTCAGCGCATGCTCCCAACGCAGGTAAGAACGGTGGCCAATTATGAAGTTTGGGTCACGGTGGCTTTGGCAGATAAAAGGTACTTTAGGTGACTAAAATATCGACCTATTTTCGTCAAATTATTAAGCGTGATTTTTTGATATTACCTTCAGAACGTTATTAAAAATCACGTAATTTAAAGCCAGACACTTAACATGGTGGCAACCCCTTGCCAGACACCCTTAACGTTCATGAAATTATATTTCGACTTACGTTATAGTATACAAGTTGATTTATATATATATACACAAGTGGTAATGAGTAGATGATGTTTCCTCAGTAGCCAGGCGTTTTTCATAGCTTGCCTTTTCACCCTTGCTTTTTCACCCTTGCCAGACAAAGATGTAGGGTAGCTGTAGGAGCGAGCGCGACAGTACATATGTAAATGGGTGGGTGCGAGTGAGATGCGCTTATATTCTTTAGTATTTAGTACATGCTTATAGCAGCGATAATAATATCATATGCTATCTTCAAGTAATATTAATTTAATATTCATTATTAATTATAAGAATAATATTATTAGTACTAGATTATTATTAGATTTTTTATATAATACTTGGGCAATAAATAAATGATGTTTCTTCAGTAGCCAGATATTTTTCATAGTTCCAACCCCTTGGCAGACAAGCATCCGAGGCCGCGGGTGACGTGACCGGAGAATTAGTCCGTCACCCGCCGAGAGGTCGACCGCGTGAGGAAAGACCGACGTCCTCCCCGAGGGGGGACGTCGGTCGATGCGAGGCTACCCCAAATAGATCACCCTGTCACCCTGCTCCGGTGGTCGGCCCAACGACGAAGGCGACGTGCATCGTGAGTGGGTTGGTGTGCGTGCTTACGCCCCTCTGTCGCCGGATAGAGTGGTGCGAGGAGCGCGCTGACCGCAACCCACCACCAAAAAAAAAAAGACTATCACTGATATACAGTTAAGAGGTTCGTGATTAGAATTACTTATGCAAATAAACTTTTTTGGCAAATTTATATAACTAACAATCTATGTATATTTTAAAAATATCTTAAGAAAATACATTCTTTGTTACAACTACTTTAAATTATTTAAAATATTAATTTATTGTGTATTTATTTATTTAGCATGTACTAAATACTAAAGAATATAAGCGCATCTCACTCGCACCCACCCATTTACATATGTACTGTCGCGCTCGCTCCTACAGCTACCCTACATCTTTGTCTGGCAAGGGTTTGGAGCTATGAAAAACGCCTGGCTACTGAGGAAACATCATCTACTCATTACCACTTGTGTATATATATATAAATCAACTTGTATACTATAACGTAGGTCGAAATATAATTTCATGAACGTTAAGGGTGTCTGGCAAGGGGTTGCCACCATGTTAAGTGTCTGGCATTAAATTACGTGATTTTTAATAACGTTCTGAAGGTAATATCAAAAAATCACGCTTAATAATTTGACGAAAATAGGTCGGTATTTTAGTCACTTTTAGTACCTTTTATCTGCCAAAGCCACCGTGACCCAAACTTCATAATTGGCCACCGTTCTTACCTGCGTTGGGAGCATGCGCTGACAAACTTACAGCCTTAATAAAATGACGAAGGTCTGCGGTACGCTGGCTCTTGTGTTATAACTTGAGACCAACTTTACCGATTTCATCAATCTTTTTTTTTTAAGTTTTCCAATATTTCAAAAAAAACCTTTATGTAAAAAAAATAAGAAAGTTTTAACTTTTTTAATGTAACCTTTTTTCGGCTATATAAACTTTTCTGTTTTTATATATATAAATCTTCTGTTCGTGTGTTTGTGATTGAACTCCTTCTAAACGGCTGAACCAATTTTGATGATTTTTTGAGACCATTCCGATCCATCGAAATAACCATTCGGAACATCCAAACCATTCGGTTTAGATTAATAACTGGAACCGGTAAATGGCGTTGCGATCGATTTCAAGGAGAATTCATTACAGATTTGAACAGAACTAATCTCACGGAAGGAGGCGGCGGATCGTGTGCGAGTAGAGCTCCTATTCGGCGACACGTTCCGCCGCCGGCGACTCGGGCGGCGCAGGCGCGAGTATCTGCGCCTAATGCCGCCCTAGGCCGCGGGTGATCGGACCGGGGAATTGTCCGTCACCCGCAGAGAGGCTAACCGCGCGACGGCGACCGACGTCCCAGGACGTCGAGAGGTGAGGGTACCCGAAAGGGTATTCCGTCGGGCCGACCACTGACGACAAGTCACATCTGCTCCGGTGGTCGGCCCAACAACGAGGTGACGTGGGTACGGGTGGGTTATGGGCCCGCGCGCCGTCCTTTCATCGCCCCGGACGGAATGGACCGCGCGTGCGCTTACCATAGCCCACCCATAAAAAAAAAAAAAAAAGATTTGAACAGAACAACGTCTGTTAGGTTAGGTTAATGTCATACCGGTAGTACATGAAAGAGCGTAAGTATTTTCTATAATATTTGGCAACGTCATACCCGTAGAAAATAAGTTTTCGCGAAAACAGTTAATGCTCTTTTTTTTTTTTTGACCCTAGGATAATAATTAAACTGAAGAATATGAAATACAAATGCTTTTCACAAAAAAAATATAAATAATTTATAAGATTAAATTTTCTTTAAAATATATTTATTATATTCACCCCAATCCATGAATTTTATTCAACAAATATACATTTTACAAGGGAAGGTTCCTTTGATTTTCTATTTCAAAAGTCGGCTTAATTCGAGCATTGACAAATGCAATTACTGACATGTCCAATTTATCCGAGTATATAACATTACCTACAAAATTTCATAGAGAGTACTAAAATTGCTCACAAGAAAGATGTCTTTAATTACGAAGCATTATAATAGGTACTGCTCTCTTTTTAATATTTCTTCTTTCATCTTCCAACCATAATTATTATCACTACTGTTAGATATAGATTTCGCCAAGAGGATAACACAATCGCTATTTCTGTCAAGTTTCATGGAAAGTCTTCCCATTTCTCTGTTGATCGCTCAGTTGATTTTATAATTTCCGTTAGAATAGGATTGTGATACATTATTCTAACTAGGATTACAGTAACAGATTCCCTTGTTTTGCTTGCGACAACTATTTAAGATATTCCGTACAAAGTATCATCATCATCATCATCATTTCAGCCTATCGCCGTCCACTGCTGGACGTAGGCCTCCCTCATGTTGCGCCACAATGAGCGGTCCTGTGCCGCCTGCATCCAACGACGCCCAGCTACTTTCACTAGGTCATCGGTCCACCTAGTGGGGGGGGCGTCCTACACTGCGTCGTCCGATACGTGGTCGCCACTCAAGAACATTTCTTCCCCAGCGGTTGTCGGTTCGTCGAGCGATGTGGCCTGCCCATTGCCACTTCAGCGTGCTAATTCTTCGTGCTATGTCGGTTACACCCGTTCTTCTGCGGATTTCCGTATTCCGGATTCTACCTCGCAGAGAAATCCCGAGCATAGCCCGCTCCATAGCACGCTGAGCGACTTTGAGCCTTGATATGAGGCCTACATTTAGGGACCACGTTTCCCCCCCGTAAGTCAACACTGGTAACACACACTGGTCGTAGACCTGTGTTTTCAGACACTGAGGTATGTTGGACGAGAAGATCCTCTTGAGTTTCCCGAACGCTGCCCAACCAAGTTGAATTCGTCGGCTGACCTCTTTCTCGAAATTGGATCTACCTAAGTGGACTGTTTGTCCGAGGTAAACATAGTGATCGACAACTTCGAGAATCGCATTGCCAACTAGGACCGGTACAGGAATGACATGGGCATTTGACATGACTTTCGTCTTGTCCATGTTCATTCGTAAACCCACTAGTTGGGATACCCTGCTGAGATCATTGAGCATTGTGCCAAGGTCCTCCATGGATTCTGCCATAACGACTATATCGTCCGCAAATCGAAGGTGAGTGATGTATTCGCCGTTAATGTTGATGCCGAGTCTGGTCCAGTCTAAGAGCTTGAAGACATATTCCAGTGCAGTGGTGAACAGTTTCGGAGAGATGACATCTCCCTGTTTCACGCCTTTCTGCAACTGGATCGGTTTCGTACTCCTATCCCGGATACGGACTGACATTGTGGCGTTCCTATACAAACACTTCAGCACTTCGATATAGCGATCGTCGATTTGGCACCGCTGAAGGGACTGCAGCACCGCCCAAGTTTCGACTGAATCAAAGGCTTTCTCATAGTCCACAAACGCTAAGCACAGGGGCCGATTATACTCCTCGGTCTTTTGTATAATCTGCCGAAGCGTGAGGATATGGTCTATGGTGCTATAGCCTTTTCGGAAGCCGGCTTGTTCGGGCGGCTGGAAGTCATCGAGCTTGCGCGAGAGTCGATTGGTAATGACCCTCGAGAACAACTTATAAACATGGCTCAGGAGTGAGATGGATCTGTAGTTCTTTAGAAGAGCTTTGTCACCCTTCTTGAAGAACAGCACCACCACACTCCTGGTCCACGACTCTGGAACGTCGCCCCCGAGGATAACGGAATTAAATAGCTTTTGAAAGGCTATTAAGACTGGCTTGCCGCCCGCCTTCAGAAGCTCTGCCGTAATTCCGTCATCTCCTGGTGCCTTACCGTTACGTAGTTGTTTGAGAGCCATTCTGATCTCGTACAAGCTAATGTCCGGGATTTCTTCGGTATAGTGCCGAGTTAGCTTGGATCTGGGATCTTGGACCAAGCCGACAACGGGATTTCGGGATGATTTGTATAACTGTCCATAGAACCTTTCGACCTCTCCCAAGATCTCACTTTGGGATGAAATGACAGTGCCATCGTCGGTCTTCAGCTTCTACAAAGTATCATTGAAACGAATTTTTTATCAAAAATATATTTCAATTGTATTTATTTTTTAACTATTCTATATTCATAAAACCCTTGTAAATATGTCGAAAACCTCATATCATCATCATGATTCAGATAATTGCCGTCCACTGCTGGATTCGGGCCTCCCTCGTGTTTCACCCGAAAATACGGTCCAGTACAGGAGTCCTGTATCTAATGACTTCCAGCAACTTTCACCAAGTCGTGGGTCCACCTAGTAAAGGGGTGTCTTACACTGCGTCGTCCGATACGTAGTCGCTGATCGAAAACTTTTCATCCCAACGGTTGTCGGGTTATCGAGTGATGAGGCCTACCCATTGCTTCTTCAGAGGCTGTGGGAAAACCTTTGATTCAGGCAAAACTTGGGCGAAGGTGTAGTCCCTTCAGCGAAGCCAAATCGACCATGGTTATATCGAAATACTGAAGTGTTTGTTTAGGAAAGCGTCATCTGAGATAAGAGTACCGATACAATTACAGAAAAGAGTGATTCTGGGAGACATCATCTTTTCGAAACTATTTACTGGAATGTGTATTGGAAGAAGTCTTTAAGCTCTTAGACTGGACCAAACTCGGCGTCAATATTAACAGGGAAATTTTGACTTGCAGACGATATCGTTTTTATGGCAGGATCCATGGTAGACTTTGGCACCATGCTCGCACCATTGATCTCAGCAGGGTATCCCAACAGGGTATCCCAACTAGTAGGTTTACAAATGAACATGAACAAGACGAAAGTAATGTCAAATGCCCATGTTGTTCCTGTACCGGTCTTAGTTGGTATTGTGACTCTGAAAATTATTATTTCGAAAAAGAAGACAGCCGGCAGCCCATTTCGGCTGGGCAGCATTTGGAAAATATAGATAAACTTAATCTTCTTATCCAACATACCTCAGTGTCTGAGAGCATAGGTCTACGACCAATGTGTGTTACCTTTTTGGCACCCGTATAAGCCCAGAAGGGACCGCTATATTTTTGGTTGGTATTCCGATCGTACAGGTAGTTGAAGAGTCACATATACCCCAACACATTTGTTAAATGCTCTTGATACGTACTGTGTGGTAGCGGCTATGAACACTTTTTTTTTTATGGGTCGGCTATGGTAAGCGCACGCGTGGTCCAGTCCGTCCGGGGCGATGAAAGGACGGCGCGCGGGCCCATAACCCACCCGTACCCACGTCACC
This sequence comes from Lymantria dispar, assembly GCA_032191425.1. NCBI lineage: Eukaryota > Metazoa > Arthropoda > Insecta > Lepidoptera > Erebidae > Lymantria > Lymantria dispar. The sequence goes on along the minus strand of CM063452.1, from coordinate 20,898,869 downwards.
TCGTTGTTGGGCCGACCACTGGAGCAGATGTGACTTGTCGTCAGTGGTCGGCCCGACGGAATACCCTTTCGGGTAACCTCACGTCTCGACGTCCTGGGACGTCAGTCGCCGTCGCGTGGTCAGCCTCTCTGCGGGTGACGGACAATTCCCCGGTCCGATCACCCGCGGCCTCGGCTAGGGCGGCATTAGGCGCAGATACTTGCGCCTGCGCCGCCCGAGTCGCCGGCGGCGGAACGTGTCGCCGAATAGGAGCTCTACTCCCACACGATCCGCCGCCTCCTTCCGTGAGATTACGGCCTCACAGAAGGCGGCGACCGCGTCCCAGTTCCTGACGCTGACGAGCATCTCCCTGGCGATGGTCGACAGCGCCAGGTCGGCACCGATAATCGGCTATATCGGCGATATCGATATCGATATCGGCGATATCGGCACCGATAAGCGGCTACGAACACTACTAATCCTTATGATGATGATAAAGGAATTAGAAAATCAGTAAAAATACAAAATACTGCTGATTCTGTGAAATTACAATCATACTTTTTATAAAACACAAATGTGTTATAAAAAACTCGTTCCACTCGTAAAATGGGGTTAAAACGCTAACGGCTGGCTAACATTTTATTTTTATATGTATAATGTTTTTCACTGAAAAACATATTTACTCTTAAATTAAATACAGTTCACATGGAAAACTCCCCGCCCATATAGGAAAGCCTACGAGTCAAAACAAATAGTTGTTTATATTTCAAGTATTAGTATGAGTTGTATAACTTGTTTCGCCTCATTGGTTAATTTTAATCCAAAACTTCTAAAATGTATGGTACGCTTTAATTGATTAATATCGTAAATATTGTAAATATTCATCTCATTTCATATTGAAAGTTAATATCTGTAAAATAAGCTTCGAAATTAATAACATTATAATTAATAAATAACGAGTAAACAATTGTAAATAAAACAACAGAATTTATTATTTATAATTATTTGTATTTGTTTCTTGATTGTCCGAAGTTTCGAACAATTTACAGCGTTCATGGTCACTGGTGGACTCGGGTGCACCCATGACCAAAAGCCATAAACTAGTTTCATTTACAATGTGTAATACTCGCGTAAACATCAGAAGTTATAACGAATAAAAAACTTAATTTCAAGCATTAAATTGAGCGTCCAATGTTTATTATTAGTGCTTACATCATCATCATTATCTCTAGTCATGTATGTACATTCCAATGCTGGACTCGGGGCCTCTTGTATAACTGGAGGTCAATTGACTTACTACGCTGGTCAGTTTGAGATTTCTGTCTCTTGAATAAATAGCCTTTTAGAGCACGGCATAAAAAGGTAATTATGAATTGACAAAAGGGCATTCTCTTTATAGACAGGATTGGCAAGGTACCGATTTTCACTGAGCTCTAACAGTCAAACGTTCCTATTTGCCTTTTGGGCCGATTCATTTTCTGTTAAGTCTATATATGTCTCCTTGTTAATTGATCCACCTCTAAATAATAATATATTATGCGAATGTACTTAAAATAATCTAAGAACGGATGCAACACAAGATCCTTCAGAGGATCGAAATGGTTGTCCTAAATCTGAATGTATTTAGTTCGTCATAGTTAATTTTATCTTTTGTCACGATATATTTCTTAGAGAAGGATGTCGTCATCTCGTCGTTGTGGGCTCAGCTCATACACGTTTCATTGCTAGATTTGAGTTATGTTTTTTTGGGGTGGGATATGGTCAGCACACCGTCCATTCCGTCCGAGGTGACGAAAGGGTGGAGAGCAGCCCCATAACCCATCATATTCCCTCCGCTTCGTCGTTGCGGCCACTGGTGCCGAGTTCCTTTTCGTCCGTGGCCTGCCCGTAGGCATGTGAAAAAATAATCGATTTTTATAATAATCGATTATGACAAAAAATAATCGATTCATAATCGATTTTTAGAATCGATTATCAAAATAATAAAAATCGATTATTAAACGATTTTTTATTATTCGAATTTCGATCGAAATTAATCGATTATTCACTGCCAGATTTCCTAAAAAAACAAGATCATCACGATTGTTTCATACTATATTAGAAAATAAAGCTCACATTTCCTAAAAAAAAGGTCATCGTAATCCTGTTGGGCGAAAAAATAGATTATTTTATAATCGTGTATTTGTTTTTAATTAATCGATTATTTTATAATCGATTTATTTTAAAGAACAAAAAATCGATTATTTAGAAAATTGAAGTCCAAGTCAACATCCAAGTCACATTCCTACCTGCCCGGCGGGATACTTTTCGTGTATCGTTCCTTCTTTTCATTTCAAGTTTTTCTTCTCTTAAACAGATGTTATATGCATATTATATCCCTTAATCCTCTTTTACGTCATCCACGGGCAAGATAGAGAGTGGTGAAATCACAATGTCTATAAAAAAATATAAAAATGTTGCTACAAGCTTTGTAAACTGCGTAACTATTTGTTTCTGACTCAATAGTGATAATATAGTGATAACATATGTTCTTGTATCTCTGATCAGGATTATGTTCACGGCGCCATTAACGTAGACCCTCATCAAAACTTGCTTTGGTATATATACCCTTGTTGTTAAATTCATTGAAATTAATTATCCCGTTCATTTCATTTTCATAAAATTAATTGTCTACTTTTCACAAATGTTTAATATATATTACCTGAGTAAGTTCAAGCAATCTATAAAAAACATATAAAAAAAACAAATCTTAATATATATAAATTACGTGACACGTTATTTGTCCGCGATGGACTCCTAAACTACTTAACCGATTTTAATCAAATTTGCACACCGTATGCAGTTTGATTCAACTTGAAAGATAGGATAGCTGACATCTTAATTTATAGTCCCAATATTATTTTATTGCAAATTATTTATATATAATTATATACCTATTATTTGATATTCACAACTATCTGTTAACTCCAAACGATTTTAACAGATGGCGATATCTGTTGACTGGATTGAGTAATAAATTAATAGATGGCGCTGCTATGTCAAACCTACAAACGTGGCATATACAATTTTAACTTGCATCTTTTAAATGGCATCTATGTAAAAAACATAGATGCCATTTGTAAAAAAATATGACGACCTCCATGACGGATGTTCTCCTACAGTTCCACTTAAATTGTTTAATAAAATGTAATATAACAAAAACATTAGCCACAGCAACGCTTGGCCGGGTCTGCTAGTAACATATAAAAAACTTACAGATGATATAAGTCATACGCTAATATACGTACCTTTAGTAAAGAAATTCATCATTGCAGCCCACATCCGTCCCACAGTTGGGCTCGGGCCTCCTCCACAATGGGAGGGAATTTGACCTACTATACCATGCTGGTCAAACATGTTGGTATAGGGTTTTATTTCGAGTTTTCCTTCTCTTGCACAGATGTTATGTGCATATTATATCCCATAGTCATCTTTTATAACATCCACGGGCAAGATAGGGAGTGGCGAATTGTATTCTTACTCCGTGACTATACGGAAAGAAAAAGAAATTCATATAGTGTAGACATTTTATATACAAGAAATAATTTAATTTTTCCGTGTCGTGACAGAGTAAGAATATAATTCACCATCCCCCATCTTGCCCATGGCTGTCGTAAAAGACGACTAGTTGATATAATATGCATACAACATTTGTGCAAGAGATGGAAAATTCGAAATGAAACCCTTTTTTTTTTTTTTTTTTGTGGGAGGGTCGCGGTCGGCGCGCCTCCGCACCACTCCATCCGGGGCGACAGAGGGGCTTAAGCACGCAACTCCCGCGACCCACCCGAAAACCACGTCGCCTTCGTCGTTGGGCCGACCACTGGAGCAGCGTTAACTTGTCGTCAGTGGTCGGTCCGACGGAATACCTCCTATTGGGGTACCCTCCCATCGACCGACGTCCCCCCCTCGGGGAGGACGTGGGTCTTTCCTCACGCGGTCGGCCTCTCGGCGGGTGACGGACTAATCCCCGGTCACGTCACCCGCGGCCTCGGCTAGGGCGGCATGAGGCGCAGATTGTTGCGCCTGCGCCACCCCAGTCGCCGGCGGCGGATCTCCTCATCGAGGCTGCGCTCCTCACGGAGGGGATCCGCCGCCTCTTTCCGCGAGATCACTGTCTCGCAGAAGGCTGCGACCGCGTCCCAATTCCCGACGCTGTCGACCATCGCCCTAGCGATAGCCGGCAGCGTCAGGTCCGTACCGATGATTGCGACGAGTTCACAGCGCTGCACTGCCCAAGCCCCGCAGGCCTCGAGCGTATGGCGCGCCGTGTCCTCGTCGCAATCGCAGTGGTGGCAGGACGGTGTACTCTCCCTCATAACGACCTTGTGCAGGTATTTGGCGCAGCACCCATGCCCCGTCAAAACCTGCACCAGTCGGAAGGAGAGCACCCCGTGCCGCCATTCCAACCACTGCATCAGCACCGGCCGGAAGGCCTCCACGGTTCGCACCCCGAACCGAGGTCTCTCCAGCCGGACAGCCCAACGGGCAATGACGTCTCAGCGGGCGTCGACGCGCCAGGCGGTGAGGTCCCTTAACGAGACCACACCGCCCTCCGCTCGCACCCCCGTCACTCGACGATATAGTCCGGCGAGCATCTCCGCCTCCAGGTCCCACGGGGGAGTCCCGGCCAATAGGCACGCTGCCTCCGTCGCCACCGTGCGGTATCCGCGGATGGCCCTGACCGCCGTGACCCTCTGTGGTCGCCACAGAAGGACCCTAAGTCGGGCGGTCATGGACTCCGCCCACACCGGTGCGCCGTACAGGGCCATCGACCGGATGACCCCCACGTACAGCCGTCGGCACGCAACGCTCGGTCCGCCCACGTTCGGCATAAGCCACGATAGGGCGGACGCCGCGCCGACGAGCCGTGGAGCGAGCCTGCGGAAATGCTCCCGGAACCACCATCGCCCGTCGAGCACCAGGCCCAAGTACCTCATATGGGCCCGGATGCTGATGTCGACCGAGTGGACGGTGATCGAGACGCCGATGGGAGGGCTCATAGTTCGCCCATGGAACAAGAGGGCCTCCGTCTAATGAAACCCTACTAACACGTCTGACTAGCGTGGCATAGTAGGTTAATTTCACTCCTATTTTGGAGTAGGCTTCAACTCAGTAGTAGGATGTTAATGAGTTATGACGATGAAATAATTCACAAGTTTAATGAAAATAAAAATAAAAAGGGAGCTGTCGCTCAGGACGCCTAGCGGATGTGAAACATCGAAATTATTTTGTAAAAGTATAGGTATATTCCTAAAAGAACAGATTACCTCAGGAACTATTATGGCTGAACTAAAGAATTAATAAAATTTTCCGTTTTTTTTTTTCAGAAATAAGGGGTAGGCATAGAGGCATAGAAGGGAAGTGGAATCAATCTCCCACACCTATTGTTTAACGTTTCTAATTGGTTTTTTTAAGTCCCAAGAGATTCAAAATAATTTCCCTTGAGGTTGAGACCTGGTGTCATTTACGAAGACCATTCTGGATTCTGGCTTATAGAAGTTACAATGGTAGAAATCTTTGGTGGAAGTATCCCAAAATGTAATTTAACTTGCGTCGTCAATTTATACATTTTATAATCTACTAGTAACCCGCTCTCGCTTCGCTTCAGTTTCAGTTTTACCCGCGTAGTTCCTGTTCCCGTCGGAATACCGGGATAAAATATAGCCTATGTTACTCCCTGATATTATAACTTTCCATTGGTGAAAGAATTTTTGAAATCGATTCTATGGTTTAAGCGTGAAAGCGTAACAAACAAACGAACAAACTTACTTTCGCATTTATAATATTAGCAAGGAATAATATAATTAACTAGCAACCCGCCCTCGCTTCGCTTCGGTTTCAGTCGCTTTACCCGCGGCGTAGTTCCCGTTCCTGTGGGAATACCGGGATAAAATATAGCCTATGTTACTCCCTGATATTATAGCTTTCCATTGGTGAAAGAATTTTTAAAATCGGTTCTGTGGTTTAAGCGTGAAAGCGTTACAAATAAACAAACAAACAAACAAACATCCTTACTTTCGCATTTATAATATTAAGTATGGATGTATAAAGCTGAAGAGTTTGTTTATTTCCTTGAATTCGCTAATCTCAGAAACTACTCATCCGATTGGAAAAATTCTTTCAGTGTTAGATAGTCCATTTATCGAGGAAGTCTATAGGTTATATATCATCACGCTAAGACCAATAGGAGTGGATCACCAATGAAGAATATTTCAAAATGTATTTTTCCATTTTGAGAGCTTCCGCGCTGCGTAAACGGTTAATATTTCACAAAAATCAGATTTGTGTGACAGAATCGTATTATTTAAAAATGGTTTTAGCTTCTACGTAAACAAATTCGCGGATTATCATTATCCCAAGGTAACTATTAGACGCGGATGAAGTCGCGGACAGAAGAGAGATGAGAGACAATGTAATTTTATTTGATAAAAATACGGAAACCCCTTAATTATTTAATAATACCTACATTATATTTATCTACATATATATCCACATACATTTTGATGGATAGTTCAAGAAATGCACAATGAAAAAGGTCGGATGCTAACTTAATAAGGTAGGGTTGGATAACTATAAAAGTGGTTCTGACTGTAATATTATCAAACGTAACTTTTTACGATTTGATGGGTATGATGTAATAAAGGACACACATATAAGTAGCACTTTATAAGGACATATAAAAATATTACTCTGGTATTCTTTACGTTTATAAACTAGTCTTATCAGCTTATATGTAGCCTACTGCCTGCCTTCAGTCTCCTTCACATTAGAAGGGAAAGTAACTTCTTATACCCCGCTAGTTAAAGGGGAAAGTCATTTTGAATTCCTTTCCAAATGATCACGAAAAATATTCACCACCTATAATAATTATCACAGTTTATATTCGTCCCACTGTTGGGCCCGACCCTCCCCCACAATGGAAGGAAAATTGATCTACTATACCACGCGTTTTTTTTTAGTTAGTTTTCCTTCTCTTGCATATATGTCATATGCATATTATATCCCTTAGTCGTTTTTTATGACACCCACGACCAAGAGAGGGGTGGTGAATTGTATTCTTACTCCATCATCACATGAAAAAGAGTAACTTAGACGACATGTATCTGAGAAAACAAAAAATAGAAAATAACTACTAAAACATTTACTAGAAATGATTTATATGGCAAAACGTTTGCCTAGTCAGTTCAGGGTAGTATATTATAAAATATAAATTGTATATTACATTATCTTTATATATATATATATATATATATATATATATATATATATATTTCTTGTGTACGTCTGTATGTCACTGAACTCCTCCTAAACGGCTGGACCGATGTTGATAAATTATTTTGTGTTTATTCTAGCGGATTCGAGAATAGTTTATATTCACAATTGGACCTGATGAGTCGGCAGCAGCGCCTACTGTCGATTTCAAGGAGAATTCCTTTTGTTTTATTTGAACAGAACAACATCTGTTGTTCTGTTCAACTTGCTGACAAGTAGTTCTGTCTTACTTGCTGATAAGTAAAATATACATTATCAAAAACCTTCATCGATAAATCGGCTCTGCTGTTGCAAAGAATTTTTTTTTTTATTGCAAACGGTGGCAAACGAGCAAACAGTACACCTGATGGTAAGTGTTGCTGCCGCTCATGGACGTTTACAAGGCCGTTGCCTACCGCGAAGAAAGCGAAGGGAGTATGAATGCGTGCATTGAGGCTTGGTGATACCAAGGGCACCACCAAAACCCTCCACACGCAATCATCCTCAGAAAGTTGGGCTCCCGGCTCTCTCGCTCACCGAACGAAGCGCAGTAACAAATTGCTACTACTCAGACGTCGATTTTCTGCGAGAGCATGGTACTGCCCCGGACGGACCGGCCTGCGGCTGTAGACAGATAACTGTCGACAGTGTGGTCCTACCACCCCACTATTTTTATTTCGAACGCTTTGAGCCAAACGAACTCGTCAATTTCATAATACTAATAGAATTCACGTGGAAGAACTAATAGATAACAGCTAGAATCAAAATAATAATTCGTACAAAAATACTCTGATATATTACGAGTAAACCGTGTTAAAATAACACACAATTATGATATGAACATAAACATCTAAATGAAAAAAAATGCTTACCGTTCATGTCTTATACGTTTCGGGGCAGTGAGCCAAAATCAAACCTTTTCACGGATCACAAAATATCATCCAATGAAATAAACAAACCAATCTTTACTCAACTCACATATTGTTACCAAAGATCATTCAGCGAATTTGTTCTTTTTGTTAAATTATATCATTCATTTCATCATTATATTTTCACTGATATTTTAAAATCATATGTTTAATTTTATTATAAATAATAATAATTCAAAATATAACGAAGTATGTGGCTAATTACCAATATTTTGGTTTTCCGAATTATTAATTTAGTAGCATAGGCATAGCATAGTGTGCTTGGTGGCGGAGTAAGAATATAGTTCGTGGTTGTCGTAAAAGACGACTATGGGATATGATATGCAGATATGATCTGTGGAAGAGAAGGGAAACTTGAAAAAAAAAATCATATTTTTTTTTTTTTGTGGGTGGGTCGCTGTCGGCGCGCCTCCGCACCACTCCGTCCGGGGCGACAGAGGGGCTTAAGGACGCAACTCCCGCGACCCACCCAAAAACCACGTCGCCTTCGTCGTTGGGCCGACCACTGGAGCAGCGTTAACTTGTCGTCAGTGGTCGGCCCGACGGAATACCTCTAATTGGGGTACCCTCCCATCGACCGACGTCCCCCCCTCGGGGAGGACGTCGGTCTTTCCTCACACGGTCTGCCTCTCGGCGGGTGACGGACTAATCCCCGGTCACGTCACCCGCGGCCTCGGCTAGGGCGGCATGAGGCGCAGATAGTTGCGCCTACGCCGCCCCAGTCGCCGGCGGCAGATCTCCTCATCGAGGCTGCGCTCCTCGCGCAGGCGATCCGCCGCCTCCTTCCGCGAGATCACTGTCTCGCAGAAGGCTGCAACCGCGTCCCAATTCCCGGTCCGTACCGATGATTGCGACGAGTTCACAGCGCTGCACTGCCCAAGCCCCGCAGGCCTCGAGCGTATGGCGCGCCGTGTCCTCATCGCAATCGCAGTGGTGGCAGGACGGTGTACTCTCCCTCCTAACGACCTTGTGCAAGTATTTGGCGAAGCACCCATGCCCCGTCAAAACCTGCACCAGTCGGAAGGAGAGCACCCCATGCCGCCTCTCCAACCACTGCATCAGCACCGGCCGGCAGGCCTCCACGGTTCGCACCCCGAACCGAGGCCTCTCCAGCCGGACTGCCCAACGGGCAATGACGTCTCGGCGGGCGTCGACAAAAAAAAAAAAATCATATGCCAATACGTACGACCAGCGCGATATACCTAGTAGTCCAATTTCTCTTTCATTTTAGAACAAGCACAACAGTGAAGCTTATATGGGTCAAGATGATTAATTTAGCGTAAAATAATAATTATAAATGGCGTTACTTAAATTATTCAAAAATGAATAAAATTTTGTGACTAAATACTAATTATGTATATCAATAATTATCGATAAATGTTATTTTTGTGAGCAATTGAAAAAGAATCTATATATATATAAAAGAAAGCCATGTTAGTTACACTATTTATAACTCAAGAACTGCTGTACGGATTTGGCTGAAAATTGGTGGGGAGGTAGCTTAGAACCAGGAGACGGACATAGGATATTTTTTATCCCGTTCGACAGCGTTCCCGTGTGACATGACATAAAACGTCAAAGAGAATACAAGTTACTATAAAACGTGGTATAACAAAAACGCACCTGACAAGTAATAACAAAACGCAAATGACAGCTAAACGTAATTTTGTTAAGTATGTATGATTGAAAATTTGATAATTATAATTCTGTCAGAGATCAATAATCAGTAATAATGAGTAATTTGTATTCTCTTTGAAGCATCAAAAACAATGCCGCGACCAAGACTATCGAATCTTTCTCGACAAAGGCGTAATGTAAGAAGGATACGAAATATAGCGAAAGGACTGAAGAACAAGAAATTAGCCGTGAAGAGCGCCGCGTTAGTATGGCTCGATTTCGTGCTTCTCAATCACAAGAGCAAAATGAGGCAGCCTGCGAAATGGCTTGGTTGGCAATAGAAACCGACCAGCGGATCAACGAGTTCTTAGCGGATCTCCGAGATGTGTGCATACGTGCTTGGAGATCCTACACCGGCGCCATCACCGCGACCGCTCTACTACTACTGTCTACTTTCAAGCTGACCTCCATCACGCTAAGAACTTTAGGCGACGGGAGATGCTGGAGAGTCTCGAACTAGACCCCTGACCCACCTCCTATCGCACGGCACTGAGTAAGATCCGTGCGCGACATAATTCGAGACTAGATTTTCGGCAATTTAGAAAACATATTTTCCAAAAAAATTATGGCGGCACGAAGTTCACCGGATCAGCTAGTTAATTATAATTAGACTAAATACTAGTGCAATGAAGTTCCTAAAACTTCTATTATTAAATACCGATTTACGTATTTATTACATTCTATTGATTTTATAACTATTACCTGTCGGAAAAATTGTTAGTTTCTAATGGTAAAAACAACAAAATAAAATATTAGATACGGATTTTCGGATATATAGACAAGTACACAAGATATATTTATGCAAAAATCGTTTTCGAGACAGTAATATTTCATTAACTAGCCTAGTCGTGTTACAAAAACAATATACTTAACTTACATACATATTAACATAATATACACCTGTAAGTAGGTAATGTGTGTAAAAAAATATATTGTTGTTATTTACGAATACAGAGTATTAATGTCTTAATAACTATCTATAGATCACAGACACAAATATGTCGTAGGACCATACCACCTTATTTCATGGGAGAAATTATGACGTTACAATAAATTAAATATAGACATTAAATAAATATAAAAAAATTGTACAAAATATAAGTCAAGAAATTTGTACAAAATATTATCATCATCATCTCAGGTAAGTAGAAATGGCAATGCCGCCCTAGCCGAGGCCGCGGGTGATATGACCGGGGATTAGTCCGTCACCCGCCGAGAGGCCGACCGCGTGAGGAAAGACCGACGTCCTCCCCGAGAGGGGGACGTCGGTCGATGGGAGGGTACCCCAGGTAGGGGGTATTCCGTCGAGCCGACCACTGACGACAAGTAACCCTTCTCCAGTGGTCGGCCCAACGACGAAGGCGACGTGGTGTTCGGGTGGGTTGCGGGAGTTGCGTGCTTAAGCCCCTCTGTCGCCTCGGACGAAGGGGTGCGGAGGCGCGCCGACCGCAGCCCACCCCAAAAAAAAAAAAGGTAAGTAGAAAGCATAGCTACGAATAAGCTGGAAAGTTTACTCACCGCAGTTGCCCATAAGTTATTGCAAATGCCTAAACTGTACAGTGGTAAGAGAGTTTCATCTTCTCATTTAATTCAGACTAGCTTTGCAGCTCATTGTTCGTTTTAGATGCAAAATAAAGTAAAGCTCATTAATTTTCTTTAGTTTTCGCGCTGTCAATTTATACTTTTAAATTAGAAAATTGTATATATTAGCAATAAACTACCAAATACAATTAAGCTAATACATGTTATTCGCGTAGTGATATGTTAAGATTGAAATAGTCACCGGCTTGTGCGTCTCATCAAAATCGGTTAAGAAATGTAATCGGAGAATGCCACTGTAACTGCAAAAAATAAAAAAAACTCGAACTCATCTGGAGGAGGCTAGTGTCCATCAGTGGCTGGTATTTGGGCTAAGAAGAACACCAGAAAAACTCATCAGATCGTCTTCTCAAAGTCATCATCATCGTCATCTCAGCCTATGTATGTCCCACTATTGAGCTCAGGTCTCCTCCATAATGGGCGAGAAATTGACTTACTATTCCACGCTAGTCAGACGTGTTGGAATAACATTTTGTTTCGAGTTTTTCTTTTCTTACACAGATGTTATATGCTTATTTTATCCTTTAGTTGTCTTTTACGATATTGACGGGCAAGATTAGGAGTGGTAAAATGTATTCTTACTCCGTCACCACACGGAAAACTCGAAGTAATTAATAAATAACTACTTATCTATACTACCAATAAATAAAATTGGAGTGTCTGTTTGTAATGTCAAAATAATAGGCTTTTTTCATGCTCACACGGTTATTTGCACGACACCTATGCCTAAAATAGCAATTAAAAAATTTTTGTCTGTCTGTTTGTTCCGGGTAATCTTCAAAACGGCTGGACCGATTTCAAAAATTCTTTCACCAATGGAAAGCTATAATATCAGGGCGTAAACTAGGCTGTATTTTATCCCGGTATTTCCACGGGAACGGGAACTACGCGGGTAAAACGACTATAACCTATAACCGAAGCGAAGCGAGGGCGGATTGCTAGTTTTATATGAAATTGTATGGCGTGTAACAAGTTTCATTTACATCATTCTGCTTTTATCCCTATTACTTGGGTTCGAATCCATATCTACAATTACAAGTTCCTTCGTATTACAAGAGTTTTGGCAATAGCTTTATAACCGCGGGTGACGTGACCGGGGATTAGTCCGTCACCCGCTGAGAGGCCGACCGCGTGAGGAAAGACCGACGTCCTCCCCGAGGGGGGGACGTCGGTCGATGGGAGGGTACCCCAATAGGGGGTATTCCGTCGGGCCGACCACTGACGACAAGTTAACGCTGCTCCAGTGGTCGGCCCAACGACGAAGGCGACGTGGTTTTTGGGTGGGTCGCGGGAGTTGCGTGCTTAAGCCCCTCTGTCGCCCCGGACGGAGTGGTGCGGAGGCGCGCCGACCGCGACCCACACACAAAAAAAAAAAAAAAATTGCTTTATAACCGCCCTCTTGCCTGACATCAACCATCTTTGCAAATGTAAATGTCCACCAGATGACATGAGAGAAAATTGGCCTAGGTCAAAGCTTTTAGTCATTTTTTACGACATCCACAAGCAATTAAAGTATAGGTAGTATTCGTAGCAGCCATCACACAGTAAAGTTAATTACTAGAATGTTTTTACTAATAAGATGTTTTAGTTTTCCTTCACCATTAAAACAGCACAACCAAAGGTGGTCATCGCCGATAGATTGGCCACTTATACGTCTACGGTTGTGATCATAATTCTATTTCTAAAATTAGTCATCATAATCTCAGCTCATATATGCAGTGTACTGCTAGCCTCGAGCCTTCCCAATGGAAGGGTAACCACTCACGGTAATCAGACTGGTTGGCATTTTTTTTTTTATATGTGGGCATGGTAAGCGCACGCGCGGTCCAGTCCGTCCGGGGCGATGAAAGGACGGCGCGCGGGCCTATAACCCACCCGTACCCACGTCACCTCGTTGTTAGGCCGACCACCGGAGCAGATGTGACTTGTCATCAGTGGTCGGCCCGACGGAACACCCTTTCGGGTAACCTCACCTCTCGACGTAGACTGGTTGCCATAGAATTTTATTTCAATTTTTTATCTATACCAATAAATAAAATTGGAGTGTCTGTTTGTAATGTCAAAATAATAGGCTTTTTTCATGCTCACACGGTTATTTGCACGATACCTATGCCTAAAATAGCAATTAAAAAATTTTTGTCTGTCTGACTGTCTGTTTGTTCCGGGTAATCTTCAAAACGGCTGGACCGATTTCAAAAATTCTTTCACCAATGGAAAGCTATAATATCAGGGCGTAAACTAGGCTATATTTTATCTCGGTATTCCCACGGGAACGAGCACTACGCGGGTAAAACGACTATAACCTATAACGCGCGGTTATAGGTTATAGGCGGGTTGCCGGGTTGCTTGTAATATTATAAAGAGGTACAATTTATAAATTGTATTGCAGCAATATTTGGTAAAATCGATGAAATTTTAATTATATTTTAATTATTTTGCGCCACGATTCTATTTAGAGCGAGAATAAGATAAGCGAGCTTAAGCTATTAATAGATACAATATATCAGTCTGAATATTATCTCTCATTTATCGGCGATATTGGTATTACACCTCAATTTTATAAGATACATAGCTATTTTGTGACAGGTGGTATGATGGAAGCTACTGACACTTTGTTGATGGAGAATGGCTCAATAGTGACACGTAAATGATTGAAACCGCTATTATCCCGTAAAACAATACAGAAATGTATCTAAGTAAAAATTGAGTTACCTATTTTTGCCCAAAAGCTGAAGAAATACACACCGAACATTATGGAAACAAATTCAATTATTTTACTATCTAACAACGCAAAGGCTTATATTATTAATTTTATTTAGTATAATCTATTTTCTTGCCTTTTTATTAGGGTGGGCTATGGGCAGCGCCGCCGCCGCCCGGCTTCATCCGGGGCGATAGAGGGGCAGCGTGCAGCCCCATAACCCACCGTAGCACGTCACCTTCGTCGTTGGGCTGACCACCTGTATTGAGTTCCTTGTCCTCCGTGGTCGACCTGACGGAATACCATGAAAGGTACCCTCTCCTCTCGATGTCCAGGAGTGATTTAGACTATGCTAACGTGATTTAGGCTATGCTATATATAATTAGCTGAACTATAGATGACCATATATGGCTATAATTTTATAGCTAAATAGACCATATTCATCATGATCATCACAGCTCACATAATTCCCACTGCTAGGCCTCCTTCAGGCGACAAATTGACTTTCTATACCCCGCTGGTCCGACGGGTTGGTATAATTCGAGTTTTATTGCATATATTATTCTCATGCATATATTTTATATGCATACCTAATTGTTGTCGTCTTATACGACACCTACGGGCAAGGGGGTGGTGAACTGTATTCTTACTTCGTCATCACAAGGAGACATCAATACGTTTACGAAATCGCAATGTTCCAACAATTACACAAAACAAATCTACTTGTTATCATTACATCTTAGAATAATAACGTATAGAAGGTAAGTTCGCGCACAAAAAGTGAAGCATTTCAATTGGAGCCTACTGGAGCTTACGCTGGAACCGTTTCGTAATGTACAAGTCGTCGTACTGCACCTAGGTACGCAACTCTTAAAAAATAAATAGGTAATTATGACGGTTTCTGCGTTCAAATGGTGTCACAGCACATATGAAAAACTTAAAAAGGTTTTTAACATTACTTTTAAAAGCATTTCGACGATTTAGGTTAATAAAAACAAAATTTGATTTCATAATTTGTATAGTGGTGTGCGTGTGTACGTGTGTAATCATCTGCGCGCCATTAGTATTTTTAGATTCATGTTTCGAATGTTCGAAGAACTGACACTATCCTTATATACGTTATTATTCTAAGCATTACATATTATGATATTAGAGCTACAAAATTTTCGAATTTACGAAATAGATGCGAATTTATGCGAAAATTTTGATATAAAAGCGAAAGATGCTAATATAGAAATTTTTGAGTATTTGCCGCGAAATAAACAATAACTGTAGATAATTTTGTTATTGGTCAGTTTGGCGCTCTGAAGTGGCACTGATCACGTCACAGACGGCAGTATAGAAACCTCCCGCGCACGCATGTGAGTTCTCTCTCTCGCACGCATATGAGTTCGGCTCTCGATGTCTCATTCGCGCCTACTCTTTAGCAGCGCAGGGTAGACGCAGAACAGCTCTTCAGCAAGTACAATGTCGTCGTAACAGATCGCAGGACAACTCTTAAGGAGTCGAATGAAATTACAACTATGTCAGCATTTAATTAATGTTAATATCATGTTTCTTCCGGAAATATACTTTATTTTATTAGGATAGATAATTAATAAACAAATGCGAAACTGTTGCGCAATTTCTTTATCATTAAAAACATAAATGCGAAATTCACGTTTTTTATTTGCGAAAATCCCATAGCTCTAATTATAATATGTTAAATTATGCTTTCTTAGAACTTAAATGATATTAATTAATCACAAGCTACCTTTGTTATAAACTTTTTCAGATATTTCCCAGAAATAGCGGCAATAATAACAAATTAATGACGCAGCACTTAGAACAAAATAATGATATTTTTTTTTAATGAAATTGTAGCCATAACAGTATAGAACAAGAAACATTGTTTATAAGTTCTAGCTCCACTCAGTCTAATTTACTTTAAAAGTGGATAGTGATAATAAATGTTAACAATCATCATCATCATCATCATCATCATTTCAGCCTATTGCCGTCCACTGCTGGACGTAGGCCTTCATATTGCGCCACAATGTGTGGTCCTGTGCCGCCTGCATCCAACGACGCCCAGCAACTTTCACTAGGTCGTCGGTCCACCTAGTGGGGGGGCGTCCTACACTGCGTCGTCCGATGCGTGGTCGCCACTCGAGAATCTTTCTTCCCCAGCGGTTGTCGGTTCGTCGAGCGATGTGGCCTGCCCATTGCCACTTCAGCATGCTAATTCTTCGTGCTATGTCGGATACACCCGTTCTTCTGCGGATTTCTGTATTCCGGATTCTATCTCGCAGAGAAATCCCGAGCATAGCCCGTTCCATAGCACGCTGAGCGACTTTGAGTCTTGATATGAGGCCTACATTTAGGGACCACGTTTCCGTGCCGTAATTCATCACTGGTAACACACACTGGTCGTAGACCTGTGTTTTCAGACACTGAGGTATGTTGGACGAGAAGATCCTCTGAAGTTTTCCGAACGCTGCCCAACCGAGTTGGATTCGTCGGCTGATAATGTTAACAATAACATTAATTATTTATTTTTAAGTTGTTACGACAATATAAGTTTCTGTGACGGAGTAAGCACACAAGTGAAGAGGAGAAGTGATTAAGAATATAATGTATTACCACACTTTCCTTTCTTGAGGATATGGTGTAGTCAGAGGACTACACTTCATACCTAGCTTTCTTGCAGTGACGTGTAGTCACTTTATTTGGTCACATCTTCAAAGCAATGCTAAAAGATTGTTTACCAAGCGTGGGTTCTACGCCCCTCACCTTTCTTCTACAGGCCCTTTACGAGCTGCTATTCCTCCATGTGAAGCGGAAGTAGAAGATTATTACCATAAATGGGGCACCATATATCTTGATTAGCAGGAAAAAGAAACTCATAATAATAATATTATAATTATAAATATTTATTTCAGATACGGTTTAAGAGTGTTGGTATATCGATACATACTTATTTTTAAAATTCAATATGAAGACGTAACCAATTTTGAAATATCGGTGTCTCCTACCGTTGTGTAAAAACGCCTAATGGAAGAGAATAATAAATATCAACTCTTATTCATGCTATGCAAAGAAAACGTAAACTCCAATATAAAAATCAAAATAAAGTGCATATTTTTAAGACAACAATCCATACAAAGTAATAAATGAAATAAAAATCCCAAAAAAATGCCTTAAACGTATGTGGTGATAGGGAAATCAGAAAATTACCAAATGAAAATTTCACAGATTAATTCTTAATATGAATGAATAAGGCTTACCAGGGTTTGATTGAGAAAGTTCTGCTAAAATACCATAGCGTTAATCAACCGCTAACATTAATTAGCATTTATTAATATATGTTATGCCCTTTAGTTTGTGTACAAGTTAAAAACTATTAGTCGTTATACACAAACCAAGTCACGTAAACATAGACGACAAAGAGATGTAATGTGCAGATAAGATCAATGCAAGAGAAGGTAACCTCGAAATAAAATCTGTTCCAACACATCTGAAAAACGTGGTATAGTAGGTCAAATTCTCCCTCATAAAGGAGGAGATCTGCGCCAATCAACAGTGGGACGTATATATGTATATAATGATGATGAAAGTCCATAAAGCCATATAAAAACAATTTTTTGCGTGCTTAATGGTCTAAGTATTAACGTCGTAGAGCATTTATTCGATACGCAAGCAGGAATTTTGTTTGTGCATTCTACAAACCCTGACTGCAAATACAATTGTTGACCAAGTGGCATCTGATACCGTTGGCTCCTATCGACTTAACACTCTTAGTCATCTTTTACGACACAACCAGCAATATAATGACTGGTAGTATTCGTGATTGCTACCACACAGTATTACTAGATCAGCTTTACAGTGCCAAATTTCTATACAGCCATCAAGATTACACTTATTTACAAAATTTCACCATACAAAAACGAAGTACTTATGTTAAAATAGACTTTTTTATTGATGTTGATGCCAAACGTGCGAACAGCGCTCCTGGTGGTAAGTGATATTGTCGCTCGTGGACCTTTGCTAGGCGGCTGCCTACCGTGAACAAAGTGAAGGGAGTGTGAATGCGTGCAATGAGATACGGTGATAATAAAGACATCACCAAAACCCAGTAAACGCAAATACTCTCACAAAATTGGGCTTCCGACTCTCTCACTCACCGAACGAAGTGCAGTAACTTGGTATTACTCAGACGTCGATTTTCTACGTGTGGTACTATTCCGAACGGACCGGCCCGCAGCTGTAAACAGAAGACTGTCGACAGTGTGATTTTATCACATATAAAATAGTAAAAACTAAAACCCAACTACGATAAAATACGAGTTATTGAATAAAACGGACAAAGTCATGAGCAAATGCTAATAATATATTGTTGGGAAATCAGAAGCAGCTATATTAAAAAAACAACAAACTGGATCCTCGTAGTACTCGCGAGTTCGCTTTTTACAGCGGTCTTTCCTACAGCATACCCTCAATACTAACAATATATATATTTTTGGAATGTACAAGTAACGCCCTTTCCAATGATACCAAATACTGCATATTTATCTCAAATTTATTTTTATTAATGACCCAGTACTTTATGAGCACTAGAGGGCGCCACATTAGATTCACTTAAACACCATATAACTTATATCTAGCAAACGATCAAAACGCTTCTAATGATACTTCATTTGTCTAGTTCTAATCAGTAGTTGAGAAGCTATGAGGGAACAGATGAACATACATACATAGCCTGTCAACATTATTACCCTCCTCTGGCTTTACCGTAGTCGGGTAATAGATTACAAAATTTTATTACATTATTAGTTAAGCAAATGGAGCTAATAAAGCGTATGAGAAATCAATTGTTAAACACGCCCTAGTTTGATGAAAATAATTAACTCCTATCGACTACTAATTTCATAAAACTCAAAGAAAACATCCCATTTATATTCATATATTCGTTGTTTACAAATAACTTTTAATCATGTAAGACCCGTGAATATATATTTTGGGTTCTGAAAAAATAACAACAACAGAGTATGATACGGTATTATATAATCCAGGTTATTATGTATATCAACTATGGCAATCCTCTTTATACGTATATTTTTTTAGACAACACTGCACTATGGAAATAATCCTTTTAGGAGGACTTTACAAACATGTAATTAACGTACACAAATTACATTCAGACTCAGAACAACAATTTGTGGATTGCACAAAGTATTGTCCTGCGTAGATAGAATCCGAACCCACCACACTGGCACAGCAGATTGGTATCTTAACGACTACACTATCTGTGCAATCTTATCTATACCAATAAATAAAATTGGAGTGTCTTTTTGTAATGTCAAAATAATAGACTTTTTTCATGCTCACACGGTTATTTGCACGACACCTATGCCTAAAATACAGATTAAAAAAAATTTGTCTGTCTGTCTGTCTGTTTGTTCCGGGTAATCTTCAAAACGGGTGGACCGATTTCAAAAATTCTTTCACCAATGGAAAGCTATAATATCAGCGCGTAAACTAGGCTATATTTTATCCTGGTATTCCCACGGGAACGGGAACTACGAGGGTAAAACGACTAAAACCGAAGCGAAGCGAGGGCGGATTGCTAGTTATACTATATATGCGAAGCTTGATTGTAGTACTCGAAACTGAGATGGAATATCTGCAGAAGTATCCTTTATTCTGCCCGTGGGTGTCCTAAAAGACGACTAAAGCGAGTTTCAGACTACGCTATAATATAATAGCATATAGTATATAGCTCATAGCACAACAATATCGCGCACCATACATAAAATATAGTACAGTATAAAATATAGTACAGTACAGTGTGAACGTGTCCTTAACAATGTATGGTGCGCGATATTGTTGTGCTATGAGCTATATACCATATGCTATTATATTATAGCGTAGGCTGGAACCCGCTTAAGGGATATACTATGGATATAACATCCAAGAGAAGGAAAGCATCAACATGCAAGTGGAGCAACATCAGTGTCGTAAAGCTAGTCGATTTCCTTCGTATTGTGTAGGAGGCTCGAAATCAGTAGTGAACCATATATGAATTGAGATGAGATGATGATAAACGCATAATAAAGTACGTTAAATATACAATTGTCTTATTAGAATTACGAATTTCTCGAATTAGGTACTTTTTTTTCCATATGGTGTAAGAATACAATTCATCCCCTCTCCCTTGTTTGTATCGTAAAAGGCAACTAAGGGACGAGATTTGTCAATCACTCTAAGGCACTGCTGCTTCACGACAATGCAAGACCACACACTGCACAATAAACAACCACTAAGTTAGATGAGCTACAATTGGAATGTCTGCGACATCCACCGTACTCCCCGGCCCTTCTCCAACAGATTACCATTTTTTTCCGGAATTTGGATAACTTCTTACAAGGAAAAAAATTCAACTCCGATGCGGCAGTCACCTTCAAAGAGTTTATTGATTCTCGCTCCCATGGTATTTTTAGTAAAGGGATCAATGAACTGCCTATGAGATGGCAAAAGTGTATAGATAACAACGGTGCATACTTTAATTAATTATATTTTACAAAAAAAAATGACTTTATATTCCTCCCGTATAAAACGCCAATTTCATATCTAAGGACCTAATACTTTCTTGCAAAAATATGTCATTTCAATGAAGGATATAATAAAATATGATAATGTGAAGCTTGCTACAGTTTTTTTTAAGTGAAAGTGCATTAATCTAACCAAATAAATTTCAGACCGTCGAAGTTTGTAGTCTCCATCTATGAACTGGTTTATGGTCTATGAACCAGGTGTCGATTATACGTCGCCGAGTTGAATTGTTGCTGCAAGTGACCGATACTATGGTGAGAGCTATCCATCATACAATTACTATTGAATGTATTACGTTCTACAATAGCGTACATAGGGCACCTAAACTAAACACGTTTATTCACGTGTGATGCAGATTAGAAACAAATAAATATGACCAAAATACTCATGTGAATAAGGCTGGTTTTGATTTAATTTTTCTCCTTGATCAGATTTCCGCGTGGTGACGGAGTGAGAATACAATTCACCACTGCCTATCTTGCCCGTGGATGTCGTAAAAGACGACTAAAGGATATAATATACACATAACATCTGTGCAAGAGAAGGAAAACTCGAAACGAAACCCTATAGCAGCATGTCTGACCAGCATGGTATAGTAGGTCAAATATCCTCCCATTGTGGATTGTGGACCCACCTCAGCTCGAGCTCTCACTCTGATGCAGTGGCTAAAATGGCGGCACGGGGTGCTTTCCTTCCGATTGGTGCAGGTCTTGACGGGGCATGGATGCTTCGGCAAGTACCTGTACACGGTCGCTAGGAGGGAGAGCACACCGTCCTGCCACCACTGCGATTGCGACGAGGACACGGCGCAGCATACGCTCGAGGTTTGTGCCGCCTGGGCAGTGCAGCGTCGTGAACTCGTCGCAATCATCGGTGCCGACCTAACGCTGCCGACCATTGCTAGCAATGCTCGACAGCGTCAGGAACTGGGACGCGGTCGCAGCCTTCTGCGAGGCAGTGATCTCGCAGAAGGTGGCAGCGGGTCGCGCAGGTGAAGAGCTCAGCCTCGACGAAGCGACCCGCCGCCGGCGACTGGGGCGGCGCAGCCGCGACTACCTGCGCGTCATGCCGCCCTAGCCGAGGCGGCGGGTGACGTGACCGGGAAGTTAGTCCGTCACCCGCCGAGAGGCCGACTGCGTGGGGAATGACCGACGTCCTCCCCGAGAGGGTATTCCGTCGGGCCGACCACTGATGACAAGTAACCCTGCTCCGGTGGTCGACCCAACGACGAAGGCGACATGTTTGGGTGGGTTGCGGATGTGCGTGCTTACGCCCCTCTGTCGCCCCGGACCGAGTGGTGCGAGGAGCGCGTCGACCGCAACCCAACCCCAAAAAAAAAAACCACTCTGAGCTCTCACTCGTGCTGGAGGCTCGAGCCCAACAGTGAAACGTATGTGGGCTACGACGAATGATGATGGCATCAGATTGAGTTGGTCCAGGTCTAAGTAAAGGTCGTAGTCATATTTTACGAGACCTACGTGCAATGTAAGGCTTGGCAGTATTCGTAGCCGATACCACACAACATCCTCACTAAGCTCTCTATGACTTATATTCTATATTCCTATCCGTTGCTAGTTAATCATCATCATCATCATGTCAGTCCATGTAAGTCCCGCTGATGA
The DNA here is from genome assembly GCA_032191425.1 of Lymantria dispar. NCBI lineage: Eukaryota > Metazoa > Arthropoda > Insecta > Lepidoptera > Erebidae > Lymantria > Lymantria dispar. The sequence goes on along the minus strand of CM063452.1, from coordinate 20,876,478 downwards.
GCTCGGATCCCCTTTGTTATGAGAAGGAAATTGAACTACGACGCCATGCTGGTCAGCCGTGTTGGAAAAGGCTTTCATGTCAAGTTTTCTTTTTTTTGCATCGGGATTACCTGCATTTATCCCATAGTTGCCTTTTAATACATCTACGAGCAAGAGAATGGTTAATTGTATCCTTACTACGTAACCACTGAATGGAGTTCTAGAAAATATTAACCAAAATCCTTCTCTATATAATGAGTTATGTAGTTTAAAAGTATTACACGAAATCTATTTAGGTATGACAGTGTCCAGCTAAATTACTTTAGGGATAGTAACTTCTAAACCCTTTATGTGGTAAAGCCTTTATTGCTGGTATACTAAGATACAAATTCGTGTTACAAGCCACTAAGTCAATTAAGTGCCACTTCCCTCAGAAACAGCTCAAAGTTACGAGTATTGTGGTGGGCAGGATCGAAAACTTAGTCAATTGCAGATTACTTTTCTACGTTAAGGCTCACTTAAAGGCCATTTTAGCATTTTCAAAACATAAATTAATTATTCAGATCTATTTTAATAGTTTTATTAGTATAAAATTCCAAGATAGATAAAATTATTATATTTCTGATTACGGTAGTGGTAGGATCACACTATTGACATTATTATTGTCTGTCTACAGACGCGGGCCGATCCGTCCGGGATAGTACCACACTCTTGCAGACAATCGACGTCCGAGTACTTAGTAGCAATTTATTACTGCCGAAGCGCAGTCTGGTGAGCGAGAGAGCCGGCAGCCCAACTTTCTGAGGGTGTTTGCGTGTGGTGGGTTTTAGTGATGTCTTTAGTTTCACCGATACTCAATGCACGCATTCACGCTCCCGTCACTTTCTTCATGGTAGGCAGCAGCCTAGCAAAGCTCCATGAGTGGCAGCAACACTTACCATGTATTATATGCTCGTTTGCCACCAAAAAATAAAAAAAAATATGCAAAACGTCATGTTCATCATTATCATAGCTGATATAGGTCCCGCAGCTGGCCTCAATCCTCCTCCATAATGAGAGGAAAATGAACCTAATACCGCGCTGGTTAGACGGGTCGACTCAGGGTTTTAATTCGAGTTTGCCTTCTCTTAACTTCAAAACATCATATTATTTGAAGTTAAATTTTAAACGATTAAAGCCTTAAGCTTAGGTTTGAAGATTGAGATTATAGACTATTATCTATAGTCTCAAACTTTATGGTTTATCATCATGAAGTTTTATATTCTCCTGGATATAAATATTTCACCAATTGACCCATTGATATAAGATTTTGCTTAGAAATATTCTTCTCGTGCTAAGTATAAACTGAGAAAATGAAGCAAAACTGTCCTACAATACCACCCACGAAGAATAAGCTTGCTGAGGTGGCGATGGGTAGGCCACATCGCTTGACGATGCTACAACCGCTGGAGAAAAAAAAATAGAGTGGCCACCACCGTCTGGTGTAGGACACCTCACATCCAGTAGACCAACGATTTGGTAAAAGTTACTGAGCGTCGTTAGATGAGGGCCGCACAAGATCGCATGTTGTAGCGAAACATGAGGGAGGCTCAGCTCCAACAATGAACGGTGAAAGGCTGGATGATGGTGATACCACGCTGGTCAGACGTGATATACATATCATATTCCTTAGTTATCTCTTCCCTTATCCACGAGCAAGATAGGATAAGGTGAATTGTATTCGTACTTCTTCACCACAAAGTCAATTTATTCTTATTCTGCCTATAAATCCGATAGTTATTTGCGACTATATCGACATAAATTATATTCCCATGGACTTATATATATATATATACTTCACTATATAAGGCTTAAAAAATATATTGGATAAATGTGGAGATATGATACCTCAAATTCTTTTTTCGGAGAGCGTGAGCTTCTATCCATGCCCTAATCAGGCACTGTTTCCTTTTTTATATGAAAATATTACCTAGAAATTCGAAGAAATCTGTAGAAAAGGCTGAATCCTCCACCTTATAGCATGAACAATGCATTTTTTTTTCATATAGAATCATTTTCTTCTTTAGTTTACTTTACTTTAATGGCAATAAATTTGTATTTAAGTGCGGGTCAATATTTATAACTAATAATAATAACTAATTTTCTGTATTGGGTAGATAATTATAAATTTTCTGTAATAACGTTGACTTGCTGGACGTGAGTCATCATAGTCCGCCGTCGGGCAATCAAAAATCAAATACAAACGCGATAAAATCCGTAAAATAGTTTTATTTAAAATCCGTAAAATAGTTTTATTTACAATGTGAAATATTCGCGTAAACATCTGAAATCATTATATAAATTCCGAATAGGTGTTTACCCTTTTTCATTTCATAAGTCAGTTCATACATCTAATAAGAATAGAATTTTTTTAAATTTTGAATAAATATTGTGGAAATGATCCTCATAAGTTGACAGATCGTACGTACGATATTCAAGCAAAATTGTATTAGATAAACAGAACCGTAAATTCCAGCAATTTGCTTATCATACTCTCGAATTGCTTGAACAAGACAAGTTAATTTCGGAAACATAGCATCGCAAATATGATAATATTACGGTAGGTACCTATATATGAGTATGAATAAAAAAGTTATACTGCCAACAAGAAAGCTACTAAATCGTTTGCATTATGATATCCACCGAGATTATTTTGATGACGCATACCGTATTATGAATACGTTAGTATTTTCATGAATACTATAGAAGATGGCATATAGAAAATGTCACTTTCATTTATACCAATAAATAAAATTCAAGTAGGTATCTGTTTATAACGTCAAAATAACATTATTTTTTTTAACGCTCACACTGTCTGTCTGTTTGTTTCTGGTAATCTTCTAAACGACTAGACCGATTATAATAATATTTTTGAAGGGAATCTTCTTTGCGTGCATGGTGGTAAAATTTGTACGGATGAAACGCAATGTAGTGACACGAAAATGTGGGCCGTTTTTGTTCAAGATAAGGGGAAAAGCGATTGAGACTGATTGAGAGAGAGAGATAGAGAGAGAGTGAGAAAAAGTGAGAGAGTACAATTTTCTTTTTTAATATTGTTTACACATCTGTGCAGTCAATTATCTTACGCCATCTACGCAGTTGGTTAGTCGGCATCTTAAACACTACGCCATCTGTGCACTTAATTTTCGCTTCACTTCGCCACTAATCATCATCATCACAGCTCATATAGGTTCCACTGCTGGGCTAAAGCCTCCTCTGTAGAGGAGGTTTTAGCCCAGCCAATTTAACTTCTCTCTTATTGTAATAAGAGAGAAATTAAATTATAATATCACACTGATCAAACATGTTGGTAAAGGGTTTTGTTTCTATTATAGGTAAAATATATCCCTTAGCCGTCTTTTACGACACCCACGCGTAAGATAGGGGTTCATCCTCATCATCTCAGCCCATACACGTCCCACTGTTGGGCTCGGGCCTCCTCCACTATGTGAGGGAAATTGATCTACTATACCACGCTAGTCAGACGTGTTGGTATAAGGTTTTGTTCCAAGTTTTTCTTCTATTGCAGAGATATTATATGCATATTATATACCTTAGCCGTTTTTTACGACACCCACCGGAGAGGAGATGGTGAATTGTATTATTACTCCGTCAATACATGGGACACGCTACTAATAACAGTGTCATTTTTTTTAATACCCTTTATTAGCTTCAGACGTATGTATGTTAGTATGTAACGGAATCTTTGGACGTGATTTTGACTCCCTTCAAAACGTCGGATTAACTCGAAATTTGGCATACTTATTTAAGACCGATGACAATTCAATATTTTAAACAGTTTGACCCGTTATCCTTACTAGGATAATCAGGATTAGCGAAAATTCAACTAAAAAATGTATAATAAATAGAGGTGCTTTTTAAGATATTATCAAAATGATAATCCTTACTCTACTACTCCTACTCATATCTGTCAATAAAATATTTATACCTATTGACAACATGCACCCCACGCTTTTTTTACAATTAAAAATATTTTTTTCTGATATACACTATGCTTAATCCAAATTTTTAAAAAAAATTTATTTAAACACTTATTTATTGAGGGTTGAGTTTTACGCTACCCTGTACAAAGAAGCTTACTTCAATTGCTACCAATAATTATGTTTTGAAAGTACTTGATATGTAGACACTTATTAAATAACAGGTGTATGTTGGCACAACTTGGAAACGACAACTTGACAGTTTGTTAGACTTGTACAGGTGAACATCATTAATTTTCACCCTAGTCGTAAATCGACTATGCCCTACTAGGGTGGAAGAATATTTATTCTTCATACCGCCTCTCAATCAATGACAACTTTAGTCGATATCCGAAGGTAAGAAGCAAAATTAAGTTAACTTCGAGGCCATTCCCTAACATATAATTTTTAGCCTCGTTTTTTAAATAAAATATGATTGATATTTATTTTAGAATAAATAAAACAATATAAATATTATATATCTATAAATTTTTCAATTAAACTTTATATTTTGTAACTGCCTTGTTGCTATAAGGACAGAACTGTACTATTGCGATCGAATCTTATGAGGTATTAGGTATCTATATTTCTTAATTTATAGTTACTACACTTAACATCTATGCAAGGAAAGGCAAAATCAAAGTAACACCTTATTCTAACTTATCTAAACAGCATAGTTTAGAAGATCAATTTTGCTGGAATTGTACCCAGCAGTGAAAAGAATATGAGCTGAAATGATAAATAACGAGATTCTGTAATATATTTGTAGTATTTTGTATTATTTAACATTACTTGCCTTTCTTTTGGGTGGTCTACGTGAAGGCGTTCCTCCTACGTGCGCTCCACCGCCGCCTCCTTCCGCGAGACTACTGCCTCGCAGAATATTACTTGCCTGAGATATATTAGAAATCAATGATGAATGATTGATGTTAGAATAATGGTGTATAGAGAGACAAATTAAGGACCACAACAGGTATCGACTAACGTATTAAGTGAAACTTGTCTATAACTTTGTAATTATTAAATTCCCTTCCACTTTAAATAATAAACTTAAAATAATAACACGTTATCTCACTTGATTACGTAGATTACGTACTTATTTCTGATGTTTAAGAAAGTATTATAAATCCTTACTAACATTATAAATGCGAAAATAACTCTGTCTGTCTGTCTATTACGCTTTCACGTCAAAACCACTGAACAAATTTTGATGAAATGTGGTACAGAAATGAACTAAAGAGTGAGAAAGGATATAGGTTACTTTTTATCGCAAAAAGGGATAGAAGAGGTTGAAGTAGGGGATGACATTATGTATGGATATTCGTCATTGTCAATGATAGAACCATGAAACTTTGTATTACAGCACTTGATAACAAATGAATAAATAATAGTTCTAGCGTTTTTGAAATTTCACTTATATGGGGATGTAATTCAACCCCTTAAAAACCCAAAAGTGTACAGCTGAAACAAGCCTAGAAACGTATTTTTTTTTCTGCACGGTTGTATTTCTTGAGGAGCACTAACAAAGATTTTGATTTTGAAAAATCACCCCCTTAAGGGGACGGAGAAAAGCATATAGCCGAAACCATTAGGGCTAGCATTTTGCATACGATCCTTTTTTTTGGGTAAGCGAGTATTAAGAAAGACTTTTTGAAAATTTTGAAGGTACTTTAAGAGGGTGAAAAATATTTATCTGATATCATTAGGACTAGAAACATGAATTTATACAAATTTCCTGGAGTAAGAGGTCACCAAAAATGGATTTTTGATAGTTGAATCCCTAAGGGGGCGAAAAGCGTATAACCTAAACCACTGGGCCTAGGAACGATCATTTTAATACACGGTTAGCTTTCTTGGGTTATCCCAAGACTTATATTTTAGTGCTCGCTCTCCAAGCACTAAGAAAGAATTTTTGACAATCCAATCCCCTTTTTTTTGGGGGGGTGGGTTGTTTACGGCGCGCTCCTCGCACCACTCCGTCCGGGGCGACAGAGGAGCGTAAGCACGCACACCCGCAACCCACCCACGATGCACGTCGCCTTCGTCGTTTGGCCGACCACCGGAGCAGGGTTACTCATCATCAGTGGTTGGCCCGACGGAATACCCCCGGACGGAATAATTTGGGGTACCCTCCCATCGACTGACGTCCCCCCCTCGGGGAGGACGTCAGTCGATTTATTATCGATTATCTAAAACTCGAATATTTCTTTCATAAAATTATTGCTCATTTAGTCATTTATAAGCGCTTATGATATGACTATGAATGTACTTGAATGAATTAGATTGACCTTTCAAATCCCTTGTATAAGCTTAAATGTTCACATATCACCCCATGACAGGGTTTTAAAGGCTTTTGAGGTTAATTATCACACTACTATCTTAGGGTCATGTATTTATACTGTAAAGATTAGGAGCTAAGCTGCTATAATACTGGTTTATACCACGTACTTCTTCATAATATTTTTTTTTTGACATACTACGATTCTATCTGATAGGTTGGCCGAAACTATTTCGATGGATTCGTTGTTCACCTATAATGATCAAAAAAATATTTTAAATAAAATATATTTTCTTTAAAAATTAATATCACCTTTTAAGTACTAACGTAAGTTTATCGAAATGTACACACTGTTGTAACATACAGTTGCTTGGTTACAATTTTATACCTCAATAATCCCCTACAAACGATGTAAAATATTCACATTGGTCTTCTAGCTTTATTTGCAACTCTAATCCGTAGCTAATTCAACTACATAGCTTTATTTCAGGATGTTGTAAAATATATGCAAAACATCAGTATAATAAAATGAATATTGTTTAAAAATTCAATTAATGGTCAAAATCTAATGGTTGTAAAAAAATAACATTTTCAATTTATTCGAAGTTATAATTTAAACTATAGGAATACATATATTAACATTTGTCTTTTTTATTTTTCTTTTTAAAGTTTAAAAATGATTATTTATTTTTAGTTTAAGCCAAATTGGCAAGCAAAAAATTGGGCGTCCTGAACAGAGCCAGGCGGTACTTCACACCGAGACAGCGTCTTGTGCTGTACAAAGCACAAGTCCGTCCTCATGTGGAGTACTGCTCACATCTCTGGGCAGGTGCGCCCAAATATTATTTCCGCAAAGACAGGCTGTTCAAATCGTCGGGATCCCAATCTTACGGACAGATTGGAGTCGCTGGAGCAGTGGAGAGACTTTGGGTCACTCTGTGTACTCTACCGACTCTATCACGGGGAGTGCTCCGAAGAACTGTTTGACTTGGTACCACCGTCACCATTCTACCAACGTACCACTCGACATCGTAGCAGGTTTCATCCATTTCACCTGGAAACGTTATCGACTTCAACTGTACATTTCCAGCGATCATTTCTTCCACGTACGTGCAAGCTCTGGAATGAACTACCTGCTGCTGTGTTTCCCAAGCGCTATGACATATCCTTCTTGTTGTCCCTAGTATTGCAAAGGTCCATGTTCGGCAGTATCACTTACCATCAGGTGTGCTGCTTGCTCGTTTGTCACCGTTGGCAATAAAAAAAAAGTTATATTCGCAGAAAATCGCCATCTGAATTGTAGCAATTTTTTACTGCACTTCGTTCAGTGAGTAAGAGAGCTGGAAGCCCATCTTTTTGAGGGTGTTTGCGTGTGGTAGATTTTGGTGATACCTTTAGTATCATCGAATCTCATTGCTCCCTTTCACACTCCCTTCACGTTCTTCACAATAGGCAGCGGTCAATCAAAAAACTATGTGCTATAGGATCACTTACCACCAGGTGTATTGTTCGCTCGTTTGCCAACGTTTGCAAGAAAAACTAATTAAAAAGTCTTAGTTTAATTCATATACTAGATGTACATGCATTAAATGATAAAACTACGATAAAACTATAAAAGTCATATCAGTTTTAAACTATAATACACATTATCTTCATAATTTAAGCCTCACAGTTCGGTGAATCAATTATTTTAATAGATTTTTTTTAAATAAAACTACTTTTACGGATTTTATCGCGTTTGAATTTGATTGGACTTGGACTAAGTTAGTCTAGCCCGTGACCATGAATTCTGTAAAGTGTTCGAAACGTCGGGCATTCATATAAATCAAATACAAACGCGATAAAAGCCGTAAAATTAGTTTTATTTACAATGTGTAGTGCTCGCGTAAACATCAGATATTATTTTTTGAATTTACAATATTTCATATAATAATACTCACATAATATGTGAGTTTTCCTCTAAGTAATAGTTATATTTTAGTTGCCAAGCAATAATATCACATTTGAGAGTTCAATATTCATTCAATAAGAATTATTATTCCATGTTCTCATTTTATTATCTACCTCTACATTACATAATTATGATGCTTATAATTAGTTTATTACAACTTTTTATTATTTTATTTATTTCAAATTTTCTTTAAGCATTCATCACCATTCATCATTTCTTATACACGTTCCACTATTCGGCTCGAGCCTGCTACACAACAAAAGAGAAATTTATGTATACCACGTTAGTCATACGTGTTACTATAGGGTTTTAGTTCGAGGTTACCTTCTCTTACATAGATTTTTAGGCATATTTAGACATTTAGGCATATGTAGTCGCCTTTTACGACACCCACGAGCAAGAGAGGGAATGATGAATTGTGTTCTTACTCCGTCACAACACGGGAAAAAGCTAAAATGATAAAACTATAATTAAATTTATAATCGTATATATGGGCGCATATCGCTCTCTATAGGCAATATTTGTCAATTATTAATCTATGTGTTATCAATTATAGTTTAAATGATAATTATAAATATGTTTGAAATATTTGCAACTAATATTTAAATAATTATTTGTAATAATAAAACTGCTATTTACCATGCTATGATATTTTAAAAGACACTTTTTGAATGTATTTCTAGAAATCTTTGATTTAATTGTTTAAATATTTATATAAATGATCAAAATAAAATCGATTAGAATTAATGTAATTATTTGTAACCATATTTAGTTGTTTTTGCGCAATAAACATTGCAATTTATTTCTACTTACAGCGCCGTCTGTTGGACCTTATATGAGAATGATATTTCCTTTAATTATATTAATGTAAATTGCGTAAAATAGACCATTTGGAATTATGTTAAATGCATTAGAATATTTATCATTATTATTTAGCTATATTTCGATAATTATTTTATAGAAAAGTAGTTGTAGCTACGTAAAGACTGATCGTTTCATTGTAAAGTGGAGGTTATAAAAGTATTGTAAGATTAGAATAGAACACAGTTTTACTTCACTCACTTCTCCGGCAATAACTCCTAATAAATACAGTGATTGCATATTCAGTATTTTACGCCCAAATTCCTGGCGCAACGCCGATACGTATATAATAACGACTTCTATTTAACACTATAATTATACATATGTATATAACAACAACAACTCTGGGCAATAACCTGGAGTCAAGTTCAAGGAGATCAATTTCAAACATACCTTTGTCAAGTATAATAGAATTTAGAATGAATTAAAATTTTTAAGCAGATTTTTATCTAGAAGATTTCTATCTCTTTCGACTTTGTAAGACTTAATACAAAAGTTCAAGACATATTTTGAAATATTTAAGAAATGAAATTCTCTAAATAAATCTAGACGCTATTGTTATTTTTTTTAATTTAGAGATTTAAATATTTGAGAAGGCTTTGAAAGTCTTGTTAGTATCTTTTTTATTATATTTTGTATTAATAATAAGAAATGTTTGAGATTTCTACCACAAAATATAACATTAATTTTATAATAAGCACTTTGGATGCAGGTAGCATAGGACCTCATTTTGTGGCGGAACATGAGAGGCCTAAGTCCAAGTGGACAACGATAGGTTTAATGATGATGATGACGATGAATGACTAAGCGCATTAACTATAATACATTAAAATTTTAAAATAATTACAGTTTAATATGCAATAGCTATTACATAAGCCAGTCCATTAAAAACCTAACCCATAGATATAAAATATCATTAAAATGCAAGAATTTTACAACTACTGTTTACCACCACAAGTCCTATGTGCAGTATAGGTCCCATCTCCTTTTTAATTTAAACTTCTTCAATTCCGCCTCTGCGTGTTGAACCATCTCCCCATGTAAGCCTTCTAAGGATTGGGTGTCTTCTCGTGGAAGATGCCTTGAAAATGGCGATACATAATTAATATGGTTTATATGTAGTTTTAATGTACCTACCATATATAATTCCCTGTGGTGACGGAGTAAGAATACAATTCACCATTCCCTATCCTACTTATAGGTGTCATAAATAGGATTTAAGATGGATATAACAGCTATGCAATAGAAGGAAAGTTCGAAATAAAACCCTATACAAACCCGTCTGGCCAGCGTGGTATCTATACGTGGTGGTCAATTGCCCTTCTATTTTGAAGGAGGCTCGAGCCAACAATGGAACGTATTATGAGCTGTGATGATATGAATATTAATAATAATATTGTTATGTTGACTATTATAAATGAGTTTGGAGATAATAACAATGTATTTTCATACCGAGTCCTATTAGGACCTCTTTGTCTGGTCGTGTCCCGCTTGTCCAAGCAAAATGAAAGCAAATTTTTTTCAGTTTTAGTGGACCCTTTGATAATGCTCCTTTTTTAAAAGCTTTTATTTAACTTCTCCTGATAATATGGGATAAATCTTGCGAGTTAAATTGGAACCACTTCCCGTCGTTAGATTATGTTGAAATTTGGTTTAATTACGTAACTTCGGTGACAATGAAGTACCATAGTGGTCTCAAGATGGCGTCGGAAGGTGGCCATAGGAACTCCTAAATTAAACGAGATAAAACCGTCGAGTTTGGACTCGTTTGAATAGTCTTGACAAGCAGCATTTAAATAAATGCTTTTTTTTTAAGTAATTAATATTGTTATTATGTATATACCTTTTTTGGTGTTTGCCGCTGGTGGTGATTCATAACGCACTCTTGAAATTGTAATTTTATTGTTAGGTTGCGAGCGGGTGAGACTTTGTATGTTCGAATAGATTCATAAAATAATCTTAAGATTATTTTATGAATTATTTTATGAATAATTATATGAATAATTATATTTATAATACTTAATTATTAAATAAAGATCCTCTCTTTGTAGCCCTAACCACCGGCAGCTTGATCCTTGTATTGTGGATCCTTGTGGATGTCGTAAAAGACGACTAAGGGATATAATATGCACATAACATCTGTGCAAGAGAAGGAAAACTTGAAATGAAACCCTATACCAACATGTCTGACCAGCATGGTATAGTATGTCAAATTCCCTCCCATTATGGAAAAGGCCCGAGCCCAACAGTGGGACGTATGTGGGCCGCGATGATGATGATGAAGTAAATATCAACTTCTTATTATTTAGTGCATAATTTATACCACAAAAAAGATTATTAAATTAAAAATCAATACAAATCTGTGGCATTAAACTCTATGACATTAAAAATGTATGACGAATACACTTACGGGATATCATCATCATTACAGCTGATATACATCCCACTGTTGGGTTCAAGCGCCGTCCAATATAGGAGGGATATTGACTTTCTATACCGGGATAGTCAGACTGGTTGATGTAGGGTTTTATTTCCAGTTTCTCTTCTCTTGCACAAATGTTATCTGCATATTATTATTATTATCCCTTAGTTCGTTTATATGACACCCCCGTGGGTGCGTATGAAATAAGCTGGTAAATTGTATTCTTAATCTGTCACAACATGAAAAATATTAAAGTACGGGATATAGCAGTCGCTTAAGCTCTTTTAAGTTAATGAACTTATCGTCAAATAAAAAAAAAATGGATTCAGAATTACAAACCCTACCATAAAATTTTCGAATAAAAAAATTATGCATTTTATACGCATAAATTAAAAATTATGACATACATTTACGTGCAATTGTAAAAATTAGGGTTTGCAGTATATTTACAAAAGTATTAATTCATTGAGCGTGTAAAGAGTATGACAAACTAAATTGATCAGTAATATTAGTGCCGCAGAGAATAATCTTTTTACCCGACTATGGACGGTTATGATTTTGTCAGGCTATGTACATATGTACCTATGTATATTTACCTGTTCCCCTCATAGCTCCTCAACTCAACCTTAATATTCCTTGTAACATGTGACATATTATTAGTTTATACTATTTTTTTGTACCATGTAGAACTATAGTTTCACGTATAATTTTGTAAAAGGTTTTTGGCGAGAATGTGAAAATATCGTCTTATACCAAACATTAGTACCTAGTATGTTGTGATGTAATATATAATGATGAATGATATAATGTCAACAAAAAAGGTCACGTGGACTGCCGAATGTAGTGAAACCTATAAACAAATAGTTGTTATTTCTGAATATTGAAATTAATTGTTTGATAATGATATCTGATGTTGCCGCGAGCACTACACATTGTAAATAAAACTACTTTTATGGATTATATCGTGTTGTATTTGATTTATGATTGCCTGACGTTTCGAACACTTTGCAGCATTCATGGCCACGGGCAGACTAAGGTGTCTCACGTCCAACAAGTAATCGTTATTACAGACATTTATAATTATCTACCCAATACAGAAAATTAGTTATAAATTTATTAAATTGTGACCCACATTTTAGTACAAATTTATTGCCAGTGTAAGAAGAAAATGATTCTATATGAAAAAATTATATTGTTTATGGTTCATCATCATCATCATCATCACAGCCCACATACGTCCCACTGATGGGCTCGTATCTCCTCCACAATGGGAGGGAATTTGACCTACTATACCATGCTGGTCAGACATGTTGGTATAGGGTTTCATTTCGAGTTTTCCTTCTCTTGCACAGATGTTATGTGCACATTATATCCCATAGTCGTCTTATACGACATCCACGGGCAAGATAGGGAGTGGTGAATTGCATTCTTACTCCGTCACCACACGGACAATTGTTTATGGTTAGTAATTATTAATTATTAAATTTGTAGCAATTATTGTTACAATTTGTTGATTTAAAACTAACAAAACTAATATACTACCACCGGATCGGAACGCGGCCACACTGAGAAAGATCCGGCAAGAAAACTCTGGGAACATGATGCTAAATTAATATTGATTTTTAATTTTAGATACTTTGCCTTACTAAAAGATTTTTGATTTATAAAATTATCTTTAACTATTATTATTGTGGGTCAAATGTGCTGTGTGGTAGCGGCTTCGAATACTACCAACCCTTGCTTTGCTCGTGGGTGTCGTAAAAGAGGACTAAGAGCCCTAGATTGACCCGGACCAACTCCATCTGGTACCATTTGGCTCAACGATTACATTCCCAAGGAGGGTTGACGTCAGGCATGCGGCCGGTCATAAAAGTCATTGCCGAAACTTTTTGCAATATGTCAAAACAGATGACATATTGCGTCGACCCCAAGTAATTGGGATAAGAGCAAGATGATGATGATTGTGGGTCAAATGACCATGAATGTGAATGACCGTGACCATGAATGCTGCAAAGTGTTCGAAACGTCGGGCAATCATAAATCAAATACAAACGCGATATAATCCGTAAAAGTAGTTTTATTTAATTGTATGACATTAAAATAAAATTTGTAAATGAAATTTTTAACATTTTATTTTATTAGCCGATAAATGTATCGGCATTTATCATGACATTGACATAGATACAGATACAGTGCTTTTTTTTTTTAATGGGTGGGCTATGGTAAGCGCACGCGCGGTCCATGCCGTCCGGGGTGATGAAAGGACGGCGCGCGGGCCCATAACCCACCCGTACCCACGTCACCATGTTTTTGGGCCGACCACCGGAGCAGGTTGACTTGTCGTCAGTGGTCGGCCCGACGGAATACCCTTTCGGGTACCCTCACCTCTCGAAGTTGCCGTCGCGCGGTCAGCCTCTCTGCGGGTGACGGACTAAATTCCCCGGTCCAATCACCAGACAGATACAGTGATAGCGTAAATACGTCACGTGTCCATATTGATGTCAACTTACACTAATTTATTCCCCATAAACAACCTACTTATGAAACTTTTATTTCAATAATATACTCGGAGTCGACACAATACGTACTCTTCTTTCATCATACATATCATAAAATGATTTGGCTATAGTTTTATGACCGGCTGCATGTTTGGCGTCAAAAGAAGGTTCTTAGGTTATTGAGCAGACGGCATCAAATGGAGTTGATCCATAAAGTTCTTATTCGAATTTTATAACACCCACGAGCTAGTATTATTGCTATTATTATTTGTAGCGACTACATAACAATATATCAATCTTAGAATAATAACGTATAGAAGGATACTTAAGCGATCAAAAACATGAAGTCAGAATACTACATGCGCGCAAGCGATTACACACGTACACACGCACAACACTATGCAATAGAGTTGCCTTGGGTACGCTGTGACCTTGTACACTACGGAACGGTCCAGCATAAGGAGCCATCTGGCTCCAATTTAATTGCTTCATTATTTGTACGCCTTCGGAGTTACCTTCTATGAGTTATTATTCTAAGATAGCAGCAATATATTTACTTAGTAGGAATCAATGAACGATATATAATTTTTTGAATTTTGATAAATCAAATTTCATTTTAACAGAAACAGCGAGGAAAGTTAAATGAAATTATTAATATTCATTCCTCGTTCATTCCACAGAAAGTACTCAGAAACGAGATAAGTGAATATTCACGTTTTCATTAATTTGTATGCCTTTAAAATAAGTTGTGAGATTTAGAGTTACCTTGATAAGATCTTATTAAAAGGATGGATTTAAATATTTTTATTGCTTTTTTATTTTCTTTTTTCAACCATATCAACGTCATATTATACGACATAATAAGTAACCTATGTGTTAAGATTGTTAGGATCCCATATAATGGAAGGCTGTTTTTCTTTTTGGGGTGGGTTACGGTCGGCGCACTCATCGCCCGCTCCGTCCGGGGCGACAGAGGGACATAAGCGCGCACTCTCGTAACCCACCCACGACACGTCGCCTTCGTCGTTAGGCCGACCACCGGAGCAGGAGACTTGACGTCAGTGGTCGGCCCGATGGAATACCCCCAGGAGTACCCTCTCCTCGACCGACGTCCCCCCCTTAGGGAGGAGGGTGACGGACTAACTCCCCGGTCCAGTCACCCGCAGCTTCAGCTAGGGCGGCATCAGGCGCAGGTAGTCGCGCCTTTGCCGCCCCAGTCGGTGGCGGATCGCGACGTCGAGGTGGTGATCCACGCGCACGCTCTCCGCCGCCTCCTGCCGCGAGACTACTGCCTTGCAGAAGGCTGCAACCACCTCTCAGTTCGACCTGGCGCTCCAGGGCGATGCTCGACAACGTCAGGTCCGATATAATTGAAGGCTTGAACAAATTGTAATATATACCTACATACCATATGATTATAGGCTACTATTTCAGTTGCTATTAATAGAATATTAATTAATTATAGATAACAGGATGCATTTCTGTGTGATGACGAAGCAAGAATACAATTCACCACCGAAAGGATGGTTAAAACTTACCCGAAGTTGTCTTAAAATACGACTAAAAGACGTGCATATAATATCTAAGTAAAAGAAGGACAACTCGACATAAAACCCTATGCCAATATGTCTGACCAGCACGGTATAATACGTTAATTTTCATTCCACAGTGAAATTTATATGAGCTAAAAAGATAATGATGATTAGTGCGCCTAAAAGTTGTATATTTAATATTAATTATGAGAATTACTTATTTAATACTGGTATGGGTTAAATTATTATTATAAACTAGCAGATCCGGCCACGCGTTGCTGTGGCTAATGTTTTTGTTTTATTACATTTTAGTAAACTATTTAAGTGGAACTGTAGGAGAACATCTGTCATGGAGGTCATCATATTTTTTTACAAGTGGCATCTATGTAAAAAAGTAAGTTAAAATCGTATATGACCCGTTTGTAGGTTTGACATAGCAGCGCCATCTATTAATTAATTACTCAATCCAGTCAACAGATATCGCCATCTGTTAAAATCGTTTGGAGTTAACAGATAATTGTGAATGTCAAATAATAGGTATATATAGGTAATACAAATAATTTGCAATAAAATAATATTGCGACTATAAATTAAGATGTAAGCTATCCTATCTTTCAAGTTGGATATAACTACACACGGTGTGCAAATTTGATTAAAATCGGTTAAGTAGTTTAGGAATCCATCGCGGACAGACAACGTGACACGTAATTTATATATATTAAGATGAATAAATTGATTTATTTAACTTGATTTCCGTGAAGTATGATATAGATAAAGAGTACTGCTTGAGTAATTAATGCAAAGATGATATCTGATAAGTTTGTATACCATAAGAGGACATAATGAGTCGAGCCTATGTAATTAGGATAAGACCAGGGTGATGATTATTATCGCCAATCGAAAGATAGCAACACAAAGTATGCTCTGACAATATTTGTAGCTGCGTATCGATACGCTTGAGTGGTTTAATAGCGAACAACGGTTATAAATAGACAGTCACGAATGAGCACAGGATAATCCACTAGTGGTTCGGGCGGTAAACTACGTCCTCTCAAAAATATCCGCGACGTCCTCGTCATCTTTTTGACGAAGAGGATGATCACGATCACCCAACGAAGGGCCTACACCGATTGTGCAGCGATTACAAATAAAACTCCGCGGTACGTACCAGCCTCGCCGTCGAGATCGGAAACCGCGCCGCGTAATAGTCAATAACTTAAACGTGGCCATGCCCACTTTGCCCTCAGCGATGCCCCGAGCCAAGGTCCATTCCCCACAGGGGAACCTCGGGCGATGTTCGCTTAAATTTCTTAACGGGTTGAGAGCCCTCAGCGCTTTGCTCGACAGCGTCAGGAACTGGGACGCGGTCGCAGTCTTCTGCGAGGCAGTGATGTTGCAGAAGGAGGCGGCGGGTCGCACGCGCGAGGAGCTCAGCCTCGACGAAGCGACTCGCCGCCGGCGACTGGGGCGGCGCAGGCGCGACTACCTGCGCGTCATGCCGCCCTAGCCGAGGCCGAGAGTGACGTGACCGGGGAGTTAGTCCGTCACCCGCCGAGAGGCCGACCGCGTGAGGGAAGACGTCCTCCCCGAGGGGAGGACGTCGGTCGATGAGAGGGTACCCCAAATAGGGGGTATTCCGTCGGGCCGACCACTGATGACAAGTAACCCTGCTCCGGTGGTCGGCCCAACGACGAAGGCAACGTGGTGTTCGGGTGGGTTGCGGGTGTGAGTGCTTACGCCCCTCTGTCACCCCGGCGGAGTGGTGCGAGGAGCGCGCTGACCGCAGCCCACCCCAAAAAAAGTTAAAGCTAAGTTGTGAAAACCATCGGCGGCTAACAGCTATACACACACAAAAAAAAAAAAGAGTTAAGGACATTCGGTGGTCACGCATAGCGCAGTTAAGAAGCAAGCAAGGAAAAAGTGTAATAATTTGGATGTATGCATATTAAGGTTATGTTACTAAGTGGGTATTTATGAAGATGTAATTGTACGGACATATGTGTAACGGATTGTATATAATGCACGGGATTGACGTACTGCTTCTATGATGATGATAAAAAAAATACTATTACAAGTTTAAGGTTACTTGCAGCATCTGTGTTCAACAATATCCTGTATGGATATTAAATTTCCTTAGTGCAAGGTACAAACTAAAAATTACAAAATATCCGTTACACTCAGAATTTACACCACTGCAACATCTTTGCAGTAAAGTAGAACTGATTTGTAATCGTTAAATATATAGAAAACTAGCAAGCCGCCCTCGCTTCACTTCGGTTATAGGTTATAGTCGTTTTACCCGCATATATCCCGTTCCCGTGGGAATACCGGGATAAAATATAGCCTAGTTTACGCCCTGATATTATAGCTTTCCATTGGTGAAAGAATTTTTGAAATTGGTCCAGCCGTTTTGAAGATTACCCGGAACAAACAGACAGACAGACAGAGAGACAAAAATTTTTTAATTGCTATTTTAGGCATAGGTGTCGTGCAAATAACCGTGTGAGCATGAAAAAAACCTATTATTTTGACATTACAAACAGACACTCCAATTTTATTTATTGGTATCGATGTTGATCTATGATTTAATTTCCGTTCCAAGACACTTTCGTTGCATCTTCATTGCCTATCTAAAAATTATGGTAAACGGAAATAATTTTTCGGCTCCTGTAAGAAAGGGGGAGGCAAACAACCATACTTATAACTCTTTCGTGACTGCCATACTACATCCATTTTTAGGGTTCCGCACCCAAAGGGTAAAAGCGCGATCCTATTACTAAGACTTCGCTGTCTGTCCTTCCGTCTGTACCTCAGTCTGTCCGTCCGTCTATCTGTCACCAGGCTGTATCTCAATAACCGCAATAGCTAGACAGCTGAAATTTTTACAAATTATGTATTTCTGTTTCCGCTATAACAACAAATACTAAAAACAAAATAAAATAAATATATAAGGGGGGCTCCCATACAACAAACGCGATTTTTTTTTTTGCCCTTTTTTGCTCAATGGTACGGAACTCTTCCTGCGCGAGTCCAACTCGCACTTGGCCGATTTTATTAATATTGTTAAAAATATATACCCTATATAATTTTACTGCAATAAAAAATATACTGAAATAAAAAAAAAGGTTCACATTTTCTTTGTCAACTAATAGAAGTATCCAACTCAGTAAATCGAATTTCATTTTGTCGATTAAGCTGGATAAGCTTAGATAAAACAAATACAGTCTTCAGGGAGTACCTGAGTGGAATGCGGAAAATCCCTTAATCTTCAAGGACGCATTTTATTTGGCAGTCATCAACTACTTAGCAAATCAAAGAAAAAAGTTGCTTAGTAGAAAATAGTAAATCTATTTCAATAACAGAGACGTACTGAATAATATATTTTCAATTTCAACTATTTATATATTTGATCGTATTGTTTATTAAATCGACATTATATCCCACTGCTGGGCTTGAGCCTACTTCACAATACGAGTAAAATTGGCCTATTATGCCACGCTAATCAGACAGAAGTCCCCGCAATATAAGGATTACTAATCTAGTGCAAGATGTTGTCACTTAAAAAAAGATTCAACAGGAAAGTGGGCAGCAGCTTTTTCCAGGGAAATATATGATATCTCACTGCGATCGCCAATCCATCTGCCAAACGTGGCGATTACGGCATTATCCTTCATATGGCGAAGAGAAATAAACCCTAGTCATTGCAGCTCTACTACCCTAAGGGCTCATTTTGGTGGCGGGCTCAGAAGTGGTGGACCACAGGCTGCGAAGAATATCTAGCAGCAATCCGGCTACTAAATAAAACGACCTTTGGCCTTGGTAGCACACAGCATTTCGACACTCAGGACTAATGAGAAGATCATCAAGCTGGAAGAGATATTGAGCAAAATCTGGCGGAAAATTGTAGGATTATCAGAAACCTGCTCTTCTACGTTGGGCGATTATCCGTCCTAAGGCGGTATAGGGTTTATCGATCGCAAGTCTCTCGTGTACAATGTGGAAAGGATCAAGAGTATGTCAACAAGCGTAAGGTACCATATAGTGTATCCTATATATGTGTGTGTGTGTTTAGTATATAAGTTACATATAAGTACATGTATCTTCTATATAAGCCAACACTTAACAAATAAACCAACAGTTATTATACAGTAGTCAGATCGTATTATTGCATCCCAACGCCCAACCTTACATGGCGACCCTGCCAGGTTTGGTGGAGCGGTTTTGGGTTACAATTCGCGTGCGTGTGACAAATGAACTTTGATCTTAAGTGTGCAGAAAAGTCAAAATAATATTACTGACTGGACGGCTCAGTACTTGCCGAGGTTCGACAGAAATGGTGTCGACAGTTTAACACCGAGAATAATGTTAATACGAAGTTATTTCGAGAAGAGAGTTGAGAGAAGAGAGAGAACTGTTAATAAAAGTCGTAGTCGAGACCCTACAAGATGTTGAAGTGACTCTAAGGTCAAAAATACACCAAATAAGTGACTGTCAAACAAGAAATTAAAACGGAAGACAAAAGTGACGATTTTGCGACTCCCAGTAAAACTACTAATCTGGGTCAAAATCATAACGAGGTAAATGATCTCATTTTAATGTGTTTGCTATAGAGGTCAGCAATGGAATAGCCGAAATGAAAAAATATTCACGTGCTAAATTATGAGACTACCACAAATGACATATATACTACTAGCAACCCGGCCTCGCTTCGCTTCGGTTTCAGTCGCTTAAACCGCCGTAGTTCCTGTTCCCTTGGGAATACCGGGATAAAATATAGCCTATATAGCCGCAGCCCACCCACAAAAAAACAAAAAAAAAGGATAAAATTTTCTTGTGAAATTTAATGATAATGATTCATTAATCCATTCCGTCCATTAATAATTTCCGTGTGGTGACGGAGTAAGAATACAATTCACCACCCCCTATCTTACCCGTGGGTGATCGTACGAGACGACTAAGGGATATAAAACGCATATAACATCTATGCGAGAGAAGGAAAACTCGAAATGAAACCCTATACCAACACGTCTGACCAGCGTGGTATAGTAGGTCAATTACCCATCCATTATGGAGGAGGCCTGAGCCCAACAGTGGGACGTATATGGGCTGAGATGATGATTCATTAATCATTACATACCAAAACCAACTAAATTAACAGAAGAATGACTCATTGCAGGAAGAGACATTTCTTGCTAGTTGTATTAGTGAAACCTGTAAACGGTATGATACCAGCAGATTGTTAAAATTTCGTGTGTTAGTCGAAGAATATAATTATAAAGTGGTATATATGAAAATTCGTGACAATGTAGCTGCAAATGCACTATCATAAGTATAGAAAGTGAGGAATTAAAGGCAATGAATGGGCACATCTTATCTATACGTAAGTAGTCCCCTACTACGAGGACAAATAAGGAAACTTGACAAAGATTTTTTTAATCATATTTCTGTAGCTGATATTCCTAAAAACGATTGAACTGATCACCCAAGAGTCGTAGAAATATTAAAACTACCGAAGGATGACACAGAATTAGTATCTGTAGACGAGGAAGAATGGAAGAAGAAAAACAAATGCGTGTTAGTAGAGCGCGGAGATTAAGCGTATTTGTCGTCAGATCGCGCAATAATTGTGAAACTGTTTTCTCTATCACAGCGTACACGAGCTGTCTCTGTGAGAGAAATGGAATTATTGTTAATGTAGTGTATCCTATATATGTGTGTGTGTGTTTAGTATATAAGTTACATATAAGT
Organism: Lymantria dispar; assembly: GCA_032191425.1. NCBI lineage: Eukaryota > Metazoa > Arthropoda > Insecta > Lepidoptera > Erebidae > Lymantria > Lymantria dispar. The sequence goes on along the minus strand of CM063452.1, from coordinate 20,855,190 downwards.
ACATGTATCTTCTATATAAGCCAACACTTAACAAATAAACCAACAGTTATTATACAGCAGTCAGATCGTATTATTGCATCCCAACGCCCAACCTACAACCAGATCTACTAAGAAGTATTCTTTGAAGGTCATATAGGTTTAACCTCACCGCCCCCCCTCCTCCTGCCTCGGCATACTCCGACGACGAAGTGGAGACCTTTTACGAGGACATCTCGAAAGCCACGCCGCAACGCGTCTAATGAAGTCTACTTTTCGACTTACACCTGTCTACACAATCACTTCCAATGTCTAGATGAGTGCAAATCTCCGAACGATATTATGGACAACAGGTTCGTGGAAACTTGCTTGACGAACCGGCAACTGTTGGGTAAGAAAGGTTCTCAAGTGAGGACCACGTATCGGACGTTGCAGTGTACGAAGCCCCCCGACTAGATGGACCGACGACGTGGTGGAAGTTGCTGGGTATCGTTGAATGCAGGCACCACAGTACCGCACTTTGTGGTGAAATATGAGAGAGGCGCACGTCCAGCAGTGGACGGCGATAGGCTGAATGATGAATGGCATAACAGATTGAATTATGTTCAAAGGTAACTTTTAAAACGGTCATTAACGGAATGAATAAAATCGGCCAAGTGCGATTCGGACTCGCGCACGAAAGGTTCCATAGCATAGACTAGGTAAACAACAGTAGGTACACAAATATATGTATTTTAATTCCTATATTTCACTAAACAATCTAATTTAATATAATATGTCTTACTTGTGAGGTACATTGTGTTTTCAAGCGATTGCCCAGTCAATCTGTTTATTTAAAACATAAAAGACCTTTAATATTGATATGGTCACTATAAGAAGAGGTTAGGTTAATTACGTAATAACTTAAAAATAAAGGTCCCTTAAGCTGAATTAACCGACTTGGTATAAGATGGATCTTACAACTTTTTATGGTAGAAGAACTTGGTTGCGAGGCTTCGTTTTTTACAAGTTTTCTTTCTGATGCCATATCTATTTATTATAATAAAACTCAAAGGCAACAAATTGCATCTTGTTAGAGAAGTAAATTGACGCGATGTACCTTCTTGTTTTTTACGGAGCTAATTGGTAACTCTGGTAGTTAGAAGTTTTCTCTGTCATGTTTTCCTTAGTAAAGCTCTATAGAGCTTAACTAAGGAAGGGCTCTCTGGAGAGCTAAACAAATATTAATCTTATCTTACACTTTGTATTTTTACAGCATAATATTAAATATAATTATGGTCATGAAATATGTAATTAAAATAATTTAATAAGGTTCAATATACATCATGATATTCACGGATATTCTTTATCACCGGTAGCAGGTAATTGCCGTATTAATTTTAAACAAAAGGATGCCCCTAATGTAATTTGCAAATTTCGCAAATTAGCCTTTCATTACAGTAATGACAAGAATTTGCGTCGTTGTTTCATTGCCTTTGGAGTTGTGATCCTTTTTATAGATGTCATCGTCTTTTTCATTTATTCTGACAATTAAAAGGCCGAAAGAATAATAAATAATAAAGAGCAACAAAGCGAATACGTTTTGTGTTCTGCGCGGTTGGTTATTTTATATTTATTTTCGTAAATAATTACGTAGGATACACTGAAAGTATTTCATATGATATTATTAAAACAAGTCGCGCACAAAGCATTATTTTAAAAGTATTTTCCATTGCACTTCAAGCAACTTTTCATTTGATGTAACCATTTTTGAAAACAGGAGGGCCATTCTCTGATAGCACATTTTCCACTCCTTTCGCAAAAGTGACTTTTTTTGGCAAAGAAAAAAAAAACTGTAGCTAGGATTGAACTTTGTGCAAAACGTGTCACAATTCTAAATTTTTGAGTCTAAAAATTATTATATTTTCTTAAGTATATATAAGTACTGGCTGACCCGGCAAACGTTGTTTTGCCATATAAATTATTTTTAGTGATTGTTTTGGTAATTAAATAAAAAATAACTAACATATTGTAAGTGTATGGGGCTGTAGGTTACTTCAAAAGACTTATCTTGTCAATTCCTTTTATATATATATATATATATATATATATATATATATATAACTTCTGTTCCTGTGTTTGAAATTGAACTCCTAAACGGCTGGACCGATTTTGATGATTTTTTGTGGCTGTTCCGATGGATATGAGAATGGTTTAGGTTAATGACAGGAACCAGCTGCGATCGATTTCAAGAAGAATTCGTTTACTATTTTTTTAAATTTGAACAGAACTACGTGTATTGGGTCAGTTAGTTATTAAATATAAATTTTAATTATTTCTCAGCTCATATAAGTCCTACTAGCGAGTTTGAGCGTCCGCCATGATTGGCAGGAAATTAACCTACAACACCACACAGCTGATTAAGATTTTATTAGATTTTCCTTCTCTTACTTTGATGCTATCTATTTACGAGTATATTCCTTAATCAAGTTTAATGATACACACGCAAAAAAGTCCATTTTATTCTTATGCCGTCACCAAATGAGTATGAATGCATATATTAAAAATGTAATTGCTAACCATATTTATTATACTTATAATATAAAATTATTTTTTTTATAATACAACACCCTTTTTTATGACTAGGCTATGGTAAGCGCACACGCCGTCCACTCCGTTCGGGGCAACGAAAGGACGACGTACAGGCCCATAATCCACCAGTACCCACGCCGTCTTCGTCGTTGGGCCGACCACCAGTCCCGAGTTCCTTGTCCTCAGTGGTCGGTCCGACGGAATACCCTTTCGGGTACCCTCACCTCTCGACGTCCCTGAATAATACCTTGCAATAAGGAAATAATACTTAACAGACACAAATCACATCCAGACTTGGAACAATAATTAATTTGTAGATCGCACAATGTATTGTCCTGCGTGGGATTCGAACCCACGACACTGACACAGTAGGTCGGTATCTAAACTACTACGCCATTTGTGCAATCTATCTGTATATACTTATCTATAAAAGAAAGTCGTGTTAGTTACACTATTTATAACTCAAGAACGGCTGTACCGATTTGGCTGAAAATTGGTATAGCTTAGAACCAGGAAACGGACATAGGATATTTTTTATCCCGTCTTTTTTTAAATGGTGTTTACAAGATTTCGCCAATAACTCTTTTATCCCGTTCGATCGCGTTCCCGTGTGACGTGACATACAATTTCAAAAAGAACATTATGTGACGTAGTATAAAAAACTCATTTCATATGTAATAACAAAACGCAAATGACAGCTAAACGTAATTTTGTCTATAGTTACGTATGGTTGAAAATTTTGATAATTATAATTTTGTCAGAAATCAATAACGAGTAATTTGTATTCTTTTTGAATCATCATTAACAATGCCGCGACCAAGACGATAGAATCTTTCCCGACAAAGCTGTACCTAATGGTTCTTCCATTAGAGACTATGTTTTCGTAGAAAATATATTTACGAAAAAAATTATGGCGATGTTCGCCGAGTCAGCTTGTATATAATAATTTAAAGCCTATAGCGTACATAATAGTGTGATATAGAGTATTTTACATTATAATAAGTAGAATTGAAAACCTCGAATAACCGCCGACGCAAAATCATATAAAAAAATATTACGTTCTCTTCAACAGGAATTATCAATTAATTTATCATTCAACTATTACAGGCACGCATGAAACATTTAATCGAGTAATCATTATGCCATTACGACATCTTGGAAAACAGCTGATACTTTTAAACTGCTTCATAGATTTTAATGAACCATAGCTAAGAACCACCGCAAGGCGACTGGCTTTCATATGCAAAAAACCGCATCAAAATCGGTTCATCTGTTTGAGAGCTGCAATAGCACAGACAGACACACACATAGACAGACAGACATCGAATTGAAACTTATAACACCCCTCTTTTTACGTCAGGAATTAAAAATTATTCAAGGATACATTACGAGTTAAAATTAATTTCCATTTCATGCATATTAGATATTAAACGTTTTATAACAAAAATTTGTAATGAGGAAAGAGAGAAATTGCGTAGGTGGATTTCTACACCGCCTACACAAATTCTCTCTTATCTTTCTACCTATTTGTATTTTAATTATGAACGTTCTATGAAAGTTATGTGGGAACCTAATCCTATTACGAAAAAAGATTTAATTTAAAGTATATGTACATCAATTATGTAATGTTCTTGTTGCAGAATATGTTATAAATATTTATTTCAATATTCATTAACTAAATTAGAAGTTTATTCCTATCATTAAAATGTATATAGGGAGGTACCCATATATCTATCAAACTGTCCATATCCAATACTGATGTTTTCAAAGGGAAATATAGCACATGGAAAGCTAATCTTACATACAAACAATAGAGATCTTTACGTTAATTAAACCATCACAATATCAAAAGGCTTTCAAAAGAGGCATCAACCAATTTCCTTGACAAAGGTTTGAAAAAGCTGCCATGATTCAACTGATATTTTAAAAGTCATCCAACTAATGAACATGTAACAATACAGAAGTATTATAAAAATGCCTTTTAAGAAATCACGTTTAAGGATTCCTAATAAGTATAAGTCACAACTCAGGTATAACACTAAACAATTTAATTTAATATAATATGTATTACTTGTGAGCTACATTGTGTTTTCCTGCGATGCCCAAGTCAATCTATTCAAAACATAAAAGATCTTTAATATTGATATAGTTACTATAAGAAATTCTTAGGTTAGATAATTACGCAATAACTTAAGACCGAAGGTCCCTTAAGTAGGGACTGAATTAATTAACCGACTTGGTATTACATGGATCTCACAACTTTTTATGGTAGAAGAACTCAGTTGCGAGGCTTGGTTTTTTTTTTACAAGTTTTGTTTTTGATGGCATTCATGATTTCTGATGTTGCCGATGCTAGTGGTCGATCAAATAACGATAGGGAGGGAGTACGGTAAGTTATGGGTTTCGTCACCCCGGACGGAACGGATGACGTGTGTCCATACCAAAGTCCGCTGAGAAAAAAGTAAAAAATTGCATAAAAAAATGAAATGATTTATTTATTTATTTATATAAGGCTCATCTACGACATAAACACAAACATATGCTAAAAACATTCCAGTGGCTTAAAACTAGTGTTTACATCAATTACAGGCGTGCACAACATTAAGGAATATATTACTATGCGTAAATTAATGTTAGAGATAAAAAGAAAAGTATTAATTTTTTTTTTTATTGCCAACGGTGGTAAACGAGCAAGCAGTACACCTGATGGTAAGTGAAACTGCTGCACATGGACCTTTGCAATACCAGGGGCACAGCTAGGCCGCTGCCTACCGTGAAGGAAATACTCTTCTAAAACCTCGTTTAAAGAAGGACATGTCATAGCGCTCGGGAAACACAGCAGCAGGTAGTTCATTCCAGAGCTTGCACGTACGTGGGAGAAATGATCGCTGGAAACGTACAGTTGAAGACCATAACGTTTCCAGGTGAAAAGGATGAACCCTGCTACGATGTCGAGTGGTACGTTGGTAGAATGGTGACGGTGGTACCAAGTCAAACAGTTCCTTGGAGCACTCCCCGTGAAAGAGTCGGTAGAGTACACAGAGTGACCCAAAGTCTCTCCGCTGCTCCAGCGACTCCAATCTGTCCGTAAGATTGGGATCCCCGACGATTCGAACAGCCCGTCTTTGCAGGGAGTCAAGTGGGTCTAGCTGATATTTGGGCTCACCTGCCCAGAGATGTGAGCAGTACTCCACATGAGGACGAACTTGTGCTTTGTATAGCACAAGACGCTGTCTCGGTGTGAAGTACCACCTGGCTCTATTCAGGACGCCCAGCTTTTTGCTTGCCAATTTGGCTTTGTCCTCCAAATGACTCCCAAACTGGACTGTGCTCGATATTTTGACGCCGAGAATCCCAATACTCTCAAAAATTGGGAGAGTTACTCCTTGGAACTGTGGCGCCATGACAAACGGGTCCTTCTTTGCAGTGAACGCGCAAACTTGTGTCTTTGTGGGGTTGAACTGGACTAGGTTCCGTTCACCCCATTCCGAGGCCCGCCCCAGAGAGCGCTCGACTTCAGACACAAGTTGAACCCTTCTTTCCTGAGTACTCCGAGGGATACTCCGTTGCTCAGTGTACCGCTCATCACCCGTACTGTCATCTACATAGCAACGCATACTCTCGATAGAGAGCATGTCATTGATATGCAGGATAAACAACGTCGGGGAGAGCACCGAACCTTGTGGTACCAGCATTTATGGTCATGGTATCGGAGCAGGAGCCATCTACGACGACTTTTATACTCCGACCATCCAAAAAGCTGGCGATCCAATTACAGAGTCCCTCGGGGATTCCGTATGATGGTAGCTTCGATAGAAGTGCCCTGTGCCAGACCCTATCGAACGCCTTTGCGATATCTAGGCTGAACGCCAGCGCCTCACTCTTGCCCTCTAAGGCCTCTGCCCAACGGTGTGAGAGGTACACAAGAAGATCACCAGCCGACCGACCATGACGAAAGCCGTATTGGCGATCACTGATAAGCTGGCGATCCTCAAGGTACTGCAGAAGCTGGCGGTTTATAATCTTCTCCATTATCTTGGAGAGCAAGGATGTTATCGCAATTGGCCTGTAATTCGATGGGTCAGACCGGTCTCCCTTTTTAGGGATCGGGTGGACATGAGCTACCTTCCACGAAGATGGAACCCTATTAGTAGCGTAGGAAAGTCGGTATAGGCGCGTGAGGATGGGAGTCAATTCAGGGGCGCACGTCTTTAGTACCACTGCAGGGATGCCATCCGGCCCACTCGACTTATGGACGTCTAAAAGCCGCAGCTCCCGCTTAACCGCTCGCTGCGTGATGCGGATTTCGAGCAGTGAGCTTTCACACCGTGGGATGGTAGGTGGTGTGGCAGCTCCGGCATCCAAAGTCGAGTTACACGCAAAGAATTGACCTAGAAGATCGGCCTTCTCCTTTGCGCTGTGGGCCAGACTACCATCATGTTTCTGCAGTGGTGGGAGATTGGGCTGGCAGAAGTTGCCTTGGGCAACCTTGGCGAGCAACCAGAATGCACGACTCCCAGCGGGATAGCTTTGCAATCGCTTGCCAATTCTGGCAACATGTTCCGCCTTGGCTCTGGCAATAGCTTCCTTACTAGATCTGGAGGCGGCGTTAAGTTTCCGCTTCACCTCTTTGGCGTTCGGGTCCTGGCATTTTTTGGCCCTATTCCAGGCCTGATATGCGGACTGTTTCTGGCATGCAGCCGTCCTGCAGGTTTTGTTAAACCAGGGTCGGCTGCGGCCACCGACGGGTAATTTGGTGTTGGGGAAAATAAATTAAATAAAAAATAAATTAATATATTATTAAATATATTTAAAAAAAGTATTATTATGTAATAAATAAAATAACGATTAGAAGTAATTAGAAGGTACCTAAGTAAAATCTAAGAAAAGTAGTTATATAGAAAATAATTTATGTATAATATAAGTAAGATATAAGTAATGGGTAAAAGTTAGCGACTAGAATTTGTAAAACACGCATAATAAAAAATAAAATAAACCATATTTTCTAACTAAAAACAAATGAAGTGAACCTATAAGAAAAATAGCAATAGAACTAATGATAAAAACTTTTTTTAAATCTTGTAGGGTGATCGTGGTAAATACAAGCCCTAAGATTTGCCACCAATTATTATAAGTAGACATTAGTCTCGAGATAGGAGAGTTCATGCCAAGATTAGTTTTACACCTAGGAATATGGAAAAAAGGAATATTCCTATGCCGAGAATTAAGCTTAATGTTAGATCGCTTAGTCTTTTCTTCGATACCCACCACAGGCAAGATAGGGGATGGTGAATTGTTTGTTATTCCGTCATCACACAAAGATTGATTATTTTATCTATTATTTTTATAATATTAAAACCAGATAAATTTCTACATAAATAAAATTATTTTTATGGATTTTATCGCATATATGGTCGTACATGGTCACCATGAGCGCTGTAAGGTGTTCGAAACGTTGGGCAATCAAAAATCAAATAAAAACGTGATAAAATCCGTAAAAAAAAATTTACAAAGAGTAAATACTCGCGTAAACAACTTTTTCGTGCAATCATAAAAGTTTTAACTTTTAAAGAAAATTTACCTTTTGTAGAAATTAGCAGCACTCCACTCCAACCTTTTAATTTTCTATGTAAATATTGAAATCATACATACGTTAGCTATACAACACTAGTGCTTTTATTACACAAGTCTGTATAAACTTAAATACGTGATACACTTTTAGAAGCACCTGTGTTTCGTATCAAACTGCTTGATTAAATTCTATATTGCTTATATATTGTTAAGGGTGATTTATGACGATTCTAAAACTTAATATTGCGGTTATATTACCAATTCCTTGAGGTGATGGAGTAAGAATACAATTCACCACTCCTTATCTTACCCATGGGTGTCGTAAAAGACAGCTAAGGGGTATTATATGCAGATAGGTTATGTAAGAGAGGGAAACCTTAAAATGAAACCCTATATACGCCTAACCAGCGTGGTATAGTAGGTCAATTTGCCTCCCATTGTGAAGAAGACCCGAGCCCAACAATGGGACTTATGTGGGCTGAGAGAAGTTTTCCTTTTTTTGCCTGTGTATTATATATAATATCTATATGTCGTGAAATACGATATCGTATAGTCAATTAAACGACTTATTACTAATGTAGTACTGGCAAACACGGTGGCGCCACTAGATACTATATTGTAATGGCGGCACGCGGACAGAGTTGTCTTGGAGAGTGGGGTTTGTGTGATATTCATTCGTAGTCGGCAAGTCAACCAAGACACTTCTCCAAATCGAAACTGTCAGTTAGCCTCGTTGTGATTTTAAATTTAAATCAGTGTAAATTAGTGTAAGAATACAAGTCAGTTTATTTAATTAGACTTTGACGTTTAATTTGTTTGCTATCATAAAAATGGATCAAGTACCACTGAGCGGTGAGAACGAAGACTCTATCGCTCAGCCATCGCTGACGCCGTCATATATATTATGCGGGTATTCTAATCCGTTAGTCATCTTTTACAACATCCGTGGACAAGAGAGAGGGTGTTGATCTGTATTCTTACTCCGTTATCACACGGAATAAATCCTATCATTATGTTATTTTTATAAGAAATAACTTTCCAACTAAGGCTAACGGAATATGATACTCTCGTAGAATATTTTTCATACCTCGCACTAGCACAAAATTTCAACAGCCATGTAAACTACCAAGCCCATTTTAAGTAAAAGATGTCTAAAAATCAAACTATACTAACATCGACCTATGTAAATCGTCTGGTGGTTTAAAATATAATCTCCACCCCTTATTTTCCCCAAGGTTCTAATATCGGCTGAGGTATCACCCGAGAGTTATTTTTTTGTTTATAAATATCTTTATTAGGTATACATATAACATTTTGGTTCATATAAAATCAATAACATAAGTAAATTTACTCTTTCATATATACATATATATGTATCTACATTCATACATAAAAAAATAGCAGTCACGAGGACTGGCAACAGAAATAAAAAATGTAAAACTATGAACAAATAGTTCATCAGTTTTTATTTCGTAAATACATTAAAAAAATATTATACATACAGACGAATTGAGAACCTCCTCCTTTTTTGAAGTCGGTTAATAATAAACAAATCCATGAATTTCGAAACTGTATCATTACTACATGTAAGTCCCGCAAGCTATCCAAGTTTATTAAAATAATCAAACAAAAACGCCATATCAAAAATGCACAGTACATTAAACTTCTCACTAAATCCATTCAATTTCACTTATAAGATATACACAGCATTATACGTCAGCTGTATAGCTATAGATATATTGCTATAAGCATGTCGGTGACGTGAACGCACGAGATTTTATCCATGCAAAAAGTATCCAAGGCGCACAGCACACTGCGCCTGGGTCACTCATGAGCATGACCATGACTCAAACCCATAAGATTTTCCCCTACCAAAAAGTGCTCAACGCGACTAAAGAAGTTTTCAATACAAAAATATTTTTTAATGAGTGCGGAAAAAGATATACCATCAAAAACAAGACTTGTAAAAAAAGCCAAGCTTCGCAACTGAGTTCTTCTACCATAAAAATTTGTGAGATCCATGTTATACCAAGTCGGTTAACTCATTCAATCCCTGCTTAAGGGACCTTTCTTCTTAAGTTAATACGTAAATAGCTAACCTAACAACTTCTTATAGTGACTATATCAATATTAAAGATCTTTTATGTTTTAAATAAACAGAAAGACTTGGAAATCGCATGAAAACACACCTCACGAGTAATACATATTATATTAAATTGTACTAAACATAGTGCGATTGCCAAGTCAATCTATTTATTTTAAACATTAAAGATCTTTAATATTGATATAGTCACTATAAGAAGTTGTTAGGTTAGCTATTTACGTAATAACTTAAGAAGAAAGGTCCCTTAAGTAGGGACTGAATGAGTTAACCGACTTGGTATAACATGGATCTCACAAATTTTTATGGTAGAAGAACTCAGTTGCGAGGCTTGGCTTTTTTTACAAGTCTTGTTTTTGATGGTATCTCATTTCTTTTTGTAGATAGACCTTCTCATTTGCTTTGCCGGTACCTTCTACTTCTTGAATAATAACAAAAGATTTTCTTAGAGCACACTCTGAAAAATTAGACATCTCTCCTTTCCGCTTGAGTCAATTCTACCTAAACTAAGCGGAGAGTTGTGGAAATAAAGAAATTTGATTGGTTTTTTAAAACACATTTCTAGTCACCTCTCCGCTTTGATGGCAATCGAGCCTCATGATGGCGTTCTTTCTTTAAGGTGAATTTCAGGCAATTTAGTTTGCTTAATAATTTGGGAGATTTTGGTACAATTTCATAAGACACGGGCCCACTCTTGCTTTTTCATTAAGTTGATTGACCATTTTACAAGTTATCTTTGAACATAATTATATCTAGGTATCTGTCTACACCTATTATGCCAATCATCATTCAGCCTATGGCCGTCCACTGTAGAACATAGACCCCCCTCATGCTTCACCATAAAGTGCGGTACTGTGGCACCTGCGTCCAACGACGCTCAATGGTAACAGAGTTGCTATCACTAGAGCTCATTTTTCTTCGCCTTATGAAGAATAATGACGTAGTCGCCACGTTTGGTAGGCGGGTTGATTTCGCAGTGAGATATCATACATTTCCCCGGCGAGAGCTGCTGCCCACTCTCCTTCCTGTTGAATCTTTTTTTTAAATGACAACGCCTTGCACTAAGGAAATAATAATCCTTATATTGTGGGGGACTTTACAAACATATAATTCAACATCGCATCATCATCGCAGGCCTCATATGTCCCACTGTTGGGCTCAGGCCTCCTCCACAATGGGAGGGAATTTTACCCACTATATCATGCTGGTCAGACATGTTGATATAGGGTTTCATATCGAGTTTTCCTTCTCTTGCACAGATGGTATGTGCACATTATATCCCATAGTCGTCTTATACGATATCCACGGGTAAGATAGAGAGTGGTGAATTTTATTCTTACTTCGTCACCATACGGAAAGAACATATAATTAATCGAGACAAATTACATTCAAACTCAGAACAACAATTTGTGGATCGTACAAGGTGTTGTCTTGCTTGGGATTCGAACCCGCGACACTAGCACGGTACGTTGGTATCTTAACCACTACGTCATCTGCGCAGTCTTTAGCCGGTTGTTACGATTCCCATAGAAAAGCAATGTTGTCGACAAATATATTCTTATTTTTTACAAAGTTACATTTCATTAACTGCAAATGTAACTTTGTAATCCTATGTATTTATATGAGTTTACAAAATTATTTATGTAGTTGGTGTATCTCGGAAACTGGATGAAAATTATAATGTTTCATAATTTTTCTTTCATTTATATACTAAACACTAATTGCATTCTAAATTTGAAGCTTCTATATCTGCTAGAAGTGCCACTTTAATATTGATGATCGGTCAGTCAGTCAGTGAGTGACAAAATTACCAAATTTTGACTAGTTATAATTCTTAAACTGTTGGTTCATATTGAATGAAATTTGAAATACACAATGTGTATACAAGGCCTGCTAGGTTACTAAAAATTCAGGTTTCTAGTTTTATTAACAACGAAGTTATAGGGGGTCGAAAATGGCCTGAATGGCTTCGAGAAAAGTATGTTACGGCAGTTTTGCGTTTTGCCCGACTTTTTTCTTTTGCTCGACTTGGCGGGGGCACTGCCGTGCCCCCAGATCATATAGTTCACATTACTACTGTGAGACGTTATTAATAATGAATCATCATCATCATCACAGCCGATATACGTCCCACTGTTGGGCTCGGGCCTCTTCCATAATGGGAGGAAATTTGACCTACTTAACCATGCTGGTCAGACATGTTGGTATAGAGTTTATTTTTGAGTTTTCCTTCTATTCATCATCGCAGCCCACATACGTCCCACTGTTGGGCTCAAGCCTCCTTCACAATGGGAGGGAATTTGACCATGCTGGTCAGACATGTTGGTATAATGTTTCATTTTGAGTTTTTCTTCTCTTGCACAGATGTTATGTGCATATTATATTCCATAGTCGTCTTTTCCGACATCCACGGGCAAGATAGGGTACCACGGCAGTGGTGAATTGTATTCTTACTCCGTCACCACACGGCATCACTTATGAATAGATGAAACGTATTGTCAGCTTTAGTATTACAGCGTCACAAATTAAAAGTATTTGTGATGGAAAAAATATTGAATATTGACCTCTGTAGAGGATAATATTGGTCTCGAAACAAACACCAGCAAGCAAGCAGATACAAATAACCTGTAAGTTTGTGCATCATGTACAATGCTGCACGCAAACGCGCATCTCCAACGACCAGTGTAACGCGTGCTTTGGTCCGCATATCACTAGATAATAGAGGCGTATCTACCGACAAGTCAACAGCTACCGGTGGCACAGGCAGGCGCAGTCATCTATACCTATTCAGCATCGAGGAATAAGTGATGTGGCGTTTGTAATGATGAAAGTATCGATGTATTTTATATTACACTAGCAACCCGCCCTCGCTTCGCTTCGGTTTTAGTCGTTTTACCCGCGTAGTTCCCGTTTCCGTGGGAATACCGGGATAAAATATAGCCTAGTTTACGCCCTAATATCATAGCTTTCCATTGGTGAAAGAATTTTTGAAATCGGTCTAGCCGTTTTGAAGATTACCCGGAACAAACAGACAGACAGACAGACAAAATTTTTTTAATCGCAATTTTAGGCGTAGGTGTCGTGCCAATAACCGTGTGAGCATGACAAAAATCTATTATTTTGACATTACAAACAGACATTCCAATTTTATTTATTGGTATAGATATAGATATGCGTGTAATATATAAATTATGAAATAATTTGTTTTTACTGTTTAAGCTCCTGAATAAATATTAGTTAGGTAAGCCAAATACATAATGAAAAAACGTAAGGTAGGTAATCAGGTATATGGTGGATTTAATTCATCATCATCATCATCTCAGCCCATATACGTCCCACTGTTGGGCTCGGGCCTCCTCCATAATGGAAGGGTAATTGCCCTACTATATCACGCTGGTCAGACGTGTTGGTATAGGGTTTTTCAAGTTTTTCTTCTCTCGCATAGATGTTATATGCATTTTATATCCCTTAGTCGTCTCGTACGATCACCCACGGGTAAGATAGGGGGTGGTGGTGGTGGCTTTAATTGCTTGTACATAATTTAGTATAGTGGAGCACTTGTTACTCTACACGGCACATGCATAGATGATACAGAGACGTTAATGAACAAGGGTCGAGTCCATCGGACCATGGCCCGTCAGATCGTTCGATATGTTATGGTCATATAACACTTTGCTGCATCTATTTAGAAGGCCAGGTGACCAATTGGAGTGTTTGGCATTAAATTCGCTCGTGATTATCGATATATGATTGTCTGTGTTAATAAGTGCATTGAGATCACTTGTATAAATTGACTTATTTGGAGACTGATATGCATTCGGGTTGAGAGCCCTCAGCGCTCACCCACCAGTCCGGGTAAAGTTGTCACAGCCATCTGAGGCTAATAACTAAGTCACACAAAAAAAAAAAACGTCTGATATGCAGATATCAGAATAATTTTACCACTACCAGGCGTTTTTAAAGAGATGCCCACCGCCTTGATTCGTAAAAGGATCAGATTAGCCACAGTTTGTGTCATCTCGCAGGGTTAGGGCCCTGTTGCTTTTATTGGATGTGACTATTAGTTCTCTAGCTAGAGCTGTCTTCTGCTTGGTGACTGGGCCACCTTGAGCTTACTCCATAAATTACCTTTATCTTACCAATGAGGCTCTTGACTGACGGAAATCTCTCCAGATATTTATTCATAGTGTGGTTTTATAGATAACGGGTGATAACCCGTTATCGGGTTATCGATGAGAACCACTGCCCTATGATTGAGCACTGATCTTGACTAGTACGAAGCACAAACAAATATGATGTTGGCGGTCGCACGGCAACTCACGAAACGACTGATGAACCACCCGAGAGTGCAAATTTAATACCAATGTGATCACATTAAAGCACCACAATCGGTATCATATTCTTTTAGATCGCTTTAGAAGTTACAGTTTACATTTTAAATTTGAGACTCAAGTATTACTGCGGATACTAATTTGCTTTTGGTCGTGAGGTACAAAATGACGTCTATTCTTTTTTTATGCTAGGCTATGGTTTTGACATATCCCGTCCAATCTGTTTGGGGCGACGGATGGATAGTATACAGCCCGTAACCTATCGTATTTACTTACTGTTGCCCGTGGGTATCATAAAATATGACAAAGGAATGCGATATGCATTTAATATCTAAGCAAGACAAGGCAAACTCTAAATAATATCCTCTTTTTTTTTTGGGGTCGGGTTGCGGTCGGCGCGCTCCTCGCACCACTCTGTCCGGGACGACAGAGGGGCGTAAGCACGCACACCTAAAACCCACCCACCATGCACGTCGCCTTCGTCGTTGGGCCGACCACCGGAGCAGGGTGACATGACGTCTGTGGTCCTATCCAATACCCCCTATTTGGGGTACTCTCCCATCGACCGACGTCCCCCCCTCGGGGAGGACGTCGGTCTTTCCTCACGCGGTCGGCCTCTCGGCGGGTGACGAACTAATCCCCGGTCACGTCACCCGCGGCCTCGGCTAGGGCGGCCTGAGGCGCAGGTATTCGCGCCTACGCTGCCCCAGTCGTTGGCCGCGGATCGCCTCATCGAGCCTTCGAAATCGCTTTCGATCCGCCGAAATAAAATCCTCTGCCAACCCGTCTGACCAGCGTGGTATTGTAGATTTCCTTTCTAATTAAGGAGACTTGATGCTGCTAAGCATCATAAATATGAGTCTATATCTATATATAGGAGCAGGTTGACTGACTCATATCGGGCCGAAACTACTACAGCTAGAAACATGAATTTTCTTTTTCTGTCGTAGAGACCTATTAAGATGGGATTTTACGAAATTCATCTCCAAAGGGGGTGAAACGAAGTGGCAAAATCAGATGTATTTGATCAAGGTATATGTAGAGCTCTTAGTTGTCTTTTACGAAATCCAGGAGGAATCCAAAATAAAAACTTAATTGCGTTAGAAAAATGATTAGGTACTAATACATGAGCCTATTTCTATTGAAAATCCATACCACTTTTGGCCATTGCCTACCGTCTCTTTACGTCTTTAGTATTTACAATAGCCGTTTATCTACTACTACTTTCTATGTGGTGACGAAGTAAGAATATAATTCGCCAGCCCCTTTCAACAAAAACTTGTAACAACCCGTCTCACGAGCGTGGTATAGCCTACCATCATACCTCTCATAAAAAGACCTATCTTTTTGCCTCCCATTGTAGAGGAGGCTCAAGTCCAGCAGTGGGACGTATATGAGATGAGCTGTGATGATGATAATTTATCTACTACACATGTTTTGTTGTGCGAATGCAGAATTGGATATTAAAATCTAATACGAAAATACAGGCATAAAAATATGACATAAAATGTATCTAAATATACGTAAGTCTTTAACTTAATAATAATTATAATTGCTGAGTAAGTTTTGATATGAATATCGTAAGAAAAATATATTTATTTGTATTGGATAAGTCCTGTTGTTGTACTAGGGCCTCTTCTACAATAGGAATAGGGTTTTATATCTAGTTTTCTTTCTCTTGCCTTGATATTACCTACGTACATATCTTAGTAGACACATCTCTTAGTGTTCTTTTATGGCACCAATGTGAAAGAAATGGATGGATGGTTAATTTTATTGTCACTCCGTAATGATTTTACATTACTATCTTTAAATATTTTTATTGTGACTACACAGTGATTACACAAACCACTTAGGAGCGTGCTTGTTGCATCTATCAACCACGGTTCCAAACTCCATGACTGAAGTCCTCAACCGAGAAATCAAACCACGGCTTATGTTTCAATAGTCGCATGATTACATCACTAAATCAAAGAAATATTGTTATATATACCGCATTATAATATCTTGAGCTTCACAAATATCTCGCTTCTACTAATCCTTTACGCGCTGTGAACGTTTCGATGAATATAAATGATATGCATAGCGGATTGAATAAGTAATCTTATTACCGTAATCTTTGTATATATAATCAGAAGATAGAATTACTATTCTAATTGCGAATAATTTTCTTATTTTACGATGTCATGTCATTATAAGTCCACAAATATTACATTACCATAGAATATTGACGTTAGGCAGAGAGCCAGTCATAAAATTTAGCTAAATCGCAATTAAGTATGTTTTGGTAATTAAGGTTAATCAGTGTTATAGAAAGACATACTGTACCATCCGCCTATAAATGGAAAAGAACGTAGGAAGACGAGGAAAGTTTTATTCGAAGTTTTTTTTCTAAAATCTTCTTGTTTCCTTCATATATGTACATCATACTAATAGGCACATTTCCTCTAGAATGGGATAAAATAATCTTAATTATAATTTAATTTTAAAATGATTAGCAATAGACTGGGAAATAAACTTTATAGGGTCTACTTAAAGCTCAAAAGTGTTGGTCATAGCCAAACTATTTTACAGTGTATATTAGAAAATACTTGAATAGTAGAAAAATTCTTCCCATTGAAAGAGGATTACAAGCTTATTAGTGAGACCATACGAGTCATCATCATCATCACCACTTATATTCGTCTCACCGCCGGGCTCGGGCCTTCTCCGTAACGGGAGGGAACTTGCTATGCTAGTATAAGTTTTCTTTAGGGTCTTCCTTGTCTTGTATTTATGTTATATGCATATTATATCCCTTCGTCATCTTATACGACACCCACGGACAAGATAAGGGGTGAATTCTTAATTCGTCACCGCACAGAAGATTGACGAAGTGAAATTCACTCGTCTTCTTACAAAGATTAAAACTTAATACATTATAATAAAATAATAAAACATAGATCTCCTTATTTCTGAATTTTCTAGTAACAATATTACAAAAATACAATAAAAATAAGATTGACATTCGTTAACGTTATTAAAGACTTCAATGTTAAATGTGTCATGTTGTCAGTTATGGAACTCGTAAAAGTCAACCGAGGGCAATGGTTTGTGTCGTTGTATTCTGCCACAAAACAAGATTATGAATATACGCAACAAGCTCATCTCACGTGAGAAAATGTAATATAATATGTTACAATAGAGAAACCAACTTTTGTACGACACCTACGCACGTTAGAGCAGAAAACCTAATCGCTATTTGACTTTAAGCTTCTTTGTGAGAGCAACATTTATGGACCACGTTTTTGTACTATAAGTCATCGTCAGTAGCCTATGGGTTCTATCTATAATATTATGGCATTTTCATATACAGGTTTAAAAAGAGGACTTTCCTCACGGTAGATAGCTTCGTGATACTTCTGGTATTGCAAAGCTGCATGTGAGGCAGTAGCACTTACCATCACATGTGCTGCTTGCTCGTTTGCCACGTTTTTTGAATATAAATTACTTCTTATCCAAATAAACCATATGTAAGGGCGGCAAATTTATGGTGCAAACTGGCTATTAGACATTACTAATCTGCTGAAGCTTAGGGTTTCCTTAAAGATAATTGGTACTAATAAGTTACCAATTCTTTTGGTCTAGAACGGGTCTATTCTATCTATCTATCTATATATATATATATATATATATATATACATATATATATATATATATATATATATATATATATATATATATATATATATATATATATATATATATATATATATATATATATATATATATATCTATCTATATACTCACGATATTTTTATCTAAAATTTTAAACTTTGTTGTGCAAATAATATAGCCACAATATTTTATAATATTCATACCACGAACTATTTATATTATACCGTAACAAAGTAAACACAATACGGAGAAAAGGAAAATAAAACACATGAAAAAAGACCTCAGAGAGCTGGTCAACCTACTTTCTGCGGATGACAGTTTTATGTTCAAACGTAGTAGAGGCTATATAGTGTTACGTTCTATGGACCAGGTATTCCAAGTATTTATTATATCGCTATATACCTGTTTAAATAAGTAATATATATATAAGTTTCAGATTATTATAATAAGTATGGGCTTGACAGAGGTTAATGTTGAAATTTTAATGAACTTGTATGTTATAGTAAATTATTTATCATCATTATCATCTCAGCCCACATAAATTCCACTGTCTTTTTTTTTTTTTTGTTTGGGTTGCGGTCAGCGCTCCTCGCACCTCGTCCGGGGCGACAGAGGGGCGTAAGCACACACACCCACAATCCACCCACGATGCACGTCGCCTTCATCCCCCCCTCGGGGAGGACGTCGGTCTTTCCTCACGCGGTCCACATAAATTCCAATGTGGAAATAGACCTACTATATCACACTAGGTAGATGTGTTGGAATAGGCTTTATGTTAAGTGTTCGTTCTCTTGCATATCTCATGCCTTAGTCGCCTTTACGCCTCTTGCCCTTGAAGAGCAGGGAATTGTATTCTTACTTGGTGACACATGGAAAATAAATGATTACTGAAAAAATTTCAACAAGAACCATTTAGTAGTTAAGGATACGGTGCATAAAGGATTACTGTTTACTTTCTATATAAATTGTGTGATAATTTATGGACTTCTTTGACCAAATCGTTGCATATATTATACGTATTAGATTATGCATAGAGATTTTAAAAAAGATTGCATAAAATAGCTTTTGCATGATGCTCAAGGTTTATTATGCTGCTTGATGTTTATTATCCGGAATAAGAATAAAATTCACCACTCCTTATCTTGCCCTTGTAAAGGACGACTAAAGGATATAATGCGCATTTAACATCTATTTTTTTTTTTGTGGAGCATTTAACATCTATGCCAGAGAAAGAAAACTCGAAATAAAACCATATACCAACCTATCTGATCAGCATGATATATTGAAGTCAATCTCCTTTCTATGGTGGAGAAGGCCCGAACCCAACAGTGGGCCGTATATGAGCCGAGATGATGATGCTTAAAGGTGCACACAGCGAAACATAAAAAATGGTAACTGTATTTTTGGTATCAGTATTAAGTAATAATGATTTCTCTCATACTACTACTCATATTTATAGCCAACACGTTCTTGGTACATTTTCGCGGCAATTTAGACTATTATATCACAAAGGTTACATAAGCTTCATATTACTAATACAACCGCGAGGTTGTATTAGATTTCTATATTTTCAGTGATCATGGTCACGGGTCTTCTTGTAACCATATAGACAATATGTGTATTGGTATTCCAATGTTTGATACTCGTAGAAATCATTACAGAGTTATATTTTGAAAATACAATTTACTTCTTCTTTTTCAGTCAAAAAATATAATTTAATTAATTCAATGAGAACAAGAGGTTATGGTCGTTACCATATATCTATTACACAAGTTTTTAAGAACATTTTAATCTAAATTTAAGCTTTTTGGTATAGTGTCAACGTTTTAATTCATTACGTTAATGTTGTAAGTAATGATTAATAGCTACTGAGTAATTAATAAGCCATTACAATATTCAAACAAAGTGTTTCAGAATCATCTACGATTAATTCTCTAGACTGAGTAAGGCTATGGATGTGCACAGACATAATTTCTCTCTCCAAGTTTCAAGCCAATTAAATTTCCATTTTACTTAGTAAGTGATCAAAGTTGCTCAATTCTGAAATGTACACACTGCATCGAAAATCTATATCGTATAAATTTATTAGCATAGTTCATACATATTGCAGAAATATGTGATTATGAATACAGATAGTTATAATTTTTGTCGTTCTTACAAACTATTAGCAAAAATCCAGTTATTAGTAATGATTTTGCATTGTTTATTTACGATGTATTAGCAAAATACATTTTAATGTGCTTTACACACTGACGTTTCCTTTCCAATGGACACCCATTGTCGTAGAGAATTATTAACGGATATAATCGCTACAAAGAACATTTGAAATCAAAGCCTAACCTGTAGCCCGTTTGAGTAGTGTGGTATACCAAACTTCGTTCTATTACAGAAGAGCCATACATAGGGTTGCAACCATACATTATAATAAACTAGCAACTCGCTCGTTTCAGTCGCCTTACCCGCGTAGTTACCGTTCTCGTGGGAAGACCGGGATAAAATGTAGCCTATGTTACTCCCTGATATTACAGCTTCCCATTTGTGAAAGAATTTTTAAAATCGGTCCAGTAGTTTTGGAGCCTATTCGTTAGAAACATACATACAAACCTCTCCTCTTTATAATATTAGTATAGACTATTTTACTTTATTTTTGATCATTATACTTTTTGCTTTTGCATACCAATAAAGTATATGAAAGTACTTTATTTTTCGACGTTTACTGTGATGTGTAAAACAAAACCCTCATTATGGGCACTTAACTAGTTGACATGAGTGAAAACGGACGATGGAAACTATTTATAATTACTGAATAAAATATTACATGTCAGATGTGGTGTGAATCAGACTTTATATGTGCTAAAAGCACACAAAAATATGTTTTTAAGGCAATAAAAACATTAAATTTGAAAAGAATTTATTTTCTTCCAAATACTTTTTTTTCCTATACAAATATATATAAAAGTATAAACTGTTATACTTTTTTTGTCAAAAAAGTTGGCAACCCTAGCTATATCTATACCAATAAATAAAATTAGAATGTCTGTTTGTAATGTCAAAATAATAGGCTTTTTTCATGCTCACACGGTTATTTGCACGACACCTATGCCTAAAATAGCAATTAAAAAATTTTTGTCTGTCTGTCTGTCTCTTTGTTCCGGGTAATCTTCAAAACGACAGGACCGATTTCAAAAATTCTTTCACCAATGGAAAGCTATAATATCAGGGCGTAAACTAAGCTATATTTTATCTCAGTATTCCCACGAGAACGGGAACTACGCGGGTAAAACGACTATAACCTATAACCGAAGCGAAGCTAGGGCGGGTTGCTAGTATAACAATAAAACAGGACTACAAACTAATAGAATGGTAAAGAAGAAATTTAAGATATTAAGCATTACAAATTTTTAAAATTTACAGGGAATTTTATACTGGAACAGAAGCCGTTGAATTTAAATGTCTTTGGCATTAAACTCCGATCCGATCCATTCGAACAACATTTATTAATAAGAAAAATATAATATAGACAAAGAGAGAAATTTATCTAATGTCGCACGTACTTTGATACATCCCGTTATACAAATAACCCGAAAACTTTCCAAAAGTAAAGCCTTGAACAAAAACTAACAGTAATAAAATAAATAGTATTCAATAAAATCAACAGAAACGTATGTTAATACGCTATTTTATTTTCTTATAATTTTGCGATGTGATGACGGACTTGGAATACATTTTTTTATTTATTTATTTATTTATTTTCGAATAGAAAACTTCTTTAGGAGCGCAAATAAAATGCATACTTTACTTTTTGGGAATCGATTGAGACTGAACCGTCACGATCGGCTATGTAACGCTCGTTCAAGTAAAATCGGCTCTCGTTGAATGAAGAAGCAATCAGTTAGAGCAAAAATTTATGAGAGTACTTTATACACAATTATAATTATTTAGGAGTATTTTGTATATGTTATTACTTTATGAATATAAACAGTTGTATTTCTTATTAGTAATTTTGTCTTGACTAAGTTTTCACTTATGTCGTGCGGTCTTGAAGCACACTAAATTTTTGAAGTGATAACTTCTTATGGGAGGGTAGACCGCTTCGTTACGTAACGCGTTACGGCGCCATTATGCCTGGCTACCCTTTCTCTCATGCATAACGCAGCGCTAGGCTCCTTCCTCCTCTATTACTCTAACTCCCAGCGCAAGCGGTATTAAAAAAATATATTCATCCATCCATCCAACCATCAAAAAATATATTATGATATTATATTATATAATCTTATATTCATATTTCCATCCATCCATCCATCAGCCTACAGATGTCCACTGCTGGACATAGGCCTCTCCACGAGAATGCCACTCGGCCTGGTCCTGCGCCACTTGTATCCAACGGTTCCCTGCGACTTTGATAATATCGTCAGTCCACCTAGTGGGGGAGTCATCTTAACTCCATTAACCCAATAATTCAATTCACTGTAGAACTGGAGTCAATATAATATATAACTCTTTAACCTTCTTACATATTTTGGTTATTCGTAAACCTAACAACACCTTGTGTATCGTAAGGCAACACGTATGTGTTGTGGCTGAGAAGCTGCAGCATGTCAAGCAGGTTCTACATGCAAACAAGCTGCAAGTTCCTCGTCCCCGTCGCAGAGACCGCGTGAAATCACCCACAATTGAGCAACTACCTACAGTATTACCTTATGTTAAAGGAGTCACTGACAAGATTGAATACATCCTGGAACGGTCTTTCATTAAAACTTATATTAAGCCACTGCAGGGGATTAGTAAATTCTTACCACCTGTCAAGTGTCAGATCCCTACAAGTAGCAGTAGTTTATAAACTTGACTGTGACTGTGGTCTCTCTTATATTGGGCAAATAAAGAGATCCATAAGAACTCGGATCTAAGAACACACAGCCAATGTGAAGCGCCGCCGTCACACTAGGTCTGAGGACTGTGAATATAGTTAGGACCGTGCCCGCCATAACATCAGGTTTGATAAACCACAAATCCTCGCAAAAGAACATCAACGCCTGCCAAAAATGGTACGCGAAGCTAGTGAGATCAAAAAACACAAAAATTTCGATAGAGATGATGGATGGGTGTTACTATCAAACTGGGATCCTGTTATTAACATAATTAAAAATAAATCCTAAAATACTACCCCAAGACTGCATGACACCGTGAGCACTTATTGTATAAATTTGACCCACAATAATAATAGTTAAAGATAATTTTATAAATCAATATCTCTTAGTAAGATAAAGAAAGCCGCCTTAAAAATTAATATTAATTTAACATCATGTCCCCTGAGTTTTTTTGCCGGATCTTTCTCAGTGTGGCCGATCCGATGGTAGTATTCTAGATTGTTAGGTTTTAAACATAATTACTACTAATTTTAACGTTAAATAATTACTAAACATAAACAATATAATTTATTCATATAGAATCATTTTTTTCTTACACTGGCAATAAATTTGTATGAAAATGTAGGTCAATATTTAATAACTAATTATCTGTATCGGGTAGATAATTATAAATGTCTGTAATAACGATGACTTGTTGGACGTGAGACATCTTAGTCCGCCCGTGACATTGAACGCTGCAGAGTGTTCGAAACGTCGGGCAATCAAGAATCAAATACAAAAGCGATAAAATCCGTAGTTTTATTTAAAAAGTATAATACTCGCGTAAACATCAGAAATCATTAAATAAGCTTCCCTTGCATTATAATAGGTACTAATATACATCAAATTCTCAAGTTAACCCGGCGTGTGTACACTATATTTTTCGGTGCACGGTGTGTATACTGGGTATTTTAGGGAATAGTCAAGTTTACAAGGTTTTGTAGGCTTCCAAAAATCTGAAAAAATTCAGGGTTACTTATTTAAGTTTCTACTACACGACCCAGCAGCTGCCGAACTCAAAAGTTTAAAACCGGTGTTAAAAAAATGAAATAATCGTCTAAAAAGTGGGAAAAACGGAGTTTTGTTACAAAATTCGTAACTCTACAACAAACAAATATAAAAAAAAACGGCTCTAGGGTTTTGTAGCTTAGACTATGAGCGTTCAAAAGAATATACTGTTTATTATATTTATACTTCGATTATATTTATACTACTGTGTATTATACTTCGAAAATACTGACGCGGTGTGTACACTGACCCTTTCAGAGAACGGCAACGACTTTCACTCACTGGCGTTCCTAGGTAAACTGTCGAAACCGGCGGTCCCTTAGTCATTTAGTCCCTACTACTACCTAGATTTTTTAGGGAGGAGAATCGGAGCCTGCCATCTATCGGCAAGAAAGAATTTTGACTTCGAAATTTCAACTGTTCCTATAAAGTCCCAGTGTACACACGCCAGGTTAAAGAATTTCCATATCAAATAGTTCAACTTAGACTGGTTAGTTTAAATTATCACTTCTGTCAGGCGTCCCGAGACGCACACATTTTTTCTTATTAAGGAAATTTATAATACATTTGTATCACGACATTCACCCTACTCGCATGTACGTATCATCAAAAACTACTGAAAGACGTAAGTCTTGTGAACTATGTTCAAATGGCAAACTTAAGCATATCACTCCACTAGCATGACATAGTCGGCCAATTTTTCTCCAATTATTAATACGTTGAACGCCATGGGGGACACATGTTAGGCGACATTTTATATAGTCTAACAGTTCGATGAATACGAGTCCAGAATTTTCAATTATAATTACGAATAGTCTTTTATGTCGGACGCATTTCAGTGTACAGTGTGCCACTATTTACTTATTTGCCCGTGACAGTCATAGAAACCGGGTGAGGGAGTACAAGGGGAATGAACAGTAGCACTCTTCTGCGGGTTTCCCAATAATGCCAACTGCAATCGCCAATCCGCCCGCCAAATATGGTGATTATGACATTATACTTCTTTATACGGTAACCCATTTCTTTTTTGGCGTCAGGTCATGGTGCACGCACACTGCCCGATCCCTCCAGGGGGACGAAGGGTGCAGTAAACGATCCTATGATTAGGCGGGGGCGTACCTCTCACTTGCCTCAAGAAGACAGACCACCGATACACGACCTTCTCATTAGTTGTCACGAGGGAACCCATAGTTGATGAATGGATGGATACCCTGTGAAACAACGGAATACGCATACGATTTTGCTTGCAACTCTTGCTTACCGTGAAAGTCGTAAAAATCGGCTAAGAGTTCAATACGAGAACGGAAAGCAGCTCTCTGCTAAAAAACGTGTAACAACTTCTGCAATCACTAACCCCTACCTTGCTGAGCGTGGCGATAACGCCATTATCCCCTCTTATGATTCTCATGAACAAAAATGTTATATTCAATTTTTGTGTCTGCCTTTATTTTAAAAAGTTTACTAAGCGTATGTATATACATACTCATTTCCTGTTACTAATAACATTGGTATACAGGGGGTTATTAATTCTATAATGTGTAGGTACCCCAAGCCTTGTCATAAACAAGCTCATAACCGAGTTTCCCCAAGTACGCTTAATAAGGCGAAAACATTATTAGGTAAACAACATTATGTAAGGTCATCCGTGCTTATACATAACTGTATATATATGTCAAAAGTAACTTGCATAAAATAAGTTGTAACATTAAATATTACTCTTATTCACTTCCTCGTTTTTAGTAGTTTTTCTTTAGAATATCATTATTCAATAGTTAGTCGAGCAGATATTTCTTCCGCCCGTAAAAGTTTATGTTCTGAGTTTGAACTCTTTTTAACCTCCCTCGAATTTCTTTCTGTTTTATTTCTTTTCATTAATGATAAATACAGACCAGTTTCTAGTATCCAGTGTCCAGTATTTTATTTATTTGAACACTTAGGCAACTGGGCCTAGGTGTTTAAATAAGTACGATACTAGCTTCAATTAATAGTGATGCTAGTCCATCCACCAATCTATTGATGTCTACTGTTGGACATAGTCATCCCAAAGGTGGGAAATACAATAATATTTCGCAAACAAATTCAGCTTTTGTATGGTTTCTTTTTGTAAGCTCTGACATATCTCTCGTATTGTACTGTTATACTTTTTGTAACTATAAATCGTTCTATTCATTAGCCTATTAGTTAATTCTGCTTCAAGTCTCCAGCTATACTGAGCAATAATGTTTTTCTTTTCTAAATAAATATGTTTTTTTTTTTTTTTTGGGTGGGTCGCGGTCGGCCCGCCTCCGCACCACTCCGTCCGGGGTGACAGAGGGGCTTAAGCACGCAACTCCCGCAACCCACCCGAAAACCACCTCGCCTTCGTCATTGGGCCGACCACCGGAGCAGGTTTACTTGTCATCAGTGGTCGGCCCGACGGAATACCCCCTACGCGGGGTACCCTCCCATCGACCGACGTCCCCCCCTCGGGGAGGACGTCGGTCTTTCCTCACGCGGTCGGCCTCTCGGCGGGCGACGGACTAATCCCCGGTCACGTCACCCGCGGCCTCGGCTAGGGCGGCATGAGGCGCAGATAGTTGCGCCTGCGCCGCCCCAGTCGCCGGCGGCGGATCTCCTCATCGAGGCTGCGCTCCACGCGCAGACGATCCTAAATAAATATGTTGCCGGTTCCAATGAGATTAAAATTATTGGCCGAAACTTTCGAAGAGCCATATCTCGGAGTGTTAAACGGAAACCATACACTGACTTATAGAAGTTCATCATTATCATCATCGCAGCCCACATACGTCCCACTGTTGAGCTCGGGCCTCCTCCACAATGGAAGGGACTTTAACCTACTATACCATGCTGGTCAGACATTTTGATATAGGGTTTCATTTCGAGTCTTCCTTCTCTTGCACAGATGTTATGTGCATATTATATCCCATAGTCGTCTTTTACGACATCCACGGGCAAGGTAGTGATGAATTGGATTCTTACGCCGCCACCACACGGAAAACACAGAAGTTACAGTGATGAAAATGTGAAGTGATAGGGATTAGTTCTAATAAAAAAAAGATTCGTACAATAGAGTGGTGTTGACGTATTGTATTATTAACCTGGGCACTTAAAATCTGCTGAAAAGGAGAAAATAGATGTCCTGCGTTTGGCAATTTTGGACCTATACTGTTTTTTAACTGTTTCTTTGAGCTGGCCTACAAATACCTGAAATAGACCTACTATGCAACGCTGGTCAGACTAGTTTTTATGTGTTTAAATTTCAGCATATTCTTTTGTTACATAGGTATTACCTGCATGAACTATATATAGTCTTTTTTATAATAATCACCAGCGTGTTATGTAAATCTATGCAATTATACTATGTTTGTTTTCACCCTCATTTATTTTGACACTAATTCAATTCAGCTTTTCTTATTTATACTTGGCTACCGTAAATATATGTAAAGGAAAATTGTAAATTCGACTGGTCTCGCTCACTTAGCTAATACAATCCCGGAAACTGTCTGACTCAATTTCCGTGCGTACGTAGTAGAAATCTCTGGCTACACTTCAACTTTCGCGTACATATATACATATAAATTTCGATTATACGTAATCTACCCAGATAAAATACATCTATATATAAAATTGTAACAGATATATGTATAGTGGATCTTTATTAGGGCAAGAGTAACTAACTAAAATAACATTTTTTTTTCTTTTGGAATTTCTGTATGTGTAATGTGTATGTTTTGTACACGCTTCATGTGATGTCCCACGTTAAAACTACTGAATGGAATTGAATACAATACTCATCTACATATATATCGCTGCTTTGCTAGAATATCGGAGCAACTCAAAATTATGTAAAATTGAATATTGTGTGCCAAATGATCCTTGATATCTAAAATCCTTGAAATTTTACCGTAAATTGAGGAATTTTCCATTATTCAGCATAGTCACAACCTCAATACATCATTTCAATATTATGGTGTACACTAAAACATTTATAAAAACAATTTAAAAATGCCCTTCTCTAAAATCAGTCATTTTGATTTGTGTTACTATTCTTGCAAAGCAGCGATATGTTTAGCACCTAAAAATAATATTAATTTGTCGATACAGCAGTTAAAAAAATTACAATAAATCTCAAAGTAACATATATCTAAGTAATCAACGTAAATAAAATAATGGACACAGCTAGATATCACTAATATTATATATACAAATGTGAATTGGTTTTGTTTGCTTGATGATATGATAATTGATTGAATCAGATGATGCATGGCAGAAATCCGTTATTATTCTGAAATGGAAGGAAGGAAGGGAGACCTACCACTTTCCCACGGTAATCAATATACCGCACACCACAATAGAAGGAATTACGGAATAGGATTAAGGTGGACTAGGAAATAAGGAAATCTTACTCTCACGTGATATTCACCTTCCATAACATCAACTTGCAATTTGCCGCAGAACTTCGAATATATATTTGCATCTAAACGAGGCATCCTCAGGTCAGTTTGGCTTCAAATGCATCGTGGTGAGTCTCCCATCCTTCCTTCCATTTCAGAATGATTTGTTATGCTTTCACGGCTTAACTATTCAACCAATTATTACGATTTTTTTTACTGACAATGTTACAGATCGGATAATGAAAACTCAAAATAAAACCCTATTTTTAATACGCTTTTATTAGCTTCAGACGTATGTATATTAGTATGTAACGGAATCTTTGAACATGATTTTGACCCCCTTCAAAACGTCGGATTAACTCAAAATTTGCATACTTATTAAGGACCGATGACAATTCAATATTTTAAACAGTTTGACCCGTTATCCATACTAGGATAATCAGGATTAGCGAAAATTCAACTAAAAATAAAAATAAATAATAGTTAAAAAGAACTAAAAAAATACGCTTTGAAAGAAAATCCAACTAAAAATAGACAATAAATTTTTAAAAATTTGAATTAAGAATTAGTGTAAATAATGAAAAAAAAAATTATTGTAAAAAAAGCGTGGGGTACTTTTTAAGATATTATCAAAATGATAATCCTTCTACTCATATCTGTCAATAAAATATTTATAACTATTGACAACAATTTAACAACAATAAAAAATATTTTTCTCTTATATATACTATTCTTAATTAAAATTTTTAAAAACTTATTTTCTATTTTTAGTTGGATTTTCTTTAAAAGCGTATTTTTTTAGTTTTTTTTTTATATATTATTTATTCTATTTATACCCAATTCTTCTATTTTAAACGAGCTTGAGTCTTACAGTGGGATGTATATGAGATAATAATGATGATGTTATACATTTTAGCGCATTTAATTTATTATAATATCCCAACATTTGAATTTTTTTAAAACAGGTATGTTAACGATAAGGCTTATATAATTAACCCGATTAGGTAGTAATGAAGGAAAAGAATTGCACAGCTTAACTTTTACAACTTTATTCAGCAAGATAGACAAATAGAGTGAGTGACGTTCAAAATGTAGCGATCACAGACCCTATTATTATAATAAATGCTTGATATAAAGATTGCAGCAATACAATATACTAATTTTGGTCATTATTTTAAAATAATTAAAATTATTAAAATAATACATATAAAAACAAGTAATGTCGTTACAAGGCCTGAACAAGGCATAACTTTTTTAAAAATTACCACTATATTATGAGGATGACCTCATAGTTCACATACGTCTCTGCCGAGCTCGATCCTCATCCATAATGGAGGAGAAATTGACTTCCTACACTGGTCAAACGGATTGGTACAAAGTATTATTTCGAGTTTTTCGTCTCAAGTAAAGAAATACGTATTTATTTCTACTATTGGTCGTCGAGTGGTCGAAATTTGGCCATAATTCATTTATGTAAATTAATTTTTCTGCTACACAATTTTCTTTTAATTTTGTTAATGTATAATTGTATATTTAACAATCTGTATTTCACTAATAACTAATATAAAACTACAAATGTCTATTATATTTTCATTATAATTATGATAGTTTGACATTCAATTCGACCAGAGATTTTAACCGTAAACAAAACTGTATAAGCGTTGGTGTGTGTGTGTATAGCGATTGCATGGTAAAGTGCGCAATGCCTTTATTAATGAATTTAATGTATTTTTAATTAATTATTATATGAAATTTCAGTTTATGCACTTCTCCTCATTATATACTTCAACTGTGTCAAATTTCATATGTGTACATCCACGTAATTTTCATGAAAAGGGATACAAAGTTTTTGCTTCATGTATTAATATAATATAGATTAGACCTCTTTTTCGACACCCACACTCAAGATTAATGGTGAACT
This sequence comes from Lymantria dispar, assembly GCA_032191425.1. Classification (NCBI taxonomy): domain Eukaryota; kingdom Metazoa; phylum Arthropoda; class Insecta; order Lepidoptera; family Erebidae; genus Lymantria; species Lymantria dispar. Next base: position 20,824,753 of record CM063452.1, on the reverse strand, counting down.
GTATTCTTACTCTGACACCGCATGAAAAGATACGCATAGATTATATAAATTCATACCTCAGAGTTTACACCGAAGACAAGGGCTCATTACCGATGGATCGCCCAAATAACGACAAATAAATACATGTACGGCAGGTTATGGGATGTATGGCGTCCCTTCCATGGCCCCGGGTGGTTTGGAGAGATGTAACCGAACCATAATCTATTATATGCATTTACAAATACTAAAGCATCAATCTTTTTTTATTACATAGGAAATAGTAAAAATAGCGGATTAGTATCGTAGATTAGTATTAGTTTGCCGTCTGGTGACGGGGTAAAATTACAATCCACCAATTAAATTAAAACCCTGTATCAACCTGTCTGACCAGCATGGTATAGTATGGTCAATGTCCCTCCTATAGTGGAGGAGCCTCGAGCCCATCAGAGGATAGTTTATGAGCTAAAATGATAAAAATGAATTATGATGAAATGATTAGTAAAACACTTGTGACACTTTTATAAAGATGAAAATTTTACTAGACATAATTTCAGGCAAATCGACCCTCAGGCAATGCTTTGAAATTCCACGAAATGATAGTAATATATTTATATTGAACAAAATACTCATTGAGAATTATCTAAGAAAGTACGAATAATAATCCGGTACCGTTCATTGATCTAATATACGCTAAAGTTCATTGTCTCTTCTCGAAGCCGTCGTGGCCGTCATAAGTATCGCCTGTTTTTGATAGACTGAATCACCTTTTTGCTGCTCCAGTACTTTATTCAGAATTATATATCCATTATTTCTGAGCGAATTGAGGTGGCAATTCAAATAGAAACAATAGAAAACATAAAGTCACTTCTGAAGTATATATCAACGATTTGTTTTTGTTTAGAGTTTTATTTTAGAACAAATTACTTTTCATTTTACTGATAATCGTTGGGGAATAAGAGTTATCGAGTGAGGATCACGTTTCAGATGACGCCATTTAAAACTAAACATATGAACTAACCATTACTGGAACGTGCCAAATATGTTATATGCTGGTGGCTCAGAACCGTGATTTGATGACGAACTACGAAAGAGTCCTGCTGCTAGAATTGGGCGCCAAAATATGATGTGATGATGATAAGCAGTCATTTAGAAATAACACGTCATGTATTCGTTTGGTGTAGAATACAATCCGCTTGTTAAATTGTTAGTAATGCAAGACTTTATGTAGCTCATCAACCTATGTATGTTCCACTGTTGAGTACGGATCTCTCCCAGAAAAGGGCGATTAGCCTCCTAACCACTTTCAGCAGACTGTCTTCTGGCCACCAAAAGTCCTACTCAGTTATCACTGTTCCCTAATTATTAATAAAATCGTACCAATTATGCACGTATGCACAAACATATCAGCTCGCATTTATACATCACGCTATTGGGCTCGGAACACCTCCACAAGAAATATACATGTAATAGCTGACCCAATAGACGTTGTTCTTTGTAAGTCTAAAAAAATAGTAAAAGGAATTCTCCTTGAAATCGATTGCAACGCCGCCTGCCGGGTCCAATTGTGAATCTAAACCATTCTTGAATCCCCTTGAACACACACAAAAAAAAAATCATCCACATCGGTCCAGCCGTTTAGGAGTTCAGTGACATACACACTCAAGAAATATAGGTATATATAAAGAAGGCTTTTGCCCGCGACTTCGTCCGCGTAAAAATCATGTGTGGCAGAGCCAATCACAGATAACTGTGTAGTGCATTCACGGTTCTACAGACTCACTGTTGCTCTGGATGATTCAATGCCAATCTGGTATATCAGGGAGGTGCTGTTATCAGGGGGTGCGTCTATAGCGGCTGACTCCATACTAATAGGAGCGGCGCAGTGACCTTTACGTGAAGTGCGCAGAGGACGTTGTGCTAACGCCTATGTTGTACTGCTCCTAGCTGAGCTCGTACTTGCGGGTATTATATGATATATTAGCTGAGGCTGGACCCACTACGAGCTGAGCTTAATTTAAATAAGCGATACGTTTGGCCACACTCAGTATCGAGGTGGTAATTCGATAAGTCACGATGCCGCCTAGAGTGGCCCTATATAAAACTGTGAAAGTGAAAATGTATTATTATAGTAAAGAGTTAATAACAAATAATAGTAAAAAAAAAATAAGAAAGTGAGCAAGTATTCTAGGTGATATCTAAACACATGAAAGAATAAATTAAATCATCCAGGCCCCCACTTGAATACATTCACAAAAATTCATTCAAATGCATCCAACCGTTTAGTTGCAGTATAGATAAATAACCTAGACACCGACTGCAGCGCCATCTGTCGGACTGATTTGTGAATCTAAATCATCCAGGACGCCACTTGAAAACATTCACAAAAATTCATTTAAATCCATCCAGCCGTTTAGTTGCAGTATGAATAAATAACCTAGATACCTAGTCGTTAAGTTTTCTTAAATTCTCAGCGCAACTTTCTTAATTATTTTTTTCGTAAAAGCCTTTTTCAAGGTATAAGAAAAATTAAAAAGAAGGATGGACGAAATCGGTGAAATTGTTCTCAAGTTATGTTATTGTCCTGCCCGAACAGCGCCACCTACCGAGTCTAATTGTGAATCTAAGCCATCCTCGAATCCTCTTGATCAAGCACAAAAAAATTCGTCAATATCGGTCCAGCCGTTTAGGAGGAGTTTAGTGACATCCTTCACCCTTCTTTTTGCAAAACACACTATTACTCCGTAGCAAATTATTGAAGCATACATAAAATTATGATTATCATATTAATTTTAAATTTAAGGCACTAGAAGTCTACGTGTATCTGATCGTGCTGCTAATATGTAGTACCACACCAGTCAAATTCTGATTTGACTTTACGTGATATATTACAAAAATAAAATGAAAACCTACTAGAACTTGTAAAAATAGTTTCATTTTATATGTATAAAACTCACGTAAACATGAAATTTAATTAAAACCTAGAAAATGTAAATAAAATTACTATAAAATAAATCCACGTCTACAGTAATAACGAAAACATTTTTTGTGCTTAACAACCGCGCTTTCTAAATTTTAAACGCTCTTAAAACTTTGTACATTTTTCGTAATCACAATATTTCAGCTGATAACATTTAAAATATTGCTACTAACCATTGAATTGTGATGCTATCAGAAAAAGAATTTTGTTTTACTCCTTACAGGTTTTTCTTTCATTAGATTTTCGTAAACGGGTATTTTTATGTAAATGAATATACTTAATTTAATTCAATCCATTATTTAAATGTATACGATTTCTTTGAATAATTCTTAAAACGTTGTTATTTTTGAAAATCGTCCATTATTTTATTCGACAGAATAATAAAAGCTGCTCTTTCTATCCAAAGAAAGACTACAATAGGAATAACGAGATGTTCCAAAAGCTTCATATTGACCCATTTAAGATAAATGAGACTGGTATACAACTCGTATAAGAATAACGTATGATTGGAGGACACAATGGCTCTATATTGGTAAAGTATTTTATTATTGTCAGGATTTTATAAAACAATTTTATTCATATAAATTGCTTTAAGGATAATCGTAAAATTATTGTTCATATTTATTAAATCTAGACAATTTCTTTTTCCGTGTGATGACGGACTAGAGATACAATTCACCACCCCTTCTCTTACCCCGTGGGTGTCGTAAGAAACGACTAAAGGACTATAATATGCATACAACATCTATGCAAGAGAAGGTAACATGAAACAAAACTCTATGCCAACACGTCTGACCAGCGTGGTACAGTAGGTCAATTTCCCTCCCATAGTGGAGGAGGCCCGAGCCCAGCAGTGAGATGTATGTGGGCTCCGACCAGCGAATGTCCTCAACTCATTCGACCCTCTATTTATACCCATCTTTTTCTAATAAACCACTCAAGCGTGACGATACAGAGCTACAAATGTTGTCAGAGCATACTTTGTGTTGCCAAATGCCACCTTTTGATTGGCGATAACATACATAATTCCCAATTTAGTTATCTCAACAGTTTTTTTTTTTGGGTGGGTTGCGGTCGGTGCGTTCCTCGCACCACTCCGTCCGGGGCGACAGAGGGGCGTAAACACGCAACCCACGCAATCCACCCACCTGCACGTCGCCTTCGTCGTTGGGCCGACCATAGTTATCTCATCAGTAGCCATAACAACAGAGATTGGAAAGGAGACCTTGATGGGCGATGTCCCATAGTTACCAATTGTTCCTGATATGCTAACGTTTATTGCCATGTGATGACGCAGTAAGAATATAATTCATCACATCCTCCCCTGAATTTGGATGTCGTAAAAGATGACTAAGGTATATAATATGCAGATAATATCACTGAGAGAAGGAAAACTCAAATAAAACTCTATACCAACACGTCTGACCACTGTGGTACAGTAGATCAATGATCCTCATAGAGGTGTGGAGAAGGGTCGAGCCCAGCAGTGGGATGTATTTGAGCTGTAATGATGATGATAAGCTAACATTTATGGTCATCCGCTGCTATTTATTACATTTTTGTGTATGCTAACATGCAAAGAGATACTACAGCTTATGGTCATTTTTAACAGACTTCTAAAAATGGAGGAGGTTCTCAATTCGCATGTTTGTGTTTTTTATGTTTGTTCGCGCATAACTCAAATCTTTTTTCTTAGAAAGGGAACTTACCCAAATGGTCACATGAAAATTATGTCTAAATCGGACAAGCGGTTTTTGAAAAATGAACAAATATCTAAAAAATATCATCACATTGAAGGTGGATTTTTTTTTGGAAAAAAAAATCTTATTGAAATTTGTATTAGAAATTGGAAGATAACATTATTTCTATCCAGTCATTTTTGTACCAAAAAAAAAAGAGAATATAGCAAATTAGGAGAGCTTGTATCTAAGTTCGTTTACGAAACCAGATAAGCAAAGCTTAAACCTATTATATTTTAACACCCTTAAAACATCAACATTTCCAATAAATTAAAACACTATGTTCTAATATTTGTCGTTCCTCTTTCTTCGTAAAAATGTAGTACCTTTATGTACCTTTCTTCTCTTGCAAATCTAGTAGCAGACGTAACCAGATAACCTCATCGCAAAAGAAAAAAAACTTATTTTTACTTTAACACTAATCTAATATACATTCAATTCTATAATTCTTCAATTTCATCCATCCTGTCGTTGTTCATAATCACACTGATGGAGAAAAACACCACAGCTGGACCGCAGTTGAAATTATGAACTTCCCCGGAGACTACCGTTATTTATTCTACTGGTAATATTTGCGGTAACTAAGAGAAATTTACGACGGAGTAAGAATGTTGTTCAATTCATCATAATTTTCATCACAGCCCCTATACGTCCCCCTGTTGGGCTCGAGCCTCCTCCACTGTGCGAGGAAAATTAAACTATCACGTTGGCCAAATTTTTTTATTTTTTATTTAGTTCTAAAACAAATGCATACAATAATTCCATCTTAATTTAAATGACATAATAACAAAGTGAGTACATATTAAGATGGAGTAAACGACGGTGTCTGAACTAGTATAAACTGTGCGACAGCCACCGGCGCCTTCCTCCCTAAGCAATTGAATAATAACTATAGGTGTGTTAGTACAGGGTTTTATTTCGAGTTTTTCTTCTCTTGCATAAATGTTATATGGATCTTTAATCCCATAGTCGTCTTTTACGACACCCAGAGGAAAGAAAGAGGATGAATTGTATTCTTACTCCGTCACCACACGCAGATTTGCATAATTACAAACCCAAAATATTTATATCTATAGTATAAAATTTTAAGCACAAAATGTCTGATAATAATAGGTGAAGCCCGAACCGGTTGGTATTGTTAATTCAAGAGCAGTCAGTAAGGCTCTTGGTTTTGTAGGCGTTATATACCCGCTGGATCGCAAACGGAATTCTAATTGAGCAACGAAAAGCCTTTTTGCGATCTAACTTTTTGTTCAAGAAAAACAGCGATATATATTTATAAAATTATAAGGTTTAGTTATTCAAAAATTTAAATTTTTCGTATAGGTTACGACAAATTATTACGAGGTATTACTTCTAAAAAATATTTACCAATTAATGATAAATTTAAAACAATGATAAATTTAAATTGTCTTTGCTATAAATAATTTGTTATAACTTATTAATATATGATATTAAATTTTCCGTGTATTGGCGGAGTAAGAATACAATTCACCACCCCGTCTCTTGCCCTTGGATGTCGTAAAAGACGACTAAGGGATATAATATGCTGGTAATATTCATGCAGGAGAAGGAAAACACGACGTATTAGTGGTAGGACCACACTGTTGACAGATGTCTGTCTACAGTCACGGGCCAGTCCGTCCCTCGCAAAAAATCGACGTCTGAGTAGTAGCAATTTGTTATTGCGCTTCGTTCGGTGAGCGAGAAAGCCAGAAGCCCAACTTTCTGAGGGTGTTTGCGTGTGGTGGGTTTTGGTAATGCCTTTAGTTTCACCGAACCTCATTGCCTACATTCACACTGCCTTCACTTTCTTCATGGGAGGAAGTGGCCTAGCAAAGGGCCATGAGCGGCAGTAACACTTACCATCAGATGTACTGTTTGCCCGTTTGCCACCGTTTGCAATAAAAAAAAAGAAAAATAAAACTCTATACCAAGACATCTGACCTACGCGGTGTAGTAGGTAAATTGCCCTTTTGCTGAAATGATGAACTTAAATTCGACTTTGAGATTAAATGAGTCAGAAAATTTCAACGTATGTATACTTATCGAAATAAGTAGAACCTTATATCAACCCGTCTGACCAAAAAGTAAATTTCCCTCCTATTGGAATGGAAACAGATGCAGAATGGAAATTGACCTGCACAACAGGAGGGATTTGACTGAATTAACCCAGCAGTGGAATGTATATAAGCGCAGATAATGATGTTTTTTATATAGTATTTATGTATTATTATTATTATTTCTATATATATTTCCACAGTTTAAACATAGTATATAAAAAAGTCTTATTGTTATGTATGTAAATCACAAATAATGGCACATATTAAAACATATACATCTTTCTTTTTCTGATTCATTTACGTAATTTGGAGATCATCTTATCTCTTATTTTATTTATATTTATACATGTTTTTAAGTTAGATTATTATAACATTTTTTATTATTATAATATATTATTTGCAAAGAGATAGCTATGTTTTGACAATATCATCTATGCTCTGCAACCAGTACATCGCTGACGAACGTTGCAGGACGCTGCAGAATAACAGCGTTGTGGTATTTACTTTACTGCGAAGATACCTCAACATTATACTGAGCAGCTAATCTTTTCCTCCTTTACGAAGGGAACTTAGGGAATGAATAAATTAATCGACTTGGTATTACGTGGATCTCACAACTTATTATGGTAGAAGAACTGAGTTGTGAAACTAGGTTTTTTTACAAGTTTTGTTTTTGATCGCATAACTAATTTTGTAGCGGGCTGATATAATTTTTTGTAATGACGATGACTTTTTGGACGTGACATCTTAGTTCGTTCGTAACCCTAAACGCTGAAAAGTGTTCGAAATGTTAGTGAATCAAAAAACCAAATATAAACACGATAAAATCGTTAAAAATAGTGTGTTATACTCGAATAAATATCAAAAATTATTACTCATACAATTATTGCTCATACAACTACTAATAATCCAAGCGCTAATTGTGGATGTTCTAATCGATGAAGAGATCTATGCTTATTCCACTTAGCACTTGATTTAATATATTTCAGGGACTGGTTAAATTATTTTTAATTAAATTTTCATAGTAGAAAACTCAGACGTGAGACTTGATTTTTATGCATTAAGAGATATAAGGAGACATCACTACGAGAAAAGGAATACTGGGACTAAAAGCTAATAACATACAATAACAATCCGTTTAACCAACGTAGCGTATTATATCAATTAGCCTTCTTCTATGTAGTAGGCCTGTGTCCAACGGGAAATAAACGTTTATAACTTAAAATAGAACAATAGTCTACATCCTACTCAGGTAAATAAATTTCTGTAAAGTTTCATCAAACATAAATAGATAAATAACATAATGTTCGGCATCGTAAAATGGATAGAAGAAAATACGACAGTGATAAGTTATGCGATGGACCTTACCATTCGTCACTTAACGCGTGATATCAATCTATGACCCACGCTACACTATACCCGATCCCTTCGAGAATTGTTTCAGGTTAGAGGCTATATTTTAAATAAAAATATGACACTATCTATATTAATAATACTATTTTTTATTGCAAACGGTGGCATTAGAGCAAATAGTAGGTACACCTGATGGTAAGTATTGCTGCCGTTTATGGACAAAGGTCGAGGTAGAGCCGCTGCTTACCGCGAAGAAAGTGAAGGGAGTGTAATACTAGCAATGCGCCCTGGATTCCCTTTAAATCTCCAATATCTTAAAAAATATTACGGTACGCGACTGTAGTCCATGACTGCACCGCAATCCATTGTTTACGAAGACCTAACTGAATGACAGAAGAGATGGGCTTCATCACCAAAAGGCCGTCATCTCTATTTATTTTTCTCATGTATACGCAATCGCATGTAGAAAGTGTGGCTTGAGGTCGACCATTGTGTGGTCCAATTCCTAACTGGCCAAGGCAATTTCAAAAGTAAGTTATTTTCTTTCAATCTATCTTCACCACTATGTCAATGTTCCACTTTAGACCACTAGGATGAACAATCAGCACAACACATTCTCTGTGAGTGCCATCTCGCCTCTGAAGTAGTATACTATACGGACCTTGTAGCAATTCTAGACTAATAATTTCTTTTTCATTCGTTTCTGCCATAACTACTATAGCAATCGATCTAAAGGCTTACATCCAGGCCCCGTCAAGCTCTCCCATATCCTTGCAGCTGCACTTATCGTAGCTGCACATCCTCTTATTTAGTAACTAGCTAGTCAATTTTGCTTCATGTCGCCCGCATTGCATAGCAAGGAAGTGGAATAAATGTCTTCAAACTCCACCTTTTTAACTTTTCTAATTAAATTTGTTGCGGGTCCCAAGATAATTAAAATCATTTAACGAGGCTGCCTAAGGGTCAAACCTCGGTGTAATCTATGAAGTCCATTATGAATCCTGGCTTACAGGAGTTACAACGGTGGGAATATGTGGTGGGACTAGTCTCAATAAAAATAATACCATTAGGTATTATGACGCTTTCGTATAGTGTCATTTTTACTGCTAACGGTGGCAAACGAGCAAGCAGTACATTTGATGGTAAGTGTTGCTGCCACTCATGGACCTTTGCAAGGCCGCTGCCTACCGCGAAGAAAGTGAAAGGAATGTGAATGCGTTCAATGAGGTTCGGTTATACTAAGGGCATCATTAAAACCTACCACACGCAAACCCCCTCAGAAAGTTGGTCTTCCAGCTATCTCGCTCACCGAACGAAGCGCAGTAACAAATTGCTACTACTCGGACGTTTATTTTCTGCGAAAGTGTGGTACTACCCCGGACGGACTGGTCCGGCGTAGTACCACACGGCTATAGACAAACAACTGTCAACAATGTGGTCCTTTGTACATTAGTGGTATTAATATAGTGACATTTTAATCTTTGATTATGAAACTGAAAAAGATCGTAATCTCTGAAACTACTGATTTCATTTTTTTTTAATTATAAGTATTACAACATATAAGTGAAATATCGTCATCATCACCCTGCTTGTTGTATAAGTACCCATTTTCCCCATCGCGTCGTGCATTTGAATACCATGTAAAATAATATTTTCATTAAAATATTATACAGCTTTAATTTTTATTCTTAGTAATGTTTGAAAAGTTAACATCGTACAAAGATTTATTACCTAGAAATGAGTAATGCCCTTTAAAAAGAAAAAGAAAATAATATAATGAATTTCTTTGATGCAAATTCCTGAAAATGCCTCGAAGCGAAAAATACGACGACGACGTTCAATATTGCCGCAGTACATATTTTTTAGAGATTTCTTCTTCTTTCATTTTCTTTATTTTCAGTCTAATAAAATTAATATTTCATGAAAAATAAAACATTGATTAACACTTTGAACGGCGAGGGGGTCAAAATCTATATACCAATAAATAAAATTGAAGTGTCTGTTTGTAATGTCAAAATAATAGGCTTTATTCATGCTCACACGGTTATTTGCACTATACATGTGCTTTAAATACACTTTATATTTTTTGTCCGTCTGTCTGTTTTTTCCGGGTAATCTTCAAAACGGCTGGACAGATTTCAAAAATTCTTTCACCAATGGAAAGCTGTAATATCAGGGAGTAAAATAGGCTATATTTTATCCCGGTATTCCCACGGATACGGGAATTACGCAGGAAAGACTGAAACCGAAGCGAAGCGAGGGCGGGTTGCTAGTACTATATAAATATCGCCCAACGTGTGTCCCCTATGGCGTTCAACGTGTTTAATAAAGCATTCTTCCTTATGGGGACAAAATAAAAAAATCATCACACCATTCATCAGCCCCATCAGAAATATAAGGGATGTTAGCAGATAAAATCCAATTGACTGTCTAACATAATAAATTACTTAAGCCCAATAGACATCATCATCATCATCACCACAGTTCATATACGTCCCACTGCTGGGCTCGAGCCTCCTCTATAATAGGATAGGACCTATTATACCACGCTGGTCAGACGGGTTAGTTTTTGTTATTTTAATTTCTAGTTTTCTTTGTATTACATAGACGTTATATGCATATCTCTCAGTCATCTTTTACAACATCCACGGGGAAGATAGGGAGTGGTGAATTGTATTCTTACTCCGTCACCACATAGAGTAAGTACTACAGACATTCGATACACACATTGATGCTTGCCATCGATGTTCACTATTGTAAAACATCGATGTATCGAGGTTAATTTATACGATGTTTTGCCTGCATGATTTAAATTGTATAGTACTTTTAGCAGAGCTTGCGTAACAGTTTAGGCTAATCTGTTTCTAAATAACTAAAAAAAAGCTCATCACATCACGCAAATGTTGGTGTTTTCATGAAAAAATATGCTTGATTTATTTGAAAAAAGCTCATAGCATAGATCTCCAAAAACATCGATGTTTTTAGGGCAATGTTTTTTGTACATCGATTTTTGTTCTGAAACATCAATGTTCTTGGCTTCTACATTTGCATCCCTAATTATGAGTTACCCAGTAGCTTGGCCATTCACATTATCTCTAAGGCGGTTATTAATATGCTTAAATTGTCTTGGTTTGTATGTAACAGATTCTTTGATGATTTTCACCCCCTTGCATCGCAATTTTTAGTTCGATTATCTACAAAAAAATCGTATTTATTACGGCTACCACGGGCAATTAGGAATTGATGACATATTATATATCGTAACCAGTCAGCACATAGACAATCATTAATTACATTATTTGCGCAAAAAAGAGATTACCTATGTCGCAACTAAAATAAGAATAAATTTATTTTAAATAGCTATGTAAAGATATGTAAATGTATTTCCACTTTAAAGTGTATGTCGGCACTCGTATTCATAAATTATTCTGATTTTCTCCATATATGGATATGGTTATGTTTAGTTCAAAAGCTGAACATAAAAACAATTGAATGACGAACGATCCAATATCATACATTTTTTAAATTTAGAATGTTATAGTTATCGTTTGAAAACAGTTTCACTTTGATATCTGTCACCATGCAGGTTTAATTTTAATTCAAAGTGGCTAGTACGTTAAAACGGCAATTTTATATTTAAACCCCTATTATATATCTCAATTATTATTATTTTATAATTACATTAATGTATAACGTTAAATTAAAACTATTTATTAATATATAAATAACTTGCGTGCTCGCACTATAGTTAGACTACTACCGTAAGAGCTAATAACTCACTTCCGTCCGAAAAAAGATCTAAATTAGTCTAAGTCGTACCTAAAGAAGATTTACTTCAAAAAAGTTTAGAAAATCATGTGCCCTTTTAAAAATCCTTTTAGCTGTATGAAAGTTACATTTGAATTATATTCTGCCATGATAACATCAAACGAATGAAGGCACCATTATTAAGGTTCTATCTTAAAAATATATTATATAAAGTAAAAGCACTATATCAACTCTATTTTCAAGATTTATAATGAGATACGCAGAAAATTTATCTTTTTCATATTTTAATACTATCCGTACCCGCAGCTTCGCTAATGTAAACAACTTACCTATTTATTGCTAATATTTTGAGCAGCCGCGTTTTTTTTTTTGAATCATAGTAAAATAAAGAGTATTTTTAGTTTTTGGAAGGTCATATCCGCATATTATTATATTACTTGAAGTGTATGTATTCTTAATAATATTATAAAAGCGAAAGTAAGTTTATTACGTTTTCACGCTTAAACCACCGAACCGATTTCAAAAATTATTTCACCAATGGAAAGCTATAATATCAGGGTGTAATATGGGTTATATTTTATCACTGTATTCCCACAGGAACGGGATCTAGGTGGGTGAGGCGGCTGAAACAGAAGCGAAGCGAGAGTTCTATTAAATACTAGCAGTATTTAATAAAACGTTCAAATGTAGGTAAAGAAAGAACGAAAAGTATTTATTTTGTGCCACAGAGTAGAGACGTTAGTAACACATAAAAAAACCTTACAAAATGAAACACAGAAAAAATCAATAAACTAATTAAAGAGACATAATAATTGTGATAGAATGAACGTCTCAGCTGCGGCATAAAAAAGGATAACTGCTCAGCAATTGTTGTGATGTTAATGTAATACCACAACGCTGATTTTCAGCAGTGTCCCTTTTATTCTTCCGACGTCAGACACCAAAGTCACCAAGCAGTGGTGTATTTAAAAGAGAATAATAAAAAAGGAAAAAAAAAATTGGCATAACATAAAAATTAAAAATATACATATGTAAAAAAAGAAAAGTCTCACTTAAACATACACAATTAATGACAGTACAGTTACACTACAAAAGACGACTAAGTCTACAAATACAATTACTCTTTTATCGCTATTTTATAGGGCAACACTAAGTCACAATAGCCAAAATAGCCATCATATCAAACACAAATTATAAAGCATATCAACAGAGAAATAGGTACATCATTTCACATTGCAGCTGAATTCCATCAATGCTTGTACAAAAGGAATAGTACATAATTAGCAATATTAAAAGATAGGTAAAAGAATAGACGAACATGAGTGTATATAGATAAATAATTTAATAATAATCTGTGTAATGAAAGTGAGGTTAATGTAAGCGTGGATTATCTTTGTCACTCCGTTCTAAGTGTACGTAAACGCTATGCTAGCTTCGTTTGTCAAATTGATTGAATTATGTGTGTTTGAAAATATACGCTGGAGCTCTAGAGGTGGATCGCTTACGGACCGCCCTAGAAAACGGACGTGTATCAATCAGCTCTACAGACTGTGCGTGCAATCACTGTCTTGTAGAAATACACAACATTACTTTGACAAGGTAATACGTTGTTTTTATTACAATACTTGTGACAGTACCTATGTACTACATTACGAATTCGTCCTAATTATTTATATGCCAGATTTGCTTTCATTTATAGCCTTGTATCCAATAAAATCTTTTGTGATAAGTAAAATATCTAATATAAGATTTTTAAATCTGAATTATAGGTCTAGATTAACACATTCGAATAAACAATTGTACTATAATAACTCGGCGTATTAATAGTTGATATATTAAACTTACGTACTAAAACCTGATAAATGGATTTATTTTATAAGTGTCTTACTAACCATCATTAATACTAGTCCTAAGAGGGTTGAGGTTAGACAAGCAATAAGTCTTAGAACTAAGATCTTCGCAGTATATGATTCATTTGACCTATACCTACCTAATGAATTACAGTAACAATATACCTACTTTATAACAATACTAGCAACCCGCCCTCGCTTCGCTTCGGTTTGAACCGCCTTACCCACGTATTTTCCGTTCCCGTGGGAATACTAAGATAAAATATAACCTATGTTACTCGCTGATATTATAGCATTCCATTGGTGAAAGAATTTTTGAAATCGTAAGTTTTAAGCGTGCGGTTTAAGGGTGAAAGCGTAACAAACAAACTTACTTTCATATTTATAATATTAGTAAGGATATACTAGTGTTTAATGCTTTTTCTTACTTTCATTCGCTTTCATCTTTCGTTTTTGTATTTACTAACGCGGACGTGTCGCTCCGTACAAACAGTAAAAAAAAAAATAATTACGAATAGTACAATTATGAATATTTCATAATTTTTATTAATCTTGACTCATATACGTCCCACTGCTGAGCTTCAGCTTCCTCCACATTGGAAGGAATTTGACATACAAAACGACACTAGTCAGATGATTCGTGACCATATATTTATAGCTATTGTTCGCTAGTAAACCACTGAACCACTGGAGTGTGACGGTACGCAACTACAGATGTTGTCAGAGCATACTCTATGTTGCCACCTTTCTATTGGCGAGAATGTGCATAAATGTTATGTGCATATCATATGAGGCGGCGGATCGCCTGCGCGAGGAGCGCAGCCTCGATGAGGCGATCCACCGCCGGCGACTGGGGCGGCGTAGGCGCAAATACCTGCGCCTCATGCCGCCCTAGCCGAAGCTGCAGGTGACGTGATCGGGGATTTAGTTCGTCACCCGCCGAGAGGCCGACCACGCGAGGAAAGACCGACTTCCTCTCCGAGGGGGGAGGTCGGTCAAGGAGAGGGTACTCGTCAGGGGTATTTCGTCGGGCCGACCACTGACGACAAGTCACCCTGCTTCGGTGGTCGGCCCAACGACGAAGGCGACGTGTCACGGGTGGGTTACGGGTGTGCGTGCTTACGCCCCTCTGTCGCCCCGGACGGAGCGGAGCGAAGAGTGCGCCGACCGTAACCCACCCCTCAAAAAAAGAGATCTATTTATTTAATAATTATAACAATACAAATTATTACATAGGTTAGAAGGGTCAATCTTAAAAAATTGATGATAAATTTTATTGATGATGGCCAAGTCAATCTATTTCTTTAAAAATGAAAGACCTTTAATGTTTATATGGTCACTATAAAAAGTTGTTAGGTCAGCTAATTACGCAATAACTTCAGACAGAAAGTTCCTTAAGTAGGGACTTAATAAATTAACCGACTTGGTATTATATGGATCTCACAATATTTTATGGTAGAAGAACTGAGTTGCGAGGCTTGGTTTTTTTTACACGTTAGGTTTTTGATGGCATATGATATACAGTTAACATAGAGAAGAAAAAGTCGACATAAATGCCTATGCCAACATGTTTGACCTACGTGGCATGGTTGGTCAATATCCTTCCTTCTAAGGAGGAGTCTGGATCCCAATAGTGAGATGTGTATGCGTTGAAGTAATCATGAAATAAAGAAAATGTAAATCACAATGAAGTTCAAACAGATATGTTTGTAATGACTCCGTATTATTTTTTCGAACGAAATTACATAAATTAAAGCTTTAATAGTAATATAATGTTTAACTATTATTAAAACATTATGCATTTTTTAAAGTACGTCATAAGTTAGTCTTTATAAGTGGTTTTAAAGCTGTAACATAAAGTCTACACCGCATCTCGGGAACCGTTAAAACTTAGCCGTCCAAATAAAAGTTTTAATGAACCACTTCAATGTTGTAAGTAACATTTACTAGTGGTTTATAATAACATTTATTTAATTTGCATGTAAAATTACAATGTATTGTGATTTACATAAAAAAGCAAGAAGATCAATACAAATTTTTCGCACTAATAATCGTGTGGTGACGGATTAAGAATACAATTCACCACCCCCTCTCTTACTCGTGGGTGTCATAAGAGACGATCAAGGGATATTTTACTCATATGACATCTATGCAAGAGATGGAAAACTCTATACCAACCTGTCTTACCAGCATGGTATAGTAAGGTCAATTTCCCTCCTATTGTGGAGTAGGCTCAAGCCCAGTAGTGGGACATATATGAGCCGATATGATGATGAATGAATAAAGATTTCTTTAATATCACATATAAGAATACAATTCATCTTCCTTTATTTTTTTTTTGATCGTGGAAGTTGTATAAATCCACTAAGGGTTTACCAAGATAGCGGGTAGCAGCTCTCTCCTAAGATATGTATAATACCTAGCTGCCATCACCAACCCGCCTGTCTAGCATTGCGATCACGACATTATCCCCTTTAGACTATGACAAAATAAGAAAATATTTATTGCAAAAAAAAATCGGCTTCAATGTAAATAATTTTTTAGAATTATTTTGACTTTTCAAAAACAGCTTGTCCGATTTCGATAAAATTTTCATGGGACTGTTTAGGAAGTATACTCTTTCCAACATAAAAATAATCATCAAAATCGGTTCATAAACGACGAAGTTATCTGCGAATAAACATAAAAAAAACATGTTTTTTTTTGGGGGTGGGTTACGGTCGGCGCACTCCTCGCACCACTCCGTCCGGGGCGATAGAGGGGCGTAAGCACGAACACCCGTAACCCACCCGTGACAAGTCGCCTTCGTCGTTGGGCCGACCACCGGAGCAGGGTGACTTGACGTCAGTGGTCAAAAGCATATATACGGTCAAATTGAGAAACCTCCCCTTTTTTGAAATAGGTTAAAAAAACGAAGGGGTGAAAGAGGCCTACGTTCAACTGTAGACGGCGAAAGGCTGTATGATGATGAACAACACATTTTACTTTTATTGTAAAGTGTAGCGTGTTTTGCCTAACGAAATTTTGTATTTTCACCGTTTGTAACATATTTTGGTCATGCTCACAGAAGGATCTACTTGCGGTAGCTGCGTGGAGCAGGGCTCTCCCTTCCTTCCATAGTGGTTGAGGGGAGTGATGGCTACTCTAGTAGTTAACTCATGATCGGGTGCCGCTTGTGGGATCTGGTCCAGCCATAATCGTTTGAATTATATTAAGTATCTTGCGGTTCGAAGGGCATCACACTGGAGCTAGTTCTTACAAAACATGTACCCAATTGTATATCTAGTAAGAAGAAAAAAAAAAATAATAGACAAGCCCGCTGAATTTCTTGCCGGAGTTTCTTTACCGTCACATTTTTCGGTTACGCGTCACATTTTTTCGTTACGCGCCATCTTTTTCTCGTCCCCACCACGGTTGATTCGAATAAAGAGTACTTTCTCCAGTGGAGTAGCATATCGTTTAAGCGTACATAAAGGGATAAAGGTATAAAGCCATAAAGGGATAAAGGTATAAAGGCATAAAGTGATAAAGAGATAAAGGGATAAAGTGATAAAGTGATAAAGTGATAAATGGATAAGGTGATAAGGGGATAACGGGATAAGGGGATAAAGGGATAAAGGGACAAAGCATAAAGAAGTTTCACTTCTGCTATGCGTACTTTGTACACACGTTCATTTTATTATTGAGTTTATAACTGTATCCCAGTAAAGGTATATTATACATATCGCTAAACATAGGTTCGGTATATCCGAAAGACATTTTCAAGTTTTCGTCATTAAAATAACTTATTAAACATTAATATTGACCTATACATCAGTTTATTTATCTGTAATATGCAATATATGACGACAAATAACATTTATATGTACAATTATACAACTATATATAGGTATACAATTATATGACCTAAATTTTCTGTGAAAGAAAATAGCGATAGTTTAGCGGTGAAAAAAACTATTTCGACATTTAACCCGAGGCGTGCAACTTTGTCTTTCGAAGTTATGTAAATTATTGAATATCGATTGCTTTAACGGGTAACGAAAACATTGTGGGGATATCCGCAAGTTTATAACTGGTATAACAAAAACATATAGTATAGTAGAGTAATAGTACATATAGTATATTCAAATATATAGTATACTGTTTATTTCCGTGTAGTGATGGATTAAGAGTACAATTCACCACTTCCTATCCTGTCCATGGGGATGTTGTAAAAGACAACTAACGGATCTAATATGCGTCGTGTGGGATTCGCCGGCCACATTCGCGGCTGGAATACCGATTAAAACCACAGCGGTCCCTTCCCTGTTTTTATGGAATGCCGGGGAGATCATCTGATGACATTCAATCCCCGACACCTCAACGCATGGCCGTCTGGCCACGTCCTGTCGACATTATTCAGGGCGGTGGGAGTAGGTGAGCATATTGTCGTCAGTAGACGCAAGCGGCTCGCGTTCTCGCTCCGCTGCCTCCATTCTTGCTATAATGGTCTCGCAAAATGAGGTCATCGACGACCAGCACCTGTCACTGCCGAGCATCTTTGCGATAACGGATGTCCGACCTGCCTGACGTCAATCTTCCTTGATTATTGTTGAATAGACAGCATCAGATGTAATGGCCCAGGTCTTAGTCATCTTTTACGGTACCCACGAGCAATGTCGTTATATTAGTTGGTAGTATTCGTAGCCAATACCATACAGCATCATCATGAATTACATTATTAGATTTTAAAGGTTTAAAATATATATTGCTAATTGATAACATGTTTCAGATAAACCAGCTAATAAACATGAAAACAACTTCACAAATCCGACGTCAGAATTTCCACTTTATTAAATCAAGATAACCTACAGGAACATTTTTATTACAAGGTTCCACACCACAAAGAAGCCACAGTAAACGATAGTAAAAATAATCCTATTTCTGATTTTTCCACAACAAATATCAGATAAAAAAATCTTAGAAAATATTTCTCTGTATTTTTGCCTTGGAAATACTTACAAATAAACTCATTTGCAAAAAAAACGGGCGGTTTTGATTTTCATTCATATTTAAAAAGATACAATACCAAAAAGGTTTCAATCGTTTGTACACGTTACTGGCCGGTTTTAAAAATGCTGTGGTATTTAAAAAAGTACGTTCTAAATTCAATTTTTCATTTGATGTTCATTTTTACAGAAAACCCCTTTTTATCCTACATTTTTGGCGCGAAGTTCCAGAAGTTAACATCGACTTTCATAACTTTTATTCAATTTTTATCGATTAATTTCATATCCTTGACTGTCAAAGCTTTATTTAATGCTGTTTGGCTGTATCAAAAATGGTAGATAAAGTGGTAAAAGCTACCAAAATTATCGCGCTGCTTGAAGAGGGTTGCAGCCAATGTTTCGTGGCTAGGAGGCTAAATGTTAGTCGCTCGACAGTCCAAAGGACCTGGCAGCGATATCAGGAGACTGGTTCCGTCGAGAGAAGGCCTGGTTCTGGAAGAAAACCATGTACCCAACCACGGGATGATCGTTTTCTTGTGAGTCGCGCATTGAGAAATCGCAAATCTTCGTATGTGGATCTTAAGAACAACCTCCAAGAAGTAAGAAATGTGCATATTAGTCTATGGACGGTCAGGAGGAGGCTTCTCGCTGCCAATATACGCAGTCACCGCCCGGCCCGCGGCCCCAAATTACTCCGTGAGCACAGAGTTCACAGGCTTAGGTTCGCTAGAAATTGTGAATCATGGACTCAAGACGATTGGAATAGGGTTTTGTTCTCTGATGAAGCCAGGATATCTCTGTTCGGTGAAGATCGACGTCGGCGAGTGCTAAGAAGACAAGGAGAACGCTTTGCAGAGGCATGTTTCGAAGAAATCACACCTTATGGTGGGGGCTCTGTTATGTTTTGGGCAGGAATAAATTCAATGGATCGTACAGAGTTAGTCTTCATTGAAAACGGCTCACTGACTGGGCATCGATACATAACGGAAGTTCTAATTTCTCATGCACAACCCGCATTGGCCGCTCTAGGTGAAGACTCGATTTTTATGGACGACAATGCTCGCGCCCACCGATCCCGCGATGTTAATGCGTATGTGCAAGAGGTCGGCATTCGTCGTTTGGATTGGCCAGCTCGAAGTCCCGACCTCAATCCCATAGAGCATGTCTGGGACGTTCTGAAACGGCGTGTGAGATCAGTACACCCGGCTCCGCAGACCATCAGAGAGCTGAAGAATGTGATTACTGCGGAGTGGGAACGTATTCCGCAAGCAAGTATCCGGGATATACTCGCTAGCATGCCCAGACGAATTCAAGCTGTGATTTTAGCTAGAGGGGGTCACACTCGATACTAAACATTTATCTGCTTTTACTTTATTAAAGAAAAACAAACAAAAAAACTTTTTTATTTTTACTTCATGAGCATATGCACTACTAGCGAATATACACTACTAGCGAGGTTTAGCATTATTTCCCATAAATTGTATCTAAATTTTATGAAATACTGATGAAAACGATTATTTTCTTATTAATTTAGCAAATTGTGTGGATAAAACTACCTATAATTATCAAACAAAGAAATATTAACATTTGAAATGGTTCATTGCTTAGGTGCCCGTTTTTTTTGCAAATGAGTGTATAATATCAAAGATGGAGAATCTCTTCGTTAGATCTATTATGTCCTTTGAACAATTTTCACCGTAATATTTTTATCTTTTTAAATTACTACATATTTCTAACATAGATCTACTACAACTGGAATAAATAAGACTTAGAAAGCGACTATATATATTTTTTATTGGTGACTTCACAGACGACATGTATTTAAGTATTAAATATTTAAGTTCTCACGCCCATTTCGAAGTACGTATTTATATCAAAGGTGAAAAGTAAATTTTCTCGTAAATCTATACCAATAAATAAAATTGGAGTGTCTGTTTGTAATGTCAAAATAATAGGCTTTTTTCATGCTCACACGGTTATTTGCACGACACCTATGCCTAAAATAGTAATTAAAAAAATTTTGTCTGTCTGTCTGTCTGTCTGTCTGTCTGTTTGTTCCGGGTAAGCTTTAAAACGGCTGGACCGATTTCAAAAATTCTTTCACCAATGGAAAGCTATAATATCAGGGCGTAAACTAGGCTATATTTTATCCCGGTATTCCCACGGGAACGGGAACTGTGCGGGTAAAACGACTATAACCTATAACCGAAGCGAAGCGAGGGCGGATTGCTAGTACTTAATATTATTATTGACAAGTCATATACTTACGTGAATGAATGATCGAATTTCAGGACACCAGGCATTGCGTAGGTGCATGGCAACATGGCATCAATTTGCTGATATAGGGAGATATACTGACTCTATTTTTAAGTTTCTTTTTGTCAAATATGAAAGCAGCTCATAGTCCTATGACAAAATATTTGTGTATAACAAAACATTTGCATTTTTTCCGTACATTCATCTAAATATGTGTCTTAAAAATACAATTTACAAAAAAAATTAATACCGAATTAAGCTCGGTCAACCTAATATACATTTAAAACATTGGAAAAGTGGGGACAGTTCTGATAATGGAGGAATAAGTGATATAAATCTTTCTATAATATAACAATCTAAAAGAGGCTGCAATATTGCTATATTAAAAAATAAAATGTAAAGATATGATTATCTTTTACTATCATAGCCCATATTTTTGCCCATATAAGTTCCACTGCTGGGCTCCAGCCTCCACCACAAAGGGAGGCAAATTGACCAACTTTACCACGCTGGTCAGGTGCGTTGATACAGGGTTTTATTTTGAGTTTTCCTTGTCCTGCCTTTGCTTTTCTTCTTCTTAGCCAAAACTGTGGATAATTGGACTAGGGATCAGGCCGCCACTCGCAAGTACATGGACCGAGAGTAAACGACGCCCCAGCGGTTTGCTGCCGGGATATCGACGGGGATGGTTTCACTAGACTATTGAATAGTCGGTAAAGTGTAATACGAGATTGCGAGACTGCACGCCACCCTTTCGTCGCCCCAGGCGGTTTAGGCAGGATATCAGCGGATCAAAAGCTGCCAGAAAAGGTATCCTTCCCTAAATAATAAAATATCCATACTAATATTATAAATGCGAAAGTAAGGATGTTTGTTTGTTTGTAACGCTTTCACGCTTAAACCACCGGACCGATTTCAAAAATTCTTTCACCAATGGAAAGCTATAATATCAAGGAGTAACATAGGCTATATTTTATCCCGGTATTCTCATAGGAACGGACACTACGCCGCGGGTAAAGGGACTGAAACCGAAGCGAAGCGAGGGCGGGTTGCTAGTTGTTATATAAAATTCACACATGATAATTTTTACCTTCTATTATCACATAGTTCTAAAGTAAACTAAGATTATAATAGTCGTTGATTATAAGCCTTTTAAAGTGTAACGTCATTATTCAGTCTATTAGGGTCTAAAAAATGTATAGCAAAAATAAAAATTCAAATCCTGACATACTTATCAATGGTTGCTCTATTGAGCAGGTTTCCGAAGCTCGCAATCTTGGGGTAATTTTTGATGGTCAACTTCATTTCGAGACGCATATAATGGAAGTGGTAAAAAATTGCTTTTACCGTCTTAAACTTCTATACCGAATTCGCCTTTACCTTAGTATCGATTTACGTGTCACCCTTTATGAATCACTCATTTTATCGAAAATGAATTATAATGACAGTGTTTATGGTACATGCTTATTAGCTAGGACGGAAAAACTAATACAGCGAGTGCAAAATGCTTGCGCCCGTTATTGGTATGATATTCCTCGCCATTCACATATCACACCTTTTTTGAACGCAGGTAATCTTATGAAAATGTCAGCACGTAGGCATCTCCATCTAACTACGCTTTTGTTCGTTATTGTTTCTCATAAAAAACCTATATATCTTTATGAGAAGATAAGCTGGTCTCGAAAAAATAATAGTTACATAACTAGAGCATCAACATACCTGCTGAATACTCAGAAACATCGAACTACTGCCTTCCGCGGTAGCTTTAGGTTTGCAGCAAGTCGTTGCTGGAATGTACTTCAACCCCCTTTATTGCATTCAAAAACTACAAGGGTTTTCCAAAAAAGACTTAAGCTAATCCTACTTGAAAATCAAAAATTGATACCTTAATATTCTGTATGCAGACCACAAATTTACTGTAGTTATTTCTCGTTCTATTTCATCAAGGACTCCTAGCTAACCACAAGATTTATGTATTTTCGGTTTCTTCTTTATACTATTAATGTTTATTTTATTTTATATTCTATATGTCTTTATTAAATAATTTGTTTCTTTTACTTAAGCTATTCTATGTAATAATTATGATAACTAGAATATGATATAGTATAGTATTAATTTATTTTATTCTTAATTTAATGTTACTATTTCAAATATTACTGTTTATCTTTTTTAAAATATAAACTCATTTGCAAAAAAAACGGGCGGTTTTGATTTTCATTCATATTTAAAAAGATACAATACCAAAAAGGTTTCAATCGTTTGTACACGTTACTGGCCGGTTTTAAAAATGCTGTGGTATTTAAAAAAGTACGTTCTAAATTCAATTTTTCATTTGATGTTCATTTTTACAGAAAACCCCTTTTTATCCTACATTTTTGGCGCGAAGTTCCAGAAGTTAACATCGACTTTCATAACTTTTATTCAATTTTTATCGATTAATTTCATATCCTTGACTGTCAAAGCTTTATTTAATGCTGTTTGGCTGTATCAAAATGGTAGATAAAGTGGTAAAAGCTACCAAAATTATCGCGCTGCTTGAAGAGGGTTGCAGCCAATGTTTCGTGGCTAGGAGGCTAAATGTTAGTCGCTCGACAGTCCAAAGGACCTGGCAGCGATATCAGGAGACTGGTTCCGTCGAGAGAAGGCCTGGTTCTGGAAGAAAACCATGTACCCAACCACGGGATGATCGTTTTCTTGTGAGTCGCGCATTGAGAAATCGCAAATCTTCGTATGTGGATCTTAAGAACAACCTCCAAGAAGTAAGAAATGTGCATATTAGTCTATGGACGGTCAGGAGGAGGCTTCTCGCTGCCAATATACGCAGTCACCGCCCGGCCCGCGGCCCCAAATTACTCCGTGAGCACAGAGTTCACAGGCTTAGGTTCGCTAGAAATTGTGAATCATGGACTCAAGACGATTGGAATAGGGTTTTGTTCTCTGATGAAGCCAGGATATCTCTGTTCGGTGAAGATCGACGTCGGCGAGTGCTAAGAAGACAAGGAGAACGCTTTGCAGAGGCATGTTTCGAAGAAATCACACCTTATGGTGGAGGCTCTGTTATGTTTTGGGCAGGAATAAATTCAATGGATCGTACAGAGTTAGTCTTCATTGAAAACGGCTCACTGACTGGGCATCGATACATAACGGAAGTTCTAATTTCTCATGCACAACCCGCATTGGCCGCTCTAGGTGAAGACTCGATTTTTATGGACGACAATGCTCGCGCCCACCGATCCCGCGATGTTAATGCGTATGTGCAAGAGGTCGGCATTCGTCGTTTGGATTGGCCAGCTCGAAGTCCCGACCTCAATCCCATAGAGCATGTCTGGGACGTTCTGAAACGGCGTGTGAGATCAGTACACCCGGCTCCGCAGACCATTAGAGAGCTGAAGAATGTGATTACTGCGGAGTGGGAACGTATTCCGCAAGCAAGTATCCGGGATATACTCGCTAGCATGCCCAGACGAATTCAAGCTGTGATTTTAGCTAGAGGGGGTCACACTCGATACTAAACATTTATCTGCTTTTACTTTATTAAAGAAAAACAAACAAAAAAACTTTTTTATTTTTACTTCATGAGCATATGCACTACTAGCGAATATACACTACTAGCGAGGTTTAGCATTATTTCCCATAAATTGTATCTAAATTTTATGAAATACTGATGAAAACGATTATTTTCTTATTAATTTAGCAAATTGTGTGGATAAAACTACCTATAATTATCAAACAAAGAAATATTAACATTTGAAATGGTTCATTGCTTAGGTGCCCGTTTTTTTTGCAAATGAGTGTATTTGTTTTGCATATATTGTTGCTTCCGCGACTTGATTGTACGGGTCCATCAGAATATCAGCGGTGTAGTATCATATTTACTGTACCTTAAGCTGAGATGGGCACCATATTTTGGCCTCACATATTCCACTCCTTGTTTTTAGTTAGTAGTTCTTATTTCTTTCATTGGTGTCTATATTGTGTGAGGTTTACAAAATAAATTTTTTTTCTTTCTTCTTTCTTTCTTCTTTCTTTCTATCGTCGTCCACTGTTCAACTTTGACCCCCTCATCTTTCGCCACAAAGTACAGTCCTGTGCCGTCTGCATCCACCAACGCCCAGTAACTTTCACTAGGTGGTCGATCCACCGAGTCGGGGGTATCCTTTACTGCGTCGTCTGTTACGTGGTCGCCACTTAAGAACCTTTTTCCTCGTCCTTCGTTCTCTGTTCTATTAACTATATATTTGTAAATCCCCCACAATACATGGATTAGTGTAGAATTTAGAAATATCTACATCATTCATCATCATTTCAGCTCATATACGTCCCACTGTTGGGCTCGACCCTCCTCCTTAATGGGAGAGAAATTGACCTACTATACCGCGCTGGTCAGACGTGTTGGTATAAAGTTTTGTTTTGAGTTTGCCTTCTCTTGTATAGATATCATATGCATATTTACTCCCTTTTTTAGTAGTCTTTCACGACGCCCAAGGAAGAAATATAATCTTATGGAAGTCGTAAAAAAGGCTAAGGATAAAGGCAGCAACACTATCTTGGGAAATTAATAACAACTGCGATCACTAACCTATCTGCCTAACACCTCGATTATTGCACAATTCTGCTCTCGTTGTGAGGCCTGATGAGAAGTTAAGCCTCGATAGGCTTATAGATATATGGGCAGAATATTAATACAGGTTAACCACCTTTTTATCTTCTATGTGCAGATGAAGTAAGAACACAATTCACCACTCCCTATCTTGCCGTGATTATCGTAAAAGACGATTAAGGGATTGTGATACGCATACAATATCTACACAAGAGAAGGAGAACTCGAAATAAAACCCTATAACCACTCGTCTAACCAATGTGGTATATAGTATGACAATTTTCTTCCTATTACGGAGGAGTTTGTAGCCCATTTTTGGGACGTATATGAGCTGTGTGGATTAATTATTTTTTTTTTTTTAGATAACTGCACTAAAGTAATAAACCCTGCATTGGGGAAAAATTTAAAAACACAATTAAGGAACACATATTACAGCCATACTTGAAAATCTATTTGTGGATCGCACAACGTATTGTCCTAGGATTTCAACGTACGACTGGCATAGTAGATACTGAAGTCGCTATGCCATCTGTGCAGACAAATCATTACCATTGTAGGAATATTATATTCGTTGACCTACCTACTTCCTCCATGCGCGGTCGAAGTATATGTAAATGCCGTATTACGTTTTGCCATGAAACATTCAAAGCGTACGAGTAGCGATGAATTTTTGGTGTTTCTTTAAGTCGCAAAATATTTATCGAATATGTATATATGCTTTTATGCTAATGTAGATTTCATTATCTTTCAATCACATTTTAAATAAAATAACTTTACGCATTTTATCTCGTTTTTATTTGAATTTTGTTTGTCCGATGTTTCGAACACTTTGCAGCGTTCATGGTCACGGGCGGACAAGGATGTATCACGTCCAACAAGTCATCGCCATTACAAATATTTATAATTATCTACCCGATACAGAAAATTAGTTATTTAATTGTCACCCACATTTTAGTAAAAATTTATTGCCAAGAAGAAAATTATTCTATCAAATAAAAACGCGATAAAATTCGTGAAGTAGTTTTATTTAAAATGTGCAATACTCGCGTAGGTAAACATCAGAAATCACTTTCAATCACATCAACAAATAATCACCGCTCATTTCTTCCCTGCAGATGTTGTAAGAATTATCACCATCATCATCATCTTAGTTCAGATACCTCCTGCTGCTGGGCAAGAGTATCCTTCGATATAGGAGGAAAATCGACGTAAGGATATGTGTTGTTATAGAGTTTTATTTAAGGGTTTATTTACCTGTAAATTATATCCTTTAGTCGGTTTTTACGATACCACAGACAAGAAAAAGACTGCTAAATTATGTTCTTCTTTGTCACTACAAGATAAATGAATAAAAGAAACAAACAAATAATGATTTTAGAGTGTACAAACTGAATTAAATTCTATGCGAGCTCGTATAACTCGCGTGGTATTATAGTCCAATTTCCTTCCCATAGCAAAACTTGTACGATAAAATATTTAACAAGGTTCTGTGTAATAGGTGATATTTGTTTTCAGACCTGCCTAATAATTTGATTTTTCAGTATATCCATCCATCAGCCTAATTTTTTCAAGGATACATACAAGTTTTAAAGAATAATTATTTGTATCGTAGGCAAATTTATGAACATAGAATTAAGGGACACAAATTAATGCCGGACACAGAACAATAATTTGTGAATTGCAGATAGAACTGCTCAAGGATCGAATCCCGATAGGCTAGTATCCGCTTTCCGATGTAAAGGCGATACTTAGACCGCTACGCAATCTGTGTTGCTGATGCCCATTATTGAAAATAGGGGGCAGACGATAAAGTCGTAATTACAACACTTGGTTTATATTTATAATGCTAATCACAATTTTGTCATACGAGCATATTAATGTACTTGAGAATCAGATCAGCCCAGGTCAATGTTAAGCCCTAAGTCATCATGTTTTATAACGCCCACAACCAATGTTTGGGTTGATAGTCGATAGTATCCGTAGCCGCTATCACACAGCGCTATCTATACTAATAAATGGAGTGCCGGTTTTGTATTCGATTATACTGCCAAAACTACTGAACCGATCGGAATACTACTTACACGATGCAGCGTGTTTCGGAGAAGGTTTTTGTACATGATATGTTGGTGTTGACTTATTCGGAACCTAAATATAACAGTATGTTAATTATAAACATAAATTTTAATTTCAGCGCAAATGGATGGGGGAGCTAGTATAAGTATATACAATACTGTATTTATTAGGTCGGGGAAAAGTCTTTTCGCATATAATCTGTATAGACTTTTAATAAAATCTCTTTGGCTGTGCTAGTTGTATCTAGCTAGTTTTGATACCATTAAAAAGGTTACATTTCAAAAAAGAAATAATTTAGTAAAATGTTGGATCACGGCGTTTTTCACTTGTTTTATTCTGTCAAACTGGTTATAATGAAGAAATTCGATACATTTTAAAATTTTATTACAAAAAAGAAAAAAATGCAACACAAGCTACGAATAAATTTGTGGACCTAATGCACAACAGTGCTAACAAGTAAGTGTAAGTAACAAGTAGCACATAGATAGTTTAAACGTTTACAATCCGGGCATTTTGATGTTAAAGATGTAGGTATTTCATTCTGGTCACCCGGTCAATGATAAGATGG
Organism: Lymantria dispar; assembly: GCA_032191425.1. Lineage (NCBI taxonomy): Eukaryota > Metazoa > Arthropoda > Insecta > Lepidoptera > Erebidae > Lymantria > Lymantria dispar. Next base: position 20,796,539 of record CM063452.1, on the reverse strand, counting down.
ATGCCTTTTTTGAAAAAGTAGAATCAGATTGATGTACCTAGCAATAGAAACGACGTAGCTGAAGATCTGGGAATTGACCGTATAACAATTTTGAACCATTTCAAAAGGGCTTTGGGTGCTCACTGAAAGAAACGTGAACCGTGTACTCATTTGCGATTCTTTATTGAAACAATGAAACCGAACCATTTTTGATGAGATTGAGTTGGTGATGAAAAATGGATAGCGATGCGAAAACGGTCGTGGTCAAAGGTTGGTCAGGATTCACAGACTGTGGCAAACTGCCAACAACTGATGTGATTAAAGCAAGAAATTGAGAGAAAACGTACGGCATTAATCAGTAGAAATGGTGTATCTTATATCTTTAAACAAGCAATTCTTGTATATATATATATATATATATGAACTGAACATATATATATATATTACTAGAACATATATATATATTACTGAACATATATATATATATGTTCAGGATCTCGGCAACGGCTCCAACGATTTTGTTGAAACTTGGCATACTAGAGGATTCGGGCCCAAAAAATCGATCTAGCTAGGTTTTATGTATAGAAAATGTTGTTTTGTCAGAGTCTTTGGCAGACAATATAATGACATTAAATTTTAAAAGAATATGAATTCAAATTTTGCCATCAATGTCATGAGTTACGATAGCTCAGTGGCGAAGTAGTCAGGTCTCATTTGATTTTTGACATCGGCGACAAACGGCGTCGGATCGAATCTCGGTGTTATTATTATTCTCTTTTTAAAATTTTTTATATAATTTTCATTATTTAATTTTTAATTTTTATTATTATATATCTAAATAAATGCTACAAAAATACTCCGAGCGAAGCTCGGTCAATCTGATATTTTCATCTTTCATCATGATAACGCTAGATCACACACATTTTTAGTCATTATTATCATCATCTAAGCCCATATATATCCCACTATTGGGCTCAGGTCTTTTCTACTGTGAGCCTTATATGTGACCATCTATACCGCACGAGGCAAATATGTTGGCGTAGGATTTTATTTCGAGCTTTCCCTCTTTTCCATATATAGTATCTTCGTATCATATCTCTTAGTCGTCTTTTACGACATCCATGTGTAAAAGAGAGAGAGGGTAGTGTATACTAATATTATAAAGAGGAAAGATTTGTTTGTTTGTATTGAATATGCTCCGAAACTACTAGACCGATTTCAAAAATTCTTTCGCCAATGGAAAGCTATAATATCAGGGAGTAACATAGGCTATATTTTATCCCGGGAACGGGAACTGTACGGGTAAGAAGACTGAAACCGAAGCGAAGCAGGAGCAGGTTGCTAGTAAATTATATTCTTACTCAGTCACCGCATAAAGAAAAAGCAACTAAAATATTAAACAATTCTGGATATTCAAATAGTCTAAAGCAGCATGTACAAGTTGACTTTGTTCTAGCTATTCGGTATAGTTCATTTCATTTTATAGTCAAAAGGATCCACTGGGTATACTACAACGAGCAGTTCATTAACATTATAATGTCATTTCGCCTTAATAGATATCACTATCTTCATTCCAACAAAATGCCAGCTCTTTTGTAAAGTATTCTCCTTAAAATTATTTTCCATCGTAATTACTAAGATTATACAATGGCTGTAAGCATATTAAATAATGTACCTATGTCAACTTTTCGCTATCAAATGGACATAGTCCTCCTCCATAACGGGAAAATAATACCGTAAATACTTGGTACGCGGGGACAATCGCAGTGAGATGTTTCACGTTCTCTAGGAGAGAGCTGCAACTCTCCTGGTGAGACCGTTAGCAAGTTTTTATAACTTGGATATCGATAGTCTAATAATAAATAAATGATTATTATGCTTTGTTCCGCCAAAACCAGGTATCATCTGTCAAGAAATTCTAAATTTCAAGCCTTTGTCTTGCAGTTCGCAATATATACCAAGTAACATAACTTTCAGTGATGAAGACTACAGTGTGGTCATGAAACAAGAATACTATTCATCACCTTTTTCTTTAACGTGGATGTGCTAAAGCACGGCTAAAGAAATAAAGCACTTAACATTATATTACAAGAAAATTAAAACTCGAAATAGGACCAATGTGACCATCCATCTAACTATCGTTGCAATAGATTAGTTTCCCTCCCATTGCGGAAAAGCTTCTCCCCGACAGAGAAATATTTATGACTTGAGAAAAAGCGGTATAAGGCAGTTGAATGGAAAGACTCAACTGTTTAAAAAGGAATATCAGGTTGACCGAGCTTCGCTCGGAGTATTTTTGTAGCATTTATTCAGATATATATTAATAAAAAATAAAACAAATAAATAATGAAAATTATATAAAAAATTACAAAAAGATAATAACACCGAGATTCGATCAGACGCCGTTTGTCGTCGATGTCAAAAATAAAATGAAACCTGACTACTTCGCCACTGAGCTATCGTAACTCATGACATTGATGGCAAAATTTGAATTCATATTCTTTTAAAATTTAATGTTATTATATTGTCTGCCAAAAACACTGACAAAACAACATTTTCTATACATAAAACCTAGCTAGATCGATTTTTTGGGCCCGAATCCTCTAGTATGCCAAGTTTCAACAAAATCGTTGGAGCCGTTTCCGAGATGCTGAATATTGTGTATATATATATATATATATATATATACACAAGAATTGCTCGTTTAAAGATATAAGATTAAGTTATTAAAATAAAAGTAAAACGATAAAGTACACTTCCGTATGTTAGCAGTGTAAAAATACAATTCATCACCTCCAATCTTGCCCGTGCGTATCGCTAAAAACGAGTAAGAGATATAATATAGATAATAATGAACTACCTATGAGATGGCAAAGGTGCATAGATAAGTGCATAGACAAGTCTGACCAGCGTAGTGAAGTATGTGAATTTTCCTCGTATTTTAGAGGAGGCTCAATAGCGGGACATGTAAGAGTTGCAACGAATAGAGATTAATTTTTTTTTTTTATTGCAAGCAGTGGCAAACGAGTAAACAGTACACCTGATGGTAAGTGTTGCTGCCGCTCATGGACCTTTACAAGGCCGCTTCCTACTGCGAAGAAAGTGAAGGGAGTGTAAATGCGTGCATTGAGGCTCGGTGATACCAAAGGCACCACCAAAACCCTGCACACGCGAACACCCTCAGAAAGTTGGGCTTCCGGCTCTCTCGCTCACCGAACGAAGCGCAGTAACAGAATGCTACTACTCAAACGTCGATTTTCTGCGAGAGCGTAGTACTACCCCGGACGGACCGGCCCGCGGCTGTAGACAGATAACTGTCGACAGTGTGGTCCTACCACTAGATTTCTCTAATTATCTTAAAAAACTGTCTAAAATATTAAATAGCAATAATAATAAGTTGACGATTCTATAACAAGAATTAAAAGTATTATCACTGACTTATCATTATTTTGTATAATACAAAGAAATTATTTATTTGATTTTTCGATAAATTATCATTTATTTGTACTCGTTAATTCAAATATTTTTTTGAAGAGAGATAGATTCGTCACAAGCCGATCGTGCGCCTCTCTATCGCTTGCTCCACGCGCTGTCTTGCACGCTCGGCTCAGGCGGAACGTGACAATTTTTCGTGCGTGCAGTCGGCGTTCGTCCATTTATAAGAGATTATCACGTCAAAAAAAGTATAAAAATATCAGTACAGTATATTATTTACGTATTTGAAGAGCTAATATGTATAAGATCTTATTAACTCGAACGCGTTTTGACGTCACCGCTGACATTTCTATTTGTGTCGGAAAAAGTCCTTCGATTGAAATTGACATGGGTTGTCATGAAATACAAAATTCATAGGTACATTTTCAGTAAGTAATTCAATTCGTCACAATTATGACTTATTTAGGTCACACATAGGACGCAGCTTAACAAAAATTGAATAATGTTAGATTTAAATGGTAACGAGAATCTTGTATCGTTGATTCTTTGCCGTATTCTTATGATTAAATATTGTAATATTATGGTGACGGAATAAGAATACAATTGACCACCCCCTATCTAGACCGTGGGTGTTGTATAAAATGACTAAGGGTTAGCTGACTAAGGGATAAGCAGATAATATGTATGCAAAATAAGGAAAACTCCACACAAAACCCTATGGCAATACGTCTGACGAACGCGGTATAGTAGGTCGATTTTTCTTCCATTACGGAGGAGGCCTGAGCCCAACTAGTGCCAATTCAAGTGCCAATATTCAAAAAAATATAAAATACGTGAAATACAATATTGTCTACTATGAAGAGACATTTAAAAAAATTCATCAAAAGCCGATTGAGAAAATCTGGAATGTGGATTTTGAAATCCATTAAAATCCATTAGTAGTAGGACCACACTATTGACAGTTGTCTGTCTACAGCTGCGGACTGGTCTGTCCGGGGTAGTACCACACTCTCGCAGAAAATCAACGTACTAGTAGTAGCAATTTGTTATTGCCCTTCGTTCGGTGAGTGAGAGAACTGGAAGTCCAACTTTCTGTGCATGTGTTGGGTTTTAGTGTGATGCTTTTAGTATCATCGAATCTCATTGCACGCATTCACACTCCCTTCACTTTCTTTGCGGTAAGCAGCGGGCTTTTAAAGGTACATAAGCGGCAGCAACACTTACCATCAAGTGTGCCTGTTCGTTTGCCACCGTTTGCAATAAAAAAAAAACCAATAATTTTGTTTGTAAATTAATATTAGGTATATTTCTTACTATTTTCTTTAAGCCTCTTTTGAAGTAAAAAACACGAACGTCCATATATACTGACTTTGATAAAAGAAGATCGATTTATTATTTCCTAAAGCTTTGCCTGTCACTGACCGCAACCGAATAGTTTAAGGATAGAATAGATTACGGGTGACCTCACGATTCACTTTTAGGCTGAGATATCCATTATCTAGACAGCTGTCAATATCACTACTCGTCACTTATCTCTTGAAGAAAATAATTGTTTTCTTTTTATCAATTTAAGATTAACTTTATAATGATATAATAGTTCGATTTTTTTTTATGTAGTGATGAAACAAAAATAATGACGCCTTGTCAAAATATTGAAGTGACTTACGAACATAAGGATATGGATGCAAGAAAAAGATATTCAAAATAATGCCTTTAACTCATACAGCCAATACGAATTGGTAAGCGAAAATTAGTTCGGGTGACGTGACCGGGGAATTAGACCGACGTCTTCCCCGAGGAGGAGACGTCGGTCGATGGGAGGTTACCCCAAATAGGGGGTATTCCGTCGGGCCGACCACTGACGTCAAGTCACCCTGCTTCGGTGGTCGGCCCAACGACGAAGGCGACGTGCATCGCGAGTGGGTTGCGGGTGTGCCCGCTTAAGCCCCTCTGTCGCCCCGAACGGAGTGGTGCGAGGAGCGCGCTGACCGCAACCCACACCAAAAAAAAAACGAAAATTAGTTTCAATATACGAGTGGGCTTTTGTCTAACAGTCGGTCGTATATCGTTTTTAAAAAAGTAAAATAGATTCAAACATTACGTCTCCCTATGTGTCATATAAGAATTTTTATATTGAAACGAAGCGAAGAATTCTTCGCGCTTTATATCATAAAATATATATTTAGAATACATAAAAATGGATGGTTGCTCTTAACTGTACTGTCAAAAGTTGTACGAGAACGAAGCACTTCATTGCTCTTAAAATATAACAGACGAGATATATGTACTCAGTAATCTAGAAAACATCGTCTTATTGACACCTATATTTTTCAGGCTCGGCTTTATATACCCATAACAATTTAATTTAAGCATCCTTTAAGGAGCATAAATAGAAACCTTATGTATTTTTAGGGTATCGTACCACGAAAGGAAAAAAACGGAGCCCTTATAGGATGACTTTGTTGTACGTCCGTCCGTCTGTCCGTCTGTCAAGACGCAAGACCCTTTTTCTCAGGAACGCGTAAAATTTATATAAAAAGCTGAAATAAATATCAAATACTCACGTCTACTGTCCCTTATAGCTGTGAAAATATCAAACTTCTAAGCGATCGCATTCAAAAGATACAGCCGTTTATACCGCAAATTTTCGATACTCGCAAAGGAATCCAATAGGGTACTTCCCGTGAACTCAGAATCTTGAAATTTAGTACGAAGCAACGTCTTAATAGCACAGTAAAGGAAAAATTGCGCTAACCGTAAATTTATTGTTACATTATATAATAAAAATATTTTTAATAATTTTAAACTTACTACACCTACAGGTTTGTACGGAACCCTCAGTGCGCGAGTTCGAGTCGCACTTGGCGGGATTTTTTTATTCTGGTTAGGTTATGGTCAGGACGTACGCCGTCCATACCGTCCAGGGTGACGAAAAGAAGGCACGCGGCTTCCTAACCCATGTATTCCCACCCCGTCGCTATTACACCGACCACCGGTACAAAGTCCTTGAACGTCCGTGGCCAAGCTATGGAGGCTAGACCATATTAATTAATAATTGTGTGTTCAATTTATCATCTATTATACTTATTATTACCATCGGTGCTTTCATCCCATCGTATTTTGACCGGTTTTGTCTGTCCACATCACACACAAAAAGTCTGACCTATTTATAAATTGTGCGAATACTGTATGAAGCACGAGTACACACGCTTTATCTGTTACAGTCGATACTAAGGCTACGATACTATAACTACGACGCGCATCCCTTGGCACTTGTAAAATTTCTAGTTCCTATTTTCTCCGCGTGGTGACGGAGTAAGAGTACAATTCACCACTCCCTATTCTATCGTGGATGTCAGATGTCAGATAACTATGGGATATAATATGCATATAATATCTATGCAAGAGAAGGAAAACTTGAAATAAAACCCTATGCTAACACGTCTGACTAGCGTGGTGTAGTAGGTCAATTTATCTTTCATTGTGGAGGACGCTCGAACCCAATAGTGGGACGTATGTGAGCTGTGATGATGATGAATAAATATTTACTCAAATAACTTTTCCGTGTGGTGATGGAGTAATAATATAATTCAACGCTCCTTTTCTTGCCCGTGAGTATCACAAAAGTCGATTAAGGGCTATCCCTTTTTTTGAGGTGGGCTACGGTCAGCGCACCTGCCGTCCGGCTCCGTCCGGGGCGACAGAGGGGTGGCGCACGGCCCCATAACCCACCCATAAAGCACGTCGCCTTTGTTGTTGGGTCGACACTCAGTGCAGAGTTCCTTGACTTCAGTGGTCGACCCGAAGCAATACCTCAAGAGAGTGGGTACTCTCTTGAGGTATCCTGGAGAGGGTTCTCCAAGGGATATCCCTACGTGTGTTATCTACATATTACGACTATTTATAGTCGTAATATATAGATAACATCTATGCAAAAGAAGAAAAACTCGAAATAAAACGCTATAGCAACCTGTCTGACCACTGTGATATAATAGGTCAATCTTTCTTCCATTTGGGATGAATTTGAAGCCTAGCAATGATATATATATCAACTGAGATGCGACAATGATTATTACTCAAAAAATCTGTCGCGTAAATTACTGCTGTGTAGCTAGGTCCCCCATGTTCCTTAATCTTATAATAATACCGTCATTACCGTCAGAATGCGTTTTTGTGGCGAGCGAGCAATACACTTAATAATCAATATAAAAACAAATTCGATATATTTAACGCTAATACGGATGCGCTAAAACGGACATTCAGACTCAATTTTTTCACAACACATCAATAGGCAAATTTTATGTTCTCCGTTGTATTGTTTTATGTGAAGCATAATAGTGAAGACCTGTTATTGGCTTTATGTATCTTAAACTAGCTGACCCGGCGAACTTCGTACCGCCATAATTTTTTTCGTAAATATATTTTCTAAATTGCCGAATATATAGTCTCTAACGGAAGAACCATTACAGCTTTGTCAGGAAAGATTCAATCGTCTTGGTCACGGCATTGTTAATGATGATTCAAAGAGAACACTAATTACTGATTGTTGATTTCTGAAAAAATTATAATTATCAAATTTTCAACCATACTTAACTATAGACAAGATTACGTTTGGCTGTCATTGGCATTTTGTTATTACATATCAAATGCGTTTCTTATCCTACGTTTCATAGTGACTTGTATTCTCTTTGACATGAGTTTCGGCGTGAATATGGAAATGTCATGTTAAGCTCTTGTATTATATTCATTATTTTAGTATTTTATAGTGTTATAGTGAATAATTTTGCTGATATTTTATGTAATATAATATAGTTAAGGTACTGAAGTGTGGTGAATATGATATAAGAGTGGTGGAAAATACACCTATTGTATTTTCATATTCTACTGAAATTCCCTGAGAAATCATTGAATTAGGTTTTCAGCGCCTAATTAAAGATTTGACTTATGACGGACATGATTATAAATAAGCTAGGTATTCTATATAAAGAAATGTTAAATAATATGAAGAAAATTATATCACAATTGGCTGTATGGGCTTTGATCCATTGCCTGTCCGAATGGACAAACAGAAACAAAAAAAAATTCTATTTGACATTTTATGTCACGTCACACGGGAACGCGATGGAACGGGATAAAAAGTAGCTCATTGCCATTAAGACGAAGAAGAAGAAGAACGGGATAAAAATTATCCTATGTGTGTCTCTTGGTTCTAAGCTACCTCCCCACCAATTTTCAGCCAAATCTGTATAGCCGTTCTTGAGTTATAAACGTAGTAACTAACACGACTTTCTTTTATATATATAGATATGTTTTCCTAGATTTTTATTACTTTTAAGCTGTTAGTCTCCCGATAAATAAATAAATAATTTCTTTAGCTACTAATATAGGTCGCCCTATGTGTTAAAATACAATGAGACACAATAGGAGGAAATTTTGCATACTATATAACTAGGACAGACTGATTTGGCATAGTTTTATTTCCAGTTAGACTGCGTTCATATTGGATTAATAATGATTTTCTGAGGGTTTACGGGATACGCATACAGTTTATCCGTGGAAATAAAAATCTGCCTAGCCAGCATTAGGGATACAATTGATCAACCCGTTGACGGACAATGGAGACGAACACAAAAATATACATTAAAATCAAACTTTCGCATGTCATTTTGATGTGAAATATCTATAGGCGAGGGTGAATCGGATCGTTGGCGTGGCATTAACGTCACGTTTGGATATGCACATTTGTGTAACGAAACCATAACCGTATTTATATATATACTTATACAAAATAATTTCGACGTTTCACATCTGCCAGGCGTCTTGAACGAACGACGAACGAACGCTCCCTTTTTTGTTTTTACTATGACACTATTTCGTATACGTTTTAGTATTTATGATCGATCACGGAAAGGGCGCGTCAGATATTTTTAGTCCTTCCGTGTCTGATGATAAATGATTTATCATTCATCATCATCTTGCTCTTATCCCAATTACTTGGGGTCGACGCAATATGTCATCTGTTTTGACATATTGCAAAAAGTTTCGGCAATGACTTTTATGACTGGCCGCCGGCCTCACGTCAACCCTCCTTGGGAATGTAATCGTTGACCCAAATAGTACCAGATGGAGTTGGTCCGAGTCAATGTCAAAATGATTTATCATTCATGCTACAAAATAATTAAAACGCTATAGAGTCCATAAAAATAGTGTCGTTTTATATATTTTATACAAGGATGAACGTGAGAAATCATCACATTATATTACATGTTAAAGAGAGAGACTACAGAAAACGTAACAGCTGTCGGCATTATGTTAGAATATACTTCATCTTATGTAAATCGCGACCACGTTTTAGGTGAAAATGCTAATATATTGCGGATTTTGCTCCCATCGTTTCGAAGTGGTCCATTTGCATTTTCCTTTTTTAATCCTAGCAACACAGATAGTACCATCGAATCGGTGATTAGCTTACCCCTTATTGATTTTAGAAATATTTCTAATATTGTTCCTGATAAAAGTTATAATGTAATATTGTAGTCTATTATTATAATCTTATTGTCAATTAGTCATTTAATTATTAATCTCCTGTATTCTTTTCAATCTTCTTCTGCTCTACTCTTTTAGCGCTAGAAAATTCTTAAAAGAGTGGCCTCTATCAAGCTTCTATTGGAGTTACACAAGTATCCTGAATACAAACAGCGTATACCTAATAAATCTAAGTAGAATTGAATATTTTGAATAACAGATTAACAGAAAATTAAATAATGAAAAAAGTGTTACGTTCTCTTCAACAGGAATTATCAATTAATTATCATTTAACGATTATACTGACATACGAGACTTGGTCGTGTAATCATACGCTATTACATCCTTTTTGGAGCTGATGCTCTTTCACTGCTGGACCGACATTAGCCAAATATAGCTAAGAACCACCGCAAGGAAACCGGCCTTCAACTGCAAAAAAACCACATCAGAATCGGTCCCTCAATTTGAGAGCTATGATGCCACAGACAGACACACAAAAACACATACAGACATCGACGTCAAATTTATAACACCCCTCTTTTTGCGTCGGGGGTTAAAAAACGTAGCAGTGCTCCATCCAACTATCTACCTTCAAAGTCTGTGCTCTTTACATTGACCCCTCTATTTTTAGACGATCTAAACCGATTCTTTTTTAATAATATTCTGCAAAATATGAACGGAATTAAATCTACTAAAGTTGAATCTGAGTGGGAGGGCAAGATTTTTTGACACTAAAATAACACAAATAAATATACAATGATTGATGTTATATATTTAATATCAATCATATTACATATATGACGGAGTGAGACGGCCTCTGTGAAATTTTTATCAGGAGCCATAGGGACTAGATTATTAATTTGTAAAATAGAATTCGTTGTCAGATAGAATTTGCACATCAAGAATAAATACGATTGTAAAACTAATTCAATAAGAAATATTGTTTGTTTTTAAATTGCTTTAGCGACTTTTACCTCTTAAAAAGGGTCAGCCAAGTTAAACACCAATAGCACCAGTAGCCTACCCATACGGGGAGTTGTAAACGGATACGTGGAGTCAGTCGGTAATCTGCGCCTATGGAAGATCTACCTGTGACGATGGCGAGCGATCCCAACAATCAGTCTCAGTCCTCCTCATATATATTTCTTTAAAACTCACAAATCTATTTTAACTATACTAATTATTAACAACAATTTTTAAATATACCTATGACACAAAGAAAGCATTGAATTACGCCCGCTATTTACAGCTGTGCTCTCCACATAGAGTTTTTTTTAGCATCGGGCTCAAATAGGGTATACAATATTTTAAGTTAAAAGCCTATACGACATTCTATCAAACATAATGTTTCTTGAATCATTTTAGTCATATTTTTAAAGCATGAAACCACCGTTTTATTTTTGAAGTTATACTTCTTTTGGTGCGTTTTTGAAAATGATGAGTGTAGAACGTAGGTGAGAGCGAGGGTGGCGGCGAAGATGATGAAGAGACACGTTGTTCTTTCCAATTTGTAATTAGGTATAGCGGTTACAATGAGAATGCCCTTAGATATTCTAACTGGCGGTATTTATACATTCACGTGGCCCGAGCTAATAATAAATTCATATACTTAATAGATTATTATTAAATATACAATATCCGAGTGGCATTCTTGTGGGGAGGCCTATGTCCAGCCATGGACATCTGTAGGCTAATGGATGGATGGATGGATACAATATCTTAATTATTCTAATATTTATTTACGTGCAAATATTATACAGGATTATGTAACATTAAATATTTATTACGGCGGAAGTTGACACGCAGAGGTATCAATTTGATGACATCATAAATCAGTGAAATAAGAATCTAATAAATGTAGTAAAACATAAGGACTATAGGTTCGATTAATCGACATAGTGTAAGAAAGTACAGAGGTCTATAATAATAAGCACTATTTAATAGTCGCACCCGAAGCTGACAAGCGGAAGGCGCCTATTGTATGAGAATTATATTAACTTACTGAAATATTAATCAACTATTTACTTATATATTATATTTAATTATAAAACTATATTTAATTCATCATCATCATCTTGCTCTTATCCCAATTACTTGGGGTCGACGCGATATGTCATCTGTTTTGACATATTGCAAAAGTTTCGGCAATGACTTTTATGACCGGCCGCCTGCCTGACGTCAACCCTCCTTGGGAATGTAATCGTTGACCCAAATGGTACCAGATGGAGTTGGTCCGGGTCAATCTAGGGCTCTTAGTCGTCTTTTACGACAGCCACGAGCAAAGCAAGGGTTGGTAGTATTCGAAGCCGCTACCACACAGCACTAAAACTATATTTAATTATAAAACTATATTTAATTATAACACTATATTTAATTATAAAACTTCCAATTAAATTATAAAACTATAATCAAGTCAGTTAATAATTAGGATGTACCCAAATTAGACGTACATGTGAGGCCGGAAGTACTACTACTTGATAACATGAGAGTAAATTTTTACGATGCGCGCCCTCCGTCACGAAAAGCTGACACCCTGATGTCAGCTATTCAACATTATTTACCATGCGCCTGCACAGCGTCACAAATGTTAACTAGATACCTTCTTCTTCTTCTTCTTGATTAATGGCAATGAGCTGCAATAATATGCGCTATTGGTGCCAATGTCGAGTTATAATTAATTAATTAGTCACGTCTTTAGTCTTCGTAAGTAGTCCGTCGTTAGCATTGATTTGGTGTTGACAGGCAAATCAAGCTTCTTCTGGGAAATTTGGCAGAATGTGAAAATGCACGCAATTCGTTATTATATCATATTCACTATATATCATATTCACTATATATCAGCATTCTATCAACATTATATTACATAAAATATCAACAAAATTATTCAATATAACACCGTAAAACACTAAAATAATGAAAAAAATATAAAAGCGCTACATGACATTTTGACATTCGCGTCAAAAGTGAACTAGACTTTTATATTCTTTTTATTATTTTAGTATTTTAAAGTGTTATATTGAATAATTTTGCTGATATTTTATGTAATATAATGCAGATAAAATTCTGAAATGTAGTGAAAATGATATAATAGTGAATTGCGTGTATTTTGACATTCTGCCCAAATTTCCAGAGACGCATGACTTGAATATCAGCACCAAGTCATGCTAACGACTGACTGAAATACTAAGACTAAAGACATGAATAATAATCAATATACACTGGCACAAATAGCTCATATTATTGTAGCTCATTGCCATTAAATAAGAAGAAGAACAAAACTTTCAATGTATTAAATGCCTTTTTAGATGATAGCATTAGCGTCGTTTTTTTTTGCAAACGTAGGATAACGCGAAGAATAAAATATTACAAAGATTTTTATCTTGTTACGCCAAAGAAATATAACTTCTTATGTGCGTACACATACACACCACACATTTTTTATTATAAGATACTAGCAACCCGCCCTCGCTTCGCTTCGGTTTCAATGGTCTTACTCGCATAATTCCCGTTCCCATGGGAATACTGGGATAAAATATAGTTTGTTACCCCCTGATGTTATAGCTTTCCATTGGTGAAAGAATTTTTGAAATCGGTTCGATCGTTTAAGCGTAAGGTGGTAAACAAATAAACAAACTTACTTTCGCATTTATAATATTAATAAAGTATAGGATGTCTGTATAGGTCACTCAACTGAATCGTTTTATTGGATATACTACAAAATCGCCGGTAGCAAATTTTCTCGGTTTTCGTTTCGATTAAGACCACCCATTAGCGACAAGGGCTTTGCCAGGTTCGGTGAAAGAGCTGGCAGAAATAGGCAATCATCATCAATTTCAAAGCTCGCAGGGATTACAGGCATAAGGCGCAGACAACCTTTAAGTATACTCACCTGAAAGTCCTATTGATATGATTATGATCATTATCATCATCACAGCTCATATACGTCCGGATTGGGGCAGGGTTTTATTTAGAGTATCCTTCACTTGCGTAGATGTTATCTGTATACAATATTTAGTCATCTTTTACGATAATGCTGGGCAAGGTAGGGTGTGGTGAATAAAATACAAATAAAAATAGAATTCCTCAAATTTCCCCTCAGCTCCACCTAACGCGTCATAATAGACTGTTTTAATAGTCTAAAATGATCGTCATCTTTTTAATGAAACTGGTTTGAAATACATGGGTCGGATGTTTTCAAAGTCTATAATCGACATTGAAAGATTTTTCGTATATTATGTATATAGATATACATCATAATAGGGCTGCGCTTGTTATTCTAAAAGCGTTTTTGCCCCCACACCTATTTAAATTCTGTTTATAGACTCTAAAGGAGAATTGGGTCACTATAATAACTTGTGAATATTTCTACAGATTGCTCCTTGAAAACAGTTTGGAATATTTATAATCTCGCTCTGATGTTGTTAATTGTAGACGAGAGGGCAAATAAGAATTCTCCCCTTTTATTTGTTCAACCAGTTATGGTAATCATTGTTAATTTAATATCTACCTTATCTAATTAGAATAGCCAGAAGCAAAATTCTGATTAAATTAAATTAGTATTTGGATGGCCCGTAAAGATTGTAATATTATATTTTGGTTACGTTTTTAATTGCATTTTATTACGAAATTTGAAATATTCTTCTCACAAGGGATTCACGAATCTTCTTAATAATTAGATAATATTGACTTTTTATACCACACTGTTCAGACCAATTTTTTCTATATACTCGCAACTAAATAAACGATAATGATACCTTTCATTCACACGCATGTTAGAAAAAATAAAAAGTTCAAATGTTAGGCACCTATTTAACATAATAAGCAATTTGAAAAGAAAATAATAAAAATACAGGAAAATTTTAAGATCTGAAGAAACTTCTCAGATCCACTCTGGTGAATTGATCCGCTAGATACGGGAGACGATAGCAATTTTCAGCAACGACTTCCGGGTCCGAATATCCATTCACAAGGATCCCTTAATACGATCTCGTCATTTTTCTCTTCAAAACCGTTGCCCTTAATTGGACTGTTATTTCTAAGCAGCTATTTTATTTAAAAGGTTCTTTCGTGATATTGAATTGATTGCGTAATGACCAAACTCTTAATTTTTTTTGTTCCCAAGTTCTAATAAATTAATTATCACCTCCGTTGAGTTTCTAAATTATCTTATTATTAGCTTTTGCCCGCAACTTCGTCTACCTCAATTCGATAGTGTGTACTAAGTTCAAAAACAACGATACTACTAATAAATCATTACCTTTTCCTGAACCTCACATAAAAATAATACGTAACGACTTCTAATCTGCCCATATAGATGTTTTATTAATTTAACGTTGTAAAAATACATTTCACCCCTATCCTTACCCGTGACTATCGCAAAGTTCGACTAAGGAATATTATATAACGATAACATATATGCAAGAGGAGGTAGACTCGAAATAAAACCCCATAACAACCCCTCCAACCATCAGATACAGTAAATCACTTGTCACTTTGAATAAGTTTACAATTATAAATATTAACGCTACTTTTACGTAGAGAAGATACTTTATTCATATTAGAAGTACATACTTCTTTCCACATGTAACCAATATTAAACTTAGTTTTTAATTAAATTAATTTAATACCTTTATTGTAACTTATCGTGTGGTAGCGGTTACGAATACCACCAACCCTTACATTATTTGTGGGTGTTCCTAAAGACGGCTAAGAGTTTTGGTATCGGCCTGCACTAACTGCTTTTCATGCTTTTTGGTCAACAACGTCATCAGGCAAGCAGCCATTCATAAACTATTACTAAAACTTTTGCGATATTTGATGATAGAAGAGTACCTACATAACCATTGACCCCAACTAAATAAATTCTAAGTTAAATATTAAGATAATTATGATGTGGTTGTCGATTACTGTGTCAATAAACGGGTTAATACAATAAGATTTTTTTTAAATACGACTGATATGCTTTATGCTTTCCTATACATTTAGTTTGAAATTTAAATAATATACCATCAAAAACAAAACTTGTAAAAAAAGCCAAGCATCGCAACTGAGTTCTTCTACCATAAAAAGTTGTGAGATTCATGTTATACCAAGTCGGTTAACTCATTTAGTCCCTGCTTAAAGGACCTTTCTTCTTAAGTTATTACGTAAATAGCTAACCTAACAACTTCTTATAGTGACTATATCAATATTATAGATCTTTTTGTCTTAAATAAACAGATGGACTTGGCAATCCGTCACAATGATGTATTCTTATTTTTTACAAAGTTACATTTCATTAACTGCAAATGTAACTTTGTAATCCTATATATTTATATGGACTTACAACATTATTTATGCAGTTAGTGTGTCTCGGAAACTGGAGGAAAATTTCAATGTTTCATAATTTTTCCTTAATTTATACACTGAACACTTATTGTATTCTAAATTTGAAACTTCTATCTTTGATAGTAATGCATCTTTAATATTGATGAATGGTCAGTCAGTCAGTGAGTGACAAAATTACGAAATTTTGACTAGTTATAATTCTTAAACTATTAGTTCAAATTGAATAAAATTTGAAATACACAATGTGTATACAATGCCTGCTTGGGTCACTAAGCATTCAGGCTTCTAGTTTTATTCACAACGAAGTTATAGGGGGTCGAAAATGGCCTGAATTGCATCGAGAAAAGTATGTTACGGCAGTGTTGCGTTTTGCCCGACTTTATTTTTGCTCGACTTGGCGGGGGCACTGCCGTGCCTCCAGATATTTGTTAAATTATACAGTGCCAAATTGAAAAAAACTGAAGCAATTTAGTTGGATTTGTTAATTTGATTAGTTAATAAAAGTTTTACTAAAACATTTGTTATATTTTTGCGGTGTAAATACCATAGACCGTCAGACATGACACGTATTCAGAGCAATAAAGGCTACATCACGTCTGAGCTCCTACTAAATTTGTACGTGATAGTGCAAACGTGTTTCCGAATTGTTCAGTTCGACACCCTTTGTCTGGGTATCAATATGTTTTTATACCGTATGCTTTAAACATGAAGTGTTTGAACTGTATAGAAACAAATTGGACTCACATAGGTAGTTTGAAATAAACATTTTTTTATTATGATTATTTTTTTTACTCGTGTGGTGAGGGACTAAAATATAATTTACTACAGCCTATCTTGCTCGTGGGTGACAAAAGACGATTATATATCCCAATCACGATGCGATTCTTGCATCTGTTGCATATTATAATAGGCAAGAGATGTTAAAATCGCAATTAAACCCTGCATCAATACCACTGACCAGCGTTTTATAATAAGTCTACTATGAATGAGGCTCGAGCCAATGTATATCAGTTTAATGATAAAAAGTATATGAGTTGTGATTTAATGATAATTATATTTTATGCTTTTTTTCGGGATGTCGCAGAGTTATAACATACCACACTCTTAACTACATAATTTTTGAGATCCCTTATTATAAATGACCTTTGGTAGAGGGCAGTTTTTAAATCGAAGACTATTAGCTGTCGCTGTTTAGAATTTCACAGTCTAGTGGTGAAGATACCTATCTTTTGTACCATATGTTATACGTTTCTTAGAAAAGACCTGGTGCCCGCTTTCCCCTTGAACTCTTAGGCGCTTTTATGATTCCCACGAACAAGGAAGTGGTGGCGACAGCTATATTCTTTTCTCATCATAACACGAAAGCTCGCTCCGCGCTTCAACAGTTTTCTCATAGATGCTATTGTCAAACCTAGGCTTATTTGAAATGGGATCACACGCCAAGCAAAATCTACCAAATTAAAAAAAAATAATCTCAAAATCGGATTACCCAATCGAAAGTTCTGAGGTAACAAACATTAACAAAAACTTCGAATTGACAACCTCCTCCTCTTTTGAAGTCTGGTGAAAATTCACCTAAAAATAGACGCAGTCGCGCAGAACCCACATATTTATATAATGCATAGATTGTGAAACACATGCAAAAATCATCAGTACAAGGGAGAAGAGGCATATTTTCTATATTCCATATTTGGGTTGATTTATTTTACTAAATTACATACTTTTGTATTATATTTAAAGAGTTCTAGCACTACGGTTAGAGACTTGTAATTTAAAATACATAAAGTAGTCGGCAAAAGGCCAAATTCTCAGACATAGTTTAAATATTTACAATCACTTTTTCGTACCTATTGATTTCTGTTGTTATTCAGTCTTTCTGTTGTTATTCTCTCTTCAATTCATTATTAATGCTTTATTTAAAATTGACTATTCCCCTGTTAAAATATTTCTTTGTTTATTAGAAGTCTTATTATAGAAGTAGTTTAGGTCAAATATAAATTATGACTGATATCACCGACCTTTACGTGCACGTGGGCGGTGGAAAACGACTGAAGGACCACCTAAAGAATGAGCAGCAATTTCTGGACAACATAATGACATCATACTACGATTACGAACTGGCTTACCAAACAATAATTGCAATAACAAATAACTGCAACTAGCATGCCAAGCGTGGCTATCCTGGCAATAATTCTAACAATGAATGGGCGCATCTTATCGATTCTCTGGAGGACGTTCAATAAAGGACAGCAAAAGGCTGGACATTGATTAAAGAATTGGGCAATGTATTGAAGATCTAGGCGAGCCCTTAGTCACAGCGTGACGCAGATATTAATTTATGCGGGTGACTGGACGGGGAGTTAGTCCGTCACCCACCTAGAGGTCGACGTCGGAATACCGTTGGGCCGATCACTGACGACAAGTCACCCTGCACCGGTGGTTGGCCCAACGACGAAGGCGACGAGCTACGGGTGGGTTACGGGGTCGCGCGCCGCCCCTCTGTCGCTCCGGAAGGAGCAGGGCGGCGGGTACGATAACCGTAGCCTAAAAAAAGCCATCAATTTATAACTTCCTTAAATACTTTCATTATTACGTCACTAGATTTACTTATCATCATTATCACAGCTCATATACGTGTTACTACTGGGCTCGAGACTACAATAGGAGTGAAATTAACCTACCAAACACGCTGCTCGGATGGGGATGCAAGCGATACATCGATGTTTCTGAAACGTCGATGTATAACATTAATATCTATTTTATCAGTCAATCATAATTTAGTAACATGCGCTCTGAGTTTTATTGTCAAATCTTGCTCAATGTGGCTGTGTTCCGATCCGGTGGTAGCATATTTGATTAAATTAATTTATTATACCTATCAAGGTTTATCATAATATAATAGTCAACGCATAATATAATGTTACATAATATATTAGTTAATATAAAGGAATGTGTATGTTTGAAATCATTTTCTTCCCGTGTAAAGACTGCTAACCTCATCGTCATCATCGTCATTTCTGCCTATCGCCGTCCACTGGTGGACGTAGACCTCCTTAATATTACGCCACAGAGTGTGGCCCTGTGCCGCCTGCATCAGACGACTCACCTCATCTTCATATAAAACATGAAAAAATAAGAATATATGTCCCGTAAAGAAAAACCTGAAGTAAATAAACCCTTACAGAGTTTACCTAAAAAAATACTAAGCGAAATGTGGTTTTGAAAAAAAAAACTGCCTGAAAATACAAAACTGCAAAATTGGAATGTAAATCAAGCCCGCCCGTTCTGTGTTCGTTGAATTTCCGATACACCTGATTACTAAAACGAACTTGGTAGCTAGTAAACAATGAGGATATTGAAAAAATCTATACTGAAATGCACAGTGGCTTTCAGAAAAATGTTCAAATGTAACATTGTTATTATTTTCTTTCGTTACGCGATGGATAAAGATCTACGCAGGAAAGGGATACGGATAAGTGTTATTATATACTAACTAAAAATTCGTTGTTTGCCTGATTGCTGGGAGTTCGCTCGTTACATACATACCTCGATTCTCTCCGGTTTCGCTCATTAATTGCGCCACCAAGAGGTTTAGAATAATGAAACTGTTTATGAATAATGAACTGATTTCTGTTGTTTACACGAGTATTACGTATTTTAAATAAAACTACTTTACGCGTTCATGGTTACGGGCGGACATAAACCGCCACACGCGACATGGTCCGTCCGTGACCATGAACGCTGCAAAGTGTTCAAAACGTCGGGCAATCATAAATCAAATACAAAGGAGATAAAATCCGTAAAGTTGTTTTATTTATAATGAAACTTAAATTTTTTGACGGGTTATATTCTAGACACGCCCTATCTATACCGTCTGGTACGATGGAAGAGTATAGTGCAAATCCATAACCTGTTGTATGATCTTCCTAGCGCTGTTTGAGTTGACTGCATATAAATATTCCTTGACGTTGGCAGTATATTGAAACGTCCCTAAATTAACGCTCAAAATATACCTGTACTCATAGAAACAATTGCATTTTTTATTACTTTTGATGGTAGATAAATAAGCAACCACCTGATGGCAAGAGATAGCCACACATGTATTTTCACAATATCTAGAAAATAGAAAAGTAAAAACTTACTAGAAAAGCGTTGATCGTTAAAAGTTTGCGCCTCTGATTCTTTTGCTCACTGAATGAAGCACAGTAACAAATCGGTAAAACCAGTCCACGTGGTGACGGAGTAAGAATACAATTTAGAACCTCTCTTGCTCGTGGATTTCGTAAAAGATGACTCGAAGATGAAACTCGAAATTAAACCTTACGCCTATACGTCTGACCAGCGTGGCAATCTACCAAGTTCAATTGCCCTCCTATTGTGGAAGAGGCTCGAGCCCAGCAGTGGGATGTATATGAGCCGACATGATGATAATAATGACGAATACAATGATTTTCTGCAATAGTGTGGCCTAAGTGGGTAAACCTCGGGCGAGTCAGGCCAGTTATCGCTGCAATTTAAAATACTGTTGTTAGAGTAGACCTAGCACTAATCTGGTAATCCTAATGATCTCCTTCCTCTTAACCCCTAGGGGTTAAGAGTCGCTCCAGTATTGGATCCAAGTTCATTCTGTTGAGGGTAATTACTATAGTTCTCTGGCTAGACGGATAAGGATAGAGTTTTATCCATGAAAAGAAGAAGGTTTCCTGTCATCCTTGATTTTCTTCTTCTTCTTCTTAGTTAATGGCAATGAGCTACAATAATATGAGCTATTGGTGCCAGTGTCGAGTATATTGATTATTATTCACGTCTTTAGTCTTAGTCTTTCAGTCAGTCGTTAGCATGACTTGGTGCTGATACAAGTCATGCGTCTCAGGAAATTTGGGCAGAATGTCAAAATGCACGTAATTCACTATTATATCATTTTCACTACATTTCAGAATTTTATCTGCATTATATTACAAAAAATATCAGCAAAATTATTGAATATAACACTTTAAAACACTAATATAATGAAAAGAATATAAAAGCGCTACATGACATTTTGACATTCGCGTCAAAAGTCATCCTTGATTTTAAACGAATGCGTAATCAGAAGCGTAATATGTCTACGTTCCCTTTGTAGTGCATCCGCTAAAAATAGAATTGCCCGAAAGAAAGGGAAAAATGGTAGAACCTTAATTAGAAGGAACTTACTATTAACAGATGCCTATTTGTGTTATTAGATTAGCGAGATAACGGTGCGAACGCATATTATGGTATCACCTATACAAAGAATAAAAAGTCTAATAAGTTAATTAACACAAACTACCTCAATAAATAATTTGAGTACCTATTTATAGAACCATTACAAGGTGTAATTGAAACAAACACATACATATATAATATAAACATAGATATACTAACAATATTTGCTTCTATAATATTGATATATGTAAATTACTAAGATTTATACGGACGATAATGCGAGTCACTATGGTGGTTGGTTGGTTTGGTTTTCATACATACATAATACGTTTTAATGTAGATATTAAGACGGTTGGAACGGATTTACAATAGATCTTGTTTCAAATTCCACGCATGGTAATATACTTTTGCTCACATATAAGTTAGTATATGCATAACAGTCTTACATTATCAAATTTCGCGGCATTTTTGACCCAGGCAACGCTGCCTATTCCAAAGAACTTTAACTAAAATATGTGTATATAAAAAATATGTATTAGTTGACGTTACCCAACCACTTACAATAGGAAACAGCATATTAAAATTCTAAAGCTAATGATAAAAAAATGTACCTACAGAAATCCGCAACATGGACATAGTTAAAACCGGCTATTGAAGTACTTGGCAATCTTGCCACCAAAGAAGTGAAAACTTGCAACTGTGATCACTAATCCGGTTGCCAAGCATTTCGACATTCTCATACCTCATTCTCATCCATTCGTTGGACTAGATGGGAGGAATATTTATTTATAACTAGTGGTCGCCGAGTGGTCGAAATTCGGCCATAATTCATTTAAATAAAGTTTTCTGCTACACAATTTTCTTTTAATTATATTGATGTAGAATTGTATATTGAGCAGCAAATTCAATTCAATTGTATTTCAATTGTAAATCCAGCTTGGATTTCATTAATAACTTATTAGCATGGAAGTAATAAGTACTACGTACAACAGGAATGAGCTGTTGTCGCAAAATTGAAGCCGAGCGAGAGCTCAGTAACTGTACCTTTTATCCCTCTCTGGCGATGGTGACCATATTGAAATATGATTTAAGGACAATAATTATAAAAAATGATTTATGATCTGACGTCAGCAGATCATTGCTTCAGATGGATTTTAATCAAAGATGCTAATAATAAATTTGCCCTTTGCGGCACTATACATTTGCTGTTTTTGCTTGCTATTCACACTCGCGTCCTATAAGTAGGTACTTACCGACTGGTGCTTGTGGGATACGACACGACATGCAGCTGGACTGAGATAAAATTACGAAAAACTACCTATTGTGGTATATTTAATTAATTAGGTAACAAAAAAACCGTTAAGTTTACATTTAAGTTAAATTCTAAATCAGACATTGCTAAATAAAATAGTCCTGTGAAGTTTCTGCCGCAAACCCAGCTTATTCCTCATATGTCTCATTAATTCTAATTTTTCATTATGAGTTAAACGTAAATTGAGATATGAATTCGCTAACGCCTTCACCAATTGAATATCATATGGATCTTCAAATATAGATTGAGGAGGATGTGGTGGATCTAACAATGTATGTAGTTTGCTATAAAATTCTTGGACAACATACATGATAATTTTATTTTTATGTAAGTTTTTAATTATTGATTTGATAATGTAATAAACAGTTTTTCAGTGTACTTTAGAATTTCAAATACAAATCTGGAAACATGCTTAAGTTTTCCCCGATCAATAAAAGCAATAAATGCCGAAAATTGTTATATAATATATATATATATATATATATATATATATAAGCATGTAAAGCATGAAGGATCGTTTTCATTTTAGGAACAAACACTGAAACCACTTCTAAACATTATTCCCAAAGAATGGTTATTTTCCCCTTTTTTCTCGTATTACAGCACAACAGGCTGTTATTTTGGAACAGTTTTTTGAAACTGTTATTTGGCTATAACTGAAACAGGTGAAACAGGTTTCATAATTTAGCTGTTGTAGAGCACCCCTACAAAGTTAGGGCCCTGAATATCGTGTAGTGTAATAAGCCTTTTACTGAGCTCTCGCTCGGCTTCAATTTTTCAAATTCAAATCATTTATTATGTACTAGCTTTTGCCCGCGGCTTCGCCCGCGTAAAATTTACTTGAATATTGAACTATTATCGCAAAGAATATTATCGGCATAAAAAGTATTACATTTCTTAATTTAAGAAATACTCTATCTACGTGTCAATTTTCATCCAAATATCTTCACAAACTTTCACATTTGAATATTACTTCCAGCCTTATAGTTCAGATTCCCGTGGAAATACGATGATAAATATGCCTTTCCTTAGTCTCTGATAACGTAATTTTCCATTGGTGAAAAAAAATTATATCAATCAAACACCCGCAGATTCATTCACGTAGACCCCATTTTCATGTCAATACCGAGATAAAAAATGCCTATGTTACTCGCTGATATTATAAATTTACACGGGTGAAAAAAAAAATATAAATCCCAGAAATATCAGAGATAAAAATTGCCTATGTTACTCGCTGATAACATTGGTAGCATTCCATTGGTGAAAGAATTTTAAAAATTGGTCGTCATCCCCCGGTTTAGTTCTCGTTCCCGGGCAAATACTGGGATCAAAATAGCCTTTATATGGTATTCACTGATAATACAGCTTTTCATTAGTGAATTAATTTTTAAAACCATTAAATTCCCGTGATTTCACCGGCATTGTACCCGATCCCGTAGGAATATCAGGATAAAAATAGCTTAAATATGTTACTGGCTTAAAAATAGCTTACCATTAGTGAAATAATTTTAAAATCGACCTAATTCTCAAGGTTGCTCCAGCCACACCGGGATAAAATATAGCCTGGAATAAAATATAGTCTTAAGTTATTCCTTATGTACACCTGGTAGACCTGATGGTAAAATGTAATCAATATGGGTCCAGGCATTTTGATGATTAACTGTAACGAATAGATAGACAGACATAAAAAATTTGGACCGTATTATGTGAGCATAAATAAAACCTATTATTTTGATAGACAAACAGACGCTTCAAATTTATTTATTTGTAGAGATAGAAAATTGGAATAATATCTTGATTGTAACTTACTGTCTGGTAGCTGCTAGAAATATTACCACGCTTTCATTGTTTGTGGGTGTCGCAAAATACTACTAAGACAAAGATTTACATCAACCTGGACCAATTGGTGATGCCGTCTGGCCAACAATGTCGTCCGCCAGGTCATAAAATGTTGCTAGAACCTTTGCAATATATCTACGACGGCAGAAGAGTGTCTTCATATCGCGTCGATCCAAAGTAATTAGGATAACCGCAAAATAATGATGATATATCATTGGCTGGGTGTCTTCGACTATATGCGTTTTATCCCTTTGGGGCAGCCCAAAATTGTTTCTTAGTGAGTGCTTACCCCAAATAACCTATCGGTATACAAAATTTCACATTCTTAGGCCCAGTATCTTTGGCTATACACTTTCACCCTCTTAGGGATTGAATTTCCAAAAATTCTTTGTTAGAGCTCGCTTATCCTTGCCAAAAATTTTTTCATAGTGCTTGGTAAGTGAGCACTAAGAATATCTTGGGGTAATCCAAGAAAGCCGACCGTGTACTAAAATGATCCTTCGTAGGCTCAGTGATTTCGGTTAAACGCTGTTCACCCCCTTAGGGCTAAAATTGTAAAAATCTCTCTTTCCCCAAGAAAAGCAACTTTATACAAAGTTCCATGTTTCTAGGCCTAATGATTTCGGCTATATATTTTGCACCCCTTTAGGAGTTGATTTTAATAAAATAATTTCTTAGAACTCACTTACAACAAAAGAAAGAGAATTGCATAGAAAGTTTTACGTTCCTAACACTAATAGTTTAGTCTATACGCTTTTCACCCCCTTCAGGGGGTGATTTTCCAAAAATCCTTTGCTAGTGCTCGTATACCCCAAGAAATAAGACGATGTAAAAAGAAAATACTTTCCCCTATTTCAACCCCTTATACCTATTTTTTCGCGATAAAAAGTAGCCTTATATCTTTTCTCAAGCTTTAGTACATATCTGTACCAAATTTAATCAAAATTGGTTAAGTGGTTTCGACGTGAAAGGCTATATGCTTTCCAACCCCTTAAGAGGGTGAATTTCCAAAAATCCTTTGCTAGTGCTCGTGAACCCCAAGAAATACGATGGTGTAAAAAAATACGTTTCTAAGCCCAGTGGTTTCGGCTGTAAGCTTTTTGATATTTTAGGGGTTGAATTTCATCCTTATGTGAATGGAATTGCCAAAACGCTTGAGCGAATATTTATTTATTTATTATTAGGTGCCTGAATACAAAGATTCGTGGTTCTATCATCGAAAATGACGAATTTCCATACAAAATGTCATCCCCTATTTCAACCCCTTATACCCAATTTTTTGCGATGAAAAGTAGCCTATATCCTTTCTCAAGCTTTAGTCCGTCTCTGAACCAAATTTCATCAAAATCGGTTAAGTGGTTTCGACGTGAAAGGCTATATGCTTTTCAACCCCTTAAGGGAGTGAATTTCTAAAAATCTTTTGCTAGTACTTGTGCACCCCAAGAAATACGATGGTGAAAAAAAAACGTTTCTAGGCCCAGTGGTTTCGGCTGTATGCTTTTGATATTTTAGGGGTTGAATTTCATCCCCGTGTAAGTGAAACTACCAAAACGCTAGAACGAATATTTATTTATTTATTATCAGGAGCCTTAATACAAAGATTCACGGTTCTATCATCGAAAATAACGAATTTCCATACAAAATTTCATCCCCTATTTCAACCCCTTATACCCATTTTTTCGCAATAAAAAGTAGCCTTTGTTCTTTCTCAAGCTTTAGTCCATCTCTGTACCAAATTTCATCAAAATCGGTTTAGACGTGAAAGACTATATGCTTTTCACCCCCCTAAGGGGGTGAATTTCCAAAAATCCTTTGCTAGTGCTCGTGCACCCCAAGAAATACGATGGTGTAAAAAAAAAATACGTTTCTAGGCCCAGTGGTTTCGGCTGTATGCTTTTTGGTATTTTAGGGGTTGAATTTCATCCCCATGTAAATGAAATTTCCAAAACGCTTGAACCAATATTTATTTATTATCAGGTACCTTAATACAAAGATTCGTGGTTCTATCATCGAAAATGACGAATTTCCATACAAAATGTCATCCCCTATTTCAACCCCTTATACCCATTTTTTCGTGATAAAAAGTAGCCTATGTTCTTTCTCAAGCTTTAGTCCATCTCTGTACCAAATTTCATCAAAATCGGTTTAGACGTGAAAGACTATATGCTTTTCACCCCCTTAAGGGGGTGAATTTCCAAAAATCCTTTGCTAGTGCTCGTGCACCTCAAGAAATACGATGGTGTAAAAAAAAATACGTTTCCAGGCCCAGTGGTTTCGGCTGTATGCTTTTTGGTATTTTAGGGGTTGAATTTCATCCCCATGTAAATGAAATTTCCAAAACGCTTAAACGAATATTTATTTATTTATTATCAGGTACCTTAATACAAAAATTCGTGGTTCTATCATCGAAAATGACGAATTTCCATACAAAATGTCATCCCCTATTTCAACCCCTTATACCCATTTTTTCGCAATAAAAAGTAGCCTATGTCCTTTCTCAAGCTTAAGTCTATCTCTGTACCAAATTTCATCAAAATCGGTCCAGTGGTTTAGACGTGAAAGCGTAGCAGACAGACAGACAGACAGACAGACAGACAGACAGACAGACAGACAGAGTTACTTTCGCATTTATTATATTAGTAAGGATAAACCCAGCGGGGGCACTTACATATTGTCATTTTTTTTTAATTTTTTCTTAAAATTACCGCCGGATCGGAACGCGACCGAACTGAGAAGACCCGGCAAGAAAATCAGTGGGATTGTCTATTTTTTATTATTTTTTCTAATTTCACTTAAATAAAATTACATCTTACAACATGCTTTTTAATAGTTCCAGTGTGATGCCATTCGAAATATTATATATACAGAGGTGGGCATTAACTCGTTAATCCGTTAATCGTTAATTAACGAATTTCTGTTAGCGGATTAAGTTTTAAGTTAACTTCAAAAAATGTTAACGCTCTTGTTAACTTCTGTTAAACTGAACTTTCGTTAACTTTAGTCCGTTACATTAGTCAAGTTCAAGGCGCTGCTCTGTCCACGTGACACACACCGCATATTATTACTTCTTGCGATAGTCTTGCGATATGTTGATTTGCACCTACAGCAAGCATTGCGAACGAATTGAACGATTGCTCCAACTTATAATTTTGAATCTACCGCGATCGTTTGCGCCACCAGAAAAATCTAAGACGATTTTCGTACACACTATCCATAAAACTGCACAATCTGTCTGCTATAATATATCATTGTCGTGTATACCGACCCTTACTTCTCCGTCACCACACAGGCACGAAAACAGTATAGTCTAAATAATACCTAAGTCTAAGTAAAAAATAGTAAGTCTTAAATGGTTAACTTTTTACGTTAAAAGTTAACGTAGTCTTAAATGGTTAACTTTTTACGTTAACTTCAACTTGCGTTAAATTTTCGCAAATTTAACGCTTCAACGATTATCGAAGTTAAAATTTTAATTAACGATTAACGAAGTTAATTTTTGGATTAACTGTGCCCACCTATGGGTATATAATACATGGGTATAATATTTATCCATATTTCCCTAATATTAAGATCTTTAGGAAATCTGAAATTGAAACAAAGTAATTTTAATATTGAAAGGAATAAAAAATGCATAGGTATTTAAGTTATTTGTTCTTGAACTAGGACTAGGATAGCATGGTCACCGTAATTCTTCATTCATAAATTATGTTTAAAAATTTCATGTGGGGTTGTCAGGTCAGGTATCCGTATTTCATACAAATAAAAGGAAACCTATACGCCAATCGCAACATTTTTGTGTTAATAAGGTTTTACACGTAGCAACAAATAATATTGGTTTAACATGTCGGTAATAAAATATTATTTATATTTAGAAACATTTTAGAAGTAAATGTTTTTACTTCATTACATTGCATAAATCGCCTATTTTTCTACCAACAACGAAATAATTGAAATCAACTTAACTCTGGCAACTCTAAGTCACTGTTAGAAAGGGACACAGGGTACAGTGGTTGCCTTCTCACTCGGCTGCATTTTTATTTTGCGCGCGACTAGACTCTTATGTCCTTGACATAAGGTTTTATTTTCTTTGTTTTAGCTGCAAGATGCACAGACAGAGCTCATTCCTGTTGTAAGTAGTACTTATTACTTCCATGTTTATTAGTTATTAGTGAAAGCCAGCCGTCATTTGTCTATTAGACATTGTCAACATAATTATAATTGCCATACAGTTCGACCAGAAATTTTAACCGTAAACGAAAGTGTATAAGCATTGATGTGCGTGTGTAGCGATTGCATGGTAGTGTGCGTAATGCCTTTTTTAATTAATTTAATGATTTTCTAATTCATTATTATATGAAATTTCAGTTTCATGCACTTCTCCTCATCATAAACTTCAACTGTGCCAATTTTCACACTTGTCCATCCATGTAATTTTTGTAAAAAAGGGGTACAAAGTTTTTGCTTCACGTATTAATATATTTATAATACTAACTTGTGTATACAATCCTCTTGAAATAGCAAAACCATTTAATATTCACTCAACCATAAAGCATCTATTCACTATAAATATTTACTGACAAAACTTATAGTTCTAAAGTTGCTAATTACTTGCCTTCAGTACTTATTTTAATAGCTTAGCACAAGTTTAATTTACATCGTTATAAAGGGGAAAACAGGTAAAACCTAAACACATCTGTTGGACTGTTTACATAATTACTTTGCTAATAGAGCCTTTGAATCGTGTACCTTTTGACAGTAATTTCACTTCTAAAATATAGTTATGATTATAATTCTACTCTTATCTCAATTACTTGATGTAGATGCAATATGCACTCTTCCTCCATAGTGGTATTGCAAAATTTTTTACAATAGTTTCATGCGATATTTAGTAGAAAGACAATCATATTAGAATGCAGTGGTCTTAGATATAAGGTACTTATATCTACACGTCTATTCAAATTTAAAGGTAATATAAAATTTAATCATAAATTTTTAATTGCTTCGATTAATGTTGAAGTGAGAGGCAACCTGTATTTTTAAATGTTTTCATGTTGACTTCTGATGTATATGCGAGTATTACACACATAAAACTATTTTTACGGATTTTATCGCGTTTGTATTTAATTTTTGATTACCCGACATTTCGAATATGTAATGTTATCGTATTGTTTTGTTATTTACCTATATTGTTTTCGTGTTATTTTTGCATCTAAAAATGAATTCAGTAAATTGAAATAAATTATTCCAATACATGGAATATCATTTTTAATTTCGATTACAAAGGACAGATAGAAAGAAATAATATATAGCTATATATTTTGCCTTAGCTATTTAAAGTAAAAATCTGATTATGAAACTCGAATTTATGTCTCTCTTAAATCAATGAGCCAATGAGTATTCACCAATCTTATTGATTTTAAATAATAAAAATACAATAAAAATCCACATAAATGGTAGAAGTGTGCGAAAGTGTAAACTTTTTAAAAGAAAATAAAATAAAATACTATAACAAACAACGCCATAGAATTTCTATTAAACGTATTTCAAGAGGTTTAGCCTTGAGGCGTGTATGGCCAGTAGCATTCAGTTCGTATGTACGATTTCATTTTCCGTTTAAGCTCTAGTAAGTGTAATAGGAAATGTCGCATGTCGAATAAAGAAAAAAGAATTGATTTGACGCTCCCGAAGCAATACATCTGGAACAAAGCCAAAAGGAATTTATTTATTTTTAAGAAATAAAATGTTGTTCTCATATTTTATTTAGGTTAATAGCATATTTATTTAAATCATCCTCTTTTGTTTTTTGGGCTTGTTATGATCTGGCCTGAACCCGTCTTATCATCTGGGATGACGGTTAGAGCTATGAGTAGCCCACTATTTTCTCTTTCTGCTCCTATTGATGTGCAACATCAATCAATCTTCCTCTCATATCGGTGGACGAAGAATACAATATGTGGCATACAATTTTACCTAAAACTATCTGACCCAACAGACGCTGTTTTGTTCAAATGAAAAAAAAAATGGAAATTGTCTTTCAAATCGATCGCAGCGCCATTTACTGGGTCCAAATATAAATCTAAACTATACACTTGAATACACACAATTTTTTTTATCAAAATCGGTCCAGCCGTTTAGAAGGAGTTTAGTTACAAACACACAAACAGAAGATTTATATATATACAAAGTTTTACAATCAACCACTTACCTGAAATCATCAACAATCAAGAGCACGTACCGGTATGGACACCATCAGTGGGGGATGGTATGTATCCAGATCGATATTGGACTCTTAGTCAGTTTTTACGGAATCCAATAGTATTTTTGGAATTGGTATTATTATTAGTAAGCACTAAACACATTTCTTTTGCCCAGTGAGACTCCTTTTGATATATTTTCGCTTATAGGAAGCACCTAGACGCTCTTTATGAAGCGTCTAATAGTAGTCCGCTATCATTGAGACGCTACATCTTCCCTGGTATCTTTTTTCCATCTCCTTAATATCTTGGTGAAATTGTTCACCATGCTCTTCACTCACTTCCTCTAATTTTTCTGGAAAGCAGTCGAGGTGGGAATGAAGAAAATGTACTTTTAGACTCACTGGGCAACCTGAAGTTTGCTTTTATCATTTCTTTGACGATTTGTTTGTAGTCAGGGTCTTTATTATTGCCTAAAAATACCTAACTCTTTAAAGGCAATCCACCCTTCTTTTTGAGCATTCGTCAAGGTTGTGATGAACTGTGGATCTGCCATAAGCCGTCGAATATCTGGTCTAACAAAAACACCTTCCTTAAACTTTGCCTCCGAGTGACCTGAAAACTTTGATACTAAGTATTTGAAGCAATTTCCATCTCTTGAAAATGACTTTACAAATTGTTTTTTCAATCCCAGCTTTATGTGAAGCGGTTGTAGAAGAATTTTATGAGGAAGTACCAAAGTTTTATGCAAAACGTTCTTTCCACCAACTTTAAGTTCTCTTGGAGGCCAAGACTTTTTGATCTAGTGATTTGCTCGGTCTCTACTATCCCTGTCTCTACACCCATATAGGTTTATCTGGGTTTATAGATTAGAGATTAGTTTATAGATTTATCTGGTTAGATAAACCCAGATTGTTGTCCGAGGAACATGTCCAATATTTTGAAATCGTCCTACACTTGCGAACTTTCGTATAAAAATATTTAAATTTGAAAAGAACCAATTCCAAGTTCTTGTAGATTTCCTTGAAAAGTACGGAACAACAGGAATGGAAGCATAGAAACTGCAATTGTGAAGCAGAACTGCTTTAAGGTTTCTTTTCGAAGAATCTATGAAAATACGCCACAACATGTTTGTTTATGTTTGTTAATTTATTTCACACAGGACGTTCTTTATTTAGAAAGTATAATTATAGCCCGTATACATTTAAAAACAGTAATTCAAATAAAGTTGTACGTATTTATTTATGACTTCAAGTTAGCCCAAGAAAAAATTATTTTATAATAAAATTTTGCGTTTTGCAAAATAACCTGACGTTCTGGAATTTATTGAGTATTTTTAGTTTTCAGAACACTGAAATACGTATAAATCAGTTAAGAACATCCAAACAACACTTTCCTTGCAGACCTGTATATTTATAAAAGAAGAAGAAAACTTACTGTACGGTGTCGGCCACATAGGGCGACAAGAGAATTAAAACTTGGAACAAATCGCCCTTTACATCTCTACGTGTTCTTTTACTACTTCCACAAAAAAAAAGATGATTACACATTCTTGGCTAATCACCACATGAATACAAGTCGTTATACATGTTTAAAAACAACAAAAGTATGCCCCATAGAAGAAATAAGGGATGCTAAATACGAAATATATTCGTTGCTTAAATGATGTTTATATTCGTTTGAGTTAATTAACCGTGTGCGGACAGAGAATGATAACTCTAAGGTTTATATATATATATATATATGTTGTATATACTGAGAGAGCTTACATTACAGTTACATGTAATCGTTATATAGCTTTAGCAACTACTGTGTATAATTGGGAGCAGTGCGATGCCAAGACTCATCATAACAATACTAATCATTATATGTATCAACACTGTTTTCGTCTTCAAATTTTTGTAGATTCAATAGCTTTAAGGCATATAAGTGTTGACTACGAGCTTAGTGTTTTATATATTACAATTAGTTCAATTTGCTAACATCGTGGGTTACAATTTATACAATGAAATATACTTGAGTTATTGATTCGCTGACCACATTATAGACATTCTAAGTTCAAAAGTAATCTTTCTTTTATATGTATATCTATGTCATGTCAATGTCAATCATTTTCAAATATTAATTCATATTAAATATGTTTAACTTTTATATAACTTTGGACTTTTGACGCGAATGTCAAAATGTCATGTAGCACTTTTATATTTTTTTCATTATTTTAGTGTTTTACGGTGTTATATTGATTAATTTTGTTGATATTTTATGTAATATAATGTTGATAGAATGCTGATATATAGTGAATATGATATAATAGCGAATTGCGTGCATTTTCACATTCTGACAAATTTCCCAGAAGAAGCTTGATTTGGCTATCAACACCAAATATTGATTTGCTAACGACAGACTACTTACGAAGACTAATGACGTGACTAATTAATTAATTATAACTCGACATTGGCACCAATAGCTCATATTATTGCAGCTCATTGCCATTAATCAAGAAGAAGAACTTTTATATAAACAGTCTAAAATAATTTCTTGCAATATAAAGGTATTATATTCATTATCTTAGATTGCATAAAAATAAATTCAATAATGACTAAGTGCTCGACTTGTGGTAAATTTGTCGGCTCTAAAGGGTTTGTTGCATGCAGTAGTTGCTGTAATAAGTTCCATATTGGTTGTACACATCTTAAAGAATCGGCTAAGGCTAATAGTGGGTGGCAATGCCAGGTATGCAGAAAAAAGTTACCTACTACTAATACCTCTAATGCATTCCCTGATACCCCGAAGGCCGGTTGTAGTGGAGATATGTTTCTCAGCTCAGCGAGCACAGTTGCTTCTTTTGAAGATGCCGAGGAGAATGATAAACTACATAAAGTGGCCTCACTATCTACTCATAGGGACGTGGCGCATGAAATTAGGTTATTTAGAACTGAACGCTTACAAATGAAAAATGAGATAAAAAGTGAACTTAAGGAACTACGTCGAGAGGTAACTGACATCCGGCAGAATGTAAATGCATGCAATAAACGAATAGATTATCTGGAAAATAGAATGGATGCTCTCGAAAAGCGCCTAGGTGATAATATCGCTGATGGTCTACAAAGTAAACTGGAACAGACGGTGACACATCTTAAAATGGAATTTAATGATCGAGAACAGGAACAATTGAATTCCGATTTCGAAATTGCTAATCTTCCAGAGAATAATGGGGAAAATGTGTATCATACAGCCGAACTAGTGGCTCGCAAGTTAGGCATAGTGTTAGAAGCTCGGGATATTGTTTTTGCTGAGCGCGTTGGCAATAAACAAAAAACTTATCACTCGAACCAGGTCTATCCAAGCCAACGACACCTATTGAAGGCAAAAATGGACGTTCACGCCACATAATTGTACGCCTTGCGCGCCGCTCCCTTCGCGAGATGCTACAGAGCGCTCGAGTACGTCGTGGCGCTACTTCAGGGGATCTTGGACTTGGGGGTCCTGATCGTCGCTTCTATGTTAACGAAAGGCTCACCAACATAAATAGACAGTTGTTCTTTCGGGCACGTCAAGCTAAGTAATGGACATGGTTGGCGGTTTACATGGACTAAACGCGGGCGAATCTTTACCAAACAAGCCGACGGTATGCCTACTTTTAGAATACGCTCAGAAGTTGATCTTAATCGTATTTTTAGCAAATTCAACCAACTTAACAATAAAATTTAACTTTTTCTTTTTATTTATTACTTCAACGTCATTGTACATATTATTATTTTTTTATAGGTTTGTTGTGCATTTCATTGTGTGTGTTCATCTTATATATATATATATATATATATATATATATATATATATATATATATATATATATATATATATTATAGTAAAACTTATGATACTAAATTTTTAATGTTTAGGTTTACTATGTTTAAAAATTGCATACATATATTTTATCTTAGTATTCAACTTCATTTAATATTCTATTATTATTCTATTACAAATTTGAATTTTATACATTTCGTAGCTTTTATAACTTTTAATTATTCTATACACACTCTATACAAGTTCAATGAAGTCAATGTAATGTCAATAATTTTCAAACATGAATAAGGTTAAAAATTTTCGAATTGGATTTTTCAATGCAGGGTCGCTTGGTTCTCGTCAAGAGGAATTTTTAATAGCTATGTATGAGGTTAAAGTTGACATTATGGCAATTAATGAGACTTAGCTTAGTGAGGGAGAAGAAGGTTGTGCGCCAACAGTACCTTATTATCGGCTTAGGCATGTACCACGTCCGTCAAACCTTCACCGAGAGCGTAGTGGCGGAGTTGGATTTTATATACATCGAGACATTCCTGCACGTACTTTAACTCATCCTCACATAACTAATGTGGAACAGATGTGGATTAAGACAACAATGAAATCTCAATCTGTCATTATTGGAACCGCATATTGACCTCCTTGGCTCGATGTTAATATCTTTTTAGATGCAATTTCCGACTCTATTTCTTCCTTTTTAGGAGCTGATAGAATCATTCTTCTGGATGATTTCAACATCAATATGTTAGATTTAAATGACAATAAAAGCAAAATTCTGAGTAATTTTTTACAATGTACTAATCTTATAAATGTGATTATAGAACCTTCACACTTCACTGAAAACAGTAAAACACTTATTGATATCATATGTACTGACTCGCACGTCTGCAAGACCACTATATTATATAAACCAGAACTTAGCCAACATGCTATGATAGCAATAGAAATGAGTTTCAAAATAGAAAAACTGACAGCTCGTTGGATAAGCTACCGCGGCCTTTAAAAGACGTACTGATGGATATTTTTGATGAAGACGTTAGTAATATAAACTGGAATCAAATTGTAAACCTCGATGACGTTAATTCTATGGTAGATATGTTCAACAAATATATATTAACATTATTTGACCTTCATGCACCCCTGAAAAAAACTTTGACTAGAGAAAATAAATGCCCTTGGATAACAGACACAGTTAAAGATATGATTAAATTACGCGATAAATATCATAAACATTTTAAATTAAGGCAAACAGAGTGTTACCATAAATCATATAAAGACTTGAAGCGCCTGGTCAAAGCTGCAATTGAAAGTGAAAAGTGTGCTTACTTTGGATCTAAAATAAATAAGAACATTGAAAATCCAAAAAAGTTATGGACGAACTTAAAATCTGTCATTAACTACAAAATTAGCAAACATCTTGATTCTCCATTATTTAATAATAATCCAGAAATTCTAAATAACCACTTTTTGAACGTTCAGGGCAGTAATGACATTTCCATTTCTGACTTAACCTATTTTGAACATAACAAATTTGGTCAAGGTAGTTTTTATTTAAGTCTCACTAGTGAAGATACGATCATGAAGATCATTAAAGGTCTTAAATCGAATGCCCTTGGAGTGGACGATATATCTCTTGAGATGTTAATATTGACAGTTCCACACACTATTACTGCTATTACAACAATCCTTACTAATATTATTAATGCGAAAGTAACTCTGTCTGTCTGTCTGTCTGCTACGCTTTCACATCTAAACCACTGGACCGATTTTGATGAAATTTGGTACAGAGATGGACTAAAGCTCGAGAAAGGACATAGGCTACTTTTTATCGCGAAAAAATGGGTATAAGGGGTTGAAATAGGGGATGACATTTTGTATGGAAATTCGTCATTTTCGATGACAGAACCACGAATCTTTGTATTAAGACACCTAATAATAAATCCTTATCCTTACTAATATCCTTACTAATATTATAAATGCGAAAGTAACTCTGTCTGTCTGTCTGTCTGCTACGCTTTTACATCTAAACCACTGGACCGATTTTGATGAAATTTGGTACAGAGATGGACTAAAGCTCGAGAAAGGACATAGGCTACTTTTTATCGCGAAAAAATGGGTATAAGGGGTTGAAATAGGGGATGACATTTTGTATGGAAATTCGTCATTTTCGATGACAGAACCACGAATCTTTGTATTAAGACACCTAATAATAAATAAATAAATATTTGTTCAAGCGGTTTGGAATTTTCATTTACATGGGGATGAAATTCAACCCCTAAAATACCAAAAAACATACAGCCGAAACCACTGGGCCTAGAAACGTATTTTTTTTTACACCATCGTATTTCTTGGGGTGCACGAGCACTAGCAAAGGATTTTTGGGCATTCACCCCCTTAAGGGGGTGAAAAACATATAGTCTTTCACGTCTAAACCGATTTTGATGAAATTTGGTACGGTGATGGACTAAAGCTTGAGAAAGGATATAGGCTACTTTTTATCGCAAAAAAATGTGTATAAGGGGTTGAAATAGGGGATGACATTTTGTATGGAAATTCGTCATTTTCGATGATCGAACCACGAATCTTTGTATTGAGGCACCTAATAATAAATTAATAAATATTCGCTCAAGCGTTTTGGAAATTCCATTTACATGGGGATGAAATTCAACCCCTAAAATACCAAAAAGCATACAGCCGAAACCACTGGGCCTGGAAACGTATTTTTTTTTACACCATCGTATTTCTTGGGGTGCCCGGACGGAGTGGTGCGAGGAGCGCGCCAACCGCAGCCCAACCCAAAAAAAAGGGGGTTGAAAAGCATATAGCCTTTCACGTCGAAACCACTTAACCGATTTTGATGAAATTTGGTACAGAGATGAACTAAAGCTTGAGAAAGGATATAAGGCTACTTTTTATCGCGAAAAAATAGGTATAAGGGGTTGAAATAGGGGAAAGTATTTTCTTTTTACGTCGTCTTATTTCTTGGGGTACACGAGCACTAGCAAAGGATTTTTGAATAATCACCCCCTTAAGTGGGTGAAAAGCGTATAGACGAAACTCTTGGAGCTAGGAACGTAAAACTTTCTATGCAATTCTCTTTCTTTTGTTGTAAGTGAGCTCTAAGAAATTATTTTATTAAAATCAACTCCTAAAGGGGTGCAAAATATATAGCTGAAATCATTAGGCCTAGAAACATGGAATTTTTTATAAAGTTTCCTTTCTTGGGGAAAGAGAGATTTTTGCAATTTTAGCCCTAAGGGGGTGAAAAGTGTTTAACCGAAATCACTGAGCCTAGGAAGGATCATTTTAGTACACGGTCGGCTTTCTTGGATTACCCCCAGATTTTCTTAGTGCTCACTTACCAAGCACTATGAAACAATTTTTGGCAAGGATAAGCGAGCTCTAATAAAGGATTTTTGGAAATTCAACCCCTAAGAGGGTGAAAGTGTATAGCCAAAGATACTGGGCCTAAGAATGTGAAATTTTGTATACCGATCGGTTATTTGGGGTAAGCACTCACTAAGAAACAATTTTGGGCTGCCCCAAAAGGATAAAACACATATAGTCGAAGACACCCAGCCAATGATATATCATCATTATCTTGCTCTTATCCTAATTACTTTGGATCGACGCGATATGTAGGTACTCTTCTGCCATCGTAGATATATTGCAAAGGTTCTAGCAACATTTTATGACCTGGCGCACGACATTGTTGGCCAGACGGCATCACCGGTCCAGGTCGATGTAAATCTTTGTCTTAGTAGTATTTTGCGATACCCACGAACAATGAATGCGTGGTAATATTTCTAGCAGCTACCAGACAGTAAGTAGATAAGATAGATAAGTAATCAAGATATTATTCCAATTTTCTATCTCTACAAATAAATAAATTTGAAGCGTCTGTTTATCTATCAAAATAATAGGTTTTATTTATGCTCACATAATACGGTCCAAATTTTTTTGTCTGTCTGTCTATTCGTTACAGGTAATCTTCAAAATGTTTGGACCGATATTGATTATATTTTACCATCAGGTCTACCAGTCGTACATAAGGAATAACTTAGACTATATTTTATCCCAGGTTATATTTTATCCCGGTGTGGCTGAATTATGTCGATTTTAAAATTATTTCACTAATGGAAAGCTATTTTTAAGCGAGTAACATATTTAAGCTATTTTTATCCCGATATTCCTACGGGATCGGGTACAATGTCGGTG
The DNA here is from genome assembly GCA_032191425.1 of Lymantria dispar. NCBI lineage: Eukaryota > Metazoa > Arthropoda > Insecta > Lepidoptera > Erebidae > Lymantria > Lymantria dispar. The sequence continues at coordinate 20,757,722 of CM063452.1, read as the reverse complement.
AAATCACGGGAATTTAATGATTTTAAAAATTAATTCACTAGTGAAAAGCTATATTATCAGTGAAAGGCTATTTTCATCCCGGTATTTGCCCAGGAACGAGAACTATACCGGGGGATGTCGAGCAATTTTTAAAATTCTTTCACCAATGGAAAGCTACCTATGTTGTCAGCGAGTAACATAGGCAATTTATATCTCTGATATTTCTGGGATTTACATTATTTTTTTTTTTTGGTGTGTGTTACACACACCATTTATAATATCAGCGAGTAACATAGACATTTTTTATCTCGGTATTGGCATGGGAATTTCTACGTAAATGAAACTGCGGGTGTTTGATTGATATAATCTTTTTTTCACCAATGGAAAAGTACGTTATCAGAGACTAAAGAAAGGCATATTTATCATCGTATTTGCACAGCAATCTGAACTACAAGGCTGGAAGTAATATTCAAATGTGAAAGTTTGTGAAGATATTTGGATGTTTGTTACTCAATCACGCTTAAACTGTTGAGCAGATTTGGATGAAAATTGACACGTAGATAGAATATTTCTTAAATTGAGAAATGTAATACTTTTTATGCCGATAATATTCTTTGCGATAATAGTTCAATATGCAAGTAAATTTTTACGCGGGCGAAGCCGCGGGCAAAAGCTAGTTATAAATAAATCAATAACAATCTCTTCATTCCCTGACTTATGGAAGACATCTATAGTTAAACCTATTCCGAAAAAATTAAATCCAACATGTATCAAAGATCTGCGCCCAATTAGCCTCCTGCCATGTCTGTCTAAAATCCTAGAAAAAATAGTATTTTATCAGCTTAGGAAGTATATAGAGGAAAATAATATCTTACCCGCGCAGCAATCTGGTTTTCGCATGGGACACAGTACTACAACTGCCTTAATTGATGTTGTTGATAATATGCTGGAAGCTAAAGGAAGGAAGATAAAGATAAGGGTACTTTGCTTACCTTACTCGATTACACACACGCATTTGACTCTATTAATATCTCTCTACTACTCTCAAAGCTCTCATATTATGGCTGTGATGTAGAAACAGTGCGTTGGTTTCACAGCTACTTAAATAACCGTCACCAGTTCGTTGTTCTTGCAAACAGTAAAGATGGTAACTATGCTACATCTTCACTTAAACCAGTGGATAGAGGTGTTCCCTAGGGTTCAATTCTAGATCCATTACTCTTTATTATATACACTGCTGATATATCTAACGCTATAATCAATTGCAGGTATCATTTATTTGCTGATGATCTCCAGTTGTATACTTCCTTTCAGCCACAAAATACATCTGAATACATAATAAATATAAACGAAGATTGAAAAAGAATTACCGACTGGTCAAAAAAGAATTCATTGTTACTTAATCCTGATAAATCAAAATTTATGATCATAGGCTCATCAGATGTCATTAAGAAAATAATAAACAATAACCTCAATATTTTAGTAAATGAACAACAAGTTGAGCAGGTATTAGAAGCTCGGAATCTCGGAATGGTTTTTGATGGATTACTCCGATTTGAAACCCATGTAATCGAAGCAGTACGTAACTGTTTTTATCGACTTAGGTTGATGTATCGTATTCGACCTTACATTAACTTAGATATGCGTATTATGCTCTGTGAGTCACTTGTACTGTCTAAATTGAATTATTGTGACATAGTATATGGACCGTGTCTACTCAGTAGAACTCAAAGACTTATTCAGCGTGTACAAAATGCTTGTATTCGGTTCTGTTATACTCTTGCGCCACGGTCTCGTGTTACGCCATTCTTAAACATGCGTAACATACTGAAAATGGAATCACGCAGTAAACTTCACTTAGCTACCTTGTTTTTCGGTATAATTTTATCTCAAAAGCCCACTTACCTTTATAATAAACTCAATTGGTCTTGTTCTCTTAATAAATACAAAACTAGAGCTTCATCATACCTTTTAAATACTCCAATACATCGCACATCTTCATTCCGCGGTAGTTTTAAATTTTCCGCCACAAAATGTTGGAATGACTTATCTCCACCCTTACGTGATTTAAAATCGTTAAATTGTTTTAAAAAAAAGTTTAAACTACACCTACTTAATTTGCAAATTCATTAGCATATCTTGTGCGGAATTCAACACTATTCTGTCCTCTTGACCATAAATGTGTTTTAAGTATCGAGTAAATCAGTATGCAATAACATACATATTTTATTGTTTTATGTTTTATATATATCATATATGTATGCATCGTATTTAAAATGTATTACATCGTTACACAGCCACGCATACCAAACATACACGCACATTTACACATGCACATTATCATACTAATTAAGTTTTTTTTTTATAATAATTTTTATCATATGTATATATACCAGGTGTTGGCAGAATACCAGCGCTTCTGCCACGCCCACTTTGCCTCCAGCGACGCCCCAAGCCGAGGTCCGTTCCCCACAGGGGGAGCCCTTGGGCGATGTCGCTTAGCATACTTTTCTCCGGGTTGAGAGCCCTCAGCGCTCACCCATAGTCCGCGTCAAGCTGTCAAGGCCATCTGCGGCCAACAGCTGTACACACACAAAAAAAAAAAAAAAAAAAAAAAAAAAAAAAAAAAAAAAAACCAGCGCTATTTCTCTAAGTAGAAGTAGCACGAGCTGAGCCAATAGCCTTTTTTGTTCCTCGTTTAAATTATTTCAATTTATGTAAGAAGCTCTTTTTAGTTGTGTTTTTATAAGATCCAGCGAGAACAAAATAAATGTTTTTCTTTCTTTCTTTCTTTCTATATCTACTAGCTGACCCAACAGACGTTCTGTTCAAATAAAAAGAATTCTCCTTGAAATCGACAGCAGCGCCACCTACTAGGTCAAATTTTGAATTTAAACCATTAATCCCCTTGAACATGCACAAAAAAATTATCAACATCGGTCCAGGCGTTTAAGAGGAGTTCAGTGACATACAGACGTACACAAGACATGAAGGCGAGGTGGTTTTCGGGTGGGTTGCGGGAGTTGCGTGCTTAAGCCCCTCTGTCGCCCCGGACGGAGTGGTGCGGAGGCGCGCCGACCGCGACCCACCCAAAAAAAAAAAAAAAAAAAAGAGTATCAATAAAAAATGTTAGAAAAACGGGGATTTATTCCTTTTCAGGGCGCTGGAAGCGGGAGCTTCCCGTTATGTACGCTGCGCGTTATAAATATACGCCACTCTATCTAACGCTCCCTCTGTATTACTCAGTATGTAATGGAGAAGAAATTGCACAAGTCAGCTGTATGTTATAATTTACGGTATTAGTTCAATTACCAATTATTTCTTAAATTATTTTAATATATGCCACTTATTTTTAAAAAGTAAATAACTTGTACAACGGTAAATATATTTGTACATATATGCGTTCATCATTGTAACGTAACAGTAACTTTAATATTGATTTGGAGGATATACATAGTACGCCAGAAAAAGAAGAAACGTGGTTTAAGTATGCACTTATTTAATGATGCCTATTTAATATATTATTTTATTTGAAAGCCTACGTAAGGCACAAATCATAATATTTAATATTAATTATTTACAGACAATTTCCCTCCTATTACGGACGAGGCTCGAGCCCAACAGTGGGACGATATGAGCTCAAATTATGACTTATTTACGAGCAAAAAATATATAAATAAAATAGCATAGTAATAGCAAAATCTCGGTAATATAATATCTATAACGGCAAAACACTCACGTACTGAGATCGATTACGTGGACCCGGGCTTAGAGTATATCCCATGCTCATCATCAGGGCGAGTGCGCAGCGGCATCTGCCTCATTGTATATATTGTTTTCCTTTTTTAAAACAAGTAACCCTGCATTAATACCCTGCATTAATACCCTGCACAAATTACATGCAGTCTCGGAACAATAATTTGCGGATCTCATAAAGCGTTGTCCTGCGTGGGGTTCGAACCAGCGACACTGGCGCGGTAGATTTACCTTTCCCATTTTACCATTACATTCTTTATCTTTTACTGGAGTGAATATTAGCTTGTAACGAACCATTATGAAAACGAAATTAATAAAATATATGATCAATACACAGTGGAAAGAAAATATGTCAATGTTGAACGGCGTTACATTAAATTGCCATCCAATCAAGTCAACCCCTTTCATATTGATACGAACTTATACGAGCTACGGAATTGGACAGACACTAAAACTGTTCACTTATATCTCTACCATACACATTCCACATCTGGAGTCAATTCTCGTCATACGAATAGATGATGAATTGGAGATGAAAATTCAAGTTCCAATTTTTCACAAACGGGATTGGTCCGATCTTGATCAATTTTCGGATATATATCAACTCCGCTTGTGAAAAGTTCTAATTCTATTTTTTTCTTGATTTCGTGATTTATTCGCATGTTGAGAATCGCCCGTAGGTACTATGCAAGGTCGAGTTTCATTAAAAAGATATAAAAAAATATATATATAATTACTATAGGTTCTCATGTGTTTCATTTACTCGAGTCCTGAATGGGCGAAGTATAAAAGTCGTTGTGGATAGCTCCTACTCCATTACTATGACTATTAATGCTGATACATCAACATTAATAGTCATAGTAACGGAGGGTCGGTGCACTTCCCGATATTTTACATCGTACATCTCGACGAAATGCTCTCCATAGAGAATATGCGTTGCTATGCGGATGACAGCACGGGTGACGAGCGGTATTTCGAGCAACAATGCTCCTCGGAGTGTTACAAGAAAGAAGGATTCAACTTGTGTCTGAAGTCGAGCCTCGGAATGGGTGAACTGGACTTGTCATAAAAACAGGTTTAGCTTTGTACGTTTACTGCAAAGAAGCTGTTTGTCGTGGCGCTTTAGATTTAAGAAGTAACTTTCCGAATTGCCAACAGTATTGGGATCCTAGGCGTCGAAATATTAAACAAAGACCAGTTTGAGATTCATTTGGAGGACAAAGACAAATTAGCAAGTAGAAAGCTAGAAGTCCTGAACAGTAACAGAATGCTATACCACTGAAGCTCATCCTCATATGGAGTACTAATTACATCTCTGCTTAAGCGCCTAAATATCAATTATACCTACAAACGACAGCCGTACTTCTACAGCCGCGACCTAGTCCATCTGAGGGCATTACCACATTATTGTAGAAAATCGACATCTGAGTAAAAGGAATTTGTTACTCCACTTCATTTGGTGAGCGAGGAAGGCGGCAGCAAAATTTTCAGGGGATATTTACATATGGTGGGTTTTGATGACATCAGGTGCACGTACAAATGCTACTTGGCCCTTACATTGCTAGGGGATATCGTAAAAGACGACTAAAAGCTTTACATAGACTTGAGGTAACTACACCTGATGGTGATGATGACCGTCTAGTCAACAATTACATTCCCCTTTAAAAATGTAATTGACATACAAGCAGGCGGCCGGTCAAAAAACTATGGCTAATAACTTCTACAATATATACTATAAGAAAAAATACATATTGAGCCAGCCCCAAGTAATTGGGATAAGAGCAAAATGGTGAACATGTATCACGTATAAACATAAAATATTCATGACACAAAGAAATTGAAAACATTTCATATCGCAGTGCAGATAGCATTTCATGAAATGAATCTACCTCTGATAGTGTCTTGTATCATATTATCAATACTTAACATCAAATTAAACTAAGCAATTTACGTTGTCGTGTAACATATTGGATACAGAAAAAGAGTAGAATAAGTTGTTGTTTTGCCTATACCATTACAATGAAAGCGCCGTTAAAACTTTAGCAAATAGTTTCTTACTAAGCGACTGTAGTTTTAGCACTAAAGATTATATGGCCCTACGATCAGTTGGGTTATTATAGTTAAGCGCTTGCTGAAAGGAGCTAGAATAGCGTTTCTACAACAACATTATTAAAACTCATTTTGACTCTTCTTAAATTACAATAAATTTCGTTATTCATGAGTAGGGTTTATGTAATTAAGTCATTTAAATTGTCTATTCCCTTGTAAATTAATTAATTTTTATTGAATTCATATTTACTCTGATAAAAGCGGTATTAATTAATGTAGCCATAAAAACTTTTCATTTACAGGCGCTTTATACTTATACTCGCTGATTCAAAAATCAATAACAATGATCTGCAAATAAAGTAAAATCTTCATACACTTTTCTTGAATATTTTTTATTCAAGACAACACCCTGTTGTACAGTTCATACCAGCCTCGCCGTCGAGCTCGGAAACCGCGCCGCGAAAAAGTCAAAAACCTAAATGTGGCCACGCCCACTTTGCTCTCAGCGACGCTCCGAGCCGTGGTCCGTTCCCCACAGGATCCTGTTCCTCCATATTTAACGGACGTAAATTCCATCCAGATTCAGAACAACAAATCGTAGATCGCACAAAGTACTGTCCCTTTTTTAACCGCAGACCATGGTGCCGCATACATCGTCCGATCCATCCGGGGTGATGGAGGGAGTGACAAGCGAGCCCATAACCAGGTCAGCGTACCAGGCGGCCTACCTCTCGCCATTAGGCAAGTGGATGGGCCACCAATTTCGGGCCTTGTCATCAGTAGCCACAAAATATAGTCCTGGTGGAAATCAAAACCCACGTCATTAGCACTCATCATCATCATCTTGCTCTTATCCCAATTACTTGGGGTCGACGCAATATGTCATCTGTTTTGACATATTGCAAAAAGTTTCGGCAATGATTTTTAAGACCGGCCGCCTGCCTGACGTCAACCCTCCTTGGGAATGTAATCGTTGACCCAAATGGTACCAGATGGAGTTGGTTCAGGTCAATCTAGGGCTCTTAGTCGTCTTTTACGACACCCACGAGCAAAGCAAGGGTTGATAGTATTCGAAGCCGCTACCACACAGCAAATCATTAGTCATTAGCACTATATGTCGTTATAGTGGCTAACAAGCCGCCATGTGTGCAGTCGAATAGAAATGCTTGAAATGTTGATGTGAAACATCTATATGCGAGGGTAAACCTGATCGTTGGCGTGACGTAAAGCGACGCATGCCGTGGCGAGGCCTCGCCACGCTCTATCATAGTAAGTGTAGTTCCAACCAATTGTCACAGTAATATCGTCAGGTGCGTCAAATATGACTATTATATTATTACTGAAATCACTGAAAATTTGTGCCATGTGAAAAATTTTAGAAATTTTAGGCTATATATCAGTCAAACAAATAAATATATTTCGAGAAGAGTTAATTACTTTGTTTTTGTGTTATTTACTTTAATATATAATACTAGCAGACCCGGTCATGCGTTGCTGTGGCTAATATTTTTGATATATTACATTTTATTAAACTATTTAAGTGGAACTGTAGGAGAACATCTGTCATGGAGGTCGTCATATTTTTTTACAAATGGCATCTTTGTATAAAAGCAAGTTAAAATCGTATATGACACGTTTGTAGGTTTGACATAGCAGCGCCATCTATTAATTAATTGCTCAATCCAGTCAACAGATATCGCCATCTGTTAAAATCGTTTGGAGTTAACAGATAATTGTGAATGTCAAATAATAGGTATATATAGGTAATAAGAATAATTTGCAATAAAATAATATTGCAACTATAAATTAAGATGTAAGCTATCCTATCTTTCAAGGTGGATCAAACTGCACACGGTGTGCAAATTTGATTAAAATCGGTTAACTAGTTTAGGAGTCCATCGCGGACAAACAACGTGACACGTAATTTATGTATATTAAGATAACTAGCTAACCCAGCGAACTTCGTACTGCCATAATTTGTTTCATAAATATATTTTCTAAATCTCTAAAAATATAGTCTATAGCTGTTACGTTGCGTTTTGTTATTACATGTCAGATGCGTCTTTGTTACACCACGTTTCATAACGACTTGTATTCACTTTGACATTTTATATTACCGCACACGGGATCGCGATCGAACGGGATAAAAAGTATCCTATGCCCGACTCCTGGATCTAAGCTACCTCCCCACCAATTTGACTCGGCGAACTTCGTATTGCCTTAATTTTTTCGTAAATATATTTTCTAAATTTCTGAATATATAGTCTCTAATGGAAGAACCATTACGGCTTTGTCAGGAAAGATGCGATCGTATTGGTCGCGGCATTGTTAATGATGATTCAAAGAGAATACAAATGACTGATTATTGATATCTGACAAAATTATAATTATCAAATTTTCAACCATACTCAACTATAGACAAAATTACGTTTAGCTGTCATTTGCATTTTGTTATTACATATGAAATGCGTTTTTGTTATCTTACGTTTCATAGCGACTTGTATTTTCTTTGACATGAGTTTCGGCGCGAATATGGAAATGTCATGTTAAGCTTATTATAATTAAGCGTATTATAATTTTTTTTTTAGTGTTTTATAGTGCTATATGGAAGAATTTTGCTGATATTTTATGTAATATAATACAGTTAAGGTGCTGAAATGTGGGGAATGTGGTATAAGAGTGGTTTACGTGTATTTTCATATTCTAACGAAATTTCCAGAGGAATGATTTAATTAGGTTTTTAGCGCCTAATTAATGGTAACGACTTAACTTACTGACGGACATCACTATAAATAAGCTATTCTATATAAAAAAATGTTAAATAATATGAAGAAAATTGTATCAGCCTTGGCTGTATGGGCTTTGATCTCTTTGCCTGTCCGAATGGACAAACAGGATCAAACAAAATCTATTTGACATTTTATGTCACGTCACACGGGAACGCGATCGAACGGGATGAAAAATAGCTCATTGCCATTAAGAAGAAGAAGAAGAACAGGATAAAAAGATCCTATAACCGTCTCCTGGTTCTAAGTTACCTCCCCACCAATTTTCAGCCAAATCTGTACAGCCATTCTTGAGTTATAAATAGTGTAACTAACACGACTTTCTTTTATATATATATATATATATATAGATAATATAAGATAAAAAGTGTTTTATTTAATTATTTTTAGAAGACCCTGAGTTTTTACAATAGTTTCTCTGTGGTATTTTTGACCCGATAGCGACCGTCAGTGTCTGTATATGGGATGCGCCTCCCGCCGAGTTATAAGAATAGGCGTGACGACAATATAAAAGAATCGATGCATTAATGATTTTAAGGGAAAATACATATCAAAAAAATTTAATACGCTACTTTAAATTTATCTAAATAATTGAGATTATTAAGATTTTCAATAAATTAAATCATTAAAATACTGCATTCGGCCATTTTGGCTGAAACACCAATCACAGTGTATTACGTCACGTTAAGGTAAACTACTCTGTTTGTTGTTCTCAGTACTACTGATTACGCATTTGGATTGATTTTTTATTTGTTTACGTGTGATTTACCGACTCCACTCGATTATTACAATGGAACCAAGCTTTGTTAAAGCAAACAGCTCAAATTTGCCCAGGATTGATGTATTGTCGGCTGGTGGCAGACTATTTGGAGGGGCGCAGCGTCCTCTACGCCAACCGAGTAGGGAACGTTGTGCGAACGCCCATGACGTGCGGTGTTCCACAGGGGTCGGTCCTCGGATCCACCCTGTGGAACATCGGCTACGACTGGGCGTTGCGGGGGAGCCTCCCACCCGGGCTGGGCGTGATTTGTTACGCCGACGACACGCTCGTCACAGCCCGCGGTGGGACGCTACAAGAGGCGGTAAGCCTGGCGACCTCAGGCATCGAAGAGGTCATCAGGCGGATCGAGGTGCTGGGGTTGAGGGTGGCCCTGGACAAGACGGAGACTCTCTTGTTCCATGGGCCCCGTATGGACCCTCCCATCGGCGTCTCGATCACCGTCAATTCGGTTGGGATCAGCATCCAGGCCCATATGAAGTACTTGGGCCTGGTGCTCGACGGGCGATGGTGGTTTCGGGAGCATTTCCGCAGGCTCGTCCTGCAGCTCGTCGGCGTGGCGTCCGCCCTACAATGGCTGATGCCGAATGTGGGCGGACCGAGCGCGGCATGTCGACGGCTGTACGTGTCGCAGAAGGAGGCGGCGGGTCGCGAGCGCGAGGAGCACAGGATTACCTGCGTGCAATGCCGCCCTCGCCGAGGCCGCGGGTGACGTGACCGGGGATTAGTCCGTCACCCGCCGAGAGGCCGACCGCGTGAGGAAAGACCGACGTCCTCCCCGAGGGGGGGATGTCGGTCGATGGAAGGGTGCCCCGGGTAGGGGGGTATTCCGTCGGGCCGACCACTGATGACAAGTAACCCTGCTCCAGTGGTCGGCCCAACGACGAAGGCGACGTGTTGTTCGGGTGGGTTGCGGGTGTTGCGTGCTTAAGCCCCTCTGTCGCCCCGGACGGAGTGGTGCGGAGACGCGCCGACCGCAGCCCACCCCAAAAAAAAAAAAAGGATTGATGTATTGATGTTGGGTGATTTCCTCGCTACAAATAAAAAATTTTGCTCGCCTGAGTTTAGAAACGTAAAAACTTCTTTGTAAGTAAATTTTTGTTTATCTTTACCTACTACCATGTTTCTTGTAACCTAATCTCTAGTACCAACTTAGATATAATCTAACTCGTTTTGAACTGATGTGAGTTTGTTTTATTTTCATAGCTTATTTTTACATTAAACTTGTCATTGTTTATTCTTGAGGTTAGCTCCCTCACAGCTTTGCGAGCTTTAACCACTTAACTCTTATTATTTTCTTATTAGGAACATGTAAAAATACTTTATTGGGGGTTTTTATTGATGTATTTTTGCACTGAGGTACTGCACACCACTTATAAACTTTGGAATTCATTTTTATCACAAGAATTAATTTAATGTTTTGCTTACTTTCTTCGCTACACATAGAAACAAGGACGTGGTTACCTTAACGTGACGTAACAGCCGACGCCATGACACCGGCGAGCTGTTTTCGCGTTATATTTAAAAAATATTGGAAAAATTGTTTTAAACTTCTTTAAACATAAATTTATTACCCAAATATAGGTTTTTTCGTAAATAGTAAGTGTATGCCCACATTACGGGAAAGGATTTCAAAATCTTTCGTCACGCCTATTGATTTGTCACATTTTGAAGTATTTTTGAATTTTTAATTCTTGTATTTAATGCAAATAATTGTTTATTGAATATGAATCATAATTTTCTATTTCATTTATACTTTATGCCATATTAGTTTTTGTCGTAATCTGTTATTTTATGCATATATACTTGTACAAAATTATTTCGATGTTTCACATCTACCAGGCATCCTGAGTGATGTCTACAGTTTTTAAAAACATTTTATACTTTTTTGGTGATTAAAATGTGACTACAGTAATACCCCGCTTTACGCGACCCCGTTATGCGCGGTTTCGCTTTAACACGAATTTCAAATTTCGCGTTAAAATGTCTCGAATTAGGAGAATTCAGTTCATGATTGCGTTATGTACATACATATTCATAGGTAAGCATGAATATGTATGTACATAATATAGTCATCATCATGTTTTGACCGAGTGTCAAACATAAACAGCGTTGGGTGTTATGAACATATTTTACAATAACGTAAAAGAAACGCTACCCAAAAGACAATAGATGTATTTTGCCGTAAAAAATATGTAATACTGCATAAAGTGTTTTAAGAATTAAAGTGATTGATTCAAATTATTTGTATTTTTCTTTTTTGTAGTAAATCATAAACCCCGATATACGCGAATTTTCCTTAAGGTAATTTTTTACGGAACGTATCCCTCGCGTAAAACGGAGTATTACTGTACTCTTAATGGTTCAAGATGTCAAATTGTGTTTTATGTGTGCAAATGTTATTTCCAGACCAATACTTGAATATCACTGATTTATGCACGCTGTGGTTTAAATTCACAATGAATTATGTTAATGCACACCATTCACATAATTCATAGTATATATGGGCGCATATCGCCCTCTATCGGCAATATTTGTAAATTGTTGATGTGTGTTATCAATTATAGTTATAAACGTGTTTGAAATATTTGCAACTAATAATTTAAATAATTATTTGTAGTAACAACACTATTTATCATGCTATGATATTTAAAAGACACTTTTTGAATGTATTTCTAGATATATTTGATTTAGTTGTTTAAATATTTATATAGTTGATTAAATTAAAATCGATTAGAATTAATGTAATTATTTGTAACCATATTTAGTTGTTTTTACACAATAAATATTGCAATTTATTTCTAGTTACAGCGCCGTCTGTTGAACAATATATGAGAACAATATTTCCTTTAATTACATTAATGTAAATTGTGTAAAATTGACTATTTGGAATTATGTTAAATGCATTAGAATATTTATCATTATTATTTAGCTATATGCCGATAGTTATTTAATAGTTGTTTTATTTGTTTGTTATAAAAAGTAATTGTAGTTGCTAAGACTAGACCGTTTCATTGTAAAGCGGAGGTTATAAAAACATTGTAAGATTAGAATAGAGGACAGTTTTACTTCACTCACTTCTCCGGCAATAACTTGTAATAAATACAGTGACTATATAGTGATCGTTTTACTATCGACATCAATATTCCTGGCGCAACGCCGACATATACATAGTTGCAGGAAAATCATTTAGTATTTTTAGGACTTCATACCCAAAATGTTCCAATGAAACAGTAATGCAAAGCCTTTGCAGTTCATCCGTTTGTCCAATTTTCAGAAAATCTGTATTAAATCGCGAAAATATCAGACTCAATCTGTGTCTTTTTTTATATCTTTGTTAATGTCAATTAAATATATATTTAGTTATAATTTATTTCTTTATTTTTGCCCTATGAATTTAGTTAATTCGAATAACCAGAACTGTGAATTAATATTTGAAAAATCAAAAGATTGGGCAGATAATTTCATTGTGGTTATTTTTAAGTCATATTTATTTTTATACGTTTTATTAATATCAGACATATGTATATCAGAACGGAAATCTGATTTTATATTATATTAGTTATGTAGCATAAACTTTTATATGACCTCCTCATAATACATTGCGACATAAAATTCTGATTTTAAAATAACCATTTTAAATAGTGCTTCGTTAATTATGAAATGAAAAGTCAGCACATTTTAAATATCCATATAGTACTAGATATCTCGCTGCATTACTTACCTTTGTTTAATGACATAAGTCAAATACTCTTTACAATTTATTATTTTCTGTTCATTTTTACCTATTGTTATTATTAAGAGATAAACCCACCAAAAATAAATTAAAATATTTATAATAATTTCTGATATTAACGCGAGTTGTACATTTTATAAATAATTATTTTACGGATTGTATCGTGTTTGTGTTTGATTTTACAATACCCGATGTTTTGAACACTTTTCAGCGTTCATTATCATGGGCGAACTAAGATGTCTCACGTGATAACAAGTCATGGTTGTTACAGAGATTTATACGAGTATCTACCCGCTACAGAAATTATTTATTAAATTTTGACCCACATTTTTGGTAGAAATTTATTGCCAGTACAAGGAGAAAATGGTTCTATATGAAAAAATTGTAATTGATTACTAATAATTAAATTTATAGTATCCATCCATCCACCAGCCTACAGACGTCCACTGCTGGACGTAGGCCTCCCCACGAGAATGCCACTCGGAACGGTCCTACGCCACTTTCATCCAACGGTTCCCTGCGACTTGAGAATGTCGTCAGTCCACCTAGTGGGGGGTCGTCCTACGCTGCGCCATCCGTTTCGTGGTCGCCACTCAGGAACCGTTCTTCCCCAACGGTTCTCGGTTCGACGAGCGATGTGGCCTGCCCATTGCCATTTCAACGTGCTAATTCTGCGGGCTATGTCGGTTACACCCGTTCTTCTACGGATTTCCGTGTTCCGGATTTTATCACATAGAGAAATACCGAGTATAGCCCTCTCCATAGCACGCTGAGCGACTTTGAGCTTTTTTATGAGGCTGACATTTAGAAACCACGTTTCAGTGCCGTAAGTACGCCGTAAGTGCGCTGGTAACACACTGGTTATAAACCTTTGTTTTCAGACACTGCGGAATATCCGATGAGAAGAAAGTTACCCGAACCGAATTTATTGTAATTATTATGAAAATTTATAGTAGTGGATTTGAGATAATATCCCAAATACTTGGATAGTAAAGATATATCTTTACTATCCAAGTAACTTTATAAAGTTAAATTACCCATAACAAGTAAAAATATAATAAGACATGCATCTCTTATAATGACAGCATAAATATCCAAAAAAGTACAAAAATATCTGGTCTAAATAAAAAAATCTTTCTTGAATATCAGCAGTAGTATTTGAACGGTGTTATATGTTTTCCGAGTGCCGAGAGCGCTTAACGCGACTTAGCTTTGATTCTGAGCACAATCTAGTTTGATTGCACAAACGGTTTTCTAGAATCGTTTTTTTACTACTATGACGCAGCGGCGAGCTTCACTCGACGAGTTTTTATGGAGACGGACATCAGACGCTTCTTTGTGATTTTGCAACTTATTGCAATTTATAGAGTTCATTTTACTGGTTCAAGTTCATTTTACAATATATCAAATATTATATAATACATTTATCATCATCATCACAGCTCATGTACGTCCCACTACTGGGCTTGTGCCTCCTCTACAATGCGAGGAAAACTAACCTGCTCTCCCACGCTGGTCAAACGGGTATACATAAATAGGGTTTTATTTTTAACCAACGTCTAAAAGAGGAGGAGGTTCTCAATTCGAATGTTTGTATTTTTTTATGTTTGTTCGCGCATAACTCCGTCGCTTGCTAACCGATTTGCAAATTTTTTTTTTGTTGGAAAGGGTATACTTGCCAAATAGTCCCATGTAAATTTTATCAAAATAAGACAAGCAGTTTTCGAAAAATCAACAAAAATCTAAAAATTTATCTACATTGAAGACGGTTTTTTCTTTGCAATACAATACATTTATTAATTCTCTTGCAAAAATGTTTTTGTGTATTGTAAATTCCTTAGTTGTCTCCTGCGGCATCCAGGGGCAAGGAATGAGGTGATGAACTTATTTCGTTTGCACACGAAAAAATATATTTATGTACAAAATATAATGCTTTTTTCCCTATGTGTTGATGATTAATATTACAATATGTCACTAACCCTTCATTTCCTGTGGGAGTCTCAATAAAAAGATCATCAGTGAGCATAAATATAAGCACTTTTTTTATGGGTGAGCCAACCGGGGCGACGAAAGGACGGCGCGCAGGCCCATAATCCACCCGTAGTCACGTCGCCTTCGTCGTTAGGCCAACCACCACTGGCGAGTTTCTTGTCCTCAGTGGTCGGCGCGACGGTATACCAGTGTTGCCAACTTTATTTTTTCGAAGATCGTACCACGGACTAAAAAGGATAGTATTTTGCCAAGAATTCAAGAAATATAATAGTACGCAATGAAATTTGCAAAAAATTACCGTAAAACAATTAAAAAGCGGAATGTAATTATAATTTTCAATTAACATTTAAACCATACATTAAAATTCTCTGGACAAATTTTGATGAGATTTTTTTTTTTTTTTAGGATATTTGGATATTTGTGTATCGTCGGATGTTTTATAAATGATACAGCAATTTTTTTTTTGGGAAGTTCGTCGCAAATTTTACATTTTAACTACTGCAGGATGGATATATTAAATATACGTTTCTACAACATTAAAAAAATCTAAATTATTTACTAAAAATAACACGTATAAGATTTCATTCAAAAGGTCGTATATTTTGCGTCCGATTTCTATCACTCGATCGTACATCGTACAAGAACCAAAAAGATCGTATAAATACGATTTAAATCGTATGGTTGGCAACGCTGCGGTATACCGTTCGGGTACCCTCACCTCTCGACGTCCCTGTCCCGGGACGTCGATCGCCGTCGCGCGGTCAGTCTCTCTGCGATAAGTAGCTAGACCTTAGGAAACTTAGGTCTTTCACCAGTCAAGCATTAGGAGCTCGTTAGGGGGCGATGACAATGTGCTCTTAACCCATCACCCTCGAAAAAATATAATAATGTTAGTTTTAAATTAAATTCCTGTGTATACACATACCACATACAAACTTTGGCAATATATAAAAAAAGTTTCGATTTTCATGTATGTATAATTCCGGATTACGCCTCCAGGGATCTGATGTATGTTTCCTTTTTGGAGGTGATTGTACAAACGTGTGTGGAATGACTTTATATATTATATCGTGATCGAAAGAAACTCCTTACAGTCACCTGATTTACGAGATACATCACGGTAGTCAATATATAATGTTAACGCAATAGTCCTGGCGATTTAATATCTTAAAACTAAGTAACTTTAATTTAAATCGTGTATTCTACAGTGTTTTGATATTCTATCCATTTATCTTTTATTTATATTCTAAAAACATTATGTTCACACGTAACCGAAGGATCGAGAAAAAAAAAACAAAATTATTACAATTTAATTAACTATATACTTCATCTTCACAGCTCATTTACGTCCTACAGCTAGGCTCGAGCCTCCTCCACAGTGAGAGGGAAATTGACCTATTGTATCACGCTGGTCAGATGGGTTGGTACAGGGTTTCCTTTCAAGTTTTCCTTCTCTTGCATTGAAGTTGTACGCATATTATAATCTCTTAGTCGTCTTTTACGACATCCACAGGCAAGAAAGGGGGTGGTGAGTTATATTCTTACTCTGTTACGGAAGGAAATTTATAAAAGAGGCTCGGCTAGGGCGGCGCAGGCGCGAGTACCTGCACCTGATGCCGTCCTAGCCGAGGCCGCGGGTGACCGGAGCGGAGATTTTAGTCCGTCACACGCAGGGAGACTGACCGCGCGACGGCGACTGACGTACGTTAGGGTATTCCGTCGGGCCGACCACTGAGAACAAGGAACTCGGCACCGGTGGTCGGCCCAATGACGGAGGCAACATGAAGGTGGGTTATGCGCGCTCTGTCGCCCCAAACGAAGCAGGGCGGCGGCCGCTCCCCCAAAGAAAAATCGACTTTAACACAATACTGAGCTAATCGGTATTTTGACACTAATAACATCAGTTCATCAGTTATTTTATTTTTACAGATTACGGTTATTTTCTTTCTTTGGTATTTATGGCTTATTTTTCAGGTAATACAAATTAATAATGTTCCAATTTTAATAATCACACTTGATATGTATATAGTGTGTGTTAATATAAAAATTTATTTATTTATTTATTTATTTAAATTTCATGCACAAGTACATAGGCAGACTTAATGCCATAGGCATTTTCTTCCAGCCAACCTTTGGGTGATGACGAAATATAATAGTAGGTGCCATTTATATAGAAAATTGTTGAGATAACTACTTAAGTCTGTTTATGTTAAAAAAAAAATATATACCTGTATAACTACGAGGGGTGATCCAAAAGTAATGATAATCAATAATAAACACAATGAATAAAATAAAAAAATATATTTATTTCTCAACATAGTCTCCTAGCAAGTCTATACATTTAGTCCATCTCTTTTCTAAACCTAAAATTCCCTTACAAAAAAAATCTTTATCTTGACTCTCAAAAAAGTCCTCAACCGCGGCCATCACGTCGCTATCATCATCAAATTTCTTGCCTCGGAGGTGTTCCTTGAGTCGTGGAAAGAGATAGAAGTCACTGGGGGCTAGATCTGGTGAATAGGGGGGGTGTTCCACCAACTCAAAGCCCGCTTCCTGAATGCCAGCCATGGCAATTGCAGCTTTGTGAACAGGTGCGTTGTCTTGATGGAACAACACTCCAGCCCGCAGTTTGCCTCGCCTTTTCTCCTTAATAGCCTCCCGCAATCTTCTTATTTGTTCTGCATAGTAGGAGCCTGTAATAGTGGCCCCCTTTTCCAAGTAGTCCACCATGATTATTCCTTCAGCGTCCCAAAAAACAGACGCCATAACCTTCCCTGCTGAGCTTGACACTTTGAATTTCTTCGGCGTCGGTTCATCGGATCGTTTCCATGTCATCGATTGTTGTTTTGTTTCAGGATCAAAATGGTGGATCCAGGTCTCGTCCATGGTCACAAAACGTGACAAAAAATTGTCCTTGTCTGCCTGGAACTTTTCGAGATTTGCTCTTGACATGTCGACTCGTTTCTTCTTTTGCTCGTCGTTTAACATTTTCGGTACCCAACGCGCGGAGACCTTTCTCATATGCAATTCGTTCGCAAGGATTCTTTGAATGCTGCCATATGAGATCCCTGTGACCTCAGCTACATGCCTGATAGTCACTCTTCGATCTTCCAATACAACTTCTTCAACTTTTTTCACATTTTCTTCAGTGAGGGACGTCGATGGGCGTCCTTCGCGGTGTTCGTCTTCCGTCGATGTTCTTCCCAGCTTAAACTCCTTAGCCCAGCGTGCAACTGTGGAATATGGAGGAGAAGAGTCCCCTAATGTTTCCACCAAGTCGCTGTGTATGTCTTTGGTAGACATTTTTTTCAAGCAGAGGTATTTAATGACAGCTCTGATTTCGTGTTTTTCCATTTTGATGTTCACTCCTTGACAGTCCGTATTCAAATGAATGTAGCTCCCGGGAATTGTGGCCTATTTATATGATTTTTTTTTCCTGAACTAGTGGGTAACTGAGCAAGTGACTGAAATTTTTTTGTATTTTTGTGTGCACTAGAAATAACTGATTATCATTACTTTTGGATCACCCCTCGTAAATAACAATAATATGAAAAATAATAAACCTTACATATATTTACATATAATACATACTCATAGAAATATATATATACAAATACAAATACACATATACTTACATGAATATACACTCGAAAATTTATGAAGAACGATCTGCCAATAAATCAATATAAAACTTACGAACTCTAGATTTGAATGATTCACGTGTTTTGGATTGCCTGATTTCAAGAGGGAGGGCGTTCCACAGTAAAATAGATTGAATGAAGAAAGAAGAATGAACCAAACTGGAGCTATGAGTGGGACAAGAAAGAAGAAGATTGTTAGAGGAACGAAGGTTGCGGTCATGATTGTAACAAATATATTGAAAATGAGGCTTTAAGTATGAGGGTGCATAGGGAGAGTGGAGAATAGAATATAGCATAGTTAGTGCACGCAAATTTCATCGTTGACGTATGGGCAACCAGTTTAGACCAGAAGACGGTCAAGTTTATTGAGTAGATCTGCATTCAGGTCGAAGTAACATACATCAGCATAATCGATGATGGGAAACATTAAAGTCTGCACAAGCTTCACTTTTGTAATAGGTGGAAGTAAATTTCTTAATCGGTAGAGAGAACGTAATATGCCGGTAACCTTACGTCCGACCTGAGCCACTTGGATGTGCCAATTAAGAGCCATATCTATATGTAAGCCGAGATCTTTAACGTTGGTGGCGTAGGGTATTACAGAACCATCGAAAATTACAGCGGGCAGAGAAGTTAATTTCACTCTGCTTATCATTCTTGGGCTACCAATAATTATAGCCTGACATTTGGAAGGGTTAACACTTAAACCGAAATTTTCACACCATTTCTTTAAGACTACCATATCTCGATTCAAATCTTCAATTGCTACGACTATATTCTCTAACGTAGATTGAGAATATAATTGTAAATCATCGGCATACAGATGATACGAACTATGGAGGTCTTTAGTCAAGAGATTAATAAATAGTGAAAATAAGAGAGGTGAAAGAATACCACCTGGAGGAACGCCAGCCTCTAGCTCACACCAACAAGACGAAGTCTCGTCAGCACGAACCATCTGCCGACGTCCCTCAAGGTAAGAGGAAAACCATTTTATCACATCAGAAGAAAGAATAGAGGAGAGGATAGACATAAGGATTTTGTGGTTAACGGTGCTGAATGCGTTCGAAAAATCAACCAATACCAAAAGGGTTAATTTCGTATTTTCTATACCGTTTCTAACATCGCTGGTTACCTTGAGCAGGGCAGACGCGGTACTATGACTTGGTTTAAATCCAGATTGGAGTGGGCTCAAGATATCATTCTGGTGAACGAAGCATGATAATTGTTTGTGTACACAGGCTTCGAGCACTTTAGATAGAAAAAGAAGGATTGATATAGGACGAAAGTGATTGGGTAAAGAAGGATTAGGGATCTTGGGTAATGGGATCACGTAAGCGTTTCACCATAAGGTAGGAAATTGGCAGGACTCTAAAGAAAAGTTAAGAATGTGACAGACTATAGGTAAAATATCTTCCAGTATGATAGTAATCATACGACGACTAATATTATCAAAGCCCTTGGCGTTGGATGTAATGGAAAGTATAGTTGTTTTAATCTCATTAGGTGTGACCCGTGAAAATTTAAATGAGTTAATATTCGGTCGTGGTAAGTTCTCCAAAACCCTTAAGGTTCTATCTATAATATGATCTTCCAGAGTTTGAGTGACAGAAAAGTTTCGATTAATATCATCTAGCAGAATGTTTTTGGGGAATTCCTGTCGGACACTTCCGATGCCCAAAGTTTTAAGGAACCTCCAGACATTGGCAGGTGACGATGAAGAAACGTTATTAATAATATGACGGCGTTTGGCATTACGTATCATCTGATTGCATCGATTGCGGCTAGTTTTGAAATGAACCCAGTTGACGTCAGAGCGCACCCGTTTAAATTTCCGGTAGGCGCGGTCTCGTTTAGCCATTAAAGCTTTAATATCCTCGGTCATCCAAGGCGCTGGTGAACGCTTAAGTTTTATTTTTTTAATTGGTGCGTGAATGTTGAATAAATTAAAAATTAAAATAAAAATTCTTGAACGTATGTTATTTCATTGCCGTACTTTGGAGATCATTTTAAGCTGTCTCGTGTGTTATCAAACGCTTCTATCTGTCGCAGTGTTCCGTATTAGCTTTCTCCATAAACGGATTTGAAATACAAATGGCAGTTTCCGAGAGTAGCGTATCCAAACAAACACATTCTTCTGGATTATAATGGCAGTAAAATAGATGATTTATAAATATACAATAACTATTTTACATTTTAAATTAATAAAATTAAGAAATAATATTGAAAATAAAATTGTAAATGTGAGTGAATATATAGTCCATTGCAAAGTCGTAACGTGTTTAATTAAAGAAAATTATGTACGCAACAGCTGCCGTTGTCCAATATATACACGATTGTCACGCTCCATGGCAAATTACACCACAGCACATCGCAAAAAATATCATACGAACAATTTTACAATTATAAAGTCAAAATTATCCATCAAAATATAAGCTGGCTGAGTTAAAAAAAAATAATTATTATTCCATGTGGTGACGGAGTTAGAATATAATTCACCACCTCCTCTCTTGCCCGTGGGTGTCGTAAGAGACGAGTAAGGGATATAATACGCATGTAACATCTATGCAAGAGAAGGAAAACTCGAAACAAAGCCCAATTTTTTTTTATTTATGGATGGGCTATGGTAAGCGCACGCGCGGTCCGTTCCGTCCGGGGCGATGAAGGACGGCGCGCGGGTCCATAACCCAATCGTACTCACGTCACCTCGTTGTTGGGCCGACCACCGGAGCAGGGTGACTTGTCGTCAGTGGTCGGCCCGACGGAATACCCTTTCCGGTACCCTCACCTCTCGACGTCCTGGGACGTCGGTCGCCGTCGCACGGTCAGTTTCTCTGCGGGTGACGGATTAAATTTCCCGGTCCAATCACCCGCGGCCTCGGCTAGGGCGGCACAAGGCGCAGATACTCGTGCCTGCGCCGCCCTAGTCGCCGGCGGCGGAATGTGTCGCCGAAGAGGAGCTCTACTCGCACGCGATCCGCCGCCTCCTTCCGTGAGATTAGGGCCTCACGAAGGTGGCGACCGCGTCCCAAAAACAAAACCCTATACCAACCCGTCTGACCAGCGTGGTAAAGTAGGTTAATTTCCCACCCATAGTGGAGGAGGCCCGACCCCAACAGTGGAACGTATATGGGCTGAAATGATGATGATGATGATTCTATTTTATTCTAAACTTATGTTCATTTTATTCTTATGTTCCAATTACAACAAAATTTACATGCCTTATGCTAGCCCAAATAAATAACACGAATGCTCGTTGACACCACGCCCCAGGCTCGTCGAACTAACAACTGTTGGTGAAGAAAGATACCTGAGCAGCGATCACGAATCAGGCGACGCAACTCAAGACGACCATCCACTGGGTAGACTTACGGCACCTTAAAAGGCACAGGGAGTCCTTGAATGCAAGTAGCACAGGTCCATTCCTAATGGCATTCATAAGGGGAGGCCTATGGCTAATAGCGGATGTCTACGGGCTGATTAATGGATTATATTAACTTCACTTGTAACCAGTGGCGGCTGGTGGGTCATCAAAGTGGTGGTGCACTTTACTTCCTCACTAAGTATTAAGATCAGAAATTGCAATGGAACAACAATTTACGTAAATTTTGTTTTTTAAATATTTTTGAACGCATTACATTTTGTAGATGTACTTGCGAAGAAAAATAGATATTTTGTTTGTTTTTCACACTTCAATATTTATAAAAGAGGGCCTTGGCGGTCCCGCCAATTTATATCAACTTTATTGTAATAAGTTTTGTTATTGTCTTTAATATAGTCTATATTTATGCTCATTTTCACCCACTGTATACGCAGTATAAAATAGAACAAAGACCAAATTAAAAAAAAAAAATAATCTAAACAAACCATATTTAACTCATCACAGATACATCGAAACTATATCTACTTACTATACTTAACGAGACATCATCGGCGAATTTCGTCATAAGTCGAGTTCTCTCGGCAACGTTCGGTTCGCCCGTGCGCCGTACGGGAACAGACTCATTTTTCAGCATATTTCTATGAACTATCTTGTCTCACGCGCCAGGCGTTTAACTCCTATCTAATACAAGTTGTATGGGCAGTCCCCGTGCGCTCGCCTTAGCGCACGAGATTTTTTTTACAAGGAATATAAGTTTTAATAGTTTAGTAATGCGCTTATATTGTTTCGTCATAATTTGATATTTTATTTGTTATATGTTTTTTATGTTCAAAGAATAAATATTAATGGTAATTTAAAAATAAAGATGAAGTTAAATTTTGTAGTTTTTAAATATTTTGATTTGGTGGTTCAGCGCACGAACGCACTTAAGGTACAGCAGCCACTGCTTGTAACTGACAATGTAATAAATTTTGCAATTTATAATTTTTTACAGATTTTATCGCGTTTGTATTCGATTTTTAACCCAATCCAATTTTTTAGCTGGTGTAGCTTCTAGATAGAGAATAATAGAGTTGATCCTAGCTTGATCTGACATACCAAAGAAAAACCTAAGAGGCCAGCGTCGAGTACCCTCTAGCCCTATATTATTTTTAATAAATCAGTGCGTGATTATCGCGTGGGGTGTTAGGGCACCCCTGTTAGCACCCTAGGGTTAAGGTAAAATTCTTACAGAATCCGTAAACGTAGAAATTTTTTGAAACGTGGTACATAAAAACCAAATTCTAAGCAAAAAAAAAACCATAAAAAAACATGGTGCGACTTATTTATAACTAGCGACCCGCCCTCGCTTCGCTTCGGTTTTAGTCGTTTTACCCGCGTAGTTCCCGTTCCCGTGGGAATACCGGGATAAAATATAGCCTAGTTTACTCCCTGATATTAAAGATTTCCATTGGTGAAAGAATTTTTTAAATCGGTCTAGCCGTTTTGAAGATTACCCGGAACAAACAGACAGACAGACAAAATTTTTTTAATCGGTATTTTAGGCATAGGTGTCGTGCAAATAACCGTGTGAGCATGAAAAAAGCCTATTATTTTGACATTACAAACAGACACTCCAATTTTATTTATTGGTAACATCAAAAAAGCGTGAACATCAAAAAAGAGTCAATTTTACCCTACCTCTCATAGGTAGTCGTACCGATATATAACTCAAGCACGTATAATCTTGATGACGATGCAAAAATTAGTCCCATCGAGCTAATCTGATGATGGAACTAGGGGGGGGAGTGACAGTGGAATTAATCACGTATATTCTTCGAGTTTGGGAATTCTTATGAACGTCTCAGGTTGTAGTAATGAGGGTCTAATAATGAAAAAAGTGTTTTTGTAGTTTTTGTGACTACGTATTTTGTTTATTCATAACTTATATTACAAGTTTTTTTTTTTTTTTGGAGTGTGTTACGGTCAGCGCGCTCCTCGCACCACTCCGTCCGAGGCGACAGAGGGGCGTAACCACGCCACTCCCGCAACCCACCCACGATGCACGTCGCCTTCGTCGTTGGGCCGACCACCGGAGCAGGATTTCTTGTCATCAGTGGTCAGCCCGACGGAATACCCCCTACGTGGGGTACCCTCCCATCGACCGACGTCCCCCCAGTCGCAGTCGACCTCCCGGCGGGTGACGGACTAATCCTAGGTCACATCACCCGCGGCCTTGGCTAGGGCGGCATGAGGCGCAGGTATTCGCGCCTACGCCGCCCCAGTCGCCGGAACTTAAACTACGTGTGGTGACGAACTAAGGACACAGTTCACTTTCCACCTAAATTTTTGTTAATATTTTTAAGTTTTAACTTTTGTTGATAGTTCTCAAGACTGCTCATATTTTATGTTATAACTAGCAAGCCGCCCTCGCTTCGCTTCGGTTTTAGTCGTTTTACCCGCGTAGTTCCCGTTCCCATGGGAATATCGGGATAAAATATAGCCTAGTTTACGCCCTGATATTATAGCTTTGCATTGGTGAAAGAATTCTTGAAATCGGTCCAGCCGTTTTGAAGATTACCCGGAACAAACAGACAGACAGACAGACAGACCGACAGACAGACAGACAAAATTTTTTTAATTTGTATTTTAGGCATAAGTGTCGTACAAATAACCGTGTGAACATGAAAAAAACCTATTATTTTGACATTATAAACAGACACTCCAATTTTATTTATTGGTATAGATTTATACTTTATTGCACACCTATGTTAACACATTTATAATAATAATTCTAAGTGGAGAAAGTACAATGGGCGGCCTTATCGCTAAAAGCGATTTCTACCAGGCAACCTTGGATGGAAACATGTAAGGAAAGAGTGGTAGTTGTAGGTGTACTGCTTAACTATGTATATAATATATAAATAACACATACATACGATATATACATACAAACACATATATAAGTATATACATACACATACATGCATACATATAAATAAAATAAATATACCAAATATATTTATATAACGCGGTTAGTAGTTCAAAATGTGAAGTTTATTAAAGTAATGAACAGAATTTAGGTTATATAATGAGGTACCTACATAGCAAATACTAACTGATGAATTCTAGATAATAATTTTTAAGCTTTATTCTAAATGGGGCTAGTGTCTTTGAACGTTTTATATCTAGCGGAAGTTCATTCCACAGACAGTACGTCTCGCCGTGACTATGAACGATTTCTCGGCGAATAATGTAAAATGCAGCGGCATTTTCAGTTTCATGTTATCTGATGACCTCAAATTTCTATTATGCGTATCATGAAGATATTGAAAACGAGCTCTAAGATAGGAAGGAGTGGAAGAAATAAATAATACACTGTATAATAGAGAAAGAATATGAGAGTTGCGACGAAGACGTATTTTTTTTTTTATGGGTAGGCTATGGTGAGCGCACGCGCGGTCCTGTCCATCCGGGGCGAAGAAAGGACGGCGCGCGGGCCCATAACCCACCCGTACCCACGTCACCTCGTTGTTGGGCCGACCACCGGAGCAGATGGGACTTGTCATCAGTGGTCGGCCCGACGGAATACCCTTTCGGGTAACCTCTCACCTTTCGACGTACTGGGACGTCGGTCGCCGTCGCGCGGTCAGCCTCTCTGCGGGTGACGGACAATTCCCCGGTCCGATCACCCGCGGCCTCGGCTAGGGCGGCATTAGGCGCAGATATTCGCGCCTGCACCGCCCGAGTCGCCGGCGGCGGAACGTGTCGCCGAATAGGAGATCTACTCGCACACGATCCGCCGTCTCCTTCCGTGAGATAACAGCCTCACAGAAGGCGGCGACCGCCTCCCAGTACCTGACGCTGACGAGCATCTCCCTGGCGATGGTCGGCAGCGCCAGGTCGGCACCGATAATTGCAACGAGTTCACGGCGATCCCCCTCCCATGCAGCACACTCCTCGAGCGTGTGCTGCGCCGTGTCCTCGTCGCAACTGCAGTGGTGGCAGGACGGTGTGCGCTCCCTCCTGACAATCTTGTGCAGGTACTTCTCGAAGCAACCGTGCCCCGTCAGCACCTGCACCAGTCGGAAGAAAAGCACCCCGTGCGTCCGCTCCAACCACTCCATCAATCAGCACCGGTCGGAGAGCTTCGATGGTCCTGACACCGTACCGAGGACTCTCCAGCCGGACTGCCCAACGGGCAATGACTCCACGGCGGGCGTCGACCCGCCAGGCGGTGATCTCCTGCAGGGAGACCATACCGCCGCGGGCGCGCGTCTCCGAAACCCGTCGATAAATGTCGGCGAGCATCTCCGCCTCCAGATCCCACGGGGGAGTTCCGGCCAGGAGGCACGCTGCCTCTGTCGCCACCGAGCGGTAACCCCGTATGGCCCTGATCGCCATGACCCTCTGTGGTCGCCACAGGAGGGCCCTAAGACGGACGGTCAGGGACCCCGCCCACACTGGTGCGCCATACAGGGCCATCGACCGGATCACCCCCAGGTACAGCTGTCGGCACGTAGCACTGGGTCCGCCCACATTCGGCGGCATCAGCCGCGAAAGGGCGGACGCCGCGCCGACAAGCCGGGGAACAAGTCGATGGAGATGCTCCCGGAACCAAAAATGCCCGTCGAGCACCAGGCCCAAGTGCTTCATGTGGGCCTGGATGCTGATGGTGACCGACTTCACGGTGATCGAAGCGCCGGCGGGAGGCCCGGCGGTACGGAGGCCATGGAACAAAAGGGCCTCCGTCTTTTCCAGGGCTACCCTCAGCCCCAGCGCTTCGATCCGTCTGACAATCTCCTCGGTGCCGAGAGTTGCCAGGCGTGCCGCCTCCTCTAGCGTCCCACCCCGGGCTGTGACGAGTGTATCGTCGGCGTAGCAAATTACGCCCAGCCCGGGTGGGAGGCTTCCTCTCAACGCCCAGTCATAGCCGATGTTCCACAGGGTCGGACCCAGAACCGACCCCTGTGGGACACCGCACGTCATGGGCGTTCGCACAACGTCCCCTACTCGGTCAACGTAGAGGACGCTGCGCCCCTCCAAGTAGTCTGCCACCAGCCGTCTGAGGTACACGGGCACCCCGTGATATCTCAGCCCCTCCCTGATGCAGCTGAATGGCAGACTGTTGAAGGCGTTGGCGATGTCCAGGGACACCGCCAACAGGACTCCTCCGCCGGTGACGGCCTCCGCTACCACGGCCTTCAGGCGCAGCAGGGCCGCTATCGACAAACGCCCTCTCCGAAAACCAAACTGGGCGTCCGACAGAACGGGCCCGACCCCGACGAGGTGCCCCTCGATGCGGGCAGCCAACACCCTCTCCAGCAGCTTGCCCGCATCATCGAGCAGCACGATGGGCCTGTAGGCCGAGGCCGACTCGGGAGACCGTCCCGGCTTCGGCAGGAGAACCAGCCTCCCCTCTTTCCAGCATCCAGGGAACTGCCCGGACGTCAAACAGGCGTCGAACAGTCCCCTGAGGTGTGGTCCCAGGTGTTCGAGGACCAGGGCCAGCACACGGTTCGGAATACCATCGGGCCTGGGGGCGGTGGATTTCACTCGCATACGCGCCACCGCCGCCCCCATTTCCGGCTCCGTGATGGGCGGAGCACTTTCATCTTCGGTCTCCCGGTCGCTGTCCGGCGAAGCCATGACCGGGGGCATGTGCTCCACCCGCCGTGGAAAGAGGTCCTCGACAACTCTGGTGAGGAGGCTGGGCTGGAGAGTCTCGGTGAGGGGGGGGGGGGCGCCCGCGGAGCTTGTTTAGCGCCGCGAGGTAGGGGCGACCCCAGGGGTCACGCTCGAGACTGTCCAGCATCTCCCGCCGACTAACGTCCTTGGCGGTACGGACGGCCAGCCTGAAGGCAGACCGCGCACTGCGGTAAACCTCGTACAGCTGGCCCTCCCGCTCAGCGTCGCGGTGACGCGCTCGGCTGCGGGTGTAGGCCCTCCGGGCACGTATGCACGCGGCCCGAAGGTCCGCCAATTCTCGGGACCACCAGGAGACCGCATTCTTTGGGGACAGACGCCGCACACGGCATGGCCGCATCGCAGATCTGCGTTAACGCACAGCGGATGCGGCCAGCCTCAGCATCCACCCCGTCCGCCTGGGGCGGTGAGGACAGCCACAACTGAACGATGGCTGCCTCCGCCAACAGGTCCCGATCCAATCGACCCACAGCCCACCGCGGAAACGCGGGAGCTCCGTCCACCGTGTGACCCCTGCTGGGCTGCAGGAGGGTCCGGGAGACCTCTATCCGGATATATCGGTGGTCGGATAGGATCTCAACCTCCTCCTGGACGCACCAGCTCCTCACACGTGCTGCGACATTAGGGCTAGCGAACGACAAGTCCACTATCGACCCGCCCTGCTGCCGCACGCACGTTTGCACCGAGCCCCTGTTCAGCAAACAGAGGCCCAGTGCCGCCGCCCACTCTTCAACCGCCCGCCTGCGGTCATTCGTCCTGGGGGACCCCCACGCCGTGGACTTGGCGTTGTAGTCCCCCAGGACGAAGACCTGGCGCGGTGCCAGTCGCCGTATCAAGGCCCCCAGGATGGTGAGGAAAGCCCTGAAATCCGTCGCGCTCCTGTTAGGGGGAAGTAAACACCAAATAGCGTAACCTCTCCCCATTCCGCCGCGACATACCCATTGCCCCTGTCCTTGAGCAACAAGGGCGGAGAATGCCACGACGTGGAGGCGACGATTGCCACAGAGATGTCACTGCTGTCCAGCCAATTGGGCCGGTCAGGCACCACGTACGGTTCCGCGGCTACGGCTGCACCGATCAACCACTCCGCCATGGCTTGCAGGAAAACGTCCTGTGCCTCGGCGGCGTGGTTGAGGTTGACCTGCAGGAGGTGGTAAGATTTGACCGCCATTAGTGGGCCGTATCCATTACCTCCTCCACGCTGGCGGGCGATCGGGTCGCGCTAGGGGCGGGAGCGGCCGGGGTCGTCGGGCCGCTCCGCCCCTTTGGGGCCGAAGCCGGGGGTCTGCACTCCTTGCCCCCCATGCAGTGCTTGGCGGGCCTATTGCCCGCCGCACACGCGGGGCAGTGGGGAGTGGCGGCGCACAATGCCGCCTTATGCCCGGGTTGACCGCAGCGGAAACAAAGGTCGCTGCAGTCAAAGCAGTTAGTGCATGTCGGCCGAGTGTGTCCGACCGCCATGCACTTGTAGCACCTCGCAGGCCGGGATTCCAGCACGGTCACCGGCGCCGAGCTCCAGCCCACGAGGAGCCTGCCTGAGCCGGCCAATTGCTTGGCCGACTCCACCGGGCATTGCACCCAGGCAGCACCGACGCCGCCCGGACCAGGGCGGATAGCGCCAATTCGGACGGTGTCCACGGGACATCTGGTTTTCGAGACGATGGCCTCCCGGATGTCATCCACCGTCACGGAGTTATCCAGACCCGTGACCCGCAGTTCCGCACACTTGACGGGTCTGGCGATCTTGACGCCATCCTCCGCAGCAAACAAATCCCTCAGCTTCGCGGCCATGCTATCGGCCGTCTTGGCGCCCTCGGCCCCAGGGAACTCTAAAATCCGAGCCCCTGTCCGGGCCTTGCGGGTCCTGGCTTCGACGCCTCCTAAATCGGAGACGTCAAGCTCCCGCCGGGCGCGACGTAAGACGGTCTCATAGCTGAGGCCGTTCTCGGCCGCCTCAGGCAGGACGGTGATCACCACCGCTGCTGACTTCGGCGGCCGGAGCCTCCTGTGCGACCTCTTATTTGCGGCTCCTGCTTTGGGAGCGGAGGCTTTGGCGGCGCTTTTGGCCTCCGCTCTCCTTTTCTGACCACGACTTTTCCGGCTGCGTTCAGCCGTCTGCCAGCCCTCTTCGGGCGCAGCAGGGTCGCTCGGCGCAGCAGTCGCGGTCACGGCTGTGCTAGCCACCGCCGACGGTGCAATTGCCAGCGGCGGTTTAGGTCCGGTCTTGGCAGGAGCCGATGCCGCCTTCTTCTTGGCGGCGAGCCTCTTCGGCTTCGGTCCAGTGACGGCCCCAGAGTAACTCCCTACGCGCCCGCCCTGGCAGAGTAGCGCGGCAGGGGCTGACGCCACGACCTTCGGCCTGTCCGCAGCAAGCGGCAGCCGGAGACGGGGCCCCGGAGGCAGAGACAGTCTCTCCTCCAAAGCCGCCATGCGCGCGTCGACCATTTTGCCCACAACCTCTACTATGGCGCGCATGGTCAGATCCGGCACGCCGTCCACAGCGGGCAGCGGGACCGCTTCAACCGGCTGGGTCCTCTTGGGGCTCGCCGCAGCGCGAGTTTGCGCAACGAGGACGGCGGGGGCGGCGGCAGGGCTGACGCTTGTCGACGGTACAGTTTGCATCAGCTGCGCAACCTGGCGACGCAAGTCGGCCATTTGTTTGGCCAGCTGGCGATTTGTCTTTTGCACCGTCGACAACTCCTTCTCCAAGGTCCTGTTACTTTCCTGCAGGCCTGAAACTTCGCCACTAAGGCGGGCATTTTCGGCCTGCAGGGTGGCCACATTAGAGGCGTCGCCTGCCACAGCGGGTTCGGCAGCCGCGGCGCCAGTGGGAGGGACGTCTTTCAACACCCTCATCATTCTCGCGGCTGCCGCCTCGTTGGCCCGCTTGCGAGCCTCAGCCTCTTGCTCCTGCGTTACTGGAGAAGGAGTCCCAGTTCTTGCCGCCACTGCAGCCCCACGCCCTCCGCGCCCTCTGCGTGAGGTCGCCACCTTAGGAGAAGGCATGATGTCTCCGCTCCCCTCCGAGTCAGATGAGGAGCTGCCACTCTTGTGCAGAGGGCGCTTCCGCACCTGTGGGGGGAGGGCCTCCTCCATCGCCGCCGCCAGGATTGATGCCGCTGGCCCTCGAACGGCCCGAGCGGCCGGGCTCTCCTTCGTGTTGGACGGTCCAACGGCACTGCCGCCCTCGTCCACTGACTGCTCCGCGATCGCATCTGTCTTCATGGCCGCGCAGCTGTCTGCCTTAGAGGCGCCAACATCACTGGGTGGAACGTCGCCAGCCTCCAGCAACTTCTGCGCCGCCTGTCGCATCTTTTCAGCGCGCCGTCTGACGCGTGCCGTTGCAAGGGCGATCTTCTTGTTGCTTTTCTTTTTGCGGGTCCCTCTTTTCGCCGGGCCCTTCAGCTGATTTTGGAGCCTCCATTACCAGACTAGCAGCCGAGCTGCAGTCGGACGAGGCCCCTCCTTCTTCTGTGCCAGTTTTACCGTAGCTTGGCAAGGCTTTTGGGTGGGAACAATGTAGGTCATCGTTCTCTGTGTTTTTGGGCGTCTCACCCCTCCTATCTACGTCAGGTGTGCGTAAACAATTATCCATGTAGTTCCCACGAGTATGGGAGAAGTAAACGGTCGACCCGGGCAGAGATCCCGATACCCGGGCAAGCATAAATTTGTATCCCAACACAGGGGGTCCGCAGGTACCCTGGCTGGGGGCGCGCTAACGACTGAACAACCCATCAGCCATGCATCCTCTCGCCGCGCGCCTGAACTTAGGATTCTGGGTGATTGTTTTATAGAGGTTTTCTTCCTCGCGGTCCAGGCGGTTAAGCAAAGACCCTCGCTCCTGAATCTAGGCCTCAAGACAAATGTCCCGAAGCAGGAATCAGGTCTACGATTTGTCGCGGTTGGCAAATGCCTGCCCAGTCCTCAAACGAATGAATGACTGGGCCCGTCGAATTTTCGCGTCCAATACCCTCTACAATTAGAGGGCATGGAGCGAATTTGGGGCATCCCACAAACTGGGCCCCCCCTCGGGCCAGATATTTGCCACGAGCGACAATTCCAGAGAGTAGTCCAAGGAATTGTCGCTCGTGCCCAGGGTACACCACGCGGAGGTTTCTGGCGTAGCACCCCTGCGACGAAGACGTATAGGTAACCATTTGAGCTGCTGACGAAACTGTGTAACATGGTCATATTTGCGTAACCCAAATATGAATCTAATTGCAAGATTTTGGAGACGCTCGAGCTTTTCTAGTTGATATTCAGCAAGATCCAAGTAGCTAACATCAGCGTAGTCTAAAATGGATAATAATAGACAATTAGCAAGAGTAATTTTCGTGGCAGTGGGCAGGAAATTTTGAAGCCTTTTCAGAACACCCGCAGAGGCAAACACTTTTCTGCTTACCTCTTGTAATTGCGGACCCCAACTTAAATTAGCGTCAATAAATATTCCCAAATCCTTAACCTGATCACTGATCGGAATAGTTGTGCCATCAAAGAGGACTTGGGGTAATTGAGAATAATCGATTCTAGATGTAAACCAACTACTGCCTATAATAGATACCTAAGTTTTACATGGTTTTACCATGAGTCCATGACAATTACTCCACGCACTAATCTTCACCAACTCCCCGTTAAGTGTCTCTATTGTGTCAGACAATTTGGCCAATGGTGTCTGTAAGTAAACTTGTAAATCATCAGCGTAAAGGTGGTACGAGCAAAGAAGATTTTTTGTAATAGAATTAATAAAAATAGAGAAAAGTAAGGGAGATAATACGCCACCCTGCGGTTCACTAACAGTTGTACTACACCAGGAGGAATAAGTGCCTTCGACACATACACGTTTTCAGCGGCCACACAGATAGCTACGAAACCAACCTGCCACTGCTGGATATACATTTAGAGAACGCAATAAGCAGAGCAATACATCAAAATCCACTATGTTAAAAGTATTACTAAAATATAGGAGAGCGAGAACAGTTAGCTTACTATTTTTCATACCAGATCTAATATCATCGGTAATATTAACAAGAGTTGTTGTGGTACTGAGGGAAGGTCGGAAACACGATTGGTAAAGATTGAGGATACTATTTTTGGAAAGAAAGTTACTAAATTGTTTGTGAATTAGACGTTCAAGTACTTTAGAGAAGAAAGGCAAAATGGAAATTGGTCGATAGTCATGAAAAGATGTAGGGTTACGCTTTTTTGGCAAAGGGATTATGTGCGCGTCTTTCTATGCAGATGGAAAGCAGCCACTGATTAAGGAATAGTTAAGAATGTGACATATTATTGGGAGAATTTCGGGAAGGATAGGGATAATCATATTACGGCTGATACAGTCTGTTCCTACTGCATTGGATGTAATTGCTATAATGCTCTCCCTAACGTCATCAGCAGTAAACAGCTTGAAAACAAATGGCAAGAAGCTAGGAGTAGATACAGATGAAAGAATACATATTGTGTCAGTCTTCGCGGTTCTGTCAAAATTTGATGAAGCGGAGAAATGTCGATTAAGAGAATCAATATTTAGATCTTTTGAAATTGCTTCACACCGAGTTCTTCCAATGCCCAAAGTATTAAGAAATTTCCAAACTTTGGCAGCATCTTTGTTTTGAATAGAATTATGGATGTGCTGACGTTATGCATCCCTGCAAACTTTATTGCAGTGACTACGCAAGTGACACGTACTTTCTGAGTTTAGATGCGTCTGGCTTAATTTTGTATCTAAATCATATCATATGTAAAACTATTTTTATGGATTCAATCGCGTTTGTATTTGATTTTCGATTGTCCAACGTTTCAAACTTTTTACAGCGTTCATAGTCACGGGCGGCCACTGTCCGCCCAAAATAGATTTATTTACAACTAGCAACCCACCCTCGATTCGCTTTGATTTCAGTCGCCTTACTCGCGTAGTGCCCGTTTCCGTGGGAATACCGGGATAAAATATAGTCTATGTTACTCCCTGATATTATAGCTTTCCATTGGTGAAAGAATTTGAAATCAATAGAAATCGGAAATGAAATCGGTTGATTTCAAATTCTTTCACCAATGGAAGTGGCAATCGGTGGTTTAAACTTGAAAGCGTAACAAACAAACAAACCAACAAACTTATTTTCACATTTATAATATTAGTAAGAATAAGGATGTATAATACTCGTGTGTACATCAGAAAACAAAACTTTTTTATACGAGTATGTGTAGTAATAAAACAGATCAAAAGTTTCATTAAACGTATTTTGCGAGTCATTAAATTTGCCCCAGATGAGCAAATATTTCGCGGGTGACTGGACCGGGGAAATTAAATCGTCACCCGCCAAGAGGCCGACAGCGCGACGACGACCGACGTTCCCGAGCAGCGGGGAAACGTCGGTCAAGGAGAGGGTACCTACTTCTGAAGGGGTATTTTGTCGGGTCGACCACTAATGACAAGTTACCCTGCACCGGTGGTCGTCCCAACTACGAAGGGTGCGAAGTATCACGGGTGCATTACGGGGCTACGCGCGACTCTGTCGCCCCGGATGAAGCAGGACGACGGGTGCACTGAACGTAGAACCAAAAAAATAAAGATGAGCAAATATTGCGATTGTCACTTACCATTGACATTAAGGATATAATAAAGAAAATAATATACGTTCACTTTCTGTGCATTAACGGTTCTTATAAGAAACACACTTTTTTGAAACATATTTCAGTGTTCATTCCGTTCAAACTTTATACTTTGAAATTATATAGTCGCTATCGCATTTTTCGTCAATTATAACATGTCCTCATTTTTAACAGACTTCAAAAAAGGAGGAAGTTTTCAATTCGACTGTATTTTTTTTTTATATTTGATACCTCAAAACTTTCGACTGGGCCAACCGATTTTGATGACTATTTTTTTTATTTGAAAGCTAATGCTTTTCGAGTGGCTACATTTCAATTTGGTCCAAATTTGACTATGGCATACGTGAGAAAACGGTTGAAGTCGGTCAGAATTACTTCAAAACAGTTCATTTACAACCAGTGGACTTACCCTTGAAATCAATTCCAATTTCGAATCCGATCCAATTCCACTCAATCTCACCAAACTTATATTTGGTACTCTTAAACAAAATTGAGAATGAATTCTTCGCATTTTCCGTTGTTATTTTCACCAACTGTGCCGTATTTTATTACTTTAAATTTATACCGTTACCGAACTCGATCATTAAAAGGACGATTTCTTGAAATTGTGCAACATTAACGATTTTAAACTACGTCAAAATCACGTCGAGAGTAGCAAATATTAGATTTAATCGACTAGAGTCGAATTCACTTAGTTCAAAGAAATTCCAATGAATTTCATTCCAATCGTGCACTAGTGTCGCTTTCAAGAGTACCAAATTGCTCAAATTCGAGCCGCGATTGGATTTAGGATTGGAATCGAGATTCAAGAGTAAGCACACAGGTCTTTTGATGATACTGATATCACTGGAGCTCATAACCGATAGATACTACTTGCTCATGGATATACCATTATATTCTATAACAAACAAATCATATATTAAATATAGTCAAAGGCATACATAATAATATGCCTGATATTAACCCATTTCAGAAATACAATATTACTTTTGACGATATTCTTGTTTACCTCCTATATCAAACAAAGAGCAAATAAATATCTTACGAGTTTCATAAATGTGTGGCTGTGTAATATAGAAATGTTATGCAGTATTGCGTAAAAAATATAATATACTCATATTAAAAACAGTCACGTACTGCGTATTGTAGGAGGAAGCTTTCGTATTGGTAGCAAGTGATATCATATCGTTCATTATACTTTCGGCAGAATAAATACATTTTATAGATCTATATATTCTATCTTCTTCTTATATATATAAAAATGAATCCCTGTTTTCCTAAGTCATGCCATCACGCGTGAACGGCTGGACCAATTTCATTAATTCTTTTTTGTTGTATTTGTTATTGTCAGGAGAAGGTTCTCATGAAAGAAAAATAAGAAAATTGCCCAGAAAATTAAAAAATTTAAGAATACTTAACCATCATATAAAATTATTTCTAGTCTAACCGCTTTGGACAATATAAACTTTTTTAATGTAACCTTATGACGTTTAACATAGAATTGACAGAACGCGTGCTGCAAATACCGTCAAAGAGGATGTAAAAAAATTGAAAATTGTTTAAAACAGATGTTTCGGTTGGAGTTTTTTTATTAATAAAATACATGTAAAACAATTAATTCATTTTTTCTTACAGAAATGATGTAAGAAAACTGAATTTCTTAGTGCACATCAGGGTAGGTAAATTCAGAGCCATCACGCCTAATATAAAAAGTCAATTTAATATGAAGTTTTGGTAATTAAGATACATATTACTAATATAACAAGTGATATACTTAGTTATTAAGAAGAATACAACAGTTTTCTTTAATTTACAGTTGAATTTTCGTTTTTGAAAATGCCAGCAATTAGACGTACAAACTTAAATTGTAAGTATTGGGTCAATGAACGTTGTATGCCAATATTGCAAGGCATTTAAGTTTAAAAATTAAGGTCCTGGATTGCGTTGCGCGAGCGCAATTGACGCCATTGGTATCGCCGTCAGAGCCATTACATTCATTGGTTTCATACGCATAAGAAAAAAAAAATAAGTATGTTGTATATAGGAATTCGAATAATAAACATTTTTTTTTCATTCAATTCGAATTCAATATTCATAGCTCAGACATGACAACATCTGTCGGGTCAGCTAGTATCTTATAAATCCTGTATTCTATGTGATAAGTTAAGAATACAATATGTAATCACCCCTTTTTCATATAAGTCATAAAACAGACGGATTGCTTGAAGAAAGGGCAGCAACCTAGAGAAATTTATAACACCTACTGCGATTGGTAACCCATCTGCCAAGCGTGACAATTGTGATGTTCATCGCCCATTAGAAGGGCTGATACAATAGTGGATATCAATAGCCTGAGAGATGGATCCTGTATCCCCGAATCGAAGGTAAATAGAATAATAGTCTTATTTCAACTGGTCTCCTTAATTACCTCTTGGGATGTGTACGTATTAAACATTTTTTTTAATACTAATACGGTGGCAAACGAGCGAACAGCACATCTGATGGTAAATGATACTGTCGCACATGGACTTTTTCAATACCAGGGGCACAGCCAGGCTGTTGCCTTTCGTGAAGAAAATACTCTTCCTAAACCTCGTTTAAAGAAGGACATGTCATAGCGCTCGGGATATACAGCAGCAGGTAGTTCATTCCAGTGTTTGTACGTACGTGGAAGAAATGATCGCTGGAAACGTACAATTGAAGACCATAATGTTTCCAGGTGAAATGGATGAACCCTGCTACGATGTCGAGTAGTACGTTGGCAGAATGATGACGGTGGTACCAAGTCAAACAGTTCCTCGGAGTACTTCCCGTGAAAGAGTCAGTAGAGTACACAGAGTGACCCAAAGTCTCTCCGCTGCTCCAACGACTCCAATCCGTCCATAAGATATTCTAAATGATTGATAATTTTTTGTTGTTTTTGAGAATATTTTGATGAAAATTGTAATAAAATTAATTGAGCTTCGCCCAAAAATTCATACTGAAGCTTACAGTTAACACTGTTTTGTCACTATAGTCCATAAAATATAGCTTGATCTGTGTGACAGATGTCAACGAAACCAACGAAGTAAGTTTAAATAAGCGACATGTTTACAATTTAATTTTGTATCAAATATATTTTCATTTCATTCGTGCCAATAAACTAGACATATTTATTTATAAAACAGTCGTAATTGATCGATTGATCTAATGACTGTCCCTATTTTAGCAAAAAATGATCAATGTTCTAGCAAGAACGCTGTAGTGATGACGATAATAGTGACCTAGACCTTGATTGTACTCCTTTTGAATAATTAAAACAGTCAAAAAAGAGTTTTTGTTTGAAATAAATTTAAAAAGATTTTCATTGATTGTATTTTAATTATGATAGAAAATCACAATTATAAAAATAAAGAGTTTTATCGATAAAAACTACGGAGTTTATCGTAAGCGTGACAGCACTAGGGACAACTGTCACAGAGATCATCCTATATTTTATGGACTATAAGTATATCGATTTGTCCCCGCCAAAGTTGAATACTACGTATATATGTCAGTAGTCTGTTTAAAAGTGAGAGAGATGACTGGTTCGAATGCGAAGTTGTTATCTATCAGTCAGAGACGTAAGTATAAAATGTACTGCGGACTGTATCTAAAGACCAAAAAAATTAACTAAAGGTAAAATATTAGCTACTAAAAGATTAATGATGGTGTGTTTCTTGCTCGTATGTATTGTAAAAGGCAACTAAGGGATATCTTGTGTATATAACAACTATGCAAAAAATAGAAAACTCGAAATAAAACCCTATACCAACTCGCCTAACCAGCATGATATACTAGGTTTGCTTCCCTCCTAATGTAGAGGAGGCTCGAGCCCAGTAGTGGGACGTGAGACATCTTAGTCTTCCCGGAACCATGAACGCTGTGAAGTGTTCGAAACGTTAAGCAATCAAAAATCAAACACAAACGCGAATACGTAAAATATCATATTCATTTAAAACATAGCTCAGTATAACTCACTATCCCCCTATTTACTTCGGTTATCTTTAAAAGCACATTTTTAGTGTTTTAACCGACTTCAAAAAAGAAGGAGGTTCTCAATTCGTCGGAATATTTTTTTTTATGTCACCCATTACTCAAAGACGCCTGGAACGATTTGCAAAATTCTTTTTTTGTTTGATAGGATATACTTCCCAGGTGGTCCCATAGTCATCAGGTCAGGATCTGATGGTGGTATCCTTGAGAAATTGGTGGAATTCTTAAAATTTTTAGGCAATTTTAACGTTTTTCTTATACCTCGTAAAGCTATTTAGGTATTTGCGCCTGATAGTCATCATCTCGTTGCAGAGCTGATGATGGAAGATACAATTTGAAGGCGGGTTTTTTTTATTAATTAAAAATTATAATTATTAACTATCCATTTCATTATTTTAATCAGTCAACAACTTATAGACGTTTTCTGTTAGACCTAGAATCTCTCACATGATGAATAACTCCTTAATCTATTCTCCTGGTGATCCTTTGCCTATTTCTACGCCTCCCACAAAAAGAGGTAGCGACACATTGTATTTTTAACCTATTACAACACGTAGACATGTATTATATGGCCGACCACTGATGACAAGTAACCCTGCTCCGGTGGTCGGCTCAACGACGAAGGCGACGTGCACGTGGGTGGGTTGCGGATGTACGTGCTTACGCCCCTCTGTCGCCCCGGACGGAGTGGTGCGAGGAGCGCGCCGACCGCAACCCACCTCCAGAAAAAAAATACATGTATTATATAACCGGTTTATTATATTATTATGACATAAAATATAGTGCTATTGCCTTCAGACTATACAAATAAATTGAAAACGAAACTCTACGCCAGGCCGGAGTCCTGTTGGCAGTGTGGAGTCCTGTTGGCGGTGTTCCTGGATATCGCCAACGCCTTCAACAGTCTGCCATTCAGCTGCATTAGGGAGGGGCTGAGGTATCACGGGGTGCCCGTGTACCTCAGGCGGCTGGTGGCAGACTACTTGGAGGGGCGCAGCGTCCTCTACGTTAACCGAGTAGGGGACATTGTGCGAACGCCCATGACGTGCGGTGTCCCACAGGGATCCGTTCTGGGTCCGACCCTGTGGAACATCGGCTACGACTGGGCGTTGAGAGGAAGCCTCCCACCCGGGCTGGGCGTAATTTGCTACGCCGACGATACACTCGTCACAGCCCGGGGTGGGACGCTGGAGGAGGCGGCATGCCTGGCAACTCTCGGCACCGAGGAGATTGTGAGGTGGATCGAAGCGCTGAGGTTGAGGGTAGCCCTAGAAAAGACGGAGGCTCTTTTGTTCCATGGCCTCGGTACCGCCGGGCCTCCCACCGGTGCTTTGATCACCGTAAAATCGGTTACCATCAGCATCCAGGCCCACATGAAGTACTTGGGCCTGGTGTTTGACGGGCATTGGTGATTCCAGGAGCATTTCCATCGTCTTATTCCCCGGCTTGTCGGCGCGGCGTCCGCCCTTTCGTGGCTGATGCTGAATGTGGGCGGACCCAGTGCTACGTGACGACAGCTGTACGCGGGGGTGATCCGGTCGATGGCCCTGTACGGCGCACCGGTGTAGGCGGGGTCCCTGACCGTCCGTCTGAGGGCCCTCTTGTGGCGGCCACAGAGGGTCATGGCGATCAGGGCCATACGTGGTTACCGCACGGTGGCGACGGAGGCAACGTGCCTCCTGGCCGGAACTCCCCCGTGGGACCTGGAGGTGGAGATGCTCGCCGGAATTTACCGGTGGGTGTCGGAGACGCGCGCCCGCGGCGGTATGGTCTCGCTGCAGGAAATTACCGCTTGGCGGATCGACGCCCGCCGAGACGTCATTGCCCGTTGGGCAGTCCGGCTGGAGAGTCCTCGGTACGGTGTCAGGACCATCGAGGCCTTCCGGCCGGTGCTGATGGAGTGGTTGGAGCGGACGCACGGGGTGCTTTCCTTCCGACTGGTGCAGGTGCTGACGGGGCACGGGTGCTTCGCGAAGTACCTGCACAAGATTGTCAGGAGGGATAGTACACCGTCCTGGCACCACTGCAATTGCGACAAGGACACGGTGCAGCACACGCTCGAGGTGTGTGCCGCGTGGGAGAGGGAGCGCCGTGAACTCGTCGCGATTATCGGTGCCGACCTGACGCTGCCGACCATCGCCAGGGAGATGCTCGACAGCGTCAGGAACTGGGACGCGGTCGCCGCCTTCTGTGAAGCTGTAATCTCACGGAAGGAGGCGGCGGATCTTGTGCGCGTAGACCTCTTCTTCGGCGACACGTTCCGCCGCCCGCACGCCAGCAGCGGCATTAGGCGCGAGTATCTGCGCCTAATGCCGCCCTAGCCGAGGCCGCGGGTGATTGGACCGGAGAATTGTCCGTCACCCGCAGAGACGCTGACCGCGCAACGGTGCCCGACGTCCAGGACGTCGAGAGGTGAGGGTACCCGAAAGGGTATTCCGTCGGGCCGACCACTGATAACAAGTCACCTCTGCTCCAGTGGTCGGCCCAACAACGAGGTGACGTGGGTACGGGTGGATTATGGGCCCGCGCGCCGTCCTTTCATCGCCCCGGATGGACTGGACTGCGCGTGCGCCTACCGTAGCCCACCCATAAAAAAAAGACCAACCAAAAGCCACTCAATTCTCTGATAAAGTGTAATTGTTCAAATGCTACAAATATCTGTGAAAATTTAAAAAATAAGGCAGTGTTTCTTTTAACTTATTTATTTTTTTAGTTAAAAGAAAGAAGCCAAAGATAGAACTCTCCTTTAATTCTTAAAACTCCTTAAACAAAAGGAGCATCATAGTTACTCATACAGGTCGTATCATATTTCTTAACTTAGAAAATTTAATCCCTGAAGACAGAAAGAACTGTAAACTAATGGCTTCGACTTAAATCCAGTGAAGATTTCCAAGTTGAAAAACTTGCGTCCTAACTACATCTAATAATTATATATCGTTCAAGTAATGAAATGTCTTTGTTTTATTTGACTTGTAAATAGTAATTTTCTCTTTGCTTTTAGTTAATCAAAGTAATTCATATTGAGTAAATAAAAGGCTGGCAGCAGTCGGCAACTCGGCAATGAAAAAAATCATGGAATTAGTTTCAAAAGAGGGTAAATAAATTCCCTCAATTCCCTTAAGAGTGTTTTTTTTTTATTTAGAATTATATTTGTAAATAAAGTCTAAATTAAATAATCTAAGTTTAAATTAAATAGTTAACTAATGCTATATTTCGTCAACTTATTTCAGCACCCAGCAATTTGAGCATTTGCAGAGAACTCTGATCAATATTTATAATTTTCTCAGGGCGATTAAAACACATTCGTAAATTATATTCTAGCTTTTGTGAGATTAGCTATTTTAAATAATACAGTAATTTGCAGGCGACGGCGAAGCAAGTCCGGAAGGAATTCCTCTACCGTTACACTCTTTGTCAAAGGCGCCCTGCGTGACGTACTCATGCACCTGCGTCTGATGCTTAGGAATGCAAACAATACACCAATGTTTCTGAAATATCGATATTTCAACAAAATAACATTGATGCTTGACATGACGATGTTTTGGACATCGATGTTTTGCCTGCATCATATAAAGGTATTATACTTTAGCTAATTAACTAAAAAAAATACTCATCACGTCACGCAAATGTTGGTGCTCCATGCAAAAAACATGCTTGCATGAAATTGCTTATAAGTTATTACTCTTAGAATATCACAAAAAAAATCTCATCGCAATCCCGCACGGCAAGTAAAAAACATCGATGTTTTCAGAGCGATGTTTTTTGTACATCGATGTTTGTCCTGAAACATCAATGTATCGATACATCGATATACTTGGTTTCGATATTTTCATCCCTACTGATGCTACCCTAGCCGATGGACCGGGGATTAGTCCACCACCCGCAAAAATATCGACTGCATGGGTTCGACATTCCGGCAATGCTATTGTTGTTACCGGGGTGTCTACAGCGATGTTACCCCAAAGAATACGTCTCCGACTGCCTACCAAATTTTTTTTTTTTTTTTTGTTGTGTTTTTAGCTGTTGGTCGAAGTGACCTTTACAGCTTAGCGCGGTCAATGGGCGAGCGGAAGGCTCTCAACCCAGCAAGTGCGTTAAGCGAAGATCGCCCGAGGGCTCCCCCTGTGGGGAACGGACCTCGGCTCGGGGCGTCGCTGTAGACAAAGTGGGCGTGGCCACGTTTAGGTTATTGATTATTACGCGGCGCGGTTTTCGACCTCGTCGGCGAGGCCGATACCGCGGAGTTTTATTTGTTATAGCTGCGCGAGCTGTGTAGGCCCTTTCTTGGGCAGTTGTTATAGAATCGTCTCCTTCTTCGAGAAGGTGACGAGGACGTCGGATCGCGGATATTTTTGTGGGGACGTAGTTTGCCGCCCCAGCCACTAGAGGGTTGGGGTGAGTCGTGGCAGAGCGAGTCAAGGCATCGGTATAAGTAGCCAGTCAAGGAGAGATGGGGAGGGGATAGCGTAGGTTGGAGTATTTATTGGACGTTTAAAAGCAAACTTAACAGATAACCGCAGGTAAAACTATTTACACAACTACTAAGGCTAATGCATAATCCTATTATATTTATGCTTTCAACTAAGCTAAATATTTTCTCTTGTTGTGCGGGCCCATTATCTGTGTAGAATATTTAAAATGAAAATGTAAAAGCCGCACTTAACTTATTGCTATAAATGGTTTATTTAAAATAATTCCAACAACCACTTTCATAGAATAATATTAGAAGGACCACAATTATGAAATCGGTATATAGAATAATCATCTTCATTAGACGATCTATCGTTATCCACTAAACTCAAGGTTATTCATTGGCATAACTGCCATGACTAGAAAGTAAGTTGTTTTATACGTTTCCCATGAGAGTATTACTGCTTAATTTCCTAGTGATCAATCGGACGATTTTCCAATACCCACAGTTACGTAAAGATTGGCGGCCTAATACCCTTTTTGTTTTTTTTTCTACGGTCGGCGCACCCGTCACCCGGCTCCGTCCGGGGCGACAGTGGAGCGTAGGCACGCACACCCGTAACCCACCTGTGACACGTCGCCTTCGTCGTTGGGCCGACCACCGGTGCAGGGTGACTTGTCGTCAGTGGTCGGCCACTTGAGGAGTACCCTCCAACCGACGTCCTCCCCTCAGGGAGGACGTCGGTCTTTCCTCGTGCGGTCGGCCTCTCCACGGGTGACGGACTTACTCCCCGGTCCAGTCACCCGCGCGGTATAATATCCTGCGGCTCTTCGCCATGCAGGGACATAAAATAATAACCACTTTCAATTGAAACTTTTCAGTTTAAAACAAAAAAAATCAAACCACTTTAATTAAAATTCATAATTTGACATTTTAAAGCGTATTAAATATTGTTTGAAACTATTCCATTATTTAAAACAACTACAATAAAACCGACCAACCCAAGTTTTATGCCAGTTGCTCTATTGTTTGCTGTTGTTTTGGGTTTCAGTTTGAATTTTAATATCACATATTTTGTATAGCAATATTATGTCTCAATATAATCAACCCTCTTTATAGTTGGGACCAACTATTGTCTACAATACTTTCATATTGCGAGGATTTTAGACCATATTCCTTCAAGGTGAACTAATGAAAGGACGTGATTATTGTAGAATGATGTGAAGAAAATCTCTAGGTAAGGCAAATTCACCTATTTTTCTCAACCTAAAAAGAAGTTCAAGGCAACACTAGAAATC
This sequence comes from Lymantria dispar, assembly GCA_032191425.1. Classification (NCBI taxonomy): domain Eukaryota; kingdom Metazoa; phylum Arthropoda; class Insecta; order Lepidoptera; family Erebidae; genus Lymantria; species Lymantria dispar. Next base: position 20,713,609 of record CM063452.1, on the reverse strand, counting down.
AAACGTATAATATTTTTACGTAATATTAGTTCTATTGTAGCATCTTCATCCACCGTACATATTGCAAGTTTTGCAAACATTTTTATGACCGATCGCTAGCCTGACCGCAAACACTTAGTCGTATGTTACGATACCCACGAGCAGTGTAAGTGTAGGTAATATTCCTAGCCGCCACCATACAGCATGCCAATCGTAGCATATGACCATTATTGAAATGAAACTTCTTTGTGCACATGAGGGCAAAATTTTTACAGATGGAGCGCAATTTTGTGACACGAAAAGGTGGGACGTTTTTGTACATGGAGAGGGAGAGAGCAATTGAGAGAGAGTGAGAAAGAGCGAACATAGCACGAAGCACATAGTCATGAAGCGAGAGTAAGGAGCAAGCGAGTAAGAAAGATTGAGAGAGGGTGAGAGAGAACATTATTTTAATTCTTTTAATTTTAATTCTGATAAAAAAACACGTGGTATCAAAGAAGTTTCATATTGGACATGCTCTTTTTTATTAAAAAAACTAGTACATATGTTATGTACCTAAGTTAGTTTTTTTAATATCAACTATCAATCAGTTAAATCCCTGCCATAATCGATCCAGCAGTTTCAGAGTTTATACAGAACAGAAAGACAAATCGATACATAGACAATAATAATATAAAACTATTTGTTTACTGGGGCAGGGTAGCTATAGAACGGGCAGAATGGAAAAGGTTGGAAGAGGCCTTTGCCAACTGGCAAACGGACAAATAAAAATGGAAAAAAGAATGATATATGATTACTAATAAAACAAGGCCACAAAATAAGTTAAAATATTTTGTATAAAAGCAGAATACTAACTTAGTCATAATAAATTTGTTTACCAACACTCATCGTATGATCCGAATGGAAAAGGCTATTATTATTATTATTTGTATCTCCTTAAGATTCACGGGATCTTCCTAGGGAAGATACTCGGTCCTTTGAAAGGCTTACATGGGGATATGGATCCAACACGCAGAGGCCTTTGGAGAAATTTAATATTAAAATGGGATGGGACATCTACCGATGACACTCCACGTTTGCACACAACACTCGTGGACTGCCAACAGTAGGTGTAAAACTATAGCGTGATGATATCTAATGTATGGTTATGGGGTTGGAGGTTCGATGTACTGGTTAAATTGAGACTATTGATTTAAAAACTGTCGTCTGCCTTCAATACCATCATGTTTTGAACTTTGGCAAACGGTGACTCGGCAACTCTCTGAATGCCCTGCGGTTTATTGGCTTTCCTATAAATCTTGTGATACATTTTTTCTTTTATATCAAAAGAACTTAGAAAGCCATATAATGTTCCTCCGAGGTTTGCGTTAGTCTCATAGTGAGATAACAACTGGCCCATTTTATTATTATTATTATATTTGTTTACTATCATTCAATTATTTATTTATTAGCATTAAATAAAAAAACTGTTATTTTGCTTTTAGATACACACTTTAATTTCATTTATTATTATAAGATCATGTTTATGTAGTGACGGAGTAAGAATACATTTCACCACACCCTTTCTTGCCCGTGGATGTCGTAAAAGACGACTAAGAGAATATAATATGCAGAATGCCGATACATATACTAGAGAAGAAAACTCGAAATAAAACCTTAAACCAAACTCGTCTGACCAGCGTGTTAGAATAGGTCAATTACCTTCACATTATTATTTTTTTTTTTGGGGGCTATGGTCAGCAGAAACGTGTCGCCATAGAGAGAGTACAACGACCATGTCCCACTTCCTGACGCTGTCGAGCAATGGTCAGTAGCGTCAGGTCGGTTCTCGTTGTGGAGTAGACTTAAGTCAACAGTGGGATAATATGAGCTATGATGATAGATATGGGTCCATTCGTTTTGGAACCTATTCAATACAAACAAACAAACAAATCTTTCCTCTTTATGGTATTAGTGTAGATAATTCCTGCATCCAATAGCAGGAATACAACCGCCCGATTTGTTCTCTGTTTCTATATTACGAATTATTGCAGTCTTTATTTTATTACATTTACCCATTAACTACATAATAACATAGTGTCCATGTATAAGCGATCAAAGGGCCAGATCAAATTGATTACAGACGTGATCAAATAGAAGCTGCTGAGATTGAGTTCGGAGCTTTGCGAACAGGCAAATAAACAGTTCTCGCTGACTGCGATATGTCACCAAGCCCGTCGTCGGAACTTTAATTACTAGAAGTTGTTCAGCTGGAGTGCACATCTATATAAATATTATTAAGAGTTAGTTTCTAAGTTTGATGTGTGCGAGCAATGCTGCACATTTCTACGTTTTGGTAATATATTAAAATTTACTTAACCGCGTCGACAAAATGAATGCCTTAACTGTATAATAAAATAATTTAGTAGCAATATGGCACTTCATTAATACTTTTGTATACTAATTTCTCAAATATTACATTATTAATTCATCATCATCATCATCATTTCGGCTCATATGCGTCCCATTGCTGATCTCGAGCCTCCTCCACAATAGAAAGAAAATTTACCGACTATACCACCCTGGTCAGATGTGTTGATATAGGGTTTTATTTCGAGTATTCCTTCTCTGGTATGAATATGTTATGCATATTTAATTGCTTAGTCGTCTTTAACGACACCCACGGGCAAGAGGGATTTTTATTCTTAATCATCACATCATTACATCCGTGAAGAAGGTAAAATACTGTAGTAAATAGGGCCTTATATCTGTATCATCATCATCATCTCGGCTCATATACGTCCCACTGATGGGCTCGATCCTCCTCCAAAATAGGAAGGAAATAAACCTGCTATACCAAACTGTTCTAAAAGAATTGATATATGGTATATTTTAGTTTCGAGTTTTCCCTAACTTGCAGATATTATATGCACATTATATGCCCCCAGTTATCTATTCTTGTTATTTAACCGAGTATTACACATATGATTTTAATTTTGCCGACGTTAAAGCCTCTGTAATTTACGTTCAACAAAATCGTCAATTGTATTCTTACTCCCATAACCACACGTTAGCATGCTAAGTCCGTCATCCGCCGTGAGGCCGACCGCGCGAGGATAGACCCGCGTGGAAGACGTCGGTCGAGGAGAGGATACTCCTCAAGGGGTATTCCGTCGGATCGACCTGACGTCAAGTCACCCTGCTCCGGTGGTCCGCCCAACGACGAAGGCGACGTGTCACGGGTGGGTTACGGGTGTGTGTGCTTACGCCCCTCTGTGGCCCCGGACGGAGCGGTGCGAGGAGCGCGCCGACCGTAAAAAAAAAGTTTGCTAATTACTTAAAACTTTACGAGATAAGTTACATAATAACATTTCCTACATACTATAATAAAAATAGCGACCCTCACTGACCTATCTCAAATGATTCAAGCAGTAATTGGGATTCACAAAATCTTCATCAATATTTACAACACACTCTCATAACCATAAAACAAACACAACACAGTTTAAAACTCAAGATAAGATTAAAATATTCAAACATCATAATCGCTAACTCACAAATTCTATACATTTCGCAGCAACACATAATCCGGAATACATTACGTATACAACTGAATATAAAATAAAGAAACTCCTTGTAAGTGGTAAAGGAGGTAATAAAGATTATGTTCTTAAAGCTGTACATACCGAGTGAGTTCAGGTGAACGTTAGGAGACGGCGTCCTCGGTCGGGCCCAAATATTAACTTTAATAAATTACAGAGACGTGTCGTTACATACCTTCAGTATGCCCTCATACCGTATACTTACTAATATCATGTAACCATAAATTGATGTTATATATGATGTTAATATTAGAAGTAATTACACGTTAATTTATACAATTTTTAACAGACTTCAAAAAGGAGGAGGTTCTCAATTCGTCTGTATTTTTTTTTTATGTTTGTTACCTCAGAACTTTCGATTGGGTAAACCGATTTTGATAATTCTTGTTTTGTTTGAAAGCTGGTGCTTCCCGTGTGGTCCCATTTCAATTTCATCCAGTTTCGACAATGGCATCCATGGGAAAACCACATAAGTCTTTAATTTGCATTAAGTATGTGCGCGATAAATGGACGAAAACTCAATAACCACGCCAACCGACGCCGATGATTCTTTTTTAACCGACTTTAAAAAAGGAGAAGGTTAAGAACCTTCTCCTTTTTAAAGTAAATTCGACTTTAATTATTTTTTTTTATGTTCGTTACCTCAGTCAGATCTTTCGACTGCGTGAACCGATTTTGATGATTCTTTTTTATTTATTTGAAAGCTGGTGCTTTTCGTGTGGTTCCGTTTCAATTTAGTCCAGTTTTGAACGTGGTATCCATGAGAAAACTATTTAAGTCTTAAATTTGCATAAAGTAAATAGTACACATGGACGAAAACTCAATATAACACCAACCGATTTCGATGATTCTTTTTATTGGATAGGATGTACTTCAAGGGTAGTTTGATTAGGTTCTGATTATAGGATCCATGCTAAAGTAACGGTACTCTTCAATTCTTAGGAGCAAATTATCGACACTCGGCTGAATCTCTTATAGTATCCGGATATTTGAATCACCTACCGTAATATTGAACGGCACCGTCTCAAACGAGCAGCACTATTAGTAGGTTGACTCATAGGTAGAAAAAAAAATGTGCACTTTACATTCACTAAAAATCAAACAATAAAAATATTTTTTAACAAAAAGAAAAACCGACTTCAAACAAAAAACAATTCCCATACAAATTAATATGCACTAAAAAGCAAAAAAATAATTCTTGTACAATGAAGTGCCCGCCCAACCTTACAACAACTTGATGAAAAAAAAATAGAGTACTTAAAAGTCCATCAAATTATTACGACAATATAATGTAGTTATAATTATTATTATTTTTGGAGTCGGTGTCAGTCAACAAAACTAGGACACCGACAAACATACCGACATAGACATAGACACCGACTCCAAAAATGAAATTTTTTTTTTTTTTTTTTTTTTGTGTGTATTTAGCTGTTGGTCGCAGATGACCTTGACAGCTTAACGCGGGCAATGGGCGAGCTGAAGGCTCTCAACCCGGTAAGTAAGTTAAGCGAACATCGCCCGAGGGCTCCCCCTGTGGGGAACGGACCTCGGCTCGGGGCGTCGCTGAAAGCAAGGTGGGCGTGGCCACGTTTAGATTAATGATTTTTACGCGGCGCGGTTTTCGACCTCGTCGGCGAGGCCGATGCCGCGCAGTTTTATGTGTTATCGCTGCGCGAGCTGTGTAGGCCCTTTCTTGGGCGATCGTGATGGCATCATCCCCTTCTTCAAGGAGATGACGGGGTCGTCGGACCGCGGATATTTTTGATGGAACGTAGTTTACCGCCCCAACCACTAGTGGATTGGGGTGAGTCGTGGCAGAGTCAAAATAGCGCTGGGAGCAACGCTTCATATACTGCCTGATGGTCGGCAATTCGAGGTCGATGTGTAAATCGACATTACGAACGAACCACGGTGCTCCCGTTGCCCGTCGCATGAATCTATTTTGTAGTGTTTGTAACCTGTGGATCCTGTTTGGCCTAACGTGCGCGAACACTACACTGGCATACGTCATGATCGGCCGTATGCAGGTAGTGTATAATCGGACTTTATTTTTAAGTGATAGTTTTGATTTTGCGTTTAATAGGCAGTGAAGGCGTCCCATCACGAAGGCGGCGCGCGCGCGGACCCGCTTCAAGTGGGACAGGAAAGTGAGTCGGCTATCAAGGGTCACACCTAAGTACTTGGCCTCTCTGCTCCATGAGACAGGTCGGCCGAAGAGAGTGAGAGGAGGGATGCTGTCCGGAGAGCACAGACGGGCAGTTCGTTTAGTGAACATGACCGCTTGGCTCTTCTCGGGATTAATTTCTATTCTCCATTTCCTATACCAATTGGCAAGGGCGGTAACCGCTTTTTGGAGTGTATTGACTACGGTTGTCGGGGACATACCTGCACAATAGAGTGCGGTATCGTCGGCGTAAAGCGCCGTGTGCACACGAGTGAACTTGGGTAAATCACTTGTATACAGTGTAAACAAAAATGGGGCGAGGACCGAGCCCTGTGGAACACCGGCCTTGAGAGGATGGGAGGTCGACAACGTCCCTTCCACCCTGTAGCGAAAGCTGCGATGACTCAGATAGTCATGTATTATTAGAATTAAATATTCGGGGATTTTTAATAAATATAATTTGTAAATTAAGCCCTCATGCCAAACTTTATCGAAAGCTTTCGCTACATCTAGAAATAATACACCAGTGTACCGTCCCCTGATGAACTGACTACTGGTGTATTCTACTAGTCTATGTACTTGCTGAACACAGCTGTGTTTAGCGCGAAAGCCAAATTGCGCGTCCGGTATGAGTTTGTTGAACTCTGCATATGATCGTAACTACTGAGTACTAATCGTTCGTATAATTTACCTAAACTTCTCAGTAGGCTAATAGGTCGATAACTGTTGGGTTCGGTACGTTTTTTGCCGGGTTTGTGGATTCCGATTACCACGGCCTCTTTCCACTGTGAAGGAAAGATGTTATATTTGAGGGCTGCATTAAATATACAACACAGTAATATTATTAAATGGGCTGGGAATAATTTAATTACTCTATTTGTAATACCGTCCGAACCCGGGGCTTTCCTAGCGTGGAGACCCCTAATAAGCGACTCGACTTCGTCGGTGCTCACTGTTGGAATAGGCATATTGTTGTCGTTGTTTATATTCGACCGCGATAAAGTGGTACGACTAGCCACTTCCGAATTAATAGTGTTGTAGTGAGACGCTTCTTGTTCGTATAATGTACTCGGCGTACACTGAAGCTCTAGGCTCTCTGCCAGACATTCAGACCTTTCGTCATCCATGAATGCCGGCGGTTGATTTATTCTACTGAGGGGAGGGAGTGTGGACACTACATCTTTTTTGAGTGAGCGGGAAAGCTGCCAGAAGGCTGTGTGCGTGGGCTTCAGCTCTTCTAAAGTGGCGTCCCATCTGCTCTGTCTCATATTATTAATTTCGGTTTTGACCTCCCTTTGGAGGGCCCGCAGGCGTTTGCGGTTCTCCTCCGTGGGGTATCGGTCGTACGCGCGGGTTGCGGCGTTCTTTCTTCTCAGTAGGTCGCGTACGTCACTCGGCAGTTGCCATCTACGATCGCTCGTATCCGGCACCCGCCGCGAGCAGTCGTCAATTACCGACTGCACGTGACCCGTGAGTAAATCGATCGCCAGGGAGGTTTCTTCCTCGGACTTTATGTCCTTGGGAATCTTATCAAGGTATGCCGATGAGGTGGCCTTGAGATTTCTCCCGAGCCGTGCCCAGTCGGTGGTCAACCTTGTTGTTACGTTATTGTGGCCTGAGGGGCCAGGTAAGCGGGGGGCGAATTCCAGAGTCACCGGACGGTGATCTGAATCTAGTTCGTGTTGTACTTCGATTAAACATAAACGTAAGTTTATATTTTTGAGAAGTACAATATCTAATATGTCTGGCCTGTGGTCGACAATGTTAGGGTAGTGAGTCGGCTCTAATGGCGCTATGACGTCACAACCTAATCTGTCAGCGTATAACTCTAAGACTTTGCCCCTCTTGTTCGAACTATGACAGTTCCACGAGGTGTTCTTGGCGTTAAGGTCACCGCCTATGATGACGGCGCCGCCCAAGTCAAGCAATGCCTTGAGATCGCTCTCCACTAAGTGTTTACCGTCCCTTCTTTCGGGTGACAGGTAAGCCGAGACAAATGTAATTGGCTGATGGCCGGTGAGCGCTAGTCTGCATACTGACGCTTCAATGTACGCCAGAGGTGGCGGATCCACAGGCGTGCAGTGCAACGACCTCCTATAGTAGATGAGCGTTCCCCCTCCTTGCGAAGTGACCCTATCGTTGCGAACTATATTATAATTCGCAATTCTAGGGTCCTTGTTGAAAGGTTTGAGAAACGTCTCTTGTACCATAAGAATGTCGAGCTGTTGTTCCCTAAGAAATGTACCTAACTCGTCCCTCTGTGAGCAGAGGCTATTCGCGTTATATGTCCCTAACTTTAGGTGTCGTGGTTTGACTCTGCCGGGAGTGTGTATATCCATTTTATTTAAAACTAAGGGACCCCAGACGTTCGAGTAGGGGCGAGAATTTAATGGCAATGTTAAGGAGGGCGAGGTTATTACCCTCGTTCCTCCTTAGCTCTGCGGCGACCTCGCGGATTTCCGCGAAGTCGATGAGTGAGGCGAAATTTGCCACAAGGGCTAGATCCGGGTCTAGGCCTTGTGGGGTCTTAGGGAGCGCGTGTGAAGCTACCCTAACTGGTGCGGGTTTGGCGACGGGTGTGCCCATAAGAGGCTTAGGTTGGCCCCCGGCGGGCGTTTTATGCCCAACGGTTGGCGGTTGGGGTCTTGGTGGGTGCGTGAAGGGGGGTGGGGGGGCGCTTGTGTGCGCGGTAATGCGGGGAACGCCTCCCTACCTTGAGTGAGGGGGCGAGACCACGCATTGTGAGTCGGGAGGGGGGCGGGCACGAAGGCCTTATTATAATAGCGGGCCGGATCCGTTGGACGAATTGTCCTTTTGGGCGCCCGTGGACAGCCGCGGAAGTTGGCCGGGTGGCCCATCTCCCCGCAAAGCACGCACGATGGCGGCTCTGTGCAGAGCGACAGGTCTTTGGGCCTCTCACACTCGCTGGTGTGGTGATTTCCCAGGCACTTAACGCACCTTGGGTGGGCATAACAATTGTTCGATGTATGGCCATACATCTGGCATTTGTGGCACTGCGCCATTATGCCGGTTTTGTAGGGGGGCTCGATTTTTACGCCCATAAGTCCGCACACATGTGTGATACGGAAAACCTGTTTACCCTCGGGGGTGTTGTCCAGGCATACCAGGACCATATTCATAGGTGCGCGTGCTTTGCCGCGCACCATACGGTGAACCTCCCTTACGGGAAGGTTTTGAGCCTTAAGAGATTCAAGAATCTCTTCTTTGGCGAATTCCCGTGGGACATTTTTGATGACCGCCCGTAGGAGTTTGTCCTCAGGCATAGTGTACGTATGGTAGGGGATGCGTTGCTCCCCTAACATTTTGGATAGCGCCCTGTGATCGTCGGTCGTACTGACCTCGACTTTGATCCCCTGTGCGGTGGATCTGGCGCTTTTGTATGACACGCGGTGCGAGTTGCACCACGCGGAGATCGCGAACCACCTCTCCTTGTCGCGTATGTACAGAGGAGGGGGTGTGAGTTTCTTGGCGGCTGATGAAGACGCCGCCGTGGTTGTTCTGACCGTGGGGGCCTTATTGGCCGTGGCGGTCATGACCCCACTTGTGGAGGGGGTGGGGGCACCTTGCTCCTGAAGGGAAGCAGCGGGTGATGGTGTCGGGGTGGGTGGGTTCGACTCCACTGCGGGAGCGACCTTTGGAGCCTTTGCGGCCTTATTTTTGCGCGCCTTGCGGCTGCGCTTGCGGGACTTGGCCTCGCTAAACCCCTCGTTGGGGGAGTCTTCCTCTTCAGAGGAGGTAGATGTCGGAGCGGAGTCGTACTCCATCTCCGAGTTGGTGGTGCGCTCACTTTCATCCCCACTCTCTGGGGTGATCGTGGCGGTGGGCGATTGCGGGCGCGATGGTGTGCGCTCCGGTGCCCTGTCGCGGAATTTCCGGACGATAAGCGTCCAGATTTCCTCGTCTTGGAGTAGGTCCTCAAGCCCTACTCTTGACATTATTAAACTAATAGTACTCGAAAAACTCGAAAAAACACTCGCTATAACGCGGTCTCCTAACAACCTAACACCCCGGGGGGAGAACCCGGGGGTGTGTGAGGTGTGTTCCCTCCCAACCGGGGTAGGTCGGGAGGATGTGCTTAACACTAGGGTGTGCCCTAAGCTGGTATCCACCGGCCGATCTTAATGTGCCTGCGTGGTTCCTAGCAGCTCGAGTGTAGGGGTGGTATGGGCCCTTGCGGGCAGTCACACCCAAACTGACACCCGAGAATGGGAGTAGGGAATAGGTAGGGTGGGTAGGAGATAACCGGGGTAGACTAGGGGTCACCCCCAAGGCCTACTGTTCCGGTCCCGTCCGAGTTGTGCGCCTCGCCCTGAAGGGGGTCGGCAGGCGACTCGGGGCTTCGCCTCACCCGGCTTTGTTGACACCGTTAGGTTTCAACCGGGGACCAAGAAAAACTTGGTTTTTCCCTTAAGGGGCAACTACGACTTTTATGTCTACTAGACAGAAACGAATACTGCTACCTGACCTTGCTTTGAACGCAGGCAGTTAGCAGTATTCGTGAGCAGTCCAATAGATCGCCTCGAAAAAGGCGGTTTGAACTGCCACTTCTTCGTCCGTATGCAGCGACCGTTGGAAAGCGCGCGAAAACAACGACAGCGTACTGAGTGTACCGGGTGACGCAATCGTCAGCGCGCGGGAGCGTACGAGTGTGTGACGCAATCGAGAGAGCGCGAAGCGGCACGCATGCGCACCGAGACACGGACAGGCGCTGAATGTTTTGGGGGTCCAAAAATGACAATAATTGTAACTACATTATATTGTCGTAATAATTTGATTGACTTTTAAGTTCTCTATTTTTTTTTTTCATCAAGTTGTTGTAAGGTTGGGCACTTCATTGTACAAGAATTATTTTTTTGCTTTTTAGTGCATATTAATTTGTATGGGAATTGTTTTTGTTTGAAGTCGGATTTTCTTTTTGTTAAAAATTATTTTTATTTAAATTAGTGGTAGTTGAATGATCGAAATTATGCCATAATTCCTTTAAATAAATTTTCTGCTACACAATTATCTTTAAATTATATACATCTTTATATATAAACTTTTTGTATACGTGTGTGTCACTGAACTCTTCCTAAACGGCTGGACCGATGTTGATGAAATTTTTTGTGTGTGTCTCTAATCTAAATTCTGTCTAAATTCAATTTTCATTTTTTTATAGATTTGAACAGAACAATGTCTGTTGGGTCAGCTAGTATATGTATAATTCTGTATTGAGCAAGCTGTATTTCACTAATAACTAAAATATAAGTACATATATCTATTAGACATTGTCATACTAATCATGATTGTTTGACATTCAGTTCGACCAGAGATTTTAACCGTAAATAAAAGTCTATAAGCGTGTCCGTGTTTGTATTGATTGCGTAACGCGTTTTTCTTTTTTTTTAATGAATTCAATGTATTTCTAATCCATTATTGTATCAAATTTTAATTTTCTCCACTTCTCCTCAATTTACTCTTCAACTGTGCCAAATTTCATATTTGTCCATCTTCGTCGATCAATTGTCGATTTTCGTAAAAAGCGGTACAAATTTTTTTTTACTTCATATATTAATATGTAGATAAATTAATAGATCATCAAACTCATTCAGCCCATTGCCATCTAATGCTGGATGTAAATCTCGTTCATGTTTCACCACTAAGTGCGGTCCTGCATCCAATGACGCCCAGGTCATCGGTCTGCCTAGTTTGGCGCGTCCTGTACGTGGTCACCACTCGAAAACCTTTCTTCTCCAGCAGTTGTTGGTACAAGTGATGTCTTCTGCCCATTGCCACTTCAGCGTGGTAATTCTTCGTGCTACGTCCGTTACACTCGTTCTTCTATGGATTTAGTAGACTAATTAGTACAACGATTTTATTTTATGCCATAATGTTGCATAAGATCTCAAGAGTGAAGTATGTATGAGAGTAATTATCATTCGAGACCATGACGAGCAAACTAAAAATTGAATAGAGAATCATGTTTAGATAACGTTATACTTTGATTTGGTTCATCATAATCATCATTACAGCATTATACGTTGCACTATTGCGATCGACTCTCCTCTACAATGAGAGGGAAATTGACCTACTATACAACACTGGTCAGATGTGTTGGTATAGGGTTTAATTTCGAGTTTTCCTTCTCTTGCATAGATATTCTATGCATATTATATTCTTCAGTAGTCTCTTATGACACCCACGGGCAAGAAACGTGGTGGTAAATTGTATTCTTACTCCGTCATCACACGATTAATTAGATTAATTTGGTCAATGAAATTAAAATATATTTTTAAACATAAACGAATCATTCCTTCAAGTTTATACAATAATTAAAAAAAAATCGTATCTATACCAATAAATAAAATTGGAGTGTCTGTTTGTAATGTCAAAATAATAGGCTTTTTTCATGCTCACACGGTTATTTGCACGACACCTATGCCTAAAATAGCAATTAAAAAATTTTTGTCTGTCTGTCTGTTTGTTCCAGGTAATCTTCAAAACGGCTGGACCGATTTCAATAATTCTTTCAGCAATGGAAAGCTATAATATCAGGACGTAAACTAGGCTATATCTTATCCCGGTATTCCCACGGGAACGGGAAATACGCGAGTAAAACGACTATAACCTATAACCGAAGCCAAGCGAGGGCGGATTGCTAGTTATACAATATAATTATTATATATCATTAATATATTCGTGTGTTGACGGAGTAAAAGTGTAATTCATCAGCCGCTATCTTACACGTGGGTGTCGTAAAAGACGACTTAGGGATACAACACGCATATAACATCTATGTGACAGAAATGGCAATCGAAAGCCAACCCTATACCAACCAGACTAACCAACGTGGTAAGAGAGACATTCTCTCTTATTGCAAAAGCAAATAAGCCCAACAGTGTGTCGTATATAAGCCAAGATGAAGATGATGAATCATTAATCTTTGGCTTGAAGCTTGAATTGAAGCTACTTGCAATTTATTGCCTTATAACCAATATCTTTGCCGTGTGGTGACGGAGTAAGAATACAATTCACCATTCCCTATCTTGCCCGTGGATGCCGTAAAGGACGACTATGGCATACAATATGCACATAACATCTGTGCAAGAGAAGGGAAACTCGAAATAAAACCCTATACCAACATGTCTGACCAACATGGTATAGTAGGTCAAATCGCATCTCATTGTGGAAGAGGCGTGAGCCCAACAGTGGGACGTATGTAGGCTGCGATGACGATGATGATGATGAACCAATATCTTCGTAGTGATGGAATAAGAATACAAAGATTCCTTCTTGGGTCATGGATATCGTAAAAATTTATAAAGTGATCTAAGCACCACTGCAAAGGGAATCTTGAAATGAGAGAGCTAACCGATTTTGAGAATCCTATAAGATCAACTACGATACAACCTCCTACCAAACTTGGTATCGACCAAGCTCCAAGAGCATTATCTATCTTGGACCTACGCTCAACAATATACTGGTTACATTTCACCCAGTCGAAAGTACCGAGGTAACAAACATAAAAAATACAGTCGAATTGAGAACCTCCTCCTTTTTTGAAGTCAGTTAGAGAATCTCATAATCATATTTTGTCTATTCTCAACTTGACTGGATATTAAAGTGAAAATCTAACAGGTAATGTATGACGTTTTATGAACACGCAAAAGTTATAAAAAGTCAACGGGCGCGTTATCCTTATGTAGTCATGAAAAGAATCTATAGTATAGTAAATATACTAGTGTGATATATAATATCATAGGGCTGAAATTGGGCGAAAATATGTAGGGGGGATGTATTTTAGCGTTCATAAAAAATAACAGGTTATGGAGTATAGTGTTATGTATTTCGTTATTTTCTTTTCTCTAAGTTATGAGGTTTTTCTTGTCTTTTATTGCGATATTCTTTTCCAAATTCTTGAGATTTTATTATAAAACTATCAACCGCCCTCGCTTCGCTTCGGTTTCTGTCGCCTTATCCCCGTAGTTCCCGTTCCCATGGGAATACCGGGATAAAATATAGCATAGTTTACTCCCTGATATTATAGTTTTCCATTGGTGAAATAATTTTTTAAATCGGTCCAGACGTTTTGAAGATTACCCGGAACAAACGGACAGACAGACAAAAAAATATAAAGTGATTTTTAGGCATATGTATAGTGCAAATAACCGTGTGAGCATGAAAAAGGCCTATTATTTTGACATTACAAACAGACACTCCAATTTTATTTATTGGTATATATATCTATACCAATAAATAAAATTGGAGTGTCTGTACGTTTCGCCGAGATCAAAATAATATTTTAGTGATGTGAAATGCATAATATAGGACACTTTTAATAACTGTTGTTTATACCTGAGGTTAAATACATGCAGTGTTATTTGTTCTTTGAAAAGTTGAACAATAAAGGCAAAAAGAAAAGCACACTGTGAGTAACAAAGTACCACGCTGCCCGACTGTCATACATACATACATATATGTTAGACATATATGTAAATCATTATCACGTTCAAAGTTTCACTTTTTACCCATTGTATGAAATTTGGATTTGGTTTATGAACCAAAACCTATATTATATTCTTTAATATTCTTCTATCTTCTTTTGATATAAGGTGCATAATTATACAATCCATACAGTTCTACACTAAACGGCATTTAATGTAAAACTTGGAAGATATACCTACTAGAGAAAAAATAAGACTTTTTTACAATTCAATTTTGTTTCATTTATTTCGTTTGTAAAATTAGTATCCTTACTAATATTATAAATGCGAAATCGAGTTAGTTTGTTTGTTACGCTTTCACGCTTGAAGCACTGAATTAATTTCAAAAATTGTTTCACCAATGCAAAGTTATTATAATAAGGAATAACATAGGCTATATTTTAGCCCGGTATTCCTGCGAGAACAAGAACTACGCGGGTAAGGCGACTGAAACCGAAGCGAAGCGACGGCGGGTTGCTAGTAATGTAATAAAATGCATGTACACTATTTAAGTGTAAAACTAGTCAGAATTAGGAACTCCATTATTTCCGACATCATTCCTTCAAATTATTAGGCACTCCATTACTACATCAATAAGTGCATTTACACGGCACTTGAACCCTTGATGGTTAGATTAGATACCGTGAGACCATAGCCTTTTTTTTAGGGATGGTCCAGATGGCCAACGCACCCGCCGCCCAGATCCGTCCGGGTACAATGTCAGAAACCTCCCCACGTGCCCGATCACAGCTGCTAGCAGCCATCGAGCCGGTGTACCCTGGGCACGAGCGACAGTACCTTGGACCGTCTCTCTGGAATTGTCGCTCGTGGCAAATATCTGGCCTGAGGGGGGACCCAGTTTATGGGATGCCCCAAATTCACTCCATGCCCTCTAATTGTAGAGGGTATTAGACGCGAAAATTCGACGGGCCCAGTCACTCATTCATGAGACCATAGCCTAATCCAGATTCGGCCTACAAATAAACTTTGCATGTATAATAAGTACTGTCTCAAAAGAGATCTGAGCGCCTAAAGTTGGAATTAAGTGTATTCATTCAACCATATACGTTTTAATAATTGCACTCCGACTGTAAATTTCACAGACCATTAAGTCTTACAAGTTGAATTGCTTCTGTATTAACTACCCCCTTGTGATATATAGCCCACGTACATTTCGTGTAAGTAATTTTAAGGTAAAGAATCCCGTAATCTTTGAATATTTGATAAATTAAATTGAATTTTAAGTGTTTGAATTTATGAAGGACATTAAAAGATATTTGGAATTGAAGTACCATTTTCACGTGTAAATAGTTACTTTAGGCTGTGTTGTGGCAGATACGAATACTACCAAGCCTTACTTTGCTCGTGGGTGTCGTAAAAGATGATTAAGAATTTTTCATATATCTGGGCCAATTGCATATGATGCCGTCAGGTTAACAATTACATTCCCAAAGAGGGTTAACGTCAGACAGGCGGCCGGTCATAAAACTATTGCTAATAACTTTTGCAACATGTACTATGAAAGAATAATACATATTGTGTCCACCACAAGTAATACGGATAAGAGCAGGGTGAGGATTGCTTTTTTTTATGTCCTGTCCAATCACGGCCTCGGCTACACTTTGCAGTGTTCAGTTCAGGCCGCCCGTGACTACTAACGCTGCAAAGTATTCGAAACGTCGAGCAATTAAAAATCAAATACAAACGCGATAAAATCTGTGAATTAGTATTACGGAAAAATATGATTTATTTATCATTACATCTATGTGATGAAAATCATCACATTTTTGCATAGCCATAAATCGAAGAAGTGAAATCACATTTCTCTTGTCATTTTTAGTGAAAATAGAGTTAACGCGAAAAGATTTCACGAACGATAATGTTTATGACCTTAGAAGTGCTCTTTCTCCACAAGAATGTATCGCTTGTCTGCAAAATTCTTTTGGGAGGGGGAAGTACCTCGTCTTAGCATCGTAAGGCACACTCACTTTTTGTCAAATTTAGTTGAGGGCGAGTGAAAATGAATAAAGACGTCCTCCAATTACAACATCGACGAAAATGTGGTTACTGTTAAACGCCTTATTGTAGAAATACATGCATCAGTGCACCTATAACATGTTTAAGAGAACATTTGGATACTTGTGTGAGCCTTAGTACTCTTTAACCACACCGCAAAGTACATGTCTAGTATCCATTAAATGGCAACCTTTATTATTATCAAATCTCTGAATTAATTTAGTTATTGTGCATTTTGATGTTTGTGGGTTGAAGTAAATCATGGTTAATTGAAATTTGGTTTATTAAGGCAACTCATGCAAATTGGGTGCTTCACTTCAGTAAATACACAAATGATTATGATTATTCACCCTTGTTATTACCAGTATTCACTTAACTGTTTATATCTAAGATATGTGTCTAAACAGAGATTGTTAAAGACGATAAAGTCAGTCACTTGTGAATAAAGTCATAATATTTTATGCCACCAATTGCCGTTCGATTCCTATGATATGTATTCTTATTACTGCCTGGTGCTATTATGTAAGACTTGTAAATAACTTAAAATACAACTAAATCTGAATGACAAATTAAAATTTTATATTGAAAATTCAGTATGTATAAAGCTGAGATGCTGCTAAATATTGAAAGAATGAAGAATGGATGAGGCTGTTCTGTACACAATTATGACATTACACAGAATTTACTCAGTGTCCTTTATTGAGGTTTTTATATTAATATTCTTTTGAAAAGGGAATTTTAGAGAAGATTAAGAGCGCGAGATTGTTTTGATATAGACATGTGATGAGAAGGAATGAAATGCATGTGACAAGGAGGGTTATAAATATAATTCTGAATAGGCGTAAGAATCGTGGATGACTCAAAAAGAGGTGGATGGATTGTGCGAATGAGTATAGGCGTGTGAATGCAGTGAGTGTAGATATTACGGCAGACAGGAATCTTTGGAAGATATCAACATGTTGTACAAAGTAGGGTCGAATTTAGCCTATCATGAATGAGGGCAGGTCTTATAAATTGTTTCATCTATAATTCTATCAACATCTACTAAAATCTCTTTAAGGGCAATAATACCATAATCGCTATGCTTAGTAGACCAACTGGCGATTGCAATTTCTGAAGAGACTACTGCTATCCATTCTTTTGGTTATCGATCAGTCGGTTTAACTACTTCCATGGGAAATTAACTAGAAAAGTACACATATACTATAATACTTAAACTATTGCTGGATATATGCTACTTAAGAATTATCCAAACCAAAATATCAAATCCTTAAAATCCTAGTTTTACTCTCAACGCTGTTTATACAACGATCTATGATATTCTAACTCAATTTGATGTCCCTTCTTTTTCGTAAAAGCAAATTCCGTATCGATTGCAGTTCAAAACGTCGGGGACACATAAAAAGTATCAGTCGCTTATCTTCGGACCAGCTATAAAAATGGACTGAAGTAAATGTTCACTATCTTATAATACTCTGGGGTGGGTACCTTGATGTCACTTTTACAGCTACGCTTTGAATTTACACATTTATAAATCGTTAAAAAGGTTTTTAGTTATACAATACTTCTATTATAAATAAATCATAACTAATATAATAAATGTGCTTTTTTGTTACAATTTCACAAGCTAGCCACTCAACCGAAAGACAAACTTTTCATTGATTCTACAAAGGATACGGAAAAGACTAAAGAATCTCTTTCAACCAGGCAAAGAAAACAGACAAAAAGTATTACCGAGGGATAGAAAAATATATGTATAAAGTCTACTTTAACGGATGCGAAGCGGAGTGTATTTTCAATAACATATTTATAGCTTGCCGTGTGGTCACAGAGTAAGAATACATACTTTTACAATTCACATTTATTTACATACATTTTTTACCCGTGTGTGATGTGAAAAGACAACTGAGGGATATGATATGCAAAAACAGCATTGCATTAAAACTCCACATAAAATCCTATACCCTCTGAGGTTCGTGGTAAAGGTTAATTTCCCTTCTGAGCCCAGGTGTGGGACGTATATAAGCTGTGATGATGATGATGCTGATTGCCTATGCTCACATTTGGTCTCAAGAGTTTTGTTCCTCTGTTTATATATACCTAATTTAACTATAGTCAAATAGTTACTTATTTAAGCGGGTTTCAGACTACCCTATAATGTATAGTATATAGCTCATAGCACAACAATATCGCGCACCGTTAAGTCGTTACCATTAGGCGCTGAACACCTAATTAAACAATTTCTCTGGGAATTTCGGTAGAATCTGATAAACCACTCTTATATCACATTCACCACACATCAGCACCCTAACTGTATTATATTACATAAAATATCAGCAAAATTATTCAATATAACACTATAAAACACTAAAAAAATGAATATAATACAAGAGCTTAACATGACATTTCCATATTCGCGCCGAAAATCATGTAAAAGAGAATACCAGTCACTATAAAACGTAGGATAACAAAAATGCATTTGATATGTAATAACAAAATGCAAATGATAACTAAACGTAATTTTGTCTATAGTTAAGTATGGTTGAAAATTTGATAATTATAATTTTGTCAGAATTCAATAATCAGTAATTTGGATTCTCTTTGAATCATCATTAACAATGCCGCGACCAAGACGTTCAAATCTTTCCCGACAAAGCCATAATTCTTCCATTAGAAACTATATATTCAGAAATTTAGAAAATATATTTACGGAAAAAATTAGGGTGGTACGAAGTTCGCCGGGTCAGTTAGTACTTATCATATTTTAAAAAACTTGGCATCAAGGAATAAATCTTTTTGTTTTAAAGAAAGAGAATTTACAAAAGAAATAATTATCTAATAATCTCCAAGTTCATTTTACTCACATTACTTAAATAATATATAAGAAAATTGAAAATTTTGAATAACCCCGACATAAACTAAAATGATAAAAAAAAGTTTTCGTTTCGTTTTCATTTCGTTCTCGTCAACAGAAATTATCAATTAATTATCATTTAACGATTATACTAGCACGCGCAAAGCACTTAATCGAGTAATCATACGCCATTACATCATTTTGTAAATGAGCTGATACTCTTACACTGCTAGACCGATATTAACCAAAGATAGCTAAGAACCACCGCAAGGCTTTCAAATAAAAAAAACCGCATCCAAATCGGTCCATCCGTTTGAGAGCAACGATGCTACAGACAGACACACACAGCCTGATAAACTTATAACTCCCCTCTTTTTGCGTCGGAGGTTAAAAATGTACTTGATCATGACAATAATTAGACATTGACAAGGATCGTATACACCATTGTCCTACAAGGAAATCGAACTCTAATTATATTAAGTAACATTTACAATATAATATGTATTTTTCATAAGACATTATTATCACCGACATTATATTATCACATTATTGTATTTATATTACGATACCATTAATTGTATCTATATATCTCCCTCCAAGTCAGAAATAAATCCAATTATCTTGCTTTGAGGAGATGACATGTTTTATGGCTCTCATTGATTCTCCGTCCGTTTGTCTGCAACAAATACTTCGATCCATAAATCTTTGTAATATTATCCAGAATTAATCATTGTGTGAATTAACGCTATTATTCTATAGAATAGCTATCATATTATATTATTGAGTTGTAACATTATCATTTCAGCTCATATACGTCCTACTGTTGGGCTTGAGCCTCCTCCACTATAGAAGTAGAAATAATCTTTATTTGCTACAATGTATTCTGACTAAGAGTTTTTGAGCTCTCTAATTCTGGCAGGGCATTAGAAATAATAGAAATTAATTGAAAAGACAGATAATAATGATATAAAAGTAAGATGATAATGTACTAAAATTTAAGAGGTAATTAGATATAAATAATCCCACCACTTTCCTCGTCAATCAAGTCCGTAAATTTAAGACGTAACGTAAGCCGAGTAAACATATAAATAGCATTTTATGTACAAGTTTTCATTTCATTACTCATTCTATTTCTCATTCTATTTAGTTAATTTAGTGACGCGTTAGTTTTATCTTAAGGAATATCACACGTTGGATAGACAAACCATTTTTGAATCCCAATTCTAAGCTGGTAATGTACTTTGTTTTGATTAAATGCCTAGATTCCATTGTTAAACTATTTACTGTTCTAAACTCTGAAGCACTGTAAACAAAAATTGAAAGCATTTAATATCCATTAGCCTATCACGCATTATACCTATTGATATAAATTTAGATTTCGTATCGTCTATTCAGAGCACTATAAAAATTATATATTTTCAGCCCCTATTTTGGGTCGTAGGCCATCATAGATTAATAATTAAGTTAAATATGTTAAATTATATTGGTACTTTTGGTACTACTACTACTTATATTGGTTCGGGAAACTTAACAGGATCTTTTCGTCCAACATACCTCAGTGTCTGAAAACACAGGTCTTTGACCAGTGTGTCTTACCAGTGATGACTTACGGCACGGAAACGTGGTCCCTAAATGTAGGCCTCATATCAAGGCTCAAAGTCGCTCAGCATGCTATGGAGCGAGCTATGCTCGGGATTTCTCTGCGAGATAGAATCCGGAATACGGAAATCCGCAGAAGAACGGGTGTAACCGACATAGCACGAAGAATTAGCACGCTGAAGTGGCAATGGGCAGGCCACATCGCTCGACGAACCGACAACCGCTGGGGAAGAAAGGTTCTCGAGTGGCGACCACGTATCGGACGACGCAGTGTAGGACGCCCCCCCACTAGGTGGACCGATGACCTAGTGAAAGTAGCTGGGCGTCGTTGAATGCAGGCAGCACAGGACCGCTCATTGTGGCGCAACATGAGGGAGGCCTACGTCCAGCAGTGGACGGCGATAGGCTGAAATGATGATGATGATGATATTGGTACCAATAACAATATTGATACCAAGAACCGTATTTACGTGGCAAATATCTGATCAATCTGTCAACAGGGAAGAGTTAAATTTTCAATGATTAAATTTGTCCCAAACCAACAACATGCTAAATAAAACCATTGAATTACGTAAGTATATATTTTTGTCACTCTTAACGTGTAAACAAGTTAATTCATCAAACAATATTCTATTTACCTTACCAGTCGCAGCATATTTCGTTTCTTCAATTACTCTTCAATTATTACGATAAATTTTATAACCAGTTCCCTTTTATTTTGTAGTACATAACAGGCCCAATCCGTCGATGGACTAGACCAGACCTGTAAATTACTCTTACGGATACCGTCCCCGGTAGACATAACCAGTCCCTGAAATATATTAAATCAAATCCTCCATACCTAGGCAAGTAATCATTGAGTAGACTGCACTGAGTAACGAAGTGGAATAAGCAGAGATCTCTTCATCGATTAGGACATTCACAAACCGCGCTTGGATTAATAACAGTTGTTTTATTTTATTAGTAATCGTTGTATTAGCATTTTATAGTAATGGTGTTTGATATTTATGCGATTATAAAGAAATGTGTGTGAAATTGCTGTGTGGTAGCGGCTTCGAATACTACCAACCCTTGCTTTGCTCGTGGGTGTCGTAAAAGACGACTAAGAGCCCTAGATTGACCCGGACCAACTCCATCTGGTAGTATTTGGGTCAACGATTACATTCCCAAGGAGGGTTGACGTCAGGCAGGCGGCCGGTCATAAAAGTCATTGCCGAAACTTTTTGCAATATGTCAAAACAGGTGACATATTGCGTCGACCCCAAGTAATTGGGATAAGAGCAAGATGATGATAAAGAAATCTATTTTTACGGCTTTTATCGCGTTTGTATTTGGTTTTTGGTTTCCGAACACTTTTCAGTGTACAGGGTCACAGGCGAACTAAGGTATCACGCCCAAAAAATCATCGTTATTACAGTAATTTATATCAACCGGCTACAAAATTAGTTATTCAATTATGACTCACATGTGACACCCGTGACCCTAAAGGCTGAAAAGTATTCGAAACGTCAGACAATCAAAGATCAAATACTAACGCGGTAAATTCGTAAAAATATTTTCATTTATAATATTATAATAGTAATACATGGATGTAGAGAGATAATAAATAATGCAAGACAAAGCCAAAAATCTTTGACAAAACATCAAAAAAGTCGAATAAATCTCACCTACCGAGAATAGGTTGTACAAATAACGTTTCATTGAACACGCTAACGTAGCGTGTAGAGGAATTTCTCCGGAGACTAGCTATCTACTTTTGTAGCAGACCATATATAACTATGAATCTTGGAGCAGTAAGCGAGGAAAAGAATAATGGTTTTGTCCCTTTTAGTCCCGTGTGTACCTTTTGGACATATATCACGTATCGACGAACATAATTTGCATTTGAAATATAACTATCACATATTATTCATTATCACTTGTGTTTGCTTTGTTTATAAAAAATTGCAATTACAATATTTATTTATTATTATTACAAAATCATATCAAAAAAGAATTAATATAATACATTGCCTTATAAAATTAGTAAACTATTAAATTTAATTAAATTTATTTGTTCTAATGAGTGCACGAGAAAATTAGCAAACACACTAGTTAATAAATATATTTCTTGTATCATACGATATTGTTTACGATATCCGGCAGTCTGCCTGCCAATCGAGACGGTTACGACATTTGGCCTTGGAAAGGCCTATTTTTATTAATGGACGGTCATAATATGCCGTAATAGATGAAAAATATTATTTCTCACCAACCACATCTTCCCAGTTTTTACCGACTATCTTCAACTATCTCAATTTTATAAATAAAAATATTTTTATGCTTTTTATCGCTTTTGTATTTGATTTTTGATTGCCCGACGTTTCAAACACTTTCAGCGTTCATAGTTACCGGCGGACTAAGATGTTTCACGTCCGAAAGTCATCGTTATTACAGAGATTTATATCTACGCGCTATAAAAATTAAATATTAATTTTGACCCACATTTTGAAACAAATGTATTCATCATCATCATCATCTCAGCCTGTATATGTCCCACTGTTGGGCTCAGATCTCCTCCATAATGGGAGGGGAATTGACCTACTATTCCACACAAGTCAGAGGTTTTGGAATAGGGTTTTGTTTCGAGTTTTCCTTCTCTTGCATAGGTGTTATATGCTTATTATCATTCCTTAGTCGCCTTTTACGACATCCACGGGCAAGATAAGGAGTGGTGAATTATATTCTCACTTCGTCACCACAACGAATAAGAAATGTATTGCCTTGCCTTCTTTGATCCGATTTATTCTCAATCCGCCCGTGAATATAAACACCGAAACGTGTGTGAAACGCCGGGCAATCAAAAGTCAAATATAAACCAGATAAAAGCCGTAGAAATAGTTTTATTTATATTATGTTATACTCACGTAAATAAACGTAGATATCTTAATTTTATTTAATCTGATTTCACTTTTGATCATCCACAAGTCTGCTTTATTATTTATGATTTAAAATAATAAATCCTCCGTTTTTCTCTTTCATGAGAATGTTATGATCAGCAATGGAATATCTATGGTCATAATTGAGAAACATTTTGTGCACCAAGCAATGCGAGCCAGTTTTTGTTGAGTTTTTTCTAACTTTAATTCGACGTATAATTTTTTTCCAATTTGACTCAAACCAATCCACAAATTCATTATGTGTTGACGGAAACAATTCGTCACCGCTTTCCCTACTCGTGAACATTATAAAAGATGACTAAGGAGTATAATAAGCAGATAACATCGATCAAAGAGAAGAAAAACTTAACGTAAAACCCTATGCCGTCTAACCAAGGCGGTATAGAAGGTCCATTTCACCTACACTTTAGAGGAGACCTCCCAGCAGTAGAATATGAGCTGAAAGAAAGAAGAAAGCCATAAAGTTCTTGTTCTTTAGCTCATAGGTCATGTATCCGATTTCTTCAATAAATCCATTTTCGTATATCTTTCATATTTAGGTTTCAATATAGAGGCAATGTATTTTTTTTTATTGCACACGGTGGTAAACGAGCAAACAGTACACCTGATGGTAAGTGTTGCTGCCGCTCATGGACCTTACAGGGTCGCTGCCTACCGCGAAGAAAGTGAAGGGAGTGTGAATGCGTGCATTGAGGCTCGGTGATACCAAGGGCACCACCAAAACCCTCCACACACAAACACCCTCAGAAAGTTGGGCTTCCGGCTCTCTCGCTCACCGAACAAAGCGCAGTAACAAATTGCTACTACTCAGACGTCGATTTTCTGCGAGAGTGTGTTACTATCCCGGACGGACCGGCCCGCGGCTGTAGACAGATAACTATCGACAGTGTGGTCCTACCACTCTTATTTGCTCATTTATCTCTGAACAGATTTTGCCCCGCACGAATGCTACTTGCCTGTGGATAGCAGATTGGCATTTTTGAAATTATCCGTGTGGTTTCACAAAACAATTTGTTGTGGGTATCTTAAAAACCGGTTAAGGGAGCACCAGAAGTATGATTTTCAGTGCTTACATGGAAAATTTATAAGACTGCAATCGAAGGTATTATCCCCTTGAGTAGCCCAGCCATATGTTTAACAGTGGACATTGGTAGGATAAAAAACAACAACTAGCTCTTAGGTAACAGTTAATATCTTAATTTTATAAATATACCTTCTTTTCGTTTTTTCGTGTGGAGACGGAATACGAATACAAATTCACCAACTCCACTCATGCTCACAGGTGTCATAATAATGTTCTTTCTTTTTTTCATTACACATATACATTCCGCTGTTACGTCCATGTGCTCTTACGTCCATGTTGTCTATAGTTCCGGCTATTTGTTTTATGACCGGCCGCCTGCCTGACGTCAACCCTCCTCAGGAATTTTCGTTAATGGGAAAGGGGATGGGAATATGGAGGATGTGGTAGGAACTGGGTTAGGGGACACTACTGCCATGAGATATAGGATAAGAATATGACAGGAGCGGCTGGAGCAGTCCGGGATCGCGTGCCCGTAGCGACACTAACCAGTTAACGGACAGTCAACTGGTAGTGACACCCTCTGAACCTGAAATTGAACCTCTGAAATTGATGAAAAAGTTAATAAACTATTAAAAAATGTATAATATATAACGCATATTATTAATAAAGATAAAAATGTTTTGTAAAAAATAATAAAAATAATCATTCATCGCAGGTTTGTGAAATTTGCCGACAATATAACATAGTGAAACTGTTTAAAAAAACACATTTTTCAAAAATAAACAAACATCAGTCCACAATAGCGTATATAATAATAATTTATAATTTATACTACTTATGTCTAAATTACGAAAATATTTTTATACAATAACGATGGCTAACGATGGAAATTAATATTCAATTTTAATAATGAGACTATTAGATATATCCATATACATCTTATATATTCAGTAAAATATGTAAGATAACTTCTGCAATATGTAGAATGGAAGAAAATTACATATTGCATAAATCCCATAATAGGATAAGACCAGGATTTTAAGACAATCTAATCTATGAAATTCACCAAAACATGTTTAAGCCACGTTGGTGAAACTATGGCCTATAAAGTCGTTTCGTTTTGAAAGCGCAGAGAACTTGTGCTCTCAACATACTAATAACAATGTTTCATAATTCGATTAAAATCTAATAAACATGTATAATATATAAAAACATTATCAATTTTGAAATTTAATTTTGATTACTAATTTCAACCGCAAGTGTTATACATAAAGCCATCCAAAAACGAATGAAAACATCAATCAATTCTACGGCAAGTAGAGTTCAATGTCATCCTCATACATATTTAGACGGCATTATGCACATCATTTTGTATTAACACATTACAAAAATAACTACACTAATATATTATACAGTCTTAATTTGATCAAAATAAACACGAATTGTTTAAATATTTTTATATAAATTATCATTTTATATAACTAATATCTCTTATTATTTAAGTATATCATTTACGGTAAATATTTTAATTGTGATGTACAAGTACTTACATTTTTAATAATAAATGAAGAAAACAAAATATAATAATATGGCAGTTGTCTTACAAATATAACATAAAATGTTAAAAAGTAATAAGCGTATATGGAGTCCTAATGTAGAAGTTAAAATAAAGTTATTTATTTGGCCACCATTCCATGTCACGGGTAGCAAATAGAGGATCAATCGAACAATGTTATAAAGGAAGGAAATTTGAAAATCATAGTCAATACTTATCTAACTGACAAAAGCGGCTAGGCTAAATGGGCTGGTTATTCTCCTATTCAATTTGCCACCCGTGCAGAACAGTAGGATATAAATGGGTTGTGATGATCAAAATACGAACAGCAGATGTAAAACTAGTGGGTATTAATTCGTTCAAATTGTTATCAATAGATTTATAAACACGTTTTTAACCCCCGACGCAAAAAAGTGATGTTATCGTTTGAGGTCAATGGCTATCTGTAGCATAGTTAGTGTCGAACAGATGGACCGATTTCGATGCGATTTTTCTGCGTCAAAGCAAGTCTCCTTGCGGTGGTTCTTACGTATGATTGGTAAAAATCGATCCAGCAGTTTGAAGAATGTCAACTCTTTTTCAAAACGATGTAAGGCAATTTTGACATTAAATTTAATTTAAGAGTTAGTTTTTTTTATTATTTTCTTTTGCGTAGGGAGAGTTTTTTTTTTTTTTTTTTTTTTTTTTTAATTTTTCAAAAACCTTGGTTTATGTTATGCATAAATTATTCTACGTACAAACAGTTTTATAACGGGGTACTGCACAAACACAAATCTAAGTTCAAAATATAAACTCATTTGCAAAAAAAACGGGCGGTTTTGATTTTCATTCATATTTAAAAAGATACAATACCAAAAAGGTTTCAATCGTTTGTACACGTTACTGGCCGGTTTTAAAAATGCTGTGGTATTTAAAAAAGTACGTTCTAAATTCAATTTTTCATTTGATGTTCATTTTTACAGAAAACCCCTTTTTATCCTACATTTTTGGCGCGAAGTTCCAGAAGTTAACATCGACTTTCATAACTTTTATTCAATTTTTATCGATTAATTTCATATCCTTGACTGTCAAAGCTTTATTTAATGCTGTTTGGCTGTATCAAAAATGGTAGATAAAGTGGTAAAAGCTACCAAAATTATCGCGCTGCTTGAAGAGGGTTGCAGCCAATGTTTCGTGGCTAGGAGGCTAAATGTTAGTCGCTCGACAGTCCAAAGGACCTGGCAGCGATATCAGGAGACTGGTTCCGTCGAGAGAAGGCCTGGTTCTGGAAGAAAACCATGTACCCAACCACGGGATGATCGTTTTCTTGTGAGTCGCGCATTGAGAAATCGCAAATCTTCGTATGTGGATCTTAAGAACAACCTCCAAGAAGTAAGAAATGTGCATATTAGTCTATGGACGGTCAGGAGGAGGCTTCTCGCTACCAATATACGCAGTCACCGCCCGGCCCGCGGCCCCAAATTACTCCGTGAGCACAGAGTTCACAGGCTTAGGTTCGCTAGAAATTGTGAATCATGGACTCAAGACGATTGGAATAGGGTTTTGTTCTCTGATGAAGCCAGGATATCTCTGTTCGGTGAAGATCGACGTCGGCGAGTGCTAAGAAGACAAGGAGAACGCTTTGCAGAGGCATGTTTCGAAGAAATCACACCTTATGGTGGGGGCTCTGTTATGTTTTGGGCAGGAATAAATTCAATGGATCGTACAGAGTTAGTCTTCATTGAAAACGGCTCACTGACTGGGCATCGATACATAACGGAAGTTCTAATTTCTCATGCACAACCCGCATTGGCCGCTCTAGGTGAAGACTCGATTTTTATGGACGACAATGCTCGCGCCCACCGATCCCGCGATGTTAATGCGTATGTGCAAGAGGTCGGCATTCGTCGTTTGGATTGGCCAGCTCGAAGTCCCGACCTCAATCCCATAGAGCATGTCTGGGACGTTCTGAAACGGCGTGTGAGATCAGTGCACCCGGCTCCGCAGACCATCAGAGAGCTGAAGAATGTGATTACTGCGGAGTGGGAACGTATTCCGCAAGCAAGTATCCGGGATATACTCGCTAGCATGCCCAGACGAATTCAAGCTGTGATTTTAGCTAGAGGGGGTCACACTCGATACTAAACATTTATCTGCTTTTACTTTATTAAAGAAAAACAAACAAAAAAACTTTTTTATTTTTACTTCATGAGCATATGCACTACTAGCGAATATACACTACTAGCGAGGTTTAGCATTATTTCCCATAAATTGTATCTAAATTTTATGAAATACTGATGAAAACGATTATTTTCTTATTAATTTAGCAAATTGTGTGGATAAAACTACCTATAATTATCAAACAAAGAAATATTAACATTTGAAATGGTTCATTGCTTAGGTGCCCGTTTTTTTTGCAAATGAGTGTATGTAGGTATAAGTAGAAATAAACATGTAAAGGGTTCTTTGAAAGATCGAGATTTTGATCGGTTCCTTGAAAGAAGGATGCTTTCGTAAGTAAAAAGCACATTCATCACTTTTGCGCACAATTCTATAAAACTCATAAATAACTTATGTAAAACGCGCGTAACATTTTAAGCTAAAAATATTAAAATTTACATTTGAGTCTTATTTAATTTAAATTTATGTATAAATTAAATATTACAAAATTATAAATAGTTTCATATTTTAAATAATTTAAATTCATCGTAATGGCAACAAACATTGTTATAACGGAGTAAAAAAAAAGATAGGTAGTAAATAAATATTAAATAAATAAACAGAGTGAATAGAACTCGAGTTACGATGTATAAAAAAAAGTTTTATTTTAAATAACTAACATATGTTGCAAAATTATGTCTAACTGCAATTGTATATTTTTAATTTTATGTTAAAATTTTTAGCTAATTTTTAATATGAAACTTAAATTGTGTCTGTTTTTAGTTTCACTGCAGTAACGGTTTTATTTTTAACCTTTTTTTTCTTGTCACTAATCCGAGTTCCGTTTACTCCGTTTTAATACTAGCAGTGTTCTTAAAATACCTGCTCAAATATTATAATTTCTTTCAAACAATATGTGTTCTGCTTGATGCAGTGTATTACAGAATGATCACATCTATACGAATAAATAAAATTGAAGTGTAAGTGAGTTTGCCACGCTACGCCTCTTGTTATCTGAAGCTGTGTGCTATGAAATTCAGACGATGGCGGATTCAATTATGATATCCTAAGACTGAAATATTCCATATTCAATAATCGATCCGACGTTAGCGATTTTACACATTGCCTTACGTCGCCAACATAAACGATTAAACGGGTCGAAAACGAAAAATATTGTAATTGAAATGTTTTTGTTACTAAATTTTTGGACGATAATGTCGAGTATTCGTTTCGATACTAAACATTCCGTTTCGAATTTAGTTGTAATCTATGATGTAGGAGTCTTCTCATTAAATCATATTAAAACCTGAAGATCGATCCACTTAATATCGTAATGCCTAGTTATTCAAAATAAGGTTCTCCTTAAGAGATTCCAGAAATTTAACTTATAGTCTATCTAATCTAAGAAGTGCATTTTGACAGGTGTCAGAGTAAGTTGTCTAGGTATGTGAACCAAATAATCGCTATCGAAAACATCCAATTTTAGTGAGAAATCGATATTGATTCTCTTTAATTAATAATCGGTTTATTTTTGTTTTTTCACATAAATGAGATGTATAAATTAAATGCTAAATTAATATTAAAGAAGAGAGAGAAAATAATGCTAGAGATATCGTGCACGTTAAATGTATAAAAGATGATAATGGAAGAGTTCTGACCAGCGATGAAGAAATAAAAGGCCGGTGGAAGAGTTATTTTCAAACATTAATGAATGAAGAGAACGTCTGGAGTGGAAAGGTAGTCGACCTACCGACCAATCTGGGTTTGGTAGAAGAAGTAAGCTTAGACGAAGTAAGAATGGCTGTCCAGAGTATGAAAAGAGGTAAAGCGGTTGGCCCAGACAATATACCTGTAGAAGTATGGAAGGTTTTACAAGCGGATGGATGGAAGTGGCTGACTTTATTCTTTAATAAGTTGTTATATGAAGAGTCGATCCCGAACGAATGGCGTACCAGTTCACTGGTGCCTATCTTTAAAAATAAGGGTGACGTACAAGAATGTAACAACTACCGAGGAATAAAGCTCATGTCACATAGCATGAAGATTTGGGAGAAAGTGATAGAGAAAAGAATGAGAGAGGAAAGTGAAATAACCCAGAACCAGTTTGGCTTTAGGCCAGGACTGGGAACCACGGATGCAATTTTTGCTTTACGCCAACTCATGGAGAAATACCAAAGTGCGCGTAAAAACCTGCACATGGTATTTATTGACCTAGAGAAGGCGTACGATCGAGTTCCCAGGGAAGTTCTGTGGTGGGCTTTGAAAGAACGAAGAGTGCCGGGGAAGTATGTGAGATTAGTGAAAGCTATGTATGCAGAAGCACGTACGAATGTCCGGTCCGAAGCCGGTGTCACTGATGAGTTCAGTGTCACTGTAGGCTTGCACCAGGGTTCGGCCATAAGCCCTTATTTGTTCCTCCTGGTGATGGATGCTCTGACATCAGACATACAGGAGGAAGCACCGTGGTGTATGCTGTTTGCAGATGACATTGTCCTCGTTGGAGAGGAGGCAGCTGGAGTACAGAGTAGACTGGAGAAATGGCGAGAGAGGTTGGAGAGAGTAGGCCTTAGGATCAGCCGCACCAAGACTGAACATCTGTTCTGCAGCTTTGGTGACTCTTCCCAATTCTTTCACATTGGCCTAGATGGGATACCCCTACCGGTTTGCTCCGACTTTAAGTACTTAGGCTCCCTTCTCCAAGACGACGGCAACATCGACCGGGCGGTAAATCGTAGAATGAATGCAGGATGGATGAAGTGGCGACAGGTCTCGGGAACAATATGCGATGCACGGATGCCCCTTAAACTTAAGGGGAAAATATACAAGAGTGTCATCAGACCTGTTGCTATGTATGGATCTGAATGTTGGGCATTGAAAAAGATGGATGAGAGAAGATTACACGCCACAGAGATGCGTATGCTAAGATGGATGTGTGGGGTCACAAGGTTAGATAAGATAAGAAATGAGTATATTAGGGGAAGCATGAAAGTAGCACCAGTGATAGAGAAGATTAGGAGCGCGAGGTTGTCTTGGTATGGACATGTGATGAGGAGGGATGAAAGCCATGTGATAAGGCGGGTTATTGATATGAATGTGGATGGACGAAAGAAGCGTGGGCGACCCAAAAAGAGATGGATAGACTGTGTGAATGAGGACATGCGTATGAAAAGGGTGAGTACAGATATGACGGCCGATAGGAGGTTATGGAAGGTAAGTACATGTTATGCCGACCCCACTTAGCGTGGGATAAGGGCAGGCAAATGATGATATACATTCCGCTGTTAGGTACAAGCCACTTGCGAAAGGAGAAAAATGGCTGCTCTATGTCCTCTTTGAGTTCACAGATGGCGAGGTGCATAAAGTACCAACCTACCATATTAGTGTTATGAGTTTGCTTCCCATGCGGGATGATACTTTTTGCAATCCACAAATCGTTGTTCTGAGTCTGGTTGTAATTTTTGTCCATCTTTTTATATATACATTTTTGGTGTACGTGTGTATATCACTGAACTCTTCCTAAATGGCTGGACCGATGTTGAAGAAATTTTTTGTGCATGTTCAAGGAGATTCGAGAATAGTACAGATTTATAATTGGACCCGGTAGGTGGCGCTAATTTGAAGAAAACAATGTCAGTTGGGTCAGCTAATTATATGTTTGTAAAGTCCTCCGCAGTACAAAAATTATTTCCTTACTGTTTATATTTAACAAAGAGATTTATTTCTCTAAGAGAGGAAAATAAAGAGAACTTCATGAACCATGCTTGCCGGATGAATTTGCATAAGAATTGCTTTCCAGATTTCCTTTTCGTTAAATGATGATACTTTATAAAATACACCTCCTGCACATTGTAATCAAAGTACTTATTATATCAAAAGATTATTAATTAATAGGCTTATTAACAGTGAACAACCACGTGAGGAGATAAGCCGAAAGTTATTGCATGGTCGCGTGTGATTTTATAATCCATTAGGTCCCAAGCTGCACATGCCCACATTTCCACAAAAAAAAGTTTAAGAACACAATGAGTTACTACCACGTTCAAGGTTGAAAAAGTAGTTGAGAGATCAGGAAGCGAATGGATAGCAGAAATGTCTTGGGAGGTAAATAATACTATCCAACATCGCGAACCCGCCAGTCGAGTATGACAATTATGATATTATATATAGGTACCCTTGGGGACTTCAGAACCCAACCTAGGAGGAGTGTGGTCAGATTACAAACTGTCAGCCAAAAATATGGGTTTATTGTGTGTTTCTTTGTACTACAGTTTAATGTATTTTCCAACATGTTCGTTAATACGATGACTTGTAAAAAATCAGCTGACTCATGAAAACCTTTTTACGACCAAATGAAACGCTTGTGTTGTGCAAAATGATCGTTAGAATTTTTGAAACTCTATTTTTATTTAAAATGCTATTAATAATGTTAAGTATCCCGATGTGGGGATGGATTAAGAATACAATAATTCTCCATCAAAATCGTAAAAGTCGTGAAAATTGACTGTGGAACCACCAGGAAAACTGTCAACAGCTGGGACACCTATAGCAATAAATAAAATCGCCTGCATCGCCTGATTATGGGATTATTCCCCTCATGGAGACTTATGCCCAATAGACAATGTCAATAGGCTAATGGATGAGCAGACAGATATATCTTTCTATGTGGCAACAGAGTAAGAATATAATTCACCACCTTCTTGTCGTGGGTGTCGTAAAAGGTGTCTATGGGATAACAACATGCAGATAACTCATATGCAAAATAAAGCCTCGAGATAAAACCATATACTGTCTGGTACAGTAGGTCAATTTCTTTCCTACAGTGAAAGATGTCCGAGCCCAGAGGTACGACTTAAATAAGCTGTGATGATGATGATTATATCCATCGATAGATATAATTAAGGTTAAGCGTTAACTCAATCAAGTTTCAACAGAAAAGCATAGAGAAAGGTAAAAGAAAAATATAAATATGACCGGTAATGGACAATAATCCAGACGTCGTCGTCGCTCATGAATGAGTTCGGTTGAGCTTGCTTTTGTTTGCAATGAATTGGATGTTTATAATGTTTATACCCTACACAAAAAAAGATAAGTATGTAATAGTATTGTCACATATTTTATGCCTAATAATATTCATAATTTTATTTTTGTAATATTTCCTATTTACTGAAATATTTCCCAAAATATTAGCTTATATTCATTTGTAATGTATTCACATCAACTAGGCCGCAGGACTAGGAATGCAAATACCGAAACCAAGAACATAAATGTATCGATGTTTCAGAACAAACATCGATGTACAAAAACCATCGCCCTAAAAACATCGATATATCGAAAAATCGATGTTTTTTATAGATCTATAAAGTATGTACTGTCATAAATTGTATCAGATACTATCCTTGCGGATTGCGATAAGCTTTAGTTAAATTCTAAGAGTAATAACTTATAATCAATTTCATACAAACATGTTTTTTACATGAAGCACCAACGTTTGCGTGATGAGTTTTTTTTTTTAGTTATTTAGAAATAAAGTAATTAAACTGTCACACAGGCTCTGCTAAGAGTACCATGGATTTTAAATAGACGGTAGGCAAAACAGCGATGTAAAAACATCGTATAAAATAACATCGATACATCGATGTATTACAATAATGAACATCGATAGCAAGCATCGGTGTTTTATTGAAACAACGATGTTTCAAAAACATCGATGTATAATTTGTATCCCTACGTAGGACACACCCGTAAAATAACGTTCATGTATCGTAGTTGTCTTTTCTTTGGGTTTTAATTTTTTATGTACATTGTTTTGTAATTGATGTGTGGTAGCGGCTTCGAATACTACCAACCCTTGCTTTGCTCGTGGGTGTCGTAAAAGACGACTAAGAGCCCTAGATTGACCCGAACCAACTCCATCTGGTACCATTTGGGTCAACGATTACATTCCCAAGGAGGGTTGACGTCAGGCAGGCGGCCGATCATAAAAGTCATTGCCGAAATTTTTTGCAATATGTCAAAACAGATGACATATTGCGTCGACCCCAAGTAATTGGGATAAGAGCAAGATGATGATGATGATTGTTTTGTAATTGAAACCTTATTTTTATGTACTACTCAATAATAGCTTTCAATAAAATGGTTCTATGATTCGAAAATTTTAATGCATTATGATCTTATCATCGTGCATTACAATTTCTTTTTCCATAACTATTATATCTACGTATGATTTGAGAACAGCGGCAATAATTCTCTGTAAATTTAAGTTCAGTTCACGACGTTGAAAATACTTTATAGTCTGTCCGGGTTTTTCTTTTTGCATAAATGAAACAGATCTTTAGAAGAATAAAATGAAGAAATCAGATATTAAGAAGAATAATAAGAAATAAATGTTCATTCCTTCAAATTGTGGAGTGACAGTATTTCTTTAGCCTTCAATGAGCTAAGAAATTGATGAGAAATTACTATCGGTCGGTAATAATATGTTAAAATATTCATACATTTTAACATATTTTGACTACTCCATAGCTTTTCATTAGAACACTTTCGATGTGAAACATCTATAGGCGAGGGTAAAGCTAATCGTTGACGTATAACGTATGAAAGCGACGCATGCCGTGGCGTGGCGTAAAAGTGACGCGTACCGTGGCGAGGCATTTTACTCTTACATATTTGAGTAACGTGTGAAAAAGATGATTTATCGAGGTACTGCATAGACTGTAGCGGTCAAACCGTTAGCGTTTTGTAATTCTAAGAAAACGAATATTATTGATATTAAATAGAAATAATCACTCTACATACATAAATTCACCAATTTGTAATAATTCGTACCTAAAATATGATACACCATCCTTTTCACGCATATGTCTACTGTTATTTGGACAGTTTGGCGCGCGGCCCCGTAATCTAGACGTGGCACATCGCTTTCGTCGTTGGGCCGACCACCGGTGTAAAGTAACTTGTCTTCAGTGGTCGGCCTGACAGAATACCTCGCCCACGGTATACCCTCCCCCAACGACGTCCCCCGGTCCAGTCACCCGATTACGGTTGTGACTAGATATTCGTACTTAATGGACGTGATAGACATTCGAATAATGGAATTGGACTACGAATTTGTTCGTGCAATTATAATAATTAATTCGATGTAGATTGCCCTGTGGTCACTGAAATCGCAATCTGCCACTGCGTCTTCCTATGAAAAACAATAACTATAGAGAACCATATGTTTGATAGTTATAGTCCATAAAATATAGCTTGATCTCTGTGACAGATGTCAACAAAACCAACAAAGTAAGTTTGAAAGAGCGACATGTTTACAATTTCATTTTATATCAGATATTTGTTGCAATAAAACTATTTGCAATAAAACTAGCACGAAAAGAACGAAAATCGTTATTTTCGTGCTAGTTTTATTACAACTGAATTGCAATATATTATAAATATAAAAATATTAATATTCATGCCTAAAATGTACCTCGTAAGTACTGGAATACCTAGTAAACATTTTATACATAAATGACGCTTACGCACGTACAAGGTCATACTGGACTGATAATAAAAATGAGATGGGACAGTCGATATACGTAAATCGACAACCGATCTTTATTAAATTATTCATAAAAGAAATAAACTCAATACAGTACCTATATAAAACTTTCAACATATTTTTTACAATTAAAACAGACAGTTACAGGGTAATCTGCCAGTCATTGGACACTTAACGAGCATTTGAAGGTTTTGAATAGTTTATGAACACGTTTAAAAAGATTCCTGTTAAAATTATTATTATTTTATTATTTTAATATGCGTCTTTGTATAATACATTCTTAAAAATAACATTTAACAATAAAAATGCGAAAAAATCCTGTTTAAAAAAAAAGAGCCAAAATATATAGTCATTGGACAGAATTTTTATTGTTGGACAGCATCAACTAGTTAATGGACAGCACTTTAGTGATCTCTTAAAACATCAAAATAGTAAATAATATCTGTTTTTAAAGGAAGTGAGAGAACTAAAAATTGTTTGTAATTATATTTATTGGGAAATTATTAATTAGAACATATATTTTCTGGCGACATATATTCCTGGTGACTCTAGGCACCGAAGAGATCGTCAGGCGGATCGAGACGCTTGGGTTGAGGGTCGCCCTGGACAAGACGGAGGTCCCTCTTGTTCCATGGGTACCGTATGAGCCCTCCCATCGGCGTCTCGATCACCGTCCACTCGGTTGAGATCAGCATCCGGACCCATATGAGGTATTTGGGCCTGGTGCTCGAGGAGCAATGGTGGTTCCGGGAGCATTTCCGCAGGCTCGCTCCACGGGTCGTCGGCGCAGCGTCCGCCCTATCGTGGCATATGCCGAATGTGGGCGGACCGAGCGCGACGTGCCGACGACTGCACGCGGGGGTCATCCGGTCGATGGCCCTATACGGCGCACCGGTGTGGGCGAGGTCCATGACCGTCCGACTCAGGGCTCTTCTGTGGCGACCACAGAGGGCCATCAGGCGGTCAGGGCCATACACGGATATCGCACGGTGGCGACGGAGGCAGCGTGCCTGTTAGCCGGGACTCCGCCGTGGGACCTAGAGGCGGAAATGCTCGCCGGATTATATTGGCGGGTGACGGAGGTGCGAGCGGGGGCGGTGTGGTCTCGTTGAGGGAGCGGGCGTGTACCCCAAATAGGGGGTATTCCGTCGGGCCGACCACTGATGACAAGTAACCCTGCTCCAGTGGTCGGCCCAACGACGAAGGCGACGTGCATCGTGGGTGGGTTGCGGGTGTGCGTGCTTACGCCCCTCTGTCACCCCGGACGGAGTGGTGCGAGGAGCATGCAGACCGCAACCCACCCCAAAAAAAAGGCTGTATTTATTATAAAATGTGTCTTGTAATGGGGAGGACACTGGCTCCTGCAACACAATATACAACTAGCGTAGGAGCCAGAGATTCCCACATATATATGTAATGTTATTATGGTAATAAATGAATAACAATTATTATTAAAAATCCTCTCACCCATCCATTTCCAGGGTCGTGGACTTTCAGTCAAAAACTTGAAAACACTTTGTTTTAAATAGTTAGTTTTTAAAGAAAATCTTTTCTCATGACTTCCTTTATCCAAATCTCTAAAAAGCGCTCCTCTTCTTCAGTCAGAACAGGAGGTGTGCCAAAAGATGTTCTATGTGTTGGGTTTTTGAATTTAAAATGTAAAGTTGAC
Organism: Lymantria dispar; assembly: GCA_032191425.1. NCBI lineage: Eukaryota > Metazoa > Arthropoda > Insecta > Lepidoptera > Erebidae > Lymantria > Lymantria dispar. Next base: position 20,676,067 of record CM063452.1, on the reverse strand, counting down.
TTGGGGATATTATATTTTCTTGGCTTTTAACCATTTCATTTAATTCATTAAGTGCTAGATGTAAAGTATTAGGATCATAGTATTTCTTTTTTCCCTTAAGCATCTTTATTTTCCTTCTATAAACCGTTATCCAAGATTATCTGCAGCCAACAAGTTATTGGACACATTAATATGAGTCGTTGGACACCCTGTCCAAAGACTAGTAGAAAATGTCTTTAAACAAAAATACAAAATGCTTTAGCTTAAAGTAAACGCAGTAAACGCAGGGGAGTCTATAATAGCTTAAATTTATTGAAATTTTAAAAATATAGTTATTGGACACCCGTCCAATAATTAGATTTTAATTAAAAAAACATTGAATCATTAGACAGCACATTATAACCGAAAAATTATGTTTGAAGACACTAATTCCTATTAAATTCTTTATAAAATACGATAATACTTTACTGTACAAACAACTAAGTCTAAATTAGATTGACATTAAGAAAATTAATTGTTAAAACTTTGTTGATAAACTTACCAATTTCTTTATTTTTCACTAGAAACCGCGCCGACTGTGAGGACGTCGAGAAAAGTAAATATTTTTAAACTACTACTGCCGTCTATTACAAATTTTTTGAACTATTATGTATTGTTAAAAGGTAGAGTTTAGAAAGAGATCAGTTGCAGTGTTCCTGTTTTCAAAGTAACCTTATCAAATATGGTTTTATTGCGTTCTGTCCAATGACTGGTAGTGTCCAATGACTAGAAGTTTACCCCATTACAAAATACATAAATTGAATTAGTTAAACATTAAAAAAACTACTTTTCGTCTTAGAGTAAATGATAATATTATGTACGCATTATTGTCAATAAACTAGACATATTTATTTATAAAACAATCGTAATTGATCGATAGATCTAACGGCTGTACATATTATCCTATTATGAAAAATAATAAATGTTCTAGCAGAAACGCTCCAGTGATGATGATAATAGTGACCTAGACCTTGATTGTACTCCTTTTTAATAATTAAAACAGTCAAAAACAGTTTTTGTTTAAAATAAATTCAAAAAGATTTTCATTGATTTTTTTTAATTATAATAGAAAATCACAATTATAATAAATTCTGTTTGTTCAAAGTGGGCCACAATGACGTTCAAAGATTCCGTTACATACTAAAATACTAACATACATACGTCTGAAGCTAATAAAAGCGTATTAAAAATAAACAGTTCTATCGATAAAAACTACGGACTTTATCGTAAGCGTGACAGCACTAGGAACAACTGTCACAAGATCATCCTATATTTTATGGAATATAGTATAATATTCTATGTACGTTCGAAATTGACAGCGTCTACACGATGATGGTAATTTCAAAGAGATATTATGACACCTACTCATTTTAAAAATGTAACATTGTCACATACCCCCAAATGCCTGATAACGTAGAGGTAAAATTATATGTATAAGTACGTTGTGTTTACCGATACGTTACCCTTTTTTTTTTTGTGGGTGGGCTGCTGTCGGCGCGCCTCCGCACCACTCCGTCCGGGGCGACAGAAAGGCTTAAGCACGCAACTCCCGCAACCCACCCGAAAACCACGTCGCCTTCGTCGTTAGGCCGACCACCGGAGTAGAGTTAACTTGTCGTCAGTGGTCGGCCCGACGGAATACGTATACGTTACGATACGTTACCCTATGTAATATATCAGTAACGTACCCACGTGATTTACGGGGGACAAGTTATTATTAACTAGTGACTAAACTGTTGTTTAGGCACAGGTATTTTGCAAATAACCGTGTGAGCATGAAAATAACCCTCTATTTTAACGTTACATACAAAATCGTCAATTTTATTTATTTGTCTAGCTACATTTACGTATAACTGTGAGCGCAACAGGATGCCGCTTCTAGGTAGGGATTTTATAATACTATTTCGTTTGTAATCAATACTAGTTACTCAGAATAATAACTCACGTTAGGTATGTTACGTTATTATCCTAAGACCGGTTATTTATTATTTACTAGCAACTCGCCCTCGCTTCTCTTCGATTTCAGTCGCCTTACTCGCGTAGTTTCCGTTCCCGTGGGAATATTGGGATAAAATATAACCTATATTACTCCCTCATATTATAGCTTTCCATTGGTGAAAGAATTTTTGAAATCGGTTCAGTGGTTTAAGCGTGAAAGTGTAACAAATAAACAAACATACTTTCGCATTTATAATATTAGTAAGGCAGTTAGGATTAAAGAATTACAAATAAATAGCAAACTAAGCTAAACTATTTATTAGAATATTTTATCAAATACAAAACATGATCTTTGTTAAAGGTTCCTCACACTACTAATCGTTGCTGCGAGCGATTGGTGGCATCCGCGGCTGATACAACAATGATCTAGACTTCTAGACTTGGAAAATGTATGGCGCCGTTACCGAGATCTGCGACAGCTAAGCCAAGCTAAGGAGAGGTGAGGATACACGAAAGAATATTCCGATGGACCGACCACTGAGGACAAGGAACTCGGCACTGATGATCGGCCCAACGACGAAGAAGACATGGGTACGAGTGAGTTATGGTCCCGCGCGCCTCCCTTTTGCTGCCCCGGACGGAATGGATCGCGTGTGCACTTACCATAGCCCACCCGTAAAAAAAAAATTAAAAAAAAATACCAAGCTGACGAACGCTGCGCCATACATTTTCATACGCTGACACTCACCTCAGCCGCGCAGGTCAGACAAGAAAAAGAAAGTTGATGACATCAGATCATGTCTCTGCATTTTTCGATCCAAACGCCTTTTTAACGATTATGAATTTTTATTTAAAATGCAACCCGTGGTAGCGACCCTTAAATGTAATTGAAAAATTTTAAAAATATCTGCAATAGTTTCTTATGGTATATAATCAAATTATGGGGTGCCCCGAGAAATTAAGAGAAAATTATTTTTTTCTTACAAATAAGGACCACCCTAATGTGCATATTATATGCCATAGTCATCTTTTACGACATCCATGAGCAAGATAGGAAGTGGTGAATTGTATTCTTACTCCGTCACCACACGGATATTTTGCGCCTCATGCCGCCCTAGCCGAGGCCGCGGGTGACGTGACCGGGGATTAGTCCGTCGCCCGCCGAGAGGCCGACCGCGTGAGGAAAGACCGACGTCCTCCCCGAGGGCGGGACGTCGGTCGATGGGAGGATACCCCACGTACGGGGTATTCCGTCGGGCCGACCACTGATGTCAAGTAACCCTGCTCCGGTGGTCGGCCCAACGACGAAGGCGACGTGGTTTTCGGGTGGGTTGCGGGAGTTGCGTGCTTAAGCCCCTCTGTCGCCCCGGACGGAGTGGTGCGGAGGCGCGCCGACCGCAGCCCACCCACAAAAAAAAAATCACGGATATTTCACTATGACTTATTAAATGCTAATATTTTTTATACCACGTAAATTAAAGAAAAATATGTAACAATATTAAAAAATATACATAATTAAAAAGTTACAAGCTTTTAGTTACTAAAAGAGCGAGAGAGCACATTCAATCCCTTCCTCGCACAACAATGTTTGTTTAGGGCAGACGCAGATTGATATGAAGATTGTGACATTAACGTCACATTATTTGTGCTGTTCTCGTTGCCTAATTAATAAAATTAATCTGTAACTCTATATAAAAATAAATGAAATGTTGTTTTCACAAATATTTATAGTTTTTATTCTATTAATCTACTACCTATTACATACATAATAGCAAATTCTCGACGCCGTTTCACCAGCATAATTCCCATTCCCACAAAATAGTTTTTTTTTCTTTGCCGCTGATTAGGTTCATTGATGAAAAGATTTATATACTCCGTTTTGTAGTTTAGATGTGAAAGTTAATAAACAAACAACGTCTTATTCGTATTTGTAATATTAGTTAGGGTATCTATATCATAAGAATAAGTACTCAACATACCAATTTACAGAAATTCTAAATTCAACAAAATTCTTGCCATATTGTAATTTTAAATTTTTACTTATCATCATGAACTGAAATACCCAGTTTAAAAATAATTTTATATTTAATTTTGTACGAGAAAAATAAAATGACGATATCCAATTCTCAGTGCAGTCATACATTTCAACAGCATTTTGTTAGAATTTCATACTTTTAACCATTTTCGTCTGGCCACGACCACTCTAGGGAATATTAAAGCCAACACAACAGCAGTTTGAGAGCAACTATGTTCTAGCTGTGCAATACAATTCTACTGTACTCCGTGCTTATTGCCTCTAAAACTGTAACTTGGTCTAGGTACGCCGTTTCATGGAAGCACCTGTATGAGGGGCGAGTTTACAATTACTGTATTTCATTTTAAAATATACGTTATTGTATAAGTATGTAATATGAACAACTGTTTCAGAACTAGTTATGCACGTGAATCTTTCGCTCAAAAAACAATTTCTCTTATTTGGAATTATCATTAAAGTAAATCATAATGGAGTAGTTATATAATGTAAATTTTTCCCCATAAATCTACATAAAATACTTTTTGCTGCACTATAGAACATGACATAGGCCTCCCCAAACTGCCATATTCACCACGCTGAGCAGACAGTTTGGTGGTCGCAGTTGTTGTGAAGTTTCGCAAGAAAATCATTCATCTTATGATCCTTAATCGCTTTTTTTGCGACTGCCACGGGAAAGTTAGGTGACATAACACGCTGTGTTTCTAATGTGTAGCCACACACTATTATAAGTAAGTTAAGTAAGTTTGTTCGTTTGTTACGCTTTCACGCTTAAACCACCGAACCGATTTCAAAAATTCTTTCACCAATGGAAAGCTGTAATATCAGGGAGTAACATAGGCTTCATTTTATCCCGGTATTACCACAGGAACGGAAGCTACGCGAGTAAGGCGACTGAAACCGAAGCGAAGCGAGGGCGAGCAGCTTACTAATAATTGCCGTATGGTACCTAAAGTAGAGTAAGAATACAATTCTCTTATCCGTGGGTATTCTAATAGAAGATTAAGGTTGATATACAGATAAAATCTATGCAAGAGATAAAATACTCAAAATAAAACCATCGTGTTGGTCAACTTGTCTTTCATTATGGAGGAGGCTCGAACCCAGCAGTACGAAAAAAAAAACCGTGATGATAAAGATAAAATTTAACTAAAATTACCACATTTAATTTTAAAAATTGAATATTTTTAAAAAACTCCATTAACAATTAATCTTGCAACTGAAATCTACATAATACTTCATGTAGAACAAAAATCTTTTATAATAAATCATAAAGATATTTCGTAACCACATATAAAACAAAGGTGAACATAACATTGCTTTATCTTGCATCGTTAACCATACTCAATAGACCAGCAGTTATGATATTACAGAGCATATCCACGTATCATTTAATATACTCGTATGTATGCATAACTGTTACGATTACGGGCCAAGATTTAGGATAGAAAAGGTAGAATGTAAGTGTAATAATTTAATTGTTTTGAAACAGACTTATGCCAATTTTAATACGCTTTTATTAGCTTCATACCGTTGTTATGTGCCTATGTAACTTTAAACATGAATTTGATATACTTCAACACGTTGAATTACATCGAAATTTCACATACTTATCGATGACTAATGATAATTCAATATTTTAAACAGTTTCCCGTTAATGTGCCAGGACTTTCAGGATTATCGATTTTTTAGTATCCGAAACTCTTGTATTGAATTTTTTTATACTATTATTTTTATTTATTTACAAATTATATAATACTAGGGGTAATCAATATAAATTATGACATCAATTACTATTACGCATCATTTTTTGACAATACACCGCCGCCACCACCACCACCGCTTGAACCGTCCGGGACAACGAAAGAGCGGCGTGCGGCCCCATAAGCACATTTGGACAGGCCACCGGTTCCGATTCTTCGACACCACTGAATACCTTAATGGTAACTTACCTAAATAACTGCACTGATCCCGACTGAGGGTTTTATTTCGAGCTTTCCTTCTCTTGAATGTATGTTATAGGTATATTTCATCCCGTAGTCATTTTTATTACAACCACTTATTTCGTCACAAGGAAATCTATTGCTAATAACTTAGCTTTTTATTATTTCTATAATTACTATCCTTTTATATAATATGTTCAATAATAATGGGTAAGTAATGCAACTTTTAAATGCATTTATTGTCTAAAGAACCATAAATTAACCATTTGCAAATTTTATTTATTTATATCTATACCAATAAATAAAATTGGAGTGTCTGTTTGTAATGTCAAAATAATAGACTTTTTTCATGCTCACACGGTTATTTGCACGACACCTATGCCTAAAATAGCAATTAAAAAATTTTTGTCTGTCTGTCTGTCTGTCTGTTTGTTCCGGGTAATCTTCAAAATGGCTGAACTGATTTCAAAAATTCTGTCACCAATGGAAAGCTATAATATCAGGGCGTAAACTAGGCTATATTTTATCCCGGTATTCCCACGGGAACGAGAACTACGCGGGTAAAACGACTATAACCTATAAGCGAAGCGAGGGCGGGTTGCTAGTTATTTATAAAATTGTAATGATTGGATACGAATAGCGTTGCCCAAAAAAGCCTCGGTCTTGCAGTCTTGGTCTTGCGAGAAATGCGAGACCAAGATCAAGACCAAGACCGTTGAATTTTTGCAAGACCAAGAGCAAGACTGGCCCTGCTAGACTTCAACAAAACCAAGACTGAGCCTGCAAGAGTCTCGCGTCTTGCAGTTAAGTCAGATCATTATTTCACCTTATACATGTCCCACTGTTGGCTCAGACCTCCTCCATAATAGGAGGGAAATTGACCTACTATGGTCGCTACTACGCTGGTCGGACGTGTTGGTAGAGGGTTTCATTTCAAGTTTTACTTCTTTTGCTCATGTTTACTATCTCCCTTAGTCATCTTTTACGATATCTATGGGCAAAAGAGAGGGTGAGAAACTGTATTCTTACTCCGTCACCACACACAACGTCAAATCAGCCTTGGGAAATCCATCCATCCGCCAATCGATTTCCGATGTTGGCACTGGTCTTTCAGAATTACTCCTCTGAAAGGCTTAAGACCAAAAATACCATAACCGCCACCTTGTGAGTTAGTATTGATAACTTTCCCAGGAGAGTGCTGTTGTCCATTGTGCGGAGTGTGCTGCGAAGGGGTGGTGACACTTTATATTCTTAATTCATGACCATATGGGATTGAAATTGATAATCGTTAATGTGTTGTCTTTGTTAGTGCACGGTTTTCGTTTTAATCATCCATCTAGCTATCCATCAGTTCATAGACGTCGACTGTTGGACATACGACGACATACGACTGTTGGACATACACACCACGAGAATGCCACTCGGAACGGTCCTCTGCCACTTGCATCCAAGGGTTCCCTGCGGCTTTCAAAATGACGTCAGCCAACCTAGTAGTGGGGTCGTTCTACGCTGCGTCGTCCAATTTGTGGTTGGCGATCACCGACCCACGAGAACTTTTCCTCCGCAACGATTGTCACCTCGACGAGTTCGTTCTAATAGATTCTACCTATTAGTTATTTTTGTACAATACAACCTATACTATAGGTACCTACCTATGTAGGTTTATGCTTGATGTACCTATTGTGCCATAACTTGTACCTATACATGGATGTACATGCATACGTTTACAATCAGATGTATCTATGTACATGACACACTGCCACTTCAATGAACTAGTTTAGGTACCATGCTGGGCACGCTGGTTAACATAGCGCTATGACGAGGTTTCCTATTCTTGCAGAGGTCGGTTATCTGAATACCTAATATTAACGTATTACTATAATGTCCATATACATTAGGGTCCGTAGATAATAATACTTCACGACATAACTTCTGCAACACATTGTAAGTATCTCAGTAGAACCGAGTTTAAATAAAGATAGCAATAGGTAGTTGATAGGTATCTATTTAACCTACCTAAGAATGTCTGTCCGTTAAGTCCTTACACGTGCTTTGAATCATTACATAATTATTATAAAACAAAGCCGCAATGTTTAAAATGATATCAAATTTATTTTATTAGCTGCCCCATGTGGTGACGGCTTTAGAAGACAGGGTCGAAATTCTTTCCTTTGCCATAGGAGTAGTTAAAAGCTATCTTATGGAACACCAGAGGAAGAGGAAAATAATGAGTAATATTAAGTAATGCGGTAAGAGTTATATTCGATACGGCGATAGGCTGGCAGATGGATAGATGTATGGTATTTTATTCATTTGGTTAGATTTTTCATTGCCATGATAAATGACTTGAGTTATTCTAACTGCAAGACTTGCAAGACTGAGAGACTCTTGCTGCAAGAACAATACCAAGACCAAGACGAGACCAGGTGTGATGAAGCAAGACCAAGACTAGTCCAAGTCTCGTCTTGGTCTTGCATTTGGGCAACACTAGATACGAAATTAATTTCTATTTCAATTTCATTATTTAATATAACTATTATTTTAAATGTCAATTATTTTAAATAATTCAGAAATAATTGAATCAACTAAGTTTGCTTGAAACGCAAAACAGGTCTAGAAACTGTTTTCAAATTAAATAATATTAAATATTAAAATAATTCCGTTAACCTTTCATTAAATTATAAAATCTTTACAGAAATAATACGTTAAGGACCAAAATCGTACTGGCGAAAATATTGTTTGATGTTTTTTGCCCAGTTTTTCGTCAGTCGTGATAAGGGTAACGATAAAAGCGAAAAAGGGTCGCAATCACAAAGGCCAACGTAACAATGACGTAAATTTTTGGCATTATCTTAATTAAAGGCTAATTTGTGACACTTACAAACTGGCTCATTAAAATTAATTTACAGAGATTTTTACTTAAAATATGCATATCTTTTTCATTCCTTATGTTGCAGGTAATAAAAAAATATTTATACTGAACCAATGCTATATTCCTTATCATCACTCTGTTCTTGTTCCTATTACTTAGGGTCGACTCAATATCAAGTCTTCTTCCATAGTAATGTTATCGTCAATCGAAAGGTAACAACACAAAGTACACTCTGACAACATTTGTAGCTGCGTACCGTCACACTTGAGTGACCTACTAGCGAACAACGGTTATAAATATATGATCACGAATGAGTTTAGGACCATACCGGGTTCAGAGCCATCAGCGCTCACCCATTGCCCGCGTTGAGCTGTCAAGGTCATCTGCGACCAACAGCTACACACACACAAAAAAAAAAAAAGAGTTTAGGATATTCGGTGGTCAGACATGGCAGAGGCAACAGGAATAATGAAGAAGTATAACATTTGGATATTACAAGTGCTTATTAAGGTTATGTTACTAAATGTGTATTTATGAAGATGTAATTGTAGAGACATACGTGTAACGGATTGTATATGATATACTGCGTTGACACTTATAGTACATATTGCAAAAATTGGCAATACATAGTTCTATGACGCCAGCTTGACATCAACCCTCCTTTAAAATGTGATTGTTGACCGGACGGTATCACATTGGTAAGGTTAAGATCGCTCTCGTATGCACGTGGCTAAGGTCGCTCTTAATCACCTTTTGCGAAACTCACAAGCAGGGTAAGCCTTGGTAGAATTCATAGCTGCTCATCATTATCATCTCGGCTCATATACGTCACACTGCTGGGCTCGAGCCTCCTCTAAAATAGGAGGAAATTTGAACTTCCTGTACCATGCTGTTCAGACAGGTTAGTATATTACTTTTGTTTGTTTTATGCGTACCTGTACCTATTATAGCCCAGTCGTCTTTTACGACATCCACAGGCAAGATAGGGACTGGTGAAATGTATTCTTATTCCGTCACCACAAGGAAAATATTATAATCCATAGCTACTACCACACACCGAATAGGAATCTAAACAACGCTCAAATCTAAACAACACTAGCACTTGATTCTTGTAATTTAAGACCCACATATATAGTTATCGCCACCCTGCATTTGTTGGCCGAAATCGTAAAATTTAACTGAGGGCTAAGAGAATGAACAGCTCCTCCAGGGAAACAAATAACACTTTATTGCGATCACCAACCCTCTTTGCGCATAGTGCTTATGATAATCATCACCTTGGCATCATAAAAATCGGCAGAGATATCATTTCCCAGAAGAGTGCTGCAGATTTTCACGGACAGTAAGGGAGCGAAGGCACATTGTATTCTTGTCCCGTGACTACATAGTTCGTCAAATACATCATCGATGTTTAAAATATGTGCAACATATTTGTAAGCTTTTATCTACATTTTATCCACAAAATATTGGATAGCAATATTTTCAAACAAGCATTTCTTTGTATCACCATGGTCATTTCAGCTCATATACATCCCACTGCTGGGCTTGAGTCTCCTCCGTAATAGGAGGGAAATTGACCTTACTACACCATGCTGATCAGACAGGTTGATATAAGGTTTGTTTCGAGTTTACCATCTCTTGCATAGATGTCATATTCGTAATATATCCCTTGGTCGTCTTTTACGACACCCACGGGTATGAGAGAGGTGGTGAATCGTATTCCTACTTCGTCACCACACGACAATATATTTTTTGTATATTTCTATATAATCAGAATTTCAAGAACGGTTCCAAATGATGTAATGGCGTATGACTTTTCGATTAAGTGCTTCGCGCGTGCCAGTATATTCGTTAAATGATAAATTATTGATAATTCCTGTTGAAGGAAACGTAATACTTTTTATTATTTTAGTTTGTGTCGGGGGTTATTCAAAATTTTCAATTATACCGATTATTATAAGCGAACGCTTCAAAAACTATTTGGGTTTATAGGCTTTATTAATATCTAAAAATAAAATATAATATACTCTTTTTTTTTAGGGGTGGGCCATAGTCAGCGCACCCGCCACCCGGATCCGTCCGGGGTGACAGAGGGGCGGCGCGCCCCATGACCCACCCGTGACACGTCGCCTTCGTTGTTGGGCCGACCACCGGTGCAGGGTAACTTGTCTTCAGTGGTCGGCCTGACGGAATACCTCGCCCACGGTATCACGGTATCATCAAGGGTACGTAATTCGAATATGAAATTTCATTTAGTAAGACAAGTATAAAAATGTTCAAAGTAATAAATGAAATATTTATTAAATACAAGACTCTTTCGACACCGCCTGCCGACGCAACGTTACCTACGCTATAAGTTTTCGTTATGTAATATAACTGAACTTCACTGTTTTTTTACTCAATTAAGCACAATTCATTAAATGGAGTTTCGGATGTGAATAAAATGTCATCTTGACGAAGTCACATTTTTCGCGGGCGAACTCACAGGGCGAAGTTAGTTTATAATATACTAGCAACCCGCCCTCGTTTCGCTTCGGCTTCGCCTTACCCGCGTAGTTCCCGTTCCCGTGGGAATACCGGGATAAAATATAGCCTGTTATTCTCCGATATTATAGCTTTCCAATGGTGAAACAATATTTGAAATCGGTTCGGTGATTTAAGTGTGAAAGCTTAACAAATAAATTTACTTTCTCATTTATAATGTTAGTAAGGGTAACGCTAGTATTTTTTTTTTTCTATTTTTACGTAAAGGGAAATAAAAGTAGCATGTTAAAATATCATCACACAGAGATTATAATATATTATAACGATGATACAAACAGTACTGCGAGATTTTATAAATGAAATAATTATAGCGACAGCTGCATATGAGGTAATGCATTATTATTCCGGCAATAGCGCATACCGATGCCACACTGCTACTCTTCTGACAAACCCTGATAACCATACATCAAACAATTACCCCTACGCAACTTAGTAGTCCATGACCATAATTGTTTACATGGTATCATTCATTGTAAATGTCCATCTATAGAGAATGTAAAAACACAAACATATTTAGGTTTAATCATAGATGGTAAATTTAACTGGATAAATTTAGGCAGTTTCTTGCACATATCAAAATACTCAAAAGTGTATTATACCGTTCAGGTTAAAGATTATGCTTTATTACGCATTGGCAGGATCCTACATACAATATGGCATCAATAGCTATAGGCGTACTTATAAATCTAAAAGTTACTTATAAATCTAATCTAGAAGGAACTTAGAACGGCTTGCGGGTTCGGGATTTTTTGGATATCTAAGTGTTGTAATGGGAACATACCAGTTCATCTAGCTCATAGCGATGAGAACAATACAAAAGGTATTGGGCACACACGCCGACTTCCCAAGTCCCGCACGTTTGAGCGAATTGTGACTTACGAATCCTAGGATTGTAAGAAAAAGAGCCAGGCTGTACTTCACACCGAGACAGCGTCGTGTGCTATACAAAGCACAAGTTCGTCCTCATGTGGAGTACTGCTCGCATCTCTGGGCAGGTGCGCCTAAATATCAGCTAGACCCACTTGACTCCCTGCAAAGACGGGCTGTTCGAATCGTCGGGGATCCCAATCTTACGGACAGATTGGAGTCGCTGGAGCAGCGGAGAGACTTTGGGTCACTCTGTGTACTCTACCGACTCTTTCACGGGGAGTGTTCCGAGGAACTGTTTGACTTGGTACCACCATCACCATTCTACCAACGTACCACTCGACATCGTAGCAGGGTTCATCCATTTCACCTGGAAACGTTATGGTCTTCAACTGTACGTTTCCAGCGATCATTTCTCCCCCGTACGTGCAAGCTCTGGAATGAACTACCTGCTGATGTGTTTCCCGAGCGCTATGACATTTCCTTCTTTAAACGAGGTTTAAGAAGAGTATTTCCTTCACGGTAGGCAACGGCCTGGCTGTGCCCCTGGTATTGCAAAGGTCCATGTGCGGCAGCGTCACTTACCATCAGGTGTGCTGCTTGCTCGTTTGCCACCGTTAGCAATTAAAAAAAAAACAAATTATATAGAACAAGCAACCGGCCCTCGCTTCGCTTCGGTTTCCGTCACCTTAACCGCGGCGTAGTTCCCGTTCCCGTAGGAATACCGAGATAAAATATAACTTATGTTACTCCCTGATATTAAAGCTTTCCATGGTTGAAAGAATTTTTGAAATCGCTTCGGTGGTTTAAGCGTGAAAGCGTAACAAACAAACAAACACACATCCTTTCGCATTTATAATATTAGTAAGGATATATTAACCTAAATACGCGGTAGCGTGTCAAGCCAAATTCAAGCAAAGAAAATTCAATAGTCACATCTCATTCATTACGCTATTTTCAAAATTTCATAATACTTTTGATTCCTGCGTAACTGAAAAATTATTGGAAGTACACAACATTAGAAAAGCACACATTAGAATAATAAAAGGTGCCTTTAAAAAATTTGCACGTGTTTTACCTTTCATTTTTGTTATATTTAATCTATTTACGAAACCGACAATCCGAATTTCTTTGTAAGATTCAAGGAAATATCATCCTCAATAATTACAAGAATAATTCCTTGCTTTCATTTTGTATACATCGACAAACATTTCCCTTTAGCAATTGCCAGAAATTTTCCTGCGGAGTTTCATTTATGTTATATTTCGCGACTGACGAAATTTACTTAGTATCATCTTTTATTTGAAAAACTTAACCAGAAACTCTGTGCTAATCGTTTGTCTCAACTAAATAAATACACCAATTTTCTAGAATTTAACTGTATTAATTAGGCCTCATTATTACACGATGTTTACATTACAAGCTTTTATTTAATTCACTGGAATATGCTGTAAAAGCAAATTTTATAGACATGCCTTCCAGCCGGTTAAGCTTCAGTTTGTCTTTTTTTTTATTGCAAACGGTGGCAAACGAGCAAACAGTACACCTGATGGTAAGTGTTGCTGCCGCTCATGGACTTTTACAAGGCCGTTGCCTACCGCGAAGAAAGCGAAGGGAGTGTGTATGCGTGCATTGAGGCTCGGTGATACCAAGGGCACCACCAAAACCCTCCACACGCAATCACCCTCAGAAAGTTGGGCTTCCGGCTCTCTCGCTCACCGAACGAAGCGCAGTAACAAATTGCTACTACTCAGACGTCGATTTTCTGCGAGAGCATGGTACTGCCCCGGACGGACCGGCCCGCGGCTGTAGACAGATAACTGTCGACAGTGTGGTCCTACCACTCCTAATGTCTTAGAGCTTCTGTACTAATTCATTAATAAAGTGTCCATAAATTAGGTTCATACTAGTAGAAATAATAAAAATTCTTCATCTACTTAAGTCTAATGTATCTTCGAATGCAATTCCGTTAAATAATGATCAGCCAAAGGGGTGATATGATGCCACCGTATTTCACTGTCGGTTTTACAGCCGGTGTTCGCCTTTTGATCGTACCATTGATTCAATTTGTATGCACGGTGTGTATATTATAACTTCAGCAACGTTATCTATATAGCGGATAGGATATAGATCCTATAGATAAAAAATAAATAAAATTTTAAAATATAAATTTGTATTCTTTTACATGTGTTTCTTTATATATTTGTTTGTGTGCATTCAGGTTTTAAAAATGGTTTAGATTAATAAATAGAGGAGGTTTTTTTTTTGGGGGGTGAGTTGCGGTCGGCGCGCTCCTCGCACCACTCCGTCCGGGGCGACAGAGGGGCGTAAGCACGCACACCCGCAACCCACCCACGATGCACGTCGCCTTCGTCGTTGGGCCGACCACCGGAGCAGGGTTACTTGTCATCAGTGGTTGGCCCGACGGAATACCCCCTATTTGGGGTACCCTCCCATCGTCCCCCCCTCGGGGAGGACGTCGGTCTTTCCTCACGCGGTCGGCTTTTAGGCGGGTGACAGACTAATACCCCGGTCACGTCACCCGCGGCCTCGGCTAGGGCGGCATGAGGCGCAGGTATTCGCGCCTACGCCGCCCCAAATAAATAGAGGTGGTACCGGTAAGTGGTGCTGTGATCGACTTCAAGAAATTAATTTTCTTTATTTTGGATTTCTACAGAATAGCTTACTAAGAATAACGTATTAAAAATATGCTTAAAGTCATCATCATCATCTCAACCCATATAGGTACGTCTCATTGTTGAGATCGGGCCTCCTCCTCAATTGGAGGGAAATTGACCTACTATACCGCGTTGGTCAGACGTGTTAGATAGGGTTTTACGTCGAGGTTTCCTTCTTTCTTGTATAGATGTTATTCGCATATCATGTCCCTTTGTCGTCTTTTATGACACTCTCGGGCAAGGGAGAAGGTGGCGAATTGCATTCTTATTCGGTCACCACACGGAACTTTTCGAATGACTTTTCGAATTCTGGCTAAGTTTCCACTTTTATATTATAAATTTTCAACGCAAACACTTTGCAAATGAAGAATGAATATTTTCCAAACATTTAAGGTTTAAATGTGAGGTTTAAACGATTAAAAAGGTTAAAGTACATACTAGCGGCGTACGTACAGTACGACCGTGATTTACTCAACGCAAAATGGCCGCAATTTCCCATGGTTTTATGATTCGAGGAAATAAAAGTTGCCCATTGCTACATTCGATATTGAAGTCACACTCAAACATTTTTATGTTCGCAATCGTTAGTAATAAACGGATAAAGATTTGAATCTTAGAAAACTGTGGATAAGTGTAGTCAATACGTAAGTTACAAGTTGGATTTGTAATTCTGGAACTATACTTCCTTCACTCCCTTCCCTCCAATGTGGTTGAGGGGAGTGATGGCTGCTCTAGTAGTTAACTCGTGATCGGGTGCTGCTTGTGGGATCTGGTCTAACCATGTTTTCCTTTCCTTTTTTATTTGAACTAAATTAAAAAAAAAAATAGATAACTATCTCGAAGGGCATCACACTGGAGCTAAGACTATATTATTGTGTTGTTTACGTAATTGTGTTCAAAAGATGGTAAAAAAATGACAGCCCGCTGAATTTCTTGCCGGATCTTCTCAGCTTGTGGCCCCGTTCCGATCCGGTGGTAGATATTGTATTATATTCAAACGATGTGTAAATTTGACAATATGTAAGTGACCTCAAGGGGCCGAATGCATGCAGAATAAATGATTTGATTTGAATTAAAAATTTAAATATGCTAAATAAATAAAAGTGTATGTGTGTGTGTGTGTGTGTGCGTGTGCGTGTGTGTGTGTGCGTGTGTGTGTGTGTGCGTGTGTGCGTGTATGCGCGTGTGTGCGTGTGTGCGTGTGCGTGTGTGCAGGTGTGCGTGTGTGCGTGTGTGCGTGTGTGCGTGTGTGTGTGTGTGTGTGTGTACTTACGTATGCACGTAAGAAGTTCTACTTCTTTGGCGTAACAATATAAAAATCTTTCTAAAAAATTTTTCCTTCGCATTATCCTACGTTTGTAGAATAACGACACTAATAATAGAAAAAAAAATGTATTGAAAGTTTTATTATAATGCATTATCTCGTTGACATTTGCGCCCATCGTAAAAAATATTGAGTAGCTAACTTCAGAGTGTCGGTTTTTCGTGACGGTGTGCGCGCATCGTAAAAATTTACTCTCATCATTTTTCCTTAACGTACCAATAGAAGTATGATTTCAAAAATAGTTAAGGCTTACTACGTATTCTTAATACTTACTACTTAGTCTTATTACTTAGTTACAGTAATAAATAAGAACCATTTCCTCCACTATATCTTTTTAGTACTTATCACGTCATTTCCCACATCTTTATTCTGAAGTGTAAACAAACATATCATTTCAGCTCATATTCGTCTCACTGTTAGGCTCAAGCCTCCTCCACAATAGAAGGAAAACTGACCTACTCTACCACGCTGATCAGACAGGTTGGTATAGGGTTTTGTTTCGAGTTTTCCTTATCTTGCATAGATGTTATATGCATATTTATTCCTTTAGTCGTCTTTAGGACACCCACAAGCACGAGTGGGGGTCACCACATGGAAAAAGAAACGTATAAACGCACCCATATTTCGTCGTACAATTTTTGCTTCCCAATCCATACTAATATTATACATGCGAAAGTAAGGATGTTTGTTTGTTTGTTTGTTTGTAACGCTTTCACGCTTAAACCACCGAACCGATTTAAAAAATTCTTTCACCAATGGAAAGCTATAATATCAGGGAGTAACATAGGCTATATTTTATCCCGGTATTCCCACAGAAACGTGAACTACGCCGCGGGTAGAGCGACTGAAACCGAAGCGAAGCGAGGGCGGGTTGCTAGTCTATACCAATAAATAAAATTGGAGTGTCTGTTTGTAATGTCCAAATAATAGGCTTTTTTCGTGCTCACACGGTTATTTGCACGACACCTATGCCTAAGATAGCAATAAAAAAAATTTGTCTGTCTGTCTGTCTGTTTGTTTGTTCCGGGTAATCTTCAAAACGGCTGGACCGATTTCAAAAATTCTTTCACCAATGGCAAGCTATAATATCAGGGCGTAAACTAGGCTATATTTTATCCCGGTATTCCCACGGGAACGGGAACTACGCGGGTAAAACGACTATAACCTATAACTGAAGCGAAGCGAGGGCGGGTTGCTAGTAAGTAATAAGTTTCGAACCTATAACTGCTATTAAACAGTTGTAAATTTCAATCTTGCTGCTTTACTTCAAATTGTACCGAATTCGAGATTTGAAACTAAGATCCAATGACCTTAGTAATATACTTGTGATAATAGAGCAACGAGGTAGTCAAGATTTTAATAAGATATAAAAACCGGTCAAATGTGAGCTGGAAATGCTTTAAATTATCTATATAAATTATTTGTCATGTGGTGACGGTGTAAGAATATACTCCGCCACCCTTTCTCTTGCCTGTGGGTATTGTTAAAGACGACTAAGACGGCGAACGAAGCGACGACAAGAAGGAACACTCGAAATGAAACCCACTGTGGTATAGTAAGTCAAATTCCTTCTCAAAAAGTGGAGGCCCGCGCTCAATAGTAAGAACAATATATATTAACTCAAATATGTAAAATTTTATAAACGTATTTTTATCAAAGTATACGAATACTGTTGCTGGGTTAAGTATGTGTAATAATTTTTTCTTCTAACAGTGCGGAGTATTGGAAAAGACCTATTAAACCAAATTACGAGCAGGCGAGTACAATTTTATTATTTGGGGCTATAGTGGCAATAGAAATTACTATAAAATTTTCAGTAGGTACTGGTTTACATAACGATTTCTAAGGTCTGAGTATTACACCTTATAAATAATAAACCTTTCCTTCTTATAATCTATAAAAGTTCACTCCACTGACAGACAGATAGAGAGTGGAAGCTTTTAATAGAGCTCCGTTGATAGGTGTTGGACATAGATAAATATGAAAGCTACAACTTCAAAGGATATATTTACACTCTATCCAAACATATTTCACAATAATGTAAAATGTGTTTGGATAGAGTGTAAATACATATATCCTTTGATGTTAAAATCCAAAACCAGAACCCACGCACAACTGGTCATGGTACACCACACCGCTTTTCTTTCGTCCTGGACGGCTAGGTGAGGCACAGCTGGATTAGACTAGACAAAAATAAAGCGTGTAAATGTATAAGTAGTCAGAGCAACTTACTTAAGTATTATTCCGCATGATAACAGTAAGAGTAAGAATACAATTCACCGATCGGTGTCTCCCCAGTGAGATTAAGTAAAAAGTTACGAATAATGTTTAAAATTGTACCGCATCGCAAAAAAAGAGCATAAAGTTTAAACTTGGCTACAGATAAACTCGTAGATAATAAGGAGATCATACATTTTGAAGCATTTAAATAAGAAATTAATAGAACGATCAGTCCTGTTTAGTAGATGTCTTACAGCCAAATCGTTTGATAATAAATTAAATTATAAAAGTACCTATACATATTTTTAAATGTACACTGTACATTGTACATTTTAATATGTATTTATTAATATGGACTATAAATTGAAAAATTTATTTCTTCGAATACGGTTATACTAAAAACTTATTAGTTTTTAGGGTTCCGTATTCAAAAGGTAAAAACGGGACCCTATTACTAAGACTACGCTGTCTGTCCGTTCGCCTGTCCGTCTGTCTGCCTGTCACCAGGCTGTATCTCAAGAACCACGATAGCTAGACAGTTGAAATTTTTACAAATTATGTATTTCTGTTGCTGCTATAACAGCAAATACTAAAAACAATATAAAATAAATATTTAATGGAAGCTCCCATCCAACAAACGCGATTTTTTATAGATAATGGTACGGAACCCTTCGTGCGCGACTCTGACTCGCACTTAACCGGTTTTTTTTTTAAATGTTGTATATTCTATTTATCTTTGGAGATATTCACATAGGTTATGAATATCACGTTCTAACTCAACCCTTAAATACATATATGTAAACGCAAGAAACCTTTGCTATTCTTTATAATTTATTATAAGGTCATTTAAATGCAAAAATATGATTTTATTTTTCTCAGAATAATATTTTATCGGCTGAATGTCAACGGACGTGAAATCTATTTTTATCCGTATCTCGAACAATCACATAATTATGTTACATTTTCTTTACGACAGCTAATAGGGTAGCTTAGCTTAGAATAGCTTCTGCATCTATTTTTCATATTATTATTTTAATGAAAAATAGAACCTAAGATAATCTTAATAGATAGATATTTTAAAATTTTCACGTATTTTATTAGTTATTTATAATATTACTAGCTTTTGCCCGCGACTTCGTCCGCGTAGAAATCATGTGTGGCAGATGGAATCACAGATAACTGTGTAGTGCGTTCAGGGTTCTACAGGCTCACTGTTGCTCTAGATGATTCAATGCCAATCTGGTATATCAGGGCGCTGTTATTAGGGAGTGCTTCTATAGCTAAGGCGGCTGACTCCAGACTAATTGAAGCGGCGTGTGGCCTCTACGGGAAGCGCTCATAAGATTTTGTGCTAACACCTATGTTGTACTGCACCCAGCTGTGCTCGTACTTGCGGGTGATTGCATCGTAATGTACCATAGCTGAGGCTCATTAAGCCCAGCCCGTAGATGCCGCCTAGGGTAGCCCTATATAAAACGAATGATTTGCTGTTTCATAGGCCCTGTAGCTATACACCCCTCGACACAGTAAACATCACTGATTCGGTTCCACTCGGTCGAGAACCAGATAAAATATTTGGGTTTAGTACTTGACGGGCGACGGTATTTCAGGAGTGTTTTTATCGAATTACTCCCCGGCTCGTTAACGCGGTGTTAAATGTTGACGTCTGTATGGGAGACTGGGTCGATCAATGATCCTGTACGGTACACCTGTGTGAGTCAGATCTGACCACTTGTCTTAAAACTTTCTTCTGGCCCTCACAGAAAGCCATGGTGTTTAGAGCTGTATGCGGATACCGCGCCATGTCGACTGTGTTAGCTTGTGCTTTAGCCAGAACACTCCCGTAGGACTTAAAGGTGGAAATACACGAAGCCCTCCCATAATTGTGGTTCCAGCTAGGACGTCTGCTGTAGACATACTTATGAGGTCTGTGTTGCCTGGGTAGAGCAGAGCCGTGAATTCATCGCAAGCATCCCTGCCAAAGCTGCCAACTATCACTTAGATCATAGTCCACAGGTCAGGAACTGGTATGAGGTCGCCATCTTCTGCTTGGCAGTTATTTCGCGTAAGAACTCGGCGGAGCGAGTCAGGAAGAAATCTTCCAAGGTGACTCGATCTACCGCTGTGGTGGTTAGCCCGAGTACTTGAACTTTAGTATATTTACGTAATAGAGTCATACTTTCGACAATCGGCCATCTAATATCACGGGCCGGTTCACCCAGAGCGAGAGAGCTGGCAGCCCAACTTTTTGAGGGTGTTTACCTGTGGTGGGTTTTGGTGATGCCTTTAGTATAACCAAACCTAATTGCACGCATTCACACTCCCTTCATTTTCTGCACGGTAGGCAGCAATCTGGCAAAAGGCCATAAGTAGTATCACTTACCATTAGGTGTGCTGTTTGCTCGTTTGCCAACAACAGCAAATAAAAAACCAACCTAGTCAAAGACACGGATGGCTGAAACGGGGATTAGTCCTCCACCCGTAGAGAGATTGAACGCGTGGGGTCGATACCACGATAACATAATTTGCTGCCTGGGGTCAGAAAAGGGATGTTCGAGTGACCCTACACGACCTTCTTTTTCTATTCATTCTACTAACTGTGAATTTTGCGCTACACCCTTCACTAAGGAACTTCACAAATATATAAGTGACGGATACAAATTACACCCAATCTCGGAGCAACAATTTGTCGATGACACAAAAGATTGTTCGGCGTTGGCATTGAACCCGTGAAACTGGCATGGTAAGTTGGTATCTTAACCACTATGTTATCAGTGCAGTTAATTAATCATTGGTGTTGTATACTCGTATTAGAGTAAAAATATCAAAGCATAATTCATTCCCTATTTTACACCATTAGAAAAGAGTATGTCCTCTGAGGGTTGATTTTCAGAATAATTTTCTTTTATAATGAGTATTTTGGTATCTATTTTCATTGAAGTCAGTTGTGCACTAAGCTGTGTAAGTTACTATAGTTTTTTAACTATCCCACGGGAGCCCTTTAATTTTCCGTGATTAAAGTATCCTAAATGTTAATCGGGGATGTAAGGACTAGCATGCAAAATTTCATTTAAATCAGTCGAATAACTTCAAAATGCGTTTAATTGGCCCGTACAAACAGATAGACAGACAGACAAACAGACAGAGAAAAAATTAAAATATTAAGGTAGTATCCAAACACATGGAAGAATAAAGAATTTCGTTTGACCCCCTTAGGGGGTGAATTTTCCGGCAACTGGGGCGGCGTAGGCGCGACTACCTGCCCCTCATGCCGCCCTAGCCGAGGCCACTGGTGACGTGACCGAGGATTAGTCCGTCACCCGCCGAGAGGCCGACCGCGTGAGGAAAGACCGACGTCCTCCCCGAGGGGGGGACGTCGGTCGATGGGAGGGTACCCCACGTAGAGGGTATTCCGTCGGGCTGACCACTGATGTTTTTGTCACAGAAGTAAACACAGATAGCTGTGTAGGCTGTTATAGGTTCTATGGGTTCATCATTTTGTCAGATGAAGCAGGCAAGCTGAAGAGAATCCTCGCTGCGCGCATCACCTGCAACTTAGCGTACCGTGCGTACCCACCATGTGGAACATGGGCCACGGGGCAGGCCATAATCTGCTACATTAAAAGTGGAGCCGGTGGCATTATCAACCATACGCATCGATTCATCGACGAGACATACACTCTGTCCTGGCTCAAGCTGAAATTGGGTAGACTCAAAAATCTAATTAAGTAAAAAATATGCCAGTTGATTTGCTTCGAAGACAAAGGTTCGAATAGCTTTGGAAGAAAACCAATAACAAAGCCAATTTAAAGACATTTAAGATAGTAACTTTATTTAGCGTTTAAAGTTATCCTTCAATAGATATATAACCGTTTCAAATACCGTACACCTAATATATATTTAATCAGCTTAAGCCTTAGAAATTGATATGGTAATCCGTGCGCGATATCCCGTCATATTGCATCATCACAAGTTTCTAGTTCAATCCGTAATATAATATATTGTATTGGTAAATATGATCTTAGACTTATTTATAAGGTATGTTTATTTTACGTTAAACATGTTACATAAGGAAAATATAATAAAGAAACCCAAAGGACGAATTACTTTTTCGTAGAAAGGTCTGTGTACAGCCGCGGGCCGGTATGTCCGAGGTAGTACCGCACTCTCGCAGAAAATCGACGTGCGAGTAGTAGCAATTTGTTACTGCACTTCCTTCGGCGAGAGCCGGAAGTCCAACTTTCTGAGGGTGTTTGCGCGTCATGGCTTGGTACTCGAGGTACTTGGGCCTGGTGCTCGACGGGCAATGGTGGTTCCGGAAGCATTTCCGCAGGCTCGCTCCACGGCTCGTCGGCGCGGCGTCCGCCCTATCGTGGCTTATGCCGAACGTGGGCGGACCGAGCGCTACGTGCCGACGGCTGTACGCGGGGGTCATCCGGTCGATGGCCCTGTACGTCGCACCGGTGTGGGCGGGTCCATGACCGTCCGACTTAGGGCTCTTCTGTGGCGACCACAGAGGGCCATGGCGGTCAGGGCCATCCGCGGATACCGCACGGAGGCGACGGAGGCGGCGTTCCTATTGGCCGGGACTCCCCCGTGAGACCTGGAAGCGGAAATGCTCGCCGGATTGTATCAGCGGGTGACGGAGGTGCGAGCGGAGGGCGGTGTGATCTCGTTAAGGGAGCTTACCACCTGGCGCGTCGACGCCCGCCGAGACGTCATTGCCCGTTGGGCAGTCTGGCTGGAGAGGCCTCAGTTCGGAGTACGAACCGTGGAGGCCTTCCGGCCGGTGCTGATGCAGTGGTTGGAAAGGTGGCACGGGGTGCTCTCCTTCCGACTAGTGCAGGTGTTGACGGGGCGTAGGTGCTTCGCCAAATACCTGCACAAGGTCTAAGGAGGGAGAGTACACCGTCCTGCCACCACTGCGATTGCGACGAGGACACGGCGAGGTATACGCTCGAGGCCTGCGCCGCTTGGGCCACGCAGCGCCGTGAACTCGTCACAATCATCGGTGCCGACCTGACGCTGCCGGCTATGGCTAGGGCGATGGTAGGCAGCGACGGGAACTGGAACGCGGTCACAGCCTTCTGCGAGGCAGTGATCTTGCAGAAGGAGGCGGCGGATCGCCTGCGCGAGGAGCGCAGCCTCGATGAGGCGATCCGCCGCCGGCGACTGGGGCGGCGTAGGCGCGAATACCTGCGCCTCATGCTGCCCTAGCCGAGGCCGCGGGTGACATGACCGGGGATTAGTCCGTCACCCGCCGAGAGGCCGATCGCGTGAGGCAAGACCGACGTCCTCCCCGAGGAGAGTCGGCGCAATGACGAAGGCGACGTGGTTTTCGGGTGGGTCGCGGGTGTTGCATGCTTACGCCCCTCTGTCGCCCTGGACGGAGTCGTGCGAGGAGCACGCCGACCGCAGCCCACCCCACAAAAAAAAATCACTGAATTATCATTATTTTGTATAATCATCATCATCATTTCAGCTCATATACGTCCCACTGTTGGGCTCGAGCCTCCTCCACAATAGGAGAGAAATTAACCTTACTGTACCATGTTGGTCAAACAGGTTGGTATAGGGTTTTATTTCGAGTTTTCCTTCTCTTGCATAGATGTTATATGCACACTATATGCCTTAGTCTTCTTATACGACATCCACGGGCAAGATAGGGAGTGGTGATTTGTATTCTTACTCCGTCACCACACGGAAAGTTGTATGTTGTATTTTGTATAATACAAAGAATGAGTTAATTGAAAATTACAAGTTTTTCGATAAATTAACATTTATTTCAACGTGTTAATTTTTTCACTTAAATTGTACAAATTAATTAGAAGTAACAATGTCACAAGCTCAACCCTTAGGCCGATCGTGCCTTTGTATTGCTTGCATGCTCGGCTTAGATCAATGGTTCCCAACCAGTGGTCCGCAGAAGCTAATAATAATATATGGTCAATCAAAATAATAATATGGTCCGCGAATGATTACTTATTACATAACTTATTTCTGTGAACAAGGATTTTCTGCTTCGTTGGTAATTAAAAACAAGGCGAAGAATCACTTAAAAGTATGCGATGATTTGCGTGTAACTTTGAGTAACAATATTAGGCCTATATAGCCGAACTGGTGCAAAAGATACAAGCTCAAAGATCAAATTAATACAAAATAAGTTTATCTTAAAAATATTATTATTTCTTTTTGTGTAATTTCCTATTGAGTTTTTAATCAAAGTTTCAGTTTGATTATTACAGTTTATTTTTATTATACTTACAGAGTGGTCCCTGCTAACAAAAATAACACAAAAGTGGTCCTTGACCAAAAAAAGAGTGGAACTCCTCGCTTATATGGAACGTGACAATGAGCCAAAATATTTAGTGATTTTTTTCTCTGTGAATGAGTCATGCTTTTTCGAGCATGCAGCCGGCGTTCATCGATTTATAAAACATTATCAGGTCAAAAACGACCTTGGTCTGCGTTCAAATAGATATTTAGATACATATAAAATATGCAACATACTTATATAAAGCAAAAGAAATATATCAGAAATTCTATGCATATAAAAGAAACCTGTAAATCCCGATGGATAACACTATCTGTTATATAATCGTAATCGCATATCTAACCTGGGGTTTGGAGTAGAACGAAAAGTAGTTATGATTACAAAAGTTCGCAAGATAATGGAGTTTGAGTACCTTATGAGTTCTGTTGATCTCGAATAAGATAAAAACCTTATCCAACGAAAATAAATGTTACAAGTTGGAATGGATAAGGAGACATTTATGGCCAGTATTCTGATTGTTGTTTTTTTTATCCAAATGCGCGCCAGCAATGGTAACGTAATGTGTTTTGGGCTTATCTAGATGGGATTCTTTTCCCCTCATTACATCAGTTCGAAAGGTTGTGATGATGGAGGTATCGGTAATAGAATAGTTTTTGATATTTGATTGAAACGGAACGATTCCATTTGTGGAATGAGAGGACACACACAAGATGAGCGGGAATTACCATACCGTTTTCAATGACGTAAAAAAACGTAAACAACAAAAATTTAAATCTGCAAACAGAGGCACCAAAATATTTACAGCGCATGGTAGACTAATCGAATACTTGAACCTGCTTAAGTCCAAGAACAGTCCAGCACCACATGCGTAACTCGTCTTATAAATACAGCAGCACAATCATGAGACTACCGCGAATGGCTGACAGCGCCTAAAGGCAAAAATAAAAATTAAATGAATCGTTTATAAGAAAGAACCGTCGCTGACCGCAAAGATCCTTGTTTTCTAAAGCTTCATTTAAAAAGTAATTACGTAGGAGAATCTTAAGATTATTGAATACAATTTTATAGGATTTTTCTTCTCCGCGATCCTGTTAATAATAAATTGGACAGTTTTTGAGCGCAATCCGTGTCATGGATTAAGCTTAAAAAGAGGGCGATAAACTCTAACTAGCGGTCCAAGTGCCTTGGGCAAAACCAAGTTTGGTAACAGCCAAAAGATAACTTGTAGAAATATTGGTTTATAATCCCTGTTTGTAGGTATGAACGATTTTAGATATTTCATTAGAGACCTAGCTCTGCCAAAGGTACTGATTGCGTGGATTCATTATAAACAGAATTTGGTACAATAAAGAAAATGGTTTATATAATAATACATTATTCTACTAAATTTGATAATTTTCAAACTCATTTCAGTCCGTTTTCTTTCTAGTCCAACCGGGAACTTATAGTCTTAGCAATGGAGTTCAAACTAAACTGTCAAGCTCCCCACAAAAACTAATGAATTAAATAATAAAAATTTTGTGACTTTTTTGTGTGGTGACGTATAAGTGCCATTCAACCCACATTTTCTTGCTCATGGGTGTAATAAAAGGCGAGTAAAGGATTATAATATGCAGGTAAAATCTATGCAGAGAGGGAATCTTGAAATAAGACACTATACCAACCAGAGTGATACAATGGGACATTTACTGTGATGATGATGAGTACAAAATGCATGAGATTCTGTTTTAATATACCTAAAAGGGAACATGTAACGCCATATATGATCAAACATAAAATTTTAAACATGAAATCAAGAAGAGAGCTCCAGCTCGCATGTACGACCCAAAAAGTATTATGGAATAAAAACCCTGAATACTTATTTGAAAAACTTACATGGCTTAGAGATATTCACTCAAAAACTATACGCTCTAATTCATCTTATACTCTTCAAATACCAATGCACAAGACTAGTGGTTTCAAAGGCTGTTTCAAATATAGTGCATCAAAAATATGGAATAACATTCCTCCTCCTTTGAGACAAAATATAAGTTTTAACAGCTAAAAAAAAATTAAACTACTGCTATTATACCGAAATAAAACCATATTTGATGCGACATTTGTATAACGAACTGATGAATAATTACATGACATAAGCTACAAATTTGTAATAAATACATACGTCAATCGCTGCTCACATACACGCATACGCACACACATAGACACATTCACACACGCAAACAAACACTCAACACTCATACACACAAAAATGAAAAAGCGAACTCATCATACAAAAGCACATCCTTCATAATTCAATTCATTAATGTTATTTATATTGTTATCATTCTTATTGTAAGTTATTTTATTCCTTTTTCTTTTTTTTTCTTTTCTCTTTTTTTTGTTATTTTTCTTTCTTATATATTTGAGGAAAGGGGTTTTCTGAAAACCAGCCCTGCATAATTTCTATGCAGCACAATGCTGAGCATTCCCCTATTGTCAAAATAAATTAAAACATGTATTTTAATTATTAGTTATTATGTGACAATAAATGCTATTCTATTCTATTCTATTCAATTCTATTCTATGATGAAAAATACAGCAGTTGTATTATAGATATATGCGAGGCATATAGTTTTTTAAAATAATAGTACTAGACTAAGAGCCTCTAGACCCCAGACCTTCGTGATTTTATTAAAGCTGAAAGTTTCTCAGCGCATGCTCCCAACATAGGTAACGGTGGCCCATTATGAAGTTTGGGTCACAGTGGCTTTGGCAGGTAAAAGGTACTAAAAGTGTGTATAATCCCGATCTATTTTCGTCAAATTATTAGGCGCGATTTTTTGATATTATCTTCAGAACGTTATTAAAAATCACGTTATTCATTGCCAGACACTTAACATGGTGGCAACCCCTTGCCAGACAACCTTAACGTTCCTGAAATTGTAATTCTACTAACGTTATAGGTAGTATAAAAGCTGATTTTCATATATAATACTTGGGTAATAAGTAGATGATGTTTCCTCAGTATTACATTTTTCATAGTTCCACCCCCTTGCCAGCAAAGATGTAGGGTAGCTGTAGGAGCGAGCGCAAGACAGTAGATGTATACATGGGTGAGTGCGAGTGAGATGCGCTTATATTCTTTAATATTTAGTACATGCTTATAGCAGCTAAATTAATATTATATGCTATCTTCAAATATTATTAATTTAATATTCATTATTAATTTTAATAACAATATTATTAATACTATTATTTACGTTATAGTGTAGTAGCTGATTTTATATATAATACTAGTAACCCACCCTCGCTTCGCTTCGGTTTCATTCGCCTTACCCGCGTAGTTCCCGTTGGCATACCGGGATAAAATATAGCCTATGTTACTCAGGGATACTGTAACATTCTAATGATGAAAGAATTATCGAAATCCGTCCAGTAGTTTTTGAGTTTATTCGTAACAAACATACAACATTTTCTCTCTATAATATTAGTGTAGATTACATCCTTAGAGGGTGAAAATTGCTTCGCCAAATACCTGCACAAGGTCATTGGGAGGGAGAGTACACCGTCCTGCCACCACCGCGATTGCGACGAGGACACGGCGCAGCATACGCTCGAGGCCTGTGACGCTTGGGCAGAGCAGCGCCATGAACTCGTCGCAATCATCGGTGCCGACCTGGCGCTGGTCAGGAACAGGGAGGCAGTAGTCTCGCGGAAGGAGGCGGCGGATCGCCTGCGCGAAGAGCGCAGCTTTGATGAGGTGATGCACCGCCGGTGACTGGGGCGGCATAGGCGCGAGTGCCTGCGCCTCATGCCGCCCTAGCCGAGGCCGCAGGTGACGTGACCGGGGATTAGTCCGTCACCCGCCGAGAGGCCGACCGCATGAGGAAAGACCGACGTCCTCCCCGAGGGGGGAACGTCGGGCGATGGGAGGGTACCCCAAATAGGGGGTATTCCGTCGGGCCGACTACTGATGACAAGTAACCCTGCTCCGGTGGTCGGCCCAACGACGAAGGCGACGTGCATCGTGGGTGGGTTGTGGGTGTGCGTGTTTACGCCCCTCTGTCGCCCCGGACGAAGTGGTGCGAGGAGCGCGCCGACCGCAAACCCCAAAGAAAAAGAGGGTGAAAATTAAAAAATGCTGAAAAACGTGATTATTTAAATATTTTTATTACAGTGTATTTGTTTACAATTTAATGAAAATCGATGAAGATTTTTTTCTTGTTTACCAAACTTTGCTACCGCGGTTTACCTATTTAGGGGTTGAATTTCAAAAAATCCTTTCTTAGTGAGTTTCTACGCCATGAAATGAAACTACTGTCAAAATGTCATGTTTCTGACTTCAATAGTTTCGGCGCCGTGATGAGTCAGTAAAACTAATATCTTTCTACACCCTTAGAGGATGAAAATGGAGAAACGCTGAAACATGTTTATTTATTTTTATTGAAGAGTATTTGTGCTTAATTTGAAGACAGTAGCTAAAGATTTTTTTTTGTTTCCATACAGACATTGACGGTGCGTTTCACCCCCTTAAGGGTGGAATTTCAAAAAATCTTTTCTTAGTGGGTGGGTGGGTGAAATGAAACTACGGTCTAAATTTCATTTTTCTAGCTTCAGTAGCTTCGGCTCACCCTGTTTCTTTATTTGTATATGCTTGTTAACGCCCCCGCAACACCTCTTATAGGTGGCATTTCGGAAAATCCGTTCTTAGTGGACCTCTACTCGACGAAAAGAATATTCCATAGGTAATGACCCAAGTATTGTATATAAAATCAGCTTTTATACTATAACGGAAGTAGAATTATAATTTCATGAGCGTTAAGGGTACCTATCTGGCAAGGGGTTGCCACCATGTTAAGTGTCTGGCAATGAATAACGTGATTTTTAATAACGTTCTGAAGATAATATCAAAAAACACGCTTAATAAATAATTTGACGAAAATAGATCGGTATTTTACACACCTTTAGTACCTTTTATCTACCAAAGCCACAGTGACCCAAACTTCATAATGGGCCACTGTTCTTACCTATGTTGGGAGCATGCGCTGACAAACTTTCAGATTTAATAAAATCACGAAGGTCTGGCGTTCGCGGACTCTTGTAGTACCATTTAATAGACAATTATATATGCCATTTGACAGATTGTTCCGAAACCTGTTAGCTTACACGATAAGGAGGCGGCTTCGGCAAAATACCATTTTCCACGCAACCACTACCTTCTACCTTCGCAATTTGTTTTCTACTATCCCTAGTATACACTATAGGTATTGATTTGTCATAATTTGAAATATTTTTCATATTTTAATTCTTGTATATAATGAAAATAAATGTTTATTAAATAAAAATCATCATATAAAATACTGGAAAAATTACTAGCAACTCGCCCCCGCTTCGCTTCGGTTTCAATCGACTTACCCGAGTAGTGCCCGTTTCCGTGAAAATACTGGAGTGAAATATAAGTTACTCCTTATATAGACAGCTACCTCATAGTAAAATGGTACCAAAATTGGTCCAGCGGTTTTGAAGATTACCCAAAACAAACAAACAGATGAATAGACAGACAGGCAGACAAAAATTTTTAAACCAGTTTTTAGTCATAGGTATGTTATGGTACAAATAACCGCATCAAAATGGAAAAAAAAACCCATTATTTTGACATTTTTGTAATGTCACTTAAATTTTATTTATTTGTATAGATTATGTTATATATTAGTTCCTGTCGTAATCTATTCTTTTATACTTGTACAAAATAATCTTGATATTTCACATCTGCCAGGCGTCTTGAGCGACGGCTTACCTTTTTATTTACATTTACTCAGCTTACTAAAGCTCTACGAGTAAAATCTTTTACCTGATTCGTCCCAACAGCGTATATATTTCTATAACCAATTACTTAAAAATCAATTAAAATATCCCTATCCGTGATCACAAACGCCGTAAAATGTTCGAAACGTCGGGCAATCAAAAATCAAACACGCGATAAAATATATGTACACATTTACACATACAATGTGTATTATTGTGTATAATTAGGAAGTTCAACATAATAAACATTGGGATTTGGGATCACCTCATGATATTATCATAAGAGATCATCAAAAAATACCTAATGGTAAGTGGTAACTAGCCATCACGCAAATAGAAGTTATTTTGGTCCTGGAGATACTTTCTGATTCTAACTACAAAAATCTTAACATCACGATTTCTAAAATAGAATAGCGCCATCTATCGAAATGAGTGGTACTTAATTATAATGACAACTATCCAATAAATTGTACGATGTTGGAATAAAAGAAGTACATAATATATACAGTGTATTATTATTTATTAAACACGTAAAATAATTAAGATGTTTTTCAGAAAAGTGGTTCTTTTCACAAATATTAATAATAACGGTTGTTGTGTATTAATAATAACTCTTTCATCTTATAGAAATATTTGAGTACCAAAGCGACCGTTGTTTAAATTCATAATTATATAATTCATCTTGAATCATTAAAAATTTGTTACATCAGAAATGTCATTCCGTAAATATTTACCATATAAATAAAATTTTTGCTTTCGTCATAACGAACATAGATGGTAATTTTTAAGTAGATATTGACTATTTATGATATTTACTATAACTACAAAAATGGTTTACTTTCTAGGTGGTCTAATTTCTTGATTTAAGGTCTAAATTCATAAGTGCCTTAGTTTACTTTAGTTTAATAATTAAATCATCTTAAAAAATTTATCACTATAAATACCTACATAAAATTGGCCAATAATCTAACAGGGACAAAAAATGTGTTATTTCTATTTCTAGTATTACACATATTACTTAAGCTGCGACAATTAAACTAAATAGTTACGAATGTTTAGTTTATATCTATGATATGATATATCTAGTATTAATATTGAAAAAATGTGGTATAAATTTAAATTGGTTTAAGCACTCTCTCTTAAACTTACTGCACTCGTTTTATCCTACACGTTCGGTAGATGGTGCTGTACAATATTACTAAATCGCACAATACTACACAATTTAATTTTTCTTTATTATTTTTGACCTACAACATATTACATAGCGGGTTGAGAGCCCTCAGCGCTCACCCACCAGTCCGGGTAAAGTTGTCACAGCCATCTGAGGCTAACAACTAAGTCACACAAAAAAAAAAAAAAAAAAAAAAACATATTACATACGGGTTGAGAGCCCTCAGCGCTCACCCACCAGTCCGGGTAAAGTTGTCACAGCCATCTGAGGCTAACAACTAAGTCACAAAAACAAAAAAAAACATATTACATAAGCAAAAGGTCTTACTAGATTGGACACATAGAAAATTATTTATTCTTTTTATTTAGTCTTCGGCTTTTAAACGGATATAACATAGGCAGAAGGGCTTACTAGATTAGACAAACAGAAAATTATTTATCATTCTTCGGCTTTTAAACCGATATAACCATGTATGCAAATTTATGTAGTTGTAGCTGTATCCAAGATTAAGTGATGTATCACTTAATTATTACCATCTCCACCCCTATTCATCCCACTATTGGGCTCCCGCCTCCTCCACTACGAGAGGGAAATTGACCTACTATATCACGCTGGCCAGACGTGTTAGCATAGGGTGTTGTTACGAGTTTTCCTTCTCTTGCATAGATGCTATATGCACATCCCTTAGTCGACTTTTACGCCACCCACGGGGAAGAAAGGGAGTGTTGTATTCTTTCTCTTTCACCACACGGGGAATACTCATCAGTCACCACCAATTAATGTTAAGTGATATTTCACTTAATCTTAGGTACAACCCAGAACTCTAGCCAAGGTCGTGGTTAAATGGACCAGGGAACCGACTGAAATATGGTTGGCTATGGGGACATACTTTCCGTGTAGTGACGGAGTAAGAATACAATTCACCACTCCCTATCTTGCCCGTGGATGTCGTAAAAGACGACCAAGGGATATAATATGCACATAAGATCTGTGCAAGAGAAGGAAAACTCGAAATGAAACCCTATATCAACATATCTGACCAGCATGATATAGTAGGTCAAATTCCCTCCGATTATGGAGGAGGCCCGAGCCCAACAGTGGGACGTATGTGGGCTGCGATGATGATGATGGGGCCACACGCCGCTCTTTTGTCGCCCCGGACGGAATGGACGGCGTGTGAGCCCACATAAAAAAGAAAAAAAAAACAGATACCTACGTCACAGAAAGTAAAGGGATGGTGAACATTAATACATGCCAAATATTTTATACCACTTAATCATTTCATGCTAGACCTTCGAGCCTGATAGTCACAAAGTATATTTTCAACTAGCTTCTGCTCGCGACTTCGTTCGCGTGGTATAGATAGATACTTTGGGCTAACGCTAACTTTAACCTAAATCTTTGTTTAAAGGAAAAAAGACCCCGATTTTGAAAAATTCTTCATTAGTGCTCCGCTCCTGATGGTCTTAGCGTGATGATGTATAACCTATAACTTTCTTCGTTAAATGGGCTATCTAACACTGAAAGAATTTTTCAAATCGGACCAGTAGTTCCTGAGATTAGCGGGTTCAAAGAAACAAACTCTTCAACTTTATATATTAGTATAGAAGTATAGATTGATTACATAACAACAATTTACATGTGGTAGTGCACACTATTAACAGTAGTCTGTCTACAGCCGCGGGCCGGTCCATCTGAGGTAGTACCACACTCTCGCAGAAAATCAACGTCTGATTAGTAGCAATTTGTTACAGCGCTTCATTCAGTCAGCGAGAGAGCCGAAAATCCAATTTTTTGAGGGTGTGACTACATTTATGGAAGGTTTTGGTGCCTTTAGTATCATCGATCCACATTGCGTGCATTCAGTTTCCTCACGGTAAGCAGCAACCTTGCAAAGGTCCATGAGCGACCGTATCATTTACCATCAGATGTATCAAATCAGATCATCAAATAGTACCTATTTGCTCGTTTACCGTCGTTAGCAGTAAAAAAAAATTAAACAGCACACGCAATATATAGTTGGACAAATTCTAGCAGAACCCTATTTTTAGACCTCAATTTTGTTATAAAGAAAATACTTATGTAAGTAAATATTCAGTGCTGAACTACTGCAATAATAAACTTATTGCTTCTCATTTACTGCCGTACAAAATATTCATGTTTACGGTATCGTAAATTATACAGAATTACCACAGTATAAAGTCCACTATTACACGGGTTGCATTTAATTAAAGGCTCCCGAGCTGACCAACATTGTTTGTTTAACAAGTTCAACACCAAACCGAATCAGTTTAGTGATGATATTAGTTTCAATCAACTTTAAGTGTGGAAAAACTATTTTCAAACTTACACGAAAACATAGTAGCTAGTAGAAGAGTGTTCCAAATTAGTTTTAAGATTTACTTTTATTTATTGATCTCGGCTCATATACTCACTGCTGGGCTTGACCCTCCTCCACAATAGGATAAGAATGGACCTTACTATATCATGCTGGTCAGATAGGTGGATATAAGGTTTTGTTTCGAGTTTTGCTTGTCTTCCATAGATGTTATATGCGTACTATATCCCAGTCGTCTTTTACGACATCCGCAGGCAAGATAGGGAGTGGTGAATCGTATTCTTAATCCGTAACCACACGGAAAGATTTACTTTATTAAGCTCTATTAGAATTCACGTTTTCTGTGTGGTGATGCAGTAAGTATAGAGTTTACTAATCCATTTCTTGAATATGGATGTCGCAAAATCAACTAAGGTATATGTATAATATATCGATAATAGGAGGATAAGAAGTGGTGATTTGTATTAAGAATACATATTACGGCAAAAGCATATCCGATGCTATCGTATCGCTACGTATCCTTGCTCCGTTATCATACGGAACATAGTTTGTACCCGTCATCAAAAAGATATAATACTAGCTGACCTTTTTTTATGGATGGGCCATGGTTAGCGCACCCGCCGCCCGGCTCCGTTCGGGGCGACAGAGAGACGGCGCGCGGCACGATACCCACCCGTGGCACGTCGCCTTAGTCGTTGGGCCGACCACCAGAGCAGGTGACTTGACTTGTCAATGGTCGGCCCGACGGAATAACCCTTTGAGGAGTACCCTTTCCTCGACCGACGTCCACCCACTGTTCGGGGACGCCGATCTTCGTCGCGCGGTCGGCCTCTAGGCGGTTGTCGGACTAAACTCCCTGGTCCAGTCACTTGCGGCCTCGGTTAGGGCGGCATCAGGCGGAGGAGTCGCGCCTGCGCCGCCCCAGTCGCCGGCGGCGGTTTGCGTCGTCGAGGAGGCGTTCCTGGCGCGCCCGCTTCGCCGCCTCCTTCCGTGACACTACTGCCTCGCAGAAGGCGGCGACTGCGTCCCAGTTCCTGATGACAGCGTCAGGTCGGCACCGATGATTGCGACGAGTTCACGACGCTGCTCTGCCGAAGCGGCACAAACCTCGAGCGTGTGTTGCGCCGTGTCCCGGACGGCGTACTCTCCCTCCTAACGACCGAGTGCAGGTGCTTGGCGAAGCTACCATGCGTCGTCAACACCTGCATCAGTCGGAAGGAAAGCACCCCGTGGCACCGCTGTAACCACTGCATCAGCACCAGCTGGAAGGCACGCTCCGTACCACGAAGCGAGGCCTCTTCAGCTGGACTGCCCAACGGGCAATGAGGTCTTGGCGGGCGCCGACACGTCAGGTGGTAAGCTCCCTCAAAGAGACCATACCACCCTCCGCTCGCGCCTACGACACCCGCCCATACAAACCGGTGAGCATCTCCGCCTCCAGGTCCCACGGGGAGTCTCGGCCAACAGGCACGCTGCCTCCGTCACCACCGTGCAATACCAGCGTATGGCCCTTGCCGCCATGGTCCTCCATGATCGCCACAGAAGGGCCCTGAGACGGACGGTCAGGGACCACGCCCACACCGGTGTGCCTTACAGGGCTATCGACCGGATGACTCCCGCGTACAGCCGCCGACACGTAGCGCTCGGTCCGCCCACATTCGACATGAGCCAGGATAGGGCGGACACCGCGTCGACGAGCCCGGGAGCAAGTCGGCGGAAATGCTCCCGGAACCACCAATGCCCGTCGAGCACCAGACCCAAATACATATTTTATATTCATATGGGCCCGGATGCTGATTTCAACTTGACGGTGTTCGAGGCGCCGACGGGAGGGCCCATACGGAGCCCGTAGAATAACAGGGCCTCCGTCTCGTCCAGGGCCACCCTCAACCCCAGCGCCTCGATCCGCCTGACTATCTCCTCGGTGCCAAGAGCCGCCAGGCTTGCATTACTATCTGACCTAACATACGATGAATTGTTAAACTCAAAAAAAAAATCTGATTGAAATGTAATTTTCACATAATTAAGTAAAACAATAATATTCAGAACATTAAAATGTTCGAAATTGTATACTTTTGGTCCGCCATCTTGCTGCACTGCGCTTGAAATATGAAAATCGTAGATTTTGTTTTTAAAATTTTAAAAAAATCTGTAAAAAAAACTATCCTATCTCTGAAGTTGGAACCAAACACAAATTAAAAAAAAAAACAAAAAGTGTAAATCGGATTGTTAGTTTCGGCGTCCATTCTGGACTAACATCGTGACACAGGAATTATATATATATATAATAGATAGTTGTCGTTGAAATAAAACTGAATTTTAATGTAACTATACTGAACATTAATATTTATGATCACCGATCGCTCGACATTATTACCATCTATTAATTAAGTGTTATTAATGAAATCATGCACGAAAGGGCCCTATAAATCTTACTCTTTTCATATAAATTGCCGAACTCTAATAATTAATATTCGCGGCAAGTAGAAAATTAATTTGCACCAACAAAGTTATATCAAAGAAAGTTATGATGAGGGTCAATGGCGTCAGAAACATAATCGTAGACGTATATACGAATACGTTATTACGTTATTATCACGAGAAAATTACCCACGCGTAGTTGTACGGTATATATGTAAAGTTTTGAATCTATATTTCAATTATAATGAAGCTGAAGTTTGTTAGAACGCGCTAATCTCAGGAAATAGAAATTGGATCCGAATGAACCTATTTTGTTTTCGTGTGGTGACGGAGTAAGTATACAATTTTCTACCCCCTTTATTACCCGTAAGAGCCATAAAAGACGATTAAGGTATATAACATCTATCTAAAAAAAGGAAAATTTAAAATCCCACCAAAAAAAGACAAGAAATTTTGCTTTTATAATGAAATATAAATGTAAATAAATGTTATAAATGTTTTGTTAGAAATTAAAACTAAACATTGAAACAATATCTTTCTTATTCCCTTTGATAGATAAACATGTTTTTGATCAAGGGAACAGAACAACCCACGTCAGAATTTAAAACCAAAACCTTTAAGAAAATACATTCTTATAAAAATATGAAAATGTTTATAATTAAATGCTCGTAATTAGTTGAACCATGAA
Source organism: Lymantria dispar (assembly GCA_032191425.1). NCBI lineage: Eukaryota > Metazoa > Arthropoda > Insecta > Lepidoptera > Erebidae > Lymantria > Lymantria dispar. The sequence continues at coordinate 20,638,955 of CM063452.1, read as the reverse complement.
TAAACACTGTAACGTCTTAATCCTCTCCTATTCTCGCCGAGGAATAATCCATTAAAGATACAATGTATCACTAAACATTACCGTTCCGTGAAAGTCTCATAAAACAGCTAAAGGACCATCAGACAAGCAGGAGACGCCAGAAGCTCTCCAAGAGAATCTGGAAAACTCATAACACCAGCTGCCTTCCCCAATCTGTGAAATAAGCGTGGTGGCTGAAACATTTTTCCCCTTCGTGGTGAAGTTTTTCTTTTAATAGCTGTGGTTAGAAGGCTGCTGACACTATGACTGTATGTGGCTCCTTTTAATTACAATGAATTTCACAATACTTTATCAGGGTAGCATAGGATTAACACTTCTTACAATGATTAATAGTAAAACTTAACAAAAATAACCTTTTTTTTTTTTTTTTTTTATGGGTGGGCTATGGTAAGCGCACGCGCGGTCCTGTCCTTCCGGGGCGATGAAAGGACGGCGCGCGGGCCCATAACCCACCCGTACCCACGTCACCTCGTTTTTGGGCCGACCACCGGAGCAGATGTGACTTGTCATCAGTGGTCGACCCGACGGAATACCCTTTCGGGTAACCTCTCACCTCTCGACGTACTGGGACGTCGGTCGCCATCGCGCGGTCAGCCTCTCTGCGGGTGACGGACAATTCCCCGGTCCGATCACCCGCGGCCTCGGCTAGGGCGGCATTAGGCGCAGATATTCGCGCCTGCGCCGCCCGAGTCACAGTCAGAGATCATCAGTCAGAGACAAAAATAACCTAACCTAAATTTTTTGTTTATGTACATTAGTGGCGTTAATTAACAAAGTTTATTTATTCCTTAATACTTTAAAATATGCGCAATTAACACGGTTAATTAAATTCGTTTTTCAACTTTGATGTTTTTGGTGTTCGAAATTACCTTCTGGTTATTTTCTGAAATACAAACTACAGACTGAAAGGTAAGGAGGTAAGAGGTGAGTAAGTAAAGGTAAGTAAACTGTTGTAATATTGCACTATACTAATTGCCTAAAAACTGTTTAAGGACCACAAAAACTATGACAGGCGATAAGTAATACTAAGTAGAACTAAATCCAATCTCAAGAAAGCGGTCAGCCGACAAATTCAACTCGGCTAGGAAGCATTAAGGAAACTTAAGAGGATCTTCTTATTTCTTTTAGTGTCTGAAAACAAAGGTCTTTAACCAGTGTGTGTTACCAGGGATGACATATTTTTTTTTTATGGGTGGGCTATGGTAGGCGCACACGCGGTCCAATCCGTCCGGGTCGACGAAAGGACGGCGCGCGGGTCCATAACCCACCCGTACCCACGTCGCACTCGTCGTTGGGCCGACCACCGGAGCAGGGTATCTTGTCGACAGTGGTCGGCCCGACGGAATACGCTTTCGGGTACACTTACCTCTCAACGTCCCTGTCTCGGCACGTCGGTCGCCGTTGCGCGGTCAACCTCTCTGCGGGTGACGGACTAAAATCCCCGGTCCGGTCACCCGCGGCCTGGGCTAGGTCGGCATCAGACGCAGGTACTCGCGCCTGCGCCACCCAAGTCGCCGGCGGCGGAACGTGTCACTGAAGAGGAGCTCCTCTCGCGCACGATCCAGCGATGATATACAGTAAAACTTGGTCTCCAAATGTCGGCTTTATAAAAAAGCTCAAACTCGCTCAACGTGTTATGAAGAGCGTTATGCGCCGTATTGGGGCTATGCTTCTATACGTGATAAAATCTGAAATACGACAATCCGCAGAAGAATGGGTGTAATTGATATGGCTCGAAGAATTAGCACGTTGAAATGGCAATAGAAAGGATGCATCGCTCGTAGAAACAACAAACATTGGAGATAAAAGGTTCTGGAATGGCGTCCAAGAATCTAACAACGCAATACTGGACGACCGTCTACGAGATGGACTGAAGATATCTTGAAAATGGCGAGAAAACGGTTGGATACAAGTGGCATAGGACTGTTGCGAGTGGCATTCTCGTAAGACGGCCTATGTCTCATAGTGGACATTTATTTAACATCGACATTGGCTTTAAATAGTGACAAAATACTGCCGACCCATTATAGAACCTCAATGTTTTCAAAGGAAGTGAACTAGATCATATTCTGTAAAATCTCGTCTCAGCCCATACACCTCCCTTTACTGTGCTTGAGCTTCTTCTACAACGGGAGGGAAATTGACCTACTATACCACGTTGGTCAGCCATCTTGCTATAAGTTTTAACATTGAGTTTTCCTTCACATGCAAAGACGGTATCTGCATATTCTATTTCTTAGTCCTCTTTTACGACAGCCGTGGCGAATTGTATTCTTACTCTGTCAACACACCGAAAGGAACAATAACGTCTGTCTCCACATAGAATAAAATAAACTAGTTTATTGCAAATGCTAGTCCTTTACTTTAGATAAACGCGATGCCTATATTTTTATATTATACCGACTAGAAATGACCTCATCGACAATCTTCATCCCAAAAATGTTGGTAAATATTAGCCTTTACTCGTGTTAAACAGTTTATATTATATAAAAGTTCTCAGTTCATGTTTGTCGACCCCAACGGTGTTATGTTGGTTTAGGGTAATGAAACTAAATAAATATGTAGAGCTGTTTTTTTTTTGAAATATCAGTTTTTCTTTAAACTGTAATAGATAGTGTGCTGTGTATTTGTATGACGGCGTAATAATACAATTTACCACTATCTTGCCCATAGGCTTCGTAAGCCCCCTAGCCGAGGCCGCGGGTGACCGGACCGGGGAATTTAGTCCGTCACCCGCAGAGAGGCTGACCGCTCGAGGGCGACCGACGTCCCGGGAGAGGGACGTCGAGAGGTGAGGGGGACAGAATACCTGAAAGGGTATTCTGTCAGGCCGACCACTGACGACAAGTCCCCCTGCTCCGGTGCTCAGAACAACGACGAAGGCGATGTGGGTACGGGTGGGTTATTGGCCCGCGCGCCGTCCTTTCGTCGCTCCGGACGGAGCCGGACGGCGGGTGCACTGACCAAGGGCCACCTTAAAAAAAAAAAAAAAACAGCTCTCACCTGAGAAACGTGAGAAACGTATAACATCTCTAATTTACCTGCCTAGCATGGCCATAAATGGCGATACACCTTGTAGAATGAATTTACCTGGCAAAATTAAATACCTGGAAAAAACAAGCAGAAGACATTATGGGTATGATAAAGGGTCAAACTTTCATTACTTTTTTACGCCTTAATGCCTTTTATAGAAAGGACTCCGCCCGATTTCAAGGTCCAAACACAATGTGTTTATTAATCAAGGAACCACTCAGTATGAAGTTCTTTTGAGAAAGCATAGGTGTTATTAAAAGTATCGTCATCATCATCATCACAGCTCATATACGTCTTACTACTAGGCTCGAGCCTCCTCTGTATTGGGCGGAAAATTGACCTCAGGGTGGGCAATTAACCTAATTTACCACATCTGGTCGGACGGATTGATATAGGGTCTTATTTCGATCTTTCTTTCTCATACATAGTTGTTAGATGCACAAGATATCCTTTAGTCGCCTTTAGGACACCTACGGGCAAAAGCAGGTGTGGTAAATTGTATTCTTACTCCATCACCACATGGTTTAAAATTTACAGTCGATGTTAATGATAAACGAATTAATTTATCAAAGATCGTATACGTGCCACTGCTAACCCTCCTTCAGAAGAGAAGTTGGGCTACTATATCATGCCGATCAGATAGCTTAGTGTAGGGTTCTATTTCTGGTTTACCTTCTTTTGCTTAGATCATCATCGTCATCATCTCATCATCATCATCATTGTAGCTCACACACGTCCCACTGTTTGGCTCAAGCCTCCTCCACAATGGGAGGGAATTTAACCAATATACCGTGCTGGTAAGACATGTTGGTATAGGGTTTTATTTCCCTAGCCGAGGCCGCCGGTGACGTGACCGGGGATTAGTCCGTCACCCGCCGAGAGGCCGAACGCGTGAGGAAAGACCGACGTCCTCTCCGAGGGGGGGACGTCGGTCGATGGGAGGGTACCCCAATAGGGGGTATTCCGTCGGGCCGACCACTGATGTCAAGTAACCCTGCTACGGTGGTCGGCCCAACGAGGAAGGCGACGTGGTTTTCGGGTGGGTTGCGGGAGTTATGTGCTTAAGCCCCTCTGTCGCCCCGGACGGAGTGGTGCGGAGGCGCACTGACCGCAGCACACCCACAAAAAAAAAAAGCGTTTTATTTTGAGTTTTCCTTCTCTTACACAGATCTTATGTGCATATTACATCACTTAGTCGTCTTTTACGACATCCACGGGCAAGATAGGGAGTGGTGAATTGTATTCTTAATCCGTCACCACACGGAAGGTGATCATCTCAACTAATGTATATTCGTCAGTTTTTTAATGTCTACTGTTTAGATCCCGCATGTATGCATGTTCACTATTGCAAAAAATCGATGTATCAATGTCGTATTAGGATATTTTTATATTCCGGCGGAGTTGTGGTGCATGGGAAAACGGTCCCATGACTTCGTCGTAGCCGAGAGACACGTACAGAGTATTGTTTTTAGCTGATAGTAGCGCTGATTAATAAATCGACGTTGAGACCAGCATACCCCATCTATCATAGATGGGCATGTCTTAAAATAGCATTTATCCACACGAAAAAAAAAGGATATTTTACATCGATGTTTTGCCTACCATCTATTAGAAATGTTTGATAATTTTAGCAAATGCTGCGTGACACTATGGTCACCAATGACTTGTTTGTCAAAACTGTTATTTTTAAACTCTATTTCTAAATAATTTGCTGCAGTTAATGTAAGCCTATATTAACTTTGCTAAATAAAAATACTTGATAAATGTAATTTTATTAAAATTATCGATGTTTTTTATACATCTATGTTTGTTTTGAAACATCGATGTATCAATACATCGATATTCCTGCTTTCGATATTTGCATCCCTACCACTGTTGCATAAAGGACTCCGTAAATCTATTCGAATATTATAAAGAGGTAAAATTTGTATGTATGTTTGTAACGAATTGGCTCCGAAACTACTGGACTGAAAGCTATAATATCAGGGATTAACATAGGCTATATTTTATATCGGTATTCCCACGGAACCGGAACTACGCGGGTAAGGCGACTGAAACCGAAGCGAAGCGAGGGCGAGTTGCTAGTAATAAAGATATTCCATAATCGCTACGCTTGGTAGGCAGGTTGATGATTGCAATTTCCCGTCTAACTAAAAACAAAACCACTGCCCTCTACTTGGGTTGTTCCCTTCGCAAGTTTTTATGACTGTCGGGAAATTAAATGGCTGCCTATTGTTTTCTTAATCTATCATCACTCGTGGCTTATATGTTGATATAAATGAAAACATTAAAATAATAAAATATCAATAGATAAATATTTAGTCCCAGCAAATTCTATTTACCACTAAAGCTTGGATTTGGTGCGGTATAATATTTTTCCGGTGCCTACTGCGCTTAAACGTGACTTAGCTTAGATTACCGACTCAAGCCGGTCTTATCCCAGCAAACGCTTTTTGCGAAATGTTATTACTCCACTGTTATCCACTCAGATGATTGCCAGATGGTAAGGAATGATTACTATTTTTTTTTACAAAACTGACCGAGCTGTTTCTAAATTTGTTGTATTTTTCATCAAGTGAAGACAAAACGGATTATAAATTTTTACGTGCTAATTTAGTTTTATGAAATGAAAATTCTCTGCTTATCTTGGTGCGGGTCTATCTTATAAAGATTTTTATAAGCCTAATTGAATATTTAATGTATAAGAGACTATCGTGCTATACAATCTAGCAGTTTTTCCTTTGTAAATAAAATATAAATAAACCCCAAGTTGTTACATACATCCCTAGCCGAGGCTGCGGGTGAATAAACCGGGGATTAGTCCCTCACCCGTAAAGAGACTGCGCGACGGCGACCGACGTCCCGGAAGGGGAGTTACGAAGGGAGGGTACCCGAACGGGTATCCCACCGGGCTGACCACGGACAACAATGAACTAGGTACCAGTGGTCGGTCCAATAACGAGGCGTTAGGAATACGGTGAGTTATGGGGCCACGAGCCGCCCTCGCATCGCCCCGGGCGGAATGGTGGAAAAAAAAGTCTTCACAACTGCTTCGTTTTTATCCTAAAACGTCTATTTCCTATTTTGTAAACATTTAAATTTATATGTATCTACATGTAACTGATGTTAAATCTCATTTAAAAATGTACTTACTGAATTATGAGCGATATAATTATATTGAACATCAAAGGCACAGCTCATGTACACGAACTCGAACCACTCGATGTAAGGAATAGATCTAGAGTTTTATCTAGAATTTTCTTTCACTTGCATATATATCATCTATAATCTATATGTTATAATCCCTTAGTCATCTTTTACAACATCCAGGTGCAAGAAAGATACTGATGAATTGTATTCTTACTCCACCATCACACGGAAAGTTATCTAAACAAATAAATAAAATTGAAGTGTCTGTTTGTAATGTCTAAATTATACATTTTATCCATCCTTATATGGTTATTTACACGTACCTATGCCTAAAAATCCTTTTTCTATCCGTCTCTATGTCTGTTTGTTCCGAGTAATCTTCCAAACGGCTAGACCGCTTTTATTCATATTTCACTAACAGATACTTGTCTATATAAGGAATAATATAGCTTATTTTTCCTCTAAAGCAACTGCTAATTGCGTGGCAAGGCGACTGAAACCGAAACAAAGCGTGGGCGAATTGCTAAATGTTAATCATCATTTCAGCTCATATACATCCCGCTATTGGGCTCGAGCCTCTTCCACACTAGGGAGAAAATTGACCTTAGTACACCATGCTGGTCAGACAGGTTGACGTAGGGTTTTTCGAGTTTTCTTTCTCTTGCATAGATGTTATATGCGTTTTATATTCCGTAGACGTCTTTTACTACATCCACGGGCAAGATAGGGAGTGGTGAATTGTATTCTTACTCCATCACTACACGGGAAAAATGTTAATAAATAAATATAATTATATTCCAAGTAATAATAAAAAGTGTGCTTAAAGATTTAATCAAACACAATATTGTGAGAACTGTGAAAGATTTGAATAAAAGCGTAATGTAATCAAAATTTTACTTAAAATTTTAGACTTATTGCCTTTGTGAAGAGGTCTATTTGATACTTACAAAAATCTTTTTATTATTTATCTAGACGTTCTTCTATTTCGGGTGGTTCAAATTTAATTTTATAATATACTAGCTGACCCAACAGACATTGTTCTGTTCAAATAAAATAAAAGGAATTCTCCTTGAAATCGATCGCAGTGCCACCTAACAAGTCCAATTGTGAATCTAAATCATTCTCGAATCCCCTTGAACACACGCAGAAAAATTTCATCAACATCGGTCCAGCAGTTTACGAGGAGTTCAGTGACATACACACGTATACAAGAATTTTATATATAAAGACCGAACAGACGTTGTTCTGTTCAAATCTAAAAAAAAATGATAAAAGTAATTCTCCCTGAAATTGACAACAGCACCACCTAACGGGTCCAATTGTGAATCTAAACCATTCTCGAATGCCCTGGAACACGCAAAAAAAATTCATCAATATTAGTCCAGCCGTTCGGGAGGAGTTCGGTGACATACACATGTACACAAGAAATTTATATATAAAAACTAGCAGACCCAAGAGATGTTTTGTTCAAATCTAAAAAAATAGTAAAAGGAATTCTCCTTGAAATCCATCGCAGCGCCACCTACTGGTTCCAATTATTATTTTATTCTCATATCCATCTGAATAGCCACAAGAAAACATCATTAACATCGCTCCAACCGTTTAGGAGTTCAATTATAAACACACAAACAGAAGATTTGTATATATAAAGATTACTGAATCATCTTTGCTGAGTGGTGACGGAGTAAGAATACAATTTACTACTCCCCATCTTGCCTGTGGACGTCGTAAAAGACGTCTAAGGGATATATATAATAACTACATAACATCTGTGCAAGAGAAGGAAAACTCGAAATGAAACCCTATACCAACATGTCTGACTAGCATGGTATAGTAGGCCTATTGCCCTCCTAATGGCTCAAGCCCAACAGTGGAACGGGTACGAGCTGACGACATCTTGCCTGTGAATATCGTAAAAAACGACTAAGGCATTATAATATGCATTTAATATCTATGCAATAGAAGCAAAACTTGAAACAGATTCCTATCAAAACACATCTGACCAGCGTAGTAGGTCAATGTCCCTCCCAAAACGAAGGAGACTCGAACACAATAATCGTTCGTGTATGGTCTGAGTTGATGAAATCAGATGTTTGCCGAGTGGTGAGATAGTAAGAATACAATTTACAACCCCCCATTTCGCCTGAACGAATTCAAGATAAATTATGCACATTAATAACATCAGCACAAGTTTCTGAAGGTGTTTGGTGGATTTTGGTGATGTTTTTAGTTCCATCGAACCTCATTGCACGCATCTACATTGCCTTCACTTTTGTAGCGAAAGACAGCGGCCTTACAAAGACGCATACGCGAGAGTATTACTAACCATCAGGTAAAAAATTAGATATCCTTATTGCGTGAGGAAAGACCGACGTCCTATCCCCGAGGGGACGTCGGTCGAGGAGAAGGGTACTCCTCAAGGGGTATTCCGTCGGACCGATCACTGACGATAAGTTACCCTGCTCCGGTGGTCGGTCTAACGACGAAGGCGACGTGTCACGGGTGGGTTATGGGTGTGCGTGCTTACGCCCCTCTGTCACCCCGGACGGAGTAGAGCGAGGAGTGAGCCGACCGTAAACCACCCCCCAAAAAGAAGGTAAAGATGTAGATGTTTTTTCAAAAGAAAGAAAACTCGAAATAAAATCCTGTACAAGCATAGTATAGGAGGTCAATTCCCTTCTTATTGGAGAGGAGGCTCGATCCCAGTAGTGGGACGTATATCAGCTGAGCTTTTAAATAAATAATTTAAAAAAATTAATTAATCGTCAATACAAGTAAAAATTGACTATATACTACATACATAACGACGAAAAATCAGAGTGCGAGATTATTAACTGCGGACCAATTCTTACAGGGCTATTGGTACTGCAAATTCTAAAATTTATTTTCAAATTCAAATTCAAATCCTTTATTATGCATAAACCCCACGGGGGCACTTACATATGGTCACTTTTTTACATTTTACCTTACATTACTACCGGATCGGAACGCGACCACACTGAGAAGATCCGGCAAGAAACTCAGTGAGCTTGTCTTCTTTTTTATTCATTTACTATTTTTTTTTAAATAAGATAATATACCACAACATGTCTATTAATAGCTCCAGTGTGATGCCTTTCGAACCATCATACAATAGAATTATTAAATATAACGAAAAAGTACCATGGCTGGACCAGATCCCGCAAGCGGCACCCGATCACGAGTTAACCACTAGAGCAGCCATCACTCCCCTCAACCACAATGGAGTGACCCGCTCCTCGTAGCTACCGCAAGCAGACCCTTCAGTGAGCATGACCAATACCATGTGCCACAAACATAAAACACAGATTAAATAACAAATTCGTTTGGCAAAACACGCTACGCTTTACAATTATAGTAACAACAACAGAATAAACATGTATGTAACACCTTTTGAAATAAGGAGAAAATGCCTGAATGAGGAGCTGCTCATAACCATTACTTAATAGTAAGCTTTGCATGTGGTCACGGAATAAAACTTAGTTTTATACTACCTTGCACGCAATTGTGGCAAGATATCACTAACAGATATAAGCAGCACAATTATAATATCTATTAAAAAGGAAACTAGAAACAAAACTATATGCCAAACTTACTAACGGGAAGTATTTCATTTGCCTGCCATTTTTTTTTTTAAAGCCTGGGCTTGGGAAATATCTTATTCGGAATTGTATTCAGTGTGATTTTAACTCAAAAGACACCCGTTATACGTCATCATCATCATCACAGCTTATATACGTCCCACTGTTGGGCTCAAGCTTCACAGCAGGAAGGAAATTGACCTACTATACCAAGCTGGTCATACCTACATGTTGATATAGGGTTTTATTTAGGGTTTTCCTTCTCTTGCCTATACAAGAGAACATCTACATGTTATATGCATATTATATCCCTTAGTTGTCTCTTACGACACCCACGGGTAAGAAGGGGGTGGTGAATTATATTCTTATTCCATCATCACACAGTGAGCGGCATATATAGCTAAATACAAAAATCATTAGTAATATATTTTAAAAGTCAAGCCTTATTTTTTTTTTTGGGGGTGGGTTACGGTCGGCGCGCTCTTCGCACCATTCCGTCCGGGGTGACAGAGGGGCGTTAAGCACGCACACCCACCCGTGACACGTCGCCTTCGTCGTTGGACCGACCACCGGAGCAGGGTGACTTAACGTCAGTGGTCGTTCCGATGGTATACCCCTTGAAGAGTACCCACTCCTCGACCGAGGTACGGGCAGGACGTCGATCAGTAAAGTCAATCCTAAACAAAATGGATTTGTATGGCAACAATAAAAATATTTTTCATATTGAAGACGTATGACAATAAGACACTTATCCGAACATATTTGGAGGCTTTTGTGTACTCTAAACATATCCCATTGTGATATGAATTGTGTAGACAAATAATTCTTATTGTATACTGTCCTATTTTACTAAAACGTATCAATATCAAAGTAAAGTGTATCTCCTAATCCTATTGTACGAGTTTGATATAAAGTAACAAAGAAAAAGCCTGTAGCTATTTTAACTTGGGTAGGTAATCTGTATGTTTTGTAACTAAATCAATTAATTAGTGATCATGTTTGTTCTTTTGTATTAGTACCCGTATAAATGAGCTTAGCTCAGTATTTTTTGTTTTGCTAAATAGTTTTTTTTTTGGAAAATATTTTAGATAATAATAGCGAGGGAACGAACTAGAACTATCTGATGAGTTTTCTAAATGAGCTATTTTTATTATTAATGGTAGTGGTGATCTTCATATTTTAATTATATTCTTTTAAATGGTCTGAAAATATTAATAAAATAAAATTATCTATATATGAAACTGCTAGGTCGATTTATTGCCCTTGAAATGTCCTGCACGCTTAAGTTTGATGGCAATCATTGGAACTGTTGTTGAGATTTTGAATGTATAGAAATTTACAAAAAACGCTCATTTAAAGATATTAGATTGTTACCAGTTGTATTCAGTTTTTCTTGAGTATGTGCAAGAACATTAAAAAATTTAGACCGCATACATGGCGTATTAATCTAAGTTGAACGTCTTATATCAAATCGTGATTGATACGCTGAAAAACTAATTGTACGGTCCCCAATAGGTGATAAGTGATGTAAGTTGAATCCGCCAATTGTAAATTTATAAAGTCCGTCATTTCAAAGTGCGAGTTATTGCTATATTTATAAAAATAAAACAAGATAAAGTCAATTTATATAATCTATTACACTTTTAACACAAAATGAGACTATATACATTCAGAATTTCGCTCAAAATCACGACGAGACAATAAAAATAAAACTTACAAACTCTAATAAAATTACAACAGCGTGAAATCACCTACATATATAATCGCACAGTACATCAAAACATAGGATAGATAGCTCAAAGGGAAGCCACGGAACTGTAATATTGCTAGATTATTAAAAGATTTAAAGGTTATTTTATCATTTTCATCATTTCAGCCTTTTTTTTGGACTATGATCAACATACACGGCGTGCGCTCCATTTGGGGTGACGGAAGGGCGGCGTGCAGCCCCATAACCCACCGTATCTCCTCTCCTTCGCCATCGGACCAACCACCGGTACCAAGTTCCTTGTCCTCCGTGGCCGGCCCGGCATCATTTCAGCCTAAAGATTATTTAAACCTTTTATTTTCCCCTCAGGAATGCATGCATTGCCTGAATACTCTACTACTATATGGGCAGCAGCTATAGCTTATAACACCAACTTCGATCGCCAATATGCTAGCCCAGCGTGGCGATTCTCGCGGTGATTCTAGATCTTTAAAAGAAAACATTAGAACCTGGTAACTCTGTGATGGCTCTTTGATAGATTTGAAAGATTTCTATTTTTTTTATTTAATTTTTACAGAACCACCATTTCATCCCATTTATATACGTCCCACTATTGGGCTCAGGCTTCCTTTACGAGATTTTATGTCAAGTTTTCTTTCTCTTACACAGATTTTATCTGCATATTATATCCCTTAGTCGTTTTATATGACACCCACGGGCAAGATAGAGGGTGGTGAATTGTATTCTTACTCCGTCACCTCACGGATTTCTTGGTTGTTTTACTGAATAGCGTTTGCTAAATGAGCTAGTTAATGAGTTAGTTTAGGAGTGGTAGGACCACACTGTCGACAGTTATCTGTCTACAGCCGCGGGCCGGTCCGTCCGGGGCAGTACCATGCTCTCGCAGAAAATCGACGTCTGAGTAGTAGCAATTTGTTACTGCGCTTCGTTCGGTGAGCGAGAGAGCCGGAAGCCCAACTTTCTGAGGGTGATTGCGTGTGGAGGGTTTTGGTGGTGCCCTTGGTATCACCGAGCCTCAATGCACACATTCACACTCCCTTCGCTTTCTTCGCGGTAGGCAACGGCCTTGTAAAGGTCCATGAGCGGCAGCAACACTTACCATCAGGTGTACTGTTTGCTCGTTTGCCACCGTTTGCAATAAAAAAAAAAAAAAAAAAAAAAAGTTAAATTTGTTTAACGTTCCTTCTTGTCGTTGCCTGTAATTTCAGAACTAAATTATATTCGCATAGTTTAATTTAGTGTGCTACATATTTTTATCCTCTTGAAAGCTATGATATGCCAAGTGATGTGCTGTTGCAGCTATCGTAATGTAGTTAAAAATGACTGATTAGCCCGTTTTGCTTTATAGGAAGAAATTGGAATGTTTTCAACAGCTTATACCTATTTATATCTTAACAATTTAAATTGTGTTGAAAATTTTACAGATATTAATTCAAATTCAATTTTTTTATTATTCATAAACTCCGAGACGGCACTTACATATTGTCAGGTTTACATTTTCAAAAAAAATATACCACCACCGGATCGGAACGCGATCGCTACTGAGAAGATCCGGCAAGAAACTCAGCGGGCTTGTCTATTATTTTTAATTATTTTTTTTTCTTCTTACGAGATATACAATTGGGTACAAGTTTTGTAAGAACTAGCTCCATTGTGGTGCCCTTCGAACCGCAAGACACTTAATATAATTCAAACGATTATGGCTGAACCAGATCCCACAAGTGGTACCCGATCACGAGTTAACTACTAGAGCAGCCATCACTCCCCTCAACCAATATGGAGGGAAGGGAGAGACCCGCTCCACGCAGCTACTGCAAGTAGATCCATCTGTGAGCATGACCAACACCATAATATGTTACAAACGATGAAAATACAAAATTTCGTTAGGCAAAACACGCTACACTTTACAATAAAAATTAAAAAGTACATTTACAAATAGTATATTTAAAATAACAAGGAAATTGATGAATGAGGAGCTGCTCACAACCAATAATTAATCACAATAATAATTAACACTATTTAAAAATAAAATAAAAAGTATACATTACTTTGCGTGTGATGATTAAGTAAGAATACAATTCACCACCTCCTATCGGGTAAGTATGGTAGAAGACAACTAAGGTATTAAATATGCATAGGTATAATATCCAAGTAAGAGAAGAAAACTCAAAATAAAACCCTATATCAACCCGTCTGATCAGCGTGGTATAGTAGCTCAATCTTCCTCGTCGAACTCTCGAGCCCAACAGTGTAACATATATGAACTATGATGATATACTGTGAATTGACATGATATATCATTATCATTTAAGCCTACCGCTGTCCACTGCAACGCCACAGAATGCGGTCTTATGCCGCCTGCATCCAACGACGACCAGCAACTTTCACACGATCGTCGGTCCAACTATTGTGGGGACATCCTACACTGCGTCGTCCAATACGTGGTCGCCATTCGAGAACCCTTCTTCCTCAGCGGTTGTCGGTTCGTCGAGCGATGTGCCCTGCTCATTGCCACTGCAGTGTGCTTATTCTTCATGCTATGTCGTTTACACCCGTTCACCCGTCCTTCTGCGGATTGCCGTACTTCGGATTCTATCTCGCAGAGATGTCCAGAGCATAGCGCGCTCCATAGCACGCTGAGCGACTTTGAGCTTGGTTAAGAGGCCTACATTTATTTATATATATATATATATATATATATATATATATATATATATATATATATATATATATATATATATATATATATATATATATATATATATATACATCGATCTGCTGATTCTCAAGATTGCCAAACAAAATTATCATAACAGTTAATATATATATAAATACCTATAGTATCCAACATTGTGTTTAAAACGTGTCTAGACATATCTTGTACTCATTATTCTATTCAGATATTCTGATTTAGATAAAACCACAGAGATTTATTTTCGATCAAAGGAATTCACGTAGAATAATAAGTAAGTCTTTTGTTTTAATCAAAGTCCATTACATTTACAATGTTCAACTTCTGAAGCTTATTTACAGGTAATATGATTTTACTCATGAAGTATCATCCATCATCAAGTCATCATCCTTCTTTGCCTAGGGGATTGTAAACCTCAATTATAAGTTTTAAGAAGATAACCTCACTTCAGAATAAGCAAACCTTGAAATAAAACTCATTGCTAATCAATGAGTCCAGCGTGGTCCAATAAATACACTTTTCTCATATGAGAGATCGTTCTGAATTCTAATACCAAACCGTTATCTATTCAACTTCCTTTTGCTTCATAATCTATATACTTCCCACTACTGACCTCGCGCTTTCACCACAATCCTTTTTTCTTCTTGGATTGATTTGAATTGCGTATTATATTCCTTATAATAGTTATCTTATTTTAAGGCTAACCTCAATTACTCTTCTGCCAGTGAATACAATCGTACGTCACCACTAGCCATCCGTTTTACCACTTAATAAAAGCTTAACATGTTGGAGTGCACTAAACTGTTTTTTTTTTCATTTTAATTGTTTTTTCCCGCTAATAGCGTTAACTAAAGTGAAATATAATACGTCCAGGCGTTTATCCTGTCAATTCCTCAAAAATATCGGCGTTTCAACAACCGCGATTAATGCTCGACTAACCTGACGACGCCTTCACGCTCACTCAGATTGAGGCACACACAGCCAATCCACGATTATGCCTCTGCCATCGGGGACAGAAATAGTGTAGAACTAAGATCATAAACGTAGAAGAACCTACCTTTGTCAGCAACCCAAGAGGTCTGCAGTCCACAAGGTTGCCCTGGGGACAAGACGTTTAACTTTATCGGGTTGGGAGCCGCGTCGAGCCGAGTTGAGTAAAATTATCATTGCTATCTACGGCTAACAACTAAGTCACACAAAAAAGAAATATCTTTTCAAGAACCCTCTTGAGCTTTTACAACTTGATAGTCATCCTACGTCGTTGCAATTATTGATACAAAACAAATATAATTAAAATAACTAATATTTATGTAGTTAAAATACCGTTGTGATAACAGCGAGGACCGATTAAATGTAATGCTAATGTAATGTAGTCATCAAATACTCGTTAACCGAGTAAACGCCATTTAGGATTCGGATGTTTGTAAATTTCATAATGCGTCCCATGACAGGAGTCGTCACATAAATCTTTTTTTGTTACACTACGTAAAATGCATTTACGCATCTCCAAAATTTAGATAAAATTAAATTTAGATATGCATATCCCGTAGCTAGTGAAACCTACAGGTTTCACCAGCTGCCACATCGCCGTCTATCTCTCAGAAGTCAGGCACGCTACAGGTAGAGGATTCGATCCCGGTCAATGTTTCTAGTCCCGGGATTTCGGGATTATCTACAGTTAATCCCGGGATTGTATTGGTAATAGAAAGTGGTAATAAAAAGACAGTATAACACATCAAAATCAACTCCTTATTTTAAATCTTTAGTTAAATCTTCAAAAAACAAAGCAATATTATACTTTCTTCTGTTAAAATAAACAACAAACTAATTATAAACTAAATTCTGTAAATAATTTATAAAATAGTTTCATAATTGCCTAGTTTTTTTTTTATTTTACAATAAACTTAAAAAACTCAGCTTTTTAAAACTTGTTTAGTTATACTATATGCTAAAGAGATCAATGTTCATAGGTACTCAAATTTTAAATTAAATAGACGAGAAACTTTATAAATTACTTATTTAATCCATGAAAATAAAATCTAAGGAATAAAAACGCATCCAACGTCTCATCCGAAAGCATACTTCTGAATTTGTTGCACAAATATGAGCTATCCGCTTTATCGACTAAAAAATTACTCCACACTGACGAAACATCTTCATCTTTTTTTTTTGTTTGACATAAAAACGTTCTTTAAATAGTGACATTATTTACTTCTTAAACCTAAACAAAAACATTTAAGTTTATGCACAACATATGAGAGCAACATAAACACTCGTTGTTTTTCATCTATATTTATTCAGACATTAATGCATTGTTGTTTTTTTTTTTTTAATATATTCACTGATTATCACCAATTAATAAAAGAATATCAATACTTACACGACGAGAAGCGGATATTTTACACACTTTTACACATAACCCGGCACCGGTCGTTAGCAAAAACAAATGAAATCCGCTGTGTAAACAAAATAGCCATCAAAACCTCAAATGAAATTGAGTGCGTTTCGCACATTTTTATTGACTTACATAAAAAATATTTGAATCCCGAAAATCCCGGGATTCATTGAATTTAATCCCGAAAATTTCGGGACCAAAATACGACCGGGATCCCGGGATCACGGGACCCGGGATCCCGGGATCGAATCCTCTAGCTATAGGTTATCATATCAAATTCACCTCATTTCTCGCGTACATTGCATCATGAAGGAGAACCTCAATGAGAGGAAGTATGTGAAGAGAAAATAAGTGCATTACATATGATATATATAGAACTAGTAAATGCCCTCAGTTTCACCCACGTATTTCTAGTTCACATGGGAAAACTGGGACAGTCTATGTTACTCGCTGACAATGTAGCCTTCCATTGCTGAACTTAAAATTGAATGGTTTGGGCATAAAAGGGTAATAAAATAAAAAACAAACTAAGAATCATATTCAAAATATTAGTGAAGACGTTATTTACAATAACGTCTAGTTTTAAAAATACAATGTACGTCAAGACACGTGTAAGATACTTTGGATGAAATTTAACCGTAAACTAGCAACAATCAATTGCCACTAGATAAAGTCATAAAATCAAGGTTTAAATGTAATTTTATTTAAGAATACAATTTATCACTCTCCCTCTTGTAAAAGACGACTAAGGGATGTAATATGCAGATAACAGATTCCTGCAAGAAAAGAAAAACTCAAAACCCTGTTATGCCAACTCGTCCAACCAGCGTGGTATAGTAAGTCAAATTCCCTTAAAGGAGTTAGCCCGAGCCCAACAATGGGCACGTACCTTATAGCCTGAGATATATATGTTTATTTTTCTTCATTAAAGAAGAACATGGTCTTCAAATAGGCGCATGAAACATTGAAATGGATGCAATTTTATGGATACTATTTGTTATAAAATCACATTTGAAAAATAGTATGTGAGTAGATATATTCTTTCAAATTACTATTATTCCAATTAGTTATATACTGGAACTAAAATATATAAGTTACAGCGCAGATTAAAGTTACAGAAATAAAGAAACTGATCGGTTTCTTTGATTCGGTAATTTGATAACGTTTTCTTGTGACGAGACCAGACGCGCCAGACATGGAGGAACATAAATGTGAAAAAATATAGATGGCACTGTTCCAAAGAAAAGCAACCCTCACGGCGATGTTTATTTTTGTGTCTGGAGCCCTTCGGATTTATCTGACTGAACAAATATATGTTTGTAATATTAAGTAACATATTCACAATCTGGCATGATAATCTAATTTAAACATGTTCAATTCTTACCTCCATTTCTCACCTGGTCTCTCTAAAACGGCAGACTAACCAACTTCACAAGTATTCTGGCATACAATGTACATACGACTAATATAAGCCTTACATTTTTTTCTTTAGAAAATAAATTATGTCTCGCCCGTCTTGGTATATTAGTATTTTTTATTATTACCAGATGACCCGCGCAACTTCATTCGTTTGCTTTATATAATAGAGAGAGAGAGAGTGGGTCGTAGGCACCTATAATGAGATACCTGACGGGAGCTCTCAAAAGGAATACGTCAATACAAGGAATATGGGAGGACCACACTGTCGACAGTTTTCTGTCTACAGCCGCAGGCTGATGCATTCGGGACCACACTCTCGCTGAAAATCCACGTTTGAGTAGGAGCAATTTGTTACTGTACTTTGTTCAATTAGTGAGAGGGCTGGAAGCCCAACTTTCTGAGTGAGCTTGCGTGTGTTGGGTTTTAGTGATGACTTTAATATCAGTGAACCTCATTGTACGTATTGTATTCACACTCCCTTGATTTTCTTCACGATATGCAGCAACCTAGCAAAAGTCGGCAATATAATTTACCATCAGGTGTTTTGTTTCCTCATTTACTACCAACCGCAATAAAAAAAAAAATTTATCGATAGTGTCTTTGAAAAAAAAATACAAACTTTACCTCTTTATAATATTTGTACAGAAAGCCATCAACATGTCAAACGAGTTATATGTCATAAATAAGTTATACGTTAAACTTATATTATGTAAGTTTATCTACCAAGTTTGCTTTACGTCAATGTAATAACTGACGTTTATTATATTTAGCGTTCAAGTTAATTATGTTTACATTTGTGAATCATTATAAGTATATTAAATACATCCATATTTTGCTGGCACTTGGCCGATAGGTTCTCTGTGTGGTGACGAAGTAAGAATACAATTCACCACCCTCTTTCTTGTCCGTGGGTGTTGTGAAAGACGACTAAGGGATATAAATTGCGCTTAATAACTATGAAAGAGAATTAAAGCCTCCTCCATAATAGAAGGGAAATTGACCACCCACTAAATCATTTGTCTTTTAGAACACCTACGGGCAAGATATGCGGTCAATTGTATTCTTACTCCTTCACCACACGGAGAAACAACAGACAATAACAATGCATGGCACCCCTGATAGATAGAAACAACTGTGGATTTTCACTGAATATTTGTAAGAATCCCCGTATAATGACGAATTAAGAATACAATGTGTCAACTCCCCTTACATTTCCATGTCATAAAAATCGGTTGAGGGATTACTAGAAGAATTAGCAGGAGAGAAAGCAAAGTAAGTTCTTGTCTTTCAGAATCACTTTCAGGAAACAGACAGTGATATTCTGTCACAACACGGATTTTTTTTATTGCCGATGGTGGCAAACGAGCAAGCAGCACACCTGATGGTAAGTGACGCTGCCGCACATGGACCTTTGCAATACCAAGGGCACAGCCAGGCCGTTGCCTACCGTGAAGAAAATGCTCTTCTTAAACCTCGTTTAAAGAAGAACATGTCATAGCGCTCGGGCAACACAGCAGTAGCTAGTTCATTCCAGAGCCTGCATGTACGTGGGAGAAATGATCGCTGGAAACGTACAGTTGAAGACCATAACGTTTCCAGATGAAATGGATGTACCCTGCTGCGGTGTCAAGTGGTAGTGTTACATAACGTCCTTTACCTCTTGGTATATTTACAGAATAAGAACTAAATGGTGTAATCATCATCACCCTGCTCTTATGACAAATACTTGGGATCCACTCAATATTTACTCTTCTTTGTTAGTACATACTGCAAAATTTTTCACAATAGTTCCATGACACCACACAGCATAAGAACCAAGTACCATATATAGTAAACAGTATACTATAATAGTCTACGCATTATAATATATTTACTGGTATAGGCATTCAACTGCAAAGGCTCTAGATTCGTATCCTGACTCGGACGTTAGAAGTATTTTTGTGCTATTCAACAATTTTCCTTAAGAAATTCTTCAACATATTCTCAATTGCATATTTTGAGTCTGAAACTGTGTCCACATGACAATAATAAGGTACAATCTATTATGCAGGAGTAAAGCGTAACCACATAAGCGGGTCAGACTTTTAAAAGAAATTGCATTATATGCTATGCTAACTAGCAGAACATTTATAAAACAGGCAATACTAAGTTTTTCAACTTAAAACTAGTGTTACGTGGATTATAAATATTCTGTTAGAAAGATTTCGGTTTAGTTACTGTTACTTCTACTCAATACTGATCAGAAAATAGTCATCATTGTCATCATCATGGCTCTTATACGTCCCACTATTCGATACTCCTCAAATATTGGAATATCTACTCTTTTGGAAATTGGAATAATACCTTGCATACTTGTTATAGGCACTAAATATCCCTTAATCGTCTTTCACGAGACCCACGGTCAAGAGAGGCGGTGATGAATTGTAATTTTACTCCATCACCATACGGAAAACTTTATATTTTATTAACATTGCTATCAAGAAAGCAAATGAAAAAAATGGCTACATTATTATACTATGATATAGCCAACGCGTTGGGTCACGTCCAACGCCCAATAATATAGGATAATTCGTTTCGTCCTTCCTCGAATAAGTTATATACCTTTTTAAAAAAAATAAACTTAAAAGGTTCCTTATTAGGTTTAAAAGGGACCCCTTGTAGTTTATAGCGTTTTAGGCAATCACGTACACTTTTTTATAGTACAACTAAAATACGTGACGAGGTCATTTTGGTTCCGAAATATACCCTTAAACATCCTTGTGGATTTTATTTTTTATAGGATTGTAATTTGCTACTCTCGATAAAACTTTTCTTTCAATTTATAAATTATTATGTATACGTGCTATCTAATGAACAAATATAATATAAACATTTAGTAATTTTAGTAGTTTTGCACATTTTTTTCCTTGTAAAGCCGGAACACGAATACAATTCGAATTTGAATTGGAATAATAATGCAATAATATAATAGGACTTGCCTACAATAATTGAGATATAAATCGATTTTACGAAATAAATGAGTATGAGTATGGGTATCATAAAAGACAACTGAGTATAATATGCAGATAATATTGGTGCAAGTAAAGAATTGTAGATCAATATATTTCCTACAGTGGAAGAGGTCTAAGCTGAATAGTAATAAAGGCCAGTTTGAAATGGGTATTCTATTAGAACTTGTAGTAAGACGCTGTGTGAAGGCAGCCACTAATACCAACCCTTACATTTCTCCTGTCTTAAAATAAGACTTGCAGAATTACATAGACCTTTTGGCAAATTCATCTGAAGCCGTCTGGTTAACAATCACGTTCTCAATGCTCGTTCAGATCAGGCAGGCAGCCAAAAATAAAACTATTGTCTAAACTTTTGCTATATCATCATCCATCGTCATCATCGCAGCCCACATACATCCCACTGTTCTGGCTCGGGCCTCCTCCAAAATGGGAGGGCATTTGACCTACTATACCATGCTGGTCACACATGTTGATATAGGGTTTCATTTCGGGTTTTCCTTC
Source organism: Lymantria dispar (assembly GCA_032191425.1). NCBI lineage: Eukaryota > Metazoa > Arthropoda > Insecta > Lepidoptera > Erebidae > Lymantria > Lymantria dispar. The sequence continues at coordinate 20,617,387 of CM063452.1, read as the reverse complement.
TCTTGCACAGATGTTGTGTGCATATTATGTCCCATAGTGATCCCTTACGACATCCACGGGCAAGATAGGGAGTGGTGAATTGTACTCTTACACCATTGCCAAATGAACAGCTAGATGTAACAAATTAAATTATTATTATTTATCATATATCTCAGCTCACATGAGTTCCACTGATGGGCTCGAGTTTCCTCCACAATGGGAGGGAAATTGACCTATTATACCGCGCTGGTCTGACATATTGGTATAGGGTTTTATGACGAGTTTTCTTTTACTGGCATACATGTTATCTGCATAACATATCGCGTATTCGAGCTTTATGACACCAACTAGTAAGAGAGGAGGTTTTTAAATTGTATTCTTACTCTATCACTACATAGAAAATTGACATGTACTGAAATAAAATGGTACGATGGACTAAAATTTCATTGTATCATCCATTTTCTTTCTCATAGATTTCTTAATCGCGAGTGTAATAGAAAGCGAATTTGGCGGGTAATAGCGAGAGAATGCAAATTCGAAAGGATATCGGGACTGGGTTGTATAAATTAGTTAATTTAACATGCCACTATTGTGTACGGTCCTTCAGGTGGGGAAATTAAGCTATACAAAAATGACCAGGTGGGTTGGCTGTTTTATTTCGAGTATAGCTTCTATTTCTATGTGGTGACACAATAAGGATACAATTCATCACCGACTAATGTATATAATATAAAGATAACTATATAACATAAGGAAAATTTTAAATAAAACCAGCAGCAATCCATTTGACCAGTCCGTATAATTAGATCAATTTATCTAATATTATGACGGGACCTCGCGCCATATAGTGGGACCTATGTATATGAGCAAGAATGATCAGTGTACATCCTTTAATAGAATTTAATGATACTCATGGGATAGAAAGATGATGAAAATGGCATACTTAACGGCCATCATACTGACTGATGAGATTTAATGCCTTCTATTTGATGCTTTATCGATTCAAAACGTTTCTAACTTCTAAACACGGCAACTCACATTAAGTATTCAGCAATCGACTTTCGCCGATACTTTTGCTTTATTTTGAAGGTTTATTGCTGAAGTGAAATTACTTTTGCCCTAGTAAAGTATCCTGCTAGGTTACAAAATCGAGGTTCAAAGAAAATTCGAATGGAAATGCAATTTAAAGAAAATGGAACAAAGAAGTACATCTATATTTTTTTTAGAGTATAACAACCGTATTTCCTTAGTATGTAGATATTTTATTTCCCTTGAATGTTTATTTTATATTACAGAACACTATTGAGAAAAATTGTGACGTAAAATAATGCAAAGGTTTTCTGAAGTGTTTTTTGGCCGTGTTGGTCATAGAGCCGGGCTGGTCACAGTGATGTACTAGCCATTGATATCAAGGAATCGGTACTAATGGTCGGCTCAACGGCGATGAGGAGGTACTCCATCATCCATCACGCGCGCCATGCAAAAGAATAAAAAAGGGTGTTTGCTCATAATCGCCTTTTGTTGATGAATTAAGAAGTCTTTTTCCGTCGATCATATATATATATAAACTCATTTGCAAAAAAAAACGGGCACCTAAGCAATGAACCATTTCAAATGTTAATATTTCTTTGTTTGATAATTATAGGTAGTTTTATCCACACAATTTGCTAAATTAATAAGAAAATAATCGTTTTCATCAGTATTTCATAAAATTTAGATACAATTTATGGGAAATAATGCTAAACCTCGCTAGTAGTGTATATTCGCTAGTAGTGCATATGCTCATGAAGTAAAAATAAAAAAGTTTTTTTGTTTGTTTTTCTTTAATAAAGTAAAAGCAGATAAATGTTTAGTATCGAGTGTGACCCCCTCTAGCTAAAATCACAGCTTGAATTCGTCTGGGCATGCTAGCGAGTATATCCCGGATACTTGCTTGCGGAATACGTTCCCACTCCGCAGTAATCACATTCTTCAGCTCTCTGATGGTCTGCGGAGCCGGGTGTACTGATCTCACACGCCGTTTCAGAACGTCCCAGACATGCTCTATGGGATTGAGGTCGGGACTTCGAGCTGGCCAATCCAAACGACGAATGCCGACCTCTTGCACATACGCATCAACATCGCGGGATCGGTGGGCGCGAGCATTGTCGTCCATAAAAATCGAGTCTTCACCTAGAGCGGCCAATGCGGGTTGTGCATGAGAAATTAGAACTTCCGTTATGTATCGATGCCCAGTCAGTGAGCCGTTTTCAATGAAGACTAACTCTGTACGATCCATTGAATTTATTCCTGCCCAAAACATAATAGAGCCCCACCATAAGGTGTGATTTCTTCGAAACATGCCTCTGCAAAGCGTTCTCCTTGTCTTCTTAGCACTCGCCGACGTCGATCTTCACCGAACAGAGATATCCTGGCTTCATCAGAGAACAAAACCCTATTCCAATCGTCTTGAGTCCATGATTCACAATTTCTAGCGAACCTAAGCCTGTGAACTCTGTGCTCACGGAGTAATTTGGGGCCGCGGGCCGGGCGGTGACTGCGTATATTGGCAGCGAGAAGCCTCCTCCTGACCGTCCATAGACTAATATGCACATTTCTTACTTCTTGGAGGTTGTTCTTAAGATCCACATACGAAGATTTGCGATTTCTCAATGCGCGACTCACAAGAAAACGATCATCCCGTGGTTGGGTACATGGTTTTCTTCCAGAACCAGGCCTTCTCTCGACGGAACCAGTCTCCTGATATCGCTGCCAGGTCCTTTGGACTGTCGAGCGACTAACATTTAGCCTCCTAGCCACGAAACATTGGCTGCAACCCTCTTCAAGCAGTGCGATAATTTTGGTAGCTTTTACCACTTTATCTACCATTTTTGATACAGCCAAACAGCATTAAATAAAGCTTTGACAGTCAAGGATATGAAATTAATCGATAAAAATTGAATAAAAGTTATGAAAGTCGATGTTAACTTCTGGAACTTCGCGCCAAAAATGTAGGATAAAAAGGGGTTTTCTGTAAAAATGAACATCAAATGAAAAATTTAATTTAGAACGTACTTTTTTAAATACCACAGCATTTTTAAAACCGGCCAGTAACGTGTACAAACGATTGAAACCTTTTTGGTATTGTATCTTTTTAAATATGAATGAAAATCAAAACCGCCCGTTTTTTTTGCAAATGAGTTTATATATATATATATATATATATAATTTTCCGTGTTATGACGGAATAAGAATACTATTTATCCATTTCACCTGGAAACGTTATGGTCTTCAACTGTACGTTTCCAGCGATCATTTCTCCCACGTACATGCAGACTTTGGAATGAACTACCTGCTGCTGTTTCCCGAGCGCTATGACATGTCCTTCTTTAAACGAGGTTTAAGAAGAGCATTTTCTTCACGGTAGGCAACGGCCTGGCTGTGCTCCTGGTATTGCAAAGGTCCATGTACGGCAGGTATCGCTTACCATCAGGTGTGCTGCTTGCTCGTTTGCCACCATCGGCAATAAAAAAAATCCGTGTTGTGACAGAATATCACTGTCTGTTTTCTGAAAGTGATTCTGAAAGACAAGAACTTACTTTGCTTTCTTCTCAAGCAGACGAAAACACCGTAACAGAAGTTTTTATGCCATTACTGGAAATGAAATTATTACCAAACCGTCTGGCTAGCGAGGTTTAGTACGTCAATTTTCTTCTTTTGATGTTGGCTTGTACATTACAAGCTTGAGATGCATGTAATCTGAGATGGTATTTGGATTTTCATGTGCTTGAAATTGTAGGTAAAATATTTTATTTATGGGAAAGTTACGAATGATATCTCAGGTGAATGTATGGTTATCACCATTCTCTTACTATCGTAAGAGTCGACGATGCACACTAAAATCTACTTCCAAATTATAATCAACGATCCTATGGATGTTCAGTGTTGGACTTGGACCTTATTCAAGAATCGTGTCGTAATTTCTAGTCTTGACTTGGCTATTATAGTTGGTGATGCCGATAAGTTTCCGAAGACAGTTTCCTGCTAATTCTTCTAGTAATCCCTCAACTGATTTTTATGACATGGAAATGTAAGGGGAGTTGACACATTGTATTCTTAATTCGTCATTATACGGGGATTCTTACAAATATTCAGTGAAAATCCACAGTTGTTTCTATCTATCATGGGTGCCATGCATTGTTATTGTCTGTTGTTTCTCCGTGTCGTGAAGGAGCTGTGCCGTGTTTAATATGAAATATAGTAGTAGGACAGTAGGACAGACCGAATGTCAGGTCAGATAGGTTGGCATAGGGTTTTTTGTTTTCTCTTTTTATATCTCTTATCCTATTTTTTCCGTGTGGTGACGGAGTAAGAATACAATTCACCACCCCCTATCTTACCCGTGGGTGATCGTACGAGACGAATAAGGGATATAAAACGCATATATCATCTATGCGAGAGAAGGAAAACTCGAAATAAAACCCTATACCAACACGTCTGACCAGCGTGGTATAGTAGGTCAAGTACCCTTCCATTATGGAGGAGGCCCGAGCCCAACATTGGGACATATATGGGCTGAGATGATGATGATGATGATCCTATTTTACGGTATCCACGGGCTAGATATGGCGTGGTGAATTCTATTGTTCCCTTTTCAACAAACTGATGGTGATGATTTTTATTAATGTGTATTTTTAATTATTCTCTTTTGCATGTGGTGACGGAGTAAGAATACAGTTCATCACCTCTTTTATCCATGGGTGTCGTAAAAGACGATTACGGAATTAACAAAAGGAAACTTGAAGTGAAACCCTATACTAAGAAGTCTGACCAGCGTGGTATACTAGGTTAATGTCTCTACTTGAGCCTCCTTGAGGACTGGCGCCCAGAAATGTAATGTTTTCATTAATAAACTAATATCGCCAATTATTTCGCAACAATCATTTTTTTATTTTTCACGTCATGTTTTTATATACTTAAATAACTACAATTGAATAAAATTATTTCAAGATAAAATGTAGTGAATTAATCAAACATAGTGATTGAAACGTTCAATTACTTTTTAATATTCGCATGCCTCCATACCCAAAGGGTTAGGTAGAAATGTAACGCACCCACATTTAAGTCATATAACTTTTAGATCTACGTATTAGGGTCTAACCACAAACCAAAATATAGTCAGTCGGGTTAAATTATTGCTATCTATTGGCCAATGTTTCTAACAATTTGTTTGTTACTTACAATATAATCACAGAATAGGATACCTTAATAATATTATTTCTGAATTAGTTAATAATAATACAAAATACTTTCCTAGCTTTCAAATTTAGATTATCAATGTTAGTCGCGTACCTATTGATCTCCTGGGGGCCTCAGCGTCACGTCCTGTCAACGGAATTGGGAATAACAGACCTGTCGCTGCCGACCATCATCTCCAAGATGCTCGGCAGCGACAGCTGTTGGTCGTCGAGGGCCTCCTTCTGTGAGGCTGTCATGACAAGGAAGGAGGCCGCGAACCGGGCACGCGAGGCGCTTGCGTCCGCTGACTCGCTCCGCCGGCGACGACTAGGGAGGAGGAGACGCCGCTATGCGCTCCTCCACCCACCGCCCTGAATGATGACAGGATGTGGCCAGACGGCCAAGCGTTGGGATGTCGGCGATAAAATGTTATCAGACAATCTCTCCGGCACCCCATAAAAGCGCGGAAGGGGCCGCTGTGGTTTTAGTGGGTATTTCGGTCACTTCTGTGGCCGGCGAGTCCCACACACACTCCCCTGTCTGTACTAACCGGTGGGGGATAGTGCGTACTGCGTACCCATTGACGCTGATCAGGTTGGTGTATTATTGAATTTGATTTTTCTTCTTCTTTCTATCAGCTTAATCAAGTCACATTGTTGGGCTCGGGCCACCTCCACAATGGGAGGGAATTTGACCTACTATACCATGCTGGTCAGACATGTTGATATAGGATTTCATTTCGAGATTTCCTTCTCTAGCACAGATGTTATGTGCGTTTTATATCCCATAGTCGTCTTTGCGCGGCAACAACGCTTACCATCGGGTGAACTGTTTGCTCGTTTGCCACTGTTGACAATAATAATATCTCGGACCCAATAGGGGGACAAAAATAATTTGAAATGGTACCGGTGGTCAATTCAAATAACAATGGGAAGGTAATAAGACAGATTATAGGGCCGACGTTGCCCTTCCAACGTTCCGATAAAACTGACGCGTCCAAATCAAGAAAAGGTCGAGACAGCATATTATATAGTTTCTTTTGATGAAATACGGAAATCCGCAGAAGAACAGGTGAAACCGACATAGCACGAATTAGCACACTGAAGTGGCAATGGGCAGGCCACATCGCTCGACGAACCGACAACCGTTGGGGAAGTTAGGTTCTCGGGTGGCAACCACGTATTGAGCGACGCAGTGTAGGACGCCCCTCACTAGGTGGACCAACGACCTGGTGATTTATGGGCGTCGTTGAATACAGGCGACACAGGACCGCACACTGTGGCGCATGATGAGGGAGCAGTGGACGGCGATAGAATGAAATGGTGACGAAATACTTTAGCTGTCTCATAAAACAATCGTACACAAGTAAAATTTAAAATTTTGAATAACCTCCAACACAAACTAAAATAATAAAAAAAGTATTACATTTTCGATATCAATTAATTGCCATATAACGATTATACTGGCACGCGTGAAGCACTTAATCAAGTAATCATACACCATTACATCATTTTGTGAAAGAGCTGATACTCTTACACTTCTGGACCGATGTTAACCAAACATAGCTAAAAACTACCGCAAGGAAACTGGCTTTCAAATAAAAAAACCGTATCGATATGAGTCCATCCGTTTACCACAGACAGAGACACATACAGACAGACAGACATCGACGTCAAACTTATAGAACCCCCTTTTTAAAAATAAGTTGTTGACATTTATGTGTATTCTTATCAGTCCTTAGATAGATGAAATAATATACTCACAAAAGATCTCCAGGTATCGTCTATTATTTATGTCGACATAGTAAAGTCGGATAGTTAATTTCACTTTATCGTCGAAAAGATCCATGGAGCACCATTCAACGACAGTTCATTTACATAAAGTGTCGTTTTAGTGTGAAAGTGAAAGACGTAACTATTTGTAAGACACAAAATTTCAAAACAGTAGAAAATTGGACTGAATGTTTACAGTTTTACCTGAATAATAGATTGTTTTACTTACGAGTTTACTTGCTTAGAATTGGATATGTATAATCCTCGAAAAAATTAATTATTATATTTATTCATAATTCGTCCCCGTAGAGTTATGGTATAAGAATAAAATGATTGTTAGCCATTACGTATAATGGCGAATTAGAATTCAGTCTCTCACCCGCCATTTTTTCCGTTGATATCAATTAAATCATATAACCCTATAATAGTGGTAGGACCACACTGTTGGCAGTTGTTTGTCTACAGCCGCGGGCCGGTCCGATCGGGGTAGTACCACACTGAGCAGAAAATCGACGTCTGAGTAGTAGCAATTTGTTACTGCGCTTCATACGGTGAGCGAGAGAGCCAGAAGCCTAACTTTGTGTGTGTGTGTTTTTAGAAGGTTCGTCCTAATCAGTGGGAGATACATGAATTATTAAAAAAAAATGAGTACTTTACATCGTTCTAGTGATACCTCAGACGATTTATATGCCTCTCACGGGTAAGTAAGGGCGTCCCGACACGTGAATTCCCTGCGTTAAAAATAACGTGCACAAGTTTTTATTATAATCCCTAGGCAACATATTACCGGGGTAAAAGAATCCAATGTTTTAATCCAAGAGATTGTCTAGCTATGTGTTAATTTTCATCCAAAGCTGTTCAACGATTCTCGCGTGATTAAGTAACAAATATCCGAACATCTTCACAAGCTTTCACATTTATCATCATCATTTCAGCTCATAAACTGTTGGGCTCGAGCCTCCTCCATGATAGGATTTTATTTCGAGTTTTCCTTCTCTTGCATAGATGTTGTAGATGCGTATTGTATCCCTTAGTCGTCTTTTACGATATCCAGGGGCAAGACAGGGAGTGGTGAATTGTATTCTTATTTTGTTACCACACGGAGCACATTGACATTTATAATATTAGTAAAATTATAGCTGAAAGAAAAGCAGATGTGCATGCTCAGTTTTATCTACATCAGCATATCTCTAAAGGATAAAGTACAAATCCATTTGACACGTTTGTGAGTGGGCGACAAGAATAACTTCAAATGTAATAGCGAAGAACAGATATTTGAAAAGGTTTGCGATTTATATCTAGAAAAAAGCGATAGCGCAATGGATAACCATAAAGTTTACACATAGAAAATAACATACCATTTTCATAAAAAGTGCTCTTTGTTTTAATGACTTAGTATCAGAAATATGAATTGCATTAATTAACGATTCATCTAATATCGTCTCATGTCAGCTCATATATGTCCCACTGTTGGTCTCGGGCCACCACTTTGGGAGGGAAGGTAACATAGGGTTTTGTTTCGAGTTTTCTTTCGCCACCACACGGTGACAATGGCCACGATGTTTCTGAATCATCGATGTTTCAGTAAAAAAACATCGATGTTTGCCATTTTTCGAGCCAGAAACCAAAGAGAATCATAGAGCCTGGATGTATTTATTTAGTGCCCTAAGCTATAGTGTAGTGATGTGCGCAATACACTAGGCGCTATTAAGTTTAATATAACAAATACTCACTTGAACTCACTTACCCACAGAACTCACAAGTTGTAACACGTAATTTTGTAATATACTAGATTTAAACTTATTTGGGACTTTTATTTGGCACCAGTGTATCCTCTAAAGATACAATATTGGTGGCCCATGAGGGGAAAATTAGAAATCCGCGCAAATTCCAAGAAATACAAAAATTTTCAAGACATTAAAAATGACTAAGTTCGTCAAGACGGTTGACCACTTCCGAATCGGATTACTTCAAAGGTTGGAGCTTTGCAGTGGACTAAAGCCACGGGTTCCAGACGAAGATACACTAATTCCAGAGCAATTCAGAAGCTAAGTTCGAGCAGTAATACAGCAAAAGTATTACATCGACATCTGCATCAAAAAGATAAGCGTCTTCCTACAATCACAATATTAATCCTAATCATCCAATATACATCGTATACCTTATATACTATTCTTAATTACAACTAATTTGTTTAAACAGGGATTTTGTGGTAAGTCATAACGGTAAACGTCCCAATTCTTGCAAAAAATTCGTACAAAATCAGATTATTTTCTACCCACTTTTTTTTTTATTATTAATTTTCTGTGGCGATTTAAGAAAATTAACGAACAAATTTCAAAGACAGTCTATTATTTCTCAGAAATATAAGCGTCTTGCTATAAAATAAAGGTAAATAATACATTATAAAGAGAAATCTTGCTAATCTGTGCATGAATCATAGATTTAACTATCGATAATTTATTTATTTATCGATAATATTTCTGTTAAGTTACATTCTTTTCCACTATTTTATCATTTTAAACAGCATATAAGCAGTATATTGCACTCATATTTTTGGATTATAGGCCTTGAGAAGATAAATTATTAATAACAATTCAATAGAAACAAACTATTGAACTGCAACAACGAGCTCCTCAGACGTGTAGCACGCCAGCCCCAGTCTTCCAACTAGCAGGTGACACCGAGGGGAGTGACGTGAGTTTATTTAATCATTTTTATTTGTCCTTTTTTATAATTAATATAAAACCAATTAGCTAGATAAGTGCTTAACTTAAATTACACTATGGCTGAAGAGCGTTATAAAGAGTTATTTGCTAAAAGAACGTCAGCCAAGGGACAAATTACAAGATTTAAAAATTATTTAAATAGTATTTCTAAAGAAAAGGAATTAAGTGACATTCAGTTAACAATGTTGAATTTAAAGCTTGCCAAATTTGAATCATTATCAGTTAAAGTAGATGATTTGCAGAGTGAAATAGAGGTTTTAAGTGCCGCAAATATGGACAATGAGCTTAATGAACGTGATAATATGGAAAAAGACATCATAATGAGCATTGCTACGGCAAAGAATTTAATTGTAAAGTTTTCTAAATGTAACGAATATGAACAAAGACGACAGTCTTTGCAAAATACTTATCTCTGTGTAGATGATGCTCATCTTAATGTTGATATAGGTCTTAAACTTCCTCAGATACAAATAGCACAATTTAGTGGTGAAGATTTTCGCTGGTTAGAATTTAGAGACTCGTTTGAAAGTTTAATTCATAAAAATGAGCGCATTCCAAACATTAATAAATTTCATTACTTGAATTCATATTTACAAGGTGACGCTGCTAGGGTTATTTCAAATCTCGAGGTATCTGCCAACAATTATCCTGAGGCTTGGCAGTTACTATGCGGTCGATACAATAACAAAAGAATGTTAATTAAACATCACTTAAGTTCTCTATTCACTATCAAGCCACTTTCACATGAATCGGAGCGATCATTGAGATCTATAGAAGATCACGTGACAAAAAACCTACGCGCCTTATCCAGTTTGGGTCAGCCAACTGATAAATGGGATGTATTAATTGTATTTATGCTCTCTAAAATCCTAGATACCCATACGTTACTAAAGTGGGAAGAACATCGTAGTAGGGAGTCAGATGAAGCACCCACATTGCTTCAATTTTTTAAATTTCTCACTGATCGGGCTAATGTTCTCGAATCTCTTGGTCGTAATAATAATTATGACCATCATAACGCAAGGTCAAGGTCATTGATGCAATCACAAACTAATTATAATAAAACCACTTATTCTAAGCCAGTTGAAAATAAAAATGTTAAATCTTTTACGAGCACTAGTAATTATAAAAATCTAATAAAATTCAAAATACATTTTGTATGTATAATTTGTAATGGACGTCATCGAATATATGATTGTCCTACCTTTAAGGCCAAGGGTATTAATGAAAGAATGACAGACGTAGAAAAGTATAAATAATGTATTAATTGTCTTAGGCAGTTATTGTTAGCGAATGTCGCATGGGACCATGTCGAATACATGGCTGCTCAGAAAGACACAATAGTTTACTGCATCGTCCGTCATCAACGTCAACCCTTGTCGATGTTATTGAGCCACCTAATTTAATGGTCAATCATTCTAATAAAGAAACAAGTCAAGTTCTATTATCCACCGCCATGATTGAAGTCTCGAATCCATTTGGTTCGCAAAAGATCAAAGTTCGTGCACTCTTAGATTGTGGTAGCTAATCATCTTTTATTACTGAATCACTAAAAAATAAATTATCATTGAAAACTCAACCTATTGAGGCTTTTGTGGTTGAGGGTGATGTGTATTCCGTAGAACGGGTAATTAAACACCGAAAACCACTGTCCACAGCTTTATATATTGTCTAATGTACACTTTACAATGTAATCGTAGTGGATACACAATGAATGACATGAACTTCGCGTCACCGAGGTAAGCGGACTAACTTCACTCGATCGCTGCGCCGGCGGCGGTATGCAACCACCTGTTGCATTGCTAGTGACGGGAGCAAAGTGCAGCCATACACGACATCGACGAATGTATTATTGTTTTATATAAAAATATATATTGTAAATAAACTTAATCTTAGGGATATGTGTATGTGTAATATATAATATATATTTATGTATTTGTGTATATATGCGTGTGTGTATGAATATGTATGTGAATATGTATGTGGGTGGCCTACACTTTAAATATCATTGGAATAGGCAATTTAGTCAATAATAAAACTACTGAAATCTGTACTATAAAAGTGCAATCTTTATGCACTAAATTTAATGTCAGTTTACAATGTTTTGTTTTACCACAGCTAAGAGGTCAGTTACCAAGACTTCCATTCGATATAAGTCTACTCAAATTGCCTGACAATATTCAGTTAGCTGATCCTATTCTTCATCAACCAGCTCCAGTAGAAGTGTTAATAGAAGCAGATATATTTTGGGATATATTGGTAGGTAATTGTTTATCATTAGAAATGAAAGGTACTAAATTAATTAATTCTCAATTCGGTTGATTGGTATCGGGTCCTATACCTTTTCCGTCTAAATTTACACATTGTAACAATGCGATATTGTCTCAATCCGATAGTGGAAATATTAAGAAACTGTTAACAAAAATTTGGGACATAGAGAATGTTCCCATAAAAAATAGTATGAGTGTAAATGATCTTGAATGTGAATGGCATTACCTTACAAACACAACGAGAGAAAATAGTGGTAGATTTTGTGTGAAATTACCGTTGAAAGACTCTGCTGATTGTTTAGGTGAAACTTTTGATTTAGCTAAGGCACGTTTTATTAATTTAGAAAAACGATTCAAGAGAAATCCTAATTTAAAGATAGAATACAGTAAATTTATTAACGAATATACTGAAGCAGGTCATCTGTCAGTGTCTAAGCATTTTATTCATAGCTCAACTCCACATTACTATCTCTGTCATCACGCAGTGTATAAACAGGAGAGCGAATCAACAAAACTTCGTGTTGTGTTTGATGGTTCGGCAGCCTCCTCTTCTGGGTATGGATTGAATGATATTTTAATGGTCGGACCAAATATCCAGGATTCCCTGTTCTCTATTTTAATACGTGCCAGGCAATATAAGTACTTACTTACAGGTGACATAGAAAAAATGTACCGTCAAGTATTAGTTGATAAAGATGATAGGCCTTTACAACTTATTTTGTGGAGGGACAATGAGTCTCAGCCCCTTCAAAAATTAATGTGAAATACAGTTACTTACGGTACGGCCAGTGCTAGCTACTTAAGTACACGCTGTCTTTCGCAGGTAGGCAGCGAACAAGATGACAAACTTATTAAAACTATTATTCAAAGGGATTTCTACATTGACGATTTGATAGCGGGGTCCAATGATCCGCGACAATTAATGTACATACACAAGGCTGTATCAAATGCGTTAGCTTCAGGTTGTTTTAACTTAAGAAAATTAAAAACTAATTGTCCGTCTATTTTTAAGAATACCTTAATTAATAATCAAGATAGTTTAACATTTAGTGAATCCTCTAGTACGCTAGGACTTGGTTGGGATCCTACTAATGATACACTACATTTCCCTGTAAAGGGGTTTTCATATGATGGTTCCAGTATAACGAAGAGAGTATTCTGTGGATATAATAATATCCAATGCCTTTAAAATATTTGATCCATTAGGTATTTTGAGCCCAATAGTTGTGAAATCTAAAATTCTGTTAAATCTAAAACCTATTAAAAATAAAAGCAAAATAGCATCACTATCTCCATTTTTCGATGAAAATAAATTAATTCGTGTAGGCGGTCGTATCAGCGCGTCTACACAACCTTATGATCAGAAGCACCCAATCTTACTTCACGCTTCACATAGGTTAACCAAACTATATTTTGAAAGAGAGCATATTAAAAACTTGCATGATGGTCCACAGCTGTTACTAGCGACAGTAAGAGAGACAATATGGCCAATCAATGGTCGTTATCTTGCTAGACGAGTAGTCAATAACTGCCTGCGCTGCAGACGTTTGCAAGGCAAAACAATGCAACCTAAAATGGGTGACCTACCACGGCAACGCGTAAATGCAGACTATCCCTTTTTATCGGTTGGCTTGGACTTCGCTGGTCCCTTTAGTATAGTAGATCGGAAGGGTCGTGGAAGTCGCTTGATAAAAATTTATTTGTGTCTTTTTATATGTTTATGCTATAAATGTTTACACTTAGAAGCTGTTAGCGGTCTATCTAAGGATCTGTTTATTATGATACTTAGGCGTTTTATTACGCGTCGTGGAAAATCCGTAGAAATATTTTGCGACAACGGAGGTAATTTTGTGGCTGGTGCTAAGGAAGTAGAAACATTTCTCCAGGAAGCTCACAAACCTCTGTCTGACTTTGCAAGTCAACAATCGATTAAATTTAATTTCATACCAGCTTATTCACCTCACTTCGGTGGCATTTGGGAGGCCGGGGAAAAATCGGCAAAATTTCACATAAGACGCGTTATTGGCAACAGCCATCTTACATTTGAAGAAATCTCTACCTTGTTTGCACAAGTGGAAGCAATTTTGAATAGTTGTCCTTTGTGCCCACTCTCTTTCTCTCCTACCGATCTCCTCCCTTTATCCCCAGAACATTTTATAATTGGTAGACCACTAACTGCTACACCGATACCGAACTTGGAACAAATTAAGGAAAGCCAGTTGCAACGTTATATGCGCGTCGAGAAAATAAGGCAGCACTTCTGGCAAAAGTGGCAGAAAGAATACTTATGTGAGCTACAGCAGAGGACTAAATGGAAGACGAATAAGGCAAGCTTGAAGGTTGGAGACATGGTCCTATTAGCAGATCCTAATGCACCACCTCTTACTTGGAGACTGGGCCGTGTTCTACACTTAATCCCTGGAAAGGATGGATTAGTCCGGGTGGCTGACATTTTAACTAGCAAAGGATGCGTACGCCGTTCCTTGGTGCGGCTCTGCAAACTTCCGACAGCAGAAGAACTTTAAAGATTGGAAAGTTGACTTTCCAATGGGCGGGAAGATGTTCGAACCAGAAACCAAAGAGAATCATAGAGCCTGGATGTATTTATTTAGTGCCCTAAGCTATAGTGTAGTGATGTGCGTAATACACTAGGCGCTATTAAGTTTAATATAACAAATACTCACTTGAACTCACTTACCCACAGAACTCACAAGTTGTAACACGTAATTTTGTAATATACTAGATTTAAACTTATTTGGGACTTTTATTTGGCACCAGTGTATTCTCTAAAGATGCCATCGATGTTCATTATTGCGAAATATGTTATTTTCTAAATTTCTACGATGTTTTAACTTCAATGTTTGGCCGGACAGATGTCCGGCAAAAATGTATGGTCATTTAAGCAAAACTTGCGTGACAGTTTATTTACCAGAGTAAATGACTTATGTATGTACGTTTTTGTAAAAATTGTTATTTTTAAACTCTATTTCTAAATAGGTAACTTTATGCAGTTAAACTTGTAATAACATTACTAAATAGAGGAGTATAATAGTATTTGTTAAATATAACTTTGTTTCCTCTACTCTACATCTCTCTTGTTCTAAAGACTCACCTATTCAATGATAATATTGTTACAGATAATAAATATAGCTTGCATTTTAAAATTAAAGTTGTTTGCACGATCGTTAGAAGAATATCGATGTTTCGATACATCGATATTTTTCGGCCGATGTTCTTTGTACATCAATGTTTGTTTTGAAACATCGATATATCGATACATCGATGTTTTTGGTTTCGATATTCGCATCCCTAAAAATATGACAAGTGTGGGACAAAAAATAGTTCTAACTCTCAATTCAACTTACTATCCTCAATATGCCCATAGAGCTCAAGCCTCCTCTACATTGAGAGCTTCCAAGAGTTAAATTGGCCTAGTTAGTACACCACGCTGGTTAGACGCGTTATATAGTGTTTCATTTCGAATTTTCCTTCTTTGGTCTATGCCAAAGAAGGAAAACTCTGCTGCTCTGAAGAAAAGCACCTACCTAGTCTGCCTAGCCTTAGTTGTCGTTTACGATACTCAAAAAAAGAGAGAGTCAATTATATTCCTACTGCGTCACCGCACAGAAAATTCAACTTTTACTAGAGTTGAAACCATTTTGCCATTCCCATCTAACATCTTTGAAGTTATTACTATTATGTTATTGTGAAATAACATTTTTATTCAGTTGCCCATGTCATGGCAACATCCCTAAACATTTTTCTTTTGTAACGAAAATAAAAATAGTCCTTTGATTGAAATTGACAAGGGTCCCCGCAAAGTACAGAATTTATCAAAGTTCTATTAAAGAATTTATAGCTGTAATTTGTTTGAAGCCTACTGGAGGCAATGATAAGGATAGTATATAAAAAGTTAATCGCGTAATAGTTAACTCTCTCTTAATTCAGGTGGATCAGCAATCGAAGTTATAAGTTTCATAGGCGAGCTACTGGCCCTTCACGTGGTACTTGCTCCTTCAGCTAATTTTAACGGCTTTCATGGGACAGTAAGTGTAGTGTCATAGTATTCTTATTCCGTCATCTTACGCAATTATAACGAGATTTATAACATGTGAGTAATGATATTATTCGTGTAATTACGGGGTAAGAAGACAATTTATCACCCCTCTCTTGCCCATAGGTGTCGTAAAAAAACGATTAAGGGATTTATGCAAGTAACATTGATAACAGATAACATCAAGAAAGAAAACCAGATTTAAAACCCTATTCTAACACGTCTGACCTGCATGGTATAGTAGGTCATTGTGGAGGAGGCCCGAGAGCGGTAATAGGACTTAGATTGACATGATGATGGTTTGATAATAAGATAGTATGAGATTTTAAGGCATCTTTTCAATTTCTCATGGGATTCATCAAAATGAGATAAAGCTGTAGTGATTTATCACCAATATAATAAACGGCAGCACTGTTCTAAAGATTTCCTAATGTAGCCAGTAATTTCGCTCCAAAATATCCAATCCGCTATTGCAAGCATTGCGATTAGCATTATGTCCTTTCGCGAAAAGGATTATATTCAACGGTGGACTTCAATAGACTAATTATTGGATGGATAAACGGATAGATTTAGTATTCGTGGTGGCTACTAAAGGTCCCCTGTAATAGAAGGCATTTTATTATTTAATTCGGCGTTTTTTAATATAATATAGAACCAACGAATCATAAAAACTTACAGATAAATCGTGTAACTACATATATCGAGAATCAAAGATTATCTCGTCTAATTTATAAAACAATATAGCAAAATAATGGATAGAAAAAGAATTATCATCAATCTTTTATCTTTCCAGTCTACTGACAATAGTCACTTCACGGGAATAGCAAATTAACGATGTTGGTCGGTGAACTAACAAACTGTCAACTGCCTGTGCCCTATCGTGATTATTCGATTCGATAAGTTCAGTACACGTGAGCAAAGTTTCACCAACATTTCTTAAATGAATAATATTTGATACCTGTATGAATTGTACAAATAATATAGTTGATGTGCGTATAATATGAAATTAGTCAAATAAGAAAACGATATAACTAAAAGCAATATTTTTTTTTTCAAATAGAATCATTTTCTTTTTCTACTGGTAATAAATGTGTATCACAATGTGGGTCAAAAATGAATAACTAATTCTGTAGCGCGGGAATTCCCAAAGTGTGTTCCGCGGCACCTAGAGGTTCCGTAGAATAGTTATTCCGCCAAAATTAAATAGCTTTTAATTTTAATAATTTGTCCGTGAAATAAACCCACGGTTACACATAATTCTATTAATTTAAAAGAGCGCAAAATTAGTGATGAGAAGAACTCATTACTGTTATGTAGGTAGATAGCAAGAATTAGGCCTGAACTATGGCACAGAACCATTCATGACTTGATATAATTTGATATGGGGTTCCATAAAATAAAAGGTATTCGATTGGGGTTTCGTTTTCATTAAAATTTAGGAACCCGCTGTAGCGTGTAGATACAAATCTCTGTAATAACGATGACTTGTTGGACGTGAGACATTCTAGTCCACCCGTGACCATGAATGCCGTACATTCTTCGAAACTTCGGCAAATCAAAAACTAAACACCCGCCATATAATCCGTAAAACTAGTTTTATTTATAATTTGTATTACTCGCGTAAACATCAGAAATCACTATTAAAAACATTTCAAGAAAAGGCAAACTGTAAATAAAACCTTATGTTCGTGTTCTTTTTTTTTTTTTTATTGCCAACGGTGGCAAACGAGCAAGCAGCACACCTGATGGTAAGTGAAACTGCTGCACATGGACCTTTGCAATACCAGGGGCACAGCTAGGCCGCTGCCTACCGTGAAGGAAATACTCTTCTTAAACCTCGTTTAAAGAAGGACATGTCATAGCGCTCGGGAAACACAGCAGCAGGTAGTTCATTCCAGAGCTTGCACGTACGTGGGAGAAATGATCGCTGGAAACGTACAGTTGAAGACCATAACGTTTCCAGGTGAAATGGATGAACCCTGCTACGATGTCGAGTGGTACGTTGGTAGAATGGTGACGGTGGTACCAAGTCAAACAGTTCCTCGGAGCACTCCCCGTGAAAGAGTCGGTAGAGTACACAGAGTGACCCAAAGTCTCTCCGCTGCTCCAGCGACTCCAATCTGTCCGTAAGATTGGGATCCTCGACGATTCGAACAGCCCGTCTTTGCAGGGAGTCAAGTGGGTCTAGCTGATATTTGGGCGCACCTGCCCAGAGATGAGAGCAGTACTCCACATGAGGACGAACTTGTGCTTTGTATAGCACAAGACGCTGTCTCGGTGTGAAGTACCGCCTGGCTCTGTTCAGGACACCCAACTTTTTGCTTGCCAATTTGGCTTTGTCCTCCAAATGACTCCCAAACTGGACTTTGCTCGATATTTTGACGCCGAGAATCCCAATACTCTCCTGATAACAGTTTTTTTTAATTACATCGTCTTCTCGGCTCAAGCTTCCTTCCCATTAGGAGGGAAAATGACCTCACTATACCATGCTGGTTGGTATAGATCTTTTGTTTTCGAGTTTTGCTTCTCTACTATAAATGCTATATGCGTATCATATCCCTTAGTCGTCTTTAACAACATTCACAGGCAAGATAGGAAGTGGTGAAATGTATTCGTATTCTATCACCACACGAACAAAAATTTTAAATACAATACAATAGGAATGAATTATGTATCCAACCTAATGTAATTTAGATTTTTAACTGCACTGTAATTGTAATAGTGTATAAAAAGTTTATTTAGGTGGGCCACCTGCACCAAATCCTTGTCTTGGTCCCCATAACTACAGTCTTTAAATATATGGTGAACCAAAGGAATCAATATTCACCATGATCACGAATCATAAACGTCCCACTAATAGGCCTGCTCCACAATAAGGGACGAATTGACCTAATATGTCAATCTGGTCAGACGCGGAGGCATAGAACCTTATTTCGGGTTTTCTTGCTTGTCCAAGGGATATAATATTATAGCGCTTATATTTCATGTATATTATATCTCCTAGCCATCTCTTACGACACCCACGGACAAGATAAGGGGTCTTGAATTGTATTCTTACTCCGTTATCACACGGACAATCCTTACTATCCTTACTAATATTATAAATGCGAAAGTAACTCTGTCTGTCTGTCTGTCTGTCTTTTTGTCTGTCTGTCTGTCTGTTACGCTTTCACGTCTAAACCACTGAACAGATTTTAATGAAATTTGGTACAGAGATGTACTAAAGCCTGAGAAAGGACATAGGCTACTTTTTATCCCGAATAAATTAGTATAAGGGGCTGAAATAGGGGATGACATTTTGTATGGAAATTTGTCATTTTCGAAGATAGAAACATGGATCTTTGTATTTAGGCACTTGATAATAAGTAAATAAATATTCGTTCTAGCGTTTTGGAAATTTCACTTACATGGGGATGAAATACAACCCCTAAAACACCAAAAAGCATACAGCCGAAACCACTGGGTCTAGAAACTTATTTTTTTTTACACCGTCGTATTTCTTGGGGTACACGAGTACTTTTTTTTTTTATGGGTGGGCTATGGTAAGCACACGCGTAGTCCAGTCCGGGGCGATGAAAGGACGGCGCGCGGGCCCATAACCCACCCGTACCCACGTCACCTCGTTGTTGGGCCGACCACCGGAGCAGATGTGACTTGTCGTCAGTGGTCGGCCTGACGGAATACCCTTTCGGGTAACCTCACCTCTCGACGTCCTGGAACGTCGGTCGCCGTCGCGCGGTCAGCCTCTCTGCGGGTGACGGACAATTCCCCGGTCCGATCACCCGCGGCCTCGGCTAGGGCGGCATTAGGCGCAGATACTCGCGCCTGCGCCGCTCGAGTCGCCGGCGGTGGAACGTGTCGGCGAATAGGAGCTCTACTCGCACACGATCCGCCGCCTCCTTCCTTGAGATTACGGCCTCACAGAAGGCGGCGACCGCGTCCCAGTTCCTGACGCTGACGAGCATCTCCCTGGCGATGGTCGGCAGCGCCAGGTCGGCACCGATAATTGCGACGAGTTCACGGCGATCACCCTCCCATGCAGCACACTCCTCGAGCGTGTGCTGCGCCGTGTCCTCGTCGCAACTGCAGTGGTGGCAGGACGGTGTGCTCTCCCTCCTGACAATCTTGTGCAGGTACTTCCCGAAGCAACCGTGCCCCGTCAGCACCTGCACCAGTCGGAAGGAAAGCACCCCGTGCGTCCGCTCCAACCACTCCATCAGCACCGGCCAGCAGAAAATGGGGACGGTCCTGACACCGTAGCGAGGACTCTCCAGCCGGACTGCCCAACGGGCAATGACTTCTCGGCGGGCGTCGACCCGCCAGGCGGCGATCTCTTTGATGGAGACCATGCCGCCGCGGGCGCGCGTCTCCGACACCCGCCGATAAATGTCGGCGAGCATCTCCGCCTTCAGGTCCCACGGGGGAGTTCCGGCCAGGAGGCACGCTGCCTCCGTCGCCACCGTGCGGTAAGGGGTACACGAGTACTAGCAAAAATTTTTGAATAATCACCCCCTTAAGGGGGTGAAAAGCGATAACCTTTCACGTCTAATTCATTGAACCGATTTTGATGAAATTTGGTACAGAGGTGGACTAAAGCCTGAGAAAGGACATAGGCTACTTTTTATCGCGAAAAAAAAAATGGGTATAAGGGGTGGAAATAGGGGATGACATTTTGTATGGAAATTCGTCATTTTCAATTATACAACAATGAATCTTTGTATTAAGGCACTTGATAATAAATAAATAAATATTTGTTCTAGCGTTTTGAAAATTTCCCTTACATGGGGATGAAATTCAACCCCTAAAAGACCAAAAAGCATACAACCGAAACCACTGGGCCTAGGAACGTATTTTTTTTATACTGTCACTTACACTTTTTTACACTGTTTTCTTGGGGTACCCCAAGAAAAACGACCCCCCCAATATAGTAAAAAAAATAGAATAGAATTGTAAAAAAAAAATAGAATAGAATTTGGCTTAATCGACGAGAGTCGAATT
Source organism: Lymantria dispar (assembly GCA_032191425.1). Classification (NCBI taxonomy): domain Eukaryota; kingdom Metazoa; phylum Arthropoda; class Insecta; order Lepidoptera; family Erebidae; genus Lymantria; species Lymantria dispar. The sequence continues at coordinate 20,596,368 of CM063452.1, read as the reverse complement.
CATTTAGTTTAAAAAAATCCACCAAATTTGATTCCAATCGTGCGCTATTGTCCAGTATCAAGTCAAGTACCAAATTTGCTCAAATTCGAACTGCGATTGGATTTAGCATTGGAATCGAGATTCAAGAGTAGGCAGGCACACTGTTCTGTCACGGTAGGCGGCAGTTACCACTTATTATTCAGTGGGCTCATTGCTCGTCTGCTACCAAATAACAATAAAAAAATATGGCAGTCGCTTAAACTCTATTTTTGTTTTTAAATAAATTGAGGATTTTATCGGGCTTGTATTTGATTTCTCGACACTTCGTAATCACTCCTGGTTCTGCCGAATGAAGCCGTAAAACATTTTTATTTTAAATGTGTATTTCTTCACTGTATTTCTCGCGAACTTGACAAGGGTGACACATACTCTCGCTTTCGTAATTCTTACTAATATTATAAATGTGAAAGTAAGTTTGTTTGTTTGTTACGCTTTCACGCTTAAACCACTGAACCGATATTATAGCGTTCCATTAGTGAAAGAATTTTTGAAATCGGTCCAGCCGTTTTGAAGATTACCCGGAACAAACAGACGGACAGACAGACAAAAAAAATATAAAGTGTATTTTAGGCATATGTATAGTACAAATAACCGCGTGAGCATGAAAAAAGCCTATTATTTTGACATTACAAACAGACACACCAATTTTGTTTATTTTTATAGATATGAATGTTTAAACTTTAAACACATATTATTCAAAACTATTTGATGAGCAATTAAAATATTTCCTTATTTTTTTTTTTTTTTTGGGGACCTGTCCGGGGATTAGTCCGTCACCCGCCGAGAGACCCGACCGCAGCCCACCCAAAAAAAAAAAAAAAAAAATATCCCTATAATACAAAAGTTTAAATTCTATAGTATATCTTTACAACATACACTGTTCTCCAGTTTTTATAAATGGCTTTTTCTTATCAACCTAATTAGTTCTCACTGTTGGGTCTAGACTGCCGCCATTGGACGGCAAACCGCTTGCAAAATGGCTTAGTATAGGATTTTGTTATCTCGCAATTATTATCTCGCAATGGACAAGAATACGACGCTTGTACGAAAGTAAGAAACTGTAATTAAGACAGTCATTATATTTTTAATTCGTCACCACACGGACATATTATTTATTTATTTATTATTTAGTTTTTTTTCTGTTATGGTCGGCGAACTCCTCGCTCCACTCCGTTCGGGGCGACAGAGGAGCGTAAGCACGCACACCCGTAACCTACCCGTATGACACGTCACCTTCGTCGTTGGGTCGACCACCGGTGCAGAGTTCCTTAACTTCAGTAGTTGACCCGACAGAATACCCCTAGGGTAGTACCCTCCGCGCCGACCGCAGCCCAACCCAAAAAAAAAAAAAAAAAAAAGGGTAGTACCCTCTCCCGTCGACGTCCCCTGCCGGGACGCCGAACGCCGTCGCGAGGCTAACCTCTCCGCGGGAGCTGACCTCTCTGCGGGTTAAAGAGCTAACCCTGCATTAAGGGAGTATTTGAGAGAATTTAAAAACAAGTAATTAACGTACATAAATTACATTCAGACTCGAAAAAACAATTTGTGGATCACACAAAATATGGTCCCGTGTTGTCGAAGCCATGATATTTGGCTCGGCAGATCAGTATCCTAACCAATACGCTATCTATACAATTTTAGTATAATACTTGCTATTTAGTTGTTAAAACATTGGACTCTTTGTCTAACTATTTTCTCTTCAAAAACGTATTGGAACCAAACCATTCGTAAATTGTTCGTAGTATATCACTAAGTTGGTTCGAAGTTCGTACGTGTTGTTAAAGTTACTTTAGCCCGGGTTATTGTAAATGGGTGTTGAGAACAAATGCTTCGGCTCAGTCATCAAAGGGAAAGGAAGTTTGTCTAACAAACTTTTAATTCACTTAATTACTTTAATTTCTATGTCTTACTTTTGTTTACTTATTTCCTGTTAATATTTGATTATTTTAATATAAAATTATGATTTACTTTTATTAGCTTAATTACATATATCTATAATAAGACTTGATGAAATATCGATATTATTATTTAAAAAATATAATATTTTTTGGTCGATGTATCTATAGTTCGATACTAAAAAGTAAATATCGAGGGTCGATATTTATTTGAATAAATTTGGTGTCTTGTTTTTCTTGTAAAGTATTTATTCTACAAAATCACAGTAAACTTAATACCATCTACAATAAAAATGCTCGCATGAAATTAACCCTTAAAGTCGCAAAATGTTTTTTTTCAAATAAAATTAAATAAGGTATGATTTAATAGTTTATTAGGCATATAAAACAACTAAGAAAAATATAAAAAAAATGTGGGTGTGTTACTTTTTGGAAAATTATATGTATAGTATACTATACAATGCGCCACTTGCCGAAAATAATAAGACATTAGTAATGTATAGTATACTATACATTGCGCCATATACCTAAATCGTGTGGTATAACATTAATCAGTTCCTACCCTTAAAATAACATAAATGCAGTCTGTACCCGGTTAACTAAGGCCAGTGATCGTGTTTATCGAACCGCACATCATCATGAGGCCTCGCAGTCATCCCATTCTTATTCTTTTTCTTTTCAGGGAAACAATCCATACCTTTCACAGGCACAATGCCGTCACGTTACAGAACGCCAATATAAACTTTGCAGCCAAAACCTTCAGCAATCTTGCTTATTCTTCATATTTATTTGTTTGTCAAGTCTATGATGTAACAGCCAAACATTATTTACACAAATGTCAAAACTCCGTCTGGTCCTTTTTTTTTCAATCCTTACTAATATTATAAATGTGAAAGTAACTCTGTCTGTCTGTCTTTCTGTCTGTCTGTCTGTTACGCTTTCACGCCTAAACCACAGAACCGATTTGGCTGAAATTTACAACAGGTACAGAGATGGACTAAAGCTTGAGAAAGGACATAGGCCACTTTTTATCGCGAAAAAATGGGTATAAGGGGTTGAAATAGGGGATGACATTTTGTATGGAAATTCGTCATTTTCGATGATAGAACCATGAATCTTTGTTTTAAGGCACTTGATAATAAATAAATAAATATTCGTTCTAGCGTTTTGGAAATTTCACTTACATTGGGATGAAATTCAACCTCTAAAACACCAAAAAGCATACAGCCGAAGCCACTGGGCCTAGAAACTATTATTTTTTACATCGTCGTATTTCTTGGGGTACACGAGCACTAGCAAAGGATTTTTGGAAAATCACCCCCTTAAGGGAGTGAAAAGCGTATAGACGAAACTATTGGGGATAGGAACCTAAAACTTTGTTTGTGATTCTCTTTCTTTTGTTGTAAGTGAGCTCGAAAAAAATATTTTTTGCAATTCAACCATTAGGGGGGTGAAAAATGTAGGTATAGCCGAAATCATTAGACCTAGAAACGTGAAATTTTGTATAAAGTTGTCTTTCTTGGGGCAAGTGCTCACTAAAAAGGAGTTTTTTTGTAATTTTACCCCTAAGGGGGTGCAAAGCGTATAAATGAAATCACTGAGCCTGGGAACGATCATTTTAGTACACGGTCGGCTTTCTTAGGTTACCCCAAGATTTTTTCTTAGTGCTCGCTTACCAAGCACTATGAAAGAATTTTTGGCAATCTTACCCCCTAAGGGGATGAAAAAGATATAACCTAAAATAATGGTCCTAGGAACGTGTAGATTCTGTTTTGCGATAAGCGAGCACTAACAAAGAATTTTTGGTAATTCAACCCTTAAGAGGGTGAAAAGTGTGTAAAGTGCCAAAGATACCGGGCCAACGAATGTAAAATTTTGAATACCGATCTGTTTTTTGGGGTAAGCGCCCACTAAGAAATAATTGTGGGCAGTCCCAAAAACGAAACGCATATAGTCCAAGACATCCAGCCTATAATATAACATCATTATCTTGCCCTTATCCTAATTACTTTGGGTCGACGCAATATGTAGTTACTCTTCTGCCATCGTAGATATATTGCAAAGGTCCTAGCAACATTTTATGACCGGCTGCCTGGCGGACGACATTATTGGCCAGACGGCATCATCAATTGGTCCAGGTCGATGTAAATCTTTGTCTTAGTAGTATTTTGCGACGACCCACGAATAATGAACGCGTGGTAATATTCCTAGCCGCTACCAGACAGTAAGTTACAATCACGAGAGTAATCCAATTTTTTCTTTACAAATAAATAAATTTGAAGCGTCTGTTTGTCAAAATAATAGGTTTTATTTATGCTCATACAATTGGCTGGAGCAACTGTGAGAATTTAGTTGATTTTAAAATTATTTCACTAATGGACAGCTATTTTTAAGCGATTAACATATTTAAGCTATTTTTATCCCGATATGCCTACGGGACCGGGCACAATGCCGGTGAAATCGCGAGCATTTAATAGATTTAAAAAGTAATTCACGAATGAATAGCTACATTATCAGTGAATAACATATAGAGGGCATTTTCATCCCAGTTTTTGTCCGGGAACGGGAACTCCGCGAGTGAAACTGAGGGATGTAAACCAATTTTTAAAATACTTTCACCAATGGAAAGCTACGTTAACAGCGCGTAACGTAGGCAATTTCTATCTCGGATATTTCTATGGGATTTAATTTTTTTTTTTTTTCACCCATGTAAACTTATAATATCAGCGAGTAACATAGGCATTTTTTAATGCCGAGGCATTCGCATGGGAAAAAGCCATTTTTTCACGGTAATCTGAACTACAAGTGTGGATGTAATATTCAAATGTGAAAGTTTGTGAAAATATTTGGATGTTTGTTAATCACGCGTAAACTATTCAGCAGATTTGGATGAAAATTGACACATAGATAGAGTATTTCTTAAATTAAGAAATAGAATACGTTTATGTCGATGATATTATTTGAGATAATAGTTCAATATGCAAGTTAGTTTTTACGCGGGCGAAGCCGCGGGCAAAAGCTAGTTTATTAAAAAATAAAACAAATGGAACATGCAGCCCAAGCTTCACTCAAATAAAAACCAAATGAAATATCAAACAAAATCTGTTAATTCCTCGTATCAGCAGTAGTGGCAATGTATAGTATACTATACAGATAAAGGTGGTAGCGTTTGTAGCAATGTATAGTATACTATACATGGGTGCGTGTGAGTAAATATATACCAGATATGATAATTTGGATTAGTCCGTCACCCGCCGAGAGGCCGACCGCGTGAGGAAAGACCGACGTCCTCCCCGAGGGGGGGACGTCGGTCGATGGGAGGGTACCCCGCGTAGGGGGTATTCCGTCGGGCCGACCACTGACGACAAGTAAACCTGCTCCGGTGGTCGGCCCAATGACGAAGGCGAGGTGGTTTTCGGGTGGGTTGCGGGAGTTGCGTGCTTAAGCCCCTCTGTCGCCCCGGACGGAGTGGTGCGGAGGCGCGCCGACCGCGACCCACCCAAAAAAAAAAAAAAAAAAAAGATATGATAATTTACAAATCATTTATACAATAAAACGGTTATAATAATTATTTCCCTTTACGATTTATGCATTACAAACAGCGTTCGGAACCGTGCGATATTTATCGTACACATACGATAATTTTGTGCCTACGTACGATGTACGATAGCATATTATTATCGTACGCAGATTGTACGATAATTTCTATCATGATGCAAAATTTGAGAATTTATATTATTTCACTCATGCGCTGATAGTCTAAATCGCAGTAGCATGATTTTATTTTGTCCAATAAAATCTTGGGAAAATACCGGGACATACAAGTTCTCTATTCCTATTGGTTCTTACGATCCGCTCTGCTAAGTTTCACCACTGCCGATACTGTAACTTTATCCAGCGCCTGCTGTACACGCTTTCTTATTGGTTAGTATAGCATCTACCAATGCGAACAAGAGAATATAAGTTCGATATTTCGATTATGTTCACACTTCATATGTATCGTATATTTTGTGTAGAAAAGTTGGCAGTCATTTCGTTCTATTATTATGATTATATGTCTATATTCGCTCTGACAAAAGGAATTATTCAAATTAAGTGAAGAAAGAAGTAATTTTCTAGAGCAGCAAAATTTTGATTACACACTCAGAGTGATTGTTATCATTGGCAAGTAGGTATATCTATCAAATACATTGTTTCAGTGGCTGTTTTTTGACTACAAAAAGCACTGCCAAAACGGTTCAAGATTTATATAGTGACGCGGATGTAGAGGAATTTAATAATATTTTAATGCCAAACGATTTCTAAATGATAACACAAATAAAAATTATATTTTCTGTTTTTATGAATATAAGTGTATATTGATATATAAAAGAAATTCTTTAATTTTTTATTTCACTACCCATTCATATCCATTTCTTCTTTATAAATACAAAATTTTGGCGTGTTTCATACCCAACTTGCATGGGAACAGTGAATTTTGTCTGAGTGAATTTTAAACTTGGCGCGTTTATTGAACTTAAAGTGGAAAGGGAATCAGTTCAGGTCTGTACCACGTGTAAAACATTTGGGTTTCAGTGTTCTGTTGATTTGACAGCGGTGGCTTAAAAAAGATAAACTATAGAGTACTTGCATGCATATCAATATTACAATTTATATGATTTATTTATCTATAATAGACATTATCCTAAAAAATACGATAATTTCGATCCATGTACGATTATTTTTACGCCCCTGGTACGATAGTCAGTCCACTTCAAGTTGCTAACGCTGATTACAAACAAATAATAAGTAATAGAATCGCGAAAACAGAAGAAAACTTACCGCAATCATAACTACTAGCCACGGGTTGTTCGTTATTTTCCATCACTAATATAAATTCACCAAAGAATATCTAGTAATAGTAATTGTTACTTAAAACTAAAGTTTCAGAAATGAGATTCGTAACGAAATAATGCAAATAAAATCAGTAGACTTTTCATAATATTTTTTTTTAAAGTTGATGTATATTATACTATACAAAATAACTTTAAGGGTTAAAAGCTTATCACGGTAATCCTGCAATGAACGAAGTTAAAGAGTGGTCATGGGAAAATCGATATTTTTTTGATACATCAAACTTCGATATTGATAAACATATTTAAAAATATCGATATATAAAAAAACCGATATTTAAAAAAAGTATCAACAGCCCTCTTCTATATTACTTTTCCATAGAAACAATATATTTTATTATTATATTCAACGTATCTTAAAAAATATGCTCCCCACTGGCAAGGAGGTGCCTTCTTTAAAATAAAAAGCAAATTACCACGCTTTGAAAAACTACCAATTGGTTGAACGTGTTGCTTGCTTTTGATTAAGATGTTTTTCTCTTGCAATGCTGATGTAATTTGCTTACGTCGGATTGTTAGCTATAACAAAAACTATACGACATATAAAATAAACATAAAGGGGTCATAATGATATCTGATGTTTACGCGAGCACTACACATTGTAAATAAAACTACTTTTACGGATTATATCGCGTTGTATTTGATTTATGATTGCAAATGTCTGTAATAACAATGACTGACGTGAGACACATTAGTCCGCCCGTGACCATGAATGCTGCAAAGTGTTCGAAACGTCGAGCAATCATAAATCAAATACAACGGGATATACGGATTATATCGCAGAAAAGTTGCAAAAGTAGTTTTATTTACAATAAAGGGGTCAATTGTATACTTCCACTATGGTCATACGTCATCGGTCATAGAGAACTATTATAATTATTATAGCATTGCCGATGTTTACATTAGGGCCTGTTGATATATTTAAAAATATCGACATATCGAAAAAACAAAATTTTAAAAAGTTTCGTTCGACGTCCCTAGTTTGACATGATTATTATTATTATTTACGGGTTTTATTAATAATACGTAATTACGTATGTATTTGTTTTCATTCATCGAATTTAAAACAGGCATTAGGCAATACTTGATATAAACGACGTATAAAACGATCCCAACACAGACCGTGTGAGATCGACAAAAAAATACCTAATAGTAAGTGGTAACTTGCTGTTACGCTCATGGACCTTATCAACAAAATGAGAATATGCTAGACTGATTCACATTGGTAAAATCTCTATACTGCGACTTAGAAATATTGCATAGCGCCATCTATCGAGAGTGAAGATATTAAAAAGTGATATTTTAATACGCTTTTATTTAAACATCTTTTATTGTCTTTTAAAGCGTTTAAACCATACTAGAAGTTTAAAACGTTATATTTATCTACACTTGCTTAAGGTAAAGAATAGATACGGGACTTTACACATCCTTTTGTTGTACTTCATTTGCATGCTTCCACCCACAGGTACTCAAGTTGATATTGCATATTACTCTTTTTAGAATATCTATACAGTGTTTTAATAATACAACAGTTAAATTTGTAAAAAATGCCTATTGCCCTAATACCCTACTATAGCATGTCTTTTTTATGACAACTAATATTTTTGCCCTTGAGATATACTAATTGTCTCGATAGATGGCGCTGATTAGTTATTCAGAATCGCAATACACACTCTTTTATTAAATGCCCTTGAGAATTTATTATGTTGTCAATTCCAACAATTGATTCGGGTTGAGAGCCCTCAGCGCTATCCACCAATCTGGGTAAAGTTGTCACAACCATCTGCGGCTAACAACCAAGTCACATAAAAAAAAAACAACAATTGATGAGATATTCAATATTTACCTTACTGTAATCACACCTGGTAAGCACGGCCGGATTATCCATAAGGCCGATTAGCAACTGCCTAGGGGCCCCACATTGACTGGGGCCCGAGCAAGCACTAAGAAAAAAAATTATCGAGCGAATTTATAACTATATTATGTTACATCCTCCTTCGTTTTTATTTCATATTTTTTTATCCCTGTTGGTGATAAAAGAGCAAATCACACACCTGATGTTAAACGATACTGCCGCTCATGGACTTTTGCTAAGCTGCTGCCTACTGTGAAGTAAGTGAAGGGGAGTGTGAATACGGGCAATGAAGTTCAGTGATTAGAAAGGATCACTAACAATAAAACCCATCGCACTCAAACACCTTTAGAAAGATCGATTGCCGGCTCTCTCGCTCTGTTACTGCACTTCTATTGGTACCAAAAAAAGTTAGAAGAGTTAGTATTTAAAGTTATTGTACCTACGTTACAAAGTTTTGTAAATAATTATTTATTTGTTTAGAAAATAGTTGTTGTTTTTTTTATTATATTTTCTTACATTTAACATGATTAAATTTAAAATAACTGCATCGCATTTCAATTCTCTTGCCTACTCTATCATGAGACCTGGATCATCACTTAACTATTCATTAAGATAATTTCAGTGAAAGTAAAAAGAAATGAGTGATGTATGAGAGGTAATGCTGTAGTCAAGGTAACAAGGTATGTTGTTGCAATAATTGATTGAAGTAAGAGGATACCTGGACTGGACTTTTTTAATAGAAAATATATATTTTGAAAAAGAAAAATAGAGTAAAGGAAAGGAGCCCCGAAAATTTCACTGCCTGGGGACCCCGATAGGGCTAATACGGCCCTGCTGACATGAAGTTTTTTATTGCAAATAGTAGGTACACCTGACGGTAAGTGATGCTGCCGCTCATGAACCTTTGCTAGACTGTTGCCTGTCATGAAAAAAGTAGTGTGAATGCATGCAATGACGTTCGGTGATACTATAGGCATCACCAACCCCGCTCTCCACGAAAACACCCACAGAAAATTGAACGTTCGGCTCTCTCGCTATTTATGTAACTGCTATCTTGTCGCTTAGGTTTTTTGTTCGTTTGATTAATTCGTGCGTCATTAGGGTACCCATTGAAAATCAGCGTTGCAGTGTAGCATATTGCACTGTAGCATTATTGCTGAATGGGAACCTCATTGACACCATATTTTGTTTTTCTTCTTTGTGTTGTATTTACAGTTAAGTTTAGCTATTATTTTAATTTTTATTATATCAAGTATTTTCCGAGTATTTACTTGCGTTATCTTAACTATGTTATGGAGCTCAATAACCGTAAACAAATCCAATATATATTTTAAGATAATATCGGCGCCTCTATTACACACGTTACTACAAGTCTTCGTTGTATAGTATGTCAAGGAGGAAGCTCAATCCCAGCGTGGGACATGTATGCACTGATATAATTGCCACACTGATCCTACGGATTGATATAGGATTATTTTGAGTTTTGTTCATTCCTATAAAAAAAATTTTTACTATACTACACCCTACCATAAAAGCAGAATTTTAAACGATATTTCAACCTTTGAGCTATATGTAGATATTTTTTTAGATGCTATGATCTGGTCACACCCCTTCTAAAGCGGTTTAGAGCGACTGAAGGGCAGTAGGTGGCTCTATAATCTATTGTGATACTCCATACCGTTATTTCAGCGGGACATCGGATCGCCTTTTCGAATATCTTACTCCATCGATACTCCGGTAATTTTTTGTCATAGGCACCTCACGCGGTTTTCCTGCGGTAGCGAGATGGAGATTACGACAATTTGGGTAACTAAGTTTGTTTGAAATTATGCTGACGTTACAAATTTTATTGTATTTTATTTATTTCGTTGCATTTAATTTTAAAATCCATTAATATTCTTAAGTATGCTTTAATTTGATAGAATCGTCTTTTTCAGGCTCTACTGTGCATCTACTAATTTAATCCGCATCAACTACAGGGCATAGCTTCCTCTCTACAAAAGGCGATTATACCAATATCACCAATTTCAGCGGTCGATTTGGCAATCACAATTGCTGTTAGAAATTGCCCAGCAGAGCGCTTCTGCCAGCTATTTATAACTCCATTATGTAGTTTTAGGACTCACATAGGAACAATAGGAATAGTAACATATGCAGATGAAGGAAACGGTACCCGTGGTCAGTCCAGTAGCGATGGGACGTATGGTACGTTTTAGGGGCGTGTGCTACCTTTCCATCGCCCCGGACGATTTGGATAGGGGCACATTGTAGCCTTGATCTAAATAAGTACATCTCATTGGATACGGACCTCTGTAATTATTAAAGAAAATTTAAGCTAGTAACTACATATACCAAGCTGGTAACGAATAGGTATAACATTTTATTCAGGAGATCCCTGTAGCTGACCTTATTTGCTCACATACTGTAAAGAGCGTTTACTGACGCCACGGCAAGTAACTTGTCAAATAAACTGCACAGATGGCGTAGTGGTTAAGATAGCGACCTACAGCGCCAGTGTAGGGTGTTCGATTCTCACGCGGGACAACACTTGTTGTTCTGAGTTTGGATGTAATTTGTGTCCGTTAGTTATATGTTTGTAAAGTCAAGCAATACAAGAATTATTTCCTTAGTGCAGGGTATTGTCATTTAAAAAATAATAAAATATAAATTATTTTCTGTATTGTATAAAGCATATTGTTTTATGTCAAGTAAAATATAATTTAATCATTTCGTCTAATCTTATTATATCTTTGTAACATCCACACATTACATCCGTGTGATAGAAGAGTAAGAATTCACCACCCCCTATCTTGCCTGTGGGTGTCGTAAAAGACGACTAAGGGATATATGTAATATGCATATAACTTCAATGGAAGAGAATGAAATCTCGAAATAAAACCGTATACCAACCAATGTCTGACCAGCAACGTATAGTTTGTATTGTGTTTATATTCAAGTTGATATTGTGTATATTTTATAGTTTCCACCCACTTGCATATAATATACACATAATTATCAACAACTTTTACGATGAATGAAGTAGGTTAATAATATTCTATTTATAATTAAAAGTTTTGAAGTCTCTTGAACAGTATTTTAAACTACTATTGTCGCAATTAAAAGTTAGAAACGTATCGTCTTGCAAATTCACAGCTACTACTGTGTTATAATTACAAACTATCAAACTTTATACTATGTTTGTTATATTTTCCATGCGAATAGATTTCTCTTAATGGTGACCGTGTAGGAACATATTGGTCACTACTTCTTCCTTACATATGGTTATCATAATAGATTTAAGGACGTGTGTAGTTAAAACCCGTTTTTACCAATGACCTTACCTTAGACCACTTAGAACATGGTACCGGGCTGGCTATGATCGACAAAGAACTTGGCACCAGTGGTCGGCTCAATGGCGAAGGGATGAGAATACAGTAGGTTAAGCGTATGAAATGCGTATGAGGGAAATGGAACCCTTACAACTCCTGTTTTTTCATCCCTGTCCCAAGTCAATTAAAGGCATTTTCCGGAACTTTTTGGGGGTCCAACCTCGATTTCTTATAAGAAGAATACAGTGAATAGGTGACTCACAGGAGTTACATTGATAAGAATTTGTAGTGGGATTACTCCTAACCGACCATACGAAACCAGGTAGCTAATATTGTGTAAAAAAAAACATTACACCTATTAGAGTGCTAAAACGTGAGAAATACCTGCACTGGACGCCGAAGTCAATGAATCAGCACCAGTGATTTGCCCAATGGCGATTGGTAAGGGGTACAGAAGGTTATGGGATCACATGCCAACCTTTCATCGCCCTGGTCGAATTGGGCGAGGTATATCCAGAACTGCTTGCTGCCATAACTGCCTGCCACTAAAAAAAGGTGACATCAGAATTACATCACATATATCTTAATTCCTATTGAGAAAATCATAAATGTAAATGTACTTATTATTTTTGAAGAAACGTCTTTCATGAATCCTCTGGAACTTATTTCATTGTATAATAGACAATTGTAGAAGCGCTCGACGCGAGAAATTACTCATCTAAATTCAAGGTCGAGCGAATGTTACAATATAGAGAGGTTTGACAATTTTTGTACATTAATAATATTAGAAATCTTGCAAATTCTGCTCGAGTTCGCTACATTAGTTTGATTCGCAAAAATGTATGTAATGGGCGGATTATCTTAGTTTAAAGATAATACATGGGATGAAGGCCTAAAAATATAATTTACCTCTCTTGCTTATTATGCTTATTATATCGTTAAAGACCGCTAAGGGATATGATATGCAGATAACTTGTGGGGTGGTAGGACCACACTGTCGACAGTTATCTGTCTACAGCCGCGGGCCGGTCCGTCCGGGGCAGTACCATGCTCTCGCAGAAAATCGACGTCTGAGTAGTAGCAATTTGTTACTGCGCTTCGTTCGGTGAGCGAGAGAGCCGGAAGCCCAACTTTCTGAGGGTGATTGCGTGTGGAGGGTTTTGGTGGTGCCCTTGGTATCACCGAGCCTCAATGCACGCATTCACACTCCCTTCGCTTTCTTCGCGGTAGGCAACGGCCTTGTAAAGGTCCATGAGCGGCAGCAACACTTACCACCAGGTGTACTGTTTGCTTGTTTGCCACCGTTTGCAAAAAAAAAAAAAAAAATAACATATATGCAAGAGAAGGAAAATTCTAAATAAAACCCTATGCCAATCCGCCTAACCAGCGTGTTATAATTGTTCAATATGCCTCCTATTGTGGAGGAGGCTCAAGCGCAGCAGTGGGACGTATATGAGCTGTGATGATGATGATGAATATTAGTGCGTGCGATAGTAGAATAAAAATACAATTCACTACCCCCTCTCCCGCTCATGGGTATTGTAAAAGACGACTAATGGATATTATATGCAGATAACATATCTGCAAAGTAGCAAAACTTGAAACAATACTGTACGAGATTAGTGGTAGTAGGTCAGTTTTCCCTCTTTCTGTGCAGAAGGCTTGTGCCCAGCAGTGCGATGTATAAGAGCTGATGATGATTGAAGCTGCTAATGATGATTGAGGTTATTCCATCTAATTGATAATGAATAAATTAACATAATGATTTTTGATATAATGATTCTAAATGCGAAAGTTTGTTTGTTTATTTGTTACGCTTTCACACCTTAAACCACCAAACCGATTTCAAAAATTCTTTTACCAATGGAAAGCTGTAATTTTATCACGGTATTCCCACGTGAACGGTAACTACGCGGATAAGGCGACTGAAACCGAAGCGAAGCGAAGGCGGGTTGTTAGTTTTGAATAAAACTACTTGACGGATTTTATCGCGTTTGTATTTGACTTCCGATTGACGTTTCGAATACTTTGCAGCGTTCATTCAGCGTTCAGTCCCCCCGTGATCATAAACGTAGCAAAGTGTTTTATTTAAAATATGAATGAATTAATGTCCCGCTTGGAGTCAAAAAAATAAATGAATACTTTAGTTACGTCATTTTATAAGAAAGGTTTTTTATATCTATTTTTTTATTTATTTATTAGGTTAACCAACAACTGTTTATACTTATACCTACAACTGAGAGCGTAAATTAACAAAAACGAGTATAACAATTAATTATAGGTTAACACTACATGCACATATGAGCGCGCAGAATTTGATATATAATAGTGCTTAGAATAATAACGTATAGAAGGTAAGTTCACACTCAAAAAGTGAGGCATTTCAATTGGAGCGTAATGGAGCTTACGCCGGAACCGTTCCGTAATGTACAAGTCATTGTACTGCACGTACGTACGCTACTCTTAAAAAATAAATTGATAATTATGACGGTTTGTGCATTCAAATGGTGTCACAACACATTTGAAGGTTTTTGACATTACTCTTAAAAGTATTTCGACGATTTATGTTAATAAAAACAAAATTTGATTTCATAATTTGTATAGTGGTTTGCGTGTGTACGTGTGTAATCATTTGCGCGCCATTAGTATTTTTAGATTCAAATTTTGAAAGTTCGAAGTATTGACACTATCCTTCTATACGTTATTATTCTAAGATAATAGTGATTGTATTAAATAATTTTAAAATAATTTAAAAAATCATATTAAAATAATCATTCAAATTAAATCAGAATAAATAATATTGAACCAAAAAATAGAAACGAATCAATCAGTAGGAAATTCTGGACAGTTTTGAATGTGACCCCCGGGGTCGCCTCTATCGCGCAGCACTGAGTAAGCTACGCCCTCCTTCCCTCACCGAAATTTTCCAACCCGACCTCCCCATCAGGGTTGTCGAGTACCTTTTGCCACCGCGGAAAGAACTAAAACTACTAAACAAAATAATTATTAAAAAAGGCGGTACGAAGTTCGGCGGGTCAGCTAGTATGTAAAATAAAACTAACAAAAAGATTGCCTAGCTGCTTTTGACATTTTACCCAAACCATCATAGGTGTCGACTATGTCATCATATTTCTTTATAGCTTTGCACATTCTGGACACGGGCGAATTAGCCCCAAGAACTGTTCTTGGCAGAGGCGGACACAGTGGCGTGATGACATTTCTGATATACTTAGCGGAGGCACGTAACCTGAGGAGACCTAACAGCTGTGGACAATAAATTTTGTTTTGGACGACTTTATGGGCAAACATACCATCCGTCACATACCAGCGCAATGATAGAGGAAAATACTGCAACCTAAAATACTGCAACTGTTTTTTGTAGCTGGGAAGTTGCTTGGCTTTGTTTTTTGCAAACACTAGATGTCACAAGAAACGTTTTGTATCCTTTCCAGACGTAACATTTGTGCTGTATAAAGTTATTCTCTATCCGTCGGGAATAGTGCTACTTGTATGCTAAAAGTTGTGCCTATGCTATGTATTTTTCTATACGCCTTAAAATATGTTGCATACACATAAATAGTCAGCGGACTAATGAGACTTAAATTGTATAACAAAGAAACTCAATTCGCCTTTGTTATATCAATAATGACGTATATCTTTTTGTGTGGGCTATGGTCAGCGCATACGCCTTCAGTTCCGTCTGGGGTAACGAAAAGGCGAAGCGCGGCGAGGTCCCCTTTTGAGAACCTTATTTCCCTAACGCCCCTCCCGGGTCGTCGGTCACCCTCGCGCGGTCTGCCTCTCTGCGGGTGACGGATTATTCTCCGGTCCAGTCACCCGTGGTCTCGGCTAGAGCGGCACCATGCGCAGGTAGGTCACGTCTTCACACTCTGCCGCCTCCTTCCATGAGATAACTGCCTTACAGTACCCTGTCCCATTTGCTGACGCTGTTCGACCATCTCCTTAGCCATGGTCAGCAGTGTCTGGTCAAGGCATCGATGATTGCGACGAATTCACGGCGCTGCTCTGCCCACGAGGGACACACCTCGAACATCTGCTGCGCCGTGTCCTTATCGCAGTCACAGTGGTGGCAAGACGGGATGCTCTCCCTCCTCACGACCGTGTGCAGATACTTGGTGAACCAACCATGTTCCAACTATACCTGCACTAGTCGAAAAGAAAGCACCCCTATCGCCGACCCACCCACTCCATCAGCGCCGGCCGAAAGGCCTCGACAGTTCTTCCACCGTACCGATGTTTCTCCAGCCGGACTTCCCAACAGGCAATGTCGTTGTGGCGGGCGTCGTTCCACCAGACAGCGATCTCGCTCAGCGAGACTGAGCCACGCCCCGCCCGTGCCATAATGGTGTAAACCTAACCTATGTTAACATTTAGACTTCCTTCACAATGATATAGGGAAATTCATCTACTATATACCATACTACTCTAACCGGCAAGGTACAATATCTCAAATTTTCTTTCTACTTACAGAAGAGTTTTGTCTAACTTTTCTTCTCTTACTTGCAGTTGATGATAAACCTTCGTTGTCTCTTAGGACAGCTATGTAAAAGTATTGTACCCATAATATATTACCATTTGAAATACCAATACAATTACGTAGTTATTTGCCCTCGATAAATTGAGCCGTCAATTAAGGCAACATAACAAGCCGCAGATTTATAGAACAAAATAATTACTAGGAATCGCTTAAGGTCTAACAATGTAATTGAATTTAATTTCGAGATTTCACCGTAACGAAATTTACGTAAATTTCGTCGAGAATCGGTTGTGGTACTATTACAATAACAACTATATTATTTACTTACAAATTTGATTACAGGAAATATGAAATGAATTCTTTTTAAATTTATAAATTCTAGTAATAGGACCACGCTGTTGATTGTTTTCTGCCTGTAGGTACTTATAAACGGATTAATTCGTCCGGGTTAGTCTACATTTTGACGTCGAAAATCGATGCCTTGAATTATAAATTTAATAATTGCTACTACCGTTTTATTCGATTAGTAAAAGAAGTGGAGGCTGAATGTTGGAGAAAACCTTTCGGCAGACAACGGCGTATTGTGCACCTGGTATTGTATGATGAAAATATATATATGTATGCCGTAACTGCACCCATAACTATGTGTTGTGTGTGTGGGAGAGCTAGCCAGTGTTGCCAGATGCATTGGACCTTTTATCTGTAGTGGTAATTGCCATAATCTGTATCAAATCTGTATGCCTTTTTAACATAAAATCTGTATGATCAAAAAAATCAAAGCAGAACCTATTTACCATAAGCAGCCAAGTTACTTCGTTCTGCTTCCTATGAAATCAAGGGAATAGGTTAGGTAGGATTAAATAAAAAATAGACACTTTATAAAATTGTCATAAGTACTTATTAAAATTGAAAAGATAAAACAAACTACAAATTATCAAATCAAAATTTAAACTTGCAAATAATGAATGGATAATTCCTTTACAATTTGCATCAATCAGTCATACATATGTTTGTTAAATTTCAGCAGTAATTTATTATCAATCTCTAGGCTGTTGCAAGATTTGTCACCAACCAATTGCTTTGTGTGCAAAAAACCTTCAATAGCGTTTGTATTAAGTCTATTGCGTTGTTTTGTCTTAATTAAATTTATAGATGAAAAGATTCTCTCTACGGCGGCACTAGAATGAGGTAGACTTAACATTGCAGAAACAAATTTGGACAGCGTAGCATATAATTGACCGTTGTAGTTACCAGGATCACGGGCTGCAATGACTTTACACCAATAAGTTTCCAGGTCTTCTGAATCATCAAGTGTTAGATCTTTATTGTTACGCAAAAATCCGCCACTCAGTATCTTGTTGTTGCAGCTCATCAACTGAGATCAAATTTGGAAACTTAACTGCCAAAGTGACCAATGAATCAATTCTACGAGACTTAACAACTTGTGGGTCCATAAACTGCATTTGTTTGATTACATCATTTCTGAAATTGTACCGTCTTTTTTATCTGTTTTGCACCTTCAATAACAAAATCAAGGCATTTGAGTAGGAATGTTTTAATATTTTCTTGGCTTAGAGTGTTTGAGCTCATAGAGACAAGAGAGGCAGCAACCTTTGCTCCTAGATAAAGATATTAGATAGATTATCTACTGACTTGCAATGTCGCGGATTGTCAACCTGAATAAATCCGACTTCAGTTCGTGAAACATATCCATCGTCCACGTAACATTCTAATAAAGTTTTAAAACTGTCACCATATTCTCATGCATTTTATGAATTTGCGAAAGAGTGGCCGCTCTGACTGCATTAGCTTATTCATGTTGTTAAAAATTTCTAACAAAAATTCCAGAAGCTCTAGATAGAGCTTTTTGTATGGATTGTTTATTCTGAATAAGATCGAATTAGCATTTAGGTAATCCGCAACAGCGGCTTCGGTGAAATATAATTTTAGTGCGTCATACTGTTCCAAAACACGACACACTGCTGCTCTAAGCGAAAGCCATCGAGTTTGAGCTGGATGTAGGATTTTAGAGGCTTTAGATCTAAAAACTGTTGAAATTCTTTTAAGATTCCAGTTCTTTTGGGACTGTTATTAGAGTAATCATAAATGTCCCGTATGAGAGTTTCGGGCTCTCTTGGCAATTTTAAATACGCATATGAGGCACAAAGGTGAAAAAAGTGGCATACACATTTCAATACAAACAAAACAAAATGACTTCGCATGAAATCACACCTCACAAGTAATACATATTATATTAAATTGTACTAAACATAGTGCGATTGCCAAGTCAATCTATTTATTTAAAACATAAAAGATTTTTAATATTGATATAGTCACTATAAGAAGTTGTTAGGTTAGCTATTTACGTAATAACTTAAGAAGAAAGGTCCCTCAAGCAGAGACTGAATGAGTTAACCGACTTGGTATAACATGGATCTCACAAATTTTTATGGTAGAAGAACTCAGTTGCGAGGCTTGGCTTTTTTTACAAGTCTTGTTTTTGATGGTATTTATTTTTCAATAATCGTCGTCCTTTTCAATACGACTACATTACTAGTTTGAAATGGGGAATTCCCCAAACAAAAATTTTTATGTGCTCTCCAAGCTACTTCATATCGTTAATCGTCCGAACTTTTAGTAGTAATTGATATTAATTGCGTTTTTGTGAACTATTATGGCAGCTAAAAAACTCAGTGATGCAAAAGTTTAATTGGAACTGGGTGGAAGAGTCTTCTTATAAGACTAGGTTGAGACCGAGCAATGAAGGTGGATGTTTTGCTTTCTGTATCATTTCGGTACATTCTGTAAAATAGACCTTTCAAATGGAAGCGCTGGATATCATACGCATATAACATCTATGCAAGAGAAGGAAAACTCGAAATAAAACCCTATACCAACATGTCTGGGCAGCGTGGTATAGTTGGTCAATTTTCATCCTATTATGGAGGGGGCCAACAATGGGATGTACATGAACTGCGATGATGATGATGATGACGACAGTTTCAAGACTGAATTAAAAAAAAAACAAAAAAATCATTCTACGCATACCAAGTATTCTTTCGAAATAAAAAGCATTTCCCGTTAAAATGAATGGTTGCTCTTATCTAAACATTTCCTCAAACATTTCCTCAAACATTTCCTTCACAAAAGTTTTCTATAAAGTAGGTAATTACTTACCTACACAATGTCACTACCACAAAAGCGGTGTCAGTTTATTTAAACGGCTGTACTCACCTAATTTTAAAAATGATTCCATTATATCTTTTACTTTGATATCCTTCTAAATATGTTACGATTTTGTTATAGTTGAAATATTTTAGATATACATATATTTTTGACATTATTGTACATGTTTATGTATTGTGTACCACCCTCTCTCATACCCGTGGGTGTTGTAAAAGACGACTAAGAGATATATTACGCATATGGCATCTATGCAAGAGATTGAAAACTCGACACAAAACCCTATACCAACCTGTCTGACCAACATGGTATAGTAAGGTCAATTTCCATCCTATTTTGGAGGAGGCTCGAGCCCAGCAGTGGGACGTATATATGACGAAAAGATGATCATGTATGTGTGTGTATTTCAACTATAAAAAGTCGAGTACCAATCTTTAGATTAGTGATATTTATACCTACCATTATCATCATCTCAGATTATATCAGTCACACTGCTGGGCTTAGGCCTTTTCTGTAATAGTAGGCAAATTGACACATCATACCACGCTGGTCAGACGGGATGGTATAGATTTTCATTTCGAATCCTTTTTACTTTTACCTTCTCTCGCATAGATAGCAACACGATATCCCTTAATCTTCATTTATGAAACCTACGGATAATAAAGAGGGTTGAATTTAATTCACACTCCTTCACCATGTTAACAGAATTCTATATACCCTAGTCGTTTTTTATGAAACCTAGGGGGAATAAAGAGGCTTTTAAATTATATTCACACGGAGAAAAAGTATTTAGATAGGAATGTATAAATATTACATAGCAATATCATTCGTAAATTTTTTATGGGATCTATATGATGCTGCGTTAAGAATGTAACGATTGTTTGTTGTGATTGTGACTACCGCCCCATACTTTTATAAAAATCGGAGTCATAAAAATCGGTGGCGAACAGAATAGTTCATTCATACCAACTGCGATTATCAATCCAACTGCCAAGCTTCACGATAATGGCCTTTTTATAGAGTTTACGGACTAAACCTATCCATTATCTACATTTTTGGAACGAAGTTCCTTACGGCAGGCTTGGAGGAGATAGGGATTTTGCTGCGCGACCGAACTGAAAAAAATGTGATAGTAAAACCGTAAGAATAAAACCGTAAGAAAAAGTGCGTGGAATAAAACCGTTAAATGAGACGAAATTGTTTTGACCGCCGTATCTCAAAAACTATAAGTGCTAGACCATTTTTGATAGAAATTTTGACCCCCCTTGGACCTTACATTGCCGCCCGGACTACCCCTACCCCCCCCATTAGAAACTTCCCTCTCACCCTTTTTTTGATAGAAATTGTGATCCCCTTGCACCCTACATTACCGCCCGGACTACTCCTACCCCCCATTAGAAACTTCCCTCCCCCCCCTTCTTTTGATGTGAAACATCGTTCAACCTACAATTGTTTTGACCGCCGTATCTCAAAAACTATAAGTGTTAGACCATTTTTGGTAGAAATTTTGACCCCCTTGCACCCCACATTGCCGCCCGGTCTACCCCTACCCCACATTAGAAACTTCCCTCCCCCCCTTCTTTTGATGTGAAACATCGTTCAACCTACAATTGTTTTGATCGCCGTATCTCAAAAACTATAAGTGCTAGACTATTTTTGATAGAAATTTTGACCCCATTGCACCTCACATTGCCGCCCGGACTACCTCTACCTCCCATTAGAAACTTCCCTCTCCCCCTTTTTTTGATAGAAATTGTGATCCCCCTTGCACCCTACATTGCCGCCCGGACTACCCCTACCCCCCATTAGAAACTTCCCTCCCCGCCTTCTTTTGATGTGAAACATCGTTCAACCTACAATTGTTTTGACCGCCGTATCTCAAAAACTATAAGTGCTAGACCATTTTCGATAGAAATTTTGACCCCCCGTTGCACCCTACATTGCCGCCCGGACTACCCCTACCCCCCATTAGAAACTTCACTCTCCCCCTTTTTTGATGTGAAACATCGTTCAAACCCCAAACTGCCATAAATCAGTCATCTTTGACCGCAGGAACACCGGATTTTTGACAAACCTCATAGAATTTCCAGTAGAACCGATTTAATACTAAAAACCTAAATTTCAAGAGCCTATACCCAATAGTTTAGTCACAATAAATTTTATAATTAGAAGCTAACAATGTTCGGAACAAGGACACCAACTAAAAGAGCCCTGAATTTTGATTTTTTTTGCAAATTGTGTCGATTCTACATTAGCCGAAGGAACTTCGTTCCTACCTGGTGTCCCACGACACCACATTTCTTTCTTAGGCTACTTCTCATTTGCTATTATTCAATTGTTGTATTTGTAAAGAGAATTAATATTAAACAAAACACAAGAGCCCGTGAACCCCAGACCTTCGTTATTTTATTAAAGCTAAAAGTTTGTCAGCGCATGCTCCCAACATAGGTAAGAACGGTGACCCATTATGAAGTTTGGGTTACAGTGGCTTTGGCAGATAAAATATACTAAAGGCGTGTAAAATACCGATCAAATTTCAGATCTACGCTTTAGATTGCGTAGTCAGGGATTGTAATAGACCTAACTCTCCATCTCACTCGCACCCACCCATATATATGTTGCCTCGCGCTCGCTCCTACAGCTACCCTACATGCTTGCCTGGCAAGGGGTTGGAACTATAAAAAATGGTCTGACTACTGAGGAAACATCATCTACTCATTATCTAAGTATTATATATAAAAATCAGCTTTTATACTATAACGTAAGTAGAATTATAATTTCATGAACGTTAAGAATGTCTGGCAAGGGGTTGCCACGATGTTAAATGTCTGGCAATGAATAATGTGATTTTTAATAATATTTTGACGGTAATATTAAAAAATCATGCTTAATAATTTGACGAAATTAGATCAGTATTTTACACACCTTTAGTACCTTTTATCTGCCAAAGCCCCTATAACCTAAACTTCATAATGGGCCACCGTTCTTATCTGTGTTGGGATCATGCGCAGACAAACTTTTAGCTTTAATAAAATTACGAAGGTCTGGGGTTCACGGGCTCTTGTGTTTTGTTTAATATTAATTCTCTTTACAAATACAACAATTGAATAATAGCAAATGAGAAGTAACCTAAGAAAATGTAGATAATGGATAGGTTTAGTCTGTAAACTGTATAAAAAGGCCATTATCGTGAAGCTTGGC
This sequence comes from Lymantria dispar, assembly GCA_032191425.1. Classification (NCBI taxonomy): domain Eukaryota; kingdom Metazoa; phylum Arthropoda; class Insecta; order Lepidoptera; family Erebidae; genus Lymantria; species Lymantria dispar. The sequence continues at coordinate 20,573,476 of CM063452.1, read as the reverse complement.
AGTTGGATTGATGGCTCTTAGTCTAACAGGCAAGTTGGTCATAAAAATTTGCTGAAATCATAAGCAGTTTATTTTGCCCTCCTTCTTCCCGCGTTATGAGAATAAGATAAGCTGAGCGGGCACAATGTAAGATAAGGTAACGGCTAAGGAGTGCCCAGCTAGGCAACACCGTAAACTCGTTAAAACAATCATTACCGACCTGCGTCTAGACAACCGCCTTTAGCGGAATGTTTGGCAGCATCAGGAAGAGGGACGTGTCCATCGCCTTTAGTGAGACGTGATCTCACAGAGGATCAGTAAGGAAACGCAACACACAATGGTCCACAATTGACGCATAAAGCCACATAATCGTAATGGTCGACCGAGACCAAAAAACCATCTTATCATTCCGATGCCTGTTACTCCAATGGCACAAAGGATAGTTAACGAAAGCCAACCCACTTATCGAGATGTTAAAATTAAACTATAAATGCTGAAAACCCCTCAAAAGTAGAGTTTGGACTTGTAGCTGTCCTTCTACGGCCTAGAATGGATCGGGTCAAACTATGCAGGAAAAACCCTAGTATATCAGTAAATACGATCGGGTCAGACTATTGTAACGCAGATAAAAAGAAATAAAATCTAAAAATGTCTTAAAACCTTTCGTGCAATAAATTCCCTTATAATCTACTGCGGACCAAGTTTATGTAACGTGATTATAATTATGACAAATGTAAATAACTACTGCATCGGTCAACTTATAAGTTTGACCTACTTGCACTCGTATTAATTCGTTACTAATAAGTTCGTTCGCGGTTGCTACATAATTGAGACTTTGATTAAGTATTGAATTGTAATTGTGTTGCCAGAATAAGAATACAATTCACCACCCTCTATTCTGCATTGATCCTGAGTAGCTGCAACTTAAGCCCAACAGTGGAATGTAATAAGCCGAAATAATTGAATATGCATTTATATGTATGAGAATTCCCTCAGTGTTTTGTCTATCTTGACTGGCGTACCAACCCATTTTCAACAAAAACTCCTTGACAAATGTTAATATCCCGGTTTCTAAATGTTGCAAATTAGCATTTAATTATAATAATAATAAAAATTTACGTCATTATAACCCTGACATTTATGATTGCGACCCTTTTTATCACTACCTTCACCGCCGAGGAAGGGTTCGTGAAAAATGCTAAATAATATTTTAGTAGCGACGATTTATTTATATTACGTCATTTCGCTTACAATCTCGTTGTAGGAAATTTGTTAATTAATTAGAAATTTTATTGCCAGACGAATAAATGTCAAAACGATTATATTTATTACTACCGAGCGAGAAATTTTTGTAGGGTTTTTCTTAGAAGAAAAATAATTACAGTTACTCTTTATATAGACAGCTGCTCAATAGCTAAATATTAATAAAATCTCAAACGGACCAACTGTTTGGAAGATAACCCGGAACAAACAGACAGAAAAAAAAAATAAAGTGGTCTTTAGGCATAGATATCATGTAAATAACCATAAGAACACGAAAAAAAAAAATTTACATATTACATTATTTTGACATTACAAACAGACACTTTATATATAGTCCATAAAATATAGGATGATCTCTGTGACAGTTGTCCCTAGTGCTGCCACGCTTACGATGAACTCCGTAGTTTTATAGCGATAAAAATCTTTATTTTTATAATTGTGATTCACTTACACGCGGACTGCGGTGTGTTGTGTACGCGTGTTGTTCAATATTTTCATATTAAATACTACCTACAATTTACTGACAAAAGTAAAAGTTTAAAGTTTTTGTGAGAATGGAGGACGATAGTGAGGATGGTATAAGTGACTCGGACTTTTTAAAAAATTGTGAACAAGACGTTTACTATGGTGGCGATGTTCATAATGCATGTGATGAAATAATTTTTGAAAAATCGGGGAGAAGTGCAGAAAAGAGGAAAGAGAGAGAGGATGATAATAGTGAAGAAGATGATTTCATCACAGTCAACAGACGAAAACCTAAACGTATGATTAGGAGAGTTTCGACAGAAATAAATACGAATAAGAGGGTAGATACGGAAAAAAATATCTGGGACGGTTCAGTGAATCATGAAGTTTGCGTTACATCTGCAGAGGTTTTACCTAAGCAAATAGCGATGGCTAAATTGCTCAGGTCGGAGAATATTAAAGGCATAATAAGAATGAAGTATAAGAGTGCCTTTAAAGTACTTATTCAATTTGAGAACAAGGAGGACGCCGTAAAATTGATAGAATGCAGTAAAATCAGAGACACGGGACTTCGATGCCAATCAACTCAACAACTTTCGCTAACATATGGTTTGGTGAGAGGAGTCGACTTGGAAATAAAGGATGATGAACTTTTAAAAATTTTTGAATCATCTTCTGAATTACTATCAGTCAGAAGATTAAAGCGTTTGACCACAGAAGGGGAGTGGATTGATAGCGAATCGATTAGAGTTGGCTTCAAAGACATTATACCGCCATATATATATGCATACGACTGTCGCTTTAGAGTCGAAACATATGTTTTTCCTGTGACACAATGTAAAGGTTGTTGGCAATTCGGTCATTTCTTTAAATACTGTCCCAAGAAAAAGATATTGTGTCCCAAGTGCGGAGGAGAGCATGAAAATTGTAATATTAAAGACTATACTTGTCTAAATTGTAAAGGCAATCATTTCGTATTAGACAAAAAGTGCCCCTTTTATCTGAAAGAAAAATCTATACGAAATATAATGAGCGTTGAACAAGTGACCTACCGCAGAGCTTTACAGTTATTTTATGAAGAAAAACAAAAAGAAAAAATACGGCATAGTCACAAAACTCAACAAACTTATCCCAATCTCCGGTTTAATAAACATCAGCATGGTATTGAATCATATCGAGATAAAGTAGTTAAGGTACACCAGACTGCAGAGGACCATTATACAGAATGTGTTTCGGAGGAAAGTGTAAGTGATAGATCCACGACTATTAAGAAGTCAAGAAATAAGATCAAAACAAAAAAAAAGGCAAAAAAAAAAGTAAAATGCTATAATAATAATAATCAGTTAATAGAGACTGTAAGTGAAAGTGAGAATGAGAATAGAAGTGGTAGAACTGATGAGCAGGAGAATTATACATTGGAGTTTCTGAAACTGTGGAGGAAAATTAAAAATATTATAATGACAGAAGCCAGCCTAGAGCAAAAAATTTGTGCCGTATTCAGATGCATTTCCAAAGAACTCACAAAATTTTTAACAAAAATGTTGTTTAATGGAGACCTACTCAAGAAATTAATGGATTATATAAATGGATAATGCACACAAAAACGTGAAGATAAATATATTTCAATGGAATTCTCAAAGTTTAGGTCCTAAAATGATCAGTTTTGCAGATTTATTAGCCCGAGAAAATATCAAGCTTGATAAAATACAAAATCAAGCATTACGGATAGTGGGAGGTTTCATTAAAAGTAACCAATTCATGTTATGGAGAGTGAATTGAATATAATGCCGCTTTTTTTAAGAAGGCAGGCCTTAGCATTCAAATTTATGATGAGAAGTCTATCTTGGTCAGAGGGATTAACTGTTAGTTCTGTATTAGCCTTGAGTGCTCTTTGTGACACCAGTTACTGGTCAAACAAAAAAAAACCATTGCTTGTTAAAACTCTGCAAGATCTAAAGGAATATAAAGTCTCTTCGTCACAAATTTTTAGATCGTTTAGTTTAGACGTATGGATATCCGCGATTAATGTGCAGGAAAGCATTATAAGTGACCTTGATTGTCTTCCAGTAGGTAAAAGTTCTATTGAGGGTAACATTTTACTGAACAACGTTCTAATTGAATTAAATACTAAATATAAAAACTGGCACAAATTTTATACGGATGGATCGAAAAGCATTCAAGGTAGAGGATCTGGCTTTTTTTATTATAATCTAGGTGTTAAAATTGGATACAAAATAATTGCAGATTTAACGGTTATGTCGCTGGAACTCTTTGCAATCCTTCAAGCAATGTTGTATGCAAAAGAAAACAATATTAATAGAATTGTAATTCTATCTGATAGCAAAAGTGCTTTGCAACATGTGGCTCGATGTGCCTCTGGTATCAGAGGTACATCGATAGCCTATGATATTATCGATATTATTTACAAATTTATTCGCAACAATATTGACTTTAGGTTGCAGTGGGTGCCAGGACATATTGGTCTTCGTGGAAATGAGGAGGCTGATCGCATTTCTAAGCAAGCAGCACTGTCAGGGAACGAATTTAATTTATTACCAGACTTTCTAGACTTGATACCTAAATTGAAGATGGAATGTTATGATTTATGGAAAAAATATTTTAATGAAGTATCTGAAACAAAAGGCATATGGTACAGAACTATTCAGCATCAGCCTCCTAGTTTTCCTTGGTTTGATAACTGTAAATTAAGTAGAAAATATGTTAAGTTGGCCTTAAGAATCCGATCGGGTCATTTTCCATCAGCAAAATTTGCATTTCTAATGAAGAAAAGTGATACACCTAATTGTACAGTGTGTAATACCTCAGAGGACGTGCAACATTTGCTGATGGAATGTGCAAAAAACCGAAGGCAAAGAATAACGTTCATAGAGAGATTTGACTTAAACATACAAGATGTAGGCTTAATTCAAACAATTATGTCTAAACCTAAGTCCGAACAGGCAAAACATATGTGTAGCCTAATAACTTTAGTATACCCATGAAATACTTTTGCCCTAATTTTTAGATTCTAAGTCGTATCATAATTATTTATAATGTTAATGTGTAATGTTAAGGCGCCATGATACAATGGGGTTGACGTGTCCATGTGGACAAAAACCCCCTATAAAATATTAGATTAAAAAAAAAAAAAAAAAATTATTGTGATTTTTTATTATACTTAAAACACAATCAATGTAAATCTTTTTGAATTTATTACAAACAAAAACTGTTTTCTTGACTGTTTTAATTATTTAAAAGGAGTAGCATCAAGGTCTAGGTGACTATTATCGTCATCACTGGAGTTTTTCTGCTAGAACATTTGTCATTTTTTGTCAAATAGGGACAGTAGTTAGATTAACCGATCAATTACGACTGTTTTATAAACAAATATGTCTAGTTTACTGACAATAATGCGTACATAATACATATTATCATTTACTCTGAAACGAAAAGTAGTTTTATAATTTTTAATTAATTCAATTTATGTCTTTTATACTGTAACTGTCTATTTTAACTGTAAAAATTTGTTGAAAGTTTTGTATAGGTACTGTATTGGGTTTATTGTTTTTATGCATAATTTAATAAAGATCGTTTATCGACTGTCCCATCTCTTTTTTATTTTCAGTCCAGTATGACGTTGTACGTGCGTAAGCGTCATTTATGTATAAAATGTTTACTAGGTATTTCAGTACTTACGAGGTACATTTTAGGTATGAATATTAATATTCTTATATTTATAATATATTGCAATTCAGTTGCAATAAAACTGGTACGAAAAGAATGAAAATATATTTCATACAAAATGAAATTGTAAACATGTCGCTCATTCAAACTTACTTCGTTGGTTTTGTTGACATCTGTCATAGAGATCAAGCTATATTTTATGGACTTTAGTTATTTAATTTTAAAATGAAAACTTATTTTTTTAGGAATCTATACTAGCAAGGAAAAGGGGTGTCACAACGCTGTAGTAAATAATACGTAATATATAGTAATAGTGTGACGGAGAAAGAATTCCGTGTGGTGACGGAGTAAGAATACAATTCACCACCCCCTATCTTACCCGTGGGTGATCGTACGAGACGACTAAGGGAGATAAAACGCATATAACATCTATGCGAGAGAAGGCAAACTCGAAATAAAACCCTATACCAACACGTCTGACCAGCGTGGTATAGTAGGTCAATTACCCTTCCGTTATGGAGGAGGCCCGAGCCCAACAGTGGGACGTATATGGGCTGAAATAATGATGATGATGATATAGTAATAGAGGTTTAAATTATGAAAGTGCCGTTTTAAAGTACGCTTCGGTTATAGGTTATAGTCGTTTTACCCGCGTAGTTCCCGTTCCCGTGGGAATACCGGGATAAAATATATCCTAGTTTACGCCCTGACATCATAGCTTTCTATTGGTGAAAGAATTTTTGAAATCGGTCCAGCCGTTTTGAAGATTACCCGGAACAAACAGACAGACAGACAGACAGACAAAAATTTTTTAATTGCTATTTTAGGCATAGGTGTCGTGCAAATAACCGTGTGAGCATGAAAAAAGCCTATTATTTTGACATTACAAACAGACACTCCAATTTTATTTATTGGTATAGATTTCTAGCGTGGGCGACCCAAAAAGAGATGGATAGACTGTGTGAATGAGGACATGCGTATGAAAAGGGTGAGTACAGATATGACGGCCGATAGGAGGTTATGGAAGGTAAGTACATGTTGTGCCGACCCCACTTAGCGTGGGATGAGGGCAGGCAAATGATGGTATAGATTTCTAGCACACGTGTGTATGTCACTGAACTCCTCCTAAACGACTGGACCGATGTTGACGAAATTTTTTGTGTGTGTTCAAGGGGATTCGAGCATGGTTTAGATTTACAATTGGACCCGGTAGGTGGCGCTGTTCGGGCAGGACAATAACATAACTTGAGAACAACTGCACCGCTTTCGGCCATCTTTCTTTTTAATTTTTCTAATGCTTTGAAAAAGGCTTTTACGGAAAAAAAATAAGTAAGTTGCGCAGAAAATCAGAGAATTTAAGAAAACTTAACGACTAGGTATCTAGATTATTTATCCATACTGCAACTAAACGGCTGGATGGATTTCAATGAATTTTTGTGAATGTTTTCAAGTGGGTGCCTGGGGGATTTAGATTCACAAATCAGCCCAGCAGATGGCGCTGCAGTCGGTATCTAGGTTATTTATATATACTGCAACTAAACGGCTGAATGGATTTGTATGAATTTTTGTGAATGCATTCAAGTGGGGGGCCTGGATGATTTAGATTCACAAATCAGCCCGGCAGATGGCGCTGCAGTCGGTCAGTCCCTGTTACTACTGTCCATTTCATGGAGATTTCCTTTTATTTTATTTGAACAGAACAACGTCTGTTGGGTCAGCTAGTATATTATATATTATGAAACCGAAGCGAAGCGAGGGCAGGTAGCTATTGTAAATAAAACTATTCGACCATGAACGTTGTAGTAAAGTATTCGAAACGTCAGGCAATCAAAAATCAAATACAAACGAAATAAAATCCTTAAAAATAGTTTTATTTATGCCACACGACTATAATAGGGGGCGAATCTTATACCTTTAAACGAGTAATTTTTGTATACCTGTAGGTATCTGTATCTCGGCAACGTCTCCAACGATTTTCATGAAATTTGCCATACTACTGGGTGGCGCAAAAGTAATGACCCTATTTGGTTCATCTACAACTTTTTTTCTAAATTAGAAAACGAGAATTAATTTTTATATATGTATATTTGTGCCATGTAATTTCGTCGCATTAGGATTTGAAAATGATGTCTCTTAAATGGTGACCTCTAGAGTTGATGCAAAGTTGAGCCCTATTTATGACATTCTCCATAACTTTCCGCAACACTTCCTGCGATATGTTCCGTATTTCTTGATGAATGTTTTCTTTTAGGGCTGCAAGAGTCTGTGGCTTGTTCACATACACCAGAGATTTCAAATAACCCCAAAGAAAGAAATCTGGACAGGTCAGATCGGGTGATCTTGCAGGCCAAGGAAAATCGCCAAAACGAGAGATAACACGGTCTGGAAAAGCGTCCCTCAATAAGTCCATAGTGTCGAGCGCTGTGTGTGCCGTAGCACCGTCTTGTTGCAACCAGATATGCTCCAGCCCCAGTTCATCCAAACTGGGTATCAAGAACTCACGTAACATGATTCGATAGCGTTCGCCAGTGACAGTTATCGCATTGCCTGCCGCGTCTTCGAAAAAATATGGTCCGATCACTTTTTCAGCACAGACGCCACACCATACAGTAACTTTTAGTGGGTGCAAAGGTGTTTCTTGAATAATGCGTGGATTTTCAGTGCCCCAGAAGCGTGTATTCTGCTTATTAACATGCCCCGAGAGATGGAAATGCGCTTCGTCACTCATAACCAATTTTGAAAAAAATCATCCTCTTTAAGGTTGAGGTTTATGACGCGCTGGCTGTACTCTAGACGAGCTCGGTGGTCAGTAGACAGCAGCTGATGAGTCATCTGAGTTTTGTCAGTGTTTTTAGGTAATCAATACAATGACATAAAATGGCAATAGAATAGAAATGTAAATTTAGCCGTCGCCGTCAAGAGTGACAATATAGCTCAGTTGGGAAGTTGTCCAGTCGCATTCAAATAGCGTGAGATCGAATCTCGGTGTTATTATTGTTTTTTAATTTTTGATATTAATTGATATTTTTTTCTTTATTTCATCATTTTTATTTTTTTATTAATATGTATCCTAAACATGTTCTTTAAAATACTATTTACCTACATACAAAAAAAAATACTATTTTTTTTTTGGGGTGGGCTGCGGTCGGCGCGCTCCTCGCACCACTCCGTCCGGGGCGACAGAGGGGTGTAAGCACGCAACACCCGCAACCCACCCGAACACCACGTCGCCTTCGTCGTTGGGCCGACCACCGGAGCAGGGTTACTTGTCATCAGTGGTCGGCCCGACGGAATACCCCAAAAAATATACTGAGCAAAACTCGGTCAATCAGATATTATATTACTAATATTAACCGGACATAGTTCAAACTCTAATCTCGTAAGATATTTATTCAAAAAAAATCCTTGGAAATCGAGAAATTTGATCGAGAATTCGAAATTCACCTCAAGTAGCATATTTATATCACTAGATCAACAAAAAAAAATCATTTCAACATGAAAATATTTGCATAAGATATCCTGATAAGGAAAATGTCGTTAAAAATAACAACGTTTTTGTGTTGTTTTATTCAAATAATTTGCCCTATCTACCTAATGTACCTATTACGCTATAAAAATGAAAGCACTTCTACTAGATGGGCACATCATATTTCTTCTTTTCTTGTTAATTTGTAAGATTATTCATCATTCAAGCGCAACACCAAGTGACGTTGGAACATTATAATAATTTGGATATCATTATTTTTCATAACATACATAGAGAATAGCGTATTTTATATTATATTACTTAAAACCTATTACATATTATTTACTTAATATATTTTTTTTAAATGAACGTCCTCTTGTTACTCTATATTTTATCAGATATATTGGCAGTTAGTACGCAATAATGTTCTTTTCAGCCCTCACAAGACGCAGAGTTATGTTCAGTGCTAAATATGGGAAGAAATAATTTGAACTCCTTTGCTTCCTTAAGGCATATTTTTTTTTTCATAGCAACCTCAATGAATGTGAGTAAAAAGTACTGTAAAAAGTTTCATCGAATCGAATGAATGTTTTAACATAAAGAAAGATGCATAGTGAACAAACATTAAACTTTTATTTACGTAAGTAAATAATCTTGTTTGATTGTTTATGCAAAACTCAAATGTAAGGTGATTATTATTTTTTATATTAGAACAGGACAGGACAGAAATGGGTAAAAATAAAAACTTTTATTAGTACTTATTTATACAGAAAAACAAGGCATGTGAAAAATTTATTGTTAATAAAAATCATATCTTTATATATATATATATATATATATTTCTTGTGTACGTGTGTATGTCACTGAACTCCTAAACGGCTGGACCGATGTTGACAATTTTTTTTGTGTGTTCAGGGGGATTCAGCATGTTAATAATATAATTAGAATATTGTGCTAATAAATAGCTTCTGCACACGGCTGCAGCTACTGCACCCACGTAAAAAGCAACTTTTTCAAGATGGAATGTTATCCAAATCCGAAATTTCATTAAACGAATATGGCTTGATTAAGTATAAAAGTAAAGTTCAGTAATATAACGAACACTCCCAACATAGGGACCGATGCCGCGGCTCGACACTTCCAAATAAGACATCTCCAAATATTTGCGTATTTAATAAGTATTGCATTTATTACTTTTAATTTAACATTTTCATACTCGTAATTCCTTAATGAAATTTCAGATGATGCTGATGTAGTGGTTCGACCCAACCACTTGATGACATGGGGATCATCTCTCTCATTCCGACGGGTGCAGATCTTATCAGAGCCTGGTTGCTTCAGAACGTCACTGCACTTGTAGCGAGGGAGGAAGCAGAGGTCTGCGTGGCTTGGGCAGAGCAGCGATGTGACTCGTCGCAATCATCGGTGCCGACGTAACATTGCCGACCATTGCTAAAACGATACTCGACAGCGTCGGAAACAGGGACGTTGTCGCGTGAATCCAAGAGGTCCGTTGTGTGTGGATCCAAGAGGAATTTCTCTAACACGATCCGCCGCCAGCGCGTTGGCGCAGACAAAAGTACTTGCGCCTGATGCCACCCTAGCTGAGATTGCGAGTGGACGGATGAGGGATTAGTCCGTCATCCGCAAAAAGGCCGACCGCGTGATGGCGACGCCCTGGCAACGCTGCCTTGCTGCCGTCAACACACCTTGCGCCGTCGAGAAGGACGATAACCGTAAGGATAATCCGCCAGGCCGACATGATTATCAAGGAATCGGTACACCAGTGGTTGGCCCAATAGCAATCGGGAGGGAATACGGTAGCTTATGGGTCCATACGCCGCCCTGGACAGATTATAGCATACTACAAAAAAAGGGGAATACTGCCTATTCTATTGGTGAAACTACACCTTACCACGTCTTTATAGACATCACGGTGAAGAAAGATATGGTTACACATGGTATTTCCGTCACCACACTGGAAAGCTTCGAAATATCAATTACTAAAATTGATAATACTATTTCAAATACGGCAATATTCCAGCATTTATGAATGTATTCAAAATACAATGTCAATCTGTGAATAAACTTGTGGACAAGAACCCTAAAACTTTATGCCAAACTGGTGAAACTTTACGTACCTACTTGTTAAAGATTTAAAGTTACGAAACTGTTACCCAAGCCTGTCAAATTTTGGATCCCTAACATTATTTATATGCATTTACAATATTGTATAAAATATATGTACAGCGACAGTGATGTACATGGCATACAAGCCACCATTTCATACCTCGTTAGGGTATTTTTGTTCTGTGCTTTGGAATTCATCGTCATCATATCTCACTGCTGAGCTTAAGCCTTCTCTACAATAGGAAAGAAATTGATATACTGTTCATGACCACGCGGTTCAGATGGCTTGACTGTATTTATTATATAATATTAGAGATGTGCCACTAATAATATTAGAGATGTGCCGGCTATGACTATTGGCCGACTTGTCAATAAGTCGGTTTTAAAGAGGTCGACTAATCAGCCGATCACGGTTTCGGGGATATTTATAAATTGCCTTGACACGTGTTTACCTACAGCTGATTCGAGCACAAGGAGCACTGCCTCCATGGACTTCAAAGATTCGGTACTAGTGGATGGCGATGGAATTCAGTGGGTTATGGGGCCTAAAATATTGTTATTGTTCATTAACGTGATTGGGCTCAATCAAAATTTTATCATATCAAATAGAAAGTGTCGGGTATGGATTTTTGGCCAATTGAACAATAGAGACAAAGCAGTGTAAACCAATGCCAAATGATTTTCTCGTGGTGGTCAGGAAAAACAGTAAATACTACAAGTTTGAGGAAATCATATTAAATGTAATTCCGCCTATATATTGACTGCTACATAGAAAGCAAAAAGTCGGATATTCAGCGCACTTTGCCGAATAGCCGCCGACTATTTACTGACTACAACAGTAGATGGATAGTCGGCTTTACCGACTAGTCAGCACATCTTTAGTTATTATATTCGGGTTTTATTTCGAGTTTCCCTTCTCTTTCATAGATATTATCCAAGAATATAGAATAGATATTAACCAAGAAAGATAAACTCCTTCACTATGCAATAGGAGAATCATTATTATTGTAAATACTACCTTGGTCAAACCAAATGTTTATATGTATAATTCTTTTGTATATGCACACGTCTATGACTGAGCTCATTCTAAATGACTGAATGGATTTTGATCAAATGTGTTGTATGTGTTCAGATGGATTAAAAATGCTTTATATTAACAATTGAATCTGATAGTTAGCACTTTGATAGATTTCAACAAAATATATTTTATATATTTTTTTTATTTATACAGAAGAACATCTATTAAGTCAACTGTACATCGTATAAAACAAAATAATTACAATAAACAAAATATCTTTTTTTTTATTACCGATGGCAAACGAGCAAGCAGAACACTTAATGGTAAGTGATGCTGCAGTACATGAAGCTTTGCAGTATCAGGGGCACAGCTAGCCTACCGTAAATAGAATGCTCTTCTTAAACCTCGGGAAAGAAGAACATGTCATAGAGCTCAGAAAACACAGCAGCAGGTAGTTCATTCCAGAGCCAGCACATACGCGGGTGAAATGATCGCTGAAAACATACAGTTAATGATCATACCGTTTCCAGGTAAAATGGATATCTCGAACAATCTCATGGTTCAAATGGTTCAAACCAAGCATGTGAAGCGAATCTTCAATTACTTTTAGCTTGTACTAGTACGAATTGATACAAGTGAATTGGCAAGTAAGATCATTGGTTCAACTTGTTTGGTAATTCACTCTTTACAAAAGAAAACATTTTAGTCTAAAAAATAAATGCTAGACAACAATATATTTAAAAGCAAAAAATAATACTAGAACACGACTTACTCCATTTAGCAGCATGGCTGTCTGCAAATAACCTGTTTAATCTTTTACATAGCAAGTTAAGTTTATTTTATTTTTATTTTATTTATGAATCTTCATGCAACAAGTACAATGGCGCACTTAATGCCAAAGGCATTCTCTACCAGTCAACCATAGGTGATGCAGAGATGAAAAAAGGAAGGTGTATGTTCCGAGATAGCTATATTATTCTAAAATGAAAAAGAAAATATATTTTGCATAGATAAATAGGTATATACGAAGATATATAATACATAACAAAGATACAGACATACGCAAATACATAGATAGATATGATATATATTAAGATATATAAATATATACATACACATAAACTCATTTGCAAAAAAAACGGGCGGTTTTGATTTTCATTCATATTTAAAAAGATACAATACCAAAAAGGTTTCAATCGTTTGTACACGTTACTGGCCGGTTTTAAAAATGCTGTGGTATTTAAAAAAGTACGTTCTAAATTCAATTTTTCATTTGATGTTCATTTTTACAGAAAACCCCTTTTTATCCTACATTTTTGGCGCGAAGTTCCAGAAGTTAACATCGACTTTCATAACTTTTATTCAATTTTTATCGATTAATTTCATATCCTTGACTGTCAAAGCTTTATTTAATGCTGTTTGGCTGTATCAAAAATGGTAGATAAAGTGGTAAAAGCTACCAAAATTATCGCGCTGCTTGAAGAGGGTTGCAGCCAATGTTTCGTGGCTAGGAGGCTAAATGTTAGTCGCTCGACAGTCCAAAGGACCTGGCAGCGATATCAGGAGACTGGTTCCGTCGAGAGAAGGCCTGGTTCTGGAAGAAAACCACGGGATGATCGTTTTCTTGTGAGTCGCGCATTGAGAAATCGCAAATCTTCGTATGTGGATCTTAAGAACAACCTCCAAGAAGTAAGAAATGTGCATATTAGTCTATGGACGGTCAGGAGGAGGCTTCTCGCTGCCAATATACGCAGTCACCGCCCGGCCCGCGGCCCCAAATTACTCCGTGAGCACAGAGTTCACAGGCTTAGGTTCGCTAGAAATTGTGAATCATGGACTCAAGACGATTGGAATAGGGTTTTGTTCTCTGATGAAGCCAGGATATCTCTGTTCGGTGAAGATCGACGTCGGCGAGCGCTAAGAAGACAAGGAGAACGCTTTGCAGAGGCATGTTTCGAAGAAATCACACCTTATGGTGGGGGCTCTGTTATGTTTTGGGCAGGAATAAATTCAATGGATCGTACAGAGTTAGTCTTCATTGAAAACGGCTCACTGACTGGGCATGGATACATAACGGAAGTTCTAATTTCTCATGCACAACCCGCATTGGCCGCTCTAGGTGAAGACTCGATTTTTATGGACGACAATGCTCGCGCCCACCGATCCCGCGATGTTAATGCGTATGTGCAAGAGGTCGGCATTCGTCGTTTGGATTGGCCAGCTCGAAGTCCCGACCTCAATCCCATAGAGCATGTCTGGGACGTTCTGAAACGGCGTGTGAGATCAGTACACCCGGCTCCGCAGACCATCAGAGAGCTGAAGAATGTGATTACTGCGGAGTGGGAACGTATTCCGCAAGCAAGTATCCGGGATATACTCGCTAGCATGCCCAGACGAATTCAAGCTGTGATTTTAGCTAGAGGGGGTCACACTCGATACTAAACATTTATCTGCTTTTACTTTATTAAAGAAAAACAAACAAAAAAACTTTTTTATTTTTACTTCATGAGCATATGCACTACTAGCGAATATACACTACTAGCGAGGTTTAGCATTATTTCCCATAAATTGTATCTAAATTTTATGAAATACTGATGAAAACGATTATTTTCTTATTAATTTAGCAAATTGTGTGGATAAAACTACCTATAATTATCAAACAAAGAAATATTAACATTTGAAATGGTTCATTGCTTAGGTGCCCGTTTTTTTTGCAAATGAGTGTATATACACAGTATATATACATAATTATAAGGATATTATATCAGTTGTGATGATTCTGCCAACTCGTTTAAGAGATGGAGTCGAACGCTCTTCTTAAATGTTTGACGACTGGTTGCCATCTTGATACCGAGAGGTAGTGAGTTCCAGAGGAGAACTGCCTAGACAACGAAAGAAGAATGCACACGATCAGAGTGATGAGATGGACAAAGTAAGAGCAAGATTTTGGAGGACCGAAAGTTTCTGCCATGAGTAGTAGAGAGGTATTGAAAAAAACAAGACAAGTAATTAGGAGAATTAGGAGAGTTGAGGATAGAATATAGGAAAGTAAGGGCACGCAAACTACGGCGTTGTCGAATAGTTAAAAAATTTAATTGAGAACGATAAGCAGAAATATGATCATACTTGCGAAGATTATATATGAATCGAATGCAGTTATTGAGAAGACGGTCTAGTTTATTAAGAAGATCTACATCTCAAAAAATGTCTCAACCGATTGAGAGCACGTAAGCTACAGGTGACTCACTGACTTACTCTGGTTACTTGAGTTCTCCAATTGAGAGTTTAGGATTGATTCTACTTATCGTCTTGTAACAATACTACGGGTAAATCATCACAGCCCATATACGTGCCACTGTTACATTTGAGTCTTCTCCTCTGTGACAGAGAGATTGATAGATCTACGCTGGTCAGACCTGTTGGTATAGGGTTTTCTTGTTTTCGTTTCTCCTGCACAGATTTTTTTTCACTCTCTTGCATATATCTTATCTGCTTATCATATTCTTTGGTGGTCTTTTACAATACCCATGGGCAAGACGGAGTGGTGAATTATATTTTTAATCGGCCACCACACGGATAGCGGTTGGTAAAGGGATAAAATCTCCACCGTACTCCGTAAATACTTACAATTAACGGAAAGAAATAAAAGTCAAACTCACAACGATTATATTATTATCCTCGTAACTAGTCGAGATTGTTGTCTGGGTTTTTGTACACTCTAAGAGGTATGTAAAAATACTTGGTCAGGCAGTCTGTCTCTCTTAGTAACCGACTATAAAATTTCATAAGCACCTGTTAAGAATAAATTTAACTGAGACACTGCTACATGAATAAGAAAAAACAAATAATTGTATCAACAAGGTATTTACGGAAAGTCGTCTACAATTTAATCTTTCATGAAAAACAACTAAGTGCAAGTGAGAATCATTCACGATAACTTCTATGACATCGTAACAGTTTTAGATATGTACTTTTTAAATACTATAGGCAAAAAACGTTAAAAATATTTTTTGTTAGAAGACTTTCTTTAATTTTTAACATTATACAGCTTATATAGAGATATATGAGAAGCTAACAGAGATCTGAGTACCTCTAAAAATTGGAATTCTATCAATTTTTCAAGTGACGCCTAAATGTCAATACCGTTATCCTATTTTTCTAAGGCAGATATATTTGGGGGGCGCGGCCGGAGCACCTCCTCGTGGTGCTCCCTGGTAACGTCCATTTGGACGTCAGGCGTCCATTTGGACGGCCAAGATTCCGGCAGGGGGGGGTCTCCGCGTGCGGCTCTGGTGGCAGAGCGCACGGCGGATCTGACCCGGGGCCAATGGGGCGGATGTGCCTCATGGCACTCCGTCGCCAGGGACGGTTGCGTCACGGCCCGGGGCGTGACGGGTCGGTCGCTCGCGAGCGGCCAGACCCGGAAGGCCCAAACCGTAATCCTGAGCAGGGGGGTCAGGACCGGGGGTCTTCGGACCGCGGGGAAGAAAACCCCTATAAAAAATCACCCCAATCTTAAGTTTGGCCACTCGGCGAGGAGATGTATGACTGGTGGGTTAAGAAGCGCGCGAGCGTCCAGTCGTTAGAGTGGTAGTCAAGGCAAGACTTAAAAACGTCCAACAAGATATGGCAGAAGTCAATACACGTGTAACTTCACCAGAGGGTCCCGGCCAGGCCGGGGAATCCCTTGCTGTGCCGGTGCTTGCGCGCGACGTCCATTTGGAGTCGCGCCCAAGTCCCGGCACAGTCAGTCCCCAATCGTATGGGTGGGGGACAACTACTGCCTCAGAAGCCGAGAGCCCGGCTCAACATCAAGTGGCTCAGGGGGGGAGGGGAAACGAGGAGGAGGTGCAGGTGCGGAAGAAGACCCGGAGGACGAAGCCGAGGCGTTCCGCCGCTGCACGAGCCCGCATTAGCGCCACTGCATCCAAGGCGTGGCGGGCGCGGATGAAGGCTGAAGCCATTGCCGCACGCGACGAGGGCGGCAGCATTGCTGCTGCAGGGCCGTCGCGGGACGGGGGTGGCGTTGCTACCCAGCCGTCGGAAGAGGAGAGGATGGAGACCACTGCAGGGCCGCCGCGTGAGGAGAGCGGCAGCAGCAGCGGGTCCGAGCACGAGGGCGGCATTGCCGCAGAGCCGTGCATAAGGGTTGCAGGCGAAAGCTCTGAGCTGCCGAGCGATGAGGGCGGCACTGCCGCAGAGCCGTCGCAGGATGAGGGCGGCAGTGCCGCAGGGCCATCCGAGGCATCGGAGATGGAGCTGACGGACGTGGGCGGAAGTGCCGCAGAGCCGTCCGCCGGGGAGAGCAGCACCCCTTGGGTGCAAGTCGGCCGGAGTAGGGACGAGGGCGGTGGATGCGCCGCAGATAGGCAGATGTTAGGCGCGCCGTCGGTAGGGGGTTCAGTTAGGCCGTCTTCGTCGCCGTCGTCGCCGTCGTCGTCGCCGAAGAAGAGGACGGAGAGAGCTGCAAAGGCGCCAGCTCCAGCCCCAAGTGCAAGGAAGAGGGAGGAGGCCCTCCCCCCGAGACCCTGGAAGCGCCCCCTGCAAGAGGGTGGCCGCTCCAACACCGACTCGGAGGGGAGTTCCATCATCATGCCTCCTCCCAAGGTCCCGACCATGCGCCGGGGGCGCAGAGGCCGAGGATCGGTGGTGGCGGCGTGGCCTGGGACACCGGGTCCGGCCGGCCACGGTGGCGAGGTGGCGGCCCTCCAGGCCGCGAACGCCCGCCTTAGTGAGGAGGTCTCCGGCTTGCGGGAACGCAACCGCAAGCTGGAGACGGAGCTATCGGCGGTGCGACGGGAGAACCGCGGGTTGGCCAAGGAGATGGCCGACCTGCGGGCCCAGTTCGCGCGCCTGGCGCCGGCCGCGCCGCCTGTGCCAGCCTCGCCACCGAAACGGGCTGCGCCGGGGAGGGCGGGCCCGTCGTCTGCGCCCGTGGCGCCGGCTGCGCCCGTCGCGGCTGCTGCGCCAGCTGCGCCCGTCGCGGCTTCGGCGCTTCCTCCCCTCGTCGTGGTCCCTCCGCCGGCTCGTGGCCGCGGGAGACCTCGGAGGGGGGAGGAGCCGCCGCCCGACGAGGTGCACGGCGTGTCGGAGTCGGCGGTACGCGTGATCCTGGCCCGAGTAGGGGTGATGGTGGATGCGCGTATCGCCGCCGTAGCGGCCAGGCTCCCGCCTGAGCCGCCCCTCCGACCGCCGCTCGCCGCGGACAAGGCGAGGCGGCCGCAAGCGTCAGCTCCCACCCCGCTGCCCTGTCAGGGTGGCCGCGTGGTGAGCTACGCTGCGGCCGCGGCCGGGCCCAAGGGGGCCAAGAAGGCCGGCAAGGTGCCGGCTCCCGCCAAGGCCGGGCCGCGGCCGGCGCCAGCGGCTGCACCGCAGGCGCCGGCCAGCGCACCCGCGACCGCTCCTGCTGCGCTCAGCGCTACTGCCAGGCTCGAACAGGGCTGGCAGGTGGCTGAGCGGAGCAGGAAGGCACGCGGCCAGAAGCGGAGAGCGGCGGCCAAGAGTGCCGCCGTGGCCGCCGCTCCCCAGGCGGGAGCCGGCAGAAAGGGGAAGAAAAGGTCGCGCAGGGGCCTCAAGTCGCCGAAGACGGCCGCGGTGGTCATCACCGTGCTGCCTGAGGCGGCTGAGAGGGGCCTCAACTATGAGGCCGTCCTAAAACGCGCCCGGCGGGAGCTGGACGTCTCCGGTATCGGGGGCGTCGAGGCGAGGACCCGCAAGGCCCGGACAGGGGCTCGAATACTCGAGTTCCCTGGGACCGAGGGCGCGAAGACGGCCGATAGTTTGGCCACGATGTTGAGGGGGCTGTTCGGGCCGGAGGATGGTGTCCGAATCGCCAGGCCTGTCAAGTGCGCAGAGATGCGCCTGACGGGCTTGGACGATTCCGTGACGGTGGAGGACGTCCGGGAGGCCATTATGGCGCGTACCGGATGTGCCTCGGACACCGTCCGGATTGGCACCATTCGCACTGGTCCGGGCGGCGTTGGTGCTGCCTGGGTGCAGTGTCCGGTGGAGTCGGTCAAGCAATTGGCCGACTCAGGCAGGCTCCTCGTGGGCTGGAGCTCGGCGCGGGTAACCGTGCTAGAGCCCCGGCCCGCGAGGTGTTACAAATGCATGGCGGTCGGGCATACCCGACCGACATGCAAAAACTGCTTTGACTGCAGCGGGCTATGTTTCCGTTGCGGTCAGACCGGACACCAGGCGGCATCGTGCTCTGCGGTGCCCCACTGCCCCGCGTGTGCGGCAGGCAATAGGCCTGCCAAACACCGCATGGGCTCTGGGGACTGCAGACCCCCGGCATCGGCCCCGAAGGGGCGGGACGGCCCATCGACCGGGCCAGTCCCCGCTCCGAGCGCGGCCCGATCGCCCGTCAGCGCGGAGGAGGTGACGATGGATACGGACCGTTAATGGACCCCGTATCCATTCGTCTCCTCCAGGCCAACCTCAACCACACCGCCGGTGCGCAGGACGTGTTCCTGCAAGCCATGGCGGAGTGGTTGATAGGAGTAGCCGTAGCCGCGGAGCCGTACGTGGTGCCCGACCGGCCTAACTGGTTGGGTAGCACCGATGGCACCGTGGCAATCGTCGCCTCCACGTCGTGGCCTTCGTCGCCTCTGACCCTTAGGGACAGGGGCGTCGGATACGTCGCGGCGGACGGGGGGGAGATTACGCTCCTCGGAGTCTATCTCTCCCCTAACTGGAGTGTGACCGATTTCGAGGCCTCCCTCACCATCATGGAGGCCTCGTTACGGCGAATGGCATCGCGCCAGGTCTTCGTCTTGGGGGACTTCAACGCCAAGTCCGTGGCGTGGGGGTCTCCCCGGACGAACGACCGAGGACGGGCGATCGAGGAGTGGGCGGCGGCACTGGGCCTCTGTTTGCTGAACAGGGGCTCGGTGCATACGTGCGTGCGACAACGGGGCGGGTCGATAGTGGACCTTTCGTTCGCTAGCCCCGAGGTCGCCGCACGCGTGGGGAGCTGGCGCGTCGTGGAGGAGGTGGAGACCTTGTCGGACCACCGGTATATCCGGATGGAGGTCTCCCCGGTAATCCCGACGCCCAGCAGGGGTCACGGGGCGGATGGACGTCCTGCGTTCCCGCGATGGGCTGTGGGTCGCTTAGACCGGGACCAGCTGGCGGAGACAGCCATCGTTTACTCGTGGCTGTCCTCTGCCAACCAGTCGGACGGGGTGGACGCCGAGGCTGGCCGCATCCGCAGTGCGTTGACGCAGATCTGCGATGCGGCCATGCCCCGGGTACGGCGTCCGCCCCCGAGGAGGGCGGTCCACTGGTGGTCCCGGGAGCTGGCGGATCTCCGGGCCGCGTGCATTCGCGCCCGGAGGGCCTACACCCGCAGCCGGCGGCGGCAACGCGACGCGGAGCGGGAGGCCTTGCTGTATGAGGGCTACCGCAATGCGCGGTCGGCCTTCAGGCTGGCCGTCCGCTCCGCCAAGGACGTCAGTCGGCAGGAGATGCTGGACGGTCTCGATCGTGACCCCTGGGGACGCCCCTATCGCGCGGTGCTGAATAAGCTCCGCGCGCGGGGCCTTCCCCTCACCGAGACTCTCCAGCCCAGCCTTCTCACCCGGGTCGTCGAGGACCTGTTCCCGCGGCGGGCGGAACACACGCCCCCGGTCATGGCTCCGCCAGACACTGACCGGGAGGCCGACGACGACAGTGTTCCGCCCATCACGGAACCCGAGATGGGAGTGGCGGTGGCGCGCATGTGCGCAAAGTCCACCGCCCCCGGGCCCGACGGTGTTCCAAACCGCGTGTTGGGCCTGGTCCTCGACCACCTGGGTCCCCGCCTCAGGGAGCTGTTCGACGCGTGTTTAGCGTCCGGACGGTTCCCTGGGTGCTGGAAGGAGGGAAGGCTGGTGCTCCTGCCGAAGCCGGGACGGTCTCCGGGGTCGCATTCGGCCTACAGGCCTATCGTGCTGCTCGATGACACGGGCAAGCTACTGGAGAGGGTGGTAGCTGCCCGCATCGAGCGGCACCTCGTCGGCACGGGGCCCGATCTGTCGGACGCCCAGTTTGGGTTTAGGAGGGGTCGTTCGACGATCGCGGCTCTGTTGCGCCTGAGGGCCGTGGCGACTGAGGCCGTCACCGGTGGGGGAGTGCTGTTGGCGGTGTCCCTAGACATCGCCAACGCATTCAATAGTCTGCCATCCAGCTGCATCAGGGAGGCGCTCCAGTATCACGGAGTGCCAGCTTACCTGAGGCGGCTAGTGGCAGACTATTTGGTGGGGCGCAGCGTCCTCTGTACCAACCGAGCAGGGGACGTTGTGCGAACGCCCATGACGTGCGGTGTCCCACAGGGGTCGGTCCTCGGACCCACCCTGTGGAACATCGGCTACGACTGGGCGTTGCGGGGGAGCCTCCCGCCCGGGCTGGGCGTGATTTGTTACGCCGACGACACGCTCGTCACAGCCCGCGGTGGGACGCTAGAAGAGGCGGTAAGCCTGGCGACCTATGGCACCGAAGAGGTCGTCAGGCGGATCGAGGCGCTGGGGTTGAGGGTCGCCCTGGACAAGACGGAGGCCCTCTTGTTCCATGGGCGCCTTATGAGCCCTCCCATCGGCGTCTCGATCACCGTCCGATCGGTTGACATCAGCATCCGGGCCCATATGAGGTACTTGGGCCTGGTGCTCGACGGGCAATGGTGGTTCCGGGAGCATTTCCGCAGGCTCGCTCCGCGGCTCGTCGGCGCGGCGTCCGCCCTATCGTGGCTAATGCCGAACGTGGGCGGACCGAGCGCTACGTGCCGACGGCTGTACACGGGGGTCATCCGGTCGATGGCCCTGTACGGCGCACCGGTGTGGGCGGGGTCCTTGACCGTCCGACTTAGGGCCCTTCTGTGGCGACCACAGAGGGTCATGGCGGTCAGGGCCATCCGCGGATACCGCACGGTTGCGACGGAGGCAGCGTGCCTATTGGCCGGGACTCCCCCGTGGGACCTGGAGGCGGAAATGCTCGCCGAGTTGTATCGGCGGGTGTCGGGGGTGCGCGGGGAGGGCGGTGTGATCTCGTTAAGGGATCTCACCGCCTGGCGCGTCGACGCCCGCCGAGACGTCATTGCCCGTTGGGCAGTCCGGCTGGAGAGGCCTCGGTTCGGGGTGCGAACCGTGGAGGCCTTCCGGCCGGTGCTGATGCAGTGGTTGGAGAGGCGGCACGGGGTGCTCTCCTTCCGACTAGTGCAGGTGTTGACGGGGCACGGGAGCTTCGCCAAATACCTGCACAGGGTCGTAAGGAGGGAGAGTACACCGTCCTGCCACCACTGCGATTGCGACGAGGACACGGCGCGCCACACGCTCGAGGCCTGCGCGGCCTGGGCAGTGCAGCGCCGTGAACTCGTCGCAATCATCGGTGCCGACCTGACGCTGCCGGCCATCGCTAGGGCGATGGTCGACAGCGTCAGGAACTGGGACGCGGTCGCAGCCTTCTGCGAGACAGTGATCTCGCAGAAGGAGGCGGCGGATCGTTTGCGCGTGGAGCGCAGCCTCGATGAGGAGATCCGCCGCCGGCGACTGGGGCGGCGCAGGCGCAACTATCTGCGCCTCATGCCGCCCTAGCCGAGGCCGCGGGTGACGTGACCGGGGATTAGTCCGTCACCCGCCGAGAGGCCGACCGCGTGAGGAAAGACCGACGTCCTCCTCGAGGGGGGGACGTCGGTCGATGGGAGGGTACCCCAATAGGGGGTATTCCGTCGGGCCGACCACTGACGACAAGTTAACGCTGCTCCAGTGGTCGGCCCAACGACGAAGGCGACGTGGTTTTCGGGTGGGTCGCGGGAGTTGCGTGCTCAAGCCCCTCTGTCGCCCCGGACGGAGTGGTGCGGAGGCGCGCCGACCGCGGCCCACCCACAAAAAAAAAAAAAAAAAAAAAAAGGCAGATATATTTGCCGATATCAGTTATGTGTCGGCAAAGTACACACGGGAATGAAAAGGACAAAACATTTCTCTCGTTTTCTTTTTTCAGTTGTTGAAGATTTACAGTTATAAAAGACGGTTGCAAAAGTTGAACGATAGTTTTAGAAGAAATTCATCATATGACTTTTGACGTGTTCAAATCAGTCATTATACCTATTTATATACGATACCCGTCAGGGCTGTCTGTGGATAACATACAAAGCAGGGGAAGGAAAAAAAAGGGCGTAAGTTTATTTGTAATAATTTTTCTTTAATGGGTAGGCTATGGTAATCGCACACACGGTCCATTCCGTCCGGGGCGACGAAAGGACGGCACGCGGGCCCATAACCCATCCGTACCCACGTCGCACTCGTCGTTGGGCCGACCACCGGAGCAGGGTGACTCGTCGTCAGTGATCGGCCCGATTTATAATTATTATAGATATATTTATCATTAGCTGCCGGCCTCCAGTCGTATAAGCATCAAATGTATATTTCTCTATCAAGTAATTTAATTTATTTAGTTAATTTTCAAATAATTTATTTATATCTTTTGCACAAACAAAGGTACGAGGCAGACTTAATGCCTTGGGCTTTCTCTACCAGTCGACCTAGGGTGTAGTAGAAATAATGGAAGGCAAGTGCAATACAGAAAGGTTAAACCATATCGTGTGTTGTAACAATTATTCAATATGTAGAGTCAAACAAGAATATATAATTTTTAACATATAACACATATATACTATAAAATATATAATATATACATATACATACATACATAAAATAATAATAATTAAGTAATGCTCCATACCAGCCCTCACGTCGCCAGTCACTTAGAGGAGTGCTGAGCCTGTACTATGACCAGGTCTGAATCCAGACTGCAGTGGGCTTAAGATGTTATTAGCGTGGATAAATTGTGATGATTGTTTCTGTGCACAAGCCTCGAGCACTTTAGATAAGAAAGGTAGGACAGATATAGGACGATAGTGATTAGGAAGAGAAGGACTAAGGATTTTATGTAGTGGGATGACATACGCCATAAAGTAGGGAATATGCCAGAGCGAAGGGAGAAGTTAAAGAAATAATATTCTTATAATCAACTAATCATCTTTATATTATATACAATTTATTATGTTTATATTTTATCATTCTAAATATTTGTTTTGTTTAAATATTGGCAACAGTAAAAACAAGTCACGTCAAGTATTGAGGTTGAATAAACCATAAGTTAATTGCTAGTAGTAAATAATTAAACAGATCTATTTTTAAATAGAAAATATTTTGGTAAACTAAAGGAAACAACAAAATGAGTTTCAATTTACTTAAGAATGTTACACATTTTTCTAATGAAGAAATTTCAGGATTGTCTACAAAAATTGCTACTCATTTAAATCGCAAATCTTTTATCAGAAAAGTCGGCAACCACTCCATAATTATTATAAAATGAAATTTGCCCCCCATTATGACATTTTTATTTTTGACCAGAGTTACACTTTTAGCTACTAATCTATCATGAGAGCCCGTATTAATTTTCATTGGTACAATTGAAAATAAAGACTACACTATGTTTACAATGCAGTTTTGCCTGAGGTAGATATATTTTTTAGAGTTTTTTTTAACTGTAATGACTGTACCGGTATAAGTCTTAATATAACGTCTTCTGTACATATGTCAGCAATTTGATTTGCCATTTAATTGACAACATTACAAAATACCAATGTGGCGCTGCCTTTCTAGGCAGGAGGAAATCTGCCGGGTACTTTACCTTATTTATAGAATATTATTATTTTCTAATGTTTACACATTTTACGGATCTGGCACTTGACAGGTGGTAAGAATTGACTAATCCTCTTCAATTGCTTAGGGACTGCAGGGAGGCGTTCAACTTAGGGATGTGACTTGGAGGAAAAATAATCGGATAATTAAATAATCGATTTCTTGTTCTTTAAAATAGATCGATTATAAAATAATCGATTAATTAAAAATAAATAATCGATTATAACATAATCGATTTTTCTTCCAACAGGATTATGACGACATTTTTTTTAAATTTTAATATAAAAAAAAATCGATTTTTTACTATTTTGATAATCGATTATTACAAAAGAATAATCGATTATTATAAAAATCGATTATTTTTCACATCCCTAGTTCAACTGTCAACACGCTTTTTTAACAATAATAAACATTTATTTTTCATTTACACTATTCTTAATCTAAATTCATCAAATTTTATTTTTTATTTTTAGTTAGATTTTCTATAAAAGCGTGTTTTTTAGTTTTTTTAAACTATTATTTATTTTCCATTTTAGTTGAATTTTCTATAAAAGCGTGTTTTTTAATTTAAATTGAATCACTTTGTTATCATAATTTAGAATAGGTAGTTAAATAGCAATTACCATTTTTAATCTTGTGAATACCAATCTCTATGTTGTAGTTAGGACGATAACCATTTTCAACAAAAATGAAGCCACTGAAATTTGTATCAGTGAATACTTTCAAAGTTATACAACCGTCAGCCGTGACGACCATAAGTGATCTTAGGACAAGCCGTGTATTATCTATTATTCGTTTATCGGTAATCATCAAATTTTTATCGGATTTGATCACCCATATGTGGGATTGTTCTGTTGCAGTTTGGCCAATGAGCAAATCGTAACTCAAATAATTATCAGGGACGATTATCGTCTCAACAAGAATTGTAACATTGTCAATTACTAATGAAACCTCTGTTTTGCCTAATGCATTTACATATGTATTACCGAATCCTCTTAAAGAGGGCAATTTATTAATTTGCCATTTTTCGCGGCACAATCTCTTTTATAACAGATTCTTTTATTAAAGTACAATGGCTACCAAAATCTACGTATCCTGTCAATCGAACATTATTAATACTCACACCTTTTATGAACTTATTGTCTACTCTTAACATGCTATCATCTAGTCATAATGTCTTAATTTCGGCATTTGCACTCCATGCGCTTATATTGCATTCAGGGTTATCATGACTAAAACGTTTACACTTTTGACATTTACTAATAGGCTTTTTACAGCTAGCTATACCACATGACCTATTTCGTGGCAATTATAACATTTCAAAATTTTATTAAAATCATTTCTTACAGGCTTACGGGAACCTTCAATTACAGGAAGCAGTAACCTCTTATTAGATTTATTGAATTGTTGATGTTTCACACTCCTTAAGTAACCTAATAACTTATCAACATTTTCAAAACCTACTGCCTCCGCTCCGTACCGAACTGACCTGTCCTCTATTCCATACACAATACAATCAATTGCGTTCCTACCTACTATACCACATCTATTCAAGGCTATCAATTTATCACAATAATACTCTTCCAAATCATCACCAAACTTTGCCCTTTTCCCTGACATTTCCATGAGCAAGTGACCATAATTCTCGTACGTTGGAAATGCACATTTAAGTTTATCTGTCCATTCTTCCCATGTAAGTAATATAGAAGGTTGTCCCTCGTACCACCTTCTTGCAGTGCCAACTAACTTTGGGACGGCATAGTGCGCAGTTTGCTTACTATCCCAACTGTAAATTTCAGAGCATTCTTTAACTTTATTTAACCATGTAATAATCGTTTGGTTTTTTGATTTAGGATCAAATTCTGGCACTACGTTACTGTTAGTGAACCTTTCTCTACTCTGTGGATTTACAGCTGTGATAAGTTGCAAAGACTCCTTAAGACATTTCAGTAATTCAGAATTCACTATATCAACAGATGAAGGCTGCGGCGTCACAGGTGAAGACTCCCTGTCGATCTGCGTTTGGACTGGGCTACGTGACCTTACAACGCTCGCATCACGGGTAGTCTGTCACGCCTCTGCCTAGTACCTCTACACTCTCTACTAATATAATATAGAACACAATTTTGAAAATACAGTAACGTAGAATGGCGACCGTCTTCTCTTATTTCTTAAAACCACACAAAGGAAGTACCGCCTGCCAGAAACTTACTGTACATGTACTACTTTCTAATATACTAATTTATCTGTTGAATATGTGATAAACGGTTTAGGTATCACTTATATTAATATTGTATCACTTTCTTCATACTAGTTTAACTAAACCTTATTGTGATATTGTTTGTTTACACAATAAAGTGAAAAAAAAACTTATAATAGTAAACAATAATAATAATTAAAACAGTAAAAGTCTTTTAGTTAAAGTTCTATTTAAAATTGTAATCACAAGATACATTACAATAACATAAAAATATAAAATTGTCAACAATACAACATATGTCCTATATAATAGATGTTTTAATTTATATGTAATAATAAAAACTAACATAATTATCGTTATAGATATGTGTGTTTATTAATACCTCAAGGTAATTCAAACTTTGTCATCATAGTCACAGCTAATATTTAAACACTCCTTTATTAACATGAACAAAAATACTTTTAGTAAAATTACATACGATAACTACCCACACGTCTGCTAGCATACAGAAAAACAATACAGACCGTAGCCCTCCTCACTCTATCATATCGTTTCTTCTAATTAATGAATGCACATAAGATTTTCTGACCTTTAGCGAAAAAATTCTGCGTAATGCATAGTAAACAGATGACTTGATCCATACCGTTTCGAAAACCCACTTGTGCATCCCATCTTTTCTTATCGGTTTTAACTTAACTAGTCATTCAATCAATGTTTCGCATACAGTTTGATGATAATACTGAAGAAGCTTCTACCCCCGTAGTTTTTAAAATCTTGCTCCGAGCCTTACGTGCTCGGCCATTACTCCGGCATAAATTGAAGTACTGCTATATCGTGTGAGATACGATATCTGATACAGCATTTTATCAGTAATCCTGTCACATCCTGATGACTTACCCGCTCTCATGCCTTTTAGTGCATTCATAATTTCAATCATAGTTCTTCCTCCTTAAGATTTCTTTGATAATAGTTTTGTGGTGCTTTCCTCTCTTTTAAATAAGCTCTCAAAATCCCTTTCACCACTTTAAAAATTTGTCTTTATGCACTATTCTTCAACACTTATACTTAAAAAAATGTGTTATTAATTTCTTAAATTGATATTGAGGAGTTTAATCTCTACAATCTCATGTCTAATGTTGGGAGATTTATTTTCGGTTTTGCTTACTTTTCTTTTGTATAATTGTTGATGTCATCATCAGGCATCTTTTCATCCATAGCTTCCCAATAAGTAGGAGGTGGTTCATCAAAATTAAATTCTAGATTCACTTGTTCATTTGTGAAACCATTTGTGTTAAAATTTACAGATCCAATTTGAACAGGAATAAATAGAACAATATTTCTATGTGGAATTGGTAATGCTGCTTCAATTTTAAGTGTGTAATGTCTTGAAATTATATTCGAGTAATCTAAGGAATGTCTGTCACATGGTGTTGTTATCTCTATAGGAATTATTTGAGTTTCTCCGCAGTTTATAGATGTTGTCTTAAAACCAGCATCTGGTACAGCTTTCTGTATATGTTCACGGTGCCCTTTAGCATTAAAATCATATTTTTCTACCAATTTTATTCCTACACTATTAACTACGACGTTACTGTTATTTTCCACTTCACAATGTGCAATTATTCTACCCCCTATTGGGATTACAGAATCAAAAATTGTAGATTTTATCCTTATAGTGCTGTTTTTACTAGAAAATATAGTAGTCAGCTGCTTATATTCACCATAAATCACGGGTTCTCTTAAAAGTGTTGCTATTCCTCTAGATATTACTATCAGTTCTTTTTTAAACTTTTTGTTAAAACTAAAAAAGCTCAATGTTTCAAAGTTTAACTGTATAAAATAATTAATTTTTGCAGAAATATAGGTATTTGATAAGCGCCGTTTAATAACCGTTGTTGAAGGAATATTATTAGGCATAATAAAATTGAATTTTACTTCATAACTTCCAACTGGTATCTCACATTTGACATCTTGTATGTTATCTTGTATGTTTACATAGGTTTCTGTGGCCGTATTAGTCTGTATATTTTGAGCGCCTTATTTCTATATTCAAATGACCTTTACCCTTCAATGATGTAGTAATCTTTTCAATATCGATGGCTTTATCTACTGAATAGCGTATAATACCCGATACTAATTGTCCTGGTTGATAAACTTCACCTGATGATTTAAACAAATTTATTTCACAGAAAATACCCATTGATGATCACATAAATGTTCAATTAAATAAAAATTAACAGCACTCAATAATAATTACTATATTAATTTATTTGTGAAATACATGAAAGTCTATATTTCCTTCATAACAGAAAATGAATAATACTAGCATATGCGGTACCAAATGTTATAAATAAAACTGATTAGATATTCTAAACGTAATACTGATAAAAATATGATATTTATAACTGACTAGCAACCCGCCCTCGCTCTGCTTCAGCTTCAGTTGCCTTACCCGCATAGTTGCCGTTCCTGGGGAAATACAGGGATAAACTATAGTCTAGGTTTCTCCTTATATAGAGAGCTACCTGGTAGTAAAATATTATTAAAATCAGTCCATGCGTTTCAAAGATTACTCGAAACAAACAGAAAGACAAAAATTATTTAAACTGATTTTAGGCATAGCTATCGTGCAAATAACCGTATGAGCATTAGACATGTGTCCGCTATAGCAAATGTAACTGAAAACGGTTGGCATGCTCCTAACGTATCGGTATTCATATAACTAATAATGGCTATCAGTTATCTAGGTACAAGCAACAGACGATGACGCGACGTTTGTCAATTAATAGTATCACAGCAATATTTGGTTAGATGCCGTGATTCTAAATAGTTTCGCTACTTTATTAACCGAACGATCACTAATAAGTCTAATAACCAAAATAATTATGCCATTTCACGTGGTTCCTGACGTGTAAAACAGAAAGGGGCGGTTATTGGCTAGCAAATTAATAACAATTAGTAGTAGTCAATTAATAGTATCACAGCAATATTTGGTTAGATGCCGTGATTCTAAATAGTTTCGCTACTTTATTAACCGAACGATCACTAATAAGTCTAATAACCAAAATAATTATGCCATTTCACGTGGTTCCTGACGTGTAAAACAGAAAGGGGCGGTTATTGGCTAGCAAATTAATAACAAGCAACGTACCACGAATATTGATATAAGCGAAACTCGCTGTTATTTTTATTACAGTAAAACTTAACTGTCATAATCTCAGATAAATCAAACTATAATGGTAAACTGCTTTTGTTTCTCGTTGCTATCGTAGGTATGCTATGAAAATTATTCACTATAATTTGACCTATTTCTTTTTTTTTAGGTGTGGGCTATTGTCAGTGTACCCGCCGCGACGCGCGGCCCCATGACCCACCCGTGGCACGTCGCCTTCGTCGTTGAGCCGACCACCGGTACAGGATAACTTGTCTTCAGTGGTCGGCCCGACGGAATACACCAATCGCAGGGTATCCTCTCCTCTCAACGTTCCCCTCGGGGACGTCGGTGGCCGTCCGCGGTCAGCCTCTCTGCGGGTGACGAACTAAATCCTCGATCCAGTCACCCGATAATTTGACATATAAAAGGTTATAATGGTTAAACCGTACGTTAATAGAAATAAGATCGCGATTATTTTATGTGTATTATACCGATATACGGCGACGGTTATCCATATCCGTATTGACACCAAAGAAACGGTTAGTAGCCGTTGCCAAAAATAACCGGTAACGCCCATGTCTAGTAAGCATGAAAAAAGCCCAATATTTTGACATTACAAACAGACACTTCAATTTATTTATTTGTATATATAAATGTATTGATAAAGAAAAAATAACACTTTATAAGGATAAATTCTTATCGATAAATATAGGTATGAGTCATGTTTGTGAAATAATATCAGATCAAAATTTTTTTTTTGGTTGGGTTACGCTCGGCGCACTCCTCGCACCACTTCGTCCGGGGCGACAAAGGGGCGTAAGCACGCACACCCGTAACCCACCCGCAATACGTACGCCTTCATCGTTCGACCGACCACCAGAGCAGGGTGACTTAAAGTCGGTGGTCGGTCCCACGGAATACCCCGAGGGAGTACCCTCTCCCTTCGACGTCCCCTACTGGGACGCCGATCGCCATCGCGAGGCTAACCTCTCCGCGGGTGCCCGGACTAAATCTCCGGTCCGGTCACCCGCAGCCTCTGCTAGGGCTGCATCAGACACAGGTACTCGCGCCTGCGCCGCCCCAGTCACCGGCGGAGGACCATGCCCGCGTGGAGTCTTTCCTCCCGCACACGGTCCGCCGCCTCCTGCCGCGAATCAAAATATATTCTTGACATCTAACGACTATTTTGTCTAGATAACTAGATGACCCAGTGAACTTCGTATCACCTATATTTATTTGTCTATTTACAATATCGTCTCTCTTTGCTTCTTACGGATTAAGGATTTTGATGTAAAACATCTATAGGCGAGGGTAAACCTGATCGTTGGCGTGACGGAGCAGGCCGCAGCGACCGATCGCCACGCTATATGATAGAATATATGTACTATACGTTTTTTTTTTTATTGCAAACAGTGGCAAACGAGCAAACAGTACACCTGATGGTAAGTGTTGCTGCCGCTCATGGACCTTTACAAGGCCGCTACCTACCGCGAAGAAAGCGAAGGGAGTGTGAATGCGTGCATTGAGGCTCGGTGATACCAAGGGCACCACCAAAACCCTCCACACGCAATCACCCTCAGAAAGTTGGGCTTCCGGCTCTCTCGCTCACCGAACGAAGCGCAGTAACAAATCGCTACTACTCAGACGTCGATTTTCTGCGAGAGTGTGGTACTGCCCCGGACGGACCAGCCCGCGGCTGTAGACAGATAACTGTCAACAGTGTGGTCCTACCACTCTCACTACACACTCCTACAGTAGTAGTGTGTGGGACGTAGCAACGCGATGCCATGCGCAAGGGATTATGCGGTGAATTAATTATGTTTTTGGGTACATTTCATCTAATCTATATATACTCTTATATAAAAAAGTCGTGTTAGTTACACTATAACTAAAGAATGGCTGTACCGATTTAGCTGAAAATTGGTGGGGAGGTAGCTTAGAACCAGGCGACGGACATAGGATATTTTTATGCCGTTCGACCGCGTTCCCATGTGACGTGACATTACACGTCAAAGAGAATACAAGATACTATAAAACGTAGTACTTATAACGAAAAACCCATCTCATATGTAATAACAAAACGCAAATGACAGCTAAACGTAATTTCGTCTATGGTTAAGTATGGTTAAAAATTTGATAATTTTGTCAGAAATCAATAATTAGTAATTTGTATTCTCTTTGAAACTTCATTAACAATGCCGCGACCAAGACGATCGAATCTTTGCTGACAAAGCCGTAATGCAAGAAGGATACGAAACATTGCGAACGAAAGGACTGAAGGAGTACAAGAAATGGTTCGACTTCGTGCTTCTCAAACACAAGAGCAAAGTGAGGCAGGCCGTGAAACGGCTTGGTTGACAATGCGAGATAGTCGAGCGAACGCGGCATAATCCGAGACTAGATTTTAGAGAAATTTAGAAAATCTAAGTACTTACGAAAGAAATTATGGCGGTACGAAGTTTGTTGGGTCTGCTAGTCTATATATATAAAAGAAAGTCGTGTTAGTTACACTATTTATAACTCTAGAACGGCTGGACCGATTTGCCTGAAAATTAGTAGGGACGTAACTTACAACCAGGAGACGGTCATATGATACCTTTTAACCCGTGCAGTTCCCATGGGAGTACCGTAGCGAGTTCCCATGGGACGTGTCATAAAACGTCAAAGAAAATACAAGTCACTATAAAACGTGGTATAACAAAAACGCACCTATCATGTAATAACAAAACGCAAATGATATATCGAAAATTTAAAAACTATATGTACAAAAAAGTTATGGTGGTACGAAGTTCGCCGGGTTAGCGAGTAAAAAAATTAAAGATATCATTTCATTGTTATATGAGAGGTTATTTCAGTCGCAGAGGTTCAATAATTTTTAAAAACGATAAAGATAAACTACCATTGATTTTCGCTGGGAATTTCAATGTTTATTTTGCAAAAAATGAAACAATGTTATTAATCACCTGCCTCCAAGAAGAATTTGAACTGGAAATTAACAACAATCCAAGAGAATATTTTACAAGATATGGAACAGCAATAGATAATGCATTTATTAGATAACTTAATTTGGTAACCTATTCAAGTGAAGCTAATCAAAAAATATGAGCCGTCGCCCAGGACGGCTGGCAGATGTGAAACATCGAAATCATTTTGTACAAGTAATAGGCATAAAATAGTGCTGGTCCTGGTAGACTTCTCTAATGCATTTAACGCCGTCAGTCACGAGATTCTGCTATCTATTCTGTCTTATCTTAGAATCTCGTCGGATGCTTTGGAATGGTTTTCATCTTATCTTCAGGGTCGTCAGCAGTCCATCCGTATCGACGACACTATGTCCGATTGGTGCGATTTGGGCTCTGGCGTTCCTCAAGGCGGTATACTTTCTCCTCTTCTCTTCTCTCTCTTTATTAATCTTTTAACCCCTGAACTTCAGTGCGCGTATCATTTGTATGCCGATGATCTACAACTATACTCTCACGCTAAGCTGGATGATGTACAGTCAGCAATCGCTAGAATCAACTCCAATCTTTCAACTATAAGCGTTTGAGCTGCTAGGTTTGGCTTGGCAGTGAATGTAGACAAGTGCCAATCCATTATACTCGGTAGTCCTCGAATAATCAGCAGATTTGATTCTCTTGCTTTACCATCCATCGTGTACAATGGAACAGTAATCCCTTATAGTCAGCATGTCAAGAATCTTGGCCTAATTCTAGACTCGACGATGGAGTGGCAAACGCAGATCTCTACCATATCAAATAAGGTCACAGGTACGCTTCGCTCGCTATATCGCTTGAAGAACTTTCTTCCAATAAATACCAAGACAGCGCTGGTTCAAACCTTAATCCTTCCTATCATCGATTATGCTGATGTGTGCTACTTCGACCTGAATGCAGATCTACTCAATAAACTGGACCGTCTTCTCAATAATTGCATTCGATTCGTTTTTAACCTTCGTAAATTCGACCATGTCTCCTCATTTCGCTCTCGTCTTAATTGGTTACCGATTAGGCAAAGACGAAGCTTGCGAACTCTCTCTTTGCTATACTCTATTTTAAACTCTCCTAATGCTCCCCCCTACTTAAAACTTCACTTTCAATTTCTATGTACCACTCACGACCGTAATCTTCGTTCCTCCAAAAATCTTATTCTTCACTGTCCTTCTCATTCCTCTAATCTAGTACACTCTTCATTTTATATCCAGCCTATTCTTCTCTGGAATGCGTTACCATTAAAGATCAGAATGGCCGCTAGCCGTAATGATTTTAAAGCTAGGGTAAAACGTCTATACCTAGACTTTTTGACGGAGTCAACTCGGCAATGATGGCTCTCCTCTACACACGTACACGCACATAAGTATGTGCGCTACAAATGGACGAAAACTCAATATCACACCAATCGATTTCGATGATTATATTGGAAAGGATGTACTTCAAGGGTAGTTTGATGAGGGTTTGATTAAGTTCTGATTATGCGATCCATGCTAAAGCAACGGTACTCTTCAATTCTTAGGAGCAAATTAACGACACTCGGCTGAATCTCTACCATAATGTTAAACGGCACTGTCTCAAACGAGCAGCACGTTAAGAAACCTCTGTAGAAAATTTCAAGTTTCTAACCCTTATAATTTGGGCCCTGCGTTGATATGTCAGTCAGCTTCTCCTTTTATATATATAGACTGAAATCGCGTTTTTTGTTACAATTTTAGCCTATGCATTTATAGCCTCCACAGCTTCTCTTGATAAAGAGGCTATAGGCATTTATTGTAATTCAAATGATGTTATTATCCGCTGTCACCATGTAGTAAAACACACGCAAGTTGGTTCAATACTTATTTATTATTTTTATATCCTCCACCTATCACCATCCTGCTGTGTGGTAGCGGCTTCGAATACTACCAACCCTTGCTTTGCTCGTGGGTGTTGTAAAAGACGACTAAGAGCCCTAGATTGACCCGGACCAACTCCATCTGGTACCTTTTGGGTCAACGATTACATTCCCAAGGAGGGTTGACGTCAGGCAGGCGGCCGGTCATAAAAGTCATTGCCGAAACTTTTTGCAATATGTCAAAACAGATGACATATTGCGTCGACCCCAAGTAATTGGGATAAGAGCAAGATGATGATGATGATATCCTCCACCTAGTTACAATTAATGTACCGACTTTATACTACAATTCCTGAAATTAGGGCATTCTACCAAACAAATTATTTTTCTAATAGTAAATAATGATATTAATTAAAAATAGTAAAGTCTTTTAGTTAAGGTTCTATTTAAAATTGCAATCCCAAAATATATTACAATAATATAAATTTAGCAACTATACAACATTTATCCTATATACAGTAGTCGTTTTAGTTTATATGTAATTACACTAATAATAAAAATGCGAAAGTTTTCGAATATTTTAATACCTCAAGGTTTTTCAAATTGTATTATAATCACAGCTAATATTTTAAGACACTCTTATTAGCATGAATAAAAATACTTTTACTTCTAAATATAAAAATTCATACATAAATAGCCGCATGTCTGTTAGGCTGCTTAGCACTGCTTGATATATACATCGTCTCTATTAACTGTTCTTCCACACTTATACTAAAAGATATTGTTATTGATTTCTTAAATTGATATTGCTGAGATTAATCTTTGTAATAAGCACGTAATATGTTGTTATGTTGTTGTCATGTGGCGGTTGTGAATTAACTTAAATTGATAATAAAATCTGGATGTGTCAATTAGCCTAGTCTAATCTTATTAATCAAGATATTAGGGCAATTTTTCTGCACTAAAAAAGTTAGAAGACTGTGCTCAACTACGTATTGTTTTCCAATTTCTATTTTTCTTTAAGGTATCATTGTCAAAATCTTGTTCAAAATTATTAGCAGTACAGCGTATTTCTGAAAAGCTGCTTACTTTTCATTATGCTAACTTCTTCTCTTGTCTAGTGTTGGGAAATTTATCTTCGGTTTTCCTCACTTTTCTTTTATATATTTATCGATGTTATCATCAGACATCTTTTCATCCATAGCTTCCCAATACGTAGGAGGGGGTTCATCAAAATTGAATAGGTCCGCCTGTTCATTTAATAAACCATCTGTGTTAAGATTTACAGATCCAATTTGAACAGGAATATATAAAACAATATTTCTATGTGGAATTGGTAATGCTGCCTTAATTTTAAGCGCATAATGCCTTGAAATTATCTTTGAGTAATCTAAAGAATATCTGTCACATGGTGCTGTTACCTCTATAGGAATTATTTGAGTTTCTCCGCAATTAATAGATGTTGTTTTAAAATCAGCATCTGGTACAGCTTCCTCTATGTGTTCCTGGTGACCTTCGGCATTAAAATCATATTTTTCTACCAATTTTATTCCAACACTATTGACTAGGACATTACTATTATTTTCCACTTCACAATTTGCGATTATTTTACCCCCTATTGGGATTACAGAATCAAAGATTGTAGATTTTATCTTTATAGTGCTATTTTTACTAGAAAATATAGTCGTCAACTTCTTGAGTTCGCCATAAATTACTGGTTCTCTTAAAAGTGTTGCTATTCCTCTAGATATTACAATCAATTCTTTTTTAAACTTCTTGTTAAAAGTAAAAAAACCCGATGTTTCAAAGTTTAACTGTATAAAATAATTTATTTTCGCAGAAATACAGGTATTTAATAAATCCCGTTCAATAACCGTTGTTGAAGGAATATTAGTAGGCATAATGAAATTGAATTTTACTTCATAACTTCCAACAGGTATTTCACATTTGATATCTTGTATGATATTCTGTATATTCACATAGGTTTCAGTAGACGTATAATGGTCTGTACGTTTTGAGCGCCTTACTTCTATATCCAAATAACCTTTACCTTTCAATGATGTAGTAATCTTTTCAATATCGATGGCTTTATCCACTGAATAGCGTATAATACCCGATACTAATTGTCCTGGTTGATAAACTTCGTCTGATGATTTAAACAAATTTATTTCACAGAAAATACCCATTATGGTTCATATAAATCTTCAATTAAAAATAAATTAACAGCACTTAATAATGATAATTATTAGTGAAATACATGAATGTATACATTTCTATCATAACAGAGAATGAGTAATACTAACATGTGCAGTACCAAATGTTATAAATAAAACTGATTAGATATCCTACACGCAGTGCTGATAAAAACTGATATTTATAATAAATATATGACACATACATTTTTAAGATATGAAGTGTACAATCTTGCTGTGAAGCTTTTCCTTTGTACAAAGGCACGACTATCGCCTTACATCAGTACTTAGGTACTTGACCATTATTCCAACATAAATTATAGAGCCAGTATAGCATGAATAGCTACGATATCTGGTCTAGCTGTCAGCATTTATACTGTAATCCTGTTACATTCTGTTGACTTACTCGCTCACATACCTTTCAGTGCATTCATAATTTCAATCATAGTTCTCCCTCCTCGAGATCTCTTTCGTTAATATATGATAGTTTTGTGGTGTGTTTTCTTCTCTCTCAAAAATCTTTCAGATTATTCCTTCCACCGCTTTATACATTCTGCTTTATTCACTATGTTCCATAATTATACTTAAAAATATTTTTAATAATTCCTAAATTGATATTGTTGTGTTTCATCCCTACAAAAAGTATTTAATTTGTTTTTATCACGTGGTGGTGGTATTGATTTAACTTAAGTTTATAATAAGATCTGGATGTTTCTATTTATCTAGTCTTATAAGTCTAGATAGTAAATCATTCTTCTGAGAAAGGTAGAAGAGGTTGTGCTCAATTGTTCATTGATTCCCCTTTTTTTTCCTTAAAAATATCATGTTTCAACATCATAATTATGTGTTTCAATCTTGTTTAAAATGATAAGCATTGCTTTGTGCTTCTGAAAAGCTGAATACTTTTCAATATGTTAACTTCTTCTCTTGTCTAGTTTTGGGTGTTTATTTTCGCTTTTCCTTACTTTTCTTTTGTATATTTGTTGATATCATCATCAGCCATCTTTTCATCCATAGCTTCCCAATAAGTAGGAGGTGGTTCATCAAAATTGAATAAGTCCACCTGTTCATTTGTGGAACCATCTGTGTTTAGATTTACAGATCCAATTTGAACAGGAATATATAAAACAATATTTCTATGTAGAATGGGTAATGCTGCCTTAATTTTAAGCGCATAATGCCTTGAAATTATATTTGAGTAATCTAAAGAGTGTCTGTCACATGGTGCTATAATTTCTATAGGAATTATTTGAGTTTCTCCACAATTTATAGATGTTGTCTTAATGTCAACATCTGGTACAGCTTCCTTTGTATATTTGAGGAAACCTTTAGCATTAAAATCATGTTTTTCTATTAACTTTATTCCCACATTATGAACTAGGATATTACTATTATTTTCCACTTCACAATGCGCGATTATTTTACCCCCTATTGGGATTACAGAATCAAAAATTGTAGATTTTATCCTTATAGTGCTGTTTTTACTAGAAAATATAGTAGTCAACTTCTTAAGTTCGCCATAAATTACTGGTTCTCTTAAAAATGTTGCTATTCCACTAGATATTACTATCAATTCTTTTTTAAACTTTTTGTCAAAACTAAAAAAGCCCGATATTTCAAAGTGTATGCGTATAAAATAATTTATTTGTCCCAATATATATGCATTTGATAAATGTCGGTTAATAGCCGTTGTTGAAGGAATATTTGTAGGCATAATGAAATTGAATTTTACTTCATAATTTTCAACTAGTATCTCACATTTAACATCTTGTATGACATTCTGTATGTTTGCATAAGTTTCTGTAGATGTATGAATGTCTGTACGTTCTGAGGTCCTTACTTCTATCTTCAAATGACCTTTACCCTTCAATGATGTAGTAATCTTTTCAATATCGATGGCTTTATCCACTGAATAGCGTATAATACCCGATACTAATTGTCCTGGTTGATAAACTTCGTTTGATAATTTAAACAAATTTATTTCACAGAAAATACCCATTATTGGTCACATAAATGTTCAATTAAAAATAAATTAACAGCACTCAATAATTATTATTATTATTGAAATACATGCATATATTTATTTCTTTCAGAACAGAGAATGAATAAAACTGTCATGTGCAGTACCAAATATTATAAAAAAAACTGATTAGATATCCTAAACGTACTGCTGATAAAAAACTGATATTTATAACTAACTAGTTGAACCGACAGACTTTGTCCTATATTAACTATGAATATTAAATTCAAATTGATATATGTAGTTAATAAAACAATATCCAATGGCAATGATTCATAAACTGTAATCGATTTCCACGTTTAATTAAATGCAGCTCAATAAGGATTAAAAGCAACATTTTAATGTTGCTGATATCGATTTCATCGATTCCGTTCAACTTCATCATCTCTCGTCAACTCGTCACTTAATAATGTTCTTGTCTGTCTTTGAGTTGCAGTATTACGAGTTCTGTGACTTATGTTTGTACGTCTAATTGTGACATTTTTATAAACAATTTTCTGCTACAAATAACAAAATATTCTATTGTACTCTTCTTTACGTTTACGTGGCATACTAGAGGTTTCGGGTCCAAAAAATCGATCTAGCTAGGTTTTATTTATAGAAAATGTTGTTTTGTCCGTGTTTTTAGTAAAACAATATAATGACATTAAATTTTAAAAGAATATGAATTCAAATTTCGTTATCAATGTCATGAGTTACGATAGCTCAGTTGGGGAGACGGCCGGTTATAATTTTGTTTTTTTGGAATGCAAACAGCGTCGGTTCGAATCTCAGTGTTATTATTATTCTCTTTTTGTAATTTTTTATATAATTTTCATTATTTATTTTTTATTAATATATATCTAAATAAATTCGACAAAAATATTCTGAGGGAAGCTCGGTCAACTAGATATTTGAACTTTAAATCAGCCCAACAGACGTTGTACTGTTCAAATAAAATAAAATAAAAGCAACGCCACCTACCGGGTCCAATTGTGAATCTAAACCATCCTCGAATCTTCCTCCAAGGCGCATCCGCCAAGGCGGAACATGTTGCCAGAATTGGCGAGCGATTGCAAAGCTATCCCGCTGGGAGTCGTGCATTCTGGTCGCTCGCCAAGGCTGCACAAGGCAACTTCTGCCAGCCCAATCTCCCACCACTGCAGAAACACGATGGTAGTCTGGCCCACAGCGCAAAGGAGAAGGCCGATCTTCTAGGTCAATTCTTTGCCTGTAACTCGACTTTGGATGCCGGAGCTGCCACATCACCTACCATCCCACGGTGTGAAAGCTCACTGCCCGAAATCCGCATCACGCAGCGAGCGGTTAGGCGGGAGCTGCGGCTTTTAGACGTCCATAAGTCGAGTGGACCGGATGGCATCCCTGCAGTGGTACTAAAGACGTGCGCCCCTGAATTGACTCCCATCCTCACGCGCCTATACCGACTTTCCTACGCTACTAATAGGGTTCCGTCTTCGTGGAAGGTAGCCCATGTCCACCCGATCCCTAAAAAGGGAGACCGGTCTGACCCATCGAATTACAGGCCAATTGCGATAACATCCTTGCTCTCCAAGATAATGGAGAAGGTTATAAACCGCCAGCTTCTGCAGTACCTTGAGGATCGCCAGCTTATCAGTGATCGCCAATACGGTTTTCGTCATGGTCGGTCGTCTGGTGATCTTCTTGTGTACCTCACACACCGTTGGGCAGAGGCCTTGGAGGGCAAGGGTGAGGCGCTGGCGTTCAGCCTAGATATCGCAAAGGCGTTCGATAGGGTCTGGCACAGGGCACTTCTATCGAAGCTACCATCATACGGAATCCCCGAGGGACTCTGTAATTGGATTGCCAGCTTTTTGGATGGTCGGAGTATAAAAGTCGTCGTAGATGGCTCCTGCTCCGATACCATGACCATTAATGCTCGTGTACCACAAGGCTCGGTGCTCTCCCCGACGTTGTTTATCCTGCATATCAATGACATGCTCTCTATCGAGAGTATGCGTTGCTATGCGGATGACAGTACGGGTGATGAGCGGTACACTGAGCAACGGAATATCCCTCGGAGTATTCAGGAAAGAAGGGTTCAACTTGTGTCTGAAGTCGAGCGCTCTCTGGGGCGGGCCTCGGAATGGGGTGAACGGAACCTAGTCCAGTTCAACCCCACAAAGACACAAGTTTGCGCGTTCACTGCAAAGAAGGACCCATTTGTCATGGCGCCTCAGTTCCAAGGAGTAACTCTTCCAATTTCTGAGAGTATTGGGATTCTCGGCGTCAAAATATCGAGCAAAGTCCAGTTTGGGAGTCATTTGGAGGACAAAGCCAAATTGGCAAGCAAAAAGTTGGGCGTCCTGAACGGAGCCAGGCGGTACTTCACACCGAGACAGCGTCTTGTGCTATACAAAGCACAAGTTCGTCCTCATGTGGAGTACTGCTCACATCTCTGGGCAGGTGCGCCCAAATATCAGCTAGACCCACTTGACTCCCTGCAAAGACGGGCTGTTCGAATCGTCGGGGATCCCAATCTTACGGACAGATTGGAGTCGCTGGAGCAGCGGAGAGACTTTGGGTCACTCTGTGTACTCTACCGACTCTTTCACGGGGAGTGCTCCGAGGAACTGTTTGACTTGGTACCACCGTCACCATTCTACCAACGTACCACTCGACATCGCAGCAGGGTTCATCCATTTCACCTGGAAACGTTATGGTCTTCAACTGTACGTTTTCAGCGATCATTTCTCCCACGTACGTGCAAGCTCTGGAATGAACTACCTGCTGCTGTGTTTCCCGAGCGCTATGACATGTCCTTCTTTAAACGAGGTTTAAGAAGAGTATTTCCTTCACGGTAGGCAGCGGCCTGGCTGTGCCCCTGGTATTGCAATGGTCCATGTGCAGCAGTTTCACTTACCATCAGGTGTGCTGCTTGCTCGTTTGCCACCGTTGGCAATAAAAAAAAAAAAAAAAAAAAAAAAAAAATAAAGAATCCCCTTGTACACACACAAAAAATTTCATCAACATCGGTCCAGCCGTTTAAGAGGAGTTCAGTGACATACATATGTACACAAGAAATATATATACTAGCGGCCCCAACAGACGCTGTTCTGTTCAAATCTGTAAAAAATATAAAATTGTATTCTTCTTGAAATCGATCGCAGCGGCACCTACCGGTCCCAATTATTATTCTAAACCGAATGGTTTGGATGTCCCAAATGGCTATTCCGATAGATATGAGTATCGGAATCGCCACAAAAAATCGTCAAAATTGGTCCAGACGTTTAGAAGGAGTTCAATTACAAACACACGAATAGAAGAATTATAGGTATATACAAAGATAAAATAGTTTAAATAGTCGAAAATAAGTTTACATTAAAAAAGTATATATAAATGTTAAGTTTTCTTAAATTTTCTAATTTTCTGCGCAACTTTGTTATTTTTTTCCGTAGAGGCCTTTTTAATATATTATAAAACTCAAAAAAAAGATGAACGATATCGGTAAAGTCGTTCTCAAGTTATGTTATTGTCCTGCCCGAACAGCGCCAACTACCGGGTCCAATTGTGAATCTAAACCATTCTCGAATCCCTTTGAACAAACACAAAAAATTTCGTCAACATCGGTCCAGCCGTTTAGGAGGAGTTCAGTGACATACACACGTACGCTAGAAATTTATATATAAGATAAAAATAAAGAAAAAAATAACACTATGTATAACGATAAATTTATATCCATCATTTTATG
Source organism: Lymantria dispar (assembly GCA_032191425.1). Lineage (NCBI taxonomy): Eukaryota > Metazoa > Arthropoda > Insecta > Lepidoptera > Erebidae > Lymantria > Lymantria dispar. The sequence continues at coordinate 20,530,692 of CM063452.1, read as the reverse complement.
CGTCAATTTTCTAAAATTGTTTTGGATCAAGAGATAATTTTAAGATGAAATGACTAATATTTATACAACTAGACTAGCAATCCGCCCTCGCTTCGCTTCGGTTATAGGTTATAGTCGTTTTACCTGCGTAGTTCCCGTTTCCGTGGGAATACCAAGATAAATTATAGCTTAGTTTACGCCCTGATATTATAGCTTTCCATTGGTGACAGAATTTTTGAAATCGGTCCAGCCGTTTTGAAGATTACCCGGAACAAACAGACAGACAGACAGACAAAAATTTTTTAATTGCTATTTTAGGCATAGGTGTCGTGCAAATAACCGTGTGAGCATGAACAAAGCCTATTATTTTGACATTACAAACAGACACTCCAATTTTATTTATTGGTATAGATAGATATATTTCATCATTATCATCTCGGCTCATATATCACCCACTGACGAGCTCGAGCCATTTCCACTAGGAGGAAAATTGACCTTAATATACCATGCTGGTCAAACAGGTTGGTATTTTAATAGTATCTTACTTTTGCACATCACAGATTAAACATTGTATTTAAAATATTTATGTCAACAAATAATTACCAACTTATAAGTTTTGTCTTTACCAGTTGTGGCACACTAATCCTCGAATGCCTAGTATTACGACTTCAGGGACAGTACTACGCTTGTCTATGGTCTGGGCGGTGCTCTAAGTATTTGGAGATGAAGGAGCGGCGCTTTGGCCGAAACTAGCATGGTTTTTAGACTCGGCCGGTATCACGGGACACCTCCATACCTGGGACCACTAGTGGAAAGCTATTTGGAGGAATGCAGCGTCCTCTACGTGGACCGAGTAGAATATTGTGCAAACGCCCATGTCGATAGGTACTGTATTCTACAGGGATAGGGACAATACGGCTGATCGATACGAGGCAGTTGAACTCCTAGGCTTAACGTAATTTGTTACGCCAGCGGCACGCTCATCATAGTTCGGGGTGGGACGTTGGAAGAGTCATCTGGGCACTCTCGGCACCGCGGAGGTGGTAAGGTATGTTGGAGCTTAGAGTGACCCTTTAGACTTTTATTCCATGAGCCCCGCAATAGTTCACTAGTCGGCGCCTCGATCCCTATTAATTAGGTCCCCATCAGCTTCCAGGTGTTAACTGTTGATTATCCTAAACTGATAGACATATTACTATAGCGGACTTTAGTTGCTTATCCTAAGGATATAGATATAACGCGGATTTTATTGTATTCCTTTTAAATATACAATTCCGTACTACATTATTTTAATTTATCGCTTTTGCAATTACATTGCACATTCATTACATTACGCACAAAAATATATTTTTCACAGCCTTGCATTACGAACCTTTGCAATTCATGTCATTCTCGACTATAATATTCAATTATACATAGGTACATACATATAAACCATCTTCGTGAATCACTCTGTCTATTGCGCCGAACAACCGCATTAAAATCCGTTGCGTAGTTTAAAAGATCAAAGCGTACAGTGATAACAGGAACGAATTTATTTTATATTATGTAAATTATGTAAATATTCCGTATTCTAATGCGCAGAATGAAATTAAAATGTATAGTTCGATGTCTTATCAGCGATTGATTTCTTATTATCGTTTCTATTTTTTTAATTATTAAGATTAAAAACGCGATTTCTATACTGAGTAATCACATAATTTACCGAAAATTTTCACTTCATCATGCTTATGATCTGAAAAAGTATTACTTGCATCGCAGAGCGTCACAAAATCACATCACACTATCTTCTTATATTTGATTTATACTTTTTATAGATGGGAAAAATTATAATGGTGAGTAGAAGTTTAGATGAAGACTGTATCCTTTTTCTGTTCATTTTTTTGAGCGGGCTATGGATAATATAGCATATGGCACACACGCCGTCCACTCCGTCCGAGGCGAAGCAAGGGTGGCCCAGGGACCGAGAACCTACCGTAATCCCTCCCCTTGGTCATTGGGCCGACTACTAGTACCAAGTTCCTCGTTGTCCATCCCAACGGGTTACCCTTCCGGGTAACATCCCTCCCCGACATCCCTATATATATATGAGGAGAGAAAAGAGCCCCAGCCGAGAGAAATGAAACCTTAGACAAAGGAAATATTATAGAAAACCGGTCTCTTCATCCAAGTAGGATATTAGTGTTTTTTTTTTTGGCGTGGGTTGCGGTTGGCGCACTCCTCGCAACACTCCGTCCGGGACGACAGAGGGGCGTAAGCATGCACACCCGCAACCCACCCACGATGCACGTCACCTTCGTCGTTGTGCCGACCACTGGAGCAGGGTGACTTGACGTCAGTGGTCGGCCCGACGGAATACCCCCTATTTGGGGTACCCTCCCATCGACCGACGTCTCCCCCTCGGGGAGTACGTCGGTCGCCGACGGCGGATCGCCTCATCGAAGCTGCGCTCCTCGCGCGCGCGATCCACCGCCTCCTTCCGCGAGACTACTGCCTCGCAGAAGGCTGCGACCTCGTCTCAGTTCTTGACGCTGTCAAGCATCGCTCTGGTGATGGTCGGGAGCGACAGGTCGGCACCGATGATTGCGACGAGTTCACGACGCTGCTCCGCCCAAGTGGCACAGACCTCGAGCGTATGCTGCCCCGTGTCCTCGACGCAATCACAGTGGTGGCAGGACGGTGTACTCTCCTTTCTAACGACCGTGTACAGGTATTTGGCGAAGCATCCATGCCCCGTCAACACCTGCACCAGTCGGAAGAAGAGCACCCCGTGCCGCCGTTTCAACCACTGCATCAGCACCGGCCGGAAGGCCTCCACGGTCCGCACCCCGAACCGAGGCCTCTCCAGCCGGACTGCCCAACGGGCAATAACGTCTCGGCGGGCGTCGACGCGCCAGGCGGTGCGCTCCCTCAAAGAGACCACACCGCCCTCCGCTCGCATCCTCGACATCCGCCGAAACAAACCGGCGAGCATTTCCGCCTCCCGGTCCCACGTGGAAGTCCCGGCCAACAGACACGCTGCCTCCGTCGCCACCGTGCGGTATCCGCGTATGGCCCTGACCGCCATGGCCCTCTGTGGTCGCCACAGAAGAGCCCTGAGTCGGACGGTCAGGGACCCCGCCCACACCGGTGCGCCGAACAGGGCCATCGACCGGATAGAGAACGATTAGAGGTAAACATAAGCATTTTTCCGTACACACATTTCCATCATCATCATTTCAGTTCATATGCGTTCCACTGTTGCGCTCGAGCCTCCTCCATAATAGAAGGGAAATTGACCTTACTATATCATGCTGGTCAGACAGGTTGGTATGTTTGTATATTGGTTTTATTTCGAGTTTTCCTTCTCTTGCATGGACGTTATACGCCTATTATATCCCTTAGTCGTCTTTTACGACATCCACGGTCAAGATAGGGAGTGGTGATTTGTATTCTTACTCCGTCACCACACGGAACATTTCCATGTGGTGGCGTAATTAGAATACAGTTCACCACCTAGTGTCTTACCCATAGGTGTAAAAGATGACTAAGGGATATGATATTCAGAAATATCTCTACAGTAGAATGAAAACCCGACATAAAACCCAACACCAGCGCGGTAGATTGAGTAAATTTTCCTTCTATTGTGGAGGAGATCCGAGCCCAACAGTGGGACTGATATAGTCTGAAATGAGATTAGATAAAATGATAGGTATCGCTGATTTACTTCCGAGCCAAAATAATAATAGTTGACCGTGGTAGGAACCATACGATCAAACAAACGTGAAAAACCAGATGAACAAAATAATAGTCGCTCTAGCAAGGGGGAATTTCGATGTTTTGTTTTAAATTATCCCTTACACTAGACTCCTACAAACCGATGACTACTAAAATAGTTTACTTGTTGTCATCTTGTGATGAAGAGGGTACCATCAACGAGGCTATTGGCAAACAGGAAATGATTATATACTTTAACCAAACCAAAGGTGGAATTGACGCACTAGATCAAATATGTTCTTTGATCTCTTGTAGCAGGAAGAAGAATTGATGGCCTATGGCTTTGTTCTATGGTATAATATACATTATTGGAGTGATTCCTTAGCTGGTAGGCGTAATAAAAGCCGTGGACTGTATATAATTATAATTTAAAAGAAACTATTAAAAGGTTAACAATGAAAGTCGCAACTACGGCAAGTATTTAAAAATGTATAAGGAAAAGTAAATAAGTGATGTGCGCACGCGTTACAATGTATGTAAGCTTAATGTTGGTATGTCGACGGCTCGACGCGGCGCGCGACGAGCCGCTGCCGGCGCCCCCTCACCGCATTCTCCGCCGTGGTCCAGTCGTGTTGAGTTGCATGACTCAACATACTCCCCCCGTTGAAGAATCTTCAACAGCAGTGACTGGAAGAGGACAAATTGTATTAAAGGCTCGCCTAATGACACCCTTGCGCGTACGTATATCGGCGACTCTTGCGATTCCGTCTCCACCAGGCAGCACGCGAACGATACGTCCAAGGAGCCACAATAAAGGTGGCAAACCTTTGTCCTTGATAACGACAAGAGATCCTTCTTTGAGCTTCCCTGAAGAACGGCGCCATTTGGTTTTCTCCTGTAGCCATAGAACATATTCATCAGAGAAACGAGCCCAGAAATGCTGTTTAAGGTATTCTATACGTCGAAAACGTTGTAGGCTGGTCACACTGACATTCTCTATCTGTGGATGTGGTAGCAAAATTAGAGATCGTCCAATAAGAAAATGAGCTGGAGTCAAGGGAGTTAGATCATCAGGATCACTGGATATGGGTGTTAAAGGTCGCGAATTTAAAATAGCTTCTACCTGTATCAAGCATGTGGCCATCTCTTCAAACGTTAAGTTTGCTAAACCTAAAATACGTCTAAGGTGATGCTTAGTAGACTTCACTGCAGATTCCCAAAGTCCGCCAAAGTGTGGAGTGTACGCTGGTATAAAAGAAAAGTTGATACCTGGATCAATATTACTAAAATCGAAGTTTTGTTTAAGCAGATGAGATAATTCATTAAATGCTCCAACAAATGTGGTACCATTATCTGAAAATATATTACGTGGTTTCCCCCTGCGAGCAATAAAGCGATTTAAACTAGCTAGAAAAGCTTCCTTTGTAAGATCAGATACAAGTTCGAGATGGATGGCTCTAGTAGCTAAACACACAAAAACGCAAATGAAACACTTAATGAGCCTACATCCTCTGCCCTTACGGTCTGCTATCATGATAGGTCCAGCGTAGTCAATACCTGTATCTAAAAATGGAAATTCTAAGTGTAAGCGTTGCTTTGGAAGGTTTCCCATTATAGGTTGCACAATACTGGCCTTGATTCTACAGCATTTTACGCACTGATGTGTAATCTTTTTAGCTAATTTTTTACCACCAATGGGATAATAATGATGACGAATTGTGGCGAGTAGAAGCTGAGGCCCAGGATGCATAAGACGAAGATGATACATGCTGAATATTAGAATACAAATAACATGAGAGCTAGATATAAGAATAGGGTGTTTTACGTTGTAGTCGTAAAATGAATTATTAAGACGGCCTCCCACGCGAATTAAATTTGTTGATTTATCAAGAAAGGGTGATAAAGATAAAAGTTTGTTTTTTGGTGGCAATTGTTTACCTGATATTAATAAACTGTATTCTTCAGGAAATGATTCTTGTTGACTTAATTGCGCTTGCTCACTGCTAAGAGTAAGGTGGCACCTATCAAGCCAATTACTATGCCACGACTCGAACTTTGTGCGGCACTGTTAGGCAGTCGGCTTTATCTTAAGGTCCGTCAATCACTTACCTTGCACATTCATGAGTCATTTTTTTGGTGCGACTCTACTATTGTGTTGGGTTGGTTGGCTACAACACCGACACAGTTAAAGACCTTTGTACGTCATCGCGTATCTGAAATTCAAGACACTAAGGGAGAATGTTCATGGCGCTACATTCCGTCAATTGAAAATCCCGCAGACCTCGTTTCACGCGGACTTAGAGCTGATAAGTTATTATCTTCTTCTTTATGGTGGTCGGGCCCAACATTTTTACAAAACGAATCGTCTTCTTGGCCTTCCTTTCCTGAACATTCAAAAAATGTATAAGGAAAAGTAAATAAGTGATGTGCGCACGCGTTACAATGTATGTAAGCTTAATGTTGGTATGTCGACGGCTCGACGCGGCGCGCGACGAGCCGCTGCCGGCGCCCCCTCACCGCATTCTCCGCCGTGGTCCAGTCGTGTTGAGTTGCATGACTCAACATACTCCCCCCGTTGAAGAATCTTCAACAGCAGTGACTGGAAGAGGACAAATTGTATTAAAGGCTCGCCTAATGACACCCTTGCGCGTACGTATATGAAAAAGACTAATAACTACAAATTGAGTGAAGAAGAAGATAAGAAGAGACGAGATGACACGCAAAAGGCAAAATTCAAGACTAAAATAAGCTGACTACTTTTATTAACTAAATACCTACATGAAAATTTTATAAAAAGAATTTATGGTTTTGAAATATCGCTTATGGAATGATAATAATGAATAAGGCTATGAATTAAGCAATGAATGACCACTAGGATGGGTATGATTAGATGAAATCTAGGAATTAATTGAACGATCTCACTGTTATTGCTGCAAACCACTGATGCTGATAGATGCCGATGACGTGGAGATTCCTGCTGGATGACCTCAAGGCACGACGACACTCATCAGAAGTGGATAGGCTGAGATGTTCTTTCTTGTGCCGCAAACTCGATTCCTCTTCTTGTGACCGCTTTGTCGATGTGCAAATGACGGCTTTATATTCACAAAAGAAGTGAAGAACGAGATGAAGACGACTTGCTGCCAAAGTTAAGCTTTCCAATAGCTTCTTTTCTTCTGCTGTTCAAATTTGACGGTTGAAGGACCATATATATTGGAGTGATTCCTTAGCTGGTAGGCGTAATAAAAGCCGTGGACTGTATATAATTATAATTTAAAAGAAACTATTAAAAGGTTAACAATGAAAGTCGCAACTACGGCAAGTATTTAAAAATGTATAAGGAAAAGTAAATAAGTGATGTGCGCACGCGTTACAATGTATGTAAGCTTAATGTTGGTATGTCGACGGCTCGACGCGGCGCGCGACGAGCCGCTGCCGGCGCCCCCTCACCGCATTCTCCGCCGTGGTCCAGTCGTGTTGAGTTGCATGACTCAACATACATATATACAGTAAAGGTGAAAAGGTTTTAGTCGCAAAACTTTTATGAAAACCAGCATGGCACTGACAGTGCTGTTTATGCGTAAGTAATTAGAAGCTCCTACCTTGAAGGAGTTACCAACTACTCCTACTTACTCAGTCTAATGACAATACTGATGAGTCAGTATTGAAAAAATGTGCTTACTGTACATATCACCCCTCTAAAATAAGACGAAAGGGGAATACGCCGTGTGTACGTCTCAGATTATACATGTCTCACTGCTGGGCTTAGCCTCTGCCCCTATAGAAGAGAAATTGACCTAGTATACTATGCTAATCAGACATGTTAGCATAGGGTTTTATTTCGAGATTTCCTTCTCTGGGACAGATGTTGAGCAGATTGCTCTACAGGCAAGATAGATGAGCCAAACTAACATACTTAACATCTAATGTACTCTATTTTGTGTGAAATAAATTATTTCATTTTATTATTTCATTTAATTTCATTTTATTCATATTCTCTCCTTTAGTCGTCTTTTACGACTTCCGCAGGCCAAGATATGCAGTAGTAAATTGTTTTCTTATTGCGTCACTATACGGAAAAGATTCAGTCAACTGATTTCTTTATACCTATTTTGCACCCTTAAAAGATGAAAATTAACAAATGCTGAACAACATGTTTATTTATTTTTACTAAAGAGTATTTGTGCACAATTTGAAGACAGCGTATAAAGTTTTTCCTCTCCTTACAAACTTCGCCCATCCCTTTGCTTCAAATTTCACAATATATAAAAAGAAATTATTATCAAAGTTTCATGTTTCGAACTTCACTAGTTTTGATTCAGCGTTGATAAGCCAGTCAATTGACAGACTGCACAGATGCCGTAGTGGTTAAGATAGCGATTTACAACGCCTGTGTCGGGGGTTTGTATCCCACGCGGGACAACACTTTGTGTGATCCACAACTTGTTGTTCTGAGTCTGGATGTAATTTGTGTCCGTTAATTATGTTTATAAAGTTCCCAGCAATACAAGGATTATTTCCTTAGTGCATGGTGTTGTCTTAAAATTATTATTATTTAATGTTATTAATATTATTTAATTAGCTTCTTCATATAGATAACGTACGTAATCACAGCGTCTTTTGGGCACATTGAAACAGTATCAGGGCATAGCCCTCTACCACTGTGTTTCACTCAGCTGCTTGAGAACAGCCGGTCCTGGGGTTGATATGTCGTATTTTTCTTGTTTTTCACACCGACGCGGCAGAGTGCCCCGGAAGAGGTCCGGCTTCGAGTGACCAGCGATGACGGCGATGACACGGGGTAGTCTGGGTAGTTAGTCTGTAGACGATTGGTAGCTTCAACTTCATATGTATAAATAATCTTTCCCATTAAATAGATTATCTGATACAGTTTTATAATCATCGTCCTGTTCTTATCTCAATTACTTGGTGTCGATGCAATATTTATACGCAACATTGAAAAAATTTTGGTAATCATTTTATAACCCTGCTTCACAAACATCCTTGGAAATGTAATTGTTGACCAGACGACATCGAAGTCGATGCAAAACCCTTAATCGTCTTTTACGACACACAAAATTTAAGGATTAGTGGTATTGGTAGTCGCCATCACACTATCGACTGCAAAGTCTTTAGCTTTGTATTAGCAACATAGGAAATTCCTGTGGGTTCATCAGCGTATGCCCGTTCTCGTTGGAAAACATGGATTAAATGTAAACTATGTTCCTCGCTGGCCTACATTAGGTTTCCGTTGGTGAAATCCGGCCGATTAGGAAGTTCAGTCACATACGCACTGACAAGAATTATTGTATATACAAAGATAAGAACAATATTAAACCATTTTCTTTTCATAATGATATCTGATGTTTACGCGAGCACAACACATTGTAAATAAAACTACTTTTACGGATTATATCGCGTTTGTATTTATTTTCGCTTAAGCACTGTAATCTTATCAGCTAGACGTAAGCACATTAATAATATATACGTATTTGATTGAATCAGATGATACATGGCGGCAATCCATCATTATTTTAAAATGAATGGAAGGGAGACCCACCTCCCTTCACGGTCTCCCTTCCTTTCATTTTAAAATATATATGTATGTAAATGCTAGGAATATGTACGTCTGTTCTCTTCTATGCATCTTACATCTTACTGTGATCGCCAACCCGCCTGCCATGGGTGGTGATTACGGCATTATCCTCTCATGACCAGCAAAACAGTTATGGTCCCCAGTCACGGTAGCTCCAGTACCCTACGGGCTCATTTTGGCGGGTCTGGTAGCGTGTCTGGCTATTGTGAATATATGATCACCATGTCCCGTCAGAATAAGAATGCAGTTGTCGCCAACCGTTACATTTCTGTCGAAATAGTAGAATCGTATGATCACCAGGAGATTGGCAACGCTTTTCTTCTTCTATAATACCTTACTTCGTTTCAACTCGTATTCGTCCCACTGCTGGGCTCGAACCTCCTCTCCATTAGGAGGGAAATAGATCTACTATATCACATGCTGGACAGACATGTTGGTATAGGGTTTCATTTAGAATTTTCCTTCTTTTGCACAGATGTTACGTTATAGCTCTTAGTCGTCTTGTACGACATCCACGGGCAAGACATGGAGTGGTGAATTGTATTCTTTCTCCACCACCACACGCAAATATATAATACTAATGCCGGTGCTTAGTACGACGATTATTATAAGCCCAACTTTCTGAGGGTGATTGCGTGTGGAGGATTTTGGTGGTGCCCTTGGTATCACCGAGCCTCAATGCACGCATTCACACTCCCTTCGCTGTAGGCAACGGCCTTGTAAAGGTCCATGAGCGGCAGCAACACTTACCATCAGGTGTACTGTTTGCTCGTTTGCCACCGTTTGCAATAAAAAAAAAATTAATATCTCCAATAAATGGCCACTTCATATAGTCTCACATAGGGGAAGTCTACGTTCAACAGTGGACGGTACAAGGATTAATGAAATGTCTGTTAATGCTAATAACGCCTCAAAGATTTTCAGAAAATTTTATTAGTGCTAGTAGTAGAAGCTTTTCTAACAAATTGTCTTTTTATAGAGCCATGACTTAATTCTTCATATAATGGATTCTTACGCTGAACGTGTGATCCACAATTTTGTTCTGAGTATAATTTGTATCCGTTAAATTGCATTGTACGCATGTTATTCGTGTGATGACGGAGTAAGAATACCATTCACCACCTTCCTCTTTTGCAAGTGAATGTCTTAAAAGACGACTAAGGCATAAGATATGCAGCATTATATTTACGTAAAAGAAGAAAAACTTGACATAACACCATATGTCAACCACAAGATGCCAATATGTTCGAATAGCGTGATATAGTAGGTGAAAATCCCTCCCACAGTGCAGAAGACCGGAGCCCAATATTGGGACGAACCTATATGGTCTAAAGTGACGATGACTATGAAATTGCATGTGTAGTCCCCTACCATACAAGGATTATTTCTATAGAGGCAGATTGTCTCTTTAAAAAAGAAAAAGAAAAAATACGTAGCAGGAAGGTACAGTTTGTCTTAAATATCTTTGTAACCATGGCACAAAATTAAAAAACAGGATTGCTGAATTTACTTTTTAAATATTTTATTTTTAAATATTTTGGTTTATTCTCCTCAATAAGTTAATAAATTATGTTGATAATAAGATAACAGTAACATATTGCTGTTCTGTAACGATCCGCTTAGTTATTGATTTAAATTAAGTTGACGACTGGATCTGAAGGTCTGTTAGGGGAGACGTGTGATGACAATTTCTCTATAATGAAAAGTTGGTAGGCGCTTCACTGTGCTTCGGTTTCGCAATTGAAATTCGGTTCTGCGCAATGTGGTTTTAATCTTGTTTGAAATTATTATGATCGTCAGATCGTTATTTTGCTAATTAACTGACAATGCAAGAAAAAGAGTTTTTGAAGAGTTAAATATTTTACTACACCTCTCTAGGTTTAATTTAGGTTTTCTTTACTTTTCTTTTGTGTCTTTGTTGATGTCATCATCTTAGTCTTTTCTTCTTCCATAGCTTCCCAATAAGTAGGAGGTGGCTCGTCATAATTCAAATCTGGATCTAATTGCTCACTTTTAAAAACATCTATGTCCAGATTTACAGATCCAATTTGTACAGGAACAAATAGAACAATATTTTTGTATGGAATTGGTAATGTTGCTTTAATTTTAAGTGCATAATTCCTTGAAATCATATTTGAGTGGTCTAAAGAATGTATATCACAAGGTACTGTTAGCTCTATAGGAAATGTTTCAGTTTCTCCGCATTTTATAGATGTGGTCTTAATAAAATCAGCATCAGGGACAGTTTTCTTTCGATGTTCACGGTGACCTTTAGCATTAAAATCATATTTTTCTACTAATTTTATTTCAACACTTTTAATTAGTACATTACTTTTATTTTCCACTTCACAATTCGCTATTATTTTGCCTCCAATTGGGATTACAGAATCAAAAATCGTGGATTTTAGCCTTATAGTATTTTTACTATTAAATATACTCAGCTTCTTAGTTTCACCATAGATCACAGGTTCTCTTAGAAGAGTTTCTTTTCCTTTTGATAGTATGATAATTTCTTTTTTAAACTTCTTGTTAGACGTCAAAAAGCCTGATGTTTCAAAGTGTATACTTATAAAATATTTTATTTTTCCAGAAATATCAACAGATGCAGAATTCCGTTTAATAACTGTCGTTGAAGGAATATTAGTAGGCATAATGAAGTTAAATTTTATTTCATAACTTCCGACTGGTAAAATGTACGATACATTTTACATCTTGAACGATATCCTCTACGTTAACATAGGTTTCTTTAGCTTTATAATCTTCAACAATGGTGCCACTACTTACTTCCATACACAAATTACCTTTACCTTTCAATGATGTCGTAATCTTTTCGATATCTGTGTCTTTGTCCACTACATAACGTATAATACCAGATACTGATTGACCTGGTTGATAAAATTCATTTGATGCTTTAGACAAATTTATTTCACAGAAAATACCCATTATTATTCACATAAACGTACAATTAAAAAGTTTTTAACAACGCTTAACAATTATAGTAATTTACGATTGAAATATTTTAATGTATTTATTACATTCATAACAGAGAATGAATCATACTAGCATGTGCAAAGCTAAATGCTATAAACAATACTGATTCGATATCTTAAACTTAATGCTGATAAAAGACTGATATTTATATGATAAAAAACAAATATTTCTGCGATATTCTTTTATCTACACTTTTTTTTTTTGTGGGTCCGGGGCGACAGAGGGGCTTAAGCACGCAACTCCCGCAACCCACCCGAAAACTACCTCGCCTTCGTCGTTGGGCCGACCACCGGAGCAGGTTTACTTGTCGTCAGTGGTCGGCCCGACGGAATACCCCCTACGTGGGGTACCCTCCCATCGACCGACGTCCCCCCCTCGGGGAGGACGTCGGTCTTTCCTCATGCGGTCGGCCTCTCGGCGGGTGACGGACTAATCCTCGGTCACGTCACCCGCGGCCTCGGCTAGGGCGGCATGAGGCGCAGGTAGTTGCGCCTGCGCCGCCCCATTCGCCGGCGGCGGATCTCCTCATCGAGGCTGCGCTCCTCGCGCAGATGATCCGCCGCCTCCTTCTGCGAGATCACTGTCTCGCAGAAGGCTGCGACCGCGTCCCAATTCCCGACGCTGTTGACCATCGCCCTAGCGATGGCCGGCAGCGTCAGGTCGGCACTGATGATTGCGACGAGTTCACGGCGCTGCACTGCCCAAGCCGCGCAGGCCTCGAGTACGGCGCGCCGTGTCCTCGTCGCAATCAAATCTACACTAATATTATAAAGAGGAAAGGTTGTATTTTTACGAATAAACTCAAAAATTACTGGTTGGATTTCGATAGTTGTTTCACTATTAGAATGCTACATTATCCCTGAGTAACATAAGCTATATTTTATCCCGGTATTCCCACGGGAACGGGAACTACGCGCGTAAGGCTACTGAAACCGAAACGAAGCGAGAGCGGGTTGCTAGTAGATTATATATGCGTCATTTTATATGTTTACGCCAGATTATATCTATAGTGGATTATATAATATAACTAGCTTTTGCCCGCAGCTTCGCCCGCGTAAAAGTTGGCTTGCATTTTATTTTTATTGTGTTATTGTGGTGACCGAGTAAGAATACAATTCACTACTCCCTATCTTGCCCGTGGATGTCGTATAAGACGACTATGGGATATATACACATAACATCTATGCAAGAGAAGGAAAACTCGAAAAATGAAACCCTATACCAACATATCTGACCAGCATGGTATAGTAGGTCAAATTGCCTCCCATTATGGAGAAGGCCCGAGTCCAAGAGTGGGAAGTATGTGGGCTGCGATGATGATAATGATGATATTTCTTAATTTAAGAAATACTCTATCTGTGTATCAATTTTTATCCAAATCTGGTCAACAGTTTACGCGTGATCGAGTAAGAAAGGTCCAAATAACTTCACAAATTTTTATATTTGAATATTACTTCCACCCTTGTAGTTCAAATTCACGTGGAAAGACGATGATAAATATGGCCATCCTTAGTCGCTGATAATACATTATCCATGATAGGTTTCCATTGGTGAAAAAGAATAATATTGATCAAACTCCCGTAGTTTCACCCACGTTGACCCCATTCCCATGCGAATGCCGAGATAAAAATTGCCTATGTTACTCGCTGATATTATAAGTCTACATAGGTGAAAAAAAAATTGTACTAACAAATCCCATACAAATATCCAAGATAAAAATTGCCTATGTTACTCGCTGATAACGTAGCTTCCTATTGTTGAAAGAATTTTAAAGATTGGTCAACATCCACCGGTTTCTCTCGCAGAGTTTTCGTGCCGGGCAAACACCAGGATGAAAATAGCCTTTATTTGTTATTCGCTGATAATGTAGATTTTCATTCGTAAATTAATTTTTATATCCATTAAATATCCGCGATTTCACCCGCATTGTGCCCGGGCCCGTAGGAATATTGGGATAAAAAAATAGCCTAAATATGTTCATCATCATTTCGTCTCATATACGTCCCACTGCTGGGCTCGTGCCTCCTCCATAGTAGGAGGGAAATTAACCTTACTATACCATGCTGGTCAGGCAGGTTGGTATAGGGTTTTGTTTCGAGTTTTCCATCTCTTGCATAGATGTCATATGCGTAATATATCCCTGAGTCGTGTCTTACGACACCCACGGGTAAGAGAGGGGGTGGTGAATTGCATTCTTACTCCGTCACCACACGGAATAAAACCTAAATATGTTACTCGCTTAAAATTAGCTTTCCGTTAGTGAAATAATTTTAAAATCGATTAAATTCTCACAGTTGCTCCAGCCACACCGGGATAAAATATAGCCTTGGATAAAATATAGCCTAAGTTATTCCTTATGTAAGGCTTGGTAGACCTGGTGGTAAAGTATTATCAGTATTGGTCCAGCCGTTTTGAAGATTAAGATTAGGAGTATCGAATAGATAGACAAAAAAATTGAGCGGTTTTTAGGGTTTCGTACCCAAAGGGTAAAAACGGGACCTTATTACTAAAACTTCGCTGTCTATCTGTTCGTCTGTCTGTTACCAAACTGTATCTCAAGGACCGCAATAGCTAGACAGTTGAATTTTTTACAAATTATGCATTTCTGTTGCCGCTATAACAATAAATATTAAAAACACACATAAAATAAATATTTAAGGGGGCTCCTATACAACAAACGCAATTTCCCCCTTTTTTATAGATAATGGTACGGTACCCTTCGTGCGTGACCCCGATTCGCACTTGGCCGGTTTTTTAGACATAGGTATCGTGCAAATAATTGTGTGAGCATAAATAAAACCTATTATTTTGACAACAAATAGACGCTTCAAATTTGTTTATTTCTGGAGATAGAAAATTGGATTAATATCTTGATTTTAACTTACTGTCTGGTAGCGGCTAGGAATATTATAACACTTTCATTGTTTGTGGGTGTCGCAAAATACTACTAAGACAAAGATTTACATTGACCTGGACCAATTGGTGATGCCATCTAGACAGCTATGTCGTCTGGCAGGCAGCTGGTCATAAAATGTTGCTAAAAGAACCTTTGCAATATATCTACGATGGCAGAGGACCGCATACATATTGCGTCGATCCAAAGTAATCTTGATAAGCGCGCATTAAGAAAAAATAATGGGGTATCCCAAGAAAGCCGATCGTGTATTAAAATTATCGTTCCTAGGCTCAGTAATATCGGTTTTACGCTTTTCACCTCCGCAGGGGTAAAATTGCAAAAACTCTTTTTAGTGAGCACTTTCCCCAAGAAAGAGAACTTTGTACAAAATTTCACATTTCTAGTAGGGATGTGACTTGGAGGGAAAATAATCTATTTTTTGTTCTTCAAAATAAATCGATTATAAAATAATCGATTTTCCCCAACAGGATTATGATGACTTTTTTTTAGTATATGTGAGCTTCATCTTCTAATATAGTATGAAATACTGCACGCAGTATTGTGATGACCTTCTTTATTTAGGAAAATCGATTTTATTATAAAAATAATCGATTTTCTATTATTTTGATAATCGATTGTAAAAATCGATTATTAAAAAAATCGATTAATAATGGATTATTATAAAAATCAATTATTTTTTTACATCCCTAGTTTCTAGGCCTAATGATTTAGGATATACATTTTTCACCCCCTTAGAGATTGAATTTCAAAAACTAATATCTTAGAGCTCATTTACAACAAAAGAAAGAGAATCGCACAATACAGAGAAATACATAGTTTTACGTTCCTAGCCCCAATAGTTTCGGCTATACGATTTTCACCCCCTTAAGGGGTGATTTTACAAAAACCCTTCGCTAGAGTTCGTGTACCCCAAGAAATACAACGGTGTAAAAAAAAAATTACGTTTCTAGGCCCAGTGGTTTCGGCTTTATGCTTTTTTGTCTTTTAGGGGTTAAATTTCATCCCCATATAAATGAAATTTCCAAAATGCTAGAATAAATATTTATTTATATATTATCAAGTGCCTTAATACAAAGATTCATGGTTCTATCATCGAAAATGATAAATCTGCATACTAAATGTCATCCCCTATTTCAACCCCTTTTACCCATTTTTTCGCGATTTCTTTGCTAGAGCTCGTGCACCCTAAGAAATTCTACGGAGTAAAAAAAAAAATTACGTTTCTAGGCCCAGTGGTTTCGGCTTTATGCTTTTTTGTCTTTTAGGGGTTGAATTTCATCCCCATATAAATGAAATTTCCAAAACGCTCGAACAAATATTTATGTATATATTATCAAGTGCCTTAATACAAAGATTCATGATTCTATCATCGAAAATGACGAATTTCCATACAAAATTTCATCCCCTATTTCAACCCCTTATACCCATTTTTCGCGATAAAAAGTAGCCTATGTCCTTTCTCAAGCTTTAGTCCATCTCTGTACCAAATTTCATCAAAATCGGTCCAGTGGTTTAGACGTGAAAGCGTAACAGACAGACAGACAGACAGACAGACAGAGTTACTTTCGCATTTATAATATTAGTAAGGATAAGGATAGTGATCGGACCACACTGTTGACAGTTATCTGTCTACAGCCGCGGGCCGGTCCGTCTGGGGTAGTACCACGCTCTCGCAGAAAATCGACGTCTGAGTAGTAGCAATTTGTTACTGCGCTTCGTTCGGTGAGCGAGAGAGTCGGAAGCCCAACTTTCTGAGGGTGTTGCATGTGGACGGTTTTGGTGGTGCTTTTGGTATCACCGAGCCTCATTGCACGCATTCACACTCCCTTCACATTTACAACCACAGCACACGCAACTTTAGTCATTCAGCAAAAATTAAGAGTTTGTCTGGGAAGTGTTAATGCATCCGCTACACAGTCTTTACCTTGCAATATCAGATTTCCATCTGTATCGGTCTCTTCAGAATTCTTTTAGTGTCAAGTTAACATCAACAGAGGATTGCCAAAACTACTGTCACTTTTTTACAAAATTTCTACAGCAATGGGATCATGTCATTACCTACAAATGATATTTTATAACGTATCTATTACACGTGCCGTGATTAGTTTTTAATTCGCATAGTACTACTGCAGATTAATTTTATTTACATTCTTAATTAGTCCTTTTATCATCATTACAACTTAGAAAATTAGAAGTCTAATTAAAATTAAATTCGTATTAGAAAGTGTCAACACTATTCAAAACATATAAGTAAAAATAGTCCTGACGGGATCGGAGAACAATAATGCATACCTATCATAGCAAAATTAAAGAATATTCCATAATTTCCCTATTCTCCCAGGAATATATTAGAAACTAGCAACCTGCCCTCGTTTCGCTTCGGTTTCAGTCGTCTTTCCTACGTAGTTCCCGTTCTCGTGGGAATACCGGGATAAGATATAGCCTAGCTTACTCTCTGATATTATAGCTTGCCATTGGTGAAAGAATTTTTGAAATCGGTCCAGCCGTTTTGAAGATTACCCGGAACAAACAGACAGACAGACAAAACAACATAAAGTGTATTTTAGGCATATGTATAGTGCATATAACCGTTTGAGCAGGAAAAAAGGCTATTATTTTGACATTACAAACATAAACTCCAATTCTATTTATTGGTATAGATGTGGAATGTTTTTTCTCGTATGATGACAGAGAAAGATATAATAAAATAACTCTACAAATTTACATCTATAAATATTTACCTTTTATCATTGCAGCTCATGTACGTCCTATTGCCACGCTGGTCAAACAAGTTGATATAGTGATTAAATTGAAGTTTTTCTTTTCTTACATAATATCTGCGTATCATATCATTTAGTTGAGGTTTACGTTTCCATGGGTGTGATGAATTGTATTCTTACTCCGTCATCACACAAATTCTTTATCTTCAACCCAAGTTTATAGATATTTAGTCCTGCATCCTGTGTATAAATGTCATAGAACAAGAAATATGGGGAGTGCTCTGAGGAACTGTTTGACCGTTTTACCAACGTACCCCTCGATACCGCAGCAAGGTTTCCAGCGATCATTTCTCCCACGTACGTGCAGGCTCATGAATAAACTACCTGCTGCTGTGTTTCCCGAGCGCTATGACATGTCCATCTTTAAACAAGGTTTAAGAAGAGTACCTATTTTTATCACGGTAGACAACGGCCTGGTTGTGCCCCTGATATTGCAAAGGTCCATGTGCGGCAGTATCACTTACCATCAGGTGTGCTACCTGCTCGTTTGCCACCTTCGGCAATACAAAAAAATTAAAAATATTAATTTAAAAACATTGTGTTTCATCATCCGATATAAGCCTTGCCACTGCGTTGGAGGCTCTTTAGGTTTGAGTATCAAAAAATCCTTTCTTGGTGAGTCTCCGCATCTCAAAATAAAACTACTGCTAAAATATCGGCACCGCGTTAATGTCTCATTCAACGGATTTCTTTATACCTTTTTTTAAATGTATACCTTTAAATATTGAAAATTAACAAATGCTGAAATACCTCTTTATTTATTTTTACAGAAGGCGCATACATAATAAGCGCATAATTTGAACACAATAAATAATCATTTTTCTCCCCATACCAGTTTAGCCCGATCTTATGTTTCGAATTTCGTAATGAACTTTTTTAGTCATAAAAAGTACCTATTATCAAACTTTCCAGTTCCTAACTTATGTAGTTTTGACTCAGCGTTGATGAATCATTCACCCAGCTCCTGTATATTATGTATTAGATACTAATAAAACATTGATTTATAATTTTTGCAACAAATTAATCATTATTCTATTCTTATCGCAATCGATATAAACAGTTGCGTTGAACCCAAGTAGAGTTCAACGCAATATTTAGTATTATTTCATTTTATATATTGCATACATTTCAGCAACAGTTTTGTGACCGGCCGGCGGCCTGACGTCAATCCTCCTTGTAATTTTTGACCAGACGACATCCCATGGATATAGAGATTCGACGTCTGACTGACTCTTAATTTTATTTTACAACATCCATAAGCAATATAAAAACATTTTTAGTTTACTTAAATTCGCATTCATATTATTATTTAGGATCATCATCATCATCACAACCCACACATGTACCATAGTTGGGGACGGGCCTCCTAGACAGAGGTAGGGGAATTAACCAACCACGCCGCGCTGGTCATACGTATTGGCATAGGGTTTTATGTCTTATTTACCTTCTCTTTCATGTCATGTGCTTATTATATCCCTTAATCATCTTTTACGATAGCCACGGGCAAGATAAGGGATGGTCAATTGTATTCTTACTCCGTCACCACATGGAATATTTAGGATTATAATGTAAATAAAATGAAACAAAAATCATTAAGTTAATTTAGTATTATTATATGTTTCAAATTATAAATATAAAAACAATATTATATAATATAAAAAAAATTTTGGTTAAACATTGTAATCTTATCACCTAGATGTAATCACATTAATAATAATATACATATGTAATATATTCTAATCTATTCTAATATACAATAAAACCCGTTTAATGCGATCACGTTTAATACGAGTTCTCGCATAATACGCCATTTTGCGTCAGTCCCAGCAACTTGTGACATGTTTTCATACATTACTTAACGCTTAATACGATTCGTTATCCCGTTTAATACGCCAACAAGTGCCACTCAAATACACACATTACCCCTTGCGGCAGCGGCCAGCGACTGACGAAGTAACGACTGTCAAGCGACCCTAAGTGATAATGACCAAGAAGAAGATGAGTCAACTCCGTTTTTATCACACGCCCAGACATCAGCAGTTAATGATTTAAGACGCTATGTAACTTCTTTTAGTCAAAACAAAGACGACTGCGAAAATATATTACTTTGCAAATCTTGTACCTAATTGCTAATGCCTCAAAATCTTTTTGCCAACTAAAATAAGTGATCATTTTAAGTAACGTAATAATATTAAACAACATTTTATTTTAGGTAATTTTCAAATGTTAAATTTAATACATAGATATTCAAAATAATAATAGAATATAATAAATAACAATGGCATGATTTTTTCCCTTGCCCGCATAATACGCTTTCCCGCCTAAAACGCGTTTTTGTTTTCAAATCGACTTAAACAGGTTTTACTGTATCTGTTCTGTGTCTGATGTGAATATGTATAACCATGTGGCGTTGCCAAGCGATTATGGTAAAAATATATCCAATTAATGGCCATAATCATGTGGAATTTTGTAGGGAAGGTCTACGTCCAATAGAGGACGGAAAAAAATTAATAAATTGTCTATCAATGCTTCAAGGTTTTATTAGTGGTAGTTAATTTTCTAACAGACTGTCTTTTTATCTAGGCAAGGCTTTGCGCAGTCTACAATTTGTTGTACAATTCAGTTTGGGTTCGTTAAATTGCATGGATTATTTCAGTGTCGGGTGTTATCTTTTTGAAAAAGAAAAAACAGAAAAATATTCCTTTCGTACCTTTTCGAAGAAAATCCTATATGGTTATCATAAAGATTTTTGTAACTATGGCATAAAATTCCAAAGGAGACCTTATTTTTTTAATAGCGATGCGAGGAAAGATTCAGAACCAAGTCATAACTTATCAACTTGTAGAGATAATAGCAACTCATATCAACGCTATCCTGTGGCGGTCGGCTTAGTATTTATTTTTTTATGGTAAATGGTGGCAAACGAGCGAACAGTACACCTGATGGTAAGTGTTGCTGCCGCTCATAGACCTTTACAAGGCCGCTGCCTACTGCGAAGAAAGTGACGGGAGATTATTTATTTAAACTTAAAATTTACTTAGATATATATTAATAAAAAATAAAAACTAAATAATGAAAAAAATATCAAAAATTACAAAAAGAGAATAATAATAACACCGAGATTCGATTCCACGCTGTTTGAATGTCAAAACAAAAAACTGGACGACTGCCCAACTGAACTATCGTCACTCATGATGTCAACAGCGAAATTTTAATCCATATTCTATTGACATTTTATGTCATGGTAAAAACACCGACAAAACAACATTTTCTATAAATAAAACATAGCTAGATCGAATTTTTGGCCCCGAAACCTCTAGTATGCCATATTTCATCAAAATCGTTGGAGCCCTTCCCCAGATCCTGAAAAAATATATATAATATACAAGAGTTGCTCGTTTAAAGATATAAGATGTAGTTATTACATAACTTATGAAATTATTTAAATATTCTCACTTAAATTATATATACATATATACAGATTATGTAAAAATAATGTTTAATATAGAAAAGTGATGACCAACAACATGAAATAAAACATAAAATAAAACTTTTACATAGTTTGGGTAACTTTTAATATCGGGATAATAATTTACTAGAAATAAAGTTTTTTTTTATTGTAAACGGTGGCAAACGAGCAAACTGTACACCTGATGGTAAGTGTTGCTGCCGCTCATAGACCTTTGCAAGGCCGCTGCCTACTACGAAAAAAGTGAAGTTAGTGTGAATGCGTGTAATGAGGTTCGGTAATAAAAACCATCATTAAAACCCACCACACGCAAATACCCTCAGAAAGTTGGGCTGCATGCTCTCTGGCTTACCGAACGAAGCGCAGTAACAAATTGCTACGACTCGGACGTCGATTTTTTGCGAAAGTGTGGCACTACTCCGGATCGACCGACCCGTGGCTGTAGACAGACAACAAACAACAGTATTGTTCTACCACTGCCACCTTAAACTAAGTTGACTGAATAAGAAGTTTTTGACGAGCTGAATATTTTTCATAACGCCATATTTGGCCATAATGCATAATTTATGTTCTCTCATTTTTCTTTGGCGTATTTGTTATTTCATTCTCTTATTTTTCCTTTTCATTCATAGCCTCCCAATAAGTAGAAGGTGGCTCTTCAAAATTCAAATTTGGATCTACTTGTTCATTTTTAAAACGATCTATGCTATGATTTACAGATCCAATTTGAACAGGAACAAATAGAACAATATTTTTATGTGGAATTGGTAATGCTGCTTTAATTTTAAGTGCATAATGTCTTGAAATTATATTTGAGTGGTCTAAAGAATGTCTATAACATGGCACTCTTAACTCTATAGGAAATCTTTCAGTTTGTCCACAATTTATAGATGTTGTCCTAATAAAATCAGCATCAGAGACAGTTTGCTTTATGTTTTCACGGCGACCTTTAGCATTAAAATCATATATTTCTACTAACTTTATTTCAACGCTTTTAACTAAGACATTACTGTTATTTTCCACTTCACAATTTGCTATTATTTTGCCCTCCATTGGTATTACAGAATCAAAAATCGAAGATTTTATCCTTACAAAATTATTTTTACCAAGAGATATACTCATCAGCTTCTTACTTTCGCCATAAATCAGCGGTTCCCTTGAAAATGTCGCTATTCCTCTAGACATCACGATAATTTCTTTCTTAAACTTCTTGTTAAATGTCAAATAGCCCGAAGTTTTAAAGTGTATACTTATAAAATATTTAATTTTTGCAAAAATATCAACAATTCCAGAAATCCGTGTAAAATCTATTGTTGAAGGAATATTAGTAGGCAAAATGAAATTAAATTTTTCTTCATAACTTCCAACTGGTATCGTACATTTTACATCTTGAACTATATCCTGTACATTAACATAGGTTTCTTTATTTTTATAACTTGTGACTAATCTGCCCCTATTTACGTCTATACACAAATTAGCTTTACCTTTCAATAATGTTGTAATCTTTTCAATATCTATGTCTTTGTCCACTGCATAACGTATAATACCTGTTACTGATTGGCCTGGTTGATAAAATTCATTTGATGGTTTAGACAAATTTATTTCACAGAAAATACCCATTATTATTCACATACACGTATAATTAAAAAAGTTTTCAGCACCACTTAATAATAATTATTATATTAATTTATGAGTGAAATACATGAATGTATTTATTAAATTCATAACAGAGAATGATCAATACTAACATGTGCAACACTAAATGTATATAAACCATACTTATTAGATATCTGAAAAAACACTGATTAATATTCATACTGATAAAGAAAAATGTTCATAATGATAATTTTTATGAATCATCCATAAATTTTATCATTCTAAATATGCGTCATATTATAAAATTATTTTTATCCAAAATCCAGGAACACGTTAATAGTAGACTTTCAACGCAAAGGGAGTGAAGATGAATTGAGAGTGGAAGAACATAAATGTGAACAGAGAAACCAGAATGGTCAGGAATTAGCTGATATTCTGGAGAAGAAAAGCCTCTTTATGATGAATTCCTTCTTTAGGAAGTAGCCTTAAAGGGAATGGACCTGAATTAGCTTCTATGGTTTAACATAAAACGAGATAACCTTCATCCTGTCGGACAAACTACAGATATTCAAAAATCTTTCAGTGTTCAACAGGATTAAAGTGAGGAGCGATCACTGCATAGTACGAGGCACATCGAATATCCACTTCTATGTAATGTCTACACTCCGACTTACACCTGTCCAAAATCAGAATCTCTAAAGTTTTCAACTCGAGCTACACAATCGCTTCCAATGTCTAATTAAGTGCGAATCTGAACAATATCAACAACAGGTTCGTGGAAACTCATCCGACGAAGCAACAACGGCTGTCGAAGAAAGAGTCTGAAATGGGGGCTAGGTATCGGACAACCAACGCAGTGTACGACGCAATTAGTGTGTGTGTATGTGTGTTATATGTGTGCGTGTGTGCGTGCGTAAGTGCGTCCGTGCGTTATGTCCTCCGTACTCGCCACGCCCCAACCGACTAAATATTTTGCCGTGATTTGGTAAATTTTTTGCACGGATATAATTTTCAAGCAGTACAAAATACCTTCACACAGTTTGTGGAGTCCAGGACTCTAGAGTTCCTCGCAAAGGTTTAAATCGTGTTCCAATTAGATGGCAGAAATGTATAGATAACGAGGGTAAATAATTTGATTAAAGAAATCTGTTTTTGAACAAAGAAAAATAGTTTTAATTTATCAGTACGAAACGGCAATTTCATACCTTAACCCCTAATATTATGAAAGTCCCAGGATAGTGT
Source organism: Lymantria dispar (assembly GCA_032191425.1). Lineage (NCBI taxonomy): Eukaryota > Metazoa > Arthropoda > Insecta > Lepidoptera > Erebidae > Lymantria > Lymantria dispar. The sequence continues at coordinate 20,506,426 of CM063452.1, read as the reverse complement.
TACTGGTCATTCTGTTAACGATAGCTCAGCCAGTTTCTATGACTCTCTCGGAATAGCAAAGGGTATTCAACAATGTATTCATAACTTGTCAATTGACACATAGCAAATGAGATGTGTTTATATTAGACATGTGTCTGCTATAGCAAAACGTAACGAAAACGGTTACATGCCTTTAATTTATCGTATCGGTATTAATATAACTAATAATAGCTACCAGTTATCTAGCTACAAACAACTGACAACGATGCGATGTTGTCAACTAACAATAGCACTACAATTATTGTTTAGGAGCCGTGCTTCTTGTTTCGCTACGTTGATAACCGAACGATCACCAATAAGCCTAAAAACCAAAATAACTATGCTATCTCTCTCTTTCTATGTGATTCCTGACGTGCAAAACTGAGAAGGGGCGGTTATTGGCTGGCGGCTTAATAACAAGCAACATTTCATAAATATTGATAAACGCGAAAGACGCTCTTATTTATATTAGCGTAAGACTTAACTCTCATAAAAACTCTGGTAAATTAAACTGTAGTGGTAAAGTGGTTTTGTTCGGCTATCGCTAGAGCGATGGTCGACAGCGTCGGGAATTGGGACACGGTCGCAGCCTTCTGCGAGACAGTGATCTCGCGGAAGGAGGCGGCGGATCGCCTGCGCGAGGAGCGCAGCCTCGAAGAGGAGATCCGCCGCCGGCGCAACTACCTGCGCCTCATGGCACCCTAGCCGAGGCCGCGGGTGACGTGACCGGGGATTAGTCCGTCACCCGCCGAGAGGCCGACTGCGTAGGGAAAGACCGACGTCCTCCCCGAGGGGGGGACGTCGGTCGATGGGAGGGTACCCCAATAGGGGGTATTCTGTCTGCTCCGGTAGTCGGCCCAACGACGAAGACGACGTGGTTTTCGGGTGGGTTGCGGGAGTTGCGTGCTTAAGCCCCTCTGTTGCCCCGGACGGAGTGGTGCGGAGGCGCACAGACCGCAGCCCACCCACAAAAAAAAAAAATGTGATTTTGTTTCTCGTTGATATCGTAGGTATACTACGCAGTGTTTACTATAGTTTGACCTATGAAAGGTTATAATGGTTAAACCCTGCATTAATAGAAATAAGATCGCGATCATTTTACGCATATATTGATATTTGGCAACGATTATATAAATCGATATTGACACCAAATAAACGGTTAGTAGGCGTCGCCATAAATAGCCAGTAACGCCCATGTCTAGTTTATATTTTTTTTTTTTGCTGAAATAAGTATCTGCCAAAGTAATATTGTTTTCCTAACTCACATAATTTGCTTTTGCAAGAAATAATGTCTGTTAAGCCTACAACTCGTTGGTAGTATATTAAAAAACTTTTTCTATGAATGTGAATATCCTTACGTAAATAATTTTAGTTAAGTAAAATTTTTATGTTGTTGCGATAAATTAATAAGCTTATGGTGAAGGATCAATATCGTCACCTTTTACTTTCTCATGGTAGTCATCAAAACCATCTAAAGATCAACCATAGAATAAGCAGCAGCGCTTTTTAACCGACTTCTAAAGAGGAGGAAGTTCTCAATTCGGATGTTTGTAGTTTTTTATGTTTATTCGCGCATAACTCCGTCGCTTGACAACCGATTTGAAAATTCATTTTTTATTGGAGAGGGGTTACTTTTCAAATGGTCCCATGTAAATTTTATCCAAATCGGACATACGATTTTTGAAAAATCAACAATAATCTAAAAATTTATCTACATTGAAGTCGGTTTTTTTTGCAAAAAAATATTTTTCTATCTGGGAAATTTATGACATTAAAGATTGCCAATTCACCAGTCAAGTAAGGCGCATATGGTATTATCCACACTTAAGTTAGACTTATCCGCTTGATAACAAAGTAAGAATACAATTCACCACCCCCTATCTTGCCCGTGGGGATACCCAACGTATTAAGCATCTTTTACGATAATAAAAGATGCTTAATACGTTTAATATCTATGCAAGTAAAGGAGAACTAGAAATAAAATCCTATACTAACCGATCTGACCAGCATGGTATAGTAGGTCAATTTTCATCTTTCTATAAAGAAGGCTAGAGCCCAGCAGTGGGACGTATATGAGCTGTGATGAATGAAGGATCATTCATTATCATTAAGTATAATTCATATTATACTTAGCAATGCAACGCAAAATACACCCATGTAGATAAAACGAAACATTTTGAGTTTAATAAATGTTTAATAAATAAAACCGATTGTTACTGTAATGATTTTATAATACGCAATGACGATTAAATAGCCGTATCATCGACAGCTGTTGCTTAAATTATTGACGTAAACCACGAACCACATTTCAGATAAATAGTGAAACGTTATTTTGTTTGCAATGGAACATTGTATTATTGTTAGGTATACAATAAACTTTATTATTGTTACCTATACAACAAAATTTCCGTTTGGTGACGGAGTAAGAATACAAATCATCACTCCCTATATTGCCCGGGGATGTCGTAAAATACGACTAAGGGATATAATACGCATATAACATCTATGCAAGAGATAGTAAACTCGAAATAAAGCCCTATGCCAACCTGTTTGACCAGCATGGTATAGTAAGGTCAATTTGCCTCCTATTGTGGAGGAGGCTTGAGTGCAAGGGACATATATGAGCTGAAATGATGATGATGATACAATAAAGTATTACTTATATATTACTAGCTTTCCGTGTGGTGACGGAATAAGAATACAAATCACCTATCTTGCCCGTGGATACGATAAGCTGATAACATCAGTATAAGAGAGGGAAAACTCGAAATGAAACCCTATACCAACACATCTGACCAGCGTGGTATAGTAGGTCAGTTTCCCTTCCATAGTGGAGGAGGCCCGAGCCCAATAGTGGGACGTATATAGGCTGAGATGATATGGCGAATTTTCAAATTCTTGATACATATATAGGTGTGCTGATTTACTACTGCATGGAGCTGTAATTATTTCATTAAAAGCTACAGCATCGTAAATAATATTGCACCTCAATGAACGCATTAAATATTAAAATCATCTTAATCTACACTAATTTTATACAGAGGAAAGATTTGTTTGTTTGTGTTGAATAGGCTCCGAAACTACAGGACCGACTTCAAAAATTTTTTCACCAATGGAAAGCTATAATATCAGGGCTATAATAACATAGGCTATATTTTATCCCGGTATTCCTACAGAATTGGGAACTACGCGGGTAAGGCGACTGAAACCAAAGCGAAGCGACGGCGGGTTTCTATGTAGTTATTAATATACGCATTGTTCTGGCTAAATTATTAAATTAAAATCTACGTGTATGCCAAAATAAATTAAAGAACAATTATAAAAAAAAAAGATATAAAAAAAGGATATAAAAAAGAGTTGTTATACCTTAACAATAGAAGTGCCGTAACTTATGACCCCCTTCGAACCGCCGCGCCGCCGTGACAATTTTGTCCCAGTATATTTTTACAACGTTCATTAGCTTACAGTAGAAAAAAAAATTAATACAATATATAAGTTACTTGAAACCATGTTTATTTATTTATTTACATCAAATTATTAATACTTTTAAAACAAATACGTAATACATTATGATTTTTTGTTCATCATTTCTTATTATAATCATCACAACTAAAATAGTTATTCCAAATGTAATAAATTCGATTAATCTCCAAACTATTATCAGAATGGCAAATATTAGATAAATAATATTCTTTACTAATGCATTTACTATAGACAATTTTTTTACACATGTGGAACTTCACAGAAGACTTATTACTCATGCATTTTGACTTGACCTGACACCTTGTACGTTTTTCTTGTCTTTCGGGTAGGTTTTCTAGAGTTTCTATAGGAATTTCTATTATTCATGTACTGTGATCGCAATTCTTCTCCCAGTTGCAATAAAAAGTCTTTACATTTAATTTTACTGTTGTTGATAATTTTATACAATACCCATGCGTTTACAGCCGCCAAATCTAACAGATTGTAAAATATATTAACTGGCCAACGTCTAGAAGCTGCCTTTACTGTATATTTCCTGCTCATCGAATCTACAACATCTACTCCATACTTCGTGTTGTTGTAAAAAAGCACAGTGTCCGGTTTTCTCTTGAAACTAGAACTTATTGTTACATCTTGATGCAAAGTGCTGAGCATCAGAACATTTTTATTTGGTTTAGTCTGATAAACCGTCAAAATTGTGTTACCAGTTTTTAGGAGGGATGTCTTGTGTAATTCTTCTCTAGCGGTTTTCATGGCAATAGGTATTCTTCTCTATCTTCCAACTCTATTTACAGTGCCTACGATACTAGTATTTTTAGACTTCAAATATTCTGCTAGTAAAAGTGAAGTAAAAAAGTTGTCGCATGTAACATTCCTACCTTTGTTGATGTAAGGTGCCATCAATTCCTTTACCTTCCAGTCACCTAAACGCTCGTCATTAGGTTTGTAATCATCTTTTCCATGGTAAGGGAATGCATTTATTATATAATTTGCATTTTTGTCAACAGCCATCCAAAACTTTTGACCATACTTATCTGGCTTTGAGGTTATGAACTGGGTAAATCGGCAACGACATTTAGATGGAAAAAGTTGTTCGTCAATCGTTATATACGGCACAGGTATTTAACAAACTTGAGCATTCGCGATAAATTCATACCAAATTACCCAAATCATAGCAAACTTATTTTCGTTGAGTGTTTAGCGTCTACTAGATTTATGATCAAATCGCAAGTACTTCATTATATCATTAAAACGATTTCGAGACATTGTTGCCTTTACTATAGAATTACCCCATTTCATGGACCATAATGAATCCAGGTCTAAGTTATGTGCGCCAATTGCACCACGTATGTAAAATACAGCAATAAATGCCTCCAATTCTTCCGTGGTCATACCACGGAATCGCCAGTCTTCTTCCTGTATTCTGCGCCGTTGACTAGACATAACTATGGTACGTGAAATATGCACTTGTAAAAACAAAAACGTGCACTCTTTATGTGAAACTTCGACGAAGTGAATTGAAACAATCATTGCGTAAATGTTTAGTACTCACCCCGCAACCCCTCCAACCCGCACAACTAACCCGTTCGTCGAATTACTTCTTAGAAACTTGGCGGGACAATAATGACCCAGTGGCATTTCTAGGTAAGTTGCATATTATTTTATTTACTATTGTTTTTATTAAATAGATAACATATTGAATATGATAAATACAATAAATTATGAAAAGTCAAAAAGTTTCACGGTCTTGAGTAAGATAAAGGAAAAGTTAGTGACGATGAAACTTGCGCGTGGGACAAAAATGGAACGATGGCGCTTCTAGTGTTAAAAAAAATATGAACTGTCTAAAAACAAAGTTTGTTTGTTGTAAATCTTCTTATAAAAATGATTACCAAATAAAATCTGTCCTTGAAACCTCTAAAAGAGGGATATATAACATTTTATTTACGTTTAGTGACGTGTGTATTTGTTTTATCGAAAGGTATTGTTATCCGATGAAAAGGTTAACTTGAAAACAAGTATTTATAAAGCCAAGCACTTGAGTTAGATACGGTTGAATAAAGTAGAGGTAAATAAAAATTTTCAAAGTAAATCGGGCTCTGACGGTGAGTGGCGAACGAAGGACAGCCCTTTATGTTCTTGACTGGCACAAAATTCTAATTTAGAAATCCTCAGGATTAACATCTACAACGAAGGTAAAGGGGTTCTGACGGAGACTTTCAAAATGGGTTTCAGAAATGAGTAATTTATTTTCAACTAGGCTATTTTAAGTACGTAGACTACTAATTTTAGGCTAATAATAGTTTATTGTTTACTAGCAACCCGCCCTCGCTTCGCTTCAGTTATAGGTTATAGTCGTTTTACCCGCGTAGTTCCCGTTCCCGTGGGAATACCAGGATAAAATATAGCCTAGTTTACGCCCTGATATTATAGCTTTCCATTGGTAAAAGAATTTTTGAAATCGGTCCAGCTGTTTTGAAGATTACCTGGAACAAACAGACAGACAGACAGACAGACAAACAGACAGACAGACAAAAATTTTTTAATTGCTATTTTAGGCATAGGTGTCGTGCAAATAACTGTGTGAGCATAAAAAACGCCTATTATTTTGACATTACAAACAGACACTTCAATTTTATTTATTGGTATAGATTGTCCATGTGGTGACGGAGTCAAATTCAAATTCAAATCATTTATTATGCATAAACCCCGAGAGGGCACTTACATCGTCCTGCCACCACTGCGATTGCGACGAGGACACGGCGCAGCATACGCTCGAGGTCTGTGCCGCTTGGGCGGAGCAGCGTCGTGAACTCGTCGCAATCATCGATGCCGAACTGACGCTGCCGACCATTGCTAGGGCGATGCTCGACAGTGTCAGGAACTGGGACGCGGTCGCAGCCTTCTGCGAGGCAGTGATCTCGCAGAAGGAGGCGGCGGGTCAAGCGCGCGAGGAGCACAGCCTCGACGAAGCGACCCGCCGCCGGCGGCTGAGGTGGCGCAGGCGCGACTACCTGCGCATGCCGCCCTAGCCTAGGCCGCGGGTGACGCGACCGGGGAGTTAGTCCGTCACCCGCCGAGAAGCCGGACCGCGTGAGGAAAGACCGACGTCCTCCTCGAGGGGGGGACGTCGGTTGATGGGAGGGTACCCCAAATAGGGGGTATTCCGTCGGGCCGACCACTGATGACAAGTAACCCTGCTGCTGGTGGTCGGCCCAACGACGAAGGCGACGTGGTGTTCGGGTGGGTTGCGGGTGTACGTGCTTACGCCCCTCTGTCACCCCGGACGGAGTGGTGCGAGGAGCGCGCCGACCGCAACCCACCCCCAAAAAAAGAAAAAAGAGGGCACTTACATATTATCAGGTTTACAATTTCCAAAAAAAAATATACTACCACCGGATCGGAACGCGAGAGAACGGAGTAAGAATACAATTCACCACTCCCTATCTTGCCTATGGATTTCGTAAAAGACGACTAAGGGATATCATTAATGATAACTTTAATTATTGAATTTTCTGCTTCTGTTAATAATCGTAATTTAATGTTATTTGTATCTCATATCTTTTTCTAGTGGCAATGTATGTTTAATTTACTTGTATTTATACGTGGATAATGTAGTTGGCTACAATATTGTTTAAATAGCCCTAGGTCTGCATTTATTTGTAATATATATGCAGTATATATATTGTAGCTGTTTATTGTTCCATAGCAAATGTCCCATAGACGTCGATCCCCGTCGCGCAGTCTTCCTCTCTGCAGGTGACGGACTAATCCCCAATCTAGTTACCCGCGGCCTCAGCTAGGGTGGCATTAGGCACAGGTACTCGCGCCTGCGCCGCTCGGGTAGCCTCAAAAAAATGCAACACTGCCGTAACATCCTTTTCTCGAAATAATTCAGGACATTTTCCACCCCCTATATCTTAATTGTAAACAAGAAGCCTGAATCCCTACTGATAGGACATTCTGTCTTAAGTTATTACGTAATTAGTTAACCTCACAACTGCTTATAGTGACCACATCAATATTAAAGATGTTTTATGTTTTAAATAAACAGATTGACTTGGCCTAAGTAGGGACTGAATAAGTTAACCGACTTGGTATTACATGGATCTCACAACTTTTTATGGTAGAAGAACTGAGTTGCGACTCTTGGTTTTTTTACAAGTCATGTTTTTGATGGCATAATATCTATTCAAGAGAAAGAAAATTCAAAATAAAACTCTATACGAGTTTGACGAGGGTGGTATAGTAGGTCAAAATCCTTCCTATTGTGGAGGAGGCTCGTGCCCAGTGGTGGGAAATATACGAGCTGAAATGATAATATAATTCAGTATGATATATTTACACATATTTTAGACTCTTTCTTCTAAAACTCTCCCTGTATCTTGGTAATAACTATTCGTGTTGACAGCAAAATAGTCTACGTAATTGCACAAAAGAGGTGTATAGGAATAAAGGGGGCATAGAAACTCTATGGTAATTAAGCTCATGAATTTATCTGAAAAATTCTATAAGTCGATATTAACTTTAATTTATCTATCAATATTCTCTACTACAGAATTTTCTAGAATTTATGATTCCAAAACATAAAAGTCAAACCACCTTTACTGTAGCTAAAAATATTCCAAAATGTGCAGTTTTATGGTATATTGAAAGTGATTTATAACCTCTTTAGTAACTCGACTATGCGACCTTTTCCATTGCATTGTAGCAGTTTTATAAAGGTTAAGCGTTCCCATTAATAAAATTATTTTTACCCTTTTATTACTTGCCTTTATCGGGTTAAGTTTTTCATGTAAAACTCCTTTAGCTGCGATTTAAGTGTAATTCGACTCTTTTTCGAACTCAAATAACACTTTTTGAATGATTCCTTACGTTAGAAGTCTAACTATAGGGTGCGCATATGGGTTATTTATTTAATCATCATCATCGCAGCCCACATACACTCCACTGTTGGGCTCGGGCCTCCTCCACAGTGGGAGGGAATTTAACTTACTATACCATGTTGGTATAGAGTTTCATTTCCTTCTCTATTTATTTATTAAAATATAATTTTTACATAACATTTTACATTAATGATATATTTATAATAAAATAATAATAATAATAATAATTGAGTTAGTTGTAGTTTGTATAATACTTTAATATTTATAATATTAAGAGCTATAACATCATCATTCATTATATATGTATAATGTATGCAAATATGTTAAAAAGAGACCAACCGAATAATAAAAGTTAAAGAAGATTTATATCCTTATTTTTATAAAATAATCCAACCTAGCACTAATGAATAAATTTTTGTGTCGCAGAAAACTTGTAACTTCGGAACCTACAAACGTAGACGAGGTACAACATCCAAGAAAGAACAATCATTTGCACATTGCACCAAGAACTGAGTACGGAATTCAACCAACGACACTTGCAGTGAGATCCCAAATTAGAATGTAGAATCACTTGTAGAGTTTAATTTCGTTGGCGACGGAGGCAGCGTTCCTGTTGGCCGGGACTCCCCCGTGGGACCTGGAGGCGGAAATGCTCGCCGGTTTGTATCGGTGGGTGTTGGGGGTGCGAGCGGAGGGTGGTTTGGTCTCCATGAGGGAGCTCACCGCCTGGCGCGTCGACTCCCGCCGGGACGTCATTGCCCGTTGGGTAGTCCGGCTGAAGTGGTCTCGATTCGGGGTGCGGATTGTGGAGGCCTTCCGGCCGGTGCTGATGCAGTGGTTGAAACGGCGGCACGGGGTGCTCTCCTTCCGACTAGTGCAGGTGTTGACGGGACATGAATGTTTCGCCAAATAACTGCGCAAGGTCGTTAGGAGTACACCGTCCTGCCACCACTACGATTGCGACGAGGACACGGCGCAGCATATGCCCGAGGTCTATGCCGCTTGGGCGGAGCAGCGTCGTGAACTCGTCGCAATCATCGGTACCGACCTGAGTTCAGTCTTCATATTTTAGTCAGACCATTGATTTGGCGCTGACAACCAAATCAAGCTTTCTCTGGGTATTTTGGCAGAATGTGAAAATGCACGCAATTGCCTATTATATCTTATTCACTACATTTCAACATTTTGTCTACACTTTATGTACTGTACATAAAGTATCAGCAGAATTATTCAATATAACACTGTGCTGTAAAACAAATGCTGTAAAATAATGAATAAAATTTAGAAGCGCTACGTGACATTTTGACATTCAAGTCAAAAGTAAAAAGTCCATCTACATAGTCACTTGATGTGTTGACGCTTAAACTATATTTGTTGCTATGTCAATGTCATGTCAAAAAGTAAAAAAAAAAATCATTTAAACATTTGAATTTAAGAGTAAACAATTAACGTGTACATGCAAAACTGTTTGTTCATAGTTTTAAGTTTTCACTTCTGTCAGCAATCCTCATGTCTGATTTGTGTTCCTTTTTTTTAATATAACATCGTGCACTTACAAAATAATCCTTGATAAACGTACAATTAACGGACAAAAATGACACCTTGACTCAAAAATAATTTATAGAACGCATAAATGTATTTATTATCCTGCATGAGAATGTAACCCATGGCAATATGCCATGGGGCCACCACTACGCCATCTGTACAGACCACATTAAAACATAGATAATATTTTCAATATTTATTAATTTCAGAATTGGGTAGGGCGGTAAAAAAGTATACAAAATATAACAAAATCATCGTCACTAAATTATACTCCGGCCGCTCTGAGTTTGCGTTCCTGACCCATGTAAATTCGTCATAACTAGTGATGTACAATAAATAACATTCATTATATTTAATAACTTTTAACGTTAAATTCAATATAGATTTTGTTAAATTTATAGGAATTATTTCGCATGTTTTTTTTAAAAGTGCCTTCATCTTTTTTATGCTATACGGTGAAGAAGTATTATGGCCGGCTCCATAATCTTTAATTTGAGCCCAGATTAGCTCTATGGTATTGTACTGTCCAGTGGTCGGCCCAACGACGAAGGCGACGTGGTTTTTGGGTGGGTCGCGGGAGTTGCGTGCTTAAGCCCCTCTGTCGCCTCGGACGGAGTGGTGCGGAGGCGCGCCGACCGCGACCCACCCACAAAAAAAAAAAAAAAAAAAATGTTATTGTACTGGCGTGTGGTGACGGAGTAAGAATACAATTTTTCACTCCCTATCTTGCCCGTGGATGTCGTACAAGACGACTAAGGGATATAATATGCACATAAGATCTGTGCAAGAGAAGGAAAACTCGAAATGAAACCCTATACCAACATGTCTGACCAGCATGGTATAGTAGGTCAAATTCCCTCCCATTATGGAGGAGGCCCGAGCCCAACAGTAGGACATATGTGGGCTGCGATGATGATTGTACTGGCAGTGGAATAGGGGAATTCGAAGAACGCAATAAGCGTTCTCCGGAGCCAACTCATCTAAAACATGACGAACTTATGCCGGCTTATGGTCATTGACTAATTTCATCAACTCTGCTTTTAATGTAGACATATTTTCGTCATTGCCACGTCTTTGCAGCCACCGATTCCTCTTTTTATTAGCTTTGGTAGGTGCTTTATTTAATTGCACCGAATGATTAGGGGTGTTATCCATTAACCTAACTAAAAGTTCTGGGAGGCCAGGTAGCAACACATCCTAGAACCACTCCTTGAATGTAGTTGCATTCATTTCTTCGTGGTAGTTAGTAGTAGTTTTTGACTTAAAAACCAATAAACCGTTTTCCACAAAACCGTACTTCGCACAACCAGCGTGGAATATTATGAGTCGTGTTCCTTTACCCATTGGCACTTTCGACGATGACGCTTGAGTGTCATTTGTCCAAGAACGAGAAAGCGTGTGGTTGGGGTTTAGCCTTATCTCGTCGATGAAAGTGGTATTGTCCCAATTATCAATAGTTTTCGCTTCTTTCAAAAAGTTAATTGTTTTTAAAATTATGTTATTCCTTTCTAAAAGAATTTTCCAGAAGAAACAAATCAGCTGCTTTCAATGATGCTAGAACCGATGGCCTATTAAGGTATTCACTTCTGGGATAATAACTGATATATATATGCTTCCGTGTGATGACGGAATAATAATACAATTCACCACCCCCTTTACTGCCTGTGGGTGTCGTAAAAGACGATTAAGGGACTATAATATGCATACAATATCTAAGCAAGAGAAGGAATATTCGAAATAAAACCCTATACCAATACGTCTAACTACCGTGGTGCAGTTGGTCAATTTCCCTCCCATTGTGGAGGAGGCTCGAGCTCAGTACTTGGATGTTTATGAACTATGGTGAGTGATGATAAATGAATGTGATTTCTTATAGCATCAGCCTCAAAGCTATCATTGTCTGTTATAGGTTCATTTCTGCATTTCCTTTTTTGGTGTTCGTAAAATATTTTCTCCAGTGCCCGAGGAGCCGAACTTTTCTGTATTAATATTTGTTATTGTCCTTTCGCTTATTCTAAACGCCTGAAAGATGCGCTCTTGTCTTGTTATAATTACGGGGTCCGCCATTTTGTCTTTCAAGCTCAACGTAATATTGAAGCTTGATAATTAGTTCTCGTGTTTCACTTTTCAATATTTAACCGTGTTTCGGCATTATTCTTTTGCACCGAAAGTGCAGAACAGTAATATACGATACACAACAAAAGTCTAGATTAGCGCAGAGGCTGACCTCTTACTCATATAACAAGGAGAATCAGTCAAATAAACAACAATAACAGTCACGAGAAAATACATATTGAGAAACACTGGAGAACGTAGTCTATGCGCGCGAGACCACAAGAAATGACTCTTTGTGACGTAGATGTGATTGTTATCACGATATTTATTTTCTTAAGTTTTGATTGGGTGTACCTTTGTCGTATTACTAACTTTATTAAATAGTAAATACATTATTTATTATAAAATAAAATTATAACGTTTTATTAATATTATACCGCCAGATTATATTAAGATTATAAAAATATGCGATTACAATTGTCTCGTTATTTTGTCCCATCACTACAAAAACAAACATAAGACAAAACCTTGAAACAGGGCAGTTTGACATGTTTTGATTTTTAAAACTATTGTTTTTATATTTGTTAATTGAGTAATCCATACTAATATTATAAATGCGAAAGTAAGGATGTTTGTTTGTTTGTTTGTTTGTAGCGCTTTCACGCTTAAACCACCGAACCGATTTCAAAAATTCTTTCACCAATGGAAAGCTATAATATCAGGGAGTAACATAGGCTATATTTTATCCCGGTATTCCCACAGGAACGGGAACTACGCGGGTTTAAGCGACTGAAACCGAAGCGAAGCGAGGGCGGGTTGCTAGTTGTTAATAATTTTAGCCGAAAATTAATACGTTTAATGTAAGTTGGCATAATTATTAATTTTTTAATGTTATTACTCGTTAATAAGGTAAATATAAGATATTTAAAATTGTGCCGTAAATAGTACGGCAGTTCAAAGTTACATCGCCCATTCTGTCATGACCTGTCAGGAACGCAAACTCGGAGCGGCCGAAGTATAATAGAAAACGCTTGATCAAATATTCAAAATATGTACAAAACTTTGCTTAAGTTTTAGTTCCAATTTAACTCATGCAAGACTGCGACCACAGTTAGTACATAATATACGGCTACTGCGGTAACCAATATGCCAGGAGATGCTTCGACTAAGCTGACTTTGTACATACTACCGAAGAGATAATCTCTTCTTACTGTCAGGACTAAGAGGCTTAAATACGATTTATACGATGTTGCTTGCGATTTCGTTCTCAAATAGATTAGATATTTCATAAGTTTTGAAGAGGCATATCTAAAATAACATTTATGTTTAAATCGTTTTTGCCTCGTCTCAACTCATATAAATCCCATTGTTGGGCAAGAGTCTCGTCTATAATGAGGATAAATTGACTTACGGGCGGGTCGAATATGTTAGAACAAGTTTTTGTTTCGTGTCCTAAGACAATTAAAAGTGTTTCCCGGGACTGCCTGAGAGTCAAACCTCGTTATGAATAACGGAGACTATTGTTGAGCTTATAGGAGTTAAGAATTTATGATGAGATTATTCCCATTAAAAAAGCACATTTCGTGGCAAATTTCCATTAAAAAGATTATAAATTAGATAAAATGTATTACAGATAAAGCCGTTCTACCAGATATTGTTTTAATTGTGATGGCATTACGTATAGAAGCTTACCTTTCGCAATTGGAATTCCGTTTGCATTGTAAGACTGGAGACACAATGCGATATTGCGGAAACTAACTTGCCCGTCTAAATAACAATGGCTTACGCTGCGGGTCTTTGATTTACCCATCTTATAAAATCATTTCGTTGGGTTACGTAATTTTTTTAGTATCGCAGTAATTGTAGAAGTTAAGTTATTATTACAATGCCATGTGTCATAAATCACCTTGACTTATAACTAAAGGCATTGAACCCCTTAATGACCTATTTCATGGTGTAAACGACAGTTTTAGTATTTCATGTATTTAATAGGGCCGTATTCGCCTCGCTCGCTGGTTGACGATTGCGTTAGATGTAATAGGTTCCCCAAGAGAGTGCTACTTGTCCATTTGCCCCAATGATCACCCCTGTAAGTTTTTATGATTTCAGGAAGAAAATAATGGCTTTAAAGAATATAACAGAACTTTTTTAATTGCCCAAATGTTTATATAATTCTTCAGTTTTTGGCACCTAACTCTTCCTAAATAACTCGACGGGTTTCGATAAAATGTTGTGTGTATTTTTAAATAGATCCCTAGATGGTTTGAAAATACATTACAAGGATTCGGTAGATGGCTTTGCCTGGCTGATTATCTTCAAATTTTAGTTTAATTTATATAAATTCGTGTGGTGACGGAGTAAGAATACAATTCACTGCTCCTTTTCCTGCCCTTGGATATCATAAAAAATGACTAAGGGCTATAATATGTACAAAATATCAGAGCAAAAAAATGAAAACTTGAAATAAAACCCTATACCAACATGTCTGACCAACATGGTATTGTAGGTCAAATTCCCTCCCATTGCGGAGGAGGCCCGAGCCCAACAGTGGGGCGTATGTGGGCTGCGATGATGATGATGAAATTACTACGTTTTTAAATTTCTTCTTTTGTGTAATAAATAGTAAACTGTGAGAGAGAGTTGTTACTCAAATGTAAATACGTTAAGACGCTACTATTTGATATGATCCATTGAACCGTTAGCCTTTTGACCTTAGCGATGCACATATGCAACAGCATATGTGCATCGCTAAGGTCGGCAAATGTAATAATCGCTACGCTTGACACGTGGATTGGTGATTGCTATTGACAAAGTTTAACAGAAGATTACTGCTGAAAATTTACTTTGTTATCGCTCAGGGAGTATTTGAGACTACGACGGGTATGTATGTAATGCGTAGTGGTATACATTTCATCCTTAAAACGTCACCAACGGCTTATGACTATTAAAAAAGAGTTTGATTAACTGATTTCTTTTTCTTTCTCTGTTGTCTCATATATTTATTCAAAATAGATTACGAGTAACGAGTAAATGATGAGTTAGCTGATATACTGACAATTATCTATTTTAGGAGTTACGAATATACTGAAGCTTTGAACGCCGTGATATGTGGTATAGGCTACGAATACTATCAATCCTTACACTGTCGTAAAAGATGCTCTTCCATGGGGCGGGCTATTTCATGCCTTTTTTTAAGTAATAACATCTTTAGCCGTGTTGGGCATTTTTGGTAGGGGAAAATCTTATGGGTTCGTGTCACCAACATGCTCATGACTGGCGCACGCGCAGTATGCTGTGTGCCTTGGACACTTTTTAACACTGTGATACACCGGCGTCCGAAGTCATGGTATCAGAGTAAGAGCCATCCACGATGACTTCTATACTCCAATCATCCAGAGAACTGGCGATCCAACTACGGAGACACACGGAGATTCCGTATACGGTTGCTTGGACAGAAGAGCTCTGAGTCAGATTCCATCGAACGCCTTTGAGATATCTAGGCTTAACTAACCCCTCACACTTGACCTCCAAGGCCGGGCTCAACGGTGTGAAGAAGAAGATCACTAGCCGAGTGGCTGGTGTACCTTATGTAAACAATTACATTCTCAAGGAAGGTTGACGTGAGGCAGGCGGCCAGTCATAACCAGCAATAACTTATGTACGATGGAAGAGCAGTATATATTGCGTCAAGCCCAAATAGTTGGAGTAAGATCAGGATGATGACGACATAACATTGAATGTCATTGTTGTTAAGCCCATGAGGGTGCTTGACAATGATAGAGCTAAAATATTTAAGGTATTGTAAAAGTAACTGAAAAAAGGAATCTATGTATAAAGTTCATCTACAAAGCGAAATATTCACGAGAACTTCTTTGGATACTACGCTTGATTTCTAGTACACACAAGGGACTCGTAAACCGTTTCAGCAAACTGGTACTAAATATACATGATACACGGGCAACACCGTATTTCTCAACTACTACTTAATGTTTTACAACCTTACAAAACATAATAGATACCTTTTGTTCCCATTGACATCCTTATGGTTTTATTTTTCTCTTAAGGCCTATTTCATCCTTGGCTTCGAGTGTTGTAAAAGCTAACTTTGATCATGGCCAATTATCAATATTAACCTCGATTTAATTCATTTGTTTTTATAAGCTACATACTAAACGTATTTAAGATAATTAAATACGTAATACATAATGTGATCATAGCTTTTACATCAAAACGGGACACTTGAATAACTGTCTCGTTATTCTTTGTAAGCCTTGTGCTTTTACAGCTTATAAGTGTACTGTAAGTATCTGCAATATGAAATTAAATAAAAAAGGGAGCCATCGCTCAAGACGCCTGGCATATGTGAAACATACGAAACGCAATTATTTTGTACTAGCAATCCGCCCTCGCTTCGCTTCGGTTATAGGTTATAGTCGTTTTACCCGCGTAGTTCCCGTTCCCGTGGGCATACCGGGATAAAATATAGCCTAGTTTACGCCCTGATATTATAGCTTTCCATTGGTGAAAGAATTTTTGAAATCGGTCCAGCCGTTTTGAAGATTAGCCGGAACAAACAGACAGACAGACAGACAAAAAAATTTTAATTGCTATTTTAGGTATAGGTGTCGTGCAAATAACCGTGTGAGCATGAAAAAAGCCTATTATTTTCACATTACAAACAGACACTCCAATTTTATTTATTGGTATAGATAAGTATATATGCATAAAAGAACAGATTGCGATAGGAATTACGAGGTTTTCCAGAAAATGATGATTTTTATTCAATAAACATTTATTTTCATTAGTATACTATATGTATGCGAGCTTAGTGTGGCGAGAGAGATAGCGCCCACGCGACATCACGTAGCTCTGTCTCACTCACACACTGCTACGTGTAGACCACGTATGTACATATATATAGCGTGGCGTTTTGTCGCCACGAACTGTTACGCCACGCCAACAATCAGGTTTACCCTCTTCTATAGATGTTTCATATCAAAAAAAAAACTAGAGCACATGAAAAGTCTTGAAGGAATATATAAAACATATTTATCCATAAAAATAAGATTTTTGCTTATTACAAAATATGGAACACACTAAAACAATCGAAACATGAACGTAAGGAACTTAACACTATTTTCCTAAATATTCGCACTAATATTTAGTGACACTAAGTTTACATTAAGGAATATAAATTAATATTGATAAACATGTTAAGTATCACTTATAATGTGTAAAATGTTTTAAGTAGAATTATTAAGATATGTTTTTTTATTTTACTTTTATTATTTGAGAAATATAAGAAACCCAAACTATTTCTAAAAAAAAATTGTCTATCTAATGTAATAAAAAATATGCTTGGCGCTGCGTAGAATAACTGAATGTGATTTAAGTAATACAGTGTCAAGCCTCATAACATATCTGTCGTCAATATAGATGGCACATTTCGAATTTGACCTATGTTAAGAAACTTGAAGGATTATTGAAAAATGTATACGTGATTCCCGATTTGTTTTATGATATTTATTCATTTTTTTCATACTTATTAAAATAACCTGAAATTCTTTTCTAGAATGTTAAATACGTGATGTATTATCAAAATACATCAATATCTTTGATTTTGACTTTTTGTGGGTTGACACATTATTCCTTGTCAGTAACCAATTATCCAAATATCAGAGAGATCTGAAAATCAAAAAGTGTTAATAGTTTTAAATTTCAGTTGTTTTTTATTTTTTGGATAATTTAGAATTGATAATTATTTAATCGTCCGTCTGGTGACGGAATAAGAATACAATTCACCATATCTTGCCCGTGGATGTCGTAAATGACAACTAAGTAATATAATAAGCATATAACATTTATGCAGGAGATGGAAAACTCGTAACAAAACATCAACCTGTCTGACCAGCATGGTATACCATGCTAAGAGATCATGCTATAAGATCAATTTCCCCCTTGTGGAGGAGGCTCCTTATATGAGGAGGCTCCCTATATGAGCCAAAATGATGAATTATAATTCATCATTTTTTTTTTCATATAACATTTCCACTTCTATCTACTGTCCCTACTGACAGGCAATTTCATTTTTATGTTCGCTTCCACATACGCTTTTTTACGTCACTAACTTTGAAACGGATATCGATTACAACTTCATACGGTCGGTAATTGACTGAGACAGTTTCCTAAATTATACGATCTAGGGGAACGATTTACTGGCAAACTTTATCCAATACTTTTCCTTAGTAGCGTTTAAGGGATCGGATGGCATGTCTATCAAGTGTGTATTTTGACCCGCCAATTGGGTTTGTTTTTAATTTATAAAATTTGTGTTATCAATAATAGCATAAATTCTTATTAAGTATAATGCAAAATATATGTTGTGAGATTCGCTCACAACATATATTTATAAATTTATGAGTAAGTACTACAAAGAATTCGCCATATTAGCTAAAACTTCTGCAATATTTATCAAATGAAGAATACATTTGATAAATTTCGTTCATTCGATATTTCAAACAAAATTTTATATTTTACTAGCAACCCGCCCTCGCTTCGCTTAGGTTTCAGTCGCTTTACCCGCGGCGTAGTGCCCGTTCCTGTGGGAATACGGGGATAAAATATAGCCTATGTTACTCCCTGATATTATAGTTTTCCATTGGTGAAAGAATTTTTAAAATCGGTTCGGTGGTTTAAGCGTGAAAGCGTTACAAACAAACAAACATCCTTACTTTCACATTTATAATATTAGTATGGATTTTAATCCGTTTCAAATTCTATCCGTTCAATCCTATTAATTCTATGACTGAGACAGATATTTTAACAACATGGCCTATAAGATTGTTTTTGATAGAATTATATTTTCAATTTTTTTTTTACATGCTCACGTGATTAATTTTAAAAGTTTACTACTCGTATCAAATACCACGGACTTCTGAAACTTTGAATCGGATAATTAATTTTAAGCTAAATTGAATGTTTATTGCATTATCTTGCTCAATAGAACAGTTAATTTACCAACTGATTCCTCATGTTCATTGGCCGTGTCCTACTGTCTATTCTAATATTACCAGGTTCTTTGTGAATGATTTAAGCCATTATTCATCCATCCATCCATCTGCCCCTAGACATAGGCCTCCCCAGGAGAATATCACTCAAAATTAAATTAAAATTAAGTGGTAGGACCACATTTTTTACAGTTGCCTGTCTACAGCCGCGGGCCGGTCCATCCAGGGTAGTCCCACACTCTCGCAAAAAATCGATGTCCGAGTAGTAGCAATTTATTACTGCGCTTCGTTCGGTGAACGAGAGAGTTAGCAGGCTAACTTTTTGAGGGTGTTCGCGTGTGGTGGGTTTTAGTGATGCCTCTAGTATCAGCGAACCTCATTGCATTGAAAGTGAAGTGAGTGTTAATGCGCACACTCACTTCACTTTCTTTGCGGTAGGCAAAGGTGGCCTTGCAAAGGTCCATGAGCGGCAGCAACACTTACCATCAGATGTACTGTTTGCTCGTTTGCCTCCATTTGCAATAAAAAACAATGGTTCTGCGTCATCAGCATCCAATGGCTTCCTACAACTTTTAAAATATCATTAGTCTACTTAGTAATGATTGATTCTTACTAATAATTGTCGATACTTACTTACCAATGATTATCGGTTCGACGAGTGCTGTGGCTTGACTATTGCCACATCAACGTGCTGATTCTGTGGGCTACGTCAGTTACATCCGTTATTCTATGGATATTCGTCTGCCGAATTTCACCACGTAGAGAAATGCCGAACATAATCCTCTCTATAGCACGTTAAACAATTTTCAGCATTTTTATAAGGTCTACATTTAGTTATCACGTTTCTATGCCATATTTTATGTCATAGCTGGTAACACACACTGGTTATACTGCTTTCAAACATTACGCTACGATAATTATACAGTACTAATTTGAGCCATAATAGGAATGCAAATTCATGATCTTTCTCAGTAAAATCTCAATAATGTGGTCAACGTTATCACTTGAGTTTTTGTACGACCCAAATAAAATAACCCTTTATCGCCTTGAAAGTATTTACATACCTAAAACCTTTTTAAATAATAATCACCAAATCTTCTTTGTTATTCTTACAAATACAATTCACAATTTAATGATTAATGAGGAATAAATAAAACCAATAAAGACGGTCCAATTGAACCGTATCATTTATTCAATGAATGCATTGTCATATTGGCTTCTAATGTTTACGCGAGTATTTTTGATGGAATTTGATTATATTTATTTGCTTTGCGTTTTTAGTGATTATGGCCACGCGGAAAGTCCGCCTGTGACCATGCACGCGATAAAATCCGTAAAAATAGTATTAAGTATTTATATTTTCCTTCACAAAATTGTAAGATAAAAAAACTTTTACGACACAAATTATACATTCACAAATAGGAATAGAATATAAAAAGAAGGAATAGAATATAATACAAAAAAGTTCATTCAGTTCTCTACAAAGCCCTGCTAAAGTAATACAGGACCTGTCTTATGTATATTTTGCTCACATGTTATTTTATAGGTATTCTGTACTCGCATGTACAATCACCGCCAAAGAACAAATGTGTATCAGCGCCCTGGAGGGTTTACCGCTTACAGATTTTCGCTAACATACACATATTACCTATTCGTAAAACTTTTCTTTATATTCGGATATCGAGAAAGTTTGTTTATTACACAGATCTATAGACAAATATATGTATTCTATTTACAAGTTAGATTAATATAACGTTAGACGAACTGAGGTAAATAAGTTTGCAAGATAAAGAAAATTCGAAATAAAAACTATAACATAATTAACCGAATAATCTTTATATATAAATTTCTTGAGTACGTGTGTATGTCACTGAACTCCTCCTAAACGGCTGGACCGACTGTTGATGAAATTTATTGTGCATGTTCAAGGCGATTCGAGAATGGCTTAGTCAGTCAAAAGGTAGTTCTTCAATGGATTCCATCCCACGTAAATTATATAATTATAATACATATAATTATAATATTTATTTATTTTATTTTAGTTTTAGTATACTATTTATAAATTTATGGTGTTACCTGATAATGATTATTCGTTTCACTCTGCTAATAATTCTTCTATTTCATCCTTTGATGATAGCTCTTGCTCCGCCACTGAGGGCCTTGGTGATACTGTCCGTCAATTGTTTAATAGTCCGGCAAATAACTTATTAAATGTATGTCACTTAAATGCTCAAAGCATTCCAAGCCATCACGATGACCTGTTCGATGCCTTTAATGGTGCTAATGTACACGCTATCTTAATTTCAGAGAGTTGGCTCAAGCCGCATTTAGCTTCTACCCTGTATCCTCTTCCTGGCTTTGTCTTGATCCGGAACGACCGAGTTGACCGTAGAGGAGGTGGCGTAGCCATCTATCTTCGTAGTGATCTGTCATATAAAATCATAGCCTCCTAACCAACACATTATTCTGCCTCTATTGAATTTCTTTTCCTCGAGGTCTGGATTCAAGGAGCCAAAGTGGTCGTCGGAGTAGTTTACTGTCCCCCTACAATTGACTATTTCACTGATTTGGAATCGGTTTTAGGATCTTTGGGGCCTGACTATGCACATCACATCATAATGGGTGATTTCAACACCGACCTACTATCCTCATGTTCCTCCCGTGCCAGTAAACTCCTACACATTGTTCAAGCCACTAGTCTTCATGTGTTGCCTCTTCAAGCCACTCACCACAACCTGCACGGAGACGACACGTGGCTTGATATAATGCTCACATCCTCTCCCAACCAAGTCTCTTCCCATGGCCAATATCCTGCTCCTGGTATCTCCCATCATGATCTTATTTTTCTCTCCTACATCCTTAAGCCTCCCAAACCTAAAGTTAAGGTTTTGCGTCTGCGCTGTTTTGCGGGCATAAAAGTTGATAAACTGCGTGCAGAGGCCTCGGCAATTGACTGGCAACCCCTACTGGACGCTGACACGGTAGATGAGAAAGTTGGGATTTTTAATTTCCTTATTACCAAGCTCTATGATACTCACGCTCCAATAAAAAACGTCAAGCTAAAGCATCTGCCTGCGCCCTGGATGTCCGATGAGATACGAAAGGCAATGAGACGTCGTGATGCAGCTTTTCGCAAATTCAAGAAACTACGCAGCGACTCTAACTGGGGTCTTTTCAAGACCGCTAGGAATCGGTGTAACCAGATGATACGCAACGCTAAACGCCGACACATCTCAAACACTATTTCCTCTTCCTCTGCTCCCGAAGTCTGGAAATTCCTTGGCACTCTTGGTTTAGGTAAGCAGAAAACAACAGAACTACCTAACACTGTTTCACTAGGTGATCTTAATAAATTCTTCGCGAGTTCCACCACTTTAGATAACATCACTAAGTGCCAAACAGTGAACTTTATCTCCAGATTACCACCTCACAACTTTAGTTCCTTTTCTTTTTCTCCTGTAGCATCCGATGAGATTCGAAAGATACTCCTCTCTATCAAATCTAAGGCAGTGGGTTGTGACGCAATCTGTCGTCGTATGATCATGACCATTCTTGACCAACTGTTGTTTCCTATCTCTCACATCCTGAACTTCTCTCTTCGTTCTGGAACATTTCCTATGCTATGGCGTAAGGCGTATGTCCTACCCTTACCCAAAATCTCTAGTCCTTCTCTTCTTAAGCACTATCGTCCGATATCTATCCTACCTTTCCTATCCAAAGTGCTCGAGGCTTGTGCCCATAAACAGTTATCACATTTTGTTCATGCTAACGATATTTTAAGTCCACTGCAGTCTGGTTTCAGGCCTGGGCACAGCACAGTCTCAGCACTCCTTAAAGTGACTGGCGACGTGAGAGCTGCCGTGGAGGATACTAGGATCACTCTGCTGGTCCTGGTAGACTTCTCTAACGCCTTTAACGCCGTCAGTCACGATATTCTGCTATCTATCCTGTCCCACTTTAGGATCTCGGCGGATGCTTTGGAATGGTTTTCATCTTATCTTCAGGGTCGTCAGCAGTGCATCCGCATCGATGATACTTTGTCCGATTGGTGCGATTTGACCTCTGGCGTCCCTCAAGGCGGTATACTTTCTCCTCTTCTCTTCTCTATCTTTATTAATCTTATAACCCCTGAACTTCAGTGTGCGTATCATTTGTATGCCGATGACCTACAACTGTACTCTCATGCCAGGTTAGACGACGTGCAGTCAGCTATCACGAGTATCAACTCTGATCTATTAGCCATAAGCGCTTGGGCTGCAAGATTTGGTTTGGCAGTCAATGCAGAAAAGTGTCAATGTATTGTACTCGGCAGTCCGCGGATAATCAGCAAACTTGATCCCCATGATTTGCCATCCATTGTCTATAACGGAACAGTGATCCCCTATAGTCAACACGTAAAGAATCTCGGCCTATTCCTAGACTCGACGATGGAGTGGCAAACGCAGATCACTACCATATCGAATAAAGTAACAGGAACGCTTCGCTCGCTATATCGTTTAAAAAACTTTCTTCCTGTGAAGACCAAGACAGCGCTGGTTCAAACCTTAATCCTTCCTATCATCGATTATGCTGATGTGTGCTACCTCGACCTGAATGCAGATCTGCTCAATAAACTGGACCGACTTCTCAACAATTGCATTCGATTCGTTTTTAACCTGCGTAAATTCGACCACGTATCCACATTTCGATCTCGGCTTAATTGGCTACCGATAAGGCAAAGACGAAGCTTGCGAACTCTTTCTTTACTGTATTCTATTTTAAACTCTCCTAATGCTCCTCCCTACTTAAAACTTCACTTTCAACTTCTTTGCACTACTCACGACCGTAATCTCCGTTCCTCCAAAAATCTTCTTCTTCACTGTCCTTCTCACTCCTCTAGTCTGGTACATTCTTCCTTTTATATCCAGGCCATTCTTCTTTGGAATGCGCTACCATTAGAGATCAAAATGGCCCCTAGTCGTGATAGTTTTAAGGCTATGGTCAAACGCCTATACCTAGGCCTTCTGACGGAATGAACTCGTCATTGAGGAATCACCTCTGCTGTTTATAAAATTTATATGTATGTATATGTGTATGTATGTGTGTATGTATGTATTTATGTATGTATATATGTATGTATATATGTATGTGTGTATATATATATATGTATTGTTTGCTTGTATTAGATATAAGATTATTTAGATTTGCCACATTTATATAATCAAATTTCAGAAATTATTGCTCACATTGCATTGCACCTGCCTAATTTATTTCTGCTCCACCCTAGGTCGACTGGCAGAAAATGCCTAAGGCATTAAGTCCGCCTTGTACCTTTTTTTTTGTGTGCAAAAGTTTTAAATAAATAAATAAATAAATAAATTGAAAAGAAATGACTACTATACTGCTTATCATCGTGTTTAATATATTCAATCAGTTACCGAATGAATATTTTAAAATCATCTGGCCACTATTATTTTCCTAACAGATTTGTGAAATATTACCGGACAGCTTCCATATAAAATCGTTCTTTGCCGCTCGCCGTAGTGGGTGGCAGTAAAAAATATATGGTTCACAAAAAGCGTTTGTGCAATCAAACGCGATTGTGCCGGGATCTAAGCTAAGTCGCTTTAAGCGCCGTAGCCAGTGAGAAAACATCCAACCTCGCCCAAATTCTTTTTCAGGAGAAAAACTTTTATAGTGTTTAATTCTCTGAATTTTATAGCCATTTCATATTGAAATAGTACCATCGTATTGCCAATGCTATTCATGTTCAAACATAATACTCGCTTACAATATTCACATTTAAAACTCACAGGCCACATAATGTTTTACCATACAGACTTAATATACAGTATACAAACAACTTTACATCACCTGTGAATGTTAAATTATTACTTACCTATATTGGTTATTATTTTACTTCAATAGTCGCTACAAATCTATACCAATAAATAAAATTGGAGACGTTTTTGACATTACAAACAGACGTTTGTAATGTCAAAATAATAGGCTTTTTTCATGCTCACACGGTTATTTGCACGACACCTATGCCTAAAATAGCAATTAAAAAATTTTTGTCTGTCTGTCTGTCTGTTTGTTCCGGGTAATCTTCAAAACGGCTGGACCGATTTCAAAAATTCTTTCACCAATGGAAAGCTATAATATCAGGGCGTAAACTAGGCTATATTTTATCCCGGTATTCCCACGCGAACGGGAACTACGTGGGTAAAACGACTATAACCTATAACCGAAGCGAAGCGAGGGCGGGTTGCTAGTCTATATATATAAAAGAAAGTGTTGCTAGATTGTTTGCACCACAATCCATTGTCTATGAGGAACTTTTAACTGAATGGCAAGAAAGATGGGATTCATCATCGAAAGGTCGTCACCTTTATCAATTTTTTCCATGCATCCGGGAGCGCCTGGAGAAGGTGTGGCTGGAGGTTGACCACTTCGTGGCCCAATTTTTAACTGGCCATGGCAACTTTAAAAATAAATTATTTTCTTTTAAACTCGTACCATCACCATTATGTCAATGTTCCATATCTGACCACGAGTATGAACAATCAGCACATCACATTCTCTGGGAGTGCGATCTCTGGCGAAACGAGCGTAACCTTATGTTAAACAGTTTGCAAGTCACCTGTGGGGTAGTATACTATACGGACCTTGCAGCAACTCGAGAAAATTTCTGTGCGTTCATGCGTTTCTGCCATACCTACTGTAGCAATCAATCTTAACGCTCACATATAGGCCCCGTTAAGCTCTTCCGTATCCGTTGTTCCGTACTGCTGCGCTATCGTAGCTGTACACCTTTTTACTTATTGGCTGACTAGTCATTTTGTTATCCTGTCTCCCGCTTTGCCTAGGAGGGAAGTGGAATCTCTCTTTCCAACTCCTCCTCTTTAATATTTTCTAATTAAATTTGTTGCGGGTCCCAAGACAATTAAAATCATATCCCGGGACTGCCTGAGGGTCAAACCTCGGTGTCATTTATGGAGACCATTGTGGATCCTGGCTTACAGGAGTTACAATGGTGGGAATGCGTGGTGGGATAAGCCCCAAAAAAAAAAAACAAAAAAATATAAAAGGAAGTCGTGTTAGTTACACTATTTATAACTCAAGAATAGCTGTACCGATTTACCTGAAAATTGGCGGGGAAGCAGCTTAGAACCAGGAGACGGACATAGGATGCTTTTTATCCCGTTCGACCGGGTTCCCGTGGGACTTGACATAAAACGTCAAAAAGAATACAAGTCACCATAAAACGTGGTATAACAAAAACGCATCTATCATGTAATAACAAAACGCAAATGACAGCTGAAGACAGACTATATTTTCAGAAATTTAGAAAATATATTTACGAAATAAATTATGGCAGTACGAAGTTCTCCGGGTCGCCTAATATATAATATTATTAATATTGTCCATTAGATACCATGAGAGAATGAAGGAAAGAAGACTAACAAGGAGAATTTATAAGGCGAATGTGAACGGAAGTGTTGGAAGGGGAAGACCGAGCCGGACGTTCCACATTCAAATCGGGGACGTTCTTAAGAAAGGCCAGGTTAGGAGTACCCTGAACCGAAGAACATGTATGAGGAGATTAATGAATGTGGAGGAGGCGAAAGTTGTATGTCAAGATCGTAGCAAGTGGAAGGAAGTGGTCTCTGCCTACCCCTATGGGAAAGAGGCGTGATTATATGTATGTATATATATCATCATCATCATCACAGCCCACATACGTCCCACTGTTGGGCTCGGGCCTCCTCCATAATGGGAGGGAATTTGACCTACTACACCATGCTGGTCAGACATGTTGGTATAGGGTTTCATTTTGAGTTTTTCTTCTTTTACAATATATGTGCATATTATATCCCATAGTCGTCTTTTACGACATCCACAGGCAAGATAGGGAGTGGTGAATTGTATTCTTGCTCCGTCACTACACGGAATAATAGATATATTTAATATATTATTAGATTATTATTACTATTTACCATTATATATACTTTTCTATGTAGTGACCTTTTCTTGTCCTTGGGCGTCGTACAAGACCATCAAGGGATTAAATATACATATGACATCTATACAAGAGAAGGTAAACTCGAAATAAAACCCTATAACACGTCTGACTAGCATGGTATAATAGATCAATTTCCCTCTTATTGTAGAGGAGGCTCAAGCCCAACAGTGGTCACACATCATCATCATTTCATCTCATATATGTCCCACTTTTGTCCGGCTTTTTTTTTGTGCCACTTTTGTCCGGCTTTTTTTTTTTGAGGTGGGTCTCGGTCGGCACTCGCACCATTTATACCGCCGCACCATTTACACCGCCACGGACGGCCGGGGCGACAGAGGGGCGTAAGCACGCATACCCGCAACCCACCCGAACACCACGTCGCCTTCGTCGTTGGACCGCCCACCGGAGCAGGGTTACTTGTCGTCAGTGGTCGGCCCGATGGAATACCCCCTGAGGAGTACCCTCCCATCGACCGACGTCCCCCCCTCGGGGAGGACGTCGGTCTTTCTCCACGCGGTCGGCTTCTCGGCGGGTGACGGACTAATTCCCCGGTCACGTCACCCGCGGCCTCGGCTAGGGTGGCATGAGGCGCAGTTAGTCACGCTCCCCAGTCGCCGGCGGCGGGTCGCTTCGTCGACGCTGCGCTCCTCGCGCGCGCTGCCACTATTGGGCTCGAGCCTTTTCCACCATAGAAGGAAAATTGACCTAGAAAGGCTGCGATCATCTGCCAGAAAGAATTGGTTGGGCAATCAAGTTTCTCGACACTAGCTTGCCTACATCATCCAGAGCAACACGGTGGGCCTGTAGGACCCTGAACGCACTGCACAGTTATCTGTGATTGCCTCTACCACACATGATTTCTACACGGACGAAGTCGCGGGCAAAAGCTAGTTAGAGAATAAGCGCTTATTGAGATTGACCTGTTACGTACTATTAATGTTAGCCTAATGAGTTGCCACGGGTTTTCCTTTCAGGTTTTCTTTTAATACTTGTTCACCCCAGATGTATCCAATAATACCTGGTCATTTAAAAGCTTTTACAATACAGTTTATAATGTCTAATCATTATGTGAACCACCACATTTCGTGTGATGACGGAGTAAGAATACAATTCACCACTCCCTTCCCGTGGGTCTCGTAAAAGACGACTAAGGGGTATAATATGCACATAACATGTGTGCAAAAGAAGGAAAACTCGAAATGAAACACTATACCAACATGTCTGACCAGCATGGTATAGTAGGTCAAGTTCTCTCTCATTGTGGAGGAGGCCCGAGCCCAAAAGTGGGACCCATATGGGCTACAATGATGATGCGATGAGGTATAAATTGAAAATACAATAAAATTTGTACACGAACTATATTTAAAATAAACTAAAAACTAAATTTTGTAAGCATAAGTTACACAAAGGCCTATTATTTTGACATTACAAACAGGCACTCCAATTTTATTTATTGGTATAGATTAATTGTATATGGTGCCGTCGAGAGTTAGCATTTATACGCTAAATATCAGGTTGACCGAGCTTCGCTCGGAATTTTTCTGTAGAATTTATTTAGATATATATTAATAAAAAGTAAAAAATAAATAATGAAAAATATATAAAAAATTACAAAAAGAGAATAATAATAACACCGAGATTCGATCCGACGCTGTTTGAATGCCAAAAAAACCAAAATTCAAACCGGTCAACGTCCCACCTGAGCTATCGTAACTCATGACGTTGACAACGAAATTTGAATTCATATTCTTTTAATATGTCATTGTAATGTTTTACTAAAAGCACGGACAAAGCAACATTTTCTATAAATAAAACCTAGCTAGGTTTTTTGACCCGAATCCTCTAGTATGCCAAGTTTCAACAAAATCGTTGGAGCCGTTTCCGAGATCCTGAATATATATATATATATATATATATATATATAGGTATATATATATATATACAATAATTGCTCGTTTAAAAATATTAAAGATATTAGATAGTGACGCGAAAAAAGATAAAATGAGATGTTTGCTGCGTCCGGGTCGTCTGAAGGATTTAATAAAATATAAATCGTATGCAACGTACTAACTCTACAGAGATTTATTTGATTTAAATCCTTGAATATTTATGTGACCCATATAGTTGATCCGAATACCGGTGTAGTTTTTGTCCATTGTTTGTTTATTAAAATAATCTCCATGTTACATGCATTCATTTACTCCTTTAAATGAAGATCTTAAAAGATTAAAAAAAAGATATATTTGAAAGATTAAAAAAAAGATATATTTGAACGATTTCTGATGTTTACGCAAGTATGTATTAGGTACATGCATTTATTATTATTTTGCAACGGACTCAGGTTCTCCTGAGACTAATAGGTACGCTAAAATGTGATTAAAACATTTGAAAATTAAAAATCAATTAGAAGTGCGATGACATTCAAAAAAGCAACCGGTCGTAGACCTGTGCTTTCAGACATTGAGGTATGTTGGATGAAAAGATCCTTTAAGTTTCTCGAACGCTGCCCAGTACAGTTGGATTCGTTTGCTAACCTCTTTCTAGAAATTAGATCTACCTAACTAGACTATATATTATTAATAATTATGTAATAAAAATTTATTCTAGCATATGTTTTAGAATCCAGCCTGTTCGTTATGTCCTCTAAGAAATGATCTTTTACTTATTATCTATAAAAATAAAATGAGGCGGAGTTACTCATATTGAAGCAAAATAGAACCAACAAAAGACGTACAAGATACCTAATGACAATAATTCACGCAACATGAGATCGTAGTCCTAGCGTACAGGAACAATGGCTATCATTTAACATGTCGCTTCCACAGAACAAGATAATTGGATTCATCGGCACCTTCAAGAAATATGGCCACTATTTGTCGTCCTCAACATATTGTCGTCATTACCATCGTACATTATTAGTCTTTTAAGGATTAGGGTTGGTAATTCTTACACGATATTCAGGGCCCTGAATCACTAGGGGTGCTGTACAACAGCTAAATAACAGGTTCAGAAAACTGTTCCATATATATATATATATATATATATATATATATATATATATATATATGCATAAATAATAATTAATTACGTACACTATTGTATGTAATAATAATTTATATATATATATATAATATATATATAATATATATATATATATATATATATACATAAAATAAATACATGCTTAAATATATTAGACGTGGGTCGTTACGTTATTTTTAAGAAACGTAACGAAACTAGTGACTTGGTCGACGTCACGTGTTTCAAAACTAGTGATTTTTGTAACGACTGATTTGTATACAGCTACTTTGATTGTTTGCATATTGTATGAATAGCTGCACTAACTATATACAGTTACACGCGAAACGAAAATAAATTTGTAGCTATACAGTTAAATCAATATATTAACTTCCCTTCATACTTTTTTCAGGCTGAGGACTGACTGCATTATATGTATTTACGATTGATTAGAGGTTATAATTAAACTATTATTTTAATTAACTTTGTATTAATGCAGATGTATCTAAAAGTAAATTGATTGTATATACAATGATTATATTTACAATTTATTTACACTTTTTATATATTTACAGTTTTTTTCACTGTTATATGTACTTTATAATGTATGATGTTTTTATTAGTAAAACAATAAATAAATTAAATTCTTTACTTTAAATTCAAATTTCAAAGTAACACTCGCTTCGTTTCCCGCAACGTCAAGCCGTTGAAATTCTTATAAACAAAAATCACTCTATTTTATTATCAATAAATGCAATTTTACGTATGAAAATTAAAGGTATAAAATGTATTGTTACGCTGTTTGGTCTTTGTTGCATACCTCGGCACGTGAGTGTTCGGTATTTGGTCGGCTAAACCGTTGAGGCTTGACGTTGCGGGGAACGAAGCGAGTGTTACTTTGGAATTTGAATTTAAAGTAAAGAATTTAATTTATTTATTATTTTAGTTTGTTGTTTTACTAATAAAAACATCATACATTATAAAGTGCATATAACAGTGAAAAAAACTGTAAATATATCAAAAGTGTAAATAAACTGTAAATATAATCATTGTAAATACAATCAATTTACTTTTAAATACGTCTGCATTAATACAAATTTAATTAAATTAATAGTTTAATTATAACCTCTAATCAATCGTAAAATCGTAAATACATATAATGCAGTCAGTCCTCAGCCTGAAAAAAGTATGAAAGGAAGTTAATATATTGATTTAACTGTATAGCTACAAATTTATTTTCATTTCGCGTGTAACTGTATATAGTTAGTGCAGCTATTCATACAATATGCAAACAATCAAAGTAGCTGTATACAAATCAGTCGTTACAAAAATCACAACAACCCACGTCTAATATACTTAAGCATGTATTTATTTTATGTATATATATATATATATATATATATATATATATATATATATATATATATATATATGAAACAGTATGAAATAGTAAACTGATACAGGTGAAACAGGTTTCACTATTTAGCTGTTGTACAGCACCCCTAGTGATTCAGGGCCCTGAATATCGGGTAGTGTAATAAGCTCTTTACATCAGCTGTGTTGAATACCTATGCCCTCGATACATGTTGTTTCCTTACTATTTTAATTAGTAATTATTTATAATAACTTTTATTAAAAAATATTCTAGTAAATATTGTTTTTAACCTTTTAATTGTACGAATGAATAGTAGCTACTGGATACTTTAATTGACCTGCTTTTGTAAGACGACATAAATGTCATCGTGTATAACGACGCACGATTATCCACTCTAAAATTTTATGTGAAGCAATATATTATTATTAAATCTAATATACTGGCTGGTTAAACGTTCCGTTTTTATATATAACTAGCTGACCCAACAGACGTTGTTCTGTTCAAATAAAGCGCCACCTACCGGGTCCAATTGTGAATCTAAACCATTCTCGAATCTCATTGAGCACACACAAATTACTTAAATTACTTAAATCCAGTCAACAGATATCGCCATCTGTTAGAATCTTTTGGAGTTAACAGATAATTGTGACTGTCAATTAATTATAGACAAATAATTTGTAATAAAATAAAATTGTGACAATAATTAAAGATCTAAGTTATCCTATGTTTCAAGTTGGAGCAAACTGCACACGGTGTGCAAATTTGATTAAAATCGGTTAAGTAGTTTAGGAGTCCATCGCGGACAAACATCGTGACAGGCGATTTATATATATTAAGATGAGTTTTCTCAATCCGGGAATAAAATCCTTAGAATCGATAATTGGTACTCATACCACGCTGATCTCTAAATGAAAAATAAACACCAACTTATTGTATAAACAATACAATTAAAGAACTTCTAAAACAAATGACAAAATGTCGTAATGATTTAAAATCGACTCCCGACAACGGAATCGTAATTTTGCGAATAAATCAGAACGTCAAACGAGAATAAACATTGTTTCCTAAACATTTTGAACGTAAATAATAGAATTCATATTTCGGAAATAAAGTTTTGGCGGTGACAATCACGAGCGCCTAAAAGTTTGCCTATTAAAATAATCCTTGTTTGAATATTATAGGCCACGGACTTCAGTATTTCCCTTGAGCAGTCTGAGAGTTTCTTTTTGCTACTATTTTATTTACATCTGTCTCACTTCTTTCATACATATTAAATAGCTACTAAAATTACATAGCTATAAAATAGCTAAAGTTACTTAAAAATATTCATATATAACAACACAATAGTCATAAAACATTTAACAAAGAAACAATAGACATAAGAGAGAAGGGGATCTACCATCATCTCTTATAAAAGTCTTCTTTCAGTATTATAAAAAATATGTGATAAGGTATATGTACAATAGACTTTCTTTATTATCGCAATGGCTGTGCCATTTTAGTACTCACAAAAATAAAAAAAAAACGGTAGTCAGCCCAACTGTAAATTGGCGATGGGAAAGTAATACGGCAGGTTATACCACTCTTTTTTTTGAGTGGTCTGTGGCCACCGCCACCGCCGCCCGGCTCAGTTCGGGGCGAAAGAGGAGCGGCGTGCGACCCCATAACCCACCCGTAGCCACGTCGCCTTCGTTGTCGTGCCGACCACCGGTGCCGCGTTCCTTGTCTTCAGTGGTCGGCCCGACGGAATACCCTAAGGGGGTCCCCTCTCCCCTCCGCGTCCAAGACGTCGGTCGCCGTCGCGCGGTCAGCCTCTCTGCGGGTGACTGACTAAAATACCGGTCCGGTCACCCGCAGCTTGTAACACTCTGCCCTTCCATCGTCCCTAGTGGTTCGAAAGAGATATTTTCAGACCATAGTCTGTGAAAAAGAGACACTTAAGTTATTCCTGAGAGCACTGAACTATAACAACAATTTAAAATTTAATATTGGTCTCGTTTTCTCAGATAGTAGTATCATAATTCGCCTAGTTAAGTCCTTTGTACCGCAATAGTACCTATCTTCTTTGAGATGACACAAAACGTAATAATAGAGAATAAAAATGGTTATACTTAATAACTTTTTTTTTATTGCTGATGGTGGCAAACAAGCAAGCAGCACACCTGATAGTAAGTGATACTGCCGCAGATGAACCTCTGTAACACCAAGGGCACAGCTAGAGTGTTGCCTACCGTGAAAGAAGAACATATCATAGCGCTCGGGAAACACCAGTAGGCAGTTCATTACAGAGCCTGTACGTACGTACTTGGTAGAAATGGCTGGAAACATACAGTTGAAGGTCTCCAGGTGAAATGGATGAACCCTGCTGTGGTGTCGAGTGGTACCTTGGTAAAACGGTGACGATGGTACCAAATCAAACAGTTCTTAGTTTTAGATCATTCTTTGTGCGTTTGCTATAGAATCAAAGAACAGTGTGTTCATATTAACTTATTAAGTGAACATATACGAGTATATAATATTAAAGAGGTGCCGACTATGATCATGGCCGACTAGCCGATTAGTCGATTGTAAAGAGGTCGACTAACCGGCGTAGACGTCCCCAGCCGATCACAATTTCGGGATGTTCGGAATTTTCCGTGAGGATTCGTTTTTCTACAGCTGATTCGCGAACAAGGCGCACTGCCTCCATGGACGTTAAGGATATGGTATTAGTCATTGGCCCATTGATTGACAATAGGGAGAGAATATAAAATATCTTAATTAAAAAAAAAAATTAGAAAATTTTATTTAAATATTGCTTGTGAAGACTATTCAAACGAGTCCAAACTCGACGGTTTTATCTCATTTCATTTAGGAGTTCCTATGGCCACCTTCCGTTCCGACGCCATCTTGAGACCAGCTTCATGGTACCATATTATTGCATTGTCACCGAAGTTACGTAAGTAAACCAAATTTCAACATAATCTTCAAGTTAAATTAGAATCACTTCCTGTCGTTACAGGAAGTGGTTCTAATTTAACTAGCAAGATTTGTCCCATACTAACATACTAAGAGGGCAAGTTAAATAAAAACTTTAAACAATGTATTTACTTTAACAACGTCTGTATTTACTTATTATAAAATGCGTCTTTTGTAATGGGGAGGACACTGGGTTCTGCAACACAATATATAACTATTTAGCGTAGGAGCCAGAGATTCCCACATATCTATGTGTTGTTATTATGGTAATAAATGAATTATGATGGGTTATGGGGCTGAAATATTGTTATTGTTCATTAAAGTGATAGACCTTAATTAAAATGTCAAAAAGAAAGTCTTGGGTATGGATTTTTTTCGGCCTTTGGACAATGGTGAAAGTTAAGAGTAACCGATGTCATATGATAATTTCTCGTGGTGGTCAGGGAAAAACAGCAAATATTACAAACGTGAGAAACCGTTTTAAACCTATGTACTACATATGTACGTTTTATTAAGAAATTTTTATTGTATGTACAAAGCAAAAAGTCAGATAGTTGGCGCTTTTTGCCGACTAGTCGCCGTTATAACACTTTTCAGCCTTCATAGCCATGGGTGGTCAAAAATCAAATACAAACACTATAAAATTCGTAACAATAGTTTTATTTATAATGTGTAATACTCACGTGAACATCAGATATCGTTGTGTAAATATTTTGAAGAAAGATTTCACCCGAATGAAATAAAGAATGAATGATAGTGCTTCACCTAATTCCCTTTGAATTCTCCCCAATTTTATCTCTATATTTATATTTTTTACAAAGAATGATATTATTTAAATGATTAAAATAAATTCCACAGGTACCTTGACAGTTCACTGTGAATTTAATTTCCTACACAGTAAGCCTGTTCATCTGGTAATGGAAATAACAGTCAAGTGAACTCCTCAAGAGTGCACAAATCTTACATAGGATTTCAAGAAATATTGCTTATTTTTATATTTGACTTTCTTTTATCGTCAGCCTTGAAATCTTTCAGAGTCAAACACCTAAAAAAAATAAAACTGCCACCTTAATATTTCTTATTCCTCCTAAAATTCCTTTGCATCATGTGGTCGGCTAGTAAATTATCGTGACGGACGGTATTACAATTAGTGAGTTAGATCTCACTAATTGTAATACCGTCTAATGTTTCCACAAGGGTAATAGTCAGGGTCGCACACACTTGACCCTAGAAACGAATTACCTTTTCCTATTTGCCTTCATGTCGGTCACACCTTACGTAGGCGCACTTGACCATGACGCTACGTTAACCACATTTAATTTAGAATAGGTACGACCAATATTTACATCAAAATTATAAAAATAAATAAAATTAAAAAAGATCTATCAACTTCAAATAACAGAAGGAAGCACTGTAAAATGAAAAATAAAAAATTTCAGTGCAATCCAAAAGACAGCTAGTCTTTGTAATTTTATACTGAATGAAGAAGAAGGTTTTATTTCAAAGTTCGATCCACTAGTCGGCAGTAAGTTCAGCTACTTGAGTTGTTTTGCTCAGAGAGAGATTTGCAAATAGCACAGGTGGGCACAGTTAATCCAAAAGTTAACTTCGTTAATCGTTAAATCGTTAATTAAAATTTTAACTTCGATAATCGTTAAAGCGTTAAATTTGCGAAAATGTAACGCAAGTTAAAGTTAACCGTTAAAGTTAACTATTTAAAAGGGTTAACCTCGTTTTAGTTACCTATTTAAAACGTATACTGATTTTAGGCTGAGAAAAATAGATTCTACAGCAAGTAGTGCAATTATGTTGCATATGTATGCATCTGTTCACACTAGCTTGCGACACGCTACTGCCGGTAGCCACGGTACTAAAAGATTCACCAATACTTTACGACGCTTTCTAAAGTAATAACCAGGCGGAGGTGAGAACATATCACTTCTGTTATTATCACAACCTACAATAGAAGAATTCACAGCAATTGAAGAAGGCTCGGGCTCTGTTGCCTGTTTCGCGGGGCGGGACAAGGATCGGCTTCGTTTAGCGAGATGGCCGCCCGGCGGGATGACGTCCGCCGTGACGACATTTTTCGTTGGGCAGTCCGATTGGATAGGCTTCGGTACGATGTTCGGACCGTCGAGGCTTTCCAGCCGGTGCTGATGGAGTGATTGGATCGACGGCATGGAGTGCTTTCCTTCCGACTGTTGCAGGTATTAACGGGGCATGGTAGCTTCACCAAATATCTGCACACGGTCTTGAGGAAGAAGAGTACACCATCCTGCTACCATTGCATTTGCGACGGAGACAAGGCACAGTACACACGAGGTGTGTGCCTCGTGGACAGAGCAGCGCCTTGAACTCATCGTAATCAATGGCGCCGATCTGAAGCTGCCGACTATTGCCAGGACGATGCTTGATGAGGGGGGCAACGGGCGCATTCATTGCCTTCGGGTGGAGTGCGGCGTTCTACAGGGTTCAGTCCTCGGTCCGATCCTGTAGAATATCGGATTCGACTGACTTCGGAGAGATCGGCTTCTTCCCGGAATGGGGGTTATTTGCTACGCGGGTGACACCCTCATCACGGTGAAGAGGGCTGACTTCCAGGGGACCACCTGATTGGCACAGGAAGGAAGAGCGCTCGTCGTTGACCGGATTGGAATGCTGGGTCTGAGGGTCTCGTTGGATAAAACTGAGGCCCTCTTATTCCACGGCCTGCCTCGGGGTAAGGAGCACACATCAGTATGTCTGGAGTTGGAACTTCGGGCTACACTTTTCTCAGCTCGTCCCGAGGCTCACTAAGTCGGCTGCGGCACTGGGAAGGCTTCTGCCAAATACTGGTGGCCCTGGGTCGTCTTGTCGGCGGCTCTACACCGGAATCGTGCTGTCCATGGCGCTGTATGGTGCCCCTATATGGTCGGAGCCTCTTACTGCCCGCAACAGGGCCCTCCTGCGACGACCGCAGAAGGTCATGGCGGTGAGGGCTATTAGGGGTTATCGTACAGTATCCTGGATAGCAGCGGTGCTACTGGCAGGTGACCCACCTTAGCCGCTTATGGCTGAGGGGTTGGCGGAAGTTTACTGGTTCCGCGCCACAGTGCGGGCCAACGGTTAGCAAGTCTCCGCAAGAAGACTGAGCAGATCATAAGAAGTAGCCCGAAGGGAAGTCATCAAGGACTGGAGTCCCCCGTAGCAGGACAGGGAACTGTGGAGGCAGTTGCGATGCATCTCCACTGCTGGCTCACGAGGAGGCACGGCGATTCGACGATTCGCGCCACACATTGGAAGTTTGTACCGCCTGGGGGCCCCAGCGCTGCGTCCTATCAATGGACTTCGGAATAGACCTACAGTTGTCGACCGTCGTTTCACAGATGCTCGACAGCGAAAGATGCTGGTCGTCGATGGCCTCATTTTGTGAGGCCGTTATTACAAGGAAGGAGGCTGCGGAGCGATAACGCGAGGCGCTTGCGTCTGCTGACTCGCTCCGCCGGCGGCAGCCAGGGAGGAGGAGGCGCCAATATTCGCAACTCCTTCCACCGCCTTGAATGACGATAGGACGTGGTCTTAGCGGGGATTCCGGTCACGTAGTGGCTGGTGAGTCTCACACACTCCTCCGTCTGTCACCGGCGGGGAGAGTGCGTAAATGAATTTCCACAGCGTGAACAAAAAAAAATGACGATGCTCGACGACGTTAGGAACTGGGACGCGGTCACCGCCTTCCGTGTGATAGTTACGACACGGAAATAAGTGGCAGATCGTGCGCGCGAAGAACTCCCCTACGATACGTTCCTCTGCGACTTGGATGGCGCATTCGTCGTGGAACTTACGAGCATAGCGTGGCGCGTAATTCGAACAAACAAAATGAGAGCATGTCTACAAACGACTAATGTAACGGACTAAAGTCAACGGAAGTTCATCTTAACGGAAGTTAACAAGAGCGTTAACATTTTTTGAAGTTAACTTAAAGGTTAATCCGTTAACCAGATTGTTAACTTCGTTAATTAACGTATTAACGAGTTAATGCCCACCTTTGGCAATTAGGCAACTTTAACTTTATGTAGCTAACTATCTGGCTTGGCGCCGATATTCAACCAATCACAAGATCGTTTTTTGGATTAAATCTAGATATATATTATTTACATATATATTTTCCGTGTAGTGACGGATTAATAATACAATTCACCACTCCCTATCTTGCCCGTGGATGTCGTAAAAGACGACTAAGGGATATAACACATTAAAAACTCGAAAGAAAACCCTATACCAATCTGTCTGACCAGCATGATATAGTAAGCTAAATTTTCCTCCAATTGTGGAGGAGGCTCGAGCCCAACAGTGGGACGTATATGAGCTGAAATGATGATGAATGATGATGAAGTCAGCTTATTTTTTTTTATAATTGTATTATGAATGATCAATCTAAAATCTTCTCTATAGGCATATTCTGTTTAGTATCATTTTCTAAGGTCAATATACCAAATTAAATTTCTGTCTGTTTATCTATAAAGTGTCCTCTAGCCGGGTCATCTGATATTTCATTCAATTGCTTTTAGGTATTTTACATAAGATATTTAGGGTGCTTATATACCAATTAAGTATCTATTGAAATAGTGATGAAAATTCTAGTAAATACATATTATTTTACAGGTTAACAGTTTTCTTTATTTAAAAAATAAAACACCCTTTTTTTGATTATGCTATATAATGAGTATGTAATGGACGATGCGTAGTCCCCTAATCCACCTCATTCCCTCCCGTCCTCATGTTACCGATTCAAAGTAAAACACTAACGGACAATTCTTTGTATTCTTAAAGTCTATACATATTTCATCCTATTATCAATAAATAATCTCCTTAATAAGATTTA
Source organism: Lymantria dispar (assembly GCA_032191425.1). Classification (NCBI taxonomy): domain Eukaryota; kingdom Metazoa; phylum Arthropoda; class Insecta; order Lepidoptera; family Erebidae; genus Lymantria; species Lymantria dispar. The sequence continues at coordinate 20,467,212 of CM063452.1, read as the reverse complement.
GATGATAGTCAAATATCATTTAGAATGATATAGATAATTGACGAAGAAACAAGAAAGTATCATGTACATTTACGATAAATCAGAAGTGTACGATGTTTCATATCAACTCATAAGCTGAAATATATTACGCTCCTAGTAACCAAAGATAATGAACTCCTTTGTAAGAGGTAATAAAGCTTACGTACTTATACGCGTGTGTAGTGAGAGAGATCAGGTAACATTTATGAGTAATAACGACTCATTATCCGTCGTCAGCCAAATATATTACATCAAATAAATTAGTGATATTTGTTCTAAGTCCTAATTATTGACGGGTGACGTGACCGGGGATTGGTCCGTCACCCGCCGAGAGGCCCACCGCGTGAGGAAAGAACGACGTCCTCCCCGAGGGGGGGACGTCGGTCGATGGGAGGGTACCCCACGTAGGGGGTATTCCGTCGGGCCGACCACTGACGACAAGTAAACCTGCTCCGGTAGTCGGCCCAACGACGAAGGCGAGGTGGTTTTCGGGTGGGTTGCGGCAGTTGCGTGCTTAAGCCCCTCTGTCGCCCCGGACGGAGTGGTGCGGAGGCGCGCTAACCGCAGCCCACCCACAAAAAAAAAAAAAAAAAAGTTCTAATTATTAGGATTCCGTACCCAAAGGGTGAAAACGGGTCTCTATTACTAACAATAAAACTTCTCTGTCTGTCCGTCCGTCTGTCTGTCACCAGGCTGTATCTCAAGAACCGCGATAGCTAGGCAGTTGAAATTTTTACAAATTATGTATTTCTCTTGACGCCATCACAACAAATATTAAAACCAAAATAAAATAAATATTTAAGGAGGGGCTTCCATACAACAAACGCGATTTTTTTGCCCTTTTTATAGATAGTGGTACGGAACCCTTGTGGCGCGAATCTGACTCGCATTTAGCCAGTTTTTTGTTATGAAGACTACTTACGACACTAATTTGTAAATCCTTATATAAAAGGAACTTCAGAAACACAGAATTAATGGACATTAGGTACATTACAACACTGAACCACCACTTGGGGAAACAAAACTTACCAAACATTAGCTTGCTTTGTTCTATTTCCACATGGAAAATATAAAAATTATTAAGAAAGAGTAAATTACTTATTTACATACTTATAAGCGAAATAATTTATATATATATATATATATATAATGACGTGACCGGGGATTAGTCCGTCACCCGCTGAGAGGCCGACCGCGTGAGGAAAGACCGACGTCCTCCCCGAGGGGGGAGGTCGGTCGATGGGAGGGTACCGCAATTAGGGGTATTCCGTCGGGCCGACCACTGACGACAAGTTAACGCTGCTCCAGTGGTCGGCCCAACGACGAAGGCGACGTGGTTTTTGGGTGGGTCGCGGGAGTTGCGTTTAAGCCCCTCTGTCGCCCCGGACAGAGTGGTGCGGAGGCGCGCCGACCGCGACCCACACACAAAAAAAAAAAAAAGGTATAGGATTTTATTTCGAGTTTACTTCTCTTGTATAGATCTTATATGCATGTTATATCCCTCGGTCGTCCCTTACGACATCCACGAGCAAGATAGGAAGTGGTGATTTGAATTCTTACTCCGTCACCTCACGGACCATACTTAAATGCAACTCGATTTTAAAGTGGTATATTCGAAACTATAGTCCATAAAATATAGGATGATCTCTGTGACAGTTTTCCCTAGTGCTGTCACGCTTACAATAAAGTACGTAGTTTTTTATCCATAAAAACTCTTTATTTTTATAATTGTGATTTTCTATTATAATTAAAATACAATCAGTGAAAATCTTTTTGAATTTATTTCAAACAAAAAGTGTTTTTTGACTTTATTAATTATTCAAAAGGAGTATAATCAAGGTCTAGGTCACTATTATCGTCATCACTGGAGCGTTCCTGCTAGAACATTTATCATTTTTTGCCAAATAGAGACAGTCGTTAGATCAATCAATCAATTACGACTGTTTTATAAATAAATGTCTAGTTTATTGACAATAATGCGTACATAATTTTATCATCTACTCTAAGACGAATAGTAGTTTTTTATTGTTTAATTAATTCAATTTATGTATTTTATAATGTAACTGTCCGTTTTAATTGTAAAAAATATGTTGAAAGTTTTATATAGGTACTGCATTGAGTTTATTTCTTTTATGAATAATCTATTAAAGATCGGTTATCGATTGTTCCATCTCTTTTTATTTTCAATTCAGTATGACCTTGTACGTGTGTAAGCGTCATTTATGTATAAAATGTTTACTAGGTATTTCAGTACTTACGAGGTACATTTTAGGCATGAATATTAATATTTTTATATTTATAATATATTGCAATTCAGTTGCAATAAAACTGGCACGAAAAGAATGAAAATATATTTGATACAAAATGAAATTGTAAACATGTCGCTTATTCAAACTTACTTCGTTGGTTTCGTTGACATCTGTCACAGAGATCAAGCTATTTTTATGGACTATAGTTACAATTAGTTCAAATAAACAACAAATTTTGCGTGTGGTGACGCATTAAGAATACAATTCACTACCCCCTTTCTTGCCCGTGGGTATCGTAAAAGACGACTAAGAGATTTTAATATGCATACAACATCTATGCAAGGGAAGGAAATCTCGAAAGGAAATCCTGTACCAACCCGTCTGATCAGCATAGCGTAGGTTTCCCTCCAACTGTGAAGGAGGTTCAAGCCTAGAAGTGGGACGTATATGAGCTGCGATGATGATGATGATGAATAGCAAATTTAATATTGGTTTTTACCATTTGAGACACCGTGCAGAATATAGTTTTATTTGTTCTCGTTTTTGAGACTTAACCTTCATGTTAAAAATAAATTTAACACGTTTTGAAGAGAAATTGTATGGAAATAGGTAATGGATGTAAATAATAGGCCCACCCGTAAAGAGCAAATTCATGTCTAAAATATAGAGACACAGCCAAGGTCGTGTCGCTCACGGGCACACAATAAGTCGGGGCCAAGTGGCAAAATAAAAAGAAGTTAATAATAAAAAACTTCTTTTCTGCAACGTTAGTAATCAAATACATGTTGAAAATTAGATATCTGAAGGTTTTTCAACGACTTCTCAAGAGCTCACAATTAAGGAATAACATTGTAACATCTTTACTTACATCTGACTTTCGGAGCCCTGGTCGAAATGGCAACACTGGGCCCATGGCCACGCGTGCCTTATGGTAAAGACGGTACCGCTCAAAGCAAGGTACGGGCATTGCAACACAGCTTCATATTTCCATTTCTGCTTCTAAAACATATGCTTCCTATAATCATAATGATTTCTGATGTTTACGTTAGCATTATACATTGTAAACAAAACCATTTTAAGGATTTTATCGCGTTTGTATTTGATTTTTTCATATAGAACCATTGTTTTCTTGTAATGGCAATAAATTTGTACCAAAATGTGGATCAAAATTTAATAACTAATGTCTGTTGCGGGTATATATAAATCCCTGTAATAACAATGACTTATTGAACGCTGTAAAGTGTAAAAGTAACACTCGAAACGTCCGGCAATAGGCGTGACGACAGTATAAAAGAATCGATGCATTTATGATTTTAAGGGAAAATACATATCAAAAAAATTTAATACGCTACTTTAGTTTTATCTAAATAATTGAGATTATTAAGATTTTCAATAAATTAAATCATTAAAATACTGCATTCGGCCATTTTGGCTGAAACACCAATCACAGTGTATTACGTCACGTTAAGGTAAACTACTCTGTTTGTTGTTCTCAGTACTACTGATTACGCATTTGGATTGATTTTTTATTTGTTTACGTGTGATTTACCGACTCCACTCGATTATTACAATGGAACCAAGCTTTGTTAAAGCAAACAGCTCAAATTTCCACAGGGGTCGGTCCTCGGACCCACCCTGTGGAACATCGGCTACGACTGGGCGTTGCGGGGGAGCCTCCCACCCGGGCTGGGCGTGATTTGTTACGCCGACGACACGCTCGTCGCAGCCCGCGGTGGGACGCTACAAGAGGCGGTAAGCCTGGCGATCTCAGGCACCGAAGAGGTCGTCAGGCGGATCGAGGCGCTGGGGTTGAGGGTGGCCCTGGACAAGACGGAGGCCCTATTGTTCCATGGGCCCCGTATGGACCCTCCCATCGGCGTCTCGATCACCGTTAATTCGGTTGGGATCAGCATCCAGGCCCATATGAAACTTGGGCCTGGTGCTCGACGGGCGATGGTGGTTTCGGGAGCATTTCCGCAGGCTCGACCCGCGGCTCGTCGGCGTGGCGTCCGCCCTACAATGGCTGATGCCGAATGTGGGCGGACCGAGTGCGGCATGTCGACAGCTGTACGCGGGGGTCATCCGGTCGATGGTCCTCTACGGCGCACCGGTGTGGGCGGAATCCATGACCGCCCGACTTAGGGCCCTCCTGTGGCGTCCACAAAAGGTCATGGCGGTCAGTATCATCCGCTGGTACCGCACGGTGGCGATGGAGGCGGCGTGCGTGTTGGCCGGGACTCCCCCGTGGGACCTGGAGGCGGAAATGCTCGCCGACTTGTATCGGCGGGTGTCGGGGGTGCGTAGGGGGGGGGGTGTTGTTTCCCTGAGGGAGCTCACCGCCTGGCGCATCGACGCCCGCCGAGACGTCATCGCCCGTTGGGCAGACCGGCTGGAGAGGCCTTGATGCGGTGTTTGATGCGACCCGCTGCCCTAACCCTGACCGTAACCCTGCTCCAGTGGTCGGCCCAACGACGAAGGCGACGTGGTGTTCGGGTGGGTTGCGGGTGTTGTGTGCTTAAGGCCCCTCTGACGCCCCTGAAGGAGTGGTGCGGAGGCGCGCCGACCGCAGCCCACCCCAAAAAAAAAAGGATTGATTTTGGGTGATTTCCTCGCTACAAATAAAGAATTTTGCTCGCCTGAGTTTAGAAACGTAAAAACTTCTTTGTAAGTAAATTTTTGTTTATCTTTACTACCATGTTTCTAGTAACCTAATCTCTAGTACTAACTTAGATATAATCTAACTCGTTTTGAACTGATGTGGGTTTATTTTATTTTCATAGTTTATTTTTACATTAAACTTGTCATTGTTTATTCTTGAGGTTAGCTCCCTCACCGCTTTGCGAGCTTTAACCACTTAACTCTTATTATTTTCTTGTTAGGAACATGTACAAATACTTTGTTGGGGGTTTTTATTGATGTATTTTTGCACTGAGGTACTGCACACCACTTATAAACTTTGGAATTCATTTTTATCACAAGAATTAATTTAATGTTTTGCTTACTTTCTTCGCTACACATAGACACAAGGACGTGGTTACGTTAACGTGACGTAACAGCCGACGCCATGACACCGGCGAGCTGTTTTCGCGCTATATTTAGAAAATATTGGAAAAATTGTTTTAAACTTCTTTAAACATAAATTTATTACCGAAATATAGGTTTTTTCGTAAATAGTAAGTGTGCGCACACATTACGGAAAAGGATTTCAAAATCTTTCGTCACGCCTATTAAAAGTCAAATACAAACGCAATAAAATTCCTATTACAAGTTTTGCACTATAGTGCGAAAGTACCTATATAATAATCAGTTTCTTCAGTATTAATGAACCTATCTATAAGAATGAATAAATTTAAGAACTCTTATAGACGATGTCCAATTTTAATATCGATTCAATCTGGTTATCGTCCCAATTGAATAAGAATTAGGGTCGTGAAATACGTGACTCACTGGTTTTACATTTAGGTATATAAATAGGAATATCTTATATCTTTAAACGAACAATTCTTGTATATATATATTCAGGATCTCGGAAACGGCTCCAACGATTTTGTTGAAACTTGGCATACTAGAAGTTTCGGGTCCAAAAAATCGATCTGGCTAGGTTTTATTTATAGAAAATGTTGTTTTGTCCGTGTTAGCGAAACAATACAATGACATTAAATTTTAAAAGAATATGATTTCAAATTTCGTCGTCAATGTCATGAGTTACGATAGCTCAGTTGGGAAGTTGACCGGTTCTAATTTTGTTTTTTTATTTTTGCATTCAAACAGCGTCGGTTCGAATCTCGGTGTTATTATTATTCTCTTTTTGTAGTTTTTTATATAATTTTCATTATTTATTTTTTATTTTTTATTAATATATATCTAAATAAATTCGACAAAAATATTCCGCGCAAAAATATTAAAAATACATCGCGGTTTTAAGCACGCAACCTCTTCTACAATACGAGGAAATATTATTTACTACCCAACACTGATCAAACGACATAATGTTCCAAATTATAATCAGACAAAAAGTTTAAAATGGCAAACTATTTCATTCGCTCGCAAAGACAATGTGTGGTGGATAATGATAATTATGGCAATACCGTGACGCTGCATTTAATACGAATGTTTAAATTTACTTGAAAACTTTCTTGCCCGTGGATGTCGTAATAGACGTCTAAAGGATAGATATCAGATAACATCGATGCAAGAGAAGATAAATTCGACATACAACCCTATGCCAATCTATTGACCAGCGTGGAACATTAGGTCAATTTCCCTCTCTATAATTCTAGCGCCAATTTCCCCCACTGTGATTCTAACAGCAGGTGTTTGCCATATATAGTGGTCTAACGTAAAATCAAATCACGAGTATTATTGGATCTATTCTCACAATCTACGACTGTCCTCAGTTCCATAAATGGTTGTTACGGTTTGTGTATTGTATGTATTGTTTGTATAATGCCTCAAGATACATGATTTATTCTTTAGTAAGGAGTAATCTTTCAAACAAAAACACGATAACAGTTGGGAGATAGTCGGCAAACAACTTCATATTTATTCTTAATGAACTTCTTTTTGACTTCTTTTTAAATTTTAAATTCAACAAAATGCTTGGACGAAAACAGATTGTGTTAATCAATTAAAGCTATTTCTCGCATGGAATTACTGCAGGCAATTAAGCTCCTTAATCTGAGACCGATTAATATAAATTAATTGCAATTAGCTTACTTTAAGCTTACGGTATTGTAACCTTTGAATTTAATTCCAAATGAATTAGTGTGAAACTTTAATAGGGTGTAAGTAGTGATGAGCTACGAATACTTTTGAGTATTTAGGTGATACCTAACTTTTAGGTGTCATAGGAGCAACGGACTTAGTATCGTATCAATATTCGTTTTTTTTTAATTTTTTTCGTTTTCTCTATTAGTAGCAACCCGCTCTTACTTCGCTTCGGTTTCAGTCGCCTTACCCGCGTCTTTCCTGTTCGCGTGGGAATACCGACTTAAAATATAGCCTACTTTATTCAGGGATAATATAGCATTCTAATGGTGAAAGAATTATCGAAATCCGTCCAGTAGCTTTTGAGTTTATTTGTAACAAACATAAAAAATGCAACGTTTCCTCTTTATAATATTCATCATCTCAGCCCATATACGTCCCACTGTTGGGCTCGGGCCTCCTCCATAATGGAAGGGTAATTGACCTACTATACCACGCTGGTCAGACGTGTTGGTATAGGGTTTTATTTCGAGTTTTCCTTCTCTCACATAGATGTTATATGCGTTTTATATCCCTTAGTCGTCTCGTACGATCACCCACGGGTAAGATAGGGGGTGGTGAATTGTATTCTTACTCCGTCACCACACGGACTTTTATAATATTAGTGTAGATTAATATCTATTTTATTTTTGTTCCGTGTGGTAACGGAGTAACACTCCCATCTTCCCCGTGGATGTCGTAATAGACGACTAAGTGATATAATGTGCATATAACATCTATGCCATTAAACGAAAACTCCAAATAAAGCTCTATACTATCACGTCTGATCAGTTTGGTGTAATAAGTCCCACCTATTATGAAGGAGCCCATTCGATCTCAGTAGTGGGAAGTATATGAGCTGAGATGATGGATAAATATAGCAACATGATGGACCTGTAAAATCTTAAACACGGCTGCACAGCTATCTGTGTTAACCTCTGTCACACATGTCTTTATGTGGACGAAATCGCGGGCAAAAGCTAGTATATATAACCTACCTGTTGGTGACGGTCATGTATACGAATTTTTTTTATTTTTTTGCTACGACAGTGCCTTAGACTAACTGCTGTAATAATATAAACTAAAATCTTTATTTACATCCATTTTTTTTTATTAATCTATCTAAATGATATATGTATATTAATTAATATGGATGTAAATAAAATTGGATGACGGAACTTAGCACGATATTTTTATACAAATAATAAAAAAAGGAAAAAATAATATCGAAATGGACCTGACTGGATTAAACCACTGTTCGATTTCCCAACTCTGATATTTTTATTCTTGACGTCACCGGCTAAATTTAGCTTTAGCTTAATAATTTTTTTTCGAGAAAACACCGACGGAACGAGATTTTATAATTTTATGTAGATAAAATTTTGCTAGATAGATTTAACTGTACTCCTGGTATTGCAAAGATTCATGTACGGCAGTATCACTTACAGCTCGTTCCCACTTGTGGGGTGTCGGATCGGTATATTAATCGGAGGTTTTTTTTTTGTGTGTGTACAGCTGTTGGCCGCAGATGGCCTTGACAGCTTGACGCGGACTATGGGTGAGCGCTGAGGGCTCTCAACCCGGAGTAATCGGAGGTTATAGTGGCAGAGCATTTTATATGAAGTTCTTCACACTTATCAGAAACCGATTTTGTGTCGGCTCCGACAAGAAATGTTGGGTGTTTTGCCAGCCCTCTACATCCGGAAGAAAATCGTGTCGGATCTCGCTCACCTATGATAAAGAATGGCGCTGTTCGGTATTCACTAAGGACACGAAAAAAGTATCGATACTTTTAGGTATCGAGTACTTGTCTTTCGATACCAATACTTTTGTACTAAATACTTTCTATTCGATACTTTTACTCAATGAGTAGGTACTTTTAGGCAGATATCGTATCGAACAAATTGTACAAAGCATCCCATGTTAAACTTGACCTTACGGCGCATGTTTATAGTAACGCCATCTAGGTAAAGCGTAACGAACCTTCTAAAAAGTGGCTCGACATATTTTAATCCGAAGGACAAATTCAAAAAAAAAAAAAGCTCATCACGGCCTGGATTCTAGGAAAAGTACTCAGTACTCGATGCTTCGGAGTATCGATACTTTTGTTTCGATACTTTATTGAATACGATACTTTTTCTTCCATACTACTCATGAGTACAGTATCGATACTTTCGTTTCGATATCGTGTCCCTAGTGTTCACATTTGTCTGATGTCGGGGCCGATAACCCTCTCCCCGCTACCCCTCATTCCGGCCATGGTACATCGTCGCTGCGATCGCGCACACACGTTTGAGACTTATATGAAATGAGTGGACTGTATGTAAATTTAGAATAAAGTATAATAATAATAAAGTAAAATAAAGCAGTTGTGTTTTTATTGTACGTACGTTTGATAATTCGTAGTAATGGAAACAAATATCAACCTCGAACAATTGATCACACTAGTTCAGGAAAGAGGTGTTCTTTGGGACAAAACTCTAAATGAATATAAAGATAAGCAACTGAAAATATTGGCTTGGCGGAAAGAGTGTACAAGTCACGTAGAGTACTTAAAATTGGCACTATAGTGTTTTCCAAATAGCATGGCAAAAGAGGTCATTTGGCGACCTTCACCACGATATCATCAAATCCAAGTAATTTATCACTAATTCTATCGCTTTCCATACAAACCGTGTTATCGTTGTAATATCATGGTGAAGGTGGCTAGACAGTACAGAGGTTACAAAAATTTATGTCGGCGTGTTTTTTGTTTAGAATTTTAAATAAGAAATTATTAAACTCCTACACGTGCAATAATAAAACATACGTACACGTTACCTATCTTACCACTGCCCTAGCATGAAACTGATAGCTAACCTATCTTAAGGCTAACTTTTTTGTTAAATACGTAAGGTGAGGTAAAATAATATACTAAAATAATTTATTTATGACTTTACAAAAATCTATAGTTCTGAACTGTCACTTCCACTACTATTACTATCACTGCTGTCTGATACATGAATTATGAATGCTTCAATCTTTCGGTATATACTGTCATCGATGCCCATCATTTTTTTTTTCAATATCTTTTACGTGCTCCACACGGAATGTCAAACAAAATGGCGACTGGGCCACACGACGCCACTGATCTCGTACACCTGACGCTAAAATCAGTAGAAAAGATTTTATGTTTGATACACATAACCTAAAATCTTGCATCTACTTGTGCGATCCTTTAGGTTTATTACACCTGACGGTAAAATGAGTTGAAAGAAATGTGTCATAACTTAAAACTTGGCATTTTCTGGGCGTTACATAATTCTTCAAAGCTAATTACGTATTTAATTATAGGATCTATATTATATTGAATTTATATAAATATTCTCGGTACTTTAATTTTAATGTTACTTAAAAACTTTTGATTTTCAGACATTTGAAAGTAATTTGGCATTGTTATCAATGATATTATTTATAAAATAATGAAATGTCACCAGTTACAGGTTAATCTGGTATTTTAAAACAATGAAATACATGATTATAGGATATTAAAAACATATATTTCCTATGGTAATTTTACTAGATTTCGTAAAATTTTGAGTTGTGCTGTTTGTAATGTTGCTTCCTTGTAGGCCTCTACCAAGAGAATTTTGCGATACAACTTTTCGATAGATTTGTATGGTAAGCGATAGATTTTTTTGCATTTTAAGATATCGTGGCGAAGGTAGGTGAAGGTCGTCTTTTGCCACGTTATCTGGCACTGAGTATAGCTTCGAACGTGGCCGACAACCGATTATTAATCGTTTGTGTGAACAAAGGCGCCGACATCCGATTAATATACGGATCCGATACCCGACGAGTGGAAACGGGCTCTTACCATCAGGTATGCTGCTTGCTCGTTTATCAGCATAGATAATAAAAAAATTATCGCCACCGAAACCTCCTGCAAACTAAATTTTATGGAAATCATAGGAGCTGTTTCCGAGACTTTGAAAATATAGAAATAGACAAGAAATGCTCCTTTAAATATATTAGTTAAAAAAATTTCTAGGCCCTCTATGGATTCAGACTTTCTGAATAATAACTTAAACAATTATAAAAATAAAAGTCACTTGAACAAATATCAAACTACCTAACTCGAGAACTAATTGGAAAGGCTCCCAATGGAAATTTTCTTCGACAATTCTAATGTAAATAATTTCAATTAAACAAGTTTAGTTTTATAATGTTCTATACAAACAAATCTGAATTTATACTTTATTGCTAACAATTATATCGTGAATATTCATGTTTTAAGTGCGAATAAAGAAAATTTACATGTTTCTGTTTAATAATATATTTAAATACTAGCAACCTGCACTCGCTTCGTATCGGTTTTAGTACCCGCGTAGTTCCTGATGCCGCCGTGGGAAAACCGGCATAAAATATAGCCTATGTTACTTACTGATATTATAGCTTTTCATTGGTGAAAGAATTTTTGAAATTGGTTCGTTGGTTTAAGCGTGAAAGCGTAACAAACAAACAAACTTACTTTCGTATTTATAATATTAGTAAGGATAGATTTCTGTGTGGGGATGGAGTAAGAATATAATTCACTACCTCTCTTGCCAAGGAGTGTCGTAAAAGACGATTAACGGATATCCCTTACATCATTTGATATACAAATAATAAATAATATTTATGTAAACTTTTTGCAATATGTCAAAACAGATGACATATTACGTCGACCCCAAGTGATTGGGATAAGAGCAAGATGATGACGATGAAATAATATTTATGTAAGAGAAGGATAACTCTACGTAATACAGGTTAATTTCCCGCCATTATGGGGGATGACCGGGGTCTATAGTGAGACTTACATTGGCTCAGAACAAAATAGGCGATAGACTACCACCTAGTGTTGTTTAATTATTTATTTTTCAAATGAACGTTCAACAAAATATGAAATCAATTACATACATTGTTTACATATTTGCTTCCATTCGTTTATATTAGCTAATTTAGCTAAATAAATAAGTAATTAACTAAGTAAACGTTTGTAACTCGAATTTTATAAAGGTCAACTAAAAGACTAGCCTCTCAAAAACTGAGTAATTAAATTTAAAACATGAAATTTGCTGCCATTTAATTTATACATTTACGATGATTCATCTGGTCTCCAGAGTACGTAAAGGGACTTCAATAATAATATTATCGTCAATTAATTATATACCGATTTTTATTGCTTCAAAGATTAAGAGAATTTTCCCATGGTGGTTCCTGGAAAATTTGATGGAAATGTAACTTTATCTTTGATCATAGATAATTGAACCAAACGATAGAATTAGTCGATGAATAATGGTCCCGAAAATGCGTGTGTATGTATATACATACTGTATTTATCGCTAATCATCATCATCATCGCAGCCCACATACTTCCCACTATTGGGCTCGAGCCTTCTCCACAATGGGAGAGAATTTGACCTATCATACCATGCTGGTCAGACATGTTGGTATAGGGTTTCATTTCGCGCTTTCCTTCTCTTGCACATAACGTGCGTATTATATCCTTTAGTCGTCTTTTACGACATCCACAGCCAAGATAGGGAGTGGTGAATTGTATTCTTATTCACCACACAGAAAATCGTTAATATTACGGTGCTACATATATGCTATGCTGAGAATATAATTCACGACTCTCTATCTTGCCCGTGGATGTTGTAAAAGACGACTAAGGGATATAATACACGTGTAACAGCTATGCAAGAGATGAAAAACTGGAAATGAAACCCTATACTAACATGTCTTAGCCGAGGCCGCGGGTGACCAGACCGGGGAATTTAGCCCGTCACCCGCAGAGAGGCTGACCGCGCGACGGTGACCGACGTCCCGGGACAGGGACGTCGAGAGGGGAGGATACCCGAAAGGGTATTCCGTTGGGCCGACCACTGACGACAAATCACCCTGCTCCAGTGGTCGGCCCAACGACGAAGACGTCGTGGGTACGGGTGGGTTATAGGCCCGCGCGCCGTCCTTTCGGCGCCCCGGACGGAATGGACCGCGTGTGCGCTTACCATGACCCACTCATAAAAAAAATAAAAAAAATAATAAAAAAACTAATCTGTCTGAGTAGCATGGTTGTGGAAGAAGCTCGTACCCAGCAATGGGACGTATATGAGCCGAGGTGATGATGATGATTACGCTATTTTGTTTTAAAATCTTTTCTAACCGACTTCATTACTATTGTTGTTATTATATTTTTACTATCGTGGGTATAAGGAGAATATATTGTTCACTATTCATTAGTCTTCTCTTATACAATAGCTCTTGTAGTTACGAAACAATCATGCCACATATTTTGACTACAGTGTAGAATTGTTAGAATTAAGGCGACTGTAGACTTAGAGGCTTGTCTCTCATCATCATTTCAGCCTATTGCCGTCGACTGCTGGACGTAGGCCTCCCTCATATTGCGCCACAATATGCAGTCCTGTGCCGCCTGCATCCAACGACGCCCAGCAACTTTCACTAGGTCATCGGTCCACCTAGTGGGGGGGGCATCCTACACTGTGTCGTCCGATACGTGGTCGCCACTCGAGAACCTTTCTTCCCCAACGGTTGTCGGTTCGTCGAGCAATGTGGCCTGCCCATTGCCACTTCAGCGTGCTAATTCTTCGTGCTATATCGATTACACCCGTTCTGCCGCGCATTTCCGTATTCCGGATTCTATCTCGGCTTGTCTCTACATGAGAACTAATAACTTTTTGGCAATGCGAGAAATATAGTCTCGTCTTAACATTTTACATGAAAATCTTTTTGGTGGCATCTATTTTCGTAGTGTAACACACTGCACTGTAGTGGTAGTATTCTAAGATGGCGTTAAAAGGTGGTTATAGGAACTCCTAAACTAAACGATATAAAATCGTCGAGTTTGGACTCGTTTGAATAGTCTTGACAAGCACTCCTGTGCTACATGACAGCCAGTGTCTTAAGATGGCGTCGGAAGGTGGCCATAGGAACTCCTAAACTAAATTTTCTTCGTTTTAGATCATTTAAATAAAAGCTTATATTTAATTTTTTTTAATTAGTATTTTATTATTAGTATCGTTTTTAGGGTTCCGTACCCAAAGGGTAAAAACGAGACCCTATTACTGAGACTTCGCTGTCCGTCCGTCCGTCTGTCACCAGGCTGTATCTCAAGAACGGTGATAGCTAGACAGTTGAAATTTTCACAGATGATGTATTTCTATTGCCACTATAACAACAAATACTAAACATAAAATAAAATAAATATTTAAGGGGGGCTCCCGTACAACAAACTTGATTTTTTGCTCAATATCGATAATGGCAATAGGGAGGCACTTGTTTATCTAGTCAATGGTACGGAACCTTTCGTGCATGAGTCCGACTCGCACTTGGCCATTTTTTTCTATAAATGTAGGATAACGCGTAGGATAAAATTTTGAGAAAGAGTTTTAGAGCTTTTTATTTTATTATGCTCTTACTTATGGATGCACGTATATACTTCTTACGTAAATACATAAGTAAGAACACGCTTTCTTTTAACTTTTACTATACATATAGGTAAACGCACACTTATCCGAGCCGAAGGAGTCGAACGAAACGAATTTTAGAATTTTGTTTAGAAATCGTCTTCCGGATTCGGACGATTTGACGCGGGGAGAGAGATTTCATGAGATTTCATATACAGAATTCTAAACTTCGTTTCGTTCGACTCGTTCGGCTCGGATAAGTGTGCGTTCACCTTATATGTGACCAAATTACTAAAAAAGTTTGCCTGTATTATTTATTGTTATAAAATATAGAATACATGTGTATTATTGTTTATCTACTTTACAATGAATAGATACACAACTCTTGCTCACAGTACACACGATTGCAAATTGGGAACAGATGGCCCGTATTAGAACTTTGTTCGAATAAAAGATAAACACGAAGAGAAACATCAATTTGACTATTTACTATTTGGACCTTTCTATTTGATCGAAAACGTCTCCATCAGTATATTATTTTATTTATTGCTGTATATTGAGAAACCCCTCTAGTGTTTTAATATTATATACTTCTGTTGATATTACGGTTATCTAAATAGTTAAAATACCGCCCTAAATTTTCCGTATGGTGACACCACCTTCTTACTCCGTCACCACACGGACGAAAAGGACGCATGGACCATCGTCCTGAATGACTACGCATCCGTAGTCATTAGGCATATTTATTTTGACAGACATTCACTTTTTCTCAAGCAATGCTTAAAGAGTAAAATTACAATAAGACAATATACAAGTATTTGTTTATAATTATTTCTAATGAAAGGCTTCAAATTCAATTTCAAAATGATAATCCATAATATGAAAGCTGAATTAACTTTTCAGGTATCAAGGTAAGGTATACCGACAAACATAAAGCATGGTGACGTCATCTCACATAGAAAATGGTTATCGTGTACAAATATTTGATGAGGTATTTGGTATACATTCTGACATCGGTCATTACTGTGGCTGAAAGGAATAGATAACATTTAAGGGGATTACAGGGGCTCGATATAGAAGTGGCAATAAAGGCGGGATGGGCTTTCGGCCCCAGATTTTATACCAATAAATAATAATTTTACAATAATGCGTTATCATACATAAATTACTTCAGCTATTTATACATACTATAGATTTCGTAACATTCATTTTCATTTGAATATATTGAGAGACCATTTACAGCGGGCCATTTTGTAACTGAATCTTTAGCAGTTGGTCGTGAATTTTAAGTGACTATAAACATTAATAAAGGAGACAGTGAGTAATCCATGTATTGATTGCCATCGAGTTGTTGTTCTATGTATTATTAACTTTCTTAGCTTCCTAGTTTAATTAGATTATACCGATTTTGTAAGTGAAAGCTATTGTATACAAGTAACCCGCCCTCGCTTCGCTTCGGTATCAGTCGTTCTCGTTCCCGTGGGAATACGGGATAAAATATAGCCTATGTTACTCCCTGATATAGCTTTCAATTAGTGAAAAATTTTTGAAATCGGTTCGGTGGTTTAAGCGTGAAAGCGTAACAAACAAACAAACAAACTTACTTTCGCATTTATAATATTAGTTATTTATATCGGATATTTATATCGTTCGTATATAATTCGACTTTCACTTTTGAACAGTGTTCACCATAAATCATTGTTTTGGCGATCGCACTGAGTGTTTTAAGTATCCTAGTACGCTGCTTACAACATCCGTTAGCCATTTTTTACGACTCTTATGGGAAAGTGACTGGTGGTAATACCTTATATTCTTAACCCGTCAGCACCATAAAAACAGGACATATTTCGTAAGAGTCTGATGTCTAAAAATATTTTGTTTGTGTTTGCTATTGAGAATCTCTTCAAATTAAACTTGCAGATAAATCAAATTAGCATGTTATCTGAATCACAATTCAAACACTCATCCTACAATCGGTAGCCGTACGTTTATGGCATTAGATCAAAGATATTGAAACAAATAATATTTATTTTCTCCTTTCTTCTTCTCAACAATTGTACTCACTGTTAGGTATCAAGTTCCTCCAAAATAGGGGAGAAATTGGTCTACTACAAGCAATCGAGCAATGGGGATTGAGCTCTGTATCGCATTTACAATCATCTTAAAGTTCTGTTATCAGTTTATCTCTCTAAGTAGTTTCTAGCATCTTAAAATAATCTCCAGAAGGTACCCTTTCTCTCTACCGTGTTCTTTATCCATCACTTTTTTTCGGAAATTCACTCCGCTCGAGACGGCTTGAGCCGTATAACTTGCTGTACACCCCTCCATCGCCATATGGACGGACCACAGGTAGCTTTCTTTTTCAAATAAAAAATCATATCGTATGAATACAAATTCGTATGAATCATACATACGACACTGTGCATTTTGTATAAAGCTATATCAATTTACCTTGCGTCACCGAAGGTAATCAATTTGTAACCAATCCATTGAGCTCTGTGCAAACTGTTAAACCCGGGATAGCTAAATTGGAAGCCCAATTCAATCAGAAGAAAAATAGGTAGTAGATATAAAAGCTTTACTCTATTTTTCTATTTCTGAGTTAAGCTCTCCTGGATTTTTGTATTAGGTACTTACTATTCGAATTTTGTTCAGTAATATGGCTAAAAGTGTCCCCGAAGGTACGTACGTAAAAATGTAAACAGATCGTTATTTATATTTACTTATCTTCATCTAATGCTATCTATTTTCAATGTGGCGCCAGAAGTATATAATTCACCATACAATTTCTTGCCCTTGACTGTCGTAAAAGACGACTAAGGGATATAATATGCATATAACATATCTGCAAGAGGTGGAAAAATCAAAATGAAATCTAATACATTTGGTCAGCGTGGTAATAATCATCATCTCAGCCCATATATGTCCCACTGTTGGGCTCGGGCCTCCTCCATAATGGAAGGGTAATTGACCTACTATACCACGCTGGTCAGACGTGTTGATATGGGGTTTTATTTCAAGTTTTCCTTCTCTCGCATAGATGTTATATGCGTTTTATATCCCTTAGTCGTCTCGTACGATCACCCACGGGTAAGATAGGGGGTGGTGAATTGTATTCTTACTCCGTCACCACACGGAAAATGTGTGGTAATAATACAGTAGGTAAATTTCCCTCTCATATTTTGAAGGAAACTCAAGCCCAGTTGTGGGACTTAAATGAGCCGAGATGAAAGACGAAGACTGTTATATATTACACTCTCAGAAAAAACATGGCTTTCAGTCAGACAAGCCTCATGGGCTTCTTTCAGAATAAGAATAAATTAGCATGTGATTTTTCACAATGGCAATGTTGATGGTTGTTTCCCATTGTCTTCTCAGCATCTCATCTTATGTACGTCCCAGTGATGGGCTCGAGTCTTAAATATTATGTCTATATGCCTTATTTAATATTGGGTTAATAAAACAATGTATTACCACCCCAGACTTGCACGTTGGAAAAAAGAGGACAAGAAACCGCTAAGGAATGGGCAATAGAGCACTGCTAGGAAACATAACTGCTTACGAGTGGGTGATTATTCCATTACCAAGGGGAATCCTAAATGTTGATAAATTCATGAAAGATTTATTCCAAAACCTAAACTATCAACATTGCAAATTATACTCAAATCCGTTGTGCTGTGTGGTAGCGGCTTCGAATACTACCAACCCTTGCTTTGCTCGTGGGTGTCGTAAAAGACGACTAAGAGCTCTAGATTGACCCGGACCAACTCCATCTGGTACCATTTGGGTCAACGATTACATTCCCAAGGAGGGTTGACGTCAGGCAGGCGGCCGGTCATAAAAGTCATTGCCGAAACTTTTTGCAATATGTCAAAACAGATGACATATTGCGTCGACCCCAAGTAATTGGGATAAGAGCAAGATGATGATGATGATGACTCAAATCCGTTGATGTTTGGCAGTCTATGAAGATAAATAAAGCTACCATAAATTTTCATTTTCCTTTGAGTATTTCATATCACAATTTTGCCTTGAGTATTTCGATTTAACAAAGTAAATAGTAGATACAATTGTTAGTCTGAGTTTAGAAGGACGTCTTGAGAATTGTCTGCCTATTTAATAATTGACTTCGAAATAAATTAACATCCCTTGTTTTTGGTTCATTCATTACGAACATGTGGCCAGTTAAATATTAAAAGATATTTAATTTATACTTTAATAGCTCGACTATATTTCGAGACTAAAGGAAAAACTGGTCATAAAATTTTACTGCTTTTGGGACTGCTATAAAAATGAACGAAACCGTCGTTTGCGGATGTTGGCCAGTTAGTTATGTTATTCGAGCCTCCTATCTATCGTGTGTCATGTAAGAAGGGTAAAGTTATCTTTTTGTAGCTTTTATCTATTATGCCTTCATGTTTGTAGCATAATTTGTTAAAACAAATTGACTGAAGCGGAGGGTAGGCAATGATTTTACAAACAATTGTAGCATATATTTAAAGCTATTTCTGGGCAGCCAAGCAGAAATTGATAGAAATAATTTTACTGGAATTAAGCTATTTTTCGAGGTGGTATAACACAATCCACCACCCCCTTTCTTGCTATGTAATAGAAGGAAAACTCAAAACAAAACCCTATACCAACACGTCTGACCAGCGTGATACAGTAGGTTTTATATCCCATTGTGGAGGAGGCTCGAGCCCAGTGAATTATCTATGCCTTCAATAAACAAATATTCGAAAGCACGGCGCAGTGAGCTAGAACGTTATCGTTGTGGAGGAAAATCTAGCTTCTTGGGCGCTGCTGCCTAACATTTTTCATTCATATTTTTTTAAACAAGGACTGAAATACTAATCTGCAGTAACAGTCGCTTAAACTTCTAGGACCAAAAAAAAACACCAACATAAACAAATTTATTGCCGGTAGAAAAAAAATGTGCATTTAGTATTCCAGATACAAATAATGATGGCCCATTTCAACTATATATTGAGTAATGTGGTAATTTGTTGGGCATTTTATTTCTATTCGCAATGTTTTATTTGAATTTTATCTGTATGGAGATTAAAAAATCTTTATTGCATCTTCAGTGCTGGGGAAGCTTGGTTTGTATGCTATTTGAGAGACACAACCAATTCCATCATTATACAAGCCAAGAATATTAATTTAAAGTATCTTGTAACCATGGAGAACCTTGGGGAAACGGTAATCCGCAGAAGAACGGGTGGAACCAAAATAGCACGAAGAATTAGCTCTCTGAAGTGGCAATGGACAGGACACATCGCTCGACGAACCGATAACCGCTAGGGAAGAAAGGTTCGCGAGTGGTGACCACGTAACGGACGACGCAGAGCAGAATTCATCTAGAGGGGCCGACGACCTGGTGAAAGTTGCTAGGCGTCAATGTATGCAGGCGGCACATAGCCACCGCCAATTTGTAGCGAAACATGAGGGAGTCCTACGTAGAGCAATGAACGGCGATAGGCTCAATGATGATGATAAAGTATCTTTATACACGGTGTTTTTTTATCGTCTTACAAAAAAAAACCATAAAAGTATCCGACCTAAGAAACATATCTAACATATTTAAATGTTCAATAGTGGTAGTTATAAAAAAATAACAAAATAAAATAAATTAAACTTAATATTTTGTAACAGCCTGTTTATCTTGTTTACGTTTTAAACAAAAGGAATCGTGCGGAATTTCGTTAGCCAATCATAACTACGAAGTCCACGTGGACGGCTATTACAAAGCGTAATCCCTACCTACCCAGGTATTCTTGGCGATCCCCGATTGGCCGCCAATTGTTTTAGTATCGACCGGCGTGCGAACGTGCAAGGTCAAGTGCATGAACTTAATTTCCTTACAAGTAATTAACCATTTCGCAACATCGCCGGAAGCCTAACTTTCTGAGGGTGATTGCGTGTGGAGGGTTTTGGTGGTGCCCTTGGTATCACCAAGCCTCAATGCACGCATTCACACTCCCTTCGCTTTCTTCGCGGTAGGCAACGGCCTTGTAAAGGTCCACGAGCGGCAGCAACACTTACCAGCAGGTGTACTGTTTGCTCGTTTGCCACCGTTTGCAATAAAAAAAAAAACATCGTTGTGTGTTTGTGTTGTTACGAAATGTCTAATAGACATTATTAATACTTGAATATCGTACGAGTACGCACAAATGGTCGTTTATGCATAGACAAAAAAAGAGTGAGCAATTTGAACAGTTCTTTCAATATCGGTAGAACGATATTCTTGTATACCTATTCTTGTTACTTTGTTCGCATTTTTTTGTAAATAGTGTAAATAGCTGATTCCATTTTATCTAAATACATCTGAACCAATTTACTTTATTGAAATAATGACCTACTAGTGGACTAGTAGATACCAAGTCTCTCACTAACACTTTAAATAATTGTTTCTGACGGTCCTAAGTGCGTAGAAAGTATTAAGAAAAAAATTGGACTTCGCACTCACTGAATACGTAGTGGTATTTCTGAAAAGGACGTAAGGTAGATTATGGTACAATTTTACGAGTTGACATTCGAACTTTTTCTAAGGTGTAATATGAAGGATCCGCGCGGGCGGCGCGGTACAGTACTCGTAGTACCTACATAGTACAACAGCTGTGTTAAGTACCTACGCGCTCACTACATGCTGTTTCCTTACTATTTTAACTTGTAATTATTTATAATCATTTTAATTAAAAAATATTCTAGTATCTAAATATTTTTTTTAACCTTTCAATTGTACGAATGATCCTGGATACTTTAATCGGCCTGCTTTTGTAAGACGACATAAATGTCACCGTGTATAACAATTTACTTTAAGGAATTAACGAACTGGTTCTTGTCTTGTTTTAGAGAATTAAAGCTCATGAACCTGAATAGGTATTTTAATTTATACTGCGATAAACTGAATGATTTCTAAACTATAAACAAAAAGAAATAATATGTCATAATCGGTCACAGTGGCGGACTAAGCCCGTCAGAGGCCCGGGCGGCACCGCGGAATGAAGCCCCCAAACCTAAAAAAAAATAGATTTACAAGCTTTTTATTCAGTTCATATTTGTATGTATAAAAAGTGTTTACGTTTATTTCCTTAAAATCTGGCAAGTGAAATTTAAATGAGATTTAAATTATTTAGGTTAAATAAACATTACATACAATATACCTACAATATGGAATGGATACAGCCGATACGGGTGAGGAAAATAAAATACGTATCGACCGACAAAAAAAAATTGATATAATAAAATGATAGTTTTTTTATTTTTGTAGCGTGTTATACCTATATGTTTTCGTGCCTGCAATTTACTGCACTCCTCAATAACTTCTGTGAAATAGATTTCTTTTGAAATTTTTCATTCTATTGAAAGCAGGGCTAGATTAACCAGACGCTCTTGACCCATTGTAGATCGAAGATAATTTTTAATTAGTTTAACCCATTAACGACCGAGAATCGTATTTTTAGGGTTCCGTACCCAAAGGGTAAAAACGGGACCCTATTACTAAGACTTCGCTGTCTGTCACCAGGCTGTATCTTAAGAACCGCGATAGCTAGACAGTTGAAATTTTCACAAATTATGTATTTCTGTTGCCGCTATAACAACAAATACTAAAAATAAAATAAATATAAAGGGGGGCTCCTATACAAAAAAAAAATTTTGCATATTTTTTATAGATAATGGTACGAAACACTTCGTGCGCGACTCCGACTCGCACTTAGCCAGTTTTCAAGGCAAATTGTCATCATTAAAAAACGAGAATTTTGAAACGAGACATATGGTTTCCCGTACTTTACAGTGTGCTCTTTCAGAATCTGGGGTTGAAATTGCGATATTCCACTACAAAAAAAAATAAGGCCGCTTTTAAACAAAAAAAACAAAGAAAGATCGACGAAATTTTTCATTATATATATATCAATATTTTTAAATATGTATATCAATATCAGTGTTCTATATAACGAAAAAAATATCGATATTTCTATATTTTCTCCATGACCACTGTTTAACTTCGTTCATTGCGGTGTTGCCGTGCCGAGTTTTTTTTTTATCAAATTCTAGGAGTAAGTGATAACTGATCATCAATTTCATGCCAGCATTTTTACAATAGATATAGTAAACTTAACGGTGATTTTATAGAATAAATACTTCAAGAAAAGAATTTTATTCAAATAAATATCGACCCTCGATAATTACTTTTTAGTATCGATATATCGTCCAAAAAAAAGTTCAATATTAAATATCGATATTTCAACATATCGATGTTTTATCAACAGCCCTCCTTCTGATATCAAGTTGTTGTTTGTATGTTTCTAGTGATTATTTTGTATTGTTACCCAGTTATTTCATAATAAGTTATGAGTTTAAAGACTTACCCCCGTATTCTAAGTCGTAACCTCGAAACTTCCTCGACTCGACTCATCCTCATTGAAGACGTTTCGTATTCACAGTTATTTCTGTCCTCACGTTTAAAGATTTCCTCCAGTGCGGTAAGGTTGCGTCGCGTAAACAACTGTCAAACGTGACGTATCTCTTGAGGTACCTGGAGGACACCTTGAAGAGATTTTTATATATATACACTTAAAAGCTCGTATTTTTTTCAATAATGTCATGCGAGGAGATTATTGAATATCTATATAAAAAAGTGAGCCGTCGCTCACGACGCCTGACAGATGTGAAACATCGAAACTATTTTGTACGAGTAGAGACACGGTATCGAATATAAAGTATCGATACTGAACTCATGAATAGTATCGAAAGATAAGTAACGTACTGTTTAAAGTATCGAGTACTTTTCTTTCGATACCGATGCTTTTGTATTCTTTTTTTTTTTTTTTTTTTTTTTTTTGTGTGACTTAGTTGTTAGCCTCAGATGGCTGTGACAACTTTACCCGGACTGGTGGGTGAGCGCTGAGGGCTCTCAACCCGCTTAAAGTTAAGCGACCCATCCCGAGGGCACCCCCTGTGGGGTACGGACCTCGGCTCGGGCGGTCGCTGGCAAAGTGGGCACTCCCACGTTTATGATTTTAACGCGACACGTCTTCCTTCCCCGTCGGCGGGGGCGGTAACGTGGATATTTACTACTATTTGTCAAGGCCGCGCGGGCTGTGTATGCCTCAGTCTGGGCGAGCGTTATAGTGTCGTCGGGTTCGTCGAGTATTAGTCGCGGTTGTTTAATCGCGGACATTTTAGAGGGGATGTAAGAAGCCGCCCTTACCACTAATGGGTTCGGGTGTGTCGCGGCAGAGTCGAAGTAGCGGCGGGAGCACTGTTTCATGTATTGCCTGATGGTCGGCAAGCCAAGATCTATGTGAAGATCCACATTGCGCATGTACCACGGTGCTCCCGTCGCTCGGCGCATGAACCTATTCTGTAATGCCTGTAGCCGATGTAGCCTGCGTGGCTTCGCTTGTGTAAACACTACACTTGCATACGTCATGATAGGGCGTATACAAGCGGTGTATAATCTAACTTTATTACGGAGAGATAGCTTAGACTTTGCGTGTACTAAGCTGTGTAACCATCCTAGCACTAGGGCTGCGCGCGCGCGGACTCGCCCTATGTGAGGACCGAAGGTCAGTCGTCTATCCAAGGTCACACCCAGATATTTGACCTCCCTTGTCCAGGGGATGGGTTGGTCGAACATCTTTATCTGTGGATATTCAGCCATTGGGTAGCGGCGATCAATCCCCTTGTGAAATATGATCGCCTGGCTTTTGGTGGGGTTTATACCGATTCTCCATTTCCTAGTCCATTTGGCTAGGGCGGTAGCCGCAGTTTGGAGAACGGTTGTCACTGTTGCGGGAGATCGACCTGCATAGAAGATGGCAGTGTCGTCAGCGAATAATGCTGTTTGTATTCTACTATGTTGGGGTATGTCGCTGGTGAACAGCGAGAAGAGAATTGGAGAGAGCACCGATCCCTGGGGGACGCCGGCTTCTAGCTTGTGCGGTGCTGATAAAGTACCTTCCACTCTGTAGCGAAAGCTACGCTCGAGTAGGAAGTCTCTAACTATCATAACTAAATAGTGGGGGATTTTGAACTTTATTAGCTTGAAAATAAGGCCGTTATGCCAGACTTTGTCAAACGCGTTTTCTACATCAAATAGAAGCATACCCGTATATAAACCGCGTTGCAGTTTATAACTTGTATACTCGACTATTCGATGTACTTGCTGAACGCAAGAGTGTTGCGTGCGAAAGCCGAACTGAATCGGCGGGATGAGGTTGTTTTCCTCAGCGTACTTTCTTAGCCTACTAAGTAGTACGCGCTCATATATTTTACCTAAACTGTTGAGTAAACTAATCGGGCGATATGATGACGGTTCGGTACGTCGCTTGCCGGGTTTAGGTATACCTATTACCACGGCTTTTTTCCATTGTTTAGGAAATATGTAATTGACTAATGCGGCGTTAATAATTGCTGTTAATATTAATAATAGTGAATGAGAAAAGAGTTTAATAACTCTATTAGAAATACCGTCCGAACCGGGGGATTTCCTAGGGTGGAGACCTCTAACTATCGACTGAACCTCCTCCACTGTCGCTGTTGGTATAGGCTCTTGTGGCTCAGCGTCTGCGGTACGCGTACGCGATGTACATCGTTCCACTTCGCTGTTAACGGTGTCGGTGTGTCGCGCGTCTGTGTGTTGTGTACTCGACGTACATTGCTGCTCAAGGTCGGCCGCCAGACATTCAGACTTTTCATCGTCATCGAACGCCGGCGGTTGATTGGGGCGGTTTAAGGGTGGCATGGTGGACACCGTATCCTTTTTGAAAGAACGGGCAAGCCGCCAGTAAGCCTGGTGCGAAGGCTCCAGTTCGCTTAAGGTGGCGTCCCATTCGTTTTGTCTAAACTCATTTATAGCCGTCTTAACCGCCCTCTGCAGTGACCGCATATGATAGCGGTTATCTTCGCAGGGGAAGCGGTCGTAGGCTCTTATGGCTGCGTTCTTACGCCTCAGTAGGTCGCGGACGTCAGCGGGTAAGCACCTTCTACGATTGCTCGTGTCGGGCACTCTCCGTGAACAATCGTTAACTAACGATTGTACGTGACCGGTGAGGGCGTCGATCGCGGATTCGATGTCCTCTTTGTTATTTAATG
This sequence comes from Lymantria dispar, assembly GCA_032191425.1. NCBI lineage: Eukaryota > Metazoa > Arthropoda > Insecta > Lepidoptera > Erebidae > Lymantria > Lymantria dispar. The sequence continues at coordinate 20,441,648 of CM063452.1, read as the reverse complement.
TATTACATACACTGTCAAGATGGGCCGACGAGGAGGGAGACTGGAGTTTAGCCTTCAGTCGCTCCCAGTCTGTGCACACTTTTTCAGTGGGGGGAGTGAGGCCTGAGGGGCCGTATCGGGGAGCGAAGTCAATGACCACCGGGCGGTGATCCGAGTTAAGCTCGTGTATTACCTCTATTAGACATAAACGTAGGTTTATGTTCTTTAATAGGGCTATATCTAATACGTCGGGCCTGTGCTCGACTGTGTAAGGGAAATGAGTCGGCTCCATTGGGGCTATGATGTCGAACCCGAGCCGATCTGCGTAAGTCTCGAGGGCCAGTCCCCTGCGGTTGTTGGTGTGGCTATTCCACGACTTACTTTTGGCGTTTAAATCGCCTGCGATAATGACGGCGTCGCCGAGTTTTAGGAGGGCTTGGAGGTCACTCTCAAGCAACTCTTTTGGTGTGTCCCCATTAGGAGGGGAAAGGTATGCTGATGCTATGATCAGTGGCTGGTGACCGGTGAGGGCCAGCCGACAGACCGAGGCTTCAATGTACGTCATGGCGGGGGGATCTAGGGGTGTGCAGTGCAGTGACCTTTTATAATAAGCTTTTGTATTCGATATTTTAGTCATTAAGTACTTTTTGGTAGGTATCGTATCGAATAAATTATCCATTTTAGAATTGACTTTACGATTCATACGCTTGAAATAATTTGCGATTTATAAACCAGAAATAGCGGCATCTATCGAGCAAATGACCAACTCTAAGCTACAATAAATTTTATAAAGAACTCTCTAATCCTGTAATGATTGATAATAAGACAAGCTGTTTAAAGTGAGTCCAAATCTAATTCTTAAGGAGTTGGTGACATACAAACAAATAAATACACAGCTGAAACTAATAAAAGCCTATAAAAAATAAAATGCTTTCATCCGTTCACAGGCATTCTTTTCGCACGAAGAGTGTGATTTAGGAAACAGAAATGGCGGCATTTATCGAGCTAACGACCAACTCTCAGCTTCAATATATTTAATAAAGAAATTTTTAATCCTGTAATGATAATATGACAAGCTATCTAAATAATTTTAACGTCATTGGTCCTCCTTAAATTTTCAACTTTTAAATGAAATTTGACTGTTTAAAGTGAGTCAAAATCCAATTCCTATGAAGTCGGTAATATACAAAGAAATAAATATATATACACCTGAAACTAATAAAAGCCTATAAAAAAAAAAAAAAAAAAAAAAAAAAAAAAAAAAAAAAAAAAAAAAAAAAACGGTTCTCCAGTTTTCGTAGCTGAAAGTAAACTAAATACCATACCTACTGGTATATTTATATCCTTATCCTTACTAATATTATAAATGCGAAAGTAACTCTGTCTGTCTGTCTGTCTGTCTGTTACGCTTTCACGTCTAAACCACTGAACCGATTTGGATGAAATTTGGTACAGAGATGGACTAAAGCTTGAGAAAGGACATAGGCTACTTTTTATCGCGAAAAAATGGGTATAAGGGGTTGAAATAGGGGATGACATTTTGTATGGAAATTCGTCATTTTCGATGATAGAATCATGAATCTTTGTGTTAAGAGCGTTATCGGTAATAAGCGGCCGTAAACCCAAAAATGTGGTTTTTTGAGGACTGGTTACTCGTTCATCATAATAGCTTACTAAAAATTTATATAACCACTACATTAAACACATCTTTATATTGTGCTTGTACAGAATTTTAACTCAATATTGTAACTATTTTATTAAAAGGCAAGGGTATTTTGAACTTAAGTTAATGAGATTTTACGAAAACGCTGAGTTTTGAAGTTCAGGTACGAATAAACGATAAGTCGTGGCAGCTCGAAAAAAATTGTAGATGTTAGGAAAATTACTGTTCTTGGGTATGTATAAAATGAAATTCAATATTTCTTCCTTTTAAAACTAAAAAAAAAATATTTCCTTAAGATTAATTTGACGAAAATGGCTCCTGTAAAACATTTAATTTTGTGAATAATACTAACCTTGGAATATTTAAAAAAATATCCACTATTTGTTCGACTATTGTAGAAGCAGTAAAAAAAAAACCAAATTGAAATACGAATAGTCACCCTCGTAATTAAATTTTAAATATTACTATAAATTGAACGGCATAATTGTTCATAAGCCCTCCGACTTTACACCACCTGCATACGGCCTATCATGACCTATGCCAGCGTGGTGTTCGCGCATGTTAAGCCACACAGGATCCACAGGCTACAGACACTACAAAATCGTTTCATGCGCCGAGCTACGGGAGCACCGTGGTTCATACGAAACGTCGATCTCCACATCGACCTCGAACTGCCGACCATCAAGCAGTTTATGAAACGGTGCTCTCAGAGCTACTTTGACTCTGCCATGACACACCCCAACCAACTAGTGGTTGGGGCGGCTTCCTATAGACCCTCCAAAATCTCCTCCATTCGACGTCCTCGTCACGTCCTCGACGAAGAGGACGACATTATCACACTCGCTCAACAAAGAGCCTACACGGCCCGCGAGGCCTTAACAAATAAATATCCGCGGTTCCGCCCTCGCCGTCGAGGTGCGAAACCGCGCCGCGCAAAAGTCACCACTAAAAACGTGGGCACGCCCACTTTGCCTCCAGCGACGCCCCAAGCCAAGGTCCGTTCCCCACAGGGGGAGCCCTTGGGCGATGTCGCTTAGCATACTTTTCTCCGGGTTGAGAGCCCTCAGCGCTTACCCATAGTCCGCGTCAAGCTGTCAAGGCCATCTGCGGCCAACAGCTGTACACACACAAAAAAAAAAAAAAAAAAAAAAAAAAAAAAAAAAAAAAAAAAAGTTCATAAGCCAGTCGCGCCTCGGCGCTCAACGGAGCAGGGTCACGTCGCTCGAGCTCTCCGCACACAGCGTAAAAGACGACAATACGAACTTGAGCGTATACTGCGACTGATCGGTTTTGATTCGTAAGTATTTATTACTACCTAATTCTTTTAATTACTTTCATGATCTATAAAGAATAATATAGAATCTTTTTACGTTTTAGGTGATGGGTCGAAAAAGCTGATTGTATCTTGGGAACAAAATCGGTTACAAGGCAAGGAAAAAGAGAACACACGACAAAACTGTAAGATACCTATAGTTTCAAAAGAGTAAACGAAAAGAGAAGTGAGCCGTCACTCAAGACGCCTGGCAGATGTGAAACATCAAAATTATTTTGAAGTCGTTACCGCAAAACGTGGCGTTAACGCCGCTATTAATGCCACGCGACGATCAGGTTCACCCCGCCTATAGATATTTCACATCAAAAATCCGAACGGAACATTTATGCAGCCTCATCTTCTGAAGATTATCAGCTAACTCAAATTTAATGTTTAATAATTACTAACCATACACAATATAATTTTTTTATAGAGAATCATTTTCTTCTTGTACTAGCAATAAATATATAGCAAAATGTGGATCAAAATTTAATAACTAATTTCTATAGTGGGTAGATTTAAATCTCTGACTGGACTTGTTAGACATCCATGGCCATGGCGACTAGGGCTATACTCGACTACTGCACGACAGCCACGGAGGCAGCGTGCCTCTTGGCCGGAACTCTCCGGTGGGACCTGCAGGCGGAGGTACTCGCCGAGCTTTACCTGCGAGTATCAGAGACGCGAGCCACATATAGCCTCAATCAAGGTGATTGCCGCCTGGCGGGTCGACGCCCGCCGAGAGGCCATTGCTCGTTGGGCAATCGGACTGGAGAAGCCTCAATACGGTATCAGGACCGCCGAGTCCTTTCAGCTGGTGCTGATAGGGTGGTTGGGTCGGCAGCACGGGGTACATTCCTTCCGACTGGTGCAGGTATTGATGGGTCACGATAGCCAAGTACCTGCGCAAGCTCGTTAGGAGGGAGAACACACCACCATCCTGCTACCACTGCGATTGCGACGTGAGCACAGCGCAGCACAGGCTCGAGGTGTGTGCCTCGTGGGCAGAGCAGCGCCGTGAACTCGTTGCAATCACCGGTGCCGGCCGGACCCTGCCGACCATCACTAGGGAGATGCTCAGCAGCGTCAGGAACGCGGTCACCGCCTTCTGTGAGGCTGTCATCTCACGAAAGGAGACGCCGGCTCGTGTGTGATTAATCTTTGGTCACACGTTCCGCCACCGACGACTCGGGCGGTGCAGATACGAGTATCCGCGCCTCACGCCGCCCTAGGTGAGTCCGCGGGTGACCGGACCGGGGACTTTAGTGTGTCACCCGCAGAGAGCCTGACCGTGTGATGGCAATCGACGTCCCGGGATAGGGACGTCGATTGGGATTTTTTATTTTTTTTAAATTATTACACAATAATGTGATAATTTAAAAAAAATAAGTTGTCGAGTCTCGAACCCGAGACCAGAGTTCCCGCCGGCGAGCACGTTACCACGAGATTACCGCTTGTTGGCGATTCGACTTTGAATTTTTCTAGTACATAAATTACCCATCCAACTTTGACCCTTAAAATCTTTTTAACGAGGGCCCAGTTGACCCTAATATTTGGTAATTGTGATACCCTCGTGCCCCCTCTACCACCCCACCAAAAATCATGGAAATCCCCGACCCACACGTCTGAGGGTCTCCTTGTAAGTTATACTCTGTGCCTATATTTTACTATTTCCTGTACTTTGCATATTAAAAATACAATTTTAACCGTTTTACTGTTATGAGATTTGGTTTTTAAATAAAAATTTTAAAATTTACATCATGTTGATTTTTGAAAATCTCCTTCTCCGAAGAATATATTAGAGATTGATTATAAGCGCCAAGGCTCAAGACTGGTCATTCTATGAACTCGCGTGTGTGTAGTGCATTAGTGTGCGTCGATATCGGACTGTAGCAAAATACCTAAAATGCGAGAGTGCCGATTACCGATAACGCTCTTAAGGCACTTGATAATATATACATAAATATTTGTTCTAGCGTTTTGAAAATTTCATTTATATGGGGATGAAATTCAACCCCTAAAAGACAAAAAAGCATAAAGCCGAAACCACTGGGCCTAGAAACGTAATTTTTTTTTACACCGTTGTATTTCTTAGGGTACACGAGCTCTAGCAAAGAAATCGCAAAAAAATTAGTATAAGGGGTTGAAATAGGGGATGACATTTAGTATGCAAATTTATCATTTCGATGATAGAACCATGAATCTTTGTATTAAGGCACTTGATAATATATAAATAAATATTTATTCTAGCGTTTTGGAAATTTCATTTATATGGGGATGAAATTCAACCCCTAAAAGACAAAAAAGCATAAAGCCGAAACCACTGGGCCTAGAAACGTATTTTTTTTTTTACACCAAAGTATTTCTTAGGGTACACGAGCTCTAGCAAAGAAATCGTGAAAAAATGGGTATAAGGCGTTGAAATAGAGGATGATATTTAGTATGCAAATTTATCATTTCGATGATAGAACCATGAATCTTTGTATTAAAGGCACTTGATAATATATAAATAAATATTTATTCCAGCGTTTTGGAAATTGCATTTATATGGGGACGAAATTCAACCCCTAAAAGACAAAAAAGCATAAAGCCAAAACCACTGGGCCTAGAAGCATAATTTTTTTTTACACCGTTGTGTTTCTTGAAGAACACGAGCTCTAGCGAAGGATTTTTGGAAAATCACCCCTTAAGGGGGTGAAAATCGTATAGCCGAAACTATTGGGGCTAGGAACGTGAAACTATGTATTTCTGTGTATTGTGCGATTCTCCTTCTTTTGTTGTTAATGAGCTCTAAAAATTAGTTTTTGAAATTCAATCTCTAAGGGGGTGAAAAATGTATATCCGAAATCATTAGGCTTAGAAACTAGGGATGTGAAAAAATAATCGATTTTTATAATAATCGATTATTAATCCATTTTTATAATAATCGATTATTAATCGATTTTTTTGTAATAATTGATTTTTACAATCGATTATCAAAATAATAGAAAATCGATTATTTTTATAATAAAATTAATCGATTATTTCACAGCCAGATATCCTAAAAAAACAAGGTCATCACAATACTGCGTGCAGTATTTCATACTATATTAGAAGATGAAGCTCACATTTCCTAAAAAGAAGTCATCATAATCCTGTTGGGAAAATCGATTATTTTATAATCGATTATTTATTTTTAATTAATCGATTATTTTATAATCGATTTATTTTGAAGAACAAAAATCGATTATTTAAAAAATCGTTTATTATCCCTCCAAGTCACATCCCTATTAAAAACATGAAATTTTGTACAAAGTTGTCTTTCTTGGGGAAAGTGCTCACTAAAAAAGAGTTTTTGCAATTTTACCCCTAAGGAGGTGAAAAGCGTATAACCGATATCACTGAGCCTAGGAACGATCATTTTAGTACACGGTCGGCTTTCTTGGGTTACCCCATTATTTTTTCTTAATGCTCGCTTATCAATATTACTTTGGATCGACGCAATATGTAGGCGGTCCTCTGCCATCGTAGATATATTCCAAAGGTTCTTCTAGCAATATTTTATGATCAGCTGCCTGCCAGACGACATAGCTGGCTAGATGGCATCACCAATTGGTCCAGGTCAATGTAAATCTTTGTCTTAGTAGTATTTTGCGACACCCACAAACAATGAAAGTGTTATAATATTCCTAGCCGCTACCAAACAGTAAGTTAAAATCAAGATATTAATCCAATTTTCTATCTCTAGAAATAAACAAATTTGAAGCGTCTATTTGTTGTCAAAGTAATAAGTTTTATTTATGCTCACACAATTATTTGCACGATACCTATGTCTAAAAAACCGGCCAAGTGCGAGTCGGGGTCACGCACGAAGGGTTCCATACCATTATCTATAAAAAGAGAGAAAATTGCGTTTGTGGTATAGGAGCCCCCTTAAATATTTATTTTATTTTTAATATTTATTGTTATAGCGGCAACATAAATGCATAATTTGTAAAAAAATCAACTGTCTAGCTATCGCGGTCCTTCGGATACAGCTTGGTGACAGACAGACGGACAGACAGCGAAGTTTTAGTAATAGTGTTCCGTATTTACCCTTTGGGTACGAAACCCTAAAAACGGCTCATTTTTTTTGTCTGTCTATTCGATACGGGTAATCTTCAAAACGGCTGTACCGATACTGATATTACTTTACAACCAGGTCTACCAAGCCTTACATAAGGAATAACTTAGGCTATATTTTATCCAAGGCTATATTTTATCCCGGTGTGGCTGGAGCAACTGTGAGAATTTAATCGATTTTAAAATTATTTCACTAACGGAAAGCTGATTTTAAGCGAGTAACATATTTATGTTTTATTGCCGTGTGGTAACGGAGTAAGAATACAATTCACCACCCCCTCTCTTACCCGTGGGTGTCGTAAGAGACGACTCAGGGATATATTACGCATATGACATCTATGCAAGAGATGGAAAACTTGAAACAAAACCCTATACCAACCTGTCTGACCAGCATGGTATAGTAAGGTTAATTTCCCTCCTACTATGGAGAAGGCTCGAGCCCAGCAGTGGGACGTATATGAGCCGAAAGGATGATGAACATATTTAGGCTATTTTTTTATCCCAATATTCCTACGGGCCCGGGCACAATGCCGGTGAAATCGCGGGCGTTTAATGGATATAAAAATTAATTTACGAAAGAAAATCTAAATTATCAGTGAATAACAAATAAAGGCTATTTTCATCCTGGTGTTTGCCCGGGAATGAGAACTCTGCGAGAAACCGGTGGATGTTGACCAATTTTTAAAATTCTTTCAACAATAGGAAGCTACGTTATCAGCGAGTAACAGGCAATTTTTATCTCGGATATTTGTATGGGATTTGATTAGTACAATTTTTTTTCACCCATGTAAACTTATAATATCAGCGAGTAACATAAGCAACTTTTATCTTGGCATTCGCATGGGAATGGGGTTTCGCATGGGTTGGGCATTCGCATGGGTGAAACTACGGCAGCTTGATCAATATTTTTTTTTTTTCACCAATGGAAACCTATCATGGATAATGTATTATCAGCGACTAAGGATGGCCATATTTATCATCGTTTTTCCACCTTAATTTGAACTACAAGGGTGGAAGTAATATTCAAATATAAAAAATTGTGAAGATATTTGGACGTTTGTTACTCGATCACGCGCAAACTGTTGACCAGATTTGAATGAAAATTGACACATAGATAGAGTATTTCTTAAATTAAGAAATATCATCATCATCATCACCGCAGCCCACATAGTTCCCACTCTTGGGCTCGGGCCTCCTCCATAATGGGAGGGAATTTGACCTACTATACCATGCTGGTCAGATATGTTGGTATAGGGTTTCATTTTTCGAGTTTTCCTTCTCTTGCATAGATGTTATGTGTATATATCCCATAGTCGTCTTATACGACATCCACGGGCAAGATAGGTGGTGAATTGTATTCTTACTCCGTCACCACAATAACACAATAGAAAGAAATATGCAAGCCAACTTTTACGCGGGCGAAGCCGCGGGCAAAAGCTAGTTACTTTATAAGTTAGAGAATTTTACATTGATTTATAAAACAAGCATATATGCATAAAAGAACATTAGATTACAACAGGAACTAATACGAAAAAACTAAGGCATAAAGTATTAATAAAATATCGCGATTTTTTTCCAAAAAATGATGATTTTTATTCAATAAACATTTATTTTCATTAATATACATTATAAGTAACAATTTACTTTGAGTTCACTAGATGGCGTTGTACAAAATTTTAAATCGCACCATGGTTTCGTTACAAATATGTAGGTATATGCATCCAAATAATTATTTAATGTATCCCACAGATAAAGATGTTCGACCAACCCATCCCCTGGTCAATGGAGGTCAAATATCTGGGTGTGACCTTAGACAGACGACTGACCTTCGGTCCTCACATAGGGCGAGTCCGCGCGCGCGCAGCCCTAGTGCTAGGATGGTTATACAGCTTAGTACACGCAAAGTACAAGCTATCTCTCCGTAATAAAGTTAGATTATACACCGCTTGTATACGTCCTATCATGACGTATGCAAGTGTAGTGTTTACACAAGCGAAGCCACGCAGGCTACATCGGCTACAGGCATTACAGAATAGGTTCATGCGCCGAGCGACGGGAGCACCGTGGTACATGCGCAATGTGGATCTTCACATAGATCTTGGCTTGCCGACCATCAGGCAATTCATGAAACAGTGCTCCCGCCGCTACTTCGACTCTGCCGCGACACACCCGAACCCATTAGTGGTAAGGGCGGCTTCTTACATCCCCTCTAAAATGTCCGATTAAACAACCGCGACTAATACTCGACGAACCCGACGACACTATAACGCTCGCCCAGACTGAGGCATGCACAGCCCGCGCGGCCTTGACAAATAGTAGTAAATATCCACGTTACCGCCCCCGCCGACGGGGAAGGGGTGAGTGCCCACTTTGCCAGCGACCGCCCGAGCCGAGGTCCGTACCCCACAGGGGGTGCCCTCGGGATGGGTCGCTTAACTTTAAGCGGGTTGAGAGCCCTCAGCGCTCACCTACCAGTCCGGGTAAAGTTGTCACAGCCATCTGAGGCTAACAACTAAGTCACACAAAAAAAAAAAAAAAAAATATTTAATATATAATTATAAATAAATAAAACACTGAGATCCACTTATATATATAAATAAATAAAACACTGAGAACACTAAACAAAATACTGAGATCCACTTTCAGCTATTTTGTAATTATATCTATTAAAATAATGTTTTATAACAATGAAGCACCAAGCAAAGCACTGTGTTAGTTATAAAATAATGTTAATTTATTGTTAATGATAGTAAACCCGTGTAGTGGAAATTTTTTGTTAATACATTTTTTTAATTTGCTCAGGCAAACGGAAACAAACCTTTAGAATGCCATCATAACGGAGCGAATTCCTCAAAATTCTGACGTCATTCGTGACGTATCTCCACTATTCCTTACTGGAGGAACCTCCGAATTTCCTCAAGTTTACGTCTACGAATACCGATGTTGAGGCAAATTCAAGGCGATCCTCGAAGCTTCCTTATCTGAGTGTGAGTGGAGGCGATTTCGAGGTTACGACTTAGAATAAGAGAGTTAATACAATGACTGAAACCGGTTTCGTCAAAGTACAGTCAGATAATCTTCCTAAAATAGACGTGTATATGATGACAACGTATTTAACTCTGTTGAACTCGCTCGCAGAATAAAAGCTGCAAGGTAAATAACATATATTTAATAATAATAAAATATCGATGTAGCGATATTTTTTTCCGATATATCGAACCCCGATATTGATACATTAGAAAATATCGATATGTCGAAAAAAGATATTTTAAAAAATATCAACAGCCCTAGTTGACAGCCCTAGCAACTTGTGCGAGTACTCTGACGTCACAGAATATGCGCGCTGAAGTAACCGCGTTTACATCGCCCGATAGCGCTTTTTAAATTTTTTTTAGCGTAATGGTTTATATTTTAGACTAGCAACCCGCCCTCGCTTCGCTTCGGTTTTAGTCGTTTTTCAGGCATAAAATATAGTTTAGTTTACGCCCTGATATTATAGCTTTCCATTTGTGAAAGAATTTTTGAAATCGGTCCAGCCGTTTTGAAGATTACCCGGAACAAACAGACAGACAGACAAAAATTTTTAATCTGTATTTTAGGCATAGGTGTTGTGCAAATAACCGTGTGAGCATGAAAAAAGCCTATTATTTTGATATTACAAACAGACACTCCAATTGTATTTATTGGTATAGATGTGTTATATTTATATCTAGTAATGTATAACTAGTAGAAAATATTAAAAAAATTAAAAAAAATCATGCATATTCGCTATTTAGAGCTTAGCAGACTGTGTCGCAGATTTGACAATTTGGCAGATTTTGGCATAATATTAAAAAACCCCGCAGGAAGCTAGCAGGTTTAGACATTGACTAATTACCTGTGTTTTACCTGGGTAGTTGCGCTAAACATGTTTAAAAAAATCTATCTTTCTTAAATAATGTAAATTTTTGTTCTGAACTGGCAACTCTTGTATACATTCTTAATACCCTTTAAATGTATATTTTGCTTTGAAGTTGTATGTAATTAAAGGTATATTGATCTATGTACTTTTTAGGGACTAATCCTACCACACATTCCTACTATTGTAACTCCTGTAAGCCAAGATTCACAATGGTCTCCATAAATGACACCGAGGTTTGATCCTCAGGCAGTCCCGGGATATGATTTTAATTGTCTTGGGACCCGCAACAAATTTAATTAGAAAAGATAGGAGGAGTTGGAAAGAAAGATTCCACTTCCCTCCTAGACAAAGCGGGAGACAGGAAAACAAAATGACTAGTCAGCCAATAAGTAAAAAGGTGTACAGCTACGATAAGCGCAGCAGTACGGCACTACGGATACGGAAGAGCTTAACGGAACCTATATGTGAGGGTTAAGATTGATTGCTACAGTAGGTATGGCAGAAACGCATGAACGCACAGTAATTTTCTCAAGTTGCTACAAGGTCCGTATAGTGTACTACTACTACTGTGACTTGCAAACTGTTTAACATAAGGTTACGCTCGTTTCGCCAGAGATCGCACTCCCAGGGAATGTGATGTGCTGATTGTTCATACTCGTGATCAGGTGTGGAGCATTGACATAGTGGTGAAGGTACGAGTTTAAAAGAAAAGAATTTACTTTTAAAGTTGCCATGCCCAGTTAAAAATTGGGCCACAAAATGGTCAACCTCCAGCCACACTTTCTCCAGGCGCTTCCGGATGCATGGAAAAATAGATAAAGATGACGGCCTTTCGATGATGAATCCCATCTTTCTTGCCATTCAGTTAAAAGCTCTTCATAGACAATGGATTGTGGTACAAACAATCTAGCAATTTTATTTCGGTCGCGTAGAAGGAAATCTGTATTCATAGTTTTCCTTGTGGTGTAATACATTGACGCTCGTCTCTGAATCTCCAAATCAACCGGAAGTACACGCGCGAGTATACCGAGGCCTTGCCAGTGCAAGGCCTCGGTACTAACCGTTCTATAGGCTTTACATAAGAATATTAGTGCCAATCGTTGGGTCTGTAGTAATTTAAGGCGAGCCACCCCTATGCCCCTATGATCTACGTACTTATGTAATGTACACTTTATGCGCAGTCGAAGACTATCGTCAGTCAGTAATATCTTATAGATACCTGAAATTAGACAAAATAGGAGCCGATCTGTTAGAAGCTGGCAGAACTTGTGATGCATGTGGCATCAGAAATTCAAAGGTTCCAGTAGGACTATGAACAGAGAAATTTTTTTGGACTCACATTCCAAGAAGAAGATGGATGAAAAAGACAGATAGAATTAAAAAGTATCCACACTTGGTAGATTTCGCAAAAGCTATAATAATTTTACCTATGTCTAATACATCTTGTGAGCGCACATTTTCTCAAATGAACAATATAAAAAATGACGTGCGATACAAATTTAAAAATTAACAAGTTGCTGCAATCAAGCCCGCCGCTAGCTGTTTCAGCGCCCGCGTGCAATACTGATTATGCCACCCTTTTTCGAAGTGAAACTTCTTTAGAGTCGTTATGATTTCAAACTCGATGAAACGAAAAAGCGAGTCCATAAAGACACAAACATGTAAATGTATAGGATTCAGCCGGCGAGAGAATGAGATATAAGATGAAGGAGTTTCACTTCTAATATGCGTACTTTGTACACACACTCTTTTTTTTGGTAGGCTATGGTCTGGGCACATCAGCCCAATGCGTCCGGGGCGACGGATGAGCGTCCTGCGACCCCATAAACTACCCCCTCCCCGTCGCCAGTGGGCCGACCCCAGTGGTAACGATTCCTTGATATTCGTGGCCGACTCGGAGGGTTACCCTTTCGGGTACCGTCCCCTTTGACACTCTGGCAACATTGCAGTGTTGCCGGCCGGAGAGTCGCCCTCACGCGGTCGGTCTCTCTGCGGGTGGCAGACTAATCCCCAGTCCGTCCACGTGCGACCTCAGCTAAGGCGGCATCAAGCGCAAGTACTTGCACCTGCGCCGCCTAACCTGCCGGTGGCGGAGCTTATCGTGGTAGAAGAATTCCTTCTGGACCCGCTCCGCCTTCTCCCCCTCCGAGACAACTGCCTTGCAGAAGGCGGTGATCACGTTCCAGTTCCTGACGCTATCGAGCATCGTTCTAGCGATAGGTGGCAGCATCAGGTCAACACCAATGACTATGACGAGTTCAGGGTGCTGCTCTGCCCAGGCTACGCAGACTCATTGCAATCGCAGTGGTGGCAGGACGGTGTCCTCTCCCTTCTCGCGACCTTGTGCAGGTACTTGCCGAAACAATGATGTCCCGACAAGACAGTCCAAGATACTGGAGCGCCTCCCCGACGTAGCTAAATGGCAGACTATTAAATGCATTGGCGATGTCCAAAGAGACCGCCAACAGTACCCCTCCGTGATTGCCTTCCTGACCATGGCCTTTAGGCACAGCACAGCCGCGATCGTAGAATGCCCCTTCCCAAAAGCCTGGGTAGGAGGCTCCCTCTAAACGCCCAGTCGTAGCCGAGGTTCCACAGAGTGGGGCTCGAGGACCGACCCCTGTGGGATACCGCAGTCATGGGCGTTTGCACCAGGTTGATGTAGAGGATGCTGCGCCCTTCCAAATAGTCCGCCACCAACCACCTCAGGTAAACGGACACCCCGTGATACGGGAGCGCTTCAGGGATGCAGCTGAATGGCAGGCTATTGAATGCGTTGGCGATGTCTAGGGACACCACCAACAGCACCCCTCCGCCGGTGCCCCAATCGCCCGGAACTTGCTCAACGCCTTGCGATAGGAACAATCCCAGAGGTCGTCGGACGTCTAGAGTATAGGGTCTTGACCTCCTCTTAGACGCACCAGATCCTCATGCGTGAAGCGACATTGGGGTTAGCGAACGACAATTGACGATTCGCGACCAATTTGCCGCCCTCGTCCCTTCTCCGACCGTCCCACGGCCCCTCGTCGTCGGACGGCTCTGCGGCACTGCCGCACTCATCCGTTGACATTTCCGAGGCCGTGTCGATCCCTGAGCTCTCCGAAGGCCCTGCGGCATCGCTGCTCTCGACCTGTGACGGCTCGGCAGTGCTGCCGTCCCCGTCCTGCGATGGCTCTGAAGCAGAAGTGTTGCCGCCCTCGTCACTGGGGGGATTGACAGCAACCTCTAGTGCGTGCCGTTCCGCCGCTCGTCTCCTCGCAGCGCGTTCTGTTGTATACTGACAGATGATTGAAGTTTAATCACGCAAGTTTAAATATCACTAATTATGCCGAAACTAATAACAAAATAATCATTGAAAGAACTAATAACAAAATAATTGCAATTCAATGTGCAATCGTTATTATTTATCCGCCATAATGCTCGTCGAATGTGTACAAGTACAGGTACCTAACATACCCACGGAGAAAAATCTCAGAGGGAATTGCCCTAACTTCCAGTACTGTTTTTCAATAGGGTGATACTTGGGGTGCCACGAAGCGGGGATGTGTGGTTCAATCTGCTGACAGACGAACGTTTGGTATTGCATCTTAGATTTAATGGATGCCAATTGGTGGCAGTGTTAACTCCAATCGGTCGGTTTTTTCCATGCAATGAATTTTTTTATACTTGAGGTAGGGTGAATATCATTGCGCCTAATGCCGCTCTAGCCGAGGCCGCGGTGATTGGACCGGGGATTTAGATTGTCCCCGCAGAGAGGCTGACCGTGCGACGACGACCGACGTCCCCTAGGGGAACTTCGACAGAAGAGGGTACCCCGCGACCGGATAATTCCGTCGGGCCGACCACTGACAACAAGTCACGCTGCTCCGGTGGTCGGCCCAACGACGAAGGCGACGTGGCTACGAATGGGTCACGGGGCAGCACGCCGCCCCTCCGTCGCCCCAGACGGAGTCGGGCGGCGGGTGCGCTGACCATGGCCCAGCCTCTAAAAAAAAGACATTAATTACGTGATGAGTCGGTCGATTTGCCGCCCCCTGGACGTGCCGCCCGCGTGCGGTGCACGCCTTGCACGCCCGCTTACGGTGGGCCTGGCTGCAATTCTACATGTCAAACAGGCACTTAAAAACAGAGTGAATGCGGTTTAGTTGTGCCAGGAAAGTTAAGAAAACGCAAAAAATATGGTGAAGACAGCTCAAAACTCTACAGCTCTTTATAAAAATGTGGAAACGAACATAGAAAGATTTTGTTAATAAACAGTTGAAAACATTAAGTTGCGTTTTCATTTAATATATTCATGCACATTAAAATATCATCTATTAGCAGAATTTTAGCATTTATTCCAAAAGTAATAGCAGATTTTAGCAGAATTCAAATGAGTAGCTAACATAATGATCAATTTAAATCTGGTCACACTGGCATGGCAAGTGGCAGCATACTCTGTGGTCGTATACCCGGTCGTAGCAGTGTTGCCAACCATATGATTTAAATTGTATTTATACGACCTTTTTGGTTCTTGTACGATCGAGTAATCGAAATCGTAGACAAAATATACGACCTTTTGAATGGAATCTTATATGTATTATTTTTAGTAAATAATTTAGATTTATTTAATGTTATAGAAATTAGATGAAACCAGGACAACTTTTAACTGCATATAAACTCGAGATTTATATTAAAATCATCGATGTATCAGACAAACTGCCTAAAAAAAAAAATATCATCAAAATTTGCCCGAAAGATTTTACTTCTTCGTCGTAACATCGACGTCATCCCGCTGTTGTTAAAATATCAGACAAATTTCCTAAAAAAAAAAGCTCATCAAAATTTTTGTTCATAACTAAAACATCGACGATACATCGTTGTTGAAGAACGATGTTTAAGGGGTATAATGCACCTAAGTCCCGACAAATTTGTTCGAAGAATTTTATTTGTTAGTTGTAACACCGATGCATGGTTTTCGATAAACATCGTTCTTCTTCTTTTTTTTTGTCTTGGCAATCAGCTACAAATACGAGCCATTTTTGCCAGTGTCGAGTTATAATTATCTTTTCAAGTTCTCAGTGTCTTCATGTCAGTAATAGTCTCTCAGTAAGTCAAAGTGTCGCCCTCAACAATGTAATGGCCACTGTTAAGGGTATCTTCTGAGAATTTTGGTGGAAAAACAAAGGTATGTATAGCAGTTTTATATCATATTCACTACACCTCAGCAGTTCTGTCGCTATATATTACATAAAATTAGAACTGTAGCAAACCGTATGTATTCGGTACTGAGTAACGGGTGCGGCATTTAGTACGAAGTAACGAAACGTTACTCACGAATCCATTTCGTTACTCGCATGTTTCGTATTATGGGTACCTACACTGTTTTAGTTCACACAAGTAACGTTGATGCCTATAACGTTTGCTGATCGTATATATTATGCATTCGCGCGCTTATTCTGTAAATTAAAGATGTACGTTACAAAGAACGATGTTTGTTTGATAAGTAATATATAATCTGGCAATTCGTCGTTAATTTTTTTACTGTTTGTTGAATATATTGCGATGGTAAACAAAGTTTAAGATTAGAAATAACATAAACTCATTGTCAACATTTTTAAAATAATAAATCCATTGCAAATTTTGTAGATTCTGTTAATAATTCATTTGTAGTTTTACACGTTACCTATTAAATGAATCTAAATTTAGAATAACTTTAACACAAATCGGGTTCAACATACGGTAAAGTGAAAAATGCACCTTACGTAGCTGGTATACAAATGTATTCTACAAATAACGAATGTAGCTATGCCGTGACGTTATACTGTAAGGGTACGGAATACGACTCGATTCGGTGTCCTAAGATACAGGTATCAAAAGTAACGAGTAACGTAACGATACGAAAGTAACGAGTACTCATTCTTCTAGTAACGAATACATACGGGTACGCTTTCTTTCGTTACTTTTACACCATTACATAAAATGCCATCAAGATTATTTAACATAACACGTTAAAACACTAAGATATTAAATATAATACAAGAACACCACATGACACTTCAGATTCCCGCCAAAAACTCTCGAACATCGTTCATAAAAATCGATGCTTTACTTTTGAAAACATCGATGTTTTGATGCGAAACATCTATAGGCGAGGGTGACCGTGATCGTCGCGTGGCGTTTAACGCCACGCCTCGCGGTCCCCTAATAACTATATTTTTTTTTTTTTTGTGTGTACAGCTGTTGGCCGCAGATGGCCTTGACAGCTTGACGCGGACTATAATACATATTAAATAAATATTTGGATGCATATACCTACATTTTTGTAACGAAACCATGGTGCGATTTAAAATTTTGTACAACGCCATCTAGTGAACTCAAAGTAAATTGTTACTTATAATGTATATTAATGAAAATAAATGTTTATTGAATAAAAATCATCATTTTTTGGAAAAAAATCGCGATATTTTATTAATACTTTATGCCTTAGTTTTTTCGTATTAGTTCCTGTCGTAATCTAATGTTCTCTTATGCATATATACTTGTTTTATAAATCAATGTAAAATTCTCTAACTTATAAAGTAATATAAATATACCGTAGTAGGTATGGTATTTAGTTTACTTTCAGCTACGAAAACTGGAGAACCGTTTTTTTATAGGCTTTTATTAGTTTCAGGTGTATATATATTTATTTCTTTGTATATTACCGACTTCATAGGAATTGGATTTTGACTCACTTTAAACAGTCAAATTTCATTTAAAAGTTGAAAATTTAAGGAGGACCAATGACGTTAAAATTATTTAGATAGCTTGTCTTATTATCATTACAGGATTAAAAATTTCTTTATTAAATATATTGAAGCTGAGAGTTGGTCGTTAGCTCGATAAATGCCGCCATTTCTGTTTCCTAAATCACACTCTTTGTGGGAAAAGAATGCCTGTGAACGGATGAAAGCATTTCATTTTTTATAGGCTTTTATTAGTTTCAGCTGTGTATTTATTTGTTTGTATGTCACCAACTCCTTAAGAATTGGATTTGGACTCACTTTAAACAGCTTGTCTTATTATCATTACAGGATTAGAGAGTTCTTTATAAAATTTATTGTAGCTTAGAGTTGGTCGTTTGCTCGATAGATGCCGCTATTTCTGGTTTATAAATCGCAAATTATTTCAAGCGTATGAATCGTAAAGTCAATTCTAAAATGGATAATTTATTCGATACGATACCTACCAAAAAGTACTTATTGACTAAAATATCGAATACAAAAGCATCGGTATCGAAAGAAAAGTACTCGATACCTAAAGATAAAGTAAATAAAAGTACTCGATACTTTAAACAGTACGTTACTTATCTTTCGATACTATTCATGAGTTCAGTATCGATACTTTATATTCGGTACCGTGTCTCTACTCGTACAAAATAGTTTCGATGTTTCACATCTGCCAGGCGTCCTGAGCGACGGCTCACTTTTTTTTATAAGCGATGTTGCATCCCTATTTTTAATTGATTCGCGGTAATTTTAATGAAATTCCATTGCGTACTATTATATTTCTTGAATTCTTGGCAAAATACTATCTTTTTTAGTCCGTGGTACGATCTTCTAAAAAATAAACTTGGCAACACTGGGTTGTAGCCGTGATTGTCGTTTCGTCACAAGTGGATTTTTATTTTTATGTCCTTATTTTTTGTCTAATATTGTGATTTATGTATGAAAATAATTAGATCGCTTTAATATGTTCTTTTAAACATGTAGGCTGTATAAATAGGTAGTGTAGTATCTATTTTAACGCTAACTTAAGTCTTAACCAGTACCAATAAGTACAAACCGAAAATTTGTCAACATGGAAGGTAAAAAGATCTCGTTTGGTTTTATGAAAACTAAAAAGGTCGAGAAACCATTAGTCATAATTAATAATGATGAGAAAAAGGAATACATAGAATGTGTAGAGGAACAATCTATCAAAATTGTAGGGTAAGTAATTCATATTTTACCAACTTTTTTATGTTATATATTATGTATCAGCCGGATGAAATAACTTATTAATATTGTGGACTGCGGCTTAACATCACTTATACAATATGGCCCTTTAGCAATAGAAGAGGAAATCGGCCTGCTACCACTTTGAACCGACATGGCATTTTTTTTCTATTGCAATCAGTAGCAAACAAGCAAACAGTACCTGATGATAAGTGTTGCTGCCGCTCATGGACATTTGTATCGCCAAATCGTATCACCAAAACCCACCACATGCAAACACCCTCAGAAAGTTGGGCTTCCGGCTCTCTCGCTCACCGAACGAAGCGCAGTAAAAATTGCTACTACTCAGATGTCGATTTTCTGCGAGAGTGTGGTGCTACCCTGGACAAACCGGCCCGTGGCTGTAGACAGACAACTGTTAACAGTGTGGTCCTACCACCAACAAACTAATAATACTATACTAATTTTATTCTTCATACTGAAGAAACTTGTATACGCTCCTTATAACTACTATAGCCATATGAAAGGAAAGATTATGGTTGTGATTCTCTAAAGTATATAATTATAATTTATTATTACAGTGGTGAAGAAGTAAAATCTAATGAGCCTCTCATAATTCCCATGAAGCCAAACACACTTATAACACCACAACGCCTTAAAGAAATTGCTGAAAAAGTAGAAAGTGCAATAGAAGAGCCAGCAATTAAAACAGAGCCAAATATAGATGAAAATATTAATAATACACCAGCTGAAAATGAGACAATAGATCAAATGGTAGTCCGTGAACTCATGCAAGAAGCAAAAAAAGAAATCAAGACAGAGTCTACAGCAATGGCAATACCAACATTGGTTAAAACACTTTCTGAAGGAGAGAAAGAGGTACTGTAGTTCAATCTTATCTAATTGTCAATCTCATTTATACTTAAGCTAAATGCTCCTCTGTGACCATTAACATTTTATTTCTGGAATATTGCAGAAGTTATTATTAATATTTATAAAAAAATAAGTACAGCGAATTTCATTTATTCGATTATAGCGATGCCGAACTTACGTCTCTAGAATTTAAAGCATCCTTTTGTAGGAAATACATTCGGCAATAGCGACTCCGGATATAACGCCGAATTCGGGTATACCGAGTTGTTTTTATAAACTATTTGAGACAGATTCTTAGAAATTGCTTGCGGATGTTGCGACTGAGTCGGCAAAGGCACAAAGACTCCTACTTAGCATGTGCATGAAGGTAAAATTATGAGTAATTTACGCAGCCAATTTCCAGTAAATAAACAGTGTTTCTTAAACCTATGAACATGGTTCTTAGACGTACATATACAGTAGAATTCATATATAACGACTAACCGTTTATAACGACGATAATGTTTACTCAAGTTAGGTTTCATAGTTAGATACTGAGAAAATACAACCGTTTAGTGCGACTCCGGTTTAAATGACAAACTGCTTATAGCGACCATTTTTTGTGATTAATATGTCCGGTTAAAACGACGCGCAATGGTTTGTTTATACAACCTACTCACCAATACTTCGGCGCTCCAACTTCGTCCCGCCCCGCGCGCTTCACCTTTCCTTATTGGCGCGCGTAAATCACAATTAGTGTTGGTCAGTTGTTATGAAAAGTTCTTAAAGCTCGACAAAATGAGTTTTGTGAAGCGAAAGTGTTTTACAATTGAAGAAAAAGTGCTATATTACACCGATTAGAAAGCGGTGAAGCAAATGTAACCCTCGCGAAGGAGTTTGGCGTGTACATAATTATGTATTCGTAGGTTAGGTACTTATGTACTTAAGAAATAATCTTACCGTTTTGTACGTCATCCGGCTAGTACGACATAGTATAGCCGGTCCCTTAAAGGTCGCTATATCCGCATTCTACTGTACTGTTAAAGAAAAAATCTTAATATAATTATTTCGAAGACTTCCAGATATAGCGCCGACGTTAAAGTGGTCCCTCCGCCGTCGTTATAACCAAAATCCACTATTGGTCAAAATGTATTAATAAGTGTAAGTGGGTGAGTTTTGGTGATGCCTTTAGTATCACCGAAACTCATTGCATGCATTCTCACTCCCTTCATAGTAGGCAGCAGCCTCGCAGAGGTTCATGAGCACCAGTGTCACTTGCCATCAGGTGTTATGCCTTTGTTTAACAACACTAATTTCCCCTAAATAATGTTCTATGTTTTATTTATAGATTGATATACCATTAACAAGCCATATTGTGAGTCAACTTGTGTAACACTCTTAAGAGAGGTTTAGATATATTGTCTTTTGAAAGAAATTCTATCCATCCATGAAAATCCAACGTGGGGCTTAAATTTCCTAATGAAGGACAACACTATAACTGCTATTCCTAGTGAAGGGTTTAGTTATTAAAGCTAGTGTTATAAGTTTTGCAGAAAAGCAATGATATTCCCAATAATAAGATGTTGATCACTTAGCCTATATTTGCAAACCTCACAGAAAGTAAGGGGTGGTGATGCATTGTATTCTTATCCTGTCACCACACAAGAAAAAAATAGAACAAATAATTTAAAGAAAGTATAATAATACAATTGAGAATCTACTCAACCCATCTTACATTGTAATGGAAGCATAATAGGCATGATGACTAATTTTGAAAAACTGTTTTATAATGTTCTTAAATAACTACTATTATCAAAAAATATATTATTTTTGCAATAAGTACGATTTCTTTAAAAATAAAAGCTATTTTAATTAAATGCATTTAAATTAGCGCCAAAACGGTGCCTAGTGTCATGGCGTCTGCTTGTGACGTCACGTCTATTCTCTTGAGTTGTAAACGTAAGGGAGTTAAAGCAAAAAATCTGATATATTTTATTTAGACATGAATTCGAAAGTCTATAAGTGATGTGCGGTTCCTCAATGTGTTAATACATCAATAAAAACTCCTAACAAACTGTTTGTTTATGTGCCACACAATAAAACAATAAGATATAAGTGGCTTAATCTTGCACAGCGAGATCCAAAAGCCATAAATGTATATAAATAAATATAAAAAAATAAATAGGAGACTATTTATTTCTGTGAAGATCATTTTCACGTAAGTAATTACTTTATATCGTATATTTTATTTGGTATGTGACTTTATTTAACTGCAGTTTAATACCAAGTTTACAAAAGCATTATTTAAATAACATAATCTCTAACATCTCAAGCGGTAATTTTTTTAAATAAATTTTAAATAAATTTTAAATTAGATGTTAGAAGATTATTAATCAATATTTTACTTGCATCGTAGTTTTGACATTTCTAAATTCTGCTGAACAGAAGTTTTTGTTTGATGCTAGGTACTCTCTCCCAGCATTAACAAATCAACTCTAGGTAAATTAGAGCTGTTTGCCTTGATGAATCCTTCTTTCATGACTTATATTTTTAGTAAGAACACAAAAGTAAGCAAGAGATCGATAAAAATCACGAAATACTCTTTAAATGCAAGTTAAAACAATTAATAAGTGTAACGATCGTAGAATTTCGTACAGAATTTGCGATGATAACGACAGGTGTACATAGGAGTGACGTAACTCAATTTGATTGGTGTTTAGCTGAGCATGGCGGACTTGTGTATTTTGCAGTTTTATTTTATTAAATAAATTAATAATCGTATCTTATAAAAGACAATAAATATTCATTTCAAGATATATTCTTTGTGTTACAGTAGATAAACACATTATTTTAGTGATTTTTGCTTACTGTCATCATGCCTATTATTGCATGTCCCAAGAATATTACCTTCTTAAATATTTAACTCATATTTTGCTATTGAAGTTTACTTTCAGTGTCAATTTTGAAGCCCCAATGCAAAAAAAGGGGTGTTATAAGTTTGATGTTAATATCTGTGTGTGTGTCCATCTGCCTGTCTGTGGCATCGTAGCTCCCAAATGGATGGACCGATTTCGATGTGGTTTTCCATTTGAAAGCCAGTTTTCTTGCGGTGGTTCTTATCTATGTTTGGTTAATATTGATTCAGCAATGTAAGAGTATCAGCACCAAAATGATATAATGATGTATGATTACTCAATTAAGTGCTACTCAAGTGCTAGTATAATGCCAATAATTGATAATTCCTATTGAAAAACTTAATACTTTCTTTATTATTTTAGTTTGAGTCAGGAGTTACTCAAAATTTTCAATTTTACTTATAAGTGCAATTGTCTATGATAAAAACATGAGACACAAACATAAAAATCTTATATTATTTTTTATTTATATTTTCAGTCAACATTGGAGGACTATGAAGCAGTGCCTATTCAGGAGTTTGGTGTAGCTTTGTTGCGAGGAATGGGATGGACACCAAATAAAGATAGGTGTGTTAATTTTCTACATAAGTAATTGTAATTAACTATTACCTGTAACTACACGGTATCTCCATTTTCAGAGAAGGATTTACCAGAAACAATATGTTGCTCTATGCACACAGAAAAAGTTTCATTAAGAGTAATATTTATATATTACTTTGAACTTATCTATTATACCACACAAGTCAGATGGGATGACATAGGGTTTTATGTCAAGTCTTCCTTCTCTTATATATGCGTTTTCTTCACAATTCGTCTTTTATGACACCTAAGGACAAAAGAGGGAGTGGTGAATTAAATTCTTTCTCTATCACCATCATCGCAGCCTACATACATCCCTCTGTGGCGGTCGAGCCTCTTTCACACAATATCTTTTTATAATTTTGTATTATTTCATAAATTTCAGTCCCAAATACAAGCAACCGGAAGTTCGACCCAAAGGCCTTGGTTTAGGAGCAGATAAAGTAATTAAACAAAAGAAAACTCAAACATCCAATGATAAAGCAGAAGAACTGGCAATTGTAAAAAATGCTTTTGTTAAAATTACTACTGGAAAATATGCTAACTGCTATGGCAAGGTAAAGTTTATTTGTAACTTCACACTAAAAGTTTATTCTAGTCAAAATTTTGATTCTTTCAACAGCACCTGTTTATTTAGTCTTCTATAATAACCTATTTATTTGCTTTTCTATTCTACTGGAAAAAATTAAGGGATCAAAAAAAAATTCCAAATTTTTCGGTAGTTTTCAACAGGCCGTAACTTTGAGAGAAATGGTTGTACAGGAAATAAATAAAAAGGAAATTGTAGCTCCAAGTGTCTAGTTTTTGGATTAGAACTTCAAAATATTGTAGCCTCCGCGGTTTTTGAGTAATCGTAGAAAAACCAGCAACAAAAAAATTCTCAAAATTTTTTTAGTTTTTTTTTTTGGTCTACGGGCGTGGAAAAAATTTTTTCAGCTTAACCACTATAAGGATCGGATACTTTGTTCATTTAGCTTTAATTTCTTTTTTTTAACACCCTGATACGTCCACTCCTCGCTGAGATATCGGTCTTCAAATGGAAAAGAATCTTTTTGTCTTTGATTATCGATATCTCAGCAACCAATGATCGCACAGAAAGTAAAAGGTGGGTTTCAAGAACTTGAATAAATTCCCCTTAACGACTGTCCATTGCTTTTTCGAAAAAAAAATTTTTTTCTTTTTGTCACATGAATTTGAAAATGCAACAAAAAAAGGGCTTTTGGTGGTTTTTTGGAAAATCAAGCGCTGGATCGAAAATATTGAGGAAACCACTAATGTTAAGTGTGCTTTTTATAGTTCAATATGTCTACAAAAACCCTACAAAGAATCAAATTAATCCAGCCAGCCGTTTTTTTGTTTCACTTGATCGAATTTTTGAAAAAATTAAAGGATCACGTTTTTTGCTCTGAAAAGCTCATAATTTTTAAAAATGAGAAATAAAATTGTTTTTCCGAGCTTTTTCCACATTTTTGTTCCAGAAAGTGCTTAAATTTAAAAAGCAATGGACAGTCGTTAAGGGGAATTCATTCAAGTTCTTGAAACCCACCTTTAACTTTCTGTGCGATCATTGGTTGCTGAGATATCGATAATCAAAGACAAAAAGATTCTTTTCCATTTGAAGATCGATATCTCAGCGAGGAGTGGACGTATCAGGGTGTTTAAAAAAAGAAATTAAAGCTAAATGAACAAAGTATCCGATCCTTATAGTGGTTAAGCTGAAAAATTCTTTTCCACGCCCGTAGACCAAAAAAAAAACTAAAAAAAATTTGAGAATTTTTTTGTTGCTGGTTTTTCTACGATTACTCAAAAACCGCGGAGGCTACAATATTTTGAAGTTCTAATCCAAAAACTAGACACTTGGAGCTACAATTTCCTTTTTTTTTATTTCCTGTACGACCATTTCTCTCAAAGTTACGGCCTGTTGAAAACTACCGAAAAATTTGGAATTTTTTTTTGATCCCTTAATTTTTTCCAGTAGTGTATAATACTGGCCAAAATTGGGTCTTATTTTGTACTATGGATAGTCACTAAAAGGAAGTTGTCTGAAAAATTAAAAAAACGGGACATGCAGTAGGGCTATGTTCCCTTACTACATTTAGCTTCAATAGTAGCATAAATTGTGAAGCACTTGGAATTAGTTTCCAATAGACGTAGGATTAGTCTCCATATGCTACTTTTTTTATTCACAAATATATTTCATGAAAAGCCTTACTTCTCAAAGATCATTTTTGATTCTTCATATTATCAGTAGAAAAAAAAAAGAAATTTCAGCAATCACCATCTTTAAATGTATGTGAAAACATAAACAGCATCAGCTGAAATATACCATAAAAAATAAATGTCCTAACTCATAAATGCATAATTGCATTGCATTGAACAAGACTTGTTGTCTTTTTCAATGCAATGCAATTATGCTTAAAATTATTTTATAAAACTTGTTTCAGAGATTTTTATTTACATTATAAGTTATGTTTTAATGTATGCTACATTGCTATACATATAAACCTATAAATGAAATTTTCATACTTTACTTTTTTTCTCCTACTTATTTTTATGAGAGAACGACTATTTTTGTGAAAATCCTTATTTAACTAAAAATTGAAGAAATTTGACCATTCTATTTTTGAATACTTTCTCGATAGTGCAGAATAATTCTTCACTTCTCAGATTAGTTGCTATAAAATTTTCTCCCCTTGTAGAAGAAACTATTTCCTAATGGTGAGACCTATAAAAGATGAAGAAAAAAAATTTTACTTCCTTGAATTGCGACACAGATACAAGTAATTTTAGACTTAAACTAATATATATTTTTTTCGTATTACAGGTAGTGAGTTTGGATGAAGACAATGGTCGTGTGATGGTTGAAATACCAGTGAAGAAAGAAATGGTTAGCCTGAGCGAGTTCATGATGCATGCTGTTTCAAGGTCCGAATATGACAGAGAATCTAAAGTCATAAGTGAGTAACTGCTTCATATTTAGTATCATCATTCAATTTTTTGCAGTCTACTGCTGGTTGTAGGCCTCCTTCATGTTTCGCCATCAAGCGCGGTCCTTCGTCGTCTGCGTGTAACGACACCCAGCAGCTATCACCAGGTTGTCGGTTCACCTAGTGGGGGATCGTCCTACACTGCGTCGTCCGAACGTCCTACACTGCGTCGTCCGATCGTCCTACACTGCGTCGTCCGATCGTCCTACACTGCGTCGTCCGATCGTCCTACACTGCGTCGTCTGATATATAGTCGCCACTCGAAAACCTTTCATCCCCAGCCATTGCCGGTTCGTAGAGCGATGTGGTCTGCCCATTGACACTTCAGAGTGATAATTCTTCGTGCAATGTCGGTTACACCCGTTCGGATTTCCATTTTCCGGATTTTATCTCGCAGAGAAATCCCGAGTACAGCCCACTCCATAGCACACTGAGTGACTTTAATCCAAGTTATTGGGCCTAGGTACCGCAGTTTGGGGCCCGAGGGTCGTCACTGGTCGTAGTACACACTAGTCGTAGATGTTAAATGAGAAAATGGTCTTAAGTTTCCCTAAGGCTGCCCAGCCGCGTAGAATTCGTCGACTGTCCTCTCTCAAAATGGGAACTACCTAACTTGACTGTTTGTCCAAGATAAACATAATGATCGACAACTTCGAGAATCGCATTGTCAACTAGAAGCGGTATTGGAATAACATGGACATTTGACATGACTTTCGTCTTGTCCATATTCATTTGTAACTACCCACTAGTTAGGATAACCCGGTGAGATAGTTGAACGTGGTGCCAAAGTCCTCCACAGATTCTGCCGTAACTACAATATCTTTTGCAAATCGAAGATGATTCATGAATACGTCGTTGATGTTGACGGCAAGTATGGTTCAATCTAAGAGCTTAAAGACATCGTTCGCTATCGCTATCTACAATTAAATTAGTTTTGCACTCTTATCTCGGATACGGACTGACATTGCGGCGTTCCTGTACAAACATTCAGCACTTTCATATATCGTTAGTCGATTTGGCACTCCTAAAACGACTGCAGCACTGCCCAAGTATCGACCAATCAAAGCTTTTTTTATAGTCCACGAACACTATACACAGAAGCCGATTGTACTCTTCGGTGTTCTACATAATATGCCGAAATGTGCGGATGTGGTCTATGGTACTGTAGTCTTTTCGGAAGCCGGCTTGTCCGGCTGAAAGTTATCAAGCCTGTGCATGAGTACATTTATATTGACCCATTAAAACAACTTGTCTATGTGGCTCAAGAGTGAATTGGGTCTGTAATTCTTTAGAAGAGCCTTGTCACACTTTTTGAAGAACAGCACCACCATTCCTATAGTCCACGACTCTTGAACATCGCCCCCGAAAACAGCAGAACTAAGTAGCTTCTGAAGGGCTTTTCGGTCTTCAGTTTAATCATTTGGCTCTGCCCAATAGACAGTACTTTTGCAAAATTTGGAGCCACCATTTCGCTCTATCGCTTCTTAAATACGGAACGTATTAGATCGGCGAATATCGCGTCGCACAGACCTTGAGAGCTATATTGCTATATTCAGACCAATCGGCTGAAGACAGTACCATCATTTTCTTTCACCGCTCCTTGAACTTAAGTGTGATCAGGAAGCTCTTTTAGGTCTGTCAACGTGGCGAGCTTTATAAAATTGCCACGAACCTGTTATTCATATAGTTCGTCGATTCACATTCGTCTACGCATTGGAAGTGATTGTATGGCTTGAGTGGAAAGTGTTCGGGGCTCTGATATTGGAGAGGTTTAGGTCAGAGGGTTGGCTTCATCAAGCGTGACCTCTCCACTTTTGTATGGATATTCAATGTGCCTCGTGCCATGTGGTGATCGCTCCCAGTTCTAATCCTGCTAAACACTAGGACATCATTGAATATCTTTCGTTTGTCTGACAAAATGCAGTCTATCTTGCTTCTAATCCAGGTCCTTTTTCTTTGTAGCTGCTTCCTGAAGAAGGAATTCATTATATAAAGGCTTTTTTTTGAGTATTTGTCGCTTGTTTGACAAAATGAAGGCTATCTCGTTTTTTGTTGAACCATCAAGGCTAATCCAGGTCCTTTTCCTTTATGGCTGCTTCTATAACATGTCAGTAGCCCTTACGTTTGAGAGTCGGCTCCAGAAGAATGAGCAGCAGCACATTTCTTTAAACCTTATATCACCATCAGCAATCGCCAACCTGTTTCCCAAGCGTAGCAATTATTGCCTTGGTAAGGCCTATGTCCAATATTGTAATGCGCTGGCCTTGACCGTACACTAATGAATAGGGAATATGCAGGATTTTTTTTTATTTTATTAAACGTTTCTACTAGTTATTACATTACTAGAAATAAATATAACACATCCAAAATATAAACCATTACGCTAAAAAAATGTTTTTAAATCGCTATACTTGGCGATGTAAACGCGACTACTTCGGCGCGCGTATTCTGTGACGTCAGAGTCCTCGACACGCGTACAAGTTACTAGGGCTGTCAACTAGGGCTGTAGATATTTTTATAAATATCGTTTTTCGACATATCGATATTTTACAATGTATCAATATCGGGGTTCGCTATATCGGAAAAAATATCGATATATCAATAAAAATAACGATATATCGATATTTTTATTATTACGATTATTAAATTTATTATATAGTGCTGTGTGGTAGCGGCTTCGAATACTACCAACCCTTGCTTTGCTCGTGGGTGTCGTAAAAGACGACTAAGAGCCCTAGATTGACCCGGACCAACTCCATCTGGTACCATTTGGGTCAACGATTACATTCCCAAGGAGGGTTGACGTCAGGCAGGCGGCCGGTCATAAAAGTCATTGCCGAAACTTTTTGCAATATGTCAAAACAGATGACATATTGCGTCGACCCCAAGTAATTGGGATAAGAGCAAGATGATGAAATATATTATATCTTATTTACCTTGCAGCTTTTATTCCTCCGAGTTTAACAAACATTAAATCTGAATTAGACGCGAAATACGTTGTAATTATATACACGTCTATTTTAGGAAGATTATCTGACTACTTTGACGAAACCGGTTTCAGTCATTGTAGTAAGACTTTTATTCACAAAGATTAATACTTGAACACAGAAAACTAATAACTTATTATGAAATAACTGGGTAACAATACAAAATAATCACTAGAAACATACAAACAACAACTTGATATCAGAAGGAGAAGGAGGGCTGTTGATAAAATATCGATATTATTATTTAAAAATATTGATACTTAATACTGAACTTTTTTTAAACGATATATCTATACCAATAAATAAAATTGGAGTGTCTGTTTGTAATGTCAAAATAATAAGCTTTTTTTCATGTTCACACGGTTATTTGCACGACACCTATGCCTAAAATACAGATTAAATTTTTTTTATCTGTCTGTCTGTTTGTTCCGGGTAATCTTCAAAACGGCTGGACCGATTTCAAAAATTCTTTCACCAATGGAAAGCTATAATATCAGGGCGTAAACTAGGCTATATTTTATCCCGGTATTCCCACGGGAACGGGAACTACGCGGGTAAAACGACTATAACCTATAACCGAAGCGAAGCGAGGGCGGGTTGCTAGTCGATAATAAAACTAAGTATTGAGGGTCGATATTTATTTGAATAAATTTGGTGATTTATCTTTTCTTGTAAAAGTATTTATGCTACAAAATCACCGTAAACTTAATCTACTGTAATAGCGCTGGCATAAAATTGATGATCAGTTATCACTTACTCCTAGAATTTGATAAAAAAAAGCTCGGCACGGCAACCCCGCAATGAACGAAGTTAAAGAGTGGTCTTAAAAATATCGAAATATCGATACTTTTTTTCGTTATATCGAACTCCGATATTGATATATTTAAAAATATATCGAACAACTATTTTTTTTTAAATATCGACAGCCCTAACTAGAAGACTTGGGAGTCACGTGTTCAAAACGTGACATCATAGTCCTTCAACCAATGCGGTGCGTTTCAGAAATTTTGCGGGCGAATCTCAAGAAAGGCACTTTTTGATAATTAAATTTAATTATTAAATAATGATAAAATTAAAAATAATTGTAGAGGTACGTGTTTTAAGCAATAAAGATTACAAATAAAAATAATTTGTTCATTATGGAGATTCGTGCATATTCCCTATTGGCAATTATAAGAATTAGAAAAAGATACTTGCAAAACGCTTGCCTCGATAGATGGCGCTGTGTCGTACGTACGTAGCTGAACTGAACTGAATCGCACATCACCAAATTATATTTGACTAAGTAATTATATCAACAATTTAACTTACATAGAAGTCCAAACAAATTAGACTTGCCAGGTTATTATGAAAACTCACATACACCTGAATATTGCACTGCAATAAATAATATGTAAAAAATCCTCATCGCTACCATCATTTCAAAAAAGTATTCAAGGTCAAAGCGGAGATTTTATGTTAAACTAGTAAAACTAGCAACTCGCCCTCGCTTCGCTTCGGTTAACCGATCGTATAACCGAAGCGAAGCGAGGGCGGGTTGCTAGTTTATTATAAATTCATTTAATTTTATCCCTGCTTACGATTTATTGTGTTATACGCTTATTTGTGTTTCTCCTAGCTACAAGCGCACAGTACTTCGGTGCCGTTTCGCGTCACACTGTAGGATTTTGCCCATCTAAAATTATTATAAAAAGCAATATTTTTTTATTATTTTTTTTTCTTATATAATGAGTTAATTAGAATCAAAACTCTCATCTAAATACTCGACTGCCGAAAGTCCTTGTGTGTCTTTAAAAGCTAGCGGCAATATTATATTTTACTTCTGAATAATGTTTTATCACTACTGGTATCATTTCCGAGATCAATGGTTAATTTCTCAATCTTCTTACCCATTGTGTGATTACAATTATCCTTTTCTATTTTCTTGACCTATTCGTAAAAGTTTTTCAGATCTTCTGCTGTTATACTTAGAAAGGCTTATTCCGCTGCTGTCTGTTGAAGTCAGTCAGCGGCCTGGCTGTGCCCCTGGTATTGCAATGGTCCATGTGCAGCAGTTTCACTTACCATCAGGTGTGCTGCTTGCTCGTTTGCCACCGTTGGCAATAAAAAAAAAAAGTCAATAGGAATAATTTACAACTATTTGCCACATACGACATAGCACATCAAGAAAATATTTGATATTAGTAGGATATTGCATAAAAAGCTCCGTTTGGTGACGGAGTAAGAATACTATTCATCACCCCCTCTCTTGCTCGTGAGTGTCGTAAAAGACGATTAAGAAATACCATATGAATGTAAGATCTATGCAAAAGTAGGAAAACTCGAGATAGAAGCCTATTCCAAAACTCGTTTGACCAGCGTGGCATAGTCGATCAAATAGAAGGGCCTATTGTGGAGGAGGCTCGAGCCCAACATTGAGACGTATATGAACCGAGCGCATTCACGCATAAATACCGCAGTACTGCGCTCACTGTTGGGATCGGCGACCACGCCGCATAATAGTCAATAACCCAAATGCCCACTTTGGCATCAGCGATGCCACAAACCGAAGTCTGTATCCCATTATTGGTACCCTGTGACGGATATTGCTTAGAGCCTATCCGCGTTGAGGCGGTTACCCATAGTCCAAGCAAAGCGGCTAACAGCTAAATACAAAACAAAAGTGACTGATGGGGGTTGAAAACTCTCAATGTTATGAAAATTATTCGGCCATATAATACAGGCTAGTTCAAGAGAAGAATGTGTTTTGATGTTACATTAAACAGACTTAATTATTATTTTTCGTGTGTGACATGGAAGTAAGAATATTATTCACTTCCTTTCTTTCCTGTAAAAGACGATTAATGAAGGGGACCTACAGTCTGGCTAAGAGAATGAATTGCTGACGTCGGTCAGTTGTAGACCAACTGACCGTATTAGTGATGAGTGTTAAATAAAACCATTATTGTTTTTTTTTTAAATCGACCTAAGGCAAGAGTAAAATAAGTTTCTATATTTTATTTGTCAGACTTCTAATTGTAATTACCATATCTTGGCATATTTATATCATGGCATCAACGACGACGCTTGTGTATTAACTGTTCAAGAACGAGAAAGCGAGTAATTCGTTTTCAGCCATGTCTCATCGGTGAAAGCGACACTATCACAGCTATCGATTTTTTCGATGTCCTTAAAGAAATGTTACCTCGTTCTAAATTAAAATACTTATAATTATCTACTAAATCAAGTTCACAATCATCG
Organism: Lymantria dispar; assembly: GCA_032191425.1. Classification (NCBI taxonomy): domain Eukaryota; kingdom Metazoa; phylum Arthropoda; class Insecta; order Lepidoptera; family Erebidae; genus Lymantria; species Lymantria dispar. Next base: position 20,409,174 of record CM063452.1, on the reverse strand, counting down.
ACAACAAGTTGAATTTCTTGTCGCCTAAATCCTCCACTAAATAAACAATATTTTGATTTATTAACTGATAGGTCTAATCCTAATTCACCTTATAGAGTAACGAAAACATTTAGGGCATTTTGTATTCTATCTCTACTTTGTGTAACATTGTTATAAGTTGTGTATAAAACGAAATCATCTGCGTATTGGCATATACACACTTCGACAATATCAAAGCATTTGACCATCCGCGAATATAAACAAAGGATAAGAATGCTTAATAGTTAAATTTTATGAATGATACTTTGTGCCTTTGCCGACTCAGTCGCAACATCCGCAAGGAATTTCTAGGAAACTGTCCCAAATAGTTCATAAAAACAAGATTAGGCGTTATATTCGGAGTTATATCCGTTATATCAGGAGTGGTAGGACCACACTGTCGACAGTTATCTGTCTACAGCCGCGGGCCGGTCCGTCCGGGGCAGTACCATGCTCTCGCAGAAAATCGACATCTGAGTAGTAGCAATTTGTTACTGCGCTTCGTTCGGTGAGCGAGAGAGCCGGAAGCCCAACTTTCTGAGGGTGATTGCGTGTGGAGGGTTTTGGTGGTGCCCTTGGTATCACCGAGCCTCAATGCACGCATTCACACTCCCTTCGCTTTCTTCGCGGTAGGCAATGGCCTTGCAAAGGTCCATGAGCGACAGCAACACTTACAATCAGGTGTACTGTTTGCTCGTTTGCCACCGTTTGCAATAAAAAAAAAAGAAAAAGTCGCTATTACCGAATGAATTTCCTATGAAAGTATGCTTTAAATAATGGATGCACAGACCGCGGCCCGCCGGTCGAATACTGGTGACCCGCCAACAGCAAAAATAATACTCTCATACCTACATTCGAAAAATATTGAATTCTATTCCAGATTATCAATTCTTTATTGTCTTTAATTACCTATACTTCTGGCGGCCCGCCATCAGTTCATGATTTGCCCGAGTGGCCCCTAGTCTTAATAAGTCTGTGCATCCCTGCTTTAAATTCTAGGGACGCAAGTTTGACGTCGCTATAACCGAAAAGTCGTTACAAGCGAGGTCGTTATTAATTAAATCGACTGTATTTGCATTTCTAGGTTATCTTATCGTATAATTTTTTGAAGATGTAATTTATTCGCTGTGTTCGCACAGCTCACCGCTGCGGTACGCGCTCTTCAGGCTGGTTAACGTAGAGTTGTGTTTCGAGTCCTTCTCTTGCTTACCACCACTACTTAGCCTTATCATAGGACTGACTCGACAAGTAGGGTATGGGTATACACGTATTCTTTTTTAAATAACTTATTGGTTTCAATCTATTACAGACACTGATTCTTATGAAGAATACAAGAAAAGAGAATTGTCACACAAAACTACCAAGCAGGAAAACAGTTCGTCAAGCGATAGAAGAGTTGATAAAATGAAGGAAGATAGAGACCGGCAGATAGAAACAAATAATAAAAGAGAAAAAGATAGTGATTCTGCTAACGGACGAAGCAGAAATCAACGAAGGGACTCCTCTAGCAGTGAGGATAGATTGAAGAAGAAAAAGAACGATAGAAGAAGATATAGTAGTAGTGATTCTTTGAATTCTCTATCAGAAGAAGATAAAAGGCCACATAAACAGAACAAACATAAAAAGAGTACAAGGCGAAGAAGTAGATCTAAATCCAATTCTCGTAAAAGAACCCCAGAAGGTAAAAGAGATATTGATAAGAAACGAAAAGGTAAAAAGAAGAAGAGAGACAGAGATCGGTCGCCCACTTATAAAAAACATAGAAAGTAAGAATTAATTATATAAATCGTTGTAATTACATCTAACAAAATGATATAAATATTTTTATCAAACTAGACTTTCCTTTTTTTTTGTTCTTCTTGATTTTTTTTAACTTAAAGAGATAACAAGGTAGGTTAGGACATAAGAAGTAAAACGCTTCTAATAGGATGTAGTACTTCTCGTCTGTAGAAGTTTTTGAATGTATTGACCAATTGAAACTGGCTAGGTATATCGTCTAGTGGGCTGTTATCCAGCCAACTTGTACTAGCAACTGCAGACCTTACACTGCCTGGAGCAGCTATAATGCCAACTTCTTTTAACAAGATTTTTATCCGTCCTGCTATTATCATACATTAAGCTGCTCTAGTTGCACCCCTATACTCGTTCCAACCATTTATTTTACTTTTGGCAGGTCGAATTCTGATCAATTAGTGTTGTACCAATGTATTACGGATACTATGTTTTGTAATAATCGATTTTAGTCAGGAAGAACTTTTAATCGATTTAACACGGATATTTTATTTTTGCTTAAATACATATTTCATATTATTTAAAAACTTCACTTCTGTAAATATATTTGTTATTTGGGCACATTAATTTTTGCATACCCACTAATTCAGTCCTCCCAAAATATTTTACTTTGTACTTTGCAAAATAAAAAATAACTACTTTATGAAGCATTTTTCCATTAAGCGGGGTCCGCTGCTCCAAACTTTACTTAGAGACAATGGCGCCCTCGTCTGCGGTAGTAAATCACTAATTTTCTCATCCAGCCTACCCCTTTTTTTTAAGCCGAATTGGCAACACTGAACGGCGCGCCAGCGACGCCATTTTGTTGTGTTGTCTGTCACTCGCAACAAGACTCCCGTGCTAGTCACATTTCTGTTCGCTGAGTGCTCTTTCATATTTTTCATACGCTGTGTTGAGTATTTATATTCCACCGTATTGATTTCATTGTTCTTACTTTGATTGAGTTGAGCGTATCGTTCCTCCCAGTAAGATTTTACTTGCAAAATGCCGAAAGGTATGGTGCTTAAAGGACAATCCAGAGAGTTAGTGCTGCGGCTTCGTGAATTTTTTGAAAAGGAAAGCCGTAATGACGGATTCCTTATACCAGTAACCCAAGTTAGAGACCGTGTTGCAGCAGCATTAGGTATTAGTGCTCCAACGGTGGCGAAAATCACTAAAGAAGCCTATGGTAGTAGTGGTATTGAACAGAACAAGCTATCTACGCCTAAGAAAAAACGTCAGCTCCGTAAAGTGACAGCAATTGACAGTTTTGATACTGATGCTATTCGTCGTCATATATACAATTATTACACAAGCAAAGAGATTCCTACTTTGAAAAAATTAGTAGCGTCTCTACGAAATTGTGGCTTGTTTCGTGGTCAAAAATCTTCTTTGTCAAAGGTGCTGCACCAAATCGGGTTCTTGTATAAGAAATCCGACAAAAGAAAAATTTTAATGGAACGTCGTGATATAGCCTTGTCTCGCTGTGAATTTTTAAGACAAGCGAAGAAAATAAAAGACTGGTCGAATGTCGTTTTCACAGATGAAACTTGGCTCAATGCCAATCATTCCAAACCAAAAGGTTGGACTGACGATACTGCTGCTTCTACTTCTGCAGTGCCAATGGGGAAAGGTGAACGCCTCATCATTTGCCATGCGGGAACTACAAAGGGATTTGTACCAGACGCTCTGTTAGCGTTCAAATAAAAAAAAACAGGAGACTATCATGAGGAGATGAATGCGGACGTGTATGAAAAGTGGTTCAGAGAAATGCTTACATCACTTGAAGAGCCATCAACAATATTTATTGATAATGCACCCTATCACTCTCGCCAAATTAATAAAATGCCAACACAGGCCAACAAAAAACACGAGATTATAAACTGGCTTCGTGATAATGGGGAAGATGTGGACGAATCCCTACTAAAAGTAGAATTACTTAAAATATTAAAAAGTAAAAAGCAGCCAAAACGATATGTCATCGACGAAATGGCAGCAGAATATGGGCATGTTGTAATCAGAATTCCTCCGTACCACTGTCAATATAATCCAATTGAAATGATCTGGGCAAAAGTCAAAGGACACGCCGCAAGAAACAATACAACTCCTCCTTTCACAGCAAATAAAATGCTTGAACTTTTAAAAAACGCATGTGCTAGTGTGACGCCTGAAAACTGGGCGAGTGTCGTCAACAAGACAAAAAATATAATATTGTTGTCTATTACAACAATTCAAAACTCAGTTGTCAGCTGACTTAACTGCAAATAAGTGTAATCGATTATTTGCGATTCATTAGTTTGCACCGAATACTTTTGATCCTGTCACTAGATGCGATAGAACGTAACTTTTTTTATAACGGAAATGAATTATCACTTAAATTTTATGAATATGAATATTTACGGCATATTAATGTATTTAGTGGGTAATAATTAAGATATATAAATATTATTGGGCACTTTATATATTTCTCTGTTCACTCGTTTCAAAGTTAATAATTGCGTATAATGAAACAGTTACGTCCTAAAGCATGTGTCAAAAGTAAAATAAATGGTTGGAACGAGTATAATTGTAATAAATAAACTAAAAGACGTTGCAGCCATAAGTCCTTCGTCAAACAATGGTATTGTACGGTTTATCCAGTATATAGATTACGGTTATTAGGTTTGTGGAGAAGTCTCCACCAGGGACACGAAAAAAGTATCGATACTTTTAGGTATCGAGTACTTGTCTTTCGGTATCGATACTTTTGTACTCGATACTTTCTATTGCATACTTTTACTCAATAAGTACTTTTAGGCAGGTATCGTATCGAACAAATTGTAGAAGGTATCCATGTTAAACTTGACCTTACGGCTCATGCTTATGGTAACGCCATCTAGTTAAAGCGTAACGAACCTTCTAAAAAGTGGCTCGACATTTTAATCCGAACACGGACAAATTCCTAAAAAAAAGCTCATCACAACCTAGATTCTAGAAAAACTTCTCAAACTCGATACTTTGGAGTATCGATACTTTTGATTCGATACTATATTGAGTACGATACTTTTTCTTCGATACTACTCATGAGTACAGTATCGATGTAGGTCATACCCACAATAATAGTTCGAGATTATTTTATAAATCAAAAACCGTTTAGTAAGAATAAGTAAGTCGCCTTTAACATTAATAATAATTTAACATCATGGCCGTCGAGTTTTCTTGCCGGCTCTTTATCAGTGTGGCCGCATTCCGATCCGGTGGTAGTATATCAGATTTGTTAGGTTTAAACTAATAAATTGTCCTAATAATTACTACAAATTTAATGTTTAATAATTACTAACTATAAACAATATAATTTTTATATAGAATCATTTTCTTCTTGTACTGGCTATAAATTTGTACCAAAAAATCGGCCAAAATTCAATAATTAATTTTTGTAGCGGGTAGATATAAATTTCTGTAATAACTATTGTTAAACGTGAGCCATCTTAGTCCGCCCGTGAACATGAACGCTGTAAAGTGTTCGAAACGTCGGGCAATCAACAATCAAATACAAACGCGATAAAATCCGTATATAATTTTACATACAAGTACTATACTATCATTTGAATTTATACAGTAGTTAAGATCTGACCTAAGGATGGTTAGATCGTGTATGCGTCTACCTGAACAGAGTAGAAATAGTATTGCTGTATGACGGGCAGTTTGAATAGAATTATTTATATCTATGGAATAATTAGCAATTAAAGAAACCAGCTCACTATTGTTTCAAATTGGAGAGTTGCTTGGTTTCGAAGTTTTCCTAGAACTCGGCCTCGGCGTTCATGGTCACTGCCACAGCGTTTATGGTCTCTGTCACAGCGTTTATGGACACTGTCACAGCGTTCATGGTCGCTATAAAGTGTTCGAAACGTTGGGCCAATCATAAATAAAATCAAAATAGTTAAAAGATTACAATTCCTAAAAGCAAAAGTTTATTAGCCGCTGGGATTAGCCAGTGGCTATTTAATAATCTGAAATAAATAGGACGGGTGTCCGCCGGCACAAACTAAAGCGCAAGTTTGTTATAAATATACAACTAGTTCTCTACATTTGAACTTAAATATTTTCCAATGGCAAAAACTGTTAAATAACCAAGTAGGTTTAATTTGAAAAACAAGAAAGGTTCTCATAAAATTCAGAGATTTTTTGAAAGTAATTAGTTACTTACCGCAATAAGTATTACTTATTAGGAATTACTGATTACCTACTTTAAATGATACAAAAAGCACAAAACGCTAATGAAGATATTTTGCTAGCGACATGTTCAGAAAACTGAACGGTGCGCAAAACAGCCTACTGGCGCCACTGTACCGAAAATATAGTCGAATTATTGAAAGAAATAATTTACCGTGTGGTGACGAAGACCAAGAATACAATTACCACCCCTTTTCTTATCTATGGATGTCATAAAAGACTACTTTTATATTATATACCTACCTTAACCTGTAAAATGCAAATAATTGCATTTTACAGTTTATAAGGTAGGTGTGTAAGGAAATGGAAAACACGAAACAAACCCTATACCAACCCGTCTGACCAGCGTGGTAAATTAGGTCAGTTTCCCTCCTGTTATGGAGGGGCTCGAAACCAGCAAACAACTCTTGAAGGAACTTACAAACTCCATAATTATATACTACTACTGATTGGCGTGTAGTAACGTAGAATACAATTAACCAACTCCGCTCCTGCCTGTGGATCGTGAAAGACGGCTAAGGGATATAATATGACCACTGAAGTCAAGGAACTCTGCACCGGTGGTCAGCCCAACGACGAAGGCGACGTGCTATACGGGTGGGTTACGGGTGTGCGTGCTTACGCCCCTCTGTCGCCCGAGACAGAGGGCACCGACTACGGTCGCACCCCCAAAAAGAAATAGTGATATAATATGCAAATAACATATCGAAGACAATGAAAGAATGAGAAGTCGACATAAAACCCGACGCCACCACGTCTGACCAACGTGGTATAGCGGGGCGATTTCCCTTCTAGTGAAAGAGGCTCGAGCCCAATAGTGGGACGTATAAAAGCTGAGATGATCACCGATTGCGTGTAGTGTTGTAGAAATGTAAAAAAATGTAGGCAATATTTTAAATTAAATATTCGATTAAAAATTGATATTTAATAGAAATGTAATTTTTTACCATCTTACCGCCAAGGTTATATACAGTAGAATCCGGATATAGCGACCTTTAAGGGAGCGGCGATACTATGTCGTACTAACCGGATGACGTACAAAACGGCAGGATTATTTCTTAAGTACATACCGAACTTACGAATACACATGTACACGTGTATTATAATTGAGAAAGTTTGTTTGGTTGCATTTGATTCACCGGCTTCTAATTGGTGTAATATTGCACTTTTTTCTTCAATTGTAAAACACTTTCGCTTCACAGAACTATTTTGTCGAGCTTTAAGAACTTTTCATAACAAGTGACCAACACTAATTGTGATTTACGCGCGCCAATAAGGAAAGGTGAAGCGCGCGGGGCGGGACGAAGTTGGAGCGGCGAAGTATTGGTGAGTAGGTTGTATAAACAAACCATTGCGCGTCGTTTTAACCGGGCGTATTATCATAAAAAATGGTCGCTATAAGCAAATGGTCGTTTAAACCGGAGGCGCTCTAAACGGTTATATTTTCTCAGTACCTAGCTATGAAATCTAACTTGAGTGAACATTATCGTTGTTAAAAACGGTTAGTCGTTATAAGCGAAGTCGATATATGAATTCTACTGTATATTATTACAGAATATAATATCATTCCCAGAAAAAGTAAGTCAATACGTGCGAAGCCAAGGGAGAAATATAGTAAATTATAGCATATAACACTGACCCACACAAGCAGTATAGCGACTATAAACCTCAAAAAAAAGATACCAATTTAATACTACTAATCGTTACTAAAAATACTACCAATCTTTACATTGCTCGTGGGTGTCGTAAAAGACGACTAAGAAATCGGCCATTTGTCGTATAAGCCTTTTATAAGGTCTTCGTCGAGCCGACCACTGAAGACAAGGAACTCCTGCACCGGTGGTCAGCCCCAATGACGAAGGCGACGTGCTATCGGGTGGGTTATGCGATTTGGCACAGTTGAAGTGCATAATGAGGAGACGTGCATAAAACTGAAGTTTCATATAATGATGGATTAGAAATACATTAAATTCATTAAAAAAGGCATTACGCACACTACCATTCAATCGCTACACACACACCAACACTTATACACTTTTGTTTACGGTTAAAATCTCTAGTCGAACTGAATGTTATACAATAATATAGTAAAGAGTAAAAACTGACTGATTATGATAGACTTAAATAGACTATTTATTATTCTTCCCACAAAAATATTGAGATTATAATTTATACAGAAGTTGCGGTTGCGGCCGAAATTGAGACTGAAGCCGAAACTCGGTTTCGGCCGTAAAAAGTAGTTTCGGTCGGACACTACTGAATACCTACAGTTCGATCTTGAACTCTTAGTCGGCTTAATAATTTCTGACGTTTATGCCACGATCTATATCTATAAAAATAAATTAAATTGAAGTGTCTGTTTCTAATTTCAAAATACTGGACTTTTTTCATGCTCCCACGGCTACTTGCACGACACCTATGCCTAAAATCCAGTTTTTTTTTTTTTTTTTGTGGGTGGGTCGCGGTCGGCGCGCCTCCGCACCACTCCGTCCGGGGCGACAGAGGGGCTTAAGCACGCAACTCCCGCAACCCACCCAAAAACCACGTCGCCTTCGTCATTGGGCCGACCACTGGAGCAGCGTTAACTTGTCGTCAGTGGTCAGCCCGACGGAATACCCCTTAATTGGGGTACCCTCCCATCGACCGACGTCCCCCCCACGGGGAGGACGTCGGTATCCAGTATAAAAATTTTTTGTCTGTCTGTCAGCCTGTCCGTTTGTTTGAGGTAATCTTATTACCAGGTACCTGTGTATATAAGGAGTAACTTGGACTATATTTTATCCCAGTATTCCAATGGGGACGGGAACTATGCGAGTAGACGGTAGGGCGACTGAAGCCGAAGTAAAGCTAGGGTGGGTTGCTAGTTTTAAATAAAATCTAATATTTTTGGCGTCTGTATTTGATTTCCCGACGTTTCGAACTCTTTTCACCGTTTATGATCATGGGAGGACTAAGATGTGTCACGTCCAACAAAGTCATCGTTATTACAGAGATTTAGTCGGTAGGTATAATACTTAGTTAGATCTTAGTCGGCTTTTACAACACCCACGTGCTGTGTTAAACTTATTAATAATCGTCCCGACAGTCGATACCAGGCGTAGGTGAAATAAAACAGCCAGAGATAACTTGACCTATTTAATTCAACTGACCCAATAAATAAATAAAGATCGCTGGGAAATTTGTTTACTTACTGAGGACTGATTTAATTATAAAAGCTCATAAACATGTAGCCTTTTGATACAAAACATAATATTAATTATTTGAATAGAATAGCGACAAAGTTAATTATGTGGAAGTAATTTTATTTTGTTAGCTTTTCATCTCAACCCATTTGCCTCATACTACTGAAGTCAGGCCCACGCCACTATGGGGGGGGAAATTGACCTACTATACCACGCTCGTGACCATAACACGTCTGTGTTGGTATAGGGTTATGTTTCGAGTTTTCCTTCTCTTGTATATATTTTATATGCAAATTATGTCACTTACTCGTCTTTTACGACACCCATAGATAAGAGAGGGGTGATTAATTGTATTCTTACTCCGTCACCACACGGCATATTATTGTTAATTTTATTAAATGTGATGACGGAGTAAGAATACATTTCACCTCCCCTGGTGGATGTCATAAAAGACTACTAAGGAATTTACTATATGCAGATAATATCTATGCCAGAGAAGAGAACTGGAAATAAAAACCATCATCATCATCTTCACTCATATAAATCCTACTGTTGAGCTCCAGCCTCTACCATCCATCCATCCATCCAGCAGCCTACAAATGTCCACTGCTGAACATAGGCCTCCCCACGAGAATGCTACTCGGAACGGTTCTGTGTCACTTGTATCCAACAGTTCCCTGCAGCTAGTAGTGATATCCTATGCTGCGTTGTCCGAATCGTGGTCGCCACTCGAGAACCTTTCTGCCCAAACGGTTGTCGGTTCGACGAGCGATGTAACCTGCCCATTGTCATTTCAACGTGCTAATTCTGCGGGCTATGTCGCTTATACCCATTCTTCTACGGATTGCCGTATGCCGGTTTTTATCACGTAGAGAAATACCAAGCATAGCCCTCTTCATAGCATGTTGAGCGACTTTGAGCCTTTTTATGAGGCCGACATTTAGAGACCACGTTTCAGTGTCGTAAGTCATCGCTGGTAATAATACCACACTATATAGTTATAAAGCTTTATTTTCAGACACTGCGTAATATTTGACGAGAAGATCCTCTTAAGTTTCCCTCCTCCTCTCCTCTTAAGATTCGTCGGCTGACCTCTTTCTCCTCCATAAGACCCCTCTATAATAGAAGGGAAATCTATATAATCAGGCATATTACACGCTTCTTACTAATGTTATTACTGAGATCTTATAGAATAGAAAGCTACATGATATTTTTTTTTATTGCCGATGGTGGCAAACGAGCAGGCAGCACACCTGATGGTAAGTGACGCTGCCGCACATAGACCTTTGCAATACCAGGGGCACAGCCAAGCCGTTGCCTACCGTGAAGAAAAAGCTCTTCTTAAACCTCGTTTAAAGAAGGACATGTCATAGCGCTCGGGAAACACAGCAGCAGGAAGTTCATTCCAGAGCCTGCACGTACGTGGGAAAAATGATCGCTGCAAACGTACAGTTGAAGACCATATCGTTTCCAGGTGAAATGGATGAACCCTGCTGCGGTATCGAGTGGTACGTTGGTAAAACGGTGACGGTGGTACCAAGTCAAACAGTTCCTCGGAGCACTCCCCGTGAAAAAGTCGGTAGAATACACAGAGTGACTCAAAGTCTCTCCGCCGCTTCAGCGACTCCAATCCGTCCGTGAGATTGGGATCCCCGACGATTCGAACAGCACGCCTTTGGAGGGAGTCAAGTGGGTCTAGCTGATATTTGGGCGCGCCTGCCCAGAGATGTGAGCAGTACTCCACATGAGGACGAACTTGCGCTTTGTACAGTACAAGACGCTGTCTCGGTGTGAAGTACCGCCTGGCTCTGTTCAGGACGCCGAACTTATAAATATAAATGAATAAATATATACATATAATGATATAAATGCTTAAACAATATAACCGAATCCGCCTGCTAAGCATGGCGATTATGGCCTAATCTCTTCATTCGTTTAGCAGTAGACGCCGAAAATCTAAATGAAAATTTGAAATGGCATACCCATTACAGCAAAAAATTATCAAGAACTTTAACATTCCACATCTATGCAAATAACGTCTATCTGTAAACAGAACTTTAATAGAGTCCAATGCCTGGTTGTACTGAACTTTAGCTGGAACTGAATTAATTAGATAAGTTTGAATAATTAAGGACCTGTAATTTTACTAGCGATTGATCGAAATAACTTTAGCTTACAAATGATTACGTTGGCTAAAGGAGGATGCTCTGATAGCATTTTTTTTTAATGTGAACCTTATTACACTGATTTGTAATGTGTTATAAAAGAACACTGTATCACATTATGATCGGAGTATTTTGATAAAAGATCTCTTGCAAAAGGTATATGGTACAAGACCATTCAACTGTACATATTCCACTTGCCTTAGTTCGATCAATGCACTATGGGTAGATATTGTGATATTGTTACAGGCTTAAAGCTTCGCTCCGATCACATTCCACTAAACAAGTTCGCTTTTATGATGGGCAAAGTCACTACTCCTAATTGTAGTGATAGTGGCGTGTTAGGGGACTTATACCACATATTGGGGGAGTGTGTGCGGAACGAGAGGCTTAGAGTAGTATCGGTAGATAAAAATTTATGGGACATGGGCTGGTGTGGCGTTTTTGATTTACCTGCGTCCTCGGAGCCCAAATAGAGTACAAAATTGCAAAGATGGGTATAAGAAACCGTACATTCCCGTCAAATTGATTATTTTATATATTATTAATTTTAGAATATTTTGTTTTATTTGTTATTCTTACGGGGAATACATGTTCAAATGAATGGAAAGGTCCATCCATTCCCTTAAATAAAGAGAAACAAAACAACTATAACGTGTAGCAATCCCTGAATGATTCTGGCTAAACATTGAAAAGTAGTGATGTCCTCAAGGAGAACAATGACCGATGTTCATATATCAATTGCGCAAATCCACGATTAGTAGGCAAATTCTTCGCCTTCAGTTGGTCAGCATGATGAACTAAGCTTCTTAATTATGAACTACGACTAAGACTTGAAATGGGACTTCAAAATTGATTATGTATTAGGTAGATATATTAAAATATCTTAAATTAAAAGACATTCATATTATTTTTAATAAATTGTTCTGTAAAACTAAAGACAAGACGATGGCTGGAAGAATTAAGCTTTGATTTTAACATGTGCGAGGCGTCCCATTACAGAATTACTTAATTAATTAAACAGCACAATTATTTAATATTAGACCTTTGCCTACTGTATAAAATTAAAATGATATAACTAATATTCGCATCTTATTTTGAATAATAATTTTTGCGTAACTATTTATTTAAAATTTGTCGAAAACGTTTCTAACGGTTTGGAATAAAATTTGTTTGTAAGTATATAACGTACGGTTTCTTAAACGTTTAGGTTTTCTCTGAAAAACGTAATATTAAACCGATAAAATTATAACGTGGCACCACAGAAATCTATTTATTAACACGTAAAGAACTTTGTACCCCTTTTTACAAAAATCATGCTGATGTACATGTATGAAATTTGGCGCAGTTGAAGAATATATTGAGAAGTGCAGAAAACTAATATTTGGTATAATAATGGATTTGAAATACATTAAATTCATTAAAAAAAGGCGTTACGACAATACTTGCCGAAACAACCATGCCCCGACAAGACCTGCACTAATCGGAAGGAGAGGACCCCGTGCTGCCTACCCAACCACTCCATCAGCCCCGGCTGGAAAGCTTCGGTGATCCGAACACTGAATCGAGGGCCTTCCAGCCGGACTGCCCAACGGGCAATGACTCTTAGTCTTTCACGACACCTACGAGCAATGTAAGCGTTAATAGTATTTGTAAATGACACCACACAAAATTCAGAGAGAAAAGATATCACGAATAAAACACGCTGAATTCTATCGCCCAAATACCAGTTAATAAATTGGATATGCGAAAGATCTAAAGTTACATACATAATTGTTCCCTAACAACCCTCATTCACGCCTCACAAATCATATTCAACATTTATATCCCTTATGGTCTCATAAAGTAATAACTGTAATCCGTAACGTTTGTAAAAGTGAAATGATTTATTACAACCTAATGCCTATATTAATGTTTTCTGTCATAATTTTTATATGAAAAATCTTACAGCGCAATTTGGGGCGACGCGCGACGCTATTGTATGTCGCATCACGATAATCGTGAAGCAATTTGTTTGATAGGAGAGAGCTCTCTCCATCAAGTAACGAGGACGTATTGTGTAAGCGTGTAACTTCAGAGTGAAATATCAAACTGCGTGTGCAATACGCTTTAATCTGTCATTTCTATAAATATGTAACACAGTAAATAGATAGTAGTACCTAGAGTAATAGATAGTAGTACCTAAGTACCTAGATAGATATATTTAATAGTAATTTAAAATTTCACAGATTAAAACATTCATAGATTATTTGAGAAATCGTAACGAATTACGATACATGTAACTAATGTTTCTTTTGACCCGTTAAGCAAAAATGATAAGAATAGATTTTTACGATGTGCGCGCACACCATCACGAAAAACCGACACCCTGAAGTTAGCCAGTCAACATTTTTAATGATGCGCGCGCACACGGTCACGAATGTCAACTAGATAATTGTCGTTATAATAAAACTTCCAATGTATTAAATACCTTTTTTTTCTATAATTATTAGTACCGTTTTTTCAACAAACGTAGGATAAAGCATAAGGTAAAGTTACAGGACCGGTTTATCCATAAGGCGGACTAGGCAACTGTCTAGGGCCCCGAGCATACACCAAGAAGAAAAACATTTCAAGAAGCAATTTTTTTTTTATTTGTATATTTCCTCAATTTCGTACCACTCGACATCATAGCAGGGTTCATCCATTTTACCTGGAAACGTTATAGTCTTCAACTGTACGTTTTCAGCAATCATTTCTCCCACGTACGTGCAAACTCTGTAATGAACTACCTGCTGCTGTGTTACCCGAGCGCAATGACATGTCGTTCTTTAAACGAGGTTTAAGAAGAGTATTTTCTTCATGGTAGACAACGGCCTGGCTGTGGCCCTGGTATTGCAAAGGTCCATGAGCAGCAGTATCACTTACCATAAGGTGTGCTGCTCGCTCGTTTGCCAGCGCTAGCAATAAAAAAAATATTATTCCCTTTTTATTGCTGTTGGTGGCAAAAGAGAAACCAGCACACTTGTTGGTAAGTGATACTGCTGCTCATGGACCTTGAACTATGGACCCGGGAATTGCATTGTCTAGGAGCCCTGATAGGGTCAAGCCGGCCCTACGTACATAAGTACACACACACTTTTTTTATCAGTACAGGGCGCTTGCAGAAATACCTAGATGAAAATTAGAACTTAGGTATATTTATAAAAACCCATAAAACTGTTACCAAAACCTTTGCAATATGTACTTACGATGTATTTTTCTTATGATTAACCCCAAGTAATGGGAATAAAAAAATGTCCAGCACGTACTGATATTATATACGATGCAATATTCCACATTCAGTATCTCGAAGAAAACTGTGACTCATTTGCAATGATAATTCAACCAACAATATGTTAGACATTTGAATTCTTTTGAATATAAAGAGATGTTTATATTATGCTCCATAGAATTATTCAACATTACATCAGGGTAATTTATTTTTATTTTCATTTTCAGTAATGTTCTCTTTTCTCTTATCTTGTTGTCTAAAATTAATATTTTATGCTTCTAATGGCGAGGTTAATATGAAAAAAATCTTTTTAACCCCCTATACAAATGAGGCGTGTTATAAGTTTGACTCTAATGCCTGTCTATGTATTTGTATGTGGCATCGTAACTCTCGAACGGATAGACCAATTTCCTTGCGAGTCTTTTTCGTAAAAGAGGAAGTTGCGGTGATTCTTAGCTATGTTTGGTACAAATCAAGCCAGCAATTTGAAAAGTCAGCCTTTTCCAAAATGAATTAAGAGAATTTTCGGAATAAAATGGAATCTTTTTTTTTTTTTTTTTTTTGGGTGGGTCGCGGTCAGCGCGCCTCCGCACCACTCCGTCCGGGGCGACAGAGGGGCTTAAGCACGCAACTCCCGCAACCCACCCGAAAACCACCTCGCCTTCGTCATTGGGCCGACATTCCGCGCTTGTCCGTCTCTTGGTACGCTTGCGTGCCGCTCCGCGCTCTCTCGATCTCACGTACGCTCCCGATTACGTCACACGTGCGCTCACGTACGCTGACGATTGTTCGCGCGCTTTTTAACGGACGAGCCAGTGGCAGTGCAAAACCGCCTCTTTCGAGGCGAACTATTGGACTGCTCACGAATATTACTAACTGCCTGCGTTCAAAGCAAGGTCAGGTAGTAATATTTGTTTCTGTCTAGTAGATAAAAGTCAAAGTGGCCCCTTAAGGGCAAAACCAAGTTTCTCTTGGTCCCCGGTTGAAACCTAACGGTGTCAACAAAGCCGGGTGAGGCGAAGCCCCGAATCGCCTGCCGAGCCCCTTAAGGGCGAGGCGCTTCTTCGGACGGGGTCGGACCAGTAGGCCTTGGGGGTGACCCCTAGTCTACCCCGACTATCACCTTTCCCACCCTTCCACCTCCTTCTCCTATTCCTGAGTGCGTAGCTTGGGAGTGCCGGCCCTCACAGGCCGAATACCTCTCCGCCACTCGGGCAGCTAGGGCCCCTCTCGCACAATAAGATCGGCGAAGGGTTAATCACAGCTTAGGGAACACCTAGTTTTCTAAGTACATCCTCCTGACCTAACCCGGTTGGGAGGGAACACAAATACACATCCCCGGGTTTTCCCCCTGGGGAGTAGGCAAATATTTTTTAACGCGCAGGAATAAATCACCTCCCACCATGGCTCTTCCAGCCATTAATTTCGACATGCTCCTCGCCGACGAGGAAATTTACACCCTTTTGAAAAAACGGTTCGGGAATATGATTCCCGACCGCCCCGCGATCGCGAACACCGAGCCCGTATCCGGGCCGGTGCATTCTGACTCCCCCGCCTCCCCGGAAGAGGAACAAACCCCGTCCATCGAAATGGAAACTGAAGAAGCGACCGACGATGAGAACGCCGATACGGCGTCGTCGTCCGCCAGTTCCGAGTCCGAGTCCACCTCGGCGGACTCCGATTACACAGTGGTCAGCTCCCGTAAAAGGGGGCGTAAGAACCAGAAAAAGGCGCGAAAGGCCGCCAAACTTGACGAGGTGAGCACCTCTGCCGCCAATGACGTCACTCCCCCCACCCCGACACCAAAGCCACAGGCCGCTGTACAGCAGCCCCCGGCTAAGGTCTACAAACCCCCCACCCCGCTTCCCCTTGTCATTAGAAACAAGGAGAAGTGGATGCCCGTCTCGGCTTGGTGTAACACCAACCGAGTACTATACCGTACGGCCCGTTCAACGGCCGAAGGTATAAAGGTGCAGTTGTCCACATCGGACGACCACCGCAAACTTACGGCTATGTTACGTAGCCAGAACATCCCGTACCACACCTTCACCCTCCCCGAGGAACGAAAACTTCGCGTAGTTATACGCAACGTTCCGGTCGAGTTAGGTACCGACCTGGTCAAGGAGGACCTATCTCAACAAGGACTACCGGTGATCGAGGTGCACCGGATGATCCGCGGACACACAAGACAACCGTTCGACCTTATAATGGTCGTCCTTGACCTCTCTCAGAAGGGCAAGGACATTTTCAACATCACCACGGTGTGCGGCCTCTCCGGCATCGTGGTAGAACCCCCGCGCCGGAATGGCATGCTATCGCAATGCCACCGGTGCCAGCTATATGGCCACTCAGCGCGCAACTGCCACGCGCGGCCCAGGTGCGTAAAGTGCCTGGAGGACCACGCTACGGCGGACTGCGCTAGGCCTAAAGCCAACGACCCCACAAAAAGTACCACACCACCATCGTACTATGCGGGCAAGTGGGACACCCCGCAAACTACCGTGGCTGCCCACGCGCACCACGGCCGGTTATGAGGAGGCCACCACCACCCCCACCACAAAGGT
This sequence comes from Lymantria dispar, assembly GCA_032191425.1. Taxonomy (NCBI): domain Eukaryota; kingdom Metazoa; phylum Arthropoda; class Insecta; order Lepidoptera; family Erebidae; genus Lymantria; species Lymantria dispar. The sequence continues at coordinate 20,392,010 of CM063452.1, read as the reverse complement.
ACCTTCCGGCACCTAAACCCACACGCAACCCGTGGGTTAACTCGCAAAGCAGGGCGGAATACCCCCCCCCCCTGCCCACCAAATTAGCCACCCCGCCGGTACCCGCGATCGCGACACCGTCGGCAAAGGCCGGAAATAATAATAGTTTATACAAACCGCCAACCGTTGGGCAAAAACTGCCACCCGCGGGCCTTCCTAAGCCTCCTCAAGGCAATCAAGTGCACACACACGCGCCAACCGCTAGCGGTCTAGACCCGGATCTAGACCTAGTGGCCAGATTCGCGCAAATAAACATTTCAGAAATACGCGTAATCGCAGCAGAACTGCGAAAAAATGAAGGCAATAGCCTCGCGTTACTTAACGTCGCCATGAGGTTCTCACCCGTTCTAGAGAGCCTCGGTTCCTTCAGAGCCTAAATAATGGATAGGTACACACCAGGCAGAGTCAAAACACGATCACTCCGCGTAGGGTTTTTCAACGCGAACGGTCTCGCTCGCCAGAGAGACGAAATAAGTACATTTCTACAAGACCAGCAGCTTGACCTTTTACTAGTCCAAGAGACTTTTCTTAAACCCTATTCAAGAGACCCTAAAATTGCAAACTACAATCTAGTGCGCAACGATAGGGTCGGCTCTCCCCTAGGCGGGACTCTCATTTATTATAAAAGGTCACTGCACTGCACACCCCTAGATCCCCCCGCCATGACGTACATTGAAGCCTCGGTCTGTCGGTTGGCCCTTACCGGTCACCAACCACTGATCATAGCATCAGTATACCTCTCCCCTCCTAATGGGGACCCACCAAAAGAGTTGCTTGAGAGTGATCTCCAAGCCCTCTTAAAACTCGGCGACGCCGTCATCATCGCAGGCGATCTAAACGCCAAAAGTAAGTCGTGGAATAGCCACACCAACAACCGCAGGGGACTGGCCCTCGAGACTTACGCAGATCGGCTCGGGTTCGACATCATAGCCCCAATGGAGCCGACTCACTTCCCTTACACAGTCGAGCACAGGCCCGACGTATTAGATATAGCCCTATTAAAGAACATAAACCTACGTTTATGTCTAATAGAGGTAATTCACGAGCTTAACTCGGATCACCGCCCGGTGGTCATAGACTTCGCCCCCCGATACGGCCCCTCAGGCCTCACCCCCCCCACTGAAAAAATGTGCACAGACTGGGAGCGACTGAAGGCAAAACTCCAGTCTCCCTCCTCGTCGGCTCATCTTGACAGTGTATGTAATACATTAAATAACAAAGAGGACATCGAATCCGCGATCGACGCCCTCACCGGTCACGTACAATCGTTAGTTAACGATCGTTAGTTAACGATTGTTCACGGAGAGTGCCCGACACGAGCAATCGTAGAAGGTGCTTACCCGCTGACGTCCGCGACCTACTGAGGCGTAAGAACGCAGACGTGCCACGGGTGGCTCATGGGGCCGCGCACCGCCACTCCGTCACTCCGGACGGAAAGAGAAAACATTAATTGCAAAAAAAAACCGACTTCAACGTAGATATTTTTTTAGATTTTTGTTGATTTTTCAAAAACCGCTTATCCGATTTCGATAAAATTTCCACCACTTTCCAACGAAAAAAGAATCGTCAAAATCGGTTGATAAACGACGAAATTATCCGCGAATAAATATAAAAAAAAACGTATATACGGTCGAATTGAGAAACCTCCTCCTTTTTTGAAGTCGGTTAAAAAGGGATACAATATGTATATAAAGTCTATTCAAGAGGAGGAAAACTCAAAATAAAATCCTATACCAACCCGTCTGACCAGCGTGGTATACTAGATCAATATCCTTCGTACAATGGAGGAGGTTCGAGCCCAACAGGGGGACATATACGAGCCGAGATGATGATGCATCCAACATAAGCCATCATTCTTAAACTTTTGACGTCAAATATAATATTAATATCTACATAGTCACTTAGTTACATGAACCTATATTAATTATACTGTTATTTATCACCACCTTTCCGCTTTAGGTACATAAACGTATTGACAAAACGTGTTACACCAATCATGTCTATAAATATGAACTCTGAGATAAAAGAATATTACGTAGCTACCAACCTATTTGAAAATGTATTTCATAAAGAAATAAAATAAATATCGACTAAATAAATGACGTGGAAGTCTTAAGCAGCTAACTCTAGTGTGCCGTGGCTTCGATTTCCAAGTAAAACAATTCTTTGTGCGATTCATAAATGCTTGCTCTGAGTCTACAGTCCTAGAATATAAATATACCAGCCTTATATACACACATTCGATAGTATGCAGGTAATGCATAACCTGAATATTTAATGTTAAGTGGCATCAAATAACCTGCAATATTACTTGAAGATCGGTCGTAGGTTGCGTTTATGATTAGAAGTAATCTGTCGAACTCAGTTTATGTGGCGTGTACCACCGTCCGTCCGTCGGCGCATGATCGGTGTTCTCGCGGCACTCGCCCGGCGGCAGTACCTCCATCGTCCTCGCGTTTATAACACGTTTCATGTTTTTCAATCACATTTCTAAGAACTCTGTAATCATGACTGACTTTACCCCTAAAAATAGGCGCGGGTGCCTCGAAAATAACTAAAGGGCGACAACCCTTCGTTCGTAAATTATGAGCCCTTATCCTCGCCATTGAAGTTTTGTAATCTGATTTATAGTGTTACTATTTATTTGAATTTTATTAAAACAAAAACTCTTTTGCCGAGAAATATTTAAAATCTGTGGCAAAGTTACAATATAGAAATAAAATAAATCACTGTAGTCAAGATGAGGGACGACACTGAAGGATCTTTGGAAGAACGCGTGGCCGCCTTCAAGAGTGATCCAGAGAAACTTCGCCAAGCCAATGAATTTATAGATCAACTTATACAGCAAGCAAGGAAAGTGGCGGAACTAAAACATAAAGAGAATGAGCGAAGTAAATTCGTAAGTATCAATGTATATTTATCCCCGTAAGGAAAAAACAATAAATGGAAATTGATAGGGCGGTAAGTGTTTAAAGTGGTGTAGTGCAACAATGGCTTCTTCTAAAATAGCAATGCTGATCATAACTTGAGATATCAAAACACTTCACTTAATGCAACCTACTTTTGCATGCACATATCTATATTTTGTTATGGCGACGCTTTCTTCATTTAGATAACGGAGAATAATGACATTTTAACAACACTCTCATTGAGAATTTAATATGTAATTATTTATATGTTAATAACGCATTACCGTACATAGTTAAATTGTACTGACACTTTATGCAAAGTTGAAGAGTTGGAGATTGTTATCTGACCGACCTTATCATTCATTTGATCCATGTTATGAAGATAATGTGGTATTGGTAAAACTGTATTGATGCTTATGAGATTATTGTACCCAATCGACTTATGGTTTTATCTGATAAAGAGAAATTTGAAGTAGCTATATGCAATGAATTGGTGATTGATCGATTAGAATAAGGGCGACATTTTACTTTGCAACTTTTGGCACGACACCGATCGAAATTGGGAATGTTGAAAGAGTTCCATTATTGATTTAATTCTACAAAATTTGTATCCTACTTAATTGTCTTTGTGCATTTCAGCTTTCGCTACCTATATGTAGATTTAAAATAAGAATAAAATTAATCAATGAATACAAAATACTAAGATTTCTTGATGGTTCTGTCGTTATCACAAATATATATCAGCGTACATGAACGGGAATTTTCTCACAGCTTGCGTGATTTATACTAATAGGTTCATAGGTATCTACCGACTCGTAGCAATTATTTTAACATTAGCACATTATTTCTTATACAGGTTGCTTTAGATACTTGTAGAATCACATTTCATTGATAAATTCCAAATAAAATCCATCGTTATGTGCAAAAAAACGAATTATTATTACTAGATTATTTATGAATTGCAAGCTTGTTCACATATAATTAAACACAATTGTAACACAACTCATATTTATTAAATCTAAACTCTTTGTTTCAGGAATCACAAGATCCTGGATCTGGTAAGTTATAATATATTTTTCTTTCTTTTTTTTCTAATTTAGCTTGTTTTATTAGCATTTTAATCGAAAGACTCTTCAATGGTCGACTACTAAAATAAGTAGCCCATTCTTTAGAAGATAACTATTGTGGTTAGAAACTACAGGAAAATTTTATGTTCGTTACATTGTGATACATAAAAATTTAAAAAAAATCGAGTAAGTATTACTCTTATCTCATCTCGGCACATACGCGTCCCGCTGCTAATAGGAAAGAAAAATAGGAGGGATATTGACATCTGACTACGCTGGTCAGATGGCTTGGTATAGGGTTTTATTTGGAAGTTTTCCTTATCTTTCTTAGACGTTATATACATAATATTGTATCCCTTAGTCGTCTTTTACGACAACCACGGGCAAGATGGAGCAGTGAATTGTATTCTTACTTCATCACGATAAAGTATTACTCATTAAAGCGATTTTCTAGAAGGATATGCTGCTTATTGTTTATTCATAGTGTATTAATCACAATACAATCACGCAATCAATAAGTCTTTAGTCTGCAATTATTCCTAACAAACTCATATTTCTCATTTATAAAATAAAAGTAAACCTACGACTATAATCTAATAGTTGTTTACAAATTAACCCTGATATTTTTAATGAGCTATATTAGGTTAAGTAGTCTTACCGTCATAGAGGAAAATAAACGTTACCTTCGCATTGTAATAAGTCACGCAATGCAGAAGCAAGGCAAACATTCGAGACGTGATTGTGACAATTCTGATATATTTATATTCTGATTGCGATTATCGCCTTACCAAAAATGTCAAACATTTTTCCAACCCATATTTAATAACGTTGAAAGGTGATAATTAATTATATACATTTTTTTCAGTTATACATTAAAAGTTATAAATATATTTGATGTAAATAGAGAGCTAGCGATCCGTTAATGGTGGTTATTTTTTTTCATCCATTCAACCATCAGACTATCGACGACCACTGTGGAACAAAGGCCTCCTCTCGTGAGGGGATAACGTCACTTGGCAGGCGGGTTGGCGATCACAGTTAGTGTGTGTACCCTGAAGAACATTGCCACCAACTCCGCTGTTACATTTTTAACCGAGAACGACATATCGTATTGTTAGCTCGTCATCGCATGGGAAGTCGTTCTAATCGTCGTGATCTGAACTATATTTCCAAAGTTTTAAAAAATTTGCTACGAGAAGTGGAAATGCGATCTTCTTTGCGTTATTATCTCAAAATATACTTTCTTTCTGCAAAAAAAAATGTTTTACTGCACAAAATACGAATTAAACTCGTTCGGCATCAACATCAACGGCGAATACATCACTCACCTTCCATTTGCTGACGATATCGTAGTCATGGCAAAATCCATGAAGGACCTTGGAACTATGTTCATTGACCTCAGCAGTTTCTCAACTAGTGGGTCTACAAATGAGCATAGACAAGACGAAAGTCATGTCTAATGCTCATGCCATTCCCGTGCCGGTCTTAGTTGGGAATGCGGTTCTTGAAGTTGTCGATCACTATGTTTACCTAGGACAAGCAGTCGCTTGTCCTAGGTAATCCAATTCCGAGAAAGAAGTCAACCGACGAATCCAACTCGGTTGGCCAGCATTCGGGAAACTTAAGAGGATCTTCTCGTCCAATATTCCATAGTGTCTGAAGACAAAGGTTTATAACCAGTGTGTGTTACCAGTGATGACTTACGGCACTGAAACGTGATCTCTAAATATCGGTCTCATAAAAAGGCTCAAAATCGCTCAACGTGCTATGGAGAGGGCTATGCTCGGTAATACTCGGTATTTCTCTTCGTGATAAAATCCGGAACATGGAAATCCGTGAAAGAACGGATGTAACCGACATAGCCCGCAGAATTAGCACTTTGAAATGGCAATGGGTAGACTACATCGCTCGTTGCACCTACAACCATTGGAGAGGAAAGGTTTCTGTCTCTCTAGTGGCGACCACAAATCGGACGACGTAGCGTAGGACGACCCCCTACTAGGTGGACTGACGACATTTTCAAAGTCGCAGGGAACCGTTGGTTGTAAGTGGCACAGGACCGTTGCGAGTGGCATTCTCGTGGGGAGGCCTATGTCCAGCAGTGGACGTCTATAGGCAGATGGATGGAAAAGTCGCTAAGGTGTTTTCTCAGACCGTATTGCCATTTTGTAATAAAAAAAGCAAAGATCTAAGTATGTGAAGTCATCATCATCATCACAGCTGATATATGTCCCACTACTTGGCTTCTCCACATTGGGAGGGAAATTGACCTAATATACCACCCTGGTCAGATGTGTTGGTATAAGATTTTATTTTGAGTTTTCTTTCTCTTGCATAAATGTTACCTGTATATTCTAATCCCCTAGTTGTCTTTTACGGCACCGAAAGAAAGTGCAAGAAAGCGGATGGTGGATTGTATTGTACACTGTATTCTTACTTCACCATTACATGGAAAGATAAATAATTATATAAAAAATATACAGGGCTGTACGTTATACATTACGGCGCCCGCGGCTGTTTGAACGCGGTGTGACCTCACCATAACCTATCACCAAAACAAAAAAGGGTTCATGGGGCTCCAAAATACTTAACAATACAAAGTTGGCTTTCAATAAATGTCTATTCAACACCCACTGCTGACATTGACGAAGGTTAAGTAGATATTACGTCTATTAATTTATTGTATATCCCTGATTTTAATTATGTCAACAGCTAATGATCTAATATACAAGTTAAATGCAATTAGATAACTTTCCGTGTGATTCCGGAGTAAGAATATAATTCGCCACCCCCGTTGCCTGAGCTTGGACGTCATAAAAGACCACTAAGGAATATACATATTATGTATATCAAATCTATGCAAGAAAAGGCAAACCCCGAAATAAAATCCTATACCAACTCTTCTGACCAGCGTGGTATACTAGGTCAAATTTCTTCCCATTGTGATGGAGGCTCAAACCTAGAAATGGGACGTACATGAGCTAAGATAGTTATGAGATAACTTCTGGAAAAGTCTTTAAAAGCCATAATTTTATATCATTTGAATTCTTTTTAGATTAGTTTATAAAAGTTATTTAATATCTATATTACCTTTATTAAGCTCTTTGAACGCGTCAAACTCTGCAAATAACTTTCACAGACCTCTTTGTAAATATATAGGTGTCCGACCCTTTAAGCCAGGGATTGTTTATGCAATGAACCTCGGAGTAATCTGACGAATCATCTGTGATATGGGCTTTAATCTGTCAATTGATGATATTTTATGTATGAAATACATATAACCTATTTAAGAGATATTTATAAAAATATGGGGGCACGAAGTTCGCTGTGTCTGCAAGTTTATATATCTAGCTAGTTTAAGTATATATGTATATTACAGATTTACGTATACAATGGCAACATTACACAGATTCAAGCAAATTCCTCAGATAATTTTACAGGTCACAATTAACTTAATTACTCACAAAATAAGAGGAGTAAATACGACAAACAAAGCCAGCAGTTATTTTTTTCATTTTGGGCGGGCCATAGGCAGCTCACACGCCATCCATTGCGTCCGGGGCGACACAAAGGTGGCGCAGTCCCGTAACGCAAAGAGCAGTACAACAGAACGAAATCTCGAAATAAAACCTCATGTCAACCTATGTTCTCACGGAAGGAGGCGGCGGATCGTGCGCGAGAGGCGAGCTCTTCGGCGACATGTTCCGCCGCTGGCGACTCGGGCGGCGAAGGCGCGAGTACCTGCGCCTGATGCCGCCCTAGCCGAGGCCGCGGGTGACCGAACCGGGGAATTTAGTCTGTCACCCGCAGAGAGGTTGACCGCGCGACGGCGACCGACGTCCCGGGACGGGGACGTCGAGAGGTGAGGGTATCCGAAAGGGTATTCCGTCGGGCCGACCACTAACGACAAGTCACCCTGCTCTGGTGGTCGGCCCGAAGACGAAGGTGACGTGGATACGGGTGGGTTATGGGCCCGCTCGACGTCCTTTCGTCGCCCCGGACGGAATGGACCGCGTGTGTGCTTACCATAGCCCACCCATAAAAAAGGCATCTCATGTTTTTTTTTTTTTTTTATTGCCAACGGTGGCAAACGAGCAAGCAGCACACCTGATGGTAAGTAAAACTGCTGCACATGGACCTTTGCAATACCAGGGGCACAGCTAGGCCGCTGCCTACCGTAAAGGAAATACTCTTCTTAAACCTCGTTTAAAGAAGGACATGTCATAGCGCTCGGAAAACACAGCAGCAGGTAGTTCATTCCAGAGCTTGCACGTACGTGGGAGAAATGATCGCTGGAAACGTACAGTTGAAGACCATAACGTTTCCAGGTGAAATGGATGAACCCTGCTGCGATGTCGAGCGGTACGTTGGTAGAATGGTGACGGTGGTACCAAGTCAAACAGTTCCTTGGAGCATTCCCCGTGAAAGATTTGGTAGAGTACACAGAGTGACCCAAAGTCTCTCCGCTGCTCCAGCGACTCCAATCTGTCCGTAAGATTGGGATCCCCGACGATTCGAACAGCCCGTCTTTGCAGGGAGTCAAGTGGGTCTAGCTAATATTTGGGCGCACCTGCCCAGAGATGTGACTCCACATGAGGACGAACTTGTGCTTTGTATAGTACAAGACGCTGTCTCGGTGTGAAGTACCGCCTGGCTCTGTTCAGGACGCCCAACTTTTTGCTTGCCAATTTGGCATTTGGAGGACCAAATGACTCCCAAACTGGACTTTGCTCGATATTTTGACGCCGAGAATCCCAATACTCTCAGAAATTGGGAGAGTTACTCCTTGGAACTGAGGCGCCATGACAAACGGGTCTTTCTTTGCAGTGAACGCGCAAACTTGTGTCTTTGTGGGGTTGAACTGGACTAGGTTCTGTTCACCCCATTCCGAGGCCCGCCCCAGAGAGCGCTCGACTTCAGACACAAGTTGAACCCTTCTTTCCTGAGTACTCCGAGGGATATTCCGTTGCTCAGTGTACCGCTCATCACCCGTACTGTCATCCGCATAGCAATGCATACTCTCGATAGAGAGCATGTCATTGATATGCAGGATAAACAACGTCGGGGAGAGCACCGAGCCTTGTGATACACCAGCATTAATGGTCATGGTATCGGAGCAGGAGCCATCTACGACGACTTTTATCCTCCGACCATCCAAAAAGCTGGCAATCCAATTACAGAGTCCCTCAGGGATTCCGTAAGATGGTAGCTTCGATAGAAGTGCCCTGTGCCAGACCCTATCGAACGCCTATGCGATATCTAGGCTGAACGCCAGCGCCTCACACTTGCCCTCCAAGGCCTCTGCCCAACGGTGTGTGAGGTACACAAGAAGATCACCAGCCGACCGACCATGACGAAAGCCGTATTGGCGATCACTGATAAGCTGGCGATCCTCAAGGTACTGCAGAAGGTGGCGGTTTATAACCTTCTCCATTATCTTGGAGAGCAAGGATGTTATCGCAATTGGCCTGTAATTCGATGGGTCAGACCGGTCTCCCTTTTTAGGGATCGGGTGGACATGGGCTACCTTCCACGAAGACGGAACCCTATTAGTAGCGTAGGAAAGTCGGTATAGGCGCGTGAGGATGGGAGTCAATTCAGGGGCGCACGTCTTTAGTACCACTGCAGGGATGCCATCCGGTCCACTCGACTTATGGACGTCTAAAAACCGCAGCTCCCGCCTAACCGCTCGCTGCGTGATGCGGATTTCGGGCAGTGAGCTTTCACACCGTAGGATGGTAGGTGGTGTGGCAGCTCCGGCATCCAAAGTCGAGTTACAGGCAAAGAATTGACCTAGAAGATCGGCCTTCTCCTTTGCGCTGTGGGCCAGACTACCATCGTGTTTCTGCAGTGATGGGAGATTGGGCTGGCAGAAGTTGCCTTGGGCAGCCTTGGCGAGCGACCAGAATGCACGACTCCCAGCGGGATAGCTTTGCAATCGCTCGCCAATTCTGGCAACATGTTCCGCCTTGGCTCTGGCAATAGCCTTCTTACTAGATCTAGAAGCGGCGTTAAATTTCCGCTTCACCTCTTTGGCGTTCGGGTCCTGGCATTTTTTGGCCCTATTCCAGGCCCGATATGCGGACTGTTTCTGGCATGCAGCCGTCCTGCAGGTTTTGTTAAACCAGGGTCGGCTGCGGCCACCGACGGGTATTTTGGTGTTGGGGATGAATAATTCCATCCCCATAATAACCGTTTCGGTAACGCAGTCCGCACAGACGCCAGGGTCCCCAGAGGCGAAGCAAAGCCGCTTCCATGGGTAGGATGCGTAAAACTCGCGCAGTCCATCCCAATCTGCTGACTTATATTGCCAGACTCTGCGAGTCCCAGTCGCCTTAGAACGACTAGGCCTTACAACAGGGGCACTGCTACGAACCAAGCAGTGGTCAGAAGACCCAAGAGGGGCTTCAACCACTACCTGATATCCGTGCTGGTGTGTAGTCAGCAGAAGATCCAGTAAAGAAGACTCGTGGCTCTCAATATCTGGGATACGGGTGGGCTGTGTCACCAGTTGTGAGAGACCATAGGCCGAAACCATATTGAAGAGATGTCGACCCTGGAGGTCAGTGGTTTGGGACCCCAGTCACTCTTTATGATGAGCGTTGAAGTCTCCAAGAACCACCACCTCCGCTGATGGACACTGCTCCAATATTTCGTCAATCCCCCATTGGACGTTCTCAAATAATTGAATTGACCCCGGATCACTGCCATGGGACCTGTAGAGGCATGCGTAGATGCGGGTAAGCCCTCCATAGTCTACGCGTAGCCACAGGATTGACAAGTCACCATGTTCGAGGGCCCGAAGGCGGCGACAGCAGATATCACCTCGAATGAATACGCACACCCCGGCTTTACGACGGAAGGTATGCTCCAACTCGTAGCCGGGGTAATTTAGGTACGAAATGTCATCCGGAGCACCTATCTGCGTCTCCGTTAAAAAGAGTAAGGCAGGCCGCGCCGTCTCGAGGTGATGGTGGACGGCGTCGAGATTGCTATGTAAACCCCTGATATTGCAAAAATCCACATCAAATGTGAATAAGGGGACCGCCGTAGAAAATAGTCTCTTTTTAACTTTCTTGGCCATGATTTTTAATTTAAGAAGAGGAGGAAGGGAGTGTGAATGTGTATAACGGAGTTCGGTGATACCAAAAAAAAAAGGCAGGGCATAGTGCATGGTCGAGGAGTGAGTTTTGTGAGGAGCTGACACGAAGCACGGAAGGGCTCCCGATGCCCCCCCGTGTGCAGCCGCCGAGGTCCACTCCGGTTTCCCACACCGGCACGACGACTACCCAACGGGATTTTCGCCGGTTGGTGGGACAGCCTCCCAGGGAGGATGATCCTGGGTTCGGGTCCCCTGCTAACCAGCAGGTGGCCGGCGGTGACCATTCCCATCGGGTCTCCCTGTACACCATGCCAGCCCCTCACGCTCAATACCCCGACCAAGACCTCACCACCGCAGGTTTCAGGTTTCACCAAAACCCGCCACACACAAACACACCCAGAAAGTTGGGCTCCCGGCTCTCTCGCTCACCGAACGAAGTGCAGCAGCAAATTGCTACTACTCAAACGTCGATCTTCTGCGAGAGTGTGGTACTGCCCCGGACGGACCGGCCCGCGACTGCAGACAAAAGACTGTCTACAGTGTGGTCCTACCACCAGTACAAAAGACTGTCTACAGTGTGGTCCTACCACCAGTGTGTGGATTTATATATATTTGCCCAGGCTCTGAGGCATTACGGATAGACTGAGAAAGAGTTTTTTTGGGGGGGTCTATGGTCTGCACACACACCGTCTATTCCCTTCGGGGCAATGCAAGCGCGGCGAGCGGCCCCATAACGCACCATATGCCGACACCTTCGTCATTGGGCCGACCATTGGTACCGAGTTCCTTGTCGTCCGTGGCCAGGAGAAACGAAGGCAATAGTACTATTACCTTTGTATTGGTAGGTAAATTGATCTGTATACTAAGTTCTGGAACCGTTTGGACACAGAAGTCAATAACGATTAATTGAAAGCTAAAATAGACGCGGAGCCACTTGATACCACGTCAGGGTTAGCAACCTTCAATATAGGTCATAAATTATACTGTTCTATATACATCAGACTGCCCCTATTGATAAATCGCAAGGCAAGTAATGAAATCATTGAAAGGCAATAAAATCGCGCGGAGGCCTGCCTTATCTTTTAGAATAGATATCACAATTTCGATTTAGGCAAGAATTCTTGATCAATTTAACAAATCTTGTGGGATAATTGAATTATATGCGTCACATTTTTGGTAAAAGTATCCAAACCGAATGTAAAAGAGTTTTATTGTTGTTTTATTTCTTCTTATTATTTTTCAGCGTATAATCGGTCAGAGCCTGCTCAATAATGAGGCATTGACCTGCTAGTCAAACAAATTGATTAATTTCCTGTTTTCTACTCTCGGAGTGATGTTATTTACTTAAGTCTCATTATTTCAGCTCATATTTTGTGCTGAATTGAGCTGAACTTGAACCGCCTGGTATTTGGTTTTATTTCGAACTTGCCATCCCTTTCACAAACATTATATCCAATATCCCTAAGTCGTCTTTTACGATACCCATGGGTAAGATAGGTGGTCATGAATAGTGTTCTAACTCCGTCACCACACGTTTACTTACATACCATCGCTGTACTGGTCTTTTTGACTAAGAGCCTTAGGTCTAAATTATGGATACTTACCTACAAGCACTATTTGAGTTTATGGTATTAATGACTGCTGTCATATGGCAGAGAACCGTATTATATTATCTATAGTTCTTCTTCTTCTTCTCAGCTCAGGTAGATCGTACTGCTGGGGGTGAATCGCCTCCACAATGGAAAGGAAATTAATTTGCTACACCACGCTAGGTAGACGTGTTATTAGAGTTTTATGTTGGGTTCTCTTCTCTTGCAAGAATGTTATTGGTATTTCAGATCCCTTAGACGTTTTCTCCATAACCACGGCCGAAAAAATGGTAGTGAAAATTATATTTAATTGTGTGAACATATAAAAAATCATGAAAGAATAATAAAACTCTCTTGGGTTGCATGTTAATTAATAATCTGTTCAATCTACAACAGCTATAAATATATATAATTTGTAAGATAAAAACCATCAAGATATTTTAAATGGTCATTTATCGGCTCCATCAAAACTACGATTCAGTGTTAATATAAAAGAAACTATTAAGTTGTAAAGGCATAATTCCTTATGGCTTGGATTTTTCGGCAAGCTAGCTTATCACTATTCTATTTCAAATGATCCGTTGTCGTAATTTCTCCCTTTGAATGCTTTCGATTTTTTTAAATAGCGAATTATCTTATTGCATACTTACGAAAAGTATTTGACTCACCATTTCCACCATCACTCATTTTACCGTGGATAATAAAAACCACTAGGAAACTGGCACTCTCCTGGATCACCTAAAACACCAACCGCGATTGCCATTCTGGTGGAGTTTTGCTCACCAATGAACGTCGATAAATTGATGAATGAATATTAATTACCAATTTCCGTGTAGTGACGGAGTAAGAATACAATTCAACAATTACTACGCAACTCAAGGAAAAGGAAGGGTGTAAAAGAAAAGTGTCATGCCGACGAATCCAACTCCGTTGTGCAGTGGTTACAAAGCTTAGGAAGATCTTTTCATTCAATATCCCTCAGTGGCTTTGTCTAATTAATGTTGCCAACGATGACGCACACGAAAACGTGGTTAATAAATCTCGCCCCCATAACTACATTCAAAGCTCAGTGTGTATGCGAAATGGACATATAAAACACGAAGTAGAAACGCGTCGAAGAATTAATGGAACCGATATAGCACGAAAAATTAGCACGCGAATGTGACAATGAGCAAGCTATATCGCTCAACGTACGGATAAACGACGGAGAATAAAGATTCTCGTGTGTATACCACGTAACGTAGTGTGGGAGGGCTCCTTAGCAGGTAGATTGATTACTTGGCGAAAGTCGCAAAGGGACGATAAATACGGATGACACAGAACCACGTACTATGAGGAGGACCTACATCTAGTATTAGACGACAAAAGGCTGAATGGGAGGATATACAAACATGTATTTCAGAGATTTGATGACCATGCCTTTAAAGTGGAAAGAATTTGTGATCGGTTAGTAAATAAAAAGTTGTAGCGCAACAAATTTGTTTACGAATAGTTTGCAAGGTTATAAAAGTAAATGCAGTCATTTAATTAAATATCTTGTGTACAGACACAGGCTTTGAGGCATTACGGACCGATTAAGAAAAATATATATGACTTAGTGACGTCATCCTTTGTAATTCAGCGCAAAAAAGAAGTCGAGTGATTGGTAGGGCAGAAATATCTTTGGGAGAAACCGCTGACGGCCTTTGAAAGTCACTGGATAAATTCACTAAACTTAAGACGAAGGACCGGGATTATGTCCTAATTGTAGAGGTCCTAAATTGCTAGAGGGCTTTTGCGGGCAGTAGACTGCAATAAACTTATTGAACAAAATAAAATCAAAAAAGGTTATCTATCTCTTGTATGTGGTAGAACCACACTGTCGACAGTGGTCTGTCTACAGCCGCGGGCCAGTCCGTCCGGGGTAGTACCACACTCTCGCAGAAAATCAACGTTAGTCACTACTCTTAATTCGATGAGCGAAAGAACCAGCAACCCGACTTTCAAACATTCGTACTTCACCATTTATCTCTGTGATCATTAACTTATGTTAGAATTGGATGTTTGCAGAAATAGGGAAAATTGATAGGTATATTAATGTTTACAAAAAAAGTGAATCATCGCTCAGGACGCCTGGCAGATGTGAAACATCGAAATTATTTTGTACAAGTATATAAAAGAACAGATTACGACAGGAACTAATATGGCTTAAAGTATTAATAAAATATTTCGCTTAGAATAATAACGTATAGAAGGTAAGTTCGCGCACAAAAAGTGAAGCATTTCAATTGGAGCCTAATGGAGCTTACGCCGGAACCGTTCCGTAATGTACAAGTCATTGTACTGTACGTACGTACGCACCTCTTAAAAAATAAATTGGTAATTATGACGGTTTGTGCATTCAAATGGTGTCATAACACGTTTGAAAAACTTAAAAAGGTTTTTAACATTACTTTTAAAAGTATATCGACGATTTATGTTAATAAAAACAAAAATTGATTTCATAATTTGTATAGTGGTGTACGTGTGTAATTGTCTGCGCGCCACTATCCTTATCCGTATTGACACTATCCTTCTATACGTTATTATTCTAAGATATTTCGATTATTATTACACGATTACTTACGATTTTTATTTAATAAACATTTATTTTCATTAGTATACACTATAGGTATGATCAAGTTCACCCTCGCCTATAGATGTTTCACATCATAAACACGAACATATTATATATGAAAAATGAATTAATAAGCCCAACCTTTTGAGTGTGTCTGCGTGTGGTAGGTTTTGGTGTTGCCATTAGTATCACCAAACTTCATTGCACGCATTCACACTCTTGGCTTTCTTCACGGTACGCAGCGGCCTAGCAAAGATCCATAAACGACAGTACCACTTTCTTAGATGTGCTGTTTGCTCAGTATCTATACCAATAAATAAAATTGGAGTGTCTGTTTGTAATGTCAAACTAATAGGCTTTTTTCATGCTCACACGGTTATTTGCACGACACCTATGCCTAAAATACAGATTAAAAAAATTTTCTGTCCGTCTGTTTGTTCCGGGTAATCTTCAAAACGGCAGGACCGATTTCAAAAATTCTTTCACCAATGGAAAGCTATAACATCAAGGCGTAAACTAGACTATATTTTATCCCGGTATTCCCACGGGAACGGGAACTACGCGGATAAAACGACTAAAACCGAAGCGAAGCGAGGGCGGGTTGCTAGTTAAAAATAAACCTATAAGCCATTGCACTAATAAACTCTGGTTGTATATTATAATAATTATATTAGGTATTCTATTTTATATTCGACTTACAAAAGCATATTGTATTTTATTAATCTGATTAACAAATAATTGAAAGCTTTCAAACACGAAATATCATTATTTCGCAGCGAATACATTATTGATTTTGCTCACACGTGTAAAAGCTTCTTCGTTTTTGTAAAAGCAGTCACTAAGGAAAATGGTTGAATGTATTTTATGTTTTCTTTACCTTATTAACAACGGTCTATTGAGTCGTTTCTATAAAAGGCAATTTAAAACAGTAAGAATTACTTAATTGTTGTGTAGGTTGATACTCGCTATCTCGGCAATAAATGGAAATTCTATATGAATAGCTTATTAAATTTTGTTCTTGGAATGTTTATTATCTTGATTCTGTTATATTTTTTGCTCTATTTCTTGATCTTAAATATCCTCTATAGTGGGTAAAATTTCATTTCACACGGATATTGATTACGCGGATAGAGGTGTTTTTAATACGCTTTTATTAGCTTCAGACGTATGTATGTTAGTATGTAACGGAATCTTTGAACATGATTTTGACCCCCTTCAAAACGTTGGATTATTTGGCATACTTATTAAGGACCGATGACAATTCAATATTTTAAACAGTTTGACCCGTTATCCTTACTAGGATAATCAGGATTAGCGAAAATTCAACTAAAAAATGAAAAATAAATAATAGTTCAAAAAAAACTAAAAAAATACACTTTTAAAGAAAATCCAACTAAAAAATAGAAAATAAATTTTTTAAAATTTGAATTAAGAATAGTGTATATAAGAAAAAATATTTTTATTATATAAATATTATTATTTCGGGAACTATGCGGGCAAGGCGACTGAAACCGAAATGAAGGCGTGTTGCTAGTACGAAATAAAACTATGTTCATATTTTGCATCACATTTCTATTTATTTTTTTAATGCTTAACTCAGTCGATGTCTCAAACTCTTTTCGGGGTTCGCGGTAATCTGTGAACTAAAGGTGATTTGTTTAAAAGACTTCACACAAAATAAGAATACAGTACACCCATGACCATGAACTCTTTGACCCGTTTGTCAACGTGTTCTTTTTAGCTAGGCGCCTGCCTATCGTAAAGAAAGTAAAGAGAGTATGAATGCGTGCTATAAGGTTCTATGAAATTAAAGGCATCACCATAACCCACCACACGAAAACACTCTCAGAAAGTTGGGCTTCGGCACTCTCGCTCACCGAACGAAGCGCCGTAACAAATTGTTACTACTCAGACGTCGATTTTCTGCGAGAGTGTGGTACTATTCCAGACGGACCGGCCCATGGCTGTAGACAGACAACTGTCAACAGTGTGGTCCTACCACTAAGAATTTAGTAGTGGTAGGACCACACTGTCGACAGTTATCTGTCTACAGCTGCGGGCCGGTCCGTCCGGGGTAGTAGCACACTCTCGCAGAAAATCGACGTCTGAGTAGTAGCATTCTGTTACTGCGCTTGCTTCGGTGAGCGAGAGAGCCGGAAGCCCAACTTTCTGAGGGTGTTCGCGTGTGGAAGGTTTTGGTGGCGCCTTTGGCATCACCGAGCCTCAATGCACGCATTCACACTCCCTTCACTTTCTTCGCGGTAAGCAGCGGCCTTGTAAAGGTCCATGAGCGGCAGCAATACTTACCATCAGGTGTACTGTTTGCTCATTTGCTACTGCTTGCAATAAAAAAAAAATGTGATCCTACCATTGCTGGTGCAATTTGATAAAAATTCTTTCTTAACAGATGTTTATATCATCATGTTAATAGTACTTCTACATCAGATTTCAGCCAGATTCCAATAATTTGAACTGTACGTTGCGCGTTGATAGACTGCATAGTTAGTCACGGTTTGCTTTTACTTATCTAGAAATATACCTAAAGTTATATATACCAAGTACCTATATTTATTTACTTACCTAGATAGTTAAGTCATTATCATCATCACAGCCCACATACGTCCTACTGTTGGGATCGGGGCTTCTCCACAAAGGGAGGGAATTTGACCTATTATATCATGCTGGTCAGACATGTTGGTATAAGGTTACATTTCAAGTTTTCCTTCTCTTACACTGATGTTATTTGCATATTATATCCCATAGTCGTCTTTTACGAAATCCACGGGCAAGATAGGGAATGGTGAATTGTACCTAATCTTATTTCGTCACCACAGGGATAGTTAAGTAAATGGGTATAAATACCTAGCTACTATAAATGCCAATGTTATTATATCTATATATCTAATCTAAAAGGGTAAAAAATGAAGTGTTTGAATTAGCCATAACCACTTGATAACCCTATAAATCATTCTGACCGTCCAAACATAAACTTTTTCTATAAAATTCTATTATTATATTCAATATTATGTACAGTATTACGCGCAAGTTATGATCTAATAAACAAGATTAATAATGGAGGACTCTATATCCCTTTTATTTATACAGAACAATATGCCTAAAGGTTAATTTCATTTCTATTCGTATATTAAATACAAATGCCTCGAAGACATTCGGAATTTTATTATATTTATCGAATAAAACCCATGACGACAGATTCCTATCCTAACATAACAAAGTTATTAACTTTGTTATGTTAGGATAGGAGCGTATTTCTTTAGTTGATATGATTACCTTATAACATAAATGCAAGAACACGTATTTCTTAATCAAATATATTCTATCAGGTTTAATAGAAAAAATATCGGACGTGACAGACTTTATCTTCTAGAGTTATTATACTATACTAGCCAGCGCCCTGCGGTTTTGCCCACATACTTTCCTTTCCCGTGGGAATATCAAGATAAATGTGTTATTCTGATATGTAAGCTATATTATTGTGCAGTTTCATCAAAATCCATTCAGTAGATTTTGCGTGAAAAAGCAACAAACATACTCGCATACAAACTTTCGCGTTTATCTATACCAATAAATAAAATTGGAGTATCTGTTTGTAATGTCAAAATAATAGGCTTTTTTCATGTTCACACGGTTATTTGGACGATACCTATGTCTAAAAATCACTTTATATTTTTTTGTCTGTCTGTCTGTCTGTTTTTTGCGGGTAATCTTCAAAACGGCTGAACCGATTTCAAAAATTCTTTCACCAATGGAAAGCCACCAAAGGGAGTAAACTAGGCTATATTTTATCCCGGTATTCCCACGAGAACGGGAACTACGGGGATAAGGCGACAGAAACCGAAGCGAAGCGAGGGCGGGTTGCTAGTAGTATTAATATGATTAGGAAATTAAGTTATTGTGTGTAATAATTTTTTTGTGGTAGGCTATCGTACACACCTCGTCCAATCTGTCCGGGGCGACGGATGGGCGGCGAGCGGCCCCATAACCTACCGTGTTCCTTATCGTCATTGGGGCGATGTGTTCCTTATCGTCAAGAAATCGGAACCATGGTTCCGATTCGGTAACATCCGTAGCTGGCCCGACGGATAACCCTTTCTGGTACCATCCCCTTTGACGCCCCAGGCAGAGCCTTGTTACCGAGGCATCGCCCGTGGCCGTTATACGTAAAGGACTTTTTTTTCGAAGTACCGTTTTACTTTTTTCAACTATGTTAATCTAGAAATCTTTTCCAAAACCGCTCTAACAGATTTTTAAATGCGTATGTGAGTTTATTTGTTTTGCTTTTACACCTTAACATATCAAATGAGGTTCATAAAATTTTGCACTTATCATCAGAGATCAAAGATAATAAAAAGGGTACATTTTTCTTACTGGAGAATTAATTTTAGATAGACGCCTGTATAACAACACGGCTTATAGCCGTAATAAAACGCAATGAACTACAGAAAACTGAAAGGAATCTCTAGTACCTCGTATAAAAATCTGATATTGAAATGTAAACATTCGCAAGTGTAGCCGTGAGAATGAAAGTTACGCATTCCATTCATTGAACCATCGATTGAAACGGAAGTTATTATTTGTGTATGAAACACAAAACGGACAGCAAAATGACACATCTGTTCACAATTTTCTGAACTGTCTAAACAACTATTCAATAATATGTGTTAATAATAAAGAAAATTCAATAGTAATAATAATTCATACCTCTGGGCCAGTCGTTATCTCACTATGAGACTAACGCAAACCTCGGAGGAACATTATATGGCTCTCTTAAGTTCTTTTGATATAAAAGAAAAAATGTATCACAAGATTTATAGGAAAGCCGATAAATCGCAGGGCAGCTTGTGGCGCGCTGAATATGAGTGGCGACACTGCGGTTCTGAGTGCCCCAGAGAGTCGGCCAGGGCCTCGTATCCAGCTCGCCTTTATTGGCTGGCTGGAGTGGAAACCGAGTTGGGAATCGAGCAAGAGTGCCCGCAGGATTCTCAACTCTGTCTTGCTTTAAACGGCTGATCAGAGAGGGGTCGCCAGAGCTATATGCTCGAGGGTGGAAGTGTCATTTTCAAGGGCATAACTACGGGGAAACCACTGCGGGTCTCCTTTTATCGGGGACTTGCGATGGTGAAACCGGCGCCGCACCGCTCGACACCCCAAGCCACTTGCACCAATGTAGCCCCCCTGTTATCCGTATGGCCTGCGTGTCTGTGGCGGCCGTTTAGGGAGGCCCATTCAGTGAGTTGGCGAGTCACCGTCTGCCAAAATTCAAGACGATTAAGGTATTGAAGGCAGACGACAGTTTTTAAATCAATAGTTTTTAGTTAAATCAGTCCATGAAACCTCCAACCCCATGAACAGATATTAGATACCACCATCACACAGTTTTACACCTACCGTTGGTAGTCCACGAGTGTTATGTGCAGACATGGAGTGTCATCGGTAGACGTTCCATCCCATTTTTAGATTAAATTTCTCCAATGGCCTCTGCGTGTTGGATCCATATCCCCATGTAATCCTTTCAAAGGACCGGGTATCTTCCCTTGGAAGATATCCGTGAAACTCGGGCAGAAAAATTCAAATATATATTGTTAACATTTAATTTTAGAAATATATTGTTATATTGTTATTTCATCATCATCACAGTTGATTTACATCCCAATGCTGGGCTCAAGCCTACTCCATAATAGGAATAAAATTGACCCACTATACGACACTGGTCAGATGTATTGGTATAGGTTTCTATTTTGAGTTTTCCATCTCGTGTTTAGATGTAATATGCATATATATCCCTAGTCTTCTTTTACGACACTCACGGGCAAGATAGGGTGGTGAATTATATTCGTACTTCGTTACCATATGGACATATTGCTTTAGGAACACTTAAATAAAGCTTTAAAAATGTCTACACTAATAATATTTAAAACGGTTTTTACGTTACTTGCCAACGAAGGACATTTAGTTTATATTTACACTTATGTGTAGAAACTACACACAACTTTTTGTATAATAGTTATAATACCTTTAAATATGTTCTTGACTTGTTATATCCCTCTATATAATGCTAAGTAACGATGTAGCCTTGAGTGGTAAAACGTGCTAGCTTTGTGAAAATCTATTCATGCGTGCCTCCACTCCGATAGTGGAAAGGGACGGAGTAAAGACCTCGAATCCGAGTTTTTTATATCATGTATAATATGTGCGTATTTTTTAAGATAGAGAATATTGGAAAATCCCTTCATCTGTCAATTGTTGTACATATACCTCCTCAAAAAAAAATGAGATATCACCACGGCTGCTAAGCGTTTTTGCGACCACGATTGGAAACCTTACAGGTTTTTTAAAAGCCTGCTAATACACATTCTCGTAGTTGAGGGTCCACCGATCTGTAGGACAGTTAGGGCAAAGCAAACAGTGGTGACAAATTATATTCTTAACCTCTTACCATACGTTTCCAGGTTATCATCATCATCTCAGCTCTTTTACAGTCCCCTGTTGGACATGAGCCTTCGCCACAATAGGAGAGAAATCGACCAACACCGGTCAGAAGGATTTATATAGGATTTTATTTTGAGTTAGGCCTCTCTTGCATAGATATTATAAACTTATTATATTCCTTAGTCGTCTTTAACGATACCCACGGGTAGTGAATTGTATTATTATTCCGTCACCAAACGAAATGTTATAGCTATAATTAACAGGTAATTTGAAAAGTTTATTAGTGTGAGTCTTATATAGATGACTTGCATAAATATATGTACATACGTTCGTGGTACAGTTTACCGCCATATTTAAATTACAATTCATGTAGCATTCGAAATGGAGGTCACAGTTTCCGAATTTAATATCTATATAGCAGTATGGGGACAGGTCCCTACAGCACCAAGTTATACATCCATAATCTTCAGCGTCAGTCCGCTTTGCAATACTAATGCAGCACGAATAGTCACGAATAGTCTTCAAACTGCCAGATAATATTTTACCGCGCTGACAATTTTTGAAATTATAAATTGAATGGCTATTATACGTTTGCATTCTTAAAACTACGTCGTTGAATATGACTAATAGGTGACTAATAAATTGTTAACAATGGCAGCATTTCACAAATGTCGTCAGTTTATTTCTAATAGATAAATTTAAGAAAAACCTACGTGTAGCATTCGGTTCGGTTCTTCTCCTCCTCCGGCTCCTATAGGCTCCGTTATTGAACTTGGGACTTCAGCGCAAGGGGAATGAAATTAACCTACTGTGCTGCGTTGGTTTAGATGTTCAGGGACATAGTTTTGTTTCAAATTCACCCTTGCATTGATGGTATTTGCTTCTATCTTTTAGTTGCTTTTACAATACCCATGGGAAAGGAAGTGCTGATAATTTCTATATATATTACGTCACCACACAAATGTCCAATTATATTACATTTATTACTGGTTTTTTATGGATAATTTTTATTCTGCTCTTACCCCAATTGCTTGAAGTCGACAAAATATATACATACTCTTCTTCTATTGTAGGTGCATATTCCAACAGTTTTAGCCATAGTTTTATGACAGTTCTTGGGATTGTAATTATACGTCTGTCTACGATCTGACGACGATATGTCTATAATGTAGTATTTCCACGCACAGCCTGTAGAAATGGTAGTATGATTCCTGCAATGGTCCGTTCAACTGCCCGCGACAAACATCCAGCATGTACTAAAAAACACAAATTATTCAATATACTCAAATTGCACATTTTATATATTTTTTCTTTACTCACCCTTAAGGGCAGGCTAAAGTCTTTTCGACCATACTGCCTTGTCTTACGTAGCCTACAAATAATCATCATTTCATAATCATCATTTCATCATCATCATTTCATCATTTCAGCCTATTGCCGTCCACTGCTGGACGTAGGCCTCCCTCATGTTACGCCACAATGTGCGGTCCTGTGCCGCCTGCATCCAACGACGCCCAGCAACTTTCACTAGGTCATCGGTGGGGGGGCGTCCTATACTGCGTCGTCCGATACGTGGTCGCCACTCGAGAACCTTTCTTCCCCAGCGGTTGTCTGCGTCGTCGCGATGTGGCCTGCTCATTGCCACTTCAGCGTGCTAATTCTTCGTGCTATGTCGGTTACACCCGTTCTTCTGCGGATTTCCGTATTCCGGATTCTATCTCGCAGAGAAATCCCGAGCATAGCCCGCTCCATACCACGCTGAGCAACTTTGAGCCTTGTTATGAGACCTACATTTAGGGACCACGTTTCCATGCCGTAAGTCATCACTGGTAACACACACTGGTCGTAGACCTGTGTTTTCAGACACTGAGGTACGTTGGACGAGAAGATCCTCTTAAGTTTCCCGAACGCTGCCCAACCAAGTTGGATTCGTCAGCTGATCTCTTTCTCGAAATTGGATCTACCTAACTGGACTGTTTGTCCTAGGTAAACATAGTGATCGACAACTTCGAGAATCGCATTGCCAACTAGGACCGGTACAAGAATGACATGGGTATTTGACATGACTTTCGTCTTGTCCATGTTCATTCGTAAACCCACTAGTTGGGATACCCTACTGAGATCATTGAGCATTGTGCCAAGGTCCTCCATGGATTCTGCCATAACGACTATATCGTCCGCAAATCGAAGGTGAGTGATGTATTCGCCGTTAATGTTGATGCCGAGTCCAGTCCAGTCTAAGAGCTTGAAGACATCTTCCAGTGCAGTGGTGAACAGTTTCGGAGAGATGACATCTCCCTGTCTCACGCCTTTCTGCAACTGGATCGGTTTCGTACTCTCTTATCCCGGATACGGACTGACATTGTGGCGTTCCTATACAAACACTTCAGCACTTCGATATAGCGATAGTCGATTTGGCATCGCTGAAGGGACTGCAGCACCGCCCAAGTTTCGACTGAATCAAAGGCTTTCTCATAGTCCACAAACGCTAAGCACAGGGGCCGATTATACTCCTCGGTCTTTTGTATAATCTGCCGAAGCGTGAGGATATGGTCTATGGTGCTATAGCCTTTTCGGAAGCCGGCTTGTTCGGGCGGCTGGAAGTCATCGAGCTTGCGCGAGAGTCGATTGGTAATGACCCTCGAGAACAACTTATAAACATGGCTCAGGAGTGAGATGGGTCTGTAGTTCTTTAGAAGAGCTTTGTCACCCTTCTTGAAGAACAGCACCACCACACTCCTGGTCCACGACTCTGGAACGTCGCCCCCGAGGATAACGGAATTAAATAGCTTTTAAAGTGCTATTAAGACTGGCTTGCCGCCTGCCTTCAGAAGCTCTGCCGTAATTCCGTCATCTCCCGGTGCCTTACCGTTACGTAGTTGTTTGAGAGCCATTCTGATCTCGTACAAGCTGATGTCCGGGATTTCTTCGGTATAGTGCCGAGTTAGATTGGATCTGGGATCTTGGACCAAGCCGACAACAGGATTTCGGGATGATTTATATAACTGTCCATAGAACCTTTCGACCTCTCCCAAGATCTCACTTTGGGATGAAATGACAGTGCCATCGTCGGTCTTCAGCTTAGTCATTTGGCTTTGCCCAATAGACAGATCTTGTGCGAACACTTTTGAGCCACGATTCCGCTCTATCGCTTCTTTAATACGAAGCGTATTAAATCGGCGAATATCGCGACGCACAGACCTGGCCTATTTACCTGCCTATGTTTGGACCAATCGGCTGAAGACTGCACCGTCATATCTTTTCTCCGCCCCATGAGCTCGAGAGTCTGGTCAGAAAGTTTTTTAGGTCTATTAACGCGGTGAGCCTTGAAAAATTTCGACCCAACCGCGTGGACAGTTTCCACGAACCTGTTGTTCATATCGTTCGGAGATTCGCATTCGTCCAGACATTGGAAGCGATTGTGTAGTTCGAGTTGAAAGCCTTCGAGGTTCTGGTATTGGACAGATGTAGGTCGGAGTGTAGACTTCATCAAGCGTGACCGCTCGACTTTTGTATGGATATTCAAGGTGGCTCGTACCATCCGGTGATCGCTCCCAGTTTTAATCCTGCTGATCACTGAGACATCATTGAATATCTGTCGTTTGTCTGACAAGATGAAGTCTATCTCGTTTTTTGTTGAACCATCGGGGCTAATCCAGGTCCATTTCCTTTGTGGCTGCTTCCTGAAGAAGGAATTCATCATAAAGAAGCTTTCCTTCTCCAGAAAATCAGCCAGTTTCTGGCCCCTCTGGTTTCTCTGTCCATATCCATGTTTCCCCACTCTCAACTCATCATCACTCCCTTTGCCTATGTTCGCGTTAAAGTCTCCCATGACTACCGTGAAGTGGGTTTTGGACGTGTGTATGGCTTTCGAGATGTCCTCGTAAAATGCCTCCACCTCGTCGTCGGAGTATGTCGAGGTCGGTGCGTATACCTGTATAACCTTCAGCGAATACCTCTTGGTAATTCTGAGTATAAGGTACGCTACCCTTGTCGACACACTCTCGATCCTCTCCATGTTGTCTACGAGAGACCTACGAACGATAAATCCTATACCACCTTGGGACGGGTGATCGCCCTCCCGGTAGAAGAGCAAGTTTCCAGACTGGAGGATTATCGTGCCCTCGCCCTCTCTTCGCACTTCTGATAATCCTACAATGTCCCAGCGGATTTTGCTCAATTCCTCTTCCAGCTCGATGACCCTCTCGTCAGTCCTGAGTGTCCGAATGTTGTGTGTTACCAGGGCCAAGGGTCGTTGTTTTTGGTAGCCGGATCGCTGCCGGAGATTCCTCGCACCCCCCGCTCCACCACTACTGGGCCCGCCACCAAAATGAGCCCGTAGAAAGGAGATTAACAAGAAGAATTTATAAGGCGGATCTGAGTGGAAGTGTTGGAAGGGGAAGATCAAGGCGGACGTTTCACGATCAAATCGGGGACGTTCTTAAGAAAGGCCAGGTTAGAAGTACCCTAAACCGAAGATTATGCATGAAGAGATTAATGAATGTAGAGGAAGCGAAAGTAGTATGTCAAGATCGTAGCAAGTGCAGGGAAGTGGTCTCTGCCTACCCCTATGGGAAAAAGGCGTGAATATATGTATGTAAATAATCCCATATAATACAATAAAAGAATACATAAAATAAATCCCATACAATAAAAGAGGTTTTCGCCGTTTTTTATAGATAATGGTACGGATCCCTTCGTACGCGACTTCTACTCGCACTTTTTTTATTTATACATACATAATATATTATTAACGCCTTCTCTAAATTTAAGAGAGATATTGCGGTTCTAAGTAACAGATGTGTTGGCATTATAGCTCATAACATTTTAATGAAACAACAGCCACAAAATATTGTATGCTGTGTTGTTATAGTAACGACCTAGTTTACTTTGAAACAAAACCATTGCAATTTAAATAGGTAACTACAAACATTTCACCCGCAGTCCGCACATAATGTGTGCGATGTTTGGATAAAAGAAAACTACAGAAGTATAAATCTCGTTTAATATGAATATAGTAATATATTTTAGCAGTGTTTTAATTTTTACAATACTTTTCCGTGTGGTGACGAAGTAAGAATACCATTCACCACCTTCTATCTTGCCCGTGAGTGTCGTAAAAGACGACTTAATGATATGAAACACATACCTATCTATATATCTATACAACGGGTTGAGAGCCCTCAGCGCTCACCCAACAGTCCGGGTAAAGTTGTCACAGCCATCTGCGGCTAACAACTAAATCACACAAAACATACATCTATACAAATAAATAAAATTCGATTGTCTGTTTGTAATGTCAAAATACTGGGCATTTTTAATGCTCACACGGTTATTTGCACGACACCTATAACTAAAATACAGTTTAAAAATTTTTTGTCCGTCTGTGCGTCTGTTTGTTTGAGGTAATCTTCAAAACAGCTGGACCAATTTTGATAATATTTTAGTACCAGGTAACTGTCTATATAAGAACTTATGCTATAATTTAGCCTGGTATTCCCACTGGAACAGGAGCTATATGGTTAGGGCGACTGACACCGAAGTGAAGCGAGGGCGGGTTGCTAGTAATATATATGTAAGAGAAGGAAAACTTGAAATGAAACTCTATACTAACCCGTCTGACCAACGTGGTATAAGTAGCTCAATTTCACTTTTATCCAAAAGGAGGCTCGAACCCAGTGGGACATATAGGAAATGATGACGAATGATGATTTATTTTCACATATCCTGGTATCTGTATTCAATTCTACAAGTCTAGTTTGTTTTTGGGTTGCTTGCCGGTTTCCAGTTGACCTGAAATTTTGTACACACGTTTACTATATAATAACATGCAACTAGTTAAATGACATCATTCTAAATCCAATATGGTGGACCACCTAAGACAGTTGACATATTTTTTTAGCAGCCACATAGTATCAAATGTAAGGCAAATGAGCAGCTCCTCATATAGGAATTTCCTCATTATTACAATGATAGAAATTACGCACATGTTTATTATTATTATTATTTTATTGTTGCTACTATAATTGTAAAGTGTAGCGTGTTTTGCCAAACGATTTTTTATTGGATCTGTGTTTTATGTTTGTGGCAAATGGTATTGGTCATGCTTACTGAAGGGTCTGCTAGCGGTAGCTATGAGGAGCGGGTCACTCCCTTCCCTCTATTATGGTTGAGGGGAGTGATGGCTGCTCTAGTAGTTAACTAGTGCTCGGGTGCCGCTTGCGGGATCTGGTCCAACCATAATTTTTTTATTACATTTGTGATTATTATTATATTTATTAACTATATTATATAATATTTCGAATGGCATTACACTGGAATTATTAATAAGCATGTTGTAAGATGTAATTTTATTTAAAAGAAATTTAAAAAAATAAATAAAAAATAGACAATACCGCTGAGTTTCTTGCCGGATCTAGGAGTGGTAGGACCACACTGTCGACAGTTATCTGTCTACAGCCACGGGCCGGTCCGTCCGGGGCAGTACCATGCTCTCGCAGAAAATCGACGTCAGAGTAGTAGCAATTTGTTACTGCGCTTCGTTCGGTGAGCGAGAGAGCCGGAAGCCCAATTTTCTGAGGGTGATTGCGTGTGGAGGGTTTTGGTGGTGCCCTTGTTATCACCGAGCCTCAATGCACGCATTCACACTCCCTTCGCTTTCTTCACGGTAAGCAACGGCCTTGTAAAGGTCCATGAGCGGCAGCAACACTTACCATCATGTGTACTGTTTGCTCGTTTGCCACCGTTTGCAATAAAAAAAAAAAATCTTCTCAGTGCGGTCGCGTTCCGATCCGGCGGCAATGATAACTTTAAGAAAATTGTAAAAAAAATGACAATATGTAAGTGCCCCCGCGGGGTTTATACATAATAAATGATTTGAATTTGAAGGACTGCAAAAAGAAAATAAAAACCTTAAAAAATCGTATATTTTAATCCAATAAAATCTTTTTAAAGAAAATTCAACTAATTATACTAAAATTTTATTAATGTAATAATTTAATGCCAAACTTTTAAAAGGTTTTAGGGCATATAAAAACAAGAAAGTGGGTGTTTAAGCTAAATGAATTTCTTATATATAATGATTTTTTAAGGCAAAAGTCGAAATTACTTATTTTCCTTTAGTCTATTTGAAGTATTAAATAAAGCTTATTTTCAGAATATATCCTGCTACAAATTCTCTATCTTAAACATTATTATACTTCGTACCTATCGTATCTATATTGTTATTATAAAATTGATGAAGCTAGTTAGTTTAAACAACCCGATC
Source organism: Lymantria dispar (assembly GCA_032191425.1). Classification (NCBI taxonomy): domain Eukaryota; kingdom Metazoa; phylum Arthropoda; class Insecta; order Lepidoptera; family Erebidae; genus Lymantria; species Lymantria dispar. The sequence continues at coordinate 20,362,991 of CM063452.1, read as the reverse complement.
TCCAAATTGCTGCTAGTACATCATCATCATCTCAGCTCATAAACGTCCCACTGCTGAGCTCGGGCCTCCTCCACAAATTGAGGGAAATTAACCTACCTACATACCTACCTATCGTCGTATAGGTACGCGTTGGTCAGACCAGTTAAAATAGAGTTTTATTTCAAGTTTTTCGATAAATCCCCTTTAACTTGCCGTAATATTTAGTGTAAAATTTACCCTTTTACGAGGCATTCTTTTGTCAGAAACCTCTATATAGCGAATTTTCAATCAAGGCAAAATTTGAAGAAAGGGTATAAGTTACCCCTAATTAACGATTTTTGGCGACTATAATATTTACATAACGATAAATACATCATAATAACAAACAACGTAAATATAACATAGTACGAGTACTTGTACCTTGTTAAAACGCATCTGCTGTATCTAACCTCTATATAACGGAATTCAATTGATCAAATTACTTGTTATAACGAATATTTTATAATTTTCTTGAATTTCGTTATAACAAGGTTGCACTGTACATTAATAATTTGCCGAAGTTTACAATACAACTCTTGAATTCTACGTGTAAACAAAAGAGAACTCACAAAATAATTCCTTCAGTCGGTTTTACTATTCCTAGGGGAAATTAACGTATGGTTATACAATGTATTCTTAACCCGTCGCAACACATGAAGTATCTCGTAATATAGTCATAAAACTTTATATCTATACCAATAAATATAATTGGAGTGTCTGTTTGTAATGTCAAAATAATAAGCTTTTTTCATGCTCACACGGTTATTTGCACGACACCTATGCCTAAAATAGCAATTAAAAAATTTTTGTCTGTCTGTTTGTTCCGGGTAATCTTCAAAACGGCTGGACCGATTTCAAAATTTCTTTCACCAATGGAAAGCTATAATATCAGGGCGTAAACTAGGCTATATTTTATCCCGGTACTCCCATGGAAACGGGAACTACGCGCGTAAAACGACTATAACCAATAACCGAAGCGAAGCGAGGGCGGGTTGCTAGTAATGAAATATTATGCAACAAAATTATGCGCACAATGTTACAGTTGCACCGTTCATTTAGATTGACAGGAGTAACAATGTAACAAGCCGATAGAGAAATACAATTTCCTTCTCTATTAAACGGTAATGGGGCTGACAAACATACATAACTCTCTTCATAAGTTTTCAATTGAATATATTTATACCATTTTGTCATCTCCTCATCATAGCCCACATTAGACCCACTATTGGGCTCGGGCATCCCCTGTAATGGGAGGAAAATTTACCTACTACATCATGCTATTTTTTTAACGCTGTGGAAATGCAATTTACGCACTGCCCCCGCCGGTAACAGACGAGGGGGGTGTGTGGGACTCGCCGGGCACCTATGCAACCGGAATACCCACTAAAACCAACAGCGGTCCCTGCCGCGCTTTTGCGGAGTGCCGGAGAGATCGTCTAGTGACATTCGATCCCCGGCGAAATTAGAACCTGTCAATTTCCCATCTGAGCTATCGTAACTCATGACTACTACTACATCATGCTGTTCAAACGTCCGTCACTACACGGACTACCATTTTGTAACAGATTAAAAATAGAGATAGGTTACATGATGGTAAGGACACATATTGTGTGTAACATAAAATATGTTACAGCTCCTAAAAAAACGACCGAAGGATCACCAGGAGAGTGGGCAGGAGCATTCTTCTAAGAACAACAATTGATGCAATGGCTAACCCGCCTGCCAAGCGTGGAGATGTCCGATAGGAGAATCATGATGATGACTTCTTTAATTATGCAATTACCTGTGGAAATCACAAACATTGGCTAAGACCGAGTCGAATTTGCTTCCAAGAAGTTCATATCTACCATACGTCAAAGATTTTGTTACCCAAATATATGCTACTAGCTTTTGCCCGCGGCTTCGCCCGCGTAAAAATTTACTTGCATATTAATACTTGCATATTAATAACTATTATCGTAAAGAATATTATCGGCATAAAGAGTATTATATTTCTTAATTTAAGAAATACTCTATCTACGTGTCAATTTTCATCCAAATCTGCTCAATAGTTTAAGCGTGATTGAGTAACAAACATCCAAATATCTTCACAAACTTTCACATTTGAATATTACTTCCAGCCTTATAGTTCAGATTGCCGTGCAAATATGATGGTAAATATGCCTTTCTTTAGTCTCTGATAACGTACTTTTCCATTGGTGAAAAAAAAATTATATCAATCAAACACCCGCAGTTTCATTCACGTAGAAATTCCCATGCCAATACCGAGATAAAAAATGCCTATGTTACTCGCTGATATTATAAATTTACACACATACATACCAAAAAAAAAAAAAATTATTAATCCCAGAAATATCAGAGATATAAATTGCCTATGTTACTCGCTGACAACATAGGTAGCTTTCCATTGGTGAAAGAATTTTAAAAATTGTTCGACATCCCCCGGTATAGTTCTCGTTCCTGGGCAAATACCGGAATGAAAATAGCCTTTCACTGATAATATAGCTTTTCATTACTGAATTAATTTTTAAAACCATTAAATTCCCGTGATTTCATCGACATTGTACCCGATCCCATAGGAATATCGGGATAAAAATAGCTTAAATATGTTACTCGCTTAAAAATAGCTTTCCATTAGTGAAATAATTTTAAAATCGACTTAATTCAGCCACACCGGGATAAAATATAACCTGGGATAAAATATAGTCTAAGTTATTCCTTATGTACGACTGGTAGACCTGATGGTAAAATATAATCAATATCGGTCCAGCCATTTTGAAGATTACCTGTAACGAATAGACAGACAGACAAAACAATTTGGACCGTATTGTGTGAGCATAAATAAAACCTATTATTTTGATAGACAAACAGACGCTTCAAATTTATTTATTTGTAGAGATAGAAAATTGTAATAATATCTTGATTGTAACTTACTGTCTGGTAGCTGCTAGAAATATTACCACGCTCTCATTGTTCGTGGGTATCGCAAAATACTACTAAGACAAAGATTTACATCGACCTGGACCGGTGATGCCGTCTGGCCAACAATGTCGTGCGCCAGGTCATAAAATGTTGCTAGAACCTTTGTAATATATCTACGATGGCAGAAGAGTACCTACATATCGCGTCGATCCAAAGTAATTAGGATAAGAGCAAGATAATGATGATATATCATTGGCTGGGTGTCTTCGACTATATGTGTTTTATCCTTTTGGGGCAGCCCAAAATTGTTTCTTAGTGAGTGCTTACCCCAAATAACCGAGCGGTATACGAAATTTCACATTTTTAGGCCCGGTATCTTTGGCTATACACTTTCACCCTCTTAGGGGTTGAATTTCCAAAAATTCTTTGTTAGAGCTCGCTTATCCTTGCCAAAAATTGTTTCATAGTGCTTGGTAAGTGAGCACTAAGAAAATCTGGGGGTAATCCAAGAAAGCCGACCGTGTAATAAAATGATCCTTCCTAGGCTCAGTGATTTCGGTTAAACACTTTTCACCCCCTTAGGGCTAAAATTGCAAAAATCTCTTACCCCCAAGAAAGGAAACTTTATACAAAATTCCATGTTTCTAGGCCTAATGATTTCGGCTATATATTTTGCACCCCTTTAGGAGTTGATTTTAATAAAATAATTTCTTAGAGCTCACTTACAACAAAAGAAAGAGAATTGCATAGAAAGTTTTACGTTCCTAGCTCCAAGAGTTTCGTCTATACGCTTTTCACCCACTTAATGATGATTTTCCAAAAATCCTTTGCTAATGCTCGTGTACCCCAAGAAATAAGACGACGTAAAAAGAAAATACTTTCCCCTATTTCAACCCCTTATACCTATTTTTTCGCGATAAAAAGTAGCCTTATATCCTTTCTCTAGCTTTAGTTCATCTCTGTACCAAATTTCATCAAAATCGGTTAAGTGGTTTCGACGTAAAAGGCTATATGCTTTTCAACCCCTATTTTTTTTTTGGGTTGGGCTGCGGTTGGCGCGCTCCTCGCACCACTCCGTCCGGGCACCCCAAGAAATACGATGGTGTAAAAAAAAATACGTTTCCAAGCCCAGTGGTTTCGGCTGTATGCTTTTTGGTGTTTTAGGGGTTGAATTTCATCCCCATGTAAATGGAATTTCCAAAACGCTTGAGCGACTATTTATTTATTTATTATTAGGTGCCTCAATACAAAGATTCGTGGTTCGATCATCGAAAATGACGAATTTCCATACAAAATGTCATCCCCTATATCAACCTCTTATACACATTTTTTTGCGATAAAAAGTAGCCTATATCCTTTCTCAAGCTTTAGTCCATCACTGTACCAAATTTCATCAAAATCGGTTTAGATGTGAAAGACTATATGTTTTTCACCCCCTTAAGGGGGTGAATTTCCAAAAATCCTTTGCTAGTGCTCGTGCACCCCAAGAAATACGATGGTGTAAAAAAAAATACGTTTCTAGGCCCAGTGGTTTCGGCTGTATGCTTTTTGGTATTTTAGGGGTTGAATTTCATCCCCATGTAAATGGAATTTCCAAAATGCTTGAGCGAATATTTATTTATTTATTATTAGGTGCCTCAATACAAAGATTCGTGGTTCGATCATCGAAAATGACGAATTTCCATACAAAATGTCATCCCCTATTTCAACCCCTTATACCCATTTTTTTGCGACAAAAAGTAGCCTATCCTTTCTCAAGCTTTAGTCCATCTCTGTACCAAATTTCATCAAAATCGGTTTAGACGTGAACGACTATATGTTTTTCACCCCCTTAAGGGGGTGAATGCCCAAAAATCCTTTGCTAGTGCTCGTGCACCCCAAGAAATACGATGGTGTAAAAAAAAATACGTTTCTAGGCCCAGTGGTTTCGGCTGTATGCTTTTTGGTATTTTAGGGTTGAATTTCATCCCTATGTAAGTGAGACTACCAAAACGCTTGAACAAATATTTATTTATTTATTATGAGGTGTCTTAATACAAAGATTCACGGTTCTATCATCAAAAATTACGAATTTCCATACAAAATATCATCCCCTATTTCAACCCCTTATACACATTTTTTTGCGATCAAAAGTAGCCTATAACCTTTCTCAAGCTTTAGTCCATCTCTGTACCAAATTTCATCAAAATCGGTTTAGACGTGAAAGACTATATGTTTTTCACCCCCTTAAGGGGGTGAATTTCCAAAAATCCTTTGCTAGTGCTCGTGCACCCCAAGAAATACGACGGTGTAAAAAAAAATACGTTTCTAGGTCCAGTGGTTTCGGCTGTATGCTTTTTGGTATTTTAGGGGTTGAATTTCATCCCCATGTAAATGAAATTTCCAAAACGCTTGAACAAATATTTATTTATTTATTATTAGATGTCTTAATACAAAGATTCGTGGTTCTATCATCGAAAATGACGAATTTCCATACAAAATGTCATCCCCTATTTCAACCCCTTATACCCATTTTTTCGCGATAAAAAGTAGCCTATGTCCTTTCTCAAGCTTTAGTCCATCTCTGTACCAAATTTCATCAAAATCGGTCCAGTGGTTTAGACGTGAAAGCGTAGCAGACAGACAGACAGACAGACAGACAGACAGACAGACAGACAGACAGACAGAGTTACTTTCGCATTTATAATATTAGTAAGGATATTATGCTATCCACACAAAGCAAATTAGGAGTACAATATTTTTCACATTACTTTTAAAGAGGAAGCAAACAATATAATTTGACGTCACCGCAATCAGTCAGCCATTTAAATACGAGTGTTAATACCTACCATCTTGTATGTACCAAAATGTGGACATAACATATTTATTCTTTGATAAAATACATGGGAAGTCTCTATGCCATAATGATTATGTCATTATCATCTCGGCCCATGTAGGTTCCTCTGTTGGGCTAGCTAGAGCCTTCTCCACAATATAAGGAAGATTGACTCACTATACCGCGTTGGTCAAGACGTATTAGCATAGGGTTCTATGTCGATTTTTTTCGTCTCTTACATAAATATTATCTGCATAACATATCCCTTAGTCGTATTTTCCGACATCCACGGGCAAAATAGGGTGTGGTAAATTGTATTCATACTCCGTTCCCACACGAAAAATATTATATACGTTATTCTTATCTAATTCATCATCTCATCTCAGCCCATTTACGTCCCACTGTTGGGCTCGGGCCTCCTCCATAATGGAAGGGTAATTGACCTACTATACCACGCTGGTCAGACGTGTTGGTGTAGGATTTTATTTCGAGTTTTCCTTCTCTCGCATAGATGTTATATGCGTTTTATATCCCTTAGGCGTCTCGTACGATCACCCACGGGTAAGATAGGGGGTGGTGAATTGTATTCTTACTCCGTCACCACACGAACGATCTTATCTAATTATCACAACAGAAATACCGTGACTACTTTACAGTAGCAATTATTGCCAATACACGGGTCCTACTATAAAATAAATAATAAACGAACCTAATTACTTTTACTGTCTACTTTGTGGCCATATATGTTATGTTTGAAGTAATATCTTCTACAGGCTAGTTCGATATGACAACATACATACATGTATGTTGTCATCGACATGGTTACGTGACGAGTTGTCGCTAACACAAGCACTAGCTATGTCAATGTAATTACAGTAGAACCCGTTTAATACGATCACGTTTAATACGATTTCCCCCATAATACGCCATTTTGCGCCAGTCCTAGCAACTCGATACATGTTTTCATACATTTCTTAACGCTTAATACGATCGTAATCCCGTTTAATACGCCAACACGTGCCACTCAAATACACATATTACCCCTTGCGGTAACGGCCAGCGACTGACGAAGTGACGACTGTCGAGCGACCCTAAGTGATAATGACCAAGGAGAAGCTGAGTCAACTCCGATTTTGGCACACGCTCAGGCATTATCAGCAGTTAATGATTTAAGACGCTATGTAACTTCTTTGAATCAAGCGAAGACGCACTGCGAAAATTAAATTACGTTGAAAATCTTGTAATTGCTAATGCCTCAAAATCTTTTTGTCAAACTAAAATAAGTGACCTTAAGTAACGTTTACTTTGACTAACTGGCTTTAAGTAACGTAATAATAATGAATTTTTTTATTATATTTTTAAATATTTTTTTTAATATTTAAAAATGTATCTAGTAGTAAGTATATTAAATAAAGAAAATAAACAACATTTTATTTAGGTAAATTTTAAATGTTAAATTCAATACGTAGGTATTCAAAATAATAATAGAATCTAATAAATAATAATGACACGTTTTTCCCTTGCCCGCATAATACGCTTGCCCGCCTAAGACGCGTTTTTGGTCGGGTCCCTGAAAAATCGTCTTAAACGGGTTTTACCGTATATCTGTTCCAATAAGTGTCAAAAGCAGATATGTATATGTAAAAGTTTTAATTTAAGATCAAACGATTAATTGTATACGAAACTAGCAACTGTTTCATCATTATCATCATATCATTCATCATTTCAGCTTATATACGTCTAACTGTTGGGTTCGAGCCTCCTCCACAATAAGAGGGAAATACCTACTATACCATGCTAAAATTGACCCACGCTGGTTACCAGACGGATTGGTATAAGGTATTATTTCAACTTTTATTTCTCTTGCATAGATATTACCTGTATATTACATCCCTTAGTCGTTTTTCATGACACCCATGGGAAGAGGGGCGTGGTGAATTGTATTCTTACTCCGTCACCACGCAAATACAAATTCGAATTTAAAAAATATGATATTAGCATAACATAATATTATATTTTTATAGATGCAAATTTAAATTTGTTTATTTGTTTGTTATGCCCTCACGTCTTAACTACTCAATTAATTGTACACGTTGTCAGGGATACATCAACGTATAATCTTCTAAGAAATATAAAAGTAACATTAGTGACATAAACACTAACGCAATTGAAGCAGCGGCCATGATTATTTCTACAGTAAAAGGTTATAATTATGGTAATAAGTTATCTCTAGAGAAAATGAGATATCCTCCTTTGTGAACGGTAATTACTTTGTTCATTTTGCTTAACTAGGTATCATTATACTTGATTTACAATTGAGTTAGTTAGGAAACGAGTTTATTTTGAATATTAGGCAAAGTTATTTTATGTAAATCCATATATGTATACTTGTCAAACAAAACGCGCACATGGTACTTTTTCGTCACTTAATCGTTAACTTGCGTCTTAACTTGTAATTTTCACCAAACGACGATAAAACTCGCCCGTGTATTTAAAAAAAAGGATAAAAATGTCTTTATCCTTTTTTTTCAATTTGGCATCCCATTGTTAAAAGGGTCGAATTTATTTGTGATGAAAACACCCGTAAAACACTGTTATTTTATCTAAACTTAGCACTTTCACTGTATTTTATTGCCAATGCAAATAAAATTATGTTATGTAACGTCAATAAAATAGCAAATAAGTATGGTTTAAATGCGACACGGGAGATATTCACGTGCCCGCTGAAACTAAATTTAACAAATATATTGCCTCCTAACTAATACAAATGTAAATTATTTACCCATTAGAACAACAATGATATAACTTACAGTAATATATGACCGTATTACCTATTGTATAATAATTATATTTGAAGTAAATGTAATCTCTTAACTACATACATTCAAGGTAGAGCTGTTAATGTTTTTAAAAATATCGTTTTTTTATACATCGATATTTTTAAATATTTCAATACCGGAGTTCGATATATCGAAAAAAAAAATATCGATATTTGGTTATATCGATATATTTCGCCATGACCACTTTTTAACTTCGTTAATTGCGGGATTGCCGTGGTGACCTCTTTTAGCTTTCTAGATGTAAGTGATAAGTTATTATCAATTTCATGCCAGCATTTTTAAAGTAGATTAACTTTACGGTGATTATGTAAATACTTTACAAGAAAAATAAAACAACAAATTTATTCAAATAAATATCGACCGATAATATTTACTTTTTAGTACCGAACTATCGATATATCGTCCAAAAGATATCAGTAATAAATATCGATATTTATAAACAATAAAATCGATATATCGATACTTTATCAACAGCCATAACTCAAGGCATAATCCTAGAAAATTATATCAGTATTTTATAGTTAATCATTGTAGTAAAGGCATATTGTAAGCATATTGCAGTAGTTTTATGACCGGCCACCTACCTGACGTAAACCTTCCTTGGGAATGTAATTTTTGACCTGACGACATCAGATAGAATTAACACAGGACATAAAAAAAAATGTACGAGTATGTATGTAAGTAATACACGTCAGCATTATTTTTGCTTATGTACGTCCGATTGAGTGATTGAGTCCGAGTGAGTGAAAGACCTCTTTCACAATTAGGAAGGGAATTGTCCTACTATACCACACTGGTCAAACGTATTGGTATAGAGTTTTATTTCGAGTTTTACTTCTCTTGCTTGCATGTTATATCCATATATAATAACTTAGTCGTCTTTTAGGACACTCATTAGGACAGGAGAGGGGATGGTGACTTGTATTCTTACTCCTTCACCATACGGCAAATACAAGTATTCCATCTAAATGTTATTGTTACTCGTACTATTCTAAATCCTATGACATAAATGGCTCTCATTATATGTATATTTTCTTATACATAATAAGTAGTGGTAGGACCACACTGTTGACAGTGGTTTGTCTACAACCGCGGGCCGGTCCGTCCGGGGTAGTACCACACTCTCACAGAAAATCGAGCCGGAAGCCCAACTTTCTGAAGGTGTTTGCGTGTGGTGGATTTAGGTGATGCCTTTGATATCACCGAACTTCATTGCACACATTCACACTCCCTTTACTTTCTTCGCGGTAGGCAGCAGCCTTGCAAAGGCCCATGAGCGGCAGCAACACGTACCATCAGATGTAGTGTCTGCTCGTTTGCCACCGTTTGCAATAAAAAAAGATTTACATTTTTCCATTATATACAATCACGCATTTCCATTCGACTGTCAAAATAGAACATTTGTTCTCATTTGTCTCTTTGACCCTGTTATCACGATCGATCTTCTGACACAGATGTTATTCCTTTTAGAAAAAGAATAAGCAAATCTACCTAAAAAAAATCTGTTTCACAACAACTCTATATACTAGTCTACATGTTTGTCTGTTTAATACAACACTGACATGAATTATCTCACATTATAAATCACTTTTCATACAAGGACAGACACGTAAATATGTAACACGCTTCGTAAAACTATCTGAATTGGTAATTTTATAAAGTTGACCTAATATTCTCGGCATGGTGATGAAGTATGAATACAATTCAGCATTTCCTTTCTTATCTATGGGTGTCGTAAAAGATGACTCTCTCTCACCTCGGCCCACATAAGTCCCACTGTTGGGCGTGGGTCTCCTCCACAATGGGAGGGAAATTGACCAACTATACAGGTCAGGCGTGTTGGCATAGGATTTTATGTTGAGTTTTACTTCTCTTGCATAGATGTTATATGCGTATTATATCCTTTAGGCGTGTTTTACGACTCCCACAGATAAGAAAGGGGGGTGGTGAATTGTATTCTTTCATTTCATTCATTTCGGCTCATGTACGTTCCACTGCTAGGCTCGAGCCTCCTTCATAATAGGAGGGAAATTGACCTTACTAGACCATGGTGGTCATACAGGTTGGTATAGGGTTTTGTTTCTAATTTTTCATCTCTTGCATAGATGTCATATTCCTAATATATCCCTTAGTCGTCTCTTACGACACCTACGGGTAGGAGGTAGTGAATTGTATTCTTACTCCGTCACCACATGGAAGTACTTTGTAAAAAAACGACTAAGGGATTTAATTTACAGATAATGTCTATGTGAGAGAATTAAAACTCGAAATGAAATCCTACACTAATACGTCTGACCATCGTAGTACAGTAGGACAACTTCCTTCCTATCGTGGAAGAGGCTCGAACCCAAAAGTGGGACGCATAAGAGGTGAGATGTAGATGATTTAATATGGCAATCTTTTGGTGTTCTGTGACTTTTGTATTCTTTAAAATTAAAGCTTTCAATTTCAAGCACGATTATTTTGAGTAAAATTTTTAATACTTTGTAGAACTATGCGATTCCCAGAATAGAGTTGCTGACCGCTCTCCTGATGATTCCTTAGTTGATTTTTGCGACGGCCATGGGCTAGTAAAGGATGCCGATTGTATTCTTATTCTGTCGCCACAGGGAAATAAAAAAATATAAGAACTAAGTTTTTAAATTTCAAGAAATTCAAACTGCCATGTCATTTAAATTGCCATGCTCAAGATAATGTACGCAAATATTTACAGCTACCTACAACAAAACGATAGTGTTGTAAGCTAAAACTCGTCCGAAAACTATCAAAGAGTAAGCAATTACTTCAGACTAACATGATGCTCGTTCTCACAGTAAAAGTCCATGTGTGAAATGTTAACATTTAAATGATTTGACCTTTTGACAGAGGCGGTCAAATTGCTCGACTATAAAATATTTTTCCTATGGTACTATCATAATCTTTATTTATTTATATTTTCCACAGAAATATCTTATTCATTTTTCTGAGATATTTTCCGTGTGGTGACGGAGTAAGAATACAATTCACCACGCCCTATCTTGCCTATGGATGTTGTAAAAAACGACTAAGGGAGGTAATATGCACATAAAATCTGTGCAAGAAAAGGAAAACTCGAAATGAATGGGTCAGACACGACCAGCATGGTATGGCCCAACACTGGGACGTATGTGGGCTGCCATGATGATGATGACTATCATAATATCTAGTTACTCATTAACTTCTTTAATATGGATAGACATAATGATTTATGTTGTTTACGTGATTATTACACAATAAATAATTATTTTATGGATTTTATCGCGTTTATATTTGATTTGTGTGATTTCCCGACGTTTCAAACACTTTACAGCATTTATGGTCCCGTTTATTTACAACAGATATATCAAAAGCAGCTTAAATTAAAAATATAATCATGGTTAATTCTATTGCTTAGCCATCTGTGGACTGCGTAGAAACAAAATATGTATCATCCCTTCCTTGAGCGCAAATGTCGTTAGAAAAGTCTAAAAAAAGTAAATTGATTATGGCGAAGCAAGGCAAACTCAAAATAAACCAAGTCATTTGGGCAACGTGGTAATTACCTATCAATATGAAGAAAGCGTTGTGAGAGGTTATCGTCATCATCATTCTGCTCTAAACCTAATTACTTGGAGTCGTCTCAATATGTACTCTTCTTTTATAGTAACTAGCTGACTCGGCGAACTTCGTATCGCCATAATTTTTTTCGTAAATATATTTTCTAAATTTCCGAATATATAGTCTCTAATGGCAACCATTGCGGCTTTGTTGGGAAAGATTCGATCGTGATGATTCAAAGAGAATAGGTACGAATTACTGATTATTGATTTCTTTGTATTATATTAATTTTTTTAGTGTTTTATAGTGATATATTGCATAATTTCGCTGATATTTTATGTAATATAATACACAATGCTATTCTATTTAAAGAAGTGTTAAATAATATGAAGAAATTTGTATCAGACTTGGCAGTATGGGCTTTGATTCCATTGCCTGTCCAAATGGACAAACAGAAACAAAAAAAAATCTATTTAACATTGTATGTCACGTCACATGAGAACGCGATCGAACGGGATAAAAAGTATCCTATGTCCGTCTCCTGATTCTAAGCTACCTCCCCATCAATTTTCAGCCAAATCTGTACAGCCGTTCTTAAGTTATAAATAGTGTAACTAACTAGTTTATATATATAGATTTGGCAAAAGTTATTGGCAATAGTTGACCAGACGGCTTTAGATAGAGTCGGCACAGGTATTCTTAGTCATATTTTACGACAACCACGGATAATGTAAGATTTGATAATATTCGTAACAGCCACCACATAGCAGTTGTAGGACGTCACTAGGCTGAAAATAATATAAATCTTTATTATGCATCAAAACTTCCGTGTAGTGAAGGAGTAAGAATACAATTCACCACCCTTCTCGAACCTCTGGGTGTCGTAAAAGACGACTAAGGTATTAAATATGCATATAAAATCCATGCAAGAAAAGTAAAACTCGAAACAAAACCCTATACCAACACGTCTGATCAGCGTGGTGTAGTAGGTCAATTTCCCTCTCACAGTGGAGGAGGGTCGAACCCAACAGTGGGACGTATATGAGCTGAAATGATGATGATGATGCATCAAGACTATCCCTAGCCGAGGCCAGGCGTGACTGATCCGGGGAATAGTTCATCACCCGCAGAGGGGCTGACCGCGTGAGGGCAACAACCCGAACAAGTCGCCGGGGAGGGACGCAACCCGAAAGGGTATCCCGCTGGGCTGGCCATGGACGTCAACGAACTAGGTACCAGTGGTCGGCCCAATGGTAAAGGGAAGGGTATATGGTGGGTTATGGGGCCACGGGCCGCCCTTTCGTCCAGACCATAGCCCACCAAAAAATGCATCAAAACTATCAAATATACTCCTATTAAAATCTATAATAGATGTGTTAATTATTGCTTAGTTAATTATTGCTTGACTATAAACGACTACAGTCAAGTGCCGATAGGATATCTTATTTGGAAGAAAATTATATTTAAATATGTCTTATATGTACTGAAAGAGATAACATGACGTACGGAAGGCGATAACAATCTTTGTTTACGACTTATACTCTCATAGAATACCTTTGAATTAGAAATAAGTGAATTTTTTTTACAGTGGCAGTAATTTGTATCTAAGTTGGGCATAATCGTACTTTCACGTTCGTGAACTACTGAGTAATAATATACGTTGTAAAGAACTTTACAAATATGCAATTAAGGAACACAAATTACATTAATTTTGCAATTATGGTGGTAGGACCAAACTGTTAACAGTGGTCTGTCAACAGCCGCGGGACGGTCCATCCGGGTTAGTACTACACTCTCACAGAAAATCGACGTCTGAGTAGTAACAATTGATTTCTGCGCTTCGTTCGATGAGCGAGAGAGTCGGAAACCTAACTTTCTGAGGGCGTTTGTGTGTAGTGGATTTTGGTGATACCTTTAGTATCGCCGAACCTCATTGCACGCATTCATACTCCTTTCACTTTCTTCACATTAGGCAGCGGCCTAGCAAAGGTCCATGGGCGGCAGTATCACTTACCATCAGATGTGCTGCTTCCTTGTTATCCACCGTTTGCAATAAACATTTGTAGATCGCATAAAGAACACCATGGGGATCGAACTCATTTGTTATGGCAAGACATTACTTAGACCACTACGTCATTTGCGCACTAAATCAATTTCCTGCCCCACGGAAACATTACTTTCTATCCTGGGTGAAAGGTACCCTATACTATACATATCCTTTTCTGTAGGTACCTCAGATGTGTACAAAAAATTCTACTTAATCGGTTGAGTAATTAAAAATACCAGAGAGTAATTAAGGTACATTGTAACAAACAAGTAATTTGTGTGATGACATATTGTTCGTGGATCTCTTAAAAGACTACTGACGGATATAATATGCATATAAAATAAAATAGGTATATAAATTAGATAAGGCCCTATACCAACAGGTCTGAATTTAGTCCGTCACCCGCAGAGAGGCTGACTGCGCGACGTCGACTGACGTCCCGGGACGGGGACGTCGAGAGGTGAGGGTACCCGAAAGGGTATTCCGTCGGGCCAACCACTGACGACAAGTCACCCTGCTCCGGTGGTCGGCCCAACGACGAAGGTGACGTGGGTACGGGTGGGTTGGCGTGCGCGCCGTCCTTTCGTCGCCCCAGACGGAATGGACTGCGTGCGCGCTTACCATAGCCCACTAATAAAAAAAAATACCGACAGGTCTTGATATGAGGAGGCTGGAGCCCAGCAGTGGGACAGCTGCCAGCCAGCTTATGAGCCGAGATAAAAATGTATTATCTCGAAAACAATAGCATTTTAGAGCTGAATAAATAAATAATACACATTCACAGTTTTGAAAAGACGTTTATAACATTCTGAAATAAAGAATATATATATATATATATATTTTATTAGGTACTAAGGTACTGTGTGAAAATTCTCACTAAATTTACTGCCTTTGTCAAAAGAAAACGGGTAAGTATTTGTAAGGCAGTAAGTTTAACGTTATAACGTACATAAGTACAGTATAACTCTCAGTTTTTCCGTCTTTAGGTGCAGATAACTCATGCTTTTTGTTAGATATCTTTGTATGGACGTACTAAAAACAATAGCTAACACACGTCATCCTTTTGAGCGGATATCATAAGAAATTATTAAAAGATGTAAGCTGATAATATCATTGTAAATAGAGAGAAATAATCGAAATAACACCAGGTGCCAACCCAGCTGATCAGTGTAAAGTAATCAACTATCCTTGCGTCCTTTTCTTCATATTGTCATCCGTTATATAAGTCCCACTATTTGGTATGTGTCTTTATCATAAAGAGAGAGAGAATAACGTCATTTTTTTCTTCAAAATGAGATCAGTAACACCATAGTTTTTTGAGTTCATCATCTCAACTTCTCATCTCATCCTACCCCCCACAGCGGGACACGTACACGGCAAGTTTCCTTCACAATCGGAGGGAAATTTACTTACCATACCATGCTGGTCAGACGCGTTGTTTTCAAATTTTCCTTTAGATAAATAGACATACTATATCACTTAGCCTTTTAGATTCTTTTACAATCAAGACTGGCGAGATGATGAATTTTATTCTTAGCATATTGTATATTATGTGACAATGATTAAAGAATATAATGCCAAGACGGTCATGATCAATGAAAAGGTCTCTCTGCTAGCGCTAGAAACGTGGAGCGGATCTTTCGCCTATGTTCATCATGATGGAGGAGATTAATGGCTGATACAGTAATTAAATCGTGATAGGGTGCCACTTGTGGGTTCTGGTATAACTGTCATCATCACAGCACATATCAACCCTCCACTAGACTTGAGCCTCCTCCATAATGGGAGAGATATTGATCACGTTAGTCATACGGTTCGCTATTTATTTATTTTTTTTATGGGTGGGCTATGGTAAGCGCACGCGCGATCCAGTCCGTCCGGGGCGATGAAAGGACGGCGCGCGGGCCCATAACCCACCCGTACCCACGTCACCTCGTTGTTGGGCCGACCACCGGAGCAGATGTGACTTGTCGTCAGTGGTCATACGGTTCGGTATAGGGTTAGACATTATGTTTTTTTTTTTTTTGCATTATATTTTAAAAAAGAGAAATATATTATCGTTCAAGAGGTATCGCACTGGGACTAAAATTTACTAAATGTGTGGAGTGTGCACATTTTTATTGGAAAGAAATAATTAAAAAAAAAACACAAACATGCGGCATTTGTTGTCGAATATTCTGGTGGATCACCAGAGTATTTGACAAAAAATGCCGGTAGTTGGTTTGATTAATTTCAGACAGAAGGTAAAATTGACAGTATATACGCGCCTTCGCAAGGATATACACAATAAATAACTAGATTTGGCTTGACTTACCCGTGGGAATAGGAAAACCGCTGACAAATCACGAACCACGATTGTCAACCGCCTACCAAATTTAACTAACAATTACAGTACCATCCCCTAAAAAACATTTCTATTTCGTCTAGGCTAGTGAATAATCATTGAAGAATTTTATGCCCAATTATAGACATCAATCGTTATCATCAGAGCTCATATACGTCCCACTACTGGGATCGATCCTCCTCCACAATTGGAGTGAAATTGGCCTACTATACCACGCTGATCGGACGGGTTAGTATAGTGTTTATTTTCGAGTTTTACTTCTCTTGCAAATATCTTATGTGCTCATTAAAATCCCTTAGTCGTTTTCTACGACACCTCAAGCAAAAAAGGGAGATGGGGAATTATATTCTTACTGTCACCACAAGGAAGACATCATTAGACTGAAAAAAGTATTACATAATGTTCAAAGTACAAATTATACACCAACTCTAGACTAGATAGGGGACTAGAGAATACAAAAAAAAAGGTTATTCAGATCGATAACTGCTCCCGGCGGTATTCTCGTCACCCTCGCATAACGTGACAAAGGGTTATAATCGTATACGATAATATAGAAATATCTAACTACAAGTATTGAGCTGCTGTTTAGTTGGTTATTTTTATGTATTTATATCTAGTCGAATTGCAACGATGCATCTTATTTCAGTGATATATATATAATTTCGTGCGGTGACGGAGTAAGGATACAATTCACCACTCCGTATCTTGCCCGTGGATGTCATAAAAGACGTCTAAGGGATATAATCACACTGATATTATAATAGCGAAAGGTTAAATGTAAGTATGTTTGTTGCTCTTTCACGCAAAAACTACTGAATAGATTTTGATGAAATGTCACAATAATACAGCTTACACATCATAACACATATGCTATAATTTATCCCGATATTCCTACGGGAAGGGAAACTATGCGTGCAAAACCGCTGCCAGTAGGCATATATTATCTATAATATCTGGTTGACCGAGCTTTGCTCGGTATATTTTTGTTGTATATTTGCCCAACTTATTTAGATATACATATACATATTAATAAAAAATAAAAATAAAATAATGAAAAAAATATCAAAAATAACAAAAAGAGAATAATAATAACACCGAGATCCCACGCTGTATGAATGCCAAAACTAAACAAAAAGAAAACTGGACAACTTCCCAACTGAGCGATTATAACTCTTGACGTTGACGGCGAAATTTGAATTCATATTCTTTTAAATTTTAATGTCATGGTATTGTTTTGCTAAAAACATCGACAAAACAACATTTTCTATAAATGCTTCTGAAATACCATCAGCCATCGAGTACTAAGCCCAAATATTTCATCTGGTCCTCGATCGAGTGGAACCAAATTAACGGCGATTGCTGTGCTGACGGGTGTATAGTTACGGGGTCTATCAAACAGCAAATCATTCGTTTTATATAGAGACTCTAAGCGGCAACGTGACTCATCGAATCACCACCTCGATACAGAGTATTGTCAAACATATCGCTTATTTAAATTAAAACCAGCCCCGCATGATTTCGACGGATGAGGTCACGGGCAAAAGCTAGTTACTAATAAAACTGTATTAAAAATAACGTTATAATCCTCTTAATTGACAACCGACAATTCGAAGAATCTGATTCGTTTCTAATCCCTCTGCCAATTATATCGAAAGCAATATATACACAAATCTAATGTAGGCATAGATATCTACATATCTACACGTAACCATGGAAGCAAGGGTGGATGGCATAGAAGCGAGATTTGAAATGATTCTTCAATATTAAAAGTGATTATACTTCTTTTATCAAAATATACAACTATTTATTTAAATACTTATATGATTTATGTCAATACTGAATCTTTCTCCCCTTTCCAAACCACGGTTGACTCTTGGACGACGATTGGAAAGTTATGTATTAGTTCATTGTTATGGCAAAATTAACTACTTGGCAATATAATTATTAACATACAATATTGTAAATTGTCTATGTGGTGACGGAGTAAGAATACAATTCACCATCTTATATATATATATATACTTCAAATCTTAAATCAGGCAGAAATGTTAATGAGTTTCTTATAACATAATTCTGACCCGAAGTCTGGAACTTTGTTTAAATAACAAGGATTTTTCCATCCATTTATCCACTTCCTTCTGGAGTAAGAGTAAGCATACAACTAATTGCCCTCTTCCTTATCTGTGGGTGTCGTAAAATACGAATAAAGAATATTATATGTACATAACATGTACGTAAGAAAGGAAAAACTCGACATACTTAAATCCCCTTTTTTTGGGGTGGTCAAGCGCAGTCACCGCCCGGTTCCGTCCGGGGTGACAGAGGGGTAGCGCGCGGCTCCGTAATCCACCCAATAGCACGTCGCCTTCGTCGTTGGGCCGACCACCGGTGCAGAGTTCCTTGACTTCAGTGGTCGGCCCGACGGAATACCTCGAAGGAGTACCCTCTACCATCGACGTCTCCCGGGACTAGTGTTGCCCAAATGCAAGACCAAGACGAGACCTGGACTAGTCTTGGTCTTGCTCTTGCAACATCACACCTGGTCTCGTCTTGGTCTTGGTATTGCGCACCCGAGTCTTGGTCTTGGTCTTGGTATTGCAGCAAGAGTCTCGCAGAGTCTTGCAAGTCTTGCTTTGTTAAGTTGGAATAACGTAACAGTTATTTATCATGGCAAGGCAAAATCCAACTAAATTAATCAAATATCATCCTATCCTATCTATCCATCTGCTAGCCTATAGTCCACTATTGAATATAACCCTTACAATTGAGGAAGATTACTCTCCTATTTTACTGGTTTTACATTAGACAACGTTACTACTCCTATGCCAAAGGAAGGAATTTCGACCCTGTTTTCTTAAGACGTCACCACACGGGGCAGTTGATACAATAAATTTTATGTCATTTTAAATATTTTTTTATAATAAATGGTAATGTTAATATTCCCCTTCAAGTTAACAATATCCGGCCATACCTAATAGTTGCGCTATAAAAAGGAATGTGTTAATGACGATTTTGATACCTATAATTCTACCTACCTAACCTAACCTACCTCTAGATATATTTAATACTAGCTGTCCCAACAGCTTCGCTTGCTTGATTTACCTATCCATATAAGGCTATTATTGCGTTTAAATAACCATATCGCCCCCTGGCATTAAAAACAATATCACCATTTATAATATCCTAATATACCTACTTTAATCATAATTTTTGTTATCTAAGTAGGTAGTTGCCGTAACAACGGCTACTACGGAGAACCCTTAACAGCTTTAAAATGTTGTCCGATTTTTTACCCTTTATAGACATTGCTCCGGACCAATTTACCAGTATGTAAGTCGAAGTGGTATGTATTAGAGCCTAAAACTTTTCTGGATAAACATACTATCCGACAAAATAACATTCTTTTGGAATATTTTCTGAGATTAGGGCGTTCAAATAAACAATTTCTCCCGATTTATGATAAGTATAGATAATAATAGTTTTTAATAATATACCTATGAAGAGGGTCACCAAATGTATGATATTCGTCGTCATCGATCAGTTCATAAAAGTGCCACTACCGGGTTTAATCTTGCTCCCAGTAGGTGGAAAATTTACCTACTATACCACGCTGGTCAGACATGTTAGTGTAGAATTTTATTTCTAGTAGTTTTACTTCTCTTTCACGTTATTATATTGTGATCTTTACGTGCGCATACCAATCTACGCATGATAATTCTTTTATAAAATAACACCCAGACTCGCAGTCTGTGCGTTATTTATGTAGATTAATTGTAGGCATATTTCTATGTCCAACAGTGGACGTCGTTGGGCTAATGAATAAACGGATATATAAATATAATGGGCAAGAGCACTCTCGTGTGAAACTTATCAAGACTAACCAACAGGGTGACGATTATGGTATTTTTGTCCTTAAGCCTTTCCAAAGAGTAATTCTGAAAAGCGAACACCAATATTGGGAATCGATTGGCCAATAGATGGATATCTCAAGACTGATTTAACTTGCCGTGTAGTGACGGAGAAAGAATACAATTCATCACCCCCTATTTTACCCGCGAGTGCGAACCCACGACTAAGGGCTATAATATATAACATCGGTGCAAGAGAAGGAAAACTTGACATGAAACCCTGTAACAACACGGCCTATCACCGTGGCGATCCCCTCCGGCCATGGCCGATTTCCCTCCTATTATGTAGAAGACACGAGCTCAACCGTATATAAGCTGAAATGGTGATTTGAATTAAATGCAAGACCGCGAAACTCTTGCAGACTCAGTCTTGGTCTTGCTCAAGTCTTGCAGGGCCAGTCTTGGTCTTGGTCTTGCAAAAATTAAGCGGTCTTGGTCTTGGTCTCGGTCTCGCATTTCTCGCAAGACCAAGACCAAGACCGCAAGACCAAGACTTTTTTGGGCAACACTACCCGGGACGCCGATAGCTGTCGCGAGGCACCATAAATCCCCATGCCAACACGTCCGACCAGCGCGATATATCAGATCAAATTCCCTCCCATTGTGGAGGAGGCCCAAGCCCAACAATGGGACTTCGCTCTGATAATGATGACAATGATAATGATCCATTTATTCATCCATCAGCTCGTCGCTATTACCCAGTCTTGGCTCTTACCATGGGTCTAAGAATGCAATAGTCATATTTCAAACTTCTCCTTGTCTCTTTATTAATAAAGACCTTTATAAGTCCCTTCAAAGAAAATTGTAAAAGTACGGCTTTCTTCAATTTTCAATCCCAATTAA
This sequence comes from Lymantria dispar, assembly GCA_032191425.1. Lineage (NCBI taxonomy): Eukaryota > Metazoa > Arthropoda > Insecta > Lepidoptera > Erebidae > Lymantria > Lymantria dispar. Next base: position 20,341,699 of record CM063452.1, on the reverse strand, counting down.
GATTTAATGTTACTGCCCATTTTTAAGCCTATTTATATATCAAGGAAACAAGTTGAGTGTTTACTTTTAGCAACGAAATCTGAACATTGTTGTAAAACAAAGGGCCCTTCGGATATCAGACAATGACAGGCTATTGATGAGCTGAGAGGCTCTCTTGTTTGATCCGTCCCATTAAAGATTTAGGCCAAATATAAATTATATATATAAAAAGCACTCATTTACGTAAAAAAGTTATTATTCTTTCTTTTTTTTAATAATGATATCAATACACTTATAGTATACGTTAGCGTTTTTTTTTTATATGTGTATAGCTGTTGGTCGCAGATGACCTTGACAGCTTAACGCGGGCAATGGGTGAGCGCTGATGGCTCTCAACCCGGTGGTACGTTAGCGTCTTAGTTTCATTCATTTAAGCTCATCTACGTCCCACTGTTGTGCTCAAAGCTCCTCCACAATAGGAGGACCTTTGATCTACTATACCACGCTGGTCAAACGTGTTCATATAGAGTTTTATTTCGAGTTTTCCTTCTCTTGCAAAGATGTTATATGCATATTATATCCCTTAGCCATCTTTTACGACATCCACAGGCAAAATAGGAAGGAGTGAATTGTATTCTTACTCCGTCACCACACGGAAAGTTATTTAAAATACATAATTAAAAAACAGAACTTCATCATCATCGTCTCAGCTCATATACGTCCCACTGTTGGGCTCGGGCCTCCTCCATAATGGAAGGGTAATTGAGCTACTATACCAGACTGGGCAGACGTGTTGGTATAGGGTTTTATTTCGAGTTTTCCTTCCCTCGCATAGATGTTATATGCGTTTTATATCCCTTAGTCGTCTCCTACGATCACCCACAGGTAAGATAGGGTGTGGTGAATTGTATTCTTACTCCGTCACCACACGGAATAAACAGAACTTACTTTTGAATAAGTATATTTTTCATCTTCATCATCATCATCATCTCAGCTCGTTTCGTCTCAATGCTGGATTCGAGCCTCTATCCAAAATAAGAGGAAAATGATCTTGAATTGAGACCGTGTGTCCACACCTATCTGCCAAAAAAGTACTACTTATTTTTTAAATTAATGTTATTGTTAAACCTGTGGTAAAAAGTATAGGTATCACTATTATTAATATTGTGTAATAACTATAAAACTTTACTGTTATATACCTATGGTGGTAGGACCACACTCTTGATAGTTGTCTGTCTACCGTTACGGACCGGTCCGTCCGGACTCCGGAATAGTACCGCACTCTAGCAGAAAATCGACGTCTGAATAGTAGCAACTTGTTACTGCGCTTCGTTCGGTGAGCGAGAGAGTCAGAAGCCCAACTTTCTAAGGGTGTTTGCATGTGGGGTTTTATTGATGCCTATAGTAGGTATCACCGAATTGTCACTTCCTTCACTTTCTTCAGGGTAGGGAGTAACCCAGCAAAGGTCCATGAGTGATCACTTACCATCAAGCTGTTTGCCACCGTTTGTAATAAAAAAAATATATTTCTTGATTTAGTAATAAGTGTAAAATAACTAACAACTAATTTTTCCTTTGTCTGCTATTTGTTACAGGTAACCTAAAGAGGCGATTCGGACGCGCGCGTGGCTTCGTTTTGCGCATGTTTGATGCCTTTTGTAACTGCACGCAGACAGCGGCGGCTGCTGCCGCCCGCACAACTCGCAACAATCCATTCACGAAACGTTAAATCGATCACATTTCACTTATATTTTGTTTCGAGATCTCGAATTAGAGCCCATATATTCTAAATTAAAAAGATCTGAAGATAAAATCACAGTATAAATGTCACATTTAAAACAGAGATGTTTTGGATATGAAGTTTCAGATTTGGATACGGATATTAGAATAAAATTGTAGATACCTGTTTCGGATACTGTTGCGTTTAAACTTTTATATACATATTTTCATTCCGAATATCTGGTAGTTTAGCTAACAGAGCTCTACAACCCTAATTTAAAATATCCTTAATTGAATTTGTGAAAGAAGCAAGTAAATATTTGTTATTAAATATGTTACACATAAAAAGTAATAACGGTTTTGCGGGGACCAAGGAAGAGCAAAAATAAAGTATATGACTCATATATGCTTAGTCTTAAAATAAAATATATTCAACAAAAATTTAATCAATATGCCAGATACCACGATATAACAGACCACGATCGCATTTACTAAGCCATATTCCAAATTGAAGACACCAGAACATTTTTAATGTCTATTAGGCATAATATGAGTCCAATAGACCTATATTCATATTATTTTTTACTAAAACAAATGGAACTATATTTAGTCTCAATAATTATGAACTTGACAAAATAAATCTTTCTCGTTTTTATTGGAATTTTCAGTTTCAAAGTAGTGGTATAAGAATGATTATTGATTTATCTGAAAATGAAAGCTGAAAAGAAAGTGACTATTAACATAATTAAAACAAATTGTTAAAAATATAAATAACATTAAAATAATACAGGATATATAAGTACATTGTAGGTACAAAGCATCACTTGACGCAAGGCTTTTGTCTAGAAAATTCTAGACATCCTTACGGGTGATAAAAGCAAATGTTTAACCAGTCTATTGAACTAAGCCCTAAAAGGCAGGACCAAGACTACATAGGTGTGTGGGCTACCAATAAACTACCTATTTTACTTTGATTTGTAATAATTTCTAATGTTTGTCAGGGATAATTTAATAACGTTGATAAATGATTCTATTTATAATTATGAAAAGCAAAATTATTGTGGCTGTTTAAATTATGTTACAAAATAAATAGCTATATTCAAATGTTCAGTGAATTGTCGACCCGTTTTCAAGTTACGGACGACTGAGCTAATACAATACTGGAGGGTTAAATTAATGCTCCCCAACTTAATTAGCTTATAAATAACCATAACTACGTAAATAGCTATTATAAAATATTACACATCTCTACCGCGCTTAACAGCGATTATATTGTCATCCTTATTAAAGTCCCGGCGACAAGAATTTTTAATTTTACGAAGCATCATGATGAGAGCTATCGTCTGGGTTTATAATTTTATTTTCAAGAGTTCTTTTAGATAAAATGGTTATGAATTCTCCAACTCGCAATATCGTTATAACTCATAATATCCACAGCAAACATATCCAATATTAGAGTGAGTATATACCTAATACTAATATATGTATTCGAAAATTATGTTCCACAATTAGGGTGATAAATAAAATTGAATAATCAATCACTATACATTATAAATATACTATTTTTACAGATTTTATCGCGTTTGTATTTGATTTTTGATTGTCCGATTTCGAATACTTCAGCGTTCATGGTTACGAGAGGATTAAAATGTCTCACTTTCAACAAGTTATCATTATTAAAGATTTAACATAGCAGCCGTAACGGGTAGGTAATGTCGGCAAATCATAAATTAAATACAAACGCGTAGCCGTAAAAAATATTTATAATGGTTGACTAAATTTTCATAATTACTGGCTTCAAAATTGAAATGAATGGTAGTTATCCAAACCGATGAACCATAAAAAATGTTAGTGGTTCATTTACGATAGAAGAAAGAACGCACAACGTCCACTATCAGTAAAAGGACTATAATTGTAACGAATCAATTTATTTACTATAACAACTTATAAATGTAATATTTTTATTAAATGAGAGCACAATTTCATAAAACATGTATAAGCCAGAACTGACTAGGTAATCTGTATTATTATTTTATAGTTCATAAAATTTTTTTGGTTGTTTAATCACTGATCCCAGGCACCACTAAAGGGATAAATATATTTTTGTATTAACTAGTATGTTTATTTAACAAATATATATATTAAAACATAACACTGTAAATTACAGGCATATAGTAAAGATCATGTACCTATATTGACAAACCCGCCTAAATTTCAAATATGATTTTAGCGTTATCTCCAGGTTGAGAGCCCTCAGCGCTTCCATAGTCCGGGCAAAGCTGTGAAAGTCATCTACGGCTAACAGCTACACACACACACACACACACACACACACACACACACACACACACACACACACACACACACACACACACACCGACACACACACACACACACACACAAAGTTAGCGCCCTCTAAAATACTCAGAGATGTCTAATGAATAACACCGCGGATAGTTATTTATACATTATAAAATATTCTTCTGTAATAATAAAACCTGCTTTACATTCTTCCGCCATATAAAGTAGTTGATCTATCATTTCTTCACCTTAGTCTTCCTAGAATCCTAAATGTTACATGGTGTTATGTGATCGGTGTGATTACGCTTATAGTATGTAAGATTGTATTACACTTAGAGATAGATCACCGCGGGTCGGAGCGCACGGAGACTATCAATAATCTAAGACAGTGGTGGGCAAACTTTTTTAATGGCGGGCCACAAAGTTTAAGAAATTCTAGAGGAGAGCCAGCTATTGAAAAATGCATTTTGTATTAAAGCTTTTTATAAACAAAATACCTTTTACTTTTACGCCTTGTTAGGCGTGTAAGACATATGGAATTGTTTTTGTTTTTCCATAATAGTTTAGCTTCACCGATAGGTGAATAAAATGGATTTTTTCCAATAAATAAACTAATACCTGTGACAAACACAGACTGCCAAGATAATTATGGCAAGTTAATTATGAGATAATGAAAGCTATTCAATTATAAACGTCAAATTTTATTTTTCGCGCCAAAATGCTGACTAGAATATTTAGGATGGATGGACTCTCGGCGGGCCGGATTAAATACTTCCGCAGGCCTGAGTTGGCCCGCGGGCCGTACTTTGCCCATCACTGACTGATCTAAGATATCAGTAGTTTATTGTATTAATTTTAACGACATGTATTAGACTCACAAATTAGTCACATTTATTAAATTACAGAAGCGTATTAGCGTTGATATAAATTAACAAATTGGAGAACTAGAATTTGTAATGTATCATATATACAAATAAATAAAATTGAAGTGTCTACTTATCGCAGTCCCCGACGAACAAAATCGTAATAGGAAAATGACAATTTTACAGGAGCAAATAAAAACTGAATACCTTGAAAACTATCAAGACTGAACGGAAGATTCTTTTATCAAAAATAGGGAATATTTTTTGCACTAGTTTTTTACTAAATTTTTATTATAAATTTTCTTTATCAGTAAGAAAATTGTGAAAATGTCCATTACTGAAATAAGCTATGGAAAAAATAACGCAAACTAACTTTACGATAGTGTTCGACTGTAATCACAAATCGGTGTTGCTATAGTAATCGTTCATTGTGATATTGCTCAATGGTAAATATGAATATACTTTCTATTCGTAAAATGACATTGCAGTCGTATTCACTGATATAACTGTCGGTAAACATAAATTACATGCTTATTCGATGATCATTTTTAGGAGCTATGAAAGGTAAGCAGCAAAATCACCCGTACGATATTGTGTTGCAGCTTACCGGGAACGGCTCTGTCATTCTTCCCTCGAACAATATGGTAATAGCCGCTTACTCTAAAATGTTGACTTATGAGATTTAGTAATAGGTTTTTGCGTTATTGATCGTGCAAATTTTTCAATTGTGTTATCCGTTGAACAAAAACATAAAGATCATTATTGAATGGATAAATCCAAAAGTATTCATCGCCCGAACATAAAAAAATCTCAATGATTGTAATAGGGTGTGTGGATAACGAATCTTTAATAAACCCGATTCTATCGTAATAGCGATTACCATAGTGTTTGTCGGGGACTGCGTTATTGTTTGACATTACAAATGTCGTATCCTTAAAATTTCATAACCTGTTACACATTTTTTTTAGAATTGACAAATAAAATGCTTTCACAATGTGTTTAGCGCTAATACGGCTATGTAATATGTATATAGATGGTCCCTACTTCTTACATACCTGCTTTCCTATACGATATAATTATAATTCTATGAATATGTGTATGTTTATTATATTATTCTAACTTTTTAATTTGTATTGTTTAGAACATATTATAAACAATATAAAAGTATGTATGTTTAAAATATTGCATGTCGTCTTTAAACTGGGATTAATGATTAGGAAAACAAATTCGTATTTATATAATGTATCTTAACTGTTAAGAATTTTATAATTATCTACTTAAATAAATAATTAATTTTCTACTATGCCGAGAATTGATTGTTTCGAAAGACAAAATTAGTTATTTTTACTGCATATACTTAACAGAATAAAACTAACTGCGCCATAAGCATCTATTTATATTTTATTACACGCGTAACTTTAACAAATTTCCTTTATCTATTTTTGCAATGAAAAATTGACAACAAAATCAATCTTATATGCTTAGAATAATAACGTATAGAAGGATAGTGTCAATACTTCGAACGTTCGAAACATGAATCTAAAAATACTAATGGCGCGCAGACGATTACACACATACACACGCACACCACTATACAAATTATGAAATCAAATTTTGTTTTTATTAACATAAATCGTCGAAATACTTTTAAAAGTAATGTTAAAAACCTTTTTATGTTTTTCAAATGTGTTATGACACCATTTGAATGCACAAACCGTCATAATTACCTATGTATTTATTTTTTAAGAGTTGCGTACGTACTTGCAGTACAATGACTTGTACATTACGGAACGGTTCCGGCGTAAGCTCCATTAGGCTCCAATTGAAATGCTTCACTTTTTGTGCACGAACTTACCTTCTATACGTTATTATTCTAAGCTTATAGGTTTAAACAGTGAAATTCAGATTGTACATAATATCCAGGTATAAATATTTTTTTAATTACATATTTTAAATGCCAAGTGAAATGACCAGCATTGAGTTTGGGTAACTTTGAATGCTAACTTATTATTTAATACAAAAAGTAAAATGTACCATAAATTAATTTGAAGTGATTTTTTTTTATAATCTGTCTAAAAAAAATCTTGATTAATTCTTTGATTAATTCTGATTAATTCAAAACAAAATTTTCCTATATATAAATTCGTTGCGCAAACTTGTTATAAGTCGAAACATTTGGGAATTTTGTTTCAAAGGTCGTGGATACTTTTATAAATACGATTACATTTAATAAACTTCAAATGAATTTCACCAACTAATTTACTCAGAGTTCTTCTAGTTATAAAGTGTTCAATACATATTGTTAAGACATACCTATTTATTATACATATTATAGGGGGTGAATTGTATCTTATTCCGTCACATCACCCGTGGGTGTCGTAAAAGACGACTAAGGGATATATAGTGCAACCTCGATATAACAAATCCGACGGTACCTTGTAAATATTTGTTACATCAAATAATTCGTTAAACTGAGGTTTGTTATATTGAGGTATGGTTGGTCTAAAATTTGTTATAAAGAGGTAAAGAAATAGTTTTATTCGCCTCAACATTTTTGCATTCAGCAACTGGAATCTTCAAGAATAGTGACGAGCAGCAATGTTTTTACATTTTTTTTCCATCAAACGACTTCAACTGTTTTACGAAAAAATAAGTGTCGAAACCTGTCGCGACTGAATCACATACTATGGGATTAAGGGCCATATAGAGGTATTTACACTTTTTTGATAGTTGAAAATTCGATATAAAAAGGTTATTCGTAAACAAAAATTCGTAATGTCAAGGTATTATTTACACTGACTCTTATGGACAGTTCAAGGGGATTTCGAAAAATTTGTTAAATTGAGGTTCGTTATATTAAGGTTGTACTGTATTATGCATAGAACAACTGTGTAAAAGACATAAAACCATATAACAATCCGCCTGACCATCGTGGTGCAGTAGGTAAATTTCCCTGCCATTATGGAGGAGGCTCGAGCCCAGCAGTGGGACGTATATGAGCTGTACTGATGATGATGATACATATTATGTACATGTCGATTTATCGATACTTGGGTACTAGATAGGCGCTGTTAATCTGTTTCACGCAGTTTTGCGACCTTGGATTTTGCTAATGCTAAATACTAGTTCATTAAGTCTGATAAGCATATGTTAAGTACCTAGATAAAAAGTTTTATTCAAACTTATTCTGAATTTCAAAATTATCCAAACTTGTAATGAAATTATTAGTATTATAACTCGATACGTTAAACTTATAAGTTATCTGTCTACAGCCACGGGCCGGTCCGTCCGGAGTACTACCATACTCTCACTGCTCGCAGAAAATCGACGTCTGAGTAGTAGCAACTTGTTACTGCGCTCGTTCGGTGAGCGAGAGAGCTGGAAGCCCAACTTTCTGAGGGTGTTTGCGTGTGGTGGGTTTTGGTGATGCCTTTAGATTCACTGAAGCTCATTGCACGCATTCACACTCCCTTCACTTTCTTCACAGTAGGCAGCGGTCTAGTAAAGGTCCATGAGTGGCAGCAATACTTACCATCAAGTGTACTGTTTGCTCGTTTGCCACTGTTTTCAATAAAAAAAAAAACATTTCCAGTACATTATTATCCCGATATTCAAAGTTACCCAAACTACGTTGTAAAAGTTTTATTTCATCACTTTTCTATATTAAACATTATTTTTACATAATTTGTATATATAATTTAAGTGGGAATATTTAAATAATTTCATTAAAAAAAAACTTATTTGGAAAATAGTGAAATAACAATGTAACAATTACATATAAGTTTATATAAATAATCAAATATATTTTCAATGTAAAATTCTGTAGTTGAATGTTCAAATGTTAATTTAATAAGTGTTTAAAAATAAATGTTCAATGTGATATCCTGCCTGTAAACCTTTTTCCAGTGTGATTCTACAAAGTATCTTCTAATAAATAACATGATTTTATAAATGATGTAATTGTTTGATTTATTTTAGATCCTAAAGGTGGTAAACCTAAAAAAATGAGTTTTGTTAATAAGTAATAACTAGAAGTTTGCCATATCTCATCATTCAAACTCTCACCATGTACTGCTGGATGCTGGCCTCCCTAGTGCAATGAAAGAATGTGGTGATATACCATAATCGCCAACGATTGGCAGTCGGATTGGCAATTGCAGTGAAGTGTTACACGTTTCCCAGAGTAAATCTGATACCCACTCTCCTAATTAACAAACTATTTGTAAGCAAACCAATGACTCCAATTACCTGTCAAAAACACATATAATAATAGTCTCCGTGTGGTGACGGAGTTAGAATACAATTCACCATCCGTTCTCTTGCCTATGGGTGTCGTAAAAGACGCCTAAGGGATATGTTATGTAGATAACATCTATGCAAGAAAATTCGACATAGAACCATAATGCTTAACCAGCGTGATGTAGTAGGTAATGATCCATTGTAGAGGAAGCCCGAGCGCAACAGTGCAACTTATATGGGCTGGGATGATGGGATGAACATCTCCTCACTAATATTATACATGCGAAAGTATGTTTGTTTGTTATGCTTTCACGCTTAAACTACAGCACCGATTTCAAAATTTCTTTCACCAATGGAAAGTTACAATATGAGGGAGTAACATAGGCCTCTAACAAATCGACGACGATTGGCTGACTTTTCTTTCCTATTGAAGGTATTGAGCAACGAAATTGACTGTCCCAGCATTTTACACAAGCTGTTTTTTAATGTACCTCAGAGATCGATTAGGTTCAACCCACCAATAGGTATTCCATTATCGTCCTCTAATTATAGGCAGAATTCATATATTGTGCGAGCGAGCAAAGATTTTAACAAATTATGTAAAGAGTTTTCTTTTGACCCTTTCAATACTGGGAGCGAGGTGGCACGGAGACAGCTAAATCTTAACTTTTTTAATAATTAATTATCATTGTTTTTCCTTTTTCTGTCATACTCTGTGTTATTGTTCATTAAGATGTTACAAATTACTATCGGACTTACTGTAGGTGTGTACCATTGCTATCCGTGAAAACCTGCGTGAAACCTCTAGTTTTCATTACTATTTTGTACAGCTGTTGGTTTTCCAAGTACTAAATAAATAAATAAATATATTTTATCCCGGTATTCCCACTGGAACGGGAACTACGCAGGTAAGGCTACTGAAACCGAAGCGAAGCGAGGGCGGGTTGCTAGTAATAAATAAAACGATGCGGTGTTTATCACCACCCCAAATTATCATCATCCATAAGTCTATCAACATCCACTGCTAGATATAGACCTATCTAAAGTGGAGATATTTTAAAATCACAAGACTTGGCAGGCGGGATACCATGATTACAGTTGGTGTCGTTAATCGTCCAGTAGCAGCAGTAGTTTTTGCGCCTGATGCCGCCCTAGCAGAGGCTGTGGGTGACCGGACCGGGGATTTAGTCCGGGCACCCGCGGGGAGGTTAGCCTCGCGACGGCGATCGGTGTCCCGGTAGGGAACGTCGACGGGAGAGGGTACTCCCTCAGGGTATTCCGTCGAGTCGACCACTGAAGTCAAAGAACTATGCACCAGTGGTCGATCCAACGACGAAGGCGACGTGCTATACGGGTGGGTTACGGGTGTGCGTGCTTACGCCCCTCTGTCGCCCCGGACAGAGTCGGGCGAGGACTGCGCCGACCGTAACCCAACCCCCAAAAAAAAAGAGTATCAGTAGTTTTCCTTCTCTTACATAGATGTTATATGAAAATTATATCCCATAGTTGTCTTTGATGACACCCACCGAGAAAATTGTATAAAACCGGCGAATTGTATTCTTACTCCGAGACCACACTGAAAAATGCATATCGCTTTTGCGAGAATATCGACGTAATTCAAAATTATATCTAATTGAATATAGTCTGGCAAATGATCCTTGATATCTAAAATCCTTGATATTTTATTATGAACAGAGAAAATTGCCTTTAATCAGTACAGTCAAACCCTCAATAAATCATTTAAATATGCACTAAATAATTTATAAAAAAAAAAATTAAAATGCCCTTCTCTAAAACCAGTAATTTGTATTTGCGTCACTATTCTCGCAAACCAGCTACATATAATCTACATACTTATTTAAATAACGATACCATTTCACAGATTTAATCAATCTCATAGGCTATTTGACCGATCGTTACACGAAACAGATTTAAAATACCGAATCACTACTTATACAATACATATCGTATTTGTAGGTATATGTTCATACTTATTCATAGCATTTCCTTTCAGTGTTTCAAAACAGTAGCTGTTATGACTTGACGGAAATGGCACTCTGTAAGTATATACTCTCCTATGCATTACATTTTCCATTATTAAATATTTTCGCACATTTATTTTTTTTTTTTTTTTTGTGGGTGGATCGCGGTCGGCGCGCCTCCGCACCACTCCGTCCGGAGCGACAGAGGGGCTTAAGCACGCAACTCCTGTGACTCACCCGAAAACCACGTCGCCTTCGTCGTTGGGCCGACCACTGGAGCAGCGTTAACTTGTCGTCAGTGGTCGGCCCGACGGAATACCCCTAACTGGGGTACCCTCCCATCGACCGACGTCCCCCCCTCGGGGAGGACGTCGGTCTTTCCTCACGCGGTCGGCCTCTCGGCGGGTGACGGACTAATATTTTCGCACATAGGCAAGTTAATTAAATAAATGTTTCCTTTTATAACTAAGAGATATTTTTTTTAATATTGTACATGGCAGGAGTTACACGGAAAGTAATTTAAGGGAGTAGAGTGAGAGTTTTAAAAACAGATGTCTTGTACTAAAATAAGTGTACTCGAAACATTCTATCGGTCAGTGCTGACGTTCATAAACATCACTGATCACCTAAAAGTTTATCATCATCTTCTTAGCTCATATCCATCCTACTGGTGTTATGCTGGAATCCATAATAGAAGGGAAATTGATCTACTATACCATGCTGGTAGGATTGGTTGGTACAGGTAGGTAGAATGTTCTGGAATGTTACACAATGATCTAAGTTTCTGCCAATGGTTTTAGACTATTCACGAACATTCAAGAATGTTCTGAGATCTTGTAGAATACTCATAAATACTCTCAAACGGCCAGACAATTTTAAAAATTTCTAAAGGGCAAAACTGCCACCATTTACATCCTAAAAATTGCCATATAAAAATGAGAGCCTTCTTAATGGGGCTACTACACCACATAACTCCCTTGATTGTAACGGAGCTTGTTTCTGAATTTTAGCAGCACAAACAAGGCATAATTTTCTTTAAAATATATATTGATTTAGTACATATTACGTTGCAGTTTTTTTAGTAACCTGTTCAACTCATTAACCTCAAACGTTGGCCTGTTAGGACATCCGTTTGCATCTCTTTTTCATTACTTTAAATGCTCTCAAGAGAAATCTGGCTGGCACTATTCTATAATAAGCGTTTCAAAAGCTAAGCGGAGATTTAGTAAGGATTTATCCTTGCTTATTGATAAAACCATTCTCCTCCTTTACACCTCTTTCCACTTTATTAGATACCTACTAGGCCTTGGAGGTTGTCGTTTGGAACGGTCAATATAATAATGTCACGGTCCACATACATACATATTTCATGACACTAAACGAGACAATCGTATATGTATTTATTTATTCATTCATTCAACTGCTCATTACACTTACAGTTTCTCAATATATGTATAACCATTACAATTTTATAATTCAAATGTATTTTCCTTTTCTTTCTCAGCTGATATGTCCCAATGCTGGGCTTGAGCCTCCACAATAGAAGGGAAATTGACCTGCTATACCACGCTGGTCAGGCGTGTTGCTGTAGGGTTATATTTCAAGTTTTCCTTCTCTTGCATAGATGTTATATGCGTATTATATCCCTTAGTCGTCTTTTACGACATCCACTGACAAGACAGGACGTGGTGAATTGTACTCCCACTCTGTCACCATACGGAAAAGTCGCTAATAAATTTTTAAGAATATCTCGAACTTAGTGAAAAATATATCAACATCCAGATAACGAACAAGCAGTGTCATAGCCTGACTGATAGGTGTATATTATGAAGTGGGTTTAGTATGAATATTTTCGTGAAAGTATTCGTATCGCTATCGAAACCAATTTGTATGGGATTTGGATCAGTGCCCCTATCGTCCGATAGAAAGGTATGTCCGATAACGTTAAGACTACTTTTACGCAAATATTCAGGCTAAGCCCATGGTATACATTCGTACCTATGGTGCCGAGAGCAGACTACGAATATACTGCCAACCCTCATATTCCTGGGTGTTGTAAAAGACGACTAAGAGTTTTGCAGTGACCTGCGTCAACTCCATTTGATGCAGTCTGGTAAACAATTACATTCCCAAAGAGGGTTGACAGGAGGTGAATCATAAAATTATTACTAAAACGATTTGCAATATGTGCAATGGAAGAAGAATACATATTGTGTCGACCACAAGTAAGTCGTGATGAAGAGCAGGATGATAATGATACAATATAACAATAACATTAAAATTAAAATTTTGAGCACAAGACGAAAGAAGACCCTAAAAAGCAAGCATTGCTTCCTCTGTGCCTGTTAGAACACATATGACTTAAAGATAATGCATCTAAAATGCCTACAGCAGGTGACACGGAGCTCTTGTAATACCTAAACAGATGTTTTACTTGAGAGCCATCCCGACCACATCAGCTTTCCAACAAAAATATCGCATCATAATCGGTTCGTCTAGGGGTTACGATGCCACAGAAAAACATACAAAATTACAGACACACAGGCTCGTTAAACTTATAACACTCGTCTTTTTGCGTCGGGGCTTTTGTATGCTTTCGCAAGCGATGATGAACTAAGAATATAATTTATAAGCTTTCTCATAGGAGTCGTAAAAACACTTGCTGAATATGGTAATTGTGACATTTCCAGCCTCTGTAGGGACTTATGTCCAACGAACCTCAATGTGCTGATGAATAGGCATGATTTGTATGGACATAATTAGCGCGCTCACTGTGTTTGTCCTTGCGCCTCAGTTTCAAAGAGTAACTCCAAATTTCCGACAGTATTGGGATCCTCGGCGTCGAAATATCAAGCACAGTCCAGGTTTGGTAGTCATTTTGAGCACAAAGCCAAATTGGTAAGCAAAAAGTTGGGCGTTCTGAATAGGGCCAGGCGGTACTTCGCACCGAGAGAGCCTCTTGTGCTTTACAAAGCACAAGTTCGTCCTCACGTGAAGTACTGCTCATATCTCTTGGCAGGCGCGCCCAAATGTCAGCTAGACCCACTTGACTCCCTGCAAAGGCGCGCTGTTCGAATCGTAGGGATCCTAATCTTACGGATAGATTGTAGTCGCTGGAACGGCGGAGAAACTTTCGGTTACTCTGTGTACTCTACCGACTCTTTCATGGGGAGTGCTCTGAGGAACTGTTTGATTTGGTACCACCGTCACCGTTTTAACAACGTTCCACTCGACACTGTAGCAGGGTTCATCCATTCCAACTGGAAACGTTATGGTTTCAACTGTACGTTTCCAGTGATCATTTCTCCCACGTACATGCAAGCTCTGGAATGAACTAGCTGCTGCTGCGTTTCCTGAGCGCTATGACATGTCCGTACTTCTTTAAACGAGATTTAAGAAGAGTGTTTTATTCACGGTAGGCAACGGCCTAGCTATGCCCCTGATATTGCAAAAGTCCATGTACGTATCAGTCTCACTTACCATCAGGTGTGCTGCTCATTTGCCACCATAGGCAATAAAAAAACCGCGCAGGTTAGTTTAACTACTAACACTGTTCCAGTTCCACCGTCAAATGGTTAATACGTGTTCGTTTTTATTCATTGTTTTAAATACAGATATAAAATCAATTGAAACAAGTTTATACATATAAATATGTGCAAAGTGCTATACAATCATTAGTGCAGTGATTTATTATTAAGAATCATTATATATTTTACGTAATAATGAGTTATTAGTGTAAACGGTTAAAACTTTTAAAATCTCAGCTGATCAACAGGTGGGTGCATGACAAGTCACTTAATGCGTAATGCAGGCAACTTTGACGGTTACGTAGTGCGCATAGACCATAGTTTGGGTTGCGTTTGCGCTCAGTGACTCGATCGGGCGCTCGTACGAGTGATAAGCTAACGCAGACGGTACGCTGTATTTTGCCTACGCTGTTGTACCTCTTGGAGAGCGAACTTTGAATAATTTTATCTCTGTTTTTGTATGTCATCCACCATGACGGATACAGCTCATAGCTGGGGATGCTGTACTAATGAAATTGACAATGATCAGCCCATAGATGATAGGTCTATTAAATGTGGAACCTGCGGAAAGTTATTTCATTATGCATGTCTTTCCCTCGAAGAATCTCCCTATAAATCTGGTGCATTGAAAGTCTGGAAATGTCCGTTATGTTTGAATCGTACTCCTAGAGTCTCAAGAAAGGACTCAACCCCCATACGTAATATAACCACAAACAGAGGTAGTAAAAGAGTAGCTGTTGCATCTCCTTCCCCTCCACGGTCATCACCTAAAAAAAATGAGATTATATCTCTTATCCGAGAGACAATAAGATCAGAATTCAGTGAAATGCTGTCAGAATTCAACAAAAATATGATATATAACATCAATAAAGAAATAGAGCCCCTAAAGGAAGAAATACAGGATCTCTCCCAATCCATGTCTTTCATTAATGAAAAATTTGAGAAATTTGATAAGGAACAACGCACTGATAAAGAGTCTGTTAGAAAATTACAGCTAGAAAATTCTGAATTAAAAAATGCTATGGGTGATCTTTTAGTAAGAGTTAACAACTTAGAACAGCAATCTAGATCCAATAATTTAGAAATACAATGTATGCCTGAGAATAGGAATGAAAATTTATACAATATTGTCTCCCTTCTTGGTCAAACAATAAAGTGTGACATTAAAGAAAATGATATACTGACCTGTACGCGCATTGCTAAAACTAATTCCGCTAGCTCTCGACCTCGATCTATAGTTGTTCAACTGTCATCGCCTAGACTACGTGATCAAATTCTAGCATCTGTTATCCAGTATAACCGAACTAATCATCAGGATAAACTAAACTGTACTCATTTAGGATTCTCGGGTAAAAGAACACCCGTATACATTGCCGAACATCTGTCACCTTCAAATAAAGCTCTACATGCAGCTACTAGAATTAAGGCTAAGGAGAAGAATTACAAGTTCGCGTGGGTGAGAAACGGCAAAATCTTTGTAAGGAAAGCAGAAGGCACCGAATATATATTAATTAGAAATATGAATAGCCTAGGGAAAATTGTATAACTATTTGTTTTTCTCTCTTATTCGTTTATAGTGCATGCTTGTATGATAATATTGTCATAAAATTCAGTGATTTAATGATATATTACCAGAACTGCAGAGGCTTGCGAACTAAGACAAACTTATTTTTCTGTAATTTAGGTTGCATGAATTATGATGTTGTAATATTAACAGAAACATGGCTAAATAGTAACGTGCTGAGTAGTGAGCTATTTGACGATAGATATACCGTATATAGGAGAGATCGGGAGACAACAGGTAATCATTTTAAACGAGGTGGTGGCGGTGTCTTGATCGCTGTAACAAAAAATATTAATTCAAGACGAATAGATAAATGGCAAAGTAAATGTGAAGATCTCTGGGTTATAATTGACATATCCACAACAGGCTCACCATGTCGAATAGCTCTCTGCGCAGTTTATCTGCCGCCTCCCGTGTGTTTGTCGACGCTTGAACTTTTCATACAACATTGTAATGTTGTGTTTGATGCAACAGATATCCCTGTTTGTATAATGGGGGACTTTAATCTGGGAAATATAAGCTGGGAACCCGGAGCTCACAATAATTCATTGACCAAAATATGTCAAACGTTATTTGATTTTATTAACACTTGTAGACTAACTCAACAGAACATGGTAAAAAATCATTCTGGTCGTATATTAGACCTATTCTTGACTTCAATACCCTCCGCAAATATAGTAAAAGAGGCAAGTCTGCCTTTAACAGTTATTGATAAATTACATCCTCCTTTAGAAATAGGTCTAACATCATTAAAAAAACCCAATTTGGCATATAATACATTAAACACGAGGCCAAACTTTCATAAGGGTAACTATGAAGAAATCAATAAATGCCTTGATGAGCAGGACTGGCATCGGGTTTTGGCGGGAAAGCAAGTGGACGAGATGGTTAATGTATTTTACGATATCTTAGGCACGTTAATATGCAATTTCATTCCAAAACATAGCAGAATAGGTAGTATATATCCGCCATGGTTCAGTCAAACGTTAAAGAAATCTTTAAAAGAAAAAAATAAACTTAGGTTACGTTTTGGAAAATATAAAAATCCCATGGATGCAGTAGAGTTAAAAATATTATCTAAACGGTGTCAAAGGCTTGCTAGAGAGTCTTACAACAAATACATGGAAACGCTGGAAGAGAATATTACTCATAACCCTAAGCTGTTTTGGTCACATATCAAAGCTAAGCGTGGTGGGGCTAGTACTTATCCGCAATGTATGACTAACGGACATTTTATAACGTCGAATGGTCCAATGATATGTGATCTATTTGCTGAACACTACGCATCAGTTTACACCTTGGACGATGGCAAGGAGTATAGGCACAACTCCAACTTCTTGACCTCGTTGGAAATTAACAGTCAATGCTTGCCTCACCTGACATTAGATTATGAAACCTTACTTGGAAAGTTGCGATCACTCGATGTAAGAAAAAGTGCTGGGCCAGATGGTATTCCACCGTTGTTCATTTCTAAATGTGCCGCAACACTTGCTACTCCCTTGTTGTATATTTATAATTCTTCACTCCGTTCGGGCATTTACCCATCGGTGTGGAAGAAAGCTAAAGTGGTTCCCGTGTACAAGTCCGATAGGAAAGACGTTGTTTCCAATTATCGCCCTATATCGATTCTTTCTACATTTGGCAAGATTTTCGAATCAATTATCTCTCCTTACTTGCAACGGCATCTTAAACTATATATCAGTGACTGTCAACACGGATTTGTTCCTTCGAGATCCACTACCACTAACCTTTTATCTTTCTCGGAGACGTTGATTCGAGCTTTGGACGAGAATACACAACTTGATGTTATCTACACCGATTTAAGTAAGGCTTTCGATAAGATGTCCCATTCTATATTGCTGTATAAGCTGGCAGTGTATGGAGTCACCGGGAGCTTTCTAAAGTGGTTTAAATCTTATTTAACTGGGCGTGAGTTCTATGTGGTATTGAATGGTTATCAATCAGTGAGTCACGGCATAACATCGGGTGTACCTCAAGGCTCTCATCTAGGTCCTATTTTATTCAACGTCTTTGTAAATGATCTGCCAAGCATATTTAATTTTTCTGAGTGCTATCTTTATGCGGATGATCTAAAATTTAGTAGGAAAATTGTATCACCGCGTGATTCATTACTTCTGCAGGAGGATTTGAATCGGCTCATTGACTGGTGTGATAATAATAGGATGCTATTAAATTACGGCAAGTGTTATCACCTAAAATTTACTAGGAAAACTCGATGTATAAGCGCGGACTACTTCATAAATGGGCAGAAAATTTTGGAAGTAAATACAATAAGGGATCTGGGTGTAACGTTAGACAAAAAAGTGACTTTCATACCGCACATGGAAAACATTATTAGAAAAGCATCAAAAATGTTAGGATTCTTAATACGCAATACGAAATCTTTCAGGAATTGCAAAACTAAAATATTGCTTTATAATAGTCTAGTAAGAAGTATTATAGAATACGGTAGTGTTGTGTGGCGACCTCATTTCGCAGCACATACGTTGCGAATTGAACGTGTCCAAAAACGCTTTCTGTGGCATTTGGCATTTAGCAAAGGGCTGACAAGACAGTTAACCTCATATAAGAAACGCTTGCAATACTTCAAGATCACTTCTTTGTCGGACCGCTGTTTAATTACAGATGCTTTATATGGTTTTAAAATCTTAAGAAACATAGTTGATTGTCCTGGCTTGCTGGCTCTTCTAAGACTGCGGGCACCAGCTAGATATCCTCGTAACCCAATCACTCCACTATGTCCTCGTTTACGGAGGACAGTACTCGGTTCTAATTCACCTGTATCAAGAATGTGTAGAGCGTTGAACGGATGTTCAGATCTCATCGATCTGCACCATGACAGTTTGAGGAGATTTCTTCATACACTTACTAAACACTTCTGTAGTAGTTAGTGAATGTGTGATCTGTATGGGTATACTGTGAGTTCGGTTTCTTTACTTTTTTTTTTTTTTTTATTGTACTTGGCGTTTTTTATTTATTGAATCTTTTGTGACTATGTTTATTTTATATTTTGTAAATGAATTTTATTATTGATTGTTATTTAAATTGTTTATTATTGATTTAATTTTTTATTTTTTATTTTTAATGTATTTTTGTGTGATTTCTTATGTGTAATTATTATAATTAACCAGATATAGTGCATGCGGTGTTAATCTTTGAATAATTGATACACTTAAGAATGAAAATTTGTAAATGTATTTATAATTTTTTGTGTAGTTCAATTGTTGATTAACCTAAATAAATAAATAAATAAATAAACTACACCCACAAAAAAGGAATGGGTGACGCATCATTTTTTTATTATATCATCATACCATCATCACCATTCCATGCAATGATAAAGTAAAAGTACAAGCCACCATGCCCTTATTTTGTATGTGGATATCGAAGAACCTACTAAGGGATATAATATGCATTTAACATTTATGTAAGAGAAGGAAGTGTGGCATTGTAAGTCCTATTGTGGAGGAGGATCGAGGCCAGCAATTTTTTTTCCAGTTATTTCTCACTTTAGTAGTAATATATTCAAAGGAAACCTAGGTCTAAATGAGTAGTACAGTATACACTATTATATTATACTCTACGATATATCAAGACCATTCAACAGAATAAATAAAGACATCAATCATATACCCTCAATTAATTTCTTTAATATTGTCATTCTTTTTCGGTCGTAGAGATCAAATCATGTCAAGTAGCAGTAGTTATTAGTTAGGAATGGTTAATATTTAGCCGAATTCTTACTAGTAAACCGATCCTATGTGGCGATGGGATAAAAATACCTTTGTTGCCACCCGTGGGAATCGTAAAAATCAGCCAAGAGTTCACCAGGAGAGCAGGCTACCGCAGCCCCCTGAGTACCTCACTTCAATCCCCAAACAGCCTAGCAAGCATAACGATTACGCCATTACACCTCATATAGCTGACAAAAGAAAAGCAGACCCCAGTCATAGCAGTTCCACTAACCTATAGCTGAGGCTCTGTTGCCGCTGGGAGTCATAGTATGTGGGAGTCATAGTACGTGGGCGACATATTTGAAATGTGGGGGTAGAACGGCCGAAGCCTAAGCGAAGCAAGGTTGGGACGCTAGTTTATTTATGATATAAGCACCAAGTATTTTTTACTAAATAAATTAAATAATATTTTAATGTATTTGATGCTAATGTAACCCCCATGATTATTTAATTAAGATATTTCAATTTATTAGAATAATTTTTGAGGTTATTTCAAACTAAGTATCCTGCGGGAAAGATAAACGGTTCATAAATGGTAGATACAAGATTAAATAATTACCATTTATTACATTTTTATCCGTTCGTGTCTGACGTAATTCGTTACTAACTTGACACTTTTTTAATCAAATAGAGTGTAAAGTAGCTGTTCTAATCAAAATAAATTAATTTTATATGACACATTAGATAAACCTTTTTAATATAGGCAAACATTAATACGTTACTATTACCCTGATCATAAAATCGATTATTACTGTTATGTTATAGGCAACGCGAGCTACTTCTCTATAATTAGTTGGCAATTTTTATGTTCTATATGCGTTTAATATTTGTTGCTTAGTATTGATATCTTCTTTATATATATATTTCTTGTGTACGTGTGTATGTCACTAAACTCCTTCTAAACGACTGGACTGATGTTGATGAAATTTTTTGTGTGTGTTGAAAGGGATTCGAGAATGGTTTAGATTCACAATTGGACCCTTTAGGTGGTGTTATTTTATTTGAACAGAACAACGTCTGTTGGGTCAGCTAGTGTACATATAATACAGAATACTGAAATAATGGCTACCTTAAAAAAAGGACCTATACAAATTATTACTTTCCTGTAAGATGCGACGCGCGCGTTAGGACTCGTTAATAATATAAATTTAGTTAACGACAAATTTTAATATACGCTAACAATTATTAGCTATTTTTGCCCGTGCAGTGACAAATTAAGAATACGATATGCAGCTTACCCCTTAATTTCCCGCGGGAGCCGTAAAAATCAGCTGATAAAAATCGGGAATAAGGCGATTATTGTATTATCCCACTTGTAGGAAGACTTATTTCTATTCTAGTTCTACATTAGACATTGGTGGGCTGATGGATGGATAGAATATACAGCAGTTACTTAACTAATATACTTTACAGAATCTCCCAGACATCTAAATTGACAAATATTCATAGATTTGTTAGTAACCAAAAATATACTAAAATTTATTCTTATACAAACTCATCATCATCATCTCAGCTCACATAAGTGCCACTGTTGGACTCGAGCCTCCTTCGCAATGGAAAGGAAATTGACCTATTGTACTGCGCTGGTCAGACGTGTTGGTACAGGATTTTAGTTCGAATTTTCTTGATTTCGTTGATTTTATATGCGTATCATATCCCTTATTCGTCTTTTACGACGGGCAAGACCAAGAAGGTGGTGGTAAATTGTATTCTAAATCTTATGCCGTTACCACACGAATGAATATACAAAAATAGCCGTTCCTAAATTGCGGTATCGAGCCAGAAAAATCTGTGAAAATAAACTGATTAGTTTCACATCCGTGGGTCTTAACAGGGCCTCGCTGATTCGTTTCTTAATTTCTTAATTCTTCCTTGATTTCTTAATTCAAT
Source organism: Lymantria dispar (assembly GCA_032191425.1). Taxonomy (NCBI): domain Eukaryota; kingdom Metazoa; phylum Arthropoda; class Insecta; order Lepidoptera; family Erebidae; genus Lymantria; species Lymantria dispar. The sequence continues at coordinate 20,319,880 of CM063452.1, read as the reverse complement.
CTTCTTATTTCTTCTATTTTCTTTTTTCTGTTTAAAAGTAATATCTATTCTTGTATCTGTTTTGTAGCACGTGTGTTGCCTATCTTTTTGTACCTAGATAAAACTATTTCTTTCTTTCTTTCTAGTTCCTTCTGGACGTACTGATTATGCGTGCTCTTTAGTTATAAATCTAGATTCTATCATATTCAACGCCATATTTCAATTGATTTTTATCTAGGTTAAAATTAAAAAAAGTACTAGTTTCTTGTCACATTACCGTCTTCAGTTCAAATTGCTTTTTTATTTCTTTTATTATTTTCACCAAGATATTTCAGTTGTAATTTCTTTTTAGATAACTTGAATATTAGTATGGATTTTCGGTGAGGTAATTGGCATAAATCTCTGATAAGGATCACATCTAACCCCTCAAAATCTTTTCCGCAAAAACAAGCCAGATATTTGCTTCAAACATGCATCAATTTGCTGTAATGCAAACCAATGGTCATCGAGGATACTTTCACGGCATAACTATCCAATGTTTTTGGACGTCAAGATTTGATTTGAATTCTTTTCTTCTCTCTAGTGTGTGCTTTATTTTCATCGTACAAATAAAGATACCTATTTTGTAAAAATTTCTGCGTCCTCCTGTTGGAACGTGAGGTTTAAAGTAACCATTTTTATCTTGTATTAATTGCAATTTGAAACAATATCATAACTACGATACCATATCACTCTTGGTTCTTCGTGTTGTACATGTTCACCCTTTACATTTTTATAATATTTTGGAACAAATTGAGTAAGAAAAATATTCGCCAAATTGTCAGGTCTTTCTCTTATTTGTCGAAATATTTTTTTCCATATACCTATAGAATCATCATCCAATTTACTTAATGCCTTCATGGTCTTCTTTATTCTTTGCCTTTCGATCGGAAATATTCATATTTAGACAACTATCCAACTTTTTAACATTGGCTCTCTCGTCACAGTCGTTGCTTTTTAACAATTGAGTGTCAAGACACAGCTGAATTCCTGCTCATATTTGACAAGTTATTCGACTCGTTTAATGGCCACACTTACTCATACACAGGAAAGGAACTAAAGGCTCGCCAAAATTCTCCCCACATCAAGTTTTGGAAGAAAGTGCTGCCTCTACTTGAAACTATTAAATTTAGAACTAGTAAAAAGATGATACTGAGATAATTAAGTTTGAAAAGGTTATATTTTTTTTATTTTTTTTATTATGGGTGGGCTATGGTAAGCGCACGCGCGGTCCAGACCGTCCGGGGCGATGAAAGGACGGCGCGCGGGCCCATAACCCACCCGTACCCACGTCACCTCGTTGTTGGGCCGACCACCGGAGCAGATGTGACTTGTCGTCAGTGGTCGGCCCAACGGAATACCCTTTCGGGTAACCTCACCTCTTGACGTCCTGGGACGTCGGTCGCCGTCGCGCGGTCAGCCTCTCTGCGGGTGATGGACAATTCCCCGGTCCGATCACCCGCGGCCTCGGCTAGGGAAGTTTGAAAAGGTACCATCAACTCTTAACTGGGCTACTAATATTAAAACATTTATAGAAATGTGGGAAATGTTAAAAGAGAAACATAATTTTTTAAATTTATTGACACGGAATTTTAATCGGGATCCTTTAGAAAATTTCTTTTGTTGTATTCGTAGCAATGGAATCAGAAACAACAGTCCTACTTGTGACCCATTTACGAATGCATATAAAACTCTTTTAATTAATAATTTAAATTCACCCCATTCTATATGTGCCAACTGTGAGCCTGATAATAATAAGAGCTTGCAATCATTAAAACATCTTTTGACGTATCATGCACAACCTGTTTTGCAAGTGCAAAATGTTAAGTTTAACATTGATAACTTTGTGGCAAACTTATCAGACTTCTCGTAACAATCAAGACCAACATAATATTATATTTAAAGAGTCCAAAAGGTATGTCGCAGGCTTAGAATAATAACGTATAGAAGGATAGTGTCAGTACTTCGACCTTTAAAAATTTGAATCTAAAAATACTAATGGCGCGCAGACGATTACACACGTACACACGCACACCACTATACAAATTATGAAATCAAATTTTGTTTTTATTAACATAAATCGTCGAAATAATTTTAAAAGTAATGTTAAAAACCTTTTTAAGTTTTTCAAATGTGTTGTGACACCATTTGAATGCACCAACCGTCATAAATACCTATTTATTTTTTAAGAGTTGCCTACGTTCGTGAATTACAATGACTTGTACATTACGGAACGGTTCCGGCGTAAGCTCCATTAGGCTCCAATTGAAATGCCTCACTTTTTGTGCGTGAACTTACCTTCTATACGTTATTATTCTAAGGTCGCAGGGTATATAATACATAAATGTCAAAAAAAAATATTTAAAAATTGTCAAACATCATCATCATCATCATCTTGCTCTTATCCCAATTACTTGGGGTCGACGCAATATGTCATCTGTTTTGACATATTGCAAAAAGTTTCGGCAATGACTTTTATGACCGGCCGCCTGCCTGACGTCAACCCTCCTTGGGAATGTAATCGTTGACCCAAATGGTACCAGATGGAGTTGGTCCGGGTCAATCTAGGGCTCTTAGTCGTCTTTTACGACACCCACGAGCAAAGCAAAGGTTGGTAGTATTCAAAGCCGCTACCACACAGCATTTAAAAATTGTCAAACATGTAAAAATAATTTTTTCAATCCTGAAATAGACCCTGCGTCATATACATATTATAGGGATTACACGAAAAATTCTTTAGTACATGCTAAAGAAGATTTCATAAATTTAACTCACACAATTTATGACATAATAATATTATCTAAGAATATTATGTTTGAAGGACTCGCCTCAAGAAAAGAAATTAAAGGAAAAGATCTCGTTTTTCATAGATTTTGATGTAGATTTTAATATTCTAACATGCGAAATCTATAAATCATTGATAAAAAAAATTATTGTCAATTTATCTATTAATAAACTCATTTGCAAAAAAAACGGGCGGTTTTGATTTTCATTCATATTTAAAAAGATACAATACCAAAAAGGTTTCAATCGTTTGTACACGTTACTGGCCGGTTTTAAAAATGCTGTGGTATTTAAAAAAGTACGTTCTAAATTCAATTTTTCATTTGATGTTCATTTTTACAGAAAACCCCTTTTTATCCTACATTTTTGGCGCGAAGTTCCAGAAGTTAACATCGACTTTCATAACTTTTATTCAATTTTTATCGATTAATTTCATATCCTTGACTGTCAAAGCTTTATTTAATGCTGTTTGGCTGTATCAAAAATGGTAGATAAAGTGGTAAAAGCTACCAAAATTAACGCGCTGCTTGAAGAGGGCTGCAGCCAATGTTTCGTAGCTAGGAGGCTAAATGTTAGTCGCTCGACAGTCCAAAGGACCTGGCAGCGATATCAGGAGACTGGTTCCGTCGAGAGAAGGCCTGGTTCTGGAAGAAAACCATGTACCCAACCACGGGATGATCGTTTTCTTGTGAGTCGCGCATTGAGAAATCGCAAATCTTCGTATGTGGATCTTAAGAACAACCTCCAAGAAGTAAGAAATGTGCATATTAGTCTATGGACGGTCAGGAGGAGGCTTCTCGCTGCCAATATACGCAGTCACCGCCCGGCCCGCGGCCCCAAATTACTCCGTGAGCACAGAGTTCACAGGCTTAGGTTCGCTAGAAATTGTGAATCATGGACTCAAGACGATTGGAATAGGGTTTTGTTCTCTGATGAAGCCAGGATATCTCTGTTCGGTGAAGATCGACGTCGGCGAGTGCTAAGAAGACAAGGAGAACGCTTTGCAGAGGCATGTTTCGAAGAAATCACACCTTATGGTGGGGGCTCTGTTATGTTTTGGGCAGGAATAAATTCAATGGATCGTACAGAGTTAGTCTTCATTGAAAACGGCTCACTGACTGGGCATCGATACATAACGGAAGTTCTAATTTCTCATGCACAACCCGCATTGGCCGCTCTAGGTGAAGACTCGATTTTTATGGACGACAATGCTCGCGCCCACCGATCCCGCGATGTTAATGCGTATGTGCAAGAGGTCGGCATTCGTCGTTTGGATTGGCCAGCTCGAAGTCCCGACCTCAATCCCATAGAGCATGTCTGGGACGTTCTGAAACGGCGTGTGAGATCAGTACACCCGGCTCCGCAGACCATCAGAGAGCTGAAGAATGTGATTACTGCGGAGTGGGAACGTATTCCGCAAGCAAGTATCCGGGATATACTCGCTAGCATGCCCAGACGAATTCAAGCTGTGATTTTAGCTAGAGGGGGTCACACTCGATACTAAACATTTATCTGCTTTTACTTTATTAAAGAAAAACAAACAAAAAAACTTTTTTATTTTTACTTCATGAGCATATGCACTACTAGCGAATATACACTACTAGCGAGGTTTAGCATTATTTCCCATAAATTGTATCTAAATTTTATGAAATACTGATGAAAACGATTATTTTCTTATTAATTTAGCAAATTGTGTGGATAAAACTACCTATAATTATCAAACAAAGAAATATTAACATTTGAAATGGTTCATTGCTTAGGTGCCCGTTTTTTTGCAAATGAGTGTATAATCGTTCACACTTAGAATAATAACGTATAGAAGGATAATGTCAATACTTCGAACTTTCAAAATTTGAATCTAAAAATACTAATGGCGCGCAAATAATTACACCATGTAAGTAATAAGTACTACGTACAACAGGAATGAGCTGTTGTCGCAAAATTGAAGCCGAGCGAGAGCTCAGTAACTGTACCTTTTATCCCTCTCTGGCGATGGTGACCATATTGAAATATGATTTAAGGATAATAATTATAAAAAATGATTTATGATCTGACGTCAGCAGATCATTGCTTCAGATGGATTTTAATCAAAGATGCTAATGATAAATTTGCCCTTTACGGCCCTATACATTTGCTGTTTTGCTTGCTTTTCATACTCGCGTCATATAGGTAGGTACTTACCGACTGGTGCTTGTGGGACACGACACGACATGCAGCTGGACTGAGATAAAATTACGATAAACTACCTATTGTGGTATATTTAATTAATTAGGTAACAAAAAAAAACAGTTAAGTTTACATTTAAGTTTAATTCTAAATCAGACATTGCTAAATAAAACAGTCTTGTGAAGTTTCTGCCGCAAACCCAGCTTATTCCTCATATGTTTCATTGATTCTAATTTTGCATTATGAGTTAAACCTAAATTTAGATATGAATTCGCTAACGCCTTCACCAATTGAATATCATGTGGATCTTCAAATATAGATTGAGGAGGATGTGGTGGATCTAACAATATATGTAGTTTGCTATAAAATTCTTGAACAACATATATGATAATTTTATTTTTATGTAAGTTTTTTAATTATTGATTTGATAATGTAATAAACAGTTTTTCAGTGTACTTTAGAATTTCAAATACAAACCTGGAAACATGCTTATGTTTTCCCCGATCAATAAAAGCAGTAAATGCCGAAAATTGTGATATGTCGACACGGTAGTTGTGATCTATAGTCTTGTGATTCAATAACACCACACGATAATTTGTACAAGAAATTTTGTCAATCATCCCATTCACGATATATCCAGCAATATAATAAATAATTTTCAGTTTAAAATCTGAAACTGAAACTTGACATAAGGTTTTATTTTCTTTGTTTTAGCTGCAAGATGCACAGACAGAGCTCATTCCTGGAATGAGCTGTTGTCGCAAAATTGAAGCCTACTAAGTTAGGGCCCTGAATATCGTGTAGTGTATTCGTGTAGTGTGTTAATCGTTAATTAACGAATTTTGGTTAACGGATTAACTTTTAAGTTAACTTCAAAAAATGTTAACGCTCTTGTTAACTTCTGTTAAACTGAACTTTCGTTAACTTTAGTCCGTTACATTAGTCAAGTTCAAGGCGCTGCTCTGCCCACGTGACACACACTACATATTATTACTTCTTGCGATAGTCTTGCGATATGTTGATTTGCACCTACAGCAAGCATTGCGAACGAATTGAACGATTGCTCCGACTTATAATTTTGAAACTACCGCGATCGTTTGCGCCACCAGAAAAATCTAGGACGATTTTCGTACACACTATCGATAAAACTGCATAAACTGTCTGCGCAGTCGAATCGCTACGATATATCATTGTCGTGTATACCGACCCTTACTCCTCCGTCACCACACAAGCACGCAAACAGTATAGTCTAAATAATACCTAAGTCTAATTAAAAAATAGTAAATCTTAAATGGTTAACTTTTAGCGTTAACTTTAACTTGCATTAAATTTTCGCGAATTTAATGCTTTAACGATTATCGAAGTTAAAATGTTAATTAACGATTAACGAAGTTAATTTTTGGATTAACTGTGCCCACCTATGGATATATAATACATGGGTATAATATTTATCCATATTTCCTTAATATTAAGATCTTTAGGAAATCTGAAATTGAAACAAAGTAATTTTAATATCGAAAGGAATAAAAAATGCATAGGTATTTAAGTTATTTGTTCTTGAACTAGGACTGGAAAACATGGTCACCGTAATTCTTCATTCAAAAATTATGTTTAAAAATTTCATGTGGGGTAGTCAGGTCAAGTGTCCATATTTCATATAAATAAAAGAAAACCTATACGCCAATCGCAACATTTTTGCGTTAATAAGATTTTGCACGTAGCAACAAATAATATTGGTTTAACATGTCGGTAATAAATTATTATTTATATTTAGAAACATTTTAGAAGTAAATGTTTTTACTTCATTCACATACATAAATCGCTTATTTTTCTACCAATAACGAAATAATTGAAATAAACTTAACTCTAGCAACTCTAAGTCACTGTTAGAACGGGACACAGGGTACAGTGGTTGCCTTCTCACTCGGCTTCATTTTTATTTTGCGCGCAACAAGACTCATACGTCCTTGACATAAGGTTTTATTTTCTTTGTTTTAGCCGCTAGATGCACAGATAGAGCTCATTCCTGTTGTACGTAGTACTTATTACTTCCATGGATTACACACGTACACACGCAAACCACTATACAAATTATGAAATCAAATTTTGTTTTTAATAACATAAATCGTCGAAATACTTTTAAGAGTAATCTTAAAAACCTTCTTAAGCTTTTCAAATGTGTTGTGACACCATTTGAATGCACAAACCGTCATAATTATCAATTTATTTATTAAGAGTTGCGTACGTACGTGCAGTACAATGACTTGTACATTACGGAACGGTTCCGGCGTAAGCTCCATTAGGCTCCAATTGAAATGCCTCACTTTTTGAATGTGAACTTACCTTCTATACGTTATTATTCTAAGCGTTCACAGTTGGTGTAAAGGGGTGAATCAATTACTGAACTGAAAGGCAAATTAGATAAATTTGACGTAAATGATGATGTAAAAGCGCAAGCTAGGGCATATTATTTAAAAAGAATAAAAAAATAGTCCATATTTTGTTGTTTTATTTAAAAACTGATTCGTTGTCTTTATCCCTGTTTTATTATATAATATATAATAGGGATGAAGGGGTACCTATATATCTATATAAATAGTAATAAATATCCAGACTCCTCTAGTGAGTAATTTTCGTAACTAATAGCGACATCTCTTAGGCAGTAGAGTAAACTTCCAATTTTATTTACCCCATAAAAAACGAGAGTGGCTCATCTATGCCTTTTTAATAGATAGACACTATTAAAAAAGTATAGATGAGCCACTCTTGCTTAAGCTTTTTAATAGTATATATGGGCGCATATCGCCCTCTATCGGCAATATTTGTAAATTGTTGATGTATGTGTTATCAATTATAGTTATAAACATGTTTGAAATATTTGCAACTAATATTTAAATAATTATTTGTAGTAACAACACTGCTATTTACCATGCTATGATATTTAAGACACTTTTTGAATGTATTTCTAGAAATCTTTGATTTAAATGTTTAAATATTTATATAATTGATCAAATTAAAATCGATTAGAATTAATGTAATTATTTGTAACTATATTTAGTTGTTTTACACAATAAAGATTGTAATTTATTTCTAGTTAGAGCGCCGTCTGTTGAACAATATATGAGAACAATATTTCCTTTAATTACATTAATGTAAATTGTGTAAAATTGACTATTTGGAATTACGTTAAATGCATTAGAATATTTATCATTGTTATTTAGCTATATTCCGATAATAAAAGTAGTTGTTTTATTTGTTTGTTATAAAAAGTAATTGTAGTTACTAAGACTAGACCGTTTCATTGTAAAGCGGAGGTTATAAAAACATTGTAAGATTAGAATAGAGGACAGTTTTACTTCACTCACTTCTCCAGCAATAACTCCTAATAAATACAGTGATTACATACTCGATATTTTAATATGGACAACCTAATTCCTGGCGCAACGCCGACAGCAGCGGTGGGATCACAGCCCCCAAAACTCTTCAAGATCTACGGATGACCTTCACTATGGAGCAAGTGATGGATCTCCTGACCTCCATTACAAAATACTGCTGCAACAACAGCTGCAAGAGCCGCATTTTCTACGGAGGCTACAATGTAACGGCGGCACCAAAATTTTTATCTACCGCCGTTCAACCCCGACGAGAGATCGCATCAATAATCATCGACATCGGGGAATTGGTGCGCAAATGTTAACGAGACTATAAAGCTTCAACATATAAGCCGCAAGAAGCAAGAATGGAAGCTATTCTTGAACTCAACGGTATGGCAGACACATGGGCGCTTCAATCAATTACATGTCGACAAGTGGAAGATGACGTCGTTAGAACCTTCGGCAAGGAGTTCCGGTATGCTGGCTACGTCCAGAGGTGGCGCAGCTGCATCTCTGAACAAGCTGACGGTTACGCAGACTACGCTACAATGGGCCGTTCTCTGTTCAAACGTTTGAGACGTGAAGCTACGGACTCCACGAGGTGATCGACGCCTCAATAACAGGTAATTTATCTTGAATTAATAAGATCTGAGCTATTGCGAAACGCGCCTAGATTTTGTCTAGGCTCGTGTTTGTTTTGTTAACTTTTCTTTAGACGAAAACTACCGTCTAACAGTAATTGTAACTGTCTGAAGGCGACGCCGGGGGTTTCACCGGTGTGCAGGCGGTGAAGAGTTATGTAATGACTATTGACGCCAAAAAGTACTGATGTGTTGAGAGAAACTGGTTTATTTAGATAACTAGCAACCCACCCTCGCTTCGCCTCTGTTTTAGTGGTTTTACTCGCGTAGTTCCCGTTCCCGTGGGAATACCGGGCGTAAAATATAGCCTAATTTACGCCCTGATATTGTAGCTTTCCATTGGTGAAAGAATTTTTGAAATCGGTCCAGCCGTTTTGAAGATTACCCGGAACAAACAGACAGACGGACGGACAGGCAGACGGACAAAAAATTTTAAACTGTATTTTGGGCATAGGTGTCGTGCAGGTGACCGCGTGAACGTGAAAAAAAGCCATTTTGACATTACAGACACTCCATTTTTATTTATTGGTATAGATATTGACTAATAATAATAGTAAACAACACGGGACATTGGCTCGTATTTGACACCTAGTCCTGGTGACATGAGCGCGGGAGCACGCGAGAACCTCTCCCCGCGCGACCAATTACCCCGCGCGCCAGTTACCCCGCGCGCACCTGCATAGCAACAATAGAATGCCTGAATGAATTACAATTATTAAATAGTTCTTATTTTGAATAATTCGCGTCGCTTCCACTGTCTAGTAATTGTGTTAACTGTAATAACCTAGGACCTTTTTGTGATGTAAATAGAATTATCATGCTTGCAGAGTCCTTGGTTTATAACTTTCATAACCCCTTTAATACGACGAAGTTTATAGTACCGTTTTTGTTATAGAAAATACCATAGTGAAAATAATTATTTCCGTAAGCAAATCGATAAAATTTATGGTTAACTAACAATCGGACTATTATTTTTTACTTCTAGAGATCGCATTATCACAAGGTAGTTTTCAATAGCTTATTCCATACTGGTGTTGATTGTTCTCCGATCCGAAATAAGTTTACTCGTTCGATTCCGGGCAAACGCCAGATCGTTGATGTTGCTTGTATTACAACCAAAGTTAGTTTCCATGACGTGTCGAGGTAGAATTGGTTATGACATTATTAGTGCTGTTTGGTATTACCGTAAGTCTTAAAGAGGGTATATGTATATAGAAAACTGTAACTGCAGATAAATGAACCCTCCATGCTATCTATAACTTTGATTTTAACCTCAATCTAAACGACTCAATTGTTTTAAGTTACATGATGTTCTCAAGCTTTAAATCTAGTTTCATACTCTGCAACTGTGTATCGCAAATAAAGGCCAGTGCGTTAACAATAAAACTAAAAGGCTGATTAAATAGTTCAACGCAGACCCTATAGATTATCACCTCTATAACGCTATGAAAATGAGATAAGCTGCCTTCACTTTAAATATCACTAAATGCTCAAAAGTCGTCGCGTAGTTCAGTATGCGAACCATGTGCGTTGAAATAAATACCGCTCGTGAGCTGAAGATGCTAGACTTCGTATAAAGCTATTAAGCATTTCCGTCACTTCTTAGGTGGTCAATTGTTTAAAGTGGTAACTGATTATGTTGTAACTGAAATTCACTTAAGGTTTCAAGGCAAGGCAGAAAGAGCACACTCCAGGAGTGCATAACTGGTAGCATTTCTTTAAAATTTTTAGTTTAAAGTAGAATATCGAAAGATTAGTCTTAATCTGTGATCTCGTCGTAAATTCATCCACTCTTGACCATACTTGGCTTCATGTAGGGCAGAAGAGTGATCCTTCAATAAAGGAGATTGACTCTGACAGTAATACTTTATGTCATTTAACAAGATATTGCTGAGCCATAATGTTCAAATAGTATCGTTTCACGTAATTACCGTTAGAAACTCGTGTTACGATCACACTGCACTGCACAGATGACGTAGTGGTTAAGATATCGTGCCAGTGTCACGGGTTCGAATCCCGCGCGGTATGAAATAGACCGCAATGTAAGGATTATTCCTACATTGCAGGACTACCATAATACCCTGTAGTATTTTGGTTGCGAAAAAGTACTGGTTAAAATCGGCGAACGATATTGGTACCCGGATATGTCAAAACTTGTTCGAAAAATTGTGTTAGCTAACATTCGTAAAGCCGAAATCGGGCGTAAAACAATTGACTTTACACCCAATCTATAAAATTGCAATATAATTTTCATACTGTGTGCGCTGACATTACAGGCTGCATTCATGGCGTCTTTATAGTACTTTAACACTAACAATCTACTAACGATCGCACGTCACAATCGGCTATGAGGTCTTTTCGTTTAGTTGTAACTATATTTGGTACTCCTCTCGTCTTATAATAGTGAATAAATGCGGTATTGAATATACCATATAGGCCTTGTAGCTAAGGGAACTAGTAGAGCAAATGTTAAGTGATACGAATTGTGAAAATTATCAAAGAAATTAATGTCTGTAGTTGAGCTTGATAAACCATGCCACAGTGCTATTCACAATTTCCAGTTGGCTATAAACTATGCAATTTTACTGGGAGTATTGTTCAGCAAAAATATTAACCGCTGTTTTATCGAGATGTTGCAGGTAGAGGACGACGAACGGACAAAAGATCTAAGCGTCTGTAAGAAAAGGATGGACGAGCGATCTAGAGTTAATTGATTTGACAAAGGTAAAGCCAAAATAAATGTATTTAAATTTGGCAATTTTGTTTTCGTGCATCGCCATGATCGACGCACTCTTCGAGGGTCCCATGGCACTTTAGGAGGTATTGCCTAATGACCGATACATGTTGAAGCACAATTATCTCCGCGGATGTGATGTAAGTATCGCTAGCCATGACTTTTTATGACCAGCGCCTGTTGCAAACTGTTTTTTTTTTATCAATGTAATGCCGTATGGGCGGGTGAATACTAATTTGGAAACATGCTTTTTATTTTTCCTATCCGAAACATCCTTCCTAAAGCGCTGACTGGCCACTATGCGTATCCTTAAACCTGGTCTTGTGTTGGCTAGATCCCAGGATGGGTGATGCCTTGTGGTTGGCTAGATCCCTTGGTGGGTGATGCCTTGTGGTTGGCTAGATCCCTTGGTGGGTGATGCCTTGCAAATGCTTTTTCTATCCAAAACATCCTTCCTAAAGCGCTGGCTGGCCATCATGCGTATCCTTAAACCTGGTCTTGTTGGCTAGATCCCAGGATGGGTGATGCCTTGTGGATGGCTAGATCCCTTGGTGGGTGACGCCTGAACAGCGCAAGGGACGCGCTGGAGTCAGTATGGGCGCATATCGCCCTCTATCGGCAATATTTGTAAATTGTTGATGTATGTGTTATCAATTATAGTTATAAACATGTTTGAAATATTTGCAACTAATATTTAAATAATTATTTGTAGTAACAACACTGCTATTTACCATGCTATGATATTTAAGACACTTTTTGAATGTATTTCTAGAAATCTTTGATTTAAATGTTTAAATATTTATATAATACTTTGAAAATGTTTAAATATTTATATAATACTTTGTACGATCTACAGATTGGTGTGATTTTCTATTCGTTAATTACGTACTTATAAACTTATCCGGGATAAGGATTATATCCTTTTTTTAAATTTATTAACCGCTATGGATACAAGTACTTTAAACGGATTTTTTTAATTGCAAGATTGCCTCTAAAAATATATATATTTTTACAATAATTATAAAACCTAGATTACTATGATATTATAGTACAGAAACACGAATATAAAGAATCAAGAGTGTAAAGTTTCTTTTAAGGGTGTAGATCGTGAAAATCACCGAAAAGAGTGTTACGATTTTTCATATGTAACCTATTTACATATGTCAAAGACCAATAAGTATGTTCATGCTTATATTAAACTCTTAAACCTAATAGTTGTTATATAATAAACGTCAACAAACGCACAAAATTGAGTAAAAATGCAAAAACATGACTTCGTATTTTTCAGATTTAACCCCATAAATCAACACAAATTGATAAAAAGAAACGCTTTTTGAACACTGAAGAAACCAATAAGTATAGCTGTATACTTCTTTTTATACCTTTACAAACAAAGACTTCTACTTGTCATCTTCACACCTTCACCTTACGTAATACTGTGATTTAGTTATGAATACAAACAATAATAAAACTTAAATAAAACCCGTTTAAGACGATTTCGCAGGTACCCGACCAAAAACGCATCTTAGGCGAGCAAGCGTATTATGCGGGAAAGGGAAAACAATGTGCCATTATTATTTATTATATTATATTATTATTTTGAATACCTACGTATTGAATTTAACATTTAAAAATTACCTAAATAAAATGTTGTTTATTTTCTTTTTAATATACTTACTATTAGATACATTCATAATATTAAAAAATAAAAAATATTTTAAAGGTATAAAAAAATGTTGTTTATTATTATTACGTTAAAGTAATCACTTATTTTATACTCGTTCCAACCATTTATTTTACTTTTGGCAGGTCGAATTCTGATCAATTAGTGTTGTACTAATGTATTGCGGATACTATGTTTTGTAATAATCGATTTTAGTCAGGAAGAACTTTTAATCGATTTAACACGGATATTTTATTTTTGCTTAAATACATATTTCATATTATTTAAAAACTTCACTTCTGTAAATATATTTGTTATTTGGGCACATTAATTTTGCATACCCACTAATTCAGTCCTCCCAAAATATTTTACTTTGTACTTTGCAAAATAAAAAATAACTACTTTATGAAGCATTTTTCCATTAAGCGGGGTCCGCTGCTCCAAACTTTACTTAGAGACAATGGTGCCCTCGTCTGCGGTAGTAAATCACTAATTTTCTCATCCAGCCTACCCCTTTTTTTTAAGCCGAATTGGCAACACTGAACGGCGCGCCGGTGACGCCAATTTGTTGTGTTGTCTGTCACTCGCAACAAGACTCCCGTGCTAGTCACATTTCTGTTCGCTGAGTGCTCTTTAATATTTTTCATACGCTGTGTTGAGTATTTATATTCCACCGTATTGTTTTCATTGTTCTTACTTTGATTGAATTGAGCGTATCGTTCCTCCCAGTAAGATTTTACTTGCAAAATGCCGAAAGGTATGGTGCTTAAAGGACAATCCAGAGAGTTAGTGCTGCGGCTTCGTGAATTTTTTGAAAAGGAAAGCCGCAATGGCGGATTCCTTATACCAGTAACCCAAGTTAGAGACCGTGTTGCAGCAGCATTAGGTATTAGTGCTCCAACGGTGGCGAAAATCACTAAAGAAGCCTATGGTAGTAGTGGTATTGAACAGAACAAGCTATCTACGCCTAAGAAAAAACGTCAGCCCCGTAAAGTGACAGCAATTGACAGTTTTGATACTGATGCTATTCGTCGTCATATATACAATTATTACACAAGCAAAGAGATTCCTACTTTGAAAAAATTAGTAGCGTCTCTACGAAATTGTGGCTTGTTTCGTGGTCAAAAATCTTCTTTGTCAAAGGTGCTGCACCAAATCGGGTTCTTGTATAAGAAATCCGACAAAAGAAAAATTTTAATGGAACGTCGTGATATAGCCTTGTCTCGCTGTGAATTTTTAAGACAAGCGAAGAAAATAGAAGACTGGTCGAATGTAGTTTTCACAGATGAAACTTGACTCAATGCCAATCATTCCATACCAAAAGGTTGGACTGACGATACTGCTGCTTCTACTTCTGCAGTGCCAATGGGGAAAGGTGAACGCCTCATCATTTGCCATGCGGGAACTACAAAGGGATTTGTACCAGACGCTCTGTTAGCGTTCAAATAAAAAAAAACAGGAGACTATCATGAGGAGATGAATGCGGACGTGTATGAAAAGTGGTTCAGAGAAATGCTTACATCACTTGAAGAGCCATCAACAATATTTATTGATAATGCACCCTATCACTCTCGCCAAATTAATAAAATGCCAACACAGGCCAACAAAAAACACGAGATTATAAACTGGCTTCGTGATAATGGGGAAGATGTGGACGAATCCCTACTAAAAGTAGAATTACTTAAAATATTAAAAAGTGAAAGCAGCCTAAACGATATGTCATCGACGAAATGGCAGCAGAATATGGGCATGTTGTAATCAGAATTCCTCCATACCACTGTCAATATAATCCAATTGAAATGATCTGGGCACAAGTCAAAGGACACGCCGCAAGAAACAATACAACTCCTCCTTTCACAGCAAATAAAATGCTTGAACTTTTAAAAAACGCATGTGCTAGTGTGACGCCTGAAAACTGGGCGAGTGTCGACAACAAGACAAAAAATATAATATTCTCTGATTGGGATCGGGAAATTGAATTTGACAACATACCTACACAAGAGTTAATAACACACTGCAGATGATTCAAGCGACGATTCGAGTTCGTATGAAGAATCGACGATTCGTTATATTAAAATAATATTAAAATATTTTGGTTGTTTTATTTCATGTTATAGGTATGATGAGAAGATTTTTATATCTCCCTGATACAATTTTAACGTGTTGTCTATTACAACAATTCAAAACTCAGTTGTCAGCTGACTTAACTGCAAATAAGTGTAATCGATTATTTGCGATTCATTAGTTTGCACCGAATACTTTTGATCCTGTCACTAGATGCGATAGAACGTAACTTTTTTATAACGGAAATTAATTATCACTTAAATTTTATGAATAGAGCTATTTACGGCATATTAATGTATTTAGTGGGTAATAATTAAGATATATAAATATTATTGGGCAGATTTCTCTGTTCACTCGTTTCAAAGTTAATAATTGCGTATAATGAAACAGTTACGTCCTAAAGCATGTGTCAAAAGTAAAATAAATGGTTGGGACGAGTATAGTGGGTAATAATTAAGATATATAAATATTATTGGGCAGTTTATATATTTCTCTGTTCACTCGTTTCAAAGTTAATAATTGCGTATAATGAAACAGTTACGTCCTAAAGCATGTGTCAAAAGTAAAATAAATGGTTGGAACGAGTATAAGTCGCATTATACAACTTGACATGAGACTCCAATCCATATATTATTCCTCCTGCTTAGAATGGAGCGACAACCGTTCAGTACATTCTGAACTATCAGTATAAATATATTGTAAATTTGTAATCTTTGATTCTGAACTTTTAATTAGTTAAATAAAATTAAATACGACTTAAAACTACTTGCAAATAAAAAGTAACGATTTAAATTTCAATCACAGCAACTTCTAGAAATCTAAGATGTATATGTTTTATTAATGAAAATAATATCTGTGAGAATTTAAATCAATAAGGTTGAAGTATAATGAAATAGATTGGTTAATACTTTCGAACGCACCTTAAACTCCCGCGTATTTTCACGACTGTCAAAAGTTCATACTTTGTATAGGCGTAATGAATGTTGTCTATTTTCAAGTGTTTTTCGTTCTAATAAAATTAATGTTCAATTAGTTAAACAACATTTAGTTAAACAAAAATGAAAGCTACCAAGTCGCCCGAAGAAGCGTTAGTAACACCTAATAAAAAGAAGCTCAAGCAGGCCCGACTCCCATTTAAAATATTGAGCGATGTGTCTCCGAAGCCGGTTACTCCACTCACACGTAAGAGAAAGCTTTCTGTTACAAATGTAGAACCTACGCCAAAAGTAGGTAAAGTTTGCAATGAAAATGAGCTCATTGAAGAGTCCGTGGTGATCAGTGATGACGACAGTGAAGATGTAATACAATCAGACAAAGACATAAAATTACCGAATCCTTATGTAAAACTAGTGGACACAGCACGTAAAAAGAAGTTGCAGAAATCTAAAAAGAAAAAAAATGCCAAAAAAAGGACTCCTGAAATAGATAATGTCTCCAATAATCATCAGACTACCAATGAAAATACTGAATCTGAATTAATGGATGTTGATGTAGTCCCTGAAAATGAAGAAAACAAGTCGACAGAAAAAACTGAGACATCAACGAGTACAACATTATGTACAAATAAAATTAACAATAGTGAGATTGTGGTGTTAGAAGATTCAAATAATTCTCATGGCATAGATGATTGTGCACAAAATAACATAGTTAGTGATAGTCCTAAAAAAAAAGAGAATAAGAATATAGAGGTTGTTGAGCAATCACAGAGTATTAATAAAAAGTCTCCAAAAAAAAATAAAGAATCCGAATTACATGATACAGAAAATAAAATCACACCTAAACGAAGTATGAGGAGTAGAACTAAGGAACATAATAATTCTAAAGAAACTTTAAGTCTCAAATTAAATGATTCTATTGGTTCAAGACCTTCACCTGACTCTAAACATAATGATTCAATCTGTTCAGCAACATCAACTCCAAAGAGTACTAAAAATTTATCATCTGCAAATAGCCAAGAAAATGTGTCTTTGAATGAGTCTACAATATCTGCTACGTTGACACCTAAACAGGTATTATTTATAATAAAACTGTTTGTTTTTCTGACCAATTAATTCTTTGTTACCATTATTGTAACTTTTCTGCTACACTGTGAACAGTACTCATCTCGAGAATTAAAAATGGCACCCCTGGAAAAAGTCATCATCATCATCTTGCTCTTATCCCAATTACTTGGGGTCGACGCAATATGTTATCTGTTTTGACATATTGCAAAAAGTTTCGGCAATGACTTTTATGACCGGCCGCCTGCCTGACATCAACCCTCCTTGGGAATGTAATCATTGACCCAAATGGTACCAGATGGAGTTGGTCCGGGTCAATCTAGGGCTCTTAGTCATCTTTTACGACACTCACGAGCAAAGCAAGGGTTGGTAGTATTCGAAGCCGCTACCACACAGCATACCCCTGGAAAAAGTCGTGAATCAAATTTCACCTGGGGTCCTTTGCTCTGCAATTTGCCTACGAGTCGCATATAAAACAATGTTTTATTCTTTTTGGTCATGCTTGATTGAGCGTTGTTTGCTTCATGTTTTGGTTGATTGTGACGCCCTTTCTTGATGGCCCCCAGTGTGGTCGCATTACTCGCACAGCCCTAGGACCAGCCCTGACTGTGATTAGAAGTTATGCTTCACCACAATGCACTATGACTGCATAGATGTCATAATATGAATACTTTCTAGGTCTTATTATTACTCTAGTAGTACTATTCTTAATATGAGTTACACTTTGTTGTTACAATACTCTAGTAGTGGGTCGTCGACGATTTTACTGTCGACGCAACGAGACCGTTTATCGTCGATGGTAAACTAGTTGAATAAACAGTCTAATTTTCGACTAGTTTACGTCGTAGACGCTTAGACAAGACGAGACGTTTAGTTTATATTAAAACGTACGTTGATCGTCCATTGGTAAAGGACAACGAAACTTCAACGAATTTTATTAGACAACAGTTTCATTGTACAATATACATTGACGCTTCAATATGTAATGATAGTCCCATCACATGATAGCAGAGTTCAATGAATTGCAATCAATCTATCTATGCGTTATGATTTCGGCTCAACTCACGCCTACGGGCGGTGAGGTTTGCGGGGCGGGTAAAAAGCGTAGCGAGCCGTGCGAGCGCGCGCGCATCTCGTCTTCCAAGTTCGGGCCGATTCGGGCGCTTTCGAATAGTTGCAAGTCGTCGCGTTCATGTCATTCGTTGATACGACGACCGTTTCGCGAAGCCGTTCATACGTAAACATGTTTATCAGTCAACTATAAACTGGTTTATTAGTTCACGGCAAAGAAACAGTCGAAAAAAACTGTTCGTTTATTCAACGACCACCACTACAATACTCTATATTTTTGTAAACACATTATGTTTTTCTATACAGTGTAGTGCAATCAAGGCACATATCACACTCTTGTTATTTACTAAGTGCTAAACTAAAAGAACCTACCTATTCTATGTAACCTGTTGTATGGGGAAGATTGTAAAAGATGGGTTTTGTAGTATGAATACATTCCCAAAGGTGTGACAGACTTTAAACTAATAATTTTTTCGCAGACCTAACATATAGTATTTTGTCTACCACTAAGACTAATGCATATAATAATAAGTATATTTCTTTTTATTTATATTTGTAGTATACACATTTTATTCTGAATTATCTTGTCCAAACTGTAAAACAGTTTGTCGACAGTGTTCTCTTGGTTACATAATACTAATGGTCACATTAGTATTAATCACCTATATAAATGTAGGTACACATATCTTAATCATATTTATACATGCAATTTCTCTCATAATATGTATTGATATAATTATATAATAAAATTAGAAAAAATAACAGTAATATGTATAATAAAAAAAATAATAAAAAAGAAACACTAAAAATAAAACATCCATTCATAAGTAAATTTATCTATACATTGATTTCTCCTATCTGTCTATCTAACTATGCACTTGCGATTTTCAACATCTTTCAGATACAGAAAAAGCTTGAATTTGCAAAAAAGAAAGAAGAAAGAGAGAGAAAACGACAACAAGAGAAGGAAGACAGAGCTAAGTTGAGACAGGAGAAGGAAGAACAGAAGAAACGTGAGAGAGAAGAGAAAGAGGAAGCTAGAAAGAAAGAAAAAGAGGAAAAAGAAGAACAGAAACGAAAGGAAAAGGAAGAAAAAGAAAGACAGAAAGAATTAGAAAAAAGTGAGATCTGGTTGAATTTTGTATTATGTAGTTATATCTGTATATAATAGTGTCTTATTACCAAAGTAGTATTCAAACAAATTTGTATGAATGTACTGCGGAGCTTAACCAAGTAGGGTTAGTCCCAGAACACTTGTCAGACGACCATCAGATTCCTCTTTGTAAAGGATATTAATAGTGTCATGTGTAATAATAGTGGTGTGGTAGCCATAGTGCCCTCGAGCCTGAGAATGCAAAACTATGGATAACGATTAAAGGACCTTTAATTTAGAGGTTTTAAATAATAGTAAAAATTTAAAGGAATATATTGATGGCTCCTATGAATAGTGAGTCATCTGAAAAATTCCAATTTTACAGGGGAGCATGTCAAAGATAAAATGTTTACATTTTTTCAAATTCTTGTTCTAGGATTTTTAAGTTTTTGTATTGATTACGACGTGATTCATTGGACATTTAAATAGTTAATGGGATCAAACCATTCTTTATAAAGGTCAAACATCTTACGAAACGACAAGGATCCATCCAAATATTTACGATTTGTATCTTTGCGGGTGTAATGAGCTTCCACAGGTGAAAAAGCTTCAATGATTTTCTTTAATGATTTTTTAATTTTTATGGTCGAGATTGATAAATAAGTTTATTTTTTTATCATTTCATCAAAAAAGTTAAAATACCTAAAAATGTTTGTTGACTCACTATACTTAGGAGCCATCGAATATATTCTATAGATTGAGAAATGAAATAGCAATATTATGAAGGAGGCTTGAGCCCAGCAGTGGGGACATATATGAGCTGAAATGATGATGATTGATTATGTCAAGACTATTCTGAAAATCTAAGTCATATTTTGTATAATTTCAGAGCAAAGAGAAGAAAAAGAAGAACAGAGGAGAAAGGAGAAAGAAGAAAAGGAAGAACAAAAAAGAAAAGAAAGAGAAGCAAAAGAAGAAGAGAAAAAGAAGAAACAAGAGGCTTTAGAATTGGAAAAACAAGAACAGGAGCTCAAGAAGAAAAAAGCCGCTGAAGCTTTTGTAAACTTTTTTGTGCCCAAACAGAGATCTGAGAAAGACCAAGCGACAATTTGCTCTGTTAGCAATAGTATGCTATCAAATTTTACTATAAAGAATGATATGAGGCTGGCACCATTGTTTAGAGTGAATCTAAGTGATGTTCAGAAAGACTATTTAGACGATTCATTGGTGAAGCAAGGAGAAAGTCTTCTGTATTTGAAATCTCTTAAGAACGGTGTTTCTAAACCTATGTCGAGTGGAAAGACTTGGCCGTTGTGTGATAAAGATGATGATGATGATATTATGATAATTGGTAAGTTCTTTATAGCTACACAAACTTATTCTGAAAGGCTAGGTGAACCTAAAACACTGGTCCTTCTCTTATTTCCATCCACCAAGGCAATTACTGATAGAATAAGTGTCTTGAGCACCTACAGCATTATTTTTTGAAAGATGAGATGTGGGACTTTCAGTAATGTTATATGTATATTAATTACCAATATATTTACAAAGTTGCTTAGATACCCAATTGAGACATACTAAGTGAGAAAGGTAGGTAAAAATAGGACAACATTATCTTAAGTTCTGATGGTTGATTTTTATATATGTTACTTAGAGGATTATTTCAAACATACATTTTTTTTACCTGACAAATTATAAAGGCCAAATATCCCTCAGACAACAAAAACATTTAACCATGAGTATAAGTGAGAGGCTTGTGTGTCTTTATGTAACAATATTTAACCAAATTGAATAATTTTTCATTAAAATATTATGTGGTTTAAAATATAATATCAGATTGATCGAGCTTCGGTCGGAATATTTTTGTAGAATTTATTTAGGGATATATTAATAAAAAATAAATAATGAAAAATATATAAAAAATTACAAAAAGAGAATAATAATAACACCAAGATTCGATCCGACGCTGTTTGACACACAAAAACTAAAATTAAACGGTCAATGTCTCACCTGAGCTACCGTAACTCTTGACGTTGAGAACGAAATTTGAATTCATATTCTTTTAAAATCTAATGTCATTGTAACGTTTTGCTAAAAACACCGACAAAAGAACATTTTCTATACATAAAACCTAGCTAGATCGATTTTTTGGACCCGAATCCTCTAGTATGCCAAGTTTCATCAAAATCGTTGGCGCCGTTTCCGAGATTCTGAAAATATATATATTTACAAGAATTGCTCGTTTAAAGATATAAGATTCAGGTAGTAAGTGCTATAGACAAAGAACAATTCTTGTCTCCATACTTGAGGCTGAATATTTTTGGTGTTTGGTGAGATGCTTGGACTTTACAATTAGTTTGTTGTACAAATAAGTAAAAAATAGTCTCCTATGTAACATATACTAACAATCACAATTTAAAATTAGTTTGTCATATTTTTACTAATGCATCTTACCTGGTAACTCTAAATTGGCTGTCTACCCCACTTTGCAGATATGCTTGTATTCACTGTACACATAAACATTGTTTATTTGCCATCATTTTATCATTCAGAAAATAAATTATGTCTGCCATCTCTGTGTTTTTGATTCATGACTTCATCGTCGAGAAGACTAATAAACAGAAATTTATTTAAAAAAAAAAAAAATATATAAAATTGGCAGAAATGAACTTTTTCTTAGTTTGAAATCTAAACTTGTGACTTCTAGACATTGTGTTCTAAATTTTTAATGTTCATTTCGATATAATAAAAATCTTCAAACTACTCAGTATACATTAATAACTAATAATATTAATTCCAGTATTTTTAAGGGTTAAGAAAACAACTTGTCCATAGAACTTGTAAGAATTTAATTGGCACTAGAAGAATGTGTGTTAGCAATTAACTGTAATTGCCACCATGCTTGACAAGGGTGGTGATTATGGCAGTATTCTCCTTTATAGAGAGCTATATCCAATAATGGATGTTATGGAGTGAAATAGTTGCAGTTCAATGATGAATTCTTTCTTAATTACAGAAGATGCGGATTTACCTCCTATAGACGGCGCTGCTGAATTACTATCTAGTGAATCGGCACCATGTGAAAAACTTAGACCTAAACTCTTGGCTTTCCATGAAAATCGCCGCCCTCCCTACTGGGGAACATGGCGAAAAAAGAGTAACTCTATTAAACCTAGAAACCCTTTTGGACAGGATCAGGTACATATATAAATAACAAATATTATCATCAGCAATAATGTTATTATCACATAAAAATAATTGTATTTTTAAATAGTTGAATTAATGTAAATTTAATTCAAATATATAACATGAGGCATTATAGACTGTAATATGACATGTATATGCTTATAACATTCACATTTCTGACACCACAATCCAATCACCCTTTGTCCCCACTGCACCCAAAGCTGTCTGCTTTCTCCACAGCTGTCATATATGGTAAATTTCTTCATGCAGAATTGTACATATCAAAGACCCATTGCTGGTCCTTGTAGGTCCACCTATGGCTAGAGTGATATCAACCGCAACTACTAAGTACGCATAAGGGTTCCACCCCATAATCTGGCGTCGGATTAGGTCAGCATGGTTGCAGTCCTCTATGACATGACCCTATACTCTTTACCACCTAAAAGTGAAAATTGTATTGATAAATTTAAAGTATTAAAATATATATTACAGAAACAACTAGACTATGAAGTAGACAGTGATGAAGAATGGGAGGAGGAGCAGGAAGGTGAAAGTATTGATGGTAGCGCAGCCGGCAGTGATGACGAACAAGACGGCGATGAGTATGAGGTTGACAACGTCGTGTTTGTGCCACATGGATATCTTAGCGATGAGGTTAGAATATAATATATTTTTTGATGTGAAACATCTATAGGCGAGGGTGAACCTGATCGTTGGTGTGGCGTTAACGCCACGCTTCCATATGTACATTTGTGTAACGAAACCATAATCTGTTTTAGAATTTTGTACAACGCCATCTAGTGAGCTCAAAATACATTATTAACTTAAACACATACCTATAGTGTATACTAATGAAAATAAATGTTTATTGAATAAAAATCATTTCTCGAAAAATATATCGTAATATTTCATGCCATATTAGTTCTTCGTAATCTATTCTTTTATGTATATATACTTGTACAAAATAATTTCGATGTTTCAGATCTGCCAGGCGTCCTAAGCGACGGTTCCGTTTTTTTTTATACATTACTGCTTGTTTTCACCATCAGCTTCAACTTTTTATGTAACTTCTGTCATAAGGTGTATCAACTCCCATTGAAATTATTTTTTATTGTTATGTAACAGTTTTATTTATATTCTATATATTTTGTTTATCATCACTTCAGCCTATATACTGCCAACTGTTGGGCCCGAGCTTCCCCCACAATAGGAGGGGAATTTTCCTACTATATCATGCTGGTCAGAAGTGTAGGTACAGGGAAATATTTCGAGATTTCCTTCTCTTACATAGATGTTATATGCATATTAAATCCCTTAGCCGTCTTTAACAATACCCACGGGCAAGAGAGGGTGGTGAATTGTATTCTTACTCTGTAACCACATGGAGAAAATTTTGTTTATACAAAAAAAACCTTAACTACATTATCTGATTCACAGGAAGCAACAATGGATGAAGATGATGTACTGTCACTCTCACCAGAAACACAACAAGCAAGACTGAAACATTTAGAAGATGAATTTGAGTCTGAAATGAAGAAACCCACTGAAAAGCTTAAGCCGAGAATGTATGGCTTGCTGTGGGAAACTATTGATGGTGGCAAACCAGATAATTGTGTTGACGCTTTATGGAATTACTTTAGAAAAATGTCTATGGTTATGAATGATCCCACATCACTTCTTCAACCTTCAAGTGAACCGGAAGAAGGTGAGAAAAAGAAGGTTAAAAAGAAGAAGCAAGCTGCTCAAACAGAAGGTGAAGATAGAAGTCCTAAGGGTGAAAAAAAGAAGAAATCGAAACCCGAAGAAAAAGAAAGCAAAGCGCCTAAATTGGAAAATAAAAAAGCTTCCACAGATATCAAGAAAAATCAACCTGGTATTAATATGTTTTTAACTAAAGTAAAGAGTTCATAATGTATTAATTTTTATATAGTAGTTACATTATATACTTTTAAAATTTTTAAATTACAATAATTTCAATTTTATTTATGAGTATGGTTACAGGCGTAAGGCTATTAAAGTATTCATTTTCTAATTCATGCCTTAATGTATCTAGGCAATGGCTATACCTAGATTATAAATATAAATTAATTAAATAATGACACCATATATTAGCTATCTGTCCTTGTGTTGTATGCCGACATAGAATAATGGAACAAAGTTGTAATCATTATTTACTGACCAATAACATTGTATATTAGGTAAGTCTGTGAAAATACACATATTAAACATTACATGTGCATAAATAGCTGTATATATATCTCCTAAATACATATTGTCGATTATAAATATTACCTATTTAATAAAATATTTGTAACAATTTCAACATTTAATTTTTAACAATGATCCTATTTATTTGTCAAATGTTAATTAGAAATATTTTATTTATTCTCATTAAGTAATCTTAATCAGCAATATATTTACACTCCTTTCCAAAAGAAAAACGGGTGGTTTTGATTTTTCTACATTTTTGGTAATAATTTAAAGAGGTTTTAATAGCCAAACTGTATTAATGGCAGTTAATAGTCTGGGTATGAGAAAAGTTGATTCTAAATTTAAAAGTTTCGCTTTTAAAAATAAATATCGGGTTGACCGAGCTTTGGACGGTATATTTTTTTTTCGTAAATTGTATTTTTGACGAACTTATTTGATATATATTAATAAAAAATAAAAATGATGAAATAATGAAAAAAATATATATCAAACTATAAATATTGACTTTCCTAAAAAAAAAATGCTCATCACAATTCTGCGCTGAGAAAAGTACTTAGTAGTACTGGTATTTCATTCTATATTATAACGACTCCAGATTTTCATAAAAAAAAAGGTCATCAAAGTTCTCGCCGGAGAATATAAGCGGTAATGGACGATGTCACCGAAGAACCAAATGAGATTTCCTAAAAAAAAAACTCATCAAAATTTGCCCGGAGGATTTTAAAAAAAAGCTCATCAAAATTTTGCCCGGAGAATTTTATTTCTTATAGTCCATAAAATTATGGAGGGTAGAAGTAAGGAGGACCGTCTTGTATGGGGGATTAGTCGAAAAAGTGTCCACTTGTAAACAGCAAAGTATTGTTCGAACTCTCACCGAAATAGCGCTAGTGTAGCAAGTGGAAATGATATGAATTTAGCAGTTATAAACAGAGTGAAGTGTGCCGAGTTGGAAAGTTTAATATTTCTCTTGACTTCTGTAGTTAAGAAATATGCAGTAATTAAAATCTCAATTATTTACGTATTTCAAAATGGAGAAGATCTTGAAAAAAAATACCCGTGTCAAAAAGTACTTCAATTGGTTTGAAAGTAACGTTACGAGCTACTTTAAGATTCTTAGCGCCACCTTAATTTGTTCCCTTTCAACGGACACTTTTTAATACACTGAGATGGTCCTCCTTACTTCTACCCTCCATACATAAAATATAGCTTGATCTCTGTGACAGATGTCAACGAAACCAACGAAGTAAGTTTGAACGAGCGACATGTTTACAATTTCATTTTGTATCAAATATATTTTCATTCTTTTCGTGCCAGTTTTATTGCAACTGAATTGCAATATAAAAATATTGATATTCATGCCTAAAATGTACCTCGTAAGTACTGAAATACCCAGTAAACATTTTATACATCAATGACGCTTACGCACACAGAACAAATTGCTCAAAGAGCTTACGCACGTACAAGGTCATACTGAACTGAAAATAAAAAAGAGATGGGACAGTCGATATACGTAAATCGATAACCGATCTTTATTAAATTATTCATAAAAGAAATAAACCCAGTACAGTACCTAAATAAAACTTTCCACATATTTTTTACAATTAAAACGGACAGTTACATTGTAAAATACATAAATTGACTTAATTAAACATTAAAAAACTACTTGTCGTCTCAGAGTAAATGATAATTATTATGTACGCATTATTGTCAATAAACTAGACATATTTATTTATAAAACAGTCGTAATTGATCGATTGATCTGACTGTCCCTATTTTGGCAAAAAATTATAAATATTGTAGCAGGAACGCACCAGTGATGACGATAATAGTGATCTAGACCTTGATTGTACTCCTTTTGAATAATTAAAGCAGTCAAAAACAGTTTTTGTTTGAAATAAATTTTAAAAGATTTTCATTGATTGTATTTTAACTATAATAGAAAATCACAATTATAAAATAAAGAGTTTTACCGATAAAAAAAACTACGAACTTTGTTGTAAGCTTGACAGTACTAGGGACAACTGTCACAAAGATCATCCTATGGGAGTTTTTGGCGGGAATCTGAAGTGTCATGTGGTGTTTTTGTATTATATTCAATATCTTAGTGTTTTAACGTGTTATATTAAATAATTTTGATGGCATTTTATGTAATATATAGTGGCAAAACTGCTGAGGTGTAGTGAATATGATATGAAATTGCTATACATACCTTTTTGTTTCCACCAAAATTCTCAGAAGATACCCGTAACAGTGGCCATTACACTGTTGAGGGCGACACTTTGACTTACTGACAGACATGAAGAAACTGAGAACTTGAAAAGATAATTATAACTCGACACTGGCAAAAATGGCTCGTATTTGTAGTTGATCGCCAAGACAAAAAAGAAGAAGAAGATCATCCTATATTTTATGGACTATAGTAACATCGATGTTATACAAGTTCGATAATGACATCGATGTTTTCCTAACATCGATCATCCCTAGCCTATAGCTGTCACATTTGCACTGGGATACCCGTACATAAAAATATGACTGTCAATCACTTATAGTTCATCTAATCTAAAGTCCCCTACAGACGTTGGCCGAGCCTAGGCCAACGCGAGCGTCGGCAAATAGGTACAAGGCGAGTGCTAGCGTCTACACGTTGGCCGAGTGCGGCGAACGCCAACGCGAGTAGCCAACGTAGACGAGCGTTTGTAGAAGTGTCTACACGTTGGCCTCCGTCAGTGTTCATTGTGCACTGAAACACTACGGACGTTGACATTAACGTTGCTGCAGCTTCGACTATTTATTTAATGAGCGTATATAACTATTATCTCAGTGTATAAAGCAGTAAAGTGGGAAAAAAGAAGGTGGTTGATACTGAGTATTCACAGAAATAGAACAGTGTAAGATATATCCGTGTGGTGACGGAGTAAGAAAAAAATTCACCAGTCTCTATCTTGTCTGTGAATGTCGTAAAAGATGATTAAGGGATATAATACATAATAAGCATATAACATATATGCAAGAGAAGGAAACCTCGAAATAAAACCCTATACCAACCTATCTGACTAGCATGGCAAACTAAGGTCAGTTTCCCGCTTATTGTGGAGGAGGCTCGAGCCCAACACTAAGACGTATATTAGCTAAAATGATGATGAATGATGAAGATACATTTTGATACTATAGGTAACATATAGGGTGACTTGGATCTAATTATTTACGTCGCATATCTAGAAGTAGTGATGCAAATTTGACTATATAATCATTTATATTGAGCGACAATATCACATTAAACACGTCTAACCACGATGGATGTCAATCGTGTAATGACGACTCGGCCAACGTGTAGACGGCATTGGCCGAGCGTAGATGAGTGCCTTTGATTTGTGCACAAAAACCGACACTGAGGCGAAGTGAGGCAAGTGATCACGAGCGACGGCGAGTGAAGACAAATCAGCTGTTCACACGTTGGCGCTTGTATTCACTCGGCCAACTAGGCGAGCGTTGGCCAACTAAGGCAAATCGGATGTACACACGTTGGCGTTCGCCATCGCTCGCCTGCACTCGGCCAACATGTAGACGCCCTATAAGAAGTGCATTTTGACGTTTCGCATTGTTTAATACACCATAACCTTGGTCAAACGTGTACACATCATTGCAAACAATAAATCTTAAATTTTAAAGACCTATTAAGTTATTTATATAATTAATGTTGGAAGAAAGTCTTATTATTGTTGCTTGTACAATAATCTAATGTTGAAACTCGCAAAATTAATTTAAAAATAAATATAATATGTAAAATAGTAATTGTTATTGACGATGTTACAATATCACGTTCTTTACAGTAGTGCTTGACAACTTTCAATTCACGAATATCCAAATAATCGGTAAAAATATTAGAATACTATAATTAATCGAATAGAGTAAATTCTCAAAATATTTTATTAAAATAAAACCGTGATTCCACATTGTCTTTTATTGGCTGAATTGCAACCAATGACACCACTTACCATTTAAGAACAACTAAACGCCCTTTTTGGTAGAAATCCAGTACCCCTAAAAGCTCCCGCCAGGTGAGCCACCGATGCCAAGACCGATGGCTCGGCCAATGGCTATGGGAGGAAATACGGCAGGTTAGGGGTTTTGCGCTCTGCTCTATCGTCGCCCAGGACAGTACGGGTGGAGTGTGACCTGGCCATGACTTGTCAAAAAATAAACCCCAAAAACAAAACTCTATTGAATTGAGTTACTCTGTACAACCTAGTCGGTGGTGCAGTCTCTCGACATCTTGGAAGTGGACTGTGCGTGTGTTTTGTGTTGGTGATAATCTTTTTTTTTGTCTCAGCTCTACTTTGGACCGATCTTGCTTTATGGGTTGACCTTAGCTCCACTCATACTAGACTCTGTTTACGCAAACCTTATTTATTGTTAGAAAAATGTCTACAAAACGACGTAGTTATACTTTGAACGCTCGTGGTTTGATTGTGAAATTACACGAATATTTTGAACGTGAGTCACAAAATGGTGGGCCTCTACTGCCAGTGACACAAGTACAGAAACATGTTGCTGAGGTACTAGGAATTTGTAAGCGTAAAGGGTTCAAATTAAAGGTAGTAAATATCTTAAAGAGTATAAAATATCTTGAATGTGAAATTGACATTTTATAATATAGGTATTATACTTCATTTTCCATTTATATGATCAATGTAGCAATGTCTAAGCCCATATGTTTCTTTTACAGCACGCCACAATATGAAACCTCCCTTCACAGTAAAGAAAATGGAGATTTTGTTGAAGGAAGCATGTTCCCAAAGTCTCTAAGGATGACTGGTTCAAAATGTTGGAGAAAACAAAAAAAATGTATAATGAATGATTTTGACAAAGATGTAAGTTTCGACAATTTTATTGATAATGAAATAATTGTTAATGTTCGCGACGATATGATACTTCTAGTAATATTAGTGATTATGAATAAATAACTATTTTTGAAGCCAGTTTTTGTTTTTATTGAATCCAATCCTACTAAATATGATGAATAAATTTTATGCTAAAATAATTAAATTTGTTTAATATGAATTTAGCATCTAATTCATTCATCTCCTTTTTGAGAAAAAAAAATTAAACCGATTATTAATTAAAAAGAATCAATATCGATTTCTCACTACAATCGGATATTTTCGATAGCAATTATTTGTTTGACATATCTAGACAACTTACTTTGACATCTGTCAAAATGCACTTAGATTTAATGGTGTAAAAGTAACGAAAGAAAGCGTACCCGCATGTATTCGTAACTATACCCGTTCCAACCATTTATTTTACTTTTGGCAGGTCGAATTCTGATCAATTAGTGTTGTACCAATGTATTAAGGATACTATGTTTTGTAATAATCGATTTTAGTCAGGAAGAACTTTTAATCGATTTAACACGGATATTTTATTTTTGCTTAAATACATATTTCATATTATTTAAAAACTTCACTTCTGTAAATATATTTGTTATTTGGGCACATTAATTTTTGCATACCCACTAATTCAGTCCTCCAAAAATATTTTACTTTGTACTTTGCAAAATAAAAAATAAATACTTTATGAAGCATTTTTCCATTAAGCGGGGCCCGCTGCTCCAAACTTTACTTAGAGACAATGGCGCCCTCGTCTGCGGTAGTAAATCACTAATTTTCTCATCCAGCCTACCCCTTTTTTTTTAAGCCGAATTGGCAACACTGAACGGCGCGCCGGCGACGCCATTTTGTTGTGTTGTCTGTCACTCGCAACAAGACTCCCGTGCTAGTCACATTTCTGTTCGCTGAGTGCTCTTTCATATTTTTCATACGCTGTGTTGAGTATTTATATTCCACCGTATTGATTTCGTTGTTCTTACTTTGATTGAGTTGAGCGTATCGTTCCTCCCAGTAAGATTTTACTTGCAAAATGCCGAAAGGTATGGTGCTTAAAGGACAATCCAGAGAGTTAGTGCTACGGCTTCGTGATTTTTTTGAAAAGGAAAGCCGCAATGGCGGATTCCTTATACCAGTAACCCAAGTTAGAGACCGTGTTGCAGCAGCATTAGGTATTAGTGCTCCAACGGTGGCGAAAATCACTAAAGAAGCCTATGGTAGTAGTGGTATTGAACAGAACAAGCTATCTACGCCTAAGAAAAACGTCAGCCCCGTAAAGTGACAGCAATTGACAGTTTTGATACTGATGCTATTCGTCGTCATATATACAATTATTACACAAGCAAAGAGATTCCTACTTTGAAAAAATTAGTAGCGTCTCTACGAAATTGTGGCTTGTTTCGTGGTCAAAAATCTTCTTTGTCAAAGGTGCTGCACCAAATCGGGTTCTTGTATAAAAAATCCGACAAAAGAAAAATTTTAATGGAACGTCGTGATATAGCCTTGTCTCGCTGTGAATTTTTAAGACAAGCGAAGAAAATAGAAGACTGGTCGAATGTCGTTTTCACAGATGAAACTTGGCTCAATGCCAATCATTCCATACCAAAAGGTTGGACTGACGATACTGCTGCTTCTACTTCTGCAGTGCCAATGGGGAAAGGTGAACGCCTCATCATTTGCCATGCGGGAACTACAAAAGGATTTGTACCAGACACTCTGTTAGCGTTCAAATCAAAAAAAAAAAACAGGAGACTATCATGAGGAGATGAATGCGGACGTGTATGAAAAGTAGTTCAGAGAAATGCTTACATCACTTGAAGAGCCATCAACAATATTTATTGATAATGCACCCTATCACTCTCGCCAAATTAATAAAATGCCAACACAGGCCAACAAAAAACACGAGATTATAAACTGGCTTCGTGATAATGGGAAAGATGTGGACGAATCCCTACTAAAAGTAGAATTACTTAAAATATTAAAAAGTAAAAAGCAGCCAAAACGATGTCATCGACGAAATGGCAGCAGAATATGGGCATGTTGTAATCAGAATTCCTCCGTACCACTGTCAATATAATCCAATTGAAATGATCTGGGCACAAGTCAAAGGACACGCCGCAAGAAACAATACAACTCCTCCTTTCACAGCAAATAAAATGCTTGAACTTTTAAAAAACGCATGTGCTAGTGTGATGCCTGAAAACTGGGCGAGTGTCGTCAACAAGACAAAAAATATAATATTCTCTGATTGGGATCGGGAAATTGAATTTGACAACATACCTACACAAGAGTTAATAATAAACACTGCAGATGATTCAAGCGACGATTCGAGTTCGTATGAAGAATCCGACGATTCGTTATAATAAAATAATATTAAAATATTTTGGTTGTTTTATTTCATGTTATAGGTATGATGAGAAGATTTTTATATCTCCCTGATACAATTTTAACGTGTTGTCTATTACAACAATTCAAAACTCAGTTGTCAGCTGACTTAACTGCAAATAAGTGTAATCGATTATTTGCGATTCATTAGTTTGCACCGAATACTTTTGATCCTGTCACTAGATGCGATAGAACGTAACTTTTTTATAACGGAAATGAATTATTACTTAAATTTTATGAATAGAGCTATTTACGGCATATTAATGTATTTAGTGGGTAATAATTAAGATATATAAATATTATTGGGCAGTTTATATATTTCTCTGTTCACTCGTTTCAAAGTTAATAATTGCGTATAATGAAACAGTTACGTCCTAAAGCATGTGTCAAAAGTAAAATAAATGGTTGGAACTAGTATAGAAAAATGAGTACTCTTTACTTTCGTTACGTTACTCGTTACTTTTGATACCTGTATCTTAGGACACCGAATCGAGTCTTATTCCGTACCCTTACAGTATAACGTCACGGCATAGCTACATTCGTTATTTGTAGAATACATTTGTATACCAGCTACGTAAGGTGCATTTTTCACTTTACCGTATGTTGAACCCGATTTGTGTTAAAGTTATTCTAAATTTAGATTCATTTAATAGGTAACGTGTAAAACTACAAATGAATTATTAACAGAATCTACAAAATTTGCAATGGATTTATTATTTTAAAAATGTTGACAATGAGTTTATGTTATTTCTAATCTTAAACTTTGTTTACCATCGTAATATATTCAACAAACAGTAAAAAAATTAACGACGAATTGCCAGATTACTTATCAAACAAACATCGTTCTTTGTAACGTACATCTTTAATTTACAGAAAAAGCGCGCGAATGCATAATATATACGATCAGCAAACGTTATAGGCATCAAGGTTACTTGTGTGAACTAAAACAGTGTAGGTACCCATAATACGAAACATGCGAGTAACGAAATGGATTCGTGAGTAACGTTTCGTTACTTCGTACTAAATGCCGCACCCGTTACTCAGTACCGAATACATACGGTTTGCTACAGTTCTACTTAGATTAGATAGACTAAAGGTATATTATGATCAAGAAATTTCTTCGAATTCCTATGTTATGATTTTCCATCAAAATTCTTAGAAGGCGATGATTTGATTTACTGACAGATGATGATTAATACGAAGTAGTGGCGTAGCGTGCCTTGGCGGGGCCCCGTATAAAAAATTTTTTGAGGGCCCTTATGAAGGGTAAAGATTTCTCACAAAAGAAAAAAAAAAGTTTGCATAAAATTGATACAAATACATATTTATTCATCATATCATAATTATCTATCTGTCAATTTAAAAAAAAATACAAACAATTCAAATTAAATATACACTCTCCTTGCCTTTTTTTCGACAAACTGATTTATTATTTTTAGTTTTGTCATTTCTGACATAATAATTTTTTTTTTATTAATTTTTTCTTGCGCATGTCGGGGCCCTCGTGGCTCGGGGGCCCCGTATAATTGATACGGCAGATACGGCGTTAGCTACGCCCCTGATACGAAGACAAAAGATGTGAAAAACCGCCAATTTCTGAAGAAACGTGTATGTCAAATTGTCAAAACTGGCAACAACTACTACTTTATAATTTGTGGCAACAACGGTCTAGTCTTACTACCTGATTGCCAATACAAAAAAAGAAGAACAAATTATCACTAAAATATTTTCATTCATTCATTCTCTGTGTTTGACGAATGACAAAATTTGCTATCAATGATATCATTCTCGCACAGCACATTCATGATTCAATTCTACGATTCGCAATATTTTAGATTTGCAGATAATGATTTATTGCAGTGTGCCTTTACTTCTTAATGCTTCTATTCTTTGTAAAATATAAAAATCGTTGGAAGTAAATTTAGTTTCAGTCCCCTCTATGCAGTTACAACCGTGAAGATCAAGATTCCAGTAAGTGTTATGTGGATAATAAAATCGCCGACACCCTAGTCACCCAGATAGTTTTCGCTAATAGTATTTATTTATTTAGTTTTATGTTAACTTACAATTCCGTAAGAGTGTATCATACGCTTATACATTCTGGGAAACAATACAGGTTAATTTCGAATTGAATTTTCGAATCCTTTGTTTATCATTGCGTCTGTGAGAAAAAAATATATATTCATTATATAAATCTATATTTTCACTGTTAAATAGAGAAGATAAAGTATATGTCTATGTAATTTATAAGTTTTTACCGTTTAGTCTTATGTTTTCTTTACTAAGTTAATTTATATGTTAAGAAATTGAGGATCGTAGTTTGAACGAGATGATGATTAATCGCGGTCCACACTACTTTCTGGAAATTGAATTTATTTGCAAAATAAAAAGAATGTTTTGTGTTAGTTGTTCTGTTAGTCATTATATGTGGGAATACAATAGAAGTGAAGAATGATAATCTTGCCTTAACTTCCAATATAATTGTGTGCAAACACATGTATAATATACAACTGTAATGCAAGATATATTAATAGTTATTGCAGCTTTATAAATGTAAATATTACATGTATTTAAATATGAATTTATGTACAGTATGTTTATCTATATTGCAGATATTGGCTAAATAAAAAATACTTCATGGGTTAGGAAGACTATAAACTCATTGTATTCAAAATGAGTAAAATGTCAAAGAATAAGTTGAATTTGACCCTACCACCGGGTTCCATAGATACAGTGCCTGCTGTCACACCATCTAATATGACGCCCCAGTTGAAATCTGCCACTGCTACTGAGTAAGTGTGAACATTTGTATAATGTTAATTTATTGTTTAATTATATAAATTATACTAAATCAAACTAAGTTTAATATAATTAAGTTATCTTTGGTTCCATGTGGTGACGGAGTAAGTATACAATTCTCCACCCCTTCTATCTTGCTTGTGGCTGTTGTAAAAGATGACTAAGGGATATAATATGCAGATAAGATTGATGCAAGAGAAGGAAAACTCTGAATGAAGCCCTATATATATTTGTCCAGGGTGATACAGTAGGTTAAATTTCCTCCCACAATGAAGGAGGCCCGATCCCAACAGTGGGTCTTATATGGGCTGATATGATGATAATATGAATCTTTGACCTTTTTATTTTTTTAATTCTCAAAGGTTTATTATAATTAATGTGATCATATTTTTTGACATCAAGGTGGGACACTTGAGTGGCTGTCCTGTAATTTTTTATATTAGAACAGTGTGCCTACTCTTGAATCTTGATTCCAATCCTAAATCCCATCGCAGCTCACGTTTGAGCAAACTTGGTACTTTTGAAAGCGACACTAGAGCATGATTGGAATCAAATTTTGTTTTTTTTTAACTAAATGAATTTTCTTTTGTCGATTAAGTCAAATATTTGCTACTCCCGACTTGATTTTTATGTAGTTTAAAATCGTTAATGTTGAACAATATCAAGAAAGCGTTTTTGTGGTGATTGAGTTTGAAAACATTATTAATTTAAAGAAAGAAAATCCGGCACATTTGGTGAAAATAACAACGGCAAATGCGATTGATAATTTACCCTTTTCTTTGCCAAAATGGGCCATTTTTTTGTCTGGTTGTGAACATTAGGGCCGACAACCTGAAAACAGACTGCCCCATTCAAAATGGGACATTCACCATGCAAAGGTATTCCTATTACCTAGAGCTAAAATATGGATATTTAATAGTAAATGGGTTTTGTTGTTCTGTTATTTCTTTTCTCATTGTTGTTGTTATTTCTTTTACTTGTTGAAAAATTTGTGAACCCAGAAGTATTTTGTAAAAGCACAAATTTTCTTAAAAACTTGCTGTAGGACTTCTGACATTTAATGTATTAATAATATGTTTATAATTTAGGAGGCAAGGTTTAGCTGGGAAGTCAAAAACTAGTATCGAAGCATTAACTGAGAGGTTGGAGCAAATAGAAATGGATGACACCCAAAGGAGAAGGATTGAAGTTTTCCTTTGTCAGAAGGAAAAGATTGGTGAGCTTAGTGATGATGATTTTGAAAAGCTGGGAGAGCTAGGTAAGTTATTTATACACAACAGTTGTAATGGAATTTTTACTAAAATTTAATTAAAACAAGTGAATAGAGTAGTTCTATTTATAGAATTTTATCAAATTATTCTTATTTTACTCACATTTAAAATTTTTGGAAATTATGATGAATGTGTGTAAAGAAAGCAATAAAATTATGTTTTGATTGAATTAATTAAATTATTGTGATTTAATTAATTTAATCAACATATTAAATTTGATTAATGCTGTGCTGTGTGGTAGCGGCTTCGAATACTACCAACCCTTGCTTTGCTCGTGGGTGTCGTAAAAGACGACTAAGAGCCCTAGATTGACCCGGACGAACTCCATCTGGTACCATTTGGGTCAACGATTACATTCCCAAGGAGGGTTGACGTCAGGCAGGCAGCCGGTCATAAAAGTCGAAACTTTTTGCAATATGTCGAAACAGATGACATATTGTGTCGACCCCAAGTAATTGGGATAAGAGCAAGATGATGATGATTAAATTTGATTAATAAATATATATCTTTCTTAGGGCAAGGTAATGGTGGTGTAGTGATGAAAGTTCGCCATAAATCTACAGGCCTTATAATGGCACGCAAATTAATCCACCTAGAAGTCAAGCCAGCAATCAAGAAGCAAATCATAAGAGAATTGAAAGTCCTTCATGAGTGTAATTTTGCTCACATTGTTGGATTTTATGGTGCGTTTTACAGTGATGGTGAGATTTCTATATGTATGGAATACATGGATGGTGGCTCTTTAGATCTTATTTTGAAGAAAGCTGGAAGGATTCCTGAATCTATTTTGGGTAAGCTACAAACTAATAAAGTTTATGTAATACTTAATAGAATCGTAAATGTTGAACAGTTTCTTTTAGAATAGACTTTTCTTTTGTAAGAGTTAGTTAAAAGTGACCTTTTTTTTTGGGGTGGGTTGCAGTCGGCGCGCCCCTCGCACCACTCCGTCCGGGGCGACAGAGGGGCGTAAGCACGCACACCCACAACCCACTCGCGATGCACGTCGCCTTCGTCGTTGGGCCGACCAACGGAGCAGGGTGACTTGACGTCAGTGGTCGGCCCGACGGAATACCCCCTACCTACATCCCTTGGGGTACCCTCCCATCGACCGACGTCCCCTCCTCAGGGAGGACGTCGGTCTTTACTCACGCGGTCGGCCTCTCGGCGGGTGACGGACTAATTCCCCGGCCACGTCAACCGCGGCCTCGGCTAGGGCGGCATGAGGCGCAGGTATTCGCGCCTACGCCGCCCCAGTCGCCGGCGTCGTATCGCCTCATCGAGGCTGCGCTCCTCGCGCAAGCGATCCGCCGCCTCCTTCCGCGAGACTGCTGCCTCGCAGAAGGCTGCGACCGCGTCCCAGATCCTGACGCTGCCGACCATCGCCCTGGCGATAGTCTGCAGCGTCAGGTCGGCACCGATGATTGCGACGAGTTCACGACGCTGCTCTGCCCAAGCGGCACAGACCTCGAGCGTATGCTGCGCCAAGTCCTCGTCGCAATCGCGGTGGTGGCAGGATGGTGTCCCTCCTAACGACCTTGTGCAGGTATTTGGCGAAACATCCATTCCCCGTCAAAGTTAAAAGTGACTAGAGGTGTAATAGAAACCAAATCAGCCAGCTTTAAAAATGTTTGCCAATTTGAAGTCATTACATGAATATGTGAGGATATAATATGTTTTCTTATGGCATAGGCAATTGTAAAGCTTAAATATATAAATAAGTGGAGGCTTAAATATACATATAAATAGTAATATCAGGTTGATCAAGCTTCGCTCGGAATATTTTTGTAGAATTTATTTAGGGATATAGCAATAAAAAATAAATAATGAAAAATATATAAAAAATTATAAAAAGAGAATAATAATAACACCGAGATTCGATCCGACGCTGTTTGACACACAAAAACTAAAATTTAAACTGGTCTCACCTGAGCTACCGTAACTCTTTACGTTGACAACGAAATTTTAATTCATATTCTTTTAAAATCTAATGTCATTGTAATGTTTTGTTAAAAACACCGACAAAAGAATATTTTCTATAAACAAAACCTAGCTAGATCGATTTTTTGGACCCGAAACCTCTGGGATGCCAAGTTTCATCAAAATCGTTGGTGCCGTTGCCGAGATCCTGAATATATATATAAGTATATATATATATATATACAAAAATTGCTCGTTTAAAGATATTAGATAGGTCAATTTCCCTTCCATCATGGAGGGGGACAAACCAGCAGTGGAATGTATATAAGCTGGAATAACGAAGAGGATGACAGTATTTTGTGTGATCTACTTAAAGATATAGGAATAATTGCAGTAAGTTTTTTCTTTGGGGTTGGCTACAGTCAGCGTGCCCGCCGCCTGGCTCCGTCCGGGGCGACAGGGGCGGTGCTTGGCCCCGTAACCCACCGGTGCAGAGTGGCTTGACTTCAGTGGTCATAATTGCAGTACTGAGGATAAATTGAATGAAATAATGGGCATGATGACAGTAACTAAAAATCACTAAAATAAAGTGTTTATCTACTGTAACTTAAAGAATATATCTTGAAATAAATATTAATTTTCTTTTATAAGGTGAGATTATTAATTTATTTAGTAAAATAAAACTACAAAATACACAAGTCCGCCATGCTCAGCTAAACACCAATCAAATTGAGTTACGTCACTCCTATGTACACCTGTCATTATCATCGCAAATTTTGTACGAAACTCTACTATCGTTACACTTATTAATTGTTTTAACTTGCATTTAAAGAGTATTTCGTGTTTTTTATCGATCTCTTGCTTTCTTTTGTGTTCTTACTAAAAATGTAAGTCATACAAGAAGGATTCACCAAGGCAAACAGCTCTAATTTGCCTAGAGTTGATTTGTTAATGCTGGGAGAGTACCTGGCATCAAACGAAAGACTTCTGTTTAGCAGAATTTATAAATATTAAAACTACGACGTAAGTAAAATATTGATTTAATAATTTTCTAACACCAATAATTTAAAATCTATTTAATAATAATA
Source organism: Lymantria dispar (assembly GCA_032191425.1). Lineage (NCBI taxonomy): Eukaryota > Metazoa > Arthropoda > Insecta > Lepidoptera > Erebidae > Lymantria > Lymantria dispar. Next base: position 20,280,529 of record CM063452.1, on the reverse strand, counting down.
CGGCTTGAGATGTTAGAGGTTATGTTATTTAAATAATGCTTTTGTAAACTTAGTATTAAACTTCAGTTAAATAAAGTTACACACCAAATAAAATACACGATATAAAGTACTTCATCATCATCATCTCAGCCCATACACGTCCCACTGTTAGGCTCGGGCCTCCTCCATAAGAGAAGGGTAATTGACCTACTATACTACGCTGGTCAGACGTGTTGGTATAGGGTTTTGTTTCGGGTTTCCCTTCTCTCGCATAGGTGTTATATGCGTTTTATATCCCTTAGTCATGTCGTACGATCACCCACGGGTAAGATGGTGGTGAATTGTATTCTTACTCTATCACCACACGGAAAGTAATTATATATATTAATCATATATAATACAATAAAGTAACAAATAAAGTAATTACTTACGTCAAAATGATCTTCACAGAAATAAATAGTCTCCTATTTATTTTTTATAATTATTTATTTAAATTAATGGCTTTTGGATCTCGCCGTGCGAGATTAAGCCACTCATATCTTATTGTTTTATTGTGTGGCACATAAACAAACAGTTTGTTAACTGCTTTTATTTATGTATTAACACATTGAGGATCCGCACACCACTTATAGACTTTTGCATTCATGTCTAAATAAAATATATCAGTTTTTTTGCTTTAACTCCCTTACGTGTACAACTCAAGCGAATAGACGTGACGTCACAAGCAGACGCCATGACACTAGGCACCGTTTTGCCGCTAATTTAAATGCATTTAATTAAAATAGTATTTATTTCTAAAGAAACCGTACTTATTGCAAAAATAATATTTTTTTTGATAATAGTAGTAATTTAAGAATATTATAAAACAGTTTTCAAAATTAGTCATCATGCCTATTGAATTGCAAATGAATAAATTTATATTCAGCACTTTTTACGATCTCTTTGTACTTAAACAATTTTTAACGCATTCAGTAAGAATGTTTTTAACCATTAAGTGTAATTTAAATGTAACTTTAATTATCAGCAGGGCATGTTTTAAATACAATAAAGTTGTCAAACTAGTTTTTTGCATTAGTTAACTTATTATTGAGTTCGATACGTCTTATTGCCTGATAAAAAAGAAGTACCTAAGTATGTAATGTAAATGTTGAAAGTATAAAACCATGGTATCTATGAAAACAGATCATGTTTTATAGTATAAAAAAAAGTTTATATAAGTTACAAAGCGTCGTATTCTACACTTATAATTCTTTGTATAGTCTTAAAGATTAAGGTCCGTCAATTTCGTAGTTATTTAGGTACATATCTTACTGTTCGGACCTTTATTTGACTGCAGAGAATATGGAAAGGCACAAATTGGCCAAAATTCTGGATATAGTACGATGTCTACCGAGGCGGGCTGAGTATTTGCTCCCACACGCTCCCTTGGTACTGAAGGTTCAGACGCCCATTTCGACTGGCATCAGCAGTTATGTTTTAATGACACTATCTACACATCTGCTTTGTTTTTATATCAATTATACTTGTTTGTTATGGTTGTTTGCTATTTGCTTGCTCATTCGACAACTACTAATCAGTCAAGCAATTTCTTAAGAACATAATAGTCAGTAAAGGGTGGTTCCTTTCCAAGGTCCCTTTGGTGCATACCAATATGTTTATTTGGGACAGTACTACGTATCCTCCAGTCAAATCCCAAAAGCCAATCTAGTCAAATTCTAATTAAGCAAGGTTAATGATAACAAGTTATCAGTGAAGTTGGTAGAACCCATATGGTCTCCCCATGTGAGTGCTTTATGAATAACAGTCAAAATGTCGTTTAATCAATCTGGTGATTGTTAAAGTGGTGACAAAACGGTACCTGATGGTCTATTGAATAGGCGGACAGCAATATATCAAGTTAAGGGGTGTCGCACTGCTCTTCCGTATTTCCGAATGATTTGGACGGAGTGTGGGCTGACTGTAAAAATAAGGTACACGGCAGTCCACTTAAAGTCGGAGAGCTGACGCTAGCCTCAATGCCGCTCTATTTATCACATACGGAACAAGGTGCGGTAACGCCATAGCCTGCCAAGGTCAATCAATTATTTATTATTGTAGTAGGATTGTTCAAAACGGAAAATAAGTAATTGCAGGATAGAAATGAATTATTATATTCAACAGTTATACATTGTTTAATAAACTTGTAACTTCTGAACTAATTTGTAAGTTTTAAATGTTGCTATTTTCCAGGAACAATAACATCTGCAGTTTTGAAGGGTCTGAGCTATCTTCGTGACAAGCACGCCATAATGCACCGCGATGTCAAACCATCCAATATCCTCGTTAATAGCAATGGGGAGATCAAAATTTGCGATTTTGGAGTGTCCGGTCAGCTAATTGATTCCATGGCCAACTCTTTTGTTGGAACTAGGAGTTATATGTCTGTAAGTTATGTAAAGCATAAAATGCTCAAAAAATACAAAAATGCTCAAACACTAGAAGGGTAATTGACCTAATATACCATACTGATCAGTTTAGTTCGAATTTTCCTATCTGGCATATATGTTATCTGCATATTATATCCCTTAGATGATTTTTAAGTGTGGGTTACACTTAGAAAATGGGGTGGTGCACTGTATTCTTATTTTGTCACCAAACGGAAAGAAAGTAGAAGAATATTATTACTATTTTATTACGAAACATAACAGTATGGAGTTGTGAGAACCGGCCGAGGGATTATCAGGCAAGGATAAGCTGTCTGACAATCGTGGCGGTTATGGTCTTTCCCTGAGACCCATATCCAACAGTGGACGTTGATAGGCTAATCATAAAATATTAATAGAATAATTTGTTAAGTTTAATGCCGTCAGAGGTTATAGAGAGAGAAGAGATATGAGGGGTAATTTTATTATTTACACATTGAAAAAATGGATACTTATGCAAAAAAAGCCACGCAACAAACGTGATTATTTTCTGCTGCTACTAACATTTTTTCCACAAAATCTGATTTTATTATTTGACAAGTACAAAATTTAGTAAATATTCTTCACAAAATATATTTGATTCTCTAAACGTGGAATTTGCTCACTGATTAGTAGCTATTTCGTAATAAAATCATCATCTTGCTCTTATCCCAATTACTTGGGGTCGACGCAATATGTCATCTGTTTTGACATATTGCAAAAAGTTTCGGCAATGACTTTTATGACCGGCCGCCTGCCTGACGTCAACCCTCCTTGGGAATGTAATCGTTGACCCAAATGGTACCAGATGGAGTTGGTCCGGGTCAATCTAGGGCTCTTAGTCGTCTTTTACGACACCCACGAGCAAAGCAAGGGTTGGTAGTATTCGAAGCCACACAGCACCACACAGCACTATTTCGTAATAAAATATGTTTAGTATTTACCAGTGGTGGTAATCGAAATGGGCTAATACTGAAAAAATGCTCAGCATCAATAGAATTATCCTATGTATTTCATTCGTCGGGTTAGGAATAGATTATCACTACTTCTCACTTTAACGCGGGTGTCTTTAAAACCTGAGATCGCCAGAAGAAAGGACACCGCATTCGCCCGGGAACTAGAACTTTATTGCGTTACAGGTTGGCGATACCTGTACTATGTCGCCAAGCGTGGCATTCATGGCATTATCTCCCTCTACGGGAAGCTTGTTTACAGGTACGGATATCTATAGACCAATTAGTCATTTTTGTTTTCTTTGCAAAAATGTGACCTAAATTTTAGGTAACACCTAGGGCGATCCATGTGACACGTAAAATTAATTATTGGGTGAGGTTATGTCATTGAATATGTATGATATATACATTGATGCTTATATTACGTTTAGTGATATCTAAAATCGCGATGCCGGTTGTGGAGGTAGACATAAGCATACTGTAATTCTAAAATCATTTGTCTCCATCAGCCTGAACGTCTGCAAGGCACCCACTACTCAGTCCAGTCAGACATTTGGTCATTAGGACTGTCGCTGGTGGAAATGGCGATAGGAATGTACCCTATACCTCCACCAGATGCAAAGACACTTGCAGCTATTTTCGGTGGACAGAACGAGGATCATTCGCCTGGACAGGTTAGCACATTATTATATTTAATTTTTTATGTTATTATTAGTGAAGTTTTTATTTTTGTATTGTCAATTATTAGCGAATTGTGTGTTCAATATTTTATTAGGAAACATGTACTATGTGCCCATTTTTTTACCATTTTAACCCCCTAACTCCCTTCGGTGACCACCCGTAGTATATTTAAAGGCAACATCCAGTTTTCACGTAATAAATCGTCGTGTAGATCTAAATCATTTTTTGCAAACAAAAACTTAAAAAAATAATATTATTTATGGAGTCCCGGATCCCGTCTATCCCGTGACCATGAACGCTAACAAGTGCTTGAAATGTCTGGCAATTATAAATCATAAGTTGAGATTTTGCTGTGATTCGATAGATGTCGCTATTCCTATTTTGTGCATCGCGCGTTATCTACCAAAATTGCTTTTTATTCTCTTCAATTACAGTGGATTTCATTTATAACGACCTCGGTTGTAACAACCTTTCGGTTATAGCGACGCCGAACTTACGTCCCTAGAATTTAAAGCATCCTTTTGTAGGAAATACATTCGGCAATAGCGACTCTGGATGTAACGCCGAATTCGGGTATACCGACTTGTTTTTATGAACTATTTGGGACAGATTCCTAGAAATTGCTTGTGGATGTTGCGACTGAGTCGGCAAAGGCACAAAGACTCTTTCATAAGCTTTAACTATTAACCTTTATTATCTGCCGAGACGTCATTGCCCGTTGGGCAGTCCGGCTGGGGAGGCCTCGGTTCGGGGTGCGAATCGTGGAGGCCTTCCGGCCGGTGCTCATGCAGTGGTTGGAAAGGCGGCACGGGGTGCTCTCCTTCCGACTAGTGCAGGTGTTAACGGGGCATGGGAGCTTCGCCAAATACCTGCACAAGGTCGTAAAGAGGGAGAGTACACCGTCCTGCCACCACTGCGATTGCGATGAGGACACGGCGCAGCATACTCTCGAGGCCTGTGCCGCTTGGGCCACGCAGCGCCGTGAACTCGTCGCAATCATCGGTGCCGACCTGACGCTGCCGGCCATCGCTAGGGCGATGGTCGACAGCGTCGGGAATTGGGACGCGTTCGCAGCCTTCTGCGAGACAGTGATCTCGCAGAAGGAGGCGGAGGATCGTCTGCGCGAGGAACGCAGCCTCGATGAGGAGATCCGCCGCCGGCGAATGGGGCGGCGCAGGCGCAACTACCTGCGCATCATGCCGCCCTAGCCGAGGCCGCGGGTGACGTGACCGGGGATTAGTCCGTCACCCGCCGAGAGGCCGACCGCGTGAGGAAAGACCGACGTCCTCCCCTACGTCGGTCGATGTAGTAGGGTGTATTCCGTCGGGCCGACCACTGACGACAGGTTAACTCTGCTCCGGTGGTCGGCCCAACGACGAAGGTGACGTGGTTTTTGGGTGGGTTGCGGGAGTTGCGTGCTTAAGCCCCTCTGTCGCCCCGGACGGAGTGGTGCGGAGGCGCGCCGACCGCAGCCCACCCACAAATAAAAAACCTTTATTATCCCTTTTTCACATTCGCAGATGTCAAATGCTTTATTTGTGTGTAGGGTTATCCTTTGTTTACATTCGCAGATGGTATTTGACCATCTGCGAATGCTGCTTTGTTTGTGTGTAGTCCTTTGTTTACATTCGCAGATGGTATTTGGCCATCTGCGAATGCTGCTTTGTTTGTGTGTAGGGTTACTTAGCATGTGCACCAAGTTAAAATTATGATTAAGTTACGTAGCCAATTTCCAGTGAGTAAAAAGTGTTCCTTAAACTTATGAACATGGTCCTAGACGTACATTTACTGTTAAAGAAAAAATGTTAATACATATAATTATTTCGTATATATAGACTTCCAGATAGCTCCGACATTAAAGTGGTCCCTCCTCCGTCGTTATAACCGAAATCCACTGTATTTTGTTTAGTTATTACAGCTCGTTAACCCTGGGTTGAGAGCCCTCAGCGCTCACCGATAGTCCAGGCTAAGCTATGAAAGCCATCTGCGGCTAATAGCTATACACACACAAAAAAAAGCTCATTAATATTACCACTCAGTAATAATGTTGTATATATGTAACGATATTGTGATATTTCAGGCACCGAGCTCACCGCGACCTATGGCGATATTCGAACTGCTAGACTACATAGTGAACGAGCCACCACCGAAGTTACCCGCTGGTATCTTCTCAGACGATTTTAAGGATTTCGTTGATCGCTGTCTGAAAAAGAACCCTGACGAACGGGCTGATTTAAAGACGCTAATGGTAATTTATATATACATTATTTAATAAAAGTTACGTAGCGTGGGAAGAATTAGAACGTCGAAGTGGCAATGAGCAGGTTACATCGCTTGTCAAACCAACAACCGCTGGAAAAGAAAGGTTCTCTAGTGGCGACCACGTATCGGACGGCGCAATGTAGGACGCTCCCCCACGATGAACCGACGACCAGATGCTTGGCGTCTTTGGACGTTGGCGGCACAAGGCCGCACTTTGTGGCGAAATATGAGGCAGGCCTACGACCAACAATGGACGTCGAAAAGTTGAACGATGATGATGGGATTACTTATTAGAATAGCTCATGGATAGTTATTAGATAGAACACTATTTATAAGTTTTGTTTCTTTTTAAAGTACCTATTACATATGTTTACAAAGTATAATATTGTAATTATTTATTGAAATTCGTGTAATTTTTATTACAGAATCACGAATGGATCCGAAAAGCGGATGCAGAGAAGGCGGACATAGCGGGATGGGTATGCAAAACAATGGATCTTATGCCTTCCACGCCCAATTCTAACGTGTCTCCTTTTTCTTCATAAGCTGCAAGAAGTGCATACTTTCATCAGCGAAAAAGGGTAAAAAAATATTTATACACACACTTTATACTGTTTCTCTAAATATACATATTATTTGCGTTTATTATTCTTTCGTTCGTTTGTCTATTATTCGTTTACTCGTTTGTCTATTACTCATTCGCTCGTTTATTTTGGACTTCTATTGTTCACCACAGGCTTCCTTAAGGATAATGACATAATCGTCATTGGCAGGCGGTTTGCAGTTGGTATTAATAAGTTTACCTAGGAGAGGACTGTTGTCCATACTTGTAGTACTCCATTAGCCAGTTTCTTTGAAAAAAGTAAGGGGTGATGACATTATGTTCTAACTATAAGAGTTCGACACCACATGAAATAATAACTCGCATAGATCATAAAAATAACTTTTACCGATATCTAGATATATAGAGGTGCTAGAATCAAACTTGTGCCAAGTAGGTCGTGGGTGCCATCCCCACGCAATACAATTTAGCACTCTCTAGAGTTCGTGGGTGTCGTAAAAGACGACTAAGGCATATAACATCTATGCAAAAGAATACCGAACCGTCTGACTAGCATGGTATACTAGGTCAAATTCTCTTATTGTGGAGGAGGTTTGACCTCCGAGCACTGGGACATATATGAGCCGAGATGATTTCGATAATGGTCCCCACGCCGTACAATTCTTGTGCGATCCATAACAATTGTTCCGAGTCTGAGTGTAAATGTATTTGTGAAGTTTTACGCAATAAAAGGTTTTATTCCTTAGTGCAGGGCGTTGTCTCTAATCAATTTTAAAATTATTCACAGGTCAAAACATTTCCCAAGAGAATGCGGGCAACACAATCAGTGAGGACGCAGGCGCAGAAGAATAGCTGCCCAACACCACGCGATGACAGTAAACAGTATGTCAACTCTAGATACCATTGTTCAAATACACCACGCAACAACAACACTTGTGAATTAGACGTGATACTTGAATCCTTGACCTAGTAAATTTTATTATGAATGTAGTAACATTAAAAAGCAACCAGAGGGTGTTTATGATCCTCATGAAGTTTTAGACGCATATATCAAAATTTGGATCAATTATATATAACATTACTAAAGCATGGGTCTGTAATTATGGACGTGTGGTTTTATAATGGTATATAAATGCTAGCTGAAATTTTTCAATTTGATAGTAGCGCCCTCTGAGGGGGTTACCACCATCTCTTAAAGCAGTTCCTTTTCTGTCTTATAATGCAATTTTATTCTATAAATTGAAGAGTTTGATGATGTCACTTGAAATCATTCGTTCTTGAACGAATGAGGTAGGTCTTTGTGAAATTATTGCTGTCTCATTCTTTCATACAATCGAATGACATTAATTTTTTATAGGGTATAAAACTGATTAATAGTATTTTAATATTAAAATAATACGCCTTGCAAAACATTATTTTAAAGTTGGTGGTAGGTCCCTAGACTTATATATATATAAAACGAAAGTTGATTTTCCTATGTTAATGGGTCGAGGTTTGCTGTACAATTAGTGATTTATTTAAATGTCAAGGCTATCACGTCTTACTAGTATAAAACTCATAACATTAGAATTCTTCAGGGAGACATCCTGTCATCGAATTGAAAATCAAAATTTGAAAAAAAAAAATTATAATTTATAGAAATTGGCTAAATTTTAATGTAAAGAATTTGTAGGAATTATTGGCAAAACGATGTGTTATGCACACACTATGAGTTGCTTTGAAGTTGGAGTAGTCGACGACACGGCAAACCTTTCATTGACTTATAATAAAAACGCGATAAAAATAGTAATACAAAACGAAGGTATAACTGTTTCGGCGGCTACATGTGACAGAAACGACTTTCCTACTCATATACAAGAGTATATGATTACGAGAAAGTGTTATGAATATTTTGTATGTTACCAATAGCACGGTGTCAGAGAATAGATAGGGTTTAAAAAATAAAACATTAATGCATTCGTGGACGAACTAATCGAGGTTATATGACGTGAAACGACAACTAATCGATAAATGGTCAAGTAGAGTTGATTTAACTAGTCGCAAGTCGAAAAATGTTAGTAGTGTTTTGACATATTTTTCTTTGCTGAAAGTGCGTAATTCATGTCAGCTGGTACCTGTTATTTGAATAGAATATGGACGAGCCTCGTTTGTAGGCGACTCCAGAGTACTGGAATACTCCAACGACCTCGTTACAACGAGGACGTGAGAGCGTTCCAGAACTCAATACCCTCTTATAATGTTGTAAAATAGAATGCATTTTTTATAGACTACACCAAAATATAAAAAAAAATGAAAAAATAAAAAATCGTAGTTATGTTTTTAACTATAATTGACGTGATGCACTTTTCCCCCCCCCGTTTGGTTTGTTGTGTTATTTGCTTCGTTTTAGTATGTCCGCCATTTTATTTATGCGCCCCCTGTCCCTTGCACCTTGCGTAGATGGTAAACACTAGACTAATATAATGTATTTGCGATGCTGAATGTATGAGTGGATTTTTATTTGTACATTCTGATATCACAATTCGTTTTATGGACATAATTAAGGAGATTTTATGTGACGATCGATGGATTTCGGTAAACTGGATTTGTTTGTATATATGAATGATGGAATCGTCCTTCAAATATTCCATAGATGCATTATTTCTTGGCGTACAGTTATTGAACGTCAACTTAAATACGCATTTTATTTGCGGATGTAATTGCAAGCTTAAATCATTTCAGAACAATTGCCGTTTATAATAAAAATGTTAAATTGTGCTCTGAGAATACAAAAACGGTAACTATAACGCAAAAGTAAGACGTATTGTCGTTATTTTTACTATTTGATAAATTTTTGAGAGACATGTATATAATATTAGCTGACCCAACAAACGTTGCCGTGTCCAAATCTAATAAAAATAGAACGAGATTCCGATGACAGCGTCACCTACCGGGTCCAATTTTAATTTTAATCTAAACCAATCTTAAACTCACAGAAATATTCTTCAAATTCGGTCCAGCCGTTAAGGTTCAGTTCAGCCATGAAGAATTACACATCTTTATATATAATAAAGATAAGTAAATAAGGCATTAATAAGGCTTATTTTATTGTAATCATAAATGCAAATCAATATTTGTTGGGTTTGAAATTGTACGAGACTATTTCTATGGAATATTTGATCGAAGGATGATATGCTTTTTCTTTACTATCGAGGGATGAAAGCGAGCGAGTTTTTATTGATATTTAAATTATACTGTATATATTTGGCACCATATGTGTTTATGTCGATATAAGTTAGGTGTCATTTTTGAGTATTGTATTGGATTCGAGAAATAACTTTATTTGGTGCAATGGCTTATGCAGAATAGAGAATTATTATGGGTACTTTTATTCCAAAATTAAAAGGGAATTTCAGATTTATAAATAGCTAAGTTTTAATATAAAATTCCCGTCAAATAAATCAAATGCATTTATTATTTAAGTATTATGTTTCAGAATGTGACGGCTTTCAGTTGATTTTAAATTTAAATTTGTTATACAAAAGGTGTAATATCATCACGCTAAGTTATCTAACACCTCATTTATTTATCATTTGTGTGTTTGTAGCATGTCTCAAGCTTTGTGATTGCTATTATTTGCCTCGTTGAACCCGTAGTTAGAGCCTTAATATGGTTTATACATGTAACGTGTTAAATCCTGGTTTTTTGCGAAGTGTTTTGCCTTTTATACCCAGCATTTAATATTTTTATTGTCAACTTAGATATTTTTACGGTGCTTTTATTTTGTCAGATGTAAGTAATTATATCAAAAAAGAAAAAAAAAAGAAGTTTTTTTTTTGTATAAATGTCTTTATATCGTGATTGTAGATTAATGTATTCGGTAAATGTATGTAGAAGTTGTGCTAGGTTAATTTGAAAATTATTCATAGGTAACATAATTCGTGATTATTCATATAAAATCGTTTTCGTGTGTACAATTAAATAAATGAGACCTCATTCATAAATGTCAGTCAATTATATTATACTTGTAGAAAAATATTATGTACCAAAAATACTTTAGTCTAATACAGATGTTACAAATCGTGTTTTCAATTTGGTTATGTTAAAGACATTTCTCTAAATGTAGTCATGAAGTCTTCTGTAACATAATTATGTGACCTTAACTGCGGTTTTATTTATTTTAAAGATGTTGACGAAATTGTAATGACGATTTTAAATTTTTAAATATGATTTTTAGTATTTTGTAATCATAGTAAAATTATTATTAAGATTTAGTATCGTGTTATTGACGCTGGTAAATATGTTAAGTATTCCTAATGGGTTGTCTATTAATTACGTGACATTGACGAAGCATCGAGCCGAATTAAACACAATTTCACATTTGTAAAGGGGCTTTTGCATACCGGATTCAGAGCCGCGCTCATCCAACCATCTCGGTATTGTTTTCTCGCAGAAATTGTTAATTGCTGGCAAATTATTTCTTTACTAAAACAAGTCTAAAGCAAGGTAATAGTACCTATCCTTCGATTCTTTAGCCGTCGTAGGAAAGTAAAGTTGACACTGAATCAAAATTGAACTCCTGACATAAGAGGAGGTGTAAGAGGCAGTGTTTCGTGTCAAATCTCGTTACATCTCTTAAGATACACCCCTTGGCGAGATGTAGTGAGATATGACGGTATAAAAATTCGCCAAAATCACCTAACGTAATTAATGTACGACCCCTTATGTTCAATAGGAATTAAACAATATCGCATTTATTTCCATTAAGTTATAATGAAATTAGCGAACAAATCAAAATGTCTATTAATTATAAATTATTATTTAAATTGTATTTTACATTTATTAATGTATTTAAACGCTATAGTAATCTTGCTACTATTCATCAATTGTGTTTCTTTTATACATATCCATCGCATGGCAAGTGACGTTACAGAATGAATAATATGGGATTTGCTGGCTGGCAGTCAAAATTAATACATTCTTTTAAAGGACCCATAGGACTTGCGGCATTCGCTGTGACGACAGCACATTCGTTAGTCCATTTTTTAAGTTGACACTAGTTTAAATATTAAACAATGTTGCCCTATAAGATGGCAGACCTTTTTAACTTAACATTTTTTGCTTGTAAAGTTATAAGTAAGATATTTTCCTGCAATTAAAAGGCCCTATTGAAATATAGCATTACAATGCTAGTTTATTACATTAACAAGCTGTTTATTTTTTTTATATTGTCATCTGATTATTTTATTTAATAAAATCGCGGTAATACGCCCTTTTGTAATCCGATATGCGTACAAATGTACAAAGCAAATCTTCGACGTTGCCTGCTTAAATATTATGAATTGTTTGTGGTAATTTAATTCTATTGTCTTGGTTCACCCAGCCTATAAATTTCTGTTGATGGACATGGGCCTTGCCAGTAGGGGGATTGTATCAATACGCTTGGCAGATGAGTTGCTGTGGATGTTATAATAAAGGTTAAACGTAATGGTTGACACATAAACGGGTCAACATAAGCAAAAAGTTGAATCTGTTGTAGACCTTATTTTTTGCTCATTTACATTATTATGTTAAAATTCAAACTCACTTTAAATTATTATGTGCAATATCTTTTATTGTGCATTAGCTACAATTTTGAAATTATTACTAAATGAAATCTGAATAAATTCGATCATCTGAAATTCTGTCTTGAAAACATATGTCGGATTACCGCGTTCGTACTGTATTGAGGTATATTAAGTTTGGATTACGCTGTAAAGTAAATAGTTCTGAGTTTGTTTAGGACTGAGGTTTCTCTTATATATTTTATTAAACGTTTTTTTGTATATTCCAGTGTGAATTGCTTGTATATTGCGATATTTTTCGTATATGATATAATGGTTATTCGAACTGGGCGGCTGTAGCGTATTTGTGAAGGCGAAAGAGTAATTATCTGCCGCCCTGTCGCGGTAAAACAATCGTCTCCTATTAACTCTGGGTTTGATAGTTGTCCTTAAGGGTAAATTTAAAACATGTGGCGATATGTTGGTGTAGGTTTTATCACTTTGACTTAATTTAATTAATGTGGACACTTTCGCGTATCTTAAATACCATTTTGAGCTCTATATTTTAGCCCAATGTAAATTGACGCTACGACCATTATTTATTTACACGCTTGTATTAACTCGGCTTTGTATATAACGGGATTCTTTGAATTTGATTTTCACAGCTTTTGAAATGTACGATTAATTTGAAACTACACTTATCGAGGACCGATTACAATGTAATAATTTAAATACCTAGTTTGTCCCATTATCCTCACAGGATTAACGACTCCTTTACGACTGAGATATTAGTGTTACTCGATAAATTTGGTTACCTACCAAAGCGTGGCTTTTATTTTGTTTTATCTACCTATTTTATTATTTTAGCAGTTTTCCTTGTGTCTTTTAATTCAATAATAATGTATCCCAGATTTACTAATCTAATGACATTATGTTACTATAAAATATGAATGTATTGATATTTTCATGCGTGTTTATATTACTGAAAAGTCGAAGGCCAGAATATTTGAGTACGGTCATTCAAGGCAATATCAGCGACTGAGGAGACGTTTGATATTATGTGATGTTAATATTTGATTATTTAAAAATATTTCTAATTGTGACAACTCAATTCTTTTAATCTTCGGTAATAATATAATATATTAGTTATATTAGCTGACAGTATTATTGGTCGGCATCATACTTATACGATTCCGTTGTCAAACCAAACAGTTTCCACTTACCATTACTATACTTTCCATGGGGCTATGGCTATGCTCGGGGTTTTGCTTCGGGATGGAATGCCAAATACGGAAATCCGCAGAAGAACGGGTGTAACCGACACAGCACGAAGAATTAGCATGCTGAAGTGGCAATGGGCAGGCCACATCCCTCGACGAGCCGACAACTGCTGGGGCCACATCCCTCGAAGAACCGACAACTGCTGGGGAAGAAAGGTTCTTCAGTGGCGACCACATATCGGATGACGCAGTGTGGGACACCCCCCGTCGTCGGTCCACCTAGTGGTGGACCGACGACTTGGTGAAAATTGCTGTACGTCGTTGGATGTAGGCGGCACAGGACCGCACTTTGTGGTGTAACATGAGCAGGCCTACGTCCAGCGGTGGAGGGCGATAGGCGGAAATGAAAGAATTAATGAATACGTTTCCATTGTCAAACCGGTTTCCATTTGTCAAAAATTACCACAATTTTAACATCAACATTTTTAAATATTTTTGAAATAAAACAATTATGAACGCACTCGTGATTGTTCTGTGATGCCACAATCTAATGAATAGTGCCTAACATTAAAAGTTACATAGAAATAACGTGTGTTTTATAAATTCTGTGTTAAGTTTTCTTTCCCTCTCGTTCGTGGGTGTCGTAAAAGACGACTAAGGGATATATGCTTGTAACATCTATGCAAGATAAGGTCTGACCAACATGATATAGTTGGCCAATTACCCTCCTATAGTGGAGTAGGCTCGAGCCCAGCCGTGGCACGTAAGTATATAAAATGAGATAATGATTATTAGCTTTTAAAATACTTTAAATAAAATTCTAAATATCATAAATAAATTAGAAATTTATTAAATTTTGAAATGTACTACATAGCTATTACTTTGCGCTCACAATTGAGCAACATAGTTATTGCTTATCAAAATAAGGAATATAATAAATCAAAATAAATTCAGATATTCTGGCCCTGCGAATAGTAAAATGGATAGGAGATATATATAGCCAGGCTTATATGTATATATTGATAAATAACTACATACGTGTGCCACATTGTTATACGTTTGATATCAGCACTATTTTAATGATTTAAACAAATTTCTTGACAGAGATATGGATGGATAAAGATATAATAATATCCAGTATTACTTTGTGTATTTTTGAATATATATATATATATATATATTTATTGTTTATGGTTATTTATATAATATATTTCTTTGAGTTAACAAATAAATGAAATGAATTATGCAAAAGGTATATGTTATTTTAAAAATTGGTATATTTTATAGTAGATTTGTTTTCTTCTTTAATTTTATTAATTCAGTTATATTGTGATTTTACTTATGAAAGAATATTATGTTCGTAATTAGCTAATTTTCTACTGCTACTGATTGGAATAGCATTTTTTTTCGTAATATCCCTACCTTATGGTCCACTAATTTATAATTTTACAGGCACTATGAATAAATTGTAAATATCTTCTTCGAATTAAAAATTGCTTGACATGTTTTTGTGATGTGATTCTAGTTTAAGCATGAAAATTGTTATCCATTTTGTATTTCCATGTCTTCAAATATCACTCTGTAAGTGCTTTTTGTTATTAATTAACTATATATAATTGATATATGCAAATGAGGAAATCGACTTCTGGTAGAGGTATATCGCCATTCAATTTCATTCAAAATTAAAAGAATTATTAGTTTATGGCAATAATTAAATTTATTTGTACTGCTATGTTTTCACCAATCACACCTACATTTTTGGCCTCACCTAAGGCAATTTAATCAATCTTACATTTTGAATGACAGATAACATATCAATCATTTTACGAGTCTTATAGATTGCTTATAGTTCTATTCTTGTGTTAATCTCTTGTCGAACTTTACTTTTCGTATGTTTTGATTCTCACTAGGTTATACTTTTTAATAAACATGGAAAAAAATCACTGCAGATGGTGTAGTGGTTAACACGGTAACAGTGTAGCCGCGATTATTGAGACAAGCTCACAAGTGCAATCGCTAATTAGGGATAACACGACTTGATAGGTATTAAAATTATAAAATATACCATTATTTTGTATATTATACCCCCCCCCCCTCTATATAATTTTTTTCTTAGTTCATTGATCACACATCATCATCATCATCGCAGCCCACATACGTTCACTGTTAGGCTCGGACCTCCTCCATAATGGGAGAGAATTTGACCTTTTACGACATCCACGGGCAAGAAAGGGAGTCATGAATTGTATTCTTACTTCGTCACCACACGGAAAATTGATCACACGTTTAAGCTCAAATAAGTGTATTAGCTCATACGTGTATAAAGTAAGGTTTAAACTTAAGAGGGGCTCATGACCCATCGGTGGGGCATTCACGTACATTTCGTAACTCAAAATGCCCCATGGGCATGCACTGTGAACGTGTTAAGATACCAAACTGCATTTTCACGAATCCCACGCAGGTCAACACAAATTGTTGTTCTGAGTCTGGATGTAATTTTTGTCTGTTTATATATTTTTGTAAAGTTCCCCACAAGGAGTATTTCCTTAGAGAAGTGTGTTGTCTTAAAAAAAATTTTGTTTGAAAGCAATTTAAACCAATCAAACCCTAAAAGTACGATATTCAAATTTAATTACGTTTAAAATAAAAATAAATATCTTGTTGGTAACTAGTGACGAATTTTTCATAATGGTCATATCCCCGTGGGTTAGTTCTATGTCTATTACAGATTCAAAAAAGCATATGATTTGCTATTTTTGATAAAGTTATTTAATGAAATTTTGACGTATAACAATAGAATAATACTTTGATTTTAATTAAAATTATTAATGTACTCGAATTAAGGCTTGTCATTACTAGGCGAAATTAATATTTGACGCTTCGCCCTTGACTTCTAGCTGGCTCTGCCCTTGTTGGTAGGGATAAACTCAAAAGACAATCATATGATCATTTAATAGCATATTTCCAGATCTTACTACCACTGCAGAAAACTATTATTGTCACGTCAGAGGTGCCTCAAGGGGTGACGGCCGATAAAAGTCAGGTGTGTTTGGTGAAAACTGGCATTAGCTTTTCATAAACTCCGTATTTTCATAAATATTTTCATATTTATACTACATGGATTAATGTTTAAATAAGGTGTATTTAAATGTCGTAAAATATTGTCGATATTAGTTATTTGCCCATTATTTTTTATAATTAATGTGACTCCTATTATTTTATATTTAAGCTTCATCGTTAGAACATATATGTAGCTAGGTACTTGTGTACAAATAAATGTTAATGAAAAACCAAGTTTTGTTTAAATTAACATGACAACTCTCATTTACAATGTTCATAATTAACTTGACGAAAAACTTGATGGTACAAATGGTAATTACTGGGTGAATAGTAGGGACGATTGGGTGAAGCGGGCCTTGCTAACATTAAAATGAAATATGCGAGGTGGAATCGCAAAAAGGTCACAGAGGGAGGCTCCTTGGCCCTTATTATAAATGTGCGTAAATATTGTTCCTGCGGAGAGCTTTTTGTCGGGTCTCATTAAGAAACCATTAAAAGTTGCAGTTAATCCATGCTGTGACTTTAGGTGAAAAAAAAAAATATATATTCACGGATTCCAAAAAATTTAAGGTAAGGAGGAACTTTTGCGAGGTGATTTGCGTTGATAAATTTGTTCTGTTTCAATAATCTATTAAAGTGAGTTTGTATTTCAATATGGTTATGTTAAAATCCTCTTTACATCTATATATAAACGAAAATTGTGTTAGTAACACTATTTATAAGTCGAGAACGGCAGTATCGATTTGGTTGAAAATTGGTGGGGAGGTAGCATAGCACCAGGAGATGGACATAGGATACTTTTTATCCCGTTCAACCGCGTTCCCGTGTGACCTGACATAAACGTCAAAGAGAATACAAGTCCCTATAAACGTGGTATAACAAAAACGCATCTGATATGTAATAACAAAACGCAAATGACAGCTATACGTAATTTTGTCTATGATTAAGTATGGTTGAAGATTTGATAATTATAATTTTGTCAGAAATCAATAATCATTAGTAATTTGAATTCTCTTTGAATCATCATTAAACAATACCTAGACGATCGAATTTTTCCTTACAAAGCCGTAATGGTTCTTTCATTGGAGACTATATTTTCGGCAATTTAGAAAATATATTTACGAAAAAAATTATGTCGGTATGAAGTTCGCCGGGTCAGCTAGTTATATAATATTTTATGACTCGCTAAGAAATGCGATATGTTCGTGTGGTGACTGATTAATCACACAATTTACCACTCCCCATCTTCCTTGCAGATGTCGTAAAAGACGACTTAGGGATATAATACGCATATAACATCTATCCAAGAGAAGGAAAACATGAAACAAGACCCTATACCAACCTGTCTGACCAGCATGGTATATTAAGGTCAATTTCCCTCCTATTGTAGAGGAGGCTCAAGCCCAGCAGTGGAACGTATGTGAGCCGAGTTAATGATGATGAAGAAATACGAGTAGGTGTACCTACACATAACAATAGCTAAGCAATAGCTAGAGATGGTCGGATCAAGGATCAATCTATCATTGAGCTCGTCTCGTAAGGGTAACCCGCCAGCTGGACTACCAGTCTAGGGTACCGTTGGATCGTTCATTGGGTGAAGATAGAGAGAGAGACTAGAGATTATGCACCACCACGCCACCCATTTGTCGCCCCTGGCGAGAGGTGGTTAGGGAGAGGTGCAGCTGTATTATAGTCATCCAAAAAAGTTGCGGTTGCTGTTTTAACGCTACTATTTCCTTTACTATGAGTATTGTAATATATTAGTAGTGTTATTCATATATTAAAGAAGGTCGAAATCTATAAACTAATATATAAATAAAGCTTAAGAGTTTGTTTGTTTACTTGAACGCGCTAATCTCACGAACTACTGGTCCGATTTGAAAAATTCTTTCAGTGTTAGATAGCCTATTTATCGAGATGGCTATAATAGGCATATATGTATACCATGTGTGACAGAATCGTATTATTTTAAAATATTTTCACCTTCCACGTAAACAAAGTCGCGGATTAAGGTTAGCTAACGCTAACCTATTCCAAGCTAACGCCCACAGTAACTATTCCACGCGGACAAAATCGCGGGTAGAAGAAGCTTGTGTTAAAATAAAACCTCTAGCCTACGCGTCTAACATTTAATAGTAGATAAATTGTGTTCAATTAGATGAATCGAGAAGAAGAAATATCTATAGGTTTCTTGAATCGCATTTACTTTTATAAATAAATTTAATAAAACTAAGTAATTTTCGAGGTCACTACTAATTCTCGTCGTTCTAATTATCATTTTCTGTCACGTTGTAAATTGCAATCGTTTTCATACCAAAACCATTAAGTATACGAGTAGGTCGCACTCCCTACCAACGTTTTCCTTTCATATCAACATATATGTATTTACATTTTTACAAAATATAATAAGAATTTTAAATAATTGCTATAAATCTTTACATATATATTTCTTGTGTACGTGTGTATGTTACTGAACTCCTAAACGGTTGGACCGATGTTGATGATTGTTTTTGTGTGTGTTCAAGGATATTCGAGAATGGTTTAAATTCACAATTGGTATGGGGCGCTGTTCGGGCAGGACAATAACATAACTTGAGAACCACTTTACCGATTTCGTCATCTTCGTTTTTTGGTTTTCTAATACTTTGAAAAACACTTTTACGAAAAAAAAAGAAAGTAGCGCAGAAAATTAGAACATGTAAGAAAACTTAACGACTGTGTACAGGATAAGGTCTATCGGGTCAGTTACTCTTATACAATTTGATTACAAAGGGAATGGAAGGAGCTGACAAAGCAGTGCGCCGACTTCAAAGTACGCAATAAATTGGGAGTTTAAAAAGAATAGTAGGTACTTTGCACAATCCAGAGTAGGTATTGACTAGTATAAAAAAGAGAGAGCGTTGTCCAAGTTTTTCAAAATTAAGAAGTTGATTTGGGATGAGCAGATTTATATTATCCAAACGATCAAGGATGCATAACCGAAAATCGAAGTAATTTGACTAGTATTATCGGGACTGCGTTCTCTCTTCGTATTTCAGATTTTTTTTTGTTTACGTGGTTGAGATTCATTTACGCCCTATCCTTTGCCGTTGACAGAGGGGCAGGAATATGTCTAAGAGTGGCCGGCTACCTACATCACAGAGGTTCCTTCCGCATTTTTACAGGAGAAAGTGTCTGATGACATTCAATCCCCAACACCCCACTCGTGGTTGTCCGGCAAGGTCCTGTCGATATTTAAGGCGGTAGGAGAAGGTGCGCATATCGACGCCTCTTCCATGGTTGCCGCTGGCGGAGCGAGTCAGCAGACGCAAGCGACTTACGTTCCCGCTCCGGGGCGTCCTTCCTTGATGCGACGACCTCATTTATAGAGTTCGACATCGACGACCAGCACCTATCGTTGCCGAGGATCTTGGAGATAATGGTCAGCAGTATTATCTTGATGATAACTCGGACTGGTAATGAGCAGCTCCTCGTTTAGGAATTTCCTCATTATTCCAATGATAGAAATTACGCACATGTTTATTATTTTTATTGTTGCTACTATAATTGTAAAGCGTAGCGTGTTTTGCCAAACGAATTTTTTATTGGATCTGTGTTTTATGTTTGTGACAAATGGTATTGGTCATGCTCACTGAAGGGCCTGCTTGCGGTAGCTACGAGGAGCGGGTTACTCCCTTCCCTCCATTATGGTTGAGGGGAGTGATGGCTGCTTTAGTGGTTAACTCGTGATCGGGTGCCGCTTGCGGGATCTGGTCCAGCCATAATGTTCTCATTATATTTGTGATTATTATAATATTTGTGAATTGTATTATATAATATTTCGAATGGCATTACACTGGAACTATTAATAAGCATATTGTAAGATGTACCTAATTCTATTTAAGTGAAATTAGAAAATTAATAAAAAATAGACAATCCTGCTGAGTTTCTTGCCAGATCTTCTCAGTGCAGTCGCGTTCCGATGCGGCGGTCATTTTAAGAAAAATGTAAAAAAAAAATGATAATATGTGAGTGCGCCCGCGGGGTTTATACATAATAAATGATTTGAATTTGAATTTGAAAAAATCACAGTTCCGTTTCAATAGGGAATATGCATGATTTTTTTTTTATTTTTTAAATGTTTCTACTAGTCATTACATTACTAGAAATAAATATAATACATCCAAAATATAAACCACTAACCTAAAAAAATTAAAATCTCTATCATTTTTGCGCGATTGAAACGCGGCTACTTCGGCGCACATATTCTGTGACGTTAGAGTACTCGCACAAGTTGCTAGGGCTGTCAACTAAGGCTGTTGATATTTTTAAAAATATAGTTTTTCGACATTTCGGTATTTTTAAAAGTATCAATATCGGATTACTAGAATTTCTTTGGATGATATATCGATAGGTACTAAAAAGTAAGTATCGAGGGTAGATATTTTCTATACCAATAAATAAAATTGGAGTGTCTGTTTGTAATGTCAAAATAATAGGCTTTTTTCATGCTCACACGGTTATTTGCACGACACCTATGCCTAAAATAGCAATTAATCATTTTTTGTCTGTCTGTCTGTCTGTTTGTTCCGGGTAATCTTCAAAACGGCTGGACCGATTTCAATAATTCTTTCACCAAGGGAAAGCTATAATATCAGGGCGTAAACTAGGCTATATTTTAACCCGGTATTCCCACGGGAACGGGAACTACGCGGGTAAAACGACTATAACCTATAACCGAAGCGAAGCGAGGGCGGGTTGCTAGTATTTAAATAAATTGGGTGATTTATCTTTTCTTGTAAAGTATTTATTCTACAAAATCACCGTAAACTTAATCTACTGTAAAAATGCTGGCATGAAGTTGATGATCATTTATCACTTACTCCTGGAATTTGATAAAAATGCTTGGCACGGCAACAACGCAGTGAATGAAGTTAAAAAGAGGTCACGGGGAAACATATCGAAATATCAATACTTTTGAAGTGACACTTCTTTAGAATCATTGTGATTTCAAGCTCGATGAAACGAAAAAGCGAGTCCATAGAAATATAAACACGTAAATCAGGGATCAGGGATCAGGGCTCAGGGATGAGGGATGAGGGATGAGTGTCAGGGATCAGGGATCAGGGATGAGGGATATGGGATGAGGGATAAAGGATAAATGATATAGGATAAATGAGTTTCACTTTCACCATGCGTATGTACTTTGTACGCACGCTCTTTTTTTTCTTTACATCGAACTCCGATATTGATTTATTTAAAAATACTAATACATCGAAAAACGATATTTTAAAAATATCGACAGCCTTAATCAGTAGACTTGACTGTACGTCACGTTTGAATAACGTTGTGTTTTAGAAATTTGTGAGCGAATCTCAAAAAACGCACTTTTTGATAATTAAATTTAATTATTAAATAATGATAAAATTAAAAAAATATTGCACAGGTACGTTTTTTAAGCAATAAAGATTACAAATAAAAATAATTTGTTCATTTTGGAGTTTCATGCATATTCCCTATTATTGGCGACAGGACGTGGTGCTGAGGCCTCAAGGTAAGACATACCTCCAGTGTGCCTTCTTATTACTCTATAGATAATACACCTTCTGTTCAACTCGTCCGACCTATTGATAATATTTAAATATTACTGAAATACGTCCCACTGCTGGGCTTGAGTCTCCTCTACATTGGGCAAAAGTTTTCCTTTTTCCTAGTTATTTGTTCGCGACACTTAGCATTTTACGAGCATCCACAGAAAGGAACGGTTAAAGCACTGTATCCTTGAATAGGCAAAATCGGTCTTATAAATTTCTAAAATTAACTTTATTTTAATTCGTTCCTTCTAATTAACTCCATTTTAATTAGTAGTCGCAACAATATGATATTATAACAATGCAAAACAACGATGGCTTTTAAAGTAAGCATTCTCTTGAAGATGCCTGGCCTTATAAATGACTAAATTAATTAGGGGAGAAGTGTCAAACTGTTTTACAAACAATAAGGCAAGAAGGCATCGTATCGCAATAAAGCCTTCTTCCGTTTTGTTCTCTTAAATAACCTCTTATGAATTACTAGCTTTTGCCCGCGGCTTCGCTCGCCTAAAAACTAACTTGCATATTGTAATTGAACTATTATCTCAAACAATATTATCGACATAAAAAGTATTCTATTTCTTAATTTAAGAAATACTCTATGTGTCAATTTTCATCCAAATTTGCTAAATAGTTTACGCGTGATTGAGTAACAAACATCTAAATATTTTCACAAACTTTCACATTTTAATATTACTTCCACACTTGTAGTTCAGATTCCCTTGGAAATATGGCTTTCCTTAGTCCCTGATAATGTAGCTTTCCATTGGTGAAAAAACAATAATATCGATCAACCTCCCACAGTTTCACCCACGTAAACCCCATTCCCATGTGAATTTCGAGATAAAAAATGCCTATGTTACTCGCTGATATTATAAGTTTACATGGATGGAAAAAAAATTATATTAATCAAATCCCATAGAAATATCCGAGATAGAAATTGCCTATGTTACTCGCTGTTAACGTAGCTTTCCATTGGTGAAAGAATTTTAAGAACTGGTTAACATCCCCCGGTTTCCCTCGCGGAGTTCTCGTTCCCGGGCAAATACCGCGATGAAAATGCCCTTTATATGTTATTCACTGATAATGTAGCTTTTCATTCGTGAATTAATTTTTAAATCTATTAAATTCCCGCGATATTTTTTTTTTTTTCGCGCGTTGTGAAAGGGGGCTAGACGGAAAAAATTCTTACGAAAAGTTGTCACGACACTTTTTGCTATAGTAAGCTATTGTAAGCTGTGCGGCGTCGTATGTTTCTCTGTCTGTCTCTCTCTCTCTTATAGAAAGCAAGCCAGATATTTTCATTTCTATTTCGCATTGAACAGTGTGGTGTCGCGACGATTATTTTTGTTGAGTGTATACAGGTTTTTTGTAAATAATAAATAATAAAAAATAATAATAATAATGAATCCTGACAGTGTTTCTGCACAAGTTCCGGATATTGCTGATGGAGTTAGGTAAGTAGAGATTATATACAGATAATAATATGTTATTTTAATATTATTATAACTTAAAAAAAATAAAATTTTATTACAATTCCTTCACTAATTAATCGAAAGGAACTTCGTTCCATCCGGGTGTCCCTTGACACCTCTCAAGTTTTTTTTATTGCAAACGGTGGCAAACGAGCAAACAGTACACCTGATGGTAAATGTTACTGCCGCTCATGGACCTTTACAAGGCCGTTGCCTACCGCGAAGAAAGCGAAGGGAGTGTGAATGCGTGCATTGAGGCTCGGTGATACCAAGGGCACCACCAAAACCCTCCACACGCAATCACCCTCAGAAAGTTGGGCTTCCGGCTCTCTCGCTCACCGAACGAAGCGCAGTAACAAATTGCTACTACTCAGACGTCGATTTTCTGCGAGAGCATGGTACTGCCCCGGACGGACCGGCCCGCGGCTGTAGACAGATAACTGTCGACAGTGTGGTCCTACCACTCCTAAAATATATATCATTGTGCCCGATCCCGTAGGAATATCGGGATAAAAATAGCTTAAATATGTTAATCGCTTAAAATAGCTGTCCATTAGTGAAATAATTTTAAAATCACTAAATTCTCACAGTTGCTCCAGCCAATTGTGTGAGCATAAATAAAACCTATTATTTTGACAGACAAACAGATGCTTCAAATTTATTTATTTGTAGAGATAGAAAATTGGATTGTAACTTACTGTCTGGTAGCGGCTAGGAATATTACCACGCGTTCATTGTACGTGGATGTCGCAAAATACTACTAAGACAAATATTTACATCGACCTGGACCAATTGGTGATGCTGTCTGGCCAACATTATCGTCCGCCAGGCAGCCGGTCATAAAATGTTGCTAGAACCTTTGCAATATATCTACGATGGCAGAAGTGTAACTACATATTGACCGTCGGCAGAAAGTAATTAGGATAAGAGCAAGATAGATGCTATATAGATAGAAGATAATGACGTTATATAGGCTGGGTGTCTGGGACTATATGCGTTTCACCCCTTTGGGGCTGCCCAAAATTATTTCTTAGTGGGCGCTTACCCCAAAAAACAGATCGGTACACAAAATTGAATTTATTAGTTTTTTGCAACAAGATCCTTGTTATTGAGTTGTGTTTAATTTTCTACCAAATAACAGTGAATTATGATCGGCGTGGTGATGTAAAGAAGGGTGGGAGATGTTCATTTACGTTTAATCGAATAGAAAGCTTTTACTTCGTAGAATTTTCTCTGAAACCCTGCGCTGAACAATAAAGTAATTGCTAAATTGCCAAATAATCAATGATTCGGTTATCGGTTTTATAATTCTTGAAAGATATTGAGTATTACTGAAATTTTGTAACGATTTATTTACAATATTTTATCTTAATTTTAGTTAAAACGTATTCTTCTTCCCTGTTCATATACATTATCAAACTTCCTCAACAATGTAAGAGAAATTGACATCCTTATCAAATGGAAAGTTTTGGTGAAAGAATTTTTGAAATCGGTTCGGTGGTTTAAGCGTGAAAGCGTAACAAACAAACAAACTTACTTTTGTATTTTCATTTATAATATTAATAAGGATAACACGGTGGTCGGACGGGTTCTCATTTTATTAACTTTCCTTGCATTAATATTATCTGCATATACCTTTGTCTTCTTTTACGACATATAGGCTAGCCTATATGAAACTGGATAGTGAATAGTGTTCTTACTCTGTCACTTCACGGAGAATGAAAAATATTCTGTTCAGTATTGGACGCTAAGTTACAAAATTATCGTCATATATCGTTTCATCCGTGCGGTGACGGAGTAAGAATACAATTCACCACCCCCTCTCTTACCCGTGGGTGTCGTAAAAGACGACTAAGGCATTAAATATGCATATAACATCTATGCAAGAGAAGGAAAACTTGAAATAAAACCTTATGCTAACACGTCTGAACAGTGCGGTATAGTAGATCAATTTCCCTCCTGTTGTGGAGGAGGCCCAAGCCCAACAGTGGGACTTATATGGGCTGAGATGATGAGATGAGGATCGTTTGAATCAATCACTTTTATATAAGTCGAGCAATATCAGCTTTTCTTCGTCTATTACTGATCGTAAGACAATAAATATATGCATAATATATGTATGTAATAACACAAGAGCCCGCGAACCCCAGACCTTCGTTATTTTATTAAAGCTGAAAGTTTGTCAGCGCATGCTCCCAACACAGGTAAGAACGGTGGTCCATTATGAAGTTTGGGTTACAGTGGCTTTGGCAGATAAAAGGTACTAAACGTGTGTAAAATACAGATCTATTTCCGTCAAATTATTAAGCGTGATTTTTTGATATTACCTTCAGAATGTTATTAAAAATCACGTTATTCAGTGTCAGACACTTAAAATTCTATTTACGTTATAGTATAAAAGCTGATTTTTATATATAATACTTGGGTATTGAGTAGATGATGTTTCATCAATAGCCAGACATTTTTCATAGTTCCAACCCCTTGCCAATCAAATATGTAGGGTAACTGTAGGAGCGAGCGTGAGACAGTTTTACGGATATTAGGTACCAATTGTAGCACTATGTGCAATTTAAACATGAATTAAAAATAATTATTTGCTTATAAATACACTAGTTTTATTTAACATTTTTTAACGTCCTCCGGAGTGTCTAATATGTATTGTATTTTTTTTTGTGGGTGGGCTGCGGTCGGCGCGCCTCCGCACCACTCCGTCCGGGGCGACAGAGGGGCTTAAGCACGCAACTCCCGCAACCCACCCGAAAACCACGACGCCTTCGTCGTTGGGCCGACCACCAGAGCAGGGTTACTTGACATCAGTGGTCGGCCCGACGGAATACTCCCTATTGGAGTACCCTCCCATCGACCGCCGTCCTCCCCGAGGGGTCTTTCCTCACGCGGTCGGCCTCTCGGCGGGTGACGGACTAACCCCGGTCACGTCACCCGCAATATGTATTGTATAAGAAAACAAAACTTCTATTTTATTAGAAAGCTATGAATAAACAACGTATAAAATAAGGAATGTGAATATACGTCGGAATACAGTCGAAGGCGTTTGGTAAATACTGGGGCTTATTTCGATTAACTGGAACATGATTCTGAATCTAATACAAACTTTCAAGGTGTCAATGGTCTCCGTAAGAACAAAATAGGTGACAACGACATAAAAAGTTTTGATGTAGCATTGGATTAGCTATATTGCGATTTGTTGGCTTATATACCCTTGGGGTATTTTGTAGTATTAAGGATTGCAATTTGCAAAAACAGATTCGGTATTATCAGAGCAGGCATTACTAAACGATTATCGGATCCGATTGTAGTACACCGAATCCGGATCCGGTGACAGTTACTTTCGGTAAAATTATTGTACTGATATATGTCGTTCATCGCAATGGCAATCATTGGAAAGCAATTTTTTCAAGTGACGACCACGAAGTGGACGACGAGGAAGAAAGCCCTCCCCTAGGTGGAGTGCTGTCTCCAAATTTGTAAGGAACCCATCGATGCAAATGGCAACGGAGCATTCTAAGAGACATTCTCGTGGCCCATGTCCAGCAGTGGATGAATATGAGTTGATGAATGGATGGATGGAGTGATATTTTGTATATATGAACTAATTATTTATCGTAATTGAAATTAATTGAAGAATTATAATTTTATAAATCCTTACTGGTTGAATTAGGAGATACATCGCGGATGTAAGGAAAGAAGGGCGATACATTGCAAATGTAAGGAAGGAAGGGAGACTCTCGAATAATTCCGAGTTCGAATAATTCGAATTCGAAGTTCTGCGGAAAATTGCAAGTTGATGTTCTGGAAGGTGCTCATCACGTGAGAGTAAGATTTCCTTATTTCCTAGTCCATCTTAATGTTATCCCGTATTCCTTCTATTGTAATGTGCGGTAAATTGATTACTGTGGGAAAGTATTGGGTCTCCCTCCCTTCCATTTTAAAATTTTATAAACCTGTTATTGTAATAATTTTAGTTTTCATTAGACAGATTAATCTGATGTCTATCATAATGAGACTTGTTAGCATTATAAAAGAACTAGACATTATGATTTGATTGGTCTATATAAATTATGAAATGTAAATTATGTCAAAGCTTTATCTATCTCTAATAGAAATCTTACAGACTAAACCAGTGATGGGCAAAGTACGGCCCGCGGGCCAGAGTCGGCCCGCGAAAGTATTTAATCCGGCCCGCAGAGAGTCCATCCATCCTAAATATTCTGGTCAGCATTATGGCGCGAAAAATAAATTCTGACGTTTGTAATTAAAATCTCCGAATTTTTAATGAAAGCTCCAATTCGTCAGAGGTGTTTTGAGCTTTCATTATCTCATAATTAACTTGCCATAATTATAATTATCTCGGCAGTCTGTCTCAGATGGAACCTGCTTTCGAAAATATTATGGAAATCATAAACAATTCCATATGTCTCACACGCCTAACAAGGCGTAAAAGTAAAAGGTATTTTGTTTATTAAAAATCTTTAATACCAAATGCATTTTCTATAATTCTGGCCCTCCACTAGAATTTCTTAAACTTTGTGGCCCGTCATTAAAAAAGTTTGCCCACCACTGGACTAAACCATTCACTACTCACGTCATTAAAATATAATTACCTATTTTTTATTTAATTAGTTACCTACACTATTATTATTTACTGTTACTATTTTCATTGTATATTTTTTTTATAAAGTACAATACACTCGATTAACAGTTAATTTTGATTTAAAGAGAAAAATAATCTTAATTTGTTGGTTGGATTGGGCCGGAACAACCGATATCCGATTGTATCTCCTGGTTTGAAAATGACGCCAGATATCTGTCTCTATCTATCCAAGTATCTACTAATAATAGGTCTTTACCTATGTAATTGCTGTTCTGCAGTACTGGCCATTTCAAATTAAAATAATTTTTGTTTGGCTGAGAATTCTAATTTTAAATTAATTTTATTTTAAAACATGGAATTCATTTTCCAAAAGTAGTCATTTGTTTATTGATTAGTGTTACGTTTTCATCGCATTTCAATCTTTTTCGTCATCATGGATACGTTAAAAATTCGAGTAATTATGGAATATGAGTATCGT
Organism: Lymantria dispar; assembly: GCA_032191425.1. NCBI lineage: Eukaryota > Metazoa > Arthropoda > Insecta > Lepidoptera > Erebidae > Lymantria > Lymantria dispar. The sequence continues at coordinate 20,251,714 of CM063452.1, read as the reverse complement.
CGTGGCAGCAACGCAGCACAAGCGGCACGCAACATCAACGACATTTACGGAGCTAACACTACAAATCAACGCACCGCCTGTTATTGGTTTGCTCGCTTCCGTTCTGGAAATTTCGACCTGAACAATGAACCTCGCGGTCGTCCGAAGACTTTGGTCGACAATGACGAATTAAAGGCGATTGTGGAAGCCGATGATACACAATCTACGGCTGAATTAGCAGCAGCTTTCGAAGTTAGCGTCAAAACAAAATTGGTCCATTTGCGTCAAATTGGAAAGGTAAGAAAGCTTGACAAATGGGTGCCCCACGAACTCAATGATCGCCAGCGCGAAGTACGCGTCGAGACATGCCTTGCATTGCTCAACAGACACACAAATGAAGGCATTTTGAAACGCATTGTTACTTGCGATGAAAAATGGATTCTGTTTGATAACTGCAAGCGCTCAGCAAGTTGGTTGGATCCTGGTTCAGTAACTAAACAATGCCCTAAACGAAAACTTACCCCTAGAAAAATGATGGTCACTGTTTGGTGGTCTAGCGCCGGTGTGATTCATCACAGCTTCTTACCAAACGGGGTGAGCATTACTGCAGATGTGTACTGTGAAGAACTGAACACAATGGTGGAGAAGCTGGCACATCTCCAACTAGCATTGGTCAATCGCTCGTCTCCGCTGCTCCTGCACTACAATGCGCGACCTCATACTGCACAGCAGACGGTCTCCAAGTTGCAAGCTTTCTGTCATCCGCCATACTCACCAGACCTTGCGCCTACAGACTACTTCTTTTTCCAGAATTTGGAGAACTTTTTGGCGGGAAAGAAATTCAATACCCGAGAGGCAGTACAAAATGTATTTGAAGAATTTGTTGCCTCCCGTCCAGCTGATTTCTTTAAGAAGGGCATCAATAAACTGCCGCTGCGTTGGCAAAGATGCATTGATTGCATGGGTGATTACTTCGATAAATGCAAATAAAAAATACATGAAAAATTATCCTTTAATTTTTTTCATACATAATGGCAATTTCATAGGTAAAGACCTAATATATGAACAATGACTTTGCAAAGTCGTTTCGAGGAAATTCTAATTTACTATTCTATTTATAATATGATTGGAAATTGTGATTTCAATTCTAGCGAGCTCAATGTTAGTTAGATCGTTTCTTAGTAATACATCTATGCCGGGTACGAGGTATAAAGGAGTGCGGTACATAGTTGCGAGCCGGATCTTTGTGTTGAGTTTTAGTGGCGTTGAGGTGCACATCCGTACATCTGTGTTCAAGGTATAAGAGAAAAACTTAAAAGCTATTAAATATAATCGCACTATTTGGCATATATTTAAAATTTAAAATATTAACTTATCTAGTGAGTCTTATTGAGTCACTAGATAATCTAATATTTTAAATTTTACAAACATAGTTTACATAGTTCTTTAGGTATTAACGTCCAAAAATAGCCATTTCTATGACTTACTGACTATACAACATGTAACATAATTAACGCACACCCTCAAACACCCCAATTAGAATATAATGATATAAACGCAATGCATACACCAAATATTATTTATATGTACGTTAACATTGTTTATTTGTGAAATTAGTTATTCCCATTTCGTGGAAATAAAATGGTCACCGACTGACCAACTCCGAGTGCCGCCCGACAATAATTACCTACTTGGTAATGATAGGTACACGAAATAACTACATTATGCTTTATGATAGTAAATATTTACGATTCTTCTTTCCATCACACTTTTCAGGCTTTGGATTGTCGACATTGAATAATTTTGTTCAATGTGAAGCCAATATTTCGTAATTACTGATTTGTTAAACTAAAAAATTTGTAAATAAGAATGATTAAACTGCTGATAAAGTGTGATTTTATTAGACGCCAAAATACCTACGACAAAGTCTACGTAAAAGGTGTGAATCAAAATATTTACAATAATTTAAATATCATAAACTTACAGTTTAATTTGCACTCACACGGCGTTGTCGTTTTAAAACATTTTCAAAATGTCCACCGCCTTGTTCAATGCACTTTAATGACCGTTTTCGTAATTGTTGTTTTATTTTAGATAATACTGCAGTGTCACTTTTCACTTTTTCAAAGGCGGTTATTATCTTATTTTTTAGTTCCTCGGCACTTGTTGTCTCTGTGTTATAAACTAGCGATTTAATTCGCCCCCACAAAAAAAGTCGAGTGGCGTCAAATCAGCTGATCTAGGAGGCCACTGGACAGGCCCCCCGCGACCGATCCAGCGTTCTCCGTACTCGGCATGAAGATGCTGGCGAACACTCCAGGTGAAATGCGCGGGGGCACCATCGTGTTGGTAAAATAACTCTTGTAAATTAACAAGAGGTATGTCCTCTAATAGAGAAGGTAAAGTTTCTCGCAAAAACAGTAAATATGATTCTCCTGTTAGACGTTGTAAAAATACGGGTCCCAGTATGTGTGTACCGATCATACCCGCCCAGACATTGATTGAAAATCGATGTTGGAAGGAGTCTACTCTGCATGCGTGTGGATTTTCATGCATCCATAAATGCGTGTTATGTTGATTATACATTCCCACACGAGTGAATGTACTTTCGTCAGTCCAAATAATGTTTCGCTGCCAATTTTGTAATAACCAGCGGCAGAACTCTAAGCGTGGTAAGTAGTCACTTGGCGTCAACTCCTGGCATCGCCTGAGGTGGAATGGATGCTCGCCATCACCACGAAGCGTGCGCCATATGTGCATATGACTACACCCAAAGCGTGGCGCTACTTCTCGGGTACTACTATGCGGACTTTCGTCGAAATAATCGAGAATTTCGTTTTGAAGAGGAGTGTGTGTACGCATATTGTCTCCCCTGTCGATAGCCGTGTTTGGACGAAAAGTTCCGTGGTCTCGAAGCAGTTGTGTTGCTGATAACATAGTCCGGCGGTCTACACTAGTACCGTATCTCGCGTTAAATGTTCTACACGCTAGTGCCACATTATCATCACACCGTGCCAAAGTTCTCACCATTTCTGTGTATTGAACGTTGGTATACCGAAAAGGCATAGCGAAATGCGGGATTACGATATTTTATTTGCACTTTACAATTGAACTCTTATCGATAAGGTGCACATGGCGTGACTGATGACTTGTCCCAAACATATTTTGTTGATTTCGTTGTTTAGGCTTTTTTGATCGGCGCCGGCGCAGTCGTCTCGCTCTATTGTAAGGTAATAGCCGCCGAAAGAAAGAGAAAATAATTATTTTTGTATTAGGTACGTGGCTTTCTTTTATGTAGGTACTGTAGTATTGCTGTGCACCGGCTGTCACTGTAGGTATTTGTAAAAGACTATTAGCCTTGAAATAAGTATCAGATTTCTTTAATTGAATGATGAAATTTGCTTACTAATTTAATATTTCATTTTAAAAAGTCTTAATACACTGATTTACGTTCCATTTTCGTTTCTATAAACTGTTTAGCTAGCTGTTTAGGATGACTGTAATTTACTTAGTTCTAACTAAATTTGAGAAAAAAATTAGCTACATAAAAAACAATCAAAATCGATCCAGATACCGATTCTGAACAAATTACTTTCAGGGTGTGCGTTAATTATGTTACATGTTGTATAGATCAAAAACAGGGTGTAGATTGTTGGCCTGAGATCTCGATTTCGAGCGACCGCAGCGCCAAAGTTTAATGTAACATCCGACGGGGCGGATGAATGACCTAGAGAGCGCGATTTTCAAAATGTTTTGCAACAAACGTTCCACGTTGAGAAATTGTTATTGAACTTGAATATTTACAGCATAACAATAACGTTTAATTTTTGGAAACTAGCTGTTGATTCTTTTTAATAGATTAATAAGAGTAGTTGAGACACAATTTTTATGTTTTTCTATCATTACATTACATAGTATAAAACAAAGTCGCTATCCGCCGTCTGTCTGTCCCTATGTATGCTTAGATCTTTAAAACTACGCAACGCATTTTGATGCAGTTTCTTTTAATAAATAGAATGATTCTTAAGGAAGGTTTATATGTATAATACATGCATAATATAGTAGAGAAACGCTGATTAATTTAGAGGTTTCTAATGTGATGTCGTAAATAAGCACGTTTTTTTGCGCTTATATTGCAAACGTTGGCTGAACCCTACGAGATAGACCAAAATAATGTACTACAGTATTATCCATCTTAAAAAGTTCAACAAAAAAGTCCACGATGGCATATGTCTATCTCTTAGGGATAACCCACCATAACCATTTTTTATCCTCTACTATAAAATGATTATTTACTAAGTGATTTTATACAATACAGCATTAATCCTTATCCAATTAAGTACCTTAAATAAATTGTGCATTTATTATAGATCAATATGCTTTTTATAGTATGTAATTTAAGTGAATATTGCCGAAGATAGCGAGGGCGGGTTACTAGTTTATAATATAATATACAATCAAGAGCAGGTCCGGACTGACATTTTTGTATTCTACTTACCTAAAATTCCAACTATGTATTTATTTGTAATTTCACTACCAAAATTTATTCTAATTCGTAAAATATTCATTCAATAAAATAATTGCAAATTCAGTAGGAAGTGTGTTTATCTTTACGCAAGGAAATGTGCCTATTGCGTAAACTCAAATACTTACTTTTTGTTTACGATCACCTCGTCGATATCTAAAAAAAATCCTAGGGTTTTAAAAAAAATGTCAATAAATGAAACACAAGTATAAAAATGATTTATTTACTACACAATAACAAATATGAGTCGCCATTAATCGCTATCTCAAAAACGTGCTAGGGTTGTACAAAAATTAGTAAATAATTCATTTATTTACTAATTTTAACAGAAGTTTGTAAATTATTAATATGCTAATTAAAAGTATGTAATTAAACAATAACGAAATATGAGTTCAAAATTCTAATGTTTTTTCATTCGATTACGGATCAAGTTCTGATTTCTGCTAATTTGATCATAAAATCAATGGCTATCACAAAACCTATCAGAATGAAAACGTTACCAGCTGCCCGATTCACGTAAGTAATAAAAACCGTAGCGTAGTGACGTCACTTCGTTTTTTGCAAATTTAGCCCTTTTAACCGACTTAAAAAAAGGAGAATTCTCAATTCGCTGTATTTTTGAACCAATTTTTATGATTCTTTACACCAGGTAACTCAGAAATTGTATAGTAATTGAGCTATTGGAAGATTTATGACAATCCAAGACTAGATAAGTAAGTGCGTTTAAAACAGAAAACCAAAAGGCGATTTCTAAGTTCCTAAGTTAAAACGACTTTTGGACTGGCGTGTTTACGTGAATCGACTGGCTGGGTAGTTAAGTTACCTGTATCTTTCAAAATCATTAGGCGTTCTTCTCTTTCATAACACGTAAAGCTCTTTCTTTCCTCTCTTTCATAGCCTCTATGATACTGGGCGCGTCACGAATGGGCATGCTTCGTGACTGCCGAGGATCAACTAATTCTGGAAGTAGGCAATCGTAATAAAACCTAACTAATTTCATCTCCATTTTCTCCTCCCAAAATTTGTCGTCCTTTTCTATAATATAAACTTTCATAGGTACAGTAGCACCAAACCAGATGCCAAGCATGCAAACGTTTCTTTTAGTAATATGTACCTGTCCCTGAATTTGGAAATACCAGTTATGATTTTTATTTATGACATAACCCTTGGAAGCCTTGTCCTTAACCCAAAAGGTATGTTTGGCCATTGCTTCATCAAGAGTCATGCCAGCTAAAGAATGTGGGCACTTAATTTCAATTAAACCGTTTGCATAAATGCCATCTGGTGTAGTACCAAGAAATTCATATTGATCGTCGACGAACAAACCGCAACCTTGTATACTAATATTCTCTTGAATTTCTAACTGTTTAATTGCGGTTTCTTCGTTTTCGATACCGTACCGTACAGCAGGCAAACTGGAGATATTACTACCATAAACGATTTTACGAACAAGAACAGCACAACTTGTGCTTATTACTTCATGAGTTTTACTATGAATCGATCCTGTATTAAAAGACACAACAGCAGCTGCGCATCGGCCCGCATAAGAACCACGGGAAGAATAATTTACACGCTTACCCCCTACTAATTTGGCAATCACTGCGTTAAAACTTTCAACTATATTACTTGTACAATTATGAATTAAACTTCTAGAATGATATGACAGTCTTTTACTTAAAATGTGTACCGCGTCCATTAATCCGCATCCAACAATTGCTGGAAGCAACCCAACAGGTTCTATTCGACGAGTATCAGGTCTACAGAAATACTCCTTGCAATATTGGTGATTACCAAATACGTGTTGAGGACCATTTAGGATATCTTCACTAAGATTTTTTATTTTTTCTTCGAGTGACTGATTTTGATCGCCCCAATATTTAATAGCGCATTTTACAACCGTTCTTAAACGCAAATACCTTTCTTTTAGGAATTTCCGCAATTCGCAAGGATACTTAGTGTCTTTCGACAGTTTCTCCAAGCTATTGCAGTAGTTTCGTAAAAGATGATTTTTGCATTCAATTTTCTCTACTGTTAAATTACCGTACGGTCGCGAATCTAATATTTTTTTATAAGTACTGGAATCGCCGTCTGCTACAAATTTATTATAAATTACACCGTGATCAACAATGGAACGTTTAAACCCCTCAACTATTATGGTCGATTCCATACCGGTAGATGATCCCGAATAATTCTTGAAACAACGGTGTTCCGAGGGCTGACTGTCGTTCTTTGCGGCTCGTGCACAAACTACGCAGTATTTATTTTTAACTCCAAAAAACAATACTTTATTAGTTTTAATGCCAATTATCGCAGCTGCGCCGGACAAGGCGGAAAAATTCTTACCATAAGATCTTTTGCTGAACCGTCAACAGCAACAGATATTAATGGTGTACCATTTTTATCAACACTACCTATAGACACTGCGTACTCCGCTTCTTCCTTGACAGCTTCTGCCATGGAATGTGCTGCTGTCTATTCCCACCAATCGCAAACCGTATTATTAATTTCATTGTATAATGAAGGTGACATGATTGGTAGGGCTACTGCGGCAGTTAATGTTTTTAACTGATAGTAGCTCCCACCAGATGATATGATACCAGATACAATTTGATGATTCACTTCCATTCTATCTTCTTTCTTTTCAATCAAACACACAGTAAATTTCATACTACACATACTACATTTCATGATGAGTTTTGAGTCCAGACCAACTTTTACTTCACCTATTATACTGAGGTAACTTAACTTACAATCCATTGGACCGTGGTCCCCTATGGCCTGAAGAGCTTTAAAAAAAAAGAAACGTCTAGAACTCTACGCCCAACTTCCATTTCATCCACCTTTCCCTCTTGGTCGTTTTCAATAACTAGTTCCTGTAAAGAAAGATAATGGCTTGATTTTTTTTATAAAAAATAATTAAAAATTTAAAAAAATGCAAAAGAATTAATACAATATTAAGTTCCTGATGAATAGAAATTATAATTTCTTTACGCATTAGGTATTGTTTTTTTATGACGTCACCTATTTGAACGTAAATTTTCTTTTGAGAAAGTAATTGAGAAGTATTTCGGTACTAAGGTGTTTGTCTCTCGATGAAAATAATAAATATTGCAAGAAAAAATCTATAGGTAGGTATTGAGATTTTGTCTTCGCCCATCACTAACTAAGTAGTTTGTTTATTTATGTAACAAGTCTACAAGAATTACGTATAACAACTTACCTCTATACAGCGCGTAGCATTGTTGCTCAGAGTCTCGGCCCCAAGGTTTTCTTTATTTTCAATACTGGAAATATTATTCATCAATATTATCCACTTTTTATTTATTTTGTACAACCCTAAGCCAGACGCTAGGCGCCTCGCGTCTGTTTGGCGGTATAGGTATGTCGACAAAGTTGCGCTGTCGCCTACATACTTCCACAATTTGATATTTAGACAATACTAGCCGACCCGGCGAACTCCGTATCGCCTTTTCTTTTTTTTAAAAAATCCTATTATTTTGATATTACATACAGATACTTCAATTTTATTTATCAGTATAGATATAGATAATACAAACCAATATTTACATTTTATTGTAGGTATATGTCTGAATCGGGCGATCTAAATCATATGACATATTGTATTAGCTTTGTAATGTACCCTGTTCAAATGCGATAATAAATAAGTAGGGAGGAACTTACATTTTATTCCGAGATCTTTTGGCTTTCATATTTTTATAATGCGTACAAAACTTTCTTTTCCCTGGCATGACCCTCAAATTCAATCAGTCCTGCGAAAAAAATAGCCTATGTTACTCAGTGATAATGTAGCTTTTGAATGATAAAAGAATTACGGTCCAGTACTTTTTGAGTTTATTCGTTACATACAAAAATCCAAATCTTTCCTCTTTATAATACCTATTAGTGTAGATATTGTATTTTTTACGATTTATATCTAGTTCCATCATGGTTTTCTTTCAAACATTCATTATATCGATACTTTCTACTAACTGAAAATAAATTAATTATAAAAATGTTATACTTACAGTTTTTTACAAAATACACAAATTCACAATACGTAATTCTGCTGTCTGCAGCCGACAAGCGTGGTGTCGCGTTCACTTACAGAAAGGAACTGCCGCTGCTGACCACCGAGATTGCACGAATGAAACGAACGCTTTATCCCATACATTTGTGTATGAAAAATTTACCTTAAAATATATCTAGATTTTAGGGCTTTAAAAGAGGAAGTCTTTGTTTGTAAAGGTATAAAAAGAAGTATACAGCTATACTTATTGGTTTCTTCAGTGTTCAAAAAGTGTTTCTTTTTATCAATTTGTGTTGATTTATGGGGTTAAATCTGAAAAATACGAAGTCATGTTTTTGCATTTTTACTCAATTTTGTGCGTTTGTTGACGTTTATTATTTAACAACTATTAGGTTTAAGAGTTTAATATAAGTTTAATGTAATTTTTGTTTAATATAATTTTCACGATCTACACCCTAAGGGTGTAGATCGTGAAAATCACCGAAAAGAGTGTTACGATTTTTCATATTTAACCTATTTACATATGATTGATATCAATGATAATTTGTATATATTACAATCAAAGACCAATAAGTATGTTCATGCCGCCGCTGCCCTGTCAGGGTGGCCGCGTGGTGAGCTCGCCGCTGCCCTGTCAGGGTGGCCGCGTGGTGAGCTCGCCGCTGCCCTGTCAGGGTGGCCGCGTGGTGAGCTCGCCGCTGCCCTGTCAGGGTGGCCGCGTGGTGAGCTACGCTGCGGCCGCGGCCGGGCCCAAGGGGGCCAAGAAGGCCGGCAAGGTGCCGGCTCCCGCCAAGGCCGGGCCACGGCCGGCGCCAGCGGCTGCACCGCAGGCGCCGGTCGGCGAACCCGCGGCTGCGCCTGCTGCGCTCAGCGCTGCTGCCAGGCTCGAACAGGGCTGGCAGGTGGCTGAGCGTAGCAGGAAGGCACGCGGCCAAAAGCGGAGAGCGGCGGCCAAGAGTGCCGCTGTGGCCGCCGCTCCCCAGGCGGGAGCCGGCGGAAAGGGGAAAAGGTCGCGTAGGGGCCTCAAGTCGCCGAAGACGGCTGCGGTGGTAATCACCGTACTGCCTGAGGCGGCTGAGAGGGGCCTAAACTATGAGGCCGTCCTAAGGCGCGCCCGGCGGGAGCTGGACGTCTCCGACATCGGGGGCGTCGAGGCGAGGACCCGCAAGGCCCGGACAGGGGCTCGAATACTCGAGTTCCCTGAGGCCGAGGGCGCGAAGACGGCCGATAGTTTGGCCACGATGCTGAGGGGGCTGTTCGGGCCGGAGGATGGAGTCCGAATCGCCAGGCCCGTCAAGTGCGCAGATATGCGCCTCACGGGTCTGGACGACTCCGTGGCGGTGGAGGACATCCGGGAGGCCATTATGGCGCGTACCGGGTGTGCCTCGGACACCGTCCGCATTGGCACCATCCGCCCTGGTCCGGGCGGCGTCGGTGCTGTCTGGGTGCAGTGCCCAGTGGAGTCGGTCAAGCAATTGGCCGACTCAGGCAGGCTCCTCGTGGGCTGGAGTTCGGCGCGGGTAACCGTGCTGGAGCCCCGGCTTGCGAGGTGTTATAAATGCATGGCGGTCGGGCATACCCGACCGACATGCAGAAACTGCTTTGACTGCAGCGGGCTATGTTTCCGTTGCGGTCAGGCTGGACACCAGGCGGCATCGTGCTCTGCGGTGCCCCACTGCCCCGCGTGTGCGGCGGGCAATAGGCCTGCCAAACACCGCATGGGCTCTGGGGACTGCAGACCCCCGGCATCGGCCCCGAAGGGGCGGGGCGGCCCATCGACCGGGCCAGCCCCCGCTCCGAGCGCGGCCCGATCGCCCGTTAGCGCGGAGGAGGTGACGATGGATACGGACCGTTAATGGACCCCGTATCCATTCGTCTCCTCCAGGCCAATCTCAACCACTCCGCCGGTGCGCAGGACGTGTTCCTGCAAGCCATGGCGGAGTGGTTGATAGGAGTAGCCGTAGTGGCGTAGCCGTACGTGGTGCCCGACCGGATTGACTGGTTGGGTAGCGCCGATGGCACCGTGGCAATCGTCGCCTCCACGTCGTGGCCTTCGTCGTCTCTGACCCTTAGGGACAGGGGCGTCGGATACGTCGCGGCGGACTGGGGGGAGATTACGCTCTTCGGAGTCTATCTCTCCCCTAACTGGAGTGTGACCGATTTCGAGGCCTTCCTCACCATCATGGAGGCCTCGTTACGGCGACTGGCATCGCGCCAGGTCCTCGTCCTGGGGGACTTTAACGCCAAGTCCGTGGCGTGGGGGTCCCCTAGGACGGATGACCGAGGACGGGCGATCGAGGAGTGGGCGGCGGCACTGGGCCTCTGTTTGCTGAACAGGGGCTCGGTGCATACGTGCGTGCGACAACGGGGCGGGTCGATAGTGGACCTTTCGTTCGCTAGCCCCGAGGTCGCCGCACGCGTGGGGAGCTGGCGCGTCGTGGAGGAGGTGGAGACCTTGTCGGACCACCGGTATATCCGGATGGAGGTCTCCCCTGCAATCCCGACGCCCAGCAGGGGTCACGGGGCGGATGGGCGTCCTGCGTTCCCGCGATGGGCTGTGGGTCGCTTGGACCGGGACCAGCTGGCGGAGACAGCCATCGTATACTCGTGGCTGTCCTCTGCCCACCAGTCGGACGGGGTGGACGCCGAGGCTGGCCGCATCCGCAGTGCGTTGACGCAGATCTGCGATGCGGCCATGCCCCGGGTACGGCGTCTGCCCCCGAGGAGGGGTGTCCACTGGTGGTCCCGGGAGCTGGCGGATCTCCGGGCTGCGTGTATCCGCGCCCGGAGGGCCTACACCCGCAGCCGGCGGCGCCATCGCGACGCGGAGCGGGAGGCCGTGCTTTACGAGGGCTACCGCAATGCGCGGTCGGCCTTCAGGCTGGCCGTCCGCTCCGCCAAGGACGTCAGTCGGCAGGAGATGCTGGACGGTCTCGACCGTGACCCCTGGGGACGCCCCTATCTCGCGGTGCTGAATAGGCTACGCGCGCGGGGCCCTCCCCTCACCGAGACTCTCCAGCCCGGCCTTCTCACCCGGGTCATCGAGGACCTGTTCCCGCAGCGGGCGGAACACACGCCCCCGGTCATGGCTCCGCCAGACACTGACCGGGAGGCCGACGACGACAGTGTTCCGCCCATCACGGAACCCGAGATGGGGGTGGCGGTGACGCGCATGCGCGCAAAGTCTACCGCCCCCGGGCCCGACGGTGTCCCTAACCGCGTGCTGGCCCTGGTCCTCGAACACCTGGGACCCCGCCTCAGGGAGCTGTTCGACGCGTGTTTAGCGTCCGGACGGTTCCCTGGGTGCTGGAAGGAGGGAAGGCTGGTGCTCCTGCCGAAGCCGGGACGGTCTCCGGAGTCGCCTTCGGCCTACAGGCCTATTGTGCTGCTCGATGACACGGGCAAGCTACTGGAGAGGGTGGTAGCTGCCCGCATCGAGCGGCACCTCGTCGGCACGGGGCCCGATCTGTCGGACGCCCAGTTTGGGTTTAGGAGGGGTCGTTCGACGATCGCGGCTCTGTTGCGCCTGAGGGCCGTGGCGACTGAGGCCGTCACCGGCGGGGGAGTGCTGTTGGTGGTGTCCCTAGACATCGCCAACGCATTCAATAGTCTGCCATTCAGCTGCATCAGGGAGGCGCTCCGGTATCACGGGGTGCCAGTTTACCTGAGGCGGCTAGTGGCAGACTATTTGGAGGGGCGCAGCGTCCTCTGCACCGACCGAGCAGGGGACGTTGTGCGGACGCCCATGACGTGCGGTGTCCCACAGGGGTCGGTCCTCGGACCGACCCTGTGGAACATCGGCTACGACTGGGCGTTGAGGGGGAGCCTCCCGCCCGGGCTGGGCGTGATTTGTTACGCCGACGACACGCTCGTCACAGCCCGCGGTGGGACGCTAGAAGAGGCGGTAAGCCTGGCGACCTCGGGTACCGAGGAGGTCGTCAGACGGATCGAGGCGCTGGGGTTGAGGGTCGCCCTGGACAAGACGGAGGCCCTCTTGTTCCATGGGCGCACTATGAGCCCTCCCATCGGCGTCTCGATCACCGTCCACTCGGTCGACATCAGCATCCGGGCCCATATGAGGTACTTGGGCCTGGTGCTCGACGGGCGATGGTGGTTCCGGGAGCATTTCCGTAGGCTCGCTCCGCGGCTCGTCGGCACGGCGTCCGCCCTATCGTGGCTTATGCCGAACGTGGGCGGACCGAGCGCTGCGTGCCGACGGCTGTACGCGGGGGTCATCCGGTCGATGGCCCTGTACGGCGCACCGGTGTGGGCGGGGTCCATGACCGCCCGACTTAGGGCCCTTCTGTGGCGACCACAGAGGGTCATGGCGGTCAGGGCCATCCGCGGATACCGCACGGTGGCGACGGAGGCAGCGTGCCTGTTGGCCGGGACTCCCCCGTGGGACCTGGAGGCGGAGATGCTCGCCGGACTATATCGGCGGGTGACGGGGGTGCGAGCGGAGGGCGGTGTGGTCTCGTTAAGGGATCTCACCGCCTGGCGCGTCGACGCCCGCCGAGACGTCATCGCCCGTTGGGCAGTCCGGCTGGAGAGGCCTCGGTTCGGGGTGCGAACCGTGGAGGCCTTCCGGCCGGTGCTGATGCAGTGGTTGGAGAGGCGGCACGGGGTGCTCTCCTTCCGACTGGTGCAGGTTTTGACGGGGCATGGGTGCTTCGCCAAATACCTGCACAAGGTCGTTAGGAGGGAGAGTACACCGTCCTGCCACCACTGCGATTGCGACGAGGACACGGCGCGCCATACGCTCGAGGCCTGCGGGGCCTGGGCAGTGCAGCGCTGTGAACTCGTCGCAATCATCGGTACGGACCTGACGCTGCCGGCTATCGCTAGGGCGATGGTCGACAGCGTCGGGAATTGGGACGCGGTCGCAGCCTTCTGCGAGACAGTGATCTCGCGGAAGGAGGCGGCGGATCGCCTGCGTGAGGAGCGCAGCCTCGATGAGGAGATCCGCCCCCGGCGACTGGGGCGGCGCAGGCGCAACTATCTGCGCCTCATGCCGCCCTAGCCGAGGCCGCGGGTGACGTGACCGGGGATTAGTCCGTCACCCGCCGAGAGGCCGACCGCGTGAGGAAAGACCGACGTCCTTCCCGAGGGGGGGACGTCGGTCGATGGGAGGGTACCCCAACAGGGGGTATTCCGTCGGGCCGACCACTGACGACAAGTTAACGCTGCTCCAGTGGTCGGCCCAACGACGAAGGCGACGTGGTTTTCGGGTGGGTCGCGGGAGTTGCGTGCTTAAGCCCCTCTGTCGCCCCGGACGGAGTGGTGCGGAGGCGCGCCGACCGCGGCCCACCCACAAAAAAAAAAAAAAAGGTAAATTTTTCATACACAAATGTATGGGATAAAGCGTTCGTTTCATTCGTGCAATCTCGGTGGTCAGCAGCGGCAGTTCCTTTCTGTAAGTGAACGCGACACCACGCTTGTCGGCTGCAGACAGCAGAATTACGTATTGTGAATTTGTGTTTTTTGTAAAAAACTGTAAGTATAACATTTTTATAATTAATTTATTTTCAGTTAGTAGAAAGTATCGATATAATGAATGTTTGAAAGAAAACCATGATGGAGCTAGATATAAATCGTAAAAAATACAATATCTACACTAATAGGTATTATAAAGAGGAAAGATTTGGATTTTTGTATGTAACGAATAAACTCAAAAAGTACTGGACCGTAATTCTTTTATCATTCAAAAGCTACATTATCACTGAGTAACATAGCTATTTTTTTCGCAGGACTGATTGAATTTGAGGGTCATGCCAGGGAAAAGAAAGTTTTGTACGCATTATAAAAATATGAAAGCCAAAAGATCTCGGAATAAAATGTAAGTTCCTCCCTACTTATTTATTATCGCATTTGAACAGGGTACATTACAAAGCTAATACAATATGTCATATGATTTAGATCGCCCGATTCAGACATATACCTACAATAAAATGTAAATATTGGTTTGTATTATCTATATCTATACTGATAAATAAAATTGAAGTATCTGTATGTAATATCAAAATAATAGGATTTTTAAAAAAAAAGAAAAGGCGATACGGAGTTCGCCGGGTCGGCTAGTATTGTCTAAATATCAAATTGTGGAAGTAGGTAGGCGACAGCGCAACTTTGTCGACATACCTATACCTATACCGCCAAACAGACGCGAGGCGCCTAGCGTCTGGCTTAGGGTTGTACAAAATAAATAAAAAGTGGATAATATTGATGAATGATATTTCCAGTATTGAAAATAAAGAAAACCTTGGGGCCGAGACTCTGAGCAACAATGCTACGCGCTGTATAGAGGTAAGTTGTTATACGTAATTCTTGTAGACTTGTTACATAAATAAACAAACTACTTAGTTAGTGATGGGCGAAGACAAAATCTCAATACCTACCTATAGATTTTTTCTTGCAATATTTATTATTTTCATCGAGAGACAAACACCTTAGTACCGAAATACTTCTCAATTACTTTCTCAAAAGAAAATTTACGTTCAAATAGGTGACGTCATAAAAAAACAATACCTAATGCGTAAAGAAATTATAATTTCTATTCATCAGGAACCTAATATTGTATTAATTCTTTTGCATTTTTTTAAATTTTTAATTATTTTTTATAAAAAAAATCAAGCCATTATCTTTCTTTACAGGAACTAGTTATTGAAAACGACCAAGAGGGAAAGGTGGATGAAATGGAAGTTGGGCGTAGAGTTGTAGACGTTTCTTTTTTTTTTAAAGCTCTTCAGGCCATAGGGGACCACGGTCCAATGGATTGTAAGTTAAGTTACCTCAGTATAATAGGTGAAGTAAAAGTTGGTCTGGACTCAAAACTCAAAAATTACTTACTAACCTCATCATCGTTCGGGGAAGTTTGTAAAAAACGAGAGAGCACAAGTTGTGCTGTTCTTGTTCGTAAAATCGTTTATGGTAGTAATATCTCCAGTTTGCCTGCTGTACGGTACGGTATCGAAAACGAAGAAACCGCAATTAAACAGTTAGAAATTCAAGAGAATATTAGTATACAAGGTTGCGGTTTGTTCGTTGACGATCAATATGAATTTCTTGGTACTACACCAGATGGCATTTATGCAAACGGTTTAATTGAAATTAAGTGCCCACATTCTTTAGCTGGCATGACTCTTGATGAAGCAATGGCCAAACATACCTTTTGGGTTAAGGACAAGGCTTCCAAGGGTTATGTCATAAATAAAAATCATAACTGGTATTTCCAAATTCAGGGACAGGTACATATTACTAAAAGAAATGTTTGCATGCTTGGCATCTGGTTTGGTGCTACTGTACCTATGAAAGTTTATATTATAGAAAAGGACGACAAATTTTGGGAGGAGAAAATGGAGATGAAATTAGTTAGGATTTATTACGATTGCCTACTTCCAGAATTAGTTGATCCTCGGCAGTCACGAAGCATGCCCATTCGTGACGCGCCCAGTATCATAGAGGCTATGAAAGAGAGGAAAGAAAGAGCTTTACGTGTTATGAAAGAGAAGAACGCCTAATGATTTTGAAAGATACAGGTAACTTAACTACCCAGCCAGTCGATTCACGTAAACACGCCAGTCCAAAAGTCGTTTTAACTTAGGAACTAAGAAATCGCCTTTTGTTTTCTGTTTTAAACGCACTTACTTATCTAGTCTTGGATTGTCATAAATCTTCCAATAGCTCAATTACTATACAATTTCTGAGTTACCTAGTGTAAAGAATCATAAAAATTGGTTCAAAAATACAGCGAATTGAGAATTCTCCTTTTTTTAAGTCGGTTAAAAGGGCTAAATTTGCAAAAACGAAGTGACGTCACTGCGCTACGGTTTTTATTACTTACGTGAATCGGGCAGCTGGTAACGTTTTCATTCTGATAGGTTTTGTGATAGCCATTGATTTTATCATCAAATTAGCAGAAATCAGAACTTGATCCGTAATCGAATGAAAAAACATTAGAATTTTGAACTCATATTTCGTTATTGTTTAATTACATACTTTTAATTAGTATATTAATAATTTACAAACTTCTGTTAAAATTAGTAAATAAATGAATTATTTACTAATTTTTGTACAACCCTAGCACGCTTTTGAGATAGCGATTAATGGCGACTCATATTTGTTATTGTGTAGTAAATAAATCATTTTTATACTTGTGTTTCATTTATTGACATTTTTTTTAAAACCCTAGGATTTTTTTTAGATATCGACGAGGTGATCGTAAACAAAAAGTAAGTATTTGAGTTTACGCAATAGGCACATTTCCTTGCGTAAAGATAAACACACTTCCTACTGAATTTGCAATTATTTTATTGAATGAATATTTTACGAATTAGAATAAATTTTGGTAGTGAAATTACAAATAAATACATAGTTGGAATTTTAGGTAAGTAGAATACAAAAATGTCAGTCCGGACCTGCTCTTGATTGTATATTATATTATAAACTAGTAACCCGCCCTCGCTATCTTCGGCAATATTCACTTAAATTACATACTATAAAAAGCATATTGATCTATAATAAATGCACAATTTATTTAAGGTACTTAATTGGATAAGGATTAATGCTGTATTGTATAAAATCACTTAGTAAATAATCATTTTATAGTAGAGGATAAAAAATGGTTATGGTGGGTTATCCCTAAGAGATAGACATATGCCATCGTGGACTTTTTTGTTGAACTTTTTAAGATGGATAATACTGTACATTATTTTGGTCTATCTCGTAGGGTTCAGCCAACGTTTGCAATATAAGCGCAAAAAAACGTGCTTATTTACGACATCACATTAGAAACCTCTAAATTAATCAGCGTTTCTCTACTATATTATGCATGTATTATACATATAAACCTTCCTTAAGAATCATTCTATTTATTAAAAGAAACTGCATCAAAATGCGTTGCGTAGTTTTAAAGATCTAAGCATACATAGGGACAGACAGACGGCGGATAGCGACTTTGTTTTATTCTATGTAATGTAATGATAGAAAAACATAAAAATTGTGTCTCAACTACTCTTATTAATCTATTAAAAAGAATCAACAGCTAGTTTCCAAAAATTCAACGTTATTGTTATGCTGTAAATATTCAAGTTCAATAACAATTTCTCAACGTGGAACGTTTGTTGCCTAACATTTTGAAAATCGCGCTCTCTAGGTCATTCATCCGCCCCGTCGGATGTAAACTTTGGCGCTGCGGTCGCTCGAAATCGAGATCCCAGGCCAACAATCTACACCCTTAACCCGTTTACAGATGACCTAGAAAGTTCAAAACTGGCATCCAGCTAGGTACGTATGTTGTACAAAGGAAAAAAACAAAAAACAGTTAATTTATAAATTTGCAAAATCACACTATAATTATCATAACATTGACCTTGCCTGCCTTTTAAACATTTATGTTTTTACCATTTATTACAAGTATTAACATCATAAAAATACTAACTACGAATGATATGAACATTTGCGACACAGGTTTAGGTATGAAAAAAGTATTCAAGGAGGTCTATAATTATATATTAATCTTACATTCAAGCTAAAAACGAAAAAATATAAAAAAAAACCAGTGCCAGTCATTCCCATCCTTTGTAAACCAAAAAGTGTCAATCAGTAGAACCGCCAAAAAGCGAAACTTTTCCTTTTTGACGGACGTTTTTCCGTTAAGTTCGTTAGTTATTCGACGAAGAAACAAAAGGTTTTTTGAGCTTCCAGTCATCTCTTCACAATATTTTCAGATATGATTGATCCAGACATGACATGATAAAAATATTATAAGTAAATAGCCTTTTGAACAATATAGAGTTCAAATAATATCTTGTTCTTGTTTAATGGCAATGAGCTGCAATAATATGAGTTATTGGTGATAATGTCGAGTTATACTATTAATTATTTACGTCTTTAGTCTTCGTAATTAGTCAGTCGTTAGCATTGATTTGGTGCTGATAGCCAAATCATCTTCCTCTGGGAATTTTGGCAGAATGTGAAAATGCACGCAATTCGCTATTATATCATATTCACTACATTTCAACATTTTATCGACATTATATTACATAAAATTTCAGCAAAATTATTCAATACTAGCAACCCGCCCTCGCTTCACTTCGGTTTCAGTCGCTTTACCCGCGGCGTAGTTCCCGTTCCTGTGGGAATACCGGGATAAAATATAGCCTATGTTACTCCCTGATATTATAGCTTTCCATTGGTGAAAGAATTTTTGAGATCGGTTCGGTGGTTTAAGCGTGAAAGCGTTACAAACAAACAAATAAACAAACAAACATCCTTACTTTCGCAATTATAATATTAGTATGGATAACACCACAGAAAAATTAATAAGTATTAATATTTCTGTGGATAACACTGTAAAACACTAAAATAATAAAAGAAATATAAAAGCGCTACCTACAGGACATTTTGACATTCGCGTCAAAAGTCTCAAATAATATCAATAGAATACTAGAAATTTACTTATATCTTTCAGATTTTTACTAACATGTTTCAGAATAGTTTCAGATATTTTTTCTTCTTTTCAACTTGTTAGATCTTTATGTAGTCCTCGATAGTAAGTGGAAAATTGACCTACTATAACAAGCTGGTCAGACATGCTGGCTGGTGCATAGGGTTTTACTTAGAGTTTCGTTTCTCTTGCAGTGATGTTATTTCCTTACAAATCTTTGACGACATATGCTTAGTTATTTTTTTTTGCTGGCGGCTATGATCACATTTATCTAAGTTGTCTATTATATGATCCTGCAAATTTAAAAAAATAATTTTGGCTACTGATTAGAATTTATTTACCTGATATATGTAAATGAAAATATCTATAAACACTCGCAGTATTTTAACCAACGACAAATCTAAAAGATATTCCAGTAGTTACGTACTATCGTCTCGACCCTTTTACTGAGGTAATCCTGCATAAATTTAAGCACTTATGGAAGGACTATATGCACACACTTTGAAAAGTAAATTCGGCCTGGATTAGGGTTTTGATCTGTGGAATCAGAGAAGGGTCCGATGGGACGAAGAAGGCTTTTAGGGATAATAAGCACGAGTACAGGTAATCGGCCCTAGTCTTTTTTCATGAGAACTGAATGGGATTGGCATTTAAAATTTTACTTTAAATGCGATAATTAAATTCTTGGTTTATGAAATTCATAGCCGTTTTATTTAATTACGAAACTGTAGCTTACTTAGGAAGCTGTACTGCTGGAAGGGGTTTAGCCATCCATCCATAAGGCTATTCATGAGGTAGGTAGGTCTCTTCAAAGAAGGATAATGTTATTTTATTTTAACTTTGGGACTCCGGCTCGCTCACTGAATTAAACATAGTAACAAAATTTGTCCTTTTCTTGACGATTTTTTGTACCTATAAAGTCTATGTACTAGTATCATTCAATTCTAACATTAATTACCGGAGTTAATTAGGCAATACACGAAATTTGCAAATTAAAATTTCTATATATTATTTAGATAAATAAAAACATTCACTTTAGAAGAAAAAAATTAATGCAGACATTCTATTTCATCTCCAAAGCTAATTAAAACAGTAACTTTGAAATAAATTATAAATAAAGTTTACTAAATAACACTAATTAACTTGAATAGGACTATATCATTTGTTTTCAAATAACAAGAGAGTTTGCCTTCTTATTATGTTCAGATACTTTAGAAAGTTGTCGAAGAAGATACTCTGTTAGCCAAATTGATTTATCTTATGAAGGAAATATTTATGTAACGTAATTCTACCGTGAACAAAAACACTGCAAAGAAATCTGCGTGTCTGAGTTATATAAAACAATATATATTAATATGGAAGGTATAAGAAATTCGTGCCTCAGATAGCATTTTAAGTTACATTATATGGTCACTCGAGAATCATTATGAAAATCACAGTTCATATATGTCTCATTGTTGAGCTCGAGTCTCCTTCACACAATAGGTCGGAAATCGACCTATAATGCTGCTGGTTAAACGCGTTGTTATAAGATTTTTTTCAAGATTTCCTTCATTTACATACATGTCATATGCATATTAAATCTCTTGGTCGTGTTTTACGACAGCCACGTAGGGTAGATAGTTGTTGAATCGTACTCTTATTCCGTCGCCACATAAAACAATATATTTATTTTTGTAGGGCAATATTACGTATTTTATTGTTGTGAGAATAATACTGATTGATATTCTGCTACGAACTACTCGATGCTATTATATCATATCCGTCAGCGGTGAGGTTATTTCCGAGTGTCTACCACCACTCATGTTTCCGTCCGTCATCGGAGTCTCTTAAAGCGAATATTGCTCAAGGATTTATTGAAGTCCGCGTTATAATATCTGTTTATCTAAACAAAGCTTAATAGTTTTATTAATAGGGATTAAAATTGAATGTATAAAGGCTTGCTAAGCGTGGCGATTGTACCATTTATCCTTCATTCATAGGAAGGCATATGTCCCATGAAAGGTGTCGATAAGGTGATGGAACCATAGATAGAAGTTACTGGGTATTAGACATCGTTGTTTTAGCTAGTTATAAACTGCTAAGAAAAGGATGGACCGTGTGGGAGGTTTTAGTTAAGAAATATTTAAATATTTAACTGAATTTGTAAGTGATGGATTCTCAAAAAATGTTTCTTTGAGGTAGACAGTTTTTGGTAAAAGGCAAAACGCCGTGTTTATCATGGCCATATTTTTTATGTCAAAACGGGGCGTTTGCATACGTGACCATATTTTTTTATGTCAAAACGGGACACTTGTAGAAATAGGCGAAAATGTGAATTTAAAAACTAAATGAAAACAAGAACAGATGAAAAATGTATCGAATACGTCTGTATCAGTATAACAAATCCTCATTTAGTCTGTTTCCAAAAACCGTACATTTTTGTATCAATTGGTTATTGACAACGAGACAGAGGGCCTGACAACGGCCCTGTCCCGTGAAAAACAAAATTTATGGTTACATAATGTATGCCCTGATCTTTCTTCATTTGTACTCTAAAGAAAAAACGTGGATGCCACATAAACCTATTGGATAATTAACAAATAGTGCCCAAAGAAGCGAAAGAAAATATAAAAGAAAATAAGAACATATTTGGTGTTGTTTTTTATTAATTAAAATTACCAATTCTGCACTTTAGACACAAATCTACTACGGATAAATAAAGGCGATTTAAAAGGCTGATTTCACAAGAGAGCAATTTGAAAATGTTGCAAACTTTTTGTTTCAGTGTTTCTTTTTTGTAAGGACATAATTTACCTGCCTAATATTTAGACGTAACACTGCTTTGATTAAATAAAGACATTACCTACAAAACGCTAGTCACAAGTGAGCCGTTTCAAACGACAGCTATTTATTTGTTTAAGTATGTGAATAAATATGAATAATGTTTCTAAATTATATAGTATTTGTAAGTTTGTAACTCTAAATTATTAAGGATAGAATATATAAAAGCTAACTCCACCGGCACACCGTTTTAAAATGTAATAAAACATTTCTTTTATTAACCTTTTTGTTGTCTTTTTATTATCCTTGTATTTCTGTGTAAGAGGAACATGGTTCTACTATTTTTATCCTATCAATTTAAATCTTTATCAGTTTATTTGGAATTTGCTTTCCCCTTAGCTGACTCTTACGACTGCCGCAAAATGGTGATACATTAGGGTAATACCGGGATCGATGCCGCAGCAGGATAGACGCCTCATTTTCAAAAAACCTACCTTCCCAAACTTGCGACTAAGATTTAATGGTATAAGTAGAAGCCATAGTCCCCCCGCACATTATGCTCGTGTGTGTAGTTATCTCCGTGAAGAACTCCAAAGACACGTCAAAACTTTGAAGGGTAGTATTTTATCGTTATGTAACTTTATAAGTAGTAATAAATTTAATATATTTTTATTACGTCAATATATTGATTCATTAAGTGTGCATCTAGATGTAAATAGATGCTACTTTATTTTTAATTTATTTAAAAAAATACTTGGGCATCGATCCCTATTAAAAAGGATAGTTGTCCTGATTTTTTGAGGTATAGATGCCCTTAGGGGCATTAGGGGCATCTATCCCTCCGTACACAATATATACCCATATGTGGGGCCAGTATATATTTTTGAAAGATTTTAGTGTCCTGTTTTATCTTTTAGGTATTTACGTATATTTATAATTGAACTTTTCACTGATTGTAGCAGAACTATGCCACGAAACTACAAAAGAAAGTAAGGAGTGCGAGCTGAGGTGGTCGCCGCCTTCGGCAAGGCCGTCATCTTGCGGAAGGAGGCGGCGGAGCGCGCGCGGGAGGAACGCCTTCACGACGACACGGCCCGACGCCGGTGACTCGAGCGGCACAGGCGCGAATACCTGCGCCCGAAGCCGCCCTAGCCGAGGCCGCGGCTGACCGGACCGGGGATTTTAATCCGTCACCCGCAGAGAGGCTGACCGCGTGACGGCGACCGATATCCCGGGTCAAGGACGTCAAGAGGTCAGGGTATCCGAAAGAGTATTACGTCGGGTCGACCACTGAGATCAAGGAACTCGGCACTGGTGACCGGAAGGAACCGACATGATTATTTGTGTCATATTAGTATTATTTTATAATGCTAACAATTAAAAGATTTAAGAAAAGTGCATAATATTTTTTGTAATTAGTTAATTAATTATTAATTTTTTTAATATTTCTTGGAGAAAATTGGTGTTTTTCATATGAAGGGCATGTATCCCGCACTGTAGGCATCTATCCTCTTCATTATTTCCGTGGTGGGACAACTATCCATACAAGTATGCAGCTATCCTCAAAAAAGGGGTCCACAAAAAGCTATATTTTGCAAAATCTATAATTGATAGGTCAGAAATAACATTTCAAAACAAATTATTAAGCTATCTACATGCATAGAAATTATTCATATAAAATTAACATTTTAAAGCTTTTCCAAAAAGTGGGGCATCTATCCCGGTTTTAACCTATTAGTACCTTATAGCAACAATCTGTATAGATTCTTACGAGTTCAAATACTTACACCACACTCCACATCATACTTCATATACGTTCCACTCGAACTACAGCTCAAATTCTACAGCTTCTGTATAATAGGAGGATAATTGACCTTCTATACCACGCTGGTCAAACGGGCTGGTATAGGATTTTTAACCCTATACCAATAGGGTTTTATTTCGAGTTCTCTTTCTCTTGCATAGATTTTGTATGCCTTTTCCATCCCTTTGTCGTCTTTTTACGACACTCACGGACAAGAGATTGAATTATATTCTTACTCCGTCACCACACTTAATTATTTACTTTTCAAATATTTATTTTCTATATTTATTAAGCTGGTATTGTATTTTAGTTGTAAAATAAATAAAATTAAAAAAAAGAAAAGCAGTCCACTGAATGCATTCACACTACTTGAATTTTGAAAGTCACACCTCTATTACACATTACATACCTTTCAGACAATAAGACTCTATATAATAAAAAAAAGGTTGGATTCAAATTAGTCTTTAGGTGATAGGGTAAGTCAAAGTTAAAATTTGTATTAGATTTTTACTTCACCTCTCTGCTTTCAAAGATTAGCTTATTTGTAGACTTTTGACGCGAATGTCAAAATGTCATGTAGCGCTTTTATATTCTTTTCATTATTTTAGTGTTTTAAAGTGTTATATTCTATAATTTTGCTGATATTTTATGTAATATAATGCAGATAAAATTCTGAAATGTAGTGAAAATGATATAATAGTGAATGAGTGAGTGAGTGAAAATGCACGTAGCATTTTGACATTCTGACCAAATTTCCTGAGACGCATGACTTGTATCAGCACCAAGTCATGCTAACGACTGACTGAAAGACTAAGACTAAAGAACACGTCTTTACTCTTAGTACTATACTCGACATTGGCACCAATAGCTCATATTATTGTAGCTCATTGCCATTAACTAAGAAGAAGAAGAAGCTTATTTGTATAACATTTACCTTTGAAAAAATAACAAACTTTCAGTTGTTATGTCTCCAAAAATAAAAACTTTTAAGAGACCGTTGTAATAAAAATACAGCTCGCGGAGTGTTTGTAATTTTTTTTCAAGCAATAACAAACATAACGTTGTACTTAAGATTTTTACTTGTACATCAGAGTTTTAGTACGTTACGTTAAAAATTGCTCCTTTTCCTCGGTTGTTTATTTGAAGAATAAGGTACGAGAGTATTTTGAGACTATTATTACAGGTATTTAATTTTAGTTTTTACTATCCCAACGTGACGAATACATTTTAAATAAAACTACTTTACGGATTTTATCGCGTTTGTATTTGATTTTTGATTACCCGACGTTTCGAACACTTTGCAGCGTTCATGGTCACGGGCGGACTGTGTATGTCGATAAAATCCGTAAAGTAGTTTTATTTAAAATATGTAATAGGTACGTAAACATCAGAAATCGTTACGAATACATTTCAACATTTATATTTTCACTAACAATCCGTCATCGCTTCGCTGCGGTTTCAGTCGCCTTACCCGCTTAGTTTCCCGTTCCCGCGGGAATACCGGGATAAAATATAGCCTATGTTACTCCCTGATATTATAGCTTTCCAATGGTGAAAGAATTTATGAAATCGGTTCTGTGGTTTAAGCGTGAAAGCGTAACAAACAAACTTACTTTCACATTTATAATATTAGCAAGGATTTAATACTACTGTTAGTTCATATTACTCGCGTAAATATGATCAGCATTATCCTACTCATATCCCAATTACTCGGGTTCAACTAAATATCTACTCTTACTTCATAGTAGGTATATATTACAATAGTTTTGACAATAATTCAATGACTGTCCGCTTATCTGACGTCAACCCTCCTTGGGAATGTAATTGTTGACCATATGGCGCATTAGATGAAGTTAGTCCAGATTGATATAAAGCGCTTAATCGGCCCTTATGATACCCACGAGTAATGCAAGAGTTGTTAGTATTTTTAGCCGCTACAAAGCCACTTATAGCGTACAACGTTAGAGAGTATTTCATTTCTTTCTCTGATAGTTTCACACACATTTTCAATTAGTAATTCTCTAGTAACTCCTACATGAGTTGTTTTTCCTTTATCCTTGATAAGGCCTCTGAATCGTCGCATATACCGTATATAATGCTTAGTTAATAAACATATGTCCAACGCAAAAAAAAATCTACAAAGCGATTGGTAATTTATTAGATGAATGCGTCAGAATATCAGCAGTGTAGTATCATATTTACTGTACCATAAGCTGAGATGGGCACCATATTTTGGCCTCACATATTTCACTCCTTGTTTTTAGTTAGTAGTTCTTATTTCTTTCGTTGTTGTCTATATTGTGTGAGGTTTACAAAATAAAATTTCTTTCTTTCAAGATGTCAGATGCCTCTCTTTCCCTATATTCTAAGTAGTTGTAGCGGAAATGACACAATTTTTGTTTTCCAACCGAGCAACTTAGTATTTTAAATTTATATTTGACTAGCAATCCGTCCTCGCTTCGCTTCGGTTTCAGTCGCCTTATCTGCGTAGTTCCCGTTTCCGTGGGAATATCGGGATAAAATATAGCCTACGTTACTCCCTGACATTATAGCTTTCCAATGGTGAAAGAATTTTTGAAATCGGTTCGGTGGTTTAAGCGTGAAAGCATAACAAACAAACAAACAAACTTACTTTCACATTTATAATATTAGTAAGGAAGTAAGGATAATTCATCATCATCACCATCATCCTGCTCTTGTCCCAATTACTTAGGTTTGACTCAATATATACTCTTCTTCCCTAGTACATATTGTAGAAGTTATTGGCAATAGTTTTATGGCTGTCCGCCTGTCTGATTTAACATCCCCTCATCTCCCAGAAATATTAATACTTTAGAAAGGCACATGGTCTGATTTTGTTCTATAACCAGTGTCATCACATCTCCTTCTGCCGCTAATTTTAACACATACATAAGGTTTACGAGTATGCTTACAACAATTTCACACACTAACATAACTTATTAATTTTTCTGTGCTCCACGGGAATGTTTTGTTGATTAAACGATATCAGATGGAATTGGCCTAGGTCTAAGGCTTTTACGACACCCACGAGCAAAGCAATTGATTTTATGCCAATTATAGTTTATTACAGTGAAGAACATTAATTGTTACGTGTTCCTATATTTAGCCAACGTTCTAAAAATGACAAAAGCGAACTTAAGATGTTCACGGGGTTTTATTGCATGAATCAACGTCAATGGATCATTTAAGAAGGCAAAATTGCGGAGTGCTATTAAATGAGAGTGTGGAAATGGGAGATTAGGGCGGAAATGTACCCTTTTCAGTTTTCTAATGTAGTTCCCGAATCAAGTAAAATTTTGATATAAATACAGGCTACTTATGGAAAAATAAATGTTCTATCAAATTAGTTTATTTCCAA
The DNA here is from genome assembly GCA_032191425.1 of Lymantria dispar. NCBI lineage: Eukaryota > Metazoa > Arthropoda > Insecta > Lepidoptera > Erebidae > Lymantria > Lymantria dispar. Next base: position 20,224,793 of record CM063452.1, on the reverse strand, counting down.
AACTTCAAAGCATTTTCGAATATAAAAAAGGTGTGTTCGAACGACGATATTCTTGGTAAATTTGTAATCGTTTTTGTATTATTTATCGTTGCAGCAAAGTTAATTTTGTCTACTTTTTTCTATGAGGCAATACCTATATCAATCTCTAACTTAAATTATATAAGACATCCAACATATCATTGTTATTACAGAGGTTTATATCTATCAGCTACAAAATTAGTCATTAAATTTTGACCCACATTTTGATAGAAATTTATTGGCAGTACAAAAACAAAATTATTCTGTATGAAAAAATTATATTGTTTTTGGTCAGTAGTTATTAAACATAAAATATGTAGCAATTATTGTATTATGGAAATTTATTAATTTAACCTAACAAAGCATGAATGCTGAAAAATGTTCAAAACGTTGGGAAACAAAAATCAAATACAAACGCGAAAGAAGTCGTAAAAATTGTTTTCTTTATAATGTGTAATGCTTCCGTAAACATCAGAAATCTCATATAAAATAAATAAAAGGTATTTTTTTTTTTAAGTTAAACGGTTTTATTGTAAACGGACAGATATTAAATTCAATTGAATTGATAAATTATGTATGATGGCGGAGTAAGAATACAATTCACCATATCCTATCATGCCCGTGGAATTCGACCTGACTAAAGGTATATAATATATGGAAGACCTCTATGCACGAGCAAGTAAACTCGAAATAAAATCCAATACCAATCCATCTGACCAGCGTAAGTAGGTCAATTTCCCTCTTATTGTGGAGGAGCTTCCATCTGGGGATGCTCGATGAACATCGATGTTCGATGATCATCGATGCGGTACCCCCGCGTACAGTCGTCGACATGCCGCGCTCGGTCCGCCCACATTCGGCATAAGCCATGATAGGGCGGACGCCACGCCGACGAGCCGCGGAACGAGCTGCGTCAACGCACTGCGGATGCGGCCAGCCTCGGCGTCCACCCCGTCTAACTGGTTGGCAGAGGACAGCCACGAGTGAACGATTGCTGCCTCCGCCAGCAGGGCCCGATCCAAACGACCCACAGCCCATCGCGGGAACGCGAGACGTCCGTCCGCCCTGTGAGCCCTGCCGGCCGTCAGGAGGGTCCAAGAGACCTCCATCCGGATATACCGGTGGTCCGACAAGGTCTCAACCTCCTCCGCGACGCACCAGCTCCTCACGCGTGCGGCGACCTCAGGGCTAGCGAACGAAAGGTCCACTATCGACCCGCCCTGCTGCCGCACGCACGTATGCACCGAGCCTCTGTTCAGCAAACAGAGGTCTAGTGCTGCCACCCACTCCTCGACCGCCCGTACTCGGTCATCCGTCTCGGGCGACCCCCACGCCATGGACTTGGCGTTGAAGTCCCCTGAATAAATATTTGTGCTGTGCGTGAATCGAACAAGAATACTTGAGTGATAATATATTGTAAATAAATTACTCAACCTCTCTTCAGTTGGGTGCAGTATAGAATAATATTATAATGATACTTTTTGACTACATATTACGTATTAAGTAGGTAGTTACTTGAACTTTAGCATAACTTTGTGTAAATCAGGCTTTAGTTTAATTTCAAGCGCTTTACTTGTCAAAAAGTTTTAAAATTATGATCGTTTGAGTAGGGACCCCTCTTTAAGAATTAATATTATCATAGACAGTAAAATTACAAATTCAAATTTTAACGCAATGAAAAGATTACTTTGAGATCCGTTTTGAGTAAACATAGCAATTTTGTGATAACTTTAAATATTAAGTTACAAGGAGTTTAATATTTGTATTTAGTATAAGTAGCGGATGCCCGTACCGTATCGAGTATATGAACTCTGAACGATTCACAAATGATTCTTCTGAGCCTCGTTCTAACTGTTTGTGTCAAATATATTTATTTGTACCCGACTATGGAGGGTTATAATTTTAACAGGCTATGCATGTATGTTCATCTTTTCCTCATAGCTCCTCAACTGCTTATTAGACCTGGACAAATGAAGTATCATTAGAAGCATCTTGATCGTCTTCTATACTGGGTGTGTCGTAAATAGTGGTCCACCGTTAAGGATTCGATAAACCAGATAATTTACTATAACAAATTCCATTTTTAACCATTTTTAGCCGAGGGTTCCGTAAATATTAATTTTTAGTTATTTATTTACCAAATTTCTACCTCTTGTAACAAATTTGGTTGTAGTTTTATCAAAAACCATTATATTTTCATTTTGATTACTGTTAATTACTGCTGAATACAAGAGCTATCGTTTATTAACATGTTATTTAATGTAGATTTAGATCTTCTGCAAAAAAAAATGATTGTACTCGAATTTTAACGGATTTTTTTAACATATCATGCTAATTCAAAAGCGATTTATGTAAAAAAAATGTACTACACTGTCAGTGCCCATTAATTTAATAATATGCCTATTTAATACCAATTTCAAAATGGTATCATAATACCAGATCCCTATAAAAAACAGCAAGATATCTAATTTTAATTGAAGAAAGTAAGATTTTCATTAAAATTAATTTTAAAATTTATTGCTATAATACTTACGATTTTTGTAAAAAAAAAAACTTTACTATCAGTGCCTACTTATTTAATTATATTCCTACTTAATACCGATTCTAAAAGGTTTACTATGACGCTTAGGTCCAATACTATGGCCACCGCGCTCGCCAGACTTAAATCCCCTGGATTTTTTTTACTGGGGTTGCCTGAAAGAACAAAGAAGAAATAACGTCCATTGATCACTTGAGGACTAGCATACACACAGCAGCTAGAAAAATAAACGAGAGTGGGTTTGCTCGGCGACTTAAACGGTCGTTTATTCGACGTTGCAGAGCATGCATAGCTGCAAATGGGGGCCATTTCGAGCACTTGGTGTAATTTAAATGTTAAAGAATAACAATAAATGATGTATGATGATGTATGACTTGTTTTTTTTCAATGCCTTGTTGTAATTTACAAGTTAGGTCTAGATCACTTTGCAACAATAGTAAAAAGTTGTCTTTTATAGTCGTTTTTAACTAAAATTTCATTACTTGTTTTATTAATGGGATAGTAAACCTTTTAGAATCGGTATTAAGTAGGAATATAATTAAATAAGTAGGCACTGATAGTAAAGTTTTTTTTTTTACAAAAATCGTAAGTATTATAGCAATAAATTTTAAAATTAATTTTAATGAAAATCTTACTTTCTTCAATTAAAATTAGATATCTTGCTGTTTTTTATAGGGATCTGGTATTATGATACCATTTTGAAATTGGTATTAAATAGGCATATTATTAAATTAATGGGCACTGACAGTGTAGTACATTTTTTTTACATAAATCGCTTTTGAATTAGCATGATATGTTAAAAAAATCCGTTAAAATTCGAGTACAATCATTTTTTTTTGCAGAAGATCTAAATCTTCATTAAATAACATGTTAATAAACGATAGCTCTTGTATTCAGCAGTAATTAACAGTAATCAAAATGAAAATATAATGGTTTTTGATAAAACTACAACCAAATTTGTTACAAGATGTAGAAATTTGGTAAATAAATAACTAAAAATTAATATTTACGGAACCCTCGGCTAAAAATGGTTAAAAATGGAATTTGTTATAGTAAATTATCTGGTTTATCGAATCCTTAACGGTGGACCACTATTTACGACACACCCTGTATATGATGATATATGTGTCACTAAATCTATTATGGCGCCCTCTAGCGGTCATAAAGTAGTGTGTTAAAAAATAAATTTGAGATAAATCTGCCGTGTTTGGTATCATTGGAATTGGAGCATCCGATAACTCGTTTTTTTTTCGTAGTTGGGTTTTAGTTTTTTTTTATCTTGTAGCCACAGTTTTTACTTTTGTCTTGTAGCTTTTGTAGCCACAGTCCAATAAACACATTGTCTATTCATTCACAACTCCTCGCTCTTCCTTTCTCTATATCATTATCACCCTACTCTAATTACCTGGGGTCGACTGGACATATATTCTTCTTTTAGTTTTATGACTGGCTGTCTGTTTGATGTTAACCCGCCTTGGGAGTGTAATTCTTGATTAGACTGGATCAGATGGAGTTGGCCCTGTCTAGGTAAAGCTCTTTGTCATCTTTTACGACACCCAAAAGCAATTTAAGGGTTGGTAGTATTCGTAGCCGCCATTATATAGGAACTCAATTGTTCTTCCTTTCTATTGGGCAAAAGCGGTTGGAGCTATCGCTTACGTTGGCGTTTGATATACGCTACGGTAAGTATATCTCCATCTTTCCGTGTGATGACAGAGTAAGAATACAATTCACTACTCCCTATTTTGCCCGGTGATGTCGTAAAAGACGATTATGGGATATAGTATGCACATAACATCTGTGCAAGAGAAGGAAAACTCGAAATGAAACCCTATACCAACATGTCTGACCAGTATAGTAGGTCAAATTCCCTCCTATTTTGGCGGAAGCCCGAGTCCAACGGTGGGGGTATGTGGTAAATGCTGAAGCACGTCTCCTATCACGATAGGAGATCGAACTCAGAGACTTAGATGGGAAGTGAAAAATAGATATTGTCGTGTGTAAGAAGATACCGCAGAAGCAGCCTATGTGAATCTAATTTCCTTTCTTCGTATAGTCATCATCATAATCTCAACCCATATACGTCCCACTGTTGGGCTCGGGCATCCTCCATTATGGGAGGGAAGTTAAACAACCCCGCTGATCAGACGTGTTGACATAGGGTTTTGTTTCGAGTTTTCCTTCTCTTCTATAGATTTTTATGAGCATATTATATCACTTAGTTGCCCTTTAGGATACCCAAGAAAGGGGGTGGTGAATTGTATTCTTATTCCGTCACCACACAGACATCTTCGTATAGTAACTTATGTCTATAAATTAGTGTTAAACGTGAAAGAAAGAGCGATTTAATCTCAAGGTTAAGGTTAAGGATATAATCATTGCAAACAAGATTCCATGGATGGAAAAGAAGAACCTAATAAGAACGTTAAGAGGCATTTTTTTGATTTGCGATTGTAATGTGTATTTAATGGAATTGTATGAGCCTGTATTTGTTTTCTAACTTTTCTAATGTCACTGAAACATTATCGGTACTGTCGAGTATCTCCCGTGTATTTGTAATATTTTTTTTTGAGGTGGGCTACGGTCAACACACCCGCCGCCCGGTTCCGTCCCGGGCGACAGAGGGGCGGCGCGCGCCCCCTAACCCACCCATATAGCACGTCGCCTTCGTCGTTAGGTCGACCACCGGAGCAGAGTTCCTTGACTTCAGTGGTCGGTCCGACGGAATAGCCCGAGGGAGTACTTCTCCCATCGACGTCCCAACGGGACGCCGATCGCCGTCGCAAGGCTAACCTCTCCGCGGGTGCCGGATTAAATCTCCGGTCTGGACACCCGGTGTATTTGTAATATTTACGTAAAAATCGGCAATTGTAATGGTGATTGTAATAACTAAATTAAATTCAAGATAATATAATGACTTTCGATTTGAGCCAGGTGGTAGTCGGAATCATTCCGGATTTCGCAATGTTAATAATGTAGAATTTAGGAATTGAAATATGTGACTACGTGACTATTTCATGAGTCTGAGCAATCGTGCCTATCACAGAAGAGACTCATGTAACATACTGCAAGTAATATACTATATGAAGATAAGGTACTGTTGTATAAATAATAATAGATATATACAGTATCTTTTATTATTTATGGATATATATTTTTAAAATCATAAATAAACATTCGATTTATGTAGTAATGGATCTAGAATAAATGTCTAAGATCCTTTAGAATCACTTGTAAAAAAATCACAAAACGAAAACCAAGAAAAGGCAGCAGCACTTTCCTGATATAATTTTACTGTCTACACAGATGGCGTAGTAGTTAAGATAGAGACCGATCTACCATGCCAGTGTCATGGGTTTGAATCCCACGCAGTATAACACTCTGTGCGATCCACAAATTGTGTTTCCGAGTCTGGATGTAATTTTTGTCCGTTAATTATATGTTTGTAAAGTCCCCCGCAACACAAGGATTATTTCCATGTTGCAGGATTAGGTCCATTCTTAATAAAATATATAACTCTTACTGCAATGATCGGCCCTTGGGCTCACTATGGCGGTTATGATATTGCCCCCTTTTAGTGAGGTCTTAGACCTCGTGAAAAGGGGGCGATACCTGAACTTTCATTTATACTTATGCCACATTAAAAATTATTTTAAGTAGAAACGAAACCCGCCTTCTAAAAACATCGGGAACCTAAATAGTGAAAAATAATATTTTTGAAGTTGGTGCCTTTTTTTTTTTTTTTTTTTTTTTTTTTATGGGTGGGCTATGGTAAGCGCACGCGCGGTCCAGTCCGTCCGGGGCGATGAAAGGATGGCGCGCGGGCCCATAACCCACCCGTACCCACGTCACCTCGTTGTTGGGCCGACCACCGGAGCAGATGTGACTTGTCGTCAGTGGTCGGCCCGACGGAATACCCTTTCGGGTACCCTCACCTCTCGACGTCCTGGGACATCGGTCGCCGTCGCGCTGTTAGCCTCTCCGCGGGTGACGGACAATTCCCCGGTCCGATCACCCGCGGCCTCGGCTAGGGCGGCATTAGGCGCAGATACTCGCGCCTGCGCCGCCCGAGTCGCCGGCGGCAGAACGTGTCGCCGAATAGGAGCTCTACTCGCACACGATCCGCCGCCTCCTTCCGTGAGATTACGGCCTCACAGAAGGCGGCGACCGCGTCCCAGTTCCTGACGCTGACGAGCATCTCCCTGGCGATGGTTGACAGCGCCAGGTCGGCACCGATAATTGCGACGAGTTCACGGCGATCTCCCTCCCATGCAGCACACTCCTCGAGCGTGTGCTGCGCCGTGTCCTCGTCGCAACTGCAGTGGTGGCAGGACGGTGTGCTCTCCCTCCTGACAATCTTGTGCAGGTACTTCCCGAAGCAACCGTGCCCCGTCAGCACCTGCACCAGTCGGAAAGAAAGCACCCCGTGCGTCCGCTCCAACCACTCCATCAGCACCGGCCGGAGGGCCTCAACGGTCCTGACACCGTACCGAGGACTCTTCAGCCGGACTGCCCAACGGGCAATGATTTCTCGGCGGGCGTCGACCCGCCAGGCGGTGATCTCTCTGATGGAGACCATGCCGCCGCGGGCGCGCGTCTCCGACACCCGCCGATAAATGTCGGCGAGCATCTCCGCCTCCAGGTCCCACGGGGGAGTTCCGGCCAGGAGGCACGCTGCCTCCGTCGCCACCGTGCGGTAACCTCGTATGGCCCTGATTGCCATGACCCTCTGTGGTCGCCACAGGAGGGCCCTAAGACGAACGGTCAGGGACCCCGCCCACACCGGTGCGCCGTACAGGGCCATCGACCGGATCACCCCCACGTACAGCTGTCGGCACGTAGCGCTGGGTCCGCCCACATTCGGCATCAGCCGCGAAAGGGCGGACGCCGCGCCGACAAGCCGGGGAACAAGTCGATGGAGATGCTCCCGGAACCAAAAATGCCCGTCGAGCACCAGGCCCAAGTACTTCATGTGGGCCTAGATGCTGATGGTGACCAACTTCACGGTGATCGAAGCGCCGGCGGAAGGCCCGGCGGTACGGAGGCCATGGAACAAGAGGGCCTCCGTCTTTTCCAGGGCTACCCTCAACCCCAGCGCTTCAATCCGCCTGACAATCTCCTCGGTGCCGAGAGTTGCCAGGCGTGCCGCCTCCTCTAGCGTCCCACCCCGGGCTGTGACGAGTGTATCGTCGGCGTAGCAAATTACGCCCAGCCCGGGTGGGAGGCTTCCTCTCAACGCCCAGTCGTAACCGATGTTCCACAGGGTCGGACCCAGAACCGACCCCTGTGGGACACCGCATGTCATGGGCGTTCGCACAACGTCCCCTACTCGGTCAACGTAGAGGACGCTGCGCCCCTCCAAGTAGTCTGCCACCAGCCGCCTGAGGTACACGGGCACCCCGTGATATCTCAGCCCCTCCCTGATGCAGCTGAATGGCAGACTGTTGAAGGCGTTGGCGATGTCCAGGGACACCGCCAACAGGACTCCTCCGCCGGTGACGGCCTCCGCTACCACGGCCTTGCCCGCATCATCGAGCAGCACGATGGGCCTGTAGGCCGAGGCCGACTCGGGAGACCGTCCCGGCTTCGGCAGGAGAACCAGCCTCCCCTCTTTCCAGCATCCAGGGAACTGCCCGGACGTCAAACAGGCGTCGAACAGTCCCCTGAGGCGTGGTCCCAGGTGCTCGAGGACCAGGGCCAGCGCACGGTTCGGAATACCATCGGGCCCCGGGGCGGTGGATTTCACTCGCATACGCGCCACTGCCGCCCCCATTTCCGGCTCCGTGATGGGCGGAGCACTTTCATCTTCGGCCTCCCGGTCACTGTCCGGCGAAGCCATGACCGGGGGCGTGTGTTCCGCCCGCCGTGGAAAGAGGTCCTCGACAACTCTGGTGAGTAGGCTGGGCTGGAGAGTCTCGGTGAGGGGGGGGCCCCGCCCGCGGAGCTTGTTCAACGCCGCGAGATAGGGGCGACCCCAGGGGTCACGCTCGAGACTGTCCAGCATCTCCTGCCGACTAACGTCCTTGGCGATACGGACGGCCAGCCTGAAGGCAGACCGCGCACTGCGGTAAGCCTCGTACAGCTGGCCCTCCCGCTCAGCGTCGCGGTGACGCGCTCGGCTGCGGGTGTAGGCCCTCCGGGCACGTATGCACGCGGCCCGAAGGTCTGCCAATTCTCGGGACCACCAGGGGACCGCACTCTTCGGGGGCAGACGCCGCACACGGGGCATGACCGCATCGCAGATCTGCGTTAACGCACAGCGAATGCGGCCAGCCTCGGCATCAACCCCGTCCACCTGGGGCGGTGAGGACAGCCACGACTGAACGATGGCTGCCTCCGCCAACAGGTCCCGATCCAATCGACCCACAGCCCACCGCGGAAACGCGGGAGCTCCGTCCGCCGTGTGACCCCTGCTGGGCTGCAGGAGGGTCCGGGAGACCTCTATCCGGATGTATCGGTGGTCAGATAGGGTCTCAACCTCCTCCTTAACGCACCAGCTCCTCACACGTGCTGCGACATTAGGGCTAGCGAACGACAAGTCCACTATCGACCCGCCCTGCTGCCGTACGCACGTTTGCACCGAGCCCCTGTTCAGCAAACAGAGGCCCAGTGCCGCCGCCCACTCTTCGACCGCCCGCCCGCGGTCATTCGTCCTGGGGGACCCCCACGCCGTGGACTTGGCGTTGTAGTCCCCCAGAACGAAGATTTGGCGCGGTGCCAGTCGCCGTATCGAGGGAAGTTGGTGCCTTAGGTAGAAGTTTGTATAAGTTAAGTAGTTGTTTGTAGGAAGCAGCAACTTCAAAAGGTAATGAAACAAAACCTATGCCCACCCATTTCACTAACGATATGATAATTCTTCTGCCATTGTGGACGATGCGACGAGCGACATAATGAAACGTCTCTAAACTGAGAAGAAGATGAATTATATTTGTCTAAACGCAAACATTAATTTTAGGCTTTCATCGAATAACTATCGAGAAGATCAAATAAGTGCTTTACCTTATAGCTTTTCTCGGATGGTAAAAAAGTGGTGACGGAGTAAGAATACGATTCACAACTCCCTATCTTGCTCGTGGATGTCGTAAAAGACGACTAAGGGATATAATATGCACGTAATATCTGTGCCAGAGAAGGCAACCTTGAAATTATAATACCAATATGTCTGACCAGCATGGTATAGTAGGTCAAATTCCCTCCTATTGTGGGGGCAGGCCCGAGCCCAACAGTGGGAAATATGTGGGCTGCGATGAATGTGTAGGAAGAGGAAATCACAAAAACAAAATCAGCCTGCAAGGGTAATATTAGCAAACGAGAGCCGGATAAAAGTAACTATGTAAATTTTTCGTTATTAAGTAAAAAAATACACGGTACAAAATTAAATTTAATGGGGAATGTTACATGGCAATACTGGCAGTTTGGAATATTCATAGAGAACAGATGTTACAGGCATAAGTGTGAAATTGGTAGGCATAAAACTAGAACACCGACATATGCAATAGAGCTGAATAATTTGGGTACAATTTAAAATCATATGGAAGTGTGTTTCGAATACCTTTATTAACTTTTTTTAGCTGACATTTCGTTTGAGCTTCTTGTCTATCTAACTGTTATATTCACAGTTCTAGTCTGTCGACGATAGGAAGATGGTTTTTGAGATTCCTCGCTTTTTTTTATAATGCATGTATATTAATATAATAATTTGTGATAACTTTTCAGCAGATAGTGTCGGACTTTATCGATCTGATTGGGTGAAAAGACGCCAAGAGCCAATATAAATACAACTTTTAGTATGAGACCATTTTTATATTAAATTAATATGAAATAGCGATATCTTTATCTAAAATGAGCCATTATAAATAAAACTATTTTTACGGATTTTATAGCGTTTTTGATTTTTAATAGTCTGCCGATTCAAAAACTTCTCAGCGTTTATGATCTCAAGCGGACTAAGATGTTTTACGCCTAACAAGTCATCATTATTACAGAGATTTTATTTTAAGTAAGCGACTACAAAGATTTCATTAAATGAAATCTATAAGTAACATATTTATGTAATATACATATATTTATTTAATACTATATATACTATACTACTATATACTAGAAGCCAATCGGACTATGATATATTTTCTATGTTCCGGGGTCGGTTTAGAAGGCAGTTTTTGAAATATTATAAAAATATGTGAAGTCAGTGGAAGATAGTATTTCTAATAATTCTAAGTATTTTTGGATTTACATACAAAACCGTAAAAATCAGTCTGGTATTCCAATTAACGTAAAATATAATGGCACTGAAGCGAATAGTTCAGCGGGTATCTGTGAACTTTTTTCTTCCTTTTTTCATTCGGTTTTCCAGCCTTCTGAGGTTACAGAAAATTTTAGTATAGACGATTTGACCGATATAGATAAAGAAATATCTAATCATACAATCATTAGCGATATACATAATTACATTGGAAGCAAATGTATTGAAAGTACCCAAAGTTCTTGATTTGGCCAAGAGTGCAGGGCCTGACAATATTTTCCCAATATTTCTAAACTGCTAGATCGATCCATAAGCCATTAGCTTTTTTATATAACAAATGCTTATTAGAGGGCGTATGTCCTTTAATATGGAAATCCGTTCGAATAACGCCTATACACAAGGCAGGTACTAAACATGACGTAACTAACTATCGCCCGATCTCATTTCTACCAACATTAGCTAAGCTTTTAGAGAGACTAGTGCATAATAACATCTACCGCCTTTTACACAGGATTATTCTACAACAATAGCATGGTTTTGTACGTAAACGTTCTACGATTACTAATCTTATGGTCTACACTTCTGAGTTATTTGACAACCTAGATGCTAATAAGCAAACAGATAATATCTACACTGACTTTCAGAAAGCCTTTGACCGAATAGATCATAGAATTTTACTAGGAAAACTCGCGTTCAACGGCTTTCGCGATAACCTATGGAGGTGGTGTAAGTCTTATATCACGAATAGAACTCAAAAGGTAATATTGAAAGGATATGAATCGAACGCGGGCGTCATAATATCAGGCGTTCCACAGAGATCTATTCTTGGTCCCCTGCTGTTTCTCCTGTTTATGAATGACATACAATACTGCTTTAAACACTGCAAGTTGCCGTATACAACAGCAGATGATCCTTAAAATTTATAGAACTATTGAGATTTAGATATATTCACTATTTACTGCAACGCCAATAAAATGCAACTGAGTCTTGATAAATGTAAGGTTATTACATTTACTAGAAAACGTTCGTGTATTACAAATACTTATACACTAGGTGGTCGTTGCCTTAACAGAGTGCAGACTATTCGTGATCTTGGAGTCACATTAGATGCAAAACTGACATTAGATGCACATGTTGATATTTTTTGTAGTAAGGCTTATAAAATGTATGGCCTTGTTTTACGAGCAAGCAATAATTTCCAACGGTCACAAACATACTTGCATCTTTATAAATTCTTGATTTGCTCACAGATGGAATATGCTGTATCCATCTGGGACCCATTTTACGCGAAATACTCTAATTCTCTTGAACGCGTGCAAAAAAAATTTTCTTCGCTGTGTACATTAGGAGTGCAGTTTTGCTTATTTGTCTTACCCCATTCTTTTACAAAAATATAATATTTTAGACCTTAAATCCAGGAGAATACAGATGCAAGCAATGTATATTTACGATATCTGTCATAAAAAGTACGACTGTCCTGATATTGTGAAGTAAATTTTCTATAACGTCCCGATCAGATCGTACACTCAAAACTGCCATACGAGGCAACCCTTCGCCATACGTACCTCACGTACCAATGCAGGCAAGCGTACACCCATTCGTCGCGTACTTGACACTTTTAACAATAATTTCAGTCACATTGACATTAATGCAAGTAGCAAAATTGTCTATAAAAATGTTGTTCAAGGAACTGCTTGAAGATATAAATTAATTTAAAAAAAATACGCCTACTTCTCTTACTTTACATGTACTACGTTGTAATATATTAATTTATCCGTTGAATCTGTGGTAACCGGTGTTGGTATCACTGTTATTAACATTGTATAGCTTCACACTATTTTATTTAAACCGTATTGTGATATTGTTTGTTTACCCAATAATGAAAAAAAAAAGAAATCTTTTGAAGAGAGGGACAGTCGAAATGATCCGACATTAACAAACCAAGACACACTATTGTAATTATTAAAGTCAATTGAAATACCATTATTCTACTGTAATCAATTATTTATATAAATACTAGCTGACCTGGCGAACTTCGTACCGCCTTTTCTTCGTAATTATTTTGTTTTAGTATTTATCAGTTTAATTTTAGTATTATCCGTGCGGTGACAGAGTAAGAATACAATTCACCACCCGTGTGTGTCGTAAAAGACGACTAAATGATAAATAGTATGCATATAATATCTATGCAAGAAAGGAAAAACTTGGCACAAAATCCTATACCAACACGCCCGATTTCCCGCCCATAGCGGAGGAGGCCCGAGACCAACAGTGGGACATGTATGGGCTGATAAATCATCATCATAGTCTCATGATGATGATTTATCAGCCTCCTACAAATGGCGTAAAGTTGCGGATTAAGGTAATACATATAACACTTTCCGTAAATTCAATCCAGTTAAATTAATCAATAATACCATTATATTGACATATTTGTGGCCGAGGCCGGAGACCGTCCCACCTTCGGCACCAGCCTCTCCTCCTTCCAACATACAGGGAACTGGCTAAACGCTATTCAAGCGTTATACAGATCCGTGAGATGTGGTACCAGGTGCTCAAGGACCAGTGCCAGCACCCTTTAGGGTTAACCGTTTGGCCGGAGAGTGATAGATCTAACACGTATATGCGCCACTGCCGCCCCATCTCCGTGTTCGTGGCGGGGCGGTTTCCGGTTACTGTCCGGTAAAGCAATGACTGGGGGGGGCTCTCCGTGGTGGGAAAAGGTCCTCGACAACCCTGATGGGCAGGTCGGAGTGGAAAATTTCGGCGAGGGGAGGACGGTGTAGCTTACACAGCGCTGCGCGATAGAGGCGACCCCAGGGGTCACATTCAAGACTGTCCAGAATTTTCTACTGATTGATCTGAAGAAGAAGTGAAATCTCTACTTAGTGCCGCACAATAAGGACGATGCCAGGGGTTACGTTCGACATTCTCCAGCATCTCTTGATGGGTGCTGGCGCTAGTCTTTAAGCACCTGGTATCTTGACTGTACAACGCTTGAATAGCGTTTGACCAGTTCCCTGGATGTTGAAAAAAGGGGAGGCTGATGCTCCTACCGAAGCTGGGGCGGTCTCCGGACTCGGCCTCAAACGTATTAATATAATGGAATTATTGATAATCCAACTGAATTGAATTACTAGCAGAGGCCGCGGGTGACGTGACCTGGGAGATAGTCCGTCACCCGCCGAGAGGCCGACCGCGTGAGGAAAGACCGACGTCCTCCTCGAGGGGGGACATCGGTCGATGGGAGGGTACCCCAAATAGGGGGTATTCCGTCGGGCCGACCACTGATGACGAGTAACCCTGCTCCGGTGGTCGGCTCAACGACGAAGGCGACGTGGTGTTCGGGTGGGTTGCGGGTGTGCGTGCTTGCGCCTCTCTGTCGCCCCGGACGGAGTGGTGCGAGGAACGCGCCGACCGCAACCCACCTCAAAAAAAAAAAGTTTTATATTTCCTTAGTCGTAGTCAACTTTACACTTTTTTTTAGGCTAATAAATCATCATCATCATCTCAGCCCATTCACGTCCAGCTGAGGGGCTCGCACCTTCTCCACTATGGGAGGAAAAAAAAGAAAAAAAAGGGAAAAATACCTACCATACCACACTGGTGAGACGTGTCATATAGGGTTTTGTTTCGAGTTTTCCTTCTCTTGTATAGATATTATATGCATATCATATCCCTTAGTCGTTTTTTACGACACCCACGGGTGGTGAATTGTATTCTAGCTATTTAATATACCGCCTTTTCTTATCGATTCCAAAACCTTTTCTAATCTAGATCTACATGTAATTATACCAAAAATGTCGAACCGACGGGACAAACATCAGATGTTTGACAGGTAAGAACAGTTTGTATGGAAAAATAAAATTGTTGTTTTTAGTATTTTACTTGCAATTTTGCTATATTTTCTCACCGTATAAACCTTCCCTGGACTTTCACAAATAATTCAAGTCCAAAATTGCCCAAATCGGTCCAGCCGTTCTCGAGTTTTAGCGAGACTAACGAACAGCAATTCATTTTTATATATATATAGTTTTAGAGATTTCTACGATTTCCATTTATATAGTACGATATTGCTAAAAATATGTTTAAATTCACACATAATATATTTTGTTCATGTAACATTATTGATAACATTTTCTGTGATTATTTAACATTGCATAAACTTGACGGCTTAAATATCTAAAAAGAAACAAGTTTTAATTACGCGACAGTTATAACAATATACTTAGTACGCGACATTTATAATGTTTGTTTTGTTACTTTTTTAATTTACTTTCTTTTTCTTTCATTATTAAAAGCAGACATAAATTGCACGGCTAATGGAAGAAAGTCGGAAGTACACATATTTTTTTTATTTCGCTATTCGAAAAGGATATTTTGACACATATGCTTAATAATTAAGGGAAACATTTAACAAATAACGGAGATATCGCGAATTTAGCGAAATATTAACATTTATTTAATTTGTTTTATTCGTTACTATGTCAATTCTAAAATTATATTTGTCACTTTAAGTTTATTATCACTTATACGTCAGTTTATTATGATATAGGTAAGTACATAAACTAACTTACACGTAACACGATAGACTAATAAGCAAAAGCTGTATAGATAACTATGCACATAATTTTAAACATAACTTTAAATATGAAATACTTGATCTAGCCCTATCAGACCACACTGCGCAGCTATTGCATATACCAATAAAAAAATTACCCATTTTTAAGCCCTAGAAGAAAAGGCAACGCAACATGTGCAAAGATAACTTAAAGAAGTTTTATAATTGCCTTCAAAGTTTAACTTTTTCTGACATTTATAAAATGGACTGCCCTAGCGATTCATACGATAACTTTTTGGAACTTTTTGTGTTGTTTTATGACTTGTGTTTTCCCTGGCAACTAATACTAATCAAACCAAATAAAAAGTCCAATGGATCTCCCGGGGAATTAGAACCTGTAGTAGAAGACAGAGGCATCTTCTATGGAAGTATAGACGAATGCCAACAAACGAAAACAAAGCAACATTTAGAACGTACTCAAAAAGATTAAAAAAGATCATAAAACTCACGCAGAAGGCCCCGAATAATCATAAAATAAACATATCTGAAAATAAAACGCGCACTGCCTGGCAAATAATAAATAACAACAAGACTAAAAGAACCAATTTTGCGAATTATAAATAATGGCATGATAATAAACGATCCTAAAGAAAACGCAGACAATTTTAATGACTTTTTTATAGACCAAGTGACAAATATAGATCATAGCGTAGACATTACTGCTGTAAAACGTATTGCAAATAGCAATCACACTATGTTTATGCCACCGCATATTTATTTATTTACACATGTTTATGTAGTTCCGCAAGACATATACAGAATATTGAAATCATTAAAGAATAAAAAAAGCTGCGGTTACGATGGCATCTCAACAACTGTGGTAAAGTATGTCTCTAATATCATATCTTTACCACTTTGCCACATAATGAATCTTAGTATATCTTCTGGTATATTTCCGAAGGCATTAAAAACAGCTATCGTAAAGCCGCTTCATAAAAAGAATTGTCAGAAAACCATGAGTAGTTATAGACCCATTGCGCTAATTCCTGTATTCTCAAAAGTATTTGAAAAGGTAATATACGAAGCAATTTACTCTTTTGTAACTAAATATGACATATTATGTGATGGACAGAAAGGATTTAGAAAAAACAAAAGCATAAATATGGCTATATACGATCTACTAAATAATGTATTAATAAACATGGACATAAGAACCCCTACTTGCGCTATATTTACAGATATATCAAAAGCTTTTGACTTTGTGAGACATGACATACTATTAAACAAACTGAGCTCTTATGGATTAAGAGGAAATATCTTAAAACTCATAAAATCATATCTCTCAGATCGCCAACAATACACTGTTATATCTAGGGTATGTCCTATAACCAACAATGAAAAAGACTACTACTCATACGGTCGAACGATTGAATATGGCGTACAACAAGGAAGTGTTCTCGGGCCGTTGTTGTTTTTGCTGTACATTAATGACTTACCCCAATCAACCACTCATCCTATGGTATTATTTGCAGATGACAGTACAGTAATCATAAAATGTTTAGATAGAAAAAGCTACGAAACAGACGTGAATAATACCTTAAAAAATATTATAAATTGGATGAACATAAACAATCTAATCATAAACATCGATAAAACTAATATTATGCATTTTTACCAGCGTATGGCCACTAAATCTGACATAAACATTAATTATGATGGACAAACAATTACTGAAGTAACCAATACACGTTTTCTCGGCATAAACATCGACAGTCAGGTAACATGGAAAACACAGTCTAATGAGATCTGTAAAAAATTGAGTAATCTGCTTTTGTACTTTATGAAGTCTGTCTCTTTATGAAGCTTAAATAAAAAAGTCAATACGAAAACTGTGGTAATGGCATATCACGGTTTGGTTTCATCGCTTTTAAGATTTGGGGTTATATTCTGGGGCAATTGTAGCGAAAGAGAGAACGTATTCAGAGCACAAAAGCGATGTATTAGGGCCATGCAAGGTCTGATGTATACAGATAGCTGTATTCCAGTGTTTAAATCCCTCAAAATACTTACTTTTCCATGTATTTATATATTAGAAGTAGCCATGTTTGTCAAGACCAATAAGCATCTTTTTCATACGATGTCAGAAAGAAGACTTCGTTCAACAACATTGCGATCCCAATACAAAGACTTACTAACTACTTTTGGTCATAACACAGCACTATTAAAAAAGAGTATATTTTGTATGGGCCCTGCTATATATAATAAAATACCAGAAGCAATTAAGAGCGAGGCTATTTATACATTTAAGAAAAATCTTACGACATTGTTATTGGACAAATGCTATTATTCCATAAAAGAATTTTTAGATGATATATTTTGAATTTATTTTATTTATTATTATTATCATCATCATCATCATCATCATCATTTCAGCCTATCGCCGTTCACTGCTGGACGTAGGCCTCCCTCATGTTGCGCCACAATGAGCGGTCCTGTGCCGCCTGCATCCAACGACGCCCAGCTACTTTCACTAGGTCATCGGTCCACCTAGTGGGGGGCGTCCTACACTATACTATACTACTACTATTATTATTATATATTAATTAATTATTGTATGATTTGACATTTATTTAACATTCAATAGTGACATTTGTTTAATAATTAATAATATGACATTTGTTTAATATAATTTTTAGTTTGTATAATTTGAATATGGTGTGACTTTTTATTAACTACATTGACTTTTTTAATATTTGCATGCTCAATGGGCAGAATGTATCTGAACAAACTATTTTTTGTAAGACCCTATCAATGTACATACATTCAACGCAAATAAATAATTTGATTGATTGATTGACGATATTTGTTGAAAAGATAAACGCTCAAGTCTAGTTACGTTTTTTAACACGACATTTTTGTCTTTATTTTGGAAGTAAACATAATTACAAATGTATTGCTTAGGTAAACCTTGATGGCAAGAAATACGTAAATAAAATTACGAATCTGTGATCAGATTGAATACCGTAGCAACAAAGTGGTTACTTCATTTATTCCTAAAAGTCATAATACTATTAGAGACGTAAAGCGTTAATTTTATTTTATCTCTAAAACAGTTCAATATTATTTTAAATGAAGTATTACAAATCTGCAGTATTATAAAGTCTCTTAAGAGCATATCTACACTAATATTATAAAGAGGAAAGATTTGTTTGTTTGTTTGTATTGAATAGGCTCCGTAGCTACTGGGCCCCCTACCCCTACTAAGTTAGGGCCCTGAATATCGTGTAGTGTAATGAGCCTTTTACTGGCTATTTCTGACAATGGCTACTGACCGTTATTTTGGTGTCAATACCGATATGGATAATCGTTGCCGAATATGGATATAATACGCGTAAAATAATCGCGATCTTATTTCTATTAAAGCACGGTTTAACCATTATAACCTTTCATATGTCAAAATATACTGAATACTTTTCGTAGGATACCTAGGATAGCAACGAAAAACAAAACCTCTTTACTATTACAGTTTGATTTACTAGAGTGTCATAAACTCTTTTTTAACTCTATTTTAGTTAAGTTTTACGCTAATATAAATAAGAGCGTGTTTCGCTTTTATCAATATTCGTGAAATGTTGCTTATTATTAAGCCGCTAGCCAATACCCGCCCCCTCTCTGTTTTACACGTCAGGAATTACTTAGAAAGAGAGATATAGCATAATTATTTTGGTTATTAGACTTATAGTGATCATCCGGTTACCAACGTAGCGCAACAAGAATCACGTCACCTAACCAATAATTGTTGTGCTATTGTTAGTTGACAACGTCGCGTCATTGTCAGTTGTTTGTAGATAGATAACTGATAGCCATTATTAGTTATATCAATATCGATACGATACGTTAGAGGCATAACAACCGTTTTCAGTTACGTTTTGCTATAGCGGACACATGTCTATAGACTATAATTAGTCTAATTAAGAGACTAAAGATATCAAATCTAAGTCTATTGACATCATAGTGACTTGCCTACATTACTCGAAACTATTTCGTCCATGATTGTATCTAAATTGCAGGTTTCTGAATATATATACATAGATAAGTAATGAGTCTACACGTGTAACGTTCATACAGAATTGCATATGTGTGATATTTTTCCGTGTAGTGACGTATTGAGAATATGATATGTCGCCACGTCTTACTTTCACATACAAAACTAGCTACGGGAGCCCCAGGTTAGTGACAATAGCGGTCTCTTGGGCTATTCATAATATCGAGTGTTCGCCCGCTAAACTTGCCATTATACCGCTATACCCAGCAATTGTGAATAGGTAACAGACTGACAGGACCTAAAACTAATGCTAAGATATCGTTTAGGGTGTTCTCAATTAAGTAAATTTACTTATATCAGATCTAAATTGAATTCACCGTTGTAACAACCAGGACGAATATGTCAATCACATCTTAATCTATGTGCCCGGAACGAACTATCTAGAAGTTCATTAATTGGCGACGACAGTTCCATTAGAGTATGTAATAGTGGTTTTTCATTATTGGACCCATCTAAAGACATATATTAATAACGATAATGATTTGTAGCCTTGCAGGAGGAACAAAAATTAATTAGCGAAATGTAATTATTACATCTCGGCCTAAACATGTGACACTAGGGAAATTGATCCACTATATTGCGTTGATCAGATGGGTTGATATAGTGATTTATTTCGAGGTTTTCTTCTTTTGCATATACGTTATTTGCATATTATATTCCATAATCGTCTTTCACATCGCTTACGAATAAGATACGCGGAGGTGAATTGTATGCTTACTCATTTACTACATAGATATACATACTATGCTAATGGATTTACCATTTACAGTAGAACCTCGATAATCCGGTCCTCAATTATTCGGATTAGCGATTATCCGGACTACCAACCGCCAACTATGTATTGTACCGGCAAATTGAATTTATACAAGCATTAACATGTCTGAAATGGCATGCCCCGCCCGCGCCTCATGGGATCGCTGTCCCACGCGTTTCATTATTGTTTTAGTTAGTGACGTGCGTGCCCCGCGATATATTTATTCTCCTTTTAATAAACGCATAAAATGATGTACATACTACATATGCACAAACCAAAGGAAGTTTTCATACATTCGATTATTCGGATTTTTGATTATCCGAATGCCTAACGACGAAGTAGTCCGGTTAATCGAGTCTCTACTATACTTCAAATCTATTATTTGTGTCTTTCGCAAGTAGAATGACAACTTTTTCTGTCCGTAATAAGTGCTAGTAATCCTTCTTTTAACAAATTTACTAATTTTAAACAGTACAATTTTTACAATCCATTTGATTTGCATGATATCTTAAAATCATATCATGAAATTCAATGAGTTCTTATGAAATTGGAAGACCAACAAAGCAGATTAATAAATAAATACACCAATTAATAATATAATTAACAAATAGTATTCTTGAACATTTTTTAAGCATAATAAGCTAAGACACTAAAAAATAATACATTTTAGTTTATAAGTCTTAAAATGTTAATATTTAATTAACACTTTATGAATGATTCCAAAGTTTTTAACGCTTCTATTAAAAGTCTTTATGCCCGCCAGTTTTCATAAACTTCAGCTTTATACATATCTTTATTACCGATTATACAAACGGGGTTCCACTAATAACAATAAAAAATATTATTATATATACAATCTTATTAATATTTGAAATAAAACTATTTATACGGATTTTATCGCGTTAGTATTTAATTTTTGATTTGGCGACGTTTCGAAAACTTTTTATCGCGTTTGTATTTGATTTTCATTTCGTTACGTTTCGAATACTACAGAGTTAATGGTCACGGGAGGATTCTGAACGCTGTATAGTGTTCGAAACGTCGGGAATTAAAAAATCAAATACAAACGCAATAAAATCCATAAAAATAGCTTTTCGTGTGGTGACGGAGTATGAATACAATTTACCACCTGTGTTGTTAGCCTGTTGTTGTTTAGCCTGTGTTGTAAACGGCCAAGGGATACAATATGCATATAACACCTATGCAAGAGAAGGACATCTCGAAATAAAACTTTATACCAACACGTCTGACCAGCGTGGTATAGTAGGTCAATTTGCCTCCTATTGGTGGAGAAGTCTTCAGCCTAGCAGTGGGACAAGTATGAGTTGAGATAGATATATAATAGATAGTTTTATTTCAAATGTAAATATTCGCGTAAACATTCGAAATAATTATTTTATTAGTAGTTGGTCGAGTATTATTACTTCTACTAAACAATTATGCTGTAAGAAGTGTACCACCTAATCTCTATTTAGTCTCGGCACTACAATTTGTATATTGCACATATAGAGACACGGAATCGAATAGAAAGTATCGATACTGTACTCGTGAGTATATCGAATAGTGTGTCGAAAAAAAAGTATCGTACTCACAAAAGTATAGATACTTCAAAGTATCGAGTACACGAGTATTTTTCATAGAACCTATGTCGTGACGAGCTTTTTTCTTTAGGAATTGAAGGTCTGTAAACGGATGAAAATATTTCGAGCTACGTCTTAGAAGGTTTAGTTTAGTCAAGTTTAGAATAGATAATTTCTACAATTTTTCGATACGATACCTGCCAAAAAGTACTCATTGAATAAAAGTATCGAATACAAAGTAACGAGTACAAAAGTATTCGATACCTAAAAGTATCGATACTTTTTTCGTGTCCCTATGCACATATTCACCAACTATCCCACAGTAGAAGGGCCTGTTAGGAATTGTCATTTGAGAGTTGGATCATAGGTGATCTGATTCACATACATAAACTATCTCATTATTACAACTTACATGTTCTCAAGAACGTCGAGCCTCTTGGACCTGATTTTTTTTCAGGCGCCAAAAGCTTATCATCTAGACTCGTACACGTCCCACTGTTGAGCTCGAGCCTTCTCCATAATAGGAGGGATATTGATCTACTATACCATGCTGGTCAGACAGCGTATAGGATTTTATTTCCAGTTTTTCTTCTCTTGCATATATGTTAAATGCATATTATATCCATTAGTCATCTTTTACCGGAAACAAGATAAGGAGTAGCGAATTGTAGCCGTACTCTGTCACCACACGGATAATAAAAAGGTATTACGTGTATTTAATCAAATGTAAATATCTTCTTCTTCTTTTTTTTTATCTTGGCAATCGGCTACTAATACGAGCCATTTTTGTCAGTGTCGAGTCATAATTCTTTTTTCAAATTATCAGTTTCTTCATGTAGGTGGTAGGACCACACTGTCGACAGTTATCTGTCTACAGCCGCGGGCCGGTCCGTCCGGAGCAGTACCACACTCTCGCAGAAAATTGACGTCTGAGTAGTAGCGATTTGTTACTGCGCTTCGTTCGGTGAGCGAGAGAGACGGAAGCCCAACTTTCTGAGGGTATTTGCGTGTGGAGGGTTTTGGTGGTGCCCTTGGTATCACCGAGCCTCAATGCATGCATTCACACTCCCTTCACTTTCTTCGCGGTAGGCAGCGGCCTTGTAGAGGTCCATGAGCGGCAGCAACACTTACCATCAGGTGTACTGTTTGCTCGTTTGCCACCGTTAGCAATAAAAAAAAAAAAAAAAAATGTCAGTAAAGGTACGTCCGTTTGACTTACTCAAAGTGTCGCTTTCAATGGTGTTATGGCCACTGTTAAGGGTATCTTCTGAGAATTTTGGTAGAAACAAAAAGGTATGTATAACAGTTTTATATCATATTCACTACACCTCAGCAGTTCTGCCGCTATATATAATAGGGCGTTTACATGTTGGCCGAGTGCAGGCGAGCGATGGCGAACGCCAACGTGTGTACACCCGATTTGCCTTAGTTGGCCAACGCTCGCCGTCGCTCGCCTAGTTGGCCCAGTGAATACAAGCGCCAACGTGTGGACAGCTGATTTGTCTTCACTCGCCGTCGCTCGTGATCACTTGCCTCACTTCGCCTCGGTGTCGGTTTTTGTGCACAAATCAAAGGCACTCGTCTACGCTTGGCCAATGCCGTCTACACATTGGCCGAGTCGTCATTACACGGTTGACATCCATCGCGGTTAGACGTGTTTAATGTGATATTGTCGTTCAATATAAATGATTATATTTTCAAATTTGCATCACTACTTCTAGATATGCGACATAAATAATTAGATCCAAGTCACCCTATATGATACCTATAGTATCAAAATATATCTTCATCATTCATCATCATTTTAGCTCATATACGTCCTACTGTTGGGCTCGAGCCTCCTCCACAATAGGAGGGAAACTGACCTTAGTATTCCATGCTAGCCAAACCGGTTAGTATAGGGTTTTATTTCGAGGTTTCCTTCTCTTGCATATATGTTATATGCTTATTATGTATTATATCCCTTAATCGTCTTTTACGACATTCACAGACAAGATAGGGACTGGTGAATTTTTTTCTTACTCCGTCACCACACGGATATATCTTACACTGTTCTATTTCTGTGAATACTCAGTATCAACCACCTTCTTTTTTCCCACTTTACTGCTTTATACACTGAGATAATAGTTATATACGCTCATTAAATAAATAGTCGAAGCTGCAGCAACGTTAATGTCAACGTCCGTAGTGTTTCAGTGCACAATGAACACTGACGGAGGCCAACGTGTAGACACTTCTACAAACGCTCGTCTACGTTGGCCACTCGCGTTGGCGTTCGCCCCACTCGGCCAACGTGTAGACGCTAGCACTCGCCTTGTACCTATTTGCCGACGCTCGCGTTGGCTTAGGCTCGGCCAACGTCTGTACGGGACTTTACATAAAATGCTATCAAAATTACTTAATATAACACGTTAAAACACTAAGATATTGAATATAATACAAGAAAACCATATGACACTTCCAGATTGTCGTCAAAACCCATGTCTTTATACCATCAATAATATGTATAGTATGCAAGTCTAGATATAGATGATGAGAAGTAAGTTAATTATCTTAGTATAAATTATATTTTCTATTTTGCTCCTCAATGCCGTGCTTCCGTTTCCATATTGCATCTTATCTTTATAAGGCAGCAGAGTTTTCCTGGCACCCGGCGTCGGAAATTAAATTATATTTCTTCAGTGGCATCCACTAACACTTTTATTAAAATGTAGAGCAAGTGGAATATATGTTCATTTTAAATAACTTCGTTATAAAAAGACATTTTGGTTTTTAAATTGTGTAAGAATAATAGTTGTAAGTTTAAGAGTTGTATCTTTAATATCCATTTTTATCATCGAAGCCTATACTTTAGGTAACACGGCATTTTGTGTGTGTGTGTCCTTATAAAAATATTCCTTTTTGCTTTGCTGAATTTTAAAATGTAAATGTGGTTTAACATTTTATATACTTTTAAAACGTCCACAAAGAGAAGCCGTTGCGAGATATAACTAGTAAATAATTATAGAATTAAACCAGCAAGCCACTACGAACAAATTATATGAGTTTTATTTTGCACATCGGTTTAAAACATATTTTGCTGAAATTTCACACGCGTTATATTTAAATAAATTTCTATTAAATAAACCATTTGAGAGGACTATTGTGGATGAACTATTATTATCCATAATGAAAATTAAAAATTGGCCAGATGAGTTAATATGGGATTTTGTTTCGAGTTTCGAGTGTTCTTTTTCTTGAAGTGATTTTATCTGTTTATATTCTATAGATTTTTTACGATATTCACGGGAAATAATGGGTGATGAATTTTATTCTGTTACCACACGCAGAGCTGGATAATACATTGTACAATATGAAATTATTAGTAGCTTTTTAATATCAAAATTAAATGATTGCAATTGCTAAGTGCTTGCTGCACTGACATCTGACATGTATTTCAATATGTTTAGTACATAATAGTCCTTTCAATATGTTCGTTCCTTTCAATTACTCTAAGTAATCAATAATTTAGATAATTAATTATTTAGAAGTTTGATAGCTTGTTAAATTTCTACTACGACAGAAATATTTTCTTTATGAAGAAAATAATGTGAACGAAAAGTGATTATTATATTAAGGAGAACTGATTACTTATTCGAATTAGTGTGATTTGTAGCCACACTTGATTAATTCTAAAAGTGGTAGACCTGCATTCTAAGAGATATGAGTTCATGGCTTTGTTGTGTGCCGCGCTGGCCACTGAAAACAAGGAACTCGCTACCAGTGCTTGGCCCAACAGCAACTGAGGTGGCAATATGGTGAGTTATGGGGCAACGCCCCACCCCTTTTTTTTGGATGAGCTATGGTTAGCGCTCAGGCCATCTGTTCCGTCCGGGGCGACAATGGACGGCGCGTGAGCTTATAACCCACCCGAAGCTCATCGCTTCGTCATTGGGTCGACCACCGCTGCCGAGCTCCTTGTCCTCAGTGGTCGGCCTGACGGAATACCTTGCTAGGCACCCTCTAGTCTCGACGTGTAAGACGACGGTCGCCGTCGCGCGATCAGCCTCTCTGCGGGTGACGGATTAAAATCTCCGGTCCGGTCACCCACGGTCTCGGCCAGAGCGGCATCAGGCGCATGTAAGCGACACGCCACCCTGGCGTCTCCCCGGGCAGAATAGACGGCAAATGCGCTGGCCACCTAAAAAAAAGGTTACTGTGGGGTATCACCTACGTATACTACCAACTCTTACACTGTTCATGGGTAGCATATAAGACTACTAAGACTTTTACATCGCCCTGGGTCAACACTATGTGATGCTGTCTGGTCAACAATTATATTCCCAAGTAGGGTTGAAGCCAGATAGGCGGTCAGTTATAAAACTTTTGACAATAACCTTTGCAATTTCTATAATGGAAGAGTAGATATTCAGTCATCACCATCATCGCAGCTCACATACCTGTACCATACCTACCCACTGTTGGGCTCGGGCCTCCTCCACTATGGTAGGGAATTTGACCTACTATACCATTCTGGTCAGACATATTGGTTAGGGTTCCATTTTGAATTCTCCTTCTCTTGCACAGATCTTATGTGCATATTATATCCCCTAGTCGTCTTGTATGACATCCACGGGCAAGATTAGGAGTGGTGAATTGTATTCTTACTCCGTCACCACACGGAAAAACTATTCAGATCGGATATTCAGTCGACCCTAAGTAATTGGTATAAGATTAAGGTGATGATGATGATGAGTTCAAGTCTTAAATGTGATAATTATTTAAGGTCATGCAAATGAGGTTTTGCGAAAAGCCTTGTCCTTATGTCTAATGTTAAATACCAAAAAGCAAGATAGTTTAAAAATTTAATTTAAAATTTAAAACAAAAGTTCTAGCTAATGTAATCATTGTCATCATCTCAGCCTATATACTGCCCACTATTGGGCTCGAGCCTCCTCCACAATAGTCACAGAATAGTATACCATGCTAATCAGACACGGTGGTATAGAGTTTCATATCGAGTTTTCCTTCTCTTGCACAAATGTCATGTGCATATTATATCCCATAGTCTTCTTTTACGACATCCACGGGCAAGATAGGGAGTGATGAATTGTATTCTTACTCCGTCACCACAAGGAAGCCTTGTACCTACTCGTATATCTAATGCTAAATAATGCTTAAAAAAATTAACTTACATTTAAAAAAAGTTTTAGCTAATCTAATCATATATGTGCAGGATGACGTTTAGACTTGTCACCATGTTGGTACTATGAAAATTCAAGATTTCAATATTATCGCGTGAAGACGACGTCTCGGGAGGCGCGTCGGGAAGGGACGGTACACGAAAAGGAATCCCGCAGGGCTGGCCACGTACGTCAAGAAACTACCAGTGGTCGCCCCAATGGCTAAGGGTAGGGATTGCGGTTTATATGGTGTATGGTGCTGCGTGTCGCCCTTGCATCGCCCCGCTCTGGATGGATAGCGTGTAAGCTGACCATAGCCCGCCCAAAAAAAAGGTTTCAATATTAACGAGAAATTCTTTAGTGTGCGTGCGTACCAATGTTGGTTAGTATCTAGTACTTGAAAAGAATTTCGATTGTCTGTGAGTCCAAATTTCACCTGTGGAATTTTTTTTCAACTTACAGAATTTTATAAAACACCTATTTCCACTGCGCAAATGTAATTGAAACCATAATAATATTTGTCTTGTAAAAGTAAACCACTGTGAGGTTGACCCAAAAATTACACGAAAAAAGTATAATTTGGGTCACGCTTCTGTGTGGACTTTATAATTTTTGAAGATACTTGTTACCAAGCGATATCAAAAATTGAGAAGAGTGCTTGGGTCACAGCTGTTTGTTTTATAAGACTTAATATTTTTATTTATGTAATCCAGAAACATTACCTTTTCAGTCGCTTCATTGTAATAAAGAACATTTATTTTAATAACAATATTTGAGTTAAACTTTCAGTTAATTTCTGTAACATGACTTTGAATCTTACCTAGTTGGTATGCGTTTAAAGACGACTTATATAAAGAACTAGCTAGAAATTGAAACAAAGAATGAAAGAAAATATGCAATAGTGTAGGGCTCTAAGCACTAAATGTATCTAGATACATAGCCGGTCTTTAGGATAAAAGCAGAGTTGCCCTTCCAAAGTGTGTGGGTTTATGAATAAAAGCGAAATGTGACGCTATGGACGATGACGGCCAGAAAACAAAGCACCAACTATTAGTAATTTGATAAATGGGTATGGTCGATTATAGCAATATGTGTATCTATAGTAGTGATATGCAAATAAATATTCATTACAAAAATTAACAGATATCATATATTTTAAAATAAATCAGATGTAAAATAATATAAGTTCTTATGTTCATTTGTATTCATCCAAGTTAATATTATTTTTAAGTCTTCTTTTAGTAATATATATATCCTGTAGTTTCTATGATCATCTGTGACGTCACTCACGGGTTCAATTTGAAAATCAGTGCCAGGAGTTTGTATCTGTTAAATGCTGAAAAGGACTCTTGGTTGATAGCCAATCAAAATAGTCGAATATCCTGATTAGATTCGCCAGGATTTAGAAATTTCTAATCCTATCCTTTGCATAAGTCTAAGGGAGACAGAGCTAGTGTACGAGCTACGCATGCGCGAAATTCGAAACTAGAAACTACTTGACTTGTAACATGATTTTTAGTTTTTTAAAGTATAATTTATTTCAATACTTCTAAGTAAGTTTAAGTAAGTGCTGTGTGGTAGCGGCTTCGAATACTACCAACTCTTGCTTTGCTCGTGGGTGTCGTAAAAGACGACTAAGAGCCCTAGATTGACCCGGACCAACTCCATCTGGTACCATTTGGGTCAACGATTACATTCCCAAGGAGGGTTGACGTCAGGCAGGCGGCCGGTCATAAAAGTCATTGTCGAAACTTTTTGCAATATGTCAAAACAGATGACATATTGCGTCGACCCCAAGTAATTGGGATAAGAGCAAGATGATGATGATTTCTAAGTAAGTTTTTATCTTAAAAATTATAAGTTTTATTATATTATGAGTGCCGTTTTTTCTACAAACGTTTTTCTACAAACACATTTTTATAAAGATTTTCACCTTGTTACACCAAAGAAAGCATACTTTAACGTGCGAATAGTACACAACCATACACTTTTTTTTATGCTGGTATTCGCGGGGACGGGTGTTCCGAACTGGCCACTGACGTCACTAGACTAGGACTAGGTACCAGTCGTCGGCCTAATGACGAAGGGAAGGGTATACGGTGGGTTATGAAGCCAAAATCCAAGGATCTAGACCAAAACCCGTCAAAAAAAAGGGGAACAGTTTTTAAAAATTCTTTCACCAACTGAAAGCTACTTTATCAGCGAGTAACATAGGCCCAATATATTTAAGCCCAATATTCCCACGAGAACGGGAACTACGCTACTATATACATTAATTTGTTTATGGTAAATTGCGAAAGACATAACATTTCCTATAGTAATATTGTACTTAATATGGTATAGTATAATATTGTACTTAAATTTATTGCTAAGCAGTAGGAAGGTGGGTAGAATTTGTGCAATTCATATCTTTGCTTTTTAATGATCTATTGTGTGTTTGTTTTGAACCCTCTTGTCTTATATACCAGAATATAGGGCGAGAGATAATGATAAACGATGTCCCAAAGAGATTCTGTCGAGTACCTTTTCAAACCCTTTTATTTAATTTTAATCTACCTTCACGAAAGCCTGAACAGGTGTTCGGGTGAGTGCCGAACAACTTTTATGAGGCGATAATTTTATTTTCTTTTTCCAGCACTTATAGGACAATCAGATTCGCTCTTTTTTCAGTAGATAGCAATTATTTTACGAATCGCAGTTACTGTCGATTTTGTTATATAACCTTCTTTTTTGGTAATCTATGATTTAGACACACTTCGCCCAATGCTATTGGGCGGACCATTGGCACCGATTCTTTGATGTCCATGGCTGGCCCGGCGGATTACCCTTTCTATTACTGTCGGAAGTATCGCCCTCACGCGGTCAGTCTCACTGTGGGTACCGGACTAATCTGCGGTTCCTCCACTCGCGACCACGGCTAAGGCGGCGACAGGTGCAGGATTTCTTTATAACCTACATTATTTTTAAGTGGTACTTTTTACAATTAGAAAAATGGTCTAAGGCGTAATGGTAGGCTCAAAGACCTAAAGTACGCTTAAATCTCACTTAGGTAGGATAGACTAGAAACCCGCCCTCGCTTCGCTTCGGTTTCAGTCGCCTTACCGCGTGGTTCCCGTTCCCGTAGGAATACCAGGATAAAATATAGCCTATGTTACTCCCTGATATTATGGCTTTCCATTGGTGAAAGAATTTTTGAAATCGGTTTGGTAGTTTAAGCATGAAAGCCTAACAAACATACTTTCGCATTTATAATATTAGTAAGGATACTCAAAACTCACTTATGATGTAGATAGAACTCGAATTACAATCTGTGCCACTATTCAAAATGTTTTCTGGCGGTATTTTTTTAGCTGTAAATTAAATTTGAAATATAATGTGTTTATACAATGCCTGTTTGATTACTGAAAATTCCAGCTCCTAGTTTTATTTACAACGAAGTTATAGGGCGTCGAAAATGGTCTGAATTGGTTCGAGAAAATAATGTTACGGTAATGTTGCGTTGTTGCTTGACTTGGCGGTCGTTAAACGTTCTTACTATTTTCAGTATTTTCACAGGTAAAATATATGCGACCTATGGCACCGTAGAGGTCGTCAGGCGGATCGAGGCGCTGGGGTTGAGGGTCGCCCTGGACAAGACGGAGGCCCTCTTGTTCCATGGGCGCCTTATGAGCCCTCCCATCGGCGTCTCGATCACTGTTCACTCGGTTGACATCAGCATCCGGGCCCATATGAGGTACTTGGGCCTGGTGCTCGACGGGCAATGGTGGTTCCGGGAGCATTTCCGCAGGCTCGCTCCACGGCTCGTCGGCGCGGCGTCCGCCCTATTGTGGCTTATGCCGAACGTGGGCGGACCGAGCGCTACGTGCCGACGGCTGTACACGGGGGTCATCCGGTCGATGGCCATGTACGGCGCACCGGTGTGGGCGGGGTCCTTGACCGTCCGACTTGACGGCCCTTCTGTGGCGACCACAGAGGGTCATGGCGGTCAGGGCCATCCGCGGATACCGCACGGTGGCGACGGAGGCAGCGTGTCTATTGGCCGGGACTCCCCCGTGGGACCTGGAGGCGGAGATGCTCGCCGGATTGTATCGGCGGGTGACGGGGGTGCGAGCGGAAGGCGGTGAGATCTCGTTAAGGGAGCTCACCGCCTGGCGCGTCGACGCCCGCCGAGACGTCATTGCCCGTTGGGCAGTCCGGCTGGAGAGGCCTCGGTTCGGGGTGCGAACCGTGGAGGCCTCCCGGCCGGTGCTGATGCAGTGGTTGGAAAGGCGGCACGGGGTGCACTCTTTCCGACTAGTGCAGGTGTTGACGGGGCATGGGAGCTTCGCCAAATACCTGCACAGGGTCGTAAGGAGGGAGAGTACACCGTCTTGCCACCACTGCGATTGCGACGAGGACACGGCGTGCCACACGCTCGAGGCCTGCGCGGCTTGGGCAGTGCAGCGCCGTGAACTCGTCGCAATCATCGGTGCTGATCTGACGCTGCCGGCCATCGCTAGGGCCATCGATGGTCGACAGCGTCGGGAATTGGGACGCGGTCGCAGCCTTCTGCGAGACAGTTATCTCGCAGAAGGAGGCGGCGGATCGTCTGCGCCAGGAGCGCAGCCTCGATGAGGAGATCCGCCGCCGGCGACTGGGGCGGCGCAGGCGCAACTACCTGCGCCTCATGCCACCCTAGCGGGTGACGTGACCGGGGATTAGTCCGTCACCCGCCGAGAGGCTGACCGCGTGAGGAAAGACCGACGTCCTCCCCGAGGGGGGGACGTCGGTCGATGGGAGGGTACCCCACGTAGGGGGTATTCCGTCGGGCCGACCACTGACGACAAGTAAACCTGCTCCGGTGGTCGGCCCAACGACGAAGGCGAGGTGGTTTTCGGGTGGGTTGCGGGAGTTGCGTGCTTAAGCCCCTCTGTCGCCCCGGACGGAGTGGTGCGGAGGCGCGCCGACCGCAGCCCACCCAGAAAAAAAAAAAACAGGTAAAATATAAATATTAAGCGTGATATGTGCTATGCAGATAACTTAAGTGAACCACATATTTTCTGTCTATTTATATTTTCCTATTTATGTAAGAGAAGGAACACTCGAAATAAAATTTTATGATAAAAAAGCTCAAATGATATGTATGGATATCGATACGTTGATGTACTTAATCCTTTGCTGACTCAATTCACTTTATTGTTAATTTATGTGTATAGTATATATATGTGTATAAGCTCTTTAAGCTCTGTCGTATACGAGGCGCTAGACTGCCACACTTCATGGCTATGCATCTATTTCCTTTTTGAAATATTAGTCAGCATTGCTTCATGTTTCTCACTTAGCAAAATGGCGGAAAGTAAAACGTTTCTAACTTTTCCTTTATATTTTCTGATTAAAGCTGATGCGGGTTCCAAGAAAATTAAAAGTAATTACCGAAAGTTCTCGAGTATCAAACCTCGGTGTCATTTATAAAAATAATGAAGATCCTGGCTTGCAGATGTTACAGTAGTGGAATGTATATGAATTATGGAGTGTATATGGCATTAGTCCTTAAAAAGTTTTATCATAATCATCATCATCTCAGCCCATATACGTCCTACTGTTGGGCTCGGGCCTCCTCCATAATGGAAGGATAATTGATCTACCATACCACGCTGGTCAGACGTGTTGGTATAGGGTAGAGTTTTCCTTCTCTCGCGTAGATATTATATGCGTTTTATATACCTTAGTCGTCTCGTACGATCACCTACGGGTAAGATAGGGGGTGGTGAATTGTATTCTTACTCCGTCACCACACGGCAAAAAGTTTCAGCTATATTTAAATCAAATTGTTGTGAGTCTTTCTTGTAACTACGCATGAAAATGGTTGTGTGATTCTATTCATCGTGCGCTATCTTTACATAATATAACATAAAGTGGCTTCCCAGCGTCTGTACGTTTAGATTTTTGAAACTACGGAATGGATTTCAATACGTCTGCATCAAAAGATGCAGTGATTCAAGAGGAAGTTTTATGTGTATGAGACGAAATGAAATTCTCGATTATGATGTCGTATTTTCAACGCATTTTTATTAGTTTCACCTTTATGTATGTATGTATCTATGTATGTAACGGAATCTTTGAACGTCATTTTGCCCCACTTTGAACGAACAGATTTTATTTCAACTTTGCACAGTCGTCAAAGGTCCATGACAATGCAATAATTCAATCAAAATAGACAAATATCTGATTAGATTCATCAGGATTTGGCAATTTTTAATCGTATCCTTTGCATAAGAGCAAGAGAGATAGAGCTAGCCTGCGAACTACACATGCGCGAATTTTGAAACTTCTATAATTTGGGCTGTCAGATTGTAAGCGTGTTTTTTAGTTGTTTAAACTATAATTTGTTATTATTTTTTTGTGCCTATTGCAATCGTTGAATAAATTTTAGGGGATAGATTGAAATACTGTACTAGGAAATTGTGGGCGCGTTCTCGTTCATGTTTATTTATAAACTAAAAAATGTTAGTTAGCTCTTAAATGATTGGTCACGAAGATTATTTAAACAATACTGTACTATTTCATATTCAATCAAATTACGTTATATATGTGGTAAATTTAATGTAAATCACAATTATTACAGCATATATTTAAAATAAATATCTTAGAAGTTATCAGAGATATACATTGCGCGAATTATTATGTTACATTCAATAAATATGCCATTATTATAGAGATTTTCTATCTATCTACTATCATCATCATTCATCATCATTTCAGCCTATCGCCGTCCACTGCTGGACGTAGGCCTCCCTCATGTTAGGCCACAAAGTGCGGTCCTGTGCCGCCTGCATCCAACGACGCTCAGCAACTCTCACCAGGTCGTCGGTCCACCTAGTATCTATCTACTATAGTAATAATTATTATGTTATATTGAATAAATACTATATTGAAAACTGTTAGATACGCCGACAAAGTCAAATTTATCGTCTCACTAGAGAGATCAATAGACTGCTACGCAGATGTCCCTTTACCTATGGTAAACACAACTGACTTTCTGTTTTATTCTAAACTGTTAATTATCTTTTATTTTAACGATGAGGGAATATACTCTTTAGCACCATTATTTTTCGAAAATATATTTAATCCGTACCTCATGGAGCACGCTGGCGCTGCCGACCATCGCCAGGGAGATGCTCGTCAGCGTCAGGATCTGGGACGCGGTCGCCGCCTTCTGTGAGGCCGTTATCACACGGAAGGAGGCGGCGGATCGTGTGCGAGTAGAGCTCCTATTCGGCGACACGTTCAGCCGCCGGTGACTCGGGCGGCGCAGGCGCGAGTATCTGCGCCTAATGCCGCCCTAGCCGAGGCCGCGGGTGATCGGACCGGGGAATTGTCCGTCACCCGCAGTGTGGCTAACCGCGCGATGGCGACCGACGTCCCAGGATGTCGAGAGGTGAGGGTACCCGAAAGGGTATTCCGTCGGGCCGACCACTGACGACAAGTCACATCTGCTCCGGTGGTCGGCCCAACAACGAGGTGACGTGGGTACGGGTGGGTTATGGGCCCGCGCGCCGTCCTTTCATCGCCCCGGAGGGACTGGACCGCGCGTGCGCTTACCATAGCCCACCCATAAAAAAAAAAAAAAAATGGAGCACGCTAAGCTTTCGGTTCTACCAGCATAATAGCCAACATACGCAATCAGTTTTCTCCTATAACTATCTTTTTATTTTGTAAAAAGTCGTTGTCGCTATTTAATCCATTACATCTGTCAGTTATAAGGAAAATTGAAAATTTTGAATAACCCCCAACACAAATTAATATAATAAAAAAGTATTATGTGCTCCTTAACAAATATTATCAATTAATTGTCATTTAACGATTACACTGGCATGCGTAAAGCACCTAATCGAGTAATCATACGCCATTACATCATTTTGGCAAAGAGGTGATACTATTACACTGCTGGATCGATATTAATTAAACATAGCTAAGAACTAGCGCAAGGAAATTGGCTTTCAAATGAAAAAACCGCATCGAAATCGGTCCATCCGTTTGAGAGCCTCGATGCCACAGACAGAAAGATACACATATACACACAGACAAACTGACATCGACGTCAAGCTTATAACACCCCTCTCTTTGCGTCGGGGATAAAAAATTGTTTTTATCCACAAAACTTAAAGTAACGGTTACTTGTAATAGAGATTTAATGAGTAAAGTAAGTCTTCCGTGTAGTGATGGAGTAAGAATACAATTCGCCACCCCTTTACTGCAAGTTTCGCAACTCCTTTGCAAGAGAAGTAAAACTCGAAATAAAACCCTGTACCAACTTATCTGACCAGCTAGGTATAGTAGGTCAATTTCCCTACCATTGTGTAGTAGGCGAGCCTAGCAGTGGGCCATAATGCTAGAATAAATATTTATTCTATGAATGAGAATGAAGATCGCGGTCGGTTAACAAGAAGATTAAAAATATACTGTAGCATCTGCGTTATCAAAATAAAGTAATTAACTAAAAGTAAACTTTTCATACAGTGAGTTTATAACAATATCCAAAAATAATACTGACATTATGATGGATGACATGTTGTAAATGTTTTTCATTGGTTATCTAGTGGTATGAGTGTATTTTTATGATAGCGAGGGTTTTAATTTCAATGCTGGGTCGGGTAAAAAATAATAAAATATCTTATAATTTTCTGCACATTTCCTCGGTGTTCTTTAGGATTTCTTTTTTTTTAAATCACAAATGGTGGCAAGCGAGCAAACAGTACACCTGGTGGTAAACGTTGCTGCCGCTCATGGACCTTGGCAAGGCTGCTGCCTACCGCGAAGACAGTGAAGGGAGTGTGAATGATAATGAGGTTCGGGGATACTAAAAGCATCACTAAAACCCACCGCACGCAAACACCCTCAGAAAGTTGGGTTTTCGGCTCTCTCGCTCACCGAACGAAGCGCAGTATCAAATTGCTACTAGTCGGACGTCAATTTTCGCGAGAGTGTGGTATTATCCCGGACAGACCGGCCCGCGGCTGTAGACAGACAACTGTCAACAGTGTGGTTCCAGGACTATAAAGATTTTAGGTCTCTTAAAAATTGAGATTAATGACTGAGTTTCTCAATTGCCTTTCTTTATAATTGAAATTATATTTAAGTGTATACTTATTTAGAAAAACTTGGACGTAAAAATGTAACTACGACGAAGATTCACTTGTTAGTCCGGTATGTTTGTGTAAAAAGAGGTTTGTATTTTATTTTTTGTTTTACTTTTATGTTATTTAAAATAAGATGAAGACAATTTAGATAAATATCTAATCTAACAAAACACGTAAATACGTGCGGTGACGAAATATCAATACAATTCACCACAATTATGATTCCGTTGGGCCGACCATTGACGTCAAGTCACCCTGCTCCGGTGGTCGGCCCAACAACGAAGGCGACATGTCACGGGGGGGTCACGGGTGTGCGTGCCTACGCCTCTGGCGCCCCGGACGGAGTGGTGCGAGGAGTGCGCCGACCGTAACCTACCCCAAAACTACTCTTATGATTTCTGATGTGTATTTGATTTTTGATTGCCCGACGTTTCGAACACTTTGCAGCGTTCATGGTCACGGGCGGATTAAGATGTCTCACGTCTAATAAGTCATCGTTGTTATAGACATTTAAAAATCAAATACAAACGCGATAAAATCCGTAAAGTAAGAACTACTTTTATATTATTTACAATGTACACTCCCTTTCTTGTGCGGAGATGTCGTAAAAGATGACTAAGAGATATGATAGGTGTGTTACATCTGTTCAAGAGAAGTAAAACTCGAACAAGAACCCTATATCAACCTGTCTGGCTACCGTGGTATAGTAGGTCAATTTCGCTTTCATTGTGGAGGAGGCTCGAACCCGGGTAAAAGGTTAAAGGGCTGAAATAGATATACAACACTAATACTTAATACATTTTTTATCCGGGTTCTGGAAGGGCCTTCCTAGTTTGTGTATAACTAAATCCCTGCCTACCATATTAAATACTTTTTTTAACATGAATAAGCATTTCAGCGAGAAGCTTATGCGAAATGGGGCTTTGGGCCCTCGGATTAGACCCTTAATTAAGGCTCCAATGATACGATTCAAGACACCCTGATATAAATTAGCTTCAATTAGTAGCAGCAAAAAGTGATAATGTTAATTATACCGATTCCATCTAATTTATAAGTATAATAAGATAACCATGAAAGCGAGCGTAATATAATAATTATATTAATTATTAGCAAATGCCTGTAGTTTCACTCGCATACTTCCTGTTCCCGCGGCAAAACCGGGATTAAATATAGCCTAAGTTATTTTGTATATAGACAGCTACCTAATTGTAAAATATTATCAATATTAGTTCAGCCATTTAGAAGATTACCCGGCATAAATAGACGGACAAATAGATAGACAAAAGTGTTTGAACTGGTTTTAGGCATAGGTAGCGTACAAATAACCATGTCAGCATGAATAAACCTACTATTTTGACATTGAAAACAGACACTTAAATTTTATTTATTTATACCATCGAGCAAGTATTGCTCAATGACTTTATTACATGTTATATACATATTACTTTAATAATATTTTTGCGATGATTTGTGTTGTAATTAGGGGTAAAAACGATACATCGATATTTCTGAAACATTGATGTTTCAGTAAATAAACATCAATATTTGACATCAATGTTCACTACTGCAAAACGTCGATGTATCGATGTTATTTTATACGATGTTTTTACATCGATGTTTTGCCTATCATCTATTTAAAATGTATGGTATTTTTAACAGAGCCTGCGTAACAGTTTAGTTATCAGAGTGAATAACTTACGTATACTACGTTTTCATTAAAACTTTTTTAAAATGTGTTTCTAAAAACTTGTTTTTAGAAACAGATTGCTTGCAGCTTGTAATAACTTTACTAAATAAAAAATTCTTGCTAAATTTAGTTTATTTCCTCAACTTTACACCTTCTTTAGTCTAAAGGCTTACCTATTCAATAGATAATATTGTTATAGATAATATTGTTATAGATAATACATATAGCTTGCATTTTAAATTGAAGTTAGGATTGTTTACACATATTAGGGCTATAGATCATTATAAAAACATCGTTGTATCAAAACATCGATGTTTTAGGGTGGTGTTTCTTTACATCGACATTTCTGTTGAAACATCGGTGTTCTTGGTTTCGATATGTGCATCCCTAGTTGTAATGATCGTAGACCAATCAGCTGTTCGAAGAAAAAATAGCGTAATGTTGGAGGTCATTAACTCTCCACATTTTTTTAAAGATCCATTACTACCAAGCACCTTTCTGTTGTTTTCTGAATAGTGACAGATTAAGAATACCAAATGCCATATGTTATGATACGCCTGTATGGTTATACTTCAATCAAGTAATGTAAACAACGTCTTCAACTCTAATATGTCTAGATGACTGCGATTTAGAAAACATACACAGAGCTAAACGTAAGCATGGCGGTCGCAGCCATTGTTATCGGGTGATTACTATACCACCATATCATTTCAAATAAATAATATAATTTAAATAATTTTATTTGTAAGGTAATCCATCTTACAAATAAAATTATTTAAATTACACTAAAATGACATATGACCTGAGTCCCTTACAACTATTCTTCTGGGACACTTAGTAAGAATGCAATGTTCTCAATGCCTTTCTAGGTTCTGGCAAAATCGATTAATGCATGCACAACATCACTGAAAGCCAAGGAAAACTTGAAGTCCTACGCCAATTTCCCTCAACTAGAAGATGACCGTGTTTAATAGTGGGATGTATTAAGAAGAAATTCAGAAAACATAACCTTAATATGCACTTATTATATCCAAATATTATACTGCTTCCTTGCTTCCGTTCAGAGCTATGTGTGACCACCGAATGTCCTCAACTCTTTTTGATTTTTTTTCCTGTGTGTGCCGTTAGCCGCAGATGGCTTTCACAGCTTAGCTCGGACTATGGGGCACCGGGTGAGCGCTGAGAGCTCTCAACCCGGTGCATATCCTCAACTCATTCGTGACCGTCTATTTATACCCGTTATTTGCTATTAAATCACTTGAGCATGACGGTACGTAGCTACAAATATTGTCAGAGCATACTTTGTGTTGCCACCTTTCGATTGGCGATAACAAGCTATAGGAAATTCAACGCGTATGACTTCGCAAACGTAGTAAGTATATAATCCAATACAAGTCTACATTGTAATACTTAGTAGGTATTATAAAAGTTTCAGTCTTGCTATCCTATTTCCTACATGCCCTGGGGAAATTGTTGGCTTTTGCAGTTACGACTGAACGTTACCTATTATGTTGAAACAGAATATTCTAGAAACTTTTCAGGAAATAGGTTTACACAAATACATGACATATTTTAAGTAATATATTTGTAATACGTGAAGTAACTTATAATTCCGTGTAGTGGTGGATTAAGAATACGATTCACTACCCTCTATTTTACCCGTGAGTGTTATAAAAGATTATTAAGGGATATAATATGGATAGAGCCCTCCAAAGGCGTGCTGTTCGAATCGTCGGGGATCCCAATCATACGGACAGATCGATACCGCAGCAAGGTTCATCCATTTCACCTGGAAACGTTATGGCCTTCAACTGCACGCTTCCAGTGATTATTCCTCCCACGTACGTGCAAACTCTGGAATGAACTACCTGCTGCTGTGTGTACCGAGCGCGCGCCCGATGACATGTCCTTCTTTAAACGAGGTTTAAGAAGAGTATTTTCTTCAAAGTAGGCCTAGCTGTGCCCCTGGTATTGCGAAGGTCCATGTGCGGCAGCATCACTTACCATCAAGTATGCTTCTTGCTCATTTACCACCATCGGCAATAAAAAAAAAATACAACACTGAAGAGAAGGAAAATTCTAAGAAAACCTTATACCGACCTGTCTCTAAAGTAGGTAATTATTCCTTTCATTCCTCCCATTGTGGATTAGGCTTGAGCCCAGCAGTGGGACGTGTATAAGTTGAGATAATAAGATGATGACGACTTGGGGTAACAAAATAAGAATACACTACCAGTGTACTATTAGTGTAGCCGTGTGGATGTCACCGAATTATAGTCTGTCTCAAAAAAAAGAAAGATTTGTCACTAATACAAGTGAAAGTTTTATCATCATCATTATAGAAACAAAATTGACCTATTATACCACGCTGGTCAGGCATGTTGGCATAGGGTTTTGTTTCGAGTTTTCCTTCTCCTATATAGATGTTTTATGCATATTATAGTTTTTAGTTGTTAGTCGTCCTTAGTCGTCTTTTACGACACCCACGGAAATTGGGTAATGAATTGTGTTTTATTCCCTCACCACACGGCAAATTCATTTATTTACATTTCTCTGATACCCGATGGCAAGCGAGACCCTGACTTTACCTGCTACAGTATTTACTCTATACTTCCCTAACATTTTTATCACATAAAATGGTTACAAATGATCAGAATCTTAAAGCCTGCTCATAAAAAAGTTTGCCTTCAAAAGGTGTAACCGTGTGAATATTTTGCATCATTAAAAGGGTATCCCTCATATATATCTATACTAATATCATAAATGCGAAAGTAAGGATGTTTGTTTGTGTTTGTTTGTTTGTTTGTAACGCTTTCACGCTTAAACCACCGAACCGATTTCAAAAATTCTTTCACCAATGGAAAGCTATAATATCAGGGAGTAATATAGGCTATATATTATCCCGGTATTCCCATAGGACCAGGCACCACGCCGCGGGTAAAGCGACTGAAACCGAAGCGAAGCGAGGGCGGGTTGCTAGTAATATAATAAATGCGAAAGTATGTTTGTTTGTTTGTTACGCTTTCACGCTTCAACCACCGAACTGATTTCAAAAATTCTTTCATCGATGGAAAGCTATAATATCAAGGAGTAACATAGGCTATATTTTATTCCGGTATTCCCACGGGAAAGGTAACTACGCGGGTAAGGCGACTAAAACCGAAGCGAAGCGAGGGCGGGTTGCTAGTAAGTATATATAGTTGTAACTTAGTAACGGTATTTTATAAACTCATAAACATTACATTAGAATAATAAACACAAAACATTATTTGCCTGTCCTCATCCCACGCTAAGTGGGTTCGGCACAACCTGTTCTTACCTTTCATAACCTCCTATCAGCTGTCACATCTGCACTCACTGCTTTCACACGTATATCCTCATTCATCCATCTTTTTTTGGGTCTCCCACGCTTCTTACGTCCATCCGCAATCATATTGATAACCCTCTTTGTCCTATGCCTTTCATACGTCCTAAACCCTCCTAAACACAAAACATAGGTTTTAAATATCTCTGTATGGTGATACGAGAAAATTCAGTGATATTTTAATAAAAACATTTATATCAAGGGGACTACTTTCCATATCGTCAATCGTAAGTTTTTTTAAAGACAGTAGTCTGCACTAAAGAAACAAATCCTTACAATTTTAGGACAGATTACACTCAAACTCAGAACAAGAATTAGTGGATTGCACAAATTATGTATGTATGTACATATGTAGGTCAATACTTTGCGTTATGAATGAATTTGAACGCATGGCGCTGACACGTTTGTTTATCTCAAAAACTACGCCTTCTGTGTAGTTATAAAAGTTCGTGAAACTTCATGATTTCAATAACTCTACTTGTTTGCACGAAGTTCTTATTTTGAAAATATTCCTTTTATTAAACTGTTAAAAAAAGAGTTCATTTAAAATTTCAGATGAATAGATATTTACATTTGTGTTCATTATTTATTAAAGTAGTTGATAGTTTACTCTTAATCTTTTGCTCTAGACTAAAGATCTTAGTAATTATGGTATTATATATAGTCTCGAATGAATATAGTAATATCATTCTGAATAATAAGTATAGTTATACTTTTCTGTTTGACGCGATTACCTTATTAGACTTCCGTACCTTTGGGTACGAGTGCCAATGAAAACTAATACATCTTTACTTGCTGCCTGTCCCATCCAGCAGTTTGTCAGTAGGCTGTTATTTATCGAACCATAGTAGTAGGTAGATAAATTGTGCCGGGAATCGAATGTCACTAGACAATTTCTCCGGCACTCCGTAAAAGCGCGGAAGGGACCGCTGTTGGTTTTAGTGGGTATTCCGGTTGCTTAGGTGTCTGGCGAGTCCCACACACCCCCTCGTCTGTTATCGGCGGGGGATAGTACGTAAACTGCATTTCCACAGCGATAAAAAAAAGGTAGATAAATTGTAAATGTGTGTATATTTCTAGTGCTATTATGATAATAGATAAATTAAAGTCAAGAATAAAATCGTTTTTTTATACGTAAAACATGTTTTGTTTATGCTCCATTTTATTAATGGAAATATATGATATTATCTGAAATAAAAGTTTTTTATTTTATCAGCGTTTTCCTCGTGTGGTGAAGGATTAAGGAAATATTTTCCAACCTCCCTTTTTTTCCTGTGGTTGTATAAGATGGCTAAAGGTTGCAAAGCAAATAACATCGCTACATAGAAGGAACATTCATATTTATTTATTTTTTAATTACACCGGCACACAAAAAAATAGTGGAATGTACTTTGGATCGGACCTACCTACCGACATGTTTTTCGACCCGCTGAATCTGAATTTCAAGTCCGTTTGGCCCGGTCATCCTCCAGTTTTGAGTAAAATGCAAAAAACCTCAAAAAAAGGCCAAAAATTGCAAAGAACGGGGAGAACGATTCCATCAAGACATAAGTGAAATGGAGACTAGATATCAAGGAAACTGATGGAACGGACACTTAAAAGGGATACACTAAGAGATAATAACAAACGGAAGAAAAATCCA
Organism: Lymantria dispar; assembly: GCA_032191425.1. Classification (NCBI taxonomy): domain Eukaryota; kingdom Metazoa; phylum Arthropoda; class Insecta; order Lepidoptera; family Erebidae; genus Lymantria; species Lymantria dispar. The sequence goes on along the minus strand of CM063452.1, from coordinate 20,182,017 downwards.
CTGCGTAGATCGTTTGAGAACAAAAGAGTTCGATACCAACGAAGAACAGTTTGAAATTCGAGAAAATCGTTCTCTTTATACTAGTTATACGTCATTTTTTATAGATATTACAATTTTTTATGTTTTCAATTTCTTAACTTGTATTTTATGCGTAAAAAAAAATTATTTTTCATTTTTTTTGCATCTTTTTAATTGCAATTTTCCCGATTATTTGGTTTTTTGAGATTTTTTTAATTTTAAAACGTTAACGGGGCAAGAAAACTTCAGATTTAAACTCAGCGGAACAAAATACATGAAAATCATACTCAACCTGAGTCCAAAAAAAATTTTATTTCGAAAACTTCTATTTTGCATGATTTATTGCCATTTTTTTGGGTTTTTCGTTTTTTTTTGCAAATTTGGACGGCTCACCGGCCTAATTAACTTTTAGATTTAGATTAGTTATTTCAAATACACAAAAATCATACGTGATCCAGGTCCAAAAAATGTTTTCATTGCTGTGACTGCAATTTTTTGCCTTTTTTTTGAGGTTTTTTGCATTTTACTCAAAACCGGAGGGTGACCGGGCCAAACGCACTTGAAATTCAGATTCAGCAGGTCGAAAAAAATGTCGGTAGGTAGGTCCGGTCCAAAGTACATTCCACTTTTTTATTTTTGTGTGCCGGTGTTATTTATACTTTATTGTACACTATATTATATATAAAAGTAGAAACTTATAATAACAATAGTCAGTACAATGGGCGGCCTTATCGCTAGCAGCGATTTGTCCAGGCAACCTTTGTATGGAGAAATTATTAAACAGAGAGAGAGTGGTAGATTATGGTCTAGTAGTGAATATATATACTAATATACATATCCACATACAAATATGCATAAACGTATACATACAATGAAAATACATGTAATTAAATATAATTAAAAATATATCAATATGAAATAACAAATAAATAGACTACAATATAACATAGACAGGAAATAGATAAATTACAGTATTTATACAAGAATAGAAAAGTAAAGTTGTCAGAATAGTAAAGTTGACGTAGCAAGTAGTGGGGAAAAACGTTAAAGTCTGAGATAATGCGTTTTTAATAATAACTTAAATGCAGATAAAGTTTTGGCTTGACGTATTTCAAGCGGCAGTTCATTCCACAAACGTATGGCTGTAACAGTGAAGGAGTTTGCATAAAAGGTTGTGGAATGTACTGGGATCTTTAATTTTAAGTTTTTAGATGATCTTAAACATCTTTCCTGCGTTTCATGTAGGTACAAGAAACGATCTTTGAGATAGGGAGGTGCTGAAGAATTAAATAAGATATTATAAAGCAATGAAAGAATGTGAGTATTTCGGTGAAGGCGAATTGGTAACCACATGAGCTGAGACCGAAATTGAGAGACATGATCATATTTACGAAGACCAAATATGAATCTTATGCATACATTTTGGAGGCGCTCAAGTTTATTTAATTGGTTTTCGGTGAGATCTAGATAGCTGGTGTTGGCGTAATCAAGGATTGGGAGGAGTAAGGCATTTGCAAGCGTAATTTTAGTAGCAGTAGGCAGAAAATTTCGCAATCTTTTGAGAGATCCTGCAGAGGCGAACAGTTTTCGACTCACTTCCTGCAGCTGCGAGTCCCAATCAAGATTGGAGTCTAAAAATAATCCCAGTTTCTTAACTTTGCTGCTTATGGGTATAACAGTACCATCAAAAAGAATCGGAGGTAAATTGGTCCACTCGACTTTTGAGAGTAGTCTGCTACTACCCACAATGCATACCTGTGTTTTTGCAGGATTCACAGTGAGCCCATGACCTTTACTCCAGGAGTTTATTTTCTCAAGGTCATTATTCAGTTTAATGAGAGCGTCTACTTCATATTTATTTACATTTATTTACACAATTACATTCATAATTAAACTTTATACCAATTCGCCTGACCAGAGTGGTATAGTCCGTCAAATTTTTTCATATTGTGAAGGAGGTATAAGTCTAGCAGGGATAGGGCAGGGATACATATGAGCTGTGATGATGAATGAAAGCGTTGCCTTAGTGGTGTAGTACGGTATGCGACTGCAGTCCATGAGGAGTAAATTGATTCCCGAACCAGGCAAAAGAGAAAATAGGTTAGATTATTCCTGATATAGCTAGCTAACTTCTAACAAAATATTATCTAAATCCGTACAGCCGTTTTGAAGATTATCTAGAAAAATTGACAGACAGATAAAATTGGTTTAAACTAGTTTTTAACCATAGGTGTCGCGCAAAAAACCGAGAAACTAAAGCCTACTATTTTAACACTACAAGCAGATACTTCAATTTCATTAATTTGTACAGATTGTATAGAAGAGTGTATCGTAATATATTTTGTAGCAAGTTTCAGTCACACCTGAATATTACCTCATATTTAAACGAAAACGAGCCAAAAAATCGATCTAACTAGGTTATATTTATAGAAAATGTTGTGTACGTATGTATTGATTAGCTAAAAACATGCAACATTCCAATGACATAAAATGTCATTAGAATAGGAAAGTAAATTTAGGCGTCACCGTCAAGAGTGACAATAGCTCAGTTGGGAAGTTGTCCAGTCGCATTCAAACAGCGTGAGATCGAATCTCGGTGTTATTAATATTCTGTTTTTTAAATTTTTGATATTTTTTTCATTATTTCATTATTTTTAATTTTTTATTAATATATGTATATCCTAAATATTTTCGTTAAAAATATCATTTATTTACAAATTTATTTACAAACAAAACTTATAGCCAGCAAAGCTCGGTCAACCCGATATTGTGTAATTAATTAGAGTAGTGATACGTTATATTAATGAAATGGCGGTCTCCTGAAAATACATCTTGTTATAATATAATAAATTAATTTACTTATTTCAAACATAAATATTTTCTCCGGCATCATTTTAAATATAGGTACCCACTGGAGTGAATAATTCCGACATATTTTATTGTAATAGCTGTACTTTTCTTACGCGAGTAAAACGTAAATCTTAAGGAAAATCTTCACTAATGAAATGGTGGATTGCGTAAAATTCTTTGTATAGTATTGGCAGTTTTGCTAAAGAGGCATCATGCTTAAACTCGAAGCTACAAATTATCCAGAGAATTAGAAAGCGTGTCCAGAGAACAGGTAATGTTCGTTCTAATCGTTTCTTCTCATCTGTTTAATCACCGCAGCCAACATACGTCCCACTATTGGGCTCGCGCCTTCTTAACAATGGAAGGGAATTTGACCTATTATACCATGCTGGTCAGACATGTTGGTATAGGGTTTTATTTTGAGTTTTCTTTCTCTAGCACAGATCTTATGTGCATAGGATGTAACCTTTAGTCGTCTTTTAGGATATCCGCGGGCAAAATAGGGAATGGTGAATTGTATTCTTATTCCGTCACCGCACGGACAACGGACGGATCTTGTCTGTTTAGTTTTTATAATTTTAACAATATGTATTATATAGTGAATATTAAATACATCTTGTATCGATATACCATACTATATCTAGCTTTAGAACAACATTATTTGTATTGCAGGGTTGCCCTGCTTGGAAATCGAATTCGTGACACTCAGTACGGTAAGTTAGTACCTCAATCTTAAACTGTGCAGTTTATGTATGTTCGTTACGCTCTCACACCTATTTAGTCAATATCTACAGTTCTCAGGGATACAGAAAATGCTACACCTTTCTTCCAGGTAAACAATGCTATTGCAGGATAGATTTAAATGAAAAATTTAATGCAAGCAACTTTATAGGTGTGTAGGGCTAGCTAGTAATTCTTTATTAATACAAGCAAATCTGCAGGGCTGGCTAGTATCTAAACTTTTCATAATAATTAAAGGAGAAAAAAAAAACTAAATTTAAGAGGAATACAGGTAGTAACTTGAAGAAGAATGGTCGTACAACAAGTAGAAAAAAGAAAGAAGCAAATTGTAGCTCCAAGTGTCTGGACCAGTTCCAAATTTTTATTTACATTTCGTGCCGAGTAATCTCAAGAAAACCACATACAATTTTCGAAACGCCATTGAATTTTCTTTGCGATTACTGGTCGCCGAGATATTGAAAAGTAAAGATTTCAGCGAGAAATGCTCATATTGAGGTTTTTAAAGAAACATATTCAAGCTGAATAAACAAGTTATCTGGTTCATATAGAGAATAATTAAAAAAATATATCAAATCAAATCATTTATTCTGCATAAGCCCCTTAAGGGCACTTACATATTGTCAAGTTTAAACATTGTTTGAATACAATACAATACCGGATCGGTATATCAAAAACGGTCGTTATTTTGTGTATTTATAAAAAGGTCCATCAAAATCGGTCTAGCTCTTTCGACGGTGTTATCCACATAACACAACACAGCCCACCTTCGAAAGAGCTAGACCGATAAACACCACACGAAAGAAATATATAGTTAAAAAAAATACACGTTAGGGTTACTGTAAACATTTTTTTAAACACGAAACGCAACAGTGTCTACTAAATTATGTTTGAAAACACCGATGCGTACAGATCTAGGTCAGGTTGGGAGTTATGTGCTTTTGTAATAAAAGGCGAACAGTAACATTAGTGCATCAGACAAAGCCCTCAAATTACACGGTGCATTTCACACGCTTGTATTTTCACTGTTGACTTGCAAAAAAAAATTGTACTGTGACATTATTTGTGTCGCGGATAAATACGACATTGATATATTTGCTAGTAAAGTAGGCTTACCTATATATGTCTACGAACACTATTGCCACATATATTTCCGCGAAATAGTTTTGTGTACGACCTCATATATCTATACAAATAAATGATATTGTAGTGTCTTATAATATCTAAAACGGCAAAAACACTCACGTGCTGAGATCGATTACGTCGACCCGGGTTTCGAGCATGTCCGATGCTCATCATCAGGGCGAGTGCGCAGCGGCGTCTGCGAGGCCCCGGCGTGCACGCCGGGGCCTCGCAACCCGGGTCGACGTAATCGATCTCAGCACATGAGTGTTTTTGCCGTTTTAGATATTATAATATGGATCAGTCTCACGATAATTTCAATACTAAAATTGTAGTGTCTGTTTGTAATGCAAAAATTTCATATGAAAGTATATATGGCAACTAAAAAGAAATACAGTTTCTGAAATTTTTGTCTCGATTTGTTTTCGCGAATCTTTGGTAGAACTAGGCCAATTTTAACGGGAGTTTCGCTGTGAGATAGATAATATAAGTAATTAGGCTAGGCTATTCAATATATGTTGCGCAAATAGAGGAAATCTACGTGCATCCTAAGGGATGAATAAAAAAAGATACAAAACGTCTATAAAATCTGTTTACACTTTTATAGAATACAAAATTATTAACTAATCTTGCAAAGTTAACAGACATTTTTTTTATAATTTCTGACGTTTACGCGAGTATATACATTTGAAATGAAACTATTTTTAGGAAATGTATTGTGTTTGTATTTGATTTTTTTTCGACTTGCCTAAGACTAATGATTTCTGATGTTTACGCGAGTATTACACATTTTAAATAAAACTACTTTACGGATTATATTGCGTTTGTATTTGATTTTTGATTGCCCGACGTTTCGAACACTTTGCAGCGCTCTAGGTCACGGGCGGACTAAGATGTCTCACGTCCAATAAGTCAGCGTTATTGCAGAAAATTTATAATTATCTACCCGGTACAGAAAATAGTTATTAAATATTGACCCACATTTTGATACAAATTTATTGCCAGTGTAAGAAGAAAATGATTCTATATGAAAAAATTAAATTATTTATGGTTAGTAATTATTTAACATTAAAATTAATAATAATTATATTTAAAAAACCTAACAATCTAGTATACTACCACCGGATCAGAACACGGCCACACTGAGAAAGATCCGGCAAGAAAATTCAGGTGACATTATGCTAAATTAATATTAATTTTGAAGGTGGCTTACTTTATGTTACTAAGAGACTTTAATTTATAAAATTATCTTTAGCTATTATTATTATTCATGTATTTCCGAGTTCACGGGATCGTCCTAGGGAAGATACCCGGTCCTTTGAAAGGCTTACACGGGGTATGGATCCAACATGCAGAGGCCTTTGGAGAAATTTAATTTAAAATTGGGATGGGACGTCTACCGATGACACTCCACACCTGCACATAACATTCGTGGACTGCCAATGGCAGGTGTAAAAACTCGAGTCTCTTCCACAAGGTGTGATGGCGATGATATTATTAATGGCGGTAGTTGAAATATTTATATTCTAATTATATTTCTTTTTAATTCCTAGAAAAAAAAAACTGATAAAACGAGGTACCTTATAAATGAATCGTAGCTAGTTCGATTTATAGCCGCCGAAACCTCTTGCATACTAAATTTCATCGAAATCGTTGGTTTCCGATTCTATTAGATATGCCATGCTATTGAATAGGTTTAAAAAGGCTATCTAAAGTAGACTTTATAGAAAACCCTAATACCATATTTCGAATTATTTAAATGACATTACAGAATGGTTATTAGTAGCTCCTCATTTAGCAATATATAATATTGCAATTGTTATAGTTTTATAGCACTCCTAATTTGTTGTATGCATTCGCAGTTTTTTTTGTTGCTATTCTTGTGATTGTATAGCAAAGTGTGTTCTGCCTGATAAATTTAGGTTTTGGTTTTTTAACATTCCTACTATAGTTCGCAGTTTAGGTTTGTTAATGCTTGGTAGGTGGGTTCTGCTTGCGATAGCTACGTGGGACAGATCGCTTCCTTCCCTTCGAAGTGGTTGGGGGGAGTCATGCCTGCTCTACTATAACTAAGTAACCATGATCGGGTGCCGCTTGTGGGAACTGGTGTAAACATATTTTCTTCCTTTTCTTTTATTTGTGCTAATTTGTGAAATTATTTATTAATTTATTTAGATATATGTATCCTATTACGAAAGGTATTACACTTCAGCTCATAAATGTTACTACACCACGCTGATCAGACAGGTTCGTATGGGCTTTAATTTTGAGTTTTCCTTCTCTTGCATTTATGTTATATGCTTATAGGGATATCCGAATGACAACTAGACTCTTTCTTTACGACATCCACGGGCAAGATAGGACCACTACACGGAATAATGTTATGTACATACAAATTTTATTATTTTTAAATGGTATTGTAATAGTTATTTTTTATTTTTAGCCAAGAAAACATGTAGAGAATGTACACTTTAAAGGTGTTCTGATAGAGGTTCTTGAGAGTTATGCCAGAGTTCTGTCATTAGACATAGGTAGTATAAAGTATAAGTAGTACTAGTATAAAGTCTTGCGGAATTCTTTCCACCCATCTGTTGCTAGGAGCAAAGACCGGCACTATTTATGAGGAATGGGCAATTAGTGGTCATCTAACGTTCACGCTCCGCCAGTTCCAATACAACCATCAGTCTCCAAAAGATGGACGACGAATCTATATCGCAAAAGAAAAAAAGTGATCCGTCGGTCAGGACGCCTGACAGATGTGAAACATCGAAACTATTTTGTACGAGTAGAGACACGGTATCGAATATAAAGTATCGATACTGAACTCACGAATAGTATCGAAAGATAAGTAACGTAGTGTTTAAAGTATCAAGTACTTTTATTTACTTTATCTTTAGGTATCGAGTACTTTTCTTTCGATACCGATACTTTTGTATTATATATTTTAGTCAATAAGTACTTTTTGGTAGGTATCGTATCGAATAAATTATCCATTTTAAAATTGACTTTACGACTCATATTTATGGTAACGTCATTTAGTACAAACGAAACCGACACGCCGTGCACCTCGTCGGGCGGCGGCTCCTCCCCCTTCCGAGGTCTCCCGCGGCCACGAGCTGGCGGAGGGACCACGACGAGGGGAGGAAGCGCCGAGGCCGCGACGGGCGCAGCCGGCGCAGCAGCCGCTACGGGCGCAGCCGGCGCAGCCAGCGCCACGGACGCCGACGACGGGCCTGCTCTCCCCGGCGCAGCCCGTTTCGGTGGCGAGGCCGGCACTGGCGGCGTGGCCGGCGCCAGGCGCGCGAACTGGGCCCGCAGGTCGGCCATCTCCTTGGCCAACCCACGGTTCTGCATTTATCAAGCTAACGACCAACTCAGCTTCAATATATTTAATAAAGAAATTTTTATCCTGTAATGATAATAAGACAAGCTATCTAAATAATTTTAACGTCATTGGTCCTCCTTAAATTTTCAACTTTTAAATGAAATTTGACTGTTTAAAGTGAGTCAAAATCCAATTCCTATGAAGTCGGTAATATACAAGGAAATAAATATATATACACCTGAAACTAATAAAAGCCTATAAAAAACGGTTCTCCAGTTTTCGTAGCTGAAAGTAAACTAAATACCATACCTACTGGTATATTTATATTACTAAGTTTGAGAATTTTACATTAATTTATAAAACAAGTATATATGCATAAAAGAACATTAGATTACGACAGGCACTAATACGATAAAACTAAGGCATAAAGTATTAATAAAATATCGCGAGTTTTTTCCTAAAAATGATGATTTTTATTCAATAAACAATTATTTTCATTAATATACATTATAAGTAACAATTTACTTTGAGTTCACTAGATGGCGTTGTACAAAATTTTAAATCGCACCATGGTTTCGTTACAAAAATGTAGGTATATGCATCCAAATATTTATTTAATATTTAATTAATAGGGGACCGCGAGGCGTGGCGTTAAACGCCACGCGACGATCACGGTCACCCTCGCCTATAGATGTTTCACATCAAAAGTTAAATTATTACAATTTGGGATACTATTCTTTCTCTTCTTCTTCTTATTTTTACACTTAACAGTCGTCTATAAAGATAAAAGAAAGAGAAATTACAAATTTGCTATTTTAATAAATAATATATTCTTTTGTATCAACAGCACCACCTAATTTTATAGCTAAAGATACGCTCATTACCTCTACACTCCATAGATAGAGTAATTTACATTAATTCGCAATATTTTTGTCCTGCCACCATTGGTAATCTGCGAGGACTATTATGCAAACTGCTTGTGCGTGACCTGTATCTAAATTACTAAACAGTTAACTGTACGTACTAATAATTAATGATAGCTATAATAATAATAAGATACACTAGAAATATATAATTTAATATATATATGAGTTTGAAACAATTTTAGATTGTTTACAATGTTACATTAGCTGATTTTTTTTAGTTTTTCATCATCATCACAGTCCATATGTATCCCACTATTAGGCTTGGCTTTCTTCTTCCCTGTGGGAGAGAGATTGACTATACCACGCTCGTAAGACGTGTTGGAATTTTTTTGTTTGTTTTGGGTGGGCTATATCAGTGCACCCGCCTCTCGGCTCCGTCTGGGGCGACAGAGTAGCGGCACGCGGCCCATAACCCACCCGTAACACGTCGCCTTCGTCGTTGGGCCGACCACCGCTGCCGAGTTCCTTGTTTTCAGTGGTCGGCCCGATCCTTTCCTCTCGACGTCCCTTCCACGGGACCGTCTCTGCGGGTGACGGACTAAAATTCCCGTTCCGGTCACCCGCGGCTTCGGCTAGGGAGACGTGTTGGAATAGGGTTATTTCGAGCTTTCATTCTCTTGCACAGATGTTGGCTGCTTATCATATGCTTTAGTAGTCTTTTATGACAGCTACGGGCAAGACAGGGGGTGGTGAATTTTGGGGTATCGGGGATTGAATGTCCTCAGATGATCTCGCCGGCGCCCCGTAAAAGCGCGGAAGGGGCTGCTGTGGTTTAGTGGATATTTCGGTCACACGGTGGCCGGTGAGCCCCACACACTGCTCCGTCTGTCACCGGCAGGGGACGGTGCGTAAAAGCATTTCCACAGCGTGAAAAAAGGGGGGGGGGGGGGGGGTGTTGTGGTGAATTGCATTCTTACTCCGTCACCTCATGGATATATGAATAATTATTATGAGAAAATACTTAAATATTTACGAGGTTATGATTCACGGGTTTAATACCAGGAATTTTATTACTGGCGAGTTGGCGATATTTTGTGACTGGTGTAAGTGACATGATCGGAGCAGGATAGTATAAATCCTATTAAAGATAATCTTGTGAATATTAATGACCATGATAATTTCAACTAAATATTTTTTATAAAATCATCATCTCACCTCATATACACTGTTGGGCTCGAGCCGTGTACAGGCGTAGTCTGGGCTAGTGGACTAACGCCGTGTTTGACAGAAGAACCTAAGGTTATAGTTTGATGTACCTAAAGCCCTTAAGTTCCTAGCCTATATGATGGGATACCTGCACCGCGCTACCTAAGGTGACAGGTAGATGTGAGATGGATGTTGGGTGGAGGATTGGTAATTCTCACTGCCAGTCAAACAGACTCACTTGACTGATCAGAACTGACGGCTAAGGGTGTCTTGGCCACAGTGAGATGGAGGTTTGGGTGGAGGATTGGTAACTCTCACTGCCAGTCAAGCAGACTCACTCGACTGGTCAGAACTGACGGCTAAGGGTGTCTTGGCCACAGTGAGAGGGATGTTAATGAGAGATGAATAAATTCAAATCTGATTTATTTTACACAATGTACACCTTATATACTACTTATTGCTAATACACACATATACCATTTTGTGTTAGTGTGTCGTAAGTGTAAAGTATAACGCAGTGTCTTTAATCATGTCAGTGCTAATTTTGCAAATTTGTATGTTGACATGCTTTACTTGTATGTTGACATGCTCTACTTTTGAATTTGCTGCGTTGCATGTTCAATGTGCATTGAACAAGCCGTCTCCATAATAGGAGAGAATTTAATCTACTACGCCACGCTGGTCAGACGGTATAGAGTTGGTATAAAGTTTTATTTCAAATTTTCCTTCTCTTAGATGGATGCTATATACTCGTACATACCCCTTATACGTCTCTTAAAATACTCTCGAGCAAGATAGGGTTTGGTAAATTGTATTCTTACTCCGTCAACATACGGCAAATAATGCTATTGTTAAATTAGAAAATAAAGACCTCAATGGCTATACGTGACTACTAACACGAAGATTTAGTGGTCTAAGCTTTCGCTATTAATCGCATAAATCGGATTGGTTCATGAAAAAATATAAACTTTTTCTATAAAAATTCTCAATAGCAACATCTAAGTTTGGGATTATGGCTCTAGGATTATGTCTGGAAATAAAGACGACATAAAAATATTATATTGGTCGAATGTTTTATTCTTTTTTTGTCACATAATACAATAGCCCGGTATACAAACTAAGCCACGCTTTATCTATTATTAGTTTATAAATTTTGTTAAGTATGTCTACGGTAATTATTATTAAGAAATTTTATAAATATACGAACGGACATTTACGAACGTTGCAACAGAGTGATATCACTCCCAGTATCTCAAATATAAATATTCAATCATACTATTCTAATTAGAAATAAGAGTTTATTTAGGTTCTATCTAGTTATAGTAGGTAATAAAACTATGCTAATAAGTATGCGGGTGCGTCTCGAAACACAAATAACAAAACTGTCGGTGACCTTTTATGTTGAACTTTGCTAAATTAGCTTACAGGCCGGACAGAGGGTTCGACCATTGCAAACATGTATAGGGGTTGTTTGAACTAAAAATTTGTTTTGTTATAACAGTTTTGTTAAGATAGATCCATGATAATAATTAGTTTCGCTATCCTGAAGTAATATATGCCATCAAGAACTTAACATTAAAAAAAAAAACAAGTCTCGCAACTCAGTTCTACCATAAAAAGTTGTGAGATCCATGTAATATCAAGTCGGTTAATTTATTCAGCCCCTACTTAGGGTACCTTCCATCTTAATTCATTACGTAACTAGCTAACCTAACAATTTCTTATAATGACCATATTAATATTAAAGATCTTTTATGTTTTAAATAAATATGGTACATTGCGTTGTCCGATACGTGGTCCTGACTCGAGTACCCTTTTTCCCCAGCAGTTGTCGGTTCGTCAAGCGAGTTTCCACGAATCTGTCGTTCTCATCGTTTGGCGATCCGCACTTATCTCGATATTGGAAGCGATTGTGTAGCTCGAGTTGAAAGCTTTCGAGGTTCTGGTATTGGACAGGTATAAGTCGGAGGGTAGACTTCATCAAGCATGAGCGTCCGACTTTTGTGTGGATATTTAATGTGCCTCGTACTATGCAGTGATCGCTCCTAGTTATAATCCTGCTGAAACTAAAAGTTTATTGAATATAATAATATATATATATATAAGTTTATTGAATATTATTATGACGTTTGTCCGACAAGATTAAGTCTATGTCGTTTTTTGTTGGACCATCGGGGCTAGTCCAGGTCCATTTCCTTTGTGGCTGCTTCCTGAAGAAGGAATTCAACATAAAGAGGCTTTCCTTAACTAGAAAATTAGGCAGTTTCTGGTCCCTCTGATTTGTCTGTCCATATTTACGTTGACCCACCCTCAAGTCATCATCACTCCCTTTGCCCAGTTTTGCGTTAAAGTCTTCTATAACCACCGTGAAGTGGATTTTAGACGCATGTATGGCTTTCGAAATCTACTCGTAAAAGGTGTCCACCTCCTTATAGAATGCCGAGGTCGATGCGTAAACTTATATGACCTTCAACGAATACTTCTTGGTAATTCTAGTACGCTACGCTTGTTGACACACTCTCGATCCTTTCCACATTGTATACAAGAAACTTGCGATCATTAAACTCTACATCGCCTTGGGACAGATGATCGCCCCAACGTAGCAGAGCAAGTTTCTGATAATCCTACAATGTCCCATCGGATTTTACACAATACTTCTTCTAGCTTGATGATCTTCTCATCAGTCCTAAGTGTCCAAATGCTGTATGTTGCCAGGGCCAAAGATCATTTTATTTGGTAGATGGCTTTGGTAGATGGCTGCCGAAGGTTAATCGCACCCCTTACTCCACCACTACCAGGCCCGCTACCAAAATGAGTCCGTAGAGTAGCAGAGCTGCCCTAGTCAAGGCCCATTTCTATTCTGTTCGCCATGTGAGGGAATATTGCCGGTATTGTCAAGTCTAGCAGGCGGGTTAGCGATCGAAGCGAGATATCATACATTTCCCTGGAAAGAGTTGTTGCCCACTTCCCTGGTAAACCTTTAACCGGTTCTTACGACTCTCACAGGAAAGTAAAGAGTAGCAACAATTGTATATACATGTATATATACATGTGTATATACAGGTACATAAGATTCATTTACTACAAATGTAACTTTGTAATGCTATATATTTATATAAGATTACAAAATTATTTATGCAGTTAGTATATATATATATACATATATAGGAAACTGGATATATATATATAGGCAACTGGACCGAAATTGTAAATTTTATAATTTTGCCTTCATTCATATACTTATCACTAATTGTATTCTAAATTTAAAGCTTCTATGTCTACTAGAAGTGACTCAATAATTTTGATGATTAGTCAGTGAGTGAGTAATAAAATTACGAAAATTTTACTAGTTATAATTCTTAAAGTATTGGTTCAAATTGAATAAAATTTTAAATATATCATGTGTATACAATGCCTGCTTGTTTACTAAAAATGTATAGTTCTAATGTAATTCAAAATGAAGTTATAGGGGGTTGAACGTGGCCTGATTTGTGTCGAGAAAAGGATGTTAAGGCAGTGTTGCGTTTTTGCTCGACTTGGCGGGGGCACTGCCGTGCTCCAGATCTCGATAAGAACATTATACCACGACCGCGCATCGGACGTCGCAGTGTAGGACGAACCAGGGGGACCGACGACCTGGTGAAATTTACTGGGCGTCGTTGGATACAGACGGCACAGGATCGCACTTTGTGACATAAATTGTGTTCCGTATTGCTAAAAAGATAGCCTTATCTACCTTGCCTTACTGTGCAGTCATAGGTAAACTAATAAGCTTTTTGTTTTTTAAAAATGCATATCCTACATTATGAATAATCCTTGTATTACGGGGGACCTTACAAATATATAAGGGATACAAATTACATTCAGATTCAGAATTATAATTTGTGGATCACACAAAGTGTGCTCCTACGTGGGATTCAAACCCACGTCACAGTAGGTCGCTATCTCAAACACTGCGCTATCTATGTAGTTTTTTAACAATATTTGTTTTTAAAGAAAAAGTATTCTTATCGGTCAAAATTACTTAAAATTATTATGTGCTTTCCTGTTCAATTGTAAATAATAATACAAAAAATAATGTCAATATTGATCAAGAAATAAAATGGACAAAGAGAAATGTACTTCATATTTAAGTTCAGTTATGTTTCAACCATTATGAAACGCGGTGGATTAAAATACGTAACAGGCAATCTGTATATAAAATATACCAGTACATATATATATATATATATATGCCGATGTGAAGTACATTTTGAGTAATAGCCTATTAAGATAATAGGGAACTAGTAAACTGAGCCTCAATGTTTGTAATATGACATGTTAAATTTGATGAATTATTATCCATAATCCGCTTTCATAGTTCATATTTTGAAACAATGGATCTATTGTAGTTTGCTACTGTATTCTGTTTAATATTCAATAATATTTATTTTACCGTACGGTGAAGTAAGGATATATTTTAACCATATCAGACGTATGACTGTTGTAAAAGTCGACTAAGGGACATGCATACATAATCTATATAGGAGAAGGAAAACTCGATACAAAACCATATACCTATCTGTTTGACCAGCATGGTAGGTCCATTTAACTTGTATGTGGAGGCGACTCGAGTCCAGTAGTGGAACACGTATAAAGCAAAGTTTTATTATTATTTTTTTTGCCGATTTTGGCAAACGGAGTACGGACGGAGTACCGGGACGTTGTGCGAACGCCTGTGGCGTGCGGTGTCCCATAGGGGTCGGTCCTCGGACCCACCCTGTGGAACATCGGCTACGACTGGGCGTTGAGGAAGAGCCTCCCGCCCGGGCTGGGCGAGATTTGTTACGCCGACGACACGCTCGTCACAGCCCGCGGTGGGACGCTAGAAGAGCCCGCGGTGGAACGCTAGAAGAGGCGGCAAGCCTGGCGACTCCAGGCACCGAAGAGATCGTCAGGCGGATCGAGGCGTTGGGGTTGAGGGTGGCCCTGGACAAGACCGAGGCCCTCTTGTTCCATGGACCCCGCATGGGCCCTTCCATCGGCGTCTCAATCACGGTCCATTCGGTTGAGATCAGCATCCGGGCCCATATGAAGTACTTGGGCCTGGTGCTCGAAGGGCATTTGTGGTTTCGGGAGCATTTCCGTAGGCTCGTTCCGCAGCTCGTTGGCGTGGCGTCCGCCCTATCATGGCTTATGCCGAATGTGGGCGGACCGAGCGCTGTATGTCGACGGCTGTACGCGGGGGTCATACGGTCGATGGCCCTGTACGGCGCACCGGTGTGGGCGAGGTCTCTGACCGCCCGACTCAGGGCTACTCTGTAGCGTCCACAGAGGGCCATGGCGATCAGGGCCATCCGCCGTTACCGCACGGTGGCGATGGAGGCGGCGTGCCTGTTGGCCGGGACTCCCCCGTGGGACCTGGACGCGGGAATGCTCGCCGATTTGTATCGGCGGGTGTCGGGGGTGTGAGCGGAGGGCGGTGTGGTCTCTTTGAGGGAGCTCACCGCCTGGCGCGTCGACGCCCGCCGAGACGTCATTGCCCGTTGGGCAGTCCGGCTGGAGAGGCCTCGATACGGTGTCTGGACCGTGGAGGCCTTCCGGCCGGTGCTGGTGCAGTGGCTAAAACGGCGGCACGGGGTGCTTTCCTTGCGACTGGTGCAAGTCTTGATGGGGCATGGATGCTTCGGCAAGTACCTGTACACGGTCGCTAGGAGGGAGAGCACACCGTCCTGCCGCCACTGCGATTGCGACGAGGACACGGCGCAGCATACGCTCGAGGTCGTGAACTCGTCGCAATCATCGGTGCCGACCTGACGCTGCCGACCATCGCTAGGGCGATGCTCGCTAGCGTCAAGAACTGGGACGCGGTCGCAGCCTTCTGCGAGGCAGTGATCTTGCAGAAGGAGGCGGCGGGTCGCGAGCGTGAGAAGCGCAACCTCGACGAAGCGACCCGCCGCCGGCGACTGGGGCGGCGCAGTCACGACTACCTGCGCGTCATGCCGCCCTAGCCGAGGTCGCGGGTGACGTGACCGGGTAGTTAGTCCGTCACCCGCTGAAAGGCCGACCACGTGAGGAAAGACCGACGTTCCCCCCGAGGGGGGGATTTCGGTCGATGGGAGGGTACTCCACTAGGGGGTATTTCGTCGGGTCGGCCACTGACCAGTGATGACAAGTAACCCTGCTGCGGTGGTCGGCCCAACGATGAAGGCGACGTGGTGTTCGGGTGGGTTGCGGGTGTGCGTGCTTACGCCCCTCTGTCGCCCCGGACGGAGTGGTGCGAGGAGCGCGCCGACCGTAGCCCACCCCTAAAAAAAAAGAGCCTTCACGCACGTGGGAGAAATCATCTCTGGAGATGTACAGTTGAATTCAAATTCAAATTATTTATTATGCATAAACCCCGAGAGGGCACTTACATATTGTCAGGTTTACAATTTCCAAAAAAAATATACTACCACCGGATCGGAACGCGACCGCTACTGAGAAGAGCCGTCAAGAAACAGCGAGCTTCTCCATTATTTTTAATTTTTTTTCTTACTAGATATACAATTGTGTACATGTTTTGTAAGAACTAGCTCCAGTGTGATGCCCTTCGAACCGCAAGACACTTAATATAATTCAAAAGATTATGGCTGGACCAGATCCCACAAGCGGTACCCGATCACGAGTTAAGATCATAACGTTTCCAGGTGAAATGGATGAACCATTTACGTATATTGCCTTACTTGGATTGGGATTCTTTAAAACTGACTAAGGGATCGGTGGACAAAAGCTCTCTCCTAGGTAACTCGAACATCGACTGCGACCAAGTCGTAAAGTGTGGCAATAATGGCATATGCTCCTTCTCATGGGTAGACTTATGCCTAACAGTGGACATCGATAGGCTTAGATGATATTTGCTGATAGACTAAATCGAATACACAAACCATCTAGTTAGTAATTTAAATAGACTGCTATGATGAATGCAATGGATTGGATTCTCATGCGTTTGTGTCATATATAAATTATTATTCTATATCTAGTTGTAGATTTTCTCCGATATGTTATATATCCCATTAAAAACTTACATATATGTGGAAATGGGTACCGCGTTCTGTAGACGACCCTGAAAATTTAGTTATTATAAAAATATTACATATACCCATTAGATTCAAAGCACAATTTTTTGTTTATTGCTTTGCTCTAAAGATGATTGCTATTTCTAAATATTATCTCCTTTTTTTCAAATGCCCTTAGAAGTGATATTTACATAAAGTGAGTACTATTGATATATTGAATCTTAATATTTGACTCGTTTAAGCAGTGTATAAATTTGAGATACATGTTTATTTAGGGGGTTAAAAATATCTTTGCCGAAATCGCATGTCGTTGCATATCTATGCAAGACAAGAAAAAATTTAAACTCAGTCCTATGCTAACACATCTAGTCCGTCACCCGCAGAGAGGCTAACCGTGCGACGGCGACCGACGTCCCAGGACGTCGAGAGGTGAGGTTACCCGAAAGGGTATTCCGTCGGGCCGACCACTGACGACAAGTCACATCTGCTTCGGTGGTCGGCCCAACAACGAGGTGACGTGGGTACGGGTGGGTTATGTATGGGCTTGCGCGCCATCCTTTCATTGCCCCGGACGGACTGGACTGCGCGTGCGCTTACCATAGCCCACTCATAAAAAAAAAAATGCTGACACATCTAACCGTTATATATTGGTTTCTCGCGGTATATTGGTTTCTCTCCAATAGTGGAGGAGGCTCGAGCCCAACAGTAGGATGTATATGGGCTGAGATAATGATGGTGATGAGAATAAAAATACAATATTGCAAGTCAGCTAGCAAACCAATTAAGAAATAAAGGTAAATTTAGAAGAAAGGTTATATATCTTTTTTCTTCTGCTAATAACATGTATGTGACAAAAACGCAGTTTATTTATTACTAGCAACCGCCCTCGCTTCGCTTCGGTTTCAGTCTTACTCGCGTAGTTCCCGTTCCCGTGGGAATATCGGAGTAAAATATAGCCTATGTTACTCCCTGATATTATAGCTTTCCATTGGTGAAAGAATTTTTGAAATCGGTTCGGTGGTTTAAGCGTGAAAGCATAACAAACAAACAAACATCCTTACTTTCGCATTTATAATATTAGTATGGATATGCATGATATTTTTTTTTATTTTAACCAGCCAAATGTTATATGTACAAAAACATGCTCATTCATTTAAGTATAGTCTTTCAAAGAAACGAGGCCGTGTTATCCCTGAATATGTAATCGAAAACTTATATTAACATCGCCTACCTTTATTTTATTCACTATCATTATTTTGAAATGTATTTTCATAAGTTCAAGTTTTCACATAAATAGCTGTTTACGTTATTTACAATGGCTAAAGTCTGTCTTTGTTCGGCCTTTATGCTAATCGTGAAAGCTTGACACAAAGGGCTTTCGCAGTTATATAGTTTGTATTTTACGCTACGAATTATTTATTCACCTATTAACTATTTTAATACTTAACTATGTGGAGAACCTGTAATTTACAGACTCTTCGATTGAAATTAAGACTACACTTTATTAAAACTGGTTAAGGGAATGGAGAGCACCACTATTCTGGAAAATTTACAACAGCAATTACGAACACCGATCCACTAAAAGTTTGAAAAGTCAATAGGTATGTAAAACATCAGCTTAAATGAGTTAGATTTAAAAAAGTAGCTTTTGCTCACGACTTTGTCGGCGTAAATATTGAAAATGGTTCTGATAGGGTTGTTTTCCCTTATTCTTTTTGTTATAATATGTAAATTGTTTTATATCTTTAAAAAAATTATTATATATCTTTAAATGTTTTGTTTGTGTCAAAATAAAATCTAATTATATATAAAGCAAGAAGTATTGATATCAACTTTTAATATTTCGATCACCTTTTAACCTCGTTAAGGTATGATTTTTAATAAAATACATGACGCATCTTCCATCAATTCCGTTAAAGAATGTTTATGCAAAACTTGAAGTGATCAAACACCAAGGATTCTCGTTGTCCTATACAAACTTTATAATTGCAAGTAGAATTTCGGAAAATTCTTTTTTATTGGATGCCTACATCATGCAAAGAATACGCCTTTCAAGTTTCAGATCTCTACGATAAATGATTTAGGCTGTGCGTTGATCTATCAGTCAGTCATTCAGGACAAAGTATTTCATATGAATAGATATATTATGTAATAGATCCAAAGTAGACATTAAATTGATGTCTATCATTATTTACTTAGGAAAATCGATTAATGGATTTTAATGTAAAATTAACTAAGTGTTGTTCAAATTTAAACACTGATATAGGTTTTATCAAAATCGAGAGGGTGAATATTGACATAACGACTCATCCTTCCAATGTTTGAAATCGCGTTAAAAATTTAAATAGAACTTCTTATTTATTGGATTTTGTATATTTGATATGTGAGTTAAAATAACTATGATAGGTGGCCAAGCAATAGCTACTACAGCTTTAGCTTATAATAACAAAATTACATAAATATTACAGTGTCAACTTAATGATCACTGATGACAAGTAAAGATACCGGTGGCCCACACATATGGCATAGAAGACGTATGTGTATGGTAGTATATGAGATCGCGCACCGTTCCTTCCCTCCTCCGGATGAACGGGGCGTGTGGGCCGTGTTGATGCTTTATTTTGAGGACAGGTATGGTCACCTGTCCTCAAAATAAAGCACCAACACGGCGCTAACTGCGCAATTAGTAAAGCTTTTCCAGCGCAGTGCCACCCGCTGTTTGTGGATGCTCTTTTATGGATTATTAGTTGCTTGAGCATGTTATACGTTTGTCCCGTATATTGAACGGAAACTTCGATTGTAGACCGTGTGGACATGGAGTAAGAATACAATTAACCACTCCTTATTTTGCCCGTGGATATCTTAAAACACGACTAAGAAATATGATATGGGATACGTTTTCTTGCACATTTGTGCAAGAGAAGGAACTGGAAATAAAACCTTATACTTACCAGCATGTCTGACAACTATGGTATAGTAGGTCAATTTTCCTCCTATTGACGAGGAGGCTCGAGCCCAATAGTCGAACGTGTATGAGCTGAGACGAGACAAAGACGAAAAATATTTGTAAATATTTCTTAGTTTGTATATAAAACTACTTTACGCAGTGTTCATGGTCATGAACGCTGCAAAGAGTTCGAAACGTCGGGCAGTGAAAAATCAAATAAGAACGCAATAAAATCCGTAAAATAGTTTTATTTACAATGTGTAATACTCGGGTATACATCAGAAATCATTATTTTTAGTTTATTAAATACTAGCAACCTGCCCTCGCTTCGCTTCGGTTTCAGTCGCCTTACCTGCGTAGTTCCTGTTCCCGTGGGCATAAAATAGTAATAATAATAATATAGCCTCTTTATTTCCGTAATGAATCATATTTAGTATGCATTAATACATATTAAATAAATTTTTACATATTATAACTTATTACATTTCACAAATTATTACATCTTACAAATTATTACAATTAACAAATTATTACATTTCATAAATTATTACATTTCACAAATTATTACATTTCATAAATTATTACATTTCACAAATTAATATATTTCACAAATTATTACATTTCATAAATTATTACACTTCACAAATTATTATATTTCTGAAATTATTACATTTCAAAATTATTATATTTAACAAATTGTTACATTCAATAAGTTAATATAATATAAACCTTTAAAAGTAAATTTAATATAACATTACATTTTAATATATTACATACCAACTACTTTCGAGGGCATACCGGGATAAAATATAGCCTCCCTGATATTACAGCTTTCCATTGGTGTAAAAATTTTTGAAATCGGTTCGGAGGTTTAAGCATGAAAGCGTAACAAACAAACAAACAAACTTACTTTTGCATTTATAATATTGGTAAGGATTTTATTACGTTCTTTTGAAATGCAGTCTTTATTTTTTTTGGCAGAGAATTATATCATTTCATGCACTTGAGATTTGCCAAATATGGAATGTCTTTCTGTTCGGGATCAAAGCATATCACGAGTTTACGCGTCGCATGTACACAGATAGCTCGTGAATATAAAATTAATTAATTTTACAATTTTTTAGTGATAAATTTAGCTATAAAATCGTGCTGATATTTCTTCTTCTTAAACTTTTCTGTAATATAGATTACAACTAGTCTATGAAGCTAATCGCGAAATAATATATGGTTTGAAAAACCTCCGTCACGGTTAGGAGAGTTTGCATAGGTCTTTTTTCGTCTTTCAGTAGCGACTAAAAACGTAAACATGTTGTTCTTATTTTTAATACAAATTACTTATCTTAAATCTTTAAGTATTAGGTATATTATTCGCTCTTTAGCTGCTATTTGACTGCAATCATATCATCATGAGATGATTGTACTAGCTCTCTCCACATTCGAGCTCGCTACTATGGGGATGGCATTTTGTGGTTACCTTACCTCGTACACCGTAAATCTTGATTTTTATTCCGAAAGACCATCACGAAATACTTTTTTTATTAAAATTGAAATTTTTCGTTGAAATTTTCTATGTTCATTCCATAAAGCAATATCTCTTTCAAACCATCTAATACTACCTACTCCATTCCAAAGGTGAAGCATAGCGTGATATTTTAACACTATTGAGTTACAAAACTTAAGCAAAATTTTTGGTACGACATATTGTATGTGTGAAGTCTTTGACGTATTGATATCTTCCAATCGTCTTTAAATAAAAATGTAGGTATTTTAATTTAAAATATAATAATAATAATGTGTGACCAGCTTTAAATTTTTCATATAAATAGTAAAACCGACAGATGAGAACAGTCTTGCAAAAAATAATCATCTTCATCATAGCAGCCCACATACGTCCCACTGTTGGGCTCGGGCCTTCTTCACAATGGGAGGGAATTTGACCTACTAGATCAGACATGTTGGTATAGGGTTTCAATACGAGTTTTCCTTCTCTTGCACAGTTACTAGGTACATATTATATCCCTTAGTCATCTTTTACGACATCCACGGGCAAAATAGGGAGTGGTGAATTGTATTCTTACTCCGTCACCATACGGAAAATAATAATAAATGCCATTTCAAACTTACCTACCAAGCTTGGTGATTGAACTATTTACCCCTTGAGATCTCACTATAGTAGACCTCACTATGATAATGGATGAATGGAATTTGAATAAGACTGCTCACAATAATAAATGTTCAAAATTAACAATTTGTCTAGATCATGTTTTACACAAGAGTAATTAATTCACGCTTGGCTCGAGTAAAACCTATCTTGATGAAATTTTAGACCGCATTTGATGAAAACAAAGCATCTGTCTATAGTTACATTAGTAATCTTGTGGAATGTACGTCAAATTAAGCAATTTGACTGATGTGGTTTTGTAAGAAAAGCTATAAATTTATTTTATTCATATTTCATTCATATATGTGACTATTATGCTGACAGTATTACGCATGATTATCTGAAGTGACAAGCAGTATGTCAATCCGTGTATATAGATAATTTGGTTTGGAGGCACACCGTCCAATCCGTCCAAAGCGACGATAATCCA
Source organism: Lymantria dispar (assembly GCA_032191425.1). NCBI lineage: Eukaryota > Metazoa > Arthropoda > Insecta > Lepidoptera > Erebidae > Lymantria > Lymantria dispar. The sequence goes on along the minus strand of CM063452.1, from coordinate 20,159,317 downwards.
CCGTATTACGTTCCCATCACCATTAAGCTACAACTTCTTGTACCAAATTTTTGACGTCTGTGGCCAGCCCGGCAAGTTATTCTTTCGTGTACCATCCAGGAACTTCATGCGGTAAGCTTCTCTGCAGGTAACGGACTATTCTCAGTCCAGTCGTGGCATCAGGTAGAGAGGCATCAGGTGCAGGTATTCCCGCCTACGCCGCTCCAAGCGCCTTTTTTTTTTTTTTTTTTTTCACGCTGTGGAAATGCATTTACGCACTGTCCCCCGCCGGTTACAGACAGGGGAGTGTGTGTGGGACTCGCCGGCCACAAAGTGACCGAAATACCCACTAAAACCACAGCGGCCCCTTCCGCGCTTTTACGAGGTGCCGGAGAGATCATCTGATGACATTCTATCCCCGACACCCCAACGCTTGGCTGTCTGGCCACGTCCTGTCATCATTCAGGGCGGTGGATGGAGGAGCGCATAACGGCGTCTCCTCCTCCCTGGTCGCCGTCGGCGGAGCGAGTCTGCGGACGCAAGTGCCTCGCGTGCCCACTCCGCGGCCTCCTTCCTTGTCATGACAGCCTCACAGAAGGAAGCCATCGACGACCAACAGCTGTCGCTGCCGAGCATCTTGGAGATGATGGTCGACAACGACAGGTCCGCTGTTCCCATGTCCGTTGACAGGACGTGGCGCTGAGGCCCCCAGGCGGGGCATACTTCTAGTGTGTGGCGCGCATCGTCGATTAGCGCGCCACATTCATGACATCCTGGGGCCTCTTCTCTTCCAATTTTGTGCAGGTACTTACCGAAGACCCCATGTCCGGTAAGCACCTGCACCATCCTAAATGTAAGGCTGCCGTGCCTTCTCCTGAGCCAGCGGTGGAGATGCGGCGCAACCGCCTCCACAGTCCCCCGCCCTGCTACGGGGGACTCTAGATCCTCTCTCCACCGCCGCATGACTTCCCTTCGGGCCACTTCCTGAACTCTGCCCAATCCCCTTGTGGAGACTTGCTCGCCGTTGACTCGCGCTGTGGCGCGGAACCGGTATATTTCGGCCAACGCTTCCGCCACCAGTGCCCAAGGCGGGTCGCCCGCCAGCAGTGTTGCCGCAGTCCAGGACACAGTACGGTAGCCCCTAATAGCCCTCACCGCGATGACCCTCTGCGGTCGTTGTAGAAGGGCTCTGTTGCGGGCGGTGAGGGACTCCGACCAGATAGGGGCACCATACAATGCCATGGACCGCAGGATGCCGACGTACAGACGCCGGCACGACGACCCGGGACCGCCAGTGTTCGGCAGAAGCCTTCCCAGTACCGCGGCCGACTTGACGAGCCTCGGGACGAGCTGGGCAAAGTGTGGCCCGAAATTCCACTTTGAATCGAGGTGCAGACCCAAATATTTTATCTGGGCCTGCACCGGCACGGCAACCCCAGACACACTGATGTGTGCTCCTCGGGGGGGACCTCGACGTGGGCCATGAAAAAGGAGAGCCTCGGTTTTGTCGAGCGAGACCCTCAGACCCAACATCCCAATCCGGTCCACGACGAGCGCCACTCCTTCCTCTGCCAATCGGACAGCCCCCCGGAAGTCCGCCCTCTTCACCGTGATAAGGGTGTCATCTGCATAACAGATGATCCCCATCCCAGGAAGGAGCTGACCCCGTAGGAGCCAGTCGAATCCGACGTTCCACAGCACCGGACCGAGGACCGAGCCCTGTGGAACGCCGCACTCCACCCGATGGCGATGTATACGCCCGTCGCCCCCCTCCCAGAGCACGTGCCTTCCCTCGAGGTACGCCTCCAACAACCTCACAAGATAAGGAGGCACTCCATGATACCGAAGCGCCTCCTTCAGCGTCTCGTGTGGGAGGCTGTTGAAAGCATTTTTTATATCGAGCGAGACTGCCAGGACAACTTCCTTTTTGGCCACCGCTTCGATGGCCAGGGACTTTAGAACGGCCAGCGCGTCACCGCTCCAAGCGCCTGCGGTGGAGTGTGCCGTGGTCCATAACCTGCGTTCGAGCTCTCTCTCTGTCATAAATATCTCTTGTATAGGATTATATTGAATATCATTGGAAATATAATTTGGCCACCGATGGCAAGGATTCTGTACGGTGCTCAGTCCCATATGGCGCTAGATTCTGCGCATATGGCAGATCTTGGGGTTGCTATTCATCCTCAGAAATTTATCATATCCTGTTGCTAAAAAAAACCGATGTTCAGTCCTAATGGTGATGTAGAAATATAATACGAAAGGTTGTAGGGCTGTATGCTGTCCTTTTTGCGGTCCTGAACAATTTGAAGCAGGGTATAACCGGACCATTACCTGTAAGAAAAATGTGAAAATATTACTTCAAAAAGCGTGATGGTGGCCTTAGTACACTATGTGCTTAACTATGTTAAATGGCATTAAAGTATTTATATAACTCGTTATCATTCCAAGAATAAGAATCTAGATAAGCGGTAGCGTTTAAAGACAAGATCAAGCGAAGTTCATGCGAAGAGAATTGGCGAGCCTCACCATGTATACGTTACATTTAGAGCAACTTTTGATACTTTCTCAAACTCAAAAGTTATTACCATTTAGACTCTCTAGATAAACTATTATATATATTTATTTGCGTGGTGACGGAATAAGAATACAATTCTCCACTCCGTATCTTACCCATGGATATCGTGAAAGACGACTAAAGGATATAATATGCATATAAGTGTGTGTGAGTGCTCCGAGGAACTGTTTGACTTGGTACCACCGTCACCGTTTTACCAACGTACCACTCGTCACCGCAGCAGGGTTCATTAATTTCAACTGGAAAGGATATGGTTTTCAACTGTACGTTTCCAGCGATCATTTATTCCACGTACGTGCAGGCACTGGAATGAACTACCTGCTGCTGTGTTGCCTGAGCGCTATGACATGTCCTTCTTTAAACGAGGTTTAAGAAGAGTATTCACCCCAACTTTCTGAGGGTGTTTGCGTGTGGAGGGTTTTGGTGGTGCCTTTGGTATCACCAAGCCTCAATGCACGCATTCACACGCACTTTCTTCGCGGTAGGCAGCGGCCTTGCAAAGGCCCATGTGCAGCAGTATCACTTACCATCAGGTGTGCTGCCTGCTCATTTGCCACCATCGGCAATAAAAAAAATATATATAACAACGCATACAACAACAAGCAAGAGAAAGAAAACTTGAAACAAAACCCTACATCAACCTGTCTGACCAGCATTGTATAGTAAGGTAACTGCCCTCCTATAATGGAGGAAGCTTGAGGCCAGCAATGGGACGTATTTGAGCTGAAATGAGATAAACTATTATGCCAAGTTTTATATCCACTGCTTAAACGGTTACTCGACAATATAAGAAGTCTTTCGCAATACAACGTTTGATTGCTTTGTGCAGGGTTTTATCTTAAAAAAATCATTCACTCACGCTGGTGAGAACTGCTGTTCTAGGTGCCTTTAAGGTTTTTTTTACAATATCCATGGCAAAAGAAGAAATGGTGTATTGCAGTGATTCTCAACATTGCTAAATACTTTTAAACTCAAACTGGTTTCGTTATGGAAAATAATACACATATATTGATAGTAAATATTGTGGCATCGCAAACTTAGTCACTTTTTAGCGCTTAATATGGAACTGCTACTTATGTTTTACTAAAGAATCCAAGTTCGCGGTATATGATAAAAGTTTTATCTAGCTTATAAGTTGTGATAAAAGGCATACATAAAGTTATTGCTTGATGAGCTAATTTTGTGTATTATCGATAAGATAAGCAAACATCTATCAATGGTCTTATGTCAAATATATCCTTGAGTGTTTGCTAGTTGCCAGTTCAATTACTAATATTTACGATGCGCCAACTGCTACGTTAGCATAAAGAAAGAGAGATTTACTTTTAATAGTTGACCCAATTAAAGATGTTCTATAAAACTAAATAATAAATTAAAATTGCTTCATATCGATCACCGCGCTGCTTAATCAGTCCAAATGACAATCTGAACTATTCTTAAATTTACCTAAATACATCCAAAAAAGTCATGATCGAAATCCGTACAACCATTTAGGAGTTCTGTCACATTAGACCGATTGAAATATCATCTAATTGTTTTTAAATTACCTCTTAAAAGATGCTCGTGATGAGCAGAGCATTTAATTTTAACATTTAGAATTTGCTCACCGCGGCAATTCATCGTTTATAACGAAGAAAAAAAATTAAAATGTTCTAATTTATATACCAATAAATAAAAAATAATTTGGAGCTGATACTTTTACACTGTCGGTGTGGTGACCAGGGGGAGGGACAGTCGTTTTATATTATAGCGCTATCTAGTTTTGAATTCTAATGGTTTTTATTTGATTTGACACTAATAATGTAAATAAATGTCAATAGATATCCTATATAAATATATATTTTGAATACAATAAATTAAATAACTGATATTTTATTGATATTTATTTTATTCAATAAGAATTTACTAACGACACATTTAATACAAAATAATTATTATCGATAATCATTTTAAGGAGCCAAAGTACCTACATAGTTTTAGTTTATTCTCATGTAACCTCCATCGAACTGTAAAGTACCCACTATTTCTCTATTCTCTAATTAAAAAGTTGCAGATGCCTATTTGCCACTGTCGATTGTAATTTTTAGTATATTGTAAAATTGAAATTTATAAAATTTTTAGCGACTATATTATGTGACGTGACTAAAAATGTGAAAATTTTGTAAAATGTGAAATATTGTATCTCGACACTGGCATAATTGTTGCTGATTGTCATTACACAAGAAGAAGAAGAATAGAAAATTTGGCGTAGTATAAGTTTTGTGGGCTGGTGTAGAAATTATAGAGATCAAGACTCAATTTATTGCCCAACGACGGCCTAAAAGTATTAAAGAAGCTGTATAACATATCAAAAATGTTCATTTGATTATCCCTATGACTTCTGTAAGTACCTACTTCATATATTTATTCAACAGAACATATTTTCTTAATTCTAAGTAGATTGTATTTACATTACAAAAATTATGAAATCATTACGTTCCGTGTGTGTCCGTGTCGTGGGCGTGTTAAAAGATGTTTAAAAGTTTGTAATATACTTCATTCTTCTTCTATTAAAACGTCCATACAGTTAAGGAAAAACTTAATATAAAATATTATTCCATCCTTTTTGACCACCATGATACAATAGGTTAATTTCTAGATTCTAGATTCTAGCAGTGAGACTGAGAGGATGATGATGATGAATCCCTACAAAAAGAAGTGGCATTAACATACTTAAGAACTCTGGCAGTGGCATGACTTGCTCAGAGTACATAACCTACCGTTGATCATTAAAGGTTTCCGAGTAAGAACCAAGAATCTACCGATTCCTTGTAAATTAGAAGGTTGACCTAGAGGACTAATGATTAATTAATAGTAGAATTAATGAAAGTCTTGAGTGGTGATCACGAATCGGACGACGCAGCGTAGGGCGACTTCCCACTAGGTAAACTGACATCTCAAAAGTCGCAGGGAATCGTTAGATCCAAGTGGTGCAGGACATCGGGGAAGGCTTGTCCAGCAGTGAACGTCTATAGGCTGATGGTTGAATAATGAAAGTCATAGGAAACTGTTACATCTTTCAGTTATTCTGTGGGAAAACCTATTTAGACCCTTTACCCGCATTTTTTTTTTTAAATCAGACAAGATTTTTAGGCAAAAAATGTAAAATATTTTCATATTACATACTGAAATGGTTTTTGTTTAATTTTTTCAGTTTGGCCTACCATTTGCCGAATCCTGAAAAATATCCAGAACGGTTCCAAGAATGGATACAAAAAGTCCAGGGCAAACTGGAGAGGGATGCGGATTTGGAACTTAAGAAGAAAATGTTGTGCGATATTCATTTATCAGACAATTTCAAAAATCGAAATCGTCGATTGAATGTTTTGACACTGCCTACAGGTCGTCTGGTTAGTATGGAATATTATTCCAACGTAATAACGTAGCAATAGTTTCTTTTTAGGTGATTGACTGACATGTTAGTCCAAGAGCTTAAGTTTCTGCCATCCTGGTACATGCGTTGATCTTCTATGGCCTTTCCGTGACCGCCGAGATAGCCATTAATGTCAAGGAATCGACACCCGTGGTCGACCCAATGATATTGGGGAGGAAACATGGTAGATTATAGGGCCACACGCCATCCATCTGTCGCCATGGACATACTGGGCGGGATGTATCCAGACCATAGTCTAACATAAAACAAAAAGGCTTTATCGTATTACGTACATCTTTAGAAACAACAAAATTGTGTAACACAAAAACAACAGGGGTGTAATTAACACCCAGACTCGGCGAGAATTTGTGGATCAAAAAAGCATCGTCGAAGACCGTAAAAATCAAATATACGATACATGGCCTGTGTTTTAACCACTACGCTATCTATGCAATTGTTAGGCTGTCCGTGACTCACTAAACACCATAATGGTAAAAAAAGAGATAAATGATTATTCCACTTTTTTGTATGCTATTTTAGGTCGTCTTCTCAGCTCATAAACGTTCCACAGCTGGGCTCGAGCCTCCTCCCCAGTAAGAGAGAAATTGACCTACTATACCATGCTCGGCACACATGTTGGCATAGGGTTTTATTTCGAGTTTTCCTTTTCTTGCATAAATGTTATATTTGTATCCCATAGTCGTCTCTTACGACAGCCGCGGGAAAGATTGGGAGTGGTGAATTGTATTCTTACCACACGACATTTGCTGTTCTATTCACGGAATTTTCTCTCTATTATATCTATTTTACGTAGATCTTTTATTTATATTTTTTTTATTTTTTTAAGTTAAAAAATCAAAAGTACCTATATGAAATATTGTCTAATGCTACTGAGGGGGAGCCTGGTAATCTGTATGACAGGGCAACCTAGTTCAGATACCAGTCTCCCACAAGGGTTTATTTGTAACATTAAATGTAAACATTAGTAATAAGATACCTTTGTGGAAGATAACAATAAATTATTATTATTCAAAAAAATTCAAAATTCAAATTATTTTATTATGCATAAACCCTGAGAGGGCACTTACATATTGTCAGGTTTACAATTTCCAAAAAAATATACTACCACCGGATCGGAACGCGACCGCTACTGAGAAGATCCGGCAAGAAACTCAGCGGGCTTGTCATTATTTTAAATTTTTTTTTTTTTTTTTTCTTCTTACTAGTTATACAATTGTGTACATGTTTTGTAAGAACAAGCTCCAGTGTGATGCCCTTCGAACCGCAAGACACTTAATATAATTTAAACGATTATGGCTGGACCAGATCCCACAAGCGGCACCCGATCACGAGTTAACTACTAGAGCAGCCATCACTCCCCTCAACCACTATGGAGGGAAGGGAGAGACCCGCTCCACGTAGCTACCGCAAGTAGATCCTTATGTGAGCATGACCAACACCACAATATGTTACAAACGCTGAAAATACAAAAATTCGTTAGGCAAAACACGCTACACTTTACAATAAAAGTTAAAAGTACATTTACAAACAGTATATTTAAAATAACAAGGAAATTGCTGAATGAGGAGCTGCTCACAACCAATCTGTATTATCATCTACATAATCCGAGATTTTATAATAAGCTTTTTTACAAAGTCTATTCTTGATGGCTTTTTTAAACTTTTTCATAGGCAGGTCTCGGATATCTTTAGGTAATCTATTGTAAAAGCGTATACATTGCCCCATGAATGATTTGTTAACTTTTTGGAGACGAGTAGTGTGTACAACTAATCTGTCCTTATTACGAGTATTCATTTCATGAATGTCACAATATCTCTTAAAGTTAGCGATATTTTTTTTGACATATAATATATTTTCGTATATATATTGTGATACAGCAGTTAGAATATTTACTTCTTTGAATTTCTCCCGAAGTGAGATTCTTGGGCCTAGATTATAAATTGCACGGACAGCCCTTTTTTGGAGAACAAAGATTCTATTAAAGTCCGCGGAGCATCCCCACAGTAATATACCGTAAGACATAAGACTATGGAAATAAGCGAAATAAACCATTCTAGCTGTTTCAGTATCTGTTAACATTCTTATTTTTTTTACTGCATAAGCCGCTGAGCTAAGCCTACTCGACAACTTTTCAATATGAGGTCCCCACTGAAGTTTAGCATCTATGGTGATACCTAAAAAGACTGTTGACTCCACAAGGTCTAGAGCCACACCATTCATTTGGACATTGGTTTCCACTTGCCTCACATTAGGAGTAGTAAATTTGATACATTTAGTTTTTTTCTCATTGAGAACCAAATTATTAGTGTTAAACCAATGAACAACGTTAGACAGTGCATTGTTCACATCGTCATAATTCAACATTTGTCTTTTAATTTTAAATAACAAAGAAGTGTCATCTGCGAACAACACAATGTCCAGATTGTCCCCTATATGGTAGGGTAGGTCATTAATATATACAAGAAACAGAAATGGCCCCAGAATGGACCCTTGTGGAACGCCCATTTTTATAATAGAACCAGATGATCGTGCACCATTAACATCAACCCTCTGGATTCTGTTGCTTAAATAAGAAGTTACAAGTTCAAGAGCGTTATTCCTGATCCCATAGTGGTATAGTTTTCTGATGAGTGTTTCATGTTGTACACAATCAAATGCCTTGGATAAATCACAGAAAACACCTAAGGCCTCATGTGATTCCTCCCAGGCTGCAAAAATATTTTTCAATAACTCTACGCCCGCATCAGTAGTAGAGCAATTCTTAGTAAAGCCAAATTGATTTTTGTGAAAGATACCATGTCTCTTAAAATGAATCAACATCTGATTAAGCATAATTTTTTCGAATACTTTACTGAGTGTTGGTAGTATGGAAATAGGACGAAAATTATTAATATCTGACATACTACCAGATTTAAATAAAGGAATTACTCTACTAATTTTCATGAGATCAGGAAACACACCCTGAGCAACACAACCATTAAACACAAATGCCAGGTGGGGAGCAATAACAGGTATTATAAAATCAATAGTCTTTACTGATAAACCCCATAAATCTGCTGTTTTCTTAATATTAAGATTTTTAAAAGACTTTAAAATATCATCCACACCTACATCTGAAAATTCAAAGGAAGTGTCACATTTTACAATGCTTTGTTTAAGGAGCGATTCAGCCAAAATAGGGCACGACGCTAAGGCTTTTGTTGTTAATACAGGCACATTTGTAAAATAGTTTTCAAATTCATGTGCCACTTCTTTATTTACTGTCACATTTTTATCACCAATCTTTAAATTAAAGTCCTTCTTCCGCACAGTGTTCCTACCGGTTTCACTATTAATCACTGTCCAAGTCATTTTAATTATATCACTAGATCCTTTAATTTTCCGCCTTAAATAAATGGATTTAGCACTAGAACAGGCACGTTTGAAAATTTTTGAATAATTTTTAACATACTCTAAAAATACTGGGCTATGGTTATAAGATTTTTCACTGTAAAGATCATATAACCTTCTTCTACTCTTGTAGATACCACAAGTAGCCCATTCACTAAAACCAGCAGGCACTCCAAATGTTAATGTTTTTGGTTTAAATATTTTACTAAATTCGGTATTGATTGTGTGAAATAAAGATGTATATAGCTCATTAGGACTGTCATGAATAGGCAACAGCGGTACCTTCATACTCAGTTCATCTTTAAACTGCTCTAAGCGGCTAGCAGTCATGGGAACAAAGTTAATACTTTCTCGTTGAACCCTACTAGTTCTAGGAAATACAACAAATTGACCACAATGATCCGATTCTAAAGCACTCAGAATAGAGTGAGCAATGGGTTTAACAGTTGTAAATACATTATCAATACAAGTTGCACTCCCAGACGTTATCCTAGTAGGCTCCAAGAAGTCATTATATAAATCATATTATATTGTGTCTCCCAGTTTCACGGCTATCTTCCATATTGTTTAAAATATTAAAAAAGGGAAGATACCCGGTCCTTTGAAAGGCTTACATGGGGATATGGATCCAACACGCAGAGGCCTTTGGAGAAATTTAATGTTAAAATGGGATGGGACGTCTACCGATGACACTCCACGTTTGCACACAACACTCGTGGACTGCCAACGGTAGGTGTAAAACTATTGTGCAATTATGATATCTAAAACCAGATTATGGGGTTGTGAGGTTTGATGGATTGGATTAAATGAAACTATTGATTGAAAAACTGTCATCTGCCTTCAATACCTTTATCGTCTTGAACTTTGGCAGACGGTGACTCGCCAACTCACTGAATGGGCCCCCCCAAACGGTCGCCACAGGCACACAGGCCATACGGGCAACGGCAGGAGGGCAACATTGGTGCAAGTGGCTTGGGGTGTCGAGCGGTGCGGCGCCAGTTTCACCATCGCAGTGGTTTCCCCGTAGTTATGCCCTTGAAAATGACACTTCCACCCCCGAGCATATAGCTCTGGTGACCCCTCTCTGACCAGCCATTTAAGGCAAGCCAGATGTAATATAATATAATGTATATATAATATATATATAATAATATATATATATATGTAATATATATATAATATAATATAATGTAATATGTAATATGCAGTACCTTGAGGATCGCCAGCTTATCAGTGATCGCCAATACGGCTTTCGTCATGGTCGGTCGGCTGGTGATCTTCTTGTGTACCTCACACACCGTTGGGCAGAGGCCTTGGAGGGCAAGGGTGAGGCGCTGGCGTTCAGCCTAGATATCGCAAAGGCGTTCGATAGGGTCTGGCACAGGGCACTTCTATCGAAGCTACCATCATACGGAATCCCCAAGGGACTCTGTAATTGGATTGCCAGCTTTTTGGATGGTCGGAGTATAAAAGTCGTCGTAGATGGCTCCTGCTCCGATACCATGACCATTAATGCTGGTGTACCACAAGGCTCGGTGCTCTCCCCGACGTTGTTTATCCTGCATATCAATGACATGCTCTCTATCGAGAATATGCGTTGCTATGCGGATGACAGTACGGGTGATGAGCGGTACACTGAGCAACGGAATATCCCTCGGAGTATTCAGGAAAGAAGGGTTCAACTTGTGTCTGAAGTCGAGCGCTCTCTGGGGCGGGCCTCGGAATGGGGTGAACGGAACCTAGTCCAGTTCAACCCCACAAAGACACAAGTTTGCGCGTTCACTGCAAAGAAGGACCCATTTGTCATGGCGCCTCAGTTCCAAGGAGTAACTCTTCCAATTTCTGAGAGTATTGGGATTCTCGGCGTCAAAATATCGAGCAAAGTCCAGTTTGGGAGTCATTTGGAGGACAAAGCCAAATTGGCAAGCAAAAAGTTGGGCGTCCTGAACAGAGCCAGGCGGTACTTCACACCGAGACAGCGTCTTGTGCTATACAAAGCACAAGTTCGTCCTCATGTGGAGTACTGCTCACATCTCTGGGCAGGTGCGCCCAAATATCAGCTAGACCCACTTGACTCCCTGCAAAGACGGGCTGTTCGAATCGTCGGGGATCCCAATCTTACGGACAGATTGGAGTCGCTGGAGCAGCGGAGAGACTTTGGGTCACTCTGTGTACTCTACCGACTCTTTCACGGGGAGTGCTCCGAGGAACTGTTTGACTTGGTACCACCGTCACCATTCTACCAACGTACCACTCGACATCGCAGCAGGGTTCATCCATTTCACCTGGAAACGTTATGGTCTTCAACTGTACGTTTCCAGCGATCATTTCTCCCACGTACGTGCAAGCTCTGGAATGAACTACCTGCTGCTGTGTTTCCCAAGCGCTATGACATGTCCTTCTTTAAACGAGGTTTAAGAAGAGTATTTCCTTCACGGTAGGCAGCGGCCTGGCTGTGCCCCTGGTATTGCAATGGTCCATGTGCAGCAGTTTCACTTACCATCAGGTGTGCTGCTTGCTCGTTTGCCACCGTTGGCAATAAAAAAAAAAAAAAAAAAAAAAAGATTTGAGAATCCTGCGGGCACTCTTCGGTTTCCACTCCAGCCAGCCAATAAAGGCCAGCTGGATACGAGGCCCTGGCCGACTCTCTGGGGCACTCAGGACCGCAGTGTCGCCACTCACATTCAGCACGCCACAAGCTGCCCTGCGGTTTATTGGCTTTCCTATAAATCTTGTGATACATTTTTTCTTTTACGACAGCTGTAAAATTGTTGTTGTACTGTATTGTAAACTGAATTGTATCTTATAATTCGATTTTGAAGATACGAGCTCAATGGACTTGGTTTAATTCAAAACTGTCATGTGCCTTCAACACCACTATTTCGGTTTTGGTAGCTGTTAACTCGCGAAATCACTAGAAGGATCGCCCAAATTGTTGCCATGGGCATACACACTATCAGCATACACGCCGACGGCTTATACACCATACCTACACTCAGACCAGCAGTTTAAAACATGTCTGAGTTGAGAATCTTGCAAAAAACAGATGAAGGGAAATACAAACTACTATATATTCGTAAAATAATCCGATCTTTCTGTAAGTTCTCTGAGAGCGGGTTCTTTAGTGACTGTCAAGACCCACTGCTAGGTTTTTAGTGAGTAAAGCTCTACACTAGTACATAATTTCTTTTTTGCATTTTACGAGGCTCCAAGAAACGATAGATTTGTCGAATCTATCATTGTCAATTAACAGTTTAAAGACGTAAATAAATATATATATATATATATATATATATATATATGTATTATTTCAGGCACTACAACCGCTGCAAAACAGAACTCTTGTATAGCGCAAGAGTAAATCATAAAAACTGGAATTGATATTTTATCCGAATTAAATGTAAATAAGCCAGGTATTTATTTATTTCAATAAATAAGGTTGTAAACATTTTTTTTCAAATAAGCATTAAATTTAACGTAATTGTTAAATAATTTCACATAACATGTATATGGGTCTATGTTCAAAACGACTGAAGATTGAGCATTGAAATAATAATGACGAGATAATATTATTATTTTTAGTAACATTTTTGGTGATGGGTTAAGATTATGTTTCCCCGCTTTCTATTTTCATATAGGAGTCACAATAATCTACCGAGGGATCCCAGAACAATGAGCAGCAAACTGCTGATAAACTTATAAATAACAACTACTTCTGACAAACGGCCAGCCAAGTGTAACAATTATATTATTCTGCCTCTTCAAAAGGCTTATGACTCACGTGTAACAAGTGTCATAGTGGACACGAACAGGCTATCGGACGGATGAATGAATAATTGGATAGTTACATAATGCACATATAAGGCCCACTGTTGGACGCGGCCCTCCTACATAGTGGGAGGTGATTTGGCTTACTATACCGTGCTGGTCAGACATGTTGAAATAGGGTTTCATTTCGAGTTTTCGTTCTCTTGCACAGCTGTTACGTGCATATTATATACCATAGTCGTCTTTTACGACTTCCACAGGCAAGATAGGAAGTGGTGAATTGTATTCTTACTCTGTCACCACACGAAAAAATATCAGTTATTGATTGCTTATTTTATTTAGTTGTATTAAGCTGGGTCAAAAAAACCTTAGATCCTGGGTTTACATAGATTTTTGCTGCTAAGATCATTAAAAGAGAGCACAGCTATAGTATGAGTAAAGTAACCAAACAAACAAAAAAGGTATTTTAAAATTAGCCCTCTAAAGTTATTTCATTTTAACTTGCGGTGGAGTCAGAATACAATTCATCTCTTAACTGTGGATATTCTAAAAGACCACTAAAGCATATGGCATGTAGTCTATCTAGATAACTAGACTGTAAGGGAAGGTAAATCCAATATGAAATTCTATATTAAATATTTCTTTCGGGCGCATGTTCGTAAGTGAGACAAAAGAATTAATAAGTGGACTGATCGAGTAGTTAAAGTTAGGTTTAGTTGTAGGTATAGTTGATTTCGACATCAAGAAGGCTATAATTGCCAATGCCAACAATGAAGATCAATTGATTTATATCAGTCAGAATAAGTTAATTGATATAAAATGTTATTTTTGCAGGAATAGAATAGCGATAAAGAACGAAACAACAACGAAAAAAGCGAAGAGAGATTCTTTATGATAATCGCAAGCGAACAAGGCAATGGCTGACCCCAGATCAAATGCTACATCAATGCCCTAAAGCGAATCTTACCCATGGAAATGTGACGGTAATGGTTTGGTGGTCACTTCATGGTGTTATTCACTACAGCTTCCTCAGATCTGGTCAAATAATAAACATAGGTGTCTACTGCTGCAGAATTCCAAACAATGATGGTGAAACTGAGAGTAAAACATCCCCGATTTGTCAATCGATCTGCACCATTATTGCTCCATGATAACGCAAGACCTCATACGGCTCGAGAGACTGCTTTAACACTACAAGACCTGCAGTTAGAAACCATACGTCATCCTCCGTACTCGCCAGACCTCGCCCCAACAGACTACCATTTTTGCCGCGATTTGGACAGTTTTCTGCACGGAAAAAAAAAATCTTTCGAGGAAGCAGTACAAAATACATTCACACAGTTTGTGGAGTCCAGGATCCCAAAATACTATCGCAAAAGTTTTTTTTTTTTTTTATTGCCAACGGTGGCAAACGAGCAAGCAGCACACCTGATGGTAAGTGAAACTGCTGCACATGGACCTTTGCAATACCAGGGGCACAGCCAAGCCGCTGCCAACCGTGAAGGAAATACTCTTCTTAAACCTCGTTTAAAGAAGGATATGTCATAGCGCTCGGGAAACACAGCAGCAGGTAGTTCATTCCAGAGCTTGCACGTACGTGGGAGAAATGATCGCTGGAAACGTACAGTTGAAGACCATAACGTTTCCAGGTGAAATGGATGAACCCTGCTGCGATGTCGAGTGGTACGTTGGTAGAATGGTGACGGTGGTACCAAGTCAAACAGTTCCTCGGAGCATTCCCCGTGAAAGAGTCGGTAGAGTACACAGAGTGACCCAAAGTCTCTCCACTTTTTTTTTTTTTTTTTTTGTTAACGCTGTGTAAATGCAATTTACGCACTACCCCTCGCCGGCAACAGACGAGGGGGGTGTGTGGGACTCACCAGTCGCCTATGCAACCGGAATACCCACTAAAACCAACAGCGGTCCCTACCGCGCTTTTACGGAGTGCCGGAGAGATCGTCTAATGACATTCGATCCCCGACACTTCTACGCAAGGCCGTCGGGCCACGTCCCGTCGTCACTCAAGGCGGTGGGAGGAGACGCGCATATCGGCGCCTCCCCCTCCCTGGCCGCCGCCTACGGAGCAAGTTAGCGGACGCAAGTGCCTCGCGTTCCCGCTCCGCGGCCTCCTTCCGGGCAATGACCTCCTCGCAAAAAGACGCCATCGCCGACCAGCACCTGTCGCTGTCGAGCATCTTTGTTATGATGGTCAACAGCGACAGGCCCGTTCCTATGACCGCCGACAGGTCGCGGCGCTGAGGCCCCCAGGCGGGACATATCTCCAGGGTGTGACGCACATCATCATTTGGCGCACCACACTCATGGCATCCGGGGGCCTCCTCACGCCTGATTCTATGCAGGTACTTACCAAAGACCCCGTGTCCGGTAAGTACCTGCGTCATCCGGAAGGTCAGGTTGCCGTGCTTTCGTTTCATCCAGCGGTGGAGGTGGGGCGCAATTGCCTCTACAGTCCCCCGTCCTGCTACAGGGGACTCCAATTCCTCCCTCCAGCGCCGAATAACTATCCTTCGGGCCGTTTTTATTGCCCTACTCAGTCCCTTTGTGGTGATACCTCCGCCACTGACCCGCGCCGCAGCGCAGAGTCGGTAGACCTCTGCAAGCGCCCTAGCTTGTAGAGGCCAGGGTGGATCGCCCGCCAGCAGTGTGGCTGCAGTCCAGGACACCGTACGGTACCCTCGTATTGTTCTCACCGCCATGGCTCTCTGCGCCTTTCGCAATTTAGCCTTATTGGAGGCGGTGAGAGACTCCGCCCAGATAGGGGCACCGTACAGTGCCATAGACCGCAAGATACCGGCATACAGACGCCGGCAGGACGATCCAGGGCCTCCAGTGTTTGGCAGAAGCCTACCTAACGCCGCGGCTGCCTTGGCGAGTCGAGGGACTAGCTGAGCAAAGTGCGGCCCGAAGCTCCATCTACTATCTAGGTGCAGACCCAGGTACTTCATCCGAGTCTGCACCGGCACGGCAACCCCAGACACACTGATCTGTGCTCTGCGGGGGAGACGTCGGCTTGGACCATAAAAGAGGAGGGCCTCTGTCTTCGCCCTTGAGACCCTCAGGCCCAACATGCCTATCCGGTCGACGACGAGCGCTACTCCAATCCTTGCTAGTCGGGCGGCCCCCCGAAAATCAGCCCCCCTCACCGTGATGAGGGTGTCATCTGCATAACAGATAACCCCCATCCCGGGAAGGAGCTGACCCCGGAGAAGCCAGTCAAACCCGACGTTCCACAAGGTCGGACCAAGGACCGAACCCTGTGGAACGCCGCACTCTACCCGATGATGTCGTATGCGCCCGTCGTCCCCCTCCCAGAGCACGTGCCTCCCTTCGAGGTACGCCTCCAACAGCCTCCGGAGGTACAGAGGCACCTCATGAAATTTGAGCGCCTCCTTCAGCGTCTCATGTGGGAGACTGTTGAAGGCATTTTTAATGTCAAGCGAGACTGCCAGTACTACTTGCTTTTGGGCCACCGCTTCGGTGGCCAGGGTTTTCAGGGCGGCCAGCGCGTCAATAGTTGACCGGCCGCGCCTGAACCCGTACTGTTTTTCTGACAGCCCCGGCCCGACAACCTCGAGGTGATGGACGAGACGGTTCACAAGCACCCTCTCAAACAACTTTGCCGTCTCGTCCAGCAGCACCAGTGGTCTGTAGGCAGAAGGAGAGTCGACTGAGCGACCCTCCTTCCGCAGCAAGCATAGCCTTCCGCTTTTCCATAGCTCCGGGAACTGCCCGGACCTTAAACACTCATTGAGCAGTTCCCGGAGCGTATTCTTCCAGTATTTAGCGACGATGCCGAGTACCACTCCCGGGACCCCGTCCGGACCAGGCGCTTTTCTCTTTCCCCGAAGTCGGGAGAGGGCCACTTCTAATTCAACGTCAATGATGGGGGGAATAGATGTCTCCACCTCCACCACCAACCGAGGAGCCATTTGGGGGGGAATATGTCGCACGGAGTGCGGAAACAGTTCCCCCATTAGCCTCGACAGGAGAGACGAGTCCAGAGTCTCAATGATGGGGGCACCGCAGGCACGGAGCTTGTTCCGTGCTCTCTGATACGGGCGCCCCCATGGATCCCTATCGAGGCCTACAAGAAGCTCCTCGCGGGCCCTCTCCTTCGCCTGGCTGATGGCCAGCTGCAGAATTTTCTTCGTCCTCTTATATTCCATCCGCAACTGGCCCTCAAGGACGTCGTCTCGGTCCCTACGCTATCGGCATCGGATGTAGGCGCGCCGCGATCGATTGGAAGTCACCCGAAGATCAGAAATTTCGGGCGACTACCAGTAGACTTGACGTCGCGGCGGCCTCCGCCGAGCCCTCGGCATCGCCGCATCGCACACCTCCTGCAAAATATTCCTCCATTGGCCTGCAAGCCCATTCACTCCTGTGATGTGCTGCCCTGCTGATCCCCAGCGCTGCACCACAGCGGACTCCCGGGCCATTTCTAGGTCGAGTTGACCGATGGCCCATTTGGGAAGCCCGCTGCTTCTGCTGCGCCGGGGCCCTAGTGGTCCTGGAGGGGAGGAGACCTCAAACCGGATATAGCGGTGATCCGAAAGAGTCTCCACCCCTTCTTCAACTCTCCAACCACTCACCTCACGCGCGACACCAGGGGTGGCAAAAGACAGATCCACTACGGACCCACCGCGGTGGCGCACGCAAGTGTGGACTGTTCCTCTATTAAGGAGGGACAGATTGGAGAGATTGGACCACGTTTCGACGGCCCTTCCCTTCGCGTTCGTGGCGGGGTTGCCCCATACCCTGGACTTCGCGTTAAAATCGCCGAGAACTACAACTCTTCTCGGCGACTGGCGTCGTACCGCGGCACTGACGGAGTCCAGGAAAAATTCAAACTCCACCAGTACCCGGTTCGGGGAGAAATAGAGACCAATAACGGCGAAGTCCCGCCACCCCACCACGACATAACCATTACCCCTCTCAAGAATGGAGAGGGGAGGGCCGATACATGCTCTGGTCAGGACAGCAACATCGTTGTTCAAATCCCCCACCCAATTAGGCGAGGGGGGAATAAAATATGGCTCGCAGGCCACCGCCAGGTCTGTACTCCACTCCGCCATGGACTGCAGTAGCAGGTCCTGAGCCCCGGCGCAGTGGTTCAGATTTGCCTGAAGGAAGCGAACTGTATCCCCCATTAATGGGACATTTCAACTTCCTCCTGGGCCTGGCGTCTCGTACCCGCAACGGTGACCCGCGGTCCTTGGGCCACCCTGCCTCTCGTTGATGGGGCTTTACAAAATCGTCCCCCCATTGTATGTGCCGACGGGCGACCGGCGTCAGCACAGACCGCGCAGCGGTATGTGGCCATACAGTCGGCTGCCTTGTGCCCGCTTTCTCCACACCGGAAACAGAGCCCGGAACGGTCATTACTGGAAGGACACAGTGCGGTTGTATGCCCTAGTTCCAGGCACCGGAAGCATCTCAGAGGAAGATTCTCCAGTACCTGGACACCGGCGGAACTCCAGCCGACGAGGAGTCTTCCTGCGTCGGCGAGCATCTTGGCAGCGGTGACGGGGCAGCGCACCTTAGCCATACCCATGCCGCGGAGCCCTCGCTGGATTGGCCCAACTTGGACTTCCGCAGCACTACACTGGCACGTTCGGACTACTGCAGCCTGGACTCTTTCTGCGGTGACGGAGTCGTCCATTCCAGTTATTCGGATGTCCGTGCGCTTAATCGCGCGGACGGCATCCGCCACGCCAGACAATGCTGAACGCAGTCCAGCCGCCAATCGATCAGCGGTTTCCGGAGTCTGGGACTTGGGCAGTTGTAAAACCCTAGCCCCCGTTACAGAGCACCTTACTTTTAATCCCTCCACAATACCCAGCTCCTGCAGGTTTACCTCTTGCTCAGCACGAAGCAGTACATCAGCGTAGGTAATCCCCCTCTCCATTGCCTCCGGCTGTAGTTTTAAAATTACCGCCGGAGAGCGGGGAACGGCCAACGCCAACTTTATTTTCTTCCGGGCTATGGCAGCCGGGCTGGACTCTGCAGGATGCGTGGCAGCCGGAGGAGTCACAGTAGCAGGGGAAGGTTTTTTTTTCCCCTTACGCACAACAGTGCTCCAGGTTTCCGGTGTTGCGGGTTGGGCAGGAGAAGCATCCGAAGGGATGACGCCTGATGCACTGGGCACCACTACAGTCCTCCGTGATTCCGCCGATGTTGTCGGTGCCGACTTTTGGGTGGCTGGCTCAGTTGCCGTTAGCTGGGCACCTTTCTTCTTATCTGCTGCCAAAGGCGGGCGCACGACCTTCGCTGGGAGAAGACGGTCCTCGATTGCGTCGAACCGAGCCGACATCATCTCCCCAAGGGATCTAATTAAGGAGGACTTAAGGTCCTCCATCGAGTCCACCTCTGGCGCAGAGGTGCGGGCCGCTGGCTGCGAGACCCTTATCTCCTCGAATTGCCTGCGGTGAGCCTTTATTTCCATCTTGAGGTCTTCATTTTCCTTCCTCAGCCGAGCGACATCTTTTCGGAGCGAGCGCAAGTCCACCAATTCAGGACGCGCCGTGAGTGCGTTGATGCACGCCATCAACGACTCCGCACCGTCACACAAGATTTTCTGACGCGTCCCTTTAAGGTTACCAGAGCGCCTGACAGCCTGCCTAATTTCGGCAACCTTGCTCAATCCGAAGCATTTGATAGCATCCGGTCCCAGCGTGATTAATTCCTCCTCATTTACCTCTCCTTTATTTCGCGAAGAGGCAAATGAGAGCTCACTGCTCGTGTCGGAGATGCTGCAGCAATCTCCATTCTCATCCATACGACTAAACTTCTTCCGAGCCCGAGAGAGACCAGCAGCGTGGCCTTTAGCCCTCGCTTTGCCTCTTTGGGCCGTACTGACCTTTGGTCTGGGCTCCGAGTCAGCCTCCGATTCCGACCTAAAGAATTTAGATCTTGCGTCGCCTGCAATTCGTTTGCTGCGGCGGATAGTGCCGCAAGTCTCGTCCATAGTTTGTGAGAGTGGAGGCATGTCCACCTCTAACACCACACTTCCATCATTTGTTGCGCTATGCGACGCCCTTTCTACGTCAGTGTCGACTTTGGTCAGTTTTACCCCAGGTTCCATAATAAAGACCTAACGTAACCAAGATCTGATCTAGACCTAACCAAACTACCCTAACTTACCCTACCTTACCCTAACTTACTCTAACTTACTATAACTAACCCTAGCTTGCCCTAATTAACCCTAACTAACCCTAACTTAACTCTAACTTAACTTAATCTAACTTAATCTCTAAAAATTCTCTAAAGTTTATATGTAAATTCCTTTTTCACTTCTTCTCTTCCTTCTTTAATCATCCTTTACTTCCTTATGACTGGGTGTCCACCACTATACACTATGTACACAACAACAAGTTTCAGTATTACGTCCTCCATCTCGCTTATATAAATTAAATTTACAGCACTTAGTAACGCGTCCATCCAGCTTACAAAGAATCTATGCACTCAATAGCACCTCAGTCGCCCTTACACGTAAATCGTGCCAAACATCGACAGCGAAGCGCGCGACATATCCGCCCGTTGGACCGATTGCGACTCAAAGTCTCTCCACTGCTCCAGCGACTCCAATCTGTCCGTAAGATTGGGATCCCCGACGATTCGAACAGCCCGTCTTTGCAGGGAGTCAAGTGGGTCTAGCTGATATTTGGGCGCACCTGCCCAGAGATGTGAGCAGTACTCCACATGAGGACGAACTTGTGCTTTGTATAGCACAAGACGCTGTCTCGGTGTGAAGTACCGCCTGGCTCTGTTCAGGACGCCCAACTTTTTGCTTGCCAATTTGGCTTTGTCCTCCAAATGACTCCCAAACTGGACTTTGCTCGATATTTTGACGCCGAGAATCTCAATACTCTCAGAAATTGGGCGAGTTACTCCTTGGAACTGAGGCGCCATGACAAACGGGTCCTTCTTTGCAGTGAACGCGCAAACTTGTGTCTTTGTGGGGTTGAACTGGACTAGGTTCCGTTCACCCCATTCCGAGGTCCGCCCCAGAGAGCGCTCGACTTCAAACACAAGTTGAACCCTTCTTTCCTGAGTACTCCGAGGGATATTCCGTTGCTCAGTGTACCGCTCATCACCCGTACTGTCATCCGCATAGCAATGCATACTCGCGATAGAGAGCATGTCATTGATATGCAGGATAAACAACGTCGGGGAGAGCACCGAGCCTTGTGGTACACCAGCATTAATGGTCATGGTATCGGAGCAGGAGCCATCTACGACGACTTTTATACTCCGACCATCCAAAAAGCTGGCAATCCAATTACAGAGTCCCTCGGGGATTCCGTAAGATGGTAGCTTCGATAGAAGTGCCCTGTGCCAGACCTTATCGAACGCCTTTGCGATATCTAGGCTGAACGCCAGCGCCTCACCCTTGCCCTCCAAGGCCTCTGCCCAACGGTGTGTGAGGTGAGGTACACAAGAAGATCACCAGCCGACCGACCATGACGAAAGCCGTATTGGCGATCACTGATAAGCTGGCGATCCTCAAGGTACTGCAGAAGCTGGCGGTTTATAACCTTCTCCATTATCTTGGAGAGCAAGGATGTTATCGCAATTGGCCTGTAATTCGATGGGTCAGACCGGTCTGCCTTTTTAGGGATCGGGTGGACATGGGCTACCTTCCACGAAGACGAAACCCTATTAGTAGCGTAGGAAAGTCGGTATAGGCGCGTGAGGATGGGAGTCAATTCAGGGGCGCACGTCTTTAGTACCACTGCAGGGATGCCATCCGGTCCACTCGAATTATGGATGTCTAAAAGCCGCAGCTCCCGCCTAACCGCTCGCTGCGTGATGCGGATTTCGGGCAGTGAGCTTTCACACCGTGGGATGGTAGGTGGTGTGGCAGCTCCGGCATCCAAAGTTGAGTTACAGGCAAAGAATTGACCTAGAAGATCGGCCTTCTCCTTTGCGCTGTGGGCCAGACTACCATCGTGTTTCTGCAGTGGTGGGAGATTGGGCTGGCAGAAGTTGCCTTGGGCAGCCTTGGCGAGCGACCAGAATGCACGACTCCCAGCGGGATAGCTTTGCAATCGCTCGCCAATTCTAGCAACATGTTCCGCCTTGGCTCTGGCAATAGCCTTCTTACTAGATCTAGAAGCGGCGTTAAATTTCCGCTTCACCTCTTTGGCGTTCGGGTCCTGGCATTTTTTGGCCCTATTCCAGGCCCGATATGCGGACTGTTTCTGGCATGCAGCCGTCCTGCGCAGGTTTTGTTAAACCAGGGTCGGCTGCGGCCACCGACGGGTATTTTGGTGTTGGGGATGAATAATTCCATCCCCGTAATAACCGTTTCAGTAACGCAGTCCACACAGACGCCAGGGTCCCTAGAGGCGAAGCAAAGCCGCTTCCATGGGTAGGATGCGTAAAACTCGCGCAGTCCATCCCAATCTGCTGACTTATATTGCCAGACTCTGCGAGTCCCAGTCGCCTTAGAACGACTAGGCCTTACAACAGGGGCACTGCTACGAACCAAGCAGTGGTCAGAAGACCCAAGAGGGGCTTCAACCACTACCTGATATCCGTGCTGGTGTGTAGTCAGCAGAAGATCCAGTAAAGAAGACTCATGGCTCTCAATATCTGGGATACGGGTGGGCTGTGTCACCAGTTGTGAGAGACCATAGGCCGAGACCATATTGAAGAGATGTCGACCCTGGTGGTCAGTGGTTCGGGACCCCAGCCACTCTTTATGATGAGCGTTGAAGTCTCCAAGAACCACCACCTCCGCTGATGGACACTGCTCCAATATTTCGTCAATCCCCCATTGGACGTTCTCAAATAATTGAATTGACCCCGGATCACTGCCATGGGACCTGTAGAGGCATGCGTAGATGCGGGTAAGCCCTTCATAGTCTACGCGTAGCCACAGGATTGACAAGTCACCATGTTCGAGGGCCCGAAGGCGGCGACAGCAGATATCACCTCGAATGAATACGCACACCCCGGCTTTACGACGGAAGGTATGCTCCAACTCGTAGCCGGGGTAATTTAGGTACGAAATGTCATCCGGAGCACCTATCTGCGTCTCCATTAAAAAGAGTAAGGCAGGCCGCGCCGTCTCGAGGTGATGGTGGACGGCGTCGAGATTGCTATGTAAACCCCTGACATTGCAAAAATCCACATCAAATGTGGATAAGGGGACCGCCGTAGAAAATCGTCTCTTTTTAACTTTCTTGGCCATGATTTTTAATTTAAGAAGAGGAGGAAGGGAGTGTGAATGTGTATAACGGAGTTCGGTGATACCAAAAAAAAAAAGGCAGGGCATAGTGCATGGTCGAGGAGTGAGTTTTGTGAGGAGCTGACACGAAGCACGGAAGGGCCCCCGATGCCCCCCCCCCGTGTGTAGCCGCCGAGGAGGATGATCCTGGGTTCGGGTCCCCTGCTGACCGGCAGGTGGCCGGCGGTGACCATTCCCATCGGGTCTCCCTGTACACCATGCCAGCCCCTCACGCTCAATACCCCAACCAAGACCTCACCACCGCAGGTTTCAGGCCTCACCAAAACCCGCCACACACAAACACACCCAGAAAGTTGGGCTCCCGGCTCTCTCGCTCACCGAACGAAGTGCAGCAGCAAATTGCTACTACTCAAACGTCGATCTTCTGCGAGAGTGTGGTACTGCCCCGGACGGACCGGCCCGCGACTGCAGACAAAAGACTGTCTACAGTGTGGTCCTACCACCAGTTTAAATGATCTTCAAATTAGATAGCAGAAATGTGTAGATAACGAGGGTAGATACTTTGATTAAAGAAATCTGTTTTATGGACAAGAAAATGGTTTTAATTAATCAGTACGAAACAGCAATTTCATACTTTAATACCTAATATTAATAAGCTGTCATAATTTTTTAAAACCATTTTAATATATTTACCACACTATGTCTGAAATTATATCTTACATTTTAGATTTACTTTAAATATTTCTGTTACTAGTACTACTACCACCTAAAAATATTATTATCGTGTATATTTCGTATTACGTCTGTGATGTTATTTTGCTCTTATTTTACTATATTGCTAATTGATTGTTAGTATTTCAACCAAAGAAATTAATTTGAACAACAATCTTGGTTTTACCATGTAATCTTTAAGATTCAAATAATGTTTACATATATCGATGTACATATTATATTATTATTTAAATTACGTTCTGTAGCCTAACTCATTCAATGTATAAAAATAAATTGAATGTTTCATATATGTAAATTGTCTATAGATTTCAATGTTTAATGAAATAGCCCATAATATAAAATTGCGTCCTGTGATTTCAGAAATGTTCTAATTATTGTACTATCTGACACTATTATTTTCACTACATACTTGCATTTTAAGAAAATTTACCAACTATCGCAATTCGTGTTAAATTCTAGCTACGATAACAAATAATTTAGAATAAAGAAACATTAGTAAGTTTAAATCTTCATATGGTTATCCTCGTACTCCTTATCGTTCTCTAAATTCGTCGTCCACTTTGTAATTTAACAGTTTCGGCAGAATATTTAGCACTTTTTATGGACCAACGTTGTTGATGGACCAACGTTATGTATTACATACACAGATTTGCCTGCAATGCTTTGCTTCAAGTAGTAAAGCAAGCGGTAATTTCAATGTACGATTTAATGAATATTGTAACTGCTAAAAGTCACGGGCACTTTGAATTCGCGCTCGAGACTATTTCTTTATAGTTATTGATTTGCTAAGTATTAGCAATTCAATACTTAGGACATAGAGCGTGCTTAAAATTCTACGAATAGGAATTAGGATAATAGAATGCGTACATGTAAATACACATGTAACTACGCATGTGTGTGTGTGTGAGAAGTATGTGTGTGTAAGGAGTGTCTTTGTGTGGGTACGAAATAATTATTGATTAAGATAATAGATGGCGCTTTCTTTTGATATTAGTCATGTCAAAAAAATGCGAGTGGGTTCTCTATTTCCAATATATAGTATTACTCTATGGTGGTGACGGAGTAAGAATACAATTCACCACTCCCTATCTTGCCCGTGGATGTCGTAAAAGACCACTAAGGGATATAATGTGCATATAACATCTATGCCACAGAAGGAAAATTCGAAATAAAACCAACCTGTCTGACTAGCATGGTATAGTAAGGTCAATTTCCCTCCCGTTGTGGAGGAGGCTCGAGTCCAATAATGGGACGTATATGAGCTAAAATAATGATGATGAATCTTACACTGCTGGACAGATATTAACCAAAAATAGCTAAGAACCAACCACCTCATAGGAAACTGCCTTTCAAATGATAAAACCGCAATGAAATTGGTCCATCCGTTTAAGAGCTACTATGGCACAGACACACAGACACACACACATGCCCACACACACACATGCCCACACACACACACATGCCCACACACACACATGCCCACACACACACAGCCAGACATTGACGTCAAATTTTAAAACATCCCTCTTTTTGCGTCGGGGATTAATTAAACGATCTACCTAATATGTCTTTTATAATTTTTTTATTAACTGATTTCTTCCAAAATTATTTAAGTTCCAAGCGTAGGTAATAGTAAATTGAATTATTTTTCTTATAGTTTCTGAAATTCTTATGAAACGCCCTATACACGTGAACAGAATAAAGAAAAAAATATTTATAAAAATTTTTGCTGGATGTAAACAAATTCCTCTCCCTATTTTAAGTTATAAATTTCTAACCATAACATACCATTGTTGAGTTACCTTGGTAGCTGTATCTTTATTATTATTGGGCAAATCGTGACGAACAGTCATTTAGAGGGATGTTTCCACGTTCACAGTGACACCATGGAGACCTGATTACAAAATCGATGGTAAAGAACATTATTTTTTAGGGGAATTGTAACATTTTATGATTTTATATTATGCCTTAACCTGACAGTTTCGGATATCATGAATAGTAGTAACTTATGATAAAGGCTATTTAAAAACGAATACTGTCAATGTCAAGGATACAAAATGAAAATGAATTCTAGATAAGTTATTGAATGAGGCGATACATGGCAGAAATGCATTACTATTTGAAAATGGTAATAAAGAAAGAAGTCGCACTTCTTTCCTACGATTAATCAATATACCGCATACGTCAAGAATAAAAGAAATACAGGATAGGATAAAGGTGGAATAGCAAAAAGAGAAGTCTTCTTACTTCTAAGTAATGAGCTTTCAATTTGTAATTTCTTGTATAACTTTGGATATTGTTTAGACGCCTCTGACGCCTTTCGACGCTCTCTTCAGGACGGTTCGGTTTCAAACGCCACTGAATTTTGAAAACTTGAATTTTACACATAAACCGTATCATTATTATAATCATCATTCTCTTAGCTTATGTGTATCCCACGGCTCAAACCTACTCTAAAACGGACCGAAATTGCCCCAGTGTACCATACTGGTCAGACGTTAGTACACGATTTTATTAAGATTTTTCCTTTTGTTGCAAAATTGTTATAATGCACAAGATATCCCTTAGCCGCCTTTTGCGACACCCATGGCCAAAAGAGGACTCCCTCTCTCCTCTCTCGTGAATTGTATTCTTACTCTGTCACCACACGGAAATAGTATAGCACAGCGTAGCGTAACATAGCGTAGCATAGTGTAGCATAGTGTAGCATAGCGTAGCGTAGCATAGCATAGCAAAGCGTATCATAGCATAGCATAGCGTACCATAGCGTAGCATAGCATATTGCAGCATAGCATAGCGTAGCCTAACATAATATAGCGTAGCATAGCGAAGCGTAGCATAACATAGTATAGTATGTTCTTATTCTATCTTAGTACAGTCTCTTTTAGTATAGTATATTCTTACTCCATCAATATACGAAAAAGTATAAAAGAATATTACAACTACACAATTAAACGGCACAAATTACCTTAAATTCAAAGAATCATTTAAGAAATATACAAATAATTGTCCTTGCATAGGAATTGAACCACGATATTTGAATGGTACGTAATACTACAATAGCCATGGTCATGCAAATAATATTCATTTATCAGACTATCAATGGCCACTGTTGGGATTTGACGGTTACATTGAAATGTTCGTGCTGCCCGTATACATAGCTATTAAATATGCAATCCAATAACATTGAAAAAACGATTCCCCATAGGGATTTGAAAACATTTTACTTATTAATTAAAAAGAGGATAAAAGGATATGATTGATTTATGAAATATCAATGATCAATTTGAATACGGATCAATCCAATGTTTTATAAATAACTTTATTAAAAAGCTAACCACGCGATTTTTAAATCTATATGTACAGCTAATTTTAATCAAGCATACGTGCAGAAAGCATACAAATAAATTCATCATCACGATGTAAGGGTAATTGACCTACTATACCACGTTGGTCAGACGGGTTTGTATTGGGTTTTACTTCTCTTGCATAAAATGTTGTATGCAAATTATGATTCCTTAGTCGTCTTTCCGACACGGGTAAGAAAGAGGTTGGTGAATTGTATTCTTCCTCCGCCATCACACGAAAAACAAATATATTACGTACCACAGCAACCCACCCTCGCTTCGCTCCGGCTTCAGTTGTTCCTGTTTCGGTGGGAATACCGGGATAAAATATAGCCTATGTTACTCCCTGATTTTATAGCTCTCCATTGGTGAAAGAATTTTTTAAATTGGTTCAGTGGTTTAAGCATGAAAGCGTAATAAACAAAGAAACGAACAAACAAACTTACTTTTTAAGATTAAGTAAGGATTATAAAATTGTTCAATACGACAACTTAATTTTTTGGCACAAAATTTTATGATCAGCTGCCTGCTTGATGTTCTCCTTGAGATTTTGAAATTCGTTGATCAGAAGGCTGATATCGTTTGAGCCGCAGGTCTATGTTAAGCCCTAAGTCCTCATTTACGACACCGACGAAGTATTCGTAGTCGTCATCACTAGTACTTTTTTGAACTCAAAATATTGAAATTTTTTTATAAATATTAATAGACACAAATTACATACAGACCCAAAATAATCATTTGTGTATTTGACTAAATTTCTGCGTGGCAATTAACATAGGCGTTGTAAACCACTGTTATCTGCGAATTAAAAATGTATTAATTACATATAATTTCGTATCTGCAGGCTAACTATAACACTTCGTAAATAATAATTTGATGCATAACGAAAATTACTTAGTCCGTTATATATATTAGTAATTGGATAACGTTATTTTAATATTTTATGTGTAGTGACGGAATAAGAATACAATTCGCCATTTTCTATCTTGCCCGTGGGTGTCGTATAAAACGACTAAGGGATATAATACGCCGTTAACATCTATGCAAGAGAAGGCAAAGTTGAAATAAAACCCTATAGCAACGTGTCTGACTATCATAGAATCATGGAATAGTACGCTCAATTTCCCTCCTATTCTGGAGGATACTCGAACCCAGTAGTGGGACTTATATGAGCGCTGAAGATTATGATAATAACAAAAAAAAACGTTTGTAATAAAAACATTCATATAAAAAATAAAGAAGAAAACCTTTTTAAAAACAAGCTTTTATTATTTGTTAATAAAATTAACAAAAAAGTTAAAAATCCAGGCCCATCATCAACCCCTGGTTACCATATAGTATCAAAGTACTCCTTAAGACGAATCAAATGAGCCCAAACTCGATGAGGTTGCGTCATTTAATTACGGAGTTGCTACGGCCAGCTTCCAGGTCCATCATCAGATCAGCTCTATGTTACAATAATATTGCATTGTCATGTGATTAATACATGCATGCAAAATTTCGGTTCAATCAGAAAGCGGGAAGTGGATCAAATTTAACTTGCAAGATTTGATTACAGACAACGGGACAGGTGAAACTAAATAAAAGCTTGTAAAAAAGCCATTATTTTGAGCTAGAAGAAAGATAAGGCTCCACTAAAGAACAGAGTAACAGTTTATAGTCACAGGCGGACAATCAAAAATCAAATACAAACGCGATAATATCTTTACAACTAGCAACCCGCCCTCGTTTCGCTTTGGTTTCAGTCGCCTTACCCGCGGCGTAGTTCCCGTTCCCGTGGGTATACAGGGATAAAATATAGCCTATCTTACTCCCTGATATTATAGCTTTCCATTGGTGAAAGAATTTTTGAAATCAGTTCGGGTGGTTTAAGCGTGAAAGTGTAACAAACAAACATCCTTACTTTCGCATTTATAATATTAGTAAGGATGTATAATGCTCGCGTAATTATCAGAAATCATTATAGAGTAACAGTTTGTGAAAAACAAATATTTATAATGCGAAATGATAATTTCCGTAATCGTTTTAAGTGTTTAAGCTTTATGATATAACGAATGGTGTATCAATAATATCCCAAATTTCGAAGTAATTACTAATGGATGTGTGTTCAGCGAATGCCACGTTATGAACTGGGTCAAAATCTACCCCCGAGTTGAGAATACTTAATTTCATTGTACGGCTCCATAACTGAATTAACGTTTCAGAAGTGGAACATCCAATTTCAGTATAACTTGATATGCTTATTATAGGTCTATTGTTTACTGGAAAATGTTTATATTATGAGCTTTAGGTAATAATAGATTTTTTTTTATATTTTTCAATCCAAGCTATTTATACATTTTCGCCTCGTAGATCATCAGCAGCGTAGCCGAGGCCGCGGGTGACCAGACCGGGATTTTAATCCGTCACCCCCAGAGATGGTGACCGCGCGACGGCAACCGACCTGCCGGGTCAAGAACGTCAAGAGGTGAGGGTACCCGAAAGAGTATTCCGTCGGGCTGACCACTGAGGACAAGGAACTTGGCACTGGTGGTCGGCCTAATGGCGAAGGCTACGGGTGGGTTATGGGGCTACGCGCCATCCTTTCGTCGCCCCAGATGGAAAGGACGGCGTGTGCGCTTACCATAGCCCAAAAAAAGCTCAAAAAAGAGGGAGTGCGAGCTCGAGTATGTTCTTGGACTATAGAACAACTACAGTCAGCTTTCGATGAAATGGATAAAAAAGCGTGGGAATAAACGAATTTGTTTTATGGTTACGACGAAACGATTGAAATTTAATTATGGTTATTTGTGTCATATTAGTGTTATTTTATAATGTTAACAATTAATAGATTTAAGAAAAGTGTATAATATTTTTCGTAATTAGAACCAAATTTCTTGGAGAAAATTGCTGTTTTATACATAAAGGGACTGTATCCCGCACTGCAGGCACCTATCCTTCTCATTATATCCATGGTGAAGCAACTATCCATACAAGTAGGCATCTATCCTCAAAGGGGTCACAAAAAGCTACATTTCGCAAAATTTATAATTGATAGGTTAGAAAAAAACTGCGAGACGGTGATCTCGCGGAAGGAGGCGGCGGATTGCCTGCGCGAGGAGCGCAGCCTCGATGAGGAGATCCGCCGCCGGCGAATGGGGCGGCGCAGGCGCAACTATCTGCACCTCATGCCGCCCTAGCCGAGGCCGCGGGTGACGTGACCGGGGATTAGTCCGTCACCCGCTGAGAGGCCGACCGCGTGAGGAAAGACCGACGTCCTCCCCGAGGGGGGGACGTCGGTCGATGGGAGGGTACCCCAATAGGGGGTATTCCGTCGGGCCGACCACTGACGACAAGTTAACGCTGCTCCAGTGGTCGGCCCAACGACGAAGGCGACGTGGTTTTTGGGTGGGTCGCGGGAGTTGCGTGCTTAAGCCCCTCTGTCGCCCCGGACGGAGTGGTGCGGGGGCGCGCCGACCGCGACCCACCCACAAAAAAAAAAAAAGAGATAACAAAACAAATAACATTCCAACACAAATGATTAAGCTATCTACATGCATAGAAATTATATAATATTAATGTTTTTATAATTAGAAAGCTTTTTCAAAATGTGGGATATCTACCCCGGTTTTACCCTACTCAATTCTTTACACACATATATATATATATCCACAAGCCTATCTCCATAAACTTACTAATTTAACTTTACTAAGCACTTAAAATATTCGACTATTACACTACTGCCTTGCCTTTGCTTAACTACGATGTGCCAATTGCCTTCTACTTGTTCGAGATCGCTATTTATACCCGTTTTTCTTTATTAAACCACTCAAGCATGACGAGCCGACGGCTATGAATGCTGGCTAAGCACATTCTGAGCTCGGTCGCGGCCCTGCTGCGCCTGAAGGCCGTGGTAGCGGAGGCCGTCGCCGGCGGAGGAGTCCTGTTGGCGGTGTCTCTGGACATCGCCAACGCCTTCAACAGTCTGCCATTCAGCTGCATCAGGGAGGGGCTGAGATATCACGGGGTGCCCGTGTACCTCAGGCGGCTGGTGGCAGACTACTTGGAGGGGCGCAGCGTCCTCTACGTTGACCGAGTAGGGGACGTTGTGCGAACGCCCATGACGTGCGGTGTCCCACAGGGGTCGGTTCTGGGTCCGACCCTGTGGAACATCGGCTACGACTGGGCGTTGAGAGGAAGCCTCCCAACCGGGCTGGGCGTAATTTGCTACGCCGACGATACACTCGTCACAGCCCGGGGTGGGACGCTAGAGGAGGCGGCACGTCTGGCAACTCTCGGCACCGAGGAGATTGTCAGGCGGATCGAAGCGCTGGGGTTGAGGGTAGCCCTGGAAAAGACGGAGGCCCTTTTATTCCATGGCCTCCGTACCGCCGGGCCTCCCGCCGGCGCTTCGATCACTGTGAAGTCGGTCACCATCAGCATCCAGGCCCACATGAAGTACCTGGGCCTGGTGCTCGACGGGCATTTTTGGTTCCGGGAGCATCTCCATCGACTTGTTCCCCGGCTTGTCGGCGCGGCGTCCGCCCTTTCGCGGCTGATGCCGAATGTGGGCGGACCCAGCTCTACGTGCCGACAGCTGTACACGGGGGTGATCCGGTCGATGGCTCTGTACGGCGCACCGGTGTGGGCGGGGTCCCTGACCGTCCGGCTGAGGGCCCTCTTGAGGCGACCACAGAGGGTCATGGCGGTCAGGGCCATACGCGGTTACCGCACGGTGTCGACGGAGGCAGCGTGCCTCCTGGCCGGAACTCCCCCTTGGGACCTGGAGGCGGAGATGCTCGCCGAGATTTATCGGCGGGTGTCTGAGACGCGCACCCGCGGCGGCATGGTCTCCCTGCAGGAGATCACCGCCTGGCGGGTCGACGCCCGCCGAGGAGTCATTGCCCGTTGGGCAGTCCGGCTGGAGAGTCCTCGGTACGGTGTCAGGACCGTCGAGGCCTTCCGGCCGATGCTGATGGAGTGGTTGGAGCGGACGCACGGGGTGCTTTCCTTCCGACTGGTGCAGGTGCTTACAGGGCACGGGTGTTTTGGGAAGTACCTGCACAAGATTGTCAGGAGGGAGAGCACACCGTCCTGCCACCACTGCAGTTGCGACGAGGACACGGCGCAGCACACGCTCGAGGAGTGTGCTGCATGGGAGGGAGAGCGCCGTGAACTCGTCGCGATTATCGGTGCCGACCTGGCGCTGCCGACCATCGCCAGGGAGATGCTCGACAGCGTTAGGAACTGGGACGCGGTCGCCGCCTTCTGTGAGGCCGTAATCTCACGGAAGGAGGCGGCGGATCGTGTGCGAGTAGAGCTCCTATTCGGCGACACGTTCCGCCGCCGGCGACTCGGGCGGCGCAGGCGCGAGTATCTGCGCCTAATGCCGCCCTAGCCGAGGCCGCGGGTGATCGGACCGGGGAATTGTCCGTCACCCGCAGAGAGGCTGACCGCGCGATGGCGACCGACGTCCCAGTACGTCGAGAGGTGAGGTTACCCGAAAGGTATTCCGTCGGGCCGACCACTGATGACAAGTCACATCTGCTCCGGTGGTCGGCCCAACAACGAGGTGACGTGGGTACGGGTGGGTTATGGGCCTGCGCGCCGTCCTTTCATCGCCCCGGAGGGACAGGACCGCGCGTGCGCTTACCATAGCCCACCCATTAAAAAAAAAAAAAAAAAAAAAAAAAAAAGCACATTCTGAGCTGCCGCCTTTCAATGGGTGGTATAACAACTGCTATAATATAGTACATATTTTGTTATAAAGGGTCTTAGTGTATTCCTCTAAACTTCCAACTATTTAGTTCAAGTCTTATTGCTACATTATATTCATGCTCACAGCCCTATTTATTTACTATTAAGGACTAACACTTAATCTTAATGTGCCATTGAATATTAAGTATGTAGTTGAATTTCTTCTATTTGTTGATTAATTTATGTTCGTAATTGCAAAATGTATTAGGCTGGAAAAAGAGAAACGAGTATTATTGTGTCTCATAATTAGCGGTTATCAATAGGAATTGCGTTTTATTCCTAGTAAGAATTGTTAGTACCTACAGTGGTAGGACCACACTGTCGACAGTTATCTGTCTACAGCCGCGGGCCGGTCCAGGTAGTACCACACTCTCGCAAAAAATCGACATCTGAGTAGTAGCAATTAGTTACTGCGCTTCGTTCGGTGAGCGAGAGAGCCGGGAGCCCAACTTTCTGAGGGTGTTTGCGTGTGGAGGGTTTTGGTGGTGCCCTTGGTGACACCGAGCCTCGATGCACGCATTCGCACTCCCTTCACTTTCTTCGCGGTGGGCAGCGGCCTTGTAAGGGTCCATGAGCGGCAGCAACACTTACCATCAGGTGTACTGTTTGCTCGTTTGCCACCAAGGCAATAAAAAAAAAGTTACAGTAAAAACACCAAGGAACCGTTATGGAAACTCACGGGGTGATCTACCGAAGTCACGAAACCAAAAGGCGTTGGTATGCTCGTTCCTTTAGCACTGGAGAGGAGCACTAAGAAATGATTTTTGAAATTCAACTCCTAAGTTAGTGAAAAAGTATGCGAAAGTTTGTATTAGGTCCTTACATATAAAATTGGCGTTTTGTACGGGAGGAATATAAAGTCAATTTTTTTTTAAATATATTTAATTAATTAAAGTATGCACCGTTATTTTCTATGCACTTTTGCCATCTCATAGGTAGTTCATTGATCCCTTTACTAAAAAAACCATGGGGGCGAGAGTCAATAAACTCTTTGAAGGTGGTTTGGACTGTCGCATCGCAGTTGAATTTTTTTCCTTGTAAGGAGTTGTTCAAATTTTGGATGGTCCAGGGATGACGAAAGTACGGTGGATGACGCAGACATTCCAATTGTACCTCATCTAACTTAGTGATTGTTTGTTGTGCAGTGTGTGGTCTTGCGTTGTCGTGAAGCAGCAGTGGCCTAGAGCGATTGACCAATCTCGGTTATTTAGCAGCTAGTTCTTCCTTCATGGTTTGCAGTTGCTGATAGTAGATATCTGCCGTAATCGTTTGACCAGATTTTGGAAATCTGTAGTGAACAACACCAGCGCTAGTCCAAACACTCATAAGTAACTTTTTCTGAGTCCATTTTCGTTTAGGGCAGGATTTGGCTGGGCCTCAAGGGTCCAGCCATTGCGACGAGCGCTTCCAATTATCGTACAGTATCAACTTTTCATCACGAGTAATGAGTCGATTTAAAATCCCTTCATTATTGTGTCGGTTGAGCAAAGTAACACAGCAATCGACGCGTGTTTGCAAGTTCGATTCACTCAATTCATGAGGAATGAACCCATCGTAAAAATTTTCCTTCAAGTGATTTGCTTCAAGTGCATTAATACAGTTTTGTCACTTACCCCGAAGCCTGCAGCTATCTCTGAAGTGCTTTGTGATGGATCCGCTTCCACAATAGCTTTTAATTCTTCATTTTCCACCTAGGTCGTCGGCCGTCCACGGGGTTGTTTCTGAAGCTTGAAATTTCCAGAACAAAAACGTTGAAACCAAAAACGTACAGTGCTTTCTTTTGTGACACCAGCACCGTACATATCATTAAACCGTCGAGCTGTTTCTGCAGCACTGGTGCCACGGTAGAACTCGTGCTCGTAAATATACCGATATTTCATGTTTTTCATTGTGCGGTAATAAGCGACGCCAAAGAAAAAAATAATGAGGAAAAACAAATGAATGACTGATTTCAAAACTCAAATGTACCAGCTAAATCTATACCAATAAATAAAATAGGAGTGTCTGTAATGTCAAAATAATAGACTTTTTTCCATGCTCACACGGTTATTGGCACGACACCTATGCCTAAAATAGCAATTAAAAAAAATTTGTCTGTATGTCTGTCTGTCTGTCTGTTTGTTCCGGGTAATCTTCAAAACGGCTGGACCGATTTCAAAAATTCTTTCACCAATGGAAAGCTATAATATCAGGGCGTAAACTAGGCTATATTTTATCCCGGTATTCCCACGGGAACGGGAACTACGCGGGTAAAACGACTAAAACCGAAGCGAAGCGAGGGCGGGTTGCTAGTAAATTTACAAATTTGAATATGGAATTCTTAACCAAAGAGGAGATATTTCAGATGAAAGTAGTCAGTACGACAAAACGCTAATTTCATATGTAAGGACCTAATATTAAAGCAGCAGCGGCGACAAAGCATTCGTTTTATTTAAGGCAACCGGACAGCGCAGCGCAACCCACTGGATCACCTCCTTAATGCCAAAAAATTATGGCCAAATCTATCACCTCTTCGAATGACCCCCGTTACCACGGCCCTCAGGGATAGAAGACCACGATTGTCTTACAGAAACCGGGGCCAATCTCGCTAAGGGGATTGGGTGATGCGGTAGTCAGGATTCTCTATAATAGCTTACCCACATCATCCAGCAACACGATGATCCTTAACTTCGTGCATAGCTATCTGAGTTAACCGATAAAGGTTAACTGAGATACACGACTTGTGTAATGTAACAAAATGTGATCTTTTATATATGTATATATATTTCTTGTTTACGTGTGTATGTCACTGAACTCCTCCTAAACAGCTGGACCGATATTGATGAATTTTTTGTGTGTTCAAGGGGATTCGAGAATGGTTTAGATTCACAATTGGTCCCGGTATCTGAACCCCTTTTATTTTATGCGAACAGAACAACGTCTGTTGGGTCAGCTAGTCTTTATATCTTTATATATAAATATCTAGCGTACGTGTGTATGTCACTGAACTCCTCTTATACGGCTGGACCGACGCTGATGAAATTTTTTGTGTGTGTTTAAGGGGATTCGAGGATGGTTTAGATTCACATTTGGACCCGGTAGGTGGCGTTGCTGTATTATTTGAACAGAACAACGTCTGTTAGGTCAGCTAGTCTTATATATAAATTTCTTGTGTACGTGTGTATGTCACTGAACTCCTCCTAAACGGCTAGACCGATGTCGAATTTTTTTGTGTATCTTGAAGGGGATTCGAGGATGGTTTATATTTACAATTGGACCTGGTAGGTGGCACTGCTTTTATTTTATTTGAACAGAACTTTGTGATGATGTGTTCAGATAATAAGATATTATGTTAACGAGAGTATAATGCTGGTGGTTAAATATCTTAGTCTTTCAATGAAATTTTTATAGAGATAGGAAATGTGATGATAAGTAAAATTGAAAATTTTGAATAACCCCCAATACAAACTACAATAATAAAAAAGTATAACGTCGTCATCAACAGGAATGATCAGTTAATTGTCATTATGATTATACTGGCACGCCAGGAGCACTTAATCGAATAATCATACAACATTTTGGAGCTGATACTCTGACACTGCTGGACCGATATTAACTAAACATAGCTAAAAGCCACCGCAAGGAAACTGACTTTCAAACGAAAAAAACTGAATTGTAATCAGTTCATCCGTTTGAGAGCTACGATGCCACAGACAGACAGACACACATACACACAGACATACAGACATCGACGTCAAACTTATAACACCCCTATAATACGTAACACTCACGCAAATGACTGACTGACTGCACAGATGGCGTAGTGGTTAAGATAGCGACCTACAGCGCCAGTGTCGCTGGTTCGAATCCCACGCCTGACAACACTTTGTGTGTTCGGTACCAAACATTTTTATATTAGTTTAATTAATAAAACCATGTAGGGTAGTTCTGATTTTTGTGGTTCGCGGTTGGCTCGGAGCCGGCCGCCACTTTCACTTTCACTTTCACTTTGGTGCGCGGATGGCACGGGGCCGGCGCGTCGGCCGGCCCCGGGGTCGTTTTGTTTCCGCCCTTTTTGGGACTAAAGCTGGACTTTTGGTTCGCGGATGGCACGGGGCCGTCGCGTCGGCCGGCCCCGGGGTCGTTTTGTTTCCGCCCTTTTGGTTACTGCAACTTTCACTTTCGCTTTGTTCGCGGATCGACTTGCGTTGGAAGTAACGGTCGCGTACGCACATATTTTGTAATTGCTATGTCTTTTGTGGACTAAAGCCGTGAAATCGTGGTATTTGTAATATTGCGCGCCACCCTTTGTTTTGTGTACCGCTTATGTACGCGAGTTAATTAGAATTAAGTATATATTTGTGAACATTAAATTGTGTGTACGAGTAGCAAGCCTGGGTCCTTGAAGTGTACGAGGCCGTTGTCATCACCGCGCTTTTGGATACAAGCTAAGTAACCCCTCAGTTAGTTTCTATTTGTCTGGCCAGACCGAACGCTGAGTTAGGTTACGTTATAGCTACCTCCGCGGTATCTACTCGTAAGTGTTAAAATCTGTTCTTGTACTATCATTTAGGAGAACTTAAAATAGCCTTGCGTAATCGCAAGCCAATGTTATTACCCATTTGGTATCCCTCACTGGCCTGGTGTTCCCTTCCACTGCGCATCCTAGGTCAGTAGGGAACGGTAATGAACATACTTTCTGGTAGCAGAGCGTGGTTCTAGTGAATCTAGTAATTTTGTTTGGTATTGATATCTACAAGTGCCCGTGTTGAAAAATAAATCGATATATAATTACTTGAATTTTACGTATTACGGCCCAGTTTAATAAATAGTCTGGTGTATAAAGATACACATTAAATATTTGTGTGATTGATCATTTGTGTACTTATTGTTATTAGTTATTAAAAATATCATATAAATAAGTTCACTGCAACATTTGAAATTTTGAATATCATTGTTTACTTAATGTGCCACAGAGTAATAAAATAATTTGCGTAGTACATTGTGCCACAGAGTAGTGCAGTCTCGTGATTGAATGAACGAATGAATTGAACTGTATAGACAATTAGTTTAATATTATTTTGCGTTTTGTTTATGGTACTTATACAGACAAATATTAACGTTTCCCTTTGCGCAATAATTTAATTGTTGTTCAATTTTGTAATTTGTATTTTTTGATTGTTGTTTCAATTGGTTGATTTATTTAGTTGATTATATATATATTTTTTTTTGTTGTTGGAATTTAATTATTTTATTCGATTATTATGGCTGCTTTTGCTAGCGCTAAGGACTCGGCAGGTAAGCTGCGCTCTGAGTTGAGATGGTTCTCGACTGCAACCGCCTTGGTTGATAGGTCTGATCGAAATGAGTCTCTCCTGGATAGGTACAGCAAATTGGATACGCGCTTACAATTTGTTGATGATGTGTACCGTAACTTCAACACAAAAATTTTAGATATTTCTGATGAAGATTACCCACAAACGTATCGTGACTTGGTACACGCGGATTATGACCAGATCATGGATTATGCAGATCGAATCTCACAGCGTGCTAGGGAAATTTCCGCGTCGAAAAGGGGTGAGTCTCCCGCGTCTAGGGATGTGAAACCTTCTACGTCGGGCTTATTGAGTAAACTGCCCACTTTGGACCTGCCGCGTTTTGATGGTCGTTTGGACCAATGGCTAGGTTTCATAAACTTGTTTGAGAGCTTAGTCCACGCGCGTTCTGACTTAGGTTCCGCTCAAAAATTGGCCTACCTGTTCTCCGTGTTGGAAGGTGAGGCGAGAGGTTTAGTTCAGCACCTGGAGATCAATGATGGAAACTACCTAGTGGCACGTAACCTTCTCATAAAGCGTTACCAAAATAAGCGTTGCCTGGCAGATACACACATTGGTCAGCTCTTGGGTCTGCCAGTGGTATCTAGGGTCTCGGCTCTAAGGTCCGACTTATTGAACCCATTGATGATTGCGATCAACGCACTGGAAAGGTTAGACCTTCCGGTGAGCACTTGGTCATATATGCTGGTGCATATTGTTTTGAAAAAGCTTCCTGCGGAACTTAGGGCTCGTTTCGAGCAAAAATATGGAGGTGATGATGCAACTCACTTGCCTGCTTTTGATGACCTTAAGAAGTTTTTGGAAGACGAGTGTAGGATGGTAGACATGACGGTCGTTGACAGGTCATTTGGTCAACAGTTGCCGCGGTCATCGGCTCCGACCCGCAATCACGCCTTTAGAAGGCCAGAGGTTCGTCACCCACCACGTTTTGCTGCTGTACAGTCGCGACCTGAGTGCACCTATTGCAAGTCCCCGAGTCATAAAGTTGCCAGTTGCTCAGATTTTACTGCGCTGCACGTGGCCTCGCGTAGGCGTTTGGCTAAGGCTCGAGGTTGGTGCTTTTCTTGCTTGGGAAACCATTTCCAGCGCGATTGCCCTAATCCTCGCCCATGTACATACTGCGGAGGCCAGCATTTGAAACTTCTTTGTGCGAATAATAATGGGATTGGTCGTGAACATGAACGTCAAGGCTCACCTACGGGTAGTTATGAGCGAAGGCACCGGTATGAAAACCGCAGTTCGAGACCTAGTCGCTCACCCCCGCGCGTCGTAGATTCTGCCGCAGCGAGGCGCCCACAAGGTCAATGCTCGCCGTCATCGGAAGCCCGTGGCAAGAGTGATAACCACGATTCGCGCCCGTATCGTCACGGGCGGGTACCTACCTTTGATGACGCTTCCCGTGAACATGAGAATCACCCGCTGCCTAGACGACATTAGGAACACGGCGCCTCCCCCCGTCATGCACCACCCCCGTTTGAAACCGTACTCCTACCCACTGCTTCTGTAAGGGTCTGGGGACGGACAGGTGCCTCTGTTGTGGTCCGGGCAATTCTGGACACAGGCTCTCAGGGGTGTATAGCGTCTTCTTGGTTGGTGGGGCAGGTACG
This sequence comes from Lymantria dispar, assembly GCA_032191425.1. Lineage (NCBI taxonomy): Eukaryota > Metazoa > Arthropoda > Insecta > Lepidoptera > Erebidae > Lymantria > Lymantria dispar. The sequence continues at coordinate 20,119,219 of CM063452.1, read as the reverse complement.
CCTAAGTATGCGTGATTTTCCTCATGTCACTAGAGGTGTTGGCAACGCAGTTGTGGCCAATGTTGAAGGCCAAGTATTATGTGCGTTCTCTCCTATAAACTCGTCAAGCCCATTGTTTGAGTGTTCAGCCATTGTTATGAACAATATTTTGGGCACCCATCCGGAGAAGCAGTTGTCTCCGTATGCTATTGGTTTAGCGTCGGGTTTGAACTTGGCAGACCCCAAATTTGGTATACCTGGATCGGTCGATTTGTTGCTAGGCGCCGATGTTCTGGGAAACATATTCTTGGGTAGCATTCAGGTCATGCAACCAGGAGGCATGGTAGCCATCCCGACCATATTTGGCTCTGCACTGATGGGACCGGTCCTCACGGATACCCGTCTTGACATTGGCTTGATGGTAGGCTCTGCTCTCTCTGATGCGGTTCAGAGGTTTTGGGAAGTGGAAGAACCACCACAGGCTCCGCGCACTGATCCGGAGCATGAGGAGTGCGAATTGTTTTACCAAAACAATACGAGTCGCCTACGTACTGGTCAGATTATGACTCGATTGCCGTTTCTCGCCGTACGGCCACCACTTGGCACCTCGCGGCCTGCTGCTGAGAAACGACTATTGGCTATGGAGCGCCGAATGGCTCGAGATGCTCTCCTAAAGGAGAAATACATTGATTTTATGCGTGAATATGAGGAGTTGGGACACATGTCTGTGTCGAAATTAGATTGGCAAACAGTGGATCACTTCTTTCTACCGCATCATGCTGTAATTAAGGCATCAAATGGCAAATTGCGTACAGTATTCGATGGTTCTGCGCAAACTTCAACGCGTGTATCGTTGAACAATTGTTTGTATGCTGGTCCTAAATTGATCAAGGATCTCTGTGACGTCATCACTCGGTTTCGTCGACATCAGGTTGTATTTGTGGCTGACATAAGGATGATGTTCAGACAGACGATTATTCACCCGGATGACCGTCGGTATCAGTTGATTCTATGGCGTGAAAGCCCCCAGGATCCCATGGTTGTTTATGAGCTCAATACAAACACGTACGGGTTAAAGTCAAGCCCCTATTTGGCTATACGGTCTCTGTGGGAGCTCGCGGACCTGGAGCGCTTAAAGTTTCCTCGCGCAGCCGCGATTTTGAAAGAGGATTTGTATGTCGATGACATTTGTACTGGTGCACCCTCTGAGAAAGAGGCCATCCTTCTACGGGATGAATTGATAGGCATCTTAGCCACCGCGGGCTATGAGTTACGGAAGTGGATATCCAACTCACCTGCGCTTTTGAAGGGACTTCCGGATGAACATCAGCAAGATCCGCATTTGTTCGAGAATATCGAGAACCCTGCTATGATGACTGTTCTCGGCATTCAGTATAAACCAGCCCCAGACATATTCACTTACAATGTTGACTTAGAGTTGCCGCGCATTTGGACTAAGCGTTTGGTGCTTTCCACGGTTGCAAGAACATTTGATCCAAATGGTTGGATATGTCCCGTCATATTTTGGGCTAAATGCTTTTTACAAAGGCTTTGGATGGCAGGACTAGGCTGGGACGAACCTCTTCGGGGAGCTTTGATGGAAGACTGGACCAAATTTGTATCCTCACTTCCTGCGATCAATGAGGTATCGATCCCTCGTTCTATGCTTCCTCCAGGAAAGTACCAGGCAACTCTGCATGGTTTCTCGGACGCCTCTGAACGGGGTTACGCCACTTGTGTATATTTGCGTACGGTGGGTTCTGACAGCCAAGTAAAGATCTCACTGGTCATGGCGAAGAGCAAGGTGGCACCCCTACGGACTGCTTTGACAATCCCTAAACTTGAATTGGCAGGGGCTACTCTGCTTGTGCGTCTTCTTAATCACGTGTCGAATTTGTTGCGTCATACTGTGAACATTAGCACCACTTACGCGTGGACTGACAGCCAAATTGTTTTGTGCTGGTTAAAGGCTTCAGTTCACACCTTAGAGGTATTTGTAGCGAACCGAGTCTCCCAAATTCAGAAATCTGAGACTCCCTTGATTTGGAGGCATGTGCCTGGTGAGCTTAACCCAGCTGATTGTGCATCTCGGGGTTGTACATCCCCCGCCTTGGTAACGCACTCCCTTTGGTGGGGACCGGAATGGTTATTACGCTCAGAGTCTGAATGGCCACTGACGCCGGTTTTGGACGTAGGTCCGTTGCCTGGATTGCGACTGCTCGCTGTTGAGAGGCGTGCTTGCGTATTCGATCCAAATGTCTTATTGAATCGGTATAGCTCCCTCGATAAATTAGTAAGTGTAACAGCTTGGATTAAGCGCTTCTATTACAACTGTAAGCACTTACGGAACAAAAAATTAGAGGCTTTTCTATCACCACAAGAACGACAGGAGGCTTTTTGCCATTGGATACGTGTGGTACAGGATACATATTTTGAAAGGGAGATTGAAATTTTGAAAGCTGGTAAGGCTAAACTAACAGGAACCTTGCGTATGTTGAGCCCCTTTTTGGACAACACGGGTGTCTTACGTGTTGGAGGTCGCCTCAGAAACTCTAGTCTACCCTACGGTAGTCGGCACCCTATATTGTTACCCAAGCAAGGTCATTTTGTGCAATTGTTGGTGACGGACCGTCACATTAGAAATTCTCACGCTGGCTGTAACGCCTTATTAGCCATATTGCAGCGAGAATTTTGGATTTTGTCTGCTCGAAGAACGATTCGCAGTGTGGTATTTCGTTGCATGCCTTGTTACAGGCTGAAGGCTAGTACCATGCAACCTTTGATGGGTGACCTCCCTTCTGATCGTGTCAGAGAATCGAGGCCGTTCGCCGGTGTAGGCACCGACTTTGCAGGTCCTTTTTTGGTTAAGACTTCAACTCTACGAAACAGTAAAACAGTCAAGGCCTATTTGTGTGTCTTCGTATGTCTGTCAACTAAAGCGGCGCACCTTGAATTAGTGTCATCCCTCTCCACCGAGGCATTTGTTGCGACACTTGATAGATTTGTTTCAAGGAGAGGACTGCCTTCTTTGATACGTTCGGACTGTGGCACAAATTTTAAAGGAACTAATAATTATTTGAAAGATGTACATGATTTTTTAGCCAGCAATCACACAAATATTGGTAATAAACTAACCAGTCGTAGTATAACCTGGAAATTTAGTCCGGCAGCATGCCCACATTGGGGTGGTATTTTCGAAGCCGCAGTTAAGGTTGCTAAAGCACATTTGCGACGAGTTATTGGTGAGTCTGTACTCACATTTGAAGAACTCGCAACTGTGTTTTGTAAGATAGAGGCCGTAATGAACTCGCGACCGTTGTGTCCGATCTCTTCAGACCCGAGTGACTTGGAGGTTCTCACACCGGGTCATTTTTTGATTGGTCAGCCACTTAATGCTTTGCCTGAGTACCCCTTTGTTGATGTGAGACCAAGTCGTCTCTCGCGGTTTGAGTTGGTCCAACAGCTTACTCAAAGCTTTTGGAAGCGTTGGAGCTTAGAATATCTTCATGTTCTCCAGCAGCGCGTTAAGTGGACTGACAAGACTAATCCACCTCGAGTTGGTGACCTCGTTTTGATAAAAGATACCAATTTGCCGCCACTGTGCTGGCGTCGCGGCCGAATTTTAAATTTAGTATATGGCGCAGATAATGTGCCTCGTTTTGCTGAGGTTCAGGTGGACGGTTCGGTACTGAAGAGAGCGGTAGCAACATTGTCCCGCTTACCAATTGATTAGCGGCCAGGTAGACCTGTCCGAGGCGGGTAGATGTTCGGTACCAAACATTTTTATATTAGTTTAATTAATAAAACCATGTAGGGTAGTTCTGATTTTTGTGGTTCGCGGTTGGCTCGGAGCCGGCCGCCACTTTCACTTTCACTTTCACTTTGGTGCGCGGATGGCACGGGGCCGGCGCGTCGGCCGGCCCCGGGGTCGTTTTGTTTCCGCCCTTTTTGGGACTAAAGCTGGACTTTTGGTTCGCGGATGGCACGGGGCCGTCGCGTCGGCCGGCCCCGGGGTCGTTTTGTTTCCGCCCTTTTGGTTACTGCAACTTTCACTTTCGCTTTGTTCGCGGATCGACTTGCGTTGGAAGTAACGGTCGCGTACGCACATATTTTGTAATTGCTATGTCTTTTGTGGACTAAAGCCGTGAAATCGTGGTATTTGTAATATTGCGCGCCACCCTTTGTTTTGTGTACCGCTTATGTACGCGAGTTAATTAGAATTAAGTATATATTTGTGAACATTAAATTGTGTGTACGAGTAGCAAGCCTGGGTCCTTGAAGTGTACGAGGCCGTTGTCATCACCGCGCTTTTGGATACAAGCTAAGTAACCCCTCAGTTAGTTTCTATTTGTCTGGCCAGACCGAACGCTGAGTTAGGTTACGTTATAGCTACCTCCGCGGTATCTACTCGTAAGTGTTAAAATCTGTTCTTGTACTATCATTTAGGAGAACTTAAAATAGCCTTGCGTAATCGCAAGCCAATGTTATTACCCATTTGGTATCCCTCACTGGCCTGGTGTTCCCTTCCACTGCGCATCCTAGGTCAGTAGGGAACGGTAATGAACATTGTGCGATCCACAAATTGTTGTTCTGAGTCTGGATGTAATTTGTGTCCGTTAATTATATGTTTGTAAAGTCCCCCGCAATACAAGGATTATTTCCTTAGTGCAGGGTGTTGTCTTAAATAAATAAATAAATAAAAATGACAGAAAACCATAGCAATTTCTATTTCTTTTCATTCATGCCGTAATTCCACCATTCATCCTTTCATGTTATGACCCCAGTCTTGTCCGATGAGTTTGTGATTGTATTTCTTAGTATTGTTTTATATTTTCACCATACTTGTTGTAATAATCTACAAATCTTATTAAAATTTATGTTTTCAAAATGTTTAATAAAATGACAGCTAAAAGTTATAATATTTACTTAAGTAATGTTACATTATTTAAAAACTAACATCTTATAATTTACGAAACCTGTTCAAGTAACTTCTACCTGAATTATTTAATGTACCTAAATCAGAGCTAACTCAAGCGTAAAATGCCCTGACCTTTCAAAGTAATGTTTGAATTAATTCGAAGTTGTCACTACAATTAAGTTAGGGACTATTTTTAATATAAAATATCTAATTTCTTGCTGCACCTTTCTCAGTGTAGCCGCATTCCGACCCGTGGTAGTAGGCATATTTATCATAATATTTACTTTAATACTACTTTAATAATTACTAAACAAAAGCAAATATTTGTTTCATATAGAATCATTTTCTTTATGTTTTAGCAATAAATTTGTATCAAAATGTGGGTCTAAAGTCTAACTTTTTATTAGCTGCAGTAAAATGACGTTTCTAAATGTCATTCCGTAAAATAATGTTGACAGCCTAATCTCAATAGGGATGTGATTCAGTTCACAAAAGTTTACAGAATATCTAATCGTTCCATAGCTGACTCATAATGATCATACTAAATTCTATTTAATATTAATGTAAATAAAAGGCTGATAAACGTTGATCCTTTTAGACATATACAAGGTAACACTCAAGAAAACGCTCTCTCAAGTTGGTAGTACTGGTTTTTGGTTACGGTCCTACGATGACGCTTGACCGCCATTTTGTTTCGGTTGTCATTCGCTCATTCGGCTTCATACTTCTGTTTTGAGTGCATGAATAACTTTGATTTGCCCACTGCGCGTTGTTTTTGTTATCATTATTGTTAAACTTATGTTACGTTGCGTTTGTTTTTCATTACCTGTTTTCGTTAATCGTATTAGTTTTTTTTTTTGTTTGATACATTGAAGACATGGATGCTCTACCGAGCACATCGCAAGATGGAGACACATTTTTATCTCCTAAGAAAAAAGGCCACGTGTAGCTCTAAGGGCAACTGAAAAACTTTGGGTCCAAAACATTTACAAATATGTGTTTGAAGTGAAATCTTCAGAATCAAACATTGAAATTCCAAAAACAAGTGAATGCGTTAACAAGGTGGCTGAAGTCTTGGGAATATCCGTCCGCACAGTTTATTCCGTTTTAAAGGAGCACAAGGAGAACGACAGCGAATCACCAAAACCTCCCGAAAAATCGGGCCCAAAACTTACATTTAAAGATAAACTTGATGATTTCACATTCACTGCTGTTAGACGAATTGTACATCAGTTCTTTCATAGAAATGAAATACCCACCATCGCAAAAGTTAGTTTACACATGTCGTCACTCATCTTTTTATTATACGTTATGTATGTTTTCTCCCATCCCATGTGTAATCTTAACCAATTAGGTAATAACTTTAATCATTTTTAGGTGCTGCAAGTTGTAAATGACGACCCAGGATTGCCCAACTTCTCGAAAGAGACATTGAGAAAAATTATGAAGCATCTTAATTTCGAATTCGCTACTCGGTCACGCAAGAGTGTGCTTATTGATAGACAAGATATCATATCATGGCGCCAGCGCTACCTGCGTTTAATTAAACAATATCGTAGGGAGGGAAAATACATATATTATCAAGACGAGACCTAGGTCAACGCTGGTACGTGTCAACTCTTAGTTTCTTCTATTTGTTCCCTTTTTGTTTTGATGTCGAAACTTATGATTCTTTTTTGTTCTTTTCAGGTCATACTACAAAAAAAACCTGGATTGACGGAAGTATTAAATCTTCTCGACAGGCATTTTTAGACGGCCGGACTACGGGATTAAAAAATCCCACAGGAAAGGGCAAACGACTCATAATTAGTCACATAGGCGGAGAAGAAGGCTTCCTGGTCGACGGACTTCTTATGTTTGAAGCAAAGAAAGGTACAGAAGACTACCATGATGAAATGAACGCGGAGTGTTTCGAGGATTGGTTCGGCGGTATTCTACCTAAACTCAAGCCGAATGCAGTAGTCGTAATGGACAATACGCCCTATCACTCTCGGAAGATCGAAACAATCCCGAAGATGTCGTGGACGAAAGCACGAATTCAAGAGTGGCTGACTACTAAAAATATTGCGTTTGAACCAAATATGGTCAAGGCCACTCTCATAGATATTGTGAAACAACAAAATCATACTGAGAAATATGCCGTAGACGAGATGGCTGCACAAAAAGGTATCACACTTTTAAGACTGCCCCCTTATCACTATGAATTGAACCCCATTGAGTTGGTATGGGCGCAGGTAAAGAGTCACGTCGCAAACAATAATAAGACGTATAAAATGCAAGAAGTGAAAACTTTATTCCAATAAGGAATCAAGAAAGTGACACCGGCTAAGTGGAGTGACTGTGTGTCTCACACTATTAAAGAGGAAGATAAAATGTGCCACCTCGATCATATTATAGATGAAGTGACAGATAGATTTGTTATTAGTGTGACCGAAAGCGACAGCGACAGTGATTTTGAAAAAGATTAATTAAATAACATTATTATGACGTTTTTGTTTCATTCTGAATGTACCTCCCTATACTTCCACTAAAAAAGATCAATCCTCTAGTATAGTAATAATAATAAGTTAAAAAAATACATTACAACTTAATATTAAATCTCAAAAAAAAAAACCAAACTGATTATTCATTTATGATTCACTCATTTAGCTACATCCCTATTTATTTTTCTTCAAAAACCGGCAACCCACAAAACGTCATTTTACTGCAGCTAATAAAAAGTTAGACTATAATAATCAATTCTGTAGCGGATAGAGATATAAATCTCTTTAACAACGATGACTTGTTGGTAGTGAGTAGGGATGCAAATATCGAAACTAAAAACATCGATGTATCGATACATCGATGTTTCAGAGCAAATATCAATGTACAAAAAACATCGGCCTAAAAACATCGATGTATCGAAACATCGATTTTTGTCTAACGATCGTACAAAAAACTTTAATTTAAAATGCAAGCTTTATTTATTATCTGTTACAATATAATCATGAAATAGGTGAGTATTTAGAACCAAGAAGATATTAATTTCATTTCGGCTCGTTTATATCCCACTGCTGGGCTCAATCCTCCTCCACAGTGGGAGGGAAACTGACCTACTAAACCACGGTGATCCGACGTGTCGGTATAGGGTTTTATTTCCTGCGCCTCATGCCGCCCTAGCCGAGGCCGCGGGTGACGTGACCGGGGATTAGTCCGTCACCCGCCGAGAGGCCGACCGCGTGAGGAAAGACCGACGTCCTCCCCGAGGGGGGGACGTCGGTCGATGGGAGGGTACCCCAATAGGGGGTATTCCGTCGGGCCGACCACTGATGTCAAGTAGCCCTGCTCCGGTGGTCGGCCCAACGACGAAGGCGACGTGGTTTTCGGGTGGGTTGCGGGAGTTGCGTGCTTAAGCCCCTCTGTCGCCCCGGACGGAGTGGTGCGGAGGCGCGCCGATCGCAGCCCACCCACAAAAAAACAAAAAAGGGTTTTATTTCGAGTTTGCCTTCTCTTGCATAAATGTTATATGTATATTTAATCATCTAGTCATCTTTTAGGACACCCACGGGCAAAAGAATTGTGGTGAATTGTAATCTTATTCCGTCACCACACGGAAAAGAAAGGAAGATATAGAGGAAGGCAGATATATAGAGTTGAGGAAATAAAGTTATATCTAAGAGAAATTTTTCTATTTAGTAAAGTTATTCCAAGCTTAACTGTAGCAAGTTATTTAGAAACAGAGTTTAAAAATAACAGTTTAAAGAAAACGTATATACGTAAATTATTTACTCTGGTAACTAAACTGTCATGCAAGTTTTGCTAAAATAACCATACATTTCAAACAAATGTCAAAACATCGATTTTAAAACATCATAGTAAATAACATCGATACATCGATGTTTCGCAATAATAAATGTTTGCCATCGATGTTTTTTTACTGAAACATCGATGTATCGTTTGCATCCCTACAAGTGAGACATCTTAAACCACCTGTGACCATGAACGCTGTAAAGTATTCGAAACGTCAGGAAATCATAAATGAAACGCGGTAAAATCCGTAAAAATAGTCTTATTTACAATGTGCAATACTCGCGTAAACATCAGAAGTAATAATATAAAATAATACAATACTCAGATCATCTTGGTACTTATATATTTTAACGATAACTAACATTAATTTATATAAAAGCGATTGTGTATTTATGCTAGTATTACTCAAAAATTCACATACATTAATTAAAAATCCATTGTTGGAAATGGCAAGCCACGTCGTTCGTCGAACTGACAACCGTTGGGGAAGAAAGGTTCTGGAGTGACAACAACGAATTTGACGATGCAGTGTAGGGCGACCCCCTTTTATTTGGACTGACGATATCTTGAAAGTCGTTGGGAACCGTTGGATGTAAGTGCCATGGGACGCTTTCGAGTGGCATTCTTGTGGCGAGGCTTATATGCAACAGTAGATGTCTATAGGCTGATGGATGGATAGTTGTCATTGTTATAAAATGTGGGCGCAATCTTGAGAAGGATTATTTAAAATTTTTAATATTCATAAAAAATGTTTTAAGTGAAAACTTCTTTAAGTGCGGTCTGCACTTTAGCTGTGAGTATTGAAAAAAAAAATGCGCCTTCACGCTTGGCTATGTAACGCTTCTTCTAGGACAGTCGATTCTCGTTGACCAAGGGAAAATTATTGAGTGAGAGATACAAATGACGATCAGTTAGAGAGAAAATTTCCCGAGCAATTGAAACACAATTATGGGGATTTTTTTTTTAAAGAAGCGGGAAGGTGTATATGGGCTGGGATGATAATGATGATGATATAGAAAATGTTATTACTTTATGAATATGGAAAGAAAATGTAATATTTCTCTAACCTCGCATTGAAGATTTTCACTCAGGAGTGAACACACGCTTTTTTAATTATATAAATTTAAAAATGTTTGAATTATCTATGACGGTCCCCTTCATATTTAAAATAACCCTTTACTAATAATAATTGTACAAAACGAATGAAGAAATTGTGTCAAAATATTTTAGGTTTAATTTCTTCATCATTTCCATCATTATCTTAACTGCTGTACGCCCCATTGTTGGTATTGGAACCCAAATTCCAGTTTCCTCCATAATCGAAGAGAAATTGATCTACTAAATCACGCTGGTCATATTTTTTTTTTGAGACTAATTCCACCACACATTCCCACCATTGTAACTCCTGTAAGCCAGAATCCACAATGGTCTCCATAAATGACACCGAGGTTTGACCCTCAGGCAGTCCTGGGAAATTGTCTTGGGACCCGCAACAAATTTAATTAGAAAAGATTAAAGAGGAGGACTTGGAAAGAGAGATTCCACTTCCCTCCTAGGCAAAGCGGGAGACAGGCAAACAAAATGACTAGTCAGCCAATAAGTAAAAAGGTGTACAGCTACGATAGCGCAGCAGTACGGCATCACGGATACGGAAGAGCTTAACGGGGCCTATTACGCTGGTCAGCATAAAGATTTGTTTAGAGTTTTGTTTGTCGTGTATAGATGTCATCTGCACATTATAGATATCTCTTAGTCGTCTTTTACGACATCTACTGGCAATATAAGTGAATAGTATTCTTACTCTGTCACCATACGGTTCTTATTCTTAAACATTGCTATTTTTTAAGTTCTTTCAAAGTTAATCATTATACAATTAGAAAGATTCTAATGGTAATATGTGATAAAATTATCTTTACACGTCCGTTACACTCTTGAATTTTCTTTTTTACCATACTTAATAAAGTAGTAATGGCAAATATTTGAACTCATATAGAGTATAATATCCCACACGGCTTTGTGTTTGCATAAATAGGCTTTTCGTAATACTGCTGTATTACAAAAGCCTAAGCTAATCAAATATTTGTATAAATTTTTGTGAAAATGTATCGTATGGGCAATTCGTTTATTCAAATTACAGCTTGTTCATGAATATTAATGTTATGATAAAATTCATGAAAATATATTTTTTACAGATCTTTTATAATTTCACACCTTTAATAGGAGTTTAACATAAGGGTAGAGGATGTATAATATTAATTGATTAAAAAAGGCAAGGACTCTATATTGCATTTGATATTATTGTTCTTATCGCTATAAAATCTATAAAAATAATAACATTCATTTCAGCCCATACACGTCCCACTGTTGGGCTCGGGCCTCCCCTATGGCAGAGAAATTAAACTACTATAGCACGTTGGTCAGGGGTGTTGGTATAGGGTTTACTTTCGAGTTCGCCTTCTCTTGTAGATATATATATTATATTCCTCAGTCATCTTTTACTACACCCATGAGTATGAGAGGGTATGGTGAATTGTATTCTTACTCCGTCACCATACGGGAAGACATAAGACGGAGCTATAAGTAAGCAATTTTAATAAGTAAAATTGAAAATTTTGATTAAACCCCGATAGAAACTAATTAAAAAAAAATAAAAATATATTATATTCTCTTAAACAGGAATTATCAATTAATTGTTATTTAACGATTATACTGGCATGCGTGACGCACAATTTTTTTCTTTTTTAAATTATTTGTTTTTTAATTTTTTTTTATGGGTGGGCTATGGGAAGGGCACACGTGGTCTATTCTGCCCGGGGCGACAAAAGGACGGTGTGCGGGCCCATAACCCACCCGTACCCACGTCGCCTTCGTCGTTGGGCCAACCACCGGAGCAGGATGACTGGTCGTCAGTGGTCGGCCCGACGGAATACCCTTTCGGGTACCTTCACCCATTGACGTCCCTGTCCTGGGACGTCGGTCGCCGTCGTGCGGTCAGCCTCTCTGCGGGTAACGGACTAAAATCCCCGGTCCGGTCACCCACGGCCTCGGCTAGGGCGGCATCAGGCGCTGGTACTCGCGCCTGCGCCCCCCAAGTCGCTGGCGGCGAAACGTGTCACCGAAGAGGAGTTCCTCTCGCGCACGATTCGCCGTCTTCTTCCTTGAGATGACGGCCAAACAGAAGGCGGCGACCGCGTCCCAGTTCCTGACGCTGTCGGGTGATGGTCGGCAGCGTCAGGTCGGCACCGATGATCGCGACGAGTTCACGGCGCTCCCCCGCCCACGCGGCACACACCTCGAGCGTGTGCTGCTGGACCGATATTAACTAAACATAGCTAAGAACCACCGGAAGCAAACTGGCTTTCAAATGAAAAACCCGCATTGAAATTGGTCCATCCGTTTGAGAGCTACGATGCCACAGACGTACACACACAGACAGACAGACATCGACGTCAAACTCATATCACCCCTCTTTTTGCATTGGGGGTTAATAATAAGATTATCCACATTATTAGGTTAATTGAAGGCAGTAAAGTGAAACTGAGCCTGTAATCAAGATTAATTTTCATTCATTTGGATTTTACTGTTTTTGGACGTTGAGTAACATGTTTAACGAATTCTTAATTAAGACGGAAATATTCTTCTGTAAATCTCTTAAAGGTAACTAAAAAATCCATTAATTTTGGCTTGTTTATTTATATTGTTTATATACTACTGTATTTAGTAAGTCCGTGTGGTGACGGAGTAAGAAAACCTTCACCCCATTGCCCGCGGTTGTCGTAAAAGACGACTAAATTCTTCCGTCAAAATATCAGCTTTTTAAAAAAGTCTGTGGATTTTTTGTTCGTTGAAATCTCTTTTTTCTGATGATGTAAAAAAAAAAATACATTACTATGGTAAATGTTCTCATCAGAAATCATTGCACGTAGGGAAGTTTCGTATGTATCTGTTATATAACTAGTATATACAGCCAAAATAATGTTATTACTTTTCAAACTTATGTATGTGCCCTTTTTCGATACGTACTACATGGAAGACATCCACGATTGCTATTCGTACAATCTCGTGGGTGTCGTAAAAAGAAAATAACGCGACGACAGCCCGAACTAAGGGTCTGAGGTCGACATATAACCTACTATACTATACTGCTTTCACTCGTACCTTCAGTAAATTAGAAAGAATTCGAGAATAGCCTTGTGGTAAAGAATTATAATGCATTAGTGCTTAGAATAATAACGTATAGAAGGTAAGTTCACGTACAAAAAGTGAGGAATTTCAATTGGAGCGTAATGGAGCTTACACCGGAACCGTTTCGTAATGTACATGTCATTGTACTGCACGAACGTACGCAACTCTTAAAATAGAAATAGGTAATTATGATGGTTTGTGCATTCAAATGGTGTCACAACACATTTGAAAAATATAAAAAGATTATTAACATTATTTTTAAAGGTAATTCGACGATTTATGTTAATAAAAACAAAATTTGATTTCATAATTTGTATAGTGGTGTGCGTGTGTACGTGTGTAATCGTCTGCGCGCCATTAGTATTTTTAGATTCAAATTTTGAAAGTTCGAAGTATTGACACTATCCTTCTATACGTTATTATTCTAAGGCATTAGTGATTGTGTAAGCCTTTTCCCTCCCTATGGGGCATAAGACTTGTGCTCTATCGTGTGACCATATTGATGTAAAAATCTAATAATAAAATCTTATATTTTTAAACATACAATTCTTGTATATCTATATATATAAAAGAAAGTCGTGTTAGTTAACTCAAGAACGGATGTACAGATTTGGCTGAAAATTGGTGGAGAGGTAGCTTAGCACCAGGAAACGGACATAGGATACTTTTTATGCCATTTTTCTTCTTCTTCTTCTTAATGGCAATGAGCTACTTTTTATTCCATTCGATCGCGTTCCCGTGTGACGTGACATAAAATGTCAAATTGATTTTTTTGTGTTTCTGTTTGTCCATTCGGACAGGCAAATGGATTAAAGCCCATACAGCCAAGTCTGATACAATATTCTTCATATTATTTAACATTTCTTTAAATAATAAATTTAATAGCCTATTTATAGTCATGTCCATCAATAAGTCAAGTCGTTACCATTAAATAGACGCATTTGGTATGTAATAATAAAACGCAAATGACAGCTAAACGTAATTTTGTCTATGATTAAGTATGGTTAAAATTTTGATAATTATAATTTTATCAGAAATCAATAATGAGTAATTTTTTATTCTCTTTGAATCATCATTAACAATGCCGCAACCAAAACGATCGAATCTTTCCCGACAAAGCCGTAATGGTTCTTCCATTAGAGAAGTTCGCCGGGTCAGCTAGTTTTTATATATATGGCATCTCAGAAACGGCTCCGACGATTTTCATGAATTTTACTATACTTGTAGCAGATTTCGGGAGCGATAAATCCTTCTAGTTAGGTTTTATTTACAGAAATCTTCGTTTAATCAGTGTTTTCAAGTAATTAATATACAATAAAAGTACATATTGGGTGGACCCTAAGTAATTGGGATGAGAATACAGTGGTGATCCCTTTTCTCTTGACCTTGTCGCTCATTTTATCCATGGGTGTCTTAAAAGATGACTAACGGATACAATATGCATATAACATCTAGGTAAGAAAAGAAAACTCAATATAACACCCAATATCAACATATTTGACTAGTGGGATATAGTAGGCCAATTGGCTTCCTGTAGCGGGGAACGGCCGAGCTTAGCAGTGGAACGCTTATGGGCGGATATGATGATGACGATGATGAATTCAATGTGGTGACGTAGTAAGAATACAATTTACCACTACCTATCTTGCCTGTGGATGTCGTAGAAGACGAGTAAGGGATATAATAAGTATATAACATCTATGCAAGAGAAAGAAAACTCGAAAGAAAACCCTATTCCAACACCTCTGACCAGCGTGGAATAGTAGGTCAATTCCCCTCCTATTATGGAGTAGGCCTGAGCCCAACAGTGGGACATATATGGGCTGAGATGATGATCATGATAAATAACTACAAGTTAAATGAATAAGACTAAGCTTTCTTTATTATACTCTATTACTCATTTGATCTATGATATTTTTCGAAGCGCAGATGGCTAGAGATATAAAAATACATATATTCACGCCTCTTTCCCGTAGGGGTAGGCAGAAACCACTTCCCTCCACTTGCTAAGATCTTAACATACCACTTTTGCCTCCTCCACATTCATTAATCTCTTCAAATTTGGACATATATTACACTGCTAATCAAAACAGTAATTTGTGTTATTTATTTATTCTGTTCTTTTCATTCAGGAGACAAATATTATTTCCGAGGGATATATACCTAAATGTATTGAGGAAATCTAAATTAAAATGAGCGAAGCCATGGGCATAGCTAGTTTAAATATCATAATAATTTCAGCTCATATACATCCCACTGCTGAGTTCAAGTCTCATTCACGAATTTACTCTGTCAACCTGGCTGGCTGCTGGGGGCAGGCTGTCCTCTGCCAACCAGTTGGACGGGGTGGACGCCGAGACTGGCCGCATCCGCAGTGCGTTGACGCAGATCTGCGATGCGGCCATGCCCCGGGTACGGCGTCTGCCCCCGAGGAGGGCTGTCCACTGGTGGTCCCGGGAGCTGGCGGATCTCCGGGCCGCGTGTATTCGCGCCCGGAGGGCCTACACCCGCAGCTGGCGGCGCAATCACAGCGCGGAACTGGAGGGCCAGCTTTACGATGGCTACCGCAATGCGCGGTCGTCCTTCAGGCTGGCCGTCCGTTCCGCCAAGGACACCAGTCGGCGGGAGATGCTGGAGAGTCTCGACCGTGACCCCTGGGGTCGCCCCTATGGTGCGGCGCTGAGTAAGCTCTGCGCACGGGGCCCGCCCCTCGTCGAGACTCTCCAGCCCAGCCTCCTCACCCGGGTCGTCGAGGACCTGTTCCCACGACGGGCGGAACACACGCCCCCGGTCATGGCGCCGCCAGACAATGACTGGGAGGGCGATGGTGGCAGTGTTCCGCTCATCACGGAACCGGAGATGGAGGCGGCGGTGGCGCGCATGCGCGGTAAATCCACCGCCCCCGGGCCCGACGGTATTCCAAACCGTGTGTTGGCCCTGGTCCTCGACCATCTGGGTCCCCGCCTCAGGGAGCTGTTCGACGCGTGTTTAGCGTCCGGGCGGTTCCCTGGGTGCTGGAAGGAGGGGAGGCTGGTTCTCCTGCCGAAGCCGGGACGGCCTCCGGAGTCGCCATCGGCCTATCGGCCTACAGGCCTATCGTGCTGCTCGATGATATGGGAAAGCTACTGGAGAGGATAGTAGCTGCCCGCATCGAGCGGCACCTCGTCGGCACGGGGCCCGATCTGTCGGACGCCCAGTTTGGGTTTAGGAGAGGTCGTTCGACGATCGAGGCTCTGTTGCGCCTGAGGGCCGTGGCGACTGAGGCCGTCACCGGCGGGGGAATGCTGTTGGTGGTGTCCCTAGACATCGCCAACGCATTCAATAGTCTGCCATTCAGCTGCGTCAGGGAGGCGCTCCGTTACCACGGAGTGCCAGCTTACCTGAGGCGGCTGGTGGCAGACTATTTAGAGGGGCGTAGCATCCTCTACGCCAACCGAGTAGGGGACGTTGTGCGAACGCCCATGACGTGCGGTGTTCCACAGGGGTCGGTCCTCGGACCCACCCTGTGGGGCGGTGTTGTTTCCTTGAAGGATCTCACCGCCTGGCGCGTCGACGCCCGCCGGGACGGCTGGAGAGGCCTCGATACGGTGTTTGGACCGTGGAGGCCTTCCGGCCGGTGCTGATGCAGTGGTTAGAAAGGCGGCACGAGGTGCTCTCCTTCCGACTCGTACAGGTCTTGACGGGGCATGGATGCTTCGGCAAGTACCTGTATAGGGTCGATAGGAGGGAGAGAACTCCGTCCTGCCACCACTGCGATTGCGACGAGGACACGGCGCAGCACACGCTCGAGGTCTGTGCCGCTTGGGCAGAGCCGCGTCGTGAACTCGTCGCAATCATCGGTGCAAACCTGACGCTGCCGACCATCGCTAGGGAGATGCTCGGCAGCATCAGGAACTGGGACGCGGTCGCAGCCTTCTGCGAGGCAGTTATCTCGCAGAAGGAGGCGGCGGGTCGCGAGCGCGAGGAGCACAGCCTCGATGATGCGACCCGCCGTCGGCGACTGGGGCGGCGCAGGCGGGAGTACCTGCGTGCAATGCCGCCCTAGCCGAGGCCGCGGGTGACGTGACCGGGAATCAGTCCGTCACCCGCCGAGAGGCCGACCGCGTGAGGAAAGACCGACGTCCTCCCCGATGGGGGGACGTCGGTCGATGGGAGGGTACCCCAAGTAGGGGGTATTTCGTCGGGCTGACCACTGATGACAAGTAACCCTGCTCCAGTGGTCGGCCCAACGACGAAGGCGACGTGGTGTTCGGGTGGGTTGCGGGAGTTGCGTGCTTAAGCCCCTCTGTCGCCCCGGACGGAGTGGTGCGGAGGCGCGCCGACCGCAGCCCACCCAAAAAAAAAAAAAAAAAGAAAGGGTAGACAGAAACCACTTCCTTCCACTTGCTACGATCTTAACATACCACAAATTTGGACATATATTACACTGCTAATCAAAACAGTAATTTGTGTTATTTATTTATTCTGTTCTTTTCATTCAGGAGGCAAATATTGTTTCCGAGGGATATATACCTAAATGTATTGAGGAAATCTAAATTAAAATGAGCGAAGCCATGGGCATAGCTAGTTTAAATATCATAATAATTTCAGCTCATATACATCCCACTGCTGAGTTCAAGTCTCATTCACGAATTTACTGTACCACACTGGTCAGGTGAGATGGTATAGGGTTTTATTTCCAATTTACCTTCTTTTGCAAAGATATATAATAGTATATCACTTTCCGTGTGGTGACGGACTAAGAATATAATTCCCCACTCCCTATCTTGCCCGTGGATGTCGTAAAAGACGATTAAGGGATGTAATATGCACATAAAATCTGTGCAAGAGAAGCAAAACTCGAAATAAAACCCTATATCAACATATCTGACCAATGTGGTATAATAGGTCAAATTCCCTGCCATTGTGGAGGAGGCGCGAGCCCAACAGTGGGACGAACGTGGGCTGCGATGATGATGATGATATCACTTAACCGTCGACATCATCTTAACTTATATATGTCCAACTGCTGGACTCGAGTCTCTGCCCAATAACAGGAAAATTAACCTGCTATACTCTGCTGGTCAGACGGTTTTATTTCAAGTTTTCTGTCTTGCACAGACATCATCTACATGTTATATCCTTTAGTCGTTTTTTACGACATCCAAAGGCAGGCAAGTAGGTGTAGAATTGTATTCTTACTTCGTCACTACATGGAAGTTTCTCTCACTCTTCGTTATTACACGAAAACCTAATTCAGTTTACTTAGAAAAAAAAAGGAGATTTATTTTTTTGTACATTTCAACTAGTGTTTTAACAACAATTTATTTAGCTAATTTGTTCTCTAATTTACATATTTAGCTAATAGAACCTCAGGCTAATTCTACGACAGTGCCAACGCTGTTGATGTCTCATTTGTTGAAACTACCCTAGCGTCTGGAAATCCCAAATCGCATCAGAAAAAAAAAACGAACTTGTCAAGATCATTTACTTAACTAACCTTTGAGAATACCGTGATAGTTGTGTAATGCCAAAGTTATTTGAACTATATAATACATTTGAATCAATGCTTTCAGCGATACCTGATTGGAGTGAACATTAATAGTGGTAGGATACACAGTTGTCTGTCTACAGCCGCGGGCCGGTCTGTCCGGGGTAGTACCACACTCTCGCAGAAAATCGACGTCCGAGTAGAAGCAATTTGTTACTGCGCTTCGTTCGGTGAGCGAGAGAGCCGGCAGCCCAAATTTCTGAGGGTGTTTGCGTGTGGTAGCTTGAACCTCATTGCACGCATTCACTCTGCCTTCACTTTCTTCACAGTAGGCAGCAGCCTTGCAAAATTCCATGAGCAGCAGTAATACTTACAATCAGGTGTATTGTTTACTTGCCTGCCACCGTTTACAATAAAAAAAATATTAATGCTGAAATCTTGAATTTAATATGTGGCGTCTTTTTGACTTTTCTGAGTTATGCATATGATGAAGAAGGTATTTTCTAATTTATAAATTAGTTTAATATAACAAATATAAAGTTCAATACTCGAAATGAAATCCTGTTTTTTTTTTTGTAATGAAACCCTCTGCGAACACGTCTGACCAACGTGGTATCCTAGGTCCATATCCCTCCTATTGTGGAGTAGGTTCGAGCACAACAATGATATGTATGTATATGAGCTGAACATATAAAACAATAATATCGATAGTTTTAAAAAATCACCGAAAATGTTTAAAAAGAGTCATTATAAATTTTTATAAAATTTGGGTAAAAATTGCAAATGGTAATCAAAATTTATGAAAACATTATTAAATAAAAATTAAAATAAAATAAAGCCCATAATAACAACAGCTTCAAAACATTAAATTATAACATTATAATAAGATTCACTAGTTTTCGCGCACGCACGCACGCCAATGCATGCACACGCACACGCGCATGCACACGCGCACGCACACGCGTACGCGTACGCCCACGCGCACGAACACGCGCGCGCGCACGCACACGCGCCCGCGCACGCAACGGACACGCACATGCTTAGTATTTAGAAGTGTGCTGCAGTTTCGCAATCGAAACCTCATATAGCAACGGAGCCAATATTTCTCACTGAACTGTCATTGCACTAATTACATTTACTACTAAGTAATATTCTCTCCAATATAAATAAAACCATCATAAAAATAAAATAATCACACTAATGGACCGAAGATATACTATAGATTGTAAAACCTTTCAACAAAACGGGTGAAACAAAAGTTTATGATTCCATTGTTTATTTCACTCGTTATATTAATCAGTAGTGTAGCTTCATTATATAAATATGAAATGGATTAAACGTATAATCATCGAGTATATGCATATTATATGCATACTGTATGCATCAAGTAAAGACATAGGGTATAATTAGTTCTACCATGTGGTGATGGAGTAAGAATTTACCACCTTCTTCTATTCTGTCCATGGGTATCGTAAAATACGACAAAGGGATGTAATATGCAAATGACATCTATGCAAGAGAAGAAAATCTCGACCAATATAAAAATATCAACCTGTCTGACCAGTGGAGTATAGGTCAGTGACTCTCTATACAGTTCCCTCGAGCCCAGTAATTGGACGTATGTGAGATGATGATAGTTTTATTTCAAAATGTACTGTCCTATACCGACCAGACGAAATTTCTGTGCAGCCTTATAAATTTAGTGTTCTACGAAATACTACCATAACAAGTTAAGAGCTCTCAGCGCTCGCTCATAGTTCGCGTCAAGCTGTCATAGTTCACGTTAAGCTGTCTGCGTCAAGCCATATGCGGCTAACAGCTATACAACACACAATTTTTTTATATAATTTTTGAAGTGAAAACTTTTTAACCGCGTTGGACATTTTTTGGTAGGAGAAAATCTTATGGGTTCGCGTCTCCGACATGCTTATGACTGGCTCATGTCCAGTTTGCTGTGCACCTCAGACACTTTTTGTATAGGTGGAATCTCGTGCGTTTGCGTCACAGACATGCTTATAGCAGTATATCTGCAGTTATACAGCTGATGTATAGTGCTATTTATATCTTACTAGTAACCCGCCCTCGCTTCGCTTCGGTTTCAGCTGCCTTACCCGCGTGGTTCCCGTTCTCGTGGGAATACCGGGATATAATACAGCCTATGTTACTCCTTGATATTACAACTTTCCATTGATGAAATCGGTTCGGTGGTTTAAGCGTGAAAGCGTAACAAACCAATAAACAAACAAACCTACTTTCGCATTTATAATATTAGTAAGGATAAGTGAAATTGAATGGCTTTAGTGAAAAGTTCAATATGTGCATTATTGAAATAGTGTTTTTATGGGATTATTTGAATCGTTTAAATAAAAAATCACAAGAAAAACAGATATACTAATATTTTTAAGATAAAAAATGAATAACAGAAACTTATTTATATGCATATCTTACAGAAATAACAGACAGACATCTTACAAATCAAAAACTTAACATTCAAAGACCAAATAATTTGAATTGAAGATCCTAAAATAGCAACTGTGTGTTCATAGTTTTATGTTTTCACTTCTATCGGCAGTCCTTTTGACTGCTTAGTTTTTTTCTATTGATGTCGTTGAGGCTTATATCTCATTTTGTCACGATATTACGGGTTTCTTACGTCAATGAAGATAAAGGCCTTCAAATAGAGGAAATTTTAAAACTATTGAATTCCCATCATAAAGGAAACGCCAGTCCAACAGTAAATCATATGGGCTAAGAAGTAGAACGTTTATATATCTTTATCTTCGTGACACGAGCTTCCACTTCTGACTGAATCGTCAGCTACGTCTTATGCAAGAATGTAACACACCGGTCATAAGACAGATATTTATATTGAGAAACTTATTTAATCACATAATTATAGTTTTAAGTGTTACAGTAATAAAAATCATCACCATTCAGCCTATCGCCGTCCACTGCTGGAAGTAGGCCACCCTCATGTTTCGCCACAAAGTGTGGTCCTATGCCGCCTGTATCCTATGACGGCCAGCAATGACGCCCAATCATAATCTTTATCTTCTTTATATATAGATTTCTTGTGTACATGTGTATGTCACTGAACTCCTCCTAAACGCCTGAACCGTTGTTGATGAAATTTTTGCGTGTGTTCAAGAGTAAAGTTTATTTTTTTTTAACAGAACAACGTGTGTTGTGTCACCTAGTAATGTATATACCATCAAAAACAAATCTTAAACTTATCTTTTTGTAGATAGACCTACTTATTTTCCTTTCCGGTACTTTCTACTTCTTGAATACCAACAACGGATTTTCTTAGAGCCACTCTCTGAAAAATGAGACATCTCTCCTTTCCGCTTGAGTCATTTCTACCTAAACTAAGCGCAGAGATGTGGAAATAAAGAAATTTGATTGGTTTTTTGAAACACATCTCCTCTAGTCTCTACTCCGCTTTGATGGCAATCGAGCCTAATGATGGTGTTCTTTCTTTCAGGTAAATTGCAGGCAATTTAGTTTGCTTAATACTTTGGGAGATTTTGGTTCAATTTCATAAGACATGCACTCTTGCTTTTTCATTCCGTCGATTGACCATTTTACAAGTTATCTTTGAACATAATTATATCTAGGTATCTGTCTACGCCTATTATGCCAATCATCATTCAGCCTATCGTCGTCCACTGCAGAACATAGACCCCCCTCATGCTTCACCATAAAGTGCGGTACTGTGGCACCTGCATCCAACGACGCTCAAGGGTAACAGAGTTTGCGCCTAATGCCGCCCTAGCCAAGGCCGCGAGTGACTGGACCGGAGATTTAGTCCATCACCTGTAGAGAGGATGACTGCGCGACAGCAACCGACGTCCCCGAGGGTGAACGTCGAGAGGAGAGTGTACCCCGTGACCGGGGTATTCCGTCGGGCCGACCACTGAAGACAAGTTACCCTGCACCGGTGGTGGCCCAACAACGAAGACGACGTGTCACGGGTGAGTCATAGGGCCCGCGCGCCGCGCCTCTGTCGCCCCGGATGGATCCGGGCGGTGGGTGAGCTGACCATGGCCCTTAGAAAAAAAAAAGGGTAACAGAGTTGCCATGACTAGGGCTCATTTTTCTTCGCCATATGAAGAATAATGCCGTAATCGCCACGTTTGGTAGGCGGGTTGGTTTCGCAGTGAGATATCATACATTTCCCCGGCAAGAACTGCTGCCCACTCTCCTGTTGAATCTTTTTTTTAAATGACAACGCCTTGCTCTAAGGGAATAATAATCCTTATATTGTGAGGGACTTTACAAACATATAATTCATCATCGCAGCCCTCATACATCCCACTGTTAGGCTCGGTCCTCCTCCACAATGGGAGGGAATTTGACCCACTATACCATGCTAGTCAGACATTTTGATATAGGGTTTCATTTCGAGTTTTCCTTCCCTTGCACAGATGGTATGTGCATATTATATCCCATGGTCGTCTTCTACGACATCCACGGGCAAGATAGAGAGTGGTGAATTGTATTCTTACTTCGTCACCACACGGAAAGAACATATATAATTAAACGACACAAATTACATTCATTTTCAGAACAACAATTTGTGGATCGTACAAGGTGTTGTCTTGCATGGGATTCGAACCCGCGACACTGGCACGGTACGTTGGTATCTTAACCACTACGCCATCTGCGCAGTCTTTAGCCGGTTTTTACGATTCCCATAGGAAAGCAATGATGGCGACAAATGTATTCTTATATTTTAAAGTTACATTTCATCAACTGCAAAAGTAACTTTGTAATCCTATATATTTATATATGTTTACAAAATTATTTATGCAGTTAGTGTATCTCGGCAACTGGACAAAAATTGCAATGTTTCATAATTTTTCCGTCATTTATATACTAAATACTAATTGTATTCTATTTTATTTTTACATTTGAAGCTTCTATGTCTGCTAGAAGTGCCTCTTTAATATTGATGATCGGTCAGTCAGTCAGTGAGTGACAAAATTACGAAATTTTTACTAGTTATAATTCTTAAACTATTGGTTCAAATCGAATGAAATTTGAAATACACAATATGTTTACAGTGCCTGCTGGGTTACTAAAAGTAAAGTTCTAGTTTTATTCACAACGAAGTTATAGGGGGTCGAAAATGGCCTGAATGGCTTCGAGAAAAGTATGTTACGGCAGTGTTACGTTTTGCCCGACTTTCTTTTTTGTTCGACTTGGCGGGGGCACTACCGTGCCCCCAGATATTTTAAGTACAAAAGTAATATCACTCATCACCGCAGTCTATACACGTTCCACTGCTGAGCTCAGGCGTCCTCCATTATGGGAGGGCATTTGACCTACTATATCACGCTGGTCAGATGTGTTGGTATAGGGTTTCATTTCGAGTTTTCCTCCTCTTGCATCGATGTTATATGCATATTATATCCCTTAGTCGCCTTTTAAGACACCCACCGGCAAGAAAGAGGTGAATTGTATTCTTATTCCATCACCAGACGAAAAATGTGACTATTAAAGGTATAATAATTGTGGTGGCAATTTCAAATGTGGTGGCAAACAGCTCTTTATTGTAACGTTGGTAATTACGTAATTGCAAAGCACTATTTATTAAACCGTATTTGAAAAGCATTACCTAATAGAAAATTGCTCGTGGTTGAAATATTATCCATTTATAATATTTCAGTGTAATAACCACAAGCAAATTTCTAGGGACTGCGATAATATTCCATTCTGTAAAATAATACAATTATAGGCAATTATAGATAGCTATAGCATAATTAAATTATGAAATTAATATCCAAATTCCTATAACTTTTATGACTAATTAAAATGAAAATTGTGCAATATCTTATACAGATGGTAAGTATTTTCTTTATTTCGATTTGTAATTATTCAGTTTTTTAATAACATCATAGAAATAAATTTAAAACCTACTTCGATGCAAATTGTAAATGTTCAGGAGAAATGAGGTATGTTGTGTTGTCTGTTCTTGTCCCAATTACTTGATATTAATACAATATGTTCTCTTTCTGCATCATACATATTACAAAATTTTCGGTAATAGTGTTATGATCGACCACCTTTTTTAATGCCGATGGTGGGACGAAACGAGCAAGCAGCTTACATGAAGGAAAATAATAATGTCGCACGTGGACTTTTGCAATAGCAGGAGCACAGTTAGGCCGATGCCCAGTGTGAGGAAAGTGCTCTTCTTAAATCTCGTTTAAAAAAGAACTTGTTATAGTGCTTGGCAACACAGCAACAGATAGCTCATCCTAGATCCTGCACGTACGTGGGAGAAAGGATAGCTGAAACCGTACAGTTGAAGACCATAATATTTCGAGGTAAAATAGATAAACCCTGCTACTTTGTCCAGTAGTACGTTGGTAATACGGTGACAATGGTACCTAGTCAAACAGTTTCTCAGAGCGCTCCCCATGGAAGAGCCGTTAGAATACACAGAGTGAACCAAAATCTCTCCTCCACTCCAACCTGTCCGTGAGTTTGGGATCCCCGATGATTCGAATAGCACGTCTTTGCAGGGAGTCAAGTGGGTCTAGCTGACATTTGAGCGTGCCTGTCTAGATATGTAAGCACTCCACATTAAAACGAACTTGACGCTGTCCCGGTGTGAAGTACCGCCTGGCTCTGTTCAGGACGCCCAATTGTTGTTTGAAAGTTTGGATTTTTTCTCTAAAATACTCCCACACTGGACTGGACCGAGGTTCCCAATACTCTCGGAAAATTAGAGAGTTACTGCTTGGAACTGAGGGTCTATGACAAATGGATCCTTCTTTGCAGTGAACGCGCGAACTTCTGTCTTTGTGGGATTGAATTGGACTAAGTTTCGTTTACCTTATTCCGAAGTCTGTCCTTTTTTCTTCTTAATTGTGGGTCACATGTTTTTTTTTTGGGGGTGGGTTACGGTCGGCGCACTCCTCGCAGCGCTCCGTCCGGAGTGACAGAGAGGCTTAAGCATGCACACCTGTAATCCACTCGTGACACGTCGCCTTCGTCGTTGGGCCGACCACCGGAGCAGGGTGACTTGACGTCAGTGGTCGGCCCGACGGAATACCCCCTTGAGGGGTACTCTCCCATCGGCCAACGTCCCCCCCTCGGGGAGGACGTCGGTCTTTCCTCACGCGGTCGGCCTCTCGGCGGGTGACGGACTAATACCCCGGTCACGTCACCCGCATTCTGAAGTCTGTCCTAAAGAGTGCTCGACTTCAGACATAAATTTAATTCTCCTTTCTATCACATACTTCGAGGGACATCCTGTTAGTGGGTATTTCACTCGTCACTCGTCCTATCATTGCATAGCGATGCATATTCTCTATGGAGAGCATGTCATTGATGTCCGGATAAGTACTGAGGCCTGTGGTAAAATTATGTTGAAAATATATTTATTATTTGTACATTGATGAAATAAAAATAAAATAAGTAAATAAGGTGACATAGATAACACATAATATACTTTTTGCGCTATTTATTACCCTAGGTGTTAATTACGCTTTAGAGACTCAATTCACCGTTACGCCGGTCGAGGAGAGGGTACTCCTCAAGGGGTATTCCGTCGGGTCGACCACTGACGACAAATCACCCTGCACCGGTGGTCGGTGCAACGACGAAGGCGACGTGTCACGGGTGGGTTACGGGGCTGTGCGCGCCGCCCCCTGTCGCCGCGGACGGAGCCGGGCGACGGATGCGCTGACCGTAACCTACCCGCCCCAAAAAAAGGGGGTCGAAATTCAATATATTTCACATTTCAATACATTTTACTGCTAGTAATTGACGTACATTTCTGCATAGAGAATTATTACGAGTTTTTGTTAGCTGTTTACCTCCTTTAATCGTTTATTTAAATATCTATGGAAAATCACGAGACATGACATACTTTTAATTTATTACATAAAAAGCAAATTTCACAATAAGACACATGTAAACACTTATAAAATTCACTTTCATTCCGAGGTTACAATTTCACATTCATTTTGAGGTCACATCATAAATTACAGGCTGTTTGCCTTTTTTGCGGCGTAAAAGTGAAGTCATAATACTATTACTGGTATTAGATTTCTAGACATCATAATTGTTATTACTCTGTATCACGCGGGGTGTTAACACGCATGAAGTGTTTTTTTTTTTGGCTAGAAGATTATAATTATGTTTGGCGATTGGCCACGAATACTGTTAATCCTAAAATTGATTGTGAGTGTGTCATAAAAGTTGACTAAGAGTTTTGTGCTTTATCATCACACTTTAGCGTATCTAAAGTGTGATGATCTCCCATCCCAATCCCACTATTAGGTTCGAACCTCCTCCACAATGAGAGGGAAATTGACTTACTACATCACGCTGGTCAGACGTGTTGGTATAGGATTTTATTTCGAGTTTGCTCCCTCTTGTTTAAATTTTATATGCATATTATATCCTTTAGTCATCTTTTACGACATGCATGGGCAGGATAGGGAGTGGTGAATTGTATTTTTACTCCGTCATCATACGGCAAAGCTTTATGGTTACGTGTGTTAATTCCATGGCATGAAATACAAATAAGGGTAATGTAATGCTGATCACACATACTATATGGACATATGTTAGGTAGTTACACCTCTGTTTACGCTTCTGAATCTAATGCATAGATAATATTCGTACTTTTTACTAAATACTTACTAGTTAGTACTTAAGAGACGAGCGTCAATGTATTACACCACAAAGGAAACTATGAATACAGATTTCCTTCTACCGCGTGACCGAAATAAAATTGTTAGATTGTTTGCACCACAATCCATTGTCTATGAAGAGCTTTTAACTGAATGGCAAGAAAGAAGGGATTCATCAACGAAAGCCCGTTATCTTTATCAATTTTTCCATGCATCCGTGAGCGCCTGGAGGTGTGGCTGGAGGTTGACCACGTTGTAGCCCAATTTTTAACTGCCTATGGCAACTTTAAAAGTAACGAGCGTAACCTTATGTTAAACAGTTTGCAAGTCACCTGTGGGGTAGAATACTATACGGACCTTGTAGCAACTCGAGAAAATTTCCGTGCGTTCATGCGTTTCTGCCATACCTACTGTAGCAATCAATCTTAACGCTCACATATAGGCCTTGTTAAGCTCTTCCGTATCCGTGGTGCCGTACTGCTGCGCTTAACGTAGCTGTACACCTCTTTACTTATTGGCTGACTAGTCATTTTGTTTCCTGTCTCCCACTTTGTCTAGGAGGGAAGTGGAATCTCTCTTTCCAACTCCTCCTCTTTAATATTTTCTAATTAAATTTGTTGCGGGTCCCAGGACAATTAAAATCATATCCCGGGACTGCCTGAGGGTCAAATCTCGGTGTCATTTATGGAGGCCATTGTCGATCCTGGCTTACAGGAGTTACAATGGTGGGAATGTGTGGTGGGATTAGTCCCAAAAAAATAGTACTTAATAGTTTTTACTAAATATTTGATCCTCCAAACCAAGCGTAAATTGCTTTCTTTAACTGCACGCTTGAAAAATTCAAAAACAAAACTCAAATAAAAAAATATTTAAAATATATTAATCGTCATTACCCTGCTGTTATCCCAATTACTTGGGGTCGACTCAATATGTACCCTTCTTTCATATAACATATTTGGAATATGTAGTATTGGTATTTGTAATGGTATTGGTATTAGTATTGGTATTAAGTATTGGTAATACTTTTAAAATAAAATAAAATTAGATTAAAATTAAATTTCCGTGTGGTGACGGAGTAAGAATACAGATCACCAGCCCCTATCTTGCCCGTGGGTGTCGTAAAAAACCACTAAGGGATATAACATGCAAGCAAGAGAAGGAAACTCGAAATAAAACCCTATACCAACATGTCTGACCAGCATGGTGTAGTAAGGTCAATTTCTCTCCTATTGTGGAAGAGGCTCGAGCCCAACAGTAGGACGTATACGAGCTGATGATGATGAATAAATTTTCTATTGTGATTTACGTATTTACCCTGAAAATGGTAGTAATTATTCTTTTATGTATTTAAAATC
Organism: Lymantria dispar; assembly: GCA_032191425.1. NCBI lineage: Eukaryota > Metazoa > Arthropoda > Insecta > Lepidoptera > Erebidae > Lymantria > Lymantria dispar. The sequence goes on along the minus strand of CM063452.1, from coordinate 20,090,872 downwards.
TTTTAAAGGTTTTAAAATAGTCCAAAATCAGAAGATTAAAAACCGATGTAGAATAAATTAACCCAACGCTATTACCATAAAATCAGCATCTTTAAATCACGACGCAGTTGCTTTGCTCCTGTAACAGATTGACTGTGTAATCAGGCGTGAGAGATAAAACCGAACATCATTAAACATACTCTAACAGCTGTCTTACGTTTAGAGAGCAAAATTTAATTTATTCACCGCCAGATTTTGAAAGTGACTTTATAGGAATAAAAAAACTCTTTGGATTAACATTAATATCCATCTTCTTTAAATCACATACATCTAAAGTCAGGTAAGGTATTATAATATGAGTAAAATAGGCTTACTATACTAACATGTACAGACGCAACGGCATAAGAATTTGTTTTTAGTTTTTATTTTCATACAGTGATTTTATATGCTTAAGTTTTTTAATCATATCTTCCAATTCCCTTTCATAATAGATGATTTCAGTCCAATTACGTCGTCTTTAGTGTTAAATCAATACCTTTTTCGATTTTCTTACAGAGTGTAGTCATCAATGCTCTATGATGGCGTCACCAATTACTATTAATCTTAATATTTTAACAAGACTCAGAGCTCTTCACGAAACCGTGCCAATTCTATTTAGTACCATGTAATGTAGTGAATAATAATATATCATTTCTAAGGTAAATAGACAACAGAGCAAATTTACTGCCATTTTGTAGTTTTTGAAACTTTTTTAATACATGAATTATTTGAAACTTCTATTAAAAATTATTCAGTTGAAATATTTTTTTACAAGTTTGTTTATAATACATATAGATTTTGGTGAGTAAAGTCATGCAGGGTGACGTAGAGGACACTGAGGTCAAGGATTCGGTAGCAGTGATTAGTCCTCCGGTGGTCGGCCCAACGACGAAGGCGACGTGCATCGTGGGTGGAGTGTGGGTGTGCGTGTTTACGCCCCTCTGTCGCACCGGACGGAGTGGTGCGAGGAGCGCGCCGACCGCAACCCACCACCAAAAAGAAAAATAAAAAGCAGTGATTAGTCCAATCGCGATGGGAGGGAACATGTTAGGATCTAGGGCCGCACGCTACCATTTTCTTGTTTCGGACGGAGTAGACAGTTTGTGTCTAGACAATAAAGTATCTAGAAAAAAATTGGGAGCTATGTAGGACCTCTACATGCTTCTAATTTCTCTGCGAGCTAAAAGCCAGAATTCAGGGGCTCGTTGAGTGAAGGGAGGGCATGTTTGGGCTAAAAAGATTAGGAAAGACCAAAGTAAGAGTTGAATGAATTACATGAGATATGGACACGGAGAAGGTGTGAATACAGAAATGACGTCTAATTGATTTTTATAGAAAACTAGCTGACCTAGCAGAGGTTGTTCTGTTCAAATAAATTAAAAGGAATTCTCCTTGAAATCGACTGCGGCGTCACCTAACGGGTCCAATGGTGAATCTAAACCATTGTCGAATTCCCTTGAATATGCACAAATATTTCATCAACATCGGTCCAGCCATTTAGGAGTAGTTCAGTGACATACACATGTACACAAGAAATTTATATATAAAGACTAGCTGACCCAACAGACGTTGTTCTGTTCAAATAAAATAAAATTAAATCTCCTCGAAATCGACAGCAGTAACAGGGACTGACCGACTGCAGCGCCATCTGCCGGGCTGATTTGTGAATCTAAATCATCCAGGCCCCCACTTGAATGCATTCACAAAAATTCATACAAATCCATCCAACCGTTTAGTTGCAGTATAAATAAATAAACCAGATACCTAGTCGTTAAGTTTTCTTAAATTTTCTGATTTTCTGCTCAACTACCTAATTTTTTTTCCGTAAAAGCCTTTCTCAAAATAGTAGAAAAATTAAAAAGAAAGGTGGTGCGAATCAGTAAAGTCGTTCTCAAGTTATGTTATTGTCCTGCCCGAACAGCGCCACCTACCGAGTCCAATTGTGAATCTAAACCATCTTCGAATACCCTTGAACACACACAAAAATTTCGTCCACATCGGTCCAGCCGCTTAGGAGGACTTCAGTGACATACACACATACGCTAGAAATTTATATATAAGACAAGAAATTTATATATAAAGTATGGATAGATAACCTGGATACCTAGTCGTTAAGTTTTCTTAAATTCTCTGATTTTATGCGCAACTTTCTTAATTTTTTTTTCGTAAAAGCCTTTTTCAAAGTATTAGAAAAAACAAAAAGAAAGATGGACCAAATCGGTGAAGTCGTTCTCAAGTTATGTTATTGTCCTGCCCGAACAGCGCCACCTACCGGGTCCAATTGTGTACGCTAGAAATCTTATATATAAATTTCTAGTGTACGTTTGTATGTCACTGAACTTCTCTTAAACGGCTGAACCGATGTTGACAAAATTTTTTGTGTGTGTTCAAGGGGCTTCGAGGATGGTTTAGATTCACAATTGGACCCGGTAGGTGGCGTTGTTCGGGCAAGACAATAACACAACTTGAGAACGACTTTACCGATTTCGTCCATCTTTTTTTTTTTTAGTTTCCTAATATTTCAAAAAAGGGCTTTATGAAAAAGAAAATAAGAAAGTTGCGCAGAAAATTAGAAAATTTAAGAAAACTTAAACGTTTATAAATGCTTTTCTAATGTAAACTATTTTCGACTATATAAACTTTTCTATCTTTATATATATAAATCTTCTTCTGTCTGTGTCAAGTGTTTGTAATTGAAGTTCTTCTAAACGGCTGGACCAATTTTGATGATTTTTTGTTTCCATTCCGATGGATATGAATTCTCATCCAATCCAACGGAATAGCCATTCGGGACATCCAAACCATTCTTTTAGACTAATAATTGGAACCGGTAGGTAGCGCTGCGATCGATTTTAAGATGAATTTAATTTTCTTTTTTTTTATATATTTGAACAGAACAACGTCTGTTGGGTTAGCTAGTTTATATATAAAATTAGACATATTTTTATAAAATAAGCGTTGAAGCGAGATAATTATAATAGGTTCATTATGGCAGACCACATACGGCCCACTGTTGGGCTTGGGCCTCCTCCACAATGGAAGAGAATTTGACCTACTATACCATGCTGGTCAGACGTACAGGGTTTAATTTCAAGTTTTCCTTTTCTTAAAGTGATGTTATGTGCATATCATATCCCTTAGTTGTCTTTTACGACATTCACGGGCAAGGTTATTAGATAAAAATACAAGTATACTAGAAACACTTTTTTAGGTAATTGAAATATAAGATGAAGTATTTATTCCAGAAGCTTTTTGTTTTATGTAAAAGCTATTTGAGTGCTATTTTTGTTTTGTTCTGTAGCGTATTTATTGAATAATGATATTGTGAGTATACAACATTGGCAGTAATGTAGGTGACGGTTCCAGGAAAGTTATTGGATTTGACAACTTGGAATGAGTTTATAAAAATTTCAGAGCAGGTCTTCCCACCATTTTTTGCTTTAGCGATCACATTGCCACCATACTCTGTTTACACGTTGTACACATGTCCCGTATAGGAACCTTTTCTAAATTTATATTTCATCATCATCATCATCATCTCAGCTCATATACGTCCCACAGTTGGACTCGGGCCTCCTCCATAATGGAAGGGTAATTGACCTACTATATATGGGCGCATATCGCCCTCTATCGGCAATATTTGTAAATTGTTGATGTATGTGTTATCAATTATAGTTATAAACGTGTTTGAAATATTTGCAACTAATATTTAAATAATTATTTGTAGTAACAACACTGCTATTTATCATGCTATGATATTTAAGAGACACTTTTTGAATGTATTTCTAGAAATCTCTGATTTAATTGTTTAAATATTTATATGATTAATCAAATTAAAATCGATTAGAATTAATGTAATTGTTTATAACCATATTTAGTTGTTTTTATACAATAAACATTGCAATTTATTTCTAGTTACAGCGCCGTCTGTTGAACAATATATGAGAACAATATTTCCTTTAATCACATTAATGTAAATTGTGTAAAATTGACTATTTGGAATTATGTTAAATGCATTAGAATATTTATCATTATTATTTAGCTATATTCCGATAGTTATTTTATAGTTGTTTTATTTGTTTGTTATAAAAAGTAATTGTAGTTGCTAAGACTAGACCGTTTCATTGTAAAGCGGAGGTTATAAAAACATTGTAAGATTAGAATAGAGGACAGTTTTACTTCACTTACTTCTCCGGCAATAACTTGTAATAAATACAGTGATTACATACTCGGTATTTTACTATCATCGTCCAAATTCCTGGCGCAACGCCGACATATACCACCCTTGTCAGACGTGTTGTAGGGTTTTATTTTGAGTTTTCCTTCTCTCGCATAGATGTTGTATGTATTTTATATCCCTTAGTTGTCTCGTACGGTCACCCACGGGTAAGATAGGGGGTGGTGAATTGTATTCTTACTTCGTCACCACACGGAAAATTTATATTTGATTTGGTCAAATTTTAATAATACATTGTGTTATATTATCCTATGGAAAATAATTTACACTACGGTGTGAGTTTATAATATGTATGTACTATTAGGATATGTATATTAAAATTGGACCCAATTCCCGTTCAGCTAATGGAGCCGAAAGTAAGTAAAAAGCACATTCAGTCACATTTGAACAATTATCACCTTGGATGTCCCGTTCGGACGTTCGGTTTTTGTACGGTTTTTATTCGTTGACTGTATAAATTGTATAACGGTTCAAATAAAATTTAATACATGGATAACTTAGTAATTGAAATACATAGAGTCGACTTTTCGATTCTCAGAAAAGCTAATTCTTATGTAAGATACATAAGATTTTTACAAGTTTACGGTAGTTTTTAGCCTTTAACGATATATTTCTAAAGTGTCACAGCAAAACATATAATGCCGGTAATTATAGTATATCGTCAAAAACAATCAAGATTCACGATGAAAATGGGTAGCTGCACTCGACCTGGTTTATAATACTAATTGCAATTGCCAACGTCCCGGCTAAGGATGGGGAATACAGCATTATCCCACTTAGGGCGGTTTGTGTTCAAAAGTAGAAAACCTTTTGATATATGAATAAAACAAAACGTTACAACTGGTTTAACGTAGTTTAATTTTAATTGGATGTAATTTGTGTCCGTTAATTATATGTTTGTAAAGTCCTTAAATAAAGTCTTAAATAAATAAATAAAAAAAAAATAAAATAAATAAATAAATTTCCTTACGTTGTCTGTCTCAGGTAAACTCTAAATAAAACCCTATACCAACCCGTTTGATCAGCGTGGTATAATAGATCAATAGCCCTCCTATTAAAAAGGAGGCTCGAGCCTAGCAGTGGGACATTTATGAACCGAAATGATGATGATGGATGTTTATCTCAGGCACTTAATACGATAACCACGCTTAGGACATATCATTTTATATTCTTAGTCCTAAATCGAATATAATTTTCTCTCTAGAATAATTATTATTGAACGTTTCCACAATAGAAAATGTTGGACGTACCGCTACTAAGCAATGACAGAGTACTAAAACGTAGTACCTACATTAGTTGAATTGGTTGTGTAACGGACCGTGGTCACTGTTGGATATTATTTATAACGGCGGCACAGAACATTTTATGATTATTTATTTATTTAGGCGAGATATTATTATTATATTCATATGTATTAATTTGTAATTTGTGCTGTGTGGTAGCGGCTTCGAATACTACCAACCCTTGCTTTGCTCGTGGGTGTCGTAAAAGACGACTAAGAGCCCTAGATTGACCCGGACCAACTCCATCTGGTACCATTTGGGTCAACGATTACATTCCCAAGGAGGGTTGACGTCAGGCAGGCGGCCGGTCATAAAAGTCATTGCCGAAACTTTTTGCAATAAGTCAAAACAGATGACATATTGCGTCGAACCCAAGTAATTGGGATAAGAGCATGATGATGATGATGTATTAATTTGTAGATTTTAAATTGAGTATGAAATACGAGTGCTGTATGTACGACCACGAATACTACCAACACTTACATTGGTCATGGATATTGATGAGTATTGATGCGATCTGGTCCACTATTACATTCCCAAGAAGGGTTGACGACAGACAGGAGGCTGGTCGGTAAAACTATTGCCAATAACTTTTGGAATATGTGTTATAAAAAAAAGGGAGCCATCGCTCAGGTCGCCTGGCAGATGTGAAACATCGAAATTATTTTGTACAAGTATATATGCATAAGTTTGTTTACTGCATTTACAGATAGAACAGAATTATGCAATAAAACCAAATAAATAAATATTTAAATTATAATATTCATGTTATTTTATTTGTTATTATATAAAATTAGGTATAATAATTAGGTATTTAGATTGTGTAGTATAATAAGCGTTTTGGTTTAAACTGTAAGCTTTTATGTTTCCTTAAGTAAATCTATACCAATAAATAAAATTGGAGTGTCTGCTTGTAATGTCAAAATAATAGGCTTTTTTCATGCTCACACGGTTATTTGCACGACACCTATGCCTAAAATAGCAATTAATTTTTTTTTGTCTGTCTGTCTGCCTGTCTGTTTGTTCCGGGTAATCTTCAAAACGGCTGGACCGATTTCAAAAATTCTTTCACCAATGGAAAGCTATAATATCAGGGCGTAAACTAGGCTATATTTTATCACGGTATTCCCACGGGAACGGGAACTACGTGGGTAAAACGACTATAACCTATAACTGAAGCGAAGCGAGGGCGGGTTGCTAGTAAATAAATAAATGAACAGATTACGGCAGGAACTAATATAAAGTATTAATAAAATATTACGATGTTTTCCAAAAAATGATGACTTTTTCAATAAACATTTATTTTCATTAGTATACACTATAGGTATGTGTTTAGGTTAATAATTTATTTTGAGTTCACTAGATGGCATTGTATAAAATTCTAAAACAGGTTTCGTTACACAAATGTACATAATACGTATCGAAATGTGGCGTTAACGCCACGACAGCGATTAGGTTCCCCTTCGCCTATACATGTTTCACATCAAAAATACATATTGAGTCGACTCCATATTATTGAGATGTATTTATATTTTAATTATTTTTTTTTTATTTGAGGTGATCTTCAAATATGCAGTTAAAGGAAATAATTAACACCCATGCATGGTTTGATGCTATAAATAATACCATTTAGTGGTATCACATAAGACATTACTTACGTGAAAATGATTTTTTTTTTGTGTGACTTAGTTGTTAGCCTCAGATGGCTGTGACAACTTTACCCGGACTGGTGGGTGAGCGCTGAGGGCTCTCAACCCGTGTGAAAATGATTGCACGGCTTAGAATAATCATAGAAGGTAACTCCGCGCACAATATTTGAAGCATTTAAATTGAAGCCAGATGGCTCCCTACGCCAGACCATTCCGTAGTGTACAAGGTCACTGCGTACAAGGCAACTTTATAGTGTGCCTGTGTATAGTATAGAGGTGTGCGTGTGTAATCGCTTGTACTCATGTAGTATTTTTGGCTTCACGTTTTTGATAGCTTAAATACCGACACTATCCTTATATACTCGTACGTTACTATTCTAAGCTGCATACACTATTTATGTAACATAAACAAATTCAAAAACGTGTATCGACCCCAAGTAATTGGGATAAGAGCAAAGTAATAATGATAAGAAAAGATAAAATAAACTAAGTGCGAGTCGGAGTCGCGCACGAAGGGTTCCGTACGATTATCTATGAAAAAGGCAAAAAATCGCGTTTGTTGTATGGGAGCCCCCCCCCCCCTTAAATATTTATTTTATTTTTTGTATTTGTTGTTATAGCGGCAACAGAAATACATAATTTGTAAAAATTTCCTGAGATACAGCCTGGTGATAGGCAGACAGACGGACAGACAGCGAAGTCCTAAGACTAATTACTACTACTAATTACTAACAATAGGGTTCCGTTTTTACCTTTTTGGGTACGGAACCCTAAAAAGATAATACACATATCGAAACTTTGAGGTCTCAAAGCGCAGTAAATATCTGGTGATCTCTCTTAGTATTCATCAGATTTTTGACATATGTAATGGTAACGTTGTTTATCATTGTGAGAACCTCTAACCGATATAAGACTACGTCGGGTCGACCACTGAGGACATGGCACTCGGTACTGGTGGTCGCCCCAACGACGAAGGCGACGTGGGTACGGGTGGGTTATGGGTCCGCGTGCTGTCTTTTCGTCGCCCCGGACGGAATGGACGGCGTGTGCGCTGACCATAGCTCACACATAAAAAAAAAAGAAAATCAATCTCTCTGACCAGCATGGTATAGTAAGGTCAATTGCCTTCCTATTGTGAAGGAGACTTGAACCCAGCAGTGGGGGTGTATATGAGCCGAAGTGTTGCGTGATGAAATTTATATCGCGTAATTGTTATGATGTATGCATGGATAATCGAGTTAAATTGTAGTCATTTTTTATTTTTTTTTTATTTTTTTTTAGGGGTGGGTTAGGGTCGGTGCGCTCCTCACACCACACCGTCCGGGGTGACAGAGGGGCGTAAGCACGCACACCCGCAACCCACCCCGCGTGCATGTCGCCTTCGTCGTTGGGCCGACCACCGGAGCAGGGTTATTTGTCATCAGTGGTCGGCCCGACTGAATACCCCCTATTTGGGGTACCCTCCCATCGACCGACGTCCCCCCCTCGGGGAGGACGTCGGTCTTTCCTCACGCGGTCGACCTCTCGGCGGGTGACGGACTAATCCCGGTCACGTCACCCGCGGCCTCGGCTAAATTGTAGTCATAGACAGGGCGGTCTAAGCTATGCGGATACTTACTTTAACATGCGGCATTAGTATCTCCTGATTTAAAATGCCGCATGATTATCTACAAAACGTTAAAAGAAAAATGTGTGCCTATTAGATAAATGGACTCAAATGAAGTTACCGTAGCTTAAGTTGGGTCGATCGCATTTTGGGAGAAGAAAGTGATTGAGACCCTTCCGAGATTAATAAATAATGATAGTATTTATTGTGCTATATGTATGTGTTTACTTTAAGTTGTGGTTGTCACGTAACATACGAGTATATTACAGATGCATTTAAATCGTTGAATATCGGTGGTATCTACATATATACCAACTATATACCGCATCTATATACCGAAACCTACATATGTTGCGGAGATGAAGTAACCATCGATTTATTGGAAAATGATTTTATCATTTTATCTATACCACTCTGGTCAGGGGTATTTACACTGGGTTTTGAAGTGGTTTTTCCTCTTGAATCAATGTTATCTGCATATCATTTTCTTGAAGAGTGGTAAGAGTCAATTTCTCGGCTTTTTAAAACTCCTAGGGACAAGAGAAGGCGTAGTGAACTGTATATCTACTCTATTAGTACATCATTTCAGCCTATCGCCGTCCACTGCTGGACGTAGGCCTCCCTCATGTTACGCCACAAAGTGCGGTTCCGTGCCGCCTCCATCCAACGACGCCCAGCAACTTTCACCAGGTCGTTGGTCCATCTAGTTGCGTCCTACACTGCGTCGTCCGATATGTGGTCGCCACTCGAGAACCTTTCTTCCCCAGCGGTTGTCGCTTCGTCGAGCGATGTGGCCTGCCCATTGCCACTTCAGCGTGCTAATTCTTCGTGCTATGTTGGTTACACCTGTTCTTCTGCGGATTTCCGTATGCCGGATTCTATCTCGTAGAGAAATCCCGAGCATAGCCCGCTCCATAACACGCTGAACGACTTTGAACCTTTTAATATAATTTTTTGTCACTAACAAGACGTAATAAACGCCCTGTTAGTGACATATACGCAAAAAAATAAAATAATAATGTTTAGAGGTATTATAACTTTTGTGTTCTATCTAATTATCTGATGAAATTATTTATCACAAGAAACTGTTTTCACTGAAGAATAAATTCATTGTAAAGCACAGGACTTGAGAAACCATTTAGGTATCGAATAAAGGACTATAGAACATTGAACACTCGGTCCACGAGTGCGCTAATTCGATAATTCTACTTATCTGTTACACTATAAGACAATGAATTACCGCGATAAACGTGTACGTCTAAAAATAAAAACTAGTTCAGAAATACTAACTATTCAATAATAAAAACTAGGTGACCCGAACATTGAACCTAATACCTTAAAATTCTATGCTTAAGCTAGCGAGGCAATATAGTATTACAAAATGAAGACGTTTATACTATCTGAAAATAATTAAACATTTGAACTATGTTCTAGAATGAATTAAAGTATTCTGCGAACGTCGGCACCATTGAATGAAGAACTTTACACGAAGAACGGAGAATACAAATAAGAATACAAACAAAGTTAAGCTGGCATTAATTCAGCGAAGGTAAAGGCGTGTATCGTAATTAGTGTACTACGTTCAAGTTTGTTTCCCGTTTCATTAGAGAAGAAGGGGAAAGTTGATGTAATACAATCTGGAGTATATTTTAATAAAAAGCTATTCATTAAATTAGATTTAGTGACACATTTTAATGTATTTTTACAGCAATAAATGTCTCAATACGGTTGCCAATTTTAACACAATTAAAAATAGATATTAAATCCTTTTAGATATACATTAAACAATGTTCTAATTTGATATGTGTACGTTATTAGGAAATAATTTTTTAGATGAACATTGTCCTTGTAACGAATGTCAGGATTTAGGACTGACAATAAAAAAATATTTTTCATATTATATTGAAGACTGAAATAATTATTATATACCAAAGTAAATGTTACCTTTATATAATATTCCTTAGGCGTCTTTTATGACATCCACGGGCAAGAAAAGAAGGTGTTGAATTGTATTCTTTCGCCGTCACCACTCGTAAATCTATGTAAGAGAAGAAAAAATCGACATAAAACCATATGTCAACACGTTTGACCAGTAATCGTGTAGTAGGTTAATTTTCCTTCCATAGTGGAGGAAGTCTGAATCCAATAATGGGACTTGAATAGACTGAGATATTGACGAAAGTAAATGTATTTTCTAACTAAAATACAGCTTATAATGTCGGTTGAGAAGAAGATGCAAAATGTTACAGCTATTACAGGTAGTACAAAAAAGTCGTTATAAAATAAAACAAAACTTAAATGCTACATTCATAAGGTAATATGAAGTATGATTTTTTTCTTTATTTATTTGGGACTTTTATTCTTTATGAATATGTAAGCTCCATCGTACCCTAAACTTAAATACAAATATAATATAAATACATGTACAAAGGTAATATAATATAGATACAGTAGCAATACTTAACTACTACGATGAACCGCCAGGTTATATAAATGCTTTGCAGCTTCAGACGTTGGCTTTGCCAACATAGTTTGGACAATGCCAACATCCGAATCATTAAGGCACAACGATTGTTTCATTAAATCTCTTTCGTGTTGGTTCTGGACACATTCCATCAACAAGTGTTGAACATTATCAATAACGCCGCAGGTATCGCAGTTGGGTGAATTCGATTTACCCATGAGGTATGCAAACTTTTTTGTTGGAAAATGTCCAGAACGCAATCTATGAGCTATAATTACATCCAATCTTGTTAATTTGCTCTTGGTAACGAACCAAGGAATTTGAGGAGGCTGATGCTGTATAGTTTTATACCAAATGCCTTTAATTTGTGATATTTCTTCAAATTGTTCTGTCCTTTTTTTAAAACAAATTGTCTTAACTGTACTAATAATTTCAGTGTAATGTGGTTTAATTGCTATATTTGTGCCTTGTTCTATAGCTAATTTTGCAAGTCTAAGTATGATTTGAACTCTATTAATTTATTATCTATTGGAGTGGACTATCGTCGATTTCGAAGCTAGTATAGCTTCTCTTGGTGCGTTAGAGAAAAATTATGAAAATAAATTTTTACAATGTGTTTGCACACCCTCACAATTGCCAACTAAATGCGTTATAATAAAGTTTTCAATGCATTCAATAACTTTTTTTTCTATTATTAGTGTAATTTTTCTTCAAACGTATGATAACGGGAAGGATAAAATTTTGAGAATGATTTTTATCTTGTTACGCCAAAGTAGTATAACTTCTTACGTGCGTACATAGGTATACGTACACTCTTTTTTAAATCTCTGAAAAGCTGATACGGGTCAGTAAATAGCACCGATTTCTTATACCTGTGAGAATTATAAATTACGTAAGTATTTCACCTCCTCACTAAACTTATTTAAGGAATGTAAAAGATATCTTAAAGATGAAATTTCGTGGTATTTGGATGTACAGATAAAGTTTAAATAAATACGTAAAGTTTTATCTTGACGAGAACAGTGGTGCGGTCACAAATAACTAGGGCTCACCTAATAATTTTAACTACTAGTGGTGAAGGAGTAAGAATACAATTCACCACTCCCTGACTTGACCGTGGATGTTGTAAAAACGACTATGGGATATAATATGCACGTAACATCTGTGCAAGAGAAGTAAAAATTGAAAGGAAACCCTGTACTAACATGTTTGACCAGCATGGTATAGTAGGTCAAATCCTCTTCCGTTGTGGAGGGGGCCCGAGCCCAATAGTGGGACGTATGTGGACTGCGATGATCATGATGATTAAATATTTAGTATATACCTATATCATTACTATTTTTTTTCCATAAAACATTTAATTTGTAAAAGTTTTACCTACATTATTCACAAGCTTTTATTTTTTATTATTTTTTATTTAGTTAGTCAATATTTCTCATTTCATATGCTTAGTTTTCACGTTTGTAATACCTACAAATTGACTATATATCCTCCGCTCCGCGCCATGTGTCTTTGTAATGACCTTTCATTCGATATTCACTCACCATATTAAAGCGAATAAAACACATAATGCTAAATGGAAAGAAGAATTATGGCTTCTTTTTCTTTTATTCTATTATGTAACAGCGACTATCTTAAATATTTCAAAATATCATAGACTGAATTCTATTATAATGATTTATGATGTTTACGCGAGTATTACACGTTTTAAATAAAACTAATCTACGTATTTTATCGCATTTGTATTTGATTTTTGATTGCCCGACGTTTTGAACACTTTGTAGCGTTCATGGTCACGGGCGGACTAAGTCTCAGTCAGTAAGTTAGTTTTATTTAAAATTAATTCTATTAGTTCAGCCTTTTTATTTGATTCTCATGTTCAAGGGCTTATGAACAAAATTGTAATGATCCATTTTATTGGCAGCCATATTGGATATACATTTGTTATAATATACTGCATTCTAGTAGTCAATCTGTATCATTTAATACCCATATTAAGGAGGTTGTGAAAAATATTTCATCTGGTGTTTTGCGTCAGCGGTCATCCTGAATTGACAATGATATTCATCTCATCATCATCTCAGCTCAGCTCATATTGGGCTCGAGCGTCCTCCACGATAGGAGAGAAATTAACTTTACTATACATGTGAGTTTTCCTTTTCTTGCATGGATACTAAATGCGTATTACATCCCTTAGTCGTCTTTTACGACATTCACAGGCAAGATAAGGAGTGGTGAATTGTATTCTTATTCCATTAGTGGCCTTATGTCTCCTGACGCACGGATTGCTGTATAGGTTATGCATGGTCCTGTTTTAAGGCGCATAGGCTTCTGGCAATATTACATGCTGGCTGCGCTAGTCAACTTGTATCACTCCATGTTTTTATTTTGCTTACACTTGGCGTATAGTAAACAAATCATTGCGTCATCCTTTGACGAACGAAGCTAGCATAGCGTTTAGGTACTCTTTGAACGGAGTGACAAAGATAACCCACGCTTATATTAACCTCACTTTTATTACACAGAGTATATTATTTATCTATATACACTCATGTTCGTCTATTCTTTTACCTATCTTTTAATATTGCTAATTATATACTTTTCTTTTTTATATTAGCATTGATGGAATTCAGCTGCAATGCGAAATTATGTACCTATTTCTCTATTGATATGTACTTAATGCTTTATAAGTTGGTTTGGTTGGTGGTTGATATGATGGCTATATTGGCTATTGTGACTTAGTGTTGCCCTGTTTACATTGAGCGATAAAGGAGTATAATTGTGTATGTATGTAAAAGTGAGACTTTTTCTCTGTTTTTTTACATATATATGTATATTTATAATTTTTATGTTATGCCAATATTTTCCTTTTTGTTATTTTCTTTCAAATGATGATTTTTATGTTATACCATTTTTTACTTTTTGTTATTCTCTTACAAATACGCCACCACTTGGTGGCTTTGATGTCTGATGTCGAATGAATTAAAAAGGGACACTGCTGAAAATCAGCGTTGTGGTGTTACAGTGACATCACAACAATTGCTGAGCAGTTATACTTTTTCTGCCGCAGCTGAAACGTTCATTCTATCACAATTATTATGTCTCTTTATTTACTTTATTGATTTTTTGTGTGTTTCTTTTATTGTAAGTTGTTTTTTTTCTCTATGTGTTCCTAACGTCGCTACTCTGTGGCACAAAATAAATATTTTCTTTCTTTCTTCTTTTTATTACCACACATAAAATGATACTTATTATACCAAATAGCATTATCATCAAAACAAAAAAGTTGTGGTGTATCAAATATTAGATCAATCTGTCAACTCGAAGAGGATAAAATTTCAATTATCAAATTTAACCCAAACAAACAAAAACAGGTCAAGCTAAATATAACTGTATAATAATTAATTTTGTGCTGTTGTCTGTTTTCATCATATATGTGCCACTGCTGGGCCCGAGCCTCCTCCACAACGGGAGGTAAATTGACCTACTATACCACGCTGGTCAGGCGAGTTGATATAGAGTTTTATTACGAGTTTTCCTTCTCTTGCATTGATGTTGTATGCATACTACAATCCCTAGTCGTCTTTTACGACACTCACGGGCAAGAAAGGGTGTTGGTGAATTGTATTCTTACTCCGTCACCACACGAAAGACTTCCTCTGTTTTACGATTAAATAAAAACAATAAAGTTTAGATGCTATACATTTATGATTCTAGTTTTATAGGCGAACCAATTTTGTGGGGGACCAAAAATGCGGCGCACGGCTCTATGCCCCACCGCAATCTCTCCCCATGGTCATTTGGCCGACCAATGGTACCGATTCCTTTACATGGCTGGCCTGAAATTTATGAGTCAGCCTGCTCATTGATAAACATAGAATCAGTCAGTGCAACGTAACATTGCCAAAGATAACTTAATTATAAAATTAACTTAACTTTATTATATTCTGAAAATTACGGTTGATTTTCAGGAATGAGAGCAATGGAATACCGTATGAAATATTATTGTGTTCTATTGTTTACTTTATTTTAAGAAATATAATTTTATGTTAGTTCAATTCATCAATTCGTAGAGTCACATGGAGCAGAGTCGAGTGGAATATATATTTCATCATCACAGATAATATACTTTCCTCTATTGGGCTCGAGCCTCCTCTACAACGGGAGGGAATTTGACCTACAACAGACAATTAGGTGAGGTGTGTTGGCATAGGGTTTTATTTTGATTTTTCCTTCTTTTGCATAGTTATTGTATGCACAAGATACTCCTTGGTCACCTTTTACGACACCCACGGGCAAGAGAGGGGGCGGTGAATTGTATTTATACTCTGTCACTACACAATATTTTATACTAGCAACCCACCCTCGCTTCGCTTCGGTTTTAGTAGTTTTACCCGCGTAGTGCCCGTTCCCGTGGGAATACCGGGATGAAAGTATAGCCTAGTTTACGCCCTGATATTATACTGGTGAAAGAATTTTTGAAATCGGTCCAGCAATTTTGAAGATTACCCGGAGCAAACAGACAGACAGACCGACAAAAAAAATATAAAGTGATATTTAGGCACGTGTATAGTGCAAATAACCGTGTGAAAAAAGGCTATTATATGTGTAGATTGTTATTTTTCTCGCTAGAGAGCTCCGATAATAAACGCGTCCGATCGCTGCTAAATTCAAAGTGCTATAAGGAAAACCGCGGTTTGCCGCAAACGCTACGTCCCGCAATTTTTAAATCTGTAATATCTTCGAAAATATTCATTGAAATCATATGCTGTACAGGGCCATATAGATCTATATTAAATCAACAATGTATTTAAGGTATTTAATTGGATAAGGATTAATGCTATATTAGTTAAAAGTGCTTCGAAAATTAGCCATTATTTGTCGTAAAAAGTAAATGACAAAAAAATGTTATTGTGGGATATCCATAAGAGATAGACATATACCATCGCGGAGTTTTCTGTAGACCTTTTCAACGTGTACAATACTTAGTACATTATTTTAATAAATCTCATAGGGTTCAGCCTGCGTTTGCAATGTAAGCGGAAAAATGTAATTATTTACGACATCACATTAGAAACCTCAAAAATAACAGTATTTCTCCACTATTTAATGGATGTTATTATACATATAAACCTTCCTCTTCAATCACTCTATCTATTAAAAAAACCGCATCAAAATCCGTTGTGTAGTTTTAAAGATTTAAGCATACATAGGGACATGGGGTCAGAGAAAGCGAATTTGTTTTATACTATGTAGTGATAACACTATAAATCATAACAATAGCGAATATAATTTAAGAGCGCCGCATGATATATTCATATTTTCACCTAAACTCTCTTTAAAATGAAAACGTACAGAGAATATAATAATATACTGGTGTACAAATTAATAGTGTGAACGAGACAAAGATAATTTTTTTAGAAAACTGCATAACTTTAGTGTATTATATAATTTTCAGTATAACATTTTACTGTATGATTTCATTTCACTGTCGTGGGTTCGAATCTCACGCAGAACAACACTTTGTGGGCGGGGGGTGTTGACCATGGCCCACCCCCTAAAAAAAAAAAATTAAAAAAAACGGACAACACTTTGTGCGATATACAAATTGTTGTTCTGAATTTGGATATAATTTTTATCCGTTATGTTTATAAATTCCCTAAATAAAAGGATTATTTCCTTAGTGTAGGGTGTAAAATTATGTAATTTTTGTCGTTATTTCAACTTTTTAAGTTGCTTACTTTAGCCATATACAATCAGAATAACTTTCTTGGATTCGTGAGTCTAGTTTTATAGGTTATACTACTAATATATTTGAGTAAGGAATCATATTATATCTGAGTAATAATTTCAGCAGCGACAGGAAACATTTTATTGTCACCGATGTAGTCCTAAATGACAGTAGAAATTGTCTCTTCTAGTGACACTTTCGTATGTTATTCTATACAAGTTACCTGGGAGCATTTTCAGTAGAGATTCAATTAATATTCACTTATTATATCATGACATCAAAGGATGGAAGTCACGCTTCAATTATCAAGAGATGAATTCAAATTCTATATAATTTAATATCTACAGTCCCCGTGCATTTTTACGTATTGAAAATTTCACATTTTGTCTTAAATTAATCCAATAATCTGCCATCGGATCGGAATGCGGCCGCCACTGAAATAATCACACAAGAAACTCAGCAGAAACGTTTTATTTTTTTTAAATGACTCGTATAAAAACTCGTATAAAATTGTATACAACTTGTTTTAGAAGTATTAGATCCAATATTATTCCCTTGAAATTATGAATATTTTTAATTATCTACCCGATACAGAAAATTAGCTATAAACAATGTAATTTTTTCATATAGAATCATTTTCTTCGTAGGCGCGAATACCTGCGCCTCATGCCGCCCTAGCCGAGGCGGGTGACGTGACCGGGGAATTAGTTCGTCACCCGCTGAGAGGCCGACCGCGTGAGGCAAGACCGACGTCCTCCCCGAGGGGGGCACGTCGGTCGATGGGAGGGTACCCCAAATAGGGGGTATTCCGTCGGGCCGACCACTGATGACAAGTAACCCTGCTCCGGTGGTCGGCCCAACGACGAAGGCGACGTGCATCGTGGGTGGGTTGCGGGTGTGCGTGCTTACGCCCCTCTGTCGCCCCGGACGGAGTGGTGGGATGAGCGCGCCGACCGCAACCCACCCCCAAAAAAAAAAATTGAATCTTTTTCTTCTTACACTGGTAATAACTTTGAATCTAAATGTGGGTCAATATTTTTTTTTTATATATATAATATAATTTTTCTTTTTTTATATATAATATTTTTAATTATAAATTTTCTGTAAACGCGTCTTAGGCGGGAAAGCGTATTATGCGAGAAAGGGAAAAACCTACCATTATTATTTATAATATTCTATTATTATTTTGAATACCTACGTATTGAATTTAACATTTAAAATTACCTAAAATAACATGTTGTTTATTATTATTACGTTACTTAAAGTACCTAATCATTTATTTTAGTTCGGAAAAAAGATTTTGAGGCATTAGCAATTACAAGATTTTCAACGTAATTTACTTTTCGCAGTGCGTCTTCGCTTTGATTCAAAGAAGTTACATAGCGTCTTAAATCATTAACTGCTGATAATACCTGAGCGTGTGACAAAATCGGAGTTGACTCATCTTCTTCTTGGTCATTATCACTTAGGGTCGTTCGACAGTCGTCACTTCGTCAGTCGCTGGTCTCTGCCGCAATGGCTAATATGTGTATTTGAGTGGCACGTGTTGGTGTATTAAACGGGATGATGAATCGTAATAAGCGTTAAGAAATGTATGAAAACATGTCTCAAGTGGCTGAGACTGACGCAAAATGGCGTATTATGCGAGAAATCGTATTAAACGTGAGCGTATTAAACGGGTTCTACTGTATTTAAATTGTATAATACTTGCGTAAACATCAGAAATCATTCATATATTTATAGGGTTTTATAAAATAATTTCAAAGTTATGACATTCGTGCTTTTTAAAGTATCTCCTTTAATTTTTAAGTTCCACCTGCTAGGAACGAATATGACAGCCGATACGCTGTGACTCTTCATACTTTATTCGTTATCTTTTGGCGGCCGACTATTATGTATCGCGCCGGGGCCGATCGGTCCGGGACGATGAGAGGAGGCGGCAAACCAGCACTTATCCCGCCGATTGCGTACATCTTTCAAGCGCCAAGTGAGCCACCGGTACCCGACTACGACTCTGTATATTGCATAAAATTAAATATCTTTATCGCTATACTAGCAATGCCCGCGACTTCGTCTGCGTGAAATAGTGATTTTGAGGGCTATAGTGACTTTCATGTCCCGTACACATGTTGGCCGAGTCTAGGCCAACGCGAGCGTCGGCAGATAGGTACAAGGCGAGTGCTAGCGTCCACACGTTGGCCAAGTGCGGCGAACGCCAACGCGAGTGGCCAACGTAAACGAGTGTTTGTAGAGCTGTTCACACGTTGGCCTCCGTCAGTATTCATTGTGCACTGAAACACTACGGACGTTGACATTAACGTTGCTGCAGCTTCGACTATTTATTTAATGAGCGTATTTAACTATTATCTCAGTGTATACCGCAGTAAAGTGGGAAAAAAAGGTGGTTGATACTGAGTATTCACAGAAATAGAACAACGTAAGATATATCCGTGTGGTGACGGAGTAAGAAAAAAATTCACCAGTCCATATCTTGTCTGTGAATGTCGTAAAAGACGACTAAGGGATATAATACATAATAAGCATATAACATCTATGCAAGAGAAGGAAACCTCGAAATAAAACCCTATACCAACCTGTCTGACTAGCATGTAATACTAAGGTCAGTTTCCCGCCTATTGTGGAGGAGGCTCGAGCCCAACAGTAGGATGTATATGAGCTAAAATGATGATGAATGATGAAGATACATTTTGATACTATAGGTAACATATAGGGTGACTTGGATCTAATTATTTACGTCGCATATCTAGAAGTAGTGATGCAAAGTTGAAAACGTTCAGCACTTGATTCCCCTTGTCGATTAGACGAAGTTCGAGTTGTTTGTGAAGCTAAACGTTGTGTTCGTTCAACGCTTGTTTCTCTAGCGCGGATTCGTTCAGCGATTTCTCGTTGAGTAGCCAACCTCTGCCTATTTTCATCCTCTGTCTGTCTGGATTCTTTCTAGGCATTTCGCAGAGTCTACCGTCCCCTCGCCCCTTATGACCGCCCGGCACATCATACGTGTGCGCGCAATACCTAATATTTATTTGGCTACTACACTAATACTTACATTTTTAATATCGCGATATCTTTTGAATGAAATGTCCGATTTTAATAATTCAAAAAGTTATAGAAAGGTATTGAATCCGTCTTGAATATAAAGTAATTTATTTTGATAAGGATTAATACCAAGGTACATAATAAGGAGGTTTTAAATCGACGGCATTTTAATTATTTAAAAAAATAAAAAAGCACTTATTGTGAGATAACTACAATAGTTAGACATATAGTGTTACTGTATTTTTTGTAGATAATTATATGTTCTGCAAAGTTGTAGTACATTATTTTGTTCTATAATCAATAGTTTTTGCAGCATACGCAATGTAAGGATTTTTTCGGGTAATTTTTTTACACCTTGGGTTACATTATTGGACTTTTAGTACGGATCCCTAATTTTTTGAAAATGTAATTTAGTCTATAGCCTTCCTCGATAAATGGACTATCCAACACTGAAAGAATTTTTCAAATTGGACCAGCGGTTCCTGAGATTAGCGCTTTCAAACAAACAAACAAACTCTTCAGCTTTATAATTTTAGTATAGATATGAATTTCTTGTGTACGTGTGTTTGTCACTGAACTCTTCTTAAACGGCTGGACCGATGTTGATGAATTTTTTTGCGTGTGTTCAAGGGTATTCGAGAATGGTTTAGATTCACAATTGGACCTGGTAGGTGGCGCTGCGATCGATTTCAAGGCATATTTTATTAATTATTATGATAAGGACTTTTTCATAATATTGTTATGTTCATATTTAATCGCACTAAATTAGAGCAATATTTCTTTTTTCCCGTGGGCTCTGGAGGCAGAAATGCTCACCGGTTTGTATCGGCAGGTGCCGGGGCCGGGAGCGGGGGGCGGTGTGGTGTGGAAAGACCGACCAACGTCGGTCGATGTGACTCCTCAAGGGGTATTCCATTGGATCGACCACTGACGTCAAGTCACCCTGCTCCGGTGGTCGGTCCAACGACGAAGGCGACGTGGTGTTCGGGTGGGTAGCGGGTGTGCGTGCTTACGCCCCTCTGTCGCCCCGGATGGAGTGGTGCGAGGAGTGCGCCGACCGTAACCCACCCAACAAAAAAAAGAGCAATATTTTTGCCTAGCGTATTCAAAATGTAAATATAATTAACTATAAAAATATTCTCGTCTAAAAATTTCAAAATATTTAATGGACAGCTTAAATACTTTCTTTTGTACGAATCTAATTAGTTAAATGAATTTTCTTACCAGTCATTAAGTTTAAATAAAGTTCTTGGAAAGATCCCCTGATTTCATAATTTTTGACGTAACGGCCTCGGGGAACTAAAACAATGATGAACGGATTACAATTCAGGACATTAATACAAGTACCATAATGAATTCGTAAAGTTTTTAAGTCCCTTAACTTTTCAAATATTTCAAAGAATAATAACCACTGAAAATATTTGTGAATAAAGTATAAACTTTGTAATATAAAAAATGTATAACGGTACTTAAAGGATAAAGGACGTAAAACATCTATGTAAGAATTCTAAAAAAAAAACTAATACCAACCCCTTTGGCCAGTGTCGTATGTAGGTCAATTTCCCTCGCTTGGAGAGAATGCTCAAACCCAGTATTGTGACGCGTTTTAGCTGAGATGACGCCGATGAATTTCGCGGTTAAATAATTTTGATTGCTCACTGTTTTTTGAATCATCATCATCATCATCTCAGCCCATATATGTCCTACTGTTAGGCTCCAGCCTTCTCCATTATCGGAGGGAACTTGACCTACTATACCACGCTGGTCAGACGTATTGGCACAGGGTTTTTTGTTTTCAGTTTTCCTGTTCGTTTTTTGAAAGGAAAATATAAATTAAAAAATATATAAGTTATAATTATCTCTGCTTTCTAGTTAGACAATAAAAAGTAGCCCTTAAAATTATATTGTCAATTGTGCAGCAAATCAAATATGTAGACACACCAATAGTGGCGCCAGCTATTGGGTCTAAACGTGTTTTCAAACTATCCAGGGACCCATACAAAATACAGACAAAATTTCACCCAAATTCAACAAGCTATTTGGGAGAAGTTAAATAAGATAAATACACGTACTGAAGAATTATATGTATAAAGACTAGCAACCGCCCTCGCTTCGCTTCGGTTTTAGTCGTTTTACCCGCGTAGTTCCCGTTCCCGTGGGAATATCGGGATAAAATATAGCCTAGTTTACGCCCTGACATTATAGCTTTCCATTGGTGAAAGAATTTTTGAAATCGGTAAAGCCGTTTTGAAGATTACCCGGAACAAACAGACAGACAAAAATTTTTAATCGCTATTTTATGCATAGGTGTCGTGCAAATAACCATGTGAGCATGAAAAAAGCCTATTATTTTGACATTACAAACAGATACTCCAATTTTATTTATTGGTATAGATTACAGATGTATAAAAATTATAGATTACTTTTGAATCCTATAATCCATTTAAACAGGGATTTTAATAGGGACTAGCCGGTAAAGTACCGTCTAAATTTGCAGTGATCCATTAAAATGTTCAGAATTGGATGCTTCATTGGATGCTCGCCAGTATAGTCGATCGTAAAAATAAACATTTATCATTCCGTTTGCTCAAAGTAGGGTTTTATATGAAACTTTTATGTACCACCTGCACATAAATCTTCGCACAAACTTTATTGTGGGATTATGTTTTTTTTTCGTTTACCTAAAATATAAGTTTATACATACTTTTTGGTTTAATGTATGAATATAACAATTCCCAGGATACTGAATGCCAGTTTGCAAAAATATTTTATTTACATTTTAGCGTCTGACTGAATTATTCGTATCACGAGTTATAAGTTTACTATTATTGATGGTGCGGCTTTTAGTCTGAATCCTGCATTGAATGAAAAGAATTATGAGTCAACTTGGTCGTTCATTCAGGATTCGATTGTTCGTGTTCTCTGTTATATAGAGATGCGGAGACTGCATAGACCCGTAAAGTTTAGAATTTGACCGTTCATGGCGTTGTCTAAAATGCATTAGGTGGAGATATCCCGGTTTTGTATCTTTTGGGATTATACCCTGGTGTGATGAAAAATTATGTAACTCAACAAATATAATAGGAATTCTTCTTAAATTCAATCTCAGCGCCACCAATTGGATCCGATTATTAATCTGAACCATTTTCGAATTCACACACACAAAAATCATCAAGGTTCAGCTGTTTTGGAGGAGTTCAGTCACATACACGTAGATAAAAGAATACCATATATGAAAATATATCTTTAAACGAGTAATTATTGTATATATATTCAGGATCTCGGAAACTGCTCCAACGATTTTGATGAAATTTGGCATACTAGAGGTTTCTGGGCCAAAAATCGATCTAGCTAGGTTTTATTTATAGAAAATGTTCTTTCAATTGTAATATTGTATAAATACAAATTCATTTAAAATAAATTATTTAAAAAATTATATACGGCTGACCAGTTTGCCGGATCTTTTCAACTTGTGGCCGCATTCCCATCCGGTGGTAGTTTGTTAGATAATTTTCAAACGTTATATAAATTTGACAATATGTAAGTGCTCTTATATGAGCCGAAATTAAATACCCCTAAGGAGCTTATCTTTATATCACACATCACAGCTCATAAACGTCCGACAGCTGGATTCAAGACTTCTACTCCTCCTGGGAGGGAAATTGACCTACTATACCGCGCTGGTCAGACGTGTTGATATAGGGTTTTATTTCGGGTTTTCCTTCGCTTGCATGCATGTTATCTACATATCATAATCCTGAAGTCATGTTTTACGACACCCATGGCCAAGAAAGGGGGTGGTGAATTGTATTTTTATTCCGTCACCACCCGGAAAGCTTTTTTTCGAAGAACAAGACATTTTCATTAAAATAAATTATTTAAAACATAAGTAAATTTATTAAAGTAGTAGAAAAGGTGTTCCGTGTGATGACATAGTAAGAATACAATTCACCATTCCCTATCTTATCCGTGGGTATCGAATAAGACGACTACGGGAATAAATATGCATATAGGATCTATATAAGAGAAGGAAAACTTAAAATGAAATCACATATCAACACGTCTGACCAGCTTGGCATATTCGAAAATTATCTCCTACTAGCAATCTGCCCTCACTTCGCTTCGGTTTCAGTCGTCTTACCCTCGTAGTTCCCGTTCCCGTAGGAATACGAGGATAAAATATAGCCCATGTTACTCCCTGATATAATTGTAGCTTTCCATTGGTGAAAGAATTTTTGAAATCAGATCAATTTATCTCCTACTAGCAATGTGCCCTCACTTCGCTTCGGTTTGTCGTATTACCCTTGTAGTTCCCGTTCCCGTGGGAATACGAGGATAAAATATAGCCTATGTTACTCCCTGATATTATAGCTTTCCATTGCTGAAAGAATTTTTGAAATCAGTCCAGTAATTTCGGAGCCTATTCATACAAAGAAACAAACAAATCTTTCCTTTTTATAATATTACTAGCAACCCGCCCTCGCTTCGCTTCGATTTTAGTCGTCTTACCCGTGTGGTTCTCGTTCGCGTAGGAATACCGGGGTAAAATATAGCCTATGTTACTCCCTGATATTATATCTTTCCATTGGTGAAAGAATTTTTGAAATCGGTCTAGTAGTTTCGGAGCCTATTCAATACAAACAAACAAATCTTTCCTATTGATAATATTAGTATAGATTGTGAAGGATGCTCAACGGCTCAAACCCAGTAGGACGTGTATGACCAGAAATGAATGAATGAACGAATGAGTAGAAAAATATTAGAATATTGTTTACGTGACACTTGTTCTTATCCAATTGATACGATTGTTATTTCAGTATTGAGTGAGCAATAAGATCCACCTGTTATTTTTACCGCTCATTTCATTTCCATTGAAAAGACTTTTCGTTTTTCAATGTTTTGCTTGTGACAGGTTCGTCTTTTATAGTAGACCGTTGACGGGGAGATAATTAATGATGTCTTTACGGGCTATTATCGCGTACTTTTTACTCGAGTGCCTTTTATGACTCGGTATATTTTTATTATTATGACTGTCATCATGAAATTACTTAAATTATATATTTAACTTAATTTTTCTTTTTAAAATGAATTTTAGGCTTAGATGATTATTTTAAAGTACATTTTTTACTAATTTCATTTGTTCTCCAATTCTGTGGGGTAACACGATTAGATAAGAAATGAGTATATTATGAGCAAGCTGAATGTGGCACTAGTGATAGAGAAGATCAGGAATATGAGAATGTCTTGGTGTGGACATGTGATGAAGGGAGTTGAAAGGCATGTGACAAGGAGAATTATATAATTGTGGATGAACGTAAGAATCGTGGGTGTCCCAGAAAGCAATGAATGGGTTGTGAGAATGAGGATATGAATATAAAAGGAAATGAATACAAATATGAAGGTAGATAGGAATCTATGGAAGTTAAGGACACGCGGTGCCGAACTTAGCATGGGATGAGGGTAGGTTAATGATGATGGCCTCTATACTCTCTTCTCTCCATAAATGAAAATGGTATCTTACTGAGTTCTGCATGCCAACGATTTACAGCAGGTGGTTTTTTACATAACTTATTCAAGATCAGTACATTATATCAAACTCTTTTGCAGATAAGGATATGCTGCATCGATGCCTCATATGTTTGACTAGCAACCCACCCTCGCTTCGCTTCGGTTTCAGTGGCCTTACCCGCGTGGTTCTCAATCCCGTGGGAATACTGGGATAAAATTTAGCCTATATTACTCCCTGATATTATAGTTTTATTGGTGAAAGAATTTTTGAAATCGGTCCAGCCGTTTTGAAGATTACTCGGAACAAACAGACAGACAGACCGACAAAAAATATAAAGTGATTTTTAGGCATATGTATAGTACAAATAATCGTATGAGCATGAAAAAAGCCTTTTACTTTGATATTACAAACAGACACTCCAATTTTATTTATTGGTATAGATGTAAGATTAGAGTAAGTGGATAATGTTGATGACGATTCGAATTTCACGATCGTTTCATTTCATCATTTATAATTTAACACTTTATTCTTTTAAATTAATATAACATTATTTACTTTTGTAATAAAAACAAAAGAAGTATGTTATTAAATTTAGTAAATAGAAACACTTTCTTGTATTAAGACCCTTGTAATATTGCAGCTTTATTTTATTTTTATTGTTTATATAGTGGCAATAGAATATATTTTATAGTAGCTATATAAAAATTGCAGATTTTCTTTTATTGTTTTCATTCGTCTTTATTTTTTACAATCTTTTCATCTCTTCTATGTAAAGAAAACTTAGCTTATCATACCACGTAGGCAATGCAGATTACCATAGGGTTTAATTACGATGTTTCCTTCTCTAGTTATAATATGAGATTCCATTATAACAAGAGAAGGAACATCCTATAGGTGATTCTCAGGACATGAGGAAGAAAAGTTGGAGATAATTCTATTTCTCCATCATAAAATGGAGTACGTATCCATTACGGCTTATCGCGGACGAATAAACAGAAACAAAGATAGATAATGAAACTGCAGAGTCCTAGTATTTTTTTTTTTGGGTTGGGCTATGGTCATCTCACCAGCCGTCCGGCTCTGTCTGAAGCGACGGAGGTGCAGCACGCGGCTCCATAACCCACCGTACGCGGCTCCATAACCCACCGTACGCGGCTCCATAACCCACCGTACACGGCTCCATAACATACCGTACGTGGCTCCATAACCCACCGTACGCGGCTTCATAACCCACCGTACGCGGCTCCATAACCCACCGTAGCTCGTCGCCTTCGTCGTTGGGCTAACAACCGGTACAGAGTCCCTTGTCCCCCGTGGTCGGCCCAGAGTCTTTAGTAATGGGGTTTATTTGACGTACCTTGAGTATGAAATCCTCATCACCATCATTATTCTGCTCTTACCTCATTATTCGTAATCGACTCAATGTGTCTTATTTTAAAGTAATCATTGCAACAGTTTTGGCAGTAGTTTTATCACCGGCCCGCTTTTTGACATCAATACTCCTTGGGAATATAATTGTTGATTAGATGACGTCAGATGGCGTAAGGCCAGTTCGGTGCAAAATTCTTAGTCCTCTTGTACGACACCCCCTGAGTAATAAAAGGCACAGTTGTCTTTGAACGCTCTTCGACTATGGAATCATAAATAACAAAACTTGTACGTTATTTTTTTTTTATCTTAATAGGTTTATGATATGATTCAAATATAAAGGAATACAAAATAAGCATTGAATAAATTGGCTATACCACGTATCCTTCTATCACGTATATCAAACAACATTATTAGGAAAATATTTGTGCTTATTTATTCAAGTATGTTTTTGTGATATTTTGTTTTACTTATATAAATATTCGTGTCCATGTTCCGTGTGGTGACGGAGTAAGAATCAAAATTCTTGAGGCACTTCTTACAATTAACCTCGCTATAAATATATATGTAGTATAAATATGTATGGGTATTTCTGTTCAAAAGTATTAAAAGACATTTTACTTGAATTAATTAGCGAAATTATGTCCTATTTATTTTATACTAGGTATTTTTTCCTACGCTAAGCTTTAATTACTACCAGGAATTATTCCTAGTGCTTTTGACAATTTCTTCGAAATATGAACTGTGTATGTGTAATATTTTTATTTACAGTATTAAATTATGAGCATTTGAAAGGATTTATTTAATTAAAATATATTTACATTATTGTACTTATTTCTGTTAGAATTCTGTATATTATTATATTGGTAATTTAATATTGTTTTTCGTATTGTAACTGTTCAATAATAAACTAATCATTACCCTTTTTTCCTGAGAGTGTAGTAGAATACAATTACCCAACGTAAGCAGATGACATCAAAGGTAAGAAACTTGAAAAGTCTTGTGCTAAACCATCTGGCTAGTATAGCAAGCCAATATTCCTTGAATTATGTTATCATCATCATCATTGCGGTCTACATACGTCCCACTGTTGGGTGCAGGCCTCTTCTGCAATGGGAGGGAATTCGAACTACTATATCATACTGGTCAGACATGTTGGTATTTTTCTTTTTTATGGGTGGGCTATGGTAAGCGCACACGCGGTACATTTCGTCCGGGGCGACGAAAGGACGGCGCGCGGGACCATAACCCACCCGTACCCACGTCGCCTCGTTGTTGAGCCGACCACCGGAGCAGGGTGACTTGTCGTCAGTGGTCGGCCCGACGGAATACCCTTTCGAGTACCCTTACCTTTCGACGTCCCTGTTCCGGGACGTCGCCGCCGTCGCGCGGTCAGCCTCTTTGCGGGTGACGGACTAAATTCCCCGGTCCGGTGACCCGCGGCCTCGGCTAGGGAGGCTTCAGGCGCAGACATATTGGTATTTTTTTTTTCTTTTTTATGGGTGGGCTATGGTAAGCGCACACGCGGCCCATTTCGTCCGGGGCGACGAAAGGACGGCGCGCGGGCCCATAACCCACCCGTACCCACGTCGCCTCGTTGTTGGGTCGACCACCGGAGCAGAGCATATCCTTTTTATTGCGAGATTCGTATTTAACATCTACAGCTTGTAGAAGAAAGAGAAGATAGCATTGCTAGTTATCTAATGGCTGATAAAACATTTTATGGAATTCTTGTGTTACATTCATACAGATATGTCTCAATAAATAGAAAGGAAGCAACCAAAACCAAAATAGTATAAAGAGGTCGAATAATAGGATGCGTGCTTTGCCTATAAATGAGTTATGTTTTGAGCAGCTGGGCAATAAATACGTGAGGGTTGTAAGTTTTAGTTCTAAAGGTGCTTATCACATCAAGAAGGAGCACATTTTTTATTTTCCATCCAACTGGACGCTTTAAAGGTTCTCTGTCAGTTTTATAATGTAGTTGGTTATTCTCATTGGTGCCGTATTAAAAAGTGTCATATGATTCCTGGTCCTTACTCGAGAACGTTTCATCTCCTATAGAGTTAGTAGTTAAGCGATGTACTACCTTTAGTCAATTCGGAATTCGTAATGGTTCGAGTAATGTTGTTTATATTTCGTCGTCTATGAATTTGAAAAAATATTTTATTCAAAAAATGTTTTCGTATATTGCTTACTTCTTAAAACATAGACTCGTTGATAGTAATCAATATTATTTATGAATAATAATAATAATGACATTGCTTGTACTTTATAATAGTCACAGTCAAATTTATTTTTCATAATTTTCTTATGTTAAAGAATTAGTAACTACATCTTAAGATACTGATTCTTAGAATCAGCGTTCGTACTATAGAGATAATAAAGGTGGGAAGGGGACATAGAAAGACTTTCTAAAAAGGTTTTGAAAACATTTTAAAACTTCTGGAAATAATGCATGTAAAAGCAAATACAACTGCGATAAAATCTGTAAAGGTAGCATATTTCATAAAAGCGTTTAAGAGTTCTCTCATTCTTGAAATTTTTCTAATAATCATGAAACTCTGTCGCAAAAAGGAAATATTCCAAATTGAACTTCCTGAACTTTGAAAGTAGGCAACAAAACAGAATATTTGTTATAGAGAACAATATGGAATTGCAAGTTACATCATAAGTAGCTTGCAAGTAGGTCAATCGATATACATAGATATATTATTTTGAGTGGACTGGGACCAGAAGAGAACGAAAGACGCTTATTCACTGATCCTAAAAGGACTGCGAATGTTGTAAAGTATCCTAAACATAGCAAAAACCAAATATATTGCGTTAAAATACGTAAAGATTTTTCTTTGGGTAGGCTATGGCCAGCACACACGCTGTCCATTCTGTCCGAGGTGATGAAAGGGTGGCGTATTGCATCCCCTGCGCCCTTTGGCTGGCCACCGGTACCGAGTCCCTTGACGACCGCGGCCAGCCTGGCGGGATATCTTTTCGGATATCGTCTCTTCCTGACGCTCCATGCTCTCACCTTCACGCGATTAGCCTCTTTGCGGGTGACGGGCTAATCCCTGGCCCAGTCAACCACGGCCTCAGCAGAAGCATCAGGCGTAACAAAATATGCAAATTAGTGTTGTTTTACAGAATAACTTCAATACAATATAAGGTGGACCGATGACCTAGTGAAAGTCGCTGGGCGTCGTTGGATGCAGGCGGCACAGGACCGCTTATTGTGGCGCAACATGAGGGAGGCCTACGTCCAACAGTGGACGGCGATAGACTGAAATGATGATGATGAATGATGAGGTATATGGTGATTGGAAGATGATTTTTTCTGCCTTCAAACATAGGTGGAAGAAATACAGAACTACAAAAAAAGTGTTTGCTAAATTTTACGACTGATCGCCTGATTGACATCAATATACTAACTACGTGTTATTTTTTTGGATGCGTTGAATTTTCATAATTCTTTTCGTCACATGTAAAAGACCCTGTTGCTTTTCCAACATAATGTTACACATTGGATAGATATTTTTAAGTACCAGTTTGATAATGTACCAGACTTGAAACTATTATTTATAAACCGCACAAAGAACGTTCTTGTGTAATATTCAACAAATTTTTTTTTTTTTGATTTGTGGGTGGGCTGCGGTCGGCGCGCCTCCGCACCACTCCGTCCGGGGCGACAGAGGGGCTTAAGCACGCAACTCCCGCAACCCACCCGAAAACCACCTTGCCTTCGTCATTGGACCAACCACCGGAGCAGGTTTACTTGTCGTCAGTGGTCGGCCCGACGGAATACCCCCTACGTGGGGTAACCTCCCATTGACCGACGTCCTCCCCGAGGGGAGGACGTCGGTCTTTCCTCACGCGGTCGGCCTCTCTGCGGGTGACGGACTAATCCCCGGTCACGTCACCCGCGGCCTCGACTAGGGCGGCATGAGGCGCAGATAGTTCCGCCTGCGCCGCCCCAGTCGCCGGCGGCGGATCTCCTCATCGAGGCTGCGCTCCTCGCGCAGACGATCCGCCGCCTCCTTCTGCGAGATCACTGTCTCGCAGAAGGCTGCGACCGCGTCCCAATTCCCGACGCTGTCGACCATCGCCCTAGCGAGGACCAGGCCCAACACGCGGTTAGGAACACCGTCGGGCCCGGGGGCGGTGGACTTTGCGCACATGCGCGCCACCGCCACTCCCATCTCGGGTTCCGTGATGGGCGGAACACTGTCGTCGTCGGCCTCCCGGTGAGTGTATGGCGGAGCCATGACTGGAGGCGTGTGTTCCGCCCGCCACGGGAACAGGTCCTCGATGACCCGGGTGAGAAGGCTGGGCTGGAGAGTCTCGGTGAGGGGAAGGCCCCGTGCGCGGAGCTTATTCAGCACCGCGCGATAGGGGCGTCCCCAGGGGTCACGGTCGAGACCGTTCAGCATCTCCTGCCGCTGACGTCCTTGGCGGAGCGGACGGCCAGCCCGAAGGCCGACCGCGCATTGCGATAGCCCTCATACAGCAAGGCCTACCGCTCCGCGTCGCGTTGGCGCCGCCGGCTGCGGGAACGCAGGACGTCCATCCACCCCGTGACCCCTGCTGGGCGTCGGGATTGCCGGGGAGACCTCCATCCGGATATACCGGTGGTCCGACAAGGTCTCCACCTCCCCCACGACGCGCCAGCTCCCTACGCGTGCGGCGACCTCGGGGCTAGCGAACGAAAGGTCCACTATCGACCCGCCCCGTTGTCGCACGCACGTATGCACCGAGCCCCTGTTCAGCAAACAGAGGCCCAGTGTCGCCGCCCATTCCTTGATCACCCGTCCTCGGTCGTTCGTCCGGGGAGACCCCCACGCCACGGACTTGGCGTTGAAGTCCCCCAAGACGAAGACCTGGCGCGATGCCATTCGCCGTAACGAGGCCTCCATGATGGTGAGGGAGGCCTCGAAATCGGTCACACTCCAGTTAGGGGAGAGATAGACTCCGAAGAGCGTAATCTCCCCCCAGTCCGCCGCGACGTATCCGACGCCCCTGTCCCTAAGGGTCAGAGGCGACGAAGGCCACGACGTGGAGGCGACGATTGCCACGGTGCCATCGGTGCTACCCAACCAGTTAGGCCGGTTGGGCACCACGTACGGCTCCGCGACTACGGCTACTCCTATCAACCTCTCCGCCATGTCTTGCAGGAACACGTCCTGTGCACCGGTGGTGTGGTTGAGGTTGGCCTGGAGGAGACGAATGGATACGGGGTCCATTAACGGTCCGTATCCATCGTCACCTCCTCCGCGCTGACGGGTGATTGGGCCGCGCTCGGAGCGGGGACTGGCCCGGTCGATGGGCCGTCACGCCCCTTCGGGGCCGATGCTGGGGGTCTGCAGTCCCCAGAGCCCATGCGGTGTTTGGCAGGCCTGTTGCCTGCCGCACACGCGGGGCAGTGGGGCACCGTAGAGCACGATGCCGCCTGGTGTCCGGTCTGACCGCAACGGAAACATAGCCCGCTGCAGTCAAAGCAGTTTTTGCATGTCGGTCGGGTATGCCCGACCGCCATGCATTTGTAACACCTCGCGGGCCGGGGCTCTAGCACGGTTATCCGCGCCGAGCTCCAGCCCACGAGGAGCCTGCCTGAGTCGGCCAATTGCTTGACCGACTCCACCGGACACTGCACCCGGGAAGCACCGACGCCGCCCGGACCAGTGCGGATAGTGCCAATCCGGATGGTGTCCGAGGCACATCCGGTACGCGCCATAATGGCCTCCCGGACGTCCTCCACCATCACGGAATCGTCCAAGCCCGTCAGGCGCATCTCTGCGCACTTAACAGGCCTGGCGATTCGGACACCATCCTCCAGCCCGAACAGCCCCCTCAACATCGTGGCCAAACTATCGGCCGTCTTCGCGCCCTCAGCCCCAGGGAACTCGAGTATTCGAGCCGCTGTCCGGGCCTTGCGGGTCCTCGCCTCGACGCCCCCGATGTCGGAGACGTTCAGCTCCCGCCGGGCGCGTTTTAGGATGGCCTCATAGTTGAGGCCGAGAAGAAAGAAGACAAGCCCACTGAGTTTCTTGCCGGATCTTCTCAGTGCGGTCGCGTTCCGATCCGGTAGTAGTGTAAGGTAAAAATGTAAAAAAGTGACCATATGTAAGTGCCCCCGCGGGGTTTATGCATAATAAAGTATTTGAATTTGAATTTGAATTTGAGGCCCCTCTCAGCCGCCTCAGGCAGCACGGTGATGACCACCGCGGCCGTCTTCGGCGACTTGAGGCCCCTGCGCGACCTTTTCCCCTTTCTGGCGGCTCCCGCCTGGGGAGCGGCGGCCACGGCGGCGCTCTTGGCCGCCACTCTCCGCTTCTGGCGGCGTGCCTTCCTGCTCCGCTCAGCCACCTGTCAGCCCTGTTCGAGACTGAGCGCAGCAGGAGCGGTCGCGGGTGCGCTGGCCGGCGCCTGCGGTGCAGCCGCTGGCGCCGGCCGCGGCCCGGCCTTGGCGGGAGCCGGCACCTTGCCGGCCTTCTTGGCCCCTTTGGGCCCAGCCGCGGCCGCAGCGTAGCTCACCACGCGGCCACCCTGACAGGGCAGCGGGGTGGGAGCTGACGCTTGCGGCCGCCTCGCCTTGTCCGCGGCGAGCGGCGGTCGGAGGGGCGGCTCAGGCGGGAGCCTGGCCGCTACGGCGGCGATACGCGCATCCACCATCACCCCTACTCGGGCTAGGATGACGCGTACCGCCGACTCCGACACGCCGTGCACCTCGTTGGGCGGCGGCTCCTCCCCCTTCCGAGGTCTCCCGCGGCCACGAGCCGGCGGAGGGACCACGACGAGGGGAGGAAGCGTCGAAGCCGCGACGGGCGCAGTCGGCGCAGCCGGCGCAGCAGCCGCGACGGGCGCAACCGGCGCCACGGACGCAGACGACGGGCCCGCCCTCCCTGGCGTAGCCCGTTTCGGTGACGAGGCCGGCACCGGCGGCGAGGCCGGCGCCAGGCGCGCGAACTGGGCCCGCAGGTCGGCCATCTCCTTGGCCAACCCGCGGTTCTCCCGTCACACCGCCGATAGCTCCGTCTCCAGCTTGCGGTTGCGTTCCCGCAAGCCAGAGACCTCCTCGCTGAGGTGGGCGTTCGCGGCCTGTAGGGCCGCCACCTCGCCACTGTGGCCAGCTGGACCCGGTGTCCCCGGCCTCGCCACCACCATCGATCCTCGGCCTCTGCGCCCCCGGCGCATGGTCGGGACCTTGGGAGGAGGCATGACGATGGAACTCCCCTCCGAGGCGGTGTTGGAGCGGCCACCCTCCTGCAGGGGGCGCTTCCAGGGTCTCGGGGGGAGAGCCTCCTACCTCTTCCTCGCACTTGGGGCTGGCACCTTTGCAACCTCCCCATCCCTCTCCCTCCTCTTCCTCGGCGACGACGACGGCAACGACCACGGCAACGACGGCGACGACGACGGCCTACCGGAACCCTCAACTGACGGCCCGCATATCGTGTCCCTAACTACGGCGCATCCACCGCCCTCGTCCCTACTCCAGCCGACCTGCATCCACTCGGCGCTGTCTTCATCGGCGGACGGCTCTGCGGCACTGCCGCCCACGTCCGTCAGCACCATCTCCGATGCCGTGTCGGTCTCCAAAATTTCGGATGGCCCTGCGGCACTTCCGCCCTCATCCCGCGACGGCTCTGCGGCAGTGCCGCCCTCATCGCTTGACAGCTTCGATTCCGAGCTGTCTCCTGCATGGATCTTCCTGCACGGCACTGCGGCAATGCCGACGTCGTGCTCGGAGCCGCTGCTGTAGCCGCTCTTCCCCGCGACGGCTCTAAAGCAGCAGTGCTGCCACACTCATCACGTGCAGCAATAGCGGCCGCCTTCATCCGCTCCCGCCGCGCCTTCGAAGCTACGGCCTCCATGCGGGCCTTCGCCGCGGCTTCGGAACGCTTCGGCTTCCTCCTCTTCTTCCTCATCTCCACCTTCTCCTCATTCCCCTTCCCCCCCTGAGCCACTTGATGTTGAGCCGGGCTCTCGGCTTCTAAGGCAGTAGTTGCCCCCCACCCATACGACTGGGGGCTGACTGTGCCGGAACTTGGGCGCAACTCCAAATGGACGTCGCGCGCAAGCACCGGCACAGCAAGGGATTCCCCGGCCTGGCCGGGACCCTCTGGTGAAGTATTACAGTGTCTTACTTCTGCCATATTGTTGGACGTTTTTAAGTCTTGCCTTGACTACCACTCTAACGGCTGGACGCTCGCGCGCTTTTTAACCCACCAACCATTCATCCCCTCGCCGAGTGGCCAAACTTAGGATTAGGGGTAATTTTTTATAGGGGTTTTCTTCCCCGCGGTCCGAAGACCCCCGGTCCTGACCCCCCCATTCAGGATTACGGTTTGGGCCTTCCGGGTCTGGCCGCTCGCGAGCGACCGACCCGTCACGCCCCTGGGCCGTGACGCAACCGTCCCTGGCGACGGAGTGCCATGAGGCACATCCGTCCCATTAGCCCCGGGTCAGATCCGCCGTGCGCTCTGCCACCAGAGCCGCACGCGGAGACCCCCACCTGCCGGAATCTTGGCCGTCCAGATGGACGCATGACGTCCAAATGGACGTTACCAGGGAGCACCACGAGGAGGTGCTCCGGCCGCGCCCCCCATATCCAACACATAAAGACTCGCTATATGGGTAATAATTTCTTGATTTAAATTCGATTTTAATGTTTATGATATTTTTACACCATTAGACAAATTATTAGACCAAGTATACATTGAAATTGACAATGTGTAAATGTAATGTTCCGTCTGGTGACGGAGTAAGAATACAATTCATCACTCTTACCTATGGGTGTCGTAAAAGTCGACTAAAGGATATAATATGCAGGTAGCATTGATGCAAGTCAAGGCAAACTCGAAATGAAACAATACGCCAAGAAGTCTGACTAGCATGGTGGAGTAGCTCAAATTTCCTCCCAAAATGGAGGAGGCCCGAGCCCAACAGTGGGACGTATATGGCCTGAGATGATGATTAAATCTAAACCAAAACGATTCGGATATAAAAATCGAAATCTTTTTCACAATGCAGTTTTACAATTAGATATATTAGTTGACCAATAAGCCTTAGACATATTAGTAACTAGGTCAACGATCTGACGGCTCTCATTAAAGTTTGGCGCTGGTCCAACCCAAACCAACAGAAAAGGCATTTAAGTTGATTTACTATAGTTGATATGTGAAATAATTTGTAGTAGTTGAAGAGTTACTTTGCGCGCGAAACAGCCAAATAGATATATTGAGTATCGAACGCGACGAGATAGTCGCGTCAGCCTGTCTGGAGATTCAGGGGTATATAAAGTGCCGCGTTTCAAAGGTAACAGAAAGTCCTCGTTACTGTGCCAATTTTCACTCTAGATGCGTGGAATTATAGTCCCATCGGATTTCGAGAGTGAAGGAATAGAGTGTGAACATATTTGTTCAATCTTGAATGTCTTTCTTGCACTGTTGGCTAATATCTGTCGATTCAAGCGCCCCTGTCCGAAATATGAATAGAAGGATATTATTAAAGTAGATTATCTATACCTAACATTACAAAGAGAAAACGTAGTATGTTTGTAATGAATAAACATAAATACTACTCGACAGATTTCGATAATTCTTTCACCTTTAGAATGCTATATTATTCCTGAGTAACTATATTTTATATTATTATTGCCTATATTTTATCCCGGTATTCTCACGGGAAATGGAACTCCGCGAGCCCTATAATGTGAATTATAAGAGCTGAAATAATAAATGTTTTCAATAGATTTTCACGTGTCAGTTTTTCATTAAAATTTTGTCATTCATCTATGGTCATGAGCTAAGAAAATCCATCACCCTTGACATGACAGATGTATGGGAAAACCATGAAAATGCCAAACAGTACTAGTTTGTTATAGTGTACTTAAAAATCTTTTGCAATAATAATTTGTGTTTTTTTTTTTTTCGTGGGTGGGTTGCGGTCGGCGCGCCTCCGCACCACTCCGTCCGGGGCGACAGAGGGGCTTAAGCACGCAACTCCCGCGACCCACCCAAAAATCACGTCGCCTTCGTCGTTGGGCCGACCACTGGAGCAGCGTTAACTTGTCGTCAGTGGTCGGCCCGACGGAATACCCCTAATTGGGGTACCCTCCCATCGACCGACGTCCCCCCCTCGGGGAGGACGTCGGTCTTTCCTCACGCGGTCAGCCTCTCAGCGGGTGACGGACTAATCCCCGGTCACGTCACCCGCGGCCTCGGCTAGGGCGGCATGAGGCGCAGATAGTTGCGCCTACGCCGCCCCAGTCGCCGGCGGCGGATCTCTTCATCGAGGCTGCGCTCCTCGTGCAGGCGATCCGCCGCCTCCTTCCGCGAGATCACTGTCTCGCAGAAGGCTGCGACCGCGTCCCAATTCCCGACGCTGTCGACCATCGCCCTAGCGATAGCCGGCAGCGTCAGGTCCGTACCGATGATTGCGACGAGTTCACAGCGCTGCACTGCCCAAGCCCCGCAGGCCTCGAGCGTATGGCGCGCCGTGTCCTCGTCGCAATCGCAGTGGTGGCAGGACGGTGTACTCTCCCTTCTAACGACCTTGTGCAGGTATTTGGCGAAGCACCCATGCCCCGTCAAAACCTGCACCAGTCGGAAGGAGAGCACCCCGTGCCGCCTTTCCAACCACTGCATCAGCACACCACACCGCCCTCCGCTCGCACCCCCGTCACCCGCCGATATAGTCCGGCGAGCATCTCCGCCTCCAGGTCCCACGGGGGAGTCCCGGCCAATAGGCACGCTGCCTCCGTCGCCACCATGCGGTATCCGCGGATGGCCCTGACCGCTATGACCCTCTGTGGTCGCCACAGAAGGGCCCTAAGTCGGGCGGTCATGGACCCCGCCCACACCGGTGCGCCGTACAGGGCCATCAACCGGATGACCCCCGCGTACAGCCGTCGGCACGCAGCGCTCGGTCCGCCCACGTTCGGCATAAGCCACGATAGAGCGGACGCCGCGCCGACGAGCCGTAGAGCGAGTCTGCGGAAATGCTCCCGGAACCACCATCGCCCGTCGAGCACCAGGCCCAAGTACCTCATATGGGCCCGGATGCTGATGTCGACCGAGTGGACAGTGATCGAGACGCCGATGGGAGGGCTCATAGTGCGCCCATGGAACAAGAGGGCCTCCGTCTTGTCCAGGGCGACCCTCAACCGCAGCGCCTCCATCCGCCTGACGACCTCCTCGTACCCGAGGTCGCCAGGCTTACCGCCTCTTCTAGCGTCCCACCGCGGGCTGTGACGAGCGTGTCGTCGGCGTAACAAATCACGCCCAGCTCGGGCGGAAGGCAATAATAATTTGTGTTAAAATTGCACTAGGATGTTATTATGATCACTAGGGTGTTATTATGGCATTAGGATCACTTTTGGGGACAGGCTAGGGTATGGTCATACCCTGCCTGATGCATTCGAAAGGCAACAGAGGAGACGTGCTACCCCATAAATGTACATATATCATAGGGCGAGTCACCGGTACCAGTCTTGTCATCCATCGGTGACGTGTCTAGTTATATATCCTAATTTTAAGATGAAATTTTCTAGTGCTAGGTAGCGATGAGACGAATTGCTTTTTTTGATGTGAAACATCTATAGGCGAGGGTGACCGTGATCGTCGCGTGGCGTTTAACGCCACGCCTCGCGGTCCCCTAATAATTAAATATTAAATAAATATTTGGATGCATATACCTACATCTTTGTAACGAAACCATGGTGCGATTTAAAATTTTGTACAACGCCATCTAGTGAACTCAAAGTAAATTGTTACTTATAATGTATATTAATGAAAATAAATGTTTATTGAATAAAAATTATCATTATTTGGAAAAAAAATCACGATATTTTATTAATACTTTATGCCTTAGTTTTATCGTATTAGTTCCTGTCGTAATCTAATGTTCTTTCATGCATATATGTATACTTGTTTTATAAATTACTGTAAAATTCTCTTAGTAATAGAAATATACCAGTAGGTCCATTCCTACTGGTATGGACATATTTAGTTTACTTTCAGCTACGAAAACTGGAGAACCGTTTTTTTATAGGCTTTTATTAGTTTCAGGTGTATATATATTTACTAGCTTTTGCCCGCGGCTTCGCCCGCGTAAAAATTTACTTGCATATTGAACTATTATCGCAAAGAATATTATCGGCATAAAGAGTATTATATTTCTTAATTTAAGAAATACTCTATCTACGTGTCAATTTTCATCCAAATCTGCTCAACAGTTTAAGCGTGATTGAGTAACAAACATCCAAATATCTTCACAAACTTTCACATTTGAATATTACTTCCAGCCTTGTAGTTCAGAATGCCGTGCAAATACGATGATAAATATGCCTTTCTTTAGTCTCTGATAACCTATTTTTTCATTGGTGAAAAAAAAATTATATCAATCAAACATCCGCAGTTTCATTCACGTAGAAATTCCCATGCCAATACCGAGATAAAAAATGCCTATGTTACTCGCTGATATTATAAATTTACACACATACCAAAAAAAAAATAATATAAATCCCAGAAATATCAGAGATATAAATTGCCTATGTTACTCGCTGACAACATAGGTAGCTTTCCATTGGTGAAAGAATTTTAAAAATTGCTCGACATCCCCCGGTATAGTTCTCGTTCCTGGGCAAATACCGGGATGAAAATAGCCTTTCACTGATAATATAGCTTTTCATTAGTGAATTAATTTTTAAAACCATTAAATTCCCGTGATTTCACCGACATTATACCCGATCCCGTAGAAATATCGGGATAAAAATAGCTTAAATATGTTACTTGTATAAAAATAGCTTTCCATTAGTGAAATAATTTTAAAATCGACTTAATTCAGCCACACCGCGATAACATATAACGTGGGATAAAATATAGTCTAAGTACCTTATGTAGTCTAAGTACCTTGTGTAAAATATAGTCTAAGTACCTTATGTACGACTGGTAGACCTGATGGTAAAATATAATCAATATCGGTCCAGCCATTTTGAAGATTACCTGTAACGAATAGACAGACAGACAAAAAATTTGGACCGTATTGTGTGAGCATAAATAAAACCTATTTTTTTGATAGACAAACAAATGCTTCAAATTTATTTATTTGTAGAGATAGAAAATTGGAATAATATCTTGATTGTAACTTACTGTCTGGTAGCTGCTAGAAATATTACCACGCTTTCATTGTTCGTGGGTATCGCAAAATACTACTAAGACAAAGATTTACATCGACCTGGACCGGTGATGCCGTCTGGCCAACAATGTCGTGCGCCAGGTCATAAAATGTTGCTAGAACCTTTGCAATATATCTACGATGGCAGAAGAGATATGTAGGTACTCACCTACATATCGCGTCGATCCAAAGTAATTAGGATAAGAGAAAGATAATGATGATATATCATTGGCTGGGTGTCTTCGACTATATGTGTTTTATCCTTTTGGGGCAGCCCAAAATTGTTTCTTAGTGAGTGCTTACCCCAAATAACCGATCGGTATACAAAATTTCACATTCTTAGGCCCGGTATCTTTGGCTATACACTTTCACCCTCTTAGGGGTTGAATTTCCAAAAATTCTTTGTTATAGCTCGCTTATCCTTGCCAAAAATTTTTTCATAGTGCTTGGTAAGTGAGCACTAAGAAAATCTGGGGGTAATCCAAGAAAGCCGACCGTGTATTAAAATGATCCTTCCTAGGCTCAGTGATTTCGGTTAAACACTTTTCACCCCCTTAGGGCTAAAATTGCAAAAATCTCTCTTTCCCAAGAAAGGAAACTTTATACAAAATTCCATGTTTCTAGGCCTAATGATTTCGGCTATATATTTTGCACCCCTTTAGGAGTTGATTTTAATAAAATAATTTCTTAAAGCTCACTTACAACAAAAGAAAGAGAATTGCATAGAAAGTTTTACGTTCCTCCAAGAGTTTCGTCTATACGCTTTTCACCCACTTAAGGGGGCGATTTTCCAAAAATCCTTTGCTAGTGCTCATGTACCTCAAGAAATAAGACGACGTAAAAAGAAAATACTTTCCCCTATTTCAACCCCTTATACCTATTTTTTCGCGATAAAAAGTAGCCTTATATCCTTTCTCAAGCTTTAGTTTATCTCTGTACCAAATTTCTTCAAAAGCGGTTAAGTGGTTTCGACGTGAAAGGCTATATGCTTTTCAACCCCCTTTTTTTTGGGTTGGGCTGCAGTTGGCGCGCTCCTCGCACCGCTCCGTCCGGGCACCCCAAGAAATACGATGGTGTAAAAAAAAATACGTTTCTGGGCCCAGTGGTTTCGGCTGTATGCTTTTTGATATTTTAGGGGTTGAATTTCCTCCCCATATAAATGGAATTTCCAAAACGCTTGAGCGAATATTTTTTTATTTCTTATTAGGTGCCTCAATACAAAGATTCGTGGTTCGATCATAGAAAATGACGAATTTCCATACAAAATGTCATCCCCTATTTCAACCCCTTATACCAATTTTTTGCGATAAAAAGTAGCCTATATCCTTTCTCAAGCTTTAGTCCATCTCTGTACCAAATTTTATCAAAATCTGTTTGGACGTGAAAGACTATATGTTTTTCACCCCCTTAAGGGGGTGAATGCCCAAAAATCCTTTGCTAGTGCTCGTGCACCCCAAGAAATACGACGGTGTAAAAAAAAATACGTTTCTAGGCCCAGTGGTTTCGACTGTATGCTTTTTGGTATTTTAGGGGTTGAATTTCATCCCTATGTAAGTGAAACTACCAAAACGCTAGAACGAATATTTATTTATTTATTATCAGGTGCCTTAATACAAAGATTCACGGTTCTATCATCAAAAATGACGAATTTTCATACAAAATATCATCCCCTATTTCAACCCCTTATACCCATTTTTTCGCAATAAAAAGTAGCCTATATCCTTTCTCAAGCTTTACTCCATCTCTGTACCAAATTTCATCAAAATCGGTTTAGACGCGAAAAACTATATGTTGTTCACCCTCTTAAGGGGATGAATTTCCAGAAATCCTTTGCTAGTGCTCGTGCACCCCAAGAAATACGATGGTGTAAAAAAAATACGTTTCTAGGCCCAGTGGTTTCGACTGTATGCTTTTTGGTATTTTAGGGGTTGAATTTCATCCCTATGTAAGTGAAACTACCAAAACGCTAGAACGAATATTTATTTATTTATTATCAGGTGCCTTAATACAA
This sequence comes from Lymantria dispar, assembly GCA_032191425.1. Classification (NCBI taxonomy): domain Eukaryota; kingdom Metazoa; phylum Arthropoda; class Insecta; order Lepidoptera; family Erebidae; genus Lymantria; species Lymantria dispar. The sequence goes on along the minus strand of CM063452.1, from coordinate 20,048,772 downwards.
AGATTCACGGTTCTATCATCAAAAATGACGAATTTTCATACAAAATATCATCCCCTATTTCAACCCCTTATACCCATTTTTTCGCAATAAAAAGTAGCCTATATCCTTTCTCAAGCTTTACTCCATCTCTGTACCAAATTTCATCATAATCGGTTTAGATGTGAAAGACTATATGTTTTTCACCCCCTTAAGGGGGTGAATTTCCAAAAATCCTTTGCTAGTGCTCGTGCACCACAAGAAATACGATGGTGTAAAAAAAAAATACGTTTCTAGGCCCAGTGGTTTCGGCTGTATGCTTTTTGTTATTTTAGGGGTTGAATTTCATCCCCATGTAAATGAAATTTCCAAAACGCTTGAACAAATATTTATTTATTTATTATTAGGTGTCTTAATACAAAGATTCGTGGTTCTATCATCGAAAATGACGAATTTCCATACAAAATGTCATCCCCTATTTCAACCCCTTATACCCATTTTTTCGCGATAAAAAATAGCCTATGTCCTTTCTCAAGCTTTAGTCCATCTCTGTACCAAATTTTATCAAAATCGGTCCAGTGGTTTAGACGTGAAAGCGTAGCAGACAGACAGACAGACAGACAGACAGACAGACAGACAGACAGACAGAGTTACTTTCGCATTTATAATATTAGTAAGGATTTCTTTGTATATTACCGACTTCATAGGAATTGTATTTAGACTCACTTTAAACAGTCAAATTTCATTTAAAAATGTAGTGTAGGTAGATAAATAATGAATAAATGTATTAGTACTACGGTAGTCAGTAGGTAGTTTAAGAATAAAATTGTCATTCGCATTCATTCGTAATATATCTGTGCTTTGCAACGCTGTGTTTTACTTACGAACATTACAGTGGCGACGAGGATTAAACGGAATCATAGCGTTTAACTAGCTGTTATTGTTAATCATTGTTATAAGATTCGCGAGTGTGAAAACAAAAACTGATAATGTCGATTGGTAAAATAAAAGAATTCGATTTAAAGAGTGGTACATGGTCAGTGTACGTGGACGGAACGAGCGGGAACATCTGGAGGCTTTACAGGAAGTTTTTAATAGATTGTACAATCATGGGTTAAAATTAAAAAGTAATAAATGTGTGTTTCTAGTTAAAGAGGTAAAGTATTTAGGATATATAATTAATAGCGACGGTATTAAAACGGATCCTGCTAAAGTGGAGGCCATTTTGAATATTCCCCGTCCATCAAGTGTAACAGAGTTACGGTCCTTTTTAGGAATAATAAATTTTTACGGTAAATTTGTTAGAAACATGAGTACTAAGTTAGTGCCACTTTATGAGTTATTACAGAAAGGTAAACAATGGTATTGGTCAGCGCAATGTGAAAAATCTTTTGTTAACATTAAAAGGGTTTTAGCGGGGGCCCAGGTATTAGCGCACTATGAACCTGGGAAACCATTGATTTTAACATGCGATGCGAGTGCACGCGGTGTCGGTGGCGTACTGTCACAGCCGAGCGCGCGGGGCGAGCGCCCGATAGCGTACGCGTCACGTACACTTAGTGAAGCGGAAAAAAATTACTCGCAGATACATCGTGAGGCTTTAGCTATTATATTTTGTGTCAATAAATTTCATCAATATTTATATGGGCGTGATTTCACATTACGTACGGATCATAAGCCTTTAGTGTCAATATTTGGCCCTAACATGGGAATACCGATAATGGTAGCAAGTCGAATGCAAAGATGGGCGATTATCCTATCAGCTTACTCATTTACTATTGAGTACGTACGCACCGATCAAAACGTTGCCGACGCTTTTTCGAGGTTACCGATAATTTCGAGTGTGCAGAGAATTAATACGTCGGGACAGCCGGAACAAACTCATTTACACTTTGTGCAACAGTCATTATTATTAAACTATAATGATATTAAAAGTCAAACGCTATGCGATGAAGAATTATCGAAGATATTAAGCTATGTAAGAGACGGCTGGCCTGATGTATGTGAACTTAGCAATTTAAAACCGTATTTTAATAGGAAACAGGAGCTTTATGAAGAATTAGGGTGTATAATGTGGGGCCATAGACTAGTTGTACCTGGGGCCTGTAGGAATAAAATATTATTGATGTTACATGAACCCCATATGGGTATAGTAAAATCAAAAGCGTTAGCACGAAGCTATGTATGGTGGCCCGGGGTCGATGAGGCAGTAGAAATTATGTGTCGGGCGTGCGAAGTTTGTGCAGCCCAAGCAGATGCACCACCTCGGCAATCGCCGCGCATGTGGACTTGGCCAGGTCGACCGTGGAGTCGGATACATACTGATTATTTGGGGCCTATAGGTGGTAAAACATATTTAGTTATAGTGGATGCTACATCCAAATGGTTAGAAGTGTTTAACGTCACAAGCATGTCAGCAATTAGTCTCATCAACAAGTTAATGGAATTATGCAGTAGGTGGGGTTTACCCAAACAGATAGTTAGTGATAACGGTACACAATTCGCTTCTAAAGAGTTTCAAGAATTCACAAATTCTAATGGTATTGAACACATTTTCATAGCGCCTTACCATCCCGCATCAAATGGTTTGGCCGAAAATGCGGTGAAACTCGTAAAAAGAGTAATTAAGAAAGCCATGGTGGAAAAAAAAATATAGATATAGCAATATGGACGTATTTACTTCATTATAGGAATGTAGAACATTCTACAACAGGGGAAAGCCCCGCAATGATAATGTTAGGTAGACGCATACGCACTAGGCTGGACGTTATCAAGCCCGATAGGGAAACTAAAGTACGGAAAGCCCAAAAACAGCAGGTGGTATCGGTCGGGGGGACTACTAGATGTATGGGGGAAGAAGGAAATGAGGTATGGTATCGACAATATTTGATAGGAGAGAAATGGGTCCCAGGGCGTATAGTAGATTGTCTAGGTCCCAGCAACTACAGAGTTCAAGGTCAAAGCGGGGAATCTGTGCATAGACATATTGATCAATTACGTAGGAGAACAGGAGGTAGAACATCATTACTTTCTAGTGGTCCTAGTATTACGGAACAATCAGACACAGATTCTCAGATTGCAGCTAAAGAGCACAGGGAGTGGGATAAATTGGCTCATGAGGAGACGTCACTAAAAGAGTCGTCTCCGCACACTGGTTCAATGCCAATAGAGTCGACCAGCCAGTCGGCCATTGAACAAACAATAGAAACTCAAACTGGAACTGGTGATCAGGTTGTGTCCACTCCGGTGCAACCGCCCCCAAAACCTCCGCGCCCGGTTAGAGCATGTAGGATTAAAGTACCTAATTATAAGTCTTAGAATTAAGTTAGAGTTAAGTTTTTATGTATTAATTTAGTAGGGAGGAGTGTAGTGTAGGTAGATAAATAATGAATAAATGTATTAGTACTACGGTAGTCAGTAGGTAGTTTAAGAATAAAATTGTCATTCGCATTCATTCGTAATATATCTGTGCTTTGCAACGCTGTGTTTTACTTACGAACATTACAAAAAGTTAAAAATTTAAGGAGGACCAATGACGTTAAAATTATTTAGATAGCTCGTCTTATTATCATTACAGGATTAAAAATTTCTTTATTAAATATATTGAAGCTGAGAGTTGGTCGTTAGCTCGATTAATGCCGCCATTTCTGTTTCCTAAATCACACTCTTCGTGCGGAAAGAATGTCTGTGAACGGATGAAAGCATTTCATTTTTTATAGGCTTTTATTAGTTTCAGCTGTGTATTTATTTGTTTATATGTCACCAACTCCTTACGAATTGGATTTTGACTCACTTTAAACAGCTTGTCTTATTATCATTACAGGATTAGAGAGTTCTTTATAAAATATATTGTAGCTTAGAGTTGGTCGTTTGCTCGATAGATGTCGCTATTTCTGGTTTATAAATTGCAAGCTACGTTTTAAAAGGTTCATTTCGTTTGTACTAAATGACGTTACCATAAATATGAGTCGTAAAGTCAATTTTAAAATGGATAATTTATTCGATACGATACCTACCAAAAAGTACTTATTGACTAAAATATCGAATACAAAAGTATCGGTCGTCATCATCATCATCATCATCTTGCTCTTATCCCAATTACTTGGGGTCGACGCAATATGTCATCTGTTTTGACATATTGCAAAAAGTTTCGGCAAAGACTTTTATGACCGGCCGCCTGCCTGACGTCAACTCTCCTTGGGAATGTAATCGTTGACCCAAATGGTACCAGATGAAGTTGGTCCGGGTCAATCTAGGGCTCTTAGTCGTCTTTTACGACACCCACAAGCAAAGCAAGGGTTGGTAGTATTCGAAGCCGCTACCACACAGCACATCGGTATCGAAAGAAAAGTACTCGATACCTAATGATAAAGTAAATAAAAGTACTCGATACTTTAAACAGTACGTTACTTATCTTTCGATACTATTCATGAGTTCAGTATCGATACTTTATATTCGATACCGTGTCTCTACTCGTACAAAATAGTTTCGATGTTTCACATCTGTCAGGCGTACTGAGCGACGGCTCACTTTTTTTTCAATTCGAATCAATTGAATTAAAAATACTATTGATTCGAATCGCAATTCGAATTGATTCGAATCGTCACATTCGTCACGTCAGCATTATATTCAAATTCGTACTCGTATGTCGAGTCATCCGCCTGTGAAGGCGAGATGGCGAGCTATAATTCGTTTACATTATTATTCGAGTGAGAGCTTTTTAGGCGGATCGGTTTGTATTACGAATGATTCGAGATTTCAAGTTACAGCAGTGTGCTCGGTATTTAGATACGGAAAGGGAATTTATAGGTATATTGACTTTTAAACACGTAGGTAATGACAATACTCTTTTATTATTAGGGCGGGGTCCCTGACCGTCCGACTTAGGGCCCTTCTGTGGCGACCACAGAGGGTCATGGCGGTCAGGGCCATCCGCGGATACCGCACGGTGGCGACGGAGGCAGCGTGCCTATTGGTCGGGACTCCCCCGTGGGACCTGGAGGCGGAGATGCTCGCCGGATTGTATCGGCGGGTGACGGGGGTGCGAGCGGAGGGCGGTGAGATCTCGTTAATGGAGCTCACTGCCTGGCGCGTCGACGCCCGCCGAGACGTCATTGCCCGTTGGGCAGTCCGGCTGGAGAGGCCTCGGTTCGGGGTGCGAACCGTGGAGGCCTTCCGGCCGGTGCTGATGCAGTGGTTGGAAAGGCGGCACGGGGTGTTCTCCTTCCGACTAGTGCAGGTGTTGACGGGGCACGGGAGCTTCGCCAAATACCTGCACAGGGTCGTAGGGAGGGAGAGTACACCGTCCTGCCACCACTGCGATTGCGACGAGGACACGGCGCGCCACACGCTCGAGGCCTGCGCGGCTTGGGCAGTGCAGTGCCGTGAACTCCTCGCAATCATCGGTGCCGACCTGACGCTGCCGGCGATCGCTAGGGCGATGGTCGACAGCGTCGGGAATTGGGACGCGGTCGCAGCCTTCTGCGAGACAGTGATCTCGCAGAAGGAGGCGGCGGATCGTCTGCGCGTGGAGCGCAGCCTCGATGAGGAGATCCGCCGCTGGCGACTGGGGCGGCGCAGGCGCAACTACCTGCGCCTCATGCCGCCCTAACCGAGGCCGCGGGTGACGTGACCGGGGATTAGTCCGTCACCCGCCGACCGCGTGAGGAAAGACTGACGTCCTCCCCGAGGGGGGGGACGTCGGTCGATGGGAGGGTACTCCGCGTAGGGGGTATTCCGTCGGGCCGACCACTGACGACAAGTAAACCTGCTCCGGTGGTCGGCCCAATGACGAAGGCGAGGTGGTTTTCGGGTGGGTTGCGGGAGTTGCGTGCTTAAGCCCCTCTGTCGCCCCGGACGGAGTGGTGCGGAGGCGCGCCGACCGCAGCCCACCCATAAAAAAAAAAAAACTCTTTTATTATTATGATTAAAATCAGCATACTAAATAACAAAAAGTAATAATAAAATCATATACCTACAAAAAAAGTTGTTTTAAATAAAGTCTGATTCTAATTAGTTATTACCCGTTACATCAACTAAAAAAAAAATTAATAAGTTTTTATACGTCTCAGGTATACTCATAATTAATAGCTATTATTTTTAATTACGTAAACGAGCAGTCAAAAAAAAAAAGCAAGAAAACATTAAATCGCGCGAGGGACGAATTGTAAATTCAATAGGTATCTACCTCAAATGAATCGAATTGCATCCAACCACCTCATAATTCTTAGCACATTTCGTGTATTTTCTCACTCGTACAATTCATTCATACGATTCTTCGACTCCGTATTATGCCCCCAATACACGTCGGCAGATGCGTCCGCAGATATCATCGGCGGACGCATCTGCCGACGTGTAGAGGGGGTGATTTGCTCGTCTGTGGTAGGTATTTGACGTCCGCAGATGCATCTGGCACTCATCCGTTAGTTGTCGGTTTTTGTAGCACGGATCAAAGGGTTTCAACGCCAACGCTGTGTGTTGCGTCCACACGTCTGAAGACGCATCAGTGTTCATCGAAAAGCGAATGAGAGTGCACGCGTGATTTCTGCTGTTTTTTTTTTTGTTTTTATTATTTACTTGTTCGTAAAAATGGCTAACATGAGCACTAATGAAACTTTCAAATTCCTGGAGCTGTATCAAGCAGAAAACTGTCTGTGGAATCCAAAAAATAAATACCACAAAAATAAAAACGTTGTAAGTACACATTTAATTAATTTTATTTAACTAGGTACTTATATTATTTTTTTTTAATTCCTCTACTGCGATGGACACTTAAATAATTCTTAAAGGTACTAAATAAATAAATTGCTGCGGCAGCCACGGTCTCAACATCCATTTCGCGTGCGTACGTGTTGCGTCCGTCAAGAATCAATACAGACTGATCGGCCTGCAGACGTGAGGACGGTGCACAGAGATCCATCTGCCGATGCATCTGACGACATCTGCGGACGCATCTGCCGACGTGTAGTGGTGGCATTATAGAGCGAATCAACGAATAGAAAACGAATCGACAAATGTCCTATCAAACCGAGTCGGCCGATTTCCGCGCCGCCGCGGCCGCCCGCGCTACGAGTATATACCTACGAATACGACACGAATTAACGAATTGATTCGGTTTCGGTCAACGGCGATTCGAATGAACGAGTCAATAGTCTTATTCGAGTTTTTCGAATTAAATGATTCGAATTACGCAACGCTAGTGCTAGGTGAAATTTATTATTACTACTACTATAATTTACAATAATTATATTATATAAGTATAGTTGTATCTAATCACTCTGTTATAAACCATTCTGTACCTACAATTTCTTTTTAAATAAATAAATAATTATTATTATTATTAATACAAATTTTTCGTGTGCTTGATATTGTTGTTTGTTGACGGACACACCACCCCAAATGGACCGCCATTTGGGGTCGTATCACATTATTGCAAGAAATCAACTTCTGAGTAATAGAAAGTTGTTACTGCACTTCGTTCGATGAACGAGAGAGCCGGCAGCCCAACTTTCTGAGGGTGTTGCGTGCGTGCGTGTAGTGAATTTCACCGACCCGAGTTTCACTGACCCGAGTTTCACCGAGAGTCACCGAATTTCATTGCATGCATTCAAACTTACTTCACTTTCTTCACGGTGGGTAAGGCTAGGGCCTTACCTACCATGCCTTATTTACGTACCGGCAAGGCACATGAGTGGCAGTATCCCTTACCATCAGTATACTGTTTGCTCTATTAACACCAACAGCAATGAAAAAATACTTTTTTGGAAATATGTATAAACGAAAATAATCTTAGATGGGGTTAATAATTAAATATTTCGTAAACGCGCCTTAATTATCTACTCTGTAAGCAAAGCAGAAAAAGCTATTATAAATAGGAATAATAATTTTGCAAACTGATTACCGGTATACAAAAAACTCAGTACCAAAACCACGTGCAAAAACTACGATTTCATTAATTTTATATTTACTAAAATTTCTTATAAAATAAACAAAAAAATATGTACCTAAATAAGTCTTTAACCGCTTGTATCTTTGTAGATATTTAAGATAATATCACGGGTTACTGAAGGTAGAAACTGTCGACATTTAACTATGTAAAACGTGAAACGTCTATTATCTAGGGGTCGTAGTCCAATCTTATGGCTCATTTAGATTTTACATTTAGTCCGTTAAGCTTCGTGGAATGACGGTTCACTCACAAATGATATAGTGTAATATTTAGAACTTTGGCGGGAATTGCATATTAGTGTATATATATTCTGTGTGTTATTAAGTTAGAATACAATGTGTCATGAACTCCTTGTTTTTTGGATGTGATCTATACCAATAAATAAAATTGGAGTATATGTTTGTAATGTCAAAATAATAGGCTTTTTTCATGCTCACACGGTTATTTAAACGACACCTATGCCTAAAATACAGATTAAAAAATTTTTGTCTGTCTGTCTGTCTGTTTGTTCCGGGTAATCTTTAAAACGGCTGGACCGATTTCAAAAATTCTTTCACCAATGGAAAGCTATAATATCAGGGCTATATTTTATCTCGGTATTCCCACGGGAACGGGAACTACGCGGGTAAAACGACTAAAACCGAAGCGAAGCGAGGGTGGGTTGCTAGTCTATACCAATAAATAAAATTGGAGTGTCTGTTTGTAATGTCAAAATAATAGGCTTTTTTCATGCTCACCCAGTGATTTGCACGAATCCTATGCCTAAAATAGCAATTAAAAATTTTTGACTGTCTGTCTGTCTGTCTGTTTGTTCCGGGTAATCTTCATAACGGCTGGATCGTTTTCAAAAATTCTTTCACCAATGGAAAGCTATAATATCAGGGCGTAAACTAGGCTATATTTTATCCCGGTATTCCCACGGGAACAGGAACTACGCGGGCAAAACGACTAAAACCGAAGCGAAGCGAGGGTGGGTTGCTAGTTGTAAATAATAATAGTAATTAATTTTGATGAACTATTGGCGTACAATTTATTTTTTTTAATAGAAGTTCACAGTGTAGTGACCTGAATTACATGTAATATTGATATATATGTTACCGGAAATGTATGTAATCCGTCATTGTATATAATTCCTAGGAAATGTGTGTAATTCCTAAAAATACACGTAAATGTGTAAAATAAATTATATTAGACACATTTCCTAGGATATCTATACATTTCCTAAATAGCAATCGGAAATATAAAACATTTGAGATATCAATGAGTACGCGGGGATATCGGGGCGAGGGGAGGGTATTACTTCGTCTGATCAGGCGATTAACGTAGAAAAGTCGGTGACTGTCACTCGCCAACGCGATAACGGGCGGTAACAGGTGATAATAGATAAGATAAGATTAACTGTATGATAACAAAGAAAAAGAAAAGAAAATTATATAAATATATTTATTTGTAATAAACACACGCAATCTGCGTTACTTACACTACCTTGCTTTACGTTCAGTCAATTGAATCTTAATCTCAGTCTGAATAATAACAATTTCTATGAAGTAAAACTAGGATGATAACTTTTACGACATCCACGCGAAACAATAGGTAGGTTAGTTAGTTTCCTTTAGACCACGCACGCGGAAATAGGAGCCCCGCGAAGCGGGGTTCCGTCTACTTATTTCGTCGAGTCTTCTAACGTCTATAAGTCGATTTTTATTTATTACAGAAAACATTATTTTTATACATTTGCTAACATGATATTGGAATTATATACAATTCCTAGGAATTGTACACATTTCCTAGGATTTATATACAATTCCTAGATTTAATACATTTCCGGTAACATATACACTAAAACAATAGTTTTGTATATCATGTATCGATACATTCATGTTCATTGTCTATATAAACTAGTAACTAATAATTGGGATAAAGAGAGAAGTAAAAAAAATTTGTTTTCAAGTGTGTGTTTGTGTGCCTGTTTATGCGTGTATGTGAAAATGTTGAATATGCAGCAGCAGATATTATCACCGCGAGAAAAGAAAATCTTGAAATAGAACCCTATACCTATTCGTCTGAACATCACATAATTCAATTTCTTTCCCTTTGAAGAGGAGGTTAGAGTCTAGCTGTTTTTTTTTTTGGATTGGGTTATGGTCAGCGCATCCACAGCTCGGATCCGTCCGGGGCGACAGGGGCGCGGACGTAAATAGGCGGCGGACTGTACAGGCTAAGCGTGCAATCATCATATTTATTGTATAAATACACTATACTTTGTATTCTAGTGATTGAATGATGTTAAAGCCCAGTTAAATGTTAATATAAAAGTTACTTTATCTATAAAATATTTCATTGGGGATAGTGAAGACTGAAAAGGCAAAAGTTTATATAAAATATTTGTTGATTCTTGCTGCTGCCATTTACATACATTGGACGTCGGATATGGGCCTTCTTCAGTTGAGGACAATTAAGCCCACTGCAGCTCACTAATTGGTCGGATTGGCAGAGGATTTTATTTAGAATGTTCCTACTATTACTGTGGTATGTTTTGCTTAAATGTTTTAAACCATTTGATACCCACGGAAAAAGGGAGGCAATCATTGTATTCTATATACCCTGACCAAAATTAGTTGAATTGAAAATATAATTACATTATAATATGAAAACTCTTACCATCTTTACTAATATTATAAATACGAAAGTAAGTTTGTTTGTTACGCTTTCACGCTTAAACCACCGCACCGATTTCAAAGATTCTTTCAAAAATGGTAAGCTTTAATATCAAGGAGTAACATAGGCTACATTTTATACCAGCATGCACACGGAAAGAGAACTACGCAGATAAGGCGACTGAAACCGAAGTGAAGCGAGGGCGGGTTGCTAGTATAATAATACAGATATAATTTTGCGAATCACCATTACGCAAATACATATGTTGGATTAGGAAGATTTGTAGATGAATAAGAAAAACATACCGCGGCAAATAAATATTAGCAGTATAATAAATCTAAACTTGGCTAATAACAGCTACATATAAATAAGCATATTTATTCTGCTTAGCCTGACAATATATTCTGTTTACGCGAGTATTACACATTTTAAATAAAACTACTTTACGGATTTTATCGCGTTTGTATTTGATTTTTGATTGCCCGACGTTTCGAACACTTTGCAGCGTTCATGGTCACGGGCGGACCAAGATGTCTCACGTCCAACAAGTCATCGTTTCGTGGAGAAGATGAGGCAATAGAATGGGATCCCTTCTTTCTAACTGATGCAAGAATTTGTGGATATGGTTTCTTCTCCCTTATTGAAGCATTGTTTTTGAAATTAAGTTTTGCATACATTCTAACCATTGTAACTCCTGTAAGTATTCACAATAGTGACGATAAATTACACCGAGGTTTGAGTTTTAGGAAGTCTCGGGAAATGCTATATACCCTTAGTATAGCTGAGATCCATGGGCAGCTATTATCACTTACCATCTGGTGGGCTACTTGCTCGTCTGCCACCAACTGCTAAAACAAATAATTTTAATTGTTTTAGGACCTGTAACAAATTAAATTAGAAAAACAGAAGAACTTCTTCTGTAAATTTACTTCTCTCCTATATAAAGCGGGAGACATGGAACAAAATGTCTAATAAACCAATAAATAAAAAGATGTACAACTATGAGAAGCGCAGTACTACAGTCATCATCATCATTATCATCATCTCAGCCCATATACGTCCCCGGTTAGGCTCGGGCATCTTCCAGTATGGGAGGGAAATTGACCTACTATACCACGCTGGTCAGATGTGTTGGTATAGGGTTTTGTTTCGAGTTTACCTTCCCTTAGTACAGTACCATGGTATAACAAAGCTTGAGGAGCCTATATATGACCTTAAGATTACCAGTGATGAACTGTACTACGTAGTCGTCAATCTCCATCCATATTTTCTCTAAACGCTTAGGAATGGTTGAGTAAAATAGTCACAGACAGCAGCCCTTTGTTGATCAATTCTATATTTTTATAATTCGTTCAAGAGTTCTTCGTATATGATGGATTGCGATGCGAAAAGTTTAGTAGTTTTATTACTTTCTGCGGCAGAAGAAAATCGGTGCTCATGTTTTCTGGTGGAGTACATTGATGTAATACTTTGTATCTCCAAGTCAACCCGAAGTAGTATTCACTTTTCTGTATTCCTTACATAGGAATATTAGTACTAATCGTTGACTCTACCCCAGATATTTGGCTGTGTATATAACTCTAGGCGTACTAAAACGATGACCCCAGATGGCTTGGCTAAATTTTAGTGAGTGCATAATAATTTCGTTTCGCTTTTCACCTAAAGTAATAATATGTACAATCAAAAAAATATTTTAAGACTGGGACGAAGTAACAGACTCGCTCTTTCTTTTAATTGTCGCATTACTAAATTTTATATGTGGCGTCGCCGCGTCGCCTGCAAATTACCTTTTAGTAAGAGATGATAAGGTGAGGCAAAAGTAAGGCGTTTTTGTGTAATGCATTTTAGTATTAAGTTAGTCTTAACTTACTAAAACTAACTAAAACTCATATCCGCCAAATTCTTCAGTTTGCTCTAGTGTAATAAGTAGGAGATCGTCATCAGCGTGGTCGACCAAAGACCAGTTTTGCCGTAGAGGAAGTCATCGTGCCCTACATTCCGTAGATATGGGCTCATCACGGATTCTTCACTCACTCACTCACTCAGCTTTAGTGATTTAGACACAGCTATATGACTGAATTTTAGTGTGGTTTAACCTTGCTGAAAATATGACTGTATGAGTTGATAGATATTTCTAAATTATCCACGAGCCTTTAGTATAACTAGCAACATTAGTCACCAGACGTTGTCAAGAGTACCTAAGATATCCAGGAAGACTACTTGTGTATTAACAGTTTTCTAACAGCGATGACCGCGTAGACAGTTGATTTATTCAGGGTAAAATTTTATTCAAGCTTATTCAAGCATGATAAGTTCTTATATATAGTCGCGAGGAGGGAGATGACTCCGTGCTGCTATCATTACGGTTGTACTGAGAATATTATACCTGGACTGGACCATAATCTATTACAAAATTGTAGGTGCAAGTGTACCATGTCCCTTGTAAGAGAGTCTGAATTGACAATGATGCTCATGCGATTTTGCACTTACGCAAAAACTGTGCAGTGTTCTTCTATTAGTGCACAAAAGATGGAAATATAGGACTGCGTTTATATAAGAAAAGTTATGAACTGAAATTGTTTCTCATAAAATAGTTGATAGAGAAAGAATTCCATTATTGTTTCTGTAATGAGAAAACTAAAGCCTTCGAAGTCACTCTAATTATAACTCAATTTCCAGGTAGAGCTTATTTCCTTTTAGATCCAATTTCCTGCAATTTACAAGCTGTAGAGGTTCGCTGATTAGCACTAACAATACTTTATTTTTCATTTGCTCGCTAATGGCTATTATATTAAGGTAAACATCTTCAAAGTTTAATAACTACAGTCGTTTGGGTTGGATAATAATTATGATAAAATATTTAAAGCAAAATAAAAACTCACTCCCTTGTTCGAAATATACTTATGAAATATTACAGCAGACATAAATTTAATATTATAAATTTAAAGTTGGTAAACATTATTAACCACTGTTGGACATAGTTCTTTCCACGAGACCTCCACATGGAACAGTTCTGTGCCACTTGCATTCAACGGTTTATTGTGATTTTTAAGATGTCGTCAGTCCACCTAGTAGAGGGTCGTCCTACGTTATGTCGTCCGATTCGTAGGCGCCCCTAGGCAACCTTCCTTCCCCAACAGTGGTCGGTTCGACGAGCGATGCAGCCTGCTCATTGCCATTCCAACATGCTAATTACATCCGCTATGTCAAATAGTTTTCGGCGATTGTTTAAAATAATATTTGAGTAAATATATTTTCTTTTAAAATATTCCTTTTTTAGATTATACACTAAGGAATTAATCTTTGTTTAAAGTGTTTTAAAAATACGGATATAAATTGCATGTAGACTCAAGACAATCATTTGTAAATGCAAACTAAAGTAACGCTTAGAAATCAAATTGACGACATTCCACGATGCACAGGGAAGGTAATTAACTAATCTGATGAAAAAAAAAACATAATTAAACTTGCATATTGTTCTTCTATTTATTAGAAAAATACAAATTAGTAGTCGTGTCCGACACTTGCGACCCACCCTTATGCAAATGCAAAGAAATATCGCGAAGCAACTGACAGACGTGCGTTCACCTTGGATACTGAGGTGGTACTGATTTTTTTTCTTAGCGTAGGTTTTATGACAAATCTAATTACCAGGCGCTTTTATTTCATAGTAAAATGTTCATACATTTTACTATGAAATAACAACTGGGAACGATTTCGGCTAAAAAAATGTACGATGTTTAGGATTATATAATTATTTTTTGTTATGAATTAGTAAAAAAATTGAACGGTGTATTTATTATTTCGACTTTCATCACACCATTCAACCAAAAATATTTTCAAATATAACAATGAAATAGCCTAGATAGTTAAAACGGCAAAGGCCGATTTCGATGTTTTTGATCAATGTTTAGGATTTTTTTTCTCGGCAATTAACAATTATTTAGAATTATAATACGTGCCTTAATAGGCTCATTCGTTAAGCAGTTGAGGTATTTTTTTCGTGCCATTTAATGCAGAGAGTTCCTAAATATTTTTAAAATCGTAAGTGTCCATTCACGCGCTTCTTAGGGACGCGCCTCTTAATGCTATAACCACTACGCTATCTGTGCAGTTAAATACATTTTTCTTTAATTTTTATCCAATTTTACTAGCAATATGAAGGTATTATAACTAATGCGTCTTACCAGCGATGAACGGCACTGAAACGTGGTCTCTAAATGTCGACCTCATAAAAAAAGCTCAAAGTCGCTCAACCGAAGCCCTCTCCATAGCAATGGAGAGAGATCAATAGAAAACATTTTACTAAAACCCTTTTTTTAATTATAATACACTAGCTGATCCAACAGACGTTGTTCTGTTCAAAAAAAGCGCCACCTACCGGGTCCAATTGTGAATCTAAACCATTTTCGAATCCCCTTGAAGACACACAATAAATTTCGTCAACATCGGTCCTGTTGTTTAGGAAGAGTTCAGTGACATACACATGTACGCAAGAAATCTATACATAAAGATAAATAAAATAACATAGTACTTTAAGAGCATATTCTTACTCTTGTATATGCGCATAAGTTTATACACTTGTATAAATTAATCCGAAAAAAGGCTGATTATAATTATAAAGAAACGGCTTAGGCGCTTAGTCGAATTACTGAACGACACAAATAATTTGAAGACATAAATTAGCCTTAATAATGAACATTTTGGTTAGTAAACAGGCAATTAAGTAAGAATTTATGGCTGATACTACCACCTATTAATTTTTATATATCCTTATTTTTGAAGTAAGCAAACAGTTGTTAAATAAATTATGCCTATTAGTGTAAGGGTCTGTTAGCGTCACTTGTATACAGAAGTTTGTTCTTCAAAACAATACAGAGCTACGTAATTGTTGCCAACTTTTGCTTCATATACAACAACATTAATTAGTTTTGTCTAGTCGTAAAAGTCGCTTTCATTCTTTTATATATTGTCATATTGTTAATAGTTTTAGTACAAACAATTGTTCTTTAAAGTTTCATTATTGGCTAATTACGACTGTGGTATTTTTTCCTTTTTGATTAAGGCATCAAACCAACCTTAACGAATAAATCCTTGTGTCGCGGAGGATTTTGAAATCATACAACTAACGGACACAAATAGGACCTGGACTCGGAGAAAGCATTTGTTGATTGCATAAAGAACTGTAAGCTGCGATCAAAGCTATATACCAGATACTGAGTCGATGGTAGTCTACAAAATATCCGAATCCTTAGTTTTTTGTATGAAATACGTAGAAGGATTCAATTTGTTCACTTCAATGTCCACTTCGGGATTGCCAAAAAAATTAAAATGTTAAATAATATTTACTGAGTGTTGCCGAAGGCTAAAATTTTAAGGCTCACTAAGAATCACTAGCAAAATAATGTTATATTTCATTAAGGCATCTGAAAGAACAGCTAAGACAAGGCATTTTATTTTTTAAGCCCTTTTACGATAAAGAATGATTATTTCTGTCTTTTCAGGTTTTTACTTGTCGGCAAGATCGTGATCCTACCGGCTATAAATTAAAACGTGGCTCCCATTATTTTGACTGTCCCATAATTCTTTTTGCGTTGAGAGAAATATAGTCTAAGAAATAACGGACGGTACAAGGAAATTAGAAAATATTAGTAACCAAGCGAAACCTTTGTTTAAAGACAAACATTTCGCAGTAATTAATGTATTGTTACAAAGTGGGTGTGTTAATTATATGTAGATTTAAAAAAATTCAGATGATCCAATACGTTCAAATTTGGGCTTCAGCTAAGTAATTGTGTGCTTATTTTTGTATTTATTAAAATAAGCGTTTTAATATTCCTGTTTATTCATCATGACAAAATTTTACAATTTACAAGGGTTAGAAAAATTTATCATGGCATGGAATATCGTGAATTTGATTTCTAAGCATTACATTTGTTCGCATTCCTCAAAATTGCTAGTCTTGGGCCTACGTGTAGGTTGTAATTCGTGTGTTTTAATTAAAACCTACAAAAATGGTAATCTTTTCAAAGAATATTTATTCAAGAACACATTAATTTTAAATATATTTACTCAAATAATCTTTTAATTAATTGCTAAAAATTATACGTTACTTTTGTGTTTGCAAAATGTTTGGAAAGCTCGTAAGTATACGAAATACTTGTAACAAATGAGTCTTCTTTACAGCTTAATCTGTTTGTAAACAGAATCGAAGACGACTCGAAAAGTTCTATCCCCTCATATTTCATAACATAATCCTTATACTCTACCTCGAGACACATGTTCTGGATTACTCTCATAATTATTATAAGGCTTCTCATAAATATGAATCGTATAGTTAATGATAAATATGTTTGCTTTGAATATTATTTTAATATCATTATTTACATTTGTGTGGGAGGAAAATTGCTAATTGAATTTTATGGTAATTCATCTAGCCAGCGTGGGATAGTAAGGCAATTTCGACTCTTGTGTTAAAGTAACTATTTTGACAAGGAACTTTACTGTTGTATTTTCTATTCAATTATTATTTATTGACTTTTGTTTTAAATGAGCACTGCCACTTGATGGAAAACGAGCACTGCCAGTTAATGGTAAACTGTAACTGCCACTCATGTACCTTTACAAGGGCAGGGGCACACTCTTAAATCGTTTTCTATCTTAAGCTGGAGTTACAGTCACTGGTTCCTTCGTTCAAACAACAAAGCGAAATAGTAAATTCAAAAGTCTACAGAAAATTCAGAAGTAGATTTTTGTAGGAGTGTGCTGTTACCACGGATGAGTCAGCCGGTTTATGGCTCCAGAAAACTGTCAGCAATGTGGCTCTCATCATCATCCGCCCATAAACGTTCTACTCTAGGGCTCGTGCCTCCTCCACAACAGAAGGGAAATTGATTTACCACGCCAGTCAGACGTGTTGGTATAAGGTTTTGTTTCGAGTTTTCCTTCTCTTGTAATAAATATTATATCCCTTAGTTGTCTTTTACCACACCCACGGGCAAGAGATGGGATAGTGATTTATTTTTTACTCCATCACCACACGAAAGGTATGCACTTCCACTAGAATAAAGTCTTTGTTTCCATCCATCCACCCATCAGATTATAGAAGTCTATCATTGGACACAGGTCTCTTCACAAGAATACCACTCAGAACGGTCTTATGCTACCTCCATCCAACGGTTCGCTGCAACTTTTAAAATGTTATCAGTTCACCTAGTAGGGTTTCGACCTATGCCGCGTCTTCCTATTCCTGGTCACTACTCGAGAAACTTTCTTCCCCGACCGTTGCCGGTTCGACGAGCGATGTGGCCTGCCCATTACCACTTCAACATGATAATTCTCCGAGCTATGTTAGTTATACCTGTTCCTCTACGGATGTTCGTTGAGTAGAGAGGGAATATGGTGGGATTTGGAGCGGTGTACCGCCCTTTCGTTATCTCGGACAGAACAGACGACGGGTGTACGGAACATAGCTCGCCCCAAAAAAAAAAAATGTTTTGTAGGTTAATTATAATTTATTTAATTTTATATGACAGGGAGTGATTACAGACATGAAGTCTGATAGGCTTGTGTGGAAGGAGTAGATATACTGCGTCAACCCCAGGAAATTGGTGAAGGAGCAGGATGATGCAAAATTTATATTGTACTTAATTACGCAATTCTCTCTCTCAGTCTCTCTCTCTCTCTCTCAGTCTCTCTCTCTTTCTCTCGCGATCTTTGTCACTCGTTTGCTTTCTACTCTCGCTCCATGGCTATGTGCTATGTTCGCCCTTTCTCACTCTCTCTCAATCGGTCTCAATCGCTCTCTCCCTTTTCTTGGACAAAAACATTCCACATTTTCGTGTCACTAAATTGCATTTTATCTGTAAAAAATTTACCCTCATGTGCACAGAGAAGTTGCACTTCAAAATCGTGACGTATCAGTAGAATTGTGGGCAACATAACTTGCCTAAGAAATGAAACCTTCCGCCAAACCACCTTCTATGTGATTATATATAGCCTTATTTCCCCTTAGGGAGATCTATGGTCAACAGCAGATGTCAATAAGCTGATGGATGAATGGGCCGATAGTATAAATTATTATGCATAACAATGTATTTCAAGTCACGTTTCGTTCACGTCGGATTCTTAAGAATTTTATACGAAAAATAGCGCCTAAAAATTGCAAAAGATAAAGAAATCTGTAGCAAGGCATTATGTCAAACCAAACGAAATATCTTTCCATTAATTTAGCAGCTATATTAATTTGAACATTTTCTTATTGCTGTCTTCAGAGGAATTTAAGATTTACAATCGTTATAAATTAACAATTTTCGCTTACAAATTCAGTTTTCATTCCAGTTTTTATTCTTCTTTGAATTCCGAGATAAGGTTTATTTAAATTACTTAAAATTCTTATCGCTTTACTCATAAATAATCTTTATATATAATTTTCTTGTGTACTTGTATATGTCACTGAACTCCTAAACGGTTGGCTGGATGTTGATGAAATTTTTGTGTGTATTCAAGGGGATTTGAGAATGGTGTAATAGATTCACAATTGGACCCGGTATGTGGCGTTATTTTATTTGAACAGAACAACGTCTGTTGGGTCAGCTAGTTAATTATAAAAATGTATTATTCATTTAAATAATAAGATTTTGTCATATCATAAAGTGTCCATGTGGCGACTGAGTAATATCCGTGTGACCGTGACGAAGGAAGAATACAATTCATCACTCCTTATCTGGCCTGTGGATGTCGTAAAAGACAACTGAAGGATAGAATATGCATATAACGTCTATGCAAGAGAAGAAAACTCAAAATCAATCCAAAAAGGATTGATTTTGATTTTTCGGGACCATGATTTCGAGACGGGTTGCCGTCTGAACAATGTGCTCTAGTCAACTCCTCTTCTATTATGAAGGAGGCTCGAGTCCAGCAGTGGGACGTATATGAGCCGAGATGATGAAAGTATATTATGAATACAGAAAAAGACTTAAAATTTTATTGACATTCTCTGAATATCAATTCGAATTTCATCGTCGTTGTCAAGAGTGTCTGTAGCTCAGTTGGGAAGTTGTCCAGTTTTCTTTTTGTTTTGTTTTAGCATTCAAACAGCGTGCGATCGAATCTCGGTGTTATTATTATTCTCTTTTTGTAATTTTTGATATTTTTTTATTATTTAATTTTTATTTTTTATTAACATATATCTAAATAAATTCGACAAAAATACAACAGAAATATACCGAGCGAAGCTCAGTCAACCAGATATTTTCATATCAAAAGGGGGAAATATATATATAGGTATATATTTCCTTTTGGACCTCATCGGCTGTGATTGTAGCATGTAAAATGAGAATATATGCGAATTATTAAATGTAGTTATGCTAGAATAAATAGTAGGTATGGAAATATGCTCTTTCCTTTCCGAGTTAACTTATCTACGAGTGAGCCCCGCAACTATCTCGCTAGATAAGCTCTGGACTTCTAGATCAAAGACTTGTTAGAATACATACATTATTGGTAATAGAATTCCCTGAGAATTTAGATTATAAGACACTATAAAGATCTATTATCTCAATAATATTATATTCTATTTGTCACGTACACAAAGCAGCGGTCATGTAAGACGCTCATTTAAACAGAATTTACATGGCATTAAATTATTATAGGCTTAAATCTATGCACACACAAGGTAAATATAATTGCGTACACAACCTTCAACAGGAGTAAATGTTATATAATATATGCATAAACATCACGCATTAAATTTCGGCACTAAAATGTCACCACGTGGATCTGGCTGTAGGCAAAATCAGATAGCGTATAGCTGTGAAATAAGTCTCTCGGTGCGACAAAACGGGGTTATAATTACAAAATGATCAGATTATTTTTGTGTGACTATAGTTATTAGCCGCAGATGGCTGTGCTACGTTAGCGCTAGCTACGATGAGCTGGTCACTCCCTTCTCTCCATTATGGCTGAGGGGAGTGATGGCTGCTCTAGTGGCTAACTCGTGATCGGGTGCCGCTTGCGGGATCTAGTCCAGCCATGGTACTCTTTTAATTATATTTAATAACTAGCAACCCGCCCTCGCTTCGCTTCGGTTTTATTGGTTTTACCCACGTAGTTCCCGTTCCCGTAGGAACACCGGGATAAAATATAGCCTAATTTACGCCCTGATATTATAGCTTTCCATTAGTGAAAGAATTTTTGAAATCGGTCCACCCGTTTTGAAGATTACCCGGAAGAAACAGACAGACAGACAAAAATTTTTTAATCTGTATTTTAGGCATAGGTGTCGTGCAAATAACCGTGTGAGCATGAAAAATGCCTATTATTTTGACATTACAAACAGACACTCCAATTTTATTTATTGGTATAGACTATATCATGGTTCGAAAGGCATCACACTGGAGCTATTAATAGGCATGCTGTTGTATGTAATTTTATTTAAAAAGAAGACAATCCCTCTGAGTTTCTTGCCGGATCTTTTCAGTGCGATCTCGTCCCGATCCGGTAGTAATTTAAATTAAAATGTGAAAAAAAATGACAATATGTAAGTGCCCCTGCAGCGTTTATACACAATAACTAATTTGAATTTGACAACTTTACCCAAAACGTTGGGTGAGCACTTAGGGCTCTCAACCCGAAAACCACCAGAGAAGGAAAATTTAGATACAACGTTGGCAATAAATGTTCGTTCGTTCACCAGTTATTGGGCAGTCATGCCCATGTGCTCAGCGCACATGGCACATCGGTATCCCGCCGTAGGGTGGCAGCGCCACCCTACGGCGGGATACCGAGTAGTTCAGAAGTAGTTTCGTACATTACATGTACATGTTGATTGGCGACTCCAGATAGAAAAGGTTGAAACACGCATCGTATTATATTGCGGGCGGATCGCTGTCTTATCGTTTACGTTCGGGAACGTTCGATTTATAAGCAAAGAGACAAGGCCTTAGTGTTATTATAGGTTTTTTTAAATTACGATCGGCGCACTCCTCGCCTGACTCCATCCGGGGCTACAGAGGGGCGTAAGCAAGCACACCTGTCCCCCCTTGGGAAGGACGTCGGTCTTTTCTAACGCGGTCGGCCTCTCGGCGGGTGACGGACTAACTCCCCGGCCCCGTCACCCGCGGCCTCGGCTAGGGCGGCATGACGTGCAGGTAGTCGCGCCTGCGCCGCCCCAGTCCCCGGCGGCGGGTCGCCTCTGGCTGCGCTCCTCGCGCGCGCGACCCGCCACCTCCTTCTGCAAGATCACTGTAACCCACGCGTGACATGTCGCCTTCGTCGTTGGGCCGAAAAACCAGAATTTAGTAATAAAATATACAAACATTTCAGATATGTTGTATCTAATTGTAATGACAAAATGTTGCAACGTTACATATATCATTTGTGATAGCGTAGCTTAAATAATTTCGTGTTGCTAGTGTCGCTAATACTAATAACAAAAATAAGAGAAATAATACCAATAGACCTATGTAGGTAATAAGTACAACAAACTAGTGGTTTGTAATACATATCGCTACATTATTATTATTACTATATTGCCCGTAACATAAGAATTTATTGATCATGATGTGGTCAATTGAAAAATAAAATCTTGTCTGGTGATATGGTGATCATAGAGCAATTGCAGGCAGACATTTAAAACATCACCATATCATAATTCATCTCCCACGAGTGACGTTTAAGATGGCTCAGAAACATTTTGATATTTCATTTGGAAGTCTTCATGCAAAATATTACGGCGTTTGTATGCTTGTAATAAAAAGTCATTACTCATCGTAATGGTATTTTTACCATTAGCTAGCTGATAAAATGTCATATAAAATTTGTGAGAGGTAATATCAGTAAAAGCTAAGAGAGATATTAAAAAGACACTATGTTGCATAATGTATATTATACGAAGTGCTACTTCAATGCGCTTTATTAGACATCAAAAAGACCCGGGCGAATACTTTACACCATTAGTTAAGAATTTATTACCTATATAACTGTAACCTAACATAAGCTGTGTGGTAGTTATAGCAGTATTCTTTAATAATTGCAAAGTTATAAGTGTTAAGTTTAAGTGCTAATTTAGTGGTAGGGGCAACGAACACTACCTACACTTACGTGTGTGTTGTAAAGAACGATGAAGAGTTGTGGACTTAAGTCAACTCTATCTGATGTCTGTTCAACAATTATATATTTTCAAGGAGCAGGCGCAGGCGAGCGTCAAAAGCGTTGACAGTATCAACACATTGTAATATGCACGATGAAAGGATGGTACATATTACGTTCATCCTAAACATTGAGATAAGGGCAGGTTGATGATGATTTATATATGATAGTTATACTTTATAATGACGAATTATAAAAATGGCGTATCAAGCATTAAAATTAATTATTATATCAATATTTTGTGATATATTTCATAATAACATAAAAATATCTTTAAGAAATAAAATAAATTCATAGATGCGAATAATAGTTTTATTACTTTTAAGTAGGTACCTGTTATTTTCTTGCGGGTGACGTGACCGGGGATTAGTCCGTCACCCGCCGAGAGGCCCACCGCGTGAGGAAAGACCGACGTCCTCCCCGAGGAGGGGACGTCGGTCGATGGGAGGGTACCCCACGTAGGGGGTATTCCGTCGGGCCGACCACTGACGACAAGTAAACATGCTCCGGTGGTCGGCCCAACGACGAAGGCGAGGTGGTTTTCGGGTGGGTTGCGGAAGTTGCGTGCTTAAGCCCCTCAGTCGCCCCGGACGGAGTGGTGCGGAGGCGCGCCGACCGCAGCCCACCCACAAAAAAAAAAACCTGTTATTTTCTTGATTTTTGGTACCTGGATTGTATGCAACCTTGATGAATATTTTAATTTTCCTTAAATATCTTTAAATATAAGTATGCGATAAATTTAATGCGCAATGGTGATGGCGAATGAACAGGGGCTTGAAACCCTTGAAATCAATTCTAAATTATATTTGGTACTTTAAACAAAATCGAGAATGAATTCTTCGCGTTTGCCGTTGTTATTTTCACCGAATGTGCCGTATTTTATTACTTTTAATTAATAATGTTACTGAACTTAATCACCACAAAGACGCTTTCTTGAAATTGTGCAATATTAATGATTTTAAACTCGAATGTATACGTCAAAATCACGTCGGGCGTAGCAAATCTTATATCTTTAAACGAACAATTCTTGTATATATATATATACCTATATATATATATTGAGGATCTCGGAAACGGCTCCAACGATTTTGTTGAAACTTGGCATACTAGAGGTTTCGGGTCCACAAAATCGATCTAGCTAGGTTTTATTTATAGAAAATTTTGTTTTGTCCGTGTTTTTAGTAAAACACAATAATGACATTAAATTTTAAAAGAATATGAATTCAAATTTCGTTGTCAACGTCATGAGTTACGATAGCTCAGTTGGGGAGACGGGCGGTTTTAATTTTGGATTATGTGACATTTAAACAGCGTCGGTTCGATTCTCGGTGTTATTATTATTCTCTTTTTGTAGTTTTTTATATAATTTTCATTATTTATTTTTTATTTTTTCTTAATATATATCTAAATAAATTCGACAAAAATATTCCGAGCGAAGCTCGGTCAACCAGATATTATTTAGCTTAATCGACAAGAGTCAAATACATTTAGTTTAAACAACTTCCACCGAATTCGATTCCAATCTTGCGCTAGCGTTGGTTTCAAGGGGTACCCAATTGTTTAAATTCGAGCTGCGATTGGATTTAGGATTGGAATCAAGAATAAGAGTAAGCACACTGGTTGGGATTTGGGTCTGCACACCGCTCTTCCATTGCCTCATAGGAAATGGACAATGCGTGTCCGGATAATAGCTCGCCAAAAACAAAACTGGTAAAACCTTAACTAAACTTAAATTCATTTAAAGCATTACCTGACTATGACTTCATGATATTTCAATGTACACGATAGCGCTACGCAAGTTGTAGTTGTGAGATTGGACCCAAGTGAAGAAGATGGCCCTAAAGTTCACCACGAGGTAATGAGGCCTTCTACTTGATGTGTCATCCACTCTTTCATCATCATTATCATCACAGCTCACACACGCCCCACTACTGGGCTTGCGCCTCATTCATATTGAAAGGAAAATTGATCTACTATACCACACTAGCCAGGCTGGTTGGTATAGGGTTTTTTTTTTGAGCTTTCCCTCTCTTGCATTGTTGTTAAATATCCCTTGGTTGCCTTTTACGACACCCACGGGCAAGAGAGGGGGTGGTGAATTGTATTCTTAACGTCACCACATGGATTTCCCGACATCACTCTTTACTTTCTCGTGAATATCGTAAAAAACGGCTAAGCGCCAGAAGAATTAAACACCACTTTTCTGGGTATCTTGTAACTCCAAACTACCTGCCAAGTAAAGATATGACATCATATGCCTGATATGACATCATATCCCTTGGAGTGGATTTTGTCTAACAATGGACGTTAATATTAATACATAGTAAAATAAATTCCTTGGAGGAAAAAATGGAGTAAGAATAATACCATTCACCACCTCTCTCGTGCTTATGGGTGTTGTAAAAGACGGCTAAGGGATTAAATATGCATATAACATCTATGCAAGGGAAGGAAAATTCGAAACAAAACCCTATACCAACACGTCTAACCAGCCAACGTATAGTAGGTCAATTATCCTCCATCCTACCGTGGAGGAGGCTCAAGCTCAAGAGTGGAATGTATCTGAGCTGAAATGATGATAAATGATTAGAATAAATTCGCGCCATAATCCTAAATATTTTTTCATGTATTATTAAAGTTTGTGAGCACCAAACAACCTTTTTAATGAGTAGCTTAAAGTTTACTCCTAGTACGAAATCCAAGTCATCGATCATGAAGGTCTGTGTTCCAGATGCATCATATATCAAGTGACCGGGTTCAACATGACGCGAACAAATCGAAGGTTTATGTATACCAATATAAGATGTGATTTCTATGATTTAGTTTTGTAAATGTGTAAGGCTTTTTTATATTTGTTTCTCGGAAGTTTGCGAATTGTATGTGTATTTTCTACCTATCTAGAAGACATGGTGTGTTATATCTCAGCCCACCTTCAGGGGTAAAATAAATAACTCATTTATTAACCTCTCGTAGTCCAGTATTAGATATAAACCTCCTCACGATGGGGTTGATTAGAAATGAACGTGTGTACAAAGTACGCATAGCAGAAGTGAAACTTCTTTATCCTTTGTCCCTTTGTTCCTTTGTCCCCTTGTTCCTTTGTTTCTTTGTCTCTTTGTCCCTTATCCCTTTATCCCTTTATCCCCTTATCCACTTATCTCCTTATCCTTTTATCCCTTTATTTACTATATCAATATTAAAGGTCTTTTATGTCTTAAATAAACAGAATGACTTGGCAATATAGTCACTATAAGAAGGTGTTAGGTTAGCTAGTTACGTAATAACTTAAGAAGAAAGGTCCCTTAAGCAGGGACTGAATGAGTTAACTGACTTGGTATACCATGGATCTCTCAACGTTTTATGGTAGAAGAACTCAGTTGCGAGGCTTGGCTTTTTTTTACAATTTTTGTTTTTGATGGTATTATATTTATTATACTGGTAAAAAATTTATAGGTTTTTTATATGACTCGTAAATATTAAAATGCTTTTTCTCATATTATGATTAATAAATACGGATGAGTTGCTACACATGCTATAATGATGTACGGTAGGTTAAGTTTGGGCATAAATTTACACACCATTTTGTTTAAATCCAGATGAACTACTGAATTCAGAAATTCAGAGAATACCTACAGTAGGTCGAAAATTATATGTTTTGCTTACTGTTCACAAAATTGCGCTTGCCACTTTTTGTTCCTCTTATTTCGATTACACTGATGTTAGCAATTTAAATCACGCCGGTAATCAATAAGATATGCTTGAGCGGCTTTGAAAGTGTCCATTTAAGACTCATATTCAACCTTCATAAGGATGATCTCCATTTACAAGTTTGTGTTCAACTGTAATGGATGACAATTCCTTTTCTACTATTGCTATTTAATATATCCCTTAAACCTTCAGTGACATTATTCTCTATGAATACACAAACACGAAACATGTTGCGATCGGTGTGAAACCATTTCTGTTTGCATTTGAGTTACGGCGTGTTATGAACTCAGGTATTATTAGCGCGGTATTTGCAGAAGAGTAGCAAACAAGCGACTTGGGGCAGGCATGTGTGAACAATAACCTCATAGTGATTTGTCAAACTCTGAATTCTCCTTTAATATCTCAAAAGTACCGTATTATATTTAAAATTTTGTTTGTAACATATATGCAATTTTGCAACTTTTAACCTAATTGCAATTTCGTAATCTAAAAATGTTAATCCACAAAACCACAGCGGACTTAAATTTGTTGTTTTATCGTTTTTTGTAAAGTATGTATTCTACAAAATTATCTATTGTAAAATTGTAAAAATGCCGGCGTGAAATTGATGACAAGTTATCTCATCACGAAAACCCGCAAATAACGAAGGTAAAAAGTGATCATGCGGCAAAATATCGATATTTTTTTTCGATATATCAAACTCCTATATTGATAAGTATATTTAAATATAAAATATATCGATAAAGATATTTTTAAAAATATCAACAGCCCTACTACGAGGTAATGGTGAAAAATTTGGATAGTTTACACAATAAGATAATAGTAGGTATATCTTCAACCAATTAAAATTAAATTTTTAACCGACTTCAAAAAAGGTGGTTTCACAATTCGACCGTATACATGCTTTTTTTTTTTCATTTTTTTTGGGTGACGTGATCGGGGAATTAGTCCGTCACCCGCTGAGAGGCCGACCGCGTGAGAAAAGACCGACGTCGGTCGATGGGAGGGTACCCCGTCACCATAGGGGGTACCCCATAGGGGGTATTCCGTCGGGCCGACCACTGATGACAAGTAACCCTGCTCCGATGGTCGGCCCAACGACGAAGGCGACGTGCAGGTGGGGTGGGTTGCGGGTGTGCGTGCTTACGCCCCTCTGTCGCCCCGGACGGAGTGGTGCGGAGCGTGCCGACCGCCAAAAAAAAAAAAAGCTTTTTTATGTTTGATTGCGGATAACTTCGTTGTTTATGAACCGATTTTGATGATTCTTTTTTTTTGTTGGAAAGGATATAAATTCCCAAGTGGTCCCATGAGAATTTTATCGAAATCATTCAATCAATTTTTCAAAAATCAATTTTTGAAAAATCAATAAACACCTGAAAATTTTGTCTACATTATTGAAGGCGGTGTCTTGTTTTTTGCAAAAAGTAATTATAATATCGTTTATTTACCATATATAACCCTTTGAATGTAAATTAATCTAATAAACTATCACCAGATCTAAAGTGACTACTACTGAGAAAAAATGAATGAAAAAAATGAGACTCTGTGGGTTAACTTATTTTTTATTGGTTTTATGTAATATTGTATACGGCACGTTTATGATGCCTTCGGAATCATGAAATAATTATAATTCTCAAATATAATATAAAAGATTATATTTAAACCATATCTCAGAAACGTCACCCAATCACGACTTAACTACTAAATCAATCATTGGAGGGAAGGTACACGGGCTTTTTATCTACTTATACATAACAAAATCAGAATCATATGAAAATAAAAATTGTTTTCTAAAAGTGTAAATATATTTTAGATCTTATATTCGGATAGACAACTGTCAACAGTCAACTCCCGCGTGGAAAGAATAAACTTAGCAGAAACGATACGAGAAGCTTACCTTGAATATCGAATATAAAATCATGTCCAAATTCATAATGATATTGTTAGGATATTGTTTTAACCCGGCGTCATTGTGGCTACTGAATAGAACTTAGCCGTTGTGGACGGGTAAAATTTACCCATGTACATTATTGTATACTAAACTAATCTTACGTCAATACTAGTGTTGTAATAGCAGAAATAGGTAATAATACACATTACTCATAAAAAAAATAAGCATTTATTTATTACAAAATAAGCATATTACCATCAAACAAACAAAAAACAAAAATTATCCTTCTGAGATCAATGTTTTAGAATATAACTTAAAAATATCATCTATAAGAAACACTAATCTCCATTTAGGTACGTAGTATATATTTATTTTGACGAGTTAACAATAATTTCAGAATTTATATACTCTATCCTAGGTTTTTCTGTTATTATATTTTCTGACCTAGTGTGAACGTTGGTCTGAGGTGATAGCGAGGACCAGGAAAGACAATTCCACTAAATAGTGGAATTGTCTTTACTAATATAAAACTGCTGGTTACTGGTTGTAACAATTACTTCTTGTTCATCATCACTGCGTTCTTGTACTGTATCTCTGCCTTGACTTCGCTCCGAAACCTGGTCGATTCCTACTTCGTCGTCGGAGTTATACTGTTCATTGTCACTGATCTCAGCTTGTTCAAACAAGGCCAGAAGTCATATTTGTTCGTTTTCGTAAGACATAGTTCGTAAACTGTAAGAAAACTATGAAATTTACCTATAAACAATAAAGAACAACAAGCACACTTTATGTATAAATATTACGTGGCCATTGTGGCCGGGTAAAACTTACACGTGCGCTCTTTACAGAAGTATATATTCCGTCGTAGCCGCAGCGACACTAAAATGAGCAGATAATATGGTCAAAGCGATCATCTCCCGCAGCTATAGTAAATGACATTTATCGCGCGTTTTTTGTTTTAAAGTTACAACGGTTTTAAAATCTGTCGGGTATTAAATACCCAGCAACAATGACGCCGGGTTAAATTCGTATAGTATTAATATGTACATCTAAATATAATGAAAGCGGTACTCAAGTTCAATGTCGCTTATAAGCGTAGACAGCCTCTGAAATAGCGAGGAAAGATAATTAACCAGCTATTACGGAATTCATTTCGTATAATTAAATATTGAAAATTAAATTGCTAATGATAATTTGTTTCGTTATGGTTATGACACAAGATGGCTAATACTGATTAGATACGTTTATAATAAAAAGATAAATCTATACTAATATTATAAAGTTGAAGAGTTTGATTGTTTGTTTGTTTGTTTGAACGCGCAAATCTCAGGAACCGCTGGTCCGATTTGAAAAATTCTTTCAGCATTGGATAGCCCATTTATCGAGGAAGGCTATAGGTTATATTATATTTTCAAAAAAAATTATGATGTATCTATATCTATACTTCTATACTAATATATAAAGCTGAAGAGTTTGTTTGTTTGAACGCGTTAATCACAAGAACTAGTGGTCCGATTCAAAAGATTCATTCAGTGTTAGATAGCCCATTTATCTAGAAAGGCTATATATATATATATATATATATAGGCTATATATCATCACGCTAAGATCAATAGGAGCGGAGCACCAATAAAGTATGTTTCAAAATCGGGTTTTTTTTCTTACGAGAGCTACCGCTGCGTAAACGGCTAAAGTTTCGCAAAAATCATGTGTGACAGAATCGCATTATTAAAAATATTTTCACCTTCTATGTAAACAAAGTCTTAGGTTAAAGTTAGCGCTAGCCCAAAGTATATACATATACCACGCGCACGAAGTTGCGAGCAAAAGCTAGTCTAATATATTTAAACGTATATTTTTAAATTCAGAATCTTAGAAATCGCTACGACAATTTTCATGAAACCTGTTATAGAGCAGGCTTTAAGGGTGATGTATTGGGTTTTATTTATAGACATTTTCGTTTTGTTTATGTTTCAGGAAATGAACAAAATATAATTAGAATATGAAGGTAAATTTAGCCACTGCTGTCAAGAATAAAAATTGTTGGGAAATACAGACCGTTGAATCCTTGGTTTGCTTCTTTTATTTTTTTTCATAATGTCATTCTTATTTATTTACTAGCAACCCGCCCTCGCTTCGCTTCGGTTATAGGTTATAGTCGTTTTACCCGCGTAGTTCACGTTCCCGTGGGAATACCGGGATAAAATATAGCCTAGTTTACGCCCTGATATTATAGCTTTCCATTGGTGAAAGAATTTTTGAAATCGGTCCAGCCGTTTTGAAGATTACCCGGAACAAACAGACAGACAGACAAAAATTTTTTAATTGTTATTTTAGGCATAGGTGTCGTGCAAATAACCGTGTGAGAATGAAAAAAGCCTGTTATTTTGACATTACAACCAGACACTTCAATTTTATTTATTGGTATAGATTTAAATAATCACATATTATATTATATTCCTTCTCAATGATATTAAAAAAGTTTTGCGCTTATACAACTTAGTTGTAACAGCTGACATCGGCAAAAGTTAATTCACGAAAATATACTTTAGTAACTTTTATGATGTAAAAGTTAATAACACTTTTCTTTGCCGACAGGTGTCGCATAAATTCACTAACGGATTAGATATTTTAGGTCATACACACAGATGTACATATATGTATTGCTGTGTGGTAGCGCCTACGAATACTCCTCCTCCTTAGTCGTTCACTCCTGACGGAGTGGTCGTGGTTGATGATGGGTCATTATTGGATAGAGCAGCTCTCGCGATGCGCCTCCACTTGTTCCGGTCCTCAGCGTCTCGGGAACACTGGACTACGGAGGTTTGTGTCGCAGCTTTAATCAGATCCGTCCAACGTGCAGGTGATCGACCGCGTGACCGCTTGCCTTCTACATGTCCTTGGACAACCAGCCGTTCCATGGAATGTTCGTTCCGAACAATATGTCCAAAATATTTCAAGATTCGTGTTTGCACAGTCGACGATAATCTTTGTTGAATTTTTAGCTCAGTCAGAATTCAGACGTTGGTTCTAAACGCTGTCCAAGGAATCTGCAACAGTCGTCGCCAGCACCACATCTCGAGTGCATCGATTTTGCGTCGGTCTTTGAGGCGAACCGTCCACGCTTCTGCGCCATACAGAAATATCGGGAAGACCAAGCTTCTCATTAGGCGGACTTTTGTGGCTTTGGTGATACTGCGGTTGCACCATACTCTTTTCAGCCTATCAACAGCAGATCGTGTGATAGCGCATCTCCTTCGAATTTCCTCTTCACATCCTCCAGTCTTCGTGATAGTGGAACCGAGGTACACATATGATTGAACAACCTCACAGTTGCCAATTCTGGAAATGTCAGGATGGTTAAGTTCAACTCGGTCGACTATCATCATCTTAGTCTTGTCTCTATTGACCGCAAGACCGAAGGAGAGGCTTGTTTCTTCTAAGAGTGTAAGCAGGTGTTCCATGTCTTCTTTTGTTTGTGTGAGAAGAGTAGTGTCGTCAGCATACCTCAAGTTGCATATCTTCCGACCTCCCACTGAAATGCCTTTGTCCCACCGTTCCAGAATAATTCTCATGATACATTCTGTGTAAATGTTGAACAGAAGCGGAGAGAGTATACACCCCTGTCGGACACCAGCTTTTGTGTGAAAGCTTTCCGAGTCAACGTCGTCTATTCGAACAGTTGCAGTTCCGTCTTCGTAAAGTCTGCGTATGAGACGGACTAGATGAACAGGTACTCCCATTTGAAGGAGTACGTCCCATAACATATGCCATTTTACGGTATCAAAGGCCTTGCGTAAGTCTATAAAGC
Source organism: Lymantria dispar (assembly GCA_032191425.1). Taxonomy (NCBI): domain Eukaryota; kingdom Metazoa; phylum Arthropoda; class Insecta; order Lepidoptera; family Erebidae; genus Lymantria; species Lymantria dispar. The sequence continues at coordinate 20,016,630 of CM063452.1, read as the reverse complement.
AGATGTAGAGTGGAATGTTAAACTCTCTAGACTTTTCGATTATTTGTCGAAGAATTAGGATCTGCTCTCTTGTTCCCCGACCCTTGACAAATCCCGCTTGCTCAATAGCTATTTCGGGTTTCAGAAAAGCTTGCAGTCTGGTGTTGACAATATGAAGGAGCACTTTGCTGGCATGTGTAATTAACGCTATGAGCCTGTAGTTGCCGCACTTCTTCGTTGATCCCTTTTTGTGTAGTGGTATGAATACGGAGTGTGCCCAGTCTTGAGGCCACTTCTCTGTCTCCCAGACGCGATTGCAGATAACATGCATTATGTCAACTCCGTATTCCCCCATAGCTTTAATTATCTCTATTGGAATAGCGTCAGCTCCAATAGCTTTATCCTTCTTCAGGCGATCAGTAGCGGCCCGCACCTCACTCTTCAGGATTGATGGTTCCATAGCATCCCGTGACAAGGTGCCATCGGCATATGACGTTGCTAAGCTGCTATCGCTAAAAAGTTGTTCGCAATATTCTTTCCAAACGCCTACGATATCTCTGATCTCCGTCACAGTCACACCATTCGAATCCTCTATAGCCCAGGTTTTTGGTTTGAATTGACGGGTTATGGTTCGAATCTTCTTAAACAAGTCTTTAGTTTCGTGGCGTTCTGCGTTTTTTCCAACTCCATGCATATATTCTTGAGATGGTTATTAAGATCTCTGCGAGTAGACGATTGGATTTGTGCACCCATCGAATTCAGTTCCTGTACAGATGTTCCCCTAGCTTTCATTTCACGACGGTGTTCTACTTGACGCCAGGTGTTGTCTGACATCCAGTGTTGATGTTTAACTTTGGTCCGAGTAGGTTGTGACGAGCGTAAAGTGTTTTTTATATGTTCTTTTGCACACTGCCAGAGTGAGTTAGGATCGTCATCAAGGGCTTTTGACCTCCATGTGCTGTTGTCGACCGCTAATTGGTGCCTAAAAGCGGCATTATCTACCACTTCTAGCCTCTTGTTAGTTTTACGAGGTACAGAATTGCGTAATTTTAGTTTGAGGCTGCACACTAGCAGTTGGTGGTCAGATTGACAATCAGCCCCGGGCAATGCGTTCATGATTGAACTTCGCCATCTAGATCTTATAAGTATGTAGTCAATCTGATTTCGGTGTTTTCCATCAGGTGATGTCCAGGTGTATAGCCTTCTGTGGTGTTGCTGGAACACTGTATTCATAATGGTTAGGTTGTTGTCGGCTGCAAACTGGAGCAATCTCTCTCCTCGATCATTCCGTTGGCCGAGACCATAATTGCCTACAATATTCCGCAAGCCCACATCCATCCGCGCGTCATCCACTTTTGCATTGAAATCGCCAAGTATAATCAACAGTTCTCTGCGTGGTATTGTTGCTATTGAAGACTCAATGTCATTGTAGAAATTTTCTACGTCTTCATCTTTCGCCGCGCTAGTGGGGGCATATACCTGTATAACGTTCAGCGGGGTGGGAGACGCATCGAGCTTCATTGTAATAATTCTGTCGCTGACAGGGTTATAGCCTAAGACCGCCTCAGTCTATTGTTTGGGGATTGTAATGGCTACTCCAGCGTAACTACAGGAGTTGTTTCCGGAATAATATATGGTATGTTTTTCCAAGTCTTGGTGGCCACTAGTTTTCCAGTGAGTCTCGCTTAGACCAGTAATAGTGGTGTTGCATCGCTGAAGCTCATTATCCAAGATGTGTAGTTTACCCTCATTACGGAGTCCTCGTACGTTCCAAGTGCCTATACGGATGTTCTTGCGCAATTGGAATTTTTTCCTTCCAGTCGCGGTTCCAGGGAATGCCTGGTTGCCTACATTCCCTCGGCCGGTAGCCAATTTCACACTGTGAGTCCCGGAAAACCCAGAGCGCCGGTCGCTACGCGGATTGTCAGGCAAACGTACATTAATATTTTGTTGCATTTTCATCAATCAACTCTTGTGGGAATTAGTAATGTAGTAGTATCCTGTTGCTTTCTACATCGCGGTACTACAGACTCAGTGTCCGTAGAAATCTGTTGGTGAACCAATGTCGAACATATGGTTCATGTGCCTCACCCCAGTACTGATGGTTACCGCTGCCCTCCACCAGGATCCAGATACAATGCCCCTGTGGCTCGCCTCCTCCGCTGGTTAGACCGTACTGACAGCTGTTGTCTCCGCTCTACCCCACCGTTAAGGTCTTCACCCGTAACCCTGGGCACGGGCTCCGCGATATACCCCGCAGAACTGGGTCCCTGCTGAACTTTGCCATCTACACACTCCGGCGTACTGAAGTGCAAGATGCCCACCCCCACGACAAGGACGCGCCAGACAGGTATTGCTCAAGTGGAGAGCAGAGAAGGTGACTCTACTCTCCCAAGAGCCGGGTTAATGGACGTGTATGAACCCACGACCAAAGGCTACTACGAATACTAGCAACCTTCATATTTCTAGTGAGTGTAGTAAAAGATAACTAGGAACTTTAACACTACAAAACGAACATACACTCATTTGCAAAAAAAACGGGCACCTAAGCAATGAACCATTTCAAATGTTAATATTTCTTTGTTTGATAATTATAGGTAGTTTTATCCACACAATTTGCTAAATTAATAAGAAAATAATCGTTTTCATCAGTATTTCATAAAATTTAGATACAATTTATGGGAAATAATGCTAAACCTCGCTAGTAGTGTATATTCGCTAGTAGTGCATATGCTCATGAAGTAAAAATAAAAAAGTTTTTTTGTTTGTTTTTCTTTAATAAAGTAAAAGCAGATAAATGTTTAGTATCGAGTGTGATCCCCTCTAGCTAAAATCACAGCTTGAATTCGTCTGGGCATGCTAGCGAGTATATCCCGGATACTCGCTTGCGGAATACGTTCCCACTCCGCAGTAATCACATTCTTCAGCTCTCTGATGGTCTGCGGAGCCGGGTGTACTGATCTCACACGCCGTTTCAGAACGTCCCAGACATGCTCTATGGGATTGAGGTCGGGACTTCGAGCTGGCCAATCCAAACGACAAATGCCGACCTCTTGCACATACGCATTAACATCGCGGGATCGGTGGGCGCGAGCATTGTCGTCCATAAAAATCGAGTCTTCACCTAGAGCGGCCAATGCGGGTTGTGCATGAGAAATTAGAACTTCCGTTATGTATCGATGCCCAGTCAGTGAGCCGTTTTCAATGAAGACTAACTCTGTACGATCCATTGAATTTATTCCTGCCCAAAACATAACAGAGCCCCCACCATAAGGTGTGATTTCTTCGAAACATGCCTCTGCAAAGCGTTCTCCTTGTCTTCTTAGCACTCGCCGACGTCGATCTTCACCGAACAGAGATATCCTGGCTTCATCAGAGAACAAAACCCTATTCCAATCGTCTTCAGTCCATGATTCACAATTTCTAGCGAACCTAAGCCTGTGAACTCTGTGCTCACGGAGTAATTTGGGGCCGCGGGCCGGGCGGTGACTGCGTATATTGGCAGCGAGAAGCCTCCTCCTGACCGTCTATAGACTAATATGCACATTTCTTACTTCTTGGAGGTTGTTCTTAAGATCCACATACGAAGATTTGCGATTTCTCAATGCGCGACTCACAAGAAAACGATCATCCCGTGGTTGGGTCCATGGTTTTCTTCCAGAACCAGGCCTTCTCTCGACGGAACCAGTCTCCTGATATCGCTGCCAGGTCCTTTGGACTGTCGAGCGACTAACATTTAGCCTCCTAGCCACGAAACATTGGCTGCAACCCTCTTCAAGCAGCGCGATAATTTTGGTAGCTTTTACCACTTTATCTACCATTTTTGATACAGCCAAACAGCATTAAATAAAGCTTTGACAGTCAAGGATATGAAATTAATCGATAAAAATTGAATAAAAGTTATGAAAGTCGATGTTAACTTCTGGAACTTCGCGCCAAAAATGTAGGATAAAAAGGGGTTTTCTGTAAAAATGAACATCAAATGAAAAATTGAATTTAGAACGTACTTTTTTAAATACCACAGCATTTTTAAAACCGGCCAGTAACGTGTACAAACGATTGAAACCTTTTTGGTATTGTATCTTTTTAAATATGAATGAAAATCAAAACCGCCCGTTTTTTTTGCAAATGAGTTTATTAATCGACGATTGTAAATACTTGACGTGTCCCACGATTTTATTTTAGTTTAATCAATTCAATCCAATGTTTAAAATTGGTATATTTCAAAATATCATCATCTTCAAAAATGTAACAATGTATACATATTGGTACCCCATGACTATCAATTTAATTATTTTTTAGTTTTTATGGAAAACGCTAACGACTTTTCATTTTTATATACCCTAATGTCATACAGTTCTCGGCGCGCTTTAACCTTAACTTGGGTGGTGTACCGTTAACGATGTATCATTTTTAGCTACCCTAACGCCACACAGTCCTCAACACGATACGAAATCTGTACTTGGGTGAGAGTTTCAGATATTGATTTTGCATAGAGCACTGTATTCTACTTGTCAAGCCCTTTCATTTTTGAGACGCGGTTGCAGCCTTCTGCGAGGCAGTGATCTTGCAGAAGGAGGCGGCGAGTCGCGCGCGCGAGGAGCGCAGCCTTGACGAGGCGACCCGCCGCCGGCGACTGGGGCGGCGCAGGCGTGACTACCTGCGCGTCATGCCGCCCTAGCCGAGGCCGCGGGTGACGTGACCGTGGAGTTAGTCCGTCACCCGCCGAGAGGCCGACCGCGTGAGAAAAGACCGACGTCTTCCCCGACGGGGGGACGGGTATGCGTACTTACGCCCCTCTGTCGCCCCAGACGTAGTGGTGCAAGGAGTGCGCCGACCGCAGCCCACCCCAAAAAAAAGCCCTTTCATTTAATACCCATATTATGTATTGGGATTGAAAAAACATAGGTTATGCGCCATTTTATAGCAGCAGCATTTTGAATTTGTATAGTGCACTGTATTCTACTTGTCAAGCTTTTTCATTTGATATCCATATTGATGGGATTGAAAAAAAAAAATAGGCTATCCGCCATTTTATATTGGCGGCCATCTTGAATCAATAAATTTTAGTATACATAATTGTATTGTCACCAAAACCAAAGACTGGTATATGTCTTTGGTTCTGGTGACAATACAATATTAGATCAATCGGTTGTCAGGAAGAGGGTGAAATTTCAATTACTAAATTTGACACAAGAAAAAAAAACAAATAAAGTAAGCTAAATAAAACCGATTAAAAATAGACCGAATGCGTGAAGGATTAAATTATAGCCTATTTTACTCGCTAATAAGGTAGCTTCCTTTGGCGAAAGAAATTTTAATATCGGTCTATAACCCACCGTTTCTCTCGCGTAGTTTATGTTCCCGTAAGAATACCGAGATAAAATATAATCTATGTTACTCGCTGAACGTAGCTTTCCATTGGTGTATTTTTTTAGAATCGGTTAAATCCCCTACTATTTCCCTGTGTAGTCTCCGTTTCTGTGTGAAAACTGAGATTAAAATGGCATATATTTCTCGATAATAATGTAGTATTTCAATAATGAAAGTATTTAAATTGGCCATCACCCGCAATTTTACCCGCTTTTAGTTCAGTTTTCATTTCATTCTAAAATTTGTCTACATATGAAACTCGCTGATAATGTAGGTTTCCACTTGTAAATGATTTTTAAATCGGTCAACATTACACGATTTCACTCGCATAGTTTCCGTCCTCGCGAGAATATCGGGTTAAAATTTCTCTACATATGTTACTTGTTGATAATCTAGCACTCCATAACCTACAGTATTTCCACACTCATCGCCGTTGTGCTGCATACACGCTGGCGGCGAAGCATTAGCCTGTTTCACTGCTTCCCGTAGCTGCATGGCTGCCTGGTAGAATGCAGTGATAGTGTCCTAGTTCCTGACACTGTCAGGCATTGTTTCTGCAATAGTCAGATTTACATCGATGTATTGCGAGGCGTTCACGGCGCTATGGTCAGGCCAGGCAGACTTTGAGCGTATGCTGCAGTATATGCCGTGTCCTTATCGCGATTGTAATAATAACAAGAATATGTCCACTGTATCCTCACGGGAGAGTGCAGGTACTTGCCGTGACAACCATACGCGGACACAAACTGTACAAGCCAGAAAGACACAACTCCATCCACTCTACCAGCGCCGGCAGCAGGGTATTACATCCATATATAGAATCGAGGCCACTCCAGCCGGCCTACCCAACGGACAATGATATCGCAGCGAGCGTTGCCCCGTCAGGTGAACAACTCTCCTGCGAGCATCGTTGATATCAGCCGATAAAGTCCAATGATCATCTCTGCCTCCAAGTCTCACTTAGGAGTTCCAGCCAGGCACGGTGCCTCCATCGCTGTCGTGCGATATAGACTTTATCACCTTGGTTCAAACAAAAAGGGCCCTAAAACAGACGGTTAGGGACTCGGTCTATACGGATGTACCGTCTATTGACTGAACCCTTCCTGCATACAACTGTGAGCATGTAATGCTGGGTCCACCCACATTCGACTTAAGGCATGAAAAACTGAATACCGCGCCAATAAACCTTATGATTTATGCTCCCGGTTAGTAAGTAAAAATGCACCCGGAACAGTCGCCGGTCAAGCAGCAGACCCAGCAGACACGTCATCTAGGCTTAGATGCTGGTGGGGATCTAATTGATGGTGATTGAGGTGCCGGCAAGTGTTGAGCGATCCATCGAGTAAAGGACCTCCATCTTATTTAGGGTCACCCTAAGCCCCAACAACCTTCTCGGTGCCGAGAGTAGCCAGATGAGCTCTTCCAGTGTCCTACCCCGGGTTATGATGAGTGTGTCGGTGCCTTAACAAATTATACTCAGTCTGGGAGGGCAATTACCTCGCAACGCCCAGTCGTAGCCGATATTCCACATAGTCGGGCTTAAGACCGACCCTGTGGAACACCGGACAATATGGGCGTATGCATAAAATTCTACACCGTTCAAGTAGAGGACGCTGCACCCGTCCAAGTAGTCTGCCGTTAGTCGTCTCATTTACAGAGGCACCTGTGATGCCAGAGCGACTCCCTGAAGCAGCTGAATGGTAGACTATTGAATGTATGGGCAATCTCCAAAGATGGCCAACAGTACTTCTCCGCCGGTGAACAGCAAGGGTGCGGTCGTCGAATGCCCCCCCTGAAAATCGAACTGGCAGTCCGTGCGGCCATATCACTTACTACCAGGTGTGCTGTTTATTCGATTAATCAATAATAGCAATAATAAAAATTAACAGTATGGTTGAATTATAATAATAATAGGAATACCTTTCGTCAGTTGGTTATCGGGATGTCGACTAGTAGCGAGGTGAAGGGACCTGAAGGGATGGTACGCCAAGAGGACTATCAAAATTAAGATCCTGGTATTGATGGCCCTCTCAAGATACTGCATCTTGAGAATAAAAATACGTCGAGTTATAAGGTTTCAAGCCGCCGCGCCGGTTTGATGCGGTGGATAGCTGCCAAGAATGAGACCGTTGCATGTCACTGTAAGTGAAGAAAAAATCAAAATAATACTGATATGACTCGTAATTGAGGCGTGATTGTTGAAATAGCTATAACCTTATGCAGTGTATTTCGAAACAAAAAGTTATATCCAGGCCATTACTTAATCCTATTATATACAATTTTATAAACAAGAAGTAATTTAAATTATAATAGGAGTGCATTGAATTCATTGCCAGTTCTTCTGTGGAGGTCATACTCAGATTCGGTGATAGATTATAAAATAATTTATGATCTGGTATACAACTAACGATGTGTATCCTCACAGGTTATTATTTATAATAAATTAGCAGACCCGGCCACGTGTTGCTGTGGCTAATGTTTTTGTTATATTACATTTTATTGAACTATTTAAGTGGAACTGCAGAAGAACATCTGTCATGTAGGTCGGCATTTTTTTTCCAAATGGCATCTATGTAAAAAAGCAAGTTAAAATCGTATATGCCACATTTGTAGGTTTGACATAGCAGTGCCATCTACTAATTTATTACTCAATCCAGTCAACAGATATCGCCATCTGTTAAAATCGTTTGGAGTTAACAGATAATTGTGAATGTCAAATAATAGAAAAATAATTTGCAATAAAATAATATTGCGACTATAAATTAAGATTTAAGCTATCCTATCTTTCAAGCTGGATCAAACTGCACACGGTGTGCAAATTTGATTAAAATCAGTTAAGTAGTTTAGGAGTCCATCGCGGACAAACAACGTGACACGTAATTTATATATATTAAGATGATTAGATTTGATATAAATTGACATAAAATTTAATATTCGTTACGTTACGACTTAGGACCAACAAATAATAAATCCAATTGAAAGTATGTAGTCGTAACTACGCAATATTTAGAATGCTAACATAATTATATAGATTCGGGTTCAAACCGAAGCAACTTCCACTATTCCAGTCACGTATTGAAACTTATGAAGAAAGAATATTTTTTTTCGATGACAGCGAATCGAAGCTCTAGCTCCGATGTAACTGTGTCAAAATTTATTATTCTACATCTAACTTATACTGACATTATTATAGAATATTGTACGGTAATATTATTTACGTCAAAGCTAATAATATAAATGCGAATATGAAAGTAAAAAAAAATTATTCACATATTTTTTTTTTGTTTCTTAGGTTTTCTAATAGATGTTTACTATTCAAGCGATTGTCTTAAAATGTTGTGTATATATTTAAAATATACACAATGTTTAATATATTATGTTATCAGTGCTACAGAAAAGATGTTAGTATCCGTTACATTGAGGCAAAGTGCAGTTGCTGAGGGTTAGAACATTTATTGACATATTCTACATTGACGTGATAAAGCCGTGTACATATCAGACGTGGCAATGGCTCTCCACACGTTGGTCATACTGTAGTTATACTACAACTACGGTATGATCAAGGGTATGTAATATGTAATGGAAAACCATATTATCAACGAGTAACACATGCAGATTATTATTTATTCCAATATTGGAATATTCCCACAGGAACAAGAACTACATAAGATAAACACGTCCATTTATTTGTGTAATGATGCATTAATGATTGAAAGAAAATATCATGTGTAACAAGTTTTCTCTTAAAGATGAAAGCTCTAATCAATGACTAAAATATTTGCATTCGCTTTCAACTAATTCGAGCAAAGTATCATAGTACCAATAGCTATTACCAGCTTTCATTATTATGGTTTACATAACCATGAAAGTTCTTGTCCGCGAACGGCTTAAACGATGAAAGGATGTAAGGAACATAACTTTCCTCACTGCGGTTAACCTTGTCTTGCTATCCCTAAAAACCGATCAAAGAATCGCTTTAAAGAGCGGGAGCAGGCAGCAACGCTCTCCTGGGAAACTCCTACCAATTGAAATTATCAACCCGTGTAAGAAGGGCGGCGATTATGTCATTATTCACCGTTCATAGAGAGTTCATTTCTAGTAGTAGACGTCTATAGGACGAACGATGAATGAATGGAAGAGTAAATATCATCAAAGCAAGGGATGGAATACTAGAAAAAATATTTTACTTGAACTTGTGTCTCATTTGTGATACAAGTAAACCAATTTTTCTATTCTTGTGGAAGAGTTTCGCATCCATAATAAATTGGTAAAACATACATATATGGCATATAAATGAGATAGCAAAGAATCACAATCGAAACATCGACCAAGAATTTATAAATTTTCATACAACATGTTTGTAATGTTATAGATATTTTACCTTAAGCGTGCCTTGTAGGTGACAGATACAACCTGAATATTTGAATATTCTATATGTTTTTGTAGATGAATTAATAATTTTGCGTGAAACGTAAAAAAATAGGTTCTCTTTTTTTTAAACACACTTTGTATATCAGTGCGACTTGTTACGCTTTTATGTTTTGGCTACCACATCGGATATTTTGCTATCATTTATAACTTCTCTTATAAATCAGTGGGTGGCCTTAACTCTTCCTTATGAGTTTTATCTTATTTATTCATCTTTGTTCATATATGCTCCACTGTTGTGCTCCAGCCTTCTTCACAATAGAAAGGCGATTAACCAGACCATAGTCTGGACATACTCCACCTAATACGTCCGAGACAACAGAAGGGCAACGTTTGGTCCTATCGTATTAATTCCCCATCGCCCTTCAGTTAATCTATCAAGTTTGACCTCGTTAGCTAGCGCCACGGATTATCCTTTCAAATACTATGAGGTTTCCTTTCGAGTTTTTCTTCTCTTGCATAAATTTTACTTGCATATTATGTCCCTTAATCGTTTTTTATGACACCCAAGGGCAAGAAAGAGGGTGCTGAACTGGATACTTTTTCAGTCATCAAAAAGATCATTTAATATATTAAAAAGTCTAAAGCTTGCATGATTACAGGAAGGCTAAAATTAAATATCTTGCAGAACTACTGGAATAGCCAGTTATTTCATAAAATGTTATATTAAAATACTATCACAAAAATCGCATTAACAAAAAAGGTGAAACAGCTCCAAATGGCATTGGCCCTTCCACAGATTAAAGGGACCGATCGGATTTAGAATGAAAGCTGTACTAAGCCAAGATCATTCAGGTTGATAGAGCACGCTTGCTTATTCTGCGCACACTGATGTAACCTTAGGGGCTGGAACAGTGCCTGGATGTCCGATTACTTGAAAAAAATATGAAGATGTTTATAAAAATTCTGAAAAAGATCTAAATTAATTATTTGAAATAATTTTGAAAAGAAAAATTGTATTAATTGTACAATATTGTATAATTGTATTAGCTATGTGGTGATGAACTAAAAAGAAAATATGCCACCACCATAATATACTTACAAACTTGAAATAAAACCTTAGGTGAACTCGTATTTTTGAAGCCCTTCCTCTGCGCTTCTTCAGGACTTCTTGTTCCGCCGGGCCCTCGGCTGTGGCATCAGTTGCTCTTCTCCCATACGATAAGGAGCTGAATTTGCCGGTATTTGTATCTTGTGTTCTGATACCGATACTTAGCAAGAGATTCCAGGGCTTGACTGGAACCCTTTAGAGTACAGTACGTTCGTTTAACCTCCGCCGTTGGGTTGGATTTTATAGCCCTGCCTTGAGTTTACACACTCTAACAATGCTCCCATCAGCTATTCACCCTCGCCGAGTGGTCAAACTAAGAATTCAGAACGAGGGATTTTATTTGCAGTCCGAAGACCTCCGACCCCGAACTCAGAATATCACAAATTCAGGATTATGAGTCGCGGCAACAGGTTTTCCGCTCGTGAGAGCTGCTTGAGCAAGTACGTGCACAAGGTTGCGAGAAGAGTCTCTCTTCTGGATCCTGAAGAGTCTCTCTTCAGGATGCCGTTATACCACCACTGCGATTGCGGCAAAGACACGATGAAGCACGCGCTCGGGATCATCATGGTCGGGGCAGAGTAGCGCCGTGAACTCGTCCGCCATCATCGGTGACAACCTGACGCTGTTTTGTTCCCCGAGCGCTAAAGGGGACGGTAACCAAAAGGGTAATCCACCGGGCCGCTCAAGCAGGTCAAAAAATCGGTACCAGTGGTCGCCTCAATGGCTATGGAAAGGGAACCGGTTCGGTTATGGAGCCGCACGCCGACCATTCGCCATGGACAGATTGGGCGTAGTATGTCTACATAACAGGCTACCTTAAAAAAGGCGAACTCGTATAACTAGTACAATATTGATATCAAGAGTTTCTAACAACAGAACATCTAAAATAACGACAGTATAATAATGATTAATTATACTGTAAATTAAGTGGAATATTTATGGCCTTTTAAAGAGCACCAAGAAATCACTGAGTATTACAAATATATGTATATATTTTTTGTATATTATTTAACGAACACCAAAACACAAATTCATAAGAATGAGAGAATGAACAAAGCTTTTTTATTTCTTAAGGGACAAAAACGTGAGAGGCACGCATGTAATACGTTTTTCATGTAAACATTTTTTTGTCAAATTTAAATTCTCGTGCCGATTTTTGTCACAGGAATCTTGAGTGTGCATACAAGATTTCAACTTCCGTTCATTAAACACATATGTAACGAATACACAAATTGAAAATTTTATATTATGTATAAAAATTGTTTATTCATTTACGCTCGAGTGGTATTAGGGGTACAGAAACTGTAGTTTATTTCAAATGCCAAAATACTTTAGGATAGGAACTATTCCGCTGACGGGCTGGCCACGGAAGTCCAGGATTCGATACCAGTGGTCGGCCCAATGGCGAGAGGGAACCCTCCCGGTGAACCACCCCGGCTCTTTCATCGCCCCAGACGGAACGGACGTCATGCGTCCGCAGCATACCCGGTCGAAAAACAACAAAAAGTAGAATAACTATTCTGGAACTGCCAGCTATAATAAACTTAGCTTCGGGCAATCGATATGAAAAGGCAGCGTTCACTCCTTCGTAATAGATACTTGGAAGAAACACAACCCTCTTCTTAATCGCATAAAAAATATAAATAAGCAATTTTTATTCAAAATTACATTGTTACACAATTTATTACAACGGATATTACTCTTTAAAACAAGCAATAAAAACACATTCATTTACAATGTGTAGCACACATAGGCAATATATAAACGAGATTATACATATGTATATGCACAGGAAGTACAACGCACAACGCGTATAACCATAAGGATATGATGCATTATTCGAATGTCGTAACATTTTTTATATTACTTATGTCAAATGTTTTGGATATTTTAGCTTTGTTTTGGTATTAAGGATGATTTCATTATACATATTTAAAAGTACATATGTACTTGACGTTCGTGTTTCCATTAGTTAAGATGAATAGAAATTTCTTATTAATAAACTATAGTTTAAAACCCTTAAATTCTGGAATTGGTGTTTTAGTTATTGTAAATAGAGAGCCGTGTTAAAACTGATTTTTATAGGTATTATGAAATTAAGACTACGAGTATTTTTATGATATTTTAATAAAAAAAATACTAAAGAAATAAAAATTAATAATGAGTGACCTTCCCTTGCAGCGATTACGGTTTGTAATCATCTTGGCATACTTTTCACCAGGTTTTTGATGCTGTCCAGTGGGATGTATTCCCACTCAGCGGAGATCACACGTTTAAGCTCCCTGATGTTTTACGTAGGTGATTGGACAGATCGTATTCGCCTTTTTAGGAGGTTTCAAACGTGTTCAATAGGGTTAGGGTCGGGGCATTTAGTGAGCCATTTTCAATTAATACTATCTCCGTACGATAACAGGCAGTTACGGCCGATCAAAACATAACGGATCCTTCAACATAAGGGGTGATTTTTTTTAAAACACACTCCCTCATAGTATTCTCCTTCTTAATACTCGGCGACGTCGGTCCTCACTATGCAAACAAATTTGAGCTTCATCGGAGAAAAGTATGCTACTCCAATTATCTAGTGTGCAATTATCTAGGCAATTTGTAGCGAGCCTCAATCGAACAATCCGGTGCTCATAGAGTAACTTGGGGGCTCACGCTGATCGTCGATTGTGTATATTAGCTGCCAAAAGCCTCCTCCTTACTGTCCATAGGCTAACTTGTACTCCTTGTACTACTTCTTGTTTTTGAGTTCTATGTAACTGTATTTGCGGTTGCTCAGCGTATGAGTTACTAAAAAGCGGTCATCTCGTGGTTGTGTGCAACGCTTTCTTCCGGAACCGTGCTCTCTCTGAACAAAACCAGTCTCTTGGTATCGATACCAAGAAAGAAAGAAGACCTAGACTCGAGTCCAGGTGCTTTGGACGATCGGATGACTCACTTCACTCACTCACTGCCTCTGTGAGACTGTAACATTGGCTACACCCCTCTGCCAGCAGAGCTATAATTTTACCAGCTCTTATTGCTTTTTCTGTCACTATAATATACACAAATATATCTCTTTTCTATCACAATAAGATTAGATGTTAGATTATATGATAAACATAAATTATTCTACTAAAAATAACACGAAGTTAGGTTTAGTTGCCTGATAACCTTTTAAACGCAATCCCGCCAAAAGTAAGGAAAAAGTTACAAACTGAAAAAGGAATTATTATTTTTAAAAGTGAAACTTTCAAATATATAATAGAATCAATTTTATTCATACCCAGACTCTTTATTAAGTGCCAGTAACATAGTATGGCTACTAAAACCTCTTTAAAACTAAATTAATAAAATGTAGAAAAATTAAAACCGCCCGTTTTTTTTGCAAAGGAGTGACTATATTACATTGACTTCAATTTAATTAGTTGTAAATTAATGGAAGGTGACACATTTTATTTTTAATCTGTGACCATACAGGGTAGGCATTTAGCATTGAGTATAAATTTCAGTTGATAAATCATGCATATATATTATATTTGCGTGAAAGAATGATCTTTCAGACATGGGTCTGTGATGAGGATTAAATTTGCGTTTATTTTTTCCACGGAGTGTGACAGCCCATTAACCGCTACATAGTAAACCCATTATGCACTAGCAGCGGTTGTGTGCATATTTTAATTCTTCAAATAGAACTTTCTATAATTATTTATCAAGCTAAACTTTTCTCAATGCCATATTTCATATGTATCGTAACATATATTATTGTATTGTAACAGATTTTTAATCCCTGATGCAAAAAGAGGGGTATTATAAGTTTGACGTCGATGTATGTCTGGCTGCGTGTGCGTGTGCGTGTGCGTGTGCGTATGCGTGTGGGCATGTAGGCGCGTGGGCGCGTGGGCTCGTGGGCGCGTGGGCGCGTGGGCGCGTGGGCGCGTGGGCGCGTGTGCCGCGTGTGCGCGTGTGCGCGTGTACGCGTGTGCGCGTGTGCGCGTGTGCGCGTGTGCGCGTGTGCGTGTGTGCGTGTGCGCGTGCGTGCGCGATCGCGCGAGCGCGTGTGCGCACGTGCGCTCGTGAGCGCGTAAGCGCGTAAGCGCGTGTGCGCGTGGGTGGGTACGTGCGTGCGTGCGTGCGTGTGTATGTGTGTGCGCGTGCGCGCGCCTATCTGTGGCATCGTAGCTCTCAAACGGATGGACTGATTTTGAAGCGGGTTTTTCATTTGAAAGCCAATTTCTTAGCTACGTTTGATTAATATCGGTTCAGTAGTATAAGAATATGAGCTTTTTTTTAAAATTATGTAATGGCGTATGATTTTTTTTTTTTATTGGCAACGGTGGCAAACGAGCAAGCAGCACACCTGATGGTAAGTGAAACTGCTGCCCATGGACCTTTACTCGATGAAGTGCTTCACGCGTATAATTGTTAAATAACAATAAATTGATAATTCCTGTTGCACAGAACGTAATACTTTTTAGGGTGCCGTACCCAAAGGGTAAAAACGGGACCCTATTACTGAGACTTCACTGTCTGTCCATCAGTCCGTCTGTCACCAGGCTTTATCTCAAGAGCAGTGATAGCTAGACAGTTGAAATTTTCACAGATGATGTATGTCTATTGCCACTATAACAACAAATACTAAAAATAAAATAAATATTTAAGGTGGGCTCCCATACAACAAACTTGATTTTTTTACCGTTTCTTGCTCGATACTAATAACGGTGACAGGTGTCTACCTGTAAACTTAGGTGTGTACCTAAAATAAAAAATTAAGGCGGCTGCCATACAATAAAAGAGGTTTTCGCCGTTTTTTATAGATACGGAACCCTTCGTGCGCGACTTCGACTCGCACTTATTTTTATTATTTTAGTGTGTAGGTTATTCAAAATCTTCAATTTTACTTATTCATTTTCATAATCTTTATTCATTCATCACCATTTTAGCTGCCACTATTGGGCTCGGGCCTCATTCACAATGGAAAGGATATTCATGTACTATACCGCGCTGGTCAGACGTGTTGGCATAGGCTTTATATCGAATTTTTCTTCTCATGTACAAATCTTATTTGAATATCATATCCCTTGGTTGTCCATTACGACACCCATGGGTAGGGGAGAGGGGGTGGTGAATTGTATTCTTACTTCGTCACCATACGGCAAATGTAGTAAAATTAAAAGTAGAAAAAAAACCTCGGAGGTGTATACAATAAATTACGTAGTGTAAAACGAAGGCAGCAAGGGTGACGGCCAAGATAATGAAAACACACTTTACACTTTACAATATATAATTTACAGCGGTTACAATACGAATGAATTAAAATATTCAAGATGGCGGTATTTATAGATACACGAGGCGTGAGCTAATATTAAATACACAAACTTAATAGATGATATTAAATGTAAAATATCTTAATTATTCTAATAGTTATTTACATGTAAATATTATACAGGTTTATGTAACATTAAAGATTTACGCCGGAAGTTAACATGCAGAGATCAGTATGATGAAATCATAAATCAGTGAAATAAGAATCTAATAACTTAATCATTATATTATACATAATAAATCAAAATGATCTTAGGATTGATTAACAGAATGTAAGAGAGTGCAGAGGTTTATAACAATATGCAGTATTTATTTAGTCGCATCGGACACTGAATAAGCGGAAGGCGCCCATTGTATGAGAATTATACCAACTTACGGACACATTAATTAACCATTCACCCAATTACAAAATTACCAGTTAAATTATAAAACTATAATCAAGCCTTATCAACAACTAACATGCAACCAAACTAGCCGTACACGCGAGGCCGGAAGCAGTATTTGATAACAGTAGATAATGTTGAAAGTATAACGTGAAAGATCGTCCTCTCGTCTCACATATAAACCTAATGTACAGGGCAAGAACCTCCTCATCCATGGCACTGGCTAGATGTCTACTACTACCAAAAGGTATTTTTATTTCTTTCGAGTTGTCCTTCTTATACGCCCTCCAGTTGCCTCGTAAATCATCTATTAGAAGGTGAAAATATAATCCACTACTCCCTAACTTGCTCGGCATCATCTCATATCAGCCCATACACGTCCCACTCTTGGGCTCAGGCCTCCTCTACTATGGGAGGGAAATTGACCTATTATACTTCGCTGGTCAGACGTGTTGCTATAGGGTTTCGTTTCGAGTTTCCCGATCTCTTGCATAGATATTATACGCATATTATATCCCTTAGTCGTCTTTTACGAAATCCACGGGCAGGAGAGGGAGTAGTGTAGTATTCTTAGTCCGTCACCACACGGATGTACTTGCTCATGGGTACCGTAAAAGATACAACAACTATACAGGCGAAGGAAAACCAGAAATAAAATCCTAAAGTTACCCGTCTAAACAGCGTAGTAGGTGAATTTCTTTCCAATTTTAGAGAAGGCTCGAGTCCAACAGTGGGATGTATTGATCTGGGATGATTTATTGTGTTTTAAACACCATAGTGATATTTTTAAACTGAATATAAAAAATATATGGTACTAGCTGGCCCAACAGACGTTGTTCTATTAAAAAAACCGCAACCTATCAGGTCCAATTGTGAATCTAAACCATTCTCAAATCCCCTTCAACAAACACAAAAAATTTCATCAACATCGGTCTAGCCGTTTAGTAGGAGTTCAGTGACATACACACGTACACAAGAAATATATATATATATATATATATATATATATATATATATATATATATATATATATATATATATATAAAGATGTTACACATCTGCTTATGTCTTTAGCGACTAATACGCTAGCCTTGAAGACTTAGTGTTCTAAATTCGGCAGAATAATTTTAATTTCAAAATTTACCGAGCAGAATAATTGAGGACAGGTTGAAGAATAAAGATTAATTATAAACATGACAGTGATAAATGATGAAGCATCACTTTAATTAAATGCCGGTGATCAAATTATTCTTAGCGCCATCAAATCCCGGACGGAGATTCAATTCATAAAAATATTTTGGCATTGGCTTGCAAATTTTTACCTTGTGTAATACAAATTTTCCTAATTACCTTTTATATATTAAAGTGATAATTTATTGTTATAAGTGTGTCTAAGTCGTAATTTATGTAACTTTGTAATTATAACTTTAACAATATTACGGAATTGCAAGACTCAAATATTTGATACTAACCTCTGCCTACGGCTTTGCCCGTGTAAAATGTAACTTTGCCAAGGTGAAATTTAATTTAAATTTCAACGAATTATGTTTGAGTAAAGAAAAAGTAAAATTGATCTATTATTCTAAAGGATTACCGGGATAAAGAGTATTTTCTGTTGTATCCAGGGAATCATCTATCTGTGTGCTAATTTACATCCAAATTTGATTAACGGTTTACGTTTGATTGAGTAGCAAACACTCAAATATCATCACACATTTTATTTATGTATATAAAAGGAGAAGCTGACTGACATATCAACGCAGGGTCTAAACTATAAGAGTTAGAAACTTGAAATTTTGCACAGGAGTTCCTTCAATAACGTAGGGAAGCACTAAGAAACGATTTTTTAAAAATTCATCCCCTAAGGGGGTCAAACGGGAGTACAAAATTAGTATGAAACTTTGCCGTTTTTGAGGTTATTCAAATGAAATTCAATATGAAGGTTCTTCATTAAAAATCATGAAACACGTGTAAAATATTTTTTCGAAAATCGTCCCTTAAGGGAATAAAAGGGAGGTCCAAAGTTAGTATGTAGGTTCTCTGATTTTTAAAGTTATTTCAATGAAATATTGTTATTTGGGTTACAAGTTCGTAATAATTTTTATTGCCGATATCCCTTTTTGTGAATTAAATCCTCAATGGGGTAAAAGAGGGGTGCAAATTTAGTAGGTATAAAAATGTTTCGTATTTACCTACATTATTTCAATGAAATTTTGTATTTATGTTATTAGTTCCTAATAATTATTATTGGCGATATCCTACTCAGAGTTTAAAGTAGGGGGACGGGACCAACATAGTCGACATGTGGGCAACCCGAAGGCAGGCAGACATTGTTTCAATTATTAAAAATTTCGCTGCGATTATCGAATTGAAATTCTTTATTCTTCCATATATTTAGATACCACCTTTAATATTTTAATTTTTTTTTCTCCGTCTGTTTGTCTGTTTATCTGTTTATACGGGGCTAATTAAACGGTTTTGGAGCTATTCGACCGATTTGAATGAAATTACATCCCCAGTCAACATTTAAGATACTTTTAATCACAGTAAATTAAAGAGCTCCCGTAGGATAGTTAAAAAAACTATAGTACCTTACAAAGCTTAGTGCACAACTTATTTCAATGAAAATCGATACAAAAATACTCATTATAAAAGATAATTATTCTGAAAATCAACCGTCAGAGGATATATTAGTTTCACAGTTTTTAGAATTAATAGAAAAAGAAGGTCGTGCAGGATCATTCGAACATCCCTTTTTTGACCCCAGGCAGCAAATTATGTTGTCGTGGTATCGACCTTGCACGTTCAGGCTCTCTACGGGTGGAGGACTAATCCCCGATTCAGCCATCCGTGTCTTTGACTAGGTTGGTCTTTTTTTGCTATTGTTAGCAAATGAGCAGACAGCACACCTAATGGTAAATGATACTACTTATGGCCTTTTGCCCGGTTGTTGCCTACCGTGCAGAAACAGAAGCAGCATCAGAAGCATCACCAGAACCCACCACAGGCAAACACCCTCAGAATGTTGGGCTACCGGCTCTCTCGCTTCGGGTGAACCGGCCCGCGAGGTTAGATGGACGATTGTCGAAGGTATGATTCTATTACGTAAAGATAGTAAAGTTCAAGTACTCGGGCTAGCCACCACCCGACGCCACAGCGGTGGAACGAGTCACCTTGGAAGATTTTCTTCCTGACTCACTCCGCCGAGTTCTTTCGCGAGATAACTGCCAAGCAGAAGCTGGCGCTGACGGCAGGGATGCTTGCGATGAATTCACGGCGCTGCTCTACGCAGGAAATACAAACCTCATAAATATGTCTACAGCAGACATACTAGCTGGAGTCACAATTATGGAAGGGCTTCATGTATTGCCACCTTTAAGTCCTACCGGAGTGTTCTGGCTAAAGCACACACTAACTCGGTCGACATGGTGCGGTATCCGTGTGCAGCTCTAAACACCATGGCTTTCTGTGAGGGCCAGAAGAAAGTTTTAAGACATGTTAAAAATGTTTCCGTAATAGCTATGGTTTCCTTAGAAAACAAAATCGAATAAAAGCATACTTTTACATCTGTTTGTTCCAGTAAATGATTGATTTTTAAGTAATTTGTAAGCAATATTTCAGCAATTGCATGCACCTCCGTATGCAGAGTAATACAATTCACCATTCCCTTCTTTGACCATGGATTTTGTAAAAAACCTTAAGGGGTTATAATACAAATAAGATTTATGAAAGAGAAAAGAAATTCAAAATAAAATTATATTACGAACCGGTCTGACTAGCGTAGTATAATAGGTGAATTTGTCCCCTATTTTCGAGGCTAAAATCCAAGATTAAGATCAGAATTATTTGATTATAACTAGATTCAAAAGTGTAAATTAATGTAAATGATGTTATACATTTGAGTTTATGAATGATTTTTTTATGAATAATTTGCAAGAGAGGGTGGTTACCCTCTGAATGCTGCAATGCATGATAATTTTGAAAGAAAAGGAATGAAAATTAATGAAAAGAACACGACAGTTATGGTATTTGAAAGGCAAGAGAGTATAACAGAGTGCAAGATACGTACAGAAGAAGGATTGCCTCTTCATTCATTAGAACTAGTACAAGAATTTATATATCAGGAATCCACATTTGGGAGAGATAGATGTGTAAGGGAAATATAGTGAATGGTGCTTTACGCATCTTTGTGGCCAGCCGGAGCCTGTTTAAGAAGGATCGCCTGGTCGGGTATAGAGGAATGCATGTACCAAGCCTAATGTATGAAAGTGGAAGCTAGGTGTGGCAGAAGAAGCACGAAAGTAGAATAAATGCTGTGAAAATGAGAGCGCTGAGGAGCATATGTGAAATTGAGTGATAGAATTAAGAACAGAGTGATTAGAGAACGTTGTGGTATGAATGTAGATGTAGTGACAAGGATTTAGAAAGGTATGTTGATTCGATCATGTAGAGAAAATAAATGACAAGAGACTAACAAGGATTATTTATAGGGCGAATATGAACGGAAGGCTTGGAAGGGGAAGACGAAGGCGAACGTTCCACGATCAAATCAGGGAGGTTCTTAAGAAAGGTGAGGATAGAAGTACCGAAGAACATGCATGAGGAGATTAATGAATATGGAAGAGGTGAAAGTGATATGTCAAGATTGTAGCAAGTGGGAAGAAGTGGTCTCTGCCTATCCCCGTGGGAATGAGGCGCGCGTATATATATGTATGTATATATTTTATTTAGAATTAAGCTCTATAACATTAAACGGGGAAAATATTTCTCAGTCGTGTGTGTTATTTAAAGATTTTTATATACATAAGTATTGAGTACCAAATTTATAAAAAACTATTAAAATTTTAAGTAGCATGTAAAATTTTAAGTGCTACTTAAAGTTTCAAGCTTAAGAATTTAAGTTATTTGCAGTCGTGACAAAAGAAGGAAAAGGGTTGAATAATTGTTTACTTCACTTACACAAAGTTAACCCTTCTTTATTTACATGACACTTAATAAAATTAATGCAAACAATAATACCCAGATTCATTTTCCTTATATTTTATGGTGACATAAAACAATGTAAATAAAAAGGTAGTATAAGATAATAAGTATTTTATTTTATAATATTTTTTCACTTTTTAACAAGCTTTTATTAGTTTCACCTGTATGTATGTATGTATCTATGTATGTAACGTCATTTTGCCCCACGTTGAACGAACAAATTTCATTTAAACTTTGTACACTCATTAAATGCTTATTGTCATAAGCATTTAACGAGATAACATGTCATAAGCATTTAACGAACGATGCAATAATTCGATCAAGATATCCGCCGAATATCCTGATTAGGTTCGACATGATTTAGAAATTTCTAATTGTATCCTTTGCATCTCTGCAAGAGAGATAGAGCCAGTGTTCACACACTGGCTACGAATGCGCAAAATTCTAAATTTCTATGATTCAGGCTGTCAGGCCTATCAGCTTAGCACAATGTAACAAAACTATCTTAAGGTAGCTGCTATAAACTATTAGTAACTACTTGACTTGTAACTTGTAAGCATGTTTTTTTTTAACTATAATTTATGTTATTATTTGTGCGGATGTCGCAAAAAAGATCTAAAATCGGTCTGATTTACTTAATAAAATGTCATTAATACTGGAGAAAAATAACAAGCCCAGTAACGTACGTCTGATATTAGGTAATTTTTCGTTCCATTTAAAAAAGGTTCGTGCTTAGTAAATAAAAAATTCTGTGTTGAATGTCGTACTTTGAATTTCCAAACAAAAAGAGTTACTGAGGCGCTTCAGGCTTGTTTCGTGTCTGAATATATTTTATTTTAGTTGTACGTTCTCAAAATCTGAGATATGATGATTTGTTTCCAAGCGATGTGTTTAAGATGGATGAAATCGCACCTTAATAAAATACAAAGAAAATTCACGTACAAATGTAATTTAGTTTGTCAGCCTGCCCTGAATATGTCAAACTGAAATCTTTTCCAACTAGCAATCTCGATATTATACGGTCTCACGGCGCAGGTATGTTAATTCTCAACTTTATGTATTTTATGTGAATGTAAATGCAGTTTTGTGTAGTTTTTTTACACGTTGGTTTAATAAATATATACAGCACCAATGTATTAGCCGAACACTCAAGTGATTAACAACAATCAACAATGTGATCAACAATCATCAAATTAAATTATTCAATTTAATTTGATGATTGTTTTCTACAGAAGATAATCCCTTAATTGGTGATGACCAGTTGTACTTTTGATCCGTCACCAAACGATGTTCAGAATTTATTTATTATTGTACAAGAAGATTTTCGTGCAGTGAGGGAGTAAGAACACAATTCACCACCCTTCTTGCCCAGGGGTATCTTAAAAGGCGAGTAAGGGTTATCTTGTATAATAACTATAAATAATAACTATGCTATCGAAATGAAACCCTCTACGAACCCGCCTGACCAGCGTGTTATAGTAGGTTAATTGTCCTCCCATTGTGGAGGAGGCTCGAACCCAGTACTAGATTGTATATGAGTTGTGATGATAATGATGTACAACAAACAATGAGAGCCTTAGTAGAACGAGAATGTCCAAAATATCTTAAAGCTAACACATATATTCATTTATACATTCCCTAACATATATACCTACTCTATGGTTAAGAATTCAATATCCTGGCCTCCTATTTGTCCGTGGTAATCATAAATCTGGCTAAGACAGCGACAGAGTAGTTGGCAGCAGGGTCTATTGAAGAACCCTGATTACCAAACTATACAAAAGCATTTCGATAATGTCATTATCCGCCTTTCGAATGAAGGCCTATATCCAATAGAGGAAATCGACAGCCGGTGACTCGGGCGCGGCCGGCGCAGGCGCAAATACCTGCGTCTGATGCCGCCCTAGCCGAGGCCGCGGGTGACCGGACCGGGATTTTAGTCCGTCACCCGCAGAGAGGCTAACCACGTGAGGGCGTCCAACATTCCTTTCGTCGCCCTGGACGGAATAGGCCGTATGTGCGCTGATCATAGCCCACCCAAAAAAGGGGACATCGGCAAGTTATAAAATGGATTACGTTAATACAGAAATGGATATGTTAGATGGCTTAGCAAACCGATAATTATTGTGTGAAGTTGCTTGACATATTGATGTAATATAGGACTAGTAGTCTATTAGGTGGACTTGAGATGCAGTAAGACTTAGAGATCTAGTTAAATGGTATATGTATTTATAGTAATTATTATAGCTCACTCTTTGATCTCATATCAACAGGTGTGATCAGAGTGGTATGGTAGGTTAATTTCACTCCTATTGCGAAGTAGGCTCAAGTCAGATAGTGGAACGTATATGAGGGACAATAACCACGATGATATCTCTTTGATAGGCATAAGTCCAAGAGTAAAAGATAAAGAGTTGCTGAGGATATATTTACCTAAGGTTTTTGTGTAATTACAATAAAGCGAACGTGTTCAACACGGAGAAATCTTGTTTAGCGCAAATTTAATTCTAGTGCTAACCACAAAAAATGTGATGTCCACAAACTAAACGATGCAGTACGGTCCCAGCCCGGTGAATTGACGTCATCGTAAATGTGACGTCGTCGCATACTTGTGGAATAGCCTATGTCGAATAACGACCGTCAGAAGGCTGATTAGTCGATAAATGAATAGATGTATTTCTATATGAATATTTGTTATTAATTAATAACTATGTTTTTGAAATAATAACTATATAACAATGTTTATTCATAAATTAAGTAGCCGCTACTACCACAGCCTTTTTCGTGAGAGCTTTTTAAAAATTTATTATGAAGTAATTTATCTTATCTTTGAATTCAGTAAAATTTTTGTGCTAAACTTATGTAAAGAATGTTATAAATGCTGAAAAAGTATTCATATTGCAGCGAGAAAAGAAAAATAAAGTTACAAAACAATGCTTTATTCATGGTAAACTAAGTCTTCCATTTATTTTTCCATATAATTCGGTTGTTATTGAAGTAAGATTTAAGGCATAATTTGAACAAATTGTGCTTGGCCTCTGAGTAATTATTGATACAGTACTGAATAATAATATAGCACTTATCCGTTTCAGTATCACATCCATTTAAGTAGCCATACTCGGTATCGAGGTGGTGATTCGATGAGTCACGATGCCGCCTAGAGTAGCCCCATATAAAAAGAACGGTTTGATGATCATAGACCCTGCACCCTAGCAATCACCGCTCATTCGGTTCCACTCGGTCGGGAACTAGATAAAGTATTTGGGTTTAATATTCGACGGGCGATGGATATTTTAGGAGCATTTTTATCAAATTACTCCCCGGCTCGTTAAGGCGGTGTTAAATGTGGACGTCTGAACGGGAGGCTGGTTCGATCAATGGCCCGGTACGGTACACCTGTGCGAGCAAATTTTGACCACTTATATTAATTATTTTAATTAACTTTCTTCTTGCACTCGTAGAAAGCCATGGTGTTCAGAAATACACGCGGATACCGCGCCATATCCCACAATTGTGGTCTCAGCTAGGACACAGCAGACATACTTATGAGGTCTGTGTTGCCTGAGTAGAGCAGTGCCGTGAATTTATCGCAAGCATCACTGGCGAAGCTGCCGACCATTACTTAGATCATAGTCGAGAGGTCAGGAACTGGTATGAGGTCGCCATAACTCAGCGGTGCCAGTCAGGAAGAAAACCTTCCAAGCTCACTCGCTCCACCGCTGTGGCGTCGGATGGTGGCTAGCCCGAGTGCTTGCGCTTTACTATCTTTACGTGATAGAATCATACTTTCGTCAATCGTCCATCTAATGTTGCGGGCTGGTCCAAAGCGAAAGAGCCGGAAGCCCAAATATCTAAGAGTGTTTTTGCCTGTGGTGAGTTTTGGTGATGCCTTTATTATAACCAAACCTCATTGGACGCATGTACACTCCCTTCACGGTAGGCAGCGATCTGGCAAAACTTCATGAGTAGTATCACTTACCATTAGGTGTGCTGTTTGTCTGCTCGTTTGCCAACAACAGTAATAAAAAACCAACCTAATCAAAGACACGGATGACTGAAACGGGGATTAGTCCTCCACTCGCAGAGAGACTGACCGCACGAGGTTGATACCACGACATTATAGTTTGTTGCCTGGCGTCAAAAAAGGGGTTTTCGAGGGACCCTGTACGACCTTCTTTTTCTATTCATTATACAAACTGAATTTTGCGCTACACCCTTCACTAAGGAACTTCAGAAAAATATAAGTGACGGACACAAATTATACCCAGTCTCAGAGCAACAATTTGTCTATCACACAAAAGATTGTCCACCGTTGGAATTGAACCCATGACATTGGCATGGTAGGTTGGTATCTTAACCACTGTTATCAGTGCAGTTAATTAATCATTGGCGTTACATGAATTTATTACTTGTGTATTAGACTGAAAAATATCAAAGCATAATTCATTCCCTGTATTACACCTTTGAAAAAGAAAATATCCTGAGAGTTGATTTTCAGAATAATTTTCTTTTATAATGTCAGTATCATATCAGTCTTTTTGTATCGATTTTCATTGAAGTAAGTTGTGCACTAAGCTGTGTAAGTTACTATAGTTTTTTAACTATTCCACGGGAGCTCTTTTTATTTTCTGTGATTAAATGTATCCTAAACATGACCAGGGATGTAAGGACCATCATGCAAAATTTCATTTAAATCGGTCAAATAGCTTCGAAATCCGTTTAATTAGCCCGTACCAATAGATAATCGAAACGACGTCTGCCTGCCTTCGGGTTACCTACGTGTCGACTACGTATGTCCCGTCCCCTTACTTTAAACGCCGAGTACTCTGGTATCGCCAATAATACGGTAACTCTGGTATCGCCAATAATAATTATTAGGAACTAATAACATAAATACAAAAGTTCATTGAAATAATGTAGGTAAATACGAAAAACTTGTATACCTACTGAATTTGCACCCCTCTTTTACCCCCTTGGGGATTGAATTAACAAAAAGGGATCTCGCCAATAATCATTATTACGAATTTGTAACCCAAATACAACATTTCATTAAATAACTTTAAAAATCAGAGAACTTTCATACTAAGTTGGGACTTCCTTTTTATTCCCTTAAGGAATGATGTAAAAAATATTTTACACCTGTTTCATGATTTTCAATGAAGAACCTTTGTACTAAATTTCATTTGAATAACTTAAAAAACGGCAAAGTTTCATACAAATTTTGCACCCCCTTAGTTTGACTGCTTTGGGGATGAATTTTCAAAAATCCTTTCTTAGTGCTCCCCTACGTTATAAAAGGAACCCCTGTGCAAAGTTTGA
Organism: Lymantria dispar; assembly: GCA_032191425.1. Classification (NCBI taxonomy): domain Eukaryota; kingdom Metazoa; phylum Arthropoda; class Insecta; order Lepidoptera; family Erebidae; genus Lymantria; species Lymantria dispar. The sequence continues at coordinate 19,989,807 of CM063452.1, read as the reverse complement.
GGTTTCTAACCGTTATAGTTTAGGCCCTGCGTTGATATGTCAATCAGCTTCTCTTTTTATATATATATATATAGATTAGCAACCCGCCCTCGCTTCGCTTCGGTTTCAGTCGCCTTACCCGCATAGTTCCCGTGGGAATACCGGTATAAAATATGGCTTACGTTACTCCCTGATATTATAGCCTTCCATTGGTGAAAGAATTTTTGAAATCGTTTCTGTGGTTTAAGTGTGAAAGCGTAACAAACACACTTTCGCATTTATAATATTAGTAATGATCGCCAACATTATTTTTTGATATGCAGGCTATATAACTCATTTATTTAATCTAGCTTATATATTTTTTTTTAAGATTATTGAGCTCAAATAAACATAAAACGTTTTCAAACATATTATAATAATATAAATTATTTAAATAATACTTGACAGAAGCGGTGATGATTTTATATCCCACTTATATTGTACCGATCCAATGCCGATGGTTACGTAACCCGCGTTTCGAATTCCCTCACGCGAGACCGTCTCCACTTGCTCCGTTATTGAAAAATTCCACATAAACTTATTGCGTACAAGATCTGTTTACAATATAATCGAAGAATTGTCCCTGTAATATTTACCAATCTATCCACCTTCAAATATACTCTACATTTGGAATAATTCAATTTATCGATTTTTATGGACCTTGGTGGCCAGACCGATAGGTAAGAGAGCCCGCAGACATACAATTGCAAGTTGGGCGACTATCGCACGACTAAATTGCGTACTTTTATAATTTAGTTGACCAACTTTATTTTATTGGTTACAAGCCGCAGACTTAATCGATTTAGTCGGTGCCAGTATTGTCAGCGCGGTGCGCGTGCGTGAAAATGCGGAAAAACCTTTTAATTGCTCTATTAATAAAAAGAAGACGAAAATAAAAGAGAATATTTTGGGCGCATCCCATATTAAGTAACAGATTACAATATGGGAAGCATCATACATTGCATTCTAAACTCAGATATTACCCTGATAAATTGTTTCAAGTCTTTTTTGTACAACGCTGGCCTTTTTTGAACTTTCTCTATGAGCTCTTCTACTTTTTCGTTTGCAACAAGTGATCGGGAGACAGACATCGTACCTGTTGACGAAGATGCGAACGTGGGGAAATCACGCGCACGCGTGTGGTCATCTTGCATCTTGCCGTGCAACTGTCCAACAAATTTGGATAGTGTGCGAACTTGCATAGGATAACCGTGCTAACAAGCAGTTGACCGATAGTTGGACAGCTTTTTAATTGTGCGTAATCGGAAGGGAATCTTGATTCTGACACAATCAGTGTCCAATTAATTAGTTGGACGATTTAGTTAGAGAAGATGTGCGGGCTAGCATAAGTAACTACACCTGATACACCTATTTGCGATTTAATCGGCCAACTTACAATTGTATGTCTGCGGGCGCTCTAACAGTTTCGGGTACCGTCCCCGACAACGCCTCGGCAACACGCTGTTGCTCAACGTCGTTCTTACACGGTCAGCTTCCTTGCAGGTGGCGAACTAATCCCCGGTCCATTCAACCGCGAGAATGAGTCAACCATGCCTATTCTTCTATTGTCATAAGTGATTATTAAATAACTAAAACAAATTTGTTTATATTTCAAATAATATAAAATTAAAAACTAATTTATAGTGATACCTATAGCAAGTTAATTTTGCACCCATTTGCGGTATGCTGACTAGCAATAGGAGGCAATGTGTGTCACCGAACTCCTCTTAAACGGCTGGACCGATGTTGACGAATTTTTTTGTTTATGTTCAAGGGGATTCCAGAATGGTTTAGATTCATAATTGGCCCCGGTAGATGACGCTACGATCGATTTCAAGAAGAATTCCTTTTACTATTTTTTTAGATTTAAACAGAATAACGTCTGTTGGGTTAGATAATGTATATATGATATATACATATATATATATATATATATATATATATATATATATATATATATGATATTTGTGGTTCATCATGAAAGATTATTAGTATTGTTAGTAGATATATGTATATAAATGCATAGAAAGAGGGGTATTGCTGAAGGATTTATAAGGTTTATTTGATTTTTATGTTGGACTCTTTATAAAGCTTTACAAATTTATTAAATTAATGTCTGCCTTCACCAACGGTGCTTAAATTTTAAGTAACACAACAATTTTGTGTTCAATGACACATAATATCAATCAATCATCAATGTTATGCGTCATATGGATTACCCCATATATAAAAATCACATTACTGCTCATTGAAGTGGAGCAGTGACGCAGCGTTTCGCGATAGTATTTACGAGGCTATCTTATTTGACCTACTCTATCGCCTCCCTTCCACGTAATCACAACATTTGAAAAGAAGGCAACTGTGTTCCACGAGTATTGCTTCTAGATATTTCTACAATTAATCAGAGTAACCTTGTGTTTTCATTTAAAAAATACATTTAGATCATGTGATCATCATGATCATCAATCATCTCGACTTGATATAGGGTTTTGCTTCAAATTTTTCTTCTCTTGCATAGATGTTATATGTGTATTATATCCCTTGGTCGTCTTTTACGACATACACAGGGAATGGCGGTGATGATGATTTTTACTCATACATAATAATAAATCGTTACTGTAATAATAAGCTGGAATAAAAGGTTCGAACTGGCGCTGTATACAGGGTGTATCAGGTTATAGAGCATCTGTTCGAGTATGTTGTAGTGTACCGGCCATAGATCGTAATTAAAATGTATATTACAGAAAAAACAGTATAACATAAAAGTTATAGTAATTTCAAAAATATGTGTCAAACAGTCTACGCCTTAAATGTTACGCATGGATAGACAGGATACATGTAGGCATGTAAAACTTCGACAGTATAATTTCATTCATATATACCTAGAATTACGCAAACGCTTCAATGGGACTGTAGGTACAAACGTGACTCGGCGACGATAATCGGCCGATCAGCTGATTTAAAGCGAAGTTCGTTTTGCTTATGCGACCGTAATCATTGATTTTTACAATTTCTATTGAACATTTAACAAAGTACGATTATGTTGCAGATTAAGTATCACTGACTTTATACATTTCAATCAGATTTAAACGAAAAAACAATGACAAAATTGAAAACTTTACATGTCTCTAATTCATTAACGAATCGATATTTTTCCTTCAAATTTTTTTATGGGTTTTTACCACCATTGCCTACCCCCCGTTTGACCAGTTGTCCCATAACCTGATACATCCTGTATATTAAAAAACTGTTTAATTTGTCAAGTGAACTATTTTTCTCTATAGAACGGGTTAAATTTAACTTCATATTCTAATTATGTTTTTTATATTGCCATAAAATACTGATAAAGGTGAACGCACACTTATCCAAGCCGAACGAGTCGAACGGATCGAATGTTAGAATTTTGTATAGAAATCATCTTCCAGATTCGGACGATTCGACGCAGGCAAGTGTGCGAGGTTTCATGAGATTTCATATACAGAATTCTAAAATTCGTTTTGTTCGACTCGTTCGACGCGTTCGGCGCAGATAAGTGTGCGTTCACCTTATAACGAAATTTTCTATAACAAAACCTAATTAGATCGATTTATCGCCTCCAAAACTATACTTAATTTTATGGAAGTCGCATACTAAATTACATGGAAATTGTTGGAGAACTGTTTCCGAGATTCTAAATATATAGAAATAAACAAGAAAACTCGTTTAAAAATATTAAAATATTTGTGTTCGATATATATATGTGTTCGGTACCAAACATTTTTATTATAATTAATAAATTAATACAATGTAGGGTAGTTCATTATTTTTTGGTTGGCCGTTGGCTCGGAGCCCGCCGAGACTTACGTTGGAAGTAACAGTCGCGTACGCATGTGTTTTTTGTGATTGCTACGCCTTTTGTTAATTAAAGCCGTGAAATCTTAGTATTTGTAATATCGCGCGCCACCTTTTGTTTTGTGTGCCATTAATGTACGAGAGTTGATTAGAACTATATATTTGTGAACATTTAAGTAGTACGTGCAAGTAGCAAGCCCGAGGATTTGAGTTGTACGAGGCCGCTGTCGTCACCGCGCCTTTGGATACACAGCTAAGTGACCCCTCAGTTAGGTTCTATTTGTCTGGCCAGACCGAACACTGCGTCCCAGTTCCTGACGCTGACGAGCATCTCCCTGGCGATGGTCGGCAGCGCCAGGTCGGCACCGATAATCGCGACGAGTTCACGGCACTCCCCCTCCCACGCAGCACACTCCTCGTGCGTGTGCTGCGCCGTGTCCTCGTCGCAACTGCAGTGGTGGCAGGACGGTGTGCTCTCCCTCCTGACAATCTTGTGCAGGTACTTCCCAAAACACCCGTGCCCCGTAAGCACCTGCACCAGTCGGAAGGAAAGCACCCCGTGCGTCCGCTCCAACCACTCCATCAGCACCGGCCGGAAGGCCTCGACGATCCTGACACCGTACCGAGGACTCTCCAGCCGGACTGCCCAACGGGCAATGACTCCTCGGCGGGCGTCGACCCGCCAGGCGGTGATCTCCTGCAGCGAGACCACTGCCGCGGGCGCGCGTCTCCGACACCCGCCGATAAATGTCGGCGAGCATCTCCGCCTCTAGGTCCCACGGGAGAGTTCCGGCCAGGAGGCACGCTGCCTCCGTCGCCACCGTGCGGTAACCGCGTATGGCCCTGACCGCCATGACCCTCTGTGGTCGCCTCAAGAGGGCCCTCAGCCGGACGGTCAGGGACCCCGCCCACACCGGTGCGCCTCAATACCTGCCTAGTTTTCTTTACAAAAAGTAATGATATCCCGCCAAAAACATAAATGTAAAAAAGGAGAGCAAAGTTCAATACAAAAATTATGCTTGGCTGTGGGCTTCGCCGCAAAAAGAATGGAGATCTAAATGAGTGCCAAGTTCTATGCAAAATCTAAATATGTTTTTATAGGAACAAAATAGCATTATGAACAAGTATTAAATAAACTCTATTTCTTTGCTTTATTGGATACCTATAACAATTGCTGTTAATTTAAAAAAATGTGAGATCTTAAAATAGGTTAGATTTACATATATGTTTTTGGTGGGATTTATTTTATTTTGTTTTTAGTATTTGTTGTTGTAGCGGCAACAAAAATACATAATTTGTAAAAAATTCAACCGTTTAGCTATCGCGGTTCTTGAGATACAGCCTGGTGACAGATAGACGGACGGACAGACCGTGTCTTAGTAATAGGGTCCCGTTTTTACCCTTTGGGTACGGAACCCTGAAAATGTATGTTTCATTTAAAATATTTAAAGTGGCGTTCCTATTCTGGGCAAGACAGTCTGGCGAGTACCTACGCTAGTACTATATAATAATTATTATTATATTAATGAAGTAATATTTACCTATGTACGTACTTACTATTAAGATATCAGATACAAGTAGCAAATGCTCTTAATGTATCCTAGGCCGCTTTTTGTACTCTTCGCACAGTTGAAATAGCCTAACCGTCGGTGGTAACACCAGCAAGAACTAGAAAGCAAGAACTTAGATGTATTCTAGTTCTTGCTCTAAGCCACCAGCGTCAGTGTTGTCTGGATAGAGGCTTTGTTTTGCTACCTTTCGAGGTCGACATTAAAGACAGACTAATAAAAACTACCATATGACTCTAGTCTTATATAATATCTTGCACAAAAAATTTAGAACAAGTATATATATATATATATATATATATATATATATATATATACTGGCTGACCCAACAGACGTTATTCTGTTCAAATAAAATAAAAGGAATTCTCCTTGAAATCGACAGCAGCGACACCTACTGATGCCAATTGTAAATCTAAACCATTCTCAAATCTCCTTAACCACAGAAAAAATTTCATCAACATCGGTCCAGCCGTTTAGGAGGAGTTCAGTGACAAACACATGTTGAAAATTGGTTGCAAAATCTATCAAAAAAGAGGGTTGGATACAAGTGAAGAAAATTTAAATTCTTGGTTTAAAGGGATCGAGCAATATGGACAGATACCTGCATCATATCGGTAGAAGAAAACGGCATATCTGCCAAAGGTATAATAATTCTTCACAACATACGAGAAAAGGTTTTTAAACAAGGACTAAAAGTTGCACAAAAGCAGATCTTAAATAAAGATAAATTTTAAACTATGTAATTATAAACATGTTGATTTTTAGATATGTTACAGTGTTACAGTTACAATAAAAGCTGTCGAACAAGAACACAAATACTCACATACATGCATTATATAATCTCTTTATGAAATGCTTTATTTTATTTATTATGATTTTTCTCTATAATCCAGTTATTCGAACATTTCAATAATTCGATACCCTCTGGTTTTTAAATACCGGACTAGTTAGATTGTACTGTATATATATATATATATATATATATATATATATATATATATATATATATATCTTCTCGACTTTTTTAGTGATAAGGATTTAATATATGTTCAGAGATTAGAAATTCCTTTGTGTAATACGAACAATTTTCCCAATTTTTATGTTGTTAATAATATATATTAGCTGAACCACGAAATTTCGTTTGTGTCACATAAAAAGAAGAGAGAGCTAGGAGAGAGTGTGGGTACCTACAAGTCTCAGCACAGACAACGGAAGCTATCTAAAGGAATCAATTTTCTCTATTTTTGCGAAACATTCTAATATAATTGTAAAATAATCCTAAATGTTATAATTTAAAATATTAAATAGCAACACTTATTTAGCAACATTTACGATTACAATGGTTATCATAGAAATATTGAAAATGTCAATGGTTACAATAACAACGGTTACTACAACGACGGTTATAATGGCAATGGCTACCAAGGCAAGGCATCATTTGTTGTGATAAATAAAAAATGTAGCAGCCACGAGAACTGCCGACAAAAGTGAAAGCTTAAAACTATGAACAGTTGTTATTTTTGGATGGTTAAATTAGTTGTTTGATCTCAAATGAAAGTTTTTAAATTTAACCTTACTTTTATCTGATTTTGAGAACTAAAGCCACAAATATAGTAAGATTGATATAGCTACAAATATATGTAGTATCAGCCTTAACACGTTACGTGATCATGTCGATGACGATTTACACGAATTTACTCCTAATACAAGCCTGCCTACTTTTGCTACAAAACTGCAATCAAATAATAAACAAATCAATGAATTTTGAAACTCTATCATCATATGTAAGTGCCGCAATCTTTCAAAATTTATTAAAATAATAAAACAAAAAAACTATTTCAATAATGCACAGTATATACACATTGAACTTTTCACTAAATTCATCCAATTTCACTTACATAGTACAATACATCAACAGTATAGCTACAGATATAAAGCTATAGGCATGTCGGTGCAGCGTACGCAACGCGAGATTTCACCCATACAAAAAGTGTCTCAGGCGCACAGCATACTGCGCGTGCGCCTGTCATGAGCATGTCGGTGATGTGACCCATAATATTTTTCCCTACGAAAAACTGGCTAAAGAAGTTTTCATTTCAAAAAACATTTTTAACAGATTTTCATATAATTGTTCATAGTACGCGTCTAAGTTGCGAAACGATTACCTATGCAAAATTCGAAGTAAATCGGACTTAAAATTTTGGAGATTTCGTTATGCGTCAGTCAGTGAGTGGTCAGAGAGAGTCAGTAAACATATCAGTGTTGGAAACCTCCAGCTGAGGTTATATGGAAAGATAAAACACTCCCTGGACTAATGGCACCACAAGCTGCCACCATTGTAACTCCTGTTAATCAGCATCCTTAATCAAGTTCTACTGCTGGGGTCGAGCCTGCACTGAAATCATTTTGCAAATTGCTCTACTATACCGTTTTGATCAGACGGGTGGATATAGTTACGATACTATGAGTGTGTGGTAAGATATGGGGCAGTGAATAGTATTCTTAGTTTATCACTACACGGTTTTATATTCAAGGTTTACAACCTTAAAAAGGCAGGGAAATGCATTAAATTGTTTTGGGACCCTTAACAAATTTAATTAAAATATAAAAACAGGTAGATATGGAAAATTCCACGTCTTTCCTATGCAAAGTCGGAGACACGAAGCAGAATTTCAATGACATTCAGACGAATCTAGATCTAAACTCGTCTTGAAGAGAAACAAGCTGTAAGATGACATAGAATCATTTTTAGGGTTCCGTACCTAAAGGGTAAAAACGGGACCCTATTACTAAGACTTCGCTGTCTGTCCGTCCGTCTGTCTGTCATCAGGCTGTATCTCAAGAACCGCAATAGCTAGACAGTTGAAATTTTTACAAATTATGTACTTCTGTTGCTGCTATAATAACAAATACTAAAAACAAAATAAAATACATATTTAAGGGGGGCTCTCATACAACAAACGTGATTTTTTCCCTTTTTTGCTCGATATCGATAACGGCAACATGTAGGCACTTGAAATATAGGAATTGAAATATATTTATGTACCTATTGTTGTTTACCTAGTCAATGAACGGAACCCTTCAGGCGCGAGTCCGACTCAGACTTGGCCGATTTTTAAGAATTTTATGGTTTCGAACACTTTTCAGCGGCAGGTTAGAAAAATATTTCAAATATTAATGTAATCATAATCATCATCATTTCAGCTCCTATACGTTCCACTGTAGGGCTCGGCCCTCCTCCACAGTAGGACGGAAATTGACCTTACTATACCATGCTGCTCAGACATGTTGGTATAGTATAGGGTTTATTTCGAGTTTTTCTTCTCTTTCATTCATGTTATATGGGTATTATATCCCTTAGTCGTCTTTTACAACATCCACGGGCAAGATAGGGAGTGATGAATTATCCTCTTACTCCGTCACCACACGGAATGTAATATAACATCAGAAATCATGATACTTGTTCATTTATTGCGAGTATCACTCAAGGAATATAAGTAAAAAATATCACTTCAAGAGATATAAAAAGTTAAAATAAAACTATTTGTTCAATGAATAGTGAGTTGCCTGCAGCATTTATTTTATTACCGTCATCATCGTCTTCTCATCTTATCTTATATCTTTATATATATATATATATATCTATCTATATATATATATATATATATATATATCTTTTTATATATATATATATATATATATATATATATATATATATATATATATATATTAGGGTGCTTCATTTTTGGGCATTTATTTTGGTTATTATTGAAAAAAATAGGTTTTTCTCGTTAATTTTAAGGTTTAAGTTTCTTTAACAGCTAAGCTATGAGAGCTACGAAAAAATATTTTAATACAAAATTGTCGGGCATAAACCCCCCTACAAATTTGTCATTTACATTTTCTTTCTATCTTCACTAGTTTAGCATATAAACGCGATTTACTGCTATTTTTATAAAAATTCAGCTTAAATGATATTTTTCGTCGAACTCGTTGGAGTTACAAACTCGACGCAATGGACTTTTTTGTAGGATATTATACCTATAACAAGAATCCATGAGTCAAAAATCCCAAGAAAATTTTTTTCTGGGTGAGCGGAAGGAAAAACATGAAAAATCATTTTTTAATGTTATTCTAATGGATAAAATTCAAAATTCTCTAGCAATGGGTTAAAATTCGAATTCAGGGCTCGCAATATGCTCAAAAAATTTGTTTTTCTATACATTACAAGATTTTCAGCCGGGACTTGAAGAAAAAAAGACGGGAGAAGGAAAACTCGAAATAAAACCCTATACCAACACGTCTGACCAGCGTGGTATAGTAGGTCAATTACCCTTCCATTATAGAGGAGGCCCGAACCCAACAGTGGGACGTATATGGGCTGAGATGATGATGATGATGATGATATATATTCAGGATCTCGGAAACGGCACCAACGATTTTGATGAAACTTGGCATACTAGAGGTTTCGAGGCCAAAAAATCGATCTAGCTAGGTTTTACTTATAGAAAATGTTGTTTTGTCAGTGTTTTTAGCAAAACAATATAATGACATTAAATTTTAAAAGAATATGAATTCCAATTTTGCCGTCAACGTCATGAGTTACGATAGCTCAGTTGAGAAGTAGTGCAGTTTCCTTTTAGTATTGTTTTGGCATTCAAACGGCGTCGGATCGAATCTCGGTGTTATTACTATTCTCTTTTTGTGTATTTTTATATTTTGTTTTCATTATTTAATTTTTATTTTTATTAATATATATCTAAATAAATTCGACAAAAATACAACTAAAATAAAATACAACAATATTCAGAGCGAAGCTCGGTCAACCAGATATTTACAATTACTTGAAGTCAACGCAATATACAAAATCCTCATCCATCATACATATTGCAACAGTAATTGGTAAGGGTTTTATGACCGACCAAGCGTAAGGATTCCTATAGCTGACGTTACAGAACATTTATGTTTTAAACGTCCTTCCTAATATTATAAATGCGATAGTAAGTTCGTTTGTTTGTTACGTTTTCAGGCTTAAACGACCGAACCGATATCAAAAATTCTTTCACCAATAGAAAGCTGTAATATCAGGCGGTGACATAGGCTACATTTTATCCCGGTATTCCCACGGGAACGGGAATTACGTGGATAAGGTGATGAAACCGAAGAGAAGCGAAGGCGGGTTGCTAGCAATAGATAATAATGAAAATTTTGAATAACCCCGACACAAACTAAAATAATTTAAAAAAATAATACGTTCTCTTCAACAGGAATTATCAATTAATTGCCATTTAATAATTATACTGGCACGCGTGAAGCACTTAATCAAGTAATACCATAATACATCATTTTGGAAAAGCACCTACTGTTGGACCGGTATTAACCAAATATAGCTAACAACCACCGCAAGGAAACTGACTTTCCAATGAAAACCGCATCGGAATCCGTCCATCTGTATTAGAGCTAAGTTGCCACAGACAGACACATACACACACAGACAGACAGACATTGACGTCAAACTTAAACACCACTCTTTTTGCGTTGGGGGTTAAAAATCGATAAGAATATGATTACATTTGTAATCTAATAAAAATACCGCAACATGTTTATCATAATGGTATATTGAGGACAAGATATTAACAATATCAGAAACGCCGTTCTATCCTAACCAGAACTACTCTACTCCGCTATAATATCAATTTTATGCCAATAAACTAATATATGTTTTTGATAAATTGGTATAAATCATCATTCACAAAAGAATAAATAAAATGTAAATAGATTATAAAAGATCTTTCCAACACAATCTGTTGGTCTGCAAATAGTTGCAAACAGAATTGAAGTTATTGTGTAGATATCCTTTCAATTGCTGAAAGCATTTTGTCGATTCACGGTTTTATTTATAACAAGCTCAAAGAAAGTGGATATTGACACTTATTTGTCAAGATATAAGGTCTTTTTATTTACTCTGCTTTGTAAAGAAGCCAGCGAACGCTACGATGAAGCAAGTGATACTTCGCTGGAGCAATTTCTGTTATGACTCAATTATTTTTTTTCTCTGTTTCTTACGCTAAAGTATCAAGTGGTAAGCATAGCATTTACATATTACTTTTTCATTTTTCAACCCTAAACGGTCTTAAAGCTTGTGTTTGAGACTATTTGTAAGGTTTTTAATTTAGTTTACTGTCATCATCATCATCATTTCAGCCTATTGCCGTCCACTGCTGGACGTAGGCCTCCCTCATATTGCGCCACAATGTGCGGTCCTGTGCCGCCTGCATCCAACGACGCCCAGCAACTTTCACTAGGTCGTCGGTCCACCTAGTGGGGGGGCGTCCTACACTGCGTCGTCCGATGCGTGGTCGCCACTCGAGAACCTTTCTTCCCCAGCGGTTGTCGGTTCGTCGAGCGATGTGGCCTGCCCATTGCCACTTCAGCGTGCTAATTCTTCGTGCTATGTCGGTTACACCCGTTCTTCTGCGGATTTCTGTATTCCGGATTCTATCTCGCAGAGAAATCCCGAGCATAGCCCGTTCCATAGCACGCTGAGCGACTTTGAGCCTTGATATGAGGCCTACATTTAGGGACCACGTTTCCGTGCCGTAAGTCATCACTGGTAACACACACTGGTCGTAGACCTGTGTTTTCAGACACTGAGGTATGTTGGACGAGAAGATCCTCTTAAGTTTCCCGAACGCTGCCCAACCGAGTTGGATTCGTCGGCTGATCTCTTTCTCGAAATTGGATCTACCTAACTGGACTGTTTGTCCTAGGTAAACATAGTGATTGACAACTTCGAGAATCGCATTGCCAACTAGGACCGGTACAGGAATGACATGGGTATTTGACATGACTTTCGTCTTGTCCATGTTCATTCGTAGACCCACTAGTTGGGATACCCTGCTGAGATCATTGAGCATAGTGCCAAGGTCCTCCATGGATTCTGCCATAACGACGATATCGTCTGCGAATCGAAGGTGAGTGATGTATTCGCCGTTAATGTTGATGCCGAGTCCAGTCCAGTCTAAGAGCTTGAAGACATCTTCCAGTGCAGTGGTGAACAGTTTCGGAGAGATGACATCTCCCTGTCTCACGCCTTTCTGCAACTGGATCGGTTTCGTACTCTTATCCCGGATACGGACTGACATTGTGGCGTTCCTATACAAACACTTCAGCACTTCGATATAGCGATGGTCGATTTGGCACCGCTGAAGGGACTGCAGCACCGCCCAAGTTTCGACTGAATCAAAGGCTTTCTCATAGTCCACAAACGCTAAGCACAGGGGCCGATTATACTCCTCGGTCTTTCGTATAATCTGCCGAAGCGTGAGGATATGGTCTATGGTGCTATAGCCTTTTCGGAAGCCGGCTTGTTCGGGCGGCTGGAAGTCATCGAGCTTGCGCGTGAGTCGATTGGTAATGACCCTCGAAAACAACTTATAAACATGGCTCAGGAGTGAGATGGGTCTGTAGTTCTTTAAAAGAGCTTTGTCACCCTTCTTGAAGAACAGCACCACCACACTCCTGGTCCACGACTCTGGAACGTCGCCCCCGAGGATAACGGAATTAAATAGCTTCTGAAGGGCTATTAATACCGGCTTGCCGCCCGCCTTCAAAAGCTCTGCCGTAATTCCGTCATCTCCCGGTGCCTTACCGTTACGTAGTTGTTTGAGAGCCATTCTGATCTCGTACAAGCTGATGTCCGGGATTTCTTCGGTATAGTGCCGAGTTAGCTTGGATCTGGGATCTTGGACCAAGCCGACAACAGGATTTCGGGATGATTTGTATAACTGTCCATAGAACCTTTCGACCTCTCCCAAGATCTCACTTTGGGATGAAATGACAGTGCCGTCATCGGTCTTCAGCTTAGTCATTTGGCTTTTCCCAATAGACAGATCTTGTGCGAACACTTTCGAGCCACGATTCCGCTCTATCGCTTCTTTAATACGGAACGTATTAAATCGGCGAATATCGCGACGCACAGACCTGGAGATCTGTCTATTTAGCTGCCTATGTTTGGACCAATCGGCTGCAGACTGCACCGTCATCTCTTTTCTCCGCTCCATGAGCTCGAGAGTCTGGTCAGAAAGTTTTTTAGGTCTATTAACGCGGTGAGCCTTGAAAAATTTCGACCCAACCGCGTGGACAGTTTCCACGAACCTGTTGTTCATATCGTTCGGAGATTCGCACTCGTCCAGACATTGGAAGCGATTATGTAGTTCGAGTTGAAAGTTTTCGAGGTTCTGGTATTGGACAGATGTAGGTCGGAGTGTAGACTTCATCAAGCGTGACCGCTCGACTTTTGTATGGATATTCAATGTGCCTCGTACCATCCGGTGATCGCTCCCAGTTTTAATTCTGCTGATCACTGAGACATCATTGAATATCTGTCGTTTGTCTGACAAGATGAAGTCTATCTCATTTTTTGTTGAACCATCGGGGCTAATCCAGGTCCATTTCCTTTGTGGCTGCTTCCTGAAGAAAGAATTCATCATAAAGAGGCTTTCCTTCTCCAGAAAATCAGCCAGTTTCTGGCCCCTCTGGTTTCTCTGTCCATATCCATGTTTCCCCACTCTCAACTCATCATCACTCCCTTTACCTATTTTCGCGTTAAAGTCTCCCATAACCACCGTGAAGTGGGTTTTGGACGCGTGTATGGCTTTCGAGATGTCCTCGTAAAATGCCTCCACTTCGTCGTCGGAGTATGTCGAGGTCGGTGCGTATACCTGTATAACCTTCAGCGAATACCTCTTGGTAATTCTGAGTATAAGGTACGCTACCCTTGTCGACACACTCTCGATCCTCTCCACGTTGTCTATGAGAGACTTACGAACGATAAACCCTATACCACCTTGGGACGGGTGATCGCCCTCCCGGTAGAAGAGCAAGTTTCCAGACTGGAGGATTATCGTGCCCTCGCCCTCTCTTCGCACTTCTGATAATCCTACAATGTCCCAGCGGATTTTGCTCAATTCCTCTTCCAGCTCGATGACCCTCTCGTCAGTCCTGAGTGTCCGAATGTTGTGTGTTACCAGGGCCAAGGGTCGTTTTTGTTGGTAGCCGGATCGCTGCCGGAGATTCCTCGCACCCCCCGCTCCACCACTACTGGGCCCGCCACCAAAATGAGCCCGTAGGGTACCGGAGCCGCCGTGACTGGGGGCCATTTTTTTGTTGTACGCCATTTTTAAAAAAGGGGATATTGCCGTAATCGCCACGCTTGGCAGGCGGGTTGGCGATCGCAGTATGGATGTTTTACGTTTCCCAGGAGAGAGCTGCTGCCCACTCTCCTGGTGAACCCTCAGCCGATTTTTACGACTCCCACGGGCAAGTAAGGGGTGGCGACACATGTATTCTCAAACCGTCGCCACACGGCCAAGTTTACTGTATTTAGTTTTATTTGTAACTTTTTAAGAGAGACGGATACAGATATACAAACTACAAAGAAATAAATGTCAGTGTTATTAAATATAGGGCCACAAACTTAATGTTAGGTCATATAAATCTAACTGATGAACTTGAGCCTTCACCACAGTAGGAGGGAAAATTACCTACTAAACCACGCTGGTCTGATGTATTGGTATAGAGTTTTATTTTGAGTTTTCCAATAGGCACGCCGCCTCCGCCACCACCGTGCGGTATCAACGGATGGCCCTGATCGCCATGGCCCTCTGTGGTCGCCACAGAGTAGCCCTGAGTCGGGCGGTCAGGGACCTCGCCCACACCGGTGCGCCGTACAGAGCCATCGACCGGATGACCGCCGCGTACAGCCGTCGACATGCAGCGCTCGATCCGCCCACATTCGGCATAAACCAGGATACCACGCAGACGAGCCCCGGAACGAGCCTGCGGAAATGCTCCCGAAACCACCAATGCCTATCGAGCACCAGGCCCAAATACTTCATATAGGCCCGGATGCTGATCTCAACCGAATGGACGGTGATCGAGACGCCGATGGGAGGGCCCATGCGGGGCCCATGGAACAAGAGGGCCTCCGTCTTGTCCAGGGCCGCCCTCAACCCCAACGCCTCGATCTGCCTGACGATCTCTTCGGTGCCTAGAGTCGCCAGGCTAGTAGCCTAGCTGGCGGCCGCAGCGTAGCTCATCACGTGGCCACCCTGACAGGGCAGCGGGGTGGGAGCCGACGCTTGCGGCCGCCTCGCCTTAACCGCAGCGAGCGGTGGCTGGAGGGGTGACTTGGGCGGAAGTCTATCCGCCACGGCCTTGATGCGCGCATCCATCATCAACTCCAGCTTAGGGAAAATGACGCGCATCGCTCCCTCCGGTATACCGTGCGCCACGGGCAGTGGCTCCTCTCCCTTCTTCTTCTTGGGCCCGCCGCACCGGGCGCAGATGACGGGCCCGCCCTCTCCGGCGCAGCCCGCCTCGGCGGCGAGGCCGGCGACGGCGGCACGGCCGGCACCATAAGTGCGAACTGACCCAGGTCAGTCACGCCGGACCCGGAGTCCCCGGCCTCGCCCCCACCACCGATCCACGACCTCTGCGCCCCCGGCGCATGTTCGGGACCTTCGGGGGAGGCCTGATGGTGTCGCTCCCCTACGAGTCGGACGCGAAGCTGCCACCCTTCTGCAGGGGCGCTTCCGATCCCTCTCTCCTCCATCTCTCCTCCCTCTCCCTAACGTTTAGGGCCCCCGTCAGAGCCTTCGCCGCAGAACGCAGCTTGGACTCCTCGGCGGCCCCCCTACTCACTACCTCCCTATCGCTCGATATGTTCGACATTTCGGACGACACCTCCACCCTCATCCCAGACGTCCCCGCGCCACGCTCACCGACCTTGACCTTACTTTGGCCGGTTTTTGGCCCCTCCTCACAGGACGGCTCTGTGGCCCTGCCATCCTCGTCCGACGACATCTCCGAAGCTCCGTATCAGTCCGCTACCCACTACGAGGGCTCGAGCCTCCTCCACAATAGTAGAGAAATTGACTCTACTATACCACGTTGGTCAGACATATTGGTATAGGAGTTTTTTCGAATTTTCCTTCTGATGTTATATGCATTTTTATCCGTGTCATCTTTTACGACACCCACGGGCAAGAGATGGAGTAGTGAATTGTAGTCTTACTTCGTCACCACACATAATTTTGAATAGCAACCGTAAATTATTATTTTCAGATAGTCATAAAGATAAAATTAAGATAGACAGTATATTACCGCAGTAAGTTGTTTAGAACTTTTAAATTTGCTTCTACACTGTATATATCTTTGTATAAAAATATTCGATGGTATTGCGTAAATTATTTTAATTCCAAAATATTTGCTAAGATGTTTATGTGAATTTAATGATAAGGAACGATTATTCATTCAAATATGACTAATATGTATTTCTAATATACAAGTACATTTACTCGTATATAATGATATATCGATTATACATATATTTTTTAATTGTAATTATAATATTTTGATAAAAAATGTTTAAGGGAATATTTTCTCTTGACTTGCGTATAATTATATTATATCTTAGTACGAACCATTGATTAATGCTTATAAGGCAATAGAAAAACACTACCTTAAGGCTTTGCATTGAGTTGTGCTAAATAAAGCATTTGTATTATGATAAGGGACCTTTATTCCGTGAGGTGACGGAGTAAAAATACAATTTACCACCTCTTTTCTTACTTGTGGGTGTCGTAAAATACGACTTAGGGATTATAATATGTCGATAGCGCAAGAAAAGAAAAAGTCGAAATAAAACTCTATACCAACCCCTTTCACCAGGGCGGCATAGTAGGTTAAGTTACCTCCCATTGTGGAGGCGGATAAGAGGAAAATAAAGGTTTTTTAGCAGCTGTGTGTTACCAGAGATGACTGCGTTGAAACCTGGTCACTAAATGTAGACTTCAAAAAAAGGGTCAAAGTTGCCCAACGTCCTATGGAGAGGGCTGTGCTTGGTAAATACCAATCCCGATTTTATCATATAGAGAAATCTCTATGTAATAAATCGAGAACCCCAAGATCCTTGGAAAAACGGGTGTAACCGACATAATCCGAAGAATTAACACGTTGAAATGGCAATGGTAAGCCACATCGCTTTCGAACCGGCAACTGTGGGGGAAGAAAGGTTCTCGAGTAACGACCACGAACCGGACGATGCACGGTAGGACGATTCCTCACTAGGTGGACTAATTACATCTTAAATGTCGCAGGGATCCGTTGGATATAAGTGGTACAGGACCGTTCTGAGTGGCATTCTCGCGAAGAGGCCTATGCCCAACGGTGAACCTTTACAGGCTGATGGATGGATCATCATCGTCATCTCTTCATATACGTCCCACAGCTGTACTTGAACCTAGCTGACCTAATTATACCAAGCTATTATTGATCTAACATTTTTTTCTTGCATAGATGTTATATGCGTATGAAGTAACTTAGTGGACTTTTACGACATGGGTTTCGTAATCAGGAGGTGAGCAAGAAATGGAGAGATGAACTGTATTCTTACTCCGTTACCACTTGAATACCGGACTTTTAGTCAGTCCATCCGTGATGACTATTAACGTCAAAAAATGTTTGAAACGTCCGGCAATCAAAAATCCGCCCACACAATGATAATACATCTATACAATATATAATAAATACATCTACAAATAAATAAAATTGAATGCTCTTTTCATGCTCACACGGTTATTTATAAGGTACCTATGGCTAAAATAGATTTAAAAAACTTCTGTCTGTTTGTTGTAGGTAATCTTCAAAACGGTTGGACCGATTTTGATAATATTTTACTACCAGGTAGCTGTCTATATAGGGAGTAATTTAGGTTATATTTTATACCGGTATTGCCACGGGAACGGAAACTAGGAACGGGTTTCAGTCACCTTACTGTGGGTAAAGCGATTGAAAACGAAGGGGAGCGGGTCGCTGTCGTAAATAAAATTTATTGTAAAATCCACCACCAACGACCCCCCCCCCCCGGTTACCCCCATCAAGATAGAAATTTCGAAAACTCGTTTTCATATTGTGTCTAGATTACAAACTATTGTATGAATTTAAAATATTTAATCTTAGTTATGTGTTATTATGTGAATAAGTGAGAATATACGAACTTACATTTAAAACCCACATTTTTCTCACTACGGAAGTTTTTTTTTTCAAAAGTATGACTAGCGCGTTTGAACCCCCAGCCAGGGTACCTGCGGACCCCCTGTGTTGGGATACAAATTTACGCTTGCCCGGGTATCGGGATCTCTGCCCGGGTCAACCTTTATTTCTCCCATACTCGTGGGAACCGAATGGATTCTTCGTTAAATTTAGATGTAGATAGGAGGGGTGAGACACCCAAAACCACCAACAGCAGGGAGCCTACTAGTTCCCACACTACAGCCCGGCCATGCTACAGTAAAACTGGCCCAGAGGAGATGGATGCCTCGTCGGACTGCAGTTCCGTACTGGAGGCATCCAAGTTAGCCGGAGGCCCGGCGACACAGGAGGCCCGAAAGAAGAGGAGAGGGGGAAAACCCACCCCTGCTACGGAGCGCGCCAGACGGCGCGTCGCGAAGCAGCGACGGGCGGCAAGGAAGGCACTGGAGACTGCTGACATTCCATCCAGCAACGGTAGTGCCTCTGCCACAGAGCCGTCGTATGACGAGGGTGGCAGCACCGCGGAGAAGTCAGGTGCGGAGACTGATGCAGGTCCATCCAAGAAGGGCGAGGCCAGCTCGACGGCCCAGGAAGCGGCCCTCCCCTAGACGCGGCGGAAGCGCCTCCTCAATAAGGATGGCAGCTCTGGGTCTGGCTCCGAGGGGAGTGAGGACCTCATGCCTCCTCCCAAAGTGGCATCCACACGTCGGGGGCGTGGCGGAGTGGTGACGGCGAGAACCAGCACCCCGTCTCCAGCTAGCCAAGTGCGGGAGGGCGAGGCTCGCAAGCTGTTGCAGGATATCTCTCCCACTAGTACGGCGGCTGCTGGTCCCACTGCTGTGTGCAACGACCCTCCAATCACAGGAGTGGTAGTCTTGCAAGTTGAAAATGCCCGCCTCAGTGGCGAAGTATCAGGCCTGCAGGACCAGAACAAGAAGCTGGAGACGGAGCTGGCGGCGGTGAAGAAGGAAAACCGCAGGTTGGCCAAAGAAATGGCTGACCTGCGAGCCCAGTTCGCGCGGCTTACGCCGGCCGCGCCGATTGCGACAACTGGGCCACCGCCGTCGACTGTGCCACGGACGCCACCAACGAGGGCTGATGCTGCCGCCGCCCCTGCTGCTCCGACTCGCGCTGCGGCGTGTCTCAAAGAGGCCCAGCCAGCAGCACCAATTATGCTGCCCGCAGTGGACGGTGTGCCGGACCAGACCATGCGCGCCATGGTGGATGTCTTCGGCAAAATGCTTGATGCGTGCATGGCAGCTCTGGAGTCGAGACTGCCTCCAGAGCCCCGTCTCCGGCCACCGCTTGCTGCGGACAGGCCGAAGGTCGTGGCGTCAACCCCTGCCGCGGTACCCTGCCAGGGCGGGCGCGTAGGGAGCTACGCTGCGGCCGTTGCTGGGCCGAAGCCCAAGGGGCCCGCTGCCAAAAAGAAGACGGCACCGGCTCCTGCTAAGACCGGACCAAAGCCGCCACCGGCATCTGCACCGTTGGCGGCGGCTAGCATAGCCGCGACCACGACTGCTGCGCCGAGCGACCCTGCTGCGCCCGAAGAGGGCTGGCAGACGGCTGAGCGCAGCCGGAAAAGTCGTGGTCAGAAAAGGAGAGTGGAGGCCAAAGGCGCCGCCATAGCCTCCGCTCCCAAAGTAGGAACCGGAAACAAGAGGTCGTGCAGGAGGCTCCGGCCGTCGAAGTCAGCAGCGGTGGTGATCACCGTCCTGCCTGAGGCGGCCGAGAACGGCCTCAGCTATGAGGCCATCTTGAGTCGCGCCCGGCGGGAGCTTGACGTCTCCGATTTAGGAGGCGTCGAAGCCAGGACCCGAAAGGCCCGGACAGGGGCTCGAATTTTAGAGTTCCCTGGGGCCGAGGGCGCCAAGACGGCCGAGAGCATGGCCGCCAAGCTGAGGGGTTTGTTTGCTGCGGAGGATGGCGTCAAGATCGCCAGACCCGTCAAGTGTGCGGAACTGCGGGTCACGGGTCTGGACGACTCCGTGACGGTGGATGACATCCGAGAGGCCATCGTCTCGAAAACCGGATGTCCCGTGGACACCGTCCGAATTGGCGCTATCCGCCCTGGTCCAGGCGGCGTCGGTGCTGCCTGGGTGCAGTGCCCGGTGGAGTCGGCCAAGCAATTGGCCGGCTCAGGCAGGCTGCTCGTGGGCTGGAGCTCGGCGCGGGTGACCGTGCTGGAGTCCCGGCCTGCGAGGTGCTACAAGTGCATGGCGGTCGGACACACTCGGCCGACATGCACTAACTGCTTTGACTGCAGCAACCTTTGCTTCCGCTGCGGTCAACCCGGGCATAAGGCAGCATCGTGCGCCGCCACTCCCCACTGCCCCGCGAGTGCGGCGGGCAATAGGCCCGCCAAGCACCGCATGGGGGGGAAAGGAGTGCAAACCCCCGGCTTCGGCCCCAAAGGGGCGGAGCGGCCCGACGACCCCGGCCGCTCCCGTCCCTAGCGCGACCCGATCGCCCGCCAGCGTGGAGGAGGTAATGGATACGGCCCACTAATGGCGACCGAATCCTACCACCTCCTGCAGGCCAACCTCAACCACGCCGCCGAGGCACAGGACGTTTTCCTGCAAGCCATGACGGAGTGGTTGATCGGTGCAGCCGTAGCCGCGGAGCCGTACGTGGTGCCTGACCGGCCCAATTGGCTGCGCAGCAGTGACGGCTCTGTGGCAATCGTCGCCTCCACGTCGTGGCATTCCCCGCCCTCGTTGCTCAAGGACAGGGGCGATGGGTATGTCGCGGCGGAATGTGGAGAGGTTACGCTATTTGGTGTTTACTTCTCCCCTAACAGGAGCGCGACGGATTTCGGGGCCTTCCTCACTATCCTGGGGGCCTCGATACGGCGACTGGTATCGCGCCAAGTCTTCGTTCTGGGGAACTACAACGCCAAGTCCACGGCGTGGGGGTCCCCCAGGACGAATGACCGCGGGCGGGCGGTCGAAGAATGGGCGGCGGCACTGGGCCTCTGTTTGCTGAACAGGGGCTCGATGCAAACGTGCGTGTGGCAGCAGGGCGGGTCGATAGTGGACTTCTCGTTCGCTAGCCCTAATGTCGCAGCACGTGTGAGGAGCTGGTGCGTCCAGGAGGAGGTTGAGACCCTATCCGACCGACATCCGAATAGAGGTCTCCCGGACCCTTCTGCAGCCCAGCAGGGGTCACACGGCGAACGGAGCTCCCGCGTTTCCGCGGTGGGCTGTGGGCCGATTGGATCGGGACCTGTTGGCGGAGGCAGCCATCGTTCAGTCGTGGCTGTCCTCACCGCCCCAGGCGGACGGGGTGGATGCTGAGGCTGGCCGCATCCGCTGTGCGTTAACGCAGATTTGCGATGCGGCCATGCCCCGTGTGCGGCGTCTGCCCCCGAAGAGTGCGGTCCCCTGGTGGTCCCGAGAGTTGGCGGACCTTCGGGCCGCGTGCATACGTGCCCGAAGGTCTTACACCCGCAGCCGAGCGCGTATGCGAGCCAAATCCACCG
The DNA here is from genome assembly GCA_032191425.1 of Lymantria dispar. Lineage (NCBI taxonomy): Eukaryota > Metazoa > Arthropoda > Insecta > Lepidoptera > Erebidae > Lymantria > Lymantria dispar. The sequence goes on along the minus strand of CM063452.1, from coordinate 19,967,813 downwards.
CCCCCGGGCCCGACGGTATACCCAACCGTGTGTTGGCCCTGGTCCTCGAGCACCTGGGACCACGCCTCAGGGGCCTATTTGACGCTTGTTTGGCGTCCGGGCAGTTCCCTGGGTGCTGGAAAGAGGGGAGGCTGGTTCTCCTGCCGAAACCGGGACGGTCCCCGAGTCGGCCTCGGCCTACAGGCCCATCGTGCTGCTCGATGACACGGGCAAGCTTCTGGAGAGGGTATTGGCTGCCCGCATCGAGCGGCACCTCGTCGGGGTTGGGCCCGATCTGTCGGACGCTCAGTTTAGTTTTCGGAGAGGGCGTTCGACGATCGCGGCCCTACTGCGCCTGAAGGCCGTGGTAGCAGAGGCCGTCACCGGCGGAGGAGTCCTGTTGGCGGTGTCCCTGGACATCGCCAACGCCTTCAACAGTCTGCCATTCAGCTGCATCAGGGAGGGGCTGAGGTATCACGGGGTGTCCGTGTACCTCAGGCGGCTGGTGGCAGACTACTTGGAGGGGCGCAGCGTCCTCTGCGTTGACCGAGTAGGGGACGTTGTGCGAACGCCCATGACGTGCGGTGTCCCACAGGGGTCGGTTCTGGGTCCGACCCTGTGGAACATCGGCTACGACTGGGCGTTGAGAGGAAGCCTCCCACCCGGGCTGGGCATAATTTGCTACGCCGACGATACACTCGTCACAGCCCGGGGTGGGACGCTAGAGGAGGCGGCACGCCTGGCAACTCTCGGCACCGAGGAGATTGTTCGGCGAATCGAAGCGCTGGGGTTGAGGGTAGCCCTGGAAAAGATGGAGGCCCTTTTGTTCCATGGCCTCCGTACCGCCGGGCCTCCCGCCGGCGCTTCGATCACCGTGAAGTCGGTCACCATCAGCATCCAGGCCCACATGAAGTACTTGGGCCTGGTGCTCGACGGGCATTTCTGGTTCCGGGAGCATCTCCATCGACTTGTTCCCCGGCTTGTCGGCGCGGCGTCCGCCCTTTCGCGGCTGATGCCGAATGTGGGCGGACCCAGCGCTACGTGCCGACAGCTGTACGTGGGGGTGATCCGGTCGATGGCCCTGTACGGCGCACCGGTGTGGGCGGAGTCCCTGACCGTCCGTCTTAGGGCCCTCCTGTAGCGACCACAGAGGGTCATGGCGATCAGGGCCATCCGCGGATACCGCACGGTGGCGACGGAGGCAGCGTGCCTATTGGCCGGGACTCCCCCGTGGGACCTGGAGGCGGAGATGCTCGCCGACATTTATCTGCGGGTGTCGGAGACGCGCGCCCGCGGCGGCATGGTCTCCATCAAAGAGATCACCGCCTGGCGGGTCGACGCCCGCCGAGAAGTCATTGCCCGTTGGGCAGTCCGGCTGGAGAGTCCTCGGTCCGATGTCAGGACCGTCGAGGCCCTCCGGCCGGTGCTGATGGAGTGGTTGGAGCGGACGCACGGGGTGCTTTCCTTCCGACTGGTGCAGGTGCTGACGGGGCACGGTTGCTTCGGGAAGTACCTGCACAAGATTGTCAGGAGGGAGAGCACACCGTCCTGCCACCACTGCAGTTGCGACGAGGACACGGCACAGCACACGCTTGAGGAGTGTGCTGCATGGGAGGGGGATCGCCGTGAACTCGTCGCAATTATCGGTGCCGACCTGGCGCTGCCGACCATCGCCAGGCAGATGCTCGTCAGCGTCAGGAACTGGGACGCGGTCGCCGCATTCTGTGAGGCCGTAATCTCACGGAAGGAGGCGGTGGATCGTGTGCGAGTAGAGCTCCTATTCGGCGACACGTTCCGCCGCCGGTGACTCGGGCGGCCCAGGCGCGAGTATCTGCGCCTAATGCCTCCCTAGCCGAGGCCGCGGGTGATCGGACCGGGGAATTGTCCATCACCCGCAGAGAGGCTGACCGCGCGATGGCGACCGACGTCGTAGGACGTCGAGAGGTGAGGTTACCCGAAAGGGTATTCCGTTGGGCCGACCACTGACGACAAGTCACATCTGCTCCGGTGGTCGGCCCAACAACGAGGTGACGTGGGTACGGGTGGGTTATGGGCCCGCGCGCCGTCCTTTCATCGCCCCGGACGCACTGGACCGCGCGTGCGCTTACCATAACCCACCCATAAAAAAAAAAATAAAAAAAGCGCGTTTGAACTAAATTGTTTCGTTTATATCATAAAATCTATTGTTACAATAGACCAAAGCCAATGCTTTGGTCTATTTTCTTTAAAGTCAATCCAAAGTACTACGAAAATAATCCTTGTATTGCAGTGGACTTTATAAACATAGAATTAACGGACACCAGAACTGAAAAACAATAATTTGTAGATAGTAGATTGTCATGTACGAAAATCAGACTAACGACACTTTGCGCGCCAAGATGTAAACTTAACAGGTCTATTAAAACATTATAGTATCCTAAGTTATTGTAAATGACATACTTTGCAGTAAAATAAATTTATATCATCCACTTTAAATGTAGAAATAATCTCATCTTTTATTATGAAACCATTTCGCTCGTGTTGTTGAGAAGTTTCTAAAACTTTGGTTTTCTCGAAGGTCGAACTTAATTTCAATATAATGAGGCCTAATTTTCTTCCAAGAGTTCTTAACTTATATTTTTGTGTAAAAGAAAACGTTAATTGGACTTGAGTCTCGAATAATAATGCTCGTTTAAAACACGAAAAATAAAGAAATGGCGTAATGAGTAAAATAAATATTTGCAAGTTCATCCATACTTATTTAATCACATTAACATTATAAGCAAGAAATTTTATACGTAGGTCTCTGCGTGTATAATGCATTTGGAATAAAAGTCTTAAATGCGATTATATAAGATTCCTCTTTATGCCCAAATTAATTTTGGACTGAGTTTCTCTAAGTGGTTCATTAAAACCCCTTTTGGTTTTGCCAATTAATTATAAAGGGTTCGCAACAAGAACTATACTATAATGCGTGGTAAGGGGCTGACAAAATTATGTGTACTGTAAAAATAACAACGTAGGCTTCAATCATTTCGTTATTGTTCTTTAATTTTTCTCAAACTTTGTCTAAAAAAACGTAGTAATCATGAAATTATTACGTGTTTTTTAATATTCTTTAGCTTCATTGTAATATGATTGTAAACGAAAAGAAACATAAAAGGGTATTATAAAATTTTGTCTATGAGAAAGCGAGATAGCTATTCGGTGTCTATAACTCTATAATTATTATTCGCATTTTTGATACAGGATTTATTTCATTTTCTTACAGTTTAGTTTCTTGAAATTGTCACTTCTTTTACTTTAACCAATGTACGTGGAATATATATATATATATATATATATATATATATATATATATATATATATTATTTCGAGATTTCTTCTTTTGCTGGAGATGTTATATCGCGGCATGTTGTAATAAGACAATACCTATTTACCTTGTTTTATTACAATATGTCGCGTAAAATGAAAGTATGGTGAATTGTTACTCTTATTCCGTCACCAAACGAAAAACTTCACTTTTACTTCACGTTTATGCTTGGCAAATAACATAATTCAAAGATCAAGTGCGATATAGAATCAAGGACTTGATTTTATATATATCGTTGGATTTCAGTAATAAAAACGTTAAATTAAAATAACTAATAAATCGAGCAATATCATGTCCGAATTCCAATTTGAAGCTTATGATTACAATAAAATGATATTTGCTTTCAAAGTACCATGCAATCGCAACATGAATACGCTAACTACGTGACCTATTTTTTTTTTTCACACCAACACGAGAAAAATCCTTTTGTGGCATTACACAGAATTTACGATCGATTGCTTTGAGGCTATCCGAGCTTACCAGAGGGTAGTGTAAATCCAATAAATAGTATAAAAGTATGTAGTTTTAATTATTTACTTTGTGAAGAAGTATTGTATTGCTATATGGTGCGGTTACAAGCAATGTAAAAGACGACTAAGAGTTGTGCATCGAATTGGATCAACCCCATCTGATGCCTTTTGGTTAATACTCGTAATTACATTCCCAAGAAAGGTTAACGTTAGGCAGATGACCGGTCATAAATAGGGATGCAAATATCGAAACCAAAAACATCGATGTACAGAAACATCGGTCTAAAACATCGATGTTTTTTTTTAACGATCGTGCAAACAACATTAATTTTAAAATGCAAGCTATATTTATTATCTGTAACAATATTATCATTTAATAGGTGAGTCTAGAACAAGAGAAATTTAGAGTTGAGAAAATAAAGTTATATTAAACATATATTCTCTAATCAGTAAAATTATTACAAGCTTAACTGCAGCAAGTTACCTATTTAGAAACAGAGTTTAAAAGCAGTTTTTACAAAAACGTACATACGTAAATCATTTACTCTGGTAAATAAACGGTCACGCAAGTTTTGCTTAAATGACCGTAAATTTCAAACAGATATCAGGCAAAACATCGTAGAAAATACGTACGTCGATACGTAGAAAATAACGAATATTGATGGTAAATCTCGATGTTTTTTTTACCAAAACATCGATATTTCAGAAACACTGATGTATCGTTTGCATCTCTAGTCATAAAATAATAGCAAAACTATTGCAGTGATGATTGTTATTGAGGATGCTCGAGACCAAGAATGGAATGTATAAGGACTTAAAATAAGAATTATGTTAAAAAAAAAATCTATACTTGTGAACGTACTTTAATAGTGTATGTCTCGCATACATGATAAATATTATCATCTGAGTAGTGGTTAGTGATAGGATCACGCTGTTGACAGTTATCTGTCTATAGCCGTGGGACGGTTCGACCGGGGTAGTACCACACTCTCGCAGAAAATCGACGTCTGAGTAGTAGCAGTTTATTACGGAGCTTCGTTTGGTGAGCGAGAGAGCCGGCAGCCTAACTTTCTGAGGGTGTTTGCGAGTGGTGGGTTTTAGTGATGCCTTTAGTATCACCGAACCTCATTGCACGCATTCACACTCCCTTCACTTTCTTCACGGTAGGCAGCGGTCTAGCAAAAGTTCATTAGCGGCAGCAACTCTTACTATCAGGTGTTCTCTTACTGTTTGCTCGTTTGCGACCTTCTTTAATAAAAATTAATATATATATCTCACTCTTCGGCTCAAACCCCCTTCAGTGTAAAGAAAGTAACTTACTATACCACGTTTGTCAGGCGGGTTTCTTTGGGGTTTAATTCCAAGTTTGTTTGCTCTTTCATAGATATTATCTGCATATCTCTTAGTTAACTTTTACGACACCCATGGGTAAGAAATGGGGCGGCCAACTATATGCCTACTCCGTCACCACAGGTATAATAAATTAACATTAATATGTTGATTTATTATTCTTGCCCGTGGATGTCGTAGGAGACGACTAAGGGTTATAACACGCATAGAACATCTATGCAAGAGAAAGAAAACTTGAAATAAAACCCTATACCAACCAGTCTGACTAGCATGGTATAGTAAGCTTGATTTCCCTCCTATTGTGGAGGAGGCTCGAGCCTAACAGTGGGACATATATCAGCTGAAATGATGATGATGATGATGTTGATTTATAATATGTCGTCTGAACTCACATGTCCCACTGCTGGGGTCGAGTCTCCTCAAGAATAGGATAGAAAATTGAGCTGTTGTACCACGCTGGTCAAACGTGTTGGTTTCAGTTCAAGTGTTTTTCTTCTTGAATAATTGTTATGTGCATATTATATCCCTTAGTTGCCTCTTACGACACTCACGGACAACAAAAGGGATGATAAATTGTATCCTTACTCCATCACCTTACGGAAATTTATTATATGTGTTATAATAAATTCCAAATAAAATTTTAAAATTTATTGAGACACGGCAAATTTATGATATCGTTTAATGTTACGTCATATGTGTAGAACGAAAAGTTATTTGAAGTTCAATAACCATTACGTCAGGCGCTACATTAAGGAAGTTAGAAATTTATCACCGGAACTCTTAGCTATTATAGTTTATATAGTAACACCTGAATCGTCTAGCCGGCATCTCAATATGAAGTACCTCGTAAAGATTAATAGAGGGTACTCATAGACTTTGGATTACCCTGAAATTTATCCAATGATCGCTATAATCGATGATCATTTTTTACGATTCGTTTAACTTAACATCGCGTTAAGTCAATTTCCATAATACTAGGGCTATATATTACAAGGATATAGATTAACGTAATATTGGTCTGATTTTATATAATTTTTCGTGTGATGACGGAGTAAGAATACATTTCACCATTCGCTTTCTTGCCAGTGGGTGTCGTAAAATACGACTAAGGGATACAATATGCATATAATATCTATGCAAGAGATGAAAGGCTTGAAACAAAACCCTAAGCCAACTCGTTTGACTAGCGTGGCGTAGGTTAATTTCCCTCCTATAATGGGTCAATTTCTCTCCTATAGCGGAAGAGGTCCGACCCCAATAGTGGGACGTAGGTATATAAGCTGATATGATGATGATATTATATAATTTTGAAATACCGGTGTTATAATAATCCAATATAGATTTATATAAATAACTAGAAAATTGTTGCGGCTTCATCTGCGTAGTTGCCATTCCCGTGAGAATACGGGGATGGTATTTTCATGGGACCGAATACGCTGATTATGGAACTTTCCATAATTTTATTTTTTCGCGTGGGTTACAGTCGGCGCCCTCCTCGCTCGGGCCAGGGCGACAGAGGGGCGTAAGCACGCACGTCCGTAACCCATCCGTATAGCACGTTGCCTTCGTCGTTAGGCTGACCACCGATGCAGAGATCCTTGACTCCAGTGGTTGTAACTTTCCATTGGTGTTTTTTTTTTTGATCTGTCAAATTCCTGCGGTTTTGAGGAGTAGTTTTCGTGGGAATACCGGGACTGCGTATGTTACTCGTTGTCAATTTAACTTTCATTGGTGAAATAATGTTTATAATCAGTTTCATAAATATTATAAAAGTTTTATGACCGGCCGCCAACTTGACGCCATACCTCCTTGGGTATGTAATTGTTGACCAGACAAGTGTCATGAGGTGGAATTGATTCAAGTCGTTGTAAAGCTCTTAGTCGACATTTACGACATCCACGAGCAAAACTGCATAGATGGCTTAGTGGTTAAGATATCAACCTACAGTGCCAGAGTCGCGGGTTCGAATCCAACCCAGGACAATAATTGCGATCCACAAATTGTTGTGCCGAGTCTAAATGTATTTGTGTCCGTTAATTATATGTTTATAAAGTCCTACGCAATACAAAGATCGTTTCCTTAAGCGGGTTTCAGACTACGCTATAATATAATAGCATATGGTATATAGCTCATAGCACAACAATATCGCGCACCATACATAAAATATGGTACAGTACAGTGTGAACGTGTCCTTAACAATGTATGGTGCGCGATATTGTTGTGCTATGAGCTATATACTATATGCTATTATATTATAGCGTAGTCTGAAACTCGCTTTAGAGTAGAGTGTTGTTTTTAAAAAAGAATGACATAATATAATAATTATTACAAATTTAGTAATTACTGTTTTTTTATATAGAATCATTTTGTACTGATGAGCTTATATGAAAATGCGGTTCAAAATTTAATAACTAATTCTGTAGCGGGTAGATAGAAGTCTCTGTAATAACGATGACTTATTGGAAGTGAGAAATCTTGGTCCATCCGTTACCATGAGCGCTGAAAAGTGTTCGAAACGTCAGACAATCAAATATTATATACAATAGCGATAAAATCTGTAAAATAGTATTATTTTTGAAAAAAAGAAATAAAAAAGGTAGTATACCTAGTCAAACACCACATATCATGTCAGTTCATATACGTCCCACTATTGGGCTTGAGCCTCTTCCACAATAAAAAGGATATTGACCTACTATGCCACACTGGTCAGATGTGTTGGTATAGGGTTTCAAGTGTTCCTTCTCTTGCATAACTATGCATGTTATGTACGCAAGATATCCCTTAGTCGCCTTTTGCGACACCCACGGGCAAGTAAGGGGGAACCACTACACAGCCTCATCATCATCGCAGCCCACATATGTCCCACTGCTGGGCTCGGACCTCCTCCGCAATGGGAGGCAATTTAACCTACTTTACCATGCTGATCAGACATGTTGGTATACGGTTTCATTTCGAGTTTTTCTTCTCTTGCACAGATGTTATGTGCATATTATATCCCACAGTCGTCTTTTACGACACCCACGGCCTTAAAAAGGGGAAACCACTACACAGCTTAGCTTTATAGTAGCAATATAGAATCAAAAACTAAACACTACGACTTCAATCAAAGTTGTATATTGTACTTGGGTTTACATTTACTTCAGAGTACTGAATTCATGTTCGTCAAGTCCAATGCTTTCATTATTTATCTTTCATGTGCCTCGACATGAGTGAACACAAATATCTAAAGGCTAAATCTACGCTGTTCCTCGTCAGTAATTTGAACTTTCACAAAGTCTTGAAGGTAATTATGTGCTTCAAAGAGTTTAATCTATAGCGAGCAGTAATATGATTATAGTTACCTAACTAGAAATATTGAATAACAATTTTGTACGTTGCCTCCTTAGAATAATAACGTATAGAAGGTAAGTTCGCGCATAAAAAGTGAAGCATTTCAATTGGAGCCTAATGGAGCTTATGCCGGAACCGTTCCTTAATGTACAATGTCACTGTACGTGCATGTCGGCGTTGCGCCAGGAATTTGGACGATGATAGTAAAATACTGAGTATGTAATCACTGTATTTATTAGGAGTTCTTGCCGGAGAAGTGAGTGAAGTAAAACTGTCCTCTATTCTAATCTTACAATGTTTTTATAACCTCCGCTTTACAATGAAACGGTCTAGTCTTAGCAACTACAATTACTTTTTATAACAAACAAATAAAAAAACTATTAAATAACTATCGGCATATAGCTAAATAATAATGATAAATATTCTAATGCATTTAACATAATTCCAAATAGTCAATTTTACACAATTTACATTAATGTAATTAAAGGAAATATTGTTATCATATATTGTTCAACAGACGGCGCTGTAACTAGAAATAAATTTACACATGTTACAAATAATTACATTAATTCTAATCGATTTTAATTTAATCAACTATATAAATATTTAAACAACTAAATCAAATATATCTAGAAATACATTCAAAAAGTGTCTTTTAAATATCATAGCATGATAAATAGTGTTGTTACTGCAAATAATTATTTAAATATTAGTTGCAAATATTTCAAACACGTTTATAACTATAATTGACAACACATACATCAACAATTTACAAATATTGCCGATAGAGGGCGATACGCGCCCATATGCACGTACGTATGCAACTCTTAAATAATAAATAGGTAATTAATGACGGTTTGTGCATTCAAATGGTGTCACAACACATTTGAAAAACATAAAAAGTATATTAACATTACTTTTAAAAGTATTCCGACGATTTATGTTAATAAAAGCAAAATTTGATTTCATTAATTGTATAGTGGTGTGCGTGAGTAGGTGTGTAATCGTTTGCACGCATGTAGTATTGTTTGCTTCATATTTTTGATGGCTTACGTATGGATACTATCCTTCTATACGTTATTATTCTAAGGTTGCTTCCTAGTTTTAAAGTTATTATTTTTTTTTTATATTAAAGAAGCATACTATCGATAGTCGTCTGTCTACAGCCGCGGGCCGGTCCATCCGGAGTAGTACCACATTCTCGCACGAAAATGACATTTGTGTAGTAACAATTTGTTGCAGCACTTCTTTCGCTGAGTGAGAGAGCTAGAAGCCAAACTGTTTAAGGCTGTGGTGGAGTGGAGGAGGTCTAAGTGGATTTTAGTGATGCCTTTAATATTATCGAATCGCATTCACACTCCCTTCAATTTCTTCACGGTAAGCAGCGGTTTAACGAAGGTCTATAAACCGAAACATCACTCACCATCAGGTGTGCTGTTGCTCGTTTGCCACCAACAGCAATAGAAAGAAAAATATATGAATCTATGCATTCTGTAGTTAGTTTATTATTTGTCTAAACGGTGACCAAGTAAGAAAACAATTTACAATGATAACGAATAGAAATAACGAAGAATAACCATCAATCAATGCGTTAATCCAACCCACCCACTGTTTTAATCATAGACTATAAGAATTTCTTATATAATCGTCCTATAAGCGATTCACACACTGCTCCGCGCTCGCCTGGCGCGGAGTGGCAGATTTTAATATTGTATGCAAGTACATCAATAAGTATAGAAAATACGCCAGGTCCAATACACCGAGAGTTCCGCCACGGCGCGGGAGCACGTCCCGCTAGCAGATTCTGCCGCCAAGCGCGGAGGAGCGGGGCGGACCGCAGCAGGAAATACACTGCGCTCCGCAGTATCGCGCCTGTTTTTGTGTTCTTACTCTACTTATTGCTTATACAAAAACCATATTGCTAAAACAATTGCAGCGTCTTGAATGAGTTCAGTATTGCCCATTGTAACGTAACTAACCACGACGACTTAATGGAAAGTAACCTTTAGTTTGGTGCGGGCCGCGGACAAAGCCGTCAGGCCCGGAGGCGCGGTAAAATCTGCTCGAAGAGGCAGATCTGCTCCTCCGTCACCACGCGCGGGATTTGCTGCCCTGCGCCTCCGCGCCTGGGCGCATCGCCAATGTGTGAATCACCATAATCTCGTTACTTTTACAGAAATACGTAATGTCATCAAAAACAAAATTTGTAAAAAAACCTAACCTCGCAACTTAGTTCTTTCATCATAAAAAGTTGTGAGATCCACGTAATACCAAGTCGGTTAATTTATTCAGTCCCTACTGAAGTTATTATCTTCTGTCCTAGGTTATTATCTAATTAGCTAACCTAACAACTTCTTATAGTGACCATATCAATATTAAAGATCTTTTTGTTTTAAATAAATAGATTGACTTGGCCATTGGTTCGAGAAAAGGAAGTTACGGCCATGTTGCGTTATTGCTCGACTTGGCAGGGGCTAGGGCTTCCAATCGGTATTTGCGGGATTACGAATTCTCAATCCCGCGGGATATCGGTATTTGCGGTATCCCGCATATCGAAAATATTCACATTAATTTAAGGCAAATAAGACAATGAATTAATCAACTCCACATTTATTTACGTACATATTACTATTAATTCATATTAATCAAATTACACCATTTATTAGTAACAAAAAAAGAATTAATTAATCAACTAATTACTCATTTATTAAAGTATTAGTATGAGATCAATGAAATAACTCCGTTTATTTATCACAAAAACCCTATAAATTATCAACTAACTCCATATTTATTTAAGTAAGTATTACTACTAGTATGAGATTAATTAAATTACACAGTTTTTTTTCTTCACAAAAGCAGTAACAAATACTGAATAAAAAACAAATCGTCTTCAAAAAATACACAAAGAACATTAAAAAATCAACCAAAAAAATTTTACACATTTAAAACTGTAAATTTATATAGGATATGTTACTGTTTGAGTTTGAGAGTTTATTAAATTTGAGGTTGCATGCACGCTTTTTTTCAGTCCCGCACATCCCGCGGATCCCGCACCCGTAATCCCGCATCATGCGGGATTGGAAAATAGCGCGGGATCCCGCAATATCGAGATCTCTGTATTGCGAATTGGAAGCCCTAGCAGGGGCACTGATGCCCCCAGATAATTACATACACATACGTAATTTTATATTTATGAGTCATCTACATAACATATTTTTCGTGTGGTGACAGAGTAAGAATACAGTTCACCCATACCTATCTTGCCCGTGGGTGTTATAAAAAACGACTAAGGGATTAAATCTGCATATCTATACCAATAAATAAAATTGGAGTGTCTGTTTGTAATGTCAAAATAATAGGCTTTTTTCATGCTCACACGGTTATTTGCACGACACCTATGCCTAAAATAGCAATTAAAAAATTTTTGTCTGTCTGTCTGTTTGTTCCTGGTAATCTTCAAAACGGCTGGACCGATTTCAAAAATTCTTTCACCAATGGAGAGCTATAATATCAGGGCGTAAACTAGGCTATATTTTATCCCGGTATTCCCACGGGAACGGGAACTACGCGGGTAAAACGACTATAACCTATAACCGAAGCGAAGCGAGGGCGGGTTGCTAGTAACAAATATGCAAGAGTGTTCTTTACACTTGAAATGAATCTCTATACTAAAACGTCTGCCTAGCGTGGTATAGTAAATATATTTCCCTCCTACAGTGGAGAAGACTGGAACCCAATAGTGAGACGTTTTTGAGCTGAAATGATAATGATAAATGATGATGATATATAGATGCGAATGAGGACAAAGTCGAAATAATACTAATGACTAAACTATTATGCCAAACAGTCTAGCTAGCTTGGAATAGTCGGCAATTTTACTTATTTAGAGGAGGCACGTGGTCGATAGAGGAAGATTCTCCTTACTAATATTATAAATGCGAAAGTAAGTTTGTTTGTTACGCTTTCACGCTTAAACCACTGAACCGATTTCAAAAATTCTTTCAACAATGGAAAGTTTTAATATCAGGGAGTAACATATGCTGTATTTTATTGCGATATTCCCATGGGGACAGGAACTACGCGAGTAATGCGACTGAAACCGAAGCGAAGCGAGGACGGGTTGCTAGTATTTGACATCATCGAAACTTAAAAAGAAAAGTACATAGCGTATTCGTTCGACTTAGCAGATTTAATACAAAGTAGTAGTTGTAGTTTTAAAGAACACTAGCTGACCGAACAGATGTTGTTCTGTTTTAATAAAGTAATAGGAATTCTCCTTGAAATCAACAGCAGCGCCACCTACCGGGTCCAATTGTGAATCTAAACCATTATCGAATCCCCTTGAACACACATAAAAAAAAATCATCAACATCTGTCCAGCCGTTCAGGAAGAATTCAGTGACATACACACGTACACAAGAAATGTATTTCTAAAAATAAAGAAAAATAATATTCGGTGATAAATAATGTTTTGTTCTTAGAATAATAACATATAGAAGGTAAGTTCACGCTCAAAAAGTGAGGCATTTCAATTGGAGCCTAATGGAGCTTAAGCCGGAACCATTCCGTAATGTACAAGTCATTGTACTGCACGTACGTACACAACTCTTAAAAAAATTATTGATAATTATGACGGTTTGTGCATTCAAATGGTGTCACAACACATTTAAAAAACTTAAAAAGGTTTTTAACATTACTTTTAAAAGTATTTCGACGATTTATGTTAATAAAAACAAAATTTGATTTCATAATTTGTATAGTGATTTGCGTGTGTACGTGTGTAATTGTCTGCGCGCCATTAGTATTTTTAGATTCAAATTTTGAAAGTTCGAAGTATCGACACTATCCTTCTATACGTTATTATTCTAAGGTTTTGTTATTAAATAAAATAGAAATTATGAACTAATTAAAAAAATATTGAAATCCGAAACAAAGTTAATTTATAAAATTTAAATCGTTCTGAATACATATTTCACTGAAGGCGCCTTGTAATAAAAACAAAAAAGAAATCTGTGGAAATAATGTAACCGACTTAGTCCTCGAAGTAAGCAACAATAAGTAAGTGGCAGCGATTAAGGATAAAAGGCTTTATGAGACGAAGCGCAGAGAGGATAATGTACTGTGAAAGTTTTCCTCCTCTATTAGATGATGACTAAACATATACACGTTGTAGAATATGTATTTAGTATTTAGAGTACGTGGGAAACACCTGCAATGAACTACATGAGTTTATGGGTAGCATATCTACATTATGATTTCTGAAATTTATGCGAGATTCTATACCAATAAATAAAATTGGAGTGTCCGTTTGTAAAGTCAAAATAATAGGCTTTTTTCATGCTCACACGGTTATTTGCACGACACCTATGTGTAAAATAGCAATTAAAAAATTTTTGTTTGTCTGTTTGTTCCGGGTAATCTTCAAAACGGCTGGAGCGATTTCAAAAATTCTTTCACCAATGGAAAGCTATAATATCAGGGCGTAAACTAGGCTATATTTTATCCCGGTATTCCCACGGGAACGGGAACTACGCGGGTAAAACGACTATAACCTATAACCGAAGCGAAGCGAGGGCGGGTTGCTAGTTGTAAATAAAATTGGTTTTACGCATTATATCGCGCATAAGCAAATAATATCTGGATGACCGAGCTTTTCCCGGTATATTTTTTTTTGTATTATTGCCGAACTTATTTAGATATATATTAATAAAAAATTAAATAATGAAAAAAATATCAAAAATTACAAAAAGAGAATAAAAATAACACTGAGATTCGATCCCACGCTGTGTGAATGCCAAAACAAAACAAAAAAAAACTCGAAGCTTCCCAACTGAGCTATTGTCACTCTTGACGGCGACGGCGAAATTTGAATATTTATTCTTTTAAAATTTAATTACATTGTACTGATTTACTAAAAACACAGACAAAAAAAAAACAACATTTTCTATAAATAAAACCTAGCTAGATCGATTTTTTGGCCCCGAAACCTCTAGCATGCCAAATTTCATCAAAATCGTTGGAGCTGTTGCCGACATCCTGAATATATACATATTATTATTAGGTATATAAATTTAACTATAATATATATTAATTATTATAAATGAATTGGCCCGTTAATCTAGCATTAAGTAGTCGAATGGTTTCAGGTTTTGTATTCGGTATCTTGCTCGGAGAAAACTTTGATATTTGACTTTATAGTAGTTTTAATCATGAAAACTACTACTACCAATTATACGGAGTTTGAATAGACAGCAATAGGGCTATGTGACTATCTTTCAGAAAGTCTTGTTTCAAAGGGTTTTAATGAAATTTCATTACTAAGTTCTTTTGTCAATCAGTCCGTTAGTTCATCATCTAATATATTATAATTAAACAACAAATTTAATAATTAACGGGGTGGAGTCCCCAAGAAATATGACGACGACTAAGGAATAAAATACGCAAATAATATTTATGCAAGAAAAGGAAGACTCAACATTGGTGAAACGTGTTGATATAGGGTATACCGACACGTCTGACCAGCGCAGTATAGTAAGTTAATTTCCCTCCCATTGTGAAAGAGGTCTGAGCCCAACATTACGACTCACGTAGGCTGAGACGATGATGATATTATTTTTTCTTGAATATCTAAAATATATAGACACCGACCTATTACAATTTTATTATATACTAGCAACCCGCCCTCGCTTCGCTTCGGTCTCAGTCGTCTTTCCTGCGTAGTGCCCGTTCCCGTGAAAATACCGGAATAAAATATAGTCTTACTCCCTGATATTATAGCTTTCCATTGATGAAAGAATTTTTGAAATCGGTCCAGCCTTTTTGAAGATTACCTGGACTAAACAGACAGACAGCCTAAAAAATATAAAGTGTATTTTAGGTATATGTAAAGTGCAAATAACCGTGTAAGCATGAAATAGCCTATTATTTTGACATTACAAACAGACACTCCAATTTTATTTAACGGTATATCCGGACGAATAGATTTTAAGTAAAACTACTTTACGGATTTTATCGCGTTTGTATTTGATTTTGATTAGGTTTTTAAATATAATTACTATTGATTTTAATGTTAAATAATTACTAACCATAAACAATATATTTTTTTCATATAGAATCATTTTCTTCTTACACTGGCAATAAATATGTATTAAAATGTGGGTCAATATTTAAAAACTAATTTCTGTGTCGGGTAGATTATTATAAATTTTCTGCAGTAACGATGACTTGTTAGACGTGAGACATCTTAATCTGCCCGTGACCATGAACGCTGCAAAGTGTTCCGTACCATTGATTAGGTAAACAAGTGCCTCCCTATTGCTATTATTGATATTGAGCAAAAAAATCAAGTTTGTTGTATGGAAGCCCTTAAATATTTATTTTATTTTATTTTTAGTATTTGTTGTTATAGCGGCAATAGAAATACATCATCTTTTTTTTTTTTTGAGGCGGCGGCCCACGGCCTCATGTCGCTCTAGCCGAGGCCGCGGGTGACGTGACCGGGGATTAGTCCGTCACCCGCCGAGAGGCCGACCGCGTGAGGAGGTACCGACGTCCTCTCCGAGGGGGGGACGTCGGTCGATGGGAGGGTACCCCAAGTAGGGGGTATTCCGTCGGGCCGACCACTGACGACAAGTTAACTCTGCTCCGGTGGTCGGCCCAACGACGAAGGCGACGTGGTTATCGGGTGGGTTGCGGGAGTTGCGTGCTTAAGCCCCTCTGTCGCCCCGGACGGAGTGGTGCGGAGGCGCGCCGATCGCAGCCCACCCACAAAAAAAAAGAAATACATCATCTGTGAAAATTTCAACTGTCTAGCTATCACCGTTCTTGAGATACAGCCTGGTGACAGACGGACGGATGGACGGACGGAGAGTGAAGTCTCAGTAATAGGGTCCCGTTTTTACCCTTTGGGTACGGCACCCTAAAAAGGTATGTTTTGGTGGTTTGGACATGTAATAAGAATGAGTGAAGAGAGAATGACGAAGCAAGTATACAAAGCAAGTGTGAGTGGGACGGTTGCAAGAGGAAGACCACGCCGTACGTTTCTGGATCAAATTGAAGATGTGCTGGTGAAAGGTCATGTTAAGAGTACGCGTAACCACAGGGCAAGCATGAAGACTTTAATGAATGTGAGTGAAGAGATGGAAGTATGTCAGGATCGTGGCTTGTGGCAATCCGTAGTCGCTGCCTACACCTCTGGGAAGCAGGTGGAAGGCTATGTATGTATGTATATACGTACAAGATGTCTATTTACCCAAAAATATTTAAACGTAAGTTAATAAAACAACTACTTCGAGCTAAACTTCTTAAGAACTATACACTTAAATTGTTGCCTACCTTCAAGACCCCAACTTTATGACTTTTACTTGTGTAAGCTCTCCCGAAACACCCAAGTTATGTTATCATTTATTAATTTCGGGACTAAATGAATAGATATTCAACTTGGTAATTAAAGCTTCAAAATGGGGGTCTAAATGAGACTGATCGAGGACCTTAATAGATATTAACTTTGAAGTATATATATCCATACATCAGTCTACCAATGTCTACTGTTTCTATTGTTGAATGAACTATTCTACTGTTTGAATGTAAGAACATACCTAGCATTTAGCAGACGGGTTAGTTCAGGTGAGTGGATCGAGGAATAGTCCGTCACCCGCAGAGAGGCAGATCGTGAGAGGGCGACCAACGCTCTGGCAGGGCGTTAGAAACCGAGATACCAGAAACGGTATGCCGCCGGGCTGGCCATGGATGACAAGGCACTGGTGAACGACCTAATGGTGAAGGAGAGGGAATGTGGTGGGTTGTTGGCCTCCCTTTCGTCACCCCGGAAAGAACGGACAGCGTGTGCGTTGACCACAGCCCGCCTCAAAAAAAGGTGGGTTACTCGGGTTGACGATTGCAGCTGCTGACCATTCTTCTGGTGTACACATTTTTTGGATAGAATATGATTTGGACATAACTACCGCGACCGACCCTGGCCACGGACAGCTGTGTATTTCCATAACTTGCCGTATTACTTCATCTCGGCCGTATACCCACTATTGGGCTCGAGCTTCCTCTATAATGGGAGGATAATTGACCTTACTATACCATGCTGGTCAGACAGGTTGGTATAATGTTTTATTTCAAGTTTTTTTTCTTTTGCATAGATGTTATATGCGTATTACATCCTTTGGTCGTTTTTTATAACATCCACGGGCAGTATAGGGAGTGGTGGAGATTCTTATTCCGTCACCATACGGATCATATTACTTCACCATCATTAATTGAGATAACAACTGGTACGAATTTTGGCTGAGACGATAAGTGATAAATTTTCATGTTGCATGCCATCATGGAGGTCTAATACCTAGTTAGCCCTGATGAATAATAAAAAATATTATAAACGGAATAAAATGAATTAATATGTTCCAATTAATTTCAAGGTGTGTTTAATAGATTAAATAATTAAATTACAATTATTTTTTGCAAAAAAAAAAGAAACCGCCTTCAATAAAGTAGATATTTTTTGTAATTTATGTTGATTTTTCAAAAACCGCTTGTCTGATTTCGATAAAATTTTCATGGTACGATTTGAGAGGTTGTACCCTTTCCAACAAAAGAAGAATAAATAAAGTCATAAATGACGAAGTTACCGCGAATAAACACAAAGAAGCATATATAAGCATATATTTTGGAGTGGTAGGACCAGTACCACGCGCTCGCAGAAAATCGACGTTTGAGTAGTAGCAATTTGTTACTGCGCTTCGTTCGGTGAGCGAGAGAGCTGGAAGACCAATTTTCTGAGGGTGTTTGCGTGTCGAGGGTTTTGATGGTGCCTTTAGTATCACCGAGCCTCAATGCACGCATTCACACTCCCTTCACTTTCTTCGCGGTAGGCAGCGGCCTTGTATGAGCGGCAGCAACACTTACCATCAGGTGTACTGTTTGCTCGTTTGCCACTGCTTGCAATAAAAAAAAAAACGGTCGAATTGAGAAACCTCCTCCTTTTTTGAAGTTGGTTAAAAATATAAAGACAGTAAAAACAAAATAAAAGTCCAGGATTAGCCAAATAGCTTTATATCACATGAAAATATTTGTTTTATTTCACGCTTACATTTATAATATTCATGTGTTCCTTGGTAGCGGCTACAATGGTATCAAATCTTACATTGCTCGTGGGTGTCATAAAAGACAACTAATAGCTTAACATAGACCTGAATGAACTCTATTTGATGAAAGCTGTCTGATTAATAATTACATTTCGAAGGAATGTTGGCCTCAACAAGGCGGCCGATTATAAACCTTCACCAAAACTTTAAGAATATAAAAGGTTATGCTTAAAAATCACTTTAAAAAATGTTGGTCAATCTGTCTGTCTGTTTGTTCTGGGTAATCTCCAAAACGTCTTAACTCATATTAATAATATTTTACAACAAAATAGCTGTCTATATAAGAGGTAACTTAGGTTATATTTTATCCCATAATGCCCACAGGAACGGGAACTATGCGGGTGAAACTGCCCGAATTTGCTAGTTTATAATAAAATATCTGGTTGATCGAGCTTTGCACGGTATAATTTTTTATTTCGTAAGTTGTATTTTTGACGTACTTATTTAGATATATATTAATAAAGAATAAAAATAATGAAAATGAGAATGAGAAAAATAAAAAATTACAAAAATTGAAAAATAATAACACCAAGATTCGATCTCACGCCGTTTGAATGCAACTGGACATCTTCCCAACTGAGCTATTGTCACTCTTGACGGAGCAGGATACATTTAAATTCCTATTCTATTGATATTTTATGTCATTGTATTGATTAGCTAAAAACACCGATAAAACAAAATTTTCTATAAATAAAACCTAACTAGATCGATTTTTTGGCCCCGAAACCTCTTGTATGCTAAATTTCATGAAAATCGTTGGAGTCGTTGCCGAGATTGTAAATATATATATATATATATTTCATTTTCATCATCATTTCAGCCTATCGCCGTCCATTGCTGGACGTAGGCCTCCCTCATGTTGCGCCACAATTAGCGGTCCTGTGCCGCCTGCATCCAACGACGCCCAGCTACTTTCACTAGGTCATCGGTCCACCTAGTGGGAGGGCGTCCTACACTGCGTCGTCCGATACGTGGTCGCCACTCGAGAACCTTTCTTCCCCAGCGGTTGTCGGTTCGTCGAGCGATGTGGCCTGCCCATTGCCACTTCAGCGTGCTAATTCTTCGTGCTATGTCGGTTACACCCGTTCTTTTGCGGATTTCCGTATTCCTGATTCTATCTCGCAGAGAAATCCCGAGCATAGCCCGCTCCATAGCACGCTGAGCGACTTTGAGCCTTGATATGAGGCCTACATTTAAGGATCAAGCAATTCTTGTATATATATACAAGAATTGCTCGCTTAAAGATACTATATAAGATAAACTTATTCCTATTAGTCATTTCATCATCATCACCATAATAGCTCATATACCTCCCACTACTGGGCTTGAGCCTCCTATATATTGGGAGGAAAATTTACCTCCTATGCCCCACTGGTGAGGCGGGTTCTATTGTGTATATAAAGCACACAGGCAATATTGTTCCTTTTGAAAGTAAATTGCATAAATTAAGACGTATTCCTTCAACATTTTATAAGGGACGATATAGTCATAACATAATAAGATCCATGAGTGAATATATTTCGTAATGTATGATGTTCATTAGTATTCTATCACGGAAAGCTGACAGGAAATTAACCTTTTCGTTTTGTTTAACGAATTTTTTATGTTTATTTTTCAACCGTAATTGTGTTCATTAAACTTTACTGAAACCTTTTTTTTTATGGTTGACTTGGCTTATTATGTTAGGCCACATTGTCCTGTATATTAGCACGGAGAATTTCATCTCTTCCATTTTTGTTACTGAAAAAATTAGATATATTTTTTCTGGTGATAAGAGTAAAAAAATAAACTAACATCAACCTTTGATTTGTCGTATTGTGACAGTTAAGAATACAGAGTAGTGAATTGTGAGCTATTTTCTTGCCCACGAGTGTCTTAAAAAATAACTAAAGGACTAAAATAACCAACTAATATGTCTATAATATCTATGCAAAAATAAAAAGAGAAACTCGGAATAAAACCTTGGTATAAATTTATCCGACTGATTAGTGTGGTATGATTGATTACATTCCCTCATATTGTGAAGGACGCTCTAAGCCAGTGAGGCGTCCAACTCCATACATACATTAAAAGTATGATAATTACCTTTGAACTGTAGTTATAATAAATACCGCCTAACATTCATAAGCTACATGCTTATTTTATTTTATTGTCATTTTATGGTCTCAATAAAAATTGATAAACAGTAAGTGGCGGATTTGATTTACGGAAGGAGGAGTGAATGCTATGACGTTAGTCGTTGTTGTGATGGCAATACATGACTAGTACAATCGGAGTGATAATTGTAAAGAAAGAAAAAAGAAAGAAAAGTATTTATTTTGTGCCGCAGAGTATTCATTGTTATTCGTGATATCAATCTAGTAATTTATTTAAAACGTGCATTGCCTCTTAATCTTTTCTCGCATATATTTAAAGAAGTTAGTAAAAATATACAGATTTCCCACCCATATTTAATTTAATTATAATTATTTTAAGATTCCAGGTCATTATTTTAACGCATTGTGTCTCAGCTACTCAATATTGCGTATCAGTTCCCTACGAGTTAAATGGAAAAGGAATCTAATGTGTTAAATTAGTGTGACTTTTATTTTAAAATAAATTATCTACATTATACTTCAATGATAATTTAATACAAGTTTGTTATTACGTAAGATCTTACGACAACTTTACATACAACGTGTTAGTATTGATTTGTTATTACGATTTTGTTCCGTTTTACATACACTTAATCGGCTCCTATTTGCCGCAATTTATTGTTTTACACCTTGACACTATCTAATACAATTTCGTATCGTAAATATCTATCGTAAAAAATAGGTCAATTCACCTCAAATTATGGAGGAGGCCTAAACCTAACAGTGGGACAACTCTAGGCTGATAAAAGAATCGTTTTCCCCTCATTGATATTACTCAAATATACTAAATCTGAGCGTACTGCGCTGTTGCGTAAGTACGTGCAGTACAGTGACCTTGTACATCACGGAACGGTTCCGGCGTAAGCTCTATTAGGCTCCAATTGAAATGCTTCACTTTTTGTGCGCGAACTTACCTCCTATACGTTATTATTCTAAGCCTCAAACATTTTCTGTGTCCAAAATTGATAAAAATTAATGTACTGTTTTTATGATAAGTCATACCTTGATAATTTTTTTTTACTATTCTAACAGTAGTATACAATAATTATTTTCATGTAAGCCCTACATAATACAAAAAAAGTTAACGAATCCTCGATTACTGCTTTCACAGGCGCTCGCTGCGGTATATGAATGAGCTTCACAAAGCATATTATTCATAAGACTACCCGCGTGTCGGCATAAAACATTATAATAAGTTTTACTGAGACATAAAAAATGCTGTAAAAATATTGTAAGTCAGCATCATCATGTGGAAGCAGATGTATTAAAAGTCATATACTTTTAATACGATTGAACTTAAATAGCAGCTAGGATATTAACTTTCTTTGAGACTTATTCTACTCCATATCATTGTAACTCCTGTGGTAAGAATTCATAATGCTCCATAATAAACACCAAAGGTGTTTAAAAGGCACCCTCAGAAAGTCCCAGGAAATGCTTTAAATTGTCTTGGCAACAATAAATTCAACGAGAAAAGAGAAACAGGCGGAGTTGAGAAGATTTCACTTTCCTCCTATACAAAGCCATAAAATAAAATTGATTAATAGGCCGATAGGTAAGAAGATGTACAGCTACGTGAAGCGGAGTAGTACGGCACTATTTGAATAATAAATGATTTGATTTGATATGGAAACACGCAGACATATCAAACTAATAGCAACCCTCTCTGGGGATTAAAAATTTGTCTATGTCATCAAAATATCGACTACTGACGGCAAGGAACTTGATACCGGTGGTCGGCCCAACGACGAAAGCGACGCGTCACTGGTGGGTTATGGCCGCGCACTGCCTCTCTGGCGCCCTGGACGGAGGCGAGCGGCGGATGCGTTACCATAGCCCACCTAAAAAAAAGTCATCAAAGACTTATCAAAAATAGGTATATCAAAACTCAATCAATAAATATCATTTCATCTCAATTAATATACGTCTCATTGCTGGGCTGAAACCACCCCCATAGTGGAAGAGAAATTGAACTATTATACCGTACAGGAGTTTACTTCAAGTTTCTTGCAGTGATGTTGTCTTCTCGAGTCCCTTAATCACCTTTTACGATCACCCTCGAAAATGATAGGGGGAGCATGGTATTCTTATTCAGTTCCACACGCTTATACGACTTATTAGGCATATTATATTTGATAGGATTATTATTTTTTTTTAAATCAAAATTTACGCAAAAAATATATTAAATTCATTATTTTATAACACAAGAAATTTAACCGTACATAATCTCACTGACGTTATTAGTACCTTCACCTACTTCCCTTCTTCCGCTTAGTGAAATAAATGGGATCCAATATTAAACTAGCAAGTGAATGACTATGACAGTCATTACGGTTAAAGCTTCTGCAGCAAATTTATTAAGCCAAGAAACGTGACTATGAAAATTCTTACATTCACCTTAGCACTAGTTATTTCTACAACATCATCCTCGCAATCTTTTTATTCTTGACTATATTCAGGATGGATTTTCAATTTAGTTTTAAAAGATTAGTAGAGGCGTGTGGTGACGAAGTAAGAATACTATTCACCACCCTCTGATTTGCCCGTGGATGTCGTAAAAAACGACTAACGGATATAACACGGATATAATAGCCATGCAAAAGGAGGAAAACTTGAAATAAAACCATAAGGATAGTATAGACTAACCTATTTGACTACGTCAATTTTACTCCTATCCAGTAGAAGTATCAAGCCCAGCAGTGGGACATATATGATTTGAAATGAAAAATAAAATAAGTTTATTTTTGAGAATGGGTGATTATCCGTTTAAATTTGTATTTGTGACTCTATAGCCACAAATTTAGATTAATATTAATATATATCTACAGACATATGTCCCAGTAGTTAAGGTACTGACCTACCGTTCCCATGTCATGGGTACGAATCCCAAGCAGGACAACAATCTTTGTGCGATCCAAAAATTATTGTTCCGAGTACTTCTTAATCTGGACGTAATTTATGTCCGTTAGAATAGAATAAGAATAGAATAATTTATTTGTTAAACATAGGTACATAAGTCGTCTTATATTAATAGTTGTTTCACTATGTTTTGCCTCTAGGGCATACAAATTAAATAAAACAAATTCAGTTATGCATTGAAATGAAGCAATACAAATAGGAATTATTATTAGAACTAATAACACACAATTATAATAATAATAAAAAAAGAATACGTTAATCAGATTTAATTACTAAAAGCTATTCTAGGTAGATAGGTATTTTAGGTATATTGTAGGTAGATAGAATTAAAATATATTAAATTAAATTTGCAATATAAGAATTAAAAAAAATAATAATAATAATACTAAAAATATCAATAATCATCCAATTATACAATGTCAATAATAATTATAATGTCAGATTAATTGATTAATTAATTAATATAAGATTATTTCATAGGTTAAATTAATTCATTAATAAAAGACTTATTATATAAATAAAACTACTTTTATGTACTTTTACTTATTATGTAAATAAAACTACTTTTACGGATTATATCGCGTTTGTATTAATTATTTATATATGTATTATATATATAATTTATAAATTTTATTCCATTACAACGACTTTCACATGAAACGGTTTTGAGACGGCTTTTTATGGGGCTTTACCAGCGTGCGCCGCTTGACACGCCGCGCCGCTCGCTGCTAAGACCAAAGTCGTGGCCAGGCCGTTAGTGTTTTTTAGGGTTCTGTACCCAAAGGGTAAAAACGGGACCCTATTACAGCGTGGTTTTATTCTAGGTAGGAAAGGCTGGGTACCTGTAATGTCCTTCGATAATTCACTGGTCGCAGCAATCCATAATTTTCTTCGGCTCGCTGTTCTTATTCTTCCCACACAAAGTTCATAACAAATTACACGTCACAAACAATATGGATTATTTAGTTAGTTTTAAAGTACGCGCGGGCGCAATTGCGTTTATTAGATTTAGGGTTTAGGACTCGACATTATGAGAACGTAATGTTTTGCGTGGCGTCCATGTCTCTTGATTCTTCAATCTTAATTCTTAATAACGGTAGCGGATATGAGGGGGCGTGGCCAAGAAAGGATGCGTTCGGAAATGTAAATAAGGATTGTGTCTTTTGTAATGCGTTTAGTGTGAAATGTTTTTAATATTTTATTTAAATAATAAAAATCGCCTACAATTACTAAGATTTCGCTGTCTATCCGTCCGTCTGTCTGTCACCAGGCTGTATCTCAAGAACTGCGATAGCTAGATAGTTGATTTTTTTACAAATTATTTATTTCTGTTGCCGCTATAATAACAAATACTAACATAGTAGTACGGAACACTTCGTGCGCGACTCCGACTCGCACTTAGCCGGTTTCTTCTCTAAACGTTATCTGTATATCACTTAGTCGTGTTTTATGCACTCACTGGCAAGAAGGTGGCGATGAATTATATTCTTACTCCGTCACTTTAGCTACTCATAAAACTGTACAATTAGAAATAGCTTCCATTATAAAATGTCACGATATTTTTAACAAATAGCTTGTTAATTCATGGTACAAAAAGGACTTTGAATGTTATGAAAATAAAAATGGAAAGCTATTTCAAACATGTTGGATCGTTAACGCCTCAATACATAATCACATAAATACTAAAAGAGAGGTAGGCTTGAGAATAATGTATTTATTTATGTGTTGAATTATGAATGTTGAATTATGAATGATATTTTATATCGGTGATATTGAAACTAAAGGATGTGATATGCCAACAACATTTGTGCTAGAGAAGAAAACTTGAATTAAAACCCTATATCAACCCATCTAACCAACAGGTATAGTAGGTCTCTATGTGAAAATATAATGACTGTACAAATGACGTAAAATAAGTCTTTAAGATACTGACGAATGGTAGAAATATCGTAGCTGCTATTCTCATATAGGAAATATCGTTCTTGGACCATTATAAAATACCATTATGATGATCGCCTGCTCTTATTTCAATTACTGGGGCTTGACACAATATCTACTCTTTTTTCATAGTACCTACATATTGCAAAAGATATTGACAATAGGTATATGATCGACTGGTTGAAAAACTCTTAGTCAGCTTTTAAGACACCCAAGATATTCCTGGCCACCCCCCACATATTATACAATAAAGTTAATAATATCACGTATTTGTGCAATATCATTTTCCTATTTCATTTGTTAAATATTAATATCATGCTCGTCCTATTAATAATATTATTAGATATGAGGATATTCAAATATCAAGGGGTAACAGCTGTAAGCATTTCAACACATCTTTAGATGAGCCCCAACCACATACTTGAATACAAATATGCGTGTTTTCAACATGAGAGAATTGTATTGAATTAATAAATATAAGCACACATAATTATTAAAAGCTTTTTATTTAACTTGTCCTGTTAGTATATTAGTATGGGACAAATCTTGCGAGTTAAATTAGAACCACTTCTTGCCGTTAAACTAGTTTGAAGTTTGCTTTACTTACGTAACTTCGGTGACAATGCAATAATATGGTACCATGAAGCTGTTCTCGAAATGGCGTCGAAAGGTGGCTGTAGCAACTCGAAAAAATCGTTGAGTTTGGGCTCGTTTGAATAGTCTTGACAAGCACTGTTGCTTGCTACATGACCGCCAGGGTCTCAAGATGGCGTCGGGAGGTGGCCATAGGAACTCCTAAACTAAACCAGATAAAATCGTCAAGTTTGGACTCGTTTGAATAGTCTTGACATGCACTCTTGTGTTTTTCTTCGTTTTAGAGCATTTAAATAATAGCTTGTTTTTTTTTTATTAATATTATATTAATATTATTTTTTATTTATATTATTTCATTCGTTCTATTTTTTTATTTTTTTGTTATTAATGTTTTCCTTCATTATTTTCACTCTACTTTCATGTAAATGTTGAAGGTATTTACTAGAACCAAATTAAAAATAACAAAAAGGTCTTCTAATGTTATTAATTTATCTATGACGATATACGTATATTCTTTCATGCTTAATCTATTCATCTCAATCCATACACATCCCAATGTTGGGCTCAAGCCTACTCCATTATAGGAGATAAATTGACCTACTATACCACGCTAGTTGTTGTTGGTATAAGGTTTTATTTCGAGTTTTCCTTCTCTTGTATAGATATTATATGCTTCACTCGTCATTTAGTACATTCACGGGAGTGGTGAATTGTATTCTTACTCCGTCACCACACAGAAGACAGAAGATTTATTTTTGCTGCAAGAAACATAAAATCATTTTTTTTAAACATACTTGTATCATAACAATTAACAAAAATCAACAAAAATTAAACTTTTGCTTGCCAGTAGATTGTCATAGGTATACTTATACACTATATACTTTATATTCCAAGTGATTGTATAACATTTTAATATTTTTACTCGTAAATAATGACAACAATAATTAATGATTCATTCAATATTATTTGAAAAAAGTCAGTGGGTATCATATAAGACAACTGAGGGATAATTACGCATATGAAATCTACGCATGAGATGGAAAACTCGAAAAAAAACCCTATACCAACCTGTTTAGGCCCTCCGGCCGGTGCTGATGGAGTGGTTGGAGCGGACGCACGGGGTGCTTTCCTTCCGACTGGTGCAGGTGCTGACGGGGCACGGTTGCTTTGGGAAGTACCTGCACAAGATTGTCAGGAGGGAGAGCACACCGTCCTGCCACCACTGCAGTTGCGACGAGGACACGGCGCAGCACACGCTCGAGGAGTGTGCTGCATGGGAGGGGGATCGCCGTGAACTCGTCGCAATTATCGGTGCCGACCTGGCGCTGCCGACCATCGCCAGGGAGATGCTCGTCAGCGTCAGGAACTGGGACGCGGTCGCCGCCTTCTGTGAGGCCGTAATCTCACGGAAGGAGGCGGCGGATCGTGTGCGAGTAGAGCTCCTATTCGGCGACACGTTCCGCCGCCGGCGACTCGGGCGGCGCAGGCGCGAGTATCTGCGCCTAATGCCGCCCTAGCCGAGGCCGCGGGTGATCGGACCGGGGAATTGTCCGTCACCCGCAGAGAGGCTGACCGCGCGACGGCGACCGACGTTCCAGGACGTCGAGAGGTGAGGTTACCCGAAAGGGTATTCCGTCAGGCCGACCACTGACGACAAGTCACATCTGCTCCGGTGGTCGGCCCAACAACGAGGTGACGTGGGTACGGGTGGGTTATGGGCCCGCGCACCGTCCTTTCATCGCCCCGGACGGACTGGACCGCGCGTGCGCTTACCATAGCCCAACCATAAAAAAAAAAGAAATACCAACCTGTTTGACCAGCATGGTATAGTAAGGTCAGTTTCCCTCCTATTATGAAGAAGGCTCGAGCCCAGCAGTGGGACATATATGAGCCGAAATGAATGAATGTATGAAGGATCCTTCGTATACTGCTCTGATTAATAATTCTATAAATCAATATCTCGTACTTTTTTCCGTATAGTGACAGAGTACCTAAGAATATTATTTGCCACACCCTCCTTTTCGCCTGGGTTTCTTTAAAGACGTCTAAGCGATGTAATGCCGTATGCAAGAGAAAGTTCGACTTCTAAAAAAGGATGAGGTTCTCAATTCGGATATTTTTTTATGTTTGTTCGCGCGTAACTCCGTCGATTGTCAACCGTTTTGACAAATTCTTTTTTTTTTGGAAAGGGTATACTTCCCAAATGGTCTCATGAATTGGAAATCAAAAAAGCGGTTTCTGAACAATCAATAAAAATCTAAAAAAATATCTACATTGTCTACATTAACGATCTTTTCGTTTAATCTACATTGCTTTTTGAAGTCGGTATTTTTTGCAAAAAATATATGTTATGCAATATAACCCTATACCAAAACATCTAAGCAGCATAATAGATAAATTTCCCTTCTATTTAGGAGGAGGCTCGAGTCCAGTAGTGGGACTTATATATATATATATATATATATATATATATATATATATATATATAAGTTGAATTGATGGTACTTTGCTATGGGAGTCGTAAAAATGGAGAACGTTTAAGATAAATATGACCGCCAACCCTACATAATAATCGTGATAATTATGGCAATAACTTTCCCTTCCCTATGTATATCAGAAATTTTATTGTTTGCATGTGCCGAATGGCTATACCGATGGATATGAGAATTCATATCCATCAGAATCGTCATCATCAAAATTGGTCTAGCCGTTTAGAAGGAGTTCAATTACAAAGACATGAACAGAAGATTTATGTACATAAAGATGGCAAAGTTTATGTAGTCGAAAAAACGTTTGTTTTCTTAAATTTCCTAATTTTCTGCGCGATTATTTCGTAAAGGCCTTTTTTTAAATATTAGAAAACTTAAAAAAAAGAGGGACAAAATCGATAAAGTCGTTCTCAAGTTATGTTATTGTCCTGCCCGAACAGCGCCACCTACCGGGTCCAATTGTGAATCTAAACCATCCTCGAATCCCCTTGAATACACACAAAAAATTTCGTCAACATCGGTGCAACCGTTTAGGAGAAGTTCAGTGACATACACACGTACACAAGAATTTTATATATAAAGATATGACAAAATTACCAACACAAATGTTACGTAATTATTCAATAATTAAATACTTCACGGACCGATGGTATCTTATAGATATCAATTTGTTAGAAAGGTTTAATTCAGAAGTGACATTTACATAGATGGTCCAATCATTCATCATTGTCATATTTATAATTCATCTTCCGGTTGTCTCTCAATCGATTTTGGTTAGTCTTTGTGACAAATAATTGCAGTGAATTAATTTACTGAATTCATGCAAATATTTTCAGTGACTGAGAAAATGAATAGCTTAAAATTTATTAGAAAAGAATAATCGACATAAGCAAATTAGATCATTGTAAGATAGAAGCAATAAAAGTCTATGCTGTCCCATCAGTCCATTGTGGTAAAAGTAGGCAGTATAGAAATGATTTGAAGAGACCAATTGATTGAGTAGTAATTTATTACGTCACATCGTTTGGTGAGCGAGAGAGCCGAAAGCCCAACTTTCTGAAGGTGTTTGCGTGTGGTGGGTTTTTGTGATACTTTTAGTATCATCGATCCTCATTGCACGCATTTACCCTCCCTTAGGTACGGTAGGTTTACGGTAGGCCACCATAGGGTACGGTAGCCTAGTAAAGGTCCAGGAGCGACAATTTCAATTACCGTCAAGTGTGCTGTTTGCTTGTTTACCACTTACAGCAATCTATACCAATAAATAAAATTGGATTGTCTGTTTGTAATGTCAAAATAATAGGCTTTTTTCATGCTCACACGGTTATTTGCAGGACACCTATACCTAAAATAGCAATTAAAAAATTTTTGTCTGTCTGTCTGTCTGTTTGTTCCGGGTAATCTTCAAAACGGCTGGACCGATTTCAAAAATTCTTTCACCAATGGAAAGCTATAATATCAGGGCGTAAACTAGGCTATATTTTATTCCGGTATTCCCACGGGCACGGGAACTACGCAGGTAAAACGACTATAACCTATAACCGAAGCGAAGCGAGGGCGGGTTGCTAGTTTAAAAATATATTGTGGACTAGCAATCCGCCCTCGCTTCGCTTCGGTTATAGGTTATAGTCGTTTTACCCGCGTAGTTCCCGTTCCCGTGGGAATACCGGGATAAAATATAGCCTAGTTTACGCCCTGATATTATAGCTTTCCATTGGTGAAAGAATTTTTGAAATCGGTCCAGCCGTTTTGAAGATTACCCGGAACAAACAGACAGACAGACAGACAGATAGACAAAATTTTTTTAATTGCTATTTTAGGCATAGGTGTCGTGCAAATAACCGTGTGAGCATGAAAAAAGCCTATTATTTAGACATTACAAACAGACACTCCAATTTTATTTATTGGTATAGATTAGATCAGATGTGTATTGTGAATCAGATGGAAAAGTTAAGTTCCATTATGATTGATTATTTAAATTTCAAATACTAATCAGAAAAGAAGATTTGTTTGTTCCGGATAATCTTCAAAACGGCTGGGCCGGTTTCAAAAATTCTTTCACCAATGGAAAGCTATAATATCAGGGAGTAACCTAGGCTATATTTTATCCCGGTATTCTCTGCTGCGTAATTGCGCGGGTAAAACTACTAAAACCGAAGCGAAGCGGGGGCGGGTTGCTAGTACGAAATAAAATTACCCTTGTTATAATAGATTTTAGTTAGTTACATGTTTGTATAATACTTTACGTACGTCATTAAGTGATTGAGGGGAATCAAGCGGTTTAAGTTCTTCAAATTTTATATTATTCATCTTTTTTTTTATATACGCTTTAATAATTGTGATTACCTTATTATTTGATTATCTGCTTTTATTAATAACTAGCAACCCGCCCTCGCTTCGCTTCGGTTTCAATCGTCTTTCCTGAATAGTTCCCGTTCCCGTGGGAATACCGAGATAAAATTCAGGAGTGGTAGGACCACACTGTCGATAGTTATCTGTCTACAGCCGCGGGCCGGTCCGTCCGGGGCAGTACCATGCTCTCGTAGAAAATCGACGTCTGAGTAGTAGCAATTTGTTACTGCGCTTCGTTCGGTGAGCGAGAGAGCCGGAAGCCCAACTTTCTGAGGGTGATTGCGTGTGGAGGGTTTTGGTGGTGGCCTTGGTATCACCGAGCCTCAATGCATGCATTCACACTCCCTTCGCTTTCTTCGCGGTATGCAACGGCCTTGTAAAGGTCCATGAGCGGCAGCAACACTTACCATCAGGTGTACTGTTTGCTCGTTTGCCACCGGTTGCAATAAAAAAAAAAAATATAGCCTAGTTTACGCCCTGATATTATAGGTTTCCATTGGTGAAAGAATTTTTGAAATCGGTCCAGCCGTTTTGAAGATTACCCGGAACAAACAGACAGACAGACAAAAAAACATAAAGTAATGTTTAGGCATATGTCTAGTGCAAATAACTGTGTGAGCATGAAAAAAGCCTATTATTTTGACATTACAAACAGACACTCCAATTTTATTTATTGGTATAGATTATAATTGATTCGATTTTCGAACTTTGACAGGCAAGGATCTAGGAGACAATAATTTGAAATAATTTACTCTTTTTCGGCATTTTTTGGACTAATTTAATTTGTTGGCTTATTCTATAATACTCCTCAATCACAGGGAAGTATTTTTCGTAAGTTTTTAAACAATTTTTTATGATGGGGAGAGATCCTCCCGACCCTGGGGGAGGCACGCTCTCTCCTGATCCTGCTAATTTCAGTACTCCACCAATAAGAGATTCATTACCCAATTCTAGTACTACAAATAGAAAACGCACTAGTTCAATCGTAGACTCATCCTTACCAATTAAAAAAACTACATCTAATACATCACTTATTCCATCATCAAATCATTCTACATACATTCATCCCGAGCACTCTGATAAGAAATTGCTGTATTCAGATTCTGATGAAGCTCCTTTCTTGGTACATGTTACCAGGTCAGTGGGTGACATCTCATCTGGAACAGTACTAAGTCCTATTAAGTTTGGTCACTTTTTGTTTAATAATAAAATTAAAAATATAATCGCAGATGGTGTAAAACGTGTTGGTAGGAACCGTATTTCGGTTGAATTTAAATCTGGTTGTGATGCTAATAGTTTCTTAAGCAACCCTGCGTTGTCTCATGCAAAGTATTCTGCTTCCATTCCATCGTATACTTGTTCAAGAATGGGCATAGTGAGAGGGGTGCCTGTAGAGTGGTCCCTCGAGGACATTGTTAACTCAATTAGAGTGCCGTCTGGGTTTGGTTCAATCACCAGAGCTCGCCGCCTAAATAAAAAATCCCATAGCGAAGAAAATAGCATTAGTTATATCCCAACACAATCCGTGGTACTCACTTTTAAAGCCCAAAAATTACCTTCTCATGTTTATTGCTTTTACACTTCTTTACCTGTCGAACCATATATCCTTCCATCCATTCAATGCCAAAAATGCTGTAGGTTTGGTCATATTGCCTCGCAGTGCAGGTCGAAACCAAGGTGTTTCGTCTGTGCCCAAAGTCATGAAGGTGATAGCTGCTCCAATATATCTCCATCTTGTCTCTTCTGTTCAGGCAGTCACACCGCTAAAGATCCCATCTGCCCTGAACACTCTCGGCAAAAATCCATTAAAATTGTAATGTCCCAGGAAAATATCTCCTATTTTGAAGCATCTGCAAGATTCCCATCTGTCAGGAGATCTTTTGCTGACTCTTTGAAATCTGCCGTACCTTCATCACAGCAATATGAACCCATCATTAATTCTGGTCACCATACCTTTTCTAATGCTCCTTCATCTATATCTCACAGGAAAACTGTTTTTATTCCCCGACACCCATATGCTCCGGCCTCCAGTCATCCCTATGACAAACAAGCCCATTTCCTTTTGACCCAAACCCCTTCCTCCTCTCTTCCTAATGGAAGTGCCTACCCATCAGGTCCATCCAAGGTGCCTCCATCACCTTTAAGTGATAATCTTTTGGGCTATCTGATCACTTCCCTTATAAATATACTAACTCATTTTTCTGATTCTCAGCTTCCCGAAGAATTAAAAAAACCACTGTCTGAGCTAGCAAATGTTATTCATAATGTTCCCTCCACTACTGCAATGGAACTGTCGCAGCATTAGACATAAGAAACAGGATCTCATTTATCTAATTAACTCTCATAAACCCCTCATTCTTGCCATCCAGGAAACATGGTTGAAACCTGGGGCTCTTTTCAGAGTCCCGGGCTATGCTTGCTTCCGGGATGACAGAGATGATGGACATGCTGGATCTTGTATTCTGATCTCTAGATCTCTATCTTTTACACAAATTTCCCTTCCACCCCACAGCGATTCATTTAATATAGTGGGGATTAAAACCCTAAATATTTCATTTCTCTCTATTTACATTCCTGTTCCATCTCCTCATATCTTATCTGAATTATGTAACATTTTTAATTCCATACCTTCTCCGATAGTTATCTTAGGTGATTTTAACATTCATCATACTTCCTGGGGGTCCCATTTCTGTGATACCCTTTCAGCGCCCTTCATAGATATCCTTGATGATTTGAATCTTTGCTTTATGAATGATGGCACTCCCACTCGCAGAGTATCCCCTACTCAAAATTGTCACAGTGCTATAGATTTATCCATTTGTTCACCTGATTTATCATCTCTTTTGCATTGGAAAGTTTTAGATTCTTCTTTTGGAAGTGATCACTTTCCAATCTTAATTTTTTCCCCCAATTCCACTTCAATTCAGTATACTTTTAATCCTCGGCTTAAACATAATTTAAAGAGGGCTGATTGGTCCTTATATGCACAAATCTTGGATAGGGAAGTAGATCAACTGCAAACTCTTGATCATAATAATATTATTTCCATTTATGGTGCTTTTAGAAACTACATTTTGTCCTCGGCAGATAAATCTATTCCTCTTAAAAAGCCTCCTAAAAAGAATATTCGATCTCCACCCTGGTGGGATCAGGCTTGTTTAGATGCTTGTCGTAGAAGAAAGGAGGCTGAAAAATCATATAAAATCGCTATGACTTTAGATAATTATTTAAATTATAAAAGAATTGCAGCAGAAACTCTAAGACTACTAGCCCAAAAAAAGAAAGATGGTTGGCGTGGTTTTTGTGAAGCCCTATCCCCGCGTACACCTCCTTCCTTAGTCTGGCGACAGGTAAGAAAATTTCGATGTTCGACATCAGTCAATACTCAATCTTCGTCTGATGCCACACTATGGTCGCATGAATTTGCAAACAGGTTAGCTCCTCCTACAGCTCCTACACGGTTTGAAGCTTGTATTTATTCCACTCCTGTAGTTCAGAGTAATAGTCCTTTCGATGCACCATTTTCTTATGAAGAATTAGTTGTTGTTTTGAATAATTTAAAAGATTCAGCCCCTGGTTATGACGGGATACCTTACTCTTTTATAGTTAAATCAAATCTGAAATCAAAAGAAACCTTTTTGAATATATTAAATATAATTTTCTCCCAAAATTTACCACCTGAAGACTGGAAAACTTATATAATCCTACCCATCCTAAAACCTGGTAAGCCTAGTCATGATGCTGCAAGTTATCGCCCTATAGCTCTCTCTTGTACTATGGCCAAAATTTTAGAACATTTAATTAAAAATCGCCTAGAGTGGTTCGTTGAATGTCAAGGTATAATCTGCAAATCACAATTTGGTTTTCGTAAAGGTTTAGGAACTATTGATAGCTTAAGTATTCTCACCACCGATATACGCATAGCACTGTCTAAACAGCAGTACTGTGTAGGGGTATTTCTAGATATATCTTCCGCATATGATAATGTTCTTCTTCCGGTACTCAGAAATAAACTAATTCATCTCAATGTCCCCTTGAAAATAGTTAATTTCGTTTTTAATCTATTTTCAGCTAGAAAAATCCTTATCCAAGTTCAAAATTCTTTTCTTCCTCCTAGACTCATCTGGAAGGGCCTTCCACAAGGCTCAGTTTTAAGTCCTCTTTTATATAGCATATATACTCATGATCTGGACCAGTCGGTCAGTTCCTTCTGCAATATTCTACAATATGCCGATGATATAGCCTTATATGTATCAGTGGATACCATACCTGAGGCATCAAGCAAGCTAAGTTCAGCTATTCACTATCTCCATAATTGGCTTTCTGATCATGGGTTATCTCTTTCTATACCCAAAAGTTCTCTAGTAGTTTTTAGTCGCCGTAGACATATTCCAAATATATCAGTGTCTTACAATAATCAAACCTTTCCTGTAAAAGACAAAGTAAAATTCTTAGGATATATTTTAGATAGTAAGTTATCTGGGATTCATCATATATCTTATATTTCAGACAAATGTGAAAAAGGTATTAATATTTTACGCTCTCTTGCCGGGGTATGGTGGGGTTCTCACCCTTATTGTCAAAAGCTCTTATATAATGCCCTTGTACGCAGCCTATTAGATTATAGTAGTTTTTTGTTAGAACCTTGCAATAAAAGAGCCCTTAATACCTTTGATAAGTTGCAATCAAAATGTTTACGTCTTATTATTGGTGCTATGAAATCCTCCCCAATCAATGCTCTTCAGGTAGAGTGCGTGGATTCTCCACTTTATCTGAGACGACAGTATCTTTCTGATAGATACTTGTTTAAAACATTCCAACTTGGTTACCATCCTCTAATCCCTAAATTACATTGTCTCTCTGATTGTATTGCCAATTATGGTTACTGGACTCATAAAAACCCACCTTGTTTATTTAATAGCTTTGCAATTTTTTTAAGTTTACCATTTTCAGTTTTTTGCAATAAGATCAATCCTTTATTTGATACACCATTTGAAGCATTAATCTATAAACCAAATATAATTCTTAACTTAAATATAGATAAAAGTAGCCCCAACACTGAGGAAATATTACAATCTCATATCAGCAATCACTGGAGTGATTCACTAGTTATCTACACGGATGCATCCAAAATATCTGACAATACCTGTGTTGGTTCAGCTGTGTGGATACCAAGTTATAAAATTTTATTGAGTTTTAAATCTCCACCGGTAAATTCCATTTTTTCCGGTGAGGCCATTGCCATTTTGGAAGCCTTAAAATTCATTGACTCCCATAACATAAAATCTTCTGTGATTTTTTCTGATGCTAAAAGTTGTTTGTTAGCCATTATGTCTAACCAATTTAATAGTAAAGGTAAATTTCCCTTGATTCTTGAAATAAAACATTTACTTTTCAAGTGTTGCTCAAGAGGGTTGTTGGTTACTTTAGTTTGGATACCTAGCCATTGTGGCATTGTAGGCAACAATACTGCTGATACTTTTGCCAAACAAGCTATTGAAAATGGTTGCCTTGATCAATACAAAGCATTCTCTCAGGATCTTTTATCTTGTGCTAAGAGCAGATTATTCTGTAAGTGGGGGGAACATTGGGATAAATCTAGCTCGGTTAAGGGAAAATATTATGCATCACTACAGAGTAATATTCCATACAAACCTTGGTTTTCCAAATTCAAAAATGTGAACAAAAAAGCCACATCTGTTATTTGCCGCCTCAGACTTGGTCATACTTGCTCTAATTTTCACTTATCCAAGCTTCGTATTAAGGACAGTTCACTCTGTGAGTGTGGTCTGGATGAAGACACGAATAATCACATTTTCTTTGAGTGCCCCAAAAGATCATACTTTCTATACGATATTCTTCCTGTTGACTCCATTCCTCGTCCTTCTAACTTTAATTGTCTTCTCACTTATGTTAATTCTTCATTTGTATACATTTTAGCAAATTACATTAACACAAATAACATTAAATTATAGTTAGATTAATTAGCATCACCACAGACTAAAGGATACTTAATTAACATCTTCTGTTTTTAAACTTTTTTTTTTTTTTTTTTTTTTTGCTTTATTTTTTATTTTTACTGTACATAGCTGCATTAGATTGTCATCCACGTGATTGTAGTCAAATGTTATAATTTTTTAAAAAATAATCCCTCTCATATATCAGTTTTTTAGAATAATTCAACTAATCAACATATTGAAAATTCGAAAGCCAACAACTAAATTTATCTTGTAAATTTCTTAGACATCAGTGTCCTAATTCCTATAACTGTCAATCTAAATTGAGTAATTGGCGAAATTCTGTAAACGCCATAATATAAAAAAAAAAAAAAAAAAAAAATAGATTATAATTAATGTTATTTGTATTTTATATCCTTTCTAGTGGCCATATATGTCTAATTTTCTTGTATTTATATGTGGATAATGTAGTTAGCTACAATATTATTTAAATAGCTCTAGGCCTGCATTTATTTGTAATATTTATATTGCAGCTATAATATTTAGCTTGCATAGATGTTATATGCGTATTATATCCCTTAGTCGTCTTTTACGACATCCATGGACAAGATAGGGAGTGGTGAATTGTATTCTTTCTCTGTTAGCACACGGTAACACATACCACGGTGTTTAGAGTATTTTTATGTTATTATATTTCAATATTAAGAACGTAGTTTTGTTTTGAAAGACATCTTGCTAGAGGAAATTCTAAATAGTTGATGCAATATTGTAATTAATATTATCTTTTTCGTGGTAAACAAATTGGTAAAGCTAACACTAAACTTAATGGGAGTAGCGTAAGATCATGCATGTATAATTAATTTAATAGATCCATTTATGTACCTACTTACCGTTGACGAGGCTTTATAGTTTGCGTTCCCGAAAGATAATTTTACTAATATTTTAATGGGTGGTTTGTCTAGATTATGTCTTTATTAGGTAGTCTCAATAACATAAGTATGCGACTAGCAATTTTACAAATACAATTCAAAACTAATACAGTCTATTACCATAGAGAAAGAAAGAAAAACATTTATTCTGCTCGTTTTAACAAGCTTTAACCTAATAAAAGAACACAAAAAACAACTAAAGGGATGAACTTCTTACATAAATTAAGCTAATTTTAATGAGAAAATAATTGGCTCAATTTATGCTACTATTTTCTAAAGGAACAGCACTTGGATTCTGCCAACACCTGAATTGATTGAAACCTGTAATATATGATGGCTCGATAATTGGAGTAGCAGCACAAAATTTATCTGATAAGTACCGACCTGGAATTGCAACTGTTTTGGGTTCGATTCGCAAATAGAATAATTATTTGTGGCATACACATTGCTAAGACTGGGTATAATTTGTTATCCGTTAATTCTTCATCATCTCAGCTCATATACTTCCAAGCAATAGCTTCGCTCAAGCCTCCTCCACGAGTTTTCTTTGTCTTGCATTACTATTGTTTGCATATTATAATCTCTTACTTATCTTTTAAGACACCCACGCCACGAGCAAGAAAAGGGTTGGTAAACTGTATTCTTATTCCATCACCACATAGAAAGTCCGTGTTCGTTAATTATACATTTGTTTATACCGCGACAGAAATTGTTCTTTAGTATGGGCTATTAATCCATACTAATATTATAAATGCGAAAGTAAGGATGTTTGTTTGTTTGTAACGCTTTCACGCTTAAACCACAGAACTTATTTCAAAAATTCTTTCACCAATGGAAAGCTATAATATCAGGGAGTAACATAGGCTACATTTTATCCCAGTATTCCCACGGGAACAGGAACTACGCGGGTTTAAGTGACTGAAACCGAAGCGAAGCGAGGGCGGGTTGCTAGTTTAAAATAAACCTGTACTGTATCTGAATAGGATATGCTAGATGTACTGTTAAGCTCATTAGTTAAGATCTAAGTATATATAAGATGAAAACTTAACTCGCGCAATATATAGATAGTTTACGTTGAGTCTGCAGATAATCGTGAGATTACACAGGGCGCTACAGAAAAACAGCGTTGTGGATCTCATGTAAGTTAGCACATTATATTGAGTAGCTATCCTTTTACTCGCATGCGGGTGAGACTGCAGCTCTTCCATCGATCTGTCATGTAAATAAAGTTGTATAAATACATATGCCCCTGAGAGGGCAAATATACTATTTTCTATTTCGTTCCAGTTCATTAAAATTTAGTACTGTTGATATCATGTATGCCATCAGGTAGACTGACGACATCGTAAAAAATAGTATTCCATTGAAATAATTCATACAGTTCATTTATATAATGCAGTCACTTATATATTGCA
Organism: Lymantria dispar; assembly: GCA_032191425.1. Classification (NCBI taxonomy): domain Eukaryota; kingdom Metazoa; phylum Arthropoda; class Insecta; order Lepidoptera; family Erebidae; genus Lymantria; species Lymantria dispar. The sequence goes on along the minus strand of CM063452.1, from coordinate 19,928,453 downwards.
GTTAAAATTTCCAAATTATAACCGCATATTTGAAATATTTCTCATATTCTCGATAAATATTTGCGGTAGCCAAACATTTAATCTATTCAGCCTTCGGGATTATTTAGATAATTTTAATGTGTTAATTGTTATTGATTTGTACTTTGAAATATATCTGAATTTGCTACTGGTATTTATCATCATCGTTATAATCTCAGCTTATATACGTCCTACTACTACGCTCGAGCTTCCTCCACATTAAGAGTGAAATTGACCTACTATACCACGTTAATCAGATGATTTGGTATAGGATTTTATTTTATTACTAGCAACCCGCCCTCGCTTCGCTTCGGTTTTAGTCGTTTTACCCGCGTAGTTCCTGTTCCCGTGGGAATACCGGGATAAAATATAGCCTAGTTTACGCCCTGATATTATAGCTTTTCATTGGTGAAAGAATTTTTGAAATCGGTCCAGCCGTTTTGAAGATTACCCGGAACAAACAGACAGACAGACAAAATTTTTTTTTATCTGTATTTTAGGCATAGGTGTCGTGCAAATAACCGTGTGAGCATGAAAATCGCCTGTTATTTTGACATTACAAACAGACACTCCAATTTTATTTATTGGTATAAATTTTACAATAAATGTTATCTAATTAATATTTTCCATGTGGTAACGAAGTGGGAATACAATTCTCAAACCCCCTTTCTTGCTCGTGGGTGTTATAAAGACGAGTAAAGGATTAAATAGGCATATAATCTCTATAAAAGAGAAGAAAACTCGAAATAAAATCCCATACCAACCCGTCCGATCAGCGTGGTATAGGTCTCAAATAATATTTACACCCTCAATAATCATTTGTGGATTTAAAAGCTCGAATCCATAGCTTATGTGAGACAGACTACTTCGCAATTTTTGGACGGGAGTATTACAAAAACATATTTTCACAGATCAACAAAATTCTTTAGAAAAATCATTGGGGCAATAATTTTTATAAAGAATATAACGTTTCAAATGAAATCTATACCAATAAATAAAATCGGAGTGTCTGTTTGTAATGTCAAAATAATAGAATTTTTTATGCTGACACGGCTATTTGCACTATACATATGCCTAAAAATCATTTTATATTTTTTTGTCTGTTTGTCTGTCTGTCTGTTTATTCCGGGTAATCTTCAAAACGGCTGGACCGATTTCAAAAATTCTCTCACTAAGGGAAAGCTATAATATCAGGGAGTAACTTGGGCTATATTTTATTGCGGTATTCCTACGGAATTGGGAACCTCGCGGGTAACGCCACTGAAACCGAAGCGATGCGAGGGCGAGTTGCTAGTATTATAATATGATTGAATGAAATATTTTGCTTATTGTTTGAATATGATATGAAACATTTTTAACGCCTCGTACTAAAGAAGTAATTCCAGTTTTACGGGGCAAATACAAACAAATGTTTCATTTCAGTGCACATAAGCTCCACTGTTGGGCTCGGACCTCCACCACATTGGGTGTGAAATTGACCTACTATACTGGTCAGAGATGTTGGCGTAGAGTTTTATATCAAGATTTTCTTCTCTTGCATATCTAATATGCAGATAACAAATACTACTAAGGGATATACCTTAGTTGTCTTTTACGACACGCACGGGTAAGAGAGGGGGATGAATTGTATTCTTACTCAGTCACCTCACGGAAGAAACGAATATTTAAAGGACACAAATTATACCAACACTAAGAACAACAATTTCTGGATCGCACAAAGTATTATCCTACATACAATACCAAATGACTGCACTATTACACCACACTTTTTATAAGATTTAATACATAAGAAAATGAGACTGCACAACAATTTTCAGAAGACAAAACCTACAATTTTAAAAGCCTTTTTGTAAAGAGCTTTTAACAAAGCAATATTCTTGAAAAATTGTTCGATTATATCGAATACCGTATAATATATATCTTATAAATAACAATTCGTGGTAAAGAGAAAGTACAATAATGTCATCTATCGTCTACAGAATGGCGTCGATTCTTCCTTTGTGCTGTTCAAGGCTGTTTGTTAATATTGAAAGGAGGTCTTACAACAAAAATTACAATTTGAATATATTGTGAATGTGCTCATATATAATTCAATGTATTTTTATTGTGGTCTCATTTTTTATCTGTCGCGGTTTAGTCTTATTAAGAATATATGGAATTACCATATTAATTGCATCAATAAGGGTCTGATATATTTTAGAATTACTACTAACTTATAGTTTTACTCAATCTGGTTGCAATTTGCACCTGCTAATTGCACCAACTCTTTAACATATACTGTTGCATAGTATATGTCGGCGTTGCGCCAGGAATTAGGTTGTCCATATTAAAATATCAAGTATGTAATCACTGTATTTATTACAAGTTATTGCCGGAGAAGTGAGTGAAGTAAAACTGTCCTCTATTCTAATCTTACAATGTTTTTATAACCTCCGCTTTACAATGAAACGGTCTAGTCTTAGTAACTACAATTACTTTTTATAACAAACAAATAAAACAACTACTTTTACTATCGGAATATAGCTAAATAATAATGATAAATATTCTAATGCATTTAACATAATTCCAAATAGTCAATTTTACACAATTTACATTAATGTAATTAAAGGAAATATTGTTCTCATATATTGTTCAACAGACGGCGCTGTAACTAGAAATAAATTGCAATATTTATTGTGTAAAAACAACTAAATATGGTTACAAATAATTACATTAATTCTAATCTATTTTAATTTGATCAATTATATAAATATTTAAACAATTAAATCAAAGATTTCTAGAAATACATTCAAAAAGCGTCTTAAATATCATAGCATGGTAAATAGCAGTGTTGTTACTACAAATAATTATTTAAATATTAGTTGCAAATATTTCAAACATGTAACAACTATAATTGATAACACATACATCAACAATTTACAAATATTGCCGATAGAGGGCGATATGCGCCTATACGGCCATACTGACTCCAGCGCGTCCCTTGCGCTGTTAAGGCGTCACCCACCAAGGGATCTAGCCATCCACAAGGCATCACCCATCCTGGGATCTAGCCAACAAGACCAGGTTTAAGGATACGCATGATGGCCAGCCAGCGCTTTAGGAAGGATGTTTTGGATACAAAAAGCATTTGCAAGGCATCACCCACCAAGGGATCTAGCCAACCACAAGGCATCACCCATCCTGGGATCTAGCCAACACAAGACCAGGTTTAAGGATACGCATAGTGGCCAGTCAGCGCTTTAGGAAGGATGTTTCGGATAGGAAAAATAAAAAGCATGTTTCCAAATTAGTATTCACCCGCCCATACGGCATTACTTTGATAAAAAAAAAAAAAAGAAAACAGTTTTTGCAACAGGCGCTTGTCATAAAAAGTCATGGCTAGCGATACTTACACCACATCCGCGGAGATAATTATGCTTCAATATATATCGGTCATTAGGCAATACCTCCTAAAGTGCCATGGGACCCTCGAAGAGAGTGCGTCGATCATGACGATGCACGAAAACAAAATTGCCAAATACATTTATTTTGGCTTTACCTTGTCAAATCAATTAACTCTAGAAAAGATCGCTCGTCCATCCTTTTCTTACAGACGCTTAATCTTTTGTCCATTCGTCGTCCTCTACCTGCAACATCTCGATAAAACAGCGGTTAATATTTTTTCTGAACAATACACCCAGTAATATTGCATAGTTTATAGCCAACTGGAAATCGTGAATAGCACTGTGGCATGGTTTTCAAGCTCAACTACAGACATTAATAATATCTTTGATAATTTTCACAACTAGTCCCACTTAACCATTTGCTCTACTAGTTCCTTTAACCACAAGGTATATTCAATACCGTATTTATTCATTATTATAAGAAGAGACGAGTTCCAAATATAGTTACAAATCATAGCCGATTGTGACCTCTTTAGTGTAAACTACTATAAAGACAAATGCGTATTCTGGCTGATGACGTCCGCCATGAATGTAGCCTGTAATGTCAGCGAACACAGTATGAAAATTATATTGCAATTTTATAGATTGGAAGTCGATTGTTTTACGCCCGATTTCGGCTTTACGAATGTTAGCTAACACAATTCTTCACAAATTTTCGAACATATTCGGGTACCAATATTGTTCGTCGATTTTAGCCAGTACTTTTTCGCAAAAGTTGTGGTAGTCTCGCAATAGTCCTTATATTGCGGTGGAGGTAATAAACACCTATTAATGGAAACAAATTAGATCCAAATTCAGAACAAAAATTTATGGATCGCACAGAGCTGTCCTGCGCGGGATTCGAACCCGCGATACTGGCACGATATCTTAACCACTACGTCATCTGTGCAGTGCAGTGTGATCGTAACACGAGTTTCTAACGGTAATTACGTGAAACGATACTATTTGAACATTATGGCTCAGCAATATCTTGTTAAATGACATAAAGTATAGACTACTGTCAGAGTCAATCTCCTTTATTGAAGGATCACTCTTCTGCCTTACATGAAGCCAAGTATGGTCAAGAGTGGATGAATTTACGACGAGATAAACAATTACTTCGTTTTAGAGCATATGGTTTACTTAACACAGATTAAGACTATAATCTGTATTAACTAAGCAGTCACCCTTTCGATATTCTACTTTAAACTAAAAATTTTAAAGAAATGCTACCAGTTATGCACTCCTGGAGTGTGCTCTTTCTGCCTTGCCTTGAAACCTTAAGTGAATTTCAGTTACAACATAATCAGTTACCACTTTAAATAATTGACCACCTAAGAAGTGACGAAAATACTTATAGCTTTATACGAAGTCTAGCGTCTTCAGCTCACGAGCGGTATTTATTTCAACGCACATGGTTCGCATACTGAACTACGCGAGGACTTTTGAGCATTTAGTGATATATTTAAAGCGATGGCAGCTTATCTCATTTTCATAGCGTTATAGAGGTGATAATCTATAGGGTCTGCGTTGAACTATTTAATCAGCCTTTTAGTTTTATTGTTAACGCACTGGTCTTTATTTGCGATACACAGTTGCAGAGTATGAAACTAGATTTAAAGCTTGAGAACATCATGTAACTTAAAACAATATTGACTCGTTTAGATTGAAGTTAAAATCAAAGTTATAGATAGCATGGAGGGTTCATTTATCAGCAGTTACAGTTTTCTATATATACCCTCTTTAAGACTTACAGTAATACCAAACAGCACTAATAATGTCATAACCAATTCTACCTCGACACGTCATGGAAACTAACTTTGGTTGTAATACAAGCAACATCAACGATCTGGCATTTGCCCGGAATCGAACCAGTAAACTTATTTCGGATCAGAGAATAAGCTATTGAAAACTTTACCTTGTGATAATGCGATGTTTAGAAGTAAAAAATAATAGTCCGATTGTTAGTTAACATAAATTTTATCGATTTGCTTACAGAAATAATTATTTTCACTATGGTATTTTCTATAACAAAAACGGTACTATAAACTTCGTCGTATTAAAGGGGTTATGAAAGTTATAAATCAAGGACTCTGCAAGCGTGATAAGTAGACGCTTCTATTTACATCACAAAAAGGTCCTAGGTTATTACAGTTAACACAATTACTAGACAGTGTAAGCGACGCGAATTATTCAAAATAAGAACTATTTAATAATTGTAAATATGCGGTAGGCATTCTATTGTTGGGGTGCGAGGCCGGGGCACCTCCACGTGGTGCACCCTGGAAACGTCCATTTGGACGGCCAAGATTCCGGCGGGAGGGGGGGTCTCCGCGTGCCGACTCTGAAGGCAGAGCGCACGGCGGATTTGGCCCGGGGCCAATGGGGCGGATGTGTCTCATGGCACTCCGTCGCCAGGGACGGTTGCGTCACGGCCCGGGGGCGTGACGGGTCGGTCGCTCGCGAGCGGCCAGACCCGGAAGGCCCAAACCGTAATCCTGAGTAGGGGGGTGAGGACCGGGGGTCTGCGGACTGCGGGGAAGAAAACCCCTATAAAAAATCACCCAATCTCAAGTTTTGCTACTCGGCGAGGAGATGTATGGCTGGTGGGTTAAGAAGCGCGCGCGAAAAAAAAAAGCGTCCAGTCGTTAAGAGTAGTAGTCAAGGAGGACTTAAACTTCCAAATCGTCATGGCAGATGTTAACAAACGTATAACTTCACCAGAGGGTCCCGGCCAGGCCGGAGAGTCCCTTGCTGTGCCGGTGCTTGCGCGCGACGAGGAGTCGCGCCCAAGTTCGGGCACAGTCAGCTCCCAATCGTATGGGTGGGGAGCAACTTCTGCTGCAGCTGTGAGCCAGGCGAAACAAGAATCGGCTCTAGGGAGACCAAAAAGGAGGAGAAAGAAGGGGAAGCTGGATACGCGACACATGCGTAGGACGCGTAGGAGGAGGATGGCGGAGCGGCAGGTACTAGGAGATGCCGCCGCTGCCGCGAGCGACGAGAGCGGTGCGACCGCAGCCACCGCAGGGCCGTCGCGGAACGTGGACGCCGGTGCTGCCCGGCCGTCGAAGAAAAAAGAGGAGAGCGACGAGGGCGGATCAGCCGCAGGGCCGTCGCGGGACGAGGGCGGGAAAGCCGCAGAGCCGTCTCGAAAGAAGCGTGGGAGATGCGACAGCTCGACGGGGCTGTCCAGTGACGAGGGCGGCACCGCCGCAGAGCCGTCGAAGGACGAGGGTGGCGGTGCTGCAGTGCCGTCCAAGAACGACAGCTCGACGGGGCTGTCCGAGGAATCGGAGACCGACGTGGCCTACGAGCTGTCCACGGATGAGGGCGGCAGTGCCGCAGGGCCATCTGTGAACGCCAGGTCGGTCTTGGAGATGTCGGCGGACGAGGGTGGTACCAAAGAGCCGTCCGCCGAGGAGATCAGTGGGCCGCAAGTCGGCCAAGGTGGGATCGAGGGCGGAGAAAGCGCTGCGGAGCCGTTTGGGCCGTCTGGGGTGACTGGAGGTAGGTCGTCCGGAATGGCCATCGATAGGGTCTGCAGTGTGGTGTTGGATAGGGGGGCTGCCGAGAAAACTGAGCTGCATCCTGCGGCGAGGGCTTTTACGGCGGCCCTAAATGTTAGGAGGGAGAGGGAGGAGGCCCGCTCCCCTCCGAGGGATCGGAAGCGCCCCCTGCATAAGGGTGGCAGCTCCGCATCGGACTCGGAGGGTAGTGACGCTATCAGGCCTCCCCCCAAGATCCCGACCGCGCGCCGGGGGCGCAGGGGTCGGGGAGGTGCGGTGGCGGCGAGACCGGCGACGCCGGGTCTGGCCGACCGGGAAGGCGAGGTGGCGGCCCTCCAGGCCGCGAACGCCCGCCTCAGCAGGGAGGTCTCCGGCTTGCGGGAACGCAACCGCAAGCTGGAGACGGAGCTGGAGGCAGTGCGGAGGGAGAACCGCGGGTTGGCCAAAGACATGGCTGACCTGCGGTCTCAATTCGAGCGCCTGGTGCCGGCTGCGCCGTCGGCGCCGGCCCCGCCACCGAGACAGGCCGCGCCATTGAGGGCGGGCCCATCGTCTGCGCCCGTGGCGCCGGCTGCGCCCGTGGCGCCGGCTGCGCCCGTCGCGGCTTCGCCGCTGCCTCCCCTCGTCGTGGTCCCTCCGCCGGCTCGTGGCCGCGGGAGACCACGGAAGGGGGAGGAGCCGCCGCCCGACGAGGTACACGGCGTTTCGGAGTCGGCGGTACACGTCATCCTAGCCCGAGTAGGGGTGATGATGGATGCGCGTATCGCCGCCGTAGCGGCCAGGCTCCCGCCTGAGCCGCCCCTCCGACCGCCGCTCGCCGCAGACCAGACGAGGCGGCCGCAAGCGTCTGCTCCCACCCCGCTGCCCTGTCAGGGTGGTCGCGTGATGAGCTACGCTGCGGCTGCGGCGGGACCCAAGGGGGCCAAGAAGGCCGGCAAGGTGCCGGCTCCCGCCAAGGCCGGGCCGCGGCCGGCGCCAGCGATTGCACCGCAGGCGCCGGCCGGCGAACCCGCGACTGCGCCTGCTGCGCTCAGCGCTGCTGCCAGGCTCGAACAGGGCTGGCAGGTAGCTGAGCGTAGCAGGAAGGCACGCGGCCAAAAGCGGAGAGCGGCGGCCAAGAGTGCCGCTGTGGCCGCCGCTCCCCAGGCGGGAGCCGGCGGAAAGGGGAAAAGGTCGCGTAGGGGCCTCAAGTCGCCGAAGACGGCTGCGGTGGTAATCACCGTACTGCCTGAGGCGGCTGAGAGGGGCCTGAACTATGAGGCCGTCCTAAGACGCGCCCGGCGGGAGCTGGATGTCTTCGACATCGGGGACGTCGAGGCGAGAACCCGTAAGGCCCGGACAGGGGCTCGAATACTCGAGTTCCCTGAGGCCGAGGGCGCGAAGACGGCCGATAGTTTGGCCACGATGCTGAGGGGGCTGTTCGGGCCGGAGGATGGAGTCCGAATCGCCAGGCACGTCAAGTGCGCAGATATGCGCCTCACGGGTCTGGACGACTCCGTGGCGGTGGAGGACATCCGGGAGGCCATTATGGCGCGTACCGGGTGTGCCTCGGACACTGTCCGGATTGGCACCATCCGCCCTGGTCCGGGCGGCGTCGGTGCTGTCTGGGTGCAGTGCTCAGTGGAGTCGGTCAAGCAATTGGCCGACTCAGGCAGGCTCCTCGTGGGCTGGAGTTCGGCGCGGGTAACCGTGCTGGAGCCCCGGCCCGCGAGGTGTTATAAGTGCATGGCGGTCGGGCATACCCGACCGACATGCAGGAACTGCTTTGACTGCAGCGGGCTATGTTTCCGTTGCGGTCAAACTAGACACCAGGCGGCATCGTGCTCTGCGGTGCCCCACTGCCCCGCGTGTGCGGCGGGCAATAAGCCTGCCAAGCACCGCATGGGCTCTGGGGACTGCAGACCCCCGGCATCGGCCCCAAAGGGGCGGGGCGGCCCATCGACCGGGCCAGTCCCCGCTGCGAGCGCGGCCCGATCGCCCGTTAGCGCGGAGGAGGTAACGATGGATACGGACTGTTAATGGACCCCGTATCCATTCGTCTCCTCCAGGCCAATCTCAACCACTCCGCCGGTGCGCAGGACGTGTTCCTGCAAGCCATGGCGGAGTGGTTGATAGGAGTAGCCGTAGTCGCGGAGCCGTACGTGGTGCCCGACCGGATTAACTGGTTGGGTAGCGCCGATGGCACAGTGGCAATCGTCGCCTCCACGTCGTGGCCTTCGTCGTCTCTGACCCTTAGGGACAGGGGCGACGGATACGTCGCGGCGGACTGGGGGGAGATTACGCTCTTCGGAGTCTATCTCTCCCCTAACTGTGACCGATTTCGAGGCCTTCCTCACCATCATGGAGGCCTCGTTACGGCGACTGGCATCGCGCCAGGTTTTCGTCCTGGGGGACTTTAACGCCAAGTCCGTGGCGTGGGGGTCCCCTAGGACGGATCACCGAGGACGGGCGATCGAGGAGTGGGCGGCGGCACTGGGCCTCTGTTTGTTGAACAGGGGCTCGGTGCATACGTGCGTGCGACAACGGGGTGGATCGATAGTGGACCTTTCGTTCGCTAGCCCCGGGGTCGCCGCACGCGTGGGGAGCTGGCGCGTCGTGGAGGAGGTCGAGACCTTGTCGGACCACCGGTATATCCGGATGGAGGTCTCCCTGGCAATCCCGACGCCCAGCAGGGGTCACGGGGCGGATAGGCGTCCTGCGTTCCCGCGATGGGCTGTGGGTCGCTTAGACCGGGACCAGCTGGCGGAGACAGCCATTGTATACTCGTGGCTGTCCTCTGCCCACCAGTCGGACGGGGTGGACGCCGAGGCTGGCCGCATCCGCAGTGCGTTGACGCAGATCTGCGATGCGGCCATGCCCCGGGTACGGCGTCTGCCCCTGAGGAGGGGTGTCCACTGGTGGTCCCGGGAGCTGGCGGATCTCCGGGCCGCGTGTATCCGCGCCCGGAGGGCCTATACCCGCAGCCGGCGGCGCCAACGCGACGCGGAGCGGGAGGCCGTGCTTTACGAGGGCTACCGCAATGCGCGGTCGGCCTTCAGGCTGGCCGTCCGCTCCGCCAAGGACGTCAGTCGGCAGGAGATGCTGGACGGTCTCGACCGTGACCACTGGGGACGCCCCTACCGCGCGGTGCTCAATAGGCTACGCGCACGGGGCCCTCCCCTCACCGAGACTCTCCAGCCCGGCCTTCTCACCCGGGTCATCGTGGACCTGTTCCCGCGGCGGGCGGAACACACGCCCCCGGTCATGGCTCCGCCAGACACTGACCGGGAGGCCGACGACGACAGTGTTCCGCCCATCACGAAACCCGAGATGGGGGTGGCGGTGACGCGCATGCGCGCAAAGTCTACCGCCCCCGGGCCCAACGGTGTTCCTAACCGCGTGCTGGCCCTGGTCCTCCAACACCTGGGGCCCCGCCTCAGGGAGCTGTTCGACGCGTGTTTAGCGTCCGGACGGTTCCCTGGGTGCTGGAAGGAGGGAAGGCTGGTGCTCCTGCCGAAGCCGGGATGGTCTCCGGAGTCGCCTTCGGCCCACAGGCCTATCGTGCTGCTCGATGACACGGGCAAGCTACTGGAGAGGGTGGTAGCTGTCCGCATCGAGCGGCACCTCGTCGGCACGGGGCCCGATCTGTCGGACGCCCAGTTTGGGTTTAGGAGGGGTCGTTCGACGATTGCGGCTCTGTTGCGCCTGAGGGCCGTGGCGACCGAGGCCGTCACCGGCGGGGGAGTGCTGTTGGTGGTGTCCCTAGACATCGCCAACGCATTCAATAGTCTGCCATTCAGCTGCATCAGGGAGGCGCTCCGGTATCACGGGGTGCCAGTTTACCTGAGGCGGCTAGTGGCGGACTATTTGGATGGGCGCAGCGTCCTCTGCACCGACCGAGCAGGGGACGTCGTGCGAACGCCCATGACGTGCGGTGTCCCACAGGGGTCGGTCTTCGGACCCACCCTGTGGAACATCGGCTACGACTGGGCGTTGAGGGGGAGCCTCCCGCCCGGGCTGGGCGTGATTTGTTACGCCGACGACACGCTCGTCACAGCCCGCGGTGGGACGCTAGAAGAGGCGGTAAGCCTGGCGACCTCAGCCGGAAGTCCCCCGTGGGACCTGGAGGCGGAGATGCTCGCCGGCATTTATCGGCGGGTGTCGGAGACGCGCGCCCGCGGCGGCATGGTCTCCATCAAAGAGATCACCGCCTGGCGGGTCGACGCCCGCCGAGAAGTCATTGCCCGTTGGGCAGTCCGGCTGGAGAGTCCTCGGTACGTTGTCAGGACCGTCGAGGCCCTCCGGCCGGTGCTGATGGAGTGGTTGGAGCGGACGCACGGAGTGCTTTCCTTCCGACTGGTGCAGGTGCTGACGGGGCACGGTTGCTTCGGGAAGTACCTGCACAAGATTGTCAGGAGGGAGAGCACACCGTCCTGCCACCACTGCAGTTGCGACGAGGACACGGCGCAGCACACGCTCGAGGAGTGTGCTGCATGGGAGGGGGATCGCCGTGAACTCGTCGCAATTATCGGTGCCGAACTGGCGCTGCCGACCATCGCCAGGGAGATGCTCGTCAGCGTCAGGAACTGGGACGCGGTCGCCGCCTTCTGTGAGGCCGTAATCTCACGGAAGGAGGCGGCGGATCGTGTGCGAGTAGAGCTCCTATTCGGCGACACATTCCGCCGCCGGCGACTCGGGCGGCGCAGGCGCGAGTATCTGCGCCTAATGCCGCCCTAGCCGAGGCCGCGGGTGATCGAACCGGGGAATTGTCCGTCACCCGCAGAGAGGCTGACCGCGCGACGGCGACCGACGTCCCAGTACGTCGAGATGTGAGAGGTTACCCGAAAGGGTATTCCGTCGGGCCGGCCACTGATGACAAGTCACATCTGCTCCGGTGGTCGGCCCGACAACGAGGTGACGTGAGTACGGGTGGGTTATGGGCCCGCGCGCCGTTCTTACATCGCCCCGGACGGACAGGACCGCGCGTGCGCTTACCATAGCCCACCCATAAAAAAAAAAAAAAAAAAAAAAAAAAATCCTGGCGACCTCGGGTACCGAGGAGGTCGGATCGAGGCGCTGGGGTTGAGAGTCGCCCTGGACAAGATGGAGGCCCTCTTGTTCCATGGGCGCCTTATGAGCCCTCCCATCGGCGTCTCGATCACCGTCCGATCGGTTGACATCAGCATCCGGCCCATATGAGGTACTTGGGCCTGGTGCTCGACGGGCGATGGTGGTTCCGGGAGCATTTCCGCAGGCTCGCTCCGCGGCTCGTTGGCGCGGCGTCCGCCCTATCGTGGCTTATGCCGAACGTGGGCGGACCGAGCACTGCGTGCCGACGGCTGTACGCGGGGGTCATCCGGTCGATGGCCCTGTACAGCGCACCGGTGTGGGCGGGGTCCATGACCGCCCGACTTAGGGCCCTTCTGTGGCGACCACAGAGGGTCACGGCGGTCAGGGCCATCCGCGGATACCGCACGGTGGCAACGGAGGCAGCGTGCCTATTGGCCGGGACTCCCCCGTGGGACCTGGAGGCGGAGATGCTCGCCGAACTATATCGGCGGGTGACGGGGGTGCGAGCGGAGTGCGGTGTCGTCTCGTTAAGGGATCTCACCGCCTGGCGCGTCGACGCCCGCCGAGACGTCATCGCCCGTTGGGCAGTCCGGCTGGAGAGGCCTCGGTTCGGGGTGCGAACCGTGGAGGCCTTCCGGCCGGTGCTTATGCAGTGGTTGGAGAGGCGGCACGGGGTGCTGTCCTTCAGACTTGTGCGGGTTTTGACGGGGCATGGGTGCTTCGCCAAATACCTGCACAAGGTCGTTAGGAGGGAGAATACACCGTCCTGCCACCACTGCGATTGCGACGAGGACACGGCGCGCCGTACGCTCGAGGCCTGCGGGGCTTGGGCAGTGCAGCGCTGTGTACTCGTCGCAATCATCGGTACGGACCTGACGCTGCCGGCTATCGCTAGGGCGATGGTCGACAGCGTCGGGAATTGGGACGCGGTCGCAGCCTTCTGCAGCTTCTGACAGTGATCTCTTGGAAGGAGGCGGCGGATCGCCTGCGTGAGGAGCGCAGCCTCGATGAAGAGATCCGCCGCCGGCGACTGGGGCGGCGCTGGCGCAACTATCTGCGCCTCATGCCGCCCTAGCCGAGGCCGCGGGTGACGTGACCGGGGATTAGTCCGTCACCCGCCGAGAGGCCGACCGCGTGAGGAAAGACCGACGTCCTCCCCGAGGGGGGGACGTCGGTCGATGGGAGGGTACCCCAATAGGGGGTATTCCGTCGGGCCGACCACTGACGACAAGTTAACGCTGCTCCAGTGGTCGGCCCAACGACGAAGGCGACGTGGTTTTCGGGTGGGTCGCGGGAGTTGCGTGCTTAAGCCCCTCTGTCGCCCCGGACGGAGTGGTGCAGAGGCGCGCCGACCGCGGCCCACTCACAAAAAAAAAAAAAAAAAGGCATTCTATTGTTGCTATGCAAGTGAGCGCGGGGTAACTGGCGCGCGGGGTAATTGGTCGCGCGGGGTAATTGGTCGCGCGGGCGAGGTTCTCGCGCGCTCCCGCGCTCATGTCACCAGGACTAGGTGTCAAATACGAGCCTTATCATTTTTAAATGTCCTGTGCTGTTTACTATTATTATTAGTCAATATTATTTAAATAAACCAGTTTCTCAACACATCAGTACTTTTTGGCGCCAATAGTCATTACATAACTTCACCGCCTGCACACCGGTGAAACCCCCGGCGTCGCCTTCAGACAATTTACCAAGCTCACAATTACTGTTAGACGGTAGTTTTCGTTGACGAAAAGTTAACAAAACAAACACGAGCCTAGACAAAGTCAAGGTGTGTTTTGCAACAGCTCAGATCTTATTAATTCAAGATAAATACCTGTTATTACGATGTCGATCACCTCGGAGTCCGTAGCTTCACGTCTCAAACGTTTGAACAGAGCCCGGCCTGTTGTAGCGTAGTCTGCGTAACTGTCCGCTTGTTCAGAGATGCAGCTGCGCCACCTCTGGACGTAGCCAGCATACCGGAACTGCACTTGTTGCCATGTAATTGATCCAAAACGCCCATGTGTCTCTCGTACCTTTTGAGTTCAAGAATAGCCTCCATTCTTGCTTCTTGCCGTTATATGTTGAAAGCCATGGTCGTCTCGTTAACATTTGTGCACTAGTCCCCGATGTCGATGATTAATTATCGATGCGATCTCTCGTCGGGGTTGAACGGCGGTAGATCAAAATTTTGGTGCCACAGTTACATTGTAGCCTCCGTAGAAAATGCGGCTCTCGCAGCTGTTGTTGCAGCAGTATTTTGTAATGGAGGTCAGCAGATCCATCACTTGCTCCATAGTGAAGGTCATCCGTAGATCTTGAAGAGTTTTGGGGCTGTGATCCCACCGCTGCTGTCGGCGTTGCGCCAGGAATTAGGTTGTCCATATTAAAATATCAAGTATGTAATCACTGTATTTATTACAAGTTATTGCCGGAGAAGTGAGTGAAGTAAAACTGTCCTCTATTCTAATCTTACAATGTTTTTATAACCTCCGCTTTACAATGAAACGGTCTAGTCTTAGTAACTACAATTACTTTTTATAACAAACAAATAAAACAACTACTTTTACTATCGGAATATAGCTAAATAATAATGATAAATATTCTAATGCATTTAACATAATTCCAAATAGTCAATTTTACACAATTTACATTAATGTAATTAAAGGAAATATTGTTCTCATATATTGTTCAACAGACGGCGCTCTAACTAGAAATAAATTACAATCTTTATTGTGTAAAAACAACTAAATATGGTTACAAATAATTACATTAATTCTAATCTATTTTAATTTGATCAATTATATAAATATTTAAACAATTAAATCAAAGATTTCTAGAAATACATTCAAAAAGCGTCTTAAATATCATAGCATGGTAAATAGCAGTGTTGTTACTACAAATAATTATTTAAATATTAGTTGCAAATATTTCAAACATGTTTATAACTATAATTGATATCACATACATCAACAATTTACAAATATTGCCGATAGAGGGCGATATGCGCCCATATATATTTCTATCCCGTCACCGCATGGTATACGGGACTACGGGATACTACGGGATATGCATCCCAATTATCGTAATCGCTATGCTTGGCATGAGGGTTGGCGATCGCAGCTGGTGTTATAAGTTTTCCAGAAGCATGCTGCCAGCCATTCGCCTGATAATTCCTAAATCTATGCATCCTTGGACTTTTGACATGGGTTCATATTAAAATTAGTTGACTTCTCATCGTAATTCATCGTTTACTAAGAGCTTGTGACCTAATTGCAGAAAAAGTGGGATACGGCAACGAAGGGCCGTCACCCAACTCTAGAATGGTATAATATTCTTTCCACCTGTTCGTGAGCGTTTAGAAAAAATATGGCTAAAAATTTACTACTATGTAGCCTAATTTATCACTGCTTTTTTTTGGAGGTAGGTCATTGTATAGACACACCCAGCCTAATCTGTCTGAGGCGGCGAATGAGATGCGTGCGGACCCATAACTACCTTATTCCCTCCCCATCGCCATTGGACGAACCACTGGTACCGATTCCTTCACTTCCGTGGTCGGCTCGGCGGGTTACCCTTTCGGGTACCTTTCCTATCGACACTCCGATAAGAAGAAAGTGTTGCCGGAGCGTCGGCCTCTCTGCAACAACTGCCTCGCGAAAGGCGGCGACCGCATCCCAGTTCATGACGCTGTCGAGCATCGTTCTAGCGATGATCGGCAACGTCACGTAGGCACCGATGATTACCCAGCCCACGCAGACCTCGAGGGTGTGCTGCGCCGTGTCCTCCTCGCACTCACAGTATTGGTAGGACGGTGTCCTCTCCCACTTCACGACCTTATGCAAGTACTTGCCGAAACAACTAATGTTCCACCTCTAGCGGTGATTTTGATTAAATAGCTGACCACATCCTCTGGGAGTGCAATCTCTGGCGTAACGAGTGTGACCTCATGTTAAAGAGTTTACTTATCACTTTTGAGCCATCCTCATAAGGGCCTTGTAGCAACTCTAGAAAATCCCAAGTGCTCATGCGTTTATGTCATATCTACTGTAGCAATCAATCTTAAAGCTTGCATATATCTTAAACTGGAATCTGTGGTACTGCACTGTTGCACTTCACGTGGCTATATATGGATATCCTTATCAATATATATCCCTATAACTGTTGACTGCCATTTTTCTTGATGCCTCCCACTTCGTATAGGAGGGAATTCAAATTTTACCAACTCATCCTGTTTCTTCTTTCCTAATTATTGTTGCGAATCCCATAAAAATTAAAAGTATTTCCCGGCAGATCCTGTGGGTCAAACCACGGTATCTTTTATAGAAATTATTATGATTTCTGACTTACAGGAGGTATAATGGTGCAAATATGTGGTAGGATTAATTCTCAAATAATTTATGATCAACGCGATATAGAAGATAAATCTTCAATAATTATTCGTCTTTTAAATTACACTTGTTTAACGTGTTTGACATTTTCTTACTTATAAATCATTGTAATGGTTCTTTCTGTAATTCTCTCCATAGGGGTGTTGTTGAGTTTTTATATTGTTTTAACTGCGTATAAGGATTTTTTTTATCCTCATTGATTTGTTTCTCCAATGTAAGCAGTATACTCGGCTAATGAGGATGGCCATTTTCTATTCCATTGCAAAATAATTCAACGCTAATCTCATCATGCTTATTAAGCATGGTATCCAATAATCTGTAAAGAAAATACACAGTAAATAAATTTCTAGCCTCATCTGTGAAAATTCCAAAAAGAAGCAATATTTTATTTTCCCATTTGTATACTGTACTCATACATTTGATAACTTGATATTGTAACTTATTAAATGAGTTAAGGAATTCTAATGGCGCTGAAGTTTCGATTGTAGTCTGCCTTTGATAGCTACCCTTTATTAGATTTTATAGCGAAACGAACTTTTAAATGAGATCCTGATCGAGTTAACTGTCACGGTGGATAATAACTGTTACGGCTTTAATTTAACCAACAAACTCCATCTTTGGTGTCATTGGCAATTGATATTTAACTTCAAATATTATACGTTTTATTTAACACCAGATTAAATGGGAATTAGAATTTGTTATTTTTAACAAACTAATTTGTATTATTTGTTGTTAAATAAAAAATTTTGATACTCTTTACTGTTTTTTTTTTCTGGGCGCGCTATTGTCAGCTCGCATGTCGTCCATTCCTTAACCCTCCATAACCCACCGTATAGGGAATACGGTACGGTATTCTTTCACAATTGAAGCTGACTACTGGTACCGCATCCTTGATTTCCGTGGTCAGCCCAGCGAGATATCTTTTCAGGTATCGTGCTTCCCCGACGTCCCGGGGCTTCACCCTCACGCGATCAGTCTCTCTGCGCATGAAGGGCTAGTCCCCGGTCCAGACCGCCACGGCCTCAACTAGGGATCCTTTTTAGAGGTGGCTCTCCTCAAATTATATAAATATATACATGCAATCTGCTTTTGCGCCCAATTCGAGTGGCACCCTTTAATACGCTATGCACCTACGTCTGGGGGTAATTTATATTTTGTAATGCAATTGTAATTAAATTCAGTCAAAATAAAACTCTTTACTTCAAAAGTTCAAATTTTATAACAAATTATTTGGACAAAACTAAACGTTTATTTACTATTCAATGTAATTTGGAAATAGACAGCCGAATTCCATTTATTGAATTTCAGTTTATCAAGAACTTCCATTAAACTAGTAGGTAAAATAAATTGGTTTGTATTCAAACGTAGTGCACTTGAAATTTTGAAAATCAAACCGTAATATGCAGTACAGTCTACAGTAAAATACGAACTACGCTTTTAGTTTTCCAGTCAATTATCTTTGCTTTGCATAGTATATTTTTTATTTGAAATGAGATTTTTTTTTTAATATAAACACATTTATTTTTAAGTCCTACTTGCTTCGTCGGTGGATGAGTTGCAAGAGATGGTAACAGTAATGCATGATGCTTTTGAAAGAAAGGGAATTAAAATTAACGTAAAGAAGACGAAAGTTATGGTATTTGAAAGGGGAGAATATATGACGGAGTGCAAGATACGCATAGAAGAAGAAATATTAGAACAAGTACAAGGGTTTGTATATTTGGGATCTACTTTTACGAGAGATGGTAAATGTGAAAATGATATTGAAAGAAGAGTATTTAAGGGCAATATGGTGAATGGTGCTTTGCACACCTTTATGGGCAGCCAGAGCCTCTCTAAGAAGGCTCGCCTGGCTGTGCATAGGGGGGTCCTTGTACCAACCCTAACGTATGGAAGTGAGAGCTGGGTATGGCAGAAGAAACATGAAAGTAGAATAAATTCTGTGGAAATGAGAGCGCTGAGGAGCATGATTGGTGTAAATGTATGGTTGACTGGTAGAGAATGCCTTTGGCATTAAGTCCGCCATTGCATTGTTGCATGAAGTTTAATAAATAAATAAATAAATCTGAGTGATAAAATTAAGAACAGTGTAATCAGGGAACGTTGTGGTATGAATGTTGACGTAGTGACAAGGATTGAGAAAGGTATGCTAAGTTGGTTTGGACATGTAGAGAGAATGAATGAAAGGAGATTAATAAGAAGAATTTGTAAGGCGAATCTGAGCGGAAGTGTTGGAAGGGAAAGACCAAGGCGGACGTTTCACGATCAAATCGAATGAATGTAGAGGAAGCGCAAGTAGTATGTCAAGATCGTAGCAAGTGAAGGGAAGTGGTCTCCGCCTACCCCTATGGGAATAAGGCGTGAATATATGTATGTATGTATTTATTCACTTTTAAAGCTCCCATAACGTGCAACAATAAAGTTATTAAATCTTTTATGTTGATGTATGATTTGCAGTTGGTGTAATAAATGTGTAAGTAAATGCTACCTGTTCTCATGTTGATTCTTCAGTAGGTTTTCTGACTCTCATCGGATAATAAAGGATGATAACATATTCTACTCTCAAACATCAGCATTCACTAACATAAAATATACAAATTATGAACTTATTTAAACAGAAATAAACTTGCGTAATGAGATTTAAGTGCTTAAAATATTCTGATATATTTGAAGATTGGTTTTAATTCGATTAATTATATATTATAGATATTCAAAATACTTAAATTATTATAGATATAATTTCAAAAAATCTATTTATTAATAAATAGCTTCTTATAAACATTAAATCAAAGATTATAAAGGATTATAAGAAAATAATAAAGTGCTGTCTGCTTTATTTCTTTTATCCGACTATACAGCCTTATTTATTAGAAGTTAGCCTGAGTGAATCACTTAATATAGAGATTTAGATCGTGTCAACTATCTTATCATTTATATTTTTAATTTATAACTTTTTAACTTACCATATAATTAGATACTTTAAAAGCGATTAAGTTTTTTTTTTACTAAGCGCCTCCTTGTTTGCGAGCTTTTGTAAATTTTTTTGGTGACGGGGTAAGAATACTATTCACCATTCCTTTTTTTGATCGTGGCTGTCGTAAAAGACGACTAAGGGATTATAATACGCAGTTAACATCTATGAGCGAGAAGGCAAACTTGAAATAGAACCTTAACACGTCTGACCAGCGTGGTTATAGAAGATTAATTTTCCTCCAATTGTGGAGCAGGCTCGAGCTCAGTAGTCGGCGGTATATGAGTTATGATGATGATGTTAATTTTTGAGCATTTATTACAACATTATTTTAAATAAATTGTTTTTAAGCAATTTCTTTTGCAAATACAAACATAGGTATAGGAATTATGCCAACTTATTTGACCAGAGTCTTATGGCAGCCTTTATAAGTCCTACAGTTGAGATCAGGCCTCCACTACACTCTCCAATGTAGGGGAACCGATATACCACGCTGGTCAGACGTATTGGAATAAGGTTCCACATCGAGTTTTCCTTCTCTTGCATCGATGTTATCTGCATATATTCCTTAGTAGTCTCTTATGCGCAAGAGAATAGGTGGTGATAATAATTAATTGCATGTCCATATTTATTCACTGTTGCATTAGTCGTAACCCCATAAGTCCCTTTAGTACTCAAGCGATCTAAGTATTGGTCTAAAATATATATAATTGATTGAATTAGGCGATACATTGCAGAAATCCATTATTATTTTTAAACTAGCAATCCGCCCTCGCTTCGCTTCGGGTTTAGTCGTTTTACCCGTGTAGTTCCCGTTTCCGTGGGAATACCAGGATAAAATATAGCCTAGCTTACGCGCTGATATTATAGCTTTCCATTGGTGAAAGAATTTTTGAAATCGGTCCAGCCGTTTTGAAGATTTCCCGGAACAGACAGACAGACAACAATTTTAATCTGTATTTTAGGCATAGGTGTCGTGCAAATAACCGTGTGAGCATGAAAAAGCCTACTATTTTGACATTACAAACAGACACTCCAATTTTATTTATTGGTATAGATGGAAGGAAGGAAAGGAGACCCACCGCTTTCCCACGGTTAATCAATATAACGCACACTACAATGAAATGGACGGGATAGGATCAAAGTGGAATAGGAAATAAGGAAATCTTACTCTCACATGATGAGCACGTTCTAGAAGGCCAATTTGCAATTTCCAGCAGAACTTCAAATATTTATTGGACACGTGTTTCTCAAAACGTGGCATCTTCAGGACGATTCACCTTGGCCACATTTGAACAGAATATATTGATTAACTAGCAACCCGCCCTCGTTTCGCTACGGTTTCAGTCGTCTTCCCTGCGTAGTTCCCGTTCCCGTGGGAATACCGGGATAAAATATAGCCTAGTTTACGCCCTGATATTATAGCTTTCCATTGGTGAAAGAATTTTTGAAATCGGTCCAGTCGTTTTGAAGATTACCCGGAACAAACAGACAGACAGACAAAAAATTTTTAATTTGTATTTTAGGCATAGGTGTCGTGAAAATAACCATGTGAGCATGAAAAAAGCCTATTATTTTGACATTACAAACAGACACTCCAATTTTATTTATTGGTATAGATTGATTAATCGTGGGCATGTCGTGGGTCTCCCTTCCTGTCTTCCATTTTAAAATAAAATATATACAATCAATTTTATGACAGAACTAGCAATCCGCCCTCGCTTCGCTTCGGTTTTAGGTTATAGTCGTTTAACCCGCGTAGTTCCCGTTCCCGTGGGAATACCGGGATAAAATATAGCCTAGTTTACGCCCTGATATTATAGCTTTCCATTGGTGAAAGAATTTTTGAAATCGGTCCAGCCGTTTTGAAGATTACCCGGAACAAACAGACAGACAGACAAAAATTTTTTAATTGCTATTTTAGGCATAGGTGTCGTGCAAATAACCGTGTAAGCATGGAAAAAGCCTATTATTTTGACATTACAAACAGACACTCCAATTTTATTTAATGGTATAGATTTATGATATTCACATACATCTCACAGTAATATTATGGTGCTAGAATAACCATAAGTATATTATTTTGTTTATTAAAACTCGGCAAGAAAGTTTTAAGATGTAAATTATTGCATTTCATAAATAATGAACCATTTATTATAATAACATATAAAAAAGAACCTTTCTCAGGCAAACATAAACCCAAAATTATATTTATTTTGTGATCAAAATATACAATGTGAGTACATTAATTTACCAAGCACAGGAGTTAATAAAATACTCGTAACTACTTCATTCATTTAAACGTGCTCGTAAAACATCAGAAAAATGTGTAGGTAATAAACGGCTTCAAAATAAAACATTGCACGAGTCGGTACATTACGTTACTTTAATAGAAATTTCGAAACACTTTATAAGTTTTAATAAAAACTAAATATGATAAATATTAGTATTATAAAACATTATCTTAAGATAAGTGATAATGCAGCCTATATTATTTACAAAAAAAAAAAAAATTACCACCCCCTTCATTGCCTATGGGAGTCGTAAAGGACGACTAAGGGATTTGGACTAAGGGAAATGTCATTTCTTTTTATAATTATTTTTTACTAGCAACCCGCCCTCGCTTCGCTTCGGTTATAGGTTATAGTCGTTTTACCCGCGTAGTTCCCGTTCCCGTGGGAATACCAGGATAAAATATAGCCTAGTTTACGCTCTGATATTATAGCTTTCCATTGGTGAAAGAATTTTTGAAATCGGTCCAGCCGTTTTGAAGATTACCCGGAACAAACAGACAGACAGACCGACAAAAATTTTTTATTGCTATTTTAGGCATAGGTGTCGTGCAAATAAACGTGTGAGCATGAAAAAAGCCTATTATTTTGACATTACAAACAGACACTCTAATTTTATTTATTGGTATAGATAATATTTTCTTTGTTTAGAGGTTTTTATCTATTGATAGGGTTATTCAAATTCGGCCCATATTTTTAATAGAAATGGATGGTAAATGCGCCAGCCAATAATCATTTGAATTTTTTTTCTATTGGCAATGTATTTGTTGGCGGGTAGTGACGGAGTAGGAATACAATTCCCAAACCCATTTGCTTGCCCGTGGTACACCCACAACATAACTAAAAACATAACTAAAAGATATCCGTATAATATCTATGCAAAAGAAGGAAGAGGAAAATAGAAAGAAAATCCATGAAGGAATGAAAAGATCCATGAGCGGCAGCAACACTTACCATCAGGTGTACTGTTTGCTCGTTTGTCACCATTTGCAATAAAAAAAAAACTTGAGTCGTGAAACCTATTTCAGCGTAGATAACGAATGAATTTTTATCACAATTTCGATTCAAATTTTTCTTATAATATTTTTTTCTTCTTCTTAGTCCATGTAATGCCCTATTATTTTATTGGAAACTAGCAACCCGCCCTCGCTTCGCTTCGGTTTCTGTCGCCATATCCCCGTAGTTCCCGCTCCCGTGAGAATACCGGGATAAAATATAGCCTAGTTTACTCCCTGATATTATAGCTTTTCATTGGTGAAAGAATTTTTTAAATCGGTCCAGCCGTTTTGAAGATTACCCGAAACAAACAGACAGACAAAAAAAAATATAAAGTAATTTTTAGGCATATGTATAGTTCAAATAACCATGTGAACATGAAAAAGACCTATTATTTTGACATTACAAACAGACACACCAATTTTATTTATTGGTATAGATACTTTGTCAATCCGAACTACACTGATCACATACTCCAGAATGATGTGCCGACGCGGTAGCTCTCGCTATGTGCGACGAATCATTTCTTAATTGTCTGCCTATGGTTTCATCTGAGACACCATCAAGTTCTATGTTCAAGAGTAATGACATAACATAAACGTATTAATCGTATTTTTTATCTTATACGTTAAGCCTCATTAAGGTCACCCTCTTTACCCTTATCTATGTCACTTTCCTGAATGTCACGGCAAGGGCACATCACTTAAACGCTGTGATCTGACTATAGGTAATTTTAGAATATGAATCATAAAACATTTTTTATATTATAATCCACTATAAGTTATTTGGTAAAACATGTTTTTAAATATAAAAGAGAAGGAAATATAGAATAATAATTTACCAACTCCTTCTTCTTCCTACTACAATTTACTGGACGAGATACATAAGACCCGCTTAAGATTATTACCAACTTTTTAAAAAATGTATAAAAAAGTAAAGTTATATGTATATAAAATAAAATACAATAAGTAACATTGAAAATGTTGAATAACCCCCGATACTAACTAAAATAATACAACAAAAAAAAAGTATCACGTTCTCTTCAACAGGAATTATTAATAAATTGTAATTTGTCGACTATACTGGCACGCGTGCAGCTCCTAATCGAGTAATTATACGCCATTACAACACTTTGGAAAAAGCTGATACTCGTACACTGTTGCACCGATATTAACTAAACACAAGCTAAGAATCACCGCAAGGGAACTGGCTTTCCAAAAAAATAATACTGCGTCAAAATTAGTCCATCCGTTTGAGAGCTGCGATGCCAGAGATAAACACTCAGATACAGAGAGACAGACTTCAGCGTCAAACTTATAATACCCCTCTTTTTCGTCGGGGGTTAAAAATACAAAATAGTTATTAATAAGCGCACTGACGCCTCCTCCACAAACGAGGAAATGGATGACTTCTGAACATTACGTTGTGATATTTACAAGAAAAAATGATACCAGAAGTTATTCTACAGCTTACCGTGACCTACATCAGCCGAATGCAAGCAGCGATAAAAGAAAAAAAATCAATTATACACAATATGGTATAATTTATAATATCTGGTTGATCGAGTTTTGATAATTTTTTTTCGTAAATTGTATTTTTGACGAACTTATATGGATATATGTATATTAATAAATAATAAAAATGCTGAAATAAAAAAAAAATATCAAAAATTACAAAAAAGGAATAATAATAACACCGAGATCCAATCTCACGCTGTTTGAATGCGATTGGACAACTTCCCAACTGAGCTATTGTCACTCGTGACAATGACGGCTAAATTTAAATCGTTATTCTATTGACATTTTGTCATTGTTTTGATTAGCTAAAAACACCCACAAAACAACATTTTCTAAAAATAAAACCTAGCTAGATCGATTTTTGGCCCCGAAACCTCTAGTATATTAAATTTCACGATAATCGTTGGAGCCGTTACCGATATCCTGAATATATATATACAAGAATTGCTCGTTTAAAGATATAAGATATTAATAAACAAATTTACATGGTACCTTATGCGATGTAACACTGAGAAGGTGCTAAAGTGTATTGAATGTAGATGTATAACGTATGTACCAGTTCTACCAGCATTTCCAAATAAAATCCCTAATAACGTGTCCAACGAAATATATGAACGTAAAGGTTCGTCAGCCTATTCAAGTCTACCTATCCAAGCCTCCGGGACTACGCTTTTAATACCATACTAGCCGCGGAGTAAATTTAATATAACTAAAATAGTAATAGAATTGCAGTGGTTTCTTCTTTTTTTTTTTCTACACAATAATAAGTATATCCATTGTTGGGAAGAAGCCTCTTCTAATAACGGTAATCATATTCGCCTTCATGTTAATCGCCTTTATGTGTTATAAAACGTTAGTACTCTTCACCAAATTTTTCTTTTGACCTTCTGATTACTATTCCTCACAGAAATCAACTGAGGTGACGGAAACACCATGTAGGTCTCATAACTTGCCATATTGACCTTGACCGTGAATCAAGTGGGTACATGTTAATCATGCTCTATAGGCTGTTATATAACATTAGTATACTTAAACAAATTTTTCTTTTTATTTTTCTGATCATACCTCACAGAAATCAACCCAAATGAGGAAATGACCACGTCGGCTTCATAATTTGTATTATTGACCTTGACCGTGAATCAAGTGGGTTATCGGTATAGATCCTTTGACTTTAATTGGTTGCATAATCCTACCTAAATACATATTTATTTCTTCTATTTCAGAAAAGACTCCAACCCCTTGGATCAGTTTCTGAAATAGAGGAAATAAATTTATATCCAAGAATTACTCATTTAAGTTTCCCAATGTTTGATAACGTTTATACGTCGCCGTATATTATGCGTTTGTGTGATTTAATGCGGCATTGGTTTGCCTCGTAAGTTCTCTGATAGCAACGACAAAGGCCGCTGGCGTGATTCCAAACATAAATCGACTGAACCACGTTCCCTACTCCATAATCTCACTGCAATGAAGTTTGACTGAATGCTATTGCCAAAACGTTTGTTTTGAGATAATAATAATCTCAATCATGATGGATGTAAAAGGTATTATGATAAAAAAAATACACTACGACCTATTCCTGCTAGATGTCCTGTAAGTCGACTAAGAATTTACTGTGCGAAGCCAATTCCGCCTAATGTGCTTAAAACTATTTACCATATCTATAATTTACTTTTGCACCTGATCGTTTGACAAAATTTGAGCAGCTTTTTCTTTTTTGGTGTGCGTTGCGGTCGGCGCGCTCCTCGTACCACTCCGTCCGGGGCGACAGAGGGGCGTAAGCACGCACACCCGCAACCCACCCCACGTGCACGTCGCCTTCGTCGTTGAGCCGACCACCGGAGCAGGGTTACTTGTCATCAGTGGTCGGCCCTGTTCAGCAAACAGAGACCCAATGCCGCCGCCCACTCCTCGATCGCCCGTCCTCGGTCGTCCGTCCTGGGAGACCCCACGCCACGAACTTGGCGTTAAAGTCCCCCAGGACGAATACCTGGCACGATGCCAGCCGCCGTAACGAGGCCTCCATGATGGTGAGGGAGCCCTCGAAATCAGTCACACTCCAGTTAGGGAAGTGATAGACTCCGAAGAGCGTAATCTCCCCCAGTCCGCCGCGACGTATCCGACGCCCCTGTCCCTAAGGGTCAGAGACGACGAAGGCCAGGACGTAGAGGCAACGATTGCCACAGTGCCGTCGGTGCTACCCAGCCAGTTAGACCGGTCAAGCACCACGTACGGCTCCGCGACTACGGCTACTCCTATCAACTCCTCCGCCATGGCTTGCAGGAACACTTGGAGGAAACGAATGGATTCGGGGTCCATTAACGGTCCGTATCCATCGTCACCTCCTTCGCGCTAACGGGCGGTCGGGCCGCGCACGGTCACGGGGGCTGGCCCGGTCGATGGGCCGCAAAATTTGAGTGGCTACGTTACTTAGTCCTCCCTTAATAATAATGGTTGCATGAAATAAATAAACTGACCACAAAAATTTCATTAACTTTAGTATTTAATCTAAAGTATTTTTTTTACACTAATATAAGCTTATTTACACGAATTCATATGCTGAGACGATAAAGCCGTAATTGGGGTTTTCTATAAGAGTTCAAAATGTTGTGTTACTTAAACTTCTCTTAGAAATAAATTGTTAATGAAATCATATATTGATTCAGAGGACGGAAGGCGGCGTGCGGTTTATAACTTACCGTAACATCTCCCAATTGAAAATACCTTTAACTACTTATACCAAGTTTTATATTTAAATTAAATTTTGCTTTTAATCTTATCTGTATTATCATTAAGATCCTTCTTATACTAATTAATTGGGGTCGACGCAATTTATAGTTGCATTGTATATATCGGGAAATTTGGTAATAGTTTTATTACCAGCTACTTGCCTGACACCTTGAGAAAGTAATTGTTGGCTTGAGGGCATCAGACAGCACTGGTTCATGTCGATGTAAAGCGCTTAACCAGCTCTTATAACTACCTACAAGTAGGTACTTAAATATTGGCAGTATTCGTATCACCACACATTTTTTTTTAATCTTGTCTGTAAACTCGTAACTATTCGTTTAGAAATACGTTTATACAAGAAAAGATGAGTTCAAAACTCGGATTACTGAAAAATTACGATTTATAAATTATGAAATAAGATAATATTCTCATCTAAAATTGTTATGTACAAACTATTATTTGTTTAGTGCAATAAATAAACATGCGAGTTGTATGTAATAAATATTTTATTATATTTCATACATATTTATAACGGTCTTCAGAGGATAGACGTGGTCGTATGCCGCCTACCATAACAAAGCTATTCTGTAAATTAGCCTTCATATTTTAATGTTATAATCTTAATTTCACTGATGGCGTAGTGGTTAAGATATCGACGTAGCGTGCCAGTGTCGTGGATTCGAATCCTACGCGGGACAACACTTTGTGCGGTCCACAAATTGTCGTTCTGAGTCTGGGTGTAATTTGAGTCCGTTAATCATATGTTTGTAATGTCCCCCGCAACAAAAGGATTGTTGCCTAAGTGCAGGGTGAGGTATTTAAAAAAAAATGCTTGTATCATGCATACTTACATACATACACACATAGCAGTAAAAACATAACTTCGTTTTACTTCGCTGTAGTCGGAAAAAGTACCATCTTGTCATCTTTGAAGAAGCATTGTTACTATTTGATTTTATTATATACTATGTTATCGTTTCACTTTTCAGGTTTAAATAAATGATTATTTTCTCCAATAAATAAAACAAAGAAAAAATACTAGTGGCCTCGTGCCTAAGAAATAAAATGAGGTTAGACATTTTACTAGTAAGAAACATAAATAAATGCAGTCACCCGACGACAACTCCGAAGATAGAGCGAAGGGTCAATTAATTAGGATTAGAAGGTTGACTTCGCTATATCTTTACATAGCTAAGACGAAAGTAATTTTATATAATCTTAAGACTTGATATAGAATAGGTGTAAAAATAAGAGGATATTGAATACGAGTCAAATATTAATTAAAGACAAATTGAATAGCTACGTCTTATGTCCCCTTGTGGGACCGGGGAATAGTCTATCATCGACAAAAAGACAGACCGCGTGAGGGCGACGCCATCGGTGGGCGTCAAGGAAGAACGGTACACTCTAAAGTAAAATGCGCCAGGCTGGCCATAGATAGTCAAGGAACTACGTACCAGTGGTGGGCTCAATGACGAAAGAAAGGGAATACGATGGGTTATGGACTCGCGCGCACTTTTCGTCAGCCCAAACTGAATGGACGGTGGGCATCCAGACAATACCCCGACCAAAAAAAGCCGCTTACTGTGGGATTCGTAAAAATAGGTTGACGGTTCAGGTTCTATGCCCGAAAAGGAAAACTCGAAGTGAAACCCTACTATATTATGTTGGAAAGACGTGTTAGTAACATGTCTTTCCAACATAATATAGAAGGTAAATTTTCCTCTCATTACGAAGGAGATCGTCACCCTTAATGGCGAAGTATATATCGAACAGTGACATTATAGATTGATGATGATTCATTTCCGTACGGTGACGAAGTAAGAATAAAATTCACCAGTTCCTATCCTGCCCGTGGATATCGTAAACGACGACTATGGGATATAATCTGCATATAACATTTGTGAAAGAAAAGGAAAACTAGAAATATTACCCTATAGGCCTATACCAAAATATCTGACCAGCATG
Source organism: Lymantria dispar (assembly GCA_032191425.1). Classification (NCBI taxonomy): domain Eukaryota; kingdom Metazoa; phylum Arthropoda; class Insecta; order Lepidoptera; family Erebidae; genus Lymantria; species Lymantria dispar. The sequence continues at coordinate 19,899,612 of CM063452.1, read as the reverse complement.
GTATAGAAGTCAATTTCCCTTCTATTGGTGAGGAAGCTCGGGTCCAGTAGTACAGAAATGCGCTAAGACGATGATTCAATACAGAAATGTCACATTTTCCACTTCAAATACCATTAAATTATACCCCAATGTACATATTATGTATGTGTATTCATATACGAATCGCGGTCAGGATGAAACAGTGCTTCAATTAAGCTAATTAGTTTGTTTGATTGCTAACTGTCTCTGTCAATTTATTTGGCGTTGAATATCAAATGACGCTCGGGGTGTAATCAAGCAAATAAGGTGGTTAAGATATCGCGTGTAATCAATTATTTCAATTATTACTATTTTCTTAAACATGCTTGGAAATTTGAGCATTATTTTAACAACCTTCTTCGAGATAAATCAAAATTACTATACTGACCAAATACATGTGAGCAGCGGCCGGCAAAAAAATGTAAGAAAATCCATATCTGTCGTCTGGCCAAATAAATATTCTTGTAAATTCATATTATCTATCGTGTACTTTAAAAATGGAACGATTTGTTACTCCAAAACATGGCAACTATGGAGGTTGCCTTCTTAGTTATGAGAGTTTTATTTAAATTTCGAACTGGCTTGAAAAAGAAACCTGTTTGATAATGAAAAAATATAATAAATGAAACTTTTGGTGCGTGAAAAGTGTTGTTTGTTGTTCGTCCTTGATTTTGAAAAGTCCTATTTGACTTAAAATGAGTTCAAGTGAAGACAGTGAGTGTAATGAACTTACTTTAATGCCAACTGATATTTAAGAAGCGGCAGGAGCTATATATATATTAGAAAACTCGTAAATGTAATTCATATGTATTTTTAAATAAAAAGTTCTACTTAGTACTATTTAGTTTATTTGCCGCGCATTATTAGGGAAAAGTACTATACAAGCCATGGTCACAACTAGGCATTGAAGGCAAAATACATATGTACGTATGCGTGCCTCGGCTTCGCATAGGCCCACATTTACACGTTCGTGCAATGCCTCATTTGCTGGCCGCTATAGTAATGTACCATTCCATTGCTATATTGTAAGTTCATCAGGAGTGTTGCCCCCTATTCCTGTGTGCATGGTCCATTAGTTTTTTAGGACTAAGTCACATTCTAATGTTAAGTCTGATGGCCTGATGCCCTTAAACCTAAAATATCTAGATAAAATTAACAGATCGGTTTCGGATCCCAGGAGGAATCTTTATTTTTCGATCCAAAGCAATCAATTCTTCTTAATCTATGCCTAATTTAGTTCCATTTATATTTTAAAAGTCTCTTCTCTCACGCGACACAAGGAATTATTTCTCACTGCATTATACACTACCTTGATAAATTTTCCTACAACATAAAAATTTAGTCTCTAGAGTGGCCAAAGTCTGCAATTTAAAAAAATCAAACAATAAGTCTTGAGAATAAACTCCTGTTTAAAACTTTCTTAAACAACAATAGCTGTGTTGGCTAAGAAAAGTATTATTATTATTTGGGAAAATATTCTATTTTCAATTTCTCACCACCTGAAATTATAGTAATATTGGTTTTATACTAAATAATCGATATAATTCCTTACGAAAATAGCATTTTGTTGTTTTAACATCTGTTGAAGCCCTTTATTACAAGGAATTATTGCGGGCGTATGGCTGTTAATCATATTGATGCGTAGTATCATCTTTGGTGTAACATAACTTTCTGAAATAACATTTTTTTACTTTACTCGTTCATTTCTAACTACTATATTATACCTTTAACATTAGGGAAAAGGACCCGAAAATCAGATACTTATTGAAAATTAGGTAAAAAATATATTAAACTAGCTGACCCGACAGACGTTGTCATGTCTTAACTATGAATATTGAATTCGAATTGAATTAAAAAAAATGTTTATTATTCTAATTCCTATATACAACGTACTTATTTTTTTTCCTTATGCGTATGAAACCAATGAATGTAATGGCTCTGACGGCGGTACCAATGGCGCTTGCGCAACACAACCCAGGACCTTAATTTTTAAACTTAAATGTCTTGCAATATTGGCATACAACGTTCACTGACTACTTACAACTTAAGTTTGTACGTCTAATAGGCGTGACGACAATATAAAAGAATCGATGCATTAATAATTTTAAGGCAAAATACATATCAAAAAAATTTAATACGCTACTTTAGATTTATCTCAATAATTGAGATTGTTAAGATTTTCAATAAATTAAATCATTAAAATACTGCGTTCGGCCATTTTGGCTGAAACACCAATCACAGTGTATTACGTCACGTTAAGGTAAACTACTCTGTTTGTTGTTCTCAGTACTACTGATTACGCATTAGGATTGATTTTTTATTTGTTTACGTGTGATTTACCGACTCCACTCGATTATTACAATGGAACCAAGCTTTGTTAAAGCAAACAGCTCAAATTTGCCCAGGATTGATGTATTGTCGGCTGGTGGCAGACTATTTGGAGGGGCGCAGCGTCCTCTACGCCAACCGAGTAGGGGACGTTGTGCGAACGCCCATGACGTGCGGTGTTCCACAGGGGTCGGTCCTCGGACCCACCCTGTGGAACATCGGCTACGACTGGGCGTTGCGGGGGAGCCTCCCACCCGGGCTGGGCGTGATTTGTTACGCCGATGACACGCTCGTCACAGCCCGAGGTGGGACGCTACAAGAGGCGGTAAGCCTGGCGACCTCAGGCACCGAAGAGGTCGTCAGGCGGATCGAGGCGCTGGGGTTGAGGGTGGCCCCGGACAAGACGAAGGCCCTCTTGTTCCATGGGCCCCGTATGGACCCTCCCATCGGCGTCTCGATCACCGTCAATTCGGTTGGGATCAGCATCCAGGCCCATATGAAGTACTTGGGCCTGGTGCTCGATGGGCGATGGTGGTTTCGGGAGCATTTCTGCAGGCTCGTCCCGCGGCTCGTCGGCGTGGCGTTCGCCCTACAATGGCTGATGCCGAATGTGGGCAGACCGAGCGCGGCATGTCGACAGCTGTACGCGGGGGTCATCCAGTCGATGGCCCTTTACGACGGTGTGGGCGGGATCCATGACCGCCCAATTTAGGGCCCTACTGTGGTATCCACAAAAGGTCATGGCGGTCAGTATCATCCGCGGGTACCGCACGGTGGCGGCGTGCCTGTTGGCCGGGACTCCCCCGTGGGACCTGGAGGCGGAAATGCTCGTCGACTTGTATCGGCGGGTGTCGGGGGTGCGCTGGAGGGGCGGTGTTGTTTCCCTGAGGGAGCTCACCGCCTGGCGGGTCGACGCCCGCCGAGACGTCATCGCCCGTAGGGCAGACCAGCTGGAGAGACCTCGATACGGTGTTTGTTCCGTGGAGGCCTTCCGGCTGGTGCTGATGCAGTGGTTGGAAAGGCGGCACGGGGTGCTCTCCTTTCGACTCGTACAGGTCTTGACGGGGCATGGATGCTTCGGCAAGTACCTGTACAGGGTCGCTAGGAGGGAGAGAACTCCGTCCTGCCATCACTGCGATTGCGACGAGGACACGGCGTAGCATACGCTCGAGCGTCCTGCCCAAGCGGCACTTGGGCAGAGCCGCGTCGTGAACTCGTCGCAATCATCGGTGCCGATCTGACGCTGCCGACCATCGCTAGGGAGATGCTCGGCAGCATCAGGAATTGGGACGCGGTCGCAGCCTTCTGCGAGGTAATTATCTCGCAGAAGGAGGTGGCGGGTCGTGAGCGCGAGGAGCACAGCCTCGATGATGCGACCCGCTGCCGGCGACTGGGGCGGCACAGGCGGGATTACCTGCGTGCAATGCCGCCCTAGCCAAGGCCGCGGGTGACATGACCGGGGATTAGTCCGTCACCCGCCGAGAGGCCGACCGCGTGAGGAAAGACCGACGTCCTCCCCGAGGGGGGGAAGTCGGTCGATGGGAGGGTGCCCCGGGTAGGGGGTATTCCGTCAGGCCGACCACTGATGACAAGTAACCCTGCTCCAGTGGTCGGCCCAACGACGAAGGCGACGTGGTGTTCGGGTGGGTTGCGGGTGTTGCGTGCTTAAGCCCCTCTGTCACCCCGGACGGAGTGGTGCGGAGGCGCACCGACCGCAGCCCACCCCAAAAAAAAAAAGAAGGTTTGATGTATTGATGTTGGGTGATTTCCTCGCTACAAATAAATAATTTTGCTCGCCTGAGTTTAGAAACGTAAAAACTTCTTTGTAAGTAAATTTTTGTTTATCTTTACTACCATGTTTCTAGTAACCTAATCTCTAGTACCAACTTAGATATAATCTAACTCGTTTTGAACTGATGTGAGTTTATTTTATTTTCATAGTTTATTTTTACATTAAACTTGTCATTGTTTATTCTTGAGGTTAGCTCCCTTACAGCTTTGCGAGCTTTAACCACTTAACTCTTATTATTTTCTTGTTAGGAACATGTACAAATACTTTGTTGGGGGTTTTTATTGATGTATTTTTGCACTGAGGTACTGCACACCACTTATAAACTTTGGAATTAATTTTTATCACAAGAATTAATTTAATGTTTTGCTTACTTTCTTCGCTACACATAGACACAAGGACGTGGTTACCTTAACGTGACGTAACAGCCGACGCCATGACACCGGCGAGCTGTTTTCGCGCTATATTAAAAAATATTGGAAAAATTGTTTTAAACTTCTTTAAACATAAATTTATTACCGAAATATAGGCTTTTTCGTAAATAGTACGTGTGTGCCCACATTACGGAAAAGGATTTCAAAATCTTTCGTCACGCCTATTGCTGGCATTTTCAAAAACGAAAATTCAACTGTAAATTAAAGAAAACTATTGTATTCTTCTTAATAACTAAGTATATCACTTGTTATAGGTATCACTTGTTATTAGTAACATGTATCATAATTACCAAAACTCCATATTAAATTGACTTTTTATATTAGGCGTGATGGCTCTGAACTTACCTACCCTGATGTGCACTAAGAAATTCAGTTTTCTTACATCATTTTTGTAAGAAATAATGAATTAATTATTTTACATGTATTTTTTTAATAAAATAACTCCAACCGAAGCATCTGTTTTAAATAATTTTCAGTTTTTTTACATCCTCTTTGACGATATTTGCAGCACGCGTTCTGTCAATTCTATGTTAAACGTCATAAGGTTACATTAAAAAAGTTTATATTGTCCAAAGCGGTTAGATTAGAAATAATTTTATATGATGGTTAAGTATTCTTAAATTTTCTAATTTTCTGGGCAATTTTCTTATTTTTCCGTTCATAAGAACCTTCTCCTGACAATAACAAATACAACAAAAAAAGAATTAATGAAATTGGTCCAGCCGTTCACGCGTGATGGCGTGACCAAGGAAAACAGGGATTAATTTTTATATATATATATATATAGAATATAGATATAGGTAGATAGATGTATCCGTAGTTAACTAGAAATTTTCGTACGTAGTCTCTAATTCATATACCATAAGAAAATTAAATGAATCACACGACAGCAGTGTTAAATTATAAACAAATTTTAAAAAATCAACTTAGAAAGAAAATCAGGGCCTTTTCTTTTTGGGGTGGGTTGCAGTCGACACGCTCCTCGCACCACTCCGTCCGGGGCGACAGAGGGCCGTAAGCACGCACACCCGCAACCCACCCACGATGCACGTCGCCTTCGTCATTGGGCCGACCACCGCAGGGTTACTTGTCATCAGTGGTCGGCCCGACGGAATACCCCGTATTTGGGGTACCCCCCCATAGTCTCTCCTCGCGCGGTCGGCCTCTCGGCGGGTGACGGACTAATTCCCCGGTCACGTCACCCGCGGCCTTGGCTAGGGCAGCACGAGGCGCAAGTACTCGTGCCTACGCCACCCCAGTCGCCGGCGGCGGATCGCCTCATCGAGGCTCCTCGCGCAGGCGATCCGTCGCCTCCTTCTGCGAGATCACTGCCTCGCAGAAAGCTGCGACCGCGTCCCAATTCCGGCGTCGGCACCGATGATAACGACGAGTTCACGGCGTTGCGCTGCCCAAGCGTCACAGTCCTCGAGTGTATGCTGCGCCGTGTCCTCGTCGCAATCGCAGTGGTGGAAGGACGGTATATTCTCCCTCTCAACGACCTTGTGCAGGTATTTGGGGAAGCACCCATGCCCCGTCAACACCCGCAATAGTCGGAAGGAGAGCACCCCGTGCCGCCTTTCCAACCACTGCAGCATCTTCAAGAGGGGTAGGACCACACTGTTGACAGTTATCTGTCTACAGCCGCGGGCCGGTCCGTCCGGGGTAGTACCACGCTCTCGCAGAAAATCGACGTCTGAGTAGTAGCAATTTGTTATTGCGCTTCGTTCGGTGAGCGAGAGAGCCGGCAGCCCAACTTTCTGAGGGTGTTTGCGTGTGGAGGGTTTTGGTGGTGCCCTGGGTATCAACAAGCCTCAATTCACGCATTCACACTCCCTTCATTTTTTCGCGGTAGGCAGCGGCCTTGTAAAGGTTCATGAGCGGCAGCAACACTTACCATCAGGTGTACTGTTTGCTCATTTTCCACCGTTGGCAATAAAAAAAAAAAAAAAAAGCACCGGCCGGAAGGCCTCCACGATTCGCACCTCGAACCAAGGCCTCTCCAGCCGGACTGCCCAACAGGCAATGACGTCCCGGCGGGCGTCGACGCGCCAGGCGGTGACCTCCCTTAACGAGACCACACCGCCCTCCGCTCGCACCCCTGACATCCGGCGATAAAAAACGGGGAGTATTTCCGCCTCCAGATATATTTCGGATATATCGACTCCCCCGTGGGAGTATAATATCCGAGATATTGATATATCTGAAATTAGGAAACCATTCCATATTCGGTTCCTTTCATAGATTAGGATCTATACCAATAAATAAAATTGGAGTGTCTGTTTGTAATGTCAAAATAATAGGCTTTTTTCATGCTCACACGGTTATTTGCACGACACCTATGCCTAAAATAGAAATTAAAAAAATTTTGTCTGTCTGTCTGTCTGTGTGTTTGTTCCGGGTAATCTTCAAAACGGCTGGACCGATTTCAAAAATTCTTTCACCAATGGAAAGCTATAATATCAGGGCGTAAACTAAGCTATATTTTATCCCGGTATTCCCACGGGAACGGGAACTACGCGGGTAAAACGACTATAACCTATAACCGAAGCGAAGCGAGGGCGGGTTGCTAGTTTAAGAAATATTTTGAATACTTTTCAACGAAACCAACGAAGTAAGTTTGAACGAGTGAAATGTTTACAATTTCATTTTGTATCAAATATATTTTCATTCTTTTCGTGCCAGTTTTATTGCAACTGAATTGCAATATATTATAAATATAAAAATACTAATATTCATGCCTAAAATGTACCTCGTAAGTACTGAAATACCTAGTAAACATTTTATTCATAAATGATGCTTACACACGTACAAGGTCATACTGGACTGAAAATAAAAAAGAGATGGGACAGTTGATAAACGTAAATCGATAACCAATCTTTATTAAATTATTCATAAAAGAAATAAATCCAATACAGCACCTATATAAAACTTTCAACATATTTTTTACAATTAAAACAGACAGTTACATTATAAAAAACCAAAAATTTAATTAATTAAACATTAAAAAACTACTTTTCGTCTCAGAGTAGATGATAATATTATGTACGCATTATTGCCAATAAAATAGACATATTTATTTATAAAACAGTCGTAATTGATTAATTGATCTAACGACTGTCCTTATTTGGCTAAAAATGATAAATGTTCGAGCAGGAACGCTCCAGTGATGATGATAATAGTGACCTAGACCTTGATTGTGTTTCTTTTGAATAATTAAAACAGTCAAAAAATACTTTCAGTTTGAAATAAATTCAAAAATATTTTCATTGATTGTATTTTAATTATAATAAAAAATCACAATTATAAAAATAAAGAGTTTTATCGATAAAAAAACTACGCAGTTTATCGTAAGCGTGACAGCACTAGGGACAACTGTCACAGAGATCATCCTATATTTTATGGACTATAATCAATCAAACATCATGAACTTTTGCATACACATTACCGAAGATACAGCAAAGAACAAAAGGCAACTTTTATCAACAAGAGACTGTATTCCCGAGAGATAGAAAATAACTTTTAGACCGTCGTCTATTCTGATACCTACTTACAACTTATCGCAAATTTTAAATACACTCTTTAAATTTCAATTCTCGCAGTAGAGCCCAGTTTTGTTTTTCATCAACTTTATATTATGAAAGTAGTAATAGCGTAATTAGTTCTAGAATTAAAAATTGTTAACTATCCCACGCCGGCCAGATGGTTTGCAAAGATTTTTATTTCCATTTTCAAAGTAAATTTCCATTAGTGATGTTATATGCTTACACCCCTTATCCGGTTTTACCATTCCTGAATTGTATTTTTATTCGGTCACCACACGGCAAATTCTACTTTACCTCTTATTATAAATAATATTATAATATTATTGAAATATACGCTTCAGTTTCATATTATTATATTCAGGGGCATAAAAACCATTCTCAACTGATAAAGGACATTAGTCCATAAGTCCCACTGCGATTTGTTATAACTGTTATAGAAATGAAATGTTATAGAAAGAAAAGTGTTGACGAAGTAATTCTTATTTCAGTCCTTTGCCCCCCTATCTTGACCGTGGGTGTTATAAAAGACGACTAAGGGATATAATATGCATATAACATGTGTGAAATAAAAGTAAAACTCGAAATAAAACCCTATACCAATCCATCTAACCAGCGTCCACTCACTACGGATTCACGCGTAGTACTGGACGGAGTACTGGCGCCCGAGTATCTCGACTCGCGCGGCGCTGGCGCGTAGAACGCGCGAGTCGAGTCTCGCTCATTACCAGCTTTTTACGCGCGAGTGAGGATATGCGCGTCATCATCTGGACGGAATATATGTAGCTCTAGTATCTCGGGAACGCGCGAGTGACTACGCGCGAGTCGACTTGCGCGTAAAAAGCCTCATCTGGACAGGCTCTATTATAAAATGGAGCGTGTTAACTTCGATACCGAACTTTTTATTGATGAAATAGGAACGCGCATAAAACGTGAAATCTGGACGCAATATGAATTGAAACGCGCGAAATCGACTCGCGCGTAAAACGCCTCATCTGGACAGGCTCTAACAATCCTTACATCGTTCGTGGGTGTCGTAAAAGAAAGTTTAAAGTTTTTCATGGACCTGGGCGAACTGCATCAGATGCCGTCAATGCATAGATATTATATGCATATTGTTTATCTTAGTCATCTTTTACGACACCCACAGGTAAGGTAGGAGATAGTGATTTTTTTTATTGCCTTAGTTATACTGCCACACATGGACTTTTGCAATACCAGGAGCACAGCTAGGCCGTTGCATACCGTGAAGAAAATAGTCTTCTTAAACATCGTTTAAAGAAGGACATAGCGCTCGAGAGCCACAGCAGCAAGTAGTTCATTCTAAAGCCTACACGTATATGGAAGAAATGATCGCTGAAAACGTACAGTTGAAGACTATAACGTTGCCAGGTGGAATGGATGAGCCCTGCTACGATGTCGAGTAGTACGTTGGTAAAACGGTGACGGTGGTACTAAGACAAACAGTTCCTCCGAGCACTCCCGGTGTAAGAAAAAAAATTTGTACTCCATCACCACACGATGTCATCTCAGTATTATAATCTCTAATTACATTATTAGATTAACTAAAGTACCATTTATTCATGAAAATTTTATTAGATGTGAATTTTCATTAGCATATTCAAACAAATCTTTTATAAATGTAATCCATGAGCTATTGAATAAAATAAAATGTCGGCAAACGTATTAAAGACCCACGAAATTATAATTTTTTATCACAATTTCGTCTCTATTCACTAAAATGAAAGGAATTGCTAAAAAAACGTTACAAATTTTATACAATGTTCATTCTAATTATGTATAACGATTTGTATATTTAACTCAGATCTATCCATCATTGTTTGAGTGCTGACCTCCAGTTGGTTGGATGGTCTCAGTTGATAATAAAAGGCAAGACTTCAATTTCGGTAACCGATATAAAGACTATATTATATAGGTAACTAATATATTATAGAACCGTCGCGTACATTGCGCGTGGGGTTGCACTCGGCGGCCGCCAAATCGGTCTTCGCGAAGGAGGGCCAGGTTTCATTGTGACCTCAGGAACAATTAGCCTATTTGCTATTAGATATAGACCACCACAAAGAAGTTTAATACTTAAATCGCTACGCTTTGTAGGCGAGTTAACAATCACAATTACTAATAATAACTATGAAACTACTAGTAACTGCTTGATTTATATCTTGTAAGCGTGTTTTTTAGTTTTTTAAATTATAATTCTATTTTATACAGAATTGGAACTCACAATATGTACTTTTATAGAATATATTACAAAAGTGTTGGTAATAGATTTATAACAAGTAGCCTGCCTGACATCAACCCTCTATGTGAATGTTTTTTTTTATTGCTATTGGTAGTAAACGAGTAAACAGTATACCTGATGGTGTACTGTAAGTGATGCTGTCGCTCATGAACGTTTGCTAGGCGGTTGCCTACAGTGAAGAAAGTGAAGGGAGAGAGATGGCGTTCAATGAGGTTGGGTAATATAAATTAAAGGCAATGTAATCTTACCACTCTTAATTGTTGATCAGAGGGCGTCAGATAGAATTAGTCCAAGATGATATAAAGTTCTTAGTCCTTTTTATGAAACCCATGAGCAACGTAAGTTTTGGTAGTATTTGTAGCCGTAACTATACATTTTTCTGGTGACCCTTCAGCCAGTTTTGATAGGGGTAAATAAAGGGTGGTGATACATTATATTCTTACTAAAGATTGCTATTTATAATCTATCTACAAAATTATCATATTTCATATCTCAGCTTATGTTCGGTCCACTGCTGGATAGCCTCCTCCACAATAGGAGGACAATTAATCTACTATATCTGCTCATTTTATCTTTTTTATTGCAAACGGTGGCAAGTGAACAAATAGTACGCCTGATGGTATGTGTTGCTGCCGCTCATGGACCTTTGCAATGTCGCTGCCTACCGCGATACTAAAGGCATCACTTAAAACCCACCACACGCAAACATCCTCAGAAAGTTGGGCTTCCGGCTCTCTCGCTGACCGAACGAAGCACAGTAACAAATTGCTACTACTCAGACGTTGATTTTCTGCGAGTATGTGTTATTACCCCGGACCGGTCGGCCCGCGGCTGTAGACAGTCAACTGTCAACAGTGTGGTCCTACCACTATGAAAAAATATATATAATTGTTAGGTATAATGTTTTATTTCGAGGTTTCCTTTTCTTGCATAGATGTAATAAGCTTATGATATCCGTTAGTCGTCTTTTACAACATTAACGAACTAGATAGAATCGGTGGTGAATTGTATTCTATTCAATATGTAGCTAGTTTCACGTCCAGATACCTAAAATTACGAGGGTGCCAGCGGGGGGCGGTGTGGTCTCATTGAGGGAGCTCACCGCCCTGGCGCGTCGACGCCCGCCGAGACGTCATTGCCCGTTGGGCAGTCCGGCTGGAGAGGCCTCGGTTCGGTGTGAGGACCGCCGAGGCCTTCCGGCCGGTGCTGATGCAGTGGCTGGAGCGGCGGCACGGGGTGCTTTCCTTCCGACTGGTGCAGGTGTTGATGGGGTATGGATGCTTCGCCAAATACCTGCACACAGTTGTGAGGAGGGAGATCACACCGTCCTGTCACCACTGCGATTGCGACGAGGACACGGCGCAGCGTCAGGAACTGGGACGCCGTTGCCGCCTTCTGCGAGGCTGTCATCTCACGGAAGGAGGTGGCGGACCGTGTGCGGGAGGAAAGACTCTACGCGGACACGGTCCTCCGCCGGCGATTGGGGCGGTGCAGGCGCGAGTACCTGCGCCTGATGCCGTCCTAGCAGAGGCTGCGGGTGACCGGATCAGGGATTTAGTCCGGGCACCCGCGGAGAGGTTAGCCTCGCGACGGCGATCGGCGTCCCAGTAGGGGACGTCGAAGGGAGAGGGTACTTACTCCCTCGGGGTATTCCGTCGGGCCGATCACTGACGTCAAGTCACCGTGCTCCGGTGGCCGGTCCAACGACGAAGGCGAAGTGTCGCAGGTGGGTTACGGGTGTGCGTGCTTACGCCCCTCTGTCGCCCCGGACGGCGTGGTGTGAGTAGTGCGCCGAGCGTAACCCACCCCAGAAAAAAAAAGATACCTAAAATTGCTCATCTAAATAGAATGAACCTATTATTTCGAAAGGAATGAAGCTGTGTTAGCAATATCACAGTATAAAAGTATAAAACAGGGTATAAGAATCAAAGTTTAAATTTGTATCGAGATCACGTGGCAGAGATGGCGCGCTTCGGTGCTATTCTCAATAAAACTTTTAACTCGTTTGCACTTTTCAACAAAATGGTAATAGTTATTGGTATAAAAAGGAGTCGAATAGAGAAACTAAAAATTTATATAATAAGATATTAAGTTCGATATTAAGACAGGTAACATTTGAAACTTAAGGCACGCTATCGAATAATAAGCATATTATATATATATATATATATATATATATCTATATATATATATATATATTATCTTTATATATAAATTTCTTGTGTACCTGTGTATATCACTGAACTGCTCCTAAACGGCTGCACCGATGTTGATGAAATTTTTTATGTCTTTGAGAGGATTCGAGAATGGTTTAGATTCACAATTGAACCCGGTAGGTGGCGCTGCTGAGAATTCTATTATTTTATTTGAACAGAACAACGTCTGTTGCGTCAGCTAGTCTTTATATATATTTATATATTTATTTCTTATGTACCTACGTGTGTATGTCACTGAGCTCCTCCTAAACTGCCGGACCGATGTTGATTAAATTTTTTGGGTGTGTTCAAAGGGATTCGAGAATAGTTTAGATTCACAATTGGACTGATAGGTGGCACTGCTGTCGTTTTCAAAGAGAATTCCTTTTATTTTATTTGATCAGAACAACGTCTGTTGGGTCAGTGTATAATTCTGATCCATATGCTTGTCACCTAACTCCTTCCAAATGGCTGGACGGATTTGGATAAAATTTTGTGTATATATTTGAATCGGTCCCTGGATGAAAATATTTTATGATAAAAACTAAATACGATGTCTATGAAAGCTTATTAATATGTAATTATTCTTCTAAATTTCAGATTTCGTTCTAGACTTCTGACTAAATCATCATCATCATCGTAGCCCTTATACGTTCCACTGTTGGGTTCGAGCCTCCTCCACAATAGAAGAGATATTGACCTTACTAGCTTGCCAAACAGGTTGGTATAGGGTTTCATTGCGAGTTTTCCTTCTCTTACACAGGTGTTATGTGCATATTATATCCCTTAGTTTGTTTTTACGACATCCAGGGGAAAGATAAGGAGAGATAAATTGTATTCTTACTCTATCACCACACAGAAAATGACTAAATCGGCTTAAGAAAACTTTGCTTGGATTTTTCCAAAAGGATATCTTTATAAAGGTTGTAACCATTTCAAATATTATAGTACGCTCATTTACTGTAATTTTCTAGTTAACTATATAGCTCTCCGCTTTTATTAGTCATTTCAGTTATGGCCACTCTAACGACTTTTGTAAGGCAGGTACTTTTCAAAACTTAATTAGGGTTTATAGATATACATATTTACAGCATTAAAAGACTGAAAAAAAATGTATGTATTAAATCTATTGTATTAAATTACGTAGTAATATCTTCTTCTTCTTCTCAGCCTAAATAAATCATACTATTGGGCTCCGGCTTTCTCCACAATGATAAGGAAATTGATCTCGAGCCTCTTCCACAATAGGAAGAAAATTCACATATTCTATACTGATCAAACAGATTGGTATAGGGTTTAATCTCGAGCTTTTCTTTTCTTGCATCGATGTAATTTGTATATTTACGACACCCATGAGCAAAAAATGGGGCGATGAAATGTATTATTATATCACTAAACCTCCCTTGCCTGCTGGCATCTTAAAAGTCGGTCGATGGTTAGGGAAGGACGGGGACGGTAAAGGAATCTAAGCTAGTTTAGTATAAAAAAAGAGTACGTATTGTGTAGAACCAAAGTAATTAGGATAAGAGCAGGTTGAAAATGATGTTTTTTTAAGATCTTTACTATTTTTATTACTTGATAAAATAAGTATATATAAGCCTTATCTTCAATGTTAAGTTTATGAGTTTGTTAATACTCTCTCCGTGTTGTGACGGAGTAAGAATAAAATTCACTACACCTATCTTGCCCGTGGATATCGTAAAAGACGACCAAGGGATATAATATGCATATAAAATTTATGCAAGCGATAGAAAACTCGAAATAAAACATGTCTGACAAGCGTGGTGTAGTAGATCAATTTCCCTCCCATTGTCCATAGTCCTCTCCTCATTCGATCGAGGCTCCTGAAGGCTGGAGGATGAGAAGCTTAACAGTGGGACGTATATGAGCTATGATGATGATGCTGAATATTGTTTAATAAAAATTGTCATTCATATTCATAATTACAGTTAAGGAAATGTCGAAATATTGTATTCCTAAATCATACAAATTTACCGATAACTATTAATGTAAACATGACTCCCATAGCCTGCTCCTGTTTCTAATAATAACCATTTAGTTTCACCCGACGGCACCCTTGAGATTTCACTGAAGCTTTAACTAAATTAGTAAGATCATAATGAAAGGGTGTTTGGCAACTGAATTACAGACTATATAATGTTGTATGTTAAACTTTGATGACTTCATAAACATATTTACTTATAAATTAAATGATTTTATTGTTGAAGTTTCACTTCAAATTCAAATAATTTATTATGCATAAACCCCGAGAGGGCACTTACATATTGTCAAGTTTACAAAATTAAAATAAATTATCCAAAAAAATAAATTACGCGACCGCTACTGAGAAGATCCGGCAAGAAACTCAGCAGGCTTAGCTATTGTTTCTAAATTTTTTTTTCTTACTAGATATAAAATTGTTTACAACATGTTTTCTTCTTTTGGCGCGTTAGCGAATATTGATGAGAGTATTTTTTTACGATGCGCGCCGTAACAATAAGTTAGTCAACATTTTTGACGTTGCTCGCGTCCGTCGTCGCAAATGTCTACTAAATAATGCGTTATACTTAATAAAACTTTCACTGTATTGAATGCCTTTTTTCTATTATTAGTCTGCTTTTATTTTCTACATACGTAGGATAACGTGAAGGATAAATTTTAGTAAGATTTTATCTTCTTACGTCAAAGAAGTATGACTTCATACGTGCGTAGATAAATATACTTTTATTATAAAATAATCTAAATAACATATCCTCGTGTAGTGATACGTTAAAAATACATGTGTATCATCATGCATCCCTACTTTTCCTGTGGGAATGGTAAAGACCGGATGAATGATGACAAGTTGAATGAATATAAGAAATTACTTTATTAATTTCATTCATTTCAGCTCATACACATCCTAATCATTTCAAGTCAAGGTTTCATTTCAAGTTTGCCGTTTCTTATATAGATCTTATATGCTTATTTAATCTCTTAGTCATCTTATATGCATATTGATACGACACCCACGGGCAAGATAGGGGATGATGAATTGTATTCTTTGTGACCACACGGAAATAATTACCTTTGAAATCTTATTATGCCAACTGTGATCGACAAGTCATCGGCCAAGCATGCTAATGGTGTTATTACCTCCTCTTTGGAGATGGCTATATTTAACTGTGGACATCGATGAAACTATTATAACTATTTACTGATAATACTGTTACTATTATTATAACACTTTTATTTTTGTTTCTTTTTTTTTTTGGGGGTGGGCCATGGTCACCGCACCCGCCGCCCGGCTCTGTCTGGGGCCACAGAGGGGCGGCGTGCGGCCCCATGACTCACCGGTAGCACGTCGCCTTCGTCATTGGGCCGACCACATGCCGAGTTCTTTGTTGTCAGTGGACGGCCCTATGGAATACCCTAAGCGGGTACCCTCTCCTCTCGACGTCTCTGTCTCCAGACGTCGGATTATTATAATACTGACGAGATCATAAAAATATTTAGTTATGATGATTTGTATTCTGTGTGATGACGGATTAAGAATACTCACCACTATTCTCTCTTATCCGTGGGTGTCGTAAAGGACAACTAAGGAATGTAATATGAAGATGATATCTATGCCAGAGAAGGAAAACTCGACATAAAACTCTATGCCAACATGTGTGACCAGCGCAGTTTAGTGGGTCAATTTTCTTGCCCTTGTGGAGGAGGCTCGAGCCCAATAGTAGACTTATGTGGTCTGAGAAGGGGAAGAAGATGATGGTTTGTAAAGATTTAGTTTTAATTTTTTTATTTATAAGTCCTTTATTGCTGAAAGAGTAGTGACTCTTAAAAATTTAAATAGTCCATATTTCACCACTTAAATTTTACTTGAATAGGTCTTTCTTCCTGAAAGGGATGGGTATATAATATACCCAAATTTTGTTATCTTATATCTTTAAACGAGCAATTCTTGTGTATATATATGTGTATATATATATATATATATATATATCTTTTTGTAATTTTTGATATTTTCATTATTTAATTTTTATTTTTTTATTAATATATACCTAAATAAATTCGACAAAAATACAACAAAAATATACCGAGCGAAGCTCGGTCAACCTGATATTATGATTTAGGTTCAACATAATAGAAGATGAAGCACAGTTCCAAATGTATAATTTGCTATTAAGAAGAACTAAGAGAAGGCAATCTCGCAATGAAACTCTGTCCGTCTGATCAGTCCATTTAACCAGCGTGGTACAGTAGGTCAACTTCCCTCCCATTGTAGAGGTCACACGAGCCCAGTAATGAGACGTATATTAGTTGTGATGAATTAAAAATAAGCTCAGAAATTTTTCAACATCGTGACATATCTTGACAAAACACAAACAACATCTATTTTCCCCGACCCAGGATCCGAACCCGAAGTTTCATTATTAGCAATCGTATAATTATACTACTGTATCAATCAGGTAGCCGTAACTCTTTATAGAGAAACAAATTCATAACATGAAAATATATTGGAGAAAATAGTTTGTGGATTTTAAAAACATTGATAGAAAAAATACATTAAAACTCTTAATCACGCTTAAACAAGGAAAAAAAAAACAGGATCGCGCTAAAACCACTAAATCAATTTTCTTATGATTTGGTATGACAATAGCTTATACTTTGAAATATCATATGGGATAATTTTAATAATTATACAAATTAAATACAAAAAATCACTGCGGGCAGAGCTGGTAAGATAAATCTCAATAAACATTTTATATTCAAATTACCAGTTAAAACGCAATTCAAAAACAATTCATACGTGACAAAATTTAAAGTACACCTTACATTATATCATTCAACCGAATTTCCACAACATATACGAGGCCGACCACAATGTGATATTATCAATATTGTTTGCCTACCTATCTACAGGAAGGCTGGCTGCACGGAAATGTGCGGCGCCTGTATATCCGAACACCCTAAATTAAACCACGCGCCCTATCGCAAATGACAGAGTTAACCAATATTCTATATTCGATGAAGTATAATAATTTACACAGTATTATCTTATTAATAGAATACATTTCACCACCCTCTTTCTTACTTGTGGGTGTCGTAAAAACCGACTAAGGGACTAATATGCAGATAACATCTATGCAAGAGAAGGAAAATTCGAAACAAAACCCTATACCAACCCGTCTGATCAGCGTGTTAGAGTGGATCAATTTCTCTTCCATTGTGGAGGAGGCTCGAGCCCAGTAGAGGGGCGTGTACTCGTATGAGCTGTGTTGATGATAATGATAAACTTAACTTCATATAAAACTTACAACCCGCCCTCGCTTCACCTCGGTTTCAGTTTTCTAACCCGCGTAGTTCCCAATCCCGTGGGAATGCTGGGATAAAATATAGCCTAGTTTACGCCCTGATATTATAGCTTTCCATTGGTGAAAGAATTTTTGAAATCGGTCCAATAGTTTCGGAGCCTATTCAATACAAACAAACAAGTCTTTCCTCTTTATAATATTAGTATAGACTAGCAACCCGCCCTCGCTTCGCTTCGGTTATAGGTTATAGTCGTTTTACCTACGTAGTTCCCGTTCCCGTGGGAATACCGGGATAAAATATAGCCTAGTTTACGCCCTGATATTATAGCTTCCCATTGGTGAAAGAATTTTTGAAATTGGTCCAGCCGTTTTGAAGTTTACCCGGAACAAACAGACAGACAAAATTTTTTTAATTGCTATTTTAGGCATAGGTGTCGTGCAAATAACCGTGTGAGCATGAAACAACCTATTATTTTGACATTACAAACAGACACTCCAATTTTATTTATTGGTATAGATTTATAATATTAGTATAGATTTAATTATAATAAATGTACATTTCCGTGTGGTAACGGAGTAAGAATACAATTCACCACTGTCTTGCCCGTGGATATTGTAAAAGACGTCTAAGGGATATAATATGCATATAACAACTATGCAAGATAAGGAAAACTCGAAATAAAACCCTACACTAACCTGTCTGACCAACGTGGTATAGTAAGGTCGATTTCCCTCCAATTGTAGAGGAGGCTCGAGCCCCACAGTGGGACGTATATAAGCAGAAATGATGATGATGACGAAGTTTACTTATTAATTCATAATATATATTTGATTAGATTTTAGTCAATTTACCTGAAAAGTTATTTTAAAATTAAGCACTTCACAAGTTACAACAGTTACAAGTCGGTTAAAAATGAATCTTTGTGTAACACGGGAGTTAGAAAGATGCGCTTAATTAGGAATACAACATGTCCCTTAATTAAAATTATGAGTCGTAAAAATCGACTAAGAGCTCATCATCAGCGTGATTAGGTTAAGTTCATATTTCTAATAAAATTATATAAGTTTTTTTTTTTGTTTTGGGGTGGATTGCGGTCGGCGCGCTTCTCGCACCACTCCGTCCGGGCGACAGAGGGGCGTAAGCACTTACACCCGCAACCTACCCACGATGCACCTTCGCCTTCGTCGTTGGGCCAACCACCGGAGTAGGGTGACTTGACGTCAGTGGTCAGCCCGATAAAATACCTCCCTATTTGGGGTACCCTCCCGTCGAATATAAGTATATATTTAACAATAGGGTGATGGATAGAGACTTAAATTTAAAATAAATAATTGTGGATCACACGAATATTTCTCAAACATTTATCGAAAATTACTTAAACCACTACTTACGTAATCAAATAAGTAGTAATAGTATAAAGCATTAGCATTCATCATTCATTATCATGATTTCAGCCTATCGTCGTCCACTGGTGGACGTAGGCCTCCCTCATGTGACGGAGGGTGACGGTACGGTCGTTACACGGCATACATCAGCTGATCGGATTGTTAATAATAAACAAAGTAAAAATTAATACGTAACGTCACGAACACTTTTATTTGTATCATACTATGAAATAGTTTTGATGACAATATTTTCGTAGTGATTTATAGATAAAATCTAGGCTAAAACTGTGATAATTCGTGTGTAGTCATATAATAATACCCACATAGTGAAAAGTGTCACTTTTATAGTTTATTAAATAAAACTAAAATACGAACTGTGCAATACCTCATCCGATATATCGATCTTCGGTAGTACTATTTATCATCATGGTGAAGTGTGCAGCCTGTGGGAAGTACATCGCGGCAAAAGGGGGCGCAATCTGCTCCAATATCGCAAGTTCAAACTGGTATCACTTTGCCTGCTTACTCTTACCAGAAACGACTCAGATGAATACCAATTGGAAATGCCCAGATTGTAAGAAAAAGGTGCCTAAAGGTGATAATAGTTGCACTTCAGTAAAACAACTGAGTGGTGAGCCAAGCGACAACTATGTATCGTCAAATGATCCAATATCTGTGGCTAGGTCACCTGATAAACCCAACACCCATGCGGAGGCTGACGTTCTACCATCCCTCCGCGAAGAGATCAAACTATTTAGTCAGGGATGAGTTGCGGGAGTATCGCCGTGAGGTGACTGGGCTTCACGCTGCATTTGGAGACTGCACACAACGTGTGGACATTTTGGAGGCTAGGTTGGAGGCACTGGAGAACAAAGAGATCGCTATTTCACCAGGGAATACGTCAATAACTCAACTCCAGAACACAATAACGCGATTGCAACTCGAACTCAATGACAGAGACCAAGAAGCACTGAGTTCCGACTTAGAGATTACAAACATCGCTGAAACACCTGGCGAGAATGTGACGCACACTATCGTACTCATTGCGTCTAAGCTGGGAGTTAGTATAGAGGATCGGGACATAGTCTTCGCGCAGAGAGTGGGTCCCCCCGTGCGTCGAGACTCCTCGGAGGCGACGACTGCGCCGAGATCACGTCGCATCATGGTGCGGCTGACACGTCGCGCACTCCGAGATACTATGCTACAGGGAGCACGCGTGCGTCGCAGTGCCACCACCGCGGACCTAGGCCTACCCGCCCCTTCGCGACGTTTTTATGTTAACGAGAGGTTAACTAAAATAAACAAGCACTTATTCTATCGCGTTCGTGAGGCTGCTGGGCGCCTGGGGTAGAGATATACCTGGACTAAATATGGACGTATATTGACTAAACAGAGTGATGGAAAACAAACTCATTGTATTCGTACTGAAGAAGATTTACACCGTGTTTTTGGCCTTGATATCATTAGAGATAAGAACTAAAAATAGCATATTATATTTATCAAGAACAAATTATTTATATACATACTATGTTAACTTTGTAGAATTTAAAATATCACTGAGTATAACCTGTAATGAGGAATTAACTATTTATGTCATTGTATTAACAATCGGTGACAGACGAATCACCTGTGCACATATGTATTACTTAAGCTTAATTTTCTATTTTATTACTCATCTGTACATTATATACACAGTTCCGTTTACTACTTTTAAACTAATATATTCACCTTTACATATAATAAATATTTTTCAATTGTTTAAAGATGTTAAAGTCATCCAATTAATGCCATATGCGACACATTATTTCTCATGTTCATTTAATCATATTAGAACTATTGATTTGCATTGCACTTTTAGTCATGCCTAAAACAAAAAACCTAAAAGTTGGCCTTTTTAACGCGGGCTCGCTAGGTACCCGCCATGAGGAATTCATCGCAACTGTAGAGAACCTAAAAGTAGACATATTAGCGATTAATAAGACTTGGCTACGAGCGGGCGAGGAGGCGCGAGCGCCCTTGTTGACTAACTATAGATGCACGTTCCTCGAGCGCGCGAGGTGCACTGCGGTCGCGGCGGTGGAGTAGGCTTCTATGTGCATCGTAGCGTACGCGTGCGCACCATCCCTCACCCCCGCGCGCCGTGCGTTGAGCAGATGTGGCTTCGTCTAAACGTAAACGCGTGTTCGGTCATCATCGGCACTGTATATCGACCTCCATGGTTCGACCTAAATGATTTTATTGAAGCGCTTACTGATTCTCTTTCTTCTTTTCCTAACGCCGATAAAATTATTTTGCTTGGTGATTTCAATGTCAATTTTCTTAATCCGTCTGATAATAATACTAAACTTCTTCATAATTTTCTTGAATACTCAAATTTAAAACAGATTATCAATGAGCCTACCCATTTTACGGATCACAGCGAGACGTTGATAGATATTCTATGTACGGATGCTAAGGTCTACACAGTAACAGTTACACACATCCCTGAACTGGGACACCACGCTATCGTATCCGCGGAGTTTAATTTAAAATTGGAAAAACCTTCACCTCATTGGGTCGCTTACAGGCCAATTAAGAACATTATAGTAGATATTTTTAATAATGATTTAAACAAAATGAGTTGGATGGATGTTGAGATCGCGGCGGATGTGGACAGTATGGTTGCTGTATTTAATGCGTACATATTGGGATTATTCGATTTACATGCTCCTCAGAAAACTGTTCTTATCAGAAATAAGTCACTCCCATGGATCACTGATACCATAAAATTAATGATGAAGCTGCGTGACAATTCTCATACCAAATATAAGACAACAAAATGTGACCGTGATCTCAAGTATTATAAAGAGCTCAAGTATATAGTCCGTGCCGCGATCGATAGTGAAAAACGTGCCTATTTCAACTTTCACATTAGTAGAAATATTAGACAGCCAAAGAAATTATGGAAGCAATTAAAGTCCACTATAAACATTGCATAAAAACGAGACAGTGATCTACCACATTTCTGTAACGACCCTGAAGCAATGAACACACATTTTTTAGACATACCTGGCAAAAAACTAGCTGCAATATCTGATTTGACTTACTTCGAATTCTTTCGATCTGCAAATAATTTCTAGCTTCAAACAGTATCTGAAATAAACGTCCTTAATTTTCTTCGTGGTCTCAAGTCCAATGCTCTAGGGTCAGATAACATTTCTTTAGATATGTTACTGATGACGTTGCCTCGTACTCTCGGGATAATAACATCTATAATTAATAGGTCAATCTCAACTTCTACATTCCCCAATTTATGGAAAATGGCAGTTGTGCAGCCAATTCCTAAAGTAGTAAATCCTAACAGCATAAAAGACGTACGTCCTATTAGTTTGCTTCCTTGTATCTCCAAGATACTAGAAAGGGCTGTTTTCAATCAATTGAGGAATTATTTGGAACAGTCTAAGTTGTTACCTGTTACCCAATCGGGATTTCGTCAGAAGCATAGCACCACTACAGCACTACTTGATGTAGTCGATAATATACTAGAGGGTAGAGACCAGAGTATGACAACTTTACTAGTCCTCCTTGATTATTCACGAGCGTTTGATGCTATTAATGTTTCACTTCTCCTGTCCAAGCTGTCATATTATGGTTGTAGTTCTGAAACTATAAAATGGTTCCATAGCTATTTGTCCTGCCGCTCTCAGTATGTCTCAATCAAAGCTAAGAATGGGAATAATGTCATATCTTCCACAAAAGAGGTGAGCAGGGGTGTGCCTCAGGGCTCTATCCTGGGGCCGCTCCTTTTCATACTATATACTGCTGACATCTCTAACTGCCTACTTAACTGCAAATATCATCTTTATGCTGATGACCTTCAGTTGTATATCTCGTTTCATCAGCATAATGCTGATCAAGCTATAAAACAGTTAAATGAAGACCTTGAGAGGATTTCGGACTGGTCGGTAAGAAACTCCTTAGAGCTGAATCCTGGGAAGTCAAAATTTATTGTACTGGGCTCTCTGGGCACATGCTAAAAAAGTGTACTGCTTTTAATATATGCATAAAAGGTTTTCCGATTGCACAGGTGCAGGAAGCACGTAATCTAGGAGTCATATTTGATGGGCAGATACATTTTGAAACACACGTCACTGAAGCAGTACGTAATTTCTTCTATAGGCTTAAGCTACTGTATAAGATTCGTCCCTATATATCTGTTGACATTCGTGTTATGCTGTACGAGACACTGATTTTGTCTAAGCTTAATTATGCGGACACAGTTTATGGCACTTGTATTCTAGGCAAAACGGAAAAACTTTTACAACGGGTTCAGAACGCCTGTGCGCGATATTGCTATAACATCCCTCCTCGATCTCATATCACCCCTTTCTTAAATAAGGGTAATTTAATGAAAATGGCGGCACGTAGAAAGCTTCACTTAGCAACGCTATTATTTGATGTCGTGCTATCAAAAACACCTGAATATTTATATCGCAAGTTATCATGGTCGAAGAATCACAACACAATAAAAACAAGGGCATCTTCCTATCTATTATTAACACCTAGACATAGAACGGCAGCATTTCGTGGAAGCTTTAAATTCGCTGCTTCACGATGCTGGAATGATTTACCACCTCCTTTACGCCTGTTAAAGTCAGTTCACTGTTTTAAAATTAAATATAAAAAACATTTGCTTGAAGAACAACACAAGGCTCAATAATATGCATCTTGTATAATGTGCCTACACTTGATGTATATGTGTGTCTGTGTGTACGTGTATTTATGTGTATGTGTGTATGTATGTGCATGTATATGTATGGCGTGATCCCAAGTACTATATCAATGGCTTTATGAAGTTAATTATAATTTGTCTACCACAATTCATTAATATTGTTTCCCTCTTTCAATGACTCTTACCTATTAAATCCAAATACTAATAAATTGTGAATGAGTTTGTATGTACCTATGTATATATGTTTTGCGCGCATATTGGTGTGCATGCGTTTGTCTATGTGTATATGTATGTGTGAGTGAGTGTTTTCGATGTATATACCTATATATGAACGCTATTTGGGCATGTTACAAATAATTAGAAATAATAAGTAAATAAAATAAAAATTGTACTTAGTATGTTTAAGTCTGGAGGCATATTGTATGTAGACTATACATACACAATACATATCGTAGTACAGTCTGCATGCAATATTCTATTCTATGCTATACGTTGTAATGAACCGTACTCATTCTAAAGGTTTTACCTTAAAATCAGCGCTGTAACACGTTTGTGGTGCAGCTTATGCTGAGGTGGGACCTTTTTCGGTAGCTTGTGTATGAATTTGTAAGAATTTTGATTACCTTATTTTTTTTTTTTTGGAAACCGAAATAAATGTTTTTCTTTCTTTCTTTCATGTTACGCCACAAAGTGCGGTCTTGTGCCGCCTACATCCAACGACGCCCAGCAACTTTCACCAGGTCGTCGATCGACCTAGTGGGAGGGCGTCCCGTACTGCGTCATCCGGTAATAGTATTTAATATTACAAATCTCTCGAAGTATGTTACAAGAAAGAAGGGTTCAACTTGTATCTAAAGTCGAGTGCTTTGGCTTGTTGACCAAGCGTCATGAGATGGAGTTCGTCTAAATTGATGTAAAACGTGTGATGTCCTTTGGACCAAAATACATTTTTTTTTAGATTCATCATCATCATCTCAGCCTATATAAGTCCCCCTGCTGGGCTCAGGCGTCCTCCACAATGAGAGGGTTATTGACCCACCATTCCACGCTGGTCATACGTGTTGGAATAGGATTTTGTTTCGAGTTTTCACTTGAATTCACCACCTATAATTGTATTCTTAATCTATCACCACACTACAATAACAGAATACAATACAAAAAAAAATATGACTTTTCCAGATCTCACAAGAGGCACCCGATCACGATTAAGTACTAGAGCAGTTATTATTCCCATCAACCACTTTGAAGTGGCGAGAAAGACTCGCTTAACGTAGCCACTGCAAGCAGAGACCCTTTTAGTGAGCATGGCCAAACTATATGCTACAAGCTACAATCAAAATGTTAAAATAACAGAAACCTAAATTCGCTTGGCAAAACACTCTAAACTATATAATTATAATATCATCATCATCATCATCTTGCTCTTATCCCAATTACTTGGGGTCGACGCAATATGTCATCTTCTTCCATACGGTCCTATCAGACGTCATCTCTGCAGTCACTCCCAGGCTATCCATGTCATGCCTCACGCAGTCCATCCATCTTTTCCTCGGTCTTTCTTTCCCCCTAAAGCCTTCAACATTCATACCTAAAACTTTCCTCACATTTTTACTTTCATCCCGCTTCATCACATGTCCATACCATGTCAGCCGTTCACTCTATATATATAATTATAATTATAATAATGCTAATACATATTACATACATAATACTATATACAATTATAATAATGAAAATAAAAAAACTGTAAGCTAAGACGACAATAAAGATCAACGCCATAAAGTTGTACCAGATAGAATAACATAATGAAATTGCCGCAGGAAGAGCCGCTCATAAACATTTTCTATTATCGTCTAGATAATCCGAAATTTTATAATATCCCTTTTTGCAATCTATTCTTAATAGCTTTTTTAACCGGTTTTCCGCATATCTCGAATATCTTTAGGTTTTTTTTGTAAAAGTGTTTATACATTGCCATTAGAAAACCTATATGCATTGAATTCACTTCATTTGCACTGCAGAGGAGTAGTATTGATAAAGATGTCAAAGTAATGGAAAGAATTCTTAACTTTATGTATGTATTGCCGTATTAAACCTACGATTTTAAGAAACTGCTCTTTTTGATCTAGCATTAGATTACCATTTACCGTCAATTAAAATGTTGATGATCAATGCTTTCTTAGATAATATACAATATCTGGTTGACCGAGCTTCGCTTCGCTTCGCGGAATATTTTTGTCGAACTTACTTAGATATATATTAATAAAAAATAAATAATGAAAAATATATAAAAAATTACAAAAAGAGAATAATAATAATACCGAGATTCGAACCGACGCTGTTTGAATTCTAAAATACCAACATTAGAACCTGTCAACTTCCCATCTGAGCTATCGTAACTCATGACGTCGACAATGAAATTTGAAATCATATTCTTTTAAAATTTAATGTCATTGTTTGTTTTGCTAAAAACATGGACAAAACAACATTTTCTATAAATAAAACCTAGCTATATAAATTTTTTGTACCCGAAACCTCTAGTATGCCAAGTTTCAACAAAATCTTTGGAGCCGTTTCCGAGATCCTCAATATATGTATATATATATATATATAACTTTGAAAGGAGTGAATTTGATAAAAAATGTTAAGGAACCTTTTTTGTGGAGCATGAAATTTTACTTAAAAATAATTATTTGCTATATAAAAATATTGATATTTATAGTGGTTAAAAAAATCCAGAATCCAAATTAAAAAATTAAAAAAATATATCAATGTTTAAGGCTTGATTACAAGGGAACGGCTCGTCCTACGTTAATTTATTAACAGAGCTTTTTTGTAGGGAATTTAATTTCCTTCAAAGATATGAAATGGATAAACTTTTAAAATTCATGATGTCATGATGAATTTTGTGTGAAAAATTCAGTAGCTGTTCAAAAATCGATAATCATAATGATGCACCTCTTAATATTAATATTAAGGGCTCAAGTTTTCAGAATAATTTTCTTTTGTCATCATGAACAATATTTTCACAGTACCATTAATACAAAAAATTGTTCGTTTTTTTGGCCCAGTCTAATTTATATACAAGAATTGCTCGTTTAAAGATATAAGATATACTAGCTGAAGCATTAGATTACCACTTGCCGTCAATTAAAATGTTGATGTGATCATCAACATTTTAATCTAAGAAAGCATTGATATGCTTTCTTAGATTAATATACATAATACATATACTAGCTGGCCCAACAGACGTTGTTCTGTTCAGATAAAATAAAAGGTATTCTCCTAAAAATCGACAGCATTGCTACCTACCGGGTCCAATTGTGAATCGAAACCATACTCGAATCCCCTTGAACACAGACAAAAATAATTCGTCAACATCGGTCCAGTCGTTTAGGAGGAGTTCAGTAACATACATACGTACACAAGGAATATATATATAAAAATATCCGTAACTGATATTTTCCATCCATAATTTATTATAAAAGTAATTCCAAATTATAATATAGTCGCTTTACATTAATAAAGCAGTATTATTTTTTACAAATAAAATATTTATACAAATAACAATTTTGCTGTCATGGAAAAGCCGATACAAATTCTGCGAATTGCTTCATTAGTACAATTATGAAGTTCAAAGAACTTTGGAGATATTTGAAACACAGTGTAACAAAACGATATCAAAATAATATTAAATAATTAATAAAAATTACAACTTTACTTCGCAATAAATATGATATTATTCTACTGAATATGTTCAGCTAAATTACAATTTTCTTATGGCTGTCATAAAACTGCACAATTGTCGTACGTAACTTTACAACAACACATAAAACGAACATCCAAAAATTTGTGTTTGTATTATACTCGTAGTATATATTAATTTGTAACATATGAAGTAATAAAATAAATACTGTATTGGATCAGAAAAACAATCCTTAAAACATGAAATTCCAGTAAAAAGGTTTACTTTTTCAAATTATATTACATCCTGCTATAAATGTTTGTAATTAATAATACTGGTAAATTCCTTGTAAATTACAATGTCAAATTGCTTCTAAATTAAAGGTACAAAGAGGTATTAATTGCAATTTACAAATTAATTATTCCTTTGGTGTACTGTTCTGTTTTTGAGGTAAATGTTTAATATATATTTGAGCTTCGGTGTGCTTTTAGAATTAGTGTTTTAGGTCAGCATGGTGACTCAATAAAACTTATTAGAATTTAGATATTTTATATGCGTGGTCACATGGACTCAAGGATACTTTAAATTCAAAATCATTTAATGACAGATCTTTACTACAGACTACCACTAAAACTAGAACTATTATTTATCCATTTCATTTTAATACCCATTTTATGAGTACAAATGAAATATGCCGTAAAAACTCTAGATTTAATACATGGAATGTCTAACCTTTTATAGCGCGAACAAGCAATGGTCTGGCCACAATCCGCCCAAACCTTCCGCACCGACTGAAGGGCAACGTAGGAACTCATAAAGTTCCATATTATGCAAGGAATCGATCACGGTGGCCCGCTCATTTAATGGTAAATATGGTGATGAAATATATAAAGCTGAATGCTAACATTTCATTCCTCCAAACAGCCGCTTAAAAATTTTACTATTGTTATTGGTAAACTGATTTCATGAATCATATAGATTGTCCGAATTATTTACTGTTTAATTGTCGTTGGCTACAATCGATATTAATCTAGAAAGATCCAGAGTGAATTTAAATAAGTTAAAATGTTAATTTAGTAGGATATTCCAATGCAATATTTTAGCGTTTAAAAAATTCAATAGAGTATTTATATTTCCCAACACAGGTTTGTGGCTGCTATTAATTGCAAAATCTACATCGCTCTATACGCAATTGATGAAAATTAGCCTATAGGAGAAGGTCGGCGTATCACGCTGATCAGACAGCGACAGTATTCGCTATAACTAAACAAACACTTTACGCAACCACGCTATGATATCAAATGATAAGTACAATAAGAATATGTTATAACAGCGTGCTATATTGGGATCTATCTCCGTCAATAAAGCGAATCAGGATCTAGGGCTATGTAGGGCTGTTTTGTCTTAGGATGCTTGCTTTGGGATCTTTCGACTTCAATACTTTAGCTATTAAACCTCCGTGAGAGGAAGAAGCGTTGACAAATTTATTGACACGTTACTTCACGAAAGTACCCTCTTCGTAGTCACACTCCATCTATTCATTTCCAATATTTCTTAACTTTAAAATAAAACTATTTTATATGAATTTTATCGCATTTGACGTAGCTACTGAAGAATAAAAATCAATGCGATAAAATCTGTATAAATAATTTTATTCTACATGTGTTACAGTCGTTTAAACATCAGGAATCTTTTCGTTATTATTATATTTTTTCACTTATCCTAATTTAAGATCGACATTCTATCTCTTCATTATTAAAACAGATATGAAAGTAGAATATTTTTAATACTCGCCGGTAGAACTCGCCGAGCATCTGCGCCTCCAAGTCCCACGGGGGACTTACAGCCTATATTATATATACGCTGCTTCAGTCGCCACCCGCAGTAATTGCGTATGGCCTTGACTGATATTGCTCTCTGTGGTCACCACAAGTCAGCTGATCGGATGGTCAGAGACCTCACCCACGCTTTACATGTGCGTTTTACTACGCAATCAAGCAGATCACCCCTTTTTTTGGTTGGGCTATGGTTAGCAGACACGCCGTCCGTTCCGTCCGGGAAGCTCAAAGGGCGGAGCGCGGCCTCATAACCCACCGTATTCCCTCCCCTTCGCCATTGGTACCGCGTTCCTTGTGGGATGAGATACTCTTTCGGGTAAACTCCCTTTCTAACACCCGTCCCGACATCGTTCGTCTTCATACGGTGATCCTCTGTGCGAGTGACGAACCATTACCTGATCCCGTCAACCGCGGCCTGGTGAGCAGACTACTTTTCATTATATCCATTGACATATAGTCGCACAAATTCAGTATAAGCCATGACAGGGCGGATACCATTGGTAGGATACGGTGATACTGTAGGATTAGATGAGCCGGGAACCAAGTTGTCAGAAATGCTCCCGGCAACCCATCACTTGTCAACTTTTTTTGTGAATGCCATTATTGATGTTAACATCACAGCTACACTTTCGCTTTATTTCATACTAGCAATCCGCCCTCGCTTCGCTTCGGTTTCAGTTGCCTTACCCGCGACGTATTTGCCGTTCCCGTGGGAATACCGGGATAATAAATAACCTATGTTACTCCCTGATATTATAGCTTTCCATTGATGAAAGAATTTTTGAAACCGGTTCGGTGGTTTAAACGTGAAAGCGTAACAAACAAACAAACAAACATCCTTACTTTCGCATTTATAATATTAGTAAGAATGTTATCCCAATCATATTCATATCTTGAAATTACGGGGATAATATCAGATTTTATTTTCATACATATATAACTCAAACACACTCTACGCTATAGTTAGAAAGTCCAATCTTAACAAAATAATAAAGTCGCTATAAATTAATTTATTTTATATCCTCAAATATATCTGAAATGAAGGAGATGCAAATAAAAAAGACTTTAAAATAGACTGTCTTTCGCCTTAGAGAAAAAGATAAAATGCTTGCAATTACATGGACAAATGAGCATCACTTTGAAAATAGTGTAAAAACACACTCGCTGCTACCCGAGTTCTAAGCGAGCATCGTCCTCTAATGTAGGTTTTTTCGTTTTTTTTTTTTTCCTTTATACAGTTGAAATTAATGGTGCCCTTTTGATGACGGGTTAAGAATACCAAGTGTCTTTAATCCTTACTTTTCCCGTGGGCATTATAAAAAACAGCATAAGAGCACAACAGAATACTCTTACAAAACATTTTTCCAGTTTCAGTTATTAGAAATTATCACTAATCTATCAATGTCCACTGCTGGACAAAAACCATCCCAGAAGGGTGGAATTCCATAACACGCTTTCCATAACGCTTAACCTGGTGTTTATCGGTCGCAACTGGTCAGTACACTTTGCATTCTCCTTTTCTTAGCCTATTTTTACAATCACGACTCATAATCCCTTAATCGTCTTTTACGACAGCCATAGGTAAGAGAGGAGATGGTGACTTGTATTCTTACTCCATCACCCACGTGGGTGGTTTCATGTTATAAATATAATTTGTTACTAGACGATTTAATACAATGATAACGTAAATAGATTGAAACGAAGCTTATAATTATAACGCATCATCATCATCACCGCAACCCTCATACGTCCCACTGTTGGCCTCGGTCTTCTTCCACAATTGGAGGGAATTTGACATGTTGGTATAGGGTTTCATTTCGAGGTTTCCTTCTCTTGAACAGATGTTATGTGCATATTATATCCCTTAGTCGTCTTTTACGACATCCACGGGCAAGATAGGGGTGGTGAATTGTATTCTTACTCCGTCACCACACAGAAAATTATAATATAATTATAACTATGCTCTTACAAATATATTAAATTTCCTTTGTTCCTTTTCACATCTAAAATACAGCACGTAAATGCTTCTATCTATGTAAGTCTTCAAGAACTTTATCTGTCTTCTAAGTAGATTATATTTAATTATTCACGACGACAAAACGTGATGTGTATGTCGTTATAATCCTCGGAGGCGTAAAACAGCCTCTTATTTCAGCGCCACGAAATTACCGTGCCTGTGGTCCATTTTTTTTTTTCAATTAGCAGCTGTGTAATTACAGATTCGCGAGTGATATAAAACTCCACAGCTTTCGTACAGTTCGTTTTACGCCTATTTATTGCGAAGGCACGTAGCACTCGCGTGTTACTTGTTCCAGTTCTGTTTCAAACATTGTTTTTAGAGACATCCATTTACATACACGGCGTAACTTTAGCTATTATTTGTTTACATAATTTGGAAGTGGGAGCTGAATGCCGCATAATATATTAGATTCATAGTAGTTAGAAATTGAGTTGTATAAATATATTATAAAATATAACTTTAAATAGAATTATATATGAAAATCTTCTTGGCTAGTACTGCGATACGGAGGACGAGGAACTCGGTACTGGTGGTCGGCCCAACGACGAAGGCGATGTGGGTACGGGTGGGTTATGGGCCCGCGCGCCGTCCTTTCGTCGCCCCGGACGGAATGGACGGCGTGTGCGCTTACCATAGCCCACCCATAAAAAAAGAGGCGAGTACTGCGATCAAGGTTGGCCGCGGATGTCAAGGAATCGATATTCGTCTCCTACAACTTAAATTTCTTACATTGATCTTGGGTGTCGTAAAAGACGACTGAAAGTTTTACATAGAACACAACATCTGATGCCATCTTGTCAACTATTCCCAAGGAGGGTTAACGTCAGGCAAGGGGCCGGTCATAAAACTGCATTTAGAACCGAAGAGTAGTATATTGCGTCGAGTTCAAATAATTGGGATGAGAGCAAGATGAAGATGACCCCTACAGAGGTGGACTGACGATCTTGAAAGTCGCAGGGAACCTTTGGATTTTTGGATGCAAGTGGCACAAGACTGATCTGAGTGGTATTTTCGTGGGGAGGCCTATATCCAACAGTGGACGTCTACGAGCTGATGGATGGATAGAACGTAATATAATCATGGATTAATACATTTAATTACCACAATTTTAATAAATAAAAATATTTAAAGGATATTATTTTTTTTTTTGTCCGTGTGGTGACGGAGTAAGAATACAATTCACCACTCCCTATCTTGCCCGTGGATGTCATAGAAGACGACTGAGGATATCCCTCAGTCATCTTTTAATATAATACGCGTATACGCATAGCATGTATGCAAGAAAAGGTAAAGTCGGAACAAAACCGTATACCAACCTGTCTGACCAACATGTTATAGTAAGGTCAATTTCCCTCCTAGTGTGGAGGAGACTCGTGCCCAACAGTGAGACGTACATATAGGAGCTGAAATGATGATGAATGAAATGATGATAGTATTTTTTAGCGATATAAAAATATCGATTGTCATAAATGTTAGAGATAGCTGTAATTGACAGCTTCACGTGTTATCTAAGGTATTCCGCATGTTTTCGAAAATGACTTCATTGTAGGTCAGACATGCAAGTTATCACGTCTTCGTTAACCGTTTAAGTAAAGGATAATTAAATAAACTCGCTCAGCGTGCTATGGCGTGGGCTATGCTCGGGATTTCACTGCGAGATAGAATCCGGAATACGGAAATTTGCAGAAGAACGGGTGTAACCGACATAGCACGATGAATTAGCACGCTGAAGTGGCAATATGCAAGCCACATCGCTCGACGAACCGACAACCGCTGGAGAAGAAAGGCTCTCGAGTGGCGACCACGTATCGGACGACGCAGTATAGGACGAACTAGATGGACCGACGATATGGTGAAAGTAGCTGGGCGTCATTGGATGCAGGCGGCACAAAACCCCACTTTGTGGCGTAACATGAAGGAGGCTTACGTCCAGCAGTGGACGGCGATAGGCTGAAATGATGAAGATGATGGATGAAAGGATAATTAATTTGTTTGACTGCACAGATGGCGTAGTGGTAAAGATGGCGACCTGGCATGGTGGTATCGTGAGTTCGACTCCCATGCATTACGGCACTTAGTGCAATTAATAGATTGTTGTTCTAAGTAAGTATGTAATGTTTCTCTTAAATTGTATGGTTGTAAATTCATCCGCAACATAAGAATTATTTATTCAGGGCACGGCAGGTACTGTCTTTATTAAATAACACATATATATATATATATATATATATATATGTGCGCGCGCGCGTGTGTGTGTGTGTGTGTGTGTGTGTGTGTGTGTGTGTGCGGTGACGGCATTCCGTGTGGTGACGGAATAAGAATGTAATTCACCACTCCCTGTCATGTCGTACAAGATGACTAAGCGATAAGAAGGATATAAAATCTATGCAAGAGTAGGTAAAACTCGAAATAAAACCCTATATCAACCTGTCTCAGCAGCATGGTATAGTACTGTCGGTTTCCTTCCTATTGTGGAGGAGGTTCAAGCCCAGAATTGGGACGTATGAGAGCTGTGATGATATATATATATAAAGACTTGATTGAAAAACATTCACATTCTTCTGTTCACGTTCACTCTAATACAATCTCTAATAAATCTAATACAAAATATTCCACGCGAATTGATTATTACTTTTATACAAGAAAACACAGTAAATGCATTTAGCAATCAACTTAATTCGTTAAATTATCAGAGCATTTGTGTTAATGTTTACTTTTTATAAATCATTGTTTGAATATTGTACGAGTCGACGCTTTAGGTAGAAGTCGGTGTTAAATGAAAAATAAACAGTTGAAATTTAACACACACGAAAATACAAACAAATAAGTATTTACAATCGTAGGAATTGGGAATCGCTTTTATTTACGTAATAGTTGGTAAATATATACACGTAAATAGTTAAAGTCCAATATGATCAAAGTCGAATGATATAAACGAAAGTCATATAACCGAAACGATTTCAAAAATTCTTTCACCAATGCAAAGCTATAATATCAGGGAGTAACATAGGCTATATTTTATCCCGGTATTCCCACGGGAACGAAATCTACTCGGGTAAGGTGACTGAAACCGAAGCGGTGACCCAGTCCATCCGTGACCATGAACGCTGCAAAGTGTTCGAAACGTCGGGCAATCAAAAATCAAATACTATACTTATACGCGTAAGATTAGATAACTTAGTACTGCACTTAATCCGTATGTTTATTATTGTTATTATTATTTTTCTATTATTTGAATATTATTTACAAAAGCAGCTGTAATTTGTTAGTTTAATTATATTCAGCTGCTACCTGTACTTTGCTGACAGATGTCGCAGGACGCTGCAGAATAACAGCGTTGCGGTATCTCTCTTATAGTAGATGCCTCAACATTATGCTGAGCAGCGATCCTTTTTCTCTTTTGCGAAGGGAGTACCAGTGTTGATATCAATTTCTTTTTGTGTTTTTTATTATTATTATTTATTGTTTTATCTATACGGTACTCACTGCTTGAGCTTTTGGGATGTTTCCCTCCCGTAAAGGAGTAATAAATTATTTTTCTTTCTTTCAAATACAAACACGAAATAATCCATAAAGTAGTTTTATTTAAAATGTGTAATGCTCGCGTAAACATCAGAAATCATTATATTTTAGTTTCTTACTGAATTATATCTCATAATACAATCATTAATATTATTACGTTATTTAACTTCCACCGCTTAATACCTACATTCTTGTCTGTTCACCATTCTTCCACATTTATTGTTATCATAATGTTATTCTTAAATTGATGTTGATGAGTTTAACCTCTACATTAAGTACTTAATATCCTGTTGTCATGTTATGGTAGTATCTTTTTTTTTATTTAAAACATCTATAGGCGACGGCGAACCTGATCGTTGGCGTGGTGTTTTTTTTTTTTTTTTTTTTTTTTGTGTGTATTTAGCTGTTGGTCGCAGATGACCTTGACAGCTTAACGCGGGCAATGGGCGAGCTGAAGGCTCTCAACCCGGTAAGTAAGTTAAGCGAACATCGCCCGAGGGCTCCCCCTGTGGGGAACGGACCTCGGCTCGGGGCGTCGCTGAAAGCAAAGTGGGCGTGGCCACGTTTAGATTAATGATTTTTACGCGGCGCGGTTTTCGACCTCGTCGGCGAGGCCGATACCGCGCAGTTTTATGTGTTATCGCTGCGCGAGCTGTGTAGGCCCTTTCTTGGGCGATCGTGATGGCATCATCCCCTTCTTCAAGGAGATGACGGGGTCGTCGGACCGCGGATATTTTTGATGGAACGTAGTTTACCGCCCCAACCACTAGTGGATTGGGGTGAGTCGTGGCAGAGTCAAAATAGCGCTGGGAGCAACGCTTCATATACTGCCTGATGGTCGGCAATTCGAGGTCGATGTGTAAATCGACATTACGAACGAACCACGGTGCTCCCGTTGCCCGTCGCATGAATCTATTTTGTAGTGTTTGTAACCTGTGGATCCTGTTTGGCCTAACGTGCGCGAACACTACACTGGCATACGTCATGATCGGCCGTATGCAGGTAGTGTATAATCGGACTTTATTTTTAAGTGATAGTTTTGATTTTGCGTTTAATAGGCAGTGAAGGCGTCCCATCACGAAGGCGGCGCGCGCGCGGACCCGCTTCAAGTGGGACAGGAAAGTGAGTCGGCTATCAAGGGTCACACCTAAGTACTTGGCCTCTCTGCTCCATGAGACAGGTCGGCCGAAGAGAGTGAGAGGAGGGATGCTGTCCGGAGAGCACAGACGGGCAGTTCGTTTAGTGAACATGACCGCTTGGCTCTTCTCGGGATTAATTTCTATTCTCCATTTCCTATACCAATTGGCAAGGGCGGTAACCGCTTTTTGGAGTGTATTGACTACGGTTGTCGGGGACATACCTGCACAATAGAGTGCGGTATCGTCGGCGTAAAGCGCCGTGTGCACACGAGTGAACTTGGGTAAATCACTTGTATACAGTGTAAACAAAAATGGGGCGAGGACCGAGCCTTGTGGAACACCGGCCTTGAGAGGATGGGAGGTCGACAACGTCCCTTCCACCCTATAGCGAAAGCTGCGATGACTCAGATAGTCATGTATTATTAGAATTAAATATTCGGGGATTTTTAATAAATATAATTTGTAAATTAAGCCCTCATGCCAAACTTTATCGAAAGCTTTCGCTACATCTAGAAATAATACACCAGTGTACCGTCCCCTGATGAACTGACTACTGGTGTATTCCACTAGTCTATGTACTTGCTGAACACAGCTGTGTTTAGCGCGAAAGCCAAATTGCGCGTCCGGTATGAGTTTGTTGAACTCTGCATATGATCGTAGCCTACTGAGTACTAATCGTTCGTATAATTTACCTAAACTTCTCAGTAGGCTAATAGGTCGATAACTGTTGGGTTCGGTACGTTTTTTGCCGGGTTTGTGGATTCCGATTACCACGGCCTCTTTCCACTGTGAAGGAAAGATGTTATATTTGAGGGCTGCATTAAATATACAACACAGTAATATTATTAAATGGGCTGGGAATAATTTAATTACTCTATTTGTAATACCGTCCGAACCCGGGGCTTTCCTAGCGTGGAGACCCCTAATAAGCGACTCGACTTCGTCGGTGCTCACTGTTGGAATAGGCATATTGTTGTCGTTGTTTATATTCGACCGCGATAAAGTGGTACGACTGGCCACTTCCGAATTAATAGTGTTGTAGTGAGACGCTTCTTGTTCGTATAATGTACTCGGCGTACACTGAAGCTCTAGGCTCTCTGCCAGACATTCAGACTTTTCGTCATCCATGAATGCCGGCGGTTGATTTATTCTACTGAGGGGAGGGAGTGTGGACACTACATCTTTTTTGAGTGAGCGGGAAAGCTGCCAGAAGGCTGTGTGCGTGGGCTTCAGCTCTTCTAAAGTGGCGTCCCATCTGCTCTGTCTCATATTATTAATTTCGGTTTTGACCTCCCTTTGGAGGGCCCGCAGGCGTTTGCGGTTCTCCTCCGTGGGGTATCGGTCGTACGCGCGGGTTGCGGCGTTCTTTCTTCTCAGTAGGTCGCGTACGTCACTCGGCAGTTGCCATCTACGATCGCTCGTATCCGGCACCCGCCGCGAGCAGTCGTCAATTACCGACTGCACGTGACCCGTGAGTAAATCGATCGCCAGGGAGGTTTCTTCCTCGGACTTTATGTCCTTGGGAATCTTATCAAGGTATGCCGATGAGGTGGCCTTGAGATTTCTCCCGAGCCGTGCCCAGTCGGTGGTCAACCTTGTTGTTACGTTATTATGGCCTGAGGGGCCAGGTAAGCGGGGGGCGAATTCCAGAGTCACCGGACGGTGATCTGAATCTAGTTCGTGTTGTACTTCGATTAAACATAAACGTAAGTTTATATTTTTGAGAAGTACAATATCTAATATGTCTGGCCTGTGGTCGACAATGTTAGGGTAGTGAGTCGGCTCTAATGGCGCTATGACGTCACAACCTAATCTGTCAGCGTATAACTCTAAGACTTTGCCCCTCTTGTTCGAACTATGACAGTTCCACGAGGTGTTCTTGGCGTTAAGGTCACCGCCAATGATGACGGCGCCGCCCAAGTCAAGCAATGCCTTGAGATCGCTCTCCACTAAGTGTTTACCGTCCCTTCTTTCGGGTGACAGGTAAGCCGAGACAAATGTAATTGGCTGATGGCCGGTGAGCGCTAGTCTGCATACTGACGCTTCAATGTACGCCAGAGGTGGCGGATCCACAGGCGTGCAGTGCAACGACCTCCTATAGTAGATGAGCGTTCCCCCTCCTTGCGAAGTGACCCTATCGTTGCGAACTATATTATAATTCGCAATTCTAGGGTCCTTGTTGAAAGGTTTGAGAAACGTCTCTTGTACCATAAGAATGTCGAGCTGTTGTTCCCTAAGAAATGTACCTAACTCGTCCCTCTGTGAGCAGAGGCTATTCGCGTTGTATGTCCCTAACTTTAGGTGTCGTGGTTTGACTCTGCCGGGAGTGTGTATATCCATTTTATTTAAAACTAAGGGACCCCAGACGTTCGAGTAGGGGCGAAAATTTAATGGCAATGTTAAGGAGGGCGAGGTTATTACCCTCGTTCCTCCTTAGCTCTGCGGCGACCTCGCGGATTTCCGCGAAGTCGATAAGTGAGGCGAAATTTGCCACTAGGGCTAGATCCGGGTCTAGGCCTTGTGGGGTCTTAGGGAGCGCGTGTGAAGCTACCCTAACTGGTGCGGGTTTGGCGACGGGTGTGCCCATAAGAGGCTTAGGTTGGCCCCCGGCGGGCGTTTTATGCCCAACGGTTGGCGGTTGGGGTCTTGGTGGGTGCGTGAAGGGGGGTGGGGGGGGCGCTTGTGTGCGCGGTAATGCGGGGAACGCCTCCCTACCTTGAGTGAGGGGGCGAGACCACGCATTGTGAGTCGGGAGGGGGGCGGGCACGAAGGCCTTATTATAATAGCGGGCCGGACCCGTTGGACGAATTGTCCTTTTGGGCGCCCGTGGACAGCCGCGGAAGTTGGCCGGGTGGCCCATCTCCCCGCAAAGCACGCACGATGGCGGCTCTGTGCAGAGCGACAGGTCTTTGGGCCTCTCACACTCGCTGGTGTGGTGATTTCCCAGGCACTTAACGCACCTTGGGTGGGCATAACAATTGTTCGATGTATGGCCATACATCTGGCATTTGTGGCACTGCGCCATTATGCCGGTTTTGTAGGGGGGCTCGATTTTGACGCCCATAAGTCCGCACACATGTGTGATACGGAAAACCTGCTTACCCTCGGGGGTGTTGTCCAGGCATACCAGGACCATATTCATAGGTGCGCGTGCTTTGCCGCGCACCATACGGTGAACCTCCCTTACGGGAAGGTTTTGAGCCTTAAGAGATTCAAGAATCTCTTCTTTGGCGAATTCCCTTGGGACATTTTTGATGACCGCCCGTAGGAGTTTGTCCTCAGGCATAGTGTATGTATGGTAGGGGATGCGTTGCTCCCCTAACATTTTGGATAGCGCCCTGTGGTCGTCGGTCGTACTGACCTCGACTTTGATCCCCTGTGCGGTGGATCTGGCGCTTTTGTACGACACGCGGTGCGAGTTGCACCACGCGGAGATCGCGAACCACCTCTCCTTGTCGCGTATGTACAGAGGAGGGGGTGTGAGTTTCTTGGCGGCTGATGAAGACGCCGCCGTGGTTGTTCTGACCGTATCGTTGGCGTGGTGTTAACGCTACGCTTCTATATATACATTTCTGTAACGAAACCATAACCTGTTTTAGAATTTTATACAACGCCATCTAGTGAGCTCAAAATATATTATTAACCTAAACACAAACCTACAGTGTATAGGTATTAATGAAAATAAATGTTTATTGAATAAAAATCGTCATTTTCAAAAATCGGAATATTTTATTAATACTTTATGCCATATTAGTACCTGTAGTAATCTGTTATTTTATGCATATATACTTGTACAAAATAATTTCAATGTTGTAACGTTATACGTTACATGAACTATGAAATGATACCTAAAATCTAAAATTGTTTACTTTCTTTAATTAAATATTCCCATAATAAATGAAGACGCAAGTATAAATAAATTAGCGTCATTTTAAGTACCACTCTTATCGCTTCTATTGTTCTCGTCGCTGCCCCGGCGCACCCCGCGCCACCACCGTCTGAACCACAGACAGCCGAGCGCTCTCAAGGCGAACGTGTGTCAGTACGATCCTTATAAAATTAAATTATATTGTACATGATTGCCGTCAGTTATACCAGTGACGTAATTGCACTTTTATACGAACTTAAAGTTATTTAATTTAGTAAATATTCAACCCCAGCATTGGGGTCCAAGGTCCACGCTAGTCATATATACCAGTTACAGCGGGTCATTGCCGATTGGATCGCAAGCGGCGGGCCTCGAAGCTCACCTGTGCCTTTACGACGGTTGCTACGGTGGACAGCCCGAGGAGAGTACGGTACTGGAAGGATTGGTGGAATTGGTGTCGGCTCCGAACCCACGACCAACGTGCCCTACCGACTGGTTGGCCGTTTGTGTTAAAAAATTAATCATTTTTAATAAATAGTTGTGCTCGAACCTGCTTCTTTTTCTATCTTTTTTATAGGAACCCTTAAGCAGAAAATTCGGTACAATGTTTGACATCTGCCAGGCGTCCTGAGCGACGGCTCCCTTTTTTAAAGATAACACCATGCACTACGGAAATAATCCTTGCATTGCGGGGAACTTTACAAATATATAATTAATGCACACAAATTACATCCAGACTCAGAACAACAATCGTACTAAGGGTTGTCCTGCGTGGAATTTGAACCTGCGATTGGCACGGTAATTCAATATCTTAACCACTGCGCCACCTGTGCAGTAAATACTACGTATTGAATTAAGTTCATCATAAAATATGGATGTGACTTAATAGTCACATCGATATTTTATGATGAAGTTAATTAGTGAAAAAAAAAGGTGAAAATAATTAGTCTAATGAATAGTATAGTCTTATTAGTCCAGATAATAGGACAACTTTACTGAGAAAGGTAGAAGAGACTATGAGACTCAATTGCATATTGTATTCCCTTGTCTCCCTTTTTTAAAGGTATCATTTTTCCAATCTTGTTCGAAATTATTAACATTGCAACGTGTTTCTAAAAATCTGAACATTTTTTAAGCTAACTTCTTCTCTTGTTTAGCGTTGTGGATTTTATTTTAGTTTTTCCTTAATTTTCTTTTGTATATTGGTTGATGTCATCATCTGGCATCTTTTCATCCATAGCTTCCCAATAAGTAGGAGGTGGTGCATTAAAATTGAATTCTAGATCCATTTGGTCATTTATATAACCATCTGTGTTCAGATTTACAGATCCAATTTGAACAGGAATAATATTTCTATGTGAAATTGGTAATGCTGCTTTAATTT
Organism: Lymantria dispar; assembly: GCA_032191425.1. Taxonomy (NCBI): domain Eukaryota; kingdom Metazoa; phylum Arthropoda; class Insecta; order Lepidoptera; family Erebidae; genus Lymantria; species Lymantria dispar. The sequence goes on along the minus strand of CM063452.1, from coordinate 19,858,196 downwards.
TAAGTGCATACTGCCTTGAAATTATATTTGAGTAATCTAAAGAGTGTCTGTCACATGGTGCTGTCATCTCTATAGGAATTATTTGAGTTTCCCCGCAATTTATGGATATTGTCTTAAAATCAGCATCTGGTATAGCTTCCTCTATATGTTCGCGGTGACCTTTGGCATTAAAATCATATTTTTCTATCAATTTTATTCCAACACTATTGACTAGGACATTACTATTATTTTCCACTTCACAATTTGCGATGATTTTACCCCCTATTGGGATTACAGAATCAAAAATTGTAGATTTTATCCTTAAGGTGCTGTTTTTACTAGAAAATATAGTCGTCAGCTTCTTATGTTCACCATAAATCACTGGCTCTCTTAAAAGTGTTGCTATTTCTCTAGATATTACGATCAATTCTTTTTTAAACTTCTTGTTAAAACTAAAAAAACCCGATGTTTCAAAGTGTAAGCCTATAAAATAGTAAATTTTTCCAGAAATATAGGTATCTGATAAATGCCGTTTAATAACCGCTGTTGAAGGAATATTAGTAGGCAAAATGAAATTGAATTTTACTTCATAACTTCCAACAGCTATTTCACATTTAACATCTTGTATGATATTCTGTATGTTCACATAGGTTTCTGTAGACGTATAATAGTCTGTACGTTTTGAGCTCCTTACTTCTATATTCAAATAACCTTTACCTTTCAATGATGCAGTGATCTTTTCAATATCGATAGCTTTATCCACTGAATAGCGTATAATACCCGATACTAATTTTCCTGGTTGATAAACTTCATCTGATGATTTAAACAAATTTATTTCACAGTAAATACCCATTATTGTTCACATAAATGTCCAATTTAAAATAAATTGACAGCACGTAGTAATGTCAATTATATTAATTTATTAGCGAAATACATGAAGGCATATATTTCTTTCATAACAGATAATGAATAATAGTAATATGCGCAGTACCAAATGTTATAAACAAAATTGATTAGATACCCTAAACGTAATTTGATAAAAAAACTGATATTTATAACTGATAAAGAAAAAAATAACACTATTTATTACTATAAATTCTTATCGATTATTATATGAGTCATGTTTCTAATTTGACTTTGACACAAAATATATCTTTGACATGTAATGAAAATTTTTGACATCTAAATTTAGATAATTAGATGACCCGGTGAACTTCGTATTTTAACCCCCAACGCAAAAAGAGGGGTTTTATAAATTTGACGTAGATGTCTGTCTGTCTGTTTATGTATGTGTGTGTGTCTGTCTGTGGCATCGTAGCTCTCAAGCGGATGGATGGATTTCGGTGCGGATTTTTCATTTGAAAACCAGTTTCCTTGCGGTGGTTCTTAGCTATGTTTGGTTAATATCAGGCCAGCAGTCTAAGAGTATCGGCTCCTTTCCAAAATGATGTAATGGCGTATGATTACTCGATTAAGTGCTTCACGCGTGCCAGTATAATCGTTAAATGACAATTAATTGATAATTCTTATTGAAGAGAACGTACTACTTTTTTTTATTTCAGTTTTTGTCGGAGGTTATTCAAAATTTTCATTTTTACTTATATCTAAAAGGTTTGACCTATATCGGTCATTCAACAAACTCCATCAAATGCTTTAAAATGAGTGCTGTGTGGTGATGACTACGAATACTACTAACCTTTATATGTTAATACATATAAAGGTTAGTAGTATTCATTGTGGGTATCGTAAATCGACTAAGAGCTTTGCATCAATCGGGGCTAACTTAATTTGATACCACCTGAGCAATATTTACAATCCCAAGAAGGGTTTCTTCCCATTTCAAGAATAAGGACCTCGCTTCAGCGAGGCAAGCGGACAAGTGCGGGGCAATTGTTCGAGTATTTTGTAGTTCAACGGTCATAGATCATAATTAGAATGTATATTACACTAAAAACAATATAACATAAAAGTTATAGTGATTACAAAAATGTGTGTCTAAGAGTCTATGCGTTAAATGTTACGCATTATATAGGTATGTACAGACAGAATACATCTAGGCATGTAAAGCTTCGACAGTATAAATAGGTAAGATTTGCACGAACGCTTCAATGTTAACGTAGGTACCAGTTGCCCCATAACCTGATACCACCTATATATAACTACTGTAAAAACTTATGCAATACGTATCCGTTGATGGAATTACGTGGTATACTCCAGTTTTGTGTAGTAGATTTTCTTCCACTATGGAGGCTTTAGGCCAATATAATGATACGATAAATATGTTACGATTTCAGAAGTATCATGTATTCGATTCTCACCGAGACATTTTTCTTTGGTAATTTACATTTTTTGTTGTATTTATAATGAAAAAAAAATCTTTCGGTTACATCATCTCTATAAACTCCAATAAAAATAAATCTCAATCATCATAAAAAACTTTGAACGATAAATTCGTGTCGACAACGTAGGTAGGTAATACTTTACATCTAATGTAAAAATGTCTGTAAAGTTCTTTATTGAAGAAAACATTTTTGTTAGTTGATATTTGTGTAGTGCAATCATATATATAAGTGTAACACAACTAAGCTGTGTTGTAAAACTTTAAATTGAGTTAAAAACGATGTCGCTACGAACACACTGCTAACTAGTTCATGACAACTACTCCCTTAGGTGGTGCGAAGTTTAAATATCAAGCTTCAACAGTTCCACTAGTTTTAAAGACTCTTATTCATTTAATTCTTGTAGTTTTAAAAGTATGATAAGTCAGTTTATTCATGAATTGTTGAATTAATTCTTGGTAATTTAAACGAATTTAATTTTAAATTTTTAACTCTTTTAATATTATAAATAAAACTATTTTTACAAATTTTATCGCGTTCATGGTCACTGGCGGACTGTCCATTCCGCTCTTGATCATGTAACGCAACCGTGAAATGAACGCTGTAAAGTATTCGAAATGTCGGGCAATCGGAAATCAAATATAAACGCCATAAAATTCGTAAAAACTAGTTTTATTTATAATACTAGCAACCCGCCCTCGCTTAGCTTCGGTTTCAGTCGCTTTACCCGCGGCGTAGTTCCCGTTCCTGTGGGAATACCGGGATAAAATATAGCCTATGTTACTCCCTGATATTATAGCTTTCCATAGGTGAAAGAATTTTTGAAATCGGTTCGGTGGTTTAAGCGTGAAAGCGTTACAAACAAACAAACAAATAAACAAACATCCTTACTTTCGCATTTATAATATTAGTATGTATGGTATATATGTCATATGGTATGGTATATATATCCCAATATATATATATATATATATATATTAGCATTTGCTCGTTACTTTTTCCGTATTTATCCGATAATCCGATAACGTTTTAACGTCGTTTTTTGTCGTAGCTGGGTTTTAGTCTTCACTTTTGTCTTGTTATATTATTTTAGTTAACCGAAGAGATTGACTCTTTAAAATAACACTTAATATTTAGATTAAGTGTGCTATGGACTAGGAATGAAACTCTTCCTGTCGACGACTGATAAATACTCATGCCACACGGACCGACTGTTTAACGGGTTCTCCGAAGCGCGAATATGGCATATCTTTAATGATATCTGATGTTTACGCGGGCACTACACATTGTAAATAAAACTACTTTGGGCGGCGTTTTACAGCATTCATGTTCACGCTGCTGTAAAGTATTCGAACGCTACTAAATGAATGCTGTAAAGTATTTGAAACGTCGGACAATCGTAAATCAAATACGAACGCGATATAATCCGTAAAAGTAGTTTTATTTACAATGGCATATCTTTATTATCTCAATATAAGGCTAAGAACTCACGGAGCGATTTTCACCCGCGTCTGCCGCGGTTGCGGACCCGCAGCTTCTGTAGAATGCTGATATTTATGTAAAAAATAAAAGCAAATCTCACGGCGCGTTTTACGCCCGCGGTATGTATGGTTGTTTGTGGCTCCCGCCGCACCGGTGAGCAACTATTAGAATCGCGCGGGCTGCGGTCATCCGCAGCCTCGGCGGCTTGCGCCCGCGCGCTCTGCGATCGTCTGGCGGTCGCCGCCCGGCCACTGCGGCCGGGCGTGGGCGGCGGAGCGGGGGTTACAGGAATTCAACGTCATAATTTTGAATGACAAATAATCCAAAACGATTTCTATCCTGAATAAGTGGATGCACCCAGAACCTTTTGAGTTTTCTTTTTTTTAAGTGTCCATGGCGATATGGACCTCAATTGATCGTTAACTGTTCGTCTTGCAACCGCCCGCCTTGCGATCTTCGGCCGCCATTTATGCGGTCGATAATCTAAACTGCGGAACCGCGCAAATAACTGGTCTCGTGAGTTTAGAAATAAAACCGCTATTCCACTACCGCAGCGGGCACGGTACAAAATCGCTCCGTGAGTTCTTAGCCTAATTTAGACACAGTAACTATGAAGTGATTAGCAATTTAACCCCCCACGCGCCAAACATCGCGGCGCTATCGAGTGCCCCGCGCGCTTGGGTATATGGAAAAAAGTTCAGTGAATTTTATGATTTTACGTAAACTATTATTGTTGCTATATGACAAGGAAATATGAAATAAAATATATATTAATAGCTTTTGATTGGTTGATTTAAATAAATATACTAAAAGTAATTGCTAATTGTAAAGTATTTTTTTGGGTCAACGTGTGTACCAAAAGCGCTTTGAGCACATTTTTTTTTTTTGGGTCAAATGGTGTCCCAAAAGCGCTCGAGGGGTTAATATGCCTATAACTTAGAAAAGTTAACGGTGTCTGTCTTTTTTTTTTTTTTTTCACGCTGTGGAAATGCATTTACGCACTATCCCCCGCCGGTTACAGACAAGGGAGTGTGTGTGGCACTCGTCGGCCACAGAGGTGACCGAAATACCTACTAAAACCACAGCGGCCCCTTCCGCGCTTTTACGAGGTGCCGGAGATATCGTCTGATAACATTCTATCCCCGACACCCCAACGCTTGGCCGTCTGGCCACGTCCTGTCATCATTCAGAGCGGTGGGTGGAAAAGCGCATAGCGGCGTCTCCTCCTTCCTGGTCGTCGCCGGCGGAGCGAGTCAGCTGACGCAAGCGCCTCGCGTGCCCGCTCCGCGGCCTCCTTCCTTGTCATGACAGCCTCACAGAAGGAGGCCTTCGACGACCAACAGCTGTCACTGCCGAGCATCTTGGAGATGATGGTCGGCAGTGACAGGTCTGTTATTCCCAGTTCCGTTGACAGGACGTGACGCTGAGGCCCCCAGGCGGGGCATACTTCCAGTGTGTGGCACGCATCGTCGATTAACGCGCCACACTCATGACATCCTGGGGCCTCTTCTCTTCCAATTCTGTGCAGGTACTTACCGAAGACCCCATGTCCGGTAAGCACCTGCACCATCCTAAATGTAAGGCTGCCCTGCCTTCTCCTGAGCCAGCGGTGGAGATGCGGCGCAACCGCCTCCACAGTCCCCCGCCCTGCTACGGCGGACTCTAGATCTTCACTCCACCGCCGGATTACTTCCGTTCGAGCCATTTCTCGAGCTCTGCCCAGTCCCCCTGCGGAGACCCGCTCGCCGTTGTCTCGTGCTGCGGCGCGAAACCGGTATACATCCGTCAGCGCTTCTGCCACCAGCGGCCAAGGCGGATCGCCTGCCAGCAGTGTCGCCGCAGTCCAGGACACAGTACGGTAGCCCCTAATAGCCCTTACCGCCATGAACCTCTGCAGTCATCGCAGAAGGGCTCTGTTGCGGGCGGTGAGGGACTCCGACCAGATAGGGGCTTCATACAGTGCCATGGACCGCAGAATGCCGGCGTAGAGTCGCTGGCATGACGACCCAGGACCGCCAGTGTTCGGCAGAAGCCTTCCCAGTGCCGCGGCCGACTTGACGAGCCTCGGGACGAGCTGGGCAAAGTGTGGCCCGAAATTCCAATTTGAATCGAGGTGCAGACCCAAATATTTTATCTGGGCCTGCACCAGCACGGCAACCCCAGACACACTGATAACGGTGTCTGCCTGAAGTATATATTATATTTTTAAAGTTATTTTTGTAATTTATTATAATGTAAAATTTTTATTGATATCTGTCCATTAATTTTACGTTACTGTAACCATATTTTTAATGCTAATTTGGAGCGCTTGAATAACGATCGCGTTCTTTTTTGTGTCAGAACGAGGCGCTTGCAAGCAAAGATTGTAATTAAAAGCTAAAAAAGAACAAGGACATGTGAAAAGACTTACGGAAGTAGGTAAAACTTACACTTCAAATTTTAAAAAACATCAAGTACATGTGCCTATCAGAATAACAAATGATGATATATGCTCCGTTTGCAAAACGGGATATGCGACTGGGAACAATGGGATAAACAATTTGAAAACAGAACTGTCTCGTTCAAAATGGGACGTATGGTCACGTTATTGATGGTATTGAGTGAATTCAGAGGCTAATTTTTTTAGAGTTGTACATTATCATCATTAACATTAGTTTTAATGACGTCCATTGTTGGCCAAAGGCCTTATCAGGTAGGGAAATAATGTCGTAATTGCTATGTTTCACAGGCGGTTTACCGATTATAATTAATGTACCTAATAAGTTTCCCAGGAAAAATCTGCAGATGATTTTCCTCGGTAATTCAATCACCAATCTGTCCACCAAGCGTGGAGGTTATGACACTATGCCGCTATATGAAGACATCCGGCAGTGGACCTGATGATAACTACAGTGATCAGAATAAACTATTCCACTGTCATCATCGTCATCGCAGCTCATATACACCTCACTGTTGGGCTCGTGCCTCCTCCACAATGGGATGGAATTTGACCTAGTATATACCATGCTGGTCAGACATGTTGGTATAGGGTTTCATTTCGAGTTGTCCTCCTCTTGCACAGATGTTATGTGCATATTATATCCCTTAGTCATCGTTTACGACATCCACGGATAAGATAGGGAGTGATGAATTGTATTCTCACTCCGTCACCACACGGAAAGTACCATTGTAATCATTATAATTGCATGACTTTTGAAACAGTCTGTTTAGTTTTAGAATACTCTTGAGTAATGTAGATAACTTTCGATAAGTTGTGCATTACCATAGTAGTTACTTAGTGACTTTCAGAGTTTAATGGCTCTATAACCGTACGTATATTTCATTATGAGGTTCACAAAAAAAAAAATATTTACCTTTAATTCGTTTACCGGGTCCAAGCATTAATCTAAACCTTTTATGAATACACATGAACACATATTAAAAAAAAGAAAACATCTGTTGAGCCATTTTGAAAGAGTTCAGGCGATACACACGCACAGAAGAATTACGTCTGAGTAGTAGCAATTTGTCACTGCGATTCGTTCGGTGAGCGAGAGAGCCGGAAGCCCAACTTTCTGAGGGTGTTTGCGTGTGGAGGGTTTTGGTGGTGCCTTTGGTATCACCGAGCTCAAAATGCACGCATTCACACTCCCTTCACTTTCTTCGCGGTAGGCAGCGGCCTTGTAAAGGTCCATGAGCGGCAGCAACACTTACCATCAGGTGTACTGTTTGCTCGTTTACCACCGCTTGCAATAAAAAAAAAATTATATATAAAGACTAGCTGACCCAACAGACGTTCTGTTCAAATAAAATAAAAGGAATTCTCCTTGAAATCGACAGCAGCACCACTTACCGGGTCCAATTGTAAATCGAAACCATTCTCAAATACCCTTGAACACACACTAAATATTTCGTCAACATCAGTCCAGTCATTTAGGAGGAGTTGAGTGACATACACAAGAAATTATATATATATAAAGATGTAAAGAAATAGAGCCGTCTTGAAAAAAGTAAGGATTATTATGTTTTTCACTCAAACTTGCCATTTGCCGGAATTTCTATATAAATACTTTCATTATTTTCAGCTGAATGTTGGAGAAGTTAGTTATTTCGACGGGCAGTCATTTCTATCGTCTAATAAACTGTCACAGCTGTTCGCAAGTATGATTTTATCGTCATATGAACTTTGTTATCACAAAAAGATTGTGAACAGATAAGTAGGAATTTTGAATTTAGCACGTTTAGCTTTAATAATGTAATCTTTACTGTATCTTTATCTAGACACGCGGCAGCATGTCAAGTATAACTTAAGCAAAGAGCACGTTGTATGCATATTTACACGAGACGCTTTTTACCCTTTCATAGCGCAAAATTCCACATAAATGCTTCGATTTTAACATGTATGTTTAGGTCCATCAAATAAGCTAGTATTCTAAATTTTATACAATTTAACAGTTATTTAGATATTAATGTCCAAAATCATCTCATTTTTGTGACTACCACTTTCAGATGACCAAGAAAGTTCAAATTTGTATTTACCTAAGAATATTATACGTGCTTAAATAAATATCAGGGCATTCTTAACTGTGAAGTCGATACCCACACAATAATTATCATAATATTGGACTTAGTGCCATTTTATATTTATGTTTTCACACCCGAATGAATTAACTACTAGAGAAACCATCACACACCTTAACCACATTGGAGGGGAGTACGTACCATAGACCGTACTGTATTTGTGTATGCCATAGACCGATCATATCAATCTATGGCGACTGTTAGTACCGTATGTATTCAACTTCAACTCCTTTTCCCTTTTGACTAATTTATGTCTCACTACAGGTGTATCTTTGTAAATGGAGTAAAATTGACCTGGACATAACACTAGTTATACAAGTTGGGTTCTCTTGCTTTAAAGTTATTCATTCACATCCTTGAGTCGTCTATTATATACTTATAACACGCACCGAAAAGGCAATAATGGATAGGGGTTTAGTTTCTCCGTTACTGGTGAAAATTCAACTCCTACTTATAAATTACTTGTAAACTTTTGTAAATTGTTTTTTTTTTTTTGTAAACGTATTTTATAATCTCATTGACCTATTATTTCGATTGGGTGCAAAAAATCGTAGTAACGCCTTTCATTGCATTACAAATAATACTTCTATAAGTGTATAAATAATCTTCTATATTGTCATGCACCGACTGTAGTTCTAAACTTATAGAATGCCTTTTTTTGAGGTAGGCTATGGCCATTGGCCAGTGCACCCGTCGCCCGGCTCCGTCCGGGATGACAGTGGGCGCCGCGCGGCCCCGTAACCCACCCATAGCACGTCGCCTTCGTCGTTGCGCCGACCACCGGAGCCGAGTTCCTTATCTTCAGTGGTCGACCATATGGAATACCCCGAGGGAGTACCCTCTCTTTACGACGTCCCCCCTTGGGGACTTCAGTCATCGTCACGCGATCTGCCTCCCTGTGGATGACCGACTAAATCCCCGGTCACGTCACCCGCGGCCTCAGCTAGTGCGGCATCTCGCACAAATCTTATAGAATCACTAAAGTATTTCCTGACGGGAGTACTATGTGAGCGACGCAATTGCATATTCGGTAGTCGCATATTCAAGCTATTGGCCCTATTAGCCACGGTTAGCAAGCGTTCCTTAGAGGAGCGCTGACACTTGCGCCTGATTTCGCCCTAGTCAAGGTTGCTGGTAGATAAACCGGGGATTAGTCTGCCATCCGCAATAAGGCTGACTGTGTGAAGGCGACACCCCGGTAACACCGGTTGTTACCGAGGTGTCGACGGAGACGGCGCTCAAAAGGGTAACCCGCCGGGCTCGCCTTCAGTGGCGTCAATCAAAGTATCGGTACTAGTGACCAGTCCAATGACAATGAGGAAGATTACGCTTAATCCTCCTCATCATCACCAGGTGTGTACCATAGAAGGCAAGAAAAGGGTCATATTTCTTTTCTTAACCCCTCCAACGTATAAATAATGTGTATTATACATACTTTAAATAGAGTATTTATTGAAAAAGGCTTATTAAACACTACCGTCCATAACAGTTACATAATATCTAAAAACCACAGTCTGGAAAAAAAACTACACGAGTTCTCAAACCAATTTTAAATCATATAAAATACCTCGTTTTCGGTAACTATAAAAGATAAATATAAAAGATAAATACAAAACAGAAATACCTCCGCATGTTTTCTTACTATGAAATTCACATATTTAATATGAAAAGCCGCTTGTGACAGGTGTTCTGACCGCAAATTTAACATCTAGTTTATGACCTCGTAACTATCCACGTAATGTATATATTTATAGTATACGTAATATTTTAACTATAATGTTGCTAGAAGACCAGTGGGAATACTTCGCACCGTTAGTAAAGGATTTAATACGTATGTGTTATTCAACCAAGTATTATTCTATTTACCAAGAATAATATTGATTTATATATGATTAAATATGCATATTATTGACTTAGAATATCATTATTTCGAATTAGTTGTGTATATTAATCATTAATTAGTATAATAATCATTAATCAGATTAATATACTCAAATCAAAAAGTAATAAATTATTTTTTGATCTGAGTATATTCCTGTAATCTGAGTATAATTTTTCAACGGATAAAATTCTCAAGTCGAGACATTGAATGTTGTTGAAACTGTTTTAATTTTTTTTTAAATATCCCGACTTCCAGACCGGGGATTTTAGTCTGTCACCCATGGAGAGGCTGACTTCGCGACGGCGACCGACGTCCCGGGAATGGTACGTCGATGGGAGAGTGTACCCCCCTCAGGGTATTCCGTCGGGCTGACCACTGAAGACAAGGAACTCTGCGCCGGTGATCGGCCCAACGAAGAAGGCAACGGCCTATCGGGTGGGTTACGGGGCCGCGAAACGCACCTCTGTCGCCTCGGACGTCAGGTGCGGTGACTGTAGCCCACGCCAAAAATAAAAAATCGGCTAAGTGCGAGTCGGAGTCGTGCACGAAGGGTTCAGTACCATTATCTATAAAGAATCGCGTTTGTTGTATGGGAGCCCCCCTTAAATATTTATTTTATTTTATTTTTAGTTTTTTTGTTATTTATTTGTTGTTATAGCGGCAATAGAAATACATCATCTGTGAACATTTCAACTGTCTAGCTATCACCGTTCTTGAGATACAGCCTGGTGACAGACGGACGGACGGACGGACAGCGAAGTCTCATTAATAGGGTTCCGTTTTTACCCTTTGGGTACGGAACCCTAAAAATTGTCCCGTTTTGAGAGTACCAATCAGGATTTTTCGTAGAATACTAATGTGTGTTTTGCACGAAGTATATAGTCGTATAATTGAAAAAATGCAATTAATGAAAGAAACGTAAGTCTTGCACCAAATGTATAATTTTCATCCAACGTAATTTATGCTTGTTAAGAGAAAAAAAAGGATTCAAATAACATAATAGAATATTTTAAATGGTAAACACGTTATTTGTATTAAAAAAAAATACTATGTTAAGGTAACAAATTTTATTTTAATTTTAAACTTGATGCTCCATTGAACTAAGTATTTCGGGTTGAGAGCCCTCAGCGCTCACCCAACAGTTCGCGCAAAGTTGTCATAGCCATCTGCGGTTAACAACTATAGTTACACAAAAAAAATAACTAGGTATCACCTACATTTATTTAGTGTATAGTGTTCTATTGCACGTCACAGCTTAAGCATTGTATTTAAAATACTTATGTCAACAAATAAGTAACCTACAATATTTTTAAGTCATTAACAGTTGCGATACATTGGTCCTCGAATACGAATAATTACGCTTCAGGGGCCGGTACAACGCTTGTCTAGCGTCTGGGCCGTAGCGGTTGCCGTTGGTTTAAGCAAATATGTTCTGATTCTTTTTGTATATACGTCCTCCTTTAAAGCTGACCATGCGTCTAATAATGGACGACAAAAGGCTGATCGATGTTAATGTTCCTTTTCTGTTGTATAAAAGTTTAACGTACAAGTCATTTTAGAATCTCTTTACATAATTTTAGCGGCATTATCTCCTGGTGCAAGAATTACCAAATTGTTGGTTGAACTTAATATGGAACGGGCCATGTAGAAGTGTACCTATAGAAAATAGTTCTTAACTGACTCGTAAACCTACACCTGTTTAATACAATTGATTACTTGTTTCACGTGTGGTGACCGTTTAGGAACACAATTCACCACCTATCTCTTACTCGGGGGTATTGTAAAAGACGACTAAGGAATATCTTGTGCATTTTACAACTAAAGAAGGAAAATTCGAAATAAAACCCAATACCAACCCGCCTTACCAGCTTGGTATAGTTCAATTGCTCTTCCAATATCGTAGAAGATCGAGCCCAGAAGTGCGACGTATATAAAACTAGCAGACCCGGCCACTCATTGCTGCGTCTAATGTATTTGTTATATTACATTTTATTAAACTATTTAAGTGGAACTGTAGGAGAACATCTGTCATGGAGGTCGTCATATTTTTTTACACATGGCATCTATGTAAATAAGCAAGTTAAAATTGTATATGCCACGTTTGTAGGCTTGATATAGCAGCGCCATCTATTAATTAATTACTCAATCCAGTCAACAGATATCGCCATCTGTTAAAATCGTTTAGAGTTAACAGATAATTGTGAATGTCAAATAATAGACAAATAATTTGCAATAAAATAATATTGCGACTATAAATTAAGATGTAAGCTATCCTATCTTTCAAGTTGGATCAAACTGCACACGGTGTGCAAATTTGATTAAAATCGGTTAAGTAGTTTAGGAGTCCATCGCGGACAAACAACGTGACACCTAATTTATCTATACCAACTAGCTGACCCAACAGACGTTGTTCTGTTCAAATAAAGTGCCACCTACCGGGTCCAATTGTGAATCTAAACCATTCTCGAATCTCATTGAGCACACACAAATTACTTAAATTACTTAAATCCAGTCAACAGATATCGCCATCTGTTAGAATCTTTTGGAGTTAACAGATAATTGTGACTGTCAATTAATTATAGACAAATAATTTGTAATAAAATAAAATTGCGACTATAATTAAAGATCTAAGCTATCCTATTTCTCAAGTTGGACCAGACTGCTCACGGTGTGCCAATTTAATTTAAAATCGGTTAAGTAGTTTAGGAATCCATCGCGGACAAACATCGTGACAGGAGATTTATATATATAATATATAAGATAAATAAAATTGGAGTGTCTGTTTGTAATGTCAAAATAATAGGCTTTTTTCATGCTCACACGGTTATTTGCACGACACCTATGCCTAAAATAGCAATTAAAAAAATTTTGTCTGTCTGTCTGTCTGTTTGTTCCGGGTAATCTTCAAAACGGCTGGACCGATTTCAAAAATTCTTTCACCAATGGAAAGCTATAATATCAGGGCGTAAACTAGACTATATTTTATCCCGGTATTCCCACGGGAACGGGAACTACGCGGGTAAAACGACTATAACCTATAACCGAAGCGAAGCGAGGGCGGGATGCTAGTATATAATAAGATAAGATAATGGCTTGTGTTGTAAAGATGTGATGTTGTGATGATGACGACTTTTGTTGTAAAGTGAAAAATTCAAAGCTATTTATTATTTACCACTTATTAAAAAACCTTGATGAGAAATGTATTCCCAGAGCAACTCATTTTCGAAATATTCCGCTCTTTACATCGCAAAAGTAAGACGTCTACCTGTTTGTGCCTCAAATCTAGTGCCTGGATCGATCTGTGCCTAGGTAGTCATACCCGCTCATATGCGTCCCACTGCTGAGCTTGAACCTCCTCCTCAATAGTACGGAATAGGAGCTACTATACGACGCTAGTTAGACGTGTTAGTATAGGATTTTATTTCGAATTTACCTTCATATATTGCCACTGTTGACAGTCTACAGCCGTCACTATCTGTCTACAGCCGCGGGCCGGTCTGTCTGGGATAGTACACTCTCGCAGAAAATCGACGTCCGAGTAGTAGCAATTCGTAACTGCACTCCGTTCGGTGAGCGAGAGAGCTGGAAGCCCAGCTTACTGAGGGTATTTACGTATGGTGGGTTTTAGTGATGCCTTTAGCTCATTGCACGCATTCACGCTCCCTTCACTTTCTTCGCGGTAGGCAGCGGCCATGCAAAGCTCCATGAGTGGCAGCAACACTTACCATCAGGTGTGCTGTTTGCTAGTTTGCCGCCGTTTGCAATAAAAAAGTATGCTTATGTTATCGTTGAATACGTAATTTTCCATTGATGAAAGAAATCTAATAATCAATTTAGCGGTTTAAGCGTGAAATCGTAACAAACGAACAAAATCACATTTGCAATTATAGTTTGCATTATTAATACGCCATATATAAAATACACAAAAAGCCAATGTTACGAGACTGACTGCTATATTGAGTTTGATTTACTTCTATATCTATTTTTAAAAGAACGCCAACAAAGAAACCAACTGGCTATCAGTACAGCACATCACGACTTAATACAGCGTAGCCTTCACGGAAAGACGATCGGGGTCATGTTTAAACACAAAAACCTACTTTAACGTCTTGTGATACGATATAAATTAGTTTGTTCTTATACTGCAATGTATATAGTACCTACACTTTGTTTAAGTGCTATACGGCTAGCGGCTACTAACTGGAGTGTGAGTGGAGTCAAGTCTCATTAAATGAAAAGTAAAAATAAAGAAATTAACAAAACCATTTCTGAGACATTTAACCGTACTTTTTGGAGAATATTTTTTTTTAAAGACGTCACTTTGCACCAAGGAAATAATCCTTATATTGCGGGGGACTTTACAAATATATAATTAATGGATACAAATTCCATCCAGACTCAAAATAACAATTTGTGGATAGACCAAATTATTGTCTTGCGTGGGATTTGAACTCGCGACACTAGCATGGTAGGTCGGTATCTTATCCATTATCCAAACCACATCTGTGCAGTCAATTTTATGTTATTATGCACTTTTCGTGTAATGATGGTTTAAAAGAAGGATATCCCTTCGTTTCTCACGGGAGTTTTAAAGCGCAATGGTGAAGAAGAGGTATTACGGTGGGTTTTTTTTTTTTTGGGTTTGAGTTACGGTCGGCGCACTCTTCGCACCACTCCGTCCGGACCGACGTCCCCCCCTCGGGGAGGACGTCGGTCTTTCCTCACGCGGTCCGCGGTCGGCCTCTCGGCGGGTGACGAACTAATTCCCCGGTCCAGTCACCCGCGGCCTCGGCTAGGAGGGATTACGGTGGGTTGTAGGCCGGATGGAATGGACGGCGAGGGCGCTAACCATAGCCCACACAAAAAAAAAGTACACCTCGACTAGAGCGCCATAAGGCGCAGTGTGACGCTGCGCTGCCCAAATCGCTGACGGCGAAGTGTGCCGCCGTAGAGGAGTTCCTCCCGCCGCCTCCTTCTGTGACACACAGACGTCTGTGCCTCACAGAGGGCAAGGACCGCATTCCAGTTATTTTATTGTTATCGGCCATTAAGATGAGTATTCAAAATTGCAAATTAATCCGTGGTTCTGTAATGCTTAACAATCGAATTAAAAAAAACATTACACATAAAAAGGTTAAGTTAATAAAAGGGTATTAATAAAATATTTGAATAATGATTTCTGATGTTTACGCGAGTAAATCTACTTTACGGATTTTATCGCGTTTGTATTTGATTTTTGATTATAAATTTTCTGCATAAAATTTTCTGCAGTAACGATGACTTGTTGGACGTGAGACATCTTAGTCCACGAACGCTGTAAAGTGTTCGAAACGTCGGGTAATCAAAAATCAAATACAAACGCGATAAAATCCGTAAAGTAGTTTTATTTAAAATGTTTGAATTTAATAAAAGGTTGCGTATATATTAAAACCTAAACTTTTATGTGCGTAACCCAAATTCATTGCTAAAATTATTTCATACAGTAGATTTATAATGTGTTGTAATATGGCTCGCGTGATAATAGTTAATAGAGTATTAAACGAATGACCAAAGTTTCTAAATAACACTATATTGTGGCACAGACTAATAAGTAAAAAGGTAATTGTGTTAAATATACACGCAGTGTTCATATTTCACCTCGACCTTCTGTCCTAGATTATTAGGCACATAAATAAATATATATATACATATATTCACTATGGCCGAACGCCCTGAATAATACGTAGATATTTATAGCCCGTGATAATTTTCTTAAAGCACCGGAAGATGAGAGTTAGGTATGCTAAATTATTACTGTGCCATCAATTTTACACACGTAACTTATGCTGTAAAAAAATTTAAGTTTGTTTCGCAAGTTCCAAATAGGTTAAGATAATTTAAAGTTTTGTTATTTATCATCATCATCATTATCATCGCAGCCCTCATACGTCCCACTATTGAGCTCGGGCCTCCTCCACAATGGGAGATAATTTGACCTACTATACCATGCTAGTCAGACATGTTGGTGTAGGGTTTCATTTCGAGTTTTCTGTCTATTGCTCAGATGCATATTATATTCCATAGTCGTCTTTTACAACATACACGGGCAAGATAGGGAGTGATGAATTGTATTCTTACTCCGTCACCACACGAAATTATATTATACTAGTGGTCGGCGTGTGGTCGAAATTCGGCCATAATTCATTTTAATTAAATTATCTGTTACACAATTTTCTTTAATTTTATTTATGTATAATTGTAAATTGAGCAAGCTGTATTCACTAATCCTTACTAATATTATAAATGCGAAAGTAAGGATGTTTGTTTGTTTGTTACGCTTTCACGCTTAAACCACCGAACCGATTTCAAAAATTCTTTCACCATTGGAAAGCTATAATATCAGTGAGTAACATAGGCTATATTTTATCCCGGTATTCCCACGGGAAAAGGAACTACGCCGCGAGTAAGGCGACTGAAACCGAAGCGCAGCGAGGGCGGGTTGCTAGTAACTAATATATAACCACAAATCATAATTATGATTGTTTGACATTCAGTTCGACCAGAGATTTTAACCGTAAACAAAAGTCTATAAGCGTTGCTACGCAACCCACTAACGTGCGTGTGTTGTGTAGCGATAGCGTTGTAGTGTGCGTAATGCCTTTTTTAATGAATTTAATGTATTTCTAATCCATTATTGTATACAATTTTAGTTAGTTAATTTTAGTAGTTTTAGTATTATGCACTTCTCCTCATTATATACTTCAACCGTGCCAAATTTCATACATGTCCGCCTACGCAATTTTCGTAAAAAGGGGTACAAAGTTTTCGCTTCACGTATTTATATATAGATACGAGTATGTAATTTACAAATGAGATAATTTAGATCTCTGCGAAATATGAACCACAATTTGTAATATTCATTCAAGTACTTACATGTTTATCTCGGAGTGTCTATGGTAATCTATCTGTTAGTATAAATCTCAACATCCTCTTTATGAAGTCCGATTTATGAAGTCGGTACAGTAAGTGGTCTCTAATTTTCTTTCTTTAACGCAGGTGAAATTAAAGCAGATTTTACTTTTTAGGCTTTTTGCTAGAAATCCATCCCCCTTCAGAATATAGTAATTGAATATATTAGTAGATGAAATTAAAGCAAGTTAGTGTATAGCTCTTAAGGTGCTGTGCTATTCATGGCTACCATATGTTAGGCAATTTATCAGTAAACAATAATTTCACATGAGATTTTATCCACACTAGCGTTTCTTCGTGTACTTCTTAACGTATATTAATGCACTTATTGCCATAAAATTGAATTACTACCATTGGTTCGCCGCAAAAATTATGCCATGAAAGTTAGGAAAACAGCTCTGATTACATTTGGCGGAGACAGAAGCTTATTTAAAATTCAATGCTTTCTATACAAGACGTGACAATTTTATTTTTATTGCTAAACCTATATAAGAATAATATATTTGAGAATTACACACACGCTCAAAGTCTCGATGAGTCGGCATTTATTTATAAAATAGATAATTCATCGACGAATTTATCAGCTGTCAGACAATATTCCCTTATCTTTTTCATTCACGCGTTCTGTTAGAATTGACGGCACATCCGTCAATATGGAAACGTTGCTGACACTTCCGCCCGCAAAGGTTTAGGTTGAAAACGCCTATACAAATATCGGATGACGACATAGTTATTGTTATCATAAATTTCATTATATGAGAGGACAGCTAAGGAATTCCATAGTTCTCACTTTTAATAATCAATAAACTACGTCTGGGTGAATAATAATTAACTTAAAATATATATATTTAGGAAGATATTGCTTAAACAAAAGAGAGTTACGTTGTTATGTTTTCATTAATAGCTTCCTAAAGTTAATATTTACAAATT
This sequence comes from Lymantria dispar, assembly GCA_032191425.1. Taxonomy (NCBI): domain Eukaryota; kingdom Metazoa; phylum Arthropoda; class Insecta; order Lepidoptera; family Erebidae; genus Lymantria; species Lymantria dispar. The sequence goes on along the minus strand of CM063452.1, from coordinate 19,840,076 downwards.
TATTTAGAAATATTTAGAGCTTTGTTAAATTGCCAAAATTCTAATCATAATTAATTAAATTTGATACCGAGTTACATAAGTTCTATACTGAAGAAAGACAAATATTTCAAATTAATTGAAAGATTAAGAAATGTTCTTTTAAGCAATTTATTAAAAATGTTTTTATGTCTATAAACAGTACACCAATCCCATATAACATATACAATCCGTTACACGTATGTCTCCACAATTACATCTTCATAAATACAACATAACCTTAATAAGCAATTGTAATATCCAAATGTTATACTTCTTCTTTGCTTCTGTTGACTCTGCTATGTGTGACAACCGAATGTCCTCAACTCTTTTTTTTTTTGGTATGTATGTAGCTGTTAGCCGCAGATGGTTTTCACAGCTTTGCCCAGACTAAGAGTGAGCGCTGAGGGCTCTCAAACCAAGTCATCCCAGTCAACTCATTCCTAACCGTCTATTTATACCCTTGAGTAAGCACGCTTGAGTTAAGCGTGGCGGTACGCAGCTACAAATGTTGTCAGAGCATACTTTGTGTTGCCACCTTTCGTTTGCCGATATCATGTCTCTTATATATTCTGAAACCGATGTGCTTAAAATCGGAGTTTTGGAAAGACAATAATGCTAAAATGGCTTTAGGTAGACTACAAAAACAAAACATTCGGACCCAGTGAATAGTATTGTGATGAATTTCAAAGAATTCTGTTTTATTAATTTTTTGGGTGTCTCCCGGTATATATTGGGTAAGCTAGTTAGTTGTGTTAATTAAATAAATTAGCTATGCTTCGCATATTATAAATGAAGGCATTTTCTTTCTTTCCAAATATATAGCGTCCTATTGTGACATTTAAAGAAAACTGGAAAAACTAAAAATCGTTTTTTGAATTATTTAAAAAATAGATACAAATTAGGTATATAAAAAAGTAGATCATATTCTTTCACAAATAATAGTAATTATTAAACAATCTTTTATTGTTTATTTAATAAAGACTTGACGTTTTAGTCTGACCTTACAGATATGGCATTCATATTCTTTAAAAATAATAAGTCATACAAATGATAGTATGTCCGTTGCTAGCAGTAATCATAAATATCGGCAAATTTCCAAACAGCAATAATAACCTAATAACAGGCATTTCACTTCTTGGTTCTTCTAATAATTCAGAAGACAAAAAAAAAGTGTAGTGTGTGCTCGCGTAAACATCAGATATCACAAAAAAAAATATATATCTATTTTTGGATAATGATGATGGGTAGTTACTATTTACCATCAAGTGATGCTTGCTCCTGTATCAGCGAATGTAATAAAATAAAAATAGAGACCATAAATCATCATCAATATTTCGGCTTATATACACCCCATTGCCGGGCTCGCGCCTCCTCTAAAATGAGAAGGAATTGACCTAGTGCACGGTGATCACACGGATTGGCATGTCGTTTTATTTCAAGTTTTCCTTCCTTTTTCAGTGATGTGTACCATATCCCTTACACGTCTTTTACGATACTACTACTTAGTACTAGATTACTAGTACTAGACTTTTCCGTGTGTTAATGGAGTATGGAGGCCGACCGTCGGCTTTATAGTTTCTTCCATAGGCCTCATAGCTCAAAGGCGCTCAACGTGCTATGGAGAGGGCTATACTCAGTATTTCTCTACGTGATAAAATCCGGCAAACGGAAATCCGTAGAAGAACGGGTGTAACCGACATAACTCGTAAAATTACTCACTCGTCAAACCGATAACCTTTGGGGAAGAAAGGTTTTTGAGTGGCAACCACGAATCGGACGACGCAGCCTAGGACGACCCTCCACTAGGTGGACTGACGACATTCTCAAAGGCGCAGAGAACCATTGAATGTAAGTGGCACAGGACCGTTCCGAGTGGCATTCTCGTGGGGAGGCCTATGTCCAGCAGTGGACGTCTGTAGGCTAATAGATGGAATGGTGTAAGGATACAATTCATCACCCCCCTTTCTTGCCCGTGGGTGTCGTATAAGACGACTCGGGGATTACTATATGCAGATAACAGCTATGCAAGAGAAGGATGGAAGAAGAGTACTTATTGCAATGACTGTCTCTTACATTAATCCCATAAGTATTTAAATAAAACGAGACAAACTATATATATATATATATACAGTTTGCTATAGGATAAAGTGAATGAACGACAATAAATCTTAGCAAGTGCTTTTGAACTAACGAGTAATTAAAGTGAATGAAACATTAACTTATTAGAAGTTTTCAGTCATGTAATGTTCCTGTGACCTTTGAACAGAAACTGGCTAGAGAAAATTTGAATTTACCAAGCAATCTGAGAAATACTGTGTTTTAACTGAATACTTGACATCGTGGTGGTGACGGAGTAAGAATACAATTCATCATATACTCCTTTCTCATTTGTTGTAAAAGAAGAACAGAAAAACGCGTTACACCAACTGCGATTAACAATTCACCTGCTAAACGCGGGTATTGACACTATTGGGATACTGGATACTTTGAGGCGAGACTTGTGTTCCGCAATGAACTTTAATAGACTGACGGATGGATAAGAAAAACTCAATGACATCTTATTCTAATTTTGCATAGAATCAAATCGGCTTTACCCGTCAGGCATGTGAATGCGTACGCTGATTTTCACTTTATTAAAAAAAGAAAAAATATATACGTAATTTTCTACGGGAAATTAAGGTATTTGAAATTGTTTGGCAAATTAACATTGGCTTTATATAAACAACTGTTACGGGATAATGACATGTCTTTATGATTCGCCTGTTTATATAAGATGTGCATAATGGAAAGTTTTAAGAATATAGTCAAAAGATGCATCTTACTTTTTTGACGTGACAACGTCGAATAAATCGATGAACGCTGGCTGCATGCACGAAAAAGTGCCCCGTTACGCTCATTGTCCCGTTACACACATTGTTCCGTTACGCTCATTGTTCCGTTACGCTGATTCAATTTTATTCATAAAAGTATGCGACTGCATAAAAGTATGCGTCTAGTATTTCATCAATGTTTTGTTATAACGTTGTCACGTTAAACAATCGTCCGTAAACCGACTTTACAGACAACCATGTTTAATTAATTTTTTAATTAAGAATGGAGCTTATTCGTTGTGACGCAAAATACAATGTCGCCACATCTGGCGATAATAGTTGTCGATCCTTTTAATAATGCTTCAATCGGTTTTCATTACTACCACGATAAATTAAACGTGGGCAAAAATAATGGTGGATCTAAAATCTCTCATCTTCTGTGCTCATATATGTCCCACTATGAGGCTTGGGCCAATAGACATTCTATAGAGGTTTTCTTCCTCGCAATCCAGGTGGTTAAGCCAAGACCCTCGCTCCTGGATCTAGTCCTCAAGACGAATGTCCCGAAGACAAGTTACCCTGCACCGGTGGTCGGCTCAACGATGAAGTGCGCTGACCATAAAAAAAGGCCTATAGAAATTAATCTAATATCAATCATATTTTCATGGGGTATTATATCAAGTTTTTCTTTTCTTGCATAGTATCTGCATATCATATCCCTCGGTTTTCTTTTACAACACGGGCAAGAATGGTAGTTTTTTACAACATGGTGTGGATGGTGAATTTTATTCTTATTCCGTCACCAAATATAATGCTATTATGTGTATATTATAATTTTATATATACATATACTAGCTGATTCAACAGACGTTGTTCTGTTCAAATAAAATAAAAGGAACTCTCCTTAAAATCGATAGCAGCTACCTACCGGGTCCAAATGTGGATCTAAACCGTTCTTCAATCCTCTTGAGCACACACAAAACAAACAAACAATTTCATCAGTATCGGTCTAGCCGTTTAGGAGGAGTGACATATATATACATATAACGAAAGGTAACCATAAAAAAATCACTGTTTGTCTCAAAAAGTTTAGCATTAAAATACAATATCGCATGTTTGTGTTATACAAATGTGATGTTTATTTTAACGCTACCGTTGAGTCTACGAGCGTAGTTCGTGTAAACTAACTTCGTGCTAATTAGTAACCCTTGCTACTTGCTTGTGCCAAACTTGACCATAATAAATGAATCTACTTAAAAGGAGACTCATTAGGAATGTTTTCTAAGTACTTGAATGATTTAGTAAGTTCTATGTGGTGTGGACGGGGTAAGGATACAATTCAACAACCCTCTTGCCCGTGGGTGTCGGTTAGTGGTTAAAGACGACTATAGGATTATATATGCCTATAGCATCTATGCAAGAGAACGGAAACTTGAAATGAAATCCTATACCAACACGTCCAAACAGCGTGCTGTAGGTTAATTTTCTTTTATTGTGGAGGAGGCTCCAGCCCAACAGTTGGACATAGGTATATGAGCTGCAATGATGGTGATTAAAATGATGACTGATTTAGTTTTGCATACAAAATATAATATAAAATGTACAGCTTACTAGCTTCTTTTTTGTGGTGACGGAACAAGTATACAATTGTATTATTGTTCGCACCTTAGCTTGTCGATTAAGGGATATAATATGCATATAACCGCAAGAGAAGCAAAACTCGAAAAAATCAGCGTAGTACACTCCAGCCGAGGCCGCGGGTGACAGGACCGGGGACTTTAGTCCGTCAACCACAGAGAGGCTAACCGCGCGACGGACTCTCACCTACCGACGTCCCAAGACGTCGGGAGGTGAGAGTACTCGAAAGGGTATTCCATCGGACCGACCACTGAGGACAAGGAACTCGACACTGGTAATCGGCCTAACGATGAAGGCAACGTGGCTACGGGTGAGTTATGGGCCCGCGCGCCGTCCTTTCCTCACCCCGGACGGAATGGATGGCATGTGCGCTAACCATAGCCCAATCATAAAAAAAGTAGTACGCTCAATTATATCAGAGAAAGGTAGAGCCTAGTAAATAGGAAGCCTCCATGTGTGGAGACCTATTCCCAGCATTGATGGGTTCCAAATATCACTCAATATACGTTTAAGGGCTGACTAGAATAGACAGACTATATGTAGTCATATAGCTTCAACATCATCATTACAGCTAATACATATCCCAATTATTTGCTCGAGCTTCCTCCTCTTCTTCTGGCTAGACCTTGTCCAATTTTTTGGGGTCAGTTTACCTTGTCCTTATCTTTCATTTAGCATGATCTTCGAGCTTCCTCCACTATAGGAGAGAAATTGATCTACAGTACCACGCTGTTGAGACGGGTTGGTATAAGGTTTTTCGTATTTGCCTTCTCTTACTAAGATGTAATATGCATATAATGGATAACATTAGTCATCTTTTACAAAATCCACGGATAAGGGGAAACGTTAAATGGTATTCTTATTCTTTCATCCCACGGCACATTATATAAATATCATAAATAAAACAAATTTTAAAAATATTAAATAAATTAACGAGGTGACGGAGTAAGAATACAATTCACCACTCCCTATCTTGCTCGTGGATGTCGTAAGAGACGACTAAGGGATATAATATGCACATAACATCTGTGCAAGAAAAGGAAAACTCGATATGAAACCCTATATCAACATGTCTGACCAGTATGGTATAGTAGGTCAAATACCTTCCCATTTTGAAGGAGGCCCGAGCCTAGCAGTGGGACGTATGTTTGCTGCGATGATGATGATGCAATAAATTAATCATAAGATACACAAAAGGTTTTATTTGAAATCTCACATATATGAGAAAATCTTTTTTCGTTGGTCTATGCATTCTCTGACACTACCTATCATCGTGTCCTCCCATCTCGACAATCTCCGTAATCGTATCTTATCTATCGTATCTTTACTGTTTTATAATTTAGTTTAATTTATAATTCAGCATGTAATATTAAAAAAAAAGTAAAGTAAAACTTGCGCAAGACGAATGAATAATTTATTCATCGTTCATTAGCCGCTTCAACGCCATTTGTTCGCAAATGGCTAGCTAGAGCCAGCGTTTCAAAACTAAAAGAAAATAACTTATAGCCGTAAGCTAGGATGAGAATTAGTTATTTTGCATTTTCTATTATCTTTGCTAATTATCGTAGAGCACCTGTTAGTCAATTAATTTAATGAAAATTGTAATTATTTTTACTTACAATCAAATACAAATGCTATACATTTGTATTTGATTTTAAATTTCCTGATCTTTCTAACAGTTTGTAGCGTTTACGATCATCATAATCTCAGTAAGTAAGCGTTGCACTGCTGAGCGCGAGCTTCCTTCATAATAGAAGGGTATTGATCCACTATACTGCGCTGGTTAGACAGGTTGATATAGGGTTTTCATCTATTGCACATATGTTATCTGCATATTGTATCCCTTAGTCGTCTCTTACGACGCGTAACCAGGAAAGAGACTGGTGAATTGTATTCTTACTCCATCACCACATGGATTATTTCACGCGTCTTCATGGTTACGGAAGGACTACTTCAAATGTGCCATACTCCTAACGCTAAAATCGAGTCAAGGGGATGTTAGAAGTGAAATAGAATACATTCAGATTTATTTTTTATTTATTTATTTATTTAAAACTTTTGCACACAAAAAAAAGGTACAAGGCGGACTTAATGCCTTAGGCATTTTCTGCCAGTCGACCTAGGGTGGAGCAGAAATAAATTAGGCAGGTGCAATGCAATGTGAGCAATAATTTCTGAAATTTGGTTATATAAATGTGGCAAATCTAAATAATCTTATATCTAATACAAGCAAACAATACATATATATATATATATATATATACACACATACATATATACATACATAAATACATACATACACATATACATACATATAAATTTTATAAACAGCAGAGGTGATTTAATTAAAATTTTTTGTTTCCCTGTTTATCTGTTTGCACGAGCTAATTTTCGAAGCTATTTGACCGATTCAAATGTAATTTTGCATGGTTACATCCTTTCTTACATCCCCAGTCAACATTTAGGATACTTTTAATCACGGGAAATTAAAGAGTTCCCATGGAATAGTTACAAAAACTATAGTAACTTATAAAGCTTAGTACACAACTTAATAATTGAAAATCGATATACAAAGTTTCATTATAAAAGAAAATTATTCTGAGAATCGACCCCTAAGAGGATATATTATTTTTAATGGTTTAAAATAGGAGATTAATTATTCTTTGATATTTTTCATTCTAATATACAAGTACCTAATAAATTCATACATCGCCAATGTTTAATTAACTGCATTGATAGCATAGTGGTTAAGATATTATTAACTTACCATGCCAGTGTCACGTGTGGCGTGGCCATTGGCGCCCTACTTGGTGGACCGATGACCTGGTAAAATTTAGTCTAGTGTTGTTATTAAGGGAAGCCTGAAAGTGGCACCAGTGATAGAGAAGATTAGGAGCGCGAAGTTGTCTTGGTATAGACATGTGATGAGGAGAGATGAAAGGCTTGTGATGAGGCGGGTTATCGATATAAATGTGGATGGCCGTAAGAAGCGTGGGAAACCCAAAACGTGAGATGGATGGACTGTGTGAATGAGGATATGCGTATGAAAAGGGTGAGTGCAGATATGACGGCCGATAGGAGTTTATGGAAGGTAAGTTCATGTTGTGCCGACGCCACTTAACGTGGGATGAGGGCAGGCAAATGAATGTTGTTATAAATATTTTGATATGTAGATACATATCTAATTTTTTTAAGGCAGCAATCAACATAGTCCTTGTATTGCTGAAGTCTTTCCAAAATATAATTTAACGAATACAAATTACACTCAAATTTGGAACAGCAATTTGTAGATGACGTAGGTATAAAGTATTGTAAAGCGTGGGAATCGAACCAGTGACACTGGCATGCTGAATCGGTATCACCACTACAACATCTTTGCAGTCTATATATGCATATATTTAGTCATGTATAACAACATTTTCGTTCGACATACGATTGCATGATTGACCGCTTTTAAATCGAAACTATATTTCTTAATGTATATCAACATGCTATTATCAAAGTCGCGTAATATTTTTATTTAAGTGAAATTCAATTTCCATTATAAAAGAGAAAAATGGCATTGACTTCAATAGTCGTGTTTATTTCCGGCAGTCAGTTGCACTTGCTACGATAGGAAATAGATAGGAGACGATGTTGAAGGATAAAATGGAAATTAAAATCTGATATTCTCACTTTTCTTGTAGGTAGAAATAGCTTCATTTACCATAGTGATTAAAATCTCAATGGTCCCGTACATAAAGACATATCAAAAATGGTATTTTTTGAAACGAAACTTCTTTAGAATCGTTGTGATTTCAAACTCGATGAAACGATAAAGCGAGTCCATAGAGACATAAACACGTAAATGCATGGAATTCAGCCGGCGAGAGAATGAGATAAAGGATAAAGAATGATAAAGGCTACAGGATAAAGGATAAAGAAGTTTTACTTCTGCCATGCGTACTTTGTACACACGCTATTTTTTATATTTTTATTGTATTATTGGCTTTAGATTTTCAATACGTACATACCTAAATATTTTTTTTAAATGTTATGTTCACTTGACTTCATTTACAAATCGTATAAGATAACAAGTATTGTAAATACAAAGATTAAGTAACGTAGATGCGGATTTCTATAGATATCTCTTTGTACGGTGTTTTAAAATGCGCGCCACTTGGTGCGAACGCGGTCTAGTTTGACTTTACGTCAGTCACGGGTGTTTTTCAGGTAAAAAAAGTCTATGTTTGTTCGCGCGATGAAATAAAACTAATGTCTTGATTCAGTTTATATAAATTGGAGTGTTATTTAATCATAAGTATTCATATTATCAGCAACAATACCAGATGAATCAAGACTAAGTCTTAATTTTCAGAGCTCGTCTAATTAAAAATTGGATTAAAAATAGAACATCAAAGAAAATTTGTTAGAATAAGTTAAGAGTGTGTATGAGTGCAAGGGAATAATCCAAACATAAAAGAATTTAAGTAGGATTTTTTGAAGAAAATTATAGTAAACTGAACTGTAGCAAAAATTTTAAATTGACCAGAGGGAGGAAAAAGAAGGAACAAGAACTAATTCTAGAGGTGTACAAAAATTCTATTCCTATTATTGAAGAAAATATAAGGACTTGGTTAGTTAATGCCATACAATGGTTATCTATAAAAAGTATAATGACTTTTATAACAACTTAAAGCATAGTAAGGAAAAACAGGGTAATGACGAAGTAGATTGTTATATTTTATTTTTAAGTTTTTTTTTATAATTGTTATCTTGTTAACAATTTAAAAAAAAATAATAGTAATAAAATAAATAATAATTTTTGATAGAATTATTTCTAGAGCGGGTTGAACATAAATTACGCTCTCCTGTAAATCTTAGTTTTTGACTTGACTTTATGTACGTAGGGATCGTCGATCTGTTTAATAAAAAAATCGGACAAGTTTGAGTAAGATCTAGTTTTCGTACGGTCTTTTAACATCTAACACGTTTTAAATATTTTCTCATAGGGAGGCTACATGCTAAAATAGATATGTGAGTTATCGGTTAACCTTGGCAACAGCTACTAACTGATATTTGGTGTCAATACCAATATCGACATCTGATGAATACGGGTAAACTAATCGCGACCACATTTCTATTACTGCACAGTTAGACTATACATTATAATCTTTTATAAGTCAAACTATAATGAACAGCTTCCGTTGTATACGATAGCAAAGAGAAACAAAACCACTTTCCACTACAGTTTGATGTACCAAAATTTATGACTTTATATAAGTCATAAATATAAGAGCGACTTCAGTTTATACAAATATTTGTGAAAGCCACTAGCCAATAACAGCTCCCTCTCTATTTTGCATGTCAGAAATCACGTATAAAGAGAGAGATGGCATAATTATTTTGATTATTAGACTTATTAATGATGTTCGTTTATCAACATAGCGATACAGAAATGAAACCAATTATTATTGTCATGACGTAACGATTTTAATGTATTATCAACTCAACGCTGTTTACATCTTACCAGTTGTCATAACAAATACTTGCAAAAATAAATTAAAGTATTATGTAAAATATAATTTTAAATAAATAAATAAAATTGAAATGTCTGTTTGTTTGGGGTAATCTTGAAAACGGTTGGACTAATTCTGATAATATTTTACTACCACGTAGCTGTCTATATAATAAGTAACTTAGGCCATATTTGATCCCGGTATTCCCACGGGAACTATGCGAGTAAGGCGACTGTAACCGAAGCGAAGAGAGGGCGGGTTGCTAGTTTGAAATAAAGATATACTATATTAGTATAGCTATATAAATATGTAAGTAACATACGATAATATCGCTATAGAAACAGAGGCTGATAAAATATTTATAGAACAATATCTGATATTGAAAAATATATTTTTGTCCTAGTCCCTGACCTCAATAAGATAAATACGTTTACAAGGCACTTTACGTCAACCCGACCTTTTACTCATTGTTCTATTGAAAATAGTTGAAGTGCTCCTTCGTTGTCTGGATACAGCATCCAATTTGATTTGCTCCATTTCCCATCGGTCTGATACATTTCCTCAATTTATATTGGACATTATAGCTCTGTAAATATATTTCGAGTGCTACAGATTCATTTTGTGATTGCGTTTAGTGATACATTCAATCTAATAATGGCCCTTAATAAAATCAATGGAGGTTAATTTCATGTTTTATATTTTTGAATGTGCAGTATTTACCAAAATGAATATAGCAATATATACGTCAGCGGGATGCATTAGAGGAAATACTCGAAATCCAAATCGATTGGTACTAGAAGAGGTGCCGAAAAGTAGTCGAATGCAAAAAAATTGTTACGTGATGTGCAGAAATATTTATAACTAGCAATGCGCCCTCGCTTCGCTTCGGTTTCAGTCACTTAAACCCGCGTAGTTCCTGTTCCCGCGGGAATACCGGGATAAAATGTAGCCTATGTTACTCCCTGATATTATAGCTTTCCATCATCTTACAAACATCCTTACTTTCGCATTTATAATATTAGTATGGATAACATTCCAGAAAAAATTAGATTACTGGTACTAAGTTCTTTTAAGTTAACTCTAAAAAAGTGGCTCTTAGAAAAGGCATTTTACTCAATTGATGAATTTTTGACGTATAAGGAGGAAGTAGTATGGAATGAGGCATGTAGTTTAAAATAATTTTAAGTATTTATATTTGCATGCTATTATTTAATGGCCAAATAGGTGATCCAATTTCAAATATTCCTTAAGACCATGTACACCCTATTATTGAGCAAATAAAAAAATTGATTTTGAATTTGAAGTTAATTAATTTTAACTTTGTTTTATATATATATTTATGCTGTTTAGTAGCGATTATGAACACTACCAACTCTTACATTGTTGGTGGATGTTGTAAAAGATGAGTAAGTGCCTGAGTCAATATTATCTGATACCGTCTTGTCAACAATTATATTCCCCAAGGATTAAATAAAACTATTACCTATAATTTGACCTTTTTTGTAATCTATACATTTTGTATACAAATAAATAAAATTGAAGTGTTTGTAATGTCAAAACAATGGTATTTTTATGCTTATACGATTATTTGCACAATACTTATGCCTAAAAACCGGTTTATAAATTTTTGTCTGTCTCCCTATCTGTCTGTCTCCCTATCTGTCTGTCTGTTCGTTTTGAGTAATATTCAAAACGTCTGGGCGGACTTTGATAATATTTTACTACTAAATACTAAGTCGCTGTGAGTAACTTAGGCTATATTTTATCCCGGTAGTCCCACGGGAACGTGTACTACGCGGGTAAGACGACTGAAATCGAAGCGAAGCGAGAGCGGGATGCTAGTATCTACTATGAAAGAAGAGATATTGCGTCGATACCTAGTAATTGGAATAAGAGCAAGGTCACGATGATTATATTTTCTATACATTTATTATTGGTATTTAATAAGATTATTTTTAATTCTACAGTAACAGTTCAGTGGAGACAGTAATAGGTTGATATACAGAGAGCTTGGACTCAATACCAAGACTTTATACATATTAAATCTTGAGTTATTAACAATAACTAGGCGTACATATGTGTCGCAAGAAACTCATGAATAACGTTAAGCTCCGTACCCAGATATATAACATCTCTTCCTATTAAGGGGTATCAATAGCCTAACTTCAGGTGATAGTGAAGAACACTAGAGATCATTTAATTTCATTCCAAAATAAAGATACAATTAGCAGAATTAGCACGTTGAAATGGCAATGGGCACTCCACATAGCTTGTCGAACCGACAAACGTTGGGGTAGAAAGGTTCTTGAGTGGCGACCACGAATCGGATAGCGCAGCGTAGGACGACCGCCCACTAAGTGGACTGACGACATTCTCAAAGTCGTAGGGAACCGTTGGATGCAAGTGGCGCAGGACCGTTTCGAGTGACATTCTCGTGGAGAGGCCTATGTCCAGCAGTGGACGTCTGTAGGCAGACGGGTGGATGAAAAATGCAATTGATTCAGTTAATGTTCGATCAATAAGAAATAATATTGTCGATATAATTGAAAATAATAAAGAAAAGAATACTGAGGCAACTATTTATAAAAACGAAATAACTACATTTTTGATAGAACGTTAGTTAGTGACTCAAATTCCAAGTAAATATAGATTACTAGCAACCCGCCCACGCTTCGCTTCGGTTTCAGTCGCTTTACTCGCGTAGTTCCCGTTCCCGTGGGTAGACTGAGATAAAATATAGCCTATGTTACTCAGGGATACTGTAACATTCTAATGGTGAAAGAATTATCGAAATTCGTCCAGGAGTTTTTGAGTGTATTCGTAAGGAACGTTTCTTCTTTATAATATTAGTGTAGATTACACCCTTAGAGTGTGAAAATTACCGACGAGGACAGTGTTCCGCCCATCACGGAACCCGAGATGGGAGTGGCGGTGGCGCGCATGTGCGCAAAGTCCACCGCCCCCGGGCCCGACGGTGTTCCTAACCGCGTGTTGGGCCTGGTCCTCGACCACCTGGGTCCCCGCCTCAGGGAGCTGTTCGACGCGTGTTTAGCGTCCGGACGGTTCCCTGGGTGCTGGAAGGAGGGAAGGCTGGTGCTCCTACCGAAGCCGGGACGGTTTCCGCGGTCGCCTTCGGCCTACAGGCCTATCGTGCTGCTCGATGACACGGGAGACTACTGGAGAGGGTGGTAGCTGCCCGCATCGAGCGGCACCTCGTCGGCACGGGGCCCGATCTGTCGGACGCCCAGTTTGGGTTTAGGAGGGGTCGTTCGACGATCGCGGCTCTGTTGCGCCTGAGGGCCGTGGCGACTGAGGCCGTCACCGGTGGGGGAGTGCTGTTGGCGGTGTCCCTAGACATCGCCAACGCATTCAATAGTCTGCCATTCAGCTGCATCAGGGAGGCGCTCCGGTATCACGGAGTGCCAGCTTACCTGAGGCGGCTAGTGGCAGACTATTTGGTGGGGCGCAGCGTCCTCTGTACCAACCGAGCAGGGGACGTTATGCGAACGCCCATGACGTGCGGTGTCCCACAGGGGTCGGTCCTCGGACCCACCCTGTGGAACATCGGCTACGACTGGGCGTTGCGGGGGAGCCTCCCGTCCGGGCTGGGCGTGATTTGTTACGCCGACGACACGCTCGTCACAGCCCGCGGTGGGACGCTAGAAGAGGCGGTAAGCCTGGCGACCTATGGCACCGAAGAGGTCATCGGGCGGATCGAGGCGCTGGGGTTGAGGGTCGCCCTGGACAAAACGGAAGCCCTCTTGTTCCATGGGCGCCTTATGAGCCCTCCCATCGGCGTCTCGATCACCGTCCGATCTTTTGACATCAGCATCCGGGCCCATTTGAGGTACTTGGGCCTGGTGCTCGACGGGCAATGGTGGTTCCGGGAGCATTTCCTCAGGCTCGCTCCACGGCTCGTCGGCGCGGCGTCCGCCCTATCGTGGCTTATGCCGAACGTGGGCGGACCGAGCGCTACGTGCCGACGGCTGTACACGAGGGTCATCCGGTCGATGGCCCTGTACGGCGCACCGGTGTGGGCGCGATCCTTGACCGTCCGACTTAGGGCCCTTCTGTGGCGACCACAGAGGGTCATGGCAGTCAGGGCCATCCGCGGATACCACACGGTGGCGACGGAGGCAGCGTGCCTATTGGCCGGGATTCCCCCGTGGGACCTGGGGGCGGAGATGCTCGCCGGATTGTATCGGCGGGTGGCGGGGGTGCGAGCGGGGGGCGGTGAGATCTCGTTAAGGGAGCTCACCGCCTGCCGCGTCGACGCCCGCCGAGACGTCATTGCCCGTTGGGCAGTCCGGCTGGAGAGGCCTCGGTTCGGGGTGCGAACCGTGGAGGCCTTCCGGCCGGTGCTGATGCAGTGGTTGGAAAGGCGGCACGGGGTGCTCTCCTTTCGACTAGTGCAGGTGTTGACGGGGCATGGGAACTTCGCCAAATACCTGCACAGGGTCGTAAGGAGGGAGAGCACACCGTCCTGCCACCACTGCAATTGCGACGAGGACACGGCGCGCCACACGCTCGAGGCCTGCGCGGCTTGGGCAGTGCAGCGCCGTAAACTCGTCGCAATCATCGGTGCCGACCTGACGCTGCCGGCCATCGCTAGGGCGATGGTCGACAGCGTCGGGAATTGGGACGCGGTCGCAGCCTTCTGCGAGACAGTGATCTCGCAGAAGGAGGCGGCGGATCGTCTGCGCGTGGAGCGCAGCCTCGATGAGGAGATCCGCCGCCGGCGACTGGGGCGGCGCAGGCGCAACTACCTGCGCCTCATGCCGCCCTAGCCGAGGCCGCGGGTGACGTGACCGGGGATTAGTCCGTCACCCGCCGAGAGGCCGACCGCGTGAGGAAAGACCGACGTCCTCCCCGAGGGGGGGACGTCGGTCGATGGGAAGGTACCCCACGTAGGGCGTATTCCGTCGGGCCGGAAGGCGAGGTGGGTTGCGGGAGTTGCGTGCTTAAGCCCCTCTGTCGCCCTGGACGGAGTGGTGCGGAGGCGCGCCGACCGCAGCCCACCCACAAAAAAAAAAAAAAAAACAAAAAAAAAAAAGAGTGAAAATTAAAAAATGTTAAAACACGTCTTTACTTATTTTTACTAAAGAGTATTTTTGGAGAATTTGAAGAATATCGATGTAGATTTTTTTTCTCTTTATACAAACTTTGTTACTGCTATTTACCCCCTAGGGGTTGAATTTCGGACGCTAGAAGAGGCGGTAAGCCTGGTGACCTCGGGTACCGGGGAGGTCGTCAGACGGATCGAGGTGCTGGGGTTGAGGGTCGACCTGGACAAGACGGAGGCCCTCTTGTTCCATGGGCGCACTATGAGCCCTCCCATCGGCGTCTCGATCACTGTCCACTCGGTCGACATCAGCATCCGGGCCCATATGAGGTACTTGGGCCTGGTGCTCGACGGGCGATGGTGGTTCCGGGAGCATTTCCGCAGGCTCGCTCCGCGGCTCGTCGGCGCGGCGTCCGCCCTATCGTGGCTTATGCTGAACGTGGGCGGACCGAGCGCTGCGTGCCGACGGCTGTACGCGGGGGTCATCCGGTCGATGGCCCTGTACGGCGCACCGGTGTGGGCGGGGTCCATGACCGCCCGACTTAGGGCCCTTCTGTGGCGACCACAGAGGGTCACGGCGGTCAGGGCCATCCGCGGATACCGCACGGTGGCGACGGAGGCAGCGTGCCTATTGGCCGGGACTCCCCCGTGGGAGCTGGAGGCGGAGATGCTCGCCGAACTATACCGGCGGGTGACGGGGGTGCGAGCGGAGGGCGGTGTGGTCTCGTTAAGGGATCTCACCGCCTGGCGCGTCGACGCCCGCCGAGACGTCATCGCCCGTTGGGCAGTCCGGCTGGAGAGGCCTCGGTTCGGGGTGCGAACCGTGGAGGCCTTGCGGCCGGTGCTGATGCAGTGGTTGGAGAGGCGGCACGGGGTGCTCTCCTTCCGACTGGTGCAGGTTTTGACGGGGCATGGGTGCTTCGCCAAATACCTGCACAAGGTCGTTAGGAGGGAGAGTACACCGTCCTGCCACCACTGCGATTGCGACGAGGACACGGCGCGCCATACGCTCTAGGCCTGCGGGGCTTGGGCAGTGCAGCGCTGTGAACTCGTCGCAATCATCGGTACGGACCTGACGCTGCCGGCTATCGCTAGGGCGATGGTCGACAGCGTCGGGAATTGGGACGCGGTCGCAGCCTTCTGCGAGACGGTGATCTCGCGGAAGGAGGCGGCGGATCGCCTGCGTGAGGAGCGCAGCCTCGATGAGGAGATCCGCCGCCGGCGACTGGGGCGGCGCAGGCGCAACTATCTGCGCCTCATGCCGCCCTAGCCGAGGCCGCGGGTGACGTGACCGGGGATTAGTCCGTCACCCGCCGAGAGGCCGACCGCGTGAGGAAAGACCGACGTCCTCCCCGAGGGGGGGACACCGGTCGATGGGAGGGTACCCCAATAGGGGGTATTCCGTCGGGCCGACCACTGACGACAAGTTAACGCTGCTCCAGTGGTCGGCCCAACGACGAAGGCGACGTGGTTTTCGGGTGGGTCGCGGGAGTTGCGTGCTTAATCCCCTCTGTCGCCCCGGACGGAGTGGTGCGGAGGCGCGCCGACCGCGGCCCACCCACAAAAAAAAAAAAAAAAGGGGGTTGAATTTCAAAAAACCCTTTCTTAGTGAGTTTCTACGTCACGCAAAGAAACTAATATCAAAATTTCATGTTTCTGGCTTCAGTACTTTCGGCTCTGTGATAACTTATCCCAGAGATATGGTGTTGAGTCAATATATCGCTCGCAAAACCCGCCTCTCCTATATATATATATAGATATTAAAATGCCAAACGGTCAGAATGACTAGGGGGCGATTAACAGGAGAATGGATAGCAATGCTCACATGGAAAGTTTATAACTCCCATTGCGATAATGATGTGTACCGGCGGCCCGCCTATATGGCGAAGAGAGGTATGACTACGACAGATTATAGGATCGCGCGCCGTCCCCTCCATCGCCCCGGATGAATCAGGTGGGCCATAGTCTGTCACCTAAAAAAAGGGTGACCTATGTCCTACAATGCTCTGATGGACGAACAGATGGGACTGCTGCTGCCACCGCATTTGCTGTTCACTCAAAACTTGTGCGTTGCCAGTGCGGGTTAAATACCTACGCAATAATACTTGTGATCCACAAATTGTTATTCCGAGTCTGGATTATGTTTATGTCTGTTAAGTTATATGTTTGCGAGGTCCACTACAACACAGGGATTATTTATTACCTTAGTGTATGGCTTTATTTTATTAAAGAAAACTATTAAGGGTTTGGGGTCTTAATTTTTTATACTACATCTTTTAGAACTTGTAGCCTTTTGAGATAATAAACTCTAAGTGTAGCGGCTGCAATTGATATAAGAATTAGTATTACTATAAGCAATTGGTGTCACTCCCCGTAATGCTTCAGTAGTTACTAGAGCTTTGTAATGAATAAACCGTAGTGTGAGCTCTCTTGATATTATATAAGATATTAGTATATCTTAGAATTGTAATTTATCTTCTAGTACACATTTAATTAACCCTAACATGTTTTGTTGTTGTAAACACTAAAAGACGAAAAAGGTGAACAAAAACGTCCTTCCTTATTTTGCGTGCAAATTAGTCTGCTTGCGGTAGCTACGAAGATCGGTTCACTCCCTTCCCTCCATTGTGGTTGTGGGAAGTGGTGGCTGCTCTAGTAGTTAACTCGTGATCGGGTTCCGCGTGCGGGATCTGGTCCAGCCATGGTACTTTTTCATTATATTTAATAACTGTATTATATGATAGTACGAAAGGCATTATACTGGAGCTATTAATAGACATGTTGTTGTGTACTATTTTATTTAAATAAAAATACTAAATGAATAAAAAAGAAGACAATCCCACTGAGTATTTTGTCGCATTTTCTCAGTGCGGTCGCGTTCTGATCCACTAGTAATTTAAGGTAAAATGTATAAAAATGACAATATGTAAGTGCCCCCGCGAGGTTTACATTGACAGATTAGATTACTAGCTTAATACAGAATCATCGTCAATAGTCGCAAAATAAAAAAAAAAACAACATTGAAAAGGCTTGAAACTTTTATCAATCTAGTATACGGACCGATCCCGTATAAAATAAAACACGCTTTTGCACGAGTATTTGCAGCAACGTTGCAAAGAAAACGCTGCTATAGCAAAATTTAAAATAAAAAACTCATGTGCTATTCCAATAGTCGCTAACGACCCTCGTGGATAGAAAAGCTCCGACGAATATAACATACAGTTGTCGTTTTCAGGTCTAAGTAAGCAAACTGGTTAAACTAATAAATCAACATACATTAATAAAAATATTTTTAAGGCTTTTATCGTGTTTGTATTTGTTTTTTGATTGATGTCAAAATAGTTTGTTTTATAATCTATACTAATATATAAAGTTGAAGAGTTTGTTTGAACGCGCTAATCTCAGGAACTACTGGTCCGATTTGAAAAATTCTTTCACAATCATTGTTAGATAGCCCATTTAGCGAGGAAGGCTATAGGCAATATATATATTGTCACGCTAAAACCAACAGGAGTGGAGCACCATTGAAGAATGTTTCAAAATCGGGTTTTTTTTTCCTTTTTGAGAGCTTTCGCTGTGTAAACGACTAAATTTTCGCAAAAATCTTGTGTGAAAGAATCGTACTATTAAAATATATTTTCACCTTCTACGTAAACAAAGTCTTAGGTTAAATTTAGCGTTAGCCCAAAGTATCTATACAAGACGAATGAAGTCGCAAGTAGAAGCTAGTATGTAATACACGCGTAAACATCAAAAATAATTAAATCAAGATACGCCAATAACTCTTTATTTTTCAAAATTATATAGCTATACTTTTCCGTATGGTGGCGATGTAAGAATACAATTCGACACCCACGAGCTAGAGAGGGGGAACGATGTAAGAATACAATTCACTACACGTTATTGCGTATTGTATCCATTATCTTGCTCGTGGGTGTCGTAAAAGATGACTAAGAGATGTAAATATATCAGGGAAGGAGGGAAGAATATTATTCTACTATATAAACCTGATTAGACGAGTTGGTATGGCATTTCAGTGAAACTTTTACTACATCGCCTTACACATTTTCGTCCGTCTATTGCATGTCGCGTGACGGTCGACCGCGGAGTAGGGGTAAAGTAAAAGGCGCTCGACAGAGCAGCCGAGGCCAATATGGCGACGCCTAAGGTTCGTTCGCATCAGGTGACCGTGTAGTGTATAGACTATTACTCATTTGTACCAGTGCTCCATGATATTTGTTTGTTTTTATCAGTGTTTAATGTAAATGTTGCTATTTTTTTGTAGTGCGAAAAAAGTTTCGCTTTTACCGTGATTTCATAAAACCACACAATCAAATTTTTTCAAGATTTGAAACCTCTTTTGAATAAATGTCATATGAATATTTTATTCGACGATCGCGGCTTTGTTGCGCCTGAGGGCCGTGGCAACTGAGGCCGTCACCGGCGGGGAGTGCTATTGGTGGTGTCCCTGGACATCGCCAATGTATTCAATAGTCTGCCATTCAGCTGCATCAGGGAGGCGCTCCGGTATCACGGGGTGCCAGCTTACCTGAGGCGGCTAGTGGCAGACTATTTGGAGGGGCGCAGCGTCCTCTGCACCAACCGAGCAGGGGACGTTGTGCGAACTGTTATATCCACCCTACGTTACTATGAGGGCTGACAACCAGATACTATCCCTTAGTCAGCATCCTATAGTCTATAAAAGGCAACAATCCCGAACAGCGCGGTTAGTCTGTATTTCAACTCCTTCAAAGTCGGTACGCGTCGGAAAGCAACGTTGTTACCTTATACTAAATCTTACTATATCTCATGTACTACTTTCTGTGTGTTTAATTTTAGTTTACAATAAAAGTTTTTTTTTAAAAACCGTATTTGGTGATCCCGTATAACATTTTGGTGGCAGCGGTGGGATGACGATCATCCCCACACATAATTATCACCCGAATACGTCTCCGAAATATATTAAGATACAAGAAGTGAAAGTGCACCAATTTAAAGAAATAATAGTGCCAGTGAAGTGCTACACCTTATAACACGTTACGATTAACTCTACACAAGAATACCAGAACCCCAAGGCCATGAGGAGCAACCATCAACCAGCGGCAGTCAACATGCTGATTTTCACCCTGCTCCAGATCGCATTACTCCCTTCAATGAAAGCTCAACCGGATCTTGTCAAGCCCTACCCCACCAACTCCGGCATCTACTTCGAGGGCTTAGGTAAACTAAAAATAATGCATGGTCAATTAATTGTGGTGAGCTACGTGGATATTTCCTATATAAACCCTCATCTTATGAAACTTAACGAAGTCATAGGTACAGTGAGATTTGCGTGTCAACAAACCACCGATTATAACTGTAGAAGTATACTATCTCCACTTGCAGTACGGTACAATGATATCAAACGTGAATTTGAATCCATATCCCATCTTATTTCAAAACGTGAAAAGCGCGCAGCGTGGTTCGGAGGAATAGGCACCGTATTCAAACACATTTTCGGCACCCTCGACGAGGATGACGCATCCAAATACAATTCCGCTATAGAATCTGTCCAAAACGACGAGAAAACACTCGCAAAGTTAATGAAGGATAACATTTTAATTACCACGTCAACTCTCGAATCTTATAGACAAACAATTGATAAATTAAAAATAAACGAGGAAACCTTAAATATCGCGGTGAACATGCTTGTAAACCAAATCCATAACATTACCGAAATCTCTAACAAATTAATTTCCGAAACAAAAGTCCATTCCATATTAACTAGCCTCGAGAGCTCATTGCTTACGCTGTCATTTCAACTGGAAGATTTAACCAACGCAATTCTACTATGTAGTCAAAACATCCTACATCCTAACATACTAAGTCCGAGCCAGTTGTTCCAAGAACTCGCGAATAATAATCAACACCTACCTAAAGACACCGAAATTCCTATATCTTTAAGCTTAAATAATATTCATGTAATATTAAGTATATCCACTGTATCATGCTATTATTATGATTCTAAGTTAGTATTTGTATTACACATCCCTTTAGCCACTATGGATGAATTTATTCTCTATCATAATTTGGCGTTACCAACCCCTCACGGGGCTAATGCCGACACCTTTAGCCTTATTTTACCCTCTAGTTCGTATACTGCTATTTCTAAGGATAAGTTAAGTTTTTGTAACCTAGATAGTTTAGATAAATGTAAGACTATAAACTCTGAGTTTTATCTGTGCGCAATAACAACGGTACTACTCACAGGGAGCAACCCCACGTGTGAAAGTGAACTATTAACCAAAACAATTAGTGCCATCCCAGTGCAGTGCGTTACTAAAACGATAATAGGCGAATTAGACATTTGGAAACCACTCATAAACAATCAGTGGATCTTTGTGCAATCGCGCCCAACTAAAATCTCTATTGACTGCAACGATTCACAATTGCGAGAAGTGATAGTGTCTGGAATCGGCATATTGAACCTTTCTACCCAGTGCACAGTGTACACTAAGAGTACGAGACTCGTATCATCCCTCGAGACATTAAATATAAGTGTTCCTACGCCTAGCCTAGACTTTAATATAATCGATGACTCTTGTTGTCAAATAGATCTTAAGTCTAATAGCCTAAGTACCATGTCCCCTACCTTACTACAAAATATCGATTTAGACGATTTATCAAAAACCAATCAGAATGATAAATTATTTCCAGAATTGAATAAATTAATAAATCAAGATTCGTTTCTCGTAAGGTATGGGACACACTATACTATATTCTCGTCATTAATTTCTATTATTGTTATTTCTTTCATAGTATTTAAGTTAATTAAGATATTTTTACAATATAAGAAAAAACTAAATATATCCATTATCAATCCAACTCGTACCGACAACGATGACGACACTCATACACGCGAAAACTCCCCAAACTTACCAAGGTTGAGGGAAGTCGTATAAGCCTGTTGAACCCGGAAGTTCGGCTCTTTCCCAAACTTCCATCTTCTGCGGGGGGTTGTTATATCCACCCTACGTTACTAAGAGGGCTGACAACCAGATACTATCCCTTAGTCAGCATCCTATAGTCTATAAAAGGCAACCATCCCGAACAGCGCGGTTAGTCTGTATTTCAACTCCTTCAAAGTCGGTACGCGTCGGAAAGCAACGTTGTTACCTTATACTAAATCTTACTATATCTCATGTACTACTTTCTGTGTGTTTAATTTTAGTTTACAATAAAAGTTTTTTTTTAAAAACCGTATTTGGTGATCCCGTATAACTTAACGCATGACGTGAAACGCATGACCGCATGACGTGCGGTGTCCCACGGAGGTCGGTCCTCGGACCCACCCTGTGGAACATCGGCTACGACTCGGCGTTGAGGGGGAGCCTCCCGCCCCGGTTGGGCGTGATTTGTTATGCTGACGACACACTTGTCACAGCCCGCGGTGGGACGCTAGAAGAGGCGGCAAGGCTGGCGACTCTAGGCACCGAAGAGATCATCAGGGGGATCGAGGCGCTGGGGTTGAGGGTCGCCCTGGACATACGCGGATACCACACGGCGGCGACGGAGGCAGCGTGCCTATTGGCCGAGACTCCCCCGTAGGACCTGGAAGCGGAAATGCTCGCCGGATTGTATCGGCGGGTAACGAGGGTGCGAGCGGAGGGATACCGCCCTCCGGTCTCTTTGAGGGAAGCTCACCGTCTGGCGCGTCGACGCCCGCCGAGACGTCATTGTTGGTTCGGGGTGCGAATCGTGGAGGCCTTCCGGCCGGTGCTGATGCAGTGGTTAGAAAGGCAGCACGGGGTGCGCTCCTTCCGACTAGTGCAGGTGTTGATGGGGTATGGGTGCTTCGCCAAGTACCTGCACAAGGTCGTTAGGAGGGAGAGTACACCCTCCTGCCACCATTGCGATTGCGACGAGGACACGGCGCGCCACACGCTCGAGGCCTGCGCCGCTTGGGCAGTGCAGCGCTGTGAACTCGTCGCAATCATCGGTGCCGACCTGGCACCAGCAGCAGCGTCAGGAACTGGGACGCAGTCGCAGCCTTCTGCGAGGCAGTGATCTCGCAGAAGGAGGCGGCGGATTGCCTGCGCGAGGAGCGCGGCCTCGATGAGGCGATCCGCCGCCGGCGACTGGGGCGGCGTAGGCGCGAGTACCTGCGCCTCATGCCGCCCTAGCCGAGGCCGCGGGTGACGTGACCGGGGATTAGTCCGTCACCCGCCGAGAGGCTGACCGCGTGAGGAAAGACCGACGTTTTCCCCTTGGGACGTCGGTCGATGGGAGGGTACCCCAAATAGGGGGTATTCCGTCGGGCCGACCACCGGAGCAGGGTTACTTGTCATCAGACGAAGGCGATGTGCATCGTGGGTGGGTTGCGGGTGTGCGTGCATACGCTCCTCTGTCGCCCCGGACGGAGTGGTGCAAGGAGCGCGCCGACCGCAGCCCACCCTCAAAAAAAAATGAATATTTTATGTCTCAATAGTCTTTTATGACATCTACCTCATGGATAGGAATATGAATGAATAGGAAGGTGGTAAATTGTATTCTTTTGCCGTCAACCAGAAAATTACGAAATCGTCGTCGTCTCCGTTCTTATGCGTCCCACTGCTGGGCTCGAGCCTCCTCCCTCAATAGAAGGGAAATTAACCTACTATACCATGCTGGTCCATGTGGGTATAATAGCGTTTTATTTCGAGTTTTTCTTTTCTAGCATAGATGTTATATGTCTATTAAAACGGCTAAGGTATCCTAAGGTATCTATTTTACGACATTCACGAGAAAAATAGGGAGTGAATTATATTATTACTCCGCCACCATACAGAAAAATGAAAACACAGAAAAATGCGTAATAAAAACATCTTTCATTTTTATATATAAAAGTACATTACCTTCACATAACTATCACCTATCGCAAAAGTAAGCTCTAAATCGGATTACCAATATATTGGTATAGTGTGTCCAAATAAACAAACCTTTCAGCTCTGTAACTCTATTACGTATTTATATAATCAAGACTAACACTAATTAAAAACTAATGAAGAACCCCTGCCGACGTATCTAATTAATACTTCACTAGTAACATTATCCATGAAGAACTAACTTGAGTTGTCTGAAGCTAGACAAATGAAAGTTGCAAGGGTCTAACCGAGCGCACGCTGAGAGAATTATAAACTAGTGACGCTAATATTGAAGTTCTCGCAGAAGTTATATTGTAAATAAGGACTATATTCACTTGACGTCGTAATCTTCTATAAATCAAATGAAAAAAAAGCGTGTGTGTACTTATTATGTACGCACGTAAGAGGTTATACTTCTGTGGCGTAGCAAGATAAAAATCTTTCTAAAAATGTTATCTTTTTATTCTGCATTTGTAAAAAAAAGGCGAGACATAATAGAAATAAAGGTATTTAATACATTTAATTTTTTATTATAATGCATTATCTAGTTGACTATCTGTGATGATGTGCATGCGTAGCGTAAAAAATGTTGACGAGCTAACTTTAGGATGGATATTTCTTTTTCCCTTTTCACCGGGCCGACCACTGAAGTCAAGGAACTCTGCACCGGTGGTCGGCCCAACGTCGAAGGTGACGTGCTATCGGGTGGGTTACGGGGCTGCGCGTCGCCCCTCTGTCACCCCGGAGGGAGCCAGGCGGCGGATGCAGTGACCGTAGCCTACCCCAAAAACAATAGGTGGTTTTTCATGACGGTGTGCGCGCGTATCGTAAACATCTACTCTCATCATTTTGGCAAAAAATTAAGTCCTTTATGTATAACTTCAAAAATAGGCTTTATAAACAATAGTATTTTTAGGCATTTTATGCCGTTTATATTTGATTTTTGATTACCCAACGTTTTAAACACTTTACAGCGTTCATGGTCACGAGCGGAACGCAATCCGTAAAGAATCTATTATTTATGTATTAGTCGCGTAAAAATCAAAAATCATTAGATCGTAAGTAAGACAACATTAAAAGTAAAACTTTTGTCATCATTATCACCCTGTTTTTACCCCAGATTACTTTTACTTGGGGTTGACTCAATATGTACTCTTTAATCATAGTACATATTGGCAATTGTTTCATGACTAGCCGCCTTCCTGACGTCAACGTGTTCTTGGGAATATAATTGTTGACCGGCATCAGATGAAGTTAGCCCAGATCTATGAAAAACTCTTATTAGTTCTTTAAGTCACCCACGAGGAATGTAAGATTTGGTAGTATTCATAGCCGTTCATTTTAAGAACAGCTGTGTTGTGGCACACAGCTTTTCTTATAAATGAAACTTTTGTATTATAAAAAAGCTTTTAACTATTCATCAATCATTATTAAATATCATACATTGTTTCATCATCATCGTCATAGCAGCCCACATACGTCCCACTGTTGGGCTCGGGCCTTCTCCCCAATGGGAGGGAATTTGATCTACTATACCACGCTGGTCAGACATCTCGGTATAGGTCTCTATTTCAAGTATTACTTCTCTTGCACAGATGTTATGTGCATATTAAGCCCATAGTCGTCTTTTACGACATCCACGGGCAAGATAGGGAGTAGTGAATTGTATTCTTTGTAACATTGTGTTTATCATTATTTTATTCACATAAAATTATGAAAGCGACAAGAGGGTATGTACTCTTTTCAAGTTCGCGAAAAAACCAGTTCAAACAATTGTTACATCGCTTACGCGTATTCACAAACTTTTCCCTTCAAGTACATATAAGCAGCCGTTTAAGCTCTTGTCGTCGTGAACTTTTCATTAGACAAAAATATAGCATAATAGAACATTCTAGCCTTACAGTTAGGGGGCGTCCATTAATTACATGAAGAGATCAATCTCACTAAATATCACTTGAGGAGAGAGGAGGTTTCGACAAATATTCATTAAAATTTTTCTTGCGAAAAAAATAAAGTATAAATTAAGAACGTTAGATTTATTTAGTCTCTATGGACGAAGTTGGAACAAATGTTCTCTATTAAATTTAGGTAGCTCCTATTTAAGTATTACTAAATGTTATCTTGTGATTTTGAATTACAGTCTACTCAATCATAAATAATATAAAATATTAAAATTATTTGTATTTTTTATTAACTCCAGCGCATTTATACTCACAAAACTGATTTTGAGAGACCTCGCATCACATCTCGAGGACTTTAAAAGTCTCAAAATACCTCACTAATTAAGGGACGCCCTCTAAGATTTTTCATTCAAAACATTTTGCCAATATATATGGTTACACAGATTTGTTGTCGAAAGCATTACTTCAGTATTCTTGTTTAAGTGAATAAGGCATTACCAGACATTACTTAATACCATCAAAAACAAAACTTGTAAAAAAAAGCCAAGCCTCGCAACTGAGTTCTTTTACCATAAAAAGTGGTGAGATCTATGTTATTCCAAGTCGGTTAACTCATTCAGTCCCTGCTTGAGGGACCTTTCTTCTTAAGTTATTACGTAAATAGCTAACCTAACAACTTCTTATAGTGACTATATCAATATTAAACATCTTTTATGTTTTAAATAAACAGAATGACTTGGCAATTGCATCAAAACACAATGTACTTCACAAGTAATACATATTATATTAAATTGTACTAAACATAGTGCGATTGCCAAGTCAATCTATTTATTTAAAACATAAAAGATGTTTAATATTGATATAGTCACTATAAGAAGTTGTTAGGTTAGCTATTTACGTAATAACTTAAGAAGAAAGGTCCCTCAAGCAGGGACTGAATGAGTTAACCGACTTGGAATAACATAGATCTCACCACTTTTTATGGTAGAAGAACTCAGTTGCGAGGCTTGGCTTTTTTTTACAAGTTTTGTTTTTGATGGTATCTCATTTCTTTTTGTAAATAGACCTACTTATTTTCCTTTCCGGTACCTTCTACTTCTTGAACACCAACAACGCATTTTCTTAGAGCCCACTCTCTGAAAAATGAAACATCTCTCCTTTCAGTTTGAGTCACTTCTACATAAACTAAGCGGGGAGATGTGAAAGTAAAGAAATTTTATTGGTTTTTCGAAACACATCTTCTCTATTCTCCTCTCCGCTTTGATCGCAATCGAGCCTAATGATGGCGTTCTTTTTTTCAGATTAATTTCAGGCAATTTAGTTTGCTTAATACTTTGGAAGATTTCGGTACAATTTCATAAGACATGTCCCACTTTTGCTTTTTCATTAAGTTGATTGACCATTTTACAAGTTATCTTTGAATATAATTATATCTAGGTATCTGTCTACACCTATTATGCTAATCATCATTCAGCCTATCACCGTCTACTATAGAACATAGACCCCCCCTCATGCTTCACCACAAAGTGTGCTACTGTGGCACCTGCATCCAACGATGCTCAAGGGTTGTTACCCTTTGTTGACAGTTGTCTAAGAGTTGCCATGACAAGAGCTCATTTTTCTTCGCCATATGAGGAATAATGACGAAGTCGCCACGTTTGGTAGGCGGGTTGGTTTCGCAGTGAGATATCATACATTTCCCCGGCGAGAGCTGCTGCCCACTCTCCTTCCTGTTGAATCTTTTTTTTTAAATGACAACGCCTTGCACTAAGGGAATAATAACCCTTATACTGTGGGGGACTTTACAAACATATAATTCGACATCGCATCATCATCGCAGCCCTCATATGTCCCACTGTTGGGCTCGGGCCTCCTCCACAATGGGAGGGAATTTAACTCACTATACCATGCTGGTCAGAAATGTTGATATAAGGTTTCATTTCGAGTTTTCCTTCTCTTGCACAGATGGTATGTGTATATTATATCCCATAGTCGTCTTATACGATATCCACGGGCAAGATAGAGAGTGGTGAATTGTATTCTTACTTCGTCACCATACGGAAATAACATTTAAATAACCGACACAAAATACATTCAAACTCAGAACAACCATTTGTGGATCGTTCAAGGTGTTGTCTTGCATGGGATTCGAACCCGCGACACTAGCACGGTACGTTGGTATCTTAATTACTAAGTCATCTGTGCAGTCTTTAGCCGGTTGTTACGATTCCCATAGAAAAGCAATGATGGCGACAAATGTATTCTTATTTTTTACAAAGTTACATTTCATTAACTGCAAATGTAACTTTGTAATCTTATATATTTATATGAGTTTACAAAATTATTTATGCAGTTAGTGTATCTCGGAACCTGGATGAAAATTACAATGTTTCATAATTTTTCCTTCATTTATACACTAAACACTAATTGTATTCTAAATTTGAAGCTTCTATGTCTGTTAGAAGTGCCTCTTTAATATTGATGATCGGTCAGTCAGTCAGTGAGTGACAAAATTACGAAATTTTGACTAGTTATAATTCTTAAACTATTGGTTCAAATTGAATGAAATTTGAAATACACAATGTGTATACAAGGCCTGCTAGGATACTAAAAATTCAGGTTTTTAGCTTTATTAACAATGAAGTTATAGGGGGTCGAAAATGGCCTGAATGCCTTCGAGAAAAGTATGTTACGGCAGTTTTGCGTTTTGCCCGACTTTTTTTTTGCTCGACTTGGCGGGGGCACTGCCGTGCCCCCAGATAAGCACTGAAACTACACAATATGAAATTAAAATTTTGGAAACCTTATTGTGTAACTATGAAAGCATAAACTCTATTCACAATTATAATAGAATTATATAGGAAATAGTTTTAAAAAAAATAAAATAAGTTCAAAAACCAAAAGTCAAGCATGAAAATTCCTAACATTAGAAGTATCGTAAATAACAGCTGGTTTTCTTAATATATATACTCTTCAGTTTGTGTGTTTGTAATTGAATTCCTAAACGACTGAACCGATTTTGATGAAATTTTTGTGTGTGTTCAAGTGGTTTCGAGAATGGTTTGGATTATTATTTTTACCCGGTAGGTTGTGCTGCGTATGATTTCAAAGAGAATTTCTTTTTTTTAATTTGAACAGAACAACGTCTGTTGGGTCAGCTAGTACGCTATATAACTTGACATTAAATTCAACATGGCGCTCTTTAGACGACAGCCCTGAATTAATAAAAGTTGTTTTAAGCAATGTCGTGTTGTGTATTAAATGTTATAAAGAGCACATTGCAAATATGTATATAAAAATACTAGCAAATCGCCCTCGCTTTGCTTCGGTTTCAGTCACCTTACCCGCGTAGTTCCCGTTCCCGTGAGAATACCGGGATAAAATATAGCCTATGTTACTCAAGGATAATGTAGCATTTTAATCGTGAAAGAATTATCGAAATCCGTCCAATAGTTTTTGAGTTTATTCATTACAAACACACACGCACACAAAAATACAAATTAGGAAAATTTGTAATATTAGTGTAGAAGTGTAGTAATCGTAGCATATAATTATTATGAGTAGTAGCCGCAGTCGGGTAATAAAATCGGCCAAGGGTGAGTCGCACCCGCGCACGATGGGTTCCGTCCCATTGACCAGGTAAACAACAGTAGGTACACAAATATATATCAATTCCTATATTTCAAGTGCCTACCTGTTATCATTGTCGATATCGAGCAAAAAATGCAAAAAAATCGTGTTTGTTGTGTGGAAGTCTTCCTTAAATATTTATTATATTTTTTTTTTAGTATTTGTTGTTATAGCGGCAACAGAAGTACATAATTTGTATAAATTTTTTGACAGACAGCGAAGTCATAGTAATAGGGTCCCGTTTTCACCCTTTGAGTACGAAACTCTAAAAATGAAGCCATTATGTTGTCCCTTCTTGTAATATATGCCTATATTATATTCAATGCCTCTATTAACCTATATTCATCCTATATTACTTTAAATTTAATAAATAGTTTACTAAACTATTATATACCAGCAAAGCCCCGTGAGTTCAGCCGCGTAGTCTTCGTTCCAGTGGGAATACCGAGATAAAATAGAACCTAAGTTAGTCCTTATATAAACAGCAACCTGGCAATAAAATATTATCAAAATTGATCTAACGGCGTTGAAGATTACTCGAAACAAAATGATAGAAGAAAAATAATCGTGTGAGTTTGAAAAACTATTATTTTGACTTGTAAATAAAACTACGGCTTTTTCGCGTTTGTATTTTAATTTTGATTGCCCGACGCTCGAACACTTTGCAGCGTTCATAGTCACGGGCGGACTAAGATGTCACACGTGCAATAAGTCATCGTTATTACAGAGATTTATAATGATCTACCCGATACAGAAAATTTGTTTTGACCCACATTTTGACATCTGACAATCAAAAATCAAATACAAACGCAATAAAATCCGTAGTTTTATTTACAATGTGTAATATTCACGTAAACATCAGAAATCATTACATTATTTTAACGTTACATACTGATACTTCAGTTTTATTTATTTGTATACATAAAAATTCTGCGTCCTATTTTATTTAATATATAGCATAAAGGAAAACTGAGATGATATCTTACAGATTTTCTATACAATCGGAACTAATAGCATGCTTGTGGTATCTTAAGGTGCTCAGTGAGTGGAGTAAAACTACTCAATGCCTCTAGTATCTGCAGAGAGGGATTAAGAATAGCGGTCACGATTGTGTTTACAATATCTTTGAAATACAGGATAGAATTTAATAATAGTAATATGACTGGCGAGTTTATAATGTAGTAATAAAAAAATATATTTCATAATATAGGATTCTTTCTATGTATCTATCAGCGTTTTGACGTCCACTATTTACAATATCTATCGAGCTATCCACGTAAGATAATCATTATGTTTTCTACTTCCTACTAATATTATTAATATTAAAGTTTGTGAAGATGTTTGAGTATTTGGGTGTTTATGGTATCCAATAATCAGGTGTAATTTTCGTTTTAACAGTAGTAGAACTGCAGGCTGGTCAGTCTGGGTTAGTAGGTACCACAGTCGCGCAGAAAATCGACGTCTGAGTAGTAGTAATTTCTTACTCCACGTTCGGTGAGCGATGGAGCCGTAAAGCCAACTTTCGGAGGGTGTTTGCGTGTGGTGGGTTTTGGTGATGCCTCTACAATCACCGAATCTCATTGCACGCGTTCTTCTTCACCTTCTTCAGGGTAGGCAGCGTCCTAACAGTGGCGGCCTTAGGGGGTGGCGAACAGGGCAATCGCCCGAGGCCTCGCGCTTACAGGGGCCTCGCGCTTACAGCGGCCTCACGCAACAACCCAAGCAAATTTAAAAAAATATATATTTTAAATTACATTTTTACTTATTAATTATATTTTTAACTTTATTTTCAATATTATAAAACTTAAATTTTATTTATTTGTACAACTTTAGTATTTTTCATCAAACATTACAAATCCCTAAACCAAACAACCAGACCTACTTTCGTATCTCATACTTTTCACGAAGGACAAAGGGCCTCGCAAAGACCTACCGCCCGGGGCCTCGCAAAGACCGGCCGCCCGGGGCCTCGCAGAGACCTGCCGCCCGGAGCCTCGCAATGGGTAAGGCCGCCGCTGCGTCGTAATAAAAGTCTATGAGCAGCAGTATCACTTTAAATCAGATGTGCTGTTTGCTCGTTTGACACCAACAGAAATAAAATAAACTGATAAACAGATTTAGTTAAAAATTGACACATATACCTCTCTTACATACATACACTTACTCTTTTCCAAATTAACACATAGATTTTTATTCTAAATCGCTCGATTAACTGTAGTCGATAAATACACCAAATAATGAACTGCCTCATTAAACTGAGAATATATTGCTCTAAAACTTTTACAGAGTAAAATCCATGCAATCAAAAAGTCATGGCCATTCTACATATCCGGCCTTTTGGCAAGATTGATGCAAGCGCTGGGTTGAGTATTCTTCGGATCGTCTGTGAAAGATTTAACGATACAAGTATTGCCGTTATATGCTTTTATAATATTTTTGTTCAAGTATATTATTGTATACTTTTTTTATCATCATCATTTGAGATTGTATGAGAACCACTTCAGACCCCAAGACTCTTCTAAAATAGGAGAGAAATTGTCTTACTCTACCACGCTAGTCATTTGATCAGCCAAAAAAAAAGAAATTAAATGGCATACCAACCCAGATGTTTGATACTTTTGCTTCTTTTGTAGTGATGTTATCTGCATTCATCTTGTAGTCGTCTCGTCTTTTATGATAACCGACGGGCATGAAAGTCGTGGTAATACATTATATACATACTTTGTCGACACACGGAAAACCCATTTTGAAATACGTTGAAATAATCAAAGGGAGTTATCTCGCAAAGAGTACTCCGTGCGTAGAATCTTGACACTGGCTTTGCAGTCCACATCCATCGACAATATACACGTCTATCTTTAAAGGCAGCTTTTCTAATTTATGAACTATCACGGTTAGGGACGACCTATCAAACGTAACGTGGTGTATCCTGTAGATTTCAGGTTTTTAAGGACACAAAGATTTATTCCTGAGAGAAGTGGTGACGTTATTTAAATGAATATAAATTTAAATAAATATATTTCACGGGGAGTGCTCCGAGGAACTGTTTGACTTGGTACCACCGTCACCATTCTAACAACGTACCACTCGACATCGTACCAGGGTTCATCCATGTCACCTGGAAACGTTATGGTCTTCAACTGTACGTTTCCAGCGATTATTTCTCCCACGTACGTGTAAGCTCTGGAATGAACTACCTGCTGCTGTGTTTTCCGAGCGCTATGACATGTCCTTATTTAAACGAGTTTTAAGAAGAGTATTTTCTTCACGATAGACAACGGCCTGGCTGTGCCCCTGGTATTGCAAAGGTCCATGTGCGGCAGGATCACTTACCATCAGGTGTGCTGCTTGCTCGGTTGCCATCGTCGGCATTAAAAAAAAAAAAAGAATATAACAAAAATCGATTTAATAAAAAATTGCGACTGTCAGCAGTCGCTGTTGATTTGCTGGCATTTATTCAAGAGTTGCCTTATTTGTTTCCGAGAGTCACCATTAGAACTATATAACATTTAAGCGGAACTATATTGGGATGAACGACATTCATATTAAACAAAAAACACAAATCCGTCTACATATTTATGTAGTATTGGTTTATCCTCCAATATACATCCTAAGTGTTCCGTGTGGTGACAGAATAAGAATACAATTCACCATCCCCTCTCTTACCCATGGGTGTCGTAAAAGACGACTAAGGAATATAATATGCATATAACATCTATGCAAGAGAAGGAAAACTCGAAACAAAACCATAGGATTATGTTTGGTATAGGCCGACACCTCTGACCAGCATAATATAGTAGGTCAATTTCCCTCCTATAGTGGAGGAGGCCCGAGCCCAACAGTAGGACGTATATAGGCTGACTAATATTATAAATATTCTAATTAATAATATAAACGCATAAGTAAGTAAACACATATCTGCTGGTTAAGCTTTCAAACCTCAATCGCTAAATCGATTTAAAAATTATTTCACCAATGCAAAACTACATTATCTGCAAGTATCATAGACTATATACATATAGACACGGTATTCCCACAGGTACGGGAACTACGCGGGTTAAGCCACAGGAATTTGTACGATTTTAAAAATGCCTTCACTAACGAAAACCTGCATTATCAACGAGTGACATACTATATAGCTTATCTCCGTAATCCCGCTTGTTTGCCAGTAAAAATATATAAACATGCAAATTGAAAATCACCTCCTGTTTTGAAATTGTTTAAAAACATAACGAATCCATTAGTATTTCTATACTATAAGATATCGTCTTGAAAGCTTTGAAAGCTTTGATCAAGCCACAAAGGCTTCAATGTACTTACAAGTAGTAATAAAAGTAAATCTGTCTATTTTGTTCTTTTGTATTACTTTGTCTTTTTTACATAAGTAACGTTTTGATAACTACATCTACTTACCAGCTTCTTATTCCAGAAAAATATAATTAACGTAAGCTCAATTCATGTTAACATCAATACAATATTTAATATTGTGAAATAAAATATGATATTTGAATTTTATAAACGGGTTTGCATATCTAGACCACATTATTCGCCCTTTTTTTTCGACTGAATAAGATTCTTGAAGTCATACAAAATGACTAAGGAATTATAATATAAATATAATATTTACACAGCAGAAGAAAAACTCAAATATAAGCTGGTATATATTAGGTCAATTTTTCTCCCATTGTGGAGGAGGTTCAAACCTTATCTTACTAATCTTATAATTATGAAAGTTTGAATGCATTCTTGCAATACAAGCATGCTAGAAACACTAGTAGGATCGGGATGAATTTTGGCACATAGATAGATTATAACCTCCATAATAGGAGAGAAATTGACTCTAGATACTATACCATGCTGGTCGGACAGATTGATTTTTTTTTTATAGGTGGGCTATGGTAAACGCACGCGCAGTCCAGTCCGTCCGGGGCGATGAAAGGGTGGGCCCATAACCCACCCGTACCCACGTCACCTCGTTGTTGGGCCGACCACCGGAGCAGGGTGACTTGTCGTCAGTGGTCGGCCCGACGGAATACTCTTTCGGGTACCCTCACCTCTCGACGTCCTGGGATGTCGGTCGCCGTCGCGCTGTCAGCCTCTCTGCGAGTGACGGACAATTCCCCGGTCCGATCACCCTCGGCCTCGGCTACGGCGCCATGAGTCGCTGGCGGCGGAACGTGTCGCCGAATAGGAGCTCTACTCGCACACGATCCGCCGCCTCTTTCCGTGAGATTACGGCCTCACAGAAGGCGGCGACCGCGTCCCAATTCCTGACGCTGTCGAGCATCTCCCTGGCGATAGTTGGCAACGTCAGGTCGGCACCGATCATCGCGATGAGTTCACGGTGCTCCCCCGCCCACGCGGCACACACCTCGAGCGTGTGCTGCGCCGTGTCCTCGTCACAATTGCAGTGGTGGCAGGACGGTGTGCTCTCCCTTCTGACAATCTTGTGCAGGTACTTCGCGAAGCAGCCGTGCTCCGTCAGCACCTGCACCAGTCGAAAGGAAAGCACCCCGTGCGTCCGCTCCAACTACTCCATCAGCACCGGCCGGAACGCCTCGACGGTCCTGACACCATACCGAGGGCTCTCCTCCAGGTCCCACGAGGGAGTTCCGGTCAGGAGGCACGCTGCCTCCGTCGCCACCGTGCGGTAGCCGCGTATGGCCCTGATCGCTATGACCTTCTGTGGCCGCCACAAGAGAGCCCTTAGACGTACGGTCAGGGACAACACCGGTGCGCCGTACTGAGCCATCGACCGGATCACCCTCGCGTACAGCTGTCGGCACGTAGCGCTAGGTCCACCCACATTCGGCATCAGTCACGAAAGGGCGGACGCCGCGCCGACAAGCCGGGGAACAAGTCGATGGAAATGCTCCCGGACGAACAGGTTGATATAGGGTTTTATTTCAAGTTTTCCCCTTCTCTGGATGCATAATATATCCCTTAATCGTCTTTTACGACACCCACAGGTAACATAGGGGACAGTGAATTGTATTCTTACTTCGTCACCACACGGTCAATACTTTTGGCAATAGTTTTATGACAGGCCGCCTTCCAGACGCCAATCCTCCTTGGAAATGCAATTGTTGACCAGAGACCATCGGGTTTAATTGGCCCAAGCCAGTGTAAAACTCTTATTCGTCTTTTATAACACCCATAAGCAATCTAAGGTTTAGTATTATTCCTAGCCACCACTGCACGGCATTACCCAATGCTTTGAGATTTTTATCTAAACTCT
This sequence comes from Lymantria dispar, assembly GCA_032191425.1. Taxonomy (NCBI): domain Eukaryota; kingdom Metazoa; phylum Arthropoda; class Insecta; order Lepidoptera; family Erebidae; genus Lymantria; species Lymantria dispar. The sequence goes on along the minus strand of CM063452.1, from coordinate 19,804,399 downwards.
TATCGCTATTATAGTTAACACGTTTTAGCTAACACGTACATTTTAGCTAACATTTAATGCAAATAGAAGATCAATTATTACATTTTTTTTGTGGGTGGGCTGCGGTCGGCGCGCCTCCGCACCACTCCGTCCGGGGCGACAGAGGGGCTTAAGCACGCAACTCCCGCAACCCACCCGAAAACCACGTCGCCTTCGTCGTTGGGCCGACCATCGGAGCAGGGTTACTTGACATCAGTGGTCGGCCCGATGGAGATCAATTATTACATGTTGAGTCAAAAAGCTGTTACCTATGTGTCATATTATGTTATACAGATTGCCTTAAACTAACTTATAATTGAATTGTCCTTTGAGAAAATTGACGTTATAGATCTAAATGCTACATTTAGTTTATAGGTTGTCTTAAACTTGTCTTTAACTTTGATATTATATTCTGCTATTGTGAATCACATTTAGACGGTTTGGTATAGGATTAATTTTCAATTTTTCCTTCTCTTGCATAGATGTTAAATACAAATAATCCCTTAGTCGTCTTATACAACTCCCACGGGCAAAAAATGGGGTTGTGAATTGTATTCTTACTCCGTCACCACACGGACAAATGACTTTATAAACGTACAATTAATGAATATGACGGCGCCACCGTCAGATTATCTCGGGTGTGCGTCCCAGCACGCCCTCAGGGGATGACCCATCATCACCCCCTTTCAAATTGGACTAACCTGGACCTGCGGCTCGCTCCCCGCTCCATGCATCTGCGTGCATTTATATAAATGCACTCATCTTGCTTACATAAGAATCGGCGGCTCTTAAGTCGCTGCAATAGATTCCATAGAAAAGAGGCACAACCGCCCCGGAGCTGTTTCCACGCATCCCAGGAGGGTCGCTGTGATAGTACACATAGGAATGGGGATTCGTTAATCGATTGTCGCCCGGTGCCCACGTTGTACTAACGCCTGTCTTATTATAGAAACTAATAATTGTGGACTATTAATAGTAATTTTTTATTACAACAATTAGTTAATTAAATAAAGTGATTCTGATATTATTTTAAATGATATTGCCACCTAATCCTACAAATACAAATAACACTATCACTATTCCAACAACTAATACTAAATAAATAAAATAAAAATATATACTGGACTTATTAGTTTCGACTCCTTAATTCTCACAGTCCAATAAGACAGCAATCCGATTTGATAAGACCGGAGTAAGATTAGGGGCGGCAGCGACGGCTTTATATGTTCTCCAAAGTGCGTCGAAGCTTATCGCAAGTGCGTTCACCTATTTACTGACAATGTCAATGCTTATGTATTACGCTGGTTAGATGGGTTGGTATAGGGTTTTATTTCGAATTTTTCATGTCTTGCATGGATGTTATCCTTACTAATATTATAAATGCGAAAGTAAGTTTGTTTGTTTGTTTATTTGTTTGTTAGTTACGCTTTCACGCTTAAACCACTGAACCGATTTCAAAAATTCTTTCACCAATGGAGGGCTATAATATTAGGGAGTAACATAGGCTATATTTTATCCCGGTATACCCATGGGAACAAGAACTACGGGTGTAAGGCGACTGAAACCGAAACGAAGCGGGGGCGGGTTAGCAACCCGCCGTCTGCAATAATTCCTTAGTCGTCCCTTAAATGCGAAAGTAAGTTTGTTTGTTACGCTTTTACGCTTAAAACACAGAACCGATTTCAAAAATTCAATTCAATTCAACCAATGGGAAGTTATAATATCAGGGAATAACATAGGCTATATTTTATGCCGGTATTCCCTCTGGAACGGCAACTACACAACTGAAACCGATACGAAGCGAGGGCGGGTTGCTAGTAAAAAATAAAAGGATAATTAAAATATTTTAACGATATATCATAAAGTTACAAATGTTCTCAATCCCAAATATTGCAATAATCTATATGGAGTGAAACTCAGTCTAATACAATAGATTACATATTGATGAGCCTTACTGACGATAAAGACCTTATTGTTACTACATATTGAGGCACATATTGCGTTAAAATAACGTCAATTTACATATTAATTGAAAAATTCTAAACGGTTTTCGTTTCATTGCTCATAAAAGAAATGGTTATTGTGTTCTATTTATTCAACAAATTGATTAGTTCGTGGTTTCGAATGATACGAGTTTCTATTTGTTTGTTGAACAACTCTGTTCACAGTCAGTTGACTTTAATGTATTTGATAAAAACATCTATATGTGTATTATAATGCTGTGTGGTAGCGGCTTCGAATACTACCAACCCTTGCTTTGCTCGTGGGTGTCGTAAAAGACGACTAAGAGCCCTAGATTGACCCGGACCAACTCCATCTGGTACCATTTGAGTCAACGATTACATTCCCAAGGAGGGTTGACGTCAGGTAGGCGGCCGGTCATAAAAGTCATTGCCGAAACTTTTTGCAATATATCAAAACAAATGACATATTGCGTCGACCCCAAGTAATTGGGATAAGAGCAAGATGATGATGATCTATATGTGTATTATTATTTATACTTAATAACTACAATATTGTTTTAATGATATCGGAAGTATGAATCACTCATTAGTTCATACGGCTATTGTGTTTGTTAAGATTTCAGGTAAACACGTTCTATAATATTATGTCTGACGGTTATTGTTTCGAAAATAAAGGCGATAGGCAATAAATTGAAATTTGTAAATAACAACAGTTTATATTTATTTGATTTTGACACCTATCGGCGTAGATATAGTAACACTGACATAATTACAGATATAGTGTTAGCGTAAAAAGTCACGTGATCATATCGATAACGATGTACATGAATTTACCTCCCATCCAAACTTGCCCATAGAAGATTTTAATACAAACTAGCAGCGCCCTGCGGTTTCACCCGCAGTTCCTCTTCCCATAGGAATATCGGGATAAATTATACCCTATGTGTTATTCTGATATGTAAGCTATATTATTGTGAAGTTTCATCAAAATCCATTCAGTAGTTTTTGCGTGAAAGAGCAACGAACGTCTTCACATCCTCACATACTTACAAACTTGGCGTGTTCACCGTATGTTGGCATCTACGAATACTACCCATACATGGCTCGAGGGTGTCTTAAAAGACGACTAAGAGCTAAAAATAAATTTAGGTCAGTTCCATTTGATCTCGGCTGGTTAGCAGCAACTACGCTACAACAATTACAATCCCAAGTAAGGTTGACATCAGGCAGCGGCCATTCACAAAACTATTAATAAAACTTGTATGATAGAGAGTACATGTTGCGTCGACTAAATAATTATGATAAGTAAAGTACAATGGTTTTGTTGCCCTTGATGTGTTATTTTTATTAGCACTGTAGCAACTATTCCTATAGAAATTATAAATGGAGGAAAATTGCCTCTATAGTCCAGTTATTTGGTATTTTTACCTGGAAAGTTTGCTGGGAGTTTTGAAAATTGGCAATTTTATAGATTTTGATGTGATCTTTTCGAATTTGAACTTTGCCACTTCGTATCTTTGACACTTGCGCAGCCATATTAGGAAAATGGCGCTTAAAAGCAGTGTTTTGATGATAACTCTTTTCCGAAGCATTTTATAGGAAAACGTATTTATACAAAATTATTATAGAGGAAATTTCCTACAATTTATGTGTTAATTTTTTTTCCTAAAATCAATAGTTTCGGCATACGAGCGCCGTAAACCATTATACATAAATGCTAACGCGTTATCATCCTTTTAGCTCATATACGTCCCACTGTTGGGCTCGAGCCTCCTCCATATAATGTCTGACCAGCATGGTATAGTATGTCAAATTCCCTTGCATTGTGGAGAAGGCCCGAGCCCAACAGTGGGACGTATGTGGGCTGCGATGATGATGCAATGAATATCTTTTGAAAGAATGGCAATAATCTGCCATTTTGTAATATTTTCCATCACTTTTGGATTTTGATGAAAGCGCCCGCTATATTGCTCGCCATAATCTAATAAAATCAGGAAGCTATCTATTCGGATGAATATAATGACAGAGGATATTATGTAGATTTACACTCATAGTCGCAAAAATTATGAAGTTTGCCAGCAACTTCTGCACAATTTCTTTATAATTTGGTTCTTTATAGTATTATATTCTTAGCATTTTTTTCCACAAAACTTCTAACTTCACTCTCAGAACTAGTTATAAGTTCTACAAAGTTTGTATCTTTTATTAATTTGAGGGCTATTAAATAGTTCAGCTTTAGACTTTCCAATACCCAGCGTCATACAAATATGTTTACAGCACTGTCCCTCCTCGTACTTTAATCATCGCAGCTTATATAGGTCCCACTGCTGGGCTCGTGCCTCCTCTATAATGGGAGGAAAATTGACCTACTATTTCGATCAGAAAAGTTAGTATAGAGATTTAATTCAACTTTTTCTTCTCTTGTTCGCTGATCAAACGAATTGGTATAGAGGTTTTGTTATATATACATATACATACTACTTACTTATTAGATGAATACTTTTCATATTTAGAGAAAACAACATGACGGCTGTCATAAAATAATATGTCGAATAAAAATGCTTATAGTGAGAGAAAGTAATTTTATTTATATGCAATAATTGGCGACGAGGATGCCTAATCTAGATTGTAAAAAACTGAAACGGGTACGTGCCTCATTACGGGGTACTCTTACAAAAATAGAAAACTACCTAATAACAAGATGCGAACTCATTACAGACGAATTAGATATAAGAGTTCAATCCTTACAAGATACTTTACAAAAATTTCAAGAAATACAAACAGAAATTGAACTCGAAACAGAAGAAAACGAAATTCAAGAAGAAATTGATTACAGGTATGATTTTGAAGAATTTTGCACAGCACTTAAATGCAAATTATTTAAAATGAAGAGGGACAACGACAATCATACACAAACGACTACTACAGGAGATTACGCAAGTTGCGTAAATTTTACTCAAAACGAGTCATACCCGAAAATGAAATTTCAGCCTCTACAAGAAAATGAAACAATTCAAAATTTTTATAAAAGATTAAATTTATTATTTGTCATGAACAAAGTAAATGATCCCAAATCAAAAGTTCATGTATTATTAGCAACGCTGAGTCCAGAGTTACATCAGAAGATATACGATTTATGTTCACCAGATGAGCCCCTCAATAAAGAATTCGAAGAACTGACGAAAATACTAGAAGAATTTATTGACCCCAAACCAATTATTTGGGCACAACAGCACAAATTTATTACACGTTCTCAACTACCAGAAGAATCAGTTGCTTCTTACGCTGCAGAACTTAAGAAATTGTGTTCTAATTGCGAAATTAAATGCCAATATTGTAAAAAATCGACTATGGAGAGTTTTTTATCCTTACAATTTATAAGAGGGCTAAAAGATAGCGATATCCGAACAAAGATTATACAAGAAAGAGAAACACCGACCTTTCTTCAATTAATACAAATTGCAACATCGATGGAAATGGGAAAAACAGAAAACATAATAATCGCATCAGATATTCAAAAAATGCACGATAAAGTTTATAAAATTACACCTTCTACTAGTAAAGAAATTAATGACCACCCTCAACGAATCCACATTAGAGAAAGGCCACCAGTTACAATAAAAGATCTTAAAGGAAAATGTTTTCGCTGTGGCAAATCCGATCACCGAGCTAATAGGTGTAGCGCTTTAAATTCGACTTGTCGAAAATGTCAAAAAGGAGGACATTTAGCGCGTGTATGCCTTCAACGTATCAATAATGCTAACCTAGTTGACGATACAGGCAGTGACATATCGACCGATAGTATGGCAGATATCAATTTAATTAAAAGCGAAATTTCAGATAGATATTTAATCTAAATTTTTATAGAAGGTAAAAGAGTACAAATGGAATTCGATACGGGTGCTGCTCTATCGTCTATGTCACTTAAACATTTCAAAACATTGAATATTAACAAAAAAATTTTTAAGACCGACATGAAATTAAAGACTTACACTGGCGAAATAATTACACCTGCTGGAGCTATATACGTGAAATGTAATTATAAGAATCAAATTTTTTACGGCAAACTTTACTTAATACATCAAGACGTAGAACCAATATTTGGTAGAAGCTGGATGAAAGAAATAAATTTTCAATTGGCAGAGATCAAAATTATACAAAATAATAGTCCAAAGAATTTGGACGAATTATTAAATGAATACTCATCAAGCGTATTTAAAAATGACTTGGGCGAAATACCTAATTACAAAGCTCATCTGCATTTAAAAGAGAATGTACAACCAATTTTTATAAGACCAAGACGTATTCCTTACGCTCTGCGGTCAAAAGTTGATGATGAAATTGAATGACTTTGTTCCCAAGGTGTAATTACCAAGGTAGACCGTTCCAACTGGGGAACCCCGATTGTGCCAATCGTTAAGCCTAATGGAAGTATCCCGTTATGCGCAGATTATAAAATTACCTTAAATAAGGTCATAGAAGATGAAAAGTATCCAATTCCTGTCATAGAAGATATCTTTGCAGAGATGAATGGCGGCAAATTATTCTGCACATTAGACATTAGTCAAGCCTATCTCAATATGAGGATGGATGAGGAAAGCGCAAACTTACAAACATTGAGTACACACAAAGGAACATACAAGGTAAACAGGTTAATGTTTGGCGTCAAAGTAGCGCCATCTCTTTGGCAGAAATATATGGATAATTTATTACAAGGAATAGAAGGCGTTAAATGTTTTTTCGATGATATAATAATACAGGGATCATCTGAACAAGAGCTACATATACGATTGAAACAAGTCCTACAAAAACTCAAAAGACTTATTGTCTTTGAGTTATACATACTACTTATTAGATGAATACTTTTCATATTTAGAGAAAACAACATGACGACTGTCATAAAATAATATGTCGAATAAAAATGCTTATAGTGAGAGAAAGTAATTTTATTTATATATTATTTATTTATATATTTTTATTATATATGCATGCCGTGCCCCCACCAAGTCGAGCAAAAAAGAAAAAAAAAGTCGGGCAAAACGCAACACTGCCGTACTTTTCTCGAAGCCATTCAGGCCATTTTCGACTCCCTATAACTTCGTACGAGGCACATTGAATATCCATACAAAAGTCGAGCGGTCACGCTTGATGAAGTCTACACTCCGACCTACATCTGTCCAATACCAGAACCTCGAAAACTTTCAACTCGAACTACATAATCGCTTCCAATGTCTGGACGAGTGCGAATCTCCGAACGATATGAACAACAGGTTCGTGGAAACTGTCCACGCGGTTGGGTCGAAATTTTTCAAGGCTCACCGCGTTAATAGACCTAAAAAACTTTCTGACCAGACTCTCGAGCTCATGGAGCGGAGAAAAGAGATGACGGTGCAGTCTGCAGCCGATTGGTCCAAACATAGGCAGCTAAATAGACAGATCTCCAGGTCTGTGCGTCGCGATATTCGCCGATTTAATACGTTCCGTATTAAAGAAGCGATAGAGCGGAATCGTGGCTCGAAAGTGTTGGCACAAGATCTGTCTATTGGGAAAAGCCAAATGACTAAGCTGAAGACCGATGACGGCACTGTCATTTCATCCCAAAGTGAGATCTTGGGAGAGGTCGAAAGGTTCTATGGACAGTTATACAAATCATCCCGAAATCCTGTTGTCGGCTTGGTCCAAGATCCCAGATCCAAGCTAACTCGGCACTATACCGAAGAAATCCCGGACATCAGCTTGTACGAGATCAGAATGGCTCTCAAACAACTACGTAACGGTAAGGCACCGGGAGATGACGGAATTACGGCAGAGCTTTTGAAGGCGGGCGGCAAGCCGGTATTAATAGCCCTTCAGAAGCTATTTAATTCCGTTATCCTCGGGGGCGACGTTCCAGAGTCGTGGACCAGGAGTGTGGTGGTGCTGTTCTTCAAGAAGGGTGACAAAGCTCTTTTAAAGAACTACAGACCCATCTCACTCCTGAGCCATGTTTATAAGTTGTTTTCGAGGGTCATTACCAATCGACTCACGCGCAAGCTCGATGACTTCCAGCCGCCCGAACAAGCCGGCTTCCGAAAAGGCTATAGCACCATAGACCATATCCTCACGCTTCGGCAGATTATACAAAAGACCGAGGAGTATAATCGGCCCCTGTGCTTAGCGTTTGTGGACTATGAGAAAGCCTTTGATTCAGTCGAAACTTGGGCGGTGCTGCAGTCCCTTCAGCGGTGCCAAATCGACCATCGCTATATCGAAGTGCTGAAGTGTTTGTATAGGAACGCCACAATGTCAGTCCGTATCCGGGATAAGAGTACGAAACCGATCCAGTTGCAGAAAGGCGTGAGACAGGGAGATGTCATCTCTCCGAAACTGTTCACCACTGCACTGGAAGATGTCTTCAAGCTCTTAGACTGCACTGGACTCGGCATCAACATTAACGGCGAATACATCACTCACCTTCGATTCGCAGACGATATCGTCGTTATGGCAGAATCCATGGAGGACCTTGGCACTATGCTCAATGATCTCAGCAGGGTATCCCAACTAGTGGGTCTACGAATGAACATGGACAAGACGAAAGTCATGTCAAATACCCATGTCATTCCTGTACCGGTCCTAGTTGGCAATGCGATTCTCGAAGTTGTCAATCACTATGTTTACCTAGGACAAACAGTCCAGTTAGGTAGATCCAATTTCGAGAAAGAGATCAGCCGACGAATCCAACTCGGTTGGGCAGCGTTCGGGAAACTTAAGAGGATCTTCTCGTCCAACATACCTCAGTGTCTGAAAACACAGGTCTACGACCAGTGTGTGTTACCAGTGATGACTTACGGCACGGAAACGTGGTCCCTAAATGTAGGCCTCATATCAAGGCTCAAAGTCGCTCAGCGTGCTATGGAACGGGCTATGCTCGGGATTTCTCTGCGAGATAGAATCCGGAATACAGAAATCCGCAGAAGAACGGGTGTAACCGACATAGCACGAAGAATTAGCACGCTGAAGTGGCAATGGGCAGGCCACATCGCTCGACGAACCGACAACCGCTGGGGAAGAAAGGTTCTCGAGTGGCGACCACGCATCGGACGACGCAGTGTAGGACGCCCCCCCACTAGGTGGACCGACGACCTAGTGAAAGTTGCTGGGCGTCGTTGGATGCAGGCGGCACAGGACCGCACATTGTGGCGCAATATGAGGGAGGCCTACGTCCAGCAGTGGACGGCAATAGGCTGAAATGATGATGATGATGAAATGATGATAACTTCGTTGTTAATAAAGCTAGAAGCTTGAACTTTTAGTAACCCAGCAGGCATTGTATACACATTGTGTATTTCAAATTACATTCAATTTGAACCAATAGTTTAAGAATTATAACTAGTCAAAATTTCGTAATTTTGTCACTCACTCGACTGACTGATCGATCATCAATATTAAAGTGGCACTTGTAGCAGACATAGAAGCTTCAAATTTAGAATACAACTAGTGTTTAGTATATAAATGAAGGAAAAATTATGAAACATTATAATTTTCATCCAGTTGCCGAGATACACTAACTGCATAAATAATTTTGTAAACTCATATAAATATATAGGATTACAAAGTTACATTTGCAGTTAATTAAATCGCACTATGTTTAGTACAATTTAATATAATATGTATTACATGTGAGGTGTGTTTTCATGCGATTGCCAAGTCATTCTGTTTATTTAAAACATAAATGATCTTTAATATTGATATAGTCACTATAAGAAGTTGTTAGGTTAGCTATTTAATAACTTAAGAAGAAAGGTTCCTTAAGCAGGGACTGAATGAGTATTATATGTATACTAGCAGACCCGGCCACGCGTTGGTTGCTGTGGCTAATGTTTTTGTTATATTACATTTTATTAAACTATTTAAGTGGAACTGTAGGAGAACATCTGTCATGGAGGTCGTCATATTTTTTTACAAATGGCATCTATGTAAAAAAGCAAGTTAAAATCGTATATGACACGTTTGTAGGTTTGACATAGTAGCGCCATCTATTAAAATCGTTTGGAGTTAACAGATAATTGTGAATGTCAAATAATAGGTAGTATATAGGTAATACAAATAATTTGCAATAAAATAATATTGAGACTATAAATTAAGATGTAAGCTATCCTATCTTTCAAGTTGGATCAAACTGCGCACGGTGTGCAAATTTGATTAAAATCGGCTAAGTAGTTTAGGAGTCCATCGCGGAGAAACAACGTGACACGTAATTTATACATATTAAGATTATATCCGTTAATGGTCTTTTTCGTTAGCCACGGGTGAAATAGGAGATGGTGAATCGTATTCTTCATCCGTCGTCATACGGAAAAGTTTAAATGAACTTTAACCTATAATATGTAATACTCGCGTAAACATTAGCAATTGTTTTTGTATTTCAATGTGTGAAGTACTACTAAGAAGTGGGATACGTAAAAGTCTTAAACTACATAACGAATAGGCAGATTCTGTAGATAATTCAAAATTAATAATAAAGTCCGGTTTAAATTTATAACAATTCCGAATTATAAGGTTCGCAATGTTGACCTTGTATCGTAGACTAATCGAATACTAATTACAGTTAAGAAAATTTGTAAATATTTATGGCTATTGAAATTATGTTTCATTGCTCGTAGACTACGTAGATAACAAGATACACAATGTAAAATAAAGTATTTTTCAAATTGTAGCATAATAGTAAAAATTAATTTAAAAATATTCAGATCTGTTACGACACCGTTACCTGAAAAAAACAATTATATTAACCTCACTTTTAGGAATCTCTGCAACATTTTCTTGAAATTACTATTACGAAATATATACGGTAACAAAAAGGTTCAACGGTAGTATGCCATAATTTGGGTTTAAACGCCCTTTTGGCCATTTAATTGCAATCTCTTCCATTCACGCATATGAGTAGGTTATTCAAATTAAAGTAATTTTCATATATTTAAGAAAATGTAATAATTATGTGGCATTTGATTTCTTTTAAAGTATCACTACATATTAAGATTTTTGTACTGCCAATTATATGAAATAAACGACGATTACTACACATTTATAACTAGCTTTTGCCTGCGACTTCGTCCGCGTAGAAATCATGTATGGCAGAAGCAATCACAGATAACTTTGTTGTGCGTTCAGGGTTCTACAGGCTCACTGTTGCACTGGATGATTTAATGCCAATCTGGTATATCAGAGAGGCGCTGTTATCAGGGGGTGCTTCTATACCTTAGGCGGCTGACTCCAGACTAATTTAAGTGGCGCAGTGGCCTCTACGTCAAGCGCGCATTGGCCCATATGTGAAGCGCGCAGAAGACTTTGTGCTAACACCTATGTTGTACTCCTCCCCGTTCAGTTCGAACTTGCGGGTGATTGTATGGTACATTAGCTGAGGCTGGACCCTCTACGGGTGGGCTTAATTTAAATAAGCGATACATTTGGCCACACTCGTTATCGAGGTGGTGATTCGATGAGTCACAATGCTCTATATAAAATGAATAATTTGCTGTTTCATAGACCCTGTTGCTATACACCTGTCGGCACAGCAATCACCATTGATTCGGTTCCACTCGGTCAAGGACCAGATGAAATATTTGGATTTAGTACTCGACGGGTGACGGTATTTCAGGAATTTTTATCAAATTACTACCCGGCTCGTGTGAATTCATCGCAAGCATCACTGCCGAAGCTGCCGATCACTTAGATCATAGTCGACAGGTCAGGAACTGGTATGAGGTCGCCAACTTCTGCTTGTAAAACACTATGACAATGCCGTATATCATATATGTCGGCGTTGCGCCAGGAATTTGGACGATGATAGTAAAATACTGAGTATGTAATCACTGTATTTATTAGGAGTTCTTGCCGGAGAAGTGAGTGAAGTAAAACTGTCCTCTATTCTAATCTTACAATGTTTTTATAACCTCCGCTTTACAATGAAACGGTCTAGTCTTAGTAACTACAATTACTTTTTATAACAAACCAATAAAACAATATTGTTAACTATCTGAATATAGCTAAATAATAATGATAAATATTCTAATGCATTTAACATAATTCCAAATAGTCAATTTTACACAATTTACATTAATGTAATTAAAGGAAATATTTTTCTCATATATTGTTCAACAGACGGCGCTCTAACTAGAAATAAATTACAATCTTTATTGTGTAAAAACAACTAAATATGGTTACAAATAATTACATTAATTCTAATAGATTTTAATTTGATCAATTATATAAATATTTAAATCAAAGATTTCTAGAAATACATTCAAAAAGTGTCTTAAATATCATAGCATGGTAAATAGCAGTGTTGTTACTACAAATAATTATTTAAATATTAGTTGCAAATATTTCAAACATGTTTATAACTATAATTGATAACACATACATCAACAATTTACAAATATTGCCGATAGAGGGCGATATGCGCCCATATATACTATCCGTTACACGTATGCCTCTACAATTACATCTTTATAAATACACACTTAGTAACATAACCTTAATAAGCACTTGTAATATCCAAACGTTATAGGTACTTCTTCCTTGCTTCTGTTGACTCTTCCATGTGTAACTACCGAATATCCTCAACTCCTTTGTGACCATCTATTTATAACCGTTGTTCGCTAGTAAACCACTCAAGCGTGAAGATACGCAGCTATAAATGTTGTCAGAGCATACTTTGTGTTGCCACCTTTCGATTAGCGATAACATGCTTGGCAGTTATCTTGCGTAACAACTCGACGGAGCGAGTCAGGAAGAGAATCTTCCAAGCTGACTCGTTCCACCGCTGTGGCGTCGGGTGGTGGCTAGCCCGAGTGCTTGCGCTTTACTATCTTTACGTGATAGAATCATACTTTCGACAATCGTCCATCTAATGTCGCGTGCCAGTCCATCGAAAGCGAGAGAGCAGGAAGCCCAACTTGCTGAGGGTGTTTGCCTATGGTGAGTTTTGGTGATGCCTTTAGTATAATCAAATCTCATTGCACGCATTCACACTCCCTTCATTTTCTTAACGGTAGGCAGCAACCTGGCAAAAGGCCATGAGTAGTATCACTTACCATGAGGTGTGATGTTTGCTCGTTTGCCAACAATAAAAAAACCAACCTAGTCAAAGACACGGATGGGTGAAACGGGGATTAGTCCTCCACCCATAGAGAGACTGAACGCGCGAGGTCGATACCACGACAATACAGTTTGCTGCCTGAGATCAAAAAGGGGTGTTCGAGTGACCCTGCACGATCTTCTTTTACTATTCATTTTACAAACTATGAATTTTGTGCTACACCCTTCTCTAAGGAACTTCACAAACATATAAGTGACGGATACAAATTACACCCAGTCTCAGAGCAATAATTTGTCAATCACACAATTGATTGTCCGGCGTTGGAATTGATCCCGTGACACTGGCATGGTAGGTTGGTATCTTAACCACTATGTTATCAGTGCAGTTAATTAATCATTGGCGTTATATGAATTTATTACTTGTGTAGAAATTTATTACTTGTAGAATGAAAAATATCAAAGCAGAATTCATTCCTTTACACACTTTGAAAAGAATATATCCTCCGAGGTTGGTTTTCAGAATAATGATTCTTTTATAATGAGTCATTTTGTATCGTTTTTTATTGAAGCAAGTTGTGCTCTAAGCTGTGTAAGTTACTATAGTTTTTTAACTATCCCACGGGAACTCTTAATTTTCCGTGATCAAAAGTATCCTTGCCGTGTGGTGACGGAGTAAGCATACAATTCACCACTCCCTATCTTGCCCGTGGATGTCGTAAGAGACGACTAAGGGATATAATATGCACATAACATCTGTGCAAGAGAAGGAAAAGTCGAAACACCATGTCTGACCAGCATGGTATAGTATGTCAAATTCCCTCCCATTATGGTGGAGGCCTGTGCCCAACAGTGAGACGTATGTGGGCTGCAATGATGATGATGATGATGAAAAGTATCCTAAATATTTTGTTTTTTTTTTTTTTTTTTATATCCTGCTTAACACAGCAATCTGTCGTGGACATTTAGCTGCTCCTTTGTCTGAACTTTGTCTGTGTATTATGTTTCTAACAGCAGTAAGGAATAGTCCAATGACTACTCTCACTATTGTTTATTGAATCGGTTTATAAGATTCGGAACGCTGTTCCTCCTCAGTCTTGTGTAATGAATACTTCCCGAACCAGTTAATTTGGCAGCTAGCTGATTGACATGTTTTGTTAGTTTATGTTGGTAGTTTTGGCTACGAGCAGTAATTTCTTCTTTAACAGTGTTAAGCCTCAGATCATGTAATATATATTTATTGTGGATGCATTTTGGGATGTTGAACATGGATCTAATAGTTTTATTCTGAAACCTTTCCAGGATTTTTATGTTGCTATTACTTGCTGTTCCCCAGAGCTCTATCCCGTATGTCCAAACCGGCTTCAATATAGTTTTGTAGATCGCCATTTTGCTTTCGTTGTTTAACTGAGATTTTTTACCAGTCAGCCAGTACATGGATCTGAGTTTTGTATCTAAGGCTTTTCTCTTGCACCAGATATGTTTCTGCCAGGTCAGCCTTCTATCTAGATGCATTCCTAGGTATTTCGCTGCGACGTCATGTGGAATTTGTTCTCCGTTCAGTGTGATTGGGGGACAGTCACCTTTTCTTAAGGTGAAAGTGACGTGAGTTGATTTGCTTTGGTTAACCTTTATTCTCCATGTCTTTAACCATTTTTCGATCTTGCAAATGTGTTTCTGCAAGTTTTCTGATGCGATTTCTGGGTTGGCGTTTACTGACGTAATTGCAGTGTCATCGGCGTACGTGGCGATAAGGGTGTTATCGTCACCAGGCACGTCAGTAGTGAAAATGAGATATAATACGGGGCCTAGAATGCTCCCCTGGGACACCCCTGATTTGATTTCAAATAGGTCCGACGTAACGTTGTTAAGTTTAACTTCAAAGCATCTTTTGTCTAAGTAGCTTTTCATTATAAAGAAGAAGCAGTGAGGCAAGTATTTCTTGATCTTGAACAGAAGACCGTCGTGCCAGACTCTCTCAAAAGCCTGACTTATGTCCAAGAAGACAGCCGAGCAGTATTTTTTGTTTTCCAACGTGTAGCTGATGGTATTTGTCAATCTGTGGACCTGCTCAATGGTTCCATGCTTTTGCCTGAATCCAAACTGGTGCCCAGGAAGAATAGTGTCCAAGTGAGGTCGCATTCTATTGAGAATGACTTTTTCGAACAGTTTGCCAACAAGAGGGAGGAGACTAATTGGTCTGTAAGATGACATGTCTTCCGGTTGTTTTCCTATCTTGAGAATCATGACTACTTGTGCAAATTTCCACTGGCATGGATAGTAGGAGAGTCTCAGGCATGCATTGAAAAGAATCACTCAGAACATTATGCCTTTTTTCGGAAGGTTGGTTAGCAGTACTGAATATATTAGATCATATCCCGGTGCTTTATTGGATGGTAGAGATTTTATCTCTCGATATATTTCCTTGGGACTGACAGCCTTTAATGGGAAAACTAGCTGATTTGGTGAATGTAGGTAATTTGTTATTTCATCGTCCTTATCGGGATCAGTACTAGGCAGGGGTGTGAAGACCTTTTCTAAATGTTTCGCAAATGCTGTTGCTTTTTCGATATCAGTTCTAGCCCAGCCCCTGTCTTGTTTTCTTAGTGGTGGGATGTGGTCCTTTGGTCTCTTGAGGTTCTTGGTTGCGCGCCATAATGAATAATTAGTATCCTTGTGTGCAGTAAGATGAGATAGGTAACTTTGCACACATCGATTTTCATGCTCTTTTATCATGTCTTTCAGTTCTTTTGTTGTTCTGTTTAATTTAGTTTTGTCGATAGGATATCTAGTTCTATGCCATTCCCTTCTTAGTTTGCGGCGTTCACTGACTTTTTCGATTATATTATTTGGGTATTTCTTTTGATTGTTCTTTGCTTTCACGTTTTTAGGAGTAGAGACAGTAGCAGCCAAGTGGATGATACTGTTAAATTTTTCGACACCGATTTCAATGTCATTGTTTGTTTTCAGTCTAATATTTAGGTTTATGTTATCAAGTATGATTTCTCTATATTGGTCCCAGTTTTTTTTTTTGCTGTAGATATTGTGGCGTGGCTCAAGGGGGACAATTTGTTTGTATATATTTAAGATGACCGGAGTGTGGTCTGATGACAGGTCTTCACATTTTTCGATCTTTAAATAGTCACGTCCGAGATTCTTTGTTACATAAAAATCTAAGAGATCCGGTATTTTGTTGTGATCCGTGGGCCAGTAAGTTGGCTCTCCATGTGAGATACATTCTAGATTGAGATCTAGTGTGGCTTTATGTGGCTGTCTGCCCCTTGGATTGATCAGTCTTGAACCCCAGAATGAATGTTTGGAGTTCCAGTCTCCTCCACAGACAAATACTGAGCCTAGTGTGTTAAAGAATAACTTGAATTCGTCCGCCCCAATTTTGTATCGTGGCGGGCAATAGATTGCAGTGAGTGTTGTCACAGTGTTCTTGTGCTGTATTTTTATCGATGTTGCCTGGATTTTTTCCATTTTGTATGGCTTTAAAGGATAATGCTTAATGTTATTTTTGAGGATGACCGCCGTCCCACCGTGAGAGTTGCCAGAGGGATGGTCAGTCCTGTAAATTGTATAATTATGCAATTTGACATGTGATCTAGGCGTGAGTCTTGTTTCAGATATCAGGGCAATATCGATTTTTTCAGTATTCATGAATAGCTCGAGTTCTTTCCGTCTGTCGGTCAGCCCATTGGCGTTCCAGGTAATAATACGGATGTTTAGTCCCTCCGTGCCATCAGTCGTGTGATTAGTTTGATCATTTGATCAATCATGCTGTCCATCATATCTTTCATGATTGCTTGGAATCTATCGAACATTGAGTCTAAAAGCTTTGTTATATTCTGTTGGCTCGTATCCATTGCTGGGTCGTGAGATAGTGTAGTAGGATGGTCGCGTTTGTTTTTCAGTACATCAGCATAGCTGGAACCTGAATAGTGCTTTGGTGTAACATTTTCAGTAATGCTCGGTTTCGGGTGTGTGGTAACGTCGATTTGCTTTGGTTGTTGGGAGGCCGGTTTTAGTTTGAGAATTTTTTCTTTGTACTGCTTATATTTCATGCATCCTTTATAACTGGCCGGGTGTTTGCCGGCCTTGACAATTTGCGCATTCTGCTTCTGTTTCCGGGGGTTTGGTGCATGAATTAGTTGGATGATCATTTCCACATTTGACACATCGGAAAGGTCTAAAGCCTTGGTTTTTGGAGTGCCCAAATCTTTGACATCTCTTGCACTGCAATACTTCTTTTTTCTTGTAGGGTGCTTCAATTGTAACTTTGACGTGGTTGATGTATTTTATGTTAAATATATCTTTATTATCGGCTCCCGGCTCTAAGTCTATGAAATAGAGAGGTAGTTTTTCTTTTGTTGTCCTATGCAACACGTTGACTATTTGACGTATCTCGTGTCCTTTGGATTCTAGTTCTTCTTTGATTATCGCCGTATTTTCTGAAGCATGCAATCCTCTGACCACTACTCTGTATGCCCTTTCACTCTTGAGTTTGTAAGTGTAGTGGTTGATATTGTTATCGATTAGACTGTTTCTTATTATTTTATAAGTTTCTATGTCGATAGGCATTAGCTTAATTATATGTCCTGATCTCAGCGTAGTCATGGTCAACCTGTTTATGTCCACAACTTTGGTTAAGAGTTCTCTAAGAGGCGTTATATTAACTATACCAGTCACAAAAATTGGTTCCGGTTTAGGTACATATTCTTTGTTTTCGTTTACAGTTACAGGATTTTCATCATTGAGTATGTCAAATTTGTTCTGAACAGGAACATTATAATTGACTCGTTTTGCGGTTGTCTGTTTATTTTGACTTTCTGTTGGGCTGACATGTCTTTTACGTTTCCTGTTTGGTTCTTCGTCTCGCTGCCATTCATTATTTGGCTGATTATCTTTTTGTTGTTGTGGAATGTCCTTTTGACTTGTCAATATGTCTGTATCTATGTTCAATACCTTTTGTGTTTGTCTTGATAGTAATTTATTTACGCTACGTAATTCTACATCATCATACTACGTATCACTGCTTGGGCAGCCACTAAAGGACAGGGACCTTGGTCTGGTTTCAAATAATCCTTTGTGAAAAAGTTGTTGTGTATAGGTTTTCTTGGTTTTGTTTTCATTTTTCTCCATTTTGTTCCCACGAGTGTGGACGATAGGGTGGTCACTCACAGGGTGACGCCATTCCTGTGAGAAGGCTAAGTACAATGGTGTTCGCCAGGTTCACCAAGGTTGGCGCTAGGAACTGAAACCCTCAGCCATGCATCCTCTTGGCGCGTTCTCCACCGTAGGATTGGGGTAAGTTTTTATTGAGGCTTTCTACCTCGCGACACAGGCGGTGAAGCCAATGTCCCCGATTCCACAGATACTATAGAGTAGCGGGTGATAGAGATCATTTCCTACCTCCATCTGTTTGATCTTAATCGGGCTAATTAACCGCCGCCCGAGACTCGGCGATGACCTTTTACGACTGGTTGGGTCTAGACTCAATCAACCCTCCTTCTTTTGCATACGGGCTTGGGACCGTCAACGGCGAAGTTAAAATCCTAAATATTGACCAGAGATGTAAGGACCACCATGCAAAATTTCATTTAAATCGGTCGAATAGCTTTGAAACCCGTTAAATTTAAGGGCTACCTTACGAACAGACAGACAGAGAAATAAAAAAAATTTAAATATTAAGGGTGGTATCTAAACACATGGAAGAATAAAAAACTTCTATTCGATAATCGCAGCGAAATTTTTAATAATCGAAACGACGTCTGCCTGCTTTCGGGTTGCCCACATATAAACTACGTACGCCCCGCCCCCCTACTTTAAACTCTGAGTAGGATATCGCCAATAATAATTATTACGAACTAATAGCATAGAGCCAATAGGGCCGTGTGGCGACGGTTTGAGAATACATGTGTCGCCACCCCTTACTTGCCCGTGGGAGTCGTAAAAATTGGCTGAGGGTTCACCAGGAGAGTGGGCAGCAGCTCTCTCCTGGGAAACGTAAAACATCCATACTGCGATCGCCAACCCGCCTGCCAAGCGTGGCGATTACGGCAATATCCCCTTTTTAAAAATGGCGTACAACAAAAAAATGGCCCCCAGTCACGGCGGCTCCGGTACCCTACGGGCTCATTTTGGTGGCGGGCCCAGTAGTGGTGGAGCGGGGGGTGCGAGGAATCTCCGGCAGCGATCCGGCTACCAACAAAAACGACCCTTGGCCCTGGTAACACACAACATTCGGACACTCAGGACTGACAAGAGGGTCATCGAGCTGGAAGAGGAATTGAGCAAAATCCGCTGGGACATTGTAGGATTATCAGAAGTGCGAAGAGAGGGCGAGGGCACAATAATCCTCCAGTCTGGAAACTTGCTCTTCTACCGGGAGGGCGATCACCCGTCCCAAGGTGGTATAGGGTTTATCGTTCGTAAGTCTCTCATAGACAACGTGGAGAGGATCGAGAGTGTGTCGACAAGGATAGCGTACCTTATACTCAGAATTACCAAGAGGTATTCGCTGAAGGTTATACAGGTATACGCACCGACTTCGACATACTCCGACGACGAGGTGGAGGCATTTTACGAGGACATCTCGAAAGCCATACACGCGTCCAAAACCCACTTCACGGTGGTTATGGGAGACTTTAACGCGAAACTAGGCAAAGGGAGTGATGATGAGTTGAGAGTGGGGAAACATGGATATGGACAGAGAAACCAGAGGGGCCAGAAACTGGCTGATTTTCTGGAGAAGGAAAGCCTCTTTATGATGAATTCCTTCTTCAGGAAGCAGCCACAAAGGAAATGGACCTGGATTAGCCCCGATGGTTCAACAAAAAACGAGATAGACTTCATCTTGTCAGACAAACGACAGATATTCAATGATGTCTCAGTGATCAGCAGAATTAAAACTGGGAGCGATCACCGGATGGTACGAGGCACATTGAATATCCATACAAAAGTCGAGCGGTCACGCTTGATGAAGTCTACACTCCGACCTACATCTGTCCAATACCAGAACCTCGAAAACTTTCAACTCGAACTACATAATCGCTTCCAATGTCTGGACGAGTGCAAATCTCCGAACGATATGAACAACAGGTTCGTGGAAACTGTCCACGCGGTTGGGTCGAAATTTTTCAAGGCTCACTGCGTTAATAGACCTAAAAAACTTTCTGACCAGACACTCGAGCTCATGGAGCGGAGAAAAGAGATGACGGTGCAGTCTGCAGCCGATTGGTCCAAACATAGGCAGCTAAATAGACAGATCTCCAGGTCTGTGCGTCGCGATATTCGCCGATTTAATACGTTCCGTATTAAAGAAGCGATAGAGCGGAATCGTGGCTCGAAAGTGTTCGCACAAGATCTGTCTATTGGGAAAAGCCAAATGACTAAGCTGAAGACCGACGACGGCACTATCATTTCATCCCAAAGTGAGATCTTGGGAGAGGTCGAAAGGTTCTATGGACAGTTATACAAATCATCCCGAAATCCTGTTGTCGGCTTGGTCCAAGATCCCAGATCCAAGCTAACTCGGCACTATACCGAAGAAATCCCGGACATCAGCTTGTACGAGATCAGAATGGCTCTCAAACAACTACGTAACGGTAAGGCACCGGGAGATGACGGAATTACGGCAGAGCTTTTGAAGGCGGGCGGCAAGCCGGTATTAATAGCCCTTCAGAAGCTATTTAATTCCGTTATCCTCGGGGGCGACGTTCCAGAGTCGTGGACCAGGAGTGTGGTGGTGCTGTTCTTCAAGAAGGGTGACAAAGCTCTTTTAAAGAACTACAGACCCATCTCACTCCTGAGCCATGTTTATAAGTTGTTTTCGAGGGTCATTACCAATCGACTCACGCGCAAGCTCGATGACTTCCAGCCGCCCGAACAAGCCGGCTTCCGAAAAGGCTATAGCACCATAGACCATATCCTCACGCTTCGGCAGATTATACAAAAGACCGAGGAGTATAATCGGCCCCTGTGCTTAGCGTTTGTGGACTATGAGAAAGCCTTTGATTCAGTCGAAACTTGGGCGGTGCTGCAGTCCCTTCAGCGGTGCCAAATCGACCATCGCTATATCGAAGTGCTGAAGTGTTTGTATAGGAACGCCACAATGTCAGTCCGTATCCGGGATAAGAGTACGAAACCGATCCAGTTGCAGAAAGGCGTGAGACAGGGAGATGTCATCTCTCCGAAACTGTTCACCACTGCACTGGAAGATGTCTTCAAGCTCTTAGACTGGACTGGACTCGGCATCAACATTAACGGCGAATACATCACTCACCTTCGATTCGCAGACGATATCGTCGTTATGGCAGAATCCATGGAGGACCTTGGCACTATGCTCAATGATCTCAGCAGGGTATCCCAACTAGTGGGTCTACGAATGAACATGGACAAGACGAAAGTCATGTCAAATACCCATGTCATTCCTGTACCGGTCCTAGTCGGCAATGCGATTCTCGAAGTTGTCAATCACTATGTTTACCTAGGACAAACAGTCCAGTTAGGTAGATCCAATTTCGAGAAAGAGATCAGCCGACGAATCCAACTCGGTTGGGCAGCGTTCGGGAAACTTAAGAGGATCTTCTCGTCCAACATACCTCAGTGTCTGAAAACACAGGTCTACGACCAGTGTGTGTTACCAGTGATGACTTACGGCACGGAAACGTGGCCCCTAAATGTAGGCCTCATATCAAGGCTCAAAGTCGCTCAGCGTGCTATGGAACGGGCTATGCTCGGGATTTCTCTGCGAGATAGAATCCGGAATACAGAAATCCGCAGAAGAACGGGTGTAACCGACATAGCACGAAGAATTAGCACGCTGAAGTGGCAATGGGCAGGCCACATCGCTCGACGAACCGACAACCGCTGGGGAAGAAAGGTTCTCGAGTGGCGACCACGCATCGGACGACGCAGTGTAGGACGCCCCCCCACTAGGTGGACCGACGACCTAGTGAAAGTAGCTGGGCGTCGTTGGATGCAGGCGGCACAGGACCGCACATTGTGGCGCAATATGAGGGAGGCCTACGTCCAGCAGTGGACGGCAATAGGCTGAAATGATGATGAAATGATGAATAGCATAGATACAAAATTTCATTGAAATAATGTAAATACGAAAAACTTTTATACCTACTATATTTGCATCCCTCTTTTACTCCCTTGGAGATTGAATTGACAAAAAGGGATATCGACAATAATCGTTATTACGAACTTGTAACCCAAATACAACATTTCATGGAAATATTTTAAAAAATCAGATAACTTTCGTACTAACTTTGGACCTCCCTTTTAATCCCATAAATAATGATTTTCGAAAAAATATTTTACACCTATTTCATGATGTTCAATGAAGATCCTTCGTACTGAATTCCATTTGAATAACTTCAAAAACGGCAAAGTTTCATACAAATTTTGTACCCCCGTTTGACCCCCTTAGGGGGTGAATTTTCCAAAATCCTTTCTTAGTGCTCCCCTACGTTATAAAGGGAACCCCTATGCAAAATTTCAAGTTTCTAACTCTTATAGTTTAGGCCTTGAGTTGATATGTCAGTTAGCTTCTCCTTTTATATATATAGAAGATATATGCAAAAAGATTTTTGCTTAATTTGACAAAGATTACAAGAAATCACCTCTCTTAAAAAAAAAGTAAATTATAACAGTGACCAACTTCGGAGAACGACAAAACTCCTGGCACGTTATTTAAAAAAAATATCCGTTTTTTTAGAGGCGGTTGGTGGTCACACCCCATTCAAATCGTCTTGAATGGAAGGGTAGCTTGTGGCTCTACAACCTGCCGTAATTACTATATCTATAATCTGTTTTTTTTTTTTTTGTTCTGTCAAGGAGTGTTAGCCTCAGATCGCTGTTACACCCTTACGCGGACTAGTAGTGAGCGCTGAGGGCTCTCAACCCAAAAAATTTAAGCAACGGGGCCCAAGGGCACCCCCTGTGGGGTACGAATCTCGGCTCGGGGCGTTGCTGAGGGCAATGTGGGAGGTCCCACTTTAGATTTATTTATTTTTGCGCGGCACGGTTTCGCACCTCGACGGCGAGGACGGAACCGTGGTCTTTTCTTTGTTGCGGCTTCGCGGGCCGTGTATGCTGTATTCTGAGCTATCGTGATCTCGTCGTCGGGCTCGTCGAGAGAAAGTCTCGGTCGAGTGACCTTCGAGATGCGGGACGGGATATAGTTGGTCGCAGCGACCACTAAGGGGTTGGGGTGTGTTGTGGCAGAATCAAAATATCTACGGGCACACTGTTTCATATATTGCCTGATGGTCGGCAAGTGCAAGTCGATGTGGAGATCGGCATTGCGTATGAACCACGGTGCGCCCGTAGCCTTACGCATGAACCTATTCTGAAGTGTTTGTAGCCTATGGATCCTGTGTGGCCTAACGTGAGCGAATACTACACTGGCATACAACATGATGGGGCGTATGCAGGCAGTGTAAAGACGGATTTTGCATTTGAGCGACAGCTTACTCTTTGGGTTGAGTAAGTTGTGTAAACGACCCATAACGAACGCTGCACGCGAGCGCACAGCGGTTATGTGTCGAGCGAAGCTGATCTATAATCTGTAGGGTACATAGTATTTTTAACACGCTTATTTTAACTTAATTGGTATTGAAAATCTTCAAACATGATTTTCACCACGTCGTAATATATAATTTTACATTTCTCAAGGACCGAAGACAATAAAATAAATTAAATAGTCTGTCTCATAATTGTTGCAGGATTGTCGATTTTTTTTGTATAACATTTTGGCGTGACTCGTTCAATGTCCCTATCCTTATTTTGTGCATCGTATTTTTAGTTTGGTTTTCTATAAAAACGTTTTTCAAAACTATCTACATATTTTATTAAGAGGGGCATTAGTATGATGTGTATTAGTTTTCAGTACCCTATTCGTCGACAATTGCTAAATATATTTTTAGGATAGAATAAACTAATACCGGGACCACTGATAACAAGTAACCCTGCTCCGGTGGTCGGCCCAACGACGAAGGCGACGTACATCGTGGGTGGGTTGCGGGTGTGCGTGCTTACGCCCCTCTGTCGCCCAGGACGGAGTGGTGCGAGGAGCGCACTGACCGCAACCCACCCCCAAAAAAAAAAGGATAGAATAAACTGTAAGACCTTTCAATTCTTATCACGTGGCTGAAGGCGGGCTGATAGTATCAAATATAAATTAACACAAATGCAAATACCGTTTATCCTAATTATTCAGGACTGTGCCGTGACTTCTCATAATTAGAATATTAAAGGAGTCTTAAATCCTTGTTTATATATTTGTTTTGTGTTTGTTTAAATTGGTGTGAAAAAAATATAAAAAAATGATGTTATTAATATTTATATTATATATTGATGAACATCAAGTATTTATCATCATGTATTTACTCCTTACCAAAGATATTGTCTGTGTAAAAATAAATAATTGTGGGGCTGTTTTTGGGGACTGCCGATAGAAGTGAAAGTAAATTTGTCGTCAAACTTTAAAATTATTATTTATGATTTATAAAGAACTGGTAATGACTAATTCAAAATTTAATCCTTGATTATAAACACTTCTTTATATACCAAAAATAATTCGAAAATAATAATCTAAATTAATAGATTAATATTTATTAGAAAACGTGTAGTGAAATATTTTCAACAAAAGTTAAACATTTCAAATTTAGCGCTTGGTGTTTGTGGATTGGAAAGCAAAAAGCAGGCGCGCATACGCTACACGCACATTTGCGCAAGCACCCTATGCCGTCATTTTTTTTTTTTGTGGTGGGCTGCGGTCGGCGCGCCTCCTCACCCCTCCGTCCGGGGCGACAGAGGGGCTTAAGCACGCAACACCCGCAACCCACCCGAACACCACGTCGCCTTCGTCGTTGGGGCGACCACTGGAGCAGGGTTACTTGTCATCAGTGGTCGGCCCGACGGAATACCCCCTACCCGGGGTACCCTCCCATCGACCGACGTCACCCCCTCAGGGAGGACGTCGGTCTTTCCTCACGTGGTCGGCCTCTCGGCGGGTGACGGACTAACTCCCCGGTCACGTTACCTGTGGCCTCAGTTAGGGCGGCATGGCACGCAGGTAGTCGCGCCTGCGCCGCCCCAGTCGCCGGCAGCGGGTGGCATCATCGAGGCTGTGCTCCTCGCGCTCGCGACCCGCCGCCTCCTTCTGCGAGATAACTGCCTCGCAGAAGGCTGCGACCGCGTCCCAATTCCTGATGCTGCCGAGCATCTCCCTAGCGATGGTCGGCAGCGTCAGGTCGGCACCGATGATTGCGACGAGTTCACGACGCGGCTCTGCCCAAGCGGCACGGACCTCGAGCGTATGCTGCGCCGTGTCCTCGTCGCAATCGCAGTGGTGGCAGGACAGAGTTCTCTCCCTCCTAGCGACCCTGTACAGGTACTTGCCGAAGCATTCATGCCCCGTCAAGACCTGTACGAGTCGGAAGGAGAGCACCCCGTGCCGCCTTTCCAACCACTGCATTAGCACCGGCCGGAAGGCCTCCACGGTCCAAACACCGTATCGAGGCCTCTTCAGCCAGTCTGCCCAACGGGCAATGACGTCTCGGCGGGCGTCGATGCGCCACCTTACGCCATCTTACGAATTTTCGATCAGGTCACGTGTCCTGACGCAATTTTAACATTTTTATCCATCCCAAAAAGTGCACAACGCCGTTAAAAAAGTTTCCACTTCAATAAAACATTATTATTGTTATTGCACTTTACCCCTTATATTTTATTACACTATTAAAGCTTGTAGTCCGTTAGGAGTATATGGTCCGTAAATAGATATTAATTAGCTTCGGGTCCTTATATAATTCAGTCTCAACTAGGTAATGTCAAGATTAATCGGTGGCAACTGTTGTCCAAAATGTCGTTACTAACACCCTGTGATATATCTCGGCTGTTTAATAAGTGAAAATTAAGTTGCGTCCTAAACCGCTGTCCCAAGGACTAAACTATTTATTTCAAGGAAGAAATTACCAAGGAATTTTATTTCTAACTAGTCGAGCGGCTGAGACTTTCATCTCATCATCATCGCAACCCATACACGTCCCACTGTTGGGCAAGAGCCTCCGCCATTATGGGAGGGAAATTGACCTACTATACCACGCTGGTCAGATGTATGGGCATAGGGTTTTGTTTGGAGTTTTCCTTCTCTTGCATAGACGTTATAAGCATATTATATTTCTTAGTCGTCTTATACGTCACCCACGAGCAAGAGAGAAGGGGGGGGGGGGGGGGAGGTTAATTGTATTCTTACTCAGTCACTACACGGATTGAGTTTATTAATTAGCTATGTATTTATTATTTTAAAATTTCCATGCTATAAGTTAGACGTCTGGCAATATAACTTCAACTTCTTATTATGGCTTCAGTGGCGTAGGGTTGCCACAAATTTGCCAATGTCGAGCTAAATTAAGTGAAAAGTTAGACACCTAAGTTGATCTGTATTCGAAGATGATCGGTAGTCTGGCAATACATAACATTGGAGAAAATACAGCATTCAAATGTGATTGTAATTAACATTTTCAGCACTTTGTTAGACGGTTTAGGAGAGAATTTATTTTCACGTTTTGCTTCAAGCAGTAGCACTAATGATAGTTGCTTGCGTCCAATAAGCGATTCTTACGATAACCATTAGAAAAAAAGGTCGCATTAAATTATTTCCTTAAACCATCATACCACACGAACCAACGATGCATCATGATTCATTAGCATCATTCAGCCTTTCGCCCTCTACTTTTGGACGTAGAGGACCCTAATATTTTACCACAAAGTGTCGCCATGTGGCACCCGCCAACAACGCCTCCAAGCAACTTTCACCTAGTCGTCGGTCCACCTAATGGGCGGACGTCTTACACTGAGTCGTCGGACACGTGGTGGACAGGTTTGCCAGAACCTTTCTTTCCTAGTGGTTGTCTGTTCGCCAAACGATGTCTCCTGCCCATTGCCACTTCAGGGTGCTAATTCTTCGTACTATGTCAGTTACACCCGTTCTTCTATGAATTGCCGTATTTCGATCCGCTCCATAACACGCTGTACGACTTTGAGCTAATTTATGAAGTCTACTAAGTATAGCACAGTCAGCACTCATAACACACTCTATTCGTAGACCTGTGCCTTCAGACATTGAAGTATATTGAATAAGAAGATCCTCTTAAGTTTATCAAACGCTGCCCAATAGAGTTAGATTTATCGGTTGATCTCTTACATACGCTACATTAGATCGACAAGAAATCTACTACTTCTCAACAATCATATTAAATATATGTATAAATGAAACAATGTTACTAAATATTAAAAAAGTTAAAATTAAAAAAAATATATATACCGAATCTAGATAATAACGTAATGTAGAGGTTTCTAAAAGAAAACGAAATCGATCACAATGTGAATTTTTCGTGTTACAATTTTGTATTACAGCAAACCACACAAATAACTTTAATAAAATTGGAAAATAACGCAAGTTGTATATAAACTCATTTGCAAAAAAAATGGGCGGTTTTGATTTTCATTCATATTTAAAAAGATACAATACCAAAAAGGTTTCAATCGTTTGTACACGTTACTGGCCGGTTTTAAAAATGCTGTGGTATTTAAAAAAGTACGTTCTAAATTCAATTTTTCATTTGATGTTCATTTTTACAGAAAACCCCTTTTTATCCTACATTTTTGGCGCGAAGTTCCAGAAGTTAACATCGACTTTCATAACTTTTATTCAATTTTTATCGATTAATTTCATATCCTTGACTGTCAAAGCTTTATTTAATGCTGTTTGGCTGTATCAAAAATGGTAGATAAAGTGGTAAAAGCTACCAAAATTATCGCGCTGCTTGAAGAGGGTTGCAGCCAATGTTTCGTGGCTAGGAGGCTAAATGTTAGTCGCTCGACAGTCCAAAGGACCTGGCAGCGATATCAGGAGACTGGTTCCGTCGAGAGAAGGCCTGGTTCTGGAAGAAAACCATGTACCCAACCACGGGATGATCGTTTTCTTGTGAGTCGCGCATTGAGAAATCGCAAATCTTCGTATGTGGATCTTAAGAACAACCTCCAAGAAGTAAGAAATGTGCATATTAGTCTATGGACGGTCAGGAGGAGGCTTCTCGCTGCCAATATACGCAGTCACCGCCCGGCCCGCGGCCCCAAATTACTCCGTGAGCACAGAGTTCACAGGCTTAGGTTCGCTAGAAATTGTGAATCATGGACTCAAGACGATTGGAATAGGGTTTTGTTCTCTGATGAAGCCAGGATATCTCTGTTCGGTGAAGATCGACGTCGGCGAGTGCTAAGAAGACAAGGAGAACGCTTTGCAGAGGCATGTTTCGAAGAAATCACACCTTATGGTGGGGGCTCTGTTATGTTTTGGGCAGGAATAAATTCAATGGATCGTACAGAGTTAGTCTTCATTGAAAACGGCTCACTGACTGGGCATCGATACATAACGGAAGTTCTAATTTCTCATGCACAACCCGCATTGGCCGCTCTAGGTGAAGACTCGATTTTTATGGACAACAATGCTCGCGCCCACCGATCCCGCGATGTTAATGCGTATGTGCAAGAGGTCGGCATTCGTCGTTTGGATTGGCCAGCTCGAAGTCCCGACCTCAATCCCATAGAGCATGTCTGGGACGTTCTGAAACGGCGTGTGTGATCAGTACACCCGGCTCCGCAGACCATCAGAGAGCTGAAGAATGTGATTACTGCGGAGTGGGAACGTATTCCGCAAGCAAGTATCCGGGATATACTCGCTAGCATGCCCAGACGAATTCAAGCTGTGATTTTAGCTAGAGGGGGTCACACTCGATACTAAACATTTATCTGCTTTTACTTTATTAAAGAAAAACAAACAAAAAAACTTTTTTATTTTTACTTCATGAGCATATGCACTACTAGCGAATATACACTACTAGCGAGGTTTAGCATTATTTCCCATAAATTGTATCTAAATTTTATGAAATACTGATGAAAACGATTATTTTCTTATTAATTTAGCAAATTGTGTGGATAAAACTACCTATAATTATCAAACAAAGAAATATTAACATTTGAAATGGTTCATTGCTTAGGTGCCCGTTTTTTTTGCAAATGAGTTTATATTGCCGCATTAGTTTGTTATCGAACAATTTCAAAAGTAATCGTGCTATATGAGTCGAAAAAATAAATAAAAAGAGAAAGTTCATGTTTTATTACTTCTAAGATGTAATATTGAAGAAAAACAAGTCGCATATAATGACACTTTATAAATTGGCAATTGTAATTCGGCAATAACTGACAAGATTATTGGAACTAAAGTATCCAGACGATGGTACTTTGCTCGTCATTTTAAGTTTATTTTATTTTGTCAAAATATATATTTTATTTTGTCAGAATATACAGTACTAAAGTACTCTCTTTGAACAAATAGTTTTATTTTCGGTGTGGTATCAGAGTAAGAATATCCTTAAGAAGATCCTTACATATGAAATTAGCGTTTTGTCGTACTGACCACTTTGATCTGAAATATCTCCTCTTTGGTTAAAAATTCCAAATTCAATTTTATAAATTCATTTAGCTAGTAGATTCAAGTTTTGAAAACAGTCATTCATTTGTTTTCCCTCATTATTTTTTTCTTTGGCGTCGCTTATTATCGCACAATGGAAAACATAAAATAAAGCAAAGCACTTCAGAGATAGCTGCAGGCTTCGAGGTAAGTGACAAAATTGTATTAATCCACTTGAAGCATATCGGGAAAGTAAAAAAACTTTAACGATGGGTACCTCACGAATTGAGTGAATCGTAATTACAAACACGCCTCGACTGCTGTGTTACTTTACTCAACCGACAAAATAATGAAGGGATTTTAAATCGAATTATTACTTGTGATGAAAAGTGGATATTGTACGATAATCGGCAGCGCTCGTCGCAATGGCTGAACCCTGGACACCTAGCCAAATCCTACCCTAAACGAAAATTGACTCGGAAAACGTTACTTGTGAGTGTTTGGTGGACTAGCGCTGGTGTCGTTCACTACAGATTTCTAAAATCTGGCCAAACGATTACGGCAGGTATTTATTGTCAGTAACTGCTAACCATGAACGAAGAACTAGCCGCTAAACAACCGAGATTGGTCAATCGCTCTAGGCCACTGCTGCTTCACGACAACACAAGACCAGTGTGTGGTCCGGTATGTGGCACAACAAACAACTACTAAGTTAGATGAGCTGCAATTGGAATGTCTGCGAGATACACTGTGCTTCCCGGATTTTGCTCTAACAGATTGCCATTTTGCCGGCATTTGGACAACTTCTTACAACGAAAAAAATTCAAAAACTGCCTTCAAAGAGTTTATTGATTCTCCTCCCCCATGGTTTTTTAGTAAAGGGATCAATAAACTACTTATGAGATGGAGAAAGTGCATAAATAACAACGGTGCATACTTTGATTAACTAAATATAATTTACAAAAAATAAATCACTTTAAATTCCACCCGTACAAAACGTACAAAATTTCATATGTAAGGACCTAATAATTCACCAGCCCCTTTCTTGCCCGTGGATATTAGGGACGACTAAGTAACGCAAGCAGATAGCAACGTAAGAGAACGAAAACTTGAGATTAAACCCTATACCAACTCGTCCTAAAAACGTGGTATAGTAGGTAGCTTTTCAATGTCGAAAAGACGTGAGCCCAGCGGTGGGACGTATATGCGCTTAGATAATAATGAGCAGCTTCACTGGTATGGATTATTTACTTCATAATAATTATTCTAATCCATTCATATTATATCATGATTTTAGAAATATTAAAAATTTTAATAATATCTGAATGGTGATTCTTATTATGTAATAAGAATACAGATTACCACCTGCAATCTTGCCCGTGGGTATCGCAAAAGACGACTTAGGGATATAATATGCATATATAGGTCTATCCAAAAGAAGAAAAACTTAAATTAAAACCCTATATCAACATCTAACCAGCGTGGTAATAGGTCAATTTTTCACCTCTTGTGAAGGAGGCCTTTACGTATATAACCGTTATGTATATAACTTTTATACATAAACAGGCTGTTCACACTAACATTTTTGGATTCCAACTAGTAATGCAAAAGTTTAGCGTTCAAATAAACAAACAAAAAAACATCAGCTTTATAATACTAAGACAGTTTAGATAAGTTTGAAAGCAAAACTTTAACTAAAAACAATACGAGTACCTCAGAGATTTATGACAACACTATTTTTTAGGTAAAAATAACGCTCTCAGGAAACAACTTATTTTTCTTGAGTCCACAAATATACCACTTATAAGGTATGGCCTTCCGAAAAGGGAAATTAACCTACTAAACGTTATGCTTTCAGATGTTTATGCTAGTATTATATATTATAAATAAAATTATTTTTACGGCTTCTGTCGCGTTTATATGTTAATAACCGACTTCAAAATAAGAGGAGGTTCTCAATTCGTCTGTATGTATATTTTTTTTGTCTATGCTCACCGATATTTCCGTCAATTATAGACGGATTTAAAAAAAAAATTGTTATCTAGAGTTCACTTCTGAGGTGGTCCCATTTTCACCAGGTCTGATGATGGGATCCAGGAGAAATCGAGGACAATCACCGAAAATTGTTTGCTTGTATGGTGTTGTTGTTACGTAATAATCATGTCTTACTCAGGTATATGCTTCAGGGTGTCAACATCTGATGCTGCTGTGCTGATGATGAAGCTACAGAACTCCTTAATGGTTAGGAGTTGGGCGACAGTACTGCAATTGGTCGATGGAAACTATTTAGTAGTATGTAGGGCTAATATGTTGCCTGTGAGGTATGCTTGAATCAACATCTGATGCTGCTGTGCTGATGGTGAAGCTACAGAACTCCTTAACGGTTAAGAGTTAGAGGATAGTACTGCAATTGGTCGATGGAAACTAGGTAGTAGTATGTAGGGCTAAAGTGATACTTGTTAACCGACTTCAAAACAGGAGAAGGAATTGAGAATTGAGAAATCAATTGGACCGTATAAATTATTTTTTTTTGTTTGTTCGCGGATAACTTCGTCGTTTATGAACCGATTTTAATTATTCTTTTTTTTTTGTTGAAAAGAAGATACATTTTTCAAAGATGGTAACCATGATAAGGAAATCAGAGTTTGATGATGGCAGACCAGAGAAATCAAGGGCAACTTTCAAACATCGCAGGGGCGACTGCTGCGTTTGTAAGTTTTTTTCATTAAGTATTTTATTAACGCACTACAATTTAATAAAGGTCTGGAGTAGATCTGATGATAGAGCCGAGAAACAGTCCAGGGAACTCCTCAACTATTCACAGCAGCTATCTTAGGTTTGAGCTTGATTAGTCTATATTGACAAGAACTTTACATCTAGATGGGTTGTGACTGTCATTAGGGGTCTGATAATGAAGACGAAGGACAATTTAGGGAACTTCTCAACGGTTTAAAGTAGCTACCTTGTGTTTGGACTTAATTCATTTATATTGATGAAAACTTTGCACCCATATGGGTTATAATGAAGGTCTACAGTAGATCTGATGATGGAGACCATAGATAGTTGGGGGAATTCCTCAACGAATTACAGCATTGAATGAATCAAACTCAGCCGGTGAGCACGGGTTTCTTCGGTTTCATTTGATAATCGCTCACGAATCAAGGAAAAGTGATGGTCACAATCTTCTTGAATTTCGTTAGTTAATCTATTAGATATATAAGGTCTCACAGTCTACGACAATCTACTTTTGCGCTCCTCTGGCGTTTCATTTATTCTCTTCTTATTAGCTTTTTTTAATTTTGTCTAATCGTTTTCGTCTATAATTTTCCGTCTCAGGTAACCGACGACTTCTCATTTGAGAAGCTTCCTTGCTCTGTCTACCCATCACTTAAAATCGTAAAATAAAATAATTTTTAACATTTGTTAAAAAATATTTTATTTTACGATTTAAAAATTATTTTTAGTTTTAAACTAAAAAACAAAAAATAAATTTACTTCGCACTAAGTCATATGTATTTTCATTTAGTTAAATAGAAATGATTAAATAATTATTTTATAATTTTGAGGTCGGTGCCAAGTAAATGCTACAACAACTTTACTACAATATCAAATTACTAAGTAAACACAATATTATTAAAAATATCAAAGCAACTATAAAACAATAACAGTATTAGAGAAATATATGATTCGGTACCTAGTAGTAGTAGCATTTACTTGGCACCGACTTCAAAATTATAAAATAAATATTTAATCATTTCTATTTATCTAAATGAAAATACATATGACTTTGTACGAAGTAAATTTATTTTTTGCTTTTTAGTTTACTGTTTAAAGTCGGTTTTTTTTGCTAAAAAATATTTTATTTTTGATTGCCGGACGTTTCGAACGCTTCACAGCGTTCATGGTCACGGATGGACTACTCAATAATAATGAGTTATATCGAATTTATTTATACTACTTATACACAAAAACTGTTCATTTAAGTTAATAGATATTATCATCACACCCGCTCATTTACGTCCCACTTCTGAACACCAACCTCCTCCAAAATAGAAGAGAACTTGATCTGCAATATCATGCTGGTCGGACAGGTGGGTATAGGTTCCACAGAAGTAAAAGATACGGTACAAGTGTTGGGCTCAATAGCGAAGGGAGGGAATACGGCGGGTTATGGAGTCCCGCCCCGCCCTCTCGTCACCCCGGTCGGGATGGACGGCGTGCGTCCACGCCAAACTAAAGCCTGCCAAATTAAAGGTAGGTTTCGTTCGAATTTTTCTTCTTTTATATAAATGTTAGCTTAGTCGTCTTTTGCGGCATCTAAAAAAAATCTATTCTTACTCCGTTGTCATAGGGGAAGTATTTCAATAATACCTACGTGGTCTTAATGATTTTACGCTATGTTATGTGTCGGAATATTGTACCCTTTGGTTAAAGTGGGCAATTATCATAATCACCACGATTAGTAGGTTTTTTTTTACTGCAAACGGTGCTTATGGTAGAATCTAGCTGTCACTTCGTCAGGACATCCGGCGGAGGTGACAGCAAACATCAGACACACAGTAAAGCATTGCCCCATACAACATGTTCGTCATCATTGTAGTAATTAAAGCTTATGTTAATAAATAACAATAGTAACAGAAAGTATGTTTCATTATGGAGACAACACAACAAAACAAACTGTAGCAAACGAGCAAACAGTACACCTGGTGGTAAGTGTTGTTGCCGCTGATGGACCTTTGCTGGACCGATGCCTACGTGAAGCGAGTGTGAATGCGTGCAATGAGTTTCGGTCAAAGAAAAGGCTTCACTAAAACCCACTACACGCAAACACCCTCAGAAAGTTAAGCTGCCCTAAGCAAAATAAAATTTGAAAAGTATGGTAGTATGTACCATGGTAAAAATATTTTTGATTTAGGTACTTTTTATTTTCTATTTGTGCGGCACGAAACTATACAATAAAAAAATAGTTTATTACATACCGAGCGGGCTGGGTGGCCCGATGTTTTGCAAATTATTCTAGCTCGTATGCAGTTAGATGTTCACGGAGTTTATTGAAAGTGTTCGCGTAGAACTATTAACGATCCCATAAATCTTTAAACAATGTTTACTGAAAGTGAACTTTAGACACTTTAAGTAAATAGATTAAGCAAAATATATTGTTGGTTTCCTAAAATTATTATCCGTTCATAAGATTCATATGTTACTTAAAAAGGACTTAGTGTTATTTAAATAAGCTAAAGTACATCATCAAGGTCTTGCCTTTTTTGGACGACGGGCCATAGGATATTCACATGCCGTCCAATCCATCCGAGGCGATGGAAGATATGCCATGCATCCGTGCTGTGTACGCATTTCACCGTGTGGAGAGGCCAACAATACTAGACCCTTATCTAGTGAACCTCTTGCCCTTATCCAAACTTTAATTTTTCTATAATGCAAGTGGAAGAAACTATAAATATATTTAATAGAACTTTGGCAAAGATTTACACATCTCTAAGACTGGCACGGTTGATACAGCGCTCCTAATCAGCGATAGCTATGAATCTTATTGGGTTTCTTTCGAACAAACTACACCATATATAAATATAAAGTCGGAGAAAAAGATTCTTCGCATTCTATATGAAAAGTCAAGACATTTTTTTCAATGTTTATTTGCATTTAATTACAATATATGTATATGTGCCATTTTGCTCGATAACTGTCTGCCGTCTTGTAGGTAAACCCATGAATCTGTTGCTGTAAAATTTTTGGTACATCTGACTAAATACCGCAACAAGCAATTTTGGCAGTCCTCTCTTGATATTAAATTATCTAAAAAATTCTGAAGAGACCGAAACAGAAAAGCTGAAGGGCAAGGTCAGGGCTATATGGCGGATACATTAACACCTCCCAGCCAAACTCTCTTAATTTTTGCTGAATGACTAAAAATGTGTGTGGTTTTAGCGATATCGTGATGAAAAACCACACCCTTTCTGTTGATTAATACCTGCCGCTATCTTTCAATTTTTTTCTTTCACCTCATCACTTGTTGGCAGCAAAGATCCAAATCGATGGTGCCTGGCGGTAAAAGCTCATAATGAACAATAACATTCAATACACACATGATCGCCTTATTGCGAGGTAGCCCGGGTTTTGCCACAGTTTGTAAAGACTGACCGTCCTTTGACCTTGACCTTTTTTGCACGTTCTTATCGTACGTGATCCACTTTACACCACCAGTTATCATTCTCATTAAAACGGTTTCAATAAAGAATTGCAAACGTGTGCACGGTTCATTAGGTTTCTTTCAGTAAGGTCTTGTGGTAAACAAATATCGAACTTTTTTGTACAACCCAGCCTTTTGAAAAGGGTCAAAAATGCTCTATATATATGCCGATCTTGCACCACTTTTTTTTAAATACCGTGCATTTTATCAGTAACAGGGCGACCAGAACGAGGTGCATTTTTACCATCAATATTCTCAGATTGAAAACGTTTAAATCAAATTTGTGCTACTTTTATTGATACTCTATAAGGACCATAAACGTCACAAATTATTCCGCAAATTTGAATTTTTTCTTTTTTAATAAAATTTTAAAATGTATCGAGTTTCTTCATTAGATTCACTCATTTTGACTGAAAGAAAACAAATGAAAAACGGCGGGCATCAACATTTTACTAAATTGTTTTTTTTTTTTTAATGCAGTCTTTTAAATGGCTTCAAAATCAGCCCAATATAGCTAGTGTGCAACCAAACAGTTTTTATTAATAATTTATACGACTGCACAGATGGCGTAGTGGTTAAGATAGCGACCTACAGCGCCAGTGTCGGGGGTTCGAATCCCACGCGGGACAACACTTTGTGCGATCCACAATTTGTTGTTCTGAGTCTGGATGTAATTTGTGTCCGTTAATTATATGTTTGTAAAGTCCCCCGCAATACAAGGATTATTTCCTTAGTGCAGGGTGTTGTCTTAAAAAAAAAAAAAACAACAAAATATAGTCTGCGAAAAGACCTTTCCCCGACCTATTATTATAAGAGTACATCTCATATTTAAATAGTCATTATAGTGTATTTTTATATAGTGCCACCATTTATTGTACGATCGTATGTAGTGTACATCCTTAGTGGTTTTCGTGTATATCCTTCTGTATAGTAACGGAGTTGTAATACAATTTACCACTCCTGCTATCACCATCTTGCCCAGTTTCGTAAAAGACGAAAAAGGGTTATATTATGTACATATAATAAGGGGCGTAAGCACGCACACCCGCAACCCACCCACGTGCACGTCGCCTTCGTCGTTGGGCCGACCACTGGAGCAGGGTTACTTGTCATCAGTGGTCGGCCCGACGGAATACCCCCTATTTGGGGTACCCTCCCATCGAACGACGTCCCCCCGTTGGTCTTTCCTCACGCGGTCGGCCTCTCAGCGGGTGACGGATTAATTCCCCGATCACGTCACCCGCGGCCTCGGCTAGGACGGCATGAGGCGCAAGTACTCGCGCCTACGCCGCCCCAGTCGCCGGTGGCGGACCGCCTCATCGAGGCTGCGCTCCTCGCGCAGGCGATCCGCCGCCTCCTTCTGCGAGATCACTGTCTCGCAGAAGGCTGCGACCGCATCCCAATTCCCGTCGGCACCGATGATTGCGACGAGTTCACGGCGCTGCGCTGTCCAAGCGGCGCAGGCCTCGAGCGTATGCTGCGCCGTGTCCTCGTCGCAATCGCAGTGGTGGCAGGACGGTGTACTCTCCCTCCCAACGACCTTGTGCAGGTATTTGGCGAAGCACCAATGCCCCGTCAACACCTGCACTAGTCGGAAGGAGAGCACCCCGTGCCGCCTTTCCAACCACTGCATCAGCACCGGCCGGAAGGCCTCCACGATTCGCATACAAACCGAGGCCTCTCCAGCCGGACTGCCCAACGGGCAATGACGTCTCGGCGGGCGTCGACGCGCCAGGCGGTGAGCTCCCTCAACGAGATCACACCGCCCTCCGCTCGCACCCCCGTCACCCGCCAATACAATTCGGCGAGCATTTCCGCTTCCAGGTCCCACGGGGGAGCCCCGGCCAATAGGCACGCTGCCTCCGTCGCCACCGTGCGGTTTCCGTGGATGGCCCTGACCGCCATGGCCCTCTGTGGTCGCCACAGAAGAGCCCTGAGTCGGACGGTCATGGACCCCGCCCACACCGGTGCGCCGTACAGGGCCATCGACCGGATGACCCCCGCGTACAGCCGTCGGCACGTAGCGCTCGGTCCACCCACGTTCGGCATAAGCCACGATAGGGCGGATGCCGCGCCGACGAGCCGCGGAGCGAACCTGCGGGTCAATTTCCCTCCTAGAGCCTCCTCTATCTCCTCCTATCTCATCAAGTAAAATAATGGGACGTATATGAACCAAGATGAGACGATGACGCCTCTTCCCATTTGGAGGGAGCTTCTGCCGTACTATAGGAGTAAAATGGTCCGTAAAGAAAAAATACAAACGAATAAACTTCATAACTATTTTACAAGCTACATGAAAATGTAAATATGAATATAAAATTTGTATTACTTTTTTGTCTGGCACAACCTTCATTGGCTATTTCTTAACTTTTAGCGTTTAACCTTTGACCCTAGAACCGTAATACTGTATAAACAACAGACATGATATTTACTTATGAGTATATTAAATTTTGGCTGTAATACGTACGTTATGAAGCTACTCGGTTTGAATAAAGTATTAATTTATGAATTTTAAACATACACACTTTATTATATATTTTCAACGTTTCATCTAATGAATATATATTTTTTTTAATATACTTTATACAGTTGTAAAAAGTTGTTACTATTTATATTTTAAACTACTTAGCCCGGCGAACTTCGTACCACCTAGCAGTCGATTGTTTAGTTTTTTAGTTTTTTTTTAATACATATTCTGCTATTCGAGACGCCGGGTCAGCTAGTAAGGCGATTCACACACTGCTCCGCGCTCCGTCGCCTGGCGCGGTGGCAGATTTTAATACTGTATGCAAGTATATCGATTAGTATAGAAAACACGCCAGGTCCAATACACCGAAAACGCGCCTTGGCGCAGGAGCATGTCCCGCTAGCAGATTCTGTCGCCAGGTGCGGAGGCGCGGGGCGGACCGTAGCAGGAAACACACTGCACTCTGCAGTATCGCGTCTGTTGTGTATCCAATATCTTCTATTAGGTCTACTTATTTGCTTATACAAAAACCATATTGCTAAAACAATTGCGGTGTCTTGAATAAGTTCAGTATTGCCCATTGTAACGTAACTAACCACGACGACCTAAAGGAAAGTAAACTTTGGTGCGGGCCGCGTACAAAGCCGTCAGGTCCGAAGGCGCGGTAAAATCTGCTTGAAGAGGCAGATCTGCTCCTCCGTCGTCGCGCGCCTGATCTGCTCCCCCACGCCTCCGCGTCCGGGCGCGTCGCCAATGTGTGAATCGCCTAAGATAAAAAAAAGTTAATAAGTCAACAATTACATTATGTCAAATAATAAAAATTATAAAACGTCTAAAATTTTGTGAATGATATCAAGATATATACGATACCGTCACTCAATTGTTTTGTCTTCGCGGAACCTCTCCACTAACACTTGCGGAACCTCCCCACTAATACTTGCGGAACCTCTCCACTAACACTTGCGGAACCTCCCCACTAACACTTGCGGAACCTCTCCACTAACACTTGCGGAACCTCTCCACTAACACTTGCGGAACCTCCCCACTAACACTTGCGGAACCTCTCCACTAACACTTGCGGAACCTCTCCACTAACACTTGCGGAACCTCCCCACTAACACTTGCGGAACCTCTCCACTAACACTTGCGGAACCTCTCCACTAACACTTGCGGAACCTCCCCACTAATACTTGCGGAACCTCTCCACTAACACTTGAATTTTATGGTATGGTATTAATGTTCAAATTGACTTTTAAGTAAGTATTATTAGGAATCGTTTGTATGGGAGTATAGAAAAGTGTTATTTTTATACCTTTTTAGGCAATTTTTGCGTAACACCTTTCTTGTACTTCAAGGAATATTCTAAAAAAAGAATTAGCGAAATCGGGTAAGCTGTTCTCAAGAGTTGCGCTTAGCAACACATTCAGCGATACATTTTTATATTATAGAGAAAGATCATAAATAAATGATTCCCCGTGTGACGATTGACTCAAAATACACGCGTCACGCCCACGCAAAAGTAAAAGGAGAGAAAGTAAAACTTTCTCTCCTTTTACTTTTGCATAAATTGGCTGAGTGATCACCAAAGAAATGCACAAAAGATCTTTTCTTTCAACAGTACTCTGCTGGCTAAATTATTACGCCAACTGTCAATTTCCTCCAGTAATTGTCATTAAGGCCGCTGCAGAATGCAAGTGGGACATTCCCTTAGTGTGATCCACATTATGACAGGTTGCATCTCATTCATGTCATCCACGGGCCACTTTTCGCCTTGCAATCTGATTTAGGCACTTACCGAAGCACTCGTGGCCGGTAAGTAGCTTACCTGTGTCAACCTGAAAAAATCATATTGCAAATTTTTTAATATTTTTTGGCAATTTTTAAGGAGGAACTGAATCGAACCGGGGATTAGTCCTTCACCCGCAAAGAGGCTGACCGCGTGACGGCGACTGACGTCTCGGGAAGGGGACGTCGAGAGGAGAGGGTACCCGACCGCGAAGGACAAGGAACTCGGTACCGGTGGTCGGCCCAACGACGAAGGCAACGTGCTACTGGTGGGTTATGGAGCCGCGCACCGCCCTTCCCTCGCTCCGGACGGTGCCGGACGGCGAGTGCGCTGACCGTAGCCCACCCCAGAAAATAATAAACAGTGAATTTAATTAATTTCTTGCTTTTAAAATAACTGTAATATCAACGAGCTTAAGCATCATATTGAAAGGTCAAAGCAGTTTTAAACTTAACTAACTTTAACTGTGACCCAGTTTTGCTTATTAGCTTAGTGTAGTGGCTTGTCCGTGCGTCTTCGTATATTCTTAACATGTTTAAATTATAACATGTTTATATCAAAAACTCGCTAAAAGCTAAAACTAAACTAGAAATTAATTACTATAGGCATGGGCGTACCCAGGTTCTGGGCCAGGGGGGGGGGGCAAATCAGATTTTTTATAAGCTAGGTGCTTATCTATATATATATCCATACTAATATTATAAATGCGAAAGTAAGGATGTTTGTTTGTTTGTTTGTAACGCTTTCACGCTTAAACCACCAAACCGATTTCAAAAATTCTTTCACCAATGGAAAGCTATAATATCAGGGAGTAACATAGGCTATATTTTATCCCGGTATTCCCACAGGAACGGGAACTACGCGGGTTTAAGCGACTGAAACCGAAGCGAAGCGAGGGCGGGTTGCTAGTATGTATATAAAAGGAGAAGCTGACTAACATATCAACGCAGGGCCTAAACTATAAGAGTTAGAAACTTGAAATTTTGCACAGGGGTTCCCTTTATAACGTAGGGGAGCACTAAGAAAGGATTTTGGAAAATTCATCTCTTAAGGGGGTCAAACAGGGGTACAAAATTAGTATGAAAATTTGCCGCTTTTGAACTTATTCCAATGAATTTCAGTACGAAGGTTCTTCATTGAAAACCATGAAATAGGTGTTAACCACGTCGCCTTCCTCGTTGGGCCGACCACCGGAGCAGGGTTACTTGTCATCAGTGGTCGGCCCGTCGGAATACCCCCTATTTGGGGTACCCTCCCATCGCCCGACGTCCCCCCCTCGAGGAGGACGTCGGTCTTTCCTCACGCGATCGGCCTTTCGGCGGGTGACGGACTAACTCCCCGGTCACTTCACCCGCGGCCTTGGCTAGGCCGGCATGGCGCGCAGGTAGTCGCGCCTGCGCAGCCCCAGTCGCCGGCGACCGTGGCCCCTAGGGTTACCCCTATCGTGCGGCGGTGAGTAAGCTCCACGACACCTCGAATCGAGACTCTCCAGCCCGGCCTTCTCACCCGAGTCGTCGAGGACCTGCTCCCACGGCGGGCGGAACACACGCCCCTGGTCATGGTTTCGACAGACACTGACCGGACGACGATGACAGTGTTCCGTCCATCACGGAACCCGAGATGGAGGTAGCGGTGGCGCGTATGCGCGGCAAATCCTTGCCCCCGGGCCCGACGGTGTTCCCAACCGTGTGCTGGCCCTGGTCCTCGACCACCTGGGTCCCCGCCTCAGGAGGCTGTTCGACGCGTGTTTGGCGTCCGGACGGTTCCTTGGGTGCTGGAAGGAGAGGAGGCTGGTGCTCCTGCCGAAGCCGGGACGGTTTCCACAGTCGGCCTCGGCCTACAGGCCCATAGTGCTGCTCGACGATGCGGGCAAGCTACTGGAGAGGGTGCTAGCTGCCCGCACCGAACAGCACCTCGTTGGCACGGGGCCCTATCTGTCGGACGCCCAGTTTGGGTTTAGGAGGGGTCGTTGGACGATCGCGGCTCTGTTGCGCCTGAAGGTCGTGGCGACTGTGGCCTTCATTGGCGGGGGAGTGCTGTTGGTGGTGTCCCTGGACATCGCCAACGCATTCAAAAGTCTGCCATTCAGCTGCATCAGGGAGGCGCTCCGGTATCACGGGGTGCCAGCTTACCTGAGGCGGCTAGTGGCAGACTATTTGGAGGGCCGCAGTGTCCTCTGCACCAACCGCACAGAGGACGTTGTGCGAACGCCCATGACGTGCGATATCCCACAGGGGTTGGTCCTCGCACCCACCCTGTGGATCAATGGCTACGACTGGGCGTTGAGGGGGAGCCTCCCGCCCGGGTTGGGCGTGATTTGTTACGCCGACGACACACTCGTCACAGCCCGCGGTGGGACGCTAGAAGAGGCGGCAAGCCTGGCGACTCTAGGCTCCGAAGAGATCGTCAGGCGGATTGAGACGTTGGGGTTGAGGGTCGCCCTGGACAAGACGGAGGCCCTCTTGTTCCATGGGCACCGCATGAGCCCTCCCATCGGCGTCTCGATCACCGTCCGTCGACGGACATTGGTGGTTTTGGGAGCATTTCCGCAGGCTCGCTCCACGGCTCGTCAGCGCGGCGTCCGCCCTATCGTGGCTTATGCCGAACGTGGGCGAACCGAGCGCTACGTGCCGATGGCTGTACGCGGGGGTCATCCGGTCGATGGCCCTGTACGGCGCACCGGTGTGGGCGGGGTCCCTGACCGTTCGACTCGGGGCTCTTCTGTGGTGACCACAGAGGGCCATGGCAATTAGGGCCATACGCGGATACCACACGGTGGCGACGGAGACAGCGTGCCTCTTGGCCGGGACTCCTCCGTGGGACCTGGAGGCGGAAATGCTCGCCGGTTTGTATCGGCGGGTGTCGGGGGTGCGAGCGGAGGGCGGTGTAGTCTCGTTGAGGGAGCTCACCGCCTAGCGCGTCGACACCCGCTGAGACGTCATTGCCCGTTGGGCAGTCTGGCTGGAGAGGCCTCGGCTCGGGGTGCGAATCGTGGAGGCCATCCGGCCGGTGCTGATGCAGTGGTTGGAACGGCGGCACGAGGTGCTCTGATTCCGACTGGTGCAGGTGTTGACGGGGCATGAATGCTTTGCCAAATACCTGAACTAGGTCGTTAGGAGGGAGGCCAAACTAATGGGTGGTGATAGTTTAGTATTAGGATTGGGTGGTAGCAATTGGGTGGTAGAAATAGGATGGTAGAAATAGGATGGTAGAAATAGGATGGTAGAAATAGGATGGTAGAAATAGGATGGTAGAAATAGGATGATAGTAATAGGATGGTAGAAATAGGATGGTAGTAATAGGATGGTAGTAATAGGATGGTAGAAATAGGATGGTAGAAACAGGGTGGTAGAAATAGGGTGATAGAAATAG
Source organism: Lymantria dispar (assembly GCA_032191425.1). NCBI lineage: Eukaryota > Metazoa > Arthropoda > Insecta > Lepidoptera > Erebidae > Lymantria > Lymantria dispar. The sequence goes on along the minus strand of CM063452.1, from coordinate 19,761,019 downwards.
GGTGGTAGAAATAGGGTGGTAGATATAGGTTGGTAGCAATTGGGTGGTAGCAATGGGCTGGTAGTAATGGGGTGGTAGAAATAGGATGGTAGAAATAGCGTTTAGAAATAGTTTAGAATAGCAGCGGTAGAAATAGGGTGGTAGAAATGGGCAAGTAATGGGGTGGTAGAAATAGGATGTTAACAATAGGGCTGTAGCAATAGAGTGGTAGCAATTGGGTGGTAGCAATTAGGTGGTAGCAATTGGATGGTAGCAATTGGGTGGTAGAAATAGGAAGATCGAAATACGATGGTAGAAATATGATGGTAGAAATAGGATGGTAGAAATAGGATGGTAGAAATAGGATGGTAGAAATAGGAGGGTAGAAATAGGATGGTAGAAATAGGTTGGTAGAAATAGAGTGGTAGAAATAGGGTGGTAGAAATAGGGTGGTAGAAATAAAGGTGGTAGCAATAGGGTGGTAGCAATCGGGTGGTAGCACAATTACTACCATAATTGGTAGCACAATTACTACCATAGGGTGGTAACAATTGGGTGGTAGCAATAGGGTTGTAGCAATTGGGTGGTAGAAATAGGGTGGTAGAAATAGGGTAGTAGAAATAGGGTGGTAGAAATAGGGTGGTAAAAATAGGGTGGTAGAAATAGGGTGGTATAAACAGGGTTGTAGAAATAGGGTGGTAGATATAGCTTGGTAAAAAAGGATGGTAGCAATAGGGTGGTAGAAATAGGGTGGTAGAAATAGGGTGGTAGAAATAGGGTGATAGAAATAGGGCGGTAGAAATAGGGCGGTAGAAATAGGATGGTAGAAATAGGATGGTAGAAATAGGATGATAGAAATAGGATGGAAGCAATAGGGTGGTAGCAATAGGGTGGTAGCAATAGGGTGGTAGCAATAGGGTTTCATAGTGACTTGTATTCTTTTTGACAGTTTACGGCAGGCACGTCACACGGGAATGCGGTCGAACCGGATAAAAAGTACCCTATCTATCTAAGTACCTATCCGTCTCCTGGTTCTAAGCTACCTCCCCACCAATTTTCAGTCAAATCGGTACAGTCGTTCTTGAGTTATAAATAGTGTAACTAACACTTTCTTTTATATATTAGATCTTTACCTATGAAATTGCCGTTATGTTTGAAAAAAATTAAACGATTTTTTTCATGTATTTTTTATTTGTATTAATCGAAGTTATCACCCATGCAATCAATGCATCTTTGCCAACGCAGCGGCAGTTTATTGATGCCCTTCTTAAGAGCGTTATCGGTAATCGGCACTCTCGCATTTTAGGTATTTTGCTACGGTCCGATATCGACGCACACTAATGCACTACACACACGCGAGTTCATAGAATGACCAGTCTTGAGCCTTGGCGCTTATAATCAATCTCTAATATATTCTTCGGAGAAGGAGATTTTCAAAAATCAACATGATGTAAATTTTAAAATTTTTAAAACGGTTCAGTAAAACGGTTAAAATTGTATTTTTAATATGCAAAGTACAGGAAATAGTAAAATATAGGCACAGAGTATAACTTACAAGGAGACCCTCAGACGTGTGGGTCGGGGATTTCCATGATTTTTGGTGGGGTGGTAGAGGGGGCACGAGGGTATCACAACTACCAAATATTAGGGTCAACTGGGCCCTCGTTAAAAAGATTTTAAGGGTCAAAGTTGGATGGGATGTACTAGAAAAATTCAAAGTCGAATCGTCAACAAGCGGTAATCTCGTGGTAACGTGCTCGCCGGCGGGAATTCTGGTCTCGGGTTCGAGACTCGACAACTTATTTTTTTTAAATTATCACATTATTGTGTAATAATTTAAAAAAAAATAAAAAAACCCCAATCGACGTCCCTATCCCGGGACGTCGGTCGCCGTCACACGGTCAGGCTCTCTGCGGGTGACACACTAAAGTCCCCGGTCCGGTCACCCGCGGACTCGCCTAGGGCGGCGTGAGGCGCGGATACTCATATCTGCGCTGCCCGAGTCGTCGGTGGCGGAACGTGTGACCAAAGATTAATCACACACGAGCCGGCGTCTCCTTTCGTGAGATGACAGCCTCACAGAAGGCGGTGACCGCGTTCCTGACGCTGCTGAGCATCTCCCTAGTGATGGTCGGCAGGGTCCGGTCGGCACCGGTGATTGCAACGAGTTCACGGCGCTGCTTTGCCCACGAGGCACACACCTCGAGCCTGTGCTGCGCCGTGCTCACGTCGCAATCGCAGTGGTAGCAGGATGGTGGTGTGCTCTCCCTCCTAACGAGCTTGCGCAGGTACTTGGCTATCGTGACCCATCAATACCTGCACCAGTTGGAAGGAATGTACCCCGTGTTGCCGACCCAACCACCCCATCAGCACCAGCTGAAAGGACTCGGCGGTCCTGATACCGTATTGAGGCTTCTCCAGTCCGATTGCCCAACGAGCAATGGCGTCTCGGCGGGCGTCGACCCGCCAGGCGGCAATCACCTTGATTGAGGCTATATGTGGCTCGCGTCTCTGATACTCGCAGGTAAAGCTCGGCGAGTACCTCCGCCTGCAGGTCCCACCGGAGAGTTCCGGCCAGGAGGCACGCTGCCTCCGTGGCTGCCGTGCAGTAGTCGAGTATGGCCCTAGTCGCCATGGCCATGGATGTCTAACAAGTCTAGTCAGTGATTTAAATCTACCCACTATAGAAATTAGTTATTAAATTTTGATCCACATTTTGCTACATATTTATTGCTAGTACAAGAAGAAAATGATTCTCTATAAAAAAATTATATTGTGTATGGTTAGTAATTATTAAACATTAAATTTGAGTTAGCTGATAATCTTCAGAAGATGAGGCTGCTAAATGTTCCGTTCGGATTTTTGATGTGAAATATCTATAGGCGGGGTGAACCTGATCGTCGCGTGGCATTAAAAGCGGCGTTAACGCCACGCTTTGCGGTAACGACTTCAAAATAATTTTGATTTTAAATAAAACTACTTTACGGATTTTATCGCGTTTGTATTTGATTTTTGATTACCCGACGTTTCGAACACTTTACAGCGTTCATGATCACGGGTGGACTAAGATGTCTCACGTCCAACAAGTCATCGTTACTGCAGAAAATTTTATAATTATCTACCCGATACAGAAATTAGTTATTAAATATTGACCCACATTTTGATACAAAATTTATTGCCAGTGTAAGAAGAAAATGATTCTATATGAAAAAATTATATTGTTTATGGTTAGTAATAATTAAACATTAAAATTAATAGTAATTATATTTAAAAACTAACTAATAATCTAGTATACTACCACCGGATCGGAACACGGTTACACTGAGAAAGATCCGGCAAGAAAACTCAGGTAACATGATGCTAAATTAAAGTTAATTTTGAAGGCGGCTTACTTTATGTTACTAAAAAGGTTTTAATTTATAAAATTATCTTTAGTTATTATTATTGTGGGTCAAATCTATACAATATGAGCTCACGGTGTCTTGCAGTCTTGTGGTGGTCTTTTTGGATTTCTTTTTAATAATGTTTATAACAGGATCCCAGCTAGATGGTAACACCCAGCCATCCTCTCTATTGAAATTTTTGTGTTTTTTAATCTCAATAGCCTCGCGTACCATTCTAGGCAGGTATCGGTGTTCTTTTGCGAGGATTTGTGGTTTATCAAACCTGATGTTATGGTGGGCGCGGTCCTGGCTATGTTCACAGACTGCAGACCTAGTGTCCCGGCGGTGCTTCACATCGGCTATGTGTTCTTTGATCCGAGTTCTTATGGATCTCTTTGTTTGTCCAATGTAAGAGAGACCACAGTCACAGTCAAGTTTATATACTCCTGCATCTTGTAAAGGGATCTGGCACTTGACAGGTGGTAAGAATTGGCTAATCCTCTTCAGTGGCTTAAAATAAGTTTTAATGGAAGAGCGTTTCAGGATGTAGCCAATCTTGTCAGTGACTCCTTTGACATAAGGTAGTATTGCAGGAAGGCGCTCAACTGTGGGTGGTTTCACTCGGTCTCTGCGACGGGGGCGAGGAACTGGCAGCTTGTTTGCACGTAGCACCTGCTTGACATGCTGCAGCTCCCCAGCCAGGTGTTCATCGTCACAGATTCCTCGTGCTCTCTGCAACAAAGATTTACACACGGTAGCTAACTGTGAAGGGGGATGATGAGAATCACCGTTCAAGTATCTGTCTGTATGTGTTGCTTTTCGATACACTGTATGACTCAAGGTGTTATTAGGGTTACGTATAACCAAAATGTCTAAGAAGGCTAAAGAGTTATTTGACTCCAGTTCCATAGTGAATTGAATTTTTGGATTAATGGAGTTAAGATGGCTTAGGAATATGGTTATTTTGTCCGTGGGTAATATTGTGAAAGTGTCATCTACGTACCGCTTGTAGAACCTGGGTGTGACAGGTGAGCTTGATAAGGCCGTCTCCTCGAAGTCCTCCATGAATATATCGGCAACGACAGGGGAGACCGGCGAGCCCATAGCCACTCCATCTACTTGCTTGTAGAAGTCATCATTCCACATTAAATAGCCAGTTGTTAGGCATTGACGTAACAGTTCCGCATATCCCAATGGCATATTATTGTCAGATAGCTTCTTAGATATGGTTTTGATGCAATCCTCCACAGGTAGAGAGGTGAAGAGTGATGTGACATCAAAACTGACCATAGTTTCATTGTCAGCGAGATGTAGATCTTTAATTTCACTGACAAAATGGTAAGAGTCTTTCACAAATGCACTAGTGTGTCCCCGGAGTTGGGAGAGGACTTTCGCAACCTTCTGTGCTAATTTATAAGTCGGCGTGTCGATCTGACTTACTATTGGTCGCAGTGGTGCATTTGATTTGTGTATCTTGGGCAACCCATATAATTTAGGTGGTTTGACGCATGGTCCATGCGTTGCAGAGAGCACGAGGAATCTGTGACGATGAACACCTGGCTGGGGAGCTGCAGCATGTCAAGCAGGTGCTACGTGCAAACAAGCTGCCAGTTCCTCGCCCCCGTCGCAGAGACCGAGTGAAACCACCCACAGTTGAGCGCCTTCCTGCAATACTACCTTATGTCAAAGGAGTCACTGACAAGATTGGCTACATCCTGAAACGCTCTTCCATTAAAACTTATTTTAAGCCACTGAAGAGGATTAGCCAATTCTTACCACCTGTCAAGTGCCAGATCCCTTTACAAGATGCAGGAGTATATAAACTTGACTGTGACTGTGGTCTCTCTTACATTGGACAAACAAAGAGATCCATAAGAACTCGGATCAAAGAACACATAGCCGATGTGAAGCACCGCCGGGACACTAGGTCTGCAGTCTGTGAACATAGCCAGGACCGCGCCCACCATAACATCAGGTTTGATAAACCACAAATCCTCGCAAAAGAACACCGATACCTGCCTAGAATGGTACGCGAGGCTATTGAGATTAAAAAACACAAAAATTTCAATAGAGAGGATGGCTGGGTGTTACCATCTAGCTGGGATCCTGTTATAAACATTATTAAAAAGAAATCCAAAAAGACCACCACAAGACTGCAAGACACCGTGAGCTCATATTGTATAGATTTGACCCACAATAATAATAACTAAAGATAATTTTATAAATTAAAACCTTTTTAGTAACATAAAGTAAGCCGCCTTCAAAATTAACTTTAATTTAGCATCATGTTACCTGAGTTTTCTTGCCGGATCTTTCTCAGTGTAACCGTGTTCCGATCCGGTGGTAGTATACTAGATTATTAGTTAGTTTTTAAATATAATTACTATTAATTTTAATGTTTAATTATTACTAACCATAAACAATATAATTTTTTCATATAGAATCATTTTCTTCTTACACTGGCAATAAATTTTGTATCAAAATGTGGGTCAATATTTAATAACTAATTTCTGTATCGGGTAGATAATTATAAAATTTTCTGCAGTAACGATGACTTGTTGGACGTGAGACATCTTAGTCCACCCGTGATCATGAACGCTGTAAAGTGTTCGAAACGTCGGGTAATCAAAAATCAAATACAAACGCGATAAAATCCGTAAAGTAGTTTTATTTAAAATGTATAATACTCGCGTAAACATCAGAAATAATTTTGATGTTTCACATCTGCCAGGCGTCCTGAGTGACGGCTCACTTCTCTTTTCGTTTACTCTTTTGAAACTATAGGTACCTTACAGTTTTGTCGTGTGTTCTCTTTTTCCTTGCCTTGTAACCGATTTTGTTCCCAAGATACAATCTGCTTTTTCGACCCATCACCTAAAACGTAAAAAGATTCTATATTATTCTTTATAGAGATCATGAAAGTAATTAAAAGAATTAGGTAGTAATAAATACTTACGAATCAAAACCGATCAGTCGCAGTATACGCTCAAGTTCGTATTGTCGTCTTTTACGCTGTGAGCGGAGAGCTGGAGCGACGTGACCCTGCTCCGTTGAGCGCCGAGGCGCGACTGGCTTATGAACTTTTTTTTTTTTTTTTTTTTTTGTGTGTACAGCTGTTGGCCGCAGATGGCCTTGACAGCTTGACGCGGACTATGGGTGAGCGCTGAGGGCTCTCAACCCGGAGAAAAGTATGCTAAGCGACATCGCCCAAGGGCTCCCCCTGTGGGGAACGGACCTCGGCTTGGGGCGTCGCTGGAGGCAAAGTGGGCGTGCCCACGTTTTTAGTAGTGACTTTTGCGCGGCGCGGTTTCGCACCTCGACGGCGAGGGCGGAACCGCGGATATTTATTTGTTAAGGCCTCGCGGGCCGTGTAGGCTCTTTGTTGAGCGAGTGTGATATTGTCGTCCTCTTCGTCGAGGACGTGACGAGGACGTCGGATGGAGGAGATTTTGGAGGGTCTATAGGAAGCTGCCCCAACCACTAGTTGGTTGGGGTGTATCATGGCAGAGTCAAAGTAGCTCTGAGAGCACCGTTTCATAAACTGCTTGATGGTCGGCAGTTCGAGGTCGATGTGGAGATCGACGTTTCGTATGAACCACGGTGCTCCCGTAGCTCGGCGCATGAAACGATTTTGAAGTGTCTGTAGCCTGTGGATCCTATGTGGCTTAACATGCGCGAACACCACGCTGGCATAGGTCATGATAGGCCGTATGCAGGTGGTGTATAGTCGGATTTTGGCTTATGAACAATTATGCCGTTCAATTTATAGTAATATTTAAAATTTAATTACGAGGGTGACTATTCGTATTTCAATTTGGTTTTTTTTTTACTGCTTCTACAATAGTCGAACAAATAGTGGATATTTTTTCAAATATTCCAAGGTTAGTATTATTCACAAAATTAAATGTTTTACAGGAGCCATTTTCGTCAAATTAATCTCAAGGAAATATTTTTTTTTTAGTTTTAAAAGGAAGAAATCTTGAATTTCATTCATTCATTTCATTCAAGAACAGTTATTTTCCTAACATCTACAATTTTTTTCGAGCTGCCACGACTTATCGTTTATTCGTACCTGAACTTCAAAACTCAGCGTTTTCGTAAAATCTCATTAACTTAAGTTCAAAATACCCTTGCCTTTTAATAAAATAGTTACAATATTGAGTTATAATTCTGTACAAGCACAATATAAAGATGTGTTTAATGTAGTGGTTATATAAATTTTTAGTAAGCTATTATGATGAACGAGTAACCAGTCCTCAAAAAACCACATTTTTGGGTTTACGGCCGCTTATTACCGATAACGCTCTTAAAGAAATCAGCTGGACGGGAGGCAACAAATTCTTCAAAGACATTTTGTACTGTCTCTCGGGTATTGAATTTCTTTCCCGCCAAAAAGTTATCTAAATTCTGGAAAAAGAAGTAGTCTGTAGGCACAAGGTCTGGTGAGTATGGCGGATGACGGAGAGCTTCCAACCCCAGTTCTTGCAACTTGGAGACCGTCTGCTGTGTAGTATGAGGACGCGCATTGTTGTGCAGGACCAGCGGAGACGAGCGATTGACCAATGCTGGTTGGAGATGTGCCAGCTTCTCCATCATTGTGTTCAGTTCTTCACAGTACACATCTGCAGTAATGCTCACCCCATTTGGTAAGAAGCTGTGATGAATCACACCGGCGCTAGACAACCAAACAGTGACTATCACTTTTCTAGGTGTAAGTTTTCGTTTAGGGCATTGTTTAGGTGCTGCACCAGGATCCAACCACCTTGCTGAGCGCTTGCGGTTTGATAACGGTTTGATAAAGAATCCATTTTTCATCGCAAATAACAATGCGTTTCAAAATTCCTTCATTTGTGTGTCTGTTGAGCAATGCAAGGCATGTCTCGACGCGTACTTCGCGCTGGCGATCATTGAGTTCGTGGGGTACCCATTTATCAAGCTTTCTTACCTTGTCAATTTGACGCAAATAGACCAATATTGTTTTGACGCTAACGTCGAAAGCTGCTGCTAATTCAGCCGTAGATTGTGTATCATCGGCTTCCACAATCGCCTTTAATTCGTCATTGTCGACTAAAGTCTTCGGACGATCGCGAGGTTCATTTTTCAGGTCGAAATTTCCAGAACGGAAGCGAGCAAAACAATAACAGGCGGTGCGTTGGTTTGTAGTGTTAGCCCCGTAAACGGCGTTGATGTTGCGTGCCGCTTGTGCCGCGTTGCTGCCACGACGATACCCATATTCCATAATTACTCGAATTTTTAACGTATCCATGATGACGAAAAAGATTGAAATGCGATGAAAACGTAACACTAATCAATAAATAAATGACTACTTTTGGAAAATGAATTCCATGTTTTAAAATAAAATTAATTTGAAATTAGAATTCTTAGCCAAACAAAAATTATTTTGATTTGAAATGGCCAGTACTGCAGAACGGCAATTACATAGGTAAAGACCTTTATATAGATGAAAGATTATTCTTTTTCGTGTGGTGAAGGAGTAAGAATACAATTCACCACCCCCTCTCTTGTCTGTAAGTGTCCTAAAAGACGATTAAGGGATATAATATGTAGATAACATCGTTATAAGAGAAGAAAACTCGAAATGAAACTATATGCTAACACGTTTGACCAGCGTGATATAATAGGTCAAATTCCCTTCCACAGTGGAGAAGGCCTGAACCCGACAGTGGGAGTTTAGACTGAGATTAAGTTGATGAGATTATTCATGTAAATACATAAGCAAAATCAACTTTCTCCTTTAAGGTGACTAGGTAAGTAGTGAGTAGCGCTTCAGCAGTGGGTACAAGGAGGGATTATAGTGCGCCAATTATGACCAACTTCGTTTCTAGACGATATTCAGTAGTGAGGCATCTGAAACGATTACCTTCCAGGCGGATCACTGTATTAAAACAACCAAGTGGCTTACAATGAATCACAATTGTGGGAGGGCTTCATGTATTGCCATCCTTAAGTCCCACGGGAGTGTTCTGGCTAAAGCGCACGCTAGCTCGGTCGACATGGCGCGGTATCCGTGTGTAGCTCTGAACACCATGGCGAATGCCAGAAGAAAATTTTAAGACGTACCAAGTGGTCAGAACTACCTACGGTACACCTGTGTGAGCGAGTTCTGACCACAGGGCTATTGATCTAACCAGTCTCCCGTACCGACGACAACATTTAACACCGCGTCAACGAGGCGGTTAGTGATTTTATAAAAATGTTTCTGAATTACCTTTGCCCGTCGATAACTAAACCCAAATATTTCATTTGGTCCTCGACCGAGTGGAACTAAATCACCGATGATTGCTGTGCCAACAGGTGTATAGCAACAGGGTCTATGAAACAGCAAATCATTCGTTTTATATGGGGCTACTCTAGGCGGCATCGTGACTCATCGAATCACCACCTTGATAACGAGTATGGACAAACATATTGCTTATTTAAATTAAGCCCAGCCCGTAAAGGGACCAGCCTCAGCTAATGTACCATACAATCACCCGCAAGTACGGAACGGGGAGCAGTACAACGTAGGGGTTAGCACAAAGTCTTCTGCGCGCTTCACGTAGGGGCCACAGCGCCACTTCAATTAGTAAAGCAGTAGTTTAAAAGTAACTTTCGAGAGTCTTCAGCACAACGATTTGACTGTTTCTGTTATAGGTATCTAACGAACGCGCCGCGTAATTTTTAGTTGTAAAAATATTGCATTGCAAACTAATGGCAAAATTCGTTTTCTTAATTTTTATCGATCAAAGTACTAATAAGATACATAGTTAGTAGGGACGTCAACATTATCCAGGGGGGGGCAGCTGCCCCCCCCCCTGCCCTACCCTGGGCACGCCCATGACTATAAGTGACTACCAACTACGGCTAGAATAATAAAGCAGTGCATGCAACGTTTCTATAAAAGTGGGTTCAAATCCAACTTGTGGTAATTACATTTTTTTTATTTTTTAAATTGATGATAGCTACACAAGAAAAGAACAAAAACCAACCCATTTCACCAACATGGTAAAGTAGGCCAATTTCCTTCCTTTTGTAAATAAGATTTGAATTTGAGTTCAGCTGAGCTATATGAGCTTTTTTTTTACAGTCGGCGCACTCCTTGCTCCACTCCGTCCGGGACGACAGAGGAGAGTTATATGAGCTGACATTACTCAACGAACCAATAACCGCTAGAGAAAAAAAATTCTTGAGTGGCGACCACGTATTGGACGATGCAGTGCATGACGAACCACGTGGACCGACGACCTGGTGAAAATTGGTGGGAGTTGTTGGAAACGGGCGACACGGCACCCTACCGGCTTTCGTCCTGCGATGGAAGGCAAATAACTGAATAGTGATGATGATATAAGATAAAAATGATGGCAAAATAAGGGATATAGTTTGTATTTTTTTGTATTCTTAACCTGCTACCACACAGGTTTTTATACATATTGATTATCATTATTAGAATTTTAACCTTTACAATACTAAACTTTCTACAAAACTATACTTTTACAATAAATATATTGTAATACATTGCATAGGAGGGAGGTGGAAACAATCTCTTCCAACGCCTCCAGTTTAACATCTTATATCTTTAAACGAGCAATTCTTGTATATATATATATATATATATATATATATATATATATATTCAGGATCTCGGAAACGGCACCAACGATTTTGATGAAACTTGGCATACTACTTGGCCCCGAAACCTCTAGGTTTCGAGGCCAAAAAATCGATCTAGCTAGGTTTTATTTATAGAAAATGTTGTTTTGTCAGTGTTTTTAGCAAAACAATATAATGACATTAAATTTTAAAAGAATATGAATTAAAATTTTGCCGTCAACGTCATGAGTTACGATAGCTCTGTTGGGAAGTAGTGCAGTTTCCTTTTAGTATTGTTTTGGCATTCAAACGGCGTCGGCTTGAATCTCGGTGTTATTATTATTCTCTTTTTGTATTTTTTTATATTTTTTTCATTATTTAATTTTTATTTTTTATTAATATATATCTAAATAAATTTGACAAAAATACAACAAAAATATTTCGAGCGAAGCTCGGTCGACCAGATATTTTCTAATTAAATTTGTTGCGGTTCCCAACATAAAATTATTTTCCGAAACTGCCGAAGAGTCAAACCTCGACGTGATCCATGGACACTCCTGGCTTACAGTAGTTACCATGGGATTGCGGTGGGATTAGTCCCAAAAAAAGTAACTAGTACATACAAACGTATGTACCTAAGTAAAGTATACCCACGTATAGAAAATTATATTTTCAAGCCCAACTTTCTGAGGGTGATTGCGTGTGGAGGGTTTTGGTGGTGCCCTTGGTATCACCGAGCCTCAATGCACGCATTCACACTCCCTTCGCGGTAGGCAACGGCCTTGTAAAGGTCCATGAGCGGCAGCAACACTTACCATCAGGTGTACTGTTTGCTCGTTTGCCACCGTTTGCATAAAAAAAAAAAAACTACAAAACACGCTAACAACTTGCAAGTCAAGTAATTACTAGTAGTTTACTTTCATCTTACAAGTTTTGAACGCAACCACCTTGAGATAGTCTTTGTTGCGTTGTGCTAAGCTGACAGCCCGAATCATAGAAGTGTTGAATTTTGCGCATACGTAGTTCGCACACTAGCTCTATATCTCTTGCTCTTATGCAAAGAATACGATTAGAAATGTCTAAATCCTGGCGAATCTTATTAGGATATTCGCCTATTTTGATCGAATTATTGCAATGTTATGGCCCTTTGACGAATGTGCAAAGTTTAAATAAAATTTGTTCGTTAAGTGGGGCAAAATGACGTTCAAAGTTCCGTTACATACAGATGAAACTAATAAAAGCGTGTTAAAAAAAGGTATTTAATACATTGAAAATTTTATTTACGCACTAGCAACCCGCCCTCACTTCGCTTCGGTTATAGGTTATAGTCGTTTTACCCGCGTAGTTCCCGTTCCCGTGGGAATACCGGGATAAAATATAGCCTAGTTTACGCCCTGATATTATAGCTTCCCATTGGTGAAAGAATTTTTGAAATCGGTCCAGCCGTTTTGAAGATTACCCGGAACAAACAGACAGACAGACAAAAATTTTTTAATTGCTATTTTAGGCATAGGTGTCATGCAAATAACCGTGTAAGCATGAAAATAGCCTATTATTTTGACATTACAGACAGACACTCCAATTTTATTTATTGGTATAAATTATCTAGTTGATATATGCGTCGGTGTGCGCGCGCATCTTAACAATTTGCTCTTATTATTTTAGGGGGGTATAACTTTAAAAAATATTGTGGTTCAGATTTGGTATTCTAATTAGACTTCTTAGCAACCGTTACCCTTAAATACATTCGCGGTAGAAATAATTTACAGTTTAATTGTATCGTAAATTGTGTTAAAACGATACTGTTTAGTTCCCCATAAAAGTTGTAAATTTATCGTACAACGAATAAAATTTATTCTCGCACGCGGAAGCTCTATTGTTAAGTGCAATATCTAGTAAAAGCTATACTATTCTGAGCGTATTCTTATCTAGAACATGATGAAGGATACCATTAGTTATACCATGATAATGCTAACACAATATTTGTATTACCAGTAAAGTTATATATTTTTGCGTACCATTATGGATAAATTGTAATTGCATTAGAAGATTATTAATGTAAGCTGATAACTTCATTTTCTTACAATGAAAATCTATACCAATAAATAAAATTGGAGTGTCTGTTTGTAATGTCAAAATAATGGGCTTTTTTCATGCTCACGCGGTTATTTGCACTATACATATGCCTAAAATACACTTTATAATTTTTTTGTCTGTCTGTTTGTTCCGGGTAAACTTCAAAACGGCTGGAACGATTTCAAAAATTCTTTCACCAATGGAAAGCTATAATATCAGAGAGTAAACTAGGCTATATTTAATTCCGATATTCCCACGGGAACGGTAACTACGCAGGAAAGACCACTGAAACCGAAGCGAAGCGAGGGCGGGTTGCTAGTCTATACCAATAAATAAAATTGGAGTGTCTGTTTGTAATGTCAAAATAATAGGCTTTTTTCATGCTCACACGGTTATTTGCACGACACCTATGCCTAAAGTACAGATTAAAAAATTTTTGTCTGTCTGTCTGTCTGTTTGTGCCGGGTAATCTTCAAATCGGCTGGACCGATTTCAAAAATTCTTTCACCAATGAGAAGCTATAAATATCAGGGAGTAAACTAGGTTATATTTTATCCCGGTATTCCCACGGGAACGGGAACTACGCGGGTAAAACGACTAAAACCGAAGCGAAGTGAAGGCCCTTCTGTCACCCCGGAAGGAGTGGTGCGAGGAGCGCGCCGACCGCAACCCACCCAAAAAAAAAAAAACACATTTTTGAAATCACTATAACTTTTATGTTATATTGTTTTTGTGTAATATTACATTCTAATTACGATAATTACGATGTTAAACTACAACATAATCGAATAGTTGCCCCATAACCTGATACACCCTGTATACCAAATGTGGATTTATTTACACCTTCGTTTAACCCTGTTTTTGCCCTTGAAAGATAAAGGCGTCATATTTTAAAAAATAAATAACATTATCAATTCATCATCATCATCACCATCACAGCTCAAATATGTCCCACTATTGGGCTCAAGCTTCCTCCACAATGAGAGGGAAATTAATCTGCTACACCACGCTGGTCAGATGGGTTGGTATAAGGCATAGATGGTACATGCATATCACATCCCTTAGTCGTCTTTTACGATACCCGCGGCCAAGGGTGAATTGTATTCTTACTCCGTCACTACACGGAAATTATCAATTACTATTAACTAGCTGACCCGGCGGACTTCGTAACGCCATAATTTTTATTGTAAATATTTTTGGAGTGGTAGGACCACGCTGTGGACAGTTATCTGTCTACAGCCGCGGGCCGGTCCGTCCGGGGCAGTACCACACTCTCGCAGAAAGTCGACGTCTGAGTAGTAGCAATTTGTTACTGCGCTTCGTTCGGTGAGCAAGAGAGCTGGCAGCCCAACTTTCTGAGGGTGTTTGCGTGTGGAGGGTTTTGATGGTGCCTTTATTATCACCGAGCCTCAATGCACGCATTCACACTCCCTTCACTTCCTTCGCGGTAGGCAGCGGCCTTGTAAAGGTCCATGAGCGGCAGCAACACTTACCATCAGGTGTACTGTTTACTCGTTTGCCACTGCTTGCAATAAAAAAAATATATATATATATATATATTTTCTAAATTTCCTAAAATATAGTACCTATCTAATGGAAGAACCATTAAAGCTTTGTCGGGAAAGATTGGACAGCTAAATTAAAATTTTCAACCATACTTAACTATAGTTAAGTATGGTTGAAAATTTTAGTTTAACTGTCATTTGTATTTTGTTATTACATATAAAATGCGTTTTTTTATACTACGTTTCATAGTGACTTGTATTCTGTTTGACATTTTATGTCACGTCACACGGGAACGCGGTCGAACGAGATAAAAGAGTTATTGGCAAAATCTTGTAAACACCATTAAATAAAGAAACGGGATAAAAAGTATGCTAAGTCCGTCTCCTGGTTCTAAGCTGCCTCCCCACCAATTTTCAGCCAAATCGGTACAGCTGTTCTTGAGTTATAAATAGTGTAACTAACACGACTTTCTTTTGTATATATAGATTATCAGTTCACCGACGGAATTATCAATTCACTTCAACATAATAGTTTCATAATATTTTATATATTTGCTGTGTGGTAGCGGCTTCGAATACTACCAACCCTTGCTTTGCTCGTGGGTGTCGTAAAAGACGACTAAGAGCCCTAGATTGACCCGGACCAACTCCATCTGGTACCATTTGGGTCAACGATTACATTCCCAAGGAGCGTTAACGTCAGGCAGGCGGCCGGTCATAAAAGTCATTGCCGAAACTTTTTGCAATATGTCAAAACAGATGACATATTGCGTCGACCCCAAGTAATTGGGATAAGAGCAAGATGATGATGATGATAATAGTTTCATAATATAATAAACCTTGCTATAGTCAATTAAAAACTATACCGCAACACTAATTTGGCATTCAATACAAGCTATACTGCAGCGAGTTTGTGGTTAAACTCTATCAAGATTAAATATAATTTGCCGGTAAACTAAGTGAGCAGGTAATAATATACGTAATATATTCTCTAGTGACAGACGAAATATATATATATATATTTTAAGTGAAACTTTTAATACATCGCCTCAAACTATTTCGTCCGTCTATTGCATGTCGCGTGACGGTCGGCCGCGGAGTAGGGGTAGAGCGAAAGGCGCTCGACAGAGCAGCCGAGGTCAATATGGCGGCATTCGCAACAGCTGACCGTGTAGTGTAGTATAGACTATTACTCGTTTGTGCCAGTGCTCCACCGCAAACACTGATAAAAAACAAACAATTAGGTTTTTATCAGTGTTTAATACAAATGTTGCTATATTTTTGAAATGCCAGTTTGACTTTTACCGTGGTTTCATAAAACCACACAATATTTTTTCAAAACCAGTTATTCTACAAGAAAAGTACTATTAAGGTGACCGTATCGTATTTTTTTTTTGTAAATTAACCACCTACGCCCACAATCCTTTGCTCACATGTCTTAATCATAATACCGCATACCCTTACATAAATTTTTGCACAGCGAGATATAAATAACAGGGAAAGAAACATATTATAATTTGTATAAGACTAACTCACGCTTGCTTGGATCACTTATTTCGTAAATATCTTGCACATTACTATGTGCAAGATATTTACGAAAATTTAATAATAAAAAAATATTCATATAATAACAAGAAAAGGTATGATAAGCACGTTCATATTTTCTTATAACTAAGGTCGAAAGTTGCCTTTATTTTTTTTAGTGTTAAAAACATTTTTGTTTTCAGATAACACATCCTTACTAATATTATAAATGCGAAAGTAAGTTCGTTTGTTTATTACGCTTTCACGTTTAAACTACCGAACCGATTTCAAAATTCTTTCACTATAGAAAGCTATAATATCAGGGAGTAACATAGGCTATATTTTATCCCGGTATGCCCACAGGAACGGGAAGTACGCGGGTAAGGCGACTGTAACCGAAGCGAAGCGAGGGCGGATTGCTAGTTATACTATAATGAGTTCATGTACCCTCATGGACAGCTCTCACATTTGCTCTGCGGGTAATCAAACTCATTATTGAAGGTAAGTTGTTACTTTAAGATCTATTGCATAATTTGTACAAATAATTGTTTATTCAATATGTTAGTCTGTGTAATTATGGCATTGAACCTTTATAACGAAATATGTGTACATACTAGCTGACCCAACAGACGTTGTCCTGTTCAAGTAAAATAAAAGACACAGCAGCGCCACCTACCGGGTCCAATTGTGAATTTAAACCATGCTCGACTACCCTTGAACACATCAAAAAAATTTCATTAATATCGATCCAGCCGTTTAGGAGGAGTTCAGTGACATACACACGTACACAAGAAACATATATATATATATATATATATATATGTATATATATATATATATATAAAGATATGTGAATAATACATATATATTTCAGGCTTCCCTTTGAGATAAAGTTGTAAGAATATGAAAACTATAACTTCCAAATATTAAAAGTAAAATTACCATTAAATTATTTGAATGAATTTTCATTAAAATTTGTCATCAAATTTGCCGTATATTAGCAGAGTAAGAATACAAATTACCACCGTAAAAGACGATTGTGGAATAATTATGCAAGAGAAGACAAACTCGAAACAAAACCGTATACCAACCGTATACCAATCCTATACAACATCTGACCAGCATGGTATATGGACGTATATGAGCTGAGATGATGATCATGATTATCGTAAAAATACTTAAAGATAAATAAAAATGCTTGTAGATTTTTTTTTCGAAGTTACGTAATTTTATCTAATTCTAAAGAAATTCGTCACAAAAATGTTTGAATCAAAGAATAAAGTATAGATACAGTTTCCAAAGTTTAATAACTTTATTTCACGCTTAGTAAAAAGGATGGGTATCAGCTATTGCCTTAATAAGGCTTCCATTTTTCACAATAAGGCCTCATTATGGAGTTTATTGAGACTTGCTTCCTTATATAGAGATAAATAAGTCTGTTAAACATTCCTTTTTCAATATCTGTTAAGAGCTGTTATGTTTTTAAATTTAAATATATTTTATGTAGATAACACTTTCCATGTGATGATAGAGTAAGAATACAATTCACCACTCCCTATCTTGCCCATGGATGTCGTAAAAGACGACTAAGGGATGTAATATGCCCGTAACACCTGTGCAAGAGAAGGAAAACTCGTAATGAAACCCTATACCAACATGTGTGACCAGCATGGTATAGTATGTCAAATTCTCTCCCATTGTGGAGGAGGCCCAAGCCCAACAGTGGGACTTATATGGGCTGCGATGATACAATGATGAGACAACACTCTGCACTAAGGAAATAATCCTAATATTGCGGGGGACTTTACAAACATGTAATTTAACATATATAAATTATACCCAGACTCAGAACAGCAATTTGTGAATCATACAAAGTGGGCATCGAACCCACGACACTGGCCGGTATCTTAACAGTCAACAATTAATCCGTGCAGTTAAGACTTAAACACTACTGTACCTATGTTTTTATATAACTCCTGCACTAATTGTTTTGATAAAATTTTTCAAATATTTAATTATTTATTATACTTCAAGCTCCGGATACCTGAAGGGTAGCCCGATGGGCGGCAATTTTTTAACAGTTAACTCAATGTTTGGCAGTGTGCCCGGATAATTGTAAAAAAAGATAACGATTATGGAGGTATTATGTCATGCTGAAAAATAAGTGAAATATGAATTACGAGTGTGCATATCTGAGTAACACCCAAACATTTCAATTAAGTCGTTTCCCACAAGTGTTGTAGAAGTCAAAGGAAATATCCTTGATCCATTTATATAAGTCCATGTATCCTTATCAATGAAATAGTTATCAAAACTAACAACCCATATTCGGTCGAGTAATTTGTTTCTATACTCGATATTGATTCAAGATACAGTTCGTTTCGGGCTTTATATTGAGGAATTCATTAAAAATGGGGAAAATTTGGCAATATGCAAAAAACCCGGTCATACTCAGGAGCTTATATGGGCAAATCGCTCTATTCCGCTTAATCAAAGAGACCTAAACCGTTTAGATACGGAAAAACTCCATATGAAAATTGGCAAAAACTCATATTGCTATCTGCAGTATTGCTGTTTATTTTTGCAGTTTTGCTGCTAGTTTTTTAAGTTTTTTTTTAAATAGCAGGTATTTTCGCTCGTTCAATAACATACGACTTTATAATAATGATGACATAAATTATTTTTATT
Organism: Lymantria dispar; assembly: GCA_032191425.1. Taxonomy (NCBI): domain Eukaryota; kingdom Metazoa; phylum Arthropoda; class Insecta; order Lepidoptera; family Erebidae; genus Lymantria; species Lymantria dispar. Next base: position 19,742,274 of record CM063452.1, on the reverse strand, counting down.
TACTTTTGTTCCAAATCGCTAACCGCATTATTGATTAAATAATGTTTAAAATAATTTGTTCATTGAAAAAATTGGCTAACAAAGCAATTGGTAGCAAAGGAACAGTGTCAACAAATGTCAACAAACCCCGCAAAACATAATCAAACGCACATGAAATCCCAGGTACAACAAGTCATTACATAAGCCTCAGTGTTGTATTACGGCCTTGCGGTTACTAAACCGAAATAAATTGATGTATTCTCGTAAACTTACATACCCTTCATACTAGAAAGCGGTAATAATATTGGATGTCAGGCGAAAACAATAAATATAGAGCTAGCTTGTTGATTAGATTCGAAGTAAACTAGATTAATGGTTACATTTGATTAAATTGTCTAATTCAAAGAAAATAGGGTCGAACAGATAAAGATGGGTTAATACTTTTTTTTAACTATCCGACTCCGCATCTCTCTTTGTATGGAGACTATATAAGTCACTAAACTGCCCATGAAATTTTTGAAATTTAGTGTTGTGTATTGCTATCACCTCATCTGCTATCTCTTCTTATTTTTGGACCCGAGCCTCTTTTTCAATAGGAGAGTAATTGAGCCAATATACAACGCTGGTCAGATGGATTGGTAGGTTGCTATAGCCCCTAATTTTAAGGGAATTTCATCTGTTGCACTATTTGCTTCCGAAGGAAGTGGTGTAGATAGACGGGTAACGAGAAGTGGCTAGTTTAAGCAGCCACTAGTACTCTTATCCGATGATGCAGTCTGAGGCTTATAAGCGATGCGCACAGCTGCACAAGTACAACCGATTCTCAGACAATGCAGAACCATTAAGGACATTATCGCGATATATTCGATTCCCGAAAGTAATCCTTATCATGATGTAAATATTTTTTTTTACGGTTTTATCGTATTTGCATTGACGATTATATGAACGCTGTAAAATATTCGAAACGTTAAGCAATCAAAAATCAAATACAAACGCGATGAAATCCGTAAAATAGTTTTATTTACAATATCATCACGAGGTTAATATATATTAAACGATTTAAATTTGAATTCATAAGTATTATGTGTATAAAACCGATGTGTTTTGATTGTTTACGAATATTAGATTATTTGACACAAGTCTAGTGACAAGGTTTACCAGTATCAGACTCGTGCATCTTCAATTCAAAGCTTGCGGTGCTTTAAAGGGAGGTAGGAGGCCACAAGGGGATAACCACCCTCATAGGTGTACACATCTCGGCTCAGAGAATTGAGAACACTTAGTATATACAGGCGTGGTAGTCTCAACGTTATCATTAACATCACCTCTTTAACTAATATTGTTGCAGCGCATTTAATGATGGCCGCTTTACGCTAGCTATCGTTAAAATAAAAAAAAGAAAACGCTTCATCGCATAAGATAAAAAACAATATTGCCTTTATAGACTAACCAAGAAAATTGCCATATAAGTTGTAATTTGCCTTGTAGGCGAATCTGGCTGCTTTATATTATAATATCAACCAAAATTATACCTTTTTATTTTTTGTAGGCTATTGCCGAGCCACACCTCGCCCAATCTGCCCGAGACGAGGGATGGGTGGCGTGCGATCCCTTAACCTACCGTATGCCTTCCGTCGTCTTGGGGCTGACCACTGTTACCGATTCCTGGACATCCGTAGAAGGCCGGCAATAACTGAGTTGTCGGAGTGTCGCCCACACACGGGCGGTCTCTCTGCGCGTGGCGGACTAATCCCCGGCCCGTCCATCATTCAAAATTATACCTGAAACATGTGTATTTACACTACTGGATAATGGAATATTAATTATCCTCAACATTCTGCTGTTATCCTAATGACTACGAGTCGAAATAATATGTACTTTTCTTCCAACGTACCTACATATTAGAAAAAAAATTGTCTATAGTTTTATGACCGGCTGTCTGCCTGAGGGGAACCCTCCTTGGGAATAAAATTGTTTACCAGACGGCCTCAAATGCAGTTAGACCAAGTTGATCTAAAGTTATTATTCGTCCTTTACGACACCCACGAGAAATTCAGACTTTGATAATATTCGTAGACCTCTATATAAAACATTAGAATTAGAACGTTACTATAAACTAAGACGAAATAGAATAGTTGATGGAACTGAGTCAGGTAATTCAATTGTATTTCTTTTTATTGCAAACGGTGGCAAAGTACCAAACAGTACACCTGATGGTAAGTGTTGCTGCCGCTCATGGACCTTTGCTAGGCTGTTGCTTACCGTGAAGAAAGTGAAGGGAGTATGAATGTGTCCAATGAGGTTCGGTGAAACTAAAGGCTTCACCAAAACCTACCACGAATCATAGTCAGTTCGTCATTCTAATAGAAGACCGAGATGATAGAGAGCACGTGTTTTGTATACAATTGTCATTGTGGGGATCATTTGGGGAGGAAGGGTTTTCTACGTTTATATAAGGAGCATTGTGGTACCTACTTAGCATGTGACTTGTACCGAGAATCCGTTACAATCCCTTCACAAACCGGAAGGAAACCAAAAAAGGCTTTTCCTGGAATGAGCTAGATAAAGAAATAAAAATGCAGGATTTTTACATAAATACATATTAATGTTATAAAGCTGAAGATTGTGTATCTTTTCGCGCTAATCTTGAGCAGTACTATTTGGAATACATAAAATCTTATCAGTGTGGTGATGAAGTAAGAATACAATTCACCACTCCCTATCTTGCCCGTGGATGTCGTACAAGACGACTGTGGGATATATGCACATAGCATCTGTGCAAGAGAAGGAAAACACGAAAAGAAACCCTGTACCTACATGTCTGACCAGCATGGTATAGTAGGTCAAATTCCCTCCCATTGTGGAGGAGGCCTGATCCAACAGTGGGACGTGTGTGGGTTGCGATGATGATGATGATGATGAAATCTTATTGTGTTAAATACTCCATTTATCGAAAAATAGTGGTAGGACCACATCGTTGACAGTTGTCTGTCTACAGCAGGCCGATCCATTGGGGGTAGTAGAACACTCGTAGAAAATCGAACTCTTTTTTTTTTTGGGGTGGGTGGCGGTCGGCGCGCTCCTCGCACCACTCCGTCCAGGGCGACAGAGGGGCGTAAGCACGCAACTCCCGCAACCCACCCACGATGCACGTCGCCTTCGTCGTTGGGCCGACCACCGGAGCAAGGTAACTTGTCATCAGTGGTCGGCCCGACGGAATACCCCCTACTTTGGGTACCCTCCCGTCGACCGACGTCCCCCCCTCGGGGAGGACGTCGGTCGTCGGACGTCCCCCCCTCGGGGAGGACGTCGGTCGTCGGACGTCCCCCCCTCGGGGAGGACGTCGGTCTTTCCTCACGCGGTCGGCCTCTCGGCGGGTCACGGACTAATCCCCGGTCACGTCACCCGCAGAAAATCGACCTCTCTCGAATAGTAGCAATTTATTACTGCGCTTCGTTCGGTGAGCGAGAGAGTCGGAATCCCAAGTTTCTGAGGGTGTTTGTGTGTGGTGAGTTTTAGTGATGCCTTTAGTATCATCAAATCTCATTGCATGCGAAGAAAGTGAAGGGAGTGTGAATATACACTCCCTTCACTTTCTTCGCGGTAGGCAGGGACCTTGCAAAGGTCCATGAGCGGCAGCAACACTTACCATCAGGTGTATTGTTTGCTCGTTTGCCGCCGTTTGCAATAAAAAAAGAAAAGTTTCTAAGTATAAAAACGTTATGAGAAACAGGAATGGAGCAGAGTCCTTAAACATTAGTAAATTAGAAAAAGTAACAATTGCCGACAAACGTTCTGCGCAGTTATCAGTGTCATGCCAGCTGTTAAAAATATCATCATCATTTTTCGGTGGATCATAATTAACATCATCCTGCTTTTATTCCAATACTAAAATTAACTTAAAATGTCTTAGAATACTTTGTATTCTAAAATTAATGCAAAAGTTATGGAAATAGTTTTACGACAGGCCGTCTGATGACCTTTACCCGCCCCGTCCGGGGCGACAGCGAGGCGGCGCGCGGCCCCATAACCCACCGTAGCACGTTGCCTTCGTTGTTGGGCCGACCACCAGTACCGAGTTCCTTGTCCTCCATGGTCGGCCCGACGGAATACCTTCTGAGGTACCCTCTCCTCTCGACGTTCAGGACGTCGGTCGTCGTCGCGAGGTCAATCTCTCTGATGTTACCCGCCTTAATCGCCCGCCAGAATCTCTTTGTTGATCAGACGGCTTTAGATGGTCAGGTGGGCATCAATCGGTCCTACTCAATATAAAGCCCTTAGCCGTCTTATAAAACACTCTACCAATCCAAGATACCATTGTATTAATTTACAAAATATTCGAAGCTGCCACCACAGAGCCTCTGTAAACCATTGGCAACTATTAAAGTATTATGTGGACGGAGTAAGAACACAATTCACCATCCCCTCTCTTGCCCGTGGGTGACGTAAAAGACGACTAAGGGATTTAATATGCATACAATATTTATGCAAGAAAAGGAAAACTCGAAACAAAACCTTATGCCAACACGCCTGATCAGCGTGGTATAGTAGGTGAATTTCCCTTCCATAATGGAGGAGGCGCAACAGTGGGACATAGATGGGCTGAGATGATGATGATGATGAAAGTATTATCATCATCATGATCTCGTCTCACATATGTACGTCGCACTGCTGGGCTCAAGTCTCTTCTGCAATAGGAAGAAATTGACCTCACATGGTATACATACAGGTCAGACAGATTGATATAGGGCATTTTCTTTCTAAATTATATGCCTTTTTTTTAAAGATTGCACTAAGGTCCTTGGAATAGTCCTTGTGTTGAGATGGACTTAACATACATTTATATGTATGTTAAGTCCATCGTAAGTAAGTAACATACATTTATATGTATGTTAAGTCCATCGTAAGTAAGTAACATACATTTATATGTATGTTAAGTCCCTAAGATGAATTATTTCATCATCAGCATCATCGCAGCCCACATACATCGAACCTCCTCCACAATGGGAGGCAATTTGACCTACTATACCATGCTGGTCAGACATATTGGTATAGGGCTTCATTTCGAGTTTTCCTTCCCTTGTACAAATGTTATGTGCATATAATATCCCTTAGTCGTCTTTTAGGATATCAACGAGCAAGCTAGGTAGTCGTGAATTGTATTCTTACTGCGTCACCTAACGAAAACAACGACAAATATAATTAACGAGCACAAATTTCATCTAGACTCAGAACAACAATTTGTGTATCGCCCAAAGAGTTGTCCTGCGTGGGATTCCAACTCACGACATCGGTACGGTAGGTCTGTATCTTAAGCACTACCCAATCTATGTAGTCAAATTATATCCCATATTCGATTTTTACGATATCCGATATCAAGATAGGAAGTTCTTACTCCATCACCACGCGGAATGAATATTAAAATAAAATAATAGAATACTATTATTTTGTTTTAAGATTTTTTGTTGTGCTTTAAGATTAATTATAATACGTAATCCACGCACACGAAACTGTTGGCACTGCTAGTAAAGGATTATTCGTAATTAAATTACCACGTAATTTCGAAAAGTGGTACTTGCTTCAGCGTAACGTACTTATATGTAGTAGGTAATAAGCACATCTTAGTAAATAGCCATTAACGTTGTACAGTTTCACAGCACTGTGTTATGTTTGGAACATTATCTTGATGTCCTTTGACAGCAGTTGAGTTCACTTAGTTCGCGGTAATATGAAGATAATAGCGCCTCCTTCAGAACATTTAACATTTAGCTTAAACATTGTGTAATATTATTCTCATTTGTACTGCAAATGTATGTATTGTTCAAGAAGATATCGATTATAATAACCATTTTTGTCAGGTTTTCAGCGTTCTGTTATATGAAATGTCATTGAAATTGATTCATCATTATCTCAGCAGATATAAATTCCGTTATTTTGCTTAGGCTTCATATTGAGAGAGGAATTGACCTATTATTCCACACTGGTCAAATGTGTTGACATGAAGTTTTGTATCGAGTTTTCATTCTGTCACATCAATGTTACTTGCATATTTTTACGACAACCACGGGTAAGAAATAAGAAATTATATTCTTATTCGTACGTACACGGAATGAAAATAAATATAACTCTAAAATTTTAAATACAATATAAGACCACTTCACTGTATTTTCACGTCCCCGCTAAAACTCTAGTCTTTAATTATGTTTCAGAAGGTTTACGATTATTACTTTCTTCTACATCAGAACAATGAGTCGTTCTTTATACAGTGTGTATCAGGTTATGAAACCAGTAACGGGAGTTAAGCAATGGTGGTAGGAACCCATGAAAAAAAATTTTAAAATTAAAGGCGTGGCATAAGCAAGATGAACTTCGCCTTAATATCAGCTGTTAGGCCGATGATCGTTGACGGGGCGCCTTCGTACCTATTTTATCATCGACGCGTTTACGCGATTCATACCTAACTATACCTACTGTCGACGCGTTACATGCCTACACGTATCCTATCTGTACATGCCTACATAATATGTAGCATTTAAGGCATAGACTCTTAGACACACATTTTTTAATTCACTATAACTGTTATATTTTATTGTTTTTTTTTTTGTTTAATATACATTCTAATTCCGATCCATAACCATTAAACTATAATATACGCGAACAGTTTTTCCATAATCTGAGACATCCTGTATAATAGCTTCTGTTCGCGACTTAGCCCGCGTGAAAATTAACTTTCCCAAAGTTGAACTATTATACAAGGGAACATTACCGAGATGTATATCTTCTATGTATTAATCTAGGAAATACTGTATCGATGTGCCAATTTTCACTCAAACCTGGTCAACGGCTTACGCGTACTGGAGTAACAAACATCCTAACATTTTTAGAAAATTTCAAATTTATAATAGTACTCCCACCTGCGTAATTCGGATTCCGTGGCAATTTAGTGTGATTAAGAAATGTTATATTTATTATAACTTTTCTTAGACGCTGATTATGTAGCTTTATTCTTATTTCTTTTTTTTATTACATATGAAATTTTAAAGTTTCGTGGGTGTCGTAAAAGACGACTAAGAGCCTTAGATTGACCCGGACCAACTCCATCTGGTACCATTTGGGTCAACGATTACATTCCCAAGGAGGGTTGACGTCAGGCAGGCGGCCGGTCAGAAAAGTCATAGCCGAAACTTTTTGCAATATGTCAAAACAGATGACATATTGCGTCGACCCCAAGTAATTGGGATAAGAGCAAGATGATGATGATGATGATGATGAAATTTTAAAGTTTCTCAAATTGTCACGGTTTCTCCCACGTAATACGTTCTCTTACGAATACCGAGATGAAATACAGTCTATGTTATTCACTGAATTTAACTTTCAATGGGTGTTTTTTTTTTTTATTAAATCGTTGAAATCGCCCGCGATTTCATCTGTGTAGCCCCTTTCCCGTAGTAATTCTGGAATAAAAATGCTTATATTATTCGTTGATAATGTAGTTACCCAAGTTAATGAAAAGAATTTTAAAGTCGATTTTAATCGACTTTAAAATTCAAAAGGCAATTTATTGCCTGCGATTTCATTCACATAGCACTGAGTTCCGTAGGATTACCAGGATATAAATGTATATATTACTCACTGATAAGCTGTCATTCCATCGGTGAAAGAATTTAAAAAATCTATCAACGTCTAGCGGATTCACTCGCGTAGTTCCCATTTCCGTGAGAACATCGAGATAAAAATAACCTACATATTTTACTACTTGATAATATATTTTTTTTTTACTAGGAAGAAGACAGTATCAGCGAGTAACAACACCACCATTACCACTGTGAAAGATTTTAATAAATTGATCAAAATTCTGCGGTTTCACTCGCGTAAATCTCATTCCCTTAGGAATATCGGGATTAAAGCAGCCTACAAATGTTACTCGCTAATAATATAGCTTTCCATTAATGAAAGATTTGAAATCGGTTAAGATTAAGAAGTTAACTAACTTGATCGGCATGATATAGCAGATCAATAAATACAATGCACAATTCTAACGTTTACTGAATGCCAAGAATGTAAAACTTTGAGTGTACGCCTAATAGTAAAGTGAGACTAATCTAAAATTGACATCTTCTCGAGCTACACATTCTACGGCAGCGCTACGGTAACAAACTTTGTTTAGTCGAGTCCCGCAGAAATACCTTGTCTGAAGATAATATATTTGGAATATTTTTCATTTTATAAGTCAAGGCAAGTATTGTGTGATACTACAACACACCTAATAGCCTTATTTGGTTCCGCGTCACGGCTACTTATTACGATCATTTGTGAATTGTAAAAAGAAAAGTGCTGTGTTGGAGAACGAGACACAGCATAGAAGGTCGCTATCATAAAGCAATTAATATGAAACATATTTTTTGTATGATTGAACTTATAAAAAAAAACTATATGAGTAATCATATAAAATAAAATTTATACAAAAAAATTGTATGAGCATAATTAAATGTTATGTTCTTATGAGAATAAAGTTTCTTTCTTTAAACCCAAATATTATTCAGTAATTACGTGTGGTAAAAAATAAGTTACTTAGTAATAATCCAGTGTAGTCTCAATTAAGACGGCGTCAAAGTATGCTGCACTAAAGAGCTATCCTCTTCATTGTATTGATCCAATTTTCTACGTTCTAATAGAGCCAATTAATGAATACCAGTAGTTTGTAGTTTCAAACCCCTAAAGAGATATCTAGATTTCTCTAGTTAGTGCTTGACAACATCTGACATAAAAGAATGGCATTGTGATTGTAGGTATATAGATAACTGTAGGTATAACTATAAGTATATAGATAATGTCTCTAATTTTTTAGTTTTATTTAACGCACTCCGAAAGTGCCGACATACGGAATTTGGCAGAAGAACGAGTGCAGCCGATATAGCACGATGAATTAGTACACTGAAGTGGCAATTGACAAGCCACATTGTTCGACAAACCAACAACCGCTGGAGTAGAAAAGTTCTCGAGTAGTACACACGTATAAGACGACGCAGTGTAGGATACTAGGTGGACCGACGACCTCGTCAAAATTGCTGGAAATTGTTGGATGCGGTCATCTGCGCTTTGTAGCGAAACATAAGGAAGCCTGTAACTACAAGTGGACAGCGAAAAGCTGTATAATAATGATAATACACACTGGAACGCCATTTGCGTTTTATAGTTGTTTCACGAACACTCTGTGTGCTGTAAAACTATCATAAGAACAACTATTTATACGTAAAAACAACTATTTGTTGTAAATTAAACTATTTTACGCATTTTATCGCGTTTGTATTTTAATTTTGATTGTCCGATGTTTCCGAACTCGCGTAAACATCAGATCATTACAACTACTTATCCTTAAATTAAGAACTCATTGTAAGAATATAAATAAATTGGCAGTAATGAAATCGTTAAACGAAAGCCTGTTCCAAGCATCTAGCCAGCACCGTAAGCATCGAGAGTACTGAGACCGACTATGGACAAAGACCGTAACTATGGACCGATGTCATGAACTCGGTGAGACGTGTTATTAGATTTATCAGCAAGAAAATCTCTTGCAAATATGGACTATAGCATTGTGCCCGATGGATGATGATGGACTCGACCCTAGTATGTGCAACTTAGAGATATGTAGGTGAAACGAGGTTGTTTTATGTCCACTTACTCTTTCGTCAGTAAAACCATGACAATTTAAAAATTGTAAAATCTCAATAAAGCATATGTATTTCATCATCATCATTATGACTTAGCCTATCGCTATCATCTGCTGGACGTTGGCCTCCCTCATGTTTCGCCACAAAGTACGGTGTTGTGCCGCCTGCATCCGACAATGCCCACCAACTGTCACTAGGTCATCGATCCACCTAGTGGGAGGACGTCCCATCGTGCGTCCGATACTAATTCTTCGTGCTATGTACTACTTCTTCTTCCACGGATTTTCGTATTCCAAATTCCCGAGATTAGCCCGGTCCATAGCACGTTGAGCGACTTTGAACTTAGTTATGAGACCTACATTTAGGGACCACGTTTCTGTGCCGTAAGTCATCACTGGTTACACAGACTGATCGTAGACCTGTGTTTCCAGACACTGAAGGTTGTTGAATGGGAAGATCCTTCTAAGTTTTCCGAACGCTACCCAACCGAGTAAGATTCGTCGGCTGACTTCTCAAAATTGGATCTACCTAACTGGACTATTTATCCAAGGTAAACATAATGATCGACAACTTGAGAATTGTACTACCAACTAGGATCAGTACAGAGATCGATAACCATGGTACCAAGGTCCTCCATGGATTCTGTCATAACGACGATTAGGTCTGTAATTGAAGGTATGTGATGTATTCGCCGTTGATGTTGAGTCCGAGTCCGCTCCAGTCTAAAAGCTTCAAGACATCTTCCAGTGCAGTGGTAAACAGTTTCGGAGAGATGACGTCTCCCTGTCTCACGCCTTCCTGCAATTGGATCTGTTTCGTACTCTTATCCGAGATACGGGCTAATATTGTAACGTTCCTATACAAACACTTCAGCAATTCGATAGAACCGCCCACGTTTAGACTGAATTAAAGGCCTAGTCCACAAACGCTATACACAGAGACCGATTGGTCTTTTGGATAATCTACCGAAGCATCAACATGTGGTCTATGGTGCTATAGCCTTTTCGGAAGTCGGTTTGTCCGGGCAGCTGGAAGTCTTCAAGCTTGCACGTGACTTGGTTCGTAATGACCCTCGAAAACAACTTGTAGACGTGGCTCCAGAGTAAGATGGGTGGCTAGTTCTTTAGAAAAGCTTTGTTGCCCTTTTTGAAGAACAACACCACCACAATCTTGGTTTACGACTCTAGAACGTCGCCCCCAAGCGAGGGTAACTGCAATTTCTGAAGGGCTATTACAATCGGCTTGCCACCTGCGTTCAGGAACTCTGCCGTAATTCCGTCATCTCCTAGTGCTTTATCGCTTATCGTCTTAGTTGTTTGAGAGCCATTCTGATCTCATACAAGCTAATATTCGAGATTGCTTCGGTATAGTGCTCAGTTAGCTTAGATCTGACTCTGGATTCGGGAGTGAAATTTCATTATAAAATCTCATACAAGTACTTATTTCGTCTAAAAATAAAATTCTTTATGATGTTTTAATTCGACGTTATGAAAATAGAGAAAGAATAATCTTAGTAAAGTCTAAGCACTAATTAAAAGCATTTTACAGTTCTCACAGTTTTGAAAGAAAATATACGATGTCGTTTATCAACAACTTAATAAGCGTTACAGTAATCCGGGACATGTGTCACGTAGAGCTTTTAGAGGTTATGGAACGTTTGGGGTTAAGCTTCAGGAAAAAGTCTTACCCGTCGACAGTTCAGTACGTCATAAAATAGACAAAATTATTTCGCTGTATTGGGAGAAAAATCAGTGCGCCGTAACTTGGATTTTATTTTACACTTTAAAATATATATATTTTATTATATAAAATTTTGCAATGACATTCAAATATATACTAAATAATATAAATGTTTAAAACCTATTAAAAGTTCGTAGACATTAACTCTTTTCGCCAGAGAACGATTAGACTTCAATACTCTAGGTTTTTTAGTGAGCTATAGCCGGCGCGAAGAAATGTCGGCGTGGTACTCCCTAACCTATCCTACTTATTCTCCATCGCCATTTGAGCGACGTACCGGTTTCCACATAAATGTTTTTTATATGTAAGATATATAAATTCAAATTCAAAATCACATATTATGTTTAAACCCCACGAAGGTACTTACATTTTACTTAAATTAATCCAATAAACTACCACCCGTTTGGAACGTGACCGCTATTAAAAAGATCGGGCAAGAAACTCCGCGTCTCTATTATTTTTATTTTCTATTTATTGACTTCTTCTAATACAGCGTATTTCGTCATATCCAGTGTGATGACCTTTAGACCAAATATAATTCACAAATTTTGGACATTGGAACAAATTATGTGGAACTTTTACCTAAATATAAAGATAAATGTTACGAGCTATGGAAAGAGTATTTTAACCAGCAATCTAAAGAGAAAGTGATTTGGTATAGGACAATTGTATCGGAGCCTCCTCATATTCCATGGTTCATGAACACCAAGCTCAGCAGAAAACATGCTGTGATAGCACACAGACTGAGATCTGGACACATGCCGCTCAATAAGTTTGGGTTCCTTATGAAAAAGAGGAGTTCACCAAATTGTGATGTGTGTGGAAATATTGAAGATGTCACTCACTTGTTGTCGGAGTGTTCCAGGTTTCAGTCAGCTAGAGAGGATTTATTTAAAAAGCTTAATATAAACATATGTGATATAGGTATGTTTCACCATATATTGTCGGCACCTAATTCTGAAGCAGCCTATAATTTATTTAAGTTTGTAATGTTACGTTTCAATTAATAATTAATCTTGTAAGGTACGATGGGACTGGCATGTACATTTGTATAAAAGTCCCTAATAATAAATAAAGATGAAAAAAAAAAAAAATATAATTCACAAATATAATACAAAAAATTATGGCTGGACCAGATCGCAGAAGTGCTATTCGATCACGAGTTAACTACTAGGGCAACGATCACTCTTCTCAATCAGTTTAGAGGGAAGGGAGTGCCTCGCTCCGCTCCTACTCCTATGTTTAATATAGTATGATAATATATATGTCTTATATATAAGTTAAGATATAAACAGTAACGAAATTGTACTTGGTTACCACTGACGACTCGGCGACTCACTTATCCTACACATGAAATCAAAACTTAATGTTCTATATTTTAAAATTTAATGGGCAATCTGGTATTTCAAGTATATCTACCTAAAAGTAATAAAAAATAAAGATCAGAATTTTTTTAACAGCTCTTAACCATTCGTTCCATAAAGGCAACTTACAACATTAACTGCGAACACCAACCCGACTACCTAAAGCGGCAATTATAATAATAATTTATTTATATCTCCTTCACAAAGGTACACAGATTATACAGGTACAACATAAATAGGTGGCAAACTTTCCTTTGTGAGAGGCTGGTGTCTATAATAGGGAACCCTGTATCACAGATCACCAGGCTCTTACACCTCCAGAATAAATAGTAAAAATAATAACAGATCTAGATATTACATATTTCGTGTTACTTGTGTGAAATAGAGAAAATCATATAGTTTAGTATGTGGGTGCATGTGTGTTTGTGTGTGTGTGTGTGTGTGTGTGTTTGTGTGTGTGTGTGTGTGTGTGTGTGTGTTTGTGTTTGTGTGTGTGTGTGTGTGTGTGTGTATATGTGGATGTGTGCGTGTATGTTTGGGTGAGTCCGTGTCTCTTACCCATTTATTATGTCAGTGGAGTAAGTAAATCCTCTGTGTCACTATATGACAATGTTTGTAGCCACTTTGTTATCAATATTTTTAGTCTATATTTATTTTGAGAATATATATGAAGATGTGAATTAATTTTATTGTAGAGATATGGACCTAAGAAACAATCAAATCTATGCGACAGTGCCGTCTTAAATATTGTACTAGTATCATAAATAGTGTATTTACGACGTTTCTTTGCGATATTTAAAGGATCGTAGATAGAGAGTGAGTGAGACCTGTAGACTAAACGGAGTATAAAAAGTTGTCGAATTATGGTAATATCTACCTTGGGTTGATCCGGGTTTTTATCCCACATTCATCATTATGATCGATCCTTAATTTTTATGACTCATTTTGGAGAGAAATTTGCCTACTATACCAAGCTGGTCAGACAGGTCGCCATATGGTGTCATCTTGAACATTCTACTTTTGCAATGAGGTTATTCGTTTGCACGTTTTAGTCGCCTTTTACGACCACCCACCACAAGGACGGGTTACTGACCATTTTATTTTTACTTGAACACTGTTCGGAAAGCAAATGTAAACCAGCCATTAATACTGAAGTACAATACATACGTAACAATGCCTTTACAGAAATATCGCAAAAACTGACTGTATAAAATCGAACAAAGGTTGTTGATTTTAGGAAACCGATCGTTGCAAAGAGATAGGATAATAATACGTTTGCCGGTCCATTAGAAATCGTATTGAAAGCTCATCCGGATGGTATTATACAGTTGGTAATATATCTTCTTGTATCCACAGGATTTTCTCTAAGGAAAACATCCGGGCTGGTACGTTTTGAAGGCACAAGACCGAAATATAGAGGTTTGTAAAACTTTAAATACTCGTAATACAAGGATACCTACTTACGTATGTAGTAGATATTCCAAGTTAGTACTGCAGTTCTGTTTGACAGAGATGATCATAAAAGTACGTATAGCAAATTAGGGCAGATAACCTTTATTAAGATTTTTGGCTTATTAGAAGAGATAATAAATGTTCTTTTCTATAGAAGTAATCGTCTTCAATATTGTTTTATAGGACTAATCCCATCACAGATTCTCACCACTACAACTCCTGTAAGCCATGATCCACAATGGTCTCCGTAGAAGACACCAAGGTATGACTCTCAGGAAGTCCGGGTAACGCTTTTAATTAACTTGAAATCCGCAAAAAATGTAATTAAAATAGAAAAAAAACAGGAGTTGGAAAGATTCCCCTTCCTCCATATGCAAAATGCGAGAGATAAACCAAAATTAGCTAATAAGTCAGTAGATATGAGGATGAGAATGTGCTTCACGTAATTGTACTATGTGCATCGCTTTCGTCTTCAATATGTTAAAACTATGTTACATAGACGAAGAAACTTTTTTTTAGGAACATGTTGGATCACCCCTTGCCCAAATCTCCCTGTCTATCGCCATTTTGGTGGGCCACCAGTATCGAGGCCTTGGCTCGTTTAACAAATGAAATAATCTAAGATAGATAATATACTTCATATAAAATAATTAAATAGGTTTAAAATTTGTTTGCTTGAAATTCTTGACTAAAAATGTGCGTGTATTATGTCACTACTCAAGTCTCCACTATAAGTCGTGAGACTATAAAAAAAAATATTAATAAGCAACCAACGGTACCATTGGAAGAATATGCCGTTCATTGTGATGCCTTGGGTTCGAATCCGGTCTAGCGAGAAAAGATGTCATAGGAATAGTTTATTTAAAAAAAAATACTGTCCACAGTTCACAAATTAATAACATTTATATGGTAGCGGCTACGAATACAATCCTATGAAAAAAATCCACTAACGACAAGTCACCCTGCTCCGATGGTCGGCCCAACGATGAAGGCGACGTGTCGTGGGTGGGTTACGGATGCGCGTGCTTACGCCCCTCTGTCACCCCGTAACCCACCCCCAAAAAGAAAAAAGCTAGTAAATTATAAATTAACTAGCTTTGTTAAAAAACCTTTGGTTTCTAGACAGTTTTATGATTTATTATTTGTATTACTGCTTTATCCCTCTTCTGATCTTAATAATATATACGTAGTTGTAATAAAATGAGAGTATTATTAATGCTTAAACATGACAGCAACATTTATGGCTATAAGTCACTATCGACAAGAAATTTCGTGATTTTCTTCGAGACTTCGTCCTTGAATGTCGGATTGAACGTTAACCGTTGAAATAATATAAAAATATTTCATTATCAAAATGTTATCGCATTTTACTGAATATTATGTATACGTATTTATGAATTTGGATCGTACGTTATTGATATTAATATTTGTGAGGGTTCTTAGAAATATTGTTGTTATGTTATTATGTAATAAATTTTGAAGATTTTTTATAAAATTTTAGATTTACATATTTTTTATTTTTTTAAATTGGGACTAATCCCACCACACATTCCCACCATTGTAACTCCTGTAAGCCAGGATCCACAATGGTCTCCATAAATGACACCGAGGTTTGACCCTCAGGCAGTCCCGGGATATGATTTTAATTGTCTTGGGACCCGCAACAAATTTAATTAGAAAAGATTAAAGAGGAAGAGTTGGAAAGAGAGATTCCACTTCCCTCCTAGGCAAAGCGGGAGACAGGAAAACAAAATGACTAGTCAGCCAATAAGTAAAAAGGTGTACAGCTACGATAGCGCAGCAGTACGGCACCACGGATACGGGAGAGCTTAACGGGGCCTATATGTGAGCGTTAAGATTGATTGCTACAGTAGGTATATATATACATTAGGCAGAAACGCATGAACGCACGAAAATTTTCTCGAGTTGCTACAAGATCCGTATAGTATATGTCGGCGTGGCGTTAACATTCGGGAAATCTGAATCCATCTCGGTGAAATAATAACGTCAATACTTCACGAACTTGGTTTATTTTTGGTCTAAGCACAGTAAAGATGATACAATTTAAACAGAGTAACAACACTTTTCGTAGATATCAAGAAACTGTACCGTCGTTAAGAATGTTGGCCTTTTTATAGGCTAGAATCACTGACCAGTTACAACCGGTAAAACAATTTGAATTTCAATTGATTTAACATAAGTTTTATTGCACTGATTTAAAGTCTGTAATAATTATGCCATAATTAAATATTTGTAATACTAAATTACATTGACAGTAATTAAATATTTTCAAGGAATAGACATTTTATCACAAAGTAGTCACAGCTTCCTTCCTTTTTATAAATAGACAAATTTAAATTATTTAAATAATACCATAATTTAAATTAATATTATAATTGAATTTATACAATAATTAAATTAATATCATAATTAATATCAATTAATTAACTAGAACGGAAGCAGTATCGATTAATTCATACAGATTTCATTTCAAATAGTCAAAACAGCGCCCATACGGCCGTCCTGCTCCAGCGCGCTCCCTGCGCTGAATAACAATTACAGTGTGTATAGATAGAATAACATTACACACTATCATTACACAATACTATTAACAATACACAAAAATATTACATAATAACATTACAAACAAGGCTTCACCTATTACAGGGTCTTAGCCAACAGCACATAAAACAGGGCTTCACCTATTACAGGGTCTTAGCCAACAGCACATAAAACAGGGCTTCACCTATTACAGGGTCTTAGCCAACAGCACATAAAACAGGGCTTCACCTATTACAGGGTCTTAGCCAACAGCACATAAAACAGGGCTTCACCTATTACAGGGTCTTAGCCAACAGCACATAAAACAGGGCTTCACCTATTACAGGGTCTTAGCCAACAGCACATAAAACAGGGCTTCACCTATTACAGGGTCTTAGCCAACAGCACATAAAACAGGGCTTCACCTATTACAGGGTCTTAGCCAACACTAGGCATCACCACCATGGGATCTAGCCAACCACAAGGCATCACCCACCATGGGATCTAGCCAACCACAAGGCATCACCCATCATGGGATCTAGCCAACACAAGACCGGGTTACAAGGATACGCATGGTGGCCAGCCAGCGTTTGAGGAAGGATGTTTTGGATAGGAAAATAAACAGAATGTACAAAAAAAGTTATTGTTCATCCGCCCATACGGCGTCACCTTGATCAAAAAAAGGGTCCGTCTGCGCATCAGGCGCTGGTCGTAAAAAGTCATGGCTAGCGATCTTTTCACTACTGCCGCGAAGATTAACATGCTTTAATCTGTATCGGTCATTAGGCAGAACCTCTAAAACTTCCATGGGTCCTTCGTATTTTGAACCGAGTTTTGTAGTGTGTCGTTCATGACGACGCATGAGAACAAAATCGCCAATTTTAAATGGATTTATTTTGGCTTTACCTTTGTCAAATCTAATTTTATCTTGAAAAGATCGCTCGTCCATCCTCTTTTTACATAAGGATCTCACAGATGCTAAATCTTCTATTGGTTCGTCGTCATCTACCTGCAAAATCTTAATGAGCGGTGGTGAACATTTTTTGCCGAACAACAGTTCCATTGGGCTTTTGCCAGTACTTTTAGATATTGTACAGTTTATAGACAATTGTAAATCCTGAATAGCACTGTGCCATGGCTTATCAAGCTCGACTACAGACATATTGTCTTTGATAACTTTCATAATTCGTTCCACTTGTCCATTTGCTCTACTGGCTCCCTTAGCTACAACATGATGTTCAATACCATATTCTAGACAATATTTCTTAAATTCGACCGAGGTCATACTTTTGTCCTGATCTGTTATAAGGCGAGTAGGAGTTCCAAATATCGTTACAACTTCACGGAAAGACCTAATAGCCGAGTGTGAAGTGCGATCGTTAGTATAAACTAAATGAACATATTTTGTAAAGCTATCTATAAAAACGAATGCGTACTCTGCCTGGTCACGTTTGCCATTCATGCAGCCCGTAATGTCAGCATGCACGGTATGAAAGGGTATTGCAATTTTATCGATTGGGTGTAAAGTTACTTGTTTTACGCCCGATGTCCCTTTACGAATTCTACAGCTAACGCAATTTTCCACAAATTTGCGAACTAGTTTCGACATATCCGGGAACCAATACTGTTCTCTGATTTTAGCCAGTACTTTTTCCCACCCAAAATGCAATAGGGAACTGTGATAGTGACTAATAAGATTCCATCGGTAATTACGTGGAACAATAATGAGTTTTCGAGTTTTATTATCTATTTGAACCTTACGTCTCAGTAACTTATCTTTTAAAATGACGTAAGTATCGGCTACTGTCCGAGGGATCGAATCCGATGTTAATCGGTCAACAATATCCTTTAGCGAAGGATCACGCTTTTGCTCTATTAGAAGCCAATTATGGTCAAGAGTGGATAAATTTACGAGATTTGAACAACTACTTCGTTTTGGGGCCTGTGGTTTACTTAATGCATTGCGACTAAAATAATCTGCATGAGCTAAGCGGTCACCCTTTCGGTATTCTACCTCAAACTGAAAATTTTGAAGAAATGCCCACCAGCGATGCACTCTTGGAGTAAGCTCCTTTTTATGCCTTGAAGCCTTTAGCGAATTGCAATCAGTTACCACTTTAAAGGATCGTCCGTGCAAGAAGTGACGGAAATGCTTAATAGCTTTAACGACGGCCAGCGTCTCCAGCTCATACGAGTGGTATTTACTTTCAACGCTGGTCGTTCGCATACTGAAGTAACCAACCACGTGAGGACTTTGGTCTCTTTTTTGTATTAATACAGCTCCATATCCAAGAGAGCTCGCATCGGTATGTAATTCGCAAGGTAGGTCTGGATCAAATATTGTCAACAAAGGTGAAGAGGTTAAGCGACTTATTATTTCGTGCCTAGCTAGATCCTGACTTTCAGTCCATTTCCAGGGTATATTGGCTTTAGTAAGCTCGTACAAGGGTGCCATAATTTTAGAAAAGTTTGGCTAAAGTAGCCTGCAAGTCCGTTAAATTGCCGAAGTTCCTTTACATTTTTAGGAATTTGGGATTTAGTTAGAGCAATAATTTTCCTTGGGCTAGGCTTTACAGTACCGTTCTCAATAATGTTCCCTAGATATTCGACACTAGTTTTCAAAAATGAGCATTTAGTAATATTTAAAGAGAAACCTGCTTCAGTTAATCTTTTTAGGACCAAATCTAAATTGTTTATACCTTCTTCGACCGAAGACGACATGACCATGACGTCATCAATATAATTAAGAGCTATGTTATCCTTATAATCACCTAATGCTTTATTTATCGCCCGCTGATAAACTGATGGAGCGTTACATAGACCAAATGGCATACGAAGATATTCAAACTGCCCGTCAGGTGTGACAAACGCAGTTTTCTCTATAGACTCTTCTACAATCGGTATGCCATGAAAACCTGCGGCCATGTCCAAGCAACTAAAGTATCGAGCCTTACCCAATTTATCAATTTGGTCGGCAATAAGGGGCAGAGGGTAGTGGTCGCGAATAGTATTGGCATTTAGTTCTCTATAATCAACACAAAGTCTATCCGATCCATCTTTCTTTTTCACTAATAGAATAGGGCTGCTAAAGGGAGAAGAACTGTCGCGGATAATGTTATTTGCTTTTAGGTCATTTATAATATCCTTGACTTTGTCGCGTTCTAGAGGTGACAGTCTATAGGGTCTACGTTGAACTATTTTATCAGGGTTTTTTAATTTTATAGTTAACGCACCCGTTTTTATTTGCGATACGCGATTGCCGAGTGTGAAACTAGATTTAAAGTTTTCAAGAAGACAATGTAACTTTTGAAGCAACATAGAGTCCCTTAGGTCAGTATTAATATCAAAGTTATAGGTAGTTAACATAGAGGATTCATTTATGAGCAGTTCCCGTCTAACATAAACACCACTTTTACAAACTGTTACGCTAATACCAGGCGTACTAACAATGTCATAACCAATTAGTATATCGAATTGAGTCTGAGTATCTCCTACTACATAAAATTCTACCTCGATACACACGTCACCGAAGCAAACTTTGGTCGTAATACTTTGCGTTGAGACTACGGGGGAACCACCTATGCCCATGAAAGAGACATTAACGATTTGACGTTTGCCTGGAATTGAACCAGCAAGCTTGTTTCGGATCAGAGAACAATCTGCACCGGTATCGAATAAGCAATCGTAAACTTTATTAGCTATAGTGATCTTTGTTATGCTGCGATCTCTAGGGGTAGAAAAGTTAATAGTCTGATTGTTAGTTAACCCTAAACGCTCATCGTCTTGCTTACGAAAACAGTTGCTCTCACTATGGCCTTTTCTATGACAATAACGGCACTCTACAGACTTCATCGTGTTGGCGGGTTTATGGGGGTTAGAGGTAGAGGGCTCTGTAGGAGCGATAAGTGGATATTTTTCTTTACATTCACGAGAAAAATGTCCTGGCTTATTACAATTAAAACAATTATTAGATAGCTTATCAGTAATAATTCTAGATTTCTTAATCTGCTTATATTTACCGTCGGAGCTTTCAATTTTACGCTTACGATAAGTTTTTAAAATAGACACGAGCCTAGGTAGAGAGTCTGGTGTATTTCGCAATAATTCGGATCTTACGAATTCAGGATAAATACCTGTTATCAGGGCTTCGATTACTTCAGAGTCCGTAGCTTCTGGTCTCACACGTTTGAACAGAGTCCAGCCCGTTGTAGCGTAGTCTGCATAGCTGTCCGCTTGTTCAGAGGTGTAGCTGCGCCACTTCTGGACATCATCAGCATATCGGAACTCCTTGCCGAAGGTTTGAATGAGGTCATCTTTGACTTGTTGCCACGTAGTAGATTGAAGGGACCATGTGTCTGCCCAAATCTTGGCCCTACCTTTGAGCTGAAGAATGGCTTTCATTCTTGCTTCTTGCGGTGATATATTGAGGGTCGTGATTGTCTCGTCGACATTTGCGCACCAATCTCGAATATCATGAGATCGTACATCCGGATCAAATGGCGGTAGATAGAAATTACCCCTCATTGTTGGAGTAACACTAGCAGACAAAGCGGCAGTAACGGCGCTTGAGGCTGCCTTACTAGTTATCGAAGAGAGCAGACCCATCACCTCTTGTACCGTGAAAGTCGACTCGGTTCTCTTCTTGGAGCGCGAAGTGCCCAGAATGGGAGACTGCGATCCCACCGCTGCTGTCGGCGTGGCGTTAACATTCGGGAAATCTGAATCCATCTCGGTGAAATAATAACGTCAATACTTCACGAACTTGGTTTATTTTTGGTCTAAGCACAGTAAAGATGATACAATTTAAACAGAGTAACAACACTTTTCGTAGATATCAAGAAACTGTACTGTCGTTAAGAATGTTGGCCTTTTTATAGGCTAGAATCACTGACCAGTTACAACCGGTAAAACAATTTGAATTTCAATTGATTTAACATAAGTTTTATTGCACTGATTTAAAGTCTGTAATAATTATGCCATAATTAAATATTTGTAATACTAAATTACATTGACAGTAATTAAATATTTTCAAGGAATAGACATTTTATCACAAAGTAGTCACAGCTTCCTTCCTTTTTATAAATAGACAAATTTAAATTATTTAAATAATACCATAATTTAAATTAATATTATAATTGAATTTATACAATAATTAAATTAATATCATAATTAATATCAATTAATTAACTAGAACGGAAGCAGTATCGATTAATTCATACAGATTTCATTTCAAATAGTCAAAACAGCGCCCATATATACTACCCCACAGGTGACTTGAAAACTGTTTAACATAAGGTTACGCTCGTTTCGCCAGAGATCGCACTCCCAGAGAATGTGATGTGCTGATTGTTCATACTCGTGGTCAGATGTGGAACATTGACATAATGGTGATGGTATGAGTTTAAAAGAAAATAATTTACTTTTAAAGTTGCCATGGCCAGTTAAAAATTGGGCCACGAAGTGGTCAACCTCCAGCCACACATTCTCTAGGCGCTCCCGGATGCATGGAAAAAATAGATAAAGAACCTTTCGATGATGAATCCCATCTTTCTTGCCATTTAGTTAAAAGTTCCTCATAGACAATGGATTGTGGTGCAAACAATCTAGCAATTTTATTTCGGTCGCGCGGTAGAAGGAAATCTGTATTCATAGTTTCCTTTGTGGTGTACATACATTGACGCTCGTCTCTGAATCTCCAAATCAACCGGAAGTACACCCGCGAGTACTGGTAAGGCCTCGGTACTAACCGTTCTATAGGCTTTACATATATCTACACAAATAAATATAATTGAAGTGTTTGATTGTAATGTCAAAATAGTTGGTTTTATTCATCACACGGTTATTAGCAGGACACCTATACTTAAGAAACAGTTTGAATTTTTTGTTTATCTGTCAAACTCAAAAAAAAACCCTATACTAACTTGTCTGACCAGGATGGTATAGTAAGATCAATTTCCCTTCTATTGTAGAGGAGACTCGAGCCAAATAGTTGAACGTATATGAGCTGCTTGCTATGCTTAAAAACAGTCTAACATTTTTTGTCTGTCTGGCAATCAAAACATAATTCAACACCATTCAAATCACAATATGCAGATAACGTCTACTCATGAGAAGAAAAACTCAACATGTAATCCTATAACAATCCGTCTGGCCAGCGCGGTATTTTCAGTCGTTTTTTTCGTCGCGGTCAATTCCTCTCACATTATGGAGAAGATCGCAGTAGTGGGACGCATATAAGCTGTGATGTTTATGATGATGAATTGTAAAGAAAACTACTTTACGGATTTAATTACGTTTGTATTTGATTTTTGATTGCCCAATTTTTGTAATACTTTACAGCGTTCATGGTCACTGGTCTGGCGTCCAACAAGTCATCCTTATTACAGATATTTATAATTATCTACCTGCTACAGAAATTAGTTTAAGATTAAGTTTTGATCCACATTTTGGTACCAAAAAAACGTTGTGCTTTAAAGTGTTCGAAACATCGGCAATCAAAAATCAAATACAAAGGCGACAAAATCTTTAAGGTAGTTTCATTTACAATGTGTAATACTCGCATAAAATGCATTTCTTAAACAATTAATCAAAACTAGGTATATATATATATATATATATATATATATATTACTTAATAAAGAGTCTGCACTAATAATGTGCTAACGGATTAAGAATACTATTCCCCTGTTTCACTCATCATCATCATCATCTTGCTCTTATCCCAATTACTTGGAGTCGACGCAATATGTCATTCCTTCTAACGCTGCTTTATTTCCTCATATTTTATTAAAACTTTACCAGCTCCATCTTTCATGCACTTGACATGCCTAATATCTCTCGCTCGATCCTCACGGGCTTTAGTAATACGGTACAGCGCCTTTTGCCCTCGAGGCCCATCTAACGAATTATAAATTCTGTCTTGGGCCTGGGCTGTCGCTGTAGCTATTGCCCATTTAGCTTTTTTCTTACATTCCTTGTATTAAATCTTTTTCATTCTCTTCAACCTTTCCTTATCTTCTTTCTGCCACTCTAACTCTGTTGACATAAAAATTAAGATATGAAAATGAATTTCTTCCTTTCTTTCACTTGTAATAATGTTTACTACAAGCGATAGAAAACTCGTATTAAATTCCTATAAAACTATATAAACAGCGTGGTATTATAGAAAACATGAAAGAAGTCGAACAGCGAGATGTATATAGGTAAATAACAAGAAAACTATTACTATGCCGCCAAGAACACTAAAAAAGCTTACCAACATCAAATGTGTGATCTGTCTCACAAATTGCATATACACAATGAGATCGTTACAGATCGTCCTCCAACCAACGTGGCCCGTATGATACAGCCATTTACATTAATTCGCAATATTTTTGTTTCTTCCCGCCCACTACCGTTACCCAGGCGTATTTTTCAAATTGCTCTCTTGTGACCTACACCAAAACGAGCGAACATTTTTTTTGTTACGTACGGAAAGTAATTGACTACAATTACCTATGGTTACGTTTAACTTTTGCTGATAAGGTTGAAATAAAATCTCTTGAAAACAATAGGGTTGCAAAATATAGTCTGACTGAAATATAAACGACTGTTTAAATAATAAAATAGGTTAAAAAGAAGTTTATACAATAATCTGTTCTTTAGTGTCTAAGAATTAGATCTGACTTTTGAAAATGTTTTTTTAAGACCATATCATTTTCTTCTCTAAGTATGTATTATATTCCTTTATGGTGCGATATCTGTTTTTGGTCTTATCCCTCCATTACCATCATAAGGCAGGATCCACGATCATAACCGTAAGTGAAACCGACATTTGACCCTAGAGTAGTTTCGGGAAACGGTTTAAATAAATCTTGGGACTAACAACAAATTAATTAATTAGAAAAGTAAAACACGAGCAGGTGAAAAATGTCCCCATTCTTCCCACGCAAAGCACAAGAAGCCAGATTGACTAATAAGCAAGAGAAGAGCAATAGTATAGCACCATGGATGTGCCAAAGCATATACAATACATATAAAATGATATATCAAATATCATTTTGTTCGGCAAGCTTTAAGGGAGAACAAATGCTTATGCTTAGTATATATGCCTGACCGCGTGAGGAAAGACCGACATCCTCCCCGAGGGGGGGACGTCGGTCGATGGGAGGGTGCCCCAGGTAGGGGGTATTCCGTCGGGCCGACCACTGATGACAAGTAACCCTGCTCCAGTGGTTGGCCCAACGACGAAGGCGACGTGGTGTTCGGGTGGGTTGCGGGTGTTGCGTGCTTAAGCCCCTCTGTCGCCCCGGATGGAGTGGTGCGGAGGCAAGCCAACCGCAGCCCACCACAAAAAAAAAAAAAAAAGTATATATGCCTACTGAGGATATGTTAGCGGATGTGTTAATCAAACTATTAGATAGAATTAAACACTAAGTGTTTAAATGGTTTGGGAGTTAATTGTATTTATTTGTGTTGTTTGATTCAATATGTTTTAGCAGTTACTTTGTATATAAACTTTGTTTTTGACAAGTTAAGTTTATTATATAATTTCATTGATATAAAACCTTAAATAAAATCATAGGTGTATTTTATATAGGGAGGGCACACTGTCCTGCCACCACTGCGATTGCGACGAGGACTCGGCGCAGCACACACTCGAGGTGTGCGCTGCGTGGGCGGGGGAGCGCCATGAACTCGTCACGATCATCGCTGCCGACCTGATGCTGCCGACCATCGCTAGGGAGATGATCACCAGCATCAGGAACTGGGACGCCGTAGCCGCCGTAGAGACTGTCACCTCACGGAAGGAGGCGGAGGACCATGTGCGGGAAGAAAGACTCCACGCAGACACGGTCCTCCACCGGCGACTGGGGTGGCGCAGGCGCGAGTACCTGCGCCCGATGTTGGCCTAGCAGAGGCTGCGGGTGACCAGACCGGGGATTTAGTCCAGGCACCCGCGGAGTGGTTAGCCTCGCGACGGCAATCGGCGTCGGACCGACCACTGTAGTCAAGGAACTCTGCACTGGTGGTCGGCCCGACGAGGAAGGCGACGTATGGGTTACGAATGTGCGTGTTTACGCTCCTCTATCAAAAAAAACTGTGTAATTTATATTTTATTAGCAACCCGCCCTCGCTTCGCTTCGGTTTCAGTCACCTTAACCGCCTAGTTCCCTTAGAAGATAAAAATTGACAAATGCTCTTTATTCATTTCTACTGAAGAGTATTTTCCGTGTGATGATGGAACAAGAATACAATTCACCACCTCCTCTCCTACCCGTGGCTGTCGTAGGAGACGACTCCTTAGTCGTCTCCTTAATCCCTTGATTAATAATATGCATACAACATCTATGAAAGAGAAGAAAAGCTCGAAACTAAAACCACACACACACACACACACTTTTGACCAGCGTGGTATAGTAGGTAATTTTTTCTCTCATAATGGAGGAGGCTCGAGCCCAACAGTAGGATGTATAAGGGTTGAAATGATGGAGCAAATGATAAACGAAGAGTATTTTAGCAAAAATTAAAGAAAATCACTGACGAATTTTGTCTCCTCATACAAACTTTGCTACTGCGGTTCACCTCTTAGGGGTTGAATTCCAAAATATCCTTTCTTAATGGGTCCCTACGTCATAAAATAAAATTACGTTTCAAATTGCATGTTTCTAGCTTCAGTAGTTTAATTTTAACTCGGCGTTGATGAGTCAGACAACCAACTTCTTTATACCTATTTACACCCTTAGAGGGTGAAAATTAAAAAATGCTGCAACACGTGCTTATTTATTTTTATTAAAGAGTGTTTGTGGAGAATTTGAAGAAAATCGACGTGGATGTTTTTTTTTACTTATACAAACTTTGTTACTGCGGTTTACCCCCTAGGCGTTGAATTTCAAAAAATCCTTTCTTAGTGGATTTCTACGTCACGTAAAGAAACTAATGTCAAAAGTTCATGTTTCTGGCTTTAGTAGTTTCGGCTCTGTGATAAGTCAGTAAACTGACATCTTTCTACTTATTTTACACCCTTAGAGGATGAAAATGGACAAACGCTGAAACACGTGTTTATTTATTTTTATTAAAGAGTATTTGTGCTTAATTGGAAGACAGTAACTAAAGATTTTTTTTTCTTTCCATAAAGACTTTACCGTTGCGTTTCACCCCCTTAGGGATGGAATTTCAAAAAATCTTTTCTTAGTGGGTGTTTACGTCACGAAATGAAACTACGGTCCAAATTTCATTTTTATAGCTTCAGTAGCTTCGACTCACACTGTTCCTTTTTATATATATTATTGTTAACGCATCCGCAACACCCCTTGCAGGTGGAATTTCGTAAAATCCGTTCTTAGCTGACCTCCACTCAACGAAAGGAATATTTCTGCCAAATTTCAAGTCTGTACGCTTTATGGATCCAGAGATGTGGTGATGAGTCAATATATCGCTCGCAAAACCCTCCTCTCCTATATATATATATATAGATTTGTTATAATTGATTGAATTAGGCGATACATTGCGGAAATCCATTTTTATTTTAAAATGTAAGAGAGACCCTCCACTTTCCCACGGTGATCAATATGCCGCACACCACAATAGAAGGAATACCGGATAGGATTAAGGTGGACTAGGAAATAAGGAAATCTTACTCTCACGTGATGAACACCTTCCAGAACATCAACTTGCAATTTTCCGCAAAACTTCGACACGTGTTTCGCCTCTAAATGAGGCATCCTCAGCACGATTCGGCTTCTTCGGCTTCGGTTCTTAGACACATTTTTTTTAGTTCATCAATATACGCAAAACTGTTTGCAGAATTGAAACCAGTATCTGTAATGAATGCTTTTACGTTACTTTACGCCTTAAAAAATGACAAAGACGAAGTTAAAATGAGGCAGTATTTGAATAATGTAGTGGACGCGCCTCTTGTGCGTGGCTACGCACTTTATTATAACATTAGAAGTTTTTCCTTCCCTAAACTAAGGCGCAGTGCTATTTTTTAGACAATTTTCAAGTATTAAGTCCTTTCATTGTAATGAAACTGAATCATGTATCAGTCGTTTAATGTTTTCACACTGATTTATTTCTTTAATAAACTTAACCAAAGTTGGATTTTAAAAAGGTTTTCAATTAAGATTTCACTCCTCTTAAACTGCAAATATTTTATGGAAAAAAATTATCATAATAATTATGTAAGACCGCCACTAACATTCATGTGAGAGCCTTGTCTTATAATTCTGTTAACTAATCATGTGCACTGCACTATCTATTCACTGCACTACACTATTTCATCGGCGGCCAGTTCAGCGACTATAAAGAGAGGCAATTCGCTATAAGAGACAGAAAATCAGAAATGAAACCACATATCCGTCTGACCAGTGTGGTAGAGGTATTAGATCAATTTGCTTTCCACTGTGCAGGAGGTTCCAGCCCAACAGTTGGGACACATATGAGCTGAGTTAATGTTATTGATGGTGATAAATTACACCTAGATCCTCAAAATTTGAATACAGGCCACACACACACCTTGGTGTAATGATTAATAAAAATCCCACATACGCTCAAAAATATTACTTTATCCTTGAACGAATATGAATAAATGAAAAAAATTATGTATGCATTGTTAATTTCTCTTCTTTCGCAATTTCGATAATTATAATTGGCAACCAAAGCTACGTTTTGTGACTGATTATTGCAGATTACTCTTCAGTAGATAATTGTGCCAAAAAACTCCATCGTGAATTAAATTCTAAACGAATTAAAAAATACGAAATTGCACCCACAGAGGCGTTTTAAATCACGGGTATCTAAATTGTTGTCAACAAGACGACAATCTTATTAACATAATGTACGCATTTCTTCCTATCTTTTTCTCGGCAGTGTAAATCCTGTTTTATTTAAATTGAAGGTCCACGTCGTACATTTAATGAGGCAAAAAGCTTTCAAGGCTGCCCTTTCGCCGAGGGGCTAATTTTAAATAATGCAATATACCTACCATTTCTAATATCCTTATTGGATATTTAAAAGTCTCCATAAAAATCCTACCCTCTTATATAAAGATGCAAGATAAGTTACAAAGTACGATAGCATACATAAAATATAAAAGACAAAGAGTTACAAGCATTTTCGGTATCTTTAGAATGCAACTAAGAAGACTTCGTGTGATAGTAGTTGTTCTAAAACGAATCTTAATACATGGCAATACTGGTTATCCTTATCGACATTTTTAGATAATGATTTCTGATGTTTACGCGTATAATACCTACTCGCGTATTGTAAATATAATTACGGATTTTATCGCGTTATTATTTGATTTTTAATTGCCCGACGTTTCAAACACAGTGTTTATGGCCACAGGTGGACTAAGTTCTCTCACGTCCAATAAATCATCGTTATTACAGATATTTGTAATTATCTACCCGCTACAGAAATTTGTTAATTTAGAGACATCTTTAGACTTAATGCAGATCAATAAGTCAAGCCTGTAGCAGGCGTCTACAATTTCCATAAAGCCCCAAGTTCTTTAAGTGCTTAATTCTAGTTGTTTTATCATCATTCGAATTAAATACGAAAACAAATTAAAACAAAGCGATAAACAAAGGTCAATTGAAGCCGAAATCATGGCATAACCGTTTATATATCCATCCTTTTCGACCCATGTAAGCATCAGTGAGAAATAAAGTATGAGAGTTCTGAGTTTAGATCCATTAGTGTCACTTGTTTAGAAAAGGTCGGCGCGACCGTACCTTCAGGCGTCTCATAATTGTGCCCAAGTTTTACGGGAATGTAGGGAAACAATATTAGTTTTGCATAAACTTTTTTTTTTAGAGCTGTTAAAATATTTTACATTTTAACCTTTTGCCACGATCCTCAAATTCTCAGTCTGTTACAATATTTATAACTTAATTTACATAAAAACATCTGGTCAACCCAAAAGTATTTTCATAATCTATATGACCACTTAAAGAAATTATGAAACATAACATTGATTTAAATATTAAGAAAAAAGTATATGAAATAGCAATATTACCTTGTTTAACCTAAGGTTGCCAGACGGTCATTGAGAAAAGAAGATGAGGAAAACTTGTTGTTTGACAGCGAAAAATGGAAAGAAGTATGCTAGGAATAAAACTATCTGATAAAATCAACATTAGATATTATAAGAAATAGAACAAAATTGATAGATGTACGGCAAAGAATCAGATTATTAAAATGGTAATGGGCTGGTCATATATGTAGATTGTGCAACAATAGATGGACAAAGCGCTTGACAGAATGGACTCCAAGAGACAAAAAAAGGAAACAAGGAAGACCCAAAAAGAGATGGAGACACATTTTTATCCAAAGATGTGGCATAAATTGGATGCAAAAAACGCGTGAAAGGGAAGCTTGGCAAAGATTAGGGGAGGCCTATGCCGTAGAGGCGACTACTACATTATAATAACAAAAAGTTTAATTTTACAGTAATTAGTTAATAAGCGTGTTTAATATTATATAAGTCATCTTTTAGCTTATGGCACTAATTTCTATATTGTATAAGGTAGTAGAAATAAAGGCTATTTTATTTTATTTTATTTATTTATTTATATGACCATAAGGATCACCATATGACGGCTAAACCTATTCACGTGGTCACAGAATAAGAATATAATCGCTCCTACCTTTCCCTGGAGTATCATTAAAGTCAATTTTTTTTTTTTTTTTTATTGCAAACGGTGGCAAACGAGCAAACAGTACACCTGATGGTAAGTGTTGCTGCTGCTCATGGACCTTTACAAGGCCGTTGCCTACCGCGAAGAAAGCGAAGGGAGTGTGAATGCGTGCATTGAGGCTCGGTGATACCAAGGGCACCACCAAAACCCTCCACACGCAATCACCCTCAGAAAGTTGGGCTTCCGGCTCTCTCGCTCACCGAACGAAGCGCAGTAACAAATTGCTACTACTCAGACGTCGATTTTCTGCGAGAGCATGGTACTGCCCCGGACGGACCGGCCCGCGGCTGTAGACAGATAACTGTCGACAGTGTGGTCCTACCACTCCTAACAATTAAGGGTTTTTAGCATAACCTAACTGTAAGAAAAGAAAATTCAATATCTGGGGGACAATGTTTATGGCGTGTAAATAGGATGGGATAATTATTTTATTTTTTTAGTAAAATTACAAGTACTTTGGCAATAAATTAGTAACAAAGATGTAGGTCAAAATTTAATAACTATATCTGTAGCGGGCAGAGAAAAGTCTCTGTAATAACGAAGACTTATTTGACGTGAGACACCATGATCCTCCCGTGAGTATGAACACTGTAAAGTATTCAAAATGCTGTGATATTAAAAATACAAACGCGATATAACTCGTAAAAATAGTTTTATTTAAAATGTGCAGTATTCGCGTAAATATCAGAAACCAACTTGATATCATTTGATTTAAGCACTAATTAAAGTTTCCCTTCTACCAGGACCCTTAAACTCGTAATATCTTAGATTATCTGTATCGCGTTTCGGCGAATAATAAGTAATCATAAATACCATCAGCAATTATAGTCGTCTATTAAACAGAGAGACACAGTGACAATCCAAAATCTCTTTCAATACTTTGTGCCAAATATGGGCCGAATGCGTTTACTAAGGACTACATCATATGACATGGCAAATTCGTACTACACTACAGAAAGCAAAATTACACTATCATATCTCGGTCTTATCTCAATCAGTTGGGGTTGATGCGAAATATACTCTGTTTTCAAGGTCAAGGTCTTAGCAATAGTTTTATCACCGACCGCCTGCTTAATGTCAATTCTCCTGAAGAATGTAACTGTTAACCAGACAACATCAGAGTTGTTAGAGATTCATCTAAAGCTCTTAGGTGTCTTTTATGACACTCACGAGCAGCGTGAAGGTTGGTAATATCCGTTGCCATCACACCACACATCATTAAAATATTCTCCAAAATATTCCATAGAATTATAAATTACTGTCAACCCGCCCTCGCTTCCCTTCGGTTTCAGTCTTACCCACGTAGTACCCATTCCCGTGGGAATACCGGGATAACATATGTTCAAATTCAAATTCAAATCCTTTATTATGTATAAACCCCGCTGGGCACTTACATATGGTCACTTTTTTACATTTTATCTTAAATTACTACCGGATCGGAACGCAACCGCACTGAAAAGATCCAGCAAGAAACTCAGTGGGATTGTCTTCTTTTTTATTCATTTACTATTTTTTTTTTAAATAAGATAATATACAACAACATGTCTATTAATAGCTTCAGTGTGATGCCTTTCGAACCATCATACAATACAGTTATTAAATATAACGAAAACGTACCATGGCTGGACCAGATCCTGCAAGCGGCACCCGATCTCGAGTTAACCACTAGAGCAGCCATCACTCTCCTCAATCACAATGGAGGGAAGGGAGTGACTTGCTCCTCGTAGCTACCGCAAGCAGACCCTTCAGTGAGCATGACCAATACCATGTGCCACAAACATAAAACACAGATTAAATAACAAATTCGTTTGGCAAAACACGCTACGCTTTACAATTATAGTAACAACAATATTAGAGAATAAACATGTGTGTAACACCTTTGAAATAATGAGAAAATGCCTGAATGAGGAGCTGCTCATAACCAGTCTGTATTATCATCAAGATAATCCGAGATTTTATAATAACCTTTTCTACAAAATGTACTCTTGATTGCTTTTTTGAACTTATGAACTGGCATATCTCGAATATTAATAGGTAATTTGTTGTAGAAGCATATACATTGCCCCATGAAGGATCTGTTAACTCGTTGAAGACGAGTACTATGTACCACAAATATATCCTTATTCCAAGTATTTACATGATGAATGTCACTATATTTTTCAAAGTTACCGATATTTTTCTTTACATATAATACATTTTCGTATATTTATATATATATATTATATATATATATATATTGAGATATAACAGTCAGAATATTTACCTCTTTAAATTTCTCTCTTAGTGACACTCTTGGGCCTAAATTATATATCGCGTGGACCGCCCTTTTTCGTAGAATAAAATTATATTTAATTCCGCGGAGCAACCCCAAAGTAATATGTCGTATGACATGAGACTATGAAAGTATGCGAAATAAACTATTCTGGCTGTTTCAAAATCGGTTAACGCGCGAATTTTTTTTTTACCGCATAAGCCGCTGAGCTGAGCCTATTTGACAATTTCTCAATATGAGGCCCCCATTGGAGTCTTTTATCTATAGTGAAGCCTAAAAAGGTGGTTAATTCCACAAGGTCCAGAGCCACCCCATTCATTTGAACATTGGTTCTCACTTGTCTCACATTGGGTGTAGTAAATTTTGTCTCATTTAGAACTAAATTGGTAGAATTAAACCAGTAAACAACGTTAGACAGTGCATTGTTCACATCGTCATAGTTGAGCATTTGTCGCTTAATTTTAAACAGTAAAGAGGTATCATCTGCGAACAACACAATATTTTGATTGTCCCCTACATAATAGGGTAAGTCATTAATATATACAAGGAACAGAAATGGCTCCAGTATTGACCCTTGTGGAATGCCCATTTTGATAACAGAACCAGATAATCGTGCACCGTTAACATCGACTCTCTGAATTCTGTTGCTTAGGTAGGAAATTATAAGTTCCAGAGCGTTTTTTCTGATCCCGTAGTGGTGTAATTTCTTGATGAGAGTTTCGTGGTTTACGCAATCAAATGCCTTAGATAAATCGTAAAAGATGCCCAAAGCCTCGTGCGATTCCTCCCAGGCTGAGAAAATGATTTTTAATAATTCTACACCCACATCAATAGTAGAGCAATTCTTAGTAAAACCAAATTGATTTTTGTGAAAAATACCATGGTTGTTAAAATAACTCAACATCTGAACAAGTATAATTTTCTCAAATACTTTACTAAGTGTTGGTAGTATGGATATCGGTCGAAAATTATTAACATCTGACATACTACCCGATTTAAACAAAGGAATTACTCTACTCATTTTCATGAGTTCAGGAAACACACCTCGAGCAACACAACCATTAAACACAGAAGTCAAGTGGGGGGCAATAATATTAATTATATAATTAACTGTCTTTACTGATAAATCTCACAAATCAACTGTTTTTTTAATATTAAGGGATTTAAAAGAGCGTAAAATATCTTTCACAGTGACATCTGAAAATTCAAAGGTTGTATCGCATTTTACAATACATTGCTTAAAGAGCGATTCAGCTATAATAGGAGATGACACTAATGATTTTGTAATCAGTACAGGCACATTTGTGAAATGGGTTTTAAATTCAGTCGCCACTTCTTTATCTACTTTCACATTTTTATCACCTATCTTTAAACTAAAGTCTTTCTTGCGTACAGTATATATACAGTATAGCCTATGTTACTCCCTGATATACAGCTTTCCATTGGTGAAAGAATTTTTGAAATCGGTTCGGTGGTTTACGCGTGAAAGCGTAACAAACAAACAAACAATCAAACAAACTTACTTTCGCATTTATAATATTAGTAAGGATTCTTTGTCGCTTTAGGGGGAAAGTGATTACTACACATATAAAAAGTCTAGCTTGACCATTTCTAAAACAACAAAAAAAATGTACTTATTGTTCTTACGTGCGTACTCTGCGTACGTAATAAGTTATACTTCTTTGGCGTAACCAGATAAAAATATATTTCTAAACATTTTATCTTTCTCCTATGTTTGTTGAAAAAACGACTCTAATAATAGAAAATAAAGGTTAAATACCTTTGAGATAATACATTGTAAGTTTTATTAGAACGCATTATCTAGTTGAAATCTTTGACTCTTTTACTCTCATTATTTTTCCCTAACTCACCAAAAGAAGCGAAACTTTAATAATTAATCAATAATTTAGATTGTTGGGTCGTATTACCATTCAATATAATATTAGTTTGAAAGTTAAATTAGGACAACGAAATGAGCAGTAAAAATGTGCAAACATTTATATATATATGGCGTGGTAAACGTCTTCGTGAAGACAAGATGTGCTGACGTGGAATTAGTTTCTTAGAATTTATTGACTTTTCTACAAGGCGCATCCGTACATTGGCACAGAGCCTGGCTAGAATATAACAGAGATCTGATACCAATCAGTTATTGTTGAGTTAGTCACAGATCCTGATTTATTGTTATGACAGTGTGCTCACAATTTATATCGATACTAACTAAACTCAGAACTTGACCCATTTCAATCAAATTTTTGACAATTCTTATAGCTTTGATATTCAGATCCATAATCTTCCTGTGTAACAAAAATCTCTTCTCAATTTCATAATTTTATGTAAATAAATCATAATCTCATTGTTGTGTGGTACGGATACTGTCATTGTGCGTGGGTGTCGCAAAAGCCTACTACGAGGAGTTGGCTATTTAATGCCATCTGGTCGACATTTACATTCCTAAGGAGAGTTAAAGTCAGACAGGCGACTAGTCATAAAACTATTGCCAAATCTTTTGCAATATGTACTGTTAGGTATCGTACAAGCAAAATGCATCGCGACATCGCTAGCCAATCAGCGTGCGTTAAAATGGCGGCATATTGCACTGGCCACATAGTGTCTAAGACCTTACTTTTGTATTCCACCTCTGTTTTTATTATTGTATTACACGTTGTTGAACTCTAGCGGTTGTGTACTTATATTTACGATATACCGGGACCAAGAAAGCCCATAGATTACGCGCAAACAGTACTACTATTAAAGAAGATTATATATTAAGTCGACCCTATGTAATTAAGATAAGAGCAGAATGATAGTGATAATGATGAAATTATTGAAAAGAACAATCTTTGTTCTTCAGTACCTAATAAAATAATTGCTGCGTAATTAAAATATTTTCCTGTAATACAAAAATTTTACTTCTATCTTGTTCCTTTACGACACAACCTGTCTAATTTATTCTATGCCTTGGAGCCAATACTTTTTCCCAGATGACGAGTACCACATAGCAATGTAGTTTTGTGTCCCTGAAAACGCGTATAATGCGAGACAAACAGTGGGATAGTTGAGGC
The DNA here is from genome assembly GCA_032191425.1 of Lymantria dispar. Classification (NCBI taxonomy): domain Eukaryota; kingdom Metazoa; phylum Arthropoda; class Insecta; order Lepidoptera; family Erebidae; genus Lymantria; species Lymantria dispar. The sequence goes on along the minus strand of CM063452.1, from coordinate 19,706,508 downwards.
GTAACAAACAAACTCACATTCATATTTATAATTTTATTTCTTTATTAGTAATTTCTGATATTTACGCGAATATTACACATTTTTTTTTTTTTTTGTGGGTGGGCCGCGGTCGGCGCGCCTCCGCACCACTCCGTCCGGGGCGACAGAGGGGCTTAGGCACGCAACTCCCGCAACCCACCCGAAAACCACCTCGCCTTCGTCATTGGGCCGACCACCGGAGCAGGTTTACTTGTCGTCAGTGGTCGGCCCGACGGAATACCCCCTACGCGGGGTACCCTTCCGTCGACCGACGTCCCCCCCTCGGGGAGGACGTCGGTCTTTCCTCACGCGGTCGGCCTCTCGGCGGGTGACGGACTAATCCCCGGTCACGTCACCCGGAATATTACACATTGGAAACAAAACCTTTTTACGGATTTTATGGCGTTTGTATTTGATTTTTGATTGCCTGACATTTAAAACACTTTACAGCGGCAGACAGTCCGCCCGTGACCATTAACGTAAAATAGTTTTCTTTAATGCTCTTTGTTTTTTAGTAGTTCAGCATTTAGCATCCAGATTACGTCTTTTTTTCTGCTAACCTATATAAATTAATAAGTAAATACCTACCTTTGTATTCAGCTGCTAAGTATGACGCATTTATGTATAATAAAGGACATAGGTATTAATATGCCAACCTAATGGTTTAGCCAAGTGAATCATTTGGAGTCTTTTTTCTTAAGAATCAACGTTAATTGTTCATGTGATTTATAATAAAACAAAAGGAAACAGTAGAATGGAAATGGTAGTGGTGCGGTGACGGAGTATGAAGAATACAATAGCCACCACGCCTTCACTTCCAGAGAAGAGATTACTGCAAGAGAGGGAAAACTGGAAATAATATCCTATACAAATCTGTCCAGCCAGAATGATCATCATCATCACAGCTCATTTACGTCCCACTACTGGGCTCGACTCAACTCAACTTCCAACACGTCTGAACAGTGTGGATTAGTAGGTCAATTCCCCTCCAATTGTGGAACAGGCCTCAGCCCAACAGTGGGACATATATAGACTAAGATGATGATGATGATGACTGAGCCCAGTCTAGAGCCTACTCTATATTAAATGCAAATTCAAATAATTTATTATGTATAAACCCCGCGGGGACACTTACATATTGTAATTTTTTTTTTAAGTTTTCACTTAAATTACTATCGGACCGCTACGCGACCGCACTGAGAAGATCCGGCAAGAAACTAAGTGGGATTGTCTTCTTTTTAATTCATTTAAGTACTATTTTTTTAAATAAAATTACACACAACAACATGCCTATTCATAGCTCCAATGTGATTGATGCCTTTCGAACCATGATATATGTAGTTATTAAATATACCAGGACCAGATCCCGCAAGCGGCACTCGAACACGGGTTGACCACTAGAGCAGCCATCACTTCTCTCAACCACAATGGAGGGAAGGGAGTGACCGCCACAAACATAAAACATAGATCAAAATAATAAATTCGTTGTGTTTGTGTGATCAAATAAATTTATTATTAATATCGTAAACATTTATTTATTTATTTTATTTATAAGACAACACCATGCACTAAGGAAATAATCCTTGTATTGCTGGGAACTTTACAAACATATAATTAACGGACACAAATTACATCCAGACTCAGAACAACAAGTTGTGGATCACACAAAGTGTTGTCCCGCGTGGGATTCGAACCCTCGACACTGGCGTTGTAAGTCGCTATCTTAACCACTACGCCATCTGTGCAGTCTCATCAGTCAATAACAAATTACGAGTGAAATGTACCTGAATAGACTCGTTGGTATAGGGTTTTATTTCGAGATTGCAATTTCTTGCGTAGATATTATATGCATATTATATCCCTTAGACGTATTTTACGATAAGGGTTGGTGAATTGTATTCTAACCCTGTCACCACACGGACTAGGGTGATACTGCGATCAACTTCTTTCCCACTTTAAGAAGGTTTAAGCCCAGCAGTGGAACGTAAATAAGTTGACATAATAGCATTAAATGTAGATAGGAGCCTGTATCCTTATTATATAATAATAAAATTCAGCAGAATCTAAAAAAGGTTTGGATATAGAATGGAATTGGGTCTATTGTTCATTCGCAAGTTCATCCTTTTAAATCCCTACAAAAACCGGCGACTATTTAGGAGGTCTTTAAGGGAGCTACGCATGCTTTGTTTTATAACTGAAAATTGGTCTAACGAAGCTGTCACGCAATGTTTACGATCTGTAAACGTTATCTTTGATGGAGTTCCAGTAGTGTCGGACCAGTCGATCGTAAAATGTAGCAATATTACTAAAGATTTCGCTCGTGTTTGAGGAAAAACTATGTAAGCGGTAGTCTGGGTTTCAGATAAAGCTTTGAAATAAAACCTTATCCTGCTTCACTATTGCACAACTCGTAAAATGAATCTTGTGAAACATTTTCACCTTATTGTTTTTTCTTATATATTAGTAACTGTTTTTTATCCAATCATCAGCATCCATCCATCAAATCATCAGCATGTCGACGTTCGCTGGAAATAGGCTTCGTCAATGAGTATGGATTTATCGACGGTCCCTACGTACATAAAGATATGTCAAAAATTGTATTCTTTAGATTTTCAATACATATGTAGTATGAATGTGCGTATTGAAAATCTAAAGCTTAAAGAATACAATAAAAAAAGCCTAAAGAATACAATAAAAAATGCGATTTTTGACATGTACGTAGGGACCGTCGTTATTCCTTCTACACCCAGCAGGCGGAATAAAGTCATACTCACCACGCTTGGTGGGCAGCAGCGGTCTTAAATGATTTCCCAGTGAATGCTGCTACACATTCTCTTGGTGATCAGTCAGTTGAGTTTAACATCTCCCATGGGAAAGGTATAAATACATATTGTAATATTAAGGTGTCAACACACGGGCTATATCAAAATAAATCCAGAATTTTAGGCAATTTGACTTAAAGTAATGTTTATTTTTATTGCATTTGGTGGCAGGCTAAATGGTAACTACTACACATGGACTTTAGCAATAACAGGAACAAATATCTTTTTTTCTGCTTCCTTCACCGCAGTCTATCGACAGACAAGATCTTCCAATGTGACAAGATCTCCAGTATGTTGTTGTTAATAAATATTATATTAGTTATTGATTCTTCTCAGTACATATGGCTCAGCGGTCCGATTATTGAAATACTTTTGAGGATTAGAGGGTTGTTTTTTGATGTGAAACATCTATAGGCGAGGGTGATTCCGATTGTCGCGTGGCGTTAACGCCACGCCTCGGGACACCATTTTAATTGACTACAATTTTTTTTTTTTGTGTGTGTACAGCTGTTTGCTGCAGATGGCCTTGACAGCTTGACGCGGACTATGGGTGAGCGCTGAGGGCTCTCAACCCGGAGACTACAAATAAAAATCCGGATACATATGTGTACATTTTTGTAACGAAACCATAGTGCGATTAAAAATTTGTATAACGCCATCTAGTGCGCTTAAAGTAAATTGTTACCTATAATGAAAATAAATGTTTATTGAATAAAAATCATCATTTCCTTGAAAAAAAAATGTAATATTATTTTTATTAATGTGCTATTTTAGTTCCTGTCGTAATCTGCTCTTTTATGCATATTTCTATAAAATAATGAATGTTCTATAAAATAATGTAAGTATAATTCTCTAACTTTCCAACATAAGTATACCATATCTACTTACAGTACTTTCACGTACGAAAATTGGACAATCGCTTTTTATAGGTGTTTTATTAGTTTCAGATGTATATTTATTTGTTTGTGTTACAGACTCCTAGGAATTGGATCTTGACTCACTTTCAACAGTCAGATTTCATTTAAAATTTGTTAATTAAGGACCAATGACGATAAAATAATTTAAATAGCTTGTCTCATTATCATCATCATCATTACAGGATTAGAGATTTCTTTATAAAATATATTTTGTAGCTGAAATTTAATCTTAGCTCGATAGATGTCGTTATTTATGTTTGCTAGATCATATTTTCTTAACCGATCCTTTTGATTTGAACTACGTAGAAGTGTGTGAGGGAGACGTAGCGACGCTATGTTAGGTCGTAAGCGACTGAGCGGTGAACTAATATAATTTCTTTGTAATATTTTAAATAATAGTAGAAATCGTATTATTTTATTCAATACTTTACATATTAGTTCCTATCGTAATCTATTTTCTACAAGTAAATATGAATAAATCATATATACTTGTAGAAAATAATTTCGAAGTTTCACATCTGCCAGGCGTCCTGAGCGACGGCTTACTTTTTTTATCTCAAGCAGGGCAATCACTTGTGTGATCCAAGAATGTCAATTAATTTTTTTCTGTGTGGTGGTGGAATAAGAACACAATTCACAACCCTCTATCTTGCCAGTGGGTGTCATAAAATATGATTAAGGAATACGCATATAATATCTATGCAAAATAAGGAAAACTCAAAATATAAAATTTATACCAACTTATTTGACCAGCGTGGTCTATGTCGGCGTTGCGCCAGTAATTAGGTTGTCCATATTAAAAGATCGAGTATATAATCACTGTATTTATTAGGAGTTATTGCTGGAGAAGTGAGTGAAGTAAAACTGTCCTCTATTCTAATCTTACAATGCTTTTATAACCTCCGCTTTACAATGAAACGGTCTAGTCTTAGTAACTACAATTACTCAAACAAATAAAACAACTACTTTTACTATCGGAATATAGCTAAATAATAATGATAAATATTCTAATGCATTTAACATAATTCTAAATAGTCAATTTTACACAATTTACATTAATGTAATTAAAGGAAATATTGTTCTCATATATTGTTCAACAGACGGCGCTCTAACTAGAAATAAATTACAATCTTTATTGTGTAAAAACAACTAAATATGGTTACAAATAATTACATTAATTCTAATCGATTTTAATTTGATCAATTATATAAATATTTAAACAATTAAATCAAAGATTTCTAGAAATACATTCAAAAAGTGTCTTAAATATCATAGCATGGTAAATAGCAGTGTTGTTACTACAAATAATTATTTAAATATTAGTTGCAAATATTTCAAACATGTTTATAACTATAATTGATAACACATACATCAACAATTTACAAATATTGCCGACAGAGGGCGATATGCGCCCATATATATTAGGTCAATTTCTCTACTATTATAATTATAGGAAGTCCAACAATGGGACGCATATCAGCCGAGATCAAGATTATCCAAAAATTGATTTTCTGGGTCTGGTTTTATGTTGCGACCATTGATTGTATTATTGCAAATATACAAGCATTTGCTCCTTAGTGCAAAGCTTCCTTTCAAAAAAAAAATTGTAAGTTTTACTTATTTTTTATCGCGTTTGTATTTGATTTTTGATTGTCCGACGTTTCGAACACTACAGCGTTCATAGTCAAGGGCGGACTAAGTTTTCTCACATCCAACAAGTCATCGTTATTATAGAGATTTATATCTACCCGCTACATAAATTCGTTATTAAATTTTGACCCACATTTTGATACAAATTTATTGTTAGTACAAAAACAAAATGGTATCTATATGAAAAAGTTATATATTGTTTTCAGTTAATAATTATTAAACATATAAATTGCCAGAAATTAATATGACAATTATTAATTTAAACCTAACAAATCTAATATACTACAACTAGATCGGAAAATGGCCACACTGAGAAAGGTCCGGCAAGAAAACTTGGCTTTGGCTTGATCCATCCATCAGCCTACGGTCGTCCACTGCTGGACATAGGCCACGAGAATGCCACTCGGAACGGTCCTGTGCCACTTGCATCCAACGGTGCCATGCGACTTTGAGAATGTCGTCAGTCCATCTATTGGGAGGTCGTCCTACGCTGCGCCGTCCGATTCGTGGTCGTCAATCAAGAACCTTTCTTCCCCAACGGTTGTCGGTTCAACGAGCGATGTGGCCTGCCCATTGCCATTTCAATCTGATAATTTTGCGGACTATGTCGGTTACACCCGTTCATGTAGACGGATTTCCGTGTGCCGGTTTTATCACGTAGAGAAATACCGAGCCCTCTCCATAGCACGCTGAGCGACTTTGAGCTTTTTTATGAGGCCGACATTTAGAGAGCAAGGCATGGTGGTCATTTATTATTAATTTTTCTTCTTGTACTGGCGATAAATTTGTAGAACAAGATGGGTCAAAATTTAAGAATTTCTGTAGACGTGAGACATCTTAGTCCGGCCGTGATTATGAACGTTGTAAAGTGTTCGAAATGTCAGGCAATCAAAAATCAAATACAAACGTTATAAAATCCGTAAAATAGTTTTATTTACAACAAGCAACCCGCCCTCGCTTCGCTTCGGTTTCAGTTTTTCCTGCGTAGTTCCCGTTCCCGTGGGAATACGGGGATAAAAAATAGCCTAGTTTACTCCCTGATATTATAGCTTTCCATTGGTGAAAGAATTTTTGAAATCGGTCCAGCCGTTTTGAAGATTACCCGGAACAAACAGACAGACAGACAAAAAAAAATTAAAGTGATTTTCAGGCATATGTATAGTGCAAATAACCGTGTGAGCATGAAAAAGGCCTATTATTTTGACATTACAAACAGACACTCCAATTTTATTTATTGGTATAGATATAGACTAGCCACCCGCCCTAGCTTTGCTTCGGTTTCAGTCACCTTACCCGCGTAGTTCCCGTTTCCGTGGGAATACCGAGATAAAACATAGCCTATGTTACTCCCTGATATTATAGCTTCCCATTGGTGAAAGAATTTTTGAAATCGATTCGGTGGTTTAAGCGTGAAAGCGTAACAAACAAACAAACTTACTTTCGCATTTATAATATTAGTAAGGATGTAATACTCGCGTAAACATCAGAAATCATTATAAAAGAAGTTATCACCGTGATCTTGTCTCTGCTCGTATATCTATGGTCCACGGCTGGGTTTGAGCCTCCTCCACAATGGAAGAGATATTGACCTATTATATCATGCTACTAATAATGTTAAAATTCAGTTCTGATGCTAATATTCAGATAGTAGTACAGGTTATATATATATAGTATTTTGAGTTTTTCTTCTTTTGCAGTGATGTTATCTGTATCTATACCAATAAATAAAATTGGAGTGTCTGTTTGTAATGTCAAAATAATAGGCTTTTTTCATGCTCACACGGTTATTTGCACTAAACTTATGCCTAAAATACACTTTATATTTTTTTGTCTGTCTGTTTGTTCCGGGTAATCTTCAAAACGGCTGGACCGATTTCAAAAATTCTTTGACCAATGGAAAGCTATAATATCAGGGCGTAAACTAGGCTATATTTTATTCCGGTATTCCCACGGGAACGGGAACTGCGCAGGAAAGACAACTGAAACCGAAGCGAAGCGAGGGCGGGTTGCTAGTACTAAATACTTTCATTAATTTATACCACATTCACAGACAAGAAATGGAGCGGTGTACTGTATGTTGCCCCGTCATTAGACGGATAAACGAAGAAAATCGTTAAGCTTAAAGTATCGTAATATTATAATCATTTAGTATGTACTAATGGGGCTGGTCTTTATTAAAATTGACCGCAGTATACGTATTATGACCGTGTAAGCACTTCATTTCCCGCAAGAGTCGTAAAAGACGATCCTTGTGTCGACATAAGACATAGTAGTCCGAGATCCACGGTCCATTTTTGCATTTGATTACTACCTATCAAGTTAATTTTTCGTGAGTAGCTTCATTTTTATGAGACGCTCAACAATATCTATACGAAACCTCTCGATTGCGGTAGGTAACACAGGTAGTAGGGATAAAATATGTGCATTTGGTGATTCTCAAAAATTTATTACTAACTGGGTGATTTTTTGGTTAATCTCAAGATAATTATCTAAATTATTTAAAAAAATATTTGTCCTACAAAATGTATGGTTTGATCAAAGAGTCCCCCTCCTTCCACGACGACGAAAAATTATCTTGACAGTAATCATTTTTAAATCAAGGATCTGTAATACTACTTTTGAACGTAGGACCGGCATAGCGTACCACGCAATTTGTAAGACAATATGACTGTTAATTTATATAAATCTATACTAATAAATAAAATTGGAGTGTCTGTTTGTAATGTCAAAAATTTCTTTTTTTGGCTTTTTTCATGCTCACACGGTTATTTGCACGACACCTATGCCTAAAATGTATTTTAGGCATATTATATATATTTTAGGCAATCTGTAGATTAAAAAATTTTTGTCTGTCTGTCTGTTTGTGCCGGGTAATCTTCAAAACGGCTGGACCGATTTCAAAAATTCTTTCACCAATGGAAAGCTATAATATCAGGGCGTAAACTAGGCTATATTTTATCCCGATATTCCCACGGGAACGGGAACTACGCGGGTAAAACGACTAAAACTGAAGCGAAGCGAGGGCGGGTTGCTAGTATTAAATAAGTAAAAAAAGGAAAAATCAGCTGGTTAGTAATCATTTTTGATGACGTCGTTATCAATACATGTTGAAAGGAGGAGGAATGTTTGATCAAACCATACATTTTGTAGAACAAATATTTTTTTTAAATAATTTAGATAATTATCTTGAGATTTACCCAAGTCACCCAGTAAGTAATAAATTTTTGAGGATCACCAAATGCACATATTTTATTCCTTGCTACCTTTGTTACCTTCCACAATTGGAAGTTTTCGTACAGATATTGTTGGGCATCTCGTCAAAATGAAGCTACTTAGGTACGAAAAATTAGCTTGTTAGTAATAAAGTGCAAAAGTTGACCCTGGATCCTGGACTATAGGTACTGATTGCAGTGTCAAGAGAAACTGTGAAAAATTTGATTATTTGCCATAGCAGTAGTATTATTTAGATTTTTCTATTAGCTTTATACGATAATATATTATTTAACCGAATGTCCGTCCGCTATGGAAAAGTCTCTCGTCCAACTATAGGACATGCATGTACAGTCTATAAATGTAAGCAAAGAAAAAGAACCAACTGCGATCAGAAGTACATTAATATTGCATTAAGATGACGAAGAATTGACACTAGGTGCCACATACAATACATTAGGGATATATAAGGGGAACATTTATTATTTGGTCCCCTCTACGTAATCATGATTATTTTAGGGCAAATCTTCAAATACCTTAAATTGGATAAGAGGGTCTACAATATAAATCGATAGACCTTGAAAGTTCCCCTTGTTGTAGCAAAATAAATATGGCAATTTTTCAACAAATGGATTTTGTTTCTTTTTTTGTATTATTAAATGTATCCGTGATTTATTTTCCGTGTGGTGATGGAGTAAGAATATCGTTCACCACCTCATATCTTGCATACTTTTTCGGAAACGAAAATTTCGAGTCATGGGTTTGTCAATGCGGTTATCAATCCTTACTAATCCTTACTAATATTATAAATGCGAAAGTAACTCTGTCTGTCTGTCTGTCTGTGTCTGTCTGTCTGTTACGCATAAACGTCTAAACCACTGAACCGATTTTGATGAAATTTGGTACAGAGATGGACTAAAGCTTGAGAAAGGACATAGGCTACTTTTTATCGCGAAAAAGTTGTTGTAAGAGCTCTAAGAAATTAGTTTTTGAAATTCTATCTCTAAGGGGGTGAAAAATGTATAGCCGAAATCATTAGGCCTAGAAACGTGAAATTTTGTACAAAGTTGTCTTTCTTGGGGAAAGTGCTCACTAAAAAAGAGTTTTTGCAATTTTACCCCTAAGGAGGTGAAAAGCCTATAACCGATATCACTGAGCCTTGAACGATCATTTTAATACACGGTAGGCTTTCTTGGGTTACCCCATTACTTTTTCTTAATACTCGCTTATCAAGATTACTCTGGATCGACGCAATATGTAGGCACTCCTCTGCCATCGTAGATATATTGTAAAGGTTCTTCTAGCAACATTTTATGACCAGCTGCCTGCCAGACGAAATTGCTGGCTAGATGGCATCACCAATTGGTCCAGGTCGATGTACATCTTTCTCTTAGTAGTATTTTGCGACACCCACAAACAATGAAAGCGTTATAATATTCCTAGCTGCTACCAGACAGTAAGTTAAAATTAAGATATTAATCCAATTTTCTATCTCTAGAAATAAACAAATTTGAAGCGTCTATTTGTCTGTCAAAATAATAGGTTTTATTTATGCTCACACAATTATTTGCACGATACCTATGTCTAAAAAACCGGCCAAGTGCGAGTCGAGGTCGCGCACTAAGGGTTCCGTATCATTATCTATAAAAGGGGGAAAAATTGCGTTTGTTGTATAGGAGCCCCCTTAAATATTTATTATATTTTGTTTTTAGTATTTATTGTTATAGCGCCAACAGAAATGCATAATTTGTAAAAAATTCAACTGTTTAGCTATCACGGTCCTTAAGATACAGCTTGGTGCCAGACAGACGGACGGACAGACAGCGAAGTTTTAGTAATAAGGTTCCGTTTTTAGCCTTTGGGTACGAAACCCTAAAAACGGCTCAATTTTTTTGTCTGTCTATTCGTTACGGGTAATCTTCAAAACGGCTGGACCGATACTGATAATAATTTACTACCAGATCTACCAAGCCTTACATAAGGAATAACTTAGGCTATATTTTATCCCGGTGTGGCTGGAGCAACTGTGAGAATTTAGTCGATTTTAAAATTATTTCACTACTGCAAAGCTATTTTTAAGCGAGTAACACATTCAGGCTATTTTTTTATCCCGATATTCCTACGGGCCCAGGCACAATGCCGGTTAAATCGCGGAAATTTAATGGATATAAAAATTAATTTACGAATGAAAATCTATATTATCAGTGAATAACAAATAAAGGCTATTTTCATCCTGGTGTTTGCCCATTAACGAGAACTGCGCGAGTGAAACCAGTGGATTTTGACCAATTTTTAAATTTCTTTCACCAGTAGGAAGCTACGTTATCAGCGAGTAACAGGCAATTTTTATCTCGGATATTTGTATGGGATTTGATTAGTATATTTTTTTTTTCACCCATGTAAACTTATAATATCAGCGAGTAACATAGGCAATTTTTATTTGACCACGTGAATTTGAACTACAAGGGTGGAAGTAATATTTAAATATAAAAATTTGTGAAGATATTTGGCCGTTTGTTACTCAATCACGCGTAAACTCTTGACCAGATTTGGATGAAAATTGACACATAGAGTATTTCTTAAATTAAGAAATATGCAAGCCAACTTTTACGCGGGCGAAGCCGCGGGCAAAAGCTAGTATAAATATATATTTACTTTTTAATTTTTATGTACCCTAATAAAACTACCTACATAGTCCATAAAATATAGCTTGATCTCTGTGACAGATATCAACGAAACCAACGAAGTAAGTTTGAACGAGCGACATGTTTACAATTTCATTTTGTATCACATATATTTTCATTCTTTTCGTGCCAGTTTTATTGCAACTGAATTGCAATATATTATAAACATAAAAATATTAATATTCATGCCTAAAATGTACCTCGTAAGTACTGAAATACCTAGTAAACATTTTATACAGAAATTACGCTTACACACGTACAAGGTCATACTGGACTGAAAATAAAAAAGAGATGGGACAGTCGATATACGTAAATCGATAACCGATCTTTATTAAATTATTCATAAAAGAAATAAACCCATATACAGTACCTACATAAAACTTCCAACATATTTTTTTACAATTAACAGACAGTTACATTATAAAATACATAAATTGAATTAATTAAACATTAAAAAACTACTTTTTGTCTCAGAGTAAATGATAATATTATGTACGCATTATTGTCAACAAACTAGACATATTTATTATAAAAAAGCCGTAATTGATCGATTGATCTAACGACTGTCCTTATTTTGGCAATAAATGATAAATGTTCTAGCAGGAACGCTCCTGTGATGACGATAATAGTGACCTAGACCTTGATTGTCTTGACCTTAAGAATAATTAAAACAGTCAAAAACCAGTTTTGTTTGAAATAAACTCAAAAAGATTTTCATTGATTGTATTTTAATTATAATAGAAAATCACAATTATAAAAATAAAGAGTTTTATCGATAAAAAACTACGGACTTTATCGTAAGAGTGACAGCACTAGGGACAACTGTCACAGAAATCATCCCATATTTTATGGACTATAGTTCATCTAATCTAAGAAGTGCATTTTGACGTTTCGCATTGTTTAATACACCATAACCTTGGTCAAACGTGTACACATCATTCCAAACAATAAATCTTAAAATTTAAAGAATTATTAAGTTATTTATATAATTAATGTTCGAAGAAAGTCTTATTATTGTTGCTTGTACAATAATCTAATGTTGGAACTCGTAAAACTAATTTAAAAATAAATATAATATGTAAAATAGTAATTGTTATTGACGATGTTACAAATTACAATATCACGTCATCACGTTCTTTACAGTAGTGCTTGACAACTTCCAATTCACGAATATCCAAATAATCGGTAAAAATATTAGAATAATATAATTAATCGAATAGAGTAACTTCTCAAAACATTTGTATTAAAATAAATCGTGATTCCACTTTGTCTTTCATTGGCTGAATTGTAACCAACGACACCACTTACCATTTAAAAACAACTAAACTCACTTTTTGGCAGAAATCCAGTAAAAGCTCCCGTCGGGTGAGCCACCGATGCCAAGACCGATGGCTCGCCCAATGGCTATGGGACGAAATAGGTACGGCAGGTTAGGGACTTTGCGCTCTGCTCTATCGTCGCCCAGGACAGTACGGGTGGAGTGTGACCTCGCCATGACCCGTCAAAAAATAAACCCTAAAAGCTAAACTCTATTGAATTGAGTTACTCTGTACAACCTAGACGGTGGTGCAGTCTCTCGACATCTTGGGAGCGGACTGTGCGTGTGTTTTATGTTGGTGATAGTCTTTTTTTTTATGCCTTGGCTCTACTTTGGATTGATCTTGCTTTATACGTTGACCTTAGTTCCACTCATACTGGACTCTGTTTACGCAAACCTTATTTATTGTTAGAAACATGTCTACAAAAGGACGTAGTTATACTTGGAACGCTCGTGATTTGATTGTGAAATTACACGAATATTTTGAACGTGAGTCACAAAACGGTGGGCCTCTACTGCCAGAGACACAAGTACAGGAACATGTTGCTGAGCCACTAGAAATTGGTAAGCGTAAAGGGCTCAAATTAAAGGTAGTAAATATCTTAAAGTGTATTAAATATCTTGAATGTGAAATTGAGATTTTATAATATAGGTATTATACTTCATTTTCCATTTATTTGATCAACTAGCCACCCGCCCTCGCTTCGCTTCGGTTATAGGTTATAGTCGTTTTACCCGCGTAGTTCCCGTTCCCGTGGAAATACCGGAATAAAATACAGCCTAGGTTACGCCCTGATATTATAGCTTTCCATTGGTGAAAGAATTTTTGAAATCGGTCCAGCCGTTTTGAAGATTACCCGGAACAAACAGACAGACAGACAGACAAAATTTTTTTAATTGCTATTTTAGGCATAGGTGTCGTGCAAATAACCGTGTGAGCATGAAAAAAGTCTATTATTTTGACATTACAAACAGACACTCCAATTTTATTTATTGGTATAGATATAGATGTACCAATGTCTGAGCCCATGTTTTTTTTACAGGCTACGCAGCACGCCACAATACGAAACAGGGTCACAGTAAAGAAAATGGAAATTTTGTTGAAGGAAGCATGTTTCCAAAGTCTCAAAGAATGACTGGTTCAAAGTGGTGGAGAAAACAAAAAAAAATATATAATGAATGATTTTGACAAAGATGTAAATTTCGTAAATTTTATTGATAATGAAATAATTGTTAATGTTCGCGACGATGATACTTCAAGTAATAGTACTTAGTGATTGTGAATAAATAACTATTTTTGAATCCAGTTTTTGTTTTTACTGAACCCAATCCTACTAAATATGATGAATAAATTTTATGCTAAAATAATTAAATTTGTTGAATATTAATTTAACATTTAATACATTCATCTCCTTTTTGATAAAAACAATAAATGAACCAATTATTAATTAAAAAGAATCAATATCGATTTCTCAGTACAATCGGATGTTTTCGATTGCGATTATTTGTTTACATACTTAGACAACTTACTTTGTCATCTGTCAAAATGCACTTCTTACGTCCCGTACACATGTTGGCCGAGCCTAGGCCAACGCGAGCGTCGGCAAATAGGTACAAGGCGAGTGCTAGCGTCCACACGTTGGCCGAGTGCGGCGAACGCCAACGCGAGTAGCCAACGTAGACGAGTGTTTGTAGAGCTGTCCACACGTTGGCCTCGGTCAGTGTTTATTGTGCACTGAAACACTACGGACGTTGACATTAACGTTGTTGCAGCTTCGACTATTTATTTAATGAGCGTATATAACTATTATCTCAGTGTATACCGCAGTAAAGTGGGAAAAAAAGAAGGTGGTTGATACTGAGTATTCACAGAAATAGAACAATGTAAGATATATCCGTGTGGTGACGGAGTAAGAAAAAAATTCACCAGTATCTTGTCTGTGAATGTCGTAAAAGACGACTAGGGGATATAATACATAATAAGCATATAACATCTATGCAAGAGAGGGAAATCTCGAAATAAAACTCTATACCAACCTGTCTGACTAGCATGGAATGCTACACACACAAAAAAAAAAAAAAGAACGAAGTGAGGCAAGTGATCACGAGCGACGGCGAGTGACGGCGAGTGAAGACAAATCAGTTGTCCACACATTGGCGCTTGTATTCACTCGGCCAACTAGGCGAGCGACGGCGAGCGTTGGCTAACTAAGGCAAATCGGATGTACACACGTTGGCGTTCGCCATCGCTCGCCTGCACTCGACCAACATGTGGACGCCCTATTAGATTAGATAGACTATAGGATACACTATTATCTTTCAAATTATGTACTTTCAGAGTCCCGCATAAAGCGTGTACTAGCTAAGGTTCAAACTCCGCGAAACTGCTTCAATTTTTACGAAAACCAAACATTATCCATGCTTTCATCATCATCGCAGCTTATATACCTACGTCCCACTGTTGGGCTCGAACCTCCTGCACAATAGGAGGGAAGTTGACCTACTATATCACGATGATCAGACCTTTTGGTATAAGGTTTTATGCCGAGTTTTCCTTTTCTTGCATAGTTGTTATACCTATGCGCAATATATCCCTTAGTCGTCTAATACACGGCACCCACGGGCAAGAATCGTTATCACATGGAAGAAACAATAATCTACTAACGCGCCATATTTTTCTTATTCGCCTATTGAGCGGCATATTGTCGCATTCCAGCCGATATTGCAACAAAACGCCAGGACAACACACTCATGTGGTCAACTTATCTGCAGGTAGTGGGCTAGTGTCGGGTATTATCCCTACAGTAATTTACCAACATGCAATTCACATGAAACCCTTTATACAAATCATTCAGCTTGCAATCATGTTGAAAATATTATTAAAGCTGACTGACCTCTTAACAATTCATTGTAAATCTACCGCCCTCCTTTCTTTTACTACAGCCCAGTCTTTAAAATGTTCCTAAAATAATCTGGTTTTTTTTGTATTTGACCACTTATTTCCCCTCAAGTCAGATGCAGTCGACATAGCACCGCACTTTGTGGCGAAATATGGGGGAGGCCTACGTGCAGCAGTGGACGGAAGTGGGTTGAATGATAATAATGATGATGGCTTTCGAGATATCCTCGTAAAAGGCCTCTACCTTGTCGTTGGAATATACCGAGCTCGGTGCGTAAACCTGTATGATCTTCCACGAATACCTCTTGGTAATTCTGAGTATAAGGTTCTCTGCCCTTGTCGACACACTCTTGATCCCCTCGATTTTCTCTACGAGAAATAAATCCTGTATCGCCTTGAGACGGATGATCGCCCTCAATAGTCGTCTCTAAACCGGAGGATTATCGTGCACTCGCCCTCTCTACGCACTTATGATAATCCTACAATGTCCTATCGAATTTTGCTCAATAACCTCTTCCAGCTCGATGAATCTCATCAGTCCTGAATGTCCAAATGGATAATCAAATGTGGTTCCCAACTCTGGTCTAACAGGTTGGTTATAATTCCAATTTTTCGTTCCTTGCATAGATGTTGTATGCACATTGTATCCTTTATACCTTTTTGCGACACCCACGGGCAAGATAAAGGATGATGAATTGTATTCTTACTCGGTTACCACACGGAAATAAAACATGTTAATGTTTAATTTAAAATATCATATTTAAGGCGGTGTCGCTATTCCGAGGAATACGAAGTCTACTGAATACGTAGTTATAATTATTCATTTATTTATTTTACGAGTAAAAAAGCGCTGTGTGGTAAAGGCTACGAATACTATCAATACTTTGCTCGTGGTTGTCGTAAAAGACTATTTTGTTACTGACTAATTTGTTACTGCGCTTCGTTCGGTGAGCAAGAGAGCCGGTAGCCCAACTTTCTGAGGGTGTTTGCGTGTGGAGGGTTATGGTAGTGCCTTTGGTATCACCGAGCCTCAACGCACGCATTCACACTCCCTTCACTTTCTTCGCGGTAGGCAGCGGCCGTGTAAAGGTCCATGAGCGGCAGCAACACTTACCATCAGGTGTACTGTTTGCTCGTTTGCCACTGCTTGCAATAAAAAAAAAAAACTAAGAACATATACATAAAGCTAGGCCAACTATATCTAATGTCGTTAGGTCAACAATTACATTCTAAAGAAGGGTAGAAGTCACATCATCGTTCAGCTCATATACGTCCCACTGTTGGGCTCAAGCCTCCTCCACAGCAGGAGGGAAAATGACTTTACTATAACACGATGGTCAGATAGGTTGGTATAAGGTTTTATTTCGACTTTTCCTTCTCTTGCATAGATTTTATATGCGTATATACTCGTATCTCTTAGTCGTTTTTAGAGGCAAGTCAAGATAGGGAGTGATAGAAAATACCTTTTGTAATGTGTTCAATACACAAGGAGAACATACCGCATCGATTCTAAGTAATTGTAATAAGAGATGGACGATAATGATTATGGTTTGAATGCTATATATCTTAGGGTGAGATCATTAGGAAATAAATCCTCATGTCGTGGGGAACTTTTCAACCATATAATTAATGGAGATAAATTGCACCCAAATTCATAACAACAATTTGTGGATCAGTCAAAGAATTTTCGGCTCTTGTGGATTCAATTGCTTTTTGATTAATTTCACAGTTCGTATCACACTATAGGGTAATAATATGTACGAATGTGAGTTTGTTTGATACACTTTCTTAAACTATTTATTCTAAAGTTGAATGATTTTTTTTATTATTATTTAATTTGGGGACTTTTATTAAAGAATATGCCAGTCCCATCGTATTATACAAAGAGTATAGTTAAAAAAAATTACATACAGCTTAAAACTAGTATAAAAAAGGAAAAAAATAATGAATTTGTCATCTCAGTTGGCTTATTGACTTAAATAGTTGTTTAGCAGCGTCAGACGTAGGCTCAGCCAAAGTTGAATAAAAATGTATTACGCTAAACAGCAGATAAAGAAATAAAATGACATTTGAAAATAGGAACTCATTTATTTACATACAAAATATTTACACCGCACCGGAATGCTTTCAGTACCTACTTACACAAAAACAATTAGAAATGGCATCTTGAGCAAATACACCTAAGTAAATATTATGCAATTGTTATTATTATGAATTATTAAAACTTAAAAAAAAAAACGATGTATTGTGTACACAAGCACTCCCGTAGGAAGATATGCTTCTTTAGCAGGGTTAAGAGAAATTAAGAAAAATATTACAAATATACATCAAAGTTAAAAAAAATCGATATATATACGTATATATATATATATATATATATATATGTGTGTGTGTGTGTGTGAAATACTCTCGCGCTCTTGTGTGCGTGCGTATGTGTGTGTACTTGAAATAATTGCTTTTGAAGTTTCTGATTTTATAATAAATACTTTTGGAAATCATTGCAACAGAGTTCAGTAATTCAAGATATATACTAAAATCTTTTGCAAGATTTATCTGGTCGATTGATTGTGTAGCGGTTCCGTAAATGATACACAACATGAGTAAACATAACTTCTATTAAAATAAAACTTACCGTCGTAACTAATATTAACTACTTACCCTAATTGAAATCATTTTGTGAATTTGTATTAGTAAAAACTAGGTTATAATAAAAATAGAAAATATGAAAATATTAAGAAACGAGCATGGTTTTTATTGAATTACTTTAATTTGCGATATTGCGCCATCTTGACGGGGTGTAAATTGCAACCCCTCGAAAACGGCACCCTCATTGACCGAGCGCTATGGAGCTCTGAATTATTTTCGACGACTCAGACTCGGTTATAATTTCTCAAGGGTCTTGAGAAAAGTTAGAAAGATATTTTAACGCAAATGGAATGTGTAATAATACTCAATTTTAATATCAAGCGTATAGATTTAATTACATAGATTTAATGTTACCTAAATTAAAAAAAAATTAAAGGACAAGTTAACTTGATAATCGATGTAAGAGTAATGAAAAATATTAAAAAAAAATAGAAATGGAGACACAAAAGTTTATGAGTGCGCATCAGCTCTTTGGATCATTTCTTTTGAGATAATGAAAAAGTTTGTACGAATTTCCCCAAATATTCCTTATAACCAACATACGTTTATAAGCATATATAAAAAATTGTGACCATAAATTGTGTTTTATCACAACACGTGCCCTGCATTATCCATTTAATTCACTAATCACTAACATTAATTTGTTCGATGAGCTTGTAATATTTAGATTGGAATGTCAACAGTTGCTATAAATGTAAATCATCATCGGATTCACTTTCACTTGAATCCTTCAAAGCTTTATGTATTTCCTCTTCAATCTCCATAGCACTCTGTTGTTTATCATCTACAGCTAATTTATTATAAGCCACGTTCGAATAATAATAACCACCGCAACACCATTTTTTGATAATGCACGCTAAGACGAAGTACAAGGCTATGGAAATTATTACAAATAATATAACAGAGAGAATTATGTTGAGCTTATAATGCCAATTAGCTAATTTAATTTGCGAAACAACTGACTTTGGGTAGCAGTAGAATTTAGGCACAGAGTCTATGGTACCGTTAAAATGTTGGGCATCATCGAGGCAGGATAAACACTGACTATTGTCAGGGCCTGAACAAGTGGCACATGTGTAGTGACACGGAAGACATATAAGAAGTGTTTTACTTTCATTAGCAGAAGCTACCAAATCTAGAGCCTCTAAAGCAGTTTGCGTAGATAATACTCCCTCCTGTCTTTTGCTGACAGGCCCTTCTGATAAAAATGTAAGGTTACGTCTTCTTGAACTCCTCTCCCATAGGATTTCACTGGCGTATGTATTGTCTGGGCAACGTTCGAAGCACCGACCGGAGAACAAGTGTAAGCCCTTCGCGCATTCTAGTGAAAGAAAGAGAACATAGATGTTTAAATACATGAAATAATAGAGCGATAGTCCTTCACCACCCAGCACCCTTATCCAGCGTCCATGCAGCCTGCTGTCTCTTGCTATACCAGTATGATGCGATGCGCGTCCGAGCCAGCCGATGTCAATTCACAGAAAGATAAAAGCGAGTTTTTGGAAAAATTATCAGGATAGGTTTCATAGAATCTTGTCGCTGATCTCAAATAATTTTGTATATAGTTATACTAATTAATAAAACACGATTGAAAACAAACAAATGTTACATCTACACATGCATAATAGACGTGCACAAAATTAAATGAAATCAGACGGAAACAAAACAATACAGTGTTGAAGAAAGATATTAGATATAAAACAAGTAACAGAGAGTCAGTGCATTCTGAATTTAGTAATAAAAAGCGCGGTGAGCGTGATTATATATAATGGAAGCTCGTAATAAGCAAAGCGAAACGTGCAAATTAATAAAAAATATAATAATGTTATAACTATTAAGTAAATACAACGGAACACAGTTTGTTTTCTTGTGTAAATACAATCAATAATAATTAATTATTACATTAATATGAAAATTAATCAGAGACAAGAATCTTATTAATCATTGTAGTCTAAATAAAAACCTTTATATATTTTGTAATAAAAGATTTTTTTTATTCCCATTCACATTAGATTCAATATATACAAATTATGCTTCAACATTTACATTATAGGTACAATTCATTGGGTTTGCTACTTATAATCGAGTTTGGTGAATAATTTTACATAAGAAAACTATTATAAAAATGAGCGTTTTGATTTTTCTCAACACATTGAAAATAGTATACGCTAACATCAATCGTATTATGGCGGACAGCTACCAACATCAGAAAACAATCGACACAGTGTCTGCCTTATATATTAAATTACAATAACTACCAGTCGATGAGAAATCGTGAATGTTCAGTCATTTTCAATTTACAGGTCTGTGAGCAAATTTGTACAAGTCTCCAAATGTATTTATATCAATAAGTATCTAGTTATTATATACAATTATTATTACATTAACCTATGCTGTATGGATTGGCAATCTTTGCTATGATCACAACCACAGTATGCAATTTTGTTAACCTATTACTTAAATCCAATATACATGGAAAACTACACTTTTTTATATCGATTATGTTAGCATAATTTTTATTATAGCCTGCATGGATAGTCTTCATTTATTAAAAACAATATTAAGTCGAGGCTTTCTCATTATATAAAGCAAAGTTATTATTACACTTATTTAAGAAATGAGTAATGTCAAGATTTTATTTATGGACGTCAAATATTGCGGACATAGTTTGAGCAGAAAAAAAAAACGTCGAAAAAGACGCCAGGTTAAATAAGTCAAATGTTACGTGAAATCACTCAAATCAATTTATGAAATACGTACATAGTAGTAGAAGAAATTGTTAATTACTGTTTTATTAACTAAACTAAATATAGTTTTGTTAATGATTAAGCGGCTCTATATATTATTAAACGGTTATATTATACGGATCTATATAAGGCTGATAATCTATAAACACCATTTTAAACTTAACGTTAATAATTACATACAATAATAGCAAGTTATTATGAAAACAATGAGTTGCGTGCGAATATTCATAACTCGGAGGTACTGAAAATACATTAGACTGAGCAAATAATTGATGAAATATTTTTATAAATTAAAATGGTAAAATGTATATTTCAAAACACATTATTAATATTAACCTCTAACTACATTATAACAATTAAAATATGTCAGTGTCATATAGCCAGGCACTAACTAAATTATGCTACAATAAACGATTAACTCGTTATTGAATAAAGACAGTTTGACCGTAAAACTTATTGTAACGGATATGTTCAAAGGTACGTAAAGACTCTATAGAGCTACATAAAAATTATTAATGGCTAAAGTATTATGCTGTTAAACATTGTAACCATAGGGTTGATGCCACAAACAAAGTTAATATTTGTCTAAAATAAATTTATTTTACTACTTATATATCTAAAGATTCTATAACAAAATTATTTTGGTTAAATAACAAGAAGGAATACAATAAATGCGCTAATTTGGTATCGAACACGATTAGTGAGTACAATTTTTATATGCACACACAGTTATAGGTAATTAAAATATAATTATCCTTTCTTCTCACTATTCAAGCTGATCACAGTGAAAAAATATCGATAGTTATTAAGTGCAAACGTGCAGTTGCCTCAAATGAAGGATGACAAAAGCTATTTGAATCACATTATAAATTCACAGAAAATCTCGTCTTTTATAATATTGCAATTTCTCGTGAAAAATGGACGTTATCAATTTGATATCGTAATTATACATTATTTATACGTAATTGCACTTGTTCACTAGCTCTTCACATAATTTCGCCAATAAAATTATAATTATCAATTTTTTTTTAAAAACACACCGTTGTCTTATAATGCAAAATATAAAACATGATTTATGGTTTAATTGAGTATCAAAATATTAACATCAACGTGACATATGTAGGTAATAATAATGTTTAAAGCAAAATATATTGTATATAAACATGATGATAGTAATATAACAAATAAATCTCTCATTTACAAATTACATAAGAATAATTAATTTGAACTTTACTACGGGTAATATCGTTTCTAGATACAATTTAAGTACGACGTTACTAAAATACATCAGCACGTTTTTGTTTATTCCATTGTAAATATAACATAAGTCTTGCCGGTGTTTAATCATTAATTCAAGTTTATAAAAAGTTTTAAAAATTGCTATGATTGCTAAGCACATTGTAGTAAATAATTAATTTTCAAGCCTGTAACTTCTTAGATATGTGTTAGAGTGTCAGTTCGAATGATGGGACTGATGAAACAAATCAAATATTTTTAAGTATTTCTCTTAGGGAAGGGTTTAAAAATTCTAAGAGCAATACTTACGAGTATTCATTACACATTTTTGTACAGTCACACAAATAATTCATAAATATTAAAATACAAAATTGTTTGATGAATTATTATGATTGATGAATGAAATATTTCACTGTAATATAAAAGTTTCACTTCTATCGTGTGTCTCTAAGGTACGCCCTATCTAGTTTAATTTTAAATTGATTTTAATACATATAAAATACATTAGAATATTTACTTGGCTCAATATGATGAAATTATATAGTATACCTGCCTTTCACGCGCTGCCTAGAAAGAATCTTTCAGAAATTTACATTTCCGTATATCTGTGTATTAGTTTCCATTTATTATTTAGATATTTATTAGAACTGCGAATATTAATTCCTGTCTAAAACATTAAATGATGTATGTATTTTCCAAAAAAACAAGTAAATTAATACGAATTCATTTAAAGAAAAATTTTTTTGGTTAATCAGCACACATACGGCAAGACTTCTGCGTAATTGTGATTATACAGCATAACTAACTTAAAATATATAAACAATAACAGCTTGTACTTATAAAATAATATATAAAAACCGGGTAAAATTTAACTAAAATCACATTGGCGTCGCAGCGAGTACTAGGGTCCCAACGCACTGTGGGTATTTCTTAGATGACACAAGCAAGGCGCTCGAGGCGGCCGCGGCTCTGCGCATTTTAATGCTGACCTTACGCTAAGGGTTAGTGCACACTCGTACTTACTACTTATTCTATTAGGCTGTCTGCGTTGCTTAGGCTGTTGTAAATGCAACGCGTCGGCCGTAGTCATATACAATATGATTAATAGGCACAAACCTATACAAACGTGCGGTGACTCAGGCGCGTTAGTTGCGCATCCTGAAGTGTTGCCATTGCGTTGACCTGTTCCACCTATCACGTCGCCATCGAGAGGACTGTCCTCGCTTATCTACACAAAAAAAAATACGTTATTAAATGGTAAATAATATTTTTAATTTATTTGGATTGAAACTTCTATAAGTATTGCAAAATTAGATACAAATCGAACGAAATACAAAAGACTTCCTATTGTTCATATAATCGAAAGTGTGATAAAAGTTTACTCTACCCCATTTATCATCATCATTTCAGCTCCTATACGTTCCAGTGTTGGGCTCGAGCCTCCTCCACAAGAGGAGGGAAACTGACCTTACTATACAATGCTGGTCAGACAGGTTGGTCTAGGGTTTATTTCGAGTTTTCATTCTCTTGCATAGACGTTATATGCTTTTGATATTCCTTAGTCCTCTTTTACGACATCCAGAGTGTGGTGAATTGTATTCTTATTCCGTCACCACACGTTCTTACTCTACCTATAAAATACTAAATTACTCTGTGGTCTGTTTCAAATATACCCACATATGCATAACACTCTCTAGATAATGAATTCCTAATTCATTATAATCACCCTGTTCTTATTCCAATTACTTGGGGCTGACGACATATCACACCCTATCAGACGTCATCTCTGCGTTTCTATACCCCCTTTCTATCCATGACAAGCTTCACACAATTCAGGCCTCTTTTCTTCGGTCTTTCCTCATCCCTAAAATTATTCATACTTAAAACTTTCCTCATAATATCACTTTCATTCCGTCTTATCACACGCCCATACCACATCAGGCGTTCACTCCTTAACTTTCCCGCCACTGACGCAACTTTCAAACTTTCTCTTATATATGTTTCATCATCATCGTAGCCCACATATGTCTCACTGTTGGGCTCAGGCCTCCAGGGGGGCCCCTGAACGAAACGCTATATCCAGGCATGTTGATATAGCGTTTCGTTCATATTATATCCCTTGTCTTTTACGACATCCTCGGTCAAGAAGGGAGTGTTGAATTGTATTCTTACTCCGTCACCACGCGGAAGATTATACGTGTATTCCTTATTTATCCATTCTTTTTACTTTGTACATCCATCTCTATATCTTTTTACATGTTTTTCTTTTATCTTTGCTACATGTAGTCGTCGCTCATCCGTCGCTTTTAAAACGAATTCTTAATTCTCAAATAATAATATACACAATTGCCAAGTTTCTAGCCTTTGAGATACTCGCCGACGATTGTTCTTAATATTAGTATAAGATTTTTAAACATATTTTCAATTCAAGGGGTATTCATGCTTGCAGCCCCCGATTACTAGGCATGCCTTTTAAGTTCTGTCGTTTCCATATTTCCCGGAAATTTTGAATTTGGAACAGTTCTATATTCGAATGTGTTTAAATTTCGAATCTCAAAACAATTGAAAGTATTAGGATTAATGCTATTGTTTAGTCACAGCGTCGATTGGAATCTATTAGGTTACGTACGAAAATGAATCTTTCTAAAGAAAATGTTCGTGCAATAATTTTCTACAACTTTAGAAGAGGCCTGATATGGCTTCAATGTTTTGAAGAGCTAACATCTGTGTTCAATGATGAAGCCCCATGTCTGCGGACTGTCGAACGCTGGTATTTAGAATTCCAGTGTGGACATACTAGTGTTAGTGCAAACCTCGAAAAGGACGCCCAAAATTCGCCTTCACTGAAGATAACATTATTGCTGTGAGACAACTAATTCTCGAAGATCGTCATGTGACGTATCGAGAGATAGAGGCTCTATTAGGCATCTCAGGGACAACCATTCAGAAGATTTTGCATAAAGCGCTTGGTGTGAGAAAGCTAGTTTGCCGTTGGATACCGCATCTGCTTTCCGACGATCACAAGGCGGCCCGCGTCAGATGGTGTAAGAAAACTCTGCAAAGGTTCAACTGAGGAGAGTCAAATCACGTCTACGACATCATCAGTGGTGACGAATCTTGGATCTATGCCTACTATCCTGATTCCAAACAACAGTCTACAATCTGGGTCTTTCAAGACAAGCCAAAGCCGACTATAATTGTTCGTTCTCGAAGCACTTCAAAGAAGATGGTGGCCACGTTCGTTGGAAAAACCGGCTATGTTGCGACTATTGCACTTGAAGATCGTAGAACGGTTAACGCAGAGTGGTATACCACAGTTTGTTTATCACAAGTCATCGCCAAACTTCGAAAATCTAACTCAAAGCGACGCATCATCCTGCACCACGACAACGCAAGCTCACACAGCGCTCGTCAAACGATCGAGTATTTGAAGCAGAAAAAAGTAGAAATTCTTGACTATCCTCCGTACAGTCCTGACCTAAGCCCTAACGATTTCTTTACATTTCCTAAAATTAAGAAAAGTCTTCGTGGTCAAAGGTTCCAGTCCGGTGAAGAAGCAGTCGACGCTTTCAAGTCAGCCATTTTGAACACCCCCACTTTAGAGTGGAATAAATGTTAAAATAACTGGTTTGAGCGAATGGAAAAGTGTATTAAGCTACGTGATGAATACTTTGAAAAATAATAAAAAGTACTATAAGGTTCTAAAGTCTAACTTTTTATTAGCTGCAGTAAAATGACGTTTCTAAATGTCATTCCGTAAAATAATGTTGACAGCCTAATCTCAATAGGGATGTGATTCAGTTCACAAAAGTTTACAGAATATCTAATCGTTCCATAGCTGACTCATAATGATCATACTAAATTCTATTTAATATTAATGTAAATAAAAGGCTGTATAAACGTTGATCCTTTTAGACATATACAAGGTAACACCCAAGAAAACGCTCTCTCAAGTTGGTAGTACTGGTTTTTGGTTACGGTGCTACGATGACGCTTGACCGCCATTTTGTTTCGGTTGTCATTCGCTCATTCGGCTTCATACTTCTGTTTTGAGTGCATGAATAACTTTGATTTGCCCACTGCGCGTTGTTTTTGTTATCATTATTGTTAAACTTATGTTACGTTGTGTTTGTTTTTCATTACCTGTTTTCATTAATCGTGTTAGTTTTTTTTTGTTTGATACATTGAAGACATGGATGCTCTGCCGAGCACATCGCAAGATGGAGACACATTTTTATCTCCTAAGAAAAAAAGGCCACGTGTAGCTCTAAGTGCAACTGAATAACTTTCGGTCCAAAACGTTTACAAATATGTGTTTGAAGTGAAATCTTCAGAATCAAACATTGAAGTTCCAAAAATAAGTGAATGCGTTAACAAGGTGGCTGAAGTCTTGGGAATATCCGTCCGCACAGTTTATTCCGTTTTAAAGGAGCACAAGGAGAACGACAGCGAATTACCAAAACCTCCCGAAAAAACGGGCCCAAAACTTACATTTAAAGATAAACTTGATGATTTCACATTCACTGCTGTTAGACGAATTGTACATCAGTTCTTTCATAGAAATGAAATACCCACCATCGCAAAAGTTAGTTTACACATGTCGTCACTCATCTTTTTATTATACGTTATGTATGTTTTCTCCCATCCCATGTGTAATCTTAACCAATTAGGTAATAACTTTAATCATTTTTAGGTGCTGCGAGTTGTAAATGATGACCCAGGATTGCCCAACTTCTCAAAAGAGACATTGAGAAAAATTATGAAGCATCTTAATTTCGAATTCGCTACTCGATCACGCAAGAGTGTGCTTATTGATAGACAAGATATCATATCATGGCGCCAGCGCTACCTGCGTTTAATTAAACAATATCGTAGGGAGGGAAAATACATATATTATCAAGACGAGACCTGGGTCAACGCTGGTACGTGTCAACTCTTAGTTTCTTCTATTTGTTCCCTCTTTGTTTTGATGTCGAAACTTATGATTCTTTTTTGTTCTTTTCAGGTCATACTATAAAAAAAACCTGGATTGACGGAAGTATTAAATCTTCTCGACAGGCATTTTTAGACGGCCTGACTACGGGATTAAAAAATCCCACAGGAAAGGGAAAACGACTCATAATTAGTCACATAGGCGGAGAAGAAGGCTTCCTGGTCGACGGACTTCTTATGTTTGAAGCAAAGAAAGGTACAGAAGACTACCATGATGAAATGAACGCGGAGTGTTTCGAGGATTGGTTCGGCGGTATTCTACCTAAACTCAAGCCGAATGCAGTAGTCGTAATGGACAATGCGCCCTATCACTCTCGGAAGATCGAAACAATCCCGAAGATGTCGTGGACGAAAGCACGAATTCAAGAGTGGCTGACTACTAAAAATATTGCGTTTGAACCAAATATGGTCAAGGCCACTCTCATAGATATTGTGAAACAACAAAATCATACTGAGAAATATGCCGTAGACGAGATGGCTGCACAAAAAGGTATCACACTTTTAAGACTGCCCCCTTATCACTGTGAATTGAACCCCATTGAGTTGGTATGGGCGCAGGTAAAGAGTCACGTCGCAAACAATAATAAGACGTATAAAATGCAAGAAGTGAAAACTTTATTCCAAGAAGGAATCAAGAAAGTGACACCGGCTAAGTGGAGTGACTGTGTGTCTCACACTATTAAAGAGGAAGATAAAATGTGCCACCTCGATCATATTATAGATGAAGTGACAGATAGATTTGTTATTAGTGTGACCGAAAGCGAAAGCGACAGCGACAGTGATTTCGAAAAAGATTAATTAAATAACATTATTATGACGTTTTTGTTTCATTTTGAATGTACCTCCCTATACTTCCACTAAAAAAGATCAATCCTCTAGTATAGTAATAATAATAGGTTAAAAAAATACATTACAACTTAATATTAAATCTCAAAAAAAAAAACAAACTGATTATTCATTTATGATTTACTCATTTAGCTACATCCCTATTTATTTTTCTTCAAAAACCGGCAACCCACAAAACGTCATTTTACTGCAGCTAATAAAAAGTTAGACTATAGTTGTGTTTTTTTCTTCAAACGACAAATCTTAAAAGGCCTCGTAATAGGATTTTTGAGAGGCGCACTGATGGTCTGCTCAGAACTATTTATATACAATCATACTTCAATGCACCCTACCAATGAGAACACACTCGTCTTTTATTAAGGGTAAGATTCGTCAAATTATAAAACACAACAGGTGTTATGTCCATACTATACATATCAACAGGCATGATTATAAACCAGTCTTAAAACATCAATATTATTTACAAAGTCAGTCACAAAATAACTTGAGTATTTCAGTTATATGCCGGATAAGAAACGGTATCTTAATTTTTTTATTTTATTAAAAAGGGTATCTTCAAGAGAAACTGTTTCTAAAAGATACATCAATTACTTTAGGCAATAGTACAATATAATTCGCAAGAAGTCTCGGCATAGCCATTATTCAACAAAATAATACGTTCACATGAGTAAAGTTATACGTAAAACTAGTATAAAATAAGAAATTTTATTTACAAAGTGTGCAATGATTACAAAAAAGGATTTCTTTAGGAAAAAATACGGCTCCCAAAGTATAAGATAATATAATTTACAGCCATCCGATATAACTAGCAAACAAAGCCAACGACTATAGCAAGTACTCAACAAAATAATACCTTGTTCACATGAGTGAAGCTACAGGTAAAACTAGCATACAATAAGATACGTAAATAGAAAATTGCGAAAAAAATATGCGTTATTTTTCAAGACGCCTATAAATCTCTAACCATTGTAACGAACAAAGCTTGTCTCTCATCTTTGTACGAGCGCCTTTGATCGCTCCTTGCTGCCTAACGCTCTGTACATTCTATTTTTATTTGTTTGTATTCCGCTAACCGTAATTTATAAACAGTCTGTATATGTACTAGTAAAGTATTTTCATGTACTCAAACTCAAATATAAACTTTAATTTGCTTAATACCTGTCCTTAAATGTTTAGGTTAAGTTATAAAAAATATTTAAGTATGGTTGTAACAATTGCCCGCAAAGACGATAATACACAATCCGATTACCCACACTGGATCAATTGGTAAAAAGCTTGGTACAAAATTTTTGTGGATTTAGTTTCAACTTCCACGTGTGGTAATTATTTTTCTCTCGCAAATAAGTTTCTATAAATAATTATAACTTAGATTAACTTGAGTGCTGTGTGGTAGCGGCTGCGAAATCTAACAACCCTTACATTGCTCATGGGTGTCCCAAGAGATGACTAAGAGCTTTAGATAGACCAGGACCATCTTCATCTAATAGCGTCTGGTCAACAATTACATTCTGAAGGAGGCTTAACGTCAGGTAAACGATGGGTCGTAAAACTATTGCCAATAATATTTGCAATGTACCTACTCTATGAAAGAAGAGTAGGTAGATATTGAGTCGACCCCAACCCCCGAATTGGGGATAAGAGCAGCAAGATAATGAAATTACTATAATTTGATACCACATTCCAGATCGTATGTATATTTTTACTTATCTTACATATGTATATATGTAATTATCGATATACAATAATTAACAATCATCTACGTCCAATATCCTAAAATACATACTGAGTCCACACAACGTTTTGTTTTTAAACAACGAAGAAAAAAGTAGAACAATAGTTTTGGCTGGTTTATAACCGAGCTCCTGCCTGCGGAGATTTTTTTTTAGAAATACAGTAGTCCAACAGATTTATATTTTGATATTATATCGATACAGTCGGGCTGTCGAGGAATATATTAAGATACATAAAACGAAAATATTATAAATTTATAGTTATTTACACTGTTTAAATGTTTAGTCATATAAAAATATAATATAAAGATGTCGATCTAATTTGAATGACACTGTACGAAATACTTAATAGTTAATCATAATCAATTATTAAGGAATTTGAGGATAGTATTATTAAAATACATGTAAGTACTATGGATACGATATTAGGTTTAGGAGATCTGTAAATCATGTTCAACACAAAAACTAAAAACAAAGTGATATCGATAAATCTGTACTTAACATTTCATGTATTCGTACCAAGTACCTCTCCAATCGCTTCTTCGCTCGTAATCAGGCAAGTCCAACATCTATTTTCAAATTAATTGGAATATTATTTATAGTTCCATTTTAGTCTATGATTGGGTACGAGCCTTCGTCATGTTAGGAGACAAAATCATATGCAGTTTTTTTTGTATAGCTGTTAGCCGCAGATAGCTTTAACAACTTAACCCAGGCTGTGGGTGGGCGCTGAAGGCTCTCAATCCGGTCGTATCCAGTAGCATAACAATGCTATATATAGCATTGAATGCGTTCTCGTTTAGATTCGTCATCATCGTGTCAGCTCATATACGACCCACTACTGAACTTAAGCCTCTGCCGCAATAGGAGGGATATGGCCCTACTATACCACGCACGTCAAACTAGCGTTTAGGGGATCACCGACAGACGGGCAAGAGAGACGGCAATGGATCGTATTCTTATTCTATCACCGCACAAAATCATTTACAATATTTAAAAACAATCTTAATATATGTAATGTATATACATTTTTTTAAGAAATTTATAATAACTGTGAGATTTCTCTTGTGTGCTTGATCTCAAGGATTGGAGACGATATTATCCACTATTCGAACTTATTGTTACTCTGTTGGAGTTTTATTTCTCATATAGTGATGTTAGCTGCGTAAATTCTTTGGTTATCATTTAAAATACACGCGAGAAAGGAAAGACTAATAAGTAGTCTTCTTACACCATCACCACAAGGACAAGTTACTTTTGCAACAACATTAAAGTATTAATTGTGATACCACAATCAAAGTCGCGCTGTCTGAGCAATATAATTAATTTTGGTCTGTCTTTGATGTTTGTGGCTTTGATTATTATTGCTTATTTTAATTATGTCTTCAGAAATATTGTGGACATATTATAGTAATTACCTTTTAATATATAAAGTAGCCTCAGCCTATTATATTTCTTCTAAGGAACAGTTAGTGTTGGTAACATATTGTAATCTAGGCCTTTTTTGTTACTATAAGTACTATTGTGTAACAGAAGAGTGAATAATTTTTCACCTTACATCCACATATTTTGAGTGTAGAGTTTGTGAAGTTGGTGCTTGTAGAGTCAGAATCTTGGCCCTACAGAGATCTGTTAACTTTTTGATAGTGCATCATATGGATATATGATCTCGTCATGGTAATATTTGACATGGAATATTTTTGGTCCACGGCTCGTCGGCGCGGCGTCCGCCCTATCGTGGCTTATGCCGAACGTGGGTGGACCGAGCGCTACGTGCCGACGGCTGTACGCGGGGGTCATCCGGTTGATGGCCCTGTACGGCGCACCGGTGTGGGCGGGGTCCATGACCGTCCGACTCAGGGCTCTTCTGTGGCGACCACAGAGGGCCATGGCGGTCAGGGCCATCCACGGAAACCGCACGGTGGCGACGGAGGCAGCGTGCCTATTGGCCGGGACTCCCCCGTGGGACCTGGAGGCGGAGATGCTCGCCGGACTATATCGGCGGGTGACGGGGGTGCGAGCGGGGGGCGGTGTGGTCTCATTAAGGGATCTCACCGCCTGGCGCGTCGACGCACACCGAGACGTCATTGCCCGTTGGGCAGTCCGGCTGGAGAGGTTCGGGGTGCGAACCGTGGAGGCCTTCCAGCCGGTGCTGATGCAGTGGTTGGAAAGGCGGCACGGGGTGCTCTCCTTCCGACTGGTGCAGGTTTTGACGGGGCATGGGTGCTTCGCCAAATACCTGCACAAGGTCGTTAAGAGGGAGAGTACACCATCCTGCCACCACTGCGATTGCGACGAGGACACGGCGCGCCATACGCTCGAGGCCTGCGTGGCTTGGGCAGTGCAGCGCCGTGAACTCGTCGCAATCATCGGTACGGACCTGACACTTCCGGCTATCGCTAGGGCGATGGTCGACAGCGTCGGGCATTGGGACGCGGTCGCAGCCTTCTGCGAGACAGTGATCTCGCGGAAGGAGGCGGCGGATCGCCTGCGCGAGGAGCGCTGCCTCGATGATGAGATCCGCCGCCGGCGACTGGGGCGGCGTAGGCGCAACTATCTGCGCCTCATGCCGCCCTAGCCGAGGTCGCGGGTGACGTGACCGGGGATTAGTCCGTCACCCACTGAGAGGCCGACCGCGTGAGGAAAGACCGACGTCCTCCCCGAGGGGGGGACGTCGGTCAATGGGAGGGTACCCCAATTAGGGGTATTCCGTCAGGCCGACCACTGACGACAAGTTAACGCTGCTCCAGTGGTCGGCCCAACGACGAAGGCGACGTGGTTTTTGGGTGGGTCGCGGGAGTTGCGTGCTTAAGCCCCTCTGTCGCCCCGGACGGAGTGGTGCGGAGGCGCGCCGACCGCGACCCACCCACAAAAAAAAAAATGGAATATTTTTGGTAGGATTTTACTTCATTTTGTAAGTTGCTAAGCAATACGTGTGCGCTTAATTCGCCCTCCCCTTACTTGAAGGGCGGGGATGATTTACTAAAATATATATTTCATTATTTATAAATATAAATTTATAAATATAAATTTCTCCTATATAAATTTTCGAACCTCTCGCATCTGAATTTGCGGCAGTCTCGTACGTAAGTCAGTGACGAAATCGGATTTTTTTTTATAAATCAACAAAAGTATAAGAGCTAGCTAGCAATTGAAACTTAATAAGGCCACTATTGACGTAATATCCCGAGAATCTGGTAAAATATAAACCTAAATTATGACGGTTAAAAAGCCGACGATACGCTTCTAGAAATGTAGTAGTGTACTTGCACTTTGCTTGGCTCGTCTTGCCGGCGGCACTATCGTGCTAATCTAGATAAGCGAAAGAAAATTTTGCTGTGCACATAAAAAAAATGTCAAATATTACTTCGAATTTTCCCGTTTTTATACTCTCTAATGGTTATTGTACATTGAATAAATTTGGTGATATTTAAAGTAACATAAAGGACAGGCTAAAGTGTAGTGAATATCAAATAACAGTGCTTCAAATGTTATTACTTATTTTTGAGAAGCGTTTAATAAGATCCATATACATTATACATACACTAAGTAAATGTACATACGCTACACGATAACTAAAACGTCCGTAATTAGCTTCGTGCTCTAGATTAGCTCACAAGATCTATTATAGGTATAATAAGCAAGTGTTTTCTGAACTTTATTAAAATTCACAGTTAAGTTTAAAAGCCTCATCATCTTTTTAGTGAAATACAAAAGATTTAAGATTTAAATAACTATCACACTTTATGCCGATGATATAAACATTCCTGATATCATTATCATCATCAGAGATCATATACGCCTCAATGCTGGGCTGGAGTTTTCCCCACAATGGGAATAAAAGTTTACTACTACCACGTTTGATGTATTTTGGAGATGTAGGGTCTTATGTCGAGTTTTTCTTCTCTTGTATAAATTGTATGTGTAAGTATATTATAATTACTTTATTTTAATCTATCTTTATTTATATAATTCTTCTCGTCCATGTGACTGAACTCCTCTTAAACGACCGAGCCGATTTTGATATTTTTTTGTATGTATTCAGGGCAATTTAAAAAGGTTTAAATTAATAATATGACCCGGTAGATGGTCATGCGATTAATTTAAGACATTCTATTTTTTGAAGTGAAAACTTCTTTAGCGGCGTTGTGCATTTTTTGGAGATGGATGAAAAATGTTAAACTCGCGTCAGTACACGTGACCTGATCGAAAATTCGTAAGACGTGGAGCGGCTCTTGCGTGATTGTGCGTGTGGTCTTTGTTTTCAAATCCACAAACACTAAGCGCTAAATTTGAAATGCTGTTTAACTTTTGTTGAAAATATTGCGTTAAATATTTTCTAATAAATATTAGCTAGAACCTATTATTTTTATCCGTGTGGTGTCGTGATATAACATCTATGCAAGAGAAGGAAAACTCGAAATAAAATCCTATACCAACCTGTCTGACCAGCGTGGTAGGTAATTTTTTTAGTAAGATCAATTTTTAGTAAGGTCAATTTTCCTCTTACTGTGGAGGAAGCTCGAGTCCAACCGTGGGACGTATATGTGCAGAAATGATGAATGATGAACCTATTAATTTAGATTATTATTTTGGAATTATTGTTAGTTTTTAAAAAAGTGTTTATGAAATTTTTAATTAGTCATTAACAGTTCTTTACTAACCGAAAATAATTGAAAAATAATAATCTAATAGCTCAACGACAAAGTTACTTGGTTTTCACTGCTATCGGCAGTCCCCAAAGACTGCCCCACATTTATTTTATTTTAATATGTATAGAACAGGGTCTGTTGGGTCAGCTAGTCCTTATATATATTTTTTTTTGTGCACGTGTGTATGTCGCTGAACTCCTCCTAAACGGCTGGACCGATGATAATGAAATTCTTTGTATGTATTCAAGGGGATTCTAGAATGGTTTAAATTCACAATTGGACCCGGTAGGTGGCGCTGCTGTCGATTGCAAAGAGAATTCCTTCTATTTTATTTGAACAGATCAAAGTCTGTTGGGTCAGCTAGTATATTACAAATATCAAAGCTCGGACAATTTGCGATGTTTGTATTTGTTGAATATATAGTTTACAGTATACTATAGGTGTTTAAAATAATTGTTAGGGTAATCACGGTATTTATATATAGGTCGATGGAAATATCGGCTTTCCCACTGTCCAATTGACAATACAGTTGACATACTTTTTTTTTTTTTATGAGTGGGCTATGGTAAGCGCACGCGCGGTCCTGTCCGTCCGGGGCGATGAAAGGACGGCGCCCGGGCCCATAACCCACCCGTACCCACGTCACCTCGTTGTTGGGCCGACCACCAGAGCAGATGTGACTTGTCGTCAGTGGTCGGCCCGACGGAATACCTTTTCGGGTAACCTCACCTCTCGACGTCCTGGGACGTCGGTCGCCGTCGCGCGGTTAGCCACACCCCAGGTGACGGATAATTCCCCGGTCCAATCACCCGCGGCCTCGGCTAGGGCGGCATTAGGCGCAGATACTCGCGCCTGCGCCGCCCGAGTCGCCGTTAGTTATACAGTTGATATACTAGCCTTTTTTTTGGGGCTGGGCTACGGTCAGCGCACCCGTCGCCCGCCCACAGATCGCTTAATGATTCAGATACTGCTCTAAAGCCTGGCGAAGTCGCGGGATCGATTCCCACGCAGAACAATGCCCTGTGTTTTTTTTTCGGCAGTTAGCAGATGGCTTTGACAACTTGGGCCAGACTATGGATGAGTGCTGAGATCTTTCGACCATTTGTGCAATCCACAAATTATCCAGAGTCTGGGTGTGTTATATCTGTATATATTTGTAAATTTCCCCGAAATATAAAAAAATATAAATAATATAAGAAACCTTAGTACAGTGCGTTGTCACTTACATCTAAAGAAGAAACAGATTTGTCCATAATTATATTTTTAAAATACGATTTCTTCATTTTTCTTAAGGTATGAAAGCTTAAATTAAAAAGCAAACTTACCGTATGTTGTTGCCACGATACTAAGGAAGCATCATCGCCGATTGTATTTTGACGTGTTTCCTCAACAGAGTCAGGTTCGTTAGGCGTTACCCAAGGCGGCTGAGGTGCACCCACTCCTTCGATAGGTATATTCACATCTTCTTTAAGCAGACCAGTATCCTCTCCAAGCGAGTTGCTCTCAGGAGATACGTCGGATTCTAACGGTGGCGTTTCAGTCCCGTAGAATATTAACTCCCACTGCATAAGAGGTCCGGCTGTATGAAAAAGGTTTTACTATTAAATATGTGAGTGTATTTGTAAGGGGCAGCGAAAGATTTGATATGAGAAATAGTAAATATAACAAATGTTTAAACGAGGATAATGCTAAGAAACATTAGTGGAAATAAAGAATTCATTTGGAAGGCTAAATAGGGTAGAAAAAAAGTGTGCGTGTACTTATGTACGCAACGTAAGAAGTTATACATCTTTGGCGTAACCAGATAAAAATCTTTCTAAAATTTAATCCTTCGTTCCTATGTTTGTAAAAAACGAGACTAATTATATAAAAAAAGGAATTTAATACATTGAATCTTATATCTTTAAACGAGCAATTCTTGTATATATATATAATATCTGGTTGACCGAAACGGCTCCAACGATTTAGATGAAATTTGGCATACTAGATTTCATACTAGTTTCGGGTCCAAAAAATCGATCTAGCTAGGTTTTATTTATATAAAATGTTGTTTCGTCGGTGTTTTTAGCTAATCAATCAATACAATGACATAAAATATTATTGACATTCTCTGAATAGGAATTCGAATTTCGTCGTCGTTGTCAAGAGTGATAATTGCTCAGTTGGGAAGTTATCCAGTTTTCTTTTTGTTTTGTTTTGGCATTCAAACAACGTGGGATCGAATCTCGGTGTTATTATTATTCTCTTTTTGTAATATTTGATATTTTTTTCATCATTTAATTTTTATTTTTTATTAATATAATATATCTAAATAAATTCGATAAAATACAAGAAAAATATACCAGTCAACCAGATATTATTTTATTGTAATGCATATCTAGTTGACATTTGTGACGGTGTGCGCGCGCATCATGAAAATGTTGACTAGCCAATTTGCATGACGGTTTGCGCGTGTATCGTAAAAATTTACTCTTATCATTTTTCACTAACGCGCCAAAAGTAGTGTAACTTCATAATCATAATTAAAAAGCATGAACATTAATATCATCAAGGCTGATTTTACAGTAACGCTATTAAAGCGCAAAAATAGTAATTTAATTGATATATAAAATAATTTAACC
This sequence comes from Lymantria dispar, assembly GCA_032191425.1. Taxonomy (NCBI): domain Eukaryota; kingdom Metazoa; phylum Arthropoda; class Insecta; order Lepidoptera; family Erebidae; genus Lymantria; species Lymantria dispar. The sequence goes on along the minus strand of CM063452.1, from coordinate 19,669,520 downwards.
ACTGTAAATGGATTTTACAATTATTTTACTTTCCTCGAAATATGAAGTAATTTTTGTTGCTAAGGATTAGCCATATGTATTTTATCAAAGCTACTGAGATTTATCTAAAAACCAGCATTCAACTATAACTTACAATATAAATAAGTATAAAAAAAATAAACAGCTACAACAAAGACAAAACTCACGCAAACTAACTGCCACTGACTACGGAAACTCATAATTACATAAAATTAAGACAAAATTAAATTCCAACCTACGCTCTTCAGTTAAATAAGTTTCGCTACAAAATAAATTGAATATAATGCAAATACTCGACATGCAAAGAGCAGCGGAGCCTGTAACAAAGGTAATTGACGTGCAGGTTGAAACTAGTAGGCGGCCAAATAGAACAACGCAATAAAACGTATCAGCGGACACGAGACATGCAGTGCTGGTAACTTATGAGTACCGTGGGTTTGTAGTGGAGCCGGATATATGCGTTGTATTTTTGGGTACTGCTTGAACAGGCTCGACATCTTACGGCCACGGGCTTCTGCCGCTGCCAATGGATCAGCAAGGTCCCCCCGTAGATTGAGACTAAGGTCAGCTGTTGTTGACGTTGTCACTCGCGCTGTCGTACTTTCAATCGGGGAGCGTGTAGCCGGCCGTGTTTGTTTAGATTTCTGCGAGTTCTTATTCGGATTCTTCGAATTTTTATTCTTTTTCCGTTTCACCAGTCCCACTGTATAAGTTGGCATGATAGGCACTGGTTTACCTCTATTATTTTTACGTCCTCCCTGTACTACAACAGGGCGAGATGCATTCCCATTCCTAGATACTATTGGGTTCCGAAACGGAATTGGATCGTTTTTTGCAGCCGGTGTACCAGTTCCATATAGTGTTAATGACCAATCTTGTAAAGTAGCTCGGCCTATGATTTGAAAATAGATAATATATACACATTCAGCCTACATTAATTAACAATTGAGTATAAGTAGGTATACTTCTTAAAATCATTAACCGATTTTATTTATACAATAATTAAAATTATATCAATAAGTAGATTGGGTTAATGTTTTTACATAAAAATTTGGTTTGATCGTGTTATAATTTCACAGAATTAAGTCATAAAGACAAATCTTAATCGCTAAGTAGGTATGTATTAAAGTGACTTACCCATATATCTCCCTTCGTTGGTGACTTCTAGCTGCCAATTGCCAATCGGATTCTCTCCCCACATATGTACAGACATGAAAGGCCAAGAGTTGAAACCGGCACGAGATGAATCGTGCGGCCTGCCGGAAAATTAACTCTCTAATTACACCCCAGTGTATTGCAGAAACTCTAGTAAAGCGTCTTACGTTTCGCTTTATGAATTTCTCAACTACTCTGGTAAATACAGAACTTTTAGTTAAAGCTACTATTAAGTATAACAATATAAGATTGTGATTCGAGTCTGACAAAATATACATGAAAAATTTCTTTTATGTGTTCATCCATCAGCCTACGAACTCCGCAGTTGGATATAAGCTACCCCCAATAGGAACAAATGCCACGATTGTAGTTGGTGTTTCTCAGAAGAACATGACTTCCCATCCTCCTAGTGATCCCATCAGTTTTTATACTTCCAAAGAGAAAACAAAGCATGGGAACCACTTGTATTCTTAACACTTCAACACACGCGTAGCTTTGTACACTTAGTTACAAAAGAATTACAACCAGAATATGAAAATAACTTGTCACGCTTCCAAATTATATTAAATTGTTTAGTGTTTTATTATATTAAACTATTGAAGGTTATTCGATATTATATAATAATACTTGAGGTCCATTTTCATGTCCTACCACAATTCACAGATGAATCGTGTTTGGTTGTCAGCGTCCAATTAATTTTATCGGCTTGACTTACTAATATTATGAATAACCTACTCAATATGAAGAAGTTGAATATTATGGTAAGTTATGAAGAAAATTGTGAAAGACTTGATATTCAAATTGTTAAGCCAACAATGTATTTGACTGAAGAACTTATTATCCATTGTCACGGATAAATATTATTAAAAAAAAGTCACAACACGTATGGTCCGCAATCACATATCGCAATCACATAATACATATTAAATTAAAATGAGTAATGTGACAGCCATTTTATTACATTATTCTTTTGTACTAAAATAACTAAAGCATAAATTATGTAACTATATTACACGTAATTGACACCATGGGATGACACAAATGGCTTTGATGGCACCAGTAATTGTTCTTGCATAACATAAGTTATGGAGTTTATGAGGTGTGGATTTTGATGAACGTACGCATTTAGCAATTATACATTAAATATACAATGTACATATTTCACTAGTGTCTTCTTCGTTTATTTCATAAGTATGCGAATGTCTATAATAATTTGCCGCATTTTAATCTCTTTTATTATTTTCCGTATGGTGAAGTATGAATATAATTCACCACCCTTCTCTTTCCCCTGGGTATCGTAGAAAGCGACTAAGGGATATAATATGTAGATAATTTCGAAGCAAAACACGAAACGAAACCCTATACCAACACGTCTGAGCTTGGTAGAGGAGGTCAAATTCTCTTCGATAAGGGAGGAGGCCCGAGCCCAACAGTGAGACGTAAATGGGCTGAGATGATGATGATGAATCTATAATTTGAGTTTATTTTTTTTTTGCTGACAATACTCTGTAATGTTGTGAAGTCAGGCAATGTATATATAGAATATATACCATGGACAATATGGTGATCCCTATTTTGAATTAGAATTTTTCATGTAGTAAGAATACTATTGAACATATGACGTCGTAAAAGACGAAAAAAAACGAAAATCAGGCTTCATACCAATATGGAAAATCAGTTTCCTACCGATAGTGGGACGCATCAAATTGTAGAAACAAATAATATTATTTCCATGAAAAATCTTAGACCATATCGCTGATTTAGGCAGGCGCAGGTACACCTGCGCCTGCTGCCGCCGAGGCCGCGGGTGACTAGATCGGGGAAAAGGGCGTCACCCGCAAAAGGCTGACTGCGTAAGGGCCACCCTCCGGGGGGACGTCAGGGTGGAATGGTACCCGAAAAGGTAATTCTTCATGTTAGCCATAAATATCAAGGACCAGTGGTTGGCCCAATGATGACAGGAAGAGAATACGATGGGAAATAGGGTCGGACGCACCACTTTTGACACCCCGGAGGGAACGGACGACGTGAGTTCAGACCACAGCCCGCCTAAAAAACAGACTATATCGCTAATCTGGGTGTCATAAAAGGGGATATAATATAATATGCATATAACATTACACCCCACTACATTTCACCTATAAGATCGATACTGAAATATTGCAGCGCATCAGTACGATCAGAGATCGTGTGAGTCCGTACTCAAATCCGCAATTAACGTTCAAAGATGACATAACAAATCTTTGTAAAAAAGCTTACAGAAATTTAGGATTTGTATTACGACGAGCTAGTAAATTCACAAATTTAAAGGCCATATCAGTATTGTACGACACCCTTGTAAAAAGCCAACTCGAATTCAACGCCGGCGTGTGGGCACCGCATGAAGCCAAATACAATCAAATGTTAGAGCGCATTGAAAACAAATTCACATGGTACATATATTTGAGATTATATGGTGTTTATCCTTTCTATCCGTTGATGTATCCAACCCTGTTTATACTGGGCATAGTTGGATACAACAAATTGGAAACAAGAAGGGATTTGGCTCTCGCATCTTATATGATGAGAGTATTCCGGGGCAGGATCTCTAATCTGGATATACTGTGGTTGATGAAACTATGTGTACCAGATGAATTCCTTGCACGGTGTCGTCGGCCGCAGTTATTCAAAGTGCCAAAAGCACCAGCCTTTTGACTATGGCACCCTTGACGCGAACGCTACGAACATTGAATCGGTTCGCCGACAAAATTGATCTATTCGTTTGTTCAATTGTAGAATTCAAAAGAGCAATGTTATTTGAAATATGCTATAACAATGTATAATTTTATATAATGACTCTCGTTGATAATTTAATAATATCGTATTTTAGCATAGATATTAGAATTTTAAATTATAATATTTTTAACTTACGTACGATATAAAATGCATAAATTAATTGTTTATGTAATTGTTATGTTGACTTTAACTGATAATGTTATTAATGGTTTATGTTGACTTACACTATTGCATTGGGGAATCCTGTAATAATAGCTGTAATTGGTAATTTAATAAATAAATAAATAAAAATCTCTTTTTTTAGGGGTGGTTTGCGGACGCGGTCGGCGCGCTCCTCGTACCACTCCGTCCGGAGCGACAGAGGGGCGTAAGCACGCACACCCACAACCCACCCACGATGCACGTCGCCTTCGTCGTTGGGCCGACCATCGGAGCAGGGTTACTTGTCATCAGTGGTCGGCCCGACGGAATACAGGGGGTATTCGGGGTACCCTCCCATCGACCAACGTCCCCCCCTCGGGGAGGACGTCGGTCTTTCCTCACGCGGTCTGCCTCTCGGCGGGTGACGGACTAATCCCCGGTCACGTCACCCGAAACATCTATGCACGAGATGGAAAATTCGAAATAAAGTCCTACACCAACTTGTTTGACCAGCGCGGTGGCAAAGTGAAAGAAATTGACTTGGTATACAAGTCAATTTCTCTTACTTTGTGGAGGTGGCTCCAGCCCAGCAGTGGGACGTATTTAGGAGCTGTAATGAATTACTAAATATAGCTATCCTACATATCGCCTATTAATGTTAATTTTGCAAATATTTTATTAGCAAATTAAACTAAAACATACTAAAAACATTACAAAAATGTGTTAGGTCAACATTTTTGTTAATAGAGACAGGCGATATGAATAAATAGGTAATTTATTTCATTAAAACCAAGTACATACCTAGGCGCTAATAGAGTGACTTTAGTCCCCGCGGGTGATGTAAGCGCGATGCGAAGATCTCCGCGCCGGACAGCTGACAACGATACTCTTGCTTGAACATGCTCCAGGTAGTTAACTCCGGGACACGCCACCACATCCAACTAAGATTGAATAAACAAAATAACAATTAAGTAGATTGAAAAGAACACCGCTTTATTCAGGAATCAGCATCGAATTTGCAAGATTTCACGCTACTTACTACCTTGCCTGCTACGTAAAGCCGTGAGATGACGAAAGATGAAGACGCTCCATCACCTTCAGCCTTTCATGGTTCTTTGCTGGACGTAGAGTTACTCGATAGGTATACTGACGACTTTTTTAGTCGCAGGAAACCATCCTATGGGAACAAGTGATACCTACAGGACTGCGCCACGTGGCACTCTATGGGAAAGAGATTTTGCAAGACTAAAAGACTGCGGGATAAATGGTCACGAGAAGATTTTTATCCCTTTACTGTTATTGTTGTACTTTATTCGAAAGATCGCGGTAATAAAACCAAAGGCTTAAAACCGTAAAATTATTTTTTCTTTCATAGAATATTTAAAAAAGGTCTTAATAATGATTTCCTTTCTAATTTAATAACTTGTAATGGACTTCAACAGAATTTTTAAACAAAATTAGCTATCCGCCCCAGATTCTTCCGGTCCTTTAGTGTCAACAGCCAGATGTTTAATTAAATTTATTATTTTCAATTCATAAAAAAAAATCCCGTAAAATCAGTAAATATTCGGTCTTTAAATATCAACAACTCCGTCAGGTTCTCATTTTATTATTAAAATTATAAAGGCGAAAGCTTGAATGGGTTGTTTATTACTCAATCACGTCAGTATTACAAAACGGTTCTCTATGAAATTTGACATAGAGCTAGATTATAGTCAAGAATGGCTTTATCCTAGAAGTATATAGTTGGCACGGTATCTGTTGGATAAACTTGGTTGATAAAATTTATTTTAAATATATCTATTTTACGGATTTTATCGTGTTTGTATTTGATAAGATTTTTGATCAGAAGATCACCGACCAAGCACGCTGGAAAGTGTTTGAAACATTGGGTAATAAAAATGGAATACAAAGGCGATAAAAGCCGTAAAATTACTTTTAATTAAAATGTGTAATACTCTCATTAACATGGAAAATCATTATAAAAATAAAATTTACAATAACGCAACTGAAGCCACATTATACTAAGTGCATACAAAAGTTTTTTTTATATTAATATTAAAAATATTAATATGTTTTGCATATATTCATACATACATAGTCACAAAAAACTGTATATTGATATGCAGAGAGATTAAATATTTATTATGTTAACTTAATTTTAAAAACAACTTTCTGCGCCTTCAAAGTTATTAGTATCGATATTTCGAGCAATCGGAAGATAAAAGCAAATCGCTAAATAATCGAGCATTGTAGACTGAGTCAAGTAGTATACCATCAAAAACAGGTCTTGTAAAAAAAAGCCAAGCCTCACAACTGAGTTCTTCTACCATAAAAATTTGTGAGATCCATGTTATACCAAGTCGGTTAACTCATTCAGTCCCTGCTTAAGGGACCTTTCTTCTTAAGTTATTACGTAAATAGCTAACCTAACAACTTCTTATAGTGACTATATCAATATTAAAGTTCTTTTCTGTTTTAAATAAACAGATTGACTTGGCAATCGCATGAAAACACACCTCACAAGTAATACATATTATATTAAATTGTACTAAACATAGTGCGATTGCCAAGTCAATCTATTTATTTAAAACATGAAAGAACTTTAATATTGATATAGTCACTATAAGAAGTTGTTAGGTTAGCTATTTACGTAATAACTTAAGAAGAAAGGTCCCTTAAGCAGGGACTGAATGAGTTAACCGACTTGGTATAACATGGATCTCACAAATTTTTATGGTAGAAGAACTCAGTTGCGAGGCTTGGCTTTTTTTTACAAGACTTGTTTTTGATGGTATCTCATTTCTTTTTGTAGATAGACCTACTTATTTGCCTTTTCGGTACCTTCTACTTCTTGAATACCAACAAAGGATTTTCTTAGAGCACACTCTCTAAAAAATGAGACATCTCTCCTTTCCGCTTGAGTCAATTCTACCTAAACTAAGCGGAGAGATGTGAAAATAAAGAAATTTTATTGGTTTTTCGAAACATATATCCTCTAGTCTCCTCACCGCTTTGATGGCAATCGAGCCTAATGATGGCGTTCTTTCTTTCAGATAAATTTCAGGCAATTTAGTTTGCTTAATACTTTGGAAGATTTTGGTACAATTTCAAAAGACACGTCCCACTCTTGCTTTTTCATTAAGTTGATTGACCATTTTACAAGTAATCTTTGAACATAATTATATCTACGTATCTGTCTACACCTATTATGCCAATCATCATTCAGCCTATCGCCGTCCACTGTAGAACATAGATCCCCCCTCATGCTTCACCATAAAGTGCGGTACTGTGGCACCTGCATCCAACGACGCTCAAGGGTAACAGAGTTGCCATGACTAGAGCTTATTTTTCTTTGCCTTATGAGGAATAATGACGTAGTCGCCACGTTTGGTAGGCGGGTTGGTTTCGCAGTGAGATATCATACATTTCCCCGGCGAGAGCTGCTGCCCACTCTCCTTTCTGTTGAATCTTTTTTTTAAGTGACAACGCCTTGCACTAAGGTAATAATAATCCTTATATTGTGGGGGACTTTACAAACATATAACTCAACATCGCATCATCATCGCAGCCCTCATATGTCCCACTGTTGGGCTCGGGCCTCCTCCACGATGGGAGGGAAATTGACCCACTATACCATGCTGGTCAGACATGTTGATATAGGGTTTCATTTCGAGTTTTCCTTCTCTTGTATAGATGATATGTGCATATTATATCCCATAGTCGTCTTATACGATATCCACGGGCAAGATAGAGAGTGGTGAATTGTATTCTTACTTCGTCACCATACGGAAATAACATTTAAATAACCGACACAAATTACATTCAGACTCAGAACAACAATTTGTGGATCGTACAAGGTGTTGTCTTGCATGGGATTCGAACCCGCGACACTAGCACGGTACGTTGGTATCTTAACCACTACTTCATCTGCGCAGTCTTTAGCCAGTTGTTATGATTCCCATAGAGAAGCAATGATGGCGACAAATGTATTGTTATTTTTTACAAAGTTACATTTCATTAACTGCAAATGTAACTTTGTAATCCTATATATATATATATATGGGGTCCTATATATATATATGGTCCTATATATATGGGTTTACAAAATAATTTATGCAGTTACTGTATCTCGGAAACTGGATGAAAATTGTAATGTTTCATAATTTTTTCTTCACTTATATACTAAACACTAATTGCATTCTAAATTTGAAGCTTCTATGTCTACTAGAAGTACCACTTTAATATTGATGATCGGTCAGTCAGTCAGTGAGTGACAAAATTACGAAATTTTGACTAGTTATAATTCTTAAACTATTGGTTCAAATTGAATGAAATTTGAAATACGAAATGTGTATACAATTCCTGCTAGGTTACTAAAAATACAGCTTTCTAGCCTTATTAACAACAAAGTTATAGGGGGTCGAAAATGGCCTGAATGGCTTCGAGAAAAGTATGTTACGGCAGTGTTGCGTTTTGCCCGACTTATTTTTGCTCGACTTGGCGGGGGCACTACCGTGCCCCCAGATTTCGTGCCAGGTCAACGTTTCATGCTCTAAAAAACACTTATAATTTTTTACACAATCCTTTTCGACACTTTCTCGGTTTAATATACGATCACTATCCCTTCCTTGCTCGTGGATATCGTAAAAATCAATACAGAGAAGTAAGCAGCTCAATACAAGAGAAGGATGAGCCGAAAATTAACCCTATGCCAACATGTCCGACCACTGCAGTTTATTATGATAATTTCTTTCACCTAGAGGTCTATTCAAAACAGTGGAATGCAAAACAATGGAACATATATGACTTAAGAAAAAGGGGATTAACAGTTCTGACTATTTCTCTGTGAATAAGAATGGTCAATGAGTACAAAATTGCCACAATATTAAATTGAAAATTTGTTTCCCAATTTTAATTTCCGTGTGGTGACAGAGTAGGAATACAATTCACCACTGGATGTCGTACAGGACGACTATGGGATATAATATGCACATAACATCCGTGCAAGAGAAGGAAAACTCTAAAATGAAACCCTATACCAATATGTCTGACTAGCATGGTATAGTAGGTCAAATTCCCTCCCAATGTGGAGGAGGCCCGAGCCCAACAGTGGAACGTGTGTGGGCTGCGATGATGATGATGACAATGTTTTTATCTTTCCGTGTGGTGACGGAGTAATAACACATCCATCACCCTCTTTCGTGCCCGTGGATTACGATTCAGAGATATAATATGCAGATAACATGTATGCAAGAAAAGGAAAACTCGAAATTAAACCTTTTTTTTTGGGGGGGTGAGCTGCGGTCGGCGTGCTCCTCGCACCACTCCGTCCGGGGCGACAGAGGGCCGTAAACACCCAACTCCCGCATCCCACCCACGATGCACGTCGCCTTCGTCGTTGGGCCGACCACCGGAGCAGGGTTACTTGACATCAGTGGTTGGCCCGACGGAATACCCCTACGTGGGGTACCCTCCCATCGACCGATGTCCCCCTCTCGGGGAGGACGTTGGTCTTTCCTCACGCGGTCGGCCTCTCGGCGGGTGACGAACTAATTCCCCGGTCACGTCACCCGCGGCCTCGGCTAGGGAAATTAAACCCTTTACCAACCCGTCTGATAAATCTAAATAGATCAATTTCTTTCTTATAGTTGAAGAGGCTCGGGCCCAGTAGTATATATATAGGAATAGAGATGATGATAATGGTGAATTATGTTTGTGTTCGTATATTAAAATCAATACCAATAAATAAAATTGGAGTGTCTGTTTGCAATGTCAAAATAATAGGCATTTTTAATGCTCACACGGTTATTTGCAGTATACATATGCTTAAAATACACTTTATATTTTTTTGTGTCTGTCTGTCTGTTTGTTCCGGGTAATCTTCAAAACGGTTGGACCGATTTCAAAAATTCTTTCACCAATGGAAAGCTATAATATCATGGAGTAACCTAGGCTATATTTTATCCCGGTATTCCCACGGGAACGGGAACTACGCGGGTAAAACGACTAAAAGCGAAGCGAGGGCGGGTTGCTAGTCTTCGAATAAATGTATGAAAGTCTAAAAAACTCTTAGATAAATCTATATGATAGAAACACATATTGTATTTATGTAACTAAGTTTCGACAATTTGTGCTCAATTTAACGTTCAAAGTTATTGTGATATAATTATATACATATATGTATCGTAGTTTAAACGCTCTCGTATCTGCATGACAAAGCTTCAGCTATAGCTTCGAAACAATGTAATAAAGGCCTTACCACACACAATATTATATTTATTAACGATTTAGTTCCTTTATGAACGCTCGAAGGCAGCTTTTTTCCAATAGTGCTTTATTTATATAAATATACAAATATTTGCTTCTGTTTGCTACATTAAAATGTTGTTGGAAGAGAGATAGCGCAATTACAGTCGCGTATTATGTCCTTAAATTATCTGACAATGCAGTGTTACATTGTGGTGACGGAGTAAGAATTAAATTCAGCACCCTCTTGCTTCCATGGGTGTCGTAAAAGATGACTAAGGCATATAATCTGCATATAACATGTATGCAAGAGAAGGAAAACTCAAAATAAAACCCTATAACGTCACGTCTGACTAGCGTGGTATTGTAGTTCAATTTCCCTCCTATTATGACGGAGGATCGAGCCCAGCAGTGCGACGTGTATGAGATGATGAATAATCTTCAATCGAGGAAAGATGCTGCTGCTACTACTACTACGTACACTGGAAGACGACAAAACAGAACTGACTACATCTACTAACCTTCTAATGAGAAGGAATTATGGATTTTAGCTGAATCACACTTGACATGGCTAAATAAATTTTTTTTATTGTAAACAGTGGTAAACAGTACACCAGATGGTAAGTGTTGCTGCCACTCATAGATAGACGCTAGATACACGTGTCTTTTTAAAAACTTTTATTTAACTTGCACTGTTAGTATGGGATAAATCTTGTGAGTTAAATTAGAACCACTTCCTATCGTTAAATTAGGTTGAAATTTGGTTTACATACCTAACTTCGGTGACAATACAATAATATGGTATCATGAAGCTGGTCTCAAGATGGCATCGGAAGGTGGCCATAGGAACTCCTAAACAAGATAAAACTGTCGAGATTGGACTCGTTTGAATAGTCTTGCAAAGCACTTTTACTTCGTTTTAGAGTATTTAAATAAAAACTTGTTCTTAAATTTTTTTAAATTAATATTTTATTCTTACGCCTTTATACTCAGGTTAACCTATATCAACTCGTTAACCATTAATTTTCTGGATGTTGATACTTGTCACCCAAGCTATATTATCTATAATAAAGATACGTATGTTTCATGGTGATGGAGTTCAATTACAGTTTACAATCCGATTATTTTACGTACATGCCATAAAATACGACTTTCCTTAGGAAACCAACGCTAATAACATATAGGAGCAAGAGTTCTCAAGATAAATCCTAAGATAAACCCATTCCAGGTGGTTTAGAATTACGTTCTATTTAGTAGATCGCTCTTCTTCCCTTTGTGGAGTAAGCGCTTGTCCAATAGTAGAACATTTATGGGTTGTAACAACAGCAACTTTTTGAATATTCCATACAGTATTCAATTATATATCATCATTAAAATAGCACATATACGTTCCATTGCTCAAGCTTCCTCGATAATAGAAGTGAAAATGATCTACTACACCAGGCTGGGCAAACGGATTGGTAAAGGGTTGAATTTTTCTTGTCTTGCACAGATGTTATATGCATATTGTATCCCTCATTCTTTTAAGACACCCGCGTGGACGAGAGGGAGTAATGAATTTGATTTCTTATTCATATTATAATATACAGTTGCTAAAACGCGATGATTTTGCTAACATGACATCTTAAATCGCCCAAATAACTCAGGCAATCGGAAAATCGCTGATACTTGAATCAGCGCATGTGTTGTGGCCTTTATATAGGCGAATAATATAATTCGTCGATACTAAACGTCCAAATTAAATTGTTCTTTTTTTATTCCACGCCAAAGATAGTTTGCATTTTATTTTTGTATTTTAGTTACAATTACATTTCGATACGGAACCGAAGTAATTGGTTTATCGTCTTGGTAACGTAAAAAATCTAGTAAGATTTTGTTATGGCTATTTATAATTATGCAAGCAAACCGAAGTCGTAAAACCAAGAAAACGAAAATATTTTTTTAATAGTTCTTAAGAACTTGTTAATTAAATGCTACTTCTCTGCTCATATTTGGTCCTACTGTTGGCCTTGGATCTCCTTCACAATAGCAACCTAACTTACTGATCACATGTGTTCTTCTCTTGAATAGATGTTGTTGCATACCCCTTAGCCGTCTTTTACGACATCTAATATTAATTAAATAATAAATTCTTATGTAGCGTAATGCTTTACAAAAATACAATTTGTATCCAAATTTCATCAGATTTTAGATTTTGAATAATCGTTTGTGGATCGCACAAAGGACTGTCTAGTATGATACTATGTATCTATCACCTACTATATATCATCATCATCATCATCACTATTAGCTGTCATCTCTATATTGTGGCTGTACAAAGAAATGTTCTTTGCACAGGTATTCACTACTTTATCACTATACCAGTCAACAAATCAAATCCATTTCATATACATACCGTTAGTGTGACAGTAGATCTAGGTGGTACAGGCCTCTGAGGGCGCGGTGCTGCAAGCTCACATCTTCTCTGTGGAGGCACTGTTCTCCATGATCTAGCAAGCCGCACCATGCCAGCTGCATCCAGAAGTCCATAGCCAAACGAGTGAGACACATTCCGGCCAGCACCGTTTACTCGCCATTCACCACCGACGCTCAACCGTTCAGGCCTTGCAGTACGCACCACTATATGAACATAATAATGTATTAGTAATATAAAACTTAACCCGCTTCTTTTCCAGTGTGTGATTGTAAAGAATCACTAACAGATTCCAGCAGATAACATCACTGCAAGAGAAGGAAAACTTGTAATAAAACTATATACCAACACGTTTGATCAGCGTGGTATAGTAGATCAACTTTCCTCCCCTTATGAAGGAGACTCAAGCCTAGTAGTGAGACGTATGTCTTGAAATGATCATTATAAACTTAAAAAGAAATACAACTAAGAAATCCAGAGAGTTCATTTAGCTACTTCTGCATGAGGCTCAAAAATATATAAAAAAAATACAAAAATCTATTTTTGCCATCGTTCTCATGCCTAGATTTTTTGTTGCCGTTGGTGGCAAACGAACAAGCAGCCCACGTTATAGTAAGTATTAAAAAAGGACATGTCATCGCACTCGGGTAACCCAACAGAAGGTAATTTACTCTAGAATTACTCTGCACGTGCGTGAGAGAAATGAACGAAACATGGATATCAATTTGTAGGTGGTATGTATCATTATCGGTGTGAATGGAGTAAGAATACTATTTACCATCATGTTTCTTAACAGCGGGTGTCGTATAAGACGACTAAGGAATCGTAATATGCAAACAACATTACAACAACTCAAATTAATATCCTGTACCAATCCATCTGATCAGCGTGGTATAGTAGGTCAATTTGCCCGCCTATTGTGGAGAAGGGTCAAGCCCCGCAGTGGGACATATAAAAACACTGACGATAAGGATGTATCAAATTGCGGTGTCAAATAGTACTATGATAGAAAGGAAATATTGGTACTAATTTAACAGCTCCTCAGAGCACTTCCTAATAAAGAGTCGCGCACAGAAATGCGAAGTCTTTGCGTCGCTTCAACTCTTCAATCCGCCCGTAAGATTGGGATCATCGTCAATTCGAAGCACATATTTGCAGGAAGTGGGTCCAGAGATATCAAAGCGCACCCGCCCAGAGAATTTTCTTTATTTCTGTTGGTGGCAAACTAGCAAACAGCACACCTGATGGTAAGCGATACTGCCGCTCGTCGACCTTTCTATGCCGCTGCCTACCGCGAAGAAAATGAGGAATTGTGAATGCGTGTAATAAGTTTCAAAGATACTAAAGGCATCGTCAAAACCATCACATAAACACCTTCACAAAGTTAGGCTAACGGCTCTCTCGCCCATCGATCGAAATGCAGTATAGATAAACGACTGATGGCGTCGTGGTCCTACCACATGAAATATATGATTTGAGCAGTACTCCACGTGTAGACCAAATTCCGCTTCGTATAAGTTAAGCCAAGATAAGTCATCATCGGAACAGTTATATTTTATATAACATCAAGTATGTTTTTCCACTTCGTTATAACTGCATTTTGTAAAAATGCAATTTTCACTGACCATAGAGAACAGTCTATAATCTGTCTAGGAAATGAAGGTTTTTAATAGCCTATTTTCATCAGTGCTGTATAGAAAACAATTTAAAAAATACATACATATATACAAAAACACAATACATTGTATAAATCTATTTAAGAGTTTCAAATGAATTTATTTCACAAATAAATTCAATGTTGGAAAAACCAACGGGAGTAATTAAAACAAATTCGAGTGCTCAATTTACCATATAAAATATTTTTCATATTTTAACTGTGTGCATGTAACATACGAATACTGATCACTCTTTCGTTTTAGAAGATAGTACTGTGACGAATTGCATTGTTTCTTTTCCAATGACTACCCTCCCAGATAGTTCTACGAGTATATTGAACTATGCATTGGAGACAGATTTATCGAGTTTTTAGCGATTTTATCGATTTTCGAAAACCCCGCAACAATCACTGAACTGAGACCAATTAACAGCTATAGTCTCGTGCCTAAAAGCCAGCACGTAAAATAAAGTAAGTATTACTAAACAATAAAGTATTTTCTATGAGTATTTTAAAATACCAACAAAGGTCAGCGAAAATCTTGTGTAATAATAAGTAAATAGTGTCGGTGATTTTAATTCACCATCCCCTATTTTGTCGTGTGTGTCGTAGAAGACGGCTTAGTATTTTTATATGTATGCATCCAATCCAAGAGAAGTAAAATAAACTGGTTTTTGTCATTTTTTTTTAATTGCGTTCGTTCAGTCATATTTTCATATATGTGTCGTTATTGATAGTATATATTTTATAAACATCTCAATAATAGTCGTACAAAGCATACTGCCCCTCTGACTTCAAAAGAAATAACGAAAAGTTTTCAAATAAAAATAGTTTTACAATTTACTTATGTAAAGTTCTGATAAGTTTTTATCAGGAGGTGGAAAATTGAGCATCCGAAATTCCCGCGAGATAAAAGTTAGTACAAACAATACATTTATCTATTCTTGGATTCCCAATACATCTTCGGTAACTCAGCTGCGAACATAAATGTCTAAATTATTTAAGAGGTTCAGTATGATTGAAATTATTTAAAAGCTAAGTTAAACTTTAACGTCTAGTTTCTATAGTAATATGTTTTGTACAAACTTCAGCTTCGTCTCAGCTCCTACACGCTCCTCTGCTGGGCCCGAGTTTCCTCTACAATGGGAGGGGAATACCACGTATTGTTATAGATCAGACGTGCAGGGTATAGGGTTTTATTTCAAGTTTTCCTTTTCTTGCACTGATGTTATATGCATATTATAGTGCATTTATAGTGTGGATGTGTGGGGTTACAAGGTTAGATAAAGTAAGAAATGAGTATATTAGGGGAAGCCTAAAAGTGGCACCAGTGATAGAGAAGATTAGGAGCGCGAGATTGTCATGGTATGGACATGTGATGAGGAGGGATGAAAGGCATGTGACAAGGAGGGTTGTCAATATGATTGTGGATGGATGAAAGAAGCGTGGCAGACCCAAAAAGAGATGGATGGACTGCGTGAATGAAGATATGCGTATGAAAGCAGTGAGTGCACATATGACGGCTGATAGGAGGCTATGGAAGGTAAAAACATGTTGTGCCGACCCCACTTAGCGTGGGATGAGGGCAGGAAAATGATGATGATAGTGCATTTATAGTGGTAGGACCACACTGTCGACAGTTATCTGTCTACAGCCGTGGGCCGGTCCGTCCGGGGTAATACCACGTTCTCGCAGAAAATCGACGTCTGAGTAGTAGCAATTTGTTACTGCACTTCGTTCGGTGAGCGAGAGAGCCGGAAGCCCAACTTTCTGAGGGTGTTTGCGTGTGGAGGGTTTTGGTGGTGCCTTTGGTATCACCGAGCCTCATTGCACGCATTCACACTCCCTTCACCTTCATCGCGGTAGGCAGCGGTCTTATAAAGGTCCATCAGCGGCAGCAACACTTACCATCAAGTGTACTGCTTGCTCGTTTGCCACTGCTTGCAATAAAAAAAAATATTATATCCGTCAGCCGTCTTTTACGACATCCATGGGCAAGATGGGAAGTGGTGATTTGTATTCTTACTCCGTTACCACACTTATTTTTTTTCTGTAAGGTGAAGCTTAAAATAGCTTAAATGCGCTCTATTGTAGATACGAATACCTTCGTTAATAGAAGAGAGATCGAGTTATCTATCATATTACAACAAGAGAAAAGGCTGAGTTGGCAACACTTTTAATTTATGCGAATCTGTTCTTAAATATAATCACATATATTTCTATTTCCGTGGGTATTGATTAAGAGATGGAAGCAGATAATATTCTTACAAGAGAGACCCAGAATTAATCCTATTGTAATCCGTCCGTCGTCGGTGTAGTAGACTAGATTTTCATATCTGAAAGAGGACTATACCTAAAAATAAAACTTATATGGGTTGTGAAAAGAGAGATGTCACTAAACCTCCTAAATAAATCAACCTTTTTTTTATGGGTGGGCTATGGTAAGCGCACACGCGGTCCATTCCGTCCGGGGCGACGAAAGGACGGCGCGCGGGCCCATAACCCACCCGTACCCACGTCGCCTTCGCCGTTGGGCCGACTACCAGTGCCGACTTCCATCTCCATAGTGGTCGACCCGAAAATAAATCATGCTAATGTAAACTTACATATTCAGTTTACATATTAATTCGATACAAATCCATCTAATCAACTGACCGAACATAATATATGTAGATTCAATAAAAACTAAACAGGGTTTACGGATTGGAGAAATTAAATAAACAAATCGCTAAATTTCATGATAAGTATTAAAACAATGTTATCGTATCACAAGTAGAGAAAATACAGCCTATTCTTAACAGTCCATATGCGACGCGCGAATGTTCTCTTTAACGACAAGCCATTTGACTTACAATAACTTTAACTAGTAACATTACATAATTAAGTCATTCAATTTCGGGTCTATTCCGTATGGCGATGGAGTAAGAGGATACAATTCACCATCCCACATCTAGACCGTAGGTATAATAAAAGACGCTACTGGCAGGCGACCTGCCTTGGCCGCTTGTGGCTGAGGCGTTGGCGGAAGTCACCAGCTCCGTGCCACAGCGCGGGCCAATGGCGAGCAAGTCTCTGCAAGGAGACTGGGCAGAGCGCAGGAAGTGGCTCGGAGGGAGGTTATCCGGCGGTGGAGGGAAGACCTGGAGTCCCCCGTAGCAGGGCGGAGGACTGTGGAGGTGGTTGCGCCGCATCTCCACCGCTGGCTCACAAGGAAGCACGGCAACCTAACATTTAGAATGGCGCAGGTGCTTACCGGACACGGGGTCTTCGGTAAGTACCTGCATATGATTCGAAGAGAAGAGGCCCCCGGATGTCATGAGTATGGCGCGCAAACTGATGATGCGCGTCACACATTGGAAGTATGCCCCGCCTAGGGGCCTCAGTGCTACGACCTGTCGGCGGTTCTCGGAGCGGACCTGTCGCTGCCGACCGTTATCACAAAGATGCTCGGCAGCGACAGGTGCTGGTCGTCGATGGCCTCATTTTGCGAGGCCGTCATATCCAGGAAGGAAGTGGCGGAGCGAGAACGCGAGGCAAGCGCCTCTGCTGACTCGCTCCGTCGCCGGAGACCCGGGAGGAGGAGGCGACAATATGCGCACCTACTCCCACCGCCCTGAATAATGACGACAGGATGTGGCCAGACGGCCATGCGTTGGGGTGCGGGGGATTGAATGTCATCAGACGATCTCTCCGGCACCCCGTAAAAGCGCGGAAGGGGCCGCTGTGGTTTTAGTCGGTATGCCGGCTGCGGACGTGGCCGGTGAGTCCCACACAGCCCCCGCCCACTGGCGGGGGACTGTGCGTAAATGCATTTCCACAGCGTGAACAAAAGAAAAAAGAAAGGTATCATAAAAGACAACTAAGGGATATATTGTGGACTAGCTGATCCGGCGAACTTCGCACCGCCTTTTCCTAATTTTATTATTATTTTCAGTATTTATCAGTTTTGTTTTAGTATTATCCGTGCCGGTGACGCAGTAAGAATACAATTCACATCCCGTATATGTCGTAAAAGACGACTAAGGGATATACCGCATTTTCTTATCGATTCTAAAACCTTTTTTAATCTAGATCTACATGTAATTATGTCAAAAATGCCGAACCGACGGGACGAACATCAAATGTTTGACAGGTAAGAACAGTTTGTATGGGAAAATAATATTATTGTTTTTAGTATTTTACACGCAATTTGCCATATTTTCTCACCGTATAAACCTTGACTTTAGACTTCCACAAATAATTCAAGACCAAAATTAGCCAAAGTAGGACCAGCCGTTCTCGAGTTTTAGCGAGACTAACGAACAGCAATTCATTTTTATATATATAGATATAACAATTATGCAAGAGAGAGAGAAATGATAATAAAATATTATGTAATTGATGGACTTAATGTTTGAGGAATTTGGATTACTATCTCACGTTGGCATAGGGTTTTATTTCAAGTTTTCCTTTTTTACAGTGAATTCATTGTATACTTAATCGGTCATCACGCGCTGGTAAAACCCATCACAGCCTTCATCGGCTTCACCCCCTATTGAAAATAGGTTTCCCCGGGGTGGGATAATGCTATAATCGGTAAGCTTCACAGTTGACGACTACAGTTGTTGCAAAGCCATTCTTTTGTTAATTCTTCAGTAGTTTTTTTACCATTTTGACGATACATTTTACACTTATATGGAAAATTTATATGAAGAGAAAACTAATACAAAATATTTACCGATATGTTGCATGTCTCTCCAAGTAAGTTCTCTATTGGCTTGCAGTGCAAGAGCACAAATACCCGCAGCAAGCGGAGCTGATGCTGAAGTGCCTGTGTGCCCAACTGTACAAGAATGATGTAGATCTGTAGTCACCACCTATAGGCAGAAATTTATATATAAATACATGTTTGAAATAGGGATGTGAGTTGAAGGGAAAATAATCGATTTTTTAAATAATCGATCTTTTGTTCTTTAAAATAAATCGATTATAAAATAATCCATTAATTAAAAATAAATACTCGATTATAAAATAATCGATTTTTTCTCCCAGCAGGATTATGATGACGAGGAATGTGAGCTTTATTGTCTAATATAGCATGAAACAATCGTGATGACTTTTTTTTAGGAAATCTGGCAGTGAATAATCGATTAATTTCGATCGAATTTCGAATAATAAATAATCGATTTTATTATTTTGATAATCGATTGTAAAAATCGATTATTTTTTGTAATTATCGATTATAATAAAAATCGATTATTTTTTCACATCCCTAGTTTGAAAATCTTAATATAAACTCTTAATATTTATGACACTAAAAGTGTCATAAATATTAATAGTGTCATAATATTGTTTGCATGAGTGCATTCATCTTGAAAATACAAGATATTTTTTAAATAAAACTACTTTACGGATTTTATCGCGTTTGTATTTGATTTTTGATTACCCGACGTTTCGAACACTTTACAGCGTTCATGGTCACGGGTGGACTAAGATGTCTCACGTCCAACAAGTTATTGTTACTGCAGAAAATTTATAAAACGTCGGGTAATCAAAAATCAAATACAAACGCGATAAAATCCGTAAAGTAGTTTTATTTAAAATGTATAAATACTCGCGTAAACATCAGAAATCATTAAGATATTTTTTGTTAGACTTTTCTACCAGTAAGGTAATCTTATATCTTTAAACGAGCAATTCTTGTAAATATATATATTTTCAGGATCTCGGAAACGGCACCAACGATTTTGATGAAACTTGGCATACTAGAGGATTCAAGTCCAAAAAATCGATCTAGCTAGGTTTTATGTATAAAAAATGTTCTTTTGTCGGTGTTTTTAGCAAAACGTTACAATGACATTAGATTTTAAATGAATATGAATTCAAATTTCTTTCTCAACGTCAAGAGTTACGGTAGCTCAGTTGAGACATTGACCGGTTTTAATTTTAGTTTTTGTGTTACAAACAGCGTCGGATCGAATCTCGGGGTTATTATTATTCTCTTTTTGTAATTTTTTATATATTTTTCATTATTTATTTTTTATTAATATATCCCTAAATAAATTCTACAAAAATATTCCGAGCGAAGCTCGGTCAGCCTGATATTCTTTAGATTATACTACATCTTTTCTTTCGGTGCTGGATGTTTTTGCGTCAATCATTTAGGGACGGAGATGTAAAACAGGAAACTCGGAAGCACATGCTATTTGATTTGACCAATGATAATAGAATCAAATTTATTGTACTTAGAAAGAAAATAAGCATCTTTCAAGATTGTTAAATTAGGTCAAGAATTCATTGTAAATAAAACTACTTTTACGGATTATATCGCATTTGTATTTGATTTATGATTGCCCGACGTTTCGAACACTTTGCAGCATTCATGGTCACGGGCGGACTAAGGTGTCTCACGTCCAACAAGTAATCGTTATTACAGACATTTACAATTATCTACCCGATACAGAAAATAGTTATAAATTTATTAAATTGTTACCCACATTTTAGTACAAATTTATTGCCAGTGTAAGAAGAAAATGAATCTATATGAAAAAATTATATTGTTTATGGTTAGTAATTATTAATTATTAAATTTGTAGCATTTATTATTACAATTTGTTGATTTAAAACTAACAAAACTAATATACTACCACCGGATCGGAACGCGGCCACACTGAGAAAGATCCGGCAAGAAAACTCAGGGGACATGATGCTAAATTAATATTGATTTTTAATTTTAGATGCGGCTTACTAAAAGATTTTTGATTTATAAAATTATCTTTAACCATTATTATTGTGGGTCAAATCTATACAATAAGTGCTCACAGTATCATGCAGTCTTGTGGTGGTCTCTTTGGATTTATTTTTAATTATGTTTATAACAGGATCCCAGCTTGATGGTAATACTCAGCCATCCTCTCTATTGAAATTTTTGGTACGCGAGGCTATTGAAATAAAAAAACACAAAAATCAATATTAATTTAGCATCATGTCCCCTGAGTTTTCTTGCCGGATCTTTCTCAGTGTGGCCGCGTTCCGATCCGGTGGTAGTATATTAGTTTTGTTAGTTTTAAATCAACAAATTGTAATAATAATTGCTACAAATTTAATAATTAATAATTACTAACCATACACAATATAATTTTTTCATATAGATTCATTTTCTTCTTACACTGGCAATAAATTTGTACTAAAATGTGGGTAACAATTTAATAAATTTATAACTATTTTCTGTATCGGGTAGATAATTGTAAATGTCTGTAATAACGATTACTTGTTGGACGTGAGACACCTTAGTCCGCCCGTGACCATGAATGCTGCAAAGTGTTCGAAACGTCGGGCAATCATAAATCAAATACAAACGCGATATAATCCGTAAAAGTAGTTTTATTTACAATGTGTAGTGCTCGCGTAAACATCAGATATCAAGAATTCATCATAATCATCATCGCCGCCCACATACGTCCCACTGTTGGGCCTCCTCCACAGTGGGAGGGAATTTGTCCTACTATACGATGCTGGTCAGACATGTTGGTATAGGGTTTCATTGTGTTTTCCTTCTCTTACACAGATGTTATATGCATATGACATCCCATAGTCGTCTTTTACAACATCCATGGGAATTGAGGGAGTGGTGAATTGTATTCTTAGTCTGTCACCTCACGGAAAAAGAATTAGTAATTTCTAATATAATTTTGTACCTGTTTTTCATTAATAGCTCCACTGCTATATGTAGCTGCTAGGGTAGAACTGCACATTTCTGAATACCAAGGCACTTCACCGCGCTCCGTAGCCGATGATATCGACAGCGTCCAAATCGAGTTGGTATAGCCATCACAGTTACAGTTATCGTGCTCCCGGCCGCCATTGCCCGAAGCCCATACAAATATCGAACCTCTGCCGTTACGACCCTATAATAATGAAAATATTTTAGAATAGAATAAGCTGTCATAAACAAACCTCTATTGTGGAACAGTTTGCTTATAACTTTGACCTTTGGTTCATCAAATTAATTCACTATTTCAGCCTATATACGTTGCACTGCTTGTCTCGAGCCACATCTATACCAATAAATAAAATTGGAGTGTCCGTTTGTAATGTCACAATAATAGGCTTTTTTCATGCTCACGCGGTTATTTGCACGACACCTATGCCTAAAATAGCAATTAAAAAATTTTTGTCTGTATGTCTGTCTGTTTGTTCCGGGTAATCTTCAAAACGGATGGACCTATTTCAAAAATTCTTTCACCAATGGAAAGCTATAATATCAGGGCGTAAACTAGGCTATATTTTATCCCGGTATTCCCACGGGAACGGGAACTACGCGGGTAAAACGACTATAACCTATAACCGAAGCGAAGCAAGGGCGGGTTGCTAGTCTATACTAATATTATAAAGAGGAAAGATTTGTTTGTTTGTTTGTATTGAATAGGCTCAAAAACTACTGGACCGATTCCAAAAATTCTTTCATCAATGGAAAGCTATAATATCAGGGAGTAACATAGGCTATATTTTGTCCCGGTATTCCCACGGGAACGGGCACTACGCGGGTAAAGCAAATGAAATCGAAGCAAAACGAAGGCGGGTTGCTAGTCCATTATAAAAATAAAATTGTACTACTATCCACACCAGTCAAACGGGTTGGTATAAGGATTTATTTCGAGTTTTGCTTCTCTCGTATAGATATTATATGCGTGTTATACTCTTAGTTGTCTTTTACGAGACTAATGGTAAAACGGTTTTTTACGACATTCACGGTTGTGAATAGTATCCTTACACCTTTACCACACAAAAATGATAGATAGATAAGCATAGCACATTACTACAAAAGTCAAGAGGCAATAAGATGACAAGACCAAGAGTAAGTATAGTAATAGTTACCTTATTTTATCTTTTTATTGTCACTCACGTGAACGTATTTACGTTACATGTTCATTTTAGGTTACAATTAACGAAATATTTCAAGAAATACTTATAGACACTAATTATCATCATCATCATCACAGCTCATATACGTCCCACTACTGGGCTCGTGCGTCCTTCATAATAGAAAAGAAATTGACCTTCTCTACAACGCTGGTCAATGCTGGAAATAAAATCCTGTATCAAGATGTTTTGTTTTGAGTTTCTTTTTCTTGCATAGATTTTCTAGGCTTATTTATATCCCTTAGTCGTCTTTCACACCCACGGGAATGATAGGGAGTGGTGAATTGTATTCATACTCCATTACCACATGGATATAGATACCAAAGTGACTATTAAAACAATTAAACAAGAAAGTCTGTCGTTATACGTTAACAATTATTCCTTATTTCCATTTATAAAACAAACATTTATAATACCTTATCATTTATAAAATATTATACTTGACATTTTAATGACTTCAAAATTTGCACACAATTCTATATTCATTGTGATTACAATTCAAATTCAAGTTTTCTAATTACTAGGGGAATATTAAAGAAATATTAAATTTGCCGTGTGGTGACGGAAGTAAGAATACAATTCACCACTCCCTATCTTGCCCGTGGATGTCATAAAAGACGACTTTTTTTTTTGTGGGTGGGTCGCGGTTGGCGCGCCTCCGCACCACTCCGTCCGGGGCGACAGAGGGGCTTAAGCACGCAAGTCCCGCGACCCACCCAAAAACCACGTCGCCTTCGTCGTTGGGCCGACCACTGGAGCAGCATTAACTTGTCGTCAGTGGTCGGCCCGACGGAATACCCCCTATTGGGGTACCCTCCCATCGACCGACGTCCCCCCTCATAAAAGACGACTAAGGGGTATAATATGCATATAACATCTGTAGAAAAGAAGGAAAACTCGGTACAAAACCCTATTTCAACACGTCTGACAGCGTGGTATAGTAGGTCTTTTCCCCTCATATTGTGGCGGCGGTCTAAGCCCAATAGTGGCAGTTATATAGGCTGAGATGATGATAAAATTGAACAAAAACTTTACATCATGTTTTATGTACAGAAAACACGGTTCCAGAAAGATATAACAACCAACATAGCAATCTAGTTTCTCATCATCATCACAGCTCATATAAGTCCCACTACTGGGCTCGAGTCTCCTCCATATTGGGAGGGAAATTGTCTTCTACACTACGCTGGTCAAGCGGGTTGGTATAGGGGTTTTATTTCAAGCCTTCGTTCTCTTGCGTTGTTGTTATATGTACAAAATATCCCTTAGTCACCTTTTACGACACACACGGGCAAAAGAGGGGAGAAGTGAATTGTATTCTTACTCCGTCACCACACGAAAGTTAATATTTTGAAATTTAATAAAAATGTCTTTAATAAAAACCTTAATTTTTAGTTTGAAAGAGAAAAATAAGGTCACATAAATTGTATGCTTCGCGAACACTTGACCACATAGTGTAGGAAATAGAGAGAGAATATAATTGCGTCATTACAGAAATTGCTTTAGCAAAGTGTCGCTTCAGTGGTCGCGTACCCTTCACTAACTCACTTACGAAATGGAGGGCATAAAAAGCAAGTTAAGCCTTAAATTTGACCTTATAAGTGTCAATATCAGTTTGTCATCTGACAAATTAAATTTGTAAGTCTACTCTTAATATAATATCAACAAATATATTTAAGGAGTAAGAATACAATTCACCACTCCTTATCTTGCTCTTCGATGTCGTTAAAGACACATCTATGCAAGATTAGAAAAGCTCGAAATAAAACTACAGACCAAGCTGTCTGACCAGCATAGTAAGGTCAACTTCCCTCCTATTATAGAGGAGGCTCGAGCCCAACAGTGGGACGTATATGAGCAGAAATTATGATGATAAATGACACTTATGACTAGCAAATTCCAGCGGCGAATACCTTGTAGTTCCCGTGGAAATACCGTGATAGAATATAACCTAAGCTTCTCCTTATATAGACAACTATCTGGCAGTAAAAAAATAACAAAATCGCTAAAGCCGTTTTGAATACCCGCAACAAAGAGACTGTGAGAGACAAACAATATTTTAACTGGTGAAAAAAACATATAATTTCGTTATTACAAACAGACACATCCATTTTATTTATTTTTATAGAAGAAAGAAAGAAAGAAAAATATTTATTTTGTGCCACAGAGTAGAGACGTTAGTAAAACAGAAAAAAAAACCTTACAAAATGAAACACACAAAAAATCCATAAACTAAATAAAGATACATAATAATTGGGATAGAATGAACGTCTCAGCTGCAGCATAAAAAAGCATAACTGCTCAGCAATTGTTGTGATGTCAATGTAACACCACAACGCTGATTTTCAGCAGTGTCCCTTTTTATTCTTCCGACGTCAGACATCAAAGCCAGCAAGTAGTGGTGTATTTGAAAGAGAATAACAAAAAGGAAAAAAATGGCATAACATAAAAATTAAAAATATACATATGTAAAAAAAAAAGAAAAAGTCTCACTTATACATACATACACAATTAACGACAGTACAGTTACACTGCAAAAGACGACTAAGTCTACAAACACAATTATACTCTTTTATCGCTCAATCTAAATAGGGCAACACTAAGTCACAATAGCCAATATAGCCATCATATCAAACACAAATTATAAAGCATATCAAGAGAGAAATAGGTGCATAATTTCGCATTGCAGCTGATTTCCATCAATGCTTGTACAAAAAAGGAAGAGTACATAATAGACATGTAGATATAAATAGTGATCATCTTCTCAACTCATATACGTCCATTACTGGCTTCTATCCTCTAAAATAGGAGGGAAAATTACACATTATGTTGATCAGACGAGATGGTATAGGGTTTTATTTCGAGTATTTCCTCACTTCTATGGATGTTATATGCCTATGGTATATCCCTTATTCACTATTTAAATCATCCATGGGCAAGATAGAGTTAGTGTATTGTATGTCACCGCGCAGAAAAACAATAATTAAGTTCTATTTTTAAATGCTCATTAACAGATTTCGCGATGATAGATGTGCAAGTAGCGTACCTAATGATAAATACCGTATGCCTCTTATAAGGTATACTAAGGGAATAGCCAAGTTTATTAATTAAAGTTGTCTATTATGAAAAGGCTAGGACTTGATAATATTTAACCTAACTGTAAAAACATATTAGCTTTAAAGTATCTAAAACGGAAAACGACATACGTTACTTGACGGTTAAGCAAAAATTTCCCGCACAAAGCCTCTCACAGTGTACTCAGATGTACATCCTGTCGACAACCCTTTTTCTTTTTTGACTTGTACGATACCAAGCAAATCTGTCATTACTTTTTTTGGGTCGGCTATATCCAGCACAGTTGCCGTCCACTTCGTCTTGGGCGACGTAAGGGCGGCGTGCATCCCCATATTTCATCGTAAGCCCTCTCTTTCACTATTGGGCCACCACTAGTACGGACTTCCTTGTAATCCATGACAAGCCCGGCGAGTTACCCTTTCAGATACCGTTCCTCCCTGACACCCCTTCAAGGGCATCGCCCTCACACGGTCAACCTCTATGGATGACTGACTATTGCCCAGTCCAGTCGCCCGAAGCTGTCATTATATAAAAAAAGTATACTTATTACAAAAATAAATAATTGGTACCTTTGTAACTCCTTCAATAAATGCTCTAGTGGCGAGTTCGCCAGGTCCATCTACAGTCTTGCCGTCATCATCTGGTCCCCATGATGCACTATATATGTCTACGTGTTGAGGGTTCAAACTCAACGACCTAGCTTCTACTGCATCTGTTACATCTCCGTCTAACATTCGAACACCTGCGAAAATATATTGATTTTAGGCAAATTTTCAATGATATAAATTATTACTCTTTTCATCATCATCATCTTGCTCTTATCCCAATTACTTGGGGTCGACGCAATATGTCATCTGTTTTGACATATTGCAAAAAGTTTTGGCAATGACTTTTATGACCGGCCGCCTGCCTGACGTCAACCCTCCTTGGGAATGTAATCGTTGACCCAAATGGTACCAGATGGAGTTGGTCCGGGTCAATCTAGGGCTCTTAGTCGTCTTTTACGACACCCACGAGCAAAGCAAGGGTTGGTAGTATTCGAAGCCGCTACCACACAGCAATTTTTTTATTTTTTTTATTTATGTAAGACAACACCCTGCACTAAGGAAATAATCCTTGTATTGCGGGGACTTTACAAACATATAATTAACGGACACAAATTACATCCAGACTCAGAACAACAATTTGTGGATCGCACAAAGTGTTGTCCCGCGTGGGATTCGAACCCCCGACACTGGCGCTGCAAGTCGCTATCTTAATATAATTAATATTTAATACTTAATATAAATTAATATCTCCATAGCTCCTTTTTCACCCTTTGAATATAAAACCTCCACATAGAGCAAAAATACTTTGTACATATCGTAGGACGATATGTACAAAGACGTATATATGCCAGAAAGTTCTTTAAGAAATGCTTAAAACTAAGAAGATAACTCCAAAACGGCTGTTTAACCCAACTGAACTGCGTTGAGAAGGCCATGAGAGATATTTATTGAAATAATATACGATATCAAAGTAAACTGTCATAAATGTCTGCAAGCACTTCGGTTTTATCCTGAAATGGCTACTTTTATTATTTAAAAAACGTAACATAATTTGAATATAGTTAGCATAATACGAAGTCGTGGACGATGAAGCATGGATTGATTTATCTTATAATTTAACACTAAATAAAAAAATTGCGAAAGTATTTATGAAGAAATACTTCAGCTCATTGTTCAGAAAGAATTTAATCACAAAGATAGCTAAAATTTTATTACAAAGTCTATAATATGTCTAAACAATATTAGTTACGCAGATGACATGGTGTTGTTAAGTCCGTCAGTTGGTGCTCTTAGACGGCTGTTGGAGATATGTGAGGGTTATGCAGTCACTCACGGCTTGACCTATAATATAAAAAAGAGCGAGTTACTCGTGTTTAAAGCTGGCACCAAATGCTACAGTAACGTGCCACCAGTTACATTGTACAATCAACCGCTAACACGAGTAACTCAGTTCAAGTACTTGGGCCACTGGCTGACGGAGGATCTGCGAGATGACGTAGACATTGAACGAGCACGCAGGGCGCTGGCTGTCCGATGCAACATGCTGGCCCGCAGGTTTGCACGGTGTACATCCGAGGTTAAGGTGACACTGTTCAAGGCCTACTGTCAGTCACAGTACACGTGTAGCCTGTGGGCCAAGTACACGCAGAGGGCATATAGTGACCTGCGTGTTCAGTATAACAACGCTTTCAGGGTGCTGTTGGGGCTGCCTCGTTTTTGTAGCGCTTCTGGGATGTTCGCAGAGAAGGGCGTTGATGGCTTCAAAGCTCTCGTTAGAAAAAGCTGCGCTTCCCTGCTACAGAGATTACGCTCCAGTTCACACAGTATCCTGTCAGTGATAAACGATAGGTGGGATTGTCCAATACTGGAGCACTGGACGCATTTACACGCCCCAGTCGCAAAATGTAATGTGATTTAGCTTTTGTCTTAATATGATTTGTTAAATTATTTTAATTCCGTGTGCAGTGTTATTTTTGTTATTTTTTATTTTTTACTAATCCTAGCTACCTAAGTATTTTTATATTACTAACATTTATGGATCTATGTGGTCTGCAATAAATAGATATTATTATTATTATTATTATAATACATATTTAGTCAAAAGAATTCTATTAAGCAAATGTACCTTTAAAAGATTTGATGTAAACATTATATATTTTTTATAAAATAAGTATATAATACCATAAAACCTGTGTAAACACCTTCTACCGTTAGAAGAATTTATAACGTGTAACCTAGCAATGGTATGTTTATACACGTGAGAAAGTCCATTGTCACCAGATGACTTGTAAAAATTTAAATTCAACTGTTAACTGTAATTTTTATGCCATCAAAAACAAAACTTGTAAAAAAACCAAATCTCACAACTCAGTTCTTCTGCTATGTAAAAAGATGTGAGATCCATGTAATACCAAGTCGGTTAATTTATTCCGGATATACATGAAAGTAGGATAAATGCTGTAGAGATGTGAGCTCTATGTAGAAGATGTGGTGTAAGGCTGAAAGATAAAATTAGGAAAAGTATGATAAGAGAGCGCTGTGAAGCGAACGAAGTAGTGACAAAGATTAAAAAAGGTATGTTGAGGTGGTTTGGATATGTAGAAGGAATGAATGAAAAGAGAGTGACGAAGCAAGTGTACAAAGGAAGTGTGGGTGGGACGGTTGCCAGAGGAAGACCACGTCGAACGTTTTTGGATCAAATTGAAGATGTGCTGGTGAAGACTTGACATGAAGACTTTGATGAGTGTGAGTAAAGCGATGGAAGTATGTCAGGATCGTGACTTATGGCAATCCGTAGTCTCTGCCTACACCTCTGGGAAGCAGGCATGAGGCTATATTAATATATGTATGTACATATTTATATATAATTAAAAAGAAAATTGTGTAGCAGAAAAATAAATTTAAATGAATTATGGTCAATTTTGACCACTCTGCGAACACTAGTATACAATATTTCTAAAATATCTACAATGGAAGAGCAGTACATATTACGTCGATTCCAAATAATTGAGAAAATAATAGCGTGATGATGATCATGATCAAAGTATTTTATTCTTAGCCGTAATTTTAATTCCAACATTGACTGTAATATCAGCAAGATTATTTGAGAATTAATAAAGCATTCCTCTTCAATTAAAATTCATTAAAATATTCATAAGCGAGAACGATTCCTATTAAACAAAGATAAGGTTAACTCTCAGCATAAACGCTTTTATTACACACTAGTTTCTGCCTGCGGCTTCGCGTAGAAAACATTTGTGGCAAAAGTAAACACAAATAGCTGTGCAGGACGATCTATGTTCATCGGCTTTATCATGTTGCCTAATGATGTAGGCAAACTGAAAATAAACCTTGCACCTGAGCAAGGTTGGTTCCATTCCATCAGAAAGAAAAAATTCCGCGTGCGTCTGTTTTTGAAAGTGACATTCGACGATTGTAGAGTTAATGCATTGTAGCAGAGGCGGAGGGATGGAGAAATTCGTGCGAATGTTTGACTACCAAAAAAACTTTGTACGATGATTTGGCGCAGTTATTCTTGATCAAAGCAAAGTGGACAATTTAACAGGATTTAAATTCTATTCAAGTTTGATGGCCGCTTTAAAAAAAAATTAAGTCCCTAGACCGTTTCAAAGACAGCAAAAAGCGCTGTCTATAAAAATTAGTGAAGTTCATATTCTAAAAGTAGACACTTGGAGCTACAATTTCCTTTTTTTTAATTACTGTACGATCATTTCCCTCCGAGTTACAGCCTGTTGAAAATCAACTAGTACATATTATATAACCCAATAGCACAAGACTAAAACTGTAGGTGTTGGCTACGCCGTTACAAATGCCCAAGCCCAGCAACGGAAATGAGTTTAGTCTGCTGCGCTGATGGTGAAGTCTGTAGCATCATCGCAAACTTTCTCATCGGCTCGTCAACGCGACTTTCGCTCTGTCATGGATTATACCGAACATGGACTCAAAAATCAATATCGACAGCTATACGTCGATTCGTCGAGTCGTTCGCAATAAAAAAAAACACTGAAAAAATTTCATGTATCTAGCTTCAATAGTTCCGGCTTGAAGTTCATGAGTCATTCACCCAGCTCGTTTATATACGAATATATAGATAGATTAATATACTCCTAATGTTACTGAGTGAATTTATTAGCCGACCGTTCTACAACTAAGATCATAGATAAACTCTAAGCTATTACTACTTATTTTTAAGTATGCATTTACATAACTAATAGTTAGTTATTAGGCAGAGAAATTAAACTATGTATCCTATGCAAGTTCGTTGCCAGTTAAGCGTTAATAGGTCTAGTTGTAATAAAATATTCAACGGCTTTACAAATACACGTACATTGGAAATTGGAATAACTTGCAACTAAAAGCTTAAAAATTCTTTATTTTATTTTTATTTGTACGTTACACTGAACTACATTTATATAAAATAGAGAATATGAGATTTTTTTTTAAAGAAACACCATGCATTACGAAAATATTCCTTGCTTTGCTTTACAAATGTAATTAAGGAACAAAAATTACATCCAGACTCAGAACTACAATTTGTCGATAGTAATCGAACTTGGAACCCTTGAATTGGTAGTTCGCTATCCTAACCACTCCGTTATCTATGGATTCTGCTGTTTTGATGGCAATTTTTGAAAGCTTTTATTTAACTTTGGGACAAATCTTGCGAGTTAAATTAGAACCACTTCCTGTTGTTAGATTAGGTTCAAATTTGGTTTACTTACGTAACTTCGGTGACAATGTAATAACATGATACGATGATCTCAAGATGGCGTCGCAAGATGGCCATAGGAACTCCTAAACTAAACAAGATATAACCGTCGAGCTTGGACTTGTTTGAATAGTCTTGATAAGCACTTGTTCTTCGTTTTAGAGCATTTCAAAAAAAGCTTGTTTTTAAAAATATTTTGTAATTTATATTTTATTTTGTTTTAGTAATGAATTTGTGGACGATTTTTATTTTACTGGTGTATAATGTACTTTTATAGTATTTTCTAGATATGTTATAGGTAACTTTTATCTGTATTAAAGAAAATCACTTGCTTTTTCTGTAAGAGTTTCAAGATGATATGTAGAGCCGATAAAGTGTGCAAAACCTAATAAATAAACAACCACATTCACATTTGTATTTACAATATTAGCTAGGATTATGATTTTAATAATCCATCAGCAATGCCCAGTCAAGGCCGATGTCACTTAAAACTTGTACTGGGTTGAGAATCCTCAGCGTTCCCTCAACCTACAGTCCGAACAAGCTTTTAAAGCCATCTGCGACTAACAGACGACAAACCACGCACGATATAAAAAATGTATTTTTCAGTGACACGCAATAAAGACGAATCTAATGACCACAATTCATCAAAATTGAGGGGGAATATAGGCATACCTACATTCAAATCAAATACACAACCTTCCTTTTTTGGGAATTTCCTACAGGCGTTGAAGGCGGGTAAATAAAATAAGAAGAAAACCAACACTTTTTTTATCATTTAGCAAACAAGCCTTTTTTTTTATGGGTGGGCTATGGTAAGCGGACGCGCGGTCCAGTCCGTCCGGGGCGATGAAAGGACGGCGCGCGGGCCCATAACCCACCCGTACCCACGTCACCTCGTTGTTGGGCCGACCACCGGAGCAGATGTGACTTGTCGTCAGTGGTCGGCCTTAGCAAACAAGCCTGTAAAACTTTTATGTGGTGACGGACCACGAATATTCACGTGAAAACGTAAACAAATACCATCGCTGCACAAAATGGTATCAGAAACTTATACCAACCCATATATCCAAGATGGTATTGTACGGCGTCGTATGGGCTATGGACTAACGCCGTGTTTGACAGAAGAACCTAAGGTTATAGTTTGATGTACCTAAAGCCCTTAAGTTCCTAGCCTATCTGATGGGATACCTGCACTGCGCTACCTAAGGTGACAGGTAGATGTGAGATGGATGTTTGGGTGGAGGATTGGTGATTCTCACTGCCGGTCAAGCAGACTCACAAGACCGATCAGAACTGACGGCTAAGGGTGTCTTGGCCACAGTGAGATGGAGGTTTGGGTGGAGGATTGGTAATTCTCACTGCCGGTCAAGCAGACTCACAAGACCGATCAGAACTGACGGCTAAGGGTGTCTTGGCCGCAGTGAGAGTGTAGTAACTGAGAGATGAATAAATTCAAATCTGATTTATTTTACAATATTTACACCTTATATACTATTTATTGCTAATACACACATATACCATTTTGTGTTAGTGTGTCGTAAGTGTAAAGTATAACGCAGCGTCTTTAATTATGTCAGTGCAAATCTTGCAAATCTGCGTTGTTGTATGTTGACATGCTCTACTTGTATGTTAACATGCTCTACTTATGAATTTGCTGCGTTGCATGTTAAATGTGCATTGAACAGTATAGTAGGCCAAATTTCCCTCTAATCATAAAAAAGGCTAATCCTAAAAACATCCATCAAATTTCATTTGCATATATTACAAAGAAGATTCCGTGTACGATAACATATGTGCAAGAGAAGGAAAACTCGAAATGAGATTCTATACCAACATGTCTGACCAGCATGATATAGTATGTCAAATTCCTTCCCACTGTGGAGGAGGCCCGAACAGTGGGACGTACGTTGGATGATGATGATGATATTACAAAGAAAATAATTACGGAATCCTGGTGGCTCTAATATACAGTGAACATCGTCAGCATCCATCTTGCTTTTATCCCAAGTATTTGAGGTAATTCCATTTGTACTTATTTTACACAGTACATATTGCAGAAGTTATTGGTGGTAATATTATGACTCACCGCCTGCCAGACGTCAATCTTCATTGGGAATGCTCTTATATACGCAGAGCTCGAGTGTTAATCCGGTGCCGGTATTATACCGGTAAATACTATAAAAGCTACATACACACCGGGCAATTGTTTATTTTATATTAAAAGCTAAACAATAAAGTATGTCCACAATTATAATAACAATAACTTTAATCTTTAATATTCTGCCAGAATTTCGACCACGTTATGCCTACAGTATTGTTTAGAAAAATATATCGTAAAAAATTACGACGCGCCGTAAAGAGCTGTACACAATAAACATGAAAAATTCTTACTCTTTGAATTTTAGGCGCAATAAGTTTTGGCTCCGTGAGCTCTCTCAGAAGCGACGTTTATGAGCAGATGACTCAAATAAGTTACGTTTTATGCCACATTTGAGCAATACGTGTATTAACAATGAAAAGTTTATGTCTTATAGCGAATAGGTTCTTTTTATGTAAAAGAAAAACAGAGTTTTTATTTTTTTTTTTACCATAAAACTCTATGCCTGAATGGATAGATAGTGGGGTTATAATATACAAATATCGCTTACTTAACATTAAATGCCGTGTTATGACGGAGTAAGAGTAGAATTTATCACCCCTTCTCTTGCCCGTGGATATCGTAAAGGTCGACTAAGGGGTATCTAACATCTCTCATCTATTCAAGTGAAGGAAACTCGAAATAAAACTCTATACCAACACATCTGACCAGCGCGGTATAGTAGATGAATTTCTCTCCCCATGTGGAGGAGGCTCGAACCCAGCAGTGAGACGTATATGAGCTGTAATGATGATGATGATGAATATTAAAATCCACAAATCAGGATGATCACCATTCACTTCAGATTCAAAGCTGTTGTTAATTCATCATCATGTCGGCTCATATACGACCCACTGCTGAGCTCGAGCCTCTTCCACAATAGAAAGGCAATTGACCTACTATGCCTGGTCAGACGTGTCGGCATCGGGTATTATCTCGGGTTTCCTTCTCTAGCATAGATGTTATATGCATATTGTATCTCTAAGTCATCTTTTACGACACCCACGAACATGATAAGAGGAGGTGAATTGTATTCTTACTCTTAAATATGAAAAATACACCGTCGTGTGTACCTTCTTTAGTTCACATTTTACAGATTGTCAGATGAACATTCTCGAATAATAAGAGGAAAATTCGCTTAATATACCATATAAGGATTGTCGTTGGGTTTTACTTAGAGATTTCCTTTTACTGTAATTATATTTTTCTATTTCCTCTTAGTGTTTATACGCTACTCGAAATTTATTAATCAAAACGTGAAGGGCTAGGCAATATCAGTAGAAACTACATACAAGTCAATTGATATAATAATAATAATATTTATAGGGAACAAAATGAGTTAGCAGAATCATTTTAGGTCAGAGGAATTGACCTATTTTCAACATGCTGGTCAGACGATTACTGGGTGTTATTTCGGGCTTTCCTATCTTACATATATCATCATCATCGCCGCCCACATGCGTCCCACTGCTGGGCTCGGGCCTCCTCCACAATAAAAGAGAATTTGACCTACTATACTATGCTAGTCAGATATGTTGGTATTTTTTTTCTTTTTTTTTGTGGGTGGGCTATGGTAAGTGCACACGCGGTCCATTTCGTCCGGGGCGACAAATGGACGGCGCGGGTCCCTAACCCACTCGCACCCACGTCGCCACGTTGTTGGGCCGACCACCGGAGCAGGGTGACTTGTCGTCAGTAGTCGGCCCGACGGAATACCCTTTCGGGTACCCTCACCTCTCGACGTCCCTGTCCTGGGACGTCGGTCACCGTCGCGCGGTCAGCCTCTCTGCGGGTGACGGACTAAATTCCCCGGTCCGGTCACCCGCGGCCTCGGCTAGGGCGGCATCAGGCGCTGGTACTCGCGCCTGCGCCGCCCGAATCGCCGGCGGCGGAACGTGTCACCGAAGAGGAGCTCTTCTCGTACACGATCCGCCGCCTCCTTCCGTGAGATGACGGCCTCACGGCGGCGACCGCGTCCCAGTTCCTGACACTGTCAAGCATCTCCCTGGCGATGGTCGGTAGCGTCAGGTCGGCACCGATGATCGCGACCAGTTCACGGCGCTCCCCCGCCCACGCGGCACACACCTCGAGCGTGTGCTGCGCCATGTCCTCGTCGCAATCGCAGTGGTGGCAGGACGGTGTGCTCTCTCTCCTGATAATCTTGTGCAGGTACTTAGCGAAGCAACCGTGCCCCGTCAGCACCTGCACCAGTCAGAAGGCAGACATGTTGGTATAGGGTTTCATTTCGAGTTTTCCTTCTCTTGCACAGGTGTTATGTGAAATTACATATATGGTATATTCTTTAATCCTTGAAGACCACATCCACTGGCAATGAAGGGAATGTTGAATTAAATTCTTACTCCATCACCATAAGTAGAATATGAAACCAAAATTGACAGTAAGAGAAATAGATAAAAAATATCTTACCTCCAACATTCGCGCCGAAGGCAACACCAACAGCACAGAGCGAGTTATTGGCTGTAGCAGCAACTTCTCCAGCACACCGCGTACCGTGACGATTTGAGTCGATCATATCATATCGTGGCTGTGGGTCTGAATCTTGAGAGTTTACGTCATACGATGCCATTGGATCCTGATAAAGAATGAAATAATATGAGTGACTCCTACACGCTGTGAAACTTTTAAAAGTTCTAATATTTAGATTCTAAGTTTTTTTTTTAACTATAAAACCCGGTATAGCAACAGTTAAGTATTTATAACTAAATATTACGTTACTGTGATTTTTATAGATATAACAATTACTAGCAAATTTCTGCGGTTTGATTAGCGTAGTTCCCCTTGCAATGGAAATACAGAAATAAAATATAAAAAAGCTTATGAAATCGCTGATAATGTAGCTTTCCATTGGTGAAATAATATTTCAAATCGGCCAAATTGCCAAAGTTTCACGCGTTTAAACCTTTAAATAATATTTCAAATCCTTGGTATACCCAATAAATTATTGTCTACTTTACTTGCTGATAACATAACTTTCCAATCATCATCATCATTTCAGATTATCGCCTTCCACTGCTGGACGTAGGCCTCCTTCATGTTACACCACAGAGTGCGGACTTGGGCCGCCTGCATCCAACGACGTCCAGCAACTTTCACCAGGACGTCGGTCCACCTAGTTAGGGAGCGTCCTACACTTCGTCGTCCGATACGTGGTCGCCACACGAGAACCTTTCTTCCCCAGCAGTTGTCGATTCGTCGAGCGATGTGGCCTGCCTATTACCACTACATAGATTTCCAATAGTGAAAGAATTTTCAAAATCGTTGTTGTGGTTCAGACATGATAGCTTAACACATAAATCACATTCGCATTTGTAGTATTAGTTAGTATAGGGGATTTACAACAAGTTTATACTATTATTATATATTTTTTATTTTTGATATGACCAAATTGTTATCCTACTTTTGCTAACTACCTAGTTAGCAATGATATGATAAATAGATATACGAGATATATCCTTACTAATTGATTAAATGCGAAAGTATGTTTGTTAAGCTGTCACGCTTAAACCACCGAACCGATTTCAAAAATTATTTTACCAATGGAAAGCTATAATATCAGGCAGTAACATAGGCTATATTCTATTCCAGTATTCCCACGGGAGTAAGGCAACTGAAACCGAAGTGAAGCGAGGACGCGTTACTAGTGATATAATAAATAACACATCACAAACCATTCCAGCTTTTAATGCAGGTTTGATGGGGATAAGAACCCGAAAGCGTAACCGCTAAGCGGGTCAATGAGGATAAGGAATCCGCTTTGGTGGTCAGTTCAATTGGCGATTGAAGAATAATACTCCCATCGTCCCGTCTAATTTATACGGGTTACGTCCAAACTGTGGCCTATCAAAAAAGCTACTTAGAGATACAAGCGTATCGAAAGGATTTAAGAGCTTTGTGATTTCAAGAACTCATGTTTAGTGAATTCACATGAACTGAGACTAAGTTACAGTGTAACCCACGCGTAGTAATCAATTTCTTTCACTTTAAACAACACACTTGTTATAAAAGTCTGTGACCTAAAACTACTAAATTAGTAGTTATAGTTCGTACTTAGTTATAAATTATACGTACCGAAATAATGTTATAAAGTACAGACCGTGAACATTTCATATACCTACGCATTGTTACTAAATACTTTATCCTCTTAAGGTTGCCAGTCTTCGTACCAGGTTTTATCCTTTAATAATGTACGAAGGCTATACGTGATATGTAACGAGTAGTAATCTAATCCCCGAAGACGTGAGAAAGGGCCCTTTGCAACTCATCGCGTTTAGTAAGTCTAGTATGTAGCAACAAACGAATTATCCTATTGTTATTTTGTCAACAGTGATATTAAAATCGCGCAAGTAAATCTTACTTCTTATCGTGTAATTGGAAACTGCGCAGGCTTTGTTGAGCTTAGAATGTCATTTCACACACATTTAATCTAATTTACCTAATGTCTTCAAACAAGAAATTGTTGTATATTCTAT
The DNA here is from genome assembly GCA_032191425.1 of Lymantria dispar. Taxonomy (NCBI): domain Eukaryota; kingdom Metazoa; phylum Arthropoda; class Insecta; order Lepidoptera; family Erebidae; genus Lymantria; species Lymantria dispar. The sequence continues at coordinate 19,631,232 of CM063452.1, read as the reverse complement.
ATTTTTATATATTCAGAATCTCGGCAAGGGCTCCAACGATCATCATGAAATTTAGTGTTTTTTTTGTGGCGTGGGCTTCGTCCGGGTCGGCAGAGGAGCAGCGCGCGGCCCGGTAACCCACCCATAGCACGTCGCTTTCGTCGTTAGGCTGACCATCGGAGCCGAGTTCCTTGTCTTCAATGGTTGACCCGACGGATAACCCCGAGAGAGTACCCGCTCCTCTCGACGTCCCTGTCCCGGGACGTTGGTTGTCGTCACGCGACCAGCCTCTCTGCGGGTGACGGACTAATCGCCGGTCCCGTCACCCACGGCCTCGGCTAGAGCGGCATCACCGCCCCTCGCACACACAATTCGCCGCCTCCTTCTGTGAGATGACTGCCTAGCATGAAATTTAGTATAAGAGAGTTTTAGGTGATAACTCGAACTAATTTTATCGCACATCGAAAGATGGCAACTCAGAGTATGCTCTGACAACTTTCGTAGCTACGAATCGTCATATTTGAGTGATTTAATAGCGAAAAATGGGTATAAATAGACGGTCTCGAATGAGTAGAGGGTATTCGGTGATCATACATAGGTCATGGTAAGCGGAAGCAGAAAGTAGTGTAATAGTCGGATATTGTAAGTGCATGTTAGTTTATATTACTGTGTATTTACGACTATATAATTTTGGAGACATATGTACGAGTAACGAATGATGTATGTATTTCACTGGATTGGTGTGACGCTTATACTAGCTAGGTTCCATTATTAAAAAAAATCGTTTATACAGTGTTTTTAGGCAATAAAAAATAAACAAGTATATGAAGGTCAATTTGGGCTCTTCGATTAAAAATAAAAAATAGCTCAGTTGGGTAGTAAGCCTAGTATTCCCGCTTTTTTCAAATTTCTTTTTGTGAGAATAATTAATATATATAATTAATATAATTCCCCGAGGGGGAACCTCGACAGGAGAGGGTACTCCGCAGGGGTATTTCGTCGGGCCTACCACTGAAGACAAGGAACTCTGCACCGGTGGTCGGCCCAACGACGAAGGTGACGTGGCACGGGTGGGTCATGGGGCCGCGCGGCGCCCCTCTCCTTCGCCCCGGGCGGCGCCGGGTGGCGAGTAGCCTGGCAAGGGCCCACCCCCCCAAAAAAAAGTCATTCCGCTACTACTATTATTATACACTTTGTGATTTTAGTTACTTAAATTTTTAAGTAATACTTGTACTTATAACAGAACCAAAATGATGAAAGATAATTTTTACGATGTGATAATGGATAATAAATTTGCTCGCAAGTAATTGGATAAAGATATATATTTAATGATCGTCTATAAAACGAAGGGTATTTTAAAAAAAACATATTGTTAAATGTAAAATAAGTAATTCTTATTTAAATCATATGATAGGGAGACAATATTCTTTAAAAAAGTAAAATAAATGCGAAATCTATCCACAACTTATTCCATTAATGTATTATAAATGGACAAAGATCACAAAATACTGGCAACATTGCCATAACTTTTCTATCAAGGTTGGGGGAAAATTTATTAGGTTAATAAAAATAGTAAACCGAAATATTTAACAAAAATAACAAAAACACTTCAAATAATGTTGGCATTTCCGTCCGGATATTCATAGTTACTATGCTAATTGTAAAACAACAAATACTTACGTAATTGGCAATTAGGTCAGGGTGGTCCGTTTCGAGGCCGTCGTCAAGGATGGTGACCACAACGCCTCGACCAGTGATGCCTTCCCGCCAAGCGGGGATTACGTTCATGTCTAAGCCACCTCCGCGATTCTAAACAAACAACATAGCGTCTTTAGAATAATTAGAAGACCCGAGCGGTAAATTGTCATCATTAGTGGAGGATTTATTACGTATGTAACCGTACCCTAGAAAATGAACGTAAATATCTACATTTTGAAATACATATGCTCATAGGTAAAAGAAACAAATTATTTTTAATGAATACAGTTTTTAAATATTCACTTCGTCTTCGTTTTTAGAGGAGAAAGTAATCCTCAAAATGGCATATTAAATATTAACGTGAATGCATTATAAAAGAAGATTATATTTTTGAGAGGAGGAGTAGTGAATTGTATTTTTACTCCGTCATTACAAATTGAAATCAAATTTTGTTTTTATTAACATAAATCGTCGAAATACTTTTAAAAGTAATGTTAAAAACCTTTTTAAGTTTTTCAAATGTGTTATGACACCATTGCACATGCACAAACCGTCATAATAACTTATTTATTTTTTAAGAGTTGCATACGTACGTGCAGTACAATAACTTGTACATTACGAAACGGTTCCGGCGTAAGCTCCGTTGGGCTACAATTGAAATGCTTCACTTTTTGAACGCGAACTTACCTTCTATACGTTATTATTCTAAGATTTTAATAAACATTTATTTTAATAAAATTTATTTCATAACATTTCTTTTTAATAAGATTTTATTTAAAAAAATCATGTAATTTTATTTCATCCTCATCATCAATTATATTTTATTTCAATTAATATCAATGCTATGCGCCATTTATACGTTTAGGTATCGTTAGAGAAAACGAGCTATTCGTCTTTTAAGACACAAGTAAAGTGGTGATAATATTCATAGACGCCACGACAGACCGTTTTCCATATATTCATATAAATAAATATCAATATAATGTATACTTACTAAATACCACATATGAGGCCATTTTGGGTCGTTCAGTTGAAACTTGGTGTCAGCAGCTCGTGGCCGTCCCTTCACCCGTGACGTTTGAAACTCGCGTTTCCAGTTAGCGTTGCGCTTCGACGCCGATGTCGAGTTTAATGTCGTCTCAACTGATGACAACACCATTAAATTAAATATCAGTGCATAAATAATTTGTTCCTCGAGTAATCGTTTTTATTTGTCTTTATAATCTCACACATATTTGCGCCCAAAGCTATGAGTGAAAGCGTAACAAATGCAAATTTTGACATGTAATTTATTAATATTTTTCACTGCACAGATGGCTTAGTGGTTAAGATATTTATAGTACCAGTATCGTGGGTTCGAATTCTACGCAACACTTTGTGTGATCCAATTGCTGGTCTCAATCTGGATATAATTTGTGTCCGTTAATTATCTATTTGTAAAGTCCCTCGTAATATAAGGAATATTTCCCTAGTGTAATTAAAAAAAAATATATAAACTAAATTTATATAAATAATAAACACGCAATTCTCATAAACTGCAAGTAGGATTGCAAGAAAAAATATAGTAGCTGATAGAATATTTATCAAGAAAGGTCGTCAGGCTATAAATAGATAACGCTGTCTCTATAGACATTAACAAACTGTACAAAAATTAATAAGAATGGCCACCAAATGTGCTGCACAACCGTCTTTGTCACTGCAACTGTTATAACCAGAATTGTGATTAATCTATATTACATAAAATAAAGTCGTGTTAGTTACACTATTTATAACTCAAGAACGGCTGTACTGATTTGGCTGAAAATTGGTAGGGAGGCTGCTTAGAACCAGGAGACGGACATGGGATACTTTTTACAAGCCACTATGAAACGTGGTATAACAAAAACGCTTTTGATATGTAATAACTAAATGCAAATAACAGCTAAACGTAATTTTCTCTATGCTTAAGTATGATTGAAAATTTGATAATTAGCTTTCCCGACAAAGTCGTAATGGTTCTTCCATTAGAGACTATATTTTCGGCAATTTATAAAATATATTTACGAAAAAAATTATAGCGGAACGTAGTTCGCCAGGTCAGCTAGTATATCATAAATCAGCTCCACGTATGCTCCCAGCCTTCCGTTTAATAACGGAGTAAGAATATAATTCACCATCACCTATCTTACCCGTGGTTGTTATATATATATATATATATGTTATTGTATAACCAGCAGTGGATATTATATACATATTATATCTCTTATTCGTCTTATACGATACCCACAGCATTTATACACAGCGATATTATCTATACCAATAAATAAAATTGGAGTGTCTATTTGTAATGTCCAAATAATAGGCTTTTTTCATTCTCACACGGTTATTTGCACGACACCTATGCCTAAAATAGAAATTAAAAAATTTTTGTCTGGCTGTCTGTCTGTTTGTTCCGGGTAATCTTCAAAACGGCTGGACCAATTTCAAAAATTCTTTCACCAATGGAAAGCTATAATATCAGGGCGTAAACTAGGCTATATTTTATCCCGGTATTCCCACGGGAACTGGAACTACGCGGGTAAAATGACTATAACCTATAACCGAAGCGAAGCGAGGGCGGGTTGCTAGTTATAAAATATAATCCAAGCAATTATCATAATTGAGAATGTAATTATTTGATTAGATGGTATTAAATGCAGTTGGCCCAAGTTGATGTAAAACAGTCATCTTAGTCTGGTGGACAACGATATGGTCTTCAACTGTACGTTTCCTGCGATCATTACGTACGTGCAGGCTCTGGAATGAACTACCTGCTACTGTGTTTCCCGGGCGCTATGACATGTCCTTCTTTAAACGAGGTTTAAGAAGAGCATTTACTTCACGGTAGACAAGAGCCGAGCTGTGACCCTGGTATTGCAAAAGGTCCATGTGCGGCAGAATCACTTACCATCAGGTGTGCTGCCTGCCAATAAAAATAAAAAAAAATCTTTTATAAAACCCCTTTGAAAGGTTATTCATAACCGTCACTACACAGTAAGTATACAAGTAATAAAGCTTTTAAATACCTGTAGAAGAATGATCTGGGATAGTTTGATAGTCTCTCTTCTTTCTTGAGAGTGCTCGTTGCTGTTTCATCCATCGTACACGTGTGTCGCGTTCTAATCTGCCATTGTGTTCGTGTGCCGGCGTCAGTGACCTTTTCTTTATTGAATGATGTTGAAAATGATAGTGATTGTCGAATATCTGTTGACAAACGAAATACAAAAATATTAATAACTATTACTTGTTTTTACTTAATTTCGCCGCATATACGTTTCACTTTTCATGGATCTGTGGAATTACTAGGTTAGATAAGAAATTAATAGGTAATATCAGGTTGACCGAGCTTCGCTCAGAGTATTTTTGTAGCATTTATTTAGATATATATTAATAAAAAATAAAAAAATAAATAATGAAAATTATATAAAAAATTACAAAAAGAGAATAATAATAACACCGAGATTCGATCCGACGCCGTTTGTCGCCGATGTCAAAAATAAAACGAAACCTGACTACTTCGCCACTCAGCTATCGTAACATTGATGGCAAAATTTGAATTCATATTTTTTTAAAATTTAATGTCATTATATTGTCTGCCAAAAACACTGACAAAACAACATTTTCTATACATAAAACCTAGCTAGATCGATTTTTGGCCCCGAATCCTCTAGTATGCCAAGTTTCAACAAAATCGTTGGAGCCGTTTCCGAGATCCTCAATATATATATATAGGTATATATATATATATATATATATATATATATATACAAGAATTGCTCGTTTAAAGATATAAGATATTAGAGGCAGCATGAATGTGTAACAATTGATAGAGAAGAATAGGAGGAATTAATGAGGACGGGTTCTGTGTGGTGTCTTAGTAAGAATACAATTTACCACCCCATCTCTTGCCCGTGGGTATCATAAACGACGACTAAGGGATATAACATGCGTATAATATCTATGCAAGAGAAGGAAAACTCGATATAAAACCTTATACCCTGCACGTCTGACCTATAACAATATGTGGTATGCTGGCTCAATTCCCCTCATATTGTGAAGGAAGCACGAGCCCAGCAGTGGAACGTGTATGAGCTGAGACGAAGCTCAAACTTCAGCTTCAAAATATGTTACTATAAAAACTAGACGATAAAGTTTAAATTAGCTTTTAAATAATATCAATCATACTGAACTTTTTAATAATTTAGACATTTATGTACGCAGCCGAGTTATTCTTTACCGAAAATAAGTATACAATTCACCACTCCCTATCTTGCCCGAGGATGTCGTAAAAGACTACTAAGGGATATAATATTCCCACTGACGACAAGTCACATCTGCTCCGGTGGTCGGCCCAACAACGAGGTGACGTGGATATGGGTGGGTTATGGGCTCGCGCGCCGTCCTTTCCGCGCCCCGGACGGACAGGACCGCGCGTGCGTTTACCATAGCCCACCCATTAAAAAAAAAGGCTATATAATATTCACATAACATCTATGCAAGAGAAGAAAAACACGAAATAAAACCCTATACCAACATGTCTGACCAGCATGACATAGTAGGTCAATTTCCCTCCCGTCACGGGAGAGACCTGTGATGATGATGATGAATGACGAGAGAGGAAAGGTAGGTATGTGATAAGAAGGATTCTCAATATGATTGAGAGACCTAAAAAGAGATGGACGGATTGTGTGAATGAGGATATGCGTATGAAAGCAGTGAATGCAGATATGACGGCAGACAGGAGTCTATGGAAAGAAAGAACATGTTGTACGGAGCCCACCTAGCTTGGGATAAGGGCAGACTAATGATGAATGATGATGATACATTCAGCTCAGATCTCAGATCTCTCTACTCAGATCTCTCGCCCAAGTGAGAGGAAAATTATCTATAGTAAAAGAAAGCTGCATAAAAAACACGCTGGTTTGGTATAGGTTTTTATTCAACCCTCTTTTCTTGCATTGTTGTTATGTGTATATTAATACTAGCAACCCGCCCTCGCTTCGGTTTCAGGATAAAATGTAACCTATGTTACTCCCTGATATTATAGCTATCTATTGGTGAAAGAATTTTTGAAATCGGTTCAAGCGTGAAAGTGTAACAAACAAACAAAACTTAATTTCGCATTTATAATATTAGTAAGGATGTCTTAGTCATCTTTTACCATAATCACGAATAAGAAAAAGGGGTGGTGTATTGTATACTCCATCATTACACAGAAAAACTACGACTATCAAAATTTAAAAAACAACTTTATTTTTTTTTGGGGTGGGTTGCGGTCGGCGCGCTCCTCGCACCACTCCGTCCGGGGCGACAGAGGGGCGTAAGCACACACACCCGCAACCCACCCACGATGCACGTCGCCTTCGTCGTTGGACCGACCACCGGAGCAGGGTTACTTGTCATCAGTGGTCGGTCCGACGGAATACCCCCTACTTGGGGTGCCCTCCCATTGACCGGCCTTCCCCCCCTCGGGGAGGACGTCGATCTTTCCTCACGCGGTCGGCCTCTCGGCGGGTGACGGACTAATTCCCCGGTCACGTCACCCGCGGCCTCGGCTAGGGCGGCATGAGGCGCAAGTACTCGCGCCTACGCCGCCCGCCGGCGGCGGAATCAAAATACGACTTAAAATAATTTTAAATTCTCAAATTCTAACTTCATTATCTCACCTCTGAAATAAAAGAAGCGAAATCAAAATCTCTTTAGATATGTACGATCATAAATACATATAGACTTCTGTATGCGTTAGATTTAAAAAAAATATCAACAAATATTTTGGTATATTGATGGAATAAGAGTATTTCATTAATATACACGTCCGCTATTGAAAATAGATCTTCTCAAAGATGCTTAATGCCATAATCGCCATGCTTGACTGGCATATTGGCAATATTTGTTAGAAATTGCACAGGAGAATGCTATGGTCAGCGCACACACACACGCCGTCCCTTCAGTTCGGAGTGACGAAAGGACGGTGCATGGCCCCAAAACCTACCATATTCCCACTCCTTCGCCATTGGGCCGACAACTAGCACCGAGTTCCTTGACGTTCGTGGCCAACCCGTCGACAATGTTTGCTACTCCCATGGGCAAATAAGGGAATGGCAACACTTGTATTCTGAACCCGTCATCACAAGAAAACCGGAGACTCATGGTTAATATTGGATAAAAGAATATATTTACGAAATAGCACATACAAAAATTCATGATACAATTAAGGTCATCACATTAAATTCATAGCCGCATTGCGGTGTCTCGTCGATAACTTCGTGTCGGAATTTTATTAGATAATTCGGAATATCGAGTTGATGCTTCAGGTGCCACATAACTTTCATAAAAGTTTCATAAGTAACTGAATATTGAGCTGAGAATATTGAACTTTCTTATAACTTCTTATAAACTATAGAAGTTCATTCTATCAAGACTAACAATCTATTGCATTTGATTAACTCATTGTTTTTATAATATTTTAAGTAATTCTAAGTTTTCATTTATTTTTAAATTATGGGATTGGGTGGTTTATCCTTGTGGTGACGGAGTAAGAATTCACTACCCACTTTCTTGCCTGTGGGAATCATAAAAGATCACTAAGCGATATAATATCAAAAATATCAAAATCTATGCAAGACAAGGGAAACTCAAAATGAAACCCTATACCAACACATCTGATAACGTGGCATAAGTAGGTAAATTGCCCTCTCACAGTGGATGAAAACCGAGCCCAATAATGGGACATATATAGGCTGATGATGATAGGGTTTGGCTTTCTAGCAATTAAATTATGAAATAGTAAATCTGGAGGAAATGTCCCCTTTAAGAGGTAGGCTGGCCAAAAGATAGTGATTTTAAAAATTCACTTGTATTTTTGTTTAATAAAAAAATGGAATTAAAGATAACCGATAAATGATCGAGGATAATCGAAAAATCAACTCTGGATGATCACTAGAAGAATGAACAGCAGAACTACCCTGGTAAGCTAATAAAGCCAACACAAACAACTGAAACGAATGATGATGGATTAATCTATATATATTATATATATATTATAAAAGAAAGTCGTGTTAATTACACTATTTATAACTCAAAAACGGCTGTACCGATTTACCTGGAAATTGGCGGGGAGGCTTAGAACCACGTACGTGCAAGCTCTGGAATGAACTACCTGCTGCTGTGTTTCCCGAGCGCTATGACATGTCCTTCTTTAAACGAGGTTTAAGAAGAGTATTTCCTTCACGGTAGGCAGCGGCCTAGCTGTGCCCCTGGTATTGCAAAGGTCCATGTGCAGCAGTTTCACTTACCATCAGGTGTGCTGCTTGCTCGTTTGCCACCGTTGGCAATAAAAAAAAAAAAAAAAAAAAAACCAGGAGACGGACATAGGACATTTTTTATCCCGTTCAATCGGGTTCCCGTGGGACTTGACATAAGACGTCATAGAGAATACAAGTCACTATAAAACGTGGTTTAACAAAAACGAATCTATCATGTAATGACAAAACGTAAATGACAGCTATAAACAGACTATATTTTCGAAAATTTAGAAAATGTATTATCGAAAAAAATTATGGCAGTACGAAGTTCGCCGGGTCGGCTAGTGAATAATAAAGATACTTCCTATATTAAACACAGTCTATAAATATATTATGGGCTTAAACAGATGCACTCTCTATACTCTTTCGCTCATAATCCAATGATACGGCAATTAGATACCGCATAAAAAGCAGGAGCGACAGCTTTACGTACCCTCCGTAGCAGGGAAAACAAGTTACGAAAAATAACGCTCCTATTTTCAAAAAGTTTTGGATTTCAATTTAGACTAAGTTCGCGATCGAAATTGATATTCCCACTTTGGCAATACTTGATTTTACCGTTCTTACTATTATTATATCTTTTGTTACGTATATTAGAGCAAAATTTAAATATCACTTTAGTTAACGCGGTATATTTTTCTAGGATTTTTGTCGAATTTATTTAGATATATATTAATATAAAATAAAAATTAAATATTGAAAAATATCAAAAATTACAAAAAGAGAATAATAATAACACCGAGATTCGATCCCACGCTGTTTGAATGCCAAAACAAAAAGAAAACTGGACACCTTCCCAACTGAGCTATTATCACTCTTGACAACGACGACGAAATTCGAATTCGTATTCAAAGACTGTCAATAATATGTTATGTCATTGTATTGATTAGCTAAAATCACCGACAAAATAACATTTTCTCTAAATAAAACATAGCTAGATCGATTTTTTGGCCCCGAAACCTCCAGTATGCTAAATTCCATTAATATCGTTGGAGGCGTTTCCGAGATCCTGAAAAAATATCATCATCATCATCATCTTGCTCTTATCCCAATTACTTGGGGTCGACGCAATATGTCATCTGTTTTGACATATTGCAAAAAGTTTCGGCAATGACTTTTATGACCGGCCGCCTGCCTGACGTCAACCCTCCTTGGGAATGTAATCGTTGACCCAAATGAGTACCATTTGGATGATGAGATGGAAAAAAATATATATATCTTCATCCTGAAAAAAATATATATATCTTAATATATATAAATTACGTGTCACGTTGTTTGTCCGCGATGGACTCCTAAACTACTTAACCGACTTTAATTAAATTTGCATACCGTGTGGAGTTTGATCCAACTTGAAAGATAGGATAGCTTACATCTTAATTTATAGTCGCAATATTATTTTATTGCAAATTATTTGTCTATTATTTAACATTTACAATTATCTGTTAACTCCATACGATTTTAACAGATGGCGATATATGTTGACTGGATTGAGTAATTAGTTAATAGATGGCGCTGCTATGTCAAACCTAGAAACGTGTCATACGATTTTAACTTGCTTTTTACATAGATGCCACTTTCAAAAGAATATGACGACCTCCATGACAGATGTTCTCCTACAGTTCCACTTAAATAGTTTAATAAAATGTAATATAACAAAAACATTAGCCACAGCAACGCGTGGCCGGTTCTGCTAGTGTATATATATATATATACAAGAATTGCTCGTTTAAAGATATAATAAAACTAAAAGAATAAAATTGTGTGATATTTACTAACATTTTTAAGTTTGCAAGACGATATTGAAGGATGAATGTGTTCTGAAGCGTACACACGTTATTTGTCACGCCTCACTTGCTTGCGCAGGTCAAGTCGTAGCCTCGAGCGAAGCTCACTCTAAGGATAACTAGAACATGCATGAAGTCCCTTTAGGCAAAAAATAACAAAGAAAAACAAGGGCAATAATCTAAGATTTTATTTCTTTCCTTTTTTGACGAGCGTTTCACATACGACGTTAGATTTTTAAAAAAAAGGGAGCCGTCGCTCAGGACACCTGGCAGATGTAAAACATCGAAATTATTTTGTAGGAGTATACCTATATATTTTCTGTCGTAATCTGTTCTTTTATACATATTTGGAGTGTCTGTTTGTAATGTCAAAATAATAGGCTTTTTTCATGCTCACACGGTTATTTGCACGACACCTATGCCTAAAATACAGATTAAAAATCTTTTGTCTGTCTGTTCCGGGTAATCTTCAAAACGACTGGACCGATTTCAAAAATTTTTTCGCCAATGGAAAGCTATAATATCAGCGCGTAAACTAGGCTATATTTTATCCTGGTATTCCCACAGGAACGGGAACTACGCGGGTAAAACGACTAAAACCGAAGCGAAGCGAGGACGGGTTGCTAGTATAGCATAAATTTATAATAAAATATTTCCAGAAAATAATGATTTTTTATTCAATAAACATTTATTTTCATTAGTATACACTATAGGTATGTGTTTAGGTTAATCATTTATTTTGAGCACACTAGATGACGTTGTACCAAATTCTAAAACAGGTTATGGTTTCGTTACACAAATGTGTATATCCAAGTGTGGCGTTAACGCCACGACAAAGATCAGCTTCACCCTCACGTATAGATGTTTCACATCAAAAGAAATAGAAAATATTATTACGAATACATCTTCTTTACAGCCTAAAATCTATTCCTCTATAAGCCACGAGCTGTCTGGATGACCTATGAGAATTTCTTAAATCCATTACGCTATTCAACATACTAAGAATCTTATATCTTTAAACAAGCAATTCTTGTATATACCTATATATATATTCAGGATCTCGGAAACGGCACCAACGATTTTGATGAAACTTGGCATACTAGAGGTTTCGGGTCTCGAAATTAAATTTTAAAAGAATATGAAATCAAATTTCGTTGTCAACGTCATGAGTTACGATAGCTCAGTTGGGAAGTTGTCCAGTTCTCTTTTTGTTTTGGCATTCAAACAGCGTCGGATCGAATCTCGGGTGTTATTATTATTCTCTTTTTGTATTTTTTTTATATTTTTTTCATTATTTAATTTTTATTTTTTATTAATATATATCTAAATAAATTCGACAAAAATATTCCGAGCGAAGCTCGGTCAACCAGATGTTTAATAATCAACTTAGATGAAAAACATGGCTATACAATCGTCATCGTCTCAGCTCATACATATTCCACTGCTGGGTTCGAGCGCCATTAGGAGGACAGTTGAGCCACAATGCTGGTCAGACGTGTTGATATAGGGTTACAGTTCGAGTATTCCTTCTATATGCATATTATATTCCTTAGTCGTCTTTTACGAAACCCAAGTAAGAGGGTGGTGAATTGCATTCTTACTCTGTAACCACACTTCCATGTAGTGTATGTATATGCGTAATGTGTGATCGCTATATTTAATAAAAAGGTATTTAGCTTCGTTACGATAATATATAGGTACTAGCAACCCGCCCTCGCTTCGCTTCGGTTTTAGTCGTTTTACCCGCGTAGTTCCCGTTCCCGTGGGAATACCGGGATAAAATATAGCCTAATTTACGCCCTGATATTGTAGCTTTCCATTGGTGAAAGAATTTTTGAAATCGGTCCAGCCGTTTTGAAGATTACCCGGAACAAACAGAGAGACAGACAAACAACAACTTTTTAAACGCTATTTTAGGCATATAAGCGTGTGAGCATGAAAAAAGCCTATTATTTTGACATTACAAACAGACACTCCAATTTTATTTATTGGTATAGATAGCATTATAAGGTAAAAATATTTTAGGATAAATGGTAATTTTGTCACATAAAATGATCGGGTAATATTGAAAACCAGCAAAATGTTGATGCCTTAAAAGACATTTCAAATAAAATCTCTTTTGCTGATCGCTTAACAATTTCAATGCTAAAAAGCTCTTTCTGCTTTGAAATTGTTAAGCGGAAAATTGGTACTTATTGTTGCATTTTATATTAGCTGCTAGCTAGGTTTCAGAAATTCTTTCCAAGCGAGTTTACAACAGTATGGGAGCGTGCAAACGACCCTGAGGCAGCTCTTAGGAAGATACTAGCGTTGTGCACACTTGAAACTACAATAAAAAAAGAATTATTTTTATATAAATAACTAGCAACCCGCCCTCGCTTCGCTTCGGTTTTAGTCGTTTTACCCGCGTAGTTCCCGTTCCCGTGGGAATACCAGGATAAAATATAGCCTAGTTTACGCCCTGATATTGTAGCTTTCCATTGGTGAAAGAATATTTGAAATGGGTCCAGCCGTTTTGAAGATTACCCGGAACAAACAGACAGACAGACAAAAAAATTATAAAATGATTTTTAGGCATGTGTATAGTGCAAATAACCGTGTGAGCATGAAAAAGCTTATTATTTTGACATTACAAATAGACACTTCAATTTTATTTATTGGTATAGATTTGCAAATGATTTTTAGTTCGATGCAAATATTTTTTTTTTCTAGTTATTTTCAAATAATCGTTCAAATTTAAATAACAGTAGCAGTACTCGGTAATTGTAATGTTTTAAAACTCCCCCCTAATAAGTGGGCCCTTAATAACCCCTCACCGCTAATAAGCGGGCCACCGGTAAAGATTGTACCCTGTTTACCCTAACGAAAATAGATGCATGAGACCATAAAAATCCACATTACTATTTAAAGATACATTCACTCTTCTGTGTGGTGACGGAGTAAGAATACAATTCACTACTCCCTATCTTGCCCGTGGATGTCATTAAAGACGATTAAGGAATATAATAAGCACATAACATCTGTGAAAGAGAAGGAAAATTCGAAACAAAACCCTTTTCCAACACGTCTGCTGGTGGAATAGCAGGTCAATAACCCTCCCATTATGGAGAAGGCCTGAGCCCAACAGTGGGACATACGAATATATAGACTAAGATGATGATGGTGATTTAAAGATGCATCTATAAAAAATACGACAGCTTTTTTTTTATTGCGAACGGTGGCAAACAAGCAAGCAGCACACCTGATGGTAAGTGATCCTGCCGCACATGGACCTTTGCAATACCAGGGGCACAGCCAGGCCGTTGCCTACCGTGAAGAAAATACTCTTCTTAAACTTCGTTTAAAGAAGGACATGTCATAGCGCTCGGGAAACAGAGCAGCAGGTAGTTCATTCCAGAGCTTGCACGTACGTGGGAGAAATGATCGCTGAAAACGTACAGTTGAAGACCATAACGTTTCCAGATGAAATGGATGAACCCTGCTACGAGCTTATTAAGTGTATGCTAACATAATTGAATTACATATTACAATAGTGTTTAGTAGTGCAAATTGACCTACCACGAAACAAAATAAATACATTTTAGTATTTATTTTGGTTTGTGGTTGGTCAAACGTGGTAGGATCATGAATATCATCCGGGGGCATTGTAGTACGCCCACCAAGTCGAGCAATATTACTTACAGATATAAAAAGCCTAAATAAATAAAATATATATACATTCATGCGACGTAAAGCCCACCGTACTTACCCACCGTAATACAGTTTTAACTAGTACGGAGGACAGTGTAAACTTAGTGCAACAATATAATGTTTATTTTCAGTTTTGCAATGTAGCATGTAAGTTAAAACATTCATTTTCCTTTGTTATGGTTTATGTAATTTTTATGTAATTATGTAAAAAATAAAAAATAAATAAAATAAAGTTTATCAAATGAAAGACGAGAGTATTCGGACAATGAATACTTGCGATTGGAAAAACAGTCAAAACGTTTTGGAATGAAGATTTTTTGTCGTACTGCGTATTTTATTTTATGTATTGTATTTAACAGAGTCAGGCACGATTATAATTAAATATTAAATGCTTTAGGAATACAGAACAAATACAAACAAAATAATCCTAAGTTGTATAAATATTATAATCCTCGCCTTGATTATGTTATCACTTTGATCTTGTGTTCTCAAACACTCACCATTTTTTTATCTTTTTGAACGTCTAAAGCTTGATCACACCTCTACAAAGCCACTCAGTGCAACGAAAAGGGTGAAGCCTCGTAGCCGTATGTACACTTTGTCTATTAAGCAGGATACCAGATTTTTTATCACTATAAATTCAGCCTTTTTGGCAGGCTACGCTTAGCACACACGCCGTCCATTCCCGCCGGGGCGATGCAAAGGTGTATTATCACCCCTAAGCCATTGGGTCAACTACTGGTACCTAGAGTTACTTGTCGTCCGTGGTCAGCCCGGCGGGATACCCTTTCAGGTACCGGTCTCTACTATAAAGTTCAACCTACAAACTCTTGTATATTATGGGTTTAAGGACAGTACTGCAATCAAAACTTGTTTCTATTATAAAAAGGATCACAGCTTTTTCAAAAGATACTAGCCCATAGTATAAATAGAAATTTGTATAGAGCGATAATTTGGTTATTCAATATCTCCATCAAAAGGTTTGTTTCTCTCTCGCGTAATGGACGAAACCTATCTTTTTACACCTAATTTGGTTTGGGTAACTGCCAATTGTGCACATTGTGTAAAATAACTGTCGTTTAAGCATAAAGATTCACCACTTCAAAGAATCCTTTTAAAATTCGGCATCTAATCTTATAAGGTCGTTGCTAGCGCCCAAAATGCGAAAATGGCAGCCCATCGCTCTTACTGTGAGTAATGGTGAGAAAACCCATAATCATATTCAACATACGCATGAACAGTGAACAATAAATTCATTGTGTTAACCGACCCGGTGGCAGATAAAGGACTTATGTATATATGATAGTGTTATTATTTAGTAAAGGAAAATTTTCAAGAAAAAGGTTATTCATAGTGGCAATAAAAATACTAATTTTATAATCACCTATATTATGTATTTACCTCCATCGCCTTTTATTATTCTAGTTTCGGTACACGGCTTCGCTCGCGTAAAATGTAACGAGCCTTAAAACGTAAATTTATCCCAATGCATTCAACAGAATATGCTTGAGTGAAAAATATAAAGTTGAACTAGTATCCCAAGGGAACACGTTACTGGGATAAAAAAGTAGTCTATGTAATTAAATTAATAAGTTGTAAATCATAATTAAAGATTTAAAAATTTAAAAAGTCTAAGTTGCACGTCATAAGCTCGAAATCTTTGTGTAGTAATTTTTTTGTGATAGGGTCACGATGCTGATATTTTCCGACCAACCAGCTGGTCCAAGAAGTACCACACTCTCACAGAAATAGTAGCAGTTCGTTCGGTAAGCGAGAAAGCCAGATGCCCAAACTCAAAAATATGGTAGGCTGACCTCGCTAGGTTAAAGCTCACCTAGCTGTGTCCCTAGCATTACAAAGGTGAGCGGTAATTATTACTTACCATCAGCTTACTCGTCTCTATCAAAGGCAATAAAGAAAGTAATAAGTGTATTGTGTTGCCCCCTTAAATATAAATAATTTAATACGCATTAATAGCTAGACAAGTTTTTATCCAAGCAAAAGGCGTTGCTCTGGAGTTATGAAAATATGCTACACAAGGGAAGCTGCGGATCCAAGTAGCATCAAAATATAAAGTTTCACAACGCTACGTAATTGCAGAGGTAGCGTTACCATAGCAACGTATCGTAGCTCGCACTTTAAACGGACCCGTCTCCTCGTAACAGTAAATATTGCGACCCTCCTGCAAGTTTTGAACAATGCACATAAAATAAAAGGCAAGTGAGCGTTGTGCGACATTCATGTTCGATAAAGGTGCGTGTATATACGAAAATTGGAGAAGTTATAGGTAATAATTTTAAATTTATTCTTTGCCATCTGTACACGTCATATCGTAAGTTAAGTCTTTTATAGTTTTAGTAGTCTAAAAGAATAATATGAATTACATCTTTATGTCTCCTTTACAATCTATATCCGTTATGCTGTTAGACACACGTCTCCTTATATTCATAGTAGTCTTACATTCTTGTTTCTTCTCTATTATCTATAATGTTATTTTCTCACATAAGTCTACTTATATTTATAGAAGTTTTATATTCCTGACTTTTCTTTACCATGTATATACGTCATATTGTTAGAAGTAAGTCTTCTTATATTTATAGTAGCTCAAATGTAAACATTGTATTTCTTAACAATCTATACGTCATACTGTTGGTCTTAAGTCTCCTAATATTTAAAGTAGATTTACACATACACGTTCTTTCCTTACAATCTATATACGATATAGCGTTCAACACAAATCTGGTTCACAGTGGAAGGAGAATTAGACCCAGTAGTGGACCATGCTATAGCGCCAGTACCACGCTGGTTGGAGTGGTTGGGTAGAGACGCAGTGGTCACCTTCTGCGAGGAAGTAGCCTAACAGAAGGAATTTCAGGGCCGAGTTGGACTATGCTGACATACTTCGCTGCCGGTGCTTGAGGCGGTGCAGGCGGGAATATCTATGCCTGATACTGCCCTAGGCTAGATCGCGGGTGGTTGAATCGAGCACTGTGGTTTCCCCCGGGCCGTCGACGGAGGATGGTACCCGAAAGATTGGCAAATAATTTTAGAGATTAACTCACGTTAATCTCTAAAATCCTATATTCTTAAAACTAAATATTTTTTTTTTTTTTTTTTTTTATAAAAAAAAAAAAAAAAATAGTAATTACAAAAAAACTTTGTTTCTATAACAAACAACTATTAATTATATGCAACCATAAAAGACGCGGGCGTAGATAATTTACAGCAGTATGATTTTAGTATGATTACAAAAACATATATTAACAATAGCAATAAATATATTTATTTAAAAAAGAAACTGTTTTCGCACAGTATTGCATAATCAATAAAGAACGGCTAACAGTCGTGCCAATGCAAGAATCAATTTCAACAGTAACTGAAATTCATTGAAAATAAGATTCAAGCAAACGCAATGTAGTGGAAACGTGCGCTATTGTCGAAGACGAGGCTTTTACGGGTGCGGAATTTCCCCCGCTTCCCTTGTGTGCTCCTCCCTCCTCAAGCGTCTGGCCTCTCCCACACAGCTGATCCCATTCCATTGTCAGTAGACAGCGTGGCGCTCAATTGCTACAAACGTTTGCATTGCTTACAATACTCTCTATAATTTGATCAACCAGATAGGTAATATTCTTTTTTTATATAAAGACAACATCCGCAATAAGGAAAACCCTCGAGTCTCTGCGAAGTTTATAAACAAATAATTAACGGACTCAAATTATATATTTAGAGCAATTATTGTGGATTATGAAAGGCATTATGCACCGTGGGAATCGACACTTGAAATTTGGCACAGGTCGTTGTTAAGACTAAGTCTTTGTGTAGTCACTTTGTTATTTACAATATTATAAGATAGCTTCTGCTTATTTTTAATCTATACACATGGCAAATTTTCCGTATGGTGACGGAGTAAGAACACAATTCACCACTCTTGACTGTGGCGATCGTAAAATAATAGTATTAATACGGGATTACGATGAACATACGGAATTACGGAATTAAATCCACAATAAGGCAAGAGGTAAAACTTGAAATGAAACCCTATCCCAATACGTCTGACCAGCGTTGCTTACTATATCAACTTTCCTCCTATTGTGGAGGAACTTCGAGCCACGTCTGACCAGCTTAGTATATACAGTAGGTCAATTTCTCTCCTGTTGTAAGGAAAGCTCGAGCCCGAAAGTTGGACATGTATGAACTGAAATGATAATGAAAATGAAAAGATGATAGATGGTAAGATCCACACTGAGTCTTATACAAATTTATGTCGTGAAGACTTCAGAAACATAAAATTAACAATAAATAAATTAAAGAAAAAAACCTTTTTTTAAAAACAGGCTTTTATTATTTGTTAATAAAATGAACTAAAAAGTTAAAAATCTAGGTCCATCATCAGACCCTGGTTACCATATAGTATCAAAGTACTCGTCGAGACGAATCAAATGAGCCCAAACTCGATGGAGTTGCGTCGTTTAATTATGGAGTTCCTATGGCTCGCTTCCAGCTCCATCATCAGATCAGCTCTATGTCACAATAGTATTGCATTACCATCCGATTTATATATGCATTCGAAATTTCAGCTCAATCAGAAACCGGGCAGTGGATCAAATTTAACTTGCATGATTTGATTACAGACAACGGGACAGGTGCAACTAATCGGAATAATATTTATGGACAGCATAATTATTTATCCTATGTGTAAATTGAACCCACGGCATACGGGATGTCGCTGCTTAGATCGCTGTGTCATCTGCGTAATTTAATATACCATTACTATTGTCACCTCATGTCTGTTTGCACAGTTGTTATCACTGTTAATAAAAGTAGTCTTGCGGTGAGGGCAATGTCCTACTTTAAACTGAATAGTTACACTTAGCTATAAGGAGGTGCAAAGATTTGCAGTGATTGTTAACCTCGTTAGCATTTAACTGTAACTACGGGATAACGGCACTACACTCGGCAAGTTTCACGAGCATCGAATTTTCCGCAGCCGGGCCATTTTAGAGAAATACCTGAACTTTTACAAAGGATTTTCTCAACTTTCTAATGACCGTTTTTAATTACTTATTCATTGTTTTAATAACTAGTCTATACTTAATTAAAATTCAAGAGATGAAACTTTTATCTTAACCTTCATTGTTATTTCAAAAAAAGGTCGTTGAACCATGCATAATAATTGTTCAAAATTGCAAAATTCCATAAATCCATTCATACATCAGCTTATCAACTGATATTGGCTTCGACATATATGCTAATGTTTTAATTAGCAGGTGAGTGATAGTAGCTGATGTTATAAGTTTCCCAGAGGAGCAATTCTGTCCACTACCCTGGTACTCTTGGTGACCCTGATGCCTTATCCGATTTTACAAGTTCCACGAGAAATACCTTACATTTTCTTTCAGAATAACACAGATCCTTTTGCACGTTTCATATCAGGAAGCGTTTGTGATAGTGCTCTACTCTAACCTTACTGAATCAAGCAATGGCTTGAATAAAAAATAAGCCTATTCTGTTCTTATTGCATTTATTAAATAATATGAATATACACACGTCAAGAACAAACACTCGTGTTTTAACAGTTTTAAAATTTTTAAGGGATATTGATTTTATATAAAAAAAAAACTTGTATAACAATAAGTATCATCTAGCACGATTACGTCCATAAAACTTAACATATCGATAATTTCTTTTTTATATTGTATATGCCAGTAGGCAGAAGGTTATGAATATTCACTTAAAAGTTATTTTTTATACCTCGGGAACAAATCTTTTTTTTGGATGTAAGGTACGTTATACCCTTTTCTATAGATTTGATAGTGTATATGCAAAATTTCAGGGTGATTGTGTGAGTATTTTAAAAGAGAACAATCTCAACAAATAATTTTACTTTCACATTCGTATTAATGTTTACGTATTCCAAGCAAAGAGCCTGGTGTTATATGCAATATATACATATCATAACATTTAATATTTCTTGTCTACCTTTATGTCCGTTCATGATTTTTATCACGTAAAGTAAAAAACGATGTAAGCATATGGACAAAGAAATTGGGAAAGGACGCCTTGGGGACGCCCAAATCTCTTACAATATATGAAATAAAACGATTTTTATGGAAAATATCGCGTTTTAAATTAGTTTTTCTAAAAATTTTTGGATATTTGAGCATTTGTGGTTAAGGGAATCACATAAAAGTCAAAAAAATATTATGGTAATAGATATATAAATTATTTATTAAAAAGCTAAACCAATCATTCTGTAGTCCACGTGACTGGAGCCGCCGGCCCACAAATATAGATGAAAAATATAGAACCTATAAATGAATGTTTTTCATTATATACGCTCGCGAATCGTTTATCCGATTGAATTGGAACTGTTTCGCTAAAAAGATCCCATACCGAGGGGATAAATGGAGTGAAAAAGCTTTTTAGTAGGAATCGCATTGTTTCGGCATATATGAAAATTCAAAATTTATGATTTCTATAAATAAGCATTATTCAATTGTTTGTATTTAATGACCCGAAAAGCCTGAATGTACCTTTGAGATGGCAATTTCAGGCTCACATACAAACATAAACAGCTAGGTAAGATATGAATATAACAAAATACGGAAATAAAGTACCTATATAAAACACCCGTAATAATATTATTAGGAGTGCTTTAGTAGGTTTATAAGGGGTTCTTTATTATGTAGTACTAAAAATTACGTGGTGAAATGTTGGAATTCTACGTGCCTGTTTTGTCTAACTACGGATGACAAAACAGCAACGACTGTCTCTATAATCCACTGCGCTTGCTCTCTTCATCCGTGATGTGTTAAATCTCGATTTAAGCCTT
This sequence comes from Lymantria dispar, assembly GCA_032191425.1. NCBI lineage: Eukaryota > Metazoa > Arthropoda > Insecta > Lepidoptera > Erebidae > Lymantria > Lymantria dispar. The sequence goes on along the minus strand of CM063452.1, from coordinate 19,609,927 downwards.
TAAAAATAAAGGCGTAAAACTATAAAAAATATAATACTCCAAGCACGACAAAAGAATTGCTAACGAATGAAATTTACCAAAAAACATAGCACATAGTCACGAAAACTATTTGAAGGTGATAATTTCATTCTATAGATAGGTATATCTACAAACATTTTATTTATATAACAAATATCAGTAAAATTTACCCACATAATTTATTGTTACATAAGTAAGTACACGTGTAATAGATGATTTGACTGTCAAGCAATTTATTATCTTAAAAAACGTCCTTTCAAGCGGAATATTTTGAGTTCCTTCCCAAACAAAATCATTTTCAGAAATCAAATGCTTCCCAAGCAAAATAAAGTCCCACCTAATAGGAAGCGATCCTATTGTCTACCAGATACAGTTGGACTGCCTGGTTGACACCCCTCTGCTACTGAGTTCCAGTTAGGAACTCAGTAGCAAAATGGAGTCAGGTCAAACACTGAGACCGGGCACTTTATTTTCTTTTACGAGGTGACCAGTATGCCATCTAAAACCTCCTATCGGTGTTCGATAACCTGCAGTTAGTTGGAATTGATTTGTCTCCATCAGATTACAGTAAGATTTCTAACACATTATTCACCACCCCATTTCTTGGTCGTAGGTATCGTGAAAGACGGTTAAGGGATAAAATATGGTTGGCCGGGACTCCCCCGTGGGACCTGGAGGCGGAAATGCTTGCCGATTTGTATCGGCGGGTGTCGGGAGTGCGAGCGGAGGGCGGTGTGGTCTCTTTGAGGGAGCTCACCGCCTGACGCGTCGACGCCCGCCGAGACGTCATTGCCCGTTGGGCAATCCGGCTGGAGAGGCCTCGATACGGTGTCTGGACCGTGGAGGCCTTCCGGCCGGTGCTGATGCAGTGGCTTAAACGGCGGAACGGGATGCTTTCCTTCCGACTGGTGCAGGTCTTGACGGGGCATGGATGCTTCGGCAAGTACACCGTCGCTAGGAGGGAGAGCACACCGTCCTGCCACCACTGCGATTGCGACGAGGACACGGCGCAGCATACGCTCGAGGTTTGTGCCGCCTGGGCAGTGCAGCGTCGTGGACTCGTCGCAATCATCGGTGCCGACCTGACACTGCCGACCATTGCTAGGGCAATGCTCGACAGCGTCAGGAACTGAGACGCGGTCGCAGCCTTCTGCGAGGCAGTGATCTCGCAGAAGGAGGCCGCGGGTCGCGCGCGCGAGGAGCTCAGCCTCGACGAAGCGACCCGCCGCCGGCGACTAGTGCAGCGCAGGCGCGACTTCCTGCGTGTCATGCCGCCCTAGCCGAGGCCGCGGGTGACGAGACCGGGAAGTTAGTCCGTCACCCGCCGAGAGGCCGACCACGTGAGGAAAGACCGACGTCCTCCCCGAGTGGGGGGACGTCGGTCGACGAGAGGGTACCCCAAGTATTCTGTCGGGCCGACCACTGATGACAAGTAACCCTGCTCCGGTAGTCGGCCCAACGACGAAAGCGACGTGGTGTTCGGGTGGGTTGCGGGTGTGCGTGCTTACGCCCCTCTGTCGCCCCGGACGGAGTGGTGCGAGGAGCGCAACGACCGCAGCCCACCGCCAAAAAAAAAAGGGATAAAATACAAATAACATCATTGCATGAGAAGTAAAACTCGACATGGAACTCTATAAGAGTACATCTGATCATCGCGGTATGGTAGATCAATTTTTCTCACAAAGTGGAGGAGGTCGTAGCCCAATAGTGGAACACGTATTATCAGAGATGATGGTTATCCGATTTGAATGGTCAGCGGAGATTATTTGACACCGTACGATGGCCCATTTATTTTCAGCGGAAAGGTTTGGGCTGTTGTTGATGTATCGTTTGAGCTTCGCCGCCTCCTTTACGTAAAATAATAGACCTTGGAATATATCGTCGCTGTTAACATGAATGAAAAATGCAATTCAAATTTTAATAAAACTTCATTCATTCCAGCTCACATACATGCCATTGTTGGGCTCGAGCCACCTCTGTAAAAGGAAGAAAATTGACCAACGTGGTCAATTAGTATCAGTTGGTATAGTTTTGTTTCGAGTTTTCCTTCTCTTGCATAGATGTTACCAATATGTATATTATACCCAGACACCCACGGGAAAGAGATGTATGGTAAATTGCACTCTTACTCCGTCACCATATAGAAAACTTTTATATAAGACAAAATGTAGGAATTCCAATCATTTGCATTTTATAGCTGTCCGTGTGGTGACGGAGTAAGAATACAATTCACCACTCCCTATCTTGCCCGTGGATGTCGTAAAAGACGACTAAGGGATATAATATGCACATAACATCTGTGCAAGAGAAGGATTACTCGAAATGAAACCCTAAACCAACATGCCTGACCAGCATGGTATAGTAGGTCAAATTCCCTCCCATTATAGAGGTGTCCCGAGCCCAACAGTGGAACGTATGTGGACTGCAATGATTTATTATTTGTAGCATCCCTCGCCATATTCGAATATCAAAATCATATTTCTCTGACTAATGTATACGTCTATATTTTGAAACCATAACTAGCTATTTATTAAACTTTCATTGCCAACGCCTCAAAGGCAAAACGTACCTCAATTTTCTAGACTTACAATTCGCCCGCAAATTTCATTGCGACTAGATTTAAATTTGTAACTTTACTGTCTTCAGTTAAGATTTATTCTTAAAGTCAGCCTTACACAACCGGTTACAATCTCGTTAACTTTCTGACAAGTGAAGCTTTTATAACGCTAAGAAAATATTTGAATGCTTCTTATCTATACAAATAAATAAAATTTAAGTGTCTGTTTGTAATGTCAAAAAAGTACGTTTTTCTCATGCTCACAGGATTATTTGCCGTTTTGTTTTGTGTATTTCTGTTTGTTCTGGGTTATCTTCAAAACGGTTTTACCGGTTTTTACAATATTTTACTACAAGGGCTGTGTATATAAAGAATAACTTAGACTATTTTCCTCTTAAAAATACCCGGGCATCGAATCCGAGACCTCATGGACTGTTGTCGTGTACCATAGGACTCTTTTTCTTTTCTTTTTGGTAGGCTATGGTCTAGTGGACACACCGCGCCCAATCTGTCCGGGGCGACGGATGGCCGACGTGCGACCTACCATACCTGCCATATTGCCTTCCCATGGCCATTTCGGCCCGACCACTGGTACCATTTACTTGACATCCGTAGCCGACCTGGCCGTTTTCCCTTTCGAATACCGTCCCTTTTGACTACAATTAGAACACACAACACTGTGTTGCTGGGGCGTCGCTCTCACGCGGTCGGACTTTCTGCGGGTGGGGATTGCAGTAGCAATACCATAATACCCTAGGAGATATTAGAGATGTAGAATTCGGAGACAAAGCGACTGAAATCAAAGCGTAGATACTAGTATTTTAAAATTTATGCCGAATGTGACCTATAGAATAAGAAATCTATAGTTAATTTTACTATAATTGGAATGTGATTTAAGTATTAGTTTTTGCACTATCTGTACTCGTTTATACGCATTTGGCTTGGTTTTTATTACGACAAATAATATTTTTTTTCCATCTATACCAATAAATAAAATTGGAGCGTCTGTTTGTAATGTCCAAATAATAGACTTTTTTCATGCTCACACGGTTATTTGCACGACACCTATGCCTAAAATGCAGATTAAAAAAATTTTGCCTGTCTGTTTGTTGCGGGTAATCTTCAAAACGGCTGGACCGATTTCAAAAATTCTTTCACCAATGGAAAGCTATAATATCAGCGCGTAAACTAGGCTATATTTTATCCTGGTACTCCCACGGGAACGGGAACTACGAGGGTAAAACGACTAAAACCGAAGCGAAGCGAGGGCGGATTGCTAGTAACTAATATAAGTATAATGTCAAGTTTTTATGTAATCGATATTATAAAAAGGAAAGATTTGTTTGTTTGTTTGTATTCAATAGACTCCGAAACTACTGGATTGATTTCAAAAAATCTTTCACTAATGGAAAGCTATAATATCAGGGCGTAACATAGGCTATATTTTGTGCCGGTATTTCCACGGTATTGGGAACTACGCGGGTAAGGCGACTGAAACCGATGCGAGGGGCTGGGGTTTGCTAGTAAATTATATTGCTAATAGTTATGCTTTGTTTTGCTGTGTGGTGTCGGTTACGAATACTATCAACCCTTATATTGCTCGTGGATGTCGTAAAAGATGACCAAGAGCATAATATCGACCTGGGCCGACTGTACTTCTATCGTTTGGTCAACATTTACATTCGTAAGAAAGGTTGACTTTTTGACCTTTGCAATATGTTCAGTACAAGAGTAAATGTTGCATCGACCCCTAGTAATTGGAATAAGACTAAGATGAGTTGGCAATAAAAAAAAAGGATGATGTTAATGATGATAACTAGCTATGCCCCTGGTTCTGGTTTGCTCGCGTTAATGTACATATATTTTTATTAGTCAATATATTTTTTTCCTAAATAAAAGGGTTTATATACAAACATATAAATATTTGTCATTCCTTTGAAATATTAAGCTAGAATCTTTAAAAGAACATATCTTACAATTTAACATGTAACTGTTGAAGTTAATACCTCTGGATACAAATAGCGATTTGTAGTACAGTAAGATTAATTATTTAGAGAACGAAAGCAATCTTGTAAGTTAAACTAACCAAGAAGCATCGTAAACGAATCCATGTGGGATAAACTAATACTGTCTTTTATACATCTAACTCTTAAGAAATACATATATATTCTTTGCAATCACAATAATAAAATTCAATATTTTTAAACCGAGCAATTTTTATATATTCAGAATTTCGGTTACCGCTCCAATGATTTTCATTAAATTAAGTAACACGTTTCCACGGCAATAAAACGGTCTTGATGGTTTCATATATTGAAAGTTTTCTTAATAAATATTCTAGTTTTCACTGCTCTATTGTTCAAATATGTGTCACAAGATTTAGGTATCTTGCCGATTAAAACCTTTTGCTTTTTCATCATCATCATCTTAGCCTATGTATATCCCACTCCTGGATTCGGGCCTTCTCCACATTGAAAGGGATTGGTCTAAATTATCACGCTGGTCAGACGCATAGGGTTTTATATCTAGTTCTCCGTCTCTTGCATCGATTTATCTGCATATTTATACCCCTTAGTCGTATTTTAAGCGCAACATAGGTGGTGAATTATATTCTAACACCATAACCACAAGGGTAACCGTGTACAGTCTTATATTATGTGCTACACTTACCGAGGGCAGACAATACCCTTAGATTATTTTATTCTGCTGAAATTGAAGTATAACAAATCCCTCTATCACTACGCTAAGAATATAACTTGCTATAAGTTATTTTTTTTTTATTGCAAGGACATGCTCGCTAGGACATGCTCGATGCGAGAGATGAAGCGTCATTTTACCGCATTCATAGTTTAGATCATCTCACAATTTTAGTTCTTTCATTTATGAATGCGCGTCGCGAATTTCGCAGTTTGAGTAAAATCACTATTTATGTGATGTAGTTCATCAATTATGTAGAATGTTTTGCCTTTGCAATTTTTTAAAAACAAGGCAAACACAAAGGTGGCTTATCATCTAGGTTTATAATAAATCGAAATTGTTTTGTTCTTATAGTTAAGTTTTGTAAGTTTCATTTTATGAGTAAAGACTGCTTACTGCGCTTCGTACGGTAAGCGAGAGAGTCGGAAGTCCAACCTTGTGAGGGTGTTTACGTGTCGTGTGGTTTTAGTGATGCCTTAGTATCACCAAGCCTCATTGCACGCATTCACACGCGCTTCACTTTCTTCGCAGTAGGACTTGCAAAGTTCCAAATATTGAGAATTTCATTCCAAGTGACAGCAACACTTACAATCAGGTGCACTGTTTGCTCGTTTGCCACCATTTGCAATAAAAAGGCGGCATTGCTCAGGACGTCTGGTAGATATGAAACATCGAAATTATTTTGTTCAAGTAATCGAGTTCAAGTTCGAATAGAACAAATTGAGTTGTTCAACAACAACTCAATTTGGCCTATTATTGATGACGTGGATATCACTGACACGTGGTTTCAAAAGGACGGTGCCACATGTCACACATCCAATGAAACGATCAATCCCGATCGCATAATTTCACGAATATTAGCTGTTATGTGGCCAGCCAGATCGTGAGATTTAACACCACTGGATTATTTTTTGTAGGGCTATGTTAAGGACAGAGTCTATACGGAGCCAATCGAATCGATTGCAGCCTTAAAACTCAAAATCCGTGATGTGATTAACGAAATAGACCCGCCATTTTGCCAAAAAGTGATTAAAAACTTTGATGAAAGAATCGACATCTCTCAGCGTGGTCGTGGTGGACATTTGCCAGATATCATTTTTCATTCATAATTGCCGAACTTTTCTCTTCGTAATACAATAAAAATTTGAATCATCTTCATCTAAATTTCTTGTTTTATTTTGTTTTAGAAAACAAAGTTCTTATTGAAAAACCCTTTATATATGCATAAAAGAAGGGATTACGACAGGAACTAATATGACATAAAGTATTAATAAAATATTACGATTTTTTCCAGAAAATGACGATATACGTTTAGGTTAATAATTTATTTTGAGCTCACTAGATGGCGTTGTACAAAATTCTAAAACAAGTTATGGTTTCTTACACAAATTTACATATCCAAGCATGCCGTTAACGCCACGCCAACGATCAGATTCACCCTTGCCTACAGATGTTTCACATCAAAACGATAATATTTTTCTCTTCCTACATAAATATTGACCTTATAATTTACACAGAACTTTCTGTTACGGTTTCGGCCGAAACTGAGACTGAAGCCGGAATTCGGTTTCGGTCGTAAAAAAATAGTTTCGGTCGAACACTAGTACTAAGATTTTCTCGCCGTGTGGTGACCGAGTATTGAGAATTTCATTCCAAGTGGTGACGGAGTAAGTTCTTACCCATGCATGGGTGGCAAAAAATACGAGTAAGGGATATAATATAAGGATAATCTCTATGCAAGGTTAAGAAAACAAGTAATCAAATCCTATACCAATCGGTGTGTTCAGCGTAGTATAGTAGGTGAATTTCACTTCTATTATGGAGGAGGCTCGAGCCCAGCACTCAGAATATGTAAGTTGAAATATTAATGAATAACAATGAAGAGAAATATTCTAACATTATTTATATTTCTATTTTAAAGCATAAAATTTTAGAGGGTTTCATAACGAAAACTTTTAACGAGATTTATCTACCTTTGTTTGGTTTTCTGAAATAAAAAATGTCCACGTGAAAGTGTGACCGAAAAAGTTTAGTTAATGATCAACGTTTTTCCATAAAATATAATTCATATGGCGCAGAGCATACATTTTATACACACTAGTCGGTACCCACATAATGCAAGCTGTTATCGGTAAATCAGTCCCGTGCCCGTATGCATATGACAGTTTAAAACGTACAGCCATTCGAAAATATACTTTTTGTTCAGTAAATATGAACATTATTTGAAAATGTTGGCAAGAAAATGATCAAATACAATACATTTTTTTTTTCTATAACAGTCGTGCTATTCTGATTATAAATGGCTATGTGAAATTTAGAATAATAATAAATATTAAAAGACTTTGTGGATAGCATATATCGCTACCATTAAAGCAAGCACAGATGGAGACTAAATTACTTACTACAGAAATGCGTAAAAATAAGGGACTGTTAACTGCCCTATCACTAGTAGGTTGTGTGAAACAACTATAAAGGGCACAATATTATTGAAAAAGTAGAAGATCGCAAATTAATTTCCACTTGTCGTAATTAAATAATGTTAAAAAGTCTTTCAACAATTAATTAGCTACATTCGATTACATGTGTGAATGGCAAAGCTACTTAATTTCAAGATGATTGCGTATTAAGTTGTAATATAAACCAAAATAAGTTTGTACATAACTTACCAAATTAAAATTATTTGAACAAACTTCCGAGATAAACGCGTACAATAATTGGAAAACTTATTTGTTCGTACAATGTACGCAACGAAGCAATAACTTTTATTCAACAAATAAAATAAATTCACTCGCAAAAGATGGACTTTACTGTGTAAAGGTAATAATTGCCTTAGAATTTAGTAAGATTTCATTTTGACTGACTCTTCAATCGTTTATTTATAGTCATATCTATTTCTTTATTTTATTACAATATGTATTTTTTTTATTTATTTTATTACATATTACCAAAAAATATATTTTTTAGATATCAATGAATTCACTTGTTTCATAAACTGGTGTTTTATTAGTTATATGGGTGTATTCAAATTCTGCCAAGACACGAAATAATCACTATCTGAATCTTATAATGCTATCTACCATCCACCATCCACCAAATCAAGCATAGCTTGGCACCAGGAGGCTTGTGTCCAACAGTAGACAGAAATAGTCGGCAATATGGACTGACTAATAGAAATAAATTTTCTGTTTTACATAATCAAATCACCTTATCATATGTATCGATAGACGGCGTGCCACGTGGCGCTAATTCACACAATACTGCTCAAAAAGTTCTTTTCAGAATTGTTTAATGATTAAGAGAAAATAGTGCCCCTCTGGATTAGTTGCGGAATAATGCAAATATGTATTTGAGGTACATATAGGCAATACTAATAATAAACAATAAATTTAATATATGCACAGTCAACCACTATATTTATTTCCCAGGTTTGAAATAAGTAAAAGAAAGGCGTAAGACAATGATGTAACACACATATATCTCGCCCCATAACTTTCATATTTCTAAGTGACACTGAACTGATGACAAACCCTGAATTTCGTGCCGTACTGATTTGATAGTAATTTGATGAAAGTTTTCAATAGCATCATTGTGAACTTTTGATAACAATACTTGACAACGATTTCTGCTAGAACGCAATCGAACCAGAGATATCCTACGTAGATTTATATGCATACTTATATTAAACTAGATATACAAAATATTTAAACATACCAAATATAATATATCTGTTTTATATGTCATGCAAGCGAGAATCATATTCGCTTTGACTCTTTTAAGATTGCTACAAGCGTTGACAAAATCCACTGGCGTGAATCCAAGCACATATCGACCGCTCCGCTTCCCCTTACCCTACAATATTACTGCAATGTATTTTGACTAAGTACATCCGCCATATATCTGTGCAAAATAGAAAACGATCCAGGTTATTCCATTTTTAAGAGCAAAATCTCTCCAAATATAATATTCGATATTCAGAATTTTCACATAGATTTATTTTACTGCAGTTTTCTGCAATAGAAGACTCGTATCTGTAAACTTTTTATGCACATTGATTTTTCTTTGGCGGGTCATGGTGAAGTTACACACCGTCTATTCCATCCAGAGCCACTAAAAGCCGTGCACGGACCCCTAGCCCACCATACTCCTATCCTTTATGCTGCGCCGTATCCTCGTTGCAGTGGTGGCAGGACGGTGTACTCTCGCTCCTCATGACCGTGTGCATTACATGGCAAAACAACCATTCCCCATCAAGATTTGCACTAGTTAGAGAACAGAAAGAAGGAAGAGTCTGAGGAAAGAATCCTGTAGTGTCGACTCAACCGCTACATCAATTTTTTTTTGTGTGACGATAATTGTTAGCCACACATGGCTGTGACAACTTTACTCGGACTGTTGGATGAGTGCTGAGGGCTCTCAACCCAAACTATATCAATACCGGCCGGAAGACCTTGACTGTTCGAACACCGTACCGAGACTTCTCCAGCCGGACTATTCAACGATCAATGACGTCACGGCGGCCATCACACCAGCAGGTGGCCATCTCGCTATGTGCATACATAAAGAATAATTTACTTTACTATTTCTTCTTCTCAGTCTAATGGACTTACTATAACACGCTAGCAGCCAGTTAGCCTAAGATTTTGCCGAGTTTTCATTATCTTACAGTAATTTTTTAAAGTAGTAAAGTAATTATTTTTTTTGTTAATCCTTTAATCGCCTTTTAGGACGACACCCACGGAAAAAGAAGTTGTGATGATATACAGTCGTATTTCATCATGACACATATTATTTTCTTTATCATCATCACAGCTCATAAACGTCCCATTGTTGGCCACCTCCTCCACAATGATAGGTAAATTGACCTACTATACAACGCTAGTCAGACGTGTTGGTATAGGATTATATTTTGAGCTTTCTGTCTCTTGTGTAGATATTATATGCTGAAATTGCTCATGGCTATCGTAAAAGAGGACTAAGAGTTTTACGTAGACCTTGAGTCAACTCTAATGATTTCTGATATTTACGTGAGTATACACTTTGTAAATAAAGCTCCTTTTTTTTTTTTTGTATGTGGGCTGCGGTCGGCGCGCCTCCGCACCACTCCGTCCGGGGCGACAGAGGGGCTTAAGCACGCAACTCCCGCAACCCACCCGAAAACCACGTCGCCTTCGTCGTTGGGCCGACCACCGAAGCAGGTTTACTTGTCGTCAGTGGTTGGCCCGACGGAATACCCCCTACGTGGGGTACCCTCCCATCGACCGACGTCCCCCCCCCTCGTGGAGGACGTCGGTCTTTCCTCACGCGGTGGGCCTCTCGGCGGGTGACGGACTAATCTCCGGTCACGTCACCCGCGCCCTCGGCTAGGGCGGCATGAGGCGCAGGTAGTTGCGCCTGCGCTGCCCCATTCGCCGGCGGCGGATCTCCTCATCGAGGCTGCGCTCCTCGCGCAGACGATCCGCCGCCTCCTTCTGCGAGATCACTGTCTCGCAGAAGGCTGCGACCGCGTCCCAATTCCCGACGCTGTCGACCATCGCCCTAACGATGGCCGGCAGCGTCAGGTCGGCACCGATGATTGCGACGAGTTCACGGCGCTGCGTGGCCCAAGCGGCGCAGGCTTCGAGCGTATGCTGCGCCGTGTCCTCGCCGTGTAATGGCAGACTATTGAATGCGTTGGCGATGTCTAGGGACACCGCCAACAGCACTCCCCCACCGGTGACGGCCTCAGTCGCCACGGCCCTCAGGCGCAACAGAGCCGCGATCGTCGAACGACCCCTCCTAAACCCAAACTGGGCGTCCGACAGATCGGGCCCCGTGCCGACGAGGTGCCGCTCGATGCGGGCAGCTACCACCCTCTCCAGTATCTTGCCCGTGTCATCGAGCAGCACGATAGGCCTGTAGGCCGAAGGCGACCCCGGAGACCGTCCCGGCTTCGGCAGGAGCACCAGCCTTCCCTCCTTCCAGCACCCAGGGAACCCTCCGGACGCTAAGCACGCGTCGAACAGCTCCCTGAGGCGGGGACCCAGGTGATCGAGGACCAGGCCCAGGACACGGTTAGGAACACCGTCGGGCCCGGGGGCGGTGGACTTTGCGCACATGCGCGCCACCGCCACTCCCATCTCGGGTTCCGTGATGGGCGGAACACTGTCGTCGTCGGCCTCCCGGTCAGTGTCTGGCGGAGCCATGACCGGGGGCGTGTGTTCCGCCCGCCGCGGGAACAGGTCCTCGACCACCCGGGTGAGAAGGCTGGGCTGGAGAGTCTCGGTGAGGGGAGGGCCCCGCGCGCGGAGCTTATTCAGCACCGCGCGATAGGGACGTCCCCAGGGGTCACGGTCGAGACCGTCCAGCATCTCCTGCTGACTGACGTCCTTGGCGGAGCGGACGGCCAGCCTGAAGGCCGACCGCGCATTGCGGTAGCCCTCGTACAGCAAGGCCTCCCGCTCCGCATCGCGTTGGCGCCGTCGGCTGCGGGTGTAGGCCCTCCGGGCGCGAATATACGCGGCCTGGAGATCCGCCAGCTCCCGGGACCACCAGTGGACCGCCCTCCTCGGGGGCAGACGCCGTACCCGGGGCATGGCCGCATCGCAGATCTGCGTCAATGCACTGCGGATGCGGCCAGCCTCGGCGTCCACCACGTCCGACTGGTTGGCAGAGGACAGCCACGAGTAAACGATGGCTGTCTCCGCCAGCTGGTCCCGGTTTAAGCGACGCACAAATAAAGCTCCTTTACGGATTTTATCGCGTTTGTATTTGATTTTTGGTTGCTGGACGTTTCCAATACTCTGCAGCGTTCATGGTCACGATTTAGTTCGTCTCCCGCAGAGAGACTGACCGCGCGACGGCGACCGACGTCCCCGAGGGGGAACGTCGAGAAGAGAGGGTACCCCGCGACCGGGGTATTCCGTCGGGCCGACCACTGAAGGCAAGTTACCCGTGGTCAGCCCAACGACGAAGGCGACGTGCCACGGGTGGGTCATGGCGCCCCTCTGTCGCCCCAGACGGAGCTGGGCGACGGGCGCGCTGACCATGGCCCACCTCTAAAAAAGCTGTCATGGTCACGGGCAGACCATGACTATAAACGGTGCAAAGTATTCGAAACATCGAGCAATCAAAAATCAAATACAAACGCGATAAAATCCGTAAAGTAGTTAGACTCTTTTATCTGATGTCGTCTGGTCAACAAATACATTCCCAAGGAGGGTTGACGTCAGGAAGGCGGCCGGGCATTAAACTATTGTCAATAACTATTGCAATACATATACTCTATGAATAAAGAATATATATTGGAGTCCACCCATGTAATTAGGATAAGAACAGATGCGGTGATGTACAAATAATTATTATATTAAATAAAATTAACACATTGTACACAACAATTAAATAAATATTTAGACAAAAGCAGATGGAATATTGGATACTACTGAGTAATTAATGGCAGATAGTGTTATCAAGGAGGTACGGGTCAACGGCGTAGCGTACACGTCACTCTAATGAACAAGTTGAAACGTTCACTATCTTTAAGATTAAAATCTTGCATCTGAATGGTATTGAATGAATAATGTGCGACCCAACTAACTAGACTCTAACTCGGAATATACATTCGTCGATATATTTGTATCTCTTTCATGATAGTAAGTTTAAAACTGATAATGAACTATGTTTGTCTGTAAGTTAATTAATTTAAAGTTTAAAATGTACCTATATTTTACTTTTTTATTTACTTATTATCATCACAGCTCATATACGTCCCAGTGTTCGGCTCCAGCCTCCCCAAAAATGGAAAGAAAATTGACTTTCTATATCACGCTGGTCAGACGAATTGGTTTAGTTTTATTTCTAGTTTTCTTCTCTTACATAGATGTTATCTATAAATTATAATCGTATATCACCAACGGGGAAGAAAATGGGTGATTCATTGTATTTTTACTTCATTACCACTAGGCAAAAGACTACTAAAAGGTTGTAAGAGATATCGATACTGCAAAAAGAGAAGTTTACACGAGAACTAATGTTAACCCTGAATTATATAGATGAGTAGAAGAGCTTTCCCATACCGTGAGCCTTCAATGGACTGAAGAATATAATGTAAAGGTTTACAGTTTATAATGCAATATCCTCGAATTCAAGCCGACGGTGACGACTGACTTTTCTGGTTTATGCATGTATAAATACATTAAGTATCGTTTACGTTTCAGAGTATAATAATATTTATAAATGACCCCAATAGCCATAATGCTGGTGATCCTTCAGCCTTCAGTATTTTAAGCCTCTCACGGGCAAGAAATGAGTAGTGAGAGATTGGCTTCCCTGTTTCCATATGAGATGTACAATATTGTATAGTATAGAGACTATTTGGACATTTCGAATGAAAAATCCATCAATGAATATCTGGAGCAAATTATCATCTTAATACGTTGATATAAGGTATATATTTAAATAATCGTAATGGCATGGCACGTTAAATAAAAATAAGTGATCCGGAAGCTTTCAAATCAAACTCCGAAAATATTTCAATTTGGTGCGTGTTTAATGTATAATATTTCCATAGCCTTAATACGTAAAATATTACATGTTTTTTTTTTATTACACATACCCTTAACTTATTCAGTGAATAAAAAGATAACTCTTTGTTAAAAGTCGTTAAGACATTTAACAACAGTTACTTTTATTGTTCAACTGTTCGGTTTCTACTCAAAATTAAAGTATCTAAACTTATATCTATGTGTATAATCATCTCAACCTCTTACTTCGAACAACTTCCACCCTGATGGGTGCTGCACTATAGGAGGTCTGCCGAATAGGCTCTAAGTTTGCCGAGAATACCACGTTGATAAGACCCTCTGGGAAGCGATAGGCAGAGAATATAGACTGCCACACCCCGCTATTCTGACATACTTCCATCGCTTCACCCACACTTATGACAGTCCTTCATGCATGCTCTACGATACGCGTACTCTTAACATAACCTTTCACAAACACGTCTCGAATTTGATCTATAAACGTACGGTGTTGTCGTCCTCTTGTAATTGTCTCACTCGCACTAGCTTCATCAATCCCTCTTCACTTATTCTTTCTACGTGTCCAAACCACCTCAATATATCTTTTTTGGTCTTCCTCACTACTTCTTTATTCACATCACAACTTAGTAAAAATAGAGAGTGTAATAATTATATTACCTACTCACTGATTGAAAATCAGATGTTACTTCATGATTTCGAAAATTGTTCCTTTACCTGCAACGAAAAAAAATAATATTAGTTACCGTTTTTCTTTTTTTAAGAGAATATTCCGCATTAAGGAACAAATCCTTTTGTCTCACAAGGAGACCCTTAGACGTGGGGGTCGGGGAATATTGTGATAAGTTAAAAAAATAAATTGTCGGGTCTCAAACCCGAGACCATAGACCCCGCAGGCGATCACGTTAACTTATTTATTTATTTATTTATTTGGACAACCAAGAATTGCCACAACTAAAAATACAAATTTAATAAACATTATTATGAAAAATTAAACTAAGTTACACAATTTTTAAAGGTGCCACATCATGCACAATAAAAAGGTATGTACATTATTTCATTACTTATAGCTAATTAACATAATAAGGAAAAAAAACAAAAAATAACAAGGGTAACATGGTAAAGAGAAAAAAAAACTTAAGTGGAAATATGGGGAGAAAATAAATAACTAACTAAATTGAAAAAATAATTAACACTACGTCGCACATAATATTTTTTTATTTTCGTATCGATATGTCAATTACTTCCAGTACAGCTTTCGTAACAGTCTGAGTACTGTAATTTTAAATTTGGAAAACTTATCTGCAAATATATCCACATTTTGGTTTATAGTATTATATTGCCTACATAATCTAGAAATAGTAGAAAATAGTTTCAAATTAGTTTTTAGATAGACCCACACGTCTGAGGGTCTCCTTGTCAGTAGTAGACTGATAAATATACAATCAACACATAAATTGAAGATAATGCAAGTATATGCACCGCGTGATGATCAAATGGGACTCATCTTGGGCGGTCGTTGCTTAGGACTCCCCATTAGGGCAATCTATTAATTATTTTACTTATATTCTAATGTGTAATTTTGTTGGCAAACACAAGCAACTTATTGGTGGATAGCCAAAATATAAAGTCAAGTCATACTCAGTATTTTTTTCTATTCATCTATCGGTTATTGACGTCCGCTGTCAGATAGCAGATCTTAAAAGAGAATAATGCCACAATAGCCACCCTTGTGAGGGCTGCTGGTGACCACATTTGGTATTATATGTTAGAATAATCGCTATGATTAGGTACTAAGAATGAGCATTCTCCTCTCTCTCATAAAAAAAAAACAAGGAGTTGCGACACATTGAATTCTAACAGTAAACGTCAATGGATAAATAATATAATGGATAAATAAATTGGATGAAAAAATTTATTATACGTGCTACTAGTGGGCTCGGCCGTCCTCCATAAGGTGAAGGAAATTGACCTTTACTTAATAAAGTTAAATAACTGTTGGTGTAGTAAAATATTGTAGTAAAATAACTGTTGGTGGCAAACGAGCAAACAGCATACCTGATGGTAAGTGAGACAGCTGCGCTGGTCGTGTTCCGATCCGGTGGTAGATTATTGTATTGTTTTCAAACGATGTGTAAATTTGATAATATGGGGCCCTTAAGGAGATTATAGAGAATAAATTATGTGATTTTATTTCATTTGACAGCCGCTCATGGATATTTGCTAGACCGTTGCCTACGGGACGTCGGTCGATGAGAGGGTACCCCAAGTAGGGGGTATTCCGTCGGGCCGACCACTGATGACAAGTAACCCTGCTCCGGTGGTCGGCCCAACGACGAAGGCGACGTGGTGTTCGGGTGGGTTGCGGGTGTGCGTGCTTACGCCCCTCTGTCGCCCCGGACGGGTGCGAGGAGTGCGCCGACCGTATCACACCCAAAAACAAAACAACAAATACCGTTGCCTACCGTAAACAAAGTGAAGGGAATGCGAATGCGTGCAATGAGGTCTATACTAAAGGCATCACCAAAAACCACCACATGCAAACACCCTCAGGAAGTTGGGCTGCCGGCTACCTACTGTATTACGTTGATTAAACGGGTTCGTAAAATTTTTCGTCAAAACAAAAAACCGTTTACATAAAACACTTTAACTTTAGGTAAAGAGTTTTATATCGAGCCTTTCTTCACTTGCACAGATTTTATAAGCATATCATATCCCTAGTCATCTTTTACGATATCCACAGGTAAGAAATTGGGTGATGAATTGTATTCTTACTCTGTCACCACACGGATAAACATAGCTTTAAGCACTGAAAACAACATCACAGAAAATAAATATCGAATACAGCTTGCCTAAAGATAATTGTGTAAATACAAAATTTGTAAAAACCACATATCTCGCTGACATAAACAGTTTTACCCAGTATACACTCGCAAAGTATTTAACCACGTGAAATTAACACTGTAGCTTTCTCGTAATTCAGATGTGTTTTACCAAGCAATTATAAAGCTTTGACTGTAAACACTCTTTGGTATTCCGCCCCTTTTCGATGTACGTAAAGCGGCAAAATTTAATCTGCCACACTGCAATGCAGCAAAGCTGAGGAATTTCGAAGTTTGCTACATTAATTACAAGAACTACAATGTCCATGTACGTTTTTATGGTGTATTTTTAACCACTTTAGGGATGATGTTCAAATAAAGATACCGAGTAAAGAAGGATTTTACCCGGCAGTGGGTCACTTCAAAATACCTAGAGAATAGTAATAATGTAGTTTTAGATTTTAGATGATTACAAACATTAGCATGTTGACCAAAGTTTGGAAGATTAAGCATCAGTGGACGGTAATTGACACGCTTATTAAGACTTTCATCAGGGAACCTATGATGGATGAGCAGGAGGTGCTAATTCAATTACCCTAAGTCTTATGACCTAACAACTACGTAAACATTCAAGTACAGTATAATAACTGAAAGTTCTATTACACTTACAAGACAAATAATTTGTTTTATTATAAAAGCCAGCAATATTTGAGTATTAAAAAACAAAATGTACATATTTAGTACAACAAGATATAGATAGCCACTTGACAAACAAAACAGAAACATAAAACTGAAACAATGTTAACGAGGTCTGAAGAAATAAACTAAGCCGATCTTACCTATTAAAATTTAGATTGTAGCCACACAGTCAAAACTGACCGAGCTATTCCTGAACACTTCACTTGGATCTGCTTTATTAACGAAGTCCCCACGGTTAGAGCATGAAACTTGCGAACAGCTTGCCATAGTTTATTGGACGATTGAAATGACAATCCCATCTATTTCAAACTGTAGAAACTAACGGTCTAGAGTTAGGAAGTCTAACTAGGAAAATGATACTTGTAACTTGATTCTAAAAGCACTTTGGGTAAGCTATCTGTGATCGTCCTTACATTTTATGAGTTTGTATTTTACTTTGTAAATAAAAACATCTGATTACGTAAATGGCAGAGTGATCTTCTCGTCTTGAGCGCCGTGGGTTGGATCCCAGTAGCAAGAAAATTATTTGTGCGATTCGCAATTTTTTTTTAATCTGGGTATATAACTTGTCTCCGTTATTTGCATGTTCATAAATTCTGCCGCGATAACGACTTATCCGTGTGGTTACGGAGTATAAATCTAATTAACCACCCCTTGCCAGTGGATGTCGTAAAAACAAATAAGAGATATATTCAGATAACATCGATACAAGAGAGGGAGAACTCGATGTAAAACCCTATTCCAACACGTCTAACCACACTGGTCAGTAGGAATAGTAGGTCAATTGCCCTCTCATTTTGGAGGAGGCCTAAGACCAACAGTGGGACTTAGATATATAGGCTGAGATAAATAATTCATTCATTCATCTGAATAAAAGAATTTATTCCTTAATACGTAGTGTTTTTGTCTTATAAAAAAAGTTTACAAGTTGTAACTGTAATGTTAGCTTAATATACTAAAGGTGATGATTCAGAATTTCCAACTTCGTGTCGCCTATATATTTCACAGCGGACTTCGAAAGGCTTATGGATGCAATTGAACAATTTTCATGTATGAAAACAGAACGTCCCCGTTCTTGCCTGTGGGCGACATAAGGAATGACTAAAGAACATTCCTGTGGATAAAATCTCTACAAAATAAAATTCTATGTCAACCGTCAACTCGCTTTGCCTGTCAGAATATAGTAGGCTTTTTACATATTATGGAAGAGGCTCGTGGCTAAGAATAGTATGTATATGAATTATATAAAAATCAGGTTGGCACTGTGTTGTGGATTCCGTTGGGCTACACTGGTGCAGTATTGAAAAGCGGTAAGCAATGAGGCCCCAAATCGTATTGCCATCGCCCTGAACAGTTTGACAGGGTATGGCTAAACCAATGCTGACTAAAAAAGGGGACTGTATGGTAAACGCAACCATAGTTTTAACTAAATATAGGTATACACATAAATATATTATGTACGTAACGGCAGCGTAACAACTCTATAGATTTAAGTAAAATAATGAAAAGTTTATATGCTGGAGTGTCCCAATAGAATTCTTTGCTTTTTATTCCAAAGAAAACTATCTGTCTGAAATGCCTGTCGCTGTGACAAGATGTTAAGCACGTATTCCCGGCAGATAAAACTGTTAGAATTTGCTGTTTATATCTAGGGAGTAAAAGTGAAAACTTTTTAGCAGGACATCTGCATTTTCAATCAACCTAAAATAAGCTACATAAAATCTAAACTAAAACCCGAAAACACAAATAGTAAAGAAAAATATAATTGATTAGTGGAAGTAATAGTCTCTGTATTTAAGTTCGCCTACGAGTAGAAATTGTCCGAATACATAGGAAAGCGTTGTTTGGTTTTAAAGTTGCTATCTTGTGACTATTAAGACTAAGCGTACGAATGTTTGTCCGAAACTGAGTCAAGTGAGGGGTCCAACTTGGACATCCTGTTACGAACTAATTTAAGTCGCATAGAATCACTGAATGAACAAAGTTAAATAAGAGGTAGTCCAAGTTCGTGGTGACGTGATAAAGATGCTTTGTTTATTTTTAAGTAAACAAACACTTTAGAAACAGAACATTTGCGTCTTAATTTTGCGATTCGTCCTCAAATGCAGTTAATGACTAAATAGCATTGATTCACATTCATTTTTTTTTTTTGTATCAAAGACGGCTCTAAATTTTATTTAAGTTGTTGTGAATTAGGGATGATCGATGTTAGAAAAACATCGATGTTAACATCGATGTCACGATCGAAAGCCCAACATCGATGTTCGATATATATCGAAAACCGAACATCGATGTTAGACAACATCGATATTAAATGAAAAACATCGATGTCATTATCGAAAGTGTATAACATCGATGTTACTAAGAAATAAAATAAATAATAAGAGCTTTTTTTTATGTATAGGGTGACTTGTGACATCGATGTTACGTTTTCATACGTATCAATCATCATCGATGATCAATTCCGCTAACATCGATGTTACGATATTGAATTATCATCGATGATCCGTTCCGTTAACATCAATGTTACGATATTTTGCCCATAGCATCGATGATGAATGCCGTTAACATCGATGTTTTGCCTATAGTAGCAACATCGATGTTTTTCCTTTCAACATCGATGATCAATGAACATCGATGTTCGATGTGGATAGTCCCTATTGTGGATTATTTCATAAGCTTTGATTCAAAATGTTTTGTTCGCGTTTAAGAAGATATAAAAATATTGAGCCCGATTTCCTTGAATATGCGCTGAGATTGGGTTCACTGTTCAATCAAAGGACAAGACTCCTAGGTTCTGTGAAGTAATTTCACTTAATACTGAGCATACATATGTCCTATACTCAAAACTTACAGCAATACAGAAGTTTAGTGGAAAGCGAGGCGACCGCATCTGTTGGCAGGAGGCAGCTTAAATTGGGTCACAGTCGAGCTGAACTAAGCGCTGCATAGTTAATATAGCATCCATTCGCAATCTCTTAAGCCCCGGGATACCGCTTACAATCGCTCTTCAGAATAAATTAATAAATGTGTCAACGTTAGATAACATGATGTGGTTACGCGGGATTTTAATGGGTTGTTAGAGGTATAATAGGTACTGTTTGCCACTATATCAATGTTCTCAGAAATTGAAAACATCTACCATTTTGCTATATAAATTTACATGGCTATTAACATTTATTTACTTAACTATTATGTTACTTGAATGCGGTAATCTCAGAAACTACAATTCGTAACCGACTGATATAATATTTCATAATAAATACTATAAAATTTAAAGCTCAGATACGTAAAATCGGAGATTTATCCCCTAATAACAGACACTAAAGCCAAGCCAAGTTGTTCTATTCGGATTACCTGCTTAGAAAAGGTCTAAGCCATCTTTATAAATATTACTTTACTACAAACATCGGGAATAATCTTCTTTTTGTATAGAAGATTCTTAAAAACAATTGTGACATAATATGTCGAAGGTCTCCAGCGGTGGTTTGTTTAACCTCAAAGTTGTTATAGTGACAGTAACTTGCGGAGACAGAAACTGATCCAGCTTCGAAAAATAGCGTCAAATTACGAAATAAATATGTTATAACGATATTCGAGGACTTATTATATGTTAAAGGTTTGTGTATTTTATCATGAATCATTGTATTTAGCTTAAATTCTGAATTCAATCGTAATAAAAGTGGAAAATATGGGTGAATTTATGAATGCTCGTTGCATACACAAAACTGCAATTCCTTTCAATGAAGTCAACGGACTGTTTCGAGACGCCAAAGCATAACAAACTATTTAATACACAATCTTTGCTGCAATAAATATTATCTGTGTTATGGCTTGGTCTATGTGCGGCTCCAATCCACACGTTTGAATATCTCTTCGATCGTACATCAGTCGGTAAATGCCAGAAATACAGCCTGAAGGTATCATCGTTAGGATTATTCATGTAAGGAACATTAACATTCACGTGAATGTTAATGATCCAAGTTTGAACACAACTGCTGCGGGACATATGTGATTTTTGGTTATACGTAAAGATTTTAACCTATACATAGTCCATTGAAATGTTACATTTTTTAGGCCTTACCTTGCGTTTTTTAGAGGACGCAATTTTATTTTTTAGATGTGTAGGGGGGGTCAGTGTAAAGCTAAAACCAAGTTTGTGGGATCGCCACCCTTGTCCCACGGCCGCCATCTTGAAAATAGGGGTTGAAATGGTTTTTACGATATATCTCTTAAACTATTAATCTGATAAAAAAAAAATTGTTAACATTTTTTGTTGAAAATTAAATTCTCTACAACATTGGTCAAGTAACTTTTTGTCGTAGAACTATAAATAAAAAAGTTATAAACGCAGATGTTCAGAAATTAGAAAAAAAGATTATATTTTTCGATATAACCTTTTTTATCATTTTACGAAAAAATGATATAAGACCATTGTTGTAGATTGTTTTTTAAGGAACAACTTTTATAGGTAACATTTTTTCATTAAGTCAATAGCTAAGGTTTTACAGCGCTCCGAAGTGAGTACTATTTTTCAGTACTCTTAACTATACATACTACTTGTGTACTAATAATCATCAGTTTTTGTATTTTTTTTTTGTTATTATAATTTTTTTAATTATTATTTTGCAATATTATTAATAATTAATTATTGACTCTTCCCCACCACCCACGAGGTAGAGTTTGGAGTTCATACTTTCCTAGTCTACCATCAGGTCCAGTCGTGGCTTGGTAATAATAATGATCCTGAAGACTGGGGCTGGAAAAAATGTGGAAAATTATTGATGCCAGTGTAGAGCCCTAAACCTCCAGCACCCCCTGAGCTTCTAAAATTGATCTTTTGCAAATTCAAAGGAAACTGTGGAGCGATATGTGGATGTCGAAAACAGGCCTGAAATGTTCTGCAGTGTGCTTCCATTGTTCTAGAGAGACTTGCAGCAACGTAATGGAGCTGTCAGAATTAATAAATGAAAATGACTTTGATGATGAACCCCCGACATTAACACCTGAAGGGGTGTTCTCCAGTTCTCCCACCGATATTTAATTCAAAAAGCCGATCAGATGCTGGGCCACAGCTTGGTCCATCGAAAAGACTGAGGACGGAGTAGTTCAAATTACAAAATCACCGTGGATTATGCCTCTTGGGGATACCACGTAAAAGAAAACGCGCCTCCAGTACTCACTTCGGAGCGCTGTAAAACCTTAGGACTTAATGAAAAAATGTTGCCTACAAAAGTTGTTCCTTAAAAACGATCTACAAAAATGGTCTGATATCATTTTTTCGTAGAATGATAAATAAAAAGATATATCGAAAAATATAAATTTATTTCTCGAATTTCTGAACATTTTCGCTTATAACTTTTTATTTATAGTTCTACGACAAAAAGTTACTGAAGCAAAGTTGTAGAGAATTTAATTTGCAACAAATAATGTTAACAATTTTTTTTTATCAGATAAATAGTTTAAGAGATATATTGTAAAAGCCATTTCAACCCCTATTTTCAAGATGGCGGCCGTGGGACAAGAGTGGCGATCCCACAAACTTGGTTTTAGCTTTACACTGACCCCCCCTACACATCTACCCTACCCCTACAAATTGCGTCCTCTAAAAAACGCAACCCCAAATGTAACTTTTCAATGGACTAACAGTATTATCATAGAAGTAGCTGGATGATTTTTAATGTTTTTTTTTCTGAGTGAAGGTAATGATAATTCCTATATGATACTAGTTGATCCAACAGACGTTGTTTGTTCAAATCTAAAAAAATTGTAAAAGGAATTCAATATCGATCGCAGCCCCACCTATCAGTTCCAACTATTAATCTAAACCATTCTCATATCCATCGGGACAGCTACAAAAAAATTAGCAAAATCGATACAGCCGTTTAGAAGGTGTTCAACTAAAAACACACGAACAGAAGATGATATAAAGATTTTTTCTTTTTCTCAACTCACGTCCCAATATTAGGGTTAGCCATATTTTAGCTTAAGTGACAAAATTTCAAATGACTCCTTTTAAAATTAAATCCTTTTAAAATCCCGCAGGGATATTTTTGTCTCGGTATATAGGTCCATTTTGACATATAAATTCAATAGGTTAGTTTTTTGCTTACCTTAATACACATATATAAATACTGTAAATCTTTGACAACCGTTAATATTACAAGCACAGCTTATTTACGTATGTATTCATATTTTGTAAGATTATGTTAGATAGGCGTGTATTTATCTTACGAAGTGGCATTCAAATCATATTTAAGATATGAATACACCTTATTTGTTGTTACTGTCTTCAGAATTATGAACAAGGTATGTTGTTAGTTGAAGAGAAGTTTATAAATGTGTTCTAATTATGTTATACACATAGGCTGTTTCTAATTTCTTCTTATTTACCTATATTCTCACATATTTATCCCCTTTTTTCAGTTCAGTCCCACACGCTGATACTACTGGAGTGCCGGCAGAGACGGCGTGCAATGCCATAATCTGCCGTAGTGAATCTCTATTTAGGCGGACCACCCGTACCAAGTCTTCGATGATCTGCCCAACAGGTTAACTTTTCGGGTACCATTTCCTGACGATGCCTCGCCTACACTTGCACAAGTGTAAATCAAATCCACCGTATTCCCACCCCTTCACCATACCGTTTCAGGTACCATTTCTCCCCGACGTTGCATCCTGAGACGTCGCTCATTTGCCGATGATGGACTACTCCCCGGTCCAGCCACCGTAGGACGAATTACTCATCCCGCTCACGATTCGCCGCCAACTTTCGTGAGATGCCTGCCTCACAGAAGACAGCTACCGCGTCTCAGTTCCTATCAAGTATTTCGGTAGCGATGGTCGGCAGCGTTAATTCGACACCGATGATTGCGACGAATTCACGGCGCTGCTCTGCCCACGCGGCACATATCTCGAACGTGTGCTGCGCCCTGTCCTCATCGCAATCGCAGTGGTAGCAGGACGGTGTGCTCTCCCTCCTTACGACCGTGTGCAGTTACTTCCGTGCCCCGCCAAGGCTGGAGACCCCTTTTTTATGGGTGGGCTATGGGAAGCGCACACGCGGTCCATTCCGTCCGGGCGACGAAAGTTCGGCGCGCGGGCCCATTTGTAAATTTTAACCGAGGTTCAATTTATTGAGACTTCGCATTAAAAGATATTTAACATTAACTTTTCAAACAAAATTTCTTAAGTATATTCGTCAATATTTTACAAGTGATCGGTTTACAACGTTTTTATATATGTGTTTACTTATAAGGTATAAGTTACTTTAAAACTTTATTCAGTACTAAATATTTTACACACACATAACACATTAAATATAACATCAGTCAGCCCCCAATTTAATTTACACGGGCATTTCACGATAATGAACGAATTAGCCGAAATTATAGAAATTAAAATGTAGCAATTTCACTTCCGTGAACACAAGTTGATTTATATATAACATGGGGTCGTGAGATGTGTCTGTGGGGCGGTAATTGAGGGTCTGATCCGAGGGTCCAAAACTCCCTTTCACCTAAGCTCCTTGGAAAAATTGCACGCTCCTGTCAATAAATATACTTACGTGTAGGTGTTTGTTTTAGATGTGTATGTGAGCGTGAGGGGTCCCTTACCCTACCAACAATATTTGATACAAAATTTCTTAAATATATAAATACTGCAAAAATATGTAGACATTAAAAGTAAAATATAATTTTACATACAATTAAGTGCTTATTGTATATACATTTATACGGAGTTAACTAAATATTCGTGTAAAATAAAATTACTGTTTGGCAAGAAAGTTTATAGAGTAGTGATTACCGATGAGTCAATGGATGGTGACCCTAGGCATATTATAGATCGCAACAGTAACAGGGAATTGTTGGATACAGAAAACATAGGGCCTTTCTAATATTTCTATGCATTCTCTTGTGGACAAGTGGATGAATGAAATAAAATATATAATCAGCATAAAAACAGAACCACAAACCCAACATGAATAAAATGAAATATCGGTTTGAACATACATTATTAATAATGTTTGACGTTGCTGTATCCCTGAGTTAAATTAATTATTCGTATTTTACGGTTATTTATTCTTACCATTACCACTTACCATTTGTACAGTGGCTGTGACATTCTTGGATGGCACAATTTTTTTTATTTAAAACAATAATTTCTGATGTTTACGCGAGTATTACACATTTTAAATAAAACTACTTAACGGATTTTATCGCGGTTTGTATTTGATTTTTGATTGCCCGACGTTTCGAACACTTTGCAGCATTCATGGTCACGGGCCGACTGGCGGACAGTCCATATATCTATACAACTCTAACTTGAGCTTATATTCAACTATGAGTTGATTTGGACTGAATGAAATTATACAAAATTACAATTCTTAAGAATCACGCGATACTACGACTATGAATTCTATCCACCTATCTGAATCAGGAACCAAGAGGCTATCATACTCGTTAGTAGCAAATAATGGTTACAATAACCGCATAGGTACCCTGTTGTCATCCATTCAAGACTTGTTTAGTTAATCCGCCTCTCAATAATACAGTTATAGTGGACGCTAGCTATATGAAATGCGATGCGCAGTGTTCGCTTTGTTACCCAGTTCAATCAGAATCAACCTTCAAGAAATTTTCTTGACGAAAAATAACTGAAAAATTAGTATGCTCGTCTACAAAATTATAGGTCATTACAATATTCATAAATCTTTTCATGCAAAGAAAGAATTTGATTTCTAACGGAACAGCGTGTACCTAATCCAATTATAGTCAATCTTGATTGAGCTGCTTTAATCAATTATTCAAATCAAGATGAAGTATCGATAGCAATCGAGTTATGTAACAGCAGCGTCCTGGTTTAACAGGCGCAAATTTGCCGTTGGTGAAGGAGTAAGAATACATCTATACCAATAAATAAAATTGGAGTGTCTGTTTGTAATGTCAAAATAATAGGCTTTTTTCATGCTCCCACGGTTATTTGCACGACATCTATGCCTAAAATAGCAATAAAAAATTTTTTGTCTGTCTGTCTGTTTGTTCCGGGTAATCTTCAAAACGGCTGGACCGATTTCAAAATTTCTTTCAGCAATGGAAAGCTAAAATATCAGGACGTAAACTAGGGTATATTTTATCCCGGTATTCCCATGGGAACGGGTAAAACGACTATAACCGAAGCGAAGCGAGGGCGGGTTGCTAGTTGTAAATAAAACTAAGATTTTATCGCGTTTGTATTTTATTTTTGATTGCCCGAAGTTTCGAACACTGCCCGCAACCATGAACGCAAAAATCAAATAAAAACGCGGTAAACTGTGTAAAATTATATATTTACAACTAGCATTCCGCCCTCGCTTTGTTTCGGTTTCAGTCGTCTTACCCGCGTAGTTCTCGTTTCCGTGAGAATACTGGGATAAAATATAGCTTATGTAACTCCCTGATATTATAGCTTTCCATTGGTGAAAGAATTTTTGAAATCGGTTCGGTGGTTTAAGCGTGAAAACGTAACAAACAAACTTACTTTCGCATTTATAATATTAAGCAAGGATGTGTTATGCTCGCGTAAACATCAGAAATCATTAAGTAAGAATACAATTCATCAAGCATGCGTTACCATGGTTATAATTTTCTTTTTCAATTCCATCGTAAACACGTCACGAGACCATGTTGTTGACGACTGAAATGAATTTACTCCTTATCCAAACCTGCCTATAGAAGTATTCCCTTTAAAAACAATATACAGTAGAAACTCGATCAGCCGGCCCTCAGTTATATGGATTCGCGATTATCCGGACTACCAACCACGACCTATGTATTTTACCTACAAATCGAATTTATGCAAGCATGAATGTGTCTGAAATGGCATGTCGCGCCCGCGCGCCGTGGAATCCCTGCCCCACGCGGTTTAATTTTTTTTTAATTAGTAATTATTACTCCGCTCTGACCTGCGTGCCCCGCAGGATATGTATTCGTCTCTTAATAAACGCATAAAATTGTGTGCATAGGTACTACATATGCAAAAAACCATTCGATTATCCGGATTTTCGATTATCCGAATGTATAACGACAACAATTAGTCCGGTTAATCGAGTTTCTACGGTACACGAAAAAGGAAGGATTAGTGATCATTATATTCTTATAGCGTATACATAAAACAACTATTATTACTAAGAAAAAAACCAATATGGGTTCTATGCTGATAAATAAGTTCACGGCATTAATAGCACGAAGCAATACAGCTCGTAGTCGTACGGTATCGTGTAAATATCCATGGAAAGCAATAATGTTTGAAATGTCAGGATCACTGTAAGACAGTAGGGATACGCGGTCTACATACAAATATTTATATTGTCGTAGCAAGACCTACCGAAACAATATTGAAGCTATAAAGAATGGAACGGTTCTGGGTACAAGATGAGGGTGCCCCGTGCTATAATGAAAAATATCCCCCTTGCAAATAAAGCGCAAATCTATCGTTAATTTTAAAAGCACCCGGTACCAATGTTCTATCGACATAATATGAAAGTTTGGATTTTTTTTTAGAATTGGCTTATTTATTTTTTTAATTTTTTTTTTACTTAGTTGTTAGCCTCAGATGGCTGTGACAACTTTACCCGGACTGGTGGGTGAGCGCTGAGGGCTCTCAACCCGCTTAAAGTTAAGCGACCCATCCCGAGGGCACCCCCTGTGGGGTACGGACCTCGGGCGGTCGCTGGCAAAGTGGGCACTCCCACGTTTATGATTTTAACGCGACACGTTTTCCTTCCCCGTCGGCGGGGGCGGTAACGTGGATATTTATTATTATTTGTCAAGGCCGCGCGGGCTGTGTGTGCCTCAGTCTGGGCGAGCGTAATAATGTCGTCGGGTTCGTCGAGTATTAGTCGCGGTTGTTTAATCGCGGACATTTTAGAGGGGATGTAAGAAGCCGCCCTTACCACTAATGGGTTCGGGTGTGTCGCGGCAGAGTCGAAGTAGCGGCGGGAGCACTGTTTCATGAATTGCCTGATGGTCGGCAAGCCAAGATCTATGTGAAGATCCACATTGCGCATGTACCACGGTGCTCCCGTCGCTCGGCGCATGAACCTATTCTGTAATTCCTGTAGCCGATGTAGCCTGCGTGGCTTCGCTTGTGTAAACACTACACTTGCATACGTCATGATAGGACGTATACAAGCGGTGTATAATTTAACTTTATTACGGAGAGATAGCTTAGACTTTACGTGTACTAAGCTGTGTAACCATCCTAGCACTAGGGCTGCGCGCGCGCGGACTCGCCCTATGTGAGGACCGAAGGTCAGTCGTCTGTCCAAGGTCACACCTAGATATTTGACCTCCCTTGTCCAGGGGATGGGTTGGTCGAACATCTTTATCTGTGGGTATTCAGCCATTGGGTAGCGGCGATCTATTCCCTTATGGAATATGATCGCCTGGCTTTTGGTGGGGTTTATACCGATTCTCTATTTCCTAGTCCATTTCGCTAGGGCGGTAGCCGCGGTTTGGAGAGCGGTTATCACTGTAGTGGGGGATTGACCTGCATAGAAAATGGCGGTGTCGTCAGCGAATAATGCTGTTTGAATTCTACTATGTTGGGGTATGTCGCTGGTGAACAGCGAGAAGAGAATTGGAGAGAGCACCGATCCCTGGGGGACGCCGGCTTCTAGTGGGTGCGGTGCTGATAGAGTACCTTCCACTCTGTAGCGAAAGCTACGCTCGAGTAGGAAGTCCCTAACTATTACAGGGATCTTAATATATATAATTCTTCATTACGGCTACCGTATGGTGACGGGGTAAGAATACAATTCACTTTTTTATAATACAATTCACAATTCGGAGTAAGAATACAATTCCCTACAAATTACTGAAAATTTTTACCTCTTCACCCATAATTAATTAATCTTTATATATTTAAATATTTTGTTCGTGTTTGTAATTGAAATTCTTCAAAACGGTTGGAACGATTTTGATGATTTTTTGTGACTGTTCCGACTGGATATGAGAATTGTTTAGATTAATAATTGGAACCGGTAATAGTATAGGATCCCGTTATACAACGACCTTCACCGAGATACTTATTTGATGAAACTTATTTTTTATGTAATTTAATATGTCAATAAATATATTGCATATGGGTTGCTTAACAAATTTTAGTCCTGTCGGTATATACCTAAATTTAATTTACTTTACAATTGACAACATACAATATATTATTTTTAATATGGCGCTGCTTCTCCAGACAGAATGAAGTCTACCGGATAGACTAGTTATTTATATATTTATTAGAAGGCTTTGTCGCTGAAGAACCACATTGCCTTATAAAACAATAAGAAAATAATATACGAGCAATCGTATTGTAAATATAATCAACCACATTCTATTCAGTATTATATCCATCAGACTATATTATAATTTTGATCTCCTAAATTACTCGCCTTTTAGGTTAAAAGAGAGTCTATCATCATCGTAGCTCCTTTACGTTCCACAATTAGGCTTAAGCCTCCTTCACAGTAGGAGGAAAGTTGACCTACTGTACCATGCTTGTCAAACGGGTCGTATAGGATTTTATTTCGATTTTTTCTTATTCTGCCTATGCAACAACATCTATATGTTATATGAGTATTATATCCCTTAGTCGATTTCTATGACACACAGGGACAAGAAAGAGGATGCTTTTTTTTTGGGGGTGGGCTACGCTCGGCGCACGCACATCCATAACCCACCCGTGACACGTCGCCTTCGTCGTTAGGCCGACCACCGGAGCAGGGTGACTTGACGTCAGTGATCGGCCCGACTTATGAAAGATTAAAAATACAATGTCAAAAGGCCTTACTTTTTAGAGCGTCATGGAAAAAAAACCGGCTAAATGCCAGTCAGAGTCGCGCACGTAGGGTCCCGTACGATTATCTATAAAAATCGCGTTTGTTGTATGGAAGCCCCCTTAAATATTTATTTTATTTTGTTTTTAGTATTTGTTGTTATAGCGGCAACAGAAATACATAATTTGTAAAAATTTCAACTGTCTAGCTATCGCGGCGCCTGGTCGAAGACAAATGGACGGACAGACAGCGAAGTCTTAGTAATAGGGTCCTGTTTTTACCCTTTGGGTGCGGAATCCTAAAAACTACGATATTAGCTGATAACAGCCCAAAAGATGAAGGACTGAAAATAAAGTTCTTTATCAACCGGTGCAAAGCAGGGCAGTAGTAGGATAATATAGCGAAGTTCCTAGTTAAAAGTGAATATAGGCTAAGGAAAGATAATTGTAAGCAAAACATGAAAATAGGAGGCATTAAATTAGCTCATAACGTTAAGCTAATACCGTTTGTTTCTTTGAACACAATAAATAAATATATAATATGAAAAATATAATATCAAAATTATTTATTTATTTATTCAAACTTCAGCACACAAAAATAAGGTACAAGGCGGACTTGATGCATTTTCTACCAGTCAACCTAGGGTGGAGCAGAAATAATTTAGGCAGGTGCAATTCATTTTAAGTGGTGATTCGTAAAATTTGGTTATCCAAATATAGCAAATTTATTCTTATACCCAATACATACAAACAATACACACATATATAGATACATATAAATACATATATTATACATACATACACAGACATACATATAAATTTTATAAAAGTAGAGGTGATGAATTATACATTGATGAGTTGAATTATCAGTATGATTGAAGACAATATAAATTTCAAAACTCATAAGGAATTCACAATATTCGTTTGCAGTCTTTAAAACGTATAATCTTCAAATTTTTCAGACAGTATATAAAGAAATTTTATAATGATAATAAACCGTGATTCTTTGAAAATCAAACCAAAAATAACCTATATTAACTTTAGCAGAGTATATATTATAATACGTAAGGCAACCCAATGGTTCGGTCAACGCTCCGGGCCAGTTATTTATACCATGCGACATCTCAGAATATCATATATCAAACCACTGGACATCAAGATCTCTCATCACAGTATAAAGTAACGACAGACTCATAAACTTGTTACATATAGTTTATTTCAAGGGTATAATAACGTTATGAATCTGCAACTATACTAAGATGTTTACGTTTGACCATCTTACATTATTTTATTGTGGGGGATAAACAAGCATTAATCTCATGCATTGCATTCATATCTCCCACTATAGGGCTCGTGCCTCCTCCACAATAAAAGAGTAATTGATCTACCATACCACGCTCGTCAGACGGGTTGGTATAGGGGTTTAATACCAGTTTTCCTTCTCTTGTTTAAATATTAAATGCATATAGTATACTTTAGTCCACTTTTACGACATTAGTAGGTAAAAAAGGGGCTGAATTATATTCTTACTCCGTCACCACATGAAATACAAAAAAGCCTTTTTACAAACAATATCAAACCTCCCATCGATTGCCCACTTAATTTTCCTTAAAGAGCTATGATGTCTTAATCGCCACGCTTGGTATGTGATTTTGTATTTTAAGTTTATCAAGAAAATATTGCTGCTATGCATTCTCCATATATGCGTAGTGCAGGATTAAGAATACAATACCCTATCCTCTTCCTCGCCCGTGGGTGCCTTAAAAAATAACTATATAGAATTCACAAAAAACATCATGGTTACAGGAGGAAAACTAGAAACACAACGCTTACATCAATCTATCTGACCAGCGCGTTGTAGTAAGTTGATTTTCCTCCTATTGTGGAGGAGGCTCGAGCCCAACAGTGGAACCTACATGAGTTGCAATAATAATTCATTATTTTATTGATCCCTCAGTCACTATACAAGGAAACAATAATAATACTCAGGATATAGCTAAAACAATATCGTTATAACAATTTACTTATTGTTTGAAGAAAAATATGACGCAGTGCTCTGGAAAAACAGCAAACTGTATTCGTTCAAAAGTCTGCAAGTAGATATTTACTTGCATACTGCCCATCATTATCACCTAAGAGGTAAGCAGAGCTGTAACACACGTACATATTATCTGCAGAACTTTAAGTCCCATGTAATAAGAAACGAGTTTCTTGCTGTTTACCGGGAGTATAAAAATCTTAAAAATGTAACAATGACCCGAGCTAACAGCACTCGTAAGCGTGACTTGGAGGTTAGTTATTATAACGTCTGTGAATTTCGGACACGTTCCAACATTTTAGCAAAAAATATAAATATTTACGGCATCATTTGACGACGCATCGACGTATTAACCTCTTAAATTAAATATTCACTAATGGGAATTATATTCTACTAGCAACCCGCCCTCGCTTTGCTTCGGTTTCTATCGCCTTATCCCCGTAGTTCTCGTTCCCATGGGAATACCGGGATAAAATATAGCCTAGTTTACTCCCTGATATTATAGTTTTGCATTGGTGAAAGAAGTTTTTAAATTGGTCCAGCCGTTTTGAAGATTACCAGGAACAAACAGACAGACAGACAAAAAAAAATATAAAGTGATTTTTAGGCATACGTATAGTGCAAATAACCATGTGAGCATGAAAAAGGCCTATTATTTTCACATTACAAACAGACACTCCAATTTTATTTATTGGTATAGATTAACGGAATATCTCTTCAATTTGATCGTTCTATATTTGACTTAAAATTATAAACTTTTATAAAGTAAAGCTCTGAATTAAAATACATATTAATGTATTTTGCAACATTAATAACAAAGGGACTTAAAAACAAATCAAGTATTTATTTATTTTTCAATACATTTTACAAAGACTAAATGAATCAGTTTATTGTTCTTCCTGTAAAATGTTTGTATAGATAGATCTCAGAAGCGGATGATATGTGTATATTCGTGTTAGCAATACGCACACAAAATCTTAAGCTACTGTATTCCGTGTGGTGGCTGAGTAAGAATACGATTCACCACCCCCGCTCTTGCACGTGGGTGTCGTAAAAGACGACTAAATAATATGCATATAACACCTATAGAAAACTCGAAATAAAACCCTATGCCAATACGTCTTGACCAGCGTGGTGTATTAGGTCAATTTCTCTCCCATAATCTAGGAGCCTCGAACTCAACAGTGCGACGTATATGGTCGCTATGGCTGAAGTAGTCTTCGATAAACATATATTTCTTCTGAAATAGAGATACACATAGTAAAACTATTTTTATTTTAAGTCTAAGGTTTGAACGAGTATACACTCCTATATTCATTTAATGTTCTGGAACTGAGTGAAACTAATTTTAAAATTGTAACTCGATACGGCGCCATTAATTAGGTCAGCCATTACAGAACAAATTATAAAGGACATTGAACATATCCACTTATATACGGGTGTCATTAAGTTTAATATCAATATTATACCCTATTTTCTTAATGGCATATGTCTTGTAAGCACTCGATAATAATTAAATGGATCGTAAATTATTTTTATGGGCAACCAATATATCTAACGACATTTTTATACTGTCTTTATTGACTTCTGTTAAGATCGATAGAAAATCAGCAGAAGATAGGAAAAAAAGATGAATTATCTTCTCTTTTTCTGGATTCTCCAGGGACTCGCTACCATAGTTTCTTCTAATCACTAAAGAACATCTTTGTCGTGCTAAAGACTGCGTATAGGATTCAAGGATAATGTACCTTCCTTTATGAGAAGTGAATTTTAAAATTGCACGAGTAGTTTCACATTCATACTTATAAATATATTTTAATTTTCTGTAGTTTTAATATAGGAAGTAAATGCCTGCATATTTGTTTTATATGTGCTCGCAAACTGCTTCATGCACGGTGTTAAAACTCACTGTTGACACTTGTAGGTATATGTCAATAAAGTCTATCTTAAGGAGTAACATAACTAGGGTTGCCACCTTTTATTTGCGTGAATAAAGTGCATTGCTTAAAAAATGAGAAAAAATAAAGGACATTACGTCCAAATATAGTACGGGTTGCTACATGTTTTACTTTAAAAGATATTTTTAATTATATTTAGATAACTTCAATAAATAATTATCACTGCTAAACAGCATCGGTGTACCCTATATATATACAGGACATAACCCTATATCATCCATAACCTGAGACATCCTGTATTTTAGAATAAATAAATAAATTTTTAAGAGATTGAACGACACTAAGTTTAATTTTAAAATTAATCCGACACAAATCAACCCACGCGAAATAAAGTATTTTCGCGTACTTTACGTTATTCGTTATTCACATAAAGTACAATTACCCGAAATAACGTACAATACTTTATAATAAAGTACGAGTGGCAACCCTAAACATAACAGATAAAACCTTGGTTGAAATTTGATTCTGCTGAAGCTAAGTCGAAATTACTGCGACTAGAAACATAAAATTATGACGGCACATTTTTTTTCGGATGTAGACCCTCACTAAGAAAGGATTTTATGAAATTCGACCCCAAAAGGAAGGAATTGCAGTGGCAAAGTTTGTATGGTTAGAAAAAAAAATACTATTTCAAATTAAACCCAAATACTCTTCATCGAAAATAAAATAAACGCTTGTTACAGCATCCGTCAATGTTCTTCTTCTAAAGGAATAAAATAGTGTTGCTACTTTTACTTAATTTCATATTGAATTAAAAATTGGTGTAAATGAGCACTAAAATATTAAGTACATTAATCTCTTTATACAACAGAGATAGATAATAAAAGGTGAAATAAAATTACGTAGAGTGAATATCGTAGGTAACCTTGAGCACTTTGTCTTGCCTCTGTTATGCCCCCACTACACGTCGGCAGATGCGTCCGCAGATATCATCGGCGAACGCATCTGCCGACGTGTAGAGGGGGTGATTTGCTCGTCTGTGGTAGGTATTTGACGTCCGCAGATGCATCTGGCACTCATCTGTTAGTTGTCGGTTTTTGTAGCACGGATCAAAGGGTTTCAACGACAACGCTGTGTGTTGCGTCCACACGTCTGAAGACGCATCAGTGTTCATCGAAAAGCTAATGAGAGTGCACGCGTGATTTCTGCTGTTTTTTTTTTTGTTTTTATTATTTACTTGTTCGTAAAAATGGCTAACATGAGCACTAATGAAATTTTATTTAACTTATACTTATAATTTTAGTACTTATAATTTTTTTTTTAATTCCTCTACTGCGATGGACACTTAAATAATTCTTAAAGGTACTAAATAAATAAATTGCTGCGGCAGCCACGGTCTCAACATCCATTTCGCGTGCGTACGTGTTGCGTCCGTCAAGAATCAATACAGACTGATCAGCCTGCAGACGTGTGGACGGTGCACAGAGATCCATCTGCCGATGCATCTGACGACATCTGCGGACGCATCTGCCGACGTGTAGTGGAGGCATTACACATGAGCTCTACGCTAACGAAATCTCGAGTAAATGCTCGTATAGATTATTAGATCTTTATCTTAATATACAAATAAATTTTGTGTGTACGTGTGTATGTTACTGAACTCTTCCTAAACGGCTGGACCGTTGTTGATGAAATTTTTTGTGTGTGTTCAAGGGAATTCGAGAATGGTTTAGATTCACAATTGGACCCGATAGGTGGCGTTGCTGCCGATTTCAAGAACTTCTTTTATTTTATTTGAACAGAACGTCTGTTGGGTCAGCTAATATATAAAAATCTAATCTTACTTATATATAAATTTCTTGTGTGCGTGTGTATGTCACTGAACTTCTCCTAAACGGCTGGCCCGATGTTTTTGGAATTTTTTGTGCATGTTCAAGGGGATTTGAGAATGGTTTAGATTCACAATTAGACCCGGTAGGTGGCGCCTATTTGAACAGAACTACGTCTGTTGGGTCAGCTAGTATGTATTACTTGTATGTACTTATATGTAAAATTTGCGATTTATAAATTCCTATCTAAGAAATTATAGCTATACCGTGCACTAGGAATAAAAATATCAACAAAACAAATAACTCAAAGAAACCCTCCATTTCGTGTATAATATTTACGTAATTGCGTCGCATCGTCTAAGGATCTAAAATGGACAGCAAAAATACCAAGCGAACTGTGTCCTAAATAAAATGACGCACCCCTATAAGTGCTTACGCACGAACAAGAACTTAGGAGGGTCAGGAAAGTAAAATCTTGAGGTCGGCGTTTTTCTTAAATCAGCTACCGGCTTGTTATTATTACAGAGATTTTGATTTCGTGTAGTTATTTCTAAAGTATTGGTTTCGATTTTATAAAAAAGCTACAGAAAACAGACATTAAATGTATATTTTTAATTTCTCAAATAAGTTTGAAGTTAGAGGATTTTCAAATGAAAAGGCAAAATATTTTAAAACTATGATTTTATTTTAAAAAGACTGCATCTCTCTCAGAGCTGAGTAAAACGAATGAAATTATCTTTTCAATGTGCTACATGAAATTGGATGAAATTAGCAACAACATATAATAAGCAAGGGCCCCTGTTTTTATCTTTATTGTTACGCTAAAATGGAGACACAGACTCTGATCATGATTTATAATTGAGTAGATAGGTATAAGAATAATATATTTTATCAGAATGCTATGATCGTAACATTAAATGTATGTATACAAGAAAAAGGATAAATTTTCAAACCTGTTTTTACATAATTTTAAAACTATTTATTTAAAAATAACAAAAATATTTATTTGATACATTTTGTGTGTGTATACGTGCGTGCGTGCGTACGTGCTTGCGCATAAATCTGGAATAGGGTGCCCAACTGAAACGCGATTTACGGTATCTTTTGCTAAACTTAGATTTTCTGTAAGTTTAGATCGACTCTACGATTTCCTATCGTAACACCTATGTACTACTTACTAGGCGAGTCGCTAGCTAAAGCTATAAAAGATAGATAATAGATGCAGGCAAACATAAATGTAAAAATAAAAATATTTTTGCAGTTGCTCTTCGATCTACGTTTGAAAATCAAGAACTGTATAGCTTGCGATCACTATATTCATAATCTTAGTTCATTTTAAAATATCGCTTCTAGAAGCTATCTAAATGTAAATTTTTTCATTGTAAGTTGTATATAAATCTGACAGCACAGCAAGTATAGTCTGAATATTAAATACGGAAATTTCTATCCTTTCATTCTGTGAGCTGCAATGGCAATATATAACTTATTGAATAGATATAAACATGATATAAACGAATGCGCTGCCTATAACTTGTGAAGTTGTTCAATACACTTTAAGTGTATAATAAATTGGTACTGTCGAGGCCGGACGTAGAGTTGTGGAATGGAATGAATATCGCATACATTTATCAACTAGTCAATATTATACTTACATGTAAAATAGGCAAAATCGCTGTATATATCTTTTATCATAAACGTATTACGCCTTAATCGCCGAAAAAGTGAAATAGGCCTTTGGCCTAACTATAACTTTTAAGTATACTTGAAGTATGAGAATGCAAATGTTTATGTCGTTCTTGCTTACCGACAGAAGTTTCACAAATCTCCGAAAAACATAGTAAAGACTAATCAAGGTATTGAACCCAAGAATTTACGATTAACAGGGTCAATAAATTAATTCATTAGATGCAAAAATCCGCATTCGTATCTGGCCGTTTTATAATTTGGTTTCCGTTATTGTAATTCGTAATACGTTTTTGAAAAGCGAAGGGATTAATATAACATTGAGCAATACATATATTCTCAGGGTAATATCGCATAAAAAATGCATTAAATTAGATAATTTATATTACACAAGTTTATAAAATAAATGTATTAAAAAGTATATATTTTTCTATTCAACCAAAATGTTCGAGTAATTAAAATTAACCTTTGTTTAATATCACATTTATGAATATTACATTCACATTACATTCATTAAAATTAATAAAAGAACACTACACTGTTGACAGTTGTCTGTCTACAGCCTCGGGCCAGTCGGTTTCGCGTAGTAACCACACACTCGCAGAAATACTACGTCTGAGTAGTAGCAAGTTGTTACTACGCTTCGTTCGGTGAGCGAGCGAGCTGGAAGCCCAACTTCCTGAGGGTGCTTGCGTGTGGTATCACCGAACCTCATTGTACGCATTCACGCTCCCTTCACTTTCTTCAAGGTAGGCAGCGGCCTTGCAAAGGTCCATGAGCAGCAACAACACTTACCATCAGGTGTACTGTTTGCTCGTTAACCACCGTGTGCAATAAAAAAAATCTAGTATAATAATCATTACGATATTAAGAATATGTTAAAATCATATCTTCATCATCTCAGCCCATATACGACCCACTGTTGGGCTCGGTCTTCCTCTACTATGGCCTTCCATAGTTAACCTACTATACCGCGCTGGTTATACGTATTGCATTGGGTAGTTTTCCATATCTTGCGTAGTACATTATATTCCTTAGTCATCTTTTACGACACCCACGGGCATATAATATATTAAAATATTATTTGTGGCCGAAATATATGATAAAAATTGTGTTAAAAAAATAGAGATGACATTGAACATTGTACTCTATAATATAAAAATTGTAATTGTTGATTATTAACTTTCTTTTCCCTTTTTTTTATCTTATAACTTAGCTGACTCAGCGTCCCAAATAGCAGAATAAGTATTAAAAATAAATAATAGCTCAAAAAAACTACAAAAATACGCTTTTAAAAAAATTCAACTAAAAAATAGAAAATAATTTTTTAAAAATTCCAATTAAGAATAGTGTATATAAGAAAAAAAATATGTTTTATTGTAAAAAAAGCGTGGGGTGCATGTTGTCAATAGTTATAAATATTTTATTGACAGATATGAGTAGAAGGATTATCATTTTGATAATATCTTAAAAAGCACCCCACGCTTTTTTACAATAAAAAATATTTTTTCTTATATTCCTAGTTCAAATTTTTTAAAATTTATTTGTAAATAAAACTACTTTTACGGATTATATCGCGTTTGTATTTGATTTATGATTGCCCGACGTTTCGAACACTTTGCAGCATTCATGGTCACGGGCGGACTAAGGTGTCTCACGTCCAACAAGTAATCGTTATTACAGACATTTACAATTATCTACCCGATACAGAAAACAGTTTATTTTCTATTTTTTAGTTGGATTTTCTTTAAAAGCGTATTTTTTTAGTTTTTTTGAACTATTATTTATTTTGAATTTTTTAGTTGAATTTTCGCTAATCCTGATTATCCTAGTAAGTAGATATAACGGGTCAAACTGTTTAAAATATTGAATTGTCATCGGTCCTTAATAAGTATGCCAAATTTTGAGTTAATCTAACGTTATGATGGGGTCATATCTTATATCTTTAATCTTTAAACGAGCAATTCTTGTATATATATTCAGGATCTCGGAAACGGCTCCAACGATTTTAATGAAATTTGGCATACCTATTATAGGTTTCGGGACCAAAAAATCGATCTAGCTAGGTTTTATTTATAGAAAATGTTGTGTCGCAGTAAACATCAAGAGTTATAATAGCTCAGTTGGGAAGTTGTCCAGTTTTCTTTTTGTTTTGTTTTGGCATTCAAACAGCGTGGGATCGAATCTCGGTGTTATATTATTATCTTTTTGTAATTTTTTATATTTTCTCATTATTTAATTTTTATTTTTTATTAATATATATCTAAATAAATTCGACAAAAATACAACAACAATATATACCGAGCAAAGCTTGGTCAACCAGATATTATAATATAACCATCCTAATTATGTAAAGAAAATAATAAATAATAAAATTTTGTAGAATATCTGTAATCTTGATTAATTATTTTGGCCCTTGTGTGGACGGAGTGAAAATACAATTCATCAACATATTTCTTGTCCGTGGATGTCGTACAAGACGACTAAGGGATATAATAAGCACATAAGATTTGTGCAAAAGAAGGCAAACTCGAAACGAAACCTTATACCAATATGTCTGACTAGCATGGTATAGTATGTCAAATTCCCCATTTTGGAGGAGGGCCCGAGCCCAATAGTAGGACGTATATGGGCTGCGATGATGATATATGAATATATATTTCTTGTGAATTTGTGTATGTCACTGACTTCCTCCTAAACGGCTGGACGGATGTTAATGAAATTTTTTGTGTGTGTGATCAAGTGAATTCGAACATGGTTTATTTTTTTTTATACACACGTACACAATAAATTTATATATAAAGATATATAAAGATAAAGATATACGTATTTTATTTCACTTTTTATTTATCTCATATTTATTATGAAACGGCAAGTGCATCTTTAACGTTGGTTTTCAATGTTATTTCCGGCAATCACTTGCACTTGCTCTGAAAGGAAATAAGACAGGATGAGACGATTCGCGATATTTATCTTGTTACGTTGAAAACGATGCAAATCGTATGGAGGTTACTTTGATATTTAGATATTTTATTTAGAAAATTTGATGCGTCCTCATATACGTCCCACTGTTGGGCTTGAGCCTCCACAATATATGAAGGAAATTGACCAACTATCCCGCACTGGTTAAACTAGTTGACATAGGGTTTTATTTCGAGTTTTCCTTCTCTTACATATTTTTAATCCCTTTTAATCCACGGGTAAAAGGGTGCTGAATTGTATTCTTACTCCGTCACCATATGAAACTTATCACTTGATGGTAAATATTATTGCGGTCTTGTATCTTTATTTTGAATTTATTCAAAACTAGAACCAACCTTTTGACTATGGCATGGCACCCTTGACGCGAAGCTACGAACATTGAATCGACTCGCCGACAAAATTGATCGATTCGTTTGTTCAATTGTAGAATTCAAAAAAGTAATGTTATTTGAAATATGCTATAACAATGTATAATTTTATATAATGACTCTTGTTAATAATTTCATAACATCCTATTTTATATATTCTTCTATTTTACTAGCATAGATTATAGAATTTTAGATTATAATTTTTAACTTATACAGGCTGTATCAGGTTATGGGGTAATTGGTCAAAAGGGAGCTAGGCAATGGTGGTAGGAACTCATAAAAAAAATTTGAACGAAAAATATCGATTCGGTAAGAAATTAGGGACATGTAAAGTTTTCAATTTTGTCATCGCTTTTTCGTGTATATCTGATTGAAATGTATAAAGTCAATGATACTTAATACGCAACATATTCATACTTTGTTAAATATTCATTAGAAATTGAATAAATCAATGAACACGTTCACATAAGCAAGACAAACTTCGCTTTAAAACAGCTGATCGGCCTATGGCCGTTGACCGCTTGCTGTTGTACCTACATGTCAATGAAGCGTTTGCGCAATTCTAGGTATAAATGAATGAAATTATACTGTCGAAGCTTTACATGCCTACATGTATTCTGTCTGTACATGCCTACATAATACGTAACATTTAAGGCATAGACTCTTAGACACATTTTGTCGAAATCACTATAATTTTTATGTCATATTGTTTTTTGTGTAATGTAGATTCTAATTACGATCTATGACCGTTAAACTACAACATACTCGAACAGTTGTTCCATAACCTGATACACCCTTGTATACGATATAAAATGTAGAAATTAATTGTTTATGTAATTATTATGTTGACATTATCAGATAATGTTATAAATGGTTTATGTTGACTTACACTATTGCATTGGGGAAACCTGTTATAATAGATGTAATTGGTAATTTAATAAATATTTTTTTTTTGTTCGCACACATATGTAACGCCAAGGTATTACAATATCCGAGTAAAATGGCCTTCGATATGACAAGATTATTAACTAAAGATTACATAATTTTCCTTATAGCAATTCTTTCCTTATAACTTTAATATAGATTTTGTCAATCAATTTTTGTATCCAAATCAAATGCAAATTATTTATTATATAATCCCATATTTTACTTATAGTCGATTATATATAATTTTTTAGATTTATCTAATAATCTCTCATGCGATCAAAACGTAGCCATCTGAGATGTGGCACAAAATTCAGCGGGCTCGTCATTTTTTAAATTACTTTTATATGGTAAGACCTCACTGTCGACAGTCGTCTATCTAAAGCCGCGGGCAGGTCCGTTCGGGGTAGTACCATGCTCTCGTAGAAAATCGACATCTGAGTAGTAGCAATTTGTTACTGTCCTTCGTTCGGTAAGTGAGACGTATATTATATGAGCTGGAAAAAAACTATAGCTGGACCAGATCCCACAAGCGGCACCCGATCACAAGTTAACTACTATAGCAGCCATCACTCACAAAATCCTTCGTTTTCCCGAATGAAAAATACCCTAAAGCGTTTTCTGTACATCTGACAATGTGAATATGAATTTTAAGACGATCTCGTAAGTAGTTAACGCGTGAAACACTAGCAAACAAACATTACGAATGTTTCTAATATCAGGAAGTCAAGGTCGTTATATGACATCACGCCTAGCTGACGTGGAATTTCTGCTGCCATATCGAATCAGCTCTTTGAGGTATTGTTGAGGCGATGACCTTCAGAGAGATTTATCAAATTTCAAATCTGATTAAATATGCCAACCTACTGTAATTTATTATCAGGCAGAATATAATAATAAAGCCACACAAGTCTTTGCGACTTAACTGTTTACTCGCAACATTGTCTTACAAATAACATAAAACGCACCCGAAAATTTTAATTTCACATGACTTGATACGTTATTAAGTACAAGATTAAGAACGACAACCGCCTGCGCTTTACATGCTTTGGTGACATGAAAAGGATGAACACATTCGTTTACTCCAAACTATTGATCATCCATTTGCATGAAATATTAACTCTACTAATTCTCTCCGTATGGTGACGGAGCAAGAATACAATTCGCCACCCCTTTTCTTGCACGTGGGTGTCTTAAAAGACGACTCAGGAATATAATATGCATATAACGTCTATGCAAAAGAAGGAAAACTCAAAATAAAACGTTATTGCAATACGTCTGACCAGCGTGGTATAGTAGGTTAACTTCCCTCCTATTGCGGAGCAGGTTCGAGCTCAACGGTGGGATGAGCTGTGATGATAATGATGAACGCTACAAACAGCATTCGCTTGTAGGCCCGAGAAAACAAAATATATTACATTCTTATGCTCAGTTCGTCGTTACAAGGAGAAAATATTTAAATAACTCTTTTTATTTAGAGGACCTATCGATCCCGTTATTTAGACATTGGACTGCAAATCACTTCGTTCGGGGCAACGGAAGGGCCCATTGCCATTGGACTCACCATTAATACCAATTTCTTAACTGCGATGACAAGTATCACAAACCTGAAAGAAACTGACATACCTACTATACATTGGCCACTAAGTACCTAGGTATATCTAGTCAACCCATATTTTTGTTCAATTTCATCTTATTTATGGTATTTTGTTTTGGGGGATTGCCTACGGTCAGCGCATCCGCCGACCTTATTTTAGGTATAGGGTTTTATAGCCGAGGCCGTGGGTGATTGGACTGGGGATTTAGTCCGTCACCCGCCGAGAGGCCGACCGCGTGAGGAAAGATCGACATCCTTCCCGAGGGAGGGACGTCAGTCGATGAAAGGGTACTCTTCAAGGAGTATTCCGTCAGGCCGACCACTGACGTCAAGTCACCCTGCTCCGGTGGTCGGCCCAACGACGATGGCAACGTGCATCGCGGGTGGGTTGCGGGTGTGCGTGCTTACGCCCCTCTGTCGCCCCGGACGGAGTGGTGCGAGGAGTGCGCCGACCGCAAAAAAAAAAAGGTATAGAGTTTTATGTCAAGTTATTCTTCTCTTGCTGATTGTACATATGTTATTTAATGATTACTATTAATAGATATTTAATTGTGTTACCTTATACATTATTTTTATAAGTTTACATGTCTACTAATGGACAGAACATGTTGGTTCAATAAATTATGTAATATCTTATTGTACACATGTTGAGACAAATAAATAAAGTTATCAAGTTACTTGCATAAATATTATGTGCGTATAAACTGTTATTATGCACATACCTTCTCTAACATAGAGGCGATTTTAATCTACTATATCAATCTGAATTAGTTGGGATTTTTATTTTATGATATACCTACGTACCCTGCTAGTGGTAGGACCACACTGTCGACAGTTATCTGTCTACAGCCGCGGGCCGGTCCGTCCGGGACAGTACCACGCTCTCGCAGAAAATCGACGTCTGAGTAGTAGCAATTTGTTACTGCGCTTCGTTCGGTGAGCGAGAGAGCCGGAAGCCCAACTTTCTGAGGGTGTTTGCGTGTGGAAGGTTATGGTAGTGCCTTTGGTATTATCGAGCCCCAATGCACGCATTCACACTCCCTTCACTTTCTTCGCGGTAGGCAGCGGCCTTGTAAAGGTCCATGAGCGGCAGCAACACTTACCATCAGGTGTACTGTTTGC
Organism: Lymantria dispar; assembly: GCA_032191425.1. NCBI lineage: Eukaryota > Metazoa > Arthropoda > Insecta > Lepidoptera > Erebidae > Lymantria > Lymantria dispar. The sequence goes on along the minus strand of CM063452.1, from coordinate 19,565,370 downwards.
TCGTTTGCCACTGGTTGCAATAAAAAAAAAGAAAACTTATCAGCGTGGTAATGGAGTAAGAATATAATTCACCACCCTATCTCTTGCACGTGGGTGTCGAAAAAGACGACTAATGGATCAAATATGCATATAAAATCTATACAAGAGAAGTAAAACGCCAAATAAATCGCTGTGCCAACACGTCTGAGCTGACCAGCATAGTATAGCAGGTCAATTTCACTCGTATTGTAGAGGCTCGAGCTTAACAGTAGAACGTATATGTGCTGAAGTGATCATGAAATTACAGAATAATTAAACATTTGAAACATTTCCACAGGACTAATAGAAGTGAAATAACCTTAGTCACGACACCCGGTCAGAAATTGATTATGATCGTAAATCACATGAAATATGACTTTAACCCAAATAAATCAAACGAAAATCGCACGATATCCAGATGACCTACAACCAAATACTAATTTAGGTATTCTAGTTCATATACGAATTCCCGACCGCTTTATCGTTCCAAATTACACTCGTAGACCATTCAATCAGGGACTCTGAACTCATAAATAATAATCAACAAGCTGATACCAAATCTCGTAACGAGGACAATACATACAACATTGGCTAATATATTTTTATGACTTTCTCAATCCATTCTTATTATTCTCACGGTTATATCCAAGAAATAAGAAAACGTAAGAAGTTATATTTCTTTGGTGTAATAAGACAAAAATCTTTTTAAAAATGTTATCCTTCGCATTATTTTTTTTTTTAATGAGTGGGCTATGGTAAACGCACACACCGTCTATTCCGGCCGGGGCGATGAAAGGACGGCGCACGTCACTTTCGTCGTTGGGCCGACCACCAGTGCCGAGTTCCTTGTCCTCAGTGGTCGAATCCTCTGCGTTATCATACGTTTTTTTTTTTTTTATTGCATAAAGTGGCAAACGAGAAAACAGCACACCTGATGGTAAGTTTTGCTGCCGCTCATGGACTTTGCTAGGCCGCTGCCTACCGTGATGAAAGTGAAGGGTGAATGTGTGCAATGAGATTCAGTGGTACTAAAGGCATCACCAAAACCGACCACAAGCAAACACCCTCAGACAGTTGAGCTTCTGGCTATTTTGCTCACCGAACGAAGCACAGTAACAAATTGCTACTACTCGGACGTCGATTTTCTGCGAGAGTACGGTACTATCTCGGACGGACCAGCCCACGGCTGTAGACGGACAACTATCAATAGCGTGGTCCTACCACTATAAAAAAACGACACTAATAATAGAAAAAGGGTATTATTTACATTGAAAGTGTTATTATAATGCTGATTAGCTAACTTCAGGACCCGTCTGACCAGCGCGGAACAGTAGGCCAATTTCCCTCCCATTGTGGAGGAGCACAAATAAAATAGACCTATATAGACATTTTCATGTAGTAACGGAGTGAGAATACAATTCACCACTCCCTCACAATATTCACACCCGACGACACCCATGGGTGCCGTAAAAGACGACTAGGGGATATAGTATGCGTATAACATCAATGCAAAACGAGGAAAACTCGAAATTAAACCTTATAGCAAGCCGTCTGACCAGCGCATTTTAATAGGTTCATTTCCCTCCCAGGAGGTTTGAGCCCAGCAGTGGGACGTATATAAGCTGAGATGATAATGATAATAATATATTATCAATAAATTCATTCAAGACCATTTACATGACCCAAAACACAATTTTTGATCGGCATTATGCTGATTCAATCATATAAATCCGCTTATGAATACTTCGAGCCATTTCGACTTTTCTTATTAATAACCGTATCTTCCGCGTATTCAAATGTACAGTACGTTATATCATTTGCTTTATTTTCACCATCTCGTTGCCTCTATTGCGTTGTTCATATTGCAATTCAAAGCAGTGTCCAAGCGAGCTCGTAATATACTTCACTTTGGCAGGCAAAGATATCTACGTATGTAGGTCATTTATAATAATAAAGAGTCATTTAGTTTTATTAGTATACTAGCAACCCGCCCTCGCTTAGCTTCGGTATTAGTCATTTTACCCGCGTAGTTCCCGTTCCCGTGGGAAGACCAGGATAAAATATAGCCTAGTTTACGCGCTGATATTATAGCTTTCCATTGGTGAAAGAATTTTTGAAATTGGTCCAGCCGTTTTGAAGATTACCCGGAACAAACAGACAGACAGACAAAAATTTTTTAATATGTAGCGGCATAGGTGTCGTGCAAATAACCGTGTGAGCATGAAAAAAGCCTATTATTTTGACATTACAAACAGACACTCCAATTTTATTTATTGGTATATGTTAATAATATTAGCAAATAAATTGTAGCTTTTGTATTAGAAGAGGTAATATTAATAACTAAAATTTTTAATAATAATTTGTTTCTGCAATAGCAGTATACTTAAGCAATATGTACATCAAACTATATGAATAGCACAAAAATGATAATATTTTTGAGTCGCCTCTATGGATGCTATGTATCACAACTTCTAACTCGCGGTGTTTAAAACGTCCACAGGAAAGTTAGAAACTTTCCTGTGGACGTCTTAAACACCGCGTAAGGTATCACCTGGGAAGTGGACAATCCGCCCGTCAAGCGGGTTATGACGTTCTTCTCCCCGTATGAAAGTCTTTGTCCCATAGTGAATGTCGATAAGTTGATAATGTGTTCTACAAAGACTTGCTAGCTCCTGAGACAACTTTAGTCCGTCACCTGCAGAGAGGCTGACCGCGCGACGGCGGCCGATGTCCTGGACGTGGATAGGAGAGGAGAATGTATTCCGTCGGATCGACCACGTAGGACAAGGAACTCGGTACCGTTGGTCGGCCCAACGACGAAAGTGACGTGCCACGACAACTTTTTTAAAACAACACCTAATATACTAACGGAAAAAAAATTAATGGGTTTAAATGGTATCATCATTATATATGTGGTAGGACCACATTGCTATCACTTACAAATTGTAGTAAAAATACTTGCAACTAAGACATTTTTTCTCTCCTTTATTAATCTAGATTCTCAGCCACGTTCTTATGCTATAAAATACAATGTTTAATGATGTTTTTCAGCAGTTGCCACAAGATTTGTTATAAAAAGAAATATTCTGTACCGTCGAAGTTGCTAACGGCTCTCGTGCAGAGAAGAGCCCTTGCGAGAATAACGTGGAATTACCGCCTAGCTCTCGACGCTAGCTTGGTGTTTAGAACGAATTAAACTGACTCTTATACTTTTTAATGCAGGCATTTTATACGTAAAAAATAACGTTTTTCAACGTATAACAATATTCTACCAAGTTATATACTCGTAAATAACTAAGATGATGTTAAATTTTTACACTCGGTCCAGTTTATTTAATTGATTTTGCTGACAGACGAGAAATCCGACATTTTATTATTGTTACCTATTGTAATGTGAGATTGGGGCCTCCTTCACTCTCGTCGATGTAGATAGGTTAACACAATGCGTCACAAAACCTTTAATTTTCGCCAGGGAGTGACACTCTTTTGTAACATTAACTGTGATCTAAAATAAGACTTTTTAAGGATTTTATCACGGCTTATTTGATTTTAATTTACCGATATTACGAACACTTTACAGCCTTCATGGTTACGAGAGTATTCAAATTGAGAACTCAAATACAAATGGGATAAATCCGTGAAAATAATTTTATTTCAAATATTGCAATAATCGCATAAACATCTGAAATACTAGCTGTGCTATCCAAGCGTCTGCCAAGCACTACGATTACATCTAGCCGAGGCCGCAGGTGACTGCCGGGGAGTTAATCCGTCACCCGTCGAGAGGCCGACTGCGCGACGACGACCGACGTTCCCGAACACCGGGGGAACGTCGGTCGAGGAGAGCGTACTCCTCAAGGGGTATTCCGTTGGGCCGACCACTGACGACAAGTCACCATACTCCGGTGGTCGGCCCAACGACAAAGGCGACGTGTCACAGGTGGGTTACGGGGCCGCGGGCGCCGCCTCTCTGTCGCCCCGGACGGAGTCGTGCGACGGGTGCGCTAACCGTAGCTCACGCCCAAAAAAAAAAGCATTACGATTACGTCGCTATACTTCAGAGCCCTCCCTTGCCTATGTCCACTGGTGCATGTTGCTGAGTGAGTGATAGCTGTTGAATGGATAAAGAGTTATTTTATTTTAGCAAATAACTGACAAAGAAGTGTTGTTGGATTTTTCTTAAGATTGCCAATTTTCGAGAGCTTCATAGAACATTTTTTAATAACAGACTTGAAGACAGACTAGTCATTCCATTACGTCTAATGGATGGCGTAGGTGAGCTTATTACCTATTCCATGGAAAAACAACCCACGAATCTGGGTGTTATTTTAATTATTACTTACAGCTTGTAATGTAGCTTCAATTTATTAATTTAAAGAAAGTGAGCGAATGCAGTTAAACAGCATTGTAAAAATTAAAAGTTTCAAAAAGCATAAAAATTCATTACCTAAATATGTTATTCAACATATCTTTCAGAACTTTAGTTTTCCACGTAAGAAATTCCATTAAAAAATCTGAATTTCTCATTATATTGTACTAGCAACCAGCTTCGGTTTCAGTCGCCTTACCCGCGTAGTTCTCGTTCCCGTGAGAATACCGGGATAAAATATAGCCTATGTATATATATACTCTACTACTATGTATCTACTATGTATATATATACTATACTCCCTGATATTATAGTTAGCCATCGGTGAAAGAATTTTGGAAATTGGTTCAGTGGTTTAAGCGTGAAAGCGTAACAAACAAACTTACTTTCGCATTTATAATATTAGTATGGATCTACAGAAATTATTGGTACAATATATAAAATGAAAAAATAATTCATTATTATATATATCCGAAAATAATATATTAATCAACTGTTAAAGTTAAACACATCTAAATAACAATTTCAACTCGATAAGCACAATTAGTTAATACAAATATTAATTAATATCGTTAATTCGCGATGTACGCTAAATTTGTGTGCCTCAACAGGGAAGGTTAATTGGCAATATTGAATCGCCACCAAAACTAATATAGAACACGAACCAATGAATCATATTTACAATATTAGCTGAATAAATACAATAAAAATATTAAATGACTTTCCGTGTGCTGACGGAATAACAATACAATTCACCTCTCCTTTAAAAAAATTTCACAGACGGCGTAATAGTTAAGATAGCGACATACACTGCCAATGTCACGAGTTCGAATCCCACGCAGGACAACACTTTGTGCGATCCGCAAATTGCTGTTCTGAGTCTGGATGTAATTTGTGTCCGTTAAATTATATGTTTGTAAAGTTCCCGCAACATAAGGATTACATGACCACTGAAGACAAGTCATTCTGCTCCGGTGGTCGGCCCAACGACGAGTGCGACGTGGGCACGGGTGGGTTATGGGCCCGCCGTCCTTTCGTCGCCTCGGACGGAATGGACCGCGTGTGCGCTTACCATAGCCCACCCACAAAAAAAAAGCAAGAATTACATATTTCCTTAGAGCAGTGTTGGTTTTTAAAAATGTAGTAACAGCCTGGAATATATAATGCCGTATCATATTATTTCCTTAGTGCAGGGGCCTTTAAAAAAAAATAACTTGCCGTGGATGTCATAAAATATCACTAAGAGATATACTATCTACATAACATCTATGCAAGAGAAGGAAAACTTTATATAAAACTCTGTACTAACCTCTGTGACTAGCATTGTATAGTAAGTCAATTGCAGTGGGACGTTTATGAGTTGAGGTGACAAAGGTGATGAAATTAATTTTCATTGTTAACGAAGTAAGAATATATTTCATCATATATAGTAAAGCGCCTTCATCGATATAGCCCTTCCATATCGATGAAGGAAATAAAAGGTAATACATTATTAAAATAAAACTATTTTTACGGATTTTATCACGTTTTTACTTTACTTTACTTTTGATTTCCTGACGTTTCAAACACTTTTCAGTATTCATAATTACGAAAGGAGAGAGGCCTTGACTTACTAAAATACAAACGCGATAAAATCCGTAAAAATAGTTTTATTTCAAGTGTGTAATACTCGCGTAAATATATCATAAATAAAATAAATAAATTACTTTAAAAATAATTACGCAATGAGAATAATATTATGTGGTTAAATAAACAACATTATTACGTTATATAATAAAATGTGGTCAAATAGTCAAAAATATTAATATGTGCTTCTTTCAGAAAAGGTTGGTTGTGTTTTAATTTTCGCAGTATTATTGATTCAATTAACCGATGGTCGGCTGTCTAGACGGCACGACATTAATGATTGCATTGACTGCGAAACTATTAAGAAATGTCCGAGACGTTTTCTCTAATACAAAAAAAAAATCTGAACTTTAAATATTTCATCATCATCAGCATCACAGCTTATTTAAATCCCACGCTTGGGGCCGATCCTCCTCTATAACGGGAGGTAAATCGACCTACTATACCATGCTGATCAGACAGATTTGTATAAGGTTTTATTTCGAGCTTTCCTTATCTTGAACATAAGTAAAATATCCCTTAGTCGTCTTTTACGACACCCACGGACAAGAAAGGAAATGCTGAATTGTATTTTTACTGCATTGCCACACGGAAAATTAAATCTTTATACATAAAAATTCTTGTGTACATGTGTATGTCACTGAACTCCTCCTAAACGGCTGAGCCGATGGTGATGAAATTTTTTGCGTGTTCAAGGGGATTCGAGAATGATTTAAATTCACAATTGGACCCAGTAGAAGGCACTGCTGTCGATTTCAAGTAGAATTCCTTTTATTTTAGTTGAACACAACAACGTATGTTCGATCAGCTAGTATTTATATATTATCAATTAAGATTACTGAACGATGAAAATGAGTATTACCGCCCATCGAAATTTGGCAAATCAAAACGTGTGCTAAGGCACCACTCGTCACGCTTGAGTTGTTTCGTAGTGAAAAAAGGGTATAAATAACGGATTCGAAAGTGTTTCAAACCATAGTCGGTTGTAACATATAGATTGTCGTTATGTAGTAGAGAATAATAGTAGTAAAAATATATAGTCTGATATTGTAATGTAGAAAGGTCTTGTTAATAATATTTTCCGTGTGGTGACGGATTAAAAATACATTTCACCACTACCTTTCCCCCGTGTATCAAAGAACTACTGAGGGCTTTATACCTCTTTAAAGGTGTCCTGTATTCAATGGTAGATATCAATGTATAGCTGAATATACGGTTTGTTTTATTATTAACTAGCAGCTCGCCCTCGCTTCGCTGCGGTTTGAGTTGGGAGTTGGAAGTACTGGCATAAAATATAGCCTATGTTACTCAGGGATAATGTAGCATTCTAATGGTGAAAGAATTATCGAAATCAGTCCAGTAGTTTTAGAGTTTATTCGTAAGAAACATACAAAAATACAAAATTTTCTCTTTATAATATTAGTGCAGATAACTTGATTTTTTCTTAAATTGTAACTAATCCCACCAATGACCAATGGTTCACAATGGTCTCTGTGACAGATATTGTGGTTTAATCCTCAGGGAGACGCGATAAAGTTTTTTTTTTTTTTGTCTTGGGATCCACAACAAATTTAATCTAAGAGAAGTAAGAGGAGTTAGAAAAATCCATTTCCTCCTATGCAAATCGCGAGACATGAAGCAAAATTGACTAATAAAGGAATGTATATCTTAGAGGAGCGTAGAAATACAGCACCGCTCAAATGACAAAGCCAAGCCAAACCAAGACAAGGGTCATCGGAATACTCATTGGTCCTCTAAAGACTATTTTCGCAACATAGACGCGTACTAAGAACGAATTTTACGAAAATCCTATGCAAAATATTTTTTATTTATCATAAATGATTCAATCCTTGGTAGCCTTTGCTGCGGTTACAATGTAATCGTTGGTATTGTAATATTTTCAACAAAATTAATGGGTTTCTTCTCCGTGTGGTGACGGAGTAAGAATATAATTCACCACTCCCTACCTTCCCCGTGGATGTCGTAAAAGACTACTATGGGATATAATATGCACATAACATCTGTGCAAGAGAAGGAAAACTCGAAATGAAACCCTATACCAACATGTCTAACCAGCATGGTATAATAGGTCAAATTCCCTCCCATTGTGGAGGCGGCCCGAGCCTAACAGTGGGACATATGTAGCCTGCGATGAATGATGATGAAGGTTTTTTATTATGAAATTAGAATATTTCGCGAACTTCGAATGTTATTCATTTAGACCTACCATGCAAATTCTATCCCTCTTTTTTTTTTTGCGCCTCATGTCGCCCTAGCTGAGGCCGCGGGTGACGTGACCGGGGATTAGTCCGTCACCCGCCGAGAGGCCGACCGCGTGAGAAAATACCGACGTCCTCCCCGAGGGGGGGACGTCGGTCGATGGGAGGGTACCCCACGTAGGGGGTATTCCGTCAGACCGACCACTGATGACAAGTAACCCTGCTCCGGTGGTCGGCCCAACGACGAAGGCGACGTGGTTTTCGGGTGGGTTGCGGGTGTTGCGTGCTTACGCCCCTCTGTCGCCCCGGACGGAGTGGTGCGAGGAGCACGCCGACCGCAGCCCACCCCAAAAAAAAATCCCTCTCTTTTTCTTATGTGACGTTAACTAAGTTGCATAGGCCAACTTGTGTTTTATACACCCTGTTGATATTAATATACTTTACTAATTTTCAATTGTATCTCCCTAGTTAGTACACAGTATATAGGTGTGTACACATAATTTCTACAAACTTATTGTATAATTAAACATATCCTGGTACACGAGGTCACACTGAAATAATAGTTTAATTAAGCATATTATTCTGTTGGACTGTTAACAGTCTATGCCAATTTGTTCAACGTTGAATATCAAGTGACGCCCATGCGGTAATCAAGCAAATTGCGTCTAACCAGTTCAGACGCGGTAAAATTTACTCAATTTATTCCGCTACTTGTATTAATGGATGGCGTACAATTTGATTAGTGTGTTCTAAAGTAATCTTAATTTAAAACTTAATAGTAAGATACCTATATTCATCATCATTACAGCTCATATACGTCTCACTGCGGGGCTCGAGCCTCCTCCATGATGGGAGGGAAATTACCCTACCATGCCACGTTGGTCAGATGGGGTTTTATTTAGAAAGAAAGAAAATATTTATTTTATACCACAGAGTAGAGACGTTCGAAACACATAGAGAAAAAAAACACCTTACAATAAATGAGACACACAATAAATCAATAAACTAAATAAAGAGACATAATAATTGTGATAGAATGAACGTCTCAGCTGCTGCAGAAAAGAGGATAACTGCTCAGCAATTGTTGTGATGTCACTGTAACACCACAACGCTGATTTTCAGCAGTGTCCCTTTTTTATTCTTTCGTCAGACATCAACAATCATATTTGTAAGAGAATAACAAAAAGTAAAAAATTGTCATAACATAAAAATCATCATTTGAAAGAGAATAACAAAAAGGAAAAAATTGGAGTCAAGTTTCTTTTCTCTTTTGTAGATGTTATATGCTCTTAGTCGCCTTTTATAACACCTACAGGCAAGAGAGAGTGAATTGTTATCTCCTTCAAAGAAATACTCAAATATAAAAATAATCTTATATAGGCTGTTATAAAAAAAATATATTGAAATGCCGCAGGTTTTGTGTGTTAGAATATCTCGACGGCAAAACAGTTTTTTTTTTTAATGGGACTAATCCCACCACATAGTCCCACCACTGTAACTCTTGTAAGCCAGGATCCACAATGGTCGCCGTATAAGACACAAAGGTTTGACCCTCAGGAAGTCCCGTGAATTGCTTTTAATTGTCTTGGGACCCGCAACAAATTCAATTAGAAAAGAAAAACAGGAGGAGTTGGAAAGATTCCACTTCCCTCCTATGCAAAGCGGGAGACATGAAGCAAAGTTGGCTAATAAGCCAGTAAATAAGGATTTATACAACTACGTGAAACGCAGCGATACAGCACCACGGATTGGACAAAGCTTAATGTACCTATTTGTGAGCTTTAGGTTTGGTTACAGTAATAGGTATGGCAAAAGCGCCTAAACGCACGGAAATTTTCTCAAGTTGCTACAAGATCCGAATAGCATATTACCCCAGACGTGACGTGCATATTATCTAACATGAGGTCCCGCTCGTTGCGCCAGAGAATGCACTCCCAAAGGATGTGATGAGCTGTTTGTTCAAAATCGGAGTTTGAGATCGAACATTGACAAAATGGTGAATCTACTAGTTTAAAATAGAATAATTTACTTCTAAAATTTCCATGGCCTGTAAGGAATTGGGCTACATAGTGGTCAATTTCTAGCCAAGTTCTCTCCAAACGTTCACGAACAGATGGAAAGAATAGATATAGATGGCGACCTTTTGTTGACGAATCCCATCTTTCCTGCCATTCGATCGGGAGCTTATCGTTAACGACGGATTGCGGCGCAAAAAGTCTAGTAATTTTATTACGATCACGTGGTAAAAGAAAATTGTTAGTCATGTTTTCCCTAGTGGAATAATACATGGACGCACGTTTTTGTATCTCCAAGTCGACCGGGAGTACACCTGCAAGTACTGGTAAGGCTTCGGTGCTAACTGTTCGGTATGCCTTACACAGAAATATTAGCGCTAATCATTGACTCTGTAGTAACTTACGCCGAGCCGCGCCTATGGTAGTACAATCAGCCCAGGTGTACCATAACAGATACAACCCAGATATGTGGCTGTATATATAATTTTAAGTGTGTTAAAACGAAGGCCCCAGGTGGAAGTTGAAATTCTGGTAAGCGCATAGAAATTTCGTTTGACTTTTTCACCCACAGTTTTAATATGTTCAATGAACGAAAAATTTTTCTCTAGGACCAGGCCGAGGTAACATACTGACTCTTTCTTTTTAACTATAGCGTTGTTAAATTTTATACGGGGGGGTCGACTGTAAATTACCTTTCAGTAAAAGATGATACGTTTTGTGGGCGGCGAAAGTAAGTTGATTTTGTATGCCCCATTTTTGTATTGAGTTGAGACATATATCCACCAATTTCTCCAGTCCGTCTCTAGTGTTTGACTGTATAAATAGGAGACCGTCGTCAGCATAGCCAATCAATGAGCAGTTTTGCGGTAGAGGTAGCTCAAGAAGGTCATCAAACCCTAGATTCCACAAGTTAACACCGATCCTTGAGGGCAGCTCAACGTCAGTGATTTAGACACGGCATGGTGACCGAGTTTTAGTGTGGTGGAACCTTGTTCGAAGTATGACTGTACGAGTTGGTAGATGTTCCTGAAGCATCCACGAGCCTTCAGTTTAAGAAGTAGCATCGGCCACTATGCGCTGTCAAAAGCACCTGAGATATCTAGAAAAATACCTAGTAGGTATATATTTAAAATGTGATAGGGAAGCAGTTTTTCTAACGGCAATGACCGCGTCGACAGTCGATTTCCCCGGGGTAAATCCAAACTGACTACGATTGAATGTGGGGCCACCCGGTAACAAACGGGGAACAATCAGACGTTCTAAGAGTTTTCCTAGTGACGGCAGTAGAGTAATTGGTCGATATGACTTCGGGTCGTCCGGTGGCTTATCACCGTGTTTCGGTATTATACGTATAAAACCGCGACGTCATAGCCGAGGAAAGATGCCTTCTGCTATACAACGATTGAAAACTAGTAACATTGAGTCGGCTGACGTTCGACAAGCTTCTTTAATGATTTTATTCGAGATTTTATCTTCACCGGCTGCTTTGTTTAGAGGAAGAGCTTTTACGGTATTTAAAAGTTCAGTTAGAGAGGGAAGATCAGACATAGGAGATAGAGGTGGCAAAATAGCCCACGCTCTTATTTGCGTATGATGTTCGCTATCAGCTGTTACGTGCTGAAATCGATTACGTCGACACGGGCTTCGAGCATATCTATGAGCATTGGCTCATCACCAGGGCGAATGCGCAGCAACGTCCGCGAGGCCATAGGGTGCACTGTGCTCATATGGCCTACTATTAAAGCAAAAGCCTCCCTTACAGTAGAAGAAAAAATGCCCCAGTATTGAATTTCGTTTCTCAAATGATTTATTTATTTATTTATTTTTATTTATTTATTTACAATCAATTATAATACCTTTACAGGACATTTAACCTAATGCGATATTATAAGAGAAAAATATAAAATTAATAACAGTTATATATAATAAGACAATAATATTACACAAATAATAAAATATAATATCAAAATATAAATCATAATTTAATATTATATTTTACCAAATAACATTTAACTAAATAATAAATTAAGACATGTAATACAATATGACAATAAACAAATAATAAAATATAATATCAAAATATAAATCATAATTTAATATTATATTTTACCAAATAACATTTAACTAAATAATAAATTAAGACATGTAATACAATATGACAATAAACAAATAATAAAACATAATATCAAAATATTAATCATAATTTAACATTATATTTTATCAAATAATATTTAACGAAATAATAAATTAAGATATGTAATACAATGACAATAATATAAAACAATTAATAAAATATAATATCAAAATATTAATCATAATTTAATATTATGTTTTATTAATTATAAGCAACGCACTTATATACAACGTCTGAAAATTCCCGTAGACTGCAGTTGTAAATGTCCGCGGAATAGTGGACTGTATTTATTAGTCTGATAGCACGTGTCAGTGGAGCGTAATGGAGCATATTAGTTCTGGCCGTTGGCAAGCTTAACGCAAGCGGCCGGCGCCGTATGCCCATGCGACCTGCTGGTGCGCACAGGTGTAGCATTGCCAGTATAGCGGGGTGATGTAGTTGGCCGCGAAGTACACGCCACACGTAGCGGGCCAGCGACACATCGCGCCGCACGCTCAACTGGTCATAGCCAACCATACCCAACACAAACAGGCTTGGGTACATAAGTGGATAAAACGGATATACTCCGTACTGTTTCATATATAAAAAACGGGTGAATTATTCTGAATTTTTTCTAGCATTAGACTGTATTTAGACTCGTGAGGATTCCAAACGATTGCGGATGTCTCTAGGTGATTGCGTACGAGAGAATTATATAAAATTTTGATGGTTGAAATATTATTAAAATCTTCACAAATTCTCAAAATTAAACCTAATTTTCGGAATGCTTTACTACAAATTTTGATAATGTGTTTACGAAACCTTAATTCAGGCACCATTTCAACGCCTAGGTCTCGTATATAACTTAAACGTAGAATAGCTTCACCATCAATTTTATAAGTGTATTGTTGTGGATTTTTTGCTCGGCTGTAACTCATTATTCCACATTTAGTGATGTTAAAATAAAGTTTATTTTCAATGCTCCATTGCACTATGCGGTTAATATCCTCCTGCAATCGCTTCGCATCCGATGCATCCTTTATAGATAAATATACCTTCAAATCATCCGCAAAGAGAAGACAATCTGCATGCTGGATGACTGCTGGTAGGTCATTAACCATTAGAATGAATTCTAAAGGCCCCAAATTTGATCCCTGGCTAATACCTGAAAATGTATAATATGGCCTAGATTTGTAACCAGCGTATTCTACGTATTGTTGGCGTTCGCTAAGATAACTTGCAAAAAATTTGAGCAAGTGTGGCGTGTAACCTAATGCTGACAATTTCGACAGTAGTATGTCGTTATCCACCGTGTCGAATGCCTTTTGAAAATCGAAATACGCGCAGTCTACCTGACCACCCGCATCGATAACTGGTGTTACATACGTTATAAACGATAACAGGTTACTATCCGTACTTCTTCCCTGTCGGAAGCCATGCTGGTTATCAGTTAATTGAGACCTGATTTGTTTATAAATATTCGTTTAAAGAGCGGATTCAAAAACCTTAGCAAACGCTGATAGCACCGCTACGGGTCTGTAACATTATCATTTGCGCAACTTTTTGGAACCGGTATTACTCTTGTGATTTTCCATCTATCCGGATAATGACATGTTTTTAAGCACAAATTAAAGATTATGTAATAATGGTTTCCACAATACCGCACGACAATCTTTTATAATATATGGTGGTATTCCATCAGGCCCCACTGAGTGCTTGGCCTTGAGGTGTTCAAGCGCCGAGCGTAACTCGTGCCCATTAAATTGAGCTCTCTCTCTCGTGCCCATTAATGTGTACCCTGGCAGCACGCGCTTTTATGCCCGCTACTATTTCTGCTGCTATGGGATCCAGAATAGGACGTTCCGTGCTATATACTGATTGAAAATACGAAGCAAATACCTCTGCACCTTCTGCATCACTAATCGCCACATTGTCTTTTTTTATAATATTTGCGTTGCGCTTGGTTTGTTTGCTTCTAATATAATTCCAGAATGATTTTGGATCTTTGGAGATATTTAATTGTAACATAGACTGATAACTTTCACAGGTAAATTTAATTTCACGTTTAACCAATGATCTATATTGAGAAAATATTTTGTAATCACTTGGTAAGCTAGTTGCTTTGTAGATTTTATGAAACCTCGACTTTTCCTTTATATGGTTTATTAAATCCGGTGTGTACCAATCAGGATATGAAAATCTACTACTTGTATTAGGACTCTTTTTTTGCTTCACAGGTGTTGTTGTGTTCATTTATAATTTCAATAATTATTTGATAGAAATGGGTTAATGCAGATTCTGGATTCTTAATTTCGTATAACGTGTCCCAATTGAGCAAGCGCAGCTGTTCATATAGCGCCAGAAAACTACATTTATTAAATCTCCAGGCAGCATGGCAGTCCGCATTTGTATCAATATTATGTTGAACCCGTCCTAGATTTCGATTCGTTCTTAACTTTAATTTAATATCTAACGGAGGATGATGAGAATCGATGCCTACTAAATGGTCCTCCGATGAATTAACTTCAATGTCATTTACCAATAGCGTAGTCATCACTAAGTCTAAGGTGCGGTTATTAATATTACAAATATTATTCGCCTGCCAGAATCCACAAAATGTAGTAAAATAATTATAATAACATTGCACTTCTACCGTAGCTGATGGCAAATTAAAGTCACCTAACACAATAACCGATTCGTATTTAACACATACATTTTCCAAAATTTGAAATAATTGCATATATTGGTCATAATTAGAATTAGGGGGAATATAAACCACGCAACATAAAAATAATATTTTATTTTTCTGGCTGACAGTTGCACAAGCTACTTCAAAACAGGCTGTGTTTATATTGTCAATATGTACCTGACTTAGCTTAAATCGAGTAGACGCAGCTATAAAAACACCATATGTTATCAGAAGTTATCAGCTTACACGTCAAAGTCCTATTTGATGATATTTCACTGCTTAATTTTGATTGCACAGATGGCATAGTGATTACGATACCTGCCAATGTCAAGGGTTCGATTCCCCCACGTAATAAAATATTTTGTGAGATCCACAAATTGTTGCTCTGGTTCTAAAGGTATCCATTTAGTTATATTTTTGTTAAGTCTTTCTTGACGTACTGCGAGATATTGTCTTATAAAAAAAAAAAACACTTACCTACCTACCTTTTTAGGAATAAAGATGTAAGACTATGGCAATATAAAACAAAAACTTGATGTATTAATAATGTCTAAAAGCCAGACATAACTACACAGTCAATATATTTAGTTTCTCTTTGAAATCAAGAGCAGACAACGTCGAATTCGTGAACATGATACTCTCTTGACGGCTTTTAAATTATAACGTCCAATGTCAACGGGGTCCAATCTAATCAGAACAATAGGTAAATATTTTTCGATAAATGCCTTTTTAAAATATTTCTCGTGAAGACAAAGATGTGATCGGAGGGTTAGATACAACATGTACTTGGTTATACGTAATTGGTAAAGCGGTTGGAACGAATATCGAATAAATATGGTTTCAAATTTTACGTGTGATAATCCGTAATGAAAATTCCGTTCGCAAATATTTTTTTTACCATCGTTATCCCCTCCGTTTATACAAAATTTAAAAAAAAAAATAACGATGCCGATCAACTAGTGTTGGGGGTTCGATTTCCACGCAGGACTATACTTTGAGCGATCCACATATGTATTGTTGTTCTGAATCTGGCTGTAATTTGTGCCCGTTAAATTATATGTTTGTAAAGTACCGCACAATAAAAAGTTCATTTTCTTAGTGCAAGTGTAGTTTCAAAAAAAATACCCGCATGCCTCTGCAGCGATAATCATTACACACATTCACACTCCCTTCAATTCAAGCTAGGCAAAGGTCTATAAGCGACAATATCTTACTATCAGGTGTGCTGTTTGCTTGTCAACAGCACTAAAAAAAAGAAAAATAAAAATCAGAGGCGAATCGAGATATTAGATACAACACCGATAGCTTTATATGCTCGCTGCAGTTCGCAACTCAAATTCTCCATTACCTTACTTTGGAATACAATATCTTGAACTGATAGATGGAATTTGATAGCTTATAGATATTGATATCTCTTGGTCCGACCACTGCACTGTCGTAAATATAGCCATCTTCCATTTTCGCACGCCCGCTATCACCATTACAGAAAAAGCTATGTATGTAGCTGTACCTGTCACTCAGGTAAAAGTACTGTTCCCAAGGGATAGAAAATTCGTTGATAAAATCCACATCAAAGCAAGCGAATCCGCTGCCATTAGATAGTGCATTTTATAAATATCTAGATTTGTGACAGTTATCTTAATGTCGTATTTTAAATACGTGAGAATTATCTTCTTAGTTAATGTATTATGCGATATTGTTTGATAATAATATCAGTTTCGAACAAAGAATAAATCCGTACAGTCACTAAGTAATGGCATTTTATCCCAGACGATAAGGTTGAAAGAGACTTGAGAGCTCTTCGGATCGTCCGTGGAGCGTATAACGACGCTAGACTTATCTGTAAAATCTGTACGCATAATAAAGTTTCAATCGAATCTCTATATTACTATTAGAAAGGCAAAGTTTGTTTGCTTCTAAAATTATTTGTAGCCGCTAATTTTAGGATCTACTGTATAGATATACATTAATCAAAGCTATAGAAAAGTATACTGCGTTCTTTATGGTCGGGATAGCTAGCAAGCGTAATCTTTGACTAAACTTCTAAGCAACCGGCCCGATTTTGATGCAATTTTTGGTGTGCATTCAGGTGAATTTTTACAAGTGGTAAATGAGTAAGAAAATAACTCAGCACCCACTCTCTTATCCATGGGCGTTGCAAAAGACGACTAAGGGATATAATATGTAGATAATATTTGTGCGAGAGATGGAAAACTCATCATAAACCCCAATACCAACACGCTTAACCAACACGATATAGTAGACGAATTTCTCTCTCATTGTGGTGGAGGTCCGAACGCAGCAGCTCGTGATGATTACATCATCATCATCGCAGCCCACATACGTCCCACTGTTGGGCTCCGGCCACCTCCACAATGGGAGGGAACTTGACCTTCTATACTATGCCGGTCAGACATATTGATATAGGATTTTATTTCGAGTTTTCCTTGTCTTGCACAGATGTTATGTGCATATTATATCCCATAGTCGTCTTTTACGACATCCACGGGCAAGACAGGAAGTGGTGAATTGTATTCTTACTCCATCACCACACGGACTATGATGATTACGTATATAACTTGAATTGAATAATAATGAACATGAAAATACGAGAGGCACACCCAACTCGGCTAGTTTAATATACATATAATTATTCTTTTTTTAAACGTGAATGTATTTTCAAAGGCTTTTATTTTAGAATGCTGTCATCCTTCGGGCAATTTCCTTTGGCGTAATAACACAACAAAGACCAATATTCGCTTTCCCCTCAACGTAACACCTGATCAAAGGATTTTTCTCATCCACCTTCTTGTGAATCTTTATAGTAAAGGGAATGTACCCGTCAGCTTTATTATGTGTTTAATATACCTTATTGTTTTGAAGTCGATTCAAACGTTCCTTTTTATTTACATAAGTAGATTTTTTATTCTAATGCTTTTAATATTCGCCTCATAGAAGATCTCAAAGAGCTTCATCGTACTAGTGGAGAATAGAAAACGAAAGCTGAAGATTTCTACATTATAAAAGCCAAGACACTAAAATCTATGGACGAATAACCATTCTTCCATATATCAATGATTCAAATTTGTGTTGTTTGTGAAATTTGCTATAAATAAATGCTGAATGAGCATCTAAATGTTGTCAGTTTTTATATTTTACCTTATAATCTACCACCATAACAGAACATTGCCGCTGTGGAGAAGATCCGGCAAGCAATTCAGTTGACTTAATTTTTTTTTAAACTGCTTGTTTCATTGTATACAACAAGTTTAGTCGTTATTAACTCCAGTTTGATACCCTTCGAACTGGAATACAATTTGCAGTGCTAAATATTACGCCTGGATCAGATCGCACAAATACCCCGAATATCCACCCCAAATACCCGATATTGATTCACCCATGGGGCGATAATGAGTATACAATACGTAGGTATTGTACACGTACGAAGCAAGAGCCATAACTAACGTTTAAGAAATACCTACATTGTTTCTAAACATCTTTATAAACAATAACAGAAAATAACAAGTATTAAATCATAATAATAATATTTGTTCAGGTCATCAATGTTTAACAATCAATATTATTTTTATTTTTTGCAGGCTATGGTCAACACGCTAGCCATCCGTTCCATCCGGGGCGACTAAAGGGCGGCGCGCGCCCCATAAACCACCGTGTTCCTACTCCTTCTCCATTGGTACCGAATTCCTCGTCGTTCGTGGTCAGCCCGGCGGGGTAACCTTTTGAGTACTGTTCTGCCCCGACGCCCCTCCCGTTCGAAATGAAAAAATATTTTAGTGATAAATAGCCCATTGATCAGGAACCGGGCAGCAATAGAAAAAAATGCAAAACAGGCAATATTTATTCCTTTTTGGAGTTTCCGTTATGGGTGCAGTGCGTTATAGATTACTCTTTTACCTTCGCTGTCTCTTATATGTCGTAGACATATAAGAGACAGCGGCGGGTTGCTAGTCTATACCAATAAATAAAATTGGAGTGTCTGTTTGTAATTTATTTTAATTGCTATTTTAGGCATAGGTGTCATGAAAATAACTCTGTGAGCATGAAAAAAGCCTATTATTTTGACATTACAAACAGACACTCCAATTTTATTTATTGGTATAGACTAGCAACTCGCCCTCGCTTCGCTTCGGTTATAGTCGTTTTACCCGCGTAGTTGCCGTTCCCGTGGGAATAGCGGGATAAAATATAGCCTAGTTTACGCCCTGATATTATAGCTTTCCATTGGTGAAAGGATTTTTGAAATAGGTTCAGCCGTTTTGAAGATTACCCGGAACAAACAGACAGACAAACAAAAATTTTTTAATCGCTATTTTAGGTGTCGTGCAAATAACCGTGTGAGCATGAAAAAGCCTATTATTTTGACATTACAAACAGACACTCCAATTTTATTTATTGGTATAGATGTGTAATACTCGCGTAAACATCAGAAATCATTATATCTTAGCAGATGCTGCAGATAGTTGTTTTTTAAAAAATCTACTTAACTATAAACTATAAATTCTTTTACGGCGAAGGACTTAATATGGAATTGAACGAATACCAAAGACTCAGAAGTACTATTTGTGAAACCTAGAATCGTGTTCTGTCTCAGAATCCAATCCAGGACACTCGGGAGATCGGTACTAAAAATAGTATCCTATTTCCGCGAACAAAATTCGTTATTGTTATCTTATTTGGGTGCGAGCGGGGGGCGGTGTGGTCTCGTTAAGGGATCTCACCGCCTGGCGTGTCGACGCCCGCCGAGACGTCATCGCCCGTTGGGCAGTCCGGCTGGAGAGGCCTCGGATCGGGGTGCGAACCGTGGAGGCCCTCCGGCCTTGACGGGGCATGGGTGCTTCGCCAAATACCTGCACAAGGTCGTTAGGAGGGACAGTACACCGTCCTGCCACCACTGCGATTGCGACGAGGACACGGCGCGCCATACGCTCGAGGCCTGCGGGGCTTGGGCAGTGCAGCGCTGTGAACTCGTCGCAACCATCGGTACGGACCTGACGCTGCCGGCTATCGCTAGGGCGATGGTCGACAGCGTCGGGAATTGGGACGCGGTCGCAGCCTTCTGCGAGACAGTGATCTCGCGGAAGGAGGCGGCAGATCGCCTGCGCAAGGAGCGCAGCCTCGATGAGGAGATCCGCCGCCGGCGACTGGGGCGGCGTAGGCGCAACTATCTGCGCCTCATGCCGCCCTAGCCGAGGCCGCGGGTGACGTGACCGGGGATTAGTCCGTCACCCGCCGAGAGGCCGACCGCGTGAGGAAAGACCGACGTCCTCCCCGAGGGGGGGACGTCGGTCGATGGGAGGGTACCCCAATAGGGGGTATTCCGTCGGGCCGACCACTGACGACAAGTTAACGCTGCTCCAGTGGTCGGCCCAACGACGAAGGCGACGTGGTTTTTGGGTGGGTCGCGGGAGTTGCGTGTTTAAGCCCCTCTGTCGCCCCGGACGGAGTGGTGCGGAGGCGCGCCGACCGCGGCTACCCACAAAAAAAAAAAAATTGTTATCTTATTCCTTTGCATTCTCTAATACTACAAGACAAATTGGATACCAATATATGCGTCTATTTCATCTGAAAAGTGTTTTTTGTCTGCATGAAATATTTACCATAATACTTTATCGATATAAATATTACGTACGCCATTTTTAAGATTATTCGCCTGTATAATGACGGCAAATAAGTAAATATTTTATAAATAACAATTTTATAAAATTTTATAGCTTAAGATTTTACGAACGTGTTGTTTTTTTTTTATTTTCTATTGCAAACGGTGGTAAACGAGCAAGCAGTACACCTGATGGTAAGTGTTGCTGCCGCTCATGGACCTTTATAAGGCCGCTGCCTACCGTGAAGAAAGTGAAGGGAGTTTGAATGCGTGCGTTAAGGCTCGGTGACACCAAAGGCACTACCAAAACCCTCCTTTCGCAAACACCCTTAGAAAGTTGGGCTTCCGGCTCTCTCGCTCACCGAACGAAGCGTAGTAAAAAATTGCTACTACTCAGACGTCGGTTTTCTGCGAGAGTGTGGTACTACCGCGGACGGACCGGCCCGCGACTGTAGACAGATAACTGTCAACAGTGTGGTCCTACCACTATTATAGTCCATAAAATATAGCTTGATCTCTGTGACAGATGGCAACGAAACCAACGAAGTAAGTTTGAAGTGTGACATGTTTACAATTTCATTTTATATTAAATATATTTTCATTTTTTTCGTGCCAGTTTTATTGCAACTGAATTGCAATCATCATCATCTTGCTCTTATCCCAATTACTTGGGGTCGACGCAATCTGTCATCTGTTTTGACATATTGCAAAAAGTTTCGGCAATGACTTTTATGACCGGCCGCCTGCCTGACGTCAACCCTCCTTGGGAATGTAATCGTTGACCCAAATGGTACCAGATGGAGTTGGTCCGGGTCAATCTAGGGCTCTTAGTCGTCTTTTACGACACCCACAAGCAAAGCAAGGGTTGGTAGTATTCGAAGCCGCTACCACACAGCATTTTTATATTTATAACTAGCTTTTGCCCGCGGCTTCGCCCGCGTAAAAGTTGGCTTGCATATTTCTTTCTATTGTGTTATTGTGGTGACGGAGTAAGAATACAATTCACCATTCCCTATCTTGCTCGTAGATGTCGTATAAGACGACTATGGGATATATACACATAACATCTATGCAAGAGAAGGAAAACTCGAAAAATGAAACCCTATAGATATCTGACCAGCATGGTATAGTAGGTCAAATGCCCTCCCATTATGGAGGAGGCCCGAGTCCAAGAGTGGGAAGTACGTGGGCTGCGATGATGATGATGATGATATTTCTTAATTTAAGAAATACTCTATCTGTGTGTCAATTTTCATCCAAATCTGGTCAACAGTTTACGCGTGATCGAGTAAGAAAAGTCCAAATAACTTCACAAATTTTTATATTTGAATATTACTTCCACCCTTGTAGTTTAAATTCACGTGGAAACACGTTGATAAATATGGCCATCCTTAGTCGCTGATAATAACATTATCCATGATAGGTTTCCATTGGTGAAAAAGAATAATATTAATCAAACGACCGTTGTTTCACCCACGTAGACCCCATTCCCATGCGAATGCCGAGATAAAAATTGCCTATGTTACTCGCTGATATTATAAGTCTACATAGGTGGAAAAAAAATTGTACTAACAAATCCCACACAAATATCCAAGATAAAAATTGCCTATGTTACTCGCTGATAACGTAGCTTCCTATTGTTGAAAGAATTTTAAAAATTGGTAAACATCCACCGGTTTCTCTCGCAGTTCTCGTTCCGGGCAAACACCAGGATGAAAATAGCCTTTATTTGTTATTCGCTGATAATGTAGATTTTCATTCGTAAATTAATTTTTATATCCATTAAATGTCCGTGATTTCACCCGCATTGTACCCGGACCCGTAGGAATATTGGGATAAAAAAATAGCCTAAATATGTTCATCATTATTTCGTCTCATATACGTCCCACTGCTGGGCTCGTGCCTCCTCCATAGTAGGAGGGAAATTAACCTTACTATACCATGCTGGTCATGCAGGTTGGTATAGGGTTTTGTTTCGAGTTTTCCATCTCTTGCATAGATGTCATATGCGTAATATATCCCTGAATTATCTCTTACGACACCCATGGGTAAGAGAGGAGGTGGTGAATTGTATTCTTACTCCGTCACCACACGGAATAAAACCTAAATATGTTACACGCTTAAAATTAGCTTTCCGTTAGTGAAATAATTTTAAAGTCGATTAAATTCTCACAGTTGCTCCAGCCACACCGGGATAAAATATAGCCTTGGATAAAATATAGCCTAAGTTATTCCTTATGTAAGGCTTGGTAGACCTGGTGGTAAAGTATTATCAGTATCGGTCCAGCCGTTTTGAAGATTACCCGTATCGAATAGACAGACAAAAAAATTGAGCCGTTTTTAGGGTTTCGTACCCAAAGGGTAAAAACGGGACCCTATTACTAAAACTTCGCTGTCTGTCTGTCCATCTGTCTGTCACCAAGCTGTATCTCAAGGACCGCAATAGCTAGACAGTTGAATTTTTTACAAATTATGCATTTCTGTTGCCGTTATAACAATAAATATTAAAAACAAAATAAAATAAATATTTAAGGGGACTCCTATACAACAAACCCAATTTTCCCCTTTTTTATAGATAATGGTACGGAACCCTTCGTGCGTGACCCCGACTCGCACTTGGCCGGTTTTTTAGACGTAGGTATCGTGCAAATAATTGTGTGAGCATAAATAAAACCTATTATTTTGACAACAAATAGACGCTTCAAATTTGTTTATTTCTAAAGATAGAAAATTGGATTAATATCTTGATTTTAACTTACTGTCTGGTAGCGGCTAGGAATATTATAACACTTTCATTGTTTGTGGGTGTCGCAAAATACTACTAAGACAAAGATTTACATTGACCTGGACCAATTGGTGATGCCATCTAGCCAGCTATGTCGTCTGGCAGGCAGCTGGTCATAAAATGTTGCTAAAAGAACTTTTGCAATATATCTACGATGGTAGAGGACCAAATACATATTGCGTCGATCCAAAGTAATCTTAATAAGCGAGCATTAAGAAAAAATAATGGGGTAACCCAAGAAAGCCGATCATGTACTAAAATGATCGTTCCTAGGCTCAGTGATATCGGTTTTACGCTTTTCACCTCCTTAGGGGTAAAATTACAAAAACTCTTTTTTAGTGAGCACTTTCCCCAAGAAAGAGAACTTTGTACAAAATTTCACGTTTCTAGTAGGGATGTGACTTGGAGGGAAAATAATCGATTTTTTAAATAATCGATTTTTTGTTCTTCAAAATAAATCGATTATAAAATAATCGATTAATTAAAAATAAATAATCGATTATAAAATAATCGATTTTTCCCAACAGGATTATGATGATTTTTTTTAGGAAATGTGAGCTTCATCTTCTAATATAAATAGTATGAAATACTACACGCAGTATTGTTATTACCTTCTTTTTTTAGGAAAATCTATTTAATTATAAAAATAATCGATTTTCTATTATTTTGATAATCGATTGTAAAAATCGATTATTACAAAAAAAATCGATTAATAATCGATTATTATAAAAATCGATTATTTTTTCACATCCCTAGTTTCTAGGCCTAATGATTTCGGATATACATTTTTGACCCCCATAGAGATTGAATTTCAAAAACTAATTTCTTAGAGCTCATTTACAATAAAAGAAGGAGAATCGCACAATACAGAGAACTACATAGTTTTACGTTCCTAACCCCAATAGTTTCGGCTATACGATTTTCACCCCCTTAAGGGGTGATTTTCGCTCGCTGCTCGTGTACCCCAAGAAATACAACGGTGTAAAAAAAATTACGTTTCTAGGCCCAGTGGTTTCGGCTTTATGCTTTTTTGTCTTTTAGGGGTTAAATTTCATCCCCATATAAATGAAATTTCCAAAACGGTAAAATAAATATTTATTTATATATTATCAAGTGCCTTAATACAAAGATTCATGGTTTTATCATCGAAAATGATAAATTTGCATATTAAATGTCATCCCCTATTTCAACCCCTTATACCCATTTTTTCGCGATTTCTTTGCTAGAGCTTGTGTACCCTAAGAAATTCTACGGTGTAAAAAAAAAATTACGTTTCTAGGCCCAATGGTTTCGGCTTTATGCTTTTTTGTGTTTTAGGGGTTGAATTTCATCCCCATATAAATGAAATTTCCAAAACGCTAGAATAAATATTTATTTATATATTATCAAGTGCCTTATTACAAAGATTCATGGTTTTTTCATCGAAAATGATAAATTTGCATACTAAATGTCATCCCCTATTTCAACCCCTTATACCCATTTTTTCGCGATAAAAAGTAGCCTATGTCCTTTCTCAAGCTTTAGTCCATCTCTGTACCAAATTTCATCAAATCGTTTCAGTGGTTTAGACGTGAAAACGTAACAGACAGACAGACAGACAGACAGACAGAGTTACTTTCGCATTTATAATATTAGTAAGGATTATTAGGTGCCTGAATACAAAGATTCGTGGTTCTATCATCGAAAATGACGAATTTCCATACAAAATGTCATCCCCTATTTCAACCCCTTATACCCAATTTTTTGCGATGAAAAGTAGCCTATATCCTTTCTCAAGCTTTAGTCCATCTCTGTACCAAATTTCATCAAAATCGGTTAAGTGGTTTCGACGTGAAAGGCTATATGCTTTTCAACCCCTTAAGGGAGTGAATTTCTAAAAATCCTTTGCTAGTGCTCGTGCACCCCAAGAAATACGATGGTGTAAAAAAAAATACGTTTCTAGGCCCAGTGGTTTCGGCTGTATGCTTTTTGGTATTTTAGGGGTTGAATTTCATCCCCATGTAAATGAAATTTCCAAAACGCTTGAACCAATATTTATTTATTATCAGGTACCTTAATACAAAGATTCGTGGTTCTATCATCGAAAATGACGAATTTCCATACAAAATGTCATCCCCTATTTCAACCCCTTATACCCATTTTTTTCGCAATAAAAAATAGCCTATGTTCTTTCTCAAGCTTTAGTCCATCTCTGTACCAAATTTCATCAAAATCGGTTTAGACGTGAAAGACTATATGCTTTTCACCCCCTTAAGGGAGTGAATTTCCAAAAATCCTTTGCTAGTGCTCGTGCACCCTAAAAGATACGATGGTGTAAAAAAAAAATACGTTTCTAGGCCCAGTGGTTTCGGCTGTATGCTTTTTGGTATTTTAGGGGTTAAATTTCATCCCCATGTAAATGAAATTTCCAAAACGCTTGAACGAATATTTATTTATTTATTATCAGGTACCTTAATACAAAAATTCGTGGTTCTATCATCGAAAATGACGAATTTCCATACAAAATGTCATCCCCTATTTCAACCCCTTATACCCATTTTTTCGCAATAAAAAGTAGCCTATGTCCTTTCTCAAGCTTTAGTCCATCTCTGTACCAAATTTCATCAAAATCGGTCCAGTGGTTTAGACGTGAAAGCGTAGCAGACAGACAGACAGACAGACAGACAGACAGACAGACAGACAGAGTTACTTTCGCATTTATAATATTAGTAAGGATATATTGAAACTGAATTGCAATATATTATAAATATAAAAATATTAAAATTCATGCCTAAAATGTACCTCGTAAGTACTGAAATACCTAGTAAACATTTTATACATAAATGACGCTTACGCACATACAAGATCATACTGGACTGAAAATAAAAAAGAGATGGGACAGTCGATATACGTATATCGATAACCGATCTTTAATAATTTATTTATAAAAGAAATAAACCCAATACAGTACCTATATAAACTTTCAACATATTTTTTACAATTACAACAGGCAGGTACATTATAAAATCATCATCATCATCATCATTTCAGCCTATCGCCGTCCACTGCTGGACGTAGGCCTCCCTCATGTTGCGCCACAATGAGCGGTCCTGTGCCGCCTGCATCCAACGACGCCCAGCTACTTTCACTAGGACATCGGTCCACCTAGTGGGGGGGCGTCCTACACTGCGTCGTCCGATACGTGGTCGCCACTCGAGAACCTTTCTTCCCCAGCGGTTGTCGGTTCGTCGAGCGATGTGGCCTGCCCATTGCCACTTCAGATAAAATACATAAATTGAATTAATTAAACATTAAGAAACTACTTTTTGTCTCAGAGTAAACGATAATATTATGTACTCACTATTTTCAATAAACTAGACATATTTATTTATATAACAGTCGTAATTGATCGATTGATCTAACGACTGTCCCTATTTTTGCAAAAATGATAAATGTTCTAGCAGGAACGCTCCAGTGATGATGATAATAGTGATCGACCTTGATTGTCTTGACCTTTTGAATAATTAAAATAGTCAGAAAAAACAGTTTTATTTGAAATAAATTCAAAAAGATTTTCATTGATTGTATTTTAATTATAATAGAAAATCACAATTATAAAAATAAAGAGGTTTATCGATAAAAGACTACGGCCTTTATCGTAAGCGTGACAGCACTAGGGACAACTGTCACAGAGATCATCCTATATTTTATGGACTATAAATATGTGTATGTTTATCATAGTTTATGGACATACCATTCATCATTTCAGCTCATATACGTCCCACTGCTGGGCTCGAGCCTCCTCCATAATAGGAGGGAAATTAACCTTACTATAACATGCTGGTCAGACAGGTTGGTATACGGTTTTGTTTAGAGGTTTTCTTCTTTGCATAAATGTCATCTGCTTATATATCCCTTTTTTTTTTGTTTTTTTTTTTTTTTGGGTGGGTCGCGGTCGGCGCGCCTCCGCACCACTCCGTCCAGGGCGACAGAGGGGCTTAAGCACGCAACTCCCGCAACCCACCCGAAAACCACCTCGCCTTCGTCATTGGGCCGACCACCGGAGCAGGTTTACTTGTCGTCAGTGGTCGGCCCGACGGAATACCCCCTACTCGGGGTACCCTCCCGTCGACCGACGTCCCCCCCCTCGGGGAGGACGTCGGTCTTTCCTCACGCGGTCGGCCTCTCGGCGGGTGACGGACTAATCCCCGGTCACGTCACCCGCGGCCTCGGCTAGGGCGGCATGAGGCGCAGATAGTTGCGCCTGCGCCGCCCCAGTCGCCGGCGGCGGATCTCCTCATCGAGGCTGCGCTCCACGCGCAGACGATCCGCCGCCTCCTTCTGCGAGATCACTGTCTCGCAGAAGGCTGCGACCGCGTCCCAGTTCCCGACGCTGTCGACCATCGCCCTAGCGATGGCCGGCAGCGTCAGGTCGGCACCGATGATTGCGACGAGTTCACGGCGCTGCACTGCCCAAGCCGCGCAGGCCTCGAGCGTGTGACGTCGCAATCGCAGTGGTGGCAGGACGGTGTACTCTCCCTCCTTACGACCCTGTGCAGGTATTTGGCGAAGCTCCCGTGCCCCGTCAACACCTGCACTAGTCGGAAGGAGAGCACCCCATGCCGCCTTTCCAACCACTGCATCAGCACCGGCCGGAAGGCCTCCACGGTTCGCACCCCGAACCGAGGCCTCTCCAGCCGGACTGCCCAACGGGCAATGACGTCTCGGCGGGCGTCGACGCGCCAGGCGGTGAGATCCCTTAACGAGATCACACCGCCCTCCCCGCGCACCCCCGACACCCGCCGATACAACTCGGCGAGCATTTCCGCCTCCAGGTCCCACGGGGGAGTCCCGGCCAATAGGCACGCTGCCTCCGTCGCAACCGTGCGGTATCCGCGGATGGCCCTGACCGCCATGACCCTCTGTGGTCGCCACAGAAGGGCCCTAAGTCGGACGGTCAAGGACCCCGCCCACACCGGTGCGCCGTACAGGGCCATCGACCGGATGACCCCCGTGTACAGCCGTCGGCACGTAGCGCTCGGTCCGCCCACGTTCGGCATTAGCCACGATAGGGCGGACGCCGCGCCGACGAGCCGCGGAGCGAGCCTGCGGAAATGCTCCCGGAACCACCATTGCCCGTCGAGCACCAGGCCCAAGTACCTCATATGGGCCCGGATGCTGATGTCAACCGATCGGACGGTGATCGAGGCGCCGATGGGAGGGCTCATAAGGCGCCCATGGAACAAGAGGGCCTCCGTCTTGTCCAGGGCGACCCTCAACCCCAGCGCCTCGATCCGCCTGACGACCTCTTCGGTGCCATAGGTCGCCAGGCTTACCGCCTCTTCTAGCGTCCCACCGCGGGCTGTGACGAGCGTGTCGTCGGCGTAACAAATCACGCACAGCCCGGGCGGGAGGCTCCCCCGCAACGCCCAGTCGTAGCCGATGTTCCACAGGGTGGGTCCGAGGACCGACCCCTGTGGGACACCGCACGTCATGGGCGTTCGCACAACGTCCCCTGCTCGGTTGGTACAGAGGACGCTGCGCCCCACCAAATAGTCTGCCACTAGCCGCCTCAGGTAAGCTGGCACTCCGTGATACCGGAGCGCCTCCCTGATGCAGCTGAATGGCAGACTATTGAATGCGTTGGCGATGTCTAGGGACACCGCCAACAGCACTCCCCCACCGGTGACGGCCTCAGTCGCCACGGCCCTCAGGCGTAACAGAGCCGCGATCGTCGAACGACCCCTCCTAAACCCAAACTGGGCGTCCGACAGATCGGGCCCCGTGCCGACGAGGTGCCGCTCGATGCGGGCAGCTACCACCCTCTCCAGTAGCTTGCCCGTGTCATCGAGCAGCACGATAGGCCTGTAGGCCGAAGGCGACCCCGGAGACCGTCCCGGCTTCGGCAGGAGCACCAGCCTTCCCTCCTTCCAGCACCCAGGGAACCGTCCGGATGCTAAACACGCGTCGAACAGCTCCCTGAGGCGGGGACCCAGGTGGTCGAGGACCAGGCCCAACACGCGGTTTGGAACACCGTCGGGCCCGGGGGCGGTGGACTTTGCGCACATGCGCGCCACCGCCACTCCCATCTCGGGTTCCGTGATGGGCGGAACACTGTCGTCGTCGGCCTCCCGGTCAGTGTCTGGCGGAGCCATGACCGGGGGCGTGTGTTCCGCCCGCCGCGGGAACAGGTCCTCGACGACCCGGGTGAGAAGGCTGGGCTGGAGAGTCTCGGTGAGGGGAAGGCCCCGCGCGCGGAGCTTATTCAGCACCGCGCGATAGGGGCGTCCCCAGGGGTCACGATCGAGACCGTCCAGCATCTCCTGCCGACTGACGTCCTTGGCGGAGCGGACGGCCAGCCTGAAGGCCGACCGCGCATTGCGGTAGCCCTCATACAGCAAGGCCTCCCGCTCCGCGTCGCGTTGCCGCCGCCGGCTGCGGGTGTAGGCCCTCCGGGCGCGAATGCACGCGGCCCGGAGATCCGCCAGCTCCCGGGACCACCAGTGGACCGCCCTCCTCGGGGGCGGACGCCGTACCCGGGGCATGGCCGCATCGCAGGTCTGCGTCAACGCACTGCGGATGCGGCCAGCCTCGGCGTCCACCCCGTCCGACTGGTTGGCAGAGGACAGCCACGAGTAAACGATGGCTGTCTCCGCCAGCTGGTCCCGGTCTAAGCGACCCACAGCCCATCGCGGGAACGCAGGACGTCCATCCGCCCCGTGACCCCTGCTGGGCGTCGGGATTACCGGGGAGACCTCCATCCGGATATACCGGTGGTCCGACAAGGTCTCCACCTCCTCCACGACGCGCCAGCTCCCCACGCGTGCGGCGACCTCGGGGCTAGCGAACGAAAGGTCCACTATCGACCCGCCCCGTTGTCGCACGCACGTATGCACCGAGCCCCTGTTCAGCAAACAGAGGCCCAGTGCCGCCGCCCACTCCTCGATCGCCCGTCCTCGGTCGTTCGTCCGGGGAGACCCCCACGCCACGGACTTGGCGTTGAAGTCCCCCAAGACGAAGACCTGGCGCGATGCCATTCGCCGTAACGAGGCCTCCATGATGGTGAGGGAGGCCTCGAAATCGGTCACACTCCAGTTAGGGGAGAGATAGACTCCGAGGAGCGTAATCTCCCCCCAGTCCGCCGCGACGTATCCGACGCCCCTGTCCCTAAGGGTCAGAGGCGACGAAGGCCACGACGTGGAGGCGACGATTGCCACGGTGCCATCGGTGCTACCCAACCAGTTAGGTCGGTCGGGCACCACGTACGGCTCCGCGGCTACGGCTACTCCTATCAACCACTCCGCCATGGCTTGCA
The DNA here is from genome assembly GCA_032191425.1 of Lymantria dispar. NCBI lineage: Eukaryota > Metazoa > Arthropoda > Insecta > Lepidoptera > Erebidae > Lymantria > Lymantria dispar. Next base: position 19,534,625 of record CM063452.1, on the reverse strand, counting down.
GGAACACGTCCTGCGCACCGGCGGTGTGGTTGAGGTTGGCCTGGAGGAGACGAATGGATACGGAGTCCATTAACGGTCCGTATCCATCGTCACCTCCTCCGCGCTGACGGGCGATCGGGCCGCGCTCGGAGCGGGGACTGGCCCGGTCGATGGGCCGTCCCGCCCCTTCGGGGCCGATGCCGGGGGTCTGCAGTCCCCAGAGCCCATGCGGTGTTTGGCAGGCCTATTGCCTGCCGCACACGCGGGGCAGTGGGGCACCGCAGAGCACGATGCCGCCTGGTGTCCGGTCTGACCGCAACGGAAACATAGCCCGCTGCAGTCAAAGCAGTTTTTGCATGTCGGTCGGGTATGCCCGACCGCCATGCATTTGTAACACCTCGCGGGCCGGGGCTCTAGCACGGTTACCCGCGCCGAGCTCCAGCCCACGAGGAGCCTGCCTGAGTCGGCCAATTGCTTGACCGACTCCACCGGACACTGCACCACCACCGGACACTGCACCGCTTATATATCCCTTAATCGTCTTTTACGACATCCGTTTAGAGGGCGAGGAGGTGGTGAATTGTATTCTTACTCCGTCCACACGGAAAATCATACCATTACTAAACTACAATTATATGATACTACTAGCAATCCGCCCTCGCTTAGCTTCGGTTATAGGTTATAGTCGTTTTATCCGCGTAGTTCCCGTTCCCGTGGGAATACCGGGGTAAAATATAGCCTAGTTTACGCCCTGATATTATAGCTTCCCATTGGTGAAAGAATTTTTGAAATCGGTCCAGCCGTTTTGAAGATTACCCGGAACAAACAGACAGACACACAAAAAATTTTTAATTGCTATTTTAGGCATAGGTGTCGTGCAAATAACCGTGTGAGCATGAAAAAAGCCTATTATTTTGACATTACAAACTGACACTCCAATTTTATTTATTGGTATAGAGTATAGATTAGCTTGCCCACACTAAGTGGACTTGGCACAACAGATCTTTACATTTCATAGCCACCCCTCAGCCCTTACTTACATCTGCCATCACTCTTTTCACACCCATATCCTCATACACACAATTCATCCATCACTTGTTCAGTCTCCTCGACATTTTCCACTTTATCCTACCACATACATATTGACAAACCTACTTGTCATATCTCTTTCATCTCTCCTCGCCATACCAATATAATCCAGTTCTAAACTCCACCGGTGCCATTTTCAGAATACCTTTAATTTACATCCTTAGTAATATTATAAATGCGAAAGTAAGTTTGTTTTGTTCGTTACGCTTTCACTCTTAAATCATAGAACCGATTTAAAAAATTCTTTCCTCAATACAAAGCTATAATATCAGGAAGTAACATAGGCTATATTTTATCCCGGTATTCCCACGGGCACGTGAATTACGCAGCTAAGGGCACCAAAACCGAAGCGAGGGCGGTTTGCTAGTACATGATAAATCCTATATGATTCGCACGTACCGTACTGTTCAAAATGCCAAAACAGCTTTCACTCAGAACCTTGTATGTTATTTATCAACAATAAAAAATAATTTTTATGACAAGATTATCTGCAAGATGAATGCAGAGCCAATTGCCATCCGTCTGGACAAGGCCAGGCGGAACTCGTACTATTCAAGTGACATTCAATTGCGGCTTGCCTTCGGCCAAATCATGTACACTCACATTCCATAGCGGTGGTAGGAAGCTTTATACAATGATACTACTGTCCTTTGAATAAATGTCCCTTACCTGAAACAAAGAAAGCATTCGTTAGCCATATTTTATAATAAAGTAATTGTTCTATGTTTAAACTCATCCTAAATGTTTGGACAAATTTTGATAAATATTTTGTTTATATTTCGTTAATACGAATACAATTCACCGCCCCCCTCTCTTGTCCGTGGTTGTGGTAAAATACGGCTAAGGGATTAAATATGCATATAAAGTCGATGCAAGAGAAGGAAAACTGGAAATGAAAGGTATGCCAATCCGTCTGAGCATGGTGTAGTAGGTAAGCCCCTCTGCTGAGCTCAAGCCTTCTCCATAATAAGAGGGATATGGAGCTACTATATTCAATAAAAAATATGATATAATTTTCGTGTGCGCAAACTGTTATTAGAAATCACGATATCCTATAACGGTATCGGTTCAACTGTAATTTATAGGGGTGTAATAACATCATCGAAGGACTATGGGTCCCTGAAATTACATTACCACTTTTCGTCCTTTTATTGCAATTGGTCCGAGCAACAGGCGTGACGACCTTAATAATTTTCTAAGTGAATTAAAATAACACATATTTTTGTATAATTAAATACAATGGATTTCATTAATATGACCTCGGTTGTAACGACTTTTCGGTTATAGCGACGTCGAAATTACGTCCCTAGAATTTAAAGCATACTTTCGTAGAAAATTCATTCGGTAATAGCGACTCCGGTGTTTGTATAGGAACGCCACAATGTCAGTCCGTATCTGGGATAAGAGTACGAAACCGATCCAATTGCAGAAAGGCGTGAGACAGGGAAACGTCATCTCTCCGAAACTGTTCACCGCTGCACTGGAAGATGTCTTCAAGCTCTTAGACTGGACCGGACTCGGCATCAACATCAACAGCGAATACATCACTTACCCTCGATTTGCAGACGATATCGTCGTTATGGCAGAATCCATGGCGGACCTTGGCACCATGCTCAACGATCTCAGCAGGGTATCCCAACTAGTGGGTTTACGAATGAACATGGACAAGACGAAAGTCATGTCAAATGCCCATGTCATTCCTGTACCGGTCCTAGTTGACAATGCGATTCTCGAAGTTGTCGACCATTATATTTACGTAGGACAAACAGACAAGTTAGGTAGATCCAATTTCGCGAAAAAGATCAGCCGACGAATCCAACTAGGTTGGGCAGCGTTCGGGAAACTTAAGAGGATCTTCTCGTCCAACATACCTCAGTGTCTGAAAACACAGATCTACGACCAGTGTGTGTTACCAGTGATACCAGCGAACGTTGTCCCTAAATGTAGGCCTCATAACAAGGCTCAAAGTCGCTCATCGTGCTGTGGAACGGGCTATGATCGGGTTTTCTCTCCGAGATAGAATCCGAAATACGGAAATCCCCAGAAGAACGGTTGTAACCGACATAACACGAAGAATTAGCACGCTGAAGTGGCAATGGGCAGGCCACATCGCTCGACGAACCGACAACCGCTGGGGAAGAAAGGTTCTCGAGTGGCGACCACGTATTGGACGACGCAGTGTACGACGCCCCCCCACTAGGTGGACCGACGACCTGGTGAAAGTTACTGGGCGTCGTTGGATGCAGACGACACAGGACCGCACTTTGTGGCATTATTTGAGGGAGGCCTACGTCCAGCAGGGAACGGCGATAAGTTGAAATGATGATGATGATGATGATGAATAGCGACTCCGGATATAACGTCTAATTCGGGTATACCGACTTGTTTTTATGAACTACTAGCTGACCAGGTGAACTTCGTACCGCCATTTCGTAACTATATTTTCTAAATTGCCGAAAATATAGTGTGTCTATAGCTGTCATTTGCGTTTTGTTATTACATGTCAGATGCGTTTTGGTTATACCACGTTTCATAGTGACTTGTGTTCTTTTTGACGTTTTATGTTACGTCACAGGAGAATGCGATTGAACAAAATAAATAAAAAATATCCTATCCGTCCCCTGGATCTAAGCTACCTCCCCACCAATTTTCAGCCAAATCGGTACAGCCGTTCTTGAGTTTTAAATAGTGTAACTAACACGACTTTCTTTTATATATATAGATTTGGGACAGATTACTAGAAATTCCTTGCGGATGTTGCGACTGAGTTGGCAAAGGCACGAAGTCATAGCATTCATAAGCTTTAACTATTAAGGTTTCTTATCCTTTGTTTATATTCGCAGATGGTCAAATGTTTGTGTGTAGCGTTACTTAGCATGTGCGCGAAGTTAAAATTATGAATCAGTTACATAGCTATTTCTAATGAGTGAACAATGTTTCTTAAACTTATGAAAATGGCTCCTAGTCGTACATTTACTGTTAAAGAAAAACTGATTTCGGATATAGAGACCTCCGGATATAGCGACGGCGTTAAAGTGGTCCCTCCGCCGTCGTTATAACCGAAATACACTATATATATAAATCTTTTCTATAACAAATTGCTCCACTCAGTGTGAACGATCAAAAAATTCCAATTATGTCTTATTTCTACGCAATTTCTGCACGAACAATCCTTACGTTGAATGTAGCGTTATATTTTGCATTCAATATTTATTTATTATATTTAGCTTGCCCTGATCTTTTTTGGGTCAAATTTAATAATTGAAAAATGACTCTCTTCTTAACAGTTTGATCAGATATTTGATATACGCATTTAGATCTGATGTATTTGAATAATTTTAAATCCAAGATGGTCGCGGCCACGAAAATGCAAATTATATATTTTTTACACCAAATATGGATATTAAATAATAGAGCTGATCATTAGAATACAGGATCATCATTATTTTAACTCACTCCTGGGCTCGAGCTTCTATAATAAAAGTGAAATTGACCCAGTACCACGCTGTTTATGTATGTTAGTATATTGTTTTATTTCGATTTACCTTCTCTTGTGTAGATGGAGGTAACCCAAATCAGAAGTCAGAATGGAAGTATTATAAAAGGACCAGATTGCGTGTTGATATTTGGAAATTTTAATTGAGAGGGACGAAGAATTATTTCAGAAGCCAGAACAGGAGGGAAGTGATTATTATTATGATTGCGAGATAAATAAAGATGAGATGAAGCATATAAATGCTTCATCGCAGTTACAATCTCAGGTAAGGCTGGGGGATATGATATGATAGTATCGGTCGAAGAACTGGCGAAGGGGTAGTGGTGAGTCAGTTGTACCGCCTTTTCAACTTGTGCTGGAGGAAGGGTCGAGTACCAGTAACAAGTTCAATTGCATATTTTTTAAGCCACTCAATATCAGATCAAAGGAAGGGGCTTGACTAATAGAATACACCATGAAAAATTCCAAAACGATCATTACCATTGTTACAAAATCCAGAATTTCATATTTGTCTCTTAATATATAAAGTAAATATCAGATGAAAACGTAATTTGCATGTACTGTGTAGTACACGGAGGATCAAAGAGTTTACATAGTATGTACGTTGAAACTGATATCTTACACATTTAATCAAAACAGAATGAGAAATATTATCTAAAAAAATAAAAACTAGAAATTATTATAATTTTCTTTAAGACAAAGAGATTACGATTACTTTTATCACAATGATGAAATAATTACAAATGGAGTACGATTTGGCGCTCCAATAAACCTAATTAGAATTATATGTTACCTATTCATTTAGTAAAATTACTGACAATTCATACTGCGTCCCTGACGGCTTTTCGGGCCAGCTCTAAAAATATAACTAATTAAATTAGGAACAAAGGGTACTATTAAAATAATTGTATCACAAAATATTTGTTTCTACGAGCCCTTCCTTGACGGAAGGGTCACGACGCCCACCACATTATAAACAACGTGATCTGGGAAGATATAGTAGGTATGGATGACGTAAACAGGGCAGAAATATTGTTCTAATTATTTTCACTTTAATTAGAATTCTCGGCGCTAAATACACACATTTATTTTGTAATTACTTATTATCATTATTCTGCTCTTATCCCAATTACTTGGGGTCGACTCAATATGTACTCTTCTATTATAATACAAATTTCAAAAGTTAATGGGCAATAATTTTATGTGCAGTCGCCAGCTTAACGTCAACTTTCCTTGGGAATGTAATTGTTGACCTGGCGGCATCAGATGGTTTTTGTCCAGATCGATAAAAAACGTCTTTTACGATACCCACGAGTAATGTAAGAGCAGGTAGCATGTGTAGCCGCCAACACAGCTTTTACTATGTAAGTACTGAAAACTTTCAAAACAGTTAAAAAACTCTAACCCGACTACGAAATAAATATATGGAACAACAAAATAGTAATGTTCAGAGCATAGCTATGGTGGTAGTATTTGTTTTATTCGAGAGATTGTTTAGAAAACAATAAATTGTATAGTTTTGCAATATAAGAATTCCGCAGTTCACCATTACGGTAAGGTGGCATAGGGCCACGACTATGCTCTGAACATCACCATGTTGAATATTTTCTTGTTTCATAATCGTTACAGTAATTATTTAGTAATTTTGTATTAAATTTGTACCTACTTTCATAATCTTTTAATGTAAACATGTGTTACACAATATTTGTCATGATTAACCAGTGTAGTTTTATCTTATAACTAACTTTTACTCGCGACTGCGTCCGCGTGGTGTAGATACTTTTGGCTAACGCTAACTTTAACCTAAGACTTTGTTTACGTAGAAGGTGAAAATATTTTTTAATAATACGATTCAGTCACACATGATTTTTGCGAAAATTTAGCCGTTTACGCAGCGGAAGCTCTGAAGAGGAAAAAAACCATTTTTAAACAGTCTTCATTGCTGCTTTGCTCCTGTTGGTCTTAGCGTAATGATATGCCTTTCTCGATAAATGGGCTATCTAACACCGAAAGAATTTTTCAAGTCGTACCAGTAGTTCCTGAGATTAGCGCGTTCAAACAAACAAACTCTTCAGTTTTATATATTAAAGTATAGAAGTGACGTAATAATAAATATGTATTAGTATAAATCTATACCAATAAATAAAATTGGAGTGTCTGTTTGTAATGTCAAAATAATAGGCTTTTTTCATGCTCACACGGTTATTTGTACGACACCTATGCCTAAAATAGCGATTAAAAAATTTTTGTCTGTCTGTCTGTTTGTTCCGGGTAATCTTCAAAATGGCTGAACCGATTTCAAAAATTCTTTCACCATTAGAAAGCTAATATCAGGGCTAATATCAGGGCGTAAACTAGGCTATATGTTATCCCGGTATTCCCACGGGAATGGGAACTACGCGGGTAAAACGACTATAACCGAAGCGAAGCGAGGGCGGGTTGCTAGTATATAATAAATAAATGAATTTCCATTGTTCATGCTAACTTTACAGCAGGTGGGGTTTTAGGCACTTGTAGGCGGTCGCCTTGGAGATACAAAGGCGCGCCTCAATGTATAATTCCACCAGGGAAACCATGAACATCGATTTTCTTTTACCACGCGATCGTAATAAATTTATTAGACTTTTCGCACTACAATTCGCTGTGTACGAAGAACTCCTGACCGACTAGTATAAAAAGGTGGGATTCATCAACGAAGGGCTATTACTTATATCTATTCTTTCCATCTGTTAATGAGCGTTTAGGCGTTTAGAGAAAAATATGACTGGAAATTGACTACTATGCCCGATTCCTCACTAATTATGGCAATTTTAGAAGTAGATTATTTCATTTTAAACTGGTAGCATCACGATATATATATATGTATACATGGGAGTGTAGTCTCAGGAACGCGACATTATGTTAGACAGTCTGCAAGTCAAATCTGCTTTAGGATACTACAAGTTGTAGTGACTCGTGAAAATTGCTGTGCGTTCAGGCATTTCTACAATACCCTAGATTGGCATAGCGCATACATAATGGCAATAAGGCTCAGTCATATCCGTAGTGCTGTACTGTTGTGCTTTACGTTGCTGTTCATCCTCTTAATTATTACCTCATTAGTGAATTTCACTTGATGTCTCTCGGAGGGAAATGTATTTTCCAACTCCTGTATTTTTGTTAACTAATTAAATTTGTTATAATTAAAATCGTTTCCATGGACGTCCTGAAGGTCAAACCTCGATGTCTTTTATGAAGACCATTGTGGATCCTGGCTTGTATGAGAATGTGTGGAGTGATTAATCCCAAAAAAAACTCATTTTAAATAAAAAGCAATAAGTTATTGTTTTATATAATACTGAGCCTGGCAAGTCACATGATTTATCAGGCTCAGCTCACAGATATTGCATAATATCTGACATGTACAAAAATAGTTTTCTTTGATTATCTAGATTTTCGATTATCCGAATGCCTAACGCAACAATTAGTCCGGATAATCGAATTGCCACTGATATAATAATGACACGAGTTGTGCTGTGTGGTAGCGGCTTCGAATACTACCAACCCTTGCTTTGCTCGTGGGTGTCGTAAAAGACAACTAAGAGCCCTAGATTGACCCGGACCAACTCCATCTGGTACCATTTGGGTCAACGATTACATTCCCAAGGAGGGTTGACGTCAGGCAGGCGGCCGGTCATAAAAGTCATTGCCGAAACTTTTTGCAATATGTCAAAACAGATGACATATTGCGTCGACCCCAAGTAATTGGGATAAGAGCAAGATGATGATGATGATAATAATGACACGAGTATCTTCAGTAACAATGATACAAGTATGCCACTGAGACCAAAAATTTTAATGAATTATTCTGCGGAGATATTTTTCAAAATATGTTCAGTGCTTGAAAGAGCATAAATAGGCTTGCTTTCGCTATAAGTTCATCATCTCAACTCATATACCTCCCACTGCTGGGCTCGAGCCTCCTCCGTAATAGGAGGATAAGTGACCTCCTACATATATCATATTAGTAGGACGGATTAGTGTAAAGTTTTCATTTGAGTTTTCATTCTTTATGCATATTTTCTTTGCTTATATATTTCTGCACCACACGGAATGGGTATTGAATCTTAAGTTGCAGTGAAATATAGACATGTTATAAATCTGTCTATGCCTCCTTGAATAAATTCATACGAATATAAAAATTACAAGTAAAGAAATGTAGCATTCTACAAATAATGTAGCAAAAACTGAAAGCATTCTGCATATGACCAAAACTTGTTGCCAGCTTTATTCTGAGAAACAGATTAGTGAATTTCTTCCAGCAAATTGAATATACGTACCCACATTAAAATTTAAAAATGTATAAAGTTATTTGAGATTGTCTCGTAATTGCAAACGGATCTCATTTATTCGGGCAAATTCAATTTGCTCAAAGACAAATTCGATGAAGCGACCAATGGTAGAAACTGATTATTTCGTGATTTAAACGTCAAATATCATTGGAATCCTTGGTATTATCCCAATTACATACCTTTAGCAAATCATGTATTTCCTCTACATGAATATGTTGAAGAATTTTGTAAGGGTTTTTGCTAAATTTTACGTTCATTGTACTTGCTGACCCAGACCACTATTGAACCGATTGGAGACAGTTCATTACAATAAATCCTAACCTCTAAATCCAACATGTAGTGATTCCATAAAAGTAAGACTTCTTAAGAATAAAATTTTATCCACATTTCAGATTTTCAAATGCCCTAGCTATCGTTAAAGTAGAAAAAGATATGTAAGAAGATAACATCATTGCATGAGAAGGAAATGTGCCTAGTAGATTAGTTATAATAGATTATGTACCTAGTAGTTTAAATTCCCTTGTATCCGTGCTCAACATTTGGTGGTATATGTTTTAAAAAAAAGTGCTTTAACCTGAACCTCAGTTTTCATTTAGAAGTGCATATACCCAAAAAGGTTAGTCCTCAAATAGGGTAAAATTAAGTTTAATATATGTGATGCTATATTTAATAATACCTATGCTTTCCGTGTGGTGATGGAGTAAGAATACAATTCACCTGGGTGGTGTAAAAGACGAATAAGGGATATAATATGCACATAAGATCTGTGCAAAAGAAGGAAAATCGAAATGGAACCCTAGTCCAAGGAGAGAGGCGGAGGCCTGATTTATGAATACATTCAATACCTATGCTAATTGAAAGTGTAACACAGGGAGGCATATACATGACCACTGACGTCAAGTCACCCTGCTGCGGTGGTCGGTCTGACGACGAAGGCGACGTGTCACGGGTGGGTTACGGATGCGCGTGCTTACGCCCCTCTGTCGCCCCGGACGGAGTGGTGCAAGAAGTGCGCCAAACGTAACCCACCCCCAAATTAAAGTGAGACATATACATAGAAAATAATGAATGAATGGTGCTTTTTATATGAAGTCAATTCCTTAAGATTTTTTTACTGTTTAAAGTATTTGATTCTCAACATATAGGCACTAATTGTTAAGAACAGAACTCTCTGCTGTTAAGGCTAAAGCTTTAATCGCCTAGTTTGACAGATGAGTTGGCGATTATAATTGGTGTTTATAAGCTTTATGCGTGTGATGACGAAGTAACATTTACACCAAGGAATCAAATTAAGGATCGCTAGATAACGTCATCATCAGAACTCATAAAAGTCCCACTGTTGGGCTTGAGCATCCTCCACAATGGGAGAGTAATTGACTACTAAACCACGCTGATCGACGTGACGTGTTGGTACAGGATTCTATTTCGGATTTTCCTTCTCTAAGATAACATCACGGTAAAAATATGAAAGCTCGAAATAAAAACCTATATCAATACGTCTGACCAGCATATTAAAGTAGGTGAATTCCTCTCCTATTGTGGAGAAGGCTCAAGCCCAGCAGTGAGCCATATAATAATATGAGGAGAAATGATAAAGCTTCCTAAAGAGTACCTATGTTCTTGGTCATCGTACAATACTCGAGCTTGACGCTCGAGTATTGTACGATATTACAAATAAATTCGCATTAAAACGTGTTATTAATTCTACTTAGTCTGGCCATAAATACTATTACAATTAAGAATAAACAAAATATTACATTTGAATTTGGAATCTGTCATTTTTATATGATGATTCATTGTGAATTTTTTTACAATTGAGCAACATTTTAACAAACAAAATGACCGTCCAAATCTCGAAGGAAGATTCCCAATTAGTAGACAGAGTGCAACGTGGGCATTATCCGACTTTAGTGATGGTTTGGTGGGGTATTAGCTATGAAGGAGTGACTGAGCCATATTTTTGTGAAAAAGATATCAAAACATCGCCACAAGATACCATTCTTGAGAAGGTAGTGAAGCTCCTTAATATCACCATTTTCAATAACCAAGAATGGTCCTTCCAGCAAGACTCGGCGCCGTGCCATAAAGCTCGGTCTACGCAACGAACTTGCACTAAACGCCATGATAATTTGGAGTCCCTAAAACAATCCATACGATTGGCAGTGAAGAATTTTCCCATGGAAAGAGTGCAGGCTTCTATTGATAACTGGCCTCAACGTTTAAAGGACTGTATTGCAGCCAATGGAGACCACTTCGAATAAGCTTTTTATATTTTAAATTGTTTTATATTTATGTATTAAAATAACACAGTGTAAAAGAAATAAATGTTATTTGCAATAGAAAAAATAAAATTTTTGTTACAGTATTTATGGCAAGACTAGATATAGTGCACTTTATGCGAGCTTAGGTTTAACGACTGCATGTTCAATGCGCTTGGATTAACCGCTATTATGTAGGACATTCACTGAAGCGTGCGAGATAAGAACCATCGATCCAAGTCAAAGCTTAGCTAACACTATCTCAGTTCCCTGATCCATATAATAACAAAATAAACTTGCTCCGTACATGAAACCTTTAACGTTTGTCAGTCTTAAATGGACATGCCACTGTTGAAAAAAAAACATAAAGAAAGGGAAATTGGTCTACAATGCCAGGTTGTATTACGCATTTTCCTTCTCTTGCATTGACCATACTTATTGGAACCCCTTAATCGTCTTAAGATACCAATGGAAGAGGGAAGGTTGAAAAATAATTTTAAACGACTTTAAAAACGGATGTTTCTCAATTCGATCGTATATATACTTTTTTTATGTTTGTTCGCGGATAACTTCTTCGTTTATGAACCGATTTGGATGATTCTTTTTTGTTGGAAAAGGTATACTTCCCAAATAGTCCCATGAAAATTTTATCGAAATCGGACTGTCGGTTTTTGAAAATCAACAAAAATCTAAAAATTTATCTACATTATTGAAGGCGGTTTCTTATTTTGCAAGAAAATAATTATATATTTTAAGCAGTCATTAAATGTACACAGATTAAAATTATCTAACACTTTGTCAAAAGATTGGCACGCCTAGTTCGCGCCTGATGTCGCCCTAGTAAAGGCTGCAGGTGACCGGAGCGGGGATTAAGTCCGGGCACCCGCGATCGGCGTCCCAGTAGGGGACGTCGAAGGGAGAGGGTACTCCCTCGGGGTATTCCGCCGGGCCGACCACTGACGTCAAGTCACCCTGCTCCGGTAATCGGTCCAACGACGAAGGCGACGTGTCGCGGGTGGGTTATGGGTGTGCGTGCTTACGCCCCTCTGTCGCCCCGGACGAATTGGTGCGGGGAGTGCGCCGACCGTAACCCAAACCCCAAAAAAAAATCTAAATAGTTCATTTATAATGAATTGGATCTGTTTATTTTCTACGACAGTCCAGATCGCGTGCTTCACGCTATTACTTTCATGGTTTTACAGCGATAACTCAACGCCTCCGTTGTTAATATTCGACTACGAAAATTATGTATTTTCTTTTTAAGTAGGATAAAGCTATAAGTAGTGTTCCGTGTGATGACGGAACAAGAATACAATTAACCACCCCTCCCTTGCCCGTAGGTGTCGTAAAAGACGATCAAGGGATTAAATATGCATATAACATCTATGCAAGTGAAAGAAAACTCAAAACAAAATCCTATACCAATCTGTTTGACTAGCAAGGTATAGTAAGGTCAATTGCCCTCCTACTGTGGAGGAGGCTCGAGCCCAACAGTGGGACGTATATGAGCTGAAATAATGATTTTTAATTCGCGATTGAAACATACCATCATACAAATATTATCTAATGTAGGTACTTATTTATCTAATTCACAGAATTATATTTTTAAATCACTAGCAACCCGCCCTCGTTTCGCTTCGGTTTCAGTCGCCTTACACGCATAATTCATGTTCCCGTGAGAATAGCGGGATAAAATATAGCCTATATTACTCCCTGATATTATAGCTTTCCATTGGTGAAGGAATTTTTGAAATCGGTGCAGTAGTTTCGGAGGCTATCAATACAAACAAACAAATCTTTCCTCTTTATAATATTAGTGTAGATAATAGTTATGTCAACAGCATCATTATGACAAGCAGACGCGTTATCAAGAAGAACTTGTTAATTTTTATTTGATTAATTAATACGTTTTTATTTTTTCTTAATTGGTTAATTAACATGAAATAACATACATAAGATAAACCGAACCGGGTCAATGCCTAATTGATGTTTTGATATCGGGGTAAACCATATCAGTGAATTCGTTCATTAAAGTTGACTACAGTTTTTGTCAGTCTACTGTTAATGAGCAATCTGTGTAGCGGAAGAGTACGCTCAAGCGGCAGTGGACTGATCACATGGCTCGACGAACCGACTGAGGAAGATAGGTTCTCGAGTAACGACTACGTATAGGATGACGCATTGTAGAATGCTACTAGGTGGACTGTAGGGATGATCGATGTTAGCATCGATGTCAACATCGAAAGCCCAACATCGATGTTCGATGTTTATCGAACACCGAACATCGATCTTACGGAAACATCGTTATTTTTTTTTTTTAGGAAATTTGTTGTATGTTGTAACATTACAGCGGGAGTTATGAGATCGATGTTACGGCGACGATATAAAATCCTGCGTGCAATGAGCTTAGTGAGCTTTTTTTTTTTAGGAAATTTCCTTCGCAGCTGCGTTTCCGTCATTACCCCGACATTCCACGATGTTTCCTTTTCGACATCGATGTTTTCCTTTCAACACCGATGTTTTCCCTTCAACATCGATGTTTCCCTTTTCAACATCGATGTTTTCTTTTCAACATCGATGTTAAAACATCAATGTTTTTCCTTTCAACATCGATGATCATCGAACATCGATGTTCATCGAGCATCCCTAGTGGACTGACGACCTGGTAAAATTTTCTGGGCGTCGTTGGATGCCAGCGGCACACCACAACGATGATGGAATAAAAATACAATAGTCTCCTTCCTTATCTGTGAATACTGTAAAAATCAATTAAACATGTAACATAACTGTAAGGGAAGGAAAACTCGAAATAAAACTCGATATGCTAACCTTGACTAGTGTGGTATAGTAGGCTAATTGCTCTCACCTGGAAGAGGCTCGGGCCTGACAATAGCACGTATATAGGTTAAGAAGAAAAAATAATAAAATATTCCTTATTCAATAATCAAGTCAAAACACTAATGTTTAACACTTTTCGTATTTATAAAGGTTATTTATTTTTACTCTATTATTATATAGATAGTAGCCGTTATAACGACATTATGAATAGGTATATCTATACCAATAAATAAAATTGGAGTGTCTGTTTGTAATGTCAAAATGATAGGCATTTTTCATGCTCACTGTCTGTGTCTGTCTGTCTGTTTGTTCCGGGTAATCTTCAAAACGGCTGGACCGATTTCAAAAATTATTTCAACAATATAAAGCTATAATATCAGGGAGTAAACTAGGCTATATTTTATCCCGGTATTCCCACGGGAACGAGAACTACGCGGGTAAAACGACTAAAACCGAAGCGAAGTGAGGGCGGGTTGCTAGTCTTTATATATACATATATAAACTCATTTGCAAAAAAAACGGGCGGTTTTGATTTTCATTCATATTTAAAAAGATACAATACCAAAAAGGTTTCAAACGTTTGTACACGTTACTGGCCGGTTTTAAAAATGCTGTGGTATTTAAAAAAGTACGTTCTAAATTCAATTTTTCATTTGATGTTCATTTTTACAGAAAACCCCTTTTTATCCTACATTTTTGGCGCGAAGTTCCAGAAGTTAACATCGACTTTCATAACTTTTATTCAATTTTTATCGATTAATTTCATATCCTTGACTGTCAAAGCTTTATTTAATGCTGTTTGGCTGTATCAAAAATGGTAGATAAAGTGGTAAAAGCTACCAAAATTATCGCGCTGCTTGAAGAGGGTTGCAGCCAATGTTTCGTGGCTAGGAGGCTAAATGTTAGTCGCTCGACAGTCCAAAGGACCTGGCAGCGATATCAGGAGACTGGTTCCGTCGAGAGAAGGCCTGGTTCTGGAAGAAAACCATGTACCCAACCACGGGATGATCGTTTTCTTGTGAGTCGCGCATTGAGAAATCGCAAATCTTCGTATGTGGATCTTAAGAACAACCTCCAAGAAGTAAGAAATGTGCATATTAGTCTATGGACGGTCAGGAGGAGGCTTCTCGCTGCCAATATACGCAGTCACCGCCCGGCCCGCGGCCCCAAATTACTCCGTGAGCACAGAGTTCACAGGCTTAGGTTCGCTAGAAATTGTGAATCATGGACTCAAGACGATTGGAATAGGGTTTTGTTCTCTGATGAAGCCAGGATATCTCTGTTCGGTGAAGATCGACGTCGGCGAGTGCTAAGAAGACAAGGAGAACGCTTTGCAGAGGCATGTTTCGAAGAAATCACACCTTATGGTGGGGGCTCTGTTATGTTTTGGGCAGGAATAAATTCAATGGATCGTACAGAGTTAGTCTTCATTGAAAACGGCTCACTGACTGGGCATCGATACATAACGGAAGTTCTAATTTCTCATGCACAACCCGCATTGGCCGCTCTAGGTGAAGACTCGATTTTTATGGACGACAATGCTCGCGCCCACCGATCCCGCAATGTTAATGCGTATGTGCAAGAGGTCGGCATTCGTCGTTTGGATTGGCCAGCTCGAAGTCCCGACCTCAATCCCATAGAGCATGTCTGGGACGTTCTGAAACGGCGTGTGAGATCAGTACACCCGGCTCCGCAGACCATCAGAGAGCTGAAGAATGTGATTACTGCGGAGTGGGAACGTATTCCGCAAGCAAGTATCCGGGATATACTCGCTAGCATGCCCAGACGAATTCAAGCTGTGATTTTAGCTAGAGGGGGTCACACTCGATACTAAACATTTATCTGCTTTTACTTTATTAAAGAAAAACAATCAAAAAAACTTTTTTATTTTTACTTCATGAGCATATGCACTACTAGCGAATATACACTACTAGCGAGGTTTAGCATTATTTCCCATAAATTGTATCTAAATTTTATGAAATACTGATGAAAACGATTATTTTCTTATTAATTTAGCAAATTGTGTGGATAAAACTACCTATAATTATCAAACAAAGAAATATTAACATTTGAAATGGTTCATTGCTTAGGTGCCCGTTTTTTTTGCAAATGAGTGTATATATATATGGACCGATGTTGATGAAATTGTTTGTGTGTGTTCCAGGGGATTCGAGAATGGTTTAGATTCACAATTGGACCCGGTAGGTGACGCTGCTGTCGATTTAAAGGCGAATTCCTTTTATTTTATTGGAACAGAACACCGTCTGTTGGGTCAGCTTGTAAAATATGCATATTATACAGATATTACAACTTTGCATATTAAATAATGACATAACCTAATATTTTATTATACCCGTCGCAAAAAGAGGAGTGTTATAAGTTTAACGTCGATGTTTGTCAGTCCGTGTGTGTGTCTGTGGCATCGCAGATCTCAAAGGGATGGACTGATTTCGATGCGCTTTTTTTTTTCATTTGAAAGCTAGTTTCCTTTTGGTGGTTCTTAGTTATGTTTGGTTAATATCGGTCTAGCAATGTAAGAGCTCCAAAATGATGTAATGGCGAATGATTACCCAATTCAATGCTTCAAGCGTGCCAGTATAATCGTTAAATGAGAAATAATTTTTTTTAAGTTGAACGTAATACTTTTTTTATTATTTTAGTTTGTGTTGGGGATTATTCAAAATTTACAATTTTACTTGTTGACAACATATAAAATGTAAGCCACTACGACGTCTACCAAATTTAATTCAATTAGATCATTATTATTTATAAAATAAAGGTACAAATATAAAAGAAATCCCTGTGATGACGGAATAAGAATACAATTCACCTCTCCCTATCTTAGTACGTAGACAGGGCAGGAGAAGGAAAAATAGAAATAAAACCCTATAGCAACTGACCAGCGTGGTATAATGGATCAATAGCCCTCCTATTATGTAGTAGGCTCGTGCCCAGCAATGGGACGTATATGAGCCGGAATGATTATAAAGGAAATGTTAACATACGTACAGTAATAATGTTGTCAGCTTCATAAAAAAAGTAATAATTAAAATATTATAAGTGTGAACAGCTCATATCGAGTTACATTGATTATAAATTAGGCACTAAATTATAATGCACTGTGGATTATGATAATGAAATGGTCACAAGATATAATTCGCGGCAAAATATATGTTTATTGAATTCAATATTAAGGCAATATTTAAATTATGAGCACGGATAATAATAATATTCCTAACAATTATAACATACATCGGTAACAATCCGCCATCAAATACTAATGTTTCCCGTGTGGTGACGGAGTAAGAATAGAATTTACCATCCCCTTTCTTTCCTATGGGTGGCGTAGAAGATGGCTAAGGAATTAAATGTGCATAAAACATCTTAGAAAGAGGAAGGATCTTCGGTTAGGTAAATTTCTACTACGCGATGTCTACGTGAATATTACAGATTGTAAATAAAACTACTTTACGGATTTTATCGCGTTTGTATTTGATTTTTGATTGCTCAACGTTTCGCTGTAAAGTGTTCGAAACGTCGGGCAATCAAAAATCAAATACAAACGCGATAAAATACTTCGTTTTATTTATAACTAGCTAACCTGGCGAACTGCGTACCGCCTTTTATTCGTAATTATTTTGTTTTAGTATTTATCAGTTTGGTTTTAGTACATATATATTTAGTGCGGTGACGGAGTAGGAATAGAATTTACCACCCGTGTGTGTCGTAAACGACGACTAAGTGATATAGTATGCATATTATATCTATGCGGGAGAAGGAAAACTCGGAACAAAACCCTATACCAACACGTCTGACCGACACGACTGACGTCGTAGGTCGATTTCCCTCCCATAGTGGAGGAGGCCCGAGCCCAACAGTGGGACGTGTATGGGTTGAGACTATGTTGATGATTTATCAGCTTCCTACAAATGGCGTAAAGTTGCGGATTAAGGCAATATAACACTTTCCGTAAATTCGATCTATTTAGATTATCAAAAATACCTTTAAATCGACATGTTTGTGGCCGAGGCCGGAGACCGTCTCACCTTCGGCAGGCCGCAGGAGCACCAGCCTCTCCTCCTTCCAACATCCAGGGAACTGGCCAAACGCTATTTAAGCGTTGTACACACCCGTGCCCCACTGCCGCCCCATCTCCGTGTTGTTGGGGGGCAGTTTCCGATTACTGTCCAGCAAAGCAATGATTGGTACTTTCCGCGGTGGGAAAAGGTCCCCGATAATTCTGATGGAGAGATCGGTTGGAAAATTTCGGTGAGGGGAGGAAGGCGTAGCTTACTCAGCGCTGCGCGATAGAAGCGACCCCAGGGGTCACATTCAAGACTGTCCAGAATTTCCTACTGATGGAAGTGTTATATTTCCTTAGGCCGCAACTTTATTTGTGGGAGGCTGATAAATCATCATTATCATCTCAGCCCATACACGTCCAACTGTTGGGCTCGCACCTCGTCCACACTATGGGAGGGAAATCGACCTATTATACCACGCTGGTCAGACGTGTCAATATAGGGTTTTGTTTCAAGTTTTCTTTCTCTTGCATAGATATTATATATATATTATATCCCATAGTCGTCATTTACGAGACCCGCGGGTGGTGAATTGTATTCTAGCTATTTAATATACCGCCTTTTCTTATGGATTCCAAAACCTTTTTTAATCTGGATCTACATGTAATTATGCTTTAAGACCTCTATAGGACGCTATATTAGATTCAGTGAAACATCATATAGCCTACAATCAGCGGACGATCAAGATGCACCTAACGATACCTCATTTGTCCGGTTCTATTAAGTAGTTGAGGAGCTATGAGGGAATAGATAAACATATGTACATACATAGCCTGTAGTCGGGTAAGAAAAAAAAACTATTACCGTATTATAGGAATCGAACCCAATTCTTCAACGCAGCAATAAGTGTATTATATTACCAAAAGAAAAATATATCATTAAAAATATTAAGCAAAAGCAACATTAATTTCATTAGTATTTTATTTATTTTACACTTTATATCATATTACACGTACAATATATTTTGTATAAAAATAGAATATTAAAATCTATTGTGATATTTGAAACTTATGCCCATTACTGTAGCAATATACGTATTTAATTATGCTGACGGAGTAAGAATACAATTTATCACCCCCTTTCTTAGCTGTGGGTGTCGCAAAAGGCGACAGAGGGATATCATACGCAGAAAAAATCTATGGAAGAGGAGGAAAATTCGACGTAAAACCCAACAATACCGACATGTATCATCGGTGAGGTATAGGTCAATTTCCCTTCCATTGTAGAGGAGCCCAACAGTGGGCCTTATATGGGCTTTTTTTTTTTGGGGTGAGTTGCGGTCGGCGCACTCCTCGCACCACTCCGTCCGGGGCGACAGATGGGCGTAAGCACGCACTCCCGCAACCCACCCGCGATGCACGTCGGTTTCGTCGTTGGGCCGACCACCGGAGCATGGTGACTTGACGTCAGTGGTTGGCCCGACGAAATACCCCCTATTTGGAGTACCCTCCCTTGGGCCTTATATGGGCTAAGATGATGATGACAATAATTATTATTATCATCATCATCTTTTAAAAATCGTGCTGCTGGGTTAGAACCTCTTTCAAAATAGGAGGCAAACTGAGCTACTATACCACGCTGGTCAGCTGGGTTGATATAGGGTTTTACTACCGAGTTTTCCTTCACTTGTAATATATATTGTCTATATTTTATATCCCTTATTCATCTCTTATGATACCCAAAAACAAGAAAGGAGGCGGTGAATGAATTTCTTATGTCGTCATCACAGAGACACTACAATAATTAAAGGGTGGACAATATATATTTCTAAAACTAGCAACCCGCCCTCGCTTCGCTTCGGTTATAGGTTATAGCCGTTTTACCCGCGTAGTTCCCGTTCCCGTGGGAATACCCGGATAAAATATAGCCTAGTTTACGCCCTGATATTATAGCTTTCCATTGGTAAAAGAATTTTTGAAATCGGTCCAACCGTTTTGAATATTACCCGGAACAAACAGACAGACAGACAGACAAAAAATTTTTAATTGCTATTTTAGGCATAGGTGTCGTGCAAATAACCGTGTGAGCATGAAAAAAGCCTATTATTTTGACATTACAAACAGACACTCCAATTTTATTTATTGGTATAGATATAATTCAACTACTGCCCAACATGAATAATCTCCTAACAAAACACTATTGCTAACTTGTAAAGAAATTAAATTGCTACAAACAGCTATAAACAAGCAATTTGTAGTTCCAACATCGACTGAAGCGTTGAGAACCAGAGAAAATAGATTACGTCACAATCCTCAATTTGACATGGATTCAATTTGATTAATAAATTCGCCTCTACATTTTAGAGTAGGCATTTGAGGGTAACAAAAACATGTAATAACAGTTTTAGTATTCAGTAGAAGCCGGCTCACTACCGAGCAATTTTAAAAGCCTATTTTTTATCTGTGTACGTTATGAATTCAGGATATTAGAAAAATGTTTGCAGTATTTACATATCAATTTTAACGTGTCTAAAAGTTACAATTTTGATGAAAACTCGTTAAATTATAATAAAGAAGATAACTTTTAAAAAGGATTAAAACAGCCTGAAAAAGTAAAGGGATCAAACAGGTATTTATATTACGCTAACAGAATTAATCCAAAATTAATTGGTTATGACAGGATTTTGCTTTGTTTATATAGTTTTGTTATAGACTCCTTTTACGTACTTTGGTAGGATTATGGCTTCATACTGACGGTAAAGATAAAAACCAATCTTATTCTACTTGTTCTCAATCCGCATACGTCCAATTGTTGGGCATAAGCTTTCTCCAGAGGAAGAGAAATTAGCCTACCATACCAGGTGAATAACCGAATTTACTTCTGCAGTCTTCTTAATAGAAGATTAACATTACCTAACGTAGAAATTTTAGCTCGATATCGACGCATCGACAATGCCAATACGCCGCTTTGCCTTTCCGCCTGTTAAAAGGCCTCACGCTGCTCTTCTGCAGAAACGGTTAGACCGGATAACGTATTGAAAAAAGAGCATACTAAAATAGAAGAGAAATTAGCTTAATATGCTGTATCAAACATAATGAAGTATTTTTCGAATTTATACTAACGTTTTTAATAAATACGTCTGTTAAAGCCCTTTGTCTCAAATGAAACATACCGGAAAGAAAGGGGCGATGACACATTATACTCTCATTCCACTATCACATGAACGATAGTAAGGTTACTTATATTCAATATCATTTACGGATCAGTAAGCACAACTGGCAATGAACATATTAGCATAATGTATTGGCCTTGTGATGTGTAAATAATTAACGATATTTTTGCATCTCACTGAGGCTTTGTACGGTTATTACCTTCATCGACAGCAACCAGTTATTGGTAATTCTCGGTAACGAGGAATAAATTATACGTACAAAATCCACCATGCAACCGTCATTAAAGGAATGGTACAAAGGTGTAGCGAAATTGTTTATCAACTAGGTGCAATAAATTCATGGAATTTTACTTTCATGTTTTACAAATACAGAGTAAGCTCTCTATTTGTTATAAGAAATAATTATTAACAGTAATTTCGGATTCATTTGTAGGTATATACATATTTCCCAAGCC
This sequence comes from Lymantria dispar, assembly GCA_032191425.1. Classification (NCBI taxonomy): domain Eukaryota; kingdom Metazoa; phylum Arthropoda; class Insecta; order Lepidoptera; family Erebidae; genus Lymantria; species Lymantria dispar. The sequence continues at coordinate 19,512,985 of CM063452.1, read as the reverse complement.
GAGGCCGCGGGTGACTGGACTGGAGAATTATTCCGTCACCCGCCGAGAGGCCGACTGCGGGAGGAAAGACCGACGCCCTCCCCGAGGGATCCCCCCCCTCAGTCTTTAGGAGGGTACTTCTCAAGGCGTATTCCGTCGGGCCGACCACTAGCGTTATGTCACCCTGCTCCGGTGATCAGCCAACGAAGAAGGCGACATGTCACGGGTGGGTTACGGGTGTGCGTGCATACGTCCTTCTGTCGCCCCGGACGGAATGGTGCGAGGAGTGCGCCGACCGTAACCCAACCCCAAAAAAAAGGGTAAATATATATTTCGGTTTTGTAAATACAACCGCAAATGCAGAGTAAGTAATAAATCTTCCAAAAGCGCGCTACAAAACAAACATAATTAACGACAACAAATGTGGATTCTCGATATGAGGGTTCGGTATTTTCCTTCATTATATTATTGTCTGCCTATAAAATCGCGAGGTTCAACTTACAAACTTTTAAATATAGGTCAGAACTGCCACATATGCGAAGTCGAATATCTTTTACAAATATTCCCAAAAAGCTGCTGATATTCCTGGACGAAACGAATCTTTCTCTTAGTAGGATTTCATATAATGTGATAGATTTTCAGTGTAGCCTGTTTCACTTACATCTCTGCCTATGTAGAAAAGACATAGGTACTGCTTCATCTTTGTATACTTATATTAAACTAGCAACCCGCCCTCGCTTCGTTTCGGTTATAGGTTATAGTTATTTTACCCGCGTAGTTCCCGTTCCCGTGGGAATACCGGGATAAAATATAGCCTAGTTTACGCCCGATATTACGATACTATAGCTACGATATTATAGCTTTCCATTGGTGAAAGAATTTTTGAAATCGGTCCAGCCATTTTGAAGATTACCGATACTATAGCTACGATATTATAGCTTTCCATTGGTGAAAGAATTTTTGAAATCGGTCCAGCCATTTTGAAGATTACCCGCAACGAACAGACAGACTGACAGTCAGACAAAAATTTTTTAATTGCTATTTTAGGGATAGGTGTCGTGCAAATAACCGTGTGAGCATGAAAAAAGCCTATTATTTTGACATTACAAACAGACACTCCAATTTTATTTATTGGTATAGAAGAATAATAATTAGGATATTGGTCTCTCCATCTCTGTTATAAAAATAGTAGTAATAGTAGTAGCCCACTAATAATCTAAAAGCGATATTTGATTGTAAAGAAATGCAAACTCTAATCAGAAATCAATGGAAATCAGCCTATCAAAGATTTTGCAAGACGGAAAATACTGTGTAATTATTACTGAGCTCTCGGCTCGAGGAAGGCAACCGTAACTACTTTACGAAGGGACAGACATTATTTTTTCCATAGACTATCAAGGATATTTTTGCGTGGAAATGTCTATATTACTCCGCCCATAACAACAAATTACACCCGACTAGTTCGAATATACAGAATAATGTTTGACAAGTCATAGCAACAACATATTGTTAATCGTAAATATCGTATACTTTCTCGTTCTTGTTGTATACGAACATTGGTTGTTGTTGCTACTTTCGTTTTTTTAAATGAGATTCGGGCATAATATTGACATGGTATATAGGTATAATATACCTTAAATTTTATTTAGGTAGGTTTAAGTTAAGTAGACTTATATGGTACACACATTGTCAACAGTTGTCTGTCTGCAGCTGCGGGTTGGTCCCTCCGGAGCACTACCACACTCGCAGAAAATCGATATCTAAGTAGTAGCAATTTATTACTGCACTAGCAATCCGCCCTCGCTTCGCTTCGGTTATAGGTTATAGTCGTTTCACCCGCGTAGTTCCCGTTCCCGTGGGAATACCGGGATAAAATATAGCCTAGTTTACGGCCTGATATTATAGCTTTCCATTGGTAAAAGAATTTTTGAAATCGATCCAGCCGTTTTGAAGATTACCCGGAACAAACAGACAGACAGACAAAAATTTTTTAATTGCTATTTTAGGCATAGGTGTCGTGCAAATAACCGTGTGAGCATGAAAAAAGCCTATTATTTTGACATTACAAACAGACACTCCAATTTTATTTATTGGTATAGAAGATTTCGGTGACCGAAAGAGCCGAAAGCCTGACTTTCTGAGGGTGTTTGCGTGTGGTACGATTTGGTGATGCCTTTAGTATAACCGAACCTCATTGTACGCATACACTCCCATCACTTTTTTCATGGTAAGCACCGGTCTAGCAAAGGTTCAATGAGCAGCACTTACTGTCAGGTGTGCTGTTTGCTCGTTTGCCGTCAACGGCGATAAAAAAAAAAAAAAACATTGACAGTAAATAAATATTAAAGTTGTGCCATCTTTACCTACCCATTAAAGGTTTTTTTGAAAATGACTTTACAGTGCAGTCAAGTCAGTTATGCATTTCTCATTAAACAGGCTTCTGGAGACTAAGTCAAGCGACTTAGTCGCGCCAATAAACAATTCCGAGACGCAGGATTCCAGATAAGTTTCGAATGCATTCCAGATAAGTTTGAAGGCATGCGTTTGACTTGATCTAACTAATAACTCGTGTAGGAATTTATCAATCTAACCCACATTTGTTTGTTAAATTTCTAGTCTAGATTGATATCTATTCTGTAAAATCGAGAACTGTTAATTCTGCTTATCAATTAAATACCCAAATGAAAAAAAGGTGTAGGTATGCATGTAAGAAGTTATACATACCTCTTTGGCGTAACAAGAAAAATCTTTCTAAAACTTTTTCCTTCGCGTTATCCTACAGTTGTAGAAAAAATTACACTAACAATAGAAAAGAAAGGTAGGTATTTAATACGTTGAAAGTTATTACACATTATCTAGTTGACATTTGCGATGACGCGCGCGCGCATCGTAAAAAATGTTGTCTAGCTAAATTCAGGGTGTTGGTTCTCGTGACACCTAGTAGCACCTTTTTTTAACTCTAACGTGCTAAAAGTAGTATAAGTAGTATAACTTCAAAAATTCTAAATTTCAGCTAGTTATATTATTTTGGGATTAAGAAAATTATTATTCATTCGTGGCAGTTTCATTATTTTCGAATTTAATAATATCACAGGATATTTGTTCATAATATGTTAAGGTCGCTGAACATTATTGCAAAACTGTACCAACATACAAATGTTGCAACCGTTCCACTGATACCGGAATATCAGATTATTCTTAGCTAGATAACTATCATTGTCATTTATAGGGTTGTCATAACAGAAAACATTTTAAAAAATTATCTTAAAATCATAGGTATAATTTTAGGCGATTTTGATAGTTTTTGATGTTTCAGCGAAAGAAAACCCGAAATAAATCTGAATACCTATCTAATTTGGCATAGTAGGTCAATTTCCCTCTCATATGGAGGCTCGTTATCGTGGCGACGGAGTAAGAATACAATTCACCACCCCCTTTTTTCCTCTGGGTTTCGTAAAAGACGACTAAGGGTTATAATATGCATATAACAAATTTTATGTTAGCAAAGGAAATCAGCTAGAGAAGGAAAACTCGAAGTAAAATCCTATACTGACACGTCTGACCAGCGTGGTATAGTAGGTCAAATTCCCTCCCATTGTGGAGGAGGCTCGAGCCCAATAATAGGACGTATATAAGCTGAGACGATGATGATGATTTCAAAATGTTTGTAGTAGTGGATTAACAATGCCATGTGCTACCGCCCCTTGATTTCCCGTGAAAAGAAAAACCTGTTTGAGACATCATCAACTAAATATACAGTGTAACAATCTCTTGGAAAACTTATAACAAAAAACTTGAGAGGTGTCAAGGGACACCTGGATGTAACGAAGTTTTATTAAAAAAGAAATTGAGAGGTGTTATTATTTAATATTAGTGGATTAAATAAAATAATAAACAATTTTATTAAAAGAATTTTATAAAAAATGAATTAAATTATTTATTTATTAATATTAATATTAATAATTTATTATTTTATTAATTTATTAATATAAATCTCAAAAATCAATATAATTAAATTACATTATTAACACGCGCACGCCGCACGGCTTACAACTATAGCAAAAAGTGTCGTTACAACTTTTGGTCTTAATTTTTCCGTCTAGCCCACTTTCGCAACGCGCGATAAGGAACTTCGTTTCAAAACTTATAACTGCAATTGTTGACCCACCTGCCACGTACAATTATGACATTCTTCCTTTTGGAGAGACCTATATCCAACAGTAGACATTGATAGGCTGTTGGAATGAATGGATGGCTTTTAAGACCACGAGACTATATTATCGTCTCAATGGCAAATCTTTAATGGTGTACGTACAGCACAAACTGCTACTACCCTGACAGATAGCATATAAAGTTTATTAATAATAATTTTTGACTTATTAATAATTATTTATACTGAACTAGCTGACCCAACAGACGTTGTTCTGTTCAAATCTAAAAAAAATGGTAAAAGGAATTCTGCTTAAACTCGATCGTCGCAACGCTACCTACCGAGTCCAATTGTGAATTTAAGCATTCTCGAATCCCCTTAAACACACACAAAAAATTACATCAACATCTGTCCAGCCGCTTAGGAGGGGAGTTAGGCTATAATTGCCACTCTCGGCGTATGGTTTGGCGATCGAAGTTGCTGTTATAAGTTGCCCGGAGAATACTACTGCCCGTTATCCCGGTGATCCCTGAGCCAGTTTTTACGACTACCACGAGAAATTAAAAAGTGGAAACGTATTCTTAATTTTTCGCCTTCTTAATCTATTACTAAAATACTAAAAATATTCTTTAAATACAGAGAACGCTTCAAGTGGACCTCTTACAAGATAATTAACCAACCTTAATAAAATACCGGAATTACCTCAATTTAATGGTGAATTAAGTAAATTAATATACGGCTACTAAATTGTGTATTGAAAATAATAAATTTAATAGTACGGCAACAAATTTAATTGTGTTGGCCAATGTTAAAAGAAAAATAAGACATAAATAGATGGAGTACATTTTCCGTCCTTAACTACACCTATACGACGAAAATAAACCCTTGGTTTATTTTTTTCCTATAACACATGTACAACAAGCTCAAGCTCGGCTCAATAGCTGAGCTATAAGATTCAATGTAGCATTGGCTTTTTACATCATTAAGCTTAATTGCTACAAATCTAAATCTATATAAATAAATAAAATTGAAGTGTCTGTTTATAATGTCAAAATAGTGGGCTTTTTTCATGCTCACGCGGTTATTTGTGCGACACGGTCCGTCCGGGGTGGTACCACACTCTCGCAGAAAATCGACGTCTCAGTAGTAGCAATTTGTTACTGCGCTTCGTTCGGTGAGCGAGAGAGCCGGAAACCCAATTTTCTGAGGGTGTTTGCGTGTAGTTGGTTTTGGTGATGCTTTTAGCTACACCGAACCTGATTGCACGCATTCACACTCCCTTCACTTTCTTCACGGTAGGCAGCGGTCTAGAAGAGGTCCATGAGCGGCAGCAACACATACCATCAGATGTACTGTTTGCTCGTTTGCCACCAAAAAAGAACACGAAAATATCTCACTAGATCCCTTAAATAAGACGTCCACAGGGGTGAAAATTACTAAATAGAGAGCAAAGGGTAGCCAGTCTTATTCTCCATCTGTCATCATGATGAATAAATATCAAGCACAATAGCTATATCAGCTATTCATAAATAACACAATTTTAAAATAGATCATATTGTATGGGAACGCTCTAGATTGGCAACCCTGTAGGACAAAGAATTACCAGTACGAGCATGCATTGTACCAGGGCGCGAGATTGGAGCGTGCGGTTTGCATCCGGGCTCACACAATAGCCGTTTCGATTAGTATCGCGATGCGATCTGTGAATAACACAACGACGCGTCACAACACATCCTGGGAACGAAATGGGACTAACCTGACCAATGAACTCGAATTTATAATATAAATTTACAAACTCTTATAATGGATACAGTTCTCAATCATATTAAAATATTTTCATGATCATTATATATTAACATTTGACTTTTTTATCTAAATATAAAGAACAACATACTATGACTTCCTTCGAAATAACATAACATATAGATTCAGGTATCGCAGGTCGTAATGATTTGTACTCTATAGAAAGCTATCAAATTTATGTCACACTTCTTAATAAATATAAGGCAATCAATTTTTAAAAAGCTATTTCTCAAAGAAAGCTGTCAATTCTAAGAAAATAATTTAAATTTTACTAAGAATATCTCTATCTCGGCATGCAATAAGCCGATGTCGTACTCAATAAAACTCATTTATACTTGTCAATAAAATAATATCTTAAAATTACGAACAGAATGGAATAGCCGTTCTCTTCGTAAAATGCAATCACTGTTTATATTTATTTAGGGAAGAATGTGCCAAATCGTTCTGGGAAATTGTTATTTTTACTGAGTAAATGCTACGAGTACAGCAAATTTGAACATCAATTGTACCCTATTATAGACCAAGAGCCAAAGCAAGAAAGGAAATTTCTTCTACAAATTTGGTTATTACAATTTTTAATGTAGCATCCATTAGCTATATATTGATAAAAGTTTGGAGCCCTATAAATGACAACGTATACACTATACAAAAAATGTTTTCAGTAAAAGTAATAGAAAATGTAATTATCTACGAAAATTATGTGTACTATTTTATCGTACGATATACAGCAAAAGAAATATTTAATGAACCACGTTTTCCGTGATAGCGGCTGAAGCCCGCATCCTCGCGTCCCGCCAAGTTGGTTTTACATTTAAGGGGCAGCCTTGAACTTTTTCCGAAAAGAAAAGCACATCTGTAGAAAATTGTAGAAAAATGTTACCACGTTATTAGCCTAGTTATAAAAATATTGTCAACACAGACTTATTCACCGCAATCATAGAAGTTTTCATCTACCAGAAGTCACATTCGTTTAGAAAATTTCTAGTGTTAATATTTTGCGTGAGGAAAGACCGACGTCCTCTCCGAGGGGGGGGGGGGTGCGTCGGTCGCGACGAGAGGGTACCCCAAGTCCCCTACTTGGGGTATTCCGTCGGGCCGACCACTGATGACAAGTAACTCTGTTCCGGTGGTCGGCCCAACGACGAAGGCGACATGATGTTCGGGTGAGTTGCGGGTGTGCGTGCTTACGCCCTTCTGTCGCCCCGGACGGAGTGGTGCGAGGAGCGCACCGACCACAGCCCACTCCCAAAAAAAAAAGTGTTAAGTTAATATTTTGCTATCTAGTGAAGTGAAAATATCTATAGGCAGGTTTGGATTTTCTTCCGACTGGTGCAGGTCTTGACGGTTGCTTCGCCAAGTACCTGGTACGGGGGAAACCACCGTCCTTCCACCACTGCGATTGCGACGAAGACTAAGCGCAGCACACGCTCGAAATGTGTACCGCGTGGGCACAGCAGCACCGTGAACTCGTCGCAATTATCGGTGCCGACCATCACTAGGGAGATGCTCGGTAGCGTCAGGAAACGGGACGAACTGAGACTACGCGAGGAACTCCTCTACGGCGACACGATCGACCGCCGGCGATTTGGGCGGCGCAGACGCAGATACCTGATGGCGCCCTAGCCGAGGCCGCACGTAAATTGCGCGCGGCCCTATTATCTACCGCATTCCCTCCCCACCACCATTAGGCCGAACACTGGTATCGTTTCCTTGATATCCGTGGCCGGCTCGGCGGGTTACCCTTTCAGGCATCGTCCCATTCAGCGACGCATCAGCAACAAGCCAATGTTGCCGGGGCATCGCCTTCACGCAGTCGGCCTCTCTGCAGGTGGCGGACTAGTTCCTGGTCGGTCCACCCGCGGCCTTGGCTATGGCGGCATCAGGCACAGGTAGCGCGAAGTTAAAAATCAAATACGAAAGCGATAAAATCCGAAAAATAGTTTTACTGTTTCATACGGTACATTTTCTTTTTATTCGCTCCCGAGGGGTTAATTGCACTGACCTATGCTCGTCGGCGCTTCCATGTTGTGTGTTTAGACAATAAATAAAACCTAAACAAATGTAAAGAATCATGTGTTATGAAAACAGCAACAATTTAAATACAACAGAACACTTTGTATTGAAACTAAACAAACATATAGGATGTGAATCAGTAGATAATATAACAATTAGTGGTAAGAGTAAAAACTATTTTTTTTTTCGCAGGCTTTAGTGTGGGCATTCGGGGATTGAATGTCAATAGACGAGCTCTCTGGCACCCCGTAAAAGCGCGGAAGGGACTGCTGTGGTTTTAGTGGGTATACCGGCAGCATAGGCAGCCGGCGAGTCCCACACTCCCCCCCGTCTGTTACGGGCGGGGGTAGTGCGTAAACAGCATTTCCACAGCGTCAAAAAAAAATAAAATAAAAAAAGGCTTTAGTGTGGGCATACCTCGCCCATATTGTTCGAGGCGATAGATGGCGGCGTGCAGACCCCGAACTTAACGTATTACCTTCCCATCGTTATTTAGATAAACTTTTACTTTATAAGCACTGTTGGTAGGATTCGTAGAATTCAAATTAGCTATTTACTTTGCTAACCCTAAGTTTAACCCGCGACTGTGCTTACGTAGAAGGTAAAAATATTTTTAAGTAATACGATTCTGTCACACATGATTTTTGCGAAACCTTAACCGTTTACGCAGTACACGCAGCGGAAGCTCTCAAAAGGAAAATAAAACGATTTTCAATGATTCTTCATTGGTGCTACGCTCCAATTAGTCTTAGCGTGATGGTATATAACTTATAGGCTTTCTCGATAAATGGCCCATCTAACCCTGAAAGAATTTTTCAAATCGGACCAGTAGTCCAGATTGGCGTGTTCAAAAAAACTATTCAGCTTTATACATATATTGGTATAGATTTTCCGTGTGGTGACGGCATAAGAATACATTCACCACCCCGGCTCTTGCCCAAGACTAGCCGTCTTAGGACTATAATATACATATAAAATCTATGCAATAGAAAAAAACCTCTAAATAATACCCTATTCCATCTGAACTGCTTTGTATAGTTCTAGGGTCGAGGGACTGAGGGACCACTCTCAGTCAATTTTTGTGATTTCCAGAGAAAGTAAGGGGTAGTGATGCATGGTATTCATAATACGTGAACACAATTTGTATTTATACTCAGTCACCACAGGGTTATTAACATTATTTATATAAATATCTAGATACTTTAGAACAAATTTATAATAGTATTTTAATTGTAATTAATAATAACTGACAAAAGAGACGTTTGCAAAAATGACGCACGCCATAATAGTTTTGTTAATAAAACTAATTTGTTAGCATTCAGAGTTCATCGTCCTACATTATACCTACGAGCAATTTTTTTGGAAACGTTGAATTCATTTTTGTCTGCCTCGAAAACATGACGTAATTACTAAAGCAAAATTAACGGTATTTAAATATAGTTTAATCGTATACTTCACAAACAATGATTATAACAATATTATGTCATGCTACTCTTTTGTTATTGCCAATAGAATTAGGCCGGAATCTTATTCTTACTCATTGTCAGATCAAAAATATATTTTAAAATTAGACCCAATATGTGTGGTGTATAGCTTGATATAAGCAATATACGAAATTCAACATTATCATCAGCATTTCACCTCATATACGCCCCACTGCTGGGCTCGAGGCTCCTCCACAATAGGAGAGAAATTAATCTTACTGTACCATATTGGTCAGACAGGTTGGTAGGGTTTTATTTCGATTTTTCCTTCTCTTGCATAGATTTTATAATGCCTATTTATAACCGTCTTTTACGACATCCACGGACAAGTTAGAGAGTGGTGAATTATATTCTTATTCTGTCACCACACGGACTACTGAATGGAAATGACCAGGAACTGAGTATTGATTGTGAGTTTAAGGGCTCTAAACTTAGGTCCATTAAGGCGAAATTACTTATATTCATAAGGAAATTCACAGTAACAACGGAATTAGAAATTGTGTCCGGTAAATCAAAACAGCCTTACTTGATATTAGGAACTCAAAATTAAATGATGAAATAATAATTAATATTACGTGGCTCTTAAAGGTTATGTACATATAATACTCGTTCGTTGTAATTTTGCGTACAACCTCGAAGACCAATGTCCAGAACTAAGCTTTATAAAAGGTGAATAAATTATTTTACACAATTTCTACTTTCAAAGCGATAATGATAGTTAAGGATTAGGAGACGATTATTTCAAATTATTTATAAGTAATAATTGGTATTAATTCCGTGTGGTGACGGAGTAAGAATATAATTCACCAGTCCTTATCTTGCCCGTGGATGTCGTAAAAGCCGACTATGGCATATAATATGCACATAACATCTGCGTAAGACAAGGAAAACTCAAAATGAAACCTTATACCAACATGCCTGATCAGTAGGTATGGTATAGTAGATCAAATTCCCTACCATTGTTGAGGAGGCCCGAGCCCAACAGTGGGACATATGTGGGCTGCGGTGATGATGATGATTAATTGGCACCGACGGGTTAACGTGGTCTCTGAGGCATGGATTTTATATGCCAGTTATTAGGATGCTTACCAATGAAAGTTTCCTCTTGCTCTTCGCTATTAAAACTAGCGACCATTAGTTCGGAATATTTCCATCAAGGTCTCATCATCTTATAATCCATAGTTTAAAAAAAAAGGTCCATAATACGTGTATATCATATCCGTATGGTGACGGAGTAAGAATACAATTCACCACCCCCTCTCTTTCCCGTGAGTAGGTATCTTAAAAGGCGACTAAGGGATATTTTGTGAATATAACAACTGCAAGAGCAGGAAAACTCAAACTCAAACCAATCTGCTTGACCAACGTGGTATAGTAGGTCAATTTTTCTCTGAATATGGAGGAGGATCGAACACAGAAGTGGGATATATATGACCTGTGATGAAGTGTATATAAAAAACACTGGTAATAAACTAGCAGACATGTGTGCCATAAGGTTCGACGTAATATTCTCTGCGTAGCAGTTTTGTTCTCCTCAATAATAGTTGTTTAAAACTACAATAATATACGTACGAATATAGAATATTAAACAATTAAATTTCATGTTCATTGAGCAATAAAGATGACATACAAAATGAAGATAATAATAGCACTTCATTGCATAGTCTAGAATTTAATTGAAATAAGCGATCAGGGGCCTATTTGGCAAAGCATCAAGCGTGCACACACATTCCAACGCGTACTCTCTGTTCATATACAAGCATATTTTATTGTCGCAAAATCTTTATAAAGGACAATTTAAGGCGAAATCTGTGCACGAATATATAAAGAGTTAAACGAAAGATTTATTCGCCAACATTTTTATTTTACGGCAACAGGGTTTTCGGCGCTTTAAAGGCTTACATTTCAACGTTTCTATAAAAGAGTATATGAACATTTACCGATTCGGCTTTAGTTCATGCTCGTTCATAAAGCCTAAATCGATAACACTCTAAGGAATTATGTAGTTATACATATTCGCCTTTGTACGAAATTATTACGTGCGCCTCTAAATCTTATTAAAATATGTTTTGGTACGTTAAAGGAATAGTGATATTTTATATTTAAACCAAGGTATAATAAAAATGTTTCCGTATACGTATTGTTTCTTGTTGTAAAGGACTAAGAATACTATTCCGCACCACCCCTATCTTAGCCGTGAGTGTCGTAAAAGATGCTTAAGGAATATAATAAGTATATTACATCTACAATAGAGAAGGAAAACTCGAAATAAAACTATCACCAACAAACCAACGTGGTACAGTAGGTCAACAATTTCCTTTGTACCTATCAACAATCATATTTTGCCACTTAACTTTTATCTCCACATAATTTAGGGAGCATACCCATTCTACGTGACCGATTTAGAGGGAGGAAAACTGTCTTGAAACATATCAGGCTGGGTCAAAGTTAGATCTTTTCCGCATACAGATCGTCACCGAAGAGGAGAGGGTTCATCCCAACTTATAGGGCAATTAACCTACTATAACCCGCTAGTCGGATATAGTGGTATAGGGTTTCATTTCAAGTTTTATAACCCTTTCATATATGTAATATACATATTATATCCCTTAATGGTCTTTTACGACATCCATGGGCAACATGAGAACTGGTAAATTGTATTATTACTCGGTCACCACACGGAAAAGAGGGAACTCCGAGGGAAGGCATGTATTCTGGGAGGGATCTCTCTCCACTCTCTCTTCAGAAAGGTGTGAGACAGGGAGACGTCATCTCTCTGAAACTGTTCACTACTGGGCTAGGAGATGTCTTAAAGCTATTAGACTTGACTGGATTCGTCAGATGAATACATCATTCACCATCGATTTGCAGACGATACGACGTAGTCATGGCAGGATCCGTGGAAGACCAGCTCAATGAGCTTAATACGGTTGCTTTACTAGTAAATTTGGGATTGAACATGAGCAAGATGAAACTCATATCTAATATTATGTTAAGTTATAAGAGGCGAGCGTAATGGCTGAGAATTTCTTAACATACATCCGAACAAAGAACAGTGCCGTCAATATCACATGTTTATGCCAGAACAAGGAAGCAAGCATTGAAAATGCGCCATCGCATTAAGTCATTTCATGCATGACAATAAACTTAGCGTTTTTGTTCTATTTTCATAAAATGCAAAAAAAAATGAACATTTTTATTAGGTCAACCCACATTACCCTATTGATGTCAACCGCAACCTTCATGGTTGGCTTTTAACTTTCCGTCCTGACCCTTTTTTCCGTTGAGGTTATCGAGGCCATGATATAACTTACCGGTAGTTATAGAATCTCTAATACAACATATTTAATATCAACGTATACAATGATTATAAATATATATATATATATATATATATATATATTTTACGGATTTAATCGCGTTTGTATTTATAGATTAAAAGACAATACCCTACATTAAGAAATAATCCTTGTATTGCGGGGAGCTTTACAAGCAACTAACAGACACAAATTACATCCAGACTCAGAACGACAATTTGTGGATTACACGGTATTGTTTCTACGCAGGACACGTGGGATTCGAACCCATTGGCACTGTAGGTTGGTTATCTTAACCACTTAATTCCCGATGTCTCAAACATTTACTGCCCGTAACCATTTACGGTAAACAATTTTCCAAATGTTGAGCAATCAAAAATCAAATGCAAACGCAATAAAATGCGTAAAAATAATTTTATTTATGTGTAATACTCGCGTAAACGTCAGAAATTATTATGATTATGGTTAAAAGTTATATGCCCACGAGCAAGATAGGTGGTGAATTGTATTCTTGTCATCATACCGTCACCCCATAGAAAATATCTTTAGTGTAAGTTCCGCCAATTTAACTACAGTAGTCGGTACCAACCTGATTAAATTTAAACGTGCTTATGGGCAATAAACAACTGTTATTTGTGGAACAGCAAATCGCGCCTAAGCTCCTTCGTAAAGTTTACGGCAACCATATAAGTTGTAAATTTACCGTAGCACTATTAAAATCTATTCTCGTACGATGTCTTGGGTAGATTTCTACTGATCGTTAATATTACTTGAAGATCTCACGTTATTTTCGAAATGGGTTTTCTCCAGATTTTAAAACTCGATATAAAACCGTACTCCGACACGTCTGACCAGCGTGGAATAGTAGGTCAATTACTTTCCCATTATGAAGGAGGACTCAGCTCAACAGTGGGATTTATATAGGCTGAGAAGAAGAAGATCAAGATAATATAACAAAGATAAATTCTAAGATAGAATCGGTCAGGAAATCCTGTACTAAACAGCAAAAATCTGATACAATTCTTACTAATATTATAAATGCGAAAGTATGTTTATTTGTTACGCTTTCACGCTTAAACCACTGAACCGATTTCAAATATTCTTTTACCAATGGAAAGTTATAATATCAGAGAGTAACATATATTTTATCCCGGTATTCCTACGGGAACGGGAACTACGCTGATAAGATGACTGAAACCGAAGCGAAGGGGTTGCTAGTACAAAAGAAATCATCATATAAGATTTATCACAGATTGTTTTTTTTAACACTTTAATAAATATTTTCCATTTCAATTCATCTATACCAATAAATAAAAAATTGGGGTGCGAGGCCGGGGCACCTCCACGTGGTGCACCCTGGAAACGTCCATTTGGACGGCCAAGATTCCGGCGGGAGGGGGGGTCTCCGCGTGCCGACTCTGAAGGCAGAGCGCACGGCGGATTTGGCCCGGGGCCAATGGGGCGGATGTGTCTCATGGCACTCCGTCGCCAGGGACGGTTGCGTCACGGCCCGGGGGCGTGACGGGTCGGTCGCTCGCGAGCGGTCAGACCCGGAAGGCCCAAACCGTAATCCTGAGTAGGGGGGTCAGGACCGGGGGTCTTCGGACCGCGGGGAAGAAAACCCCTATAAAAAATTACCCCAAATCTTAAGTTTGGCCACTCGGCGAGGAGATGTATGGCTGGTGGGTTAAACAGCGCGCGCGAAAAAAAAAAGCGTCCAGCCGCTAGAGTGGTAGTCAAGGCAAGAAAGACTTAAAAATGATCCAAATATGGCAGAGGTTCAAAACGACGTACCTACTCCAGAGGGTCCCGGCCACGCCGGGGAATCCCTCACTGTGCTGGTTTCTGAGCGCGAGAGGCGCACAGTCACCAGCACAGTCAGTCCCCAGTCGTATGGGAGGGGGACAACACCTGCTATGTCTGCCGAGAGCCCGGCACAAGATCAGGAGGCTCACCGGGGGGAGGGGATTGATGTTGATGTGAAGGAGCAGAAAGAGGTGGAGAAGAGGAAGAAGGGGAAGAGGAAGCAGAAGCGTACCGCCCAGGCGCGAGCCCGCATCGAGACCGCAAGGTGGAAGGCGTGGCGGGAGCAGCAGAAGGCGGCCGGTATGGCTACGTGCGACGAGGGTGGCAGCACTGCTGCTGCAGGGCCGTCGCAGAACGGGGGTGGCGTTGCTGGCCAGCCATCGGAGGAGGAGACTGGGTCGACCACAGAGCTGTCGCTAGACGAGAGCGTCAGCTTCGACTGCAGCAGCGGACCCGAGGACGAGGGCGGCATTGCCGCAGAGCCGTCGCAGGATGAGGGCGGCAATGCCGCAAGGCCATCCGAAGGTCTGGAGTCGGACACGGCTTCAGAGATGGTCCTAACGGACGTGGGCGGAAGTGCCGCAGAGCCATCCGCCGATGAAGACGGCGCTGAATGGACGCAGGTCGGCCGGAGTAGGGACGAGGGCGGTGGATGCGCCACAGGTCCGTCCAGTAGGAGTAGGGGGACGATAGGCAGGCCGTCACTTGAGGGTGTAGGTAGGCCGTCGTCGAGGAGGAAGAAGAGGAAGGCTGCCGAGGAGGAGACCATCGCCACCACGGTAGATATGAAGGAGAGGGAGGAGGCCCTCCCCCCGAGCGTCCGGAAGCGCCCCTTCAAGGGGAGCAGCTCGAACACCGACTCGGAGGGGAGCACCACCATGCCTCCTCCCAAGGTCCCGACCATGCCCCGTGGGCGCAGAGGTCGTGGATCGGCGAGGCCGGGGACTCCGGTTCTGGCAGGCCACAGTGGCGAGGTGGCGGCCCTACGGGCCGCGAATGCCCGCCTCAGTGAGGAGGTCTCCGGCTTGCGGGAACGCAACCGCAAGCTAGAGACGGAGTTGGAGGCGGTGCGGAGAGAGAACCGCGGGTTGGCTAAAGACATGGCTGACCTACGGTCTCAATTCGAGCGCCTGGTGCCAGCTGCGTCGCCGGCGCCGGCCCCACCGTCGAAGCGGGCCGCGCCAGTGAGGGCGGGCCCGTCGTCTGCGCCCGTGGCGCCGGCTGCGCCCGTCGCGGCTGCTGCGCCGGCTGCGCCCGTCGTGGCTTCTACGCTGCCTCCCTTCGTCGTGGTCCCTCCGCCGGCTCGTGGCCGCGGGAGACCTCGGAAGGGGGAGGAGCCGCCGCCCGACGAGGTGCATGGCGTGTCGGAGTCGGCGATACGCGTCATCCTAGCCCGAGCAGGGCTAATGATGGATGCGCGTATCGAGGCCGTAGCGGCCAGGCGCCCGCCTGAGCCGCCCCTCCGACCGCCGCTCGCCGCGGACAAGACGAGGCGGCCGCAAGCGTCGGCTCCCACCCCGCTGCCCTGTCAGGGTGGCCGCGTGGTGAGCTACGCTGCGGCCGCGGCGGGATCCAAAGGGGCCAAGAAGGCCGGCAAGGCGCCGGCTCCCGCCAAGGCCGGGCCGTGGCCGGGGCCAGCGATTGGACCGCAGGCACCGGCCGGCGAACCCGCGACTGCGCCTGCTGCGCTCAGCGCTGCTGCCAGGCTCGAACAGGGCTGGCAGGTGGCTGAGCGTAGCAGGAAGGCACGCGGCCAAAAGCGGAGAGCGGCGGCCAAGAGTGCCGCTGTGGCCGCCGCTCCCCAGGCGGGAGCTGGCGGAAAGGGGAAAAGGTCGCGTAGGGGCCTCAAGTCGCCGAAGACGGCTACGGTGGTAATCACCGTACTGCCTGAGGCGGCTGAGAGGGGCCTGAACTATGAGGCCGTCCTAAGACGCGCCCGGCGGGACCTGGACGTCTCCGACATCGGGGGCGTCGAGGCGAGGACCCGCAAGGCCCAGACAGGGGCTCGAATACTCGAGTTCCCTGGGGCCGAGGGCGCGAAGACGGTCGATAGTTTGGCCACGATGCTGAGGGGGCTGTTCGGGCCGGAGGATGGAGTCCGAATCGCCAGGCCCGTCAAGTGCGCAGATATGCGCCTCACGGGTCTGGACGACTCCGTGGCGGTGGAGGACATCCGGGAGGCCATTATGGCGCGTACCGGGTGTGCCTCGGACACCGTCCGGATTGGCACCATCCGCCCTAGTCCGGGCGGCGTCGGTGCTGTCTGGGTGCAGTGCCCAGTGGAGTCGGTCAAGCAATTGGCCGACTCAGGCAGGCTCCTCGTGGGCTGGAGTTCGGCGCGGGTAACCGTGCTGGAGCCCCGGCCTGCGAGGTGTTATAAATGCATGGCGATCGGGCATACCCGACCGACATGCAGAAACTGCTTTGACTGCAGCGGGCTATGTTTCCGTTGCGGTCAGGCTGGACACCAGGCGGCATCGTGCTCTGCGGTGCCCCACTGCCCCGCGTGTGCGGCGGGCAATAGGCCTGCCAAACACCGCATGGGCTCTGGGGACTGCAGACCCCCGGCATCGGCCCCAAAGGGGCGGGCCCATCAACCGGGCCAGCCCCCGCTCCGAGCGCGGCCCGATCACCCGTTAGCGCGGAGGAGGTGACGATGGATACGGACCGTTAATGGACCCCGTATCCATTCGTCTCCTCCAGGCCAATCTCAACCACTCCGCCGGTGCGCAGGACGTGTTCCTGCAAGCCATGGCGGAGTGGTTGATAGGAGTAGCCGTAGTCGCGGAGCCGTACGTGGTGCCCGACCGGATTAACTGGTAGGGTAGCACCGATGGCACCGTGGCAATCGTCGCCTCCACGTCGTGGCCTTCGTCGTCTCTGACCCTTAGGGACAGGGGCGTCGGATACGTCGCGGCGGACTGGGGGGAGATTACGCTCTTCGGAGTTTATCACTCCCCTAACTGGAGTGTGACCGATTTCGAGGCCTTCCTCACCATCATGGAGGCCTCGTTACGGCGACTAGCATCGCGCCAGGTCTTCGTCCTGGGGGACTTTAACGCCGGCGATCGAGGAGTGGGCGGCGGCACTGGGCCTCTGTTTGCTGAACAGGGGCTCGATGCATACGTGCGTGCGACAACGGGGCGGGTCGATAGTGGAGCTTTCGTTCGCTAGCCCCGAGGTCACCGCACGCGTGGGGAGCTGGCGCGTCGTGGAGGAGGTGGAGACCTTGTCGGACCACCGGTATATCCGGATGGAGGTCTCCCCTGCAATCCCGACGCCCAGCAAGGGTCACGGGGCGGATGGGCGTCCTGCGTTCCCGCGATGGGCTGTGGGTCGCTTAGACCGGGACCAGCTGGCGGAGACAGCCATCGTATACTCGTGGCTGTCCTCTGCCCACCAGTCGGACGGGGTGGACGCCGAGGCTGGCCGCATCCGCAGTGCGTTGACGCAGATCTGTGATGCGGCCATGCCCCGGGTACGGCGTCTGCCCCCGAGGAGGGAGGTCCACTGGTGGTCCCGGGAGCTGGCGGATCTCCGGGCCGCGTGTATCCATGCCCGGAGGGCCTACACCCGCAGCCGGCGGCGCCATCGCGATGCGGAGCGGGTGGCCGTGCTTTACGAGGGCTATCGCAATGCGCGGTCGGCCTTCAGGCTGGCCGTCCGCTCCGCAAAGGACATCAGTCGGCAGGAGATGCTGGACGGTCTCGACCGTGACCCTTGGGGACGCCCCTATCGCGCGGTGCTGAATAGGCTACGCGCGCGGGGCCCTCCCCTCACCGAGACTCTCCAGCCCGGTCTTCTCACCCGGGTCATCGAGGACCTGTTCCCGCGGCGGGCGGAACATACGGCCCCGGTCATGGCTCCGCCAGACACTGACCGGGAGGCCGACGACAACAGTGTTCCGCCCATCACGGAACCCGAGATGGGGGTGGCGGCGACGCGCATGCGCGCAAAGTCTACCGCCCCCGGGCCCGACGGTGTTCCTAACCGTGTGCTGGCCCTGGTCCTCGAACACCTGGGACTCCGCCGCAGGGGGCTGTTCGACGCGTGTTTAGCGTCCGGACGGTTCCCTGGGTGCTGGAAGGAGGGAAGGCTGGTGCTCCTGCCGAAGCCGGGACGGTCTCCGGAGTCGCCTTCGGCCTACAGGCCTATCGTGCTGCTCGATGACACGGGCAAGCTACTGGAGAGGGTGGTTGCTGCCCGCATCGAGCGGCACCTCGTCGGCACGGGGCCCGATCTGTCGGACGCCCAGTTTGGGTTTAGGAGGGGTCGTTCGACGATCGCGGCTCTGTTGCGTGTGAGGGCCGTGGCGACTGAGGCCGTCACCGGCGGGGGAGTGCTGTTGGTGGTGTCCCTAGACATCGCCAACGCATTCAATAGTCTGCCATTCAGCTGCATCAGGGAGGCGCTCCGGTATCACGGGGTGCCAGTTTACCTGAGGCGGCTAGTGGCAGACTATTTGGAGGGGCGCAGCGTCCTCTGCACCGACCGAGCAGGGGACGTCGTGCGAACGCCCATGACGTGCGGTGTCCCGCAGGGGTCGGTCCTCGGACCCACCCTGTGGAACATCGGCTACGACTGGGCGTTGAGAGGGAGCCTCCCGCCCGGGCTGGGCGTGATTTGTTACGCCGACGACACGCTCGTCACAGCCCGCGGTGGGACGCTAGAAGAGGCGGTAAGCCTGGCGACCTCGGGTACCGAGGAGGTCGTCAGGCGGATGGAGGCGCTGCGGTTGAGGGTCGCCCTGGACAAGACGGAGGCCCTCTTGTTCCATGGGCGCACTATGAGCCCTCCCATCGGCGTCTCGATCACCGTCCACTCGGTCGACATCAGCATCCGGGCCCATATGAGGTACTTGGGCCTGGTGCTCGACGGGCGATGATGGTTCCGGGAGCATTTCCGCAGGCTCGCTCCACGACTCGTCGGCGCGGCGTCCGCCCTATCGTGGCTTATGCCGAACGTGGGCGGACCGAGCGCTGCGTGCCGACGGCTGTACGCGGTCATCCGGTCGATGGCCCTGTACGGCGCACCGGTGTGGGCGGGGTCCATGACCGTCCGACTTAGAGCCCTTCTGTGGCGAACACAGAGGGTCATGGCGGTCAGGGCCATCCGCGGATACCGCACGGTGGCGACGGAGGCAGCGTGCCTATTGGCCGGGACTCCCCTGTGGGACCTGGAGGCGGAGATGCTCGCCGGACTATATCGGCGGGTGACGGGGGTGCGAGCGGAGGACGGTGTGGTCTCGTTAAGGGATCTCACCGCCTGGCGCGTCGACGCCCGCCGAGACGTCATCGCCCGTTGGGCAGTCCGCCTCCAGAAGGTCTCGGTTCGGGGTGCGAACCGTGGAGGCCTTCCGGCCGGTGCTGATGCAGTGGTTGGAGAGGCGGCACGGAGTGCTCTCCTTCCGACTGGTGCAGGTTTTGACGGGGCATGGGTGCTTCGCCAAATACCTGCACAAGGTCGTTAGGAGGGAGAGTACACCGTCCTGCCACCACTGCGATTGCGACGAGGACACGGCGCGCCATACGCTCGAGGCCTGCGGGGCTTGGGCAGTGCAGCGCTGTGAACTCGTCGCAATCATCGGTACGGACCTGACGCTGCCGGCTATCGCTAGGGCGATGGTCGACAGCGTCGGGAATTGGGACGCGGTCGCAGCCTTCTGCGAGACGATGATCTCGTGGAAGGAGGCGGCGAATCGCCTGCGCGAGGAGCGCAGCCTCGATGAGGAGATCCGCCGCCGGCGACTGGGGCGGCGTAGGCGCAACTATCTGCGCCTCATGCCGCCCTAGCTGAGGCCGCGGGTGACGTGACCGGGGATTAGTCTGTCACCCGCCGAGAGGCCGACCGCGCGAGGAAAGACCGACGTCCTCCCCGAGGGGGGGACGTCGGTCGATGGGAGGGTACCCCAATAGGGGGTATTCTGTCGGGCCGACCACTGACGACAAGTTAACGCTGCTCCAGTGGTCGGCCCAACGACGAAGGCGACGTGGTTTTTGGGTGGGTCGCGGGAGTTGCGTGCTTAAGCCCCTCTGTCGCCCCGGACGGAGTGGTGCGGAGGCGCGCCGACCGCGACCCACCCACAATAAAAAAAAAACCAATAAATAAAATTGGAGTGTCTGTACGTAATGTCAAAATAATAGGCTTTTTTCATGCTCACACGATTATTTGCACTATACATATGCCTAAAATACACTTTATATTTTTTTTTGTCTGTCTGTCCGTCTGTCGGTTTGTTCCGGGTAATCTTCAAAACTATGGACTGATTTCAAAAATTCTATCACCAATGAAAAGCTATAATATCAGGGAGTAATCTAGGCTATATTTTATTCAGGCATTCCCCCGAGAACGGGTACTACGCAGGAAAGACGACTGAAGCCGAAGCGAAGCGAGGGCGGGTTGCTAGTTCAAAATATAAAGGAAAACAACCCACAATTACTTCAATGGGAAATAGCTGAATTATTAAATGTTATTTATATTAATAACAATTTAATACAAAAACACTGACCTTAAGTTACTTGATATTACATCAGCCAGCAACGTTATTAATTAGACTTATTATAAACCGGACAATAAAAATTGCGAATCAAAATATGTACTGCTAAATCCTTGTATTAAGGTCAATAAATATAAAATAACTGTTACCAACGACTACGTGAGCTCAATAATAAAAATACAACAAAAACATAGTATCATAAGTCACAGAAACTTCTTTCAGCCCATATATGGACGTCTGTTGGACTCGAGGCTCCTCCACAATAGAAGGAAAATCACGCTAGTCAGACGAATTGTCTTTAGGTTTTACTTCTTTTCATCATCATCATTTCAGCTGATATACGTGGCACTGATAAACTCGAGCTTCCTCCACAATAGGAGGGAAAATGACCTTACTATACCATGCTGGTCAGACAGGTTGGTATAGGGCATTGGTTTGAGTTTTCCTTCTCTTGCATAGTCGTTATATGCGCATGATATCCCTAAGTCATATTTTACGACATCCACGGGCAAGATAGGGAGTGGTGAATTCTTACCACACGGAAAGTCCTTCTTTTGCATCAATATTATCTGCATATTACACATATGTCTTAGTCGTTTTTTACACCATGATATAATTGTGAACCAATTTCTCATGGATGCCATTATTACAACTGGATCAAATAAAAAAAAAACCCACGAAAAGCACCAGCTTGCAAATTAAAAAAAATAGAATTGTCAAAATCGGTTCACTCATTCGAAAGTTCTGAGGTAACAAATATTGAAAAAAAATTCAGTCGAATTGTGGGCCTCCTCCTTTTTTTAAATCGATTAAAACCGGTATGGGTAAGGAATTGTCAATCTCATCCCTTACCCGTATTACTAATTAGTACTCTTAAATCTTCACTACACGCCGATCAACACAAAGGTATCGGTAATGCGATTACTGTGATCGTTATTAAGGCACTTATAGTTATCAAGCGTAAATCCATACTAATATTATAAATGCGAAAGTAAGGATGTTTGTTTGTTTGTTTGTTTGTTTGTAGCGCTTTCACGCTTAAACCACCGAACCTATTTAAAAAATTCTTTCACCAATGGAAAGCTATAATATCAGGGAGTAACATAGGCTATATTTTATCCCGGTATTCCCACAGGAACGAGAACTACGGCGCCGCGGGTAAAGCGACTGAAACCGAAGCGAAGCGAGGGCGGGTTGCTAGTAGGTACATATAGTAACCAAATTTTCACTTGCATTCCCATTTTTACTGGTGACGTTTTACACTAATTGGTAAGGCAGTTGGAACGAATTTCCAATAGATTCAAGTACCACGTACAAAATATTCTTGCTTCGCTAGCAAATGAGTTTTTGTGTAAATAAATTGGCATAACAAATTTCGAGTCAAAGAAAAGTAATCAATCATTCTTAAGAATGTGATTTATCCTTATAACCTTAGCTCATATACGTCTTTCCACTAAACCTGCTCCAAGCTTGAACCTGCTCCAAATTAGAAAAGAAGTTGACCTAATGTACCACGCTGGTCAGACGTGTTGTTATAGGGTTTAATTTCATTTTTTCTTCTCTAACGTAGATGCTATACCCTTAATGATTTTTTACAACACCCACGAGCAAAATAGAGGGTGGTGGATTCCTACTCCGTCACAGTAAGGAGACTATTATTTATACATCATCATCATTCTTAATGCAATTATTTGGGATCAATTCTGTACTCTTCTTTCATAGCACATATTAAAAACGTTATTGGCAATAATTTTATAAGCGGCCACCCTGTCAATCCTCCTTGGGGATATAATTGTTGTCTTTTATGACACCCATGGAGCAATGTAGAGTTTGGTAGAGTACATGTAAAAAAAATAAACTATATGCGAACCTATTCCATCTTTCATGAAAATTCAAATAGTAGTTTATTTTATTAACCCTGAAGTTCATAAATAAATTTTATGTTATTTTTAGTATGCAAATGTAATTTAGTATAGTCTATTTTCTATAGTATAATAGTCTACGTATTAACAAAAACAATAACTTGCCTGCCTAGAAACCTAGCCAGATTATATTATTATTGTCTTTATTTAATTTCCTAACTACTAAGTTCATTTTTAAGTATAAAATTAAAATATTTAAAAATATAAAAAGTGAGGTGACCCACTTACAGCGAATACAGGGATCAAATTATTATATTTTCCGCCCCCGAAATCTGGATACTAAATTTCATATAAATCGGTCGAGCCATTTCCAATGCTCATAATAGACATTAATAAATAGAAATATACATATAAAAGAATTTCTCGTTTAAAGATATTAGATATTTAGGACAAAAAGCTTTTAAGTATTTAGAAATTTAATAATGTTTGATGCGAAATCTCGCTCGTTTCAAATCGCGAACTGTATCCAGTTGAAGATAAATAAACCCTTCCCTTATATGGACAATAAATTAAATAAATATCTGGGTATATTCTATGCCCCCGTTTCATTCGAGAGAAAAAAAATATATTACTCTGATGGTTTTTACATCTCATGAATTAACTATTCGAATATTTTGGTCGGTTGTCTATTTTTTGAATACTGAATAGGTACCAATATCGAGTCTCATGACACGTACATGAGGGCCGGAATCGATCATCACTTCGACTCGAGCCACTCCTATGTGACCTACATGTGAGTTGGCCTATTATGTTACTTGAAAAAAGGACATTTTCGCATTTAACTCTTGCACGGATTTGATTAGAGATTACTGCTTGCATGCATTCTAGAAATATTACAATGTTAATAAGTATTTGCCGTGTAGTAACGGAATAAGAATACAATTCACCAGACTCTATCTTACCTGTGAATGTGGTATAAGATGACTAACGGATATAATAAGCATATAACATCTATGCAAGAGAAGGAAAACTCAAAACCCTATACCAACCTGTCTGACCAGCATGGTATAGTCAATTGACTTGAATTAATTAATAAAAAAGAGACCCTGTGCTAAGGGGGACTGTACGAACATATAAATAATGGACACAAATTACACTTAAAGAACAAACATCTGTGGAATGTAGAACGTTCTTTAGAACAGTCTCGCGTGGCGCTCGAACTTACGTAACTCGATAAAAGAAGTTTGACCACTCTGCCGTCTGTGCAATCATTTTGCAGTTTTCTAATATTTACAAACATTTTCATTCATTCATTTCGTCTTATATATGTTCTACTAATGGGCTCGAGCAGCGCAATAGCAATTACGGGCAATTGACTTATACCGCGCTGGTCAGACGGGTTGGTGTAGGGTTTTATTTTGAGTTTTCCTTCTCTTGCACACATGTTATATGCATTTTTTATCCTTTAATCGTATTTTACGACGCCCACGGGCATAATAGGGGTGGTGAATTGTATTCTTACTTCGTCACCACAAGAAATTCCTAATATTACAAACTTACCTACCTACCCGAAAATTACAAAATAAAATGTACGAATAAAATTATTCAATATTTGCAGAAGTGAAAAAACTGTCCACATAAAAAAAAACACAAAGCAGTCATAATGACTGCCGACAAAAGTTGAAGTTGTTGAACAAATAGTTGTTATTTTTGGATATTGAAATTAATTGAAAAATATTTATTAGTTATCATTTTTATAATTATCCTCACAAACTTTATAACCGAAAGCGATAGTGGCACTGAATGCCTATCCTTACATTACCCATGGGTGTCGTGAAAGCCGAGCAAAATACCTAAATCGAGGTGAATTAAATCCACTAATGTGTCTATGCTTCGACTAAATGTTTTTTAACCGATGATTTTTACACTTCATTATAAATATTTTAATTTTGCCTTATAAGCTAAATGAGGCAATACGTAAATCTCAACAACAAGACTTAGTAGGTTAACATAAACGGAGGGTAATAATAACATTTGAGGGAACGTAAAGACCGGAATGGACATTCGTAAGTTAACGTAATCATCAGAGTTTATAAAGAAGAAATTTTGTTTACATGATAAACCGGCTAAATGAAATAGACGCGCTCCATTTTACTAATGTTTTTTTAAATAGGACATTGGACATAGATAATATCCCACATAATGAACTAAATTATAATTCTATAATAATGCAAGAAATCGTATTCAAAACGTAATATCAGAAATTAGAATATTTTATTTAAAAAAAAGTAAAATTCATTAAAATTTAACAAAGAAACAAAAAATATATCTATATCGTGTAACGAAACGTTAGACTTTTGTAAATAGCAGGGTTAATAATCATGATTACTCAAATTATTTGAGAATTAGATACAATAATTCAGTCCTTTTATACCTATAATCTATACCAATAAATAAAATTGGAGTATATGTTTGTAATGTCAAAATAATAGGCTTTTTTCATGCTCACACGGTTATTTGCACGACACCTATGCCTAAAATAGCAATTAAAAAATTTTTGTCTGTCTGTCTGTTTGTTCCGGGTAATCTTCAAAACGGCTGGACCGATTTTAAAAATTTTTCACCAATGAAAAGCTATAATATCAGTGCGTAATCTAGGCTATATTTTATCCCGGTATTCCCACGGGAACGGGAACTACGCGAGTAAAACGACTATAACCTATAACCGAAGCGAAGCGAGGACGGATTGCTAGTTTCCATATAAAATTATGGTTGCTAATACCAATTAATTTTTCTTCTACTTTCTTCTTCTTCTTCTTTACTTTGCATATTGGGCACGATTCTCCACTACAATGGGACATATATTGTCCTAATATGTCACTAACATTGACACAAATTTTTGTTTTTAACCAGTTTCTAAAAAAGGAGAAGGTTCTCAATTCGGATGTTTATATTTTTTTATGTTTTTTTATGTTCGCGTATAACTCCGTCGCTTGCCAATCGATTTGAAAAATTCTCGTTTTGTTAGAAAGGCTATCTAAATGGACCCATGAAAATTTTATCGAAATCGGACAAGCGGTTTTTGAAAAATCAACAAAAATCTATAAATTTATCTACATTAACGATCCTTTTTCTTTGAAATCGGTTTTTCGTTTTTGGTAAAAATTTTGTTATTTATTCTTACATTGATGTTATCTGTATACATAACTTAATCGGCTTTTACATTTGTGGTAGCGAAATATTATAATCTCCTCTAAAACTTACTCAATTACAATAAATAATGCTATGTTTTAAATATAGATACTAATTGAAATGTATATTAACAGTATGGGTGGCATGAATGACCTATTTTAATGTGATAAACATTGTTTGATGTTAGTTATCACAAGCTTAGATTGCATTAGCGCCTCACACATCAAAGTGCCATGATCCAAATACACGACATTGTAATTATAAATCAGTATTATAGTACTTCTGTTTCAAAAAAATGGTGCACTTATATAGAACAATGTTTTCAATATTAGCTATTATAAATAATAATCTTTAAAGGTTAATTTAAAAAAGGTTTCCGTGTGATGACAGAGTAATAATACTGTTTACCACCCCCTCCTTTACCCGTGGGTGTCGTAAAATACGCGCTAGTGTATATATATAATATGTATATAATGTCTATGCAAGAGAAGAAAAACTCTAAACAAAATCCTATACCAACACGTGCGTGTGGTATACACCAGCGTGGTATAGTAGGTCAATTTCTCTTCCATAGTGGAGGAGGCCCGAGCCGTGAGACGTGTGGGCTGAGTTGAAAGGTTATTAAAATGAATAGCATCTTAATTTTTATTTCTTATTTTGCTGAGTGGGCCATGAACTAACCGCAGCTGTGTCGTCGTTTGGAGCTCTCATTTTGGGCATGTCACAGGGCAAGATGGAGTTCCATATCTCACCATCAACCCTGCATGCATCATGAATTCCGTTTTCTGGACGGACCATGGCTACCATCGAACAGCCCGTAGACGTCTCATACTGAACAAACGCCTGTCGACGCACCGCTACTTAGCACGATCCTCTATCATTCGAATCCAACGTTCACTGCTACTTGTGAGATGCCATCAGTCCACTTAGTAAGAGTCATCGTACGCTGCGACCTCCGCCAATTGAAAACTTTCATTCCCAATGATTGACGGTTCGATGACCAATATAGTCTGCTCCTTTCCACTTCAAAATGCCAATTATTCAGGCTATGTTCATTACACCCGTTCTGCTATAGATTTCTGTACAGATTAGATAAATACAGAGCCTAGTCCTCTCTATAGCACGCTGAACGACTTTAAGCCTTCTTATTAAGCCAACATATGTAGTCAATTCCAGTCCACGACTCTAGGGAAAATGGTCTATTATCCCATGTTAATCAAACAGTTTTGTAGTGATTTAAAATGTTTTTTTTTTTTAATTTTAGTTCTCCTGATTTATATTATCTGCTTATTATAAGATATTAGACATTGCTGTGTGATGGCTACAATTACTACCAACTCTAACATTACTTGTGGCTGTCGTAGTGTCGTAATCTTTTGACGACTAAGAGCTTCACATCGAGCTCCATCCGATGTCGTTTGATCAATAATTAGGAATGCTAATGACGGTTGACGTCAGGAAGGTGGCTATTCATAAAACTATTATTAATAACTTATGCAATATGAAGGCTGGAGGAGGAGTACATTACACCGACCTCAAACAGGATAAGAGCAGGGTAATGATAATTACAGTATAAAATGCCAAAACTAAATAAATTTAGTATTATTACTTTTAGAACGAAGTATCATATTCACGCTTGGCGGAAAGAAGCTAAGCGAAAAAAAGAGTAAGATTTGCCGTCACGGCCTTTTCTATAGTAAAGACGGGTTATCCGTAGCGAGTATAGCAGCGGCTGTACTCAGTCATACGGGTGCGCTTATTAGTTCAAGCCAGCCAATAAGTTCGCTGGAGAATGTATTGATGAATTTTATAATGAACTAGATATATTGACTGATGTAAAATATATGTTTATTTTCACAACTCTAAAAAATACATTAATTACAAAATTGCCTACCTAACCACCAATTGATTAGTTATTTTTGCGTTTCAATTAAGAGCGTTATCGGTAATAAGCGGCCGTAAACCCAAAAATGTGGTTTTTTGAGGACTGGTTACTCGTTCATCATAATAGCTTACTAAAAATTTATATAACCACTACATTAAACACATCTTTATATTGTGCTTGTACAGAATTATAACTCAATATTGTAACTATTTTATTAAAAGGCAAGGGTATTTTGAACTTAAGTTAATGAGATTTTACGAAAACGCTGAGTTTTGAAGTTCAGGTACGAATAAACGATAAGTCGTGGCAGCTCGAAAAAAATTGTAGATGTTAGGAAAATTACTGTTCTTGGGTATGTATAAAATGAAATTCAAGATTTCTTCCTTTTAAAACTAAAAAAAAAAATATTTCCTTAAGATTAATTTGACGAAAATGGCTCCTGTAAAACATTTAATTTTGTGAATAATACTAACCTTGGAATATTTAAAAAAATATCCACTATTTGTTCGACTATTGTAGAAGCAGTAAAAAAAAAAAACCAAATTGAAATACGAATAGTCACCCTCGTAAATAAATTTTAAATATTACTATAAATTGAACGGCATAATTGTTCGTAAGCCAGTCGCGCCTGGGCGCTCAACGGAGCAGGGTCACGTCGCTCGAGCTCTCCGCTCACAGCGTAAAAGACGACAATACGAACTTGAGCGTATACTGCGACTGATCGGTTTTGATTCGTAAGTATTTATTACTACCTAATTACTTTCATGCGATCTCTTTTTTTTTTTTTTTTGTGTTTACAGCTGTTGGCCGCAGATGGCCTTGACAGCTTGACGCGGACTATGGGTGAGCGCTGAGGGCTCTCAACCCGGAGAAAAGTATGCTAAGTGACATAGCCCAAGGGCTCCCCCTGTGGGGAACGGACCTCGGCTTGGGGCGTCGCTGGAGGCAAAGTGGGCGTGCCCACGTTTTTAGTCGTGACTTTTGCGCGGCGCGGTTTCGCACCTCGACGGCGAGGGCGGAACCGCGGATATTTATTTGTTAAGGCCTCGCGGGCCGTGTAGGCTCTTTGTTGAGCGAGTGTGATATTGTCGTCCTCTTCGTCGAGGACGTCGGATGGATGAGATTTTGGAGGGTCTATAGGAAGACGCCCCAACCACTAGTTGGTCATGGCAGAGTCAAAGTAGCTCTGAGAGCACCGTTTCATAAACTGCTTGATGGTTGGCAGTTCGAGGTCGATGTGGAAATCGACGTTTCGTATGAACCACGGTGCTCCCGTAGCTCGGCGCATGAAACGATTTTGTAGTGTCTGTAGCCTGTGGATCCTGTGTGGCTTTACGTGCGCGAACACCACGCGGGCATAGGTCATGATAGGCCGTATGCAGTATTTATCTATTTTTTTCATGCATCCGGGAGCGCCTGGAGAAGGTGTGGCTGGAGGTTGACCACTTCGTGGCCCAATTTTTAACTGGCCATGGCAACTTTAAAAGTAAATTATTTTCTTTTAAACTCGTACCATCACCATTATGTCAATGTTCCACATCTGACCACGAGTATGAACAATCAGCACATCACATTCTCTGGGAGTGCGATCTCTGGTGAAACGAGCGTAACCTTATGTTAAACAGTTTGCAAGTCGCCTGTGGGGTAGTATACTATACAGACCTTGTAGCAACTCGAGAAAATTTCCGTGCGTTCATGCGTTTCTGCCATACCTACTGTAGCAATCAATCTTAACGCTCACATATAGGCCCCGTTAAGCTCTTCCGTATCCGTGGTGCCGTACTGCTGCGCTATCGTAGCTGTACTCCTGTTTACTTATTGGCTGACTAGTCATTTTGTTTTCCTGTCTCCCGCTTTGCCTAGGAGGGAAGTGGAATCTCTCTTTCCAACTCCTCCTCTTTAATCTTTTCTAATTAAATTTGTTGCGGGTCCCAAGACAATTAAAATCATATCCCGGGACTGCCTGAGGGTCAAAACCTCGGTGTCATTTATGGAGACCATTGTGGATCCTGGCTTACAGGAGTTACAATGGTGGGAATTTGTGGTGGGATTAGTCCCAATTTTAAAGGCCGTATGCAGGTGGTGTAAAGTCGGACTTTGAGAACACACGACAAAACTGTAAGGTACTTATAGTTTCAAAAGAGTAAACGAAAAGAGAAGTGAGCCGTCACTCAGGACGCCTGGCAGACGTGAAACATCAAAATTATTTTGAAGTCATTACCGCAAAGCGCGGCGTTAACGCCGCTTTTAATGCCACGCGACGATCAGGTTCACCCCGCCTATAGATATTTCACATCAAAAATCCGAACGGAACATTTATGCAGCCTCATCTTCTGAAGATTATCAGCTAACTCAAATTTAATGTTTAATAATTACTAACCATACACAATATAATTTTTTCATAGAGAATCATTTTCTTCTTGTACTAGCAATAAATATGTAGCAAAATGTGGATCAAAATTTAATAACTAATTTCTGTAGTGGGTAGATTTAAATCTCTGACTGGACTTGTTAGACATCCATGGCCATGGCGACTAGGGCCATATTCGACTACTGCACGGCAGCCACGGAGGCAGCGTGCCTCTTGGCCGGAACTCTCCGGTGGGACCTGCAGGCGGCGGTACTCGCCGAACTTTACCTGCGAGTATCAGAGACGCGAGCCACATATAGCCTCAATCAAGGTGATTGCCGCCTGGCGGGTCGACGCCCGCCGAGACGCCATTGCTCGTTGGGCAATCGGACTGGAGAAGCCTCAATACGGTATCAGGACCGTCGAGTCCTTTCAGCTGGTGCTGATGGGGTGGTTGGGTCGGCAGCACGGGGTACATTCCTTCCGACTGGTGCAGGTATTGATGGGTCACGATAGCCAAGTACCTGCGCAAGCTCGTTAGGAGGGAGAGCACACCATCCTGCCACCACTGCTATTGCGACGTGAGCACGGCGCAGCACAGGCTCGAGGTGTGTGCCTCGTGGGCAGAGCAGCGCCGTGAACTCGTTGCAATCACCGGTGTCGACCGGACCCTGCCGACCATCACTAGGGAGATGCTCAGCAGCGTCAGGAACTGAAACGCGGTCACCGCCTTCTGTGAGGCTGTCATCTCACGAAAGCAGAAGCCGGCTCGAGTGTGATCAATCTTTGGTCACACGTTCCGCCACCGGCGACTCGGGCGGCGCAGATACGAGTATCCGCGCCTCACGCCGCCCTAGGCGAGTCCGCGGGTGACCGGACCGGGGACTTTAGTGTGTCACCCGCAGAGAGCCTGACCGTGTGACGGCGACCGACGTCCCGGGATAGGGACGTCGATTGCGGTTTTTTATTTTCTTAAAATTATTACACAATAATGTGATAATTTAAAAAAAATAAGTTGTCGAGTCTCGAACCCGAGACCAGAGTTCCCGCCGGCGAGCACGTTACCGCGAGATTACCGCTTGTTGGCGATTCGACTTTGAATTTTTCTAGTACATAAATTACCCATCCAACTTTGACCCTTAAAATATTTTTAACGAGGGCCCAGTTGACCCTAATATTTGGTAGTTGTGATACCCTCGTGCCCCCTCTACCACCCCACCAAAAATCATGGAAATCCCCGACCCACACGTCTGAGGGTCTCCTTGTAAGTTATACTCTGTGCCTATATTTTACTATTTCCTGTACTTTGCATATTAAAAATACAATTTTAACCGTTTTACTGCTATGAGATTTGGTTTTTCATCTACTTCTCCGAAGAATATATTAGAGATTGATTATTAAAAGCGCCAAGGCTCAAGACTGGTCATTCTATGAACTCGCGTGTGTGTAGTGCATTAGTGTGCGTCGATATCGGACCGTAGCAAAAAACCAAAAATGCGAGAAGTGCCGATTACCGATAACGCTCTTAATTGATTTGAAAGGCTTATTTTTTTTGGGGGTGGGCTGCGGTCGGCGCACTCCTCGCACCACTCCGTCCGGGGCGACAGAGGGGAGTAAGCACGCACACCCGCAACCCACCCGAACACCACGTCGCCTTCGTCGTTGGGCCGACCACCGGAGCAGGGTTACTTATCATCAGTGGTCGGCCCGACGGAATACCCCCTAGTGGAGTATCCTCCCATCGCTCCATTCACCGCGTGAGGAAAGACCGACGTCGTCTCCGAGGGAGAGGGACGTCGGTCTTTCCTCACGCGGTCGGCCTCTCGGCGGTGATTTGAAAGGCTAGTAATTCATTTACATGTATTTATTATACAATAATAATAAATACATGTAAATGAATAATAAATACATATTAATACTACAAAAGGAGCTTCCACTACACTCGCGTACTTCTTTATTTTTAAGATAACATCCAGTAAATAGTTCTTTTATTGCGAGGGACTTTACAAAGGTAATTAACAGAGACAAATTATATCCAGACTCAGAAAAACAATTTGTGGAATTAACTAACGACTACTAATACGATATATACGTAGAAAACATAAAAACACTTCGATCTCAATTCTCAAACATGAAATCACATTAGTCTTTCGATGCGACAATAACCAATCCCGCGTGAAGTTCGATCATACGCCGTTTGTTTGCAATCGTAGAACAGGTGTTCGGGATACATGAATTATTGTCTACTCGATACGTGAATAATAGCAGAACTACGACGAACTTCCATTTTTTACAACGTTCATTCGATTAGATTGCTTTTTTCTATTTTGTTTCGTTGTACATACTTGAAAATTTTCCGGTTGCTGTTAAAGAGTTTAACATTATTGAAAGATACTGTAAACTCGAAACAAAACCCAAATATTAAGTATTTTGATCAGCGTGTGGTATCGTAGTGGGATGTACATGGGCGGAAAACTTAAATTATCATGAGGTTATTCTCCCTTTTTCATGTGGTGACGGAGTAAGAATACCATTCACAGACCACTCTAAGTATGCATATAATATCTATGCAAGAGAAGGAAAACTTGAAATGAAACCTTATATCAACACGTAGGACCAGAGTGATATAGTAGGTCAATTTCTTTCCTATTGTGAAAGACTCAAGCCCGACAGTGAAGCGTTATGAGCTGAAATGACGATAATGATGATAATTTTACCTAAATAACTACAGAAATCTCTCTTTATTTACTTTCCACATAGCTTAGATTTCAATTTTACATTACGTAAAAAGCTCATTTAGATTTAATTAAATATTGGTCTTATTCTTATTGTTACTCTTTCGATAATTTAATTTTATTACTTTTAATTTCAGACGAGTAAGCTGATGGTAAAGTGGTGATAGTCACTCACACCACTATGCAATACCACGGGTGCAGCCAAATCGCGGTCTACCGTAAAAGCGGGGTTTGGATCATCGTATCTCTCGCAAATTAACGAATCGCAGTAAAGTCTACCGTGAGCAATTTTCGCCGAGAGTATCTTCTCGGAACTAGCCAGTCCATTTATAGCGCTCAGGCAAAAACTGTCAGTAGCGTAGCTTTTCTACTATGCATGTTAATAAATCGTTTTATCTATACCAATAAATAAAATTGGAGTGTCTATTTGTAATGTCAAAATAATAGGCTTTTTTCATGCTCACACGGTTATTTGCACTATACATATGCCTAAAAATCACTTTAATTTTTTTATTGTCTGTCTGTCTGTTTGTTCCGGGTAATCTTCAAAACGGCTGGACCGATTTAAAAAATTCTTTCACCAATGGAAAGCTATAATATCAGGGCGTAAACAAGGCTATAATAGCCTTGAATACCTGGAATACCGGGATAAAATATATTTTATCCCGGTATTCCCACGGGAACGGGCACTACGCGGGTAGAACGACTAAAACCGAAGCGAAGCGACGGAGGGTTGCTAGTGCCTTTATAAATTTCACTCTTAGAAACCAAATTAAAATAACTAGGTATACTGAAATTAACCAAAATCCGCAAAAACTGTCAAATAAAATTCATTATTGACTGATTATCCGAATACTAAGAATAAGCATTTGAAATGTATAAAGTGTCCAACGTGAGAATCAAAACAACGTCGGTAAATAGAACCTATGTCATTTACGCAGTCAAAAGTTAGATTGGCAAGTTAGTATTCAATAGCCGAGGCCGCGGGTGACGTGACCGGGGATTAGTCCGTCACCCGCCGAGAGGCCGACCCCGTGAGGTAAGACCAACGTCCTCCCCGGGGGGACGTCGGTCGATGGGAGGTTACCCCAATAGGGGTATTCCGTCGGGCCGACCACTGATGTCAAGTAACCCTGCTCCGATGGTCGGCCCAACGACGAAGGCGACGTGGTTTTCGGGTGGGTTAAGGGAGTTGCGTGCTTAAGCCCCTCTGTCGCCCCGGACGGAGTGGTGTGAAGGCGCGCCGACCGCAGCCCACCCACAAAAAAAAAAAAAAAAAAGAATGATGAATTCAATGATACTGAATATAATAAATTATATTGTCATTATAATTAAAAATGTATTTAAAAAATTATCAGTTCGGTCTGTCTACAGCAATGGGGTTAAAATTTCAATTACTAAATTTGACCCAAACAAATATGAAATAGGGCAAGCTAAATACAGTAAGAAAAAGAAAATTTATAAAACTATGTCATCGGCATGTCACTCGATTGGATGGACTGAATAATATAATACTTATATAAAATACCCTGCTATGAAATTAGACTTGTAAATAGATTTCTAATATTAATAAATTGATATAATAGTTGTTTTATTCACCTAATAAGTATAATTTGATAAGTTGTTAGTTTGTTAATTTGAAATTCAGTATCAGTTAATTTTTACTGTGGTGACCTTAAATACAGTGAGAATGGATATATTTAACAAAAAAAGACGCATTATTATGAAACGCAATTATTATGAAACATGTAATTGTGTGTTTAGTATAACGGTAGGTTTGATGAAGTTCAAGTATACTCAGCATCAACTATTAAAGCTTATTATAGTTGATACTGAGTGGACAAACCGAGAGTTAAATTTATAGTTGAATAAATAAAACAGTGTAGAAAATAACCAAAAATAAGCAAGGATCATCTAGCAATCTGTTTATCTAAGGCGAATAAGGCAGTCTTTCTTGATTATATGCATGCCTGTTTGTGAAAGTTTTCAGTACATATATAGAGTAGATGCAGTACGAAACTTATAAAACACGGTAGAATTTCAGGGACTCCAATCGTTTATGCTGTACTTATATCTGGCAGCTACAAAATCGACCACGTTGAACTTTGTAACTGTATATCCTCTTCTTTATTAATTGCTAATTGTGTACTGCATAAATAGAAGGGAAAACTATTTTCAACTCCATTGTCTGCTCTTTATTAACTATACGATATTAACTATACGATTAAATTTGTTGCGGTTCCCAAGAGAAATCAAATCATTGCCGATGATATGAGGTTCAACTCTTATTGTTATACATACATAGAAACTATTGTTGATCCCAGTTTTCAAAAGTTACATAGGTGGGAATGTATTGTAGAGATTAGGGGTGGATTATGGGGGGGGTATTCCGTTGGAGGGGGGGTATTCTGTCGGGCCGACCACTGATGTCAAGTAACCCTGTTCCGGTGGTCGGCCCAACGACGAAGGCGACGTGCAGGTGGGTGGGTTGCGGGAGGTGCGTGCTTAGGCCCCTCTGTCGCCCCGGACGGATTGGTGCGAGGAACACGCCGACCGCAACCCACCCCAAAAAAAAAAGGGGTGGATTATAAACCTAGTGGCAAGCTTGTCGAATTCGTTCAGTCCAAGTAAATTAGTTTTCAACCATCTAGTATTGCCATATTGCCAAACGTATGTACGTATTAGCAAATATCATCAGCAAATAATCCAGTCGCTCTTATTTTATATACCCTGCTGACGGCTTCAAGCACTTCTGTTTATCTTATTGTTGCACGTAGGTCAATATCAAAACCTTACCTAAAGCCCATCACACGAATTGACTGTATAACCGTCAATAGAACTAAGAGAACTCTCAAATAAAGTGACAGGGCAAAAAATATCGTCGGAACTATTTTCTTTAAAGTTAAAAGCGTCATGGTTTATGATCACAATTTGCGATGTATACTTTTTAAAAGTAACAGTTTAAGGCCGAACTTAAAAAGAGATCTCGGGCCAGTATGGAGGTCTAGAAAACTTGTATTATAGTCCATAAAATATAGCTTGATCTCTGGGACAGATGTCAACGAAACCAACCAAGTTAGTTTGAACGAGCGACATGTTTACAATTTCATTTTGTATCAAATATATTTTCATTCTTTTCGTGCCAGTTTTATTGCAACTGAATTGCAATATATTATAAATATAAAAATATTAATATTCATGCCTAAAATGTACCTCGTAAGTACTGAAATACCTAGTAAACATTTTATACATAAATGACGCTTACGCACGTACAAGGTCATACTGGACTGAAAATAAAAAAGAGATAGGACAGTCGATATACGTAAATCGATCACCGATCTTTATTAAATTTTATGGCATATGTATACTATTATATTTTCTTAACTAATAGGCTGTTAATAATTTTATAGGAATAATCGACAATGTAGATTTATTAACAATAATGGCAGTCTCAGAAAATATACAATATATAGTTATGCCTAATATTATAAGATACTTTGAATAGGCAGTAACTAGAATGATCTAGAAAATAAATGAATTAATGGAAACCCGTTATAATATTCTGCCTTTCAATGGAACAATTATAAACTTAATCAGAGCTCTAATATACTACCTATTGCTTAATATGCTTCAATGAGCTTGTGGTTTAAACTACTCAAGAGAGTCTAGAGTCAATTGTGGTGCTATTTTAATTAGTTCAGGCAAATGTTACGTTTTATAAAGAATAGTTATTCTAATTGCTATAATATTATATTCAGAGTTGTGGTTATGTATCCTTGTATTTATTCGACTTTCTGGAATTGGTGTTAACAATCTATACCAATACCTAAATAAAATTGGAGTGTCTGTTTGTAATG
Source organism: Lymantria dispar (assembly GCA_032191425.1). Classification (NCBI taxonomy): domain Eukaryota; kingdom Metazoa; phylum Arthropoda; class Insecta; order Lepidoptera; family Erebidae; genus Lymantria; species Lymantria dispar. The sequence goes on along the minus strand of CM063452.1, from coordinate 19,476,056 downwards.
TCAAAATAATAGGCTTTTTTCATGCTCACACGGTTATTTGCACGACACCTATGCCTAAAATAGCAATTAAAAATTTTTGTCTGTCTGTCTGTTTGTTCCGGGTAATCTTCAAAACAGCTGGACCGATTTCCAAAATTCTTTCACCAATGGAAAGCTATAATATCAGGGCGTAAACTAGGCTATATTTTATCCCGGTATTCCCACGGGAACATGAACTACGCGGGTAAAACGACTATAACCTATAACCGAAGCGAAGCGAGGGCGGGTTGCTAGTTCCTAAATAAATATGTAATACAACCAACTAACCAAAAACAAATTTTTGCTTTCACTAATTACTCAATCGATTGTTTCGAAATTACGCCTACTCGTTGTCAAGGATTTATGTTTTTTTTTTTTTTGGTTGGGCTATGGTCGGCGCACCCGCCATCCAGCTCCGTCCAGGGCGATGCAGGGGCGTCGCTCGGCCCCATAGCCCACCGTAGCACACCTTCGTCGTCGGGCCAACCACCGGTACCGAGTTCCCAGTCCTCCATGGTCGGTTCGACGGAATACCCTGTGGGGTACCCTCTCCTTGCGACATCCCTTTCTCGGGTCGTCGGTCGCCGTCGCGCAGTCAGCCTCTCTGCGGGTGACGGACTAATCCCCGTTCCAGTCACCCGTCGTTGTCAGAGATACAGAAAATGTATATTAAGGTTGACTTACCGCATATAGTAATGTAAAATTGTGATTTTTGAAGTCAAACGTACCTGTAAAAAAAATAATACCGTTAACACACCTCAATAACCAAAATGGCTATAAACTAAATACATACTTGGTAACGCTGCAATATTTCTTGGATTTTTTATAGCTCCAGATTTCTGTCAGGGCTTTTAAGTACATCTGTTACATACTCGTAAATAATAAGGGGAAGTAAAATATTTACGACGTGTTTTACTGCTTTAGAGGCCTCGTATAGGGCTACGGAAAAAGATTATACGTAGGATAAAAAAGTGATGTATGATCTATAGAAAAGGAAACAAAAACAAAACTCGATTTTTAATTCTGTGCTAACTGTTTCACTTTCCATTGGGGCAGAAGCTTCTATCTACAACCTCATCCTTATAATTTTTTCTTTTTTTCTATTTTCGTATAGTCATATAGATGTCAATATTCCTTCGCAGTGGAGGACAAGTTGGGTAAATCAATTAACAACGTTTAAATATCTCTTTTAAAAAACTATAGTATTAAAAAAATACATACTATATTAAGACACATCCATCAACCCAGCTATGTCTATTGTTTGACATGGGCTTCATGGGTTGCCGACGGTAATTGGTGACAATAAGTCTCTCAGAAGAACGATACTGCTTATTCTTCATGTAACCGCTTTTTTTGACATGCTATGGTCTGTAAACATACCTCAAATAGTACGGAATGATGGAAGGGTGGCGAGTGGACCATTAACCTGCCGTATTACTTCTTGCCAATAATTGTTAGTGTGAATTAAAACAGCCACTCAATTAAGTGGGCCACCGGAACCGATTCCTTGATTTCATTTGACCCACAATTTGACCTAATGACCGATTTTTACAAGTCAATTCAAAAGAAGCAAACATTTCCAAAGAGGATGAATGTCAAGCAAGCGGCCAGTCATAAAACTATGGCCAATAACATTTATATATGTATACTATGCAAGAAGAATACATATGAGTAAGTAATTAAGTAATTGGGATAAGAGCAGGATGATGATGATCATGGATAAAAATATTGCTATCGTGTGACACTAAATCACGGCCGCGCCAATTTACATCCTTACTAATATTATAAATGCGAAAGTAAGTTTGTTTGTTATGCTTTTACGCTTAAACCACCGAACCTATTTCAAAAATTCTTTCACCATTGGAAAGCTATAATATCAGGGAGTAACATAGGCTACATTTTATCCCGGTATTCTCACGGGAACGGGAACTATGTGGGTAAGGCGACTGAAACCGAAGCGAGGGCGGATTGCTAGTAATTGACGTTTGCTACAATATGAGACATGCAGAAACGAAGGGTGTGGTAACGCAATGAGAATACTATTCACCACTCCCTATTTTGCACTTGGATGTCTTAAAATACGACTAAAATGTATATAACATCTATGGAAGAGAAGGAAAGCTCGAAACAAAACCCTATACCAACTTGTCTGACCAGATTGGTATAGTTAATTGTCATTCTATTGTGGTGGAGGCTCGAGCCTAACAATAAGACGTATATAAGCCGAGATGATAAGAAGCGAAGCAGTGACCATAAATCTGAATAACATTTGACAATAAGCGGCACAGTGACGGTACTTAATACATGAACATTTTATTCATCTAAAAATATGGTGCATACTTAATTGTCGCTTAATATTTTAATCATACATATAGATGTCTTATAACCAATTTCTGCCGAAACGTAAGAGCGTATTCTTATCTTTATATATAAATTTCTTGTGTATGTGTGTTCTATGTGTCACTTTTAAACGGCTGAACCGATGTTTACGAAATTTTTTGTGAGTGTTCAAGGGGGTTCAAGAATGGTTTAGATACACAATTGGGCCCAGTAGGTGGCTCTGAAATCATTTTATTTTATTTGAACAGAACAATGTCTGTTGGGTCAGCTAGTCTTTATATATTTTCTTGTGTACGTGTGTATGTTATTGAACGACTGGACCAATGTTGATGAAATTTTTTGTGTGTCTTCAAAGGCATTCGAGAATGGTTTAGGTTCACAATTGGACCCGGTAGGTGACGTTGCTGTTGATTTAAAGGAGAATTCCTTTTATTTTATTTAAATAGAACAGCATCTGCTGGGTCAGCTAGTGTAATATATATTCCAACAAAAAAATATTAAAGGCCCATAAATAAAAATTTTATTAATATACAAGCCAACAGATAAAAATAGTAATGAATTTTACTCCACTCGTAAGCAACTAGCCAATTTTAATCCCTGGAGAGGAAGCTTTTGACCTACGGGTGAACGTACATTAACTGTAAGGAGGAAAAGTAAATAAAAAGTAAAAAGATTAGGATAAGATTAAAAAAAAGCCGATTTAAAAAGTAAAAAATCTATACAAATGAACAGACAGACGTTTGTCATGTCAAAATAATATTTTTAATGCTCACACGGTTATTTATAGGATACCTATGCATAAAAATCACTTTAAAAATTTTTGACTGTCTCTTTGTTCCGGGTCATCTTCCAAATGGTTGGACCGATTTTATTAATATTTAACTACCAGGTACGTGTCTATATAAGAAGTAACTTAGGCTATTTTTCTTTTCAAAAACCTCCATAACATTTTGTGCGATCCGACGACTGAAACTGAAGCCAAACGAGATTGCTAGTAAATGAATAAATATTGAAAGCTTGAAGCACTTGCACTAGATAACGAATATGCTAATTTAATTCACAATTATTTTACTTTTTTCCATGTGGTGGGGTAAAAATAAATTCACCGACCCCTTTCTCGCCCATGGGTGTCGTAACAGACGTCTATAGAAATATAATATGTAGATAACAATGCAAGAGAAGGGTAACTTTTTTTTTAATTGCAAACGGTGGCAAACGAGCAAACAGTACACCTGATGGTAAGTGTTGCTGCCGCTCATGGACCTTTACAAGGCTGCTGCCTACCGCGAAGAAATTGAAGGGAGTATGAATGCGTGCTTTGAAGCGAGTGTTGCTAGTTTTTTTATAAAAAGGACCCAAGACAGAATTATTTGGTTTTTAATTTTTTTTTAAATTTCACATCAGGTTTTTCCTTTGTATATTTTTACGTAAATTTAACACACATGGCCAAGTTGTGTGTTGTGTAATGTTAATTTTCAAATAGTCTAGCAATCACTTTAATATCTACCGTTTCGTTTTCTTTTTTTTTAATAAGATTGAAAATGTATAACTAATATCAGCCGAGTCAAATGTTATTTTATTTATAAATCGCTGTCTTATTTTTTCATTGCGTCAAGTTTATATGGATTAAAGACGTATGTCAAATATCAGGTTTATCGGAATTTTTCTCCAATTTGATCTCCAAATACGGCGGGCATTTGAAAGTCACCGTATTTAGTTTGTTTTTTTATTAGAACAGACAATATATTGCCAATCACAACTTCATGGCTTTTAACTTTCTTATTTTCATGTTTTGTAAGGATTGAAAAAGGTTGCAAACTGATCGGGGTTATACAATTTTATAACTTACATACGAATATTTTAAGTTAAAACATTTATCTGGGTCCAATGTAACTCAGTACTACATAGTTTCGTTGGTTTAGCTTAAAATGTACAGCGACGGTAAGGTTCTTGAATACTCATTCGAAGGTAAGACTTTATCGTCAAATTGTTTTCTTTGAACTCAATACACTCCATATTTCGCAACTGAAGAAAATTTCTAAGAATATTATTCTGAGAAATCTCATTGGTTTCTTTAAGAGATCAGTTTTTCCTTCACTTTCTAATCAACCGTGCCATTCATAAATTAAATGAAACAACACTTTTATAAGAATAAATTTCATAGAAAATTTTGGACAGGTAGTTAAATGTTTGTTTAACTTTTGTACGATTTATACTTAAGCTTTTTTTATTGTTAGGTTACTTGTTGTTATGTATCGGAGCCTACGTTACTGATGTCCGTAGGCAACAATTATTATTACTATAAATTAACCTCTGTATGTTTCAAATCGGTTACTTTCATTTTGATCTATCCATGTTCGTAATCATAAAATCAAAATCGCTAAATAAAAATCTGAGCATCATCGAAATATTCCGAAGTTTTTTAATAACCAAACAAAAACATTTTAAAACTTTTTATATTGTATTAAAATAATGAAATATTTTTCGACTCATTACTTTTTTAACCTCGACGAGCTGTAACAAGGACGAAATATTGAAATGCAATAAGTAATTTATTATTATTGCAAGTAAAACGTCTACCTATACTGATTTACGTTTTGAAATAAAACTATTTTACGGATTTTATAGCGTTCGTATTTGATTTTTGATTGCCCAATGTTTCAAACACTTTGCAAAATTCATGGTTACGGTCGAACTACGCTGTATCAAAATGTGGGTCAAAATTTAATAACTAATTTCTGTAGCGGGTAGATAACTATAAATCTCTGTAATAACGATGACTTGTTGGGCGTCAGACATTTTAGTCCGCCCGTGACCATGAACGCTGCAAAATGTTCGAACGTCGGTCAATCAAAAATCAAACACAAACGCGATAAAATCCGTAAAATAGTATTATTTACAATGTGTAATGTTCGCGTAAACATCAGAAATAATTACTGCTTTACGTTTTTAAAACTAACACAGTCTATTCTTAAAAACATTATGTAAACTTTTGCAGGCGAAATGTTCCTATCTTGACAGTCGGATATTTGTCTCAAAGCGTTCCGTTCGTCGGCTGTCGTGACAATGATCTCTTTTAACATAAAGACCTTTTTTATAGCCAATGCGATGCTCTGACTCATTCCCTAACACTTCATCAATGATTCATAGTTGTTAAATTCTTTGCAGTTTTTTTTTGTAAATAATATTACTTCAAACAACAGGCAAAAACAGTTTATAAATGCTTTTGATTGATATATACTTAGGTACATCTTCGTTGCTATATCGGTATAATCAAGCAAGATAACTGTCTAAATGGAACAGTGGCCTAAATACCGGCCAACTGCCGATTATCATGGGTTCGATTCTCACGCAGCACAATACTACCTCAATGCGAAGAATCGTTTTATTAAAATAAACAATTGCTTATACAAGATATTAAGTATATCTTCTAACAGTAACAATAGACGAAAACCAAAGAAAATGTTTAACATTTTAAAGGTATATAAAAATAACATTAATGATTTATAAAAAGTCCTTGAAATACCTAGGGATGATTCAGTCTACACAAAAGGAGTAAAAAGTACTTGAAAAAATCCTGTAAAGATATCATTTATCATATAGCAGCCATCAGCTTACAATAGCGGACGACATCGTCTGTCGACACAGGCACGAAAAAAAAACATTAGAAAACGCTGTAATATTTCTTTATGCTGAAACAGTAGAAGAAACGAAAGTAACATCTTGATATTATTTCTTATAAATATGCAAGTAAACAAACGAAATTTTTCGTTTAAGAACACCTGTGCTACCATTACAATATTTACCGTTTCTTTTTATATTAATGTATTGCCAGAATGCATAATGACCTCATCCTTCAGCTTCATTGTAATTATAGTTATATTTCCTACTAGCAACCCGCCCTCGCTTCGCTTCTGTTATAGGTTATAGTCGTTTTACCCGCGTAGTTCCCGTTCCCGTGGGAATACCGGGATAAATTATAGCCTAGTTTACGCCCTGATATTATAGCTTTCCATTGGTGAAAGAATTTTTGAAATCGGTCCAGCCGTTTTGAAGATTACCCGGAATAAACAGACAGACAGACAGACAAAATTTTTTTAATTGCTATTTTAGGCATAGGTGTCGTGCAAATAACCGTGTGAGCATGAAAACAGCCTATTATTTTGACATTACAAACAGACACGCCAATTTTATTTATTGGTATAGATCTTCCAGTAAAGATTATCTAAATTAAAGTGAATAAGAATTACAATATAGTGACGTAGTTAAAATAAAACGTGATAAGTAATGAAAGAGAGGAAAACTCGAAATAAATCATCTGGCTCGAGTGGTATAATGGGTAGTGATCATACTTTTTATATCAAAACGGGATGTTTGAATAACGCTCCCATTATATTGTGTACTAGCAACCCGCCCCCGCTTCGCTTCGGTTTTAGTCGTTTTACCCGCGCAGTTCCCGTGGGAATACCGGGATAAAATATAGCCTAGGTTACTCCCTGATATTACAGCTTTCTATTGGTGGAAGAATTTTTTAAATCGGTCCAGCCGTTTTGAAGATTACCCGGAACAAACAGACAGACAAAAAAATATAAAGTGATTTTTAGGCATGTGTATAGTGCAAATAACCGTGTGAGCATGAAAAAAACCTATTATTTTGACATTACAAACAGACACTCCAATTTTATTTATTGGTATAGATCAGAACCTGCAGAAATAGGTAAAAATATGAAAATAGAAGTTAAAAAAGACATGTGAAATGTCTTGCAGGGACAAGTAAAACTTGTGGTTTTAAACCAAAAATAATTGTTGGTAGTAACAACACGTTCCTATCATTATAACAAATAATCATTTATACCCTGTTTGCATAAACGGGACATTTTCGTAGACAACGGCACACATTCCTGAAGACAGAACGTATAGCCACGTTAACAAAATTTATTGACTAGATCCGTATCCTAAGTCCGAGAAGAACTCAAAATAAACCGCATTATAGATCTCTAAATAAAAATAAGTTTCAAGGAAAAATCATACAAAAAAAAACATGATAACTTGTCTAACGTTATCAGCTCCACTCCCTGTCACATTTCATAGATGGATGGGTAAATCCTCGATAATCGTCATACATTGCTGTCTCACATCTAGCGCACACGAAAAACGTGTCATATGAAAATCGTTACCGAATATTGCGTTTGCGGTGACATCGTATTTTCTTACCACCTGTGACGTTTTGTAAGCCCAGGATTATCATATTTACGTATCAAACCAAGAACTGAGAATAAACTTCCATATTGGCAATATAGGGAACTAAATATATATCGCAACGATGTATATTAAAAGTGGGGTGTTTAGTTAGGGTTAGTCATGTAAATATATGTTTTGTTTTGTGCTTCAAAATTGAATATGAAAAAAGTTACTCTTAGAACGAATCAAGATACATATTTGTGTTTATTTGAGAGTTAATAACTATTCCCAGTATCTAAGAGAAAAATTTGATAAATAATTTGTAGTAGATAATAATTTAGGTCCATCTAAGAAGTAAGCCTTTCAGTTAATCAATCAGCGTAGTATCCCCGAGGGGGGACCTCGGTCGATAGGAGGGTACTCTTCAAGGAGTATTCCGTCGGGCCGACCACTGACGACAAGTGACCCTGCTCCGGTAGTCGGTCCGACGACGAAGGCGACGCGTCGCGGGTGGGTTACGGGTGTGCGTGCTTACATCCGTCCCTCTGTCGCCCCGAACGGAGTGGTGTGAGGAGTGCACCGACCGTATCCCACCCCCAAAAAAAAACTTAAAAAAAGAAAAGGGGCTTAAAAAAGTCAATTTTTATTGTGGGGAAGGCTCTAGCCCAACAGTGGACTTTATACGAGTCGTGATAACCATTATTATAAATTAATTATATCGAAAAATTCGATACAATTATCGAATTCCATTACCTATGTTATTAGGTACTTTTTGTCATTTTTAATATACTTAATTGTCACTTATTTATCTTTTTAATAATAATTAAGCGGCAATAAGTTTCGGCCCTTATTACGTGGTATTCATTGCGAAATAATCTATAAAGAATCTAAATATTTGCTTGACGGTGGTATTATATAACGAAATTTTGAGCGTGTTAACACTCGCGCTCCTCAGAGGCGAAAAGAAAGAATCAGTATGCGTGAAACTAAAAAAGAACTACATATATATTTACACAGACAAACCATACACACTTTGTTTATATGATCACTGTATTCTTACTCTGTCACCACAAAAAGAAAGAACAGCTTACGTAAATATTAAACTTTACCTAAACATTAATTTGTATTTCTTTATTCTAATTTCATCGACCACAATACGAGGCTTACTATTCCATTAAGACTGCGATTCTTAAATCGAAATTAATTAGTCTCGTACTCTCGTGAAGTTGGGAGTCTTCGCCTCTAAGTACCTATCTCAGATTAGCGAGCGCCAAATTACGTAATACAAGAACCTATTGAAGGTTATAAGATTACAATAATTATGGAACCTACTTTGAATATCTAATACATAAAACTAGGATTGTACTTGATTAATGCCCCCATTTTATTACATTATCACTACATCGATCTATCTACTAAAAATGTTTTACTTCACGAATTTCAGTAAAAAAAGGTAAAATGAACATTTACTTGTTATAAAACAGTGTTGTGAACTACGCGGAACGTTTTAAACAAGCTAAAATGAGGTAAAGAGCAAATAACATTAGCATTTATAATACTTCACTAAAAATAGCAATGCATGTATTTGAAATAAAAAGTAAATTCCGTAAAATTTCATACGAGTATGCCTTTGCAAAAATTTGTCACAAATTAAATACTTTTTTTAAGCGACTTTGGATCGCCAGGTGACTTTATAAACATACAGATAATGGACATGAATAACACCGAGACTCAAAATAACCAATTGTGGACCAAATCATGCATGAGATGTCCCTATACGAACACTATGCCATCTGTGCAGTCAGTAACATAGAAATAACAACTGACCTAATATACATATATATGCCGCCTGATGCCGTATGGTGAATGATAGAAGAAAGAAGAGATATAACATATATGCACGATAAGGAAAGCTCGAAACAAAACCCTACAACCTATGACCAGCATGATATATATAGGTCAATTTTCCTCCTATTGTGAAAAAGGCTCTAGCCCAACAGTGGGACGTATATGAGCCAAGATATAATATACATTAGTGCAACCAGTGTAAACAAACGAAGAAAAACATTTATAATACTTAAACTAAGACAAGAAGCATGTCGTTATTAATTTAATTTTAATATTTTTTTCTTAATCCCACAAATTACCGTAGAAGCAGAGAAATCCCAAACCTTATTACAAAAACAGAACCCGGATTAAATAATGAATGTTATTATATTTAATTTTTGTTTTCGTCTCAAACAGTCGGCTCTCGCCATTTGGGAATTACTTCCGGCATCAGTTGATTGCGCTAGCAGAACTGTTCAATATGAAATGCTTTTCATTTACGCCCTCTCCTATCTAAAAGCTGGATTCAATGTATTAATTAAATGAGGAACACAAATATTAGAAGAAATTCCCTATTGTATTGTATTTGGGAACCATATATATAATATTACTATGTTAAATTAACTCACAGAAAACATTGTTCTGTTAAATTTATATTAAGTTTGTTAAAATTGTCTAAAAAAAAAACACGCGGTGTAGGTTTGCCCGCTTCCTGTGGACTGTGCCTTGCAGAAGAAGGCGGTGAAGCGTTTGAGGGAGAACATTATCCACGTTGATCTGAATTGTCACTTATGTTTGGTGCGGTGCAAGCAGCAAATACTGCGCTTGATGCCGTCCTAGATCAGTTTGTGTGTTATAGAACCAAGGTTCGCCACTCATAGTGAGGCTGATCGTATATAGGTAATGTGCCGGCAAGTTGCCATAAGGTCGGTCAGAAGTAGATGTTCGCTAGAGGGACCTGCAGGGAGGAGCACCGAATAGCAGGTAAGGGTTATAGAACTCCACAGCCGCACATTGCTATCCGTCGGGCCGAAAGGCTTGTTTGGTGAAATAGCTTACATTATAAATGGTGACGGTGTAAAATACGTTCTTTCAGATTTCTTTCCTTCAAGTGTTGTATAAGACCCTTAGTGTTGAATGACAAATATATTAAAATAGGATTAGATCAGTTTCTGATACGGTTAGAGATATGAAATTATTTGTCTATAATTTTGGATAGTATTGGTTACGGGATTTTACGTAGTTATACAAGAGAAATGCTAAAGAGTTCCGATGAACTCTTACGATTAATATTCTCCTTTTTTTGGGTTGAGCTACGGTCAACGCACCCGCTGCCTGGTTCCGTCTGAGGCGACAGAGGGGCGGGGCGCGGCCCCGTAACCCACATAGCACATCGCCTTCGTCTTTGTACCAACCACCCGTGCAGAGCTCCTTGACTTCAGACGCCGGCCAAAAGAAATCTGTATTATCTTAGCAGCTGCTATGAAAACGGCGACTGCAAAAGTGATACAGATAGTTTGAGGGCCATTATTACTATTATATATTATGCCGGATTTGCTAACGTTTAACATGCTCTACATTATTTTGTTACAGCACTGTGTTTATAGACGTTTACGCTTCTCGATAAACAAGTTAATAATAAAATAAGTTTTTCTGGAATTCAAGTAGTATATCCCTTAGTTGTATGATGACGCAATGATAATACAATTCTCCACCTTCTATTTTGCCAGTAGATGTTATAAACGACGACCAAGACATACAATATGCATATAAGATCTGTGCAAGAGAAGAACTCAAAATAAAATTCTATATCAACTCGTTTGACCAGCGACGTATAGCAGGTTGATTTTCCTCCTGTTGTCGAGGTGGTTCGACCCCAACAGTGGGACGTATACAAGCTGTGATGATGATGATGATATCCTAAGGTTAGCGCGTTTATTTAAACATCTCAGATGTTTAATAGTAATATAGATTTCTATAAAGCAAGAAGGTTAAATATGGATGTCGTTATTATAGATATTTGCAAAGTCGTGCGTATTGTGCTTACACGGTACAAATAGCTTAGCACGCCTTTGTATACATTCGTTACCGAGTCAAAACTGCCGAGTACCTGCTCTCGTGCGTCGCAAGAGGCCACGTTAAGCTATCTTGGCATCCTTTGACGGCACTCGAGAGTACTTCGTTAGTTCCTCGCTACATTATTATGATCCTGCACGTCTCAGAATGTTTTGAAATACCTGTGAATAAAATATGCTGAGAATTTATTGATGCAGAACTTTGACCGTGCAAGTCCTACTTGTGAAGAATATTTGATTTAAAGAAAGGGAACTATTAATAAAAAATAGTTAGATGTATGTCCTTAAAAGAGCTACTAGACTAGGGCTTCCAATCCCCCAACCTGAATTCTCGGTATTTGTGGGTATACGAATTTTCAATCTCGCAGGATCTCGGTATTTGCGGGATCCCGCATTTTGAAATTATTCACATTTATATAAGCCGGATAAAACAATGAATTAATCAACTTCACATTCATTTACGTCAATTTTACTATTAATATGATATCGATGAAATAACTCCGTTTATTTATCACAAAAACCCTATGAATTATCAACTAACGCCATATTTATTTAAGCAAAAAGCGGTGTAATTTAGTTGATCTCATACTAGTAGTAAACTAGTATGAGATCAACTAAATTACACCGCTTTTTATTCTTCACAAAAAACAGTACCTAACAAATACTGAATAAAAAACAAAACAAAACAAATCTTCTTAAAAAAATACAGAGAAAATTAAAAATATCAACCAAAAAAAAAACACATTTTTAAATGTAAATGTATATAGGATATGTTACTGTTTGAGTTTGAGAATTTATATTAAGTTTCAGGTTGCATGCACGCTTTTTTTCAGTCCCGCAAATCCCGCGGATCCCGCGCCCGTAATCCCGCATCATGCGGCATTGGAAAATTGCCCGGGATATACCGCAATACCGAGATCTCGATTGGAAGCCCTATACTAGACAGAGGCTACATAATGCCACTGGACCTGGTTCTAACATACCATCTCACTAACTTTATCCATTCGGCAAGTTCGCGCCGCAATATTGTTCTTATAATCTTACTCTCGCTGTTGCCCTATATGTTTTTCTGTGGTAAATAATTAATAAATTTAAGATAATAAACATAGTTTTAAAAAAGCTTTAATAATAAATCGAACTAAAAAGTGAAAAACAATTCTAAATATTTGAATAAAATAATAAACGAAAGATATTAGTATCATTGCGAAAATATATTAAGAATTCTATTTTATATTAAGAATTCTTTTTCAATTTTTAGTTTGAAAAGTAGGTCCGAAACGGAATATTCGCAACCGCGCTTACCTACTCTATCTCCCTCGCTCTCGCGTAAAGGATTTGTGAGATAATTATTAATCCTAGCTATCCTAATCAGGATAACAAGATAATCTTGTCGAATTATTATATTGTTATCGATTCTTGGTGAGCATACCCCATTTAAATTAAATCTGCCAATTTAAAATGAGTCAAAATCGAGTTCAAAGGAGTCAGTTACGAACAAACCAAGAAGCATACAGGTGAATCTTAGATTCTTAAACGCATGTTTAAAATAATTATTACTTTTAATATGAGAGTAAGACAACCTACCAGTCAATTGTTTATGACGCTTAAAGTAAAGATATTCGAAAGTGAAATAATATTTTATTTACGAAGTATATCCATTAATAGTTATTACTTACATTATACAGATATCCAGGCTGTCAAGGTGATATACAGGTATAGACTATCGATCATGAGCTTTTTATTTTAAATTCCAGGCGAGAAAAACGTTTACAAATAACGATACATAACATTCGTGCGTTACAGACACCTCTACTTATCAATTTTACACAAAAATTGTAATTAAAAAATATATATAACCAGTAACTTACCATACCAGAATATTTGCTGTATTTTAAATTGCCTATTGTTGCAAACTTCACGGCTTGTAGGCCACGAATGAGATAAAAAGGGAGTGCGTTGAGCAATCAATCTAGTGCCTTTACAACAAGGATAACGAATAGGATAGATTACTAAGTAACTACTTCGGAACTGCCAATTCGTCTTTTATATTAACGCTCAACCTTATTAATTAAAAGCTTGTTTTGTTTTTCTTCTGTTTAGATTATCATTACTGCCGCCAGCGTAAAAAGAGAAATGTGCGCAAGTATTTGTGGATTTGAAATAAATACTTCTTAGTTGTACTGCAAAGATATTGATTATCTACATATGGCGTAGTGATCTAAGTAAATACCTCCAGTGCTTACTGACGTGCCGTCCTAGCCGAGTGCTTACTGTCATGGATTTGAGTTGCAGTTGAACAATTCTTTGAGCGATCCACGAATGTTTTTTCTGAGTCTGGTTATATCTGTTAAATATAGGCTTTTAAACTTCGACTTTTGCTGCTAACACAAGTCTTGGGTGATAAAAATCTATAGCGACTGTTTAAGAGGCTCATCCATAATGTTGGAGAGTCACTGTCTTCCAAAGATTAAAACATAATAGCATTGAAAGCAATTCGATAGATTCAAGTTAAAACTACTAAATACTCAACACCATAATTAAATATTAGATGTCATTATCATGCAATAGTGGAGTGGCGTTGGTACCTTGATTTTTATATTAAATTTCTCCAAAGACTTCTGCCTACTGGACTCATATCCCCATGTAAGCTTATAGAACCGGACATCTTCCCAATGCAAGATCTCGTGAAATCATATGAAGTTACATAACAATATTAAAGCTCAGTTGAAGTTTAGAGCAGTATAACCAATACTTATAGTTCTTTCTACAACTGGAATCATACCTTATACCTTGCACACAAGCCTCAAAGTCTGATAGATATTTATCCACTCACATACATAAATTTACCGAAAGCTGTTCTAAATACGTGAGATTATGAATTAGGAAATTCTTATCAATCGATGCACCTGCTACCATTGTGCTTGGCTAAAGCCTGCTCGAAAATGTAGAAATTACCTCTTGGAAAAGAAAAAAGAAAATGTATATAAAATAATAATAATAATCTCGAAATAAATCTGTATGCCAACTCGTCCGGTCAGTTGAAGATAGAATATGAAGATCGCCCGTTTTCAATGGGGTGTATGGGCTAATGAAGAGGTAAGCATTTAACTTAAGCCCATTTGATGGTAAGGGTCGACATAATCTGCGCATTTAAAGCGCGTAAACGTAGTAAAATTCTATTTACTGTTTACTTAAAAGACACCTAATGTTGTAATCGCACTGGAATATCAACATTGACGAATTATTTCATTATTGTGTTTCGTTAAGTCGAAAGTTGCGCTAATGATGGAATAGATTAAGAATGTTACAAGGAGCGGCTCTCCATTCCCTCCATTGTGGTTGAGGATAGTGATGGCTGCTCTAGCGGTTAACTCATGATTCGCTGCTGCTTGCGGGATGTAGTCCAGCCATAATCTTTTGCATTATATTTGAAAAGTGTATTATATCGCCTTTCGAAGGGCAAGACACTGGAGCTATTAATAGGCATGTTGATACAACAACAATAGTAACAATAACAACAGTAATTTTATTTAAAAGAAATTAGTAAATAGGTAAAAAATAGACAAACTTGTCGAATTTCTTGCCGGATCTTCTCAGTGCGAGCGCGTTCTGAGTTCGCGTTTCAAGTTAATACTGAAGTAACTTAAGATAAAATGTAAAAAAAAAACATATGTAAGTCTTCTCGCGGGATTTATGCATACTAAATGATTTGAATTCAACTTTGCAACAGTGAACACCTGAAATATTACGGACATCTGATGAGACGGCATAAAATAATGTTGTAAGGAAAGTTTTTATTAAAGATGTGTTTTACAAAATTTCATTACATCCAACATTTGCTAAAAAAAAATAACAATAATTTTAACAGAAATAGAGGCAAAATATGAATTGGGTGATTTAGTAATACTAAATTAATAAGTCGTTAATATGTCATTAATTATAAAATATATAGTAAATGATAAAAGCAATCATAAATATCTATTGCGATGCTGGTCATTTTAAATCAACATATTCGTCACAATAAACAATCGTGGGCCTAGATAAACACGAACACTTATCAATTTACAACTCCCACAAGACGATATGACCTTGTTACGGAGTGATATTGTCTTATATATCTATATATTTATAACGAAATACAGCTATATATTTATAGCGAAACTCATCACAAAATCTCCGAAACCGTAGGATTGCTGTTATATTTTCACAATGTAGACGCGTACTATGAACAGCTTGTATGAAAATGCCATGCAAGATATTAATTATTTATCTTTTTTGAAATGAAATCTTCTTTAGCGGCATTGCACACTTTCTTTGGGATGGGTAAAAATGATAAACTCGCGTCAGGACACGCGATCTGATCGAAAAATCGTAAGACGGCGGAGAGCGCTTGCGCTAATGTTCGTGTAGCGCATGCGCGCCTGCTCTTTCTTTTCAAATCCACAAACACGAAGAGCTAAATTTGAAATGTTGGTTAACTTAAGTTGAAAATATAGTGTGTGAAAATGTAGGGCACTACACATTTTCAAATAAATATTAGCTAGAATCTATTAATTTCGAGTATTATTTTAAATTATTATTATTTTATAAAGAAGTATTTATGATCAAGGACAGAAATTTTAGATTAGTCATTAACAGTTCTTTACAAACCAAAAATTATTAAAAAATAAAAATCTAAAAGCTCGACGACAAATTTACTTAGTTTTCACTTCTATTGGCAGTTCCCAAAGACATTTCCCAAAGCATTTTTTTTTTTGTTTTATTTTTAAAGACAAACCCCTGCACTAAGGAAATAATTCTTCTTGGACATCTTGAATCTTGGACGTTTAAAGTTTTAGCGCTCTCAGACTATTAATAAAACGTAATAGTCATATAACAATACCTTCGTATTTATATAATAATTACCTATAGTATTATCTGTACGTACGCACATAGAGTAAGCAGACTGGTAACGTCGCCTATAAAGCTTATAATGTTGTCTTTATATAATTCAAACGTAGTTCGTATTTCAGCCATTTAATGAAAAATAAACTATACATATTTGCGGCGAAACCCTCACGTTTCTAATACAATATTTCAGGTAGACTAACATATAAAATAAACTTGAAGGTAGAGAGATTACGTAAGTCAGTACGCTCTAAAAAAATCCTTTCACGATTTAATCAAATTTTCTGTTTGCAGTTTGAATTTTAAACAAGGCTTTATGAGCCTTTGCAAGCAGCTGAACTTTCTCTTGTTTGATGAGCAAACCGTCGCGAAAGGTACTAGAGTAGCGCTTAAAGAGTTTATTTTAGTACGAGTATAAAATAATTTTGATAATTTCTAGTATTCTTCTAGTCCTGATATGTCTCACTATTAAGCACGGGACTCTCCAGATAAGGAAAATTAACCCACATGTGTACACGATACCTAAGGGAGATTGTTTAGTTTTTTATTTCAAATTTTATATCTCATGTCGGGCTTTTCAGTTATGAAGGGATAATAACCACATTGTTTTTACTCGGTCATCATACGGATGATTTCTCGTAGACCTACAGCAAATTATTGAATTATTTTTATATAAATCAAGTAACCCGTGTGAAGATGGATTTAAAAAACAAGACATCACCATCCCTTTTTTTCTATTACCAAAAAGCAAAATACATAAACAGAATTTTAATATAGTGCCACTTAAATCTCTTGCGTTTGTGTGTATCCCTAGTGTGACCCTAGTCATAACGATCACCCATCCGAGTGTTAAGTGTGGCGATTAAGGTATTCCTCATCATCATCTCACGGGCCTCCTCCACAATAAGAGGAATATTGACCTACTCTACCACGCTGTCCAGACGTGTTGGTATAGGGTTTTGATTCGAGTTTTCCTTCTCTTGAATAGATATTATATTCATATTATATCCATAATTCGTCTTTTACGACGCCCACGGGCAAGAGAAGGAGTGGTGTATTGTATTTTTACTCCATCACCACACGGAACTCAAGGTATTATCTCCATATAAATGAATAACAATAACGAAACGTCCGCAAGTCACAGCAGCTCCAACATTCTATGCCATCAATGAGAGTCGCAGTCGTTGGATGCATATCTACAACTCGTCTGTAAAGCGTTTTATGACAATATTTTCCTAAAGGAGAGTTATGTCCGGCAGTGAACATGGATGGATAAATAAATAGATTCATTCCTTGCTTCTTCTGTACAGTGCAAACTTGCATTTTGTGTATCCTCGTTTGAATCAAACAAAATTATATATAGGGTAGATAACAGGCGCACATAAATGAAGCTGACCGTAAACACTGCAAAGATTACCTGCCGCTCTTAAGTTACGAATCACGTGAGTAATTAACTAATAAGAACAAGTCATAAACGCGCCGCTCCTGCGCATCGCCGACGCCCCATCCCCAACCTAACCTTCACCAAAACTTTTAACCTACCTGCGCAGACGATTACGGCGATAAAGAGACGGCAATAAAAGAAATACAAATACATATTTGGCTTGGAAGAAGTCACATTGTAGCTTCTAGAAAAATGAACCAATTTTAATTTATTTTCTTAATATTTATGTTATTTATTCGATCCCACGTTTCGGTTTGATTTCCCCCGAGCTTAAATTTTAACATTTATTATGTATTTAGGATCCGGGTTCATCATCCCATGATGGATTTCATGCAAAACATTCACGTTCAAAATATATATATAGTCATAAATATATTTATATTTATGAGTGTATATTTTTGAGTTTCATATGCACCAACGAAATAGATAAATGTTTAATTCTGTGTGTTTTCCGTGCGGTGACAAAGATCTTACCTGTGGGTGTCATAAAAAATTACTAAAGGATATGATATGCAGATAACATCTATGCAAGAGGGGTAGAGCTCGGAAAAAAACTTGTACGAACTCATCTGATCAGCGTGGTAGATCAATATCTCTCTCATTTCATATCAACTTGAGCAATGCCAAGTACTCTGCCTAATTAAATTATTCCTATATATTTGGAAACCAGCAACCCGCCTTCGCTTCGGTTTCAGTCGCCTACCCGCATAGTTCCCGTTCCTGTGGGACTACCGGGATAAAATTTTGCAAATTTAGCCTAAATTACTCCTTATATAGACAGCTACCTGGTACTAAAATATTATCAAAATCGGACCAACCGTTTTGAAGATTACCTCAAACAAATAGACAGATAAAAAAAACTTAAACTAGTTTTTAGGCATAGGTGTCAAGCAATTAATTGTGTGAGCATGAATAAAGTCCAGTATTTTGACTTTACAAACAGACGCTTCAATTTTATTTATTTGTATAAATGTAAAGATATTAATATTTTTATATGTTTATTGTGCAAGGTCGAATTTCTTTAACAGTTATTACATACTTATTATCAAACAACGTGCTTATGAGCTAATTACTTAACCTTCAAATGAAAATGAATACAATTAAGTATTCATTTATTATATGTATGTGTGTGTTCATTTAGTAATTTAATACAGTAAGAAATTACAAACTAAACACTAATTCTACACTTTACAAATCAAATGGCTTTATCTCAGCTCATATACGTCCCACTGTTGGGATCTAGACCCTCCACAATAGGAGGGAAATTAACATACAATACCACGCTATTCTCCGTGTGGTGATGGAGTAAGAACAAAGTTGACCATTCCCTATCTTGCTAGTAGGTTTAGTAGGTCAATTTCCTTCAAATGAAGGTAAGGTTTTCCGTGTGGTGACGGATCTCAAGAAGGAAGTCACATCTGCTCTGGTGGTCGGCCCAACAACGAGGTGACGTGGGTACGGGTGGGTTATGGGCCTGCGCGCCGTCCTTTCACCGCCCCGGACGGACTGGACCGCGCGTGCGCTTACCATAGCCCACCCATAAAAAAAAATAAAAAAAAAGCCAACATGTCTTACTAGCACGGTATAGTAGGGTAAATTCCCTCCCATTGTGGAGGAGGCCCAAGCCCAACAATAGGACGTATATGGGCTGCGATGATGATGATGCGATGATGAAGCTAAGGTGCTTTACGATGGTCAAACAGATTTATACAGGGTTTTATTTGAAGTTCTGCTTATTTTACATGGATATTTTATGACATAATATATCCCTTAGTCGTCTTTTACGATATCCACATGCAGGATAGGGGGTGAATTGTATACTTACCAAACGGACAACTAGGTAAACAATTAGAATGATTCTTTAGAATTTGATATAATAAGGTCTAAATTTCCGTGACACATTCCCTGCAAATTAAAAAGCACAATCTAATGACAACGTAAATCATAAAAATTATTTTTTTAAATCTGTTATAATCAAGTCTAAATTGCCAGGATATTATTCCCTTCACAGTATTATAAAGTGGCATATAATTAAATTTAGAACTGCTATCGATAAAGGCTTGTATTAAATGGAAAATTTTAAATTTATCCACATAATTATGCATGAAATATATGTTAATATATCAACAGTATAGTAGGTATAGTAGGTTAAATTCCCTCCCATTGTGGAGGAGGCATGAGCCTAACAGTGGGACGTTTGTGGGTTGCGATGATATCAACAGTCGATCCTGGATAAGCGAAAATTCAAAGGAATCTGTTATTTTACCCTTATACATGTTCCTCACTAACCTGATTTAATGTATAGAAATGGTTTTGGCTTTTTTACAAAGGTTTCTAAAACTACAATAAATTCAAATTCAAATTCAAATACTTTATTATGCATAAACCCCGCGGGGGCACTTACATATGGTCACTTTTTACATTTTACCTTACACTACTACCGGATCGGAACGCGACCGCACTGAGAAGATCCGGCAAGAAACTCAGTGGGCTTGTCTTCTTTTTTATTCATATATTCAATATAATGTAATTATAAACAAATACATTTTTATAATAGAATATAAGTACCTCCAACTATTGAAAGACAATAATAGACGCTCATTGGTTATTTGGATCGAAGAGTTAAGAGTGAGTCATAAATAGCTAATGTTAAATACATGTAACTGTCACTTATAGAAATACAGGCAGGTAGCAATCTTCAGTTCTAAGAGGTTTACCAGTAAAAATAAACCTGCGTGCAACCTAAGTGCGAGTCGGAGTCGCACACGAACGGTTCCGTACCATTATCTATAAAAAGGGCAAATAAATCGCGTTTGTTGTATAAGGGCTCCTATAAATTAAATAAATATTTATTTTATTTTTAGTATTTGTTGTTATAGCGGCAACAGAAATACATAATTTGTAAAAATTTCAACTATCGAGCTATCCCAGTTCTTGAGATACAGCCTGGTGACAGACAGACGGACAGACAGTCAAGTCTTAGTAATGGAGTCTCATCTTTTTTACCCTTTGGATACGGCACCCTAAAAAGAACGTTTATACAGGTTTTAGTTTTTCGCTTATTGAGATTCTGAAGAGGTGAAATGAAGGAACGTACCGTATGGTGACGGAGTATGAATACTATTCACAGTCTCCTAAGTTACCCATGGGTGTCGTTAAAGACGACTGAGGAATATAATATCCATATAACATCTATACAATAGAAGGCAAACCCGAAATAAAAGCTCATACCAACTCGTTTGATCAGCGAGGTATAGTAAGTCAACTTGCCTTCTATTGTCAAGGAGGCTCGAGCCCAACATTGGGACGTATATGAGTTGAGATGATGAAAAATGATCTCACTAATGGACCTTTCATGCTTACCCAGTTCTTACTTAGTCAAGTTAGATAATAAATATTATATTTAGCAACTATTGATAGTCCTAGACGCTCAGAAATTCTTGGTAGCATTTAAAATTTCACTAAAAACTTCATACTCTCATCCTTGAGGAGAACCCCTATACGGCAGTCACTCCAATTTTGATACAGATCTCTCTGACTTTTGACTTTTAAAGAATGTTGCCAAATCAAATGTGGGCGATATTTCTTAATACAAGTATGACGTCTCTGCCTATTCTCATGGAAATAGAAACACGAAAACCTGTTAAGCTACTGTGATATATTGTTTTGGAATGCAATTACATATATCTTTTATAACATCAGTTTTAGAATTATCAGCCATTCGTCACAGTTCGCCGTTAAATGTTAACAGTTCGAATGTATGTGCATACATTTCCTTTTATATTTTAGATGATGTTATGCTCGTGTTGCCTTAACGTGATCAACGAAATGATTTTCATAATCATTACAAGAAATCGCCACAAAAATTTAAGTCGTGTTGAAATCGAGTAGTACCTATATAATAATGTAATCTAATGAATGTTACTCTACTAATAGGAAATATGCGCGTGACTCAAAAATGTACTAACTATTTTTATTATGAATCTTTATTGTTTAAAAAACATACCTATACATACAATTCTTTTTGAAATTTATCATTATTTAATGGTGAAATTTAATTATCAAAAGTGGCTATTTTGAAATTTCCTTGCGAATTGCCAAAACGCAAAACTATTGGTGAAACAAAACGTGACGTCAACGTACGCTCGATTCTTCTGACATCAAGTTGTTTGTATGTTGTTGTTGCCTCCTTTTTCGCCTTGCACCATTTTTCCTTATACTTGCATCTCAGTATAAGGAAATAATTATACTTTATTAGATGCAGTTTTAATATTATTTTGTTACATAGAAATAATACCAATATTTATAATAAGCTTCTACATTATAATAAGTAGATTTCACACTTACTTTTTTTAATTTATCAGTAACTTGTGAACCAAACATTTCCGTTAATGACATCGAACGGGTACGTTGACGTTACAGAATAAGCGCGCTAAAATAACCGCCGTTAAATCGCCTAAAAATTATAGTGATTTTAATATCTTATATCTTTAAACGAGCAATTCTTGTATATATATATATATATATATATATATATATATATATATATATATATATATATATATATATATATATATATATATATGTATATATATATATTCAGGATCTCGGAAACGGCTCCAATGATTTTGATGAAATTTGGCACACTAGAGGTTTCGAGGCCAAAAAATCGATCTAGCTAGGTTTTACTTATAGAAAATGTTGTTTTGTCGGTGTTTTTAGCTAATCAATACAATGACATAAAATGTCAATAGAATATGGATTCAAATTTCGCCGTCAACGTCATGAGTTACGATAGTTCAGTTGGGAAGTTGACCAATTTAATTTTAGTTTTGATTTGGCATTCAAACAGCGTCGGATCGAATCTCAGTGTTATTATTATTCTCTTTTTGTAATTTTTTTATATTTTTTCATTATTTAATTTTTATTTTTTATTAATATATATTTAAGTAAATTCGACAAAAATACAACAAAAATATTCCGATTGAAGCTCGGTCAACCAGATATTTATTTTTTAACTTAATTGTTTATATTTTGGATGTGTTATATACTTATGGTATTACCATCAGTTATTACATTTGTAATAACTCGAAGAAAGATTTAAAAAAATTAAAATAATACATGCATATTCCCTATTAATAAATGTAAGTTTTGTTTGTGGATTGTTATGTTGTGGAAAATAAAAAAACAGCTTTTTGGATCAAATTGGATATATTATATATGTTCCCGTGTGGTGACAGAGTATGAATACAATTCACGACCCCTTTCTTGCCCGTGGGTGTCGTAAAAGACGACTATTATAATATACATACAACATCTATGTACAAAGAAAAATTCAAACCTGTAACCCGTCTAACTAGCGTAATATAGTAGGTCAATTGCCCTCCCATTGTGGAGGAGGCCCGAACCCAGCATTAGGATGTATATGATCTATGATGATGATGATATATAACTTGAAACAGTAAGTAAACCTAAATACAAAATGTGATGCAAAACATTAGAAAAATTTCAAAAACTAAACAAAAATTACTCGTTTCATGTTAGTTATTTTATTGGTTGTATTGTTAAAGAGTTTGTGCTTTCTGAGCTGTTGCACTCGCCCTATGTATGTTTTGTTGAGACACTTTTATTTATTGTGTATCTTTTATTTCTGGTTCTTGAGTTTCATATCTGTTTTCTCTTAATAAATACTGAAATAACCGCTACTATCGCAATTATATCCACGGTCTAGCGCATGGCAATTCCACGAATGTACTTCTGTAAAACAGGATTTTTTTTATAGTTACAGTCGAATCTCGATAATTTGAAACTCAAGGGATTTTCAAGAGAAAATTTTCAAGAGTTTAAATAACCAAGAGGAATAGAGAAAAATCAATCGATCTAGAGTTTGGTCAAGATTCGTAATTTATTATTTTAAATATTTTTTCAATTATTCATAATTATTCATTAGGAGAGTAGTATAACCCGGACAAATTATAAAAAATGCTGAGCAGGATACTATTCCTTTAACTACAAGTTATCAAGGCGGCCAGTTAGCATTGATTTTATTCAATTTATCGAGTATTTTCTTAAGGAGGCGGGCAGACATTTCAAATTATTGAGATATTCAAATTAACGAGTGTCAAATTATCGAGAGTCGACTGTATATAATAAATTTATTACCTAGATGATTGAATTGTAGTTTAAGGTGTCCAAAATTTTGAGTTCGAGTATATTAAAGGCGTCTAACATAATTTAAAAAACATAAACCTTGTCGATACGTATTTTGTTAAATGTTGAAGTTAAAAGCCCACTGATGTCACGGCTCCGTGAATACAAACAGGTCACAGATATGGTAACTAATTAAAATGCAAATGAAAGCGCCCAACTCTCAGTCATTTATTTGCCTCTACTAAAATTATTAAAGGTCTCAAAACAACGCGCATTTCAAGTAGTTGAATAATTAAGATTAAAAAATATTAAGAACCTTTATTTTAATTAGAGATATATCGTTATCTAAAATAATATATTTGTTTAAATACTTTCCAAATGTTACGACATGAGATTTCTATGATATAAAACTTAGCTTCTGTAATATAAAATTTATATTTAATTATTTCACAAATAAACGAATTTTACTATCATATTTTTAAACTTTGACGTGCGCGGCCGCTTACTCGGTAGTAAAAATACAATTTACCACATCTTACCCATAGGTGTAGTATACGACGACTAAGAGACATAATATGCATATAACATCACGACAATATGGGTCACATAACACAAAACATTTTTTTAACATATTTAGCAAGATTATAATGGTATTAAGAAACTATTACGTAATTTATGGTAGGGCTTCTTCTGAATATCTTATAGGGCGTCTACATGTTGGCCGAGTGCAGGCGAGCGATGGCGAACGCCAACGTGTGTACACCCGATTTGCCTTAGTTGGCCAACGCTCGCCGTCGCTCGCCTAGTTGGCGGAGTGAATACAAGCGCCAACGTGTGGACAGCTGATTTGTCTTCACTCGCAGTCGCTCGTGATCACTTGCCTCACTTCGCCTCGGTGTCGGTTTTTGTGTACAAATCAAAGGCACTCGTGTACGCTCGGCCAATGCCGTCTACACGTTGGCCGAGTCGTCATTACACGGCTGACATCCATCGCGGTTATACGTGTTTAATGTGATATTTTCGCTCAATATAAATGATTATATTTTCAAATTTGCATCACTACTTCTAGATATGCGACGTAAATAATTAGATCCAAGTCACCCTATATGTTTTATCTATAGTATCAAAATGTATCTTCATCATTCATCATCATTTTAGCTAATATACGTCCTACTGTTGGGCTCGAGCCTCCTCCACAATAGGCGGGAAACTGACCTTAGTATTCCATGCTAGTCAGACAGGTTGGTATAGGGTTTTATTTCGAGGTTTCCTTCTCTTGCATATATGTTATATGCTTATTATGTATTATATCCCTTAATTGTCTCTTACGACATTCACAGACAAGATAGGGACTGGTGAATTTTTTTCTTACTCCGTCACCACACGGATATATCTTACACTGTTCTATTTCTGTGAATACTCAGTATCAACCACCTTCTTTTTTCCCACTTTACTGCGGTATACACTGAGATAATAGTTATATACGTTCATTAAATAAATAGTCGAAGCTGCAGCAACGTTAATGTCAACGTCCGTAGTGTTTCAGTGCACAATGAACACTGACATCGGCCAACGTGTAGACACTTCTACAAACGCTCGTCTACGTTGGCCACTCACGTTGGCGTTTGCCGCACTCGGCCAACGTGTAGACGCTAGCACTCGCCTTGTACCTATTTGCCGACGCTCGCGTTGGCCTAGGCTCGGCCAACGTCTGTATGGGCTATTATAATCGGAACGTCCACTTTAGTTAGAGCTACCGACGCGACCTAATTACATATACATATATGTAATTATGTAATTAATAGTATGTATATATGTAATTAATAGTAGCATTTCAAAACAATAGTTGTGCAGGTTAGTTTTCCTACATGCAAATGTAGGCAAATTTAATATTTAAACCCTATACCACGTTTGATCAGTGTTGTATAAGTCAATTTCCCTCCTATTATCTATGGAGGAGGCCTGAGCGTAACAGTGATGAGACTTTCGTCAGCTGAGATGTAATGAGATGATGATGATGAGGTATAAAAAAAATAACAGTAATAGAAGATTTATATAATAGGAAATAAAACCATCTTTCAAGAAATTTTTGCTGTTCGTATTTTACTCCTGGGAAGACCAAAACCATCTTCCATTACCATAAAAAAGAAATTGAAATGTTTTTATATTGATCAAGATTATAAAAACAAATTTAAAGAAAAAGGTACAATGTTCTTTTCTGGAATAATGATTATCACAATATTTACATTCTTCTTATTAAGGCATACGATGTCCAACTGCTGGGCGATTGGCTTCCAAGAACTTGACCTTTCCATTGAAGTTATCATCCCCTTACATTATCCCCTTACAACTTTCTTATATTTTATAATTTCTTTTCACTGTTTACGCAACGAAATCTTTTAAAAAACATTAAGGCGTATTTAAATTTATGTTTTGTAATTATTAATTATTTCTTTGCTTGTCAAACGCACTACAAGTCTAGACTCGAAATTAAATGGGTGACTTTGTGACTAGGCACGTAACAACCTCTAGCCTAGAAAATATTATTTAAACTTACATATCTTTACTTTGTACATCAACTCCAGACGTGCCGGGGATTAAAATTTACACGTAAAATGGTTGTAGAAAAGAGACGCTATTTTTCATCAAATTTACTAGTACAAATAGAGTCGGCCTCTACAAAATTAATTAAAGTTGGAAGTGTTTTATATAATACCTTTCATAAGGGACAAAGGTAATATATTTTACCTAAACACGAACTAGATGCTCAGTCATTGGTAATATTAGCCTTACCTGAGACGAGACTAGCTATGTCAAGAGCGAGAATAATAGACGTATTATATAACGTATCAAATAGCTCTGTGGAATAATTATATTCTGCCGAAACTATACAACTGAAAATAATAAAGTGTCCAAACATTACTTTTATAAGTTTAAGTGCCAGTGAAGTGATACTTTTATATACTCTGTCCGTGGGATTGGGATCACCGACGATTCGAACAGCACGACTTTGCAGGTAGTCAAGTGAGTCTCGCTAATATTTGCTCGCGCCTGCCCAGAAATGTAAGCAGTACTCCACATGAGGACGACCTTGTGCTTTATATAGCATAAGACGAAGCTGTTTCAGTATGAAGTACCGCTTGGCTGTGTTCACGACGCCCAAACTTCCTATAAAAACTGGACTTTGCTCAATATTTCAACATCAAGGATCCCAATACTGTCGGACACTTAGAGAGTTACTCCTTGGAACTGAGGTACCATGACAAACGGGTCCTTCTTTGTATTAAACGAGCAAACTTATGTTTATGGGTTTGAAGTTGCGGCGTTTGAAAGTTTGAAGAAGCGGCGGATCGTGTGCGAGAGGAGCTCCTCTTCGGCGACACGTTTCGCCGCCGGCGACTCTGGCGGCGTAGGCGCGAGTACCTGCGCCTGATGCCGCCCTAGCCGAGGCCGCGGGTGACTGGACCGGGGCATTTAGTCCGTCACCCGCAGAGGCTGACCGCGCGACGGCCACCGACGTCCCGGGACAGGAACGTCGAGAAGTGAGGGTACCCGAAAGGGTATTCCGTCGGGCCGACCACTAACGACAAGTCACCCTGCTCCGGTGGTCGGCTCAACAACGAGGCGACGTGGGTACGGGTGGGTTATGGTCCCGTGCGCCGGCCTTTCGTTGACCCGGACGAAATGGACCGCGTGTGTGCTTACCATAGCCCAACCGTAAAAAAAAAATGGGTTTTAAGTTGAACTGGACTAAGTTCCATTCACCCGATTCCGAGGCCCGCCCAGAGAGCGCGGAATTCTTTTCTGTATTATTCCCAGCATTGCAAACCCAATATCAGTTTAATGAATCTCTTTCCTAAATAATTGTGTAGTGACTAGGGATGCTCGATGAATATCGATGTTCGATGATCATCGATGTTGACAGGAAAAACATCGATGTTTTAACATCGATGTTGCTATAGGCAAAACATCGTAACATCGATGTTAACGGAATTCATCATCGATGTTTTTAACATCGATGTTGAATATCGTAACATCGATGTTAACGGAATTGATTATCGATGATAGCTTACGCAATAAAATAATTAATGAGCAATGAGCACTCGTCGATGTCCTAAAAAAAGCTCATCACAGTTTAGCTCGTAAAAATTACCTTACTACGAGTCTTATAAGTTATAAGATTCGACTCAGATTTCCTAAAAAAAAAATTCACATTGATGTTAGGTATTCGATAAACATCGAACATCGATGTTGGGCTTTCGATTATGACATCGATGTTAACATCGATGTTTTACTAACATCGATCATCCCTAGTAGGTACTACTAGGTAGTGACCACGTCAAAATTTCAATCTCGTTTATTTTTCATTTTCGTTGATTGTCATCAAGATAGAACAATAATGCAAAGTTGTAATTCTAGTTCTAATTCATCTAGTAAAACTTGACGCAAATATTGCAAGTTAAAGCTTATATAAATAATGATTAATCTTTCAAAAAATTCGATTTCATGAACACAATAATAATAAAAACTCATTGATGACTACACAATAACCAAGACTCCCTACGGCCGCGTCCTATTAAGCTATCGGGGATCAATACATAATTATTTATCGACGGAATTTCGGTTACATACGTGATTAGGGCCAACGAAGTATTTAGTTGCTTAGCAACCATTCAATTAGCCGTCATGAATATGTTAGGGATATTGTGGGCTTGATGTCTTATACCTTAATGGCCTATTACTTAATGTCATGTAATCGGATTCAGTATTGGTGTTCCTTTTTTACTTAATATGAGTAATCATTTTGATTATATTCCATCGTAAAGGTTGGTATAATCTTTTATGATGTAGAGAACAGATAAGTAAAATCTATTTTAGTCTTAAACGCTTATTGTAACTTGCAGAGAACATGTGTATGAGAACATGAACTTGATGACTTATATGGAATAGGTTCTATTAATTTTAAACATATATGAGGAGATTAATGACTGTGGAGGAGGCGAAAGTGGTATGTCAAAATCGTAGCAAATGGAAGGAAGTGGTCTCTGCCTACCCCTATGGGAAAAAGGCGTGAGTAAATGTATGTATGGTCCTGCTGTTAAAGCGTGAAAAGGGAACAAACATACATACACACACAAAATTTGACCTTTATAACATTAGGTTATGTGATGAAGTATACAGTTTTCAGGTTTTCACCTGTTTTGATGTCAATTCTTTTCCAACCTGTAAACGCCTTATGCTTTATGTTCGAGCTTCTTCTAGTTGAAAAGAAATTGGGGGACTACTACTCTAGTTAGATAAAATTTCTTTCTTCTTCTAGTGATGTTCTTCGTTTAGATTCCATAGCCCTTCTATCACCATCATCACTGCATATATACGTCACAGTGTTGGATTCGAGCCTCCGCCTGAATAGGAGGGAAATTGACTTAATACCTATACCGAGGGGTTGGTAGTGTTTTATTTCCAGTTTTCTTTCTCTTGCATATATGTTACTAGCAACCCGCCCTCGCTTCGCTTCGGTTTCAGTCGCCTTTAACTGCGTAGTGCCCGTTTCCATCGGAATACTGGGATAAAATAATCTTTGAAATATTTCGACGAGATTCACTATCGTCATCACCCTGCTTATTGTAATTAATTGACGTCGACTCAATATGTACTTGACCAGGTGGTTTCAAAGGAAACTGGCTTCTAATCTATGTAAAATTCATAGTCATCTTTTACGACACCCACGAGTAAGGTAAAGGTTGATAATATTAGTAGCCATTACCAAATATCAATCATGCACCCGTCACATGCGGTTCATTTTTCGGTTATGTTACTCCGTGATATAATAGTTTTACATTGATGAAAGAATTTTTGAAATCGGTTCGGTGGTTTAAGGGTGAAAGCGTAACAAAAAAACTTACGTTCGCATTTATGATATTAGTAAGGATACGTATTTAATTCCTTAGTCGTATTTTACGACATCCACGGGCAAGAGAGGCTGTGATGAATTGTATTCTTACTCCATCACCCTACGGCAATAACCAACCAAATCAAATATTATAATATTAACGTTTTTTATCATAATTTTATTATGAATGCGATGATTCGCGGTGACGCTTTCAAAACAATAAAATAATCATGGAGCGAAAGAGATTTATCTGCCGCAAAATATTATTATTGTATGATTACATTTAATTGATTAATCGTCTGTAGCTTCAATAAATTATGATAATTGCATTTAACGCTACGTTCATTATTAACGTCATAATAAAACATTGACTTTCAACACAATAAAAACGAAACCGGCGTGGAAATATTTTTGTCATATAGTTTTTAAGTTCTTGCCAGTGTGACGACGGAGTAAGAATATAATTCATCAATCCCTCTCTTATCCGTGGGTGTCGTAAAAGACGACTAAGGGATATAACATGAAGATAATACCAATGCAAGAGAAGGAAAACTCGAATTAAAACTCTTTGCCAACACGTCTAGTATGTATGTACGTATCTAGTCTGACTAGAGTGGTGTATTAAGTCAACGTCCCACTAATAAAGGAGGAATTCCGTGTGGTGACGGAGTAAGAATATAATTCACCACCCCCTATCTTACCCGTGGGTGATCCTACGAGACGACTAAGGGATATAAAACGCATATAACATCTATGCGAGAGAAAGAAAACTCGAAATAAAACCCTATACCAACTCGTCCGACCAGCGTGGTATAGTAGGTCAATTATCCTTCCATTATGGAGGAGACCCGATCCCAACAGTGAGTATATGGGCTGAGATGATGAAAGGAGGCGGCCCAAGTCCAACTTTTGGGACATATATGGGCTGAGATGATAGTTCTCAAGTTTGAATTTTAGAGTTTGCTTGCGGTTTCCCTCCGCACTATAATTAGTTTGTGACCCATTTTGAAGTAAAACTTCTTATGGCGATAAACTAGAATTGAAAGCAAAATTTCAAAGTCAAATAATTTTACAGCAAGAAAGAATAATGTGGACAGTAGAAATGGTATTTATATGATTTATAATGTCGATTTCTAATGTTTACGCAAGTATTACACATTGTAAATAAAACTAGTTTACGGATTTTATCGCGTTTCTATTTGATTTTTGATTGCGTGACGTTTCGAACACTTTATAGCGTTTATGGTCACGGGCGGACTAAGATGTCTGACGTCCAACAAGTCATCGTTATTATCACCTCTTTCCCAATAGGCTAACCACTAGTACAGATTTCTTGACCTCCGTGCCCAGTAACCTTAAGGACTTTCTAGTGTTAAAAAAAGGGAGCCGTCGCTCAGGACGCCTGGCAGATGTAAAACATCGAAATTATTTTCTACATACTATATACATAAAAGAACAGACTACGACAGGAACTAATATGGCATAAAGTATTAATAAAAGATTATGATTTTTTCCTGAAAATTATGATTTTTATTCAAAAATCATTTATTCTCATTAGTATACACTATAGGTATGTGTGTGTGTGTGTGTAATCTAATTAATAATTAATTATTTTGAGCTCACTAGATGGCGTTGTACCAAATTCTAAAACAGGTTATGGTTTCGTTACACAAATATACATATCCAGGCGTGGCGTTTAGCCCTCAGCGCAAAGTCCGATTATACACTACCTGCATACGGCCGATCATGACGTATGCCAGTGTAGTGTTCGCGCACGTTAGGCCAAACAGAATCCACAGGTTACAAACACTACAAAATAGATTCATGCGACGGGCAACGGGAGCACCGTGGTTCGTTCGTAATGTCGATCTACACATCGACCTCGAATTGCCGACCATCAGGCAGTATATGAAGCGTTGCTCCCAGCGCTATTTTGACTCTGCCATGACTCACCCCAATCCACTAGTGGTTGGGACGGTAAACTACGTCCCCTCAAAAATATCCGCGGTCCGACGACCCCGTCATCTCCATGAAGAAGGGGATGATGCTATTACGATCGCCCAAGAAAGGGCCTACACAGCTCGCGCAGCGATAACACATAAAACTCCGCGGTATCGGCCTCGCCGACGAGGTCGAAAACCGCGGCGCGTAAAAGTCATTAACCTAAACGTGGCCACGCCCACTTTTCTTTCAGCGACGCCCCGAGCCGAGGTCCGTTCCCCACAGGGGGAGCCCTCGGGCGATGTTCGCTTAACTTACTTACCGGGTTGAGAGCCTTCCGCTCGCCCATTGCCTGCATTAAGCTGTCAAGGTCATCTGCGACCAACAGCTAAATACACACAAAAAAAAAAGCCCTCAGCGCTCACCCACCAGTCCGGGTAAAGTTGTCACAGCCATCTGAGGCTAACAACTAAGTCACACAAAAGAAAAAAAAAAAAAACGCCACGCCAACTATCAGGTTCACCCTCGCCTATAGATGTTTCATCAAAAAGCTCATCAACGCTTTCTGTACTTAGACACAATGCGAGACCAGGGACGGCAGCTAACTAATTATAATTATTGCGGGTGCAATGATTCAATGATACAAACTACATATGTAGATATATACGTAGAATCATAAAAGCAGGCAGTTTATAAATCCAACTCATCTAACTGTCACAAACAGTTTAATTCACTTGATGAGTTTGTACTCGCGGAGTAATTACGGACGTCCCGCTTGAACCACTCGGGTCACAGACTATACAGCCACAAGTCACGTGCTTGCGAACCACAGATAATTAATTAACGCTAGCGTTTCATGGATGTCGCTTGCACGTATCGCTCGCTGACACCGTGCGCTGGTTTACTACTTTTCCAGCTGATAGTTATCATATACGTGTACAAGGTGAGATGAGAAAATAACAAAAAACTTACAGAACTAGTGCAGTTCTGTAAGTTTTTTGAGGATAGTTCCTAAGTAATACAAATGTGACTTTATTTATTTGTTACGCTTTATATATAACTAGCTGACCCAACAGACGTTGTTCTGTACAATTAAAATAAAAGGAATTCTCCTTGAAATCGACCGCAGCGCCACCTACCGGGGCCAATTGTGAATCTAAACCATTTTCGAATCCCCTTTAAAACACAAAATATTTCGTCAACGTCGGTCCAGGCGTTCAGGAGGAGTTCAGTGACATACACACGTACACAAGAAATATATATATAAAAAAAGAAATAGTTATTTTTTAAAGACATCCTTCACTAAGGAAATAATCATTGTGCTCCAGATTCAGAACAATAATTTGTAGATCGCACAATGTGTAGTCTCGCGTAGGATTCGAACCCACGACACTAGCTCGGTAGATCGTTATATTAACTACTACGCCATCTGTGCAATTAATTCTTCGGTACGTTTGAATGTAACTAAATTCCGCCTAAACAGCTGGACCGATTTTGGTCGATTCAAAAATAGTTTAAATTAACAATTGTAAGCATTAGGAGATGTACGATCGATATCAAAGAATTCAATTTTTTTTTTAGACATTTTGTCTGCCTCTATTGGTGTAATTAATGTTTATTATTTTTATTATATTCCTTAGTCGTCTTTTACGACATCAACAGGCAAGATGAATGAATTATATTCTTATACCGTCACCACACGGACAATGCATTGCTAAAGAAGGTTTACGACAGCCTGTCATAAAATTGTTTCCAAAACTTTTTGCAACAAACAATAAAAGTAGAATACATATTGCGTCAGCCCTAAGTAATTGGGAGAATGGGATAAGGGCAGAATGATTATTATCTATAGATACACAATTACTGCTGTACTCTATAATAGATATACAGTTATTTTATATTATTATACCAACGAATCCTGCCATGAGGTAAACAAGATATTTAAATAATTAACGCAATTTCCTACATAAATCATTTTATATTACAATGTAATAAGGATAAATGTGTACGTTTTGGAATAAATATTTCAAATTACAATATTGCCTCGCATTCTTTGTTTCTTCTTCACACTATATTCACAAGAATATTCAGCACTAGTCTTCTTACCGTGGATTAGTCCGTCACCCGTCGAGAGGCCGACCGCGTGAAGAAAGACTGACGTCCTCCCCGAGGGGGGGACGTCGGTCGATGGGAGGGTACCCCGGGTAGAGGGTATTCCGTCGGGCCGAACACTGATGACAAGTAACCCTGCTCCAATGGTTGGCCCAACGACGAAGGCAACGTGGTGTTCGGGTGGGTTGTGGCTGTTGCGTGCTTAAGCCCCTCTGTCGCTCCGGATGGAGTGGTGCGGAAGCGCGCCGACCGCAGCCCACCCGAACAAAAAAAAAAAAAAACAGTAGTCTTCACCGTTTTCAGAGCGGAATTAGCCTGCAGGTAGGATTGCCACCCTTAACTTATTATAAAATATTGTACGTTGTATCGGGTAATTGTATTGTTTACTTTATGTGAACCAAAAAGTACGCTAAAATATTTCACATAAGATTCTCTGGAATTAATTTTTACCATATATATGTTTAAAAAATCATTCATTACTTTAAAATAAATATACATTACAACGATGCTACGTAAGTAGCATCAGTAATTATTTACTGAAACATAAAAATAAACTCATTTGCAAAAAAAACGGGCGGTTTTGATTTTCATTCATATTTAAAAAGATACAATACCAAAAAGGTTTCAATCGTTTGTACACGTTACTGGCCGGTTTTAAAAATGCTGTGGTATTTAAAAAAGTACGTTCTAAATTCAATTTTTCATTTGATGTTCATTTTTACAGAAAACCCCTTTTTATCCTACATTTTTGGCGCGAAGTTCCAGAAGTTAACATCGACTTTCATAACTTTTATTCAATTTTTATCGATTAATTTCATATCCTTGACTGTCAAAGCTTTATTTAATGCTGTTTGGCTGTATCAAAAATGGTAGATAAAGTGGTAAAAGCTACCAAAATTATCGCGCTGCTTGAAGAGGGTTGCAGCCAATGTTTCGTGGCTAGGAGGCTAAATGTTAGTCGCTCGACAGTCCAAAGGACCTGGCAGCGATATCAGGAGACTGGTTCCGTCGAGAGAAGGCCTGGTTCTGGAAGAAAACCATGTACCCAACCACGGGATGATCGTTTTCTTGTGAGTGGCGCATTGAGAAATCGCAAATCTTCGTATGTGGATCTTAAGAACAACCTCCAAGAAGTAAGAAATGTGCATATTAGTCTATGGACGGTCAGGAGGAGGCTTCTCGCTGCCAATATACGCAGTCACCGCCCGGCCCGCGGCCCCAAATTACTCCGTGAGCACAGAGTTCACAGGCTTAGGTTCGCTAGAAATTGTGAATCATGGACTCAAGACGATTGGAATAGGGTTTTGTTCTCTGATGAAGCCAGGATATCTCTGTTCGGTGAAGATCGACGTCGGCGAGTGCTAAGAAGACAAGGAGAACGCTTTGCAGAGGCATGTTTCGAAGAAATCACACCTTATGGTGGGGGCTCTGTTATGTTTTGGGCAGGAATAAATTCAATGGATCGTACAGAGTTAGTCTTCATTGAAAACGGCTCACTGACTGGGCATCGATACATAACGGAAGTTCTAATTTCTCATGCACAACCCGCATTGGCCGCTCTAGGTGAAGACTCGATTTTTATGGACGACAATGCTCGCGCCCACCGATCCCGCGATGTTAATGCGTATGTGCAAGAGGTCGGCATTCGTCGTTTGGATTGGCCAGCTCGAAGTCCCGACCTCAATCCCATAGAGCATGTCTGGGACGTTCTGAAACGGCGTGTGAGATCAGTACACCCGGCTCCGCAGACCATCAGAGAGCTGAAGAATGTGATTACTGCGGAGTGGGAACGTATTCCGCAAGCAAGTATCCGGGATATACTCGCTAGCATGCCCAGACGAATTCAAGCTGTGATTTTAGCTAGAGGGGGTCACACTCGATACTAAACATTTATCTGCTTTTACTTTATTAAAGAAAAACAAACAAAAAAACTTTTTTATTTTTACTTCATGAGCATATGCACTACTAGCGAATATACACTACTAGCGAGGTTTAGCATTATTTCCCATAAATTGTATCTAAATTTTATGAAATACTGATGAAAACGATTATTTTCTTATTAATTTAGCAAATTGTGTGGATAAAACTACCTATAATTATCAAACAAAGAAATATTAACATTTGAAATGGTTCATTGCTTAGGTGCCCGTTTTTTTGCAAATGAGTTTATATCAAAATATGTTTTGAAGCAAAGTAAGTTAATTGCAATTTTTTTTCAACACAAATACTTTGTATCTGTTCATTCGTTAACCAATGTATTTTATTTTTAACATATAAAAAGGTACCCGTGGGTGTCATAAAAGTCGACTAAGACATAATATGCATATAACATCTAGATTACAAGAGAAGGCAAATCTATACCAATAAATAAAATTGGAGTGTCTGTTTGTAATGTCAAAATAATAGGCTTTTTTCATGCTCACGCGGTTATTCGCACGACACCTATGCTTAAAATAGCGATTAAAAAATTTTTGTCTGTCTGTCTGTTTGTTCCGGGTAATCTTCAAAACGGCTGGACCGATCTCAAAAATTCTTTCACCAATGGAAAGCTATAATATCAGGGCGTAAACTAGGCTATATTTTATCCCGGTATTCCCACGGGAACGGGAACTACGCGGGTAAAACGACTATAACCTATAACCGAAGCGAAGAAAGAAAGAAAGAAAGAAATTTTATTTTGTAAACCTCACACAATATAGACAACAACGAAAGATAAAGAACTACTAACTAAAAACAAGGAGTGAAATATGTGAGGCCAAAATATGGTGCCCATCTCAGCTTATGGTACAGTAAAGCATGCGCTACACGGTTTCAAACAGTGGTTTGAAACAGAAAAGGCAGAAAAGCACTTTCCTGGCTACATGGTTTTTAAGCTTGTTTGAAACCAACAGTGTTTAGAGAACGTGGCGCGGATAGGACGTCTTTACGCTCGCGTACCGTATAATCACTACAACGACGTCATGACGCCTTACATATTAAAACAACAAAAAGTTGGAGTCAGTCTTGCACTTTTGTGTGCAATTGAAGGATAAAATTAAAATATCCCATGCATTTCTTTTCTGTGTTTTATTTTTATACCCTTCATAATTTAAGTCCCAAAGGCAGGGCAACTCTTTGTATAACTCGAGAAGTTGAGTAATAAAATCACGATCGCGTTCCGTCTGCTCACGCGCCATTTTGTGCGCAGAACGTCGTCGCGTGCGCCTGCGCTGACCTCTGCAGCGTGACTGTCGTTCGTTTGGTTTCAAACAAGCGGCTAGA
Organism: Lymantria dispar; assembly: GCA_032191425.1. Lineage (NCBI taxonomy): Eukaryota > Metazoa > Arthropoda > Insecta > Lepidoptera > Erebidae > Lymantria > Lymantria dispar. Next base: position 19,438,927 of record CM063452.1, on the reverse strand, counting down.
TGGTTTCAAACAAGATAAAAACCACCGCTTGGCCAGTGGTTTGAAACACAAGCCTCGCTACCAAGGGCGTTTAAAGGTCATACGAAATTTGGCATAAAACATCTATCTACACTGTTTCAAACATTTGTTTCAAACCACTGTTTGAAACCGTGTAGCACATGCTTAAATATGATACTACACCGCTGATATTCTGATGAACCCGTACAATCAAGTCGTGGAAGCAACAATAGATTCAAAACAAATATATTTAAAAAAAAGTTAAACAGTAATATTTGAAATAGTAACATGAAATTAAGAATAAAATAAATTAATACTATACTATATCATATTCTAGTTATCATAATTATCACATAGAATAGCTTAAGTAAAAGAAACAAATTATTTAATAAAGACATATAGAATATAAAATAAAATAAACATTAATAGTATAAAGAAGAAACCGAAAGTACATAAATCTTGTGGTTAGCTAGAATGAGTCCTTGATGAAATAGAACGAGAAATAACTACAGTAAATTTGTAGTCTGTATACAGAATATTAAGGTATCAATTTTTAATTTTCAAGTAGGATTAGCTTGTCTTTTTTGGCAAACCGAAGCGAGGGCGGGTTGCTAGTTTACTAATATGTATCAACATCATACCTCCTCCATCATGGTTGAGTATCGTCCTGCTTATACCACGTCAATCAAACGTGTTGGCATACGGTTTTGTTTTGAGTTTTCCTTCGCTTGCATAGATGTGATATGCATATTATATTCCTTAGTAGTCTTTTACGACACCCACGAACAAGAAAGGAGGTGTGAATCATATTCTTACTGCGTCACAACACGGTAATATAGATTAGATAACACAGGAAAAGAAACAATTGCTCACCTTTAGTTATTACAAGGTAGCATAAATTCCGGCATCGAGTTCGGGATCGGAAGTGTTGTTATTTTTCCGTCAAGAAATTCTCAATAACAGACAGGAAATGATGTGCCCTTAAACGGCAACAGAATTATCTACGTGGGTATATAATAAAAAGAAATAGAATCTATACCAATAAATAAAATTGGAGTGTCTGTTTGTAATGTCAAAATAATAGGCTTTTTTCATGCTCACACGGTTATTTGCACTGTACATATGCCTAAAATACACTTTATATTTTTTGTCTGTCTATCTGTTTGTTCCGGGTAATCTTCAAAACGGCTGGACCGATTTCAAAAATTCTTTCACCAATGGAAAGCAATAATATCAGAGAGTAAACTAGGCTATATTTTATCCCGGTATTCCCACGGGAACGGGAACTACGCAGGAAAGACTGAAACCGAAGCGAAGGCGGGTTCCCGGGGGAATACCGGGACATTGTATAGTCGTTATAAGCTTTTATATCGTTAATATTGCACAATATAAAAGAAAGCGGTAAGTGATATAGAATATTACGGTGCTGTCAATCATATGTCAGCACGTGTTAGCATTATTAGCAGACGTGTCCCTCCCAAAAGCATGTCGAGTTCTGACATTTTAGACATCGACATGGCGCATTTTATACATTTTGTACATATTAGATTCATCTAGGGATGGCAAAAGCTTTATACAGTGCAACCTTAATATAACGAACCTCAATTTAACGACTTCCTCGATTTAATAAATTTTTCATAATCCCCTTGAATTGTCCATAAGAGTCAGTGTAAATAATACCTTTACATTACGAATTTTTGTAGGAACAACCTCTTTATATCGAATTTTCAACTATCAAAAAAAGTGTAAATACATACCTCTATATGACCCTTAATAGTATGTGATTCAGTTGCGACAGGTTTCGACACGTTTTTTTCGTAAAACAATTGAAGTCGTTTGTTGGAAAATAATGTAAACAGTGCTGCTCGTCACTATTGTTGAAGATTCTAGTTGCTGAATGCAAAAATATTAAGGTGATTAAAACTATTTCTTTACCTACCTACCTCTTTATAACAAACTAGCAATCCGCCCTCGCTTCGGTTATAGGTTATAGTCATTTTACCCGCGTAGTTCCCGTTCCCGTGGGAATACCGGGATAAAATATAACCTAGTTTACGCCCTGATATTATAGCTTTCCATTGGTGAAAGAATTTTTGAAATCGGTTCAGCCGTTTTGAAGATTACCCGGAACAAACAGACAGACAAAAAATTTTTAATTGCTATTTTAGGCATAGGTGTCGTGCAAATAACCGTGTGAGCATGAAAAAAGTCTATTATTTTGACATTACAAACAGACACTCCAATTTTATTTATTGGTATAGATTTAGACCAACCTTATAACAAAGCCAGTATAACAAAGCTCAGTTTAACGAATTACTTAATATAACGACTATATACGAGTTCCTGTCGGATTTGTTATATTGAGGTTGCACTGTATATATATTTCTTGTGTACTTTACTGAACTACACTGTATGGTTGCACTGTATGGTTGCACTGTATGTCACTGAATTCCTCCTAAACGGCTGGACAGATGTTGACGAAACTTTTTGTGTATATTCAAGAGGATTCGAGAACGCTTTAGATAAGTTATTGGACCCGGTAGGTGGCGCTGCTATCAATTTCAAGAAGAATTCCTTTTATTTTACTATTTTTTTAGATTTAAACAGAACAACTTCTGTTGGATCAGCTAGTATGATATATAAAATAAAAAAGTGTGTGTGTACTTATGTAGCCACGTAAGAAGTTATAATTCTTTGGCGTAACAAGATAAAAATATTTCTAAAAATGTTATCCTTCGGGTTATCCAACCTTTGTAGATATAACGACACTAATAATAGAAAAAAAGGTTATTGAAAGTTTTATTATGTAAGTAGTTGACATTTGTGACGGTGTACACGCGCATTGAAAAAAATGCTGACTAGCTAACGTCAGAATATTTGTTTTTCGTGACGGTGTGCATGCACATCATAAAATTTGCCCTCATCATTTTTCCCTAAAGCTCATGGGTGTTGTAAAAGACTACTAATAGCTTTATATAGTTTTAATTTAATTTTTTTATTATTATTATTGGTTTTTTCGCAAGCTATGATACGGCCGCACGCTGTCAGTCTCATTCGGGATGACGAAAAGACAGCGCACGACCTCAAACTCGCCGTATTCTCTACAATTGCCATTGAACCGACCACTGCTACCGAATCCTTGACGTCTTTGGCCAAACCAGCGGGATGCCCTTTAATGTATCCTCCTTGCTTGACGCCCGCCGCCCTCACGCGGTCAGCCTCTCTGTGGGTGACAGACTCTATCCGGTCCGGTGGTAAGAGCAGGATAGTGATGGTAATTGTCATACAGCAATTTTATTTGATTGTCAACTCTTTAGCGTTCTTAATCATTTGAGGTCTTTCCGTGACCACGTGACAAATACCAATAAATGAACACATTTTTTTTTAATTTAAGTAAAAATTTATTGGAACTAGGTTGCATCGACGGTCTGTCGCATCCAACTTGAAATTATGGAATCATGTTTCTCTAGAATGAATTAAAGACCTATACCAATTCGTCTTACAAACGCGGTATAATAGATCAGCTTTCTTTTTATTTTGAAGGAGACTCGAGTCCAGTAGTGGGACTTAATGAGTTGAAACAATAGAAATTGATTTGCATATTGAACTGAAACTATCGGATAAAATAAAGCTAATAAAATAAAAGTAGTATAGAGGTAATAAAAAGAAATAATACAGTGTCATTTTATTCTATTTATAACTTATATTATCTTCAAAGTCATATGTGTAACAAAGCCATACGTGTAACATAATGAATTGGTCCATAAATATCTTCTCGCTTTAATAACTATCCGTCACGGAACGTTATTGTCATTTTATTATAGATTATATTCGCTGATACAAGTTTTATTCTGCATTAGTGTCATGTGAATTTTGAAAAGGTACAGATAGCTAATCTGATTCTTCTATTTTAGTTTACCTTCCTTTGCTCTTAGGCAATCCAGGCGAAAAGGTGTTGTGTAATACATTTTAATCTGTCTCCAAACGAAACCCAATAGAATAGCCTATTATATTTTATTCTATTGGTTATATATTTCAATCCATTAAGAAATAAATAAAAGTAGGTAAATTGTATTCTTACTCCGTTACTACACTGAAATTTTTACCTTTCGCTTAACTCTAAAAAATTATCTGTCTCGAAGTAATTCGACATAGTTCTGTAACATTATACGTCAAACTGGCGAACACGCGCAATCCATACCAAACTTCTAGCCCAATATGTTCTAGTTTATTGACGCCCAATGACAATTTGAAAAGATGTGACCTTACTAGATAAATCTCAGCAAAACGATTTAGGAATATTATTTAATTTATTTGATAGTTTATTTTATTTTTAAGTGAAATTTTTCATAGTGGAATTTACAAACTTAGAATTAATTGAAACAAAATACACTCGATCACATCCGTGTGGTGACGGAATAAGAATACAATTCACCACTCCCTATCTCTCCCGTGGATGTCGTAAAAGACGACTGAGGGATATAATACGCATATAACATCTGTGCAAGAGAAGAAAACTCGTAACAAAACCCTATCTGACCAGCCATCCTATCTGACCAGCACGGTATAAGTAAGGTCAATTACTTACCTATTATGAAGGAGACTCGAGCCGAGCAGTGTGACGTATGAGTCGAGATGATGATGATGATGACTCAATCAGCTCAACTATACATGTATATCGCCGTACAGGAAATTAATACTTGACAATTACGTCATCTATGCAATCCGATAAAAACTTGCTCAAAATCTAAATTCAAAGTACTTGCGTGCGACAAATAGAACCGGAGCAATGGCTACGTTTTAAATTACGCATCGATCTTTCTTTTTCTTTGTATTCATTATAAATGATAAGATCTTCTTACGGTGACGGAGTAAGAACACAATTGACCATTTCGGCTTACTGGAGTGAGCAGGAGAACTCTCCAGAGAACTTGTAACAGATTCAAATCATTTATTATGTATTAACCCCGCGGGGACACTTATGTACATATTATCATTTTTGTTTATATTTTAACTTAAATTACTACCGGCTCGAAACGCGACCGCACTGAGAAGATCCGGCAAGAAACTCAGTGGGATTGTCTTCTTTTTAATTAATTTACTAGTTTTTAAATAAAATTACATACAACAACATGCCTATTAATAGCTCCAGTGTGATGCCTTTCGAACCATGATATAGTTATTAAATATAATGAACAATTACCATGGCTGGACCAGATCCGCAAGCGGCACCCGATCACGAATTAACCTCTAGAGCAGCCTTTACTCCCCTCAACCCCAATGGAGAGAAGGGAGTGACCCGCTCATCGTAGCTACCGCAAGCAGACCCTTCAGTGAACATCAACAGCGATCACCCTCCCGCCTACAAAGCGTGACTTTAACGGTATTATAACTCCTTGGGGGAGACCTATGTGCAACAGTTGACTTTAAAAGTTTGACAGATAGATGGATATACTTTTCTATATAAATAAACTGTACAGATGGCGTAGTGGTTAAGATACCGAGCTACCGTGCCAATGGGTTTGAACCCCACGCAGGACAATATTTTCAAAATAATAGGTTTTATCCATGCTGACATGATTATTTACTCGATACCTATGCTTAAAAACCAGTTTAAGCATTGTTTGTTTGTCTGTCGGACTGTCTCTCAATTTGTTCCGGGTAATCTTTAAAATGGCTGAACTGACTTTGATAATATTTTACTACCAGGTAGCTATCTACATAAGAAGTAACTTAGGCTATATTTTAAGCCGGTATTCCCACGAGAACGGGCACTACACGGGTAAAAACGCGCCAATTTGTTACTAGTCTATACAAATAAAATTGAAGTGTCTGTTTGTAATGTCAAAATACTGTGCTTTTGAAACTACAGTTTAAAAACTTTTTGTCTGTCTGTCTGTTTGTTTAAGGTAATCTTCAAAACGGCTGCACCAATTTTGATAATATTTTACTACCAGGTAGCTGCTTGTATAAGGAGTAATATTTTATCACGGTATTGCCACGGGAACGGGAATTATGCGGGTAAAGCGACTGAAACCGAAACGAAGCGAGGGCGGGCTGCCTGTAAATATATAAAATTAAAGCCGAACTAACGGTTGTTTCTCAATATTCGCTTGAACATAAAACAATGAATGCTATTCATTAATGGGTGCACTTCAATTGTCGACTAGTCACGGTTGAGTATTAGTTCTTCCAACAACATAAGCATGTGTCGCAATCTGTCCGCATTATTGTTCTGTCGCATCAGTACAAAAATACACTCGTACAGTACTCTAAATAAACACAGCTTGCATAATTGTTTGGGGAAAATTGTGTACATCCATACGATTAACAAAATCTCTAAAATGAGGCACAATAATACTTGAAATTGTCGCCTGGCCGTAGAAAATTAAGCGTGTGACAAACTTGTACGCCAGTCAAAATTAACCAAACTTGTGCTTTTTAAAATGTATAAAAATAATCTTTAAATAAATTCTAGTCTATACCAATAAATAAAATTGTAGTGTCTGTTTGTAATGTCAAAATAATAGGCTTTTTTCATGCTCACACGGTTATTTGCCCGACACCTATGCCTAAAATAGCAATTAAAAAATTTTTGTCTGTCTTTCTGTCTGTCTGTCTGTTTGTTCCGGGTAATCTTCAAAACGGCTGGACCGATTTAAAAAATTCTTTCACCAATGGAAAGCTATAATATCAGGGCGTAAACTAGGCTATATTTTATCCCGGTATTCCCACGGGAACGGGAACTACGCGGGTAAAACGACTATAACCTATAACCGAAGCGAAGAGAGGGCGGGTTGCTAGTCTTAAGTATAAAAGGTGAACAATTTTGTAATTTATTGACAACTCTAATATTTTTACATTATATTCTATACTAACGATCCGCCCTCGGTTCGCTTCTGTTCCAGCCGATTTTTCCCCGCATTTTAAACCTGCTATATCTCTTAATATATGGCCTCAGGTTTTTTATAGCTTTTCCTGAGAGGAAAAATAGCCTAAGTTTACTCATATCTGCTACCTGGTGCCTAAATATTATCAAAACCAGTCATATATAGATATATATTTTAAACTGATTTTTAGTCATATCGTCATCATCATCATTTCCGCATCATCATATACGTCCATCATCATCATCATATACGTCCCACTGCTGGGCTCGAGCCTCCTTCACAATAGGAGGGCAATTGACCTTACTATACCATGCTGGTCAGACATGTTGATATAGGGTTTTATTTCGAGTTTTCCTTTACTTGCATAGATGTTATATGCATATTATATCCCTTAGTCGTCTTTTACGACACCCACGGGTAAGAGAGGGGGTGGTGAATTTTATTCTTACTCCGTCACCACACGGAAAGATTTTAGTCATATGTACCGTGTAAATAGCCACGTGAGCATGAAAAAACCTACCATTTTAACATTACAAACGGCCGCTTCAATTTTATTTGTATAAATATAACTGTTACTAGCAGACCCAACAGACGTTGCTCTGTTCAAAACTAAAAAAATAGTAAAAGGAATTTTCTTTAAAATCGATCGCAGCACCACCTACCGGTTCCAGTTATTAATCCAAACCATTCTGATATCCATCGGAACAGCTAGAAAAAAAAAACAAAATCGGTCCAGCCGTTTAGAAGGAGTTCAATTGCAAATACACGAAAGGAAGATTTATATACGTAAAGATTTGACTATGGCCTTCAAGTAAATTATGGGTTTACATAAAAGATATTTTATGATCAGTTTATAGAGATTTTACCTAGTTTCATATTGTTCGTTATTAGTGTTGTATAAAAATCACATGTCATCTACCTATATAATATACCCGTGAAAAGCATCTCTTTGCCCACGTACTAACCTAGATAAATAAAATGTGCCCGGTTCACTCTTTGTGAATAACTTGAATTTAAAGCGAAGGCCTGAATAAACGTTTCGCAGGATATTCAGTGTTGGCAATGCATTTATAACTAAAGCCGCCTTTCATTTTCCTGCTGTCAGACATTGAACGCTGTCTTGTACGTTCAACAAAGCAGAATTTCCAACCTAATTTCCAGCTAATCCAATTTTACTTTACCCAAATTGATATTTCATCACTATTATTAAGCTGAAGAATTTGTTCAAATGCTATAATCTCAGGCACTACCAGTTAAGTTCGATACCTTATTTTATAAGGTATCCTACTTATTGAGAAACGTTATTGCAACACGTTGCGACAAATATGAGCAGAGGACTGGAACAACGACGTTTCTTATTATACATTTTCATTCATTCATTCATTCATCACAGCTCATATACGTCCCACTGTTGATTATGCCACACTGGTCAGACATGTTGGTAAAGGATTTCATTTCGAGTTTTCTTTCTCTTGCACAGATGTTATATGCATATTTAACACGTTAAACGCCGGCCTGAATTTTGAGTTTATCCATTTGGCCCATGGGGACACCATATAGCCGACATACTATTGTTCCGCTGGAGCCGTAGGTGACACCATATGACCGCAAACCAGGGACGACTTTAAGCAAAATAAGGTCACAAACTTTTCTTCGATGTTTACTACGTAATTCACCACATTTTAAAGCTCCTAAAGCAATAACAATTAACATAAAAATTTTAGAAACAAGCGATTTTATTCTGGCTCCATATACTAGGTAAGTGAGACCCACATGGTCACCCCCATAGCGTTCAACGTGCTCCTTATTGATCTTTTACGTTACCCCAAGTTCAAGATATGGGGTGAATTATATTCTTACTTATACTAGTACATTCGCGTGAACGCTGCAAAGTGGTCTTTATACGTCGGACAATCAAAAATCAAATATACGCTGATAAAAGCCATAATATAGTTTTATTTACAATGTGTTACAGTAGATCAATCTTTTCCTCTTGTACTGGTGCTATGCAATCAGCATCTGAATCCAGAATCACCTGAACAATCTAAGTAACCAAGCTAAGAAAGTAAGCTGGTATAGTTTAGTGAAAAATTCAATCCCGTATTAATTTATGTCCATCATTCCCACTTATTAATTTATTGGCCCTTTTGTCACTCCTTATTGGCCTGATATACACTCATTTGCAAAAAAAACGGGCACCTAAGCAATGAACCATTTCAAATGTTAATATTTCTTTGTTTGATAATTATAGGTAGTTTTATCCACACAATTTGCTAAATTAATAAGAAAATAATCGTTTTCATCAGTATTTCATAAAATTTAGATACAATTTATGGGAAATAATGCTAAACCTCGCTAGTAGTGTATATTCGCTAGTGGTGCATATGCTCATGAAGTAAAAATAAAAAAGTTTTTTTGTTTGTTTTTCTTTAATAAAGTAAAAGCAGATAAATGTTTAGTATCGAGTGTGACCCCCTCTAGCTAAAATCACAGCTTGAATTCGTCTGGGCATGCTAGCGAGTATATCCCGGATACTTGCTTGCGGAATACGTTCCCACTCCGCAGTAATCACATTCTTCAGCTCTCTGATGGTCTGCGGAGCCGGGTGTACTGATCTCACACGCCGTTTCAGAACGTCCCAGACATGCTCTATGGGATTGAGGTCGGGACTTCGAGCTGGCCAATCCAAACGACGAATGCCGACCTCTTGCACATACGCATTAACATCGCGGGATCGGTGGGCGCGAGCATTGTCGTCCATAAAAATCGAGTCTTCACCTAGAGCGGCCAATGCGGGTTGTGCATGAGAAATTAGAACTTCCGTTATGTATCGATGCCCAGTCAGTGAGCCGTTTTCAATGAAGACTAACTCTGTACGATCCATTGAATTTATTCCTGCCCAAAACATAACAGAGCCCCCACCATAAGGTGTGATTTCTTCGAAACATGCCTCTGCAAAGCGTTCTCCTTGTCTTCTTAGCACTCGCCGACGTCGATCTTCACCGAACAGAGATATCCTGGCTTCATCAGAGAACAAAACCCTATTCCAATCGTCTTGAGTCCATGATTCACAATTTCTAGCGAACCTAAGCCTGTGAACTCTGTGCTCACGGAGTAATTTGGGGCCGCGGGCCGGGCGGTGACTGCGTATATTGGCAGCGAGAAGCCTCCTCCTGACCGTCCATAGACTAATATGCACATTTCTTACTTCTTGGAGGTTGTTCTTAAGATCCACATACGAAGATTTGCGATTTCTCAATGCGCGACTCACAAGAAAACGATCATCCCGTGGTTGGGTACATGGTTTTCTTCCAGAACCAGGCCTTCTCTCGACGGAACCAGTCTCCTGATATCGCTGCCAGGTCCTTTGGACTGTCGAGCGACTAACATTTAGCCTCCTAGCCACGAAACATTGGCTGCAACCCTCTTCAAGCAGCGCGATAATTTTGGTAGCTTTTACCACTTTATCTACCATTTTTGATACAGCCAAACAGCATTAAATAAAGCTTTGACAGTCAAGGATATGAAATTAATCGATAAAAATTGAATAAAAGTTATGAAAGTCGATGTTAACTTCTGGAACTTCGCGCCAAAAATGTAGGATAAAAAGGGGTTTTCTGTAAAAATGAACATCAAATGAAAAATTGAATTTAGAACGTACTTTTTTAAATACCACAGCATTTTTAAAACCGGCCAGTAACGTGTACAAACGATTGAAACCTTTTTGGTATTGTATCTTTTTAAATATGAATGAAAATCAAAACCGCCCGTTTTTTTTGCAAATGAGTTTATGTTAAACCTCCCACTGCACACATCCTCGGTCAGCGAGGGACAATACTGTCCTCTCTAAAAATGTTAACAATTTTATCTCCGCAGTCGCCGCAGCCATGATAACTGCTGAGATAACAAAGAGTGTGATTGATGTATTATAGATATTGTTATTAATAAACTATAGCTGCATGACAACATAGGCGTTCAAACAAAATTAAAATGGAAGTAAGCGACGGTACTAGCGCTGCTAGTATTTAATTTAATTTTATTATGTTAGTTTTTTTTTTATAGATGGCACCTTTTTTTTTGGGTGGGCTATGGTTAGCGCACCCGTCGCCCGGCTCCGTCCGGGGCGACTGAGGGGCGGCGCGCGGCCCTATAACCCACGCGTAGCACGTCGCCTTCATCGTTGGGCCGACCACTGGTGCCGAGTTCCTTGTCGTCAGTGGTCGGCCTCACGGAATACCCTGAGGGGGTACCCTCTCCTCTTGACGTCCCTTTCCCGTGATGTCGGTCACCGTCGCGATACATGACACCCTAACATTATATTCCAATTAAATTCAAAGCCGTATATTATTTGTATATTCTAGATTTATTTGAACTGTGACAATATTAGAACGAATTGTTCGCGGTACGTGTTAAGGAAAGATTTCAAATTATCCTTATTACTTACTAATTGCACTGGGTTTTATATGTATATGCTCAATTTCGCAATGGTATATATTGCATTACATGTTGCATTCGGTACTCCATAAGTTATTCTAATGGTTACTTAATAAAAGTATCTTGATTTTTGGGGTCATATATGTGTGAACTAATTTAAAGAGGTTAATTGAGGAGAAAGGGTTAAACGTTACACAACAATTAATATTTTGTCGAACAGGTCCGTATAGGGTTTTATTTCGATTTTTTTTTCTCTTGCATAGATATTATGTGCGTATTATATCCCTTAATAGTATTTTAGGGTAAGCACGGCCAAGATATGAAATCTCTTATACCGTCAGTGCGAGAAATATATTAATTATTAATAATATTTATAATGTTATATTTTTTTTTTAATTCTTTATATCTTATTCTAATAAACTCATTTGCAAAAAAAAACGGGCGGTTTTGATTTTCATTCATATTTAAAAAGATACAATACCAAAAAGGTTTCAATCGTTTGTACACGTTACTGGCCGGTTTTAAAAATGCTGTGGTATTTAAAAAAGTACGTTCTAAATTCAATTTTTCATTTGATGTTCATTTTTACAGAAAACCCCTTTTTATCCTACATTTTTGGCGCGAAGTTCCAGAAGTTAACATCGACTTTCATAACTTTTATTCAATTTTTATCGATTAATTTCATATCCTTGACTGTCAAAGCTTTATTTAATGCTGTTCGGCTGTATCAAAAATGGTAGATAAAGTGGTAAAAGCTACCAAAATTATCGCGCTGCTTGAAGAGGGTTGCAGCCAATGTTTCGTGGCTAGGAGGCTAAATGTTAGTCGCTCGACAGTCCAAAGGACCTGGCAGCGATATCAGGAGACTGGTTCCGTCGAGAGAAGGCCTGGTTCTGGAAGAAAACCATGTACCCAACCACGGGATGATCGTTTTCTTGTGAGTCGCGCATTGAGAAATCGCAAATCTTCGTATGTGGATCTTAAGAACAACCTCCAAGAAGTAAGAAATGTGCATATTAGTCTATGGACGGTCAGGAGGAGGCTTCTCGCTGCCAATATACGCAGTCACCGCCCGGCCCGCGGCCCCAAATTACTCCGTGAGCACAGAGTTCACAGGCTTAGGTTCGCTAGAAATTGTGAATCATGGACTCAAGACGATTGGAATAGGGTTTTGTTCTCTGATGAAGCCAGGATATCTCTGTTCGGTGAAGATCGACGTCGGCGAGTGCTAAGAAGACAAGGAGAACGCTTTGCAGAGGCATGTTTCGAAGAAATCACACCTTATGGTGGGGGCTCTGTTATGTTTTGGGCAGGAATAAATTCAATGGATCGTACAGAGTTAGTCTTCATTGAAAACGGCTCACTGACTGGGCATCGATACATAACGGAAGTTCTAATTTCTCATGCACAACCCGCATTGGCCGCTCTAGGTGAAGACTCGATTTTTATGGACGACAATGCTCGCGCCCACCGATCCCGCGATGTTAATGCGTATGTGCAAGAGGTCGGCATTCGTCGTTTGGATTGGCCAGCTCGAAGTCCCGACCTCAATCCCATAGAGCATGTCTGGGACGTTCTGAAACGGCGTGTGAGATCAGTACACCCGGCTCCGCAGACCATCAGAGAGCTGAAGAATGTGATTACTGCGGAGTGGGAACGTATTCCGCAAGCAAGTATCCGGGATATACTCGCTAGCATGCCCAGACGAATTCAAGCTGTGATTTTAGCTAGAGGGGGTCACACTCGATACTAAACATTTATCTGCTTTTACTTTATTAAAGAAAAACAAACAAAAAAACTTTTTTATTTTTACTTCATGAGCATATGCACTACTAGCGAATATACACTACTAGCGAGGTTTAGCATTATTTCCCATAAATTGTATCTAAATTTTATGAAATACTGATGAAAACGATTATTTTCTTATTAATTTAGCAAATTGTGTGGATAAAACTACCTATAATTATCAAACAAAGAATATTAACATTTGAAATGGTTCATTGCTTAGGTGCCCGTTTTTTTTTGCAAATGAGTTTATATATCAAGCCCGGTTAAGTTATACATAAAAATAGTGATGAAATAACAAAAATTCCGACAGAGTCAAATTTTTGTGGGAAGCTTGGGTTCACCAACACTAACCCTTTCTGTCATAACGCTGATAAGTATCTTTCATCGAAAGTAATTAAATTTCTATCAGTAAATGTGCGAGTTTCGTATTTAAATTGATATCAAAATAATTACTCTTATAATAAGATACCTGAAGATACCAACTCCTTTGATGTTTAATTACTATTTTAATTACTGTGATTACATACTACTTAATATTTATTATTAGGTATTATCATTCTAATTTAGTATATTAGGGACAACCTGAAAGTGGCACCGTTGATAGAGAAGATTAGGAGCGCGAGACGGCTTGTAACGAGTTGGTATAGACATGCAACGAGGAGGGATGAAGGGCCTGTGACTAGGAGGGTTGTCAATATGGTTGTAGATGAACGTAAGAATCGTGGGAGACCAAAATATGAATAGATTGTGTGAATGAGGAGGTGTTTATGAAAGCAGTCTGTGTAGATATGACGGACAGGACCAATCCACTAAATAAAAACTAATTTTATTTTGTTTTTAGTATTAGCTGTTATAGCGGCAACAGAAATACATAATTTGTAAAAAAATCAACTAACTATCGCGGTTCTTGAGATACAGCCTGGTGACAGATAGATGGACGATGAGACAGCAGTCTTAGTAATTAGGTAATCAAGGTTTAAGGTTCATGTAACCGACTAATATTACTAATAAATATTATATACATACATAGATAAAGTTCAATGCATTCAGTTTATCAGAAAAATACACACTGAACTAGCCTTTAGTGTAATGGAATAATTATTCTAATCACACTGTCTCATTGTTGATGAGATATAACAAAATAGATGCATTTGTTATCTTAAGTTTTAACGACAGCTGTTGGCTTTACTTCTCAATGTTGTGATGTCCTAAATATCTATTGCTATCAGGAATTAAATGTCAACAAGTTACGTTTTAATTCCTTTCTGTTTTAACCTTCATTTTTATCACTTTACACGAATCTGATTATAAGAGCTATGCTTCTTCCTGATGAAGTAAATTAGCTTAGTATATTAGGGGGCGTCCATAAATTACGTGAGGTATTTTTTTTTAATTTTCTGTACCTCCCTCCCCCCCTGGTGAGATGTCGTGAGATTTTATTCAACCCCCTCCCCCATCCCCCAATCTCACGTGAGATTTTTCAAAATGTGGGTTTCTTATGTAAACGCGTTGGATTGTTATTGTATAAAAAAAAATTGCATCGTGCTTATATTTACGACTAGTTAAAACTAGTAATCAATATTGCTGAGAGTTTAATAAATTATAAGTGTAATAAAAGTTTAACAATTTTTTTGTTTCAATCAGAAAAAAAATTGCGTGATATTTGGCGAGACCCCCCCTCTCTCCAACGTAAGATTAGATGAGATTTGACTCGACCCCCTCCCCCCCTTAAACATCTCACGTATTTTATGAACGCCCCTTAGTAATTGTTAACCAGACGTCAATAGATGAAGTTAACTGAGGCTGATGTAAAGCTCTTAGACATATTTTACGACATTTATAAGCAACGTAAAGGTAAGTAGTACGTATAGCAGCTACCACAGAGCGTCAACATCGGACATCACTTTTTTTTTTTGGACGGGCTATGGGCTGGCGGCGCGCGGTCCCATAATCCAGCGTATTACCTTCCTTTTGCCTTTGGACCGGCCACTAATTGAATCCTTGCCGGGATAGCCTTTCGGGAAACGTCCCTACCCGACGCTCCTCTTGAATGCCTTCACGCGGTCATCGGGACATCATGAAGTAAATATTATTCAACGTATATTTCGTGACAAGATCTATTGGTTAACCAGAAAGTAGCAAATAAAAGGATTATAGTATCTACTACTATAAACATTAGCGAAGACTTCCAAAGTCCCATGGGCGACCCGAACAGGTGTAATTAAGTACATAATAGAAACTTGGCCCTCCAACAAGATAAAGACAATAACTAACTAAGACAGACTATATAACAACTTTCGAAATCTTCTATTTGGAAATGCCAGTGGAGTTTTATTTTTATAGACTTACATTTTTATGTAGGTACCGATAACATAACAAAATCTTATCATATGACTGTCTTGGTTTCACTTCTATATACAGACTTCATACTTTTTTGGGCAAGCTATGGTCTGGACACGCTGTCCAGACCGCTGAACCAGTCCATTTGGGGCGACTGAAGGGCGGTGTTCAGCCCCATTGCCTTCTGTATCTCCTCCCCATTATCATTGGACTGTTTATCGGTACCAATTTATTGACCGTGGCCAGCCTGGCGGGTTGCCCTTTCAAATACCGTCCCTGACGATGTCCCAGCAACAACAGTGTTACTCAGGAGTCGCCCTTATGCGGCCTGCCGCTCTGATATAGAATTATGCTATCTTTTTATTTTATAGGAGGGTTATAACCTAACCAGTATAAGATTAAAGCAATATGGCAACAGCATTATAACCATTTGACGTAGGCGTGCTGGTCTATCAAATTGTTACTTCATCAGACAAAACTTACTGAATAAATTCTGAAGTCCGGTTCCGTGTGGTGACGGAGTAAGAATACAAATCACCACTCCTTATCTTAATCCGTGGATGTCGTAAAAGATGACTAAAGGATATAATACGCATATAACATCTATGCAAGAGAAGGCAAACTCGAAATAAAACCTTATACCAACCTGTCTGACCAGTATGGTATAGTACCGAGGCCGCGGGTGACGTGATCGGGGATTAGTCCGTCACCCGCCGAGAGGCCGACCGCGTGAGGAAAGACCGACGTCCTCCCCGAGGGGGGGACGTCGGTTGATGGGAGGGTACCCCGGATAGGGGGTATTCCGTCGGGCCGACCACTGATGGCAAATAACCCTGCTCCAGTGGTCGGCCCAACGACGAAGGCGACGTGGTGTTCGGGTGGGTTGCGGGTGTTGCGTGCTTAAGCCCCTCTGTCGCCCCGGACGGAGTGGTGCGGAAGCGCGCCGACCGCAGCCCACCCCAAAAGAATAAAAAAAAGTATGGTATAGTAGGTTAATTTCCCTCTACTGTACAGGAGGTTCGTGCCCAACAGTGGGACATATATGAGATCGAATGATGATTATGATGGTGAAATTCTAAAGTTGAGTAGTTATAACTTAGCCTGTATTAAACATGTGGGGTATACATATTTTATCTCGTTTGAATAGAAATACATAGAATAACCATTATAAAATAAACATAGTGTTCAACGATCACAATGGGCTACGTAGATTGCGCTAATAGTTTACGTTAATAAGAAAATAGGTACCTAGGTTAAACTTATAATCGAAAATAAAGGAAATAAAACATAATTAAATATAAGTAATAAATGATTGAAGTATCAACGCTAAAGCAAATAATAAAAATAAAGTAGCCGTTTTTCAAGTTTATCAATTTTTTAGATCGAGCATAAAACTTTATAAATCACTAGCAACCCGCCCTCGCTTCGCTTCGGTTATAGGTTATAGTAGTTTTACCCGCGTAGTTCCCGTTCCCGTGGGAATACCGGGATAAAATATAGTAGCCTAGTTTACGCCCTGATATTATAGCTTTCCATTGGTGAAAGAATTTTTGAAATCGGTCCAGCCGTTTTGAAGATTACCCGGAACAAACAGACAGACAGACAAAAAATTTTTAATTGCTATTTTAGGCATAGGTGTCGTGCAAATAACCGCGTGAGCATGAAAAAAGCCTATTATTTTGACATTACAAACAGACACTCCAATTTTATTTATTGGTATAGACCAGGGTTCGCCAAATAATTTTGCTAGGGGTCCGTTTTAAGAAATGAAATAACCATCACGATCCGTACATGCTTTTAATAGAAAAAAAAATCAAATGTAATTTTTATTTAACAAATGTATTTTCTTATTTCGACATTTTTGAATGGACGACGTCAACAAAGATAAATTTTTATTAAATTACGTATTCTGTAGTGCTAGTTGCTGTATTATTCTTTCGGTCCGCACTAAATGGGTCGGCGGTCCGGATGCGGACCGCGGTCCGCCATTTGGCGATCCCTGGTATAGACTAATGAAAATAAATGTTTATTGAATAAAAATAATCATTTTCTGGAAAAGCTTCGTAATGTTTTATTAATCATTTATGCCATATTAGTTCCTGCCGTAATCTGTTCTTTTATGTATATACAGGTACTTGTACAAAGATACGATCAATTACCACAAATGTTTCTTGTACTAGTGTCAGTGTTTATTATTAAAATTCTAAACAGTTGGCAACATTACTATAAATTATTATATACTAACTTTGTGAATAAGTAATTTGTAAACATTGAAAATGTCATTAACTTCGTTAATTATTTGTATATATTGTTTATAATTAATTATAGTGTAATGTTTGTGACTTGACGTAAATATGAATGAACCTTACAGAATACAAATGTCTTAGAGTTACAACGTATAGAAGGTAAGTTCGCGCACACAAAGTGAAGCATTTCAATTGTAGCCTAATGGAGCTTACGCCGGAAGCATTCCGTAATGTACAAGGTCACTACTGCACGTACGTACGCAACTCTTAAAATATAAATAGGTAATTATGGCGGTTTGAGCATTCAAATGGTGTCACAACACATTTGAAAAACTTAAAAAGGTTTTTAACAATACTTTTTAAATTATTTCCACGATTTATGTTAATAAAAACAAAATTTGATTTCATAATTTGTATAGTGGTGTTTTTTTTTTTTTTTTTTTTATTGCAAACGGTGACAAGCGAGCAAACAGTACACCTGATGGTAAGAGTTGCTGCCGCTCATGGACCTTTACAAGGCCATTGCCTACCGCGAAGAAAGCGAAGGGAGTGTTAATGCGTGCATTGAGGCTCGGTGATACCAAGGGCACCACCAAAACCCGCCACACGCAATCACCCTCAGCAAGCTGAGCTTCCGGCTCTCTCTCGGTGTGCGTGTGTACGTGTGTAATCGTCTGCACGCCATTAGTATTTTTAGATTCATGTTTCGAACGTTCGAAGTAGCGACACTATTCTTCTATATGTTATTATTCTAAGACAAATGTATTAGTTTTATTATAATTACGAAGAGTTTGCATTTTGTAATATTTATTTTGAGTGTATACAGGCTTTTTGTTGGTGAGTGGGCTACGGCCAGCACACAGGCCGCCCACACAGTCCAGGGCGACGCAAGACTCCATAACCCGTTGAGCCGACCACCCTGACCAGTTTGCAGTAAGGAAATCTATTATTGAGGAGACTCGAGCCAGCAGTGGAACTTATTTAACTAATATAATATGCTTATATATAATATAGCAATCCGCCCTCGCTTCGCTTCGGATTCAGTCGCCTTACGCGCGTAGTTCCCGTTCCCGTGGGAATACCGGGATAAAATATAGCCTATGTTACTCCCTGATATTATAGCTTTCCAATGGTGAAAGAATTTTTAAAATCGGTCCAGTACTTTTTGAGTTTATTCGTTACATACAAACTTACAAATTTTACCTCTTTATAATATTAGTATAGATAATCGAAAATCTATCGACGTAAAATACAGCACTAAAGGCAAATAAAACCGCAGGACGTATACTGATAAAAATCGTATAAAAATAAAATTCAAACCCGACTAAAAAGAATAAAAAAAAACGAGACGGCGGCGGCTACGGCCAAGAGAAAATAAAAGAGATAGATGTTTCAAATGGACTTGTTATTATGTCGGCGTACGACCTACCGCGAGAGCACAGCAGTTTACATACCGGCTGGTCAAATTATCTTTTGTATTCGATATAAATATACCCATTTCGGCCGATTACGGATCCTAACTTTAAAACCGCTAAGTAAAACACGAATTGGCATAATTGCTTACTTAACTTAATGAAACAAATATAAATGTTACACCTATACAATACTATTGTAATAGCTATTTATAAAGGTTTAATTACCTATGCATGATAAATGATCTGGACAATATGTTTTACATAAACAATTATTATGGCACATTTATAGCCGTAAGTCCTACCATCAAAGGCCTTGCGCTTCATATAGATTCGACACTGAAATAGCGATCACAAGCAGGTGGTACTAGTAAAAGTGTCTCTGAAACACCTCGTGCCGGTTATAGGCTATTTTTGTGTACCAAAATTTTTAGTTTTGAAAACCCTTTAGTGGCATCGCTTCTTTATCTCATATACCACATATGTTTAAAGTGACCATACAATCAGTACTTGACAGAATAGTACCCTTTTCAGATTGTTACAATCAAACCAAATCAAATGATCACAATACTTACCTCGCGACCTACCTATTTATATATGAATTTCTTAGCAGTGGCCAAGATATGTATGTCTTCGATGCGTTTTCGCTTATGTCCATTGAAAGCTATTTTTATCAAGACCAATATCAACAAATCAGTTACATAGCCACTTGAAAACCCTCATCCTCAACAAAGCAAGCAAATCAGGCCTAATAACCTAATCTAGTGAAACTGGCATACGTAATTGTGGTACTGGTATACATAAAAGGATTGTGTAGTTTTTTAAATGAAAAATTCTATAGGCAGGTTTGCATGGGGAGTAAATTAATGTAAGCTATCATCGCCATAGTTACGTAACGTACTAACGCTATAATCGTCACTTCACTATAACTGTGCCGATAAATATCGAAACCAGAAAAATGTCAATAAAATAATTTACAAATTTTAATTTAAGATCAAACATTTCATTTGAATACCCAAAAATGACAACTGTCCATGGTTTTAAGATTTCACTTCTGTCTGCAGTCCTCATTTGCGTTCTTCTTTTTCAATAACGCAATTTGCATTCATGCCTTAATTGCAATTTACGGCCACCGAGTAAAGGAAATGGTACAATTATAAGTATTAAATCGTAAAGAGTTAGATCGATAACACTCTTTGCTTATAATAATTAACTTATGATTTGTCATTCAAAATAAATTATGGAAACGAAATCCGATGAAGGGCGTCACAACGGACCACTTCAATGCCACCTCATTGTTACAGAGTAAACAATTTGTTTAGCTTATTATTATATATTCATATTACGTTAATACAAAAATATTTTCGTCACTAAATGTTTTAATTAGCTGTTCAAATAAGAATGAAACAAATAAACGAGACAGGCTTAATAGGAATTGTTAGCTGGTATATTACGCCAATCAAAATTTAATTATAACTTCAAACTTAGCAGAAAAACTATTGGTGTAACTTTCAACTACACAATCTATGATAATCGTATTTAATATAATATGCATTACAACGTTCCATTGTCCCCAGCCGTAACAAAAATGTCCCGTTTTTACAAACTATAAATAATCATTTGCAATACACAATTTACACGTGTCCTTGTTTTTTAAGGTTTTTAATTGCCACATCTGCAGGACTCTTAATCTATCCTGGTTTATTTTTAGTTTAAACTTCATATTTTTATCTATTTCTGCAAGGTTCCTGTTATGACACGAAAAATAACGTCCCGTTTTCACGTAAAAAAATGGTCACATTAACTACGCACCACACGAAGATTTGACAGCACACCAAATCCAAAACCATGTTGGTGTAGTGACTTATTAAGAATACAATGAACAGTATCTTTGCCCACCAACTGCATACAAGTCCATCACGAGAATGGATCCTTTAACTGCTCCATCTGTACATCTCTAGCCATTACCTGAGTATGACCGCCCGCCGCCTTTTATATTGCTGATGATGGCAGACGAGCAAGCAGCACACCTGATTGTAAGTAATACTGCCGCACTTGGAGTTGCCAATACTAGAGGCACAGCTAAGCCTATCAGGAAAATTATCGGCCTATTGTTGAAATGAGGACATGTCATAGCACTCGGGATATACAGCAGAATGTAGTCATTGCAGATCCTGCATGTATGCGGGAGAAATAAAAAAAAATACGTGTAATTGTTTTGTTGAAAATAATTATGTGAATAATGTATTAAAAACGATAACAAATAATTAGGCACCAACACATCACTCTCCTCATCGATCAAGGATCAGACCAAGAAATCAAATGGATCAATCAATAAATGCTATCAATAAATGTCAAATGTAAAAATCAATCAATAAATGCTAAATCAATCAATAAATGCTACTTATTCAGGTTACGATACGCCCCATTACTTTTTAATATTTACATATTCTACTATTCAAGCCTTTTCATTTGATACCAATATTGAGGGAGTTGTGAAAACACACGTTACAATTTTGTTGGCAGCCATATTGGATTATTTTTTGAAGTGAAACTTCTTTAGAATCGTTGTGGTTTCAAACTCGATGAAAAGAAACAGCGAGTCCATAGAGACACATACGTAAATGTATAGGATTCAGCCGGCGAGAGAATGAGATAAACTATAGAGGATAAGGGATGGAGGATGAAGGATAATGGATAAAGGAGTTTCACTTCTGATATGCGTACTTTGTACACACACTCTTTTTTTTTTCAATATACATAGGTACCTACATATTATTTTACTAGTCAAGATCTTTCATTTGACACCCATATTGAGAGAGATGTGAAAAAATATGTAATAAGAAGGAGTAAAATGTCAATTAGTAAAACTGATCCAAAAACAAGCAGGGCAAGCGTTTAAAAAGAGCTATGGTTATTGTCAGTCATCTGTTTTAGGTCCGGAACAAAGGATATCAGTGTATTTGGAGTTCATTAAATAATAATTATTCATATCAATAACTTTGCAAAAGATTTAAACGGCGAAGTCCTCATTCTGCCATTCACTGGTTACCTTTGTAATGTTATGACGCAACATCCGTTGAGGGTAATAATTTGTGTTCCCAACGACCTTCATTAGGGCAGCGGCAGGTACAAGTTTTTTCATCGTGTTACAACGTTCGACCACCTTATTATAGGATTGTAATCGGCCCCTAACAGACTAACAGCTGGTTTTTGTTCTATTCGTTCACATTTGTTTTATATTGTTTGATTATTATGTATGATGATTCTATTAGTAATGATTAATGCTAAAACTTAAATATTGTCGAAGCAAACACACAATTCCGTCATCGAATTTAATTATACATATTTACAACATAAATTATGTTTAATTGATTTTCACTAGTTGATTATGGACAGAGCAAGCGATAAAATAAAACTATAACATATTTATGTTCGAATCAGATTCATAAAAAATAATCTAAAACCACGACAATCCTTCAAACTGGATCTGCGATTTACGTCTATTCATTTTATATATTTTTATCTATTTCCGTGTGGTGACGGAATAAGAATGCAATTCCCCACTACCTTGAATGTGGATGTCGTAAAAGATGACTAAGGAATACAATACGCCTATAACATCTATGCAAGAGAAGTAAAACTCGAAATAGAACCCTATATCAACCTGCATGATATAGTAAGTTTAATCTCCCTTCCATTGTGGAGGAGATTCGAGGTCAGCAGTGGAACTTATATGAGTTTAGATGATAACACCAGCATTTAACTTCGCTACACGATTGCTACTGAAAATTTTACGCACGTCTAACATAAGCATAGTTTAGTTAGAAACGTTTTAGACAAGCATCGTATCAATATAGTATTTAATAATAAACTCATTTGCAAAAAAAACGGGCGGTTTTGATTTTCATTCATATTTAAAAAGATACAATACCAAAAAGGTTTCAATCGTTTGTACACGTTACTGGCCGGTTTTAAAAATGCTGTGGTATTTAAAAAAGTACGTTCTAAATTCAATTTTTCATTTGATGTTCATTTTTACAGAAAACCCCTTTTTATCCTACATTTTTGGCGCGAAGTTCCAGAAGTTAACAGCGACTTTCATAACTTTTATTCAATTTTTATCGATTAATTTCATATCCTTGACTATCAAAGCTTTATTTAATGCTGTTTGGCTGTATCAAAAATGGTAGATAAAGTGGTAAAAGCTACCAAAATTATCGCGCTGCTTGAAGAGGGTTGCAGCCAATGTTTCGTGGCTAGGAGGCTAAATGTTAGTCGCTCGACAGTCCAAAGGACCTGGCAGCGATATCAGGAGACTGGTTCCGTCGAGAGAAGGCCTGGTTCTGGAAGAAAACCATGTACCCAACCACGGGATGATCGTTTTCTTGTGAGTCGCGCATTGAGAAATCGCAAATCTTCGTATGTGGATCTTAAGAACAACCTCCAAGAAGTAAGAAATGTGCATATTAGTCTATGGACGGTCAGGAGGAGGCTTCTCGCTGCCAATATACGCAGTCACCGCCCGGCCCGCGGCCCCAAATTACTCCGTGAGCACAGAGTTCACAGGCTTAGGTTCGCTAGAAATTGTGAATCATGGACTCAAGACGATTGGAATAGGGTTTTGTTCTCTGATGAAGCCAGGATATCTCTGTTCGGTGAAGATCGACGTCGGCGAGTGCTAAGAAGACAAGGAGAACGCTTTGCAGAGGCATGTTTCGAAGAAATCACACCTTATGGTGGGGGCTCTGTTATGTTTTGGGCAGGAATAAATTCAATGGATCGTACAGAGTTAGTCTTCATTGAAAACGGCTCACTGACTGGGCATCGATACATAACGGAAGTTCTAATTTCTCATGCACAACCCGCATTGGCCGCTCTAGGTGAAGACTCGATTTTTATGGACGACAATGCTCGCGC
The DNA here is from genome assembly GCA_032191425.1 of Lymantria dispar. Classification (NCBI taxonomy): domain Eukaryota; kingdom Metazoa; phylum Arthropoda; class Insecta; order Lepidoptera; family Erebidae; genus Lymantria; species Lymantria dispar. The sequence goes on along the minus strand of CM063452.1, from coordinate 19,414,900 downwards.
CCACCGATCCCGCGATGTTAATGCGTATGTGCAAGAGGTCGGCATTCGTCGTTTGGATTGGCCAGCTCGAAGTCCCGACCTCAATCCCATAGAGCATGTCTGGGACGTTCTGAAACGGCGTGTGAGATCAGTACACCCGGCTCCGCAGACCATCAGAGAGCTGAAGAATGTGATTACTGCGGAGTGGGAACGTATTCCGCAAGCAAGTATCCGGGATATACTCGCTAGCATGCCCAGACGAATTCAAGCTGTGATTTTAGCTAGAGGGGGTCACACTCGATACTAAACATTTATCTGCTTTTACTTTATTAAAGAAAAACAAACAAAAAAACTTTTTTATTTTTACTTCATGAGCATATGCACTACTAGCGAATATACACTACTAGCGAGGTTTAGCATTATTTCCCATAAATTGTATCTAAATTTTATGAAATACTGATGAAAACGATTATTTTCTTATTAATTTAGCAAATTGTGTGGATAAAACTACTTATAATTATCAAACAAAGAAATATTAACATTTGAAATGGTTCATTGCTTAGGTGCCCGTTTTTTTTGCAAATGAGTGTATATACATTCCGTATTAAAAGTGCCGCAAATATATCTACGAGGTCACCGAGGTCAAGGAATCGGTAGCCGTGGTCAGACCAATGGCGATGGTGTGGGGAAACAATAGGTTATGGGGCCGCACGCTGCCCTTCCGTCACCCCGGACAGAATGGACGGGGTATCTCTAGATCATAATATAGTCTACAAAAAAGGTTAATCTACGATCGAACGAAAAATGTTTACGCAATATATACAATCAGCTTTGAATTGTTAAAATATTTTGTGTCTTCAAAATATTCATAGTATAAGGTATGTAATATTTTATTTATTATGTTATTTATAGCCCGTTACAATGATGACCGATGAATATATAAAAAAATATGAATAGATTTCTCATTCTTTCATCGCCTAGCACTACATTATTGCTATACTATTAAGTAATATAATACTATTCATACTAATAAATAAAACGAATATAAATTATCGTTTTTAATATGGTAGATATGATTTGTAAACCTATAGTATCAATATAACTATACGCTTCCTATTACATTTTGAGGAATTTTCTATTATATATTTTGAAATCTAAGGTCCTTCATCATTATCGTCTCAGCCCATATAAACCACATTGTTGAGGTCGGGCCTTCTCCATATTGCAAGGGAAATTGACCTACTATAGCTGGTCAGAAGTATTGGCATTGGGTTTTATGTCGAGTTTTCCTTCTCTTGCATACATATTATCTGCATTTTATGAAATAATAAGGCGACTAAGGTACATATACCTTTACATGCCTTTACAACATCCACGAGTACGAAAGGGGGTGGCGAATTGTATTCTTACTCCGTCACCGCACGAAAAAGTTCCTAAAATGAAAGTAGAACTGAGAATAAAACCACGGGTATTATCGCGTTTGTATTTTATTATTGATTGCCCGACGTTTCGAACACTTTGCAGCGTTCATGGTCGCGGATGGATGTTTCACGTCCAACAAATCGTCGTTATTACAGAGACTTATAATTATCTACCGGCTACAGGAATTAGTTATTTATTTAATTAGTTTTAAAATTAGCAGAGTATTCGAAACATCTGGCAATGAAAAATCAAATACAAACGCGATAATTTTATCGCGTTAGTAGTACCCTATCGTAAAGTAGTTTTATTTACAACGTGTAAACTCGCGTAAACATCAGAAATCATTATAGAACTCTCATTAAAGTACTCTTTCATCCAAAAAAAGGCATTTAAAACTGTTTCTATAAAAATACGTTATGCCTGAACATCCATAAAACATTTACAGTCGAGGAGAACCGCCCGCTTTTTACATTTGACCGAATAAAATGGTTACGAATTAATATACACTCATTTGCAAAAAAAACGGGCACCTAAGCAATGAACCATTTCAAATGTTAATATTTCTTTGTTTGATAATTATAGGTAGTTTTATCCACACAATTTGCTAAATTAATAAGAAAATAATCGTTTTCATCAGTATTTCATAAAATTTAGATACAATTTATGGGAAATAATGCTAAACCTCGCTAGTAGTGTATATTCGCTAGTAGTGCATATGCTCATGAAGTAAAAATAAAAAAGTTTTTTTGTTTGTTTTTCTTTAATAAAGTAAAAGCAGATAAATGTTTAGTATCGAGTGTGACCCCCTCTAGCTAAAATCACAGCTTGAATTCGTCTGGGCATGCTAGCGAGTATATCCCGGATACTTGCTTGCGGAATACGTTCCCACTCCGCAGTAATCACATTCTTCAGCTCTCTGATGGTCTGCGGAGCCGGGTGTACTGATCTCACACGCCGTTTCAGAACGTCCCAGACATGCTCTATGGGATTGAGGTCGGGACTTCGAGCTGGCCAATCCAAACGACGAATGCCGACCTCTTGCACATACGCATTAACATCGCGGGATCGGTGGGCGCGAGCATTGTCGTCCATAAAAATCGAGTCTTCACCTAGAGCGGCCAATGCGGGTTGTGCATGAGAAATTAGAACTTCCGTTATGTATCGATGCCCAGTCAGTGAGCCGTTTTCAATGAAGACTAACTCTGTACGATCCATTGAATTTATTCCTGCCCAAAACATAACAGAGCCCCCACCATAAGGTGTGATTTCTTCGAAACATGCCTCTGCAAAGCGTTCTCCTTGTCTTCTTAGCACTCGCCGACGTCGATCTTCACCGAACAGAGATATCCTGGCTTCATCAGAGAACAAAACCCTATTCCAATCGTCTTGAGTCCATGATTCACAATTTCTAGCGAACCTAAGCCTGTGAACTCTGTGCTCACGGAGTAATTTGGGGCCGCGGGCCGGGCGGTGACTGCGTATATTGGCAGCGAGAAGCCTCCTCCTGACCGTCCATAGACTAATATGCACATTTCTTACTTCTTGGAGGTTGTTCTTAAGATCCACATACGAAGATTTGCGATTTCTCAATGCGCGACTCACAAGAAAACGATCATCCCGTGGTTGGGTACATGGTTTTCTTCCAGAACCAGGCCTTCTCTCGACGGAACCAGTCTCCTGATATCGCTGCCAGGTCCTTTGGACTGTCGAGCGACTAACATTTAGCCTCCTAGCCACGAAACATTGGCTGCAACCCTCTTCAAGCAGCGCGATAATTTTGGTAGCTTTTACCACTTTATCTACCATTTTTGATACAGCCAAACAGCATTAAATAAAGCTTTGACAGTCAAGGATATGAAATTAATCGATAAAAATTGAATAAAAGTTATGAAAGTCGATGTTAACTTCTGGAACTTCGCGCCAAAAATGTAGGATAAAAAGGGGTTTTCTGTAAAAATGAACATCAAATGAAAAATTGAATTTAGAACGTACTTTTTTAAATACCACAGCACTTTTAAAACCGGCCAGTAACGTGTACAAACGATTGAAACCTTTTTGGTATTGTGTCTTTTTAAATATGAATGAAAATCAAAACCGCCCGTTTTTTTTGCAAATGAGTTTAGATTACGAACGATAGCACAAAGACAGCTACATAAAAATGTTAAAATGTATCCATCAGTCTTTTATCGTCCACTGCTGGACGTACGCCAAATGCATATGATTTCTATTTAAAATCTTAATTAAGGAACCATGTTTTGCGGGGACTGCGCGCAAGGCATGCGAGCAAAATGAATAATTTTCGGTCTGTTTTATGAAGGCTATACTTAATAGCTATATACTCTTTGGGATGTTAGGGCATAACTTCTTTGTTTACGACCCAATTTATATATGTTTTTTTCTGTTAGAATAAGCCCAGTGAGGTCGCATTTGAATTATTAGTTACCTTTGCAAAATGCATGCTTGGTGACCTACAATTATTGTTCATCAGAAACTGGTTTTACCAGACCTCAGTTTGTGCGTATGTATAAGCGGTTACTACGGTTAAGTATGTTTAATATAAGGAATAATGTATGTATAATTTTTAATAAATATCAATATTTTGTTTATTTTTTATTGTTTTGAACCATTCTGTTTTTTTAATTACTGGCCACAAAGGTCCGACCACACACTCTTCAAAGTATCTGGAGCGATTAAAGGGCGCCAATATGTTATTTTCCATAAATTCTGTAAAATATGTCTTATAATAATTAATCCGATTAATCGAGTATTAGGTATTTTAATATTTATGACCGGTGTGATGACGGATTGGAATGCGTCACCACCACCTACTTTATCGTGGTACACATAAAACTGGCTGAATGATCACCAAAAAATTAACACCAGCAGACGTAAAGACAGAGAACTTGTAACAAAAACTTCCATCGCCAATACGTCTGCCAAGCATGGCGATTACAGCATTATCGCCTCCCTGGAGAATTCTTTATGAGAAGAACTCTCTATTTAACAGTGAACGTCGATGGGATGATAGATGGATGAAAGGACTCCAGTATCGCCTGAATATATATATTTGAAAGTATGGAACAATACAAAATTAGTATAAGGAAAACACACATGACTCACATTTATACCAATAAAATTGGAGTGTCTGTTTGTAATGTCAAAATAATAAGCTTTTTTCATGCTCACACGGTTATTTGCACGACACCTATGCCTAAAATAGCAATTAAAAAATTTTTGTCTGTCTGTCTGTCTGTTTGTTCCGGGTAATCTTCAAAACGGCTGGACCGATTTCAAAAATTCTTTCACCAATGAAAAGCTATAATATCAGGGCGTAAACTAGGCTATATTTTATCCCGGTATTCCCACGGGAACGGGAACTACGCGAGTAAAACGACTATAACCTATAACCGAAGCGAAGCGAGGGCGGGTTGCTAGTATCTAATAAAAGTGCTGTGGCTTTAATATTTTTGGTGAATACAACGCCTCAGTCTAATAAATATATTTTTATGGCAATGTATTTTACAAACATATATGTAACTAGCAACCCGCCCTCGCTTCGCTTCGGTTATAGGTTATAGTCGTTTTACCCGCGTAGTTCCCGTTCCCGTGGGAATACCGGGATAAAATATAGCCTAGTTTACGCCCTGATATTATAGCTTTCCATTGGTGAAAGAATTTTTGAAATCGGTCCAGCCGTTTTGAAGATTACCCGGAACAAACAGACAGACAGACAAACAAAATTTTTTTTATTGCTATTTTAGGCATAGGTGTCGTGCAAATAACTGTGTGAGCATGAAAAAAGCCTATTATTTTGACATTACAAACAGACACTCCAATTTTATTTATTGGTATAGATAGACTCAAATTACACCCATTCCCTGAACAATCAAACTCATATCACTCAGCACATGCCACTTCGCCATCTGTGTCATCTATCTTATCCTATACTGCCAGTTATCGTTGAAAGTATTTCGTGTATTTTATTATCTGCCCGAGTTTAACACATAAATTGTCAAAACCACAAAATTTTCACTACAACCATACAATAAATATATCAACAACCGTAACTAAAGTATTAAAATATCCATTGACCAACAATTTCTATTTGGTAATATTAAATACTAGCAATCCGCCCTCGCTTCGCTTCGGTTATAGGTTATAGTCGTTTTACCCGCGTAGTTCCCGTTCCCGTGGGAATACCGGGATAAAATATAGCCTAGTTTACGCCCTGATATTATAGCTTTCCATTGGTGAAAGAATTTTTGAAGTCGGTCCAGTCGTTTTGAAGATTACCCGGAACAAACAGACAGACAGACAAAAATTTTTTAATTGCTATTTTAGGCATAGGTGTCGTGCAAATAACCGTGTGAGCATGAAAAAAGCCTATTATTTTGACATTACAAACAGACACACCAATTTTATTTATTGGTATTAGTGTTGCCCAAATGCAAGACCAAGACGAGACTTGGACCGGTCTTGGTCTTGGTCTTGCAACATCACACCTGGTCTCGTCTTGGTCTTGGTCTTGTGCACCCGGGTCTTGGTCTTCGTCTTGGTCTTGCGCACCCGAGTCTTGGTATTGCAGCAAGAGTCTCGCAAAGTTTTGCAGTTAGAATAACGTAACAGTAATTTATCATGGTAATGTAAAATCCAACTAAATCAAATATCCTATCCTATCTATCCATCTGTTAGCCTATAGTTCACTATTGAATACAATACTTACCACTGGAGAAAATTACTCTTCTATTCCCCTGGTGTTCCATTAGACAGCGTTACTACTCTTATGACAGGACTTTCGACCCTATTTTCTTAAGACGTCACCACACGAGGCAGTTGATACAATAAATTTTATGTCATTTTATAATCAATGCGATATTTTACAATTAATGCGATTGTTTATATTCCCCTTCAAGTTAAGTGGTATGTATCTATTGTATTTCCAGTTTAGTTACTGATACTCTGGATACTTGAAAAACCTGTTGCTCTATTGCCTATATAAATACTTTGGCCGCTGGATCCATGTAGCTCTTAATATACTATTTATTCAAGAACATATAAAACTGATTTAAAATTTTATGGTTTTTATACTTGTAAAATGTATGATATTCGTCGTCATCGTCACAGCTCATAAAAGTGCCACTGCTGGGCTTAAACTTCCTTCCAGTAAGAGGAAAATTGATCTACTATACCACGCTGGTCAGACATGTTGGTACAGGGTTTTCTTTCTAGTTTCACTTCTCTTGCACATATGTTATATACACAGGGTGTATCAGGTTATGGGACAACTGTTCATGTATGTTGTAGTTCAACAGTCATAGATCATAATTAGAATGTATATTACACAAAAACAATATAACGTAAAAGTTATAGTGATTACAAAAATGTGTGTCTAAGAGTTTATGCCTTAAATTTTATGTATTATGTAGGTATGTACAGACAGGATATATGTAAGCATGTAAAATTTCGACAGTATAAATAGATATTAGATTTGCGCGAACCTTTCAATGGTTACGTAGGTACAAAGGCGACTCATCAACGGTCATCGGCCGATCAGCTGATTTATGTTAAAGCGAAGTTTGTCTTGCTTATGCAAACGTAATCATTGATTTATTCAAATTCTAATGAACATTTAACAAAATACGAATATGTTGTAGATTAAGTATCATTCCTTTATACATTTTAATCAATTTACACGAAAAAACGATGACAAAATTGAGAACTTACATGTCTCTCAATTCATTAACGAATCGATATTTTTATTTCAATTTTTTTTTCATGGGTTCCTAACACCATTGCCCGATCCGATTTGATACGACATCCACGGGTAAGAGAGTGGTGAATTATATTCGTACTCTGTCCTTTTTTTTTGTGTGTAGCTGTTGGTCGCAGATGACCTTGACAGCTTAACGCGGTCAATGGGTGAGCGCTGATGGCTCTCAACCCGGTAAGTAAGTTAAGCGAACATCGCCCGAGGGCTCCCCCCTGTGGGACGGACCTCGGCTCGGGGCGTCGCTGAGAGTAAAGTGGGCGTGGCCAAGTTTAGGATAATGACTTTTACGCGGCGCGGTTTCGACCTCGACGGCGAGGCCGATACCGTGGAGTTTTATCTGATATCGCTGCGCGAGCTGTGTAGGTCCTTTCTTGGGCGATCATAATAGCGTCATCTTCTTCTTCAAGAAGATGACGAGGACGTCGGACCGCGGATATTTTTGAGGGGACGTAGTTTACCGCCCCAACCACTAGTGGATTGGGGTGAGTCGTGGCAGAGGCAAAATAGCGCTGGGAGCAACGCTTCATGTACTGCCTGATGGTGATCGTACTCTGTCCCTACATGGACATTTATATAGATTAATTGTAGGCATATTTCTATGTCCAACAGTGAACGTCGTTGGGCTAATGAATAAACGGATATATAAATATGTATAATGGGCAAGAGCACTCTCGTGATTACAGTATTTTTGTCCTTAAGCCTTTCCGAAGAGTAATTCTGAAAAGCCAACACCAACATTGGGAATCGATTGGCCAATAGATGGATATCTCAAGACTGATTTGACTTGCCGTGTAGTGACGGAGTAAGAATATAATTCATCACCCCCTATTTTACCCGTGACTGCGAACCCACGACTAAGGGCTATAATATATAACATCGGTGCAAGAGAAGGAAAACTTTACATGTATGACCTGTAACAACACGGCCGATCACCGTGGCGATTCCCCTCCGGCCACGGCCGATTCTCCTCCTGTTATGTAGAAGACACGAGCTCAACCGTATATAAGCTGAAATGGTGATTTGAATTAAATGCAAGACCGCGAGACTCTTGCAGGCCCAGTCTTGGTCTTGCTCAAGTCTTGCAGGGCCAGTCTTGGTCTTGGTCTTGCAAAAATTAAGCGGTCTTGGTCTTGGTCTCGGTCTCGCATTTCTCGCAAGACCAAGACCAAGACCGCAAGACCAAGACTTTTTTGGGCAACACTAATTGGTATAGATTTTATAACATGGATTTTTTCACCCGGACATTATTCTGTATTAATTCATTCCGTTGACAAATTTGCAATATTGCCTCGGATCAGAACAAACTGTAAGCAATCTATACTAATATTATAAAGAGGTAAAATTTGTAAGTTTGTATGTAACGAATAAACTCAAAAAGTACTGGACCGATTTTAAAAATTCTTTCACCATTGGAAAGCTATAATATCAGGGAGTAACATAGGCTATATTTTATCCCGGTATTCCCACGGGAACGGGAACTACGCGCGTAAGGCGACTGAATCCGAAGCGAAGCGAGGGCGAATTGCTAGTATTTGTATAAAGATGTTGGAAACAAATTGTTCCATTTGCTATTAAATAATCTCTTATTAATATAAAATCTTTTCCGTGTGGTAACGAAATAAGAATACAGTTGAACACCCCCTCTCTTACCCGTTGGTGTCGTAAAAGACTACCAAGGAATATGATAATCAAATAATAGCGAGAGAAGAAAAACTCGACATAAAACCCACCTAACATGTCTAACCAGCGTGGTATTGTAGGTCAATTTCCCTTCCATTGTGGATAAGTGCCGAGTCCAACAGTGGAATCTGTATGGACTGAGACAAAATGAATAATCACTGCACGTGACTTAATTTCTGCGCTTATTTATTCTTCACCACGCAAAAGATTGTGATACAGTTTTCATTGCCACTTAAACATTTTGTTAATAAATCCTGATAAACCATTAATTTGGTAGGCTAATATTATATTATGATTTCCATCCATCAGCCTACGGACGTCCACTGCTGGACATAGGCCTCCCCACAAGAATGCCACTCGGAACGGTCCTGCGCCACCTGCATCCAACGGTTCCCTGCGACTTTGAGAATGTCGTCAGTCCACCTAGTGGGGGGTCGTCCTACGCTGCGCCGTCCGATTCGTGGTCGCCACTCAAGAACCTTTCTTCCTCAACGGTTGTCGGTTCGACGAGCGATGTGGCCTGCCCATTGCCATTTCAACGTGCTAATTCTGCGGGCTATGTCGGTTACACCCGTTCTTCTACGGATTTCCGTGTTCCGGATTTTATCACGTAGAGAAATACCGAGCATAGCCCTCTCCATAGCACGCTAAGCGACTTTGAGCTTTTTTATGAGGGCGACATTTAGAGACCACGTTTCAGTGCCGTAAGTCATCGCTGGTAACACACACTGGTTTGGCTGGTAACACCTTTGTTTTCAGACACTGCGGAATATTGGACGAGAAGATCCTCTTAAGTTTCCCAAACGCTGCCCAGCCAAGTTGGATTCGTCGGCTGACCTCTTTCTCGAAATTGGATCTACCTAACTGGACTGCTTGTCCTAGGTAAACATAATGATCCACAACTTCGAGAATCGCATTCCCAACTAGGACCGGTACAGGAATGACATTATATTATGATTTACATTGCCCCAATAAGAGACAAACAAAATAATAGAAACGTGGTTCTTCAAAAATTCTCGACAAATGCCGCCATGCCCTATTTCTATTTCTTATGATTAACTCACAGAAACCATTTTTATCATTTTCTTCATCAGTAAAATGTACTGCCCACGTAATCCACTCATGTGACAACCATTTGACGTTACCCTAAAATACTCCGAAAATATATTACGCAACCTTATTGAACCCTTTTGACTCCGACTTCTTTGTGACATTCGCAAGAAGGTTCCTACTGGTATTTTCGTCTCAAATCCGGAGAGCGAATGAAAACTCGTTTGCATAAATATAAGACAAGCCTAGTATCGAGACTAAACGCAAATAAATGGTTCCCTCAAGTTAAGACGACAATTTACCGGGTCAACGGAGCCAAGATAAATTTGAGGCAGGACCTTACCGAATACAAAATCTGCCGCTTACCTACTCTTTTTTGATTTACATAGCGAACTCCAGCCATAAAATTGAGAATGATTTGAGCCTCAAAGTAATTTAAAAGTAAAAGTTGCGACTTTGCTAGTAATGAACCTCGAATTACACAAGGAAATCTGAAATAAACAAATCTCCCTTAACTTCCTTTCGAAACTGATCATGTCACTATAGGTATAATTATATGGCCTGTGATTTTTCTTTGGCATTTATAGCATGAAATACGTTTTATTAGTACATGAAAAGCATTGGCTTACATAACCAGCCTATAATAATTGACCTGGACCGAGTTCAACCAGCGCCGAGTTCGAAAATCGGATGCCGGTCGGTCACACGTCACAGAAGTAAAATTAAGTTTGCAACAGCTTGTAAGTACGTTTTCCAATATGTAATCGAAAATTTTATTGACATAAAAGTAATATTTGAACATTAGTAAAATTAGGATATAATAAAGTAGGATTCTCCCTATAGTAAATGAATAAAAATACAATTCACCACCAAAGGGATGTCTATGGGTGTTGTAAAATGTGACCAAGGAATATATGCATATTACATCCGAACCAACCCGTCTAACCAGTGTAAATCAATTTCCCTCCTATTCCGGAGGAGGCTCCAGCCCAACAGTTCATTGACGGACGGATGATGAAAGTAGTATATTATTATACTTATTTTAATAATATTATACACAAAGTTGGTTATGACAAATAGTAATGTATTACTCTTTCAAAACAGAAGTCATTCTAGATTTTGATTCTACTACTTTCCCTTCGCCTGGATTTTGTAAATCTCTAGGAAATGTAAGCAACCAATATATATGTATTTGCAATAGAAAGAAAACTCAAAATAAAATCCAACAACTCGTCCGATCACCGTTGCTCAATTTCTCTGGTTTATGGTTTGAAGTATAAAATAAATTATTTAAGCACCTCTAACTACTGTAACAACTAATTCGAATGAAATTAACATTTAAGTATTACGTACCGATCCTTCATCAAATTAAGATGTGTAGTGAAATACTAACACTCGTTGAGTTGTATTAAATTGCAAATAAAAATATGTTAACCAAACTTATGAAACGGGCATGGAAATGTGGTCCTTAATCGTCTTATAATAAGCTCAAAGTCGCTTAAAGGCGTCCACGTATCAGACGACACAGTGTAGGAAATAAAATTAAATAATTATTTATTAAATAAGGGGAGAAATGTGGTTGAAAATGTAATCTGTCTTTTTTAAATTAAAAATCGTGCGAAACCAAGTTTCTTCCAAAGTGAGCGTGCATGTATGCGTGCGCGCGTGCATGCATGCGTGCGGGCGTGCATGAATGCGTGCGTGCATATGCATGTGTTGTGTATGTGCGTTTGCGTGTTTGTATATAAGTATCTAATTGGAGGTGCATAGATAGGACAAAAAAAGGTTTGATGATTGAATTATTGAAACGTTGTCATTTAACATAATAACAACCACTTTGACAACATATCGAAATGTTATTTACTAATAATTATTTTTCCGAAGTATCAGATATGATAACATGTACGCCGAGGCTCGGGCGTACGCATTTTCCGCCCGTCGCGCACCCGTTTCCGCTTCTCGCATTGCCTCTATTGTATTTATTAAGTTTGAAGATAAACATTAACAGAATATAATGCCACAGATATTTCTGTAAGGCTTTTTGTTGACTATAATTTTGTAGTATGTCCATTGATAGTACCTTTTGCTTATCAGCGCATATACGTCTCACTGTTGGGCAGATGAGGAAAATTAGCCCTACGTTGACCAAACAGGATTGTATAGTCTTTTTTTAGCTTTCCCTTTCTTGCAACTGCAAGATATAAAATATTATTTGACACAAACACACACGCATGATATATGCATCCATGTAAGTATGCATGCACGCATGCTGCAACAATCAATGCTACCGTTATCTATCACAGGGTACGATTATAAAAAATATGCAAATTTTAACATTAACAGAATGTTAGTTATGGCTGTAAATTGTCTACGCGATACTAGGTGCTTTGACGCAATCACGATAAGATAACATGGAGTACAACATAAGTTATATAATAATCTGTGGAAAACTGATAAAAAGTAGGGTTCAATATTCAACCACAGGTAAAAAATTATTATGATCATGCTCCACTCATTTTGTATACAAAAGGAACATAAGAAATTTACATAGAAATATTGTTTACGGGGTAATACTAGAACATTCTTATTCAAAGTTAGATTTCTTATAAGGCAACATTTATTATAAGGCTCGCAATTTTTAATAAAAATAAATGGAAAGAAACAAAAAAATGCTTATTTATAACAATTTTGTTAAAGGTTTTGTAAGGCTTAGAGATTCAGAGATAAGGCATAAAACTAAAATAAACAAGGCGGTCAAAATATCAAATGAAGCAATCTCGGTTACCTATTCTCCTCAGCTATTTGAAGGCAAACGTTTGTAAATAGGTGCGCCAGGGTCTTATATTTTCTTTTTAGGTGTAAAGTTTTTCTCGACGATTTCTTGGAAAGTTTAATGTAAAAAAGTTCAATCCCCTGATATTGGACTTCGACATTTCATTTATTAACTCCAACTCCCGCTCTTCGAAAGCAATAAAATGCTATAAAGCTTCGAACTATAACAACAACAATTCCATTAAAGTCATATACCTAAATTTCAAATAACATTTTCAACCGTTCATCCATCCATCATCAGCCTATCGAAATCCTTGAATTCTCCACTCCTCAACGCTCACTAAGTGCCTTTAAACATTGCATTCTTAGTCTGTTGTTACTAAGTTGTAAATAAAAGAAATGATCATTAAAACAATAAATCCTACTCCAAACTAGTTTGAATAATATAATAGATATCAAATATTATTGAAACAAATGGGGTAAAACCAAAATTTATAATGAAGTAAGATTTGGTACTAACCGAAAAAGACGAAAAAAAATACACTGATAAGTTTTATTTAAAACTTGTATGATTGATGAATGGAATATCTAGCCGTGATGATGTATTACTATCTAACTATCAACACCGATTATAATAACAGATAACAAAACTAAAGGCACCTCGAATTATCCTTGGTATTTTCCAATAATGCTAAACTTATTTAACACAATAAACTTCGAGTGGTTCGGCTTTCACAGTGAAATACCATTGTATTCGTTAATAGAGAAAAGCAATCCACTTTATTATCAAATTAGATACTTTAATAACTTCAACTAAATGATATTTAAAATTGAAGCTGCACATAAATTTAAAAATTAAGCTTCAATTTTAAAAATCATTTTCAATAAACAACCGTAGCCAAACGCATTTTTTTAATTACTTGATTACTGTTGATTTCAACAATGAATGATTCAAATTAAATAAATAACAGGTTCGGTATTGAAGAAACTTTTAGGTAGATGTAATAATATATTTTGTAAAATAGTAAAACGGTTATTTCCTGGTGAAATTAATGCAATCAGTTTAGCGAAGGCCGAGACCGGCATTGTAGACTGTTTGTGGCTTGTCGGAGATAAAGCCACGGAGACACAAAAGCAACTGCCCCTCCGCCTTATACCCCTAAGGGAGATCTTACCCTCTGACTAGGGAAACGTTTAAGCCAAAGGCGATTGCCCCTCACAAAAGGCAATTGCGGCATCCACCCTTTACCTCCCTGCACAAGACTGCAGAATAGATTCAAAAGAAAATCAAATCTCGTTTCGTTCGGCACTCATTGTTTGTGAATCTATCACAATCGCTTTTTGAATTCTAAAATCTCTATTTCTGCTTTTACGTACCATTTATAAACTACAGTCGGAGTTATATTATAAGAATTTTATCCATAAAACGTGCAGACGAGACATTAATACTGCGGATGTGCGTGATATCGCATTTTAAAGACGTTTTGCTAAATCATTTGTACATTTTATTCACATGCATGTACACATAATAACAATCCATACCGATGAATTTTATTATGCAGAGAGTATCTTATTTATTAGTAACTAGCAACTCGCCCTCGCTTCACTTAGGTTTCAATCGCCTTATCTGCGTAGTTCCCATTCCTGTGGGAATACCGGGATAAAATATAGCCTATGTTACTTCCTGATATTGTAGCTTTCCATTAGTGAAAGAATTTTTGAAATCGGTACAGTAGTTTCGGAGCCAATTCGTTACAAACATACTTACACATACAAACCTTTCCTCTTTATAATATTATAGTATAGATTATTACTATATTAATATTGAACAGGGGAATATATAACAGGTCAAACAATATAAAATGGATAATAAAATTCCTATTAACCATAACTTTAACACGCTATTTACTCGACTGGACCCGATTTTGTGCTGGCTATTGATTGTATTTTGGCAGATGAATCTGATAAAACTTTTTTGCGTTTATGTGAATTCAAAATGAAGATTTTCAGTCAATCTTTCATAACGCCACTGCTGGGCTCAAACGTCCTCCATGACAGGAGACAAATTGACCTACTATATCAAACTGGTCAGTCGTATTAGTATAGGCTTGTATATGATATTATCTGCATGTATATACGTCCCTTCCCCTTTTCTGTGTGGTGACGGAGTAAGAATACTGATTACCATCTCCTCTCTTACCCGTGGGCGTAAAAGACGACTAAGGGATATAATCTTAATATATATAAATTACGTGTCACGTTGTTTGTCCGCGATGGACTCCTAAACTACTTAACCGATTTTAATCAAATTTGCACACCGTGTGCAATTTGATCCAACTTGAAAGATAGGATAGCTTACATCTTAATTAATAGTCGCAATATTTTATTACAAATTATTTGTCTATTATTTGACATTCACAATTATCTGTTAACTCCAAACGATTTTAACAGATGGCGATATCTGTTGACTGGATTGAGTAAGTAATTTGTGTGTGCTCAAGGGGATTCGAGAATGGTTTAGGTTCACAATTGGACCCGGTAGGTGGCGCTTTATTTGAACAGAACAACGTCTGTTGGGTCAGCTAGTATTCATATAAATAATAATCTATGCAAGAGAAGTAAATCTTAAAAGAAAACCCTATGTCAATCTGTTTGATCAGCGTGGTATAGTAGGTCAATTTCCCTCTCATAATGGTGGAAGCCCGTCCCAATAGTGACTCATCCCATTATTTATTTATTATGTTCAAGGATGAAATTTATGGAGGAGGCTCAAGCCCAACAGTGACACATATAGGCTGAGATGATGATGATGATATATCCCTTAGTCGTCATTTACGAAACCCCAGGGAAAAAAGGGAATAATTGATTGTATTCTTAGTTCATCATCACAGGGGAACTCACAATTGCAAGCATATACCTATATGGGTATATGCTCCCAATCGGGTAAAATACCACTCCCTATCTGGGTTATGGTTACATAACCTGTATATTTAACTATGCTAATTGACAGCCCTGAGTTCATTGTCATGCTTGTCCAAAAGTAAGTGACCTCATTTTTATCGGTGTGAATGACTAGCACAAAGGCGTGTATTCCCCTGGTTTGCGTATAATGCGTCATACTCTGCCTTGTGACAACGAAACGGCGCCAACGCATTTTGGCAAAGAGCCTACAGATTTGATGAGTGCAAGTTCCGTCCGTCTGCCAATCAGTTGTACTTCGGAAGTGGGCCAACCATAAAAAAAGAAATAAATTAGCTTGATACGGAAATTCTCTTGTCTACGCGGTTTCTACGCATTTTATTATTCTCTCTTTTATGTTTATTGTTCCTTCTTGTTGTCTAGTAAAATTATAGAGTTTTCGCTAATACAATATGTCCGTGAAGTTATTGTGTAACCTACATTATTATAATGCTGAAGGATACGTTAGTTTGAACGCCCTAATCTCAATAACCGCTTCGATTTAAGTATGCTTTAACCTAAATAGTGTTTATTTATGACGATAATAATCTAAAATAACGCTGCAACTTTTGGTGATTATAATTAAGTAGTAGTAAGCTAATAGTGCGTTCATTTTTTAGTTTGAGTTTCATATAAATATTGACTTGTACTTTTACTTCTCAGCCCGTATACTTCCATCCTACTTTAGATCCTAGCCTTCCAATTGGTGGATTATTGACCTACTGTACCAAATCAATAGAGTTAACAATAGGCTTTTGTTTTGAATTTACCTTGTTGTGGATTTTATCGCGTTTGTATTTGATTTTTGATTGCCCGATATTTCTAACACATATCAGCGTTCATGGTTACGGGTGGACTTGTCTTCTTTTGAAAAGACATCTGTTTATGTGACTTAGTCGTCGTTTATGACACTTGAAGAATAGAATAGACTTGTCATTGTGTTTTTATTACGTCCAATATCTCAGTGATGAATGATAATAAACTTAGACTTACTTGTTGGCCTTGCCCATTAATAAATAATTAATTTTATATAAAAAAAATTGCTGATCGCAACTTGCGACTGCTTCACATAAGATAGAGATAGGAGGGGTGGTAGGATTTTAAGAAGTCGGTTAACGGAAGCTCTCAAAAGGAATAAAATTTCTCCGTTTTTATAACAATTTTAACACTTCGCTCCTAATGGTCGTAACAAGTTAATTCTTAATTTGAACTAGTTCTTGAGATTAGTCCGTTCAATCAAACAAACTCCTCAGCTTTATAATATCCCTAATATAAATAAAATCATTTGGAATTACTATTTAATCCACATCATCTCATATACATCCCACTGCTGAACACGAGCCTCATCCCAAATGGGTGGACTATTGATCTAATATATCACGCTAGTCAGACGTGAATACGAGATGGCTTCAATTTCGAGTTGTCCTTCTCTTGTTTAGAAGTGATATGCATATTCGGTCCCTTAGTTGTCTTTTCCAATACTGACACGCAAGATAGGGGGTGGACAATTGTATTCTTACTCCGTCATCACACGGAAAACTATGGGACTGTCTAATATGAAGTAGAAATTAATATCTATACTAATATTATAAAGAGGAAAGATTTATTTGTTTGTATTGAATAGGCTCCGAAACTACTGGACCGATTTCAAAAATTCTTTCAAAAATCGAAAGCTATAGTATCAGGGAGTAACATAGATTATATTTTATCCCGGTATTCCCAGGGAAACGGGAAGTACGCGAGTAAGACAACTGAAACCGAAGCGAAGCGAGGGCAGGTTACTAGTCTATAAATAAACGGATCGCCTTAATAATCACGTGTTTTATTGAGTTTCGTAACATGGAAGAGTGGGAGAAAATTGTTTTTAATATTATTACCAATATTCGTGGGAAGATCGTTTCAAGTTTCTCTTCAAAGATCCGATGTCAACGAAGTTAACTTTTGATTGACGACTATAAATAAATATTTAGCTGTTACTCGTACATCTATTGCTATGAAGAATAACAAATGCTTAACGAGTCTTTTAGAAACAGACAAATACCTTTTTGGTAGTCTATAAAAACGGTTCGTTATAGTACTCCAAGCGACTTCATATAATATCATTATTAAGGTGATTTTTTTTTTATTTTGACATTCAGAGGTATTTAGCTTCCCTCTCGACGACTCTTTTCAGCCTACGTCTCTTTCTCTTTCTTATATAAGACAAAGTTGCGGATCAGCTAGTTCATATTGCTAATGTTTTATCAATAATTTTTTGACCGGTCGCCTGTGTAACGTCAACCCTCTTTGGAAATGTAATTGGTGACCATATGGCCAGTTCTATGTAAAGCTCTTAATCATCTTTTACGACACCCAGGAGCAATTTAAAACTTGGTGGTATTCGTAACCGCCACCAAACAGCACATTAAACCACTAAAATTTTGAATAAAATTAAAGATTGCAACATGACATTCTCACGTTAACCGTTAAAGCTTGTAACGGAACATCAATCAATTGCCAACATTGTTGCTTTTATTCATGCTTGCTGGCTATAGACTAGGTACTATCCAAATTATTTTAATTTTTTCCTCCTTGTACTCGTGTCATAAAACGCCAAGTCCTGGGTGCAGCAGTAAGAATTATCCTAACAGAGATATTACCTAAAATGAATGCATATATTGTAAAGAAAGTGATTAGAAAAATAGTAAATAATCCCTTAGTCGTCTTTTACAACACAAAAAGGCAAAAAAGGGGGGTGGTGAATTGTATGTACTCCGTCAACATACAGTAAATCTATAATAGAATACTATAATGATAAAAAGCTACAACATTCAAGCATCCAATAAAGTTTTGTATCTCTTAAAAATAATTAGCAATTAGGTTTAGATCAACAAAAAAAGCATTTGAACTGCACGAGCGGTAGCACAAATATAAACTATAAACACATGTGAGTGTGTATATATGTATAGATGTGTGCGTGCAGAAGCCGCCCGCCGCCCCGGTCGCATCGCCTTACGATAAAATGAACATAAGCGTGTCGAATATACAAGTATCTAGTACGTAGTTTGAAATTAATTAATATATTCTATATACATGTACTGCATTGTAGTTATTGTGACAACTGTTATCAATAATTGTTTATGAAATTAATTCTTTTTCAAAGAGATTCCCCGCACTAATGAATAAGAATGACATTATGCCTAACGTGACCATACGTCCCGTTATCACAGGGGCATTCCCGTTTTCAGGCTGGCTGTCCCGTTGCTCGAAAGCCAAAACAAAAATGTCCCGTTTTTGAAAACTAACAATCTTTCTTTTAGGTTTTAAGCTTATTTTTTATGTATTTCTGTAGGATATTTTAGACGTCCTTATTTTTTTAGCTTTTCAGTTCATATTTTATCTATTTCTACAAGTGATGTGACACAAATAGAATAACAATCCCGTTATGCAAGCGCCCAATTTTAATCCAAAAAAATATGGTTATATTAATTGTATTCTCTTAGTCCGAATTTATAGTTATAATGGAGACAACGCAACTGCCTGAGGCACACACACATATGTATATACATAATATGTCTCATGCAGGTAGTAAGTCTCTGTTATCTATGGCGACTGTGACTCAAAAGATAGTCACGAATATATTACTCATATGTCTCACTCGGAAAATTAAATTGTATAATTCTAATACATGTTTAAATGGAAACACAATCTTGTTGGAAAACACACAATTTACTAATGCTGCTTTTGAAATAATTATCACCAATTCAGTGAGTTCATTTAATTAGCATACCATTGCGTCAACGACACTTGTATACCTATGCTCCATATAGTGATTTCAAATAAACTGTAACCATATGTGTGATATTGAACTAAGTGATTACTGTGATATTGAACTAAGTGATTACTAAAACTATTTTTACGGATTCTATCACGTTTGTATTGCGTTTTTCAATTGCCGACGTTTTCAGCGTTCATGGTCACGGTACGACTGAAGAGCGAGTTGGAAAATCAAAAATGAAACACAAATATAAAAATAATTTTATAATTTATAACTAGCTGACCCAACAGACGCTGTTTCCCTTCAAATTAAAAAAAGTAATTTCCTTTGAAATCGATCGAAGCGCCACCTACCGAGCACATATATTAATCTAAATCATCCTCAAACCCACCTTGAACACATAAAAAAAATCATCAAAATCGGTTTTGAAGGAGTTCAATTACAAACACACGAACAGAAGATTTATGTAGGTATATATAAAGATGTGTAATACTCGCGTAAACATCAGAAATCATTAAGTGATTATTGCCAATGAAGTCATCGTCGTCAACTATTAACTATATCTTCATTTATGCGGTCTTGGGTATTTGAAGATCATAATCATCATCACAGCTCATATATCCTACTGCTGAGAGCAAGCCTTTTCCATAATGGGAGGCAAATTGACCTACTGTACCACGCTGGTCAGACGGGTTGTACAGAATGCCGATTTTCCCTTTTCTTGCATACATATTGTATGCATATTATAATCCTTTAGTCGTCTTTTCCGAACACACAGCCTAGATAGGGGATGGTGAAGTGTATTCCTCCCACTATGGGGCACAAGCCTCCTCCACAATAGGGGAGAAATTGATCTATTATACCACGCTGATCAGCGAGATCTTCATCTACTCTATACAAATAAATAAAATTGAAGTGTCTGTTTGTAATGTCTGTGGCTTTTTTATGCTCACACGGTTATTTGCACGATACCTATGCCTAAAAACCTATTTACAAATTTGTTGTCTGTCTGATTGTGTGTTTGTTTGAGGTAATCTTCAAAACGGTTGGTCCGATTTTGATAGTATTTTACTGCCAAGTAACACTCTATATAAAGAGAAACTTGGGCTGTATATTATCCCAGTATTCCTACGAGCAAGGGAACTATGCGGGTAAGACGACTAAAACCAAAGCAAAGTGAAGACGGGTTGCTAGTTGAAAATAATATTTAATGTACACATATTCCAAAACTACGTCTTGAACAGGCATAAGATGTGTAAACACCTACGTTGGTACTTCTGCTGATTATTCTTGCTTGACTAACCAAGCAAATCTGACCTAAAGCCATACAGATACATAGGCCGAAATTTCATATATGGACTTGAAATTTTCGCCAGTCATTATGACTTAAATAGGATCTTCTAAAGATAATTATTGATACTACAAATACTGTAAATATACATGACGAAGCTTATTAATTATAATTTTAACAAAACAAACCCGATTTCAACTAGACCAAACTGAAATGAGACCACACGGGAAACGCCAGATTTCAAATAAAAAATAAATCATCAAATTCGGTTCACCCAGTCGAAAGTTCGGAGGTAATAAACGTAAAAAATACATTCGAATTGAGAACCTTCTCCTTGTTTGAAGTTGGTTAAAAATGATATCTCTTGAATACGTTGGCGTTATTGACAGTGCCTTTCTTTGTGCATCTTTTGGCTCTTAAAATACGCATTCTTCTTTTTCAATTTCACTTTTATTTTTATCACAATTATTACTAATATTATAAATGCGAAAGTAAGTTTGTTTGTTTGTTACGTTTTCACGCTTAAACCACTGAACTAATTTCAAAAATTCTTTCACCTATGGAAAGCTATAACATCAGAGAGTAACATAGGTTATATTTTATCCCGGTATTCCCACGGCAATTACGTGAGGCGACTGAAACCGAAGCGAAGCGAGGGCGGGTTGCTAGTAATTTAATATTAGAATAGTATGTTATGTTCATCGTCGATTGACAAGGTTAAGCCCGAAACATGAAAATTATTTTTTGTATATTAATTATCATTCATTCAGCCTATCGCCGTCCATTGCTGGACGCAGGCCTTCCTCATGTTTCGCCACAGAGTGAGGTCCTGTACCACCTGCATCCAATGATGCCCAGCAACTTTACCAGGTCGTTGATCCACCTAGTGGATAGGCGTCTTAACTATACTATTTTGTTATAACTATTTTGTTCGAAACGTGGTCGCCACTCGAGAACATTTCTTCCCCATCGGTTGTCGTTCCCTTTGCCATTTCAGCATTACACTCGTTCTTCTATGGATTTCCGTATTTCGGATTCTTTTCCACCCACGCTCAAATTTCGTCACTAAATAAAATAAGTTCGCAGGCTTATTAAAAACATTTACTTACAAAATTTATATATGCACGTATAATATAAATGTGGAGGGACGGTTATAGGTTTATAAATAAACAGCTATAAGCAGAAGAAATTCCTAATGAAGTCCTCGCTTTAAATAAATAACTCCGCTCACTTAAATTTCCTGTTTATTTTTGTCCCCCCACTTCGCACGCGAGTGCTTTAACTCTGTAACTGAAAGTTTTAAAGGAATTAAACAACTAATATTATTCAAAAATCAGCTTTGAAGTAGAAAACTAATATAATATCTCTTTGGGAACTCAAGTTTATTTTTGTATAATAACATCGTAAATTTATAATGCTTTATCTAATGAGCTGTTATACGTTCATGAATCTAAAATTCTATAGAATAAATCAATATACGGTGTGTATTAACTTTGAGGTAGAAGCTATTTATACGTTTTAATTACTTTGGAATGTTAAACATTCGGATCTCATGTATGTGCGGTGTTGAATAATTAATCTGCATTTTATGAAGACGTTGAACGCTCATGAATCGTACCTAAGTGGGCGGTGGTTGTAAATGGAACGTTTCCTGAAATCTGTTGTTACATACGAGTTTGCATTGGCCTCAAAATAGCATATAGTAATTTTATCTTTGTGCAGTATTAATGATACCGGTGTCTACTTCTTCAATTCACGTTACGATCCAGCTAAATCGATAATTAGTTCCAATGCACCGATCTTGGTTCGTCACTACAAATTATTTTCGTGCCAAATAATAAATGGTTTTTCATCGTACCCAATTTGAGCTCCGGTTTCGTACTGAAAAATAAACTAGTACGTATGTATACTGTGATTGACTCTACAGCAAACAAAAGAGTTGAATCTGCTGTTACTGACTACGGTCTGTAGCATTGCAAATAACAGACCCGATTGTAACATTGTGTACTTAAGTGTAGTATGTCTGAAAACCTTATAAAAAGAAAATTATGTACTTTTGTTATTACTAATATACTTATTTTTTAAATATTTTATGTTATATACAATTAGAATGGTATTAAAATGTTTTCAAACTTACAGAAACACGTTGTAAAATAAAAAAACTTTTTCGTTTAATGGGACAGATGGCATTTATTCGTTCCAAAATATATTTTTATAAAATATATTTAGATAATAATTGATTTTCATACAGAGTAATATTTCTCATAAAAAGGAACTTGAAATAGGGAAAGCAAAGGATTGGATTGAGGCTGTTTGAATCAAGGCAGTCCTATATTGCCGAACTGATGTCAATTTTTATTGATAGTCGCGGTGGCTAAATTTACCTTCATTTGCTAAATATATTTTATCATTGCATGACACTGATAAAATGAGCATTTCTAGCAATGAAATTAGCTAGATCTGTTTATCGCTACCAAAACTGCCTGCGAACTAAATTTACAAGAAATTGGATTCGTTGGAAAGATTTACGAGATTATGAATATATAGAAACATATGTATAAGGGTTTAAAGATATTAGACATACCTATTACAAACATTTGCAATGAAGCATTGCAAATGTTTGTTAACTGTAACGTCTTTATTGCGTCTTAAGTACCCGAATCTATTCTTAAGCTATTTAACTTAAGAATAGATTTCGTTTATGGACTCGCCGTCCTTGGGATTTTCCATTAGGAAATTCGCAATAACAGCTTGAAGTGGGATGCCAACATCTAAGACGAAAATACTAAGATTTAAATATAGTTTTAAAAATATAATTCAATATTTTTAGAAACTGAAACAACAACCTCACTAAGAAATACATTCCTATATCATGTACGGTAGGACACAATTATCTAATACAAATCAAAATTCAAATCGGAACCACTTGTGGAACGCATAAATGACTGACAGATACTTGATAGTACAGATGACGAAATGGTCTAAAGTATCGACCTCGCGTATTGAGTATCAGGGGTACGATGCAATTCTCATGGAGGGCAGTTTCTATACGAATCCACCGTGGTACAAGAACTTTAAATGCGACTGAAGAATAATAAACTGATTGGGATTAAAACTGAACACTCAATATGAGAAGTTAAAACCTGTTTGATTATTCACATTAGGACAAGCAACCCTTGGGAGATCAATAATTTAAAAACACTATAAATTAACCTCTGGTCTTTTCGCGTTTGTAATTTGATTTTTCATAGCCCGAAGTTCGAACACTACAGCGTTCATGGTCACGGGCGGACTAAGATGTCTCACGTCCAACAAGTCATCGTTATTACAAAGATTTAGTTCTACCCGTTACAGAATTAGTTATTAAATTAGGACCTCCACATTTCATACAAATACATCAAATACGGTACAAAAAGATAAAATATACGCGATAAAATCAGTAAAAATAGTTTTATTTATAATACACATTATAAACTAAACTACTCCACTCGCGTAAACATCAGAAATTATTAAAAATACTTTTCGTAATCATTTGATTCCTCTATTTTAACCTCATGAATAAACACAAAGAAACATTGTAAATATCTACATAAAGGATCGAAATGGAAATATTGGTCAAGGAGTTATCGATAGAAATTATAATTTAACTGTTACGCCAAACAATAGCCGTCGGTTGACATTCAATTTGAATCACTCAATATCGAATCGCTAAACTCAACCTGACAATGACCCTTTATCTAAAGTAAAATAAAACTTAAATCCGGTTCAATTTATATGCAACTAACATTGCGAATTTTATCGATCAGCAATAAGGTCACTAGGGGACAGTATTCCTGAACCTCCATTCGTTTGTCTATCAGCAGGCTATAGGAATAGTTTAAAATCAAGATTTTTTTTGAAAATTTCGTAGGATCGATCATCACACATCTGCTTACAAAAAGTAAATTCATCTCATCTCTGCCCATATACGTCCCACTGTTGGGCTCGGGCCTCCTCCACTATGGGAAGGAAATTGACTTACTATACCGCGCTGGTCAGTGTTATAGGGTTTTGTTTCGGAAGTAAATTATATTTTATCAAATACAAAAAATAAAATATAATTCCCAAAATGTTCCAATTGGATTGCTGCAAAAAATATAACAAGTTTTATAATTGTAATTAATTAATGTTGTGAACATTTTTTCTGCAGCTACCCTTACTGGAATATGCTCAAAGATATATTGAATAAACAGATACAATATGAATATGAACCGGTAAGCAATTAGGTGAAGGTCGTTCTTACTGGGATCATCTGTTGTAACGAGAATATTTTAAAATACTTAATAATTCTTCTGTGTATATGACTGAACTCCTAAATGGGTATGTGTTCCAGTGAATTCCAGAGTAGTTAAGATTAATAATTGAACCCGGTAGATGGCGCTGCGATCGCTAATGTATTATATTATAAATTGTACAGAACAGGGTCTGTTAGGGCAGCTAGTATAAGGTGGTGTTTAAAATAACTGTTATCGATTTATCGTTGTATGCGGATGTTGATTAAAATATCGGCCTCTTCACCGCCAAATTAGTCAATTTGATGGTGAAGAGGCCGTACAGTCGCACATGGTGACATACTAGTCTAAATAACAATCTCTCATGCCGAGAGTTTAGATTTGATTCCGATGCAAGATAGATGTTTTGTGCTAATCGTAAATGATTGTTTGAGCATTCGGGTGTAATTTATATTCTTAAAATATGTTTGTGAATTTTTATATGTATATATATAAAAGACAAAAAATATTGGTGTCCGCTTTGAAACCATACAACCGATGTGCCCGAAAATAATTTCATTAGAAAGGCAATAATACGAAGATTGTTTTAGACCACTAAAACTATATATTTGGACTCGATAGGTGGCGCTGCGATCGCTATCATTCATACACCGCCTCACGCCTCTTTCTTAGAAGGGGTAGGCAGATACTACGAATCGCTATCGCTTCATTCAATCTTCATGCATGCTCTACCATTATGCGTACTCTTAATATGACCTTCTACCAGCACGTCTCCAATTCGATCCAGAAACGTACAGCGTGGTCTTCCCCTTATAATCGTCCAACTCATAGTTGCTTGGTACACTTGCCACGTCAACCCCTCTTCAATCATTCTTTCTACCTGTCCAAACTGAACCGATAACAAGGCATTTTATTTTAGTAATTCCTTAAAATTTGTACAGAACAACCTCTGATGGGTCAGCTAGTATTATATAGATACGCATTTCTTCACGTTACTACTTCATTAATGCAAAGCTAACAATTTACCATTTAATCCTTACTAATATTATAAATGCGAAAGTAAGTTTGTTTATTTGTTTGTACGCTTTCACGCTTAAACCACCGAACCGATTTCAAAAATTCTTTCACTGATGGAAAGCTCTGGGAGTAACATAGGCTATATTTTATTCCAGTATTCCCACGAGAGCGGACGCGGGTAAGGCGACTGAAACCGAAGCGAGGGCGGGTTGCTAGTATAGATATTATTACAAAAGTTCAAAAGGTACTTAGCTTTCCATTGGGCATGGGCAGCATTGGGCACCCACTCGGTACAATTATTTCATTTAAAGAACAATTTGGTATAAGTATTACAGCTGTTGACTTTGTTTATGTGACCTCCAGGTTGAGAGCCCTCAGCGCTCACCAACAGTCCGGGTTAAGCTGCCATTTGCGGCTAACAGCTATAGACAAAAAATATTGTTTATGCGAGCAATGTTCTTGTAAGTATATAATTTAAATCCATATTAATATATAGTTATAAAACTGATGAGTTTGATTCATTGGTGTCATAACAACGATAATAACAAATTCACATGAAATTATCATTAGTTTGTTATGTGTCTATTGTTTAGGAATTTACTTGATCTTTAATTTTTAGAAAGATAATATCAAATAAATTGAGAATAAAAAAAGGGAGCCGTGGCAGATGTGAAACATCGAAATTATTTTGTACAAGTATACATATATGCATAAAATAATAGAATACGACAGGAACTAATATGGCATAAAGTATTAATAAAATATTAAGTTCTTTTGCCAAAAAATTATGATTTTTATTCAATAAACCTTATTTTATTTTCATTAATATACAAAATATTTTGTACAAAATTCTAAAACACGCTATGGTTTCGTTACACAAATGTACATATATGTATCCGGATGTTTAAATAATAAATGAGGTGAGACAATAACGCGAGGCGTGGCGTTATCGCCACGAGCGGTTTACGCCACGCCTACGATCAAGTCGAACCTCGTCTATAGATGTTTCACATCAAAATAATATCAATAAATAATGTGAGTCACACAAGCGAACTCGATTGCCTAGTTCATTAATTCCTTCATCACAGCTGCTATACAAAAAGACGGAAATTTACCTACCATATCACTTTGGTCAGACTGGTTAGTAGTAGAGTTTTATTTTGAGTTGTCCTTGTCTTGCATAAATGTGAAATGCATATTACATATATTCATGGAGTGGTAGGACCACACTGTCGACAGTTATCTGTCTACAGCCGCGGGCCGGTCCGTCCGGGGTAGTACCACGCTCTCGCAGAAAATCGACGTCTGAGTAGTAGTAATTTGTTACTGTGCTTCGTTCGGTGAGCGAGAGAACCGGAAGCCCAACTTTCTGAGGGTGTTTGCGTGTGGAGGGTTTTGATGGTGCCTTTAGTATCACCGAGCCTCAATGCACGCATTCACACTCCCTTCACTTTCTTCGCGGTAGGCAGCGGTCTTGTAAAGGTTCATGAGCGGCAGCAACACTTACCATCAGGTGTACTGTTTGCTCGTTTGCCACTGCTTGCAATAAAAAAAATATATTCCTTATTCGTCTTTTACAACACCCACGGAGATAGGGTGGTGAATTTAATTCTCACTTCGTCCCCACACGGATTTTCTTTTGCTAGTTAGTTTAACATAATTAGGCAAAGTAATCAAGAAAAGATATGATTTAAATGCAGTGATTGAATATGAAATAATTGATGCATAAAAAAAACCTAAGTAAAGACAAAGAAGGTTCATAAAATGCGTATATTTAATATCCCCGGACTACAAACAGGAAAAGCTCCCATTAAACATGGTGAGAAACGAAGAGAGATCGCTGTGTACACGTGAAATTCGGTAATTAAGTTATGGGAAGTTCATTAATTGCAGAGTACATATGTAAATAATTTTTGTTTATTAAGAAGTTAGTAGGGGTTCCTATTTCTTCGCAGAACCACCCAAGAAATACGTTAACATTAGAATGGATAAAATGAGATATGCGACCTTGAAGTCAGAGCAAAAGGGTTAATCTAGGCATAGTTGACATCAAAGTAACTTACAATTGTAACTCTAGTAAATTAGAAAGATAACTTTACCTTTAGATAAGCTTAAAAAATCTCCTGTCCAAAGTCGTTCTTATCAAAAATTCTATACAGAATATTGACTAAGTTTTGTCATAATATAGTATCTATATTTGCTGTATGGTAGCGGCTACAAATACTACCAACCTTTGCATTGAAAGAAAGAAAGAAAGAAAAATATTTATTTCAGTCTCTACAGCATATTTAAAAAGTAATAACTTATAACTACTTATATACTAATTATAAAAACAAAGACTACTGCTAACAATGATAAAGGTAAATATTTAAAATACTGTAGTAGACCGAAAAGGTTCTTTCTACCTCAGCATAAGCTGCAGCACAGAGGTGCTACAGCGCTGGTTTTCAGGCAAAACCATTTCGTTGAGCACGGGCCGCCACGACACATACAAACACATAATAAATATCATTATTTTTGAATATGAGATAATATTAACAATAAAAATACATAGTAAGCATAAGAATAAAAAAAAATAAAAAAAAATAAATAAAAATTAGGCAGAAATAAATATATTATAACCAAAAATAATAATAAATAACCAAATTCTCAAAAAATAGGTATACACACATATACAAACAAATATGGTTACCCTCATCTCGCATCTATAAATTTACGGGTGTGTTCACGCAAGTTTCTTTTAGTGTGGTTGCTCGTGTATGTCGTAAAAGTGTACTACTTTATATACCTGAACCAACTCCATCTAGTGCCGTCTGCTCAAAAATTACTTTCTAGCAGGTCATAAAACTTTTGCAGTTATGTACTATGAAAGAAGAGTATATATTTCATCGACCTCAAGTAATTGGGATGAGAGCAGGTTGATGATAATGTTATGCAGTATTCGTGTACATAGATAGACCCTCTGTACTCTGCACAGATGTTCATCTGGATTAGCATACATCTAGCATGTTTCTACATTTCTTTTCTCGCAGTGATGTTAAAGGTATCAGGTGTTGCTTGTTTGGTACTTTAAGTCTCTCAGTTTACACTACCCGCACGAAAAAATAATGAAAAAATAAATTGTACATTTTTAGTCCACTACCACAAAACCCTTTCATCATCTCGGCTCATATACGAGGGGTGATCCAAAAGTAATGATAATCAGTTATTTCTAGTGCACACAAAAATACAAAAAAATTTCAGTCACTTGCTCAGTTACCCACTAGTTCAGGAAAAAAAAATCATATAAATAGGCCACAATTCCCGGGAGCTACATTCATTTGAATACGGACTGTCAAGGAGTGAACATCAAAATGGAAAAACACGAAATCAGAGCTGTCATTAAATACCTCTGCTTGAAAAAAATGTCTACCAAAGACATACACAGCGACTTGGTGGAAACATTAGGGGACTCTTCTCCTCCATATTCCACAGTTGCACGCTGGGCTAAGGAGTTTAAGCTGGGAAGAACATCGACGGAAGACGAACACCGCGAAGGACGCCCATCGACGTCCCTCACTGAAGAAAATGTGAAAAAAGTTGAAGAAGTTGTATTGGAAGATCGAAGAGTGACTATCAGGCATGTAGCTGAGGTCACAGGGATCTCATATGGCAGCATTCAAAGAATCCTTGCGAACGAATTGCATATGAGAAAGGTCTCCGCGCGTTGGGTACCGAAAATGTTAAACGACGAGCAAAAGAAGAAACGAGTCGACATGTCAAGAGCAAATCTCGAAAAGTTCCAGGCAGACAAGGACAATTTTTTGTCACGTTTTGTGACCATGGACGAGACCTGGATCCACCATTTTGATCCTGAAACAAAACAACAATCGATGACATGGAAACGATCCGATGAACCGACGCCGAAGAAATTCAAAGTGTCAAGCTCAGCAGGGAAGGTTATGGCGTCTGTTTTTTGGGACGCTGAAGGAATAATCATGGTGGACTACTTGGAAAAGGGGGCCACTATTACAGGCTCCTACTATGCAGAACAAATAAGAAGATTGCGGGAGGCTATTAAGGAGAAAAGGCGAGGCAAACTGCGGGCTGGAGTGTTGTTCCATCAAGACAACGCACCTGTTCACAAAGCTGCAATTGCCATGGCTGGCATTCAGGAAGCGGGCTTTGAGTTGGTGGAACACCCCCCCTATTCACCAGATCTAGCCCCCAGTGACTTCTATCTCTTTCCACGACTCAAGGAACACCTCCGAGGCAAGAAATTTGATGATGATAGCGACGTGATGGCCGCGGTTGAGGACTTTTTTGAGAGTCAAGATAAAGATTTTTTTTGTAAGGGAATTTTAGGTTTAGAAAAGAGATGGACTAAATGTATAGACTTGCTAGGAGACTATGTTGAGAAATAAATATATTTTTTTATTTTATTCATTGTGTTTATTATTGATTATCATTACTTTTGGATCACCCCTCGTACGTCTCACTGGTGAGCGCGAGCCTCCTCCACAATAGTATGGAAATTAAAGGTCAAACTATACCACGCTGCTCAGACAAGATCATATAGAGTTTTGTTTCAAGTTTGCCACATCTTGCATAGTTGTTATATGCGCATTATATCCCTTAGTCGTCTTTTACGACATCCACGAGCATTCGGGCATTATTCCACCCCCACGCGGATAACCTTTTTTAAAATCAAAATCTGTTTTTCAATCACCTAAGTTCATCAAAATTATGATATCAATAGAAATTGCCATTTTATACAAATATATTACGTAAGTAGCAACCCGCCTTCGCTTCGCTTCGGTTATAGTCGTTTTACCCTCGTAGTTCCCGTTCCCGTGGGAATACCGGGATAAAATATAGCCTAGTTTACGCCCTGATATTATAGCTTTCCATTGGTGAAAGAATTTTTGAAATCGGTCCAGCCGTTTTGAAGATTACCCGGAACAAACAGACAGACAGACAGACAAAAATTTTTTAATTGCTATTTTAGGCATAGGTGTCGTGCAAATAACCGTGTGAGCATGAAAAAAGCCTATTATTTTGATATTACAAACAGACACTCCAATTTTATTTATTGGTATAGATGTGTAATACTCGCGTAAACATCAGAAATCATTATATGAAGGAGTTCTACAGGGTAATTCACTAAGTCATCTATTTAAAACAATATTTATTATTGTTAATAGATGACGGATGTAAATTGCAATGATCACTTAACTACTTTACCTACATCTAATCTTTGTATTTCAAAAGCAGCTTTCTTTTGTAGTAGGTATTTGTAATATAAGATGGGTTGGTATCAGACAGACGGCGGCTCAATTGCCAATATCTTTTGCAATGGTATATTATGAGAAAAGAGTACATATAGAATCGATCCCAAGTAATTGTGATAAGAGCAGGATGATGATGATTAAATTTTAACATCTAAAATAAAGACACTGTCGAGTATTTTTGTTTTTTTTTATGTAGACCCTTTTTCAGCCATATAATGACGATTATAAATAAGATATAAGTATTATTTCAACTTACCTCTCCAAGGTTGACGAACCCATGATCTCTGGCCACGGCATCTGCAGCTTCCTTCCCATCCGGCACATGAACAGCCCATGTAGGTGTGTAATGCGCAAATGTTGACTCCAATAGAGACAGAATTAACACCAAGATGGCCGAACACAACACGACACTCTGAGCCATCGCACAGACTCACAAACACTCACTAACTAGTACTTGTCAGCATGGCAAACACATTAAAGGATTTGTTTTTTTCTTTTGTTCTTATATTATTAATATATTTATCCTCATGTAATTCAAAAACGGATGCTAACGCCTCTTTATCATTAAACACTGCGCATGTTTCTGACAGGAATACAGATTAAAATTGCGAATTATCATCAAGTTTAAAATTTACGTGGGCTGCATTTTATTCATTAAAGCAGTTAATTGTATTATATATTATTATTTTATGATATGGAACTTATAAACGGATATTATATGCCTGTTTATCTTTAACTACCATGCATATATGTCACTGATAGGAATAGAGCAAAAAAATAATAATAATAAAATGACTAATCTCTCTGTATATACGCCGACTGCAGACGTTATCAATAATTATTACACATTACATTGAAAAGATAAGCTCTGTCGCCATATTTCAGACATAAGACTTAGAAACGACAACACAATTACGTATGAAGTATATTTTTTTCTGTATAGTGACGGAATAACAATACAAATCATCACTCCCTTTCTTGTCAGTGGGTGTCGTAAAAGATGACCAAGGGATATAATATGCAGACATCGTCTATGTAAAAGAAAACTCGAAATAAAACCCTGTACCAACCCGTCTGACCAGCGTGGTATAGTAGGTCTATTTTCCTCTTACTGTGGAGACTTGACCCCAGCAGCGGCAAGTATATGATAATAAGGAAAACTATTTTTACTTTGTATTTAATTCTTACTTTCCTAACATTTCAAACAGTTTTCGGCGTTCATGTTCACGTCCAAACGAGTCCATATTACCTTATCCTTATGTCATATTTGTAATACTCGCGTGAACATCAGAAGTCATTACACAATTAGGTGTGATAGAAATAAAGAAAATTAAGTTAAAATTGTATGAAGGTGGTTTGTTGAAAATCATTTCGATCTTTATTTGATATTAAATGTGTAAAAGGCGACTAAGGGATATACTCGTACCTTTTTCGTCTTTTACAACACCCACGAAGACGGGTGGTGATGACCTATTATTATTATTACTTCGTCACCACCAAGAAAATTATTAATAAACCTACGCAAAGACCGCGATCAAATTCATTTAAACCGACTTCAAAAAAAGGAGGAGGAGGTTTCGTCGGAATATATACATTTTTTATGTATGTTCACCGATTACTCAAATGCCTGGACCGATTTGCAAAATTCTTTTTTTGTTTGATAGGGTATACTTCCCAGGTGGTCCCATAGTCATCAGGTCAGGATTTGATGATGGTATCCTTGAGAAATTGGTGGAATTCTTAAAATTTTATAGGCAATTTTAACGTTTTTCTTATACTTCGTACAGCTATTTAGATATTTGCACCTGGTAGTCATCATCTCGTTGCAGAACTGATGATGGAAGATACAATTTGAAGGCGATTTTTTTTTGTAAATAAAAAATATAGATTATTAAAAGACTATAATCCTTGTATTGCGGGGGACTTTACAAACATAATTAACAGACCCAAATTCCATCCAGATTCAGAACAATAGTTTGTAAATCACACAAAGTATCGCCCTACGTATAAGGCGGTAACTTATCCACCACGCTATCTGTCCAGTCATAGTTAGATATAAAATTTCCTAGTAACACTAACTCTGGAGCTGTGCCACGTAAACGACAATAGGCCGACTATATATTAGGTAATATGGATGGCGCAGGTGCTTACCGGACACGGGGTCTTCGGTAAGTACCTGCATATGATTAGAAGAGAAGAGGCCCCCGGATGTCATGAGTGTGGCGCGCCAACTGATGATGCGCGTCACACATTGGAAGTATGCCCCGCCTGGGAGCCTCAGCGCCACGACCTGTCGGCGGTTCTCGGAGCGGACCTGTCGCTGCCGACCGTTATCACAAAGATGCTCGGCAGCGACAGGTGCTGGTCGTCGATGGCCTCATTTTGCGAGACCGTCATATCCAGGAAGGAAGCGGCGGAGCGGGACCGCGAGGCAAGCGCCTCTGCTGACTCGCTCCGTCGCCGGCGACTCGGGAGGAGGAGGCGACAATATGCGCACCTACTCCCACCGCCCTGAATAATGACGACAGGACGTGGCCAGACGGCCATGCGTTGGGGTGCCGGGGATTGAATGTCATCAGACGATCTCTCCGGCACCCCGTAAAAGCGCGGAAGGGGCCGCTGTAGTTTTAGTTGATATTCCGGCTGCGGACGTGGCCGGTGAGTCCCACACAACCCCCGCCCACTGGCGGGGGACTGTGCGTAAATGCATTTCCACAGCGTGAACAAAAAAAAAGGTAATATGGATATCACTATTTCATACATCAGTTTATGGACTTCCAATGTTTAGTTAATGATACCACACTTGGCAAGCGGATTACATGGAAGCAAGGGAGTGGTGACACATTTTTAGTTTACCCTTGATTACTACAAGACTTTTTTCGCAATTGACCCGAGGAACCATTATAATTGTCGAACGATTGTTTAGATGGCGTAGTGGATAAGATACCGTGCCAAAGTCGCGAGTTCGGATCCCACGCGGGACAACGCTGTGTGCGATCCAATTGTTGTTCCGAGTCTGGATGTAATTTGTGTCCGTTAATTATATGTTTATAAGGTCCCCCACAATACAAGGATCATTTCCTTAGTGCGGGGTGTTTTTGTCTTTTTATAAAAATAAAAATTTACTAATTTGGTTTACTAAAAAGAAAAAAGAGTGTGTACAAAGTGCGCATATCAGAAGTGAAACTCCTTTATCCTTCATCTTCTATCTCATTCTCTTGCCGACTGAATCCTATACATTTACGTATTTGTGTTTCTATGGACTCGCCTTTTCGTTTCATCAAGTTTGAAATCACAACGTTCTAAAGAAGTTTCACTTCAAAGATTATAGTGAAACTGCAATAGTTCATACATTGCAAGGATTTTGGCAATAGTTTTTGGCCGGTCGCCTAACGTCAAGGATCTTGAGGACTGTAATTGTTGACCAGATGGCATCGGATGGAGTAGGCCCAGACCGACCTAAATCTCTTAGTTACATAACCCATGCACCATGTGAGGGGTGGTAATATTCGTAACCGTCACCACGCGTAATAAAAGCGATATAAATTACACATAATCATTAATCATGTGTTTTATTTATATTACTTAGGTATTACTTGAACTTGAGGACTTATTGGTGAAAACGGGCTTAAGTGTTTGCTATATAGGTTATCTAACAAATATGTCCGTATAAGAAAATTATTAATCAATCGGAAATTGGCTTCCGACAAATTAAAACTTGGACGAGCGTGCGGCCTTTGGCAATAGCTTCAAGCATAAGTGGGTCAAGTACACATCAAGGACAAAATCAGAGAGTTGGAGACCATAACAGTATTGTCTGTTATGCTGTATTAGCATATCACCGGACAACCATTAATCAATCTGCGTTTCATCGATAAGCCTCAACCTACTTTGAGACTGTATTGTTATGGTGTGACTCTTGCCTTTCTCGAAATCTCGATATAAAAAAAATATTTCATTACGCAAGTTTTACGTAAAAAAACTATTTTTACAGATAGCATTTGTCTTAGAATAATAACTCATAGAAGCTCAATCTGCTCAATACACACACAAAATTTGAGGCATTTAAATTGGAGCCAGAAATGTCTCCCTACGCCGGATCGTGACGTAGTGTACAAGGTCACTGCGTACAAGGCAACTCTATTGTAGAGTGGTGTACGTGTGCACGTGTGTAATCGCTGGCATGCATGTAGTATTTTGGGTTTCACGTCTTTGATCGTTTAAGTACCGACTCTATTCTTCTATACGTTATTGTTCTAAGAGCATTTACACTACAAAAATCGCGATCAAATCTCATTGACTGCACAGATAGCATAGTGGTTTAGTGCCAGTATCGTGGGTTCGAATACCACACAGGACACAGTCTGGATGTAATTTGTGTTCATTAATTATATGTTTGTTAAGTCGTCCGCAATATAAGGATTATTTCCTTAGTGCAGGGTGTACTAAAAAAACCCGTAAAAATAATTTTCATTACATGGATTAATTTCGCGAAAAGGATTGAGAATGCAATGTATCACTCTCATTCCTTCCTCCAGGGGTTCGACAAAACGGCTAGAGGGGATAAGCAATGATATTATGTACATATGTATATCATTGCAATAGTAGGAAACCTGGCAGTAAAACCAATGTGAATCGCGCTCCAAATGCAAAGTTAACCCGTGCTCAAAAATTAATTCTAAATAAGCTGAGGAAAAAGAAATAAAAAATAGTACATATCTATCTGTAAACACAGTTCTTTCAACGTTGGCATATTCTCCGGTTTATTTCATTTTTTCTTAGAATTAAACTGCGGTTTACATCAGTGCTTTTTGCCATTGCATATTGTACATACAAAAGGGATTTGTAATTGGTTTGCCGTCAACACGTCCAAGCAATGTTTTAGCAGGTTTATATTCTATTCTATAATAGATATTTCTTTTTTATTGTTGAATTATGAACGTAAAGCTTTATAATATACATTTACATTCGTCAGCATCATCATTCAGACTATTGCCGTCCACTGCTGGACTTAGCTCGCACTTATGTTTCGCCACAAAATTCGGTCCCCTACCACCTACATCCAACGACACCCAGTAACTTTTACCAGGTGGTCGATCCACCTAGTGAGGGGCGTCTTACACAGTATATATAAGTGTATAATAAGTTTATACGTGGACGCCATTCGAGAACCTTTCTTCCCCAGCGGTCGCCGATTCGTCGATCGACGTGGCCTTCCCATTGCCAAAGCTGCTAATTCTTCGTGCTATGTCTGTTACACCCGTTCCTCTACGGTTTTCTGTCAGCATATAGACTTTTATTGCTGAACATAGGTTTCCGTAAGAAGGGATAATACAATAATCGTCCGGCTGCAAAGTCGGGTCTCTTGTACGTTTTCCAGGGTATTGCTGCTGCGGATTCTTCTTCAGCCGATAATTGCTCGGCTGGTTTTACCGAATCTTATGAGAGATTGAGAGATTGAGCATCGGATATGCTCGAAACCCGGGTCGACGAAATCGATCTCGGCACGTGAGTGTTTTTGCCGTTATAGATATTATAATTTAACAATATGTCAATATAAAAAAGTAACATAAAAACTTATTTTCACGATATACCTTCATTCTTCATATTTTTATTACAAATGCAATGCTAATTAAATTACTGTTTAGACAATATATGTAAATATAATTAATTGGCAAAAAAAATTATTGCACATGCAATTTTTGTGTATTAAGTATTAACTAACCAGTTCTGTTGTGTATAAACTGCAATACAAGTCATTAAATCGTGCCAAGAATGTTAAATACGTTGAAGATAACCTCATTGCAGCACAAAATATATTAAGAATTTTATTAGGTATTCTACTTTTAGTTTTACATACCTCTTTATACGTTAATTATACTGAGATCATGTCATACCGTTTTCTTATTATACATATATAAGCCGCGCCAATTGCTAATGCGCTGGAACCTTGTCTAATTAACGTCCACGTGACGTCACACGCTAATATGTACAGCTAACAAAAAAATCTGATAGTATCTAAATCTACGTCCCACTGTTAGGCCTCCTCCACTATGAAAGAGAAATTGACCTAATATTGCCACGCTGGTCAGACGTTTTAGCATAGAGTTTTATTGCGAGATTTCCTTCTCTTGCATAGATATTATATGCATACTATATCCCTTAGTTGTTTTTTTACGTCACCCACGGGCAAGAGAGGGGGTTGTGAATTGATCCTAACTTCGTCGCTACATGGAGTAAGAATACAATTCACCACCCCCTCCCCACTAATCATTATCAAATTATTGTTATCCATAAGATAATTACAAAGCACTGAACAATTTTAATACACATTACTATATTTTAAATTCTAACCTAACACTTTCGTTGCTTGTGTTTTGCATTTATCAGCGATCGAGTTATATTTTGAAGTAGTAGCTTTTCTTTTTGACAGTAATCGTCCAGTTTTATAATTATTCCGAGAGCACGACTGGAGTATTTTCCTACTCATTTTAATAGAAAGACAATAACAACAATAAATAACAATAAAACTCAACAATAATATCTGCAAACAAAAATATATTATGTACTCACTCGCCAGTGTTGTGCTGACGGTACCAAATGTTAAATGTCAAAAAAATACGTCATCAAAATGGCGGCCAGGCCGATTAATTGAATAGGTACCTATTTATATTTGCCAAAAAAAGGGAATTGGCAACACATGTTAACATAGCATGGCGAAGTGCCATATGTTCTATTCCAACACAGGACATAATGCAGTCTACCGGTAACTGTTTTAATCTGGGTTATTAACCTTGTCCGTTTTCCGTGTGGTGACGGAGTAAGAATACAATTCACCACTCCCTATCTTGCCCGTGGATGTCGTACAAGACGACTAAGGGATATAATATGCACATAACATCTGTGCAAGAGAAGGAAAACTCGAAATGAAACCCTATACCAACATGTCTGACCAGCATGGTATAGTAGGTCATATGCCCTCCCATTGTGGAGGAGGCCCGAGCCCAACAGTGAGACGTACGTGGGTTGCGATGATGAACCTTGTCCGTTAATTGCATGTTTGTAAAATCGTTCATAATACAAGGGCGGTTTCTTTTATGCATTATTTTTTGCATCTACAATCTCATATGAAAAATGTGAGTCTACGCTACCAAAACAAACAAGGAGGTATTGGTAGAGCTTAAATATTTATAGTTCAATGAGATTCAGTGATACCAAAGGCATAACCAAAACCCATCACACGCAAACACACTTAGAAAGTTGGACTGCCGGCTTTCTCACTCCCGAACGAAGCGCAGTAACAAATTGCTACTACTCAGCTGTCGACTTTCTGTGAGAGTGTGGTACTAAGCCGCACGGATCCGCCCGCGGCTATAAACAGTTATCTGTCGACCTACCACTTAGACTTAGTTAAGTCAAAAAAATCCAAAGATTTAGCTTTTTCTAATTTATTTTTCGACTTTTTGCAATTTAATCAAAACCTAAGAAGTATCGACTTCCTTGTAATAAAGGCTCATGACATTTGGCATGAAGCAAGATTTTACAGCATAAGTAAATGCCAACATCCAATTTTAATATACGCTATACAAAGGAAAAATAGAGAGGAGCATGCTAAAAACATTACTGATCCATGTGATAGACGAATATATAATATTTAAACACAGAAAAGTACATAGGTACGAAACTCTCGGTGTGAAGAGTCAGCGCCGGATTATCCATAAGGCAGATCAGGCAAACTGCCTAATGCCCCGCATCGACTAGGGGCCCCGAGCAAGAAAATATTTTTTTTCTTTAAATGTATTTTGTTGCATTTAACAAGATTAAATTTAAAATAACCGTATCACGTCTTATTTGTCTTGCCTACTCCATCTTGAGACCTGGATAATCACTTAACTACAACTATAACCTATTCGTTACGATAATTTCAATGAATATAAAAAGACTTTTATAATAGAACTAGCAACCCGCCCTCGCTTCGCTTTGGTTTTAGTCGTAGTTCCCGTTCCAGTGGGAATACCGGGATAAAATATAGCCTAGTTTACTCCCTGATACTATAGCTTTCCATTGGTGAAAGAATATTTGAAATCGGTCCAGCCGTTTTGAAGATTACCCGGAACAAACAGACAGACAAAAAAAATTTAATCTGTATTTTAGGCATAGGTGTCGGGCAAATAACCGTGTGAGCATGCTTTCTTAATAATGTAAACTGCAATAGTGATATTTTTACAACACGTAATATGTAAGGTAGTCATATAAATAATTGAATAATCAGGTACGGTACATATGTAACTACATATATTCATACAATTTAGGCAAAAATGATTAATTGCGGTGGGCAATACCCAACAATTATATACCTACCTAGGTAGTTATGTCTCACAGGCTAAAGAATATCGTTTACAGTATAATTATAATTATTTACCTAACCATTAAATTAAAGACATGTCCTCATTTATTCATGTTTATAAGCTACCTACCTACGTAAATAACTTTATAAAACCTGTATAGATGTGAAAATTCTTTGACGGAAAACCCACAAGGATTCGTGGTGCATTGTGGAGACAAATCTGGTACCTCAATCGCCAGTCGCATGTGCAAGGTGCTAGCCCAGTCATGCAGTTTTAGTATAAGATAAAAAGGATTTCAATTAACTAAAATAATAATAAATCCACTTTATTACTTTGTATGGTAATTATTTTTAAATACAACAAACAGGCAATCATTACGACCTTGATTTTGTAATGTAGATATAAAGGAAACACTGCTGGACT
Source organism: Lymantria dispar (assembly GCA_032191425.1). Lineage (NCBI taxonomy): Eukaryota > Metazoa > Arthropoda > Insecta > Lepidoptera > Erebidae > Lymantria > Lymantria dispar. The sequence continues at coordinate 19,374,892 of CM063452.1, read as the reverse complement.
GATAAATATAAAAATGCTTACAACAATATATTTTATAGTGTAAAATTTAATTATGGACACAGAATTTTCTCATTTTACTATGAGAAATTTCAAAAGTAGGCCACTATACCTCTAGCTGCCGTTGAGCGATTATCTAGACAGTTGAAGTTATTTACAGTTAACATCGACTATTATTTATCAAGCAATCACATGCCACATTTACACGTAATTCACGTTACGTCGATGTTTGTTGAAAATACATTGTACACAAAACAAGCTAGTATAAAAAAAAATAACTTTTATCTTATCTGTAGCTATCTACTGGTTTGATATGTAAACATTCACTTTTGTGACTAATCATAGATTCAAGTATTTCGCGTGCAGCCCACGTTTAAAAAAGCGGATACTTCATCGATGGAATTCGATGAGAAGGACCAAGATTCCGTGGCACTTAGACAATAGCAGCCGGTGAGAGTCGGCGCCGCTGTGACGAGCGTTCACCTCTCGCATCCCGCCTCCCTGTTATCACTTTACGCTTTTCGAAATGTATTTTATAACATATTCCTGGTGACTTTACCGGCAGAAACTACCACTACATTACACTGATATACAGTAAAGTCATTATATACACGACATAACTGTCAAATGGCGCGTGAATAATTCGTTAACATAACACGAAACACACCCGCCTCGTTCGCGCACGTGATGCTGACTGGACTGGTTCGCTTCGCATTTGCTACTTTGCTCTCGGTCGCTCACAGCGATTGGAGCTCGAGACGACCGCCGCGCCTGCCAGTGTCGGAAATTTTACCAATAATTGGGTAAAATATTTAAACAAAAAGCAAATAATACCCAGTAATGATAAACATTTTAATGGGACGTTATTTATTAGTACACTTGAAATTAATAGTATTTCACATATTAACTTTAATAAGTAAATATTTCTTTGCAGCATTATCAAAGTAGTGTGTTTTTTTTTTCTTTTAACTAATAAAGTGTTTATTTTATTATGTGTGCCTCTAAGTAATAGTTATTTATGCAGCTTTAATTGATCTATATTTATAAAGGTTTTCTCGACGCTTATATGTACTAGCATATTGTCGTGATTTCATCCGTGTTATGTGAATAACATCTATTCAAAAGAAGGAAAACTCGAAAGAAAACTCTATCCCAGCCTGTCTAACCATCATGGTATAATAAGGTGAATTTCTCTCCTATTATGGAGGAGGCTCGAGCCCAGCAGTGGGAGGTATGTGAGCTGAGATGATGATGAAATAAGTATATATGTACTGAAATCTTGAGAGCATCAAGGAAAAAAAAAGGTTTCAAATTGTTAAATTACATTTATACCTGTAGTAAATTCTGGTTATATAAGTACACTAGCAGCGCCCTGTGGTTTTACCCACATAGGTGCCCTTCCCGTGGGCATATCGAGATAAATTATAGCCTTGTGATATGTAAGCTATATTATTGTGAAGTTTCATCAAAAGCCATTCAGTAGTTTTTTGCGTGAAAGAGCAACAAACATCTTGACATACAAACTTTCGCGTTTCTAATATTAGTAGGATAGTAACCGTTCCGTGTGGTGACTAGGAGTACAATACACCCCCTCTCTTACCCGTGGGTTTCGTAAAAGATGACTAAAGAATATAAAATGCAGATAACGTTGCTGCAAGAGAAAGAAAACTCGAAATGAAACCCTATACTAACTCGTCTGACCAGTGTGATATAGTATCTTTTACTACAATGAAGGAGGCTCGAGCCCAGCAGTGGGACGTGTATGGGCTGAGATGATAATAATAAAAAGGACATGTAGTAACAATCCTATTTTTAATTATTTAATTTATGAAATGTTAATTTTTATTACTATATATTAACTAAGTACGTTCCGTAAGTTCCGTGTGGTGACGGAGTAAGAATACAATTCACCACCCCCTCTCATACCCATGGGTGTCATAAAAGACGACTAAGGAACATATTACGCATATGACATACTATGCAAGAGATGGAAAACTCGAAACAGAACCCTATACCAACCTGTCTGACCAGCATGGTATAGTAAATTATGGAGGAAGTTCGAGCCCAGCAATGGGACGTATATGAGTCGAAATGAACCAAGTACTACTAATATCTAAACAGTAAGAAAATAAATGTTAGCTGTTAATATTACACAAAAGTAGGTACCCACCGGATTTTTATGAAATTTTATGGCTGTTATAATTTCGGCTCTAGATTAACTTAAATAATATTTAATACTTTTATATAAGCAGGTGTAAAGAAATAAAAGTATATAACAAGTATTATCTATACCAATAAATAAAATTGGTGTGTCTGTTTGTATTGTCAAAATAATAGACCTTTTTCATGCTCACACGATTATTTGCACTAACATATGCCTAAAAATCAATTTATCTTTTTTTTTGTCTGTCTGTCTATTTGTTCCGGGTAATCTTCAAAACGGCTGGACCGATGTTGACGAAATTTTTTGTATGTGTTCAAGAGGATTTGAGGATGGTTTAGATTTACAATTGGACCTGGTAGGTGGCGCTGTTCGGGCAGGACAATAACATAACTTGAGAACGACTTCACCGATTTTGTCCATCTTTCTTTTTAATTTTTCTAATTCTTCGAAAAAGGCATTTCCAGAAAAAAAAAGAAAGTTGCGCAGAAAATTAGAAAATTTAAGAAAACTTAACGTTTATAATATACCTTTCTAATGTAACCTTTTTTTCGACTATATAAATTTTTCTATCTTTATATATACAGATTGTCCCAAAATTCAACGATAAGCGGGCACCAACAGATGGGCATGGTTAATTTTTGTGTAGAAACTATAGACATTCTGGGATTTTTAATGATTGTGATCGATAGCAGTGCTACTTATGTTGCTAATACAAAAAAAACACTGAATTATTTGTAAAATTGTAGCAATGGCACTTAAAAATGTAATAAAGGGTGTCCATTTTTTAATGATTTCACTTTTTTTCTTAATGAAAAAAAAATAAGATAGAATTTTTTCTTTTTTTCTCGAGCAGTCATAAGTAGGCCCATCAGTTGGTGCCCACTTATCGTTGAATTTTGGGACACGTTGTATATAAATCTTCTGTTCTTGTGTTTGTAATTGAACTCCTTCTAAACGGCTGGACCAATTTTGATGATTTTTTGTGGCCATTCCGATGGATATGAATTCTCATATCTATCAGAATAGCCATTTGAAACATCCAAACCGTTCGGTTTAGATTAATAATTGGAACCGGTAGGTGGCGCTACGATCGATTTCAAGGAGAATTCAATTTTCTATTTTTTTACAGATTTGAACAGAACAACGTCTGTTGGGTCTGCTAGTAACATATATTTCACTAGTAATTTAGGTATGCATGCAGTCTTTTGCAATAAACACGAGTATGAGCCAAATTATTTTTTTTTTCACTTTTTGCCTGTAAATTGATTAAAAATCATAATTATGAATTGAAAGTGGGAGAGGGGGGATCTTGGCATATACTATGAGTGGTCACTGAGGGGAGGGAGAGGTCGAAAAATCTAAAAAAAATAGGTCATGTAGTATGGGTATGTTCCCTAAGTCTACGCGAATGAAACTGCAGGAATAACACAACTCTTTGCGTTATGTTGCTACCCTGCCTATGTTACGTGCACGGAATAAGTTATAGATAGTATTGGTCAAGGGCGTACATTCGCAAACATAAAATATTCCATTTATTATTACTCATTTTTGTTACTTGAAATGTCTTTGTAATACAATAATATTGGCATAATAATATGAGGTATGGTGACGTAGTAAGAATACAATTCACCACCCCCCTCTCTTGCCCGTGGATGTCGTATAAGACGACTAAGAGATATGTTATTTGATATGATTATTATTATATTTGTGAATTATGTTATATAACTAGCAACCCGCCCTCGCTTCGCTTCGGTTTCAGTCGCATTACTCGCGGCGTAGTTCCCGTTCCTGTGGGAATAACGGGATAAAATATAGCCTATGTTACTCCCTGATATTATAGCTATCCATTGGTGAAAGAATTTTTGAAATCGGTTCAGTGGTTTAAGCGTGAAAGCGTTACAAACAAACAAACAAACATCCTTACTTTTGCATTTATAATATTAGTATGGACTAGCTGACCCGGCGAACTTCATACCGCCATAACTTTTGTCGTAAATATATATTTACAAAATTTTCGAAAATATAGTATCTAATGGAAGAACCATTACAGCTTTGTCGGGAAAGATTCGATCGTCTTGGTCGCAGCATTGTCAATAATGATTCAAAGAGAATACAAATTTGACATTATTGATTTCTGACAAAATTATAATTATCAAAATTTTCAACCATACCAACCATAAAATTTTTACTATAGACAAAATTACATTTAGCTGTTATTTTCGTTTTGTTATTACATATAAAATGCGTTGCGTACTTGTATTCTCTTTGACATTTTATGTCACGTCACACGGTAACGCGATCGAACAGGATAAAAGAATTATTGGGGAAATCTTGAAATTACCATTAAAAAAAAAAGACGAGATAAAAAGTGCCCTACGTCCGTCTCCTGGTTCTAAGCTACCTCCCCACCAATTTTCACCCAAATCGGTAGAGCTGTTCTTGAGTTATAAATAGTGTAACTAACATGACTTTCTTTTATATAATAATATATAGATATATCGAATGTCATCACACTGGAACTATTAATAAGCATGTTCTAAGATGTAATTTTATTTAAGTGAAATTAGAAAAATAAATAAAAAATAGACAATCCCGCTGAGTTTCTTGCCGGATCTTCTCAGTGCGGTCGCGTTCCGATCCGGCGGTAATTTTAAGAAAATATGTAACAAAATCACAATACGTAAGCGCCCCCGCGAGTTTTAAACATAATAAATGATTTGAATTTGAATTGAATTTGATATGCATATAATATCTAAGAGAAGGAAAAGTCGAAATAAAACCCTGTACCAACACATCTGATCAGCGTGGTATAGTAGGTCAATTTTCCAGTTTATTTATAGTTTTAAGTTTTCACTTCTGTCACCAGTTATGACTGCTTTGTGTTCTTTTTTTTATAGCTTTAAAGCATTATTTATTCTTAAAACAGTAAATAAATATGCAACACAGCCATTCCATTTTTATGGTTCAGTCTTGAACTTTGTCTATGTACAGTTTGACTCTTTGTGATGCTTTTTTTTTTTTTTTTGTTTGGGCTACGGTCAGCGCACCGCCGCACGGCTCCGCCCGGGGCAACGGAGGGGCGGCGCGCGGCCCCGTAACCCACCCATGTAGCACGTCGCCTTCGTTGTTGGGCCGACCACCGGTGCAGAGTTCCTTGACTTCAGTGGTCGGCTCGACAGAATACCCCGAGGGAGTGCCCTCTCCCATCGACGTCCCCATGGGATGCACTCTTCGTGATGCTAAGGAGAATTTAATCAAACAAGATCAAACTTTGATATGACTGAAATAATACATGCCGAATATTTTATTATTTCATTAACATTTAATTTGAACAATCCTTACTAACATTATAAATGCGAAAGTAAGTTTGTTTGTTTGTTACGCTTTCACGCTTAAACCACCGAACCGATTTCAAAAATTCTTTCACCAATGGAACGCTATAACATCAGGGAGTAACATAGGCTATATTTTATCCCGGTATTCCCACGGGAACGGGAACTACGCGGGTAAAGCGACTGAAACCGAAGCGAAGCGAAGGCGGGTTGATAGTATAATATAAATGTTACACAAAATATTTCATCATCATCATCATTTCAACTTCTGGATAAGAGTGAAATTGACCTACTATACCACGCTGGTCCGACGGGTTGGTATAGGCTTTTATTTCAAAATGTCCATTTAAGAGATGATGAAATTGGATGATGAGATTAGATATTATCATCATTTCAGCTCATATACATACCTACCCACTATTGGGTAGGTCACTGTTGGGTCGAGTTTCCTCCACAATAGGAGGAGAAATTAACCTTACTATAACATGCTGGTCAGATAGGTTGGTATAGGGTTGTGTTTCGAGTTTTCCTTCTCTTGCATACATATTATCTGCATATTATATCTCTTAGTCGTCTTTTACGATACCCACGGGCAAGATAAGGGGTGAATAGATATTGAATTAAATGTAATGACCATTTCTATTTATATCTATTTTTCTAATTCTTTATACAAGTCTATAAATCTGAATTCCTAAACGGCTGGACCGAATTTGATGAATTTTTTTGTGTATGTTCAAGTTAGTTCGAAAATGGTTTAGATTAATATTTGGACCCAGTAGGTAGAGCTGCGATCGATTTCAAAGAGAATGCTTTTTACTATTTTTAGATTTGAATAGAACAACGTCTATTGGGTCAGCTAGTACTTTATAGATTTATATTAAAAATATTATTATTTTACAATTTCAATAAATTATTTCATTAACTACCATTAATTTCAAACGTTATTATTACCCAGTGCCATATACAAAATAATAATGGGAGAAGTATCGATATTAATTAAACATCAATCTTAATTTGTGGCAACTCAGGCGTTTTATACTTTTCAAGCTAACTCAAGTTCGATTTATTACTATTGGTTCTTTGCGCTCGATTGTTGACTATTGAGTTTTTAGATTACGAACATAAATTTTAAACGTACACAACCTTAGGCTAAAATGTACTCAAGTTATTAATTCATATAAAATTGCTCCCACGGGAACAAGAAATGTCTGTATAGATACCACTTTATGATTCTTAATAGTACTTACTACGCCTTTGGGATCAATGTATAGACCACCCTTGCGATGTCGGCTTTCGTGAGTATAGTATAAGAAACTAATAGTTTATATAATTGTATATATAATACTAGCTGATCCAACAGACATTGTTCTGTTCTTATCTAAATAAATATACCTAGTTTAAAAAGCTAAAATACACGGATTATTGCATTGTCATCGGTCTTTGATAGATGTGCAAAGTTTAAAGAAAATCTGATCACTCAAAGTAGGCGAAATCGAGCTCAAAGGTGGACGTTACAAACAAACATACAGGTGAGGCTAATAAAAGCGTGTTAAAAATAGTAAAAGGACTTCTCCTTGAAATCGATCGTAGCACCACCTACCAGTTACAATTATTAATCCGTTTAGAAGGAGTTCAATAATTACAAACACATGAACAAAAGATTTATATGTATATATATATATATATATATATATATATATATATTTTGTGTGTGACTTAGTTGTTAGCCTCAGATGGCTGTGACAACTTTACCCGGACTGTTAAGTGAGCGCTGAGGGCTCTCAACCCGTTTAGATTTATATATGTACTAGCTCACCCGACAGACGTTCTGTTCAAATAAAGCGCCACCTACCGGGTCCAATTGTGAATCTAAACCATTCTCTCTCTCTTGAGCACACACAAATTACTTACTCTATCCAGTCAACAGATATCGCCATCTGTTAAAATCGTTTGGAGCTCACAGATAATTGTGAATGTCAAATAATAGATAAATAATTTGCAATAAAATAATATTGCGACTATAAATTAAGATGTAAGTTATCCTATGTTTCAAGTTGGAGCAAACTGCACACGGTGTGCAAATTTGATTAAAATCGGTTAAGTAGTTTAGGAGTCCATCGCGGACAAACATCGTGACAGGAGATTTATATATATTAAGATATACTAGCAACCCACCCTCGCTTCGCTTCGGTTTCAGTCGCCTCACTCGCGTAGTTCCCGTTCCCGTGGGTATATAAAATATAGCCTATGTTACTCAGGGATACTGTAACATTATAATGGTGAAAGAATAATCGAAATCCGTCCAGGAATTTTTGAGTTTATTCGTAAGGGACGTTTCCTCTATATAATATTAGTATAGATTACAACCCTTAGAGGTTGAAAATTTAAAAATGCTGAAACACGTCTTCATTTATTTTTACTGAAGAGTATTTTTGGAAAATTTGAAGAATATCGATGTACATTTTTTTTTCTTCTTATACAAACTTTCTTACTGCGGTTTATCCCCTAGGGGTTGAATTTCAAAAACCCTTTCTTAGTGAGCTTCTACGTCACGCAAAGAAACTAATATCAAAATTTCATGTTTCTGGCTTCAGTACTTTCGGCTCTGTGATAAGTCAGTAAACTGACATCTTTCTACCTATTTTACACCCTTAGAGAATGAAAATGGAGAAACGCTGAAACACATGTTTATTTATTTTTATTAAAGAGAATTTGTGCTTAATTTGTAGCTGAAGATTTTTTTTCTTTCCATACAAATTTTACCGTTGCGTTTCACCCCCTCAGGGATGGAATTTCAAAAATCTTTTCTTAGTGGGTGCCTACATCACGAAATAAAACTACGGTCCAAATTTTATTTTTCTATTTTCAGTAGCTTCGGTTCACCCTGTTCCTTTATATGTATATGTCGGCGTTGCGCCAGGAATTAGGTTGTCCATATTAAAATATCGAGTATGTAATCACTGTATTTATTAGGAGTTATTGCTGGAGAAGTGAGTGAAGTAAAACTGTCCTCTATTCTAATCTTACAATGTTTTTATAACCTCCGCTTTACAATCTAACGGTCTAGTCTTAGTAACTACAATTACTTTTTATAACAAACCAGTAAAACAATATTGTTAACTATCTGAATATAGCTAAATAATAATGATAAATATTCTAATGCATTTAACATAATTCCAAATAGTCAATTTTACACAGTTTACATTAATGTAATTAAAGTAAATATTGTTCTCATATATTGTTCAACAGACGGCGCTCTAACTAGAGATAAATTACAATCTTTATTGTGTAAAAACAACTAAATATGGTTACAAATAATTACATTAATTCTAATCGATTTTAATTTGATCAATTATATAAATATTTAAACAATTAAATCAAAGATTTCTAGAAATACATTCAAAAAGTGTCTTAAATATCATAGCATGGTAAATAGCAGTGTTGTTACTACAAATAATTATTTAAATATTAGATGCAAATATTTCAAACATGTTTATAACTATAATTGATAACACATACATCAACAATTTACAAATATTGCCGATAGAGGGCGATATGCGCCCATATATATTATTGTTAATGCCCCTGCAACACCCCTTGCAGGTGGGATTTCGTAAAATCCGTTCTTAGCTGACCTCTACTCGACGAAAGGAATATTTATGCCAAATTTCAAGTCTGTACGCCTTATGGTTCCAGAGATATGGTGATGAGCCAATATATCGCTTGCAAAACCCTCCTCTCCTATATATATAGAATAGATATATAAATGAAACTATAATATACTGACGATGATGCAATGATGCCGTGTGGTGACGAACCTTGTCCGTGAGAGTCGTGAAAGACGAATCAGGGATGCAATATGCATATAATATTTATGCAAGTGAAGGAAAATTCGAAATGAAACCCCATTGAAATGTCTGATTAGCGTGCTATACTATACCAATTTCCTTTTTGTTGTGGGGGAAGCTCGAACCTAACAGTGGAAAGTATATCAGCCGAAATGATATTAGCAATAACTAGTATTTGAGGGTTTTACGTATATGGTGATCACAAGAATACATCCCCCTAGTCTAAGGCTTATATTTGATCTATGGGGTCTCCCTGATCTCTTTCTAGTCAACACTGACTTTGTTTGGTTGCATGTTTGTTTGAATGCTTTAATCTTAGGATTTAGAAATTGCATTACAAAAACTGTTTCCTATTAGTTGACGTGTTTATCGAGAAAAATTTGAGTCATAAGCGGTGATGACAAATGCTATCAAAAAGAAAAAAAAATGGTAAAACTAAAACAACCAACCAATACAAAATTAATATTGAATTGTTACTTGCGTACATTTTTAATGAAATAAAACAAAATCCTTACTAATATTATAAATGCGAAAATTAGTTTGTTTATTTGTTTGTTACGCTTTCACGCTTAAACTACCTAACCGATTTCAAAAATTCTTTCAACAATGGAAAGCTATAACATCAGGGAGTAACATAGGCTATATTTTATCCCGATATTCCCACAGGAACGGGCTGTACGCGGGTAAGGCGACTGAAACCGAAGCGAAGCGAGGGCGGGTTGCTAGTTAGTAATAAATGTAAATAATATATGCTAGGTAAGCTAAGGAACAATGTAGTATATCGTTTTGAAATAGATAAGTGCTTATGTTATTAGACTAATTGTCATACTATTGTGATCCTACAATTTTTTGATCTTATTGTCAATTATAGTGACTGTGCCAATCTCATGGGTCTTAGCACTATATTTTATTTTATAACCTGTGCACTAAAACACATATCTCTGTTTTAATAAACAGGTTGTAGAAATCCAAAAGGAAATTAATATAGAGCTTATACAATATTACAATAAGAGTAATTTACTTATTTACTGACATGAAACACAATCTATATTCATTTATAGGCTTTGAAACCATCCGATGTGTTCCAAACCGGTTTCATTAGGCAACCCAATATGCGAGGATGATTTTAGACCCCTGAAACAATTATTTAGGACCCGGTGGGTGTCGAAACAATAATTTGTTTACCACCATGTATGTCAAGAAATTCTTCATATTCATACCCATAATGTATGTCAAGAAATTCTATTTTTTTTTTTATTTTTACAGAACAACGTCCGTTGGCTCTATATATCCGGCCCCCGGCTGTAGACAGAAGACTGGCGTCCACCTACCACATATAAATATAAGCTGATAACATCATTAACGGGGAAGGAAATCTTGAAAATAAACCGCTAGTATAAACAACGCGGTGTAGTAGATCAATTATATGTATTTCCCAAAATGAAGTAGCCTAGTTCCCTCATTCCCAACGTAATTTGGCAGTTTTTTAAAAATCAGTTTTTCACAAAACAATACTTTGCAAGAACAGTCAAAGAATCAAGTTATTGTATCGTGGGGGACTTAACAAATACAATTTAACAATTAACGAATACGAATAATACTCAAACGTTCAGAACAAACATTTATTGACCAAACAAATAACTGCCCCGTAGAACAATCGAACAGTCCTTAGTGTGGATCACAACGCGAGTATCTGCGCCTGATGCCGCCCTAGTTGAGGCCGCGGGTGACTGGACCGCGGAGTTAGTCCGTCACCCGCCGAGAGGCCGGCCGCGCGAGGAAAGACTGACGTCCTCCGCGAGTGGGAGACGTCGGTCGAGGAGAGGTTACTCCTCAAGGGGGTATTCCGTCGGGCCGACCACTGACGACAAGTCACCCAGTACCGGTGGTCGGCCTAACGACGAAGGCGAAGGTGGGTTACGGGTGTGCGTGCTTACGCTCCTATGTCGTCCCGGAGGGACCACGTAGGAGAGGCCACGGCCGGGCAACGAGTGCGCCGACCGTGGCCCATCCCTAGAAAAAAAAAAGTATGGATCTCAAGGATGGTTTAGGGTTCTAAACCACGATACTCAGCATTGCAAGTTGCTACATTGGCTACTATGCCAACTGAGTAGTGAAAGACAATATTAATCCAATTGCAATGAAATTATTTCTTTTTGTGTAATCATCCTAATACATATATTCAAAAACTGGTTAAACTACTTCAAACCGATCCAATTTCGTAGCTTGTGGTTACAATGTCCAATGAATATACTCTCACATGGACAGCTGTAGGTAGTACAGACTGCTCCTGCAATAATAAATCTTCTACACAGCTCCCACTTTCCGCACAGGTTACGTGACAGACACAGAATACTTTTATTTGTTTTAAGTTTAGAATAATAACGTATAGAAGGTTAGTGTCGGTACTTCGAGCGGTCAAAAACATGAAGCCAAAAATACTACATGCGCGCAGGCGATTACAAACATATACACGCACACTACTATACAAATTATGAAATCAAATTTTGTTTTTATTAACATAAATCGTTGAAATACTTTTAAAAGTAATGTTAAAAACTTTACAGTTTTTCAAATGTGTTGTGACACCATTTGAATGCACAAACCGTCATAATTACCTATTTATTTTTTAAGAGTTGCGTACGTATGTCCTTGTACATTACGGAACGGTTCCGGTGTAAGCTCCATTAGGCTCCAATTGAAATGCTTAATTTTTTGTGCGCGGACTTACCATCTATACATTATTATTCCAAGGTTTTAAGTTAAATTAGAAATCCGCCCTCGTTTCGCATCAGTTTCAATCATCTTGCCCCCTTATTTAAAATCTCCAATACCTTCTAAAATATTACGATACGCAACTACAGTCCATGAGACTTCAGGTTCGATTCTCGGATTGGGCAAAATTTTATATTCGTTTCTTGAGAGGAAACAAAATAGCCGAATTTGCTCCTTATATTAGAGAGATACCTGGTAGTGAAATTATAATGAAATCGGTCCAACCATGTGGAAGATTACCCGGAGCAGACAGACAGACAAGAAAGTAATTTTTATCTACACTTATCGTGAAATTAATCGTGTGAGCATATAAAAAATATATTATTTTGATATTATAAACAGACCATTCAATTCGATTTATTTGTATAGATATATTCACACATATTAAATAAAAAAACTTTATCAATTTTCTCGCTCTAACAATGAAAATTATTACTTATTTATTTAAAAAATATATTAAACTGATGTTATATTAATAGGCAATGGGTTAGTAACACCCCATCCAAACCACCCAGGGCAACAAAAGGATAGCGTGTGGTCCCATAACTTAATATATTATCCTTCACCAGGAATTGATAGACCACCAAGACTGATTCCTTGCCTTCGGCAGCAAGCTTGCAGACCTTTTTTTTGGAACAGACTTATAGCTCAGTAATAAAAGTTGTGAAAGGGAAGGTGCGCAATCCCATAGCTTACCGTACATTAATTCTATCGCCATTAAGCAGAGCGACCGGTACCAAATCCGTGTATATGGTGGCAAAATTGCAGACTTTTCTTTTGAGAACAGGGTTTTTTTTTTACGGCAGTAATTTACAGCTTTTTTTTTGGGGGTGGGCTGCGGTCGGCGCGCCTCCGCACCACTCCATCCGGGGCGACAGAGGGGCTTAAGCACGCAACTCCCGCAACCCACCCGAACACCACGTCGCCTTCGTCGTTGGGCCGACCACTGGAGCAGGGTTACTTGTCATCAGTGGTCGGCCCGACGGAATACCCCCTACCCGGGGTACCCTCCCATCGACCGACGTCCCCCCCTCGGGGAGGACGTTGGTCTTTTCTCACACGGTCGGCCTCTCGGCGGGTGACGGACTAATCCCCGGTCACGTCACCCGTTTGAGAACAGGCTACGGGTTCGGTTACTCCCCACCTAAACTGATGTGACCGCACAGATGGTGTAGTAAGTAATATCGGCCTACCGTATCAGTGTCAGGGGTTCGAATCTTTGTGCGATCCACAAATAGTTGTTCTGAGTCTGGATGTAATTTGTGTACGTCAATTATGTAAGTACGTTAAGTATGTATGTTTGTAAAGTCTCCCGCGATATAAGGATTATTTCCTTCGTGCATGATGTCGTCTTTAAAAAAACTCTTCGAGGCGGCGGCAGATATGGCATACTATCCCATAAACTGCAGTAGACAATCTCTCCTTGTTACCGCTGGCCCACTATGTGGATGTAATCGAGGTCCTTGTCTTCTTTTCTCATACTGACTATTCCAAGGTGTCCAATAATTTGTACGCTACAGACCCTATTTAGAATTTAATCAACAAATAAACTGAAGCAAATTAATAAAGAAAGCCTTTTGTAAAGTATTATGTTAATTATTAGCCATTTTAATAGTACAATATGAAACAAGCCTGCCTTTAGCGATGTGCACTTTCCTTAATTGCTTCGCATAATAGGTACACCGTGTATTCACTATTAATAATTAATTAATATTTTTAACGGTACTGACCCAGTTGGGAGACTAGTAAAGTGCCACGTTAACGACTCAAATTTGAACACAAAGCACTTTTACTTCTTGAAGTGTCTGCATCTAAAATTGTTAATTATCAGCCAGTATGTTGGTAGATAACCTCGCGCTGCATGCCTTTTTTTCTGCAGCATAGGTAGACTAATTTATTAAACAGCAGCTTGGTAGAATACCTTCACACCAATATTAGACATTGGTTCGATAGTAATACAATAAACATAGTTCTTAAAAATTATTTTCATTATGGAAAGTTTAAATTCGTCGTCGTCGTCTCAGCTCATATACGTCCCACTGCTGGGCTCGGGCCTCCTCCTCAATAGGAGGGAAGTTGACCTACTATGTATTGGCATAGGGTTTAAGAACAAGTTTTCCTTCGCTTGCATAGATGATTGATATCTGCGCATTCACTTAGACGCCTTTTACAATACCCAGGAGCAAGATAGTGGTCGTTGAATTGTATTTTTATATCACATGCAAAGACTGAATAGCTATTAATTTATTATTTATTTTAACAAAACAACTTCAACTAAAAATACGACTACTGCGTCATTTCATCAAGTTATTTCATCAAAACTCGCATGTTACTATGCGCCGGTAAATTGAATGATATTGTAAATATGGGTATATAGAAGCCGGTTATAGGGCGACCAGGGATTCAATTACACTCGAGAGGTAGGTCATGGTCGAAACTTATTGCTTTCAAAACAGTTATTTATGATTGTAATATTTCTATATATTTTAAGAGACACGGGAGCAACAAAAAATGGTCAACAGCACTGGTGGAAATTTTATTTACACCAGAAGGGTCGCCAATGGGTGGATACCTATTAAGCCAATAATGATAATTATGGCATTGTCGCTACATTTGAAAGTCCTACGTTCACCAGGTGGCTTCGATGTCAATGATAGGCTTATCCATTGCTTAGAATATAGAATCATCATCATCATCATCGCAGCCCACATACATCCAGTGGAACGTATGTAGGCTCGGGCCTCCTCCACAATGGGAGGGAATTTGACCTACTATACCATGCTGGTCAGACATGTTGGTATAGGGTTTCATTTCGAGTGTTCCTTCTCTTGCACTGTGCATGTTATTTTTTTTTTTCTTTTTTTATTGCAAACGGTGGCAAACGAGCAAACAGTACACCTGATGGTAAGTGTTACTGCCGCTCATGGACCTTTACAGGGTCGCTGCCTACCGCGAAGAAAGTGAAGGGAGTGTGAATGCGTGCATTGAGGCTCGGTGATACCAAGGGCACCACCAAAACCCTCCACACACAAACCCCCTTAGAAAGTTGGGCTTCCGGCTCTCTCGCTCACCGAACGAAGCGCAGTAACTAATTGCTACTACTCATACGTCGATTTTCTGCGAGAGTGTGGTACTACCCCGGACGGACCGGCCCGCGGCTGTAGACAGATAACTGTCGACAGTGTGGTCCTACCGCTCACATATTATTACTCATATATTATATCTTTTAGTCGTTTTTTTACAACATCCACGGGCAAGATATGGAGTGGTGAATTGTATTCTTACTCCGTCAGCACACAGAAATAAAATACAATTTAAATTGTATTTTTTTTTTTATTGCCAACGGTGGCAAACGAGCAAGCAGCACACCTGATGGTAAGTGAAACTGCTGCACATGGACCTTTGCAATACCAGGGGCACAGCAAGGCCGCTGCCTACCGTGAAGGAAATACTCTTCTTAAACCTCGTTTAAAGAAGGACATGTCATAGCGCTCGGGAACCACAGCAGCAGGTAGTTCATTCCAGAGCTTGCACGTACGTGGGAGAAATGATCGTTATAATTAAATAATAATTCCAGACTTCGTACTTATAATATCCTGAACAGAAAACTTGATAATTGTAGACCTTTTATATATGATTTCTATTATGAGTCTCCATACGAGGATCTACCTAATTGCATTAAACCATATATTTATGTGACATATACGGTACTAGCTTTTGTCCGCGGCTTCGCCCGCGTAAAAATTTACTTGCATATTGAACTATTATCGCAAAGAATATTATCGACATAAAGAGTATTACATTTCTTAATTTAAGAAATACTCTATCTACGTGTCAATTTTCATCCAAATCTGCTCAACAGTTTAAGCGTGATTGAGTAACAAACATCCAAATATCTTCACAAACTTTCACATTTGAATATTACTTCCAGCCTTGTAGTTCAGATTGCAGTGCAAATACGATGATAAATATGCCTTTCCTTAGTCTCTGATAACGTACTTTTCCATTGGTGAAAAAAAATTATATCAATCAAACACCCGCAGTTTCATTCACGTAGACCCCATTCCCATGCCAATACCGAAATAAAAAATGCCTATGTTACTCGCTGATATTATAAATTAACATGGGTAAAAAAAATAAATAAATCCCAGAAATATCAGAGATATAAATTGCTTATGTTACTCGCTGATAACATAGGTAGCTTTCCATTAGTGAAATAATTTTAAAAATTGGTCGACATCCCTCGGTATAGTTCTCGTTCCTGGGCAAACACCGGGATGAAAATAGCCTTTATATGGTATTCACTGATAATATAGCTTTTCATTAGTGAATTTACTTTTAAAACCATTACCATTATAGCTTAAATATGTTACTCGCTTAAAAATAGCTTTCCATTAGTGAAATAATTTTAAAATCGACTTAATTCATCCACACTGAGATAAAATATAGCCTGGGATAAAATAGTCTAAGTTATTCCTTATGTACGACTGGTAGACCTGATGGTAAAATATAATCATTATCGGTCCAGCCATTTTGAAGATTACCTGTAACGAATAGACAGACAGACAAAAAAATTTGGACCGTATTGTGTGAGCATAAATAAAACCTATTATTTTGATAGACAAACAGACGCTTCAAATTTATTTATTTGTAGAGATAGAAAATTGGAATAATATTTTGATTGTAACTTGCTGTCTGGTAGCTGCTAGAAATATTACCACGCTTTCATTGTTCGTGGGTGTCGCAAAATACTACTAAGACAAAGATTTACATCGACCTGGACCAATTGGTGATGCCGTCTGGCCAACAATGTCGGCCAAGTCATAAAATGTTGCTAGAACCTTTGCAATATATCTACGATGGCAGTAGAGTATCTACATATTGCATCGATCCAAAGTAATTAGGATAAGAGCAAGATAATGATGATATATCATTGGCTGGGTGTCTTCGACTATATGCGTTTTATCCTTTTGGGGCAGCCCAAAATTGTTTCTTAGTGCGTGCTTACCCCAAATAACCGATCGGTATACAAAAATTCACATTCTTAGGCCCGGTATCTTTGGCTATACGCTTTCACCCTCTTAGGGGTTGAATTGCCAAAAATTCTTTGTTAGAGCTCGCTTATCCTTGCCAAAATTTTTTTCATAGTGCTTGGTAAGTGAGCACTAAGAAAATCTGGGGGTAATCCAAGAAAGCCGACCGTGTACTAAAATGATCCTTCCTAGGCTCAGTGATTTCGGTTAAACGCTTTTCACCACCTTAGGGCTAAAATTGCAAGAATCTCTCTTTCCCCAAGAAAGGCAACTTTATACAAAATTCCATGTTTCTAGGCCTAATGATTTTGGCTATATATTTTGCACCCCTTTAGGAGTTGATTTTAATAAAATAATTTCTTAGAGCTCACTTACAACAAAGGAAAGAGAATTGCATAGAAAGTTTTACGTTCCTAGCTCCAAGAGTTTCGTCTATACGCTGTTCACTCACTTAAGGGGATGATTTTCCAAAAATTCTTTGCTAGTGCTCGTGTACCCCAAGAAATAAGACGACGTAAAAAGAAAATACTTTCCCCTATTTCAACCCCTTATACCTATTTTTTCGCGATAAAAAGTAGCTTTATATCCTTTCTCAAGCTTTAGTTCATCTCTGTGCCAAATTTCATCAAAATCGGTTAAGTGGTTTCGACGTGAAAGGCTATATGCTTTTCAACCCCCTTTTTTTTTGTGGTGGGCTGCGGTCGGCGCACTCCTCGCACCACTCCGTCCGGGGCGACAGAGGGGCGTAAGCACGCAACACCCGCAACCCACCCGAACAACACGTCGCCTTCGTCGTTGGACCGACCACCGGAGCAGGGTTACTTGTGCTTTTCAACCCCTTAAGGAGGTGAATTTCCAAAAATCCTTTGCTAGTACTCGTGCAACCCAAGAAATACGATGGTGTAAAAAAAAATACGTTTCTAGGCCCAGTGGTTTCGGCTGTATGCTTTTTGGTATTTTAGGGGTTGAATTTCATCCCCATGTAAATGGAATTTCCAAAACACTTGAACGAATATTTATTTATTTATTGTCAGGTGTCTTAATACAAAGATTCGTGGTTCTATCATCGAAAATGACGAATTTCCATACAAAATGTCATCCCCTATTTCAACCCCTTATACCCATTTTTTCGCGATAAAAAGTAGCCTATGTCCTTTCTCAAGCTTTAGTCCATCTCTATACCACATTTCATCAAAATCGGTCCAGTGGTTTAGACGTGAAAGCGTAGCAGACAGACAGACAGACAGACAGACAGATAGAGTTACTTTCGCATTTATAATATTAGTAAGGATTATCAGGTGCCTTAATACAAAGATTCACGATTCTATCATCGAAAATGACGAATTTCCATACAAAATATCATCCCCTATTTCAACCCCTTATACCCATTTTTTCGTTATAAAAAGTAGCCTATGTCCTTTCTCAAGCTTTAGTCCATCTCTGTATCAAATTTCATCAAAATCGGTTTAGACGTGAAAGACCATATGTTTTTCACCCCCTTAAGGGGGTGAATTTCCAAAAATCCTTTGCTAGTGCTCGTGCACCCCAAGAAATACGATGGTGTAAAAAAAATACGTTTCTAGGCCCAATGGTTTCGGCTGTATGCTTTTTGGTATTTTAGGGGTTGAATTTCATCCCCATGTAAATGGAATTTCCAAAACACTTGAACGAATATTTATTTATTTATTGTCAGGTGTCTTAATACAAAGATTCGTGGTTCTATCATCGAAAATGACGAATTTCCATACAAAATGTCATCCCCTATTTCAACCCCTTATACCCATTTTTTCGCGATAAAAAGTAGCCTATGTCCTTTCTCAAGCTTTAGTCCATCTCTATACCACATTTCATCAAAATCGGTCCAGTGGTTTAGACGTGAAAGCGTAGCAGACAGACAGACAGACAGACAGACAGACAGATAGAGTTACTTTCGCATTTATAATATTAGTAAGGATTATCAGGTGCCTTAATGCAAAGATTCACGATTCTATCATCGAAAATGACGAATTTCCATACAAAATATCATCCCCTATTTCAACCCCTTATACCCATTTTTTCGTTATAAAAAGTAGCCTATGTCCTTTCTCAAGCTTTAGTCCATCTCTGTATCAAATTTCATCAAAATCGGTTTAGACGTGAAAGACCATATGTTTTTCACCCCCTTAAGGGGGTGAATTTCCAAAAATCCTTTGCTAGTGCTCGTGCACCCCAAGAAATACGATGGTGTAAAAAAAATACGTTTCTAGGCCCAATGGTTTCGGCTGTATGCTTTTTGGTATTTTAGGGGTTGAATTTCATCCCCATGTAAATGGAATTTCCAAAACACTTGAACGAATATTTATTTATTTATTGTCAGGTGTCTTAATACAAAGATTCGTGGTTCTATCATCGAAAATGACGAATTTCCATACAAAATGTCATCCCCTATTTCAACCCCTTATACCCATTTTTTCGCGATAAAAAGTAGCCTATGTCCTTTCTCAAGCTTTAGTCCATCTCTGTACCAAATTTCATCAAAATCGGTCCAGTGGTTTAGACGTGAAAGCGTAGCAGACAGACAGACAGACAGACAGACAGAGTTACTTTCGCATTTATAATATTAGTAAGGATGATGCAAGTTCCGTGCGATGACGGAGTAAGAATACAATTCACCACCACAAGAGAGGTCTCTTGCTCGTGGGTCTCGTAAATACGACTAAGGGATATGATATGCGAATAACATATATGCACGAGAAAAGGGAAACTCAATATAAAACCCTACGCCAACGTCTGACCAGCGCGGTATCATACGAGTACCATTGACGTCGAGTCACCCTGCTCCGGTGGTCGGTCCAACGACGAAGGCAACGTGTCACGGGTGGATTACGGGTGTGCGTGCTTACCGGACGGTGTGGAGCGAGGAGTGAGCCGACCATAACCGATCCCCAAAAAAAAATGCTTGGTATAGTAGGTTCATTTTCTTCCCATTGTGGAGGAGGCCCAAGCCTGATGTCTTCATCCCTAGCCGAGGCCGCGCGTGACGTGACCGGGGATTAGTCCATCACCCGCCGAGAGGCCGACCGCGTGAGGAAAGACCGACGTCCTCCCCGAGGGGGGGACGTCGGTCGATGGGAGGGTACCCCGGGTAGGGGATATTCCTTCGGGCCGACCACTGATGACAAGTAACCCTGCTCCAGTGGTTGGCCCAACGACGAAGGCAACGTGGTGTTCGGGTGGGTTGCGGGTGTTGCGTGCTTAAGCCCCTCTGTCGCCCCGGACGGAGTGGTGCGGAGGCGCGCCGACCGCAGTCCACCCCAAAAAAAAAAAAGCCCGATGTCTTCATAGATCATATCAATTTCCTGCAAAAGTATAGGTTTGATTTGTGAAATGAAATATACTCTTTTACTGTACACTTGAGAACCTTAAAACTTTCAAGTACTGTATATTACTTTGCCTAAAAGTGCTCACCAAAAAAATATTATATCCCAAGGACCAATATATCTTAGAAATATACTGGTAATGTTATTACTGCTTTTAATGCAGTTACATATAAATATGTCGCAGCGTCATTCTTAATACTTAAGAAACACTCGATTACGGAAACGTCAAGTGCTATACTTGGGTGGTGTCGATGCAACGATTGGCAATAATTTATGACCTTTTGACATGACTGTTTACATTTGGAATGTTATTATAAGAGTTTGTTTTAAGGCGGTCCTATGAATATTGAGATGGGAATGAGACTCAAGGGCTATCGGTTATAGTTGTTGCCACGTTGCATCGAAATCACCGAATTTCCTTAACTTATTTATTTACAATCAATTATAACTTGTGATTTATCCTCCGGCATCCGTGTAATTACTGGTTGTAGAATATTGTTAACGCTAATTGTTGAATACAGTTTAAAAGGCATCCGAAGTATTATTTCGATTCCATCGCGATGTCTGACCCATCCGATGGTGATGCAGTACGGGACTCCTCGTTAAATAGATATACTAATATGTATAGTAGTAGGTATACTTTGCCCTGGTTGTGACGGAGTAAGTGTAGGTACCATTTACCACCCCCTTTCTTGCCTTTGGGTGTCCTAAAAGATGACTAAGGATATAACACGCATATTATAATATCTATGCAAAAGAAGGAAAACTCGATTTTAAACCCTATTCCAATCCGCCTGGACAGCGTGGTATAGTAGGTCAATTCCACTCCTATTGAGAAGGAGACTCGAGCCCAGCAGTGGGCCATATATGAGCTGTAAAAAAGGTATACTAATAACATATGCTAGAAAATTATTTTAAGTGATGAAATTGTAGGATATTTCTTTTTTGGATGCTTTTATGAATCACTAATATTTTGGCAATATTATATCTGTACAAAGTTTTGCAAATGAATGCATAGTGTCATTTTTAGGGTCCCGTACCCAAAGGGTAAAACGGACCCTATTACTAAGACTTCGCTGTCTGTCCGTCCGTCTGTCTGTCACCAGACCGTATCTCAAGAACCGCGATAGCTAGACAATTGAAATTTTTACAAATTATGTATTTCTGTTGCCGCTATATCAACAAATACTAAAAACGAAATAAAAAATGCTTAAGGGGGCTCCCATACAACAAATGCGATTTTTATAGATAATGGTACGAACCCTATGTGCAGGACTCCGACTCGCACTTAGCCGGTTTTTCAAAATTTTATTCAGCTTGTCTTGTTAATTTGCAGGCAATTTGAAGTGCTATACAGTTCTTTCCAATCGTTTATACAGAGATTTTCTAAATTTCTATACACTTAAATAACTTCAGGACTAAAGCGCTAATATAATTGGTATCACGAAGGCGATATGATACGAAGCCCAAATAATTAGCCACAAAAACTCAATCTTTGAATAAAACTTCGTGTGTGAACTCATAAGAAATGACTTTGCAAGTATTGTTGGCTTTGATAGTGCCCAGAGTCTAATGATATAGCTGTAAAGATATGGGATTTCTCCGTTTATTTTAGATACTTTTCTTGTATTTGAAGTCATTAGATTTGTCTTGTCAACTGGTGTAATACTAGATATTTGTATGGACTATTTAGGGTCTCATAACGATGCTGGAATCGTGATTCCATGTACACACATAGATAAAATGTTGATTTATGCTTATAAATACTATAGTAGAGTCTCAAGTCTAAATACTAGACTCTCAAGACGATGCCAAAAGGTCATCATAAGAACTCAATATAGCAACCTACTTGCATAATTCTATAAGATTGTGTAGATTTGTATTAATAAGTATTAAAATTTCCGTCTACTATAGACGGAAACTTTGATAACTATTATGAAAGTTTTTTTTTTTTTAGGGGGTGAGCCATGGTCAGCGCACCCGCCGCCCGGATCTGTCCGGGGCGACAGAGAGGCGGCAAGTGGCCCCATGACCCACCCGTTACACGTTGCCTTCGTCATTGGGCCGACCACTGGTGCAGAGTATCTTGTCTTCAGTGGCCGGCCCGACGGAATACCGCGGTCGCGGGGTACCCTCTCCTCTTGACGTTCCCCCTCGGGGACGTCGGTCGCCGTCGCGCAGTCAGCCTCTCTGCGGGTGACGGACTAAATCCCCGGTCCAGTCACCCGCGGCCTCGGCTAGGGCGGCATTAGGCGTAGATACTCGCGCCTGCGCCGCCCGAGTTGCGGGCGGCAGATTGCATCGTCCTGGAGGCGTACGTCCCGCGCGCGCTCAGTCGCCTCCTTCCGCGAGACGACTGCCTCGCAGAAAGCGGCGACCGCGTCCCAGTTCCTGATGCTGCCGAGCATTTCCCTAGCCATGGTCGACAGCGTCAGATCAGCGACGAGATCACGGTGCTGCTTAGCCCACGCGGCACACACCTAGTGCTCTCCCTCTTGACGATCTTGTGCAGGTACTTGCCGATGCAACCGTGACCCGTCAAGACCTGCACCAGTCGGAAGCGGCCGGAAGGCCTCGATGATCCCGACACCGTACCGAGGCCTCTCCAGCCGGACTGCCCAACGGGCAGACCCCTCCACCAGCCCATGGTCCCTCCAGCCATCCTGGCTATATGGACCGAATCACGGGAGATGCATGCCTTACTTGCGTGTGCTCTTTCGGGCGTGCACTTTCTTGACTCCCTACAAATTGTCTGCCCGAGCCCTCTCCCCTTTCTGGGGCGGCTTATGTTGCGTGGGTGTCGCTATTGCGACGAACGACACGATGATAGCGACTGCGTCATCGACTCTGTCCTTTCTCCGCCAGCTCGAGCCCGCTCCTGATGTTATGCCAATGGTGCGAAAAGTCTCTCAACCGTCGAAAGTTGGCCTCGGAGTTAACAAGCTCGCAGTAGTGTATGGGTCCAGGATTGATCCGTTGAATCCCGTCCAACATCTTCATACGTATTTCATCATACAAGGGGCATCGCCACAACACATGATCCAGACATTCATCCTCTTCCCCGCAGTAACAGAGGCTACTCTGGCACAGCTTCATTTCATACAGTCTCCTTTTAAAACAGCCATGACCTGTCAAAATTTGAGAGCACTGGTAGTCGGGCTCAACCCAGGGGGATCTGAGTCGAACACCAACATCAGGAAAGAATCGATGGAGTTCCCTACCCTTCTCCTCACCAGCCCATCTTCGCTGCCACTCAGCAACGAGCTCCTCCGAAATTTGATTACGACAGGATAGTGGCTGATTGAACGCTTCTTACCGGCTCTCCACCGAGCCTAACTGTGGGCGGTCGTCCACTCGCTGTGGGCGGTCGTCCTGCTGCTTAGCCCACGCGGCACACACCTAGTGCTCTCCCTCTTGACGATCTTGTGCAGGTACTTGCCGATGCAACCGTGACCCGTCAAGACCTGCACCAGTCGGAAGCGGCCGGAAGGCCTCGATGATCCCGACACCGTACCGAGGCCTCTCCAGCCGGACTGCCCAACGGGCAATGACGTCTTGGCGGGCGTCGACCCGCCAGGCGGCAATCTCCTTCAACGAGACCATGCCGCCGCGGGCGCGCGTCTCCGACACCTGCCGGTAAATTCCGGCGAGCTTCTCCACCTCCAGGTCCCACGGAGGTATACCGGCCAGGAGGCACGCTGCCTCCGTCGCCACCGTGCGGTAGCCACGTATGGCCCTGACCCCCATGGCTCTCTGTGGACGCCACAGGAGAGCCCTGAGACGGACGGTCAGGGACCCCGCCCGCACCGATACGCCGTACAGGGCCATCGACCGGATGAGCCCCACGTGTAGCCGTCTGCACGTAGTGCTAGGTCCGCCCACATTCGGCTTGAGCGAAGAAAGGGCGGACGCCGCGCCGACAAGCTGCGGAGCAAACCGACGGAAATGCTCCCCTGAACTGTATAGTAACCGAATAGTAATCAAAGTCTGCCGATAAATACTAAGATCATAAATCACCTCTATGATAACCAAAACTTTTTGATAAATATGTAGATATAAATAAAATCATCATCACAGCTTATATATGTACGTCCTACTGCAGGACCCAACCCTCCTCCACAATAGGAAGGAAAGTTACCTACTACCGCACGATGGTCAAACGGTTGATTTCTAGTTTGCTTTCTTACGCATAACTGTTATACCCTTAGTCGCCTTTTACGACACCCACGAGCAAGATAAGGGGTGGTGAATTGTATTTTTACTCCGTCACCACTCTGAAAAGAAAAACGTTCTTCTAATTTGGAGAGGACCAGCATCCAATAGTACGATGTAAATGGAGTCTAAAAACAAATAAGCTTTGTCACTCTTTTTCATATGTTCCAAATATTTCTGTTCAACTGTGTCTCTGTGTCAGTCAAATGCACGGTTTGGATGTAAAAATTTTCCGCGTGGTATTGGGTTTAGAATACAATACAATATATCGCCATAGTTTACATTCTCGTGAGAGTCGTCAAAACCCTCTCTAGAAGCATAAGTTTACTAAGAAACTTACAACACCAACTGGCATCGCTAATTCGCCTCAAAAGCGCAGGGTTTATCTTGAGTCCCTTTGCCAGGAGGCCGGCCTATCTTCAACGGTAAAAGTCGATTGGCTCATGAATGATACTTATTATTAAATGTTAAACTTACTTTTATATTACAGAATATCGTAACATCATAACTATTAATTGTATAGGATAATACAACAGGATTATTGACATATTCTTCTTCTAAATCCATATGTTCCATTGATGAGCTTAGGCCGATTCAAATAATAAAAATATTCTAATGTTTCTGGCACTGAAACGTGGTCTCTAAATGTCGGCCTCATAAAAAAGCTCAAAGTCGCTCAGCGTGCTATGGAGAGGGCTATGCTCGGTATTTCTCTATGTGATAAAATCCGGAACACGGCAAACCGTAGAAGAACGGGTGTAACCGACATAACCCGCAGAATTAGCATGTTGAAATGGCAATGGGCAGGCCACATCGCTCGTCAAACCGACAATTGTTGGGGAAGAAAGGTTCTTGAGTGGCGACCACGAATCGGATGGCGCAGCGTAGGATGACCCCCCACTAGGTGGACTGACGACATTCTCAAAGTCGCAGGGAACCGTTGGATGCAAGTGGCGCAAGACCGTTCCAAGTGACCACATCCATTGACATTTCATCCACGGCCAGAAGATGAAATGTTTCCGGCTAGTGAGTAGCACAGGTTGTGGTTATCTATCTATATCTTTTCTTGTAGTTATTAAGCAGTATTTAACTAATACTTACCGTACCCATACCCTGGCAAGAAGAGGTGGTTGGTTTTGATAATTTCATTCCATTATCATTTGAGCTAGTACCTACACATTACACAGATATAGAAACGAAGATAAAACTTCACTCAAAACCTAATTGATTGAGATTACTGTCGGATAGTGAATCTGACAATTCTCAAGTCCTAATGGCTTTTCCATTGTACATTGAGTAAGTGTAACTGTACCCATCCAGATTTCATTATTCTTGCTACAAAGACATTATCATTTTCTTATCACGCTTACAAAAACTGTCACCAGTTTGTTATTCATCAATCTATTAAAAGTATCTACAAATGAAGAATTTGATCAATCACTCTGAGGCCGTGCTATTCGCTCAAGGATCTCTGATGAATAACTATTGTTTCTATTTCATCAATATTTACGGAGCAAAACCGCAAGGTAACAATTGTTCTTCAAATCAATGGCAAAATAATTCCTAGACCCATAAATATGTTTGACAAATTAGGATTGCTTAACCACAATAATCAAACTATTATAAACTGTAGAGAGGCCCTGATAATCTATACTTGTAATAAACATAACAGGATACTTATCGTGTTTAATTTATTTGCTACAATCCTAGAATATTAACATGTACATAATTTATATTCTAAACTATCCATCCGCCCCCGCTTTGCTTCGCATTGCCTCCGCATTTTTAATCTAAAATATTACGATACGCGACAGCAGTCCAAAAGGCCTCGGGTTCGATTGCCGGACGTGAAATTTTGTACACTGATGTCTTTCGTGAGATAAACGAGCGTTAAAAGTTATTTTTTGAAAATTTAACTTCTACGAGGGTAAAAAGCGTATAGCTGAAACCTACTTAGGCCTAGGAACGTGAATTGAATAGGAACATGAATGAATTTTGTACACGTTTTTTTTTTTAGGCAAGCGATCACTAAGAAACTGATTTTGAAAATTCATTCCCTAAAGGCGTGGGGTGAAAACGTATTGTCGAAACCATTAGACCTAGAAACGTTAAATTTAGTATATGTCTTTTTTCGGGTAAACGAGCATCAAGGAAGAATTTTTACACCTTAAAACCTTATGCCAACACGTTTAATCGGCGCAGTATAGTAGATAAATTTCCCTCCCATTGCGAAGGAAGCCCGAGCCCAACAGTGGGACGTATATGGTCTGAGACGATGATGATGATGATGATGAGCCATGAATTATTTCAATAAAAAAAATGTTAATTTCAATCTGCTTGTATAGTGAAGGCTTAAGAATAAAATGTGTCTTCAATAATACCTAAATCATCTTCACTTGCAGTTAGTTATAAATATTTTGTGGGAACATTTCCCCATATAATTTACGAGTAGACTTTTAATTTATAAATAAAAACGTTTTAAGCGAAATAAAATACAATTTTATTTCGCTTAAAACGTATACAACAAACAAACAAACGTATAATACAATTTTACAATTTAATTGTAGCTAGCAATTATTTGACTACTGTAACTGTGATATTTATTTGGTGGGCTTAAAATACTTCAAACTTTGCTAAAGCAATCTTCGAGTAATAAATATATACACGTGTTTTAGCTTTTTGACATTAATACTCTAAGAGGAAAATGACGATTGAAAATTTATATGGAAAATATTTAGTCTGTACTTATTTCTGACTGCTTACAGAGATGGCAATGGCGTAGCGTTTAAAATACCGATCTGCCGTGTTAGTGTTGCGGGTCCGAATCCCATGCAGGACCAATCTTTGTGCGATCCCTAAATTATTGTTCTGAATCTGGATGTAATTTGTGTCCGTCAATTATATGCCTGTAAAGTCCCTCGCAATACAAAGATTATTTCGTTAGTGCAGGGTGTTGCGTTGCAAGTATCAGTTGTGCAAAGAGTAAAGTATGCTGTTCTTTTTTTTATTGCAAACGGTTGCAAACGAGCTAACAGTACACCTGATGGTAAGTGTTGCTGCCGCTTATGGACCCTTATTAGATCGCTGCCTACCGCGAAGAAAGAGAATGGAATGTGAATGCATGCAATGAGGTTCGGTGATACTAAAGGCATCACTAAAACCCATCACACGCAAGCACCTTTCGAAAGTTGAGCTTGCAGCTCTCTCGCTCATCGAAGGAAGCGCAGTAACAAATTGCTACTACTCGGACATCGATTTTCTGCGAGAGTGTGGTACTACCTCAGACGGTTCGGCCCGTGGCTGTAGACAGGAAACCGTCAACAGTGTGGTCCTACCACTATGTAATCTGCTGTTCATAGATATCTGGAATAATAGAGGCACAACAAAGTTGCTACCTATCATAAAGTGCATTATGAGTTTATACTCCCCAGGGCCTTATACTTTCCCGATCTCCGAATGAATGACAGCAGTAAATTACTTGCGCATCATGCCGCCCTAGCCGAGGCTGCGGGTGACGTGACTGGGGATTTAGTCCGTCACCCGCCGAGAGGCCGACGGCGTGAGGAAAGACCGACGTTCTCCCCGAGGGGGGGATGTCGGTCGACGAGAGGGTACCTCAAGTAGGGGGTATTCCGTCGGGCCGACCACTGATGACAAGTAACCCTGAAGACGTGGTGTTCGGGTGGGATGCGGGTGTGCGTGCTTACGCTCCTCTGTCGCCCCGGACGGAGTGGTGCGAGGAGCGCGCCGACCGCAACCCACACCCAAAAAAAAAAGCAGTAAATTACTGCCGTTCAAATGTCGATTTTCAGTGAGAGTATATCACTACCAAATACATACTTTGTGGCAGCAGGTACAATTGTATGGTTGGTAAAAGCACTACATGACTACCGGACTAGAGATAATTACGATTAAATTAAAATAAATAAAATATGTTTGTCATATTTTTAACATACATAATTCATCATCATCATCTCAGCTCATATATGCCCCACTGTTGGACTCGAGCCTCCTCCATAATAAGAGGGTTATTGCCCTACTAAATCACACTGATTAAACGGATTGGTATAGGGTTTTGTTTCAGGTTTTTCTTCTCTTGTATATATATATGTATGTTATATGTATATTTAATACTTTAGTGGTCTTTTACGATACCAACGATTTGTCTTCTTACTCTGCTACCACTACAATAGAGATAGAGAAACACATATAATTATGTTGAAAAATATTAAAACAAGTTATATGTATATAATAAACATAGGATAGTACACATTAATTTAGTCAACAGTTTTATTTTCTGATGGAGGCAAAGAATAAACAAATATTTTTAGTAATTTTAATTTAAAAGGATAACAAGTGACTTAGGGATTAGCTTTTTTTCAGACCCGTCGACAAAAAATGTCTTCTTTTAACACGCGTTTATTAATTTCATCTGTTTGCTTGTAACTAATTTCTTTGAACTCGATTTTGGCCCACTTTAAACGGTCAGATTTTATTGTAACAGTGTAGATTTATTAAGGACCGATGAAAATACAATAGTTCGATAAGACCATCTCATTATCCTGTTTAGGATCGCTAGTATTACTATTCTATCAAATCCTTTGCGTGAGAGCGGAAGAGAGAGCAAAGGCGTGGACTGGGCAATGGGCATGAGTACCCCTTTCGGTCTAATTACCAAACTAAAAAGTGATAATACAGTTTAAAAAAATTAAAAATGCTAAATTGAACTAAAAATTAACAATAACTTTTATGCATAAATAAAATAATGAACGAAAAATATTATTGTTGATCATTATTTTTACCTACGACAAACAGTCCAGTTAGGTAGATCCAATTTCGTGGAAGGGGTCAGCTGACGAATCCAACTCGGCTGGGTAGCGTCTGCGAAACTTAAGAGGATCTTTTCATCCAATATATCTGAAAGCACAGGTCTAAGACGCATGTTACCAGTGACAACCTATACCATCGAAACATAGTCCTATTGTCCCGTAAACGTGGCGGACCCAATGAAGGTTACTGGAAGTCGTTGGACGTAGATGGCATAGGACCACTCTATATGCTGAATGACGGAGGCCTACATCCAACAGTGGATGGCAAAGAGTTGAATGATAATCATCCTCACCTTCTTGACATCAACCCTCAAAATAGTAACGTTGAACTATTCATCATTACAGCTCATATACGTCCCACTGCTGTCCTAGAACTTCCTCTAAAATGGGAGAAAATTACTACCTATCTACCACGCTGGTCAGACAGATTGGTGAAGGGTTGTTTCGAGCGTTCCTTCTCCTGGTGGTTATCTGCATATCATAATCTCTTAGTTATCTTTTACGACACCGACGGGCAAGAAAAGGAATGGTGAATATTATATTTCTTCCACACGACATAATTAAACTATTATCCCGAGGGAACACATTAACGTGATATAAAGTATCCTATATTAATCCGAGAAATGGTCTATCTATATATGCCAATTTATAATACTAATAGAATTATAGATTATTTTCTTTTGGATATTAATCTATATGTATAAAAATGAATTGCTGTTCGTTAAAACTCGACAACGGCTGGATCGATTTGTCTAATTTTGATCTTGAATTATTTGTGGAAGTCCAGGGAAGGTTTATACGGTAAGAAAATATGGAAAATTGCGAGTAAAATACATACCGCAATACAAACCGTTCTTACCTGTCAAACATTTGACGTTCGTCCCGTCGGTTCGACATTTTTAGCGTAATTTACATGTAGATTTAGATTAAAAAGGTTTTGGAATCGATAAGAAAAGGCGGTTTATCCCTTAGTCGTCTTTTACAATACTCACGGGTGAATAGTATTCTTACGCCGTCACCACATGGATAATATTAAAACCAAACTGATAAATACTAAAACAAAATAATTATGAAAGAGGCGGTGCGAAGTTCGCCGGGTCAGCTAGTCTTTATATATAAATTTCTTGTGTACGTGTGTATGTCACTGAACTCCTCCTAAACGGCTGGACCGATGTTGATGAAACTTTTTGTGCCTGTTCAAGGGGATTCGAGAATAGTTTAGATTCACAATTGGACCCGGTGGCGCTTATTTGAACAGAACGTCTGTTGAGTCAGCTAGTAATATATATTTAAAGAAAAAAAGGTCAACATAAAAACTATAACTTAGATGAGATGGATTTATGGGACTTCAAATATATCCCTTCTTCCGTATCGATGATCTAAATTATCCGAAATGTTTGAAAACATAAAATGTACTTCCATAGAAATTTAATAATCGCTTGCTCGCTAAAGAAATGGAAGAAACTAGAAAGCTTACATTAACAACAATAATAATAATCTCAGTCTATTTAAGTTCCATTGTTGGGTTCGGACCTCCTCTATAATAGAAAAGAAATTGATTTATAGTATACATGCGTAATACTCGCTGGTCAGACGTTTTAGCATAGGGTTTCAGGTCGAGTTTTCCTTCTCTTGGATAGATGTTAGCTGAATATTATCCCTTAGTCGTCTTTTACAACAGCAACGGGCTAGAGAGGGGTGGTAAATTGTATTCTTACCACAAGAAATAGAAGAAAATTTACATTGCTTATCGAAAAATATTAAAAACGATTTTATTTTTCAATTAATCTATACCAATAAATAAAATAAAGGTTCTCGAGTGGCGACCACGTCTCGGACGACGCAGTGTAGGACGCCCCCCCACTAGGTGGACCGATGACCTAGTGAAAGTTGCTGGGCGTCGTTGGATGCAGGCGGCACAGGACCGCACATTGTGGCGCAACATGAGGGAGGCCTACGTCCTACAGTGGCCGGCAATAGGCTGAGATGATGATGATGAATAAATAAAATTGGAGTGTCTGTTTGTAATGTCAAAATAATAGGCTTTTTTCATGCTCACGCGGTTATTTGCACGACACCTATGCCTAAAATAGCAATTAAAAAAATTTTGTCTGTCTGTCTGTCTGTCTGTTTGTGCCGGGTAATCTTCAAAACGGCTGAACCGATTTCAAAAATTCTTTCACCAATAGAAAGCTAAAATATCAGGGCGTAAACTAGGCTATATTTTATCCCGATATTCCCACGGGAACGGGAACTACGCGGGTAAAACGACTATAACCGAAGCGAAGCGAGGGCGGGTTGCTAGTCATTAAATAAACTTGCTATAAACTAAATTTTGTCCAAGCGCCGATAAATACTTTTGACTCCCGTAATCTATCTAATGCTAATGTAATTATTTTTAATCTCAACTCATACACGTCCCGCTGCTAAGCTCGAACCTCCTGATAGGAGGGAAATTGACCTACTATACCATGCTGGTCAGACATATTGGTATACGTCTTTATTTCAAGTGTTTTCTTCATTTCTTCTTTTGCACAAATGTTATACGCATATTATATCCCTTAGTTGTCTTTTACGACATCTACTAGTAA
Organism: Lymantria dispar; assembly: GCA_032191425.1. NCBI lineage: Eukaryota > Metazoa > Arthropoda > Insecta > Lepidoptera > Erebidae > Lymantria > Lymantria dispar. The sequence continues at coordinate 19,342,752 of CM063452.1, read as the reverse complement.
GATAGGGAGTGATGAATTGTATTATTAACTAGCAATCCGCCCTCGCTTCGCTTCGGTTATAGGTTATAGTCGTTATACCCGCGTAGTTCCCGTTCCCGTGGGAATACCGGGATAAAATATAGCCTAGTTTACGCCCTGATATTATAGCTTTCCATTGGTGAAAGAATTTTTGAAATTGGTCCAGCCGTTTTGAAGATTACCCGGAACAAACAGACAGACAGACAGACAGACAGACAAAAATTTTTTAATTGCTATTTTAGGCATAGGTGTCGTGCAAATAACCGTGTGAGCATGAATAAACCTATTATTTTGACATTACAAACAGACACTCCAATTTTATTTATTGGTATAGATTGGCAAATACAGGACTAAGCACATAGAATAAAAAAATATATACAAATGTAGTAATACCATCATTTATTTAATTAAACGGCTACATCCCCCGCAGATGCCCTTTATTGATAGATTTATTAGTGGTTAATTTGTACAACACCATTTACACATCTAAATTTAGAAGACTAATCTTTATCTCTTCCGTATGGTGACGAAATGAAAATATAATTCACCAACCCTCTTGCTCGTGAGTGTTGTATAAGACGTTTTAGCGATAATGATATCTGATGTTTACGCGAGCACTACACATTGTAAATAAAACTACTTTTACGGATTATATCGCGTTTGTATTTGATTTATGATTGCCCGACGTTTCGAACACTTTGCAGCATTCATGGTCACGGGCGGACTAAATTTAATAATTAATAATTACTAACCATAAACAATATAATTTTTCATATAGATTCATTTTCTTCTTACACTGGCAATAAATTTGTACTAAAATGTGGGTAACAATTTAATAAGTTTATAACTATTTTCTGTATCGGGTAGATAATTGTAAATGTCTGTAATAGCGATTACTTGTTGGACGTGAGACACCTTAGTCCGCCCGTGACCATGAATGCTGCAAAGTGTTCGAAACGTCGGGCAATCATAAATCAAATACAAACGCGATATAATCCGTAAAAGTAGTTTTATTTACAACGTTTTAGCGATATAATCTATGCATCATTATCAGTTGAAGTCGATACAATATGTACCCTCTAAATGTCTCTAATATGTGTTCTTCTTTAATAGAGCATATAGTTTTATGACCGGCCGTCTGTCTGACGTCAATTTTCCTTAGCAATGTAATTATAGATCTGACAGCATGAGCTGACCCAGGTTCTTGAACACTCTTTGTCATGTTTTACAACATCTACGGGCAAAAGAAGGCAATCCAAAATAAAACCAACCCGTCGGACCAGCGTAGTGTAGCAGGTCAATTTCTCTCCTGAGGGATATATATATATGATTGATATTATTATAATAATAATAATAATAATAATATTTATTTATTTTTATAAAACGGCATGCAAATACAAATTCGAATATAGAGTAACAAGTAACACATTTCCAATTAATTATAAGTGACGAGTTTTACAATTACAAGTACTTAAATAATTTTTCATCCTGCTGACTCCCAAACTAAGCTATCGCTTGTGACTCGGGAGGCAGAGTACGCATATACATAATTAAGTGTCCTCTCCGCATGAAAGTCGGTTCGCACAATGTACATTACTCAGAACAAGTAGAGTGACAAAAAACAAAAGAAAAATAATAAATAAAAGTAATTGTAATAAGTAATATAAAGGTACTAATAATAGAAATAAAAATAATTTATATATACACATATATAGTTGTCTAAATGTCTCATTATAATTTGTGTGCATGCAAGAATGCGCGCGAAAGCGGGCGAGGGTCGTGTATATAATGTACGCGCCTTTATGTGTACCCGTCTAATGCAAATGTATGGAAATTAACTTAAAAGAGATTCCGTCTTTAGATAGTCCAGTGTTAAAAGCCAATTTTTCAGTCTTTGTTTGCAATTATGATAGTTAAGTGAGTATATTTTAATATGTCTGTTTACAATATTGTAAAGCCGGCTACTGATAAAGTAAAATTGCTTATGTGCAAAAGCCGTACGATGGGGTTGAGTCTGGAAAAGTATGCCACTGTGTCGTTTTTTAGAAGCACAGAAGGGAGTGCGATGTTTTCTTAAGACACTATGGAGTATGAACAGCTGACGAACTGTGAGAACTGCACTAAGTTCATAAAGTTGTTTAGTTGGATATCTGAACGGTTTGCAGTGCATGACTTTTAAAACTGCTCTGCTGAAAGAGCCCATCTTTCTAACTTTAGAAATGTGGTTCTATCCGCCCCTCCCCAGCACACAATACAATATGACAAGAGAGATTGACATAGCGCATAATAAGTAAGTTTTAGAGTGTCTATGTCAGCTGAATGACTCAACTTTTTAAAAATATAGATAAGCTTTCTCAGACGCAACGTCAAATTCTCAATATGTAAATGCCAATTTAGATGTTTATCCACATCAACACCCAAGTAGCGAATGTGTGACGATACGGGCAGAGAAGTGCAAGTACATGATGAAAAACTGTCCATACAAGAATGTATTCTGATGTTAATTGGAGTTATGGGTTGTGAAGCTGTTGAGATTGAAAATGGGATAATTTTGGTTTTTGCAGTATTGAGCGTTAATAAATTCTTAGATAACCAATCAGAAACTACATTGATAGACACTTCACCAAACCGGATAGTTTCTTCCCAGCTATTACCATGGATCAGCAGGACAGTGTCGTCTGCATATGTAAAGGTAGAGCAATTCTTGAGATTTAGCAAGCACAGGTCATTGATATAAATAAGAAAAAGGGTTGGCCCAAGTATACTACCCTGGGGTACACCATACTCAATACATGCTTCCTCACTCACACAACCACCTATTCTCACACATTGAGAACGATCTATAAGATAGCTTTTGAAGAACTCCAGGACAATCCCGCGACTACCAATATCGCTTAATTTACTCAGAAGTATAGGAACAGAGACAGTGTCGAAGGCCTTACTGATATCCAAAAATATGCCAACACATTTTTCGTTATTATTGAGGTGCTTAGTTACTGATTCGGTCAAAGCAGCAACAGCATCTTGTGTAGAGATTCCTGACCGAAAGCCATATTGGTTACTAGCAATAATCTTATAGTTATTAAGGTATTTAATTAAGCGATTGTTTACAACTTTCTCTAAAATTTTGGACAAAGATGGGAGAACCGAGATGGGTTTGTAATTATTTAAAATAGACCTATCCCCATCTTTATGAATAGGAAAGACTACTGCTTTTTTAAAGGCACTTGGAAAAACGCCAGTGCTAATAGCAAGATTGCAAATATGAGCAATAGATGTGACCAAAGCATGGCGACACCTCTTAAGGATATTACATGAGATACCGTCAATACCAACGGCTGCGTGTGTTCGAAGATTTAAAATAATGGCATTGATTTCAATTTCGTTTGTTTCAAGAAAGGCAAAAGAATTGAGAAAGTTCTTTTTAGTTAAATACTTAGAGTAATCTGCTAAAGAGTTACTTTTAATTTTTGAGGCCAAGTTTTTTCCAATATCTACGAAATAGTTATTAACGGAATTAATTGAATTATTAGAATTTGTTGATAAAAGCAGTTCATGGGGAGGAGGAGAAAGAGATTTCATATTGATAACATTATTGATAACTTCCCAGGTTTTTTTAGTATTATGTTTGGCGTTAGTAAATAGTTGTTTCTCATAATTACGTTTCAAAGAACGCAAAAGCGCATTGCAATAATTTCGATATCTAAAATAAGTTATTTGTAATATGTGATTGTTGGGGTCATCTTTCATCCGTTTATGCATTCTGTCTCTGTTCCTAATACAACGTATAAGACCGCGTGTAATCCAAGGCTTAATATTACGAGATTGTTTAGGTGTACAAATACTGCGTGTATGTTTAGTGATTATACCCGAAACAATCAAAGTAAGAGTATTAGTTGCTTCATTAGCATCAATTGCGCTTAAAACACCTGAGAAATCAGCTTGCTCAATGTCCCTTACAATTGAATTATAATCAACAACATTTTTGATGACACAGACTTTAGCGGTAGGTCTGTCCAACACAACACTTACCAGGACTGGCTCATGGTCTGTCACGTGAGATTCGACAACAATTGTGGTGGCTAAACTTTTAGTTTTCATTAAAACATGATCCAAACAATTATTAGCTCTTGTTGGATATAAATGAGCAGGTAACAAGCCATGGGATGCGGTAAAATTCAGATATTCCTGAGAGTTGCGATCCTTATTATTATTTTTTATATCAATGTTAATATCACCAATTAGAATTATTTCATCATGTTTGGCAGAGGACGAGAGAATAGAGTCTAAACCACGTAGAAAGTTACTAATACAGCGATAGGAAGGTGATCTATAAATAGCAACAATAGTTATACTATTGTTAATTTGGCATACAAGACAATTTGAGTCTGAAAAATCTGGTTCAGTTATTATACAATTGAGGTTAAATTTAGTGTATATCACAATACCATCATTTTGGTTATGAAAAAATATCGATGTATGTGATTTGTAACCCTGCAAAAAAGGAATAGAGTGTGTCTTTTGGAGCCAACATTCAGTTAGAATGATAACATCACAAACAATGTTAATTCGCTGCAGCAGTACTAAAAATTCATCAAAGTTTTTGTTTAGGCTTCTAATGTTAAGATGTAAAATTTTTAAATTCTGTGTATTATTTTTAATTACCTTAGAGCACTCCAGAGGGGAAAGCTTGTAGGATTTAGATACCTGGTATGAGTCAAGGTGAGTTATATGAATTATTATAATAATAATCCTTATTTTATTGGTAATCCTGACTAGATAACCAATAGTACCTACCTGTTTTTCGTGATTGCTTGTGCTATGGTGATTCCCGGTCCAAACTTAATCTGGTTACAGAAGGGCGGCGAACTCATAATCTGCTATTCGTCGCCAAATAGGCGAGATACCATTACCGATTCCTTGTCTTCGGTGGCCCGTCCGGCAATTTAATATTTTGGTTAACTATTCAGTCGATTCGGGGTAAGAGCCCTTAATGCTCACGTAACCGTCCGGATAAAGTTGTCACAGCCATCTGCGGCTAACAACTAAAATCCCACAAAAAAATATACTAATCGACGCCCTAAGTATCAAAAAACAGAAGATCGCTCTCACAATACACGGATTTTTCTAAAATCCATTTATATTCGTTAAAAAAGAATGTTATTAGGATTTTTCAAAAAATCCACGAATATTTTACGAATAGACTTATCTCTTTTACGTTTAATTGAAAGTCACATGGTAAAGTTTGTTATACTCCTGCTTAACTGATAAAGGTTTATAAAGACTATAAATCTACAGAGGAAGATATAGATCAACAAATGAAATTTATTAGGCGTCTCAATTTCATAAAGAAACAAATAAGTTTTGTCAAACTATTAGTTGCGTTGTCATAACCGAAATTTCATAAATGAAAAGCATTGTCTATTCAAAGATAATAAAAAAAGAATTAAGAATTTTATCATTTTCTCGTACTACCTCATCATCATTATCATTTTGCTCTTATTCCAATTGTTTGAGGTCGGTGCAGCTGATAATTAGCGCTGCAAGTTTATGTAGCATATGCTGAGCTTTTGCATTTTGGACACTACCTATGTAGCATATGCTGAGCTTTTGCATACTTGGAATTTCAATTGTTACATAGATACTACGATTATTTTAATCTATATCTATACCAATAAATAAAATTGGAGTGTCTGTCTGTAATGTCAAAATAATAGGCTTTTTTCATGCTCACACGGTTATTTGCACGACACCTATGCCTAAAATAGCAATTAAAAAATTTTTATCTGTCTGTCTGTCTGTCTGTTTGTTCCCGGTAATCTTCAAAACGGCTGGACCGATTTCAAAAATTCTTTCACCAATGGAAAGCTATAATATCAGGGCGTAAACCAGGCTATATTTTATCTCGGTATTCCCACGGGAACGGGAACTACGCGGGTAAAACGACTATAACCTATAACCGAAGCGAAGCGAGGGCGAATTGCTAGTTATCAATATTTTTTCGCCTTCGTTTTTTATATCATTTTGTGTATATCAAGAATGTAACTATAGTGTCCAATAAATCTTATTTTCTTTCTTTCTTCTTTCATTTAATAAATACCTACTTTTGTTTCACAGTACATATTGCGAAAGTTTTTGGCAATAGTTTTACGACTGGCCTGCCTGATGTTATTACCTTACGTTAACCCTCCTTGAGAATGTAATTGTTGGTCAAACCCAGATCGGTGTAGAGTCACCTTTTACGACATCCATGAGCAATAGAATAGTGGTTACTATTCGCAGCCACTATGACACAGAAAAATATTTTCTTGTAATACAAGCACGGGATGGGATAAGAATACATTTGTCGCCACCCCTTACTTGCCTGTGGAAGTCGTAAAAATCGGTTAAGGTTCACCAGAAGAGTGGACAGCAGCTCTCTCCTGGGAAATATATAAGATCTTACTGCAATCGCCAACCCGCCTCCCAAGCGTGGTGATTACGGCATTATCCCCTCATGACGAGTAACATGAGGGACGCTTACGTCCAGCAGTGGACGGCGATAGGCTGAAATGATGATGATGATGATAAGCACAGTATTACCTACGAGAAATCTTGATATAAATACAATACAATACTTAATAAATTTTCCGTGTGGTAACGGAGTAAGAATATAATTCACCACCCCCTCTCTTACCCGTGGATGTCGTATAAGACGACTAAGGGATGTAATATGCATATAATATCTATACAAGAGAAGGAAAACTCGAAAAAAGAACCCTATACCAACACGTCTGACCAGCGTGGTATAGTAGGTCAATTGCCCTCCCATAGTGGAGGAGGCCCGAGCCCAACAGTGGGACGTGTATGGGCTGAGATGATGACGATGATGACTTAATTATTAACTATTATGTAACGTATAATCTTTTTTTTACATTAAAAGGGGAAAAACCTATGTTGCTAAACTATAACTAAGAGTGGTAGGACCACACTGTCGACAGTTATCTGTCTACAGTCGCGGGCCGGTCCGTCCGGGGCAGTACCACACTCTCGCAGAAAATCGACGTCTGAGTAGTAGCAATTTGTTACTGCGCTTCGTTCGATGAGGGGGAGAGCCGAATGCCCAACTTTCTGAGGGTGATTGCGTGTGGAGAGTTTTGGTGGTGCCCTTGGTATCACCGAGCCTCAATGCACTCATTCACACTCCCTTCACTTTCTTCGCGGTAGGCAGCGGCCTTGTAAAGGTCCATGAGCGGCAGCAACACTTACCATCAGGTGTACTGTTTGCTCGTTTGCCACCGTTCGCAATAAAAAAAAACTATGATGAACTATGACGTGAAATGATTTATAAAGGCAAATGGTTTATCTACAAAATATGTAACAAACTTGCCGTACATCTGTACATATGTCCGTCCAATGATAGAGTGGGGATGAAGAAATTAATTTATTTGTTGCTACATAATTCATTCGGACAATTTTAATATACATATCACTAGAAAATACATATCTACTTATATTTAAGTATACAAATTAACAACACCAAAATAAATTTTCTCTGCCCCCCATCGCGTAACATCCTCCGACGTCCTCTTCGAGGTGGGGACGTCGGTCGAGGAGAGAGTACTCCTCAGGGGATATTCCGTCGGGCCGACCACTGACGTCTAGTCACCTGCTCCGGTGGTCGGCCCAAAGACGAAGGCGACGTGTCGCGGGTGGGTTACGGGTGTGCATTCTCACGCCCTGTTCTGTCGCCCTGGACGGAGTGGAGCGACCGTAGTCCACCCCAAAAAAAAGCTAATATTTAAATCAGGCAATAATTTTCAAAGTACTCAAATCATTGTCTGATATTGTCAATTTCTAATCTATAAGATGACAGAAGATTGTTCTCTGCTCCGCAATATATTAGTTATCGTAGCAGTGCTCACACAATGGTAGGCATACCCATAACTAAGACCTATGGGACAGGTTACAATAGATTACCGAGTTATGTACCGTTATATTTGCTAACACATTGTTACAATATACAACTATTCTAACATTTCTAGCTCTATTTATGTTTAAACTCAGTTGCTACCAGTTATATAGCATATTTATTTCTCCTTTAGATTATTTTGAGGAAAATTATGATTTAAAACAACGCTATGAACTCAATAATTTGATAAAATAATGCAAAATAACTATCTCAAATTGTATAATTAATCGCTAATTGAGGTATGTTTACAACTAGCAGGGTCAACAATAGTATTGACATTGATAGCAAGTGAGAAAACATTGGTAGGTCACAGAGGTCCATTAAAACAATAATATTTGTAACACTATAATACGATATAAAAATACTAATTACGTACAATTTCTTCATGTAATAACATAGTAATTGTCCGTGTGATGAGGGTATAAAAATACACCACTTTTTGGCAGAATACCAGCGTTATTTCTTTACGAGCTGAGTCAATAGCCTTTTTTGGTCCTCGTTAAAATTAAATTATTTTATGTAAGAAGTTATTTTATTTAGTTGTTTGTGTTTCTTATTAGATTTATTTAACGAGAACAGAATAAATGGTTTTTTTTCTTTCTTTCTTCTTTCTTTCACTTTATATCTTGCCCGTGGATGTCGTAAAAAACTACAAGAGGATATAATATGCATATAACATCTAAGCAAGAGAAGGAAATTTCGAAACAAAACCAATCTGATCAGTATGGTTTAGTAATGTCAATTCGGCAGGCTATGGTGTGAATGCATGCGTGGACGGCATGCATTCACACCATAGCCTGCCGAAAAAGGGATGATTTACGTACTTACCACGTCATTCATCATTTCATCATTTCGGCTCATATTCAAATTCAAATTCAAATTCAAATTATTTTATTATGCATAAACCCTGAGAGGGCACTTACATATTGTCAGGTTTACAATTTCCAAAAAAATATACTACCACCGGATCGGAACGCGACCGCTACTGAGAAGATCCGGCAAGAAACTCAGCGGGCTTGTCATTATTTTAAATTTTTTTTTTTTTTTTTCTTCTTACTAGTTATACAATTGTGTACATGTTTTGTAAGAACAAGCTCCAGTGTGATGCCCTTCGAACCGCAAGACACTTAATATAATTTAAACGATTATGGCTGGACCAGATCCCACAAGCGGCACCCGATCACGAGTTAACTACTAGAGCAGCCATCACTCCCCTCAACCACTATGGAGGGAAGGGAGAGACCCGCTCCACGCAGCTACCGCAAGTAGATCCTTATGTGAGCATGACCAACACCACAATATGTTACAAACGCTGAAAATACAAAAATTCGTTAGGCAAAACACGCTACACTTTACAATAAAAGTTAAAAGTACATTTACAAACAGTATATTTAAAATAACAAGGAAATTGCTGAATGAGGAGCTGCTCACAACCAATCTGTATTATCATCTACATAATCCGAGATTTTATAATAAGCTTTTTTACAAAGTCTATTCTTGATGGCTTTTTTAAACTTTTTCATAGGCAGGTTTCGGATATCTTTAGGTAATCTATTGTAAAAGCGTATACATTGCCCCATGAATGATTTGTTAACTTTTTGGAGACGAGTAGTGTGTACAACTAATCTGTCCTTATTACGAGTATTCATTTCATGAATGTCACAATATCTCTTAAAGTTAGCGATATTTTATAGAAGCTCCATTGCCGGGCTCGAGCCTCCTCCACAATAGGAGGGAAATTGACATTACTAAACCATACTGATCAGATTGGTTTTGTTTCGAAATTTCCTTCTCTTGCTTAGATATTATATGCATATTATATCCTCTTGTAGTTTTTTACGTCGCCTTCGTCGTTGGGCTGACCACCGGTGCAAGGTCCTTGTCTTCAGTGGTTGGTCCGACGGAATACCCCTGCGGAGTACCCTCTCCTTTCGACGTCCCCCCTCGAGGACGTCGGTCGCCGTCGCGCGGTCGGCCCTTCGTCATATTATGCCGTCTACCCAGTCATCATCATCCTGCTCTTATCCCAATTACTTGGGCTCGACACAATGTGTCCTCATCTTTCATAGTACATATTGAGAAGTTATAGGAAATTGTTTTATGGCCAGCCGCCTGCTTAACCTCAACACTCCTTGAGAATGTAATTGTTGAACTAACGGCATCGGATGGAATTGGTCCAAATCCATTAAAAACTCCTAGTCGTCTTTTACGACACCCACGAGCAATATAAAGACTATAAGGGTTGGCAGTATTCGTAGCCTATTTTGTGTGTATTTAGCTGTTGGTCGCAGATGACCTTGACAGCTTAACGCGGGCAATGGGCGAGCAGAAGGCTCTCAACCCGGTAGGACTGGCTTATGAACAATTATGCCGTTCAATTTATAGTAATATTTAAAATTTAATTACGAGGGTGACTACTCGTATTTCAATTTGGTTTTTTTTTTTACTGCTTCTACAATAGTCGAACAAATAGTGGATATTTTTTTAAATGTTGCAAGGTTAGTATTATTCACAAAATTAAATGTTTTACAGGAGCCATTTTCGTCAAATTAATCTTAAGGAAATATTTTTTTTTTTAGTTTTAAAAGGAAGAAATCTTGAATTTCATTCAAGAACTGTAATTTTCCTAACATCTACAATTTTTTGATGTGAAACATCTATAGGCGAGGGTGACCGTGATCGTCACGTGGCGTTTAACGCCACGCCTCGCGGTCCCCTATTAATTAAGTATTAAATAAATATTTGGATGCATATACCTACATTTTTGTAACGAAACCATAGTGCGATTTAAAATTTTGTACAATGCCATCTAGTGAACTCAAAGTAAATTGTTACTTATAATGTATGTTAATGAAAATAAATGTTTATTGAATAAAAATCATCATTTTTTGGAAAAAAATCGCGATGTTTTATTAATACTTTATGCCTTAGTTTTATCGTATTAGTTCCTGTCGCAATCTAATGTTCTTTTATGCATATATACTTGTTTTATAAATTAATGTAAAATTCTCTAACTTAGTAATATAAATATACCAGTAGGTATGGTATTTAGTTTACTTTCAGCAACGAAACCCGTTTTTTTATAGGCTTTTATTAGTTTCAGGTGTATATATATTTATTTCTTTGTATATTACCGACTTCATAGGAATTGGATTTTGACTCACTTTAAACAGTCAAATTTCATTTAAAAGTTGAAAATTTAAGGAGGACCATGACGTTAAAATTATTTAGATAGCTTGTCTTATTATCATTACAGGATTAAAAATTTCTTTATTAAATATATTGAAGCTGAGAGTTGGTCGTTAGCTCAATAAATGCCGCCATTTCTGTTTCCTAAATCACACTCTTGGTGCGGAAAGAATGTCTGTGAACGGATGAAAGCATTTCATTTTTTATAGGCTTTTATTAGTTTCAGCTGTATATTTATTTGTTTGTATGTCACCAACTTCTTAAGAATTGGATTTTGACTCACTTTAAACAGCTTGTCTTATTATCATTACAGGATTAGAGAGTTCTTTATAAAATATATTGTATCTTAGAGTTGGTCGTTTGCTCGATAGATGTCGCTATTTCTGGTTTATAAATCGCAAATTATTTCAAGCTACGTTTTAGAAGGTTCATTTCGTTTGTACTAAATGACGTTACCATAAATATGAGTCGTAAAGTCAATTTTAAAATGGATAATTTATTCGATACGACACCTACCAAAAAGTACTTATTGACTAAAATATCGAAATCCAAATGTATCGGTATCGAAAGAAAAGTACTCGATACCTAAAGATAAAGTAAATAAAAGTACTCGATACTTTAAACAGTATGTTACTTATCTTTCGATACTATTCATGAGTTCAGTATCGATACTTTATATTCGATACCGTGTCTCTACTCGTACAAAATAGTTTCGAAGTTTCACATCTTTCAGGCGTCCTGAGCGACGGCTTACTTTTTTTCGAGCTGCCATGACTTATGGTTTATTCGTACCTGAACTTCAAAACTCAGCGTTTTCGTAAAATCTCATGAACTTAAGTTCAAAATACCCTTGCCTTTTAATAAACTAGTTACAATATTGAGTTATAATTCTATACAAACACAATATAAAGATGTGTTTAATATAGTGGTTATATAAATTTTTAGTAAGCTATTATCATGAACGAGTAACCAGTCCTCAAAAAAAAAAAAAAAAAACAACATTTTTGGGTTTACGGCCGCTTATTACCGAAAACGCTCTTAATATGGAAAATCCCTTCAATATTTTGATTTAAAATTGATTCCTAAGATATCGCTATCCTCTTAAGTTTCCATGATAAGGTAGACGATTCACTCTTTAACAAAATAATATCTACTGAAATTGATTAGACTAGAAAATCATCTATAATAGGATTAAAATTAATAAGGGCTCATCGGATAATGTTCTAAATAATTTATTCGTCGTGAATTTGTTAACTTATAAACAACTCACGTTTAAGATTGGTTACGTCTACTTGGGCTTATTAATTACACGCGAAGAATTAATTAGTAAAGTCAACAATTGAACATTTATTCAAATTTACTTATATAACAATGGTTGTTATTTTCATTCAACCATTCGTTGGCCAGCCATCGTTGTCGTATTCCGTGTGGTGACGGAGTAAAAGTACAGTTCTCCACCTCCTATCTTGTCCGTGGGACGACACCCAAGACAAGACAACTAAGACCCCTATACGATCAACGTGGTATAGTAGATCAATTTTCCTCCCATAGTAGAGGAGGCCCAAGTTCAATAGTGGGACATGTATAGGCTGAAATGATGACGATTCGTTAACCTATCGAAGTATACTGTTAGACATGGACCTCCCCAACAAGGGATAAAACTTTAATTGCGACGCATGGTTAGTAGAATGAAGATCCCAGTTGATCTTTTAAGTTTTACTCAACAGTGCTGTAACCTATATCCACTATTCGATATATACCTCATAAGGAAGGTGGGATAATGCCATAATAACCTTGTTAATAGCAAGTTTACGTTTATATTTTACACCAATAGAGTACTCCTGCCTACTCCCCTAATGCTACCTATGGCAATTATTTTGACTTCCACGAAACGTAAGTAGTGGTGACCCATTGTAATCTTAATCCGTCACTACAGGGTACAAAATGTTAATAATACTAGTTGTTCGATAATATTTACAGATTATTCCCACGCGACGCCTGCTAGAAAGAGAATAGTGAATTTTTGTAGGTACATATTCACAATTTTTGTTTTTTAGTTTGTTTTATTCTTAACTAGCAACCCGCCCTCGCTTCGCTTCGGTTTCAGTCGTTTTTCCTGCGTAGTGCCCGTTCCCGTGGGAATACCGAGATAAAATATACCCTAGGTTACTCCCTGATATTATAGCTTTTCATTGATGAAATAATTTTTGAAATCGGTCCAGCCATTTTAAAGATTACCCGGAACAAACAGACAGACAGACAAAAAAATGTAAAGTGTATTTTAGGCATATGTATAGTGCAAATAACCGTGTGAGCATGAAAAAAGCCTATTATTTTGACATTACAAACAGACACTCCAATTTTATTTATTGGTATAGATTTTTTGTTTATATAATTTTTGTTTGTTAGTTTGTTTTAGTTTTATTCTTAATAGATGGTTAATTTATTTAGCTTGTGAAATATCTTTACACATTATAATTTAATATTTAGTTCTAAACTCACCTTATTCTAAAATTTATGAAGTTGATTTAATTGTTCAAAATTTGATTTGAAACATTGACGGTACAGATCAATAGCGAAAGAAATGCTACCTTCGGACTCGATCGTACTGTATTTCGTATTTTGATTTCATCATCAACATCATCACAGCTCATATACCTCCTACTATTGGGCTCAAGCATCCTCTACAATCGGAGAGAAATTGACCTCCTATACCACGCTGGTCAGACGTGTTGATATAGGGTTTTATTATTTCGAGTTTTATATAGTTGTTATACCCTTGGTTGTCTTCCAGTTCGTTTTTTCGTTATGGTTTTGGTACACCGCGCCTAATCCGTCCAGGGCGACTAAAAGGCGGCGTACGGCCCCATAATGTAACGTTTATCCATCGCCATTGGACTAGCCACAGGTACCGATTCCTCGGTGGCCAGCCTGGCGGGTTACCCTTTCGAGTACAGAGTCCGTCGACATAAGGACACTCCATCCATCCATAGTTGGACATAGGCCTCCCCACGAGAATACCACTGGGAACGGTCCTGTGCCACATGCATCCAACGCTTTTCTGCGACTTTCAAGATGTCGTCAGTCCATCTAGTAGGAAGTCGTCCTACGCTGCGGCGTCCGATACGTGGTCGCCACTCGAGAACCTTTCTTCCCCAACGGTTGTCGGTTCGACGAGCGATACCGATCGATATACATATATATAAGTAGGTTTAATTAATTCCCTTGTGACTTTTCTATAATCCCACAGATAATATAGAGGCACAATCATTACTGAAATTATTTGTTGTTGAATAATAGCGTTCACAAACACCTGTGTATTTTCATTATATCCACCTTCAACCATTTTTCTTACTATGATCTCGTGACTGAGTAAACAATGAATAATTCTGCACCTGCGTGCCGTGTCAGTTGAAGTATATGGGTCCCGGGCGGGGAGTTCTCGGGCTAATATAATTACTCGTGTAAATCCTCCTAATAGGTATTTACTGGCCTAACTTTTTAGATTTAGCTGAAGACAGCCCACATACGGTAGTTTATTAACATCCGTTTCGTGAGTTGGATATTTATCGTGCGGTGACGGCTAGTGTTGCCCAAATGCAAGACCAAGACAAGACTTGGACCAGTCTTGGTCTTGGTCTTGCAACATCACATCTGGTCTCGTCTTGGTCTTGGTCTTGCGCACCTGAGTCTTGGTCTTGGTCTTGGTATTGCAGCAAGAGTCTCGCAAAGTCTTGCAAGTCTTGCAGTTGGAATAACGTAACAGTCATTTATCATGGCAATGAAAAATCCAACTAAATTAATCAAATAGCATCCTATCCTATCTATTCATCTGCTAGCCTATAGTTCACTATTGAATACAATACTTACCACTGGGGAAAATTACTCTTCTATTCTCCTGGTGTTCCATTAGACAGCGTTGCTACTCTTATGACAGGACTTTCGACCCTATTTTCTTAAGACGTCACCACACGAGGCAGTTGATAAAACAAATTTTATGTCATTTTGTAATCAATGCGATATTTTTACAATTAATGCGATTGTTTATATTACCCTTCAAGTTAAGTGGTATGTATCTATTGTATTACCAGTTTAGTTACTGATACTCTGGATACTTGAAAAACCTGTTGCTCTATTGCCTATATAAATACTTTGGCCGCTGGATCCATGTAGCTCTTAATATATTATTTATTCAAGAACATATAAAACTGATTTAAAATTTTATGGTTTTAATACTTGCAAAATGTATGATATTCGCCGTCATCGTCACAGCTCATAAAAGCGCCACTGCTGGGCTTAAGCTTCCTTCCAGTAAGAGGAAAATTGATCTACTATACCACGCTGGTCAGACATGTTGTTATAGGGTTTTATTTCTAGTTTCACTTCTCTTGCACATATGTTATATACACAGGATGTATCAGGTTATGGGGCAACTGTTCGTGTATGTTGTAGTTCAACGGTCATAGATCATAATTAGAATGTATATTACACAAAAACAATATAACGTAAAAGTTATAGTGATTACAAAAATGTGTGTCTAAGAGTTTATGCCTTAAATTTTATGCATTATGTAGGTATGTATAGACAGGATATATGTAAGCATGTAAAATTTCGACAGTATAAATAGGTATTAGATTTGCGCGAACCTTTCAATGGTTACGTAGGTACAAAGGCGACTCATCAATGGTCATCGGCCGATCAGCTGATTTATGTTAAAGTTAAGTTTGTCTTGCTTATACAAACGTAATCATTAATTTATTCAAATTCTAATGAACATTTAACATAATACGAATATAAGTATCATTGCTTTATACATTTTAATCAAATTTACACGAGAAAACGATGACAAAATTGAAAACTTACATGTCTCTCAATTCAGTAACGAATCGATATTTTTATTTCAATTTTTTCTCATGGGTTCCTAACACCATTGCCCGATCCGATTTGATACGACATCCACGGGTAAAAGAGTGGTGAATTATATTCGTACACTGTCCCTACATGGACATTTATGTAGATTAATTGTAGTTGTATTTCTATGTCCAACAATGAACGTCGTTGGGCTAATGAATAAACGGATATATAAATATGTATAATGGGCAAGAGCACTCTCGTGATTACGGTATTTTTGTCCTTAAGCCTTTCCGAAGAGTAATTCTGAAAAGCCAACACCAACATTGGGAATCGATTGGCCAATAGATGGATATCTCAAGACTGATTTGACTTGCCGTGTAGTGACGGAGTAAGAATATAATTCATCACCCCCTATTTTACCCGCGACTGCGAACCCACCACTAAGGGCTATAGCATATAACATCGGTGCAAGAGAAGGAAAACTTGACATGTATGACCTGTAACAATACGGCCGATCACCGTGGCGATTCCCCTCCGGCCACGGCCGATTTCCCTCCTGTTATGTAGAAGACACGAGCTCAACCGTATATAAGCTGAAATGGTGACTTGAATTAAATGCAAGACCGCGAGACTCTTGCAGGCCCAGTCTTGGTCTTGCTCAAGTCTTGCAGGGCCAGTCTTGGTCTTGGTCTTGCAAAAATTAAGCGGTCTTGGTCTTGGTCTCGGTCTCGCATATCTCGCAAGACCAAGACCAAGACCGCAAGACCAAGACCTTTTTGGGCAACACTAGTGACGGCGTAGGAATGCAAAATGTCTTCGCCTTGTAATAGAACGACAAATGACAACCAGTGTTGTTGGCTAATGAAAAGATATAATTAAAATATGAAAATAAACAGAACAAGAAGATAATTAGAATCCCTTTCTGGAGAATGGAGAATAGAACGGAAAGCGGAGTAGAATAGGAAGAGGAGACAGAATAAGAAAATTAACAGTCCTTTAATCCATAAAAACCTAGTTTGATTTTTCGTTTACCCTGTTACTAATTTTTCATTATTTTATCATTGTTTCATCAATTGTGTGTTATTTATTTTCTTTTAAATAACCTATCATAACCTTGTGATATTAATAGGATATAAAAATATTCACATATCATCAATAAGTAATTTGTATCTAAATTTGTTTGGAAACTCCACAACGACCCTTTAATATAAATCTATTTTGCAAATAAAAACACAATTTACCAGAAATATAAAAAATCCCGAGCTAAGCTCCGATCATCCATGTATTAAACTTACCAATGAAACAATAGAATTTACATATATCTGGTGAACTCTCAACTTAGATTTGAACGGGCACTTTTACTAATTAAAAACATGTACACATGCAAATCATATTTAAATTATTTTTGTACACATGCAAAAAACAGTTTTAGTAATTACTAGCTTTTGCCCGCAACTTCGTCCACGTAGAAATCATATGTGGCAAAGGCGATCACAGATATCATGTCCACCGTGTTGCTCTGGATGATGAAGGCAAGCTAGTGTAGAGAATCCTGGTTGCCCGCATCAGCCAGCACCTTAGTGAGGTTGTCTCGATCAAACCAATTCTTTCTGGCAGACGATCGCAGCTTTTCTATGTCTGTGGCCCGTTGTCATCAAGGCGCTCACTCGTGGGGTGCTATTGGCGGTGTATTTAGATGTCGTCATCTCATTTCATAGTTTGCCAATCTTGTATACCAAGGAGGCACTGTTATCAAGGGACTTCTATGCCTAAGCGGCTGATTCCAGATTATTTGAAGCAGCACAGTGGTCTTTGTGTGAAGCGCGCAGAGGACATGGACATTGTGCTAACGCCTATGTTGTACTGCTCCAACCTGAGATCGTACTTGCGGTTGATTGACGGTATGGTACATTAGCAGAGACTGGACCCTCTCCGGGCTGGGCTTAATTTAAATAAGCGATAGGTTTGGCTATACTCAGTATCGAGGTGGTGATTTGATGAGTTACGCTGCTGCTTATATATACATAGCTCTATATAAAACGAATGATTTGCTCTGTCATAGACCTCGTAACTGTACACCCGTCGGCACAGAAATCACTGTTAATTCGATTCCACTCGGTCGAGGACCAGATAGAGTATTTGGATTTAGTACTCGACGGGTGATGGTGTTCTCAGGGACATTATTATCAAATTACTCCCGGGCTCGTTGACGCGTTGTTACATGTTGATGGCTGTGCGCGAGACTGGTTCGATCAACGGGCTTATACGGTGCACCTGTGTGGACAAGTTCTGACCACTTGTCTTATAACTTAGGGCTATACGCAGATGCCATACCATGTCGACCGAGGCAGCGTGTGCTTTGGCCGGAACTCTCCCGTGAGAATTAAATGTTGAAATAGACGGAGACCACCCACGATTGTGGTTTCAGCTACGATACAGCAGACATACTTTTGAGATCTATGTGGTCTGAGCAGAGCAGCGCCGTGAATTCATTGCAAGCATCACTGCCGAAGCTGCTGACCATCACTTAGACTGTAGTCGACAGGTCAGGAACTGATATAAGGCCGCCATCTTCTGCTTGGCAGTTATTTCGCGTAAGAACTCGGTGGAGTGAGTCAGGATGAAAAACTGCCAAGCTGACTCATTCCACTGCTATCGTGTTGGGTGAAGGGCCAGCCCGAGTACTTGTGCTTTGTTATCTTTAATGATAGAATGACACTCTCGACAGTCGTCCATCTATTGTCGCGGGCCGTTCCGCCCAGAGGAAAAGAGCCGAAAGCCAGACTTTCTGAGGGTATTTATATGCGGTGGGTTTTGGTGTTGCCTTTAGTATTACCAAACCTCATTGCACGCATTTACACTCCCTTCATTTTCTTTACGCTAGGCAGCGACCTGGCAAAGTCCATGAGCAGTATCACTTACCATTAGGTGTGCTGTTTTCTCGTTTGGCAACAACAGCAATACAAGAACTACCCTAGTCAAAGACACGCATGGCTGAAACGGGGATTAGTTCGCCACCCGTAGAGCGACTAATCGCGCGCGGGCGATACCACAACAACATAGTTTGCTGCCTGGGGTCAAAAAAGGGGTGTTTGAGTGACCCTGCACAGCCTTCCTTTTCTATTCATTCTACAAACTATGAATTTCGCGCTTCACCCTTCACTAAGGAACTTTACAAACATATAAGTGACGGACACAAATTACACCTAGTCTCAGAGCAACAATTTGTCTATCACACAAAAGATTATCCTGCGTTGGAATGGAACCTGTGCACTAGCGCGGTAAGTTGATATGCTATCAGTGCAGTTAATTAATCATTGCCGTTGTATGAATTTATTACTTGTGTATTAGAGTGAAAAATATCAAAGCAAAATTCATCCCCTATTTTACACCCTTAGAAAAGAATATATCCTCTGATGGGGTTGATTTTCAGAATAATTTTCGTTTATAATGAGTCTTTGTAATCGATTTTCAATTAAGTAGGTTATGTACTAAGCTGTATAACTATTTTAACGATCCCACGGGAACTCTTTAATTTTCTGGGATTAAAAGTATCCTAAATGTTGACCGGGGATGTAAGGTACCACCATGCCAAATTTCATTTAAATCGGCCGAATAACTTCGGAGATTAGCCCGTACAAACAGATAAACAGACAAACATACAGAGAAACAAAAAAATTTAAAACAATCTGGATGTGTTCTATTACACTTCTAACATCCTACTGACTCGATTTTTAGCGATTTTTTTCAATGTACAGATTTTCGACCTCAACAGATTTATTATATGTATAGATAGATAACCAGCCCGTAGTCCACTACACTAGCCAAGTGTAAACCCGATCGAGGAAATAGACAAGTAGGTTTAGACAAGTAGGTTTATTTAGAATTTGTGACACATAAAACAAGCAATAATAAATGATTTCGTCATCATCATCATCATTCAGCCTTTCGTCGTTCATTGCTAGACGTATCTCTCTCGTGTTTCGCTAAAAAATGTAGTCATGTGCCGCCTGTATCCAACGAGGCCCAGCAACTTTTACCCGGTCCTCAGTCCACCTGGTGAGGGGCATCCTACTTTGTGTCGCCCGATACGTGGTTGGCTACCACGAGAGCCTTTCTTTCCCAGCGGCTGTCGGTTCGTCGATCTATGTAGCTAGCCTATTGCTACTTCAGCGTAATAATTCTTCAAGCTATGTATGTCGGTGCGTGTGGTGACGGAGTAAGAACACAATTCACCATCCCCATTGCTCGTGGGTGTCATAAAAGACTAGTTGTCTTTTATGACACCCACGGATTTTTATATCGAACTGAGCCACCTGTATCTTTTTTTTATTTTATTTATTTATTGTTTATACAAAAAAAAATACAGATTTAGTTAATATTAGCAACTAAAAACCACTAAGGTTTAAACCCGTGCTACTAAAGTCTACTTAGAAACAAGTTTGTGTGGTAATCAAAGAGAGTATACAGGGTGTCCCAAAAGGTTACGTAGCTGGGAAGGAGGGTGATAGGGTTGGTCACAAGGGTCACCAGAAAAATAAAAATAAAATTCCCCTCTGGGTATTTAAAAAAATAAATGGCATTTTTTAAAAAACTAAAAATTTTACACCTTGTGGGGCTATTTTGCTAACTGTACCTACAAATATTGCTTTATTAAAAAAAAAAGCTGTTATGTAAATCGTCAATAACCCTTTATTAAATTGAAATAAAAAAAACAATACACATCTAACCAAGATTTTAAAGAAAATTAAGTTCTTGTCCAGTCAAGGACTTAGTAATTTCGATTTCACTCAACTTCCTCCAAGTGTACTGAAAAAAAAAAGTACTATGCAGCTCCGGCGAGTAACTTAAAAAAATAGGTAATTTTATTGCAATTCCAAAATAGTATAACACTTATTTGAATAATTAATACTAGGACATTTAAAAATAATTTTCGGCAACAATACCCCTACAAAACAAAACATATCAATAAAACAATAGTCTCAAATTCGTACGCAAATACATTTTTAAATGTCTATTCTGTTCCTTTGATTTTACTGCCCGTTATAATTCTCAAGATTGGAGTACAGACATACCTCAAACACTCAAGTACAGTCTAGGCTAGATCAACAGATCTACGCGAAAGTTGTAAAAATATGGAGTTTGATCTGGCCTAGACTGTACAAAAGCAAATGTTGGTTGAAATAAATGGCTTACTTAACCATCTTAAAGCACATAAAATTAATTCCTTTAACAGGCAGGTACCCCTATCGTACCGTTAGTCATGCGCGAGAACAATGAAACCAAACAAAACAAGTTTGGTGAGTGAGAGAGACAGGTAGATACACTAAGGAAGAGAAAAGTAGGTGTGCTATCTCTTGGTTAGTCAAATACATAGTCGGTCAGTACATTAAGTGCTCTCGTTTATTGCGCATCCTTTGTATTCGTTTGTGTTCATTTTGTACTAACAACTTTGCTTCGCTTTCTGGACTTGATTATTTCTTTGTGATTTGGACATTGTTTGTGATTTCTTCCAACGACCCGGCTTTCTCAAGGACTAAAGTGTGTGATACAGTGCCACCATGCCACCCACGTACACTCCACAAGAATATGCGAACATGCATCTCATTTACGGCGAATGTAGATGTAATGCCGGTGCTGCAGCAAGACTCTATCGAGAAAGATATCCGAACGCCGTACGTCACCCGGATAGCCGTGTTTTCGTCAATGTCCACCGACTATTGTCTGAGGGTCGATTTCCACATCAAGCGGTTAATGAAGGCAGACCTCGGTTCGATGTCGAAGATGAAGTGCTTCAAGGCGTCGCAGACGACCCGAGTACTTCAGTTCGGGCAATTGAATCAAGTACAGGTGTACCAAAAAGTACTGCTCATCGCATATTACAAGCTGAGAAGTTCCACCCGTACCACGTGCAACGCGTACAGGGTCTGTTACCACGCGATCATCCTGCGAGACTTGCATTTTGTCGTAGGATGTTGCGCATGCATAGGGAGGACCCTCAATTTTTCAATAAAATATTGTGGTCCGACGAGTCTACTTTTAAAAAGGACGGATACATAAACCTACACAATTTACACGAGTGGCACGTAGAAAATCCCCACCTACTTAGAGAAGATCGGTCCCAATATCGTTTTAAAGTGAACATGTGGACTGGAACACGTTGAGGCACTGACTGGCGAGGCGTACTTACACTTCTTACAAAACGAATTACCAAATTTATTGGAAGATGTGCCGCTGGAAACAGTAAGGAATATGTGGTTCCAGCATGATGGGTGCCCAGCACATTATGCACGTCCTGTAAGGGATTTCCTAGACGAAGAATACCCTGGTAGGTGGATGGGAAGGGCCGGTGCTATAGCGTGGCCAGCTCGTTCACCGGATTTAAACCCGTTAGACTTCTTTTACTGGGGTGCTATAAAAGAAAAAGTTTATGGAAAACCCATCGGGGACTTGGCTGACTTGAGGGCGAGGGTCACAGAGACCGCGGAATCAATTAACAATAGAAGATTTGCTCGCCATATCTCCCGCTCATTTTTAAAACGATGTAGGGCGTGTATTTATGTTGGTGGTAGACATTTCGAGCATTTTATTTAAATAAATAATTACAATTTTGTTTTATTTTCGAGTTTCATTTAAAACCGAACTGTAATGTATAGTCTAAGACACTGTATGCTGTGACCGTTATGAAACTAATTTAACCAATCTTTTTTTGTATGGAAATAGGAATAATTTTTTTCTTTGTTATCACAGCTTACCTAGTCTTAGACTGTACAGGGTAATAGATGTCTATGGCCTATACTGAAATGATGATGAATATTACCAAAATTATTTTGGGGATGAGCTGAAACTATTATTAAATAAGCCACTTTTAGGGTAGGGACCAGCTGGATAAGGCAATCAAATCAATCAACCTTTGCTTTTGTACAGACGAGACAAGATGAAGCTTGATCCTTTACAACTTTTGCGTACTTGAGTAAATGCAGTAAAGGTTATTTTCCCTATCATATGGTAAAGCTTGATCTAGCCTAGACTGTACTTGAGTGTTTGAGGTATGTCTGTACTCCAATCTTGAGAATTATAACGGGCAGTAAAATCAAAGGAACAGAATAGACATTTAAAAATGTATTTGCGTACGAATTTGAGACTATTGTTTTATTGATATGTTTTGTTTTGTAGGGGTATTGTTGCCGAAAATTATTTTTAAATGTCCTAGTATTAATTATTCAAATAGGTGTTATACTATTTTGGAATTGCAATAAAATTACCTATTTTTTTAAGTTACTTGCCGGAGCTGCATAGTACTTTTTTTTTTCAGTACACTTGGAGGAAGTTGAGTGAAATCGTAATTACTAAGTCCTTGACTGGACAAGAACTTAATTTTCTTTAAAATCTTGGTTAGATATGTATTGTTTTTTTTATTTCAATTGATAAAGGGTTATTGACGATTACATAACAGCTTTTTTTTTTTAATAAAGCAATATTTGTAGGTACAGTTAGCAAAATAGCCCCACAAGGTGTAAAATTTTTAGTTCTTTAAAAAATGCCATTTATTTTTTTAAATACCCAGAGGGGAATTTTATTTTTATTTTTCTAGTGACCCTTGTGACCACCCCTATCACCCCCCTTCCCAGCTACGTAACCTTTTGGGACACCCTGTATAATACAAGTATACATATTTGAAAAAGTGTGTTATACACACTTCATTTTTTTTTTACATATTCTTGAAACACAACTTACACATTCTTTAAACTAAATTTCTTTTTTTTTTTGATCTAATGCCACGTGATCATCAATTTGATTGCCAAGGAGGGTTGACGTCAGGCAGCCGGTAATAACTATCTGCAATATGTTGAAGATGGTATATATTGCGTCGACTTCAAATAATTGTATAAGAGCATTATGATGTTGATAACCTAAACATAAAGTTTAAATGTTTCTTATCAGAAATCAGTCTAATCTAAATTTCCGTGTGGTGACGGAGTAAGAATACAATTTACCACTCCCTATCTTGCCCGTGGATGTCGTACAAAACGACTATGGGATATATGCACATAACATGTTTGCAAGAAAAGGAAAACTCGAAATGAAACCCTATACCAACATGTCTGACCAGCATGGTATAGTAGGTCAAATTCCCTCCCATTTTAGAGGAGGCCTGAGCCCAACAGTGAGACGTGTGTGGGCTGCGATGATGATGACGTACTAAGAATACAATTCACCAATCCCTGTCTTACCAGTGTATATCGTAAAAGACGACTAAGGAATATCATACGCGTATACCAACTATGCAAGAGAAGGAAAACTCGAAATATACCAACCTGTCGGACCAGCATGGTATACTAAGCTCAATTACCCTCCTACTATGGAGGAGGCACGTCCCACTGTTTCCGTATCTTACCCGTTGGTGTCGTAAAGACGAATAATGTGGTACGCAGATAACGGCTATGCAAAGAGAATGTAAACTCGAAATAAACCATCTGTCAACAACTGACCTGCGTGGAATAGTAGGTCAATTTCCTTCTCATTTCGACGAGGGTCGAGCCCAACAATGGGACGTGTATGGGTTGAGATGATAATGATGAGAACGATATTGAACTTTTATTTCACGTTGTTAGTATAGTTCCTTGACGGAGTAAGAATACAATTCACCACCCCCCTTGCCCGTGAATGTGGTAACTAAGGGGATAAATGCATATAATATCTATACAAAAGAAGGAAAAACTCGAAACAAACCCTATACCAACACGTCTAACCATCGTGGTATCTATATATTAATACGTGAAGCAAAAACTTTGTACCCCTTTTTACGAAAATTACGTGGATGGACAAGCATGAAATTTGGCACAGTTGAAGTATATAATGAGGAGAAGTGCATAAAATTGAAATTTCATATAATAATGGATTATAAATGCATTAAATTCATTAAAAAAGGCATTACGCACACTACTACGCAATCGCTACACACACACGCTTGTGTGAGTGTGTTGCGTAGCAACGCTTATACACTTTTGTTTACGGTTAAAATCTCTGGTCGAACTGAATGTCAAACAATCTTAATTATGATGACAATGTCTAATAGAGATTTGTGCTTATATATTAGTTATTAGTGAAAAACAGCTTGCTCAATTTACAATTATACATAAATAAAATTAAAATAAAATTGTGTAACAAAAAAATTAATTAAAATGAATTATGGCCGAATTTCGACCACACGGCGATCACTAGTATTAATATAATTCCCCTCCTATAGTGAAGGAGGCCTGAGCCCAACAGTGGCACGTGTACGAGCTGACATGATGATGATGAGTTTAGTTTTTCTTCTCTTTATCTGACGTCATTTGCTTCTGTGATACTCGTGGGATCATCATCACTTCAGCTCATATACGTCCCACTGTTTGACTCGAACCTCCTCCACAATAGAAGGGAAATTGATTGATTGTGTTGATATAGGGTTTTGTTTCGAGTGTTCCTTCTCTTGTATAAATCCATACTAATATTATAAATGCGAAAGTAAGGATGTTTGTTTGTTTGTTTATTTGTTTGTTTGTAACGCTTTCACGCTTAAACTACCGAACCGATTTCAAAAATTCTTTCACCAATGGAAAGCTATAATATCAGGGAGTAACATAGGCTATATGTTATCCCGGTATTCCCACAGGAACGGGAACTACGCCGCGGGTAAAGCGACTGAAACCGAAGCGAAGCGAGGGCGGGTTGCTAGTATATTATATTTATACAAGAGATAATATGCGTATTAACGCATATTTAATCCCTTGGTCGTCTTATACGACACGACACGACACGACGGGCAAGAGAGGGGGGTGGTGAATTGTATTCTTACTCTGTCACCACACGGAATCTTGTGGGATACATATAGTATACTTAATACATTACCCAATGGACTTAGTATTATTTTTCTTACGAATGCATTACACATTATACCAGTATGTTGGCTCATCAGGTAAATAATAATGAATCTTCAGTCTGTTTAATACAGTTAAAGTTTCCCAAGGGCCTTTGCGTGACGGAACGATATTATCGAGTAAACTTCTCAAAGCTCCGACTTTCAATTACGAAGCTACACGCGAATACCTATATTATATTGTTATAGATTACTAGCAACCCGCCCTCGCTTCGCTTCAGTTTCAGTCGCCTTAACCACGTAGTTCCCGTTCAAGTGGGAATACTGGGATAAAATATAGCCTATGTTACTTCCTGATATTATAGCTTTCCATTAGTAAAAGAATTTTTGAAATCGGTTCGGTGGTTTAAGCATGGAAGCGTAACAAACAAACAAACAAAAGTTTGTTCGTTTATATATGTACTTTCGCATTTATAATATTAGTAAGGATTTATTTCCGTGTAGTGACGGAGTAAGAATACAATTCACCACTCCCTATCTTGCCTATGGATGTCGTAAAAGACGACTAAGGGACATAATATGCACATAAGCTCTGTGCAAGGGAAGGAAAACTCGAAATGAAACCTTATACCAACATGTCTGGGCAGCATATAGTAGGCCAAATTCGCTCCTATTGTGGAGGAGGCAATGCACTATTATATCCTATTCACTATATTTCAACATTTTGTCCGCATTATATTACATAAAATATCAGCAAAATTATTTATTATAACACAGTAAAACACTATAATAATGACAAAAATATAAAAGCGCTACATGACATTTTAACATTCGCGTCAAAAGTCCATAAGAATTCAGCAGACTTATTAGAAAATGCAAGGACTTTTGACGCGAATGTCAAAATGTCATGTAGCGCTTTTATATTTTTTCATTATTTTAGTGTTTTACAGTGTTATATTGAATAATTTTGCTGATATTTTATGTAATATAATGCGGATAAAATTGTGAATTGTAGTGAATATGATATAATAGTGAATTGCGTGCATTTTGATATTCTGCCAAAATTCCCAGACAAGGCATGACTTGGTTATCAGTACCAAATCATGCTAACGACTGACTGAAAGACGAAGACTTAAAGACGTGAATAACCAATATATAATACTCGACACTGGCACCAATAGCTCATTATTGTAGCTCATTGCCATTAAATAAGAAGAAGAACCAAGTGCTACTCTGTGAATAATCTCATGAAATGCTCAAGTGTATTTCCAAAATAACAAATTTATCAAAAGCTGTAGCATCGCCGTTCATTTTTTGTAATCCTTTGCATTACGCAAGAAATCTTTATGCTTCCTTTTATGTTACAGTAACACATTCCATTAAAGGAATAAGCGATGAAAGGGTAGACGTGTAGAATAGTGCACTATGTTCGCTTTTAAGTAGTTTATTTGGGACACGGTCCTCGTTATATACAAATATCTGTATAGCATACGGGTACTACCTACACTAATATTATAAAGAGGAAAAATTGTATTTTTATGTGTGTATATGTTTCTAATGAATAAACTCAAAAATTACACTGCCGATTTCAAAAATTTTTTCACCATTGGAAAGCTACATTCAGCCTGTTTTTTTTTTTTTTTTTTTTTGTGTGACTTAGTTGTTAGCCTCAGATGGCTGTGACAACTTTACCCGGACTGGTGGGTGAGCGCTGAGGGCTCTCAACCCGCTTAAAGTTAAGCGACCCATCCCGAGGGCACCCCCTGTGGGGTACGGACCTCGGCTCGGGCGGTCGCTGGCAAAGTGGGCACTCCCACGTTTATGATTTTAACGCGACACGTCTTCCTTCCCCGTCGGCGGGGGCGGTAACGTGGATATTTACTACTATTTGTCAAGGCCGCGCGGGCTGTGTATGCCTCAGTCTGGGCGAGCGTTATAGTGTCGTCGGGTTCGTCGAGTATTAGTCGCGGTTGTTTAATCGCGGACATTTTAGAGGGGATGTAAGAAGCCGCCCTTACCACTAATGGGTTCGGGTGTGTCGCGGCAGAGTCGAAGTAGCGGCGGGAGCACTGTTTCATGAATTGCCTGATGGTCGGCAAGCCAAGATCTATGTGAAGATCCACATTGCGCATGTACCACGGTGCTCCCGTCGCTCGGCGCATGAACCTATTCTGTAATGCCTGTAGCCGATGTAGCCTGCGTGGCTTCGCTTGTGTAAACACTACACTTGCATACGTCATGATAGGACGTATACAAGCGGTGTATAATCTAACTTTATTACGGAGAGATAGCTTAGACTTTGCGTGTACTAAGCTGTGTAACCATCCTAGCACTAGGGCTGCGCGCGCGCGGACTCGCCCTATGTGAGGACCGAAGGTCAGTCGTCTGTCCAAGGTCACACCCAGATATTTGACCTCCCTTGTCCAGGGGATGGGTTGGTCGAACATCTTTATCTGTGGATATTCAGCCATTGGGTAGCGGCGATCTATCCCCTTATGAAATATGATCGCCTGGCTTTTGGTGGGGTTTATACCGATTCTCCATTTCCTAGTCCATTTGGCTAGGGCGGTAGCCGCAGTTTGGAGAACGGTTGTCACTGTTGAGGGAGATTGACCTGCATAGAAGATGGCAGTGTCGTCAGCGAATAATGCTGTTTGTATTCTACTATGTTGGGGTATGTCGCTGGTGAACAGCGAGAAGAGAATTGGAGAGAGCACCGATCCCTGGGGGACGCCGGCTTCTAGTTTGTGCGGTGCTGATAAAGTACCTTTCACTCTGTAGCGAAAGCTACGCTCGAGTAGGAAGTCTCTAACTATCATAACTAAATAGTGGGGGATTTTGAGCTTTATTAACTTGAAAATAAGTGCGTTATGCCAGACTTTGTCAAACGCTTTTTCTACATCAAATAGAAGCATACCCGTATATAGACCGCGTTGCAGTTTATAACTTGTATACTCGACTATTCGATGTACTTGCTGAACGCATGAGTGTTGCGTGCGAAAGCCGAACTGAATGGGCGGGATGAGGTTGTTTTCCTCAGCGTACTTTCTTAGCCTACTAAGTAGTACGCGCTCATATATTTTACCTAAACTGTTTAATAAACTAATCGGGCGATATGATGACGGTTCGGTACGTCGCTTGCCGGGTTTAGGTATACCTATTACCACGGCTTTTTTCCATTGTTTAGGAAATATGTAATTGACTAATGCGGCGTTAATAATTGCTGTTAATATTAATAATAGTGAATGAGAGAAGAGTTTAATAACTCTATTAGAAATACCGTCCGAACCGGGGGATTTCCTAGGGTGGAGACCTCTAACTATCGACTGAACCTCCTCCACTGTCGCTGTTGGTATAGGCTCTTGTGGCTCAGCGTCTGCGGTACGCGTACGCGATGTACATCGTTCCACTTCGCTGTTAACGGTGTCGGTGTGTCGCGCGTCTGTGTGTTGTGTACTCGACGTACATTGCTGCTCAAGGTCGGCCGCCAGACATTCAGACTTTTCATCGTCATCGAACGCCGGCGGTTGGTTGGGGCGGTTTAAGGGTGGCATGGTGGACACCGTATCCTTTTTGAAAGAACGGGCAAGCCGCCAGTAAGCCTGGTGCGAAGGCTCCAGTTCGCTTAAGGTGGCGTCCCATTCGTTTTGTCGAAACTCATTTATAGCCGTTTTAACCGCCCTCTGCAGTGACCGCATGTGATAGCGGTTATCTTCGCAGGGGAAGCGGTCGGCTCTTATGGCTGCGTTCTTACGCCTCAGTAGGTCGCGGACGTCAGCGGGTAAGCACCTTCTACGATTGCTCGTGTCGGGCACTCTCCGTGAACAATCGTTAACTAACGATTGTACGTGACCGGTGAGGGCGTCGATCGCGGATTCGATGTCCTCTTTGTTATTTAATGTATTACATACACTGTCAAGATGAGCCGACGAGGAGGGAGACTGGAGTTTAGCCTTCAGTCGCTCCCAGTCTGTGCACACTTTCTCAGTGGGGGGGGTGAGGCCTGAGGGGCCGTATCGGGGGGCGAAGTCAATGACCACCGGGCGGTGATCCGAGTTAAGCTCGTGTATTACCTCTATTAGACATAAACGGAGGTTTATGTTCTTTAATAGGGCTATATCTAATACGTCGGGCCTGTGCTCGACTGTGTGAGGGAAGTGAGTCGGCTCCATTGGGGCTATGATGTCGAACCCGAGCCGATCTGCGTAAGTCTCGAGGGCCAGTCCCCTGCGGTTGTTGGTGTGGCTATTCCACGACTTACTTTTGGCGTTTAAATCGCCTGCGATAATGACGGCGTCGCCGAGTTTTAAGAGGGCTTGGAGGTCACTCTCAAGCAACTCTTTTGGTGTGTCCCCATTAGGAGGGGAAAGGTATGCTGATGCTATGATCAGTGGCTGGTGACCGGTGAGGGCCAGCCGACAGACCGAGGCTTCAATGTACGTCATGGCGGGGGGATCTAGGGGTGTGCAGTGCAGTGACCTTTTGTAATATATGAGAGTCCCACCTAGGGGAGAACCGACCCTATCGTTGCGCACTAAATTGTAGTTTGCAATTTTAGGGTCTCTTGAGTAGGGTTTAAGAAAAGTCTCTTGGACTAGTAAAAGGTCAAGCTGCTGGTCTTGTAGAAATGTACCTATTTCGTCTCTCTGGCGAGCGAGACCGTTCGCGTTGAAAAACCCTACGCGGAGTGATCTTGTTTTGACTCTGCCTGGTGTGTTCGTATCCATACTTAGGCTCTGAAGGAACCGAGGCTCTCTAGAACGGGTGAGAACCTCATGGCGACGTTAAGTAATGCGAGGCTGTTGCCTTCGTTTTTACGCAGTTCCGCTGCGATTACGCGTATTTCAGATAGATTTATTATTGACGCGAATCTGGCCACTAGGTCTAGATCCGGGTCTAGACCGCTAGCGGCTGGCGCGTGTGTGTTGCTAGGTTTGCCTTGAGGAGGCTTAGGAAGGCCCGCGGGTGGCAGTTTTTGCCCAACGGTTGGCGGTTTATATACATTATTATTAGTACCGGCCTTTGCCGACGGTGTCGCGATCGCGGGTACCGGCGGGGTGGCTAATTTGGTGGGCAGGGGGGGGTATTCCGCCCTGCTTTGCGAATTAACCCACGGGTTGCGTGTGGGTTTAGGTGCCGGAAGGTACCTTTGTGGTGGGGGTGGTGATGGCCTCCTCATAACCGGCCGTGGTGCGCGTGGGCAGCCACGGTAGTTTGCGGGGTGTCCCACTTGCCCGCATAGTACACACGATGGTGGTGTGTTACTTTTTGTGGGGTCGTTGGCTTTAGGCCTAGCGCAGTCCGCCGTAGCGTGGTCCTCTAGGCACTTTACGCACCTGGGCCGCGCGTGGCAGTTGCGCGCTGAGTGGCCATATAGCTGGCACCGGTGGCATTGCGATAGCATGCCATTCCGGCGCGGGGGTTCTACCACGATGCCGGAGAGGCCGCACACCGTGGTGATGTTGAAAATGTCCTTGCCCTTCTGAGAGAGGTCAAGGACGACCATTATAAGGTCGAACGGTTGTCTTGTGTGTCCGCGGATCATCCGGTGCACCTCGATCACCGGTAGTCCTTGTTGAGATAGGTCCTCCTTGACCAGGTCGGTACCTAACTCGACCGGAACGTTGCGTATAACTACGCGAAGTTTTCGTTCCTCGGGGAGGGTGAAGGTGTGGTACGGGATGTTCTGGCTACGTAACATAGCTGTAAGTTTGCGGTGGTCGTCCGATGTGGACAACTGCACCTTTATACCTTCGGCCGTTGAACGGGCCGTACGGTATAGTACTCGGTTGGTGTTACACCAAGCCGAGACGGGCATCCACTTCTCCTTGTTTCTAATGACAAGGGGAGGCGGGGTGGGGGGTTTGTAGGCCTTAGCCGAGGGCTGCTGTACAGCGGCCTGTGGCTTTGGTGTCGGGGTGGGGGGGTGACGTCATTGGCGGCAGAGGTGCTCGCCTCGTCAAGTTTGGCGGCCTTTCGCGCCTTTTTTTGGGCCTTACGCCCCCTTTTACGGGAGCTGACCACCGTGTATTCGGAGTCCGCCGAGGTGGACTCGGACTCCGAAGCGGCGGACGACGACGCCGTATCGGCGTTCTCATCGTCGGTGGCCTCCTCCGTCTCCATCTCGTTAGACGGAGTTGGTTCGTCATCCGGGGAGGCGGGGGAATCGAGATGCACCGGCCCGGATATGGGCTCGGTGTTCGCGTTCGCGGGGCGGTTGGGAATCATATTCCCGAACCGTCTTTTCAGTAGAGCGTAGATCTCCTCGTCGGCGAGGAGCATGTCGATGTTTATTGTGGCTGGAAGAGCCATGGTGGGAGATGAATTTATTCCTACGCGTTTAAAGTAATGCCTAACTCTCCAGGGGGAAAACCCGGGGATGTGTAATTATGTTCCCTCCCAACCGGGTTAGGTCAGGAGGATGTACTTAGAAAACTAGGTGTGCCCTAAGCTGTGATTTGCCCTTCGCCGATCTTAATGTGCGAGAGGGGGCCCTAGCTGCCCGAGTGGCGGAGAGGTATACGGCCTGTGAGGGCCGGCACTCCCAAACTACGCACTCGGGAATAGGAGAAGGAGGTGGAAGGGTGGGAAGGTGATAGTCGGGGTAGACTAGGGGTCACCCCCAAGGCCTACTGGTCCGACCCCGTCCGAAGAAGCGCCTCGCCCTTAAGGGGCTCGGCAGGCGATTCGGGGCTTCGCCTCACCCGGCTTTGTTGACACCGTTAGGTTTCAACCGAGGACCAAGAGAAACTTGGTTTTGCCCTTAAGGGGCCACTTTGACTTTAATCTACTAGACAGAAACAAATATTACTACCTGACCTTGCTTTGAACGCAGGCAGTTAGTAATATTCGTGAGCAGTCCAATAGTTCGCCTCGAAAGAGGCGGTTTTGCACTGCCACTGGCTCGTCCGTTAAAAAGCGCGCGAACAATCGTCAGCGTACGTGTGACGTAATCGGGAGCGTACGTGAGATCGAGAGAGCGCGGAGCGGCACGCAAGCGTACCGAGAGACGGACAAGCGCGGAATGGGGGCAGCCTGAGTTTTTTTTTTTTTTTTTTTTTTTTTTTTTTTTTTTTTTTTTTTTTTTTTTTTTTGTGTGTATTTAGCTGTTGGTCGCAGATGACCTTGACAGCTTAACGCGGGCAATGGGCGAGCTGAAGGCTCTCAACCCGGTAAGTAAGTTAAGCGAACATCGCCCGAGGGCTCCCCCTGTGGGGAACGGACCTCGGCTCGGGGCGTCGCTGAGAGCAAAGTGGGCGTGGCCACGTTTAGATTAATGATTTTTACGCGGCGCGGTTTTCGACCTCGTCGGCGAGGCCGATACCGCGCAGTTTTATGTGTTATCGCTGCGCGAGCTGTGTAGGCCCTTTCTTGGGCGATCGTGATGGCATCATCCCCTTCTTCAAGGAGATGACGGGGTCGTCGGACCGCGGATATTTTTGATGGAACGTAGTTTACCGCCCCAACCACTAGTGGATTGGGGTGAGTCGTGGCAGAGTCAAAATAGCGCTGGGAGCAACGCTTCATATACTGCCTGATGGTCGGCAATTCGAGGTCGATGTGTAAATCGACATTACGAACGAACCACGGTGCTCCCGTTGCCCGTCGCATGAATCTATTTTGTAGTGTTTGTAACCTGTGGATCCTGTTTGGCCTAACGTGCGCGAACACTACACTGGCATACGTCATGATCGGCCGTATGCAGGTAGTGTATAATCGGACTTTATTTTTAAGTGATAGTTTTGATTTTGCGTTTAATAGGCAGTGAAGGCGTCCCATCACGAAGGCGGCGCGCGCGCGGACCCGCTTCAAGTGGGACAGGAAAGTGAGTCGGCTATCAAGGGTCACACCTAAGTACTTGGCCTCTCTGCTCCATGAGACAGGTCGGCCGAAGAGAGTGAGAGGAGGGATGCTGTCCGGAGAGCACAGACGGGCAGTTCGTTTAGTGAACATGACCGCTTGGCTCTTCTCGGGATTAATTTCTATTCTCCATTTCCTATACCAATTGGCAAGGGCGGTAACCGCTTTTTGGAGTGTATTGACTACGGTTGTCGGGGACATACCTGCACAATAGAGTGCGGTATCGTCGGCGTAAAGCGCCGTGTGCACACGAGTGAACTTGGGTAAATCACTTGTATACAGTGTAAACAAAAATGGGGCGAGGACCGAGCCCTGTGGAACACCGGCCTTGAGAGGATGGGAGGTCGACAACGTCCCTTCCACCCTATAGCGAAAGCTGCGATGACTCAGATAGTCATGTATTATTAGAATTAAATATTCGGGGATTTTTAATAAATATAATTTGTAAATTAAGCCCTCATGCCAAACTTTATCGAAAGCTTTCGCTACATCTAGAAATAATACACCAGTGTACCGTCCCCTGATGAACTGACTACTGGTGTATTCTACCAGTCTATGTACTTGCTGAACACAGCTGTGTTTAGCGCGAAAGCCAAATTGCGCGTCCGGTATGAGTTTGTTGAACTCTGCATATGATCGTAGCCTACTGAGTACTAATCGTTCGTATAATTTACCTAAACTTCTCAGTAGGCTAATAGGTCGATAACTGTTGGGTTCGGTACGTTTTTTGCCGGGTTTGTGGATTCCGATTACCACGGCCTCTTTCCACTGTGAAGGAAAGATGTTATATTTGAGGGCTGCATTAAATATACAACACAGTAATATTATTAAATGGGCTGGGAATAATTTAATTACTCTATTTGTAATACCGTCCGAACCCGGGGCTTTCCTGGCGTGGAGACCCCTAATAAGCGACTCGACTTCGTCGGTGCTCACTGTTGGAATAGGCATATTGTTGTCGTTGTTTATATTCGACCGCGATAAAGTGGTACGACTAGCCACTTCCGAATTAATAGTGTTGTAGTGAGACGCTTTTTGTTCGTATAATGTACTCGGCGTACACTGAAGCTCTAGGCTCTCTGCCAGACATTCAGACTTTTCGTCATCCATGAATGCCGGCGGTTGATTTATTCTACTGAGGGGAGGGAGTGTGGACACTACATCTTTTTTGAGTGAGCGGGAAAGCTGCCAGAAGACTGTGTGCGTGGGCTTCAGCTCTTCTAAAGTGGCGTCCCATCTGCTCTGTCTCATATTATTAATTTCGGTTTTGACCTCCCTTTGGAGGGCCCGCAGGCGTTTGCGGTTCTCCTCCGTGGGGTATCGGTCGTACGCGCGGGTTGCGGCGTTCTTTCTTCTCAGTAGGTCGCGTACGTCACTCGGCAGTTGCCATCTACGATCGCTCGTATCCGGCACCCGCCGCGAGCAGTCGTCAATTACCGACTGCACGTGACCCGTGAGTAAATCGATCGCCAGGGAGGTTTCTTCCTCGGACTTTATGTCCTTGGGAATCTTATCAAGGTATGCCGATGAGGTGGCCTTGAGATTTCTCCCGAGCCGTGCCCAGTCGGTGGTCAACCTTGTTGTTACGTTATTGTGGCCTGAGGGGCCAGGTAAGCGGGGGGCGAATTCCAGAGTCACCGGACGGTGATCTGAATCTAGTTCGTGTTGTACTTCGATTAAACATAAACGTAAGTTTATATTTTTGAGAAGTACAATATCTAATATGTCTGGCCTGTGGTCGACAATGTTAGGGTAGTGAGTCGGCTCTAATGGCGCTATGACGTCACAACCTAATCTGTCAGCGTATAACTCTAAGACTTTGCCCCTCTTGTTCGAACTATGACAGTTCCACGAGGTGTTCTTGGCGTTAAGGTCACCGCCTATGATGACGGCGCCGCCCAAGTCAAGCAATGCCTTGAGATCGCTCTCCACTAAGTGTTTACCGTCCCTTCTTTCGGGTGACAGGTAAGCCGAGACGAATGTAATTGGCTGATGGCCGGTGAGCGCTAGTCTGCATACTGACGCTTCAATGTACGCCAGAGGTGGCGGATCCACAGGCGTGCAGTGCAACGACCTCCTATAGTAGATGAGCGTTCCCCCTCCTTGCGAAGTGACCCTATCGTTGCGAACTATATTATAATTCGCAATTCTAGGGTCCTTGTTGAAAGGTTTGAGAAACGTCTCTTGTACCATAAGAATGTCGAGCTGTTGTTCCCTAAGAAATGTACCTAACTCGTCCCTCTGTGAGCAGAGGCTATTCGCGTTATATGTCCCTAACTTTAGGTGTCGTGGTTTGACTCTGCCGGGAGTGTGTATATCCATTTTATTTAAAACTAAGGGACCCCAGACGTTCGAGTAGGGGCGAAAATTTAATGGCAATGTTAAGGAGGGCGAGGTTATTACCCTCGTTCCTCCTTAGCTCTGCGGCGACCTCGCGGATTTCCGCGAAGTCGATAAGTGAGGCGAAATTTGCCACAAGGGCTAGATCCGGGTCTAGGCCTTGTGGGGTCTTAGGGAGCGCGTGTGAAGCTACCCTAACTGGTGCGGGTTTGGTGACGGGTGTGCCCATAAGAGGCTTAGGTTGGCCCCCGGCGGGCGTTTTATGCCCAACGGTTGGCGGTTGGGGTCTTGGTGGGTGCGTGAAGGGGGGTGGGGGGGCGCTTGTGTGCGCGGTAATGCGGGGAACGCCTCCCTACCTTGAGTGAGGGGGCGAGACCACGCATTGTGAGTCGGGAGGGGGGCGGGCACGAAGGCCTTATTATAGTAGCGGGCCGGACCCGTTGGACGAATTGTCCTTTTGGGCGCCCGTGGACAGCCGCGGAAGTTGGCCGGGTGGCCCATCTCCCCGCAAAGCACGCACGATGGCGGCTCTGTGCAGAGCGACAGGTCTTTGGGCCTCTCACACTCGCTGGTGTGGTGGTTTCCCAGGCACTTAACGCACCTTGGGTGGGCATAGCAGTTATTCGATGTATGGCCATACATCTGGCATTTGTGGCACTGCGCCATTATGCCGGTTTTGTAGGGCTCGATTTTGACGCCCATAAGTCCGCACACATGTGTGATACGGAAAACCTGTTTACCCTCGGGGGTGTTGTCCAGGCATACCAGGACCATATTCATGGGTGCGCGTGCTTTGCCGCGCACCATACGGTGAACCTCCCTTACGGGAAGGTTTTGGGACTTAAGTGACTCGAGAATCTCCTCTCTGGCGAATTCCCGAGGGACATTTTTAATGACAGCCCGTAGGAGTTTGTCCTCGGGCATTGTATATGTATGGTAGGGGATGCGTTGCTCCCCTAACATTTTGGAGAGCGCCCTGTGGTCGTCGGTCGTACTGACCTCAACCTTGATCCCCTGTGCGGTGGATCTGGCGCTTTTATATGACACGCGGTGCGAGTTGCACCACGCGGAGATCGCGAACCACCTCTCCTTGTCGCGAATGTACAGAGGAGGGGGGTGTGAGTTTCTTGGCGGCTGATGAAGACGCCGCCGTGGTTGCTCTGACCGTGGGGGCCTTATTGGCCGTGGCGGTCATGACCCCACTTGTGGAGGGGGTGGGGGCACCTTGCTCCTGAAGGGAAGCAGCGGGTGATGGTGTCGGGATGGGTGGGTTCGACTCCACTGCGGGAGCGACCTTTGGAGCCTTTGCGGCCTTATTTTTGCGCGCCTTGCGGCTGCGCTTGGCTTAAACCCCTCGTTGGGGGAGTCTTCCTCTTCAGAGGAGGTAGAAGTCGGAGCGGAGTCGTACTCCATCTCCGAGTTGGTGGTGGTGGTCCGCTCACTTTCATCCCCACTCTCTGGGGTGATCGTGGCGGTGGGCGACTGCGGGCGCGATGGTGTGCGCTCCGGTGCCCTGTCGCGGAATTTCCGGACGATAAGCGTCCAGATTTCCTCGTCTTGGAGTAGGTCCTCAAGCCCTACTCTTGACATTATTAAACTAATAGAGCTCGAAAAGAACTCGAAAAACTCGAAAAACACTCGCTATAACGCGGTCTCCTAGCAGCCTAACACCCCGGGGGGAGAACCCGGGGGTGTGTGAGGTGTGTTCCCTCCCAACCGGGGTAGGTCGGGAGGATGTGCTTAACACTAGGGTGTGCCCTAAGCTGGTATCCACCGGCCGATCTTAATGTGCCTGCGTGGTTCCTAGCAGCTCGAGTGTAGGGGTGGTATGGGCCCTTGCGGGCAGTCACACCCAAACTGACACCCGAGAATGGGAGTAGGGAATAGGTAGGGTGGGTAGGAGATAACCGGGGTAGACTAGGGGTCACCCCCAAGGCCTACTGTTCCGGTCCCGTCCGAGTTTGCGCCTCGCCCTGAAGGGGGTCGGCAGGCGACTCGGGGCTTCGCCTCACCCGGCTTCGTTGACACCGTTAGGTTTCAACCGGGGACCAAGAAATACTTGGTTTTGCTCTTAAGGAGCCACTATAACTTTATCAGACTTGATAGAAATAGATATTACTACCTGACCTCACTTTTGAACAGTGGGCAGTTAGTAATAGCTGTGAGTGGCCCAATGTGTCTTGAAAAAGACGGCTTGGGTCACCACTGTCGTCCACCGAAGAAACGCTGCTGTTGTTGGGACCGTTAGAAAGCGCGCGAACACTCGTAACGGTAATATTACGCTGAGCGACGGCACGTGTGCACGCCAAGAGGGACGACCGCTGAATGTTGGCAGCCTGAGTAACATAGGCTATATTTTATACCGGTATTGCCACGGGAACGGGAGCTACGCGTGTAAGGCGACTGAAACCGAAGCGAAGCGAGGGCGGGTTGCTAGTAACACATATAGGACCTTGTACTGTGTGCACTCTATATAGTGACAGGGTTAGAATACACGGAATACAATTCACTACCTCCTGTCTCGCCCATAGATGTCGTAACAGACGACTAAGGGGGCGTCCATAAATTACGTGAGGTGTTTTTTTAAATTTTCTGTGCCTCCCTCCCCCCCCCCCTAGTAAGATGTCGTGAGATTTTATTCAACCCCCTCCCTCATCCCCCAAACTCACGTGAGATATTTTTCAAAATGTGGGTTTCTTTCGTAAACGCGTTGGATTGTTATTGTAAAAACAAAAAAAAAAATATTCGTGATTTTATTTACGACTAGTCAAGACTAGTAATCAATATTGCTGATAGTTTAATTATAAAATGGAAATGGACCAAAATAGTATTTTTTTTTTTTTGTTTCAATCAGACAAAATTTGCGTGATATTTGCCGAGACCCCCCCTCTCTCCAACGTAAGATTAGATGAGATTTGACTCGATCCCCTCCCCCCTTAAACATCTCACGTATTTTATGAACGCCCCTAAGGGATTAAAGTTGCATATAACAATGCAAGACATGGAATATTTGAAATGAAACCCTATACCAACATGTCTGGACCGGAGGCTTTAGTCTGTCACCCATGGCGACCGACGTCCCGGGACAGGGACGTTGAGAAGTGAGGGTACCCGAAAGGGTTTTCTGTCGGGCCGGTCAGTGAGGATAAGGAACTCGGCACTGGCAGTCGGCTCAACGACAAAGACGACGTGGGTACGGGTGGGTTATGGGCCCGCGCCTCCTTTTCGTCGCCCCGGACGGAATGGAGGGCGTGTGCGCTTACCATAGCCCACCCTTAAAAAAGAAAAAAATACCAACATGTCTGACTAGCGTGGTATAGTATGTTAATTTCTCTTCTATAGTGGAGGATAAATTTATAAAACATATATGTATCTACTAGTTTCTGACCCCGGCTTCGCTCACGTAAAATGTAGCTTGCTCAAGATGAAATTTTATTCAAATCCGTCCAGTGGATTATGTTTGATTGACTAAAAAAAAAATTTGAACTGTTAACCCACTTCGCGACTTCGTGTGGTGAGGAACTAAGAATACAATTTACCAGTCCCTATCTTGTCCGTGGATGTCGTAAAATACGACTAAGGGATGTATAGTGTACATAACATCTATGCAAGAGAAGGAAAACTCGATTAGGAAAACCTCAATTAGGTGTACGTACCTACCGAATTAATCTGTGCCAATAATGTCCAAATAAGAGTTAAAAATATACAGAATGTTCCTAAATTAAACGTCCAACAGTAAGTGGGTGGTAGATGACTTTATGACAGCTATGAAAAAAATAATAGTAAAAAGGGTGAAAAATCAGACATTGTACGATATTTTCATGTACTATAACGACAAATAAGCTAGTTTTGGCATCGGATATTTCTTGTTGGAAGCGCAGATAACTGCACTATCGACTACAAGTACAATTAAAACTAGACATGTTACAATAACATAAAAAAATATACATTTGTTAAGGCTATTCCTTAAATTTTTCGAAGAAAACGTTAATCATTTGACTTTAACACACCACCCTGTAAAAAAAATGTACCGTAACCGTAGTGGCAAGTAATTTCAAAAGATGGCCAAATTATTCATTATTCCAAAATGGTATAATACCTTCTAGATGTTATCGTAACTTTTAGAAAAAAAAAAATGTTTTTGTGACAGACAACGAAGTTTATGAAAAATGATTAGGTATTAAGGCTCGACCGAGATGGGTTTTTCGTTCTCGGCCGAGACCGAGACCGAGAATAAAATAATATCTCGGCCGAGACCGAGAATAGACAAAGCGTGAAAAAATAAATTTTAATACTGTAAACTTTTTAATACACTACTAATTGTTTAACAAAATTAACTGTTTTAATAATCAAAGTTAAATAACATTATATTATAACACATAAAAAGCAATTTTTCAGCTTTTTCGCCCTTCAAAGAATGTCGCCTCTCGTCATACAATTGTCCAGCTTTGCTAAACAGTTGTTCACTTGCTACGCTAGTAGGCGGCGCAGATTAAAACTTATTTGCTGCAGGCTTAAGCACCTCAGAAGGTGACGAACACCAATATCCATAAATATTAGGATTTCTTTGTAGTCTTGGCTCTCCAAGGAAGCTTTCTAGCGCTATTTCGATCACAGAGCTTGAACTGTATTCATCATTGGGCATTGACTCGTCTCCCAACTCTATCGAATCATGAGCTGCCCATAAGTTGGATTGATTTGTAGCAGTCATGTTTGACGAGTTAGTTGAAGATGCCCATGTCGTCTCACGAGAATCCTACATTTTCATTGAGAGTGAGAGCCTCTATAATATGAAGCTTGGCTGAGTTAACTTCGCTTTCAGTTACAAATACTGCTCGAACATTACAAATACTGCTTGAACGGAGCGAAAACGGCCGGCCGCAGTTCGCCAGCCAGGACTTCAACCAATCACAATTCAGCTCTCCCACGCACTCACCAATCGACTTCGTATTGCGGCGCGTGGCCACGCGCAGTAAAATTTGAAAGGCGATTCAAACAAAGTTCCAATCTCGACCATGACCGAGAATCTCGGCTATAATTAGCTGAGAACTGAGA
Source organism: Lymantria dispar (assembly GCA_032191425.1). Lineage (NCBI taxonomy): Eukaryota > Metazoa > Arthropoda > Insecta > Lepidoptera > Erebidae > Lymantria > Lymantria dispar. The sequence continues at coordinate 19,301,623 of CM063452.1, read as the reverse complement.
CAAATTTCTCGGTTGGATTTGTAGCCGAGAATGCCGAGACCGAGACCGAGACCGAGATTCTCGGTCGAGCCTTATTAGGTATATTTTTATGTTCTATTTTATTAGACCTCATATAAAAAAATCTTATTGCGTGTGTGAAAGAGAGACAGAGAGTGATGCCTACTGTATTTTATTGGGCACTAGGTAAATGTTCCTCCGAATATGCTCGAGAAACATTAATGTACACTCGATGGTCTGGATAGCGTTCAGTATTCGGATATCGCTCACAATACAATCTACTTGCAGCATGATCATTGCATCTGTACTCGCCAGATCAAATGCATATCTGATTTTTCACCGTTTTTAGTAATATGCTCATATCAAAAAAAAAAGTGTCATGGATTTTTTTTTAATTTTTTTCATAGCTCATAGCTGTCATAAAGTCATCTACCACCCACTTACCGATGGACGTTCAATTTAGGGACACCTGTATACAGGGTGTATCAGGTTATGGGGCAACTGGTCAAAAGGGGGGCTAGGCAATGGTGGTAGGAACCCATAAAAAAATTTGAAGGAAAAATATTGATTCGTTTAGAAATTAGAGACATGTAAAGTTTTCAATTTTGTCGTCGCTTTTTCGTGTAAATCTGATTGAAATGTATAAAGTCAATGATACTTAATACGCAACATATTCATACTTTGTTAAATATTCATTAGAAATTGAAGAAATCAATGATTACATTCACATAAGCAAAAAAAACTTCGCTTTAAAACAGCTGATCAGCCTATGAGCGTTGACCGCTTGCCGTTGTACCTACATGTCATTGAAGCGTTTGAGCAATTCTAGGTATAAATGAATGAAATTATACTGTCGAAGCTTTACATGCCTACGCGTATTCTGTCTGTACATGCCTACATAATACGTAACATTTAAGGCATAGACTCATAGACACATTTTTTTGATATCACTATAACTTTTATGTTATACCTATTGTTTTTTGTGTAATGTACATTCTAATTATGATCTATGACCGTTAAACTACAACATACTCGAACAGTTGTCCCATAACCTGATAAACCCTGTATATACAGTAGTAATACCTGAAAAAATATTTTGTTTGCTTATAGGTCTGTTCATTTGTTAACAAAGATGTACAAAATGCAAAATACTTTTCAGATTTATTATTTCAAATGCAAAATACCAAATAGTTTTGCATTTTGTATTTCAAATGCTAAATGCAAAATAGGTATTTTCAAAATACTTTATCAAAATAAAATACCTTTTGAGCAAATTTCAGATACTTTTATTTATTTTAGGTATTTATTATGAGAAATAGAGACACAATGCCGTGCCGAACAAAAACGTCTAATAACATGGCACCTTATGCATGACATTTTGGTTATATTTATCAGTACGTGTATCAATAAATTCTGTTATGTTATTATTAAAAACATTATATTATTATATTATTTTTTACACTTAAAATAGTGTAAAAAATTAGACTAACGAAAAGAAAACCATGGCGCCATTTTGTGTGGCCATTTATTTCGGATAATTGTGCATCTAGTTCTTATTTTATTATTATTACACTTTTCTTTTATTAATAACAACTGGAATCTCGATTCCAATCCTAAATCCAATCGTAGCTCGAATTTGAGCAAATTGGTACTCTTGAAAGCGACACTAGCGCATGATTGGAATCCAATTCGGTGGATTTTTTTTTAACTATACGAATTCGACTCTCGTCGATTAAGTCAAATATTTGCTACTCCCGTCGTGATTTTGACGTAGTTTAGAATCGTTCATGATGCACAATTACAAGAGAGCGTCTTTGTGGTGATCGAGTTCAGCAACGTTATTAATTTAAAGTAATAAAATACAGCACATTTCGTGAATATAACAACGGCAAAGGCGAAGAATTCATTCTCAACTTTGTTTAAGAGTACCAAATATAAGTTTGGTCAGATTGGAATTGAATCGAATTCGAAATTAGAATTGATTTTAACCTGTTAATGGTAAGCCCACTAGTTCGTCGTTTTCGTTTGACATTGACACTAGTCAGACATAAGGTGCGTATTCTGACCAAAGAAGAAGAAAGGACACTCATGGCTAGCAGGCGCCTCTATCGGTCAAATTCGGCAATACAAGGGTCATTCGTGCATTTCATTTTGTTTGACTAGTAATGTTGGCTAAACTAATCACAAAGTTTTTGCATTTTAGAATTAATATTAAAAATGCAAAATACATCTCGAAAGGCATTTCATATAAAATACAAAATGCTTTTTACTAAAAAAATTAACATTTAAATGCAAAATTACAAATAGTTATTTTGCATTTTGTATTTGCATTTTAAATAGAAGTATTTCAAATAAACCGCATCTCTGTTTGTTAAGGCTAAACTCTGAAATAGCTGGACCGATTTTGATAGTACTTTCACTGTTAGGTAACTAATATTGAAAATTACTGTTTCAGATTAATAAAACAGTGTTTTGCGCAAAAAATAATATGTAATGTGTCCCTGTACGTTAAACAGGTGGTAAAAAAAAATCTGTCTGATAAAAAGCCGAAAAAAAATCTGTCTGTCTGATAAAAAGCCGACCCCCCAATGTAATGTGATTAGTGATAATGTCTATTTGTGGATGAATGGTCGATAAGAACTTGGTAGTTATAAATATAAATCATTGAGATGAAACGCCTTAAGGAAAAATTACAATATGTCTAGAAGCGTATTAATTATTTCGTGAAGAAATTTAAGAAACTAATGTCAACCACGCTTCGGGTTAGTGATTTTGCTCCGTAGTTGTAATTAAATTGTCTAGATTGTTAAATGCATAAGAAAAAAACTTTCGAAATAGATTTTAAGATCATCTTTACTTTTCCTATAATTATAAATTTGATTTTCCTCATATACCTACTTATTAGTAACATTAAATTTAATAGATAAATATTGAGCTGCTCACTTTTTTTAAATCTATTTAGATTATACCATTTTTATAAAAGATAATGATCTTGTACAGGCTAATCCGCTATCAGTTAAGTATTTTTATTGCGCATTTTTATGGACACATTTATAAGGAAACGAAATAATTCACCTACTATCCACACCATTCGGACATGATTCAGAGTTATTTTGAGGTTTTCTTCTCTTGCAGTGGTCCTAATTTTGTTTGATGGTGACAAATAGTATGCTTACACCGTCAATATACCGATAAAGCCAGTATTAGTATTAACACTGTTAATAAATTTAAAATTTTATTCATATTTAACTAATAGAGCAGGCACAAAACGTTATTGTTAGTACATATAATATTTAATAGATGGCGCTAGCTTTAGGGTCAACTGTTTTATCACTAGATGCAACTATGCAACTAATTGAACCAATCATATTTTGAAAAGTGTCCTACTTTCATGACGTCATTATTTCCACGTTGTAAGTTGTCAAGGAATGTCATGTTTCTATTTTATTTTGTAAACGGGTGTTAGTAAATTTCATAAAACAAAATGTTCTAAACCAAGATTATTACCTGAGATTTGTACCAGCACTTAGTTAGATAATGTGCTATAAATGAAACAATGACCTCAATGTGGAAAATGTCAAAAAAAAATGACTGCCCTCAATGATGATTTGAACATGATCCTGGATTGTTTTTCAAGGAAAGATCAGGAGCTTATCGACATAAACCAGAAAACTGATCAAATGGACGGTTTCCAGCACGACAGTCTAATGGTACGTATCTTCTTTAACAAGTAGGTAATCTACTGATAAGGTATCGCTCTTGTGATATTGTGGACCGGAGCTCTTGAGAGTTTTAAGCGAGTGGTTTGGCGTACGTGCGCTAAAGTAATAGTAATCGTCCGGCGATTGTCGAACCTCGTTATACAGCTTTCGTGAACCCGCGCTCACCACTTTTACCGTTATACGTTCATTTCATTTCGTGAACGGACGTAGTTCACTCGCCGTCTTCTTTACATTCCTGAGTGTTATCTAATTAGTTAATTCTTCCTAATTAGTAATAGGGTTTCCCCTAACGAGCGTGTTTTCGTGTCGTAATCTGACATTAGTACGGTGAACGGTGCGTCATAGAATAGCCGCCCGGCGGCCCAGTGTGCAGCGTAAACAAGTTGTAATTTGCCAGCTAGGCACCATGCGGTTGTTATCATATCCATATGCCGCATAAAATACACTGACTGTTCATCAGTAGGCTTCATATCTTAACAATTAACTTTTGATGGGGGAATAACAGTGTTTATTTACAAGTGCTATAAGACTATTTTTCAGTGATTTTTTCCTGTTATTAACTAAGTTATCCGTGAATCATCAATGTTTAAAGTGTTGATGTAATATCCATGCAAATGTGAAGTGGTTAAACCATGGATAAAAAAATAGATCTTATGTCACTTTTTGAGGTAAATTTTAATTTCCATTATCCTTTTATATTTATATTATACAATAATTAATTTATTTATTAAATTATAAATTTCACATGTTGCATGGTATCAAACCCTATGTTTTAATTCACCACTAATCACCCAGACCGCCTTTACAGTCATGAAATACCATTAGCCGGGTACAATATTGTAGACAAACTAAATATTCCACCAAGTTTTGCCTTGAAAGTACTTTACATGAACTGCACTGAAATATGCATAAGTTATTTGGAATGCCAGTGAACTAGTCTATCTATTTGTTTGCATCATCAGGTGTACTGAAAGTCACTATCTCTGTACTTATACAATCGATCACAACTTCGTTAATGTTCTTGTTAGGTAACTAAAGGAACTTGATGAGATCAATTTTTTTTTAATATTAGAGAAGAAATTAAGATGACTAAACAAATACATGATAAGTGTTTTGTGTGTGGCATGAAATTCCTTTCACTCTAGTACTTGTCAGTCAATTTCTGAAAATGAAAGTTGTTTCAAGGCAGTGACTGCCTTCGTGATTATTAATGTATATTTCTATAATAGAGATATTATAACACCGTCTCAATTAAATATGGAATTCAGAAGAGTTGTTTGAGCTGCATTTATATTCTTTTTTTTGTCATTTTTAAATTGATAATTAATAACTTCATCCATTAACTGATTTGCAAAATATTTTTTTAACAATAACACAATTAACTAAATAGTAAATTGTAACTAGTAAATTCTAGTTATATGTTATGTATCTCAATTATAATTTTCTGTTTACTAATGTAAACAGGAAAAATTAGTTTTAAAATGAAACTACTTATTTAATTACAGCAATTACTTTAGTACATTAACAAATACCAAGAATTTAATAAATTAATAATTTATTGCCTTTTCAAAACTAAAACAAGCAATTATAATAAAAAAAAAAAATACTAGAAGGGAAAGGGAACTGTCTCAGCTTTTGTTGTTGCTAAGTACAACAGGGAGTTTCAGCCATCCCTGTGTATTTATTGTATTGTGTATGTGTGTGCAAATTAGGCATATTTATAATAATACCATATGGTCACGGAGTAAGAATACAGTTCACCACCCCCGCACTTACCCGTGGGTGTCATAAAAGATGACTTAGGGATATAATATGCATATATTATGTATGCAAGAGAAGAAAAACTCGAAACAAAACATAAGGTTTTGTTTCGAGTTTTTGAGAGAGAGCAAACACCTCTGACCAACGTGGTATAGTAATCTCTCTGCCATAATGGAGGCCCGAGCTGAACAATGGGATCTATATGGGCTGAGATGATGATGATTTGATAATAATAGAATTATATTTACAATACAAAATTCAATTATGGAAATTATACTCATGTGTAAGTTTGTGATGCAGAATGTGCAAAACTTTGCTTTTGTAGTCAGTTACATTACACTCCAATAATATATTAGAATTTCAGATGATGAAACTTGCAATACATGTAGTTGCAATTTCATTGCAATATGTTCTGACCATATTCTTGATTATTATTTCTATAATACAGCTATACTCTAAGTGTGTTCCGCGGAACCCTAGGGTTCCGTGATACCTCTGTCGGGGTTCCGCAAGAATTTAGAAATAAAAAAATCAAAACACCTCTCTCTGGTCGCTCCGCGGCTGTGCGGACTCCGCGGCCGCGCGGAGACAAAACGCTATGAATGTTATTTATTTATTTATTTGTATTTGTATAAGCTTGTGTTACATTAGCTGGTACAATATCTCATAAGTTTGGTCTCAACAATTTTATACTTGTACAACGCGTTCGCTCTAAGTTTGCCGGTCTGTGGAATGCGCGTACCCTCCCCCACGTGACAACAAAACTTATAATGTGTCATAGTTTTACCCAAATATCTAACGTACACAATTTTTATTGTTACAATTAAATAAAAAATTTCGAACGTCATACACTCATACCTATCGCCAGCGGCAAACTTAAAACGAGCGGGTAGTATACTTGTAAGCGCTCAGTCTCTTTGATAAAAGCCGCCTCTGAATTAGACGCTATAGTTGTCAACTAGCGACTTTCGTCTCTAACTTCAAAGGATAAAGTCGATATTGTTTACAACGCTATTTTTAAATTTCTGTTTTTATTTTTGCTTTTTGTTTATCAAAGGTGCCGACTCGAGTATTTTCGAGAATATTTGAGATCGAGTCTAGGACTAAGTATAAAAGCGGCGATCGCGCGTTGGCGTCGTCAGTTGATGATTAGCGTTCGGAGCGATAAGTTACTACGTACTTACAAGCTCGCTAGCGAGAAACTAGTGTTCATTGTTTTACTGCCTGCTGTATTCTGTTGTCTCAGTTTTATACATTTCTTCCCTGTAGGTTCTAAATTTAGTCTCTTATACGCAGTAACGATTGTGCATTATTTAAACCCCACTATCCTGACTTGTAACATTATAAATAAAGAAGAATGGAACGTTGGCTTAAAGGTGTTAAACGTGTTCCAACAACATCTTCTAATGACGTTGAATGTTCAAAAGCAATGCGCGCGGAGAATTTAGCAATCACCGATCCAGAAGATGATGCCACGAGTGCCACGACGTCAAGCTCGACGGTTTCAAAGACGAAAAAAAGGAAGTATGATGAATCTTATATCAGTTTCGGATTTGTTGATTCCAACGGCTCACCTCTCTGCATGCTCTGTAGTAAACTGCTTCCTAATAGTTCCATGGCACCTGCCAAATTGCGTCGACATTTAGAAACCGTACACCCCGAGACTAAAGACAAGAATAAAGAATTTTTTGTTCGCAAAAAAGATCAGTTATTAGAAAGTCAAAAAAATATGATGCATGTAACACAAACTACCAACGAAAAGGCCACGGAGGCATCATACTTAGTTAGCTATCGCATTGCACAAGCAGGTGAAGCGCACACTATCGCTGAGAAATTAATAAAACCATGTGTATTAGACATAACAAAATGTATGCTTGATGAAAAATCTGCAAAGCATCTTTCTACTGTTCCGCTATCAAACGATACTGTTTCACGACGAATCCATGATCTGGCAAGCTACGTCAAACAAGAACTAGTTACACGTCTACAAAATACACGATTCGCTTTGCAAATGGACGAGTCGACTGATGTCGCTGGTTTGGCTATCCTGCTGGTTATTGTGAGATATCCATATAAAAGTTCTTTTGAAGAAGACATGCTTATGTGTTCATCGCTGCTTACAAACACTACCGGGGAAGAAATTTTTAATAAAATAAATATATTTTTTGAAGAACATAATCTCAGTTGGAACAATTGCATTGACATTTGTACAGATGGGGCCAAGGCGATGACAGGTAAAACAGCAGGAGCAGTGTCACGAATGAAAAATAAAGCGCCTAATTGTAGTTCCAGTCATTGTATTCTGCATAGACAAGCACTTGCGATGAAGCAAATGCCGTCTAATCTAAAATTAGTTATGGATGAAGCGGTAAAAATAATTAATTTTATCAAATCACGTCACTACAATCCCGATTGTTCTCATTATTGTGTGAAGATTATGGCAGCAAACATAAAACACTGCTGCTCCATACAGAAGTGCGATGGCTGTCTCGGGGAAAAACTTTAACAAGGCTATTTGAACTTAGAGCCGAGTTACAAATGTTTCTTTCAGCAGATACTTCTTTTAATTTGAAGGACCGTTTGTATGATAAAACTTGGTTGTTCCGATTGTCTTTTATGGCGGATATCTTTCAAAAACTTAACGAATTAAGCAAGGTAAACAGACAACAGTGTTTCAGGCCTATAATAAAATAACTGCTTTTAAAAGAAAATTAGATTTTTGGATCATTTGCATTGGTAAGAAAGAAATAGAAAGTTTTTACGTTACTCAGTGAGTTTGTTAGCGAAAACGACTCGGAAATGTTTGAAGATAATGTGTTTGAAGAATTGGTCCAATATCTCAGTTCGATGCGCGCATCTTTTGAAAAGTATTTTCCCGAAGAACACAATACAAAAATTAAAGTGAACTCCTGGATTCATAATCCTTTTTTACCCAACTTGGAAAAGCCTGAAAACATGTCAAATGAGATATATGAATCTCTTTTAGAAATGTCATCAGACACAAGTATGGAGTCATTGTTCAAAACGACGCCTCTTAATGATTTTTGGTGCAGGATCCAAGATGAATATGCAATGCTTGGCCAAATGGCTCTGGATATTCTTCTCCCGTTCCCAACTACATATTTGTGCGAAACAGGATTCTCTACCTACGCAGCCACGAAAACAAAATATCGCAATAGACTGGACGCCGAAGCTGATATGAGACTCCAACTTTCTTCCATCAAACCTGATATCAAGCAATTGATGAAAAATAAAAAACAGTTTCATACCTCCCACTAGTTAGATTTTTTCTTTTTTAATGTTTTCTATTATTGTCCTTACCAAGTGGTGAAGTAAATAATAATTAGTAACTGATACATTGTACTTTTATTATGCTGATTAATATAGAATACACTTATAAAAATAATTGTTTTATTGTAGGGTTCCATCAAGTATTTTGCTTCCCAAAAGGGTTCCGTCATTTAAAAAGTTTGAGAACCACTGCTATAATACAATATGATTCATTTAAATATTTAATAAATTGTATATGCAATAATTTGATAACAGTAAATATTACAAGTTATTACCTACCTACACTAGTCTGTGATCTATTTATATCTGTGGCACATAAGTGGCTTGTTAGAATACAGAACAGCTTTATGCATATCATATTTAAATTTAATAGTTTTCCGATCAACCTGATGATCAGTCACAAGGTCATTGTTGGCTCAGCTCATGCATGTCGCACTGCTGGGCTCATGCCTCTTCTACAATAGGAGGGGAATTGACCTACTATATTTTATTAGAATTTATTTCGAGTTTTCTTTCTCTTACACGGTTGTTATATGTACTGTATATCCTTTAGTTGTTTTGTACGACATCCACAGGCAAAATAGGGAGTGGTGAATTGTATTCTTACTCCATCACCACACAGAAAACAAGACAAGATCATCAGTGGAGTTTATTTGTGTTATTAATATTCACTTATTCGAAAATAGAGAGAAATGTTTTAATTTGTGTAGTCTTTAGCTCTATATAACTAGATAGAATGGTCATCCATCCATCAGCCATCAACTGTTTGTGATAGGCCTCCCCACGAGCATGCCACTCAAAACTGGCCCCTGCCACTAACATCCAACGGTTCTCTGCGACTTTAAAGATTTCGACACTCCACCAAGTGTGGGAAAGAGGATAGCCTGGTCAACTCTATCTAATCTATGACTTAAACGTTTGAATATAAGACACTCCATAGATAGTTAAACATTTTTCTACTGTTCATTATAACAATGTTAAAGTTCGTCAATAAATAAAGAGAAATCCTATGATCAATAAGAACCATGTCATTACTGAACCAGTACATTTCATAACTAAATTATGTGTATTAGATTGTTTGTTATAGCTACTATTTTTGTTATATAAGAAATATTTCTAACTCATATCAAGAAGTTCCCCCGTGACGTCGGGTTATGTAAACGATTGTCCCCATTCCTTAAACTTGCTCGTGGGGTTCGTAACAATCGCCTAAGTGTCATATCAAGGGAATAGGCAGCAGTTCTCTCTTGGTAAAAGGAAGAACACATGTCTGCTGTCGCAAATCCGTTTGCCAGGCGTGGTGATTATGGCTCCATCCCCTCTTTTATTGGGGAGATATATTTCTAAGAATTATGTTTATGATCCACATTATGTACAATATGGACTATATTACACATGTGGTAATGGATAATAATGAATATATGCCCCTATTCTTTACTTTTCCGTGGGACTCAAAAAAACCAGCTATGCGATCATCGGACGAACCTTATAACACTAACTGTGTTCGCCAAGTTACCTTCCAAGTGTAGCGATTATGGTATTAACTTCCCTCGAAAGGCCTGAATGGTTCATAATGGATTGATATGTCGAAACTTTAATTGATACTTTTAAAAATACTTATATAGTTATAGTAAAAACTAACAATATTTTGTTGTACTTACAAAGACACCTAATATCGTCACTCATCATTTAGCTTTTTGCCGTTGGACTTAGGCCTCTCCCACAGGGACAGTGCCGCAGTCGTCACACGTAGCATGACTCCCATTTGTGTGATGAATATCTTATTATGCCCCATACGGATGAATGATTTATTAATGGTTTTCTTCATGAAATATTAATTTTATTAGACTGAAAACGAACGAAGTACTCTCTCAAAAAGAGGCAGATTAGAGGTGGCAACAATTGTAACCAGGAAACATGGGGAATCTGAATTAAGTAATCAAAGTAGATTAATAAAAAACAAATGGGTCTTCAATAATACAAATATTTATGCTTTATTATTTGCGAATATGGAATCCAAAACACGACCTCAAATAATATAAGTAAACACGTAAACTGAACTATGCCATCTTCATGAATGTTCTGACAATTTGCACCTTTCGTTACCTTCGCGTGTTCATAACAAAATCTTACAAGATAATTTCCTTTGCAGTCGGACGCATGGGCGACGTCTGACGACTTCCTGGAGAACATTTTCTCCTGGGAGCAAGGCTCGCTCAATTTCCTGGATGATGCTATGCCGGACTTTAGTCTGTGCGAAAGCTTGTCCCAACAAGCCATCAGCAGTTCTTGCTCCGACAGTGGAGTCTCCAGCGATCCGGCTGAGTTGTAAGTACCTTTAATAATATAAACTATTTGAGGAGTGTGATCGTGATTGCGTGCAATATATGTCGGATTTTACTTACGAATTTCTTCTATGTAGTGATGAACTAGGATTCAGCGACTCATCACTTCTTCCTTTCCCGCGGGTATTGTAAAACTCAAATAAAGAAACTAATTAGGCAACCGAACAGGCTTACTACAATGGGTAGGTTAGCTCGCAACAAATCTCAATACATTAAGATTTACAATACTAACGTGAACGCTTAGTAGCTAAAATAAAATATCGTTAAAGTTCATAATTTAAAATCAAGTAACATCTCGTCAACTGTTATCTTCCCTGAGAAGGCACGTCACTCTGTCACCGATACTAAAATTTAGCTAATTGCTTCTTCTGTTTTGCATTTATTTGTTTACTGTTTCTATCCTATATAGATTAACCTAATTGCAAGGGTGATAGCTGATTATATGTCACGGATATGTATTATATAATCTATAGACTTCGCGCTGTATGTATATACTATAATCTATACCAATAAATAAAATTGGAGTGTCTGTAATGTCAAAATAATAGGCTTTTTTCATGCTCACACGGTTATTTGTACTATACATATGCCTAAAAATCGCTTTAATTTTTTTTTGTCTGTCTGTCTGTTTGAGCCGGGTAATCTTCAAAACGGCTGGACCGATTTCAAAAATTTTTCACCAATGAAAAGCTATAATATCAGGGAGTAACCTAGGTTATATTTTATCCTGATATTCCCACGGGAACGGGAACTACGCGGATAAAACGACTAAAACCGAAGCGAGGCGAGGGCGGGTTGCTAGTTTAAGTATAAATCTGTTGCGTCGAGTATAGTGGGTTCGACATCACATTGTTCAACCCGCAAATAGTGTTCTGAGTCTTAGCTTAAATAATGTTGTGAATGCATGTTTGTGAAGTTACATGTAATATCAGGATTTATTTTTATTGGTTCTAAAGAACATAAAAATGTTATGATATGAAATCACGGAACATCAACCAGGAGCTTTAAAATTACTGAACTGAATTATTGTTTAATAATAACGGGGCGTTTAATAATAACGTTGTCCGTGTGGTGACGGAGTAAGAATACAATTCACCACTCCCTATCTTGCCCGTGGATGTCGTATAAGACGACTATGGGATATAGTGTGCACATAACATCTGTGCAAGAGAAGGAAAACTCGAAATGAAACCCTATACCAACATGTCTGACCAGCATGGTATAGTAGGTCAAATTCCCTCCCATTGTGGAGGAGGCCCGAGCCCAACAGTGGGACGTATGTGGGCTGCGATGATGATGATGAATAACGGGGCAAACTCTGTAACAAATTTGAAACTTAATTTGCAAATACAATAAGGTATCTAAAGTTGTGTGAAACATAACTTAAGTACTCAAACCAAATCATGACTGCGCAGCAATACGGTTACAAGTAAGAAGTCAATTCCGTAACAATAAATGAATATTTATTTGTCTCTACAATTTTGATATTACGAAATATAAAGTGTGTAATATAAAAGTATTTATTTAGCTTGATACGTCTATAAGGTCAATAGCTATCTTAAAATATATGCATTGTTTGATTATGAGTATGACCCCCAGTAAAGCGAACAACCACGAATTCCGTGTGGTGACGAAGTAAGAATACAATCCACTACCCGTCTCTTGCCCCTCATCAAAGACGACTGAGGGTATAATATGCAAATAACATCAATGCAAGGACAACTCGAAATACAACCCCACACGACTGATTAGCGTGGTGTAGTACGTCAAATGCTCTCTCAAAACTGAAGAGGCCCACGCCCAACAGTGGGACATATATCAGCTGAGATAGATGATGAAAGCGAACAACAATTTAATTGTTAAACCAGTTCTCTTTGGTCCACAATGATCGGCGTGTGAGCAGTTTATTACTAACTAAAATCTTGGCTTTAAAAGCAATTCTCATAAAAAATACTTTTACTTGAATAATGAGGTCGCCTGTGTGCACGATTCTCGGTACAAAGTACACTTTAATTGCAGTACGTAGCTTAATGAAAGCAGCATCTGACTGCGCAAAAATAATATAAAATGATTAACAGACTAGTAATAAATGGTTACATGTACTTAATAAAATGGAATCGAGATTACGTATGATTAATTTAAAACTAGATTCTTAAATAGATGCATGCTTACGTAAAGTCGTTACGTTATTTAATTAATAATTACTTGTTTCAAAGCTATTACTTAAAATATATGCGATATTTTAAAATGCAAAGCTATGAGGAGAAATTGTGGGTAGGTTAGCGTGTTAGAAATACGCTATTTGTAACTGTTATTAAAGTAAAATAATAGAATAATTTTGCTTTTAATATTAACGGGTTTTGTTTAAAACGTGTATTCGCACTAAAAATATTATATATATAACTGGCACTCTTAAAATTCGAGCACATAACACAAGATAACGAATTTCCTGTTACTGAAATATTAATTAAACATATTTTTATTAAAATATTTATATAGCTTTCCGTGTGGTGACGGAGTAAGAATACAATTCACCACTCCCTCTCTTACCCGTGAATGTCGTATAAGACGACTATGGGATATAATATGCACATAACATCTGTGCAAGAGAGGGAATACTCGAAATTAAACCCTATACCAACATGTCTGACCAGCATGGTATAGTAGGTCAAATTCCCTCCCATTGTGGAGGAGGCCCGAGCCCAACAGTGGGACGTATGTGGGCTGCGATGATGATGATGATGATGATGATTTATATAGCTGCATTTACCATTTATATATTTAATTAAACTTAATTAACTATATTGGTAAGTACACAAAAACTTCAGCAATTTCAATAGGAGTTTTAAGTCTGCAAAAATTACATCATTTCATCGTCATTTCAGCTCATATATGTCCTCCTGTTGGGCTCGAGCCTCCTCCACAATAGGAGGGAAATTGACCTTACCATATCATGCTGGTCAGACCGGTTGGTATAGGGTTTTGTATTGAGTTTTCCTTCTTTTGCATAGATGTTCTATGCGGATCTACCATTAGTCGTCTTTTACGACATCCATGGGCACGATAGGGAGTGATGAATTATATTCTTATTCCGTTACCACACGGAATAAATATAGAATACATATTTTTAGGAAACATTAGGAACTTAATACGTTTAAAAAACAGTAGACGAGAGAAAGTTTTTTAATGAATCGTAATGGCAATAGTAGAGGCTAATATGAGCGAGTTTCTTACACAATAGGATTAATATACTGGAACGTACATAATATAAGAAAGCTGGTAACCCAACTTGTATGACTTAGTCGAGGTGTGCAAGTTACATTTATAAGATCTTGTGTCAATGTCAAGGAACTTTAATACTATTGCGTAGAGGCTATATTAGCGTGTATAACGTTATAATTTATCATGAAGTTGTCTGACTAGTTGTAACTACATATATTCAACTTGGACTTAAATGAAAAATTTGAATACCTGTGGAACGACTTGTAAAAACGTGAATTTTATTAGCTTTTGCGGTCGTATTAGATAAGTATGCCCAAATATATGGAATGATAGTTTAAATGATGCAATATAAGAGTCACATAGTGAAATTTCGATTTATGAAATACTTTCTTATTAATTCATCGAAGTAGTGTTTCTTTCTAGTTTAGTAAAGCTAATGAAATAACTTTAGACTGCACAGATAGCGTAGTGGTTAAGATAGCGACCTACAGCGCACGTGTCGGGGTTTTAAATTCCACTTAGTGTAATCCACAAATTGTTGTTCTGAGTCTGGTTGCATTTTGTGTCCGTTAGTTTATACTTTGTAAAGTCCCCGCAATACAAGGATTTTTTACTTAGTGCAGGGTGTTGTCTTTAAAAGAAATGCACTTATAGGACTGGCATGTAAAATTACAACTTCTAGATTCTTGCGACATTAGTCACCTCGCGTTTTAAGTAACACAATACATCCGAGAAATTGATTTAACAGTTTTGGATTAGGTTTATTCATGTAGTTATTCTTAATGTTGAAATTAGAATAGAATTCATCATCTCTTCCATTCTTCATCACACACGGGAGTGTGTGATGTAAGACGACTTACGGATGAGAACAAGGAGATAACACGGATGTTTGAGAACGGAAAAATAGAAGTCGTCTGACTAATGTCGTATAGAAGGTTATTTACCATTGCGGAGCAGTTCCAATCCCAATAATGGGAAGTAATATGAGTAAAGAAGAGTAGATATTTTATACCACACATATGGCTGAAGTCCAGGATTATTCACTCTCGTTTTACATGCTTTTTTTTGGATGGTCTATGGTCAGTGCACCTGCCATCCGGGATGGTCTGGGGTGGCGCGTGGCCCTATAACCCACCGTAGATCCTCTCCTTCGTCGTTGGGCCGATCACTGGTACCGAGTTCCTTGTCCTCCACAGCCGGTCCATCGCTTTACATGCCGGGGTAACGCCGAAATTAAGAATGTTATAGAGCTCTGTAAGCGTAACTGTTTCAGATATACGATGATATATCCGAAATAGTAACTGAATCCGATATAAAACATTCATAATGAAATCTACTCTTTTTTTTCTGTATGAAAAACGTTCCAACAGGTTTTTCTTTCAACCAGCCGAATCCGACAGCCGCAACTTAAACTTCTAAAAATCCAATATTAGTAACTGAAACTTCGAAACTATAGCATAATCCGAAATAATTTTATATGCGAAACTGGTATAATGTAATTCAAATATCCGTATTTAAATTTGAAACGTCATATTCACAACATACCTAACAAAATTAATAAATAACTTTGTTTATTCGACCCTGTCGCATCTTATTTTGCTTCACTCTCATTAATTTTGCTATTGGCAAGTTCAATTACCAAAAGCTTGAGTGTAAAAGGCACTAGGCTTTTTACACTCAAGCACTAGCTTGTTTTCACTTCGCGTATATACCTACCTATCGGACAGCTTGCGCCTTATAGTCTGTATATTAAAACAATGTCCCAATTCCTAAATAACGGTATTTAAACACTACTTATTACTACCAATCATAGTCTCAATACAATGACCAAGCCGTTGATGCAATTGAATAACTTGGGTCAATTTATTTCATTCAAGCGGTTGGTGACACCTAATGTTTAATATTCTAATCAGTGACTATGTCGCAAGGAGTACTTACGTGATAAGATTATTTTTATAGACAAAGGTCAAAATACTATCGGAAGAATGCCTGCATGACTATAGCCCAGTAAAAGATTAGAACTCTTGCCCGTGGGTGTCGTAAAAGACGACTAAGGGATATCTTGTGCATATAACAAGAATGGAAAAGAAGAAAACTCGAAATAAAACCCTATACCAATCCGCGTGACGAGCGTGCTATAGAAGGTCAATTTCCCTCCCAATGTGGAGGGGGCTTGAGCCCAATAGTGGGACGTATATGAGCTGTGATGATAAAAAGATTAAAAAATAGTGTGGCCGAGTCTGTTACATCACTAATTTCAATAGAATATAGCTCAATTGCAATAATCAGTAATTTTCCGTTACTCCGTGTAAGGATACAATTCACCAATTCCTCTCTTGTTCATGAGTGTCGTATAAAAAGACTAAGGGATATAATATACATATAAGATATGCAAGAGAAGGCAAATTTGAAATAAAACCCTATAAAAACACGTTTGATGAAGGTGTTACAGAGGTCAATTTCTCATTGTGGAGGAGGCTTGAGCTTAACGCCTATGAGTTGAGATGGTGTTAATAAATAATCACTGATTTACCTTAATCTGAATAATTAAATCACTGTTTAATTGGATTTATAGCAATTTTCTTATATCTTTAAAATTTTTATTACAATATCTTTAACTGCACATGCACTACAGAAGTATAAGGACCGAACTCAAGTACCAAGTGTCGTGGGTTATTAATTTCCACAACATAATCAATATTATTGCCATAGAATCTAATAGTTTTGTGAATATAATTGAAAGAGAAGCGTATAAAATACAATATTTTTTCATGTATCTATACTGATATTATAAAGTTGAACAGTTTCTTGAATGTTGTTGAATGCGCAAATCTCTGGCACTGCTGCTGGTTACAATTGAAAAAATATTTTAATGTTAGATAGCAAATTTGTCGAGGAAACTTAAAGGCTATACTAGCTGACTCAACAGACATTTTTCTATTCAAATAAGATGAAATGAATTCTCCTTGAAATCGATAGCAGCGCCACCTACGGGGTCCAATTGAGAATCTACACCATTCTCGAATCCCCTTGAACATACACAAAATATTTCATCAACATCGGTCCAGCCGTTTAGGAGGAGTTCAGTGACATACACACGTACACAAGAAATTTATAAAGATACTAGCTGACCCAACAGACGTTGTTCTGTTCAAATAAGTGCCACCTACCTAGTCCGATTGTGAATCTAAACCATTCTCGAATCCCCTTGAATATGCACAAAAAATTTCATTAACATCGGATCAGCCGTTTAGGAGGAGTTCAGTGACAAACACACGTACAGAAGAAATTTATATATTTTGAGGAAAGGGGTTTGCTGAAAACCAGCCCTGCATAATTTCTATGCAGCACAATGCTGAGCATTCCCCTATTGTCAAAATTAATTAAAAACATGTATTATAATTATTAGTTATTATGTGACAATAAATGCTATTCTATTCTAAAAAAAAAGCGGGGAAAATTTATTCCTTTTAAGAATTTCCGTTGCGTGAGATTCATGTAGCTTACGAGCCATTCTCTCTATATCTCTTTCTCGCCAATAGCTTTTCTAGTTCTAGCTTCCTACGACCCACACTCTTTAAGCCTGAATCTTCTTATAGTTCTGCTACTTTTCTCTTATAGTTGTAGCTTCCAGCGCCCTATAAACTACTCTCTTTAATAATTTCTTAACATTTTGTAAATATGTATGTATGGTTAGTTTCAACTTTAAGGATAAGATAGATAGTTTTATGCTAGATGAATATCAGTATTATGTAATGAACTAAACACACTCGTATAAGTATAATCCATACTAATAAACTCATTTGCAAAAAAAACGGGCGGTTTTGATTTTCATTCATATTTAAAAAGATACAATACCAAAAAGGTTTCAATCGTTTGTACACGTTACTGGCCGGTTTTAAAAATGCTGTGGTATTTAAAAAAGTACGTTCTAAATTCAATTTTTCATTTGATGTTCATTTTTACAGAAAACCCCTTTTTATCCTACATTTTTGGCGCGAAGTTCCAGAAGTTAACATCGACTTTCATAACTTTTATTCAATTTTTATCGATTAATTTCATATCCTTGACTGTCAAAGCTTTATTTAATGCTGTTTGGCTGTATCAAAAATGGTAGATAAAGTGGTAAAAGCTACCAAAATTATCGCGCTGCTTGAAGAGGGTTGCAGCCAATGTTTCGTGGCTAGGAGGCTAAATGTTAGTCGCTCGACAGTCCAAAGGACCTGGCAGCGATATCAGGAGACTGGTTCCGTCGAGAGAAGGCCTGGTTCTGGAAGAAAACCATGTACCCAACCACGGGATGATCGTTTTCTTGTGAGTCGCGCATTGAGAAATCGCAAATCTTCGTATGTGGATCTTAAGAACAATCTCCAAGAAGTAAGAAATGTGCATATTAGTCTATGGACGGTCAGGAGGAGGCTTCTCGCTGCCAATATACGCAGTCACCGCCCGGCCCGCGGCCCCAAATTACTCCGTGAGCACAGAGTTCACAGGCTTAGGTTCGCTAGAAATTGTGAATCATGGACTCAAGACGATTGGAATAGGGTTTTGTTCTCTGATGAAGCCAGGATATCTCTGTTCGGTGAAGATCGACGTCGGCGAGTGCTAAGAAGACAAGGAGAACGCTTTGCAGAGGCATGTTTCGAAGAAATCACACCTTATGGTGGGGGCTCTGTTATGTTTTGGGCAGGAATAAATTCAATGGATCGTACAGAGTTAGTCTTCATTGAAAACGGCTCATTGACTGGGCATCGATACATAACGGAAGTTCTAATTTCTCATGCACAACCCGCATTGGCCGCTCTAGGTGAAGACTCGATTTTTATGGACGACAATGCTCGCGCCCACCGATCCCGCGATGTTAATGGTATGTGCAAGAGGTCGGCATTCGTCGTTTGGATTGGCCAGCTCGAAGTCCCGACCTCAATCCCATAGAGCATGTCTGGGACGTTCTGAAACGGCGTGTGAGATCAGTACACCCGGCTCCGCAGACCATCAGAGAGCTGAAGAATGTGATTACTGCGGAGTGGGAACGTATTCCGCAAGCAAGTATCCGGGATATACTCGCTAGCATGCCCAGACGAATTCAAGCTGTGATTTTAGCTAGAGGGGGTCACACTCGATACTAAACATTTATCTGCTTTTACTTTATTAAAGAAAAACAAACAAAAAAACTTTTTTATTTTTACTTCATGAGCATATGCACTACTAGCGAATATACACTACTAGCGAGGTTTAGCATTATTTCCCATAAATTGTATCTAAATTTTATGAAATACTGATGAAAACGATTATTTTCTTATTAATTTAGCAAATTGTGTGGATAAAACTACCTATAATTATCAAACAAAGAAATATTAACATTTGAAATGGTTCATTGCTTAGGTGCCCGTTTTTTTTGCAAATGAGTGTATTATAAATGCGAAAGTAAGGATGTTTGTTTGTTTGTAACGCTTTCACGCTTAAACCACCGAACCGATTTCAAAAATTCTTTCACCAATGGAAAGCTATAATATCAGGGAGTAACATAGGCTATATTTTATCCCGGTATTCCCACAGGAACGGGAACTACGCGGGTTTAAGCGACTGAAACCGAAGCGAAGCGAGGGTGGGTTGCTAGTAATACATAAAATATTAAGCACGAACTTTTCATATAAAATAGATTATGTTCGTGCTATTGGTAATAACCATTTACTTTCTATATTAAAGTTGTTGCTAGTCATTAATTAGTATAATGGTTATCTTTACCGATGATGTATAATAATTATATATTAAAAATGCTAAAATTTGGGGGCGTTTATCTTTGTTACTTATATACCTTATAGGTAACGGTTTGCAAAACATTTGAGCGAAATTCAGAGTAGAGATGGCTCTAATCTTGGCCGAGTAGCTAGTAATATAAATAAACCTATAATTATTATCAATGGCGATTTAGCGGTCAGCGGCCCACCTTGGCTTCAGTTATGCTATTTAAGCGGCACCATCATAATAGTATCATTACGATTAGCAGTGTTGAGTCTCTAATGGCAAACGTGTAATAAAATGGACTTGGACGATATCAGTGGTACATTTAACCTCAGCTACCATCTACAGTTTGTTTCAGAGAATGTCTGAAATAAAATATATGATACGTAGCTATTGTCTCAACAATTTTTAAACAGGCGTGCTACAATTATTATTGTGTAAAAAGAATAGATATTTATTCAAATGTATAAACAAAATAAGACCTTGTCACCGTAATTGTCTATATGACCTTACTGGATAGCGTAGAAATGTCATAGATAATGAAAACTTAAAATTAAAGCCTTATGCTCTACCGTCTGGTGAACGGAATAAAACACAATCCTCGACCGTCTGGTCCGGTGGTCTACTAAGCCAAATTGCTTCCTATTCATCTCGGCTCAAATACGTCCCACTGCTGGACTCGAGCCTTCTCCACAATAGGAGTGAAATTGACCTTACTATACCATACTGTTCAGAAAGGTTGGTATAGGGTTTTGTGCCGAGTTTTCTTTCTCTTGCATAGATGTTATATGTATATTATATCTCTTAGTCGTCTTTAACGACATTCATGTGCATTTTAAGGAGAGGTGAATTGTATTCTCATTCCGTCACCACACGGTTTTGCTTCGCGTATTTAGGAAACTCGTGTCCAATTCTGTGACGGTCTTAATTATATAAACTGAATACATCCAAAAATTTAAAGCATAATTACGAAATTTTTAGTCCGAACAGAAAGAATACACATAGCAGAAACACCAATAGTGATCAACCGTGACTAAATATCATAGTTTATCACGAATTAGATGATTCCTTTAATGAAATTTCATAATTAAACACAAGACAAACATTTACTTAAAGAATTATGATTGGTGCGATTTTTATATACTTTGTGGGATCTCCAAACGTTTGCATTCGTTAAATATATCTGTAAATTCTGTAATTTTATCATCTGTAATATATCACAGCTTATATACGTCCCACTGCTGGGTTCGAGCCTCCTCTACAATGGGAGGTAAATTGACATATACCACTGGTCAAGCGTGTAAGTATAGGTTTTTATTTCGCGTTCCCATCTTGCATAGATGTTATTTGTATATTATAATCCCTTGGTCGTCTTACGGCACCCACCGGTAAGAAAAGGGATAGTAAATTGTATTCTTACTCAGTACCCACATGAAAAGAATAAGATGTATTTTTAACCGACTTCAAAAAAGGAGGAGGTTTCCCAATTCGACCGTATATATGCTTTTATTATGTTTGTTCGCGGATAACTTCATCGTCTCTGAACCGATTTTGACGATTCTTTTTTGTTGGAAAGGGTATACTTCTAAAATGGTCCCATGAAAATTTTATCGAAATCTGATAAGCTGTTTTTGAAAAATCAACAAAAATCTAAAAATGTATCTACATTGTCTACATTATTGAAGGCGATTTCTTTTTTTGCAATAAATAATTTTAAGTAAATGACTAGTTTGAAATTCGGTTATATTATACTGTTATTATTCTAAATCTCATTCAAATTCTTTTATCAAATACAACATAACTATACACGAAAGAATGCATCAATTTTCTTATATCTACATACTCGTAATATGTAAATAAGTTCAAAGGAATCCACGTGAGTAAATTTTAACTGCGTAGTTGGATTGATTCTTCGTATATCGTGAATGTTGCTTTGCTACAGATACATAGACTTCGGTCTGTTGAACATCTATGATAACAGTTACTTCTACTATTGCGCCGTTCTATGTTGAAGTCGTAATCTTAATAATTACAATTGTATGTTTTTTATTTTCTAAATATTCATCTCATTTTGATGAAGTAATGTATGGATATTATACAAATGCCGTGACGGAGTAAGAATACTATTCACCACCCAGCTCTTGGCCGTGGGTGTCGTAAAAGACGACTAACTGATGTAATATGCAGACAAAATCTGTGCAAAAGAAGGGAAAGTCGTAATGAAACCTTATATCAACCCGTCTGACCAGCATGGTATAATATATCAATTTCCCTTCTATTTTGGAGGAGAATTGTGCCCAACAGTGGGAGATGATGATGATTATATATCGACGCTTGAAAGGCAAACATGACTAAGTGACAAAAATACCTAAAATGAGTTATATATATCATTGGAATCGTCAGATTTTTCTGCGTCTTTTAATCTAAGTTTCAACGCTCTACGACAAGTTTAATGTCGCTTAGATATTGTGTGATTTTTGTATAAACTTGAAACTTTTTCTTACAAACCGCCTAAAAAAAAAGACTGTTTTAAGGATAATGGGTAGTTAGGAAATATTAAGAATTGCACGAATTAACTTCGCCAAATTTTTATGAATTTGCTTTTTCATTTGCTTGCATTTATATAATTTTACTTGTTTTGGAATCTATCTTTAGAATCACTTAGTACATTATACCCATAAAAAATAAATGGAATTTGTATAATTATATATTTTGACTTGAAAACATATTTTGTGACAATATCACTTGTAGATTATAAACTGAAAAAAAAAAATGGAATAATATTGAAACTATCTAAGTTTCTATCTTAAGATTTGCTTGTTTAATATAATATTCATTTTAATCCTTAGATATTTTGACTTCATAATATTTTTTATCGATTATGTCGCATAGATAGTTTTACTCGATTCACTCGGATAATTATGTCCGTAAAGTGATATTTTTTATTATCAATATTTCTTTTTACTAAATTTTCTATAATTTGTTTTAATTTTCAAGCATTTAACACGACAACAAAAATAATTAAATAATATTTAGATAAATTTATCTGATTGTTATGATTCTTTAGATCACTTTACCCTAGTCTAAATGGTGAATTGTGGCCATTTATTTAATTGCACAGACGGCGTAGTGGTTAAGATAGCGACCTACAGCGTCAGTGTCCGGGGTTCGAATCCCACGCGGGACAACACTTTGTGCGATCCACAAATTGTTGTTCCGAGTCTGGATGTAATTTGTGTCCGTTAATTATATGTTTGTAAAGTCCCCTGCAATACGAGGATTATCTCCTTAGTGCAGGCCATATTTTATATTAAAAAAAATTGTGGATCCACAATTTTTTTTGATGTGTACTACTAAAATATCGAATATAAATTAATACCGCAACATGTTATTTTAACGTTCCTGGCAATACTCGAACAAATATTTGTTATATGTGGAATAAAAGCTGTAATAATTACAAGCAAGGTCAACACTCAATTGATATACCATGAGTTACAGTTAGATACACGTGTCATGGAAAATTCTAACGAAATTTAATTCTATTAAACTATGATATTAATTGGTTTTGATGGTAGTCATAAATTTTATAATAATGAAACAGCGGTCATTGCTCGCTAAAATAAACAAAACGTCAAGTAGTGAGTAGTTATATTAGAAACTAGCGACCCGTCCTCGCTTCGCTTTCTGTCCGGTTCAATTCCCGGACCGGGCAAAAATTTATAGGGTTTCTCTGAAAGGAAAAATAGTCCAAGTTACTCCTTACATAGACAGCTGGTAGTAAAATATTATCAAAATCGGTTCGACTCTTTTGGAGATTATCCAGAATAAACAGGCGGACAGACAAAAAATATTTAAACTGGTTTTTAATTTAAGGTATCATGTAGCATGAAAATGCCATTTGCATACCATTTGATATTATAAACATTTTTTTTTTGTGGGTGGGCCGCGGTCGGCGCGCCTCCGCACCACTTCGTCCGGGGCGACAGAGGGGCTTAAGCACGCAACTCCCGCAACCCACCCAAAAACCACGTCGCCTTCGACATTGGGCCAACCACTGGAGCAGCGTTAACTTGTCGTCAGTGGTCGGCCCGACGGAATACCCCTACTATTGGGGTACCCTCCCATCGACCGACGTCGGCCCCCTCGGGGAGGACGTCGGTCTTTCCTCACGCGGTCGGCCTCAGCGGGTGACGGACTAATCCCCGGTCACGTCACACGCGGCCTCGGCTAGGGCGGCATGAGGCGCAGTAAGTTGCGCCTACGCCGCCCCAGTCGCCGGCGGCGGATCTCCTCATCGAGGCTGCGCTCCTCGCGCAGGCGATCCGCCGCCTCCTTCCGCGAGATCACTGTCTCGCAGAAGGCTGCGACCGCGTCCCAATTCCCGACGCTGTCGACCATCGCCCTAGCGATAGCCGGCAGCGTCAGGTCCGTACCGATGATTGCGACGAGTTCACAGCGATGCACTGCCCAAGCCCCGCAGGCCTCGAGCGTATGGTGCGCCGTGTCCTCGTCGCAATCGCAGTGGTGGCAGGACGGTGTACTCTCCCTCCTAACGACCTTGTGCAGGTATTTGGCGAAGCACCCATGCCCCGTCAAAACCTGCACCAGTCGGAAGGAGAGCACCCCGTGCCGCCTTTCCAACCACTGCATCAGCACCGGCCGGAAGGCCTCCACGGTTCGCACCCCGAACCGAGGCCTCTCCAGCCGGACTGCCCAACGGGCAATGACGTCTCGGCGGGCGTCGACGCGCCAGGCGGTGAGATCCCTTAACGAGACCACACCGCCCTCCGCTCGCACCCCCGTCACCCGCCGATATAGTCCGGCGAGCATCTCCGCCTCCAGGTCCCACGGGGGAGTCCCGGCCAATAGGCACGTTGCCTCCGTCGCCACATATTATAAACATAGACCTCAGATTTATTTATATGTAAAGATAACATTTCTTTTTAAAACTTACGACAACCCGGCCAAGAGCAGGCGTGGTGAATTGTATTCTTACTCCGTTACCACACCGAAAAGTACCACATTTATGTCGCTAGAACAAGTCGCATTCAAATTGCGCTACAAATTAAACAAAATTTGAAATTCATTATTTACCACTTAGTTTGAAATTTATGTTATAGGTAAAATGAAGCCATGGTGGTATGGATATATATAAAAATAAATTTTACCATCGAACCGGTATTTTATAAAATTAACAACGATGCCTATAGAAAAAGTTGCATCGTCCTTTGCATGACCTTTTCTTATGCTGTTTTCCTTTATTCAGGGTTAACAATTACCGTCGCTCTTAACTGTCGTGGGCGATAACCGGCAGCTTATCATATTTGTGCACATACGTAATTATTTGTAAAGAATACTGCGTAGTTCGTATTGAAATGATGATAAAATTCTCCGTGTGCGGACATGTTAAAATGCATTGTGTCACCATCACTTATGATAAGAAGAAGCATGCTTGATAAGTTTATTTATTTTTTTTTTATTGCCAACGGTGGCAATCGAGCAAACAGTACACCTGATGGTAAGTGTTGTTGCCGCTCATGGACCCTTACAAGGCCGCTGCTCACCGCGAAGAACGTGAAGGGAGTGCGAATGCGTGCATCGAGGCTCGGTGACACCAAGGGCACAACCAAAATCCTCCACACGCAAACACCCTCAGAAAGTTGAGCTCCCGGCTCTCTCGCTCACCGAACGAAGCGCAGTAACTAATTGCTACTACTCATGCGTCGCTTTTCTGCGAGAGTGTGGTACTACCCCGGACGGACCGGCCCGCGGCTGTAGACAGATAACTGTCGACAGTGTGGTCCTACCACTCTTATACGCTTGTATGCAGAATATTTTTTTACATAGCGATGTTTTCAAAGTAGGGAGTAGGGGTATTTTACGGCTATATGGTCGTTTGTTTAGAAAAGATTCGTCTTGTGAGTTTCTAACTTTTTTTTGTTTGCACTAGGACTGTTAACCTTAGACTGCTGTTACACCTTTACGCGGACTAGTGGTGAGCGCTGAGGGCTCTCAACCCTAAATATTTAAGCAACGGGGCCTAAGGGCACCCCCTATGGGGTACGAACCTCGGCTTGGGGCGTTGCTGAGGGCAATGTGGGAGGTCCCACGTTAGGTTTATTTCTACGCGGCACGGTTTCGCACCTCGACGACGAGGAGGAAACCGTGGTCTTTTCTTTGTTGCGGTTGAGCTTCTAACTCTACATCTAGTTCTAAATATGTATTTAAAAACTCAGAGATCCGTGCGAATACATGGCATCATTATCAGAGGATTTATTACGTATACTATAACTTTGTAATGACATATTTATAATTTTTGATAAACTTATTTTCTTGGAGGTTGTACGCGAAAGATCAAAATGATTCTTTGAAGAAAAATATCTTTTTAATAATTCACTTTTATTCTTAATAACTAATATTAGTCTTCATAATAGCGTGTCAAATATTACAAATTGTTTCACGCATGATTATCGGATTCCATGTAAATTATATATTCCATTAAAAACATACCTTTGAGAAATAATATACAGTAAAACCCGTTTAAGACGATTTCGCAGGGACCCGACCAAAAACGCGTCTTAGGCGGGAAAGGTAAAAAACGTGCTATTATTATTTATTATATATATTCTATTATTATTTTGAATACCTACGTATTGAATTTAACATTTAAAAGTTACCTAAATAAAATGTTGTTTATTTTCTTTATTTAATATACTTACTACTAGATACATTATTAAATATTAAAAAAAAATATTTATAAATATAAAAAAATGTTGTTTATTATTATTACGTTATTTAACGTAATCACTTATTGTAGTTTGACAAAAAGATTTTGAGGCATTAGCAAATACAAGATTTTCAACGTAATTTAATTTTCTCAGTGCGTCTTCGCTTGATTCAAAGAAGTTACATAGCGTCTTAAATCATTAACTACTGATAATGCCTGGGCGTGTGATCAAATCGGAGTTGACTCAGCTTCTTGGTCATTATCACTTAGGGTCGCTCGACAGTCGTCACTTCGTCAGTCGCTGGCCGCTGCCGCAAGGAGTAATATGTGTATTTGAGTGGCACGTGTTGGGGTATTAAACGGGATGACGATCGTATTAAGCGTTAAGAAATGTATGAAAACACTAGCAACCCGCCCTCGCTTCGGTTGCACTTGCCTTACCCGCGTAGTGCCCGATCCCGTGGGAATACCGGGATAAAATATAGTCTATGTTACTCCCTGACATTATAGCTTACCATTGGTGAAAGAATTTTTGAAATCGGTTCGGTGGTTTGAGCGTGAAAGCGTAACAAACAAACTAATAAACAAACAAACTTTCGCATTTATACTTAATATTAGTAAGGATGTGTCAAGTTGCTGGGACTGACGCAAAATGGCGTATTATGCGGGAAATCGTATTAAACGGGTTCTACTGTACATGCATAGATGTGGCCCAATATCTATGATCTTAGCTAGTTATGGATTTAGGTTTATTTAGTTTTAAATTATTAATAGTCAAACAAACTACCAATTTCTGAGGCACCAGCATATATTAATGTTTCGATTACTGTATTTACTGAAGTTTTGAGTCATTACAAGAAAAAATTCATTCACATCCGCAAAGCTGTTTTGTGTGAATGAGTAACAACGATACGAACTTTCACAATTATAATGTTAAAAGGATATTTATATTTTGTTCCTGAAATGGCACGTAGGCGAAGAACGTCTAATCAGTTGGAACGTGAATGGTTTTAAAATTATCTAACTGTAATTATCTTCGTCTTTTATCAACTTCTATAATTCACGTGTATTTTTATTTTAAAGTATTAGACACGTGTATTTGATACCTGACAATCTTTAGTTCAAGATATGAATTAAACAATAGATTGTCTAATAAGACACTCAATTGTTTAATTTTCTGCTTATGAATTCTTATTCCTACGTCCCACTGTTAGGCACGGTCGTCTCCAGTGGAAATGATATTGCTCTACACTAACGTATTAGTTAAATGAATTGCATAGGTCTTGATTCAGTTCTGTTGCCATAACGCTAACTGTAATGAAGGTTTCATTGGTCATTGTCTTACGACTCTTGTGAGAGGTAAAGGAGTGGTGACACATTTAATTCTTAATCCGTAACTACACAGACTGTGACTGTGTTATTTTTATTTAATTGTATATTGTTTTGCTTTTATTTTCTCCAGTCATCAAGTGCAAACCTCACCGAATATTTACATGTATATAATATGCAAATATCTAATGAGGCATGCACTATAATGGAAGAAGAGTTGGGTTTTATATCGACTTATCTTTCTCTTATATAGATTTTATCTGCTTACATTTCTTAGTCGTCTGTTACGGCAACCGCCTAAAATAAATGGTTTGTGAATATTATTATTATTCTGCCACCAAACGGAAATTTTACACAATTCATTTTAAATTGCTTTTCCCCCTTCCTCTTATTGATATCTCTAGAAATTTCTGTATTCAATCTATTATACTTACACAAAATTCAGTTTAGCCTCGTATTTCTTACCAAAGAAATACAATATCACCTTTCACTTATATCAAGCTAGAAGGTAACCAAAAATAAACAGTATCGTATTTTCGCTTTAATTGATACCTACTTGTGATGCATTTTACAGTATTGGTTTACTTAGAAATTGACACTATATTTAAATTTATAGTGTAACCAAATCAATTTTTTTTTCCTGTGGTGACGGAGTAAGAATACGATTCACTACTCCTTATCTTGCCCGTGAGCATGGCAAAGGACGACTAAGGAATATTATATATATATATATATAGCATCTAGGCAAGAAAGGAAAAGTGAATAAAATATACCAATCCTTTTGACGGGAACGTGTAGCAGGTCAATTTCCTCCCTGTTGTATAGCAGACTCGAACTCAACAGTGGGCCCGTAGATGAGCTTAGATGATTTAATATAATGAATTTGTATTGAAATAAAAAAATATTAAAGATATCATCATTAACTCTGTGTCACACTCACACTATTCGTCGAGTCTCTGTAGGAGGGAAATTGCCTACTACACCATGCTGGTAAGAAAAGTTGGTATAGTTTTTTTATATCGAGTTGTTTTCAATCTTACATATGTCATATGCATATTACAGTCCTATTTTACGACATCCACGGGCAAGACATTGATTGCTAGCTTCTGCTCGCGACTTCGTCCGCGTGATATTGATACTTTGGGCTAACGCTAGCTTTGAACTAAGACTTTTTTTTTATATTTTCACCTACGTACAGGTGAAAATATTTTTTAATAATACGACTCTCAAAAGGAAAAGAAAACAATTTTGAAACATTCTTCATTGGTGCTCCGCTCCTGTTGGTCCTGCGTGATGATATATAGCCTATAGACTTCCTCGATAAATGGGCTATCTAACACTAAAAGAATTTTTCAAATCGGACCAGTAGTTCCTGAGATTAGCGCGTTCAAACAAACAAACTCTTGAGTTTTATATATTACTAGCAACCCGCCCTCGCTTCGCTTCGGTTAGAGGTTATAGTCGTTTTACCCACTTAGTGCCCGTTCCCGTGGGAATACCGGGATAAAATATAGCCTAGTTTACGCCCTGATATTATAGCTTTCCATTGGTGAAAGAATTTTTGAAATCGGTCTAGCCGTTTTGAAGAGTACCCGGAACAAACAGGCAGACAAACAAAAATTTTTTAATTGCTATTTTAGGCATAGGTGTCGTGCAAATAACCGTGTGAGCATGAAAAAAGCCTATTATTTTGACATTACAAACAGACACTCCAATTTTATTTATTGGTATAGACTAGCAGGCCCGGCCACGCGTTGCTGTGGCTTATGTTTTTGTTATATTACATTTTATTAAACTATTTAAGTGGAATTGTAGGAGAACATCTGTTATGGAGGTCGTTATATATTTTTACAAATGGCAGCTACATATCTAAAAAAGCAAGTTAAAATCGTATATGATACGTTTGTAGGTTTGACATAGCAGCGCCATCTATTAATTAATTACTCTATCCAGTCAACAGATATCGCCATCTGTTAAAATCGTTTGGAGTTAACAGATAATTGTGAATGTCAAATAATAGACAAATAATTTGCAATAAAATAATATTGCGACTATAAATTAAGATATAAGCTTTCCTATCTTTTAAGTTGGATCAAACTGCACACGGTGTACAAATTTGATTAAAATCGGTTAAGTTAAGAGTCCATCGCGGACAAACAACGTGACACGTAATTTATATATATTAAGATATTATATTGATTATTGATTTGTATTCTTACGCCGTCAAGACTCCTCCGACGTCTACTTCTAGAAAATATGACAGTTCAGCAGTGAGGTATTATGTATAAACTTTTATTAATTGTCTCAACTACCGATTTTGTTTTACCCCAATTGGTTATACGCATTTAATATCATAGAAATCAGAACAGTATTGCGTAATCAGAACTCTGAATTAATTTCAACACAGTTAAACCAATGCACATCTCTGTTATCTAAATATAGCTGATAGTTTCGAGTCCCATCGGCGGTCACGATTTTGAAAGCCGTTTGGCAGCATAGCCATATTACCGAAACGATTATGATTGGCAGTTTCGATTTGCAGTTTGCACACTCACCGCTTTTAAGCCTTTTACTAGTAACGTGAGGACAATGCTCAAATGTACATGGAATTTTGTTCATGAAATGTTACAATTTTTATTAAAAATATACATACTCCCATAGTAATTTATCTTCACAATTAATTTCATCATAATTTTCATTATCTCAACCCGTATAAGTTTCATTATTGGGCTGGGGCCTTCTCCACAATGGAAGAGAATATTCATCATCATCATCGCAGCACACATACGTCCCACTGTTGGGCTCGGGCCTCTTCCATAATGGGAGGGAGTTCGATATGGTATAGTCGAACATATTTGTATAGGGTTTCATTTCGAGTTTTCCTTCTCTTGCACAGATCTTATGTGCATATTATAAGGAATCTTTTACGACATTAGCAGGGGGACAGAAAGGAGGGGGGTGGGGGGTTGTGGTAAACTCTTATTTTTTCCTCACCACACAGAATTTAACTTACTGACCTAAATAGATAAACTTCCTGCCCAGTACTGTGTCTTCGTTACCCAAATGACACAAGTTAATGAGAAATACGCAAATAATTGTTCGAGTTTGGTGTATGTTTAGTCTTCCCCGACGTTCATTTCCGAGTACCTAATATCTTAATCTTAATGCCTGGCATAAGTCCCGAAAGGAGCTAGCAGAGGTAATACACTTAGATCTCATATATGCAGAACATCCTTTCACAACGGCTGTATAACCAAAAGAGAAATTATAATTTAACGAGTGACTGTGACCTTTCCAAGAATGCAAGAACTTATTTAATAAAGTCGATACCGTCACACGGCATCTTTGAAAGTCACCGAGCAAAACCTTGAAAGTTACAGAAGTAGCGGAAGCGAAAGCCTCATAAAAACTCGTCATCAATTCCATTATAACATTGCTCGAAAAATACCATTAAATCTTCAACACGAGGAGGGTCGCAAAGTCACAAGAAATACGATGACGAATAATATTATAGTAGGTATTATTAGGCACTACTAATCATTACAATATTAAACAAATATGTAAAATTATAACCTTACAATTATAAATATAGGTGTAGTGTAAAAACCTGAGTAGATATGTGTTGTTTAAATAAACGTTAAACAACGTACGAAGTCATAGTAAGCTCATTTTTAATAATTATAATAATTAACTAAGATATTAGTGGGTAATATCTTAAATCTACAATAGGTTCATGCAACTTTTTCTTTTCTCATCTACTAAGTTTGTTGTTTTGACATGCCCGACCCTTTCGTCTACGATTCGAGTAATTCACATGGCTAACAGTGACTTTGTCTAGTTTCAAATTTGATAGGGACTGTTGACAAGTAACCGCTTTAGTCTTTTTTTTTTTGGGGTGGGATACGGTCAGCGCACCCGTCGCCCGGCTCCGTCCGGGGCGACAGAGGGGCGGCACGCACAGCCCCGTGACCCACCCGTGACACGTCGCCTTCGTCGTTGGGCCGACCACCGGTGCAGGGTGACTTGTCGTCTGTGGTCGGCCCGACGGAGTACCCCTTGAGGAGTACCCTCTCCTCGACCGACGTCCCCCCCCCCTCGGGGAGGACGTCAGTCTTCGTCGCGCGGTCGGCCTCTCGGCGGGTGACGGACTAACTCTCCGGACCAGTCACCCGTGGCCTCGGTTAAGGCGCCATCAGGCGCAAGTAGCGATTACTTATATATACTTTATTATAGTTATTATAGTTATACTATACGTAGCCTGCACCGCCCCAGTCGCCGTCGGCGGTTCGCGTCGTCAAGGAGGCGTTCCTCGCGCGCGCGCGCGCGCTCCGCCATCTCCTTCCGCGATACTACTGCCTCGCAAAGGGTTTAATCCATCCGGTTGGAAAAACGTGCTTATATTATTGAACTTGCAACAATGTTATCTGCTTTTTCCAGTTTTTCTATTCGAATTCTTTTAATGGTAGAACCAGGCCACGGTCAACGTCGTCACCATTTCGGGGCAGTAGGAAATGGACGTCCGAGTAGTAGCAATTTACTACTGCGATTGGCGCTATTTATAACCTAAAAATAGTAATTATGCTTTGCAGATAAGAAATTGTCAATGGCAGGAAGTCGAGCTACACCCGATATGCGGTAATTAGCGTATGCCTTAGTACGTAGCTAAACGCGAACATAATCCTTATTATATATTTCAGATATTTTGTAACTTTATTAACAGTAATTATCTGTCCGGTTACCGGAATAATAATACAACGTCTAACAACTTCTTGCTTAACCATATCGTAAGGATTAACTAAGGGACGTTGGCGTATAATATTACAAGAAAACTTTGCGATAAGAAGGATAATACTATACAAAACCCTTTGCGAACTTGTCTCGCAACGTGTTATATAGTTTATAGTGTTATAACAATATGTCAAAATTTAAATTAAATTTAACTTAAAATGAGTATTCATAATTTTAAGTTATCTAATCTAAAGAACAGTAACGCGGGTAGTTTGATTGCTGGCTACCAGTCTACCAAACAGTTTAATAAATAATTACATGTTTTGGCAATGCCTTATCTCTAATAGACCTTCTTTATCTCAAGGTAAAGACATTTGCAAGTATATTATAATACCACAATATCTACCACATAACTAATTTCCGCCACATTATTTTTGTATACTCTTATAAAAACATTACATTATATCTGATAACTCAACTAATCTTTGATAAAGTTGCTTCGTATATGTTACAAATAGCAAGTGATTATATATTGTATTTGTTAAACGTATGTCAGGTAGAAGTTTGGAACAACTATTGCAAAACTAGTTAGTAGAACTTTGACGACTACAGCAAAACTAAATCTATTCTTGAACTTCTACATTAAACGGGACGCGTAAGCAATAAAATTGTTTGTTCAATTGTTAACAATAAGTGTGACATGAAAATGTTGCACTTCTATGTGTTTTAATAAAGACCTTGCCAATAGTGTTTTGATTAGCTAAATGTGAACGCGAGAATAGTTGAAATACAAAAATATTTTCTAAAGAAAACTGTGATACTGTTTTCGCTTATAGTTCGAGAGATCTTTGGATTCTTTCTTTCGTTGCTGTCAACATACTATTGGCTACGGAATTCTCACTCTACTTCTTACACATCATTATCCTATTTTGCCAATTATTTGGGGTTGACGTAATATACTACTGTCTAAGAAAAGTGACGTTAGTACAGTAATTATGACTCGCAACTTAGTCTAGTCGGGTTAGCTCAAAAATAAGGCTAACCTGGAATTAATTATAGTCAGAATTTTTTTTGCGGCAATGTTTAGGGGAGGTCATAAATAGTTTAAAACCAAAAACTCGACCAAATCCGACCGGTGCGTTAGCCGCCATATTGATTTGAAGGTCAAACCTTTTTTTAGCTATACCTCCTTTATTTTTTATTTTTTTACAAAAATTATACGTACCAAAGTTATTGCAAATTTGATTCTCTACAACTTTAGTCCTCTTAATTTTCATCGTACAATCAATATTTACGGAAATAACTGCAAATAATTGCAAAAATGTGGTCAATGTATAATTCGCCTGTCTCGATTATTATCGAATTTAGCAAAACAAATTATAGAATCAAAGTTGTAGATCATTAAATTGCCTACAACTTTTGATTCTTATGATTTTTTCCATAAATTAATATTTAAGTTTTTACGTCTATGGTAAATCTACCGGAATCCAAGCGACCAGGTAGCCTGGCCTTACCCGCAGACAGGCTGACCACTTGGCGTCGCCATCACGCGGGGAGGGACTGTACCCGAAAGGGTAACCCGCCGGTCTGGCCACGGCTGTGGTGGATATCTGTTCGCAATACTGAAGAACTTACCTATGTCGACAACAGAGGGAGTATTACATAAGTATTTACAAATACTCCACATTTCTAGTATTATGAATGTTTATGACATGATAAAGACGATTTCGCTTGAACAAAATGGTCAATACTTTACAGTTGTTTGCCCTTTTAAACGTATAAAATGTTCTAAACGTATTTATTATTTCTTTAATAGTTATGAAGCCGTAACTGTATTTGCAGTAGAATGAACCAGCAAATATATAAAATACACTCAAGGAATATATTGAAGCATTAAAACATCAAGAATAACCTATTACCGTCATAGTCTTTAAAAATAATCCTATATTACTACACGAGCATCCTTAAATAGCAATTATCTAACAACCGATACGTTTTCCTCGTTTTTTGCCTTTTCATCGTGTAGGTAATATGTAGGTTGCTTGATAATACCTACATATATTATTATAGTTCACTTTCTATTATAATAGGTTACGTATGAATTAAATAGTAAAAGTATTATCCGAACATATCTTTTAATAATAGAATACTTAAATTACTACATAGCTATATAAGCTAATATCCGCATGGTGGCCCCTTTCTTGACCGTGGTTATCGTAAAAGACGACTAAGAGATATAATATGCATTTAACATCTATGCATAAGAAGGAAAATTCGAAATAAAACCGTATACCAACACGTCTGACTAGCGACCACGCTATACTATACCAATAGTAGGTAATTTCTCTCCTATTGTGGAGGAGGCCCGAGCCCAATAGTGAGGCGTATATGGGATGTGATGATGATGATGATTTAAGATTAATGGTTTAAGTGAAGATCTCCGATATCGAGGCAGAGTTATCACTCAAGGCAGTGCATGGAGCATGGAGTCACTAGCTTGAATTAGCACTTCGATAATAAAAGGCGTCATTGTTAAAATATAAAATAACGTCAACCCAATCGAAACTTTTGGTTAGGGTTTATCCCTGACGTTATCATTAACGTTTATTAACTTCAAGTATATTTTAGAAATATAAATTATCTTACATTATTTGTTGTTTTTATGAAAGATTTTATTTTTTTACAATCTGTTGGTTACCAAATTTTCTTATTACGTAAACAACATTATGTAAATAATAAACGGCAAAATCAACGTAACATAAACTCATTTGCAAAAAAAACGGGCGGTTTTGATTTTCATTCATATTTAAAAAGATACAATACCAAAAAGGTTTCAATCGTTTGTACACGTTACTGGTCGGTTTTAAAAATGCTGTGGTATTTAAAAAAGTACGTTCTAAATTAAATTTTTCATTTGATGTTCATTTTTACAGAAAACCCCTTTTTATCCTACATTTTTGGCGCGAAGTTCCAGAAGTTAACATCGACTTTCATAACTTTTATTCAATTTTTATCGATTAATTTCATATCCTTGACTGTCAAAGCTTTATTTAATGCTGTTTGGCTGTATCAAAAATGGTAGATAAAGTGGTAAAAGCTACCAAAATTATCGCGCTGCTTGAAGAGGGTTGCAGCCAATGTTTCGTGGCTAGGAGGCTAAATGTTAGTCGCTCGACAGTCCAAAGGACCTGGCAGCGATATCAGGAGACTGGTTCCGTCGAGAGAAGGCCTGGTTCTGGAAGAAAACCATGTACCCAACCACGGGATGATCGTTTTCTTGTGAGTCGTGCATTGAGAAATCGCAAATCTTCGTATGTGGATCTTAAGAACAACCTCCAAGAAGTAAGAAATGTGCATATTAGTCTATGGACGGTCAGGAGGAGGCTTCTCGCTGCCAATATACGCAGTCACCGCCCGGCCCGCGGCCCCAAATTACTCCGTGAGCACAGAGTTCACAGGCTTAGGTTCGCTAGAAATTGTGAATCATGGACTCAAGACGATTGGAATAGGGTTTTGTTCTCTGATGAAGCCAGGATATCTCTGTTCGGTGAAGATCGACGTCGGCGAGTGCTAAGAAGACAAGGAGAACGCTTTGCAGAGGCATGTTTCGAAGAAATCACACCTTATGGTGGGGGCTCTGTTATGTTTTGGGCAGGAATAAATTCAATGGATCGTACAGAGTTAGTCTTCATTGAAAACGGCTCACTGACTGGGCATCGATACATAACGGAAGTTCTAATTTCTCATGCACAACCCGCATTGGCCGCTCTAGGTGAAGACTCGATTTTTATGGACGACAATGCTCGCGCCCACCGATCCCGCGATGTTAATGCGTATGTGCAAGAGGTCGGCATTCGTCGTTTGGATTGGCCAGCTCGAAGTCTCGACCTCAATCCCATAGAGCATGTCTGGGACGTTCTGAAACGGCGTGTGAGATCAGTACACCCAGCTCCGCAGACCATCACAGAGCTGAAGAATGTGATTACTGCGGAGTGGGAACGTATTCCGCAAGCAAGTATCCGGGATATACTCGCTAGCATGCCCAGACGAATTCAAGCTGTGATTTTAGCTAGAGGGGGTCACACTCGATACTAAACATTTATCTGCTTTTACTTTATTAAAGAAAAACAAACAAAAAAACTTTTTTATTTTTACTTCATGAGCATATGCACTACTAGCGAATATACACTACTAGCGAGGTTTAGCATTATTTCCCATAAATTGTATCTAAATTTTATGAAATACTGATGAAAACGATTATTTTCTTATTAATTTAGCAAATTGTGTGGATAAAACTACCTATAATTATCAAACAAAGAAATATTAACATTTGAAATGGTTCATTGCTTAGGTGCCCGTTTTTTTTGCAAATGAGTGTATTATAAAGTTATATAAATTATTACATACTACGTAGATATTTATCACGACTGATATTTGCAGTGACTTGGAACAAGAGTTATCACCGTGTGTAATACAGAATTCCTGCGATGAAGAGGTCAGTCCATCACCTGTGGGCTTGGAGCCGACCAGTCCCGGCAACGTCCAAGACGTCGTCATCCAGGACTCGAATGACACGTCCAACAGTTCGATTGATGCCAATGATACCTTTGATAGATTGAATTTTGAGCAGCACGTTGTCCCCGGTTTCATTAATGAAAGTACATTCCAAAGCCCTGGTAAGTTCAAATTTCACAACGATATTTATAATTTCATATAAGGCTGTATATTGTAATTTGACCTTTATTTTTACGGCACTCTTTTTTTATTGAAATATAATGATTTGTTTATCTTTATCGTAACGTTCACAATTCTAATCCAATAAATAATTTATGAGACAGTAGTCGCTGTAACCAGTAATTGAATATTCTACTTACTATGAAAAATTGGCCTTCGTTTAGTCTTAAAATGATTTTTGTTATCGGAATTATGTATTTCATTCTAAATAAACAGAATTGATACGCTAAATTATGAAATAAATACAGAAATTTTCTTTCTTAGGCAAAATTAGTCGAAAACGACGACTCTCCCAAACCCCACAAGTTGCGGTCACACCTAAGATCCAGAAGTCAACCGTGAAACTACCTGTAGCCACTACGACCGCACCGAAACCACATCTCGTGGTGAAAGCCCAACCACAGAAACCAGTTAAAGTCGCTAACATTCAAGTTCTAAGCCCACAAACAAAAGTTTATTCCAAGCCGGTTGAAAGTGTTGCTCCCCAAAGAAGAGTTATTCGGGTAGCTCCCATGGCTGGGAATCCTCGATCCATACTTTTGCCAGTAACAATAAAAGACATGAAAGATCTCAAATCCATTAAGATTATCAACGCTGCAGATCTAAAGAATGCTTCCAATCTAAAACTGGCGGCCGCTAACCTTTTGTCGCAGACTAAACTTCAAGATTTTAAATTGGACTCCCGAAGTGATTACGATTACGACCACAACAATCATTGCGGTGAGATATTTATAGTTTTAAGCCTTTATTTCTAAAACCTTAGCAGAGTAACGTATCCACATTCTACCATGTAATTTTCACATATACATAATAGGAGGTGATATTTAGACTTTCGATATTACTGTCCCCAACAAAAATATTAGAAAAAATCGAAGCAAATTTCAGAAAAATCCCAAGAACACTACCCAATCGGACTCAAACATAGTAACCTCGCTATTGAATGCTTATGGGCCCCGACATTCTCCTCGCCGAAATTAATTTGTTTATTTATGAAATCATCTTTACATTGGTGGCAATTGTATCAATTTATCAACATTGATCTATCCAACCGGTTTGGTCAATGAACTATCTATGATTTTTTATAAAATACTCAAGAGATTTTGTCGTTTGTTTTTATTTAAAAATGCCGCTGAATATGCGCTCTGCGCCTAAGTGTTTTAATTAGCGAGATAACATGCTAAACATCGTAAATGCGATTCTCACGTAGCATGATAGATTGTGTCCTTTAATTATACATTTGTCAAATCTTCTGTGATATAAGCATTCTTCGTTAATTCTTTAGTGCAATGTTGTCTTGGAAAAAAAGGGCTCGATAACGTTCCACCTAGTCAAGCGACAAGGCGGTCATAGATAGCAAAGCATATTAACGTTGAATGTAGATTTTAAATTATCACATAGGGATACGATTTGCAATATTTAGCCACATGATTAATTCTCATGGGAATGCAAACGATAGTGACCCAGTGTTTTCAGAACCAAGAAATGTTCTTTTTCTCCTTGCGTTCCTGGAAAGGAAAAGAACAAAGAACTTCAAATGGAAATTTGAAGTTTACGACACACTCAACAACCCCGAGAAAGTGTTTGGTTTCCTTCTTTATTCCAAAATAATAATTAATAGTTCGATATGAAAAATGAATCGCTAGATTCATTACATCAATTATACAGTGCTAACTTCATTTTTGTATTTAGATGACTCAGGAAGCGAACGTAGCGACGATGAGGATTATAAAGAACCCGCTACTGATGGAAAGAACGGGTATCCTCGTTTGGTCCTAACAGCTGAAGAACGAAGACTTTTGGCTAAAGAAGGAATCACATTACCAACAAGTTATCCTTTAACAAAACATGAAGAGAGAGAACTTAAAAGAATCAGACGCAAAATCAGAAATAAAATCTCGGCCCAGGACTCCCGTAAAAGAAAGAAGGAATATGTTGACGGGCTTGAAGATAGGTAAGTGTAACTGGTTAATAATGTTGATCTTATCTATTTATAAGGCGATTAAGGAATCGCCTTTTACAGCCCAGTGACATCATCATCATCTCAGTCTATACACGTCCCACTGTTGGGCTCAGGCCTCCTCCAATATGAGAGGGAAATTGACCTACTATACCACGCTGGTCAGACGTGTTAGTATAGATAGGGCTTTGTTTCGAGTTTTCCTTTTCTTGCATAGATATAATATGCATATTATTTCCTTTAGTCGTCTTTTACGATACCCACGGGCAAGAGAGGGATGGTGAATTGTATTGTTACTCCGTCACCACATGGATATAAATGAAGAAGATAATGCTAAAATCTAGAATTGCCAAAACTCATTAAAATGTCAAATTTGATCCCTAGAAGCCTTTTGTTATTTGCTTAATAGTTCAGTGATCTAATCATAGTCAATGAACTTTTTATTTTGTGAGCACAACCTTCCAAATATCGCGAGTCAATAAACTTTACTATTTATTTGCATATTTCGTACGTTTTGGAATGCGAGTCATTCATGTTTTATCTCTTATACACAATCACGCGTAAGTCGTAGAAATAGATTTTGGTGAAAATTGGCACATGGAAAAATCATTTTATCCCGGTAATAATAGGTCAACTCTGTTACCACAAATTTCCATTACCATTCCATTCTAAAATAAATAAATAAATAAAATCTATGGGTGAAATGTCGTCGTGGCCACATTTTCTTCACAACTGTGAGACATAGTGCACAAGTATTTGAGTAGACATAGAGGCAGAGAGTCATTGCCTTAATCTCTCCTTGTTCTTATCCAATGAGTCGACCATTAAAATATGATCGGAGAAATATCAGGCAAAAGATTGATTGATGGCTTTACGGAAACATATTGATACTTTATGAATAATTTTTAATACGCCGATTTTCTATTTTGTATAGGGAGTAAAGATTTTGTACTTTTTACGATTAGATCTTTCAAACTTCAAATAGATTATAGATTTCACGGAACAGGAATAAATATTTTTTTTGCATGGTAAAGTTTTCGAATTTATCGATTCTATTATTGTTTCACTTATGTAGGATGCTGAACTGCCATGCTCTGAAATGTATAACGAAGGCAAAGCCACAGAAATATGTCTCGCAGACTATCATGTACGTCTAAAATGAGTCCATTTTGCTCGTTAAATACTTTAAGTCCTTCCGTAAGCATGGATAGGAAATGAAGATGTCAACCTTCGGGTCGAGACGAAGTAAACATATTTCATGTGGCATTAACCTATTTCAAATATTAATAGTTAATAATCTTCAAAATCGTCTTAAGCTTGGGTGCCTTGATTAACGCTGAAATACACGTGGTTTCTGACGCAATATAGCTGGCTCTTTATTTAAATCTAGGCCGTCAAAAATGTAAATGCAATCATTTTTATACTGTTGCATAACTACATAAACTAGATTAAGTAAGTTATTTGTCATTCTGTACATTGATTAATCATCGTTAGATATCTATTTTCTAGAACAATGCCCGTTTTCATCAGCGTCCTTTAAAGTTTAGATATACCTAAGGCGATATGAATGACACATAACATTGATGTGATGTATTATTAGAACAGAAGGAAACCTCGAAATAAGACTATGCCAATCCGTCTGACTACCGTGGTGTAGTAGGTCAATTTCCCGTCTATTGTGGAAGAGGGTCGCCCTCAGCATTTAGACGTATATTAGCCTAGATTTGTGTCTTATTTATATTACTTTAGGTGTTACCTATACTGTATGAAACGTTGTGGAAAAGGGGCATTATTATATCTTCGTATCAATCATTCTAGAAAATGCTCAAATAATTTATTAATAAATAAAACATATTAGTAAAATCAGGATAGCAAACGATCGTTTGTCTTCTGTTTGCAAAATGGGACATTTTTGTAAGGTGGGACATTAGTAATTTACGTTTTATGGGCAGACCTTCAATTGAAGTTGATGAAGTTGTTGAAGTTAATTATCAATTCGATATGTAGAGTGTATCATAGCTTCATCTCAACCCATACACGTCCCACTTTTGGGCTCGGGCCTCCTCCACTTTTTGAGCCTACTAGGTCAATTTCCCTAAAAACTTTTAACTGTATTATTTAGTAGGTATTACGTTGAAACATAATTATGAATAATAATATCTAAATTTCCTTATCGTGTTGTTATTTTGTTGACTTTAAATAACACGAATACAAATTCCCAAAGCTTTGGTTACATAATTGTAACTGATAAAGTTACTAAATCCCCTTCACAAACTCCTACCAATCTTCTACTGTCGGACAAACTTTAATTGCTTCGTTGTCGTTTCAGAGTGAAACAATGTACAGCGGAAAATCAGACGTTAATAAGGCGGATAAAGATTCTGCAATCACAGAACCAATCACTGACGGCACAACTGAAGAGATTACAGGTAAATAAATAATGAGGATTTCATCAAGTTCCTAGCCGTTTTGTATACCGGGTAAACTTATGAAAGAAGGAAACGCTTTTGAGGCTAACAATCAAAGACACGTCAAAAAAAACGCCCGTTACACCCGCTCGTTCAGTAGAACATACACAACATTGCGGTAGGTTTTATGACGCTTACATTAGGGATGGCGATCCGAGATCGATTAATCGAGAAATCGATTTTTCAGTTCCACAAAAATCGATTTTATAAATCGATACGAAGCACTGAACGATTTTTTTTAGTTTTGAAAAAAAATCTAAATTATTTTTATTGACCTATACTAGTGCTTAGTATCGAATGTTAGTGTTTTATACTACATTATAAGATAATAGCACTTTCAGATTTCCTTTAAAAAAATAAGCTCATCACAATCCTGCCAGGAGAAAAGTAC
Source organism: Lymantria dispar (assembly GCA_032191425.1). NCBI lineage: Eukaryota > Metazoa > Arthropoda > Insecta > Lepidoptera > Erebidae > Lymantria > Lymantria dispar. The sequence goes on along the minus strand of CM063452.1, from coordinate 19,259,206 downwards.
TCAATACCCTAAAAAACTATTCTTCGATACTAGTGCTCCGTATCCAATGTTCGTTTGAAGAGTATCGATTCATACCTCTATTATCATCACTCTCAGATTGCCTAAAAAAATTGGAAGAAAATTTGAAACAGATCGATTAATCGGCAATAGATCCTTTAGACCTCGATTTTTTTGTGAATCGATTCTAAAGACGACGATTCAAATCGATTCAAGAATCGATCTTTTTCAGAAAGAATGCCCATTCCTAGCTTACATCCGACGGCTCTGCGATTTTTTACTAAGTCTTCACTTGATGGAAGGCCGTCCTAATTTGTCCGTCTCCTGGTAGCCATGTCTCTATATTCTGGCAATAAAATAAGTATATGTATAATAATAGAGCTGTAACAGGCTTTTTTATTATCGTCTAAAAGAGATTACAATAGATAAGGCTTCACGATTCTTTACCTTTAAGTCGATGAACTAAGAAACAAATAGAACAGACAGAATTGACAGTCTAGTTATTACGTTGATGATAAATACGTAAATGACGCAATTCTATTGTCCATTCTTCTTCAGGTGTAGATCAACCCGTGACGGAGAGCGAACATTATCATCATCATCGCAGACCACATACGTCCCACTGTTGGGCTCGGGCCTCCTTCACAATGGGAGGGAATTTGACCTACTATACCGTCAGACATGTTGGTATAAGGTTTCATTTCGAGTTTTCCTTCTCTTGCACAGATGTTATGTGCATATTATATCCCTTAGTCGTCTTTTACGACATTCACGGGTAAGAAAGGGAGTGGTGAATTGTATTCTTAATCCGTCACCACACGGAACTGACATTATCACAGATGTCAAATGCCCAATTGAAGCCATACTTACCCCTAGTTTTCTTTCATTAAAAGTGAAATACTTTCTCTTCTCTTTTTCATAACGATGTGCTTCGAATCCAACTTATACCTATACAGATAATTAAAATTGAATATAATAAATAAAAAGTTTGTAATGTCAAAATAGTAGCTTTTTTCATGCTCACACCATTATTTGCACGATGCCTTTGCTTAAAAACCAATTTAAAGATTTTTGTCTGTCTATTTGTTCCGGGTAATCTTCAAAACGACTGGATTGATTTTGATAATATTTTATTACCATTCAGCTATTTATTTAAGGAGTAGTTTAGGCTGTCTTTTCTCTCAGAAAGTCCTACAATAATTTGCCCGGACCGGGATTCATGGAATTTAATATCGGAGATATTATTCTGTGATATAACCAGTATTATATTCAATATTGAAAACGTTATATTGGGATTTGAAGAGTATTGTAAAATTTATTATTCCCGCGTAAACAAGTCGACAACATCAAGGTTGTATAAATATCAACTTTGATACAAAATCTACTGCGACCTTGATTTATGTTATCTGATGAAATTATATTGTGTGTTGCTTGTGTACCTACTTATAATTGTTTCTAGAAATTTCAAATTATATAGAAAGTTTTTGACACAAAAAAAATCCATTTTAATAGTAATACCTCACTTGCCATCCCGTTTTGTGCGAAATTGAAAATATGCTGTTTTTCTATTTAAACACCCTCTAGGTAATTTTTTTTTAATGTCAACTGACTGCACAGATGGCGTAGTGGTTAAGATAGCGACCTGCAGCGCCAGTGTCGGGGGTTCGAATCCCACGCGGGACAACACTTAGTGTGATCCACAAATTGTTGTTCTGAGTCTGGATGTAATTTGTGTCCGTTAATTATATGTTTGTAAAGTCCCCCGCAATACAAGGATTATTTCCTTAGTGCAGGGTGTTGTCTTAAATAAATAAATAAATAAAATATTGATAAAAAAACACGCCGCCGAGGCACAGGACGTTTTCCTGCAAGCCATGGCGGAGTGGTTGATCGGTGCAGCCGTAGCCGCGGAGCCGTACGTGGTGCCTGACCGGCCCAATTGACTGGGCAGCAGTGACGGCTCTGTGGCAATCGTCGCCTCCACGTCGTGGCATTCCCCGCCTTAGTTGCTCAAGGACAGGGGCGACGGGTATGTCGCGGCGGAATGGGGAGAGGTTACGCTATTTGGTGTTTACTTCTCCCCGAACAGGAGCGCGACGGATTTCGGGGCCTTCCTCACCATCCTGGGGGCCTCGATACGGCGACTGGCACCGCGCCAAGTCTTCGTTCTGGGGGACTACAACGCCAAGTCCACGGCGTGGGGGTCCCCCAGGACGAATGACCGCGGGCGGGCGGTCGAAGAGTGGGCGGCGGCACTGGGCCTCTGTTTGCTGAACAGGGGCTCGGTGCAAACGTGCGTGCGGCAGCAGGGCGGGTCGATAGTGGACTTGTCGTTCGCTAGCCCTAATGTCGCAGCACGTGTGAGGAGCTGGTGCGTCCAGGAGGAGGTTGAGACCCTATCCGACCACCGATACATCCGGATAGAGGTCTCCCGGACCCTCCTGCAGCCCAGCAGGGGTCACACGGCGGACGGAGCTCCCGCGTTTCCGCGGTGGGCTGTAGGTCGATTGGATCGGGACCTGTTGGCGGAGGCAGCCATCGTTCAGTCGTGGCTGTCCTCACCGCCCCAGGCGGACGGGGTGGATGCCGAGGCTAGCCGCATCCGCTGTGCGTTAACGCAGATCTGTGATGCGGCCATGCCCTGTGTGCGGCGTCTGCCCCCGAAAAGTGCAGTCCCCTGGTGGTCCCGAGAATTGGCGGACCTTCGGGCCGCGTGTATACGTGCCCGGAGGGCCTACACCCGCAGCCCAGCGCGTCACCGCGACGCTGAGCGGGAGGGCCAGCTGTACGAGGCTTACCGCAGTGCGCGGTCTGCCTTCAGGCTGGCCGTCCGTACCGCCAAGGACGATAGTCGGCGGGAGATGCTGGACAGTCTCGAGCGTGACCCCTGGGGTCGCCCCTACCTCGCGGCGCTGAACAAGCTCCGCGGGCAGGCCAAACCGAGACTCTCCAGCCCAGCCTCCTCACCAGAGTTGTTGAGGCCCTCTTTCCACGGCGGGCGGAGCACACGCCCCCTGTCATGGCTTCGCCGGACAGCGACCGGGAGGCCGACGATGAAAGTGCTCCGCCCATCACGGACCCGGAAATGGGGGTGGCGGTGGCGCGTATGCGAGTCAAATCCACCGCCCCCGGGCCCGACGGTATTCCGAACCGTGTGCTGGCCCTGGTCCTCGAACACCTGGGACCACGCCTCAGGGGACTGTTCGACGCTTGTTTGACGTCCGGGCAGTTCCCTGGGTGCTGGAAAGAGGGGAGGCTGGTTCTCCTGCCGAAGCCGGGACGGTCTCCCGAGTCAGCCTCGGCCTATAGGCCCATCGTGCTGCTCGATGATGCGGGCAAGCTGCTGGAGAGGGTGTTGGCTGCCCGCATCGAGCGGCACCTCGTCGGGGTCGGGCCCGATTTGTCGGACGCCCAGTTTGGTTTTCGGAGAGTGCGTTCGACGATCGCAGCCCTGCTGCGCCTGAGGGCCGTAGTAGCGGAGGCCGTCACCGGCGGAGGAGTCCTGTTGGCGGTGTCCCTGGACATCACCAACGCCTTCAACAGTCTGCCATTCAGCTGCATCAGGGAGGGGCTGAGGTATCACGGGGTGCCCGTGTACCTCAGGCGGCTGGTGGCAGACTACTTGGAGGGGCGCAGCGTCCTCTACGTTGATCGAGTAGGGGACGTTGTGCGAACGCCCATGACGTGCGGTGTCCCGCAGGGGTCGGTTCTGGGTCCTACCCTGTGGAACATCGGCTACGACTGGGCGTTGAGGGGAAGCCTCCCACCCGGGCTGGGCGTAATTTGCTACGCCGACGATACACTCGTCACAGCCCGGGGTGGGACGCTAGAGGAGGCGGCACGCCTGGCAACTCTCGGCACCGAGGAGATTGTCAGGCGGATCGAAGCGCTGGGGTTGAGGGTAGCCCTGGAAAAGACGGAGGCCCTTTTGTTCCATGGCCTCCGTACCGCCGGGCCTCCCGCCGGCGCTTCGATCACCGTGAAGTCGGTCACCATCAGCATCCAGGCCCACATGAAGTACTTGGGCCTGGTGCTCGACGGGCATTTTTGGTTCCGGGAGCATCTCCATCGACTTGTTCCCCGGCTTGTCGGCGCGGCGTCCGCCCTTTCGCGGCTGATGCCGAATGTGGGCGGACCCAGTGCTACGTGCCGACAGCTGTACGTGGGGGTGATCCGGTCGATGGCCCTGTATGGCGCACCGGTGTGGGCGGGGTCCCTGACCGTCCGTCTTAGGGCTCTCCTGTGGCGACCACAGAGGATCATGGCGATCAGGGCCATACGGGGTTACCGCACGGTGGCGACGGAGGCAGCGTGCCTCCTGGCCGGAACTCCCCCGTGAGACCTGGAGGCGGAGATGCTCGCCGACATTTATCGGCGGGTGTCGGAGACGCGCGCCCGAGGCGGCATGGTCTCCATCAAAGAGATCACCGCCTGGCGGGTCGACGCCCGCCGAGAAGTCATTGCCCGTTGGGCAGTCCGGCTGGAGAGTCCTCGGTACGGTGTCAGGACCGTCGAGGCCCTCCGGCCGGTGCTGATGGAGTGGTTGGAGCGGACGCATGGGGTGCTTTCCTTCCGACTGGTGCAGGTGCTGACGGGGCACGGTTGCTTCGGGAAGTACCTGCACAAGATTGTCAGGAGGGAGAGCACACCGTCCTGCCACCACTGCAGTTGCGACGAGGACACGGCGCAGCACACGCTCGAGGAGTGTGCTGCATGGGAGGGTGATCGCCGTGAACTCGTCGCAATTATCGGTGCCGACCTGGCGCTGCCGACCATCGCCAGGGAGATGCTCGTCAGCGTCAGGAATTGGGACGCGGTCGCCGCCTTCTGTGAGGCCATAATCTCACGGAAGGAGGCAGCGGATCGTGTGCGAGTAGAGCTCCTATTCGGCGACACGTTCCGCCGCCGGCGACTCGGGCGGCGCAGGCGCGAGTATCTGCGCCTAATGCCGCCCTAGCCGAGGCCGCGGGTGATCGGACCGGGGAATTGTCCGTCACCCGCAGAGAGGCTGACCGCGCGACGGCGACCGATGTTCCAGGACGTCGAGAGGTGAGGTTACCCGAAAGGGTATTCCGTCAGGCCGACCACTGACGACAAGTCAATCTGCTCCGGTGGTCGGCCCAACAACGAGGTGACGTGGGTACGGGTGGGTTATGGGCCCGCGCGCCGTCCTTTCATCGCCCCGGACGGACTGGACCGCGCGTGTGCTTACCATAGCCCACCCATAAAAAAAAAAAAAAAAAAAAAACCAACATGTCTGACCAGCAGGGTATAGTGGGTCATATTCTCTCCCCATTTTGGAGGAGGCCCGAGCCCAGCAGTGGGACGTATGTGGGCTGCGATGATGATGATTGAAGTAAATCTTCTTTTGGCACGTTAGAGTGATTACTAATATAGATACTACGGAATATGATAACTAGTAAAATCAAATAAGCAAATCAATTTCAACTACTAAGAGTGAGAGAATTGAACCAATGACTCTGATACGGAAGATCCATTTCAAGTATCATGCGACTTGTGCTGTAAAATTCTATTAGTTTTTATTGAGTATATTTGTCGACAGAATGTGCTAACGGGTGTGTCTGGTGGTCCACCGGGCAAGACGGCACAACCGGCCACGTGTCTGCTGGTGCTGTTACTCTCAGTAGCCCTGGTGGCGTTGCCGTCAGTTCGTGATGAGCTACGTCCGAGACATCCCTCTGCGCCCCACACAGCGCCGCTCACACGCGCCCTACTCTCAGCTACAAACAGTATGTATTAAATTCATTTAACTTACTACTTTCGGAGGTATAAAATTTCACGGCCCTTTTTCCACCCGTGGGTAATCGTAAGAGACTACGAAAAAAGATGGAAAAAACATCGCTGCAAGAGAAGGAAATCTCGAAGCAATATCTTATACCAAACCCGTCACACCAGCGTGATATAATAGGTAAATTTAGCTTTCATTGTAGAGGAGACTAATTCTATATAGAGAGAACACACATAAAATTGCTAGTCCAGCATCTTCGATCGTCCACCGTATTCCATTTGCTTACCGTGCATTGTCATACTAATTAAATATGTATCCAACATTTGAGCTCAATCCGTTGAAGAGTATTACTTTAAAATTTAGTTGCAACTTTTGTTCTGAACATACATCCCTAGTTAAATAAAAACTTGTAAAATAAAAATAAAATATTTAAACTATTATTATTTATACCTTCTTTATATAAAACACTATTACTAAAAACATTTTTAATTATTATATAAAAATATAAAAGGCGAATTGAAACACTGGCAGTGAATACAAGGACCTAGTCGTCCAATTTAGGGCTTCAGGAACTTCCATACAATGCCCGCTTTTTCTAGAAATACTGCATCTGCATCAGACCCTCAACCCAACCCACTAACGCGAGCTTCTTAATGTGTTCGTCACGGCTCTTGGCTATTACATATATTATATTATATACATAATCAAAATGGCTAACGGTAAACATATTAATGAAAACTCAATGACTAATACAGCAAAACATGTGTTTAAAAACTTATGAGCCATTTTAAAAATATATTACATGACGTGGCGTCTTGTGTTGAACGAAAATGTAAATTAACATATTACATTTGTTTTCTATATTCAAAGGCTTATTGCATCAGAAAAATTCATTCATTCGTCAGCATTAAATTATTTTGTTCTTATCTCAACTACTTAAGAGTCAATATGTACTTTTTCATCATACATGTTTTATTATTGGGCGGGCTATGGTCGAACGATAGGCGCGGGGCCTAATAACCACCGTATTCTCCCCTTTGCCATTGGGCCGACTACCGGTACTGAGATCCCTTACGTCCCTAGCCAGCCCCGCGGGTTACCCTTTCGGGTACCGTGCTTCCCCGACGCCTCCGGGAACGTCGCCCTCACGCGGTCAGCCTCTATGCGGGTGACGGACTATTTCCTGGTCCAGTCACTCGCGAATTCATCGATGTAAAGCTTTAGTCGTCTTTTACGACATCCACGAGTAAGTTAGGGTGTGTTGAATCGTATTCTTACTCCGTCACCGCACGGAAAAATCAAATTGTATTAAACTAGCTGACTCAAAAGCGCGGTATTCTGTAGAATTTAAAAAATAAAAACGGCATCCTTGAAATCTATTGCTGCACCACCTACCGGGTCCTAATGCTCTATTTTTGCGGTCTTCGCGTTATTGTTTTTTTTTAACAACTTATTTGAGGCACATCGGTTGAATGGTTTGAAAGTCTATAACCGGACATAGAAACATTTTGTGTCTTTTATATCTAGAGATATATTGATAAACATAAATAATGATTACGAATTGTGATTTTTAATTATAAAGTTGAACCATGACCGCGCTCGTTAGATAAAGTGCACTCGATAGCAACTATGTAATAATTATTTCAGTGATTAATACGTGGCAACAACCGCAGATAAATTTTAGTTTATTCGTACAAAATATATTGTTATAACACATAGTTGTTTAATAATTAAGAATAAGCTAGTTCCGTGTGGTGACGGAGAACGAATACAATTGAACATCCCCTCTTACCCGTGGGTGTCGTAAAAGGCGACTGCCTTTTACGACCAAGGATTAAATATGCATATAACATTACGCAAGAGAAGGAAAACTTTAAATGAATCCCGGCTGACCAGCGTGGTATAGTAGATCAATTTTCCTCCCATTAAGGAAGCTGCTCAAGCCCAACAGTGGGACGTGTATGAGTTGAAATAATGATGATGAAGCTATTTTGAAATTTTGGCTATTATTATTGGAAGGATAGAGAAGTAGGGAACTATAAATACATCAATATTTCGCATTTTAATGTTACGTAGCTATGTACAGAAATGACTCTTATGGATTATTATTAACGATTTTACATCCTCGGGAATACTGTTAGGAGAAAACTTCAACAATATTATTGAAACCTAACCTAACCATCGACAGCGCGACAAATCAAGTTTATTTTTAGGTTTTATAATTGCTTCTTTTCCATTTACCGCCCAGCAATGGTTATCGCCTCCATAATGGCAGTTATACATATATATAAGCATATATATATAGGTATATTATATATATATATATATATATATATATATATATATATATATATATATATATATATATTAAGGTGGTTTATTTCCGCAATTTTTTTTTTGTTGCTCATGTAATATATTAATCTACATATAGAAAAAATAATTCTCACCAAGTTTGAGCTTTTAATATTAATTTTAAGTACTTACAATTTAAATGGCCCGACGGAATACCCCTAATTGGGGTATCCTCCCATCGACCGACATCCCCCCCTCGAGGAGGACGTCTGTCTTTCCTCACGCGGTCGGCCTCTCAGCGGGTGACGGACTAATCCCCGGTCACGTCACCCGCGGCCTCGGCTAGGGCGGCATGAGGCGCAGATAGTTGCGCCTACGCCGGCCCAGTCGCCGGCGGCGGATCTCCTCATCGAGGCTGCGCTCCTCGCGCAGGCGATCCGCCGCCTCCTTCCGCGAGATCACCGCCTCGCAGAAGGCTGCGACCGCGTCCCAATTCCCGACGCTGTCGACCATCGCCCTAGCGATAGCCGGCAGCGTCAGGTCCGTACCGATGATTGCGACGAGTTCACAGCGCTGCACTGCCCAAGCCCCGCAGGCCTCGAGCGTATGGCGCACCGTGTCCTCGTCGCAATCGCAGTGGTGGCAGGACGGTGTACTCTCCCTCCTAACGACCTTGTGCAGGTATTTGACGAAGCACCCATGCCCCGTCAAAACCTGCACCAGTCGGAAGGAGAGCACCCCGTGGCGCCTTTCCAACCACTGCTTCAGCACCGGCCGGAAGGCCTCCACGGTTCGCACCCCGAACCGAGGCCCTCCAGCCGGACTGCCCAACGGGCAATGACGTCTCGGCGGGCGTCGACGCGCCAGGCGGTGAGATCCCTTAACGAGACCACACCGCCCTCCGCTCTCACCCCCGTCACCCGCCGATGTAGTCCGGCGAGCATCTCCGCCTCCAGGTCCCACGGGGGAGTCCCGGCTAATAGGCAAGCTGCCTCCGTCAAATTTCTAATGCTTACTTGGCTTTTACAATATAGCAAATCGGTTTGATGGAACTTGTGGAGAATTTCACGCTCTTCAAAATAGTCTTAGTGTTTTTTTGTGTAACTCGCACTGGTTCACCAGTAGGAGTCGTCAAAGTACAGTTTTTGAAAAAATATATTTTTAATTTTTCGAGCAAACCGCCAAAAGTAGGAAGAAAAAGAGCTGACTCATAAAAAAAAGTTATCCGACCAATATTTAATTAATTTACAGCCATTTTTATACCGGAATTTTTATACATTTTCCACCGTTTTATCCATTTTTATACCGGAATTTTTGTACATTCATTAAAAATTGGTCGGATAACTTTTTTTTTATGAGTCAGTTCTTTTTTTCTTCCTACTTTTGGCGGTTTGCTCTAAAAATTAAAAGAAAATATATTTTTTTCGAAAACTGTACTTTGACGACTCCTACTTATGAACCAGTGCGAGTTACACAAAAAAACACTAAGACTATTTTGAAGAGCGTGAAATTCCCCACAAGTTCCATCAAACCGATTTGCAATATTGTAAAAGACAAGTAAGCATTAGAAATTTGAAAAAAAAAAGAAAGGTTTTTTACATGCATTTTGAATGGTAAAACTTTAAATTTAAATTGTAAGTACTTAAAATTAATATATATATATATATAGCTCAAACTTGGTGAGAATTATTTTTTCTATATGTAGATTAATATTTTGCTTGAGCAACGAAAAAAAAAATGTTTGCGGAAATGAACCACCCTAATATATATATATATATATATATATATATATATATATATATATATAATATATATATATCCTCTCCCGAATAAACCCAAAAAATCCCATTAGAAGTTTGATCGTCCAAGTAATATCTTATTACATAACAGTATTTATCGTAATATATTTTAATTGAAACTCGACGACAGTTACGGTCGGGTTAATTTCAACTTTCACGTTACATCTTAAAATGCATTTTCTGCACTACTTTCATAATTCACCGAAATATTTTATGTAACTTGATTGCATTTTGCATGATGCCTTTTTACTTATCCGAGTTTTTATACATTTTACGTGTTGTGAAAGTAATTGGTGTTGATTCTTTTTTCTTTTACGAAATGTTGCATTGTTCGGACGGTTCAACAGTCAATTCTGTAACCGTTTGCAAACCGAATTGTCGTAAAAACTTGGAAACGACTACTTAATTGATTATACAAATGCCATGGTAGTCTAAGTACTGTCATTCTGTGCGAAGTATCGTGGGTCCTATTTTAAAGACAACGTCCTCAACATCAGGGTTTTCATGGAGGACAATTATTAGTACGATCCGTATAAAATGGTATTGGTCGTTATACATATTTTTGTATTTTTTATTGTAGACAAGAATGTATCTCTTACACTCACAGCAAAGTATACAAATTAGCAACGCACCTATAATGAAAATCAAACAGTTACTTCGTATTCTCTTCTTATTATGTCCGTGGCCTATATTTCTGAAGAACTAAGCGGAGGACACTCCTAAATTTCACTATGTATAGTTTTAATCTCAAGCATTAAGTTTAAGCCTGTTAGCGCCTATCGGGTTTCACAGTTTCAGATGACGTGGTATTGAGTATTATTAGTGGCAAAAAAGAACAATCTTTGCCACACAAAATTATTGTCAAACCTGACATGATTCAGATCAGCGAAAAGTGACAACTATTATTATTAGTCTGCTCACATTCTACACTAAGTGGGGTCAGCACAATATAACTCTTACTTTCCATCGCTCCTGTCAGCCGTCACATCTGTAGACTCTGCTTTCATATGTGTATGCTCCTTCACACAATCCATCCATCTCTTTTTGGGTTTCCTATGGTTCTTCACAACAGCGAGAACCACATGTACAATGTCATTTGAACGATTTATCCAGCCTTAGAAGAATAAAAAAGATGAAGTAATGAAAGTTACGATTCAGCCGATAACTTAAAAAGTATAAATGCAATATATACATATAAATAAAATTTAAGTGTCTGTTTGTAATGTCAAAATAATACATCTTTTTCAAGCTTACACAGTTATTTATACGATACCTATGTTTAAAAACAACTTTAATCTTTTTTCTCTGTCTATCTCTGTTTGTTCCGGATAATGTTTCAAATGGCTGGACTGAATTTAATTTTTTTAACTCAAGAATCCCCTATAAAATTCTGCCCGGTCCGGGAATTGAACCCGAGGCGTAACATACGTATTATAATATTTTAGGAGATATTAGAGATTTAAAAGGCGGGGTCAAGGCGACTGAAATCGAATCGAAGCCGGATTGCTGGTACTTAATAAGTATAAACTGAATAATACATGTACTTACCGATTACTGAACTTACCAATTAGCGGCTGTAGCGGTTCTTATTTAATTATACCTTATACTGTAACAGTTCCATATACACTCTACACAAGGTTATCTAGTTGTAAACATCATTTAGTTATATAACCAACCTTGATAACAACAATTGTACAAAAAAAAAGAAGCGATTATTATAAACATGCATAACAAAAGTAGATTATAAATTTTATTACCACATATAGCTGAATATCAACTGTAAATCTCCAAATTATTAAATTGCAAATGATCTTGGGTTGATATTAGACTAATGTGACAATATTTCTTTTACGTCAAAACGGGACGCTTATGTTATTTTTTGTGTCAGAACTGGACACTTCCAGACGCAGGTAAAGATATCAATAGATGAACTAAAAAAGCAAGGTTACGCGAAAGGTTTTGCTGGAATAGACAAAAATATGCACCAAAAACCGAAAGAAAAGACAAATCACTTATCAGTATAACCACATGATCATTTCTGGACCATTCTGTTCAAAACAGGACGTATGGCTTACGTTATACTAAGTATATTAGTGTAAGATAAGCCATACGAACGATCTAAACGGTAAATTAACAAAAAAAACAAAATTTAAAAACCCGTTAGACCAAATGAAAACCTTTCCCTGTATGCATTAAATTTAAAGTAGATTAAAATAAACCATTTTTTTTTTGTGGGTCGGCTGCGGTCGGCGCGCCTCCGCACCACCGTCCGGGGCGACAGAGGGACTTAAGCACGCAACTCCCGCAACCCACCCGAAAACCACGTCGCCTTTGTCGTTGGGCCGACCACCGGAGCAGAGTTAACTTGTCGTCAGTGGTCGGCCCGACGGAATACCCCCTACTTGGGGTACCCTCCCATCGACCGACGTCCCCCCCTCGGGGAGGACGTCGGTCTTTCCTCACGCGGTCGGCCTCTCGGCGGGTGACGGAGTAATTCCCGGTCACGTCACCCGCGGCCTCGGCTAGGGCGGCATGAGGCGCAGGTATTCGCGCCTACGTCGCCCCAGTCGCCAGCGGCGAATCGCCTCATCGAGGCTGCGCTCTTCGCGCAGGCGATCCGTCGCCTCCTTCTGCGAGATCACTGCCTCGCAGAAGGCTGCGTCCGCGTCTCAATTCCTGACGCTGTCGACCATCGCCCTAGCGATAGTCGGCAGCATCAGGTCGGCACCGATGATTGCAACGAGTTCAGAAATTAAGCTACTATACCACGCCGATCAGACGTGTTGGTATAGGGTTTTGTTTCGAGCTTTCCTTCTCTTGCATAGATATTATATGCATATTATATACCTTAGTAGTTTTATACGACACCCACGGGCAAGAGCGGGGGGATGTGAATTGTATTCTCACTCCGTCACCACACGGAAAGAAAGAAAAAAAATCTTGTTCAATAAAGTAAAATTTTATTATGTTTTTGTTATAGAAATGGCGCTAGATGAAACCGTCATCGATGACGGTGAATTCAACATGGATGAGCTGATCACATTCAACCGTCCACACTCGGATCACGACTACCAAGTAGTCAAGAACTTGGATACGCACAAAGCAGTAGCCGGCGCTTACGTTGATCTCCCCATAGACGAGGACTGGCCACCTAATCTCAAGAAGCGTATGAAAAAACTCGAGTTTGATTACGACGACGGCAGGGATTACCTGCCGCCGATCGTTAAAGAAGAGAACTATGAGAATTTTCATAAAATAGACACAAAGTTTAAAATTATGGATGACGGAAATATGAATGAGAAGAATTTTCTACATGATACTATACTGTCTACTAGTCGTAAACTTGGTGAGCTACTCGACGTTTTACCTCCAATACCTGTCAAAAATGAGGACCTCGTCATCGAAGAGATATCAGATTACGACGACAACAGAAACATAACAGAAATCAAGAGTTTCGTAGTCAACGGCACTTTTAACGAGTACTAAATAATTATATAAATTTTATTCCTTTTATTTTTCGTTTAAAATATCATTCAAATAACTATTTTTTAATAATAATTTTACAGATAAATAAATGTATTTTTTACGATTTATTTTCAAATGAAATTATTCCTCGCGTTTATTAGATTGATCGTGTGAGTTTGTTTATGAAGTTGATTTGTGGCAATGTCAAGTACTGACGGTCCAAGGAGTTAATTTTATTAATCTTGGCCCATATATGTCCCACTGCTGGGCTCGAGCCTCCTACATACTAGTAATTGACCTATTATACCACGCTGCTCTGACAAGTTGGTATAGGGTTTTATTTTGAATTTTCCTTTTCTTGCATAGATGTTATATGCATATTAAATAGTTAAGTCGTCTTTTAAGACACGGGCAAGATAGGAGAATGGTGAGTTGTATTCTTACTCCGTCACCACACGAAAATCTTATTATTTACATAATAATTATTTTTATTTTAGTGAGATCGCTATCAATTATTTTATTTAGAGTTTTAAGTATTATTCAGTGGTAACTTTATAGTTTGAGAATGAAAGTTGTTTAATATTTATTATTTGGGACAACAAAAAAGTTAATATATAAATTGAAATCAAGATATATTTTTATTTACGATTATATTTAAGTTTTATTATAAGTTTATTTACTTAAGTATTTTCTCTGTTATAACTCGGTGCAATTATAATAGTAACTGATTTTTCAGTTTTTAGCTAGATGTTTATTGTAAGCACCTAATTCATTTTTATTGGTTTGTACTCGTTTTACCAAACGATATTGGCGTATTAAATAAAATGGTCTACTATGATGATGGTTCGAATAAATTGTGTAAGAATATTTGTATTTTATTGACATTAACCCATATCTACCTATTTAATGTTCTTTTTGCTCTAGTGCCAAACGAGCAACCAGCGCACCTTATGGTAAATAATACTGCCGCTCATAGCTTTGCAATAGTCTTCTTAAACCTCATTTAAAGGATGATATGACAAAGCGCTCGGAAAACAGCAGCACATACTTCATTCAATATCCTACAAGTACGCGGCAGAAATCAATGTCTATTGACTTACATCGAGGTTTGCGCATTGGCTATCAAGAATTGTAATTAATAGACATCCCTTAAAAAATACGAATAACTAAAGCCGATGTATTCAGATATTTACCGATGGTATAGGGTTTTATTTCGACTTTTCCTTCTTGCATAGATGTTATATGCATATTTTCGACGACTTATAAAGAAATTAGTAACGGTAGTTTACTAAATGCATAGATTTCGTAGTGGCCTAAGCGTCTTCTATATCGAACATCTTTGTTTTAATCCCCCGTATAAAACTATGTGTTTAAAGACCCCGCGCCACAAGGATTTAATCCTTATTGCTTATATAGTGTTGTCTTATGGCTGACCATCAAGTCAAGAAGTTGGTCTGTACCAATTTCCTGTGTGGTCAATCTAATGGGTGGGCGCTTCTCGCCCCGGACGGATTAGGCGGGGAACGTGCAGACCATTATCTACCACAAAAAAAGGGTGGACTTAAAAAGAAATATAACAGATAAGTACATCCAAGTGTCAAAAAAAATGTGATCTGATATTTTTAAATTGATATAAATTTTGTATTTTGTGTGGTAGATAATTGTCTAAGTTATATTTAGCTCCAAACAACATCAAAATATGATTAAATTACACCTCTGCCTATTGCTTTACGGATCAGGACATAAAAGATTGTAATAACCATGATCGTATAGGTACTATTTATCAACATCTGCAATGGTTTCAGAATTGGGTAAAGTAAGAACATGTGAGACATCGTCACAGGTTAACGGTCGCAATTTTTTATGACGCTAAACAATCTCGTTTAACGTTATAAAAACCCACTGTTAATACAGGTTTTATACCGGGTACCAAATTTATTTAAAATCCATTCGTTCGTTTTTGCGTAGTAAATACCTAAAATTAGTCTCCCATGTTTTTACCTTTTTGGTCTCTGTTGCAACTTCGCAGGAGCAATTTCGCCAATGTTCAAGTAATAATAACCTCGAAGAAGTTTTTTATAATTTTTTCTTCTTTAAGTATATGTAGACATCACAGTAAGCGATAACTCTAGTTTTCGATGCTTCAAAATCTAGTTGGTCAGTATTCATTCATGCAACTCTCAGTTGTACAATAGAGAAAGTCTCAGATAAAATAATAGACATATGTATGTACTTGTAACTAAAACAAGTGTTATGACGCGTTAAATGTACATTCTAACATTACCCCTCTCTATAATTCTCTGTGCTAGTCGTAAAAATTGGCTAATGAATCAATCAAGAAAATGGGCACGACGATTATAGCACCATCCCGCCTCATAAGGGATAAGACCTTTTTTATTTTATCCCCAATATTCTGACAACGAAATGAGGGTTATAAAATTAAAAACGCCACTGTCCAAAAAAAAAAACTATTGTTGGGTTGGGGGTTACTATACCATGCTAGTCGCTGCACGTCTTGGTATTGGGTTTTATTTCAAGTGTTCCTTCTCTTTCATAGATGTTATATACATATTATATAACTTAGTCATCTTTTGCGACACCCGCGGGCAAGAAAGGGGCTGTGAATTATATTCTTACTCTACCCTCACCACACAGAAGATAAGTTAATATTTTGTTATTTTTTTTTTTTAATTGAAAACGGTGGCAAACGAGCAAACAGTACACCTGATGGTAAGTGTTGCTGCCGCTCATGGACCTTTACAAGGCCGTTGCCTACCGCGAAGAAAGCGAAGGGAGTGTGCATTGAGGCTCGGTGATACCAAGGGCACCACCAAAACCCTCCACACGCAATCACCCTCAGAAATTTAGGCTGCCGGCTCTCTCGCTCACCGAACGAAGCGCAGTAACAAATTAATGTTAAAAAAAACATTCTCAAAATTCTTTTCAAATATTAAAATAGTAAAAAAATGTTACATTAGTGATATTGCATCCATTAAGTGGACAGTGGCGTTTTAGCATTTACGTATGCGGGTATAATGTCATATTTATGTAGACTACCTTCGGTTACGACGGCTAATGTTTGACTTGTATATGAAATCATAGTACTGTACAATTTACCTACAATTATTTCGTATTATTTTAAAAAATAAAACCAATATCTTATAATAAGCTTTATTTAATTATGAATTAACAAATGTTTTTTTCGTAATTTCGAACAAGGTTTGTGACATAACTGAATAATTCATATTTATCATCTTACAGAAAAATAAACATTGAAAACTGTTTATATGAATATGATTTTTTAATACTTACTTTTACAATAAATTCAATTCAGATGTAAAAAGCATGTACAGTACATAATGTTAATAACTACAATTCAATTAATTTTCTCGTGTAACCACAAGCCGACTGAACATGACTTACTTAGTAAGCGAGTTTTTAGAATTAAAATTAACTACAGTGTTAACTCACGAGATAAGGGCGGCGCCCACACACCGATCTACATATTTGGTGCAGCCTTCATAATAAATAATCGTATTAAGTTTAGTTTTTTTTATATATATAGCAGAAATTTAATTCGAAGTATGCAATAAAGAAACAGTGCTTTTTCATAAGTGTATTATTTTATTTATCGAATAAATGTTAGTCACGAATCGACTGTAGTAATAATGAATTAACTAGCGATCATAGAAGTTCACGATGTAACTTAAAAATGAATAATTTACAATGCTCCCTTTCAACATAAGGCGTGAATAATTCATCCGCTTACAAGCGGTACAAATGTGTACATCACGGCCCGATCTCAGTATCGTTTGTAACAAACAATATAAGTCATTTAAATAACATTTATTTATATTCTCACACACTCAGTGGTGTATCATTCACATCAGCAAACCACACTTCACTTTGCATTTCAATACCCAATCTAATTTGATTATTCTATCTAGCAAATAGAAATTAACAATTAGGTACAATTATGGTATTAATCTTGTTAAAAACTTGTTTATTATATTTTTATTAAACTGCTATGGTTTTACAATAAGTTAAAGAACCATTCAACGAGAAGTATACTTCAATTTCATTTTTGTTACAATAATTTATCAAAAATTATTAATGAATTAGTTTTTAAAAAATTTCTTTTAGATATCGACAATATTCTCATTATCTATATTCATCTAAAAAATATGAAAAAACGACACAACAAGACGTTTTTTTTTATGTTATAAACCACTTTAAACATTCTTAGCTCAAACGAATAAAATTCTAATGCATTGGATACAATTTTTGTGATGACTACATATCTGTGACTAATTCAAAATACCTTATGTAAATGTTATTATGATCAGTACGGGGCATCTGATACCGTATTATCATTTAACGCGTTTGATACAGTCAATACTGGTCACAATGACACCTACAATATCTTATCCCTAGGCAAATCACGCTTGTCGAAACCTTTCCGCTTCCAGTCCAAGCAAAAATATACAAATGTTTTTTTAAAGCTGTACAATTTATACACTATTTTAGCGACCGCCCTAGTCGTGTGGCCACATGAATCTCGACACATACGGTTGTTATGACTTCATGATGCATATTGGCCTATCACGATTGTTTCAAGCCTCCCCTCGTCTCTGATACTAATCAGATCACCAGTCCACGTTAGAATCCGCAGCCAAACTACATATAGACAACTTTCTCACTCCACCCGAGTTATTATGCATATATCAAATGTGTAATCATGCAACTGGTCCTAAGATTTGTACGCCACAGGCCTTAATTAATGCGTTATTTTCCATCTCGTTCATCGAGGCATATTTTTGCACATATATTAATTGTCCCAGATGGAGTAGGCACATACGTCTACCGCGAGCACACAATACTCTGGAATGACTGAGTGGACCGCCTGCGGCTGTAGCGCTAATACACCGGTAACACTCCGATAACGGCCACGTTAAGTATTAGTCTATAAAAATGATATAGTCCCATCGTAACACTTAACAAAATGAGCTGCAATAATACAAATTGACAGGTGCCCAGTGCAGTACCAGATGTTTTGTACCAAAGGTGAAATATTTCATTCAGTCTTGTAGGAATATATAAGCCAGTTCACTCGGGACTCGACAAGGTACACCGATTGAAACAAATTACGTTTTAACACTATTGTATTGAATTTTCTATACAATTTATTGCACACTTAATAATAACATTTATCGAATTAACCAATCGTCAATAAGGTCATTTTACCTCACAAAAAGCATGAAAGTCATATTTTTTTACTTACAATTTTATATCTTATATAATAAATGTCTGGTTATCTCTTATAAAACTATAATAATAGATATAAATAAAGATAGGAAATTATGTGGCGTCACTTATAGGAACGGAGCCAATTGTAAATATTATATTCGTTTTTTTAATACAAATCGAACTTAGGTAAACAATGACTAAATAAAGTTATTAACTAAATTATTCATACAAACAATAGCTTGAATGATCGCAACTCGAATGATACCTAATGTAACAGTGCATTACTCTCACAGAGTTAATAATTATTGGTGAATTTGTAACAGACGGAATATACGTTATTGTATATTAATAGAGTCCTGTTGATGACAAACTTAATATTATACAAAATACATTGAGCGCGATATTCAAACTAATGAAGATGAAAGCCAAAAATTCATCAACACACAAACTTATATAAAGTCACGTATTGGCTGTTTATTACGCACCTAACACAAGTAAATTACTTATAATGAAATTAAACGACATACAAAAATAATTCACTGTTTCAATTGACAACGGAAACAAAAACAAACTAGACATACGAATCACTAAGTAATCAAGTTACCACTACATACATGGTGCCGATGAATTATGATCGAAATACTAAATGAAAACAAATCGAATAGATTTGTTCGAACTATATGTTGGAATGGACATCATAATATGATTGGCCATGAATCTATACAAATAAATCGATGTTGATTAGTTAAATCAAATCTCACAACTCTCAAACCACATACAATTTACACTTTTTTTTTGGTGAAAATTAAAAAAATAATTCACTAAGGACGGGAACACAAAATATTTTTAAATAATATGCCAACCGCACATGGTTTTACATACGTTTTATTGCTATTAATAAAACGCCCAATTAAGTATTAGAACACGTAAGTTAGAAAGTTAGAGCAGTAATCAGGATTCATTGAAGCGAGAGGCGAATCAGCTGAATTGACATCTGTTAACAACCTGATCGAGGTTCTCAGTACAATATGACTGACATAAACATTGAACGATACACATATTCCAGAGAAAATTTCACCTACAATCACAAGGTGAACATCTCAAAAAAAAAATAACCTCCGTATTCCATTTCGTACAGAGTCCTCTCTGACTGTTGACGAGTACTATTTTATTCATCAGTGCCAATAGCAATGACAACAGACAATACGAACAAATGGATATACAGAACACGTATTAGGGTTAGGCAAACGGAAAAAATATATAGATTGTATATTGTGTCGATATTTTTAATTCGAGGCGTGATTACCTGAAAAATTGATAAAATATTCAAACGGAAAAATAACGCATATTTGGCAGTATTATGGTAAAATAAAAAATATAAATTAATAAATTTAAAAAAAATTAAACAATTTATAGTAAAGCACTCAAAAAAATATCGAATTTGTTACTCGAAAATAAATAGCGAATATTGATATTTTGAAATTAAAAATATCGACGATATCTATTGATTATTTTGATAAATATCGATGTTTTGAAATATAAATATCTTTTGCCCTTCCCTAACGCATATAAATTACGGAATCGTCACGGTAATGTTATCTATATATTAACAATTAACGCAATAAAGTTCTTTTAACTGGTACATACATGAATAACACTTTGTATATTTTGATATATACATATATAATTATTTTGCCAACCGCTCAAGACAATTTAGTATGCACCTTTGTTACGTGTAAGGTTTAAATGAAACTAAAGCTTGTTATAGCTTCGTGTAATCAGTAAGCATTATTGTATCACTCAAAATTACAACATAATATTTTAAATATTGCAATACTTGGGGTAGCATACGTTTGTTAAATTGGCAATGTTTGATATTTTTATATATTATTATATATATAAACCCAGTCGCTCCGGAATAATATTAATGGCTTTTGTAAATTCATTTCCAACATGGGACCTGTGATATTTTTTTAAAATATTCGACGCCTACTGATAAAAGTAGCCAAGACATACTTTTGACATATTAAATTTTTAAAAATATAAGCTAACAGCAAAGAGATCTAGGTGAGAGAATTATTTATAATCAAATAATTTTTAGAAGTTTAAATTAAACTTCAAATCACACTTCATATCAAAGGTATGAATTAGCTTTAACTTCAAGTTCATAGCTGATTTCAACAATTAGGTGAATTTACATATTAAAAGAATCAATGCTTTTTATTTTTGTCCATTTATTTTAAGGCCAAGTAGAGGATTATTTAGTTCTTAATCTTAGGTATTATTAAGTTGGTTATAATCATTGAATGAGATCCATAATATGTTTTGGGATACTTTATTTGTTATGCCAAATATAACAAAGTTATGATAGAACTAGTCAGGTACATAGGTATATACAAGGGACGTTATGGATATGAAGTTTCGAATCTGGATATAGTTACGGATATTAGGATAACATTATATCGGTTGCAGTTACGGATATTGATTTTTTAAAGAATTGTAAAAGGATTTAGGTAATCGTGGTGATCATTGTATTATTTCCTCTTAGAGAGGTTCATGTTTAGGTTGTCAGGTCGGCTGGTAGATAGAAAACCTACAATAATCTGTTTCATACAGACAACAACCGTATCCGAAAATATCCAAAATTTTATAGCGGTTTCGGTTGCGGTTATATTTTTATTTCGGATATCCGATAATTTCGGTTTCGGTTACCAAGCTTCATAACATCCGTATTATATAACCTAGATGTTGCAAGTATTACCGACAAAAGCACATCTTCTGCAAGTATAATATTGACAAAATACAAATGTTTTATTTTAAAGATTAATGTGATTAATTTAAAATATTTGTAAATGCTTATATATCAATCCAATTCTCAGTAATTTGTGTTGTTAATTTAATTTATGGTGCCAACTGTCATTTACGATGGATTTTCAATGTGTCAGCAATATTAAAAACTAAATTTGTGATGTGACCGTGTCCCAGTACCAGACGAAACTGTTAACGCATGTGTGAGAAAATTCGTGTAGTTTAGGTGTCAGTTGCGTTTTTTTTGTGTGTGTGTAGCTGTTGGTCGCAGATGACCTTGACAGCTTAACGCGGTCAATGGGTGAGCGCTGATGGCTCTCAACTCGGTTGTGTCAGTTGCCCTGCGAACCACCTTATAAGTGGGCACCGCCATATATTAGATGGCAACGTAAAAAACAACAGTAAAACAGGTGCTATCTATTAAATTAACCTAGCAGAATGGTGAAAGTGAAAACTACGTATTGAACAACGATACATTAAAGGTATTTTTCTACACAAATCAATAAAATTTAAGTGTCTGTTAGTAATGTCAAAATACTGGGCTTTTTTCTTGCTCAGACGGTTATTTGCACGACACCTATGCCTAAAAAGCAGTTGAATTTTTTTTGTCTGTCTGTTTGTTTGAGTTAATCTTCTAAACGGTTGAACCGATTTTGATAATATTTTATCCGGATATTCCCACGGGAATTATGCGGATAGGCGACTGAAACCGAAGCGAAGCGGGGGCGGGTTACTAGTTCTAAATAAACGTTTATAAGAATCGCGATCGAAAAGCACATTAATTCAGATAAACATTCCATATAATTAAGTCAGGAGACCATGTGAGCATTCTTTAATTATTTTTAACACTTTACGACAGACCTTGGCTGCGGAGAACGTAATTATTTCCCAAATTCTAGTTCAGAAATGATACCGTCTCACCCAGGTCAGACAGCTGTCCCGAACGAATTAGTAAATGAATTTCAGAAACCAAAACTAACTCGGTTTGGATATTTCTATGCCCCTACATCTGCTGTATGCTATCACAGTTGGCACTGCACTTTCCATCATGAAATCATGAATTAAGAATGCAATATATTACAGTTTCCCTTTCTGCGGCTGTTATATGAAAAGTATAGGGGACGTATACCGTTTAAAACCCTACGGAACCACGTGTAGCTAGCATGAAAGTACATTTGTTTTGTGGGGAGTACGCTCCTATCAAATATTGATATATAAGAGGTTAGAGAGAGAAATATTGATACAGAAATCCCATTTGAAAATCAACGCCAGACATGTGCTTAAATCGAGTCCAATCTCGATACAGAGTTGAGAATACATTGGGACATCACTCTATTCGCGTCGGCTGAGGGATATTAAAGATTAGACCCATGACGTAACGTCAAAAATTAATTTTATACCATGGATATTTTATTGAGCGTACTAGCAGCGCCCTGTGGTTTCACCCGCAGTTTCTCTTCCTGTGAGAATATCAGGATAAATTATAGCCTATGTGTTATCCTGATATGTAAGCTATATTATTGTGAAGTTTCATTAAAATCCATTTAGTAGTTTTTGAGTGAAAGAGGCGGTACTTCACACCGAGACAGCGTCTTGTGCTATACAAAGCACAAGTTCGTCCTCATGTGGAGTACTGCTCACATCTCTGGGCAGGTGCGCCCAAATATCAGCTAGACCCACTTGACTCCCTGCAAAGACGGGCTGTTCGAATCGTCGGGGATCCCAATCTTACGGACAGATTGGAGTCGCTGGAGCAGCGGAGAGACTTTGGGTCACTCTGTGTACTCTACCGACTCTTTCACGGGGAGTGCTCCGAGGAACTGTTTGACTTGGTACCACCGTCACCATTCTACCAACGTACCACTCGACATCGCAGCAGGGTTCATCCATTTCACCTGGAAACGTTATGGTCTTCAACTGTACGTTTCCAGCGATCATTTCTCCCACGTACGTGCAAGCTCTGGAATGAACTACCTGCTGCTGTGTTTCCCGAGCGCTATGACATGTCCTTCTTTAAACGAGGTTTAAGAAGAGTATTTCCTTCACGGTAGGCAGCGGCCTGGCTGTGCCCCTGGTATTGCAATGGTCCATGTGCAGCAGTTTCACTTACCATCAGGTGTGCTGCTTGCTCGTTTGCCACCGTTGGCAATAAAAAAAAAAAAAAAAAAAAAAGAGCAACAAACATCTTCACATACACACTTTCACGTTTATAATATAAGTAGGATATACGTATCTCCCGAACATGTCAAGTACTTATGTCATTGGAGATATGGTCCAGTATTAAATAATATTTTAAAGACGTGCGTTTTTGAGAAAAGCATGAACTAAACTAAAGCTAAACCTATTGCGTTAGCTCGTCGATATATATGGCGGCTGGGTCGCATAAATTATTCGTTCCACTTTCCATGACACATTTCTTTTAAGCATTTCATAGAGATGACAAGGAAAGAAAAATTTGAAATAAAACCGCATACCAAATCAGCGTGGCATAGTAAATCAATGTCTTTTCTATTGTAGAGAGAGTTAATGGTCAATAGTGAGACGTACTTCTTTCGGTAAACGAGAGAGCCGGCAGCCCAACTCTCTGAGGGTATTTGCGTGTAATGGGTTTTGATGATTCCTTTAGTATCATCAACCTCACTGCACGCAGCGGCCTAGCAAAGATACACGAGCGGCGGTATCACTTACAATCAGGCGTGCTGTTTGCTCGTTTGTCACCTTGGCAATGACGTATATGAACTAAAAAAGACAACTAAGTAAAATGGATGAATAAATAGATCCGCCCTTGTCGTATTGTGATGTAAGTAATAATAATAAATAAATAATAATTTAGAAGTTATAAAAACCCACAAGGCAATGGCCTTCATTCAAAAATCTTTGTAAGGGCACTCGGATAGCCACTGATACACATAACGAGGGGATAATGTCATAATCGCTACGCTTGACGATCAAGGTGGATGTCTTATAAGTTGCCTAGTAATTTTATAAAAATTAAAATTTCTAATGATTATTGAACAGATCGCCATCCTAATCGTTTTTTCATTGCCTTGAGTATCAGACTAATAAGCAAACCATCTGATAGGAAATGGTAATTGCCTCTAATGAACACTGTTTTTACGAATCCACACAAAAGTAAGGAGGGTCAACACATATTCTTACCCCGCCACCACGAGGGTAATTTTAAAAGTATTGCCCTGCTTAACCTTTTTAATTTTTAAACTATCTAAGAATCTACCTCAGTAACCCCACTTAAGAACGTTTTCTCGGCCATAATATTTAAATCAAAAAACTGTATAATAAATCAATATCGTCAGTTCCCATAATATTAGCTCTTTTCAACATAATTTGTCTTAATATTGGAACGAATTTGACTCCACAAAAGGAGGGAGGGGAGTTTTTAGATATATTTATAGGATATTATTCCTTGCAGCAAGTGTTAATTATGGCTATCAAAGTTTACCTCACACCGAGAACTATATTACCCAACTATAATATCGATTTAAAGAATAAACTGTTACTGAGCGCGAACAGTACCGTCGGTCCCACGTCGGTCCTACCTTCATAATCACTCAGCCTGTATACGATATTATAAAAAATATTGTACTTATTCAAATCCTATACAGAAGCTAAGTAAATCAATTAAATCAAACAGTAAAATTTTAAGTAATTTTTTTTTATATTTTTAAAATAACTGAATATCACCAAAAAAATTTAATAAATGTCGCGTTCATTTGAATTCATAACTAGCTAAATAGCAACTCGTCAACTTGGGCAACAAATGTCTATACCATTTGCCAGGTTCCCTATGCTGGAATTTGTGATACTTGGTTACGTCAATCGTGGGTATCATTTTATAACATGTATCGGAGCAACTGGGTGTAACTGTAATGGTAGCGTGTACGTAGGGGGGCGTGTCGTGCGAGGGGGCGGAGTGTCAGGGGGCGGGGTCACGTGGCACGCTCGCGTCACTTGCCCGCTCGCGCCGCACATTTCTTCTTTTTGCGTTTGAAGAAACAACAGCATCTGGAATACACAGATTGCCTGCATGACGATTTAACAGAGTCTGTCAATGCACAAGTTTGTTGTGTTCTATGTATTGTTGTACATACATACATTATACACAGAATATAAAAAAAAAAAATATTAAAAATATCGTCTTATTGTGGACGCTCAATTTATCTTCTATCTACTTATAATTCTGATAGAAAAATAATTGAATATTCTGGCATACGGGTAAATATTAGAAAAATTGGAAATTTTGACGCATCACAAATTACTATGGAGATATATATTAGTGGAGTCATTGATTCTAATATTTCTTTTTAATATTGAGCAATCCAGGGGGCAGGTTCTTCATAATGACAAAGGAATTGACTCAATATACCATGCTGGCCAGGCAGAATGGTAAATGGTTTCATATACAGTTCTCGTTTTCTTGCAGCGATGTTTTTTTCGTCGCATTTCTTATCAATCTTTAACCATGCCAGTGAAAAAAGAAAATACTTATACATGGAAAATCGAACATATATTGTACACTATTAGAATATCGTACCTACGAAATTTATTGTATGATGTTATTAATTATATCTATACTATATCAACTAATTCAAAAATATCCGTGCGATGACAGAATAAGAAACAATTCTTTTCCTATCTTGCCCGTGGGTGATGTAAAAGACGACTAAGGCATATAACATCTATCTAAAAGAAGAAAAACACAAACTAAAACCCTTTTCTAACCCGTCTGGTCAGTATAGTAGGTCAATTACCCTCATATTGTAGAGGAGCCTCGAGCCCATAGTGTGACGTATATGTTGAAATGATAAAGTCAAATTATTTGACCCATGTAGGTTGAGAATACAGTGGATAATTCTTATAAAATCAGGCGAATAGATCACCAAGAGAACCGACAGCAAACTGTCCTAGGAGACTTCTAACACCCACTGCGATCGACAACCCAAATGCGGCGAATATCATATTACCCTTTTCTTTCTTGAGGAAATTGTGCTCAACGTATGGACGTTGATAGGGTGATGGAAGTCAATTATATTTAGATAATATTGATATTTGCACTGTATAGATTATGAACATTTCGTGTGGTGACGGAGTAAAAATCTATTTGTAAAAGACGACTAAGGGACGACTATAATACGCACATAACCTCTGTGCAAAAAAGGAAAACTCGAAATGAAACCCTATACCCACACGTCTGACCAGCGCGGTATAGTACGTCAAATTTCCTCCCATTGTAGAGGAGGCCCGAGCTCAACAGTGGGACGTATGTGGGCTGTGATGAGGTTTAGAACTCTCTGCAGCGGAGATCGATGCTTAAATCACTGCGTCATATGAACAGTTATATTCGTTAGCAAAAGATATTTTCCGTAGCAAAAATTGACAATTATATGGAGGTGTGATTATGAGTAATTTAAATACATATATAAAAACAATGCATGCGTTTTAATTAAAATAGCAAAATTAGCAATCCAATGATCGGATGATTATGATTAACTTAAAATAAAAAAAAATAAAAGGGTATGCATACAGTTGGAACACTGACTTGGTGTCGTCGATCACATCAACCTCATGATGGGGTTGTGTGATCGGCGTGTTGCTATGACCCGCGGTTGGGTCGTCTGCACCTAGCTCGCCATTCGTTGAACTAACCACCTAATAAACAACATACACAATGTTTTAATTACAAATTAATTATTAGCACAATACAATTCACCACTCCCTTCTCCCTGTGGATGTCGCAAAATACGAGTCGGGGATAAGAGAAGGAAAACTGGAAATAAAACCCTTGCTAACACGCCTGGTCAGCGTGGTAGCATGCAGTAAGGTCAAGGTCAATTTCCTTCCTATAGTGAAGGAGACCCGAGCCCAACAATGGGACTTGTATGGGCTGAGATGATGATGATGAATGTACACACTAGATTATTTGATTTCAATTAAGCCATTTAACTTATTAATTTTCTTTTAAAACATAGTTTCTCCAAGGCGTAGATGCATTTTAGGTGGAATGTAAAAGACTCCGGGAAAATTAAGGGCATTGGAATTTCGCAACATACGTTGGAATATTCCCCGTTAGAGGGCGGTTGCTATAAAACAACATAAGACACGGATACAGTTGCAAGAAAATAGGCGGTATTCAAAATATGACTGAGAAACTATGGTTAGGATGAATCTTTAGTTTCTTAGGCCAGATTTTTCAATCACCAAATAAATTATATTCATATCCTATTAATGTCTGATATCTAAATATTAAATAAATTATTATACCTATATTAAAATTACATAAAAATTACAGATTTGTACGGTATAGTTCTTTCGCTTCATTTCATTCACTATGATTATAAAACTTTCAGTGTGGTAACGTAAGTAGTAAAGTAAGAATACAATTCACCTCTTTACATGCCAGTCGATGTAGTAAAACTCGACTAAGGGATTATAATATGCAAATAACATCTCTGCATAAAATCATATACTAACCCATCTGACCAGCGTGGTATAATAGGTCAAATCCTAAAACTTTATTTTATGATTGAAAAAACAGTTCATATAACTAATAAGTATTTTAAATATTATTTAACTAATACATTTAATTTAACTAATAGTTTTAAAATTAAATATGTCCAGATTATTTTGACTAAAAATAAAACTTATTAAAATTATTAGCTGAACATGTCTAATAATATGTTTAACCAATTAATTATAATATACATAGATATCTCTTGAAGTGTAAGCAGAAGGGCAATAAAACTACATGCACACATACGCACGCATTGTGTGAAGTAGCATGGCTCTACGTCACACACACACACACACACACACATACAAGCGTACGAATATGCTGTTGTTATGAGATATTCACATATTAATCCAAATTACTATTATGGCTGTAAAGTTACATCCCAATTGTGGACCGCACAATGTACTATCCTATCCTGTGGGAATCGAACCACGACACTGACACGTTTGGTCGATATCTTAATCACTACGCCATCTGTGCAGTCAAAACGAATATGTGCGTGGAGAGTCATTAACGAGAATGCACGTAGCACAGGGGCATTGAAATTTCATAACATACGTTGGAATATGCCCCGTTAGAGGGAGATTTCTATAGAACATAACAAGACACGGATATGGTTTTAATTGGTTGAATAAATTTTAAAATAACTTCTAATAATAAATTTTTAAATAAAATTACTTTTGTGACGATATGGAAAATGCTGCTTGTAAATGTAATATGGTATGTAATTTACACCAGATTTTAAATTTACCTTAATTTCTAAAGTTTCTATGCTTTAAATAACATTTACCATTAAAGTATTTATTTTATAAGAAATAATTAAAATTATAGAAGCTACTTTGTGTGCATTATAAATACAGTATCTAATTGAAATACACTTATAGTTGAATAAACTAAGAGGTCGTCAGGCGGATCGAGGCGCTGGGGTTGAGGGTCGCCCTGGACAAGACGGAGGCCCTCTTGTTCCATGGGCGCCTTATGAGCCCTCCCATCGGCGTCTCGATCACCGTCCGATCGGTTGACATCAGCATCCGGGCCCATATGAGGTACTTGGGCCTGGTGCTCGACGGGCAATGGTGGTTCCGGGAGCATTTCCGCAGGCTCGCTCCGCGGCTCGTCGGCGCGGCGTCCGCCCTATCGTGGCTAATGCCGAACGTGGGCGGACCGAGCGCTACGTGCCGACGGCTGTACACGGGGGTCATCCGGTCGATGGCCCTGTACGGCGCACCGGTGTGGGCGGGGTCCTTGACCGTCCGACTTAGGGCCCTTCTGTGGCGACCACAGAGGGTCATGGCGGTCAGGGCCATCCGCGGATACCGCACGGTTGCGACGGAGGCAGCGTGCCTATTGGCCGGGACTCCCCCGTGGGACCTGGAGGCGGAAATGCTCGCCGAGTTGTATCGGCGGGTGTCGGGGGTGCGCGGGGAGGGCGGTGTGATCTCGTTAAGGGATCTCACCGCCTGGCGCGTCGACGCCCGCCGAGATGTCATTGCCCGTTGGGCAGTCCGGCTGGAGAGGCCTCGGTTCGGGGTGCGAACCGTGGAGGCCTTCCGGCCGGTGCTGATGCAGTGGTTGGAGAGGCGGCACGGGGTGCTCTCCTTCCGACTAGTGCAGGTGTTGACGGGGCACGGGAGCTTCGCCAAATACCTGCACAGGGTCGTGAGGAGGGAGAGTACACCGTCCTGCCACCACTGCGATTGCGACGAGGACACGGCGCGCCACACGCTCGAGGCCTGCGCGGCTTGGGCAGTGCAGCGCCGTGAACTCGTCGCAATCATCGGTGCCGACCTGACGCTGCCGGCCATCGCTAGGGCGATGGTCGACAGCGTCAGGAACTGGGACGCGGTCGCAGCCTTCTGCGAGACAGTGATCTCGCAGAAGGAGGCGGCGGATCGTCTGCGCGTGGAGCGCAGCCTCGATGAGGAGATCCGCCGCCGGCGACTGGGGCGGCGCAGGCGCAATTATCTGCGCCTCATGCCGCCCTAGCCGAGGCCGCGGGTGACGTGACCGGGGATTAGTCCGTCACCCGCCGAGAGGCCGACCGCGTGAGGAAAGACCGACGTCCTCCCCGAGGGGGGGACGTCGGTCGACGGGAGGGTACCCCGCGTAGGGGGTATTCCGTCGGGCCGACCACTGACGACAAGTAAACCTGCTCCGGTGGTCGGCCCAATGACGAAGGCGAGGTGGTTTTCGGGTGGGTTGCGGGAGTTGCGTGCTTAGGCCCCTCTGTCGCCCCGGACGGAGTGGTGCGGAGGCGCGCCGACCGCGACCCACCCCAAAAAAAAAAAAAAAAAAAAAAAAAATAGTTGAATAAACTAAGTATAATGGGTTCCACATAAAAGTCAGCCAATATGCTGCCACACATTTTTAGAATTAATAAATATAAAATGAAAAAGCGAACTCATCATACAGAAGCACATCCTTCATAATTCAATTCATTAATGTTATTTATATTGTTATCATTCTTATTGTAAGTTATTTTATTCCTTTTTCTTTCTTTTCTCTTTTTTTTGTTATTTTTCTTTCTTATATATTTGAGGAAAGGGGTTTTCTGAAAATCAGCCCTGCATAATTTCTATGCAGCACAATGCTGAGCATTCCCCTATTGTCAAAATAAATTAAAAACATGTATTTTAATTATTAGTTATTATGTGACAATAAATGCTATTCTATTCTATATATCCTATGTTTAATATGAGACGACTTTATGATCTATAAAACTTGCAGTCCGTGATATTACAAAGAATTTCGTACGACATAAATCCAATAAAGTCCAACCCACGAATTAGATATGAACACTTTTTTATACAACTAAGCCAGTGCTTACTATTGTAATACCATTTATATCAATTTCGTGTGATAACAGATAATTAACAAAATATGTCACTTCTTGTCTCTTGGAAAGAAGATATTGCAAAATCAAAGACAAATACACGAAAGTAAGCGTAAAATGTACCATTACGCGTTTTAATAAACTTTCAAACAATCTTGTAGATTCATTGATTCTGATTATGTTAAAAATATGCTAATGAATGTATTAACAAAAAACAAAAAAATAAACAAAATTGAATAGTGTGAATAAATATATAAAACTTAATTATCAAGTTTATTGATCCATTCTTAGACATTCTGCTCTTAAGACTATAGTGTGATAAACTGAGAGATATAAGACGATTTGCTTCATATACTTTTGAAAAAAATCTGTGAAATATTTAGATTCCTTTACAATATTCATTATCAAAAACCTGAGCTCGTTAAGTTTAAGGTGCTATTCGCTTGAATATATTTATTAAAGTCATAAATGTGCGCCGTAGTTAAAATTGTGAAACCCTACGTCATAGATCAGGATTCCCAACCTTTTACCCTATGTGCCTCACTCAAGTTTATGCCAAAATATTATGCCCCCTTTGTCTCAACTACGATAAAAAAAAAGGATGAAAATTTCAAATAGACTTTATTTTCATTTAAATATGAAGTGCGTATGTAATCAAATAACTCAAATATAACATAATTAGTGAAAACATTGGGCCTGCACTTTATTAGTCAATTGGTGAACCCTTGGCTTCATATTGGTCAGTGCACTTCGTAGATCATTTTCTTCGTAGAGAACTTTAACAAATTCCCACGCGCCCCTCCTTGGATCATTCTACGCCCCCCAAGTGAGGCACACCCCACTGGTTGGGAATCCCTGTAATAGACCATTGTCTGACTACAGTCTCGTAGTTTTTTCTTTTTACAATCCATAATCTAAAATATCGTACCGTAACATACATACCGTAATCTAATATATAAACAAAAAAGTAAGAATGTATACTTTCTTGGCGTAACAAAATAAAAATGTTTCTAAAAATTGTATCTTTCGCGTTATCCTGCGTTAGAAAAAAACGCCACTAATAATAGAAAAAAGGTGTTACACGTTCATGCCGGGGCCGACTTTAATGTTTTTTGCTGCGAGGCGGCGCTAAAAATATGAATATGTTATAATTTAAATAAACGTTAAATTTTCATTATTTCTAATAGCACAATCGAATACGTACCACCGGTGGTACTCGTCGCCAGAAAAGACAGTCTAGTGCGGGCTACCGGTGGTACGCACCGTTCAATGAGACAATCTAGCGCGGGCCACCGGTGGTACGCGCCATCAAATCAAATCATTTATTCTGCATAGGCCCCTTAAGGGCACTTACATATTGTCAAATTACACGTTTGAATACAATACAACAATCTACCACCGGATCGGAATGCGGCCACAAACTGAGAAGATCCGGCAAGAAACTCAGCGGGCAGTCATTTTTTTGTTAATCCTTTAAATATAC
Source organism: Lymantria dispar (assembly GCA_032191425.1). Classification (NCBI taxonomy): domain Eukaryota; kingdom Metazoa; phylum Arthropoda; class Insecta; order Lepidoptera; family Erebidae; genus Lymantria; species Lymantria dispar. The sequence goes on along the minus strand of CM063452.1, from coordinate 19,227,004 downwards.
ATAATATTATGCTTCGTACAACATATATGGTATTAGCTCCAGTGTGATGCCCTTCGAAATTGTATATATGTATAAATTTTCAAGATTTAGTACAAGACAAAAAAATTATTAAAGCATAAAGAAAGGAAGAAAATATGGCTGGACCAGATCCCACAAGCAGCACCCGATCACGAGTTAACTACTAGAGCAGCCATCACTCTCCTCAACCATATTAGAGGGAAGGGAGCGACCCGCCCCACATAGCTACCGCCATGAGACCATCCAATGAGACAATCTAGCGCGGGCCACCGGTGGTACGCGCCGTCCAATGAGACAGTCTAGCGCGGGCCACCGGTGGTACGCGCGCGTTCAATGAGACAATCTAGCGCGGGCCACCGGTGGTACGCGCCGTTCAATGAGAAAATCTAGCGCGGGCCACCGGTGGTACGCGCCGTCCAATGAGACAGTCTAGCGCGGGCCACCGGTGGCCTGCGTCGGCGTGAACGTGTTAATACATCTAAAGTTATATTATAACGCATTATCTAGATGCCAATTGTGACAGTGTGCGCGCGCAATGTAATAAATGTTGACTAGCTAACTTTAGGGTATCGGCTTTTTGTGACAGTTTGCGCGCGCGTGGCAAATATTTACTCTCATCTTCTGCCACAACGTGGCAAAAAAGTATTAATTTTGTACGTATGTACGTATAATAATCAATTTTATATTTCAGCCAGATTAGATCGTGAGAACCAGGCAACACATTAATATATAACTAAATGCGTGCAATGAACATTTCATAAAAAAAATAGCTGTAAAATAATTAATAAGCAAATGTGTACCAGTATTTTATGAATGAATATTGGCAGTGCTTTGAATAAGCTTTAGTAACAGTTGGGCCATAGCTGCCAGTTCTAATATAGATTTATTTTACTATGGGTTTTGTTACCCTTTTTACGACTGAATCAAATCGTTTCTTCTTTCTTTAACAATTAAGTTAAGAAAACCTTTTAAAAAGTTTGTCTTTACAAATCTTACATATGTGTCATGACATCAAAAGGGTCTCTAGCGATAAATCACGGCGAATCATGATTTTTACGTGACATACTCATAACTAAGCTAAAGTCGGGCAGCAAGTTATAAAGTTACGTAGTCAAAACTAGAGATACGAACATCTAAAGAACAAAATAAACCGAGAAAGACTGTAGAGTTGATATAATGAAATGGTAACGCGCAATTTACATCGTCTATTGAAGCGAGAAAGAAAGATGTCCAACTATAAATTATAACATAGATGTATGCTCAAAAAAGAAGGAAAACTTGACATAAACCCTATACCAATATGTCTGACCAGCGTGGTATATTATGTGAATTCTACTTTTATTGTGGTGGAAGCTCGGACAAAGCATATGAGCAGAAACGTTGATGACGATGGTCAACACTTTTGAAAATTAAGATATGTGTATTTCACCGAAACCCGAGTTATAGCATGAACGATATAGCTTTATAGAATGAGTAAATTTTTATTAATCCATATTCTAAACCCCTAATGCTTCTATATAAATCAGTACTTTTCTTGTGAGCGGGAATGATAATGGATTATCCATCTTTTCTTAATTACGACTTAAGTTCAAAGAGCTTCTAATAAAATGAAGTTTTTTAAAAGAAAATAGTATCTACTTTCTTGAATAAATAATATTCGTATATCAACTAAGCAATTCTTTTTGAAGCTATGTACAGCAAATCTATATGAACAACGAGCTAGGCTCCAACTGTTAATACATCTTAAGCAACATGCAGACAGTCACACAAGGATTGCCGGCAAATATATTCAGAACTGACCGTGGATATTGATCCGGGAAATTTCACATACCGAAAATGCTTATTCTTCAACAGCTAAAAAATAAATACACCAATATACATTCACAATTCACATCATATAAACAAATTGAACCAATAAAATAAAATTGAAAAGGTACATGCAAAAGTATATACGACCCTAATTTAATTCCTATTTCCTACTACATATATGGACAGCTCTATATTCATTTTCAGCGCTATTATGTAATTTCTTTAAGGTATACAGACTCAAATTGCTGAAATTCTAGACTTATGTCATACCGTTATTTTAAAATATTAATTCAGTTTTTAATCTATGGTAATCGATGTTGAAATTAAATTTTATAACAATTATAAGTATTTTTTTAATAACACTTATAAGGAAATTATTAACTTTAAATATCATTCATGCACCTTATAGATTATAATCTAATACAAAGGTTGTCATTTCTCAAATAGCTAGGCTCAAAAGTAGTTTCTTTACATTAAAAATATTAAGACTTCTAGGTATTACGCAAAATCCGCCAACCAAACAACAATTACGTTATTTGAAGGGTAAATGAAGACATCGAATTCATTTTTATTATTATTTATTGAACATGATACGTAATATTATAATTCGAAATGAGATTTTGATTAAAAAAAATTATATGTATATTGATGTTAATTAAATCATTATAATTTTAACCTATTCGTGTTAAAATATATATTGATTGATGTTCACATTAACTAATAAATTATGACAGATATATATACATATTACTAACATTTAATCACAAACTAATTCCGCTACTTATTAAATCCTTTTTGTTTAATAAGAGTAATTTTATTACATAACTAACTTGATATAATAGTTTATACGTAAAATTATGAATATACGTAAAAAAATAAATGACAGTAACATGCAATATGAATTTAGAGTTTAATTGAATCATATAAAAAGTGTAGAAAAGCTGTGTGTGTTCACCGCTACCGACTAATAAAAATTATTATAATACACTTAAGTTTTGTGCATTATTATAATTTTAATAGATTTTCTAATATATTTTGTTTATAATACCGAATGTACATATTTTACTACTGTTATTAACGTGAAAGATTATGGTCATGAGTTGCTCCTTAAAAAAATAAAAGGATTAATCAAGTAATAGGTTTTACTAAACTATGCAGTAAGTAGTTCATAAATCAGAATATAGATAATAAATTTAAGCATAATTTATGAATATAGTTTATGGGGCGGGATAGATCAAAACATAACTAAAATATACATTTAAATCGCCATGAAAAAATCTTATAACGACAATAGAGATTAGGCAACTATCAATCCGTCTGAAATTTTTATGTAAGCACGGTATATACGTATTTATTTTCAAATTTAAGAAAAAGAAGTACAATACTATCAAGTTATATAGAGGTTACATAACATTTTTTTTATATTTTTTTTTCTATATAGCTCAGTTAGATTATTTGAATTCCTCATATAAGAAATATTAATCATACCAGGTAGGTATGATCATTTTGATTTAAAGAACCCCTGGAAACTCAAAGTAATTATTAAATTTGACAATTTTTTACGACACTTAAACAATTCTTTCAGCCCATATAAAAATATTTGTTCTTAAATATGTTACCTGCACAGAGCCATGCCTGTCCGCCGGTGTAAGGTGTCCAGTGTTAAGCGGTGTCGCCTTCCCACTATGAGGCCAGTTACCGCCCGTATTCGCAGTGCCACCCGTACCGAAATCCTTGCTCTTCGCCAAAGCCGCCTGCATCTGAAGTCAGGTAAGTGTATCAAACATAACTGACCGCGGCATGCTATAATAAATATGCAGATATTATTATAAAAAAATAATTATTATAATATAAATCTTAGGGCATCAAATTTTAACTACTGTGGCATATTTACGCAATGTCAGATATTTATTCAAGTCACAGAAAGATGTGAAATTCAAAATAAGTATTGTAAATAAAACTACTTTACAGATGTTATCGCGTTTGTATTTGATTTTTGATTGCCCGATGTTTCGAACACTTTGCAGCGTTCATGGTTACGGGCGGACTAAGATGTCTCACGTCCAACAAGTCATCGTTCTTACAGAGATTTATAATTATCTCTTATCCCGCTACAGAAGCTTGCCCGCTTTCTGTCGGGCAATCAAATATAAACGCGATAATATCCGTAGTTTTATTTACAATGTATAATACTCACGTAAACATCAGAATTCAAAAAAGTATGTTTCAAATATTATACATTAGTATTTAATCCTTTTGCCATTTAATGCACTAAGACATCTCTATAAATTAGATAATTACAGTGACGTACATTTTTTATTTTGTTAGTTCATATAACCGTGACCCGTACCAAAAGGTCTTTATTTAAAAACAAAACATTAAAAGTAAGTTGACACCTACATCAGATGTCAACAATTTTAGCACAACTCCATAAATGAAAAAGTTTTAAATGAAAGATTATTATTTTGCTTGTGATGATGACAAAAAAAATTGTTTTCAAATGCATCTAGACACTCTCAAGCAATTGCATCGTATTGGTATACAGCGAAAAACTATAAGCATAGTCTGCAGATATTTTATGATATAAATCTACATATTAACTAAGTTCAATTTAACGCGATATATTTTGTTAAATTATAACGATATTGTTGAAAAACTAAAAAAAAATGTTATGAAAGGTACATAAAAGTAATTCTAAGAGAATTAGTCAAGTACATATTAATTATATGGTAATAATAAGTTCAATTAATGAGAAATAGAGCTCCAAAACTTGCTTACAGTTATCCCACTTTAAAATAATCGTTTGTATTCGGTAGCATCGCTGAAAAAACCACACAAATAACCCTTTGTCTGTTAGAAGATAACTATTGAAAACCTAAAAGCCGAAGCAAAATTGCAAGCAACAAAAAAGATACAACCGGGGACAATTTCTATACTGTTATTACTTCAATACTTTAATGGATTTATCACGTTTAAATATGACAATCGAACCATGCCATAAGATCTGCCCATAGATGAAATTAAGACCATTTAACTTACTAGCCATGATTTAAAAAACAAGATAATTAAACAATGGTACTAGCCATGATAGAAAACAATACGGATAAGGTGTTAATAATTGTACAGTTTCAGTTGGCAACACAACTTTTATCGTGTATTTATGCGAACACTTTGTGGGGAGAGTTTCGGGGCGAGCGTCAAGGGCAGCAAGGATCTAATTATAAAACAATAACGTATTGTGTAATGGGACCAAACCTCTCCGGATATTAGCGCCGCCTCATCGTCCTCAACCAAACCAATCATATAATCACACAAATCATCCTGCACCGACAAAAAAGCTGTATGAGTTCGCGCACAACGACATTTATATTGCTGATGACGAATGTACGTAAATGTTATTAATTAAATTATATTAACTAAGTGTTTAGGGCAAGTATCTACAGCAAAGTTGTAACATTTAATTATAATGGATTGAAAGTCAAGTACTTCTGTATATTTTCTTATTTTTATTTTAACGTTTTAGAGGACAGGAACAATGATTCGTTCCGTTTCAAAATTTAACGATTATATTTTATGTATATATTATAATAACTATAATTTAAGATAAAAAATATATAGCTACTTTAAAATTTGCAAAAGTATGCATTAACATATTTTTTTTAATACGGATACACCATAAGTTCGTTGAAACGACATAGGTTTGCCTACACCGTCGTTTCGGATACGTTAGAATATATAAGGAGACTCTTCGACATATTACTAATAATACTATGACCATGGATAATAGTGTAATAAAATATTTATAATATTCACGAAAAAAATCTATCTTGTCACCTATTATATGAAATATTTTATATAAAAAAAAAATAAACATTTAGCATTTAGAAAAACGATAGCTTCACTCACAAATAAATAAATATAATATTATTTATTGATATCCAATAAACTATACCTTGTGAAATGGCTGATGGCTGTCGCGATTCGGTGAGACAACGACCTCTTGTCCAGTCTGGATAGAACCCACTGGTGTAGACTGGAATTATAACAATTTTATATTAAATATCAAACACAAATATTTGATTTTTAAATATGCAAATAATACAGAATTATTTCCAAAACATATATCAAATAATCACATTGTAATTAATGATATATAAAAGCCCACATACATAATTTAGATTACGCCAATTTATATTTAGTTATTACAGAATTATTATATTATAATATCAGTATAATAATAAAAAAAAAATATATAAAACAGTTATTAAATGATGAAAATATACTATAAAACGTTGTTTATGTAAAAAAAAAGTTGCAAAATTTTTAATAAAACCACTTTACGGATTTTATCGCGTTTGTTTACGGATTTTATTTTTGACTGTCCGACGTTTCAAAAATCAAATACAAACGCGATAAAATCCGTAAAGTAGTTTTATTTAAAATGTGTAATACTCGCGCAAATATCGAAAATCAAATTGTTACAAAATTCCTAAAAAAGCCGGTAATATGATATGTGGAATTTAAATATCAGATCTTATTAGTAATAAAACCGTATGAGATACTATGCAAATGCATGCTAAAGCCCATAGATACACAAAGCGTTACATATAACATTGGGTTTTGTTTCGTGTGGAGATAGAGTAAGAATATTATTTACCACCCTCTATCATCCCCATGGGTATCGTAAGACGACTTAAGGATATAACACGCATATCATAAGGAAATCTCCAAATAAAACCCTATACCAACCCGTCTAACCAGCATGGTAAAGTAGGTCAATTTCACTCCTATCCAGGAGGAGGCTCGAGCCCAGCAGTGGGACATATATGAGTTGAAATGATGATGATATCAGTCTTTTGAACACCACCTAAAGCGGACATTAATGCAACTGTTTTGGATCATAGTCCCGCCACCTTTAGAGTACAGAATATCTTCTGTATCTCTTTAAAGCAAAATTAATTACTTTTAATTTAGTAGAATTAGCTTGTTTTTGTTTGGTGATGGACTAGCAATATAATGTCACCAACCCATTACTTATTATAATCCTATGTCAGACTTCGCACAATCGTGCTAGAGATCAACTTTTCAAGAAAACATACTCTCACCTTTTCCCTTACAATAGGTATATCTGCTTCAAATCTCTGATACGTATTACAATCGATATTAAAACCGTCATAATCGGCGATTTCATAGCATTTAAAAATATACAAATGTACATACACAACAGGACGGACTATCAATGTGCTTTTTGAGTACTTCATTGCATACAAATATTTAAAAAAATATCAATACCATCTAATTTTATGTAATAAGATGGTAAACGAAAATAGCCCAAAAGTAGTAAAGCACAGCTTCGAATTTTCGACCTAAGTATAAGAAATCGAAAAAGACTTGTGTGGTTTGGACACTTAAATAGAACGAGTGAAGAGAGGTTGACGAAGTAAATATTCAAAGCCAGTGTGAATGGGACGATTACAAGAGGAAGCCACGTTCTACGTTTTCGGATCAAATTGGAGACGTGTTGGCGATAAGTTATATTACGTGTAACCATAGAGAATGCATGAAGACTGTATCAGTCTGATCTAGCTATCGCTATGGCACAAACAGACACAAGGCAATGTATGTCTGAACAAGACTTGCGTTATATTTCTTTATAGATTAACTATCGGTGATAACAACGAACTGTTATCAAAGTCTTCGTGCCAAATATAACATACTAGCTTCTGATCGCGACTTCGTCCGCGTAGTATAGATACTTTGGACTAACACTAACTTTAAGACTTTGTTTACGTAGAAGGTGAAAATATTTTTTAATAATACGATTTTGTCACACATGATTTTTGCGAAAATCTAGCCGTTTACGCAGCGGAAACTCTCAAAAGGAAAAAAAATCCCCGATATTGAAAAATTCTTCATTGGTGCTCCGCTCCTGTTGGTGTTAGCGTGATGATATAGCCTATAGTCTTTTGGGCGAATTTTTCAAATCGGACCAGTAGTTCCTGATATTAGCGCGTTCAAACAAACAAAGTCTTCAGGTTTATATATTAGAATAGAAGTATAGATGACTGTACAGATGGCGTAGTGGCTAAAATACCAACTTACAGTGTCACTGTCGGGGTTCGAATCCCACGTAGGACATCACTTTATGCGATCCACAAATTGTTGATCTGAGTCTGGATGTAATTTGTATCCGTTATTATATGTTTGTAAACTCCCCCGTAATTCAAGAATTCATTTCCTTAGTGTACGGTGTTGTCATTAAAAAAAAAACAAAAAGAATACAAACACTGTGCAGATTGCAAGGGGGACATCCCCTTAAACGTCTTCTATGACATTCACGTCACTACATGTATATCTACGCAATTTAAATACTGTGATTAAGAACGGCAAGTCATAAACGATAAAGCATCGTTGCAATCACTTAATTTCTTATCGTAATGTGTGCTATGGCTTTTAATAGTAGTTGCTTTTGACGGCGTTGCTCCCAATAACTAACGAAGTCTTTAGTTGAAGTATTGGTGTACTTTTTGGATCTGTTTAGTAATTGTACCAGCACTCTTCAAACCCTCATTTCTCAAAATTCAGAAATAATCATTTAAAAAAAAGCCGACTCCGGTTGGACCGAATTGATTAAGGACCACACGGGGAGCACCCGCTTGTAAATAAAAAAAAGAATCATCAAAATCAGTTCACCCAGTCGAAATTTCTGAGGCCACAAACATAAAAATGTCGAAATGAAAACCTCCTTTTTTCTAAGTCAGTTGATAAAAAAATGTATGATTGTGAAATATGTAACCTATATGTTATATTTGCGTGATAGGGGATTAAAATACTAAATCGTCATCAATTTCCTTAGGGAACCGTAAAATGAACTGAAGGATTATTATCAGGAGACATCAACAGTAGGTACTGTTCTTGGAAACTCATAACACTAATCGCCAACCCGCCATACCAAGCCTCGTGAACCGTTAATCCTAAACCCTTCACCTGCTTGAGGAAGCCTACGACCAATAGTAGACGTCGATACGCTAATAGATGGATAGATGCAATTATATTTGAGTTGGTTTTATACTTTTCACTGCGAGCAATACACTCAACAACCAATATAAAAGACATAAATTCGATATATTTAACGCTAATACGGATACAATAAAACGGACACTCAGTCTCGATTTTTTCACAACACATCAATAGGCAAATGTAATTTTCTTCATTTTGTTGTTTTATGTGAAATATAATTGTGAAGACCTGTTATTGGCTTTATGTATCTTAAATATGTTTACTTTGATTTTCATTAATTTTAAGCTATTGGTCTCCCGATAAATAAATAAATAACACGTAGTTCTATTTGTATTTTCAGAGAAAACGCTGAAAATAAGTTTCTTAGTTAAGCAACTCTTTGAATACTAACCATATAATAAGAAAAGTTGCAATAATATATTATCGTTTCCACTAACCTTGTCGGATTTATTTCTAACCACATTGGAGGGTGGTGCGTTCCTTAATATACGCATCACGTGAATGTTGGCAGGCTGCGACGTCGACACATAAGCAAGCATGCGACATGCAACATCCCAGTGTAAGTAAGCAAAATCTGATTAAGCAAAAACTACCACATATCTTGATCACTTTGAATTTGATATTATAAGCTAACATATTAGTACTACAATGTATAAACGATAGCACATGACAAACTAATTCAAACGGATCAACAAGTTTTGGTTAAATTAACTGTGCAGATGAAAATTTAATGCCATAAAAATATCTTTAAAATAAATACAACACAAATTAAATAAAAGCTTCGCTTTTATGTCAGAGGATATATATAAAAATTGGAAATTTAGTCCCAAATCGAACCGTTATTTAATGCTTACATATTATCTGTTAGTAGATAATTGGATTACAGATCTATAAACTGCCAGCTTTAACCTCATTTTAAGTAATTATAAAATATCAAACCTCTACACAAAAACACGTGGAATGCGTTAAAGTTTTATGTTACTAAATAAATATAATAAATTATTCAACTTTTACTACGAACAATGTTATCTATTTAATCTAAATTAAACAAATGTTGAAATTCATTAATTTATTCGCCATTGTCGAATGAAAAATATGTATTATAAACAAGAAAAGATAAATAACAAATAGTTAAAAAACTTTATTTTTACTAACCGAAATTATTATATAGAATTTTGAAATATAAAACTATTGCTCCAAAGGTTAATATGGGTGATTTTTAAATCTCCTACGTTACACTGACTTCGGTTGTAATTTTTATGTAGCTTGTTTAGTTCTGTATATGATATTTATATATAAATTAATATACTTTCTAGTTAATAAATTATAAAACTTTAAAATAAACATCCTTTTTCCGAAATTAATCGAACAGAAATTTTGTTGAATCATTTTAAAATATTCTTTTTCTGTCCAAGATAATAATTCATGACATTCATGTTTTGAAATCACACCAAGAAAAATATTAATGGAGTTTTAAAAATCATCCATTCATTTAATTTAAACTTTAGGCACAAAAGATTCCATGTACTAATTGGCAACGTATTAATTTAAATATAGTGACATGCATTTTCAATCACTGACTAGAACACAATATCCTCAGCAATTAGTTAAAAAAGTACTCATTACATCAGATGTCATTTATATTGAATATAAACAATTATTATATGTGTCAAGGGTGATTTGTCACGTTACTTAGCACATTGATGAAATAATAAAACCTTTATTTTCTATAAAAGATTTGGTAATAGCCACAATATCTTCGTATTGCGAAAATGCTCATTTGTCAAAATTGCGTCTTGCGATATTGCGTCTAGTTTAATAATAATAATAGTGATTAAATAACGCGAAAAATTCATATGACAAAGCAATTCCCACGCATGCAATGGCGAAATAAACGAAAAGAAATTTCTAAAATAGGGATGAAAATAAAACGTTTATCTCAGATTATTGCGTTATTAAAGTATTGTCAGTTACGTGGATAACATGTTATATTTTTATAATTTATTGAAATTATACGTTTTTATTATTTTTTCTCATATTCGTCTAATTTTATCTATATTATTTGCGTTGTTTCTTTTAAAGTATTTATGGCCAGTTAAATGTAAAAAATATTAGTGCACGATTACGAAAAACTCAAAAGTGTGTATAAGTTTAACCGACATGTATATACGTTCGTCTGTTCCCTCATCAACTTCTAAACTACTAATCACAGTTTGACAGAAATCGATGTTTTTTGTCTGTTAGTTTAGGTTTTTGTTTTTTAACGAGTCTGTCCCCGTAAGTCCCAAATAATCCACGTAGTATAGAAGTAATTTTACGTAACATTATGACAGCGAAATTAGTGCGTATTTTAATGTGATCTACTCACATTTCCACATCCTTCATATTGTACATAAAGTAATAATGACAATGCCAAATATAAAAAGCAAGCAAAGCTAAAAAAACGTAGTGTTCAATTACAATAAACTTCTAAAGTGAATTATTTCCGAATCGTTATAAAACTTTGCTTTCAGAAAAATAACAATATAATCAACAAAAATATTTTTATAACGTACAGACGGAAATACTTCATTAATATTTACAGTTAGGTTACAAGATATAAATAAAGTCAGTCTTGAAATATTGAATGAGTTGTTGAGTAATTACAAGGTGAGAATAGCGTGATTTAACATAAACCCGAGTATTTTGTGTTGAGAAAGTGTGATACATAATTAGATTATAAAAAAGTGAAAATGTTCATACACGCGATACCTCTGCTCTTTATGACATAGACTTTTGAACGAACTTTGCGCATTCGTAAAGAACTTTTGCGTTATCTTTATGAAAAGGTATTAATTTTAGATATTTGTTTAAATAATTAAAAATCGCGTGCCATTTTTGTTGAAATTTAGCTTTGCTCAATAATTGATCGTGATTTACTTTAAAACCAACTGACACAAGTTATATTTGTATACCAATTTTAATTGTATGGTATGTATACTGTATTATTTTCAATTGTAAATTATATATTTGAATACATTTACAACATTAATTAAGAGATATAAATAAAATACTTTTAACCAAAAGCTTGTTGGTGTTATGAAACGTATCACAATAAAGTGTCGCGTGTATGAAGTACATTCATTTATCACCAAATAAGAGTATTATAAAATATCGAAAAATGAATGCGTGCTCGTAAAATCAGTATAGGTTATATAATTGAAATGAAACTATCTTTATAGTATTCGTTATGAAAAAATTACGACGGCAATTTAATTTTGCAGATTTTTTTATTACTTCTTTATGGCCTGTTAAAGCAGAGTCCACTATTAGGTAAATGGTAGTAGATATTAGCAAGATAAGGCATAATCACTTCACCGAATACCGTGAGGATCTTTCTGAGATATATTTCGGATTATATTTTAATTCAATGAAATCAAAATTAAGTATAATTAAGAAATATGTTTGATTCTACCGTATTCATATACATATATTGATAAAAATTAATGGAAAGAACACCGTATAATGCCTATAATAAAAATATATAAAAATCAATACTGAACTATTCAATTTTTCATTCCACAATAAGGCATCAAAAACTGTAAATTCATAAATATGCATTTCAAATTTATGTAGAACGAAATGTCATAAATATTTATTAAAAAAAAATATGTAGAATAGGAATGAAACAACTAGTTTATGGTCTTGTGTTATCTTTAAATATATAAATTAAAAGTTCATATCACGATGTTCGTTCATGCCAATCTTACCACCACTTCACATCTTTTAATATAATTTTGTAAATGTACTTGGTCCAAGGTAAGAGATAATTTTAATGTGAATGAATGATATACTTTTATTAAAGATTTTTATTAGTGACTATAGAACTCAGAGAAGTCAATTAATTACTATTATTTACATTTATATTAATGAACATTTGAAACCCCAAAATAATAAGATAGTTTCATTTCAAGATTAGTAAAGTGCGATTGTGTGTTCTCTATGCATTTCTGTTTACCATGGTCTTGCCGGTCCAATCGAATTCGCCGTCGTCGACGTATCCGCGTCGCTCGAACAAATCGCGGAACATTCGCCTGAGCTGGTCATAGTCGGGGGTCTCGAAGAAGTCCAACCGACGAACGTAGCGTAAGTACGTCGCTAATTCCTCGGGATGGCCTTCGCAAAGCACCTGAAAAAAAGTAATACACGCATATATATACGACTATCAATATATAGTGAAGGTTGGGTAAGAATTCAAATATATCACCATGCGTATTGTATAAGTTTCACTGCGATCATGTCTAACACAAAGAATCTCTTGCTATCTGGTGGCGGCTAAGAATACTACCAATCCTTACTCTTGTGTGTAATAAAGAACAACTAAGCGCTTAAAATAGCCCTCGGCCAACTCCATAGAAGCCGTATTATCAGTAATTATATTCTCATGGAGAGTTGTCGTCAAACAGGCCGCCGTTCAATAAAACTATTGCTAAAACTTTGAAAATATAGTGGAACAGTACATATTGAGTCGACTCATTCACTTTGTTACACATATTCATCATCATCATCATCGCAGCCCACATACCTCCTACTGTTGGGTTCGGGCCTCCTCCACAATGGGAGGGAATTTGATCTACTATACCATGCTGGTCCGATATGTTGGTTTCATTTCGAGTTTTCCTTCTCTTGCATCGATGCCATATGCGTATTATATCCTTTAGTCGTCTTTTACGACATCCACGGGCAAGTGGTGAATCGTTTGCTTATTCAGTTATCAGAGGGGACAAGAATTACAATACATTTACATTTAAAAGAATCTAGGCTTAAAAGCCTACGTGCTACATTTATATTTGTCATAAATGGGTCAAAATTATGCTGTTTACTTAAATTATTAAAGCCTCTGCTTGCGCGGTGGCGGTAATGGTGGATTGAAACGACTAAATTTGAATGTTACATTAAAATTAATTTTATATAGGAGATCAGGACTATATGTAGTTAGACATCTCACGGCGTTTTACGAGTGGCAATAAATGATTTTTTTTTACAAAGTTGCAGGTATTGATTAGACTGATAAGAAATCCTTTGATGAAAACAAAGGTATATTCTAAGTCTCTCAAATAGTTACTGTTTTATTTTTTATAGAAATGCGCGTATCATTGCTATAATAATGATAGGGCCGTGTGCGTGAGTATTTTATGAAAAGTTTTATTTCATATTCTAAACAGCTGACAATTAATAAATTTTTTACACTATTTTTTTTTTGGAATACGGGTGAAGGGTGCTTTTCAGAAACAAAAGAACTACAACAATGACTAGACATCTTTTGTGAGCTTAGCAAGGACGCGCCCTAAAAACCTAATATTACTAACTGCTATTTTATAATGACCTCCAAGTCGATAAGGCCGTTGTTACACGTTACCGAAGTAATTCTGTAGAGCATAGCATCGATTTTACGCAGGTTTAAATGTCTAGCTTGATGGTTTAGTGATATAATAGGACTTAGTCTCGTATCGCTATTTGGATTTTAATAGGTAAAATCTTTAAAGGCAGAACTGAGTCTAGGGCTGTGTCCGATGAACAGCAATAAGATCGTGATCTGTAATGAGAGGTATGAAAAATTACATAACCTTTGTTTAGCCCTTCGGGAATAGATATGGACTTATAAATAAATAAGGCGGCGTGCCATTATTTATGATAATTAGGTTTATTGTAAGACCAACATGAATGATAATAGCATAAGTTATGAATTTAAAATAATAATTTGACAAGGCCTTAAAAATATTCTTTTTTTAACAGCAAATAACACTGAATTTGCCGTATGGTGACAGAATAAGAATACAATTCAACACTCCCCCTCTTGCCTGTGGGTGTCGTAAAAGACAACTATTTAATGCCATATAACATTTACGAAAGAGGAAAAAAAACTCGAAATAAAACCTTATACCAACACGTCCAGCCAGCGTTGTATAGTAGGTCAATTTCCCTTCCTTTATGAAAGAGGCTCGAGCCTAGCAGTGGGACGTATATGAGCTGCGATGATGAACAATGTATTAGGATACCTTACACATTAAAATAAAAATTATATTAAAATCGGTTCTTTGATTTAGGTGATACGACACCTCAGACAGGAGTACATAAGTAGATACATAAGTAGAGACACATAAGTACAGTCTAACAATACCTCTACACCAGCGGTTAATATATGTAGTTACGATAATTTACTGATCTTCTGGGGCATCACTAAAATGACACATTCTTCGACCTAAGTATAGCGAAATAGGTATTCAGCCTTGGTGAAAAATTAGAACAGAATTTTTTTCAAAAAATTATTAGAACAGAATTTTTCAAAAGAATATTAGAACAGAATTTTTTTCAAAAAAAAAGAACGGAAAGAGATTATAAAAGTTTCCCTATCGACTCCTCATATCATTGCCTAAATATTAATGTTGAATAAATTGTACAAAGATAAACTGACCTAGGTTAATGAGGCACTCTTAATCATTTACTACTACAATGACGTGTTTGAATTCTTAGTATTCATGGCTAGAAAATATATGCGCATTTTTAGGTTTACATTCATTTGACACAAAATATATAAGGTTCGATGACCCCACAAATATGTGTTCCAACACTAAATACACATTATAACTTGAAAATATCGATGTTACATTCATTTAATTCCATCACGAATGAAATTATATGAGATTCTATGACACCACAAATATATAAAAATCACACAAATATTTGTTCCAATACCAAACTGACTCGTCTAATCAGCTTGATATTGGCCTCCTATTGTGGAGTTCGTATCCATACTAATATTATAAATGCGAAAGTAAGGATGTTTGTTTGTTTGTTTGTTTGTAACGCTTTCACGCTCAAATCACCGAACCGATTTCAAAAATTCTTTCACCAATGGAAAGCTATAATATCAGGGAGTAACATAGGCTATATTTTATCTCGGTATTCCCACAGGAACGGGAACTACGCGGGTTTAAGCGACAGAAACCGAAGCGAGGGCGGGTTGCTAGTAGGTTATAAATTAAACTATTTTTACGAATTTTATCGCCTTTATATTTGATTTTTTATTTCCCGATGATTCAAACACTTTTCAACATTCATGATCACAGAAAGACTGGTATAGAATTTTATTTCGAATTTGCCGTCTCTTGCATAGATTTAATCCCATAGATATTTAATCCCTTAGTCACCCGTGGGTGTCCCACGGGCAAGATAATTAGTAATGAATTGTACTCTTATGCCGTTACCACACGGATAGAATATTATATTAACTATTATTAATTGGCTAATGAGTGCATACGTATCTTAACGAAGTATGAATATAACTGACAGTCCCTTCTTTTCCGCAAAATACAAAATTCGATTAAGGGTTGTAAGCAAATAATATCACAACGAGAAAAGAAGGAAAACTCAATATTTCGAGTTATAAATACGTAAACACCATACCAACTCGTTCGACCAGCGTGTTATCGTAATGATTTATGATGTTTACGCAAGTATTATACATTGTAAATACTCTACAGATTTACAGATTGTATCGGTGATTTTTTTTTATCACGAGCGGACCGTGACCATGAATGCTGTAAAGTGTTCGAAACGTCGGGCAGTCATAAATCAAATGCAAACGCGATAAGATCCGTAAAGAGTGTTATCGTAAGTTCATTTCCCTCTTGTGGAATGGACCTGTGCCAATAGTGAAATACATATATCATTTGGTGAAATATAGTCGTAACTATTATTTAGGTACCTATTTCTATTATTCACGCGAGTATTATCTATACTAATATATAAAGCTGAAGAGTTTGTTTGTTTGAACGCGCTAATCTCAGGCACTACTGGTCCGATTTGAGGAATTCTTTTAGTGTTAGATAGATTTTTCCATTTATCGAGGAAGGCATTATCATCACGCTAGACCAACAGGAGCCGAGCACCAATGAAGAATATTTCAAAATCGGGGTATTTTTTCCTTTTGAGAGCTTCCGCTGGGTAAACGGCTAAGTTTTCGCAAAAATCATGTGTGACAGAATCGTATAATTAAAAAATATTTTCACCTTCTACGTAAACAAAGTCTTAGGTTAAAGTTAGCATTAGCCCAAAGTATATATATCATGCGGACGAAGTTGCGAGCAGAAGCTAGTTTTAAATAAAACCATTTTTACAGATTATATCGCGTTAGTCATTGATTTTTAATTGCACGAAGTTTCGCAACATCTTCCAGGTGAACCCTGGTTACGGGCGGACTGTTATTTTACTATTTATTGTCACATTTAATTTAAGAACGTTTGTAATTGTTGCAACGTTTTCTTTTGTTTGAAATTAATTTTCACGTTTGATTTAATGTATACAAATAGTACATTTACGTCTATATTATAAACTAGCAACCCGCCCTCGCTTCGCTTCGGCTTTAGTCGTTTTACCCGCGTAGTTCCCGTTCCCGTGGGAATACCGGGATAAAATATAGCCTAGTTTACTCCCTGATATTATAGCTTTCCATTGATGAAAGAATTTTTAAAATCAGTCCAGCCGTTTTGAAGACTACCCGAAACAAACAGACAGACAGACAAAAATTTTTTAATCTGTGTTTTAGGCATAGGCGTCGTGCAAATAATCGTGTGAGCATGAAAAAGCCTAATATTTTGACATTACAAACAGACACTCCAATTTTATTTATTGGTATAGATGAGTATATAGATTGATGAAGAAGAAATTGTATGCAAACTATATAAACATTCCACTTAAACCACAGACTAGACGTAGCATCATGTATGAGTAACGTGGCAATATAAGATGAAACAAAAAATATTACGTTGAAAAAAACTAATATGCAACAATATCATCGATTAGATCTAATCTATACCACTAGAAATAGTTCGGAACTAATCTCTGATATCGTGGCAGTGGAGGTTTGCAAGAATTCTATCTAACCGTACATCGCTTTATCGACGTTCACTCTTAGATTTGAGATTGTTAAGGAAGAGTAAATAATGCCTTATGGCGTTCTCATTTTCATTTTTGGCAAGTGAATTGGTGATCGCAATTGGCGTTATGTATCCCAGGCAAGTGCTGCTGACCATTCTCTTGATGATTTAGCTCGCCGGTTTTCGCGAATGCCACGGGAAAGTGGAATAAGGACACATTCTAAGTCGTCACCCCACGGGAGTCGAGGGGTGCCTTAACACCTTATTCGGATATAGAATTTGAGCTCGGGACCGAAGAAAGAAACAATTATCAAATGTGTCACATTACCTCGATAGGAGTCGCTCGCTTGGTGTCACCAATTTTTTGGTATCGCTCTTTAAGTGTGTCAGCTTTTAAACCCTGCCAGGGTAAGGAACCACGTAAAAAATACATAAACATATGTCCAAGAGCCTCTAAGTCGTCGCGTCTAGACTGTTCTGAAAAAAAATGTACCTATTAGTTTGGTGTGCTCATAAACGATATCAATATTATAACATTGAGTTTGAATATCTGTTAATAAATAACGCAAAAACATCTGATTGAACTTGAAAAATAACATGGCATTAGAAATAGGTTATAATGGGGCTTATTTTAAAATTGTATGGTATGCGTATAAAAGCAAAACAAAATAACGTAAAATATTATAATTCTTCGTAAAGTTTATGTTCATTGTAATTAAAACAAAAAATGTTACGATATATGTTCATAGAAATGCTTTAATATGCTAAAATAACTAAAATTACTGCACAATTATTTGAACATGTATGACTACAAAACACTAGCTGAAGAACAAGACCATTTAGTTCTAAAATCTAAATATATTTTTAAAAATAAATTCGAAAAGAATATATCTATTTGATACTAATCATTTCATAAAATTTATAAAGGAACATAATGCATATTTACCTTTCCCTAAATGTGTGTTTATTGACATGTATCTCGCCGTCCCCGTAAGTGACTTGTGTTCCCGGTATGGGATATGTTTGTTTGTCTCTAAGTCTATATATTCTTTGGCCAAACCAAAATCTGAAACGTAACAAAATTATTTATTAACGTCAAACTTAATTATATTTTCAGTGTGATGCATTTGTGACTAAAGAAATCGCCACATAGGCCTCATTGACATAAATAATGTTAGAGATCTCTTGCTCCTTACCTACACCAGTAAAAATACATCGAGTCTTTACTTCGCGGGTGCCATATAGAAAGACAGAAAGGAACAGAGAAACCAAAACCAAATGGTCCCTAACTCGATATAATCAAACAAAGACTTAACGCTATTTGGATAGATATCGTAATCTACGAACATTTCAAGTCAAATCTGACAACCTGATATGGCGTAAATGTTTTGAGTTAGTAGAGTATTTGCTCATAGCTAATATAGATCGATTTTATCTGTGTAGTGACGGAGCAAGAATACAATTCACTACCCTATCTTGCTCGTGGGTGTCGTAAAAGACGACTAAGACATATACTATGCATATAGCATATGTGTAAGAAACGGATAACTGGAAATAAAACCCTATATCAACCGTCTGACCAGCGTGGTACAGTAGTCAATTGCCCTCATATTAAAGGAGGCTCGAGCTCAGCAGTGGGATTTATATACCACTCTACAGGAAGGACCAAAATGTAAAATGCTTACTATAGAGGAAGTAAGAATGTGTATATACATACAACAGCTGTGTGGTAGCGGCTACGAGTACTACCAGCTCTTACATTGTAGTTGGATGTCGTAAAAGACGACTTTTGGACCAGTTTCATTTCATGCCGCCTGGTCAATCAAATTCAAAAATAGGGTTGACGTTAGGCAGGCGGCCGGTCAATACGATTGAATGAGTACATATTGGGTCACGACTCCAAGTAATTACGATAAGAATAGGCTGATGATGATGAGAGAAGGTGATAACGATAATGAAAGTAAAATTGACACAAACTATTCAAATCAGACGCAGGCACGTCGATAGCAGTTACATCTCACTGTACCACTTGTTCAGTCTAAACGCAAATATATGCACCTAACATACATTAATAGGGTACAAATGTGATATTAACGTAATTAAATTTTTGTTTTAAGTATTCTAGAAGTGTGGTGGTTTTCCGTGTGGTGACGGAGTAAGAATACACTTCACCACTCCCTATCTTGCCCGTGGATGTCGTATAAGACGACTATGGGAAATAATGTGCACATAACATCTGTGCAAGAGAAGGAAAACTCGAAATGAAACCCTATACCAACATGTCTGACCAGCATGGTATAGTAGGTCAAATTCCCTCCCATTGTGGAGGAGGCCTGAGCTCAACAGTGGGACATGTGGGCTGCGACGATGATGATTCTAGAAGCAAATGGAAATTGTATTTTTATTGCTGTTGAGTCGTGCAAACAGCACACTTGATGGTAAGTGGTACTGCCGCTCATGGATTTCTGCTAGGTCGCTGCATACCGTGAAGATAGTGCAGGGAGTGTGAATGCGTGCAATGAGAGTGGTGGTGATTCTCATTTCCTCATCACACAGAAAAATTGAAAATAAATATAATAAATTTAATCTTAATAAATATAAATTACGTGTGACATTGTTTGTCCGCGATGGACTACTAAACTTATTAACCGATTTTAATCAAATTTGCACACCGTGTGCAGTTTGATCCAACTTGAAAGAGGATAGCTTACATCTTAATTTATAGTCGCAATATTATTTTATCGCAAATTATTTGTCTATTATTTGACATTCACAATTATCTGTTCACTCCAAACGATTTTAGCAGATGGCGATCTGTTGACTGGATTGAGTAATTAATTAATAGATGGCGCTGCTATGTCAAACCTACAAACGTGGCATATACGATTTTAACTTGCTTTTTTACACAGATGCCATTTTTAAAAAAATATGACGAACTCCATGACAGATGTTCTCCTACAGTTCCACTTAAATAATAATAAAATGTAATATAACAAAAACATTAGCCACAGCAATGCGTGGCCGGGTCTGCTAGTATATTATAAAATAAACAATATGTGATGGAATACTAAGGATTTATGTATAATAAATAATTTGAGGTTACGTTTTATAGAACAAAATTTCCTTGTTCTTAATTAAAAATCATGGAAGTACTATTCTTTCTTGGAATCTTGCATAGAAAATAAAATTAATTATATTCATAGTTGGTTACACTAACTGCAACTTGTATACCAAGGAAAAAGAACAACAAAGTATCAATTATTAAACCGCAAACCTCGTTCTAACGTGGATTGTATTACTACGGTATTGTTTTATCTAGCGTTACCTATTCGTCAACCCGTAAAAAAATATTTGTGACTTTATAATTTTGCGAAATGTACTGTCATGGTGGTTCATTACATAAATGAGACTCATTAACGCGAGTATAACTATCCTCAGTTTGTTAATAGACGTAGGATATATATGCGTGTAATTAGTTTTATGTATGAATATTCATTGTTGTTTTGACACAGTCTGTTTGCGATTGCTAAGACAGTTTTTAAAAAAAGTTATACTTCTTATATGGAAAATATTGAATATGTAGGACATATCTAATCTAAATGTGATATACATTAGGGTGGGTAAGTAACACTTATTGTAGTTTTCTATGGTGGACAAGATGAATACCAGCGATCAGCTAAAAAGGGGGGGGGGGGGGGGCTATGTAGAATTGAGCCTTTACGGCGGATTATGTGTATTGATGTAGTCCTCCTATTGCTGCTCTGCATTGTAATTTTTTAAATATTATTCAATTATCAGAAAACTAAATATCAAATCTGAACATGACTTGCGTCATGGTTCGGTAGATGATTGAAAACTACCTTGTGGCAAGAGCCGCCAGACATAATACTGGTGAACGTGTACCAGTTATTCACACCAGTTATACAGTATACACTTATTCGCGAGTTAATGCTATATTTGGGGCTGGAGATTTGTAATACAGGCCTCGAGCCTAGTACAGACTCCAGCTCTCATAAAGTAACAATTAATTTGTTATCTTGTTATTTTTTTTATATGTATATCTAATAGTCTAATGTAACAACACATTGTACTTTGTGAGAGCAATAAATATATGTAAAAAAAATATATATATTATTATATTAAAATTAAATATGGTAATGGTAGGACCACACTGTCGACAGTTATCTGTCTACAGCCGCGGGCCGGTCCGTCCGGAGTTAGTACCACGCTCTCGCAGAAAATCGACGTCTGAGTAGTAGCATTTAGTTACTGCGCTTCGTTCGGTGAGCGAGAGAGCCGGAAGCCCAACTTTCTGAGGGTGTTCGCGTGTGGAAGGTTTTGGTGATGCCTTTGATATCACCGAGCCTCAATGCACGCATTCACACTCCCTTCACTTTCTTCGCGGTAGGCAGCGGCCTTGTAAAGGTCCATGAGCGGCAGCAACACTTACCATCAGGTGTACTGTTTGCTCGTTTGCCACTGCTTGCAATAAAAAAAAAATAGATAATATTTGACAACAGAATATTATATGTAGTCCTATTCATATTTTAAATGCGAAATATTCAAACAGAATTCTTTCCTGTCATTGTAATGTCAACCAATTCGGATGAAGTTCGGAATAGATAAACGGACGTAGTAGCTAACACGTAGGGTAATTTTTATGTCGGCCATAATAGATTGTCCGCGTGGTGATGGAATAAGGATACCATTTACCACCCGTGTTGCCCTTGGCTGTCGTAAAAGACGACTAAGGGATATGATATTCATATAACATCTGTGGAAGAAAAGGCTAACTCGAAATAAAACCCTTTACCAACTCATCTGAAGAGTGTGGCATAGGCATAGGTAAATTTTCCTCCTATTGTTCAGGAATCTCGGGCCCAAAAGTGGGACGTGTATGTGCTGAAATGATGATAATATATGCTCATTACTTTTAGGGAACAAAAATAAGTAATACATAAAAAGTACAGATGTATAAAACTTACCAATGATGTGAATGATTTTTTCCCTTTTAGTTGCAGTTCTACCTATTAAAAAATTTTCCGGCTTGACATCTCGATATATTAGATGTCTTGTGTGAACATACTCGATACGATGCAGCTGTAAAATAATCAAAATTTAATCAGAATCACGTCAAAATAATAAAATTTTGTGAATACACACTAAACTTATATATAGAAGAGTTCAAATAATGTTTTACTGTTTATTAACTGATCTGTGTAATTGCGGACTAAGAACTCGAAACGTCAATACCTTTTCCTTCTCCATAGGGGTCGTGCAAGACTATAAGAGGCGTAGTCAGATAACAGCTATGCAAAAGAAGGCAAACCTTAAATAAAACCCACGCCCAGAGGTATGTCTGAAGATTGGTAAACTTAGCCTGAGAAAGAAAATAAGACTGTTCAAAAAGACGTGATATTACAAATTTGCTACTACTGTGCGTATTTATTTTCATTTTGGCGAAAACAAAACTATTCTCTCGGTTAACATAAACAAACGGCACGAAGTGTATCCGTCAGTTGCTCCGTAACGAAACTGTGAAATGCTTCTCTTTGCCTGAAATATCGTGCTATTTTTGTGCATAAACGATTTTGTTATTTTGTTGATCTAAACTCGCTCATCTCAGTTTTGTAAGACGTAAAACTCGCGACTGGGCATCTTAAATATTTGTATATCCTTAAACACGTAATATAAAAATTATAGGCGTGTAATGGCGATTTAAGAATACAATGTGCCACCGTTACCGTGAGAGTCGTAAATTTAGCTAAAGAATCACTAGGAGAATTGGCAGCAGCCTCATAACTCTAGCTGCAATCGCCAACCCACTCGACAAGCGTGGCATTTAATACATTTTCTCCTTGGGAAGACCTAGTAGGTCTTCACAATAGTGTCTAGAGGTTGATGGATGAACGGATATAAATGTAACTCAAAACTCTTCGTGTAGTTACAGATTAAAAATACAGTGTGGCACGATCTCTTTATTGTCGGTATCGTAAAAGATAAAGGACGTACGAATAGATAATAAAATTGCAAGGAGGCTTATGTTCAACGTTGGGATATACAGGTGACCTATTTATATCGGTCAGTAGGGGCAAGTCAAACGATAAGAAATACAAAGGTGTTCTCAGGAACTATGTCATGGATATTAGTGCCAAGAAAATTGCATACATACAAAAAACTTTTACTCAGTTCGGGAATCGAATCCAGTCGTATTGAAACCTTATTATTATTTAAATATCGATCGTGAGGGTTATAAGCAGTAAATATTACTATGTAACATGATATCTAAAATGCATTGTATTTCATATCCTCTAATTGAATTAAATTTTTGAAATGACAACCAACAATCATGAAACTGGTTTAGGTAACAATTTTATTATTGTATTTTATATCTTTAGGAATCTATGGCTATTTTTAGGTTTTCAATGGTGGTGTAATTTCCTTTGTACCTTTCATCTTTAAGAAACAGTCTAGCGGAGTTTATCAGGCAAATTCGCAAACTTTTTATACCCATTCATTCTTGAGGCCGTTACCATTTACAAAATCTGAGTAATTTCAGACTTGCCGCTACTGACCGATCCAAATGGGCCACATATACGGGCTTAACATTTTTTTCTACTGTATTCTAACAAAACGAAATGGTATTTATACGTCGCATTGCATCAGTTACGTCATCGTAGTCTAGTAACCGAATACTTGATAAACCTAATTCTGAAGGTATACGGAATATGTTAGGTGTAAATGAATAAATAATTCGTTTGTTTAATAAGTCTTACAGCTTTATGTTCGAAACGTTAAACAGATGTGCGAATATGTAACACAACTAAAATAACCATACGTCCAGTTGTCCCCAAAGCCTTAAGAAAAATGTCCTGTTTTGCAAACAGACGTGTAGTATTTTTAGGGATTAATTTGTACCTATTTCAATACGACTTTTCATACGCATTAGTTTCTTTTTTAGTTATTCAGTTCATATTTTTGACGGGACACGCCGCAAAAATAATGGCTACACTATACAAGCGTTCCGTTTTGACGTTATGCCAATATAGTCACATTTAACATAACCAAATTTCGCTATAATTGAGTAAGTCGTAATAGCCTACCAACCACAGTCTGAGACTTTGATGCCGATATGCTTGCTATTGACAATTTTTACACTTTTTAGCGTATGCCTCTATCCTTTCACCAATCAACCCATGACATTATTAGTTTAGATACGCTATCTATTGATTGAAAACTAAAAGTATTAATACTACATTATCACTTACCAACTGCATAGCGATCATTAACACAGTCTTTAGAGAGAATCGACGGCCGCAGAGATCAAACAGATCTTCCAACGAAGGCCCCAACAATTCCATCACCAGGGCGTTGTATTTACCACAAGGACCGAAGTAATACACCTCTGGGATACCTTCAGCTGTCGACGGCGCTACGGGACCCATGGGAAATAGGTGTAGGGACAAGGAGGAAATACCACACAATAAATTAATACTCACTTTTAAAAATACAAGCATTGCTCTCGCACGCACCTGTGAAACGCAACACTGTAGCCGATATATAAAGTGAGAGTGACATGCGAGAGCCATTGCAAAGTCATTCATTACATATAAAATTAATTAACAGTGCCTTAACAACAACCATGACCACAGCGTGTACGCCCTCAGACACCGCGACAATTTTGAACTTCTAAGTATCGGTTACAATGTTGTGTAAATTAAAACATCTCCAAACTACCGATAATATACCGGATAATCACTTACAATTTGCATAGCGATCATAAGGACCGTCTTGAGCCTGAACCGTCGGCCGCAATGTACGAACAGGTCTTCAAGGGAGGGCCCTAACAACTCCATGACCATGGCGTTGTAGCGGCCGCCACATGTTCCCAAGTAGTACACTTTTGGTATGCCCTCTAATTGAACTTTATGATCAATCATTAAGCACTATAAATTATCTATTTACATTAGGACATTTATCATAGCAAAACATCAATTTAATTAGTTAATTCTAGAAATATTATCTGCATTATCAGTTAAGTGCTCTGTATAATATAAATAATTTAAATACGCAACCATAGAGGTGGAGTAGCTGAATATTAATACATTATACTTTTTGTTTTTATAAAGTAGGCTAACAGGATTACAATTATGAACATTACAATCGTAAGAGCAAGCTCAAAGAACGGTATTCGCATCCGTACCATCACCTCATTTCAAATATCTTGGAATATGATTCATAAAGTGACTCGATCGATAAAAATATTGACATGTGAACCATCCCAATATTTTTATGAATATATTTTATTTGTAACATAATAATGGAATGGAACACCTATGAGAAGGAAAAATCGAAATTAAACCCTATACCAACACGTCTGGCCAGCCTGGTATAGTAGGTCAATTTTCCAACCATAGCGGAGAAGGCCCAAGTCCAATAATGGGACGTATATGGACTGAGATTGAATTTCGAATTTAAAATAAGCACAGATTTAAAGGATAGCTTTTCTTCTTAGTTTTGAAATATTCTTGTCCCAAATCGGCTGAATAGATATTATATTTCATGAGAAGACTCATTCTCATCTATCGTTGAATCATTTAACCAATTCATAAATGTTTGCAAACGTAAGCATAACAATTTACCAGTTTTATTACAATTGGATAAATATAATAAGAACTAATAGAGGTTAAAGAAACATTCGTTTTAAGTATACCAATAATAGCTGTTGCTAACAGTATGACTAATAAGATCACAGTATTATTTCTGTAATTTGTTCTTGTTAAAAACTAACATAATAAACTTGTAATTACTATACGGTATGCTGAATTTATTTTATTTTTTCACGTTAAGAATGAAGAAATAAATCTATACAAATAAATAAAATTGAAGTATCTACTTGTACCTACTTCCAAAATAATACGTTTTTTCCTGTTCACACGGTTATTAACATGATACATGCCTTTAACCCACTAAAATTTTTTTATCCGTCTGTCTGTTTGTTCCGGGTAATCTTCCAAACGGCTGGATCGATTATAATAATATTTTACTACCAGTTCCTTTTTATATAAGGAGTAACTTAGACTATTTGCCTCTTAAGACGTCGCTATAAAATTTTGCCCAATCTGGGAATCAAACTCGAGGCCTCGTGCACTACAGTCGCATATCGTAATCTTTTAGAAGATATTGACTTCTTTATCCTGACACTTCTTTATTCACAAGTGATAATCAGAAATGTAACACACATTTCATCATGTAATTTTAGTGCTACGTACGAAGGGGCGAGTTTACTGCCGATAGCTGGCCGCAAGACCAAACGTTGAAGATTGCTATGTAAATCCGTTTTTTGGAACCTTCCAAGATTGAAGCTCATATTCTAAATATCGTCTATACATACTATACATTATGCCACTGGCCCAATGAAACAGGATTTACTTGTCAATTTGTTTCACTTTAATTTTGTTCCATATTTGGTAAAGAATTTGTGAATTCATAACTGTTATTATTGTTTTAAGTAAAATAATGTGTTGAAGTATTATAATACTTTTGTACCCAATTTTTGAGTGCAGCACTTTTTATTACAAAACATTCGAGATATCAATATCGATAGTTAAGATACCGGTCCTACATGCGAGACGTGAAAGAGAGCTCCGAGATCTTTATCAGAGATCTTTGTCATTACCAGTCTGATTGTGTCTCCAAGTGTCTTCCTAATGTCACCTAATTTGTTATTATTCTATTCGTTTGACGAGTATCTTTATTTCGTATTGATAATACAATTGTGATAATTCCACACAATTATACTTAACATAACAAACACTTATGTGTAAACTTACCATGCGTGCCAAGTAACTTGTAAAATCGGTATTCTAGGTGTAATTGGGGAGCCTTCGACTTCATAGGCTCCATTTTAATCGCTACATGTTCATTGTTGTAGAGATTTTTACCTGTAAAAAAAAATAATTATAATAATTTGTTCCTGTGATTGTGGCCAGATTTGGTCCAGTAATTGTGTTTGACAATCATCATCATCATCTCAGCCCATACAAGTACAACTGTTGACCTCAGGCCTCTTTCACAACGGAAGGGAATTGACCTACTATACCGCGCTGGTCAGACGTGTTGGTATAGGGTCAAGTTTTTCTTCTTGACAATACAGTAACTATAATAGGGAACGTACCCATTCTACGGGACCCGATTTTTTTCAATTTTTAACCCCTTCCATCTCTTAGTGACCATCCATAGCAGTCGCTTCCCCCTCTAGCTATTACCATAGTAAATTATATATACGTATATTACATATAAAGTTTTTAAATACTTTAAGGCCAAAAAAAAGATAAAAAAATTAGCGTTTATGTAGTGTTAGGTCCCGTCAGTCCTGCCATGACCATGAACTGATAAGTATTTGAAACGTCGGGCAAGTAAAAATCAAATGCGACTAAAACGAGTGAAGAAAACCGAATGAAAAAAAACGAAGTCCCCACCTCCATGACCAAGCATGGCATTTTTAAGAGGTATTAATTATTGAAGTATTAACCTAAATGAGTCACGTAATTTAGGTACGTTCCTTACCACTCTGTTCTCCTGCGGATTAACTAAAATAAACCTGTATGCTGAAATCAAGGTATTAGTTACGGTAGAATACTACAAATGAAGGGGGGTATATATGTATATTGTTATGGGTATATACGGTGGGTTATAAACACTATGCTGTTTTGAACGGCTGGATGGAGTGCCTAATAGTTAACAGGTCGGCAGAAATTAATCATTTAGATATCCTACTAATATTTTAATTGTGACTACTGAAGTCAAGGAACTTTGCACCGGTGGTCGGCCCAACGAGGAAGGCGACGTGCTATACGGGTGTGCGTGCTTACGTACCTCTGTCGCCCCGGACGGAGCGGAGCGAGGCGTGCGCCGACAGTAACCAACACCCCCCAAAAAAAGAATTAATTGTGAAAGTTTGTGAAGATGTTTGGATATTTGTTACTCAATTAAAGAATAAACCGTTGAACAATTTTGAAGATTAATTGGCACATAGATAAACCATTTCCTGGGCCTTACGCGGGCGAAGCCGCGGGCAGAAGCTGGTACAATATAATTAGTAAAGCTATCTAGCTAAGAGATTAAATCTATACCAATAAATAAAATTGGAGTGTCTGTTTGTAATGTGAAAATAATAGGCTTTTTTCATGCTCACACGGTTATTTGCACGACACCTATGCCTAAAATAGCAATTAAAAAATTTTTGTCTGTCTGTCTGTTTGTTCCGGGTAATCTTCAAAACGGCTGGACCGATTTCAAAAATTCTTTCACCAATGGAAAGCTATAATATAAGGGCGTAAATTAGGCTATATTTTGTCCCGGTATTCCCACGGGAACGGGAACTACGCGGGTAAAACGACTATAACCTATAACCGAAGCGAAGCGAGGGTGGATTGCTAGTTTACTAATAAAGCCATTATTGGGGTCACATATTTGGGGTGTATTTGTTACGCTGCACCTGTATGGGCCGATAGGGCCACCATAGGGGCGGCTCGCCTTAAATTACTACAGAGCCAACGATTGGCCCTAATATTCTTATGTAAAGCCTATAGAACGGTTAGTACCGAGGCCTTACCAGTACTCGCGGGTGTACTTCCGGTTGATTTGGAGATTCAGAGACGAGCGTCAATGTATTACACCACAAAGGAAACTATGAATACAGATTTCCTTCTACCGCGCGACCGAAATAAAATTGCTAGATTGTTTGCACCACAATCCATTGTTTATGAGGAACTTTTAACTGAATGGCAAGAAAGATGGGATTCATCATCGAAAGGTCGTCATCTTTATCTATTTTTTCCATGCATCAGGGAGCGCCTGGAGAAGGTGTGGTTGGAGGTTGACCACTTCGTGGCCCAATTTTTAACTGGCCATGGCAACTTTAAAAGTAAATTATTTTCTTTTAAACTCGTACCATCACCATTATGTCAATGTTCCACATCTGACCACGAGTATGAACAATCAGCACATCACATTCTCTGGGAGTGCGATCTCTGGCGAAACGAGCGTAACCTTATGTTAAACAGTTTGCAAGTCACCTGTGGGGTAGTATACTATACGGACCTTGTAGCAACTCGAGAAAATTTCCGTGCGTTCATGCGTTTCTGCCATACCTACTGTAGCAATCAATCTTAACGCTCACATATAGGCCCCGTTAAGCTCTTCCGTATCCGTGGTGCCGTACTGCTGCGCTATCGTAGCTGTACTCCTGTTTACTTATTGGCTGACTAGTCATTTTGTTTTCCTGTCTCCCGCTTTGCCTGGGAGGGAAGTGGAATCTCTCTTTCCAACTCCTCCTCTTTAATCTTTTCTAATTAAATTTGTTGCGGGTCCCAAGACAATTAAAATCATATCCCGGGACTGCCTGAGGGTCACACCTCGGTGTCATTTATGGAGACCATTGTGGATCCTGGCTTACAGGAGTTACAATGGTGGGAATGTGTGGTGGGATTAGTCCCATGTAAAAAAAAAAATAATAAAGCCATTACAACGCTTACGATTTAATCACGTTCGGCTATAATACTAAGTAACTGTAAATAACTCTTCCACATGGATGGTTATCCGTGTGGTGACGGTGTAAGAATTCACCACTCCTCTCTTGCCCGTGGGTGTCGTAAAAGACGACTAAGGGATATAATTTGCATGTAATATCTATGCAAGAGAGGGAAACTCGAAACAAAACCCTATACCAACACGTCTGACTAGAGATGTATATTGGGTCAATTTCCCTCCCATAGTGCAGGTTGACCCAAGCCCAACAGTGGGACGTGTATGGGCTGAGATTTACATACTACTTTACAAACAAGAGAATTAATAAATGTCCTAGGTCAAATATGACGACTAATATAAGACAATCAGCTCAATGCAAGAGAAGGAAAACTAGAAACAAAATACTATAGCAACAGCCTGTCTAGTGGGCGATAGTACGACTGCACATATATGAACTAGAAGAATAATCGTCTCTAAAATTAAGTGTCCAGCCAAGACAAACTCGAAAAACATGAGTGAATATTCACTTGATGAAAGCCAATTTTAAATCATCGTTATTTCTACATAATATCTTAGGCCATATGTTTCACCGCACTGTATTTCTACGTTGACAGCGCAGTCTTTATAGCGACCTCCTCTGTCGGAACATGTGTTCCATTCCGTACGTACCTAATACAATTCTTTGTGGGCTTTATAAATAACCATTCTTAAAATAAGCCTAACTTTTATCCGTAAAGTGCATGTTTATCGGACAAAACAAGGATTTTACTTACAAGGAGTCCCTCAGACGTGTGGGTCGGGGATTTCCATGATTTTTGGTGGGGTGGTAGATGGATGGAGGAGATGGATGGATGGAGAATATTGATCTTTCCACAATTTTATAATTATTTATTTTCGTTCCCTAACGCCTCAATTTTCATATTGAAGAGCTGATACATGGGAGAGAGCGAGAAAGGGAGGAGATCGTGAAAAAAAGCAAAATAATTTATAATTCTACGTAAAATTATGAAAAAAAAAACAAATTTTACACAATATTGTGATAATTTAAAAAAAAAGTTGTCAGGTCTCGAACCCGAGACCATGGATTCCGCAGGCGAGCACGTTACCACGAGGCTATCGCCAACTTGCGATTCGAGTGAGAATTTCTCTACTACATAAATTCCACTTTGACCCTTTGACTTCATCCAACTTTGACCCTTAATATCTTTTTAACGAAGGCCCAGTTGACCCTAATATCTGGTAGTTGTGATACCCTCGGGCCCCTCTACCACCCCACCAAAAAATCATGGAAATCTCCGACCCACACGTCTGAGGGTCTCCTGGTTAGTGTGAGGTTTTTTCAGGCAAATGAAACTTCTGTAAAGAGATGAAAAAGGAATAATATATACCGTACGTGTATTGAAACGATTTTCCTCATAATGACACGCATTATCAGCATCTCAGCTCATATACGTCTAGGGTTGCCAGGTCGTCAAACCTAATAGCCGGACAGACCAGCCAGTTTGACCGGACATTTGGGTAGAAAGGCCGTACACCCTCTATTATTTAGGATTTTGTGTTTTAGTATTATTAGGTACGACAAAAAAATGTATGTAAAATTAAGCTTTTTGGATTATTATGACAATAGTCGACTCGCCTGCGCTCGGCCACGCTCGGCCCTAGCTCGTTTGCGAAATGTAAAAAGCCTAATAAAAGCCGGATAAGCCGGACACGCAATTAAAAAGCCTACCTATGTCCGACTTTATCCGGACGCCTGGCAACGCTATATACGTCCCACTGCTAGGATCGAGCTTCCTCTAAACATCCTCCGAACCAAAACAGCAGAACCATTTTAAAAATTACATGATTACACTATAATTATTGACTGCATAATTTTCGTAAAGACATTCAGGGCAATAGAAGAAAATTCATGAATAGCTAAGAAACTGAGTTATTAAGATTGAATTTACAATTATTCACATTATCACGTGCTTCCAAATCATTAAAATAGTAGGTAAACGTTAAACATGCAAGTAGTACAAACTCCGCCTTACTCAAATGTTTTACACGCAACATCGAAATGAATGTACAATAATGTAAGTTAACTAAAAATATTAAGTAACGAATATTCACATATCTTCTACCTGTATTGAGAGAGATAAAGTTGAAGAGATTTGCTGCATTGTGGCGGCTACAAACACTACTAATTAATATAATTGTTGGTGATTCTTTAAAAAGTCAAGATAACAATTACATTTCCAATGAGAGTTGACGTCAGACTAGCGGTCAGTCATAAAACTATTGGTAATAACTTTTGCATTTCGTTAGAACAGTACATATTGTGTAGATTCCAGTCGCCACAGTACTTCGGTCGCCGCCTTCTGCGAGGAGTGCGAGGCAGTCATTTCGCGGAAGGAGCCGGCGGAGCGCGCGCGGGAGGAACGCCTCCACGACGACGCGGTCCGCCGCCGGCGACTTGGGTGGCGCAGGCGCGAGTACCTGCGACTGATGCCGCCCTAGCCGAGGCCGCGGGTGACCGAACCGGGGATCTTAGTCTGTCACCTGCAGAGAGGCTGACCGCGCGACGGCGACTGACGTCCTGGATGGACGTCGAGAGGAGAGGGTAGCTCCTCAGGATATTCCGTCGGGCCGACCATTGAAGACAAGAAACTCGGCACCGGTGGCCGGCCCAAGGACGAAGGCGACGTGGCTACGGGTGGGTTATAGGACGCGCGCCGCCGCTCTGTCGCCCCGGACGGAGCCGGGCGGCGGGTGCGCTGACCAGAGACCATCCCAAAATAAGTAGGTACTATTATTTGGGGACGACTCAATATGTCCGGATGTATAAGTGCAAGATGATGATGACGATGAAAGAGATTATTCATTTATTTGATCACGTTAATTTCAGATAATATTTTTGCGTTGGATTTATTTCACGTTGCATTTATACGAAACCTAAGTCATGACTTTGGCAAGAGCTTTAATTGTTTCGCATCATTCTAATTATGTACTCTTTGTTATGTATTCATTATCGCTCTATTATTATTACCTTATCCGTGTGGTGGTGAGTAAGAATACAATTCACCACCCTTGCGTGTCGTAAAAGACAAGTAAGGGATATAATGTGCACATAACCTCTATGCAACAGATGGAAAACTCGAAATGAATCCCTATACCAACACGTCTGCACAGCGTGCTATAGTAGATCATTTCCCCTTCATTGTGGGGAAGGCTCGTGCCCAGCAGTGGGAAGTTAATGAGCTGCGATGATCATTATGATTTAGAGAATATGCGCCCTAAAATTAATGCATTTAATTATGAAATGTTACGTTTGGACGACAAAATAGCATCTCGTCATCGTGCATAGAGGAACGGAACGGCAATGCTAAGAAAACCCTACAAACATTTCAATGATTGCTATTACGTTCGTCTTTATTATAATAATATTTATTTCTAACTCTATTTAAAAATTTTGTTTAGATCAAACGGTTTTATTTTATAAATTCAAGATCAAGGATAGTTTATAATTAACATTTTACCTACAAGTAGTAAAACCATTTATATTAGGGAAGTGAATGTGAATGAATCTTTCATTGTTAGCACTTACTATAAATCTAAATAGGTACTTAACAAATTTATAACGAAGTGAAAAACGTACATTGAATATAAATCTAACTATTATGTCTTTTAATCAAGACATAAGAATAAGATGAGTAAGAATACAATTCACCACCGTCGTGCCCGTAGGTTTTTTTATTGCCGTTTGTGACGAAGGAGCAAGCAGCACACCCGATGGTAAGTGACACTGTCGCACATAGACCTTTGCAATACCAGGGGCACAGCTAGGTCGTTGCCTACCGTGAAGAAAATGCTCTTGGTTTGTTGTAAGATATGCAGACTACTTGTTTGTAAAGTAGTATAAATATAGTAGGTAGTAGTGATGTAACGAATGTCGTATTTTGGACTTTCGCGAATGCGAATGCGGATGTGAATATCTGCTGCCAACATTCGCGAATGCGAATATTCAGTATAAACGTGTGGCAAATGACGTTGACCCTTTAACTTGGTGGAAAGTGAACAAAGAAAGATCGTTCTTCTGCTTCCTGTAGTTCGGCATTATTTTCGACGATCGCTGCTCTGTTGCGCCTGAGGGCCGTGGCGACTGAGGCTGTCACCGGCGGGGGAGTGCAGTTGGCGGTGTCCCAGGACATCGCCAACGCATTCAATAGTCTGCCATTTAGCTGCATCAGGGCGGCGCTCCGGTATCACGGGGTGCCAGCTTACCTGAGGCGGCTAGTGGCAGACTATTTGGAGGGGCGCAGCGTCCTCTGCACCAACCGAACAGGGGACGTTGTGCGAACGCCTATGTCGTGCGGTGTCCCACAGGGGTCGGTTCTCGGACCTACCCTGTGGAACATCGGCTACGACTGGGCGTTGAGGGGGAGCCTCCCGCCCGGGCTGGGCGTGATTTGTTACGCCGACGACACGCTCGTCACAGCCCACGGTGGGACGCTAGAAGAGGCGGCAAGCCTGGCGACTCTAGGCACCGAAGAGCTCGTCAGGCGGATCGAGGCGCTGGGGTTGAGGGTCGCCCTGGACAAGACGGAGGCCCTCTTGTTCCATGGGTGCCGTATGAGCTCTCCCATCGGCGCCTCGATCACCGTCCATTCGGTTGACATCAGCATTCGGGCCCATACGAGATGCTTGGGACTGATGCTCGACGGGCAATGGTGGTTCCGGGAGCATTTCCGCAGGCTCGCCCCACGGCTCGTCGGCGCGGCCGCATTGGGACGCGGTCGCAACCTTCTGCGAGACAGTGATCTCGCAGAAGGAGGCGGCGGATCGCCTGCGCGAGGAGCGCAGCCTCGATGAGGCGATCCGCCGCCGGCGACTGGGGCGGCGTAGGCGCGAGTATTTGAGCCTCATGCCTCCCTAGCCGAGGCCGGGGGTGACGTGACCGGGGATTAGTCCGTCACCTGCCGAGAGGCCGACCGCGTGACGTCGGTCGATGGGAGGGTACCCCAAGTAGGGGGTATTCCGTCGGGCGAGCCACTGATGACAAGTAACCCTGCTCCGGTGGTCGGCCTAACGACGAAGGCGACGTGCATCGTGGGTGTGCGTGCTTACGCCTCTCTGTCGCCCCGAACGGAGTGGTGCGAGGAGCGCGCCGACCGCAGCCCACCCCTAAAAAAAAAGAAGTTCGGCATTATTTAGTTACACCACCAACGAGTGTCCCCAGCGAGCGCATATTTAGTGGTGCTGGATTTATTTACACGCCACATCGAAACAGACTTGAAGCAGACAAGGCATCAAAACTACTATTTTTTTAAAGTTTAATATTCCCCTACTGAAGTTCAATTATTAATATGAAAAATATATATAATTAACTGTTATTTTTTTAAGGGAGAGAAGTATTTTTGTTTGAGAATCTATTTTTTTGTTTGTTTAGAGTTAGACTATTTAATGGTCTATTGTAGAGGAATATAATTTTTGTTTGAAAATTTAAATATTAAAAATATATCTAAAGTCTGAGAAAAGTTTAATAGAAGAATTTAATTTTATTAGTTTCAATTGCATTAAAATTTTGTGTCACAAGTTCTAATAACAATTAAATTTTATAGCTTTATTAAAGTAAAGACTTAATTATATTCTTGTTTCCTTAAAGTGTTAACTGTTAACTCTTATGTAAAATGATTATATTTATACTATAAATTATATCTTTAAACGAGCAATTCTTGTATATATATATATTCAGGATCTCGGAAACGGCTCCAACGATTTTGTTGAAACTTGCCATACTAGAGGTTTCGGGTCCAAAAAATCGATCTAGCTAGGTTTTATTTATAGAAAATGTTGTTTTGTCCGTGTTTTTAGCAAAACAAACAATGACATTAAATTTTAAAAGAATATGAATTCAAATTTCGTTGTCAATGTCATGAGTTCCGTTAGCTCAGGTGGGGAGGCGGGCGGTTTTAATTTTGGATTATGTGACATTTAAACAGCGTCGGTTCGAATCTCGGTGTTATTATTATTCTCTTTTTGTAGTTTTTTATATAATTATCATTATTTATTTTTTATTATTATACATATATCTAAATAAATTCGACAAAAATATTCCGAGCGAAGCTCGGTCAACCAGATATTAATATAGATATACTATAAACACTTTGTGATTATGATGACAGCAACTCATATTAAGCTTTTATTTGATTTTAATTATAGTAAAAAATCATAGAAGATTATTTTTGTTAACATTGCATTTAGGCCATTTACTATATAGTTTTGTTTGTTAAATTCTTATGACAATTTGATTGTTAGGCTTCATTGCCCAAAGTTAAATAAATATTAATTGTAGGAGTATTTGTAGATTATTATTTTTAGTTTTGTTCCAGAAGATAATTATAACATTAAACTTTGGTAAAAATTCATAGAAGATTATTTTTGTTTGATTACATTGCCTTTAGGCCATTTAGTATATAGTTTTGTTTTTTAAATTGTTATAATTTTGATTGTTATGTTTCATTGCCTAAAGTTAAATAAATAAATGATACCAATTGATAAAGTGAAGACCGATAATGTGATTACGAAGTTAAGTTATTTTTATTGCATTAAAAACATAAGAAATTAATGGAATTGGATTTTCTTATATTAACCAACTATTATTACCTACTTAAAAAAATTATACACGCAAAAATATTCGCATATACATTCGCAATAATTTCGCGAATGAGAATATGCAAAAAACATGCGAATATTCGCGAATGCGAATATTCGTTACATCACTAGTAGGTAGTATGTAGTAAGTCATATTCTCGTCTATTTTGGAGGTGGCTCGAAACCAACAATGGGACATTAAATGAACTGTGATGACTCATGATATTAACGTCTAAAAGTATTTTTTTTCTGTAGGAAAGTTCGTTCGTTCGTGTACCAAACAAAAAGTTCATCATTATAATCTCAGCTCATATACAGCAGCTCTTAACTGGGCTTGAACCTTCTCTCCTGTGGTAGGGAAATTGACCTACTAGTGAGGACATATTGAAACTAATAAATATAAATTGACTACACTAGTGAGACTTATGCAGATTATATACCTTAGTCGTCTTTTACAGTATTCACGAGCAATTGGTGAAGTGTATTCATACTTCGACACCGCAGAGAAAAATGACGGTTACTAAATGATTAACTTCGAAATTTTGTAATGGAAATCGGCGGACTGTTTCACACGCATAAGATATTAAGAGTACAGTAATGAGTGATGTCGGTGAGTTTAATATGCAATTATGACCGTAACAATTAAATATAATTCGTTGAAATTGATTTTTATATGTTACCCTCATCGGGGCGTCAACAAAATATATAAAAAGTTAAGGTACTATCAAGGTATTCCAAATTTATTTTGATTGTGTGTGTGTGTTACAAAAATACATTATATCCGAACAATAATTTAAAATTGCGCTCTCTTTTTTAACTTTAAAACTCAAATTAATTAATATTACAAAGAAAACCCATAGCCATCCAATGGGAAACGACAATAAATTTTACGGAAACTACGCGGGTAAGGCGGCTGAAATCAAAGCGAAGCGAGGACGGGTTGCTAGTACTCAAATAATATTAAACTGCAAGCCTTCGAATATATAATCTGTAGAATTTAGCCGTCCACCTTTCGCACTGAAGGTTTAAAAATTTCCAGATAAGATTATTATATTTTTATAGAAAGTGCCAAATAGCAACATAATTTCTGGAACTGGTTAAAACAACCTTCACGCTCAGGATTACGAACAAATGCATTCAAACACCACTGACAAGCACTTCGTTATCGCGCTTATCATCTATCACGAAAATCGTCATACTGTCATATCTACATACAATTAGATCTCAATAATCAATATCTTATCGGACGACAAATTAAATAGAACAAAGTGTTCCTTGCTTGTATCAAAGGTTGTTGGTGTTAGTATATAACACGAAATAAGAAAACTAAAAGAATTTTAAGTCCCTTTTCAGTCTCAAAACGGACCGGCCGGATCCGTGGAATCAGGCTTTTAATAAATCCTTTTGGCTGTAAATAGCGAGTCACTGCCTGCTAAATGTATCCGTTATTATACATTTGCCCAGCTATGATATCTTTTGTTATTCCTGTACCCTTTCACAAAAAAATCAAAAATAAACAATATTAAGAAAAACCTTTGTATTTAGCCTGACATGGCTGAAATAAATGTTAAAACTCGGCACAGTAGAGCTAGAGATTATCATCTAAATGCAAACATACAAAAATATATTTTGTTTAGAAATTCTAGTATATTATGTGTAAGAGGTATAAATGACAAACAGTGATAATCAATTAATCAAAAGTTATTTCAATAAATCGCAAATTGATTAATTCTTGTCTCTAATTTATAATTATTGCCACTCATTGCGTTGAGCCGAAAAATTACTTTTCCTTGCGTTTAATAAAATTAATTGTTATTACCGGCTTTACGAAGGACCGTCCAATTACAGCTGAGCTGGCCAACCGCAAAATTAGTTAAAATTAGTTTAACTGTAAAGGAAAGCGGTTGACTTTAAGTTGTTAAGACATATTTTAAAATGTATTTGGTACAATGTTATGCACCACATAATTCATTTGAACAAAATGTTTTTAATACTAACAACTGTGCTTGACCTTTGCTCGCGTACATTTTTATTAAACTTGAAAACGATTTCCCAAATTAGCGTCACCCAACAGCGGAATACGAGTAGAACAGGAATTCAGTTGATACGGATATTCATATACAGTAGAATTCATATATAACGACTTTGCTTATAACGACTAACCGTTTTTAACGACGATAATGTTTACTCCAAGTTAGGTTTCATAGTTAGGTACTGAGAAAATAAAACCGTTTAGTGCGACTCCGGTTTAAACGACCAACTGCTTATAGAGACCATTTTTTATGATATACATCCGGTTAAAACGACGCGCAATGTTTTGTTTATACAACCTACGCACCAATAATTCGGCGCCCCGACTTTATCCCGCCTCGCGCGCTTCACCTTTCCTTATTAGCGCGCGTAAATCACAGTTAGTGTTTGTCACTTGTTATGAAATTCTTAAAGCTCGACAAAATGATTTCTGTGAAGCGAAAGTATTTTACAATTGAAGAAAAAAGTGCAATATTACACCGCATTTGTTAGTTTCGCACCGCATTAGTTTGTTTGGTTTCTCA
Organism: Lymantria dispar; assembly: GCA_032191425.1. Classification (NCBI taxonomy): domain Eukaryota; kingdom Metazoa; phylum Arthropoda; class Insecta; order Lepidoptera; family Erebidae; genus Lymantria; species Lymantria dispar. Next base: position 19,187,520 of record CM063452.1, on the reverse strand, counting down.
ATTATAATACAAGTGTACATATGTATTCGTAAGTTAGGTATGTACTTATGTACATAAGAAATAATCCTGTCGTTTTGTACGTCATCCGGTTAGTACGACATAGTATTGCCGGTCCCTTAAAGGTCGCTATATCCGGATTCTACTGTATAAAGCATAATTAATATTCGTCTTTATCTTATTGGGATGAAAATTAACCTAACATAGCATGTTGGCTACAAGATCGATATCCGATACTCTTATATCAATTTTTCTTTTTATAAAGTAATGTTCTCTGTTTACAGCCCCTTAGTCATCAATACTTACCACACCCACATTTTAGTGACATTTATCGGCAGCTTAGGGGGCGTTCATAAAATACGTAAGATGTTTAAGCGGGGGAGGGGGTCGAGCCAAATCTCATCTAATCTTACGTTGGAGAGAAGGTGGGGGGGGCTCGGCATATCATGCAATATCTTTCTGATTGAAACAAAAAAATTTGTTAAATTTTTATTACACTTATAATTAAACTCTCAGCAATATTGATTAACTAGTCGTAAATAAAAGCACGAAACATTTTTTTTTCTTTTTACAATCCAACGCGTTTACGTAAGAAACCCACATTTTGAAAAAAAAATGATATTGGGGATGGGGAAGGGGGTTGAATAAAATCTCACGACATCTCACCAGGGAGGGAGGCACAGAAAAGTTAAAAAAAACACCTCACGTAATTTATGGACGCCCTCTTATCCTTTCGGGTATCCAGACACTTATCTATATCTACTTTAAAACACTCTATCAAACAATAGCCTTGATTAATGAAAGTTGATGTAAACGAGATTACACAAACAAACATAAAAAACTATAACTACGGAAACCCAAGGAGACATCTTACAGCTATCTTTATTACTTATTCGTTATTAAATTATTGAACAAATTTAATTACAATAGTGTATATATGTCTTAGAAGGCTTCGATGACCATTTTGAAATATTTAGTTAATAGAGAATAAAAAGGTAAAAGAGTAGGTACTTTCCGTGTTATGACGGTGTAAGAATATAACAGCCCCTATCCTGCCCGTGGATGTTGTAAAAGGCGACTAATGGATATAATATGCACATTACATATGTCAAGAAAAGAAATAAAACCCTGGTATAGTAGGTAAATTTTCCTTCTATTGTGGGGGAGGCTCGAACCCCAATAGTGGGACGTAGTTGAGGTGATGATGAAAAAGTAAACTCCGTGTGGTAACCGAATAACTATGTAATGATTCACCATTACTTACTGCCCTATGAGTTCCGCATGCGACAATTAAGTAAATTAACCAAAGGGACGGTAATTTCAAAACAGAACGATATATCAACCCGTGCAAATATGCTTGATTGTGGAGGAGGCTCATATACGGTTTGTAAAATCTATACCAATAAATAAAATTGGAGTGTCTGTTTGTAATGTCAAAATAATAGGCTTTTTTCATGCTCACACGGTTATTTGCACGACACCTATGCCTAAAATACATATTAAAAAATTTTTGTCTGTCTGTCTGTTAGTTCCGGGTAATCTTCAAAACGGCTGGACCGATTTGAAAAATTTTTCACCAATGGAAAGCTATAATATCAGGGCGTAAACTAGGCTATATTTTATCCCGGTATTCCCACGGGAACGGGAACTACGCGGGTAAAACAACTAAAACCGAAGCGAAGCGAGGGCGGGTTGCTAGTATGTAAATAAATAGTAAAATCAAAATTGAAAAACTAGTGATTTCTGATGTTTATACGAGTATTACACATTTTAAATAAAACTACTTTATGGATTTTATCGCGTTTGTATTTGATTTTTGATTGACCGACGTTTCGAACACTTTGCAGCGTTCATAGTCACGGACGGACTACGATGTTTCACGTCCAACAAGCCATCGTTACTGCAGAAAAATTATAATTATCTACCCGATACAGAAATTAGTTATTAACTAAAAATTTAATTTGTATCAAAATGTGGGTAATACCCACAAATTATTATCATACAAATTTATTGCCAGTGTAAGAAGAAAATGATTCTATATGAAATGCAATAATGCAAATAATGCAAAGTGTTCGAAACGTCGGACAATCAAAAATCAAATACAAACGCGATAAAATCCGTAATTTTATTTAAAATTTGCAAACTAATTTTCCTAAGAACCTTAAATTCAATAACCATTAAAATATAAATAAGTACTTATGGTCTCGGACTTTTACTACTATAAAGGTTATGAATTATTCTTTCTGTATCAGTCGTTATGGTTAATTAACTTGCTAACACAGGAAAATACCAATAACGAATACCTACTCTGCACCAATAACTTAATGAACAAATCCATACGATAACTTATTAAACAAACAGTTAGTTGGTTTAGTAAATAATGTAACGTCTTAATCACTTCGCACGTGCTCGCAATAATGTTATTTTCTGTGACGTTCAATCCAATTCCCACTCGCAGCCATATGATCTCGATACGATAAGTACGACATGAAACCTTACTGCCTAAAGAATAAAGGTCAAGCGGAGAAAGTCCCTCGTAAATTGCGAATATTCTACTTAACTAGTGTTAGTTTAAAAGTTGGCGATAGCTGTGTTAAAGTAAGCGTATTTTTGGACACGTGTGAACTTCACGCAAACTATGGCTTACATTTTAAAGAACCTCTTCGAATGCCAACAGCAAGAAAATGACTCATAAGTCTTCAATTATAAGTAATCCTTTGTTACAACGCTCGCTTTTGCTTGCTAGAAATATAAGTATTAGAAATATGAATAACTTGCCCCAAAAAATATATCGTAAAGCAATTATCATGCTTACGTGAAAATAACACAGATATTTCGTTACGTCGACAGTTGCCTGTGATATAATTACCTACTATATTGATATAGGTCAGAAATGATGTTTAAATGGATTTTGTTTTTGTTACTACAAAAATATTGGATTTTCTACGTTACGTATTAATCAAGTTGGTCAGATCCGTATAATCATGAACTTTCAAGGAGAGTAGCCGGTCTCTAGATTTCAGTTTATCATTAGTGCCTAATAGAATAATACTACAAATCGACTTAAAGATTATTAAGATACACTTTTCTGGATTTTATTTGAATGTTTTGGGCCTCCGGCTCTCTCACTCACCAAACGAAGTAACAAATTGCTATTATTGAGACGTTGATTTTCTTCGAGAGTGCGGTACTACATCGGTTTGGATTCAGGATAAATAAATTCTACGATCCACGCGTCATTATAGCCCATTTTCGTAACTTTGATTTAAGGTGATATTGAAAAAGCCTATTGACATCTATTCTGAGCAATACTACAGATTTTGGGATGCCATTGCGGATTTCTTGATGGCAATGCTCACTCTACTGGTCCCAATTATTCTAGGTTCTACTTATGCTACTACAGCAACGGGACGGATTCGAAATTAGTCCTCATAATAAATTTGATCAACTTAATACAACTTAATACAATTTGGGTCTCCGAGCTTGAAGCAATTATAATTTTCTGCCTTATACTAATTTATTGGGATCGTCACATTACTCTTTGCCTATGCACAAATCGAGGAAAACTACACACACAACAGGTTTGGTTATATCTAACCACGCTATTGGCACTAACATCAGTATTCCTCGATAATAACCCTCGACAAGGAGCTCTTAAATACATACATACGTATATTCACACTGATTTCCCATAGGAATAGACAGAGACCACTTTCGCCACCTCCACCTTCATTATTCTCCTAACACACCCTCTTCGGTTTAGCGTACTTCTAACTTGGCCTTTCTTAAGGATGTCCTCAATTTGAATGTGGTTCTTTCGCCTTGGTCTTCCCCTTCTAACACTCCCATTCACATTTATTCTACATATTGCGCTTGTTTTTTATGTCTTGCCTAGGCTCTGAACGATTTTACGATATCCACGAGCAGCATATGAGATATTATTTGTGCCATATCTACTACACGACAAGTCTTTAAAACTGTTTCTGTGATTTTTTAATGTGATATAATAGAATACACGTCTAGTAGCTACGATCCGAACTTTCCCAATATGATAGAACATATATGCAATTTGTGTATTATTGTTGATGCTGGGCACGAAGGTGTTCATTCATGTGTTAAGCAATTTATGGAAACCTATCCATACAGCACTCTTATTTGTGTAAAGTTCTAGATATCACACTATTGTACTACGTAGAGTCCTATTGAAAACCGCTATCGTAACAGAATGACCTATTTCTATTAGCTGATGTTTACACCGTCTATGAAAACAATACCATCCATTCCTATATATCAGTGCCAATGGATTTTATTATTGTGATTTATTTAAAGTTTTAGCGTTAGATAATAAATTTAGCGAACCGTGGAGGCCTTCCGGCCGGTGCTGATGCAGTGGTTGGAAAGGCGGCACGGGGTGCTCTCCTTCCGACTAGTGCAGGTGTTGACGGGGCACGGGAGCTTCGCCAAATACCTGCACAGGGTCGTAAGGAAGGAGAGTACACCGTCCTGCCACCACTGCGATTGCGACGAGGACACGGCGCGCCACACGCTCGAGGCCTGCGCGGCTTGGGCAGTGCAGCGCCGTGAACTCGTCGCAATCATCGGTGCCGACCTGACGCTGCCGGCCATCGCTAGGGCGATGGTCGACAGCGTCGGGAACTGGGACGCGGTCGCAGCCTTCTGCGAGACAGTGATCTCGCAGAAGAAGGCGGCGGATCGTCTGCGCGTGGAGCGCAGCCTCGATGAGGAGATCCGCCGCCGGCGACTGGGGCGGCGCAGGCGCAACTATCTGCGCCTCATGCCGCCCTAGCCGAGGCCGCGGATGACGTGACCGGGGATTAGTCCGTCACCCGCCGAGAGGCCGACCGCGTGAGGAAAGACCGACGTCCTCCCCGAGGGGGGGACATCGGTCGATGGGAGGGTACCCCGCGTAGGGGGTATTCCGTCGGGCCGACCACTGACGACAAGTAAACCTGCTCCGGTGGTCGGCCCAATGACGAAGGCGAGGTGGTTTTCGGGTGGGTTGCGGGAGTTGCGTGCTTAAGCCCCTCTGTCGCCCCGGACGGAGTGGTGCGGAGGCGCGCCGACCGCGACCCACCCAAAAAAAAAAAAAAAAAGATAATAAATTTAAACGAATTTGAGTAAGCTGGTTTTCTCCATATTTATATTGTAGATGGGTAGAAAAAAGAAAGATAAATTCATAGATAAATAACATTTCGTCGTTATCTATACCAATAAATAAAATTGGAGTGTCTGTTTGTAATGTCAAAATAATAGGCTTTTTTCATGCTCACACGGTTATTTGCACGACACCTATGCCTAAAATAGCAATTAAAAATTTTTGTCTGTCTGTCTGTTTGTTCCGGGTAATCTTCAAAACGGCTGGACCGATTTCAAAAATTCTTTCACCAATGGAAAGCTATAATATCAGGGCGTAAACTAGGCTATATTTTATCCCGGTATTCCCACGGGAACTACGCGGGTAAAACGACTATAACCTATAAGCGAAGCGAGGGCGGGTTGCTAGTCTAGAAATAAAACCCCACCGCAGTCAACAAAGGTAAAATCAAAGATTGCTTGTATTTATGGAAAGAAAGTATTGTGACAATTTGGTTACTACTAGCAACTGAAGCTGGGGCTGACTGGGAACACGGTTGAAATAAATTCCCAATAGATGTGATTTCATGTCCCAAGTTATAAATCTATCTCGTTTTTCACTTTTCACAGCCCTAATTTCACATATGTCTCGAGCGAGAAACTGACTGCTTATACAGAACTGCTTATATAGAACAGGTAATTTGGAGTTTTTCTTAAAGTGATGTTACCTGCTTTTATAGGAGGAATTGGCATTAGAAAAGCAGTTGGGCATGAAATTTAATCAAAATCAGCAATTTTACACCATTTATTTTTTGCTTTATCTGAATCCATTAAAATAAAAATATGTACTGCATCGAGCTCATCTAAATTGGGATAGAGGCGGACGGATGAAAAAGCGATGTTATCAGCTATGTCCATTAGTTATTTGTTAAGAAAGACGTAGAAAAGAATCGTCTTTACATGGCCAATTGTACCTAGTATTATAAATACGAAAGTTTGTCACGTATATGCGCCTTAATTACTCAACCTCTTATAAAATTATTCATTTTAAAAGTTTAGGAAACGAACTCACTGGTGTGGGTACTTTACATCCAGAAATTACTGTTATATTACTGTTCTTGAGTAATGGAAAATAACTTTTTTTTAACCGGTCTGCCGGTTTAACACGCATGCGAATCCGCGGACATAGCTAATGATCTCATAATATGACAGACGACATGAACAGAATTAGTGCAACTCACCGATTCAGTGATAATAAAGCCCCCTAAAGTGAACAACCCTCGCCCCTCCCTCTAGTCATATGATCCGGTTAGTTTTATCATCATCATATGCGCCTAACTGTTGGGATCAAGCCTCCTCTATAGTACGAGGAAAATTGATCTACTGTACCATGCTGGTCAGACGCGCTGGTGTGGGTTTTATTTTGAGTTTTCCTTCTCTTGCACAAATCTTATATGAATATCTTATCCCTTAGCCGCCTTTTATCACACCCACGGGCAAGATAGAGATGGTGAATTGTATTCCCACTGTACAGAGTACCACCAAAAATTAAATGTCTTGTATTCGCTTGTATACACTGAAATTTTGATCTATTGTATTCTAGTAGAAAAAACAATATCGATGTATAGTATATCTCGATGGACTCCTAATTGAGTTATACGAACTGACTTGCCGTACCGGAGTTTCCTTCGGTGGTCCTTGTAGATAATAAATTCAGTGTACATATTTCGATATTTTCCGTTTGTATACATTACGTAGGATCAATTTACTTATTATTACAACTTAAAAAAATATATGTCTAAATCTAACACATCTTTATATATTTCTTGTGTACGTGTGTATGTCATTGAACTCCTAAATGGCTGGACCGATGTTGACGAAATTTTTTGTGTGTGTTCAAGGGGATTCGAATATGGTTCAGATTCACAATTGGACCCGAGGTGGCGCTGCGATCGATTTCAAGGAGAATTCCTTTTACTATTTTTTAGATTTAAACAGAACAACTTTGGGTCAGCTAGTCATATATAAAAATCTAAAAGTGTTATTTATTTACGTTAAAAGTATACTAAATAATTTATTGACATTAAATTTTTATGACAAATAATTATTGATTCCGTATTGTGATAGAGTAAGAACTCAACACCTTCACCGTTCACGCAAAAGACAAATAAGGCATATAATATGCATATAAAAACTATGAAAGAGATGGTAAGCCATCCGAGGTGACGGAAGAGCGGCGCGCATATACATAATCCACCGTATTCCTTTCCCATTGCCATTGGACTGACTACCAATGGTACCGATTCTTTGACCTCGGTGGCCAATCGGACGATTCACCTTTTTGGGTACCAGCCCTGTTGAAGCCCCGGCAAGACAAGTGCTGCTGGGGCGTCGCCCTCCCGCGATCAGTCTCTGGTAAGGACCACAGTTAGAGCGGTATCGAATGGGCTGGCCACGGATGTCAAGGACTCAGTACCATTGGTCGGCCCAATGACGAAAGCGAGGGAATACGGTGGGTTATGGGGCCGCTCACTGCCCTTTCGTCAGTCTGGATGGAACTGATGTCGTGCGTCCACACTATAGCCTGCCCACAAAAAATAGGGGTGGTATTGGATATGTTCTTCGTAGGTTTATACCTTTAGGGATACCTTTATACGGCGATAGTTTTGCATTTCTAAGAGTACGAAGTCGTGGGCAAGAACTAGTTTGCTATATTTACATTACGAACTGCGAGTTTTGCTTCGCTCTTACCTGCATACGTCGAAAATCGAGTAAACGATGTTTACAATAAAATAATTGAACTGCCGGGATTCTGTGTTATTATTGTTCTACTTCCCTTGCAACAGTTATTAACTTTCTGCACGTAAATTGAAATAATCTTCAGTTATAACTTAGTTAGTTCAGTTTATTCAGTTATAACTAAGTTCAGTTATAACTAAGTTTTAAGTTTAAAATGTTCTAGTAATGATTAAAAAAAAGCAATAAACATGCAATCAGAATTTACATTTATCTGTTTCTTTACAAAGAGTACAGTAAAATTATCAATACCGCGAATCGACCTAATAATAGATGAATGATATACATAAAATCTTAACGGTATAATCTGTCGGTAATAAAATGCAGATGTTCAAATCGGTAAATAAATCTTAAATAGTTTTTTGGTGATTATGTTCTCTTTATGCGATATGTATGTAGCCAACAGTAGCTTAGTGAGTAACTCTTATTACTGTCAGACAAAACCAATAATGCAGGTAATTAGCGGCACGGTGCTCCCTCTTACTGATAGCTGTAGGCAATCGCGATCCATATCTTTGGGCAGTCTGTGTCATGTGTCCCGTGTCAACAGAAAGTTCGGTGTCATTATTGCAAAGACTGTGCGCTCCATACGTTCTTGGAATCCTGCTGCACCGCCCAAGTTGGGCTAATGCTTTGCTATCGGTTACGGTCGAGAACAAGCGCGTGAGGGAGGCCGTTGCCTTCTTTTGTGGCAGAGATAATATTAACAAAAGAGACGATGAAGCAGGACTGGGAGTTGAACATCAATCGTCAGTTTTTTTTTTTTTTTTTTTTGTGTGACTTAGTTGTTAGCCTCAGATGGCTGTGACAACTTTACCCGGACTGGTGGGTGAGCGCTGAGGGCTCTCAACCCGCGTCAATCGTCAGAGTCGCAGAAAACATAAATAGGTAGTCCTGGTCGAATGGTAGTGTATCTAGACAGTGCACCCTAGCAGAGGTGAGTCGGTATCTTTTAGACAGGGTCTAGGCCTAACCAATGGGTAACCTGACATTAAAAATTTATTATAAGATTTTTAAAATTAGTTAACGAGTAGATGTGATTACCGCGTATCTTGAATATCTACGACCATCGAAGTGAGAATCTTCAAATAACCTTAAAACTAGAGTGGACAGTACCAGATTATCCTGTCAGGTTATATTTTTCAGTTGTGAACGTGAGACAGTAGTCGTCATCGTGTCAGTCCATATACCTCCCACTGCTGGGCTCGGGTCTCCTTCACAATAGGTTTTATATCAAGTTTCCCTTCTCTTACGTAAATGGTATCTGCGTATTATATTCCTTAGTCGACTTTTACGACACCCACGGCCAAGATGGTGAATTGTATGCATACAAATAATATTGTGCCTTAATAGATTATACAGATTAGAAACTCAACATTCACCAATGCAATTAGGAATAATAAATATTTATACAATATATGTTTACATTATACAAACGGAACATTATTAGAACCATATCAGACGTTTTCAGACCAAAATTGGTGACTCTCTGGTGAAAGGCCAAGATAATTTAGAGATTATTTATGCACTATATGAAGTTGATTTTTTAAGAGAAGGAAAATCAATTTTCACCGCCCAACTTGTTCTTTGGAATGCTTTATGCTTTGGAATGCATAAACGCAATTCATATAAATGTAGTTAAAAATATGAATAGAGCCACTAGAATCGTACTTGTTGGAAATGTGTAGGTAAACAACCCATTAATAGTTTCAAATAATATAAACGTGAGTAGGCGAGGTCAATTAGACATTTTTTCGGCTATATTGACTTGTTTATAAATATTAAAGTTACAAATTACACTCTTCAGACGGTAATTGTAGAATTAAACGTTATCGACGCCTACCTAACAGGAAAGTTGCGTTGTTTCTTTTTTATGCGCAAGGATCCCGAGCGATGAGTCAACTTAACGAATTTTAATGGACCAAACAGTCCGTTCATGAGTCATCACAATTTATCGGTTATCCATCGTTTTATGAGATGTTATATATCATCATCGATTCAGCGCATATACGTCCCACTGTTGGGCTGAGGCCTCCTTCATTTTGGGAGGAAATTTGACCTACTATAACCACGCTGGTCGTTGGCATAGGGTTTCATTTCGAATTTTTCTTCTCTTGCGTCGACGTTATCTAAATATTTATCCTTTAGTCGTTTTTTATGACATCCGACCGGGATACAATATAGCCTATGTTACTCCCTGATATTACAGCTTTCCAGTGGTGAAAGAATATTTGAAATCGGTGTGGTGGTTTAAGCGTGAAAGCGTAACAAACAAACTTACTTTCGCATTTATAATATTGGTAAGGATAAACCTTAGGTTTTATATTTATACAAACACTAAAGTTATTTGTCAGGCATTTTGTGGTCAAGCAACGACAGACGAAGAAAATTCACCAAAATTTTAATAAATACCTCCGCCTTCTCTCTTCTATTTCCATAAGTACATAAGAAAGCTTGCTAAGCTATCACATGGCATAGAAGAAAATTGAAAACCTTGATTTTAAATTTAAAGAAGATCTTATTTATTAATAAGGGAATAATAGTTATGACATTATTTATAAATGGAAAATGTATTTTAATATTGACTAGCCGACCCGGCGAACTTCGTACCGCCATAATTTTTCTCGTAAATATATTTTCTAAATTACCGAAAATCTAGTCTCGGATTATGCCGCGCACAGATCTTACTCAGCTCTGTTTAGCTGTCATTTGCGTTTTGTTATTACATGTCAGATGCGTTTTTGTTATACCACGCTTTATAGTGACTTGTATTCTCTTTGATTTTTTATGTCACGTCACACGGAAACCCAGACGAACGGGATAAAAAGTATCCTATGTCCGTCTCCTGGTTCTAAGCTGCCTCCCCACCATTTTTCAGCCAAATCGGTACAGCCGTTCTTAAGTTATATGTAAATAGTGTAACTAACACGACTTTCTTTTATATATGTATACTAGCAATCCGCCCTCGCTTCGCTTCGGTTTTAGTCGTTTTACCCGCGTAGTTCCCGTTCCCGTGGGAATACCGGGATAAAATATAGCCTAGTTTACGCCCTGATATTATAGCTTTCCATTGGTGAAAGAATTTTTGAAATCGGTCCAGCCATTTTGAAGATTACCCGGAACAAACAGACAGACATGTAGACAAAAAATGTTTAATCTGTATTTTAAGCATAGGTGTCGTGCAAATAACCGTGTGAGCATGAAAAAAGCCTATTATTTTGACATTACAAACAGACGCTCCAATTTTATTATTGGTATAGATTTGTTTTTTAAATTGATTTTTATTTTATTTGTTTTTAATGTGATATAGTGTAATTTCTTTTGAATTGCATGGCATCTTGTATGGCATGCCTCATTTAATTTCTTTATACCACATTTTTATGTTTGAAATAGTTACTTAATATATAAAATTTTATTAAGTATACCCTCTAAATATTGTAATTAGCCATAAACAGTGCATGTTGGGTTAATCTTTAAATAATTGATACACTTGGGAACGTAAATTATTATCAATAATGTATTCGTAATTTTAATGTGTAAATCAAATGTTAAATAAATAAATGTTAAACTACTTAAGTCTTTAGAAAGTTATAGACAAACTTACCGAGCCTGAGTTCGCCGAAGTTACCGCAGCCGATCTTTTTGCCGACACGGAAGTTGGGGCCCACCATGAGAACGCCCGAGGACGAGGTGACAGAATGCCTTGATGGATGCATTGTGCTACCAACGCCACCACGCCCGCCCCCCGCACCGGTTGCGCTGTAAATAATAGTCACTATTTATTATCTGTATAGAAACAAAATTATAGAGTCTAGAATGAATTTGATTAATAAACGTATTAAACATGTTTTTATTTACAGAAGTTGGTACATAGGTCATTATCGCTTTATGCAATCCACTTAAGGAAGCTTAGGAGAAATATTACAACTTACTGCTGATATTTTAAGGTACAATGATTAATAATGTACAACGATGTCCATAATAATAGTAAAAGAGATTGTTTAAACGATGATTTTAAGAACTGTTGATTCCTATGTAAGCTTATAATTTGCCTAGTACAAAGTTTATAATAATACTAAGCGAAATGCAGAATCATAGGCATGCGTAATATGACGTGATACAATTCATCATAATATCATCATCATATAAAACGTCTTTTTCGTCGTGACCGTCATATTTAAAAAATAATAATAGACACCAAAAGTAATTGGTGATACCTGATCTGACCTTTGTGTTAAGAGTTCATTCTGTTCACTAATAACTATAGTCCATAAAATATAGGATAATCTCTGTGACAGTTGTCCCTAGTGCTGTTACGCTTACGATAAAGTCAATAGTTTTTATCGATAAAACTCTTTATTTTTATAATTGTGATTTTCTATTATAATTAAAATACAATCAATCTAAATCTTTTTGAATTTATTTTAAACAAAACCTGTTTTTGTTTTGACCGTTTTAATTATTCAAAAGGAGTACAATCGAGGTCTAGATCACTATTATCGACATCACTGGAGCGTTCCTGCTAGAACATTTATAATTTTTTGCCAAATAGGGACAGTCGTTAGATCAATCAATCAATTACGACTGTTTTATAAATAAATATGTCTAGTTTATTGACAATAATGCGTACATAATAATATTATTACTTTACATTTACTCTGAGACGGAAAGTAGTTTTTAATGTTTAATTAATTCAATTTATGTATTTTATAACGTAACTGTCTGTTTTGATTGTAAAAAATATGTTGAAAATTTTATATAGGAACTGTATTGGGTTTATTTCTTTTATGAATAATTTAATAAAGATCGGTTATCGATTTACGTATATCGACTGTCCCATCTCTTTTTTATTTTCAGTCCAGTATGAGCTTGTACGTGCGTAAGCGTCATTTATGTATAAAATGTTTACTAGGTATTTCAGTACTTACGAGGTACATTTTAGGCATGAATATTAATATTTTTATATTTATAATATACTGCAATTCAGTTACAATAAAACTGGCACGAAAAGAATGATAATATATTTGATACAAAATGAAATTGTAAACATGTCGCTTGTTCAAACTTACTTCGATGGTTTTGTTGACATCTGTCACACAGATCAAGCTATATTTTATGGACTATAGAGCTATCCAGTTTAAATTAACACTAATTATGATATTCAGCATAGATGGCGTAGTGGATAGGTTAGTGGCCTTTTTTTTTTTTTTTTTTTCACGCTGTGGAAATGCATTTACGCACTATCCCCCGCCGGTTACAGACAGGGGAGCGTGTATGGGACTCGCCGGCCACAGAAGTGACCGAAATACCCACTAAAACCACAGCGGCCCCTTCCGCGCTTTTACGAGGTGCCAGAGAGATCGTCTGATGACATTCTATCCCCGACACCCCAACGCTTGGCCGTCTGGCCACGTCCTGTCATCATTCAGGGCGGTGGAAGGAGGAGCGCATAACGGCGTCTCCTCCTCCCTGGTCGCCGCCGGCGGAGCGAGTCTGCGGACGCAAGTGCTTCGCGTGCCCGCTCCGCGGCCTCCTTCCTTGTAATGACAGCCTCACAGAAGGAGGCCATCGACGACCAACAGCTGTCGCTGCCGAGCATCTTTGAGATGATGGTCGACAACGACAGGTCCGCTGTTCCCATGTCCGTTGACAGGACGTGGCGCTGAGGCCCCCAGGCGGGGCATACTTCTAGCGTGTGGCGCGCATCGTCGATTAGCGCGCCACACTCATGGCATCCTGGGGCCTCTTCTCTTCCAATTTTGTGCAGGTACTTACCGAAGACCCCATGTCCGGTAAGCACCTGCACCATCCTAAATGTAAGGCTGCCGTGCCTTCTCCTGAGCCAGCGGTGGAGATGCGGCGCAACCGCCTCCACAGTCCCCCGCCCTGCTACGGGGGACTCTAGATCCTCCCTCCACCGCCGGATGACTTCCCTTCGGGCCACTTCCTGAACTCTGCCCAATCCCCTTGTGGAGACTCGCTCGCCGTTGACTCGCGATATGGCGCGGAACCGGTATATTTCTGCCAACGCTTCCGCCACCAGTGCCCAAGGGGGGTCGCCCGCCAGCAGTGTTGCCGCAGTCCAGGACACAGTACGGTAGCCCCTAATAACCCTCACCACGATGACCCTCTGCGGTCGACGCAGGAGGGCTCTGTTGCGGGCGGTGAGGGACTCCGACCAGATAGGGGCACCATACAGTGCCATGGACCGCAGGATGCCGACGTACAGACGCCGGCACGACGACCCAGGACCGCCAGTGTTTGGCAGAAGCCTTCCCAGGGCCGCGGCCGACTTGAGGAGCCTCGGGACGAGCTGGGCAAAGTGTGGCCCGAAATTCCACTTTGAATCAAGGTGCAGACCCAAATATTTAATTTGGGCCTGCACCGGCACGGCAACCCCAGTAGGTTAGTGGCCTACGAGTGTCTTGGTTTTGATTCCTAAGCTGGGTATAATTTGTGTCAGTAAAATTATATATAATTATATAAAGTACTTGTAAAAAGGATTATTTCCTTAGTGTCGAAAGTTAAAAAAAATGTTCTGTTTTACTTGATGTAGTGATAGTGATTAACCCCAAAAATCATTGAATAGGTAACAATATTATTTATATGTAATGAACGTATCGAAAATAAATATCTCATTTTCAATATTACAAGGTTATGAAAAATTTAATTTTTATATAAATATAAATTATGTATACATTAGTGATGTAACGAATGTTAGGATTGAGACATTCGCGAATGCGAATGTGAGTGCGAATATTTATCTCCAACATTCGCGAATGCGAATATAATATATATGAATGTTGACTTTCAAATAAAGCGCGTGCAAAATATCATACGGGTTTAAAATTTCGTACCAGCCATGTTTAAGGCAAATATAGCAAAGGTTAACCGTTACAAGTTGAACGAATGAAACTAATCAAATTCGTTCGAAAATATTTGTTGTAATTTGAGATTAGCTTATTATTATTATTGTATTTGTCAAATTTACAAACATGAGTAAAGCACATGTTACTGAAGTGTGGAGTTATTTCACAATTTGTTACGCTGAGAGTGTTAAATGCATGGTATGTCAAAAAAGTTTAATGATTATTTAACAAAAATAATGTATTTTTTCATATAGAATCATGTTCTTTTTTTATTGGCAAAATTCATTCACACAAAAAATCGGTTGTCTGTAAAGTCGGTTTACTGACGATAGTTGAACGTGACAACTTCATAAGAAAATACTGATGGAATGGTTTAAAAGAAAATTTTAATTTTATTTGTTTGATAGATAGTTTGTATGGCAAGCCTTAAATGGAACTGGAGGCGGCAATGCTCGCCGAATTGTATCGACGGGTATCGGGAGTGCGAGGGGAGGGCGGTGTTGTTTCCTTAAGGGAGCTCACCGCCTGGCGCGTCGACGCCCGCCGAGATGTCATCGCCCGTTGGGCAGACCGGCTGGAGAGGCCTCGATACGGTGTCTGGACCGTGGAGGCCTTCCGGCCGGTGCTGATGCACTGGTTGGAACGGCGGCACGATGTGCTCTCCTTCCGACTCATGCAGGTCTTGACGGGGCATGGATGCTTCGGCAAGTACCTGTACAGGGTCGCTAGGAGGGAGAGAACACCGTCCTGCCACCACTGCGATTGCGACGAGGACACGGCGCAGCATACGCTCGAGGTCTGTGCCGCTTGGGCAGAGCAGCGCCGTGAACTCGTCGCAATCATCGGTGCCGACCTGACACTGCCGACCATCGCTAGGGAGATGCTCGGCAGCATCAGGAACTGGGACGCAGTCGCATCCTTCTGCGAGGCAGTTATCTCACAGAAGGAGGCGGCGGGTCGCGAACGCGAGGAGCACAGCCTCGACGAAGCGGCCAGCGACTGAGGCGGCGCAGGAACGACTACCTGCGACCCATGCCGCCCTAGCAGAGGCCGTGGGTGACGTGACCGGGGAGTTAGTCCGTCACCCGCCGAGAGGCCGACCGCGTGAGGAAAGACCGACGTCCTCCCTGAGCGGGGAACGTCGGTCGATAGGAGGGTACCCCGGGTAGAGGGTATTCCGTCGGGCCGACCACTAATGACAAGTAACCCTGCTCCGGTGGTCGGTCCAACGACGAAGGCAACGTGGTGTTCGGGTGGGTTGTGGGTGTTGCGTGCTTAAGCCCCTCTGTCGCCCCGGACAGAGTGATGCGGAAGCGCGCAGCCCACCCCAAAACAAAAGCCTTAAATGGAACGCTTCAGAGCGAGGTAACGCCGCATACGTCATGTTTTTTCGTATGTGCAGCTGGCTCCATCGAATTATAAGACGTTGTCACGTCAAAAACAAATATAAATTCCGGATAAGTATTCACCAACATATCATATACTAATAATCTTTCTCCGAAACATGCTGCATCTTATGGTATAAATATTATTCTGATCGTTCAGTGGTTTTCGCAGTATAACCGAACAAAAAACCGGTTCCCCATTCATTAGTTTATATTAGACTGACAAAAATAAGAAAGACAGTATTTCTAATTTAGTTGCCGACCTGAGTGTTCCATAATATTGTTTTATTCAAATATTATGAGTAAATAAAAATAATAAATATTATCATATCATTACACAATTACATATATAATTTGCTTTTAGTTTGTCAAATATATTCGCAAAACATTCGCATCGTTCCTTGCGAATACGAATGCGATTGCGAATGTCAGAAACATGCGAATGCGAATATTCGTTACATCACTAGTATACATATATA
Source organism: Lymantria dispar (assembly GCA_032191425.1). Classification (NCBI taxonomy): domain Eukaryota; kingdom Metazoa; phylum Arthropoda; class Insecta; order Lepidoptera; family Erebidae; genus Lymantria; species Lymantria dispar. The sequence continues at coordinate 19,170,900 of CM063452.1, read as the reverse complement.
TAAATTATTTTTCCGTGTGATGACGGAGTAAGAATATAATTCACCACCTCCTATCTTACCCGTTGGTGATCGTACGAGACGACTAAGGGATATAAAACGCATATAACATCTATGCGAGTGAAGGAAAACTCGAAATAAAACCCAATACCAACACGTCTGACCAGCGTGGTATAGTAGGTCAATTACCTTTCCATTATGGAGGAGGCCCGAGCCCGAGATAAATTATTGAAAGCGACTGAGAATACACAATCTCCGATGCTTGCGGGTATCTCACAAGGCGTCCAAAGGAGTGGATTCTTGACCGCGTAAATCACAATCAATCAAGTAACAAAGAACAATACCAAATGGGTGGATTCGGTCACGCGTCAGTAAGCAATACCAATAAATTGAAACAATTCATGCTCACTAATTCAAGCTTTCCGTCTCACTTACGTATGTGATGTGCGTACTTAGGCGAAATACAAAACTTGAAGGAGGGTTAGGCCATCCATTTCAATTGTGTCAATACATATCTATACCAATAAATAAAATTGGAGTGTCTGTTTGTAATGTCAAAATAATAGCCTTTTTTTAAGCTCACACGGTTATTTGCACGACACCTATGCCTAAAATAGCAATTAAAAAATTTTTGTCTGTCTGTCTGTTTGTTCCGGGTAATCTTCAAAACGGCTGGACCGATTTCAAAAATTCTTTCACCAATGGAAAGCTATAATATCAGGGCGTAAACTAGGCTATATTTTATCCCGGTATTCCCACGGGAACGGGAACTACGCGGGTAAAACGACTATAACCTATAACCGAAGCGAAGCGAGGGCGGGTTGCTAGTGTACTATAAATATTGTGAGAATTCTCGATATATCGTATTAAAGATGTTTAGGCATTTCATCTATACCAATAAATAAAATTGGAGTGTCTGTTTGTAATGTCAAAATAATAGGCTTTTTTCATGCTCACACGGTTATTTGCACGACACCTATGCCTAAAATACAGATTTAAAAATTGTTGTTCCGGGTAATCTTCAAAACGGCTGGACCGATTTCAAAAATTCTTTCACCAATGGAAAGCTCTAATATCAGGGAGTAAACTAGGCTATATTTTATCCCGGTATTCCCACGGGAACTACGCGGGTGAAACGACTAAAACCGAAGCGAAGCGAGGGCGGGTTGCTGCTAGTCTATACCAATAAATAAAATTGGAGTGTCTGTTTGTAATGTCAAAATAATAGGCTTTTTTCATACACGGTTATTTGCACGACACCTATGCCTAAAATAGCAATTAAAAAATTTTTGTCTGTCTGTCTGTTTGTTCCGGGTAATCTTCAAAACGGCTGGACCGATTTCAAAAATTCTTTCACCAATGGAAAGCTATAATATCAGGGCGTAAACTAGGCTATATTTTATCCCGGTATTCCCACGGGAACGGGAACTACGCGGGTAAAACGACTATAACCTATAACCGAAGCGAAGCGAGGGCGGGTTGCTAGTGTACTATAAATATTGTGAGAATTCTCGATATATCGTATTAGAAGATGTTTAGGCATTTCATCTATACCAATAAATAAAATTGGAGTGTCTGTTTGTAATGTCAAAATAATAGGCTTTTTTCATGCTCACACGGTTATTTGCACGACACCTATGCCTAAAATACAGATTTAAAAATTGTTGTTCCGGGTAATCTTCAAAACGGCTGGACCGATTTCAAAAATTCTTTCACCAATGGAAAGCTATAATATCAGGGAGTAAACTAGGCTATATTTTATCCCGGTATTCCCACGGGAACTACGCGGGTGAAACGACTAAAACCGAAGCGAAGCGAGGGCGGGTTGCTGCTAGTCTATACCAATAAATAAAATTGGAGTGTCTGTTTGTAATGTCAAAATAATAGGCTTTTTTCATACACGGTTATTTGCACGACACCTATGCCTAAAATAGCAATTAAAATTTTTTTGTCTGTCTGTCTGTTTGTTCCGGGTAATCTTCAAAACGGCTGGACCGATTTCAAAAATTCTTTCACCAATGGAAAGCTATAATATCAGTTCGTAAACTAGGCTATATTTTATCCCGGTATTCCCACGGGAACGGGAACTACGCTGTTTCTAATAATCTGTAATCTTCAAAACGGCTGGACCGATTTCAAAAATTCTTTCACCAATGGAAAGCTATAATATCAGGGCGTAAACTAGGCTATATTTTATCCCGGTATTCCCACGGGAACTACGCGGGTAAAACGACTATAACCTATAACCGAAGCGATGCGAGGGCGGGTTGCTAGTTAGTAATAAATGCATAAGCAATTTGATCGTAGATATAATTAATAATTAAAATCCGATATGAATGTATGCACGTGATCTGAGCGGAAATCTTGTTACTCCTTCGGTCCATAGTCATAATAAGAGACTTCTTATTTGAGAATGCAGATAGAAAAAAAAAACACCCGTAGAGACTCCCTAAACGATAGTAATGAATGAAAATAGAGATGACCAAATTAAAGGTCACAGCATAATCTCAACGTCGGTCATTCATAAAAGTTACATCATCAATTAAATAATCAACATGGCATTTCATTCAACATAATCACATTCGAGTTGTAGATAAATACACAGGAATAAGATACCTATGTTCCGTGTGATGATAAAGTAAAAATACAATTCATCACCCTGTCTCTGACCCCGAGTGTCGTAAAAGACGACTAAGGGATTAAATGTGCATATAAAATCTATGCAAGACAAGGAAAACTTGAAATGAAACCCTATACCAACCTGTCTGACCAGCGCGGTATATTAGGTCAATTTCCTCCTATTGTGAGGAGGAGGCTCGAGCAGTGGGGCGTAAATGAGCTGAAATGATATCAATGATGAAGATACCTATTATATTAGTCAATTAGGTTTTGCCCACAACTTCGTCCGCGTATTACCCGAAAATGGTTCTAATAGAATTTTAATTGCTTTTTACATTATTAATTGTTATAACATATAAATTACTGACAATAATAATTTGTTGTAACATAATAAAATGTAATTTAGGTATATCAAATACTTAGTGTATTGATATCTTGAATCAATTACACCCAAAATAAATTTCTACCTCTGTATGACCCTGTTAGAGGATGAATTTGGGTACTACGTCAAAAACCTTCACGCAGGAAGGTTGCGTGCCCGAACGCTGCTGCCAGCACCCATCGGGCCGGTGTACCCCAGGCACGAGCGATAGTCCTTTGGACTTCTCTTTGGAGTATCGCTCGTGGCAAATGTCTGTGCCGAGGCTGACTAAATGGGTCCCCAATTTAGTCGGATGCCCCAAGCTCGCTCCATGCCCTCTATTTGTAGAGGGTATTACAGCGGGTACGCGAAATTCGACGGGCCAAACCACTAATTCATTTGAGGACTGGACAGGCAATTGCCAACCGCGACAGATCATAAACCTGATTCTTGCTTTGGTACACTCACTTTGAGGCCTAGATTCATGAGTGAGGGTCTTGGTTTAAACGCCTGGACCGCGAGGAAGAAAACTTCTATAAAACAATCACCCAGAATCCTAAGTTGTGGCGCGCGGCGAGAGGATGCATGGCTGATGGGCTGTTCAGTCGTTAGCGTACCCCCAGCCAGGGTACCTACGGTCCCCTTGTGTTGCAAAACAAATACTCGCTAGCTCGGGTATCGAGATCTCTGCCCGGGTCGACCTCTTTTTCACTCATACTCGTGGGAACTGTATGGATACTTGTTTTTTCGACGACGTTGCATATAGGAGGGATGAGATGCCCAAAACCACCATAGGGAACGGGGAGCCTAGTTCCCACTTGACAGCTTTGCCATGCTACAGGAGAACTGGCACATAGGAAAGGGATGCCTCGTCGGACTGTGGTGCCGCACTTGAGGCACTTAAATCAGCCGAGGCTTCGGCGCCATTAGAGGCCCCAAAAATGAAAAAAAAATAAGGAAGGCGAAGATCACGCCTTAAACGGCGCGCATTAGACATCGAGCCGCGCGATAGCGATGGGCGGAACAGAAGGCACTGGGGGCTACAGATATTCCGCCCGGCGACGAAGGCGGTAGCACTTCTGCCGCAGAGCCGTCGCATGACGAGGACGGCAGCACCGCGAGGCTGTCGTTTGTGGAGACCGACGCGACCGCGGAGCAGTCGATGGACGAGGGCGGTAGTGCCGCAAAGCCGTCCAACGACGACGGCGACGCGTCGGACGCTCAAAAATAGCGTCAATTTTTCGGCGCCCTAACGGCGGTCCAACACGCCGCTGAGGCCGCCGCGCTATATGTACTCTCGTTTCGTAGTACATATTACAAAAGTTATTGGCAATAGTTTTATGACCGGCCACCTGCCTTGCGAAAGCTATTTTTGACCAGACGGCATCAGATGGGCTTTACCCAGGTCTACGTAAAGCTCTTAATCGTCTTTTACGACACAATGCACATTGCATTTTGGCATATTGCAAGCAATGTTAAGGGTTGGTACCATTCGTAGCCGCTACCACACAGCATAAATAGGTAGGTACTTGGCAATAAAGGATTAAAACCGCATTGCGTACATCAAATCAGATTATAGTGTGTGCCCTGCTGATCTTATTATTGCTTTCATTGTGATAGGGATAATTTATGACAAACATTAGAAATCATTGTATACAAGTCCTTTCTTAGAGAATTTTCTACTGTATTGCGAAGTTAACACAGAAAATAGAATTTGATTCATAATCCTCTTCTCACTCATATAGGTACATCGGTATCACAGGTAGGTTCCACAGATGGGTACTCTCCGTCTATCTCTTCCCTGATGTAAGGTTACCTAACCTAGCATACGACGTTCGTGACAAGAATTAAACGTAGGGCCTCGTTAATCCGGACTCCCGCTTGTTCGGTGATCGCTGTAATCCGGCCGGGCAATGGGATTCGCGGGGGAGGCCGGCGAGTGTAGGTGCGGGGGCTGTTATGCATGAGCCAATGCGCCGTCCGTCAGTGTTTTGTTTATCGCTTTTGGTATAATACGTACAGTGTCAATTTAGCGCGCTCGCTAACATCATGGTGCCGCCACGTAAACATACGACATTGACATTAAAAGACAAATTGCGGATTATAGAAATGTTAGATAGAGGTGACAGCTACCCTGTCATTGCTCGGAAGTTTGGTATAGGCAGATCAACTATAGGCGACATAAAGAAAAACAAAGATAAACTCTTGAAGTTTGTTAGCCTAACAGAACGTGGTCCCGGTGTACGAAAAACACTGAAGAAGTCGGACTATGGACACTGAAAAATATGAAGTGTTAACTGATGAGGAGATTGTGCGAGCGGCTATGTGTGAGGACGATGAACAAGATGAGGACAATAGCGTTGAAGTTCCCGCCTCCACAAAAGTTGGTAATTCAGAGGCAGTAGGAGCTTTAAACACTGCTTTAAAATGGGCTGAAGAAAACGAATTTGATAGCCACGAAATAATGTTTCTCCGTCGACTTAGAGACCGGGCTTTCGAAATGAAGTGCGAAAATTACAAACAGAAGAGTATTACAGACTTTTTCAAGAAGAATTAACTAATGTTTTAAATATCTTAACTAACTGATTTTCTTACGTGGTTGTAATTTTGAACATTTTGTCTTTATGCTACATTTGTTATTTAAAAATTGATTAAAGAAACTAAGGTTAAACATGTGTTTTATTAACATTAAATATGGCATACTATAATCTGGACGCCTCGATAATCCGAAAAGGGTCTTGTTTTTGCCTCTCCGGATTAACGAGGCCCTACTGCATTACGTTTTTGTCGAGATTTACTTGCAGTAATACTTACACCGGCACTAGACACCAACAGCTATAATGGGATGGTGAATCCATATTATTGATAGACCCTCCGTCAGTCCAACATATTCCCAAAATCAAATTTTATAACACTGATTACACTGATTGTTATTATCGTGATACTAATGGATATCCTTGTGGTGATGGAGTAATTATACAATGATATCTATCTCTTTTTTCTCGTGGATATGGAAAGAAGTGATTAAAGTATGAAAGAAGATAACTTTGCCACTGCAAAAGAAGGATAATTCTAAATTCTGTGGCAAATAGTCTAACCAGTATGGTCTATTAGGCTAATTTCCTTCAACTGGTGGAGACCTGGACGAAGCAATAGGAACTCAGATTACTATAAAAGGGATCTATTACATGAAGAAAATAATTTCTTAGCTAAATATAATTTTAAAGTTTTTTTATAGCTGCACGTCTCTGCCATATAAACGTACTTCGTTTAGACAATAAAAAAGTTAGACTCTCTCATCTACACATCTCGCTCCCATCTATTGACCAATTCCAAACGTCATGTTGTTATTGAGGATAAATGCAATAACATAAACAACCTAATATGGTGATCTAAAGATAGGCCTTATGCTCAACATTTGCATGAAACACCGTGTGTTAATTATTCGCTACAGGGTGAGCCGAGCACCAAATCTAAATTAATAAAATATAAATAACCTTATTACACATAAGCTTCATTTTTTGTACGAATATAAATCCTAATGTATGGATGTCTGTTACTCACGCTAGAACAGCTGAACAGATAGAAGGTTATGGATCGGATTAACACAGGCTATTTTCAAAGCGGTAAAATGTAAGATATGATAGACAAAATCACCACCAGCATCGGAAAATCAAACACAAACGCGTTAATAGCCGTAAGTTTGTGAGTATGTGAAGATGTTTAAAACTACTGAATGGATTTGATGAAACTTCACAATAATATAGCTTACATATGAGAATATTATTCAGGCTATAATTTATCTCGATATTCCCACGGGAACTATGCGGGTAAAACCACAGGGCGCTGCTAGTATTGTTATAAACCACAAAGTGACTTAGCTGTATCACAATGCCATCTAGTGACGCACAGGGAAAAATCAATTCATTTAAATAGCCAATTCGATTTATATATGTAAACAAAAAAATGAATCATTTATTATTTTAGTCGTTGATATAGCAAAATACAATTACTTAGTTTCTAATAAGCACCATAGCCTTTTATTTTATCATTGAGGAAAATTATAATGGTTCGCATTATGTGTGGTGGTAGATGCGTTATTAAAATAAAATTTACGTCAATAAAATGTATATCAGTCCAAGTTTTCTGTAAATATCTTACTGAAAGGCCGCATTCAAGGCGACATTAATGAATCAATACTTGTTAAAGCAATTCTTAACCTGCAATCGGTTTTAATGTCGATACCTAAGATGGTCTCAGGTATTTGAAAATATTTCGTAAAAAGTTTGGCTTCATCACTTTTTATTACGTTATAGCAATCCGCCCTCGCTTCGCTTCGGTTATAGTGGTTTTACCCGCGTAGTTCCCGTTCCCGAGGGAATACCGGTATAAAATATAGCCTAGTTTACGCCCTGATATTATAGCTTTCCATTGGTGAAAGAATTTTTGAAATCGGTCCAGCCGTTTTGAAGATTACCCGGAACAAACAGACAAAAATATTTTAATTGCTACTTTAGGCATAGGTGTCGTGCAAATAAGTGTGTGAGCATGAAAAAAGCCTATTATTTTGACATTACAAACAGACACTCCAATTTTATTTATTGTTATAGATGAAATCATTTTATAGAATTCAATCATATTAGTAACAAATCAATGTATCTGAAACATTTGATTTTTAAATTACGGTAGCATATAAACTTCTCCATATTACTTCTCCAACAAAGTCCATGTGGGGCTGGACTAAGAATACACCTCCCTGTTACTGTGGGTGTCGTAAATAGTTATCCACTAAAAGTACCAACTAATAAAAATAGCAGTATTATTTCTGGGCAACGTGAAACACTGATTGATTATCGGTATATATATATCCACAATGGGAGGGAATTTGACCTACTATACCATGCTGGTCAGACATGTTGGTATAGGGTTTCATTTTGAGTTTTCCTTCTCTTGCACAAATGTTATGTGCATAATATATCTCACAGTCGTCTTTTACGACATCCACGGGCAAGATAGGGAGTGGTGAATTGTATTCTTCCTCCATCACCACAGAGAAACGGCATGGCCCTCCTCAATTACTGTGGGATGCTCTGTGGACTTTAATAGAATCTTTGTTCTCCAAAAAAGGGCTGTCCGTGCAATTTATAATCTAGGCCCAAGAATCTCACTTCGGGAGAAATTCAAAGAAATAAATATTCTAACTGCTGTATCACAATATATAATATACGAAAATATATTATATGTCAAAAAAAATATCGCTAACTTTAAGAGATATTGTGACATTCACGAAATGAATACTCGTAATAAGGACAGATTAGTTGTACACACTACTCGCCTCCAAAAAGTTTGCAAATCATTCATGGGGCAATGTATACGCTTTTACAATAGATTACCTAAAGATATCCGAGACTTGCCTATGAAAAAGTTTAAAAAGCTACCAAGAATAGACTTTGTAAAAAAGCTTATTATAAAATCTCGGATTATGTAGATGATAATACAGATTGGTTGTGAGCAGCTCCTCATTCAGCAATTTCCTTGTTATTTTAAATATACTGTTTGTAAATGTACTTTTAACTTTTATTGTAAAGGATCTACTTGCGGTAGATGCGTGGAGCGGGTCTCTCCCTTCCCTCCATAGTGGGTGAGGGGAGTGATGGCTGCTCTAGTAGTTAACTCGTGATCGGGTGCCGCTTGTGGGATCTGGTCCAGCCATAATCGTTTGAATTATATTAAGTGTCTTGCGGTTCGAAGGGCATCACACTGGAGCTACTTCTTACAAAACATGTACACAATTGTATATATCTAGTAAGAAGAAAAAAAAATTAAAAATAATAGACAAGCCCGCTGAGTTTCTTGCCGGATCTTCTCAGTAGCGGTCGCGTTCCGATCCAGTGGTAGTATATTTTTTTTTTGGAAATTGTATACCTAACAATATGTAAGTGCCCTCTCGAGGTTTATGCATAATAAATAATTTGAATTTGGTGGTGAATTATATTTTTAATCACTCACCACATGGAAAACTCAATGTCATTATAATGTACAATTAAAACAAGCACATACTTGTAAAGTCATAATAATAACATATACTTAAATCAGGGGACTGAGAAAGTAGCATAAACAACAAAAACTAATTTGCACAATTATCCTATTAGCGACAATTGGTAAACTTTCATTAAATATATTTTGTATCAATGATAATAACTGTTTGCAAATAATCATGATTAAAAAGAATTAAATATATCAATTTACTATCAGCAATTATAAGAAACTAAAGCAAATAAATAAATAAAACACCTACTTATTCCAACATTATGTATGCCTCTTGCAAAATTATACTGTATTTAATTTAATATTCATATTTATCAAAGAAATCTAGTGTTAGACAAAAATCAACTCGAAGGTGGTGCTACTAATGCTTTATTTTATTTATTTATAAGTAAATAGATTTTTTTTTTTTGGGGGGTGTGTTATGGATGGCGCACTCCTCGCCCATTCCGTCCGGGGCGACAGAGAGGCGTAAGCATGCACATCTGTAACCCACCCATATCGCACGTCGCCTTCGTCGTTGGGTCGACCACCGGTGCAGAGATCCTTGACTTCAGTGGTCGACCCGACGGAATACCCCAAGGAAGTACCTTCTCTCGTTGACGTCCCCAAGCAAATAGGACTTAGATGGTGCTACTAATGGTTTGTTTTAAGTCTCAAAGTATCCTATGAGAATGTAATGCAGCCCTCAATCCAAGCTATAAATAAAAATTTTTGACGGATATACATAAAAAGTTAAGGACGCTTTACAAAACATAAGGTGTCTTGTAAACTCTTTACAAAACACAAGGTGTCTTGTAAAGAGTATGACATCCATAAATGTGTGGTTTGATGATGTTCTTTCTTGTGATGATAAATCACCCCATACCATATAATGTCAATTTTTTTTTAATAGTCTTGTGGCAACCCTACATTGAAACTGTGTTAAGAATAAAATTAATGAAAATATACATATTAATGTTGGCTTCAGCATTATTTACATTGCATTCATAAACAATTAACTTTCAAAACATTAATAACAGAAAAAAAATGTGATTTTATTCCATGAAAATGAAAGTATAAAAATACATAAGGTGTTATTTATATTTTTTGATGGCATGCCATATGAAAATAAGGTAACAACTATAGTGAATCATACAGAATGTTATTGGCATTGAGTCTAAAAGTGAAAGTTACAATGCACTTACAACAACTGAAAGCATGGAAGTAGACAATTACCTAGCTGAGTAACTAACATGCTTATTAAAAGTTTTAGGTTTCTACTACAATTACTTATGATTGTATTATTTAAAAAAATTGAATCTACACTAATATTATAAAGAGGAAAAATTTGTATTTTTGTGTGTGTGTATGTTTGTAATGAATAAACTCAAAAACTACTGTGCTGACTTCAAAAATTATTTCAGCATTGGAAAGCTACATTATCCCTGAGCTATATTTTATACCGGTATTCCCACGAGAACGGAAATTACGCGGGTAAAGCGACTGTAACGGAAGCGGAGCGATGGCAGATTGCTAATATTAAATAGTTCAATATATTTATTGGTATAAGTACAATCTTCATAATCTTGGTTAATTCCATGCTTTTTTTTTTTTTTTGTTTTTTTTTTTGTGTGGGTGGGCTGCGGTCGGCGCGCCTCCGCACCACTCCGTCCGGGGCGACAGAGGGGCTTAAGCACGCAACTCCCGCGACCCACCCGAAAACCACGTCGCCTTCGTCGTTGGGCCGACCACTGGAGCAGCGTTAACTTGTCGTCAGTGGTCGGCCCGACGGAATACCCCCTATTGGGGTACCCTCCCATCGACCGACGTCCCCCCCTTGGTTAATTCCATGCTTAAGATTAATATATTAAAAGGTAATTCCTTGAACTCCTAAGGTGAGTTAATTTTATTTTTTGTTAACAGTAAGTTGCATTATTATAGGTGAAATATGGCATATATAAAATATACATATTTTATCCTAGGAAAATGTAATAACCATGCAAAGAGAAACTACAGGATGCTGAGTTTAAGGGCAGAATACAGAGCTGTTATAAGTTCTTTTTTTTTTGTGTGCGACTTAGTTGTTAGCCTCAGATGGCTGTGACAACTTTACCCGGACTGGTGGGTGAGCGCTGAGGGCTCTCAACCCGTTATAACTTCATAAATCTGCCATTCTTTTGTCACAATAAGAATATTATTGTACCAGCAAATAGAATAAAAAATCTACTTTTTGCAAGGATAAAATAACTCCAAATACGAAATGAAGTTATTGATGTCTTTAACATGTTTGCTGCGGGCAAACACACAAGCGTGTTTTTGATTTAGTGATTTTTATTTTAAAAAGAAGCGTGTTTTTGATAACACACGCGTGTGCGGCGATTACACGCCAGGCGTGTATGCCGCACACGATTGCGTATGGCGGCTCGCCGTATCGTAATTTACCTGTATGCGATATAATGACAGCAGTCAAAGTGTTAACACTTCAGTAGTTTATACTCGTTAAGATTATAATGACTAAAGATTACAACAATAACTATGTTATTAGTTATGCATATATCAATATGAAGATAATCCGAAACTTATAAACTTTCATATGATTCAGTTAATCATTAGTTAGGACTAGGATAAACTTGCTAAATTATACAAATATATTGTTAATAATTTTACCTTGACCTAAAGATGCTTGAAATTAGTTACATTTCAAGCTAGGTCAAGGAATAGCTTTTGACTAACTGTTAATATTGTCATTTAATGTCACAGTACAAAATCAAAATAATCTATATTACAATTATAAAACTGAGCAGTTAATTTATTTGAACATGTGAATATCAGGAATAGTTGGATTTGGAAAATTAATTCTAGATTAGTAGAATGTCTATTTATAAGATAGGGCACTGATATTTATCAAGACAGCCACCAAATCTATGAAATTAAATAATAATAGGATGAGCATAGCAATAATTTTCAATATGTCGATATATATGAAATTTTTAATGGGTCAACCATACTGTAACCAGCAGGCATAACTATACCACAGTGGTAACAACACACAAAATAGATATTATTCACAATTTTTTATAATCATACTTAAGTTATATTTTTATAATATTACATATGTGATACTGCATATAATTTATAGATAAGTAATAAAGGTATTGGTATGCCTTGCATTTTTTAAAAGATAATAAAATGCCTATGAAAGCGAGGAAGTCATGTAAAAACTCAAAACATGTTTTTAAAAAATTGTATTTTGAAATAAAAACATTTTGGTTAGTCGCTCAAAACTTAATGTTTCCTTTCAATACTCACAATTTTCTATGCATAATGTTAACCAGTTACAAATACATGCCAAATAAGTTGTATATTCATTATTATTACAGAAAAAAATAGTCACTGCACAATAAACCATACACTTGTCAATTTGGAATGACATATGGACATAGCACTCTTGATTTTAGGAAAATTATAGATGTTAGTTTAGTATATAATAAGTATGTAAAAAATTAGAAGAAATAAATACTAAGTACATCTATATTGAGAATTATAAAGGAGTAGTAGTAATAAGAGACTACTGCTAAACTTTTTTACAATGAGAGTGAATATTCCTGACAGTATCTAATAAACCAATGGACAGCTAATGCACTATTCTATATATACATGCGAAAATCCAGTGCTTTAAAGTAAACCACAGCACCTAAAATAGTTTAACTGCATCAATACAACTGTTTATCAACACAGCAAAAAAAATCCCAAGAAGTTTAGTTCTTCTTGAATTTGTCACTGGGGGAAAAGGATATGTTTCAAATGTTTAAATAAGTAAAGCTGTTAAAGTGATGTTGTATATTTTTATAGAAGTGTTCCTGGTGCTCCTGTTCATAATTCACAAACAATATGGAGTATTAAAATAGTCACTGAATTTTATTTATTGTGTTGCTACTATGATGCTAACTAACTTACCTGGTTCAAATAGTAAATTTGCGAAGTTCTCTTGATACTAACACCAACATTATACCAATCAATAAAATTGGAGTGTCTGTTTGTAATGTCTAAATAATAGGCTTTTTTCATGCTCACACGGTTATTTGCACAACACCTATGCCTAAAATAGCAATTAAAAATTTTTTGTCTGTCTGTCTGTTTGTTCCGGGTAATCTTCAAAACGGCTGGACCGATTTCAAAAATTCTTTCACCAATGGAAAGCTATAATATCAGGGCGTAAACTAGGCTATATTTTATCCCGGTATTCCCACGGGAACTACGCGGGTAAAACGACTATAACCGAAGCGAGGGTGGGTTGCTAGTAATCTATATATTAATATGTGAATGAAAAATGTTGTACCCCTTTTTACAAAAATCCTGGCGATGGACCAGTATGAAATTTGTCACAGTGGAAGAATATATTGAGGAGAAGCACATAAAATAAAATCTGATATAATAATGTGTTTAAAATACATTAAATTCATAAAATAAAACATTACACACACTACCATTGCAAGTGATACACACACAGGCTCATGTCTACTCTATTGCACATGGTTAAAATCTCTGATTGAATTGAATGTCAAATAATAATAATTATGATGACGTTTTCTAATATTTGTAGTTATATATTAGTTATTAGTGAAATACAGCCTGCTCAGTATACAAATATATTTAAAAAGGAAATTGTGTAGCAGAAAAATATATTTAATTATAGTTGAATTTTGACCACTTAGTGACTACTGGTTTTAATAAAAATACAAAATGTATAGGTACAAATGTACTTTCCGATGTGTCAAAAGATGATTTCATAGAGATTTAGGTTATCGTATAAATATGATAAATCAAGAATAAATTTGGAAAAGAATTATTCAATTGTATTAATAATAAGTTGACCTAGATATAAAATTTATCAATGTTATATTGTGTAAAATCTCTCAAAATATATCATGCAGAATATATCAACTAAAAGACATCAGAAAGAAATCAGATGACAAAATTAAAATCAGAAATCAAAAATAGGTTTAATTCAAATTGAATGTTTTTTTTTATTATTGCAGTCTTCTCAGTCATCAAAAGCAATGAAATAGATTTTAGTTTAATATTTTTTCACTCTAACCTCCCTGTACTATGTTGAAATAGATTATATGTATATTGTTTACAAAAATAATTATTCTTCCATATTCAAATTTGCCTTTAGCACAAAATTTATCCACCACTATTATAAATCAACTCTATTGAATAATATAAAAACTGGGAATGATTATTGAAAATCAAATTCAAAGAAGCATTTGCTACATCTTTGATGGAGGTTTAATTTAATGTACTTAATAAACTCATTTGCAAAAAAAACGGGCGGTTTTGATTTTCATTCATATTTAAAAAGATACAATACCAAAAAGGTTTCAATCGTTTGTACACGTTACTGGCCGGTTTTAAAAATGCTGTGGTATTTAAAAAAGTACGTTCTAAATTCAATTTTTCATTTGATGTTCATTTTTACAGAAAACCCCTTTTTATCCTACATTTTTGGCGCGAAGTTCCAGAAGTTAACATCGACTTTCATAACTTTTATTCAATTTTTATCGATTAATTTCATATCCTTGACTGTCAAAGCTTTATTTAATGCTGTTTGGCTGTATCAAAAATGGTAGATAAAGTGGTAAAAGCTACCAAAATTATCGCGCTGCTTGAAGAGGGTTGCAGCCAATGTTTCGTGGCTAGGAGGCTAAATGTTAGTCGCTCGACAGTCCAAAGGACCTGGCAGCGATATCAGGAGACTGGTTCCGTCGAGAGAAGGCCTGGTTCTGGAAGAAAACCATGTACCCAACCACGGGATGATCGTTTTCTTGTGAGTCGCGCATTGAGAAATCGCAAATCTTCGTATGTGGATCTTAAGAACAACCTCCAAGAAGTAAGAAATGTGCATATTAGTCTATGGACGGTCAGGAGGAGGCTTCTCGCTGCCAATATACGCAGTCACCGCCCGGCCCGCGGCCCCAAATTACTCCGTGAGCACAGAGTTCACAGGCTTAGGTTCGCTAGAAATTGTGAATCATGGACTCAAGACGATTGGAATAGGGTTTTGTTCTCTGATGAAGCCAGGATATCTCTGTTCGGTGAAGATCGACGTCGGCGAGTGCTAAGAAGACAAGGAGAACGCTTTGCAGAGGCATGTTTCGAAGAAATCACACCTTATGGTGGGGGCTCTGTTATGTTTTGGGCAGGAATAAATTCAATGGATCGTACAGAGTTAGTCTTCATTGAAAACGGCTCACTGACTGGGCATCGATACATAACGGAAGTTCTAATTTCTCATGCACAACCCGCATTGGCCGCTCTAGGTGAAGACTCGATTTTTATGGACGACAATGCTCGCGCCCACCGATCCCGCGATGTTAATGCGTATGTGCAAGAGGTCGGCATTCGTCGTTTGGATTGGCCAGCTCGAAGTCCCGACCTCAATCCCATAGAGCATGTCTGGGACGTTCTGAAACGGCGTGTGAGATCAGTACACCCGGCTCCGCAGACCATCAGAGAGCTGAAGAATGTGATTACTGCGGAGTGGGAACGTATTCCGCAAGCAAGTATCCGGGATATACTCGCTAGCATGCCCAGACGAATTCAAGCTGTGATTTTAGCTAGAGGGGGTCACACTCGATACTAAACATTTATCTGCTTTTACTTTATTAAAGAAAAACAAACAAAAAAACTTTTTTATTTTTACTTCATGAGCATATGCACTACTAGCGAATATACACTACTAGCGAGGTTTAGCATTATTTCCCATAAATTGTATCTAAATTTTATGAAATACTGATGAAAACGATTATTTTCTTATTAATTTAGCAAATTGTGTGGATAAAACTACCTATAATTATCAAACAAAGAAATATTAACATTTGAAATGGTTCATTGCTTAGGTGCCCGTTTTTTTTGCAAATGAGTGTAGTTAACATAACAAAACCATACCTTGTATTTAGAATAAGGTAGGATCAACACTTTCAGTATTGTAATAATTTTATATAATATTGTGTACATATAGAAAATAATGATACAATTGTCAGAATTTGGGTTGAGATCCCTCAGTGCTTATCCATCAGTCGCATTAAAGTTGTCATAGCCATCTGAGGCTAACAACTATAGTCATGCATAAAAAAAATTCAGAACTAAATATGGAAGTAATCAAAATTGTTTTTTTTATTTATTCTGATGAAACAAATTGTCATACTGTAATGGTATATTGTCTATACTTGGATATTAATTTATTTTTATTCTACTAGAAATGGTGTCATACTATAGAGCAGTGTGTAGTAACTATTCTAGATAATAGTGTGCCATGTAAACACTACTAGTCCAAAATTAAATGTGAAAGTTAGTTTTGCATCCATATCACTGAATTTTTTATAGTATTGATTATAACCTAATGCTGTGTGGTAGCGGCTTCGAATACTACCAACCCTTGCTTTGCTCGTGGGTGTCGTAAAAGATGACTAAGAGCCCTAGATTGACCCGGACCAACTCCATCTGGTACCATTTGGGTCAACGATTACATTCCCAAGGAGGGTTGACGTCAGGCAGGCGGGTGGTCATAAAAGGCATTGCCGAAACTTTTTGCAATATGTCAAAACAGATGACATATTGTGTCGACCCCAAGTAATTGGGATAAGAGCAAGATGATGATGATGATTATAACCTAATGAACTCTTAATATTCCTATTAAAAATATGTTTAAAATGTCATTTTCTAATAACTTATGTTTCAACAAAAACAGAAAGCTGAAGGAATGAAATTTAGGAAAAGGCGATAATAATAATGAGGGGTGATCTAAAACCATTGGAATGAGCATTACAATATACATTCTAGTTAGAGTAAATTCTGAATTATTTAAATTGACTATTAATGCTAAGCGGACGGTCAAAGGTAATATGTATAATACTATTCAAAATAATGCTATGACAACCAAATCAACAATGAGAAAAAGTAAAATGCTTACGTAGATGTCCTTTTATTGTCACTCTGTTGTTCTTTATCCTTGCTGTCACGCTTATTCATAATACAAGTATTGTTGTGCAGGCACTTAGCCCAGCACTTTGATCACTCCCTAATCCCAGCGTCTTTAGGGGCCGCAATGCAGCCCATGTCACCAAAGCCTTGATGAGGACATACAGCGGTGTGTCGCCATACCACAATCCAGAACAGAGTCACTTTTTTCACTTTTATATTATTGCTATTTTTATTCAATAACTAAAATCACTGCACTATTATACAATTTATCTCAAAATCATTTTTATTAAGTACACTGCAATCACAATTTGCCTATGAGTTGAATGTTTCGATGACCCTTGACTATTCGTTACTGATAACCCAATAAGCTAACTGCCCTTTCTTAGAACAAAAATATTATTTTATGCTATTATACTCAGAAAGGGAACGGGAATTAATAGAGGTCGTGGTGCGAATGTTATGTTCATTGAAGAGTAACAACAAGCGATGTGGGTGTCGAACTTAATCTACTAAAATTATCGTGTTTTTGATCAATGTTTTAATGCTTGACTGAACTATCCTCTAATACCAAATTATCCATAAAATAAAATAATGTAAGCAACGAAAAATTATAACTGACAGTTCCTTGTGAGAAGTCAACCCCAATAATTTGTCGGTCCGCACCAATCGTTTTAGAATAATTTTCTACAAGGATTCTCAAAATTGTGGCACAATGGATATTTCCAATTACAATGATATATAATAGCACATAAAGCGATTTTAGTTAGCCTTTCATGATATTAGTCACCGTCGCCGAAACATCAAATGGACATTTCTTCTGATAAAAAAAGTTTAGGTTTTGTAATGGCCACCAATGATACACTTCGAACACTTCACAAGGAACTCTTTACAAGGACGGTGGACCAATTTAAAGAAATAATTATTAATTAACAATTTATAAGTTAACATAAATATTACCTACTAATGATAAAATTTCTTATTTATAAAATAACTAACTCAAAGAATAGTCACTGATTCGCCATTCGGCGCATGCGCAAACTTGCACCAGCTGTGTTGTCAGCGCGTTTAAAAATATTAACACAAAATATCTGTTTTGACGATATTTCTAAGCTACCTTTACCTTCAATCATGCAGAATTATAAATAATAATACCTGTTTTATCGCTTAGAAGTTACCTTTGAGATAAAAATCAGCTGTTATTATTAAAAATGCCTACATAGCATTTTAGATAATTTTATTATTGAAAACAGCAACATTGCCAAGAGTCTATGAATGCGTTCTCAAGTAAGAATTCAGTAGTTTTCATACTTTTTGGATGACCAAAGAGCCTCGTGTTATTTATATATAAGATTTCTAAAACTCTTGAGTGACGTATGTAGTCTAAATAAATATTAATTAATTGATTTTCTGCAGTTCATATACTATTTACGTACTAGTACCAATAGCAAAGAATGGTCCACTATTGTACAAACTCCATAAAAAATTAAAATAATTTAACTCCTTAAACTTTTTTTTTTTCAGATCCTATAAGAACGTTTAAATGCTTATTAAGAGTTAGCAGGTGCTACGCAAGGCTGCGCAAAATAACCAAGAAAAATTAATGGGCTTTACGCAACACGCTTCCTCTTCATTAAATTGATTCACCTATCAAATTACTTAATATGTCAGACGGCACAATTATTTTCAAAATAGTTTTTATTATCTTGTTTTCTTTTTTAAATAAGACTCCATGGCCAGCATGACAGTTTAGTCTGGTGTTCTTTGTTTACAAGATAGGGCACCAAATCCCACAAGTGGCACCTTGAGTTACACTTACACATCTCCTGATTAGGGACACGAAAAGAGTATCGATACTTTTAGGTATCGAGTACTTCTCTTTCGATACCGATACTATTGTACTCGATACTTTGTATTCGTTACTTTTACTCAATGAGTACTTTGTGACAGATGGCATCGTATCGAATAAATTGTAGAAATTATCCATCTTGACCTTACGGCTCATGTTTATAGTAACGTCATCTAGTTCAAATGTAATGAACCTCCTAAAATGTGGCTCGAAATATTTTCATCCGTTTACAGACGTTCATTTCTTAAAAAAGTTCAGCACGGCATAGGTTCTATGAAAAGTACTTATTACTCGATATTATGAAGTTACTTTTGTTTCGATACTTTTGTGAGTAATTTTTTTTTCGATGAGTAGTAACTCATGAGTATAAAACCTATTATACCTACAGTATCAATACTTTCTATTCGATACCGTGTCTCTACCCCTAATAATTACGATACTCATATCAAATCAAATCATTTATTCTGCATAGGCCCCTTAAGGGCACTTACATATTGTCAAATATCACAACGTTTGAACACAATACAATAATCTACCACCGGATCGGAACGCGGACACAAACTGAGAAGATCCGTCAAGAAACTCAGCGGGCAGTCATTTTTATCTTTTCTTTTTTTTTTTTCTTAATTTTTTTCTTCTCCTGGAGGCCCGAAACCTCGCCACCAAGGCGGGCATTTTTGGCCTGCAGGGTGGCTACATTGACAACTGGGGGGTCGCCATCCACAGCGGGCTCAGCAGCCGCCGTGCCGATGGAAGGGATGTCTGCCAACACTCTCAACATCCTCGCGGCAGCCGCCTCATTTGCCCGCTTATGGACCTCGGTCTCCCGTGCCGTGCTGATCGCTGATGGAGTTGTCGATCTCGTCGCCACTACCGCGTCCCCGGCGAGATGCAAGCACTTTGGGGGGAGGCATGATGATGCTACTCCCCTCGGAGGCGGATCCTGAGCTGCCACCCTTACCCAGGGGGCGCTTCCGCACCTGCAAGGGGAGATCCTCCTCCCCAACCGTCAGAGCCACCGCCAGAGCCGACGCCGTAGAACGCGACGCTGGCCCAGTAGCGACCTTAGCAGCCGACGTGCTGCCCTCCTCTGCTTCAGACGGCCCTGCGGCAGAACTGCCGCCCTCGTCCTTCGACGGCTCTGCGGCAGAAATGCTGCCCTCGTCCGTAGTTGGAGCGACGGCTGCCTCTCGCGACTGCCGCTCCAGTCGCGCCGATTGACGCTTTTTCGCACCGGAAGCCTTCCTACTGGTCAACCTCGGGGGCTGCCGGCGCCTCTTCTTCTCTGGGCTCTTGGACGCCGGGCCATCGGCAGATGTTGTGGCCTCAAGTGCGAGACTGGCAGACGAACTGCAGTCCGACGAGGCACCCGCGTCTTCTGTGCCAGTTTTTCGGTAGCTTGACAAGGCTTTTAGGTGGGAACTAATCGAATCCTCGTTCACCGTGGTGGTGTTTTTGGGCGTCTCACCCCTCCTATCTACGTCAGGTGTGTGTGAACAATTATCCATCGAGTTCCCACGAGTATGGGAGAAATAAAGGTCGCGATAGATCCCGATACCCGGGCAAGCGTACATTTGTATCCCAAAACAGGGGGTCCGCAGGTACCCTGGCTGGGGGCGCGCTAACGACTGAACAACCCATCAGCCATGCATCCTCTCGCCGCGTGCCAGAACTTAGGATTCTGGGTGATTCTTTTATAGAGGTTTTCTTCCTCGCGGTCCAGGCGGTTAAGCCAAGACCCTCGCTCCTGAATCTAGGCCTCAAGACGAGTGTCCCGAAGCAAGAATCAGGTTTACGATTTGTCGCGGTTGGCAAATGCCTGCCCAGCCCTCAAACGAATGAGCGACTGGGCCCGTCGAATTTTCGCGTCCAATACCCTCTACAATTAGAGGGCATGGAGCGAATTTGGGGCATCCCACAAACTGGCCCCCCCCTTGAGCCAGATATTTGCCACGAGCGACAATTCTAGAGAGCAGTCCAAGGGTTTCTCGCTCGCGCCCAGGGTACACCACGCGGAGGTTTCTGACGTAGTACCCCTGTAATAGCCCTTGCTACAGAGTCTACTCTTAATAGCTTTTTTAAACATGTTAATTGGCATGTCTCGGATATTTTTAGGTAGTTTATTGTAAAAACGTATACATTGCCCCATGGAAGACCTACTATTCCTTGTAGGCGAGTAATATGAATTACTAGATTATCCTTATTCCTAGTGTTTACATGATGAATGTTACTGTACTTTTCAAATTATTTTTTACATACAAAAGATTTTCGAATATGAATTGTGATACAACAGTTAAAATATTTATCTCTCTGAACTTTGCCTGAAGTGAAGCTCTTGGGCCTAGATTATAAATAGCGCGGACAGCCTGTTTTTGGAGAAGAAAGATGGTATTCAAATCCGCAGAGCATCCCCAAAGTAGTATGCCATTGGACATAAGGCTGTGAAAATAAGAGAAATAAACTATTCTAGCCGTTTCAATGTCAGTTAACATTCGAATTTTCTTTACAGCATAAGCCACTGACCTAAGTCTATTTGACAATTATTCAATATGAGGCGGCCCACTGGAGTTTCGCATCTATGGTGATACCTAAAAAAACCGTGGACTAGGTCTAGGGCCACACCATTCATTTGAACATTGGTTTCCACTTGTCTCACATTAGGTGTGGTAAATTTAATACATTTTGTTTTCTTCTCATTAAGAACAAGATTGTTTATATTGAACCAATGAACAACGTTAGATAGTGCGTTTTTCACATCGTCATAACTAAGCATTTGTCTTTTGATTTTAAATAACAAAGATGTATCATCCACAAACAACACAATGTTTTGATTGCCCTCTATATAATAGGGTAAGTCATTAATATAAACAAGGAACAGAAATGGTCCCAAAATGGATCCTTGCGGCACGCCCAAGCTATATATGCAAATATACAGCACACCTGTTTTTGTATCTTCCTAAGTTTTGAGATGGAGCTATTTCCTGAAGATGCTCAAATAGATGGTCACCGCGCGGGCGATAGGTACCACTAATATCATTAGCATTGTTGTTAGGTTACGCCATTCATTCTTGGGAGCCTTAGGACTGACAAAACACTACACTGAAAACACATTTACACTGAATCTTACTTGATGTTGTCTTTTCTAGTTTTATATGGATTTACCCATGGGATTACCCATGCCCACCAATGTTCTTTATGAATGTTGTACAGCCCGACACGGGTAAACAGCAATTCGTTTAAAGATAAAATATTTTTGTTTACGTTAAGCAGTAACCACTGACAAAATTGCACTCATGGGGCATAGTCACGTTCACCAAAGTCTTGAACACGTTGAACATGCATGTTGCATGTCATGTTTTATAATGTTTCAGTTTTGTTCTGTGATGTACGTTACATCTTCAAGCAGCTTCTCTTGTGCTAGCTTGAGGTTCCTCATGGAAGAACTGCAAGATATTTCCTTCAAGTTTTATAATATGAAGTGAACCATAGTCAAGTAACCGTTGCGTCACCTGCAGTATTGTAGCGTGGAAAGGTTTAGTACTTGCGACATTATCACCACAAGATGCCATCAATAGCTCCATCTCCGTATACTCAAAAATTGTTGTGACATGATATCAAATAATAATAATGAACGTGCATAAAAGAAGTAAGGATTAGAAATATACTATTACAGTTGCGGAATCGCGGTCGACTAATTGCCTACTTTAGGTTTTTTAAGGATTCGTACGTACGACGCGAGGAGTACAAGGGGGATCGGCGTGTGCGCTGATTCGCTTGACTCAACATACAGCCCCCAGGTAGGATATTTACCTAATAACTAGGTCAATGTCACGTGAACTTTTTAGTACAAGTGCGTTGACTTATCCCTGTATATCGGAGGTGTCCGTAAATAAATATTTTTATAGGATAATTAGTTAAAAATTTAAGCATCGATATTTTTTATATATTCGGTATCAGAATCGAGTACTGAATACCCTCCTTAAATATGTACAATCGTTTATCAGTCACTCTGTATAAGACCACCAGAGAATCTTTGGCGGTAACTTGAAAGCGCCATGTAGTTGTTTGCTAATACAAAACAAGGAGAGCATGTTCCCGCCAAAAAACCTTTCAGACACTTGTCAGGAGATGAACGTCTCACATCAGTATGAACTTGGCTATTAAAAAAAAAGAATATATGATACTTATATCTTTAAACGAGCAATTCGTGCATATGCGAAAGTAAGGATGTTTGTTTGTTTGTTACGCTTTCACGCTTAAACCACCGAACCGATTTCAAAAATTCCTTCACCAATGGAATGGAAGCTATAATATCAGGGAGTAACATAGGCTATTTATTCCGGTATTCCCACGGGAAAGGGAACTATGCCGCGGGTAAGGCGACTGAAACCAAAGCGAAGCAAGGGCGGGTTGCTAGTATATATATATATATTTTTTTTTCAGGATCTCGGAAACGGCTCCATCGATTTTGATGAAATTTGGTATCGTAGAGGTTTCGGAGCCAAAAAATCAATCTAGCTAGGTTTTATTTATAGAAAATGTTTTTTGTCGGTGTTTTTAACTAATCAATACAATGACATAAAATGTTATTGACATTCTTTGAATAGGAATTCGAATTTCATCGTCGTTGTTAAGAGTGACAATAGCTCAGTTGGGAGGATGTCCAGTTTTCTTTTTGTTTTGGCATTCAAACAGCGTGGGATCGAATCTCGGTGTTATTATTATTCTGTTTTTGTAATTTCTGATATATTTTTCATTATTTAATTTTTATTTTTATTAATATATATCTAAATAAATTCGGCAAAAATACAACAAATATATACCGTGCAAAGCTCGGTCAACCAGATATTATATATACAGGGTGACTGGTAAAAGATTGTACATATTGAAGGAGGGTGTTCAGTACTCGATTCTGATACCGAATATGTAAAAAAAATTGGTACTTAAATTTTGAACTAATTATCTTATAAAAATATTTAGTTATAGACACATGGGATAGGTCAACGTATGTCAGCAATTGTAGGTACTTAACAGTTCGCGCATTGAACTAGTTACATTTTAGGTAAATATTCTACCTATGCGACTCGACCCAGTAGGTATTTTTTTTCGTCGCGGACCGCAGACAGGGGTCAACGTACGCTGGCAAACCTATTGTTTTGATTAGAAACAAATCACTTTATCTCAGGATTGGTAAGAGCTATGAATCTGCAAATAACTTTAGTGTTTTATGACATTATTCTTACACCTAGTTTAAGTAATTCTAGTAATAAATATCCAAAATCTTGACAACAGTGCTAACAAAACTGTTACTCGATTTCGGTATCGGTGTATCACCAGTAGGGTGACGATATTTTTAGAAGTTTTGTAACACTGATATTGTTGATGTTTACTATGTAGTTAATTAATATTATCTTCTTTTTATACTTTTATTAGTTACATGTGGCCATTATCTATCGTTTCCTTGAATATGTACAATCTTTTACCAGTCATACTGTATATTTGGCATACTAGAGGTTTCAGGCCAAAAAATCGATCTAGCTAGGTTTTATTTATAGAAAATGTTGTTTTATCGGTGTTTTTAGCGAATCAATACAATGACATTAAATTTTAAAAGAATAAGAATTCAAATTTCGCTGTCCCCGTCAAGACTGACAATAGCCTGGTTTTTTTTTTTTTTATTGTGGGTGGGCTGCGGTCGGCGCGCCTCCGCACCACCCCGTCCGGGGCGACAGAGGGACTTAAGCACGCAACTCCCGCAACCCACCCGAAAACTACGTCGCCTTCGTCGTTGGGCCGACCACCGGAGCAGGGTTAACTTGTCATCAGTGGTTGGCCCGACGGAATACCCCCTACTTGGGGTACCCTCCCATCGACCGACGTCCACCCCTCGCGGAGGACGTCGGTCTTTCCTCACGCGGTCGGCCTCTCGGCGGGTGACGGACTAATCCTCGGTCACGTCACCCGCGGCCTCGGCTAGGGCGGCATGAGGCGCAGGTAGTTGCGCCTACGCCGCCCCAGTCGCCGGCGGCGGATTTCCTCATCGAGGCTGCGCTCCTCGCGCAGGCGATCCGCTGCGCCGCCTCCTTCCGCGAGATCACTGTCTCGCAGAAGGCTGCGACCGCGTCCCAAGACAATAGCTTGGTTGGGAAGTTGTCTAGTTTTTTTTTTTGACCTTACTATACCATGCTGGTCAGACAGATTGGTATAGGGTTTCATTTCAAATTTTCCTTCTCTTGCACAGATGTTATGTGCATATTAGATCGATGACATCCACGTGCAAGATAGGGAGTAGTGAATTGTATTCTTACTCCGTCACTACACGGAAATTATTTACATTTAATAAAATGTAAATAATTGTTATTTTTCCAAATAGAAAAATAAACGAAAGTCGATTTCACCCTGTGAAATATCAATGCGCGGAATCGATTCAGTGATTCGTGTCGATAAAAATATCGATTTCTGGCCCGAAAAAACGATTCTTCGATTATTGTGGTAACCACACTCACCACTCTAAGTCTTTACTCTCCCGTGAGAGTCGTAAAAACCGACCTAAGAAGACTACAGAGTTTCTTTTGTTTAACTTATAACACCAAGTCACTAACTTACTTTTTAAGTTTTTAATACCTATTTTAATAACCTAATTCAAGTCAATGATTTATTATATTCCACATTGTGCAATGTAGGAAACTCACATGTGAAAAATTATATAAAAAGTGGAAAACGTCCAAATTTTAGTTAAGCTAAGCGGTTAGGAATATCTATGGTGGTAAATTTTCTGTTCATTACAATCTCGCACATACCTAGTAGTACTACAAAAGATGATTTAGGTCATTTAGGGTACTTGCTTGGACAAATAGAATATTCACACCGCATGGATTGAACTCGCCAATCATTTGGTCGTTCGTTGATTGCAAAAATACGTCACTCTACTTTTAATTCATGTTGTTATAAGACCGTTCGATTTTATTTTGAAATCAGGTCCTCCAATTTCTGGTTGTTCTTTTACTTTTCTTCTTCATATATTGTGCAGCAGTATTATGAATTTAGATAGTTACTGTTTTTGCTGTTAGACTTCTATGCCTCGATAGCAGTCAGTGTTCTTCAGTGAGATCATTCTAAATCTGGTTTTCAACTGCCATATGCCAGTGTGTTAGTGTCTCTGTTACCGTAGCGGCGCAGTGCGCGAGCGTACGCGCAGCTATCGTGACGTTTTTGTTTAGTGTCAATACTGTTCTCATAATAATCTTTGTGTTTAAACTCGTACTTTGTGGAAATCCAAATGTAAGTTGTAATTGTTAATCACTTAACTGCGTTATAACGGTTATATTAAGTTCCTTAATGTACATAAGCTTAGTAACTGTTATTATTCTTATAAAAGGACGTTTTAGTGCATTACTTAGCTAGCGCTTGTTTTCAATAACGCAATTTGCCTGTATTTTTAATTATTTCCTGCCTTCCCGTAGAAACATATGTATATAGAACGTATTAGTTCGTGATAAAGGTACCTAGATTTAAACTCATATGAAATGCAGACTTATAAGCTTACAACTAATATTCATATACTTACTATAAAATATATTCATCTCATTTCAGCTAATATATGTTCCACTGCGAGGCTCGAGCCTCCTCCACAATAAGAGAGAAATTGACCTTACTATACCATGCTGGTCAGACAGATTGGTATAGAATATTTCGAGTGTTCCTTCTCTTGCATAGATATTATATGCGTATTATATCCCTTAGTCGTCTTTTACGCCATCCACGGGCAAGATAGGGAGTGGTGATTTGTATTCTTAGTCCGTCACCACAACGATTAAATATATTACTAGTAGTAAATACAAACTACATAACGTAGACTTAGGTTTAGATGTGGATAAGGCAATTTTAATTTATTTAAATTATTACAAATTGAATATTGCAGTTTTTCCTATTAGTCACATAGTTTTTAGGTAATCGTAACTACACCCTCCGTTGAAGTTACCTATAATGTGTACAAGCACGGATGTAGCCAGAGGTTTTTGGGTTCTAATGTTTAAAATCAAGAAAAATAAATATTAGTAATATTTCATGCATATTTTCCCTGCAAAAGTGTCTACGCCAGTGCTTACAAATATCACAAACACAATACATATTATTCTCGAATGGTTCCGTGACGATGAGGATGTGCAGTAATGATAGATTTATTAAATGTTCATATGTAATTTTAGATGAAGGCCAGCACGCTTAGCATAGGTATTTGAAACGTAGGTGTATGTACCTACCTTCATGGTGGATTGTAGTTCAGCCGGATCGCTATTTTCTGGCGGAGGCTGCCATCCCGCAAATGTGATTGTCCTCACCTCCCCCGGCGGATAGACTTGACGTTGAGGCTGGCCGCATTCTGCTTAATGCAAATCTGCGATGTGGCCATACCGCATGCAAGGTGCATATGCATTCGGAGGGACTACCCACTGTCGCTGGCGGCACCGCGATTTCCAACGGAGGGCCAACTATGAGGCATACTGTAGTGTGCGATCTGTCTTCACATTGGCCCTCTGTGACCAAAAGTCGGTAGGAGTTGGTGGACAGTTTTGAACGTGACATCATCCATATCGCGTAGTGCTGAGTAGCCCCTCGAAAGGATAACGTGCCGGAGTGAGCACGGAGGCCAAAGAATCGCTACTAGTGGTCGGTCCAATGGCGACAGGGAGGTCATACAGAGTGAGTTATGGAGCCACATGCTACCCTGCCTTCGCCCTGGACGGAATGCACGTGGTGTGTAGAGCCCATAGTGGCCATAGTCTGCTAAAAGAAGGTGTACATACCAATTTACTAAAAATGTACCTACCTACATAGAGTACATAGGATGCGTAGTGTGACCACATTCTTTATTTCGATCCGCTTTTCAATACGCTTTCAAATTGGAACCGTTATTTCTTGTGGCAGAACACAGAGAGTGTCCTGCACTTGCAGAAATAGGCAAGATATGATATTAAAAAGAAATAAAAACTAGAATACGCCCCTATCAGTCGGTATTTATAAGAAATGATCATTTATGCTCTCTTTGCAAAAATGGCACATTGTTGTAGGGCTGCGGATCAAAGACAACTTGAAAACAGGACTGTCTCGTTTAAAATGGGGCGTATGGTTACATTAAAGATACATAAATAATTTATGCATTTTGCATCCAGTCGTGTAATCTATTTTACCTACGTAAGTACTAAGTATACCTACAGACTATCTATACAACAGAGACTATACATGTATAGATAATTAAGTAGTTAGGTACTTGTGTCTGTAGATATAACAATACAGTGCAAGCTATTCAAGTCCGAGTGCCGCCCTATGGGGCGTCGGGGAAGGACGATTCCTGAAACTCCCGTCGGGTTGGTCACGGACGTCAAGCATTCGGTACCAGTGGCTGGCCCAATGACGAAGGGGAAGGACTACTGTGGGTTAGGGACTATCCATAAAGTACGTCACACGTTAAAGAGGGAGGGTATTGCCGAAATATGATACTGTATGGCAAGGGGTGGGACTGTTAACCGAAAACAAAAAAATATTTCCAACCTTCTCACTTCTCTTCAGCACTTCTGTACATACATACTACCTGTACAGCACTTCTGTACATAGATACTACCCTTAGGTTAATTTACTCAACCTAACGATTTTTCACAAGCGATTTTATTACACGACCCCAAGCATTTAGTAGGGGCACGGTGAAGATGATTGCATATTACATTATCATCAGAATTAAAGATAGTTATGATGCCGGAGGTCAGCATAAATCTTTAATTTATATTAATGGTATAGGCAATATAATAATTGTATACATAATTATAGGTAATTTATTAGTTAGTGTATGGCTTTTGCTGTAATTCCTTTTCTATACTTAAACAGTTATCCAGCCGTCAGTCAGTACTGTACAGTATCTAATATACCTACAGCTAACTAAAGCTAAAAACAAGCTATTCAATAAGAGTACCTGCTATGAACAGAAGTACCAAGTACTTATAATGGTCGTAATTGTCCTTGTGTTTAATTATGATTTTGTCTGATATCTACGCAACATGGATGCTTACCGACTATAGATAATAATCAATTTAATATTATATTATAACATTATAAGTATTTATTAAGTTAAAAAAAATCTAGTTACTGTCCTTGCGACCGGAGTCAATTGGCGATGGGACATACGCCTAAACTCAAAGAAATGAAGATTTGTATTAAGGTACCTGCGGGTAATAAGGCCTAGATAAGGGAGATTTGAAATAAAATAAAAACAATGCAAGAGAATCATAAGGTTTTAATATTAATCAGTCCTTTATTTCGACTACTACAACATATAAACTTAATGAGCAACTTTAGCTATAAATAAAACGACAATAAAACTTTTTTAAAAACCTTCAATATAGGCCTTATTTTACCATGGTAGGATTATAAGGCCTATGGCTTAAACATACACAAAACTCAAATAAAAAGTCATAAATTTGGTCCTTGAGATCAACATTTATATGGAAACGATAATCAGCCTTTAAAATAATAAAATGGCCGCACCTAACAGCCACCCGGACACTCAAAATCATCAGCATCGTCTTTTGTCGAACCCACGCATTCTTCGTGATACCATTTGCCGCATTTCTTACAGGTCCTCATATGAGCCATCCTATCTTCCTCACAGCCATGACAGTACCATCTTTCTTGATCAAGCGAAGATCCATCGTCATCTTTAGGGGCAGAATACTTAACGGCTGTGGTTTTCCCTTTCTTCACGGTTGAAGTCTTTTTATTTATTTTTTTAATCTTGTCAAATAAGTCTTTCGTGACTGGTGTGCCTCTGTAGTTGATGGCTTTCTTTCTGACCGTTGGAGTTTTATTTGTAACTTTAATTGGTGTGGGCATTAGCTCTTCAAATGCAGTTCTTTTTAGTTGAACAAGTGGCACATTGTCTTCATCGTCACCAGAACTAGAAACCATACGATAGAAGCTACCAATAGGTCTGATAGGAGTTTGCATCATCGTGTTAACTGATGTCGACGGCCTTCCTGGAGATCTAACATTGGGTTCTGGAGTCGCTGGAGGTTCCAAATTTTCTTTTTCGGAAATTAAAGTTACTGCAGCTTCCGTAAATATCGAAGGAGAATCAAGAGTTGCAAACGTTCTAATTCAACATCATCTAATACGAGTGGCGCAGGAACCTCTGTTAATATCGACGGAGCAAAAGCTGTTTCTGGAATAGCCCGGGGATTCAAAGGAAACAAACCGGTGGCTTTAAATCCACTTATAATATTATTGTGTGTCATGTATTTGGACCAGACATTCGAAAAAATGATATTGAAGCGAGTCTTGGTGAGTTTTTTGTCTTTATTTTGGTCCAGGTATGACAATAGTTCAGCATCCCAGTGATGTTCAAATGATCGATAGACAGCTTTATCGAGGGGCTGAAGTTCATGCGTGGTGTTAGACGGTATGCATTACAATGTTACGTCTAATGAATCAGCAACTTCCACAATGGACAGGTCTAAATGACAGGCTGCCCCATCGAATATCAAAAGACATGTTCCGGTACTTTAAAATCTACCTAGATGCTTCAAAAATTCTTTGAAAAGATCATTAGTCATGTACCCCTTTGCTGATTTTTCTACTAATGTTCCTGGAGGCAAGTTGTCGAATAGTTCTGGCTTTAAACGTTTACCTTTGAAAATTATCATTGGTGGTATGGCCGCACCTGAAGCAATAACACATCCTGCGATGGTGACGCTTTCTGCGTGTTCAGAGGATTGTAAATGTATCCTCTTAGCCCCTTTTAGCGCCAGAACTGTTTGTTGATGATGGATGGTGAGGCGGCAACCTTTTTCATCCATGTTGTAAATCCGTTCTGGATGATTTTTCAAGTCCAGTCTTAGATTTCAGTAATTCAGTATTTATCATCATAATGATCATCCACTATAAATTTGTTGAGCTTTTGAGCTCTAGCTGCGTTCATGAACTGAGCTTTTCTTTTGGATAGCTCCGTATGTCTTTTCATGAACGCCCTAAGCCAGTCCTTACCAGCTAGTTGGACGCTTTTGTTAAAATTGTGTTTGATATTATGTAGCTCGACGAATTTGTAGATCAGTCGACGAAGTGTACGTGGTGTTACAGACAATCCTATTTCAGCTAACCTGACTATCCTCTTCACAAGATCAGTTTCTTGATCCTCGTTTAATATTGGTTTTCAACCTGGTGTTTTCTGTAAGCTGCCAGACTGGAGATGATTTCTGATAGTTCTTCTAGGTATCTTATATCGTTCTGCAGCTTTGTAAGTACTCAACGTGCCTCTTTCAACGGCTCGTACAGCTGAGATCAGGTCATTTTCCGACCACAATGCTCGTTTAGGAGGCATAGTGATCGAAAGAAAAAGACAATGAGTTGAATAAATACTCATACTTGTTATATTTGCATTTTTATAGGCTTAAAAGTGATATTAAATTAACCACAGAGTTGTTTTGTATAATAATAAAACAATCAACTATATAACAAAACAATTAAATGGCATAATACAAAAGAAAAAAATCACTGATAGTAAGAGGATAATAAGGCCTATGGCTAAATTTGGTAGGCCTTATTAGCCTTCGATTACATGTGTAGAAAACAAAAAATATAAAATGTTTAAATCACGATAAGTAAATCAAACCTGCATTATCATAAAAAGGCTAATTCTCAGTGAAATACGGTATAAATTTACAAACACAACTATAATATTTTAAGAAATACTTATGCTTAAGTCAGAGGAATATTTATTATTTATGCCGCGCGGCCGCTTCCCACAAAATCTAATGCAACACTGGTGGCGGGAGGTGAGGTATCGCATGCGTATGAATCTCTAGCGACAAGTCAACAAGTATGCATGCCGCGCCTGGCGTTTCGGATTTGTACCTATATTCCTCTTTTTTGACATGATTTTGGTAATTAGGCCTTATTACCCGACAGGCCTTATTACCCGCAGGTACCTTATTCATTTTCTTATAAATTTGGATATTTTACATTTAATGACACCCGCTGTATTATGTGAACTCTTAGGAATGTTTATTGATTTTGACCCCAACGCAAATCACTCTCCACGATCCGAAATGTCACGAAAAAATTGTCAAGAACGTTAGAGTCGAGTATCTTGTGTATTACTTAATTGAATTTTGACATCTTATGATTCGATGAACGCCGGCTGTACCTACGCACGAAAAAGCATGACTCATTGTCACGTTTTGCCTGAGCCGAGCGTACAAGTGACAGCGTAGAACAAGCGATAGAGACGCACGATCGGCATAAGCGTTCGGCTTGTGACACATCTATATCTCTTCCATTCGATCGGCCGATGCGTCCGAGTAGAAGAGAGACAGCGACAGCACACAACCTGCACGTGAACTGTTTTGTCAACTGTTTATAAAGAGAAGTGAAAAGTTAATGTGGTTTCCATTGTTTATTACAACAACAAATGTGGCAAAAAATTCAATTAACCCATTTGTATTATACAAACTAATGATAATTCAGGTATAATAATGCAATTTTTCATCAGTTTCCTTATGACGTCATTACGTAAAATTATCGCCCGTAAACCGACTTTACAGAACAATTTTTTTATCGAAAAAACTATTAAGTAACTACTTACGTACCTAGTTCTGATGCCTTAAAATATTAATGTAGGAAGTTGCCCATATAAAAAAGATATATTTAGATACCTCCATAATTTACATTTTTTTCGTATAAAGCTATTTAAAAATAAAATTACAAAGCCGCCGTATTCAAATTCGGATTATAACAATAAGCAGTGGCGTAGCGTGCCTTGGAGAGGCACTGTATCAAAATTAGTTGGGGCTTCAAATGAAGGGTAAAGATTTCTCACAAAAGAAACAAAAATGCTTGAAATTGATTATAAGTTATCATTTCCTCCAAGAAATTTAGCTAAAATAAAACTCATTACAGGAATCCCGCAATTGTTGAACGCTCAATTCGGGAAAAAAGAGTTTGCTTTTCTTGACATTTATAGGCACGCATGACAGACGCACATTAGGGGCCCCTGCAGCCCCGGGGCTCGTATCATTGATATGGTTGATACAGCAGTAGCTACCTACGCCCCTCGCCAAATGACTTTTTTAAAGACGAGTTAGTCGATGAACCCAGTTAGGTACTTATATGGACTGCGATTGTGTTATCTGCAATATGTACCTATTTAAATGTCATCATTCACCACAAATGTTGCGTCATCACTGCATACATTAAAACTAGTTATGCCAGCAGCTTTACTTGCATGCGACAAAGACGCGTCTCTCTAAACCAGTAGGTTATATGTCCGTAGGGACCAACAGCCATGGTTATGGTCTTCACGACACGTATCTATTAGTCCCCCACGGACCTACTATTTCTAGAATATCAGTATTCAATATTATCGTCTTATATCCCTTAGTCGTCTTTTAGGCCACTCCCGGGATGAGGTTTCGTGAATTTATTGCGCTTTTTTTTTGGGCGGGCCATGGTCGGTGCACCCGCCGCCCGGCTCCATCCGGGGCAACAGAGGGGCGACGCGCGGCGCCGTGGCTCACCCGTAGCACGTCGCTTTCGTCGTTGGGTCAACCACCGGTGCAGGTTTTTTGTCGTCAGGGGAATACCCCGGTCGCGGGGTACCTTCTCCTCTTGACGTCCCCCCCTCGAGAACTGCGGTCGCCGTCACGTGGTCTGCCTCTCTGCGGGTGACGGACTAAATCCTCGGTCCAGTCACCCGGAATTTCTTGCGCTGACACAATACGGCGTAATTACAAAACGTTTTCAGGATCAGTTTTTTTTGTGTGACTATAACTGTTAGCCGCAGATGGCTTTAACAACTTAAACCGGACCCGGTGGGTGGGAACTGATGGCTCTCAATCTGGTATGATGATGATAAAATATTAAATTTATATAAATATCGGTCTGACTCAGCTCATACATGACCACTGCTGGACTTGGGCCTCCTCCAACAATAGGAGGGTAATTGACCTACTGTACCATCCCGTCAGACCTGTTGGTATAGGATTTTATTTTGAATTTTCCTTCTCTTGCGTGGATGTTATATGCATATCATATCCATTAGTCGTCTTTTACGATACCCACAGTTATGATAGAAGGTGGTGAATGGTATTCTTACTCCGTCGCCACACGGCAAATATGCCTAATATAAATAGTATTATATCATCATCATCTCAGCCCATATACGTCCCACTGTTGGGCTCGGGCCTCCTCCATAATGGAAGGGTAATTGACCTACTATACCACGCTGGTCAGACGTGTTGGTATAGGGTTTTATTTCGGGTTTTCCTTCTCTCGCATAGATGTTATATGCGTTTTATATCCCTTAGTCGTCTCCTACGATCACCCACGGGTAAGATAGGGGGTTGTGAATTGTATTCTTACTCCGTCACCACACGGATATTAAATACTTACATTCAAGTTTTTATATACCTACTTGTTTTTAATTAAATATATTTTAAATTGGTTCCATAGAAACAAAAAACAAGGAAACGATTTCAATTCAACATAGAGCAATGTTGATAACCGATGGTTACATAACATCCGGTTTCTAAAGTAATAACGGTTTTAACTGTAACCTCATAGGTTAGTGCAATTCTATTGTTGACTAGCGATCAGCCTTCGTTTCACTTTGGTTTCAATCGTTTTGCAATAT
Organism: Lymantria dispar; assembly: GCA_032191425.1. Lineage (NCBI taxonomy): Eukaryota > Metazoa > Arthropoda > Insecta > Lepidoptera > Erebidae > Lymantria > Lymantria dispar. Next base: position 19,136,391 of record CM063452.1, on the reverse strand, counting down.
TAAGGTACGCGATTGCAGTCCCTGAAGGCCTTGGGTCCGATTCCCAGATCGAGAAAATTTTATGAGGTTTTCTGAGAGGTGAAGTAGTTTAAGGTACTTCTTATATAGACAGCAATATGGAAGTAAAATATTATTAAAATCGGTCCAGCCGTTTTGAAGATTACTCGGAACAAACAGACAGACAGACAAAAAAATTAAACTGGTTTTTAGGCATAGATATCGTGGAAATAACCATGTGAGCATGAAAAAAAAAATAAGTACTAAATTGACATTACAATTAGACACTTCAATTTTATATATTTGTATAGATATAGGTACACGTATTGACATTCAATGCAGTTGGCATATTAGCAGTGGATTTGAATTCGTCTCAGCTCATACATGTCCCACTGCTGAGCTCGAGCTGGAGAAATAGGTTAGCTACCCTCCTATTGTGGGGGAATCTCGAACCCAACATTGAGAATTATATGGGTTAAGATGGAGTAAAAATACAATTCACCACTCCCTATCTTGCTCGTGGATGTCGTAAAAGACGACTATGGGATATGCACATAACATCTGTGCAAGAGAAGGAAAAACTCGAAATGAAACCCTATACCAACATGTCTGACCAGCATGGCATAGTAGGTCAAATTTTCTCCCATTGTGGAGGAGGCTCGAGCCCAACAGTGGGACGTATGCGAGTTGCGATGATGAAATTAATATTGAAAAACATTGATTTAGATAAAGCAAAGCGATTTCAACATCGTGACGTATCCGTGATTTCTTAATAAATTCTATTCGGTTCTTATAAAAATATGTATAACGCAAATGTGATCTAATAAAATTAAAGGTGGTTCTATTTTTTGTGTATTAATAAAACAGGTTTATTAATAGCACCTTGCGCCGTACAGACACACACGTCCAAATATTTTATGGTTCTTAATTTTCTAAGGTCATTGAACATAATATCACACGAGAGCCGTATACTAACTAACACAGTTATGGACTGTATATAAATTTACAATTTCATACGGCGCTTGGTAACAGAGTAAAAGACTAACACTGGGAAATCAACAATAGTGAAGTATGAACTGTATTCTTCTGTATTTAATGAGCAGAATATCTGGTTGACTGAGCTTCGTTCTCGGAATATTTCTATTGTATTTTGTCGAATTTATTTAGATATACATATATGTATTAATAAAAGTAAAAATTAAATAATGAAAAAAATATAAAAAATTACAAAAAGAGAATAATAATAACACCGAGATTCGATCCGACGCTGATTGAATGCCAAAACAAAACTAAAAGCGAACTGGACAACTTCCCAACTGAGCTATCGTAACTCTTGACGTTGACAACGAAATTTGAATACATATTCTTTTAAAATTTAATGTTATTATATTGTCTGCCAAAAACACTGACAACACAACATTTTCTATACATAAAACCTAGCTAGATCGATTTTTTGGCCTCGAACCCTCTAGTATGCCAAGTTTCATCAAAATCGTTGGTGCCGTTTCCGAGATCCTGAATATATATATATACAAGAATTGCTCGTTTAAAGATAATATCTGGTTGACCGAGCTTCGCTCGGAATATTTTTGTCGAATTTATTTAGATATATATTAATAAAAAAATAAAAAATAAATAATGAAAATTATATAAAAAACTACAAAAAGAGAATAATAATAACACCGAGATTCGAAGCGACGCTGTTTAAATGTCACATAATCCAAAATTAAAACCGCCCGCCTCCCCACCTGAGCTATCGGAACTCATAACGTTGACAACGAAATTAGAATTCATATTCTTTTAAAATATAATGTCATTGTTTGTTTTGCTAAAAACACGGACAAAACAACATTTTCTATAAATAAAACCTAGCTAGATCGATTCTTTGGACCCGAAACCTCTAGTATGCCAAGTTTCAACAAAATCGTTGGAGCCGTTTCCGAGATCCTGAATATATATATATATATATATATATATATATATATATATATATATATATATATATATATATATATATATACATACAAGAATTGCTCGTTTAATGATATAAGATAAGATAAGATTTATTTGTATTTATGGTGACATAATTACCTCCGTGAAAATACCTCTATGTGGTGACAGAGTAATAGAATTCACCACCCCTCATCCTGCCAGTGTGTCTGTCGTAAAAGACGATTATGGGATATAATATGCATATAACAAGAATTCAAGAAAAGGATAACTCGATAAAACCGTATACCAACCCGTCTGACGAGCGTGGTAGAGTAGGTCTAATTCTCTCTTATTGTGGAGGACGCTCGAGCTCAGCGGTGGGACGTATATGAGCTGGAATGGTGATGATGATGGTGACATAATAGTTCTTATTCTTCTTTTTTTTCAGCCGGCGTGTATAAGTACATTCCGATTTAGGGCTTAGGACCTCTCTCTTGAGGGAAACTGACCTTATTATACCACGTTCGTAACATGGGAGTGTCGAGTTGCCGTCTCTTGTATCAATGTCATCATATCGTTTAATCTTCAACCCAACACGGTTGTGAATATTTATTATTCGTTACCACACAGAAGAAAATTAAATACTTACTACATATTAACTTGACAAAGATATGTTATGAAACTTTTCAGCGCTCATGGTCACGGCAAGACTTGTTTGTAAGGCCTCTCGTTCTCATAGTCACTGTCTGAATCCTCATGTGACCGTGAACAATAAAAAATATTCGCAACATCGTGTAAGTAAAATACATACTAAATAACGTAATAAAATCTATGAATAAAGTTAGAGAAGAATTTCATATTCGCTTAAACATCTAAAATCATTAAGGAAATACATACCATGTTTGGCAACCAAATATTACTTTAATCGATTTAAACCGGTTATTTGTAACTTATAGCATCATGATCATACTTATATAAGTATAATATTAAGATTTACGATCAAGAATATTACCATTCTTATTAAACATGTTTTAGGATTTTGTATGCAAAGTTGCTAACGGAACCATATTTCTAAACCTCTGCTGTCCGTCTCATCATCGGCTTTATTTTTTTTTCTATTGCTGTTGATGGCAACCAAGCAAACAGCACACCTGATGGTAAATGATACTGCCGCTCATGGAACTTTGCTAGGCAGCTGCCAGCCGTGAAGAAAGTGAAGGGAGTGTGCAATCCGCTTCGGTGATACTAAAGGCGTCACCAAAACTCACCAAACTCTAACAACCTCAGAAAATTGGGTTTTCGACTCTCTCGCTCACCGAACGAAGTGCAGTAACAAATTGCTACGACTCGATGTCGATTTTCTGTGAGGGTGGGCTATAGCCCGGACGAACCGGCTCGCGGCTGTACAGCTGCTGACAGAAGACCATCGACAGTGTGGTCCTACCAGCCTACCACTATAAGATTCATTCATTTTTTTGAGGAATCATAATATAATAATATTTACCTAGACATTATAGACAAAAGAAAACTTTCAAAATGTGTATTGCCGCTATAACCGTATCAACAATGAATATAAAATGTAAAAAAAAAATTAAGAAAGTTACAAATCAAGGTCACTATACGCATATATAAAATGAGTTTCTTGCGTTTTTTTATTTATTTTAACATAAAACTTATTAAGTAAATAAAACTAACAAAATGAATAATTTTATAAACCTTTACACGTTATCATAGTGATTTTTTTTGTTCTTTTGTGAACGTATATACAGGGTATTTTTTCAAAGAGTGCACAAATTTTTTTATTATATTCTAGATATAAATAAAATGATATATAAAATGTAAAATGTTTAAAATCACTAGTAATTAATTAATTATTTTGATTTGAAAATATCTAAGAATGTTCGTGACTTTTAACCACCCTATTTCCGGCCATTGTGAACGAAAAGTAACGTAAACGCACACTAATACAACATATTACTAACAAAAATTGTATTATAAGTAATAAGTTTACGATTTCAAGTGAATGGTTGAAACGTTTTCTCTAATTGGTGTTTATTTTCTATTTCACTTACACCCATACATATTGCTTAGTCTATCCTCTCTAACATAATCTTAATCAACCAACACTTTCCCCCATGCACGTTTTCGCATCTATTCATCTTTTTCGCACTACTCATAACATCCCATACTTCGCTGATCCTGTTCGCTCTCTTTCTAACACCCTAGTGCACTCAATCATTCCTCTCACTCTTTTACTTATTATGGTTTATGATATTTATTTCTCAAAAGATTATCTTATTATGTTGCAGGAATACAATATTAAATAACATCCTTACACAATTTTTCTCTATCCAAACATCAAACGGGCTTAAGGATCGTCGTAATAAACAGATACAATAAAATACTAGTTTATTAAAGTCACATAATAATGTTCGTATTTATTAAAGCGTATTTAAAAAGTGGAATCAACAACAATTAAACTTATCACTTCACTAAATGCAGTGATTATTTTATTACGAAGGTCTTCATAACTTCGCGCTTCTTCTACGTACACCCGTCTCTTAATCTCTCCCCACAAATAAAAGTCTAACGGGGTAAGATCTGGTGACCTTGGAGGCCACGGTATCGGACCGCCGCGTCCTATCCATCTATCACCATATTCACTATTTAAATAATTACGCACACCACTTGAATAATGAGACGGTGCGCCGTCATGTTGATAGTGTAGGTTGTTTAAGTCCCAGGGGCACGTCATCTAATAAATCAGGAATTACACTTTGCACCATATCCAAATAGTTACCGCCAGTCAATTGGTCGACAATAAAGTACGGACCCACGATAACGTTATTAATGATCCCAGCCCAAACATTTAACACTAAATCGCACTTGATGGTAACTGTCTTTGATTACGTGAGGATTGCTCACTGCCCAATAATGTTCGTTATGACTATTATAAAGTCCTATTCGTGTAAATAAGGCTTCGTCAGTCCAGAGAATGTTAGCGGAGTCGATGTTTGCCAATAACCACTAAATTGAATTCGCAACGATCCATCATTTTCATGCAGTACTTGAACGCGTTGATAATGATACGGGTGGGTATCCTAAGGAATTCCTTAGGATACTAAATTTAGCAGCTTCCACACGTAATAACGGCTTACGCCGAATTGTCGAGCTGCGTCATTAGTACTAGCACGAGGGTCCCGTTCAAAAAACTCGATTACAGCATTCTCGACTGCCGGGGTAATCGCAGCAGTACCTCCTCGAGATGTTGCATGCCCCGGTGTAGTGAACTGCCCAAAATCCAATAACCTTTGGTTGGCTGCTAAAATCGTCCTCAAATTAGGTACTCTCGAGTTTAATACCTTGTCGCTGTAAACGCGGTAAAGAGTCACTCTCGTAAAGTCTTTGAGCTCCACGTAGACTTTCAGCACTTAATATGTAGCACCGTACCATCTCATAATACTTGCGGTTTGAATATGTTATTTGATCTTGTGTCGTCATTGTAGAAGATAAGTAGTAAAAGATAAGCAATACGCACTCGTAATTAAGTTACGGTCAAACGTCAACTGAAACTGACAAACGTAGTACGCAGTTTTTCGACAGGTCAGGCAGTTTCAGTTGACGTTTGACCGTGACTTAATTACGAGTGCGTATTGCTTATCTTTTACTACTTATCTTCTACAATGACGACACAAGATCAAATAACATATTCAAACCGCGAGTATTATGAGATGGTACGGTGCTACATATTAAGTGTTGAAAGTCTACGTGGAGCTCAAAGACTTTACGAGAGTGACTCTTTACAGCGACAAGGTATTAACTCGAGAGTACCTAATTTGAGGACGATTTTAGCAGCCAACCAAAGGTTATTGGATTTTGGGCAGTTCACTACACCGGGGCATGCAACATCTCGAGGAGGTACTGCTGCGATTACCCCGGCAGTCGAGAATGCTGTAATCGAGTTTTTTGAACGGGACCCTCGTGCTAGTACTAATGACGCAGCTCGACAATTTGGCGTAAGCCGTTATTACGTGTGGAAGCTGCTAAATTCCTTAGCAACATCGACTCCGCTAACATTCTCTGGACTGACGAAGCCATTTACACGAATAGGACTTTATAATAGTTGTAACGAACATTATTGGGCAGTGAGCAATCCTCACGTAATCAAAGACAGTTACTATCAAGTGCGATTTAGTGTTAATGTTTGTTTGGTGTTTGATCTGGGATCATTAATAACGTTATCGTGGGTCCGTACTTTATTGACGACCGATTGACTGGCGGTAACTATTTGGATATGTTGCAAAGTGTAATTCCTGATTTATTAGATGACGTGCCCCTGGGACTGTTAAACAACCTACACTATCAACATGACGGCGCACCGTCTCATTATTCAAGTGGTGTGCGTAATTATTTAAATAGTGAATATGGTGATAGATGGATAGGACGCGGCGGTCCGATACCGTGGCCTCCAAGGTCACCAGATCTTACCCCGTTAGACTTTTATTTGTGGAGAGAGATTAAGAGACGGGTGTACGTAGAAGAAGCGCGAAGTTATGAAGACCTTCGTAATAAAATAATCCCTGCATTTAGTGAAGTGAAAAGTGCTCGGACACAAATAAATTTAAAAAACAATTTAATCAAACGTGCCTGGCTTTGTAATGAGAGGACCGGCCTACATTTTGAACAATTATTAAAATATCAGTGATAGAGTTTTTTCACGGACCCGAATGAATAGATAAGTTTAATTGTTGTTGATTCCACTTTTTAAATACGCTTTAATAAATACGAACATTATTATGTGACTTTAATAAACTAGTATTTTATTGTATCTGTTTATTACGACGATCCTTAAGCCCGTTTGATGTTTGGATAGAGAAAAATTGTGTAAGGATGTTATTTAATATTGTATTGTATTCCTGCAACATAATAAGTAAAAGAGTGAGAGGAATGATTGAGTGCACTAGGGTGTTAGAAACAGAGCGAACAGGATCAGCGAAGTATGGGATGTTATGAGTAGTGCGAAAAAGATGAATAGATGCGAAAACGTGCATGGGGGGAAAGTGTTGGTTGATTAAGATTATGTTAGAGAGGATAGACTAAGCAATATGTATGGGTGTAAGTGAAATAGAAAATAAACACCAATTAGAGAAAACGTTTCAACCATTCACTTGAAATCGTAAACTTATTACCTACTAGCTTTTGCCCGCGGCTTCGCCCGCCTAAAAGTTGGCTTGCATATTTATTTCTATTGTGTTATTGTGGTGACGGAGTAAGAATACAATTCACCATTCCCTATCTTGCTCGTAGATGTCGTATAAGACGACTATGGGATATATACACATAACATCTATGCAAGAGAAGGAAAACTCGAAAAATGAAACCCTATAGATATCTGACCAGCATGGTATAGTAGGTCAAATGCCCTCCCATTATGGAGGAGGCCCGAGTCCAAGAGTGGGAAGTACGTGGGCTGCGATGATGATGATGATGATATTTCTTAATTTAAGAAATACTCTATCTGTGTGTCAATTTTCATCCAAATCTGGTAAACAGTTTACGCGTGATCGAGTAAGAAAGGTCCAAATAACTTCACAAATTATTATATTTGAATATTACTTCCACCCTTGTAGTTTAAATTCACGTGGAAACACGTTGATAAATATGCCCATCCTTAGTCGCTGATAATAACATTATCCATGATAGGTTTCCATTGGTGAAAAAGAATAATATTGATCAAACAACCGTTGTTTCACCCACGTAGACCCCATTCCCATGCGAATGCCGAGATAAAAATTGCCTATATTACTCGCTGATATTATAAGTCTACATAGGTGGAAAAAAAATTGTACTAACAAATCCCACACAGATATCCAAGATAAAAATTGCCTATGTTACTCGCTGATAACGTAGCTTCCTATTGTTGAAAGAATTTTAAAAATTGGTAAACATCCACCGGTTTCTCTCGCAGTTCTCGTTCCGGGCAAACACCAGGATGAAAATAGCCTTTATTTGTTATTCGCTGATAATGTAGATTTTCATTCGTAAATTAATTTTTATATCCATTAAATGTCCGTGATTTCACCCGCATTGTGCCCGGACCCGTAGGAATATTGGAATAAAAAAATAGCCTAAATATGTTCATCATCATTTCGTCTCATATACGTCCCACTGCTGGGCTCGTGCCTCCTCCATAGTAGAAGGGAAATTAACCTTACTATACCATGCTGGTCATGCAGGTTGGTATAGGGTTTTGTTTCGAGTTTTCATTCTCTTGCATAGATGTCATATGCGTAATATATCACTGAATTATATCTTACGACACCCATGGGTAAGAGAGGAGGTGGTGAATTGTATTCTTACTCCGTCACCACACGGAATAAAACCTAAATATGTTACACGCTTAAAATTAGCTTTCCGTTAGTGAAATAATTTTAAAGTCGATTAAATTCTCACAGTTGCTCCAGCCACACCGGGATAAAATATAGCCTTGGATAAAATATAGCCTAAGTTATTCCTTATGTAAGGCTTGGTAGACCTGGTGGTAAAGTATTATCAGTATCGGTCCAGCCGTTTTGAAGATTACCCGTATCGAATAGACAGACAAAAAAATTGAGCCGTTTTTAGGGTTTCGTACCCAAAGGGTAAAAACGGGATCCTATTACTAAAACTACGCTGTCTGTCTGTCACCAAGCTGTATCTCAAGGACCGCAATAGCTAGACAGTTGAATTTTTTACAAATTTATGCATTTCTGTTGCCGCTATAACAATAAATATTAAAAACAAAATAAAATAAATATTTAAGGGGACTCCTATACAACAAACCCAATTTTCCCCTTTTTTATAGATAATGGTACGGAACCCTTCGTGCGTGACCCCGACTCGCACTTGGCCGGTTTTTTAGACGTAGGTATCGTGCAAATAATTGTGTGAGCATAAATAAAACCTATTATTTTGACAACAAATAGACGCTTCAAATTTGTTTATTTCTAAAGATAGAAAATTGGATTAATATCTTGATTTTAACTTACTGTCTGGTAGCGGCTAGGAATATTATAACACTTTCATTGTTTGTGGGTGTCGCAAAATACTACTAAGACAAAGATTTACATTGACCTGGACCAATTGGTGATGCCATCTAGCCAGCTATGTCGTCTGGCAGGCAGCTGGTCATAAAATGTTGCTAAAAGAACTTTTGCAATATATCTACGATGGCAGAGGACCAAATACATATTGCGTCGATCCAAAGTAATCTTGATAAGCGAGCATTAAAAAAATTAATGGGGTAACCCAAGAAAGCCGATCATGTACTAAAATGATCGTTCCTAGGCTCAGTGATATCGGTTTTACGCTTTTCACCTCCTTAGGGGTAAAATTACAAAAACTCTTTTTTAGTGAGCACTTTCCCCAAGAAAGAGAACTTTGTACAAAATTTCACGTTTCTAGTAGGGATGTGACTTGGAGGGAAAATAATCGATTTTTTAAATAATCGATTTTTTGTTCTTCAAAATAAATCGATAAAAATAATCGATTTTCCCAACAGGATTATGATGATTTTTTTTTAGGAAATGTGAGCTTCATCTTCTAATATAGTATGAAATACTACACGCAGTATTGTTATTACCTTCTTTTTTTAGGAAAATCGATTTAATTATAAAAATAATCGATTCTCTATTATTTTGATAATCGGTTGTAAAAATCGATTATTACAAAAAAAAATCGATTAATAATCGATTATTATAAAAATCGATTATTTTTTCACATCCCTAGTTTCTAGGCCTAATGATTTTGGATATACATTTTTGACCCCCATAGAGATTGAATTTCAAAAACTAATTTCTTAGAGCTCATTTACAACAAAAGAAAGAGAATCGCATAATACAGAGAACTACATAGTTTTACGTTCCTAGCCCCAATAGTTTCGGCTATACGATTTTCACCCCCTTAAGGGGTGATTTTCGCTCGCTGCTCGTGTACCCCAAGAAATACAACGGTGTAAAAAAAATTACGTTTCTAGGCCCAGTGGTTTCGGCTTTATGCTTTTTTGTGTTTTAGGGGTTGAATTTCATCCCCATATAAATGAAATTTCCAAAACGCTAGAATAAATATTTATTTATATATTATCAAGTGCCTTATTACAAAGATTCATGGTTTTTTCATCGAAAATGATAAGTTTGCATACTAAATGTCATCCCCTATTTCAACCCCTTATACCCATTTTTTCGCGATTTCTTTGCTAGAGCTCGTGTACCCTAAGAAATTCTACGGTGTAAAAAAATAAATTACGTTACTAGGTGCAGTGGTTTCGGCTTTATGCTTTTTTGTCTTTTAGGGGTTGAATTTCATCCCCATATAAATGAAATTTCCAAGACGCTCGAACAAATATTTATGTATACATTATCAAGTGCCTTAATACAAAGACTCATGATTCTATCATCGAAAATGACGAATTTCCATACAAAATGTCATCCCCTATTTCAACCCCTTATACCCATTTTTTCGCGATTTCTTTGCTAGAGCTTGTGTACCCTAAGAAATTCTACAGTGTAAAAAAAAATTGCGTTTCTAGGCCCAATGGTTTCGACTTTATGCTTTTTTGTGTTTTAGGGGTTGAATTTCATCCCCATATAAATGAAATTTCCAAAACGCTAGAATAAATATTTATTTATATATTATCAAGTGCCTTATTACAAAGATTCTTGGTTTTTTCATCGAAAATGATAAGTTTGCATACTAAATGTCATCCCCTATTTCAACCCCTTATACCCATTTTTTCGCGATTTCTTTGCTAGAGCTCGTGTACCCTAAGAAATTCTACGGTGTAAAAAAATAAATTACGTTACTAGGTGCAGTGGTTTCGGCTTTATGCTTTTTTGTCTTTTAGGGGTTGAATTTCATCCCCATATAAATGAAATTTCCAAAACGCTCGAACAAATATTTATGTATACATTATCAAGTGCCTTAATACAAAGACTCATGATTCTATCATCGAAAATGACGAATTTCCATACAAAATGTCATCCCCTATTTCAACCCCTTATACCCATTTTTTCGCGATAAAAAGTAGCCTATGTCCTTTCTCAAGCTTTAGTCCATCTCTGTACCAAATTTCATCAAATCGGTTCAGTGGTTTAGACGTGAAAACGTAACAGACAGACAGACAGACAGACAGAGTTACTTTCGCATTTATAATATTAGTAAGGATTATTAGGTGCCTGAATACAAAGATTCGTGGTTCTATCATCGAAAATGACGAATTTCCATACAAAATGTCATCCCCTATTTCAACCCCTTATACCCAATTTTTTGCGATGAAAAGTAGCCTATATCCTTTCTCAAGCTTTAGTCCATCTCTGTACCAAATTTCATCAAAATCGGTTAAGTGGTTTCGACGTGAAATGCTATATGCTTTTCAACCCCTTAAGGGAGCGAATTTCTAAAAATCTTTTGCTAGTACTTGTGCACCCCAAGAAATACGATGGTGAAAAAAAAACGTTTCTAGGTCCAGTGGTTTCGGCTGTATGCTTTTGATATTTTAGGGGTTGAATTTCATCCCCATGTAAGTGAAACTACCAAAACGCTAGAACGAATATTTATTTATTTATTATCAGGAGCCTTAATACAAAGATTCACGGTTTTATTATCGAAAATAACGAATTTCCATACAAAACGTCATCCCCTATTTCAACCCCTTATACCCATTTTTTTGCAATAAAAAGTAGCCTATGTTCTTTCTCAAGCTTTAGTCCATCTCTGTACCAAATTTCATCAAAATCGGTTTAGTCGTGAAAGACTATATGCTTTTCACCCCCTTAAGGCGGTGAATTTCCAAAAATCCTTTGGTAGTGCTCGTGCACCCCAAGAAATACGATGGTGTAAAAAAAAATACGTTTCTAGGCCCAGTGGTTTCGGCTGTATGCTTTTTGGTATTTTAGGAGTTGAATTTCATCCCCATGTAAATGAAATTTCCAAAACGCTTGAACCAATATTTATTTATTATCAGGTACCTTAATACAAAGATTCGTGGTTCTATCATCGAAAATGACGAATTTCCATACAAAATGTCATCCCCTATTTCAACCCCTTATACCCATTTTTTCGCAATAAAAAGTAGCCTATGTTCTTTCTCAAGCTTTAGTCCATCTCTGTACCAAATTTCATCAAAATCGGTTTAGACGTGAAAGACTATATGCTTTTCACCCCCTTAAGGGGGTGAATTTCCAAAAATCCTTTGCTAGTGCTCGTGCACCCTAAAAGATACGATGGTGTAAAAAAAAAATACGTTTCTAGGCCCAGTGGTTTCGGCTGTATGCTTTTTGGTATTTTAGGGGTTGAATTTCATCCCCATGTAAATGAAATTTCCAAAACGCTTGAACGAATATTTATTTATTTATTACCAGGTACCTTAATACAAAAATTCGTGGTTCTATCATCGAAAATGACGAATTTCCATACAAAATGTCATCCCCTATTTCAACCCATTTTTAATACCCATTTTTTCGCAATAAAAAGTAGCCTATGTCCTTTCTCAAGCTTTAGTCCATCTCTGTACCATATTTCATCAAAATCGGTCCAGTGGTTTAGACGTGAAAGCGTAGCAGACAGACAGACAGACAGACAGACAGGCAGACAGAGTTACTTTCGCATTTATAATATTAGTAAGGATAATACAATTTTTGTTAGTAATATGCTGTATTAGTGTGCGTTTACGCTACTTTTCGTTCTCAATGGCCGGAAATAGGGTGGTTAAAAGTCACGAACATTCTTAGATATTTTCAAATCAAAATAATTAATTAATTACTAGTGATTTTAAACATTTTACATTTTATATATCATTTTATTTATATCTAGAATATAATAAAAAAATTTGTGCACTCTTTGAAAAAATACCCTGTATATATTATTATATATATTTCTCAAACAATAGGTACCTAAATATTAAACATACCTTATTATAACACACCTATAAGTACGCGTAAATGTCGACCGGATTTTGTACATTTTTAAATGCCAAACAAACTGCAATGCTGAATTTACAAACAATTTTAAAAACTCAATTAAGTTTTTGTAGTGACTATAGGTATTTCAAGGGTGTTTTAATTTTTTCGTTTATTCAGTAGTAGCTTCAAGATTGGAATATAGGTTAGGTGGTTTAAGTAATCGAAAAGGTAACTCGTCGGGCGAACTGCCGAATTGAAGAAATTGGCACTGCGCCCCGCTTAACAGGTGGAGATGGGAAATACGCTAGATAATAGGAGGGACCACCCAGAAAAGGTTGTGTAACAAAAACCATGCAACTTTATTTATTACTGTAAAGGGTCAAAATACCTTATAAAAACATTAACCGTAATCAAGATGATGAGAAAGTAATGCATTTGAAGATAATACAGACAGAACTGGGTCAAATAACAGTCATAGTAGAGATAATATTATAGTATATTGTGACGATAAATATTTTTTATTTATTTATTTATTTAAGACAACATCCTGCACTAAGGAAATAATCCTTGTATTGCGGGGGACTTTACAAACATATAATTAACGGACACAAATTACATCCAGACTCAGAACAACAATTTGTGGATCGCACAAAGTGTTGTCCTGCGTGGGATTCGAACCCCTGACACTGGCGCTGTAGGTCGCTATTTTAACCACTACGCCATCTGTGCAGTCCAATAGTGAGATAAGACGATCTTTAAATATTACATCATTACTTTTTGCGGTCATTGTAAAATTCATAAATGTTTGTACGATAGTTAGATAAACGTAAAGACCTATTATGGAATCTTCCATCCAAAAATATTCGTACTTCTTTATAAATAAAAGTATGTACTCGCATTATGAGTCACTTTTTTAAAACCTCTTAATACTAGAGAATAAATTCAGACTTTTAGAAGACACTCGAAAGTGTCATGTGGTCATGTATCTGGTATTTAATATCCTAGTGTTTAACGTGTCATATTATAAAACAAATAAATGTCATTTTAGGCAGTGCGATGCGGATGAACTGCTGGGATGTAGTGAATGTAATAATAAAGTGCTGTACAAGTGTTTTCGTTTTTTACCAAAATTGCCAGAAGACTCTATTATCAATGTGGCCATAGTACTGTTGAAGGCAATGATTTGAAGAAACTAAAGACTTGTAGAAATTACAATTCGACACAGCAACAGTATCTCGTATTACCTACTAGCGGATTGCCAATACTTAAAAGAAAAAGAAGATTGAATTTTTACATGGCGTGAAATAAAAAAGAAAAATTATTGCTATGGATACATATTACATGCAGACTGAACTACCATTTAAGGACCGCAACAAAATTTATCTTGCGTAGGAATTGAATTCACTTAATACGGGAAGTCGACAGTCGGACTAGAATAAGGAATAGACTATTCTAAATAGTATCTATGTTTAGAGGACTAAGTCATATGTGCAAGCTAATGTCTAAATATATTGTGAACATCATTCATTTACCATAACGGACTTTTGACGAGAATGTGAAAAGCGCTTTAAAATTTTATGTATTATTTTTCCAACTAATCAACATGACCAAAAATTCAAAAGTCAACAAGAAAATACACAACAAACGAGTTAATCTTTAAATTTCTTAGGAATTAGTTCCTAACTCCTATAACTGTTAATCTAAATGGAGTTATTGGCAAAATCTTGTGAACGTCATTAAAAAAACCCTTATTTTAGTGTTTACCAGTGTCCTATTAAATAATTTTGCCGATAAGTATTTTATGTGATATAATATAATGCCATTAAAATGCAGGAATGTAGTGAATATGACATAATAGCGAATTGCGTGCATTTTCATATTTTGCCAAAATTCCCAGAGGAATCATAGTTTGGTTGTTAGCACCTAATCAATGGTAACGACTATGACTAGAATACGAATATTAAAGACATGAATAATAAATACATTTATACTCGACACGGGCACCAATAGCTTATAATTATAGCTCATTGCCATTACACAAGAAGAAGAATTTATCATAACACTATACGAGCCATTTATTCCTAATCAAGCTAAGGCTATCACAACTATTAAAGCACCGATCATATTCTTACTTAACGGACGTTGGCAGAATAGTAGACACTTATGTTACTAAGGCAATTAAAGCAAGGACAACATTTACCGTTCGAAATTCGAAACATTTACTCGAAAATTTCGAGAAGCGTGTGCCACAATCCGGTCCCAACTCAGCATAATGCTGGCCATAGATGACCAGCGCTGATCTTCCGTTGGTACCGAGAGGAGACATCACGCACATGCTCTCAGTTTAAATTCGAACTAATAATATTAACATGATTAACAAAAGTGTACATTTTCACATCTGATAATAAATTCTGTTTGACTATACCTGCTTAATTGCAATTTTTAAATACATATTTTCCTAATTTTGATTATAAATAAAAAATAAAATAAAAATTATAATTGTCATGCCTGAAATAAGTAAATAATTTTGGTTATACTATAGTACGTATGTATGGTTTATGTTGACTTACACTATTGCATTGGGGAAACCTGTAATAATAGCTGTAATTGGTAATTTAATAAATAAATAAATGTACAAAATCGTATTTAATGTAAGCACTTTTAAGTGGCTCTATATAATATAGATTTCAGCAAGCTATAGTGTGTTATTGCGTTTTGTAAAAACCGCAAATCGCTACATTCAGAACTTCTCGTATAATTTACAGTTATAAAATAAATAATAAATAATTCGATTCTCAGGAAAAACAGCTCATGTACGCCATATCTTATTCATTAAACATTTTTTTTATTATTGGTTGAATATAATTGATGGAATTAAGAGATATGGTTATCCCGTATCCGTTTTTATTCTAGAATGTTCTATACAAATTGTATCCTAATAACCAATTGAACACTAATAAATACCTAATTAGTAATGTTTCATGATTACACTTAAAACCGACTGAGGAATTACTAATAGAATGGGCAGGAGGACTCTCTTGGGCTGGCCATAGACGACAAGGAATTCGGTACCAGTGGTAAGCCCAATGGCGAAGGGGTGGAAATACGGT
Organism: Lymantria dispar; assembly: GCA_032191425.1. Taxonomy (NCBI): domain Eukaryota; kingdom Metazoa; phylum Arthropoda; class Insecta; order Lepidoptera; family Erebidae; genus Lymantria; species Lymantria dispar. The sequence goes on along the minus strand of CM063452.1, from coordinate 19,120,415 downwards.
GGGTTATGTGGCCACGCGTCACCCTTGCGTTGCCCCGGATGGAATGAACCGCTTATGTGCTGACTCTTGCCTGCTCAAAAAAAAGGACTCTCCTAGGAAATTCATAACATCAACTGTGTTCACCCATCCACCAAACGTGGCGATTATGCCTTCATCCTACCATTGGAAAGAGTATATTTGCAGCAGTGGGCATGGATAGGACATTGAATGAATCATAACAAATATGAAGTAAAACCCCTTTCATGACTATGAATTCTGAAGTATTAGGAATATCGGTATAGTAAAAACAAAGAAAAATACTTGTATTTCGGCTAATAATAATTTGATAATTTCAACGTAGATATATGTATATTATATTTTTACTATATTCTGAACGTTATACAGTCATATGAAAATGCTCGTTTTGATAACAAAGGAAAAACAAAATGAACAAAGTAATAAGTGCTTTAATTACTTTTAAAATTAGAAATATAAGGTACCTACTTAATGCACTACTGTTTTATCATAATTCTGATTAATAGAAATCGTACGAGTAATTATTTAATAATTAAATACTCAATAAGTACGTAACCTAAGTGTGGCCATGCCTGTTTGGTATTGCGTGTATATTAAAACGCAAATTGTTATTTATAGTTTGCTTTGACGATGAAGGTACACAACGTAAGTTGCATGAATAAAGTGCTATAAAAATGTCCCCGAGAGACTAGAAGAGTACGTTAAGCCGACTATCCTTTGACCTTGAACATGCAGATGTCAAGTTGCAATGTTCAAGGTCATAATATCTTTAAATATGTATGTACTTGGTCTAATCTTGTACATATTTATTTCTTTGTCTAGTTTTGGTATACTAGATGGCAATTGCACAGTAACTGCCGTTTAGTCTTTTTTTTTTTTTTTTTTATGGGTTGGCTATGGTAAGCGCACGCGCGGTCCAGTGCGTCCGGGGCGATGAAAGGACGGCGCGCGGGCCCATAACCCACCCGTACCCACGTCACCTCGTTGTTGGGCCGACCACCAGAGCAGATGTGACTTGTCGTCAGTGGTCGGCCCAACGGAATACCCTTTCGGGTAACCTCACCTCTCGACGTCCTGGGACGTCGGTCGCCGTCGCGTGGTCAGCCTCTCTGCGGGTGATGGACAATTCCCCGGTCCGATCACCCGCGGCCTCGGCTAGGGCGGCATTAGGCGCAGATACTCGCGCCTGCGCCGCCCGAGTCGCCGGCGGCGGAACGTGTCGCCGAATAGGAGCTCTACTCGCACACGATCCGCCGCCTCCTTCCGTGAAATTACGGCCTCACAGAAGGCGGCGACCGCGTCCCAGTTCCTGACGCTGACGAGCATCTCCCTGGCGATGGTCGGCAGCGCCAGGTCGGCACCGATAATTGCGACGATTTCATGGCGATCCCCCTCCCATGCAGCACCCTCCTCAAGCGTGTGCTGCGCCGTGTCCTCGTCGCAACTGCAGTGGTGGCAGGATGGTGTGCTCTCCCTCCTTACAATCTTGTGCAGGTACTTCCCGTAGCAACCGTGCCCCGTCAGCACCTGCACGAGTCGGAAGGAAAGCACCCCGTGCGTCCGCTCCAACCACTCCATCAGCACCGGCCGGAAGGCCTCGACGGTCCTGACACCGTACCGAGGACTCTCCAGCCGGACTGCCCAACGGGCAATAACTTCTCGGCGGGCGTCGACCCGCCAGGCGGTGATCTCTTTGATGGAGACTATGCCGCCGCGGGCGCGCGTCTCCGACACCCGCCGATAAATGTCGGCGAGCATCTCCGCCTTCAGTTCCCACGGGGGAGTTCCGGCCAGGAGGCACGCTGCCTCCGTTGCCTCAGTGCGGTAACCCCGTATGGCCCTGATCGCCATGACCCTCTGTGGTCTCCACAGGAGGGCCCTAAGACGGACGGTCAGGGACCCCGCCCACACCGGTGCGCCGTACAGGGCCATCGACCGGATAACTGCCGTTTAGTCTAGGAAGTCATTTGAATGTAACTGGAATTTATCGTCTCCCTCACAGCTCATTTACGTCCCACTGGTGGGTTCAAGCCTACTTCACAATAGGATTGAAATTAATTATTATACCTATCACGCTGAAGTATAGCGTCTCATTTCGAGATTTCCATATGTTGCATAGATATTTATCTTGTACTAGCAACCCGCCCTCGCTTCGCTTCGGTTTTAGTCGTTTTACCCGCGTAGTTCCAGTTCCCGTGGAAATACCGGGATAAAATATAGCCTAGTTTACGCCCTGATATTCTAGCTTTCCATTGGTGAAAGAATTTTTGAAATCGGTCCAGCCGTTTTGAAGATTACCCGGAACAAACAGACAGACGGACAAAAATTTTTTTAATCTGTATTTTAGGCATAGCTGTCGTGCAAATAACCGTGTGAGCATGAAAAAAGCCTATTATTTTGACATTGCAAACAGACACTCCAATTTTATTTATTGGTATTGATATAGCCCTTAGTCGTCTTTTACGACATCCGCGGGTATGATTTAGGGGGTACATTGTATTTTTACTCCGTCATCACATAGAATTGGAAAAGCAATATTACGATAGTAACTATGTATAATGATTTCTGATGTTTACGCGAGTATTATACATTTTAAATAAAACTACTTTACGGATTTTATCGCGTTTGTATTTGATTTTTGATTACCCGACGTTTCGAACACTTTACAGCGTTCATGATCACGGGTGGACTAAGATGTCTCACGTCCAACAAGTCATCGTTACTGCAGAAAATTTATAATTATCTACCCGATACAGAAATGAGTTATTAAATATTGACCCACATTTTGATACAAAATTTATTGCCAATGTAAGAAGAAAAATGATTCTATATGAAAAAATTATATTGTTTATGGTTAGTAATACTTAATTAAACATTAAAATTAATAGTAATTATATTTAAAAACTAACTAATAATCTAGTATACTACCACCGGATCGGAACACGGTTACACTGAGAAAGATCCGGCAAGAAAACTCAGGTAACATGATGCTAAATTAAAGTTAATTTTGAAGGCGGCTTACTTTATGTTACTAAAAGGTTTTAATTTATAAAATTATCTTTAGTTATTATTATTGTGGGTCAAATCTATACAATATGAGCTCACGGTGTCTTGCAGTCTTGTGGTGGTCTTTTTGGATTTGTTTTTAATAATGTTTATAACAGGATCCCAGCTTGATGGTAACACCCAGCCATCCTCTCTATTGAAATTTTTGTGTTTTTTAATCTCAATAGCCTCGCGTACCATTCTAGGCAGGTATCGGTTCTTTTGCGAGGATTTGTGGTTTATCAAACCTGATGTTATGGTGGGCGCGATCCTGACTATGTTCACAGACTGCAGACCTAGTGTCCCGGCGGTGCTTCACATCGGCTATGTGTTCTTTGATCCGAGTTCTTATGGATCTCTTTGTTTGTCCAATGTAAGAGAGACCACAGTCACAGTCAAGTTTATATACTCCTGCATCTTGTAAAGGGATCTGGCACTTGACAGGTGGTAAGAATTGGCTAATCCTCTTCAGTGGCTTAAAATAAGTTTTAATGGAAGAGCGTTTCAGGATGTAGCCAATCTTGTCAGTGACTCCTTTGACATAAGGTAGTATTGCAGGAAGGCGCTCAACTGTGGGTGGTTTCACTAGGTCTCTGCGACGGGGGCGAGGAACTGGCAGCTTGTTTGCACGTAGCACCTGTTTGACATGCTGCAGCTCCCCAGCCAGGTGTTCATCGTCACAGATTCCTCGTTCTCTCTGCAACAAAGATTTACACACGGTAGCGAACTGTGAAGGGGGATGATGAGAATCACCGTTCAAGTATCTGTCTGTATGTGTTGCCTTACGATACACTGTATGACTCAAGGTGTTATTAGGGTTACGTATAACCAAAATGTCTAAGAAGGCTAAAGAGTTATTTGACTCCAGTTCCATAGTGAATTGAATTTTTGGATTAATGGAGTTAAGATGGTTTAGGAATATGGTTATTTTGTCTGTGGGTAATATTGTGAAAGTGTCATCTACGTACCGCTTGTAGAACCTGGGTGTGACAGGTGAGCTTGATAAGGCCGTCTCCTCGAAGTCCTCCATGAATATATCGGCAACGACAGTATACTAGATTATTAGTTAGTTTTTAAATATAATTACTATTAATTTTAATGTTTAATTATTACTAACCATAAACAATATAATTTTTTCATATAGAATCATTTTTCTTCTTACATTGGCAATAAATTTTGTATCAAAATGTGGGTCAATATTTAATAACTAATTTCTGTATCGGGTAGATAATTATAAATTTTCTGCAGTAACGATGACTTGGTGGACGTGAGACATCTTAGTCCACCCGTGATCATGAACGCTGTAAAGTGTTCGAAACGTCGGGTAATCAAAAATCAAATCATCATCATCATCATCTTGCTCTTATCCCAATTACTTGGGGTCGACGCAATATGTCATCTGTTTTGACATATTGCAAAAAGTTTCGGCAATGACTTTTATGACCGGCCGCCTGCCTGACGTCAACCCTCCTTGGGAATGTAATCGTTGACCCAAATGGAGTTGGTCCGGGTCAATCTAGGGCTCTTAGTCGTCTTTTACGACACCCACGAGTAAAGCAAGGGTTGGTAGTATTCGAAGCCGCTACCACACAGCAATAATATAATAATAATAATATAATAATAATAATAATAATAAATAATAAATAATAATAATAATAATAATAATAATAAATAATAATATAATAATAATCAAAAATCAAATACAAACGCGATAAAATCCGTAAAGTAGTTTTATTTAAAAAGTATTTCAAATACATAGTGTATTTGAAATCTGCCAATAGGTACGCGTTAGGGCAGTGTCTTGAACTATGACTTAAAATCTCTCATTCTGAGAGGAGATCCCACAGTAGAGGACTAAAGCGTTACACACATTAATCTTCATTGAATGTGCTTACGTCTTCAGTAATTTCGTCGCGTCTCAGCTCAGAGACGTCCCACTACTGGGCTCGAGCCTCCTCCCCAATAGAAGGAAAATTGACCTACTATACCATGCTGGTCAGACATGTTAGTATCGGGTTTTATTTCGATTTAGGATTACTTTTACGATTCAGGGGCAAGATAGGGAGGTATTCTTACTTCGTCACCACACAGAAAATTAGATTTAGCTCTTTTTAATTCCATATTCCGTGTAATAATATGAATGGTCGTTAAAAATGGACGTATGAAGTACGGATAGGCCATTGTCATATAAGTCGTATACGCTTTAATTGATCGTGGGTGTCATAAAAATCAACTAGTGGGTGTCATAAAGGGTGCGATTTACCCATGGAAGGTTGATATAGGATAGACCTAAAACTTGGTCAATAATTTGTTCAAACACTGCAATTCTTTGTTGATCTCATTTAAATTCGGTCCTGAATCCTGTACTTAATACAGGAGAATGATGACTTCCGCTCTTTTTTCATTCTGATATAACATATAACTACTTTTATACAGTGTCAATGATACTGATTATAATTGGCTTCTGGCCAAAATAGTCGATTTAGCTAGGTCAATGTCGTACATTGTTCGGTTTCATTACTCATGTTTTGTTTACAACTGTAGCAAGACATGTGTTTGCTATATATAGATAGAATAAGATACTCTTAGTGGTGACTACAGCTATGACACTGTTTGATTGTGAATTAATCTCAATAAAATGTTATGACAAAATATAAAGAGTTTAGGCTAAAAACGGCCTTTAAGTTTTATAAGACAAGTTTTGAGTTAATATTCGTCGCGTATACTTATTACTTTGAAATATAAAAAAAACTGGAACTTTGCAAAATAAAAAAACTGGCACCTTACAGTCACTGGCTTTTCTGTGGATAATATTAATATTTTTAGTATGTCATTAATTAATATAGCTAGAAATTTCTTATTATCAATGAAAATATAGTTTTACGCACTTAAATCCTGGAATTGGTGTTTTAGTTATTCTAAACAGAGAGCCATGTTAAAATTGTTTTTTATGCGTATTATGAAATTAAGGCTAAGAGTAGTTTATGGTATTTTAATAAAAAAGACCCTAAAGAAATAAAAATTAATAATGAGTATGACCTCCGCTTGCAGCGATTACGGCATGTAATCGAACACCACGTCACTTTCGTCGTTGGGCCGACCACCGGAGCAGGGTTACTTGTCATCAGTGGTCGGCTCGCCGGAATACCCCCTACTTGGGGTACCCTCTCGTCGACCGACATCCCCCCCTCGGAGAGGACGTCGGCCTTTCCTCACGCGGTCGGCCTCTCGGCGGGTGACGGACTAACTCCCCGGTCACGTCACCCGCGGCCTCGGCTGCATGTAATCGTCTTGCCATGCTTTCCACCACGCTTTTAATGGTGACCTGTGGAATGTGTTCCCACTCAGCCGAGATCACACGTTTAAGCTCCCTGATGTTTTGTGGAGGTAGTTGGACAGATCGTACTCGCCTTTTTAGGAGGTCCCAAACGTGCTCAATAGGGTTAAGGTCGGGGTTTCGCGCAAGACAATCCAAACGACGAATACCAACTTCTTCCGTGCAAGTATCTACGTTGTCAGAATGGTGGGCCCGAGCATTATCGTCCATGTAAATGCCATCTTCGCCAATAACAGTCAGTGCGGGTTGTATATTTTGACAAAGGATTTCTTTTATGTAGCTTTGCGCATTTAGTGAGCTATTTTCAATTAATACTTTCTAGTTTCGTACCTAGATAGCAGTTACGTCTGCCTAAAACATAACTGATCCTCCAACACACGGGGTGATTTCTTCAAAGCACACGTCGGCATAGCATTCTTCTGGTCTTCTTAATACTCGCCGACGTCGGTACTCACCATGCAAACAAATTCGAGTCTCCTCAGAGAAAAGTACGCTACTCCACTTACCTATTGTCTAAGGTAGGCAATTTGTAGCGAACCCCAAACAAGCAATCCGGTGCTCTCGCAGTAACTCGGGGGTCTGCGCTGGTCGTCGATTGCGTATATTAGCTCCCAAAAGCCTCCTCCTTACTGTCCATAAGCTAACCTGTGCTCCAAGGTTCGTTCATCTTCAAGGTTTCTTTTGAGGTCTATGTAACTGCATTTGCGGTTCCTCAGCGCCTGAGTTACTAAAAAGCGGCCATAACCTTTTAACTGCAATCCCATCCAATTTTTTTATCCCCGCTCCTGCCAGGGATTGGAACTGGCGTCGTCTCATTTGTCAATGTGACGTTCTTAAGTAAAAAGTTACAAACTGAAAAGAGGATTATCATTTAGTTTTTGGCGGGAATCTGAAGTGTCATGTGGTGTTCTTGTATTATATTCAATATCTTAGTGTTTTAACGTTATATTAAATAATTTTGATGTCATTTTATGTAATATATAGTGGCAAAACTGCTGCGGTGTAGTGAATATGATATAAAACTGCTATACATACCTTTTTGTTTCCACCAAAATTCTCAGAAGATAGCCCTAACAGTGGCCATTACACTGTTGGAGGCGACACTTTGACTTACTGACGGACCATTACTGACATGAGGAAATTGATAATTTGAAAAGAAATTATAACTCGACACTGGCAAAAATGGCTTGTATTAATAGCTGATTGCCAAAACAAAAAAAGAAGAAGAAGAGGATTATCATTTTTAAAAGCGAAACTTTCAAATTTAGAATTAACTTTTTTAATACCCAGACTCTTTATTAAGTGCCAGTAACAGAGTTTGGTTATTAAAACCTCTTTAAAACTAAATTATTACCAAAAAATTAGAAAAATCAAATTCGCCCGTTTTCTTTTGCAAAAGAAGTTATACACTCCTGAAAAGAGCATTCTAATAATCCCAGTGTCATGACGGGTTTTTCCGTGTGGTGACGGAGTAAGAATACAATTCACCACCCCCTATCTTACCCGTGGGTGATCGTACGAGACGACTAAGGGATATAAAACGCATATAACATCTATGCGAGAGAAGGAAAACTCGAAATAAAACCCTATACCAACACGTCTGACCAGCGTGGTATAGTAGGTCAATTACCCTTCCATTATGGAGGAGGCCCGAGCCCAACAGTGGGACGAATGTGGGCTGAGATGATGATGATGATGACGGGTTAGGAATTCCATATACCCCCTTACTTTCCGGGAAGTCGTAAAAATCAGTTAAAAGAACATCACGAGTTAAAGGAATATCAGGCAGCGTTTTCTTGGGTTACATAAGATTGACTACCATCATAAATCCGCTTGCTATGCGTAGCTATTATGGCATTTTACGCCTCCAGAGGGAAGTCTCTATCCAAACGTGGAATGATTGAGTGGATTCTGATTAGATACACTTATGATAAAAACTGACATTTAGTACTGATTGGACCCTTAAAGTGAAAAAAGTCGGAAAGTCCAAGAATTTTCCATTAATTGCTTTTCAAGGTTTGGCATAATGACAGCGTTCGTACTGTGAAGATTTGCAACTGACGAATAAGATCGTGAGCAATTTTTTTTCTTTTTATACTGCCGATGGTGGCAAACGAGTAGGCAGCCCACCTAATGGTAAGTGATTCTGCCGCACATGACATTTGCAATACCAGGTGCACAGCCAGGCCGTTGCCTACCATGAAGTAAATACTCTTCTTAAACCTCGTTTAAAAATGGACATGACATAGCGCTTGGGAAACACAGCAGCAGGTAGTTCATTCCAGAGCCTGCACGTACGTGGGAGAAATGATCGCTGGAAACGTACAGTTGAAGACCATAACGTTTCCATTTGAAATGGATGGAACTTGCTGTGGTATCGAGTGGTATGTTGGTAAAACGGTGACGGTGGTACCACGTCAAACAGTTCCTCAGAGCACTCCCCATAAAAGAGTCGATAGAGTATACAGAGTGACCCAAAGTCTCTGCGCCACTCCAGTGACTCCAATCTGTCCGTAAGATTGAGATCCCCAACGACACGATACCTAACTTATAATATTAATTATCCTTTGAATACCACTATTTATCTATTTATTCTATAGGAGAGGAGGAGCTGTCTTCTATATTATTATGAATGCTCAGTTATGGTACTATTAAATATGTCTCATCTATACATGTAATAAAACTGTAGAGGTCGAAATTCTGTACATTGAAATTAAACGCTAAAAACCGAGTCAGGGGGATGTAAGAAGTGAGATAGAACACATCCAAATTGTTTTCAATTTTTTTGTTTCTCTGTTTGTTTGTCTGTTTATCTGTTTGTACGGGCTAATCTCCGAAGTTATTGGACCGATTTCAATGAAATTTTGCATGGTAGTACCTTACATCCCCGGTCGACATTTAGGATATTTTTAATCCCGGCAAATTATAGAGTTCCCGTGGGATAGGTAAAAAACTGTAGTAACTTATACGGCTTAGTACACAACCTACTTAATTGAAAATCGATATAAAAAAAAAATGGGTGCGTGTACTTATGTACGCGCGTGAGAAGTTATACTTCTTTGGCATCATTAAAAAATAGTTTTTAATTGCATGCAAATAATTAATTACAATAAAATAATAGAAGGATTGGAAAAGGATAATCAACAAAGTTCAGTTTAATAGTCGTCAAATTTAAACTAAAAGAATCTTAGATTGATCTTAGATATCAATAATTAATATTAAAAATTGAAAATTAATATATTTATATAATAATATATTTAATATATATATTTAATATAAATTTATATAATATATAATTAATATATATATATATATATATATATATATATAATTATTAAAAACAAAATTTAGAGAATAAATATATAAGACATAATTTGTACTAAATATTATAAGATTCTTAATTTTAAATGTTTATTATTGATTATTTAATATTTTAAAAATAAATTTAATAATAAATTCAAAAATTGAATTTAAGTTTAAGCAGACAGCTTCATACTGTTAATTTTGTGTCACAGATGCGCGCGCATCTTAAAATTTCACTCAATGAGCGGTTAAGCAGACAACTTCATACTGCTAATTTTGTGTCACAGATGCGCGCGCATCTTAAAATTTCACTCTCATCATTTTTTCATAACGCGCCTAAAGAAGTATAACTTCAAAAAGATTCATTATAAACGACATTTATTCTGAAAATCCACCCCGCAGAGGATATATCCTTTTTTAATGGTGTAAAATAGGGGATGAATTATGCTTTGATATTTTCACTCTAATACACAAGTAATAAATTCATAGCACCTCAATGATTAATTAACTGCACTGATAGCATAGTGGTTAAGATAATAACTTACCATGCCAGTGTCACGGGTTCAATTCCAACGCCGGACAATTTTTTGTGTGATCGACAAATTGTTGCTAGGTAGACTAAGTAGTAGTAAACTGAGTCTAATTTGTGTCTGACACTTATATGTTTGTGAGGTTTCTCAGTGGATGGTGTAACGCGAAATTCATAGTTTGTAGAATAACTAATAAAAATCGGCCAAGTGTGAGTCGGACTCGCGCACGAAAGGTTCCCTACCATTGACTAGGTAAACAACAGTTGATACACAGAAATTTTATATTTTAACCTTCACCTGTTACCATTTACTGATATCGAGGAAAATTAGACAAAAATGACGTTTTTGTATGAGAGCCCCCGTTAAATATTTATTTTACGTTCATTATTTATTATTATTTTATATTTATTATTTATTATTATTAAAAATACAACTGAGTATTTTTTAAATAGTTCAAGTGCATATCTGCTGCTAAAAATCGCGTTTGTTGTTATAGCGGCAACAGAAATACATAATTTGTAAAAATTTCAACTGTCTAGCTATCGCGGTTCTTGAGATACAGCCTGGTGAGATACAGACGGACAGACAGACAGCGAAGTCTTAATAATAAGGTCCTATTTTTATCCTTTTTGTACGGAACCCTACTAAGGAAAGCTGTGCAGGGTCCCTCGAACACCCTTTTTTGACTCCAGGCAGCAAATTATGTTATCGTGGCATCGCCCGCACCTGGTCATTGTTGGCAAACGAGCAAGGAGCACACCTAATGGTAAGTGATACTGCTCATGAACTTTTGCCACCGTGAAGAACGTGAAGCAAGTGCAATGAGGTTTGGTAATACTAAAGGTATCACCAAAACCCACCACATGCAAACACCCGCGACATTAGATAGACGACTGTCGACAGTGTGATTCTATCACGTAAAGATAGTAAAGCGCAAGCACTCGGGTTAGACAGCACCCGACACGACAGCAGTGGAACGAGTCAGCTTAGAAGTTTTTCTTCCTGACTCGCTCTGCCGAGTTTTTACGCGAGATAACTGCCAATTAGAAAATGGCGATCTCATAGGACAGTTTTTGATCTATCAACTATCGAGTAGGTAGTGATACTTGCGATGAGTTCACGGCGCTGCTCTGCCCCGGCCACACAGATCTTTCTTTTTTATTGCAAATGATGGCAAACGAGCAAACAGTACACATGATGGTAAGTGTTCCTGCCGCTCATGGACCTTTGCTAGGCCGCTGCCTACCGTGAAGAAAGTAAAGGGAGTGTGAATGCCTGCAATAAAGTTTGGTGATACTAAAGACATCACTAAAATCCACCAGACGCAAACACCCTCAGAAAGTTGGGGTGCATGCCGGTTCTCTCACATACCGAATGAAGCACAGTAACAAATTGCTACTACTCGGACGATTTTCTGCAAGAGTGTAGTACCTACTACCCCAGACGGACCGGCTCGCGGCTGTAGACAGACAACTATCAATAGTGTGGTCCTACAACTATTAAATAAAAAAAACATATCTCAAAAGTATGCCTGCTGTGTCTTAGCTGGAATAAAAATTGTGGGAGGGCTCCGTGTATTTCCACATTTAAGTCCCACGGGAAGGTTTCAGCTAAACTGCACGCTGCCTTGGTCGACACGGTACGGTATCTGCGTGTAGCCCTAAGCACCATGACTTTCTGCAAATGCCAGAAAAAAGTTCTAAGACAAGTGGTCAGAGCTCACCCACACAGATGCACCGTACAGGGCCATTGATTGAACCAGTCTCACGTACAGCCGTCAACATGTAACACCGCGCCAACGAGCCGGGGAGTACTTTGATAAAAATGCTCCTGAAAGCACCAACGCCCGTCGAGTACTAAGCCCAAATATTTTATCTGGTCCTCGATCGAGTGGAACCGAATTAACAGTGATTGCTGTGCTGACGGGTGTATAGTTACGAGGTCTATGAAACAGCAAATCATTCGTTTTATATAGACCTACTCTAAACGGCAGCGTGACTCATTGAATCACTACCTCGATACCAAGTACTTATCGCCAAATGTAAAGCTTATTTAAATTAAGCCCAAACTGGAGTAAGTCCAGTCTCAGCTAATATCACTTCACAGCTAATATCACTTCACAGCTATTATGAATTCTACGCGGACGAAGTCGCGGGCAAAAGCTAGTTCTAACTAATTTACATATTTTTACAAGATTTGGATAATTCTAAAAATTCAGCTTCATTTATAAGGTGACAACACGAAATTTTTATAGCAAGTGCATCTATGTGTTGAACCCGAAATTTTTATAGTATTAATGCACAGGCTTTGCAATTTCCATTTGGTGACGGAGTAAGAAAACAATTCATCACACCCCACTCATGGTGAGTGCCAATGAGTGTCGTAAAAGACTAAAGGGATTAAGTATTCTATAGCTATGCAAGAGAGGGCAAACTTGAAACCTTATTCCAATACGTGTGACCATCGTGGTTATAGTAGATCAATTTACCCCTTTTGTGGAGGAGGCTCGAGCCCAGCATTGGGACATATATAGACTGAAATGATGATGTTTTATTCAGTTCCACTAAATGTCAAAATCAATGCATAATATTTTTAAAAGATTGGTTTTATAAATTAATTTTATTGTTTACAGAAATTTAATCATTCAACATGGAGAAGAGTCCCGAAGAGATAAACAAACTGGTGGTGCATTTTAAAGAATGGATTCTCAGTCAAGGCAACCTACCCAAAGATTTAGGTAAATAATGAAATTATATATGTATGAGTATGTATGTGTGTGTGGGCATATGGGTGTGCGTGTTCGTGTGTGTCTGTGTGTGTGCGTGTATGCGACCGTGTACTTGCGCGTGTGTGTGTGTGTGCGTGCGTGACAGCGTGCTTGCGTGTGTGTGTGTGTGTATACAATATATAAACACTCACTCACAAACAAGGCGGAGACTATGTCTTTAGTGTCAGAAAATTTGAAATTCATCATCTTGCTTTTATCCCAACTTTTACTTGGCGTCTATTTATATGTACTCTTCTTCGATTGTACATAGTGCAAAAGTTATTATTGGCAATCGTTTTATGGCCGGCCGCTTGCTTGACGTAAATCCTCCTTGTATATGTTGTAATTGACCAGACGGCATCAGATAGAGGTGACCCATGTCGATTTAAAGCTATAAGTCGTCTTTCACGACACCCACGAGTTATATAAGTGTTAGTAGTAGTCGTAGCCGCTAGCACATACTAGAACTTTTAAATTATGGAAACGGTTTCTGAATAATCTAAATGTTAGTGCAAATTAAAACAATCATAAATAAGTGTATGTATGTAAACTGAAAGACAGCATCAGTAAACCATTACCAAAACGTTAGTCTTCGTTTATGTGAATTTTTATTTAAATAATGATATCTGATCTTTACGCAATTATTACACATTGTAAATAAAACTATTTTACGGCTTTTATCGCGTTTGTATTTGATTTTTGATTGCCAGACGCTTCGAACACTTTACAGTGTTCATGGTCACATGCGGACAGCCCGCCATAAAATCGATACCTACCAACGCAATAAATTCTGTAAAATAGTTTTATTTAAGCGATTAACAAATCATTAGTTCATTATTTCTTAATGAAGTCAAACTAATATTCAATTAAATTTAGATAATGATGTTTCTATTTCATCGTAATAAGATTCATACCATAATTTTTTGTTTTGGTTTCTTACACGATGAATCAACAATTTTAATATTACTATCGATTTTATTGTACGAATTTGGATGTGTTTAATATCTTTCTGCAAATATTATCTTCTAGTTGGTGGTATAATAAGATTAGGCTATGCATTGTGAGCGTTTAATAACACTAACGTCTGGTTTTGTTTTATGTTTACGTAATACCTACCTACAGTTTTTACGGCGACGAGCTGCCTAACAGATAATACTTTGGCATCGCTCTATAACTGCGTTGTACATTTGCGCATAATAATTGTCAAGACTGCTCTTTGAACTCTTTCAAATAAGTTTATACTAGCCAGCTGGAGGCTATGCCAAATATTTGATTATGGCATTATAATTTAAATATATCTGCAATTTTCAAAATTTGCCGTGTGGTGTCGGAGTAAGAATGCAATTCGCCACTTCCTCTCTTACCCGTGGGTGTCGTAAGAGATGACTAAGGGATTATAATATGCATACAATATCTATGCAAGAGAAGGAAAACTCGAAACAAAACTCTATGCCAACACGTCTGAAGAGCGTGGTATATAGTAGGTCATTTTACCTCCCATAGTGGAGGAGGCCCGAGCCCAACCGTGGGACGTATATGGGAGATGAGATGATGATGAAATCATGATTTCTCCAATAGATACCTGGCAATATACATATATTGCGCATCGATCTTTAGAAGGAGGTAATCGGTTAATATGGGCTTGGTAGAGCATTGTCTACGTCGCCCAGTAATATTTTACTACCAGGTATCTGTCTGTACAAAGAGTAGGCTATATTTTATCCCAATATTCGCACGGGGACGGCAACTACGAGGGTGAAATCGCGGGAATTTGCTAGAAATAATTAATTGGTGGTAGGACCACACTGTGGACAGTCTTCTGTCTGCAGTCGCGGGCCGGTCCGTCCAGGGCAGTACCACACTCTCGCAGAAGATCGACGTTTGAGTAGTAGCAATTTGTTGCTGCACTTCGTTCGGTGAGCGAGAGAGCCGGGAGCCCAACTTTCTGGGTGTGTTTGTGTGTAGCGGGTTTTGGTGAGGCCTGAAACCTGCGGTGGTGAGGTCTTGGTCGGGGTATTGAGCGTGAGGGGCTGGCATGGTGTACAGGGAGACCCGATGGGAATGGTCACCGCCGGCCACCTGCCGGTCAGCAGGGGACCCGAACCCAGGATCATCCTCCCTGGGAGGCTGTCCCACCAACCGGCGAAAATCCCGTTGGGTAGTCGTCGTGCCGGTGTGGGAAACCGGAGTGGACTTCGGCGGCTACGCACGCGGGGCCATCGGGGGCCCTTCCGTGCATCGTGTCAGCTCCTTACAAAACTCACTCCTCGACCATGCACTATGCCCCGTCCATTTTTTTATTTGGTATCACCGAACTCCGTTGTACACATTCACACTCCCTTCCTCCTCTTCTTAAACAATAACTCATGGCCAAGAAAAATAAAAAGAGAACTTTTTCTACGGCGGTCCCCTTATCCACATTTGATGTGGATTTTTGCAATATTAGGGGTTTACATAGCAATCTCGACGCCGTCCACCATCACCTCGAGACGCTCTTTTTAACGGAGACGCAGATAGGTGCTCCGGATGACATTTCGTACCTAAATTATCCCAGCTACGAGTTGGAGCATACCTTCCGTAAAAGCCGGGGTGTGCGTATTCATCCGGGGTGATATCTGCTGTCGCCGCCTTCGGGCCCTCGAACATGGTGACCTCTCAATTCTATGGTTACGTGTAGACTATGGAGGGCTTACCCGCATCTACGCGTGCATCTACAGGTCCCATGGCAGTGATCCGGGGTCAATTCAATTATTTGAGAACGTCCAATGGGGGATTGACGAAATATTGGAGCAGTGTCCATCAGCGGAGGTGGTGGTTCTTGGAGACTTCAACGCTCATCATAAAGAGTGGCTGGGGTCCCGAACCACTGACCTTCAGGGTCTACATCTCTTCAATATAGTCTCGGCCTATGGTCTCTCACAACTGGTGACACAGCCCACCCGTATCCCAGATATTGAGAGCCATGAGTCTTCTTTACTGGATCTTCTGCTGACTACACACCAGCATGGATACCAAGTAGTGGTTGAAGCCCCTCTTGGTTCCTCTGACCACTGCTTGGTTCATAGCAGTGCCCCTGTTGTAAGGCCTAGTCGCTTTAAGGCGACTGGGATTCGCAGAGT
The DNA here is from genome assembly GCA_032191425.1 of Lymantria dispar. NCBI lineage: Eukaryota > Metazoa > Arthropoda > Insecta > Lepidoptera > Erebidae > Lymantria > Lymantria dispar. Next base: position 19,104,299 of record CM063452.1, on the reverse strand, counting down.
CTGGCAATATAAGTCAGCAGATTGGGATGGACTTCGCGAGTTTTACGCATCCTACCCATGGAAACGGCTTTGCTTCGCCTCTAGGGACCCTGGCATCTGTGCGGACTGCGTTACCAAAACGGTTATTACGGGGATGGAATTATTCATCCCCAACACCAAAATACCCGTCGGTGGCCGTAGCCGACCCTGGTTTAACCAAACCTGCAGGATGGCTGCACGCCAAAAACAGTCCGCATATCAGGTCTGAAATAGGCCTAAAAAATGTCAGGACCCGAACGCCAAAGGGGTGAAGCGGGAACTTAATGCCGCTTCTAGATCTAGTAAGAAGGCTATTGCCAGAGCCAAGGCGAAACATGTTGCCAGAATTGGCGAGCGATTGCAAAGCTATCCCGCCGGGAGTCGTGCATTCTGGTCGCTCGCCAAGGCTGCCTAAGGCAACTTCTGCCAGCCCAATCTTCCACCACTGCAGAAACACGATGGTAGTCTGGCCCACAGCGCAAAGCCGATTTCTAGGTCAATTCTTTGCCTGTAACTCGACTTTGGATGCCGGAGCTGCCACACCACCTACCATCCCACGGTGTAAAAGCTCACTGCCGGAAATCCGCATCACGCAGCGAGCGGTTAGGAGGGAGCCGCGGCTTTTAGACGTCCATAAGTCGAGTGGGCCGGGTGGCATCCCTGCAGTGGTACTAAAGACGTGCGCCCCTGAATTGACTCCCATCCTCATGCGCCTATACCGACTTTCCTACGCTACTAATAGGGTTCTGTCTTCGTGGAAGGTAGCCCATGTCCACCCGATCCGAAAAGGGGAAACCGGTCTGACCCATCGAATTACAGGCCAATTGTGATAACATCCTTGCTCTCCAAGATAATGGAGAAGATTATAAACCGCCAGCTTCTGCAGTACCTTGAGGATCGCCGGCTGATCAGTGATCGCCAATACGGCTTTCGTCATGGTCGGTCGGCTGGTGATCTTCTTGTATACCTCACTCACCGTTGGGCAAAGACCTTGGAGGGCAAGGGTGAGGCGCTGGCGTTCAGTTCTAGATATCGCAAAGGCGTTCGATAGGTTCTGGCACAGGGCACTTCTATCGAAGCTACCATCATACGGAATCCTCGAGGGACTCTGTAATTGGATCGCCAGCTTTTTGGATGGTCGGAGTATAAAAGTCGTCGTAGATAGCTCCTGCTCCGATACCATGACCATTAATGCTGGTGTACCACAAGGCTCGGTGCTCTCCCCGACGTTGTTTATCCTGCATATCAATGACATGCTCTCTATCGAGAGTTTGCGTTCTTATGCGGATGACAGCACGTGTGATGAGCGGTACACCGAGCAACGGAATATCCCTCGGAGTACTCAGGAAAGAAGGGTTCAACTTGTGTCTGAAGTCGAGCGCTCTCTGGGGCGGGCCTCGGAATGGGGTGAACGGAACTTAGTCCAGTTCAATCCCACTAAGACACAAGTTTGCGCGTTCACTGCAAAGAAGGACCTCCTTTGTCATGGCGCCACAGTTCCAAGGAGTAACTCTCCCAATTTCTGAGAGTATTGGGATTCTCGGCGTCGAAATATCGAGCAAAGTCCAGTTTGGGAGTCATTTGGAGGATAAAGCCAAATTGGCAAGCAAAAAGTTGGGCGTCCTGAACAGAGCCAGGCGGTACTTCACACCGATCCCGCGTCTTGTGCTATACAAAGCACAAGTTCGTCCTCATGTGGAGTACTGCTCGCATCTCTGGGCAGGTGCGCCCAAATATCAGCTAGACCCACTTGACTCCCTGCAAAGACGGGCTGTTCGAATCGTCGGGATCCCAATCTTACGGACAGATTGGAGTCGCTGGAGCAGCGGAGAGACTTTGGGTCACTCTGTGTACTCTACCGACTCTTTCACGGGGAGTACTCCGAGGAACTGTTTGACTTGGTACCACCGTCAACATTCTACCAACGTACCACTCGACATCGTAGCAGGGTTCATCCATTTCACCTGGAAACGTTATGGTCTTCAACTGTACGTTTCCAGCGATCATTTCTCCCACGTACGTGCAAGCTCTAGAATGAACTACCTGCTGCTGTGTTTCCCGAGCGCTATGACATGTCCTTCTTTAAACGAGGTTTAAGAAAAGTATTTCCTTCACGGTAGGCAACGGCCTGGCTGTGCCCCTGGTATTGCAAAGGTCCATGTGCAGCAGTTTCACTTACCATCAGGTGTGCTGCTTGCTCGTTTGCCACCGTTGGCAATAAAAAAAAATAATATAACACATCGTACAAGTATTTAAATGTGAATCATGATATAAGTTACTAAATTAAAAGCAAAATCACTAAAAACGAAAACACTTTTATTTACAAAAACTATGATTTCCTGTAAAACAAGGCATCTGCAAAGTATTTTTTGGACGATAATTTGAATGAATGAATTAAAAATGAGTGAAAATAAAAACATCTGTTTAACGAGCTATCATTCGAATACTAAACGACAGTACATTAGAATAATTCGATTCTCATTTTTGTCAATAATTGCTCGTGCCAAAAGTGACAGACATGTAAACCCAACGAAATCAAAACATACTAATCACAGACAACGCAGTTATTGTTTTGCTTTTGTTCCTATCTTTTACGTTTTTGGATTGTATATCAATATACAAATTACGTTTTCGATAAGTATTGTCAGTCGTTGTGTATGCGTGTGTAAGAGAGGGTACCTAGTTGCGTCCAGTCAATAAAAATGTATAATAGAGCTGTCAATATGTATATAGAGTTGTTATTTTACTTAATTACAAAAAGTCATAATTGTTTTAATAGCTCCTAATAGAGAGATACTCTGGCATCTGTTTAAATCCCTTGGTCGATACGATACATGTGAAGAATGAAAGAGTGTGGATTGTATTCTTACTCCATCACCACAATGACAGCATGAAAATTATATATTGTCTACTTTTTGAGAATACCTTTGAACTACTAGAATAACTTTGAGAGTAGCTTGTTTTGTTAAGTAGGGTCCCCTGAAAAATCTTAATGTCCTACTAATATTATAAACGCGAAAGTTTGTGAATATATGAGTATGTTAGTTGCTCTTTCACGCAAAAACTTTTGATGAAACTTAACAATAATATAGCTTATATATCAGAATAACACGTAGGGTATAATTTATCCCGATATTCCCACGGGAAGGGGAACTATGCGGATAAGACCGCAGGGTACTTCTAGTCTAAAGTTGAGTCAATAATATTTTACTCATCCTTTATGTTGTTAATAAAGACATAAACCATTATGGTGTACCAGTTTGCCACGGGCATTAGGTTCGCCTTTGCACTTGCTCAATTAAGTTAAAAGTAATTGAAGACTTGAAAAAAACCGATTGCTTTTTTGGGCAGGTTATGGGTCTGGTCTGAACGTATACTGTCCGTTCTATACGGAGCGACGAAAGGGCGGTGTACGGCTCTATAACCCACTCCTTTTCGCTATTGGGCAAACCACTGGTATCGAGTCCTTGACGCCCGTGGTCAGTCCGGCGGATTACCCACCACCCCCACGCGGTCAGCCTCTATGCGGATGATTCCCCGGTCCCGTCATCCGTTGCCGTTTACTGTGAAGAAATCTCGTGTTTGATAATAAAACATACTTATTTATGGTAAAGAAGAATCAGTTAATCATAATTGATTGATTACAATATTAATTACATTTCAGATGATACGGTTATACGAAGATTTCTTCACAGCTGTTACTACGAAACAGAAGCTGCAAGGAAAACCGTGGAATTGTTTTTCAGTATAAGAGCTGCTAGCCCTGAATTATTCATATTCAGAGATCCTGATACACCTCAAATGCAGAAGGCGTTCAAGATTGTGTGAGTGAGGAAACTAAAATCATATGTCGTTGCGGTTTCACGCCATCATTTTTGGGCATGAGGGCGTTTTGCGGCTGGGGCCCCCATAAACTCTATTTCCCTATAAAAAGTATATATTTTACTTCTGTTGTTTCATAAAATAGATTCATTGTCATCTCAGCCCATATAAGTCTCACTATTGAGGTTGGTCTTCCGTGTGGTGACGGAGTAAGAATACATCACTCCCTATCTTGCCTGTGGATGTCGTAAAAGACGACTAAGGGATATAATAAGCATATAACATCTATGCAAGAGAAGCAAAACTCGAAATAAAACTATACCAACCTGTCTGACCAGCATGGTATAGTAAATTCAATTTCCCTTCTATTGTGGAGGAGGCTAGAGCCGTATGGGTCGGGCCGAGTGGGCCGTATATGATTTGAAATGATGATTATGGTGATGATTAGGGTTGGGCCTCCTCCATAATAGAAGGGCAATTGCCTGCTATACCACGCTGGTTAAACGTGTTAGCTTAGAGTTTTATGTCAAATTTGCCTCCTCTTGCATAGACTTTATCTTCATGTAATAACTTTTCATCGTGTTTTATGACAATCATCGGTAGAAAGGGGATGGTGAATTGTATTTTTACTCTGTCATCACACGTAATAATTATATATCGAATATATATGTATTATATAATAAATTTGATTCCAATACTCAATGATACCAACATTAGTGACCGTTAATCTAGATTGTTTTCTAAGCATCGTGTCATGGGCATATTGCGAATGTAGGCCAAGCGTACAACTGTGACTAATCTGAGTAATAAATGGCTATTGCCTCTACTTTTTAAGATACTAACCTGTAGTAGGCGTCACTATTAATGGGAAGGCATAATAGTTTAACCAATAAATGTTTTTAGAAAAAACGAAACCCATCTATACATTTACTTAAAAATATGTGTATGTACTTATTGTTACTATTTTCCGATTGGTGACGGAGTAAGAATACAATTCACCATTCCATTTTCATTTTTTGGGCGTGGGTATCGTAAAAGGCGACTAAGGGATATCTTATGCATATAAAAACTATCCAAGAGAAGGAAAACTCGAAATAAAACTCTATACCAAACCGCCCCACCAGCGTGGTCATCATCATCATTTCATAATTTCAGCCTATTGCCGTCCACTGCTGGACGTAGGCCTCCCTCATGTTGCGCCACATTGTGCGGTCCTGTGCCGCCTGCATCCAACGACGCCCAGCAACTTTCACTAGGTCATCGGTCCACCTAGTGGGGGGGCGTCCTACACTGCGTCGTCCTATACGTGGTCGCCACTCGAAAACCTTTCTTCCCCAGTGGTTGTCGGTTTGTCGAGCAATGTGGCCTGCCCATTGCCACTTCAGCGTGCTAATACTTCGTGCTATGTCGGTTACACCCGTTCTTCTGTGGATTTCCGTATTCCGGATTCTATCTCGCAGAGAAATCCCGAGCATAGCCCGCTCCATAGCACGCTGAGCGACTTTGAGCCTTGCTATGAGGCCTACATTTAGGGACCACGTTTCCGTGCCGTAAGTCATCACTGGTAACACACACTGATCGTAGACCTGTGTTTTCAGACACTGAGGTATGTTGGACGAGAACATCCTCTTAACTTTCCCGAACCAGCGTAGTATAGTAGGTAATTCAAATTTCTTTCGTAATATGAAGGATGATCGAGCCTAGTAGTGGGACGTATATGAGCTGTGATGATGATGACTTACATAGCCAGTCTTTATCTAAACACAAAATATATATCAAATACCTTGACTGGGTTTCTGAGGTTTTTTTTTAATTAGACAGATTAAAAATATTTTACAGACACTATAATAGATTTGACCCACAATAATAATAACTAAAGATAATTTTATAAATTAAAACCTTTTAGTAATATAAAGTAAGCCGCCTTCAAAATTAACATTAATTTAGCATCATGTCACCTGAGTTTTCTTGCCGGATCTTTCTCAGTGTGACCGTGTTCCGATCCGGTAGTAGTACACTAGATTATTAGTTAGTTTTTTTTAATATAATTATTATTAATTTTAATGTTTAATTATTACTAACCATAAACAATATAGTTTCATATAGAATCATTTTCTTCTTACACTGGCAATAAATTTTGTATCAAAATGTGGGTCAATATTTAATAACTAATTTCTGTATCGGGTAGATAATTATAAATTTTCTGCAGTAACGATGACTTGTTGGACGTGAGACATCTTAGTCCACCCGTGACCATGAACGCTGTAAAGTGTTCGAAACGTCGGGTAATCAAAAATCAAATACAAACGCGATAAAATCCGTAAAGTAGTTTTATTTAAAAGGCACTATAATTTAATTGCAAGACGAAAGTTCAGTGTGTATCTACTGGTGTTATAGACGTATAACAAAACTCGTCATATATTAAGTTTTTTTTTTTATTTTTTTTTAAGACAACACCCTGCACTAAGGAAATAATCCTTGTATTGCGGGGGAGTTTACAAACATATAATTAACGGACACAAATTACATCCAGACTCAGAACAACAATTTGTGGATCGCACAAAGTGTTGTCCCGCGTGGGATTCGAACCCCCGACACTGGCGCTGTAGGTCGCTATCTTAACCACTACGCCATCTGTGCAGTCAATTAATAAGAGGATGCAGTGTAATATTTAGTTACGCATAAATATAATATTATTTTTATTTTATCTTCCGTGTGGTGACGGAATAAAAATACAAATCACCTCTCCCTTTCTATCCGTTAGTATTGTAAAAGGCGACTAAGGGATATGATATAACTATAACAACACTCCAAGAGAAGGAAAATTCGAAATAAAACCTTATACCAACACGTCTGACCAGCGTGATATAATAGGTCAATTTCCCTACCATTGTGGAGGAGACTCGAGCACAGCAATGGAACATATTATGTGGGTTAAGACGAGTATAGGACGACATTTAGTAGCAATAAATAAAAATGGAGTAGACAGTTAAAACTTATTATTTTGACAATACAAACAGATGTTTGTATTGTCAAAATAATAAGTTTTAACAGATTTTTTTTATTTCTTTCATGCTCACACGGTTATTTGCACGATACCTATGCCTAAAAACCGATTAAAAAAACTTTTGTCTGTCTGTGTGTCTGTTTGTTATGGGAAATTTTCAAAACGTTTGGACCGATTTTATAATATTTTACTACCAGGTAGCTTTTTTTATGTAAGGATTAACTTAAGCTACTTTTCTCCCTAGAGAAACCCTATAAAATTTTATCCGGTCCGGGATTCGAACCAGAGGCGATCTTAGGAGATACTGCAGATTTAAAATTTGCAAAGCAGCTGGAACTGAAGTGAAGCGAGAGGAGGCTAGTTATACATAAAGATAAAATTTGGTTTTCAGAAATTTAGCTCAATATACCCTATCCGGTAACAAGAACGTTTGGATGTGGCAGCTGAACGACCCTGGTTTGGACAATTTCGACTATACACAAGATGTCAGATTGTTCTTTTTGAGTTTAGATGCCTGGTTAATAAACAATGATCACTATAGCGACACTGATATTGTGGTATTGGATGTTAAAGATATTTCTTTGAAGTTCATCACTAAATTCAATGTATCTTTGGCAAAAAAACTGTCAAAATTTCAAGAGGTATTTCATTTTATAAGTTTTTATTAATACAGTAATACCCCGCGACTTACGCGATAGGTTGGTCCGAGTGATAATCGCGTAAATCGAATTCGCGTAAGTCGGGATTAAATTTTGCTTATATTAAATGTACAAAAAAATTTGTTATTTGAAACTAGTTCAAAGAAGACAATAATGTTAAAGAATATGGTCAAAATATTAGATAAAAAATAATTGAAATTTTATGAATAAAAAAGTAAATCTAAGTCCTGAACATTCCAAGAGAAACCGCGTTTTTTGAATTCGCGTAAAACGAGGTAGCGTAAGTCGGGGTATTACTCTACTCATAATTATCTCAGCCTATGTAAGTGCTAGTTTTAGATTCGGGCCTTCTTCTTAATGGGAAGGCATTTGACTTGCTATTCCATGCTTGTTGAATCGGGTTTTATATCGAGAATTCATACTTTTGCATTGATGTTACCTGTATATATGGCTTAGTCGATATTTATGACGCCCACGTGCAAGATAGGGGGTGGTTAATTATATTCTTATTCTGTAATCATTAATAATCCGTGTGGTTACGGTATAAGAATAAAATTCACCATGCCTTATCTTACCCGTGGATATCGTTAAAGACGACTCATGGATATAATACACTACATAATAGATGTTATATCTATCCAAGAGAAGGAAAATTCGAAATAAACTCCTTTACCAACTTGTGTGGCCAGCATGGTATAGTAAGCTCCCAGCTGTGGACGTATATAAGCTGAAATAATGATGATGAACCACTAATGAATACTATGACCACTAAATTAAAATTTTGTAATTAATTGACTGCATTTCTAGCATATCTTTACAGTCCGCTATCAATATATCGTATTCCAATGTTAGACTATTGCCTCCACAAGTGGTTATAATGACCACAACGCTTAGCAAGCAAATTACCGATCGTGGTTAGTGTTATTCATTTGCTAAAAGAAAGTTGCTGTCCATTTTTGCAATCTCTCATATTAATTTATTTTCAAATTGTAAGTGGTGAAATGAACGGCTCCGAAACGGTGTGTGAATAATAACTCCTTATGGTACAACGATTCACGGGCTTGGTACTACCACAGTCCCGATATGATAATCTCAGTCAATGCACGTCCCACAATTGGGCTCAGGCCTCCTCTATTTTGGGAAGAAAATATAGTTACTATACCACGCTGGTCAGACGTGTTGGCATGGGGTTTCACTTTAAGTTTGTTTTTTCTTGCATCGATATTACTTGCATACTTCGTCGTATTACATCGTCTTTTACAACACCCATGGGCAAGAGACCGGGTATTAAATGTGCCTATAAATGTTTGTCGTCATTTACTACATCCTCGAGCAAAGATAAATGTAGTATTTGTAACCGGTATAAAATTAATGCTGCTTTTTTATTTTCAGGAAGCCATGCCAATAAGGTTAAAGGGGGTACACGTAATAAATACACCGCCTTTTATCGATAAATTGTTTAATCTAATGAAGCCGTTTCTAAAGCAACAAATAATAGATATGGTTCGTATTTAGTTTCTATTATTATTATTATCGTTTTATTATTGCAAACGGTGGCAAACGAGCAAACAGTACACCTAATGGTAAGTGTTGCTGCGGCTCATAGACCTTTGCTAGGCCGCTGTCTACCGTGAAGAAAGCGAAGGGAGTGTGAATGCGTGCAATGAGGTTTGGTGATACTAAAGACATCACCAAAACCCACCATACACAAACATCCTCAGAAAGTTGGGCGGCCCGCTCTCTCGCTCACCGAACGAAGTGCAGTAACAAATTGTTACTAATCACACGTCGATTTTTTGCTCAGTGTGGTACTACCCCGGATGGACCGGCCCGCGGCTGTAGACAGACAACTGTCATTGTGATCCTACCACTAATAAATAATTCTTATTTATACTAATAATTAATTCTTAATTCCTACTAATATTGTAAACGCGAAAGTTTGTGAGTATGTGAGGATGTTTGTAGCTCTTTCACGCAAAAACTACGGAATGGATTTTGATTAAACTTCACAGTAATATAGCTTACATATCAGAATAACACATAGGCTTTTTTTTTTATTTGGGACTAATCCCACCACACATGCCCACCATTGTAACTCCTGTAAGCCAGGATCCACAATGGTCTCCATAAATGACACCGAGGATTGACCCTCAGGCAGTCCCAGGATATGATTTTAATTGTCTTGGGACCCGCAACAAATTTAATTAGAAAAGATTAAAAAGGAGGAGTTGGAAAGAGAGATTCCACTTCCCTCTTAGGCAAGGCGGGAGGCAGGAAAACAAAATGACTAGTCAGCCAATAAGTAAAAAGCTGTACAGCTACGATAGCGCAGCAGTACGGCACCACGGATACGGAAGAGCTTAACGGGGCCTATATGTGAGCGTTAAGGTTGATTACTACAGTAGGTATGGCAGAAACGCATGAACGCACGGAAATTTTCTCGAGTTGCTACAAGGTCCGCATAGTATACTACCCCACAGGTGACTTGCAAACTGTTTACCATAAGGTTACGCTCGTTTCGCCAGAGATCGCACTCCCAGAGAATGTGATGTGCTGATTGGTCATACTCGTTGGTACTCGTGGAACATTATCATAATGGTGATGGTACGAGTTTAAAAGAAAATAATTTACTTTTTAAGTTGCCATGGCCAGTTAAAAATTGGGCCACAAAGTGGTCAACCTCCAGCCACACCTTCTCCAGGTGCTCCCGGATGCATGGAAAAATTGATAAAGATGACGACCTTTCGATGATGAATCCCATCTTTCTTGCCATTCAGTTAAAAGCTCTTCATAGACAATGGATTGTGGTGCAAATAATCTAGCAATTTTAACACATAGGCTGTAATTTATCTCGATATTCCCACGGGAAGGGGCAATATGCAGGTAAAACCGCAGGGCACTGCTAGTATACTATAAATGTTACAGTCCAGTATATATGAATCTATTTTATTTTTTCACTAAATTATCAAAACATTTAAGGGGGAAAATGAAATGTAGACATCTGCATGTCTATATACGGAAGCTGTTTGACTCATCGACGCCGAGCTGAAATAATTGAAACTGAAAATATGAAATTTTGATAAAAATTCCTTTATGTGATTATATATAATATGTATATGTAAGATAGCTAAGTATCTTACGAAATTTAACTTTAAAGGAAGTCAAACGTAACTTCAACGTTTGTATGTGTGTGCTGGCCCAATAAAAAAGTTATAAGACTGCAGGCTGCAATTCTGTCACCCCAGACTGATTCAGCGAGGTGTGCAGATCATAGACTACCAAAAAAAAGACGTGATTAATATATATTTAAGAAGATATATAAAGAAATACTTGTAATTCTATTATCGTTTCTATTCGCAGATACACTTCCACACTCCAAATTCGGAAACATTATACAAATATATTAATAAAGAAGATCTCCCAGTAGACTACGGTGGCTTCCAGCCTAGTATGAGCGAATTTATGAACCGTACCATATCAGCTATTGAGGCAAAGAAGTAAGTCGCATTTAATGAGTTATTTTAATACATTGCCAGTTATTATTCGTGTGGTGACGGAGTAAGAATACAATTCACCACCCCTATCTTTCCTGAGGGTGTCGTAAAAGACGACTGAGGGATATAATATGCATATAACATTTATACCAGAGAAGGAAAATTCGAAATAATCCTATAAGAACCCGTCTGACCAGTGTGGCATAGTTTCATTTTTGTTTTGTTTTTCCTCCGTCCAGATGTTTTATATGAAATGTATGAGAGCAAAATAAATGCTTTTCTTTGTTTCTTGGTCATTCTCTCTAAAAAAAGGTAATTTACTATTCTCAAAAGGGTAATGCTTATTGTCAAGAAATTAAATAAGCTAATTAATAATAATTGTAGTGGTTCAATATCCCTCCCAGGAGGCTCGAGGCCCAACAGTGCGACGTATATGAGCTGTGATGATGATGATGTGTTTTTTATTTTTACTAAATTCGAAAAGGGAGGTTCTCAATTCTCTGTATATATATATACTGGTGTCCCTAAATTAAACGTCCAACGGAAAGTGGGTGGTAGATGACTTTATGACAGCTATGAAAAAAATAAAAAAAATCCATGCCTTTTTTTTTTGATATGAGCATATTACTAAAAACTGTGAAAAATCAGATAATGTGGCCAACTTTTGAAATTATTCGCCACTATGGTTACGGTACATTTTTTTACAGGGTGGTGTGTTAAAGTCAAATGATTAACGTTTTCTTCGAAAAAATTAAGGAATAGCCATAACAAATGTATATCTTTTTATGTCATTGTAACATGTCTAGTTTTAATTGTACTTGTGGTGTAGTGCAGTTATCTGTGCTTCCAACAAGAAATATCCAATGCTAAAACTAGCCTATTTGTCGTTATAGTACTTGAAAATATCGTACAAATAGCTGTCATAGAGTCATCTACCACCCACTTTCCGTTGGATGTTTAATTTATGGACTCTCTGTATATAATACGATTCTGTCACATATGATTTTTGCGAAAATTTCTCAAAATGAAAAAAAAAACCCTGACTTTGAAACATTCTTCATTGGTGCTCCGCTCCTGTTATAGCGTAATAATATATGTATAACCCATAGCCTTCCACGATAAATGGACTATCTAACACCGAAAGAATTTTACAAAACGGACCAGTAGTTTCTGAGATTAGCGCGTATAAAGAAACTCTTCAGTTTTATATATTAGTACAGATTAGTATAGATACAAATGTTCTGATGTTTTTTTATTTAAAAACTCGTGTTTCCTATGTAGTCGCATTAAATTTGATCAAAATCTGACTAGTTCTTGAATTATCGTCAATAATGCGTATGCCTTTTATGGAATTGTTTTGACGACGTTATTTTTATAAAATGTAGGTATAATTAAATTTGTTTTATTTTTATTTTCCAGGCACATCATTATGAGCGACAATTTTTGGAAGACAGATAAGAAAGGAAAGAGTTCGACAGAAACCGGCACGTTTCGGACACTAGACATAGACTAAAAATCATTTTATAAAATATAAATTCATATACGATTGAAGTATTCATGATATTAGGTTGAACTGTATAGATATACTAGGGCATCTTTTTACTTTTTATTTTTTTTTTCACTTTGTTGGGTAAACAAACAATATCACAATAAGATTTAGATATAATAGTGTGAATCTATATAATATTAATAATAGCGATACCTACACCGTTTACCACAGATTCAAGAGATGTTTTAACTTTTTAGTGTAAAAAGGTTGTACACACAACTGAATTTGTGGCGTATGGTTATAACATTCTCCACCCGTAGATCTCGGTCAAGTGAAAGTAAAACGGTACATAATATTAAAAAGAGGTGAACTCACGAGTGTTTTTGTATTGCTGTCGGTAGCAAACAAGCATATCCTATGGTAAGTGATACTGCCGCTCTTTGCAATACCATGGCTACAGCTAGACCGCAGCTCTAAATAAAAAAAGAACGTGTGTACAAGTACGCATGGCAAAGTGAAACTTCTTTATATTTTATCCTTTATCTCATTCTCTCGCCGGCTGAATCCTATACATTTACGTGTTTGTGTCTCTATGGACGATCTTTTTCGTTTCATCGAGTTTGAAATCACAACGATTCTAAAGAAGTTTCACTTCAAAAAGTGCTGTTAAACCTCGTTTAAAGCAGGACATGTCATAGCTCTCGAGAAACAACAGCAGGTTGTTCTTTCCACATCCTGCATGTACTTACGTGGGAGAAGTCCACGAAACATGATAATAGCAAATACTTAATATAATTTTTGTATCTCCATTAGAGCTCTAGATTTTTTTTAAATATCGTTTTTTCGATATATCGAAAGAATATATTTATATTTCGATTTTTTTTCTCATGACCACTTTTTAACTTCGTTCATTGCGGGCTTTCTATGATGAGCTTTTTTAGCTAAATTCTAGGAGTAAGTGATAAGTTTACGATGAATTTGTAGAATAAATACTTTACAAGAAAAGATAAAAATAATAATATATTCAAAGAAATATCGACTTACTTTTTAGTATCGAACTATCGATACATCGTCCAAAAAAATATCAGTAATAAGTATCGATAATTTTTAATAACAATATGGATATATGTATCGATATTTTATCAACAGCCCTAATCTCCATTCTGTATCATCTTCATCATCATTTTAGCCCATCTACTATTGAACTCGAGTCTCCTTGATAAAGGGAAGAGAAGCTTATCTTTTTGCATCCCTTAATCGTCCTTCAGGGATGCAAGAAGGACTTGCTGTAAAGGAAGGGACGGTGATGTATGTATTGTATACTTATTCCATCACCACATGGATTAACATCACATTTTTTTTGTATTTTATATAACGATATATTTATTATTTTATAAGTGCAAAAGTAAGTTTGTTTGTTTGTTTGTTGCGCTTTCACGCTTTCAAAAATTTCAAAAATTCTTTCACCAATGAAAAGCTATAATATCAGGGAGTAACATAGGCTATATTTTATCCCGGTATTCCCATATGAATGGGAACTACGCGGGTAAAGTGACTGCACCTGAAGCGAAGCGTGAGCGGGTTGCTAGTACACAATAATATTCTTGTATTTTATCTACGTGTGATGACAGAGTAAGAATATAATTGACCACTCCCTCTCTTGCCCGTGGGTCTCGTAAAAGACTACTAAGGGATATAATTATTAGTATATAATATTTATGCAAGAGAAGGAAAACTGGAAACAAAACCCTATGCCAACATTTCCCCTCCCATAGTGGAGGAGGCTCGAGCCCAACAGTGGGACGTATTTGGGTTGAGATAATGAATCATCCCTTATTTTCTAGTGGTTATGATAAACACATGAATTGACCATTTCAGTTGTTATTTAAATGTAATTACTTTAGGGTTTTATAGTTATAGTATTAAACAGGGATATCTATGGAATTAAATTTATTAAATAGATAACATTTTATATGAATATACAGGTTTTAGGAAGACCTTTGACTGCGTAAAAATATTTTTACATTTTTTCATATTGTTAATAGGTATAATGTTGTCCTAAGTAAAAATACAACAACATTTTAATTGAAAATAATCTTGCATAAAGCATTTCTTCCTATTAGATTTAGGAAAAGTAATTTTTAAAATAATGTAAATTTGAATTATTTGGAATATTTTTTAAAAAATAATTTTCGACACATATGTTAATATATTAACTATACGATTTTAAGATTTAGAAAATATTTACATACAAAATATTTAGCGCTACCTCTGTTGGGCTGTGTTTTTCACTACGTAAAACCTGGAAAGCTTTGGCTTGTAGACAATAAGCAGTTTTGAAATATAAACATATTTAAATAAATATTTGTTTACTCTGTGATGTTCGTTATAGCAACGAAAATAACAAGATATGAGTATTTTAATAAAATATTAATATTTAATCTTATTAGTTGTATGTATAAAATATAATTAGAGTGACATTCCTTATAATAATTACTATCTGAATTGATCTGAAATTAAATATTTACGAATGAAATTGAAAATTATTTTCTATATACCTTGTCTTAACTCTTCGTATCTCTAAATAATAATCTGTAAAGTGCTCACCTAGTCAGCAACACTTGCCCGATTGCGCAGCACAGTAACAAGCCAAATATGAAAGTTTCTTTATATCTCATACGAGTTGAGTTATTACTGTCATATTCCCTATAGAATGGATTATAGGGCTCTCATAAGTAACAAAATCAGATTCAAGAATCGATCCAACAGGAGGAGAAAATACTAAGCCCTGTTTTTGATGTAGAATGAATAAAGAAACTAGTTGCTGGTGCCTATATCACTAATATTTCCTGTGTGGTGACGTAAGATTACAATTCATCACTTCTTTTCTTTCTCGTGGGTGTCGTTAAAGATGACTAAGGGTCTAACATGCAGATAACAATTATGCAAGAGAAAGAGAACTCGTAACAAAACCCTATCATCCCGTTTGACCATTGTTGTATAGTAGGTCGATTCCATGACGGAGAAGGCAGTACAGTAGTGGGAGAGATGAGCTGTGGCCAACTGGCTAGCTAAACTAAGACATGTTGTGTCTGACTAATGTCTGTAATATATTTTAGTATTGAAATTATCGTGAGACTGATCCATATTACAATATCTAAAACGGCAAAACACTCACGTGCTGAGATCGATTACGTAATATATTCTGTCTGTAATATATTCGCCATAATCGATCTGGCTCCTAACGTTAGACAAATAATACTCAAGAAGTTAGTCCTCTGTGTGATGACGGAGTACAATACAATTCACCACACGCTTTCTTGTCCGTGGATGGCGTAAAACACAACTAAGTAGATTAACATCAAGAGAATAAAAACATGAAATCCTATAAACGTCTGACTGGTTAGACGTTTATAGGGTTTATAGTAGGCGTGATATAGTAGGTCAATTTCACTCCCATTTTGGAGGAGACTCGAGCCCAGTACTGCCATGTATATGAGCTGAAATGAAGATGGAAGTAACTAAAATAAAGTCTTTCATGAAACAAAAGTAGGCGTTGGAGTGCTTCATGTGTAAAATTTCTATTAATAAAAACGTTTGTAAAGATTGACTTTAACGAGGCTCATTGTACTAGAGGCTTAGAATAATAACGTATAGAAGGATAGTGTCAATACTTCGAACGTTTGAAATTTGAATCTAAAAATACTAACGGCGCGCAGACGATTACACACGCAAAACACTATACAAATTATGAAGTCATATTTTGTCTTTATTAACATAAATCATCAAAATACTTTTAAAAGTAATGTTAAAAACCTTTTTAAGCTTTTCAAATGTGTTATGACACCATTTGAATGCACAAACCGTCATAGTTACCTATTTATTTTTAAGAGTTGCATACGTACGTGCAGTACAACGACTTGTACGTTACGGAACGGTTCCGGCGTAAACTCCATTAGGCTCCAATTGAAATGCCTCACTTTTTGTGCGTGAACTTACCTTCTATACGTTATTATTCTAAGACTAGAGGACTATACTCGTAGAAGACCTGGTACGTAGAAGAACCGAATAATTAGCACGTCGAAGTTCCAAAGATCGAAGATCGCATCGCTTATCGGACCTACAACCATTGGAAAAAGTAAGTTCTTGAGTCATTTCATTTTCTTGAGTGACGACATTTTAAAAGTGACAGGGTACCGTTGAATACAAGCAGCACGTAATCGCTTTTATTAATATTCTTATGGACTTAGGTTCAACAATGGACATCTAATAACTACCTACCGTAACTAACTGATCTCGGAAAATAATACATACCTACATATACACTCCTTTGCAAAAAAACGGGCGCCTTACAGTCATTGGCTTTTCTGTGGATAATATTAATATTTTTAATAATTAAGACTACGAGTATTTTTATGGTATTTTAATAAAAAAAGACACTAAAGAAATAAAAATTATTAATAAGTATGACATGATAATAAACTCATTTGCAAAAAAAACGGGCGGTTTTGATTTTCATTCATATTTAAAAAGATACAATACCAAAAAGGTTTCAATCGTTTGTACACGTTACTGGCCGGTTTTAAAAATGCTGTGGTATTTAAAAAAGTACGTTCTAAATTCAATTTTTCATTTGATGTTCATTTTTACAGAAAACCCCTTTTTATCCTACATTTTTGGCGCGAAGTTCCAGAAGTTAACATCGACTTTCATAACTTTTATTCAATTTTTATCGATTAATTTCATATCCTTGACTGTCAAAGCTTTATTTAATGCTGTTTGGCTGTATCAAAAATGGTAGATAAAGTGGTAAAAGCTACCAAAATTATCGCGCTGCTTGAAGAGGGTTGCAGCCAATGTTTCGTGGCTAGGAGGCTAAATGTTAGTCGCTCGACAGTCCAAAGGACCTGGCAGCGATATCAGGAGACTGGTTCCGTCGAGAGAAGGCCTGGTTCTGGAAGAAAACCATGTACCCAACCACGGGATGATCGTTTTCTTGTGAGTCGCGCATTGAGAAATCGCAAATCTTCGTATGTGGATCTTAAGAACAACCTCCAAGAAGTAAGAAATGTGCATATTAGTCTATGGACGGTCAGGAGGAGGCTTCTCGCTGCCAATATACGCAGTCACCGCCCGGCCCGCGGCCCCAAATTACTCCGTGAGCACAGAGTTCACAGGCTTAGGTTCGCTAGAAATTGTGAATCATGGACTCAAGACGATTGGAATAGGGTTTTGTTCTCTGATGAAGCCAGGATATCTCTGTTCGGTGAAGATCGACGTCGGCGAGTGCTAAGAAGACAAGGAGAACGCTTTGCAGAGGCATGTTTCGAAGAAATCACACCTTATGGTGGGGGCTCTGTTATGTTTTGGGCAGGAATAAATTCAATGGATCGTACAGAGTTAGTCTTCATTGAAAACGGCTCACTGACTGGGCATCGATACATAACGGAAGTTCTAATTTCTCATGCACAACCCGCATTGGCCGCTCTAGGTGAAGACTCGATTTTTATGGACGACAATGCTCGCGCCCACCGATCCCGCGATGTTAATGCGTATGTGCAAGAGGTCGGCATTCGTCGTTTGGATTGGCCAGCTCGAAGTCCCGACCTCAATCCCATAGAGCATGTCTGGGACGTTCTGAAACGGCGTGTGAGATCAGTACACCCGGCTCCGCAGACCATCAGAGAGCTGAAGAATGTGATTACTGCGGAGTGGGAACGTATTCCGCAAGCAAGTATCCGGGATATACTCGCTAGCATGCCCAGACGAATTCAAGCTGTGATTTTAGCTAGAGGGGGTCACACTCGATACTAAACATTTATCTGCTTTTACTTTATTAAAGAAAAACAAACAAAAAAACTTTTTTATTTTTACTTCATGAGCATATGCACTACTAGCGAATATACACTACTAGCGAGGTTTAGCATTATTTCCCATAAATTGTATCTAAATTTTATGAAATACTGATGAAAACGATTATTTTCTTATTAATTTAGCAAATTGTGTGGATAAAACTACCTATAATTATCAAACAAAGAAATATTAACATTTGAAATGGTTCATTGCTTAGGTGCCCGTTTTTTTTGCAAATGAGTGTATATTTACAGTTCTATCTATATATTTAGACGACAGCTAAGTTTTGAGGAACGGCTAAGGCAATTTACCTATATGATATAATATTTTTTTCTTTCTTTAAAAAAAAAACAACATCCTGCACTAAGGAAATAATCCTTGTGGGGTAAATTTTACAAACATATAATTAACGGACACAAATTACATCCAGACTTGGAGTCTGGACAAGAATTTGTGGATTGCCTGCGTGGGATTTGAACCCTCGGCATTGGCACAGTAGGTCAGTATCTTAACCACTACGCCAGTGCAGTATCAATAATTGATGAATAATTGAAAATGAGTTATTATGAATTTGAATTATTATTATGTCTGGTACTTGGACGACGGCAGGATTGGTGGTGACATTGCTGCAGTGGAGAGGGACGTAGAGTTGCTTTTTCCGACCTTGGGGGAGATTGTCTTGGAGGTAAACACTTCGAAGTGTGAATTGTATCCTTGCAGTCCAGGTGCAGCCGCAGCCTGCAACAGATTCAGTCTTCTTATACCGGGCCTCAAGATAGTTGACCGTAAGTCATTCCAGTTGATGGGTGCTCCTGTTTTTCCCGACGGTGTGCAAGAGTGTCTGCGGTCAAAAACTGAAACTCTGGCGTCACTAGCTGGCTATTTCAGGCACCTACCGGCTCATGTTTCTCTGACTCTTTTGAGAAACTGTTTCGCTATGCCAAAATTGACCTGCATGGTGCGAACGGCTTCTTCATGACAGTTTCCGAACGAGGTAGATCGTTTCGACTGTGCTATTAAACGTCTACTCGAAGAGACTATTAACGTGAGTCTTAATGAGTCGCAATGGTGCCAAGCGAGTTTGCCTATTCGGCACGGTGGTCTGGGTGTCCGGTGGTTGCGGGAAACCGGTCCGGCTGCTTTTTTGGCCTCTTCTTTTGGGTCTGCGGAGCTTGTCACTCAAATACTCTCACCTAACGGTGACGTGATCTGCATACCTTTTCAGTCTGAGGTCTTGAGTAGCTGGTCGGCTCTTTGCCCAGGAGTCAACTGCCAGAGAGGCCGGGATGCCAGCGTGGCTGGGACGAAGGTGCTTCGAAGTACTTATTCTCTGAAATGCGCGGAAACAGCTCGGGGGTTGAGTTGGCGCGTCTCACTGCCGCCTCAGGCCGGAGTCAGGAGCCTGGTTGCATGCCTTACCTTCTCCCAATATGGGCACGCTTCTAGATAATGACTCTCTTAGGGTGGCAGTGGGTTTGCGTTTGGGGTGCGGAGTTTGTGAACCCCATGTTTGCATATGCGGTGCGCATGTTGATGCGTCCGGTCTGCACGGCTTGAGTTGTGTCCGATGTGCGGGACGAAGGCCCCGTCATCACGCTATTAACGTGATAATTCGGCGGGCTTTCGTTTCCGCTATTCCATGCGTTTTAGAGCCCCCGGGTCTTTCTCGTTTGGGCGGCAAACGGCCGGATGGCCTTACACTGATTCCGTGACGGAAGGGTCGGTGTCTCATCTGGGATGCCACATGTGTAAGTATTTTTGCGGCTTGTCATCTCTCCGCCACCCAGCAGTACCCTGGGGGCGGCGCCGAGATGGCCGCAAGAGTGAAACACTTTAAATTCGTTTGCCTGGAGTCGGCGTATGATTTCGTCCCTTTTGCTGTTGAGACGGCTGGACCGTGGGGCTCTAAAGCCAAGACACTGGTGCAGGAGCTTGGGAGGCGCCTGCGGGGGAAGGGGCGGGATCCGCGCTCAGGGTGGTTTATCGTCCAGCAGGTCTCGCTGGCAATCCAGCGCGGTAACGCAGCCAGTTTAATGGGTACTTTTGGGCCGGGGTCCGTATGTGGGGTCATTTAGTTTTTAAGTTTGACTTGTGACTTCCTTGTTATTTAATATTAATTGACTCTGTAAGTTATCTAATGACTAAATGTTAAAATGTATTTAAGTAATTTGTTAGAATAGGTGCGTTGAATTTGTGTTGTAAATATTTCCTTTTAAGAGTAAATTTATCAGATATCAGTAGGTACAATTAATTCATCATCATCATCTTCATCTCAGCCCATATACGTTCCACTGTTGGGCTCGGGCCTCCTCCATAATGGAAGAGTAATTGACCTACTATACCACGCTGGTCAGACGTGTTGGTATAGGGTTTTATTTCGAGTTTTCCTTCTCTTAATTAAATGATATTAATTTTATAATGTCCCGATTAACATTATTATGTTGAATTGCCTTATGTGTTATCCAGAATTCTAATGTGGGTAATTAAAACAGGCATGATCATCTCAGCGTATAATTATATGTCCCAATGTTAAGCTTGAACCTTCTCCATAGTAGGTAGGCAGTTGACCTACTAAATTACGCCGGTCAGAGGAGTGGCTATAGGATTTTATATCGAGTTATACTTCTCTTGTATTGATGTTATATGCATATTTCATCCCTTCGTCATCTTTTACAGACAACTACAGGCAAGATAGGTGGTGAATTGTATTCTTGCTCCGTCACCATTAGGATAAAACAAACAATATAGAAGTATTTACACCATAGAAGTCGTTTTTTGGGCAATTTTAAGTGATTAAATTACATGGTTGAGGGCAGTGATAACTGCTCTAGTAGTTAACTCGTGATCAGGTGCTGCTTGTAGGATCTGGTCCAGCCATATTTTTTTTCTCTTTTCTTTATTTTTTTTTGTTTTGTACTAATATTTGAAAATTTATACATGTATACAATTTCGAAGGGCATCACACTGGAGCTAAAACTATATATTGTACGAAGTATAAAATTATATATATTTAAAAGACTAAAAAAAAGTGACAGTCCGCTGAGTTTCTTGCCGGATCTTCTCAGCTTGTGGCTGCGTTCTGCTCTGGTGCTAGATTATTGTATTGTATTCAAACAATATTTAAACTTGACAATATGCAAGTGCCCTTAAGGGGCTTATGCAGAATAAATGATTTGATTTGAATAAAATATTAGGGGATCTCATAATCGTCTCAGTTCATACTCGTCCCACTGTTGAGCTTGGAGCTTTCTCTACAACAGGAGGGAGATTGATTTGTTATATCACGCTGGTCAGATGTCTTATTCAATGCTCGGTGGTCTAGAGTCCGTTACAGACTTTGAAACCATCCAGACGATTTGACTCAAATATCATCATCCTCTCTACTCTATATGGTGAATAAGAATACAATTAACCATCTTACCTGTGAATGTCGTAAAATACTACTAAGGGATATAATATGCATATAACATTTGTGCAAGAGAAGGAAAACTCGAAACAAAACCCTATACCAACCTGTTTGAGCAGCATGGTATAGTAAGGCGAATTTCCTTCCTATTGTGGAGGGTGCTCGAGCCCAGCAGTGAGATACATACGAACTGAGATGAAGATCACATTTTTGTAAGAGAAGTAAATCTCGAAATAAAGCCCTATACCAATCTCTCTGATCAGAATGGTATAGAAGATTTCTTCTATTATGTAGAAGGCTCAAGCTCTGCAGTGGTAAGTATACAAGTTGAGATTAGATATTAAAACATCTAAAATCATTATAATATTTACTTAATTGTAAATTTTTACAATATTTACGTTTTACCTACTGTGAAATCGAAAAGCCAGTTAATAACGCAAAAAAACGTTCTTCTTTCTTTCTTTCAAACGACTTCTCTTTATCTTTTTACATTTATTTATATTTTCTAGGCATCAGCTACAATAGTTTAATAGTTCGAAAAGCACTAAATAAAAATAAACATTATAATAAGTTGCACATGATTCGTTCTACATCTATACTTTGTTTATACAAAGTAAAAAAAAAACATATCCTACAATAATAAGTTGTTTGTTAAGTTCCTAAGTTGTTTGTTACTCTACTTATACTCCAATATACAAGCAAGCAATCGATCTTTAAAACCGCTTTTTTGTAATATATTTGTTGGTAAACTTAATATTCGCCCGTCTTTCACAATTATTATTGCTTAAGATTGAGAAAGTATATTTTTTGGATTGATCGGTTTGATAGTTGCAATAGTAATATTAACAGTTGATCACTTGGATTTTAATCGCATATGTTGCACGAACGTGGAAGCAAGTTCTCGAGCGTTCACTAAACTTTATTTCGCTGTTAGTCAAAATAGTTTGATCTATGTTTAGTTAGAAGTGAGACTTGGTTTAGTTTACACCACTACGATATTCTTCTGTGTATTTAAAGGTAAGCCTTTTTACGTTTTCAAATGGTTACTTTATATTCAAGATATTATTCGATTCCATTCATAAATAGACATTAAAATAATTATTGACGACAACTTATCTTAACCTAAATTTTTTATAAATAAATTCGAAAATTCACTTTTAAGAAAGTTGGATACCTTTTATCAATATTAATTTCATTTACAATTATTAAAAAACGTTTATTACTAATATCATATTTGTTAGTCATATATATTTAGTAGCCTGTAATAAAGTAATGTCATATTTGCCAGGCTAGTCTCTATCTTATATTTATCTACTTAGTAGCCACCAATAACATCTTATATCCTTGACTTAAATACTTATGTAGTACCCAAAAATTTGCTAAGAAGCTCGTAAGCCTTTTCTTATTTTATTATTTAAATTAAATGTGGTGCGTTAGTTACATCTTATGTACCTACAAAGACGTGTTACAAGTGTCTACTAATCTAAAACCCGTTTTATTTACAGTGGATATTTCCATAGTCCATAATAATATGTAGCTTAACCACAAGTGTAGTCTTATGTGGATTCTCAAGCATACAATATATTTAAAGAACCAAGATATTGAATTATTTTTTTTCATATCTTTTACGTACATAGGTAGAGCACGAAAAGAGATGCTAATTTTAAGGAAATAATTTTTAAAAATCAGGCTCAGAGAAAGTCGATATATTTTTTCATGCCTCGGTATAATTAAGCCACGATTTTGTGCCAATAAGGAATAATGCATTACGAGATGTTTGATACATACTAATATAGACTTCAGCATCATCGTTATTCGTTTGAGCTCATATATGTCCCACTGCTGGGCTCGAGTCTACTATACTGTGGTATTACCTACTTAGACGGGTTGATATGGGTTTTATTTCGAGTTTTCTTTCTCTTGCATAGATATTATATGCATCCTTTAATCGTCTTCACGACATCCACGGGTAATATGTGGACTGGTGAATAATATTCTTACTGTTTCACCACACGGAAAGATATATAATAAAATAGACCTAAATAAATATAATATTTCAACCAATCAACCAACCTTATTTGAAGGTTCTAACGTTGTAAATACATACGACATATGACAATAATATGGTCTAAATGTTATTTCTCAATTCATGTCCTAGTATTGTCAAATATCTTAGAATAATAACTCAGAAGGTAATCCCGCGCACAAAAAGTGAAGCATTTAAATTGGAGCCAGATGGTTCTCTACACCGGACCATTCCGTACAAGGTCACCGCGTACGCAAGGCAACTATTGTATAGTGATGTACGTGTATATGTGTGTAATCGCTTGCACGCATGTAGTATTTTTGGCTTCACGTTTTTGATCGCTTAATTACGGACATTATTATCCTTCTATAAGTTATTATTCTAAGTCAAATATGGTTCTTAACCAACTTTTACGTATTTTTTTCGTGTGGTGACAAAGAAACACTTTAACTCGCTACCTCATTTTTTGCCGGTGGCTGTTGTACAAGACGACTATGGTTTACACAGGTAACATGGAAGAGAGGGAAATTACAAATTCCTATCCCAACACGTCTGATCAGTGTGTAATAGTAAGTCAAATTCCTTCCCATTAAGGCGGAACGCACGAGTCATAAAGTGGAATTTATATATAGGCAGATTGTATCTATGCAAGAGAAGAAAAAACACCAAATAAATCCTTATATCAACAATAATATAATAATAATAATTTATTTTCCTCTGAAACATGGTACAAAAAGATGTTACAAATTTTTTTATTGTTCTACATGTCCTGTCATAGTTATATAACATGCAAAATTACAGTCACTACTGATAATATGAAAATATAAGTCATACTTTGACATAATCACTGATTACATAATTAATAATAATAATAATAACCACGGAGGAACATTATATGGCTCTCAAGTTCTTTTGATATAAAAGAAAAAATGTATCACAAGATGTATAGGAAAGCCAATAAACCGCAGGGCAGCTTGTGGCGTGCTGAATGTGAATGGCGACACTGCGGTCCTGAGTGCCCCAGAGAGTCGGCCAGGGCCTCGTATCCAGCTCGCCTTTAGTGGCTGGCTGGAGTGGAAAACGAAGAGTGCCCGCAGGATTCTCAACTCTGGCTTGCCTTAAACGGCTGATCAGAGAGGGGTCGCCAGAGCTATATGCTCGGGGGTGGAAGTGTCATTTTCAAGGGTATAACTATGGGGTAACCACTGCGATGGTGAAACCGGCGCCGCACCGCTCGACACCCCAAGCCACTTGCACCAATGTTGCCCTCCTGTTGCCCGTATGGCCTGTGTGTCTGTGGCGACCGTTTAGGGGGGCCCATTCAGTGAGTTGGCGAGTCACCGTCTGCCAAAGTTCAAGACGATAAAGGTATTGAAGGCAGACGACAGTTTTTAAATCATTAAGTTAGACCAGTCCATCGAACCTCCAACCCCATAATCATATATTAGATACCATAATCAACAATAGTTTTACACCTACCGTTGGTAGTCCACGTGTGTTATGTGCAGACGTGGAGTGTCATCAGTAGACGTCCCATCCCATTTTAAGATTAAATTTCTCCAAAGGCCTCTGCGTGTTGGATCCATATCCCCATGTAAGCCTTTCAAAGGACCGGGTATCTTTCCTAGGAAGATCCCGTGAACAAGGAGATACATAATAATAAAACTAAGTCAACACATAATAATAAATGTCAAGAAAATAATGTCATAATACACTCATTTGCAAAAAAAACGGGCACCTAAGCAATGAACCATTTCAAATGTTAATATTTCTTTGTTTGATAATTATAGGTAGTTTTATCCACACAATTTGCTAAATTAATAAGAAAATAATCGTTTTCATCAGTATTTCATAAAATTTAGATACAATTTATGGGAAATAATGCTAAACCTCGCTAGTAGTGTATATTCGCTAGTAGTGCATATGCTCATGAAGTAAAAATAAAAAAGTTTTTTTGTTTGTTTTTCTTTAATAAAGTAAAAGCAGATAAATGTTTAGTATCGAGTGTGACCCCCTCTAGTTAAAATCACAGCTTGAATTCGTCTGGGCATGCTAGCGAGTATATCCCGGATACTTGCTTGCGGAATACGTTCCCACTCCGCAGTAATCACATTCTTCAGCTCTCTGATGGTCTGCGGAGCCGGGTGTACTGATCTCACACGCCGTTTCAGAACGTCCCAGACATGCTCTATGGGATTGAGGTCGGGACTTCGAGCTGGCCAATCCAAACGACGAATGCCGACCTCTTGCACATACGCATTAACATCGCGGGATCGGTGGGCGCGAGCATTGTCGTCCATAAAAATCGAGTCTTCACCTAGAGCGGCCAATGCGGGTTGTGCATGAGAAATTAGAACTTCCGTTATGTATCGATGCCCAGTCAGTGAGCCGTTTTCAATGAAGACTAACTCTGTACGATCCATTGAATTTATTCCTGCCCAAAACATAACAGAGCCCCCACCATAAGGTGTGATTTCTTCGAAACATGCCTCTGCAAAGCGTTCTCCTTGTCTTCTTAGCACTCGCCGACGTCGATCTTCACCGAACAGAGATATCCTGGCTTCATCAGAGAACAAAACCCTATTCCAATCGTCTTGAGTCCATGATTCACAATTTCTAGCGAACCTAAGCCTGTGAACTCTGTGCTCACGGAGTAATTTGGGGCCGCGGGCCGGGCGGTGACTGCGTATATTGGCAGCGAGAAGCCTCCTCCTGACCGTCCATAGACTAATATGCACATTTCTTACTTCTTGGAGGTTGTTCTTAAGATCCACATACGAAGATTTGCGATTTCTCAATGCGCGACTCACAAGAAAACGATCATCCCGTGGTTGGGTACATGGTTTTCTTCCAGAACCAGGCCTTCTCTCGACGGAACCAGTCTCCTGATATCGCTGCCAGGTCCTTTGGACTGTCGAGCGACTAACATTTAGCCTCCTAGCCACGAGACATTGGCTGCAACCCTCTTCAAGCAGCGCGATAATTTTGGTAGCTTTTACCACTTTATCTACCATTTTTGATACAGCCAAACAGCATTAAATAAAGCTTTGACAGTCAAGGATATGAAATTAATCGATAAAAATTGAATAAAAGTTATGAAAGTCGATGTTAACTTCTGGAACTTCGCGCCAAAAATGTAGGATAAAAAGGGGTTTTCTGTAAAAATGAACATCAAATGAAAAATTGAATTTAGAACGTACTTTTTTAAATACCACAGCATTTTTAAAACCGGCCAGTAACGTGTACAAACGATTGAAACCTTTTTGGTATTGTATCTTTTTAAATATGAATGAAAATCAAAACCGCCCGTTTTTTTTGCAAATGAGTTTATTAATAATTTATATTTTATATTGAAAAAATTCCTGAATGCTATAAACACGCTTTTCACTTAGCCATTTTGTCAAATTGTATTTAAATTGGTTAGATGTCATATTACGAAACTGGTATGGTATATTATTATATATTTTAGTGCACATTATATAGCAATTATTAGATGTTAATGATAATTTACTGGAAGGTATATGCAGCTTATTAGCATTCTGTGGTCTAGGGGCATAATGCCTCTTTTGTTCAGCAAACAGATTTCTATGCTTTACGACAAATATGCAGGCTTCAAAGATAATATATACTGGGTAGTGTAAGCAAATTAAATTTCTTGAAAAAAGGACGACACGAGTCTCTTTGTTGTAGCCCAAAAATTGCTCTTATACATCTGATCTGATTAGTATAGTATAATACGTCAATTTTCCCTGAGATGACGATGAAGTATGATATGTTAGTATTTTTTTTTTGGACTACTCCCAACAGACATTCTCACCACTGAAACTCTTGTAAGCCAGGATCCACAATGCTCTCCGTATAAGACACCGAGGTTTGACCCTCAGGAAGTCCCGGGAAACGCTTTTAATTGTCTTGGGACTCGCAACAGATTTAATTAGAAAAGAAAAACAGGAGTTGGAAATATTTCACTTCCCTCCTATGCAAAACGGCAGATATGAAGCAAAGTTGGCTAATAAGTCAGTAAAAAAAGAATTTGTATAATACAGCACCACGGATTGAACAGAGCTTAATGGAGCGTTAGGTTTGCTTACAATAGTAGGTATTTTTTTTGGGGGTGGGTTGCGGTCGGCGCGCTCTCCGCACAATAGTAGGTATGGCAAAAGGGCCTGAACGCACGGAAATTTTCTCGAGTTGCTACAAGGTCCGAATAGTATATTACCCCAGACGTGACATGCAGACTGTCTAACATGAGATATATTATTGTATGCAGTAACGGATAATATTTTTTATGAATACAATCCTTATTATTTTTTTTTCAGTTATAAAATGTAGCAAAATATACCTATGGGGTATTTCATAATTCTTAACTCTAGCGTACAGTAGGTACGCAAGTTAAAAGTGGTAATGAGCAATAATCCTTGTACTATGTGTACTTTACAAACATGTAAATTGACGGACAAAATTACATCCAGAATAACAATTTGTGGATCGCACAAAGTGATTGAAAGATTCGAACCCACGACGCTGGCGCGGTAGGGAACCTAACCACTACGCCATCTGTGCATATTAGCGTATAGTTATAGTTATAGTTATCATCAACATTATTACAGCTCATATACGTCCCACTTCTGGAATTGAGTATGTTTATCTTATATTTAGTAAAATAATATAATCTCATTATGCGTATAAGGGCGTCCATAAATTACGTGAGGTGTACTTTTAAATTTTCTGTGCCTCCCTCCCCTCCTGGTGAGATGTCGTGAGATTTTATTCAACCCCCTCCCCCATCCCCCAATCTCACGTGAGATTTTTCAAAATGTGTGATTCAGATTAAATTGAGCTATTTGGTATAAAACAAATATGGTGGTTTGACAGTCAGTAAATGTATAACGTCGAAGTATGAATGAAATTATTTTCTTTCGAACGAATTAGTGAATGATCTTACTCGTATTACGATTACGCTTAAGATTAAATGGACCAAAATAGTATAATTTTATTTTTGTTTCAATCAGAAAAAAAATTGCGTGATATTTGCCGAGACCCCCCCTCTCTCCAACGTAAGATTAGATGAGATTTGATTCGACCCCCTCTCCCCTTTAAACATCTCACGTATTTTATGAACGCCCCCTAAGACTTATACAGTTGACACTGTATTTGACATTAGTGACTGCACTGATGGATCTGTCTGAATATCAGTGCTAGGTAATCGTATTTCCTCAAAAAGAGCTAAGACAGATTCTATATTCTGGCCACACGCATATACACATTATTGGTCTTATATACAAATTTATCGATTGAGGAAAAAGTGAGGTTTCAAAATTAATATATTTTCTTTCTAAATAAAACTTCATGAAAAATCAAATACAAACGCGATAAAATCCATAGTTTTATTTACAATGTGTAATACTCGCATAAATCACAAATTATAATTTTCTTTCATTCATTCTTCCCACAATTGAGGGGAAATTGATCTACTAATCTACTATACGACGCTAGTCAGGCTGATTAGTATAGGGTTTTATTTGCAGTTTTCCTTTTCTTGCATAGTCGTTATATGCACAATGTACCTTAGTCGCCTTTTACGACACCCTCGGGCAAGAGACGAGGTGGTGAATAGTTTTTTTTTTTATTGCAAACGGTGGCAAACGAGCAAACAGTACACCTGATGGTAAGTGTTGCTGCCGCTCATGGACCTTTACAAGGCCGTTGCCTACCACGAAGAAAGCGAAGGGAGTGTGAATGCGTGCATTGAGGCTCGGTGATACCAAGGGCACCACCAAAACCCTCCACACGCAATCACCCTCAGAAAGTTGGGCTTTTTTTTTTTTTGGGTGGGTCGCGGTCGGCGCGCCTCCGCACCACTCCGTCCGGGGCGACAGAGGGGCTTAAGCACGCAACTCCGGCGACCCACCCAAAAACCACGTCGCCTTCGTCGTTGGGTCAACCACTGGAGCAGCGTTAACTTGTCGTCAGTGGTCGGCCCGACGGAATACCCCCTATTGGAGTACCCTCCCATCGACCGACGTCCCCCCCCTCGGGGAGGACGTCGGTCTTTCCTCACGCGGTCGGCCTCTCAGCGGGTGACGGACTAATCCCCGGTCACGTCACCCGCGGCCTCGGAGAAAGTTGGGCTTCCGGCTCTCTAGCTCACCGAACGAAGCGCAGTAACAAATTGCTACTACTCAGATGTCGATTTTAAGCGAGAGCATGGTACTGAGCATGGACCGGCCCGCGGCTGTAGACAGATAACTGTCGACAGTGTGGTCCTACCACTCCTTATTGTATTCTTACTCTGTCACTACATCGAATACTCTGTCACCTCACGAAATAGTAAGCTTATACAATTATTCCTGAAACAATTGTGAACAATTACAGGCCCGTGACCATGAACGCCGTAAAATGTTCGAAACGTCTGGAAATCAAAAATCAAATACAAACGCGATAAAAGCCATAAAATAGTTTTATTTATAACTAGCAACCCGCCCTCGCTTCACTTCGGTTTCAGTCGCTTTACCCGCGGCGTAGTTCCCGTTCCTGTGGGAATACCGGGATAAAATATAGCCTATGTTACTCCCTGATATTATAAATTTCCATTGGTGAAAGAATTTTTGAAATCGGTTCGGTGGTTTAAGCGTGAATGCGTTACAAACAAACAAATAAACAAACAAACATCCTTACTTTCGCATTTATAATATTAGTATGGATGTGTAATATTCGCGAAAACATCAGAAATCTATAAAAACTTTTATTTTTTTAAATTGTAACGTTGATAACTTTTTAATTTACATTGTAAAATCTATTTCCAGATGTCTCAAGTAAGTGTACAGGATATTGAAGCCATTAAAGATTGGGTAGCAAAGCAGCCGTATTTGCATCCTCAGGATTTTGGTAAGTATTGTCAAAATGATAACGTATATTGATCATTGTCCGTGTCGTGACAGAGTAAGAATACAATTCACCATATCTTACCCGTGTATGTCGTAAAAAAACGACTAAGGAATATATTACGCATATAACATTTATACAAGAGAAGGAAAACTTACAAAACCCGATACTAACCTGTCTGACCAGCATGTTATATTAAGGTCAATTTTCCTCCTATTGTGGAGGAGGCTCGAGCCCAAGAGTGGGACGCATATGAGCTGAAATGATGATGATGATGATGACGATATTGATCATCATCATCCTGATCTTTAATGTCAATTATTTGGGGTCGACGCAATATCTCCTCTTCTTCTATCGTATCTTCATCTTTCCGTGTGGTGACGAAATAACAATACAATTCAACACCCCCTCTCTTGCCAGCGGGCGTCGTGTAAAGCGACTAAAGGATCTCTTGTGCCATATAACAACTATGAAAGAGAAGGAAAACTCCAAATAAAACACTATACCAACCCACCTGACTATGGTATAGTAGGTCAATTTCTCTCCCAATGTGGTGGAGGCTCGGGCCCAACAGTGGGACGTGTATGAGCTGAAAAGATTTAAGAATACAATCCTTACTAATATTATAAAGTCGAAAGTAAGTTTGTTTGTTACGCTTTCACGCTTAAACCACCAAACCAATTTCAAAAATTCTTTCACTAATGGAAAGTTATAATATCAGGGATTAACATAGGCTATATTTTATCCCGATATTCCCACGGGAACAGGAATTAAGGGAATGGATAACCAAGACTGCTGCTGTGAAAGTCTTAACACCAACTCACCGAACTGTCTGACATTATGACTACTTAGTGGCATCCCCGCCAAGGAGGTGTAATGACAGCCAGGTTATGTTCTATATCCTATATTAGACGTCCATAGAAGATAAATAGACATGTATCTAATTTAGGTTTAAGAAATATGTTATTTGTCGTCTTCGCATGCTGTATTCGTAGTATGACGCATGTGCAGTCGGGCTTGGTAATTTTTGAAGGTTTTTGAATTCTTGCTTTTTGTTATAAAAATGGCTTTATTTTTAGATAATTTAATTATCATAGTTTAATCATTAACTTGTCATTATTAGACACACAGTTTTCCTACTCGGAACGGCTTGTTTCTGTTTATTTTTCAATCTTCTTGCAGCAGATTACTTCTTGCAGCTAATTCGGGATAGTTTAAGTATCAATTTGTATTTAATCCACCAGTATTCAAACATACTACTGTGATAATATTGTCCAGTAACATTTTTCTCGAAATCCATGACAGATCACTTGAAATTATTTTGTTATTATTTATATCTTTATATATATATATTTCTTTTTATTTATTTTTTATTTTATTTTTTCTTATTTCATAACCTTTGCGCGGTGGGAGAAAATTACATATTGCTTCGACTTTAAGTGATTGGGACAAGAAAAGGGTGAATGCTGGTCATACGTGGCCTTTTTTCGGATAAAAAATGCTTTTTTATTTCATTGTTATTTTTTGTTTAAGGTAGTTAAGAATACATGAGATTTCCTAATTCAAACGATATTCGGGCGTAATTATTAATTACATGAATATTAAAACAATACAACAAGTGCAAATTTTACTTTTTAATATATTCTGAGTTAAATTTGAATCAAGCTGGTGTAAAGAAATGTATTACAGCCTTCAGGGAATGTACTTTAAAAACATCTACATTTAATATCTACCAATTACATAAACGAATAATACTGTAGTTTAAAGTATTTAAAAATTGTTGAATTAGCACAGGACGCTAAATTCTAGCAGTTTTCAGGTAGTCAACTCATTGTATAATTCCGAGAATTATTGCACAAAATGGTGGTAGAATTCTTTTTCGGACTAATCATAGGCGATTCTCGAACCCTCTCTCCCTATTTTCAACTCACGCTTCCTTCAGTAAGTTACTCATAGCTCGGAACTTCACGTATGTTTATTGATATTTATTGTCTCTGTGATGGGAAGGCTCGACAAGCAACACGTGCGTATCGTAAACGATATCCTAATCGGAAACGCTATCCTTATTATCGAATTATCATATAAAAAAATAATTTCTGCATATTGACTCCCCATGAATATGCAGAAATTATTTTTTTATATGAGAGTAGAGGTAAATAAGTTACCATCAACAGCTGCTGATCTGTCTCAAAGTTTGGACGTATACTAGAGAATATTATTGGTTTTTATGGGGTCATTCGAAGCCCTTTAGTGAAAAAGAAATTCTCTCTGAGTACTTATCAAAAAATTTCGTATGCACGAATTATACTAGCAACTCGCTTCGCTTCGGTTCCAGTCGCCTTACCCACGTATTTCCCAATTCCGTGGGAGTATCGGAATAAAATTTAGCCTATGTTACTCCCTGATATTATTAGCTTTCCATTGGTGAAAGAATTTTTGAAATCGGTGCAATAGTTTCGAAGCCTATTCAATACAAACAAATCTTTCCTCTTTATAATATTATATTAGTGTAGAGAACAAATTTAAATGCAACGAATTAATAGTTTGAGGATATCGTTACATACTGCGTTATTATATCGTTACACACTTCTTTGAATAGGCTATGGCATTGCCGCAATCCGCCCAACCCTTTCGGCTTGAGGGAAGAGACATAGTGTATCTCTGTAATCTAAGGAAGTGCATTTGGGCGGGCCAATAGTACCCTTTTAATAATGGTAGAACCACACTGTTGACAATGGTCTGTCTACAGCCGCGGGCCGGTCCATCCGGGGTACCACACTCCCACAGAAAATCAACGTTTGAGTAGTAGCAATTTGTTACTGCGGTTCGTTTGGTGAGCGAGAGAGCCGGAAGCCCCATATATTGAGGGAGTGTGGTGGGTTTTGGTGATGCCTTTAGTATAACCGCACCTCCTTGCACGCATTCACACTCCCTTCACTTTCTTCACGGCAGGTAGCGCCCTAGCGAAAGTCCATGAGCGGCAGTAACACTTACCATCAGGTGTACTGTTTGCTCATTTGTCACCGTTTGCAATAAAAAGTGTCCTGCGCAGATTACCCTTTCAGATACTTACTTCTACCGACGTCAATCAACCTGAAAATATTGTCGGGACGAATTAGGATGGAATCAGGTACAGGTACTTGTGCATATGTCGCAGAGTTATCGAACATGGAGTGTATCAGCATAGAGGAATTCCTGTCTGACACTCCCTGTCGTCTCCCTCCGCGAGACAACTGATTCGCAGAAGGCTGTGGCCGCGTCCCAGTTTCTAATGTAGTCGAGTATCGCCTTAGGACCGGGCCACACGGCGCGGCGCCGCACCGCACTGCATTACTCGGTACCGCACTGGATGGCGGCCACATGAGCAGTGCGGCGTCTCAACGTTCCTACGGCGTGGCGCCGCCGGCGCCGCTGCGGCACCTCAACAGGGTTGGCTTGGCTTAATTAATAATTAGGCATATAGAATCAACGAGCGTGCACTCTTCCATATGCTGTACAAACAATTGAGCGGCGCCGTACTGCTTGCACCCCTCCCCGCCTCGTTTTCTTCGCGCCGTTGTCCGGTGCACCTGCGATACGGCGCCGGAGCAGAACCGGACACGCCGTGTGGAATACCATACATTTTTATATGTAGAAAACCGTTTCACCGTTTAGGCGTCGTGCCGGAGCCGCACCGCGCCGTGTAGCCCGGCCCTTAGCTATGGTCGGTTACGGTTCGAACACCGATTAAAGGCCTCTGGCTGGATTGCTAAACGTGGCCCGTAGAGTCATCGCGATTGTTATGTATGCTAAGGAGATAAATGAAATCACTAACGTCTAGGGGGGCATTGTTTATTGACACAACCCATATACATACTATCACAGACAACCTAAAGTATACAAGAGTTTTATGTGGGGTTAATGCACCATGTGCTCCTTTCCCATCGTACATATTGCAAAAGTTCTTGGTAATAGTTTTATGACTGGCCGTTTGCCTGAGATCAACCCTTCTTGAGAATATAATTGTTGATCAGACTGCACCAGATAAAGTTGGTCCAGGTCTTTTACGCTAGTCACGAGAAATGTAAGGGTTGGTTTGTATTGTTAGTCGCCTCCACACTTCATATACATAACAATCATATAAAGAATTATTACTTTACTTTAATTATTTTCTTAAGTTAATTTTATGTGTCAATTAATTTTTTACAAGGCCAATTTAGGTTCTCAGTTGATAAATATAAACTGGTTTACAGTGTTTCCGTAATGAATAAACTCTGCACAAAAACAAAAATAAACTATAAAAAAGGTTTTATATAAAACTAGCAATCCGCCCTCGCTTCGCTTCAGTTTCAGTCGCTTTACCCGCATAGTTCCTGTTCCCGTGGGAGTACCGGGATAAAATATAGCCTAAGTTACTCCTTATATAGACAGCTACCTTGTAGTAAAATATCAAACGTCGGCCGGGCCTGTACCGCCGCACCACTATTTCCCTTCATTTTAAATTTGTAATATCTTCGGAAATATTCATTTAAATTACATGCCGTATATGGCCATATTGATCTATATTAAATGGAAAATGTATTTAGGGTAATTAATTGGATAAGGATTAATGCTGTATCGCTTAAAATCACTTCATAAATAAGCCATTTTTCCCGTATAATGAAAAGGATAAAAAATGGTTATTGTGGGTTACCCTTAAGTAATAGACATATACCATCGCGGACTTTTTTGTTGACCTTTTTAAGGTGTACAATAATAGAGTAAATTATTTTAATTTATCTCGTGGGATTCAGCCAGGGTTTGCAATGTAAGCGCAAAAAAAGTATTTATTTACGACATCACATTTGAAACCTCTAAATTTATCAGTGTTACTCTATAGTCCATAAAATATAGCTTGATCTCTGTGACAGTTGTCACTAGTGCTGTCACGCTTACGATGAAGTCCGTAGTTTTTTATCGATAAAACTCTTTATTTTTGTAATTGTGATATTCTATTATAATTGAAATACAATCAATGAAAATCTTTTAGAATTTAAATGAAATAAAAACTGTTTTTGACTGTTTTAATTATTCAAAAGGAGTACAATCAAGGTCAACATCACTATTGTTATCATCACTGGAGCGTTCCTGCTAGAACATTTATCACTTTTTGCCATAATAGGGACAGTCATTAGATCAATTGTGACTGTTTTATGAATTAACATGTTTAGTTTATTGACAATAATGCGTACATAGTATTATCATTTACTCTGACACAAAAAGTGTTTTTTTTTATGTTTAATTAATTCAATTCTGTTGTAATTGTAAAAAAAAAGTTGAAAGTTTTATGTAGGTGTTATTTTGGGTTTATTTCTTTTATGAAAAATTTAATAAAGATCGGTTATCGAATTACGTCTATCGATTGTCCCATCTCTTTTTTATTTTCAGTCCAGTATAACCTTATACGTGCGTAAGCGTCATTTTTCTATAAAATGTTTTCTAGGTATTCCAGTACTTACGAGGTACATTTTAGGCATGAATATTAATATTTTTATATTTATAATATATTGCACTTCAGTTGCAATAAAACTGTCACGAAAAGAATGAAAATATATGTGATACAAAATAAAATTGTAACCACGTCGCTCGTTCAAACTAACTTCGTCGGTTTCCTTGACAGCTGTCACAGAGATCAAGCTATATTTTATGGACTATACAATATTATGCATGTATTATACATGTAAACCTTCCTCTTGAATCATTCTATCTATAAAAAAACGCTTCAAAATCCGTTGCGTAGTTTTAAAGATTTAAGCATACATAGGGACGGACAGACAGCGACTTTGTTTTATAATATATAGTGACTAGCTGACCTAACACACGTTGTTCTGTTTAAATAAAAGGAATTCTATTTGAAATCGATAGCAGTGCCACCTACCTGGTCCAATTGTGAGTCTAAACCATTCTTGAATCCTCTTGAACATACACAAAAAATTTCATCAACATCGGTCAAGTCGTTTAGGAGGAGTTCAGTGACATACACACGTATACAAGAAATACACACATATATATATATATATATATATATATATATTAAGATTAATAGCTGTCAACTTTTAATAGCTAGCTTGGAATATTATTCCACAAGAGAAACCAGGAGCATCGATTTTCCTTCAAGTTTGAAATTTTTAAAGTTCTACTAGTCAATTCAGTTCAATCAGTCATTCAATCAGTTTCTAGGAGTGGTAGGACCACACTGTCGACAGTTATCTGTCTACAGCCGCGGGCCGGTCCGTCCGGGGCAGTACCACACTCTCGCAGAAAATCGACGTCTGAGTAGTAGCGATTTCTTACTGCGCTTCGTTCGATGAGCGAGAGAGCCGGAAGCCCAACTTTCTGAGGGTGTTTGCGTGTGGAGGGTTTTGGGTATCCCTTGGTATCACGGAGCCTCAATGCACGCATTCACACTCCCTTCACTTTCTTCGCGGTAGGCAGCGGCCTTGTAGAGGTCCATGAGCGGCAGCAACACTTACCATCAGGTGTACTGTTTGCTCGTTTGCCACCGTTTGCAATAAAAAAAAAAAAAAAAAAATAGTCAAGCATTCATTTAATATCAATATTGAGGATGTTGTGAAAAGATATATGATCATCATTTTGTGGTGGCGGCCATCTTAGACCAATTTTCATCAAACGCAATTAAAATCACACGTAGTCAGCTTCAACTTTTAAACAAAAAAAAATTAAAATCTGTTCATCAGTTCTGGAGTTACGATATCATACACATGGATGTCCATATACAAATGCCCCGTCGTTTTTCGGTCGGAGTTAAAAAATGATCTTATGTAATATAATCTTTTATTTATAGATGAATTGACAATAAAGAAGTTTATCTTCGCTTGTCACAATAGTTTGGAGAGAACTAAGAAATGCATTGAAGAATTTAGCACCCGTCGGGCTAATTTGCCGGAGCTTTTTACTAACAGAGATCCAACATCAAAGAAAATGCTTGACATGCTTTCGGCTACGTAAGTCTAATAATTTCAGCTTTGTTTTAATTCAATTATTTTCTTGCCAGTGCCACTCTAGCATAAATATACAGCTCTTCGTTAATTTCAAATTTCATCTTATAGTTTGTTATTTAATCTCAACTATAGGTGTTTTAAAATGTAATTAGAGATATAGGCAACATACCCCATGGTGAAATTCAAAACTGTAGTCAAAGATATAATCTAATAACAATAATCAAATAATAATAATTCAATTATATTAAGTAAATTAATAATTAATTTTAATAATAATTTTAATAATAACAATAATTCAAAAATAATTCTAGTAAATTAATAATTAATTCTCATAATCAAATAATAATAATTCTATTAAATTAAGTAAATTAATAATAAATTTTAATAATAATAAAAATTCTAAAATAATTCTAGTAAATCTTAAAAATAACCATAATTAAAATTTTAATAATAACAAAAATCGCATAATAATAATTCTAGTAAATATATGTAATAATTTTATTCTAGTAAATATATGTAAAAGTATGTATCATAAAATTAGGAAAATTCATAAAAATGTTCCTCTCTCCTACTGTTGCCGTGCCCTACAGGGTCCA
The DNA here is from genome assembly GCA_032191425.1 of Lymantria dispar. Taxonomy (NCBI): domain Eukaryota; kingdom Metazoa; phylum Arthropoda; class Insecta; order Lepidoptera; family Erebidae; genus Lymantria; species Lymantria dispar. Next base: position 19,066,064 of record CM063452.1, on the reverse strand, counting down.
TAATTGTTGCATGTTTTGTTGTTAAGATCTTTTATACATTATGGAGTGCAATAAAGTTTGAAATTGAAATATATCTTTAACCACAGTTTCCAATTTTACCGATATTTTTTACATTTTATTTTTACGTAAATATGCCCGTTATTAGCAATTACTATCTATCTTTTATTCACGAAGAAGTGTATATCACATTGTAAACATAGATCAGCTGGAGGAATGGAATTTCCTTTGTCATAATAAGATAACGATTTACGTTAAAGTGTCCATAAATTTAGAAATTCTGTAGTGCACCCCAGGAGTACCAAGTTCCTCAGCTTTAGGTGCCTTAGATAGTAATAAGTTGATTTCCCCAATACAATCATCCCATATACGACTCGCTATTGGGTTTGTGATACCTTCAATATGGGAATTATATTGATTTACTACACCGCGCTGATGAGATGTGTTGGTGGACTTGGACTTGTCGAATTCTCCTTGTCTTAAAATGGATGTTATCTGCATATATGCCCCTTAGTTGTCTTTTATAACCTACCAAGTGCAAGACACGGACTGGTGAATTATATTTTCGCTCTGTCAATACGAAAAATATACAATTATACAATAACACTATCATGAAATGGAAGTTCTAGAGAATTAAGCTATGAAAATGGTATTCAGTCTTGTTTTGGAAACAACCAAATAATGTCGAACAGAAGCATTGAAATGGAAATAATTTTCACTCACAGCTCATAACATTATTGACAATGATGCAATATTTTTTATAAGATTAAATGAAGTGTGTACAATAGAAACTCTTGTGTTTCGACGAGGAAAAGTGTTTGAGGCAATGAAATTATGAATTATGCATATATACATCTAAAAGTTGACTAACTAGCGGCCATAGAGACCATAGCGGCCGTAAGGGCCACCAGTTAGTCAACTCAAGGTTACTTTTCACGAGATTGAAATCACCAATCAATCTCTTACCATTTTACCATGCCTTTCCGCTGAAACCAAATCGAAATGTCGCTCATTCAACATTTGGTTTACCGAGCCAGATGTGAGTGCAGTTATGTATATTTTTAATTTTTCTTTATTCTCTCTGATAACAGGTCTGCTACAACATACTTTGCCGGAGACGACGAGGTTTTGATTCATCGCGTAAACGAAGTTGTTAGCAATTTCGATATGACTGATTGCTTAAAAGCATTCGCTATACAAGCTGATAATTGGATACTTCTGGAGCGTGATATTCAACCAAATGGCCAGATAGTTGTATTGGACATAGAGTTATACACTATTGCACTTGTAGCCAGAGTGAATATTTTTTTCATCCAAAAGTTTTTTATTTATCTACTTGTAAGTTATTTTTGTTTCACTCTGAACTTATCTTAATAATTATACGAAACAGCGTGTTTTCTATTCTACACCTTATACATTATCAGTTTACTTAAATGTTTCTTAGCTAAAGTTGAAAGTGTTAGATCCTCTTGCTTGATATCCGCCACTTCATTATACGAGCCCGTCAGATTTATCAGTGCTATAATATTGTATCTACTACATCGTAAGCTGAGATGGGCACCATATTACTCGCGCATTTTTTGTTCATGCATTTTAGATAATGCTTTTTCTGTGATATTAATTAATGTTTACAAAATAAAATATACTTCGTTATTTCTTTCTTTCTTCTTGTTAAAATCAAACTGCATGTTATTAATCTCTTATATTAAAATAATGATCATATTTTTTGGATTCTCAGTGCTTGTCATGATTTTTTTAATTAATGGATATAAAATTCTGACGACTTCAAGCTAATAACACTATAACACTCTTTATTCCGGTTTCAAAAGAAATGTACCTCAAAATTATAACAAGTAATACCATTTCTCACCAATACCGCCAGTTATCCATATTAAATAGAAGCTAATCGTTGTTAATGAGATACTAATATTGCAGGAAAGTATGCCGCTACGCCTAGCACAGGTACACGTAGTAAATTGTCCGTCCTTTTACGAATATCTGTATAGTATTGTGAAACCAGCATTACCGGAGTACATTCGTAAAATGGTGAGTATAAATTATAATAGCTCCTCCTTTTTTTTTTTTGCTTTTAGCAGGTTTTTTGAAGTGAAACTTCTTTAAAATCGTTGTGCTTTCAAACTCGATGAAACGAAAAATCGAGTCCATAGAGACACAAACACATAAATGTATGAGATAAAGGAGGAAGGATAAAGGAGCTTCACTTCTGAGTGTACAAAGTACGCATAGTACTTTGTACACTTTTTTTGTATTCTTTCTCGCTTTTCTTATCAAATTTTACGATCTTACATTAACTCGCCTCGCCATAACAATCTGACTAGCGTGCCGGTAAATACTTCCTAAGATTATATATGTACAAAGACAAACAAATTAATACAATGGGGATAGTGTGTCGTTATCATAATCATCCTGCTCTTGTCCTTATTATTTCGAGTCGCCGTAATATGTCTTCTTCTTCAGTACATATTGCAAAAGTAATAGTTTTATGGCCGTCTGCCTGGGACTCTCTGTGGGAAAGTAAATGTTAACCATACAGCTTTGGATGGAATTTTATTCTTTTACGACACCCACTACCCACTAGCAATGTAATGGCTTTATGTACCTTTCCGTGTGGTTTATACGATTTGCCACCGTTTCCTTTCCCGCTATATAAAGCTAGCGCTATAGTAAGGTAAAATATAACGATGAAGCAAGAGCAACAAAACTAATTTCTTGCCTGTCTGTTTAGGCTTTACTAAGAAAATGGACTAAGACACCATTATAGTAGGTCAGTTTTCTCCCATTTTGGATTAGGCAGGTGCCAAATGTTGAAATGTATTTGAGCTAAAGAAAAATAATCTGTCTTTAGAATTATGTGAATTGTAATTGTATTCATTGAGTCTTTTTTGGGCATATATGTAACCAATTAATAATACAACTTATAATATCTTCTATAAATATATCTTTATATATATATTTCTTGTGTACGTGTGTAGGTATGTCACTGAACTCCTACTAAACGGCTGCCTGATGTTGATGAAATCTTTTGTGTGTATTCAAGGGGATTCGAGAATGGTTTAGATTTACAATTGGACCCAGTAAGTGGCGCTGCTGTCAATTTCCAGGCGAATTCCTTTTATTTTATTTGAACAGAACAACGTCTGTTGGGTCAGCTAGTGTATATATATCTCGAAGATGCTCGGCAGCGACAGCTGTTGGTCGTCGATGGCCTCCTTCTGTGAGGCTGTCATTACAAGGAAGGAGGCCGCGGAGCGGGCACGCGAGCCACTTGCGTCCGCAGACTCGCTCCGCCGGCGGCGACCAGGGAGGAGGAGACGCCGTTATGCGCTCCTCCTCCCACCGCCCTGAATGATGACAGGACGTGGCCAGACGGCCAAGCGTTGGGGTGTCGGGGATAGAATGTCATCAGACGATCTCTCCGGCACCTCGTAAAAGCGCGGAAGGGGCCGCAGTGGTTTTAGTGGGTATTTCGGTCACTTCTGTAGCCGGCGAGTCCCACACACACTCCCCTGTCTGTAACCGGCGGGGGATAGTGCGTAAATGCATTTCCACAGCGAGAAAAAAAAAAAAAAAAAGCTAGTGTATATATGCGCGAGGAAAGACCGACATCCTCCCCGAGGGGGGACGTCGGTCGATAGGAGGGTACCCCAAATAGGGGGTATTCCGTCGAGCCGACCACTGATGACAGGTAACCCTGCTCCGGTGGTCGACTCAACGACGAAGGCGACGTGGTGTTCGGGTGGGTTATGGGTGTGCGTGCTTACGCCCCTCTGTCGTCCCGGACGGAGTGGTGCGAGGAGTGCGCCGACCTCAGCCCACCCCAAAAAAAGAAAAGTTAGTGTATATATATAATTCTAGCCAAATTGTAATCCTTTTAAAATTGGCACTGTAAGTTAAAGAAGACTTGAAATAAGAGTATATAAAGCAGTGCGACCAGTGTAATAGTAGGTTCAATTCCAAGCCACAAATAAATAAAACTTCTCCCACCATCAGGTGCAAATCACAATTAATGAAGTTCACACTCGATGGTAGAAAAGAATTTATTAATTTATAGTAAATGAAAACAGAAAATATAATTAAAAGACAATTTTCTAGATTCATTTCCATCCAGACCACACGGGCTTACACAAGTTTGTAGACAAGAAATATCTACCAATCGAATACGGCGGTGAGTGCCAACGTATGAGCGAACAGCAAGCGATGTGGATCACTGACCTCAGTGAAAAAAGGTAATTTCAAGTGTACATTAACTTTTACAAAACTGCATATGGTGCATTATATCAGACTAGACCTCCATATGGTGACGGAGTAAGACTACAATTCACCACCTGACACCTCTTGCTCGTGGGTGTCATAAAAGACGTCTAAGAGATATGATGTGCAGATAATATCTATGCAAGAGAAGGAAATCTCGACGTCACACCCTATGGCAATACGTCTGACCAGCGCGGTATAGGAGGTGAATTTCTCTCCTATTGTGGAGGAGGCCGAGCCCAATAGCGGGACTTATGTGGGCTGAGATGATGATGATATTAGACTAGACTAATCCGCCTCTAGACCGTTATCATTTTACACAGTTCCAAGTACAACCCAAGTTATTTCTTCGCTATTTTGCTCTTTTATGACCTATTTAGCTCTCACTTTTATATTATACTCACATATACACTACTAGCAACCCGCCCTCGCTTCGCTTCGGTTTCAGACACCTTGCCCGTGTAGTTCCCATTCCAGTGGGCATACCGGGATAAAGAATAGCCTGTGTTACTCTCTAATATTATAGCTTTACAATAGTGAAAGAATTTTTGAAATCGGTTCGGTGGTTTAAGCGTGAAAGCGTAATAAACAAACGAACTTACTTTCGCATTTATATTAGTAAGGTCCCTTACTCGCATACCTAAATCCATGAGAATAAGTTATTGGTATTAAACGCGAGATTAGTCTAAATTCAACGGCCACACACGTGTTCAATGCGCTTTTTTTTTTGGGGTGGGCTGCGGTCGGCGCACTCCTCGCACCACTCCGTCCGGGGCGACAGAGGGGCGTAAGCACGCACACCCGCAACCCACCCGAGCACCACGACGCCTTCGTCGTTGGGCCGACCACCGGAGCAAGGTTATTTGTCATCAGTGGTCGGCCCGACGGAATACCCCTTAGTGGGGTACCCTCCTATCAACCGACGTCCCCCTCTCGGGGAGGACGTTGGTCTTTCCTCACGTGGTCGGCCTCTCGGCGGGTGACGGACTAACTCCCCGGTCACGTGACCTGCGGCCTCGGCTAGGGCGGCATGACGCGCAGGTAGTCGCGCCTGCACCGCCCCAGTTGCTGGCGGCGGGTCGCTTCGTCGAGGCTGGGCTCCTAGTGCACGCGACCCGCGGCCTCCTTCTGCGAGATCACTGCCTCGCAGAAGGCTGCGACCGCGTCCCAGTTCCTGGCGCTATCGAGCACCGCCCTAGTGATGGTCGACAGCGTCAGGTCGGCACCAATGATTGCGACGAGTTCACGACGCTGCTCTGCCCAGGCGGCAGAAGCCTCGAGCGTATGCTGCGCCGTGTCCTCGCCGCAATCGCAGTGGTGGCAGGACGGTGTACTCTCCCTCCTAGCGACCGTGTACAGGTACTTGCCGAAGCATCCATGCTCCGTCAAGACCTGCACCAGTCGGGAGGAAAGCACTCCTTGCCGCCGTTTTAGCCACTGCAACAGCACCGGCCGGAAGACCCCCCAGTCCAGACACCGCATGAGGCCTCTCCAGCCGGACTGACACTTCGATAAATGAAAGAAAGATTAGTGCTATAAAAAGATAATGTGAACTGTATTCTGGAATTGCGAAGGGATTGTTATTTGTTAAGACGTGCATTGGCAACATTAATTGGCAACGGTATTGACGGCAGGCACTTAGCAAATAATCAGTAAATTGAAAATTTTGAATAACCCATGAAAAAAACGCATTCTTATCCTAAAAGCATGTTATTAACTAATAAATGTTAACACAAACTCAGAATATATAAATAAATTCGGTGCGTAAAGATTAATGTTGTTTTATTTTCAGGAAAATATTTCTAAATGACAACCTTTGGAAGGCTGACCTTAGTAAGAAAGAAAACAGTAAAACTGCAGATAATACTATGAGTGGATCATTTAGGACTCTCGCTATCGACTGAATTATATGTCTCCTCAAGAAAACTTATAAAATATACACAAGTTTTATATTATAAACATTACATATGATTCTGAATTATCACATCGAATTAAGTTATATAAAGATATAAAAATTTAAAGTTGTTAGACTTATTAACTTTGGGGTTGGCTGGTATAGCTTATATTTCCTATTTCTTATATTTTAGGGTAAGTCAAGCAACTTAAAAATATCAGTAAAAAAATGAAGTCCCTTGTAGACTTTGAAATCAGCCAAGTAGAGATGGCACGATCTATTTCAAAGAATTCTATTTTCATTATTTTTAATGTGTATAGAACAGGGTCTGGGTCAGCTAGTGATACATACATTTTGTAAAATTATTTTCGCAGCAAAATATTTTGAAGAAAATTTGTGAATATCATTTAGAAGAATAGGTAGAATATTATTATAATAAAAACCTCTACATTGACTACACCATTTGTTAATTGTTTTATTTAGCATATTGTATTTAGCTAGCAATTATTCTTACACATAATATTTTATGTAATAAATACCTACCTAATCTAGTTTTAAGATATATTGTTTGATCTTTCTTTTATTTAAACTACACATATGTCCCACTATTTGGCCGAAGCATTGTATTAAATGTAAGTGGTAGAAGACCATTCCCAGTGGCATTTTCGTGGGGAGGCCTAAGTACGGCAGTAGACGCCTATGGCCTAATGGATGGATGGATGGATAGATATAGATTACCTACTTCACAACTTCGCAGTTTTAAGCCTCCTCATCCGATCTCTCCGGGGTGATGGAAGGCTGCGTGCGACCCCATAACGTACCGCGCCGATTCCTTGATATCCATGGTCAGTATATATATACATATACATATATATATATATATTTTTTTTCCAAATATAATACAAAAATTAATTGCGTGTTGTGATTCTACAAGCGATCCAGGTGCGCCAAGCGATCAGGTCCAGCGTTAGGTCGCGTTAAATATTGTAGCAGCTATAACTGCGGATTATGCTAAATGTAATTTTGTCAATACTCGTTATCTTCACATCTATTCGGGGATAAGGGTCACGCTGTTATCCTATAAAATATAAAAGGATCTATAAAAAAAAATGCAAAAGCCTCTAATTTTTTTGTAATATGGCATGGCATATTCACATTTAATTTATAAAATAAAAATGTTTAATGTCAATATTATTCCATCAAAATAATCGGAACATTAATTTATCGTACATGATTAAAGTCATACACTTAAGAATTTTTATTTAGCATTTGCTCAATTCAATTCTATTCGCTCTGAGATTTATGCCCGTTTAAATAACACCTCAATTTTCATTCATATATATATATATATATATATATATATATATATATATATATATATATATATATATATATATATATATATATATATATATATATATATATATGAATTTGCCGGCAGTTTGCCTTAAACGTTACTTAAAATTTCGATAATCTTATGAAAATGAGCATTAATCTTATATAACTTAAGGCGGTGTCGGCTTCGAAACAACATTCGAAATAACATTTGTAAATATTAATTATATAAATTTATAGAAGTTATACTTTTTTGGCGCGTTAGGGAAAAATGATGACAGTTATATTTTATGATGCGCGCACACCGTCATGAAAAAACAACACTCTTAAGTTAGCTAGTGAACATTTTTTTACGATGCGCACGTACCACATCATCGCAATAGACTAGTCAACTAGATAATGCGTTACAATAAAACTTTCAATATATTCAATACTTTTGTTTCCATTATCAATGTCGTTTTTCTATATACGTAGGATAACGCGAAGGATAATTTTTTTAGAAAGATTTTTATCTGGTTACGCCTAAGAAGTATAACTTCTTACGTGCGTACACACAAATTTTTTATATGTAGATAACTATTGTAGATCTGTAGGCAAACATATCTGGATGATACATGGAACAAATGGAATTACAATTCAACTACTATCACAATTTATTCGTTATACCTTTATACCATATATATAAATAACTATCAAAAATACATAAAACCAAGCTAATTTAAATATACCAGTAAAATAAAGACATATTATTAATTTAGTAAACTAAATTAAGGTGATTTAAAAATAATACATATATCTCTAATCTAGAGCGAGTGATCGGAACGAGCCGGGCAATTCACGAATATTGTCAACTCGTGCGTCGTGGCTGTCTGTTGGCCTCATAGCTTCCTCAACTGCCCATCTTTTATCATTCGCCAGGAACCAATCCCTGAAATTATTTATTAAGATTATTTTAATTGTGCTCAACTATACATCCTGAACCCTGGAACTATATTCTTGTTGATGGAGTAAGAATTCCATTCCTACTTTCTTGCTGGTGAGTGTCGCAAAAGACGACAAAGCGATATAATATGAATATAACACCTAGGCAAGAAAATTAAAACTCGATTAAAAACCCTATACAACCCCTCTGACCTGTGTGGTATGGAAGGCAATTTCCCTCTCACAGTGGAGGAGGCCCGAACCCAACAATGGGACGTATATGCTTTACTATTGTCACGTAGAGACACGCGTCTTTCCGGTAGTTTTTAACGAATCAATTTTGTATATAAATAATTTTTTCTATATAATAGGCGGTTAATTATTATTATTTTTCTTTTTTCTTCATGTGTTTAATTTTTTGTTTTTATATATGTTTTAAAACGTTTATGATGTTGACTCGCACAGTTGGCATCCGTGACGTCATTAAAGCGCCTCCACGGAAGATCGGCGCGCGGGCCCATAACCGACACGTACCCACGTCACCTCGTTGTTGGGCCGACCACCGGAGCAGATGTGACTTGTCGTCAGTGGTCGGCCTGACGGAGTACTCTTTCGGGTAACCTCACCTCTCGACGTCCTGGGACGTCGGTCGCCGTCGCGCGGTTAGCCTCCCTGCGGGTGACGGACAATTCCCCGGTCCGATCACCCGCGGCCTCGGCTAGGGCGGCATTAGGCGCAGATACTCGCGCCAGCGCCGCCCGAGTCGCCGGCGGCGGGACGTGTCGCCGAATAGGAGCTCTAGTCGCACACGATCCGCCGCCTCCTTCCGTAAGATTACGGCCTCACAGAAGGCGGCGACCGCGTCCCAGTTCCTGACGCTAACGAGCATCTCCCTGGCGATGGTCGGCAGCGCCAGGTCGGCACCGATAATCGCGACGAGTTCACGGCGTTCCCCCTCCCATGCAGCACACTCCTCGAGCGTGTGCTGCGCCGTGTCCTCATCGCAACAGCAGTGGTGGCAGGACGGTGTGCTCTCCCTCCTGAGAATCTTGTGCAGGTACTTCCCAAGCAGCAGTGGTGGCAGGACGGTGTGCTCTCCCTCCTGACAATCTTGTGCAGGTACTTCCCAAATCAATGGGACGTATATGAGCCGAAGTGATGGAATCAACTTATTACCTTTTCGCTTCCATTTTCTTAATCCAATTGCGTTTAATAGATTCGACGGATCCTGCCTTCCCACCGTATTCCGTGGGTAATATCTCTTGTGAGATATCTGTATATAATGATTCAGAGTTTGGCTCATGGAATTTTATCTGTGAAAAATAATCCTTATTAAGACGAGAATATAATTATTGTTGTCCAAGAGCCCACACTTACTAGCACACTTTATTTTATGAAGCATGAACTGTGGGCTTCAAATAGTGTACATGTTAATACCGAAAACTTGAAAAAGAGAAAGAGATTAACATGTCTTAAATTCATCATTGTTGATATTTAATCATATTAATTAAGAGACTCATCTTAAATATATATTTATTCATCCAAACAAATCGTATAGTCTAAACGTTCACCCAGCACGAAGAATTATCATTCATATTCAACTTGATATTCTTGTGAAACTTGATATTCCGTGTGGTGACGGAGTAAGAATACAATTCACCACCCCCTATCTTACCCGTGGGTGATCGTACGAGACGACTATGGGATATAAAACGCATATAACATCTATGCGAGAGAAGGAAAACTCGAAATAAAACCCTATACCAACACGTCTGACCATCGTGGTATAGTAGGTCAATTACCCTTCCGTTATGGAGGAGGCCCGAGCCCAACAGTGGGACGTATATGGGCTGAAATGATGATGATGATGATGATTCAACTTGATATATACTAGAGAGAGAGATATTAATTTTTTTGATTGAAGTAGCACATAATTTTACTCTTTATATATATATAATTCTTCTGTCCATGTGTATATGACTAACCCACGGGAACGTGATACTTTCTTTTATATAGACTAGCTGACCCAGCGAACTTCATAACGCCATAATTTTTTTCGTAAATATATTTTCTGAATTTTCGAATATAGTCTCTAATGGAAGAACCATTACAGCTTTGTCGGGAAAGATTCGATAGGTTTGGTCCTATGTCAGTCTCCTGGTTCTAAGCTACCTCCCCACCAATTTTCAGCCTAATCGGTACAGCTGTTCTTAAGTTTAAAGTTATATATAACTTCACTTACCAGTTTAGCGACTTCAGTCTTCAAGAACGGTTTACAAATTGCGTATAACTTGCCAATATACGAAGGAACGTTGATGACATGCACCTGCTTTAGCCGGATTGGCATAGCCTCCTAAAGATTACATACAATACGTTATAGTATCGTCTTCATTTATTGTTTCTTTTCCATGTGGCGATACGAGTCACTACGAATACGACCAACCCTTATATTGGTCGTAAGAGTCGTAATAGACGACTAGGAGCTTTTACTTATCTGGGTCAACTTCATTCTATGTCGGTGATTAACGATAAACTAAATAAAATTGTATTTTTAATCATCAACCGGTGTGGTGACGGAGCATACAATTAACCACTCTCTATCCTGCCTATGGATGTCGTAAAAGACGAATTAGGGATAAAATTTACTGTAAAGGCTACTTTACTATGGAATGCATTGCCCGTAACAATTAGACAAAGCCAAACTTTAGCTGCTTTTAAAAAAAAGTTGACCGATCACTACTTGTCGCTGTAATATTTATTTATTGTTTCTTTTAAGTACCTATTATGCAAGTCCCTAATATATATATAGATGTGTACGTATATGTGTGTGAATGTCTGCATATGTAGGTATTAGGTGTATATCTATGTGTGTAATGTGTATATGTATATATATTTATGTCTCTTATTATGTACTATTTATTGTTTTATATTGTTTTTATTTTACAAGTTATACAATTTATTATATAGTCGTTATCTATGACTTATAAATATTATTTACACTGATCTCCATTACTACCAGCAGTAAACTACCTACCATCTCTCTGTTCTACCATTTCCATCCCAAGGTTGCCTGGAAGAGATCGCTTATAGCGATAAGGCCGCCCTTTGTACATTCTGTGTTATGTTAGTATTTAAGTTTTTGTATTTTGTTTTGTAATCGGTGTACAAATAAAGAGTTATCTATCTATCTATCTATCTATAATATGCATATAACATCTATGCAAGAAACCTTATATCAACCTGTCTGACCAGCATGGTATGGTAAGGTCAATTTTATTGTGGAGGAGGCTCGAGCCCAACAGTGGGACGTATGTAAGCTGAAATGATAATGATGATGAGATGAGAAAATGTGTTTGATTGTATTATTATTGCGTCACCATACGCCATTAATGAATTAATTTAGATGCTTACAAGATTATTTAATTAAAAAAGTTCATATATAAAATTTGTAATATTTCACGTTTTATGATATATTGCTATATTTCTTATTGCACTTTAATAAGAAAATATTAATTTATTAACAAAAGTTACTAAATATTAATGGGATTATAGGCAACCTTGATTTTTCGATTTGCAATTTAAGTTGTGCAAGTTAATAATTTAGAAATATTAGACAACACGTCATGTGGTAATTCTTTCTGTGTAGATGATGAATGTGAATAGATTGGGAATGAGGCACTTTAGTAGTTTTTATTTTTATTTACGGATTATTTGCCATAAGTATTAAATTAAAATATAAATTAGGATTAAAGTTGAAATTCTACCTAATTGCCTTTCTGGCAAGAAGTTACCACCAGCCATTTGTTCTATGGGATATGTATATCCTTTAAGAACTGTCTTATGGCATATAGTCCGCCATATGCAGATTAGATGTGACTATTTGTCTCCACAATCATTTCATTTCATATATTGGACAGAGTCTGAAAGTGGCAGCAGTGGTAGAGAAGAATAGGAGTGCGAGATTGTCTTGGTATGGACATGTGATGAGGAGGGATGAAAGGCATGTGACAAGGAGGTTGTCAATATGATTGTGGATGGACGTAAGAAGTGGATGAAAGACGTGAGAGACCCAAAAAGAGATGGATGGATTGTGTGAATGAAGATATGCTTATGAAAGTAATGAGTGCAGATATGACGGATGATAGGTACCTATTGAAGGTGAAAACATGTTGTGCCGACCCCACTTAGTGTGGACTGAGGGCAGGCAAATTCAAATTCAAATCATTTATTATGCATAGACCCTGAGAGGGCACTTACATATTGTCAATTTTACAAAATAAAATTAAATTATCCAATAAAAATAAACTACCACCGGATCGGAACGCGACCGCTACTGAGAAGATCCGGCAAGAAACTCAGCGGGCTTGTCTATTATTTTAATTTTTTTTTTCTTCTTACTATATATAAATTTGTGTACATGTTTTGTAAGACCTAGCTCCAGTGTGATGCCCTTCGAACTGCAAGATACTTAATATAATTCAAATGATTATGGCTGGACCAGATCCCACAAGCGGCACCCGATCACGAGTTAACTACTAGAGCAGCCATCACTCCCCTCAACCACTATGGAGGGCAAATGATGATATTGGACGGGGTGCCTCTGGGCTTGAGTCTTGTTCAAAATGCATGAAAAATTGACCTACTATACCACGCCAAACAAGTTTTCTACCTCTCGCATAAATGTCAACTGCATATTATATTACTTAACCGTCTTTTACGACACCCACATTTATTACAAATTAAGGAAAAATGAATAAAAATGTAGGTAATGTCAACCCGTCTAATTTCCGTGGCCGGAGAAAAATTTTTCTTCTCCTAGGCCGGTGTTTCATGTTCAGATATTATAACTTGAAAAGAATTAGATACATGCTTTGAAATTCTTTTACCTGTGTGTACATCATGTATTTTCTTAAAGCAGACAAATTAATTTTGGAGATGAACTTCATTGTAACGAGTGCCGCGTCAAAGATTGGTATTTCCCCTGAAGGTATATCGTCATCTTCTGTCAATCTAGTATCTGCTAACATGAAAAAAGTCTTCACCGCGTCGACAAAGTGAAAATGATCCAAATCGCTTACTGCAAGTCGGTAGATAAAAACACGGTAGTTCTCTTTAGTTTTTATCGGTAGAGGCAGCATATCGCTAAAAATAAAAAGAAATCGATTACAAGATTATACTATTTCATCTCAACTCATATAAATCCCACGGTTGGGCTCGGGCCTCCTCCATAAGGGGAGGAAAATTGCTCTATTACGCCAAGCTGGTGTCGTGTTGTTCATATCGAGTTTTCCTTCTCTTGCATCGATATTACCTGCATATCGTATGCCTCGTCGTCTTTTACGACACCCATGGGCTCTTGCCGGGTGGTAAATTGTATTTTTACTTTGTCACCACACTGATATATACCATTTACATAGTTGATAACACCAGACTGTTATCAGGTGTTCACAGACTAAGAATATTGTTCCATCATTTTATTTTAGGCCTAGTCAACTTGGTTGACTATTGGCAGTCCCTGTCGAAGATGGTTATGGTCAGCAGAGGGATGTGGTTGAAATGAAAATAAGATAGTAAGGAAAAGTTCATGACAATATTAAAATGAATATTCTGTTTTAGTTTTGGCAATCGGCTACTAAATTAAGCCCATTGTTACCGGGATAGAAAGAATATATTTATCAAGTTTAAATTCATTATCTATAGTAAAATCGATACTATTAATTGAGCGTTGGCTACCCAAATAAGATTCATCTGGCAATTATGGCTGAACACGAAAACACGTAGAAAACTATTCTATTATATTCACTTTTAAGCAGTACTTCCTCTGCATTACATAAAATGGCAATGAAGGAAATTGATATAGCATTGAAATATTAAATAGAGTTTATGAGTGCCATATGACATTTACGTACGACATGGCAGTCACGATCCCGCCATAAAACCCGTCCGTCGAGGTCATCATATCCCTGTTCTCCAGACTGGAGTAGTTAAGACTCAAATTGTGTATACTTACGTGACCTCAAAGACGCGTCTGATTTCCAGTGACCAAGGATCACGTTTGCAAAATAACTCAGGTGCGTTGGAACGTATTGTGAAGAACAAGTCTATGGTTTTCTTCGTACGCTCTAAACTGTATCCGCAGCTCGTCAGGAACCGACGCAGAAGCATCTCCTCTGTTAAATAAATGCAATCCTCATCATTATACTGCTTTTATCCCAATCACTTGAGGTCTACTCAATATGTACTCTTTTTCATTGGACATATCCAGCAGCCGCCTGCCTGACGTTAAGCTTGAGAATGTAATTGTTGACCAGACGATATCAGATGGAGTTGGCCCAGATATCCGTAAAGCCCTTAGTCATCTTTTACGACACCCACGAGCCTATTTAGGTCGATCAACAAGGGAAAGGCCGAAAGAATAACACATATGTACAAAGATCTATTTTTAGGAATCATGTCATCGATTTTAGCGAATAGAAAACGGCATACATAGATTAAAAAAAATGTTCGTGAATAGATTCCATTCATATTGACAAATAAAACTTATTTTATTTCTATTTGAAAGATTTTATCGCGTTTATTACAGCAAATTTTTGTCTTTTTGATTGCCCGACGTTTCGAACACTTTACAGCGTTCAGTCCGCAGCTCGTATACCACCCACTGCTGTTGCTTGAGCCCCCTCCACAATAGCAGAGAAATTGACCTATTATACCACGCTGGTCAGACGTGTTGGTATAGGGTTTTATTTCCAGTTTTCCTCCTCTTTCATGGATGTTATATGGATATTAAATCTCTAAGCCGTCTTCTACGACACCCATGGGTAAGAGGTGGTGAATGGTATTCTTATTCCGTCACCACACAGAATACACACAATTAAATTAGTATGAAATACAATTAATTGCACAGAAGCAAGAGAGGGAAAACTCGAAATGAAACCCTACACCAACATGTCTGTCTGACCAGCTTGGTATAGTAGTTCAAATTCCCTTCTATTGTGGAGGAGGCCCGAGCCCAACAGAGGGACGTATGTGGGTTGTGATGATGCGGCGATGATGATGATAATTAATTTTAGATATCATGTTTCTTATTCATTCTTATTGTTTCTTATTTACTTCTTATGACCTACACAACGATATTCAAATAGTAATAAACTAAATTTTATTTTCAAATCAACCAAGTTCGATCCCGAATCGAGTCCAAGTTTTTTCTAACCCTACGTATGCAGTTTTTCTTGTCTTATACTTTCAAACTTGTTCCTACTGACCAATCTCAATGGGCCACGCGCTATACATATTAATTTGTATGACTGCACAGATGGCATAAAGGCCAACTGCCATGCGTTCGATTGCTACACGCTGTAATCATTTGTGAAATCCAAACCTTTGTTGCAAGTTTGAGAGTAATTTGTGTTCGTTACTTATATTATGTTTGTAAAGCCCCTGCAATACACAGATTGTTTCCTTAGTGCAAGATGTTGTCTTTAAAAAAAATTCTGTCTTAAAATTAAATTATAATATTAGGTCTTTACCTATGAAATTGCCGTTATGTATGAAAAAAATTAAACGATTTTTTTTCATGTATTTTTTATTTGTATTAATCGAAGTAATCACCCATGCAATCAATGCATCTTTGCCAACGCAGCGGCAGTTTATTGATGCCCTTCTTAAAGAAATCAGCTGGACGGGAGGCAACAAATTCTTCAAAGGCATTTTGTACTGCCTCTCGGGTATTGAATTCCTTTCCCGCCAAAAAGTTATCCAAATTCTGGAAAAAGAAGTAGTCTATAGGCGCAAGGTCTGGCAAGTATGGCGGATGACGGAGAGCTTCTAACCCCAGTTCTTGCAACTTGGAGACCGTCTGCTGTGCAGTATGAGGTCGCACATTGTCGTGCAGGAGCAGCGGAGACGAGCGATTGACCAATGCTGGTTGGAGATGTGCCAGCTTCTCCATCATTGTGTTCAGTTCTTCACAGTACACATCTGCAGTAATGCTCACCCCGTTTGGTAAGAAGCTGTGATGAATCACGCCGGCGCTAGACCACCAAACAGTGACCATCACTTTTCTAGGGGTAAGTTTTCGTTGAGGGGATTGTTTAGGTGCTGAACCAGGATCCAACCAACTTGCTGAGCGCTTGCGGTTATCAAACAGGATCCATTTTTCATCGCAAGTAACATTGCGTTTCAAAATTCCTTCATTTGTGTGTCTGTTGAGCAATGCAAGGCATGTCTCGACGCGAACTTCGCGCTGGTGTTCCTTGAGTTCGTGGGGCACCCATTTGTCAAGCTTTCTTACCTTGCCAATTTGACGTAAATGGACCAATATTGTTTTGACGCTAACGTCGAAAGCTGCTGCTAATTCAGCCGTATATTGTGTATCATTGGCTTCCACAATCGCCTTTAATTCGTCATTGTCGACCAAAGTCTTCGGACGACCGCGAGGTTCATTTTTCAGGTCGAAATTTCCAGAACGGAAGCGAGCAAACCAATAACAGGCAGTGCGTTGGTTTGTAGTGTTAGCTCCGTTAAACGTCGTTGATGTTGCGTGCCGCTTGTACCGCGTTGCTGCCTCGACGATACTCATATTCCATAATTACTCGAATTTTTAACGGATCCATGATGACGAAAAAGATTGAAATGCGATGAAAATGTAACACTAATCAATAAACAAATGACTACTTTTGGAAAATGAATTCCATGTTTTAAAATAAAATTAATTTGAAATTAGAATTCTTAGCCAAACAAAAATTATTTTGATTTGAAATGGCCAGTACTGCAGAACGGCAATTACATAGGTAAAGACCTATTATTTATTAATTATTTAGTATAAACACTGAATTGCTGATATATAAAATTGTGAGTGCGAAATATCTAAAATTCACAGGTAATATACGAGACTCTATAGTAATACTGAGTTCGATTCTTACGCCGTATAATTCTTTAGCGGTCCACAAATTATTCTAGATATAATTTTTTATCCATTAATTATTTATTTTCTCTCTGTGAGTAATAAGTAAGACGAGCCTTTGCCATGATTAAGTTAGAAATGTGGCCACCAATGCCAAGAAATTGCTGCTGGTGTCTAGTCGAAAGGCGATAAGGAGGGGATTCAATAGACTATGGGGACCAACGCCGCCCTTCCGTCGGTGTGTCCATGCTATAACATCTCATAAAAAAGTGATCCATTTCTTTCCCGCGCGCATCACAAAAGACTACCACGGGATATAAGTAGATAATATCTTTGGAAGAGTAATAAAATTGGAATGCTTCAGCTATATCCATACCATGGTATAGAGGGTCATTTTACCTTAGATTATGTAGCAGTCCTTACCCAATGGTAGCAGGCGTACGGACTGAATAGAAAGGAAATGGTAACAATGCAACCACACCTCCGCTCCCTTTTCACACCTACACTCACAACCTCTATTCTCACTCGCGTTGTAAAGCAAAAATAACCAGGGTCAAGAAGGATCGGCGACACATTGTATTCTAGGGGATTACTATAACTCTACTAAAACGTCCAGTTTTCGATATATTGGATATTTTCTTTATATATAATAGTTACCTATAAATATGCGTTAGCCGTACTCAAAAAATTAGACTGTTTCTA
Organism: Lymantria dispar; assembly: GCA_032191425.1. NCBI lineage: Eukaryota > Metazoa > Arthropoda > Insecta > Lepidoptera > Erebidae > Lymantria > Lymantria dispar. The sequence continues at coordinate 19,048,041 of CM063452.1, read as the reverse complement.
TATTTTTTCGGCGATATGTACGTTAAACCGTAAATTATATCATTTGCTACAACGGTGAAAGCCAATACCTCGAAAAAGATCGCATATTCATATTATGATACTAGCAACCCGCCCTCGATTCGCTTCGGTTATAGGTTATAGTCGTTTTACCCGCGTAGTTCCCGTTCTCGTGGGAATACCGGGATAAAATATAGCCTAGTTTACGCCCTCATATTATAGTTTTCCATTGGGGAAAGAATTTTTGAAATCGGTCCAGCCGTTTTGAAGATTACCCGGAACAAACAGACAGACAGACAAAAATTTTTTAAATGTTATTTTAGGCATAGGTGTCGTGCAAATAACCGTGTGAGCATGAAAAACGCCTATTATTTTGACATTACAAACAGACACTCCAATTTTATTTATTGGTATAGATTTATAACAAACTAGAATGTGATATAGTATAGTATTGATTCATGTTATTTCGAATCTAACATGTTATTGTCTCAAATGTTAATGTTTTCCTTTTTTTTCCATATAGTTGTCGGTGCTTAATATCCGCGACTTCATTGTGCGGGCTCGTCAAAATATCAGCGGTGTAGTATCGTGTCTACTGGACCATAAGCTGAGACGGGCCTCGTACATATTCGACTCATGTGTTTTTAGACAGTATTTCGTTCGTTGATCTCTAAAGTAATTTGTGAAATTTACAAAATAGAATTTCTTTCTTTCATATTCAAGAAAAATGAAAGTGAAACACGTGTCTCGGCGGGCATGTGAAGCGGTAGTGTCGCTTATTATTAACATTTTTATTTTTCTCACTATATATATGTCCCACAATTGGGCACAAGCCTCCTCTAGATAGGGGAAATTCTCCTATTACACCACGTTGTCTCGACGATCACTAATTGATATTATATGTCGTATTGGTTGATTTAAGTGCTACTTAATATTTTTATGTTATTACAACTAGCAACCCGCCTTCGCTTCCAGTCGGTTTCAGTCGCCTTACCCGCATAGTTCTCGTTCCCGTTGGAATACCGGGATAAAATATAGCCCATATTACTCCCTGATATTATAGCTTTCCATTGGTACAAGAATTTTTGTAATCGTTTCGGCGGTTTGAGTGTGAAAGCGTAACAAACAAACATACTTTCGCATTTATAATATTAGTAAGGATGTACAATTGTACATATAAAGCCTCCTTACACGTCAGCGGATGCGTCTGCAGATGTCATCGGCGGACGCGTCCACGGACGTGTAGAGGGTATGATTTGCTCGTCTGTGGTAGGTATTTGATGTCCGCAGATGCATCCGGCACTAATCCGTTAGTTGTCGGTTTTTGTAGCACGGATCAAAGGGTTTCAGCGCCAGCGCTCGGCGCGAGCGAGTGATCTGTCCAAATGTCTGACGACAGATCAATGTTCATCGAGAAGCGAATGAGAATGCACGCGTGATTTCTGCAGTATTTTTTCGTTCTTTCTTTTTTACGTGCTCATTAAAATGGCTAACACGAGCACTGACGAAACATTCAAATTCCTGGAGCTGTATCAAGCAGAAATTCGAACAAAATTATCAAATTCTCCAGATGGCTCTGCATATAGTTCTAAAAGCTAGTTTTCTACGCTATTCCTGCGAGAAAAATGGCGTCCAGGAGGATGGGTTAAAAAAATTGCAATAAATCATCATCTCAGCCCATATACGTCCCACTGTTGGGCTCGGGCCTCCTCCATAATAGAAGGGTAATTGACCTACTATACCACGCTGGTCAGACGTGTTGCTATAGGGTTTTATTTCGAGTTTTCCTTCTCTCGCATAGATGTTATATACGTTTTATATCCCTTAGTCGTCTCGTACGATCACCCACGGGTAAGATAGGGAGTGGTGAATTGTATTCTTACTACGTCATCAGACATTATTCACATTATTCGGTTTCTATGTATGCTGATTACAGCGTCCACCACCTTCCTCTTCTCCATTTTTTTTAATAACTACTACAATGGACACATAAATAATACTCAAAGGTCCTAAATAAATAAATAGCTGCAACAGCTACGGTCTCATTTTCCATTTCGAGTGCGTTGCGTTGCATCCGCCAAGAATCAATACAGACTGATCGACCTACAGACGTGTGGACAGCTCACAGAGATCCATCCGCGGATGCATCTGTCGACGTCTGCGGACGCACCTGCTGACGTGTAGAGGAGGCTTAATATGAGGAAAGGACTGCACAGATGGCTTAGTGGTTAAGATCCTGCCATGCTAGTGTCGTGGGTTCGATTCTCACCCGGAATAATACTTTATGCTATGCATAACGTGTTGCTCTGAGTCTAGGTGTAATATATATCCGTTAAACTACATGTTTGTAAAGTCACACGTAATACAAGAATTATTGCAGGGTTTTAGTTAATAAGTTTTAGTCTTTATTAGAAAAAAAAATATCAACTAGCTGACCCAACAGACGTTGTTCTGTTCAAATAAAATAACGCCACCTACCGGGTCCAATTATGAATCTAAACCATTCTCGAATCCCCTAAAAGACACACAAAAAATTTCATCAACATCGGTCCAGCCGTTTAGGAGGAGTTCAGTGACATACACATGTACACAAGAAATTTATATATAAAGATATCAGTCCATTTTATAAAAACACTTAAGTTTAATCAAATTAATCTATTATAATTATGAGAACACTAAAGGTACCTTAGTTTGGAATAAAAAAAATATAATTATTAAAATAATGGCATTAAAATGCGGTATTATATTTTTATAGCCTTAATGACCTTAATATGTTGTTATTAGGGGTTTTATAATTATTATTTGTATATTTAACTTTACAACGTGATAAAGGTTACCACTTGCAGCAGTGGAACCCTGTCTAAACAGCTAATTGGGAGAAATGGAGAACTCAAATAGAAACCTTCTTATATATTGAGCACGTTAAATATAAAATGCCATAGCTTTTCGTGACGATCATGACTTCCATTCCAAAAGAGAAAATCTCTTCCATTCCATTGCATCAGCGTTGGTCCACCACTGAACATAAGCCTCCATTAATGCAATAACTGTCATGATGGGTATACGGATTCGCAACAGTAGTTAGTATAAGTGCTGTTGGCCATTCTCATCAGAGGCGTAACTACAGGGTGACATGGCTGCCCAAATGACACATATTCGCGACCCTTCCGCGATCCCCGATACAAGAAGCAGCGTAATATTTGAATGGAATTTTATAAAAATCGGCTAAGTGCGAGTCGGAGTCGCGCACGTAGGGTTCCGTACCATTATCTATAAAAAACGCGTTTGTTGTATGGAAGCCCCCCTTTAGATATTTATTTCATTTTGTTTTTAGTATTTGTTGTTATAGCGGCAAAAGAAACACATAATTTGTAAAAATTGCAACTTTCTAGCTATCGTGGTTCTTGAGATACAGACTGGTGATAGACAGACGGACGGAGAGACAGCGAAGTCTTAGTAATAGGGTCCCGTTTTTATCCTTTGGGTACGGAACCCTAAACCCTTCAGTCGTCTTGACCCTGCATTTTAAATCTCCCATCTATACCAATAAATAAAATTGGAGTATCTGTTTGTAATGTCAAAATAATAGGCTTTTTTCACGCTCACACGGTAATTTGCACGACACCTATACCTAAAATAGCAATTAAAAAAATTTTGTCTGTCTGTCTGTGTCTGTCTGTCTGTTTGTTCCGGGTAATTTTCAAAACGGCTGGACCGATTTCAAAAATTCTTTCACCAATAGAAAGCTTTATCAAGGCGTAAACTAGGCTATATTTTATCCCGGTATTCCCACGGGAACGGGAACTACGTGGGTAAAACGACTATAACCTATAACCGAAGCGAAGCGAGGGCGGGTTGCTAGTATTTTCTTAAATCAATATTTTATAACGACACGCGACTGCAGTCCATGAGGCTTCAGGTTTAATATCGGACCAGGCAACATTTTATAAGGATTTTTTGAGAAAAAAAAATACCCTAAGCTACTTCTTATATAGACAGGTAGACCTGGAAGTAACATATTATTAAAATCCGTTCAACCGTTCGGCAGATTACCCAGAACAAACAGACAGAGAGAGCCAGATGAAAAAAACCGACTCCCAAAGGAAATAATTCTTGTATTGCGGGGGACCTTACAAACATATAAGTAACAGAAACAAATTACATCCATATCATCTAATTTGGACATTACACACTTCGATTTAATTTATTTGTATAGATTATTAATTTTATTACATACTTAAAATCAATTAAAATTAAACATAATTTAAGATAATAATTAATGTCGTTAAAAATGTGTAATTCAAAACTTGTGAGTTTGAAGATTTTATTGTAAAACGTGTCATACATCCCATAAATAAGAGTTAGAATTCGACAGCTGCGTCATTACGATAAAACAGAAAAGGACATTCGCGATCCTTACGTTCTTTTCAATTTACCAGCTCGAAATGGATTCTACTAAAGAGGTATGGGAGATTGAGAGATTCTCCGCCAGTTAGCGAAATCTAAACTGTTGACATTTGATGTAACATAAAAATTGTTGTATTTAATTAAAACAAAATATTCATCATCATCATCACAGCTCAAATACGTCCTACTATTGGACTCGAACCTACTCCACAGTAGCAGTGAAATTAACCTACTGTACCACGTTGGTCAGACGTGTTGATATAAGGTTTCATTTCGAGCTTTCCTTCTCTTGTTTTATGCATATAGGGATGCAAACGATACTTCGATGTTCACTATTAGAAAACGTCGATGTATCGATATTTTGTACGATGCTTTGCCTTTTTTTTTTGGAGGGGTGGGCTACGGTCAGCGCACCCGTCACCCGGCTCCGTCCGGGGCGACAAAGGGCCGGCGCGCGCGGCGCCGTAACACACCCGTGACAGGTCGCCATCGTCATTGGGCCGACCACCGGTGCAGGGTGACTTGTCGTCGGACAAGCTTGCCGACGGAATACCCCTTGAGGAGTACCCTGTCCTCGACCGACGTCCCCCCGCTGTTCGGGGTTTAGTTATTCTGTTTCTAAATAACTTGTGGAGTTAACATAAGCTTGTTATAACTTTACTAAATAAAAAAAAAATGCTGTTAAATGTAATTTTATTATCTCATCTCTGCATCTTTCTTGCTCTAAAGAATTACCTATTCGATAGATAATATTGGTATAGATAATTAAGATAGAGAAGTATAGATAATTAAGATAAGCATTTTGAATTAAAGTTAGGATTGTTTATACGAATTAGGGCTATAGCTCTTTAAAAAACATAAATGTTTCAATACAACGATGTTTTTAGGGCGATGTTTTTTGTACATCGATGTTTGTTCTGAAACATCGATGCTATTGGTTTTGATATTTACATCCCTATATGCATATTATATCACTTGGTCATATTTTACGACACCCACAGCCACGAAATGGGGATTGGTGAATTGTATTCTCCACCACCACACGGATAATGAAACATTCAATTGTTTAAAAATAAAGATTCCTTTATAGATTCATCAGTTTTTAGGCAAACACATTTAATGGTAGTTTGTTAACATTTGATTTTGCCATGCACCATCTCACTTTCTCGAGGAAAATACTAATAACGCTTACAGGCATTCAATCTGATGCCACGTTCACTAGTAATATGTCTATGCTATTTATAATAATAATAATAATTTTATTTTTATAATAATTTTTTAGTCCATCTAACTTCCAACCCCATAATTTAGTCCATCTCCAACCCCATAATCATAATTATATTAGATACCATCATCACACAATAGTTTTACACCTACCGTTGGCAGTCCACGAGTGTTATGTGCAGACGTGGAGTGTCATCGGTAGACGTCCCATCCCATTTCTAAATTAAATTTCTCCAAAGACCTATGCGTGATGGATCCATATCCCCATGTACGCCTTTCAAAGGACCGGGTATCTTTCCTTGGAAGATACCCGTGAATATAGGAGATACATAATAATAATAATTTTAAAGTAATAAGTTATTTTAATATTTATGCTAATTAGATAGGTTATTCAAATAAATAAGTTTGTTAATTACGCAATGGTATTTTTGTTGGGTAACTGTGATTTTAAAACTACTAAAGGTCAACGTAGATATTAAAACAACTTACTTAAATTCAGCAGAACGAACAAGTTATTTTAATTGAAGTTATTATCTGTATTACTTAACTTTTTTACTGTAGATACTTCTCCTTTCATCTCATTCCTTTCTTTTATACTTTTTGGTTGAAATTATTTTATTAACAATTATAATTATTATTAACAAGTTTTACTTAAATTGCACAGATGGCGTAATGGTTAAGATAGCGACCTACAGCGCCAGTGTCAGGGGTTCGAATCCCACGCGGGACAACACTTTGTGCGACCACAAATTGTTGTTCTGAGTCTGGATGTAATTTGTGTTCGTTAATTATATGTTTGTAAAGTCCCCCGCAATACAAGGATTATTTCCTTAGTGCAGGGTGTTGTCTTAAATAAATAAATAAATTTATGTATTACGCCATGATATATTGATAATTATAATTGAATGTTATGGACGGAATTGTTACGGACACGTTCACCCTGTACTGTACTATATTTTCTTGGCTTACTATACACTATAAATTGGTGCTATGTGCTGAGTTCATGCTGTGCTATATCACGCGCCGCCCTCTTCTTCCTCCCTCACCCCCGACCGTCCCGCAAGCTCTTCAGAGATAGCCGTCAACTGAGCTTGCTATATACTATAATTGCTTGCGATAAATGCGATAATATCGCGTAATGTGAACGTCATGCTAAATAGTATAGAAACCCGCTTTAGTATTGTCATTACCTTTTACGATACCCACAGGCAAGAGAGAGATGTTGAATTGTATTATTTTTCTGTCACCACACAGATAAATTATATATTTTTTTTTTAATTGCAAACGGTGGCAAACGACCAAACAGTACACCTGATGGTAAGTGTTGCTGCCGCTAATGGACCTTTACAAGGCCGCTGCCTACCGCGAAGAATGTGAATGGAGTGTGAATGAGTGCATTGAGGCTAGGTGATACCAAGGGCACCACCAAAACTCTCGACACGCAAACACCCTCAGAAAATTGTGCTACCGGCTCTCTCGCTCACCGAACGAAGCGCAGTAACAAATTGCTACTACTCAGACGTCAATTTTCTGCGAGAGTGTGGTACTACCCCGGACGGACCGGCCCGCGGCTGTAGACAGACAACTGTCGACAGTGTGGTCCTACCACTCTTAATTAATTATGTCACCCGCCGAGAGGCCAACCGCGTGAGGAAAGACCGACGTCCTCCCCGAGGGGGGGACGTCGGTCAATGGGAGGGTACCCCAATAGGGGGTATTCCGTCGGGCCGACCACTGATGTCAAGTAACCCTGCTCCGGTGGTCGGCCCAACGACGAAGGCGACGTGGTTTTCGGGTGGGTTGCGGGAGTTGCGTGCTTAAGCCCCTCTGTCGCCCCGGACGGAGTGGTGCGGAGGCGCGCCGACCGCAGCCCACCCACAAAAAAAAAAAACACTATTAATTATAAATGAATTATACTTACATAAAAAGTAAGCATCCGGATTACAGACTGGAAACTTGTTAAATATTTGCATAAATTACTACAGTCGTTCATACATGTTTCAGTTATTATATTAACGTTTACTATCAAGCGCTAATAAAGTAGTAAATTATACTAAGATACCAGTATAAATAAGTAGCAAATCGCGCACACTTCAAAAGTTCAACACAAACTTTAGTAGTTATCATCATCATCATCTCAGCCCCTATATGTCCCACTGCTGGGCTCGGGCCTCCTCCATAATGGAAGGGTAATTGACCTACTATACCACGCTGGTCAGACGTGTTGGTATAGGGTTTTATTTCGAGTTTTCCTTTTCTCGCATAGATGTTATATGCGTTTTATATCCCTTAGTCGTCTCGTATGATCACCCACGGGTAAGATAGGGGGTGGTGAATTGTATTCTTACTCCGTCACCACACGGAAAGTAGTAGTTATGGCCGGTAGCAATAGGCTAACGCTAATTTATTTATATTGTTATATTCACACTGGATACTTATTGAGAAGAATAAAGTGTAAGTAAGACGCTATTATGACCATTTATTCTATAGGCATATATTTATATTCCGTCGGGCCGACGTCAAGTCACCCTACTCCGGTGGTCGGCCCAACGACGAAGGTGACTTGTCACAGGTGGGTTGCGGGTGTGCGTGCTTACGCCCCTCTGTCGCCCCGGACGGAGTGGTGCGAGGATTTCGCCGACCGTAACCCACCCAAAAAAAAACCATAAATTTATATAATTTTTATGCAATTTACGATACTGAAAAATATTCATGTTTTATGTGGGAGTTTGAAAATATTCAATAAATAAATACCAAGAACATCTAGATCAAATATTTGTGTCATTATTTTAGTAATTGCTACTATAGTCCATAAAATATAGCTTGATCTCTGTGACAGATGTCAACAAAACCAGCGAAGTAAGTTTGAACGAGCGAAATCTTTACAATTTCATTTTGTATCAAATATATTTTCATTCTTCTCGTGCCAGTTTTATTGCAACTGAATTGTAATATATTACAAATATAAAAATACTAATATTCATGTCTAAAATGTACTTCGTAAGTACTGAACTACCTAGTAAACATTTTATACATAAATGACGCTTACACACGTACAAAGTCATACTGAACTGAAAATAAAAAAGAGATGGGACAGTCGATATACGTAAATCGATAATTGATCTTTATTAAATTATTCATAAAAGAAATAAACCCAGTACAGTACCTATATAAAACTTTCCACATATTTTTGTATAATTAAAACTGACAGTTACATTATAAAATACATAAATTGACTTTAATTAAACATTAAAAAACGACTTTTCGTCTCAGAGTAAATGATAATATTATTTACGCATTATTGTCAATAAAATAGACATATTTATTTATAAAACAGTCGTAATTGATCGATTGATCTAATGAAGAAGAAAATCATAAATATAAAAGTAAAGAGTTTTATCGATAAAAAACTACGGACTTTATCGTAAGCGTGATAGCACCAGGGACAACTGTCACAGAGATCATCCTATATTTTATGGACTACAGTCTCGAGTATAAATTAATTATTCATTTAAGGTAATTTATAAGAAATAAGCCCTCAAAGCATAGTTACCTATAACATTCATCCTAAATTAGGTTGTAAATCCCAAATGAAAATAAACCATCCATTCAAATCTAATTGAAAAATTTGTGATATATCGTAGGACCCAGCCAAGAGTAAAAACATCTTCTAAACCTTATACAGTGCCATCTGCATTGCGACTGGTGAGAGGTTCAGCCACTAGTTTATTGCTAATAAGTCACTATGTTACTAAATAACGCGTGTCGTGATGGTATTTAGGTCTAACCCACGTCGGACTTTCTATGTGATAAAGGAATAAAAACGCAATTCATCATCTTTTCCTTCACTGTAAAAGACGAAAAGGCAGATAACATATCTGTAAGAGAAGGGAAGTTTGAAGTAAAACTTTAAAAGTCGAGAGTAACGATCAGAGAAGATTTGTGTTCAACGGTGAAACGCAAAGAAAATGAAGAAAGAGATCCCATATCATACTTTAGCATCAGGCAATATTTTCACTTAATTCAGCTGGAAGATCCAACAAAATCCAGGTTTATTGAACTTTTCGAATAAACCATTGTATTTATATACTATCTTTGCATACGGACGTGACAGAGTAAAAATACAATTCACTCTCTTTTGCCATGGGTGACGTAAAAAGCGACTAAAGGATATCTTGTGTATAAAACAACTATTCAAGTGATGGAAAACTTAAAATAAAACCCTATACCAATCCGCCTGACCAGCGTGGTATATTAGATCAATTTCCCTCCAAATATAGAGAAGGCGCGAACCTAGTAGTGGGACATATAACAGCTGTGATAATGATAATGATGATAATTTATAATCAACAGGACTTCAAAATATAAAAAATATATAAATAAATACACAAGCTATATTATACAAAAAAAAACCTGGGCACGCACCGGGCATGCAAGGCCATCTTGAGAGCCTTCGGAAAGTTAAATGTAAACTCGTCTTGACTACTAATATGTCATTGACGTCATTACTGCAGTACCTACCAGTAAACATGTTGTAAGATCATTGCTTAATTTTGTTGTTAATGAAATATTTTAACAGACATTCTTTACGAGTTCATCGACACCATATGGTTATTGAATTTAAAGGGACCTTTTACTTTTAATGTTGCGATAATATTGTTGCGTCCTTATAGCCTAGACGTTGTAACATGCAAAATATAACCTAGATTACAATGTTTATCATTTATCATTTTCCTGCTTTGGAATGAACAAGGACTTAAAGTTATTCTTTCCTTATGTTAAGGACGACTTTACAAATACATATACGTTTATCCGAGTCTTTAGTAATACCCAGATTCAGAAAACGTTTACGGGTGGCACAAATAATTCCATTGCGTGGGAATTGCGCTCGTTAGTCATTGAGACATCAATACTTAGACTATTAGGGCCTAGATAGACGACGCGTAAATTTTCTTGTGGACGCCGCGCGTTGGCCGCACATTGGCCGCGTACTTGTTTCTTTTCATAGCAATTTAAACTTTATTGACTAGTTCACAACATACAAATTCTTAGTAGTGACCAAAACTTGCCTTGATGTGGCGCGGGCGCCGCGTGGCTGCCGCGGAGCAGCCTAATATCGCCCGCTCGGCAACGTTGACACTAGGCATGGGTAACTCAACGATAATCCTTGCGTTAACTCAGTAACTCAGGCGCAGTAGACTGCGCCGGCTCATTGCGCTAACTCAAAATTGCGCCATGGCGCAACAAAATGTGAACACGACCGAGTGAGCTACGAATGAAATGTGCGCCATCTGCGCCACTGCAGGTATAACTCCATTTCTAACTCATTGCGTCATGGCGCAACACATGAAACAACCGAATGAGCAACTAAATGCGCACCTAGGTATAACTCAATTTTTAAAAGAGTTATTTACACTTCACAGAGTTATTCGACCTTGAGTTTTTCGGCGGGAATATGGGAGTGTCATATTACGCTCTTGAATGAATTATTGTTTTTAGTTTTATATTTTAAATAATTTTGCTGATATTTTATCTTTATTTACATTATATATATTTGTTGTGTACGTCACTGAAACTCCTCTTAAACAGCTGGACCGATGTTGATGAAATGTTTTGTGTATGTTCAAAGGGATACGAGAATGGTGGACTCGGTAGGTGGCGCTGCTGTCGATTTCAAAGAGCATTCCTTTATTTTATTTGAACAGAACAACATCTGTATTGAGTCAGCTAGTTTAATATGTAATACAGTTGAAGTGATGTGAATATCATATAATAGTGATTTACGTTAATATGTATAATAGTGTATTTGGTTTTCAGCACCCAATTAATGGTAACGACTTACTGACGGATGTTACTTATCTCTTACGCTAATAATAAATTATATGTAAAGAAAATTACGTGTAAGCTACGTAAGACAAGGCAGTAAGGTCAACTATAGCCTGCCTTATAGGCGCATAAATAAAAAAAATGTTCAGATTCGCCGGCGCTGAGACGATTGCGCCGTGCGCTAACACATTTTCTAGAAGTGAGTTGATACTTCCAGCGCAGTGAACTGAGTTGGCGCAATTGCGCGGCGCAGCGCAGTGTTACACATGTCTAGTTGACACGTCAATCTTGCTCAAATTTTCTCGGCCGCCACACGCCCGTGCACCGTATGCAACTTAATTGAATTTCAAATCTTAGTTAGGACCCCTCCTGGTGAAGCAGGCAGCCGCCGCGCGGCAGCCGCGTTGCGGTCGCGTTGTGTGAGAGCGAAATATTTCTTGTCATATAAACGCGCACTTATGGCATCTGTGTAGTTATCTGCAGATACTAGTATGTTATGCGCTTATTTGCCGCCACAGCAGCAAAGTCGAAATATTTTTAGACAGATTTCTGATTTTACAAGAATATTATACATTGAAATTATTTTTACGGATTTTATAGCGTTTGTATTTGATTTTTCATTTCTAGATGTTTCGAACACTTTACATAGTTCATGGTCACGGTAGCACAAAGGTCTCTCACGTGCAACAAGTCATCGTTTTCATCATTAGAGAGATTTATATCTACCTGAAAGGTTCTCGAGTGGCGACCACGTATCGGACGACGCAGTATAGGACGTCCCCCACTAGGTGGACCGATAACCTAGTGAAAGTTGCAGGGCGTCGTTGGATGCAGGCGGCACAGGACCGCATATTGTGGCGTAACATGAGGGAGGCCTACGTCCACCAATGGACGGCAATAGGCTGAAATGATGATGATGATGATATCTACCCGCTACAGTAATAGTTATTAAATTTTGACCCAGATTTTGATACAAATTCGGACAATTCAAAATCGAAAAGACTAGAAACGCGTAAAACGTAATTTATATTTTATGTTTATACTAGCTTTTGCCCGCGGCTTCGCCCGCGTAAAAATTTACTTGCATATTGAACTATTATCGCAAAGAATATTATCGGCATAAAGATTATTACATTTCTTAATTTAAGAAATACTCTATCTACGTGTCAATTTTCATCCAAATCTGCTCAACAGTTTAAGCGTGATTGAGTAACAAACATCCAAATATCTTCACAAACTTTCACATTTGAATATTACTTCCAGCCTTGTAGTTCAGATTGCTGTGCAAATACGATGATAAATATGCCTTTCTTTAGCCTCTGATAACGTACTTTTCCATTGGTGAAAAAAAATTATATCAATCAAACATCCGCAGTTTCATTCACGTAGAAATTCCCATGCCAATACCGAGATAAAAAATGCCTATGTTACTCGCTGATATTATAAATTTACACACATACCAAAAAAAAAAAAAAAAATAATATAAATCCCAGAAATATCAGAGATATAAATTGCCTATGTTACTCGCTGACAATATAGGTAGCTTGCCATGGGTGAAAGAATTTTAAAAATTGCTCGACATCCCCCGGTATAGTTCTCGTTCCTGGGCAAATACCGGGATGAAAATAGCCTTTCACTGATAATATAGCTTTTCATTAGTGAATTAATTTTTAAAACCATTAAATTCCCGTAATTTCACCGACATTATACCCGATCCCGTAGGAATATCGGGGTAAAAATAGCTTAAATATGTTACTCGCTTAAAAATAGCTTTCCATTAGTGAAATAATTTTAAAATCGACTTAATTCAGCCTTACCGGGATAAAATATAACCTGGAATAAAATATAGTCTAAGTTATTCCTTATGTACGACTGGTAGACCTGATGGTAAAATATAATCAATATCGGTCCAGCCATTTTGAAGATTACCTGTAACGAATAGACAGACAGACAAAAATATTTGGACCGTATTGTGTGAGCATAAATAAAACCTATTATTTTGATAGACAAACAGACGCTTCAAATTTATTTATTTGTAGAGATAGAAAATTGGAATAATATCTTGATTGTAACTTACTGTCTGGTAGCTGCTAGATATATTACCACGCTTTCATTGTTCGTGGGTATCGCAAAATACTACTAAGACAAAGATTTACATCGACCTGGGCCGGTGATGCCGTCTGGCCAACAATGTCGTGCGCCAGGTCATAAAATGTTGCTAGAACCTTTGTAATATATCTACGATGGCAGAAGTGTACCTACATATCGCGTCGATCCAAAGTAATTAGGATAAGAGCAAGATAATGATGATATATCATTGGCTGGGTGTCTTCGACTATATGTGTTTTATCCTTTTGGGGCAGCCCAAAATTGTTTCTTAGTGAGTGCTTACCCCAAATAACCGATCGGTATACAAAATTTCACATTCTTAGGCCCGGTATCTTTGGCTATACACTTTCATCCTCTTGACCCACTCAAAAAAAAAAAAAAAAGGGGTTGAATTTCCAAAAATTCTTTGTTAGAGCTCGCTTATTCTTGCCAAAAATTTTTTCATAGTGCTTGGTAAGTGAGCACTAAGAAAATCTGGGGGTAATCCAAGAAAGCCGACCGTGTACTAAAATGATCCTTCCTAGGCTCAGTGATTTCGGTTAAACACTCTTCACCCCCTTAGGGCTAAAATTGCAAAAATCTCTCTTTCCCCAAGAAAGGAAACTTTATACAAAATTCCATGTTTCTAGGCCTAATGATTTCGGCTATATATTTTGCACCCCTTTAGGAGTTGATTTTAATAAAATAATTTCTTAGAGCTCACTTACAACAAAAGAAAGAGAATTGCATAGAAAGTTTTACGTTCCTAGCTCCAAGAGTTTCGTCCATACGCTTTTCACCCACTTAAGGGGGTGATTTTCCAAAAATCCTTTGCCAGTGCTCGTGTACCCCAAGAAATAAGACGACGTAAAAAGAAAATACTTTTCCCTATTTCAACCCCTTATACCTATTTTTCGCGATAAAAAGTAGCCTTATATCCTTTCTCAAGCTTTAGTTCATCTCTGTACCAAATTTCATCAAAATCGGTTAAGTGGTTTCGACGTGAAAGGCTATATGCTTTTCAACCCCCTTTTTTTTGGGTTGGGCTGCGGTTGGCGCGCTCCTCGCACCACTCCGTCCGGGCACCCCAAGAAATACGATGGTGTAAAAAAAATACGTTTCTAGGCCCAGTGGTTTCGTCTGTATGCTTTTTGGTATTTTAGGGGTTGAATTTCCTCACCATGTAAATGGAATTTCCAAAACGCTTGAGCGAATATTTATTTATTTATTTATTATTAGGTGCCTCAATACAAAGATTCGTGGTTCGATCATCGAAAATGACGAATTTCCATACAAAATGTCATCCCCTATTTCAACCCCTTATACCCATTTTTTGCGATTAAAAGTAGCGTATATCCTTTCTCAAGCTTTAGTCCATCTCTGTACCAAATTTCATCAAAATCGGTTTGGACGTGAAAGACTATATGTTTTTCACCCCCTTAAGGGGGTGAATGCCCAAAACTCCTTTGCTAGTGCTCGTGCACCCCAAGAAATACGATGATGTAAAAAAAAATACGTTTCTAGGCCCAGTGGTTTCGCCTGTATGCTTTTTGGTATTTTAGGGGTTGAATTTCATCCCTATGTAAGTGAAACTACCAAAACGCTAGAACGAATATTTATTTATTTATTATTAGGTGCCTTAATACAAAGATTCACGGTTCTATCATCAAAAATGACGAATTTTCATACAAAATATCATCCCCTATTTCAACCCCTTATACCCATTTTTTCGCAATAAAAAGTAGCCTATATCCTTTTTCAAGCTTTAGTCCATCTCTGTACCAAATTTCATCAAAATCGGTTTAGACGCGAAAGACTATATGTTTTTCACCCCCTTAAGGAGGTGAATTTCCAAAAATCCTTTGCTAGTGCTCGTGCACCCCAAGAAATACGATGGTGTAAAAAAAATACGTATCTAGGTCCAGTGGTTTCGGCTGTATGCTTTTTGGTATTTTAGGGGTTGAATTTCATCCCCATGTAAATGGAATTTCCAAAACGCTTGAGCGAATATTTATTTATTTATTATTAGGTGCCTCAATACAAAGATTCGTGGTTCGATCATCGAAAATGACGAATTTCCATACAAAATGTCATCCCCTATTTCAACCCCTTATACACATTTTTTTGCGATAAAAAGTAGCCTATATCCTTTCTCAAGCTTTAGTCCATCTCTGTACCAAATTTCATCAAAATCGGTTCGGACGTGAAAGACTATATGTTTTTCACCCCCTTAAGGGGGTGAATGCCCAAAAATCCTTTGCTAGTGCTCGTGCACCCCAAGAAATACGATGGTGTAAAAAAAAATACGTTTCTAGGCCCAGTGGTTTCGGCTGTATGCTTTTTGTTATTTTAGGGGTTGAATTTCATCCCCATGTAAATGAAATTTACAAAACGCTTGAACAAATATTTATTTATTTATTATTAGGTGCCTAAATACAAAGATTCGTGGTTCTATCATCGAAAATGACAAATTTCCATACAAAATGTCATCCCCTATTTCGACCCCTTATACCCATTTTTTCGCGATAAAAAATAGCCTATGTCCTTTCTCAAGCTTTAGTCCATCTCTGTACCAAATTTCATCAAAATCGGTCCAGTGGTTTAGACGTGAAAGCGTAGCAGACAGACAGATAGACAGACAGACAGACAGACAGACAGACAGACAGACAGACAGAGTTACTTTCGCATTTATAATATTAGTAAGGATAAGGATTACCATCATCGTCACCATTTCAGCTCATATACGTCCTACTTTTGAGCTCGACTCTCTTCCACAATAGGAGGGAAATTGACCTTCTATACTACGCTGGTCTGACGTGTTGGTAAAGAATTTCATTTCAAGTTTGCCTGTTCTTGCATAGATATTATATGCATATTTAATCCCTTGATCGCCTTTTACAATACCCTCAGACAGGAGACGGGGTGGTGAATTATATTCTCGCTAAGTCACCACACGGAAAAATTAATAAATATTAAAAAATATATATACATATATATTAATAATCTTGAACGTATCCTTGAGCCCATTCAACATTCAATTACCTTTCATCCAGTTGCCATAATCGTTGAGAAGTACTAGACTTGACAATGTTGTAACGTTTTTATAACCCGTTATCAACTGAATGGTTCAAATAAGTGTTGCAACAAATATGTTGAATATGATACGCTAAAGGTTTGAATAATTATGTGATTTAAGTACCGATTGATACTTATTGACCTCTTTACATAAATATAAATGCACTTTAACTACCGAATAGCCACTGAAAAGTTAATAACCTGCTATTCAATTATCGCCATTATACTAATCTAGGAGCAATAAACTGCATTGATCTATTTTCTAAATAAGCTATAATTTCATTCTTTTTTTTTAACGCGCTGCGTTGTGACGGAGTAAGAATACAATTCCCCACTCCCTATCCTGCCCGTGGAAGTAGTAAAAGACGCGTAAACGATATAATATGCATATAATATCTAGGCAAGGGAAGAAAAACTCGAAATAGAAGCTTATATCAACTGTTAAAAAATGTCTGACCAGTGTGGTGTAGTAGGTCCATTTCTCTCTTATTATGGAGGAGACTCGAGCCCAATAGTGGGACATATGTGAGCTATGATGATTATAGTAATTCTCAGCTTATATATATTGCACTGGGCTCGAGCCTCCCCTATAGTAAGACCCTATAGTAGAGATTGACCTAGTATACCACGGTGATCAGACGGGTTGATATAGTTTTATTTCGAGGTATGCCTCTCTTACTATTAATATTAATCTACATATTATATCCTTCAGTCATCTTTTATGACTCCTATAGGTAAGAAAAACAGGTGGAGAATTTTATATATACTATTTATAACAATATAATTCATCAACCCGCTTCTTGGCCGTGGAGAGAAGTATAATTTGCAGATAACATCAATACCAAAGATAGGAAAACTCAAAATAAAACCTATGACAGTATGTCTGACCAAAGCAGGCAAAATTCCCTCCCAATGCAGCACCCAGCACTGGAACGTATATGATCCAAGATGATGATCATAATCTTTATTTTATATTATCTAGGCCCTGATTTAAAAAATACCTGATATTATTTATATATTTTAAAATACATATCAGATAATGCGGCAAAAAACATACACAATTGATATGAGTTTAATTTATACCAATAAATAAAATTGGAGAGTCTGTTTGTAATGTCAAAATAATAGGCTTTTTTCATGCTCACTCGGTTATTTGCACGACACCTATGCCTAAAATAGCAATTAAAAAATTTTTGTCTGTCTGTTTGTTCCTGATAATCTTCAAAACGGCTGGACCGATTTCAAAAATTCTTTCACCAATGGAAAGCTATAATATCAGGGCGTAAACTAGGCTATATTTTATCCCGGTATTCCCACGGGAACGGGAACTACGCGGGTAAAACGACTATAACCTATAACCGAAGCGAAGCGAGGGCGGGTTGCTAGTGAATTAATAAATTTTAAAAATGCTGATTCATTGACATTATAAAAAGGTCGAAATAAAAGATTAATGGTGTTATTTAAAATTGAAAAAGTCATAAGTGTAATCATAACCGTGCGGTGACGTATCCTTACTAATATTATAAATGCGAAAGAAAATTTTTTTGTTTGTTACGCTTTCTCACTTAAATCACCGAACCGATTTCAAAAATTCTTTCACCATTGCAAAACTATAATATCAGGCAGTAATATATGCTATATTTTAGCCCGATATTCCCACGGGAACGGCAACTATGGGGTAAGGCGACTGGAACCGAAGCGAAGCGAGGGTGGATTACTAGTAAAGAATAAAATTAACCGCCCCTTATCTTACCCGTGAGTATAGTAAAAAACAAATAACATTTATGCATAAAATCCACTGTAGAGAAGTAGGTTCGGAGGTGGATCCCAATGGTGGAACGTAGGTGGTATATGAGCTGAGTTTATGATGATGATAATCTTTATTATATTTTATCTGGCCACCGAATTAAAAAACTACTAATTTGATTTTGATAGATCGGAAAATACATATTAAATAAACATTTTGATTATACCTCATTGACACGAGTTCAATGAATTAATAATTTGAAAAATGCAGTTTTATTGGCATTATAAAATCATTGAAATTAAAGATTAATAGCTAATATTTAAAATAAATATTCATAAGCATTTATTTTGATTAACTTTGGCATATTCTGCGTAAATTCAAAATATATTTATTTATTTATAACGATTATATCTAGCTTAAGTATTCAGTAGTTTTATTCTCTTATCAATATTGACTGTGTTACATTTATGATCATTCCAATATTGCATCTTTATGCACAAGGCTGGACACTTAGATCAAGGAATCGGCACTGGTGGTCAGTCCAATGGCAATGAGGAGGGAAAACGGTAGACTATGGGGTCGTACACCGCCCTACCGTCGCCTCGAAAGGATTCGGCAAGTATCTAGATCATAGCCTTCCAAAAAGAAAAGGAACGTTACCGAGTTCTCCTTTACCAAAAAGAAAACTATCGAATAACCGAAATAAAAACATATCCGAAATCATAAACGAAACCGACTTTGGTGGTATCTCCTCGAGTTCCCTAGTCGTATTTTACTATCACTTGTTAATTGCTCAGAAGAGTCCAATCAAATGATTGATGCTGTATAAGTCCTTTGAGGGCACTTATATATTGTTGAATTTAGACATCGTTTGAAACAATCTAATAATCTACCATCGGATCGGTAGGGGGCCACAACCTGAAAAGATCCGGCAAGAAACTCAGGGGGCGTAATTTCTTTTACTCCAGAAACTGTCCATTCCCTGGTCATGTGTCAGCAGATTTTTATCCTGACTGGAAAGTATGATGACATATTGTATGCGTATCCCACAACATTTCGATTATAAGCACAGCTGTACACGTAGGTATTAAATATAGCACAATTTCTTACCAACTTCATGGGGTAAATGTGGCTGCTTGCTGAGCCAGTCCTTGATATTGGCGAGTTCTCGGCAGTCATCTACTTCAGGCATTTTTCTGTAACAAGACAATATTATATAAATACCATATTTCAGATGAATGAGGTTGGTAAAGGGTTTTATTTGGAGTTTCCTCCGTTTTCATAGATGTTATATGCTTACTATATCCATCAGTTGTCTTTTAGTACATCCACGGGAAATAAATGGAGTCGTTGAATTGTATTCTTACTTACATATATGAAATAAAACCATTCTTACTATAGAATAGAAGCAGTGATGAGCGCGCATCATTTTTAAGAAGACACGTGTTGAAGTCACCCATTATTATGGTGTGACTGTAAGAGGGTAAAAGATTTTCTAGAAGTTGTTCAAAGGATGGGCAGTAGTTAATTCGAAGCGACGGAGAGTAGTATACACCCAGTAGTATCTTGGTGTGACTAAGTTCCACCGACATAGATGAAAGACAACATTAGACCTGAAACTAATGTTTGTACTATGCAGTAGAATAACTCTCATTTGTGTTACTGATAAAATAATTCGTAATTATTGTATTGTTCTGCGAACGCATTTTATTATTTAGTGATGTCACCCATTGTTGATGAATTCTTCGACGTGGATTCAGTTCGACATTGTATGTAAATGACAAGACAATGAACACAGACCAAGCAACGCTGAAAAAGGGGTTTGGAAATGTCTTAAAAAGCGAATTAACACTGGAAATCATTATGCAATAGTTTTTGCTGTAATCATAGCTTTTATTTTTCTAAATTATATTCGTGTCGGCTATAAATTCTAACCAGATTCGATAGATCATTAATTTTTATATTACACTAGGTACTGCCATTTGACCTCTGCTACCCAAAAAGTTAATGATATGTCAAGTCTGCAGATTATTTTAGCATCTATTTAGTATTTCATCTCAACTTAGTGGGTTTTTTTGGAACGTTACTTAACGCGGCTTACGGGTAGCGCGATTTAATAACAATCGTCACGTAACGAAATGCCGTATGCTGTGTATGTATGCGTGTGTGTGTGTGTATTGAGCCTACTACGCGTGAGTGCGCAACCGGGTGCTCAACTATCTCTTTCTCTCTCTCTCTCTAACTGCCTCTTTTTAACATATAACTTCAACACACGGTTGTACAGACACATGTAAATTTCATGAAAACGTATTTGTGTTTTGTGTTAGATAAATACATCCTTACTAATATTATAAACGCGAAAGGTCGTGAGTATGTGAGGATGTTAAGATGTTTGTTGTTCTTTCACACAAAAACTACTGAATGAATTTTGATAAAACGTCACAATAATATAGCTTACATATCAGAATAACATATAGGCTATAATTTATCCCGATATTCCCACGGGCAGAAGAACTGCGGGTGAAACCGAAGGGCCCTGCTAGTCATACATAAATATTTTCTTATTGCAATGAAGTATGAGAAATGGAAACTGCAGCAAATGTACACGCATTACAGATTTATAAAAGTAAGTTGATAAAATTGTATAACTTGATACAAGTACCTATCTGCTGTTTACATTTATTATACATTAGCAATCCGCCCTCGCTTCGCTTCGGTTTCAGTCGCCTTACCTGCCTAGTTCCCGTTTCCGTGGGAATAACAGCATAAAATATAGCCTATGTTACTCCCTGAGTGGAAACATTTTTAAAATCGGTGCGGTGGTTTAAGCTTGAAAGCGTAACAAACAAACAAACAAACTTACTTTCGCATTTATAATATTAGTAAGGATGTGATTTGAGCGTAAGGAACTTTGTTTCTGACGGAGGTCTCCCAACCGCACAAATTTTATATATTAATAGATAATTAAATTTAAGTATGTGATGAGCTATCCATGTAGTGGTGGAATATCCGTGTGGTGACGCAAAAAGAATACTATTCACCACTCCCTGTCTTGCCCGTAGATGTCGTAGAAGACGACTAAGGGATTTAAACGCATATAACATCAAGAGAAGGCAAACTCGAAGCAAATTTCCTATACCAACCTATTTAACCAGCATGGTATGGTAAAGTCAATTGCCCTCCTATTTATGGTAGGCTCGAGCCCAGCAGTGGGATGTATATGAGCCGAGATGATGATGATGATAACACCTTCCTTCATCGGTGTAGTTATTTTTGTCACTATTTCAGCTTTTCAGAGCCTTCTTCACAAAGCAGGGAAATCGAGGTACTATACCGGCACATGGTCAAAATTCCTATTTTTGGGGTGTTGAATTGTATTCTTACTTCGTTACCATACGATAATTTCCCAATGCAGTATGGATTAAATGACCTAGAGAGCGAGAGAAGAATCCGAATTATCTGGCCGGGGCTGCATAATAAAGAGGGTCAATTTTTTTCAGCATAGCTTGTATATCATTCCCCATATCGGTTCAAATTCGTCCTACTGTTGGGCTCGAGCCTCTTCCATAATAGGAAGGTAATTGACCCACTATACCACGCTGGTCAAACGTGTTGGTACAAATTATTATTTCAAGTTTTCCTTCTTTCGCAAAGATGATTTATACATATTTAATCCCTTAGTCTCTTTTACGACACCAATGAGTAAGAAAGGAAGAACTGTATTTTTGCTCAGTGCCCACTTGCATAGGCCGTAAAAATGAATTATATCGGTTACCACAGACAAAAACGAATTATTAAAAATATGTATTATTTTAGAACTAGTAATATTTCTAATCTGGTTGCTGTATCAAATTCAAATTCCATACGGTCATTTTATTTTTATATTTTGCCTTAAATTTCTACCGGATCGGAACGCGATCGTACTGAGCAGATCCCGCAAGAAACTTAGCGGGATTGTCTCCTTTTTATTCATTTAATATGTAGTTTTATTTAAATAAAATTACATACAACAACATGCCTATTAATAGCTGCAGTGTGATGCCTTTCGAACCATGATATAATACAATTATTGAATATAATGAGAAGTACCGTGGCTGGACCAGATCCCGAAAGCGGCACCCGGACACGAGTTAACCACTACAGCAGCCATCACTCGCCTCAACCACAATGGAGGGAAGGGAGTGACCGGCTCCTGGTAACTACCGCAAGCAGACCTTTCAGTGAGCATGACCATTTGCCACAATCATAAAACACAGACCAAATAACAAATTCGTTTGGCAAAACACGCTATGCTTTACAATTAGCTATAGTAGCGACACCAAAAAAAACATGTTTCCTTTCATTGAAATAATGAGAAAATTTCTGAACGAGCAGCTGCTCTATTAACTCTATTATTATCAAGATAAATCGAGATTTTATAATAACCTTATTTACAAAATCTACTCTTGTTTGCTTTTTTGTACTTATTCACTAGCATATCTCAAATATTAATAGGTATTTTGTTGTAGAAGCGTATACATTGCCCCATGAAAGATCTGTTAGCTCATGGAAGACGAGTACTATGTACAACTAATTTATCCTTATTCCAAGTATTTATATGATGAATGTCACTATATTTTTCAAAGTAACCGATATTTTCTTTTACATATAATACATTTTCATGCCAACCCTTATATAGCTCCCTATAATCGCAAAAGACGGGTCAACAATTACTGAGAGCCCTCAGCGCTCACTATTAGTCCGCGTAAGGGTGTAACAGCCATCTGAGGCTAACACTCCTAGTCCAGACCAAAAAAAAAAGAAAGTCAATAATTAAGTACATTCCCAAAAAGATTGACGTCAGCTCGGTCATTAAATTATTATTAATAACTTTTGTACCATGTGCTCTGAAATAAAGATACATATGGAGACGACCCCAAGTAATTGAAGTAATTGGACTGAGAGGAGAATGATGATAGTCATGATAAGAGCAGGATGATGTTTTAGAATACAATTCTCTACCTTAAATTTGCCCATTGGTGTCGTAAAAGACGACGAAGGGAATATGATATGCTTATAACATATATTCAAGAGAACATGAAGTAAAACTTTGCACCAACAGTCTGGCCAGTCAATATTTTGATGCTCAAACCAAGCAGTGGATCGTATATGAGCTAATGCTAATGATGATTCAAAATAGTAATATTTGTTTAATTACTAAATTTATTAGGGTCAAACTAATTTAATAACTTTATTAACGATGTCGTTATTCATTATAGATTGGTATATTCTACTTTAGGTTTTCATCGTACTTAAATAGTTACAATCGCATTAACTAAATACTAGTAAGAATTATATAAATCATATCATTTATTTTGTCGTTTTTATTAACTAACTCAAAGTTTCTCATAAAAAGAAAGATTAAAATTTTAGTTTTGACTATTTTCCCTTTTTAACTGATTGCAAAGCTGGACATTAATCTGTCGTGATTTTCTTATTATGGATTTATCCTTCATCATAAACCAAGTCTAGAGTTCTTGTCTTATTCACAAACAATATAGGTTCGTCGTTCTTTTTTTGTAACACTTTTGCAGCACCCAAGGCTAGGTTATCACTTTCTCCGTTACGTCTTGTCTTCTTAATGTCAAAAGTACATATAACCTGGTTAGAAAGTTCACATCGGCTTTGTATTGTTGCTTGTTGCTTTCATCATTCTTTGTATTCTACAGTTATGATTTATAAACGTTTCATATTTCACCTTCAAAATAGATAACAAACGAATAAAAAAACAAGAAAACAGATTCAAATATTTATTAGAAGAAGATTTAGAATTATCATATTTCTATTTGCCGTTTTCTCATTATTTATGAAACACTAGTAACCCGCCCTCGCTTCGCTTCAGTTTTTGTCGTTTTACCCGCGTAGTGCCCGTTCCCGTGGGAATACGCTGATATTATAGCTTTCCATTGGTGAAAGAATTTTTGAAATCGGCCCAGCCGTTTTGAAGATTGCCCGGAACAAACAGACAGACAAACAAAAAAAATATAAAGTGATTTTTAGGCATGTGTGTAATGTGATTATATATATATATTCATATAAAGTGATTTTTAGGTGTGCGTTATTTCTGGCGCGTCGGCGACCGCCGAGACGTCATTGCCCGTTGGGCAGTCCGGCTGGAGGGGCCTCGGTTCGGGGTGCGAACCGTGGAGGCCTTCCGGCCGGTGCTGATGCAGTGGTTGGAAAGGCGGCACGGGTGCTCTCCTTCCGACTAGTGCAGGTGTTGACGGGGCATGGGTGCTTGGCCAAATACCTGCACAAGGTCGTTAGGAGGGAGAGTACACCGTCCTGCCACCACTGCGATTGCGACGAGGACACGGCGCGGCATACGCTCGAGGCCTGCGCCGCTTGGGCAGCACAGCGCCGTGAACTCGTCGCAATTATCGGTGCCGACCTGACGCCGCCGCCTATCGCTAGGGCGATGGTCGGCAGCATCCGGAATTGGGACGCGGTCGCAGCCTTCTGCGAGGCAGTGATCTCGCAGAAGGAGGCGGCGGATCGCCTGCGCGAGGAGCGCAGCCTCGATGAGGCGATCCGCCGCCGGCGACTGGGGCGGCATAGGCGCGAGTACTTGCGCCTCATGCCGCCGTAGCCGAGGCCGCGGGTGACGTGATCGGGGAATTAGTCCGTCGCCCGCCGAGAGGCCGACTGCGTGCGGAAAGACCGACGTCCTCCCCTAGCTAAATACCTATGTAGGCGAATTTGCATTTATGTAATAAATCATAGTAAGGGTTTGACTTTTTTTCTGATTTCGTCTTTGTCACATAAGAGAGAGAGAGACAGAAAAGTTAGAGTGAGTACGCCGTACGTATGTACGCTACGGAAACTCATAAAAAATGTAAAATTCCCTTTTTTGTATCACTTATTGATGTGTCACTCCTATAGGTCATAATGTTATAGAGTCTATAGCCTTCCTAGATAAATATGCTTTGCACCACAATTTTTAAAATTTAAAACAGTTTTTTTTAATTCGCACCAGTAGTGCATGAGATTATTGCGTGCAAACAATTTTTATAGCTCCATAATATTTATAATTAAATATTAATGTGCTTTTATTCAAATTACAAATTTTATTACCCTACTCTTTTATTCTCACAAAACTTGTATTTCGATAATATTAGATTAGAAGGAAGTAAGATTATAATTAATTATTACCTTTTTTACGTTAAATTTTGATTACTTTAATTAATTATACAAACATCATTAATTAATTGAAGAAAAGAAATATTTATAATGATTCATTTTCTCAATTAAATAATTCAATTATTATTTTAAGGTATTTAGTATTTATTTAATTCATGTGGTGACGGAGTAAGAATACAATTCTTCTCTCGCCAGCATGTCCATAAGTGTCGTTAAAGACGACTAAGGGATTATAATATGCAAATAACATCTATGCAAGACAAGGAAAACCCGAAATAAAACTCGATACTAATCCGTCTGACTTGCGTGGTATAATCGCGGTCAATTTCGCTCCCATTATGGAGGACGCTCGAGCCAAGCCGTGGGACGTATATGCGCTGTAATGAAGTATAATAATAATGTCATTATTTACAATCTTCCTTACATTCTAAATGCGATATCAGAATACGAGTTTCCATTAAAACAATATTCTCTCAAAAAATCTTCAAGGGAATAGAAGCTGTCTTCGATTAAGTAATTATTATTAGGGCAAGACTAAAAGTCTGTAAATCAATTTGAATATTTACTGAGGTATAGAATTAAAGATAAATGGAATTATATACATGCAATTTTTCTGAATATCATTATTATTGTAAAGATGTCGTGTCTCACAAGCGCAAGCAACAGGATTTGTTCCATTAATTTACCTATTAATTCATCGTCTACAAACGCAGTCAGCACGCAACCAAACCAAGTACACAAAAGATTAATTGTGTAGTATTGTATCCATACATAATATGGTTTCCATACGTGTCGCGAATGCAAAATACTTATTTAAACTTCAAGTGATTCACATATTATTGGTCACTACCAGGGTCACCATATTTAAATGATATTATCCGTATACATGATTTCAGACGTACAGAATATTTTATTATACCTTTAGTCGTGGTCGTGGTATAGTATAGCAGAGAGGCCGACCGCGTAATGGCGAAGCTTCGCGAACACTGCCTTATTGCCGGGGTATCGAAGAGGACAATACTCAAAAGGGTAATCTGCTACATGGGAATCCACGGATGTCAAGCAATCGTTGCCTGTGGTCGGCCCTGGAGGGGAATGATGATGGAAAGGTAATACGATAGATTAGAGGGCTGCACGCTGAAATTCCAGGACAGATTAGGCGGAGTGTGTCCAGACAATAGCCTACCACAAAAAAGGTATCTACGAATATTCTAGTTACGTTATTCCACAAATTGCCGATGTAGTGACATTTATGATTACTGATAAAAGAGAAAATTACACTTTTGATAAAAAGGTTTTCATATATTTTTTGGAATTTAGAATAGCAAGTTTTATAAACATTAAACTCAGACAAGAGGAAGTCATAAAATTTTTATTTATAATTTGAAAACGGCAAGTAATAGCGATAATCAGCAAAAAGATTCTTAAAGAGGAGTAAATTTCCAAGAACTAATCATTTTAAAAGGCTGTTGAAAATAGCCTGCCGGGCGGGTAGTATCAAATATTTAAACTTTTTCATATTTTGGTCATTTTTGGGATTTGTTAAATTAAAAGGACTTTGTTAAATTAAAGGACACATTTTAATCATAGAATCCAAATATTTTAATTAATATTTCATATAAAACCAGCTTTTCGAGTAATATAAATCAGTGAACTTTTTCTTTGCTAATTGTACGTAGGGATATATGAATGTCTTTCAGTTTTAGTTTTAAACTAGCAACCCGCCCTCGCTTCGCTTCGGTTTCAGTCGTCTTTCCTGCGTAGTTCCTGTTCCCGTGGGAATACCGGGATAAAATATTAGCCTATGTTAGTCCTGATATTATAGCTTTCCATTGGTGAAAGAATTTTTGAAATCGGTCCAGCCGTTTTGAATATTACCCGGAACAAACAGACAGACAGACAAAAAAATATAAAGTGTATTTTAGGCATATGTATAGTGCAAATAACCGTGTGAGCATGAAAAAAGCCTATTTTTTTGACATAACAAACAGACACTCCAATTTTATTTATTGGTATAGATTAAGTATTATGGATATTAATAATGCTATACAAAAGTGTTTTGAAAGTATTTGTAAAATATACACGAAAAAATATTTTAAATCAACAAATTTTTAAAACTATTATCAAGTCCATTATCGCCATATTCGATATTACTTATAAATCGTAAAAACTCTTTTTCATGTGCCGTAAATGACGTTGTCGGCATTACAAAAGATTGATTTACCCACTTATTTCTAATGCTTCCAAGACTCGTAGTTGGTTGCGACTTTGAGTTTTAAGAATTCGTTCCTTGATATCACGGCTATTTTTTTTTATAGGCAACACCTTGCACTAAGAAAATTAATCCTTGTATTGCAGGGGACTTTACAAACATATAATTAACGGACACAAATTACATCCAGACTTAGAACAACAAATTGTGAATCGCACAAAGTATAGTAGTCCTGCGTAAAATTCAAACCTCTACACTGACACTGTAGTTCGGTATCTTAACCACTACCCCACCCCATCTGTGCAGTCAATTGTAATATCGCTAAGTATATTTAGTTTTTTTTTATTCTGAGACTATATTAAAATGATTTATTTCAATATTAATAGGAGTTTTATATATTTTAAAATATTTGATTTGTTTGTTACATCAAAACAACTCATCTTTCGAAATTCCAAATATGGCGACTTTGAAGAAATTATCTGTAACTTAAGTCTCAGATCAATTCAGTAAAATAATTACTAAGTTATATGTAACTTAGCCTAGTGAGCATTAATTTTGCTTTTGAAGGTGATGTCTTTGGGCAACGTGATTACCTTCGCTTTTATTTCATTTTCTTTAACAATTACAATTTTAACGTTTTTCACGTTCATCATATAGCATGGTATGCATCGCCACGCCAACAATCGGTTTTTCGTGCGACTTATACATGTTTCATATCAAAAAAAGGCAAGAAATTTTTTGACGATTTTCATTAAAATTATACATATAGATATGTGTATAAATAATTAACGAAACTATGATAAAAAGTAAAGGGATGTTGTGCGTGTGAGTTTAAACTACGCGCATTTTCTTTTAAAATCAGGTCGAATATTCTCAAGCAACCTTCATACTTTGTCAAGCTGCGTCATGCTTCTATCAAGGACAATGGGGCGACGTATCCTCTCTCTGTCAATTGCGTTAAATTTTTAGATATTACCTAAAGCTTTTAAATATTTTTTCTCTTGATTACATACATGTCTTAAAATACTTTCGCTTTTTGCTCGAAAGAAACATAATAAGCAACACTCAATCATAATTGCACAAAAAATTAAATTACGATAACATTGTTGTTGCACGCAAATGTATTTTATTTACAACATAATATGGTAGTTTGAAATTTTGTGAAATCAAATATTATGTCACTTGTAATTGTCATACTTTTTTATTTTATTGTCGACTAGCAACCCGCCCTCACTTCGCTTCGGTTATAGGTTATAGTCGTTTTACCCGCATAGTTCCCGTTCCCGTGGGAATACCGGGATAAAATATAGCCTAGTTTACGCCCTGATATTATAGCTTTCCATTGGTGAAAGAATTTTTGAAATCGGTCCAGCCGTTTTGAAGATTACCCGGAACAAACAGACAGACAGATAGACAGACAGACAGACAGACAGACAAAAATTTTTTAATTGCTATTTTAGGCATAGGTGTCGTGCAAATAACTGTGTGAGCATGAAAAAAGCCTTATTATTTTGACATTTCTGTTTGTAACAGACACTCCAATTTTATTTATTGGTATAGATGTAGTTATTAGGAAAAAACAATCTTATACGTAATGTAATTAATAATATTTTAGGTTTTTGTAGTTAAAAATGAAAAATCTTATAAGGTAGAAGAGGAGCAATTGGAGGTTACTGCCCGTTTTAGGTCTACAGGCCCATTTGCGTGTATCAAACATTTACTAAAAGGAGCCAGAGATCTATTTGAGCATATTGAATCAAGCATATTGATTAACTGACTAATATAAACCAGATGTAAAAAAGTTCGAATAAAAAGATTATTTTTAATGAAAATGAAAATACATCTGGGACCAACAACAGACTGCAGTTACTGAATCATAATTTAGGACAGAAATATTGTTTTTACCGCCGAAAAGTCATCGCTCAAAGATATAGAGTATAAATCCATGTGCAATAAATGGCGCTATAAGCTAGCTAATATTCCGTATACTAGATAATTACGCTTTGAAATGTGGTAATGGTGAGTGCATTTCGTGTTCGTTAATTCCATCTTTGTAAAGTCCACAGGAAAACTAATCTATTTCTGTAGTGAAGTCTCCCGCAACACAAATACTCATTGCTTAGTTTGGAATAGTTACCTTTATAAAAAACGTAGGTATCGTACATTTCTGTACACATCCTCTGCTTAAAGGTATAAAAAGAACAGGTTTTAAATTTTCACTACGCAAAATATATTCAATACAATAATTCACTCGGTGGTGACGAATTAAAAATGCAATATATCACCCGTTACTTTAATCATCATCCCTTACTATGTCACAGGATTCTTAAAAAGTTGAAATGATCTTGATCTAAAAGCATGGGCAGCAACACTCTAATGGGCATTTCCGGCTAACAAATATAGGGATTACGACATTATTCTCTAGGCGAGACATTCATACTACAGCGGATATCGATAGGCTGATAGATGGATAAATATAAAATGTAATTAATATTTAGATGGAGAAGAAAAATAATAAAATAATATAGGATTCCCAATCTAATTTCACCCTCGCTTCGATTCGGTTTCAGTCGCCTTACCCGCATAGTTCTTATTCCTGTGGGAATACCGGGCTAAAATATAGCCTAAGTTACTCCTTATATAGCAGCTACCTGGTATTAAAATATTATCAAAATCCGTCCAGCCGTTTTGAAGATTACCCAAAAACAAACAGACAGACAGACAAAATTTTTTTTAAGCCGGTTGTAGTCATAGGTATCGTGCAAATAACCATATCAGAATGTATAAAGCCCATTTGAGATTACAAACAGACACTTCAATTTTATTTATATGTATAGAATATAGACGTACCTATAGATTAAAAATTCAATTGAAATATTAAAAAAATGCATTAAATTACATAAATAAGGTCTTTGAAATGTCAATTTAACTTTATTGTACAATTTTAATTGTTTTATTGTATGTAAGTTTTAATTGTAATAATTACATTATACCTGCTTACAACAATCCATTAAACATTACAGAAATAAAGTATCTATATTATTGTTATACGTATTGAGAACTTATATCTTATATCATATAAGGTAATGCGGAGCTGTCGCAACTTGGATACCAAATTCATGGCGCATGTCCACAAGATTTCTTTCTGTGAAGGAATCAAATTCAACGAGCTGGAAACGAGAGGTCGTAGTCTAAACTATTACGCCATCTGTATCGTAATCTATTACGGAAATACTAATATGCAGGACTGTAGGTGCAATATATGTAACATACTCTCCGATATCAAATTTTAAATAGAATCATGCTATTAGTATTTCTCACAGATATTATATTTATAGTAGCTGACCCAACAAACGTCGCTGTGTTCAAATCTAAAAAAAATGTAATGCACAGATGGCGTAGTGGTTAAGATAGAGACCTACAGCGCCAGTGTCGGGGGTTCGAATCCCACGCGGGACAACACTTTTTGCGATCCACAAATTGTTGTTCTGAGTCCGGATGTAATTTGTGTCCATTAATTATGTTTGTAAAGTCCCCCGCAATACAAGGATTATTTCCTTAGTGCAGGGTGTTGTCTAAAAAAAAAAAAGGAATTTTCCTTGAAATCGATCGCAGCGCCACCTATCAGGTCCAATTGCAAATCTAAACCATTCTCGAATCCACTTGAACACATAGAAAAAAATTCGTCAACATCGGTCCAGCCAGTTTTGGAGAAGTTCAGTGACATACACACGTACACAAGAAATATATATATATAAAGATAACACTTATGAATTATTTTTATCTTGGTGTCCATATGTATTAATAAAATTAAAGGCAAAAGAGTAAAATTTTTTTACAACTGCTGAACTCATTTTAAATATTATATTAATAGAAAAAAATGAGCCGTCGCTAAAGACGTCTGGCAGATGTGAAACATCGAAATTATTTTGTACAGGTATATATGTATATATATACATAGTATATGGTATATATATACTATGTATATATATACTATGTATATACATATGCACATGTTTTCCGTGTGGTGACGGAGTAAGAATACAATTCATCACTCCCTCTCTTACAACTTTACACCGTCATAGAAAATCGACGTCCGAGGAACAACAATTTATAACTGTACTTCGTTTGGTGAGCGAGAGCAACAGTAACAAAAAAAAGGTAAATCGTGTGGTGACGATTTAAGAGTACGTAGTATGGATCACATCCACGAAAGGTTTTTTTTTTGTTTTTTTTTATTTAAGGATCTTTTATACATTGAGTACATGTCAGTTCCGTTTGAGTATATTATTACATTTTACAAAAAAAATTTAGTATAACTAACGACGACTAATATACAAAAATAAGTATTTCGCGGCATTTGAAGTTGGTGAGGCTAGCACTCCATGGAAGGTACCCATGTCAAGTCTATTTAAATTTAATTTTTCATCAAAGTATCTCGTTCTGACTGAAATCGGACACATTCCACCAACAAATATTGCACATCTTCTACAATACCACATAGTTCACAATTCGGAGAGTCTCTTACTTTAAACATACATATGCTAACCTGTTAAGTGGCATATGTCCAGATCTAAGCCTGAACGCTGTTACAATTAGTTTTCTATTTAGTTTTGCATTAATAAACCAAGGTATACGAGGTGGCTCACATTGCAGCGTTTTGTACCATATACCCTTCTCTAAAGATTTCTTATCAAAGTATTATTTCCATTCTTGGTAACAATCTTTCTTACAATGCGGTAGGTATTCACAATATTGTGGCAAGATAGACACTTCGGTTCCTTCTATGACTCCTTTTTTAGCTAAACAAGTCAGCCTCCTCGTTACCTTTTAACCCTATATGTGATGGAACCCATTGCAATGTTAGGCTGATATTACGAAAGGCTTACATCCTTTAATTTCCCATGGAGCTCGTAAAATCCGATTTTAAGATCAACAAGAAAATGGGTTGCGCTTTCTTGAAAAATTTATGGCAAGTGTGATGGTTATAGCATTATCCCCCTTTTTTAGGGAGGCCCTTATTCAATTGTGCACGTCGGAAGGCTGATGCATAGATAAATGTATAGAAAGTAAAATTATGACCAACCTATTTACAAAAAAAAAAATGTCTGTCACGGGCAGAGTGAACGTCCGAAGTCTAATATCTGGTCATGGGTAACGCTCAATATTCCATAAATGAACGGCCTTAAAATACGATTTATATTAACGTTCCATTCGTGAAGAAAAAATGTTTACGATGTATGTCACGGGGAACCGGATTTTCGACTCGTGAAGACTTTACGAGTAGGTATTACACATGAGTACATATTAATGCAGTTCACTTAAAGATGATAGGTATTCCTGAATCTGATGATATTAATGTTCTTTTACTTTTCGGTGGTGATTGCAAACGAGCAAAAGCTCATGGACCTTTGTTAGGCCGCTGCCTACCGTGAAGAAAGTAAAAGGAGTGTGAATGCGTGCAATGAGGTTGGGCGACACTATAGGCATCAGTAAAACCCACCACACGCAAAAACCCTCAGCAAATTGGGCTTCCGACTCTCTCGCTCACCGAACGAAGTGCAGTAACAAATTGTTCCTAATTTGCCGTCGTATTTCTTCGAGAGTGAGGCACTACCTCTGATGAACCGGCGCGCGGCTGTAGACAGACGACTGTCGGCAACACTATCTTCTTCTTCTTCTTGATTAATGGCAATGAGCTGCAATAATATGAGCTTTGGTGCCAATGTCGAGTTATAATATTAATTATTCGCGTCTTTAGTCTTCGTAAGTAGTCCGTCGTTAGCATTGATTTGGTGTTGATGGTCAAATCAAGCTTCTTTTGGGAAATTTGGCAGAATGTGAAAATGCACGCAATTCGTTATTATATCATATTCACTATATTTCAGCATTTTATCAACATTATATTACATAAAATTTCAACAAAATTATTCAATATAACACGGTAAAACACTAAAATAATGAAAAAAATATAAAAGCGCTACATGATATTTTGACATTCGCGTCAAAAGTGACAACACTATCAACATTTTAATAAAAATATCCGTCACATAAAAAAATATCTGTCAAAAATTATACGTTGCTATATTATAGACCGGAGTTCAGAACTGTGAATTCCTTAATAGACTTGCTTCAACATATTACTTTAGGTTTCGTATCCATAATTTTGATGTATCTCTCACCCCTTTAGGGTCCAATAATACACATGTAAAAGGTGCAAGTTGTGACATACAGAACAATTTAATTAAATAACTACAATGCTAATATTTTAATCTTCATCTCAGCTCATGTACGCCCCACTGCTGGGCTCAAGTTTCCTCTACAATTTGTAAGAAATTGATATATCACGCTGGTTAGATGGATTTAAACTTGATGTACACAGAACTTTGCCCATATAAGCAATTAGCATTAGCATGATAGGGTGCGACTTCCGTATTGTTGAATGAATTGTGATTTTCGATATAAATAGAATAATGTATCTATATAAATGACATGTATTATCAGTTTATCACACACAAGTGCCAGAATTTTGTTACAGAATGCAGAAAATGTACAATAAAGTAGCTAGCTCATTATAATACAAGTAGTACTTATTTAATATACCTAATTATGTTTACATATTTCAAAAGACACTATTTTATACGAATGAATATGAATGAATACATCATGTATTTTAAAACACAAAAAGAACATATCTATTTCTTGTATTTAAAGAACAAAATCGCAAAAGCAGCGTTAAAAAGCATTTTATTACGAGACACAACACCAAACTCGTATTTGTTTTTATTTGTACGTTCGTTTATTTGTAAGTAAGAATTTAATTCACTCCCGTCTTGCCCGTGGCTATTCTAAAAGACAAGTAAGGGATGAGAAGGAAAACTCAATTTTTTTTACCACTCAGTCTTGCCAAAGTGGTATAGTACCCACTAGAAAAAATTACCTCAATTTCTATCTTATTGAGGATCAGATTGGTCAGTACCAAAAATGGACAGTGGGACATTTATGACTTGAGATGAACATAATGAAACATATTCTAAATCTGTTAAATCAAAAGTATCTTCTTTAAATATACACTGTCGATTGAGCGGTCTCGTAGATTAGCATAAGCAAACATTGACATAATTGATAACGTGACCTATAAATTGCTTTCGATTATTATTATATACCTTTTAATAATTCTCATCGTCCTAATTTTATCCCAATTACTTGAGGTCAACGCAATATATACCCCATTCAATCGTATATATTGCAAAAGTTATGAGTAATTCTTTTTGGACCGACCGCCCTTTTGACGTCAGTTCTCCTCGAGAATATAATTATTGACCAAATAGAATTAGATAAAGCTGGTTCTGTTCTATGTCAAACTCTTTGTTATCTTTTACGATATGCAGGAGCAATGTAAGAGTAGGTAGTATATGCGGGTGGACAGACCGTGGATTAGTTCGCCACCCACAGAGAGGCCGACCACGTGAGGGTGACGCTCTGGCCGGCAATATTGCCGAGGCGTCAACGGAGACGGTACCCGAAAGGGTAACCCACTAGGCCAGCCACGAATGTCAAGGAACCGGACCAGTGGTCCGCGCAATGGCGACACCGTCCATCCGTTCCCCCGGACAGATGGGCGGAGTATGTCCAGATCATAGACTATCAAAAAAATGGGTAAGTAGTATTTATAGCCACTACCACACAATATTATTAACTTTTTATAATATTAGTATGAATGTATTGGTGAAGCTTTCAGCTCACAGCAGGACACACTACTACGTTGCAAAATTTAAACG
Source organism: Lymantria dispar (assembly GCA_032191425.1). Classification (NCBI taxonomy): domain Eukaryota; kingdom Metazoa; phylum Arthropoda; class Insecta; order Lepidoptera; family Erebidae; genus Lymantria; species Lymantria dispar. Next base: position 19,012,505 of record CM063452.1, on the reverse strand, counting down.
AAATACCTTTAGTTGTAGACTATAATGTGGTAAATACATTTCTGCGCTACATATTACAAAAATTATTCGAAAGTAACTGTAACCAGTATGTAGTTTGTGTCAATACCAAGGCCGAAGACTCGCAGAACACTCGGAACATTTAAAGGTACATACCTTAGAATAATAACGTATAGAAGGTAAGTTCACGCACAAAAAGTGAGGCATTTCAATTGAGTTTCAGAGTCTAATGGAGTTTACACCGGAACCGTTCCGTAATATACAAGTCATTGTACTGCACGAACGTACGCAACTCTTAAAAAATAAATAGGTAATTATGACGGTTTGTGCATTCAAATGGTGTCACAACACATTTGAAAAATATGAAAAGATTATTAACATTACTTTTAAAGGTAATTCGACGATTTATTTTAATAAAAACAAAATTTGATTTCATAATTTGTATAGTGGTGTGCGTGTGTACGTGTGTAATTGTCTGCGCGCCGTTAGTATTTTTAGATTCAAATTTTGAAAGTTCGAAGTATTGACATTATCCTTCTATACGTTATTATTCTAAGGTACATACATATGACAATTCAAAATTTGAAATAACTAAAACGCGATAATTTTTATAAAATAACACACCTATAAGTACTTTATGATAGCGGCTACGAATACCACCAATCCTTTATTCGTAGGTGTCGTAAAAGACAACTAAAAACTTTACCTAGCCTAATCGCCGCAGCCGTTTAGTTAACGATTATATTTCTAACGAGGGGACATCAGGCATAAGGCCGGTCATAAAATAATAGACAATAACTTGCAAATATTTATCACTAGCAATCCGCTTCGGTTTCCGTCGCTTTACCGGCATAGTTCACGTTCCCGTGGGAATACTGGGATAAACTATAGCCTATGTTACATCCTCATATTATAGCTTTCCATTGGTGAAAGAATTTTTGTGATCGGTTTAGTGGTTTAAGCGTGAAAGCGCAACAAACTAAAAAAACAAACTTACTTTCGCTTTTATAATATTAGTAAGGATGATAGAGCGGCACATGTTGCATTGGCCTCAAGTTATTGGGATAAGGACAGGGTGATGATGATAAACAGACCTATAAATTGATAATACGATATATCGTGCGCTGGAAATGATTGCACTATTGTAACTTATAACGATAAAGATTTTCTTGTCTTGAGTAGCAAATTATATTCTTAATCCATTGCCATCATCATAATCATTCTACTGTTATCCCAATTACTTGGGATCGACTCAATACATCCTCTTTTTTATATTCATTCATTCATTCCATAGTCATAGTCCTCTTCTATACAAATAGATAAAATTAAAGTGTCTGTTTGTAATGTCAAAATACTGGGCTGTCTGGTTGAGGTAATTTTCAAAACGGCTGAATTTTAATATCGGGTAGCTGTCTATATAAAGAGTAATTTAGGTTATATTTTATCCCGGTATGCCTACAGGAACGGCAACTATGCGGGTAAGGCGACTGAAACCGAAGCGAAGCGAGGGCGGGTTGCTAGTCTTTCATATATACAAACGTTTTGGCAATAGTTTTATAACCGACAGCTTGCCTATCGCCAACCCTCATTGGCAATGTAATTGTTAACCAAACAGCGTCAGATTAAATTAGCTTAAGACGATGTAAAGCTTTGTGGTGCATGTGAAAACGGTCCCATGACTTCGTCGTAGCCGAGGGATAGGAACAGCGTGTGGTTTTCAGCTGGCATTGGCGCTGATAAAAGTCGACGTTAAACCCGGCATATCCCATGTATCAAAGATTTCTGCGTAAAAATTGCATTTTCTCACGTGAAAAAAAAATAGAATGATGTAAAGCTGTTAGTCGTTTGTTACGATACCTACGAGTAATGTAAGATTCAATATAAGTGCGCGAGGCAAATTATGGTAACAAAGTAGCTAAATTGCAAAAAACAGAGATGCTATAATTTAAATCATAAGTTTGTTGATTGGCAAAACCAAAATCAGGCAAAGGTTATTCAGTAAATATGCATTTATGCATGAACGGTTAAAAGTACCCAGGTTTATGAACAACAGTGATCTCGTATTAAGATAGGATTTAGAATACATGTGTAGTTATCACCTATTTTTCTTAGGGAGTAAAAACCAACTAATGGATCACCAGGAGTGTTTTTAAACATATCAATAGCACTAATATTGCCAATTCGTCCGGGAATCATGGCAATTATGACACACACCCGGGATCCAAATTTCAGCAAAAGATTTAATAGATGGATGTATGGACGTAATCTCTTTTATGTCTTTTCGTACCAAACATTCCTCTGTATTTTTGGCGGCAGAAATTTAAATCAAGATACACACCAATACACAGCAATTCGAATAAATAGATATCATTATTTTAAAAGATGATTGTACAAACAAAGACCGGATCAATTTGAGTTATTATTGTACCTACCTATATTATAATCATCATACATTTTCACTGCATGATATTGAGAAATATTCTTTGTAAATTTGTATATTTTTTATTACATCTGATGTTTCCGCGAGTATTACGCATTGTAAATAAAACTACTTTACTGTTATATAAATTAAGTAATCACTTATTCAAATAAATGATGTCAGTTTGTAATGTCAAAATAGTAGGTTTTTTATCATGCTCATAAGCTTATATACACACTGCATAGGTATTGTGTACATCCTTTAAACATCCAGTTTTAACATTGTCTCACTGTTTGATTCGGGTAATCCTCCTGCTGGACCGATTTTAATAATACTCTACTACCAGGTACCAGTCTATATAAGGAGTAAATTAAGCTACTTTTCCTCTCAAGAAACCCTAACCCTATAAAATTTTGCTCGGTTCAGGCATCATAATAGACGTTATGTATTTCATGGAAATATATTTTCAGGAATCATAATAGATGTTACGTATTTTATGGAAATGTATTTTCAGGAATCATAATAGACGTTATGTATTTTATAGAAAAGCTTCAGCCCATACTCCTAGCGATGCCTCAACCGGTTTTTATCATTACGATGGGAAAATAAGGGGTGAAGATATATTTTTAACTAGTCAAGACACGAAAAATACCACTCACAAACTACGTAATGTGATACGTAAAAACCTAAAATATATTATTCGCTAAGATTCTTTTAAATCCGGCTTATGTATGAAAGATTCTTATATCTTGTAAACGAGTAAATGTTGCATACATACATATGTATATATATTTTTTCAGAATGTTAGAAATAGCTTCAATGATTTCCATGAAATTTAGTGTGCAAGATATCTCGGTAATGATAAATACTTCTAGCTAGCTTTAATTTATAGAAAATTTCGTTTTATCGGGTAATAAAAAAGTTAATTTAGAATATTAAGTTAAATGTGCTGTCATCAAGATTAAAAAAATAGTTGGTAAGTCGAGCAGTTTCTTAATCCAGACAAATCCAGTTCCTTGGCTTTCCCTTTTTTTTTCAAGTTTCTTTATATGAAAAAAATATTCTTCTTTTGTGATAAAAACAGTTAACATCTAAATATATTTAAGATAAATACTATTTATTAAAAAAGAATTACCAGTCATCTTAATAAAGGCTGCTCTAGTATCATGACGTTATGATCATTTTTTAATTGACTGATGATATGGTTTTTTTTATTTTATTTTATACTAACTGACCCGGCGAACTTCGAACCGCCATATTTTTTTTCGTAAATATATTTTCTATATTAAATCTAGTCTCGGATTATGCCGCGCTAAGATCTTACTCAGCGCCGTGTGATAGGCGGTGGGCCAGAAGTCTAGTTCGAGACTCTCCAGCATCTCCTGTAACCTAAAGTTCTTGGCGTGACGGAGGCCAGCCTGAAGGTAGACCGTGCGGTCGCAGTGATGGCGCCGGCTGCGGGTGTAGAGTCTCCAAGCACGTATGCACACATCCCGGAGATCCGCTAAGAACTTGTTGATCCTCTCGACGATTTCGCATTGCCAACCAAGCCATTTCACAGGCTGCCTCACTTTGCTCTTGTGCAATCAATAGAAGCACAAAGTCGAGCCATACTATCGCAGCGATCTTCACGGGCAATTTCTTGTTCTTCAGTCCTTTCGCAATATTTCTTTATCCTTCTTGCATTATGGCTTTCGGGAATGATTCGATCGTCTTGGTTGCGGCATTGATAATGATGATAATTTAAAGAGAATACAAATTACTCATTATTTATTGATCTCTGACAAAATTATAATTATCAAATTTTCAACTATACTTAATAAAATTACGTTTAGCTGTCATTTGCGTTTTGTTATTACTTGTCAGGTGCGTTTTTGTTATACCACGTTTTATAGTCACTTGTATTCTCTTTGACGTTTTATGTCACGTCACACGGGAACGCGGTCGGACTGGATAAAAGTATCCTATGTCCATCTCCTGCTTCTAAGCTACCTCCAAACCAATTTTCAGCCAAATCCGTAGAGCCGTTTTTGAATTATAAATAGTGTAACTAACACGACTTTCTTTTATATATATAGATATAGACTAGCAACTAGTTTCAGTCGCCTTACCTGCGTAGTGCCCGTTCCCTTGGAAATACCGGGATAAAATATAGCCAATGTTACTCGATGATATTACAGTTTGATACCCTAGTATTCCATTGGTAAAAGAATTTTTAAATTCGGTTCGATAGTTTAAGCTCGAATATGTAACAAACAAATTTACTTTCGCATTTATAATATTAGTAAAAAGTAAAGATATCAGACTTAATAGCTTTGATTGCGGCTGCTATTATATACTAGCTTTGACTGTGGCTTCACTCGCGTCGTGAACATGTTTTTACACCAATTTAATTTGGACTGTCACCAAATCAAACATCCTTGCTTTCACAAAAACCTAACCTAACAATTGAAACAAGCAAGATATTAATAGAAATATCATGTTTTGTGACCTCTTCGAAACTTATTTTCATACAAAATTTTATACCTGTTCAAATTAATTAACTCAAATATTCCCAGTAATGATGGAGTAAGAATAAAATGTGTTACCATCCATTTATTTTACGCGAGTGTGATAAAAAATTATTAAGGTATATAAGCAGATAACATTACTGAAAAAGAAGAAAGGCTAGAAACAAATACCTATAGCAGACCGTCATATATCAAACTAAATTTTTCTCCTATTACAGAGCACTCTTGTTAACCGACTTCAAAAAAGGAGGAGGTTTCTCAATTCGACCGTATATATGCGTGAGGAAAGGGGGAGACGGCGGTCGATGGGAGGGTACCCCAAATAGGGGGTATTTCGTCGGACCGACCACTGACAAGTCACTCTCCTCCGGGGGTCGGCCCAACGACGAAGGTGACGTGCATCGCGGGTGGGTCGCGGGTGTGCGTGCTTATGCCCCTCTGTCGCCCCGGACGGAGTGGTGCAAGGAGCGCGCAGACCACAACCCACCCCCAAAAAAAAAAATATATATGCTTTTTTATTTTTGTTCGCGGATAACTTCGTCATTTATGAACCGATTTTGATGATTCTTTCTTTATTGGAAAAGTATATCCTATACTTCCCAAACGGTCCTATGAAAATTTTATCGAAATCGGAGAACAGGTTGAAAATCAACAAAAATCTAAAAAAATATCTACATTGTCTACATTATTGAAGGCAGGGTCTTTTTTTGCAAAAAATAATCTCATGTAAAAACGTATACGATCCAAACTCGAGAGACGAGATAAAACTGGTTTCAAATGTATTGCCCTCGACCAGCTTAGACTCACTTTGAGATCTTAATAAGTCATCATCATCTTAGCACATATTTGTTCCACTGTTGGACTCGATCCTCCTTCTTTATGAGAGGGAATTTGACCTACTATACCACGGTGGTCAGATGTGTTGGCGTAGGGTTTATTTTTTTATTTTCCTTCTCATGAATTCATGTTATATTCATATTATAGTCATCTTTTACGACACCCGTGGGCAAGAGAGGGAGTGGTGAATTTTATTCTTACTCCGTCACCACACAGAAAAAATCTCAATAATTAAGGAAACAATTATTAATAAATAATAGTTTAAAAAAACTAAAAAAACACGCTTTTATAGAAAATCCAACTAAAAATTAGAAAATAAAATCTAATAAATTCGGATTAAGAATAGTGTAAATAAGAAATAAATGTACATTGTTGCAAAAAAGCGTGGGGTGCATCTGAAGTGCTTTTTATGATATCATCAAAGCGATGATCCTTCTACTCATCTGTCAATAAATGTTTATAACTATTGACACTATGCACCCCACGCTTTTTTACAACAATGTACATTTATTTCTTATTTACACTATTCTTAATCCGAATTTATTAGATTTTATTTTCTAATTTTTAGTTGGATTTTCTATAAAAGCGTGTTTTTTTAGTTTTTTTAAACTATTATTTATTTTTCATTTTTTAGTTAAATTTTTTATTATTAAGTGTGAAATACTAATTATACATTTAAACATTATTTTCTTATCAAGCTAACACATGCGTAGTTCGCGCACTAGTCCTGTCTCTCTTACTCTCATGCAAAGGATGCGGATTATCAAGCTAACACATGCGTAGCTCGCGCACTAGTACTATCTCTCTTACTCTCATGCAAAGGATGCGGAAAGAAATTGATGAATCCTGGCGAATTTAATAAGGATAATCGGATATTTTAATCGAATTATTGCATTGTCATCAGTCTTTGACAGGTGTGCAAAGTTTGATTTAATCTGATCGTTCAAAGTAGGACAAAATCGAGCTCAAAGGGGTCGGTTACAAACATACATACATACATACATACATACAGGTGAAACTAATAAAAGCGTGTTAAAAAATCGTAAGAAACCATTATTCGATTTCTCACTAAACTATTAGATGCTCGAGGTCAAAATATTACAACGAAAATAATTGGTGTTATTGTGTTTAATGTAATTAATACTTGTAGATATCTCCTACGCGTCCTAACTAATATTACAAAATACGAATCAGTTTGTTTATATCGCTTTCACGCCTAAACTACTAAGCCGATTTTAAAAATTCTTTTACCAATGGGTAGCTAGATTAATAGAGGGTATCATCATTCATTATTTTAGTTTATATACGTCCCATTTTTGGGCTCAAGCTTCCTCCACATTAGGAAAGAAATTGACCTACTGTAAAGATATACGTTGGTCAGTTTAGGGTTTTATTTTGAGTTTTCCTTCTATTGCATCTTATTTGCCTATTTGGTGACTTACAACATCCATGGGCAGTATAGGGGTTGGTGGATTGTAATTCTTACTCCGTCACCAGACGGAAAAACAGCAAATAACATAGGTTATATTTTATACACGTACCTATTCCCACGGAAACGCCAACTACGCGAGTAAAACGGCGGGAATTTTCTAATACTGTATGGGTCTTAATTGACCTTCGCTTTTATTGTGTCAATATAGTTTTGTACAAAGAAAATTAATTCACACACTAGTGTCAATGATATTTAAACACTCAGAAAAATAGTTTTCATCGGTCACATCATGATGTTGCAGTTTTAATAATAATTTACTACTTAAACATGAATTTCTTACGGTAGTTTTTCTTAGAGACTCCCTAAGAAAAGGGGTAAAACGCGGCGCCAATTTTTTTATGAAAAAGGGATCATAGTCTTGTCTTCAAATTAGGAATAATAACGCGTCACAAAAATAAATAAACATGTATTTCAGCAATTGACCTATTCCCACGGAAACGGCAACTACGCGAGTAAAACGGCAGGAACTTTGTAATACTGTATAGGTTTTAATTGACCTTCGCTCATTCGTAATTTATTGTGTCCATATACAAAATTAATTCACACACTAGTGTCAATGATATTTATACACACACAAAAATAGTTTTAATCGGTCACATCATGATGTTGCAATTTTAATAATAATTTACTACTTAAACATGAATTTCTTACAGTAGCTTTTCTTAGAGACTCCCTAAGAAAAGGGTAAAACGCGGTGTCAAATTTTTTATGAAAAAAGGAACCTAGTCTTATCTTCAAATTAGGCATAAATACTTGTCACAAAAATAAATAAACATATATTTCAGCAATTGACAATTTTCATCACCTAAGGTTAAAATCGCCCTACTCCATTTTAATGTCGCAAACTTAGAATAATAACGTATAGAAGGTAAGTTCACGCACAAAAAGTGAGGCATTTCAATTGGAGCCTAATGGAGCTTACGCCGGAACCGTTCCGTAATGTACAAGTCATTGTACTGCACGTACGTACGCAACTCTTAAAAAATAAATTGATAATTATGACGGTTTGTGCATTCAAATGGTGTCACAACACATTTGAAAAATTTAAAAAGGTTTTTAACATTACTTTTAAAAGTATTTCGACGATTTATGTTAATAAAAACAAAATTTGATTTCATAATTTGTATAGTGATTTGCGTGTGTACGTGTGTAATCGTCTGCGCGCCATTAGTATTTTTAGATTCAAATTTTGAAAGTTGGAAGTATTGGCACTATCCTTCTATACGTTATTATTCTAAGGTCGCAAAATATAATACAATATATTGGCGCCAAAATAAAAATACACAATGAACAATCATATAAAAATTACAGATTCCAAATTCAAATGTACTTATTCGTTTATTTTTATTTTAACAGTATTTATGGCCAGTCTAAGAATATACGTCAACAGCGAATAATGAACGGTAGAAAAATATTTTTAACTTGTAAAGCAGAAATTATCGGTATACGTAAAGACCGCCGTAAGAATATGGAATTGGTATATTAAAATGCAATAGTGATTAGACTACTATGTCAGTCTTGCCAGAATAATTGGCATGTAATATTATTATTTACTTACGTCCTTTAATCATCCCTTACCCTGGCAAGGCAGTTAGTTGGTAAATGATAGATACATGTATCTATTATTTTATAAAAAAAGATTCATTATATCCTTACAAAAACTGTAATTGTAGGTACTTTATTTATGTTTTACAAAGACTCATCACGAAATCTTCAAAAAAAATTTAATACGCTAGTTGTTTATTAACAGTTTTGTTTTTGTAATTTAGCGATCATAAAAAGTCGATCGTTAGATCTCAGATTCGAATCTTGATTCGAGTAAAATATAACTTTATTTGAATCAGAGTGGCAATTATTTTGGAGCAATATAGCAAAAAGCATATTGATCTATAATAAATGCACAATTTATTTAAGGTACTTAATTGGATAAGGATTAATGCTGTATTGTATAAAATCACTTAGTAAATAATCATTTTTTATGTTATGGTGGGTTATCCCTAAGAGATAGACATATGCCATCGCGGACTTTTTTGTTGAACTTTTTAAGATGGATAATACTGTAGTACATTATTTTGGTCTATCTCGTAGGGTTCAGCCAACGTCTGCAATATAAGCGCAAAAAAACGTGCTTATTTACGACATCACATTAGAAACCTCTAAATTAATCAGCGTTTATCTGCTATATTATGCATGTATTATACATATAAACCTTCCTTAAGAATCATTCTATTTATTAAAAAAAACTGCATCAAAATCCGTTGCGTAGTTTTAAAGATCTAAGCATACATAGGGACAGACAGACGGCGGATAGCGACTTTGTTTTATACTATGTAATGTAATGATAGAAAAACATAAAAATTGTGTCTCAACTACTCTTATTAATCTATTAAAAAGAATCAACAGCTAGTTTCCAAAAATTCAACGTTATTGTTATGCTGTAAATATTCAAGTTCAATAACAATTTCTCAACGTGGAACGTTTGTTGCAAAACATTTTGAAAATCGCGCTCTCTAGGTCATTCATCCGCCCCGTCGGATGTTACATTAAACTTTGGCGCTGCGGTCGCTCGAAATCGAGATCTCAGGCCAACAATCTACACCCTTAAATAGCCTTCATAATATCTGTTAATGTTCCTTCTTGACAATAGAAGACCAGCTTTACATCATCCAAGCTCATATACATGTCGCTGCTGGGTTCTAATCTCCTCCAGAATAGGAGAGATATAGTCCTACCACTAGTGTTGCCCAAATGCAAGACCAAGACGAGACTTGGACCGGTCTCGGTCTTGGTCTTGCAACATCACACCTGGTCTCGTCTTGGTCTTGGTCTTGCGCACCCGAGTCTTGGTCTTGGTCTTGGTCTTGCGCACCCGAGTCTTGGTATTGCAGCAAGAGTCTTGCAAAGTTTTGCAGTTAGAATAACGTAACAGTAATTTATCATGGCAATGAAAAATCCAACTAAATTAATCAAATATCCTATCCTATCTATCCATCTGCTAGCCTATAGTTCACTATTGAATACAATACTTACCACTGGAGAAAATTACTCTTCTATTCCCCTGGTGTTCCATTAGACAGCGTTACTACTCTTATGACAGGACTTTCGACCCTATTTTCTTAAGACGTCACCACACGAGGCAGTTGATACAATAAATTTTATGTCATTTTACAATCAATGCGATATTTTACAATTAATGCGATTGTTTATATTTCCCTTCAAGTTAAGTGGTATGTATCTATTGTATTTCCAGTTTAGTTACTGATACTCTGGATACTTGAAAAAACCTGTTGCTCTATTGCCTATATAAATACTTTGGCCGCTGGATCCATGTAGCTCTTAATATACTATTTATTCAAGAACATATAAAACTGATTTAAAATTTTATGGTTTTAATACTTGTAAAATGTATGATATTCGTCGTCATCGTCACAGCTCATAAAAGTGCCACTGCTGGGCTTAAGCTTCCTTCCAGTAAGAGGAAAATTGATCTACTATACCACGCTGGTCAGACATGTTGGTATAGGGTTTTCTTTCTAGTTTCACTTCTCTTGCACATATGTTATATACACAGGGTGTATCAGGTTATGGGACAACTGTTCATGTATGTTGTAGTTCAACAGTCATAGATCATAATTAGAATGTATATTACACAAAAACAATATAACGTAAAAGTTATAGTGATTACAAAAATGTGTGTCTAAGAGTTTATGCCTTAAATTTTATGCATTATGTAGGTATGTACAGACAGGATATATGTAAGCATGTAAAATTTCGACAGTATAAATAGGTATTAGATTTGCGCGAACCTTTCAATGGTTACGTAGGTACAAAGGCGACTCATCAACGGGCATCGGCCGATCAGCTGATTTATGTTAAAGCGAAGTTTGTCTTGCTTATGCAAACGTAATCATTGATTTATTCAAATTCTAATGAACATTTAACAAAATACGAATATGTTGTAGATTAAGTATCATTCCTTTATACATTTTAATCAATTTACACGAAAAAACGATGACAAAATTGAGAACTTACATGTCTCTCAATTCATTAACGAATCGATATTTTTATTTCAATTTTTTTTCATGGGTTCCTAACACCATTGCCCGATCCGATTTGATACGACATCCACGGGTAAGAGAGTGGTGAATTATATTCGTACTCTGTCTTTTTTTTTTGTGTGTGTGTAGCTGTTGGTCGCAGATGACCTTGACAGCTTAACGCGGTCAATGGGTGAGCGCTGATGGCTCTAAACCCGGTAAGTAAGTTAAGCGAACATCGCCCGAGGGCTCCCCCCTGTGGGGAACGGACCTCGGCTCGGGGCGTCGCTGAGAGCAAAGTGGGCATGGCCAAGTTTAGGTAATGACTTTTACGCGGCGCGGTTTTCGATCTCGACGGCGAGGCCGATACCGCGGAGTTTTATCTGTTATCGCTGCGCGAGCTGTGTAGGTCCTTTCTTGGGCGATCATAATAGCGTCATCTTCTTCTTCAAGAAGATGACGAGGACGTCGGACCGCCGATATTTTTGAGGGGACGTAGTTTACCGCCCCAACCACTAGTGGATTGGGGTGAGTCGTGGCAGAGGCAAAATAGCGCTGGGAGCAACGCTTCATGTACTGCCTGATGGTGATCGTACTCTGTCCCTACATGGACATTTATATAGATTAATTGTAGGCATATTTCTATGTCCAACAGTGAACGTCGTTGGGCTAATGAATAAACGGATATATAAATATGTATAATGGGCAAGAGCACTCTCGTGATTACGGTATTTTTGTCCTTAAGCCTTTCCGAAGAGTAATTCTGAAAAGCCAACACCAACATTGGGAATCGATTGGCCAATAGATGGATATCTCAAGACTGATTTGACTTGCCGTGTAGTGACGGAGTAAGAATATAATTCATCACCCCCTATTTTACCCGTGACTGCGAACCCACGACTAAGGGCTATAATATATAACATCGGTGCAAGAGAAGGAAAACTTGACATGTATGACCTGTAACAACACGGCCGATCACCGTTGGGATTCCCCTCCGGCCACAGCCGATTCTCCTCCTGTTATGTAGAAGACACGAGCTCAACCGTATATAAGCTGAAATGGTGATTTGAATTAAATGCAAGACCGCGAGACTCTTGCAGGCCCAGTCTTGGTCTTGCTCAAGTCTTGCAGGGCCAGTCTTGGTCTTGGTCTTGCAAAAATTAAGCGGTCTTGGTCTTGGTCTCGGTCTCGCATTTCTCGCAAGACCAAGACCAAGACCGCAAGACCAAGACTTTTTTGGGCAACACTACCTTCCACGCTGTTCAAACGAGTTTACCTTATCTTGCATAGATATTATATGCATATTATATTAGTCGTCTATTACGACACCCACGGGCAATAGGGGATGGTGAATTGTATTGTTACTACGTCACCACATAGAAGATTCTATTAATCTCCTATTAAGCGAGACAGAATACTTGGTAAAGAAAAAACATAAAAATACCCGGCACTATGATTATTATTGCTCAATATGAATAATGATTACACCTCGCATCTTCATTGTAATTGTAATCACCGGAGCAGTTGAGCGGAATGCTGGGAAACCTATATTTTGTATTCATGTCTCAATATGACCATGAATTTAGACAAATGTATAATCATATAAGATGGTGAAATAAAACTGTTTTTATGTGTTTTATTGCGCTTATATTTGATTTATATTTTCTCGACTTTTCTAACAATATTCAGCGTTCTTTTTTTTTTGTTTTTTTTTTGGGGTGGGTTGCGGTAGGCGCGCTCCTCGCACCACTCCGTCCGGGGCGACAGAGGGGCATAAGCACGCAACTCCCGCAACCCACCCACGATGCACGTCGCCTTCGTCATTGGGCCGACCACCGGAGCAGGGTTACTTGACATCAGTGGTCGGCCCGACGGAATACCCCCTACGTGGGATACCCTCCCATCGACCGACGTCCCCCCCCCTCGGGGAGGACGTCGGTCTTTCCTCACGCGGTCGGCCTCGGCGGGTGACGGACTAATTTCCCGGTCACGACACCCGCGGCCTCGGCTAGGGCGGCATGAGGCGCAGGTATTGGCGCCTACGCCGCCCCAGTCGCCGGCGGCGGATCGCCCCATCGAGGCTGCGCTCCTCGCGCAGGCGATCCGCTGCCTCACAATATTCAGCGTTCACGGTTACGGGTGGACTAAAGAGTTTCACGGCCAACAAGCCATCGTTATTATATAAGTTTTGTCTACAAGCTACAGTATTAGTTATTAGATTTGTCAGGTTTAAACCTAATGCCTTACTATGGTAATCCATAGTAAATTAAAATCACGTTCTTTTTTAAATGTATATCAATTTAATAACTAATACTGTAGATAGTAGATTAAAGCCTCAGTAATAACGATTACTGGCTGGACATGAAACACCTTCTTTGTCCTTCCGTGACCATAAACACTGAAAGGTGTTCGAAACGTCTAGAAATTAAAAATCAAATACAGCGACAAAAATATCGACGGGGCACGGCAGTGCCCCCGCCAAGATTTTTATTTCACGTATGTAATAATCGCATAAACAGAATCGGTAAGCTATATTAAATGTATACAATAATGACCAGTAATATTCGGCTAGTTAGTCTTTAGTCATAAAGATGTAAATTATCTTACTCAAGTTATTCAACTAGTGGAACGATCTTTGAAAAACAAAGTTGACAGGAGTATTCAGATGAGCAATAACTAAAAAATTTAAAATTTTGAATAACCCCCTGACATAAACTAAAATAATTTAAAAAAAAACCTTATTTTCAACAGGAATTATTAATTAATTTTCATTTAACGATTATAATGCAGTAGAGTAATCATATGACTGATGTTAACCAAACAGCTAATAACCACCGCAAGGAAACTGGCTTTCAAATAAAAAAAAACGTGTCGCAATCGGTCCATCCGTTTGAGAGCTACGATGCCACAGACAGACACACACATAAAACACACACACACACACACGAACACACACACACATACCACACAAACAGCAGACAGACATCGACGTCAAATTTATAACACCCCTCTTTCTGCATGGGGGGTTAAAAACTAATCCAAGTTTTCAAATTGGAAGAATTGTATTCGTCATCAATCTTCCATATACGAATATCTTACAGATTTAAAGAACCAAATATCAATAACGACTTTACTCTCTAAAAAAAGAATTTAGATTGAGATTACTGCCAAATACATAGTCTATATATTAATACGTGAAGCAAAAACTTTGTACCCCTTTTTACGAAAATGCCGTGGATGGACAAGTATGAAATTTGGCACAGTTGAAATATGTAATGAGGAGAAGTGCATAAAACTGAAATTTCATATAATAATGGATTAGAAACACATTAAATTCTAAAAAAAAGGCATTACGCACACTACCATGCAATCGCTACACACACGGTTATAGGTTATAGTCGTTTTATCCACGTAGTTCCCGTTCCCGTGGGAATACCGGGATAAAATATAGCCTAGTTTACGCCCTGATATTATAGCTTTCCATTGGTGAAAGAATTTTTGAAATCGGTCCAGCCGTTTTGAAGATTACCCGGAACAAACAGGCAGACAGACAGACAGACAGACAAAAATTTTTTAATTGCTATTTTAGGCATAGGTGTCGTGCAAAAAACCGTGTGAGCATGAAAAAAGCCTATTATTTTGACATTACAAACAGACACTCCAATTTTATTTATTGGTATAGATGACAATGTCTAATAGACTACTAATAATAGATACTTATATATTAGTTATTAGTGAAATACAACTTGCTCAATACACAATTATACATAAATATAATTAAAAGAAAATTGTGTAGCAGAAAAATGAATTTAAATGAATTATAGCCGAATTTCGACCACTTGGCGACCACTAGTACCTATGCATAATTTTGCGTGGCAATGTGTCTTTTTCGCATTTATTTGTTTGGCGGTACAACTTCTCAGACACTTTTATAGACTTGAAATTTATCTTTTAACCAGAGTGCAATTAACTCATAGACGTGTGAATATAACAATTAGCAAACATACACATACTAAAACTATAATAGTAAATGAACATTCTAATATCAAGCTATCTATTTTATCTGACAAAAATTATCCAAATAGGTAGGTATACTCGACTACGCTACAGATTTATGGGACGAGCAAGTCTCCTTCGTATTTTAATATAACTAAATTGGTATCTTGCGGTTAAGTTGAAAAAAAAATAGGAATGTTATAATGTCGGGTTTTTACTTAGCATGAACAAGTTTTTAACTCGAAAGATAGAACATTTGTTACTTAGTTATATACATATTACGTTTCCGTTCTGAATTCATCATTCACTTGGTTTCATTAATTTCTGATAATAAGTGAAATATTTTTTTATAATTTCATTTCATTTCATTTATTATCATAAAAACATTACATAGATATGTGGGAATCTCTGGCTCCTACGCTAGTTGTATACTGTGTTGCAGGAGCCAGTGTCCTCCCCATTAAAATTCATTACGGGCTTACCCGTACGGTGTTGGGTTAAGAATATAATGGCAACACCCCGTAATTTCCGGTGAGAGTCGGTCGATAATCGGTTGTAAAAACCACTCTCCTGGTAAACTTATGGGACCATCTTTTCAAATTGCCCTTCTCATACATCTTATCACAAGTAAGTATGTTAAGTAAGTAGATACTTAAGTCCCTTAAGGGAAAAAGGAGTGATGGCATATTATAATATACATATAGAGGAATTCGAAAATAGTCCATCACCTTCATTAAAACTTACCGTAAGGTTCCTCGTAGTGCATAATGGTCACTGGGTTATCGTTTATACAGTGACTTACTGAAAACAGTAAGTCACTGGACGGGCCCTACACGCCAATGAAGACTGAGATGATCCAGTAAAAACTCAGCGAGATTGCCTATTTTTTATTTATTTACCAATTTCATTTAAATTACTACGTATAGTATATATATTCCGTCATATAGTCATATACGCTACGTTGCGTCGCCGCGACCTATTTACGCCACGCCAACGATCAGGTTTATCTTCGCATATTCCGTCATATAGCGTGGCGTTGCGTCGCCGCGGCCTTTTTGCCGCCACACCAACGATTAGGTTTACCTTCGCCTATAGATGTTTCAAAAACCAAAGTCGAAATAAACCTGTATCAGCGTTTTTTAGCTGGTCAATTTGTTAGTTACCATAAGCGTCCAAGAAGACGTCTCTATATATTGCCCACTTTTAGGTACGAGCTTGAGTAGTATTTATAGCTGTGAAAAGAAAAAAAACGAATAAAACGATATCGTCATCATCATCACAGCTCATATACGTCCCACTGCTGGGATGGCGCTGAGGTTCGTATATGATTTATTTATAGTTTGCCTTCATTTTGCCTGCATACGAGTATTTTAATCCCTTAGTCTTCTTATACGACACTCACGGGCAAGGAAGGGGATATTGTATTGTATTATTACTCTGTCACAACACGGAAAGCGTCAGCCACACGGAAAGATACATGAATTATTCGATATGCGACATATTGGCCTTGTAGTAATTTTTTTCAAATAGCCTCTCGATTGATAGCGTATGTTATTTGCAATGTAACTCGCGAATGTGTTATTGCGTGTAAATATTAAGCCGTTAGTCGATTGCACCATTATCCATAAAATTAATTGTAACGTCTGTGATTAATATATGTAGATAATTATTTAATATAATCAAGTGTAATCATTTTATCATTATATATATGATTAGTATTCAAATTTATTGGATTGTTTTATTACGATTTGGATTATTATAATTATTACGGTTATGGAAGAGAGTTTAATCACCTTACAGCACAAATTCCATAGTGTTCTAAGTAGCGAATTTTTTTATTAATGTCTTTTAAAATACCATTCATCTCATCATCGTCATCTCGGGCTTGGATCTCATCCACAATAAAAGGCCAATTGACCTACTATACCCCGCTGGTCTTCTCTAGCATAGAAGTTTAACTGTATTTCATAAGCCTTAGTCGTCTTTTACGACACCTACGGATAAGAGAGGATACTCCATTACCACGCGGAAAACAGCATTATAAAATTAAATATTAAAAAAAAAAACTAAAAAACACGATTTTATAGAAAACCAAACTAAAAAGAAGTAAACCAAAAAACTCTATCTAAGCCTCAAAATCCTGCTAAGGGTAAAGGGACTAACTGTTTAAAATATTGAATTGTCGTCGGTCCTCGATAAATATGTCAAATTTCTAGTCAATCCGACGTTTTGAAGGGAGTCAAAATCATGTTCAAAGTTGCCGTTACATAGGCATATACTAACATACGAATGTAGCTAACAAAAGCGAGATAAATATATTTATAACCACTAATGTTGTAAGCAACCATCTATTATATATTATACATACAATAAAAAGCTAATGACATCAAAATATATAAATTGATGTCCTCAATCAGAAGATATAAAAAAAACAATTATTGTTGCATAATTATTGATGCAAGAATTACATGACATGCTTTTCAAAAGTATTGTCTATGTATCTTGTATCCAGGCAATAAACTCAGCGCATTTGTCTATTATTATTTATTTTTTTACTGAATAAATAAATATTAGTTTCAGTATGATGCCCTTCGAACCATGATATTATATAAATCTCATATATAATACAAAAAGTTATGGCTAGACCAGATCCCATAAGTGGCGCGGCACCCGACAGGTTTCTGCACAGTGCGTGTATCGGATCACGTAGATATAACGTGACGAAATTCTATAGCGAAATGGTGCTAACAACAAAAACTATCATAACTCTAAACTGAACCTTTACGGGCTAAGGTCTGCCGGGCTATAATCTGCCTACATCTCGCCCTAACTGTCCAGAGCAACTGAAGGATGGTGGCTTTTGCGTTTATTGACTTCGGAGGGAGTTCGTGGTGTATTTATTTTATTGGCTTTGGTGGTGGACGAGCAAGCAGCCCATCTAATGGTAAGTAATAACTGCCACTCATAAATCTCTCGAAATTAGGAACCCAATCAGGTCGTTAATTAAGTTTGAGTTGCAACTGTCTCGCTCATTAAATTAAACGCAGTAGTGAATTATTACTGCTTTGAAGTTTAGTTTTTAGGACAGCATTGTGCTACCTCGGATGAGCCAATCCATTTATGACTGCAGATAGAAAACTTTCAACAGCATGACCCTACTAATAGATAAATCTGCTTCATCACTTTGAAGGTTGGTACCCGAAAGGGCGGCGGAAGTCCCGGTAATAAAACAACAGGAAGATATCCTCACATGGTTGGCTTTTCTGTCTGGACTAATTCATGCACCAGTGACTTTGGCAGGCTTCTTCCAGTGATGTTAATAATCATATTATTATTATCTAGCATATATTATACCCTGACTCAGCATGATTATTCGTGCTAATGTATCGTCCTACATAAGAATCGAACCTATGACATTCAGCACAAAGGTCATTGGTTAAACCATTATGCAATCTCTGCCATCGATGGAAACAATTAATGAATTGTGAAAACAGTGTCAATAACCACATTCTTTATATTTGTAGAAAGGACAGTTATAAATCTTTCAACCATGTCATAATTACTACACGCAAATAAAGCAGAGCATTACAATGTATTCTTACAGTTACCGCGTATCTATTGTATGCGGGAGAAAACAAACGGATCATGATATTTTGTATTCTTTATCCATAACTAAAAGGACGAACTCAGGAATAACACTGGAAATAAGACGAAATGGTAGTAGTCAGAATTTTTGGGGCGGCGTAGGCGCGATTACCTGCGCCTGATGCCGCCCAAGCCGAGGCCGTGGGTGACTGGACCAGGGATTTAGTTCGTCACCCACAGAGAGGCTGACCGCGCGACGACGACCATCGTCCCCCAGGGGAGAGAAGAGGGTATCCCTGCGCTCGGGGTATTCCGTCGGGCCGACCACTGAAGACAAGTTACCCTGCACTTTTGGTCGACCCAACGACTAAGGCGACGTGCCACGGGTGGGTCATGGGGCCGCGCGCCACCCTTCCGTCGCCCCGAACGGAGCCAGGCGGCGGGTGCGCTGACCATAGCCCACCCCTAAAAAAAGTAGTCAGAATTTTAGTGGGATAATGTTTTCCGTGTGGCGACAGAGTGAGAATATTTGCATAGCCTCTTACCCGTGGATGACGTAAAAGACCACTAAGGGATATAATAAATTTATAACGTCTATGCATGATAAGGAAGACTCGATACCTCATGTCAACCCGGCTGACCAGGATGGTACATGGATTTTCTATGGTAGGTTATTATCCCTCCTATTTTGGAGGAGGGCCAAGCTCAAGAGTGGAAAGTATATGAGCTGAGATGATGATCATGAATTAGTTCATATTTATGACATGCCTCTTCGTATCTTTTTTTAAGAATTAATGAAATGACTGAATCAATGAGCTAATTATATTAATTAATTATTTGCCATGGTTAGTTTGGAATTAATAGTAGAGTTTGTCTAGATTAGGTGATAGGTCATGTCCTTAGCGATGTGATTCTAATTGCCATTTTGTGATTGGTGTTCGATAACGCAGCTCTTAGCTGAATAGCTCTCAATTGCTCGTATCATCAGCGTATGAAAGAAAAGTATGTATTATTACGTCGGTACCTAATAGCTATTTTATATTTATTAAAGCGACTAAATTAGAAACCTGAATTGCACTAAACAAGCGTCTTTCAAAAATTACACTTGTCGTAATAATTATTATTAGACAGTTATTTGTTTGTTATATGTTAGTTATGTCATTGTGTAATTGAGGTGGTTCAAGCGTTACTATTTGAGAAACGCACGGAAATAAGTACTTGACCACGTGTGGCACAGATTGTGAAATGGTCATATTTTCGTGATATAGTGACACAATATACCGGTACAATACATACATCCATCATTATTCTCTTAGTGTAGGTATAGCCAATAGATTAGGTCTAATACTACCAACACTAACATATACATAATGCACTGATTTTGACAGTAAAAAGCACGCTTTATTTTTTAACGTAATTAGCAAGTAGCAACATAAATCATGCGCTTGAAATAGTTAAACCAGTTTTAATACAGACTAAAAAACTAGGTATGTATGAATAGATAGAGGCCTCGGTTCGGGGTGCGAACCGTGGAGGCCTTCCGGCCGGTGCTAATGCAGTGGTTGGAGAGGCGGCACGGGGTGCTCTCCTTCCGACTAGTGCAGGTTTTGACGGGGCATGGGTGCTTCGCCAAATACCTGCACAAGGTCGTAAAGAGGGAGAGTACACTGTCCTACCACCACTGCGATTGCGACGAGGACACGGCGCGCCATACGCTCGAGGCCTGCGCGGCTTGGGCAGTGCAGCGCTGTGAACTCGTCGCAATCATCGGTGCAGACCTGACGCTGCCGGCTATCGCTAGGGCGATGGTCGACAGCGTCGGGAATTGGGACGCGGTCGCAGCCTTGGAGGAGATCCGCCGCCGGCGACTAGGGCGGCGTAGGCGCAACTACCTGCGCCTCATGCCGCCCTAGCCGAGGCCACAGGTGACGTGACTGGGGATTAGTCCGTCATCCGCCGAGAGGCCGATCGCGTGAGGAAAGACCGACGTCCTCCCCGATGGGGGGACGTCGGTCGATGGGAGGGTACCCCAATAGGGGGTATTCCGTCGGGCCGACCACTGATGTCAAGTAACCCTGCTCCGGTGGTCGGCCCAACGACGAAGGCGACGTGGTTTTTGGATGGGTTGCGGGAGTTGCGTGCTTAAACCCCTCTGTCGCCCCGGACGGAGTGGTGCGGAGGCGCGCCGACCGCAGCCCACCCACAAAAAAAAGAAAATGTATAAATAGATAAATAGTTCTTTGTTTTATTTTCAAGGTAAATTAAATATGTACGTAAAATTAAATTTGTATTATCGCATTACAGAACATGTATGAATAGTTATTTTTGATATATAGAGGAATAATATTGTATATGCCGTAATTCTAGATATTTTTATTGCAACATATGTAAAGATGAATAATGACATAATAGCCATGCCATGCTATTAGTAGACAGGTGGCGGTCTCAATTAGTGTTTATTGGTATTTCAGAGGAATGCTAGTTGCTAGACCATTTCCTTTGTGATCACTCAGCTCACTTTTACGACGCTGGCGGGAAAGCAATAGGTGGTACCCATCCATCCATCAGCCTACAGACGTCCACTGCTGGACATAGGCCTCCCCACGAGAATGCCACTCGGAACGGTCCTGCGCCACTTGTATCCAACGGTTCCCTGCGACTATGAGAATGTCGTCAGTCCACCTGGTGGGGGGTCGTCCTACGCTGCGCCGTCCGATTCGTGGTCGCCACTCAAGAACCTTTCTTCCCCAACGGTTGTCGGTTCGACGAGCGATGTGGCCTGCCCATTGCCATTTCAACGTGCTAATTCTGCGGGCTATGTCGGTTACACCCGTTCTTCTACGGATTTCCGTGTTCCAAATTTTATCACGTAGAGAAATACCAAGCATAGCCCTCTCCATAGCACGCTGAGCGACTTTGAGCTTTTTTATGAGGCCGACATTTAGAGACCACGTTTCAATGCCGTAAGTCATCGCTGGTAACACACACTGGTTATAAACCTTTGTTTTCAGACACTGCGGAATATTGGACGAGAAGATCCTCTTAAGATTCCCGAACGCTGCCCAGCCGAGTTGGATTCGTCGGTTGACCTCTTTCTCGAAATTGGATCTACCTAACTGGACTGCTTGTCCTAGGTAAACATAATGATCGACAACTTCGAGAATCGCATTCCCAACTAGCACCGGTACAGGAATGACATGGGCATTAGACATGACTTTCGTCTTGTCCATGTTCATTTGTAGACCCACTAGTTGAGATACCCTGCTGTAGTGTTGCCCAAAAAAGTCTTGGTCTTGCGGTCTTGGTCTTGGTCTTGCGAGAAATGCGAGACCGAGACCAAGACCAAGACCGCTTAATTTTTGCAAGACCAAGACCAAGACTGGCCCTGCAAGACTTGAGCAAGACCAAGACTGGGCCTGCAAGAGTCTCGCGGTCTTGCATTTAATTCAAATCACCATTTCAGCTTATATACGGTTGAGCTCGTGTCTTCTACATAGCAGGAGGAGAATCGGCCGTGGCCGGAGGGGAATCGCCACGGTGATCGGCCGTGTTGTTACAGGTCATACATGTCAAGTTTTCCTTCTCTTGCACCGATGTTATATATTATAGCCCTTAGTCGTGGGTTCGCAGTCACGGGTAAAATAGGGGGTGATGAATTATATTCTTACTCCGTCACTACACGGCAAGTCAAATCAGTCTTGAGATATCCATCTATTGGCCAATCGATTCCCAATGTTGGTGTTGGCTTTTCAGAATTACTCTTCGGAAAGGCTTAAAGACAAAAATACCGTAATCACGAGAGTGCTCTTGCCCATTATACATATTTATATATCCGTTTATTCATTAGCCCAACGACGTTCACTGTTGGACATAGAAATATGCCTACAATTAATCTATATAAATGTCCATGTAGGGACAGAGTACGATCACCATCAGGCAGTACATGAAGCGTTGCTCCCAGCGCTATTTTGCCTCTGCCACGACTCACCCCAATCCACTAGTGGTTGGGGCGGTAAACTACGTCCCCTCAAAAATATCCGCGGTCCGACGTCCTCGTCATCTTCTTGAAGAAGATGACGCTATTATGATCGCCCAAGAAAGGACCTACACAGCTCGCGCAGCGATAACAGATAAAACTCCGCGGTATCGGCCTCGCCGTCGAGGTCGAAAACCGCGCCGCGTAAAAGTCATTAACCTAAACTTGGCCACGCCCATTTTGCTCTCAGCGACGCCCCGAGCCGAGGTCCGTTCCCCACAGGGGGGAGACCTCGGGCGATGTTCGCTTAACTTACTTACCGGGTTGAGAGCCATCAACGCTCACCCATTGACCGCGTTAAGCTGTCAAGGTCATCTGCGACCAACAGATACACACACACAAAAAAAAAGACAGAGTACGAATATAATTCACCACTCTCTTACCCGTGGATGTCGTATCAAATCGGATCGGGCAATGGTGTTAGGAACCCATGAAAAAAAATTGAAATAAAAATATCGATTCGTTAATGAATTGAGAGACATGTAAGTTCTCAATTTTGTCATCGTTTTTTCGTGTAAATTGATTAAAATGTATAAAGGAATGATACTTAATCTACAACATATTCGTATTTTGTTAAATGTTCATTAGAATTTGAATAAATCAATGATTACGTTTGCATAAGCAAGACAAACTTCGCTTTAACATAAATCAGCTGATCGGCCGATGACCGTTGATGAGTCGCCTTTGTACCTACGTAACCATTGAAAGGTTCGCGCAAATCTAATACCTATTTATACTGTCGAAATTTTACATGCTTACATATATCCTGTCTGTACATACCTACATAATGCATAAAATTTAAGGCATAAACTCTTAGACACACATTTTTGTAATCACTATAACTTTTACGTTATATTGTTTTTGTGTAATATACATTCTAATTATGATCTATGACTGTTAAACTACAACATACATGAACAGTTGTCCCATAACCTGATACACCCTGTGTATATAACATATGTGCAAGAAAAGTGAAACTAGAAAGAAAACCCTGTACCAACATGTCTGACCAGCGTGGTATAGTAGATCAATTTTCCTCTTACTGGAAGGAAGCTTAAGCCCAGCAGTGGCACTTTTATGAGCTGTGACGATGACGACGAATATCATACATTTTACAAGTATTAAAACCATAAAATTTTAAATCAGTTTTATATGTTCTTGAATAAATAGTATATTAAGAGCTACATGGATCCAGCGGCCAAAGTATTTATATAGGCCATAGAGTAACAGGTTTTTTCAAGTATCCAGAGTATCAGTAACTAAACTGGAAATACAATCGATACATACCACTTAACTTGAAGGGGAATATAAACAATCGCATTAATTGTAAAATATCGCATTGATTATAAAATGACATAAAATTTATTGTATCAACTGCCTCGTGTGGTGACGTCTTAAGAAAATAGGGTCCAAAGTCCTGTCATAAGAGTAGTAATGCTGTCTAATGGAACACCAGGGGAATAGAAGAGTAATTTTCTCCAGTGGTAAGTATTATATTCAATAGTGAACTATAGGCTAACAGATGGATAGATAGGATAGGATATTTGATTAATTTAGTTGGATTTTTCATTGCCATGATAAATTACTGTTACGTTATTCTAACTGCAAAACTTTGCGAGACTCTTGCTGCAATACCAAGACTCGGGTGCGCAAGACCAAGACCAAGACCAAGACCCGGGTGCGCAAGACCAAGACCAAGACGAGACCAGGTGTGATGTTGCAAGACCAAGACCAAGACCGGTCCAAGTCTCGTCTTGGTCTTGCATTTGGGCAACACTACCCTGCTGAGGTCATTGAGCATAGTGCCAAGGTCCTCCATGGATTCTGCTATGACTACGATATCGTCAACAAATCGAAGGTGAGTGATGTATTCGCCGTTGATGTTGATGCCGAATCCGGTCCAGTCTAAGAGCTTGACGACATCTTCCAGCGCAGTGGTGAACAGTTTCGGAGAGATGACGTCTCCCTGTCTCACACCTCTCTGCAACTGGATCGGTTTCGTACTCTAATTCTGGATATGGACTGACATAGTGGCGTTTCTATACAAACACTTCAACACTTCGATGTATCGATAGTCAACTTGGCACCGCTGAAGGGACTGCAGCACTGCCCAAGTTTCGACAGAATCAAAGGCTTTCTCATAGTCCACAAACGCTAGACACAGAGGCTGATTATACGCCTCGGTGGTAACACATTGCTATTCTTACTATCTGTCACTGGGTATATAATTATATTAATTACTAGCAACCCGCCTTCGCTTCGCTTCGGTTTTAGTCGTTTTACCCGCGTAGTTCCCGTTCCCGTGGGAATACCAGGATAAAATATAGCCTAGTTTACGCGCTGAGATTATAGCTTTCCATTCGTGAAAGAATTTTTGAAATCGGTCCAGCTGTTTTGAAGATTACCCGGAACAAACAGACAGACAGACAGACAAAAAAATATAAAGTGTATTTTAGGCATATGTATAGTGCAAATAACCATGTGAGCTTGAAAAAAGCCAATTATTTTGACATTACAAACAGACACTCCAATTTTATTTATTGGTATAGATATACTATAAGCCCACGCTTTTATTGCAGAATTTGCAAGTAGATTTGTAATATACCGTTCGCTGCGTATTTTTTTGAAGTGACAACGTCTTATAATTCGATGGGGCCGGCTGCACGATCGAAAAAAACATGACTCATGCGGCGTTACCTCGCTCTGAGGCGTTCCATTTAAGGCTTGAAGTGCAAGCTAGAGCGTGGAATGAGCGACAAAGAGGCACAATCGGCCTCCGCGTTCGGCAGCGTTCGACATCTGTCTCTCTCCTACTTGAGTGAGCGATGCGTCCACGTGGACAGCTGCTATACAATAATACATTTACATGTTTTGAAGTATGAAGTGCAGTGAAAAATGAATGTGGTGTCAATTGTTTATAAATTAAAATTTTTTTTTGAAAAATGAAATCATTCCATCAGTATTTTCTTATGACGTTGTCACGTTCAACTATCGTCAGTAAACCGACTTTACAGACAACCGATTTTTTTTCACTCTTTCTTAACATTAGTAAACGAGGAATATATGTATTACCACTTTCAAAACTTAGACTTTTCCATAGCTATAATTAGCCTTTTATGCGCCTGATGCGTGTATCTTATTGCACTCATATCTTATGTTATTCCTGGGTTCCTCCATGATTTACGCCCTCGCGGCATTTCCTTTTTACACCTCTGCTTCATCCCACTATAGGCGTCGCTGTTAGGCTTGCGAGCGACTCGTTTACAAAAGAAGCTAATTAATCCTGCTACATCACGCTGGCCAACAAGTCGACATATAGATATACCTACCTACGGCATTATGTCGATTTTCGTTATAAGTTACCTAAGTA
Organism: Lymantria dispar; assembly: GCA_032191425.1. Taxonomy (NCBI): domain Eukaryota; kingdom Metazoa; phylum Arthropoda; class Insecta; order Lepidoptera; family Erebidae; genus Lymantria; species Lymantria dispar. The sequence continues at coordinate 18,986,226 of CM063452.1, read as the reverse complement.
GTTATTTTACAAAGCACCCCAGGAAATGAGTCATGACACAATGTATTCTCACGCCTTATATCACGTGGGATAACTCCATTTATGGCTTCGAAGGTGTGACGCTTTCCGTCCTTTTCAACCTTTAGACTACGTAAAGTTGAATAGTAGTTTACTCCATAGTGGGAGATAAATGAACCAGCATAGAGGTCCACGCAGGTCGCATAAATTGGTTTAGACTTTTAAATTCTATATGACTTCAAGCTCTTTTTCTCTTCTATATCTCTTGATTGTCTCTTACGCCACCTGTGGCTCAGAAAACTGTGATAACGCGTTGTAGGTACTATCAGACACTTAAAAAATGTGATCCAATAATTCAGAGACTATAAATGAATTTGTTATTATGTTAAAGTTGTTTTTATTTTATTTTAGTTGTTTATCTTTTTATACATGTTTAATTTTTTTTTTTATTGCAAACGGTGGCAAACGAGCAAACAGTACACCTGATGGTAAGTGTTGCTGCCGCTCATGGACCTTTACAAGGCCCTTGCCTACCGCGAAGAAAGCGAAGGGAGTGTGAATGGGTGCATTGAGGCTCGGTGATACCAATGGCACCACCAAAACCCTCCACACGCAATCACCCTCAGAAAGTTATGTATAGTTTATCAAATAATTTTATTTTATTTACATTTTGTTACTGGTAACTGTGATAATACGCTACATCAGTGGTTCTCAAACTTTTTAAATGACGGAACCCTTTTGGGAAGCAAAATACTTGATGGAACCCTACAATAAAACAATTATTTTTATAAGTGTATTCTATATTAATCAGCATAATAAAAGTACAATGTATCAGTTACTAATTATTATTTACTTCACCACTTGGTAAGGACAATAATAGAAAACATTAAAAAAGAAAAAATCTAACTAGTGGGAGGTATGAAACTGTTTTTTATTTTTCATCAATTGCTTGATATCAGGTTTGATGGAAGAAAGTTGGAGTCTCATATCAGCTTCGGCGTCCAGTCTATTGCGATATTTTGTTTTCGTGGCTGCGTAGGTAGAGAATCCTGTTTCGCACAAATATGTAGTTGGGAACGGGAGAAGAATATCCAGAGCCATTTGGCCAAGCATTGCATATTCATCTTGGATTCTGCACCAAAAATCATTAAGAGGCGTCGTTTTGAACAATGACTCCATACTTGTGTCTGATGACATTTCTAAAAGAGATTCATATATCTCATTTGACATGTTTTCAGGCTTTTCCAAGTTGGGTAAAAAAGGATTATGAATCCAGGAGTTCACTTTAATTTTTGTATTGTGTTCTTCGGGAAAATACTTTTCAAAAGATGCGCGCATCGAACTGAGATATTGGACCAATTCTTCAAACACATTATCTTCAAACATTTCTGAGTCGTTTTCGCTAACAAACTCACTGAGTAACGTAAATCTTTCTATTTCTTTCTTACCAATGCAAATGATCCAAAAATCTAATTTTCTTTTAAAAGCAGTTATTTTATTATAGGCCTGAAACACTGTTGTCTGTTTACCTTGCAACGATAAATTTAATTCGTTAAGTTTTTGAAAGATATCCGCCATAAAAGACAATCGGAACAACCAAGTTTTATCATACAAACGGTCCTTCAAATTAAAAGAAGTATCTGCTGAAAGAAACATTTGTAACTCGGCTCTAAGTTCAAATAGCCTTGTTAAAGTTTTTCCCCGAGACAGCCATCGCACTTCTGTATGGAGCAGCAGTGTTTTATGTTTGCTGCCATAATCTTCACACAATAATGAGAACAATCGGGATTGTAGTGGTCGTGATTTGATAAAATTAATTATTTTTACCGCTTCATCCATAACTAATTTTAGATTAGACGGCATTTGCTTCATCGCAAGTGCTTGTCTATGCAGAATACAATGACTGGAACTACAATTAGGCGCTTTATTTTTCATTCGTGACACTGCTCCTGCTGTTTTACCTGTCATCGCCTTGGCCCCATCTGTACAAATGTCAATGCAATTGTTCCAACTGAGATTATGTTCTTCAAAAAATATAGTTATTTTATTAAAAATTTCTTCCCCGGTAGTGTTTGTAAGCAGCGATGAACACATAAGCATGTCTTCTTCAAAAGAACTTTTATATGGATATCTCACAATAACCAGCAGGATAGCCAAACCAGCGACATCAGTCGACTCGTCCATTTGCAAAGCGAATCGTGTATTTTGTAGACGTGTAACTAGTTCTTGTTTGACGTAGCTTGCCAGATCATGGATTCGTCGTGAAACAGTATCGTTTGATAGCGGAACAGTAGAAAGATGCTTTGCAGATTTTTCATCAAGCATACATTTTGTTATGTCTAATACACATGGTTTTATTAATTTCTCAGCGATAGTGTGCGCTTCACCTGCTTGTGCAATGCGATAGCTAACTAAGTATGATGCCTCCGTGGCTTTTTCGTTGGTAGTTTGTGTTACATGCATCATATTTTTTTGACTTTCTAATAACTGATCTTTTTTGCGAACAAAAAATTCTTTATTCTTGTCTTTAGTCTCGGGGTGTACGGTTTCTAAATGTCGACGCAATTTGGCAGGTGCCATGGAACTATTAGGAAGCAGTTTACTATAGAGCATGCAGAGAGGTGAGCCGTTGGAATCAACAAATCCGAAACTGATATAAGATTCATCATACTTCCTTTTTTTCGTCTTTGAAACCGTCGAGCTTGACGTCGTGGCACTCGTGGCATCATCTTCTGGATCGGTGATTGCTAAATTCTCCGCGCGCATTGCTTTTGAACATTCAGCGTCATTAGAAGATGTTGTTGGAACACGTTTAACACCTTTAAGCCAACGTTCCATTCTTCTTTATTTATAATGTTACAAGTCAGGATAGTGGGGTTTAAATAATGCACAATCGTTACTGCGTATAAGAGACTAAATTTAGAACCTACAGGGAAGAAATGTATAAAACTGAGACAACAGAATACAGCAGGCAGTAAAACAATGAACACTAGTTTCTCGCTAGCGAGCTTGTAAGTAGGTAGTAACTTATCGCTCCGAACGCTAATCATCAACTGACGACGCCAACGCGCGATCGCCGTTTTTATACTTAGTCCTAGACTCGATCTCAAATATTCTCGAAAATACTCGAGTCGGCACCTTTGATAAACAAAAAGCAAAAATAAAAACAAATAAAAATAGCGTTGTAAACACTTTATCCTTTGAAGTTAGAGACGAAAGTCGCTAGTTGACAACTATAGCGTCTAATTCAGAGGCGGCTTTTATCAAAGAGACTGAGCGCTTACGAGTATACTACCCGCTCGTTTTAAGTTTGCCGCTGGCGATAGGTATGAGTGTATGACGTTCGAAATTTTTTATTTAATTGTAACAATAAAAATTGTGTACGTTAGATATTTGGGTAAAACTATGACACATTATAAGTTTTGTTGTCACGTGGGGGAGGGTACGCGCATTCCACAGACCGGCAAACTTAGAGCGAACGCGTTGTACAAGTATAAAATTGTTGAGACCAAACTTATGAGATATTGTACCAGCTAATGTAACACAAGCTTATACAAATACAAATAAATAAATAAATAACATTCATAGCGTTTTGTCTCCGCGCGGCCGCGGAGTCCGCACAGCCGCGGAGCGACCAGAGAGAGGTGTTTTGATTTTTTTATTTCTAAATTCTTGCGGAACCCCGACAGAGGTATCACGGAACCCTAGGGTTCCGCGGAACACACTTAGAGTATAGCTGCGCTACATGATGAAAACTACAGAAGCGTGTAATTATTAGTACCTCTACCTACTGTATTTATTTTATTGTCTGCTGCTACTTTGCTGACGGACATCGTGAGCCGCTTTCAAAGAATAGCGTTGTTGTATCACTTTTGTAATAGATATCGCAACATTAAACTGAGCAGCCATCATTTTCCTCGTTTGCGGATGGGAAACCACGGTCGTTATGCGCATCTTTTTCTGTTCTTTTTGTTGTTCTTGTACGTTAGTTTAATTGTCTCGTAGTTGGTAGAGCTTTTAATTGGCGTTGTGAATATTACATATTATGCATTATGAATTCTGGTAGGTGGTACCCTTGCGTGTAAGAGCAATATATTATTTTGTATACTTTCTTAAAATGAAAATCATCTTGACGTCACATCTTGATGTCCTATTTTATAAAGATTTTCATTACATATTAAAAGAAACAGTATTTATTTAAATGATTAATTACAAAAGAATTGTACTAGTCGACTTTGACCGCTCTGCTGCCATAGGTTTTTCTAAGCACGTAACATCGTTAACGTCATGATCAATCGTTTGTAATTATTTCCTGAATTATCTTATAATTATATTTGATTTGCGTTTATAGTTATAGCCTTTTGTTGTTGTTAATCTTGCAATTTAATAACCATGTAATAACAGCCGGCAATCAAAAAATACTTACATGTAAAGTTCTATTAAACTAATGTTTCAGTCTATTTACGCATAACTGTTAAGGGTTTATTCCACAGTGGAGAGTCAATTGGCCATAATGATGAGAGGGGTTGGCGAGATATGGTTTTATTACGAATTTTCAATTAATTTGTTATATTAATAAAGTAACACAAATTATTTTTAAAGTATGTTAATTTTTCTGTGTGTTGTCGGAGTAAAAATACAATTCACCGCTCCCTAGTTTACCCGTCGCTATCGTAAAAGACGACTAAGAGTTATAATATACACATAGCATCTCTGCAAGAGAAGGCAAACTCGAAATAAGCCCTATAAAACCTGTGTCACCTGTGAGCTACAGCAGGTTAATTTCCCTCCTATTGTGGAGGAGGCTGGTGCCCAGCAGTGGGAGGTACATGAGCTGTGATGATGAATCCGTAACGTCTCAGATTCTTATTGTTAGTCAAAAATAAAAATATAGGTACATAAATGTTTTAAATATAAGGATCTGGCTTTTTGCACAAACAAAAATATATAGTAGGTACTAAACGTCCAATCCTCACGGCTCATATACATCCCACTGCTGGGCTCGAGCCTTCTCCACAGTAGAAGACCAATTGATCTTCTAGACCACGCTGATCAGGCGGGTTTATGCCATAAATTGCTATAAATGAATGCTGACATCTCGGTCTGCGGATCTGTACTCGAATCTATTATGTGAAATTAACTCGCACTTTATTACGTGATAATAAAATTTGAATGACTGTATTATATCTCAGTTCATCCTCTTGATATTAAAGGCGTCAGAGTCATCATCATCATCATGTCAGCTCATATAACCTACGTCCGACTGTTGGGCTCGAACCTCCTCCACAATAGGAGGGACATTAACCTTACCATATCATGCTGGTCAGATAGATTGATACAAGGTACATTTTCGAGTTTTCCTCCTCTTGGATATATATGTGTATTACATCCCTTAGTCGTCTTTTACGACATCCACGGGTAAGAGAGGGAGTGGTGAATTATATTCTTACTCCGTCACTATACGGCAATCGTCATCATCATCTTATCCGAACTACCTGGGTCCGACGCAATATGTACTCCTCTTTTTTGGTAGGGGAGACCTAGGAGAGTTGTGACAATTTTTATATAAAAAAAAATTATCTCAATATATAATGATGCTATGATTTTGAACTCTATATCCTACTTTACCTTAGTTATTGCTCTTTTAAAAACAGTCATCAACTGCAAAAAAAGATACAAGGTTTCTGAGAAATTCCTCGTAAAGTGAAACTACTCCCTTTGTCACAACTCTCCTAATACCGAGGTAAGTTGTGACAAGTACCAAGGTAAATTGTGACAGCCATGTATTTGATAGATAAAGATACTTTTATATGAATTATAAATGAAATACGCATTGTTTTGCAGAAAAGTAGTTTTATAATTTTGGCATAATTTGTAGGAACTAACATAATATTTAACATTAACATAGCAAGCATTTTTTTTTTTTATAAATAATTATAGTATTATTACGAGATCAATGGTTTTAAAATCAGTGGAAAATTTTAATTTAATCTGATAAACAATTATGACAGACGTACTGCAGTTCGCCTCCTGTGCAATCTTTATAAGACTTTGTATTCCAGGCACTGATGGGTTCAGTGTCTGGAATACATTTGATCTACCTCTGGCGTAGGACTCAAAGCACCATAAGCAGAAACAATCATTTTCTGCATCTTCTTCCGCACCACCTCTATTATTCTTGTTGTTCTTCTCCTTGTTTTTTTAGGTTTATTATTTTCTTACCTTAAAACACACTATTTAACTTTCGACTTATTTCCGTTTCATTGACGTTTCAAATAACTTCTACATTTAATATTTTCTTGCTCTTCTGTAAATACCGTTGAACTAGCATAAGGCATAGATGCAGCCATATCATATTCTTTACTTTGGAAAGCCTGTTTCTTCTTTATATATCTTTGCAAAGATATATGGTTGAGATTGTGAGAGGATGCGGGCTTTCGAAGACTTTGACCTCGTAACGAAATTGCTGAAACGCCAATTCATAAACTACGACACCAGCCATTCTCCTCTCAGTCTTTCATTTATATTTATTAGACATTCTGAAAAAAAAAAATCAGCACAACACTAAACCACATGCCCAAATAAATTTCTGTCAAAAATTACATATTTAACAGCGAATTAAATTGCCGATCACCTTTTATATCAAACTTAAGTTATAAGAGTTGATTAGAAAAACAAACATATACATAAACATAATAAAAACATTACAAAAAGCATGTTAAATAAGCTCACCAGAAAATACAAGTAAAATAGGAGAGTTGTGACAGCGTGTCACAACTCTCCTATATGCCAAAAATCACGACCTATACAGAATAATAATTTGTAATTTTAAAACAAGATGCAAACACAACAAAAAAATGCCACGTGTTGAAACTTCAAAAACTGCACAATATGAAAAAAACAGCAAATCCACGTTAATGCAATAGATCACGATTTAAATGCATTCAAAATATTGATAAAAAACTTACTTTTCGGTGTTTTTTGCCATGCAGACGCCGTACTCACACAACCATTTGCCATGTACCTTTAGTGCATAATTTATGCCGCGGGTGACGTGACCGGGGATTAGTCCGTCACCCGCCGAGAGGCCGACCGCGTGAGGAAAGACCGACGTCCTCCCCGAGGGGGGGACCCCAATAGGGGGTATTCCGTCGGGCCGACCACTGACGACAAGTTAACGCTGCTCCAGTGGTCGGCCCAACGACGAAGGCGACGTGGTTTTCGGGTGGGTCGCGGGAGTTGCGTGCTTAAGCCCCTCTGTCGCCCCGGACGGAGTGGTGCGGAGGCGCGCCGACCGCGGCCCACCCACAAAAAAAAAAAAGTGCATAATTTATCAAGTAGCGCATCACTAAAAAGACGATTATGCACTTTTTCCAACTCGTTAACGGTCATAGGTTCCGAGAAATCGTCCTTGTCACAACTCTCCCAGGTGTCCCCTACATATTACAAAAATTATTGGCAATAGTTTTATGAGCGGCCGCTTTCCATACCCATATGTTGACCTTGTCAAGAATGAATTAGTTGACCAGACGGCATTAAATGGACTTGGCTCAGGTCGCTATAAAGCTCTTAGTTGTCTTTTACGACACCCACGAGAAATATAAAGGTTGATAGTATTCGCAACAACAACAATACACAAGTGTCAGAATATAAAAAATAGAGTATAGGTACTGCCATTGGCGTCTTTAAAGTTTAGAAAGATTTTATAACATCGATTTTGCATCGATATAACATAAAATCGATTTAATGTATTTACTTAAATCGATTTTGAATTGAATATCGAGAAACACATTACTTAAAATGATTATTTCATCATCAGATGTGCAGAAAAATGACATGTTATTTTACATAGCTCATTTAACTCTGCGTAAGTCTAATAAGTGCTAGTCAGTAAGAATATATTGCGTTAATTAATAATAAAGTAATTATTTTACTGAAGATTATTCGTAGTAGAAGACAAATTTATTGACAAGTTAGGAAGCTATGAGTTTGGTGGAATGAATTTGGGTTGACGCAATATTGTAACATGATCTTACGAAATCTTAATCGCATTCTTAAGTTAATGAATTTAAATGTAGTATTATAGTAGTAATGTATTCTATCAATCTCTAGACGCCCTCTTTTGGAAGTTGCGTCCCTAAAAAAAAGATGGGGCAATGGCCTAATTTCTTGGTGACGGAGTACGAATACAACACCTCCTATGTTGCCCGCAGGTGTCAACTAAGGGATATGTTGGGTATATAACAACTATGGAAAAGAAGTTGAACGCGAAATATAACAGTTGGTCAATTGCCCTCCCATTGTGGAGGAGGCTCGAGCCCAGCAGTGAAATGTATGTGAGCTGTGAACTGATGATGAATGCCATAATCGCCGTGCTTGGCAGTTTGGAGACCGCAGTTATTGTTAAAATTTTCCAAGAAAGTACTATTGCCCATTCTCCTGGTAAATCCTCAGCTAGTTTTCTACGACTCCCACTAGAAAGTAAGCTATGGTTACACATTGTATTCTTAACAGTTTGTGCCGATTTAAATATTATTGTCAATATCTTAAAAACTTTTTGATTTATTGATGGGCTTTTAGCTAGACCTATGACTTTAAGTATACCTAACGAAATCTATCAGCTTTATTTTAAACTACTTTAAGATGTGCGATTTGCAAGCAAGTACCACTGAGAATATCATAAAATGAATAAATAAAAAAGCAAATAAATATTTGTTTAGTTTTCTAAACGACAACTGGTTAAGTTTGCCAACGCCAGTTTTCTATAATATTTACTTTCATTACCAGGAGTCATAGTGTATATTGTAATGTAAATTTATTTAAGTTCAGATAATGTGCATTGTAAATAGGTATATATACAACTCAATTTTATATTAATTTATTGTTCATTATTTTAGCTATATTGGCTTCCATATAATAGAAACTGTCGCATAGTTTTCTTCACATGTGTTTAATATTAAATAACAAATTCATCTGACTTAACAGTGTGAGTGTGAAATGACACAAATTTTGCCGACTTACTAAAAACGTACCGTTACATATTGGTAAAATATCACCTTATCGAGAAAAAGTATAACCCACCTATTACGGTAAATTTTATAAAGAATTCTTCAGTAGTTTTGCCGTCAAAATATGAAAAACACCAGTATATTATTACAAGTAATAGAACATAAGCATATATTTATATCATTTTCAAATAAATATCATTAAAAAAATAACTATCACAGCTTAAGAAAACATATAATAAGTACAGGTACTTACGCTTATATAACAATCAAACACACTTTATGTTAAATTATTTTAGCAGAAACGTCTCTTGGCCGAAAACAATTTCTACGAAGACTGAGGCGAGTTTTAACGGTATTAGGTACGCGCAAGTCCGACAGACATTCGCAGTCAACTGGCGTTCATAGTTTACTGAGTAAACGCTACAAAAATTGATATTTTAGTTGCTCTTACTATCATGGTATACAGTTGTAACTATTTGGGATTTTGAAACTTATTTATCACATATCTGTGTTTCATATTCTGCTTCCTCTCAACGCATTAACGTCCTCTGTTTAGCGTAGAATGTAGTGCTTTTGCTTCCTCCTTAATGGGAGGGTAATCGACCTGTGTAATGAAAGTTGTTGTGAAAAAAGCTTTAGGCTTTGAATTTTGTAGGCTTTAAGAGGACAGAGAGAACCAAAGACAGAAAGGGAGTAAACACTGAGATGACATCTGACAGAATTGTCTGGGAGAAGAAATCATATTGCGTCGACCCCAAGTAATTAGGCCAACAGCAGGGTGATGATGATTACGCTGAGTACATTACCTGTAATGACACATAAAAAAAATATGATTTACCAATATTTTCTTCCCCACAAGTGATGTAATATACAAGTAAGAGATATATGCAGATAACTTCGCGCTGAATAAATGTTGAAACAAAACTATGACAAACCGTCTGGCCAGTGTGGGACACTATACCATGTTCCCTCCCATTGCGGAGAAGGCGCGTGTAAATATTGAGACGATATGGGCTGAAGAAGAAGAAAACAAAAAGTTATTATTTGTAAATACGCCATAAAATCCGTAAATTAGTTTACGGCGTTTGTATTTTATTTTGATTGCCCGACGTTTTGAACACTTTGCAACGTTCATGGTCAAATAGAAACGCTATGAAATCCATAAAGTGATTACCCGCGTAAACACCAGAATTCATTAAGATATAATATTTTTTTTGGGCGGTTTGTTCAGTACGCATTACTTCCATGACGGTTCGGGGAGACAAAAGGGCGGAGCACAGCCCCATGACCCAGCTTATTTCCTCCGCTTCGCCATTGGGTCGTCCGCTGGTACCGAATTTTTGACATCCGTGTTCAGATCGGCGGGGAGAAAATACTGCTGTGACATTTCCATTTCTAGCCATAAAGTCAAACAACGTTTAATCCTTTTCATACCTATCTGTCGAAAGGAAGCAATGGTGATACTTTATATTATTGGACCGCTACCAATCGCACAAATCTAGTTTGGAGCTCTACAGAATGCAGACTTCAAAATGAATAAAAAGACGTGTTACACTTTTCATAATGCATTTACTTGCCCGCAATGTGCGAGGACCTTTTCTAATAAGATTGGTTTCCTTAGTCATATATATATATATATATATGCTATAAATAAATAAATAAATAAATATGCGAGCGCATGATCGTAAATTACGGCGGAGCTGAAGCAGTCGCCATGGCCGAAATCGGTCGGATCATTATCATCACTTGATCTTATCATCTTCTCGGCCAATATAAGCCCCACTGTTGGGCTCGGGCTTCCTTCATTTTGGGAAGGAATTCGACCTGCTGTACCTACTATACTATGCTATTACTGAGACTCTTGTTTCACGTACGAAAGTATACGCGAATCCCTAGAAGAGTAGACATAAAACTATATTCAAAATTATTTCCCTCAACCAGCTTCTACACTGACTTTGGAATCTTAATAATTCAGCATTATCATCTTAGCCCATATATGTCACACTATGGGGCCCGTGCCGCCCGATTTATGAGAGAGAACTTGACCTACAATATCACGCTGGTCAGACGTATTGGCACAGGATTTCATGTCGAGTTTTCCCTCTCTTGCATAAATGTTATCCAATTTCAAATAATTTAATTTGCATAAATCCCGCTACATAGTTTTTTTTTTACAATTTACCTTAAATTACTACTTGGATTTAACATCCTCAGTCGTTGTTTACGGCGCCCACGGCCAAGAGAGAGTGGTGAATAATTATATTTTACTCCGCCATCACACGAAAAATAATAATGAATTATTACTAGCAGTGCCCGCGGACTCCGTTCCGCGTTAAAAATATTTTTGTCGCGGCCCGTTTTTTATTTTGCTAATATCTTTGAAGATATGTGTTTAAACTGTATAGAGTAAAGCGCACAAATATTCTACATTAAGTTGCCGTTCCAACAATCATATTTATAAAGACATAAGCTTCACAAAAATTAATTATTTTTAATCCACAATTTTGACAGTAAAAGCAGTTATGAGTTATCCGTAGGAGATAGGCATATGCTATCGCGGACATTTCTACAGATTTTGATACGTTCTTTAATATTGTAGTACATTGTTTTGTTCTATCCTCAATAGTTTTCGCAGCGCACGCGATGAAAGCCATTTTTTTTACAACTCGGATTACATTATTCAAGTTTAAGGAAAGATACGTAATTAATTTTGGAAATTATTATAGCCTATGACACTCCTCAATAACATAGCTTTCTATTGGTGAAATAATTTTGAAAATCGGTTCGGTAGATCCAGAGATTACCCCTTACAACGTCACAAACTCACAAACGTTACTTCTTTATAATATTAGTATAGATAAATAATTAAATTATATTTTATTTGTAACAAAACTTATGGCTAGACTAGGTATATACGTCACAATATTGGTAACCAGCTTCTTTGCAATAAGAAGATTGTCTTAATAAATCATCCTGGCCAAAACAATTAGCACAAGGATTTGCTTACGACGATTATATGTCGTAAAATATTACGACCTCCACGAGGGGCGGCTTTCAATAGTCTTACTGTACCAAACAGGGAATACACTTCCAAACTAGATTTTATAGCAATTTACAGATTTGCCATCTGTACCAATGTAAATCCTAGATAATTTTAATCATTATAAATTTATAGTGAATTTAAATTCATCTTAAGTTATTGAAATTGTCATATTAAGATTCTTAAAGTTGAACTACTGGTTATATAAAATATATAATGTGTTTAGGATCATTTACGTCACAACGATCGCACATATGATCTTACGGATTAAGTCGTAGCGAAAGTGGATTGATTATTTGCAATATAGGTAATAACTTCGTAAAACATACTCAAAAACTTTGCAACTCAATTTAACTTGTTGTGTTTTATTGGTGTGATTACAGGAAAGAATACAATTCATTACCCCATTCTTATCCGTGGCTATCCCAAAGACGACCAAAGTATTTAATATGCATATAACATATGTGCAAGAGAAGGAATACTCAAAATAAAACCATATAATAACCCGTCTGACTAGCGCGTAGGTAAGTTTATCTCCTATTTTGGAGGAGGCTTGAGCCATGCAGTGGGATGTATATGTTACCGAAAATGTATGTAATCCGTCATTGTATGTATACAATTCCTAGGAAATGTGTATAATTCCTAAAATCGCACGGAAATGTGTATAATAAATTATATTAGACACATTTCCTAGGAATTGTATACATTTCCTAAATAGCAATCGGCAATGTAAAACATTTGAGATATCAATGGGTACGCGGGGATAGTGAGGCGAGGGGAGGGTATTGCTTCGTCTGATCAGGTGATTAACGTAGAAAATTCGGTCATTATCTCCCGCCAACGCGATAACGGGCGATAACAGGTGATAACAGATAAGATAAGATTAACTGACAACAAAAAAAAGAAAATAAAATTATATAAATTTATTTATTTGCAATATACACACGCAAACTGCGTTACTTACACTATTTTGCTTTACGTTCAGTCAATTGAATCCTAATGTAATTCTGAATAATAACAATTTCTATGAGGAAAACTAGGATGATGACTTTTACGACATCCACGCGAAACAATAGGTAGGTTAGTTAGGTTCCTTTAGACCACGCAATCAGAAATAGGAGCCCCCTGAAGCGGGACTCCGTCGACTTATTCCGTGCAGTCTTCTATCGTCTATACCTAAGTCGATTTTTATTTATTACAGAAAGCATTATTTTTATACATTTCCTAACACGATATTGCAATTATATACAATTCCTAGGAATTGTACACGTTTCCTAGGACATTTATGTATTAAATAGTTTTTGAAACAATATTTTATACATTTCTAAATAGCTTCGGAATTGTATACATTTCCTAGGATTTGCATACAATTCCTAAATTTCATACATTTCCGGTAACATATATAACAAATTATATCATCTCAAGAGATGATGATGATAATAAAAGCAAGAGTGGGAGTTTACAACTGTCCAAATGGTATTTTGATATATTTTTTTTGTAACTGATTAAACGTGTCGCGTCAACATGCATGATATAAGTAATTAATTAAATTCTAAGATATAAACGTAACTCTTTTTTACGTGGTTGCTATTCGAAATTTTTCTACACCAGTGGTTATCGGTTCGTCGAGCAATGTAGCGGTCCATTGCCATTTCAGCCTTTAATGTTTGGTGCTATGTCGGTTACACCTATTCTTTTATGGATTTCCGTCTGCCGAATTCTATCTAGTAGAGAAATCTCGAGTACGTATAGCCCACTCCATAAGAAGCTGAGCGACTTTGAGCTTAGTTATGAGGCTTAAATTCTGGGACCACGTTTGCATACCTTAAGTTGTAACTGATAACACACACTGGTCACAGATCTGTACTTTTAAACACTGACTTATATTGGATGAGAAGATCGTCTTTAGTTTCCCGAACGCTATCCAACCGATTTAGATTCGTGGATGTGTAGAATACCACAGAGAATAAAGTAGATATCTGGGCAAAAGGGATATCAACAGGACACTCGGTTGATATTAACTCTTCGTGATGAACCCTTTTGGAGCAAATATATGTAAGGCTAGCGTTCATTTGAGCTCGCGCTGCTTTATTCTACATAAATGTATTCATATATTCTCGATGTTAAGTACTTTCAACTATCTGTAAATAATTTTATAGTATTTAGCAAAACAAAAGTAATTGAATGTCAATTTTATAGGATGAAATATCGATTCATTGAATAGACGAAAGATTCTGAAATCCTTTTCCGTAATGTGGGCACACACTTACTATTTACGAAAAAACCAATATTTCGGTAATAAATTTATGTTTAAAGAAGTTTAAAACAATTTTTCCAATATGTTTTAAATATAGCGCGAAAACAGCTCGCCGGTGTCATGGCGTCGGCTGTTACGTCACGTTAAGGTAAACACGTCCTTGTGTCTATGTTAGCGAAGAAAGTAAGCAAAACATTAAATTAATTCTTGTGATAAAAAAGAAATCCAAAGTTTATAAATGGTGTGCAGTACCTCAGTGCAAAAATACATCAATAAAAACCCCCAACAAAGTATTTGTACATGTTCCTAACAAGAAAATAATAAGAGTTAAGTGGTTAAAGTTCGCAAAGCTGTGAGGGAGCTAACCTCAAGAATAAACAATGACAAGTTTAATGTAAAAATAAGCTATGAAAATAAAATAAACTCACATCAGTTCAAAACGAGTTAGATTATATCTAAGTTGGTACTAGAGATTAGGTTACTAGAAACATGGTAGTAAAGATAAACAAAAATATACTTACAAAGAAGTTTTTACGTTTCTAAACTCAGGCGAGCAAAATTCTTTATTTGTAGCGAGGAAATCACCCAACATCAATACTTCAATCCTTTTTTTTTATTTGGGTTGGGCTGCGGTAGGCGCGCCTCCGCATCACTCCGTTCGGGGCGACAGAGAGGCTTAAGCACGCAACACTCGCAACCCACCCGAACACCACGTCGCCTTCGTCGTTGGGCCGACCACTGGAGCAGGGTTACTTGTCATCAGTGGTCGGCCCGACGGAATACCCCCTACCCGGGGCACCCTCCCATCGACCGACGTCCCCCCCTCGGGGAGGACGTTGGTCTTTCCTCAAGCGGTCGGCCTCTCGGCGGGTGACGGACTAATCCCCGGTCACGTCACCCGCGGCCTCGGCTAGGGCGGCATTGCACGCAGGTAATCCCGCCTGCGCCGCCCCAGTCGCCGGCGGGTCGCATCATCGAGGCTGTGCTCCTCGCGCTCGCGACCCGCCGACCCCCTTCTCCGAGATAACTGCCTCGCAGAAGGCTGCGACCGCGTCCCAATTCCTGCTGCTGCCGAGCATCTCCCTAGCGATGGTCGGCATCGTCAGGTCGGCACCGATGATTGCGACGAGTACACGACGCGGCTCTGCCCAAGCGGCACAGACCTGGAGCGTATGCTGCGCCGTGTCCTCGTCGCAATCGCAGTGGTGGCAGGACGGAGTTTTCTCCCTCCTAGCGACCCTGTACAGGTAGGTACTTGCCGAAACATCCATGCCCCGTCAAGACCTGTACGAGTCGGAAGGAGAGCACCCCGTGCCGCCTTTCCAACCACTGCATCAGCACCGGCCGGAAGGCCTCCGCGGTCCAAACACCATATCGAGGCCTCTCCAGCCGGTCTGCCCAACGGGCGATGACGTCTCGGCGGGCGTCGACGCGCCAGGCGGTGAGCTCCCTCAGGGAAATAGCACCGTCCTCCCCGCGCACCCCCGACGCCCGCCGATACAAGTCGGTGAGCATTTCCGCCTCCAGGTCCCACGGGGGAGTCCCGGCCAACAGGCACGCCGCCTCTGTCGCCACCGTGCGGTACCCGCGGATGATACTGACCGCCATGACCTTTTGTGGACGCTACAGAAGGGCCCTAAGTCGGGTTGTCATGAATCCCGCCCACACCGGTGCGCCGTAGAGGCCCATCAACCGGATGACCCCCGCGTACAGCTGTCGATATGCCGCGCTCGGTCCACCCACATTCGGCATCAGTCATTGTAGGGCGGACGCCACGCCGACGAGCCGCAGGACGAGCCTGCGGAAATGCTCCCGAAACCACCATCGCCCGTCGAGCACTAGGCTCAAGTACTTCATATGGGCCTGGATGCTGATCCCAACCGAATTGTCGGTGATCGAGACGCCGATGGGAGGGTCCATACGGGGCCCATGGAACAAGAGGGCCTCTGTCTTGTCCAGGGCCAGCCTCAACCCCAGCGCCTCGATCCGCCTGACGACCTTTTTGGTTTTCCTGAGGTCGCCAGGCTTACCGCCTCTTGTAGCGTCCCACGCAGGCTGTGACGAGCGTGTCGTCGGCGTAACAAATCACGCCCAGCCCGGGTGGCAGGCTCCCCCGCAACGCCCAGTCGTAGCCGATGTTCCACAGGGTGGGTCCAAGGACCGACCCCTGTGGAACACCGCACGTCATGAGCGTTCGCACAACGTCCCCTATTCGGTTAGCGTAGAGGACTCTGCGCCCCTCCAAATAGTCTGCCACCAGCCGACAATACATCAATCCTGGGCAAATTTGAGCTGTTTGCTTTAACAAAGCTTGGTTCCATTGTAATAATCGAGTGGAGTCGGTAAATCATACGTAAACAAATAAAAAATTAATCCAAATGCGTAATCAGTAGTACTGAGAACAACAAACCGAGTAGTTTACCTTAACGTGACGTGATACACTGTGATTGATGTTTCAGCCAAAATGGCCGAATGCAGTATTTTAATGATTTAATTTATTGAAAATCTTAATAATCTCAATTATTTAGATAAATCTAAAGTAGCGTATTTAATTTTTTTTGATATGTATTTTCCCTTAAAATCATTAATGCATCGATTCTTTTATACTGTTGTCACGCCTATTGTTTCAGTGCTTGATATCGATTAAAAAAACATCGATTTTGTGGCACAAAAATCGATCAGGTGGCATCCCTATCCATGTACTCTGTGGTCAGTGCATAGCAGTGTTTTCACTTTTAGGGATTTTGCCCTTTTTTAGAGCGAAACTATTAATATAAAATATGCCTTAGGGCTATTTCATATTTTTAGGGATTTAGGGTAATTTGGGGTAAAATCAAGTATAAATTTATGATTGGAGAAGCCAGAGTTCAAAAATTGACGGAAACGATCAGGTAAAGGTGAAACAAACAAAGAAAAACGTTGAGATTGCCACCTTACTTATGGTATGCAACAAAGCAGGTGTAACTTAAATGAAAATGTTTTCAATTAAAAAAAATATGTATTACATCCACAAATCGCACGATATGACACTTGGAAAAACGTTCTTTATAGGATGTGTTCATCTATTTCAGTTTTGTGACGAATAAATTACAGAGACAATGAATGGCAACAACAAGCCCTCATTAAAGCGAGTCATTTTAAGGTAAAAAGTAAGGAAGAGATTATAAAGTTACCAGCGAAAGTATACTGGAATAATGTGTTTTTGGGGGGTGGGCCATGGTCAGCTCATCCGCCGCCCGTCTCCGTCCGGGGCGACAGAGAGACGGCGCCCGCCCATGGAATACCCCCGCGGGGTACCCTCTCCAATGTGTTAAACTTGATCATCTTAGAAATTACAAGTACAAAAACCTGTGACAGTATGATTTCACTTCTATTAGCTCTGCCATCATCGAACACTAAGGTGAAAAGATTATTCAGTGTACTAAAAAAACTAAAAGCTGATAAAAAATAAGCTTCATAATGAAACCCTCAATGGTTTGTTGGACACTAAAACTAGGTATGACACGCTCGATTTTAGAACCTGACAGAAAAATGATAAATGCAGTTAAAAATTCAACCTTAGTGCTCCCGCTTCAACAGAGATACAGTAGATAGTGAACAATATGATTGTACATCATCTACTTCTTCCATAGATTAAAATGAGTTTTCTTATGGTTAAAAAATAAAAATTCAAACCATTATGTTTTGTTTTATTTCGAACCCATTTAAATTTTGTGACCTAAATCAAGGCTTTTCGGTGACTATTTAGGGTATTTAGGGCAATTAATGAAAAATGTAGGGTAAAACTAAAATCTGATAATGAAAACACTGGTGCATAGAGTACCTAATACTATTATATGTAGGCATGGGTAACTCAACGATAATCCTTGCGTTAACTCAGTAACTCAGGCGCAGTAGAGTGCGCCGGCTCATTGCGCTAACTCAAAATTGCGCCAACTCAAAATTGCGCCATGGCGCAACAAAATGTAAACACGACCGATTGAGCTACGAATGAAATGTGCGCCATCTGCGCCACTGCAGGTATAACTCCATTTCTAACTCATTGCGTCATGGCGCAACACATGAAACAACCGAATGAGCAACTAAATGCGCACCTAGGTATAACTCAATTTTTAAAAGAGTTATTTACACTTCACAGAGTTGTTCGACCTTGAGTTTTTCGGCGGGAATATGGGAGTGTCATGTTATGCTCTTGAATGAATTATTGTTTTTAGTTTTATATTTTAAATAATTTTGCTGATATTTTATCTTTATTTACATTATATATATTTGTTGTGTACGTCACTGAAACTCCTCTTAAACGGCTGGACAGATGTTGATGAAATGTTTTGTGTATGTTCAAAGGGATACGAGAATGGTTTAGATTCACAACTGGACTCGGTAGGTGGCGCTGCTGTCAATTTCAAAGAGCATTCCTTTATTTTATTTGAACAGAACAACATCTGTATTGAGTCAGCTAGTTTAATATGTAATACAGTTGAAATGTTGTGAATATCATATAATAGTGATGTACGTTAATATGTATAATAGTGTATTTGGTTTTCAGCACCCAATTAATGGTAACGGCTTACTGGCGGATGTTACTTATCTCTTACGCTAATAATAAATTATATGTAAAGAAAATTATGTGTAAGCTACGTAAGACAAGGCAGTAAGGTCGATTATAGTCTGCCTTATAGGCGCTTAAATAAAAAAATTGTTCAGATTCGCCGGCGCTGCGACGATTGCGCCGTGCGCTAACACATTTTCTAGAAGTGAGTTGATACTTCCAGCGCAGTGAACTGAGTTGGCGCAATTGCGCGGCGCAGCGCAGTGTTACACATGTCTAATTATATGTATGGATGAGTGAAAAGATAACGTTGAGGCGGAAGAGTTTATTTACTTTTGTGTCGATGAACATTAAACTTTTATAATTTGGCTCTGAAGTTCACGTTTTATAAATATGTTTGCTATACAGCTTAGACAAGTGTATCATCTGACTGATAAAGCTCTAATTCGAACATTAAGAAATTCGAGGTTAAGACCACCAGGACCGAATCCTGGGCTAAATAACAGGATAAAGTCTTTTGAATCAACAGGACTACAAATAAAAAAGGATGACGCTGAAGAGTTTATAGAACAATCTGAAAGTGACTTCTACAATGTGAGTGACTAACTTATAGTTTTTGTAATATCTAGTTGGATATGTACTGTTTTCTTGTTACAATCTACCTTTACTTTATTGTCTCATTGTTTGGTAGAGGTCTCTGATAAATAGCTTCTAAGGTTTAGGTCGCTGCCTATAGTGCAGATTTGAATATGCAGGCAATTCCAAAATTTTCTTTAGTTTCCATTGTTTAATAACTACAACAATATTAAAGAGTAAGACCATTTTCTTTTATAATTTATTATTTGAAGTACAGAATTCCACGATTTCGAAAATTAAAACTATGGATTTTAATAAGTAGGTGCTTATTATTCGCTTTTTATACCAGACATTTTTCCAGGTACAAATTTAAGGTTGTTTTATAACATCTAGACCAGACGTGTCAAACACAGTTTTGCAGAGGGCCATATATTAAATTTAGAATTTGTAGGTGGGCTAGATTGAAAATGAAAAAAAAAATGAACTGAATTATTGTAACATTTTATTTATTAAATTATATAATATACGGTTGCTAAAATCATATCAAAATTATAAGAGGGTCTTAATGATACGACCCAGGAGCGGGATGGGGCCCGCAGGCCGTATCTTTGACATGACTGATCCAGGCTATTGTAACCTATCAGGTCTCAAATGTTAGAATTTAGCTGACCCTAAGAGAGCACTTTTTGAGTGAAAATAAATAAATTTTGTATAAAGTATAATTTAGTAAGACACGCTGTAGATTGTTCTCAGTGTTAGTTATATTCATGTTTATTAGTTATGTTTGTATGTGTTTTTCAGCAGCAGTATGTCTCCTAATACCCTCACTAAACTGTTGTTACTTTTTACGACCAGGTTGGAGAGGCTTACAATGAACACATGAATGAAACATTCATGGGTAAATATGAGCTTCGTCACCACATAGTCAAAGAGAAATATTTCAAACAAAATATGCCAAATTTATTGACATGGAGTGAAAAAGAGCAAATAAGACATTTAGCTTCGACAGAGCCAGATGAGTGGACACCAGAGAAGATTGCTGAGAGTTTCCCTGTTACTGTGCCTGTGGTTAAGGTAATTATAAAGGACTCATATGTTCGGTATGGAACATAAAAATAATTAGTCACTTTCACTATATAAAATAGTATGTTAAAATGGAAAAATCAATAGAAATATAGTATTGCTACTCTCCGTGTGGAGTAATACAATTTACCACTCCCTATCTTAAAAGACGGCTAAGGAATATAATATGCATATAACATCTATGCAAGAGGACAACTGAAAATAAAACCTATTCCAACATGTCTGACCAGCATGGTATAGTAGGGCAATTTCCCTCCTATTGGGGAAGAGGCTCGAGCCCAACAATGGGACATGTATGAGCTGAGACAAATTGCTACTTTGGAGATTGATCAGCGAGTGTGATGGGATTGAACAGTGTAGTGCCCTTCCCACCCTTCTTATTGGCCATGTAGCCAGAGTCAACATTATAACAGCCTTGATTGTAAACTGAAGCTACATTTATGAGCTAATTTTCATGCCGTTATAAAAATAAGTAGAATAAAAATTTGGAATAACTAAGATGTCAGTAATATCATAAGCATCTTGAGTTACCATTAAATACAGATAACATATTAGTATAATTACTAATCATAACAGGAATATGTATAGTTTACACAATTAAAAAATTGTATAAGCTATGGATTGTACCTTTAGGTGTTGATTAAATATTCCTTTCTTCTTAACACATTAAGAAAAAATATAAACATTACCATTACTTATTTAACTTTTTCATGGACTCTTTTACATGTAAACTGGATATCAGTCATTTTTGCCGATATAGATGGAGTTCGCCCTTGATTAAAATTATAATAAATTTACAGAAACTACTTAAATATCCATGGAAACCAGCAACAGAAGAACGCATTGCACGTCATGATGCATCTGTTATGAGAAACTGGAAGGAACTGACTCAGGGTTCCCTAGATATAAAACAAGATATAAGACAACATTTTATGAAATTTTTAAACAGAAGTATCCCGCCATTAAGAAAGGAGTCTATAAAGATTGATCTGAAACAAAAAGACCGTCTTGGAGAATTTGAAAGTATTGTCAGAAGATGTGCATCTAAGGAAACTTCTAATCAAGAACATGATGTTGCTTTACCTGTAGTAACAGACACGAACAGTGAAGAGTTAAATGAAATGAAAAATCACAAAATGCGTAAAGACACGAAAAGAATGACTCTACAAGAGCTAAATACTAGAATTAAAAAACGTTTAGAAATGGGTAACAATGTTGACACTCGGGATAAAATTATTGTGGATACATTAAAATCTGTTGAAAGTAAGTCACAAGTTAATGAAAATCAAATAGAATTGTTTGATGAAGATGTAATAAATAAAGGTGATTTAGTAAAATTTGAAGAAAAAGATAAACCAAAAAAAGATATTATGGAATATCCTGAACGGATTAGAATACCGAAAAAAGCATATAAAAGAGATGCTACATACAAAGTCAATGATTGTTACTATGATCATGATGGTCGATTTTTGTATAGAGTTTTAGGTATGTCCAATTAAATAATAAATAAAACAATATTATATTGAAGCCTTGTATTTTTTTTATAAAAATTATATGCATTTCATTACACTTGTCAAAATAAAATAAAATTCTTATATTCTGTAACACAACTCCTACCTAAATTTATCAGTATGTCTTTTATTGACAGTACTTATTAAAATGAAATTTGGTTTTACAATTAATTAATAACTTGAAATATGCCCTATGCGACTTCATTGTACAATTTATATGAAACTAATAATATGGCTTGTTTACAATCACATGAATTTACAATTACAATTCTCTCATTTTGATAAAATATAATGTTAAAGTATTGGGTAGGGGGGGGGTATTTGATACATCATAGATTTAAAATAAATAGTTCTCAAGAATTTGATTGACAATTGTCTTAATTAAAGAGTTAGTTTTAATAAATAGGTTTTATATTTAGTTTGACATGAATATATGTTAGTACCCTTGAGTATTATGATTTGGAAGTTAAAAGATTAGAAATAACTAGATCAAAAATGTATTTATTTTTTAATACAGCTCATTTCATATATTTTACTGAACATTATGATAGTCTAATACTTTTTTAACGATTAATTTTCATTGTTGCTATAAATAATTTTAATTATTGTAGTTTATTACTAAGAATGAAATAATTTAGCATACATACCATTTCATTTACATTTTAGCAGAATGACATAAAATGACATAAAATGCGCTTATTGAAATACATCATTTGCAGAACAATTTTATACTATTATTTTTTATCTTGTCTCAAAGTCTTATATAGCTTACTGGCAAACTTCAATACCCTTACATAGATGAACAATATTCATGTATTGTCAAACAATTCACATAACTCTTTCGCTATCATGCTACTTACAGTGCGACTTTACCTGGCATATGAAAATACTGTAACTTGTTCTTTATTTCTATTATTCTCAATATAATAATTAATCATTACACACATTTACATGATAGCGTTATCAATATTCATTTAACAGCATTAAATTATAACAAATGTCAAATAGTCAATTTTTTTTTTCAAATGTCCATATTTTAATCAATCGGTGTTCCGTATTAACGTTGAATATTACGTCAAACTTACGACAGTAAAATTTCACGTGTTTCATTTCAACGCTTTCAGAAGAAATAATTTCGTACGAATGAAGTTTTATAAATTAAAACAACTTAATAATATATGTAAAATAGTATGCAACATTCGTGCTGCATAACAAGAAAAAGCAAGAGGGGTAGTATAAATGAATGAATATGATTTCATCATATCTACAAACTATATTGACACTTTCATGAATACTTTTCAATTTTGGCAGTCACATTATTTACTGTCTCTCTCTGTTAGTAGATGGAGTTGAAAGGCAATATTTCACATTCATTTCGACTTGGCAAAAAGAAAATGTTTTTACTATGACATAATTCATGTGCATGATACAATAAACAATGTGACTAATTAATCAATACACATCACACAATTCGTTTACGAATCCAATTGCATTATAGGCATCACAAGTTAATCCCAATGTCATATTGCCCTTGTTTTTTTTTTTACAAATACACTATACAACAAATCTATGTACATACAAGTTTCTAACATCGCTGTCTCCACATTATTAGCACCCACAATACTAATCTAATGGATATGCTAAATGTGAACTTATTACATCAATTGCTTAGTGAACGATAGATTAATATATTTTTGGGGCAATCGGGCATTCACATATTACTTAGGCCACAATACACCAGTTCAAGTTTCAATTTACGATTCTACTAACTTTAAAATAAGCGTACCTTGATCCCGACCGGACGGGCGATTTTAAGTTTTAAAATCCAAATAAATTACAAAACTTTTGTTGATAAATTCTCCATTTAAATCAAATGGACGGTTTCTGTACTGTTGTTGTATATTAATAAAATGTTCGAAAGTAAACTACAAAAAATAATAACATCTTTTCTAACCACAATACTCTTAAATATTATGCTTTCTAACGATAAAAAGATTCAGAACTTTGATAAGTCCAGTCAAAAATAAAAAGGTGTAAAGGAATTAATACATGTTATGCGTTTTCTATGTATTAACAGAGTAACAATACAATTTATCATTCATGCGCTTGGGGTAAAATATCCCATAAGGAAATAATATCTTTGCCTGGGAAGGAACATCAAAATTAATCACTACCAACCCGTTTATCAGCGCAATATAGAACGATAAATGCCAACCCTTTGGGAGGGAAATCTGTGTGGATTATAGAAATATAACAGCGTTATAATCGATTACTTTTTTTAATATATATTTATGTACTAACATTGATGAATCTTTCACTAAAAATATAGCGAATTCGTCTTGATTAAATAAAAGCAAATATATTCCCGCCAATCTTAAATCGTATTTATAGCTCCTTATGCAGTTTTAATGTCGATTCTATTTGTATGACTATGAGTTCAAAATGCTTTGATTGTGATTCTGTGAAATGAATCTCATTTAACTGATAAAAAACAAGAGATAATTATATTTGAAGCTAATTGATACGGGAAAACGGCACATTGTAAGTATATATAGTTTATTTGAACAAAATCGTAAAGAAGCATCTTCTATTCAACTAGAAGTTCTCAGTATCCCTTTAATAAACATAGTACGAATTGCTTTTGTTCAATCTATACAATTTTCCTTTACATTCGGCAATAGTATCTACTAAAAAAAAATTAAGACGTATTGTCGATCCGATATTATATTCTTTATATACTAGATATTAAGGCGTGAAATAGTATTTTATGTTTGAATTAATTATGATTTTTTTTTATTAACTATCAAGACTGTATTCGTCGTGCTTGGAAAAGGTCATGTTTCATAATTCATACTCATTTTGTGATTTAGTGCAACCCTGCATTATGCAATACATGTTAATACTTTATTCGTCAACGATAAGCCGCAATCGCTTGAAATAATGGCGGCAGCAGACGGCTGTAGGTGATGGTGGTAAGTCTTGAGGCCTCGCTTCACCTCCAAGTTGTTCTAGAGCGCGTACATACTCGCGTTGTAATGCAATCAAATCGATATTGTTCTCGCCGAGTGCTGCCATTGCGAGAAACAATATATCTCTGTAAATATATCAAAATGATTACTTTGAATGCATATAAATTATAATTAAGAAGGGATTATAAAAAAATGACACTAAGTGCAGTCGATCAATCAGAAAAATATTTGAAAATCTAAACATTAAATCAAGAAAAAGATAGATTGGTTAGTTATATTCCGTGTGGTGATGGATTAAGAATACAATTCACCACTCCCTATCTGTCCGCGGATGGCGTAATAGACGACCAAGGGATATAACATCTATGCAAGAGAGGGAAAACTCGAAACAAAACCCTATACCAACCTGTCTGATTTAGTAAGGTCAATTTCCCTCCTATTGTGGAGGCGGCTCGAGCCCTGGGAACAGCGAACAGTGGGACGTATATGAGCCGAAATGAGGAATGAGATATGCTTATTACAGAGATTCAATTGGGCTGGTTGAATAGTTTAAAAAAATACAACAATAAGAAACAATATCAATAACGGAAGACTAAAACGTGTCGTCGGGTCAAAAATTCGGCGAGCACCTCTGGACTTTTCAGATATGGTATAAGTGAGTTAATTTTGTTTCATTGCCTTTGGTTGAAGATGAGCTAGCACATTATAGACCTTTGCAATATCAGGGGCACAACTAGGTCGCTGCCTATTGTAAAGGTTTGACCCTTCTCACCAAAGGGTTGGCTCTCACTCTTCGAACTAAATGCAGTAAATAATTGCCAACTAATCAATGGTCGATTTTCTGGGAAAATCCTACTACTAACTCGAACGATCCAGCCAGACAGAAAAGCTATCAGCAGCTGGCTGTATTTGCGTTACTCATATCATTTGTTTTAACGGAGAAAAAAATATGAGGAAACCTGTAACTTCGTCACTTTTTCTTGATAACGTTTTTAGTCTACTAAGCGGCACTGAGCTAGCGTGGTAGCATATAAGTCGTTTAAGAACAAAAGCCACAATTTAACAAATTTATCAGAAATGAGATTTTGACTATCGTGTACAAGTGACCATAATAGGAATTACAATATCTGTACTGCGTTTCTCCTTTGGTGTCAAAGTCGATTATGTGATATCAAAAATCCAGTTAAAATAGCAGTTCAGTATTAAATTCGGCACTCATTTATTATGTAATATTGCCGAAATTCTTATCTTAACCTTTATTCATTTTCATTATATACGACTGATATATGACATAATAATCATATAAACATGTTATTCTATATTTTACTATAAGTTTCTTACCTATAGAAGGAATGATATCGCTTATTATTTGATGTATTTTGTCTCCAGGCAGCGAGTTTCTGGAGTGCATCGGATAAATCATTGCTCAGCAAACCGTTGAGAACACATCTAGCGATACTGTAAAGATATTAAAAGTGGCTATAATTAATTATTCTGATTTAATTTTGTATTATAAAAATAAAACTGCACAGAGACCAAAGTAATAATTCTGATAGCGCTTATTATTATATCAAAGTTATAGCGGGCGTTAATAAAGCTTATGCGAATAAGTACTTATTTAACACGTTGATTGCCAATATATAGAAATCTTATAGATTTAGTCAGGAGGTTCCCTACAAGGCATCTCGTTCTGTATTTAGTACCAAATATAGTGACTTCACGAGCTTTCATTAATTTGAGATTGGCTTCTGTGTTGCAGTTTAAAACATTTTTTTTAAATTTTTGATTACATTATTATTATTACTTTTACTATGTTAACTATGTTGTATAATACATACGTGCGCGCTGTGTGAGCGTCATCTTCGGTAAGCAGTAACGCTTGCAAAGCGCGAGATCTCTGTTGGCGGCGACGTTGACGCCACGCTACCTGCAGTGGCACACCGCATTCACCCGGCTCGCTCCCGGACCACTCCCAGGCGCACGTCACACGACATCCACCTATATAATGTACGTAGACATTACTATACAAAAATTGGGATACTGCAAATGCGCATTTTAGAATAACATAATTTTAAGAATCCGAAACCAAAATGGCATTAACTCTAATGATTACTACGGCGCGGGTAGAGCTTGTCTAACTTGAAATGACGCGCCCCTCTCTCGTATTTACGCATACAAGCAAATTTAAAATATGTATGCATCACTCATGTAAACACTATTGTAATTGGTCAATCAGTTGCCGGTTAGACTCGAAAGTAGATGCACGCTTCATTTCATCGAAAAAGTACTGTCAGCATGTCCAGCAAAAAGCAGCTTCGGAGCCAGGTAAATAATATATTACTTATGTAATATTTTATTTAAATATAATTATTTATATATTTGAAAAAACTAATAGCTAATTTTTTTTTAGGGAAAAGAAATTATTGCGAATGTTTACCACCGAATGAAATATGAAGCGAAGAATGGAGTTGAAAAACTAACTGATGCTAGATGGCGTACTGCCAAAGCCGTTGGTTTTAGTGAATCCACGATTACGCGAATTTTAAAAGAAGAAAATCAAGCTAGTACGTCCAGCGATACGTTAGAGAATATTTTTAAATCTCCTAAAAAACCGAAAAGGAAGCGTACTAAGTCCCAGTTGGATGATTTTGATATGGGTGTCCTTCGAAGAACGATAGCAACATTTCATACAGAATTTAATCAATTACCAACATTAAGAAAGCTTAAACAGGTATTAACGGAAAGGATTGGTTTTAATGGCTGTTTAGAAACTCTGCGTACCATTTTGAAAGAATCTGGCTACGAATGGTCGAAAATGTATGACAACCGTTTTGCCCTAATTGAAAATCACGACATACAAATGCTGCGCTTTCAATATTTGAGGCAATTAAAAAAATATCGCGATGAAGGCCGATATATTGTATTCACAGATGAAAGCTATGTTCATACAACGCATATTCAAAAAATGTGCTGGAAACCAGTAAATGGAGTATCGCCACTACAAAAAAAATTATCGAAAGGTATGCGGGTCATAATTGTTCACGCCGGTGGATGTGAAGGATTTATACCAAATGCTTCTTTAGTGTATAAAGCAAATTCGACGAGTGGAGATTATCATGACAATATGAATCTGGAAAATTATAAAAAGTGGCTCGCCACGAATAATCTCCCAGAAAACTCTGTCATTGTCGTAGATAACGCGTCATATCACAACGCTTTATCAGAAAGAGTTCCTAACTCTAATTCAAATATGCATGCCATGCGAACATGGCTTGCTGAAAAAATATTCCGTTTGAAGAAACGATGAAAAAAATAGAACTATACGATCTGATTCTACAAAATAAGGATAGATTTAAAAGATACGTTATTGACGAACTAATTCGATCAAATGGGTTTGAAATTTTACGACTACCCCCTTACCACCCCGAACTAAATCCTATTGAAAAGATATGGGAGATATTAAAGAACTACGTAGCAAATAAAAATGTTGAACAAAATTTATCATCTATTATGGCACTTATAAATGAACGACTCGAAATGATTGATCAAACAATTTGGGCAAATACATGTCGGCATATTGAAGACATAGAAAAGCAATACTCTCAATTTTTTGACATGGATAATGAATTTATTATTTATGTTAACGACTCTGATTCTGATGAAAGCGATTCTATCGAGATGATTGAATAGTGATACTTGATATATCTAATTCTTAATTGCTATAAATAATTGTTGAAACTATATTTAAATTTCAAATAAATAATTCATAAAATATTATCTTGCTTAATTTAGATACCTACTCATGAATGTATACTTAGCACTTTTTAATAAAAGCGTGTAATACACGCAAAGACAAAACATAAACAAAATTAATAAATTATTTGATTTCAATTTATTTGCTGATTTTACTTGCTAAGGAACGGTTGTTCTCAGATTTGTTGCACAACTAGTTTACTTTTCGCAAAACGCGAGAGAAAGCGGACGCCTTTTTTCATACAACAAGCCAGCGCTACTCCACACAGAGAGCGTTGCTGAATTTATCACGCGACTAGTCGACCGCAATGTGTGCAAACAGATCGTAGATCACGAAAACGAAGATACTCGCATAGAGACATAATGTCGTTATAAATATTATCACTCACACAATTATATCAACTAGCGAAGTAGTGGGGCGCATCATTTCAAATTAGACAAGCTCTATCAATAAATGCAATATGCTAAGTCCAGATAAATATCAGTAATCAATATTAATCAAAAAATGTTTAAATATGTATATTGGGTGTATCGTAAGAGAAGACTAAAGAAGTAAGAAGATAACATCATTGCTGCAGAAGAAAATTCAATTGTGTTCATCGTTTCATTAAACGTCAAATCAATGTTAACTGCATTGTGTTAGTCAGTATTAAACGAAATTATTTAAATGCCTTTTATCAAATGCAATGTTGCTTCATTTTAGCTGTAAAATTCGTTTTCATTTTGGTCGATAAAAAAGTAATATAATTTATAAATTTGGTTTTATGCTAAGTCTAACAAAACAAAACCAGGTTCTTGTTCGTGATCATGTTGTATTATGATCATATATCATAGAGTTCTAAACCTTTTTAAAGGATTTTATTAAGTTCTAAAACTAATATCATTAAATTTAATGATGACACTAATTCTAACAACACAAATTTTAATTATAATAAGTATTGATATTCTACAGTTTTACTGCAACTAATTTGCAATACAATGCGTGGAATCGACATATATTTTAAAGTAATTTACATACATTCAATAATTGCGATTTAACTATTTTCTATGTGATTGTTTTTTACTTCCAATACCCACTGCAAAGTATATTCGAACACGAGATGCAATTAAGCACCTTGAAACCACTGCGGAAAATAGTTTCAAAATTAAGATATAAGTATACGGGATGTTAAAGTATGTTAGTTGCAAAGTAGATTAAATAAGATTCCATTATACCATAAATATGTAGTTTGATGGTATAATTTACTACTAGCATTTTCTACGTGGAGACGAACTAATATGAGATAAAAGAAGGACAGGTACACAACCACCACTCAACCTTTTTTTTCCAGCTAATACTAAAAAATATAAGCCAGGTTCATTCGGCCGAGTGTTATTGAAAATAAATGTCTATAAAAAAGGGAGCCGTCGCTCAGGATGCCTGGCAGATGTGAAACATCGAAATTATTTTGTACAAGTATACCTATACGCATAAAAAATATTACGCCAGGAACTAATATGGCGCAAAATATTAGGTCCTTACCTTACATATGAATTTAGCGTTTTGTCGTACTGGCCACTTTGATCTGAAAGGCTGAGGCTTTGGTTAAGAAATTCAAATTTATAAATTCATTTAGCTGCTACATTTGAGTTTTGAAAACATTCATTTGCTTTTTCTTATTTTTTTAGGGTTACGTACTCAAAGGGTAAAAACGGGACCCTACTACTGAGACTTCGGTGTCCGTCCGTCTGTCACCAGGCTGTATCTCAAGAACGGTGATAGCTAGACAGTTCAAATATTCACAGATGATGTATTTCTATTGCCGCTATAACAACAAATGCTAAAAATAAATATTTAAGGGGGCTCCCATACAACAAACTTGATTTTTATAGTTAATGGTGCAGAACACTACGCGCGCGACTCCGACCCGCACTTAGCCGGTTTTTTTTCCTTTGGCGTCGCTTATTACCGCACAATGGAAAACATGGAATATCGGTATATTTACGAGTTGGAGTTCTAACATGGCACCAGTGCTGCAGAAACAGCTCGAAAGAGTAGTGATGTGTACGGCGCTGGTGTCGCAAAAAAAAGCACGGTACGTTTTTGGTTTGAACGGTTTTCGTTCTGGAAATTTCAACCTTCAGAATCAACCCCAGTGGACGGCGGGAGACCAAAGTGGTAAATGAAGAATTGAAGGCTATTGTGGAATTGGATCCATCACAAAGCACTTCAGAGATAGCTGTAGGCTTCGGAATAAGTGACAAACTATATTAGTCCACTTGAAGCTAATCGGGCAAGTAAAAAAACTTGAACGATGGGTACATGAATTGAATGAATCGAACTTGCAAACACGCGTCGTCTGCTGAGGTACTTTGCTCAACCGACACAATAATTGAAGGGATTTTAAATTGAATCATTACTTATGAAAAGTGGATACTGTACGATAATCGGAAGCGCTCGTCGCAATGGCTGAAGCCTGGAGACTCAGCCAAATCCTGCCCTAATTGACTCAGAAAAAGTTACTTGTGAGTGTTTTGTAGACTAGCGCTGGTGTTGTTCATTACAGTTTTCTAAAATCTGGTCAAACGATTACGGCAGATATCTATTGTCAGCAACTGCAAACCATGAAGGAAGAACTAGCTGCTAAACAACCGAGATTGGTCAATTGCTCTAGGCCACTGCTGCTTCACGACAACGCAAGACCACACACTGCACAACAAACAACCACTATAAAGTTAGATGAGCTACAATTGGAATGTCTGCGACATCCACCGTACTCCCCGCACCTTGCTCCAACAGATTACAATTTTTGCCGGCATTTGGACAACTTCTTACAAGGAAAAAATTTAACTCACAAACCGCCTTCAAGGAGTTCATTGGTTCTCGCTTCCATGGTTTTTTTAGTACAGGGATCAATGAACTACCTATGAGATAATAATAATAATAGATTATGTATAAGAAAGCGTTTGACTCCGTGCCGCATACATGGCTTCTGAGGGTGCTAGAGCTGTACAAAATTAATTCAACTCTATGCACTTTCTTGAAGGTTTGTATGGGGCAATGGAAAACAGTTCTTAGGTATCCAACATGCCGACTGAATCGAGGGAGTAGCGAACCGATATACATCAGGCGGGGAATATTTCAGGGTG
The DNA here is from genome assembly GCA_032191425.1 of Lymantria dispar. Taxonomy (NCBI): domain Eukaryota; kingdom Metazoa; phylum Arthropoda; class Insecta; order Lepidoptera; family Erebidae; genus Lymantria; species Lymantria dispar. Next base: position 18,954,354 of record CM063452.1, on the reverse strand, counting down.
AGAGTTCGAGTCCTCTTTGGTTCTGCCTAGCAATGAATCCTCTCAGTACATTACTAGAGCATTCAGGGCTAGGCTGTAGGTTACGAAGAGGTGGTCAAATAATATCTCACCTGTTTTACATGGATGACCTGAAATTATTTGCACCAAATAGCACACAGCTGGTAGAATTGCTAAAAGTTACTGAGACTTTTAGTAATTCTATCAGCATGGTGTTTGGTGTAGATAAGTGTGCTATCATGCATGTAAAGCAGGGAGAGGTAGTGGAGGTTGATAGAGGTCAATTCATCGATACTCCACAATTTAGGCCGCTTCGCGTGACTGATACCTATAAGTACTTGGGTATGTCACAGGCTTTAAACATCAATGAAGCGGACATGAAACAAGTGTTGCGAGAACGCTTCTTTGGCCGCCTGAAAAAGGTTTTAAATAGCCTTTTGTCGGGCGGTAACAAGGTGCGTGCCTACAACGCTTAGGTCATGCCGATTCTGATGTACTCCTTTGGCATACTCAAGTGGACTCAAACCGAATTGGACACCCTGGACAGAAAGGTCCGCACGCTGTTAACATCGCACAGGATGCATCATCCTCGTTCATCAATAATGAGGTTGTATATTCCGCGAAAATGTGGGGGACGAGGCTTTCTAAATGCTAAAGCCCTCCATAATCGCGAAGTATGCAATCTCAGGGATTATTTCCTCAAGATGACGAGTGGTGTGTATCTTGATGTGATGAAAGTGGATAGCGGGCTCACCCCGCTTGGGTTGGCGAAAGAGAACTGGCGTAGACCAGTAGTACTAAGCACCATAGATCGCGAGAATGTATGGCAGAGCAAGGAGCTGCATGGCAGGTTCTACGGAGCCCTACATGCCCCGGAAGTAGACCTTTCAGCCTCTGTGACCTGGTTACGATTCGGTAATCTTTTCAGAGAAACCGAAGGTTTTGTCTGTGCAATTGTTGACGAAGTTATTAAGACGAATAACTACCGGAAATATATCCTGAGGGATGGCACGGCTAATATTTGTCGGGCGTGCTACCGACCAGGCGAGTCCCTCAGACATATCGTTTCCGGCTGTTCACGTCTTGCTAACGGCGAGTACTTGCATAGACATAACCAGGTAGCCAGGATCATCCACCAGCAACTTGCTCTGCGGTACAAACTTGCGAGCGTAGAGGTGCCGTACTACAAGTATGTACCAGAGCCGGTTCTCGAAAACGGCCGAGTCACATTGTACTGGGACCGATCTATTATCACTGATAGGACTATTGTGGCCAATAAGCCAGACATCGTGGTGATAGATCGGCTAGAGCGCCGTGCAATGATTGTTGATGTCACTATTCCGCATGACGGGCATCTCGTGAAGGCTGTGAAAGATAAACAAATAAAATATCAAGACTTAGCTTACGAGATTGTCGACATGTGGGATGTGGACACGGCAATCGTTGTACCGATAGTCATTTCGACCAATGGGATAATAGCCAAGAGCCTCGATCAACACCTAAAGAGGCTCGCGTTAGTTACTTCGATTGCGGGTCTGATGCAGAAGGCGGTATTATTGGACACGGCGCGCATAGTGAGGAAGTTCCTCTCTTTGTAGCCCTAACCACCGGCGGCTTGTTCCTTGTATTCGCTGCCGGTGGGTCAATACGCTTTTTATATTTTTAAATATTTTATTTTTTATATCATATTTAAAAATGTATTAGGTAGTTTTTAAGTTGAATAAATGTAATAATAATAATCTTTATTGTACCATTAACCTTCACAAATTTGTTTGCAAGCTCTGACTCCCAAACTAGCATAGGCTGTGTGTTGGGAACCAGTTCCATCTCAGTAACAAGTTAATTATATAATAAATTATTAAATAGCCACAATGGTTAATATATATTGATGTTGCATGGTTGTGTGTATGTAAGTGATATGCGCGAGCACGTTTGTGTGGGTGCGTGCATGTGTGTTTGTCTGTACGATGCATGTGTGCGTGTGTGTGTATGTTTATGTGTGTGTAATGTTTATTTTGATTTTATTTTACAATTTCGAATAGTTTTTCAGTGTCATTATAGTCTAAATCCTTTAGCTACAATTTAATTTTATTTTTAATGATATAATTCGATAAGTGTTTAGTTTTATACTTTAAATTTAATTTGGTATACAATCTAGGTGCAATATTACTGTAGTGTTGTTGAGCAAATTTACTTCTAACTCTAGGGATTGGGCATTTGTCTATACTTCCACCCGATGGTATGAGAGATAGCAACAGTGCATAGATAACAACGTAATGCTTTGATTAATTAAATATATTTTACAAAAAAAAAATTGACTTTATATTCCTCCCGTACAAAACGCCAATTTCATATGTAAGGATCTAATATTACGATTTTTAACAGAAAATTATTTTTATTCAATAAACATTTATTTTCATTAGACACATATTAAACACATACCTATAGTGATAACTATAGGTATGTGTTTAGGTTAATAATTTATTTTGAGCTCACTAGATGGCATTGTACAAAATTCTAAGAGGTTATGGTTTCGTTACACAAATGTACATATCAAAGCGTGGCGTTAACGCCACGCTAACGGTCAGGTTCACCTTCGCCTATAGATGTTTCACATCAAAAACCGTTGAAATGAAACAAAGGTCAAATGGGCAATGAAACAAATGTTCAAGTATTTATTTATAGCCAGCACTTTTAAATTGTCACGTTTCTTCATCGACCAGGTAGGCAATTCGCAATGATAGAAATAGATTATGAAATTGAGAAATAATAGAATTGGAATTTATACAATCACACAATACAGAGTGCAATTCTCATTTTATTTCTAAGTCTAATATCTATTTTTATGAATGAGAATTGCCTCCTGAATTGTTCGATTTTGAGGGTTGAAATTATAGTATACTAGCAGCCCAACCTCGCTTCGCTTCGGTTTCAGTCGCCTTACGCGCGTAGTTGCCGTTCCCGTGGGAATACCGGGATTAAATACACCCTGATGTTATAACTTTTCGTTTGTGAAAGAATTTTTGAAATCGGTTTGGTGGTTTGAACATGAAAGCGTAACAAACAAACAAACTTACGCTTTCGCACTTATAATATTAGTAAGGATTTTATTTCAACGCTGTATTAATGAAATTTGATAAAACGCTCGCTATGTGACCTTAAAATCACTCTAAGAGAAGGCAAATGCCAAGCTAAACTCTGAGTCGTCTCGTGTAACCGTCCGGTATAGTAGACTAATTGCCCAGACATTCTTATGTGGCCTGAATATAAATCGAACTGGTTCACGCGAATTTCTTATACAGTATATTGTTATTAAAAAAAAAAACAAAATATAAAAACTCAACATAAACAATTCAGTGCGTTTATGTGCCCAAAATTGCAAATATAAATTTTCCATCCATGTGGTGACAGAGTAACAATAGAATTCACCACCACCTCTGGCTGTAAAAGACGATTAAACGATTTAAGATGCACATGACATCTATGTAAGAGAAGAAAAATGCGATATAAAACCCTATACCACCACGTTTAACCGGGGTGATGGGTCAATTTCGCTTCCATTGTGAAGGAGGCTCGAGCTTAACAGGGAATATGAGTTGTGATGATGGTGATAACATTTTTGCTATATACTTTAGAAAACAACAAGTTTGCCAGTTATTTTTTTTTATAACTTTTCTATAACTACTCCCTTACTGAATATGCACATTGGCTGTCTTTATTGATTAACCTATAAATTTTCCCATTCCCCGATTAATCTTCTTTGATTAAATTTGTTAAGCGTCCCAAAACAAAAGTGCTTTCCGGGCCTTCTTGAGGGTTACACCTCATTGTTCCTATAAAGATTGGGAGAGAGGATGTGTCGTGGAATCAGTCTCATTTAAAAACAAATGTATATATATATATACACAGTTATTTTATTTTCTATACACAGATTCAATTCGATTGCTTTGAAGTTTATTTCACAGGTAGCGTGACAGTTCATTCTAAAATTCTTTGCTAGCACAATAGACCCCTCCTCATAGTGGCTAAATACCAAATATTATATTATTAAACATTATAATGCCTTTAATATTAAAAAAAAACTTACCATTTTTCTCAGTGTCTTGTAACATATCCGTGCTGAGGTATCTGGATTGGAAATCTGGACATAAAAGATCTGGGAGGTGGTTCTCTATGTTGGCACGTTCCAGGAACCACACCAAGTTCCAATACACAATGGGATGTGATTCTACAAAACCAGAATCTGCTAGGCACGCATCACCTTCTCTACCTAAAATGTATAAAATCTATTTTAGTTCATTGCTATGTGTTTGCCGCGTGGTGATGGAGTAAGAAGATACAATTCACCACTCCCTATCTTGCCCGAGGGTGTCGTAAAAGAAGACTGACGACTTATATGTGTATGACAACTATTCAAGAAAAGGAAAACTCGAAAATAAAACAACATGTCTGACAATTGCGGTAATTTCCTTCCTAATCCACTCGAGCCCAGCAGTGGAACATTATGAGATGGATGGATATGTAAGTGGTTAAAACAGCGTAAAAATAATCGATGTGGGAAAATACTTATACATGTGAAACATTGACATTTAATGGTTTGAATATTAATGATAAATAGAATTGAAATCAAGTTTGATAATGCTCACGAAAAGCAAATTGTATAATTTATATATATCTAATAGTTATATGAATTGAGGTATAAATAGCTTTATAACTAAGATTGTCAGAGCATTTGGCCATCACTCCATTAGCTCATATTTGTAGCTCATTGCCAATGAAAAAAAGTATTTAAATTTCGCCAGGTATGGTCGCGGTTTGGGACGCGGTCGCCTTCTGCGAGGCAGTCGTCTTGCGGAAGGAGGCGGTGGAGTGCGCGCAGGAGGAACGCCTCTACGACGACGCGGTCCCCCGCCGGCGACTGGGGCGCTGTAGGCGCGACTACCTGCGCCTGATGCCGTCCTAGACGAGGCCGCGGGTGACTGGACCGGGGATTTAGTCACCCGCCAAGAGGCCGACCGCTCGACGGCGACCGACGTCTCCGAGGGGGGACGTCGTGAGGAGAGGGTACCCCGCGACCGGGGTATTCCGTCGGGCTGACCATTGAAGACAAGGAACTCTGCACCGGTGGTCGGCCCAACGACGAAGGCGACGTGCCATGGGTAGGTCATGGGGCCGCGCACAGTCTCTCTGTCGCCCCTGACGGAGCTGGGCGGCGAGCGAGTTGAACACGGCCCACCCCACCAAAAAAAAGGTGTGATCGCGGTTTTGATGTGCATTAATGTAGATTTTATTAACCAATTCTAATAACCGTAAACTTTGACGACATATTGTAGACTATAATCTATCTTTGTGCCACATTTCATATCCCATTTCTTCAGCCGTTTTTACCTGACTAAGTAATAAACATCCATTCAAACTTTCACATTTATAATATTAGTAAAATTATAAATATAGTATATCTATATGGTACATACCTAAAATAGATTCAAACTCTTTCCTTAATACAAGAGGGTTTAAATAAGGCACACTCAATGTTTCTGCTGGTTTATCAGATCTTAATACCTGAAATTAAAATGTATTAATGAATAAAAGGATTGACAACATACAGTTATGTACCGCTGTATGTATTTATATGTATTTTTGATACATTCGAACCAAAAGATGATATATTTTCGTCACAAAAGACAGGGGGACCAGTACAGAGGACACTTGATTAACCGGATTATTTGGTGTCGTCAGGCATTCGAATAATCGAATCTACGAAGAAAAGCTGTGTATATATTACATAATTAGACATGATTCATAGCCAGTAGTAGTATTCTGGATGTAACTTGTGTCCGTTAATTGTATGTTCGTAAAGTTCTTCGCAATACAAGGATTGTTTCTTTAGTGCAGGATGTTGTCTTTAAAAAAAAAAACACAAAAGAGCCGTACTTTTGCGGCTGATGTATTTATGGTTATAGACAAAAAACTATTAGCAGTGTGGGCTGACACTAAAAAGATCTATGGTTAATGTTTGACATATCTAGCAAATACCTGCACAGATAATAAAGGTACAGTATGTCGTCCGCATGCGATGCAACGAGTGTTGAGGTTTGAATCATCAGCTGCCCACCCGGCCATTATATCCTCATCATAAAGTAAGGCGAAGCATTGGTGACACTGCGAGCACGACGACATGCGGACATTCACGGTGGAGCTCGACGTATTTATATTGTCCTGTAATGTTATATGACTAATGTTATTTTTGTTTGACAAATTTTTTGATAGAGATTGTTATTTTTTTTAGGAAATACACTCTCCAAATCTTATTTTCCTCTTATAGAAGTTCTACTTTTGGAGTGTTTCAATATGATAAATCATTTATATTTAAGCATTAAAATTTCATATCTTTAGGTTAATTGTAAAAAAAAAATAGATATACTGCTACGTAGATCTATTCCAATACCATATGACGCGCAACTCTGACTTCAGAATTATTCGTGTTAGTCCTTACGGGTACAGGCAGGCAATACAGGCTCGGTAAACAAAAAATGGCTACAGCAATTTCGGTGTACGTGTATAGAAATAACTAGTTTATTTAATGCAATGCCAAGGAGTTATTAAGTTCAATTCCTTATTGTTATTCTATAAATAATAAGTTCCACTATTCTATACAACTCTAAAGTTACAATAGAAAATGCGTGCGTATTCCCTGTTTGATGCCTACTCGGGTGTAATAGTGTGCCTATAAATAAAATAACTGAAAATACTCACATTCGGTACAGGATACAAGTTGTCTGGTAAATGTGACACTAACGTGGCTAACGATCCACGCTCCATAGAACACGCCAATTCTGCATCACTGGATGCCCGTCTGAACCCTACGCCTGCAGTCCATTCTAAAATAATATAACATAAGATAGCTCTAAGTCATCATCATCATCGTTTCAACTCATATACGTCCCACTGTTGGGCACGAACCTTCTCCACAATAGGAGGGAAATTTACCTTACTATACCATGCTGGTCAAACAGGTTGGTATAAGATTTTATTTCGAGTTTTCCTTCTCTTGCATGGACGTTGTATGCGTATTATATCCCTAAGTCGTCTTTTACGTCATCCACGGGCAGATAAGGAGTGTTGAGTTATATTCTTACGTAATCTTCTTCTTTAATATTTGTGTAACGTGGGATTTTACAGACGAACGGATCAACGGTCCTAATTCACATCTTAGATTAAGGACTACTATTTCTGAACAGCACGAACTATTATCTCGCGTAGGAATTGAACATCCCTCAGCAAGGCAGATCATCTCCTAAAACTGCAGATCCCCGTTTTTATCGCTACGTTACCCTTATTTTAAGATATTGATATAAACATAAAATGACCATTGTAGGACTTTTTTTCGGGTTACAGTGCATAAAACACCCTGGTAGCTTGCCGAGTCTCTGTGTATTTAACTTTAATGACACTCTCAGTAGCTTCCTTCAAATATTTCTGCCGCACTTCATACTAGTAGGCAAATTACGCTGTAAATAGTTTTCTTACTTATCAGTTTATGTAGACAATGGTATTTTTATAAGATCAAGTCAATAAATAAATTTAACAAGAACTATCTCATAAAATAATTAATTGTATTTCTATACATAAACCTTAATTTTTTCATGGCAAATATTTTCGATATACATATTTTATGGTTCTACAGTTTAAGTATAGCATATACAATTTACGAAGATAGTCTTAATAAACATTTACCATCTGGATTCATTTCTGATGAACCATCAGTAGAATCTTCTTCACCCATAAGACTGTTGAATGCGCTCGTGGCATTACCGAACGCTCCCTTCACGGGCGTAGAATTAGCAGATATAACCTCTTTCATTTCGTCGAATTTCTTTACCACACTCGTCGCAGCCGACTTAAGACTGCTAAGGCCGCTTTGTAAGAGTTCATTAGATCTCTTCCCTGCTATACTTGTTGGACTGAAAAATATAGGAAACCTTTAGTCATTTAACAACTTATGATAGGTCCACATGACGTCTATGCCTATGATTAATGCATGTTTTTTATTTGCCATCTCCTAGCATACTACCATATAGCATTATTTCTACATTAGCAACATTATGTTGCTTTATTTAAAAAACCTGACTATAGATAGATACAATAAAGTAATGACTTCTTTACTGCTACGTTATTTTACGTTTTTATAGTCTACCATTATTTTTAAATCGATTATGTAGTTCTCCAGATCAGCAACAAACAAATATGCTATTATTAAATAGATTTTTATCCTGTTGTCGCTTTCTCGGTTTCGCTGTTCCTGAGAAACAGGGCAAAAGAAAAGCCATGTACAGCATTGAGAGATAGTGTAAGTTCTTATTATTGAATATATATATATATATTCTTTGATTAAATATACTACCAACATACAAATTTCCATAAATCAAAGAAAATTATTAATCTCTGTTTTGGCTTTTCAGCATTCATGGTCGGTCATAGGAGAGTTGTCCCGCGACCATACACGCTGAAAAATCTTGAAAGCGTCTGGCAATTAAAAATCAAATACCGTTTGTATTTGGTTTTTCGTTATATTAGTCTAAAAATATGGATGTACACTATTTTACATCTTATGTACAAAGCGAAAAATAATCATGCTTTTTACAAAACAGTGCTTTAAAATAATATTAAAATCATGCAAAATAATGTTGGCTGATCTTTTTTGAAAATAAAGGATCGAGTTATATATATTTTATACGTTAATGTGGAAAATATTGTAAAAGCTATTCGATATTCGTTAGTAATTATTAAAATGTGTTTAAGATTGTGATTTTTTTTAGGTAGCTAAGTAAGAATAGAATGCAAAGCCACTAATACGGGCTTCTTCGCGCTATTAGTCTCTAGAAGTCACATTGTTAGGGGTTGAGTTGTCTTCTTAATGTGAGACACACTTGGCTTATACATTATCATATATAGCCGGAGAAGAAATAAAAAGAGCGCCGTCGCTGAGGATGTCTGACAAGTGTGAAACATCGAAATTATTTTGTACAAGTATATATGCTTAAAAGAACAGATCACGACAGGAACTAATATGGCATAAAGTATTAAAAAAACATTAGTATTTTTTTTCCAGAAAACGATGATTTTTACTCAATAAACATTTATTTTCATTAATATACACTATAGGTATGCGAGCTCAGTGCGGCGAGAGAGATAGTGCACAGACGCTTGCGTACAACATCGCGTCGCTCCGTCTCACTCACACACTATTACAGTAGAAACTCGATTATCCGGACCTCGGTTATACGGATTCCCGATTATCCGGACTACAAACCGTGACCTATATATTGTTTCTACAAATTAAATTTATGCAAGCTTAAACGTGTCTGAAATAGCATGCCCTGCGGAATCGCTGTCCCACGCGTTTCGTTATTGTTTTAGTTAGTAATTCTTACTCCGCTTTGATGTGCGTGACCCGCGGGATATGTATTCATCTTTTAATAAAGGCATAAAATTAGGTACATACTACATAATATGCACAAAACCAAAGAAGGTTTTTCATACAGTCGATTATTCGGATTTTCGAATATCCGAATGCCTAACGGCAACAATTAGTCCGGTTAATCGAGTTTCTACTGTATGTATAGATTACGTATGTACATATATATAGCGTGGTGTTTTGTCGCATATTCTGTCATATAGCGTGACTTCGTAACGCCACGAGTTGTTTACGCCACGCCAACGATCAGATTCACCCTCGCCTATAGATGTTTCACATCAAAAGTCCGATAGTCCAGTTGTTTGTATGTTAATCTTGAACTGAGCTAAAGGTTTCAGTTTGGGATGATGTATTGAAAAGGCAAAATGAAATAAATTGGTTGGTTACTATCAAACAAAATAAATCGAAGAATCGTCGGTTTTATTACATACGTAGTCTGCCCAAACAGATAGGTGAAGACTACAGTGAATGTACCCACAATGTATCCACAGTCTTTTTTTTGCACTTGTATATCGAGGAATATTTCAAACTACTTCGACCGTATAAAAAATTACCTAAAGTGCGTCATTGAGGAATGGATTTTTAAAAACATAATAAACTACATTATTTTTAGGGGAGGCCATGTTCAACAGACGACCTCGATAATGGATGGAAGGATGAATGATAGTAAATAATCCTTGTGTTAACAGGTACCTTTACATACAGATAAGGATATAAAAGATTCCTTTTGCAAATCACTCAAATCTATGCCCTCCGTGGGAATCGAACCCATAACAGCAGACATGAAAAGTGGCCATTTATATCACTAAGCCACCTGGCAAATGAAAATCGTCGAATTATATATTGATCAAAATTGGTAGATATATTATTATGGTTCTCTTTAACAAATCGAATTATTTTTGAATAGGTTTTCAGAATATCAAATTATTATTTTTATTACACAGTTTTGATACGCATGCTCACCTGAAATAATTCTCGATCATAACTTTTCCAAGTTTGATGTTTTCCTTGCGTAACGACAGTCTCGCTGGCGAATAGCGTCTAAGAAAACAAACAGGCTAGCGTACTGGTGTGTTGTGTGCGGTTAAGAAAATAAAACATTGCATTTATGTTTAATAAATAGAAAACATGTCAATATTTACATTTTAAAGGAATCTGTTTTATGTCATCTATCGACACTCCAAACTAGTATAATCCGTGCCAAAAAAGAAACGAATTATATATGAAGCACCAAATATTGCCTCTCTCTCGCACGTTATGTTTGTTGTATCTGTACTCGCACACGTCGGTACAGTACGCAAAAAAAAATTAGATTAGTCAGTCTGGATTTGCTCTTTCTGGATTCATTGTTAAAAATTTTATTGTTTTTTATTTTTATTTATTGACGTGATAACGTCTTATAAATTGATGAATGCCGGCTGCACACACTTAAAAGCATGACTCATTGTCACGTTCCGCCAGAACCGAGCGGTCAGGTCAGCATGGTCAGCTTAAGCGTTCGGCTTGAAATGCATCTAACTCTAATTTAATTAAAAGACATATTTGAATTACCGAGTGCATATACAAGTTAATTGATCAAAAATATAAATGGAATTTTTAATTAACTTCTTTGTATTATATAAAATAATGATAATTCAGTGAAATTCATTCAATTCATAAAAGTTCACTTCAATTTTTCATTAATGTTTTCTTATGACGTTATCACGTAAAATTATCGCCCGTAAATCGACTTATCAGACGACCATTTATTATTTTTTGTTATTGACGTTGTTTTGTTGTTACTATATTTGTTGGTTGCCATATAGTTGATCTGTTACTTTATTTGTATATTATAATAATGTAGTGGCAGAAAAATATTTAAAATAATATATGTAGGTACTAATCAACAATCAATTGTCAAATGGACTTACGAAAGAATTTCAACTATTATTTGTTATAATATTTTAATAATGTATTCACCGTTAAGTTTTATACGTTTTAGAAAAGTACTGAAACGGCGCTTCTTCGCGACTACGATTCGCACTTCCTGGCGTTTAAATATCTTGCTTAGTATTTATTCTCAAAAAACAAAGGTCTATATTAAAAAAAATCACTTATTTGGCAAACCTGTTTTGCTAACGATGCAAACTGTCATTAGAAGTAGTAACCGTCATTTTAGATTCGTTTCTTTATTCGCGCGTTATAATATATCTTGATATTACCTTTACCTTGATATTACCTTACCACCAGTACCTACTCTAGAATGCTCTTGCATTCTAGAGCAGGTACTGGTGTTATCGTTTTAATTTTGAAGGACTCTGTTAACAGACTGGAACTTTAAGATGTAAATATGTTAACATTGAAGGCTTAAACAAAAAAAGAACAATGAAAGTCAACATGCGATATATTGAGTTCTCGTGAACTAAGAATGTAACAGTGAAATATTTACATCAAATTAGCCTTGGTGCACTATGTTTATATGAAAATAACTATGTTTAATGTTGATTAGAAATACTTATATGTACACTTTTATCTTGAAACAAATTTATTTTACAAATGCCCAATGCAAATTGATATTCATATTAACTATACAATAATTAGCACACTAAGAAAATATAGATGCGCAAAGAGTGAATGTAAAAATAACGCAGTTTTATATAGTAAACTAAATTACGTATTATTATTAAAAAAATTCTCTCTTATACCTCAATCAGGTCTAATATATTATATTCTCATAGTACAAAACATTTCACTATACTAATTTGTGTAGGTACTGAAGTTGAAATCCATTTTGATAGCAGTGTAAAAGTATTAGACAAATATGTTAGTATAACTGCAATAGAAATTATATTATTTTGTTGTTGTTTTAATTTAGCTGATAGCCTTTTGTTCGTAACGAAATAAATCTAAAAGTACGTACACACTTTGTGCTTCAAAAAATCTATCTCTTACATATCGAATTGGCTGTTTTAAATCATGTTTATCATGTTTCAATACTAAGTTAGGAACTAAACATGTAATTAATTTTTTGATAAGTTATTGGACAATGATGGTGGTATGGCTATACCACCATCATTCACCAGCAAAAGTAATATAATCTTGTTGTTTAAATTTGGGTGAAAGTAGTCTCTTTCGCAACGAAATAAATCCAAAAACATCCTCTTTGCGCTTCTAAATTTGATTATATTCACAAAAATAATGACGTCTAATAACAAATATATACGTGTGGGTTACCGCACTTACCCAAAACTGTTCTTGAGTGTGTTCCCAAGGCTGACGAGGCTAGATGACACAGTACCTGCGGGCGCCGTCTCACTTCTATGTAGTTTCCTGTGCATAGGAAACTATCGAGGTTATCTTGTTTCAACGGGGCGCAGCTCTAGCGATACAAGAAAGTTAGCGGGCGCATTGTAAGAATACGTTCACATGCATGCACTTTTCATATTTGTTAAATTTCCTTTATTGGTTGAATTCTACAACTATATGGATTAATACTATTATTGATTTCCTTACAATATCTTCTTATTCGTAGTAAATTCTCGAGTTTAGTAATATCGCTTTTTCTTTAGTAGCTATTTTTTTGTTTGCTTAAGATCTCATAGCTTACATAAATCTGCTCGTTATTCGTGTATTGCATACCATTTATTGGTCTGCCTTATAAACAAAACCCATACCTATGAGTGATAACGGTAAACGGTACGGTACAATTCATTCACCAAAGAATGTAATGTATTATAAATTTTTTGTATGCAAAGATCATACGAATATATTCACATTATAACACAGATTTTTCTTTTTGTTGTTTTTCGATGGAGGATGTCGTGAACGTATTGCAGGGTGGATTTTGGTATATAGGGATGCATACACACGTTTACCGGGGAAATAGGGCCGTGCAGGAATATCAGCAAACAATTTTGCATGCATGTATACAATATTTATAAACTCATTTGCAAAAAAAACGGGCGGTTTTGATTTTCATTCATATTTAAAAAGATACAATACCAAAAAGGTTTCAATCGTTTGTACACGTTACTGGCCGGTTTTAAAAATGCTGTGGTATTTAAAAAAGTACGTTCTAAATTCAATTTTTCATTTGATGTTCATTTTTACAGAAAACCCCTTTTTATCCTACATTTTTGGCGCGAAGTTCCAGAAGTTAACATCGACTTTCATAACTTTTATTCAATTTTTATCGATTAATTTCATATCCTTGACTGTCAAAGCTTTATTTAATGCCGTTTGGCTGTATCAAAAATGGTAGATAAAGTGGTAAAAGCTACCAAAATTATCGCGCTGCTTGAAGAGGGTTGCAGCCAATGTTTCGTGGCTAGGAGGCTAAATGTTAGTCGCTCGACAGTCCAAAGGACCTGGCAGCGATATCAGGAGACTGGTTCCGTCGAGAGAAGGCCTGGTTCTGGAAGAAAACCATGTACCCAACCACGGGATGATCGTTTTCTTGTGAGTCGCGCATTGAGAAATCGCAAATCTTCGTATGTGGATCTTAAGAACAACCTCCAAGAAGTAAGAAATGTACATATTAGTCTATGGACGGTCAGGAGGAGGCTTCTCGCTGCCAATATACGCATTCACCGCCCGGCCCGCGGCCCCAAATTACTCCGTGAGCACAGAGTTCACAGGCTTAGGTTCGCTAGAAATTGTGAATCATGGACTCAAGACGATTGGAATAGGGTTTTGTTCTCTGATGAAGCCAGGATATCTCTGTTCGGTGAAGATCGACGTCGGCGAGTGCTAAGAAGACAAGGAGAACGCTTTGCAGAGGCATGTTTCGAAGAAATCACACCTTATGGTGGGGGCTCTGTTATGTTTTGGGCAGGAATAAATTCAATGGATCGTACAGAGTTAGTCTTCATTGAAAACGGCTCACTGACTGGGCATCGATACATAACGGAAGTTCTAATTTCTCATGCACAACCCGCATTGGCCGCTCTAGGTGAAGACTCGATTTTTATGGACGACAATGCTCGCGCCCACCGATCCCGCGATGTTAATGCGTATGTGCAAGAGGTCGGCATTCGTCGTTTGGATTGGCCAGCTCGAAGTCCCGACCTCAATCCCATAGAGCATGTCTGGGACGTTCTGAAACGGCGTGTGAGATCAGTACACCCGGCTCCGCAGACCATCAGAGAGCTGAAGAATGTGATTACTGCGGAGTGGGAACGTATTCCGCAAGCAAGTATCCGGGATATACTCGCTAGCATGCCCAGACGAATTCAAGCTGTGATTTTAGCTAGAGGGGGTCACACTCGATACTAAACATTTATCTGCTTTTACTTTATTAAAGAAAAACAAACAAAAAAACTTTTTTATTTTTACTTCATGAGCATATGCACTACTAGCGAATATACACTACTAGCGAGGTTTAGCATTATTTCCCATAAATTGTATCTAAATTTTATGAAATACTGATGAAAACGATTATTTTCTTATTAATTTAGCAAATTGTGTGGATAAAACTACCTATAATTATCAAACAAAGAAATATTAACATTTGAAATGGTTCATTGCTTAGGTGCCCGTTTTTTTTGCAAATGAGTGTATTACATTAGTTGCGTTTATAAACCATTAGCTCTTTATACAAAATAGGCTATGCATTATCATAGAACCATTGGATAAAAGAACGTATTGTATTCCTAGATTTAAGCTTAAAGTGTATTTACGTATTTGCTTGCCTGTGACAGCGCAACGTTATTTAGACACACTGGCGCAAATTCCAATGCACAGATACACACTAAAACGAAGTGCATAACCCATGACGTAGAGGTTTCGACTTTTGAACATCTGTCCCAATGGGGAACCTATCGGCTACGTCCTAGTAAAGAGAAGAAGCAGGTCCATTCTGATAGTAACATAGATATTACGAAAATAAATTTATAATTTGACCAATGTGTCTATTCTAGTACAACATATAGACCTATATTTTTTGGAGCTAGCTAAAGTCTGTCCGCAATATAACCGTTCGAGTTGAAGGCCATTTATAGGCGAACCAATGACATGACGTTCATTCCAAATACCAGACAAGCTTAGCCAGAAGGGAGGTTTCTAAGATTGAAACTTCTCACGAATTCTTCAAAATTAAGTAAATTATTAATAATATAAATATCATCATCATCAGAGCTCATATACGACCCCACTACTGAGTTCGAGCCTTCTCCATATTGGGAGGGAAATTGACCTACTATACCATGCTGGTCTGGCGGGTTGGTACAGGGTTTTATTTCGAATTTTCCTTTTCTTGCATAGTTACATGCACAATGTATAAGTTAGTCATCTTTTACGACACCCACGGACAAGAGAGGGGGGTGGTGAATTGAATTGTATTCTTACTCCGTTACCGCACGTAAAACATAAATAAATATTAGTTTTATTTAATTTATATTTTTGTTGTTTTGCTATGTGAAAATACGTCCCAAATTAAAACTTAGTTACGCCAGTTGTACTAGAGATATAGCATATGTCACCTGAAAGCCAAATGAGGAAAAGCAATAATCACAAATAGTAAAGGAAGGTGTATACCCTGTCTGTTCAGGTGGCTCGTCTTGAAAACTGTTGCTGCGTCGGTGGAATAACTTAGGACTAACGCTGAGCTCGTGCTTCGGTAACGGTGGGTCGTCGTCAGTTTGTGAAGGTTGAATAGGTGCTTCGCATGGCTCCGGTTGACTTAAAGCTCCTAATGGATCATCACTTAATACTGGCGTGCGGGCTGACACTCTAAAATATACGAAAAAAAAAAAAGACTTACTTCGCGTTAATGATTTAATTTATTAAGTTGATCAAGTGATAATATTCCATGCACAATAGCGTGGCAGGATAAATATTTTTGTAATCCACAAATAATTGCCGAGGCTAAATGTTGTGTTCATTAATTTTATGTTTCTGAATTCTGGAGTACAGGGTCTTGTGTATTGAATGAAAATAACCATGTGTTACAGTATATTACTGGGTTAAGAATACAATGTTTTATCATCTTTTCTCTAATAACACGGCAAACATTTACTCGGCTCCATTGTAGCTGGGCAAAGATGCTTTCGTATGTCTTTTCAAATGTCCAGAGTCCTTTTCTACACACATTTCTCAACAAGTGATTCGATAACTATACATTTTTATGCATTCAATTTGTAGAATATTGGACGGGTTGAAAATTAAAAAATGATCATACATCAGCCATTTAGAAAAATGTCCAAAGTGGCACAACACTTTCAGGGTTGTGGGGTCTACTGCTGCCACTGATATATTACAACAAAGGCGAATTATATTCATTATTTAATAATATATTTATTTTTATTTACTAAACTTCATGCAACAAGTACAATGGTGAACATAATGCCTAATAATAATAATATACTCACTTGAGTGGTGATGCTTTATTCGCATCAGACTGCTCAGGCGATGTAACTTCTATTTCAGGTTCCTCAGGGAAACTTAACGCTCTTGAACAACGCGATTTCGCAGTCGGTGTTCCCGCTAAAATCAAATATCTTTATTTTCCATCTTAACATTAGTGTTAACTAAATGTAGTTAACACTAATGTTAATGACATGACATAACGTTAATGAATGAATCACGTAAGAATCCTTTTTATGGCAGACTATGGTCTGGACATACAAGGTCCGTTCTACCCGGGGCGTAGAAAAAATAGCCAGCCTATTCGCTCCTCATTGCTATTAGGCCGACCACTGGTACTGATTCCTTGATCGTGACCGGCACGGCGGGTTATCCTTTCAGGTACCATCACCGTCGACACTACTGCAACAATCAATAGTGGTGCGGGGCGTCCTCCGCGCGGGGTCAGCTTCTCTGCGGGTGACGGTTTTTAACCCCTTCCTCCTTACTGACAACGCCAAAACCCAACTTTGACCAAGAATGCTATTTTCGAAGACCTCTCCTAACTGAACAGTTCACATAATAAAAAAATGCTTTAAATGTTGTCTAGAGCTTAGAGTTTGCTCATGAAAACAAAATTTCACATTGTAAATATAGTTATTGTGTACGCACCATTAGAAAACGCTAGCCTCTGTATATTCTGAACTATCTGTGCATCTCCGGCGAAGCTCTCCGATCGTGTCAATATACGTAGATCTGATGGGCTATCCGGGCTTACATGTATAGGCTATAAAAAAAACATCTCATTATCTAGAAGTTCATTGTGTTCTTAAAAACATATGTATTGTTATTTTTTATGAGGATAAAAGGTGTTTGTTTCTTTCTTTTCTATACAATAATACTTTAAGTGAATTTTCAGCAAATAAATCTCAGAGGGACTGTGCAATAGGTTAGCCGATACTCTATAAAGTTACGCGAAATGAATTTCAAATTAATGCAAGTATTAACCAACATAGAAAATGTATGTCCTTATTATTTTGAATTAGATTTAGATTACTATTCAGATGTGTCAGTCTGTTTAAGGGGGGAAATACGTGTAAAGGCTTAAAAAAAATTGAATTTTTTTTCATACATCGCTTGTAAAACTATTGAAAAATATACAGTTAAAATTTCACATCAAAATTATTATTCGTTCAAAAGTTACAAGCGGTTTAGTGGAATATGGGCACATGTTCTTTTATTTTATTCGTATAGTAGAAGCTACTAGAAGCATTAGTGTCCTAGCCCGAAAAGCACGAAAAAAAGTTACACAAGCTCAAAATGAAGAGGAAGGAGCTGAACTAATGTCACATTCTCTGATATACTGTGCTGATGTAGCCCTAGGCCGAACATCCCTGCCTAATACTAAGAGATGTGACTGGTGGAACAATCACCTAGTGGAACTCCGCAAACGCTTTCGAAGGGCGCGCAGGAAGCATAATAAACTTAAAAAGTCACCTAACATAGGAAGGGCCTTTGATGAATCTCTATCTGTACTGAAAGCTGCCAGGTCTCGCTACCGGATTGCAGTAGAAAAATCGAAAGACGCTTTGTTAAATAAGATTGTGGAAAGATTAGAAAGTGAAGGTCCATGGTCTCCACTATATCACGAGTTTAAAGCGAATCGATCAGTCGACTTAGCGTACATACAAAACATTAAAGTGAACGGTAAACACACTACGGGTATTGAGGAGACCACGGAGGTTTTATTAAATACGTTAATCCCAGACGATGACATCTCAGTCGACAGCGAACATCATAAACAAATACGTGCCTGGGCCGCCGAACCATCTCTCTCGCCTATGTCTGACCTTCCATCTCTTGCCGAGTTTATGAATGCCGTTAGAACTCTTCCCCTCAACAAGGCTGCTGGCGAAGATAAAATATCAAATAAAATGATCAAAGAAGCTAGTCGAGCATCGGGCAACTCAATGTTAATCATTTTTAATCGTTGCATAACTGAAGGCATTTTTCCTCGTATATGGCGTCGCGGTTATATACGTATAATTCCTAAAGGCGGTGATAAGCCATCAGACGACCCGAAGTCATATCGACCAATCACCTTACTGCCTTCATTAGGCAAGCTCTTAGAACGTCTCATTGTTCCTCGTTTATTGCCGGGTGGACCAACGTTCAATCATAAACAATTCGGCTTCACTCACGGCAAATCAACTATCGACGCGGCCGTTGCGGTAAGACGTGTCATTAGCGCATCCGTTTTTAAATACGTACTAGGTGTCTTCCTGGACATCTCAGGTGCTTTCGATAACGCCTGGTGGTCAATGCTACTTCTTAAATTAAAGGCTCGTGGTTGCTATAGAAATATCTACCAAATCATACAGTCGTACTTTTTAAATGGCTCGACTAAATTGAAACTTGGTCACCATGCTGTGTCGAAACCACTGACGATGGGCTGCCCTCAAGGTTCGGTATTAAGTCCATATCTATGGAATTTAGGTTTTGACGATTTTCTCGAGTTACCTCTACCGAAAAATTGTCTACTGATCGGCTATGCAGACGACGGACTTTTACTTATACAATCGAACACAAGGGATGGTTTAGAGAAATTAGCGGAAACATGCCTCAATGATATATTCGATTGGGGTACACGAAACCGGCTTGCCTTCGCACCACAAAAACATATCATCTTTTATTAAAAGGACATTTACAATCGGCGCCGCGTATAAAATTCAATAATATGACTGTCAAAAAGAAAGAATCAGTTTGCTATTTCGGCCTAGTCTTAGAAAAAAATTTTTCATTTATTGAGCATATTAAAACTGTAGGCGAAAAAGCGAAACGGAATTTCTACGCGCTTACTAGAATATCCACATCTACTTGGGGCCTTCGTTTTAATACGCTTAAAACCATATACATGGCCACATATTTGGGGTGTATTTGTTACGCTGTACCTGTAGGGGCCGATAGGGCCACCATAGGGGCGGCTCGCCTTAAATTACTACAGAGTCAACGATTGGCCCTAATATTCTTATGTAAAGCCTATAGAACGGTTAGTACCGAGGCCTTACCAGTACTCGCGGGTGTACTTCCGGTTGATTTGGAGATTCAGAGACGAGCGTCAATGTATTGCACCACAAAGGAAACTATGAATACAGATTTCCTTCTACCGCGCAACCGAAATAAAATTGCTAGATTGTTTGCACCACAATCCATTGTCTATGAGGAACTTTTAACTGAATGGCAAGAAAGATGGGATTCATCATCGAAAGGTCGTCATCTTTATCTTTTTTTTTACATGCATCCGGGAGCGCCTGGAGAAGGTGTGGCTGGAGGTTGACCACTTCGTGGCCCAATTTTTAACTGGCCATGGCAACTTTAAAAGTAAATTATTTTCTTTTAAACTCGTACCATCACCATTATGTCAAAGTTCCACATCTGACCACGAGTATGAACAATCAGCACATCACATTCTCTGGGAGTGCGATCTCTGGCGAAACGAGCGTAACCTTATGTTAAACAGTTTGCAAGTCACCTGTGGGGTAGTATACTATACGGACCTTGTAGAAACTCGAGAAATTTTCCGTGCGTTCATGCGTTTCTGCCATACCTACTGTAGCAATCAATCTTAACGCTCACATATAGGCCCCGTTAATCTCTTCCGTATCCGTGGTGCCGTACTGCTGCGCTATCGTAGCTGTACATCTTTTTACTTATTGACTGACTAGTCATTTTGTTTTCCTGTCTCCCGCTTTCCGCTTTGCCTAGGAGGGAAGTGGAATCTCTCTTTCCAACTCCTCCTCTTTAATCTTTTCTAATAAAATTTGTTGCGGGTCCCAAGACAATTAAAATCATATCCCAGGACTGCCTGAGGGTCAAACCTCGGTGTCATTTATGGAGACCATTGTGGATCCTGGCTTACAGGAGTTACAATGGTGGGAATGTGTGGTGGGATTAGTCCCAATAAAAAAAAAAAGCTCAAAATGAAGCATATGAATTGTAAATAAAACTACTTTTACGGATTATATCGCGTTTGTATTTGATTTATGATTGCCCGACGTTTCGAACACTTTGCAGCATTCATAGTCACGGGCGGACTAAGGTGTCTCACGTCCAACAAGTAATCGTTATTACAGACATTTATAATTATCTACCCGATACAGAAAGACAAAGGAAACGCGACCGTGGTAATGAATACGTCAGATTATAATGCCAAAATCAATCAACTTTTATCGGATGAAACGACTTACAAAAAAAGGTTAAAACAGACCCCACTAATGTTGTGTTGAAAAACACAAAAAAGTTAATAATAAAACACTCCGATGCATTACATCTAGACGTGAAAAAGCTCATACCACCGTGTTGTAAGCCACCAAAACTGTATGGATTGCCAAAAATACACAAAGCAAGTGCCCCACTACGTCCAATAGTAAGTCAGATAGACACGCCGACTTACAAGTTAGCCCAGATGGTCGCAAAAGTCCTCTCACAACTCCGGGGACACACTAGTGCATTTGTAAAAGACTCATACCATTTTGTCAGTGAAATCAAAGATCTACATCTCGCTGACAATGAAACTATGGTCAGTTTTGATGTCACATCACTTTTCACCTGTTTACCTGTAGAGGAATGCATTAAAACTGTAACTAAGAAGCTATCAGACAATAATATGCCACCGGAATATGCTGAACTATTATGTCAGTGCCTAACAACTGGATATTTATTGTGGAATGATGAATTCTACAAACAAGTAGATGGAGTGGCTATGGGCTCGCCTGTCTCCCCTGTTGTCGCTGACATTTTCATGGAGGACTTTGAGGAGCTAGCCTTATCAAGCTCACCTGTCACACCAAGGTTCTATAAGCGGTACGTAGATGACACTTTCACAATACTACCAACAGACAAAATAACCATATTCCTAAACCATCTTAACTCCATCAATCCAAAAATTCAATTTACTATGGAACTGGAGTCAAATAACTCATTAGCTTTCTTAGATATTTTGGTTATCCGTAAACCCAATAACACCTTGAGTCATACAGTGTATCGTAAGGCAACACATACTGACAGATATCTGAACGTAGATTCTCATCATCCCCCTTCACAGTTAGCTACCGTGTCTAAATCTTTGTTGCAGAGAGCACGAGGAATCTGTGACGAGGAGCACCTGGCTGGGGAGCTGCAGCATGTCAAGCAGGTTCTACGTGCAAACAAGCTGCAAGTTCCACGCCCCCGTCGCAGAGACCGTGTGAAACCACCCACAGTTGAGCGCCTCCCTGCACACTACCTTATGTGAAAGGAGTCACTGACAAGATTGGCTATATCCTGAAACGGGCTTCCATAAAAACTTATTTTAAGCCACTCAAAAGGATAAGTCAGTTCTTACCACCTGTCAAGTGCCAGATCCCTCTACAAGATGCAGGAGTTTATAAACTTGACTGCGACTGTGGTCTCTCTTATATTGGGCTAACAAAGAGATCCATAAGAACTCGGGTCAAAGAACACATAGCTGATGTGAAGCACCGCCGTCATACTAAGTCTGCAGTCTGTGAACATAGTCAGGACCGCTCCCGCCATAACATTAGGTTTGATAAACCTCAAGTCCTCGCAAAGGAACACCGATACCTGCCTAGAATGGTACGCGAGGCTATTGAAATCAAAAAACACAAAAATTTCAATAGAGAGGATGGCTGGGTATTACCATCAAGCTGGGATCCTGTTATAAACATAATTAAAAATAAATCCAAAGAGACCACCACAAGACTGCATGATACTGTGAGCACTTATTGTATAGATTTGACCCACAATAATAATAGTTAAAGATAATTTTATAAATCAAAAATCTTTTAGTAAGACAAAGTAAGCCGCATCTAAAATTAAAAATCAATATTAATTTAGCATCATGTCCCCTGAGTTTTCTTGCCGGATCTTTCTCAGTGTGGCCGCGTTCCGATCCAGTGGTAGTATATTAGTTTTGTTAGTTTTAAATCAACAAATTGTAACAATAATTGCTACAAATTTAATAATTAATAATTACTAACCATAAACAATATAATTTTTTCATATAGAATCATTTCTTACACTGGCAATAAATTTGTACTAAAATGTGGGTAACAATTTAATAAATTTATAACTAATTTCTGTAT
Organism: Lymantria dispar; assembly: GCA_032191425.1. NCBI lineage: Eukaryota > Metazoa > Arthropoda > Insecta > Lepidoptera > Erebidae > Lymantria > Lymantria dispar. The sequence continues at coordinate 18,931,416 of CM063452.1, read as the reverse complement.
CGGGTAGATAATTATAAATGTCTGTAATAAAGATTACTTGTTGGATGTGAGACACTTTAGTCCGCCCGTGACCATGAATGCTGCAAAGTGTTCGAAACGTCGGGCAATCATAAATCAAATACAAACGCGATATAATCCGTAAAAGTAGTTTTATTTACAATGTGTAGTGCTCGCGTAAACATCAGAAGCATATGAAGCTGAAGAATGTTTACAATATGATGCTGGAATAGCTGATTAATTGGTAAGTTGTTTCAATTCGTTTAACACTTTATGTTAATTGTTTTATCACTTATTTTTTAAACGCCTTTTTCTCAAAACTAGCTTTTTCGAACTAGTCAAATTCAAATCATTTATTATGCATAGACCCCGAGAGGGCACTAACATATTGTCAATTTTACAAAATAAAATTAAATTATCCAAAAAAAAATAAACTACCACCGGATTGGAACGCGACCGCTACTGAGAAGATTCGGCAAGAAACTCAGCGGGCTTGTCTATTATTTTTATTTTCGTTTTCTTCTTACTAGATATACAATTGTGTACATGTTTTGTAAGAACTAGCTCCAGTGTGATGCCCTTCGAACTGCAAGATGCTTAATATAATTCAAACGATTATGGCTGGACCAGATCCCACAAGCGGCACTAGAGCTACTACTAGAGCAGCCATCACTCCCCTCAACCACTATGGAGGGAAACAGTCTAGTGTACTCTTTTTTTTTTTTTTTTTTTGTGTGGGCTGCGGTCGGCGCGCCTACGCACCACTCCGTCCGGGGCGACAGAGGGGCTCAAGCCCGCAACTCCCGCAACCCACCCGAACACCACGTCGCCCTCGTCGCTGGGCCGACCACTGGAGCAGGGTTACTTGTCATCAGTGGTCAGCCCGACGAAATACCCTCTACCCGGGGTACCCTCCCATCGACCGACGTCCCCCCCTCGGGGAGGACGTCGGTCTTTCCTCACGCGGTCGGCCTCTCGGCGGGTGACGGACTAATCCCCGGTCACGGCACCCGCGGCCTCGGCTAGGGCGGCATTGCACGCAGGTACTCCCGCCTGCGCCGCCCCAGTCGCCGACGGCGGGTCGCATCATCGAGGCTGTGCTCCTCGCGCTCGCGACCCGCCGCCTCCTTCTGCGAGATAACTGCCTCGCAGAAGGCTGCGACCACGTCCCAATTCCTGATGCTGCCGAGCATCTCCCTAGCGATGGTCGGCAGCGTCAGGTCTGCACCGATGATTGCGACGAGTTCACGACGCGGCTCTGCCCAAGCGGCACAGACCTCGAGCGTGTGCTGCGCCGTGTCCTCGTCGCAATCGCAGTGGTGGCAGGACGGAGTTCTCTCCCTCCTAGCGACCCTGTACAGGTACTTGCCGAAGCATCCATGCCCCGTCAAGACCTGCACGAGTCTGAAGGAGAGCACCCCGTGCCGCCTTTCTAACCACTGCATCAGCACCGGCCGGAAGGCCTCCACGGTCCAAACACCGTATCGAGGCCTCTCCAGCCGGTCCAAACGATTATGGCTGGACCAGATCCCACAAGCGGCACTAGAGCTACTACTAGAGCAGCCATCACTCCCCTCAACCACTATGGAGGGAAACAGTCTAGTGTACACTCTAGCTTAAAAAGTTTTTAACCAATCATCTTGAAATTTAGTATATGATTTCTTTACATAATTGTGCTGAATATGAACCTCAATCAGAAGCGATATTTTCATTTTAACTATTTTTTTTTTTATAATAAACGATATAAAAAAAATGGTAAAAAAACACGACGTACTTTCACAGCCCTCTAAAAAATGCAAATTATTTTTTTTTTTTATTCTGTGGTTCATATGTGTGATACATATATAAAAAAGTAATAATTTTGTTTCATTGATTTCAGATAAAAATTATGGCCTCCATGATGTACACCAGTTGCGAAGTCGGATGACAACCTACGAAATGTATCAGCTGATATCTTTACTAATTTATAAGTTTTATTCTTGTAAATATGAATTTTTATTCTTCAATATATGTATAAAATAACGTAAAAATTTGAATAAATAACATTAATATTTTATACCTTAAAATAATTGATGAAAATCTGCTCGAAAATGGCCGTCTACACGTATTTCCCCCTTAATAAAGCGGTATTTAAGATGATTTGAATGTAGATATTTAATGTGGGTTTTGTTTTCATGTGTTGTGAAGTGATAAGAATGTAACTCATCAAAGCTTTTATACCGTAAGTGTCGTAAACCACAAGTAAGGGATATAAGGAATGACATAAACGTAATAGGAAAAAAAACCTACATTATTCTAATCATCTGACAAAAGAGTGGAATAGTAGACCATTATAGGTCCTATAATTAAAACGTAAATGATATCAAAAAAGATAAAGTCTACGCCTATTATATCTCACGATAAAAATTAGGTTGTCCAATCATTTATGCTTTAAATTGAAGACTTAGCCTAAGTTAAAAATCTTAAATCAATTACGTCAGAATCGTGATAACTGAAAATCTATAAATCTCGTTTTAGGCCTTAAGGAAATACATAGGTGTCTAAATGTAAGAAAAAATGTATACCTGTATTTTTTCGGCTATTGTAATAGGTGTATTTGATTCCTCGTTGCCTAGCGAATTACTTCTAGGTCTTGCCGATTGACTTAGATCTGGATTTGAAGGCACTCCTGCAGTTATAAAAAATCGTCAATTAAAACTCTGCAGCCAAATCAAGATGCAAGTTCTCATTTAATATTGTATTATACTGTAAACTATACATAAAACACTCTTTTATCCATTCATCAGCCATCCTAACATCCACAGCTGGACACACGCCTCCTTAAGCGGGTTAGTGCCATAATTACCATGCTTGACTGGCATGTTGGTAATGAATTGTAATAGAATTTTGTTATATGACCATAGACAAGAGTGACGAGTGTATTCTTAACCTGTCACCACCGCAGATTAAATATATTTCCTTATATGTACATACATATGTACTCCAGCATAATGTACAAAATGACAAACTGTATTCTTAAACATCGTCATCATCATCTTAGCTCGTATTCGCTGCTGGATTAGTGCCTCAACAATTAAAGAGAAATTGACCTACTATACCACGCTGGTCAGATGGGATATAAGATTATATTTCGAGTTTTCGTTCTCTTGGATAGATATTACATGCAATATGCATCCCTTAGTTGTCTTTTACGACACTCATAAGCACGATGGTTGAATTGTATTATTATACCGTCAAACTATCAGAATAAAGAAATTCTTAAACCTTACAGCATAGATAGGAACTCTTTCATTCAGATATTTTTAGGTAATATAAAAACGTTGTTTTTATATTACCTAAAAATATAGAATCAAAATTATGTAACTTATACACGATGCATAATATATAAAATACTAGCAAACCGCCCTCGCTTCGCTTCGATTATAGGTTATAGTCGTTTTACCCGCGTAGTTCCCGTTCCCGTGGGAATACCGGGATAAAATATAGCCTAGTTTACGCCCTGATATTATATATAGCTTTCCATTGATGAAAGAATTTTTGAAATCGGTCCAGCCGTTTTGAAGATTACCCGGAACAAACAGACAGACAGACAGACAGACAAAAAATTTTTAATTGCTATTTTAGGCATAGGTGTCGTGCAAATAACCTTGTGAGCATGAAAAAAACCTATTATTTTGACATTACAAACAGACACTCCAATTTTATTTATTGGTATAGATGAATATTTCTTTACTGTGATTGAGTAAGTCAGTTTAGCACCCTTACTTTCCTGGGGGTTTCTGTACACATAGGGATGTAGATAATATTATTGTAAAATAAAACTTGAAACAAAATCAATATCAATACGTCTGAGTGTATGACTAGCATGGTAAAATGCCAATTATTTATCAATTGAGGACGAGGTCAGCTTCTCTGAAGTCTCTGAAGACTGCAATCAAAATTTGAAAGTGTAATTACCTGAGATAAGTATCCCAGCAGTGGCAGAGATAGCGTGCGCGCTGGTGTGTGCATGCGAATGCGAGTTTGTGCGCACGATGTGACCTCGCCGGACCATTGCGTCGAAGGCGCCGCGCCGCGCCTCGGCCGTGCGACAACTACCTATTACATATAACAGAAGACATTGCTGATAATTATATCCTTATAACAGATCTAGTGCAACGTCTAACGGTCGGGTATAATTATGCTATCATAATTATAGTGATCATAGTGTAATAAGGTTATTAAAAAGTGTTGCTCGGTTTTACTGTAAATTTCTTTAATTTTTCGTTGATTTTCTCGAATCGTCCTTTAATATGTGGGGTTAAAAATCAAAAAGCGAAATTAGTGCTTTGAAGAATTTGTTTAAATATTTACAAATCCTTTTAACACCATACAAAAAATATTTCCTCTAGAGTAAAAATTTGTTAAATTAAGTTTTGTGAAACCAAAAGTTTTGTGGTTCCACAAAACCCTATCTTTCCTAATAATTTATATTTGTAAGTTGGTTATTCTGTATTATCTATAATTTTATAACATTAAAAAAATGACAAGAAATCTCATTGTCTGTTTGACTGATACTGAACAAGTTAGTAATATAACTTTGTTATTTAGTAATAAGAATGTCTATCCCTTTGTTTTCGTTGAATAAATAAGCAAGTACACTCGACACAGTAGCAGAGTTCATCCAATACACTTGGAAACTTTATGGTCTTCAACTGTATGTTTCCAGCAATCATTTCGCCCACGCACGTGCAGACTCTGGAATGAACTACCTGCTGCTGTTTCTTGAGTACTATAACATGTCCTTCTTTAAATGAGGTTTACAAAGAGTATTTTCTTTACGACAGGCAACGGCCTAACTGTGCCCCTGGTATTGCAAAGATCCATGTGCGGGCAGTATCATTTACCATCAGGTGTGCTGTTTGCTCGATCGCCATCATAGGCAATAAAAAATAATAATGTAAACAAAATGAATGCAGTAATGCAGAAAATCTATCAAAAATACGAAACTTCGTTACATATTTATTAAAAAATGTTATATGAAATACCGGAATCGAGACTGGTTCTGCTGTGTGCCGGTTCGCATGCCGCCATACCCGCCAAGCTGGCAAGTTCTGAGCCTTCCGTTACAGCGGCTGCCGATCGAACACGAGGTAAAGTATTGCTGCCTGAAAAGGTACCGAATATGTTAATCATAATCACTTTGCTCTTATCCCAACCACTTGAGGTCGACAGTGTCCTTCTTTCACAGTACATATTGCAAACGTTATTGGCAATATTGTAAATAAAACTACTTTATGTGCCATGAATGTGTAACCATGAATGCTGTAAAGTGTTCAAAACGTCGGGCTATCATAACTCAAATACAAACGCGATAAAATCCATAAAGTAGTTTTATTTACAATGTTATAATACTCGCGTAGACATCAGAAATCATTATTTGCAATAGTTTTATGACCGGCCGCTTGACTGAAGACAAACCTGCTTGGGAATGCCCATACGGCGATAAACATACGGCTTCAGATGGAATTGAGGTAAAGCTCGTAGGTGTCTTTTACGACACCCATGAGCAAAGTATTAATTCACTTCACAGTAATCCATAAAATCTATGATAAAAAGATATTCTAAGAACTTACTGCCAGCTGAGACGGTATTAAGCGTAGCTCCTGCAGCCCGATTTGCTCTTTGGGCGCCCGCCTTACGAAACAACGCAGCGCCAACCACTGCTATGCGTAATTTGTTCCATAACAGTTGCCCTCCACTGTATAATCAAACAATTTATTTTTAACTAACACCAGATTTCCAAATTTTAACAGAAATTGATGCTTATTGTCATTCATATATTTTATCTTGTTTATGCTGATCTATCGACAACCTGTTAGACATAGACTTTACCATGAAAGAACTATTATTTCAGCTTATACGTCCTACTGCTGGGCTCAAGGCTCTTCTATTCTAGGAGAGTAACTTGCTGTTCCATGCTGATTAGACAGATTGGTATTGGGTTTTATTGTCAGTTTTCCTTCCCTTGCATAGATGAAGTATTAATGTAATAGGCCTTTAGGCCACGTGTACACGGCAAGAAATTTATCGTGTCGGCTACAGACAAGATGAAAATATTCATATACATGAGAAAAAATTTGCTGGGTCTGTGCACGAAAGAATGTCATGTCTGTTGCAGACAAGAAAAAAATCTAGTAAGTACACGGTACGAATTGATTCATTCAGTCATGTTTCAGACATTGTAGGGTGTACTTGTCGGAAATAATGTTAACTACCAAGCAAAAAAAAAATGGTGATTGCTTATTATATGTATAGAAAAATTAAAAAGAAAACAAACTCCAAGAGAAAATACTGGGTGCATCCTATGTTAAGTCACAAACATGAGTTTGTTAAATTCTACTTTGAACTGCGACAGTATGAGGAAAAGTTCGTCCTTTATTTTCGTATGAAAATCATGTGCACTATACACACCGTACCGTGGGTTATGGGCCCGCGCGCCGTCCTTTCATCGATCGCCCCGGACGGACTGGGCCGCACGTGCGCTTACCATAGCCCACCCATAAAAAAAAAACTGTCCACACCCTCCCCCGCCCCCTTACACTCGGGTCGTGTCTGGCGCAGACAAGATTTTTGTCTTATTCAGCGCCAACACAGTGTACACTAGTCGTGTGTAGAAACGACACGAATTCTTGCATAGACTCGGCGATTTTTCTTGCCATATACACGTGGCCTGAGTCGTCCCTTACAATACCCCCGGGCGAGATAGACGATAGTAAAATTGTACTCTTTATCTGTCATTACAAGGAAAAGGACTATGGTGCCAATAGACTATGGTTACCAAATTTGGTAGGCGACGACACTAATTTTATATGGAGACGCATTGTATTCCCACTTCGTTACCATACAGACCAAATATATTACTACTATATTACTAGCAATTAAATATTTTATTATTTAATATGTACTACTAATAAACTTTCTTGAAAATCTTTTTCCTCATCTCTTCTTTAGCTTCAAATATTCAAAACTGTAGCGAATTAATAAAACATTATTTACCTAGGCATATCCTGCGGCCAGGTAGCTTCTAATACACATCGATTGTAATATCCATAGGTAAGCGCATTTGGTTGTAATCCGGCTCGCTTCATCAAGAACAGCAATTGGACGGCTAGTACTGGTAAAGAATGGTTGCCGCAAAGCTGCATCATGACGCGATAACAAACCTGTAAATTATTATATATTTATTTAACACTAGAATTATAACTCGAAAACATCTATGTCCGCCTAGATGATAATGATGATGATGAGGATCTTATCAATTCAGCTCCTATACCAGGCCAGTCAGACAGGTTGGTATAATTTTATTTCGAGTTTTCCTGCTCTTACATGTAAATACACATTTTATTCTTTAGTCACCTTTTACCACATCTATAGGTAAAATAGTGGGTGGTAAATTGTATTCTTGCTCCGTCACCACATTTAAAGACTCGCGAAATTAAATGAAACAGTTTATTATAATCCTTCGTATTGTATTTTGTTTTGACGGAGTACCAAAACAATTCACCATTAAGATATGGTTCTTCTATGCTTAAGCGTGATTGTTAAAAAAAATAAGATGACAGTGATCATTGCAATCAAGGAATCAGTTCTGATGTCCTGCGAAAAGGGAAAATGCGACAGGTTACAAAACCCCGCGCCCTTTTCATCATCTTATACAATTTGGTCACGATGCAGCCATACTTTGTTAAAAAAATATACAGGGATGTAGTAGTAAAAAAACGGCACCGCAAGAGAAGCAAAATTCAAAATTAAACTATATACCAATCCATTGGACAAACATGGCATAACAGGCTAATCTGCCTTCGATTGTAGAAGGGCCCCATGCCCAATAATGGGATATACACATATATGGCCTGTAGAAGAAGTGATAATGTTGTTATTACCTCATCACATGGCACTTTGAGCTTGGTGGCTCGTTCTAGTAGCTCAAAAGCAGCTCTTAGTGTAGCATGCTCCCTGCCTCGGTTCAACATCATACGACAAGGCAACGATAGAAAATAGAGCGAGTAGCAAGCACCGAGAAGACATTTCGCCCATGCTTCTGCTGACAAACTTGCTTTGCGTGCTAATCTGTAAATGTGGGCTATGTTTAATTAGTATTCAAGGATATATAATCTATACTTCATATAAAAAAAAAATTGAAGTGTCTGTTTGTAATGTCAAAATACTGGGCTTTTTTTCACGCTCACATGTTTATTTCTCCTCTTTACTCTCCTCTTACTTCTCCGAGTACGGGAACTACGCGAAGCGAAGCGAGTTGCTAGTATATTATTATTTAAATAGCTAATCTAGTTAATAATATACATGTTTTATAAAGACAATATAACCCACTATTGAATAAAGGTGTGTAGTGACGATTGCGAATACTATCAACCCTCACAATACTCTTAGGTATTGTAAATGACGACCAAGACTTTTTCATCCACAGGTGTGATCCCATCTGGTGCCGTCAGGTCTACAATTACATTCCCAAGGCGGGTTGATATCAGGCAGGCAACCTGGTCATAAAACTATTGCCAAAATTTTTGCAATATGTACTATGAAATAGAGTACATAATTATTATTAAGTAATTGGGATAAGAGCAGGGTGATGATATTTAATATATTCTTCAATCAGTTGGGAATTTACAAACAAATACTTAAGAGACACAAATCACATTCAGAATCAGATTTGTTGTGGTCGATCCAACGACGAAGGCAACGTTCTATACGGGTGGATTACGGGTGTGCGTGCGTATGCCTCTGTCGCCCCGGACGGAGTGGAGCAAGGAGGTAGCAAGTAAGTATGCCGACCGTAAAAAAAAAAGGAAAAAATCAAATTTGTTCTGACAATTTTCTACATTACAAATGTCAGTCGATATGACAGGCGGTACTTAGAACATACTGCCGTCTATGTAGACAAACATTTCTTTATATTTTAGAAATTATATGCACACACACACACACGCGCGCAATTTCAAAACATTTTGTCGTCTCAGTATGTGCAACGATCAGTGTGCCTACTCTTGAAATCAATTGTAATTTTTAAAGCCGATTCAGTTCCAATCTCACCAAACTTATATAAAGTACTCTTAAACAAAATCGACAATGAATTCTTCGCATTTGCCGTTGTTATTTTCACTAATTTTTTATTTTCACCGAATTTGATTCCAATCGTGCGCTAGTGTCGCTGTCAAGAATAACAAATTGCTCAAATTCGAGCTGCGATTGTATTTAGGATTGGAATCGAGATTCAAGAGTAAGCACACTGAATAATGATGGTAATTTTCTGAAAAAATGGGGACTGTGCATTTCTTGTGTGTTGACGTAAAACTCAGCTAAGGGAGTACTTACTAATTGGACAGCAGCAATGTCCTGGGACTCTTATAATACTAACTGCGACTGCCAACCCGCCTGTGAACCTTGGCAATTATGTTATTAGCGTCGTGGCGACACCTATGCCCAATACCAGTACCTTTGTGCGGCGGCTATTTCATGCTTGGTTCGTCGAGCCATAGGTTCAGCGTCGTTGAGTGATTCAGCGGAGTGAGGAGCGGCCGGCGGTAGTGCATGTTGAGCTGCGGAGCGGGCCCGACCGCCGCAACAAGACATCAGTTTCTCGTCCAATTCGAAACGCTCGTACGTATATCTCGCCTCTGTGATGTAATATAACTTTCACTGTACATACTCGAACAGGTAAATCTATATTATTATTTTTAACTAGCAACCCGCCCTCGCTTCGCTTTGGTTTCTGTCGGCTTATCCCCGTTGTTCCCGTTCCCGTGGGAATACCGAGATAAATATAGCCTAGTTTACTCCCTGATATTATAGCTTTCCATTGGTGAAAGAATTTTTGAAATCGGTCCAGCCGTTTTGAAGATTACCCGGAACAAACAGACAGACAAAAAAATATAAAGTGTATTTTAGGCATATGTATAGTGCAAATAACCGTGTGAGCATGAAAAAAGCCTATTATTTTGACATTACAAACAGACACTCCAATTTTATTTATTGGTATAGATAGTTTACTCTCTCTTCTTTACTATTAAAATATACAAACAAGCTGTTTCGTGATGGATCTACTTAATAATGGTCATATTACGATCTAGTGTTAGTTTATTAAATTACTTTAAGGTAAAATGTTAAAATTAATAATATTTAACTACCCTCGCTGTGCACATAATAAATGATTTTGAATATTATATCCATTGTCTATCTATTACGGCACCCAAAGGCAAGATAGGGTGCAGTGAATTGTATTACCAAATAGATGAATGAATTGAACTAAGATATTGATTAAACATGGAGATTATCCCTTTAACTAAATATTCAGCAGAGCCCACCTTATACCCACTGTAGGGCTCAGACCTTTTCCACGATGAGAGGGAAATTAACCTACTATACCACGCTAGTCAGACGTGTTACGCCACGTTAGTTCGAGTTAAAAGCTTTCAAGGTGCTAGTATTAGACAGGTGCAGGTCGGAAGGTAGACTTCCTCAAAGGTGACCGCTCGACTTTTGTGTGGATATTCAATATGCCTCGTACTATGCAGTGACCGCTCCCAGTTTTAACCCAGCTGATCGTATACTTGTACGACCTTCAATGAATACCGCTTGGTAATTGTGAGGTATAAAGTACGCTACCCCTGTCGACACAATCATGACCCTTTCCACGTTGTCTAGGAGAGACTTGCGAACGATAAACCCTACACCAACTTGGGACGGGTAATCGCCCTCCCGGTAAAAGAGCACGCTTCCAAACCAGAGGATTGTTGTGCCCTCGCCCTCGTTTCGCACTTCTGATAATCCTACAATATCTCAGCGGATTTTGCTCAATTCCTCTTCTAGCTCGATGACCCTCTCGTCAGTCCTAAGTGTCCGAATATTGTGTGTTACCAAAGCCAAGGGTCGTTTTGATTGGTAGCCGGATCGCTGCCGGAGATTCTTTGCATCCACGGCTCCACCGCTACCGGGTCCGCCACGTAAATGAGCCCGTAGGGTACCGGACCTGCCGTGACTGGGGACCATTTCTGTTTTACTCATCATGAGAGGATAATATCGTAATCTCTATGCTTGACAGGCGAGTTGGCGATCACAGTAAGATGTCATATATTTCCCTGAAGAGAGCTGTTATCCACTCTCCTGGTGAATCCTTAGCCGATTTTTACAACTCCCAAGGGTAATAGCTCAACTTTAGAAGACTTACTTTTTACTCGGTCGAAACCGCGAGCAGCTAGTAAAATAATATACATTACCAGTATCAGGCGGATCCGGTGGTAGCACAAAGGCGGTTCTCTCCGAGGCATTGCTTGTGTCTATGCCCAACAGTTTCACTTGTCTATCAGCGCTGGCAGCCACACGCTCTATGCACTCATCAAAGAACGTCAACCCCTGATCTGGTTCATACACGAATGACCTCTCTTCGATGAAACGCGTGAACATCTGAGTTCGCATTACTAGGCCGAAGAAACGTTGTTGCGTCTGTCAATAAAAAAAAAATAGCATAAATATCTAAAACCCCTCATATTGAGGTGGATTAATCATCATCATCATGTCAGCTCATTTATGTCCCACTGCTGGGCTCGAGCCTCCACCATAATAGAAGAGAAATTGACCTACTATACCACACTGGTGAAACGGATTGGTATAGGGTATTATTTTCCTCTTCTTGCATAGGCTCGTCACCTATATGTACGACGGCTAACAAATATAATATGCATTATATCTGTTGGTCAGTTTTTATATATCCACATGCAAGATATGGAGTGGGGAATTGTATGCTTAGTCCATCATCACACAGAAGTCCATACCATGCAGAAGATAGATTACTATTATTAATATGCATCAATAAATAAAAGATCTTTGGACAGTGTGACCAATTGTCCTCTATAAAAGAAGGTGGAACTTGGAGTGAGTGAATGAGATAGTAAAATATTTACTTACTTTATCTCGAGATTTCAAGAATGCGTCCATATGAAACAAAGCATGAGGGTCTGTAGTGCCAACTGTTGGTGCTCTTGTTATAGGTATAAGATAGTCCCTATATCCTTGTAATGTTGCTGCCATGAATTTCAAGAAAGCTTCTTGTATCTTTAACTCAAGAGCTTGCTGCAACAAAAAAATACTAGTAAAACATTCTTTCATGATATTTCCACTGTTGCTAATATGTCTTTCTCATATAGGATTTATTTCATAATCGCCGCACTTAGAAGGCGGGTTAGCGAAGTGTTATAAGTTTCCTAGGCGAGTGCTGCAGCCTGTTTTGGTGATTAATCAGTCGCTTTATAAAAATCCCACGGGAAAACTAAATATCAGTTGGCATTAAATAATCGCTCGTTTTCAATATCGCATCGTTGAATTGTATTATACAACCCCCTAACAGGCAACAACGTGCTCTTATATTTTGAGCAGACACTCAATTTCTATTAACACCTGTTCTTTTTTGTGACTTTGAACAAAAATACAATAGACAAACGGTTTGCAATCAAATAAACGTCGAAAACATATCAAAGAAAAGGATCTGGAATAAAAGCTTTAAGTAGAAGACGCGCCATCTTATTTTCGTATTATATCGTTACTATGACGAAAAAATCTGCTAAAATTGCTATCCTGCGCTCTCTTATCGTACACTAAATTAGGGAATATAGGATTTATATGGCAAAAAATATTCTAAGCAGTTCAATTGACACCGTTATTAGAACTATGATCATATATTTGTCGACTAGGTTATCGAAGAGTAACAATAAACAGTAAAATATTACCTCAGTTTTCCTTTTCTGAAAATCTCTGTCTAAACTTGTAGATGGTTCTCCATTATATTTACTTTCACTAGATAAATGAACAGGTGACGCTGAAAATACAATAATTCTTATAGTATTATTACTTTTTCAGTATGCCCACCAGCACGACTACTAAGATAAGGAGAGGCGTTTTAACAACTTGTAGGTTGAAATCGGTCAGTAAGCCAACAACCAGGAATTCATAGTTGGTTACCAAAAATACGAGTCTTGGCTTTCAACAATACAAGTTGTGGGTCTATTGTCGGTTAATTGTTCTAATGGTCATTCTGTAGTGACGAGACTTACATAATGGATTGAACTGTGAGAAATCTCTCAAAACTCTCAGTAGGTACAGTACTTTAATAAATGTTAAGAACCAATTTAACGAGTTGAAATTGTGCCATATTAGCTTCCAAAACTAATATAGGCGACGGCAAGGAGATTTTAATAGAGTATAAGGACGCAGGATCATGCAGCAGCATGGATGAATGCAATAGATATAGACCTCTCCAATGGGGATAATGCCATAATAGCCACACCTAGCGGTCATGTTCGCGATCGCAGTTACTGTTTTAGGTTCCCTAAGAGATGTTAGCTCATTTTTCTAGTAACGCTTAGCTCGTTTTTGGGACACCAAAGCCGTGCCAGTTGAAAATATTTTGTCTAGATCCAAGTTAATTAGGAACAGAGGCTTAATTTAAATAAGTTTAATTTTAAAAATTAAGTTATTCCCACATGAAAATTTTATAATTTTAACTATGGTTCCTTTTCATACATATGTACGTATTATTTACTAACCCGGTCTAATGCTTCCATATAACATTTCTAAAGTACTCCGTAATATTCTTGCTTGCCGCTTTGGTAGAAGTTTTAATGATATGTGCTGCTGAGACTCGCATATCTAAAAAATTTACATATAAATATATATTATAACTCAAGACTAAAATAAAGCAATTCATTGTTATTATAATAATATTATATCGATCCGTACTTCAAAAGGATTAAAACCTCCTAAAATTACATAGAGGTAATTTAAAAATTGACAAAGCAAATATATAAAGCAAGTGTGAGTGTCACGGTTACACTATGTTGGACGTGTTTGCAGGCCCGCCGCTAGCTGTTTCATCGCCCGCGTGGGATACCGATTATGTCGCCCTTTTTTTTTGGTAGGCTATGGTCTGGGCACATCCCACCCAATCCGTCCGGGGCGACGGATGAGCGTCGTGCGACTCCATAACCTACCTCCTCCCCGTTGCCAGTGGGCCGACCCCAGTGGTAACGATTCTTTGATATCCGTGGCCGGCGGGTTACCCTTTCGGGTATCGTCACCTTTGATGCTCCGGCAACATTGTAGTGTTGCTGGCCAGGGAGTCGCCCTCACGCAGTCGGCATCTCAGCGGGTGGCGGACTAATCCCCGGTCCGTCCACCTGCGACCTCAGCTAGGGCGGTATCAGGCGCAGGTACTCGCGCATGCGCCGCCCAATCTGCCGCTGACTGTGCGTGTTGTGGTAGAGGAATTCCTCCTGGACTCGCTCCGCCGCCTCCTTCTGCGAGACGACTGCATTGCAGAAGGCGGCAACCGCGTTCCAGTTCCTGACGTTGCCGAGCATCGTTCTAGCGATGGTCGACAGCGTCAGGTCGACACCGGTGACTGCGACGAGCTCACGGTGCTGCTCTGCCCAGGCCCTGCAGGCCTCGAGCGTGTGATGAGCTGTGTCCTCGTCGCAATCGCAGTAGTGGCAGGACGGCGTCCTCTCCCTCCTCGCGACCTTGTGGAGGTACTTGCCGAAACAACGATACTGGAGCGCCTCTCCGACGCCAATGGACACCAATAATTGCGGCGAGTTCACGGTGTTGCTCTAGGCCCAGGCAGACCTCAAGTCCGAACACCGAACTGAGCCCTCTCCAGTCGCGAACTTGTCGAGACTTTCCTTGACTTGAAAGGTGTATCATAAATTAATTGAAAAAAAAATCATAAATAAATTAATTGACGAAATTATCGATTTGGGAAAAGTGTTGTAGACAATGCATCATCGATTCATCATCAACGCTTGTACCTTCCTAATTGTATTTTGCACATTTTTCAGTACACTTATAAGTTATTTTTAAATAATAATTAAATACATTAACAGTAGTCAACTAACTTATTGGCATACTGAGGAAAGCTGACTTTGGGAGTACATATAGGGCATATGATGAGTGCATGAAGCAAGAAGTATAAAATTATGGTTACAAATAGAACAATAATTATTACCGTAATATTGTTGGTATCTAGGTCGACACATGTCACATCAGGTGGAGGTTCATACAAGTCGAAGAACCTTGAATCAACACCTATGAGGTATGGTAAAGGAGCGTGCAAAACCTCTGCTAAACCTGTAATAATAAAAATAATTGTGGTATAAAATTGAAAGCAAACTTTTTTTTAATAATATCTTATACCAATTACTTGGACGCAGTCGCAGCGTTCTGTGAAACAGTAGTCTCGCGGAAGGAGGCAGCGGAGCGCGTGCGCGAGGAACGTCTCCTCGACGACGCGAACCGCCGCCGGCGACAGGAGCGGCGCAGGCGCGATTACCTGCACCTGATGCCGCCCTAGCCGAGGCCGCGGCTGACTGGACCGGGGAATTGCTGCGTCACCCACCGAGAGGCCGACCGCGTGAGGAATGACCGACGTCCTCCCCGAGGGGGGGGGACGTCGGTCGAAGAGAGGCTACTCCTCAGGGGTATTCCGTCGGGCCAACTACTGACGCCCTTCTCCGGTGGTCGGCCCAACGACGAAGGCAACGTGTCACGGATGGTCTATGGGTGTGCGTGCTTACGCCCCCCTGTCGCTCCGGACGGAGCGCAGCTAGGATTGCGCCGACCGTATCCCACGCCAAAAAAAAAATATCAACTACTTATAAATTCTCCTGAAGAATCTTAGTGCTAATTTGCCTAGTGATATTTGTGCCGAACAGATTTTCCTTGAGAAAAGATGAAACGAAACATTGTATTCCTAACCCACTACATGCGTAGATGCATCATGTTTGCACTATTTGTATTCAAATTCAGAAATTTATAATAATAAATATATAATCTTACCTAAGGGACACAGTGGTATATAGGGGCACTGCCATTTGAAGGGAAAGAGTAATGTTGATGCGGCTTCTGAGACAGCAGTGAGAGTATCGGGCCTGTAGCAATAGAATGTCACATAATGTTTTATATTTCATAACATAGTTGCTTCATTAAGTAATAGGTTATATACATTGGTGGTAAATGTTATTATTAATATCATAATCACTCATCATCTTTTCAGCTCATATATGTCCCATTGTTGGACTCGAGCTACCACAATAGGAGGGAAATTGACCTTACTATACCACGGAGGTCAAACAAGTTGGTATAGGGTATTATTTTGAGTTTTCTTTCTCTTACAGAGATGTTATATTTATATGCATATTATATACCTTAGAAGTCTTTTACAATATACACGGGTAAGATGATTAGTGAATTGCATTCTTACTCTGTCCCCACGTAGAAAATGTATTATTAATAAACAGGGTGTATCAGGTTATGGGACAACTGTTCGAGTATGTTGTAGTTTAACAGTAGATCGTAATTTGAATGTACATTACACAGAAAACAATATAATATAAAAATTATAGTGATTTCAAAAAAATGTGTCTAAGAGTCTATGCCTTAAATGTTACATATTATGTAGGCATGTACAGACAGAATACATGTAGTCATGTAAAACTTCGACAGTATAATTTCATTCATTTATACCTAGAATTGCGCAAACGCTTCAATGACATGTAGGTACAACGGCAAGCGGTCAACGGCCATAGGCCGATCAGCTGTTTTAAAGCGAAGTTTGTCTTGCTTATGTGAACGTAATCATTGATTTATTCAATTTCTAATGAATATTTAACAAAGTATGAATATGTTGCGTATTAAGTATCATTGACTTTATACATTTCAATCAGATTTACACGAAAAAGCGATGACAAAATTTAAAACTTTACATGTCTCTAATTTCTTAACAAATCAATATTTTTCGTTCAAATTTTTTTTATGGCTTCCTACCACCATTGCCTAGCTCCCTTTTGACCAGTTGCTCCATAACCTGATACACCCTGTATTGTAAAAATAAATTACGAAATAAATTAGTAGTTTGCCAGAAACACATAATTAAATATCGATAATGCTTTTTTTGCCCTTATATGGCTGTTGCTGCGCTTTTATATCACTTGTATATATTCTATTAATTTTTCTATTAAATTATAACTTATATAGTGAAAAAATCAAAACAGTAATATACCTAAGTGAATGTATAAGTATTTTTTGTTCTGTGATCGCAAGCGCCAGCACAAGAAGACAGTTGTCCGGTCCCAAGTTAAGCAGCAGTTGTCTGAAGCTAGCGCCACTACGCACTAAAGGTTGGTCATCACGTCTCGTTAGTATCACGCAGTCATGCTGATTCGTTGGTGATAACTGAAAATATTTACATTTGCATCTATAATAATTTTGAAAGAGAAATTCTTGTGTACATGTATGTATATAAATATATTGAGTGTTGTTTTGGAAACTGCTCTACCTACTGATAAAATTATGCATTTAGATAATTTCTTAAAGTTTTAACTATATGTAATTTATTTACAAAAAAAGCAGTCAAGAGGACAGAAGTAAAAACTTAAAGCTATGGACATACAGTTGTTATTTTTGGATCTACAAGCAAAATACTTTTTGGATCTTCAATCAATCAACGGAACTGTATGTATGTACAATACACAGAATACAAGGAACAACTTTTTATTCACCCACCAATGAGGCGGGTTCCATGATTTTCATGCTCAACATGCCTAAAGAAGTATTCACTTAAAAAAAAATAAGAGTCTTGTATTTTAAAAAGACGTGTTGTCTTTCTAAAAGACAAGAATTCAAACAATAATTCGGTTACTACAAGCAACTGTCACACTAGCTAAATTGGCACAGCAGTTAGAGCGCATTTCCAATGTATGATGAGAGCAAGTCCCTCGTGTGGTTAAACAGTTTTTCCTTTCGTATTTTATTGCAAATGATAGCAAACGAGCAAATAGTACACCTGATGGTAAGTGTCTACCGCGAAGAAAGTGAAGGGAGTGTGAATGCGGGCAATGAGGTTCGGTGATACTAAAGGCATTACTAAAACCCACAAAACGCAAAACACTCTCAGAAAGTTGGGCTGCCGGCTCTCTCGCTCACCGAACGAAGCGTAACAAATTGCTATTACCCGAACGTCGATTATCTACGAGGGTGTGGTACTACCCCGCTGTAGACAGACAACTGTCAACAGTATGGTCCTACCACTATATTATGTAAATATATTTTTATTGGAATTAATTCTAAAGTTCACACATATTGGTTTCATAGAGCTTAGTCATAGCCGTGATGTTTCGGTGACTAATCATTCAATTTGGTATTGTTTTTTACTGCACTGCATATAAGAGAAGTGAATTAATTCTTGGAACTTTTCTTATTTATTTATCTAATCAAAATAATTACAGGTATCAAGGTAAGTGAAAGTACCCTCTTTGGACTTCCTGAGATTAAAACTTTCTGACATGTATAGAAACCATAGAGAATCTGGGCTATTAGGACCTACATTGCCTATAATTGGAAAGTGATGTAGTCCTTTTTAAAAATAAGTGAAACTTACTTGTAATAATATCATTGGCTCGGGAAATGGTACTTCTTCTATTAAATGTGTTATGTATGTCTCAATAGGTATATTTAAAGGTTCTCGGCTCCAAGACATTTCCTGAAAATAATTTCTCAAATCAATTTTGCTAATAATTGTAATGCAATTTATTATTAGTTATAGCAACCCAGCCTCGCTTCACTTCGGTTTCAGTTGCCTACCCGCATAGTCCATATTCCCGTGGGAATACCAGGATAAAATACAAGTAACTCCTTATATATACAGCTACCTAGGAGTGAAATATTATCAAAATCGGTCCAATCGTTTTAAAGATTACCTCAAACAGCCAAAAAATTTTAAAACTGGTTTTTTAGATAGGTGTCGAGCAAATAACCGTGTGAACAAAAAAGAAACCCAGTATTTTGACATTACAAACAGATACTTCCACTTTTATTTATTTGTATAGATTAGCACATATCCGCAGTTTCATCCGCATTATTCCTGTTTCTGTGGAAATACAGAGATAAAATGCAGCCTATGCTACTCGCTGATAATGTAGCTTTTTATTCGTGAATGGATTTTTAAAATCTAGCAAATCCCCGCAATCCCACCCGCATAGTCCTCGTTCTATAAGAAATACGATGATGAAATATATCTCATGCTACTCGTTGATAATGAAAAAAACTTTTCCATTTGTGAAACATTTTTGAAAAGTCAGCAAATTGCCAGAGTTTCACCTGCGTTGTTGTCATTCATATTATTATCAAAGATTAATAGTTATTTATACTCACCAATATATACAATAGCCACTTTTCAAATGTATCACTAAACGGCCATCTTGATAATAAACATATAGATTTGATTGCATGTACTGAATGTGTGTTTTGAGATATACCCTCTCGCCATCCGAGAATCTCCATTTGATATTCCGTGAGTTGGTTGTAGGGAAAGGTTTCATAAAAAGTTACTGCTGAACCGTACACCTGAAAACAAGTATGTGTATTCAATAAGCGTTATAAAATTCCATTGATAAGTAAAGAGAAAAACGCAAAATGGTGCAATTGTGTTTTCAAATCTTGGTTTTAATTTCATATATAGGTAATTGGATACTAGGGCTTTAATTGCTGTGATTTATTTATATTAATACATAATAAAATAGATAGTTAAAAAGCTAACTTTTTTTTCTGTTGGCCGCAGATGGCTTTCACAGCTTTGTCCGGACTATGCTAAGGGTGCTTAACCCGGTAAAGCTTTAAGCTCCCTCTGTGGAGACCGGACCGTGGGATTGAGTCAAAATCTCAGCCACGTATATAAATAAGTACAAATTTTTTTAGATATTACACCACTTTCATGTTAAACACAACTCCAGTGACTAAAATTGATTTAAGATATGACCGTCGGATTCTGACGTCATAGAGCAATATTCGAATCTAGGCGATATTTCATCTTTTGGATTTATTTTTTTAATAAAACAAATTTTATTGGCATTGTTTTGGCATTGGGGACAATTCGATACAATTTTGTGATGAGTCAATTTCTTGTTTATATAATAAAACTAGCTGACCCGGCGATCTTCTTACCGCCATAATTTTTTTCATAAATATATTTTCTAAATTGCAATATATGAATAATTTGATAAATGGGTATAAATTTCCGAAAATATAGTCTCTAATGGAGGAACCATTACGGCTTTGTCGGGAAAGATTCGATCGTCTTGGTCGCGGCATTGATAATGATGATTCAAAGAGAATACAAATTAATGATTATTGATTTCTGACAAAATTATAATTATTAAATTTTCAACCATACCTAACTATAGACAAAATTACGTTTAGCTGTCATTTGAGTTTTGTTGTTACATATCAAATGCGTTTTTGTTATCCTACGTTTCATAGTGACTTGTATTCTCTTTGACATGAGTTTCGGTGCGAACATGGAAATGTCATGTTAAGCTCTTATATTATATTCATTTTTTTAGTGTTTTATAGTGTTATATTGAATAACTTTGCTGATATTTTATGTAATATAATACAGTTAAGGTGCTGAAGTGTCGTGAATGTGATATAAGAGTGGTTTACGTGTATTTTCATATTCTACCGGAATTCCCAGAGAAATCATTTAATTAGATTTTCAGCGCCTATACTATTTCCATTTCTTTATTTTCTCGATGACAGCTCCTGTGGAAACTTGAACGAGCGTCTTTTTTACATTATGTATACATTATTTAATAAAAATATGACGCTTACGCGCGTACAAGGTCATAGTAGAGTCGGAGAAACTGGTAGGGATGGAGCTATCGATAAACGTAACACGATAAGAGACCCGATATTTTTTTACAAAGTGTAAGAAACTAAACTATTGCCGGATAATTTTATACAAATTTATTAACTAATATTACATTTCATTACAAGATGTAATTATATTATGTTGATTGTTCATTTATTTATTTTATAATGATTTCTGATGTTTACGCGAGTATACATATATTACAAAATAACCTGGAGTTAAGATGGTTTAGGAATATGGTTATTTTACAAAATAACCATATTCCTAAACCATCTTAACTCCATTAATCCAAAAATTCAATTCACTATGGAACTGGAGTCAAATAACTCTTTAGCCTTCTTAGACATTTTGGTTATACGTAACCCTAATAACACCTTGAGTCATACAGTGTATCGTAAAGCAACACATACAGACAGATACTTGAACGGTGATTCTCATCATCCCCCTTCACAGTTAGCTACCGTGTGTAAATCTTTGTTGCAGAGAGCACGAGGAATCTGTGACGATGAACACCTGGCTGGGGAGCTGCAGCATGTCAAGCAGGTGCTACGTGCAAACAAGCTGCCAGTTCCTCGCCCCCGTCGCAGAGACCGAGTGAAACCACCCACAGTTGAGCGCCTTCCTGCAATACTACCTTATGTCAAAGGAGTCACTGACAAGATTGGCTACATCCTGAAACGCTCTTCCATTAAAACTTATTTTAAGCCACTGAAGAGGATTAGCCAATTCTTACCACCTGTCAAGTGCCAGATCCCTTTACAAGATGCAGGAGTATATAAACTTGACTGTGACTGTGGTCTCTCTTACATTGGACAAACAAAGAGATCCATAAGAACTCGGATCAAAGAACACATAGCCGATGTGAAGCACCGCCGGGACACTAGGTCTGCAGTCTGTGAACATAGCCAGGACCGCGCCCACCATAACATCAGGTTTGATAAACCACAAATCCTCGCAAAAGAACACCGATACCTGCCTAGAATGGTACGCGAGGCTATTGAGATTAAAAAACACAAAAATTTCAATAGAGAGGATGGCTGGGTGTTACCATCAAGCTGGGATCCTGTTATAAACATTATTAAAAAGAAATCCAAAAAGACCACCACAAGACTGCAAGACACCGTGAGCTCATATTGTATAGATTTGACCCACAATAATAATAACTAAAGATAATTTTATAAATTAAAACCTTTTTAGTAACAAAGTAAGCCGCCTTCAAAATTAACTTTAATTTAGCATCTTGTTACCTGAGTTTTCTTGCCGGATCTTTCTCAGTGTAACCGTGTTCCGATCCGGTGGTAGTATATTAGATTATTAGTTAGTTTTTAAAAATAATTACTATTAACTTTAATGTTTAATTATTACTAACCATAAACAATATAATTTTTTCATATAGAATCATTTTCTTCTTACACTGGCAATAAATTTTGTATCAAAATGTGGGTCAATATTTAATAACTAATTTCTGTATCGGGTAGATAATTATAAAATTTTCTGCAGTAACGATGACTTGTTGGACGTGAGACATCTTAGTCCACCCGTGATCATGAACGCTGTAAAGTGTTCGAAACGTCGGGTAATCAAAAATCAAATACAAACGCGATAAAATCCGTAAAGTAGTTTTATTTAAAATTATTTATTTTAATCAAAATCTGATGAATCGCCACTATCACTCGATGAGCTCTCCTCAACATTTATTATAAGTTCCTGTATTTCTATATTATCTAATGCCACATGAATTTCCCAATCCGACGCTATAATGTTTTGGGTTCTTCTCACAATTTTTTCCCAGTTACTTCGGTTACTTCCGCACATGCATTTTTTAATAAATCTAACATCTTGTTTGCCGTAAAAGGGGGATGGGTATTGCTTCGAGCGGCGTGTCCTTTGATTTGTGCTCATATTAGTTCTATAGCATTGTACTGGCAATGATACGGCGGAAGTCGAAGAACCCAATGACCCCATTCGGCAGCTATTTCGTCGGTAATATATCTTTTAGGGAGGCTTTTTTTAGATTTTAAAATATTCACTAATTGTACTTTTAATAAAGTATCATCCACATTTTCGCCATGACGTTTGAGCCAGTCAATTATCTCTTGTTTTTTATTGGCCTGCGTCGGCATTTTATCAATTTGTCTAGAGTGATATGTAGCGTTGTCCATAATAATTATCGACGGTTCTTCCAGAGATTGCACCATTTCTTTGAACCATCCTTCGTAAATCTCCGCGTTCATTTCTTCGTGGTAGTCCACTGTTTTCTTGGATTTAAAGGCCAGTAAAGCATCTGACACGAATCCTTTCGTAGATCCTGCATGGCATATGATAAGGCGTTCACCTTTTCCCATTGGCACTGAACTAGTGGAAGCGGCGGTGTCGTCAGTCCAGTTCTTCGATACTGTGTGGTTTGCATTTAACCAAGTCTCGTCAGTGAAAATAACATTTGACCAATCTGATATCTTTTTGGCTTCGCTCAAAAATTCGCAGCGAGCGATAGCAACGTCGTGACGCTCCATCAATATTTTACGTTTGTCCGATTTTTTATAAGAAAATCCAATTTCTTTCAAAACTAAGCTTAATGACGATTTTTGGCCATGGAACAAACCACGTTCACGTAAAGAAACAACAAGTTTTTAAAGTGTTGGCATTTCTTTGCGCAAGTAATAGTCATATATATGACGACGAATAGCGTCAGCGTCGAAGTTGTCAACCGATGTCACACGACGTGGTTGGCGTTTCTTTTTCGGCGTACGAAGCTTATTTGCTTGCATGCCGCTTGTACCGTAAGCTTCGGTAGTAATTTTTGAAACAGTAGGTCCACTAATTCTTAATGCGGCCGCAACACGCTCTCGCACTTGCGACAGTGGTAATAGCGGGCCACCATTTTGATATTCTGCTTCAAAGTAATTACGAACCTTGATCACCAGTTCTCTCGCCTGACTTTTCAGAACAGATCCTTTAGGCATTTTGATATTTGACAGCTGGGCAGCAATCAACACGGAGGAACACAAAATACACAACGTAACGTACGGATAATGTGAAAAAACTCAGCGAACAGAAATGTAGTGACCATATAGCACGACCGTCTTGTTGCGAGTGACAGATTAAAACAAATACAAAATGGCGGTGGGTCATTGAGTGTTCTCAGCTTGAAAAAATATATTTGAATGTTTTTGTTGAATTTGTCTTTGTTCAAAACATATATGCGATCGATATCATTACTTATTTGGTCACAACACTACAGCTATCAAATTAGAACTGTCATCGAGAAAATAAAGAAATGGAAATAGTATAATTAATGGTAACGACTTGACTTACTGACATGACTATAAGTATTTAACATTTAGTTATGTTAAATGCGTATTTTATATATAGAAATATTAAATAATATGAAGAAAATTGTATCAGACTTGGCTGTATGGGCTTTGAATCTTTTGCCTGTCCGAATGGACAAACAGAAACAAAAAAAAACTATTTGACATTTTATGTATTTGCCATTAAGAAGAAAAAGATGAACGGGATAAAAAGTATCCTATGTCCGTCTCCTGGTTCTGAGCTACCTCCCCACCAATTTTCAGCCAAATCTGTACAGCCATTCTTGAGTTATAAATAGTGTAACTAACACGACTTTCTTTTGTATATATAGATTAACATTAAGTAATAGAGATTTATCGAAAAATTGCATCAACTTCCTAAGCATATTTTGAAATATTGTTTACCTTATAAGTAGCGTCTGCAACAGTGAGTACGAATGTAGAAAACACAGGTTTAGGCGTCGCCGCATTTGTAGGCCATAGTTCAAGTGTTGCACCCATCGGCAAACAAAATAAGGGGACCGAAGTGGGAAACACTAAATTTCTTCGTTCTGTCGTTGGATATCTAGAAACATTCAAATAAAATCAAAAGGATTAATTAGTCAAGTCACTTTCGAGTTGTTTTTGTAGAAGTGGATTTAATTTTTTATTTCAATAGGAACGTAAACGCCATCATCCTCTTGTCCTTGTCTCAATTAATATTATGGTGTTGATACAATATACTCCTATTGTTGCCGCTTGCTTACTAGCAAAAGACATAGAGACATACTTTCCTAGTAACACATGTTTAAAGAAGAGCAATGCTATATGTATTTTAACTACTTTTTATACTACTATTTTACTGTAGCTTTTCGGACGGCAATGTTCTAAGATGTTATGTTTGAACTAAATGGTACTTGACGGAATCGGCGTAGTCAATTAGCGCCATCTCCAAAATCGTCTTTTAAGACAACCACAAACAAGCGGGACTGTCACTTGCCGATATACTAACGTAAACTAATGATGCACAAACTGAAATTTAAGTTGAACTATTTGTTATGTAATTATAATAACAAAAGCAAATTAAAAAATTACAGATCTTGTTTTTTACATTTCGAAATAGAAAAGAATTTATTTAGCATAATTTAATTAATATTTTACAGAATTATATAAGATACTCTAGCAACTCGCCCTCGCTTTGGTTTCAGTCGCCTAGCGTAGTTCCCGTTCCCGTGGGAATACCGGGATAAAATATAACCTATGTTATTCCCTGATATTATAGCTTCCCACTGGTGAAAGAATTTTTGAAATCGGTTCGGTGGTTTAAGCGTGAAAGCGTAACAAACAAACTTACTTTCGCATTTATAA
This sequence comes from Lymantria dispar, assembly GCA_032191425.1. Taxonomy (NCBI): domain Eukaryota; kingdom Metazoa; phylum Arthropoda; class Insecta; order Lepidoptera; family Erebidae; genus Lymantria; species Lymantria dispar. Next base: position 18,906,009 of record CM063452.1, on the reverse strand, counting down.
TGTTAGTAAGGATTATCAAAATACCTGTTCGTAGTTTACATATTATCAGTCTATATAAATAACTTTAGATAAGGCTTAACTAACATATTTATAAATATAATAATATTATATTGATACCACCTCATCCACTTCATCCCATATACATCCCACTATTGGGCTCGGTCCTCCTCCACTATGGAAGGGAAATTGACCTACTATACCACACTGTCAGACGTGTTGGGATAGAGTTTTGTTTCGAGTTTTCCTTCTCTTACATAGACGGTACATTCATATTATATCCCATAATCATCGTTTTTGTCACCCACGGGTAAGAGAAAGGGTGGTGAGATCTATATTCTTACTCCGTTACCACACAGCAATATTGATACCAATAATTATATTTCATACTAACAACCCGCCCTCGCTTCGCTTCGGTTATAGTCGTTTTACCTGCGTAGTTCCCGTTCCCATGGGAATACCGGGATAAAATATAGCCTAGTTTACGCCCTGATATTATAGCTTTCCATTGGTGAAAGAATTTTTGAAATCGGTCCAGCCGTTTTGAAGATTACCCGGCACAAACAGACAGACAGACAAAAATTTTTTAATTGCTATTTTAGGCATAGGTGTCGTGCAAATAACCGTGTGAGCATAAAAAAGCCTATTATTTTGACATTACAAACAGACACTCCAATTTTATTTATTGGTATAGATTGATACCAATAAGAAACAATATCTTCAGACTGATTATCAAAGTTACAGAAAGAGAATAGATTTGCCAGTACTTTAAAATTATTCATTTGGCAAGTTCCTGTATACCGTTCATACAAATCGACAAATTCGATAAGAAGTCTATAACGTTTTTTCGAAAAATTTTAGATCGCTAAGACGGCATTTGCGCGCTGATTCATCAGCTATTAATTACCAAATGAGTTCATTGGCAGGAAATGTGAACTCGAATTTAATACTCATTAGCGAGCACTCAACAATGAATCAAGATATCTTTAAATGGAGATATTTCTTACGCGCAATATACCTATAAAAATTGAAAAACTAATTGTGCATATGAAACCAGTTTTAGCTTTTATCCATATAGAGTTGGTATACTTATTGAAGATAGGAAAGGGACTCTCGTCGTTTTTTACGACTATATTCTTAGTGTTATCTTAAAAAAGTTAAACCTAACAGCACATATGCTATGTTTAGTGCTTTTATTTTTGTTATTGTTTCAAATGTTACCGTTTTAATATTTTTTGAATATATTTCTTCGTTGCTTGATATCTGCGACTTCACTGCGGGTCCGGCAGAATATCAGCGGTGTAGTATCGTACCTGCTGTTTCATAAGCTGAGACGGACACCATATTTTGGCCTCATACATATTCGACTTAATAGTTTTTAGCTAGTATTTATTTCTTTCGTTGGTCTCTATATTAATGTGTGAGGTTTACAAAATAAAATTTATTTCTTTATATGAAAACATGACAAATTATAATAAACGAAACCTCATAACGCACTCAAATTCCTCAGACTAATTAGTGTTACTAACATAAGCCGAGTCCAAGATCTACATTCTTATTTTTAGTTTACACAGATATCTTGAATAGAATGGATGAGATGAATAATAAGTTGACATATTATTTTTATGATGCACATTTTACTTCGTTAAATTAATATCGTTTAGATAACGAAGTATGTAAGTATTTAATTCTGTATGGCACTGCAGTAAAGACGATAAAGGCGACAAAGTATCTAGATTGTTGCTTTTAATTAAAATGTTTCATCTATAACCTAAACAGGGTGACCAGCAAAAAGGCAAGTAGTTTAGGAACACCACTGGTGTCATTGTAGTTAAAATTTGTTATGACAGTAGTCAGAAGAGATCGAAGCGTTTCCCTAATTCTCATCATCTTGTATCAGCATGGGCTGACTTATATGGATAAGTCCTCGATGACACATATTGTGGGCCTTCAAATATATAATATTGCCAGCGACTTTTATTTCGGCTGCTACGCGAACAGCGTTTAAAACTAAACTTAGGCGCTGGCTCACTCAAAATGCCTTTTATACGATTGACGAATTCATGGATAGGTCAATTATTAATTGTGAATGACTTTTTATATATATACTAGCTGACCCAACAGACGTTGTTTTGTTCAAATCTGTTAAAAATAGAAAATTGAATTCTACAATGAAACGGAATTCTCCTTGAAATTGACAGCAGTAATAGGGACTGACCGACTGTAGCGCCTTCTGCCGGACTGATTTGTGAATCTAAATGATCCAGGCTCTAATATGAATAGAATCTAAATGATGCTTGAATGCATTCACAAAAATTCATTAAAATCCATTCAGCCGTTTATTTGCAATGTGGATAAATAACCTAGATACCTGGTCGTTCAATTTTCTTAAATTTTTGATTTTCTGCGCAAAATTTTCAATTTTTTTCCGCCTAAACCTTTTTCAAAGTATTTTTTTTTTTTGGGACTAATCCCACCACACATTCCCACCACTGTAACTCTTGGCTAAAAGAGATACAATGGTAGTAACACGTTGAGTGTAATCCATTATCGTTGTTTTTCAAAGTATAAGAAAAATTAAAAATAAAGATGGACGAAATCGGTGAACTCGTTCTCAAGTTATGTTATTGTCCTGTCCGAAAAGCGCCACCTACCGGGTTCAATTGTAAATCTAAACCATCCTCGAATACCCTTGAACACACACAAAAAATTTCGTCAACATCGGTCCAGCCGTTTAGGAGGAGTTCAGTGACGTACACACGTACACGAGAAATTTATATATAAGACTAGCTGACCCGGCCAACTTCATATCGCAGTATTTTTTTTCGTAAATATATTTTCTAAATTTCCAAAGATATAGTCTCTAATAGAAAAACCATTACGGCACTGCCAGGAAAGGTTTAATCGTCTTGGTCGCGACATTGTTAGTGATGATTCAAAGAGAATACAAATTACTGATTATTGATTTCTGACAAAATTCTTCTTCTTTTTTATTGGCAATAAGCTACAATATTAGAGCTATTGGTGACAGTGTCAAGTGAAAAACACATTTATACGTCTTTATATAAATAATAGTCATAATAGTTTTAGTCGTTGCCATTGATAGCAGTTGCAGCTGATAGCCAAATCAATGTTTTTCTGGCAATTTTGCAGAACATGAAAATGCACGCAATTCACAATTAAATCATATTCACTGCACTTCCGAATATTCTCTGCGTTAAATTACATAAAGTACTAGCAAAATTATTCAATATAACACTGTAAAACACCAAAGTAATAAATAAAATTTAAAAGCGCTACATGACATTTTGTAATGCCGTAAAGTCTCGAATAAAGACTGACAAAATTATGGTTATCAAATTTTCAACCATACTTAATCATAGACAAAATTACGTTTAGTTGTCATTTGCGTTTTGTTATTACATGACAGACACGTTTTTGTTATACCACATTTATATTGACCTGTATCCTTTTTGACGTTTAATGTCACGTCATACGGGAACGTGGTCAAACTCAAGAGTGATACGCTAGAAGAAGAATATGATATTCTATGTAAATAAATTTTAAATAATATGAAGAAAATTGTATCAGACTTGGCTGTATGGGCTTTGAACCCTTTGCCTGTCCGAATGGACAAACAGAAACAAAAAAATAAAATCTATTTGACATTTTTGTCACGTCACACGGGAACGCGATAAATTGCCATTATGAATAAGATGACGAACGGGATAAAAAATATCCTATGTCCGTCTCCTGGTTCTAAGCTACTGCCCCACCAATTTTCAGTCAAATGCGTACAGCCGTTCCTGAGTTATAAATGTAGTAACTAACACGACTTTCTTTTATATATATATATATATATATATATATATATACTAGCAATCCGCCCTCGCTTCGCTTCGGTTATAGGTTATAGTCGTTTTACCCGCGTAGTTCCCGTTCCCGTGGGAATACCAGGATAAAATATAGCCTAGTTTACGCCCTGATATTATAGCTTTCCATTGGTGAAAGAATTTTTGAAATCGGTCCAGCCGTTTTGAAGATTACCCGGAACAAACAGACAGACAGACAGACAACAATTTTTAATTGCTATTTTAGGCATAGGTGTCGTACAAATAACCGAGTGAGCATGAAAAAAGCCTATTATTTTGACATTACAAACAGACACTCCAATTTTATTTATTGGTATAGATATATATTATATATATATATAGTTTTTTTTTTATTTATTTATTTTTCCTTATGTTTTTATAACATGCAAAATTTCTGTAATGACATTAAGTAATACCTAAATGATAATTATGTAATGAAAACAGTTTTGACTTGTAATCTTGTATATTATCAATAAAAATATTTATCCTGTTTATCGTATTAGGCTTGGCTCTCTTTCACAATGGGAATGAAATTGACCACGTGATTGACACGTGAGTGTTGGCAATTGACTTTTATGTCGAATTTGCCTTATCTCGCATCGATGTTATCTGCTTATCATATCCTTTAGCCCTATTTTACGACATTCATAGATGTGGTGGGCTGGTGAATTATATACTTACTGTCACCACACAGATATAATGATAATACATCTTATCTAATTATTAATATTATTTTTATAATTATCTATTTTGGACAACCAATATATTGATGCGTGGGGGCGTCTACAAACATTACCAACCCTTGAGGTTCGGATCTGGATCAACGCCATCTGGACAACAATTACATTCTCAGGGAGAGTTAACGTCGGGAAAGCAGTCGGTGATAAAAAATTGCCAATATTGCAATATGTACAATGGAAGAAGAATACATAATACATCCACCCTAAGTGCTTAGAATAAAAAGACGATTATAATTATCTTGTCCTTGTCTGTCTTGGTAACGGAATAAGAAAACAATTCACCACTCCATATCTTGCCAGTGGGTGTCGTAAAAGACGACTAAGGGAAATAATACGCAATCTATACAAGAGAAGGGAACCAAGAAACAAAACCCTATACCAATCTGTTTGAACAGCATGGTGCAGTAAGGTCAAATTCTTTCATATTGTGGTGGAGGCTCGAGCCCAGCAGTGGGACGTATATGAGCCGAGAAGATGATGATTATCTTTATAATTAATATTATTAGTAATTCTCCAAAAGAGTATGGGTTAACAGACATTTTTGTGGGTTAATCTAAATGACCACGATCTCATATTCTATATCGTTACATTGTTTAAGTACGTTGATTTAACAGTTAATTACAGAGTAAATGTAACTGACATACCTGAATAGCACTTCGGGTTTGTAAGCAATTAGCGGCGGACGGTTCATTGACTTCTTATAACAGAGATAAACGCTACTGCCCATTAGACCTGGAAATTTTAAAAATGATAACCATTTGTTTAATTATATGCGTTTACATCTTTCTTAAAAGATTAGAAGGTTAAAACTAACAATTTATTCTTTGCTGGCATTAACGTAGATTCGTTTTAAATGACTAAGGAAATAATCCTTGTACTGCGGAGGACTTTACACACGTACAATTCATCATCATTTCAGCTCATATACGTCCCACTGCTGGGCTTGAACCTCCGTCCACGCTGATGAGACGAGTTCAACACCAGTTTCAATTAACAGGTCACATGGTATGGGTACTTGAACAGATCACAATTTTTCACAGTGCCTTTTGCATCCACTGCTAGACGTAGATCTTATCTTGTTCCATGGGCGCACTATGAGCCCTCCCATCGGCGTCTCGATCACCGTCCACTCGGTCGACATCAGCATCCGGGCCCATATGAGGTACTTGGGCCTGGTGCTCGACGGGCGATGGTGGTTCCGGGAGCATTGCCGCAGGCTCGCTCCGCGGCTCGTCGGCGCGGCGTCCGCCCTATCGTGGCTTATGCCGAACGTGGGCGGACCGAGCGCTGCGTGCCGACGGCTGTACGCGGGGGTCATCCGGTCGATGGCCCTGTACGGCGCACCGGTGTGGGCGGGGTCCATGACCGCCCGACTTAGGGCCCTCCTGTGGCGACCACAGAGGGTCACGGCGGTCAGGGCCATCCGCGGATACCGCACGGTGGCGACGGAGGCAGCCTGCCTATTGGCCGGGACTCCCCCGTGGGACCTGGAGGCGGAGATGCTCGCCGAACTATATCGGCGGGTGACGGGGGTGCGAGCGGAGGGCGGTGTGGTCTCGTTAAGGGATCTCACCGCCTGGCGCGTCGACGCCCGCCGAGACGTCATCGCCCGTTGGGCAGTCCGGCTGGAGAGGCCTCGGTTCGGGGTGCGAACCGTGGAGGCCTTCCGGCCGGTGCTGATGCAGTGGTTGGAGAGGCGGCACGGGGTGCTCTCCTTCCGACTGGTGCAGGTTTTGACGGGGCATGGGTGCTTCGCCAAATACCTGCACAAGGTCGTTAGGAGGGAGAGTACACCGTCCTGCCACCACTGCGATTGCGACGAGGACACGGCGCGCCATACGCTCGAGGCCTGCGGGGCTTGGGCAGTGCAGCGCTGTGAACTCGTCGCAATCATCGGTACGGACCTGACGCTGCCGGCTATGGTCGACAGCGTCGGGAATTGGGACGCGGTCGCAGCCTTCTGCGAGACAGTGATCTCGCGGAAGGAGGCGGCGGATCGCCTGCGTGAGGAGCGCAGCCTCGATGAGGAGATCCGCCGCCGGCGACTGGGGCGGTGCAGGCGTAACTATCTGCGCCTCATGCCGCCCTAGCCGAGGCCGCGGGTGACGTGACCGGGGATTAGTCCGTCACCCGCCGAGAGGCCGACCGCGTGAGGAAAGACCGACGTCCTCCCCGAGGGCGGGACGTCGTTCGATGGGAGGGTACCTCAATAGGGGGTATTCCGTCGGGCCGACCACTGACGACAAGTTAACGCTGCTCCAGTGGTCGGCCCAACGACGAAGGCGACGTGGTTTTCGGGTGGGTCGCGGGAGTTGCGTGCTTAAGCCCCTCTGTCGCCTCGGACGGAGTGGTGCGGAGGCGCGCCGACCGCGGCCCACCCACAAAAAAAAAAAAAAGACGTAGATCTTATAGATCCCAGCAAGATTCACCAAATTACCGGTCGTTTGCCAGTGGTTATCGGTTTGCTGAGCAATGTGGCCTAATCATTACCACTTTGGTATGCTAATTCGTTATGCAAAGTCGGCTTTACATCTGTTTTTCTAAAGAATTCGGATCCTTGATCACAATGAGTGTCTTCAGCTAAGTTATGAGAACGACATTTAGAAAGCACATTTCTAATAAAGTTAAGTAAGTTAGTCTTATAAATAAATTAACGTACCTTTGTTTAAATTCTTGGGTATCATACAAAACGCGTGCGGCGGACACTCGCCCTTATTAGTGATAATAACACACACATCGACGACCACAAGCGCATTACAAGGTGCCCCGGCATGCGCCCGTCTGTACGTGATAAAACTCCTGGCGGTGGAGTTATTTACGTTGGCTACCCGACCGCCCACTGTGACCAAAACCATCTCCGCATCGGCCATGAGACGTTCCTTATGTTCATACATGACTCCTGAAATTAAATTAATATCTTGTTACTAAATACTTCTTTCTATAGTTATTACTAATTACTTAATTAATTCTTCCTATAACGTAAGACCTCTTTTTAAAAAACAAGTAGAAGAACTTTAGGATATACTGTTCAGCGTTTTGTTTACGTTTTAAGATTGACCATATCTCTGACATGAATCCTCATTAAGAATGCAAAGTAGACCTCGTACTTGACTTGTATTTCACCTACTAGCAATGTTAGGGTTGAATTTACGTGTCTGCCGCATCATAATGTATTACGACAAACAAATAGATATTAGGACCAGACATTGCGGTCAAAAGCATAACCGTCCTCGATTTTTTAAAATTTACATAAACTATTTCCACGCTATTATGCTGAAATATTAACATAAATAAAATTCACCAAATTATTATTTTCATATTATCGTTCCTGATGGCATCGCAGAACTATCCGCTCTACCCCTATCTCTATTTGGTCGTAATTGATTGCTTACTCATGGGAGTAAGAACTTTAATGTTGGGGGAATAAGAAATAAACTTGTATAAAAGATGCCATTCGCCCGTGACAAATTAAAAAAGTGGCCGGTAGCGGCGGCGGCGGGACTAAATGCAACCAAGAAAACATTACAAAAACAACAAATGAATTATAAGTAATGATAAATTATATAAATCCGGGCTCAAAGTGAAACTACATGGTTTTAGAAGATGCACGTTATTACCAACAACACCTATATTTTAAATAGCACCTAAGGTATGTGAGCTCAGTGTATATGAATGCCTATTAGTAGTATAAAATCGTTTTTATTTCTGCGACTGAACGATCTGTTTCTTAATAAGGGAATGATACTAAAAACAGGTTTTTAAGAATGTTTACCAGTTTCATAAAAGTAGCGCAATTGACGATAAATTTTAGTTGCCTTCAATTAATTCAATAATAATGCTAATGTTTTAGTAAATAATACGTAACAATATTATTTTTGGACATATATTTCCCATTAGATTTTGTAGTACCTAGTAGATCCAAAGCTGCTGACAATTTTCTGCCTGTAGCCATAAATGGGCGGGCTCGACCGGCATAGTACATACGTGGTATCTTTCGTAGAAATTCTATGTAGACCCTCTCAAATATTTGACGTTCAAGTACCTAATAGCAATTTGCTACTGCGCTTCGTTCGGAGAACGAGAAATTTCAACGCTCAAACCTCTACACCACTCCGCACTACTTTCGGGGTACAGGCGTAATTATAGATGTAAAAAGGATATTTATGTAATTATTAGTAAAAATATTAAACTGTTCTGCGAGGAACTGGAAGAAAAGCTCTTTTTTTTAGTTTGTCTAATTCACAAAATAATTAAAAAATAGCAAGCTGCCCAACAGGCACTGTTCGTCCATCTATTCATCCGTCAGACTACCTTCTATTGGACTCATGCCTTGTGTACCTAGCGATCATAAAAAGTGACTGTGTCCTTTCAAAATTTATATTCCGTCGAATGCTCCCAAATACGGTCAACAACTTAGAGCAACTGGTTGTAAAACTTGGCAAAAAGCAAAACAAACAAAAATATGTGTCAAAAATTTTCACTTTATTTTTTGCTCTTTTACTTACAGGGTACAATAACGGCAGATAAACAATAAATTTCCATAGTTTTTATCTGAGTCTGAATGTAATTTGTGGGCATTAATTTTCTGTTAGTCGTTATAATCATTATCATCTCAGCTCAAATACATCCCCATTGTTGACCTACTATACCACGCTGGTCAGATGTGTTGGTATGGGGTTTCACTTCTAGTTTTCTTTCCCTTACATAAATATTATATGCATATCATATCCCTTAGTCGTCTTTTACGACACCCACGGGCAAGATGTGAATTCTATTGGTGTGAATTCTATTCATAATCCAGCATCACACAGAAAATATATTGTATTGTTAATCATTATTATATTGTTTTAAGGTTTAAGGAGACGAGTGGATACCTAATTTGTGTTATCAGCCATTTATCTAACATCATTATTCTGCACATCGATGCAAAAACCTTTCAGCAACATTGAACTATATAGAGCGTGATAACGAAAAACACATTTATGAGGGCTTTTATCTGATCTGCACAGTTAAGAGTTATCGTTATCAACGATATATTATTACCAACTCCCAGTATTAACCTAATTTGTACGTAATGCGCTGAATATTTACGTAATGTTGCATCAGTTATTATATTAAGCACGCATAAACTTATACTGATTGATTTACGACTTATTTTAAACGGCAATTAATGTAAAACCGAAGAACACTTAACATTGCTTACATAAAATATAATTAATATTTTGCTGTATAAATTTTCCACGTAGTAACGGTATAAGAATACTTTTCACCATCCCCTGTCTTACCCTAGGCGTCGTACAAGACGACTAAAGACTTATTATAACATACATATTTATTTTACTTTTGAACATTCATATGTTCTAACATTTGAAACACTCATTTATGACGGTACCACTGAGCTACTCTGATGATGGAGCTCAAAAATAGGAGATGAAATGCTATATTGCTTATTAGTTATTAACCCATGAAATTTGAGCTCATTGAATACGTCTTAATTCTGATGACGACGATGTGATGCTTGCCTTTTTGAGATTTTTTATTTGTATCGGGAGTTACTCTTTTTTTCTTAATTTTATATAACTATTAACTGCGGACCTTTCAGAAGCTTACTTAACGAGTGGAATGTATATGGACTCAGAAAATACATATAAATATATTTAAGGGGGAGGGACCTTAGTAAAAAACATTCTTTGAATGTTGACGGCGAATATTTTAATGTAGTCATGTTCATCGTGTTAGCAATATAACAACTTAAATACAGAGAATAAATAGTTTTTGCACTCAATTGACGTTCTTGGTCCTTGAACCTTACGAAAACCGGTCAGCGGTTAATAAACATTTGCATGTACATAGATTAAAATTTATACAACGAAAAGAAATTGATGTTCTTCATGATCATCTACAACGATGTTTGTTTCGTTTAAACAACAGATATGTTTTTACAGTTAAACAGTAATCCTTCTTCCAATATTAAACGTGTGAATGTGTCAAGTGTTTTAGTTACCATCGTTATAAATTATAATATTAAAAATCAAATCATCACCACAGTTCATATAAGTTCCAAGGCTTGGGCCTCCTCTACTATGGACGGGAAATTGACCCACTATACCAAGTTGGTTAGACGTTTTGATATAGGGTTTTGTTTCAAGTGTTCCTTTTCTTACCTATTATGTGCATACCTATTATATCCCTAAGTCGCCCTTTACTTCACTAACGGGCAAGAAATGGGATGGTGAATAGTATTCTTACTCCGTCACTACACGGAATATCATTTACGTCAAATCATCAAAACCTATAGAAATCAATTACCCTTCTAATAAATAAATTTCAAGATGTACATTTTAAAATTCTACAGAATCATCATCAACATCTACAGATCTTGGCACCGAGTCAGATATTAAGGCTTTTGACAGTGAACTACATAATAATTATCATAATATTGAACTTGGCTCCCATTTACATGTTTGTTTAGAATTACGACGACAAACAACAAAAATAAAAGTCACATGCCTAATAACCGTACAAACAATCATCATTTGTTATTATATTTTATTATACATATTAATAATATGCTTAAATACTTTGTACGTGGTTAAAACCTGGCCAAAAATTTTATGCACAAACAATTCAAAATAGATCTTCATTGTATGCTCCACTAAATCTATTTATAGAGTCACTCAATTTAACTGTTATGAAGTTACGTTGCCATTTGTAAATAACTCTCCATAGATTGAATAGTGCAAAACATGGAAAAAGTCAGGCAGTCACACACGTATACAATTTTGTATTGATTGAGATAAATGACTATCAATTTATTAATTGATAGGATTCTAAATGATAAACTTATTATTAAACACTTGAATTGATAGGTTTTCGATATAACTAATTTGCAATTTCCGTGTGGTGACGGAATAAGAATACAATTCATCATAACCTATCCTGCCCATGGGTGTCGTAAAATACCACTAAGGGATATAAAATAAGTTAAAAACGGTGCAAGAGAAGAAAGACTCGAATTAAAACCCTATACCGTGCCCTCTGACCAGCGTTATATAGTAGGTCAATTCCCTTCCTAAAGTGTGGGAGACTCCAGCCAAACAGTAGGACGTCTACGAGCAGAGATGACGATGATGAAATTGTGATATGTATCCTATAACTAGCAACCCGCCCTCGCTTCGCTTTGGTTTCAGTCGCTTTACCCGCATAGTTCCCGTTCCCGTGGGAATAAGGGATAAAATATAGCCTATGTTACTCCCTGATATTATAGCTTTCCAATGGTGAAAGAATTTTTGAAATCGGTTCGATGGTTTAAGCGTGAAAGCGTAACAAACAAACAAACATCCTTACTTTCGCATTTATAATATTAGTAAGGATTGGCGAACTATAGCGAACAAGAAGATATTACACGTACTACTGTAGATAAATTAAAAAGCAGTTGAAACAGATTTGCAATAGAGATAGATTGAATTGCCATCTATGGGCTACGGTAATCTTTTTTTTTATTGCAATCGAGCAAACAGTACACCTGATGGTAAGTGTTGCTCCCGCTCATGGACCTTTGCAAGGCCGCTGCCTACCGCGAAGAAAGCGAAGGAAGTGTGAATGCGCGCAATGAGGTTCGGTGATACTAAAGGCATCAATAAAACCCACCACACGCAAACACCCGCCGAAAGTTGGGCTTTCGACTCTCTCGCTAACCGAACAAAGAGCAGTAACAAATTACTACTACACGGACATCGATTTTCTGTAAGAGTGTGGTACTACCCCGGACGGACCGGCCCTCGGCTGTAGACAGACAACTGTTATTAAGTTGCAAGAAGTGTCAACAGTGTGGTCCTACCACACCACGATCTCTTTTGCAGTTTCACAAATAAAACTCATAGTAAGCGGAGATTAAAAATTAGACAATAATTTTCAGTAGCTAGCATCTATACCAATAAATAAAACTGGAGTGTCTGTTTGTAATGTCAAAATAATAGGCTTTTTTCATGCTCACACGGTTATTTACACGACACCTATGCCTAAAATAGCAATTAAAAAATTTTTGTCTGTCTGTTTGTTCCGGGTAATCTTCAAAACGGCTGGACCGATTTCAAAAATTCTTTCACCAATCGAAAGCTATAATATCAGGGCGTAAACTAGGCTATATTTTATCCCGGTATTCCCACGGGAACGGGAACTACGCGGGTAAAACGACTATAACCTATAACCGAAGCGAAGCGAGGGCGGGTTGCTAGTTTATAAATAAAAATCAAACTAATCAGCCAACCGCACTGGCTTATATAATAGATAAGTTTTGGTTTGTTGGAAGAGATAACTAAATATTTACACTTTCCATTATGTGGGCTGCTTGCTTGTCTGCACTAAAGGCAATAAAAATATATCTATAATAGTAATAATATAAATGATAAGATTGGCTATTGTCATCCCAATGTTACACGCCCACACGTATACTTATTTCAGAATGTTTTCTTCATTTCGTAAAGAGCATCAATTCACTGATTAATAAAGATCCGGCGACACCCACTCCCTACATTTTTGATAACAATATTACATGGGCGTCGTTCTAAAAATTGAAAGACTTACCGATATCAACGAGCGGAGCCCGATCTCTCCCTCGACGTATGCAAAGGAAACATTCCGGTGATCGCACAGAACCATGATTTAAATCAGCTGGCAGACCAGTTGGTGTGAATTCTAGTAACTCGTAACCGTTAGGCACTGTTTCTCCAAGTCCAGGAAATATAACACCTGTAACAAGACAAATATCATCGTTATTACAGTACATATCCTCCTCCACAATGGGAGGGAAATTGACTTACTTATACTACGCTAATCAGACGTGATAGTTTAGGGTTTTATTTCAAGATTTCCTACTTTTGCATAAATTGTCGACATATTATAATCCTTTAGCCGTCTTTTACGACAACCATGGACAAGAAACGAAAGAGGGTGACGAATTGTATTCTCCCTCGCTTCGCTTCGGTTTCAGTCGCCTTACCCGCGTAGTGCCCGTTCCCGTGGGAATACCGGGATAAAATATAGCCTATGCTACACCCTGATATTATAGCGTTCCATTTTTGAAAGAATTTTTGAAATCGGTTCAGTGGTTTAAGCGTGAAATCGTAACAATGTTTGTTTGTTACTGACTTTCGAATTTATAATATTAGTAAGAATATTCTTTGTGACATCTTGACATTGTCACCGGTGAAACCTTGAAGAAATACAAGTTCCCTTTGAACGTTTTTCTCCACAGTATACATTAGTTAGAATAATTATTATTATGAATTGAATACTTAGTGCAATAATAATCAATAGTAAAAATAAATTAAATAAATGTAAAAAAAAACATTAAGAAACAGATTTTAATCTGATTCTTAAAATGTTCGCATTAAATTAATCTGTCTGCGTTATCAGAAAATGTTACCGTCACCTAGTAATAATATGGTCGGCTAAACTTGGCCTTGTTTGTTGCCAAGCTATGAAATAATTGTAAGTAAAATAAACGAAAGTTTTTCTGCGTAAGATCGCACATACAAAGAGAACAATTGTTATGGTTTTTGTTAAATCTCCGCCTAGTTATTGTCACCTTGACCGTGAAAAACAGCTAATAAGTAATGAACGCGCGAGACCGTCTTTCTTTTATTTATTTTTTACTCAAACATAAACCCATTTCCTTTCAAGTAACCTTTACGTAATCGTGAAAAAAATATTATGTAATTAGAACACGTGGTTGTTATGAATTATTTAAAAATACGGTATTCTTTCTTAGTTGTGTATTCTCAACGGTAAATTTCATAAACAATATTTTTTAAAGTGAAACTGCAACGTGTAAAGGCGCGCCATGAGATAAATTTAAAAATAAAAAATGTAAGTAAACATAAATATTTCCATTTTATGTCAAAAATGCCCTACACTATTTGGGAAAAGAGCCGACGCTCCTCAAATTGCTGGATCGATTTTTGCCAAACATAGCTGAATACCAACGCAAAGAAACTCGTTTTCACATAAAAAAATTGCATCAAATCAGTCCATTTGTTCGAGAGCTACAATAACAGACAGACATTGGCGTCAAACTTATAACATCCCTCTTTTTGGATCGGGGGTTAAAAAGGATTTGTGTTACGATTTTTAATAGTTACACTAGACTGTTAAGTTACCATGATAATATTGGGTTACTCGTAGAGTTTTCCGTGTGGTGACGAAGAATACAGTTCACCACCCTCTGTCTTACCTGTGTCGTAAAAGATGACTAAGGGATTTAACATGCAGATAATATCTATGCAAGAGAAGGAAAACAACAAAATTAAACCCTATGCGAACACGTCTGACTAGCGCGGTATAGTAGGGTAATTTCCCTTACATTGTAGATGTAAATAGTATAACTATGCTAACACAACGATAGTGTTTTTTTTGGGATTAGCTATGATTGACAATACCATAACTAGCCCACCCGATCCGTCTGGGGTGACGTAATGGGCGCCGTATAACTCTACAACCTGCCATACACATACCTCTCTATCGGCACCCGGCCCTTGTCTTCAGTGATTATATAGTCAAACTAGGTGATGATACAGATATAATAGGTTGTCTCCACACAGGGAGCAACCTCGCCAGACATTCGCCGCGCAAAGTAGCTCGGTCTATGTGGACGTGCCTCGTCAGAGGTAAGCGAGCATGCCTTGAATGAACGACTAAGCCAGCCGCTTGGTTAGGCAGCCAGCGAATGACAGTTCATTGTTTTGCTCAAAGGCAGCTCTGTCGTATGCCGCGTGCCCTCATATGGATAAAGATAAGTGTTTGAAATTAATAACTCTCTATGGTGCAAACTCTAATTATATAAGTAAAGGGCTTAGAGAAGATTCCAGGTTAAATATTACACGTGGGATGAATATTGCTGTTCCTATCTTAACTAGCGCTCTCTCTATCTCAAATGAAGGAACAAATTATTTCATGCACAGCGGCCGTTCGGAGACAATTAATTTCCTTACGCGAAAAATCCCTAGCGAGGCTTCTACTTGTGTATACCGCCTATTAATATTTTTCACAATTTCCTGCCTTCGGAACGAAAGTTTTCATTAAAATCTGACCGAGTATTACATAAAATGTAAATAAATGAACGAAAAACATATTCGTATTAATAAAATACGTAACTATTTATACTCATATAATGCATATATAGAAGATGATGTAGTATTATGGGTTTTGATACATAACTATTATATAAGAACCAAAGTACTTGCTATGTAAACATTAATTATCTATGACGGGCAGACTAATTAACAATTCAAAAGAATGCGTACATCATCGCGTACACAATGACCGCTTTGTTGACTTGAGTATCTTGCGTTTAAGTGGCAATGAACCTTGTTGCAAGTACATTGATATATCAATGGTGTCAATAAGTGTGTAAGCGGCAGGTCAATGAGGTTCTTTGTAAAGTAATAAACAAACGCCAAAGAACTTTTTGGTACAGTTAATGATGTTATAATGCGTTACGTACGGTATAACTAACGTGGATATACATCCGTTTTGAGGGGATCGTCCCGTTATCAAGTTGTCTGTCCCGTTGTTCCAAAAACAGCCTAAATAATAATTTATAATACAAATAGAGGCGTACATAACCATTTTTTATAC
Source organism: Lymantria dispar (assembly GCA_032191425.1). Classification (NCBI taxonomy): domain Eukaryota; kingdom Metazoa; phylum Arthropoda; class Insecta; order Lepidoptera; family Erebidae; genus Lymantria; species Lymantria dispar. The sequence continues at coordinate 18,889,763 of CM063452.1, read as the reverse complement.
TGATAGGCGAATACTTGTTTTTTTTTTTAGTTTTTAAGTCCTTAAGTTTAAGCTTCTAATTTCATATTTTTGTTTATTTCTGCAAATGTCCGGTTCTGATACGAAAATACGGAACAATTGTTTAAGTGTCCTGTTTTGAGGTAAAAAAAAAAATATGGTCACACTATGTCGGTATAACAGTTCACCGTTATTACTTGCGGACGTAACTTTGTCAGTTTTGGAATACGTAAGCATACCCTTCGAGAATTACTTAGGGCAATCGGAATAAGTATTGGTTAAGTTCTGTTTCATCTCAGCCTATATACGTCCCACTATTGGGCTCAGGCCTCCTCCAAAAAGGAAGGGTAATTGACCTACTATACCACGCTGGTCAAACGTGTTGGTACAGGGTTTTATTTCGAGTTTTCCTTCTCCCACATAGATGTTATATGCGTTTTATATCCCTTAGTCGTCTCATACGATCACCCACGGGTAAGATAGGGAGTGGTGAATTGTATTCTTACTCCGTCACCACACGGAATAAGTTCTGTTTGATTTCATAAAAAATATTTTTATATTAACTTATTATAGTGGATCAGACTATTATACATATTATTATACTATGAAACATTATTTGAATATAGGTAAAAAAATACGAGAGTTCTCTCAGTAAAATCGACTACGTGACAAAAACCTGAGACAGCTCCTGTGACTAACCGCGGTATTTTAAGGACCCAATTCCCCAAATCTTAAATGGGTCACGTAGAATGAGTACGTTCCCTAAGGTGTTATGTTCCCCATGAAAGAGGTCCTGACACTCTCCTGGTGAAATTCTTCGTCAATTTTTTACGACTCCCATGGGATAAATAAGGCGACAATTGTATTCTTATCTTATTGTCACGTTATTTCTATTAATTATAGTTGGTTTCGATGTTTTTTAATTAAATTAAGCTGAGGCAGGTAAGCACTAACGCGATTACTCATCTTATAACCTATCATCACCTTTACCCTTAAATGGGTAAGCAAAGTTGTAAAACACCCACATGTCACCAGGTAACTTTAGTCCCACGTAATAGGGCGCACAGCAGCGTAAGTTTCGCTTTGAATTTAGATATGTCTGAGACCATCTTCCAAAATAGAGAGTTCGAGAATCGAATGATTGATTCTTAAGAAACGTAGTATTTTGCCGCCTCTTCTAAAATAAGTACAACCACTAGAATAGTGTCTGGTAGAAGACAATTAAAAATTCATGACATTTTTTTTTTTTTTTTTTGTGGGTGGGCTGCGGTCGGCGCGCCTCTGCACCACTCCGTCCGGGGCGACAGAGGGGTTTAAGCACGCAACTCCCGCAACCCACCCGAAAACCACCTCGCCTTCGTCATTGGGCCGACCACCGGAGCAGGTTTACTTGTCGTCAGTGGTCGGCCCGACGGAATACCCCCTACGTGGGGTACCCTCCCATCGACCGACGTCCCCCCCTCGGGGAGGACGTCGGTCTTTCCACACGCAGTCGGCCTCTCGGCGGGTGACGGACTAATCCCCGGTCACGTCACCCGCGGCCTCGGCTAGGGCGGCATGAGGCGCAGATAGTTGCGCCTACGCCGCCCCAGTCGCCGGTGGCGGATCTCCTCATCGAGGCTGCGCTCCTCGCGCAGACGATCCGCCGCCTCCTTCTGCGAGATCACTGTCTCGCAGAAGGCTGCGACCGCGTCCCAATTCCCGACGCTGTCGACCATCGCCCTAGCGATGGCCGGCAGCGTCAGGTCGCCACCGATGATTGCGACGATTTCACGGCGCTGCACTGCCCAAGCCGCGCAGGCCTCGAGCGTGTGGCGCGCCGTATCCTCGTCGCAATCGCAGTGGTGGCAGGACGGTGTACTTTCCCTCCTTACGACCCTGTGCAGGTATTTGGCGAAGCTCCCATGCCCCGTCAACACCTGCACTAGTCGGAAGGAGAGCACCCCGTACCGCCTTTCCAACCACTGCATCAGCACCGGCCGGAAGGCCTCCACGGTTCGCACCCCGAACCGAGGCCTCTCCAGCCGGACTGCCCAACGGGCAATGACGTCTCGGCGGGCGTCGACGCGCCAGGCGGTGAGCTCCCTTAACGAGATCTCATCGCCCTCCGCTCGCACCCCCGTCACCCGCCGATACAATCCGGCGAGCATCTCCGCCTCCAGGTCCCACGGGGGGGTCCTGGCCAATAGGCACGCTGCCTCCGTCGCCACCGTGCGGTATCCGCGGATGGCCCTGACCGCCATGACCCTCTGTGGTCGCCACAGAAGGGCCCTAAGTCGGACGGTCAAGGACCCCGCCCACACCGGTGCGCCGTACAGGGCCATCGACCGGATGACCCCCGTGTACAGCCGTCGGCACGTAGCGCTCGGTCCGCCCACGTTCGGCATAAGCCACGATAGGGCGGACGCCGCGCCGACGAGCCGTGGAGCGAGCCTGCGGAAATGCTCCCGGAACCACCATTGCCCGTCGAGCACCAGGCCCAAGTACCTCATATGGGCCCGGATGCTGATGTCAACCGAGTGGACGGTGATCGAGACGCCGATGGGAGGGCTCATAAGGCGCCCATGGAACAAGAGGGCCTCCATCTTGTCCAGGGCGACCCTCAACCCCAGCGCCTCGATCCGTCTGACGACCTCTTCGATGCCATAGGTCGCCAGGCTTACCGCCTCTTCTAGCGTCCCACCGTGGGCTGTGACGAGCGTGTCGTCGGCGTAACAAATCACGCCCAGCCCGGGCGGGAGGCTCCCCCGCAACGCCCAGTCGTAGCCGATGTTCCACAGGGTGGGTCCGAGGACCGACCCCTGTGGGACACCGCACGTCATGGGCGTTCGCACAACGTCCCCTGCTCGTTTGGTACAGAGGACGCTGCGCCCCACCAAATAGTCTGCCACTAGCCGCCTCAGGTAAGCTGGCACTCCGTGATACCTGAGCGCCTCCCTGATGCAGCTGAATGGCAGACTATTGAATGCGTTGGCGATGTCTAAGGACACCGCCAACAGCACTCCCCCACCGGTGACGGCCTCAGTCGCCACGGCCCTCAGGCGCAACAGAGCCGCGATCGTCGAACGACCCCTCCTAAACCCAAACTGGGCGTCCGACAGATCGGGCCCCGTGCCGACGAGGTGCCGCTCGATGCGGGCAGCTACCACCCTCTCCAGTAGCTTGCCCGTGTCATCGAGCAGCACGATAGGCCTGTAGGCCGAAGGCGACCCCGGAGACCGTCCCGGCTTCGGCAGGAGCACCAGCCTTCCCTCCTTCCAGCACCCAGGGAACCGTCCGGACGCTAAACACGCGTCGAACAGCTCCCTGAGGCGGGGACCCAGGTGGTCGAGGACCAGGCCCAACACGCGGTTAGGAACACCGTCGGGCCCGGGGGCGGTGGACTTTGCGCACATGCGCGCCACCGCCACTCCTATCTCGGGTTCCGTGATGGGCGGAATACTGTCGTCGTCGGCCTCCCGGTCAGTGTCTGGCGGAGCCATGACCGGGGGCGTGTGTTCCGCCCGCCGCGGGAAAATTCATGATATGCGGATGTGTTACACGTAGTTGTTTTCAGTTATAAAATGCAATCATCATTATCATATACGTCCCACGGCTGGGACCGAGCCTCCTCCACAATAGGATGGCCTACTATTATATGCTAATCAAACAGGTTGGTAGAATTTTATTTCGAGTTATCCTATGCGAGAGATCGCATAAATGTTATATTACATATTATATCCCCGTCTTTAACGATAGCGTGATGTAAATATAAAAAAAATGCTATTTATGAGTATAATATATACATTTATACAAATAAATAAAATTTTAGTGTCTGTTTGTAATGTCAAAATACTGGGCATTATTCACGCTCACATGGTTATATGTATGACACCTATGCCTAAAATAGTTTAAATTTTTTTGCCTATTTGTCGGTCTGTTTGTTTGAGGTAATCTTCAAAACGGCTGGACCGATTTTGATAATATTTTACTACCAGGTAGCTCTCTATATAAGGAGTAACTTAGGCTATATTTTATCCCAGTGTTTCTACGGGAACGCGAATTATGCGGGTAGGGCGACTGGAACCGAAGCGAAGCGTGGGCGGGTTGCTAGTATAAAATAAGAAGAGAATATTTATTAGTATATCTTAAGCATAGTAATTGAATCAACTAAATGCCGCGTTATCTGATGCGAAGACCAGATAATAAACATACTTGTCTACTTAAGATTTCGCAGCAATTGAATAGATAAGCTATTTTTAAGTGAGTTGACAGGCCTGTTTATTTCGCACACATACATACATTTGAAATAGATTCTTCACACTGATGTACTACAAAATTTTCCATGTGGTAACTAGATTCACTCACCGACCCTTTTTTTCCTCGGGTGTTGTAAAAACAATATTTTACTTTTTGCCGGTGCTTCCGTTATTATATAATTTACTGGTTCTACTAAGAATTTTAGGTAGGTACTGCCCTACTCCTATGGGTCCAGCTTTATGTTATCATAACCTCGGTTCATACAGATTCCACTATTGGACTGGAGGCTTCTCCGCAAAAAGGGAGAAATTGACCGAAACGGTTATTTTTTGTATTTTCTTTCTCTTACATAGATGTTATGTGCATATTATATCCCTAAGTTGCCTTTTACGATACCCACGGGCAAGATATGGAGAGAGGGAGTGGTGAACTGTATTCTTACTCCATCACCACAAAGAAATAGCGCTATATTATATAGGATATATATATATATGTATATATATTTATGGAGAAATAAGTGGACATGAGAATTTTTCTAAATCGGTAAGCAATATAGTTACTGAAATTAGCATTATTAAACAAATTATTTGGAATGTCTCCGCTTTCAGCAAGAGAAGTTAGCGCTCAAGCTGATGTATGATTTAAATCGGTTGAACGTCGGGTGGCATAATGACATATTGGCTGAGCCTACGTCTGACGCTGCTAAACAACTATTTAAGTCCATAAGCCAATTGAGATGACAATTTTTTTTAACTATACTCTTTGTATAATGCAATGGAACTGGCATGTGCTTTAATAAAAGTCCCTAAATTAAATAAAAACAAAAAAAAACAAATTATTTAACTTTATACTTAATACAGATGAGAAATGAATGATGTTGTTATGACCACCTGCACTCGAACAATATTATTAATATTATACATAATATTGCGCTAACAATGCTTTGTATACTATATGCATATTATTATGTAATGCGTAATAAATTATACAGTCATGAATAGCCTTGTGATAAGACCATCAAGTTCAAACTTGATACCTTCAAGAAATGAGATATCGAACTCTTATTTGTTACGCACATTTTTATACACAGTCTGCTCGAATTTTCGATATCACGGCTATCTCAATCAAAACAGTAGTGATAATCTTGCTGTAATATAGTTAAAGGAAATGTGAACGCGTTAAACCAAAGAATTTATTAAATGGTATGACAAAGAAAAGACGAGTAAGTATATATAGCAGAAATATAAACACTGAGATGGATGTGCGGAGTAACGAAAATAAATGAAATAAGGAAAGTTTGTAAGTTGCGGCAGTGAAGAAAAGTGTATGTGTAAGTACATTATAAGACGGGATAAAAGTAATGTTGTTAGGGGATTTGGTAATGTGGGGGTCAAAAACTAGGAGTAAAGTTACATCAAAGATAATGAATTGATTATTATTTGAAGCATAACTAATGTGAACATATTTTTTTAAGTCATAACTGGACGCTTGAATAACAGACCCCACAGAATGGGACACTTGCTCAAATAGGTAAAAATATGAAATAAAATCTAAAAAAAAAAGATGTGAAAAGCCTTGCAGGAATTGGTAAAACTATGGACTTAAAATCTAAAAAAAAACAAGAATGTCTCCGTATAACAAACGATTATTTATGCTAGGTTTTTAAAACGGGACTTTTTCGTGCGGCTGGGAACAACGAGCCGGATAACCTGAAAACGAATCTGTTTCGTTCAAACCGGACGTATGGTCATGTTGAGACACGATGATGACACTTTCAAAACGAAATCATTATTCTCATTGTTTTATTCAAATTAATCTTATTGCTATCTGCCGAACGTAGTTGCAAACTTTGTGCCTCCCAATGAGAACTCGTGACCTCTTAATCAGAATGTTTATTCCGCTGGATCAAACAAATAGTCATCGGTATCACATTACATTATCCATACATCCATTAGCTAATATCCATGCTAATAGCTAATATCCACTTTTGGACCTAGGTCTCTTCAAATGAGGATAAAGCTATAGTTGCCACGCTTGGAAAGCGGCTTGGAGATCGCAGTTAGAAGTTTCCCAGAAAATTGTTCCTGTGTTGCATTGCCAAAAAGTAAGACGTGATCAAGGCACGAGCTTGAGTGTCAGGCCAGGTTCAAGCGAAGGCAAGTGGCGAGCCGCACCGTGTGTATATTACAAGCTTACCATTTCAAGAGTGGTAGGACCACACTGTCGACAGTTATCTGTCTACAGCCGCGGGCCGGTCCGTCCGGGGCAGTACCACACTCTCGCAGAAAATCGACGTCTGAGTAGTAGCGATTTGTTACTGCGCTTCGTTCGGTGAGCGAGAGAGCCGGCAGCCCAACTTTCTGAGGGTGTTTGCGTGTGGAGGGTTTTGGTGGTGCCCTTGGTATCACCGAGCCTCAATGCACGCATTCACACTCCCTTCACTTTCTTTGCGGTAGGCAACGGCCTTGTAAAGGTCCATGAGCGGCAGCAACACTTACCATCAGGTGTACTGCTTGCTCGTTTGCCACCGTTTGCAATAAAAAAAAAAAGCCACTTTAGACAATTTCATAATTCAAAAACTATTTAATATGAACACCGAATTTGGTTTATATATTAATCGCGACAAGTTAAAATAAAATCCTAATCGCGACAAGTTAAAATAAAATCCCAAAAGTATACGTTCTTCTAATAAATCAATTTTAGGATTTACACAACTTTCCACCTATTGAGATCTCAAATCTTTTGCCGATGAAGTCGACAACCACATTATAATTATCATAATATTGGACATGGCGCCCATTTATGTTTTTTGGGATTGGATACATTGTATTCTTAACGCGTCACCACCCGAGTTATCGTTATTCTACGATGTTGATAAAACTAACGTTTATATTTAGTTCGACACTTAAGTTCTTAAACAGCAATGAACCGTTACTATTACTAATATGCAAACTTACTAGTACCTGTGTTTATGAATAATTATAATTAGTAATAAACAAGTCAATTCATTTTGGTCAAGGTAAATTAGTTTAAAATATTAGATCCACCTATAAATATAAATATTATATGTTTAATTAAACAATCCTTGTATATGTTTATATTTATACCATGTATCTTGGAAACTGCTTCAACGTTTGTTAACAAAATTTAAATTTAGTGGTTATGGTTATAGGCTTCCCTTAGAGACGTTTTGTTTAAAAAAACGGAATTTTAGTCAAAAATATACATTGCTGTAAAGTCATCTCGCCATTTTTTGAAGAAACTACATTGTTGCTATTGAATTTTAGTATAAATTCAGTTAGTCAGTAAGATATCCGTGTGGTGACGGAGTAAGAATACAATTCACCACCCCCTATCTTACCCGTGGGTGATCGTACGAGACGACTAAGGGATATAAAACGCATATAACATCTATGCGAGAGAAAGAAAACTCGAAATAAAACCCTATACCAACACGTCTGACCAGCGTGGTATAGTAGGTCAATTACCCTTCCATTATGGAGGAGGCCCGAGCCCAACAGTGGGACGTATATGGGCTGAGATGATGATGATGATGATAAATTCAGTTTTGCTTTTCATGTTTGATCTCAATGCGTACTCCTCGGGCAAATGGGAAGCTTGGCTGCCTATGCACTATGAGGTAATAAATAACCAATACCTTTTATCTATAGGGGCTAATCTTAATATATATAAATCTCCTGTCACGATGTTTGTCCGCGATGGATTCCTAAACTACTTAACCGATTTTAAATTAAATTGGCACACCGTGAGCAGTCTGGTCCAACTTGAGAAATAGGATAGCTTAGATCTATAATTATAGTCGCAATTTTATTTTATTACAAATTATTTGTCTATAATTAATTGACAGTCACAATTATCTGTTAACTCCAAAAGATTCTAACAGATGGCGATATCTGTTGACTGGATTTAAGTAATTTGTGTGTGCTCAATGAGATTCGAGAATGGTTTAGATTCACAATTGGACCCGGTAGGTGGCGCTTTATTTTAACAGAACAACGTCTGTTGGGTCAGCTAGTAATTAGTATATAATTCTAATTACTACCAAACCAGATAATAGTCTATGTATTTCAGTTTCACCTAGTATCAAATATTACTCTACGTACTAACATTAAAATTGAAAGGCCAACAGCTTGTATGAGTAAAATAGGATGTTAATTATCCTGTTTTACTCATGTATTTAATTATGTATACAATTAATAGTTTTTTATAAATCCTTTCTGTGGATTATATTATAAACTCATTTGCAAAAAAAACGGGCGGTTTTGATTTTCATTCATATTTAAAAAGATACAATACCAAAAAGGTTTCAATCGTTTGTACACGTTACTGGCCGGTTTTAAAAATGCTGTGGTATTTAAAAAAGTACGTTCTAAATTCAATTTTTCATTTGATGTTCATTTTTACAGAAAACCCCTTTTTATCCTACATTTTTAGCGCGAAGTTCCAGAAGTTAACATCGACTTTCATAACTTTTATTCAATTTTTATCGATTAATTTCATATCCTTGACTGTCAAAGCTTTATTTAATGCTGTTTGGCTGTATCAAAAATGGTAGATAAAGTGGTAAAAGCTACCAAAATTATCGCGCTGCTTGAAGAGGGTTGCAGCCAATGTTTCGTGGCTAGGAGGCTAAATGTTAGTCGCTCGACAGTCCAAAGGACCTGGCAGCGATATCAGGAGACTGGTTCCGTCGAGAGAAGGCCTGGTTCTGGAAGAAAACCATGTACCCAACCACGGGATGATCGTTTTCTTGTGAGTCGCGCATTGAGAAATCGCAAATCTTCGTATGTGGATCTTAAGAACAACCTCCAAGAAGTAAGAAATGTGCATATTAGTCTATGGACGGTCAGGAGGAGGCTTCTCGCTGCCAATATACGCAGTCACCGCCCGGCCCGCGGCCCCAAATTACTCCGTGAGCACAGAGTTCACAGGCTTAGGTTCGCTAGAAATTGTGAATCATGGACTCAAGACGATTGGAATAGGGTTTTGTTCTCTGATGAAGCCAGGATATCTCTGTTCGGTGAAGATCGACGTCGGCGAGTGCTAAGAAGACAAGGAGAACGCTTTGCAGAGGCATGTTTCGAAGAAATCACACCTTATGGTGGGGGCTCTGTTATGTTTTGGGCAGGAATAAATTCAATGGATCGTACAGAGTTAGTCTTCATTGAAAACGGCTCACTGACTGGGCATCGATACATAACGGAAGTTCTAATTTCTCATGCACAACCCGCATTGGCCGCTCTAGGTGAAGACTCGATTTTTATGGACGACAATGCTCGCGCCCACCGATCCCGCGATGTTAATGCGTATGTGCAAGAGGTCGGCATTCGTCGTTTGGATTGGCCAGCTCGAAGTCCCGACCTCAATCCCATAGAGCATGTCTGGGACGTTCTGAAACGGCGTGTGAGATCAGTACACCCGGCTCCGCAGACCATCAGAGAGCTGAAGAATGTGATTACTGCGGAGTGGGAACGTATTCCGCAAGCAAGTATCCGGGATATACTCGCTAGCATGCCCAGACGAATTCAAGCTGTGATTTTAGCTAGAGGGGGTCACACTCGATACTAAACATTTATCTGCTTTTACTTTATTAAAGAAAAACAAACAAAAAAACTTTTTTATTTTTACTTCATGAGCATATGCACTACTAGCGAATATACACTACTAGCGAGGTTTAGCATTATTTCCCATAAATTGTATCTAAATTTTATGAAATACTGATGAAAACGATTATTTTCTTATTAATTTAGCAAATTGTGTGGATAAAACTACCTATAATTATCAAACAAAGAAATATTAACATTTGAAATGGTTCATTGCTTAGGTGCCCGTTTTTTTTGCAAGAGTGTATATACCGCTTCTTCCATTACAGCGGATGTCGTAAGAGACGACTAAGGTACATACACCAGCACGTCACTTTTTAAAGACATTATCTTGCGCTTATGAATAAATATATGTTGCGCTGGGGATCATACAAATATACAATTATCGGACACAAATAAGACCGAAACATAGAACAATTATTATTAATGTATCAGACAAATAACTGTTCTGTCTGGGGACCACTGATTTTACGGTGCTTTCTGCTGTTTGACATCATAAAAAATATTTATCTCTTATGCCAGTACGGTAAACCATTAGTTGCATTTACGCCAAACGAACGTATTTTATTGCGTGTTAAAAATAACACAAATCACATAATACCACAAATTCGTGATAATCGCATGTTTTGATGTTATTTATTTAGCAGACTTGGCCTTACTATCCTAACTATTATTATCAATGCGAATGTTGGTTTATTTGTTTATTACGTTTTCACGCTTAAACGACTAATCCAATTTAAAAAATTCTTTCATCAATTTATAGCCACACATCAGTGAAATAACGCAGGCTATATCTTATACCCATAAATTCAAATTATTTATTACTAGCAATCCGCCCTCGCTTCGCTTCGGTTATAGTCGTTTTACCCGCGTAGTTCCCGTTCCCGTGGGAATACCGGTATAAAATATAGCCTAGTTTACGCCCTGATATTATAGCTTTCCAATGGTGAAAGAATTTTTAAAATCGGTCCAGCCGTTTTGAAGATTACCCGGAACAAACAGACAGACAGAGTGTGTGGTATATGTGTGGTTTCCGGCCTGACCAAGAGATGGCGCCACTAGGCCTACCTTGAGGTGGCGTTCTATAGTACCATCCTTAGATAGCTTGTAGCTATAGTTTCAGTCCGATCGCCATGTTAGTTTAGGTTTGAGAGCACGCTGAACAAGACGCCTCTGTGTTTTTCGTAAAAATGGAAAAGCTGGAAATTCGTGCTGTCATCAAATACTTTTATTTGAAGGGGTTAACGCCGAAGGAAATTAAAGAAGAGATGGACTCAACACTGGGGACATCCTCCCCATCATATTCAACCGTTAAGCAGTGGGTTTCCGAGTTTAAAAAGGGTCGTGTGAGCACCTCTGATGAGCCTCGCTCAGGACGCCCCATTGAGGTCACAACTCCAGATATAATCGAAAAAAGCCATCAAATAGTGCTGAAAGACAGCAGATTAAAAGTGCGTGAGATAGCTGAGACCTGTATGATGTCATATGAACGTGTACAAAATATTTTGCACCAACATTTGTATATGGAAAAGCTCTGTGCAAGATGGATGCCGCGTTTGCTAACAGTCGACCAAAAATTGATTCGAAACAACATTTCTACCGCCAATTTGGCGTTGTATAAGCGTAATCCAAGCGAATTTTTGCGTCGATTCGTAACCGTTGACGAAACTTGGGTCCACCACTACACTCCTGAAACCAAAGAACAGTCTAAACAGTGAATTGGACCAGGGGAACCAACTCCAAAGAAGGCAAAAACAATTTTTTCGGCGAACAAGGTTATGGCTTCTGTTTTTTGGGATGCAAGAGGTATTATATACATTGATTACCTTGAAAAGGGTAAAACTATCACTGGTCAATACTACGCAGACTTATTGCAACGTTTGAGCCACGAAGTGAAAATTAAACGACCTCATCTGGCGAAGAAAAAAATCTTGTTTCATCACGATAACGCACCAGCGCACACGTCAATCGTTGCGATGGCTAAAATCAACGATCTGAAGTTTGAATTGATGCTGCACCCTCCCTACTCTCCAGACCTAGCCCCGAGTGACTATTATCTGTTTCCTATCCTCAAAAAATGGCTTGGCGGTAAGAGATTTGCGGACAATGAAGAAGTAATCGAAGCTGTAAATGGGTATTTTGAGGAGCTTGACGAATCAGTCTATAGAGATGGCATTACTAGACTAGAACACCGCTATGAGAAATGTATCAGCCTTGGAGGAGATTATGTTGAGAAATAAAAGAAAAATTCTTAAAAACGTTGTTTTTCTTGGTCAGGCCGGAAACTTATCAATCCAACCTCGTATATATATAGGAGAGGCGGGTTTTGCGAGCGATATATTGACTCATCACCATATATCTGGAACCATAAGGCGTATAGACTTGAAATTTGGCAGAAATATTCCTTTCGTTGAGTAGAGGTCAGCTAAGAGCGGATTTTACGAAGTTCCACTTGCAAGGGGTGTTGCGGGGGCTTTAACAATAATATACATTTTAAGGAACAGGGTGAGCCGAAGCTACTGAAGCTAGAGAAATGAAATTTGGACCGTAGTTTCATTTCATGACGTAGGGACTCACTTAAAAAGGATTTTTTGAAATTCCACCCCTAAGGGGGTGAAATGCAACGGTAAAGTCTGTACGGAAAGAAGAAAAATCTTTAGGTGCTGTTTTGAAATTAAGCATAAATACTCTTTAATAAAAATAAATAAACACGTGTTTCAGCGTTTGTCCATTTTCATCCTCTAAGGGTGTAAAATAGGTAGAAAGATGTCAGTTTACTGACTTATCACAGAGTCGAAACTACTGAAGCCAGAAACATGAAATTTTGGCATTAGTTCCTTTGCGTGACGTAGAAACCTACTAAGAAAGGGTTTTTTGAAATTCAACCCCTAGGGGGTAAAACGCAGTAACAAAGTTTGTATATGTATATAGAAAAAAAAATCTACATCGATTTTCTTCAAATTCTCCACAAATACTCTTTAGTAAAAATAAATATACGCGTGTTTCAGCATTTTTTAATTTTCACCCTCCAAGGGTGTAATCTACACTAATATTATAAAGAGGAAACGTTCCTTACGAATAAACTCAAAAACTCCTGGACGGATTTCGATAATTCTTTCACTATTATAATGTTACAGTATCCCTGAGTAACATCAGGGCGTAAACTAGGCTATATTTTATCCCAGTATACCCACGGGAACGGGAACTACGCGAGTAAGGCGACTGAAAGCGAAGCGAGGGCGGGTTGCTAGTATAATATATTTTCGTATATATATTGTGATACAGCAGTTGGAATATTTATTTCTTTGAATTTCTCCCGAAGTGAGATTCTTAGGCCTAGATTATAAATTGCACGGACAGCCTTTTTTTTGGAGAACAAAGATTCTATTAAAGTCCGCGGAGCATCCCCGTATTCCCACAGGAGCATGAACTACTTGGATGAAAACATGAAAAGTTTGCAAGTATGTATATAATAAAATAAATATTAGTAAACCACGCAAATAAACATTACTAAACAATATTTTTAGTTACACAGTAAGACTACGACTTCAAAATGATTTTCTCATAGAGGGGTTTGTATCCAATAATTAAGCTCGATAAGCTTGTATAATTATTATTATTAATAAAACACCAATCAGCCCAACTAACTAACATTTACGTTAACACAATCATATTCATTAAATTTATATTTCATCACTGAGCTCATGGTTATTCATAAGTAGGTGTCAATTACATAGAGTCACTCAATATGAAAACCACAAGCCTTATAAGTGTAGCAGATCATTCTATATTTGCTACAACTTGATAAAATGCTGTTGTATGGCTAATCAATTAGATCACTGATTAATATGTTAACATGGAAATAAAGCTTTATCAAAGTAATTCCATGAATTTATACATATAGTTTATTTTACACATAAAATTAGTAATACAAAATGTTGATCCTTAAAAATAATTTATGCTACATATAGCATAATATAATCATAATCATAATTAATGTGACCATATTTTTCACATTATTTTTTGTGTTAGAACATGCTATTTGCAGAAATAGGTAAAATATGGAAATAAAAAATTAAGAACCCGTGAAAAGTCTTGCAGGAATAAGTAAAACTATGGACTTAAAATATAAAAAAAAATCAAGAACAATCCCTATCCATTTAACAAATGATCATTTAAGCTAATTTGCAAAAATGAAACGCTTTTGTACTGCTAGGAACAATGGGACAGATAACCTGAAAACGGGTATGTCCCATCAAAACAGGATGTTTGGTCACACATATGAGTCAATTGTTCTTTGCGATGACAGTAAGTCATGGAATTTATCTTTAGATAACGTGATTTTTTTTTTAACGAAAATCTATACCAATAAATAAAATTGGAGTGTCTGTTTGTAAAGTCAAAATAATAGGCTTTTTTCACGCTCACACGGTTATTTGGAAGATACCTATGCCTAAAAATCACTTTATATTGTAACGTTGGACTTTCGGTCTCGTCACAGTATGCACTAGGCTGTATGCGTGTTCCCTGTGCCTATGTCAAAAATGACATTTGACACTTAGCAAAGAGTCTCACTTTTCGATCCAACCTCGAATATCGGAGGCGTAATTTTTTTAAAATCTGCATTACCAGAGTGCAATCTGCGTTACTTATACGAAAGATTGTTACTTATTTATGGACGGGCTTATACAGCTTATGGGTGAAGCCATGTTTTTTAAGAAACCGGTAAGATTTTCGGTTAAATGTGATGATGTCGTGGCTTGCTTTTTGGCCTATACTGAAACATGGTTTTTCTTTTACAGCTATAGAAAGCGGTTTCTTTCTTTCTTTCCCTTTCTTATTTTGGATATTTCTTCTTTTCGTGTATCATTCCATGGATTGGTGGCTTATAAATTCTTCTTTCGCCCTTATGTCGACCAACATTCATAGAACTGCCATTTGCGATGCCGAATTTTGAAGCGTGAAATGCTTGCTGAAGCTTTAGTAGTTTTACCCGCGTAGTTCCCGTTACCGTGGGAATACCGGGATAAAATATAGCCTAGTTTACGCCCTGATATTATAGCTTTCCATTGGTGAAATAATTTTTGAAATCGGTCCAGCCATTTTGAAGATAACCCGGAACAAACAGACAGACAAAAAATTTTTAATCTGTATTTTAGGCATAATTGTCGTGCAAATAACCGTGTGAGCATGAAAAAACCTATTATTTTGACATTACAAACAGACACTCCAATTTTATTTATTGGTATAGAATAATGGAAAGCTTCATTATCCGCTAAACTATATTTTGGTCAAGTTATATATTTAACTCCAACAATGTATCACCATATTTGGCCATCAAGCGGCATGCAAAAGGAGTTTCCAATTCTAAGAATAATGGCTTCATAACAAATAGCCAATTAAAGAAATTAATGTACTCGTAACATCATTTTAGTTATACACAATAAAGTCATATCTAAGCCTGTTAATTATCATCCAACATTATAATATGTATTTCCTGGTGATGGTTTAAGAATTCAATGTATCGCCAACCCTTATTTTCCCATAGCAGTTGTAAAATCTGTCTAGGTGATAATTAGAGGACACTACACCAGTACTCATGTGGGAAACCTTTATCACAAACTATAATTGTCAATGCTGCCTGCAATTATAGCAAATATTCCCTAATGGATAATAGTAAATGTCGATAATATGATAATAACAGGAGAGAAATGGGCAGGCACTCTTTTTTTAGCAAAATCATCTTAATACCAAATGCCCACTTATTTCCCAAGGGTAGCAATTATGCCATTACCTTCCCTTTGTGAAGAGGCGTATAGTGATAGACCGATAACATATTTTTTAAAACATGTACTATGAACAATAGTATTTATTTATAAATTATATTTAGCTATTTAGCTAATAGTATTCAAATTAAAGTGTCATACCTTAATTTGAATACTTTAAAGGGCAAGTTAGCTTAGATAAAGGACACATGCCATATTAAAAAATAACAACAGAATGAATGATTGAATGTTATTCAATCAGTATTCAATATTTAAAATTGAGATTAAGATGCGCAATGGGACACCAGAAGACTAATAACATTATCAATGTGACATATTATGCAAAAATAGCACATGACCAAAATAATAAACACTATTGGATTGACCTAGAGAATCAATTACATAAATGTATGTAGTTGCAAAATTCGATATAACTAATAACTTCCTTATGGAGTTTAATACATTTCATATTTAGCATATATTTAATGATAATATGATAAATTACACCATTAGAACAATGAAATATTAGTATTAAATAATCTTTTCTGTTACTTGTATGAACTATAATCATCATCACAGCTCATTACCCCACTGCTGGGCTCAAGCCTTCTCCACAATAGGAGAGAAACTGATATTACTACTCCATGCTGTTCACACAGGTTGGTATAGGGCTTCGTTTCGAGTTTTCCTTCTCTTGCATAGATGTTGTATGCTTATAATATCCCTTAGTCGTCTTTTACGACATCCACGGGCAAGATCTGGAGTGGTGAGTTATATTCTTACTCCATCACCACATGTAAAATTAAAATTATTTAATACTACAATTTAATAGTTCTGATGGTATAATGTATCACATTATTATTAAATCTTCTTTAATTCCTGTGTGGTGACAGGTAAGAATACAATTCACCACTCCCTATCTTGCCCGTGGATGTCGTAAAAGACGACTAAGGGATATTATAAGCATACAACATCTATGCAAGAGAAGGAAAACTCGAAACAAAGCCCTATACCAACCTGTCTGAACAGCATGGAGTAGTAAGATCAGTTTCTCTCCTCAGAATAGTAAGGTCAATTTCCTTCCTATTGTGGAGGAGGCTCGAGCCCAATAGGGAGACGTATATGAGCTGAAATGATGAATGATGATTAAATAATCTTTCCTGTTACTTGTATGAACAAATATATACTATGTGCCTTTCTACTAAGAATGTATGTGGAGGAGGCTCGAGCCCAATAAGGAGACGTATATGAGCTGAAATGATGAATGATGATTAAATAATCTTTCCTGTTACTTGTATGAACAAATATATACTATGTGCCTTTCTACTAAGAATGTATGTGGAGGAGGCTCGAGCCCAATAGGGAGACGTATATGAGCTGAAATGATGAATGATGATTAAATAATCTTTCCTGTTACTTGTATGAACAAATATACTATGTGCCTTTCTACTAAGAATGTATGTTTCCTAATAAATTATAATTTTATTATATAACTTGAATAATATAATATCTATGAATTAGGATTAATATCTACATATGAGATGCATATAGATTAGAATGTTTTAGCATAATCAAAGAGAGAAAGTTGTTATAAGTCCTGATGTAGATAATAATATCTGTTGACACAATTTTGGACTGAGCCAAAAAATATATCAACTACAACTATCAACAATAGGAAGGCTAATGCATAACTAATATAACTATTATTGGCTATGGTTTATACCAAAAAATATGCTATTAGTACAGGACAAGATCAAATGTGGAGGCATTGAGATAACCTACATAGTGAAAAGGGTGCTTATGTTTAGTATAATGAAATAAGATGGCAACTGTACAATTACAAGTCTAATGGATGTTAATTTACTAGTCAAGTATTCACAAAGAACACAAGCCATTTTAAAACAACTTTTTATCATAAATAGATTTATTTCTTATTAAGTCTAGTTTCGACTGACTAGTTAATGTACTGTCTTTTATCTTATTCATAGAACCTACAATAGAGATAACAGATTTACTAATATTTTGACTGCTAATTTGCAATGTTAAGATCACAAGACATTGTATGTTATTGTTTATTAACAATCTAATTGTGACAAATGTTTTGACAAGTCTATGATTGCAACTACACCACTGAGAAAATATTTCATAAAATAGTAAAAATCTAAATGAAGAGATTTAGATAATTCAGTCACAATTCTTTTGTTAAATTTATTAATTAGTTACAAATGAGCAGTCATTTTACTAAAATTAATCTTTTATATGGATTTTTATAATTTATCCCATAGTTGGCATGCTCATGGCAAACTAATGTTTCCAGGGTCCAGAATATAATTAAAAACATCAATAACATTTTATTACAAATTTACGAAACAGTAATAAAGAACCACTTACCTATATCTGTAATAGGTGGTTTTGTGCTGTACCCTTTGAGATGACCAGAATCGGAATCATCAAGTAATTCCGGTTTCTCAGGTAACCCAGCGATCACAAAGTAGTCAGCCACCCTCCGCTCATCCATGCTTTATAATTCTATATATGTGTAAGTACCTACGATAAAAACTCGTGGTCAAACGAATGTCACAATCCCATGAACAATAATACTTAACCTGATCTTCCACAGTTAAAACATATTATAATTTAATGATATCACCACAAGTTTATTTATATAGTGCACCGATTGTTATGCAAATTCAAAACAAAAATTATAACTAAATATACGAAACCCTTCAAGTGGACTTACACTTTATCGTTACGGTAAACAAATTGAGCATAAACGAGTCACACATCGTTTCACTTAATTTTTTAATAAACTTATTGCGTTTCCATTTGCATTAGTTTGATATCTACAGGATGTTAAGGGCGTACTAACAAAAATAATCGTTTTTATTACTGAGACCTTTGCAAAACGTCATTTAAATTAATCATTTTGTGATAGACAACAATCGACCATAGACAATTACACTTTTCTTTTTTTCGATGATAAGAACCAGGCAGCGGAAGATACATATAGGCATGTCTATGCCATGCCACATCTATTTTTCATTTATTATTATTAACCCTAGTTTTTAAGATAAAAAAACCACTAATACGTTAATGGCGCAATAATTTTTTCTTGATCCGGGGGCTGACCATATAAGCAGTAAACTGTTAATCTGATTTAAATCAGTCAAACTATCTTTGTATAAGTAAAATATATATACAGGATAACTAATAAATGCAAATACTCTTTTATCTAGTTAACAGTATAATTCAACAGACAGTAATGAGCAGTCAAAACAGTCATTTTATTAATAATAATTCTTCATTATGTGCATACTTTCCTGACATTGTCTCGCTTTTAGGTAACACACAAAATACGCGCGAAGCTTGAATCCTCGTTACCAAGTTACCTTGTATGGTATTAAACGTTAACCTGGCCACAGACTATTGTGCTCGCCCCTTAGTAAAGCCTGTCGCGCATTATAAGGCAGTCAGCTGCAGTTAACCTGATGTGTTTATAACAGCTAGTAATGGCTACACTGATGACAACATAAAATTTTATTCTTATGCTTAATAGGTCTACATATTATAACGCTTCTGACTCGTTCATATTTAATCCTATAACATATATTTCAATTGCCTTAGACAATTACAACACAACTACATATGTAAAAAAATAAATACATATAGCATACCAATTCTTTTATTCATACATCAATAACAATCTCCTTCTGAGCTTTAGATGAGGGAACAAAGGTATCATTTAATTCTATAGTATCACTAGTGTTATTAACAGCACCTGCCATTAATAAGTTCATAGCACCCTCCAACTCACAAATTCTTTTACACACTTCTATTTCTTCTTCTATATCTTTCATCAAAGATGTGTACAACCACTGATTCAATTCAGAAAAGGTTTTCACTTGGTCTCCAAATACGTCTACAAAAACATTTGCTGCATCTATTATTACTCTAGAAAACCTAGTCTCGCCAATATTCTTTTTGAAATATTTTAATAATGTCCCTATGTCTTTTTCATTCAAGCCATCTATTGCAACATGTAGAACTTTTCTTCTCAACATTTCTTGTATTAGAGCAGCTGTTTTCTCAGGATATTTTGTGGCAACATATGTTTTTAAAACGGCTGATAGAGCTTTGGTGAATTCCATTTTTCTCAAAAACTTATCCGAGTCAGGACCTTTGTTAGTATTGTCCTTCTTCTTGCTTTCTTCAACAATGGATGTTTCAATGTGATCCGGTGCAAATTTGAATAAATGGGTCTTTTTATCAACTGGTCTTGCTGGCTTTTCCCTTTTTCTGATGGAGATAATCCCATCTATCATACCCACTGCCAAGGTATCATCATCTTTAGATATAGCCATACTGAGGACTGCATTAGGAAAATCTATGTTATGTACAACTTTAAAAGTAGATATATCATAAATTTTTACATGTCTATCTAAAGAAGCCGACATAAGTCTACTATTGTTACTAGCAAGCCTTAAGGTTGTAACAGTTTTATGATGTTGAGAAATATTTGCTAACAATTTTCCTCCATTGAAAATGTCCCAAACTTTTATTTCAGTTCCACCTGCGCTAATGAATAAACCTCCCGAAGGCAAGAAAATTGTAGATTCAACAGGACTGCCGTGGTTAACTGTGAGAACTGTTTCATTTGACCTACAATCATATAATTTTAGTGTGTTATCATAACTACCAGATAATATAATTTCAGGAGAAATAGGACTTGCAGCTCCTGCTCTAACGTAGTCAGTGTGTTCAGAGAAAGAAGAAATTTTCTCTTCTGTAGCTATATCCCATAAGTTTACAGACTTATCATCCGAGTAACTGAGAATTTTCACCTGATCTTTTGTAAAAAATGTTCTGTGAACCTGAAAATTAAACAGTTTTGTGTTTAAAACAATTAAGAACGGGTATTGATGATGTTTCTGCGTTAAAAACAAATATTATTGTAATAACTGTGAAAAATAAGGTTAACTTACAGGGCCTGTGTGGCCAGTAAAAACACGTAACACATTCTTAGAGTGTACATCAAAGAGTTTAACAACTGCTTCTTCGCTTCCAGCAACTAAGAGCCTACCATCACCTCTAAATGATGCTCCATATGCAGCTTCAACAAATTTGGAAATATTTTTTGCTACAACTTTCGTAATAGGGTCATATACCTGGAAAAATAGTAGATAATATTAATATTTTACTTTAATATTGTAGAGAAAAGTGCTCAGTTTCCTTACATGTTATAATATGATTATATTTAAACTATGTGGTTAGTTATTTACACTGCCTCATTTTGGCTCACTACTGCTGGGCTTGAGCCTCATACTATACTATGTTGGTGAGATGGGTTGGTATAGGGTTTTATTTCGAGATTTCCTTCTCTCGCATAGGCGTTATATAAATTTCGTATTCCTCAGTCGTCTTTTATGATATCCGGGCAAGATAGGGGGTGGTGAATTGTATTCTTACGATGGAGTAAGAATACAATACCAACCACACGGATAATTTTTACATATATCAAATGTATTGTGATAGTAATCATTATCAGTATTTGATAGTAAGTACTCTGAATTTTATTTTAGGAGATTAAATTAGACTCCAGCACAATATTTTAATTAAAAATAAGTAATAATAGTTTATCACCATTTTAATATCGCTTACCTGAACTCTGACAGAACATGTTGCAGCAAAATAATAAGGTTCAGCGGGACTGAAATCCAGATAGTCAATGGCTCCAAATTCCTTTACTAAGACAGGTAACTGGAATTAAAAAAAAACATATCGTTTAGGGATACAAGTAACTGAAGTACCATTTAATTAAACATCAAAACCACAATTGCCAAACTTACTCCTAATTTCTTCCAATAAATAGTATCTTCTGAAAGAACAGATGCCGGCTTCTGATAAACAGCCTTATTAGTTTTCTTGAAAGGATAAGAAATGTGTGCCATTTTTACAGTATATTTATAAATTTAATGAAATTTCATTTCTTGTGAAGGTTCTGGATGAAAAGTATAACATCAACCAACACAATATAAACCAATTATTCTTAATTGCAACCTTTAATGTTAATTTCTTCAATAATTACATTATTTTAAGGTTATTTTGCTCCAGGTTTAAGCACAGTTTAATAGAACTGTCTGTAAGTATGTTTACAATGAATGCAACCCCACGTTTTGTTTCTGCGCTTTTGACTTTGACATTAACTGGTTTATTATTTGTTTTGATCGCCCTTACGGGCAGGCTAAAGTCTTTTCGACCATACTGCCTTGTCTTACGTAGCTTATTTCTTTACATATTATTTACTTCTTCATATTGTATAACTTATTTATTGTCATGGTCCGTCAGTAAGTTAAGTCATTATCATTAATTAGTCGCTGAAAACCTAATTAGATGATTTCTCTGGGAATTCCGGTTGAATATGGAAATACACGTAAATCACTCTTATATCACATTCACCACATTTCAGCACCTTCATTATATTATATAAAATATCAGCAAAATTATTCAATATAACACTATAAAACACAAAAAAATGAATATAATATAAGAGCTTAACATGACATTTCCAAATTCGCGCCGAAACTCCATCGACATTAACTGGGACATATTTTTTGACTAACTTTATTGTAAGCACAATTGGAAATGTATGATATATTAGAAAGATTATTATTGTATCGTATAATGTAAATATTACTGTTCCGAATCTTATGTAGTTTTTAAGTTTCTGTTAGGCTGATGGTTCTGCCAAAGCCTTTAATAAATTAAAAAAAAAAAAAAAATTGACTAACTTTATTTTGGTTCAGTGTGGACTTAAAAAGGGGCGAAGAATCATACAGCCATGTATTATGAAATAGTTAAATTCCAAAACTCTTTGTTTCAGTAATAGACTATAATGCAGTCAAATTAGGGATTTAACCATAAAACTAGGGATAGTAAGATATAAACTCGTATAAAGATAGATAATATTGAAACGTTACAAGCTGCAACGCTTCAACATTATCTTCTGCAATTTTAATATTTTTAGTCCATGGCACTCTCGCCCTGGGCAGGCTCTGCAACTTTGGCAACTATTTGTTTGGAATAGCTTCTTTAGTGCGTAGTACATATTTAAGAATATTATTAAAAAACTGAGTAGTTTTCACAACACATTTCAAAATCAAATTACTTCATTATTTTTTATTTATAATAAGTTAAGTAATATAAAATTAGGATATAAAATACATACATATTTTGTCTTATTTTTTTATAGGTGGGCTATGGTAAGCGCACACGCCTTCCATTCCGTCTGGGGTGATGCGACGTTGACGACGACGAAAATCATACATATTTTGTCTAATGATTTTTTTAATTACAAAGTACTTAGGTAAGTATTTATTAATGAATAAATTAGAAATATGTAATCTTATAATATTTTTTTGTAGACTCTCTACACTATGGAAATAATCCTTGTATTGCGGGGACTTTACAAATATATAATTAACGGACATAAATTACATCCAGACTCAGAACAACAATTTATGGTTCGCACAAAGTGTTGTCCTGCGTGGGATTCAAACCCGCGACACTGGCACATGTCGGTATCTTAACCACTACGCCATCTGTGCAGTAAAATATTAATTTATAGATTGTTGAGATCTTCGGCGTCAAAATATCATGCAAAATTCAGTTTGGGAGTCATTTGAAGAACGAAATCTAATTGGCAAACAAAACATTAGGCTTCCCGACCAGACCCAAGCCGTACTTCATAGAGAGATAGCGTTTTGATTTAAACAAATCATAAGTTTGTCCTCATCTCTGGGCAGGCGGGCCCAAATATTAGTTAGATCCTCTTGACTCCCTGCAAAGGCGATTATTGGAGATTCTAATCTAACGGACATGTTAGAGTCACTGGAGTGGCGGAGAGACTTTTGGTCACTCTGTGTATTCTACCGGCTTTTTTATGGGAAGTAGGTACTCTGCAAGCTATTTGACTTGTTACCACCATCAACGTTTTATTAACGTACTACTCGACACCATAGCAGGGCTCATCAATTTCATCTAGAAACATTATGGTCTTCAACTGTTTACTACGATTGTGACAAGGACACGGCGCAGTACAAGCTCGAGGTATGTGCCTCATGGGCAAAGCGCCGTGAACTTGTCGCAATCATCGTTGCCGACCTAACGCTACCGACCATCGCTATGAAGATGCTTGGCAGCGTCAGGAACAGGAACGCAGTTGCCACTTTCTGCGAGGCAATCATTTCGCGGAAGGTGGTGGCGGATCCTGAGAGGAAATCCTCTAAAGTGGCTCGGGCCACCGCTGGTGACTCGGGCGTCGTAGGAGTGAGAACCTGCACCTGTTGCCGCTTTAGCCGATGTTGCGGGTGTTTGGACTGGGAAATAGTCCGTTATCCGTAGAGAGGTTGACGGCATGAACGCGAGGATCCAAAAAGGGTGTCGGGAAGTGACGGTATCCGAAAGGATATTCCGCGGGACTAACCATGGACAACAAGGGATTCGGTACCAGTAGCATTCGGTCAATGGCGAAGGTGTAGGAGTACGGTGGGTCATATAGGGCCGCGTGCCGCCCTTGCATCGCCTGGGATGAAATGGACGGCGTGTGCGCTGACGTGTACTTCAAGAAAAACAAAATTGAGCGTAGTCTTTAAAACAAATTTAAAAAGTTTTTGCACTCTAAATATTACATAGTAATTCAAGTTTGTAATATTAATTGCTTTTTTAAATAGTTTATTTCTTAGTTGTTTAATGGAGATTTCATGGTGTACTATTTTTTTTTACTTAAATTCCTTTTTTAGTCTATGGGGCAGTCTTCTTAAAAATAAAGTTTGCAACCCCTCGATGGAACCAAAAAAGTGAATAGATACTTATAATAATGTCAAAAATGCGTAGTATCGAATAACGAAATAAATAGCGAAATAATCATTTATGTCTTTAGTTTTTATCTGCATCTGAGTAAAATCATCAATATGTTTAAGTTACTTGGTCGACAGGGGCGCCGCAGCGCTATTATAAATTTATTTTCGGAGAGATGTGAGGTTAAGTCAGCCAAAGTTTATTACGTATATTCTGCTGCTAGCACAGTACGATTTCAATCGACTAATGGCATAGACGCAGGTAAAACAAGCATACTTGTGGAAAATATACCAGAACCACCACCCGTACCAGATCCTTCAACTTTCATAGATTTACCTGAAACAGTACAATCAATTGCCGCGAATGGCGAGCCTACATTTGCAAGTATTGGCCTTGGTGGTTGGAGTCCAGTTGGAATGGTACAACAATGTCTCGAGTATCTGCACATTACATTAGACGTCCCTTGGTGGGGAGCGATTCTATTTGGTACTATTGTAGTACGTGTGGTTATGTTTCCTCTTGTTATTATGTCGCAAAGAAATACAGCACGTATGAATAATAATCTACCAGAGATGCAGCTGTTACAAATGAAGATGACTCAAGCTAGACAAATTGGTGATCAGCTGGAATCTGCTCGATATGCACAAGAAATGATGACATTTATGAAAGAAAAAGGAATGAATCCTTTAAAAAATATGTTAGTTCCATTAGCTCAAGCTCCTCTATTTATTTCGTTTTTTATGGGCCTAAGAGGTATGGCAAATTGTCCTGTGGAGAGTATGACATATGGTGGACTTGGATGGTTCATGGATTTAACAGTGCCAGATCAATATTTCATACTACCTCTAATAACAAGTGCTACAATGTGGGCAACAATTGAGCTGGGTGTTGATACCGGCCGTCTTCAAGCACAGAATATGCAAATGATGAGATATTTCCTCAGAGCTATTCCTTTAGTCATGATACCTTTTACAATTAACTTTCCTGGTGCGATTTTAGTTTATTGGTGTTCAAGCAACTTTATATCTCTCTTACAAGTTGGTATTTTGAAAATACCTGCAGTTAGGGACTATTTCAAAATTGAGCCTTTAATAAAGCATTCAGCAGATTCATTACCTATTAAGAAAAAAGGATTTGTAGCTGGTGCTAAAGAATCATGGACAAATATGAAAATATCAAGAGATTTGGCAGAGAGGCAAAGAATAGACGAAATGATGTTTACTAAAGCTGGAAAAGGCCCATTACAAAAAACTTATAAGTACGATCCTACAAAATTATCAAGCATTCAAGCTAAACCGAAATAAGTTTTAATAATGACTAGTGATTGTATAGTATAGATTTAAACAATTAAATATTATTTAATAAACTGTTCCTGTTTTTGTATTCAAGAATAGATCCTTATCCTTTTATACAGTGCAATTAATTATATGGTTAAATTAAAACTAGAGGTGGTATGGATTACAAAAAATCTGGATAATGGATTTCATATTTATTCAAGGATAACTTGTAATATTAATTACATAAATATCTCAATAAAAAATTACTGGAATGTTAAAATAATAAAGTCTGAATTATGCCAAAAAACATGCAGTAGTACAATTTTATTTTTCAAAATACATAGTTTTTTATAATTTCATCATTGCAGCCCACATACTTCCCACTGTTGGGCTCGGGCTTCCTCCACAATGGGAGGGAATTTGACCTACTATACCATGCTGGTCAGACATGCTGGCATAGGGTTTCATATTGAGTTTTCTTTCTCTTGTGTGTTGATGTTATATCCCATAGTCGTCTTTTACGACATTCACGGGCAAGATAGGGAGTGGTGGTACTCTTACTCCGTCACCATATGGAATTATAGATTTAATACCAACAATTATATAAAAAATCATGAATTGGGGCTGTGGTATTTGAATCCAGATAACGTCTGTGTAATCATGGTTCTATCAGTTTGTCAATGATTTTATTACTTCAAAGCTTGCTCTATTTGACTTACCTACCTATGAATGCTAGCAACAAAAATATAATGCAGCAATTACATTTTTTTTATATACAAACATGATGTTATTTTGAGATATAGGTTTTTCAGAACGCAGTATCGCCACTATATAGGTCTTGGGTGCTTGGTATTTTGCGGATGTACACAGCGGGCTAATTCATTAAAATTAATGGGTGTTAGTCGGCATGTTATGTATGGGAAATCATCATTGTGTAATTAACAAAATATCATGTTACAAATTTTAATTTTTTAATTCTAAATTTTTCAAAACAGCAATATGCCGTCATAGCTTTGACAAAGGAGTAAACAAAAAATATGCTTAAAGAACTAATGAAAATGGTACCATAGATCAATATACCCTAAGTAAACTTCGTCATACATAATGGTACTATTATGTAGATATTAGTAAACATCTTTGAATATAGATGGCGCTGTTATATGTTTAGAAAATTATTTTTATATAGTATGGGATTATTATCTCCGAAGTCTCAATATAGTGATTTTATGAAATTTAGTTACAAAATACATTTTATAAATTTCTTTTTATTGTAACTTTTACTGCAATTAATGAAATAATGAGCCTGATTTTTCCTACCCATATGTTACCACTACACCCTAGAAGATGGAAGTTAGTATACTACACTACGCGAGGTGCAGGGTTTAATTCGAGTTTAACTTCCCTGGATATGGTTTTGTCTCCTAACCTTCCTATATTTGAATTTTACCCCTTAAAGAAATGGATGGTGATCATAGTAAGTACTCACAATCCGTCCTCGGACAGATTAAGTCTGATTTGGAAAACGAAAATCAATTTGTTTATATATTAATATTTGGTGCGAGCGGAGGGCGGTGTGGTCTCGTTAAGGGATCTCACCACCTGGCGCGTCGACGCCCACCGAGACGTCATTGCCCGTTGGGCAGTCCGGCTGGAGAGGCCTCGGTTCGGGGTGCGAACCGTGGAGGCCTGCCGGCCGGTGCTGATGCAGTGGTTGGAAAGGCGGCACGTGGTGCTCTCCTTCCAACTGGTGCAGGTTTTGACGGGGCATGGGTGCTTCGCCAAATACCTGCACAAGGTCGTTAGGAGGGAGAGTACACCGTCCTGCCACCACTGCGATTGCGACGAGGACACGGCGCGCCATACGCTCGAGGCCTGCGGGGCTTGGGCAGTGCAGCGCTGTGAACTCGTCGCAATCATCGGTACGGACGTGACGCTGCCGGCTATCGCTAGGGCGATGGTCGACAGCGTCGGGAATTGGGACGCGGTCGCAGCCTTCTGCGAGACGGTGATCTCGCGGAAGGAGGCGGCGGATCGCCTGCGCGAGGAGCACAGCCTCGATGAGGAGATCCGCCGCCGGCGACTGGGGCGGCGTAGGCGCAACTATCTGCGCCTCATGCCGCCCTAGCTGAGGCCGCGGGTGACGTGACCGGGGATTAGTCCGTCACCCGCCGAGAGGCCGACCGCGTGAGGAAAGACCGATGTCCTCCCCGAGGGGGGGACCTCGGTCGATGGGAGGGTACCCCAATTAGGGGTATTCCGTCGGGCCGACCACTGACGACAAGTTAACGCTGCTCCAGTGGTCGGCCCAACGACGAAGGCGACGTGGTTTTTGGGTGGGTCGCGGGTAGTGTTGCCCAAAAAAGTCTTGGTCTTGCGGTCTTGGTCTTGGTCTTGCGAGAAATGCGAGACCGAGACCAAGACCAAGACCGCTTAATTTTTGCAAGACCAAGACCAAGACTGGCCCTGCAAGACTTGAGCAAGACCAAGACTGGGCCTGCAAGAGTCTCGCGGTCTTGCATTTAATTCAAATCACCATTTCAGCTTATATACGGTTGAGCTCGTGTCTTCTACATAACAGGAGGAGAATCGGCCGTGGCCGGAGGGGAATCGCCATGGTGATCGGCCGTGTTGTTACAGGTCATACATGTCAAGTTTTCCTTCTCTTGCACCGATGTTATATATTATAGCCCTTAGTCGTGGGTTCGCAGTCACGGGTAAAATAGGGGGTGATGAATTATATTCTTACTCCGTCACTACACGGCAAGTCAAATCAGTCTTGAGATATCCATCTAATGGCCAATCGATTCCCAATGTTGGTGTTGGCTTTTCAGAATTACTCTTCGGAAAGGCTTAAGGACAAAAATACCGTAATCACGAGAGTGCTCTTGCCCATTATACATATTTATATATCCGTTTATTCATTAGCCCAACGACGTGAACGTTGGACATAGAAATATGCCTACAATTAATCTATATAAATGTCCATATAGGGACAGAGTACGATCACCATCAGGCAGTACATGAAGCGTTGCTCCCAGCGCTATTTTGCCTCTGCCACGACTCACCCCAATCCACTAGTGGTTGGGGCGGTAAACTACGTCCCCTCAAAAATATCCGCGGTCCGACGTCCTCGTCATCTTCTTGAAGAAGAAGATGACGCTATTATGATCGCCCAAGAAAGGACCTACACAGCTCGCGCAGCGATAACAGATAAAACTCCGCGGTATCGGCCTCGCCGTCGAGGTCGAAAACCGCGCCGCGTAAAAGTCATTAGCCTAAACTTGGCCACGCCCACTTTGCTCTCAGCGGCGCCCCGAGCCGAG
The DNA here is from genome assembly GCA_032191425.1 of Lymantria dispar. Taxonomy (NCBI): domain Eukaryota; kingdom Metazoa; phylum Arthropoda; class Insecta; order Lepidoptera; family Erebidae; genus Lymantria; species Lymantria dispar. The sequence goes on along the minus strand of CM063452.1, from coordinate 18,860,682 downwards.
GTTCGTTCCCCACTGGGGGGAGCCCTCGGGCGATGTTCGCTTAACTTACTTACCGGGTTGAGAGCCATCAGCGCTCACCCATTGACCGCGTTAAGCTGTCAAGGTCATCTGCGACCAACAGCTACACACACACAAAAAAAAAAGACAGAGTACGAATATAATTCACCACTCTCTTACCCGTGGATGTCGTATCAAATCGGATCGGGCAATGGTGTTAGGAACCCATGAAAAAAAATTGAAATAAAAATATCGATTCGTTAATGAATTGAAAGACATGTAAGTTCTCAATTTTGTCATCGTTTTTTCGTGTAAATTGATTAAAATGTATAAAGAAATGATACTTAATCTACAACATATTCGTATTTTGTTAAATATTCATTAGAATTTGAATAAATCAATGATTACGTTTGCATAAGCAAGACAAACTTCGCTTTAACATAAATCAGCTGATCGGCCGATGACCGTTGATGAGTCGCCTTTGTACCTACGTAACCATTGAAAGGTTCGCGCAAATCTAATACCTATTTATACTGTCGAAATTTTACATGCTTACATATATCCTGTCTGTACATACCTACATAATGCATAAAATTTAAGGCATAAACTCTTAGACACACATTTTTGTAATCACTATAACTTTTACGTTATATTGTTTTTGTGTAATATACATTCTAATTATGATCTATGACTGTTGAACTACAACATACATGAACAGTTGTCCCATAACCTGATACACCCTGTGTATATAACATATGTGCAAGAGAAGTGAAACTAGAAAGAAAACCCTGTACCAACATGTCTGACCAGCGTGGTATAGTAGATCAATTTTCCTCTTACTGGAAGGAAGCTTAAGCCCAGCAGTGGCACTTTTATGAGCTGTGACGATGACGACGAATATCATACATTTTACAAGTATTAAAACCATAAAATTTTAAATCAGTTTTATATGTTCTTGAATAAATAGTATATTAAGAGCTACATGGATCCAGCGGCCAAAGTATTTATATAGGCAATAGAGCAACAGGTTTTTTCAAGTATCCAGAGTATCAGTAACTAAACTGGAAATACAATAGATACATACCACTTAACTTGAAGGGGAATATAAACAATCGCATTAATTGTAAAATATCGCATTGATTATAAAATGACATAAAATTTATTGTATCAACTGCCTCGTGTGGTGACGTCTTAAGAAAATAGGGTCGAAAGTCCTGTCATAAGAGTAGTAACGCTGTCTAATGGAATACCAGGGGAATAGAAGAGTAATTTTCTCCAGTGGTAAGTATTGTATTCAATAGTGAACTATAGGCTAACAGATGGATAGATAGGATAGGATATTTGATTAATTTAGTTGGATTTTTCATTGCCATGATAAATTACTGTTACGTTATTCTAACTGCAAAACTTTGCGAGACTCTTGCTGCAATACCAAGACTTGGGTGCGCAAGACCAAGACCAAGACCAAGACCCGGGTGCGCAAGACCAAGACCAAGACGAGACCAGGTGTGATGTTGCAAGACCAAGACCAAGACCGGTCCAAGTCTCGTCTTGGTCTTGCATTTGGGCAACACTAGTCGCGGGAGTTGCGTGCTTAAGCCCCTCTGTCGCCCCGGACGGAGTGGTGCGGAGGCGCGCCGACCGCAGCCCACCCACAAAAAAAAAAAAATTAATATTTCAATTTTTGTTGTGTATATGTATTTATTTAGCCCAAATAGATAAATAACATATGGATATTAGTTGCAGCCATCACTCTGAAATACTTATTTATCTATGCATCTCTCGTTTGTTTCGGTAGTGAGACAAGTAAAATTGATGTCAGAAACTGATAAGATATTTTTAATTAACTATTAGGAATATATATTATCGTCCGTGTGGTGACGGAGTAAGAATACAATTTATTTCACCCTATCTTGCCCGTGGATGTCTTAAAAGTCGACTGAGGCATACAATATGCATATGTTATAGCGTCTATGCAAGAGAAGGAAAACTCGAAATGAAATCCTATACTAACCCGTCTGACCAGAGTAGTATTGTAGGTAAAATATCCCTCCTAATGTGGAGGCGGCTCGAGCCGAACAATGAGAAGGATATGAGTAGAGAAGAAGTATTTAATTAAACTAGTAGTCGCCGAATGGTCAAAATTCAGCCATAATTCCTTTAAATTAATTTTTCAATTTTCTTTTAATTTTATTTATGTATTTTATTGAACTAGTTGTATTTCACTAATAACTAATAAGTACAAATATCTATTAGACATTGTCATCATAATTATGATTGTTTGACATTCAGTTCGATCAGAGATTTTAAAAGTGTATAAGCGCGTGTGTATTTGTGTGTGTAGCGGTTGAATGGTATGGTGCGTAATGCCTTTTTTAATGAATATAATGTATTTCTAATCCATTATTATATGAAATTTTAATTTTATGCACTTCTCCTCATTATATACTTCAACTGTGCCAAATTTCATACTTATCCATTCACGTAATTTTCGTAAAAGGAGTACAAAGATTTTGCTTCACGTATTAATATATAGATAATTTTATTTGAAAATCGATACACATTTAGATATTCTGTAAGAAAACATACCTCACTGTTATAATAATTTCTGATGTTTACGCGAGTATTAGAGTACACATTGTAAATAAAACTACTTTACGGAATTTGTCGCGTTTGTGTTTGATTGCGGACTTGAACTTCAGTCTGCCCGTGACCATGAACGCTTTTTTTTTGTGTCTTTTAGGGGTGGGCCATGGCCAGCGCACTCGCCGCCCGGCTCCGTCCGGGGCGACGGAGGGGTGGCGCGCGGCCCCATAAACCCACCCGTAGCCACGTCGCCTTCGTCGTTGGGCCGATCACCGGTGCAGAGTAACTGGCCTTCAGTGGTCAGCCCGACGGAATACCCGGGTCGCTGGGTACCATCTCCTCTCAACGTTCCCCTCGGGGACGTCGGTCGCCGTCGCACGTTCATCCCCTCTGCGGGTGACGGACTCAAAATTTCAAATTATTTCCTTTTCTGTATCGGATAGATAATTATAAATGTCTGTAATAACGATGACTTGTTGGACGTGAGACACCTTAGTCAGCCCGTGACCATGAACGATGCAAAGTGTTAGAAACGTCGGGCAATCAAAAATCAAATACAAACGCGATAAAATTATTGTTGGTAATCAACGTACATAGACAAGCAATCCAGTTAGATTAATCCAATTTCGAGAAAGAGGTCAGCTGACGAATCCAACTCGTTTAGGAAGAAATTGTTAAACTTAATAGCACCTTTACTACTATTTCTCATCGTCTGGAAGTACCTACAAATTTATGATCTGTGTGTATTAGCAATGATGACATGCGATATCTAAATTTAGGCAGGTTTAATATGCTCAAGTGTCAATGGTCTCATGGGATGACGGGTTTTGGAGTAGGTAGTGACCATGAATCGGACGGCAAAATGTAATGCGGCTCACTACGATTGATGACTTAATAAAAGCTTTGCTGAACTGCGTTATGATTTTATGTTTTCAACTTACCGAATAAATACGAAACACTTACCCATTTTATTTTGAACTAGCAACCCGCCCTCGCTTCGCTTCGGTTATAGGTTATAGTCGTTTTACCCGCGTAGTTCCCGTTCCCGTGGGAATACCGGGATAAAATATAGCCTAGTTTACGCCCTGATATTATAGCTTTCCATTGGTGAAAGAATTTTTGAAATCGGTCCAGCCGTTTTGAAGATTACCCGGAACAAACAGACAGACAGACAGACAAAAATTTTTTAATTGCTATTTTAGGCATAGGTGTCGTGCAAATAACCGTGTGAGCATGAAAAAAGCCTATTATTTTGACATTACAAACAGACACTCCAATTTTATTTATTGGTATAGATTATGATTAACGTGACCACACATCTCCCTATTGATGAGACTGTCCCATTTTCAGGCTGTCTGTCCCATTATTCTCAGCCAAAATAACAACGTCTTGTTTTTGAAAATAGACTTAACGTTTTTTTGTTATACTTATCTCTTAACCTATCACATGAGAATTACTTAGCAATGGCTAAGATACGGACTTGTTGGGCGCATTTACGGATATTTCTATTAAGACTAATATCAGTCTTCAATCGAATAATGTGATAAACTTCAGTTCTACTTAAAAATTTAACTCTGCACCGGTGGTCGACCCAACGACGAAGGCGACCTGCTATACGGGTGGGTTACGGGTGTGCGTGCTTACGCCCCTCTGTCGCCCGGACGGAGAGCGAGGAGTGCACCAACCGTAACCCACCACCCAAAAAAAAACACAAACATCTACACTATACCACGGTAATATAATCTACCAGTAATCCAACTTCATACAAACGGACGAAACGCGAGCTATACCTACGCGCCTCGATCTCGGCATGCGCTCGGCATGTAGACAGTCGCGACTGTGCTGCAGTGACGAACGAACGGTGTGTTGTTTTTTTAACAATAACTGCGCAAATTTTTCACTAAAATACATAATTATACACATATTTAATATGACAAGTAGGGTATATTGTGCTGTTTTTGGTTGCATGAATTCGTCAATAACGAATCCAGAGATAACTTTTTTTAGATTACCTGGAAACTCTGAAAGGTAAGATTATAAAATAATTTTACTTACTAGTAGGTAGGTACATAATGTGTGTTGTTTTAATTTCCTTTTATCTCCCGAAAAAAAGTTGTCTGGATTAATAAATAAAGTGAATAAAGTGATTGACACGAGTGAAATAGGTAGTTATAGGCGGTACATGAATCATGTTACGGTACGCATGTGTTAAAACTCATAATGTGTTTTGTTTAGTTAGTTTATATAATTCAAAGTAAAGATGTGGTATTTTATTATTAATAATATATGTTTATTGTATTATGTGTATGAATAGTACTAGAAAAAAATAATTTGACCGTCTGTCTGTCACTAGATAATTTAAATTTATAGACCGATTTGTTACTTAAACATAAACATGTTTTTTTTTTAATTAAAACTACCAATCAAAAATCAACACGCATTCTTATTGAATACTTCCTATTCAATTCACAAAGTATTTTATTTGTTTATATAAGAAAAGTATATACAAAACTGTGCGGGACGGGCCTCCAGACAAATGTGTTGTAGTCGGCTGACGTCCCGGTTGGTCGCTGGTTCGGTGGTTTATGTGGACTGTATGTGTGGACTGTATCTTCGGGTTCGGTTCCCTACTGGCGGGTTTCAGTGAAGAAATAAAACGATCGATTTTGAAGTAACTTGCACATCGGACGAATATTACATCGTTGCTGCCTAGCCCCTGAATGTTAATGCTTGAAGTTCGCTATTTCTTCATACTATTTCTTCATACTGTGGTTTCAAGCTTCCATCGCGCGCCGCTAGGTGTCTTCGGTAGTCTATGCTACGATGTGTTTTTTTTTTTTTTTTTTTGTGTGTGTACAGCTGTTGGCCGCAGATGGCCTTGACAGCTTGACGCGGACTATGGGTGAGCGCTGAGGGCTCTCAACCCGGAGAAGAGTATGCTAAGCGACATCGCCCAAGGGCTCCCCCTGTGGGGAACGGACCTCGGCTTGGGGCGGCTTTTGCGCGGCGCGGTTTCGCACCTCGACGGCGAGGGCGGAACCGCGGATATTTATTTGTTAAGGCCTCGCGGGCCGTGTAGGCTCTTTGTTGAGCGAGTGTGATATTGTCGTCCTCTTCGTCGAGGACGTGACGAGGACGTCGGATGGAGTAGATTTTGGAGGGTCTATAGGAAGCCGCCCCAACCACTAGTTGGTTGGGGTGTGTCATGGCAGAGTCAAAGTAGCTCTGAGAGCACCGTTTCATAAACTGCTTGATGGTCGGCAGTTCGAGGTCGATGTAGAGATCGACGTTTCGTATGAACCACGGTGCTCCCGTAGCTCGGTGCATGAAACGATTTTGTAGTGTCTGTAGCCTGTGGATCCTGTGTGGCTTAACATGCGCGAACACCACGCTGGCATAGGTCATGATAGGCCGTATGCAGGTGGTGTATAGTCGGATTTTGCTACTCAGGGGCATACGCGACCTAGAGTTGAGTAGACAGTGGAGACGGCCCATCACAAAGGCTGCCCGTGCGCGGACTTGCTTTATGTGAGGGGCGAAGCTGAGTCGATCGTCAAGGGTCACACCCAGGTATTTGGCCTGCCTGGTCCAAGTGACCGGCTTGTTGAAAATTTTAAGGGGAGGAATGCTATCGATAGAGTAGGAACGGGCAGTTCGTCTAGTGAACATGACCGCCTGACTCTTCTCGGGGTTGATTTCTAATCTCCATTTCCTAAACCAATTGGCTAGGGCGGTAACCGCTGTTTGGAGAGTCTTGGCTACTGTTGTCGGGCATCTACCAGCACAAAAGAGTGCGGTGTCATCAGCGTAAAGCGCTTTATGTACCCGGTTGAATTTGGGCATATCGCTAGTGTATAGCGTGAAGAGAAATGGGGAGAGGACCGACCCCTGAGGGACGCCGGCCTTGATAGGGTGGGAGGTCGACAACGTCCCTTCCACCCTGTAGCGAAAGCTGCGATGACTTAAGTAGTCATGTATAATGAGAATTAAGTAGTGAGGGATCTTGAGGAGATAGAGTTTGTAGATTAGGCCTTCATGCCAAATCTTGTCGAATGCTTTCGCTACGTCTAGGAATAATACACCCGTATATCTGTTCATGATGAACTGACTACTTGTGTATTCTACCAAGCGGTGAACTTGTTGTACGCAGCTGTGTTTGGTTCGGAAACCAAACTGTGCGTCGGGAACGAGGTTGTTAGCCTCGGCGAATGTGCGTAGTCTACTGAGAACTATTCGTTCGTAGATCTTACCTAGACCTTTTAGTAGACTAATCGGGCGGTAACTACTGGGTTCGGTACGGCGCTTGCCGGGTTTGTGGATTCCTATTACCACGGCCTCTTTCCATTGCGCGGGAAAGATGTTATTATTTAGTGCTGCATTGAAGATGCAGCACAACAGGACTATTAAGTGGGCGGGGAATAATTTAATGACTTTATTTGAGATTCCGTCCGAACCTGGGGCTTTTCTGGTTTTAAGACCCCTGACTAACGATTCGACCTCATCGGTGGTTACTACTGGGATAGGCTGATCGGGGTTGTCGTTTCGTAACGAGCGCGAGAGAGTGGTACGACGTTCCACTTCGTCGGCGATGAAGCGGTGATTCGCGGCGTCGGGGTGTAGTGTACTCGGCGTACACTGAAGCTCCAAGCAGTCGGCCAGGCATTCTGACTTTTCATCGTCCATAAACGCCGGTGGCTGGTTGGGTCTGGTGAGAGGAGGGAGAGTGGACACGATGTCTTTTTTGAGTGAGCGGGAAAGCTGCCAAAAGGCTGTGTGAGAGGGCTCTAGCTCCTCGAGCATGGCGTCCCATTTGCTCTGTCTCAATTCATTAATAGCTTGTTTAACCTCCCTCTGGAGTGACCGTAGGCGGGTACGGTTGTCCTCCGTGGGGTAGCGGTCATAAGCGCGTGTCGCGGCGTTTTTACGTCTTAACAAGTCACGGACGTCGTCTGGCAGGCGCCATTTACGATCGCTCGTATCTGGTACCGGCCGCGAGCAGTCGTCCATTATCGACTGCACGTGACTTGTAAGCGACTCGATCGCCTGAGAGGTATGTTCCTTAGACGTAATGTCATTGGGAATTTGATCAAGGTGGACCGACGAGGTTGACTTGAGATTTTTCTCTAGCCGTGCCCAGTCAGTCGCTATCTTGGTCCTTTCGTTGTTGTGGCCTGAGGGGCCGGGTGTGCGGGAGGCTAATTCCAGAGTCACCGGGCGGTGATCTGAGTCTAACTCGTGTTGAACTTCTATTGAACATAAACGAAGGTTTATGTTTTTGAGAAGAAAGATATCGAGTATGTCCGGCCTGTGCGAAACGTTAAAGGGGAAGTGTGTCGGCTCTATGGGCGCTATGACATCAAATCCCAGTCTGTCAGCGAATAGCTCTAAAGTCTTGCCCCTCGTATTGGAACTTTGACAGCTCCAAGAGGTGTTCTTGGCGTTAAGGTCACCGCCAATGATGACGGCGCCTCCCAATTCTAGCAAGGCTTTTAGATCTTTTTCAACCAACTGTTTCGAATGTTCTCTATTGGGAGAGAGATATGCGGATACAAGGGTGATAGGCTGATGGCCTGAGAGGGCTAGTCTGCAAATTGAAGCTTCAATGTACATCAGAGGGGGCGGATCCACAGGTGTGCAATGCAGCGACCTTTTGTAGTAAATGAGCGTTCCACCCATTGGTGAGGTTGTCCTATCATTGCGAACTATATTATAGTTCGCGATTCTAGGGTCCCTGTTGAATGGTTTTAAGAACGTTTCTTGTACTAACAAGATGTCGAGCTGGTGTTCCCGAAGGAATGTGCCTACTTCATCCCTCTGTTGGGTAAGGCTATTTGCGTTGAATGTCCCTACTTTGAGGTGTCTGGGTTTAACTCTGCCGGGAGTGTACCTATCCATTTTAGTTGAATTTGAGTGAGCCTAGACGCTCTAACGTGGGGGCGAATTTGATCGCTATATTAAGGAGGGCGAGGTTGTTTCCCTCGTTCTTTCTAAGATCGGCTGCAATTTCGCGGCTTTCCGCGAAATTGATTTGAGCCGCGAAGTTGGCCACCAGGGCTAGATCTGGATCTAGTCCTTGGGGGGCTTTTGGGGGCGCGCTTTTAGCGACGACGATGGGAATGGGGGCGCCCTGAGGGGGCTTGGGATTACCACCGGTGGGCTGGTTTGGCCCGATTATTGGTGGTTTAGGCTGAGATGGTGCGGGTGGGGCAGCGGGCTGCCTGTTGGGCAAGGTTGGGAAAGCCTCCTTGCTGGTTAGCAGGGGGCGAGCCCACGCATTGTGGGTTGGTAAGGGGGCTGGGACGAAGGTCTTGTTATAGTACAAGGCCTTGCCGTTTGTGTTGGGTTGGCGGACTAGCCTCCTCGGCGCTCTTGGGCAGCCGCGGTAGTTGGCCGGGTGTCCGTATTCTCCACAGAGAACACACGCAGGTGGCTCTTTGCAGAGGGAGATGTCCTTTGGCCTTTCACACTCGGTGGTGTGATGGTCACCTAGGCACTTGACGCACCTAGGACGGGCGAAACAGTTCTTGGACGAGTGTCCATACATTTGGCACTTGTGACACTGTGCCAGATTACCATTTTTGTGTGGGGGCTCTACCGAGACCCCAGAGAGGCCACAGATGGTCTTAATTTTGTAGATTTCTTTACCCTCTGCGTTATTCGTAAGGCAGACGAGTATCATGTTAAGGGGGTAACGACCCTTTCCCCGGATCATCCGGTGTACTTCTACAACCGGCAGATCCTGGGTTTTGAGAGAATCTAAGATCTCTTTAGTGTCGATTTCTCTCGGGACATTGCGTATAACTGCACGCAGAAGTTTGGCTTCGGGGAGGGTGTATGTATGGTAGGGAATCTGTTGATTCCCTAGCATGCTTGACACGGTGCGGTGGTCGGCTGACGAGTGAAGGTCCACTCGTATGCCTTGGGGCGTGGATTTAGCCGATTTGTAATTTATGCGATTGGTGTTTAGCCAAGCGGAGATGGTTAGCCACTTCTCCTTGTCCCTGATATATAGGGGCGGCGGAGCCAGTGGTTTTTTGACCGTCTGCGGAGCGACGGTGTTGCTGTCCGTGGAAGATGGGACAGAGGTAGGGGTGGCCTGCGAGACGACTGGGGGGGACCGAGGCGGCCATGGCAGTCGTTGCAGACGGGGCTGCAGCGGGTGTTTTTGCCGAGTCAGTCGGCTTAATTTTTGGGGCCTTAGAGGGAGCCTCTTTGTTGACCTTTACCTTTTTGCTCCGCTTGCGGGAGCGGACTACAGTAAATGAGCCCTCATTGGGCGAATCTTCCGACTCGGAGGAGGAGGACGATGAGGCTGAGGAGGACGGGGGTGATTCCGTTTCCATCGCCGTGCTGATGGTCGGTAATTCCGGCTCAAGCGGCAGGGCGGTAGTAGGAGCGCGTTGAGGCTGGGGTGGTAAGATTGTTATTGCTCCAAAATGTTGGGCAATATAAGCTTGAATCTCTGGGTTTGCCAGAAGGGCGTCGCCATCGTGGGCTGGTGGAAAAAACGTTCGCGGGAAAAGTGGTCCCAACTGCACGAGTCGACTTTTTCAAGACGTCGAGTGCAGATTTCTGCCGTTGGTAGATAATAAGTCAAACCATTTTGGCCCCCTCAGGGCAGAAAACCATATTGTTTGGTCCCCGGCGGAAACCTCACGGTGTTAACGAAGCCGGGTGAGGCAAGGCCCCGATTTGCCTGCTGAGCCCCTTCAGGGCAGAGCTAACAATCGGAAGGGGTTAGAGCATCCGGCCTTGGGGGATCTCCTAGTCGGACCTAATCTACGGCTTTTCATCATTTTTCTGCAAAGGCCTAACGGCCCGAGCAGCTAGGAACCTATCGCACATTAAGATTGGCGAAGGAGTACAAGCTTAGGGCACATTAGTTAAGTACACATCCTCCCGACCTGCACCCGGTTGGGAGGGACACACACTACACACAACCCAGGGTTTACCCCACCCAGGGCGATAGGACACATTCCTGCGAACGTTTTTCCCGCCAGCCTACGATGGCGGAAAAAACTATCACCATCGACGCCCTTCTGGCGATCTCCGAAATAAAAGCCTACATCGCTCAACATTTTGGAGCGATAACTATTCTCCCACCGCAACCCCTACGCGCTCACTCCACCGTCCTGCCGCTCAAACCGGAATTACCGGCCACCGGCACGGCGATGGATACGGAATCGGTCCCCTCCTCAGCCTCAGCTTCATCTTCCTCCGAGTCGGAAGATTCGCCCAATGAGGGCTCCTTCATCGAAGTTCGCTCCCGTAAGCGTACTAAGAAGGCAAAAGCCAACAAAGAGGCCCCCTCTAAGGCCCCTAAAATAAAGCCAACCGAATCGGCCATAACTCCAGCCACAATCCCGTCTGAAACGACCGCTACGACCGCCTCGGCCCTCCCTGTCGTCTCGCAGACAGCCCCAATCTCTGACCCATCCACTACGGACAGCAACACCGTCGCCCCACAGACGGTCAAAAAACCACTGGCTCCGCCGCCCCTACACATTAGGGATAAAGAGAAGTGGCTAGCCATCTCCGCGTGGCTAAACACCAACAGGATTTCGTACAAATCTGCGAAATCCACCCCCAAGGCATACGAGTGGACCTTCACTCGTCAGCTGACCACCGCTCCGTGTCAAGCATGCTAGGGAATCAACAGATTCCCTACCATACATACACCCTCCCCGAAGCCAAACTTCTGCGTGCAGTAATACGCAATGTCCCGAGGGAAATTGACATCAAAGAGATCTTAGAATCTCTTAAAGCCCAGGATCTGCCGGTTGTAGAAGTACATCGGATGATCCGAGGCAAGGGTCGTTACCCTCTCAATATGATATTGGTCTGCCTAGCAAATACCCCTGAGGGTAAAGGCATTTTCAAAATCAAGGCCATATGTGGTCTATCCGGGGTCTCAGTAGAGCCCCCACACAAAAATGGCAACTTGGCACAGTGCCACAAGTGCCAAATGTATGGACACTCGTCCAAGAACTGCTTTGCCCGTCCTAGGTGTGTCAAGTGCCTAGGTGACCATCACACCTCTCAGTGTGAACGGCCAAAAGACATCTCCCTCTGCAAAGAGCCACCAGCGTGTGTTCTCTGTGGAGAATACGGCCATCCGGCTAACTATCGCGGCTGCCCAAGAGCGCCGAGAAGAATAGTCCGCCAACCCAACTCAAATGGCAAGGCCTTGTATTATAACAAGACCTTCGTCCCAGCCCCCTTACCAACCCACAATGCGTGGGCTCGCCCCCTGCTAACCAGCAAGGAGGTTTTCCCAACCCTGCCCAACAGGCAGCCCGCTGCCCCACCCGCACCATCTCAGCCCAAACCACCAACGATCGGGGCAAACCAGCCCACCGGTGGTAATCCCAAGCCCCTTCAGGGCGCCCCCCTTCCCATCGTCGTCGCTAAAAGCGCGCCCCCAAAAGCCCCCCAAGGACTAGATCCAGATCTAGCCCTGGTGGCCAACTTCGCGGCTCAAATCAATTTCGCGGAAATCCGCGAAATTGCAGCCGATCTAAGAAAGAACGAGGGAAACAACCTCGCCCTCCTTAATATAGCGATCAAATTCGCCCCCACGTTAGAGCGTCTAGGCTCACTCAAATTCAACTAAAATGGATAGGTACACTCCCGGCAGAGTTAAACCCAGACACCTCAAAGTAGGGACATTCAACGCAAATAGCCTTACCCAACAGAAGGATGAAGTAGGCACATTCCTTCGGGAACACCAGCTCGACATCTTGTTAGTACAAGAAACGTTCTTAAAACCATTCAACAGGGACCCTAGAATCGCGAACTATAATATAGTTCGCAATGATAGGACAACCTCACCAATGGGTGGAACGCTCATTTACTACAAAAGGTCGCTGCATTGCACACCTGTGGATCCGCCCCCTCTGATGTACATTGAAGCTTCAATTTGCAGACTAGCCCTCTCAGGCCATCAGCCTATCACCCTTGTATCCGCATATCTCTCTCCCAATAGAGAACATTCGAAACAGTTGGTTGAAAAAGATCTAAAAGCCTTGCTAGAATTGGGAGGCGCCGTCATCATTGGCGGTGACCTTAACGCCAAGAACACCTCTTGGAGCTGTCAAAGTTCCAATACGAGGGGCAAGACTTTAGAGCTATTCGCTGACAGACTGGGATTTGATGTCATAGCGCCCATAGAGCCGACACACTTCCCCTTTAACGTTTCGCACAGGCCGGACATACTCGATATCTTTCTTCTCAAAAACATAAACCTTCGTTTATGTTCAATAGAAGTTCAACACGAGTTAGACTCAGATCACCGCCCGGTGACTCTGGAATTAGCCTCCCGCACACCCGGCCCCTCAGGCCACAACAACGAAAGGACCAAGATAGCGACTGACTGGGCACGGCTAGAGAAAAATCTCAAGTCAACCTCGTCGGTCCATCTTGATCAAATTCCCAATGACATTACGTCTAAGGAACATACCTCTCAGGCGATCGAGTCGCTTACAAGTCACGTGCAGTCGATAATGGACGACTGCTCGCGGCCGGTACCAGATACGAGCGATCGTAAATGGCGCCTGCCAGACGACGTCCGTGACTTGTTAAGACGTAAAAACGCCGCGACACGCGCTTATGACCGCTACCCCACGGAGGACAACCGTACCCGCCTACGGTCACTCCAGAGGGAGGTTAAACAAGCTATTAATGAATTGAGACAGAGCAAATGGGACGCCATGCTCGAGGAGCTAGAGCCCTCTCACACAGCCTTTTGGCAGCTTTCCCGCTCACTCAAAAAAGACATCGTGTCCACTCTCCCTCCTCTCACCAGACCCAACCAGCCACCGGCGTTTATGGACGACGAAAAGTCAGAATGCCTGGCCGACTGCTTGGAGCTTCAGTGTACGCCGAGTACACTACACCCCGACGCCGCGAATCACCGCTTCATCGCCGACGAAGTGGAACGTCGTACCACTCTCTCGCGCTCGTTACGAAACGACAACCCCGATCAGCCTATCCCAGTAGTAACCACCGATGAGGTCGAATTGTTAGTCAGGGGTCTTAAAACCAGAAAAGCCCCAGGTTCGGACGGAATCTCAAATAAAGTCATTAAATTATTCCCCGCCCACTTGATAGTCCTGTTGTGCTGCATCTTCAATGCAGCACTAAATAATAACATCTTTCCCGCGCAATGGAAAGAGGCCGTGGTAATAGGAATCCACAAACCCGGCAAGCGCCGTACCGAACCCAGTAGTTACCGCCCGATTAGTCTACTAAAAGGTCTAGGTAAGATCCACGAACGAATAGTTCTCAGTAGACTACGCACATTCGCCGAGGCTAACAACCTCGTTCCCGACGCACAGTTTGGTTTCCGAGCTAAACACAGCTGCGTACAACAAGTTCACCGCTTGGTAGAATACACAAGTAGTCAGTTCATCATGAACAGATATACGGGTGTATTATTCCTAGACGTAGCGAAAGCATTCGACAAGGTTTGGCATGAAGGCCTAATCTACAAACTCTATCTCCTCAAGATCCCTCACTACTTAATTCTCATTATACATGACTACTTAAGTCATCGCAGCTTTCGCTACAGGGTGGAAGGGACGTTGTCGACCTCCCACCCTATCAAGGCCGGCGTCCCTCAGGGGTCGGTCCTCTCCCCATTTCTCTTCACGCTATACACTAGCGATATGCCTAAATTCAACCGGGTACATAAAGCGCTTTACGCTGATGACACCGCACTCTTTTGTGCTGGTAGATCCCCGATAACAGTAGCCAAGACTCTCCAAACAGCGGTTACCGCCCTAGCCAATTGGTTTAGGAAATGGAGATTAGAAATCAACCCCGAGAAGAATCAGGCGGTCATGTTCACTAGACGAACTGCCCGTTCCTACTCTATCGACAGCATTCCCTCCCTTAAAATTTTCAACAAGCCGGTCACTTGGACCAGGCAGGCCAAATACTTGGGTGTGACCCTTGACGATCGACTCAGCTTCGCCCCTCACATAAAGCAAGTCCGCGCACGGGCAGCCTTTGTGATGGGCCGTCTCCATTGTCTACTCAACTCTAGGTCGCGTATGCCCCTGAGTAGCAAAATCCGACTATACACCACCTGCATACGGCCTATCATGACCTATGCCAGCGTGGTGTTCGCGCATGTTAAGCCACACAGGATCCACAGGCTACAGACACTTCAAAATCGTTTCATGCGCCGAGCTACGGGAGCACCGTGGTTCATACAAAACGTCGATCTCCACATCAACCTCGAACTGCCGACCATCAAGCAGTTTATGAAACGGTGCTCTCAGAGCTACTTTGACTCTGCCATGACACACCCCAACCAACTAGTGGTTGGGGCGGCTTCCTATAGACCCTCCAAAATCTCCTCCATCCGACGTCCTCGTCACGTCCTCGACGAAGAGGACGACAATATCACACTCGCTCAACAAAGAGCCTACACGGCCCGCGAGGCCTTAACAAATAAATATCCGCGGTTCCGCCCTCGCCGTCGAGGTGCGAAACCGCGCCGCGCAAAAGTCACTACTAAAAACGTGGGCACGCCCACTTTGCCTCCAGCGACGCCCCAAGCCGAGGTCCGTTCCCCACACGGGGAGCCCTTGGGCGATGTCGCTTAGCATACTTTTCTCCGGGTTGAGAGCCCTCAGCGCTCACCCATAGTCCGCGTCAAGTTGTCAAGGCCATCTGCGGCCAACAGCTGTACACACACAAACACAAAAAATACAGTTCCTTTTTTTAAGCACTATCACGGTATTTTACACTTATTGCGAACATTTCTCCCGCCGTGTCGCGTCGCGCTCGCACATCGCGGCTACGCGACATGAAGACCGGTGAGCACGACGAGTTATCTGGGCAGTGGTATTAGCTTCTTGGCGGGACGTTTGAGTATGCCCGCCGACGTCTTGACTTCTGCAGTTCTTACTTGTCTGTCGGCACCCGGGTATACTGCGGTGATGCGCCCTCGCGGCCATGTGTTGCGAGGCAGGTTGCCGTCGGCGATGAGCACGAGGTCCCCGACCTCGAACTTCTGCGCGGTACCGTGAGGCTCCCGCCGGTATTGCAGCTCGGAAAGGTATTCTCTGACCCAGCGACGCTAGAAGAGGTCAGCCAGGATCTGCGTGCGCCGCCAGTGCTTCTTACTATTTATATCGCCTTCGCTGAAACTGCCGAGCTCTGGGAGTCTCGCTGAGCCACCGAAAATTATGTGATTCGGTGTGATGGCTTCTTCGTCCTCGATGTCCACGGAGACGTGTGTGAGGGGTCGACTGTTGACTGTATACTCGGCCTCACACAGTAGCGTTGCTAATACTTCTTCTTGCGGGTGGCGTTCGTGCAGGACCGTATTGAGTGTGGTCTTTACACACCTGACCAGACGTGCCCACGCGCCCCCCATAAAGGGTGCCGCGGGGGTGATGAATCGCCATACGATGCCACGTCGACTTGCTTCTTCTTTGACGGCCTCTCTCATTTCTCTGTCGGCGCCATGCATGTTGGTACCGTTTTCGGAGTAGATCTCAGCCGGGCAGCCACGTCGCGCCGCGAACCGTCGTAACGCCATAATCGTCGAGTCGGCGCTGAGGTTGGCTGCTATCTCGAGATGTATCGCTCGTGACGTCAGACACGTGAATAGCGCCACGTATCTCTTCTGATGCTGTCTTCCCACGGTGACGGACATGGGGCTGAAGTAATCAAGGCCGGTGTAGGTGAAGGCCCTTTGATGATATGCTAGACGTGCTTTCGGGAGGTCACCTGTCGCCGGCTCTGGAGGTCGCGTCTTTTTGATGCGGCATTGTACGCATTGACGTATTGTTTTCTTAGCGCTCGGTCGTAGACGAAGAATCCAATATCGTTGGCGTACTTCATTTATCACTGTTTCTGTTCCACTGTGATGTAGTTTTCTATGTGTCCAATCTATGTGTAGCTGTGTTATTCTGTGGTCGCCATCTAGTATTGGCGGCCTCTTTGTTTTCATTATTGCCGCATCTATGACTGTTGTACGGCTGCGCAGAGTGATAATTCCTTCTGTATACTCTGTGGATAGCGGATGTAGGCGGCTGTTTCTGGCGACCCCTCGCCCGCACCGGAGCTCCCTCAGTTCGGCGCCGAAAGAGTCTTCTCGTACCGCCTTCAGCGTCGCGGGCGTGCTCTGCAGGCAGAAACACGAAGTGTCGGGAGTCCGGTGCGGGGCGAGATCCCGCACTTCCCGACGTGTTCTTCTTTTTTATCTTCGTGCTACGCCAATCTGGGTCCACCAGCAGTTTCTTTTCTGTTCTTTTGTGTAAAACTTGTTCCTTCGGTTTTCTACACAAAGCTATAAACGGTAATACTGTTGCTGTAGCGCGCAGATGTCGTCCCCCTTTTGAAAATCTATTGGGGTTTGGGATCGATTCTACTGTTCTCTGTTTTCTGTGCGCTTCTTCTATGGTATGTGTCCTTTCTTCCCCTGTAGTTTTTATTAGCACGGGTCTCTCGTCGGGCCATTGTAATGGGACTTGAGTGAAGGGACGATCACGCTTCTTTTCTGTCGACATAAGTCTCTTGATTGCGTTTTCATAACTGTCTGGCATTTCTATTTTTTCTGTCTTCCAGAGAAGCGCGGTTTCTATATGGTTGTCTTCTAACTGACGGGTACTCTTCTCGAGTATATCTTCAGCTATCTTCTCTGGATCTGTCTTCGGACGACGTGGGTTGACGATGAGCGACTCTAATGCAAAGTATTGTTTCAGCTGTCTATCTATGGTATCTTCCGCCGATATCTGACCAACGAAATGTATCCTGTGAGCGGTTGTTCTTGTGTGCGCGCCGTGTAATACCCATCCCAATTGTGTAAGGGACGCCACCGGCTGATGTTGCGGTCCTCTTCTTATGGCGCTTGCGACGAGAAGGTGCCAATTATCTTGACCTATGAGTACCTTCGGTAGACCAGTGTGGTACACAAGTTGATTTTTGATGTCTTCGAGATGTCTGCAATTGGCGATGTCTTCTTCAGTGATTCGTTGCGGTGTCAGACGGAGGTGTGATACTGTGCGCGCGCGTAGTGGTGTCTCCTTTCCCGTCGTAGTCTTGAGAGTGACTTCGATACGTCTTGAGGCGGGCATCTCTATTGCTTTGTCTCCGATGGTGCGAATGGTGAAGGGGTCCACCTTTCCCTCTGAGCCCACAGCCTGGACGATTTCTTCATCTATGAGGGAAACTGTTGAGCCATCGTCGAGTAGTGCGAATGCGGCTATCTCTCCCGCCGGTCCGACGAGTTGCACGGGAATTATTTTCAGGAAGGCTTGACGGTCGCTATACAGACTCGAGTTCGTGACTGTTTCTTGTTTCTCCATCTTCGAGTCATCGGTCTTCGGTCGTTGGTAGTGAAGAAGTTGATAGTGGTAAGCGGTACAGCCCTCTATTTCGCACCTCTTTGGTTTGCATTTGTGTTGCTGGTGGCGTGCGCGGAGGCAGCGAAAGCACAACCCATATTTCTTAGCTATCTCCCATCTTCTGTCTGAATCACCCCGATGAAAGGTGTCGCAGTCTGCCGGGTAGTGTCCATCTTGTCCGCAGATCTTGCACTTCGAATGTGAGATAGGGTTCGAGTTCCATGTTCGCTTTTCTATGATGTTGTGTGTTTGCTGAACCACGCGACGGTTGTGTGACGGTTCTCTTGTGCCTTCAGCGGGTGCGAACTGTTACAGTTTCCTGATGTTCCCTAAAATGCTAACTCTTCCTACATATCCATCAGCACTTTCGCCTTCCTATCTAGATAGCTTAGCCCTCTCCTCAGTCCGGTTTCAATCTTCGTCGAGCACGGTTGCCTCTACTATTTGTATTCACTACCTCTAAGTTTTATTTCAATACAAGTTCGTGTGAAATTAAATAAGTTTATTTTTTTAAAAACATCCTTAAGGATACCCGTATAACATTGGTGGCAGCGTAAAAGGGATCGTAACTGTGATCCTTGGCATCCGACAGTTCATAACAGTACTCTATTAACGTCCTTAATAAGTGACATCCGTTCGAGTTACATTCGAATCGTGAAACAAGTGGTACCGTGCTGCGAATCCTACGCAAATTTCGTGTCACACCGGGCTCACTTCTATATCCTGCTACATCCAAGGGGCCACAGGGGCCTTGCTACTACTACCACTATGATATTCCTGTTAAGTATCCTGTGCAGTACATCCATGTAAGTGTATCTTCGTTTACTTATACTAAACTCAGTGATTCAGTGATAAATTATTCGCGAAGAGCAACCCTAAATAGTGTGTTTGTGTATATTAAAATATAAAAGTGTTTCGTAAATATAAACTTAAGTTATACATAATTTAATCTTAGTATTAGCCCAGACGTAACGTAATTGTTAGTTTTATAAGTGATAAACAGAGTAGCGTCGTCCGACTCGTTGATACGATAACGCCGTAGCTTGTCCAAGTTCGTAGAACCTCTTCATATTGCATCCGCTAGACCCACCGCGAACTGCTAAACATTTAAAATGTCTCAAGATAAACCAATTCAAATTCAATCCGATACCATTGACTTAAATGTTCTGATAAAATTCATCAAACCATTCGATGGATCTAGGAACCTACTCACACCATTTATAACGAATTGTTCGAATGCATACAACCTCGCCTCAACTAATCAGAAACACATTATTTTTAAATTTATAATAAGCCAATTACAAGGTAGAGCCGAGGCTGCATGTTCCATCAAAGAATTTAGCAATTGGGATCAACTAAAAGATTTCTTGACAACACAATTCGGCGAAAGAAAATGTTACTCGCACTTATTAACTGACCTTCAAGAATGTAGACAGTATTCCAATGAGACCGTAACACAGTACTCGCTCCGAGTGGAAACATGTTTATCCCATTTGCTAACTGAGATTACACTTTCTAACTCCAAAAAAATGGAACTTGCTGGTAAGACAAGTGCAATGGAAGATATTGCGCTTAACACGTTTGTCCTTGGGTTACATCCAAGGATATCCAACAATGTTCGGGTTCGATCCCCGAAAACCTTGAACGAGGCTATTAACGCTGCTATTTCGGAAGAGAAAATATTGCAATTTGTTAATAGAAAATCTTTCTCCGCAACTGAGCCTAATTCTCTAAGACCAAGAACCTTTCCTAAACCAGATTATAAAACTCACGAGTTTAGGCCTAATTTCGGTTTTCCACATAAGCCGCGTCCCGTTGCTTATACCGAATATTGTCGTTACTGTAAAAATCCTGGTCATGTTTTAGAAAATTGCCGTAAAAGGGAATACAATAACAAACGTTTCAATTTGCCGCAAAATAGCCAAAATAGGGTTAACTTATTAGAGGAAAACGAAGAAGGTGTAGCCAACGCCGATTACGTCACAAATCAAGCTTTAAACTAAATGATGGCTCGTTTAGGTGTCGGTCGGGCCACCCTAAACTAAAATCCGGCATGACTAATCCTAGGTATCCTAATAATAATAATAGTAACGATAATTTTTATTTTCTATATCCTTCTATATCCCGGGGTAGAAAAATTTTTACCCAATAGTATTAATAAATCCACTGTATCCATGACACAGTATCCATCGGAAAATGACACTGCGACTTCCGCTACAAGTCAAGTCGTAATCCTGGAAAACATAATTATACTATATCCACACAAGAAGAATATTTACCAAATGCTTCGGTGCCCAAAGTATCCACCACTGAACCGTTGTCAGATCCCGTAATAAATTGCATACCAAATATCTCTCGCAAATATTTACCATATATAAGAGTACTTACTTCTATATCTTCAAAGCCACTTTCCTTCTTGATTGGTACAGGAGCGTCTTTTAGTCTGGTGAAGAAGTCCTGTATCGAAAGAATGCCAGAAATTACGAAAACCATTGTAAAATTCAAAGGAATTGATTCTTCCGGCACAAAATCCACTTTAGGTCATATACTTATCCAACTCGATTCAATAATTCATAATTTCCACGTAGTCGAAGGGATAGATTTACCCTATGACGGTATAATTGGCAACGACATGTTTAATAAAACGGACGGAAATATAGACTACCCTAAACAACAATTAACACTTGGTAAAATAATTTTAAATTTACATTTCAACGAACCTATTTGTGTAATCCCTGCTCGAACTGAAACAATTATAGAATGTACCGTATCAAACCCTGAACTCAGCGAGGGACTAATATTAGACCAGCATCCGATAGAAAACTTGCTCATAGCTAATTGTGTGGTTCGGGTGAAAGACAATTCAAGAATAAATATATCCGTCGTAAATACCTCTCATCACGCACTTTCCTTCGATCCCGACTTGAAATTAGAAATAGTTCCTTACGTTAGACTTGAGACAACGCAATATATTCATAACACGAATGCCGACAGTCAATGCCATAATGACGCTTACTTACGAACTAAATCAGTATTCGAACAGATCCGTATTTCTCACTTAAACCAGGAAGAAAGCTTACAACTACTTGACGTTTGTGCTGACTTTTCCGACATTTTCCACCTTCCTGGCGACCAATTAACATATACCAATACAGTTGAACACGAAATAAAAATCTCAACCTCAATTCCTATCCATGTAAAATCTTATCGTTTCCCAGAGTGTCATAAAAAGGAAGTAAATTCATAAATAGACAAAATGCTCCAACAAGGAATAATAAAACCATCAGCTTCACCTTGGTCATCACCAATTTGGGTGGTACCAAAGAAACTCGACGCTTCCGGCGAGAAGAAGTGGAGAGTCGTAATAGATTATCGTAAATTAAACGACATCACTATCGGAGACTCGTATCCTATTCCAAATATTTCAGAAATTTTGGACCAACTTGGCAATAGTAAGTATTTTAGCACCCTTGATCTCGCTTCCGGTTTTCATCAAATCAAGGTTAAACCGGAAGACACTGAAAAAACAGCCTTCTCTGTACCTCAGGGACATTACGAATTTACACGTATGCCGTTTGGTTTAAAGAATGCACCATCGACTTTCCAACGACTTATGAATAATGTCCTTACTGGTCTTCAAGGGGAAAGATGTTTTGTGTATCTAGATGATATTGTCATCTACTCCTTTGATTTACGATCTCATATTCAAAATTTAACCTCTGTCTTCCGAAAACTCCGCTCTTTTAACCTTAAACTACAACCCGACAAATGCGAATTTTTACGCAAGGAAGTATCTTACTTAGGACACACTATCACGGATCAGGGAGTTAAACCTAATCCGGAAAAGCTAAAAGCCGTGCAACACTATCCCATTCCGAAATCCGCCAAGGACATAAAATCCTTTTTAGGATTGTCTCTTACTATCGTAGATTTATACCAAACTTCTCGACCTTGGCCAAACCTTTAACAAATCTTTTGAAAAAAGACGTCCCTTTTGTTTGGGAAAACGAACATCAACTGGCATTCGATACTCTGAGACAAATGTTAATTTCAGCACCTTTATTAATTTATCCAGACTTTTCCAAACCATTTATCCTAACCACGGATGCATCCAATTATGCTATCAGTGCAATACTTTCTCAGGGTGAAATAGGCAAAGACCAGCCCATAGCTTATGCATCCCGCACTCTCAACAAAAGTGAGTGTAACTATAACACCACGGAAAAAGAACTTCTCGCGATCCTTTATGGCTGTAAGACCTTTCGCCCTTATCTCTATGGTAGACACTTCCAAATCATTACAGACCACCGTCCTCTAAAGTGGCTTTTCAACCACAAGGATCCAAGCAGCAAATTGCAAAGGTGGCGACTTAAATTAGAGGAGTACGAGTACCAAATCATATACCGAAAGGGTAAATTTAACGCCGCTGATGCTCTTTCTAGATATCCACCTGAAAATCCTCTACTTATGAATCCCCTTGCTCCTGAACCAGTCCCAGGACCTTCTCGAACTAACCATGACAATCCTTCGCTCCCTGATAATGAAGACTCTTACGACCACGATGACCTTCTAAACCCAGACATTATTCCACCTCTTACTCCTAACCAAAGAGACTTGATTGAAATGCCTGACGATTTAAGGGACTTAAATCTTGATGAGCTTGACACAGGACAACCTACAACTAATAATTCTAATGACGACTCACCTTTACGCCATGATGATCCTCCTCTGTGTCTCGATTCACCTTATAATCCTGCTAGTGCTATTGAGGATTCACCTTCAATATCTCAAACTTATACCGAATTTCTTAAAATAATTGCCAATAAAAATTACACCTTCGATAGTAAAATAATGGAACATAATGAAAGTCTATTGAAATCCCCTTATAAACATATTGTCATACCTACCTCCGTGGATATGGATGAATCATTTCCATACGTTGAAATGACCATATCAAATTTCGCCGATAAAGACACTTTTTTGACGCTAGAAAGAACCCTAAACTCGTTCATTACAAATCAACATGAAAATAAAACATACTATTACCTATTTACAAAAATAAACCACTTTGATTCGTGCTCTTATTCCGATATCTTTGAGAGCCTTAAAATACTAAGGAATGAATTCATTATATCTTTAAATGAAAATGACAAAATAATAGCCATAACAGATTTCAAAAATCCTTTTGATAACCACTATTTTATTAAAATATACAATATGCTCCTCTATTTATTCAATAACACGGGCATAGAAGTACACATCTACCGTAATAGTATACAATACCCATCTTTGAGTGAAATCAAACAAATACTTAGAGATAATCATGACCTACCAATAGCTGGTCATGTAGGTTCTTCTAGAATGTATAACAGAATATCAGAAAGATATTACTGGAAAAATATGAGGTCAGATATTGAAAACTATGTTAAAGCATGTCAGCTGTGTCAGACGAATAAAGCCTTGCGACAAACGAATAGAGCCCCTATGCAGATTACTAGTACCGCCTCAATGGCATTTGAAAAGATATTTCTTGACATAGTAGGACCTCTTCCAGAATCCGGCCTAGCAAAATTAAAATATATTCTCACACTACAAGATGATCTCACTAAATACTCTGAAGCCTATCCTATTAGATCTACAACTGCCGAAGAAACGAGTGAATGTCTCGTACATTTTATCTCAGTATTCGGCATACCGAAAATTATTGTTACCGATCAAGGCAGTAATTTTACAGCCGAACTTTTTAAAGAAACATGTTCCTTTTTAAAGATCAAACAGATATGGTCGACTCCTTACCATCCCCAAACACAAGGTGCCTTAGAGCGTAGCCACTCCACCTTAAAGGAGTATTTGAAATCATATATAGATCATGATCCTTCAAGATGGTCTAAATTCGTTTATACTGCCATGATGGCTTACAACACCAACATCCATTCAACCACAAATTTTACTCCACATGAACTCGTTTTTGGCAGTAAACCTTATATACCAAATTCAATTTATGAACAGGATCTAAATCCTACCTATAATGAATTCGTTAGAATGTTACAACAACGACTAAAATTCTCCAGGAGCAAAGCCATAGAAAATATTCAAAAATCAAAGGAAAAGTCCAAAACCCACTATGACAACCGCACACGTTCTGTGAATTTCAAAATCGGCGATTACGTCTACTTAAAAAATCACCTTCGCTTGGGCAAAGCGTTATCTCCTATTTGGAAGGGCCGTATAAAATAATAAAATTACACGGCAATAATAATGCATCCTTATTGATAAACAGAAGACATGTAAAGTACCATTATGATCAAATGAAACTAGCTCAGAGAACATCTTAATTAATTGTTATATCATCTTCCATCGCACTTTTCTTGCAGTGTTAATGGCGAAGGTTTTCCTGATATCATAAAACCAATAGAGAGTGGGCCTGGAATCTACTTCGATCCAATCGGTTCGGTGAAAGTAATCAATGGACATCTAAGTGTTGTGGTTCCTGTAGACATATCCTTCATATCTCCTCATTTAATTAATATTAATCATGTTCTTAGTATAACGTCCAAACTGTGTAATGAAAGTACAGCTTTCGAGTTTGCCGAATGTATTAACATATTACAACCACTCGAGGTCAGACTCGCTGATATTTCTAGAGACTTTGGATCAATTTCACATCTTTTTACGCGGAAAATCAAGCGTTCTGCTTGGTTTGCAGGCGTTGGGTCTGTACTCAAACATGTGTTTGGTACAATGGATGAGGACGATGCTATTCAATACGGCAACGCTATTCAGGCTTTAGGAAAAGACCAAAATGCATTAGCCGAATACATGAAAGACAATATTCTTCTCACTACTTCCGCTATTACCACATTCAATCAAACTATAACCCAACTTATAGAAAATGAAAAATCCCTGAATAGCGCTGTTGTTTCCTTAACTGAAAATTTTAAAAATCTCACCTTTGTATCTGCTACCCTAACTATTAAAACTAGAATTATGGAAATTGTAACTATATTAGAGAACAGTTTACTTACTTTGTCTTTTAAATTAGAGGATATATCAAATGGCTTAATGTTTAGTAAAAATAATGTTCTTTATCCTGCCATTTGTTCACCTCAAGAGTTATATAATGATTTAGTTATTAATTATAGACATTTACCTAATTCTAAGGAACTTCCACTTACTCTAGATTTAAGTAATATCCATAAGCTTTTGAAAATTTCTAGTATAAGTACATATTATTTTGATAATAAAATTATATTCATAGTTAAGATACCATTGGTTCATCCTCTAGAGTTTGGTTTATATCATAGTTTGCCATTGCCAACTCTACACCAAAATAATACTTATAGTACGATTATTCCTTCCACTACTTATGTAGGCCTCTCTAGAGATAAGAATCAATATTGTCAGTTAGATAACCTAGATAACTGTAAATCTCTTAAAGCTAACTACATCTGCGACAAAGTTAATATTCTATCTAGTGTAACTCACCCTATATGTGAAACAGAAATTGTATCTAAAACAATAACATATATACCCAACCAGTGTCCGATAAAACTGTTTAAGGGTAACCTTGAAATTTGGCAAGAATTATACAATAATGAATGGATATTTGTTATTTCAAATGTTACTAAATTCACTCTCGATTGCCAAAATAACAATGTTTATGAAACCAATATAATCGGAACTGGAGTATTACGGGTCCCTCTAGGTTGTACTGGGTTCTGTAATGGATTTCAATTATTCACGAAACAAAATATTAAAATTAACGTAACTCACATTAACCTGGATTATGATATTATAAATAGTAACTTTAGTATACCAAAGTATTCAGACCATATATTGCCCGAAGTAAACATTAAACATTTCAATATTAAACGCGTATTAGATAATGATCAAGGTTTTGCTACGCTTAATAAAGAATTAAATAAATTTATTACGAAACCCAGAGAAATAGAAGTAAATCATTTTCATGTACCGATTATTGTATATTGTAATTATCTTTTACTTAGGTTATAAGATTTATTTGTGCCGCAACCGCTGCTTTTCCCCTTCAACTGAAACTAGCGTCATTTTCCACCCAGCTTCTCATCCCGAGATGGAGCTTAGTTCTCCTACCACTCTGGACACTCCTAGAATTAGAATTCAGACATAAACTTCACTCTGGGGTGTAAGTTTAGTCTTAAGCGGGGGGCTGTTACAGTTTCCTGATGTTCCCTAAAATGCTAACTCTTCCTACATATCCATCAGCACTTTCGCCTTCCTATCTAGATAGCTTAGCCCTCTCCTCAGTCCGGTTTCAATCTTCGTCGAGCACGGTTGCCTCTACTATTTGTATTCACTACCTCTAAGTTTTATTTCAATACAAGTTCGTGTGAAATTAAATAAGTTTATTTTTTTAAAAACATCCTTAAGGATACCCGTATAACAGAACGCGCTGCAGAAATGTGCGTGTTCCGTAACAAAGTCGCTGAAGCGTCTGAGGTCCGGCACCGATGCGTACTTCTCCGTATATGTTCTGTACCACTGTACACGTAGTGAGTTCGGCAGCTTTTCTGTTAGGATGCGAAGTAACTCGGCGTTAACTAAGTAGTGCTCCTTTTTGATGGCTTCGAGTGTTACTGTGCCGCTTCTTATCCTGCCGGTGAACGCGCAGATATCCCGAGGGGCTTCTCCACAGCGCGGCAGGTTCTTTAACTTTTCCGTTTCCGCCTGTGCTATAGCGTCCGGTCTTCCAAATTGAAGTTCCAATTCTTGCATGATATCATTCGGTCTTGCATTTCCTATAAGTTCTGAATTTACTGTTTCTAGTGCTCTTCCTCTGAGACTTTTTCTAAGTCTAGCTGTGTTTTCAACGTCGTTGAAGTAATTCTTCGTGGTGTCGTATATGGCACGAAACGACAACCACTCTGTATGCGCTCCGTCGAACGGCGGTAATGTCATGATGACCTTGGAAACTGCTGGGTGAGGTGACGTATGTGACATCTCCAGGGGTTTCCCGGCGAGCGCGGCGATTGTGGAAGTGAGTCCAGTGATTAACTGCGTCATTGGGTCACTTCCCTGTGGTGAAGTCTCCTTCTTCTTAGAGGTTTCTTCCATGTTTTCCTTCACGGAAACTGTCTTCTGTTCCCTGGTGGTTCCCTCCATGTGGGCTTCGGCGGCCACGTTTGTAGTGGCTTCTGTCGTAACCAGGGCTGGATTCGGCTGCGGGTCCTGGGCTTCTGCTAACCATGAGCGGACGTACTCCGCCTTCGATTGTTCGTCGATTTCATAGCCGTCGGATTCTGCTTCTTCTTCAGCCTTTTCTAGTGCTAACTGCGCTAACTGTAATTTTATTTTCAATATTTCTTCTCGAGCCTTCTGTACTTTTCTATTGGGGCGTACCGATGTAACTGACTGTACGGCACGTTGTTTGAGCGGCTCCTGTATTTCTTCTGTACTCTGGGGTGGCACCAGGCGCGTCGCAGCGGCGGTGCGTAGCGTCTGGGTTGCGTTACTGTTGTCCCGGCGGCGTCCTGTTCTGTCCTGTTCCTGTTCTGTTAAGGGCGACGCCGGTGGTGCGGGCGGCTCGGCGATTTGTTCGGCGAGCTCGGTGACTGGTGACTGCGGGCGCGGCGGTTCTTCTTCATGGAGTTCCACCATCCATGCCTTCGGGGCTCGTCCCATGGAGCGAGTGATCGTCATCTTGATAAGTTTTCTATTTGAATTTATCTTCAAGCTTCTGTAAAACACGTCAGGGGTATTCTTCTGTTACTGGCTGGCTGGCAACGATATCTTCAATGAGTTCTTCTCAAATTCTTCTGTAATTTTCTATAAATCTTCTATAGGGATTCTTCTGTAAGGATTTTTCTATAAATCTTCTATAGGGATTCTTCTATAATTTTCTATAATCTTCTATAAGGATTCTTCTATAATTTTTCTTCAGTTGAAGTTGGTAAGCCTTCTATCTTCAAAGTTGCGTTTCTTCACTCGTATCGCCAGGTCCAGGAACTTGTGTCTTCATCCGGATCGCAAGGACCAGAAAATTGTGCGGGACGGGCCTCCAGACAAATGTGTTGTAGTCGGCTGACGTCCCGGTTGGTCGCTGGTTCGGTGGTTTATGTGGACTGTATGTGTGGACTGTATCTTCGGGTTCGGTTCCCTACTGGCGGGTTTCAGTGAAGAAATAAAACGATCGATTTTGAAGTAACTTGCACATCGGACGAATATTACACCGTTGCTGCCTAGCCCCTGAATGTTAATGCTTGAAGTTCGCTATTTCTTCATACTATTTCTTCATACTGTGGTTTCAAGCTTCCATCGCGCGCCGCTAGGTGTCTTCGGTAGTCTATGCTACGATGTGTTCATTAAAACGAGGGGCTTAGGCACCTCGAGGTGTTACCGTAACGACAGCCGCGAGGCGATTACTGTAAACGGTTGTCGCATTCGTCCGATTTGTGCTATGATTTTATTGAATAATTAACTATAACGCTAAGACTATTACAGATATACTTACATACTATATACTATTCTATTTATCTAAGACACATCTATCTGTTTCAGTAGTGGCCGCGACCCTTTTTTTTTTTTTTTTTTTTTTTTTTTTTTTTTTTTTTTTTTTTTTTTTTGGGTGGGCTATGGTAAGCGCACGCGCGGTCCTGTCCGTCCGGGGCGATGAAAGGACGGCGCGCGGGCCCATAACCCACCCGTACCCACGTCACCTCGTTGTTGGGCCGACCACCGGAGCAGATGTCACTTGTCGTCAGTGGTCGGCCCGACGGAATACCCTTTCGGGTAACCTCTCGACCTGGGACGTCGGTCGCCGTCGCGCGGTTAGCCTCTCTGCGGGTGATGGACAATTCCCCGGTCCGATCACCCGCGGCCTCGGCTAGGGCGGCATTAGGCGCAGATACTCGCGCCTGCGCCGCCCGAGTCGCCGGCGGCGGAACGTGTCGCCGAATAGAAGCTCTACTCGCACACGATCCGCCGCCTCCTTCCGTGAGATAACGGCCTCACAGAAGGCGGCGACCGCGTCCCAGTTCCTGACGCTGACGAGCATCTCCCTGGCGATGGTCGGCAGCGCCAGGTCGGCACCGATAATTGCGACGAGTTCACGGCGATCCTCCTCCCATGCAGCACACTCCTCGAGCGTGTGCTGCGCCGTGTCCTCGTCGCAACTGCAGTGGTGGCAGCACGGTGTGCTCTCCCTCCTGACAATCTTGTGAAGCAACCGTGCCCCGTCAGCACCTGCACCAGTCGGAAGGAAAGCGCCCCGTGCGTCCGCTCCAACCACTCCATCAGCACCGGCTGGAGGGCCTCGACGGTCCTAACACCATACCGAGGACTCTCCAGCCGGACTGCCCAACGGGCAATGACTTCTCGGCGGGCGTCGACCCGCCAGGCGGTGATCTCTGTGATGGAGACCATGCCGCCGCGGGCGCGCTTCTCCGACACCTGCCGATAAATGTCGGCGAGCATCTCCGCCTCCAGGTCCCACGGGGGGGTTCCGGCCAGGAGGCACGCTGCCTCCGTCGCCACCGTGCGGTAACCGCGTACGGCCCTGATCGCCATGACCCTCTGTGGTCGCCACAGGAGGGCCCTAAGACGGACGGTCAGGGACCCCGCCCACACCGGTGCGCCGTACAGGGCCATCGACCGGATCACCCCCACGTACAGCTGTCGGCACGTAGCACTGGGTCCGCCCACATTCGGCATCAGCCGCGAAAGGGCGGACGCCGCGCCGACAAGCCGGGGAACTAGTCGATGGAGATGCTCCCGGAACCAAAAATGCCCGTCGAGCACCAGGCCCAAGTACTTCATGTGGGCCTGGATGCTGATGGTGACCGACTTCACGGTGATCGAAGCGCCGGCGGGAGGCCCGGCGGTACGGAGGCCATGGAACAGAAGGGCCTCCGTCTTTTCCAGGGCTACCCTCAACCCCAGCGCTTCGATCCGCCTGACAATCTCCTCGGTGCCGAGAGTTGCCAGGCGTGCCGCCTCCTCTAGCGTCCCACCCCGGGCTGTGACGAGTGTATCGTCGGCGTAGCAAATTACGCCCAGCCCGGGTGGGAGGCTTCCTCTCAACGCCCAGTCGTAGCCGATGTTCCACAGGGTCGGACCCAGAACCGACCCCTGCGGGACACCGCACGTCATGGGCGTTCGCACAACGTCCCCTACTCGGTCAACGTAGAGGACGCTGCGCCCCTCCAAGTAGTCTGCCACCAGCCGCCTGAGGTACACGGGCACCCCGTGATACCTCAGCCCCTCCCTGATGCAGCTGAATGGCAGACTGTTGAAGGCGTTGGCGATGTCCAGGGACACCGCTAACAGGACTCCTCCGCCGGTGACGGCCTCCGCTACCACGGCCTTCAGGCGCAGCAGGGCCGCGATCGTCGAACGCCCTCTCCGAAAACCAAACTGGGCGTCCGACAAATCGGGCCCGTCCCCGACGAGGTGCCGCTCGATGCGGGCAGCCAACACCCTCTCCAGCAGCTTGCCCGCATCATCGAGCAGCACGATGGGCCTGTAGGCCGAGGCCGACTCGGGAGACCGTCCCGGCTTCGGCAGGAGAACCAGCCTCCCCTCTTTCCAGCACCCAGGGAACTGTCCGGACGACAAACAAGCGTCGAACAGTCCCCTGAGGCGTGGTCCCAGGTGTTCGAGGACCAGGGCCAGCACACGGTTCGGAATACCGTCGGGCCCGGGGGCGGTGGATTTCACTCGCATACGCGCCACCGCCGCCCCCATTTCCGGCTCCGTGATGGGCGGAGCACTTTCATCGTCGGCCTCCCGGTCGCTGTCCGGCGAAGCCATGACCGGGGGCGTGTGCTCCGCCCGCCGTGGAAAGAGGTCCTCGACAACTCTGGTGAGGAGGCTAGGCTGGAGAGTCTCGGTGAGGGGGGGGCCCCGCCCGCGGAGCTTATTCAGCGCCGCGAGGTAGGGGCGACCCCAGGGGTCACGCTCGAGACTGTCCAGCATCTCCCGCCGACTAACGTCCTTGGCGGTACGGACGGCCAGCCTGAAGGCAGACCGCGCACAGCGGTAAGCCTCGTACAGCTGGCCCTCCCGCTCAGCGTCGCGGTGACGCGCTCGGCTGCGGGTGTAGGCCCTCCGGGCACGTATGCACGCGGCCCGAAGGTCCGCCAATTCTCGGGACCACCAGGGGACCGCACTCTTCGGGGGCAGGCGCCGCACACGGGGCATGGCCGCATCGCAGATCTGCGTTAACGCACAGCGGATGCGGCCAGCCTCGGCATCCACCCCGTCCGCCTGGGGCGGTGAGGACAGCCATGACTGAACGATGGCTGCCTCGGCCAACAGGTCCCGATCCAATCGACCCACAGCCCACCGCGGAAACGCGGGAGCTCCGTCCGCCGTGTGACCCCTGCTGGGCTGCAGGAGGGTCCGGGAGACCTCTATCCGGATGTATCGGTGATCGGATAGGGTCTCAACCTCCTCCTGGACGCACCAGCTCCTCACACGTGCTGCGACATTAGGGCTAGCGAACGACAAGTCCACTATCGACCCGCCCTGCTGCCGCACGCACGTTTGCACCGAGCCCCTGTTCAGCAAACAGAGGCCCAGTGCCGCCGCCCACTCTTCGACCGCCCGCCCGCGGGCATTCGTCCTGGGGGACCCCCACGCCGTGGACTTGGCGTTGTAGTCCCCCAGAACGAAGACTTGGCGCGGTGCTAGTCGCCGTATCGAGGCCCCAAGGATGGTGAGGAAGGCCCCGAAATCCGTCGCGCTCCTGTTAGGGGAGAAGTAAACACCAAATAGCGTAACCTCTCCCCATTCCGCCGCGACATACCCATCGCCCCTGTCCTTGAGCAACAAAGGCGGGGAATGCCACGACGTGGAGGCGACGATTGCCACAGAGCCGTCACTGCTGAGTGGCCGCGACCCTAGGTAGTAAAATAGGCTTTATACAAGCACTAAAAACTATTATTTTATACTATCAGCATTGTTTTTCTATCTTTATTACGCTATATCTCGCAAGTTATAATACCTAGGGTGTTGGTTCTTACTGCATTCGATAGGTCCTAGCGTATATTTCAATAAAACACCAAGAATATTTATGTTTATTGCAAATTTGACACTATAAACAACAAAAATTACAACGTAACTAAGTACAATTACGCTTTTACATAAATTAAGAAAAACAAACAGTTATAGGCTATTTTAATACTATTTTTACTACAATATAACGTATAATTAATCTACTTTAATGTTCATTACTCACATTGTTTATTTAGCACTGTACACATAAATTCGTAATGTTTACATCTTATGAATTTCGCTATGTATTTGGAGCGCCCTGATTGGTCGATATTCGTTACGCACTCCTATCGGGCGATACACTTTGAGTTAGTTTTTTTTTTTTTTTTGTGTGTGTGTACAGCTGTTGGCCGCAGATGGCCTTGACAGCTTGACGCGGACTATGGGTGAGCGCTGAGGGCTCTCAACCCGGAGAAAAGTATGCTAAGCGACATCGCCCAAGGGCTCCCCCTGTGGGGAACGGACCTCGGCTTGGGGCGTCGCTGGAGGCAAAGTGGGCGTGCCCACGTTTTTAATAGCGACTTTTGCGCGGCGCGGTTTCGCACCTCGACGGCGAGGGCGGAACCGCGGATATTTATTTGTTAAGGCCTCGCGGGCCGTGTAGGCTCTTTGTTGAGCGAGTGTGATAATGTCGTCCTCTTCGTCGAGGACGTGACGAGGACGTCGGATAGAGGAGATTTTGGAGGGTCTATAGGAAGCCGCCCCAACCACTAGTTGGTTGGGGTGTGTCATGGCAGAGTCAAAGTAGCTCTGAGAGCACCGTTTCATAAACTGCTTGATGGTCGGCAGTTCGAGGTCGATGTGGAGATCGACGTTTCGTATGAACCACGGTGCTCCCGTAGCTCGGCGCATGAAACGATTTTGTAGTGTCTGTAGCCTGTGGATCCTGTGTGGCTTAACATGCGCGAACACCACGCTGGCATAGGTCATGATAGGCCGTATGCAGGTGGTGTAAAGTCGGACTTTGCTACTCAAGGGCATACGCGACCTAGAGTTGAGTAGACAGTGGAGACGGCCCATCACAAAAGCTGCCCGTGCGCGGACTTGCTTTATGTGAGGGGCGAAGCTGAGTCGATCGTCAAGGGTCACACCCAAGTATTTGGCCTGCCTGGTCCAAGTGACCGGCTTGTTGAAAATTTTAAGGGGGGGAATGCTATCGATAGAGTAGGAACGGGCAGTTCGTCTAGTGAACATGACCGCCTGACTCTTCTCGGGGTTGATTTCTAATCTCCATTTCCTAAACCAATTGGCTAGGGCGGTAACCGCTGTTTGGAGAGTCTTGGCTACTGTTGTCGGGCATCTACCAGCACAAAAGAGTGCGGTGTCATCAGCGTAAAGCGCTTTATGTACCCGGTTGAATTTGGGCATATCGCTAGTGTATAGCGTGAAGAGAAATGGGGAGAGGACCGACCCCTGAGGGACGCCGGCCTTGATAGGGTGGGAGGTCGACAACGTCCCTTCCACCCTGTAGCGAAAGCTGCGATGACTTAAGTAGTCATGTATAATGTGAATTAAGTAGTGAGGGATCTTGAGGAGATAGAGTTTGTAGATTAGGCCTTCATGCCAAACCTTGTCGAATGCTTTCGCTACGTCTAGGAATAATACACCCGTATATCTGTTCATGATGAACTGACTACTTGTGTATTCTACCAAACGGTGAACTTGTTGTACGCAGCTGTGTTTAGCTCGGAAGCCAAACTGTGCGTCGGGAACGAGGTTATTAGCCTCGGCGAATGTACGTAGTCTACTGAGAACTATTCGTTCGTAGATCTTACCTAGACCTCTTAGTAGACTAATCGGGCGGTAACTACTAGGTTCGGTACGGCGCTTGCCGGGTTTGTGGATTCCTATTACCACGGCCTCTTTCCATTGCGCGGGAAAGATGTTATTATTTAGTGCTGCATTGAAGATGCAGCACAACAGAATTATCAAGTGGGCGGGGAATAATTTAATGACTTTATTTGAGATTCCGTCCGAACCTGGGGCTTTCCTGGTTTTGAGACCCCTGACTAACGATTCGACCTCATCGGTGGTCACTGCTGGGATTGGCTGATCGGGGCTGTCGTTTCCTAACGAGCGCGAGAGAGTGTTACGACGTTCCACTTCGTCGGCGATGAAGCGGTGATTCGCGGCGTCGGGGTGTAGTGTACTCGGCGTACACTGAAGCTCCAAGCAGTCGGCCAGGCATTCTGACTTTTCATCGTCCATGAATGCCGGAGGCTGGTTGGGTCTGGTGAGAGGAGGGAGGGTGGACACGATGTCTTTTTTGAGTGAGCGGGAAAGCTGCCAAAAGGCTGTGTGAGAGGGTTCTAGCTCCTCGATCATGGCGTCCCATTTGCTCTGTCTCAATTTTTTAATTGCTTGTTTAACCTCCCTCTGGAGTGACCGTAGGCGGGTACGGTTGTCCTCCGTAGGGTAGCGGTCATAAGCGCGTGTCGCGGCGTTTTTCCGTCTCAACAAGTCACGGACGTCGTCTGGCAGGCGCCATTTACGATCGCTCGTATCTGGTACCGGCCGCGAGCAGTCGTCCATTATCGACTGCACGTGACTTGTGAGCGAGTCGATCGCCTGAGAGGTATCTTCCTTAGACGTAATGTCTTTGGGAATTTGATCAAGGTGGACCGACGAGGTTGACTTGAGATTTTTCTCTAGCCGTGCCCAGTCAGTCGCTATCTTAGTCCTTTCGTTGTTATGGCCTGAGGGGCCGGGGGTGCGGGAGGCTAATTCCAGAGTCACCGGGCGGTGATCTGAGTCTAACTCGTGTTGAACTTCTATTGAACATAAACGAAGGTTTATGTTTTTGAGAAGAAAGATATCGAGTATGTCCGGCCTGTGCGAAACGTTAAAGGGGAAGTGTGTCGGCTCTATGGGCGCTATGACATCAAATCCCAGTCTGTCAGCGAATAGCTCTAAAGTCTTGCCCCTCTTATTGGAACTGTGACAGCTCCAAGAGGTGTTCTTGGCGTTAAGGTCACCGCCAATGATGACGGCGCCTCCCAATTCTAGCAAGGCTTTTAGATCTTTTTCAACCAACTGTTTCGAATGTTCTCTATTGGGAGAGAGATATGCGGATAAAAGGGTGATAGGCTGATGGCCTGAGAGGGCTAGCCTGCAAATTGAAGCTTCAATGTACATCAGACTGGGCGGATCCACAGGTGAGCAATGCAGCGACCTTTTGTAGTAGATAAGCGTTCCGCCCATTGGTGAGGTTGTCCTATCATTGCGAACTATATTATAGTTCGCGATTCTAGGGTCCCTGTTGAATGGTTTTAAGAACGTTTCTTGTACTAACAAGATGTCGAGCTGGTGTTCCCGAAGGAATGTGCCTACTTCATCCCTCTGTTGGGTAAGGCTATTAGCGTTGAATGTCCCTACTTTGAGGTGTCTGGGTTTAACTCTGCCGGGAGGGTACCTATCCATTTTAGTTGAATTTTAGTGAGCCTAGACGCTCTAACGTGGGGGCGAATTTGATCGCTATATTAAGGAGGGCGAGGTTGTTTCCCTCGTTCCTTCTAAGATCGGCTGCAATTTCGCGGATTTTCGCGAAATTGATTTGAGCCGCGAAGTTGGCCACCAGGGCTAGATCTGGATCTAGTCCTTGGGGGGCTTTTGGGGGCGCGCTTTTAGCGACGACGATGGGAAGGGGGGCGCCCTGAGGGGGCTTGGGATTACCACCGGTGGGCTGGTTTGCCCCGATCATTGGTGGTTTGGGCTGAGATGGTGCGGGTGGGGCAGCGGGCTGCCTGTTGGGCAAGGTTGGGAAAGCCTCCTTGCTGGTTAGCAGGGGGCGAGCCCACGCATTGTGGGTTGGTAAGGGGGCTGGGACGAAGGTTTTGTTATAGTACAAGGCCTTGCCGTTTGTGTTGGGTTGGCGGACTAGCCTCCTCGGCGCTCTTGGACAGCCGCGGTAGTTGGCCGGGTGTCCGTATTCTCCACAGAGAACACACGCAGGTGGCTCTTTGCAGAGGGAGATGTCCTTTGGCCTTTCACACTGGGCGGTGTGATGGTCACCTAGGCACTTGACGCACCTAGGACGGGCGAAACAGTTCTTGGACGAGTGTCCATACATTTGGCACTTGTGACACTGTGCCAGATTACCATTTTTGTGTGGGGGCTCTACCGAGACCCCAGAGAGGCCACAGATGGTCTTAATTTTGTAGATTTCTTTACCCTCTGCGTTATTCGTAAGGCAGACGAGTATCATGTTAAGAGGGTAACGACCCTTTCCCCGGATCATCCGGTGTACTTCTACAACCGGCAGATCCTGGGTTTTGAGAGAATCTAAGATCTCTTTAGTGTCGATTTCTCTCGGGACATTGCGTATAACTGCACGCAGAAGTTTGGCTTCGGGGAGGGTGTATGTATGGTAGGGAATCTGTTGATTCCCTAGCATGCTTGACACGGTGCGGTGGTCGGCTGACGAGTGAAG
This sequence comes from Lymantria dispar, assembly GCA_032191425.1. Taxonomy (NCBI): domain Eukaryota; kingdom Metazoa; phylum Arthropoda; class Insecta; order Lepidoptera; family Erebidae; genus Lymantria; species Lymantria dispar. The sequence goes on along the minus strand of CM063452.1, from coordinate 18,824,277 downwards.
GTCCACTCGTATGCCTTGGGGCGTGGATTTAGCCGATTTATAATTTATGCGATTGGTGTTTAGCCAAGCGGAGATGGTTAGCCACTTCTCCTTGTCCCTGATATATAGGGGCGGCGGAGCCAGTGGTTTTTTGACCGTCTGTGGAGCGACGGTGTTGCTGTCCGTGGATGATGGGACAGAGGTAGGGGTGGCCTGCGAGACGACTGGGGGGACCGAGGCGGCCATGGCAGTCGTTGCAGACGGGGCTGCAGCGGGTGTTTTTGCCAAGTCAGTCGGCTTAATTTTTGGGGCCTTAGAGGGAGCTTCTTTGTTGACCTTAACCTTTTTGCTCCGCTTGCGGGAGCGAACTACTGTAAATGAGCCCTCATTGGGCGAATCTTCCGACTCTGAGGAGGAGGACGATGAGGCTGAGGAGGACGGGGGTGATTCCGTTTCCATCGCCGTGCTGATGGTCGGTAATTCCGGCTCAAGCGGCAGGGCGGTAGTAGGAGCGCGTTGAGGCTGGGGTGGTAAGATTGTTATTGCTCCGAAATGTTGGGCAATATAGGCTTGAATCTCTGGGATTGCCAGAAGGGCGTCAATTGTAATAGTTTTTTCCGCCATCGTGGGCTGGTGGAAAAACGTTCGCGGGAAAAGTGTTAAACCTAGCGCCCTGGGTGAGGTGAACCCTGGGTTGTGTGTGGTGCGTGTCCCTCCCAACCGGGTGCAGGTCGGGAGGATGTGTGCTTAACTAGTGTGCCCTAAGCTTGTAATCCTTCGCCAATCTTAATGTGCGATAGGTTCCTAGCTGCTCGGGCCGTTAGGCCTTCGCAGAAAAATGATGAAAAGCCGTAGATTAGGTCCGACTAGGAGATCCCCCAAGGCCGGATGCTCTAACCCCTTCCGATTGTTAGCTCTGCCCTGAGGGGGCTCGGCAGGCAAATCGGGGCCTTGCCTCACCCGGCTTCGTTAACACCGTGAGGTTTCCGCCGGGGACCAAACAATATGGTTTTCTGCCCTAAGGGGGCCAATATGGGTTGACTTTTTATCTACCAACGGTAGAAATCTGCACTCGACGTCTTGAAAAAGTCGACTCGTGCAGTTGGGATCCGGCAACACCTGCGTCCAAACAGCGAAACTGCCACAGACAACCGTATACACGGCCACCCGGAGCGGGCCACTGAACGGCCACAGACGTTGAACAAGATGGCGGCTTGACGCGACGCGTGGTTCGCTGCGAGAGCGAGCGAGACGAAGCGAGAACGCACGACCGCAGGGGGCGGGTGCGGGGTGAGCGCGGCGAAATGGAGAGCAGCGAGGCGCACGTCCGTGCGCTACGGGTCTCCGACGCGGAATGACTTTGAGTTAGTTAATTTTCACGGTATTCTTATCACTATACTTTTTCTCAAAAATTCACTATTATATTACAGTTCGTTTTTTAAGCACTATCACGGTATTTTACACTTGTCGCGAACAAAAACTAAATGGAAACACAAAGTAGGCAAATGTAATTAAAATGCTGGAGGCGGGCAGCCTTATCACATGTTTACGTTTAGGCATTTAATTCAAGGTTACGGCCGAGATACATTACTGGATAGATGACTATACTGTGACTATACTGACAAATATCTACACTAATATTATAAAGAGAAAAAAAAACACAACACAAACATCACTATACTGACAAATATCTACACTAATATTATAAAGAGGAAAATTTGTATTTTTGTGTGTCTTTTTTTTATTGCAAACTGTGGCAAACGAGCAAACAGTACACCTGATGATAAGTGTTGCTGCAGCTCATGGACCTTTACAAGGCCGCTGCCTACCGCAAAGAAAGTGAAGGGAGTGTGAAAATGCCTTAAGGCTCGGTAATACCAAAACCATCCACACGCAAACACCCTCAGAAAGTTGGGCTGCCGGCTCACTCGCTCACCGAACGAAAGGCAGCAACAAATTGCTACTACTCAGAAAATCAAAAACCATTCCGCGTCGGAGACCCGTAGCGCACGGACGTGCGCCTCTTTGCTCTCCATTTCGCCGCGCTCACCCCGCACCCGCCCCCTGCGGTCGTGCGTTCTCGCTCCGTCTCGCTCGCTCTCGCAGCGAACCACGCGTCGCGTCAAGCCGTCATCTTGTTCAACGTCTGTGGCCGTTCAGTGGCCCGCTCCGGGTGGCCGTGTATACGGTTGTCTGTGGCAGTTTCGCTGTTTGGACGCAGGTGTTGCCGGATCCCAACTGCACGAGTCGACTTTTTCAAGACGTCGAGTGCAGATTTCTACCGTTGGTAGATAAAAAGTCAACCCATTTTGGCCCCCTCAGGGCAGAAAACCATATTGTTTGGTCCCCGGCGGAAACCTCACGGTGTAAACGAAGCCGGGTGAGGCAAGGCCCCGATTTGCCTGCCGAGCCCCTTCAGGGCAGAGCTAACAATCGGAAGGGGTTAGAGCATCCGGCCTTGGGGGATCTCCTAGTCGGACCTAATCTACGGCTTTTCATCATTTTTCTGCGAAGGCCTAACGGCCCGAGCAGCTAGGAACCTATCGCACATTAAGATTGGCGAAGGAGTACAAGCTTAGGGCACATTAGTTAAGTACACATCCTCCCGACCTGCACCCGGTTGGGAGGGACACACACTACACACAACCCAGGGTTTACCCCACCCAGGGCGATAGGACACATTCCTGCGAACGTTTTTCCCGCCAGCCCACGATGGCGGAAAAAACTATCACCATCGACGCCCTTCTGGCGATCCCCGAGATAAAAGCCTACATCGCTCAACATTTTGGAGCGATAACTATTCTTCCACCGCAACCCCTACGCGCTCACTCCACCGTCCTGCCGCTCAAACCGGAATTACCGGCCACCGGCACGGCGATGGATACTGAATCGGTCCCCTCCTCAGCCTCAGCTTCATCTTCCTCCGAGTCGGAAGATTCGCCCAATGAGGGCTCCTTCATCGAAGTTCGCTCCCGTAAGCGTACTAAGAAGGCAAAAGCCAACAAAGAGGCCCCCTCTAAGGCCCCAAAAATAAAGCCAACCGAATCGGCCATAACTCCAGCCGCAATCCCATCTGAAACGACCGCTACGACCGCCTCGGCCCTCCCTGTCGTCTCGCAGACAGCCCCATTCTCTGTCCCATCCACTACGGACAGCAACACCGTCGCCCCACAGACGGTCAAAAAACCACTGGCTCCGCCGCCCCTATACATTAGGGATAAAGAGAAGTGGCTAGCCATCTCCGCGTGGCTAAACACCAACAGGATTTCGTACAAATCTGCGAAATCCACCCCCCAAGGCATACGAGTGGACCTTCACTCGTCAGCTGACCACCGCTCCGTGTCAAGCATGCTAGGGAATCAACAGATTCCCTACCATACATACACCCTCCCCGAAGCCAAACTTCTGCGTGCAGTTATACGCAATGTCCCGAGAGAAATCGACACTAAAGAGATCTTAGATTCTCTCAAAACCCAGGATCTGCCGGTTGTAGAAGTACACCGGATGATCCGGGGAAAGGGTCGTTACCCTCTTAACATGATACTCGTCTGCCTTACGAATAACGCAGAGGGTAAAGAAATCTACAAAATTAAGACCATCTGTGGCCTCTCTGGGGTCTCGGTAGAGCCCCCACACAAAAATGGTAATCTGGCACAGTGTCACAAGTGCCAAATGTATGGACACTCGTCCAAGAACTGTTTCGCCCGTCCTAGGTGCGTCAAGTGCCTAGGTGACCATCACACCGCCCAGTGTGAAAGGCCAAAGGACATCTCCCTCTGCAAAGAGCCACCTGCGTGTGTTCTCTGTGGAGAATACGGACACCCGGCCAACTACCGCGGCTGCCCAAGAGCGCCGAGGAGGCTAGTCCGCCAACCCAACACAAACGGCAAGGCCTTGTACTATAACAAAACCTTCGTCCCAGCCCCCTTACCAACCCACAATGCGTGGGCTCGCCCCCTGCTAACCAGCAAGGAGGCTTTCCCAACCTTGCCCAACAGGCAGCCCGCTGCCCCACCCGCACCATCTCAGCCCAAACCACCAATGATCGGGGCAAACCAGCCCACCGGTGGTAATCCCAAGCCCCCTCAGGGCGCCCCCCTTCCCATCGTCGTCGCTAAAAGCGCGCCCCCAAAAGCCCCCCAAGGACTAGATCCAGATCTAGCCCTGGTGGCCAACTTCGCGGCTCAAATCAATTTCGCGGAAATCCGCGAAATTGCAGCCGATCTTAGAAGGAACGAGGGAAACAACGTCGCCCTCCTTAATATAGCGATCAAATTCGCCCCCACGTTAGAGCGTCTAGGCTCACTCAAATTCAACTAAAATGGATAGGTACACTCCCGGCAGAGTTAAACCCAGACACCTCAAAGTAGGGACATTCAACGCAAATAGCCTTACCCAACAGAGAGATGAAGTAGGCACATTCCTTCGGGAACACCAGCTCGACATCTTGTTAGTACAAGAAACGTTCTTAAAACCATTCAACAGGGACCCTAGAATCGCGAACTATAATATAGTTCGCAATGATAGGACAACCTCACCAATGGGTGGAACGCTCATTTACTACAAAAGGTCGCTGCATTGCACACCTGTGGATCCGCCCCCTCTGATGTACATTGAAGCTTCAATTTGCAGACTAGCCCTCTCAGGCCATCAGCCTATCACCCTTGTATCCGCATATCTCTCTCCCAATAGAGAACATTCGAAACAGTTGGTTGAAAAAGATCTAAAAGCCTTGCTAGAATTGGGAGGCGCCGTCATCATTGGCGGTGACCTTAACGCCAAGAACACCTCTTGGAGCTGTCAAAGTTCCAATACGAGGGGCAAGACTTTAGAGCTATTCGCTGACAGACTGGGATTTGATGTCATAGCGCCCATAGAGCCGACACACTTCCCCTTTAACGTTTCGCACAGGCCGGACATACTCGATATCTTTCTTCTCAAAAACATAAACCTTCGTTTATGTTCAATAGAAGTTCAACACGAGTTAGACTCAGATCACCGCCCGGTGACTCTGGAATTAGCCTCCCGCACCCCCGGCCCCTTAGGCCACAACAACGAAAGGACCAAGATAGCGACTGACTGGGCACGGCTAGAGAAAAATCTCAAGTCAACCTCGTCGGTCCACCTTGATCAAATTCCCAATGACATTACGTCTAAGGAACATACCTCTCAGGCGATCGAGTCGCTTACAAGTCACGTGCAGTCGATAATGGACGACTGCTCGCGGCCGGTACCAGATACGAGCGATCGTAAATGGCGCCTGCCAGACGACGTCCGTGACTTGTTAAGACGTAAAAACGCCGCGACACGCGCTTATGACCGCTACCCCACGGAGGACAACCGTACCCGCCTACGGTCACTCCAGAGGGAGGTTAAACAAGCTATTAATGAATTGAGACAGAGCAAATGGGACGCCATGCTCGAGGAGCTAGAGCCCTCTCACACAGCCTTTTGGCAGCTTTCCCGCTCACTCAAAAAAGACATCGTGTCCACTCTCCCTCCTCTCACCAGACCCAACCAGCCACCGGCGTTTATGGACGACGAAAAGTCAGAATGCCTGGCCGACTGCTTGGAGCTTCAGTGTACGCCGAGTACACTACACCCCGACGCCGCGAATCACCGCTTCATCGCCGACGAAGTGGAACGTCGTACCACTCTCTCGCGCTCGTTACGAAACGACAACCCCGATCAACCTATCCCAGTAGTAACCACCGATGAGGTCGAATCGTTAGTCAGGGGTCTTAAAACCAGAAAAGCCCCAGGTTCGGACGGAATCTCAAATAAAGTCATTAAATTATTCCCCGCCCACTTGATAGTCCTGTTGTGCTGCATCTTCAATGCAGCACTAAATAATAACATCTTTCCCGCGCAATGGAAAGAGGCCGTGGTAATAGGAATCCACAAACCCGGCAAGCGCCGTACCGAACCCAGTAGTTACCGCCCGATTAGTCTACTAAAAGGTCTAGGTAAGATCTACGAACGAATAGTTCTCAGTAGACTACGCACATTCGCCGAGGCTAACAACCTCGTTCCCGACGCACAGTTTGGTTTCCGAGCTAAACACAGCTGCGTACAACAAGTTCACCGCTTGGTAGAATACACAAGTAGTCAGTTCATCATGAACAGATATACGGGTGTATTATTCCTAGACGTAGCGAAAGCTTTCGACAAGGTTTGGCATGAAGGCCTAATCTACAAACTCTATCTCCTCAAGATCCCTCACTACTTAATTCTCATTATACATGACTACTTAAGTCATCGCAGCTTTCGCTACAGGGTGGAAGGGACGTTGTCGACCTCCCACCCTATCAAGGCCGGCGTCCCTCAGGGGTCGGTCCTCTCCCCATTTCTCTTCACGCTATACACTAGCGATATGCCCAAATTCAACCGGGTACATAAAGCGCTTTACGCTGATGACACCGCACTCTTTTGTGCTGGTAGATGCCCGACAACAGTAGCCAAGACTCTCCAAACAGCGGTTACCGCCCTAGCCAATTGGTTTAGGAAATGGAGATTAGAAATCAACCCCGAGAAGAGTCAGGCGGTCATGTTCACTAGACGAACTGCCCGTTCCTACTCTATCGACAGCATTCCCTCCCTTAAAATTTTCAACAAGCCGGTCACTTGGACCAGGCAGGCCAAATACTTGGGTGTGACCCTTGACGATCGACTCAGCTTCGCCCCTCACATAAAGCAAGTCCGCGCACGGGCAGCCTTTGTGATGGGCCGTCTCCACTGTCTACTCAACTCTAGGTCGCGTATGCCCCTGAGTAGCAAAATCCGACTATACACCACCTGCATACGGCCTATCATGACCTATGCCAGCGTGGTGTTCGCGCATGTTAAGCCACACAGGATCCACAGGCTACAGACACTTCAAAATCGTTTCATGCGCCGAGCTACGGGAGCACCGTGGTTCATACGAAACGTCGATCTCCACATCGACCTCGAACTGCCGACCATCAAGCAGTTTATGAAACGGTGCTCTCAGAGCTACTTTGACTCTGCCATGACACACCCCAACCAACTAGTGGTTGGGGCGGCTTCCTATAGACCCTCCAAAATCTCCTCCATCCGACGTCCTCGTCACGTCCTCGACGAAGAGGACGACAATATCACACTCGCTCAACAAAGAGCCCGCGAGGCCTTAACAAATAAATATCCGCGGTTCCGCCCTCGCCGTCGAGGTGCGAAACCGCGCCGCGCAAAAGTCACTACTAAAAACGTGGGCACGCCCACTTTGCCTCCAGCGACGCCCCAAGCCGAGGTCCGTTCCCCACAGGGGGAGCCCTTGGGCGATGTCGCTTAGCATACTCTTCTCCGGGTTGAGAGCCCTCAGCGCTCACCCATAGTCCGCGTCAAGCTGTCAAGGCCATCTGCGGCCAACAGCTGTACACACAAAAAAAAAAAAAAAAAAAAAAAAAAAAAAGCTACTCTTCAGACGTCGATTTTCCGCAAGAGTGTGGTAGTACTCCGGACGGACCGGCCCGCAGCTGTCGACAGATAACTGTCGACAGCGTGGTCCTACCACTCTTAAATGTACCTATGTGTGTAATGAATAAACTCAAAAATTACTGTGCCGATTTCAAAAATTCTTTTGATTTTCACTATCGGAAAGCTACATTATCCTATTTTTTTTTTTTTTGGGTGGGCTGCGGTCGGCGCGCCTCCGCACCACTCCGTCCGGGGCGACAGAGGGGCTTAAGCACGCAACTCCCGCAACCCACCCGAACACCACGTCGCCTTCGTCGATGGGCCGACCACTGGAGCAGGGTTACTTGTCATCAGTGGTCAGCCCGACGAAATACCCCCTACTTGGGGTACCCTCCCATCGAGCGACGTCCCCCCCCCTCGGGGAGGACGTCGGTCTTTCCTCACGCGAAGCTACATTATCCTAATGTGTGAGTTATATAGGCTATATTTAAGGCGACTGTAACCGAAGCGAAGCGAGGGCGGATTGCTAGTTTAATATAAAATTAAAACAAATGCGCCTGAGACTGTAATTTTAAGATGATTAATTCGAATTATATAGATAACGCATGAACAGCACGACGGTGTCTCGCAATGCCGTTGTGCACTCGCCCTGATTATGAGCATTGGATACGTGTTCTATATAATCATTCTAATATGGTTCTAATTCACTATAATTTCAATACCTATATTTTTTTTGTAAGATTTTACTTATTGACGCAAGCGTCCTGTTCTGATTGAACTGTAGAAGTAATCGCCTCATACATCATAGGGGTTGGTATTATACGCCGTTGATATTATAAGTTTACCATGGGAGTGTTGCTGCCCATTCTATGGGAAACTAACCGGTAACACATTTTTTAACCCATCACGATACAAGTGAAAATGTATAAATTATAGTGTTTTGTGTTTGTAGTTGCCTTCCAGAATATTTTAGATAAAATGGTAATAAATAGGCGAGCCGCTTGTCCTCTGAATAAAGAAAAAGCTCAGAGGCTGAATGCTTAGGACGTAATTACAAATGTTAAGAGGGGCCTCGATGAAGGGCCTCAAGTTTATTAACTGCCTACACAAAACGTTTCTATTCACACAAGAATAGATTGGGGAGGGTTGTTTTTTCTAAGTGGTATTTACGTACATCTTATTTTACTCTAGACGTCTGTTAAAAGTTGCTTTTTTAAATCAGAAGGCTGCCCTATGTATATATATTTATTCGAGATTGGAGAATGGTTTAGATTCACAATTCGATCCGGTAGGTGGCACTTTATTTGAACAGAACAACGTCTGTTGGGTCAGCTAGTCTTATATATAAATTTCTTGTATACGTATGTCACTGAACTCCTCCTAAACAGCTGGACCAATATTGGCGAAATTTTTTGTGTGTTCAAGGGAATTTGAGGATGGTTTAGATTCACAATTGGACCCGGTAGGTGGCGCTGATTTTATTTTATTTGAACAGAACAACGTCTGTTGGATCAGCTAGTATATATACATATACAGGATGTATCAGTATTATGGGGCAACTCTTCGAGTATGTTGTAGTTTAACGGTCATAGATCCTAATTAGGATGTATATTATACAAAAATAATATAACATAAAAGTTATAGTGATTTAAAAAACATGTGTAAAACAGTCTATGCCTTAAATGTTACGTATTATGTAGGCATGTATAGACAGAATACATGTAGGCATGTAAAGCTTCGACAGTATGAATAGGTAGGAATTGCGCAAGTTAAACGCTTCAATGGTAGTGTAGGTAAAACCGCGACTCGGCGACGGTCATCGGCCGATCAGCTGATTTAAAGCGAAGTTTATTTTGCTTATGCGAACGTAATCATTGATTTTTCAATTTCTAATGAACATTTAACAAAGTACGAATATGTCGCAGATTAAGTATCACTGACTTTATTCATTTCAATCAGATTTACACGAAAAATCGATGACAAAATTGAAAATTTTACATGACTCTAATTCATTAACGAATCAATATTTTTCTTTCAATTTTTTGTCATGGGTTCCTACCACCACTGCCTAACTCCCGCTTGACCAGTTGCCCCATAACCTGATACACCCTGTATATATTCTTTTTGTTATTAGCCTATATAGTTTCTATTGGATTGAAGCCTACTTAAAAATCTAATGGAAATTGACAAGGTGCTACTAAGTACTATTATTCAACCTAATCCTATACTCCAATGTTCATAATTTTATGCTTATATGTAGAGCTGCCACCTCTCCGGTTTTGACCCGGAGTCTACGGGTTTGTAGGGTGCATGTCCGGGCTACGGGTTTAACATCGATATCTCCGGGTCAGATGGAACGAGAAGCGACAACCGGTCATCACGCACCGGGCGCACGGCCAGTCTGAGTGCGACGTACGGGCGTTAATGGGAAATTTGTGGACAGACGAGCGAAACTGCTTATCAGTGGACATGGTGAAGGCCGAGTTAATTGCAAAGATTAAATACAATATGAATTGCCAAGAATTTTTTAAATTTTGAAGAAACCTGAGCAAGAAGAAATGCTGAAACAATCCTGCAGAATAAAAAATATAGTTTTAAGTGTCAAGCTAGTTCAAGTCAGACTAGCACTACCGAGGTAATTTATATTAAAAAAAAATTACCAGTAGTAATTTATGATTACTTTGTACCTACCTTAATTAATTAAATACTTAAAACTTAAAAAAAATATTTTTTTTGTAATTAAAAAAAAAACTATATTTATAAAATCTCCGGGTCTTTTTTTTTACGGCGCGCCTCCGCACCACTCCGTCCGGGGCGACAGAGGGGCTTAAGCACGCAACTCCCGCAACCCACCCGAAAACCACGTCGCCTTCGTCGTTGGGCCGACCACCGGAGCAGAGTTAACTTGTCATCAGTAGTCGGCCCGACGGAATACCCCCTACTTGGGGTACCCTCTCATAAAATCTCTGGGTCTACTGTTTTTGAAAGGGGCAGCCCTACTTATATGTACCTCTTAGTCGGTTTATATAACTTCTATCTTTTTGCTCTTACCCTAATTACTTGGGGTTGATACAATATATTTCCGTGTGGTGACGGAGTAAGAATACAAATCACCACTTCCTATCTTACCCGTGGATGTCGTATAAGACGACTAAGGGATATAATAGGCACATAACATCTGTGCAAGAGAAGGAAAACTCGATATGAAACCCTTTACCAACATGTCTGACCAGCATGGTATAGTAGGTCAAGTTCACTCCCATTGTGGAGAAGACCCGAGCCCAACAGTGGGACGTATGTGGGCTGCGATGATGATGATGATACAATCCTTACTAATATTATAAATGCGAAAGTAAGGATGTTTGTTTGTTTATTTGTTTGTTAAGCTTTCACGCTTAAACCACTGAACCGATTTCAAAAATTCTTTCACCATTGGAAAGCTATAATATCAGGGAGTAACATAGGCTATATTTTATCCCGGTATTCCCACGGGAACGGGAACTACGCCGGTTTAAGCTACTGAAACCGAAGCGAAGCGAGGGCGGGTTGCTAGTATATTGATATATTGCATAACATTTTGGCAATAGTTTTATGTCGTCCGCCTACCTAACGTCAACCCTTCTTGGTACCGGGTTGAGAGCCTTCCGCTCACCCATTGCCCGCGTTAAGCTGTCAAGGTCATCTGCGACCAACAGCTAAATAAACACAAAAAAAAAAAAATAACCCTTCTTGGTGATGTAATTGTTGACGAGGCGGCATCAGATGGATTTGACCAAGATGGATTTAAAACTATTAGATGCCGTTTACGACATCCATCGGATAAAAACAAGTAACTTGTATATTTATATTTTACTAGTGGTTGCTGTGTGGTCGAAATTCGGTCATTATTAATTTATATATATATATATATATATATATATATATATATATATATATATATATATATATATATATATATATATATATATATATATATATATATATATATATATATAAGAATTGCTCGTTTAAAGATATCCTGATCCTGAATATATATATGTATATATATATATATATATATATTCAGGATCTCGGAAACGGCACCAACGATTTTGATGAAACTTGGCATACTAGAGGTTTCGAGGCCAAAAAATCGATATAGCTAGGTTTTATTTATAGAAAATGTTGTTTTGTCAGTGTTTTTAGCAAAACTATTGTTTTGCTAATTAATATTGTTTTGTAATGACATTAAATTTTAAAAGAATATGAATTCAAATTTTGCCGTCAACGTCATGAGTTACGATAGCTCAGTTGGGAAGTAGTGCAGTTTCCTTTAAGTATTATTTTGGCATTCAAACAGCGTCGGATCGAATCTCTGTGTAATTATTATTCTCTTTTTGTATTTTTTTATATTTTTTTCATTATTTAATTTTTATTTTTTATTAATATATATCTAAATAAATTCTACAAAAATATTCCGATATTAATCGGTCTACCAGATATTAATTGTAAATTGAGCAAGCTGTATTTCACTAATAACTAATCCTTACTAATATTATAAATGCGAAAGTAACTCTGTCTGTCTGTCTGTCTGTCTGTCTGTCTGTCTGCTACGCTTTCACGTTTAAACCACTGGACCGATTTTGATGAAATTTGGTATAGAGATGGACTAAAGCTTGAGAAAGGACATAGGCTATTTTTTATCGCGAAAAAATGGGTATAAGGGGTTGAAATAGGGGATGACATTTTGTATGGAAATTCGTCATTTTCGATGATAGAACCACGAATCTTTGTATTAAGACACCTAATAATAAATAAATAAATATTTGTTCAAGCGTTTTGGAAATTTCATTTACATGGGGATGAAATTCAACCCCTAAAATAACAAAAAGCATACAGCCGAAACCACTGGGCCTAGAAACGTATTTTTTTTACACCATCGTATTTCTTATGGTGCACGAGCACTAGCAAAGGATTTTTAGAAATTCACCCCCTTAAGGGGGTGAAAAATATATAGTCTTTCACGTCTAAACCGATTTTGATGAAATTTGGTACAGAGATGGACTAAAGCTTGAGAAAGGATATAGGCTACTTTTTATCGCAAAAAAATGTGTATAAGGGGTTGAAATAGGGGATGACATTTTGTATGGAAATTCGTCATTTTCGATGATCGAACCACGAATCTTTGTATTGAGGCACCTAATAATAAATAAATAAATATTCGCTCAAGCGTTTTGGAAATTCCATTTACATGGGGATGAAATTCAACCCCTAAAATACCAAAAAGCATACAACCGAAACCACTGGACCTAGAAACGTATTTTTTTACACCATCGTATTTCTTGGGGTGCACGAGCACTAGCAAAGGATTTTTGGAAATTCATCCCCTTAAGGGGGGGAAAACATATAGTCTTTCGCGTCTAAACCGATTTTGATGAAATTTGGTACAGAGATGGACTAAAGCTTGAAAAAAGATATAGGCTACTTTTTATTGCGAAAAAATGGGTATAAGAGGTTGAAATAGGGGATGATATTTTGTATGAAAATTCGTCATTTTTGATGATAGAACCGTGAATCTTTGTATTAAGGCACCTGATAATAAATAAATAAATATTTGTTCAAGCGTTTTGGAAATTTCATTTACATGGGGATGAAATTCAACCCCTAAAATAACAAAAAGCATACAGCCGAAACCACTGGGCCTAGAAACGTATTTTTTTTACACCATCGTATTTCTTGTGGTGCCCAGACGGAATGGTGCGAGGAGCGCGCCAACCGCAGCCCAACCCAAAAAAAAGGGGGTTGAAAAGCATATAGCCTTTCACGTCGAAACCACTTAACCGATTTTGATGAAATTTAGTACAGAGATGAACTAAAGCTTGAGAAAGGATATAAGGTTACTTTTTATCGCGAAAAAATAGGTATAAGGGGTTGAAATAGGGGGAAAGTATTTTCTTTTTACGTCGTCTTATTTCTTGGGGTACACGAGCACTAGCAAAGGATTTTTGGAAAATCACCCCCTTAAGTGGGTGAAAAGCGTATAGACGAAACTCTTGGAGCTAGGAACGTAAAACTTTCTATGCAATTCTCTTTCTTTTGTTGTAAGTGAGCTCTAAGAAATTATTTTATTAAAATCAACTCCTAAAGGGGTGCAAAATATATAGCCGAAATCATTAGGCCTAGAAACATGGAATTTTGTATAAAGTTTCCTTTCTTGGGGAAAGAGAGATTTTTGCAATTTTAGCCCCAAGGGGGTGAAAAGTGTTTAACCGAAATTACTGAGCCTAGGAAGGATCATTTTAGTACACGGTCGGCTTTCTTGGATTACCCCCAGATTTTCTTAGTGCTCACTTACCAAGCACTATGAAAAAATTTTTGGCAAGAATAAGCGAGCTCTAACAAAGAATTTTTGGAAATTCAACCCCTAAGAGGGTGAAAGTGTATAGCCAAAGATACCGGGCCTAAGAATGTGTAATTTTGTATACCGATCGGTTATTTGGGGTAAGCACTCACTAAGAAACAATTTTGGGCTGCCCCAAAAGGATAAAACACATATAGTCGAAGACACCCAGCCAATGATATATCATCATTATCTTGCTCTTATCCTAATTACTTTGGATCGACACGATATGTAGGTACTCTTCTGCCATCGTAGATATATTGCAAAGGTTCTAGCAACATTTTATGACCTGGCGCACGACATTGTTGGCCAGACGGCATCACCGGTCCAGGTCGATGTAAATCTTTGTCTTAGTAGTATTTTGCGATACCCACGAACAATGAAAGCGTGGTAATATTTCTAGCAGCTACCAGACAGTAAGTTACAATCAAGATATTATTCCAATTTTCTATCTCTACAAATAAATAAATTTGAAGCGTCTGTTTGTCTATCAAAATAATAGGTTTTATTTATGCTCACACAATACGGTCCAAATTTTTTTGTCTGTCTGTCTATTCGTTACAGGTAATCTTCAAAATGGCTGGACCGATATTGATTATATTTTACCATCAGGTCTACCAGTCGTACATAAGGAATAACTTAGACTATATTTGATCCCAGGTTATATTTTATCCCGGTGTGGCTGAATTAAGTCGATTTTAAAATTATTTCACTAATGGAAAGCTATTTTTAAGCGAGTAACATATTTAAGCTTTTTTTATCCCGATATTCCTATGGGATCGGGTATAATGTCGGTGAAATCACGGAAATTTAATGGTTTTAAAAATTAATTCACTAATGAAAAGCTATATTATCAGTGAAAGGCTATTTTCATCCCGGTATTTGCCCAGGAACGCGAACTATACCGGGGGATGTCGAGCAATTTTTAAAATTCTTTCACCAATGGAAAGCTACCTATGTTGTCAGCGAGTAACATAAGCAATTTATATCTCTGATATTTCTGGGATTTATATTATTTTTTTTTTTGGTATGTGTGTAAATTTATAATATCAGCGAGTAACATAGGCATTTTTTATCTCGGTATTGGCATGGGAATTTCTACGTGAATGAAACTGCGGATGTTTGATTGATATAATTTTTTTTTCACCAATGGAAAAGTACGTTATCAGAGACTAAAGAAAGGCATATTTATCATCGTATTTGCACGGCAATCTGAACTACAAGGCTGGAAGTAATATTCAAATGTGAAAGTTTGTGAAGATATTTGGATGTTTGTTACTCAATCACGCTTAAACTGTTGAGCAGATTTGGATGAAAATTGACACGTAGATAGAGTATTTCTTAAATTAAGAAATGTAATACTTTTTATGCCGATGATATTCTTTGCGATAATAGTTCAATATGCAAGTAAATTTTTACGCGGGCGAAGCCGCGGGCAAAAGCTAGTATGTATATATAACCACAAATCTCTATTAGACATTGTCATTATAATTATGATTGTTTGACATTCAGTTTGAGCAGAGATTTTAACCGTAAACAAAAGTGTATAAGCGTTGCTACGCAACACACTCACAAAAACGTGTGTGTGTGTAGCGATTGCGGTGTAGTGTGCGTAATGCCTTTTTTAATGAATTTAATGTATTTCTAATCCATTATTATATGCAATTTCAGTTTTATGCATTTCTCCTCATTACATATTTCAACTGTGCCAAATTTCATACCTGTTCATCCACGTAATTTTCGTAAAAAGGGGTACAAAGTTTTTGCTTCACGTATTTATATATATAGATTCCAACACGGAAAATGTTATACATACCTAAGGATCTCTATCCATTTATTAGAATATCGTCGTCCACTGCTTGACATAGGCTCAAAGAGGGACAATGCTGTAATCGCCACGCTTGGCTGGTGAACTGGTGATTGCAGTTGGTGTTATAATTTTACCAAGAGAGTATTGTTGTCTATTTTTCTAATAAGGCGACTATGACACATTGTTTTCTTAATCCATCATCACGACGGGAATAGACATAATTATCTGAACTGTAAAAAAGTGTGTGTGTACTTATATACTTACGTAAGAAGTTATATTTTTTACTTACCGTAATATTTTTTACGGTAATAAAATAAAAATCTTGATAAAGATTTTATCCTTCGTGTTATCCAACATTTGTATGAAAAACGACATTAATAATAGAAAAAAGGTCTTCAATACATTGAAAGTTTTATTATAACGCATTATCTAGTTGTGCGACGGCGCGCGCGTGCATCGTAAAAAATGTTGATCAGCTAACTTTAAGGTGTCGGTTTTTCGTGATCATTTTGCCCTATCGCGCTAAAAGAAGTATAACTTTAAAATATAAACCTACTAGCAGCACCCTCGGGTTTTACCCGCATAGTTCCCCTTCCCGTGGGAATATCGGGATATATTATAGCCTATGTATTATTCTGATATGTAAGCTATATTATTGTGAAATTGCATCAAAATCCATTTAGTAGTTTTTGCGTGGAAGAGCAACTAACATTCTCACAATACATACAAACTTTCGCGTTGGAAATATATATTAATGTCAAGTTAGTTAAAACCTATTAACAAACGTTTATACTAGGGTTGTAACGGAGGCCTTCTTAGCGGAGACGGAGGCGGATGCGGAGGCGACGGGTTTCACCTCCGCGGATGCGGAGGTTAACGGAGGCGGAAGTGAAAGTGTATGTAGAAAAAATTGTAGTTTATGGTTTATTAAAACTATCAATAGTACAAAATATTTATTTTAAATCAAATATGTATGTACATTCAAAGACTCATAGTAAGTAAACATATAAATAACCATTTCCTTCTCATCATCATCATTTCAGCCTATCGCCGTCCACAGCTGGACGTAGGCCCTCCTCATGTTACGCCATAAAGTGCGGTCCTGTGCCGCACTGTGGTCGTGGCTGAGTCGTCGCGAGCGTCGCTGCTTGCGTATGATTAGTAAATAAACCTCCGTTATAACTCCGCAAAAATTACACGGATGCGGAGGCGAAGGAACGATTTCTTGCGGAACTTCCGCAGTAACGGAGGCGGAGGCGAAGTTCCGTTACAACCCTAGTTTACACCTGCAAGATTCTATTGTTTGTAATTGATTTTTGTATAAGCTCGGACAGTAATACAGTTCGAGTTCTATAATACGCAAAATGATTACTATGCGTACACTTCGAGATTGCCGTCGTCGACCGTTACGACATCACAGCTATCAACACCATTGACAAAATAATAAAATTATTGTTGATTATATTTTGTTACACAGGAATGCTTGACAAGTTGATAAATTAAGATACTATGCCTATCCTTACTTATATTATAAATGCAAATGTGAGTTTGTTTTTAAACGGTTTTATTTAGCTTACCCTGTTTGTTTGTTTATGTTTTTCTCTGTTGGGTCAAATTTAGTAATTGAAATTTCACCCTCTTCCTGTCAACCGATTGATCTGACATTGGATATACGCCTTTGGTTTTGGTGACAATACAATTATGTATAGTCAATATTTTTGTAAATTCAAGATGGCCGCCGTTACAAAATGGCGGATAACCTATTTTTTTTTCAATCCCATCAATATGGGTATCAAATGAAAGGGCTTGACAAGTAGAATACAATGCACTATACAAATTTAAAATCTAAGATGGGCGCCGCTACAAAATGGCGGACAACCTATTTGTTTTTTCAATCGGATTGATATGGGTATTAAATGAAAGGGCTTGACAAGTAAAATACAGTGCTCTATACAAAATATAAAAACTAAAAACTTGAAAATAAAAAGGAAAAAAAAAATTAAATTAAACGGTTTTATCGTAAAGAAACAGTAAAAATAAAATCGTGGGGCACGTCAAATATCTACAATCGTCGATTAAAATGTTTGATTTGTAATGTGACTTAGGTACTAGACTCATTATAATTTATTACACGTTATTATCATCATTAAAAATTTTCACGGATACAGAAAAAGACATAGGATTGTCTTTTGTCTTTGTGCGGAGGCGCGCCGACCGCAGCCCACCCACAAAAAAAAAAGGATGCGTATATTAACATACCACCCGGGTAAAGTCGCGGGTGGAAACTATCTATACCAATAAATAAAATTGAAGTGTCTGTTTGTAATGTCAAAATAATAGGCTTTTTTCATGCTCACACGGTTATTTGCACGACACCTATGCCTAAAATAGCAATTAAAAAATTTTTGTCTGTCTGTTTGTTCCGGGTAATCTTCAAAACGGCTGGACCGATTTCAAAAATTCTTTCACCAATGGAAAGCTATAATATCAGGGCGTAAACTAGGCTATATTTTATCCCGGTATTCCCACGGGAACGGGAACTGCGCGGGTAAAACGACTATAACCTATAACCGAAGCGAAGCGAGGGCGGGTTACTAGTTACTTAATAAATAAAAATGCGCATCAACAATTTGTTCCTTTAATATGAAAATCACATTTATTAGATTAAATTAATTAAATTAGTAACAAGCGGCTCGCCTTAAATTACTACAGAGCCAACGATTGGCCCTAATATTCTTATGTAAAGCCTATAGAACGGTTAGTACCGAGGCCTTACCAGTACTCGCGGGTGTACTTCCGGTTGATTTGGAGATTCAGAGTCGAGCGTCAATGTATTACACCACAAAGGAAACTATGAATACAGATTTCCTTCTACCGCGCGACCGAAATAAAATTGCTAGATTGTTTGCACCACAATCCATTGTTTATGAGGAACTTTTAACTGAATGGCAAGAAAGATGGGATTCATCATCGAAAGGTCGTCATCTTTATCTATTTTTTCCATGCATCCGGGAGCGCCTGGAGAAGGTGTGGCTGGAGGTTGACCACTTCGTGGCCCAATTTTTAACTGGCCATGGCAACTTTAAAAGTAAATTATTTTCTTTTAAACTCGTACCATCACCATTATGTCAATGTTCCACATCTGACCACGAGTATGAACAATCAGCACATCACATTGTCTGGGAGTGCGATCTCTGGCGAAACGAGCGTAACCTTATGTTAAACAGTTTGCAAGTCACCTGTGGGGTAGTATACTATACGGACCTTGTAGCAACTCGAGAAAATTTCCGTGCGTTCATGCGTTTCTGCCATACCTACTGTAGCAATCAATCTTAACGCTCACATATAGGCCCCGTTAAGCTCTTCCGTATCCGTGGTGCCGTACTGCTGCGCTATCGTAGCTGTACTCCTGTTTACTTATTGGCTGACTAGTCATTTTGTTTTCCTGTCTCCCGCATTGCCTAGGAGGGAAGTGGAATCTCTCTTTCCAACTCCTCCTCTTTAATCTTTTCTAATTAAATTTGTTGCGGGTCCCAAGACAATTAAAATCATATCCCGGGACTGCCTGAGGGTCAAACCTCGGTGTCATTTATGGAGACCATTGTGGATCCTGGCTTACAGGAGTTACAATGGTGGGAATGTGTGGTGGGATTAGTCCCAAAAAAAAAAATTAGTAACAAGCAACATAATATACTTATTTAAAAAGCACAGGAGCACGAAACCTCAAAAACGTAAGTACATAGAACAATCGCATACACACAATAGCGTTGCTATCGGTACTGAGCGGGCGATGCTGGCGGCACGAGGTAGGGATGTGGGACGGGAGGTAACGGCATTCTTGAAGTGAACGCGTAGTAGCTTTATATGTATAAATCAGAAACTAAAATATATAAAATATGTTGTTCGATATGGATGTCTGACATTTCATTTATATTCGTATTTCTGTCCTTTTTTTTTTATTCTATAATCATTACAAAGGAAAATAAAACATCGTAACAAAACTAGAATTGTATGCATAAATTGGTGATTACCGTTATTTACCTACTAAGCAAATAATAACATCTTTTGTATTATGAAATAAAAAAAGAGACATTTATGTATGATACCGACATTTCCAGTGAAATACCTAATAGGATAATACGACGAATATTTTGTCCTAAATTTTTGTCGCAGTTAGGGTTGTCAACTTTTTTGTTAAAAAAAAAAAAAACGTATAAAATGGTTTGGATAAAAAAGTATTGGATGAAAAGTGTTTTTGACATTTTATGATTTTAATTCCTTAAAAACGTATTTTGTGTGCTTTTAGTACATATAAAGTTTGATTCTCACCACATCTGACACCACTTCATTTAGGAATTATAAACCGTTTTCATCATCCGTTTTCACTTATGTGTTCCATTAAATAGTTACTTATAATGAGTGTTTTGTTTTACGCATCACAGTAAAGGTTAGAAAATAAAGTATTTTCACATAATGATTTCTGTAGTTTACGCGAGTATTACACATTTCAAGTAAAATTTCTTTACGGATTTAACGCGTTTGTATTTGATCTTTGATTGCCGGACGTTTCAAACACTTCTTTCAACATTTCGCTTCATGGTCAGACTGAGCGGACTAAGATGTTTCACGTCCAACAAGTCATCGTTATTACAGATATCTTTATAATTATCTACCCGCTACAGAGAATTAGTTATTAAATTTTGACCCACATTTTTGTACAAATTTATTGCCAGTATAAGAAAAAAAGGATTCTATATGAAAAAAATATATTATTTATGGTTAGTAATTATTAAACATTAAAATTGTAGTAATTGTTATGCCAATTTATTAATCTAAAAAACCTAATAAATCTAGTATACTACCACCGGATCGGATAAAATCCGTAAAGTAGTTTTATTTATTTTCACATATTTCATTGGTACCTACGCAAAAGTATAAAATATAATTACCAAATATAAAGTAAGTTACTTTATTATAAAGTATACTTGGCAGCCCTAGTCGCAGTGTACTTACCTATTATATTTGTCATAATTATGTACTTAAAATGAGATCATTGATTGCATTACGTAATATATGGTGGAAATCCGTTATTGTTTTTAAACTAAGGAAGGGCGGGATATGGTCACAACTATCCTAGGGTTAATTAATATACCGCACACCTCACATAAGGAAGGAATATGGAATAGGGATAAGGGGGAATAAGACAACTTAAATGTTTGTGCATTTGTAGCCGAATCTTCGCGTTTCGAAGATGTCACCTGTCGTTTCAATATTTGAAGTGCCGCGGAAAATTGGAAACTGAAGTTGCCCATCACAGGAAAAAGACTTCTTTATAAATTATTTCTCCCTTCCTCCATTTTAAAATACCTGAAAATAATTGGTCGTACACTGTAACACATACATAACTATAATTCAGGAATAAGGCTATTTAATTATATATATACTAGCTGACCCAGCAGACATTGTTCTGTTCAAATTCTCTTGAATACACATAAAAAAATTCATCAACATCGGTCCAGCCGTTTAGGAGGAGTTTGGTGACATACACACGTACACAAGAAATCTTTATCCATACTAATATTATAAATGCGAAAGTAAGGATGTTTGTTTATTTGTTTGTTTGTAGCACTTTCACGCTTAAACCACCGAATCGATTTCAAAAATTCTTTCACCAATGGAAAGCTATAATATCAGGGAGTAACATAGGCTATATTTTATCCCGGTATTCCCACAGAAACGGGAACTACGCCGCGGGTAAAGCGACTGAAACCGAAGCGAAGCGAGGGCGAGTTGCTAGTTCCTAGGAGAACAGCCAGGCTGCCATTTACCATAACAAAATACTCTTCTTAAATTTCATATAAAGAAGAACATACAGCGCTCGGGAAACAGCAGCAGGTAGTACATTCCAGATCTTATGTACGTGGTACGTAGAGAAAAGATCGCTGATAATGCACAGTTTTAAAGCATAATTATATTTTTTTAAGAATGGAGGTGAGTGGTAAAATAAATACTTTAAATAAAACTGTAATCATAAAATAATTCACTCTATTAATTTTTCTCTAACGCGCCAAAAGAAACATTACCTATGTTTCTTCTTAATTATTATATTTATTGGGAAGATTTGAGCTGGGCTTTATATTTAACTATTAAAATATCTATGTACTGGAGTAGAATTCATTTGCATTTATTTTATTTATTTTCGGTTAAATTTAAAGTCTTTTACTTTTAAACTTTTTACACAGAAATGTCTAAATTTTTTTTTGTTTTTTGATCCTGGTAAAATTTAACGTATTTAACACAATCTCATTTTACTTAGTCAACGATTCCCCACATGGCAAAATTTGCAATCTTTCATTTTTTTAATTCACAATGTTGCTAATAGTTGCCATTTTTTTTTTTTTATGGGTGTGCTATGGTACCCGCGGCCTCGGCTAGGGCGGCATTAGGCGCAGATACTCGCGCCTGCGCCGCCCGAGTCGCCGGCGGCGGAACGTGTCGCCGAATAGGAGCTCTACTCGCACACGATCCGCCGCCTCCTTCCGTGAGATTACGGCCTCACAGAAGGCGGCGACCGCGTCCCAGTTCCTGACGCTGTCGAGCATCTCCCTGGCGATGGTCGGCAGCGCCAGGTCGGCACCGATTATCGCGACGAGTTCACGGCGCTCCCCCTCCCATGCAGCACACTCCTCGAGCGTGTGCTGCGCCGTGTCCTCGTCGCAACTGCAGTGGTGGCAGGACGGTGTGCTCTCCCTCCTGACAATCTTGTGCAGGTACTTCCCAAAACACCCGTGCCCCGTAAGCACCTGCACCAGTCGGAAGGAAAGCACCCCGTGCGTCCGCTCCAACCACTCCATCAGCACCGGCCGGAAGGCCTCGACGGTCCTGATACCGTACCGAGGACTCTCCAGCCGTACTGCCCAATACTCGCCGATAAATGTCGGCGAGCATCTCCGCCTCCAGGTCCCACGGGGGAGTTCCGGCCAGGAGGCACGCTGCCTCCGTCGACACCGTGCGGTAACCGCGTATGGCCCTGACCGCCATGACCCTCTGTGGTCGCCTCAAGAGGGCCCTCAGCCGGACGGTCAGGGACCCCGCCCACACCGGTGCGCCGTACAGAGCCATCGACCGGATCACCCCCGTGTACAGCTGTCGGCACGTAGAGCTGGGTCCGCCCACATTCGGCATCAGCCGCGAAAGGGCGGACGCCGCGCCGACAAGCCGGGGAACAAGTCGATGGAGATGCTCCCGGAACCAAAAATGCCCGTCGAGCACCAGGCCCAAGTACTTCATGTGGGCCTGGATGCTGATGGTGACCGACTTTACGGTGATCGAAGCGCCGGCGGGAGGCCCGGCGGTACGGAGGCCATGGAATAAAAGGGCCTCCGTCTTTTCCAGGGCTACCCTCAACCCCAGCGCTTCGATCCGCCTGACAATCTCCTCGGTGCCGAGAGTTGCCAGGCGTGCCGCCTCCTCTAGCGTCTCACCCCGGGCTGTGACGAGTGTATCGTCGGCGTAGCAATTTACGCCCAGCCCGGGTGGGAGGCTTCCTCTCAACGCCCAGTCGTAGCCGATGTTCCACAGGGTCGGACCCAGAACCGACCCCTGCGGGGCACAGCACGTCATGGGCGTTCGCACAACGTACCCTACTCGGTCAACGTAGAGGACGCTGCGCCCCTCCAACTAGTCTGCCACCAGCCGCCTGAGGTACACGGGCACCCCGTGATATCTCAGCCCCTCCCTGATGCAGCTGAATGGCAGACTGTTGAAGGCGTTGGCGATGTCCAGGGACACCGCCAACAGGACTCCTCCACCGGTGACGGCCTCCGCTACCACGGCCTTCAGGCGCAGCAGGGCCGCGATCGTCGAACGCCCTCGCCGAAAACCAAACTGGGCGTCCGACAAATCAGGCCCGACCCCGACGAGGTGCCGCTCGATGCGAGCAGCCAACACCCTCTCCAGCAGCTTGCCCGCATCATCGAGCAGCACGATGGGCCGAGGCCGACTCGGGAGACCGTCCCGGCTTCGGCAGGAGAACCAGCCTCCCCTCTTTCCAGCACCCAGGGAACTGCCCGGACGTCAAACAAGCGTCGAACAGTCCCCTGAGGCGTGGTCCCAGGTGCTCGAGGACCAGGGCCAGCACACGGTTCGGAATACCGTCGGGCCCGGGGGCGGTGGATTTGACTCGCATACGCGCCACCGCCACCTCCATTTCCGGCTCCGTGATGGGCGGAGCACTTTTATCGTCGGCCTCCCGGTTACTGTCCGGCGAAGCCATGACCGGGGGCATGTGCTCCGCCCGCTGTGGAAAAATGTACTCGACAACTCTGGTGAGGAGGCTGGGCTGGAGAGTCTCGGTGAGGGGGGGGCCCCGCCCGCGGAGCTTGTTCAGCGCCGCGAGGTAGGGGCGACCCCAGGGATCACGCTTGAGACTGTCCAGCATGTCCCACCGACTAACGTCCTTGGCGGTACGGACGGCCAGCCTGAAGGCAGACCGCGCACTGCGGTAAGCCTCGTACAGCTGGCCCTCCCGCTCAGCGTCGCGGTGGCGCGCTCGGCTGCGGGTGTAAGCCCTCCGGGCACGTATGCACGCGGCCCGAAAGTCCGCCAATTCTCGGGACCACCAGGGGACCGTATTCTTCGGGGGCAGACGCCGCACACGGGGCATGGCCGCATCGCAATAGTTGCCATAGTGAATTTTCATTAACGTTATGCCTTCAGTAAAACACGCAAGATTGAGTTAAATTAATAGATGTAAGAATTTAGTGAAAAGGAAATTAGCCTTCAGTACAACCAAATACAATTCAACACCCCATTGCGTGCCAGTGGGTGTCGTAAAAGACAACTAAGGTATATATATAATATGCATATTACATCTACGCAAGAGAAGGCAAGGTATATACAGGATGACTGGTAAAAGATTGTACATATTGAAGGAGGGTATTCAGTACTCGATTCTGATACCGAATATATTAAAAAAATTGGTACTTAAATTTTGAACTAATTATCTTATAAAAACATTTAGTTATGAACACATGGGATAGGTCAACGTACGTCAGCACTTGTTGGTACTAAACAGTTCGCGTGACATTGAACTAGTTACATTTTAGGTAAATATTCTACCTATGCGACTCGACCCAGTAGGTATTTTTTTTGCGTCGAAGGCCGCAGACAGAGGTCAACGTACGCTGGCAAACCTATTGTTTTGAATAGAAACAAATCACTTTATCTCAGGATTGGTAAGAGCTATGAATCTGCAACTAACTTTAGTGTTTTTATGACATTATTCCTACCTAGCTTTAGTAATTCTAGTAATAAACATTCAAAATCTTGACAACAGTACTAACAAAAATTTTACTCGATATCGGTATCGGTGTATCGCCAGTAGGGTGACAATATTTTTGGAAGTCTTGTAACACTAATATTGTTGATGTTTACTATGTAGTTAATTAATATTATCTTCTTTTTACACTTTTATTAGTTACATGTGGCCATTATCTATCGTTTCCTTCAATATGTACAATCTTTTACCAGTCATACTGTATAATATGCATATTACATCTTATTTTTGAAGTTATACTTCTTTAGGCGCGTTATGAAAAAATGATGAGAGTGAAATTTTAAGATGCGCGCGCATCTGTGACACAAAATTAACAGTATGAAGTTGTCTGCTTAACCGCTCATTGAGTGAAATTTTAAGATGCGCGCGCATCTGTGACACAAAATTAATAGTATGAAGCTGTCTGCTTAACCTTAAATTCAATTTTTGAATTTATTATTAAATTTATTTTTAAAATATTAAATAATCAATAATAAACATTTAAAATTAAGAATCTTATAATATTTAGTACAAATTATGTCTTATATATTTATTATTCTCTAAATTTTGTTTTTAATAATTATATATATATATTAATTATATATTATATAAATTTATATTAAATATATATATTTGAAATATATATATTAAATATATTATTATATAAATATATTAATTTTCAATTTTTAATATTAATTATTGATATCTAAGATCAATCTAAGATTCTTTTAGTTTAAATTTGATGACTATTAAACTGAACTTTGTTGATTATCCTTTTCCAATCCTTCTATTATTTTATTGTAATTAATTATTTGCATGCAATTAAAAACTATTTTTTAATGATGCCAAAGAAGTATAACTTCTCACGCGCGTACATAAGTACACGCACCCATTTTTTTTTACCAACACGTCAGACCAGTGTGGTATAGTAGGTCAATTTCTCATTCTAGAGGAGGCCCGAACCCAACAGTGGGACGTACTTATATCAGCTGTAATAATTATGACAAGCAAAACATTAAAATATTAGGACGTCACAAGACGTCTGGCAGAAATGATACATTTATGTCAATACTAGCTTTTGCCCACGACTTCGTCCGCGTAGAAATCATATGTGGCAGGGGTAATCACAGATAACTATGTAGTGTGTTCAGGGTTCTACACGCCCACCATGTTGCTCTGGATGGCAAGCGCATGGCAGGCGTTTGCGTGTTGCTGCATGGGAGGGGGATCGCCGTGAACTCGTCGCAATTATCGGTGCCGACCTGGCGCTGCCGACCATCGCCAGGGAGATGCTCGTCAGCGTCAGGAACTGGGACGCGGTTGCCGCCTTCTGTGAGGCCGTTATCTCACGGAAGGAGGCGGCGGATCGTGTGCGAGTAGAGCTCCTATTCGGCGACACGTTCCGCCGCCGGCGACTCGGGCGGCGCAGGCGCGAGTATCTGCGCCTAATACCACCCTAGCCGAGGTCGCGGGTGATCGGACTGGGGAATTGTCCGTTACCCGCAGAGAGGCTGACCGCGCGACGGCGACCGACGTCCCAGGATGTCGAGAGGTGAGGTTACCCGAAAGGGTATTCCGTCGGGCCGACCACTGACGACAAGTCACATCTGTGTGGTCGGCCCAACAACGAGGTGACGTGGGTACGGGTGGGTTATGGGCCCGCACGCCGTCCTTTCATCGCCCCGGACGGACTGGACCGCGCGTGCGCTTACCATAGCCCACCCATAAAAAAAAAAAAAAAGACGAGCAAACAGTACACCTGATGGTAAGTGTTGCTGCCGCTCATGGACCTTTACAAGTCCGTTGCTTACCGCGAAGAAAGCGAAGGGAGTGTGAATGCGTGCATTGAGGCTCGGTGATACCAAGGGCACCACCAAAACCCTCCACACGCTATCACCCTCAGAAAGTTGGGCTTCCGGCTCTCTCGCTTACCGAACGAAGCGCAGTAACAAATTGCTACTACCCAGACGTCGATTTTCTGCGAGAGCATGGTACTGCCCCGGACGGACCGGCCCGCGGCTGTAGACAGATAACTGTCGACAGTGTGGTCCTAACACTTACCATTAGGTGTGCTGTTTGCTCGTTTGTCAACAATGACTGCGCACGGGTGATACCACTATAACATAATTTGCTGCCTGGGGTCAAAAAAGGGTATTTAAGTGACCCTGCACAGCCCTCTTTTTTAGGGTTATGTACCCAAGGGATGAAAACGGGACCTTATTAATAAGACTTCGCTATCTGTCCGTCTGTCTATCTATCACCAGGCTGTATCTCAGGAACCACTATGGATAGACAGTTGAATTTTTTACAAATTATGTATTTCTGTTACCGCTATAACAACAAACGCGATTGCGCCACTTTTTGCCTATTTTTGCTTGATATCAGTAAACGATAACAGGTGAAGGTTACAATATGAAATTGGTGTACCCACTGTTGTTTATCTAGTTAATGGTACGGAACCCTTCGTGCGCGAGTCCAACTCGCACTTGGCCGATTTTTATTGGTTATTCTACAAACTATGAATTTCGCTCGCTACACCCTCTACTAAGGAACCTCACAAAAATATAAGTGACAGACACAAATTAGACTCAATTTACTACTATCTAGTCTACTCTACCCAGCAACAATTTGTTGATCACAGAAATAATTGTCCGGCGTTGAAATTGAACCCGTGACAATGACATGGTAAGTTGCTATCTTAACCACTATGCTATCAGTGCAGTTAATTAATTATTGAGGTTGTATGAATTTATTACTTGTGTATGAGAGTGAATAATATCAAAGCAAATCCTTCCCATTCCTTCCATTTTACACCCTTAAAAAAGAATATATCCTCTGAGGGGTAGATTTTCAGAAGTTTCCATTTATAATTAATCTTTTTATATCGATTTCCAATTAAGTAGGTTGTGTACTGAGCTATATAAGTTACTATAGTTTTTTACCTATCCCACGGGAACTCTTTAATTTTCCGGGATTAAAAATATCCTAAATGTTGACCGATGATGTAAGGTACCACCATGCAAATATATAAGTTACTATAGTTTTTTACCTATCCCACGGGAACTTTAATTTTCCGGGATTAAAAATATCCTAAATGTTGACCGGGGATGTAAGGTACCACCATGCAAAATTTCATTTAAATCGGTCCAATAACTTCCGAGATTAGCCCGTACAAACAGATAAACAGACAAACAGAGAAACAAAAAAATTGAAAACAATCTGGATGTGTTCTATTTCACTTCTAATCGGACTACCCCTTTTTTTTTTTTTTTTATGGGTGGGCTATGGTCAGCGTACGCGCGGTCCTGTCTGTCCGGGGCGATGAAAGGCGGGCCCATAACCTTCCCGTACTCACTTCAGCTCGTTGTTGGGCCGACCACCGGAGCAGATGTGACTTGTCATCAGTGGTCGGCCCGACGGAATACCCTTTCGGGTAACCTCACCTCTCGACGTACTGGGACGTCGGTCGCCATCGCGCGGTCAGCCTCTCTGCGGGTGACGGACAATTCCCCGGTCCGATCACCCGTGGCCTCGGCTAGGGCGGCATTAGGCGCAGATACTCGCGCCTGCGCCGCCCGAGTCGCCTGCGGCGGAACGTGTCGCCGAATAGGAGCTCTACTCGCACACGATCCGCCGCCTCCTTCCGTGAGATTACGGCCTCACAGAAGGCGGCGACCGCGTCCCAGTTCCTGACGCTGTCGAGCATCTCCCTGGCGATGGTCGGCAGCGCCAGGTCGGCACCGATAATCGCGACGAGTTCACGGCGCTCCCCGTCCCATGCGGCACACTCCTCGAGCGTGTGCTGCGCCGTGTCCTCGTCGCAACTGCAGTGGTGGCAGGACGGTGTGCTCTCCCTCCTGACAATCTTGTGCAGGTACTTCCCAAAACACCCGTGCCCCGTAAGCACCTGCACCAGTTGGAAGGAAAGCACCCCGTGCGTCCTGTTACAGTTTCCTGATGTTCCCTAAAATGCTAACTCTTCCTACATATCCATCAGCACTTTCGCCTTCCTATCTAGATAGCTTAGCCCTCTCCTCAGTCCGGTTTCAATCTTCGTCAAGCACGGTTGCCTCTACTATTTGTATTCACTACCTCTAAGTTTTATTTCAATACAAGTTCGTGTGAAATTAAAAAAGTTTATTTTTTTAAAAAACATCCTTAAGTATACCCGTATAACATTGGTGGCAGCGTAAAAGGGATCGTAACTGTAATCCTTGGCATCCGACAGTTCATAACAGTACTCTATTAACGTCCTTAATAAATGACATCCGTTCGAGCTACATTCGAATCGTGAAACAAGTGGTACCGTGCTGCGAATCCTACGCAAATTTCGTGTCACACCGGGCTCACTTCTATATCCTGCTACATCCAAGGGGCCACAGGGGCCTTGCTACTACTACCACTATGATATTCCTGTTAAGTATCCTGTGCAGTACATCCATGTAAGTGTATGTTCGTTTACTTATACTAAACTCAGTGATTCAGTGATAAATTATTCACGAAGAGCAACCCTAAATAGTGTGTTTGTGTATATTAAAATATAAAAGTGTTTCGTAAATATAAACTTAAGTTATACATAATTTAATCTTAGTATTAGCCCAGACGTAACGTGATATTGTTATTTTTATAAGTGATAAACAGAGTAGCGTCGTCCGACTCGTTGATACGATAACGCCGTAGCTTGTCCAAGTTCGTAGAACCTCTTCATATCGCATCCGCTAGACCCACCGCGAACTGCTAAACATTTAAAATGTCTCAAGATAAACCAATTCAAATTCAATCCGATACCATTGACTTAAATGTTCTGATAAAATTCATCAAACCATTCGATGGATCTAGGAACCTACTCACACCATTTATAACGAATTGTTCGAATGCATACAACCTCGCCTCAACTAATCAGAAACACATTATTTTTAAGTTTATAATAAGCCAATTACAAGGTAGAGCCGAGGCTGCATGTTCCATCAAAGAATTTAGCAATTGGGATCAACTAAAAGATTTCTTGACAACACAATTCGGCGAAAGAAAATGTTACTCGCACTTATTAACTGACCTTCAAGAATGTAGACAGTATTCCAATGAGACCGTAACACAGTACTCGCTCTGATTGGAAACATGTTTATCCCATTTGCTAACTGAGATTACACTTTCTAACTCCAAAAAAATGGAACTCGCTGGTAAGACAAGTGCAATGGAAGATATTGCGCTTAACACGTTTGTCCTTGGGTTACATCCAAGGATATCCAACAATGTTCGGGTTCGATCCCCGAAAACCTTGAACGAGGCTATTAACGCTGCTATTTCGGAAGAAAAAATATTGCAATTTGTTAATAGAAAATCTTTCTCCGCAACTGAGCCTAATTCTCTAAGACCAAGAACCTTTCCTAAACCAGATTATAAAACTCACGAGTTTAGGCCTAATTTCGGTTTTCCACATAAGCCGCGTCCCGTTGCTTATACCGAATATTGTCGTTACTGTAAAAATCCTGGTCATGTTTTAGAAAATTGCCGTAAAAGGGAATACAATAACAAACGTTTCAATTTGCCGCAAAATAGCCAAAATAGGGTTAACTTATTAGAGGAAAACGAAGAAGGTGTAGTCAACGCCGATTTCGTCACAAATCAAGCTTTAAACTAAATGATGGCTCGTTTAGGTGTCGGTCGGGCCACCCTAAACTAAAATCCGGCATGACTAATCCTAGGTATCCTAATAATAATAATAGTAACGATAATTTTTATTTTCTATATCCTTCTATATCCCGGGTAGAAAAATCTTTACCCAATAGTATTAATAAATCCACTGTATCCATGACACAGTATCCATCGGAAAATGACACTGCGACTTCCGCTACAAGGTCAAGTCGTAATCCTGGAAAACATAATTATACTATATCCACACAAGAAGAATATTTACCAAATGCTTCGGTGCCCAAAGTATCCACCACTGAACCGTTGTCAGATCCCGTAATAAATTGCATACCAAATATCTCTCGCAAATATTTACCATATATAAGAGTACTTACTTCTATATCTTCAAAGCCACTTTCCTTCTTGATTGATACAGGAGCGTCTTTTAGTCTGGTGAAGAAGTCCTGTATCGAAAGAATGCCAGAAATTACGAAAACCATTGTAAAATTCAAAGGAATTGATTCTTCCGGCACAAAATCCACTTTAGGTCATATACTTATCCAACTCGATTCAATAATTCATAATTTCCACGTAGTCGAAGGGATAGATTTACCCTATGACGGTATAATTGGCAACGACATGTTTAATAAAATGGACGGAAATATAGACTACCCTAAACAACAATTAACACTTGGTAAAATAATTTTAAATTTACATTTCAACGAACCAATTTGTGTAATCCCTGCTCGAACTGAAACAATTATAGAATGTACCGTATCAAACCCTGAACTCAGCGAGGGACTAATGTTAGACCAGCATCCGATAGAAAACTTGCTCATAGCTAATTGTGTGGTTCGGGTGAAAGACAATTCAAGAATAAATATATCCGTCGTAAATACCTCTCATCACGCACTTTCCTTCGATCCCGACTTGAAGTTAGAAATAGTTCCTTACGTTAGACTTGAGACAACGCAATATATTCATAACACGAATGCCGACAGTCAATGCCATAATGACGCTTACTTACGAACTAAATCAGTATTCGAACAGATGCGTATTTCTCACTTAAACCAGGAAGAAAGCTTACAACTACTCGACGTTTGTGCTGACTTTTCCGACATTTTCCACCTTCCTGGCGACCAATTAACATATACCAATACAGTTGAACACGAAATAAAAACCTCAACCTCAATTCCTATCCATGTAAAATCCTATCGTTTCCCAGAGTGTCATAAAAAGGAAGTAAATTCACAAATAGACAAAATGCTCCAACAAGGAATAATAAAACCATCAGCTTCACCTTGGTCATCACCAATTTGGGTGGTACCAAAGAAACTCGACGCTTCCGGCGAGAAGAAGTGGAGAGTCGTAATAGATTATCGTAAATTAAACGACATCACTATCGGAGACTCGTATCCTATTCCAAATATTTCAGAAATTTTGGACCAACTTGGCAATAGTAAGTATTTTAGCACCCTTGATCTCGCTTCCGGTTTTCATCAAATCAAGGTTAAACCGGAAGACACCGAAAAAACAGCCTTCTCTGTACCTCAGGGACATTACGAATTTACACGTATGCCGTTTGGTTTAAAGAATGCACCATCAACTTTCCAACGACTTATGAATAATGTCCTTACTGGTCTTCAAGGGGAAAGATGTTTTGTGTATCTAGATGATATTGTCATCTACTCCTTTGATTTACGATCTCATATTCAAAATTTAACCTCTGTCTTCCGAAAACTCCGCTCTTTTAACCTTAAACTACAACCCGACAAATGCGAATTTTTACGCAAGGAAGTATCTTACTTAGGACACACTATCACGGATCAGGGAGTTAAACCTAATCCGGAAAAGCTAAAAGCCGTGCAACACTATCCCATTCCGAAATCCACCAAGGACATAAAATCCTTTTTAGGATTTGTCTCTTACTATCGTAGATTTATACCAAACTTCTCGACCTTGGCCAAACCTTTAACAAATCTTTTGAAAAAAGACGTCCCTTTTGTTTGGGAAAACGAAAATCAACTGGCATTCGATACTCTGAGACAAATGTTAATTTCAGCACCTTTATTAATTTATCCAGACTTTTCCAAACCATTTATCCTAACCACGGATGCATCCAATTATGCTATCAGTGCAATACTTTCTCAGGGTGAAATAGGCAAAGACCAGCCCATAGCTTATGCATCCCGCACTCTCAACAAAAGTGAGTGTAACTATAACACCACGGAAAAAGAACTTCTCGCGATCCTTTATGGCTGTAAGACCTTTCGCCCTTATCTCTATGGTAGACACTTCCAAATCATTACAGACCACCGTCCTCTAAAGTGGCTTTTCAACCACAAGGATCCAAGCAGCAAATTGCAAAGGTGGCGACTTAAATTAGAGGAGTACGAGTACCAAATCATATACCGGAAGGGTAAATTTAACGCCGCTGATGCTCTTTCTAGATATCCACCTGAAAATCCTCTACTTATGAATCCCCTTGCTCCTGAACCAGTCCCAGGACCTTCTCGAACTAACCATGACAATCCTTCGCTCCCTGATAATGAAGACTCTTACGACCACGATGACCTTCTAAACCCAGACATTATTCCACCTCTTACTCCTAACCAAAGAGACTTGATTGAAATGCCTGACGATTTAAGGGACTTAAATCTTGATGAGCTTGACACAGGACAACCTACGACTAATAATTCTAATGACGACTCACCTTTACGCCATGATGATCCTCCTCTGTGTCTCGATTCACCTTATAATCCTGCTAGTGCTATTGAGGATTCACCTTCAATATCTCAAACTTATACCGAATTTCTTAAAATAATTGCCAATAAAAATTACACTTTCGATAGTAAAATAATGGAACATAATGAAAGTCTATTGAAATCCCCTTATAAACATATTGTCATACCTACCTCCGTGGATATGGATGAATCAATTCCATACGTTGAAATGACCATATCAAATTTCGCCGATAAAGACACTTTTTTGACGCTAGAAAGAACCCTAAACTCGTTCATTACAAATCAACATGAAAATAAAACATACTATTACCTATTTACAAAAATAAACCACTTTGATTCGTGCTCTTATTCCGATATCTTTGAGAGCCTTAAAATACTAAGGAATGAATTCATTATATTTTTAAATGAAAATGACAAAATAATAGCCATAACAGATTTCAAAAATCCTTTTGATAACCACTATTTTATTAAAATATACAATATGCTCCTCTATTTATTCAATAACACGGGCATAGAAGTACACATCTACCGTAATAGTATACAATACCCATCTTTGAGTGAAATCAAACAAATACTTAGAGATAATCATGACCTACCAATAGCTGGTCATGTAGGTTCTTCTAGAATGTATAACAGAATATCAGAAAGATATTACTGGAAAAATATGAGGTCAGATATTGAAAACTATGTCAAAGCATGTCAGCTGTGTCAGACGAATAAAGCCTTGCGACAAACGAATAGAGCCCCTATGCAGATTACTAGTACCGCCTCAATGGCATTTGAAAAGATATTTCTTGACATAGTAGGACCTCTTCCAGAATCCGGCCTAGCAAAATTAAAATATATTCTCACACTACAAGATGATCTCACTAAATACTCCGCAGCCTATCCTATTAGATCTACAACTGCCGAAGAAACGAGTGAATGTCTCGTACATTTCATCTCAGTATTCGGCATACCGAAAATTATTGTTACCGATCAAGGCAGTAATTTTACAGCCGAACTTTTTAAAGAAACATGTTCCTTTTTAAAGATCAAACAGATATGGTCGACTCCTTACCATCCCCAAACACAAGGTGCCTTAGAGCGTAGCCACTCCACCTTAAAGGAGTATTTGAAATCATATATAGATCATGATCCTTCAAGATGGTCTAAATTCGTTTATACTGCCATGATGGCTTACAACACCAACATCCATTCAACCACAAATTTTACTCCACATGAACTCGTTTTTGGCAGTAAACCTTATATACCAAATTCCATTTATGAACAGGATCTAAATCCTACCTATAATGAATTCGTTAGAATGTTACAACAACGACTAAAATTCTCCAGGAGCAAAGCCATAGAAAATATTCAAAAATCAAAGGAAAAGTCCAAAACCCACTATGACAACCGCACACGTTCTGTGAATTTCAAAATCGGCGATTACGTCTACTTAAAAAATCACCTTCGCTTGGGCAAAGCGTTATCTCCTATTTGGAAGGGCCCGTATAAAATAATAAAATTACACGGCAATAATAATGCATCCTTATTGATAAACAGAAGACATGTAAAGTACCATTATGATCAAATGAAACTAGCTCAGAGAACATCTTAATTAATTGTTATATCATCTTCCATCGCACTTTTCTTGCAGTGTTAATGGCGAAGGTTTTCCTGATATCATAAAACCAATAGAGAGTGGGCCTGGAATCTACTTCGATCCAATCGGTTCGGTGAAAGTAATCAATGGACATCTAAGTGTTGTGGTTCCTGTAGACATATCCTTCATATCTCCTCATTTAATTAATATTAATCATGTTCTTAGTATAACGTCCAAACTGTGTAATGAAAGTACAGCTTTCGAGTTTGCCGAATGTATTAACATATTACAACCACTCGAGGTCAGACTCGCTGATATTTCTAGAGACTTTGGATCAATTTCACATCTTCTTACGCGGAAAATCAAGCGTTTTGCTTGGTTTGCAGGCGTTGGGTCTGTACTCAAACATGTGTTTGGTACAATGGATGAGGACGATGCTATTCAATACGGCAACGCTATTCAGGCTTTAGGAAAAGACCAAAATGCATTAGCCGAATACATGAAAGACAATATTCTTCTCACTACTTCCGCTATTACCACATTCAATCAAACTATAACCCAACTTATAGAAAATGAAAAATCCCTGAATAGCGCTGTTGTTTCCTTAACTGAAAATTTTAAAAATCTCACCTTTGTATCTGCTACCCTAACTATTAAAACTAGAATTATGGAAATTGTAACTATATTAGAGAATAGTTTACTTACTTTGTCTTTTAAATTAGAGGATATATCAAATGGCTTAATGTTTAGTAAAAATAATGTTCTTTATCCTGCCATTTGTTCACCTCAAGAGTTATATAATGATTTAGTTATTAATTATAGACATTTACCTAATTCTAAGGAACTTCCACTTACTCTAGATTTAAGTAATATCCATAAGCTTTTGAAAATTTCTAGTATAAGTACATATTATTTTGATAATAAAATTATATTCATAGTTAAGATACCATTGGTTCATCCTCTAGAGTTTGGTTTATATCATAGTTTGCCATTGCCAACTCAACACCAAAATAATACTTATAGTACGATTATTCCTTCCACTACTTATGTAGGCCTCTCTAGAGATAAGAATCAATATTGTCAGTTAGATAACCTAGATAACTGTAAATCTCTTAAAGCTAACTACATCTGCGACAAAGTTAATATTCTATCTAGTGTAACTCACCCTATATGTGAAACAGAAATTGTATCTAAAACAATAACATATATACCCAACCAATGTCCGATAAAACTGTTTAAGGGTAACCTTGAAATTTGGCAAGAATTATACAATAATGAATGGATATTTGTTATTTCAAATGTTACTAAATTCACTCTCGATTGCCAAAATAACAATGTTTATGAAACCAATATAATCGGAACTGGAGTATTACGGGTCCCTCTAGGTTGTACTGGGTTCTGTAATGGATTTCAATTATTCACGAAACAAAATATTAAAATTAACGTAACTCACATTAACCTGGATTATGATATTATAAATAGTAACTTTAGTATACCAAAGTATTCAGACCATATATTGCCCGAAGTAAACATTAAACATTTCAATATTAAACGCGTATTAGATAATGATCAAGGTTTTGCTACGCTTAATAAAGAATTAAATAAATTTATTACGAAACCCAGAGAAATAGAAGTAAATCATTTTCATGTACCGATTATTGTATATTGTATGTTATTCATAATTATCTTTTACTTAGCTTATAAGATTTATTTGTGCCGCAACCGCTGCTTTTCCCCTTCAACTGAAACTAGCGTCAATTTCCACCCAGCTTCTCATCCCGAGATGGAGCTTAGTTCTCCTACCACTCTGGACACCCCTAGAATTAGAATTCAGACATAAACTTCACTCTGGGG
The DNA here is from genome assembly GCA_032191425.1 of Lymantria dispar. Lineage (NCBI taxonomy): Eukaryota > Metazoa > Arthropoda > Insecta > Lepidoptera > Erebidae > Lymantria > Lymantria dispar. The sequence goes on along the minus strand of CM063452.1, from coordinate 18,787,545 downwards.
TGTAAGTTTAGTCTTAAGCGGGGGGCTGTTACAGTTTCCTGATGTTCCCTAAAATGCTAACTCTTCCTACATATCCATCAGCACTTTCGCCTTCCTATCTAGATAGCTTAGCCCTCTCCTCAGTCCGGTTTCAATCTTCGTCAAGCACGGTTGCCTCTACTATTTGTATTCACTACCTCTAAGTTTTATTTCAATACAAGTTCGTGTGAAATTAAATAAGTTTATTTTTTTAAAAAACATCCTTAAGGATACCCGTATAACAGTCCGCTCCAACCACTCCATCAGCACCGGCCGGAAGGCCTCGACGGTCCTGACACCGTACCGAGGACTCTCCAGCCGTACTGCCCAACGGGCAATGACTCCTTGGCGGGCGTCGACCCCCCAGGCGGTGATCTCCTGCAGGGAGACCATGCCGCCGCGGGTGCGCGTCTCCGACACCCGCCGATAAATGTCGGCGAGCATCTCCGCCTCCAGGTCCCACGGGGGAGTTCCGGCCAAGAGGCACGCTGCCTCCGTCGACACCGTGCGGTAACCGCGTATGGCCGTGACCGCCATGACCCTCTGTGGTCGCCTCAAGAGGGCCCTCAGCCGGACGGTCAGGGACCCCGCCCACACCGGTGCGCCGTACAGAGCCATCGACCGGATCACCTCCGTGTACAGCTGTCGGCACGTAGAGCTGGGTCCGCCCACATTCGGCATCAGCCGCGAAAGGGCGGACGCCGCGCCGACAAGACGGGGAACAAGTCGATGGAGATGCTCCCGGAACCAAAAATGCCCGTCGAGCACCAGGCCCAAGTACTTCATGTGGGCCTGGATGCTGATGGTGACCGACTTCACGGTGATTGAAGCGCCGGCGGGAGGCCCGGCGGTACGGAGGCCATGGAATAAAAGGGCCTCCGTCATTTCCAGGGCTACCCTCAACCCCAGCGCTTCGATCCGCCTGACAATCTCCTCGGTGCCGAGAGTTGCCAGGCGTGCCGCCTCCTCTAGCGTCCCACCCCGGGCTGTGACGAGTGTATCGTCGGCGTAGCAAATTACGCCCAGCCCGGGTGGGAGGCTTCCTCTCAACGCCCAGTCGTAGCCGATGTTCCACAGGGTCGGACCCAGAACCGACCCCTGCGGGACACCGCACGTCATGGGCGTTCGCACAACGTCCCCTACTCGGTCAACGTAGAGGACGCTGCGCCCCTCCAAGTAGTCTGCCACCAGCCGCCTGAGGTACACGGGCACCCCGTGATATCTCAGCCCCTCCCTGATGCAGCTGAATGGCAGACTGTTGAAGGCATTACAAGGCAAGACAGGACACCGCCAACAGGACTCCTCCGCCGGTGACGGCCTCCGCTACCACGGCCTTCAGGCGCAGCAGGGCCGCGATCGTCGAACGCCCTCGCCGAAAACCAAACTGGGCGTCCGACAAATCGGGCCCGACCCCGACGAGGTGCCGCTCGATGCGGGCAGCCAACACCCTCTCCAGCAGCTTGCCCGCATCATCGAGCAGCACGATGGGCCGAGGCCGACTCGGGAGACCGTCCCGGCTTCGGCAGAAGAACCAGCCTCCCCTCTTTCCAGCACCCAGGGAACTGCCCGGACGTCAAACAAGCGTCGAACAGTCCCCTGAGGCGTGGTCCCAGGTGCTCGAGGACCAGGGACAGCACACGGTTCGGAATCCCACGGGCCCGGGGGCGGTGGATTTGACTCGCATACGCGCCACCGCCACCCCCATTTCCGGCTCCGTGATGGGCGGAGCACTTTCATCGTCGGCCTCCCGGTCTCGGACTACCCTGACTCGGTTTTTAGTGATTTTTTCAATGTACAGAATTTCGACCTCTACAGTTTTATTAATGTATAGATTTGAATTCTAATTTAGTACGTGTATGTTTAAGCGGATCTGAATGTGTGATACGTATGAGATGTGATACTAAGAAAAATTAGGGAGGCAGTTCCCAATGATAAAAATAGATCATGAAATCGTGAAAAATGTAATTTCAACATTTCATAATCATAAATCAAAGTATTAGGGTTGCCAACCATACCTTATAATAAAGTATCTTACTTTATTTTTGGTAATTATAGTTTATAATTTTTCATACCAATAAACTATGTGAAAATACTTAATTTCCAACCTTTACTGTGATGCGTAAAATAAAACATTAATTATGGGTACTTATATCAGATGATGTTAGTTGGGGTGTAAATTTGAGAGGACAGGTGACATTCCGACATTTGTCATAGATTTGTCACTATCGAAGAAATTGTACAAAAATTGTCCGTTGGTTGTTGTTGGTTTTGTTTATAATTAAAGAATCAATTTTAAAGTAAATATTAATATAATGATTGCCGATGTTTACGCGATTATTATACATAAAACCATTTTACGGATTTTATAGCGTTGGTATTTGATTTTGGCGTTTATGGTCATGGGCGGACTAAGATGTCTCCCATCCAACAAGTCATCATTATTACAGAGAAATATATATACCCGCTATAGAATTAGTTATTAAAGTAGTCCGCCTATGATCATGAACGCTGTTAAGTGTTCGAAATGTCGGACAATTAAAAATCAAATACAAACCTGATAAAATTCGTAAAATAGTTTTATTCACAATAAATAATAATGCTTGAGATGACGAGTAGTTCGGATAGTAATAAACCAGTGACGCCTAAAAAAGTTAAAATGGTAATAAATCTAGTGGCGAGTAGAGAGAAATAGAGCGTCAATAAATTAAATTAAAAACGAATTGTTTATTTATTTAAATTTTGACTATTAAACAAGCTTTGCAACATTTAAAGGTAGCGAAAATTGTTATCATGTGCTAAATGCACACAAAACTAGGTTTTTAAGGCAATACATTTTTACTTATCCAAAAAAAATATTTTTCCTATCCAAACCATTTTATACTGTTTTTTTTTTCAAATAAAGTTGACAACCCTACAAAGTATATGAAATTCAAATTTTCGTTTTTATCGCCACACTTTCTAATCAGAAATATATTTTGTATATACATATATTTTGTATGTATGTACACATGATAAATTAACACACTAAAATGAGCTGAACTTTAAATTAGAGTTGTTTCGCTGTTGGAATCTTATTTCTATTGTGAAACTCGAAGATTAAAATAATCACTCATTCCACCATCCCCAACCGTCTCCACTTAATTAGCACTCACTGTTTTTTTAACCATTCGTTTCTACTCATTCCATCCACGCTTATCGTCTCCACTCATTTAATTCATCCCATCGATCATTACTTATTTTACATATCCCCAACCGTCCCTATTCATTCCCGTCCGCTACTCATCCCTACCATCCACACTTATCGCATCCATCACCAATTATCGCCTCCGTCACCATGTATCCCATCCGTCCACAAGTATATCTATACCAATAAATAAAATTGGAGTGTCTGTTTGTAATGTCAAAATAATAGGCTTTTTTCATGCTCACACGGTTATTTGCACGACACCTATGCCTAAAATAGCAATTAAAATTTTTTGTCTGTCTGTCTATCTGTCTGTCTGTTTGTTCCGGGTAATCTTCAAAACGGCTGGACCGATTTCAAAAATTCTTTCACCAATGGAAAGCCATAATATCAGGGCGTAAACTAGGCTATATTTTATCCCGGTATTCCCACGGGAACGGGAACTACGCGGGTAAAACCACTTTAACCTATAACCGAAGCGAAGCGAGGGCGGGTTGCTAGTTAAATTATATAATAAATGCGCGTGAATATATAAAGGAGTGGTGGGCGTCGCAACACCTAAGTATCATATCATCTGCTGTTTCATATTAATAAAACATAATATGTAGTTAAAAGTGCTGTGTGGTAGCGGCTTCGAATACTACCAACCCTTGCTTTGCTCGTGGGTGTCGTAAAAGATGACTAAGAGCCCTAGATTGACCCGGACCAACTCCATCTGGTACCATTTGGGTCAACGATTACATTCCCAAGGAGGGTTGACGTCAGGCAGGCGGCCGGTCATAAAAGTCATTGCCGAAACTTTTTGCAATATGTCAAAACAGATGACATATTGCGTTGACCCCAAGTAATTGGGATAAGAGCAAGATGATGATGATGATGTAGTTAAAAGGCGTTTGATGTAGTTAAAATAGAACATCCTGAAAATTCTGGTAAGAATATTGGAACTAACTTAAAATAACTAAAGATTAAAATATTCAATTGTCATCGGTCCTCGATAAGCACGCCAAATTTCTAGTCAATCCCGCGTTTTGAAAGGGGTCAATATCATCATACTAACATACGTACGAAGCTAATAAAAGCGTTTTAAAAATACCTAATCATTGATATCGATCCACAATTGGCGGATATATTGTGGCACGAAAAAAGATCAAGAAAACGTTGGGATGAAAAAAAATCCTGATAAAATTCGTAAACTTAAGTAGGTATCAATGAAATCATTCTTTAAAACGGAGTTGAATACACGTAGAAATAAGTACACAATGTCTAGCAAGGCTCGATGCCGTCTTTATATCTCGAGGCACATATTAAATAATGTAATGAGATGTTTTCTATACGTGTAATGAAATTTCTTAGGAGAGACATTTATTACTTTTTTACGGAATCAAAATGTTTATTACACATTCCACAGAACGTAATACGAACTTGATTAAAATTCTGTTAATCATTTGACTGCCAATGATTTCTAATGAAAATAAAATCTCTCTTATAAAAATTAAATCCTATTTAGACGTAATATTTTTTAGCTGTACCAGTAACTTCGTTTGCATAGATTATTTATGTCATCATTACCATCATCACAGCTCAATTATAGTACCCCCAGTAGTCCCACTGCTCGGCTGGAGCCCCCTCCACAATGGGAAGGATTGACCTACCACGCTGTTCAACCGTATTGGTATAGGGTTTTATTGCGAGATTTCATTCTTTTGCACAGATGTTATCTGCAATAATCATTTAGTTCGTCTCTTACGCCACCCGCGGGCAAGAAAGAGGCCACTACCTTTCTTGCCCGTCGGTGTCGTGAATTGTATTCTTACTCGTCAAGGCACGGCTTATTTATAAAATACTATTATTTTCCTTGAATATACACGGCACCCCACGATACTGCAAGTAATATCAAGATTTATTAATCTTCTAATGATATCCACAATACATAAAACATAATTTTTGTTATCACAGCAGTTGTTAACAAAGCAGCGAAAGACTTAATTGCCATTATTACTTTGCTCGATTTGCTATTGACACAGCATTATGTATCTATTATAGCCTTATTATATATACCTTTATCCAGACAGACTGTATAAAGCAAGACCACAGCTTATATATTGACGGGGCATGGATGCTTCGCCAAATAATTGTACACGGTCGTTAGGAGGAAGAGTACACCGTCCTGCCACCACTGCGAATTCGACGAGGACACGGCGCAGCATACGCCCGAGGTTTGTGCCGCTTGGGCAGAGCAGCATCGTGAACTCGTCACAATCATCGGTGCCGACCTGACGCTGCCGTTAACGTCGCCTGACGTTAACCATCGCCAGAGATGCTTGACAGCATCAGAAACTGGGATGCGGTTGCAGCCTTCTGCGAGACAGTAGTCTCGCGGTAGGAGGCGGCGGAGCGCGTGTGCGAGGAGCCTCTCCTCGGCGACGCGAACTGCCGCCGGCGACTGGGGCGGCGCAGGCGCGACTACCCGCGCCTGGTGCCGCCCTAGCCAAGGCCGCGGGATATTCCGTCGGACCGACCACTGACGTCAAGTCACCCTGCTTCGGTGGTCGGCCCAACGACGAAGGCGACGTTTCACGGGTGGGTTACGGATGTGCGTGCTTACGCCCCTCTGTTGCCCCGGACGGAGTGTGGCGAGAAGTGCGCCAACCGTAACCCACCCCCAAAAAAAATATATTGAATAAAAAATATATTCATATTTATAATGCTATAAATTTTCTTGTAGAATAATAATAGATAAGTATTAAAAAAAACAAAGATACACATGTTACACATATAATCACCTCCACAGTGTATACGCGTCCCACTGCTGGGCTCCAGCCTTTGCATTCTTACGCAGTAACTACACGGCAAAATAAAAATACAATCACAATATCCATACTAATATTATAAATGCGAAAGTAAGAATGTTTATTTGTTTGTTTGTAACGCTTTCACGCTTAAATCACCGAACCGATTTCAAAAATTCTTTCACCAATGGAAAGCTATAATATCAGGGAGTAACATAGGCTATATTTTATCCCGGTATTCTCACAGGAACGGGAACTACGCCGCGGGTAAAGCGACTGAAACCGAAGCGAAGCGAGGGCGGGTTGCTAGTCTATACTTCTATACTAATATTATAAAGAGGAAAGATTTGATTGTTTGTTTGTTTGTTTGTATTGAATAGGCTCCGAAGCTACTGGACCGATTTCAAAAATTCTTTCACCAATGGAAAGCTATACTATCAGGGAGTAACATAGGCTATATTTTATCCCGGTATTCCCACGGGAACGGGAACTACGCGGGTAAGACACTGAAACCGAAGCGAAGCGAGGGCAGGTTGCTAGTATTCAATAAATATATAATCAATCATTTAAAATTTTTGGAAAAATAAATACTATATAATAAATTTTAAAAAACTAAGTCTACCAAAATAATTACCAACACCAAAGATGGTAATAAACTTGTAGATTTGAATTACACAGAAATCCAAAACGGTGTATAATCAAATCTTAGGCTAGGATCTGGGTTATCAAAGGAACGTACGAAACTATTTGTCTCGAACCACACATTAATAACAAGTCTATGAAACCAAGATAGTATCTACGGCGGTATGAATATTGGCCAATACGGTAATAACATCGATATTGGTCTTGTAATAATTATTTGGTTTGCTGGTTACTTGGAGTCTGTACATTAATGTGGATTATGTAATGGCGTAGAGAGGATAGTCGCTTTGTGCATCTGTGGGTTATGTTATTAGATAAGTATTAGTAATTAGTTTATTATATGTATACTAGCAACACGCCCTCGCTTCGCTTCGGTTTTAGACACCTTACGCGCCTAGTTCCCTTAGAAGGTAAAATTGACAAATGCTCTTTATTCAGTTTTACTGAAGAGTATTTTCCGTGTGATGACGGAATAAGAATACAATTCACCACCCCCTCTTCTACCCGTGGCTGTCATAGGAGATGACTAAGAGATTATAATATGTATACAACAACTATGCAAGAAAAGCTCGAAACTAAAACCTATGGCAATACGTTTGACCAGGATAGGTCATTTTTCCTCTTATAATGCAGGAGGGTCGAGCCCAACAGTAGGATGTATAAGGGTTGAAATGATGAACGAAGAGTCCTCCTCATACAAACTTTGCGACTGCGGTTCACCTCTTAGGTGTTGAATTCCAAAATATCCTTTCTTAATGGGTCACTACGTCACAAAATAAAATTACGGTCAAAATTGCATGTTTATAGCTTCAGTAGTTTCAGCTCGGCGTTAATGTTGACCAACTTCTTCATACCTATTTACCCCTACCCTTCGAGGGTGCAAATTAAGAAATGCTGAAAATCGTGTTTATTTATTTTTATTAAATAGTATTTGTGGAGAATTTGATGAAAATCGATAAGGACTTTTTCTCCCCTTACAAACTTTGCTGCTGGGGTAAACCCCACCCCTTAGGGGTTGATTTCCAGAAAATACTTTCTAGTGGGTCCCTACGTCACAAAATAAAGTTGTGTTTCAAATTGCATGTTGCCAGCTTTAATAGTTTTAGCTCGACGTTGATAAATCAGAGAAACTATTTTTTTATTAATACATATTTACACCCTTAGAGGGTGAAAATTAAAAAATGTTTATTTATTTTTACTAAAGAGTATTTTTGGAGAATTTGAAGAAAATCGATGTAGATTTTTTTCTCTGTATACAAATTTTGTTACTGCGGTTTACCCCCTAGGGGTTGAATTTCAAAAAAAATCCTGTTTTAGTGGGTTTCTACTTTACCCAAAGCAACTAATGTCAAAAGTTCATATTTCTGGCTTCAATAGTTTCGGCTCTGTGATAACTCAGTAAACTGACACCTTTCTACCTATTTTACACCCTTAGAGGATGAAAATAGACAAACGCTGAAACACGTGTTTAATTATTTTTATTAAAGAGTATTTGTGCTTAATTTGAAGACAGTAGCTAAAGATTTTTTTTCTTTCCATACAAACTTTACCGTTGCATTTCACCCTCTTAGGGATGGAATTTCAAGTAAATTTTTCTTAGTGGGTGCCTACGTCACAAAATAAAACTACGGTCTAAATTTCATTTTTCTAGCTTCAGTAGTTTCGGCTCATCCTGTTCCTTTATTTGTACATTATCGTTAACACCCCCGCAACACCCCTTGCAGGTGGAATTTCGTAAAAACCGTTCTTAGTTGACCTACACTCAACAAAAGGAAAATTTCTGCCAAATTTCAAGTCTGTATGCCTTATGGTACCAGAGATATGGTGATGAGTCAATATATCGCTCGCAATATATAGATTGTTCTGTCTGGTGACGGAGTAACAATACAATTCACCTCTCCTTATGGATGGACTCCCTTGGATGTCGTAAAAGGTCTAAGGGATATAATAAGCATATAACATCTGTGCAAGAGAAGGAAATATCGAAACAAAACCCTATTCAAACACGTCTGACCAGCGTGAAATAGTAGGTCAATTCCCCTCCCATTATAGAGGCCTGAGCCCAACAGTAGAACATATACAGGCTGAGATGATGATGAAATGAAGTAGTTTATTGCATGACTAAATAATGGATTGGTATATTAATAAATTGTTATGCAGGTCTTGACTCCCTATAACGATCTCTCCGACCTTATATAGTAAGGTCAATTTCCCTTCTATTGTGGAGGAGGCTCAAACCCAGTAGTGTTACGTATATGAGATGATTTACTTAATTAGATAGCTACCTGGTAGTAAAATATTATCAATAGAGACCGGATTATAGGCAACATAAAAAGCTTGTTATATACATGCAAATATGCATGAAAAATGCTTGAAACATGCATGACAATTGGCAGAATATGCAAAATTAATTAATAAATTTTAAAAACCCAAAAAAATACATAAGCTTTCATATTTTTTATTTCAAAATCAGCATACATACACTAGGTACAAGGACATTACATGACATTTAAATTATTTAATATTTTTGTAAACGTTAACAATCACTTATTTTTCCAAATGTTCCAAACTTGTATTGTCTTTGACATGAGTTTCGGCGCGAATATGGAATTGTCATGTTAAGCTCTTGTATTATATTCATTTCTTTAGTGTTTTATAGTGTTATATTGAATAATTTTGCTGATATTTTATGTAATATAATACAGTTAAGGTACTGAAGTGTGTTGAATGTGATATAAGAGTGGTTTACGTGTATTTTCATATTCTACCGAAATTCCCAGAGAAATCATTTAGGTAGGTTTTCAGCACCTAATTAATGGTAACGACTTGACTTACTAACGGACATTACTATAAATAAGCTATTCTATATAAATAATTATTAAATAATATGCAGAAAATTGTATCAGACTTGGCTGTATGCACTTTGATGCCTTTGTCGGTCCGAATGGACAAATAGAAACAAAAAAAATCTATTTGGAATTTTATGTCACGTCACACGGGAACGCGATTGAACGGGATAAAAAGTAGCTCATTGCCATTAAGAAGAAGAAGAACGGGATAAAAAGTATCTTATGTCCTTTTCCTGGTTCTAAGCTACCTCGGCACCGATTTTCAGCCAAATCTGTACAGCCGTTCTTGAGTTATAAATAGTGTAACTAACACGACTTTTTTTTATATATATAGATTACATACATACATATATTTACGCCTTTTTCCCATAGGGATAGGCAGAGACCACTTCCCTCTACTTGCTACGATCTTGACATACCACTTTCGCCTCCTCCACATTCATTAATTTCTTCATGGCCTTTCTTAAGAACGTCCCCGATTTGATCGTGGAACGTCCGCCTTGGTCTTCCCTTTCTAACACTTCCGCTCAGATTCGTCTTATAAATTCTTCTTGTTAATCTCCTTTCATTCATTCTCTACATGTCCAAACCAACTTAACATACCTTTCTCAATCTTTGTCACTACATCAACATTCATACCACAAAGTTCCCTGATTACACTGTTCTTAATTTTATCACTCAGTTTTACACCAATCGTGCTCCTCAGCGCTTTCATTTCCACAGCATTTAATCTACTTTCATGTTTCTTCTGCCATACCCAGCTCTCACTTCCATACGTTAGGGTTGTTACAAGGACTCCTCTATGCACAGCCAGGCGAGCCTTCTTAGACAGGCTCTGGCTGCCTATAAAGGTGCGCAAAGCACCATTCACCATATTTCCCTTACACACTCTTCTTTAAATATCATTTTCACATTTACCATATAGATTAAATAAGTAAAAAAAGAAAAATCAGCTTGTTAGTAATTATTTTTGATGACCTCGTTATCGATACATGTTGGAAGCAGGGGACTCTGTGATCTAACCATACATTTTGTAGGACAAATATTTTTTTAGATAATTTAGATAATGATCATGATTGATTTAATAATGATTTTTTAATTTAGATCTTGAGATTTACCAAAAATCACCCCGTTAGTAATAAATTTTTGAGAATCACCAAATGGACATATTCTATCCCTCCTACCTCTGTAACCTACCACAACTGAGAGTTTTCGTACAGATATTGTTGGACGTCTCATCAAAATAAAGCTGCTCACGAGAAATTAGCTTGTTAGTAATCAAATAAAAAAATGTACAGTGGATCCCGGCCTATATCGTATAAATAACAACCTATTAATTTGACATTATAGATAGACACTTTAATTTTCTTTATTTATATAAATTTCCTTGTAAGATTATATTAAGAATTTATATTAGATTTATCTATTTACTTTTGCTCGTATAAGATACATATTAGGATTTTCTCTAGATAATTGAAGTGTAGATATATTTACTTACAACGTTCTGGCAGTTTACTCAATCTTTTAGATCATATTCAGGTCACGTAAGGAAAGCTAATAAACATCGATAGAAATGGGGACAAAAGTTTTTGTTACACACCCTTCTCAATATTCCTGTGCCGATTATATTAGATTCCTTGTATAAAGGTACAGTCTGGCTTCGTATGGATGAGTATTTTTAAGAGAAAAATAAAATTGCATCAATATTTCTTTTTTAATTGCTGTTGGTGGCAAATCTATCTATTAGGTGTCATAATAGGTGTAATAATGCCCGTGTCAGGACGTTCGTCTGGAATGAACGCCGAAATCAACAACCCGATTTTAACTTTTTTTTTTAAATGTGTCTTTTGATTCAACTTGAGAGACAATAGTTTTTATTTAGATTATTCTTTATTTAAATTGCAAAATCGCTGCTTTTCATATTTCAAGCGCAGTATGACGATAGGTGTGTAGGGTGGAGACAGATCGTGATGGATGGGTTGAGTGCTGACGCATGGTGATAGATGGGATGAGTAATGACGCAAGAGATGAGTGGTGACGGTTGGGGTGATTGGTGATAGATGAATTGAGTGGTGGTTGATGGGTTGAGTGCTGAGAGATGGTGATGAGGAATCTTGATGAATGAGGATGAGAACTGGCGATATACGGTGATGGATGGGTTAAGTGGTGACTGCTGTTAATGGATAAGATGAGTGGTGACATATGGGGATGGATGGGATAAGTGGTAACGGATGATGATAGATGGGATGAGTGATGATGGCTAGTGATGAATGTGGACGTGAAGTGGTAACTGATGGTGATGGTTGGATTGAATAATGACCGATATTGAGGGATGGAATGAGTGGTGACGAATGGTGATGGATGTTGTGAGTTGTGATAGATGGGGATGGATGGGATGATTAGAACGCAGGCAGTTAAGTTTATAAAGTACAAGGAATTTATAAACTTAAGGCCGCGTGTCCACGGCAATAAATTTGTCGTGTCGGCTACAGACAAGATGAAAATATTCATGTACCTACATGAAAAGAATTTTGTCGGTTCTGTGCACGAAAGAATGTCATGTCTGTTACAGACAAGAAAAAATCTAGTAAGTACACAGTACCAATTGTTTCGTTCAGTCACAGTTCAGACATTGTTGGGTGTATATCGTGTCGTGTAATTTTGGGAAATTATATAAGTAAAAAATATGGTGATTGCCTATTATGTATAGAAAATTAAAAAGAAAACTAACACCAAGAGAAAATACTGGGTGCATCCTATGTTAAGTCAAAAACTATGGGTGGTAGGACCCGACTGTTGACAATTCAAGCTGTCTACAGCCGCAAGCCGGTTCGTCCAGGGTAATACCACACTCTCGCAGTCGACAGTCGACGTCGAAAATCGACGTGTGAGCAGTAGAAATTTGTTACTGCGCTTCATTTGGCGTCGACGCAGTGTACATTAGTCACGTGTAGAAACGCCAGGAATTAGACCCGGCGATTTGTAAGTTACTTTTTATTTAACTACCAAAGCATTATATGGCAAACCAACATTTGCCGGATCAGCTAGTAAGCTATCGAAACTATATTAACGTGATATTGTTCAAATATTGTCATCATCATCATCTTGCTCTTATCCCAATTACTTGGGGTCGACGCAATATGTCATCTGTTTTGACATATTGCAAAAAGTTTCGGCAATGACTTTTATGACCGGCCGCCTGCCTGACGTCAACCCTCCTTGGGAATGTAATCGTTGACCCAAATGGTACCAGATGGAGTTGGTCCGGGTCAATCTAGGGCTCTTAGTCGTCTTTTACGACACCCACGAGCAAAGCAAGGGTTGGTAGTATTCGAAGCCGCTACCACACAGCACATTGTTCAAATATTGTATCAGTATAAATTTATAATGAATCCATCCATCCATCAGCCTACAGACGTCTACTGCTGGTCATAGGCCTCTCCACGAGAATGCCATTCGGAAAGGTCCTGCGCCATTAATATAATTAATTAAAATAAAATCTATTGAACATTGCAGAAAATACGCTATGATACAAAATACGAGCCGCAATTCAATAAAATAAATTGAAACCACTTTATTTGTCTAAGCTGTAGAGTATTATGTTTCTGCTACGGTAATATTTGATTGTATTTCTTAAATTAATCTTCAAACAAATCGAATTTCGAAAGCTGCCTACAAACGAACAAAGTACGATAAGGATATATACGGCTTAAGGATTTTAAATAGTTTAAAGTTTTAAATATTACTATAAATGGATAAAATCTATTAATCTGTGACTTTTTTTTATTGGGACTAATCCCACCACATATTCCCACCATTGTAACTCCTGTAAGCCAGGATCTACAATGGTCTCCATAAATGACACCGAAGTTTGACCCTCAGGTAGTCCCGGGATATGATTTTAATTGTCTTGGGACCCGCAACAAATTTAATTAGAGAAGATTAAAGAGGAGGAGTTGGAAAGAGAGATTCCACTTCCCTCCTAGGCAATGCGGGAGACAGGAAAACAAAATGACTAGTCAGCCAATAAGTAAAAAGGTGTACAGCTACGATAGCGCAGCAGTACGGCACCACGGATACGGAAGAGCTTAACGGGGCCTATATGTGAGCGTTAAGATTGATTGCTACAGTAGGTATGGCAGAAACGCATGAACGCACGAAAATTTTCTCGAGTTGCTACAAGGTCCATATAGTATACTACCCCACAGCTGACTTGCAAACTGTTTAACATAAGGTTACGCTCGTTTCGCCAGAGATCGCACTCCCAGAGAATGTGATGTGCTGATTGTTCATACTCGTGGTCAGATGTAGAATATTGACATAGTGATGAAGGTGCGAGTTTAAAAGAAAATAATTTACTCTTAAAGTTGCCATGGCCAGTTAAAAATTGGGCCATAAAGTGGTCAACCTCCAGCCACACCTTCTCCAGGCGCTCTCGGACGCATGGAAAAAATAGATAAAGATGACGGCCTTTCGATGATGAATCCCATCTTTCTTGCCATTCAGTTAAAAGCTCTTCATAGACAATGGATTGTGGTGCAAACAATCTAGCAATTTAATTTCGGTCGCGTGGTAGAAGGAAATCTGTATTCATAGTTTCCTTTGTGGTGTAATACATTGACGCTCGTCTCTGAATCTCCAAATCAACCGGCAGTACACCCGCGAGTACTGGCAAGGCTTCGGTACTAACCGTTCTATAGGCTTTACATAAGAATATTAGGGCCAATCGTTGGCTCTGTAGTAATTAAAGGCGAGCCGCCCCTATGGTGGCCCTAATGGCCCATACAGGTGCAGCGTAAAGAATACACCCCAAATATGTGGCTATGTATATGGTTTTAAGTGTATTAAAACGAAGGCCCCAAGTGGATGTGGATATTCTAGTAAGCGCGGAGAAATGCCGTTTTGCTTTTTCACCTACAGTTTTAATATGCTGAATAAATGAATTTTTTTTTTCTAAGACCTGGCATAGATAGCAAACTGATTCTTTCTTTTTGACAGTCATATTATTGAATTTTATACGCGGCGCCGATTGTAAATGTCCTTTTAATAAAAGATGATATGTTTTTTGTGGTGCGAAGGCAAGCCGGTTTCGTGTACCCCAATCGAATATATCACTGAGGCATGTTTCCGCTAATTCCTCTAAACCATCCCTAGTGTTCGATTGTATAAGTATAAAAATAATTTTTAACAAAAAAAACCCGACTTCAAACAAAAAAACAATTCCCAAACAAATTAATATGCACTAAAAAGCAAAAAAATAATTCTTGTACAATGTAGTGCAAAATTATTACGACAATATAATGTAGTTACAATTATTGTCATTTTTGGAGTCGGTGTCTATGTCTATGTCGGTATGTTTGTCGGTGTCCTAGTTTTGTTGACTGACACCGACTCCAAAAATAATAATAATTGTAACTACATTATATTGTCGTAATAATTTTGCACTACATTGTACAACAATTATTTTTTTGCTTTTTAGTGCATATTAATTTGTTTGGGAATTGTTTTTTGTTTGAAGTCGGGTGTTTTTTTGTTAAAAATTATTTTTATTGTTTGATTTTTAGTGAATGTGAAGTGCACATTTTTTTCTACATATGAGTCAACCTACTAATAATAGTGCTGTTCGTTTGAGACAGTGCCGTTCAACATTACGGTAGGTGACTCAAATATCCGGATACTACTATAAAAGATTCAGCCGAGTGTCGATAATTTGCTCCTAAGAATTGAAGAGTACCGTTACTTTAGCATGGATCCTATAATCAGAACCTAATCAAACTACCCTTGAAGTACATCCTATCCAATAAAAAGAATCATCGAAATCGGTTGGTGTTATATTGAGTTTTCATCCATGTGTACTATATACTTTATGCAAATTTAAGACTTAAATAGTTTTCTCATGGATACCACGTTCAAAACTGGACTAAATTGAAACAGAACCACACAAAAAGCACCAGCTTTCAAATAAATAAAAAAGAATCATCAAAATCGGTTCACGCAGTCGAAAGATCTGAGGTAACAAACATAAAAAAAAAAATAATTAAAGTCGAATTTACTTTAAAAAAGAGAAGGTTCTCAACCTTCTCCTTTTTTAAAGTCGGTTAAAAAAGAATCATAGGCTTCGGTTGACGTTGTTATTGAGTTTTCGTCCATTTATCGCGCACATACTTAATGCAAATTAAAGACTTATGTGGTTTCCCATGGATGCCATTGTCGAAACTGGATGAAATTAAAATGGGACCACACGGGAAGCACCAGCTTTCAAACAAAAAAAGAATTATCAAAATCGGTTTACCCAATCGAAAGTTCTGAGGTAACAAACATAAAAAAAAAAAAATGCAGACGAATTGAGAACCTCCTCCTTTTTGAAGTCGGTTAAAAAGGTCGTCGTCTGCATAGCCGATTAGTAGACAATTCTTCGGCAGACTCGAGAAAATCGTCAAAACCTAAATTCCATAGATATGGACTTAGTACCGAACCTTGATGGGCTGCCCCCATGGTCAGTGGCTTTGACACAGCATGGTGACCAAGTTTCAATTTAGTCGAGCCATTTAAAAAGTACGACTGTATGATTTGGTAGATATTTCTATAGCAACCACGAGCCTTTAATTTAAGAAGTAGCATTGGCCACCAGGCGTTATCGAAAGCACCTGAAATGTCCAAGAAGACACCTAGTACGTATTTAAAAACGAATGCGCTAATGACACTTCTTACCGCAATGGCCGCGTCGATAGTTGATTTACCGCTAGTGAAACCGAATGGGCATGATGACAGTAACTAAAAATCACTAAAATAATGTGTTTATCTACTGTAACTCAAAGAATATATCTTGAAATAAATATTTATTTTCTTTAATAAGGTGAGATTATTAATTTATTTAATAAAATAAAACTACAAAATACACAAGTCCGCCATGCTTAGCTAAACACCAATCAAATTGAGTTACGTCACTCCTATGTACACCTGTCATTATCATCGCAAATTCTGTACGAAAGTCTACGATCGTTAAACTTATTAATTGTTTTAACTTGCATTTAAAGAGTATTTCGTGATTTTTATCGATCTCTTGCTTGCTTTTGTGTTCTTACTAAAAATGTAAGTCATGGAAGAAGGATTCACCAAGGCAAACAGCTCTAATTTGCCTAGAATTGATTTGTTAATGTTGAGAGAGTACCTAGCATCAAACAAAGACTTCTGTTCAGCAGAATTTAGAAATATTTAAACTACGACGTAAGTAAAATATTGATTTAATAATTTTCTAACACTAATAATTTAAAATCTATTTAAAAATAATACCGCTTGAGATGTTAGAGGTTATATTATTTAAATAATGCTTCTGTAAACTTGGTATTAAACTGCAGTTAAATAAAGTTACACACCAAATAAAATATACGTATAAATATACACGTCTCACTGTTAGGCTTGAGCCTACTCCATAAGAGAAGGGTAATTGACCTACTGTACCACGCTGGTCAGACGTGTTGGTATAGGGTTTTATTTCTAGTTTTCCTTCTCTCGCATAGGTGTTATATGCGTTTTATATTCCTTAGTCATCTCGTACGATCACCCACGGGTAAGATAGGGGGTGGTGAATTGTATTCTTACTCCATCACCACACGGAAAGTAATTATATATATTAATTAATTATATATAATTATAAAGTAATTACTTACGTCAAAATGATCTTCACAGAAATAAATAGTCTCCTATTTATTTTTTATAATTATTTATTTAAATTTATGGTTTTTGGATCTCGCCGTGCGAGATTAAGCCACTCATATCTTATTATTTTATTGTGTGGCACATAAACGAACAGTTTGTTAACTGTTTTTATTTATGTATTAACACATTGAGGATCCGCACACCACTTATAGACTTTCGAATTCATGTCTAAATAAAATATATCAGTTTTTTGCTTTAACTCCCTTACGTGTACAACTCAAGTGAATAGACGTGACGTCACAAGCAGACGCCATGACACTAGGCAGCGTTTTGGCGCTAATTTCTGAAGAAACTTCTGAGAAAATTTATTTCTGAAGAAACCGTACTTATTGCAAAAATAATATTTTTTTTGATAATAGTAGTTATTTAAGAATATTATAAAACAGTTTTTCAAAATTAGTCATCATGCCTATTATCTGAACTGTAAAAAAGTGTGTGTGTACTTATATACTTACGTAAGAAGTTATATTTTTTACTTACCGTAATATTTTTTACGGTAATAAAATAAAAATCTTGATAAAGATAACACGAAGGATAAATCCTTCGTGTTATCCAACATTTGTATGAAAAACAACATTAATAATAGAAAAAAGGTCTTTAATACATTGAAAGTTTTATTATAACGCATTATCTAGTTGTGCGACGGCGCGCGCGTGCATCGTAAAAAATGTTGATCAGCTAACTTTAAGGTGTCGGTTTTTCGTGATCATTTTGCCCTATCGCGCTAAAAGAAGTATAACTTTAAAATATAAACCTACTAGCAGCACCCTCGGGTTTTACCCGCATAGTTCCCCTTCCCGTGGCAATATCGGGATATATTATAGCCTATGTATTATTCTGATATGTAAGCTATATTATTGTGAAATTGCATCAAAATCCATTTAGTAGTTTTTGCGTGGAAGAGCACTTAACATTCTCACAATACATACAAACTTTCGCGTTTATAATATTAGTTGGAAATATATATTAATGTCAAGTTAGTTAAAACCTTTTTTTTTTTTTTTTTTTTTTTAATGGGACTAATCCCACCACACATTCCCACCATTATAACTCCTGTAAGCCAAGATCCACAATGGTCTCCATAAATGACACCGAGGTTTGACCCTCAGGCAGTCCCGGGATATGATTTTAATTGTCTTGGGACCCGCAACAAATTTAATTAGAAAAGATTAAAGAGGAGGAGTTGGAAAGAGAGATTCCACTTCCCTCCTAGGCAAAGCGGGAGACAGGAAAACAAAATGACTAGTCAGCCAATAAGTAAACAGGTGTACAGCTACGATAGCGCAGCAGTATGGCACCACGGATACGGAAGAGCTTAACGGGGCCTATATGTGAGCGTTAAGATTGATTGCTACAGTAGGTATGGCAGAAACGCATGAACGCACGGAAATTTTCTCGAGTTGCTACAAGGTCCGTATAGTATACTACCCCACAGGTGACTTGCAAACTGTTTAACATAAGGTTACGCTCGTTTCGCCAGAGATCGCACTCCCAGAGAATGTGATGTGCTGATTGTTCATACTCGTGGTCAGATGTGGAACATTGACATAATGGTGATGGTACGAGTTTAAAAGAAAATAATTTACTTTTAAAGTTGCCATGGCCAGTTAAAAATTGGGCCATGAAGTGGTCAACTTCCAGCCACACCTTCTCCAGGCGCTCCCGGATGCATGGAAAAAATAGATAAAGATGACGACCTTTCGATGATGAATCCCATCTTTCTTGCCATTCAGTTAAAAGTTCCTCATAAACAATGGATTGTGGTGCAAACAATCTAGCAATTTTATTTCGGTCGCGCGGTAGAAGGAAATCTGTATTCATAGTTTCCTTTGTGGTGTAATACATTGACGCTCGTCTCTGAATCTCCAAATCAACCGGAAGTACACCCGCGAGTACTGGTAAGACCTCGGTACTAACCGTTCTATAGGCTTTACATAAGAATATTAGGGCCAATCGTTGGCTCTGTAGTAATTTAAGGCGAGCCGCCCCTATGGTGGCCCTATCGGCCCATACAGGTGCAGCGTAACAAATACACCCCAAATATGTGGCCATGTATATGGTTTTAAGCGTATTAAAACGAAGGCCCCAAGTAGATGTGGATATTCTAGTAAGCGCGTAGAAATTCCGTTTCGCTTTTTCGCCTACAGTTTTAATATGTTCAATAAATGAAAAATTTTTTTCTAAGACTAGGCCGAGATAGCAAACTGATTCTTTCTTTTTGACAGTCATATTATTGAATTTTATACGCGGCGATGATTGTAAATGTCCTTTTAATAAAAGATGATATGTTTTTTGTGGTGCGAAGGCAAGCCGGTTTCGTGTACCCCAATCGAATATATCATTGAGGCATGTTTCCGCTAATTTCTCTAAACCATCCCTTGTGTTCGATTGTATAAGTAAAAGTCCGTCGTCTGCATAGCCGATCAGCAGACAATTTTTCGGTAGAGGTAACTCGAGAAAATGGTCAAAACCTAAATTCCATAGATATGAACTTAATACCGAACCTTGAGGGTAGCCCATCGTCAGTGGTTTCGACACAGCATGGTGACTAAGTTTCAATTTAGTCGAGCCATTTAAAAAGTACGACTGTATGATTTGGTAGATATTTCTATAGCAACCACGAGCCTTTAATTTAAGAAGTAGCATTGGCCACCAGGCGTTATCGAAAGCACCTGAGATGTCCAGGTTAGTTAAAACCTATTAACAAACGTTTATACTAGGGTTGTAACGGAGGCCTTCTTAGCGGAGGCGGAGGCGGATGCGGAGGCGACGGGTTTCACCTCCGCGGATGCGGAGGTTAACGGAGGCGGAGGCGGAAGTGAAAGTGGACGTAGAAAAAATTGTAGTTTATGGTTTATTAAAACTATCAATAGTACAAAATATTTATTTTAAATCAAATATGTATGTACATTCAAAGACTCATAGTAAGTAAACATATAAATAACCATTTCCTTCTCATTATCATCATTTCAGCCTATCGCCGTCCACAGCTGGACGTAGGCCCTCCTCATGTTACGCCATAAAGTGCGGTCCTGTGCCGCACCACATCCAACGACGCCCAGCAACTTTCACCAGGTCGTCGGTCCAACTAATGGGGGGAGCGTCCTACACTGCGTCGTTCGATACGTGGTCGTGGCTGAGTCGTCGCGAGCGTCGCTGCTTGCGTATGATTAGTAAATAAACCTCCGTTATAACTCCGCAAAAATTACACGGATGCGGAGGCGAAGGAACGATTTCTTGCGGAACTTCCGCAGTAACGGAGGCGGAGGCGAAGTTCCGTTACAACCCTAGTTTATACCTGCAAGATTCTATTGTTTGTAATTGATTTTTGTATAAGCTCGGACAGTAATACAGTTCGAGTTCTATAATACGCAAAATGATTACTATGCGTACACTTCGAGATTGCCGTCGTCGACCGTTACGACATCACAGCTATCAACACCATTGACAAAATAATAAAATTATTGTTGATTATTTTTTGTTACACAGGAATGCTTGACAAGTTGATAAATTAAGATAATATGCCTATCCTTACTTATATTATAAATGCAAATGTGAGTTTGTTTTTAAACGGTTTTATTTAGCTTACCCTGTTTGTTTGTTTATTTTTTTCTTTGTTGGGTCAAATTTAGTAATTGAAATTTCACCCTCTTCCTGTCAACCGATTGATCTGACATTGGATATACGCCTTTGGTTTTGGTGACAATGCAATTATGTATAGTCAATATTTTTGTAAATTCAAGATGGCCGCCGTTACAAAATGGCGGATAACTTATTTTTTTTTTCAATCCCATCAATATGGGTATCAAATGAAAGGGCTTGACAAGTAGAATACAATGCACTATACAAATTTAAAATCTAAGATGGCCGCCGCTACAAAATGGCGGACAACCTATTTGTTTTATCAATCGGATTGATATGGGTATTAAATGAAAGGGCTTGACAAGTAAAATACAGTGCTCTATACAAAATCAATATCTATACCAATAAATAAAATTGGAGTGTCTGTTTGTAATGTCAAAATAATAGGCGTTTTTCATGCTCACACGGTTATTTGCACAACACCTATGCCTAAAATAACATTTAAAAAATTTTTGTCTGTCTGTCTGTTTGTTCCGGGTAATCTTCAAAACAGCTGGACCGATTTCAAAAATTCTTTCCCCAATGGAAAACTATAATATGAGGGCGTAAACTAGGCTATATTTTATCCCGGTATTCCCACGGGAACGGGCACTACGCGGATAAAACGACTATAACCTATAACCGAAGCGAAGCGAGGGCGGGTTGCTAGTAAAAACTAAAAACTTGAAAATAAAAAAGGAAAAAAAAATTAAATTAAACGGTTTTATCGTAAAGAAACAGTAAAAATAAAATCGTGGGGCACGTCAAATATCTACAATCGTCGATTAAAATGTTTGATTTGTAATGTGATTTAGGTACTAGACTCATTATAATTTATTACACGTTATTATCATCATTAAAAATTTTCACGGATACAGAAAAAGACATAGGATTGTCTTTTGTCTTTGTGCGGAGGCGCGCCGACCGCAGCCCACCCACAAAAAAAAAAGGATGCGTATATTAACATACCACCCGGGTAAAGTCGCGGGTGGAAACCATCTATACCAATAAATAAAATTGAAGTGTCTGTTTGTAATGTCAAAATAATAGGCTTTTTTCATGCTCACACGGTTATTTGCACGACACCTATGCCTAAAATAGCAATTAAAAAATTTTTGTCTGTCTGTTTGTTCCGGGTAATCTTCAAAACGGCTAGACCTATTTCAAAAATTCTTTCACCAATGGAAAGCTATAATATCAGGGTGTAAACTAGGCTATATTTTATCCCGGTATGCCCACGGGAACGGGAACTGCGCGGGTAAAACGACTATAACCTATAACCGAAGCGAAGCGAGGGCGGGTTACTAGTTACTTAATAAATAAAAATGCGCATCAACAATTTGTTCCTTTAATATGAAAATCACATTTATTAGATTAAATTAATTAAATTAGTAACAAGCAACATAATATACTTATTTAAAAAGCACAGGAGCACGAAAACACAAAAACGTAAGTACATAGAACAATCGCATACACACAATAGCGTTGCTATCGGTACTGAGCGGGCGATGCTGGCGGCACGAGGTAGGGATGTGGGACGGGAGGTAACGGCATTCTTGAAGTGAACGCGTAGTAGCTTTATATGTATAAATCAGAAACTAAAATATATAAAATATGTTGTTCGATATGGATGTCTGACATTTCATTTATATTCGTATTTCTGTCCTTTTTTTTTTATTCTATAATCATTACAAAGGAAAATAAAACATCGTAACAAAACTAGAATTGTATGCATAAATTGGTGATTACCGTTATTTACCTACTAAGCAAATAATAACATCTTTTGTATTATGAAATAAAAAAAGAGACATTTATGTATGATACCGACATTTCCAGTGAAATACCTAATAGGATAATACGACGAATATTTTGTCCTAAATTTTTGTCGCAGTTAGGGTTGTCAACTTTTTTGTTAAAAAAAAAACGTATAAAATGGTTTGGATAAAAAAGTATTGGATGAAAAGTGTTTTTGACATTTTATGATTTTAATTCCTTAAAAACGTATTTTTGTGTGCTTTTAGTACATATAAAGTTTGATTCTCATCACATCTGACACCACTTCGTTTAGGAATTATAAACCGTTTTCATCATCCGTTTTCACTTATGTGTTCCATTAAATAGTTACTTATAATGAGTGTTTTGTTTTACGCATCACAGTAAAGGTTAGAAAATAAAGTATTTTCACATAATGATTTCTGTAGTTTACGCGAGTATTACACATTTCAAGTAAAATTTCTTTACGGATTTATCGCGTTTGTATTTGATCTTTGATTGCCGGACGTTTCAAACACTTCTTTCACCATTTCGCTTCATGGTCAGACTGAGCGGACTAAGATGTTTCACGTCCAACAAGTCATCGTTATTACAGATATTTATAATTATCTACCCGCTACAGAGAATTAGTTACTAAATTTTGACCTACATTTTTGTACAAATTTATTGCCAGTATAAGAAAAAAAGGATTCTATATGAAAAAGTTATATTATTTATGGTTAGTAATTATTAAACATTAAAATTGTAGTAATTGTTATGGCAATTTATTAATCTAAAAAAACCTAATAAATCTAGTATACTACCACCGGATCGGATAAAATCCGTAAAGTAGTTTTATTTATTTTCATATATTTCATTGGTAGCTATGCAAAAGTATAAAATATAATTACCAAATATAAAGTAAGTTACTTTATTATAAAGTATACTTGGCAGCCCTAGTCGCAGTGTACTTACCTATTATATTTGTCATAATTATGTACTTAAAATGAGATCATTGATTGCATTACACAATATATGGTTGAAATCCGTTATTGTTTTTAAACTAAGGAAGGGCGGGATATGGTCACAACTATCCTAGGGTTAATTAATATACCGCACACCTCACATAAGGAAGGAATATGGAATAGGGACAAGGGGGAATAAGACAACTTAAATGTTTGTGCATTTGTAGCCGAATCTTCGCGTCTCGAAGATGTCACCTGTCGTTTCAATATTTGAAGTGCGGCGGAAAATTGTAAACTGAAGTTGTCCATCACAGGAAAAAGACTTCTTTATAAATTATTTCTCCCTTCCTTCATTTTAAAATACCTGAAGATAACTGGTCGTACACTGTAACACATACATAGCTAAAATTCAGGAATAAGGCTATTTAATTATATATATATACTATCTGACCCAACAGACGTTGTTCTGTTCAAATTCTCTTGAATACACACAAAAAATTTCATCAACATCGGTCCAGCCATTTAGGAGGAGTTCGGTGACATACACACGTACACAAGAAATCTTTATATATATTTATATATTTATTTGAACAGAACAACGTCTGTTGGGTCAGCTAGTATACAGGTTGACTGGTAAAAGATTGTACATATTGAAGGAGGGTATTCAGTACTCGATTCTGATACCGAATATGTAAAAAAAATTGGTACTAAAATTTTGAACTAATTATCTTATAAAAATATTTAGTAAATGCAGCATTCATGGTCACGGGCGGACTAAGGTGTCTCACGTCCAACAAGTAATCGCTATTACAGACATTTACAATTATCTACCCGATACAGAAAATAGTTATAAATTTATTAAATTGTTACCCACATTTTAGTACAAATTTATTGCCAGTGTAAGAAGAAAATGAATCTATATGAAAAAATTATATTGTTTATGGTTAGTAATTATTAATTATTAAATTTGTAGTTGCTACAAATTTAATAATTAATAATTACTAACCATAAACAATATAATTTGTAGTTGTTACAAATTTGTAATTTGTAAAGTTATAATTTGTAGTTTTTACAAATACGATTTTAACTTGCTTTTTTCCATAGATTCCATTTATAAAAAAATATGACGACCTCCATGACAGATGTTCTCCTACAGTTCCACTTAAATAGTTTAATAAAATGTAATATAACAAAACCATTAGCCACAACGCGTGGCCGGGTCTGCTAGTATATGTATAAAGATATTACTTATATGTATCGGGTATTAGGATATACATATTTTGTATATTGGAATAACTTATAAATTAAACAATCATTGATTAGGAACATTGCATGGCACCTGCCCTAAATCATACCCTCATACCCTAGGTCGACTGCTAGAAAATGCCTAAAGCATTAAGTCTACTTTGTATCTTTGTTTTATGCAGAAGACTTAAATAAATATTTAAAAAAAGGTCTATTAGATGTCAACTTGCGGTTTTTTGTACAAAAATAAATAAAGGAACTATCGACAATGCTTTGCAGCCATCTATAGTTGAAGAAAATTCGGACTTAAAGAATAATGGAGAGCTCCTTTGAAGTAGAAACTTTCGAATTTTGAAGTGGACTTGGGAACTTTGCCGCAAATACTTGTCTTGTTATGGTTACTATTACTATAAAGCTATATCTTTACATATAAATTTCTTGTGTACGTGTGTATGTCACTGAACTCCTCCTAAACGGCTGGACCGATGTTGATAAAATTTTTGTGCGTGTTCAAGGGGATTCGAGAATGGTTTAGATTCACATTTGGACCCGGGCGCTGCTAACGATTTTCAGGAGAATTCCTTTTTTATTTGAATGGAACAACGTCTGTTGGGTTAACTAGTTTAGTATAAATATCTTTACATTTGACCCATTGTTGAGCTTGGACCTCCTCCATAATGGAAAAGGAATGGACCTACTATTCCACGCTGGTCAGACGTGTTGGAATAGGGTTTTGTTTCGAGTTTGTTACTCGATCAAAATGAATAAAGTATATGATATACCTAAGTATTATGAACGAAATGTTTAAATTTGGTTAGTTGTATAAGAGAATTAATTCTGGATTCGATGATAACACAAAATTAAATACGTATCCACACATCCATACGCGTCCATAAGCGTAAATACTTTGTTCTCCTAGTCGGATCAAGTTCTTTCATACTTTTTTAAATTAATATTTTGAACACTGCCAGGTAATATTTAGTATTTGAAAAAGGAACTTTCGCGCCATTTCAAAATAAAGAAGCAAATTGGTTTTGTTGCACTAAAACAAGTGGATATACGCAAATGGAGAGAGAGGTTTTCAAAAAATTTGGAAATAACCTTAATTGAGGTTTATTTAGCGTGCTATCAAACGAGTCTCTGAAGATTGGTGCATTTAAAACCGTGAAACGAGTTACCAACCACTCATGTTTAGAACACCAGCGGTCATCAAATTAGTACCAGAGCAAATTTAATGAAATCTTGTCCGCAATCAAAATATTTAGATTTGCAGTTGGAGTTATTCCATTTTTCTTATCGCTAATGTTGACAGACGAGCAAATAGCATACCTGATGTTAAGCGATACTGCCTTTGCAATACTAGGAGAACAGCCAGGCTGCCATTTACCATAGTAAAATACTCTTCTTAAATTTCATATAAAGAAGAACATACAGCGCTCGGGAAACAGCAGCAGGTAGTACATTGCAGATCTTATGTACGTGGAACGTGGAGAAAAGATCGCTGAAAACGCACAGTTTTAAAGCATAATTATATTTTTTTAAGAATAGAGGTGAGTCGTAATAAATACTTTAAATAAAACTGTAATCCTAAAATAATTCACGCTATTAATTTTTCTCTAATGCGCCAAAAGAAACATTACCTATGTTTCTTCTTAATTATTATATTTATTGCGAAGATTTGAGCTGGGCTTTATATTTAACTATTAAAATATCTATGTACTGGAGTAGAATTCATTTGCATTTATTTTATTTATTTTCGGTCTTTTACTTTTAAACTTTTTACGCAGAAATGTCTAATTTTTTTTTGTTTTTTGATCCTGGTAAAATTTAATGTATTTAACACAGTCTCATTTTACTCATTCAACGATTCCCCACATGGCAAAGTTTGCAATCTTTCATTCTTTTAATATTCACAATGTTGCTAATAGTTACCCTAGTGAATTTTCATTAATGTTATGTCTTCAGTAAAACTCGCAAGATTGAGTTAAATTAATAGATGTAAGAATTTAGTGAAAAGGAAATTAGCCTTCAGTACAACCAAATACAATTCAACACCCCATTGCGAGCCAGTGGGTGTCGTAAAAGACAACTAAGGTATATATATGCACGACTGCACAGACGGCGTAGAGGTTAAGATAGCGACCTACAGCGCCAGTGTCGGGGGTTCGAATCCTACGCGGGACAACACTTTGTGCGATCCACAAATTGTTGTTCTGAGTCTGGATGTAATTTGTGTCCGTTAATTATATGTTTGTAAAGTCCCCCGCAATACAAGGATTATTTCCTTAGTGCAGGGTGTTGTCTTAAATAAATAAATAAAATAAAATATATAATATGCATATTACATCTATGCAAGAGAAGGTAAGGTATATACAGGGTGACTGGTAAAAGATTGTACATATTGAAGGAGGCTATTCAGTACTCGATTCTGATACCGAATATGTAAAAAAAAATTGTACTTAAATTTTAAACCAATTATCTAATAAAAATATTTAGTTATGGACACTACCTGTATATAGATGCCTATTTATAGGTTAACGCACTTGTACTAAAAAGTTACGTGACATTTAACTAGTTATTAGGTAAATACGTCATGCCATTCCATTGGCCTCGTGCTGAGCTGAACCAATCACCGCCTGCGCCGACCCCTATTGTATCCCTCGCGTCGTACGTAAATCCTTAAACAACCTAAAACAACCTATAATAACAATTAGTCGTCCGTGATTGCGCAATCGTAATAGCGTATTTCTAATCCTTGCGTAGGTCCGCTCGCTGTATTGTTTTTTATGCACATTCGTTATTATTTTTTGATATTATGTCAACAATAATTTTTGATGTAGCGATTGATGGCAACTTGTGATGATAATGTAGCTGACTATGGCTCATATCATATTCTGCTCAAAGATTTAACGTACTTACATCACAAAACTGTTTGGAACATATCAAAACGACGTATCGCCTATAGGGTGACCAACTTTTTAGGAGTCTTGCGACACTAATGTTGTTGAGGTTTACTATATAGCTAATTAATATTGTCTTCTTTTTACATTTTTATTGGTTACATTTGAGCATTATCTGTCGTTTCTTTCAATATGTCTAATCTTTTACCAGTCATACTGTATAATATGCATATTACATCTTATTGTTTTTTTACCAACACGTCAGACCAGTGTGGTATAGTAGGTCAATTTCTCTCTCATTCTGGAGGAGACCTGAGCCCAACAGTGGGACGTACTTATATCAGCTGTAATAATTATGACAATATGTATGACGTAATGTAATAATTATTCCGTGTGGTGACGGAGTAAGAATACAATTCACCACCCCCTAACTTACCCGTGGGTGATCGTACGAGACGACTAAGGGATATAAAACGCATATAACATCTATGCGAGAGAAGGAAAACTCGAAATAAAACCCTATACCAACACGTCTGACCAGCGTGGTATAGTGGGTCAATTACCCTTCCACTATGGAGGAGGCCCGAGCCCAACAGTGGGACGTATATGGGCTGAGATGATGATGATGATGAATTATGACAAGCAAAACATTAAAATATTAGGACGTCACAAGACGCCTGGCAGACATGATAAATTTATGTCAATATTTGAATTCTAATTTAATACGTGTATGTTTAAGCGGATCTGAACGTGTGATACGTATGACCATACTATGAAAAATTAGAGAGGCAGTTCCCAATGATAAAAATAGATCATGAAATCGTGAAATATGTAATTTCAACATTTCATAATCACAAAGTATTAGGGTTGCCAACCATACCTTATAATAAAGTATCTTACTTTATTTTTGATAATTATAGTTTATAATTTTGCATACCAATAAACTATGTGAAAATACTTAATTTCCAATCTTTATTGTGATGCGTAAAATAAAACATTAATTATGGGTACTTAACTATTTAACTGTACACATAAGTGAAAACGGACGATGGAAACGATTTATATCAGATGATGTTAGTTGTGGTGTGAATTTGAGAGGACAGGTGACATTCCGACATTTGTCATAGATTTGTCACTATCGAAGAAATTGTAAAAAAATTGTCCGTTGGTTGTTGTTGGTTTTGTTTATAATTAAAGAATCCATTTTAAAGTAAATATTAATATAATGATTGCCGATGCTTACGCGATTATTATACATAAAACTATTTTACGGATTTTATAGCGTTGGTATTTGATTTTGGCGTTTATGGTCATGGGCGGACTAAGATGTCTCCCATCCAACAAGTCATCATTATTACAGAGAAATATATATATACCCGCTATAGAATTAGTTATTAAAGTAGTCCGCCTATGACCATGAACGCTGTTAAGTGTTCGAAATGTCGGACAATTAAAAATCAAATACAAACCTGATAAAATTCGTAAAATAGTTTTATTCACAATAAATAGTAATGCTTGAGATGACGAGTAGTTCGGATAGTAATAAACCAGTGATGCCTAAAAAAGTTAAAATGGTAATAAATCTAGTGGCGAGTAGAGAGAAATAGAGCGTCAATAAATTAAATTAAAAACGAATTGTTTATTTATTTAAATTTTGATTATTAAACAAGCTTTGCAACATTTAAAGGTAGCGAAAATTGTTATCATGTGCTAAATGCACACAAAACTAGGTTTTAAAGGTAATACATTTTTACTTATCCAAAAAAAATATTTTTCCTATCCAAACTATTTTATACTGTTTTTTTTCAAATAAAGTTGACAACTCTACAAAGTATATGAAATCCAAATTTTCGTTTTCTTCGCCACAATTTCTAATCAGAAATATATTTTGTATATACATATATTTTGTATGTATGTACACATGATAAATTAACACACTAAAATGAGCTGAACTTTAAATTAGAGTTGTTTCGCTGTTAGAATCTTATTTCTATTGTGAAACTCGAAGATTAAACTAATCACTCATTTCACCATCCCCAACCGTCTCCACTTAATTAGCACTCACTGTATTTTTAACCATTCGTTTCTACTCATTCCATCCACGCTTATCGTCTCCACTTATTTAATCCATCCCATCGATCATTACTTATTTTACATATCCCCAACCGTCCCTATTCATTCCCGTCCGCTACTCATCCCTACCATCCACACTTATCGCATCCATCACCATGTATCCCATCCGTCCACAAGTATATCTATACCAATAAATAAAATTGGAGTGTCTGTTTGTAATGTCAAAATAATAGGCTTTTTTCATGCTCACACGGTTATTTGCATGACACCTATGCCTAAAATAGCAATTAAAAATTTTTTGTCTGTCTATCTGTCTGTCTGTTTGTTCCGGGTAATCTTCAAAACGGCTGGACCGATTTCAAAAATTCTTTCACCAATGGAAAGCTATAATATCAGGGCGTAAACTAGGCTATATTTTATCCCGGTATTCCCACGGGAACGGGAACTACGCGGGTAAAACCACTTTAACCTTTAACCGAAGCGAAGCGAGGGCGGGTTGCTAGTTAAATTATATAATAAATGTGCGTGAATATATAAAGGAGTGGTGGGCGTCGCAGCACCTAAGTGTCATATCATCTGCTGTTTCATATTAATAAAACATAATATGTAGTTAAAAGTGCTGTGTGGTAGCGGCTTCGAATACTACCAACCCTTGCTTTGCTCGTGGGTGTCGTAAAAGACGACTAAGAGCCCTAGATTGACCCGGACCAACTCCATCTGGTACCATTTGGGTCAACGATTACATTCCCAAGGAGGGTTGACGTCAGGCAGGCGGCCGGTCATAAAAGTCATTGCCGAAACTTTTTGCAATATGTCAAAACAGATGACATATTGCGTCGACCCCAAGTAATTGGGATAAGAGCAAGATGATGATGATGATGATGATGATGTAGTTAAAAGGAACTATAAAACACGCTTATAATAGAACATCCTGAAAATTCTGGTAAGAATATTGGAACTAACTTAAAATAACTAAAGTTTAAAATATTCAATTGTCATCGGTCCTCGATAAGCACGCCAAATTTCTAGTCAATCCCGCGTTTTGAAAGGGGTCAATATCATCATACTAACATACGTACGAAGCTAATAAAAGCGTTTTAAAAATACCTAATCATTGATATCGATCCACAATTGGCGGATATATTGTGGCACGAAAAAAGATCAAGAAAACGTTGGGATGAAAAAAAATCCTGATAAAATTCGTAAACTTAAGTAGGTATCAATGAAATCATTCTTTAAAACGGAGTTGAATACACGTAGAAATAAGTACACAATGTCTAGCAAGGCTCGATGCCGTCTTTATATCTCGAGGCACATATTAAATAATGTAATGAGATGTTTTCTATACGTGTAATGAAATTTCTTAGGAGAGACATTTATTACTTTTTTTACGGAATCAAAATGTTTATTACACATTCCACAGAACGTAATACGAACTTGATTAAAATTCTGTTAATCATTTGACTGCCAATGATTTCTAATGAAAATAAAGTCTCTCTTATAAAAATTAAATCCTATTTAGACATAATATTTTTTTAGCTGTACCAGTAACTTCGTTTGCATAGATTATTTATGTCATCATTACCATCATCACAGCTCAATTATAGTACCCCCAGTAGTCCCACTGCTCGGCTGGAGCCCCCTCCACAATGGGAAGGATTGACCTACCACGCTGTTCAACCGTATTGGTATAGGGTTTTATTGCGAGATTTCATTCTTTTGCACAGATGTTATCTGCAATAATCACTTAGTTCGTCTCTTACGCCACCCGCGGGCAAGAAAGAGGCCACTACCTTTCTTGCCCGTCGGTGTCGTGAATTGTATTCTTACTCGTCAAGGCACGGCTTATTTATAAAATACTATTATTTTCCTTGAATATACACGGCACCCCACGATACTGCAAGTAATATCAAGATTTATTAATCTTCTAATGATATCCACAATACATAAAACATAATTTTTGTTATCACAGCAGTTGTTAACAAAGCAGCGAAAGACTTAATTGCCATTATTACTTTGCTCGATTTGCTATTGACACAGCATTATGTATCTATTATAGCCTTATTATATATACCTTTATCCAGACAGACTGTACAAAGCAAGACCACAGCTTATATATTGACGGGGCATGGATGCTTCGCCAAATAATTGTACACGGTCGTTAGGAGGAAGAGTACACCGTCCTGCCACCACTGCGAATTCGACGAGGACACGGCGCAGCATACGCCCGAGGTTTGTGCCGCTTGGGCAGAGCAGCATCGTGAACTCGTCACAATCATCGGTGCCGACCTGACGCTGTCGTTAACGTCGCCTGACGTTAACCATCGCCAGAGATGCTTGACAGCATCAGAAACTGGGATGCGGTTGCAGCCTTCTGCGAGACAGTAGTCTCGCGGTAGGAGGCGGCGGAGCGCGTGTGCGAGGAGCCTCTCCTCGGCGACGCGAACTGCCGCCGGCGACTGGGGCGGCGCAGGCGCGACTACCCGCGCCTGGTGCCGCCCTAGCCAAGGCCGCGGGATATTCCGTCGGACCGACCACTGACGTCAAGTCACCCTGCTTCGGTGGTCGGCCCAACGACGAAGGCGACGTTTCACGGGTGGGTTACGGATGTGCGTGCTTACGCCCCTCTGTTGCCCCGGACGGAGTGTGGCGAGAAGTGCGCCAACCGTAACCTACCCCCAAAAAAAATATATTGAATAAAAAATATATTCATATTTATAATGCTATAAATTTTCTTGTAGAATAATAATAGATAAGTATTAAAAAAAACAAAGATACACATGTTACACATATAATCACCTCCACAGTGTATACGCGTCCCACTGCTGGGCTCCAGCCTTTGCATTCTTACGCAGTAACTACACGGCAAAATAAAAATACAATCACAATATCCATACTAATATTATAAATGCGAAAGTAAGAATGTTTATTTGTTTGTTTGTAACGCTTTCACGCTTAAATCACCGAACCGATTTCAAAAATTCTTTCACCAATGGAAAGCTATAATATCAGGGAGTAACATAGGCTATATTTTATCCCGGTATTCTCACAGGAACGGGAACTACGCCGCGGGTAAAGCGACTGAAACCGAAGCGAAGCGAGGGCGGGTTGCTAGTCTATACTTCTATACTAATATTATAAAGAGGAAAGATTTGATTGTTTGTTTGTTTGTTTGTATTGAATAGGCTCCGAAGCTACTGGACCGATTTCAAAAATTCTTTCACCAATGGAAAGCTATACTATCAGGGAGTAACATAGGCTATATTTTATCCCGGTATTCCCACGGGAACGGGAACTACGCGGGTAAGACACTGAAACCGAAGCGAAGCGAGGGCAGGTTGCTAGTATTCAATAAATATATAATCAATCATTTAAAATTTTTGGAAAAATAAATACTATATAATAAATTTTAAAAAACTAAGTCTACCAAAATAATTACCAACACCAAAGATGGTAATAAACTTGTAGATTTGAATTACACAGAAATCCAAAACGGTGTATAATCAAATCTTAGGCTAGGATCTGGGTTATCAAAGGAACGTACGAAACTATTTGTCTCGAACCACACATTAATAACAAGTCTATGAAACCAAGATAGTATCTACGGCGGTATGAATATTGGCCAATACGGTAATAACATCGATATTGGTCTTGTAATAATTATTTGGTTTGCTGGTTACTTGGAGTCTGTACATTAATGTGGATTATGTAATGGCGTAGAGAGGATAGTCGCTTTGTGCATCTGTGGGTTATGTTATTAGATAAGTATTAGTAATTAGTTTATTATATGTATACTAGCAACACGCCCTCGCTTCGCTTCGGTTTTAGACACCTTACGCGCCTAGTTCCCTTAGAAGGTAAAATTGACAAATGCTCTTTATTCAGTTTTACTGAAGAGTATTTTCCGTGAGATGACGGAATAAGAATACAATTCACCACCCCCTCTTCTACCCGTGGCTGTCATAGGAGATGACTAAGAGATTATAATATGTATACAACAACTATGCAAGAAAAGCTCGAAACTAAAACCTATGGCAATACGTTTGACCAGGATAGGTCATTTTTCCTCTTATAATGCAGGAGGCTCGAGCCCAACAGTAGGATGTATAAGGGTTGAAATGATGAACGAAGAGTCCTCCTCATACAAACTTTGCGACTGCGGTTCACCTCTTAGGTGTTGAATTCCAAAATATCCTTTCTTAATGGGTCACTACGTCACAAAATAAAATTACGGTCAAAATTGCATGTTTATAGCTTCAGTAGTTTCAGCTCGGCGTTAATGTTGACCAACTTCTTCATACCTATTTACCCCTACCCTTCGAGGGTGCAAATTAAGAAATGCTGAAAATCGTGTTTATTTATTTTATTAAATAGTATTTGTGGAGAATTTGATGAAAATCGATAAGGACTTTTTCTCCCCTTACAAACTTTGCTGCTGGGGTAAACCCCACCCCTTAGGGGTTGATTTCCAGAAAATACTTTCTAGTGGGTCCCTACGTCACAAAATAAAGTTGTGTTTCAAATTGCATGTTGCCAGCTTTAATAGTTTTAGCTCGACGTTGATAAATCAGAGAAACTATTTTTTTATTAATACATATTTACACCCTTAGAGGGTGAAAATTAAAAAATGTTTATTTATTTTTACTAAAGAGTATTTTTGGAGAATTTGAAGAAAATCGATGTAGATTTTTTTCTCTGTATACAAATTTTGTTACTGCGGTTTACCCCCTAGGGGTTGAATTTCAAAAAAAATCCTGTTTTAGTGGGTTTCTACTTTACCCAAAGCAACTAATGTCAAAAGTTCATATTTCTGGCTTCAATAGTTTCGGCTCTGTGATAACTCAGTAAACTGACACCTTTCTACCTATTTTACACCCTTAGAGGATGAAAATAGACAAACGCTGAAACACGTGTTTAATTATTTTTATTAAAGAGTATTTGTGCTTAATTTGAAGACAGTAGCTAAAGATTTTTTTTCTTTCCATACAAACTTTACCGTTGCATTTCACCCTCTTAGGGATGGAATTTCAAGTAAATTTTTCTTAGTGGGTGCCTACGTCACAAAATAAAACTACGGTCTAAATTTAATTTTTCTAGCTTCAGTAGTTTCGGCTCATCCTGTTCCTTTATTTGTACATTATCGTTAACACCCCCGCAACACCCCTTGCAGGTGGAATTTCGTAAAAACCGTTCTTAGTTGACCTACACTCAACAAAAGGAAAATTTCTGCCAAATTTCAAGCCTGTATGCCTTATGGTACCAGAGATATGGTGATGAGTCAATATATCGCTCGCAATATATAGATTGTTCTGTCTGGTGACGGAGTAACAATACAATTCACCTCTCCTTATGGATGGACTCCCTTGGATGTCGTAAATGGTCTAAGGGATATAATAAGCATATAACATCTGTGCAAGAGAAGGAAATATCGAAACAAAACCCTATTCAAACACGTCTGACCAGCGTGAAATAGTAGGTCAATTCCCCTCCCATTATAGAGGCCTGAGCCCAACAGTAGAACATATACAGGCTGAGATGATGATGAAATGAAGTAGTTTATTGCATGACTAAATAATGGATTGGTATATTAATAAATTGTTATGCAGGTCTTGACTCCCTATAACGATCTCTCCGACCTTATATAGTAAGGTCAATTTCCCTTCTATTGTGGAGGAGGCTCAAACCCAGTAGTGTTACGTATATGAGATGATTTACTTAATTAGATAGCTACCTGGTAGTAAAATATTATCAATAGAGACCGGATTATAGGCAACATAAAAAGCTTGTTATATACATGCAAATATGCATGAAAAATGCTTGAAACATGCATGACAATTGGCAGAATATGCAAAATTAATTAATAAATTTTAAAAACCCAAAAAAATACATAAGCTTTCATATTTTTTATTTCAAAATCAGCATACATACACTAGGTACAAGGACATTAAATGACATTTAAATTATTTAATATTTTTGTAAACGTTAACAATCACTTATTTTTCCAAATGTTCCAAACTTGTATTGTCTTTGACATGAGTTTCGGCGCGAATATGGAATTGTCATGTTAAGCTCTTGTATTATATTCATTTCTTTAGTGTTTTATAGTGTTATATTGAATAATTTTGCTGATATTTTATGTAATATAATACAGTTAAGGTACTGAAGTGTGTTGAATGTGATATAAGAGTGGTTTACGTGTATTTTCATATTCTACCGAAATTCCCAGAGAAATCATTTAGGTAGGTTTTCAGCACCTAATTAATGGTAACGACTTGACTTACTAACGGACATTACTATAAATAAGCTATTCTATATAAATAATTATTAAATAATATGCAGAAAATTGTATCAGACTTGGCTGTATGCACTTTGATGCCTTTGTCGGTCCGAATGGACAAATAGAAACAAAAAAAATCTATTTGGAATTTTATGTCACGTCACACGGGAACGCGATTGAACGGGATAAAAAGTAGCTCATTGCCATTAAGAAGAAGAAGAACGGGATAAAAAGTATCTTATGTCCTTTTCCTGGTTCTAAGCTACCTTGGCACCGATTTTCAGCCAAATCTGTACAGCCGTTCTTGAGTTATAAATAGTGTAACTAACACGACTTTTTTTTATATATATAGATTACATACATACATATATTTACGCCTTTTTCCCATAGGGATAGGCAGAGACCACTTCCCTCTACTTGCTACGATCTTGACATACCACTTTCGCCTCCTCCACATTCATTAATTTCTTCATGGCCTTTCTTAAGAACGTCCCCGATTTGATCGTGGAACGTCCGCCTTGGTCTTCCCTTTCTAACACTTCCGCTCAGATTCGTCTTATAAATTCTTCTTGTTAATCTCCTTTCATTCATTCTCTACATGTCCAAACCAACTTAACATACCTTTCTCAATCTTTGTCACTACATCAACATTCATACCACAAAGTTCCCTGATTACACTGTTCTTAATTTTATCACTCAGTTTTACACCAATCGTGCTCCTCAGCGCTTTCATTTCCACAGCATTTAATCTACTTTCATGTTTCTTCTGCCATACCCAGCTCTCACTTCCATACGTTAGGGTTGTTACAAGGACTCCTCTATGCACAGCCAGGCGAGCCTTCTTAGACAGGCTCTGGCTGCCTATAAAGGTGCGCAAAGCACCATTCACCATATTTCCCTTACACACTCTTCTTTAAATATCATTTTCACATTTACCATATAGATTAAATAAGTAAAAAAAGAAAAATCAGCTTGTTAGTAATTATTTTTGATGACCTCGTTATCGATACATGTTGGAAGCAGGGGACTCTGTGATCTAACCATACATTTTGTAGGACAAATATTTTTTTAGATAATTTAGATAATGATCATGATTGATTTAATAATGATTTTTTAATTTAGATCTTGAGATTTACCAAAAATCACCCCGTTAGTAATAAATTTTTGAGAATCACCAAATGGACATATTCTATCCCTCCTACCTCTGTAACCTACCACAACTGAGAGTTTTCGTACAGATATTGTTGGACGTCTCATCAAAATAAAGCTGCTCACGAGAAATTAGCTTGTTAGTAATCAAATAAAAAAATGTACAGTGGATCCCGGCCTATATCGTATAAATAACAACCTATTAATTTGACATTATAGATAGACACTTTAATTTTCTTTATTTATATAAATTTCCTTGTAAGATTATATTAAGATTTTATATTAGATTTATCTATTTACTTTTGCTCGTATAAGATACATATTAGGATTTTCTCTAGATAATTGAAGTGTAGATATATTTACTTACAACGTTCTGGCAGTTTACTCAATCTTTTAGATCATATTCAGGTCACGTAAGGAAAGCTAATAAACATCGATAGAAATGGGGACAAAAGTTTTTGTTACACACCCTTCTCAATATTCCTGTGCCGATTATATTAGATTCCTTGTATAAAGGTACAGTCTGGCTTCGTATGGATGAGTATTTTTAAGAGAAAAATAAAATTGCATCAATATTTCTTTTTTAATTGCTGTTGGTGGCAAATCTATCTATTAGGTGTCATAATAGGTGTAATAATGCCCGTGTCAGGACGTTCGTCTGGAATGAACGCCGAAATCAACAACCCGATTTTAACTTTTTTTTTTAAATGTGTCTTTTGATTCAACTTGAGAGACAATAGTTTTTATTTAGATTATTTTTTATTTAAATTGCAAAATCGCTGCTTTTCATATTTCAAGCGCAGTATGACGATAGGTGTGTAGGGTGGAGACAGATCGTGATGGATGGGTTGAGTGCTGACGCATGGTGATAGATGGGATGAGTAATGACGCAAGAGATGAGTGGTGACGGTTGGGGTGATTGGTGATAGATGAATTGAGTGGTGGTTGATGGGTTGAGTGCTGAGAGATGGTGATGAGGAATCTTGATGAATGAGGATGAGAACTGGCGATATACGGTGATGGATGGGTTAAGTGGTGACTGCTGTTAATGGATAAGATGAGTGGTGACATATGGGGATGGATGGGATAAGTGGTAACGGATGATGATAGATGGGATGAGTGATGATGGCTAGTGATGAATGTGGACGTGAAGTGGTAACTGATGGTGATGGTTGGATTGAATAATGACCGATATTGAGGGATGGAATGAGTGGTGACGAATGGTGATGGATGTTGTGAGTTGTGATAGATGGGGATGGATGGGATGATTAGAACGCAGGCAGTTAAGTTTATAAAGTACAAGGAATTTATAAACTTAAGGCCGCGTGTCCACGGCAATAAATTTGTCGTGTCGGCTACAGACAAGATGAAAATATTCATGTACCTACATGAAAAGAATTTTGTCGGTTCTGTGCACGAAAGAATGTCATGTCTGTTACAGACAAGAAAAAATCTAGTAAGTACACAGTACCAATTGTTTCGTTCAGTCACAGTTCAGACATTGTTGGGTGTATATCGTGTCGTGTAATTTTGGGAAATTATATAAGTAAAAAATATGGTGATTGCCTATTATGTATAGAAAATTAAAAAGAAAACTAACACCAAGAGAAAATACTGGGTGCATCCTATGTTAAGTCAAAAACTATGGGTGGTAGGACCCGACTGTTGACAATTCAAGCTGTCTACAGCCGCAAGCCGGTTCGTCCAGGGTAATACCACACTCTCGCAGTCGACAGTCGACGTCGAAAATCGACGTGTGAGCAGTAGAAATTTGTTACTGCGCTTCATTTGGCGTCGACGCAGTGTACATTAGTCACGTGTAGAAACGCCAGGAATTAGACCCGGCGATTTGTAAGTTACTTTTTATTTAACTACCAAAGCATTATATGGCAAACCAACATTTGCCGGATCAGCTAGTAAGCTATCGAAACTATATTAACGTGATATTGTTCAAATATTGTATCAGTATAAATTTATAATGAATCCGTCCATCCATCAGCCTACAGACGTCTACTGCTGGACATAGGCCTCTCCACGAGAATGCCATTCGGAACGGTCCTGCGCCATTAATATAATTAATTAAAATAAAATCTATTGAACATTGCAGAAAATACGCTATGATACAAAATACGAGCCGCAATTCAATAAAATAAATTGAAACCACTCTATTTGTCTAAGCTGTAGAGTATTATGTTTCTGCTACGGTAATATTTGATTGTATTTCTTAAATTAATCTTCAAACAAATCGAATTTCGAAAGCTGCCTACAAACGAACAAAGTACGATAAGGATATATACGGCTTAAGGATTTTAAATAGTTTAAAGTTTTAAATATTACTATAAATGGATAAAATCTATTAATCTGTGACTTTTTTTTATTGGGACTAATCCCACCACATATTCCCACCATTGTAACTCCTGTAAGCCAGGATCCACAATGGTCTCCATAAATGACACCGAAGTTTGACCCTCAGGCAGTCCCGGGATATGATTTTAATTGTCTTGGGACCCGCAACAAATTTAATTAGAGAAGATTAAAGAGGAGGAGTTGGAAAGAGAGATTCCACTTCCCTCCTAGGCAATGCGGGAGACAGGAAAACAAAATGACTAGTCAGCCAATAAGTAAAGAGGTGTACAGCTACGATAAGCGCAGCAGTACGGCACCACGGATATGGAAGAGCTTAACGGGGCCTATATGTGAGCGTTAAGATTGATTGCTACAGTAGGTATGGCAGAAACGCATGAACGCACGGAAAATTTCTCGAGTTGCTACAAGGTCCATATAGTATACTACCCCACAGCTGACTTGCAAACTGTTTAACATAAGGTTACGCTCGTTTCGCCAGAGATCGCACTCCCAGAGAATGTGATGTGCTGATTGTTCATACTCGTGGTCCGATGTAGAATATTGACATAGTGATGAAGGTGCGAGTTTAAAAGAAAATAATTTACTCTTAAAGTTGCCATGGCCAGTTAAAAATTGGGCCATAAAGTGGTCAACCTCCAGCCACACCTTCTCCAGGCGCTCTCGGACGCATGGAAAAAATAGATAAAGATGACGGCCTTTCGATGATGAATCCCATCTTTCTTGCCATTCAGTTAAAAGCTCTTCATAGACAATGGATTGTGGTGCAAACAATCTAGCAATTTAATTTCGGTCGCGTGGTAGAAGGAAATCTGTATTCATAGTTTCCTTTGTGGTGTAATACATTGACGCTCGTCTCTGAATCTCCAAATCAACTGGCAGTACACCCGCGAGTACTGGCAAGGCTTCGGTACTAACCGTTCTATAGGCTTTACATAAGAATATTAGGGCCAATCGTTGGCTCTGTAGTAATTAAAGGTGAGCCGCCCCTATGGTGGCCCTAATGGCCCATACAGGTGCAGCGTAAAGAATACACCCCAAATATGTGGTTATGTATATGGTTTTAAGTGTATTAAAACGAAGGCCCCAAGTGGATGTGGATATTCTAGTAAGCGCGGAGAAATGCCGTTTTGCTTTTTCACCTACAGTTTTAATATGCTGAATAAATGAAAATTTTTTTTCTAAGACTAGGCCGAGATAGCAAACTGATTCTTTCTTTTTGACAGTCATATTATTGAATTTTATACGCGGCGCCGATTGTAAATGTCCTTTTAATAAAAGATGATATGTTTTTTCGCACCACGCGAAAGCAAGCCGGTTTCTTGTACCTCAATCGAATATATCATTGAGACATGTTTCCGCTAATTTCTCTAAACCATCCCCAGTGTTCGATTGTATAAGTATAAAAATAATTTTTAACAAAAAAAACCCGACTTCAAACAAAAAAACAATTCCCAAACAAATTAATATGCACTAAAAAGCAAAAAAATAATTCTTGTACAATGTAGTGCAAAATTATTACGACAATATAATGTAGTTACAATTATTGTCATTTTTGGAGTCGGTGTCTATGTCTATGTCGGTATGTTTGTCGGTGTCCTAGTTTTGTTGACTGACACCGACTCCAAAAATAATAATAATTGTAACTACATTATATTGTCGTAATAATTTTGCACTACATTGTACAACAATTATTTTTTTGCTTTTTAGTGCATATTAATTTGTTTGGGAATTGTTTTTTGTTTGAAGTCGGGTTTTTTTTTTTTTTAAATTATTTTTATTGTTTGATTTTTAGTGAATGTGAAGTGCACATTTTTTTCTACATATGAGTCATCCTATTAATAATAGTGCTGCTCGTTTGAGACAGTGCCGTTCAACATTACGGTAGGTGACTCAAATATCCGGATACTACTATAAAAGATTCAGCCGAGTGTCGATAATTTGCTCCTAAGAATTGAAGAGTACCGTTACTTTAGCATGGATCCTATAATCAGAACCTAATCAAACTACCCTTGAAGTACATCCTATCCAATAAAAAGAATCATCGAAATCGGTTGGTGTTATATTGAGTTTTCGTCCATGTGTACTATATACTTTATGCAAATTTAAGACTTAAATAGTTTTCTCATGGATACCACGTTCAAAACTGGACTAAATTGAAACAGAACCACACGAAAAGCACCAGCTTTCAAATAAATAAAAAAGAATCATCAAAATCGGTTCACGCAGTCGAAAGATCTGAGGTAACGAACATAAAAAAAAATAATTAAAGTCGAATTTACTTTAAAAAAGAGAAGGTTCTCAACCTTCTCCTTTTTTAAAGTCGGTTAAAAAAGAATCATAGGCTTCGGTTGGCGTTGTTATTGAGTTTTCGTCCATTTATCGCGCACATACTTAATGCAAATTAAAGACTTATGTGGTTTCCCATGGATGCCATTGTCGAAACTGGATGAAATTAAAATGGGACCACACGGGAAGCACCAGCTTTCAAACAAAAAAAGAATTATCAAAATCGGTTTACCCAATCGAAAGTTCTGAGGTAACAAACAAAAAAAAAAATGCAGACGAATTGAGAACCTCCTCCTTTTTGAAGTCGGTTAAAAAGGCCGTCGTCTGCATAGCCGATTAGTAGACAATTCTTCGGCAGACTCGAGAAAATCGTCAAAACCTAAATTCCATAGACATGGACTTAGTACCGAACCTTGATGGGCTGCCCCCATGGTCAGTGGCTTTGACACAGCATGGTGACCAAGTTTCAATTTAGTCGAGCCATTTAAAAAGTACGACTGTATGATTTGGTAGATATTTCTATAGCAACCACGAGCCTTTAATTTAAGAAGTAGCATTGGCCACCAGGCGTTATCGAAAGCACCTGAAATGTCCAAGAAGACACCTAGTACGTATTTAAAAACGAATGCGCTAATGACACTTCTTACCGCAATGGCCGCGTCGATAGTTGATTTACCGCTAGTGAAACCGAATTGTTTATGATTGAACGTTGGTCCACTCGGCAATAAACGAGGAACAATGAGACGTTCTAAGAGCTTGCCTAATGAAGGCAGTAAGGTGATTGGTCGATATGACTGGGTCGTCTGGTGGCTTATCACCGCCTTTAGGAATTATACGTATATAACCGCGACGCCATATACGAGGAAAAATGCCTTCAGTTATGCAACGATTAAAAATTATTAACATTGAGTCGCCCGAATTAATGTGACTGTCCATTTTTGGATGTAGATCTCTTCATAAAGAGAGTTTAATACCATTAACGCAGGCTACTATTAACGGTTGACAGGTTGCTTGGCCATAGCAGTGTGTTATAATTTCCCCGAGAAGTTTTAGGCTATTCTCCAGGTATTCTAGAAAAGTTTATCTCTGTTCATATACGTCCCACTGCTGGGCTCGAGCCTCCTTCACTAGGAGGAAATGGACCCACACTGATCAAATGGTTAGTGGTAAGGATTGTATTTCGAGGTTTTCTTCGTTTGCATAGATGTTATAGGCATATTATAATCCCTTAGTTGTCTTTTACGACATCTACGGGCATGAAAGTGGGTGGTGAATGGTATTCTCAATCTGTTATCACACGGAGAGAGAGTTGTAAAAATAAAGGGTGGTAATACATTCAATATTGATCAATCATATCATTATCGCAGCCCATATAACGTCCCACTGTTGGACTCGAGCCTCCTCAACGATGGTATGGTAATTGACCAACAACAACACGCTGGTCAGGCGGGTTGGTGTATGGTTTTATTTCTTAACACTCACGTGCAAGATAGGGGGCGGTGAATAATATTCTTACTCCTTCATCACACGGATCAATCACATTCTTAAAGTTGTTTCGCAGTGACGTGACATTCTTAAAACATCTTACATCTTTAAACAAGCAATTCTTGTATATACCATAATATACCTATATATGTATGTATATATATCTTCAGGATCTCGGAAACGGCTCTAACGATTTTTGATGAAACTTGGCATACTAGAGGTTTCACGTCCAAAAAATCAATCTAGCTAAGTTTTATTTATAGAAAATGTTATTTTATCGGTGTTTTTAGCAAAACAATACAATGACATTAAATTAAAAAAAAATATGAATTCAAATTTCGTTGTCAACGTCATGAGTTACGATAGCTCAGTTG
This sequence comes from Lymantria dispar, assembly GCA_032191425.1. NCBI lineage: Eukaryota > Metazoa > Arthropoda > Insecta > Lepidoptera > Erebidae > Lymantria > Lymantria dispar. Next base: position 18,743,850 of record CM063452.1, on the reverse strand, counting down.
GGAAGTTGTCCAGTTCTCTTTTTGTTTCGTTTTGGCATTCAAACAGCGTCAGATCGAATTTCGGTGTTATTATTTTTATTTATTTATTTAAGACAAGACACCCTGTACTAAGGAAATAATCCTTGTATTGCGGGGGACTTTACAAACATATAATTAACGGACACAAATTACATCCAGACACAGAACAACAATTTGTGGATCGCACAAAGTGTTGTCCCGCGTGGGATTCGAACCCCCGACACTGGCCCTATAGGTCGCTATCTTAACCACTACGCCATCTGTGCAGTCTATACATATATATATTATTATTCTCTTTATGTATTTTTTATATTTTTTTCATTATTTAATTTTTATTTTTTTATTAATATATATCTAGATAAATTCGACAAAAATACAATGAAAATATTCCGAGCGAAGCTCGATCAACCAAATATTAGTATATTAGCGAACAGCATTTATAGTTTTAGTTATGAACCTGCATAAACAAAAAGTTTTCAGTTCGGTATCACAGGTACGCGTACAGTGTGTGTGTACATAGAAGTATACAAGTAAAATAGATTGATGTTCGGTGAGACTATTGTGTACGCAGCAAGGCTATTGCATATTTATGACAGACATTGACGGCTTATCCCGTATTGACTGGGTATGATACTGGAGTAAACAATATCTACACCAATAAATAAAATTGGAGTGTCTGTTTGTAATGTCAAAATAATAGGCTTTTTTCATGCTCACACGGTTATTTGCATGACACCTATGCCTAAAATAGCGATTAAAATTTTTTTGTCTGTCTGTCTGTTTGTCTGTCTGTCTGTCTGTTTGTTCCGGGTAATCTTCAAAACGGCTGGACCGATTTCAAAAATTCTTTCACCAATGGAAAGCTATAATATCAAGGCGTAAACTAGGCTATATTTTATCCCGGTATTCCCACGGGAACTACGCGGATAAAACGACTATAACCGAAGCGAAGCGAGGGCGGGTTGCTAGTCATATAGTATATCTGTATCTATACTAATGATTATATGGGAGGTAAATTGACCTACTATACCATACTGGTCAGACCTGTTAGCATAAGGTTTTATTTAGAGTTTTTAAATCCTTTGCCGCCCACTACTGGAACCTAAAACCTGGCTCATATTAGTTTCAGCCAGTGCAGCGTGGTGTTGGCTAATTGATTCATCTGTGCGAATCCTGTGTCAAACAGTGAGATATATATGGGTGAACACGATATACTTATATTTTTTTAACGTCAACAAATACGATGCATTCTCTACGTTATTAAATCCATAAACAAATAGTGAGCAAACCCTCGTTTCTACTACAAATTTTATACGACAAACCTTAGACCGTAACAGTTGTTTATACATTACGTATTCTGCACTAGGCGCTCTAGGGCAACGATTCATACAATGTATTGGAAAATCTAAATAAAATACCGATACAATTTCCGAGGCAGCAAATAAAGTAAATTGAATCGCATCATTTTAAATAAAACTACTTAGTAAGTCGCCTTCAAAATTAATATTAATTTAGCATCATGTCACCTGAGTTTTCTTACCGGATCTTTCTCAATGTGGCCGTGTTCCGATCCGGTGGTAGTGTACTAGATTGTTAGGTTTTTTAATATAATTACTATTAATTTTAATGTTAAATAATTACTAACCATAAACAATTTAATTTTTTCATATCGAATCATTTTCTTCTTACACTGGCAATCAAGTTGTATCAAAATGTGGGTCAATATTTAATAACTAATTTCTGTATCGGGTAGATAATTATAAATTTTCTGCAGTAACGATGACTTGTTGGACGTGAGACATCTTAGTCCGCCCGTGACCATGAACGCTGCAAAGTGTTCGAAACGTCGGGTAATCATAAATCAAATACAAACGCGATAAAATCCGTAAAGTAGTTTTATTTAAAATGTGTAATACTCGCGTAAACATCAGAAATCATTATGGATCCCATCAGTTCGTCTATCCCATAGTGTCAAATCTTTCTTGGAAAATAATACTTTTATTCAAGCAATTAAAATGTAATTAAAAATCGTTTAAATTATGATTTAAGATTTCAGTTTTTATTATGTCGTGCGTAGGATGGAGTTTGCTATTTTTTTGTACATATAACATTATTGCAAAACAAGGAAAGTTCAAATTAAAATTATCCGAATTTGTGTGCTAAACATGGAATAGTAAAATACTTATTCCAATATCAAAACAAACTCCTGCTTAAGTTAGCTACAAAGAATATTTATGAGCTGTTTTCAGGTGTTTATATGTGTTAAGATTTATAGGTACATGTGTTTACGAACTTGCATGTATATCTGTGTGATACGCATGTTTGTGTGTTCTTTTTTATGATTTAAATATCAACAAAATAACTTAATCAAAAAGATTTTTGTGTGTTCAAATAATTACATATATGATGCCTGTAAGGCAGATATAACATGTAAACCATATTTTTTCTGTGCAAAGAATCGTTCCATGTAATTTATTATTTTCAAGGGACGCCTAAAGGGAAAGTACACCTCTTTAGTAGCATTTCGAGAGTTAGACTGACGTTATAGTCGGGTCATATTTATACTTTGCTTTCAGCAAAATTCGGCATTAGTAAGGGTTTCTAAATAACGCATTATACTATTCGCTTACTAGTAACAAACATTCTAGGTGTATTACTTCACTGCGCTTACCCGTGGGTACTTAATATGATGAATAATTGATGTAATAAGTAATTATATTATCAAGAAGTGAGGATAGGTAAACTCAATCATGTACGTCTAAAATTTACAAGATTATTTGTGGGTGTGCTATATTGTTGCTCTGATACTCTCCGGGACTATTACGGGAGATTAAAATATATATCTTCTTATGTAGAAGAAAAGGACAACTCGAAATTAAACCCTATACCTATCCGTATGACCATGGTGGTATAGTAGACAAATTACCCCTCTCATTGCGGAGGAGGCCCGAACCTAACTGTGGGCCTTATATTGGCTGAGATGACGTAGATGATGTAGAATGCCTTGTAAGTGTTATCGCATAAATATGTTACTATCGATATTAGGCTCAGTTTAAAACTGGTCGCTTTATTATTGAGTTTTTCGAAACAAATTATCATTCCCTATTTGGTCTTTACGTTCGTTACAATGCCTTATGAAATGTATAATTTTTTTATCCAATATGTCCTATTTATTGTCAAATAAGCTAAGAAGACAGTTACCTCCAGGTCCAGTCATAAATGACACATTTTTACATGCAAAATATTTGAAAGTTTTCATTTGCTGATAAGAACGATATACCTATCTGTAATCGTAGTTAGCTTATTAAAACGGTTGCAAAACAATCTTAGTGTCTAAAGAAAGAAAGATTAAGGAAACTACTAGGTTAGATCAGTAGACATATTATTTATTTAGTAGCACTAATTTTCACAATTTAGTACAACTTCAAATCAGATAAATAATTTTTTTTTGTGTAGTGACAGAGTAAGAATACAATTCACTTCCCTTTCTTGCCCATGGGTGTTGTAAAAGGCGACTAAAAGCTATAATATGCTTATAACATCTACGAGAGTCGAAACGAGAATCGAAATAAAAACCTATACGTACTAACACGTTTGAACAGCGTGGTATAGTAGGTCAATTTGTATCTTATTGTGGAGGAGGCTCGAGTCCACCGCTGGGATATAAATTAACTAAGATGATGATGATGATTACATAGATTTTTGTAATAAGGAAGTTAGTTTTGAAATGTCAAACGTCAACATTAAACATACATTCTCATTGTGAGTCGCAATTGACAAATATATTGGTTCAGTAAAATAAATGTTTTTTCATGTCAACGATCACTTACTGTGCCTTCGAGAGTGTGACGTTGAACGCGTTCACTTAGTTCACAAATACCATTTCTAAACAACCGCTAGTGAATATAAATCGTTTAGATGATGCGAATTCACGAAGTAGTGTAACCTTTTAAACGTTTGTCAATATTCAGGACGTTAGGAATTTTCCATTAGGAAATGAAAAAATATTTTTCTACTATCAGTAAATTCCGTTTTTAGAGTCACATTTAAGAATAAATTATTTAGTAATTTTTCAAAAAGGATGCAGAAGTTTACGGATATTAAAATTGCCACTTGTTATTGGGCTTTTTTTAATCTTAATTTGAAAATGAAGATAGAATTTGGATGAGTAATTTCTTCAGTAGTATTAGTTTTATTCGCCGCAAAAGCTGCGCATGGTGTGATTGTCTACCAAAAAAAGACAAAGAGTAAGCTGAATTATATCCCATTTGAACGTAACAAATTTTAATTGTACGTCAGTGTAGAAATAGAATATGAAGCTAATTTTTTAGGTTACCTAGGGTCGCATTATCTCTTCCTTTGATTGTGGTCGATACTGCTAGGTAACAGTAACGAATGTATAGAAGAAAGAAAAAAAGCACATATTAATTAATGATAATAATTATGTTACTACAGTTAGATTATAAACTCGCGGCGTTGGGAAGGTCACATCTCCACTGCTAGCTCACAAGGAAGCACGACAACCTAACATTTAGGATGGTGCAGATGCTTACCTGTCACGAGGTTTTCGGTAAGTACCTGCATATGATTAGAAGAGAAGAGGCCCCTGAATGTCATGCATGTGGCGCGCCAACTGATGATGCGCGTCATACATTGGAGGTATGCCCCGCCTGGGGGCCTCAGCGCCACGACCTGTCGGCGGTACTTGGAGCGGACCTGTCGCTGCCGACCATTATCGCAAAGATGCTCGGCAGCGACAGGTGCTGGTCGTCGATGGCCTCATTTTGCGAGGCCGTCATATCCGGGAAGGAAGCGGCGGAGCGGGAACGCGAGGCGATTGCCTCTGCTGACTTGCTTCGTCGCCGGTGACCCGGGAGGAGGAGACGACAATATGCGCACCTACTCCCACCGCCCTGAATAATGACGACAGGACGTGGCCAGACGGCCATGCGTTGGGGTGCCGAAAATGGAATATCATCAAACGATCTCGCCGGCACCCCCGTAAGCGCGTGGAAGGGGCCGCTGTGATTTTAGTGGGTATTGCGGTCACTTTTGTGGTCGGTGAGTCCCACACAACCCCCGCCCAATGGCGGGGGACAGTGCGTAAATGGATTTCCATAGCGTGAACAAAAAAAAAGGTAGATTATAAACTCAGTCATATATATCACTATATAGCAGTTTTTGGGCGATATTCGCACAAATAAACAGTCAGATAAAACAACCAAAACCTTTAAATGTGAAGAGCATCAAACTAAAAATAGTATTTGAAGTAAACATATTATATACAGTCTTATTTAAAACTAGCAACCCGCCCTCGCTTCGCTTCGGTTATAGGTTATAGTCGTTTTACCCGCGTAGTTCCCGTTCCCGTGGGAATACCGGGATAAAATATAGCCTAGTTTACGCCCTGATATTATAGCTTTCCATTGGTGAAAGAATTTTTGAAATCGGTCCAGCCGTTTTGAAGATTACCCGGAACAAACAGACAGACAGACAGACAAAAATTTTTTAATTGCTATTTTAGGCATAGGTGTCGTGCAAATAACCATGTGAGCATGAAAAAAGTCTATTATTTTGACATTACAAACAGACACTCCAATTTTATTTATTGGTATAGACTAGTAGTGAGTTTTGGTGATGCTTTTAGTTTCACCAAACCTCATTGCACGCATTCACATTCCCTTCATTTTCTTCACGGTAGGCAGCGGCCCAACAAAGGTCCATAAGCGGCAATATCACTTACCATCAGGTGCACTGTCCGCCTGTTTGCCACCGTTTGTTATAAAAAAAAAAATAAGTGAACTTGCAAGGCCTATCCTACTAATATTACAAATATGAAAGTTTGTGAAGATGTTTACCTATTTGTTACTCTATTACTCGTAAAGAGCTGAAGAGATCTGGATGAAAATGGACGCATAAATAAGACTTTACTATACTTTTGTCTCAGTACTGTCTTGCCTTGGGATGAAAGTTGAACTTTTATTTTCAACTGTTATTTTAACAAAACTTTAGTTCTAAAGTTTGTCAAAAAATGGCATTGCCTTAATAATAAGGCCCTTCGCACATGGAGCTACTCAAAAATGACGGAACTGATCAGTAATTACAATTACAAATTAGTTAGACACTGTACCTCGCACATGACGCTACTTAAATTGCAAGGTTTCAGTGACTTCTGTTATTTCTGCTCTCACAATCACACGATTAACGAGGAAATATTAGGGAAAAATCAAACATGTCGAGTAGGTTAAGCGAGGATGACGACGATATTGTATTATACCACTTATTAGACGTCAAAGGAATCCTCGCAGGTTTTGGATTCACCCGTATAATCGAAATAATGTGAACGGCAGATTGTCAGTTGAGTAATCTGACATATTTCCTTGAGTAATCTGAGTTTATAATTATATAAACATGGATACTTTTCCACCTCCTGCACAAATGATCGTCCAATTTTCGCAACAAAAACAGAAAACTCTGGTAACCAGTAGCGCGGTGACCGGCACGGCGCGTCTTGCGTGATCAGTTGCTAACGCGTTATTAACCGGTTGGTCTAGTCACCAACGCGTCGTGAGCGACCCTCAATGAGAACGTATGGGCGGTGACGCTCAAGCAACTCGTTAGTAATTTGAGTTTGCGACTAGTACTTTTTCAGTCGCTTCATGTGCGGAGGGCCTAAGACGCCCTATAAACTCGGTAAAGTGTTACTGTGGGATAATGGTTAAATTGCAATGCCATTTAAAATTAAGTTTTAATTTGACAGAGATATCTTGCTCGTGGATGTCGTAAAAGACGACTAAGGGATATAATATGCACATAAAATCTGTGCAACAGAAGGAAAACTCGAAATGAAACCCTATACCAACATGTCTGACCAGCATGGTATGGTAGTGCAAATTCCCTCTCGTTGTGGAGGTGCCCCGAGCCCAACAGTTCGTATGTGGCTGCGATGATGATGATGATGATTTTAGTTCTGACTTTCTAAATAGATGGCGTCGGCATAGATTTAGATAGCCCAATCTTGTCAACATATTTCTTCCGGTCTGCGTAGGGATGTAACAGCCTTCTGGGGCTGTTATCCCTAGTCTAAAAAAGTATCTTTTTATCTGGCTTGAGAGCCCTTACTTAATTACCACTAGTCCGCGTAAGTTTGTAACAGTCTCAGACGTCTGACGCTAACATACTAAGCCCAATAAAAAAGCTTTTCATGCGGCCGAAGTCGCCGGGCAATGCTAGTATATAATAAATGATTTGATTCGATTAATGTTATTACGTAGGTGAAGAAACGTTTCAAGTTAGTTATTGAAGTGAAACTTGTTTAGAATCGTTGTGATTTCCAACTCGATGAAACGAAAAAGCGAGTCCATAGAGACACAAACACGTAAATGTATAGGATTCAGCCGGCAGGAGAATGAGATAAAGGATAAAGGACAGAAGATGAAGGATGAAGGACGAAGGATGAAGAATTAAGGATGAACGATAATGGATAAAGGATAAAGGAGATTGACTTCTGATATGCGTACTTTGTACACACACTCTTTTTATGACCATGGTTTGGCTACATGTACGTTTTTTGAGAGGTTATGATTTGGACACAGTCCGCTCATAACGTCCGAGGTAACGAAAAGGTAACAAGCGTTATCGCATTACTTGCCTATCTGTTTAGGCTGATTCCTTGAGATCGTGTTTCCGCCCAACGGTTTCGGATTTCATCAACCATTGACGCTCCAGCAACCATATACATCGTCACCCTTACGCGGCCGGAATCTTTACGGATGACAGATTATCCCAGGTCCATTCATTTATGTATAATATGCTCACAACATCTATGGAAGAGAAGGTAAACTCGAAATAAAACCCTGTAGCAGCTCAACAGCTTGGTATAGTAGGTCAATTTCCCTTCCATTGTGGAGGCTCGAGCTCAACAGTTGGTTCCGAGGTGGGGACGTCGGTCGACGAGAGGGTACCCCAAGTAGGGGGTATTCCATCGGGCCAACCACTGATGACAAGTAACCCTGCTGCGGTGGTCGGCCCAACGACGAAGGTGACGTGGTGTTCGGGTGGGTTGCGAGTGTGCGTGCTTATGCCCCTCTGTCGCCCCGGACGGTGTGGTGCGAGGCGCGCGACGACCGCAACCCACCCCCAAAAAAAAAAGCCCAACAGTTGGTCATATATGTTGTGATGATGATAATAATTATAAATGACTAGCAGCGCCCTGCGGTTTTACCCGCATAGTTCCCCTTACCGTGGGCATATAGATAAACTATAGACGTCTTATTCTGATATGTAAGCTATATTATTGTGAAGTTTCATCAAAATCCATTCAGTGGTTTTTGCGTGAAAGAGCAATATACATTCTCACATACAAACTTTTGCGTTTACTATATTAGTAGGATATAATGAATTAAATAGTAATCCTTTTATAAATTAATTTGTAGTCTAGTTATTGTTTGCCTGTATAAATGTTATAATAATAAAAGAAATGACATTTGTTTTTACAACAAATACTTTATGGCGAGCTACAGGATTATAGCTGTTGTGTCTACATAACAAATTCTGAATTAACTAGGTCGGCAATATGTGGAATGTATCGGCAAATCTAAATAAAACAATATCGTATCCGAGGGGCAAAATAAAACAAATTGAATTCACTCTCTTTGTTTAGATTGTAATACGCACTACGGAACCACTTAAAGAAATATTGCTTCGTATTTTATTTGAAGAATATTTCCAAGCAAATCAACTAGGAAGCGAGAATGAAATTGAATTAATTCATTAAATGATGACTTTGAAATGTCTAACAGTGTTTGTAGTTTTATATTCCTTTTATTTTCCTTAATCTATCGTAGCGAGAAAGTTTTCATGTGACATAGATCATCATACCATCTTTTCACCTGGATGTCGTAAAATATACGATATCACTGTAACAGAAAGAAAACTTTAGCTAAAGCCCTATACCAATTCGTCTGATCTGGTATAGCAGGTTAATTTCCTTCTTGTTGTGGCGGAAGCATATAAGGACCTTTATGTGGGACTTATAAGAACTGAAAAAGATGAAAGCCTGTCGTTATTCTACATGTTATTAAATTTTGTCAACATTTATCAATGATTCAATCGTGTGGTTGCTATTTAGAGTTATACTGCTCTTGTAGCACTATTATATGGTTTTTTTTTATATCTTAGTCGTCTTCAGCTTTGAACATATACATAACTAGCTGACCCAACAGACGTTGTTCTATTCAAATAAAATAAAAGAAATTCTCCTTGAAATCGACAGCAGCGCCACCTGCCGGGTCCAATTGTGAATCTAAACCATTCTCGAATCGCCTTGAATACATACAAAAAATTTTATCAACATCGGTCCAACCGTTTAGAAGGAGTTCAGTGACATACACATGTACACAAGAAATTTATATATCATCATCATCATCATCATCTTGCTCTTATCCCAATTACTTGGGGTCGACGCAATATGTCATCTGTTTTGACATATTGCAAAAAGTTTCGGCAATGACTTTTATGACCGGCCGCCTGCCTGACGTCAACCCTCCTTGGGAATGTAATCGTTGACCCAAATGGTACCAGATGGAGTTGGTCCGGGTCAATCTAGGGCTCTTAGTCGTCTTTTACGACACCCACGAGCAAAGCAAGGGTTGGTAGTATTCGAAGCCGCTACCACACAGCAAGAAATTTATATATATAAAGATTAAAAAGTAGTCAATTTGGTTAATCTTTGTGATACGCTAAAGACAAAAACGGTGAAGTTTGGATTCCTTTACTCATTCTAAAAGTACATACGAAATTTGTAGATCGATTTTGTAGATTCCTCTCCTATTAAGTAAAACTGAAAGGTTGTCAACAGTGAAAAAAGAACGGAATACACAGACTTCTCGAATGTTATGGTTTTATTATGGTAATATATATAGAGATATTAAGTTCAAGGGAGTTATAAACCGAAACTTCCTATTTAGTACTACTTCGAGAGTTGAACTGTCGATGTTTGCGGATTCAGCGTTTACTGAACAGTTGTAGGAATAGGGTGCGATCGAATTTGTGAAATTTTCTTCGTATGAGGATAAGTTACCACCATCATCATCTCAGTCCATATGTTCAATTGTTGAGTGCAGGCCTCCTTCTTTATGAGAGGGAATTTGACGTACTATATCATGCTAGTCAGACGTGTTGGCATAGGGTTTTACTTTCGGACCGACCACTGACGTGAAGTCACCTTGCTCCGGTGGTCGGTCCAACGACGAAGGCGACGTGTCACGGCCCCAAAAAAAATAGGGTTTTACTTCAAGTTTTTTGTCTCTGCATAGATGTTATCTGCATATTACATTCTTTAGTCGTCGACACCTACGGACAAGACAGAGGATGGTGAAATGTACTCTGACTCCGTGACCACACGGAGAATAAGTCAAATTAAATCATTTATTATATATAATCTCCATGAAGGCACTTACATATTGTCACTTTACTTGTTGTCAATTTTACATATAGTTTGAAATTAATCCAACAGTCTTATCACTGGATTGGAATGGAGCCACAAGTGCAGAAGGTCCAGCAAAAATGCAGCGGCTCGTCATTTTTTTTAAGTCACTTTTCTTGGCACAAATAATGTTAGTCTGCACCGGTGGTCAGCCCAACGACGAAGGCGACCTGCCACGGGTGGGTCATGGGGCCGCGTGCCGCCCCTTCGTCGCCGCGGACTGTGCTGGGGGTGGGTGCACTGACCATGGCCCACCCCAAAAAAAAAAGAGGAGCCGATAGGCCCAATTATTAATCTACTGGAATCCGTATCCGTATCCGGACCGTATTAGTCATTTTAGATTCAACTCATCATCATTATTTCAACTAATATAAGTTTTACTGCTGGGCTCAGGCCTCCTCCACAGACCACAGTGAAAGGAATTAGTCCTACTATTCTTGGCTGGTCATACGTTTAGAATTAGGTTTTCATATCGATATTTCCTACACGGGCAAAATAGGGGTTTCAATTGTATTCTTACTCTATAACCACAAGGAATGACTTTAGATTAAGCACTGTAAAAATAATGTCCCCGTATGGTGACGAGAATAGTTATTACTATGTGGGAGACATGACATTTGATTTAAAGATCATTTGAAAAATGGAAAGCGCTTTCCTGGGAAACGTGTAACGCCTTATTGGGATTGCCAACTTGCTTGACAAGCCAAGATTGTGGCATTAATCTCACCAAAGAATTACTGTGCTATTTCATAGACAAAATCTGAATTGTTTGGCCTATATAAATAGTAAACTTGTAGTTAATATTACGATGGTGTCTCTAATAATATCAATATCAGTGCTCACTAATAGAAAAAGTCAAAAGCCTTGAAGCAAAACTTTAACTTCAAAAACTACAAAGTCAAGAAAGTAAATATTTTAGTATACAAATAGCTTAACATAAAACTCGTCTCAAAAATATATAAATACACAATAGTATACAATATTAGAAAACCGTCGAAAACGTTTCGTATTTTACCGACCTCTCATTTCCCAAATTAATCAGAGTTCAACCTACAAGGAAATTGGAATTCAAGAAACAGAACTGCTTTGTATAAATTACAGCGTAACTTAATACAGGAACAACGCGCTGCTATCTACACATAAGCTAATCCTCAATAATACATTACTTTCAAGGGAGTTGTAAGAGGAAACTATTCTTATATATTACATATATGTTACATATCTACATCTACATATACACAAATGGTAGTTATTAGTTAATGATGGTAAAAGACACGGAAAAAAGCTCGGATGTCTTTTCAAAGCGTGTGTTTTATTTCACTAATATGAGTAAGCATTACTTCACACGCTTATAACTAGAACATGATTCATGTTAATGTAGTCAATTATCAATAATGTACATCAAGTTCAAATATGTATTAAACCACATTATATATACATAGGTGGGCAGTTAATCCAAAAGTTAACTTGGTTAATCGTTAATTTATTAATTAAAATCTTAACTTCGATAATCGTTAAAACGTTAACTTTGCGAAAACTTAACGCAAGTTAAAGTTAACCGTTAAAAGATAACGATTTAAAGCTTACGCTGCTTTTAGGCAGAGAGAAATAAATAAATTCTACAGCGTGTAGTGAAATTATGTTGGCGTGCATCTGTCTACCGTAGCTTGGGATATGCTACTGCCGGTAGCCACGATACTAAGATGCCCCAATACTTAAAGACGCTTTTTTTAAGTAATAACCAGGTGGAGGTCAGAACATATCGCTTTTGCTACTATCATAATCTACAATAGAAGAATTCACAGCAATTGAAGAAGGCTCGGGCTCACTTTGACGCGGGGCGTGTCAGGGAGCGGCTTAGTCTCGTTTAGTGAGATGGCCGCCTGGCGGGACGACGCCTACCGTGACGTAATTGTCCGTTGGCCGCTCTGGTTGTAGAGGTCTCGATACGGTGTTTGGACTGTGCTTTCTTTCCGACTGGTGCAGGTATTGACGGGGCATTGTAGCTTCGCCAAGTACTTGCACACGGTCGTAAGGAAGGAGAGCATACGGTCGTAAGGAAGGAGAGCACACCGTCCTGTCACCATTGCGATAGCGACGAGGACACGACACAGTACATGCTCAAGGTGTGTGCCGCGTAGACAGAGCAGCGTCTTGAACTCGTTGCAATTATCGGTGCCGACCTGAAGCTGCCGACTATCGCTAATCGCTAGAGCGATGCTCGGCCGTGTTAGGAGCTGGGACGCAGTCGCCACCTTCCGTATAACAATTATGTCACGGAAAGAGGGGGCGGATCGTGCGTGGGAGTAACTCTTCTTAGGCACGATCCGCCACTGGCGACTTGAGCGACGCAGACGTCGTGCAACTTATGAGCGTGGCGTGGCGCGTAATTCAAATAAAATGATAGTATGAACGATTAATGTAACGGACTAAAGTTAACGGAAGTTTAATTTAAAGGAAGTTAACAAGAGCGTTAATGTTTTTTGAAGTAAGCAAACTTAAAAGTTAATCCGTTAAGTAGATTGTTAACTTCGTTAATTAACGACCCGCCGCTGGGAACGCCGGTTTACCTACAATATATCCTATGTTACTCCATGATATTATAGCTTTCCATTGGTGAATGAATTTTTGAAATCGGTTCGGTGCTTTAAACGTGAAAGTGTAACAAGCAAACAAATAAACAAACTCACTTTCACATTTATAATATTAGGATATACTATCGATATTTCGTGGTAGCGGGTACTTTTGTACTCGATGCTTTGTATTCAAAACTTTTACTCAATGAGTACTTTTTGACAAGTATCATATTGAGTATGGTAACACCATCCAGTTCAAACGTACTAAACCTTTTAAAAAATGGCTCAAAATGATTTCATTCGTTCACAAACTTTCATTTAATATTCTTTTCTTTCATCTAGATCTTGATTTTGATGAATGGCTTCTGTTGGCGTTACACCGCAACTTTGCCAATGTCCTGTTAGACTCGTACGTAGACCGCCAAACGAAGGAGATTTTACGGTACGAAATGATAGTAAATGGGCCGGTGAATATGATTGTAAAATTACATGAGAAATACGATGATGGGTAGTATACTGAAACAAAAGACAATTCCAACTAAATTGATACATTATAACGAAAATTAATTTAACAATTAGATACTTAACTAAGCATTTACATATTTACAACTTTATCTTATTAATTTTAATAAATTTACAGAGATTATAAATGATTCGTGTAAAAGCAAGAGTAAGAAGGCATTTAATAGAAGTAGGACGAGGAATTTCCGGTGGTTCTTTCATCTATTTTTTTAATTCTGAAGCTAAACTGACGTTACTTACTGGCTGACATTGACGTCCTAACGTATACCTACACATTAGGCCCCAAGAAAAATACTCAATACTTTGAAGTATCGATACTTTTGTTTCGATACTTTTACGAGTATGATACTTTTTTGATACTATTCATGAGTCGATATCGTGTCCCTGCATATATATGACTAATACCTGATAAAATTTTAACTGTGTAAAGTTAAAAGTAGATAAGTTCTTAATATTTTATCAAGTTAATTCGTTGCTTAAATAATGTAAATGTAAAACAGCTTAGAACTTGTTTACATTGCACCGTTTTATATCAGCTTAACTGTAATTTTGACGGCAGCGCCTTTGCGGAATTAGAAGATATCGTGTTTAGTTATTTTTGTATATCCTCTTAATATTATAAATGCTAAAGTTTATATGAATTTTTGTTACTCTATCACACTTTAATCTCAATAGATTTGGACAAAAATTTGGCAGATAAGCCATTTTTTGGATTAATTCATAGGATACTTTATAACCTGTATAAAGTATCCTATGAATTCATTAAGTATAATCCTTTGAATAGATTTCAAAAACTTTACCTAGGCGAAATTTTCATGAGAGTGACAATATACGTAACGTTAATTTGGAAGAAATCGGTCTTTTTTAATGATCAACTGATACTATTAAATATGCTGTACATCTCAGGCCAAAATATGTACATTTTATAATGTACAAATAATTATATAATCTAATAACCTATTTTAATTAGTTTTAATGTTATATATATTTATACAACTTTCGTAACTTAAATTTTAACAAAGCATTGTCTTCAAAATGTTTTTATTACTGTTGGCGGCAAACGAACAAATAGCACACTTAAGTAAGTAAGCACTTGGTAAGTGATATTGCCGCTTATGGAACTTTGCTTGGACTTTCAGGCCTTTACCTACCATGAAGAAAGTGAAGTGAGTGTGAATGCTTGCAATGAGATTTGGCGATACTAAAGGTATGACCAGAACCCACCACACGCAAACACCTTTAGAAAGTTGGGCTTCTGGTTGTTAAACTGACGTGGGTAACAAGATCGTAATGACCCTAGGTTATAAAAGCGAACTGTAGTGGGCCGTTGAGTTAGTTTTACCCGGACCCCGAATCGGAGCTCCAGAATAGAGCTAAGTATTCCTTGTATATAATGTATTTCTTAGAGTGAATACTCCATGTGCTATTTATAATATTATTGATGTTAATTTGATTATACGACCATTGTGGCATGATATTTTTTGTTATAACCAAATTCTTTTGCTTCTTAAAATTAATTATAGTTATTTGGTGAGTACAGTAATTAGTCAATATTATGAATATACAAACTATACTGTAGTCACATTGTTTTATTGCTACCCTAATTAAATACTCAGCACTTTTAGGAACATTTAGTTACTACCCAACCTTCTGTTTCCTGTTATTAAAAACCCTTAAATTTCTTTATCTTGACATGAGCGAGGCCGCGCGTAGAAACTGTTAGCTTTTAAACGCCAAAGTTTGTAAATTGTAGTTATTTGGAATTTTAAAGCTTTAGTATTTAGATAAGGCTTAAGATTTAGGGTTTCAGATTAATTTCAGTTTTTTTAGAATCTCCTTAAAGCAAAAGTTAACAACTTATGCCAACCCTTCTGACCGATAAGGAATATTTTTCATTTTAATCTACATAGAAGCCAAATGTCCCATAGCGAGATGTACATAGATAGGCTGAAGAAAAAGGAAGGAACGAGATGCCAATTTTTCTATTCATTTGAAATTATTAATCAGTAATTAAATGTCGTATTATTTCCTCTGTTCAAATGTCATAGTGTTTTTATTTACATAAATTGTTCATTAATGTTTCCTCAACAAACCTTTTTCAAATAAACGAAGCTGAAGCAATAAACCAAAAGAAATAAACTTTCTAAACAATCGTATTCCGCCCGTTTTATTCTGCCTTTGAATCTATTTACTTCGACTAATCGGGAATCGTAAAAACTTCTCAATCATTTGCTTTAATGATTGTTGTTTCAATCGCAAAAGTGTTTGACATTTGAAACATTTTATCATAATTATAATAGAGAAAGATTTTATAATCCATATATACCTACTATTTTAAAGCTGAATTTGTTTGCTTATTTGAAGGCGCTAAATTTTAATACTACGATTAAGATTATAAAAAATATTATTGGATAGGTACATAGCCTATCAAGATAATATTTTTTATTAAATTACATGAAGTTGCGGCATATAGGGACGGAGCAGTAGCTATAAACAATAGAAAATCGTGTAACAATTGGCGCTGCTAGTTCCCCGCTCATCAAATGCTCTGCAGAGTAGCCGTTGCATAACAACTGCTGATCTAACAAAAATAGTGATTCATGTATTATGTACCTATGTTACTAATGTTGATCATCGTCATCATCTTGCTTTTATCCTAATTACTGTGTGTCGACGCAATATTTATTTCTCTTTTATCATACATATTGCAGAGGTTAATGACAATAGTTTAATGACCAGTCGCCTGCCAGACGTCAAACCTCCTGAGGAATGTTGAGTACGAGGCATGCCTTTTAAGTTTTGTTGTTTGAAGAAAAAAACACAACTAGAACCTTGTAGTACTTTTTATTGTTTTTCAAAGTATTCACCACGTAGCTTAATATACTTTTCCATTCGCTCAAACCAGTTATTATAACATTTAATCCATTCTAAAATGGGGGTGTTCAAAATGGCTGACTTGAAAGCGTAGACTGCTTCTTCATCGGACTAGAACCTTTGACCATGAAGACTTTTCTTAATTTTAGGAAATGTAAAGAAATCGTTAGGGCTTAGGTCAGGACTGTATGGAGGATGGTCAAGAATTTCTACTTTTTCCTGCTGCAAATACTCAATCGTTTGACGAGCGCTGTGTGAGCTTGCGTTGTCGTGGTGCAGGATGATGCGTCGCTTTGAGTTAGATTTTCGAAATTCGGCGATGTCTTCTCTCTTCTTCTCTGACTTGTGGTAAACAAACTGTGGTATACCACCCTGCGTTAACCGTTCTACGATCTTCAAGTGCAATAGTCGCAACATGGACGGTTTTTCCAACGAACGTGGCCACCATCTTCTTTGAAGTGCTTTGAGAACGAACAACTTTAGTCGGCTTTGGCTCGTCTTGAAAGACCCATATTGTAGATTGTTGTTTAGAATCAGGATCGTAGGCATAGATTCAAGGTTTGTCACCACTGATAATGTCGTAGACGTGATTTGACTCTCCTCGGTTGAATCTTTGCAGAGTTTTCTTACACCATCTGACGCGGGCCGCCTTGTGATCGTCGGAAAGCAGATGCGGTATCCAACGGCAAACTAGCTTTCTCACACCAAGCGCTTCATGCAAGATATTCTGATGGATTATCCCTGAGATGCCCAATAGAGCCTCTATCTCTAGATACGTCACATGACGATCTTCGAGAATTAGTTGTCTCACAGCAATAATGTTATCTTCAGTGAAGGCGGATTTTGGGCGTCCTTCGCGAGATTTGTCACTAACACTAGTATGTCCACGCTGGAATTCTAAATACCAGCGTTCGACAGTCCGTAGACATGGGGCTTCATCACTGAACACAAATGTTAGCTCTTCAAATCACTGAAGCCGTGTCAGGCCTCTTCTAAAGTTGTAGAAAATTATTGCATGATCATTTTTCTTAGAAAGATTCATTTTCGTACGTAACCTGACAGATTCTAATCGATGCTGTGACTAAACAATAGCATTAATCCTAATACTTTCATCTGTTTTGAGATTCAAAATTTAAACACATTCGAATATAGAACAGTTCCAAATTCAAAATTGTCGGGAAATATGGAAACGACAGAACTTAAAAGGCATGCCTAGTATACAGCATCGGGCCCAGCGATGTCATTACATCGAACGACACTGCAACGACAGCCAAGAGCATTCTCTTGGCTGTCGTTTATGACACCCACCAGCAATGTAAGGGTTGATAGTATTCGTAACCGCTGCTACACAGCAATGTTATTAATGTTAATATTTTTTGGCAGACATTAATTACTCTTTTTTTGGCAGAGTATGGTGAGGATGCACGCCATGCGTTTCATCCGGGGCGATGAAGGGGTGGTGTGCAGCCCTTACATTACTAATCCACGGTATTCCATCACCATGGCCTTTGGGCCGACCACTAATATCAAATCTTTAACCTCCATGGCCAGCCAGCGTGTTAGTCTTTCGAATACTAAGCCCTATCCAGGCGCCAGCGACAACCAAAAAACTGTGCCACCAGGGTGTTGCTCTCGGTTAGCTTCTCTACGGGTGATGGACTATTCTATTAGATTATATACTCGGTATCTTCGGTCACCTTCGACCTCGGCCGCATTAGGTGCAGATATTCTCGTCTGCTGTCATGTTATGCCCGTATATACGTCAGCTATGCATCTTGGTGCTGAACCCATCCACTGCTTCTTTCCGTAAGACTATTCCCTCACAGAAGGTGTCGACCACGTCCCAGTTACTGATGCTGTCGAGCTGATGTTTGATAGATTGATCCTTAGCGACGGTCAGCAGTGTTAAGACGGCATCGATTATTGCGACGAATATACAGCGCTGCCCCGCCCACGCGTCATATACCTCGAGCCGTGTCTTCGTCGCAATCGCAGTAGTGGCCTCGCCCTCCTAACAAAGTGCAGGTACTTGGTTAAACAACTATGTTCCGTCAGGACCCGCAGCAGTCGGAAGGAAAGAACTATGTGTTGCCGACTCAACCACATCATCAGCACCAACCGGAAGGCCTTAACGGTCCGAATATCGTATCGAAGCCTTTCCAGCCGTATTACCCAATGGGTAATAACGTCCCGGCGGGCGTCACCCCGGCAGGTAGACATCTCGCTGAGTAAGACTGTGCCAGTCCTGCCTGCGTCGTCAACACCCGTCAGTAGCGTGCAACGAGCATCTCCACTTTCACGTTCTGCGGGTTAGTACCGGTCAACAGACACTTGCACACACACGGCTACCGTAGTGTGGTATCCGTGTATAATTCTGACCTCCATAGCCTTCTATGGTCGTCACAACATATCCCTCATACGGACAGTCAGAGAACCCGCCTGGTATGCCGTACAAGGTCATCGACCGGATCACCCCTACGTACAGCAGTTGGCATGTAGCGCTGGGTCCGTCCATATTCGGTATCAGCCGAGAAAGGTTTTAAAAATTCCTTTGGCAATGGAAGGGTAAATTGTCAGTGATTTACTCATATACATGAGCAGGCTATTTTTATTCCGGTATTCTCACTGGAACAAGAAATTCGTGAGATTGATGATGAGAGATCGTTGGATGTTGAGCAATTTTATAATTTTATTCACTATTTAAATGCTATATCATCAGCGAGTAATATGTATATGTAGGCTGCTATTTTTATCCCGATATTCCCACTGGAACGGGAATAAGGCCAGTGAAACTATTAGTGAAAGAATTTTTTAATTCGATGATATTGCCGCTACGCTACATAATAAGCTACATTATCAGCGAATAACATATTTAGGCAATTTTTTATCCCAGTATTCACACGGGACGAAGAATTACGCGAACGAAACCGCTGGATGTCGACCGATTTAAAAATTTCTTTCACCAAAACAAAGATACATTATCAGTGAGTAATATATATTCCTATTTCCTCTGTACTGGAACGGGAACTATGGGAGTGAAGCCGCTAGATGGTGATTGATTATAAATTCGTTCACCCATTGAAAGCTCCATTATCAGCAAGTAAAATAAGCAATTCTTATCTCGATATTCCCATGGAAACGAAGACGTACGTAGATGAAACCGTGAGAGATTTGATGGATATTTTTCTCACTAATAGAAAGCTGCATTATCAGTAACCAATATATTGCGTAAGCAATTTTTTTTATCCCGCTATTTCTACGGCAATTGAAATCACTCGAATAAAATCCCGTAATGTTGACTCATTTAAAATATTAATTCTTTCACCGATGGACAGATATATTGTCAGAGACTAATCTAGGTTATATTTTATCCCAGTGTAACTACGGGAATGGCAACTACGCGGGTGGAACGGGGGGCATTTGATAAAATTTTGAAAACTTTCTCTAATTTTCAAGGCCTTGCTTAGTCGCTGATAATGTAACTTTATCATCGTATTTTCACGGGAATTTGAACTACGACAATGTAATATTATAAATGTGAAAGTTTGTGAAGTCGTTTAGATGTTTGTTACTCGATCAAGCATAAATCGTTGATCAGATTTGGATAATATAATTCCTTGGGGTAATAGTTCAACTTTGAGAAAGTTAATATTGACGCGATTGAAGCCGCAGGCTGAAGCTAGTGTTTAATGTAGTAATTGAACTACTTATAACAGATCTCATCGCTTATTATAGTGTGTCTTCTTCGCATTGTTGTTGACATAAACGTCTGATAAGTAGCGCGGCTTGTACGCATCTCGTATTCAAATACTGGCAGTGTACGCGTAGTGTATTACCAATCCTTACATTTATCGTGGCGACGTAAAAGACGGCTAAGAGCTTTACAGAGACTAGGGCTAGCTTTGTCTGGTTACATTGTCAAGGAGGGTTGACGTCAGGCAGACGACCGTACATACACATATCGCGGGTTCAAATCCCATGTAGGACAACATTTAGTGCGATCCACAAATTTTTCTTCTGAGTCTAGATGTAAGTTGCATCCGCTAATTATGTTTGTAAAGTCGCCCTCAACGCAATAATGATTTTGTTAGTGCAGGGTGTTGTTTATAAAAAAATTCACCATGACAGATAAGTGCATACTTATTGAGACGAGCCCAAGTAATTGGGATTCGAGCAGGTTGATAATAATATCTAATAATAATAATTTACGCCCCCCCACTAGGTGGACCGATGACCTAGTGAAAGTTGCTGGGCGTCGTTGGATGCAGGCGGCACAGGACCGCACATTGTGGCGCAACATGAGGGAGGCCTACGTCCAGCAGTGGACGGCAATAGGCTGAAATGATGATGATGATGATGAATAATAATTTGAAGGGAATAAACGAAATAACTTTCACCTTTGATAGCTTTATAATAAGGTATTAAAGGCTTGCATGTAATTAACACAACTTGCAAATGTTTCTGGGAACATATCGAATTAATTGGAGCAATCCCTTTTTAGCCAATGAACTGAATATCTATTAAAATGCTACCGTAATGGACTGCGAAAAACTACATCTTGTGGAAGTAGAAGCAATCCTTTTAAGGTGTACTCTTTATTTACCGAATTAATCTTAAGATTGAGTTCATCTATATAGTTTTACTACAGATATTAGAGATTTATGTTGTATTTTTGGTTTTCATACAATTTTGCGCCAGTCACAATTCACTAAATCTGGGATTTCTGGACGTTAATTGTATTTAAAGAATAAACATTCTTTAGTGCGACGTGTTGCTTTTGCTTTAAAAATTGTAATTATTATAAACAAAAACAAAAGAAGAAATCATACCAAGGATAGTGTTAAGTGATTTCTTTCAGTTTTCTTTTTGATAAGTCCTTGTATTGCGGAGGACTTACAAACATATAATTAACGTACGCATACTCGGACAACCAAACTCAAAACAATCATTTGTGGATCACTCAAAAAACTTACCTACGTGTAGATGGGACTCAAGTTACTTGGCATGATAAGTCGCTACTTAGGCCACTACGATATATGTATATCCCGTCGAAAAATCTTTAAAATTTAAGTACATTGCATACTTTTATACATTTGGGGGCATGGCAAGTTAGGAGGTGGTGAATTGTATTCCTATCCTGGTATTACACGGATAAAGAGTTATTTTACAAGCCCACTGAGTTTCTTGCCGGATCTTCTCAGTGCGGTCGCGTGCCGATCCGGTAGTAATGTAAGGTAAAATGTAAAAAAGTGACTATATGTAAGTACCCCCGCGGGGTTTATGCATAATAAAGGATTTGAATTTGAATTGAATTTATGTAATACAGAAATATGAGGCTGTTTAAAATAGTTGTTTGTTAGGTGAGTGAGTAACATTTTCTGTTCCAATGCTTATATTTTCATTTAAACATTATTATTTTAGTAAATTTTCTGTTTTTACGAGTGTCGGACACCCTTTAGTGAACTAAGGGAACGGAAAGGTTTATTACCACCATGCAAGTGAATCATGATTGTGAGTTTCCGGTATAATACTAAAGTTAAAAATCGGATATAAATAATAATATAATTACTAATAATAGTACGATTTAATTATCCATATATTTTGTTTATCGACTTTTTACTAGAGTGTCTTCGAGGAGCTATTTAACTTGGTATGAACGTCGACTTTCTATCATTACACGTACCACCTGAAATATTAATTACCCATATCACCTGAAATCGTCCTTGACTGTAGAGTTTTGGAATGAACTGTATGCTGCGATGTTTCTAGACCGTTATGATAGATCATTCTTTAAATGTGACTTAAGAAGAGTTCTTTTCTTACGATAGGCAGCGTCTCAGCTATGCCTTTGGTATTGGTGACGTCCATAAGTGGTAGTTCCTACATACCCTCAGGTGGGCTGCTTGTTGTCCGTCATCAAAAGGTAAAAAAAATAACACTCATAACTATATTTTATATCTTACTAGCAACCCGCCCTCGCTTCGGTTTCAGTCGCCTTACCCGCGTAGTACCCGTTCCTGTGGGAATATGGCGATAAAATATAACCTATGTTACTCCCTGATATTATAGCTATATAATATACATTGGTGAAAGAATTTTTGAAATCGGTTCGGTGGTTCAAGCGTGAAAGCAAAACGTTAAAAACGTAACAAACAAACAAACTTACTTTCGCATTTATAATATTAGTAAGGATTTCACGACCACTTATTACACTTAGTCCACGTTTGCGGGCTATGTAATTTACTTGAAAGAGAAAAAAGCTATCAAAATAATAATAAAATGAATTTCTCGCTACTCCACAATGCGTTTTATACAAGATTATTTACCATTAGACAACGTCAGCTTTACGGTAAAAAAGTAGTCCATTTTGTTATTACAAAATCTTTTACATCTCAAATAAATTATAAGATAAACTCAATAAAATAAATAGTTGTCAAAATACACCAACCAAAAATAAAAAATAGTTTTAGTTCTTAAAATTTTTTCGTTATGACTAATTGAAATATTGCCCGAGAATAAAACAGCAATTACCCAGCCCGATTTCGTTGATTGTCTCATTCTCAAAACACTTTTAAAAATGTCATTTTCTTGGAAGTCGCCTAAAAATAATTTATTTTGTGAAACGGCCATTTGCGCTAAAATTATGTCGTCTGCATGATATTGTCCCTTATTCGAGCCGTTGTGTTCGTGTAATTTCCTTACAAATTCACTCCAGAGGCAATTCGATCTCAAATATTCTACTTTTATACATTAATTTTATCTGTTTGCATCAATTCTTTTCAAAACCACATTTCAAACATTGTATTCTACAATACGAGTATATTTAACCTATTTATTATTATAGGTAGCGATTTCCTTTTTTATAGCCTATGGTCTGATTAAACCCTGTCTAAATCAACCGTGGGCGATGGAAGGAATAGCGTGCAGATCCATAAGCTGCCGAATGGTACCTCTTTGTCACCATTTGGACTCATCAATGCTACTGAATCCTTGCCTTTAAGGGTCTGTCCGGCAGGTTACCCTTTCAAGTACCATCCCCTGTGAATGTCCTGGCAACATTTTGAAAATGTCGCCCTCGTGTCCATCAGTTTCTCTACGTATGATAGACTATTTCAACTACATTTCTATGACGGATAAATAAAAGGCAATTCCTAAGCTTGATTTCAAAGCAGTAATAGTAGTAGCGAAAGAAAAAGTGAGTTTTTGTGTTATTTTAATGTAGAAATTGAAACCTTATATTTTCGCCCAAGGCAAGTTGTATACAATAATTTACATGATTTTTTTATTTTAGAATAAAAGGAAGGAATTGCAAATTTCAATTTTGTAATCAAATTTCAATTCTGCCTTGCATTTTAAAATAATAATGGATTGCCGCCATATATCGCCTAATTCATTCATATTTTTTTCATCACCCGCGTCGACAATAAAATGATCTTTCAACAGACAAAGGAACTGTAAAGATAACATTCTGTGTTTCTATTTTAATGGATATTTGTATTCGTAATTCCCAAGGTTTTATTTATTGGACCAAACTCGCCATTTCATTAAATCCAGACACGCAAAAACGTCCAAGGGATACAATTTATCGTTTTAATTTAATTGTAGGCACTAGTTTAATTTAGTTGTACTAAAGAAGGTGCTTTTAAAATTAATTAAGCGAAATTGATATATATCTTATTATAAATGCAGCACAATATCAAAATTTTATAACTAATTAACTGACCAGAAAACTATCGGTATCATCGTTTTAGTCATATTAAATAATTACTGTTTGCGATTCAAAGTCTTATAATTTACAATGTCTGATAGTGTAGGTCTATGATTATTATGGGTATAGGTATGGATTAATATGGTTTACCAGTAATGAAGTATTCGTAAGACAGTGAAGGTCTACCAAACACTATGTGCAGCAGACTTACTTATCTAAAAGTCTTTCACTACACTTACAAAAGTCATATTTACATTTATATCTATGACCATTGTGTACCATCAACAATGACTTACGGCATGGAAATGTGATATGAAAATTGTACTCTTTGTTATTGTGTTACAACGGTTGTTCGTTTGAGAATTATATCAAAAAGTTCAAGTCTCTGGCTTTAATAAACATTTGTAGAATCAAACAAAGAACAGAGATAACTGAAGCTCCTTTACTGTTGCAACTATTCCAGTCAGTCCGTAAGATTGGAGTCATTGACAGTTTCATCAACTTGTCTTAGATGTTCAGAGATGTTAGCAGTATTCCATATTCAGACGAACCTGTGATTTTTTAAAGACAAGTTGTTGTCTCATCGTGAAGCAAATATTGAAGAATTATTTGTTCTTTATGGTTTTGATCGCTTGGAGGTGAATTTAGTATGGGTTTGAGAAAATGTCATTAACTTTTAATGTTTCTTAAATTCGGATCTGCAAAAATACAATTAAGAGTTTATTAGCATCAATTTATGCAAAGAACGAGTATTTCAAATAGAATTCATGTGATAGAAATAAATATTTACGTGAATTAGTAAACTCAGTCGTATTTATGTAACTGTTAATCAGATAACAAATTTTCGTAGCATATATATAGGTATAGGTTAGGATACTTTTAGATATCGCGGTTGTCGCATCACGAACTTTATGAATGTGATACAATTTGTCGACTTTATGGCTTTGTTTGTCTAGTACTAAGACGCGCAGGTGTGGTTCTGTAGACACCTTTTCAGTGAATATTAATGATGAATTCGACTTACAAAAGACTTAAAAGCTGATCCCTACTTCGTCACTTTGAACGATAGCAGCTTATATTATAAATAATCTATTTTATTAATTGTTCACAAATAGATAGAAATATGTAAACATATCCGATATGTTGCGCGGTTAAATGTTTTCTGTAAATACATGAATGAGATAATAAAAATGGAGGGAAAGAAGGATTTAAAATAAAATGGATATAAAATGGAGCTATGACCTAATTCAATCAATTAAGAACTTAAAATCGGTTATTACACTGACTGTGAACATGCTGTCATTGAAATAACTGATTATTTGATCCCTAATGTGTGTTGATGTGATTGCACTAAAACATAAAAAGTTAAAGTAAATATCCTGAAACTAAATGGCTTAGAGTTGAGTAATACAAATACAATATATAAATATAACGACAAACTAAGTCTTTTCGAAAAGAATAGCCAACATTCTTATTTCAGCGAAAATATAAATGGGCTAATTTCAATATTAAGATAATTATGATCTGGCTGTCGACTTCACCGATAAAAGCTTAAAATATGAATGGTTGCGAAGTTTTATAGACAATTTTATTATTTTCGTCTGCGCGTGGAGCGCAGCCTCGATGAGGAGATCCGCCGCCGGCGACTGGGGCGGCGCAGGCGCAACTATCTGCGCCTCATGCCGCCCTAGCCGAGGCCACGGGTGACGTGACCGGGGATTAGTCCGTCACCCGCCGAGAGGCCGACCGCGTGAGGAAAGACCGACGTCCTCCCCGAGGGGGGGACGTCGGTCGACGGGAGGGTACCCCGCGTAGGGGGTGTTCCGTCGGGCCGACCACTGACGACAAGTAAACCTGCTCCGGTGGTCGGCCCAATGACGAAGGCGAGGTGGTTTTCGGGTGGGTTGCGGGAGTTGCGTGCTTAAGCCCCTCTGTCGCCCCGGACGGAGTGGTGCGGAGGCGCGCCGACCGCGACCCACCCAAAAAAAAAAAAAAAATGACAATTTTATTATTTATTTTACTAGAAGAACACATAACCTTATTGGATAAATTAAACAGCTTTTATTAATTTTCTTCTAGTACAAAATTTTTGCTGTTCATAAATACGATTATTTTAAATTTTAATAGCCAAATTATTTACATGAAGCAAATACCTTATAGTCTCTTGAACCTTAACCTCATCTGATAGGGCTAGTTATCAGATATTAGTAAATTTATTTTTAACAAATCATCTTATTATCTTAAAATAAGATTATGTAAAATAATCATTTCGATAAGATAAACTTATCACCTTGCATGTAGCAAGTTATATATAGTTTATTCTTTTAAATATTTGATTTGTTCTTAAAAACTAGAGGTTTACGCTCGTAGTATTCGTTCTCTTGGAAATACGGGGATAAAAAATAATATATGTTACTCAGTGATAATGCAGCTTTCTAGTGATAATTTTTAAAATTTACAAGTTTTCCAAGAAAATATTGCCGTATTATTGTTTTGTACAACATTTAATATTAACTTGTCATCATATATAAAAAAAAAATTACCCTTAATATATTTTACCTCTCTTAACTAAACTAACTCTCTTAAAACTAATATGTTCGAGATTCAAGCAATTAATTCATGATAAACTACAATTACCATATTTCAGATTTTGCGAACATAATTCATGCTTACATTTTTGTAAAAAATAATGACCATTCATCCTTCAAAATAAGTACAATCTGGTTCAAACTATGGTATCAACAATTATTTGTGGCAACAACAATCTTGTGTGACGACTATGTGGTATATACTTACATCTTCTGTGTGCTAAGTTTCGCACGTACTTCTAAACATATTACAATATCATGTTTTCAACTTTCAGGAGCTTTGCTTGTCATCATCATCATCGCAGCCCACATACGTCCAACTGTTGGGCTTGGGCCTCCTCCACAATGGGAGGGAATTTAACCTACTATACCGTGCTGGTAAGACATGTCGGCAGGTTTTATTTCGAGTTTTCCTTCTCTTGCACAGATCTTATGTGCATATTATATCCCTTAGTCGTCTTTTACGACATCCACGGGCAAGATAGGGAGTGGTGAATTGTATTCTTAATCCGTCACCACACGGAATATACGACTAAAAATATGGCGATAAGTTTATTGGAAAGACTTCAGCTTGGTACTTAGTTGGATACGAAGTTCTTATTCTATCAGTTCAATGCTTTCATTGTTAATGTCAGCGTATTAGACTGTTTTCAGACACCGATACATGGCGTTAAAGAAGTTGCCATCTGTGAATCGTGGTGGAATGGACCAATATATTTATCGTTGCCAGTAAGAATGGTTTTCTATGCCGATACAGACATAAGTCTCTATCGGCATAGAAGACCATTCTTTATATTATAAATATTAAAAATTTACCATAAGTTAGATCACATGCTAATTAAATTTCTAATTCAAATGTATCAACAACTATAATTTTTAATAGTTATTGTAAATTAAGAAGATTTCAGCATCTTTTACGTTATGCAAAAATTACAAAGGAAAACTAATGATTCTCTTACTATTACTGAACTTGTTAAGGCTCTCCACTTATCAGTTCATATTTCTCAATTAGTACGATTTCCAAAAGGATACGATTTGTTATTAAAAGGAAAATCAATAAATCCTAAATCGCACATAGTTGCACTTACTTTGTTTCGGGAGGCGGTCGTAATCAAGCATCAGCTTCGATATCAAGAATCCTATGTTGATAAGTCCATGCGACTCTATTATTTCGGTCCTCAGGCCATAGATTAGCTAGCTTCCATTAGAACACGTTTCTTGCCTATCAGTTTTATGAGCGATTGTTTAGTCTGTAGGTAGTTTAAAGGATAGTTTATTAAAATATCTTCGTCCTGGAGGACCCCAACGCCAAGTCCGTGGCGTGGGGGTCCCCAGAATGGACGACCGAGGACGGGCGGTTGAAGAGTGGGCGGCGGCACTGGGCCTCTGTTTGCTGAACAGGGACTCGGTACATACGTGCGTGCGACAGCGGGGCGGGTCGATAGTGGACCTTTCGTTCGCTAGCCCCGAGGTCGCTGCACGCGTGAGGAGCTGGCGCGTCGTGGAGGAGGTTGAGACCCTATCGGACCATCGGTATATCCGGATGGAGGTCTCCCGGACCATCCCGACGCCCAGCAGGGGTCACAGGGCGGACGGACGTACCGCGTTCCCGCGATGCGCTGTGGGTCGCTTAGACCGGGACCTGCTGGCGGAGGCAGCCATCGTACAGTCGTGGCTGCCCTCTGCCCACTAGTTGGACGGGGTGGACGCCGAGACTGGCCGCATCCGCAGTGCGTTGGCGCAGATCTGCGATGCGGCCATGCCCCGGGTACGGCGTGTGTCCCCGAGGAGGGCTGTCCACTGGTGCTGCCGGCCGGTGCTGATGCAATGGTTGGGAAGGCGGCACGGGGTGCTCTCCTTCCAACTAGTGCAGGTGTTGACGGGGCATGGATGTTTCGCCAAATACCTGCACAAGGTCGTTAGGAGGGAGAGTACACCGTCCTGCCACCACTGCGATTGCGACGAGGACACGGCGCAGCATACGCTCGAGGCCTGTGCCGCGTGGGCAGAGCAGCGTCGTGAACTCGCCGTGCTGCCGACCATCGCCAGGGCGATGGTCGGCAGCGTCAGGAACTGGGACGTGGTCGCAGCCTTCTGCGAGGTAGTGATCTCGCAGAAAGAGGAGGCGGATCGCCTGCGCGAGGAGTGACCGGGGAATTAGTCCGTCACCCGCCGAGAGGCCGACCGCGTGAGGAAAGACCGACGTCCTCCCTGCTCCGGTGGTCGGCCTAACGACGAAGGCGACATGCATCGTGGGTGGGTTACAGGTGTGCGTGCTTACCCCCTCTGTCGCCCCAGACGAAGTGGTGCGAGGAGCGCGCCGACCGCAACCCACCCGCAAAAAAAAGAAAAACAATAAAATATATATATATTAAAATATTATGGGTATTCTTCCTGCGCAAAGACTAAAGCCTAACTATACATTATAACTGTAGGCAACTGGACCATTTATGATCACGGATCGCAAGGGTCATGGTTGTAAAATAACAAAATATTATCTTTGTATTTTCGTGTATTTTAGATATAAGCATATAGATACCGGCCATACGGAATATACTAATTTATTTATAACATTTACGTAGCACAGTTTATAGAAAAATAATGTTTGTGGTTAAATAAAAAAAAAATGCGAAGACATTAATGCCATCCCAAATGTAATCTGAATTCGCAAGCATCAAACAAAAAGAGCAATATTTGCGTGAGACCGCAAAATGTGTCGAGTTTGGGTCGTGACCGACCAAATGGTGAGACCTTAAGTTTTCATGGCGTATATATTTTTGTTGATGACAAGGCACTACGCACTCGTGACCTGTATTAATGCGACATGATTTATCAGACTTATATAGACATTTGTACCAAGACGCAGGTGTAAATATTATGAGCCCTGCTTTGTAATAACAATGAAATTAATACAACATAATATTTATATAAACTTTAGTTTTTGAGTTTGATTTTTTTAGTTAAATAGAACTTTAGATGGCCTAGTTAGAGACTAACAAACTACCATGATGAAGTCTGAGGTTTCGATCTATTTTGCCTACTTCTGAGTTGTTATTCGACTACGTGACCCCAAAGGAGGTGTATGAGTTTGATCGCCATATGTAGGCTTCTATGTTCATATGGTACCTCATAACTTCTAAAATATTGATTTAATTAATTTTAATATGGCACCATCGAAACGACAAAAACTACTTTTAAAATACTTTCATATAAATACCCAATATAATTTAATTTAAAAGTTTGTTCAAAAACTAAGACCCTATTATGAGAAAATTGTACTCTAAAAATTAAATAAGAAAATATGTCGTTTATACATTTTATAGTATTACTAGCGCACCTGCATGTTCGTCTTGCTCGGCGTAGCAACGCCACCATAAACCTGATATATTACTGTCGCAATCATCGGTACGGACCTGACGCTGCCGGCTATCGTTAGGGCGATGGTCAACAGCGTCGGCAATTGGGACGCGGTCGCAGCCTTCTGCGAGACAGTGATCTCTCCCGAGGGGGGGACGTCGGTCGATGGGAGGGTACCCCAATAGGGGGTATTCCATCGGGCCGACCACTGATGTCAAGTAGCCCTGCTCCGGTGGTCGGCCCAACGACGAAGGCGACGTGGTTTTCGGGTGGGTTGCGGGAGTTGCGTGCTTAAGCCCCTCTGTCGCCCCGGACGGAGTGGTGCGGAGGCGCGCCGACCGCAGCCCACACTCAAAAAAAAAAAAAAAATAACCTGATATATTACTAGCAACCTGCCCTCGCTTCGCTTCGGTTTCAGTCACCTTACCCGCCTAGTTCCCGTTGGAATATCGGGATAAAATATAGTCTATATTACTCCCTGATATTATAGTTTTCCATTGGTGAAAGAATTTTTGAAATCGGTTCAGTAGTTTAAGCGTGAAAGCGTAACAAACGAACAAACAAACTTCCTTTCGGATTTATAATATTAGTAAGGATATTAAACGTTTACATTTTTGTTCCCAATGTATATTTAAATATGTGAACCAACCCATGAAAGAAGCCTTTTTTGTGTGTTGACAAAAATACAATTCACCAATCTTGTCTTGCCTGTAGCTGTCATAAAAGATGATTAAGGTATTACAAAACGCAAGAGCAGCCAAACTGGAAATAAAGTCTTGTACCAACTCGTTTTACCAGCTTGGTATATATAGTAGGTCAAATTCCTTCCCATTGTGAAAGAGGCTCGAGTCCAGCAATGGGACGTATATGAGCTGTGATCATAATGAGGATTATGATAGAAGCGCGTATTATTAAGTGAGGTCTTTATCATCATCATCAGCCGATCAGATGTCGAGAATAGGTTTCCTTACGAAAGCTATAAATCACTACGATTGGTAGGTGGGTCGCCGATCACAATTTGTGTTACAAGTTGAGACTACCGCTAATAATTAGTTATTATAAACACCACGAGTAAATCATCATCATCATCATCTTGCTCTTATCCCAATTACTTGGGGTCGACGCATTATGTCATCTGTTTTGACATATTGCAAAAAGTTTCAGCAATGACTTTTATGACCGGCCGCCTGCCTGACGTCAACCCTCCTTGGAAATGTAATCGTTGACCCAAATGGTACCAGATGGAGTTGGTCCGGGTCAATCTAGAGCTCTTAGTCGTCTTTTACGACACCCACGAGCAAAGCAAGGGTTGGTAGTATTCGAAGCCGCTACCACACAGCACGGGTAAATAAGAGATGGAAACAGATTGTTTTTTAATCCGTCATCACTTTTTACTATAGTAATGAAAAAATCTCGTCTTTATGGCAAACAATTTAAACATTTCTTTTGCCTTCTATATCATTTAAACTTTCGGTGCTGTGCACTTAAAATTATAAAAAAATATATATCGAATGGACTTGCTCCTCCTCTTAGCAGTTTTGTTATAAACTACCATCTCACAAAATTCATTACAGTAGGTACTTACTAGAATTTGTTAGTCTTTATGATAATGTAACTCCTGCATAGCTACTTATGCTTATAAAAGTAATACAAATTTATAAGTTGAAAGTTTTAAATGTTTTTGTTTTAAGTTTTGTATTCTAATAGTGATTTATAATATAAAATAAGTTGAAAATATATTTGACAATATCGTGTAAAAAGAAAGGTAATAATACAATGGTCGCCAATCCCATCCTTATTCGTGTGGAATAAAAGAATGGATTTAATCTCTAAAGCGAGATAAACAAAATGAAATTAAAATAAACCTTGTAACTCGTCTAGCCAATATTGTATGGTAGTTTTATTTACATCATCCCCAGAAGGCCAGTGTTCAATAGTGGAAAATATTTAAGGCTGAGAAAATAGACAATTAATAGATATTTTATAGATAACTACAATAAACTTTTTTGCCGAAAGTTTTCTTTAATAATCTTATGTTTTTTTTAAGTATAAACTTTATAGCCGCATCGGGCACTTTTTGGCAGGGGAAAATCTTATGGGTTCGCATCACCGATATGCCGCACGCGCAGTTTGCTGTGAGCCTTAGACACTTTTTGTATGGGTGAAATCTTGTGCGTTCGCATCATCGACATGCTTATAGGAGTATATCTGTAGCTATACAGCTGACGTATAGTGTTGTATATACCTTATAAGTGAAATTGAATAGATTTAGTGAAAAGCTCAATGTGTATTATACTGTGCATTGTTGAAATAGTGGTTTTGTTTGATTATTTCAATAGAATCGTATTTATCTTTTGTCATGAACATGTATAGCCTATATATATTTGAATAATAAAAAACCAAACAAACATCCATATAATTATTGCTCTTAGTGTCAATAGATGTGAAAACTACATTGAAGTTGATTATTTTAATTCATACATATAATATCAAATTTTAATACTAAAAGTTCTAAGTTTTCACTTCTATCGGCAGTATTAAATTGAAGTGCTACTAATAATAGAACAGTACAGTAATAGTTTTCTCTATAAACTGCCATTTTTTAAATATGAAATAACAGGGGCATTTAAATATATAATCATATGTTTGTTCTCTTATTATTACATGTTTTCATTGGGCAATTCTAACCAATAGTAGATTAATATTTTTCAACGTTATTTCTTCCTTGATTATTCGAATAAAGGGAAATAGTCGATATAAGCTCACAAAATACTCTTGCTCCGGTTGCTTGGGTATCTACCAACTCTGATAAATATCAAGTGATGTTATCTCTATTGTATTGTACATTTCGTCTTCTAGGAATAAGTTGAGGTATATCAGATTTACGTTCAAGATATTATTTATTGAAATATTAGTCATATGAATTATTATTCATTCTATTGTCTATTTGATAAATTTTATTAATGACTACGCTCGATTACTATTCATCTCAGCCAATACACGCCCGACTACTAGGCTAGAGTCTACTCCAAAATAGGAGGGAAATCGACGTTAGTATACCATGCTGATCAGACAGGTTGTTCTTTTTTTTTATGTGTGGGCTATGATAAGCGCACACGCGGTCCATTCCGTCCGAGGTGACGAATGGACGGCGCGAGGGCCCATAACCCGCACAAAGACAGGTTGGTCTAGGGTTTTATTTCGAGTTTTCCTACTCTTGCATAGGTTTTATATGTGTATTACATTCATTAGTAGTCTTTTACGACATCCACGGGTAAGATAGGGAGTGGTGAATTGTATTCTTAATCTGTCAACACACGGAATAACTACTCTTCGCACATGATAAAGAGCGTGTCAATTTTTTTTCTGTCTATGAAGAAGACTACTGTTTTGTGGATGAAAGACGCTCTATTTTTTTTTCTGTAGCCTCGACAAGACAATTTCAGGATGACGACAGTTCAAATAGTTGCAGCCAAGTAAACTTATTTTTCTATTTATTTTGATGGACGTTTGCAGTGGGCATTCAATTGCCGATTGTAATATGTTGGAGTCGAATATTTGTACGCGTGTTTTTTTTTGTATTGTATTCCACACCGAGCTAAATAGGAGCACATACGTGAGTGGCAAGTGAGGTATATACCTATATAATATACAGATAATGCAGAAAAAATGCAGCTAATGATAAAATGCAAGAGAGGATAAGCACAAGATAAATTCTATACCGACCCAACTGACTAGCGTGATGTAGTAGTTCAATTTCTCTCTTCCACTATTGGAAGAGGTTCGATTCCAGTGATGATGGTGTTACAATTCAGTGTAGTAAAACTTTATCCGATATTTAGAATAATATAATAACTGCATTTTTACAAGCTTCTTTCTTAATCAACAACGGTTGGGATAACAATGGGATATCCATCACATTCACTCATCACATCTAATCATCATCATCATCTCAGCCCATATATGTCCCACTACTTGGCTGGCTCGGGCCTCCTCCATAATGGTAGGGTAATTGACCTACTATACCACGCTGGTCAGACGTGTTGGTATAGGGTTTTATTTCGAGTTTTCTTTCTCTCGCATAGATGTTATATACGTTTTATATCCCTTAGTCGTCTCGTACGATCACCCACGCGTTAGATGGGGGGTGGTGAATTGTATTCTTACTCCGTCGCTACACGGAAATCTAATCTAATATTACTTACGTAATAAATAAATGTTATTATTAACTGTCTGTCTGTGTCTATCCGTGTGATGACAGAGTAAGAATACAATTCACCACCCTCTCTCTTTCCCGTGGGTATCGCAAAAGGCGACTAAAGGATATTTTGTACATATAATAACTGTGCAAGACAAGGAAAACTCGACATAAAACCTTATACCAACCCGCTTGACCAGTGTCGTATAGTAGGTCAAGTTCTCTCTCTATGTGGAGGAGGCATGTGTCAAAATGATGATTAACTGTCAACGTCATTAATAAAAATGAGTATCTTGACCTACCCATTGCTATTATCTTGATATTCTGCATTAGTGACCACTTAAAATAGGATGGCTACTGCTTGTTCTTCAAGAATTTTAAGTTTTAATATTCATGCTTTTAGATAGACGTGTATTAAATTTTAATTCAGATGGAAAAAGCACAATTTTGTTCGTGGCTACTTTGGTCGAGCCGGTACGTGACAACTTTTCACTCTTTCATAAGTACAGTGCCTGCGGCAATTTGTCTTTTTATTTTGTTTTGTGTGCTAACTGTGAACAAATTCAATTGTAGCGCTTTTTATCCAAGCGATTGTGAAATGTTGCTGCAGACACAATTCAGTTGTCTAGACACTAAATTGTATTGAAAAATGTGTGAAAATCTCTTTTAGTCTTCGTTGTGAAGCATTAGACAAGTCCTTGACTCAAAGTAATAAGGATCAGTGGGCCTATCACGTTTTGGATGACCTATAGTAGAAAGTAATGCACTTATTATATTGTTTAACTACAAATTAATTCGAAATACTGTTACCAATATAATACAAACTTTATTTTATAATCATCCCCTTTTTTCCAATTACAATATGAGTAGAAAGTAATGCACTTATTATATTGTTTAACTACAAATTAATTCGAAATACTATTAAAAATATAATATAAACTTTTCTTTTAGAAAACTACGTTTTATATAGTACTAGCAATCCGCCCTCGCTTCGCTTCCGTTTCAGTCGCATTATCCGCATAGTTCCCGTTACTTTGGGTATACGGGGATAAAATGTAGCCTATGTTACTCTCTGATATTACAGTTTTCCATTGGTGAAAGAATTTTTGAAATCGTTTCGGTGGTTTGAGCGGGCAAGCGTAACGAACGAATAAGCGAACGAACTAACGAACATACAAATAAACTACCAAACAAACAACCAACCAACCAATCAACCAACCAAACAAGCAACCAAACAAACAACCAACCAACAAACAAACAAGCAAACAAACAATCAAATAATCAAACAAACAAACAAACAACCAAACAAACAAAAAAGAAACGAACAAACAAACAAACAAATACAAACAAATATAAACAAATACAAACAAATACAAACCAACAAACAAATACAAACAAACAAACAAATACAAACAAATTAGGCTTGCAACGAATATTTGGTTACTATTCGGTATTCGGCCTATTCGGCTGCTTTTATTATATTCGGCTGAATACCGAATATCTACATATTATTCGGCCGAATACCGAATACTTAAGTAATATATTTTGTTTGTAGCGAGATAATTGGTAAAATGAAAAAGAAAATCATTTCATTACGTATATATTCATATTTTCATTTCTCTTATGATCATTTAAATAGTCATTGGTACATAACACAGATACATAATCATTTTCTGTATTAGAAAAGTTAAGGATTTTATGTATTTGAATTACCGTCGTACTTAAAATTTAGATGGGTAACGTTTTCATTTCTTTTATAATCATCTAAGTGGTCATGGGTACATAAAACAGGTACATGATCATCTAGTGAATTAGAAAAGTTAAGAATTATCTACGCATTTGAATTAATTTCATTATCAAATATTAAAAGGGGTAGGTTATGGTGAAGAAAGACAAATTTTTCTCGTAGACTATCCCAGCTTTAGAGAAACGGTACTCTGAATAAACACTGTTTCCTGGCGCCGACATATATTTTGCTGTAATCTTGATCAAACAGGGCAATTTAAATTTCCTTGCTTGCCACTAGGTTTACGGATTGTCATGACATGATATGCGCGCGCAGGCAGTGAGTACCTAGAGAACAAACGAGCGCGAGACAATCACTTCTGTAAAAGCTTTGGCGCTAAAATTCAACCGAATACTTTTGCCTAATATTCGGCTATTCAGTCATTGATCTCGCCGAATATTCAGTATTCGATATACTGCCGAACATACTGTTCATTGCAAGCTTGAAACAAATACAAACAAACAAACAAAAAATACAAATAAACAAAAAACAAACAAACACATACAAACAAATACACACAAACATACAAGCAAACAAACAAACAAAAAACATGTAAACAAACAAACAAACGAAAAACAAACAAATACAAACAAACAAACGAACAACAAACAAACAAAAAAAATACAAACAAACAAAAAACATACAAACAAACAAACGAACAACAAACAACAAGCAAACGAACAACAAACAAACGAACAATAAACAAACAAACAAATACATATGTATATTTAAATATGTGAACCAACCCATGAAAGAAGCCTTTTTTGTGTGTTGACAAAAATACAATTCACCAATCTTGTCTTGCCTGTAGCTGTCATAAAAGATGATTAAGGTATTACAAAACGCAAGAGCAGCCAAACTGGAAATAAAGTCTTGTACCAACTCGTTTTACCAGCTTGGTATATATAGTAGGTCAAATTCCTTCCCATTGTGAAAGAGGCTCGAGTCCAGCAATGGGACGTATATGAGCTGTGATCATAATGAGGATTATGATAGAAGCGCGTATTATTAAGTGAGGTCTTTATCATCATCATCAGCCGATCAGATGTCGAGAATAGGTTTCCTTACGAAAGCTATAAATCACTACGATTGGTAGGTGGGTCGCCGATCACAATTTGTGTTACAAGTTGAGACTACCGCTAATAATTAGTTATTATAAACACCACGAGTAAATCATCATCATCATCATCTTGCTCTTATCCCAATTACTTGGGGTCGACGCATTATGTCATCTGTTTTGACATATTGCAAAAAGTTTCAGCAATGACTTTTATGACCGGCCGCCTGCCTGACGTCAACCCTCCTTGGAAATGTAATCGTTGACCCAAATGGTACCAGATGGAGTTGGTCCGGGTCAATCTAGAGCTCTTAGTCGTCTTTTACGACACCCACGAGCAAAGCAAGGGTTGGTAGTATTCGAAGCCGCTACCACACAGCACGGGTAAATAAGAGATGGAAACAGATTGTTTTTTAATCCGTCATCACTTTTTACTATAGTAATGAAAAAATCTCGTCTTTATGGCAAACAATTTAAACATTTCTTTTGCCTTCTATATCATTTAAACTTTCGGTGCTGTGCACTTAAAATTATAAAAAAATATATATCGAATGGACTTGCTCCTCCTCTTAGCAGTTTTGTTATAAACTACCATCTCACAAAATTCATTACAGTAGGTACTTACTAGAATTTGTTAGTCTTTATGATAATGTAACTCCTGCATAGCTACTTATGCTTATAAAAGTAATACAAATTTATAAGTTGAAAGTTTTAAATGTTTTTGTTTTAAGTTTTGTATTCTAATAGTGATTTATAATATAAAATAAGTTGAAAATATATTTGACAATATCGTGTAAAAAGAAAGGTAATAATACAATGGTCGCCAATCCCATCCTTATTCGTGTGGAATAAAAGAATGGATTTAATCTCTAAAGCGAGATAAACAAAATGAAATTAAAATAAACCTTGTAACTCGTCTAGCCAATATTGTATGGTAGTTTTATTTACATCATCCCCAGAAGGCCAGTGTTCAATAGTGGAAAATATTTAAGGCTGAGAAAATAGACAATTAATAGATATTTTATAGATAACTACAATAAACTTTTTTGCCGAAAGTTTTCTTTAATAATCTTATGTTTTTTTTAAGTATAAACTTTATAGCCGCATCGGGCACTTTTTGGCAGGGGAAAATCTTATGGGTTCGCATCACCGATATGCCGCACGCGCAGTTTGCTGTGAGCCTTAGACACTTTTTGTATGGGTGAAATCTTGTGCGTTCGCATCATCGACATGCTTATAGGAGTATATCTGTAGCTATACAGCTGACGTATAGTGTTGTATATACCTTATAAGTGAAATTGAATAGATTTAGTGAAAAGCTCAATGTGTATTATACTGTGCATTGTTGAAATAGTGGTTTTGTTTGATTATTTCAATAGAATCGTATTTATTTTTTGTCATGAACATGTATAGCCTATATATATTTGAATAATAAAAAACCAAACAAACATCCATATAATTATTGCTCTTAGTGTCAATAGATGTGAAAACTACATTGAAGTTGATTATTTTAATTCATACATATAATATCAAATTTTAATACTAAAAGTTCTAAGTTTTCACTTCTATCGGCAGTATTAAATTGAAGTGCTACTAATAATAGAACAGTACAGTAATAGTTTTCTCTATAAACTGCCATTTTTTAAATATGAAATAACAGGGGCATTTAAATATATAATCATATGTTTGTTCTCTTATTATTACATGTTTTCATTGGGCAATTCTAACCAATAGTAGATTAATATTTTTCAACGTTATTTCTTCCTTGATTATTCGAATAAAGGGAAATAGTCGATATAAGCTCACAAAATACTCTTGCTCCGGTTGCTTGGGTATCTACCAACTCTGATAAATATCAAGTGATGTTATCTCTATTGTATTGTACATTTCGTCTTCTAGGAATAAGTTGAGGTATATCAGATTTACGTTCAAGATATTATTTATTGAAATATTAGTCATATGAATTATTATTCATTCTATTGTCTATTTGATAAATTTTATTAATGACTACGCTCGATTACTATTCATCTCAGCCAATACACGCCCGACTACTAGGCTAGAGTCTACTCCAAAATAGGAGGGAAATCGACGTTAGTATACCATGCTGATCAGACAGGTTGTTCTTTTTTTTTATGTGTGGGCTATGATAAGCGCACACGCGGTCCATTCCGTCCGAGGTGACGAATGGACGGCGCGAGGGCCCATAACCCGCACAAAGACAGGTTGGTCTAGGGTTTTATTTCGAGTTTTCCTACTCTTGCATAGGTTTTATATGTGTATTACATTCATTAGTAGTCTTTTACGACATCCACGGGTAAGATAGGGAGTGGTGAATTGTATTCTTAATCTGTCAACACACGGAATAACTACTCTTCGCACATGATAAAGAGCGTGTCAATTTTTTTTCTGTCTATGAAGAAGACTACTGTTTTGTGGATGAAAGACGCTCTATTTTTTTTTCTGTAGCCTCGACAAGACAATTTCAGGATGACGACAGTTCAAATAGTTGCAGCCAAGTAAACTTATTTTTCTATTTATTTTGATGGACGTTTGCAGTGGGCATTCAATTGCCGATTGTAATATGTTGGAGTCGAATATTTGTACGCGTGTTTTTTTTTGTATTGTATTCCACACCGAGCTAAATAGGAGCACATACGTGAGTGGCAAGTGAGGTATATACCTATATAATATACAGATAATGCAGAAAAAATGCAGCTAATGATAAAATGCAAGAGAGGATAAGCACAAGATAAATTCTATACCGACCCAACTGACTAGCGTGATGTAGTAGTTCAATTTCTCTCTTCCACTATTGGAAGAGGTTCGATTCCAGTGATGATGGTGTTACAATTCAGTGTAGTAAAACTTTATCCGATATTTAGAATAATATAATAACTGCATTTTTACAAGCTTCTTTCTTAATCAACAACGGTTGGGATAACAATGGGATATCCATCACATTCACTCATCACATCTAATCATCATCATCATCTCAGCCCATATATGTCCCACTACTTGGCTGGC
This sequence comes from Lymantria dispar, assembly GCA_032191425.1. Taxonomy (NCBI): domain Eukaryota; kingdom Metazoa; phylum Arthropoda; class Insecta; order Lepidoptera; family Erebidae; genus Lymantria; species Lymantria dispar. The sequence goes on along the minus strand of CM063452.1, from coordinate 18,703,656 downwards.
TCGGGCCTCCTCCATAATGGTAGGGTAATTGACCTACTATACCACGCTGGTCAGACGTGTTGGTATAGGGTTTTATTTCGAGTTTTCTTTCTCTCGCATAGATGTTATATACGTTTTATATCCCTTAGTCGTCTCGTACGATCACCCACGCGTTAGATGGGGGGTGGTGAATTGTATTCTTACTCCGTCGCTACACGGAAATCTAATCTAATATTACTTACGTAATAAATAAATGTTATTATTAACTGTCTGTCTGTGTCTATCCGTGTGATGACAGAGTAAGAATACAATTCACCACCCTCTCTCTTTCCCGTGGGTATCGCAAAAGGCGACTAAAGGATATTTTGTACATATAATAACTGTGCAAGACAAGGAAAACTCGACATAAAACCTTATACCAACCCGCTTGACCAGTGTCGTATAGTAGGTCAAGTTCTCTCTCTATGTGGAGGAGGCATGTGTCAAAATGATGATTAACTGTCAACGTCATTAATAAAAATGAGTATCTTGACCTACCCATTGCTATTATCTTGATATTCTGCATTAGTGACCACTTAAAATAGGATGGCTACTGCTTGTTCTTCAAGAATTTTAAGTTTTAATATTCATGCTTTTAGATAGACGTGTATTAAATTTTAATTCAGATGGAAAAAGCACAATTTTGTTCGTGGCTACTTTGGTCGAGCCGGTACGTGACAACTTTTCACTCTTTCATAAGTACAGTGCCTGCGGCAATTTGTCTTTTTATTTTGTTTTGTGTGCTAACTGTGAACAAATTCAATTGTAGCGCTTTTTATCCAAGCGATTGTGAAATGTTGCTGCAGACACAATTCAGTTGTCTAGACACTAAATTGTATTGAAAAATGTGTGAAAATCTCTTTTAGTCTTCGTTGTGAAGCATTAGACAAGTCCTTGACTCAAAGTAATAAGGATCAGTGGGCCTATCACGTTTTGGATGACCTATAGTAGAAAGTAATGCACTTATTATATTGTTTAACTACAAATTAATTCGAAATACTGTTACCAATATAATACAAACTTTATTTTATAATCATCCCCTTTTTTCCAATTACAATATGAGTAGAAAGTAATGCACTTATTATATTGTTTAACTACAAATTAATTCGAAATACTATTAAAAATATAATATAAACTTTTCTTTTAGAAAACTACGTTTTATATAGTACTAGCAATCCGCCCTCGCTTCGCTTCCGTTTCAGTCGCATTATCCGCATAGTTCCCGTTACTTTGGGTATACGGGGATAAAATGTAGCCTATGTTACTCTCTGATATTACAGTTTTCCATTGGTGAAAGAATTTTTGAAATCGTTTCGGTGGTTTGAGCGGGCAAGCGTAACGAACGAATAAGCGAACGAACTAACGAACATACAAATAAACTACCAAACAAACAACCAACCAACCAATCAACCAACCAAACAAGCAACCAAACAAACAACCAACCAACAAACAAACAAGCAAACAAACAATCAAATAATCAAACAAACAAACAAACAACCAAACAAACAAAAAAGAAACGAACAAACAAACAAACAAATACAAACAAATATAAACAAATACAAACAAATACAAACCAACAAACAAATACAAACAAACAAACAAATACAAACAAATTAGGCTTGCAACGAATATTTGGTTACTATTCGGTATTCGGCCTATTCGGCTGCTTTTATTATATTCGGCTGAATACCGAATATCTACATATTATTCGGCCGAATACCGAATACTTAAGTAATATATTTTGTTTGTAGCGAGATAATTGGTAAAATGAAAAAGAAAATCATTTCATTACGTATATATTCATATTTTCATTTCTCTTATGATCATTTAAATAGTCATTGGTACATAACACAGATACATAATCATTTTCTGTATTAGAAAAGTTAAGGATTTTATGTATTTGAATTACCGTCGTACTTAAAATTTAGATGGGTAACGTTTTCATTTCTTTTATAATCATCTAAGTGGTCATGGGTACATAAAACAGGTACATGATCATCTAGTGAATTAGAAAAGTTAAGAATTATCTACGCATTTGAATTAATTTCATTATCAAATATTAAAAGGGGTAGGTTATGGTGAAGAAAGACAAATTTTTCTCGTAGACTATCCCAGCTTTAGAGAAACGGTACTCTGAATAAACACTGTTTCCTGGCGCCGACATATATTTTGCTGTAATCTTGATCAAACAGGGCAATTTAAATTTCCTTGCTTGCCACTAGGTTTACGGATTGTCATGACATGATATGCGCGCGCAGGCAGTGAGTACCTAGAGAACAAACGAGCGCGAGACAATCACTTCTGTAAAAGCTTTGGCGCTAAAATTCAACCGAATACTTTTGCCTAATATTCGGCTATTCAGTCATTGATCTCGCCGAATATTCAGTATTCGATATACTGCCGAACATACTGTTCATTGCAAGCTTGAAACAAATACAAACAAACAAACAAAAAATACAAATAAACAAAAAACAAACAAACACATACAAACAAATACACACAAACATACAAGCAAACAAACAAACAAAAAACATGTAAACAAACAAACAAACGAAAAACAAACAAATACAAACAAACAAACGAACAACAAACAAACAAAAAAAATACAAACAAACAAAAAACATACAAACAAACAAACGAACAACAAACAACAAGCAAACGAACAACAAACAAACGAACAATAAACAAACAAACAAATACATACAAACAAACGAACAACAAACAACAAACGAACAACAAACAAATAAACAAAAACATACAAACAAACAAATACATACAAACAGACAAACAAACAAACAAAAAGCAACAAAAAATAGACAAACAAACATATACAAACAAACAAACAAATACAAACAACAAACAAATGCAAACAAACAAACAAATACAAACAAACAACAAATAAACAAACGAACAACCAAATAAACAAATACCCAAACAAAAGTTTGTACGCGCATGCTCGTTACCTACCCGCAGGTCACTTGACTTCAGTGGTCGGATGCAATAATCCGCTTAAAAAAAACCGATTGTCCTAATTAGATTCGCCAGGATTTATCAATTTCTTTCCGCATCCTTTGCATGAGAGTAAGAGAGATAGAGCTAGTCGGGCATTCGGCATAATACAAACGCGTAGAGACTTTCCCACGCTCAAAACGCCGTTATTACAACGGCGTTTTGAGCCGTATACATTCATCGATGTACCGACAAATCTAATATACATACTAATTACATACCGGTGGCTATTCACTAAAAAGTGAAAAATAAATATACTTATGTAGTTTAAAAAAACTAAAAAACACGCTTTCAACTTAAAAGTGTAAAATAATTTTCAATATAGGCAGAAAATAATAATGAATGAAATATATCTATATATAAATACTTGAAGCAAAAACTTTGTACCCTTTTTTACGAAAATTACGTGGATGGACAAGTATGAAATTTGACACAGTTGAAGTATATAATGAGAAGAAGTGCATAAAACTGAAATTTCATATAATAATGGATTAGAAACACATTAAATTCATTAAAAAAGGCACACTGCAACACAATCGCAACACACACACAGTGTGTGTGTGTTGCGTAGCAACGCTTATACACTTTTTTTTACGGTTAAAATCTCTGGTCGAACCGAATGTCAAACAATAATAATAAAATTATGATGACAATGTCTAATAGAGATTTGTGCGTATATATTAGTTATTAGTGAAATACAGCTTGCTCAATTTACTATTATAGGTACATAAATAAAATTAAAGAAAATTGTGTAGCAGAAAAATTAATTAAAATGACCGAATTTCGACTACACGTCAAACACTAGTTAATATTATTGTGAAAAAAGCGTGGGGTGCTCAATTTACGAAAATGTGACACAAAGCTCTATAAAGAATGGTTTGATCCCGTTAACTATGTAAATGTCCAATGAACCACTTCGTAATTAATATAAAAACTTAAAAATCCTAGAACAAGAATTTGAAAAAATGTAAAAATCTTATCTATGAGACGCTCCCCTATAAAATTGGAATTTTTCAGATGACTCACTATTCGTAGGAGCCATAGATATGATATCATTCATATCATGAAATACTATTGGCCGGGATTCCCCCGTGGGACCTGGAGGCAGAAATGCTCGCCGAGTTCTATCGGCGGGTGTCGGGGGTGCGCGGGGAGGGCGGTGTTGTTTCCTTGAGGGAGTTCACCGCCTGGCGCGTCGACGCCCGCCGAGACGTCATTGCCCGTTGGGCAGTCCGGCTGGAGAGACCTCGGTTCGGGGTGCGAACCGCGGAGGCCTTCCGGCCGGTGCTGATGCAGTGGTTGGAAAGGCGGCACGGGGTGCTCTCCTTTCGACTAGTGCAGGTGTTGACGGGGCATGGGAGCTTCGCCAAATACCTGCACAAGGTCGTAAGGAGGGAGAGTACACGTCCTACCACCACTGCGATTGCGACGAGGACACGGCGCAGCATACGCTCGAGGCCTGCGCCGCTTGGGCGACGCAGCGCCGTGAACTCGTCGCAATCATCGGTGCCGACCTGACGCTGCCGGCCATCGCTAGGGCGATGGTCGACAGCGTCGGGAATTGGGACGCAGTCGCAACCTTCTGCGAGACAGTGATCTCGCAGAAGGAGGCGGCGGATCGCCTGCGCGAGGAGCGCAGCCTCGATGAGGAGATCCGCTGCCGGCGACTGGGGCGGCGCAGGCCTAACTACCTGCGCCTCATGCCGCCCTAGCTGAGGCCGCGGGTGACGTGACCGGGGATTAGTCCGTCACCCGCTGAGAGGCCGACCGCGCGAAGAAAGACCGACGTCCTCCCCGAGGGGGGGACGTCGGTCGATGGGAGGGTACCCCAAGTAGAGGGTATTCCGTCGGGCCGACCACTGACGACAAGTTAACTTTGCTCCGGTGGTCGGCCCAACGACGAAGGCGACGTGGTTTTCGGGTGGGTTGCGGGAGTTGCTTGCTTAAGCCCCTCTGTCGCCCCAGGCGGAGTGGTGCAGAGGCGCGCCGACCGCAGCCCACCCACAAAAAAAAAATTATGAAATATTGCAGTAAAAGAAGCTCGCCTTAGACAGTGTCGTGGATAATATATAAATACATTTCCGGTACGTAATGTAAATAAATAGTATCAACATCATTTCAGGTCATACATGTCCCACTGCTGGTCTGAAGCCTCCTCCACAATAGTCGTTGGTCAGACGTTTTGATATACGCTTTCATTTCAGGTATTCTTTCTCTTGCATATGTAATCACTGAATCGTCTCTTACGACATCCGCGGGTAGGAGAGAGGGTGATGAAGTGTATTACTGGGTTGAAAGCCCTCAGCACTCACATATAGTCCTGGCAAAGCTGTGAAAGTCATCTGCAGCTAACAGCTATACACACAACAAAAAAAATTTATAAATGAAATTTATAAGAACATACTTTGAAGTGAATTATCTTACACATAGAATATGCTAGACAATCATCAAAGCTTATTTAATTAAAATTAGACACGAAATTCATTAGCTTTTTCATTATAAGGACATCTAAACACTTCTATTAAGGTGAACGGACGAGAAGGTTGTTAACAAGCATTGCAAAGAAAAATAAATAAAGGTACACTTTAGACGTACAACCATTTAATGAAATGTAATTTGCATACCGACAGCGACCCAAGGTGAAAAGTGTGGATTGTATAGAGGTATTATAATAATACAATTATATCATTTTAATATGTTAAGTAAAAATGAAAAGCTACTAAAATTAGGGACTACGAGTAGAGATTGCAACCCGGTATGTTTCTCAACCCAGCCGGGCCCGGCGGCAATTGTCGCCAACCCAGGCCGGAAAATATTCACAAAATACTTTAAATGTGTCATCCCTAAAAAACCGGGTCGGGCTCAGCCGGGTTGTATTAGCGATGAAACATTTAAAGTATTTTGTGAAAATTTTCTATATATGAATGTGAAAAGACAATGATTCAAGGTTAATATTTATTTTAAACTGACTTATGAACAGTTATCACAATAATCAGTTTCACTCATGTCGCAAAATCGCAATACATAACTGATAACTTTTACTTATGGACGGAAAAGTAACATTAGTATTAGTAATTATTCACTTTTATAAGTTTAAACAAGCAGGTCTCTTTACTCCATAAGTCCATACATAGTGTCTATTTAAAAACATAGTATTAAAATAAGAAACTAATAACGTAGCTTAAAGTACTAAACGTCTTATAACAACTTAGATTAGATGGATAGATAAACTTTGCTAGCTTTGATATAAACAAAACAATTTCCCATTTGCTAAAAATAAAGTATTATGTTTTTCCTTAAACTTTGGCTATTAAGATTAGTGTGTGTTACTATTACTAATTGAGAAAATAGCGAAATCTTATAGGCTGTATTGTAACTGTAAACAACCAAACTTGTATAGTCTCAACTAATAAAATGTAACGTAAAATTGGTTACATTTACGTAGGCTTTATAAGTATATTCAATCAATCAAATAATTTATTTTGTAAAATATGGGTATATAGTATTAGTAGTTGCAGGTAGACAATGAATCACCATATTTGACCATCAAGTGGCATGCAAAAGGAGTTTCCAATTCTAAGAATTAAATGACTTCATAATTTTATTTATTTATTTACTATAAAACTTACATCTATCATTACAGGCAACAAGCCCAATGCGACAGAGTAGTGAACTATCTTAATCTATATTATACCTAGTGTTATGTTCTCACTATCTAAAAGAAAAATATTAAATAAATAAACAAGTCACTCTAAACAACAGAGGAAGTAAGCGGCCTTTGTGAATACGTTCAGTGAACACGAGAACAAATCTATTTGGTGGGAGAGTGTGTTAAGCACACGCAGCGCCCGCACCAGCGGTGTGCACTGCAGGAGTTTGGTGCGCGCGCGGGGCACCGCTAGCAGCGGCGGCCGCCGGCGACGACCTATGTATTCGTCCGGAACGCACAGCTGAACCTCCGACAAGATACCCGGATTGTGGATCTTACCGCGCATTACACCGAACACCATTCCCAGAATAAATAATGAAGGATATAGCAATGGATACCCAGGATACACACCATACTGCTTCATAAATAAAAACCTAAGGAACTTATTTTGTATGCGTTCTAACATTATTTTATATTTTTGTTCGTGTGGAGACCAAATGACCGCATTGTACTCCAGGTGGCTCTTTACGAGTGCTCCATACAATGCTTTCAAGGCCCCGATGTTGGTAAAAGTGTTAGCCTGGCGAAAAACTACCCCTAAATTTCGGTACGCTTTCTTGCATACATCTGTAATGTGCTGCCGAAATTGTAGGTCGCTCGCGAATTGCACGCCCAGGTCTCTTACCTCAGTGACTCGCTTTAACGGTAATCCGTCCAAGGCATATTGGTACTGACTAGGGACTACTGCTCGGCTAAACGATAGTACGGAGCACTTAGCCACGTTGAAGTACAGCTTATTGTCTTGGCTCCACTTTAGGATCCCATTAATGTCCTGTTGCAATATGATGTGATCCGAGCTGTCCTTTATTTCCATAACTAGTTTTAGATCGTCTGCAAATAATAAAGGCATGGACTTACCTACTACTCTTGGGAGGTCGTTGACCGTCAGAATAAACAGCAAGGGCCCTAAATTGCTGCCCTGACTCACACCAGACCTAGTGGGATAGGGATCCGAAAGTTGCCCATCACAGTCGACATACTGACATCTGGCACGTAGGTAAGAGGCAAAGAATAAGAGCGTGTATGGGGTACACCCCACACCGGCCAGCTTGGATAATAGTACGTCATTGTCGACTGTGTCAAATGCCCTTCGGTAATCAAAGTACGCGACATCAACCTGTAGCCCTGCGTCCACTGCCGGCACCAGATGCGTCATCAGATTCAATAGGTTACTAGTTGGCCCCCGCCCAGTGCGAAATCCGTGCTGCGCGTCGGACAACTGAGCACTAATCTGCGGATAGAGAAAAGAGTGGATGGCCGTCTCAAACACCTTGGCCGGTGTACACAGAACCGCAACGGGTCTATAATCAGCTGGCGTAGGCCCTCCTCCTCCTTTCGGCACCGGTACTACTCGGGTAAGTTTCCATCGGTCGGGATACGTGGCAGTGTTAATACACACGTTAAATAAATGTTGCAAAGGCTTCACCAATACTGGTCCACAATCCCTAAAGATGAATGGTGGGATGCCGTCCGGCCCCACTGAGCGCTTTGGCGGCAAGCGGGCAAGCGCCGTGGTACACATCGCGCGGCGATAGCAGTGTCAGCGCCACCCGCGCGCCCGGCTCGTCCACCGCGCCCCCACTGGCCGCCGCCACGCTCAGCAGCGCCGACTCCGGTCTATATACAGACTCGAAGTAGCGGGTGAACTCACCGGCACTCTCGTACTCAGATAACACCCTACCGTCTTTTATGATTTTGCGTAATCTTGCGTTATCTTCATAATAAATGCATATATTTAGCCAATAGCAAAGAAATTAATTTACTTGTTACATGATTTTAGTTAAACACTTACAATCATCATCATCTTGCTCTTATCCCAATTACTTGGGGTCGACGCAATATGTCATCTGTTTTGACATATTGCAAAAAGTTTCGGCAATGACTTTTATGACCGGCCGCCTGCCTGACGTCAACCCTCCTTGGGAATGTAATCGTTGACCCAAATGGTACCAGATGGAGTTGGTCCGGGTCAATCTAGGGCTCTTAGTCGTCTTTTACGACACCCACGAGCAAAGCAAGGGTTGGTAGTATTCGAAGCCGCTACCACACAGCACACACACAAAACAACACTTACAATATTATAACAAAACAAAAAGTATGTTCTAACTTCCATATGGCAAAACAATTAGCTGGCTATTCTTACCGGGCCCGGTGGGTGCCTAAAAGGGCACGGTTAGCAATCTCTAACTACGAGTGATTGTTATCATTTTCACTGGGAGATAGTTGATGTTTCAATAAATACTAGACGTTTCTATTGCAGGATTACAGGTTTATATGATAGTTACCTATAAGGGCCTTAACCTGCTATGTGAAATGTCTATATCTTATGAGGGAACTTTTATCCCTGTGGTTACGGAATTAAAAATATAATTCATCACCACATTACTTGCCCATAGGTATCGTAAATGACGACTAAGGGATTGTAATATGCATACCACGTCTATGCAAGAGAAGAAAATCTCGAAATAAAACCATGTACCAACCCGTCTGACCAACGTGCTACAGTAGGTCAATTTGTTTCTGAAGAGTTTGTTTCATCATCATCATCTCAGCCCATTTACGTCCCACTGTTGGGCTCGGGCCTCCACCATAATGGAATAGTAATTGACCTGCATCTCTGGGCAGGTGCGCCCAAATATCAGCTAGACCCACTTGACTCCCTGCAAAGACGGGCTGTTCGAATCGTCGGGGATCCCAATCTTACGGACAGATTGGAGTCGCTGGAGCAGCGGAGAGACTTTGGGTCACTCTGTGTACTCTACCGACTCTTTCACGGGGAGTGCTCCGAGGAACTGTTTGACTTGGTACCACCGTCACCATTCTACCAACGTACCACTCGACATCGTAGCAGGGTTCCTCCATTTCACCTGGAAACGTTATGGTCTTCAACTGTACGTTTCCAGCGATCATTTCTCCCACGTACGTGCAAGCTCTGGAATGAACTACCTGCTGCTGTGTTTCCCGAGCGCTATGACATGTTCTTCTTTAAACGAGGTTTAAGAAGAGTATTTCCTTCACGGTAGGCAACGGCCTGGCTGTGCCCCTGGTATTGCAAAGGTCCATGTGCAGCAGTTTCACTTACCATCAGGTGTGCTGCTTGCTCGTTTGCCACCGTTGGAAATAAAAAAAAAAACTACCATACCATGCTGGTCAGACGTGTTGGTATAGGGTTTTATTTCGAGTTTTCCTTCTTTCCCATAGATGTTATGTGCATTTTATATCCCTTAGTCGTCTCATACGATCACCCACGAGCAAGATAGGGGGTGGTGAATTGTATTCTTACTCCGTCACCACTCGGAAGAGTTTGTTTATTTGCTTAAAAATGACGGGAACTACTGGTCCAATTTGAAAAAAATCCTTTAGTATTATATAGCCCATTTATCAAGGAAGGCTATTGGCTATATATCATCACGCTAAGACCAATAGGAACGGAACATCAATTAAGAATGTTTCAAAATAGTTTTTCCCCTTTTGAGACCTTCCACTGCGTGCGCTGCATAAACGGTTAGTATCGCAAAATCAATTGTAATAGAATCGTATTATTTCAAAATATGTTCACCTTCTTCGTAAACAAAGTCGCTGGTTAAAATTAGCGTTAGCCCAATGTAACCATTCCACACGGACGAAGTCGCAGGCAGAATCTAGTAAGTAAAATAAACCGACATAATTATTGATTAACAACTCTATATAATCCAAGTAGGTGGCACTTCACTGTGATGTAATCGTGTTCTTGCTTCTCCTATTATTGGTGTCCCTTTTGTTCAGTCCTTAAATTAAAGACTATTGACCGTAACTTTTTCCTTTACTGTACCGTTATTTTCCACTACTAAGACCAACTAAGCTAATAACAGGCAACACTTTTACTGTAAGTTCTTGTATTTGTTCGAAATTCATTATTTGTTGTATATATATGTATTTTAGAGAAGCAATAAAATGCCGCCTAACGGGGGCGACGCCAACTGTGGCGTCATTGCCCGTTAGACAGTCCGACTAGGATGGCCTCGGTACGGTATTCGGACTATCGAGGCCGGGGCCGGTACTGATGGAGTGGCCGCGTCGGCAGCAAGAAGGGGTAGGGGGGGAGTCTCTACCCCGACTGGTGTAGGTGTAGGTGTTGATGGGGCAGCGCCGTGAATTAGTTACCATTATCAGTGTCACTGCCTTCTGAGAGGCAGTAGTCTGCTGGAAGGAAGCGCAGTGTGGTTCATGGTCAAGATGGATCATGACACACTTCATCACCGGCACGCAGGGGGTGACGCAGGAGGAAATATCAGCGCCTGATGTTGCTTTAGCCGAGGCCGCGGATAATGAGACCGAAGTAATAGTCGGTCACCTGCAGACAGGCTGTCCACGCAAGGCTAACGGCCTGGCGGCACTGTTGGTTGTTGCCAGGGTGTCGCCGGCGAATGGTATCCAAAAGGGAAGCAAGCTGGGCTGATTACAGACATCATTATTCGGTAATAGGTGGTCAGTCCAATGGAGATGGGGAGGGAATACGGCGGATTATAGGATTGCGTGCCGCCCATCCCTCGCCCCGGATGGAATGTAAGGCATGCCTCCACACCATAGTCTGCCAAAAAAGACTCAATGATATGTTTTTTACCATTTAATAATTTATAGTACTTACACTGTTTTGTGTGGTGACGGAGTATGAATATAATTCACCATCCCTTCTCTTACCCGTAGGTGTCGTAAAAGATGACTAAGGGATATGTCAGGCATATGAAATCTAGATAAAAGAAGGAAAACTCGAAATAAAACCCTAAACAAACCTGTCTGACCGGTTAGCTCGTATACCACAGTAAGGTCAATTTCCCTCCTATTACAGAGAAGGCTCGAGCCCAGCAGCGGAACGGGGGTATATGAGCCGAGATGATGACATTTTTATGAAAAAAAAGATAACGTGGCTATGGTAATTGGAGAAGAGGATCACCTCAGCGGTCAAAGCGAACGATTACGTTTTATTCGATGTTCGTTCACATACTTTTGCTAGTTGCATTAATTAAACGCAAACCCAAAGTCCATTTCGGTATTCCGGTACAGTGAGTCTCGTTTCATTTACCGGCTTCCACTTATAAGCAATTAAACAAACTTTCTATAATAGATTCACAAGAGAGCACGAATTTGTAAGGAAATGAAACTGAACAGATTCTAGTGTTTTCAAAGTTAATAAAGCTGATTTTTATCTGAAAGTAGGACATATTTTTTTACATACACTTATGCTTATATCGTCGAACTTATGTATGTGCGTATGTGAGTCCCACCTGACCTTAAAATGCCTCCTTTAGAGGTAAAGCATATGTCGATTTAATATTGGTTTTGCAAGAAATTGCAAGTTCAGAAGTTCAAGAAGACTTTCTCTGATCCTATTCCACCTTGATCCTCCCGTCTTCCTTCTTTTCTTGAGCTTTACGGTATATTGATTAGCCGTAGGAAAGTGGGACTCCCTTCCTTCTCTTTACTTTAAACTGACTATGGACTATTACTCTTTGCAATTTACTCGCAAATTATTATGAATCACTTGTTTCAAAATTGAAGTAAACATTTGGAACTACGTTATTGCCAATCATGTAAAAACGAACATTCCAATAACAATAAATAGTTGATTTTGGATTTCCCGACGTTTCGATCATTTTTCAGCGTTCATGGTCACAGGCAGTCTGTCGCATCAAATACAAACGCGATTAGATCCGTAAAAAATGTTTCATTTATATTGTGTAAATCCGCGTAAACTTCACATTTCAATAACTTTAAATAGTGACTGCGTTTTATTCACTTTTTGGGTTGCATTATATTATAAATTTTTCTCTTTTTGATAGTTTTTATTCTAAACTTAGTGAAAGAATTATACTGCACACTGTGCATACAGATTTAGATCCTTTGCGCTTGCACAATTTTAATTAATTTGCTTTGACTTTATATTGTACGGACATACTTTGCCTGTTATATTTTTCGAAAGATAGAATGCGAGCATTAGTTTTGAATACAGTGAAACTTCAACAATTTGGATTTAAGTAATTAAAAATGCCATTTCTATAATTTCGTTTAGTGTTAATTTATAAAGCTTTTTAATGTTTTACTTAAGACTATTAATTTATCCGTGTGCCTATGGAGTAATAATACAATTAACCACTCTCTCTCTTGCCCTTGGGTGTCGTAAAAGACGACTAAGGAATATATGCAGGTAAAATAGATGAAAGAGAAGGAAAACTATATAGTATAAATCCCTATTCCAACATGTCTGAATAATAAGGTAATTTTATTGGCAAAGAGCTATTGCAATTGTTCTCTACATCAAATCAAATTTCTATAAAAATTATAAGAATATTTTAAAATTAATAAAAGCCTTTCTGTTTGACTAACCATTATAATTGAAGCATAAACTTCTAAAACACAAATCTTAAAAACGAATTATGTTTGACTTTTACCGGGGAGTTTTGTTAGGTCTTTATTTACGTTTCTTAATAAAATCTTTTACTGTAACAAAGAAATTATTTTTCTTTGGTTTGTTAATAGAAGTATAAGTTTCTAATATTTTGTTGCTTGTGCCGCGTGGAATAAGTATATTGCATTTATCTGCTGATAAAGGTGCGTACTCTATTCCCTCGCAATTTCAGTTTAAATATACCTATTAGTTTTTGCCCCTTTAAATAGGAGTTCATTTTAAATATGTAAGCGGTACCTGAATCCCGTGTATTATACACTCATTTGCAAAAAAAACGGGCACCTAAGCAATGAACCATTTCAAATGTTAATATTTCTTTGTTTGATAATTATAGGTAGTTTTATCCACACAATTTGCTAAATTAATAAGAAAATAATCGTTTTCATCAGTATTTCATAAAATTTAGATACAATTTATGGGAAATAATGCTAAACCTCGCTAGTAGTGCATATGCTCATGAAATAAAAATAAAAAAGTTTTTTTGTTTGTTTTTCTTTAATAAAGTAAAAGCAGATAAATGTTTAGTATCGAGTGTGACCCCCTCTAGCTAAAATCACAGCTTGAATTCGTCTGGGCATGCTAGCGAGTATATCCCGGATACTTGCTTGCGGAATACGTTCCCACTCCGCAGTAATCACATTCTTCAGCTCTCTGATGGTCTGCGGAGCCGGGTGTACTGATCTCACACGCCGTTTCAGAACGTCCCAGACATGCTCTATGGGATTGAGGTCGGGACTTCGAGCTGGCCAATCCAAACGACGAATGCCGACCTCTTGCACATACGCATTAACATCGCGGGATCGGTGGGCGCGAGCATTGTCGTCCATAAAAATCGAGTCTTCACCTAGGGCGGCCAATGCGGGTTGTGCATGAGAAATTAGAACTTCCGTTATGTATCGATGCCCAGTCAGTGAGCCGTTTTCAATGAAGACTAACTCTGTACGATCCATTGAATTTATTCCTGCCCAAAACATAACAGAGCCCCCACCATAAGGTGTGATTTCTTCGAAACATGCCTCTGCAAAGCGTTCTCCTTGTCTTCTTAGCACTCGCCGACGTCGATCTTCACCGAACAGAGATATCCTGGCTTCATCAGAGAACAAAACCCTATTCCAATCGTCTTGAGTCCATGATTCACAATTTCTAGCGAACCTAAGCCTGTGAACTCTGTGCTCACGGAGTAATTTGGGGCCGCGGACCGGGCGGTGACTGCGTATATTGGCAGCGAGAAGCCTCCTCCTGACCGTCCATAGACTAATATGCACATTTCTTACTTCTTGGAGGTTGTTCTTAAGATCCACATACGAAGATTTGCGATTTCTCAATGCGCGACTCACAAGAAAACGATCATCCCGTGGTTGGGTACATGGTTTTCTTCCAGAACCAGGCCTTCTCTCGACGGAACCAGTCTCCTGATATCGCTGCCAGGTCCTTTGGACTGTCGAGCGACTAACATTTAGCCTCCTAGCCACGAAACATTGGCTGCAACCCTCTTCAAGCAGCGCGATAATTTTGGTAGCTTTTACCACTTTATCTACCATTTTTGATACAGCCAAACAGCATTAAATAAAGCTTTGACAGTCAAGGATATGAAATTAATCGATAAAAATTGAATAAAAGTTATGAAAGTCGATGTTAACTTCTGGAACTTCGCGCCAAAAATGTAGGATAAAAAGGGGTTTTCTGTAAAAATGAACATCAAATGAAAAATTGAATTTAGAACGTACTTTTTTAAATACCACAGCATTTTTAAAACCAGCCAGTAACGTGTACAAACGATTGAAACCTTTTTGGTATTGTATCTTTTTAAATATGAATGAAAATCAAAACCGCCCGTTTTTTTTGCAAATGAGTTTATATATTCCATCACATATACGTCTCCATAATTACATCTTCATAAATAAATACACACTTGGTAACATAACCTTAATATGCACCTGCAATATGCAACAATTTCCCTGCTGCCTTACTCTTGCTGGCTCCGACCAGCGAACGTGTTGTACTTTTGTGTGTGTGTGTGTGCGTGTGTGCGTGTGTGCGTGGGTTCGCGTGTGCGCGTGCGCGTGCGCGTGCGTGTGCGTGTGCGTGTGTGTGTGTGTGTGTGTGTGTGTGTGTGTACAGCTGTTGGCCGCAGATGGCCTTGACAGCTTGACGCGGACTATGGGTGAGCGCTGAGGGCTCTCAACCCGGAGAAAAGCATGCTAAGCGACATCGCCCAAGGGCTCCCCCTGTGGGGAACGGACCTCGGCTTGAGGCGTCGCTGGAGGCAAAGTGGGCGTACCCACGTTTTGGTTCGTGACTTTTGCGCGGCGCGGTTTCGTACCTCGACGGTGAAGGCGGAACCGCGGATATTTATGTGTTAAGGCCTCGCGGGCCGTGTAGGCTCTAAGTTGAGCAAGTGTGATATTGTCATCCTCTTCGTCGAGGACATGACGAGGACGTCGGATGGATGTGTTCTACTTGTTTGAGATCGTCTATTTATACCAATTTTTCAGTATTAAACCACTCAAGTGTGACGATCCGCAGCTACGAATGTTACTAGAGCATATTCTGAGTTGCCACCTTTCGATGAGCGATAACAAGTATTATTATCAATATATGTCTTGTAGGGTGATAAAAATCTCAAATCAAAATGATACAGCTATTTATATTTATAGCCCCCGATTATTTCTTTTTTGGTAAATCACTACATTACAAAAGTAAGACGTACGTACTTATTTGTGTTAATTTTATAATATGATATCAAGTATAAGCATCACCGCCAAGTTTAATCCTCTATTTAGAGGATAAAATTTGTCAATTTATGAAACATTACTTAGATACGCGGCATCTTATTAAAACAGTCGGGCTGGCCATTTGCCGAGTTGGCCATTTACCGGGCTGGCTGAGGACGACAGGGAACTCGGTACTAGTGGCCGGCCCAAGGGCGAAGCGGAGGGAATACGATGGGTTTTGTGACCGCACTGCGCCCTTTTGTTGGCCCGGACGGAACGCATTGCTTGTATGCTGAACACAGCCTATCCAAAAAAAAGATCACTGGCGAGCCACACGTTTTGTAAATTTATATTAACGCTTTTCGAACCACCTTTAACACCTTCACAACTACTAATATAAATATATGTACTAAAACTATTTAATATAAATATGTATGTCTATTACTTCACCTATTATAAACTCATTTGCAAAAAAAACGGGCACCTAAGCAATGAACCATTTCAAATGTTAATATTTCTTTGTTTGATAATTATAGGTAGTTTTATCCACACAATTTGCTAAATTAATAAGAAAATAATCGTTTTCATCAGTATTTCATAAAATTTAGATACAATTTATGGGAAATAATGCTAAACCTCGCTAGTAGTGTATATTCGCTAGTAGTGCATATGCTCATGAAGTAAAAATAAAAAAGTTTTTTTGTTTGTTTTTCTTTAATAAAGTAAAAGCAGATAAATGTTTAGTATCGAGTGTGACCCCCTCTAGCTAAAATCACAGCTTGAATTCGTCTGGGCATGCTAGCGAGTATATCCCGGATACTTGCTTGCGGAATACGTTCCCACTCCGCAGTAATCACATTCTTCAGCTCTCTGATGGTCTGCGGAGCCGGGTGTACTGATCTCACACGCCGTTTCAGAACGTCCCAGACATGCTCTATGGGATTGAGGTCGGGACTTCGAGCTGGCCAATCCAAACGACGAATGCCGACCTCTTGCACATACGCATTAACATCGCGGGATCGGTGGGCGCGAGCATTGTCGTCCATAAAAATCGAGTCTTCACCTAGAGCGGCCAATGCGGGTTGTGCATGAGAAATTAGAACTTCCGTTATGTATCGATGCCCAGTCAGTGAGCCGTTTTCAATGAAGACTAACTCTGTACGATCCATTGAATTTATTCCTGCCCAAAACATAACAGAGCCCCCACCATAAGGTGTGATTTCTTCGAAACATGCCTCTGCAAAGCGTTCTCCTTGTCTTCTTAGCACTCGCCGACGTCGATCTTCACCGAACAGAGATATCCTGGCTTCATCAGAGAACAAAACCCTATTCCAATCGTCTTGAGTCCATGATTCACAATTTCTAGCGAACCTAAGCCTGTGAACTCTGTGCTCACGGAGTAATTTGGGGCCGCGGGCCGGGCGGTGACTGCGTATATTGGCAGCGAGAAGCCTCCTCCTGACCGTCCATAGACTAATATGCACATTTCTTACTTCTTGGAGGTTGTTCTTAAGATCCACATACGAAGATTTGCGATTTCTCAATGCGCGACTCACAAGAAAACGATCATCCCGTGGTTGGGTACATGGTTTTCTTCCAGAACCAGGCCTTCTCTCGACGGAACCAGTCTCCTGATATCGCTGCCAAGTCCTTTGGACTGTCGAGCGACTAACATTTAGCCTCCTAGCCACGAAACATTGGCTGCAACCCTCTTCAAGCAGCGCGATAATTTTGGTAGCTTTTACCACTTTATCTACCATTTTTGATACAGCCAAACAGCATTAAATAAAGCTTTGACAGTCAAGGATATGAAATTAATCGATAAAAATTGAATAAAAGTTATGAAAGTCGATGTTAACTTCTGGAACTTCGCGCCAAAAATGTAGGATAAAAAGGGGTTTTCTGTAAAAATGAACATCAAATGAAAAATTGAATTTAGAACGTACTTTTTTAAATACCACAGCATTTTTAAAACCGGCCAGTAACGTGTACAAACGATTGAAACCTTTTTGGTATTGTATCTTTTTAAATATGAATGAAAATCAAAACCGCCCGTTTTTTTTGCAAATGAGTTTATTATATAGATATTAACATTCAACGAAACGTCCTTTTTATGACTGATTGAACCACACATAGATAAAAACTCCACTTCCAGGTGACTAATTGACTGGTTGACTAATTTGGGATTCCGTTAGCAGCTAATTCTGTGTGACAAAAGACCAATACAAAAACAGTGATTTTATACTATTAGAAATAATCCGACAATTGGTTTTAGGTAAAACTTTACGGCTTGCATAATTATTAAAGCCATAACAACCTTCTTTTAAGTACTTTAATATCATTTACTTGTAAAATAAACTTCATTTGTTTTGCTGGTTAAAACTAGCTACATAAGTCAAATGTTGAGGTTTAATAGGTTATAAGTTATTTGCTTTATATAAATGATTAGATTAATGGAAAAAAAATAATAGAAAAGAAAACAAGAAACTCTGTTTTAAAGTTACCTAAAAATGTTATCTGTTCTTCCAATAAATATATTTCAAGATTATCTACATACTCGTAATTTGGCACCAAATCAGGTCTCAAGCCTTTTGTCGGTGAAGTCGACAACCGCACTATAATTATTTTAATTTTAAGACAATTGATAATATTTTTTTTTATTCCTATAAATTTTTCCTACTGCGTTTTACGGCCTCTATATTTGAATTTCATAAAATCCTTTCATAGTGAGTCTCTAGATCACAAAAAGAAAATACTGTCCAAGTTCCATATTTCTAGTTGCTATAGTTTATGCTCGGCGTTGACGCCAACCAGCTTTTTGGTATATATAGTTATCCTCATTTGATATTTCAATATTAAATACACACACGTCCTGGAAAAGTTGCGTACTTTATGTTCAAACTTAAAATTCCAGATTAGAAAATTAACTCAGTACCTCCATTTTGATAGTTATTGATTAGTCATTAGATTACCACAAATATATTCTAAATTAACCAATATTTGTACTTGCTCTTATTCCAATTATTTGGGGTCGACGCAATATGTCTTTTGTTTTGACATATTGCAAAAAGTTTCGGCAATGACTTTTATGACCGGCCGCCTGCCTGACGTCAACCCTCCTTGGGAATGTAATCGTTGACCCAAATGGTACCAGATGGAGTTGGTCCGGATCAATCTAGGGCTCTTAGTCGTCTTTTACGACACCCACGAGCAAAGCAAGGGTTGGTAGTATTCGAAGCCGCTACCACACAGCACCGTTTTGATAGTTATTGATTAGTTAGTCATTAGATTACCACAAATATATTCTAAATTAACCAATATTTGTACTAAGTGTTAAAAAAATTACGTAGATAATTAACACCAATGTCCAGATCTAGATAAAGTGTAAATTTGTGATTTGTACAAGCTTTTGCTTAAGATCCCTTGTATCTTGACTAAGAATACATTAGATAGTAGATAAAGCTAGACCATTTATAGGCAGACGAAGAATCTCTCATAATAAAGCCAAGACAATTTCCGAGAAGATGCGTATCTAATAAGCTGATTACATATGTATATGGATCTTGGTAAAATATATTAAGTTACGCTTGGAAAGATTTTTAGTTCTGGTAAATAAAATTAGGGTTAAAGAGATTATAATAAGATACACTATCGGAGACCGCGTTTCGACATAATCAAAGGCTTTCTAATAGTCCATAAACGCTAGATTCAGAGGCCGATTGTACTTCTCGGTCTTCTGTATAATCTGACATAGCGTGTGAATGTGGTCTAAGGTACTAGAACCTTTAGTTATAGTACCCCATATTTCAGTGACATATGGCACTGAAACGTGGTATCCAAATATCGGCTTCATAAAAAGGGCCCAAAGTCGCTCAACGTGCTATGGAGAGGGCTATGCTCGGTATTTCTCCACGTGCTAAAATCCGGGATATTGAAATCTATAGATGAGCGGGTGTAACCGCCATAGCTCGCAGAATTGCGCACGTTGAAATGGCAATGGGCAGGCCACATCGCTCGTTGAACTGTTGGGGAAGAAAGGTTTTTAAGTAGTGAGCACGAATCCGACGACGCAGTGTAGGACGACCCCTACTAGGTGGATTGACGATATTTTCAAAGACGCAGGGCGCCGTAAGTGCCACGGGACCGTTCCGAGTGGCATTCTCGTGGGGAGACTTACGTCCAGCAGTGGACGCTGATGGATAAATGACACCATTAGATGCTGACCCGATTATGAGACACCTGGAAATTAGGTATACCATTAAAAACCATAGCATTTAGAAAAATCTTCTCTTTTCAAGTCTGCCTTTTTCAACTTAAACTAATTACCGTGTACTGTGGTGACGGAGTAAGAATAATTATAATTCTCCACCCCGTTGTTCTTGCCTGTAGGTGAAGAGATATAATATGTACATAAAATATTTACGAGAGAAGGATTACTCGAAAGAAAACCCTATATCAACACTCCTGAACAGTGTGGTAAGAAAATCCCTCCCATTTCGGAGGAGGCTCAAACCCAGTTCTGAGACGTACTCGTATATGAGCTAAAATGATATCTCAATATTGAAAATCTTGGCTTGGGAATGATTCTAAAGCTAGAGCACTAACTGTAAGAATCTGTTTCTATTATATTAAATTACATATATCTAACCGTCTAAGCTGTCCCTGTCAGGGGAATATTACGTACGTGCTATCAATCTGGTTGGCCGGAACGATTTGTCAGATTTACTTTGTTATTTGTATAACGGCACAGATGTAGATCTACCATACCGTGAACTTTGTGTAATGAATAATAATGACGTATTCGACTTAGAGAAGATTTAACAGCGTATATGAACGTTCGCTAATCCTCCAGCATAGGTTCTTAATCTCGTAAGTTATTTGTACGACTTAAGTTAGTTGCCAAATGCTAATAACTTAGGCTAATAGTTTGCTCGTAAGCAATTCTACTTAAATATATCATATGTTATTACAAATACAAGAAGAGCTTTCTAAGACCATGTTTTGATTTTATTTTCTACTTTTTTAACCAGTCTACGGAGAAAAATACATGTTTGACTGTGATGTATGTTCATCTGTATTCTCATAACCTCTAAAGTACTTCTCATGATTTGAGAAGTACGGGTATTAATTAGCACATTTTAATTAATATGAACATATTGTTAGTTACTATTTGATGCTTTGGCTACCTTTGTTCGAAAAATGCGTATAATAATGTAAGTCAAATATTTAGATATAAAGTTATTATTAAATTTATAATTTAGGGTTTCTTTTTGCTTATTATTTAAAAACGATAAAAATTAAATAAAACTTCAAAATTATTTATAAGTTCAACAACTAAAACCCGACAATAACCCGATATCTCGAGAAACAAATGAATAATTTTACAGAAAAAAAGACTGAAATGAACTTGGTGTTGTGTGTTGGTTCTGATAATGTTTCATTTTATAACTTTGAGTTAGTTTTGATGATATGCACTGCGCTTTAAAAGTGTTTTAAAGTTTTTATAATTTTTTCGAGAATACAATATGTGCAATGATGTATTTCTAACCTTCAACGAAAATGTGGGGTGTTATAAAGTTTGACGTCGATATCTGTCTGTGTATGTGTCTGTCTGTGGTATCGTAGCTCTCAAACGGATGAACCGATTTCGATGCGGTTTTCTTTTTTTTTTCATTTGACAGCCAATTTCCTGGCGGTGGTTCTTAGCTATGTTTAATAATATCGGTCTAGTAGTGTAAGAAGATCAGCTGCAAAGTAATATAATAGCGTAGGTTTTTTTGATTAAGTGCTTCACGCGTCCCAGTATAATCGTCAAATGACAATTAATTGATAATTCCTTGAACGCAACCAAAAAAAATCTTTTTTTTTTTCTTCATTATTTTAGTTTGTTTCGAGCGTTTGTTTGTTTCGGTTATTCAAAATTTACAATTTTCTGATTATTTTAATTTATATCAATCATTTTTAAAAGATATTTATGCGTTTTTGCTCGACTTGGCGAGGGCACTCCCCCAGATATGAACCTCGTCAGAGACACGTCATTTTAAAGCGGTTAAAGATAAGAATCATAATTAGTCCAGTGAACGAGTAATTCATTCAGCAAAGAATTCATTGTTCAAATTCATAATCTTCATCTCAGCCCATATTAGTCCCACTGTTGGGTTTGGGCCTCATCCAAAATGGAAGGGAAATTGACCTACTATTGCTGATCAGACGTATTAGTATAGGGGTTTATGATGAGTTTCCCATCTCTTGCATAAATATTATCTGCGTATTATATCCCTTAATTGTCTTTTATTACACCCATGGGTAAGAATGAGGGTGATGAATTGTATTCCTACTTCGTCACTATACGAAATTGTTCAAATCACATTCCTTTAAATAAATCTTCCTTTAAAATTCCCTTAAATAAGTCACTCTAAACCAACCTGTCTAATCAGCATGGTATAGTAAAGTGAATTTCTATATTATGGAGGAGGTTCGAGCCCAGCAGTGAGACTTATATGAGCCGAAATGATGAAATAAATTGACTGTGTAATAAATGAAGACGAAGCAAGCAACTGGACTGCACAGGTGGCGTGGTGTTTGAGATATCAACCTACAATGCTGTGTCACATGCAGAACTATACTTTGTACTCTTGGTGTAATGTGTGTCAATACAAGGATGATTAAAAAAATGCTATAGAACTGAATTTTGAACTCATTGCATCTCACTTGATTGTCACCGCACGATTCATAATTGAAAGTTAAATGCCGTAGTTATCATTAATGTTGCCGAATCGTCGACACGCGATGGTGCCCGAACCGCACCGTACGAGCCACCGCAGGACTCGCTACCGGTGGGCGGCTCCAAATGGCCTTTAATAGTGGTAAGACTGCACTGTTGACAGCTGTCTGTCTACAGCCGCAGGCTGATCCGTCCAGGGTAGTATCACACTCTCGCAGAAAATCGACGTCTGAGCAGTAGCAATTTGTTACTGCGCTTCGTTCGGTGAGCGAGAGAGCCGGAAGCTCAACTTTCTGGGGATGTTGCGTGTGATGGGTTTTGGTGATGCCATGATCATACTCCCTTCATTTTTTTCACGGTAGGCAGTGGCCTAGCACATGTTCATAAGCGGCAGCATCACTTACCATTACGTGTACTTTTTGTTCGTTTGCCACCATTCCCAAAAAAAAGGCAATAGAGAGGTGCATATACAGCGGGTCATGGGATTCCACGGACAATACTGTTTTGCTGCCGGGCCAGCAAAGGCGACGAATCCCGAAAGGATAATTAGCCAGCTCCCCACGGTTTTCGAAGAAATCGGCACCAGTGTTCGGCCCAATGACGATAGGGAGAAAACAAGGTAAGTTTTTGGCTGCACGCCGCCCGTCTCTGGCCCCGGACAGATTAGTGTGGGTGTGTCCAGACATAAAAGAAACGGGTTTCCACTCGCACTCTGGTCGGGGTGTTAATGGACAATATCCTGTTTCATAGAGAAAAAGCTCAATTGTTATCATGTTTCGTAATCTAAACTAATTTAAACTATGGTACTGAACACGTTTTTGTTTTTGATAACTGTAGAAATTAATTAATTTCGAGTATTAATTTATGTTAATATGATATTATCATCAACATCACAGCCCCTGTACGTCCAACTGCTGGACTTGGGCCTCCTTCACAATTGAGAAATTGACGCTGATCAGGGCAGATGGCATGGGCTTTTATTTCGAGTTTTCCTTCTCTTGCATAGATGTTATTTGCGTATTAATTACTTAGTCGTTTTTTACGACAGGCACGGGGAAGAAAGAGGGTTGAATTTTATTCGCCTTTATCACATATATAATTTATTAATATAAAAATATAGATTCAATTCAGCTTAATACTATATTAATTGCATCAGAGATGGTACAAATCGGCACACACTATCGGAACAACAACTGGTTTATAATTCTACTTAAGATGCTATAACTAAAATAAAGATAACAGAGAGAATATGTTATTACAATGTAAATGCAATCTATCTTCCTTTTAACTGTGGCCAAGACTAAATATTTAAAATTACATAACAGGAAATAGAATGCATTAAACATTTTAATATCTTGTTGGCGATTGTCCCAAAAATAACACAGCATTATTAAAAAATGTTATTCGCTCCATTGAATAAAATAATAAAGATGTTTCTTCCGAGTAATTCATAATACAAATATAATGTTCACATTTCTCATGAGCAGATTGGAGTATTGCGTGCTAGGTATCATTGGCAATGATATTGAAATCACATTGGCGTTTCTAATAACGTCTCAAAAATTATACATGTAACTTGTTTTATATATTAGAGATTTAATAACAACTTTCAAGTTTTATCTTAGCTCTAGTCAGTCGGTTAAAATCAGATATTTAAATTTTTGATTAAGTTATATATGACTACGCGCATATTAAATAAATATGATTTTGCTAATTTTAAACGAATAATTGGTTTAAACAATAGATTATATAGAAAAGATTTTTTTTAAAATTGAAATCGCTAAATTGTGGCAAGGGTGCAGGTGCAAAGGTGTGCTTTAACTCGTTAATCCGTTACGGATTAATTTTTAAGTTACATTTGCGAAACAGGAAATGTTAACGCTCTTGTTAACTTCCGTTAAATTGAACCTCCTTTAACTTTAGTCCTATACATTCATCGATTGTTGACATGCTGTCATTTTGTTTGTTTAAATTACGCGCCACGCCACGGTCGTAAGTTCCACGACGTCTGTGTCGCCCAAGTCGCCGGCGGCGGATTGTATCACAGAGGACTTCCTCCCGCGCACGATCTACTCCTTCTTTCCATGACATAATTTCCACAGGGAAGGCGGTGACAGCGTCCCAGTTTATGACACCATTGAGCATCGCCCTAGCGTCAGTAACTTCAGATCAGCACCAATGATTGCCGGCCGCTGCACTGCTCTGTCGACGCTGCTCTGGATACGCGGCACACATCTCGAGTGTGTATTGTGCCGTGTCCTCGTCGCAACGAAGAACGATGTGCTTTCCTTCCTTACGACCGTGTGCAAGTACTTGGTGAAACTACCATCCCCGTCAATACCTGCATCAGTCGAATGGAAAGCACTCCATGCCGCCGACCCAATCACTCCATCAGCCGGCCGGAAAGCCTCGACAGTCCGAACACCGTAGGGAAGACCTAGGATAGTTGTGACAATTTTTGTATAAAAAACATATCTCAATATAGAAATATGCCATAATTTTGAACTCTTTACCCCACTGTAGCACAGTTATTACTCTTTTAAAAACAGTCATCAACTTCAAAAAAAGATGCACAGTTTCTGAGAAATTCCACGTAAAGTGAAACTCTTCCCTTTGTCACAACTCTCCTAATACCGAGGTAAGTTGTGACAAGTACCAAGGTAAGTTGTGACAGCCGTGTATTTGATACATAACAATACTTTTATATGAATTATAAACAAAATACGCATTGTTTTGCAGAAAAATACTTTAATTGTCAATTTTGGGATAATTTGTAGGAACTAAAAAATTATATTTAACATTAAGATAACAACCATTATTTTTTTATAAATAATTTTAGTATTATTACGAGATCAATGGTTTTAAAATCAGTCAAAAATCTTAATTTAATCTGATAAACAATTATGAAACAGTAGTAATTCAGACACAGACGTACTGCAGTTCGCCTCCTGTGCAATCTTCATAAGACCAACTTTTGTATTTCAGACACTGAACCCACTTCTCATTTGATCTGCAACTGGCATAGGATTCGAGGCAGCATCCGAAAAAAATAATCATTTTCTGTATCTTCTTCAGGATCTTCTTTCGCAACACCTTCACTTTTCTTGTTGTTCTTCTCCTTGGTTTTTTAGGTTTATTTTTTTCTTACCTCAGAACACGCTTTTACACTTTTTAAGTCTCTACTATTTCCATTTCATCGACGTTCCAAATAACTTCTACATTTAGTATTTTCTTCCTCTTCCGTAAATAGCGTTGGACTAGCATAACTCATAGATGCAGCCATATGAGTTTCTTTATCTTAGAAAGCCTGTTTCTTCTTTATGTATCTTTGCAGAGATATATTGCTGAGATCGTAAGAGGATGTGGCCTTTCGAAGACTTTGACCTCGTAACGTACTTTCTTAAAGGCCAATTCATAAACGACGACACCACCCATTCCTCTACCAGTCTTTTGTTTTTATTTATTAGACATTCTGAAAAAAAAAAATAGCACAACACCAAAAAACCTGTCCAAATAAATTTCTTACAAAAATCACACATTTAATAGGGACTTAAATTGCCGATCACCTTTTATATGAAACTTAAGTTTTAAGAGTTGAATAAAACAAACAAACATAAACATAAAAATTGTTGTTGAATAAAACAAACAAACATAAACATAATAAAAACATTGCAAATAAGCTCACCATGAAATAAAAATAAAATAGGAGAGTTGTGACAGCGTGTCACAGCTCTCCTATATGCCAAAAATCGCGACCTATTCAGAATAATAATTTGTAATTATAAAACAAGATGCAAACACAATAAAAAAGTGCCACGTGTTGAAACTTCAAAAGCCGCACAATCTGGAAAAAAAAACATGGTTATCTGTAAAGTCGGTTTACGGACGATAGTTTAACGTGACACCATCATAACAAAACATTGATGAAATGACTGCATACTTTTATGAATAAAATTGAATCAGCGCAACGGGACAATGAGCGTAACGGGACAATGAGCGTAGCGGGACACTTTTTCGTGCATGCAGCCAGCGTTCATCGATTTATTAGACGTTGTCACATCAAAAATAGCAAATCCAACATTAATGCAATAGATCACGATTTAAATACATTCAAAATATTGATGAAAATCTTACTTTTGTGTTTTTTTGCCATGTAGATGCTTTACTCATACAACCACCTGCCGTGTACCTTTAGTGCATAATATGTCAAGTAGCGCGTCACTAAAAAAACAAATGTGCGCTTTTGCCAGCACGTTAACGGTCATAGGTTCAGAGAAAACGTCCACGTCACAACTCTCCTCTGTCACAACTCTTCCAGGTCTCCCCTACTGAGACCTTTCCAATCGGATTGCCCAACTGAAAATGACGTCACGGCGGATAATCCCGCCAGGCGGCCATCTCTCTAAACGAGACTAAGGTGTTCCCCGCCCTGCCCCGCTAGAAAGGAAACTGAGCCCGAGCCTATTTCAATTCCTGAGAATTCTTCTATTGTAGGTTATGATAGTAGCAGAAGTGATATGTTCTCACCTCCACCTGAATGCCAAAAATCATTGTAAAGTATTGATAAATCTTTTGGTATCGCGGCCACCGGCAGTAGCGTATCTCAAGCTAGTGTGGATAGATGCATGGCAACGTAATTCCACTACATGCAGTAGAATTTATCTATTTCTCTCTGCCTAAAAGCAATATAAGTTTTAAATGGTTAATTGTTAACTTTAAGTTGCGTAAAATTTTCGCAAATTTAACGTTTTGACGATTATCGAAGTTCACATTTTAATAAATGAAGTAGCGATTAACGAAATTAATTTTTGGATTAACTGTGCCCACCTATGGCAGTGGGTGCCACCAAATGTAGTCACAGTTGGCCATTCTCTTGATAGCTAACACGAGGCGAGTACTACTTGTAAACTTTTGACTCCTAATTGAGTTTAATCTGAAATATTATACTCTATTTAGCGTGTAAGAGTATTAATATCAAATTATCCAAGAACAGTGCCACCGTGTTTTTATTTTGAAATCTCCGCCATCAATATACCCACAATGGAGGATGAGAGCCTGATACTCTATCATATAACTAAATAAAAAGTTTAAATATCTTATTTTAAACGTTTATAAATAGATAGGTCGCTTATAGAAAACGTTCAAATTGCCGACATTAATTAAACAAGCAAAAAAGTTATAAGTAATAATATTGATAATATTATAATTAAAATAGCGTTGCTGTCGGTGTATTATTCAATTTGATTTTCTGTACAATCAACAGTATTGGAAAATGATATGTCCTGTGGCACTGCCAGGCAGCAGTCTGCTGCGTAAGTTAATAATACATAATTTTATATAAACCCTTGACAGCAATAAAACATTCAAAATATATTTTCTTTCAATGTTAAGATTCGATTTCATGTCTTTAATGATGCAATCTAGTGAGACCGATTCATTATGCTTTTCTAGTAAAAAAGTATGTGTATGTGTGTGAGCGTGTATGCGTGCGCGTGTGCGTGTGTTTGTGTGTATGTGTATGTGTGTGTGTCTGGCTGTGTGCCCTATCTATCTTATCTATCCCCCTTATACTAAGTTTGTAACGATACTAATAATAGAAAAAAGGTATTTAATGCATTGAAAGTTTTATTGTAACGCATTATCTATTTGATGGCCCAAAAATAGTCTCCTTTTTTTGGGGGTGGGCTACGGTCAGCGCATACCTCGCTCGGCTCCGTCCAGGGCGACAGAGGGGCGTAAGCACACACACCCGTAATCCACCTGTATAGCACGTCGCCTTCGTCGTTGGGCCGACCAACGGTGCAGAGTGCCTTGACTTTAGTGGTCGACCCGACGGAATACCCCTCTTCCGTCGACGTCTTCTGCCGGGATGCCCGATCGGTGACGCATCGACCGTCGTGAGGCTAACCTCTCCGCGGGTGCCGGACTAAATAACCGGTCCAGTCACCCACTAAAAAAAAAAGATTCCGAAAAAATAGTCTCGTAATTTTTCCCAAACACGTCAAAAAAGTATAACTTTGTTTAACTAATAATACAAGCACAAAATAGCCAACCGCTTCGCCGACTTTTTTCAAGCTCTAGGAACTATTGAGAGATGAAGACAACAAATAGACAACAAACTACTATCGAGTAAAATGTGTTAATTGTTTTTCTGAAGATTCTATTAAAGAAAATTTCAATAACAAATTCAAACTTTGGAAACGTGCCTGCTTAGTTGTCCTCTTATTACATCCACAATATTATGTATTTGCTGCATTTATAACTCTCTAATTCCATACCACTATGTCTAAAACACTTGGTGTTGGAAAATTTAATACAATGAACCGAATTCTGTTTAAGTTAGCGTTTGGAACAGTTTCAAATATGTATCTTTAACTTAAATGCTATTTTGTAAGCAACAGCAATAATCATTTGGTTACATAGTGAAGTATCAGTGTTTATTTATTTTTAAGTGTTATTGATATAAACTGGAATCACTTTTCGCAGTTTGTATTATTTTTTTACCTGCGTCTAATCGATTAACTAATCAATTTTTATATAGCTTTTATCATATTTAAGCAATAATAAGAGATAACAGAATTACCACAGCTACTGAGAGCGACCAGAAAGCCGGTATTGAAAGCTGTTTAATTCTGACACTCTCCAGAGCGACGTACTTAAGTCGTAGACCAGGAGTATGGTGGTGTAATTTTTCAATAAGGGTGATCAGCGAAGGTGAGCAGCTCTTAAAAAATTATAGACCCATATCACTCTTGAGCAACGTGTGCAATTTGTTTGCAGGAACTTATAACGAACCGATTCGCGTGTAAGCACGACTTCCAGGCGCCTGAACAATCTGGATGCCGAAAAGGTTATATTACCATAGACCACATCCTCACGCTACTCCAGATTATACAGAAGACCCAGGCGTATAATCAGCCCCTGTGTCTAGCATTTGTGTATTATTAGAAAGCCCTCGATCCTATTGAAACATGTGTTGTGCTGCAGTCCTTTCAGCGGTGCTAAATCGACTATTGATACATCAAAGTGGAGTGTTTGTACAGAAACGCAGAAAAAACACTACGCACTATAAAACATTGTTTCCAATATAATCTATATAATCTATGTCTAAATCTTTTACCTCATAAAAAGACTTAAAGTCTCTCAACGTGCTGTAGAGCGAGCTGTACTAGGTATTTTTCTACGTGATAAAATCTAGAATACGGAAATCCGTAGAAAGACGGTTGTAACCGACATAGAAGAATTAGCATGTTGAAATGTTGATGGCTAGGCCACATTGCTTGTTGGGGAAAAGACGACCATGAATGAGACGATATAGCGTAGGTCAATCTCCCACCAGTGGACTAACATAATCTTGGAAGTCGCAGGGCATCGTTAGATGCATTTGGCACATGATTATTTAGAGTGGGTATCTCGTGGGGAAGCCTATGTCCAGCAGTGAATAGTGATAGAAAGATAGATGGATGGAATAAATCTATCTATACTAATATTATAAAGAGGTAACGTTTGTGAGTTTGTGATGTTGTAAGGGGCAATCTCTGGATCTACTGAACCAATTTTTAAAATTATTTCACCAATAGAAAGCTACGTTATTGTGGAGTGTCATAGGCTATAAATATTTGCCAAAAGTAATTACGCATCTTTACTCAAACTTGAATAATGTAAACCAAGCTGTAAAAGAAATTTCTTTCATCGCGTGTGCTACGAAAACTATTGAGGATAGAACAAAACAATGTAAAATCTGTAAAAATGTCCGCGATAGCATATGCCTATCTCCTACGGATAACTCACAATAGCTGCTTTTACTGTTAAAGTTATGGATTAAACTATTAATTTTTGTGAAGCTTCTTTCGCGCATTTGGTATTAATCTATATCTTTATAAATATGTTTGTTAGAACAGAAATTTAATGTAGAATATTTGTGCCCTTTACTCTGTAACTGTATACAGTTCAAACAAATATCTTCTAAGATATTAGTAAAATATAAACGTGAGGTGCGCGCCGCCCCGGCCGTTGCGAGGCGATATAGCCAGTATCTATCCGATTGCATCGTGTCCAGCGCTGTGGGGGAAGGAGCGTGGTCTATTACGTCTACGAAGTAGGTAGCCACGCAGCATAGTCGAGCGGTCGGCTCCTTACGCAACGGACGTTGAAACAATAAAAAACCAAAATAACAAAAACAAATCTTCATCATCATAATTTTTATTTATCCCAAACTTTTAACCTGAAGTATTACGCGGGACGCTTCCGTGTGGTGACGGATTAAGAATACAATTCACCACTTCCTATCTTGTCCGTGGATGTCGTAAAAGACGACTTAGGGATATAATATGCACATAAGATCTGTGCAAGAGAAGGAAAAAATACCTTATGAAATCGAAATAAAACCTTATGCCAACATGTCTTACCAGCGCGGTATAGTAGGTTAAATTCCCTCCCATTGTGGAGGAGGCCCAAGCCCAACAGTGGGACGTATGTGGGTTGCGATGATGATGATGATTACGCGGGACAAACGGGCCGGGACAAAAATATTTCTAACGTGGAACGGAGTCCGCGTGCACTGCTAATACATTATCTATATCTACTTATACTAATAAATAAAATTGGAGTGTCTGTTTGTAATGTCAAAATAATAGGCGTTTTTCACGCTCACACGGTTATTTGCACGACACCTATGCCTAAAATACAGATTAAAAAATTGTCGTCTGTGTGTCTGTCTGTTTGTTCCGGGTAATCTTCAAAACGGCTGGACCGATTTCAAAAATTCTTTCACCAATGGAAAGATATAATATCAGGGTGTAAAATAGGCTATACTTTATCCCGGTATTCCCACGGGAACGGGAACTACGCTGGTAAAACGACTAAAACCGAAGCGAAGCGAGGGCGGGTTACTAGTATCTTATAAAATTGTAGGATGTTTCTGAGAGTACCTTATTGTCACGTACGTAATATAGTTTACTTTTCAGGTGTAGGGGTGAGACACAGGTGCGCTTCATGCTGTCCTAGTTGAGGTCTTAGGTGAGCTGGGGATGAATTTGCCATTCGTAGGAAAATCAATCGCGAAATAATGCTTACGGCTCCAAGTTTCTTTTGCAATAGCCGTATGAAGATAAGAGGCGCTAACACATTAGGTTTTTTTATCCCATTGCAGTAACATAAATACTGATATTGGATAAAGGTTAACGTTGAAAATTATAAATCAATAAAACCTCGCGGTTAAATTTTGATGTTGTGAAAACTAGCAATGCAGTTCTCGATTATACCTATCCTTTAGCTTTACAAAAGTTTAGCCATTTAAAACCTAAAATAAAACGAAACAACAGACCGAAATTGCAATAATATATTTTTTGTTGTTTTTTATTTTATTTTATTGCAAACAGTGGCAAACAAGCAAACAGTACACCTGATGGTAAGTCGTGCTGCTGCTCAAGAACCTTTCTAAGGCCGCTGCCTACCGCGAAGAAAGTGAAGGGACTGTGAATGCATGCAACGAGATTCGGTGATTCACTAAAACCCACGCAAACACCCTCAGAAAGTTGGGCTTCCGGCTCGCTTGCTCACCGAACGAAGCGCAGTAACAAATTACTACTACTCGGACGTCGATTTTCTGCGAGAGTATGGTACTACCCCGGACGGACCTACACAGACACTATCAACAGTGTAATCCTATCACTGTGTGAAAATATTTTATTAAATGAATTTCATTTTGAATTATAAATTCATTCATAGTGAATATAGACGAAAGCACAATCTTGCTACTTTGGGTAAAGCAATATTATGTTAATCAGTTTACAAGTAACATTTGGACCAGAATATTATTCCGGTCTGGCTGACATCTTTGTCAAACATTATTGCAATAATAAAGTTTGTTTGAGGAGACACATGATTCACTTTAGTTCAATTTCTATAGATGTGAAATTTTCAGGTAAGTATTGTTTCGAATTGAATTTATTGATGAACATTTTTACTATTGTGCGAAATGAATATATCTTTAATTATTTTGAATTACATAACTTATTGATTGAATGTTATATATTTTTTCTTCATTAATCACTTGATAAGCTAATTTTCCACCAAACTAAATTATGAGCTGAAAAACATATGTTAGTTAATTGTGGTAATTTTTTTTAACCCCCGACGAAAAAGAGGGGTGTTATAAATTTGACCTCGATGCCTGTCTATCTGCGTGTATGTGTCTGTCTGTGGTATCGTAGCTTTCAAAGGAATAGACCGATTTCGATGTGGGTTTTTTCATTTGAAAGCCAGTTTCCTGGCGGTGGTTCTTAGCTATGTTTGGTTAATATCGGTCCAGTAGCGTAAGAGTATCAGCTCCAAAATGATGTAATGGAGTTTGATTTTACGATTAAATGCTTCACGCGTGCCAGTATAGTCGTCAAATGACAATTAATTGATAACTTCGACTTGATGATGCAACCAGAATGGTCTCCGGAGGACCCAACTCTTCGAAAATTCACAGCAGACTTCATATTTTTGAGTTTAATAGATTAGTTTCTATAACTTGGCTTGCAGGTTGTGCTCTTGCAATACGGTCACATTGACCTGGTACTACAACTTCGATAGTCTCCAGAGCACCCAACTCTTTTTTGCTACAACTTTGTGAACTGCTAATTGCTAAAATTGAAAGTTGCTAGTCGTTTTTACGACACTCACGAACAATGTAGAGGCTGGTAGTATTCGTAGCCGCTAGCACACAACATTTCTATACCATCAAAGTGTATATTAAAAATTATTGAAAAGTTAACCAAACAAAGATTGATATTACTATAATAATAAAAACAACTATAAAATTGATAATTGTTTTTATGAAAATACTTTAGACCAAGATGTACTGCTAAGTTTTAAATTGATTTTTTTTATGTCTTTCAAAACTGCAACTAGAGGAAAACAAACAGTAGTAAAGTTTGTATGCTAAAGCATAATGAATATTTGATGATATTAAATTCACGTCACAGCTAATGTACGACTAATACGAATGAACATCCGGTACAAGAGTTTGAAAAT
Organism: Lymantria dispar; assembly: GCA_032191425.1. NCBI lineage: Eukaryota > Metazoa > Arthropoda > Insecta > Lepidoptera > Erebidae > Lymantria > Lymantria dispar. Next base: position 18,670,015 of record CM063452.1, on the reverse strand, counting down.
TAAATTCATTAAAACTAATATGCATTGGCGGGATAACTCACTTCTTACAAGCTGAAAAGTTCCTCCGTTAATTATAATTCTGCCTGGAGCTCTTGAAGTCCGAACAAAGGCGGAAAGAATACGCTGTATGCTGGTCACGATCATCTACGTAGTTTTATCAATCTAAAGATTTCATTGCACTACTATTCGGTTAGACTTTGTTATTTTATCTGATTTTTAATTAAGGTCTTTGAATTTTTACAGGTCGTTTACCGTTAAATTAAATTTTCTTGATATTATGATTTTAAAGCAATTAAGAAAATATAAAACATTAGATATGTTTTTGTTCTTTATTGTTTTGTAGTTGTTACATTACATTAAAAACAACATGAAGAATTCAAGTAAGGTTTTCGGTAACAGCGAATGCATCCGTTTAGTCAGACGCGTTGGTATGGAGTTTTATTTTAAGTTTTTCTATTTTTGCATATACATATGTTATCTGCGTATTTTAATATCTTAGTCGTCTTTTACAACAGCCACAATAGGAGGGATGGTGGTGAATTTTATTCTTAGTCTGTCACTACGTTCGTGAATATCACGGAATGAAAGAACACATAATATTAAATATTAATACTTATGTATTTTGAACGGCTTTAGATCATTCACGGTACAATTTATAAATACCAACGTAATGAAAAGGTCCTCTAGATTTCATAATTTAGTGTTTTGAGTTTAACATGAAAATAACCGAAAACCCAAGTTTTTGACCAGTGTGTGTTATCAGTAATGACTTAAGGCCCGCAAACGTGGTCCCTAATGGTCTAAGATCCCGCTATAGAACGACCTTCACCGAGATGTTTATTTGATGAAACGTATTTTAAATTTAATTTAATATGTCAATAAATAAGATATCGAGATAATATAAGATAATATAAGAGATCAATAATAAGATAAAATTTGCAAGATTAGTATTATATATGTATTACTATAACCTTCTTTTTTTACTAAAGATGTATATATACTTTAGTGTCACATAAAAAACATACACACATAAATAATTAATTGATCAAAAAAAAATTAAATATCTATTCCTGTATTTTAATAATAAACTACTCCAAAATAATGCGCAGCATATACGAGTCTATCGATATCCTTTTCATTTTCAAGAACAAATAGCATGCGCACTCTCTTTAAATGGACGGACTTCAAACAGCAGCTATGCTATGTCCTCTTCTATCGCATGGGATGGTTGGTTGGGACCTGTGTCGCACACATTCACTCGCAGCAATATTTTACTTTTTAAAATTCGGCAACCGGAATTCGGGACTGATTTTTCGCAGGCAACCCTATACCACCGTGTTCATAATGAAATAATCTTTAATTTCATTTAATTTTAATTCAATAATCAGACCAGTGCAAAATGCTATCGATTTATTTGTTTATAGCTAGCTACAGAGAGTTGTGACCGGAAAAGAATAGGCAACCTAACGTTTTCATATTCATACTTTCGATTGGTATAGAATTTGTCTAATAATCAAACCGGTGCAAAAAAAAATTTTTAATTATTTATTAATCATACCCTGGACTAAAATTTGTTAGGCAACCCATATGCAATATATTTATTGACATATTAAATTAAATTTAAAATACGTTTCATGAAATAAACATCTCGGCGAAGGTCGTTTTATAACCAAGCTCGGGCTATGTTAGGGGTTTCTCTTGGAGATAGAATTTGAAATACGGAAGTGCGCAGCGACATAGCATGAAGAATTAGAGGTGGCAATGGGCAGGCCCCATTGCTCGCAAAACTGACAACCGCTGGGAAAGAAAGGTTCTCGAGTGGCGACCACATATCGGACGACGCAGTGTGGTACGCCCCCCATATCTGGGCCGACGGAGTAGTAAAAGTTGCTGAGTGTCGTTGAATGCAGGTGGCACAGGACTACATTCCCTGGCGTAACATGAGGGAGGTCTATATCCAGCAGTGGACGGCGATAGGCTGCAATAGTGATGAATGATGAAATTTAACATAATATTGTATGATATAAATGTTTTGATTGGATGAAAATTGTGTAAGATATATTTTATGAACTATTTGAAGGAGCATTTATTAGAATTCGATTATTTTAATTCTATTACTTCCATTTCAAAGGAAAGTATACATCACTAATGAAAAGGTGAGGCAAAGAATTGTTATAAAGTGTTACTTCAGCATATCTGAGATATCCTACTGTTGATTTGACTGTATAATTTGTGAAAGCGCTATGGCGCATAAAATGCAATTCTGGTTGCATTTTCTTGGTAAAATTGGCGTTATTTGCAAGTCTGATTCGTTTCCGACTCTTCATGATTACTTTGGGTGGCAAACAAAACGTTTCTTTCAACTAGATTCTGTTGAAAAAAAGAGGAGTTGTTATTAGTATAAATAGTTACCTAAATAATTCATTGGCATGAACAGGTGACTCGTAATCACTGGTGGGTGATTATAAAACAACGAATAGGGATACAAGCAGATAACTCCACTGCAAGAGAAGTAAAATTCGAGCTGAAGCCCTATAGCAACCTGTCTGACTGGCGTGGTAGAGTTCCCCTCTCGCTGTGGAATAGGTTCGAGCCCAGTAGTAAAACATATATGAGCTGAGATGATGATTTAGAGATGATGATGATATGAAGTACGCTGTATTTAAAGAAAAATGCGGGTCTTTTAATAAAATTAAAACTTTACCTGGTTGGACGAGTTATATTCTTTTATTTCGAGTTTACGTTCTCTTGCATAGATTTTATAAGTATATTACATCCCTTATTCGTCTTTTACGGCACCCACAGGCAGAATAGGGATTGGAGAACTATATTTTTACCTACTTTCCATCAGCACAAGGAAAATATTTATAGATGAAGAATTTAATGTTGTTAAAACATGACAAGATTTTAATTTGGAGTGCTATTCCACGCTTACATTGGATTTTATTTCAAGTTATTTTTTTTACAGTAATGTATATAATATATCTGTTTACATCTTTTATCCCCTTTACTGTCGCGGACGAAGACGAGGTAATTGGATACTTAATCCGGGAAACAGAGGATGAACTCATCAAGGTCTTCATCAATTTTTACATCGTTTATTCAACATGGGTTTCTTTCTTCTTATATCATTTATTGATATTTAAAAGCGCTGTCTAAAAGATAAATAAAAGTGTAGAATTTCGATACTATCAAAAAAAGACAGCTCCTTATGAGAATTTTTCTCACAATGATGATGGTATTTGATTTAAAATTTAATTTGTACTTGAATAACAAACGTAACAATCGTTGATGCCGTTTATTTCATTATTGCGACTCATAATGAGAATGTTCAATAAGGAAGAATGGGAACAACAAATATTTATCTGCAATAATTACACTTTCCATTTATTTGTCGAGTTTAAACAGACAATGTAATCATTCCATTGATTGTTTGAGAGAAATTGACTATAATTTCGTTTCCATTAGGTCCAACTACTTTAGTTGGTTCGATTATCCCATTTAATTGATGGTTTTATAAAGGTTATTTTAAAGGTTATATTTATATAATAATTAATATATTGATTTTTTATTCATATGTATTTAAATTGAAAAGATAGGGGCTGTGGGGATGCCGGTCGTCCACTCAATAGGCGGAGAGGGTAGCAGCTTATGAAGCCAAGCACTTCCCTTCCCGCAAACGGTCTAACCGTTTGAGAAAACTGTAACAGAAAATTGGCTGTACAAGTAGCTTAAACTTACTAGACTTAGACTATTAACAAGCGCACAGAGCTCGCTACCTATAGTATTCATAAACATTGGTGTTTGTTTACTTAAAATGTAAGCAGTTCTATACGAAATCTTCTGAAACTCCAAAGTAGAGTTAAATGAACAAGAGTGTTACAAGCTTTTTTCGTCTTAATTATTATTGCTAACGCTTTGCCCAGAGATTTTTTATTTTGTGTTGTTTGCATTAGTGCAGTGATAGCTAGTAGCAGTATATAGTTATGATTACTGAAAGAGCTGAAATTTTTGGTATTGCTGTTGATAACAATCGAGCAAACAGTACACCTGTTAGTAAGTGATGGTGCCGCACATGGATCTTTGCTAGGCCACTGCCTACCGTGAAGAACGTGAAAGGAGTGTGAATGCGTGCAGTGGGGTTCAGTAATATTAAAGGTATCAACAAAACCCACCACATGCAAACATCCACAGAAATTTTTCACCGAACGTAGCACAGTAACAAATTGCTATTACTCTGAGGTTGATTTTCTGTGGGAGTGTGGTACTTTCTAACAGAAAACTGTCGACATATATAATTGTCTTATCACATATATAATTGATTGCGGCAGCTGCAAGGAGCGAGTCCCTCCCTTCCCTCTATAGTGGTTAAGAGGAATAATGACTGCTCTAGCAGTCGCTGCCGAGCATCTTGGATATGATGGTCGGCAACAATAGTTCCGTTGTTACATACACTTATTAAGAGATAAAAGAGAAGTTGTCAAATATAAATTTAAAAATCTACTCTATGGTATAGCGAGATTAGATACACCGATACTGATCGTCAGTGTGCGATAGAAGATTTCATCGCCGAGATGAACCTGTCCATTCACAATACAACTGATGCACCACCAACATTTTGCAGCTCTTTGGGTGAATAATTCCCTTCTATTGACGTCATGCTATCAAGCGCAGACGTCCGCTTGTATAGGTGGCGCGTCCTCCCAGACGCGCCGTATAATGATCACCGCCTAATTGTGTACGAATTTTTACCGAGACTGATACAGAATCCTACTAGTCAGAGTTAAAACTTTAGATATAAAAGTAAGGGAGCAAACTGGGAATTTTATAGGTCGTTAATTTGCTCGTGTACCAGGGATTTTTCTCGCAAAGAATTAAACGCGGAAGGGTACTAAAATAATGCCACACTCTCTGATATACTGTGCTGACATAATTCTGGGCCGCATATCTCTTCCCAACCAGAAGTTGTGACTGATGGAACAATGAACTGACCGAACTTCGCAAACGCTTTCGGAGAGCGTGTAGAAAATTAAACTAATTTAAAAAGTTTGTTATTATGCAAGTTTCAATTTTAATAACAGCATTCTTTTGTAGCGACAATTAGAAAAATGCAACAGTGTAATATTAAGGCTCAGAGATACTGAAGTATTTATTCCTTCTATCTCAAAGAACGGCGTCTAAACTTTTCTTTCACGTTCTATATCAAAGTTGAGCCTCACGGATTAGTAAAAATTATGTAAGAGACTTGCTAAGATTTTTTGCTCGCTAAAAGTTGTAGTCTTAAGCGCTTAAAAGCGAAACAACTAGGTCGCTTTATCCATCGTAACATTTTATAGCTAATTGGACGATAAACTATAACGTCTTATCCTTGTGTTGACAATATGTCTTAACCCAGTTTCGTGAACGCAGGTTTTGTATAAAACTTCTAAGTGAACATTGAACTCTCACTTGTATAGTAATAGACTACAGGCCCATGGAAAAAATTTACATGTGAAATGAACCAACGTGAATAACGCTTAGAAGTCTGTTACTATACCATAAAATAACTCTGAACGCTATGCCGTCATTTCTGGGCGGTTTTTTTTTTTTTTTTTTTATGGGTGGGCTATGGTAAGCGCACGCGCGGTCCAGTGCGTCCGGGGCGATGAAAGGACGGCGCGCGGGCCCATAACCCACCCGTACCCACGTCACCTCGTTGTTGGGCCGATCACCGGAGCAGATGTGACTTGTCGTCAGTGGTCGGCCCAACGGAATACCCTTTCGGGTAACCTCACCTCTCGACGTCCTGGGACGTCGGTCGCCGTCGCGCGGTCAGCCTCTCTGCGGGTGACGGACAATTCCCCGGTCCGATCACCCGCGGCCTCGGCTAGGGCGGCATTAGGCGCAGATACTCGCGCCTGCGCCGCCCGAGTCGCCGGCGGCGGAACGTGTCGCCGAATAGGAGCTCTACTCGCACACGATCCGCCGCCTCCTTCCGTGAGATTACAGCCTCACAGAAGGCGGCAACCACGTCCCAGTTCCTGACGCTAACGAGCATCTCACTGGTGATGGTCGGCAGCGCCAGGTCGGCACCGATAATTGCGACGAGTTCACGGCGATCCCCCTCCCACGCAGCACACTCCTCGAGCGTGTGCTGCGCCGTGTCCTCGTCGCAACTGCAGTGGTGGCAGGATGGTGTGCTCTCCCTCCTGACAATCTTGTGCAGGTACTTCTCGAAGCAACCGTGCCCCGTCAGCACCTGCACCAGTCGGAAGGAAAGCACCCCGTGCGTCCGCTCCAACCACTCCATCAGCACCGGCCGGAGGGCCGCGACGGTCCTGCCACCGTACCGAGGACTCTCCAGCCGGACTGCCCAACGGGCAATGACTTCTCGGCGGGCGTCGACCCGCTAGGCGGTGATCTCTTTGATGGAGACCATGCCGCCGCGGGCGCGCGTCTCCGACACCCGCCGATAAATGTCGGCGAGCATCTCCGCCTCCAGGTCCCACGGGGGAGTTCCGGCCAGGAGGCACGCTGCCTCCGTCGCCACAGTGCGGTAACCCCGTATGGCCCTGATCGCCATGACCCTCTGTGGTCGCCACATCATTTCTGAGCGGTACGGGATTTTTCTCAGGTACAAGTAAGGAATTACGATTAATTATTAATGTACGGCTTTTTTATAACTTATAGATGATTAAAAATAAATGTCGAAAAATCTAGTGCCGTACTAAAGTGGTAGCCGATAATTGTAGAAGAAATATAGGTCATTTATTAGGCCATTTACTGTACGGCATTTGTGTAATTTTTTTTGTATACATATACAGATACTTTACCCATGAACGCCGTACATATTTTCAGCGCAGGGGTCGAAAGCTAAGGGTCGGTTCTACAACTACCGGCAAATTAAAAATTTGCACTAACTTCCGGCACCACCACTTTAGTATGGCACTTGGTTTTTCGACATTTATTTTTAATCATATAAAAGCCGTACATTAATAATTAGTCGTAATTCCTCACTTGTACCTGAGAAATTCCATTTACTCACGTACTCACCTGTACCGCTCAGAAATGACGGCATTGCGCTCAGAGTTATTTTATGATATAGTAACAGCCTTCTAAGCATTATTCACGTTGGTTCATTTCACAGGTTAATTTTCTCCATGGGCTTGTAGTCTATAACTAGTGCGTCATTGTCTAAGCAACAAACCTCAGAGAAATATATGAAAACAGCTGGGTATTCTACCATAAGGTAATATAAAATCTTTTTTAATATAATGTCTATATGAAAATCTTAAGAGTGTTTTATTGGTACAGAGTATAACTGTACCTAGCAACGTTATTTTATATCTTCATCTCAGCTCATATGTATTCCACGGCTGGGCTCGAACTTTCTCCGTAATAGGAGGGTAATTGACCTTCTATATCACGCTGGATAGATGATATGGTCTAATATCTTATATTGGGGTTTTCTCTTCTTGTATACATGTTATATGCAAATGATACCCTTTTTATATATTTTGATAATATGTACATTCCTTTGCAAAAAAACGGGCACCTTACAGTCATTGGCTTTTCTGTGGAAATTAATATTTTTAGGTTGTCATTAGTTAAGATGACTAGAAATTTCTTATTTAGTTATTGCAAACAGAGAGCCATGTTAAAATTGATTGTTTACGGGTACTATGAAATTAAGAATACGAGTGTTATAATAAAAAAGACATTAAAGAAATAAAAATTAATATTGAGTATGACCTCCCCTTGCAGCGATTACGGCATGTAATCATCTTGGCATGCTTTCCACCAGGCTTTTGATGGTGTCCTATGGTATGTGTTCAGCCGATATCAAATTTTAGGAAGTCCCAAACGTGATCAATAGTGTTAAAGACAGCGCTTTACACAAGCGAATACAAACGACGAATATCTACCACTTTCGTGTAAGCATCTACGTCACCAGAACGGAGGGTTCGAGCATTATCGTTGACGTACGACTCACCTTTGATCGCTGTGAGACCTAACATGGGCTTCACCTCTCTTCCAGCAGCGCTATAATTTTACCAGCTCTTACTTCTTTTTCTGTCATTATAATATACACAAAGTTTTATGTCATAATAAGTTGGGATCATATAACAAACATAAATTATTCTACTAAACATAACGTAAAGTTAGGTTTAATTGCCTGATAATATTTTAACCGCAATCTCGCCAAAAGTAAGTATGTAAAAAGTTACAAACTGAAAAAAGGATTATTATTTTTAAAAGCGCAACTTTCAAATTTAGAATCGACTTTTTTATACTCATACTCACACATATTAAGGCCCAGTAAGATAGCTCGGCTATTAAAACCTCTTTAAAACTAAATTATTACCAATAATGTAGAAAAATCAAAACCGCTCGTTTTTTTTTGGAAAAGAGTGTATACACACGACTTTTAGATTGGTTGATCCACCCATCAGCCTATTGACGTCCATTATTGGACATAGAACTTCCTTTAGGATGGGGCATAATACCATTATCACTATTTTAGTCATGCGGGTGTGCGAGTGTTTCCTTGAAGAACAATGCTGCTCACTCTCTTGTTGGTCCCTTAACGAGTTTATACGAATCTTATGAGATAGTGCTTTTTATTTTCCTTTCTTTGTATTTTATGCCGTCACCACACGGGAAATATTTACATATTATAGGAATACACCATAATAAATTACCGTATCGCGAGTCTCGTAACCGAAAGTTGTTACGTTTCGAAGGATAGCTCACGTTCGCCCACTTAGCTTAAAATAAACGAGCGAAATACCAATAGACGTGCCTACGCTGAAAGACGAATAGTTTTACATAATAGTCTACCGCGAGAGTCGAAACGGTAAAGTCGCTGATAAATGCGCGTCTCTGCTAACTACGCTTCATACTATATATGCGCACGGGCTTTACTTTAAATCACCAGATCGAACCTGAGCAAAATACACCCACGCTAATAGCTTTTTTGAATGTGCTTGTACTTAACTAATGGATAAACCCATACTTCTAAAGATTACTATCTTATTTTCATATGAGAGCTAGACGGACATCCTCATAATATATAATAAACACATTTTCTCAATCTATTGATCTTTTCCTGTTAAAATTAAATCTCTCTATTCTTTATACATCACGTACACATATAATCGACACTAGTGTAATATACGGCCCTCTGGGGTGTACTATCGAATCGAATTACAGCTGTTTGCTCTCTCTTATCTAATGAAGTTCTAAATTTTAATGGAAATGCTCTGCTGTTATTGGACTCGAGTAATGGTTTTTGTAGGTAAGTTTTTTTAAGACAACATTCTCTGCTTAGAACTAAAACATTATGTAGAGGAGGACTTTGAAATACAAACATGGAATGCAAATAACACCAAAATTGGTAACAATTATTCACAGATGGTGCAAAGAGTTTGCATGATACTCGGCATGGGAGGCTAGACTACTACGCCATTAGTTAGGTCCATGCCAGTTTACCATTTCGGCACGGTGACTAAAGGATGAAATTTTGGTCTGTTGGTGGTAACACAACCCAAGGGATAGTTGGCGCTCCCTGCCGGGATGTGACCAGCGGTGACCATTCTCATCGGGGCTCCTTGCACCCGTCAGCCGCTTTTCCCAATCAAGACTTCACCACCGCAAATTTCAAATATCACCAAAGGCCACTACATGCGAACGTCCATACCCGAAAATTTAAGAATCCGGCTCTTTCATTCATTAAACCAGTGTAGTAATAAATTGCTGCGGGTTGAGAGCCCTCAGCGCTCACCCAGCAGTCCAGGTAAAGTTATATGTATCGTGTTGTGTGTACTCAAACGTTGATTTTTGCGAGAGTGTGGTTCTACATCGGATGCGCCTGTCAGCTGCACCGCTGTAGACAGAAAGCTGTCAACGCAATGTCCTAACACTAGTCATCACGTAGATGTAATTGCCGAAACATTTATTTAAGATTTTTGAGATTTGTCAATCAAAACATCCTCCATCAAAAACAATCAAGACGGCAAGACCTTAACTCTCCAGTATTATCATCATCATCTCAGCTAATAAATCCTACTATTAGATTTCAACCTCCGTCACAGTGGGAGCGAAATTGGCTTGCTATACCATGCTGGTCAGATAGTTTGAGATAAGGTTTTATTTCAGGTTTTACTTCTCTTTTAATGATGTTATATACTTGTCCTCCCTTAATTGTCTTTTACTGCCATTACCGGGAAAAGAAAGGGGTGATGACTATTATATTTTTATTGGCGAATACACAATTATTTGGCATAGTAACACACTTATGTTGTCCAAACAACCGAGTTTTCCAAAACATATTCGCATTTATTCAATTAAAATCGTTATTATTCTACATTCAGTGCGGTGTGGTGGCGGCTACAAACACTACCAACTCTCGCAGTGTTCATGATTATCAATAAAGACGTCTAAGAGCTTTATATCGACCTGAGCTAATTCCATCTGGCCAACTATTACATATCCAAAAAGATTTGACGTCAGGAAGGCGATCGAATTTTGCAATATGTATGATGGAAGAGGAGTACATCATCATCATCATCATTTCAGCTCATATACGTCCCACTATTGAGCTCGAGCCTCCTTCATAATAGGAGGGAAATTGACCTTACTATACCATGCTGGTCAGACAGGTTGGTATAGGGTATTATTTCGAGTTTTCCTTCTCTTGCTTAGATTTTATATGCATATTATATCCCTCAGTGGTCTTTTACGACATCCACAGGCAAGATAGGGAGTGGTGAATCGTATTCTTACTCCATCACCATACGGAAGTAGAGAGGAGTACATATTGCGTCGAATTCAAGTATTTGAGATAAGAGCAGATGATGACGATTATCCAACAATCAATTAAATCAAATAACACTGTTTCATAACGATTCGAGTTCAAATATGAAATAACGAAGACTTGAATATATTGTTCTTTATTTCATAAACGAACGCTTGCGTGATCATAATGAACCAACATGTTTATTTTGTGTTACGTACAATCCGAACCAAATATTCTTTTTATATTTCTTGTGTTATATACCAAAGAAACGTATTATTACATTGAGTCTCACGGACAATAATATTGGTATCACATGTCTTCAGAAATATGCACAATATATATACGTTTTCTTTATTTATATTTTTACATTCGCAAAAGTAATTCACATAACATCAGAGATTCGATCCTGAGGTTTCTATTTTATGAGCTCCGTCAATGTCGTTCCTGGTTTTGTCTTAGAATATTTGGGTAAAAATCTGTTTTCCTCAAAACGGTCGCCTCGAAGTTAATTTATTTTTAAAATAAAATTTATTTATGAAATTGAATCATTCAACTCTAAAAAATGAAATTTTTATATATCGATGGTGACTTTTTGATGTGAAACATCTATAGGCGAGGGTGATCCCGATTGTCGCGTGGCGTTAACGCCACGCTTCGGGACACCATTTTAATTAACTACAAATAAAAATCCGGATACATATGTGTACATTTTTGTAACGAAACTATAGTGCGATTTAAAATTTGTACAACGCCATCTAGTTCGCTTGAAGTAAATTGTTACCTATAATGAAAATAAATGTTTATTGAATAAAAATCATCATTTTCTTGGGAAAATAATCGTAATATTATTTTTATTAATGTGCTATTTTAGTTCCTGTCGTAATCTGTTCTTTTATGCATATATACTTCTATAAAATAATGTATAATTCTCTAACTTTCCAACATAAGTATACCATACCTACTTACAGTACTTTCATGTACGAAAACTGGACAATCGCTTTTATAGGTGTTATATTAGTTTCAGATGTATATTTATTTGTTTGTGTTACAGACTCCTAGGAATTACATCTTGACCCACTTTCAACAGTCAGATTTCATTTAAAATTTGTTAATTTAACAAGGACCAATGACGATAAAATAATTTAAATAGCTTGTCTCATTATCATCATCATCATTACAGGATTAGAGATTTCTTTATAAAATATATTTTGTAGCTGAGATTTAGTCTTAGCTCGATAGATGTCGTTATTTGTGTTTGCTAGATCATACTTTCCGATAACCGATCCTTTTGATTTGAACTACGTAGAAGTGTATGAGGGAGACGTAGCGCCGCTATGTTAGGTCGTAAGCGACTGAGCGGTGTGAACTAATATCATTTTTTGTAATATTTTAAATAATAGTAGAAATCGTATCTATTATTTTATTCAATACTTTACATATTAGTTCCTGTCGTAATCTATTTTCTACAAGTATATATGAATAAATCATATATACTTGTAGAAAATAATTTCGAAGTTTCACATCTGCCAGGCGTCCTGAGCGACGGCTTACTTTTTTTTTTGTATATGAGAAGAACTCTATAGCGTTTGCGCCCTTGATAACATATACAAGAAATTGTAAGACGAACGCTTCAGTAGCAAAGAGTTTTTTTAAAAAGACAATAGACGACAATAACTCGCAATTAAAGAATAAATGCTTTTTTTTCTATTCCAAAGAATAAATCTGTTTCATAAATTTGCAAAAAATGGAAACAAATTTCACCTAGATTCAGAATAATCAATAGTGGATAGCACAAGGTTCTCATTGCGTATCGAACCCACGATGCTCGACACGTAAGGTGGCCTCTCAAAAACCCTCTGACGCCTGTGTGTCCTTATAATATTAAGATTAATTGACGTCTGTTCTGTTAATACTTATTATTTATCATATCCTACAATCATTTTTGTTCCCGTTGTGTTATTCTAAAGTTAAAAAATATGTGCAATTTGAAAACATTTCCAACTTCATGTCTGCCTTATCAATGTGGAAATTTCAATAACTAAAAATAAAATGACTTATTCAGAGGCGAAACAAGTGTCGAATCAATATTCGAAGTTCTACGGCAAATTGTAAGTTGAATTACTGGAGACTGCTTATTATATAGTAGTAAGAAAACTTTTTTATATTGTATTACCAAGTCATACAGTTCCTCAGAATACTTTCCGTGAAAGAGCCATTAGAGTACACAGAGTGATCCATACTCCTTCCGTGGCTGCGGGGACTCGAGTCTGTCTGTAATATTGAGATCACCCACGTTTCGAACAGAGATTCAAGTGGGTGTAGCTAGTTTTTACTTGCGTCAACCCAAACATGTGAGCATTACTTCATGTGAGGACGAATTATTGCTGTACCGTCTTGGTGTGAAATTCCGCCTGGCTCTGTTCATGTCGTCCAGATTTCTGATTTGTTCTTTGCTTGATAAGATTACGTCAAGGATCCCAATCCTGAACTTGGAGAATTACTGGTTGGATCTGAGGCACCATGATAAACGGGATTTTCTTTGCAGTGTACGTACAAACATGTCTTTTGGGATTGTACCGAACTAACTCCTTTCAGCCAGTTTCGAGGTCCGCCCCAGAGAACGCTTGAAACAAATAGAGTCATCTTTCCTGTGGTATACTCCGAGTGACATTCTGATGCTCGATGTATTGCTCGTCACCCTTGTTGTCATTCACACAGCAACGCATATTCTCTATGAAGAGCATGTTGTTGATATGCAGGATAAACAACGTCTACAAAAGCATCTATGCCTATAGTACACCAGAATTAATTGCCCTGGTATCGGATCAGGAGCCATTTGCGATGACTTTTATGCTCGGACCATGCAGAAAGCTGGCAATTCAATCGGATGGCCTAGCTAGCCTATATAGGCTACCTCTCGCGAAGATGAAATCCTATTAATGTTATAGGACTGTGACGGAGTTAACTCTGGAGCACACATCTTCAGAACCACTGCTATCCGCTCCGTTAGACTTATAGATGTCTTAAAGCTGCAACTCCTGTCTGACCGCTCACTACATGATGTGGGTTTAGCTATTGGAATTTTTAAAATTGTGTGTATGTCAAAGATGTTTTGGTCGGTCTATTGTATCTGCCATAATACTAAATCAATAGTTGTAATGTTTACCAGTAAAAAAAACTAAATATAAAATAATTAGTAAATTATCACTCATTGAAGGAAAATTAGATATTACGATCATATTTGGTAGGTTACTTATCATGATTACAAGACTATTATCAAAATTAAAGAAATCACGGTAAACCAACAAAAACAGATGAAGTTGCAATGTGGCAGCAGCAAAAAATAACATTATCCAATAAGAAGCCTCACAAAGGTTTACAGCGAATTTAATATCAACGAAAACGTAAGCTCAGTGTGGGCTGAACAAGAAAAGGGAAATGTTTTTGCTTGAGGTCACAAGCGTAGAAGGACAACTTTTTGTAATATACACTGTTTCTATCATTACTGTTAGAATATAATTTTAAATTGCACATATAATGTAAAGGTCTAAGTAACTACCTCTAGTGGAGACTTTTGACTACGATGCCTCCATAAGTCAAGTTCATTGTGTAATACATCAATTATTGTATTGATTTTGGTATAATTTGAGTTCGACAAATGTATGTTTGTAAAGACCATCACGGTATCAAAATCGATTAAAAGAATAGTAACATAACTAAGTGTTAAGGTTATTTTAAAGAAGATAAACAAAATACAAAATATGTCGTGTACTTTAAAACACACGACAGAAGTGAAAAAAGTCAGTGATATGAAATTCAACAATTTTTCGTTTTATCATCATCATCATCATTCTCACAGCTCATAAACGTCCCACAAGAGGGCTGGAGGCTCTTGCATGTTGGGAGGGAAATTGAGCTACTATACCACGCTGATCAGGCGAGTTGGTATAGGGTTTTATTTCGAGTTTTCCTTCTCTTGCATAGTTATTATATGCACAAGATATCCCTCATTCGCATACAACACCCACTGGCAAGAGAGTGGGTAGTGAATTGTATTCTTCTTTCAAAAAGTGATTATCACATTCAGGATTTAAACTTAAATCTATGGGAAATGCTAAATCAAAAAAGTAAACAACAATGCTATCATTATCACCATCTTCCTGCTTTTTGCCCAATTACTTGGGTTCAACGCAATATGTAATCTTCTATCATTGTATGATGAATTTGAAATGAATTTTGGCCATGATCTTATGACCGGCAAGCTGCCTGACGTTAACTTTCCTTGAGCATTTAATTGTTGACTAGACGGTAACAGACACACTCTTAATCATCTTTTACGATAACCATGAATAAAGGGTTGGTAGTATTGGTAGCCGCTATCAAACAGTGGTTATGTCATTTATGGGTGAATATTCAAATTCAAATTATTTATTATGTATAAACCCCCTGGGAGCACTTACATGTTGTTATTTTTGATGTGAAACATCTATAGGCGAGGGTGATCCCGACTGTCGCGTGGCGATAACGCCACGCTTCGGGACACCATTTTAATTAACTACAAATAAAAATCCGGATACATATGTGTACATTTTTGTAAAGAAACCATAGTGCGATTTAAAATTTCTACAACGCCATCTAGTTCGCTTGAAGTAAATTGTTACCTATAATGAAAATAAATGTTTATTGAATAAAAATCATCATTTTCTTGGAAAAAAATCGTAATATTATTTTTATTAATGTGCTATTTTAGTTCCTGTCGTAATCTGTTCTTTATGCATATATACTTCTATAAAATAATGTATAATTTTCTAACTTTCCAACATAAGTATACCATATCTACTTACAATACTTTCACGTACGAAAACTGGACAATCGCTTTTTATAGGTGTTTTATTAGTTTCAGATGTATATTTATTTGTTTGTGTTACAAACTCCTAGGAATTGGATCTTGACCCACTTTCAACAATCAGATTTCATTTAAAATTTGTTAATTTAACAAGGATCAATGACGATAAAATAATTTAAATAGCTTGTCTCATTATCATCATCATCATTACAGGATTAGAGATTTCTTTATAAAATATATTTTGTAGCTGAGATTTAGTCTTAGCTCGATAGATGTCGTTATTTCTGTTTGCTAGATCATACTTTCTTAACCGATCCTTTTGATTTGAACTACGTAGAAGTGTGTGAGGGAGACGTAGCGACGCTATGTTAGGTCGTAAGCGACTGAGCGGTGAACTAATATCATTTCTTTGTAATATTTTAAATAATAGTAGAAATCGTATTATTTTATTCAATACTTTACATATTAGTTCCTGTCGTAATCTATTTTCTACAAGTATATATGAATAAATCATATTTCTATCATATTGCTGTGTGGTAGCGGCTTCGAATACTACCAACCCTTGCTTTGGTCGTGGGTGTCGTAAAAGACGACTAAGAGCCCTAGATTGACCCGGACCAACTCCATCTGGTACCATTTGGGTCAACGATTACATTCCCAAGGAGGGTTGACGTCAGGCAGGCGGCCGGTCATAAAAGTCATTGCCGAAACTTTTTGCAATATGTCAAAACAGATGACATATTGCGTCGACCCCAAGTAATTGGGATAAGAGCAAGATGATGATGATATATGAATAAATCATATATACTTGTAGCAAATAATTTCAAAGTTTCACATTTGCCAGGCGTCCTGAGCGACGGCTTACTTTTTTTTTTACATTTTCTTAAAATTACCGCCGGATCAGAACACGACCGCACTGAAAAGATCCGGCAAGAAACTCAGCGGGATTGTCTATTTTTTATTAATTTCACTTAAATAGAATTACATCTTACAACATGCTTATTGAAAAATGCTTATAAAAATTCACGTGAAAAACGCTTAGAAGGCTGTTACTATATCATAAAATAACTCTGAGCGCTATGCCATCATTTCTGAACGGTACAGGTGAGTACGTGAGTAAATGGAATTTCTCAGGTACAAGTGAGGAATTACGACTAATTATTAATGTACGGCTTTTTATAGCTTATAGATGATTAAAAATAAATGTCGATAAATTTAGTGCCGTACTAAAGTGGTGGCCGTACACACGGAAGATAAGATTTCCGTGTGGTGATGCTTTTTACTGAATTAAAATTAATTTAATTGCGGTTTTAATTGAATTGTGCATATTGTACAAATTTATTAGCAATCCAACCACAAATGTTTCTACTTATTTGTTTCTTTTTAAAACACACCACATTAAGCAATGAATATTCATGCATGTCATGTAAGACTTCACCAACGCTTAATAAATGGATACAATTTTTCCGTGTGGCGACAGAGTAAGAATGTAGTTCATCACCTATCTATCTATCTATCTTACCCTGGGTGTCGTAAAAGACGACAAAGGTATTTAATATGCATATAGCATCTAAGTAAGAGAATAAAACTTGAAATAAGACCCTATACCAACCTGTCTGAACAGCGTGGTATAGTAGGTCAATTGTAGGCCAATTGAAATGTACAAAGAATCGTGCCTGGAAATCGAAACCTTAACGCTCGGCACTGAAAGTTATTATATAAACCACTTCGATATCTGTGCAGACAACCGAATGCGTGTAAAGTTCCCCCGGATATGTATGGAAAGTCCATTTATTCTTTAATATACATAAGAAATGTTTAACATAAAATAACTTATAGCTTAAAATATAACTCAGAATATTTAACAGTATGAATTAATTGTTAATATCAGCAATGATGTCATTAATGAAACTCTACTAACCATTAAGTGCTCGTCTAGATCTGCTCTGGGTCAGTTTAAATCCCTGTTAGGAGTGTTAGCTCTAATATATATAATTAATTTACAAACTAAAGTTGACAAGTTCTCCGACTCTAGAGGTTAAATATAACTGAAAACTGAGATAACGTTTGTGTTGGTTGCCATCATATATAATTATTTACTATTTTTGTATGTGTCATGATGAATTACGAATATAATATATTTTCTTTTAGTATTGTATTTTTTTATTTATTTTAAAAAAGGTATTACGCCGCACTAAGAAAATAATCCTTGTGTTGCGGGGAACTTTACAAAAATATAATTAACGGGCACAAATTGGATGTAATTAAACTGAGAACAACAATTTGTGGATCGCACAAAGTGTTGTCCTGCGTAGGATATGAGGCCACGACACTGGTACGATAGGAGGCACTGGTATCTTAACTACTACGCTATCTATGTAGTCTAAATAATACTAGGGGCCCACCCACATGGCGGAAGGAAGTACTGTGTACAGCAGGTCATGAGGTCACGCATTGCACCCTCTGTCGTCCGGGACGGTCGCCTTAGCCAGGATGTAACTATATATATATATATATGGATGTAATTATATAGCCTGTCGCATAAAACCAATGTTATAAACAACCAATTAATAAAATAATAAATAAGTAATTGAGCACTTGATCTCATAAGTATCCCGTGGTATCGTGGTATTTCATAAATATCCTGGGGACTGGGCACTCCTGTGAGTTAACTTTTACTAATATTTTGAACAATTGTATAAAATAGGGTTCTAAGAAATTACCGTTAAATAATTTCTTGAACTAATATTATACTGATTTCTATAATTAGTGTAAATATTATAAATTTACCATACTAATACTCGTTTTGACTATTGTTTATTTTTTTTGCGACAGGCTTGTTTGAAGACATCACGCCAGATTCGCCTGGGGCGATGGAAATACAGCGTGCGACCCCATAACCTGCCGTACACATGACTTCTATCGCCATGACCAGCTATATTATGTTTCAGTCAGCTAAGCTGACTACTTTTTTTTAAGTACCACCAGTATGACGAATAACACCAACGATTATTTGATATTGTATTATTCAAGAATTACAATTTATGTTTAAATTGATTTAGATGCTATTTAAAATTTTCTGATAGTTGAAAATCTATCAGATGCAGGAAGGCCAGGCCAAAGGAATGTACTCGAATGAGTAACGTGTCGGACGAGCCACAAAAGTCAATGTATTAGTTTCGGTGACCTGCTTAATAGACGGTTAGCGGAAATTTAGCAGGTTGTGGTACTTTCGCTTCCCTCAGTCCGCATTGGATGGTTTAGATTTGCAAAAAGTTTTACCTAAAACTCGGTTGTCGTTGATAAAACCGGGTGTAAGTTGAATAAACTTATCAGCTACAAATATCTTAAGTTATTTTAATGAGTGGCTGAAAGCCAAGACGCAGACAAATTAACATAGACTAAATTCACTTTGAGAAAATTTCTTAAAATGAAACCTGCTGTTATTATATCTTTGAAAACGAGTCTAGACTTTACTCGGCGTTTAACCGTTAGTGCAAATAACCATGAAAATTTAATAAATGCTTTCACGGTACGAACACAATTCAGCGATGTTAACTGGTTACAATATTTATACTTGTCGCAGAATTTGGCCGTTCCCCTTTTACCTTTTTTTTTTTTTTTTGGGGTGGGCTGCGGTCGGCGCGCCTCCGCACCACTCCGTCCGGGGCGACAGAGGGGCTTAAGCACGCAACTCCCGCAACCCACCCGAACACCACGTCGCCTTCATCGTTGGGCCGACCACT
This sequence comes from Lymantria dispar, assembly GCA_032191425.1. Lineage (NCBI taxonomy): Eukaryota > Metazoa > Arthropoda > Insecta > Lepidoptera > Erebidae > Lymantria > Lymantria dispar. Next base: position 18,650,646 of record CM063452.1, on the reverse strand, counting down.
GGAGCAGGGTTACTTGTCATCAGTGGTCGGCCCGACGGAATACCCTCTACCCGGGGTACCCTCCCATTGACCGACGTCCCCCCCTCGGGGAGGACGTCGGTCTTTCCTCACGCGGTCAGCCTCTCGGCGGGTGACGGACTAATCCCCGGTCACGTCACCCGCCCCCTTTTTACCTTATGCAAATATTATCGTTTTTGCAAATATCTAATTTTTTCATAGTTATTCTATATAGGTTTGGTCATCATTCAACTTTATTTATCAACTGTCTTCGTGTGATATCAGTGTAACAATAAATTTCACCAACTTTTCCCCCAGGAGTCGTAAAAGACGATTAAAGAATGTAAGCAGATGCACCATTACAAGTGAATGATAAAATAATGTATTAAACATAAATAAGGCTTGACAAGAATAAAATTAAACTACTCTGAGAACACCTTTTTTTTTGGCGGACGAGGCGACGCAAGGGCGACGCGCGGCCTCATAACCCACCATATTCACACCCCTTCGTCCTTGTGCCGACCATTGGTTCGAGTTCCTTGTCGTCCGTGTCCAGCTTGGCGGGATGTCCTTTCGAGTACCGTCCTGCCCAATACCCCTCTCAGGGCGTCGCCCTCATGCAGTCAGCCTCTCTATGGGTGACGGCCTATTCCCCGGTCCAAACACCTGCGGCCTCTAGGCACCCTCTAGACATCATACGTACATAGGTACTCGCGCCTGAGCTGCCCAATTCGACGGTGGCGGATCGTGTCGCCGTAAAGGAGTTCCTCCCACGCCTCCGTCTCCCTCCGTGAGACGATCATGTCTTACAAAAGGCGGCGACCGCGATTCAATTCCTGACGATGTCAAGTATCGCCCTAACGATGTTCTCCCTCCCTCCTCACGACTGTGCCGATACTTGGCAAAGCTACCATACCCCGTCAATACGCAGGTGTACGGCACGGTGTATCTTGAGTGAAACAGAGGAGACTGGAACAGAAAATAGAGAAGATCTTTTAACGATTTATGTATGTATTTTAAGCGCCCCGATGACAGGTAAGATGTGCTGAATCTCTCAGAATCATTTTCTTTCCATACACGTACATATTATTAAACATTTTTAACTTCTAAATGAGCAGACAACATTTTAAGTTTATTATTTGCAGCATAATAGAGTTGTAAACATTAAAAATTGTACAGCTTAATTTCTTTAAACTTTTGTGGCTGCTCGAAAAGTCGTTACGGCAAAGTAATTGCTTATGAGTAGAAGCGGATAAGCGAAACGAGTTTTACGTTGCAGGTTTCGTAAAATGCACTCGGGTGCCTGCATTTAATTAATACAACTAGTAGAATTACATGAGAGTACATAGTCTAAGATTAAGTTGGCGATTTGATTACTAATAAAGTATCAAGGGAAAAATTTAATTACAGCTTTCAAATTAAGATTTGTAGACTCAAAGGAAAATCGAATTGCAATTTTTGATTTTTATTTCTCTTTAAAACGGCTTTGCTATTTCAAAATGATTGCTTTTAAGACACATTGACTGAGTCAAGGGAATTGATTAGATTGTTTAGGTCTTAGAAAGACTTACAGCGCTTAATGACTGTCGCATTTTCTTTAAATAAATTAACTTTTCTGCAAGTATGGCAGAAGCAAAAAGAGGCAAAAGCTATAGCAAAAAAGTTTTATCCATAGTCTTTAATTTAAGGATAGAACAAAAGAGACCGATGTACTAAGAATAAAACTACGATTACAGATAGCGGAGCGCGTCAATTTGGATTGTAATGAGCTGTACATCAAGTCCGTCCGCGTCTTTTAAGTAAGTTACTCCTGAATAATTCCTTGCTTTAGCTTTTATACTTCTTTATTTTATACACCATAAATCCTACTGTTGGGTGCCTCTTCAAGGTCAAGGTGATCTATATTGGTTAAAAGAGTTGGTATAGGCTTAATTTTATTTTTTATTTAGAAAAAGAAAGTGGAAAAATATGCAAGAATACAATCCGTAATAAAAAAATAAATCTTCTGTGTGGTGACGGAGTAAGAATATATTTATCAATGTCCTTCTTGTCCGTGGCTGTTGTAAAAGATGACTAAAGGATAAGATATGCAGATAATATACAAGAGAAGGGAAACTCGACACAAAATCCTATGCCAATACGTTTAACCCGCGCGGTATTACCGCCTACTGGTCAATTTCACTTTATGGGGGAGGACTGAGCCCAACCGAAGGACTGTGGACTGAGATGACTATGATGAAAAAAAAAAACTCATAAATTATAAAAAATTATATGTTAAGTAAATATTTATCAAACTTATACAATTTTCATAATTTTGATATCTATACCAATATGATATTTGATACCAATAAATAAAATTAGAGTGTCTCTTTGTAATGTCAAAATAATAAGGCTTTTTCATGCTCACACGATTATTTGCACTATACATATGCCTAAAAATCACTTTATTATTTTTTTTTGTCTGCATGTCTGTCTGTTTGTTCCGGGTAATCTTCAAAAAGGCTGGCCCATTTCAAAAATTCTTCTTCTTCCACCGATGGAAAGCTATAATATCAGGGTACTACTTCCTGATATTATAGCTATCCATTGGTGAAAAAAATTTACTACTTACGTTAGTTACTTACGTTACTACATAGGCTATATTTTATCGCGGTATTCCCACGGGAATGGGAACTATGCAGTTAAGGCGACTGAAACCGAAGCGAAGCGAGGGCGGATTGCTAGTAGATAATAAATATTATCTAATCCTTACTAATATTATAAATCCGAACGTAAGTTTGTTTGTTTCTTTCTTTGTTACGCTTTCGCGGTTAAACCACCGACCCGATTTCAAAAATTTTTCACCAATGGAAAGCTGTAATATCAGGGAGTAACATAGGCTATATTTTATCCCAGTATTCCCACGGGAACGGGCACTGCGCGAGTAAGGCGACTCAAACCGAAGCGAAGCGAGGGCGGGTTGCTTTTGTTTATATAAAGATACCGTAAATAGAAGAAAAAACATCCAACATTTTTGTTTTAAAAATAGCACCTTGACACTGTAGCACTTATTATAATAGGAACAGCCTTTTATACAAAGATGTATAAATATATTTTTTAAATTTCTGCAATAAAAATACTTCACTAAAGTCTTGTACAATTTAGGTAACATATTTAGGTGCTTTCATTAACCTGAATTCAAAAAATTACCTCAGCCAAAATTTCTAGACTGAAGAATGTTTGTTCACATTATTCAGTAGTAGGATACCACGAAGCTTGACCCAATTACGGCCTATTTCAGAGATTTATTTGTGTATGCTGTTTAAGATTCAGAACGCGTTTGACAGTGACCACGCTGCGATTTAGCAAGGTTCGTATTTTATACCTATTGTATTTTCACTAGAATATTTAGCAAAGTCAATATTTCGAACTTTATTTGATTGAATACTGCTTGTTATATTAATAATATTAATATATGATTACCAACCAAGAACAAAATAAATGCATGGTTTAAATTTTCCCGTCGAATTTGGGCTTAAAATTATATAATGAATTGCATTGTTGCTTATCCCTTTATAAAATGAAATGAAAAATGTAGCAGAGCAAACATTGCTGTCCCATGATTGACTTATAACTAAGTTGACTTATTTCTATCATAGCGATAGTAAATTACATACATAGGTATATCAGGTAATTTTATTTTAAACTTCATTTCGGCTTAAGCTATTCTTTATATATTCCGTGTGGTGACGGAATTAGAATACAATTCACCACCCCCTTTTTTGCCCGTAGGTATTGTAAAAGTCGACTAAGGTATGAAATACCTTTCGGGGCCTTCCTCACTATCATGGGGGCCTCGATACGGCAACTGGCACCGCGCCAAGTCTTCGTTCTGGGGGACTACAACGCCAAGTCCACGGCGTGGGGGTCCCCCAGGATGAATGACCGCAGGTGGGCGGTCGAAGAGTGGGCGGCGGCACTGGGCCTCTGTTTGCTGAACAGGGGCTCGGTGCAAACGTGCGTGCGGCAGCAGGGCGGGTCGATAGTGGACTTATCGTTCGCTAGCCCTAATGTCGCAGCACGTGTGAGGAGCTGGTGCGTCCAGGAGGAGGTTGAGACCTTATCCGACCACCGATACATCCGGATAGAGGTCTCCCGGACTCTCCTGCAGCCCAACAGGGGTCACACAGCGGACGGAGCTCCCGCGTTTCCGTGGTGGGCTGTGGGCCGATTGGATCGGGACCTGTTGGCGGAGGCAGCCATCGTTCAGTCGTGGCTGTCCTCACCGCCCCAGGCGGACGGGGTGGATGCTGAGGCTGGCCGCATCCGCTGTGCGTTAACGCAGATCTGCGATGCAGCCATGCCCCGTGTGCGGCGTCTGCCCCCGAAGAGTGCGGTCCCCTGGTGGTCTCGAGAGTGTGCGGACCTTCGGGCCGCGTGCATACGTGCCCGAAGGTCTTACACCCGCAGCCGAGCGCGTCACCGCGACGCTGAGCGGGAGGGCCAGCTGTACGAAGCTTACCGCAGTGCGCGGTCTGCCTTCAGGCTGGCTGTCCGTACCGCTAAGGACGTCAGTCGGCGGGAGATGCTGGACAGTCTCGAGCGTGACCCCTGGGGTCGCCCCTACCTCGCGGCGCTGAATAAGCTCCGCGGGCGGCCCCCCCCCCCTCACCGAGACTCTCCAGCCCAGCCTCCTCACCAGAGTTGTCGAGGACCTCTTTCCACGGCGGGCGGAGCAGACGCCCCCGGTCATGGCTTCTCCGGACAGCGACCGGGAGGCCAACGACGAGAGTGTTCCGCCCATCATGAAGCCGGAGATGGGGGTGGCGGTGGCGCGTATGCGAGCCAAATCCACCGCCCCCGGGCCCGACGGTATACCCAACCGTGTGTTGGCCCTGGTCCTCGAGCACCTGGGACCACGCTTCAGGGGACTATTTGACGCTTGTTTGGCGTCCGGGCAGTTCCCTGGGTGCTGGAAAGAGGGGAGGCTGGTTCTCCTGCCGAAGCCGGGACGGTCTCCAGAGTCGGCCTCGGCCTACATCGTGCTGCTCGATGACACGGGCAAGCTTCTGGAGAGGGTATTGACTGCCCGCATCGAGCGGCACCTCGTCGGGGTTGGACCCGATCTGTCGGACGCCCAGTTTGGTTTTCGGAGAGGGCGTTCGACGATCGCGGCCCTACTGCGCCTGAAGGCCGTGGTAGCAGAGGCCGTCACCGGTGGAGGAGTCCTGTTGGCGGTGTCCCTGGACATCGCCAACGCCTTCAATAGTCTGCCATTCAGCTGCATCAGGGAGGGGCTGAGGTATCACGGGGTGCCCGTGTACCTCAGGCGGCTGGTGGCAGACTACTTGGAGGGGCGCAGCGTCCTCTGCGTTGACCGAGTAGGGGACGTTGTGCGAACGCCCATGACGTGCGGTGTCCCACAGGGGTCGGTTCTGGGTCCGACCCTGTGGAACATCGGCTACGACTGGGCGTTGAGAGGAAGCCTCCCACCCGGGCTGGGCGTAATTTGCTACGCCAATGATACACTCGTCACAGCCCGGGGTGGGACGCTAGAGGAGGCGGCACGCCTGGCAACTCTCGGCACCGAGGAGATTGTCAGGCGAATCGAATCGCTGGGGTTGAGGGTAGCCCTGGAAAAGACGGAGGCCCTTTTGTTCCATGGTCTCCGTACCGCCGGGCCTCCCGCCGGCGCTTCGATCACCGTGAAGTCGGTCACCATCAGCATCCAGGCCCACATGAAGTGCTTGGGCCTGGTACTCGACGGGCATTTCTGGTTCCGGGAGCATCTCCATCGACTTGTTCCCCGGCTTGTCGGCGCGGCGTCCGCCCTTTCGCGGCTGATGCCGAATGTGGGCGGACCCAGCGCTACGTGCCGACAGCTGTACGTGGGGGTGATCCGGTCGATGGCCCTGTACGGCGCACCGGTGTGGGCGGGGTCCCTGACCGTCCGTCTTAGGGCCCTCCTGTGGCGACCACAGAGGGTCATGGCGATCAGGGCCATACGGGGTTACCGCACTGTGGCGACGGAGGCAGCGTGCCTCCTGGCCGGAAATCCCCCGTGGGACCTGGAGGCCGATATGCTCGCTGACATTTATCGGCGGGTGTCGGAGACGCGCGCCCGCGGCGGCATGGTCTCCATCAACGAGATCACCGCCTGGCGAGAAGTCATTGCCCATTGGGGATCACCGCACGCATGCTGCGTCACATTTGGTGTGCAGCGTCGTCCGAGTTGACGTTGGTAATGGGTAAATGCGTATGCGAAGGTACCTTCCCAGCCGTCTGGAAGATTGGTAGGTTACTCGTACTGCCTAAGGGCAATGGCAGGCCTCTATCCGATCCTAAGGCTTACCGCCCTATTACGATGTTACCTGTGCTGGGTAAATTGTTGGAACGCGTAATGATAAAGTGTGCACCGGGGATTACTAGGGGAATCTCGACTTCACAGCATGGTTTTACGCTGGGGAGATCTACGTCTTCGGCTTTGCTGAGCATTACGGGCGCGGTTAACTCTGCAGATATTAAATACCTGCAGGCTATCTTCCTGGACATCTCGGGGGCATTCGATAACGCCTGGTGGCCCATGATCTTGCTGAAAGCGAAGGCCAGGGGATGCCCGGGCAATATCTATCGGATGTTGTCTGGGTTCTTCGCTGGCCGGCGCGTGGGTATGGGTGTGGGCGACCAGGTGGTGTGGAAGACCTCTACTATGGGATGTCCGCAGGGCTCGGTCTTGGGGCCGGCTCTGTGGAACCTGCTCATGGATGACCTGCTTCGGCTACCGCTTCCGGGGGGGACCAGAATGGCAGCATACGCCGACGACCTGACGGTCCTGATTGGGGCAAACTCCAGGGCGGGCATTGAGGCCAACGCGGCGGCCGTTTTACAGGCTGTTGGAGAGTGGGGGGCCCGGAATAGGCTGGACTTCTCCCCGGGTAAGTCAGCGAGTATGACGCTGAGGGAGCGTTTTCAGAGGCCTCCCACAATACGTCTTGGGGGGAGCTCTGTCAGGGACGTCAAGTGGACTACTGTTCTGGGGGTGGTGCTGGACGCGGGTCTGTCTTTCACGCAGCATGCGCACTCGATTGGCGAGCGAGCGGCCAAGTGCTTTGGTAAGGTTGCCCGCATTTCGGCGTCTTCGTGGGGCGTTCGCTACAGGGCCCTTAAGACCCTGTACCACGGGACATATGTGGCGACGATTGCGTATGCTGCGGATGTATGGTTCCATAGAGCCGGTCTCTACGCGGTTAAGAGCGCGTTGTTACGCTCGCAGAGGGCTGCGCTCGTTCTGCTCACCAAGGCATATCGCACGACCAGTACGGCTGCCCTGCCGGTCATCGGTGGGGTACTGCCGGCCGACCTGGAGGTCATCCGTGCTGGGAGAGCAGCGGGGGCGCGCCAGGACTCGACTAGGCAGGAATATCGGGATAGGCGGAGGGCTATATGGACGGATGTTGTTTATCAGTGGCAGGCGCGGTGGGATCGCGAGGACAAGGGGAGGGAGACGTATAGGTTTTTTCCGGACGTGGCGGCTCGCCTCAACGCGACTTGGGTCGAGCCGGACTATGAAACCTCCCAATTACTGGGGGGTCATGGGTGCTTTCGCAGGCGGCTGTACGATTTAGGGCTAGGAGCTCACGCGGAATGTAGCTGCGGCGAAGGGGATGAGGACATGCACCACGTTCTGTGGGCATGTCCCCTCTATGATGAGATTAGGTCGGGGATGCTCTCGGGGATACATCGCGACGGAGAAGGTCCGGTATACTACATGGATCTCGTGGCTTCGGAGGCGAACTACCGGCAGTTACGGGAATTCGCGCACGCCTGGTACAAGGCCCGCCGGCTTGAAGAACAGGTTGGCAGGATAAGCCAAGATGGCAGCCAGAGTAGCGGGTAAATCTGGCTAGCTAGCAGGAATACCGCGGACGACGAAGTTCGTACCGCGTGCTGTCCGCTCTAGTTATACAGGGAGAAGGACACAGGGCAAAGGATGAAGGAAGTTAAATAACTTGTAGAGATTCAAGAAGCATGTGCATACTTACGCAAAGAGCATGGTATGCACATGTATCTCGATGATTCGGCCTGTATGGCCAAGATGTCGAAAAGGCCATGGGTGGTTGGAGGGATTTGCCCATTGGGCAGTCCGGCTGGAGAGTCCTCGGTACGGTGTCAGGACCGTCGAGGCCCTCCGGCCGGTGCTAATGGAGTGGTTGGAGCGGACGCACGGGGTGCTTTCCTTCCGACTGGTGCAGGTGCTGACGGGGCACGGTTGCTTCGGGAAGTACCTGCACAAGATTGTCAGGAGGGAGAGCACACCGTCCTGCCACCACTGCAGTTGCGACGAGGACGCGGCGCAGCACACGCTTGAGGAGTGTGCTGCATGGGAGGGGGATCACCGTGAACTCGCCGCAATTATCGGTGCCGACCTGGCGCTGCCGACCATCGCCAGGGAGATGCTCGTCAGCGTCAGGAACTGGGACGCGGTCGCCGCCTTCTGTGACGCCGTAATCTCACGGAAGGAGGCGGCGGATCGTGTGCGAGTAGAGATCCTATTCGGCGACACGTTCCGCCGCCGGCGACTCGGGCGGCGCAGGCGCGAGTATCTGCGCCTAATGCCGCCCTAGCCGAGGCCGCGGGTGAACGGACCGGTGACCGACGTGTATGAGCTGAAGTAATCAATGCTTTATATTATATTAATAAATGTTGGAGCGCACTTTGTGAATCTGTTATTATGACATCATTACTTAGGTTCAAGTTCTCTACGTAGGTAATTTTTAAATCGTCACTAAGTAATAGTTAATAACATTATCAATACTAAGACGTGAATGTATTGCAATTAACAAAATTTATGACTGATTCTTATTTGTATGCGTCTTCCTGTTCTTGGAAAATATCATCATATCATCATCATCACAGTCCACATGCGTCCCACTCTAGGGCTCGGGCCTCCTCCATAATGGAAGGGAATTTGACCTACTATACCATGCTGGTTGGACATGTTGGTATAGGGTTTCATTTCGAGTTTTCCTTCTTTTGCACAGATGTTATGTGCATATTATATCCCATAGTCCACGACATCCACCGGCAAGGTAGGGAGTGGTGAATTGTATTCTTACTCCGCCGTCGTGTCGTCACCACACGGCAAATATAATAGACACTTATAACTGAGGTCAATACAATTTACGAAGAAACTATACTAATATAACTAACTACAGATTAGCATTTCTAATGAAATATACTTGACACAAGTTTCAAGTAAGTTAAACAGAGCGCAAGAGTAAGTTTCAAAACTATAATAGTCTGCTCCTCTTTAGATAGAAAATTAATAAGTAGTTTAAATTACAGACGTTTCTATGACGCATTTTATGTAATACTAGCAACCCGCCCTCGCTTCGCTTCGGTTTTAGTTGTTTTACCCGCGTAGTTCCCGTTCCCGTGGGAATACGGGGATAAAATATAGCTTAGTTTACGGCCTGATATTATAGCTTTCCATTGGTGAAAGAATTTTTGAAATCGGTCCAGCCATTTTGAAGATTCCCCGGAACGAACAGACAGACAAAAATTTTTTAATCTGTATTTTAGGCATAGGTGTCGTGCAAATAACCGTGTGAGCATGAAAAAAGCCTATTATTTTGACATTACAAACAGACACTCCAATTTTATTTATTGGTATAGATACAATAATAATTATACCACTCAACGAATAGAATAATTGGAATAGAAAACACGACCGTTATATCGAAAAGAGAATTGGCTAATGAATTTAACTTTCTCAATCAGCATTGGTAATATACACAGAGATCGTAATAAATGAAGATTTTTTCATTTCTCTTGTATATTTTATATCGTATAGTTGCGGACTGTAACACAATCTTGACAAGGGCTATAGCAATAGAATGATATCTGATGCTCAGGATTGCAGTATTAACTGCACAGACAGCTTAGATATATATTATATCGTGCCAGTGTCGTGGGTTTGAATCCCACGCAGAACAACACTTTGTGCGATCCACATATACAATTATATCTTTGTAAAGCCCCCACAATACAAGGATTATTGCATTAATCATATTGATTATGTTACAGGACACATTTAGGTTATTATTAATTAATAAACAATATTTTATCACGTTTATGAATAGACTGAGTAATAATGAAAACTAGGAACATGTCGGAAGCAGGTCGTTGGGAAGAGACCGTACTCGAAATTGCATAATCATCAATTTTTTTTTGTTGGGGGTGGGTTGCGGTCGGCGCACTCCTCGCACCGTTCCGTCCGGGGCGACAGAGGGGCGTAAGCACGCATTCCCGCAACCCACCCGCGATGCCCACCCGCGATTCCCCGGTCACGTCAGCCGCGGCCTCGGCTAGGGCGGCATGAGGCGCAGGTATTCGTACCTACGCCGCTTTAGTCGCCGGCGGTGGATCGCCTCATCGAGGCTGCGCTCCTCGCGCAGGCAATTTGCCGCCTCCTTCCGCGAGACTACTGCCTCGCAGAAGGCTGCGACCGCGTCCCAGTTCCTAACGCTGTCGAGCATCGCCCTGGCGATGGTCGGCAGCGTCAGGTCGGCACCGATGATTGCGACGAGTTCACGACGCTGCTCTGCCCAAGCGGCACAGATCTCGAGCGTATGCTGTGCCGTATCCTCGTCGCAATCGCAGTGGTGGCAGGACGGTGTACTCTCCCTCCTAACGACCTGTGCAGGTATTTGGCAAAATATCCATGCCCCGTCAACACCTGCACCAGTCGGAAGGAGAGCACCCCGTGCCGCCGTTTCAACCACTGCATCAGCATCGGCCTGAAGGCCTCCAGATCCGCACCCCGAACCGAGGCCTCTCCAACCGGATTGCCCAACGGGCAATGACGTCTCGGCGGACGTCAACGCACCAGGCGGTGAGCTCCCTCAGATAGATCACACCGCCCTCCGCTCGCACCCCCGACACCTGTCGATACAAACCAGCGAGCATTTCCGCCTCCAGGTCTCACGGGGGAGTCCCAGCCAAGAGGCACGCTGCCTCCGTCGCCACCGTGCGGTATCTGACCTTCTGTGGACGCCACAGAAGGGCCCTAAGTCGGGCGGTCATGGATCCCGCCCACACCGGTGCGCCGTAGAGGGCCATCGACCGGATGACCCCCCGTACAGCTGTCAACATGCCGCGCTCGGTCCGCCCACATTCGGCATCAGCCATTGTAGGGCGAACGCCACGCCGACAAGCCTGCGGAAATGCTCCCGAAACCACCATCGAGCACCAAGCCCAAGTACTTCATATGGGCCTGGATGCTGATCCCAACCGAATTGACGGTGATCGAGACCCCGATGGGAGGGTCCATACGGAGCCCATGGAACAAGAGGGCCTCCGTCTTGTCCAGGGCCACCCTCAACCCCAGCGCCTCGATCCGCCTGACGACCTCTTCGGTGCCTGAGGTCGCCAGGCTTACCGCCTCTTGTAGCGTCCCACCGCGGGCTGTGACGAGCGTGTCGTCGGCGTAACAAATCACGCCCAGCCCGGAACTGTAGTAATACTAGCCGTCTTCTGCTCGCTTCGCCGGGCCAATCATATAATTTAATGCCTTTTTGTTAAATAGTTTTCTTTTATTTTATATATTTTTTGAACTGTAGAACAGAATTTATTTATCTTTTTATTTGATTATGATATAAATATTTTGTCTTTAACTACAGATTTCCGATATTTCTCCAATAACAACAATCACTCGCGTACTAATTCTTAAATATTCAAAATATAATCTGCACAGATAGTGATTAAAATCTGTTCAGATGATAGTAGTAGTGGTAGTATATTAGTTTTGTTAGTTTTAAATCAACAAATTGTAATAATAATTGCTACAAATTTAATAATTAATAATTACTAACCATAAACAATATAATTTTTTCATATAGATTCATTTTCTTCTTACACTGGCAATAAATTTGTACTAAAATGTGGGTAACAATTTAATAAATTTATAACTATTTTCTGTATCGGGTAGATAATTGTAAATGTCTGTAATAACGATTACTTGTTGGACGTGAGACACCTTAGTCCGCCCGTGACCATGAATGCTGCAAAGTGTTCGAAACGTCGGGCAATCATAAATCAAATACAAACGCGATATAATCCGTAAAAGTAGTTTTATTTACAATGTGTAGTGCTCGCGTAAACATCAGATATCATTATGTTCAGATAATGGTTAAAATCTGTTCTGCTAAATGTCACGGGTTGATTCCCGCACGGGAAATTACTCTGTGCTGTTAATTTTACTATTATTACTATTACTCATAAATTATTGTACTGTGTAGATTGTGAGTCTGGGTGTAGGTTGTGTCCATGGAATGTATGTATGTAAAGTCAGCCACAATACCGGGATCATTTTCTTAGAGCATTTGGTTAGTGCTGAGTCTTTAATAAAATAATCCTTATTACAACACAGTTTTAGTTATTAATATATGACTAGTTCTTTTATGAAATATTAATCGCTAGTGAAAGACGATGTCGAATAAAAACACAATAAAGTACATAAAAACAGTTTTATATCATAAGCTACTTTAATTTTACAGCGAATTCGACGAAATGTAGTTTTTTAACTTAATAGCACGCCGCATAAAGTTAAACTAATTCGTGTTTTTATAATTAAGTAGTAAAACACGTCGTTTATACACCGGATAAGGTATATATAGTAAAAACAAACGAGTCATTTTCTTGTATGAAAGCGATTATACAAACAACGTGAACAAGCACCCGAAAACCGAATTAAAATACCATCACTGGGATATAAAGAGCTTCCATAATGTAATCCGAGTTAGCGGTTGTAAAGTGTGTCAGGTTGAAATAACGGTGGACTGTATCGTGGGCATTTCGTTGCCTATATAGTTACTATGAAATAAAGCCATATAATTTTCTATTTTTTGTAATGTAGTGCCTTTATTCTTAAAAGTATAAGTAGAGAGATCTTTCGTGTGGTGACGGAGTAAGAATACAATTCACTTCCACTCCGAAAAAAGACGATTAAGCGATGTAATATGCACATAACATCTGTGCAAGAGAAGGAAAACTCGAAATGAAACCCCATACTAACATGTCTGAGCAGCATGGCGTAGTAGGTCAAATTCCCTCTCATTATGGTGGCGGCCAACAATGGGACGTATGTGGACTACGATGATGATAAGCAGAGATGTGTGTAAGATCACAATTTTTACCTAACAGGGAACATACTATACATAGGATAATAACTAGCTGACCCAACAGTTAATGTACAAATAAAAAAAAGAATTCTTTAAAATCATCGCTTACTTAGATCAGTGTAATTTATCAGGTTTTAATACACAGTTTTTGCCGTTTCAAACCATCTTTGCATTATTGCATTTTAAATCAAACCAGTTTAAGGTACATTCGATATTTAGTTTCAAAGTCTATAACGGATACAGGTGAATATAGTTTTTTGATTTTTGTATTTATATATTGACAATGATGGACGTGTTAATCTCTTGTATCTCTTTGATTTGTATCGGATGTGGTAAGATAAAACTAGGATAGAAAATCCTATTCCAATTTCACTAGCCAGTTATATTATAACAAAATTGTTATAGTCCATAAAACATAGCTTGATCTCTGTGACAGATGTCAACGAAACCAACGAAGTAAGTTTAAACGAGTGAAATGTTTACAATTTCATTTTGTATCAAATATATTTTCATTCTTTTCGTGCCAGTTTTATTACAACTGAATTGCAATATATTATAAATATAAAATATATTGTCCGTGTGGTGACGGAGTAAGAATACAATTCACTCCCTATCTTGCCCTTGGATGTCGTATAAGACGACTATGGGATATAATGTGCACATAACATCTGTGCAAGAGAAGGAAAACTCGAAATGAAACCCTATACCAACATGTCTGACCAGCATGGTATAATAGCTCAAATTCCCTTCCATTGCGGAGGAGGCCCGAGCCCAACAGTGGGACGTATGTGGGCTGCGATGATGATGATGATAAATATAAAAATATTAATATTCATGCCTAAAATGTACCTCTTAAGTACTGAAATATCTAGTAAACATTTTATTCATAAATGATGCTTACACACGTACAAGGTCATACTGGACTGCAAATAAAAAAGAGATGGGACAGTCGATTACGTAAATCGATAACCAATCTTTATTAAATTATTTATAAAAGAAATAAACCCAATACAGTACCTATATAAAACTTTCAACATATTTTTTACAATTAAAACAGACAGTTACATTATAAAAAACCAAAAATAGAATTAATTAAACATTAAAAAACTATTTTTCGTCTCAGAGTAGATGATAATATTATGTACGCATTATTGCCAATAAACTAGACATATTTATTTATAAAACAGTCGTAATTGTCGTAATGGACAAGACGAAAGTCATGTCAAATGCCCATGTCATTCCTGTACCGGTCCTAGCTGGCAATGCGATTCTCGAAGTTGTCGATCACTATGTTTACCTCGGACAAACAGTCCAGTTAGGTAGATCCAATTTCGAGAAAGAGATTAGCCGACGAATTCAACTCGGTTGGGCAGCGTTCGGGAAACTTAAGAGGATCTTTTCGTCCAACATACCTCAGTGTCTGAAAACACAGGTCTACGATCAGTGTGTGTTACGAGTGATGACTTACGGCACGGAAACGTGGTCCCTAAATGTAGGCCTTATATCAAGGCTCAAGACTTTGAGCCTTGATATAAGGCCTACATTTAGGGACCACGTGAGCGACGCACGCTGAGCGACTGCTCAGCGTGCTATGGAGTGGGCTATGCTCGGGATTTCTCTGCGAGATAGAATCCGGAATACGGAAATCCGCAGAAGAACGGGTGTAACCGACATAGCACGAATAATTAGCACGCTGAAGTGGCAATGGGCAGGCCACATCGCTCGACGAACCGACAACCGCTGGGGAAGCAAGGTTCTCGAGTGACGACCACGTATCGGACGACGCAGTATAGGACGCCGCCCCTCTAGGTGGACCGATGACCTAGTGAAAGTTACTGGGCGTCGTTGGATGCAAGCGGCACAGGACCGCACATTGTGGCGCAACATGAGGGAGGCATACGTCCAGCAGTGGACGGCAATAGGCTGAAATGATGATGATGAATGAGTCGTAATTGATTGATTGATCTAACGACTGTCTCTAGCAGGAACGCACCAGTGATGACGATAATAGTGATCTAGACCTTGATTGTACTTCTTTTGAATAATTAAAACAGTCAAAAAACACTTTTAGTTTGAAATAAATTCAAAAAGATTTTCATTGATTGTATTTTAATTATAATAGAAAATCACAATTATAAAAATAAAGAGTTTTATCGATAAAAAAACTACGCGCTTTATCGTAAGCGTGACAGCACTAGGGACAACTGTCACAGAGATCATCCTATATTTTATGGACTATAAGTTTCTATGTTCTAGAAATCGCGCTTAGCAGTGGAATCTATATACATGAAGCAAAAACTTTGTAACCCTTTTTACGAAAATTACATTTATTTATTTAAGGAAACATAAAAGCTTACAGTTTAAACCAAAACGCTTATATGCTATACTACACAATCTAAATACCTAAAATTATATAATTATACAATAACAAATAAAATAACTTAAAAAAGATGAATTAAAATAAAATGAACTAAAATAAAATAACATGAATAATATACAAAGCCAACCTTAATGTAGTATACAATTTAAATATTTATTTATTTGGATTTTAATTGCACATGTTCTATCCGTAAATATATTTACCTCTGGGATCATTTTAATCAATATATTCATTTGAGTGATAGCCCTCCCAGTAGGACTATTACTGGCTTGACAAATCCGCCACGTTGGCGGGCAGGCAAATAGTCGATGCTGTCTTCGACCAATACCACGCATGTAATTATCCGGTACATACAGGTTTATGCACTCCCGCACTGAAGGATTGTCGATCTTCTCACCCAGTAGCAGATAATAATGCATAATATGTGCGAACTTACGCCTCAGCTCTAGTGTATCAAAACCGACCATCCCACATACAAACATAGAGGGGTACATAAAAGGGTAGTATCCATATATCTGCTTATATAGGTATCGACAAAATTTCCGTTGTATTTTTTTCGATCTTCTCACTATAAATTTTCCTTTGTGGATCCCAAACTATTGAATTATATTCCAACTTGGAACGTACATAAGCATTATAGAGAAGTTTTAGAACCATGGGATTATTGAAGTGGCTACATGTTCTAATTATAAATCCCAATGATTTATTAGCATCTTTACGTACTTTTTCAATGTGGTTATGAAACTTTATTTTGCTATCATACGTAACTCCTAGACCACGAATAGTGGTGACGCGCTCAAGCGGAATACCTCTTAGATAGTATGTAGTGGTGATTGGGGTACGAGATCGCGTAAATGTAATCGTTTTACATTTGGTAGTGTTGAACGACAAATTATTGGTTGCACTCCATTTGATCACTTCAATTATATCGTGTTGAAGAGCTACACAATCACTAATATTGGCGACAGAGATAAATAATTTGAGATCATCAGCGAACATAAGACATTGTGCTTTGGTAAGGACACTCGGCAGATCATTGATCATAATCAGAAACTGTGTAGGACCGAGGGTACTACCTTGACTTACCCCAGATCGTGTGTAGTATTCATGCGACTGATATTTACCCACTCTAACATATTGCTTACGGTCTCTAAGGTAATCTGCCATGAATCTGACTAGCTGTGTACTAAATCCTAGGGATATAAATTTAGTCAATAAAATATCATTATCTACCAGGTCAAAAGCGTTTGTAAAATCAAAGTATGCTGCATCGATTTGGCAGCCTGTCATCACCTTGGTACTTATATAATCTGTGAATTTAATATGGTTCGTTAGTGTGGATCGTAAGGGACGAAAACCATGCTGTGAATCATCTAGGCGCCTATTAATTTGTTCAAATATATAATTATTAAGAATAGATTCAAATAACTTGCCGAAAACAGATAAAACTACTATGGGTCTAAAATTTGTAATATTATTCGAAGATCCACTTTTAGGTACTGGCGTCACCCTTGAGACCTTCCATTTACTAGGATATACATATTTTTGTAGAGAAAGATTGAATATGTAAAGGAGGGGTGCTTCAAAGGCGGACAGACAGTCTTTAACTAAATAAGGTGGTAAGTTGTCAGGGCCATGAGCAGATGATGGTTTTAGACGTCGTGCTGCCTTTCTTATGTCTGCAAGATTAATGCAACCTATAACAATTGTGGATGCACAATCATGTTTAACAACTTCCTGTTCAGCTAAACTTGGGTCTAATGCAGGCGTTTTAGCATGGAAAATGGAGCCAAAATAATGTGCAAACGCATCGACAGCTTCCTGTCCTTCAAGGGTCTTACCTTCATGAATTAATTTTTTTATTGGTTGTCTGTGTTTACGCTTATCTTTGACATATCTCCAAAAATTTGTGGGGTCTTCAACTATATTAGAGCCCATCATGTTTATATAATTTTTAAAAGCAGTGTTTATGAGTTCTTTTACCTTAGTCCTATAATATTTGAATAATTCTTTATTGTACTGCAGATCATAAATTCTAAACATTTTTAGATTGAAATATTTAACGAAAATTCCATTCCAATCTAGGAACATAGATTGCTCGAGAGGATGGCGGGCACGTGACAACATAACTTTTAGGTAAATTGAGCATTATCTCCAGGGCGGGGTGGTATACATCCAACGGCACAAGAGATTCAGTATCGCGTATTACATTAATGTTACTGGATGTGAGATTCGTTAGAACCAAATCCAAAGTACATCCATATTTATTAGTAATTTTATTATACTGTCGCAGTTTACAGAAATCTAAAAACAATTCAAATTGAGTTTTGACTGAGTTACTACAGGAAGTAAGATTAAAATCACCAACTATTATAATCTGGCAGTCTAAATATTTAATGACAGCATTCTCCAAACAATTATGTATTGTAACAACAAATATGTATTGTTTATCATTGTACCTTGGCGGCAGATAGACAACACTCACCATTAACTTAATGTTTTTCCAAGTAATTAACGTGAACAATATTTCCTTATCATCAGTCATACCTTCGATATCAGTGATTTGCCTGTGCGAAAAACAGTTTTTGACAGCTAACAGTACACCTCCCCATCCTACATCACCAGCTCGATCTTTACGTATTACGGTATAATCAGTGGGAAATAACTCAGAGTCGTACACAGAAGAAGTAAGAAACGTTTCAGTAAGAGCAATGAGGTCAGAAGAATGTGATGAGACATTATTATAGAACATACAAGTTTTAGATCTAAGACCTCTAACATTTTGGTAATATATGATAATTTTTTTACAGTTTCTTACTGTTTTATTGGGCATAGGGCTTCTTCTTCTTCTACATGGATGGACAAGTATGATATTTGGCATAGTTTTTTTTTTTTTTTTTATTGCCAACGGTAGCAAACGAGCAAGCAGCACACCTGATGGTAAGTGAAACTGCTGCACATGGACCTTTGCAATACCAGGGGCACAGCTAGGCCGCTGCCTACCGTGAAGGAAATACTCTTCTTAAACCTCGTTTAAAGAAGGACATGTCATAGCGCTCGGGAAACACAGCAGCAGGTAGTTCATTCCAGAGCTTGCACGTATGTGGGAGAAATGATCGCTGGAAACGTACAGTTGAAGACCATAACGTTTCCAGGTGAAATGGATGAACCCTGCTGCGATGTCGAGTGGTACGTTGGTAGAATGGTGACGGTGGTACCAAGTCAAACAGTTCCTCGGAGCATTCCCCGTGAAAGAGTCGGTAGAGTACACAGAGTGACCCAAAGTCTCTCCGCTGCTCCAGCGACTCCAATCTGTCCGTAAGATTGGGATCCCCGACGATTCGAACAGCCCGTCTTTGCAGGGAGTCAAGTGGGTCTAGCTGATATTTAGGCGCACCTGCCCAGAGATGTGAGCAGTACTCCACATGAGGATGAACTTGTGCTTTGTATAGCACAAGACGCTGTCTCGGTGTGAAGTACCGCCTGGCTCTGTTCAGGACGCCCAACTTTTTGCTTGCCAATTTGGCTTTGTCCTCCAAATGACTCCCAAACTGGACTTTGCTCGATATTTTGACGCCGAGAATCCCAATACTCTCAGAAATTGGGAGAGTTAACTGTTGGGAACTGAGGCGCCATGACAAACGGGTCCTTCTTTGCAGTGAACGCGCAAACTTGTGTCTTTGTGGGGTTGAACTGGACTAGGTTCCGTTCACCCCATTCCGAGGCCCGCCCCAGAGAGCGCTCGACTTCAGACACAAGTTGAACCCTTCTTTCCTGAGTACTCCGAGGGATATTCCGTTGCTCAGTGTACCGCTCATCACCCGTACTGTCATCCGCATAGCAATGCATACTCTCGATAGAGAGCATGTCATTGATATGCAGGATAAACAACGTCGGGGAGAGCACCGAGCCTTGTGGTACACCAGCATTAATGGTCATGGTATCGGAGCACCTATCTGCGTCTCCGTTAAAAAGAGTAAGGCAGGCCGCGCCGTCTCGAGGTGATGGTGGACGGCGTCGAGATTGCTATGTAAACCCCTGATATTGCAAAAATCCACATCAAATGTGGATAAGGGGACCGCCGTAGATAATAGTCTCTTTTTAACTTTCTTGGCCATGATTTTTAATTTAAGAAGAGGAGGAAGGGAGTGTGAATGTGTATAACGGAGTTCGGTGATACCAAAAAAAAAAATAGGCAGGGCATAGTGCATGGTCGAGGAGTGAGTTTTGTGAGGAGCTGACACGAAGCACGGAAGGGCCCCCGATGCCCCCGCGTGTGTAGCCGCCGAGGTCCACTCCGGTTTCCCACACCGGCACGACGACTACCCAACGGGATTTTCGCCGGTTGGTGGGACAGCCTCCCAGGGAGGATGATCCTGGGTTCGGGTCCCCTGCTGACCGGCAGGTGGCCGGCGGTGACCATTCCCATCGGGTCTCCCTGTACACCATGCCAGCCCCTCACGCTCAATACCCCGACCAAGACCTCACCACCGCAGGTTTCAGGCCTCACCAAAACCCGCCACACACAAACACACCCAGAAAGTTGGGCTCCCGGCTCTCTCGCTCACCGAACGAAGTGCAGCAGCAAATTGCTACTACTCAAACGTCGATCTTCTGCGAGAGTGTGGTACTGCCCCGGACGGACCGGCCCGCGACTGCAGACAAAAGACTGTCTACAGTGTGGTCCTACCACCACTGAAGTTGAAGTATATAATGAGGAGAAGTGCATAAAACTGAAATTTCATATAATAATGCATTAAAAATGCATTAAATTAATTAAAAAAGCATTACGCACACTACAACGCTATCGCTACAAACACACACGTTTGTGTAAGTGTGTTGCGTAGCAACGCTTATACACTTTTGTTTACGGTTAAAATCTCTGGTCAAACTAAATGTCAAATAATCATAATTATGATGACAATGTCTAATAGAGATTTGTGCTTATATCTTATAAGATATAAGCACAAATGCTATAGCCCGGCTATAGCCCGTACAGACGTTGGCCGAGCCTAGGCCAACGCGAGCGTCGGAAAATAGGTACAAGGCGAGTGCTAGCGTCTACACTTTGGCTGAGTGCGGCGAACGCCAACGCGAGTGGCCAACGTAGACGAGCGTTTGTAGAAGTGTCTACACGTAGGCCTCGGTCAGTGTTCATTGTGCACTGAAACACTACGGACGTTGACATTAACGTTGCTGCAGCTTCGACTATTTATTTAATGAGCGTATATAACTATTATCTCAGTGTATACCGCAGTAAAGTGGGAAAAAAAGAAGGTGGTTGATACTGAGTATTCACAGAAATAGAACAGTGTAAGATATATCCGTGTGGTGACGGAGTAAGAAAAAATTCAGCAGTCACAAAAAAATTCACCATCTTGTCTGTGAATGTCGTAAAAGACGATTAAGGGATATAATACATAATAAGCATATAACATATATGCAAGAGAAGGAAACCTCGAAATAAAACCCTATACCAACCTGTCTGACTAGCATGGAAGATACATTTTGATACTATAGTATATATGTTAATATAGGGTGACTTAGATCTAATTATTTACGTCGCATATCTAGAAGTAGTGATGCAAATTTGAAAATATATTCATTTATATTGAGCGACAATATCACATTAAACACGTCTAACCGCGATGGATGTCCACCGTGTAATGACGACTCGGCCAACGTGTAGACGGCATTGGCCGAGCGTAAACGAGTGCCTTTGATTTGTGCACAAAAACCGACACCGAGGCGAAGTGAGGCAAGTGATCACGAGCGACGGCGAGTGACGGCGAGTGAAGACAAATCAGCTGTCCACACGTTGGCGCTTGTGTTCACTCGGCCAACTAGGCGAGCGACGGCGAGCGTTGGCCAACTAAGGCAAATCGGGTGTACACACGTTGGGGTTCGCCAACGCTCGCCTGCACTCGGCCAACATGTAGACGCCCTATTAGAATAATAACGTATAGAAGGATAATGTCCATGTGTAAGCCCTCAAAAATATGAAGTAAACAATACTACAAGCGTGCGGGCAATTACACACGTCACGTACAAACACACCACTATACAAATTATGAAATCAAATTTTGTTTTTATTAACATAAATCGTCAGAGTGCTTTTAAAAGTAATGTTAATATACTTTTTATTGTTTTCAAATGTGTTGTGACACCATTTGAATGCACATACCGTCATAATTACCTATTTATTTTTTAAGAGTTGCGTACGTACGTGCAGTACAGCGACCTTGTATATTACGGAACGGTCCCGGCGTAAGCTCAATTAGGCTCCAATTGAAATGCTTCACTTTTTGTGTGCGAACTTACTTTCTATACGTTATTATTCTAAGGCTTACATATTAGTTATTAGTGCAATACAGTTTGCTCAATTTACAATTATACATAAATAAAATTAAAGAAAATTGTGTAGCAAAAAAATTAATTAAAATGAATTATGGCCGAATTTCGACCACACGGCGACCACTAGTATTTATAAATAGACTGAAAAAGAAGCAAAACAATAGTGCATAAGTCTATGCATTTCTTCTGTGCACAATTCTAAATTGTGCATTTGCTTTTCTTCAAATCTTCAGACACTATAAATTAAATATATATATATATATATATATATATATATATAACAGCACTTTATTTTATCATAATTATCTTCAAGCAAATGACCAGTGCAATTATATTGTTCAAAATAATATTGGTAACTTTAATTTAGTGTAAGCAATTCAAACAGTTCACACTTACGTAAAGCTTTCGAAAGGCCTAACTGCTCTGTGAAACCGATAACGAATTTAATGTAAGAGCTTGTTCGCACTGCGGTGCCTTTATCTACGAAACAAGAATAAGGGGATGTTATTTATGAGTTGAACGAAGCTTTGTGATACGCCAAACATACTCTAAATTACCCCCTTTTGTTCGAGTTGAATCTACTATAGTGAGTATGTTTACATTACACATATATATTTCCTAAACAGTCTAAATAGTTCGAAGTTGAATAAATTGTGTTTATCATAGAAATAGCAAACACTAGCATTGGGCATGTTTTAACTAATTTTTAACATACGTATAAGAGATTAGTGCATAGGTTTAGATGAACGAATGGATTCTGTTTGTTTAAGCCATGCTAATGTATTATTTATTTTTCATATTGCCCCTAAGTTTCGCAAAAGATGACTAAGGGGCAAGACAAGGAACATTCTAAATAGATACCCCTATATAAACCCGTCTGACCAGAGTGCTGTAGTAAATTAATTTCCCCCTTATTGCGAACGAAGCTCGAACCCAGCAATAGGACGCACATGAGCCGAGACGAAGATTATGAAGGAATGACACATTTAAAATTAATTCATAAAAATATATTTATTTTTTGTATTATATGTCACTGTTAGTTAAGACTTTCCTCGATAATGGCAGAGAAATTGGATTACTTATACTGTATTGCTTGGCGAAGTTGACATGAGAATTAATGTTAACTTTTTTAATGTGTTTACGTCCCTTTGTAGTTTCATATGACACTCTAGGGAATGGAAGGAAAAGGATGACCTATTTTATTCTTCATTCGATATCACATGGACAATAACAACTACTTGGCTGCTTAGTTTTGAATAATAGAGTTTTATAACCCGATAAGCTAAATCGATAATACGAACGGATTGCTGGTAAAATAGACATTCGACTGTACATAGATATAAATTATTACACACAACTTGTAAATAGGCGTGTCTAGCTTCAGTTGTCTAGTGTCCCTTGTGCGTTAAAGCGTGAAATCATATATCTTAAAATGGTGGTCGTATATCTACATAGACATTTCCTTCTAAAAAAATAACTATTTTCTAAGATAACCGTATTCTAGACGACATGGAAACCAACGATGCGACGTGGCAAATTGAGCTCAAAAATCTTCTCATTCTAGTAGCATAAGCAGTAAGTGGACAATAAAAATAAGTTGATGAAGATTTAATTTTGATAATATCACTTTAAAATATTTTATAATTAAAAAGCTTTCCATTTCTTTCGTATTTTTCGGCTAAGACCCGTTTTTCAAACGCAAAACGAAAGTAATATTTTATGGGCAACGTTTTAATTAAAGCCGCATATAAATGAGACTGTTACATTTCATGATAATGAGTCAAAAATAAATAAATGCAAAGTTTGAATTTAGATGATTTTTTTTTAAATATTCGTTACTTTGTGTATTTAAAGCAAACGAGTTAAGAGTTTTAATAACTATTTGCTATGAAAAGCGTTCGCTCACAAACTAAACTAAAACGATAAAGCTGTAGATTATTTTACAGTTTAAATTCCAAGTACAGGGTATCGACCAATATCGAAGAGTAAACGTGCATTAATAGTATCTAAATTTTTCGTGTGTGTATAGGCAGCACTGCGAATTCATATCAAATTTAATATCCATCTCAGGATATGTTCGGATCACATAGGTACTCCAAAGTTAAGTTCGATATACGTCAGTGGATTCTATGTATATAATCTTTCACATAATTTAATCATTTTTTCTTTGATTTTTATTTACGCCATAGCGTTCATATCACTCTTTTTATATGAAGACTAGCTGACTCAACAGACGTGGTTCTGTTCAAATAAAATAAAAAGAATTCTGAAGAATGATTTAGATTCACAATTGATCCTGGTAGGTGGCGCTGCGATCGATTTCAAGAAGAAATATAAATCTCCTGTTCGTGTATTTGTGATTAAACTCCTTTGAAACGGTTGGACCGATTTGGATGATTTTCTTTTGTATGTGTTTAAGTGGGTTCGAGAATGGTTTAGATTAATATTTGGATTACCGGTAGGTGATGCTGCGGTTGATTTCAAAGAGATTTCTTTTTATTTGAACAGAACAGTGTCTGTTGTGTCAGCTAGTTACAAATAACTTGCTGCTCATTACTAAACAATGATTGAGTTACATCGTAGCTATGTAATATCGATAGTAAAGACATACCACGAAGTTATATAAAACATTGTCTGGCAACCGATAAGTACAGTGCGATGCTAATAGATTAATTATTAGCTTTCAGAAAGTTTGTAGTGCTCGAAGATCAAAGTTGAGTAGTAATAACCTTAGTTGGAAAAATAAATAAAGGTATATGCTGCTGATAAAAGATAGGATTTATATACATATACTAGCAACCCGCCCTCGCTTCGCTTCGGTTTCAGTCGCCTTACTCGCGTAGTTCCCGTTCCCGTGGGTATACTGGGATAAAATATAGCCTATGTTACTCAGGGATACTGTAACATTCTAATGGTGAAGTAAGAATTATCGAAATTCGTCCAGGAGTTTTTGAGTTTATTCGTAAGGAACGTTTCGTCTTTATAATATTAGTGTAGATTACCCCCTTAGAGGGTGAAAATTAAAAAATGCTGAAACACGTCGTTATTTATTTTTACTAAAGAGTATTTTTGGAGAATTTCAAGAAAATCGATGTAGATTTTTTTTTTCTCCTTATACAAACTTTGTTACTGCGGTTTACCCCCTAGGGGTTGAATTTCAAAAAACCCTTTCTTAGTGAGTTTCTACGTCACGCAAAGAAACTAATGTCAAAATTTCATGTTTCTGGCTTCAATACTTTCGGCTCTGTGATAAGTCAGTAAACTGACATCTTTCTGCCTATTTGACACCCTTAGAGGATGAAAAAGGATAAACGCTGAAACACGTGTTTATTTATTTTTATTAAAGAGTATTTGTGCTTAATTTGAAGATAGTAGCTAAAGATTTTTTTTTCTTTCCATACAAACTTTACCGTTGCGTTTCACCCCCTTAGGGGTAGAATTTCAAAAAATCTTTTCTTAGTGGGTACTTACGTCACGAAATGAAACTACGGTCCAAATTTCATTTTTCTAGCTTCAGTAGCTTCAGCTCACCCTGTTCCTTTATATGTATATTATTGTTAACGCCCCCGCAACACCCCTTGCAGGTGGAATTTCGTAAAATCCATTCTTAGCTGACCTCTACTCGACGAAAGGAATATTTGTGCCAAATTTCTAGTCTGTACGCCTTATGGTTCCAGAGATATGGTGATGAGTCAATATATCGCTCGCAAAACCCGCCTCTCCTATATAGGTATATATATATAGGTATATATATATATAGGTATATATATATATAGGTATATATATATAGATATAGATAATGGGTGTAACTGACATAGCACGAAGAATTAGTAGGTACGCTGAGGTGGCAATGGGCAGACCTAATCGCTCAACAAACCGCCGCCACCTCCGACGACGACCTGGTGAATGTTGCTGGGCGTCGTTGGATGCAGGCGACATAGGACCGCACTTTGTGATGGAACATGAGGGAAGCCTAGATTCAGTAGTGGACGGTAACAGCCTAAAAGCCTAATGGTTCACAAAGAGGTCTCACATACTTCGTCGCTTATTACGACATGCAACATAATACACATATACATACATGTTTTTTTTGTTCGATATTAGACTTCTGAGTCTTACATTTGAAATTATAATTTTATTCATATTCATTAGATTTTTCCAGTCAAAAAAAAAATAATTTCATGTCATAATTATAAAAAAAAATGTTAACAGAATAATATAAAAAAAAAAAACATTAATGCAAAACATAAAAATTAAAGTGTATAATCATATCATTTTATAAATAAGGTTATGTCATACCAAAAAAGTCATTCATTGAATAAAAACATTTCTCAAGGAGCCATTTACGTAGATTTGTCTTAAAAGGCTTAAGTGGCAGATCTCTCATAATTTTTGGTAAATTAATATAGATTTTAATTATCATATAATAGCAGTTTCTTTGATACAGTGTAGTTGAACAACTAGGTGTAATTAGTCTTGTCGGATCCCTATTTTTTATTACTGAAATATGTTTTTTTTCAAAAGTGCTAAAATATGAACCGTGTTCCTTAACAAAACAACCTGCCTGAAAAATGTATAGACATGTAAGAGTCAGTATCTTTAATTTTTTAAAAAGTGGTTCACAACTTGCAAGAGGATGAGCAGCACATATTGCTCGTACAGATTTTTTTTGCACAATGAATGCTCTATTAATATTTGTTGAGTTACCCCACAATAAATGATGATGATTGTTTTTACTAACTTTTTTTCTATAAAATTGTATACAACATATTTAGCAAGTGTAGCTCCAGTGTTCCTTCAAGTCACAAGATACGTAATATAATTCACAAATATAATTCAAACGATTATGGCAGCGTTTGGGACACTTAAGAGCATCTTCTCGTCCAATATGCCGCAGTATCTTAAAACATAGGTTTATAACCAGTGTGTGTTAACAGCGATGACTTAAGGTACTAAAAGATGGTCTCTAAATGTTGGCCTCATAAAAAAAGCTCAGTTGCTCAGTGTACTATGGAGAGGGCTAAGCTCGGTATTTCTTTACGTGATTCATTGAAAAACACGGCAATCCGCAGAAGAACAGGTGTAACCGACATAGCCCGCAGAATTAGCACGTTGAAATGGCAATGGGCAGGCCACATCGCTCGTCGAACCGACAACCGTTGGGGAAGAAAGGTTCTTGAGTGGCGATCACGAATCGGACGGCGCAGCGTAGGACGACCCCCCACTAGATGGACTGACGACATTCTCAAAATCGCAGGGAACCGTTGGATGCAAGTGGCGCAGGACCGTTCCGAGTGGCATTCTCGTGGAGAGGCCTATGTCCAGCAGTGGACGTCTGTAGGCTGATGGCTGGATGGATGGATTATGGCTGAACCAGATCTAAGCAAGAATTTCTGCGTGTCCATTATTATATTTTAGCTAACATATAATATAACACATTAACCTTACCTTATCTTTAAAAAATTATATTCAGGTACAATCCTTACTAATATTATAAATGCGAAGGTAAGGATGTTTGTTTGTTACGCTTTCACGCTTAAACCACCGAACCGATTTCAAAAATTCTTTCACCAATGGAAAGCTATAAAATCAGGGAGTACATAGGTACATAGGCTGTATTTTATCTCGGTATTCCCACGAGAACGGGCGCTACGCGGGTAAAGCGACTGAAACCGAAGGGAAGCGAGGGCGGGTTGCTATTATAGTAAATAATGATTTCAGATGTCTAAGCGAGCATTCACACACATCTATACTCAATACAAACTATACAAATACATAAAATTGAAGTGTCTGTTTGTAATGTCAAAATACTGGGCTTTTTTCATCCTCGCACGGTTATTTGCACGACTCCTATGCCTAAAAATATGTTTAAATATTTTTGAGGAAATCTTCAAAACGGTTGGACAGATTTTTATAATATTTTACTATCAGATAGCGGTCTATATAAGGAGTAACTTAGGTTATATTTTATCCTGGTATTCCCACGGGAACGGGCGCTATGCGGGATAGGCGACTGAAACTGAAGCGACGCGAGGACGGGTTGCTAGTTGTAAATAAAACTACTTTACGGATTTGATCGCGTTTGTATTTGATTTTTGATTGTCCAACGTTTCGAACACGTTGCAGCGTTCGTGATCACTCAGTCCGCGGAGTTCGCCTGCGACCAATTATTTATAAAATACTATATGTTCTCCCTATCAGATACAATGGGGGATGGGACATAATTTACCTTCCGCAGGGAGGCCGGACAGGTGATGCACCCGTTTCAATGTTTTGTTTTCGGACAATAGTGAGTGTAGTTGACCGAAAGGTTTGCTTACTGGGTAGGCCACCGAAGACAAACTTTCGCCTACTTAACGTAGGTGCCTGTACAAAGAGTTGGTAAATTAGACTAATTATGTGACACTGCGACACGCAATCAGTGGCTTAACCGTAAACATCATTTCTTCAACGTACGTGCAAACTCTAGAATGACCTACCTGCAGCTGTGTTTCCCGAGCGCTATGCCATGTCCTTCTTTAAACGAGGTTTAAGAAGAGTAGAGAGAAGAGTTTTCTTCACGGTAGGCAATGGCCTGGCTGTGTCCCTGGTATTGCAAAGGTCCATATGCGGCAGTATCACTTACCATGAGGTGTACTGCTTGCTAGTTTGCAGCCGTTGGCAATAAAAAATACTGTCAGAAAAAGAAGACTAGTATTCATCTTCAAAAAATTTGTCGTTCTTGTCAGACGATAATGATTACGCCATAAGAATCTGCAGGTACAAATATACTAGCAAATAAAACATCGTTTCATTTCCCTTTTGTTATATGACAATATTAAATCTTCGTGTAGTCCTTCAGCCAATTTAGCCCTTTACACAATATTGTATTACTTTACATAAGAAGATGTACGTTCTTACAAATCATTAAAATAAATAAGCTTCCGGGAATTCGTATTCACAAAGGGCGTTCTCTATATTATATTATTATATATTTGCTTGATATTTTACAAAAATAAGTTTCTCTTAGTGTGCTGATGGAGTAAGAATACCATTCACCTACCTCCTTTCTTGCCCGTGGGTATCGTAAAAGACGAGGGATATAATAGGCATATAACATCTAT
Source organism: Lymantria dispar (assembly GCA_032191425.1). Lineage (NCBI taxonomy): Eukaryota > Metazoa > Arthropoda > Insecta > Lepidoptera > Erebidae > Lymantria > Lymantria dispar. Next base: position 18,621,652 of record CM063452.1, on the reverse strand, counting down.
GCAAGAGAAGGAAATTGTGATTAGTTCACAATTTCCTTCTCTTGACCCTGTATCAAACCGTCTGGTACCAGCGTGGTATAGTAGGTCAATTTCCCTCCCATTGTGAAGGAAGCTCGAGCCCAATAATGACGTATATGACCTGTGATGAGGTTTATATAAGATATTATGTGTCGATAAAAAGCAATGTTGGTTCTGGCGAGTAGGTCCTTGCCGTAACATCCCCACGATGCCGGTGGTCCACTTATTAGGTAGAGACAATGCGCATGACGGCTTTTGGCCCCTGAACCGCTAATCAAACCTGAGAAAAAAGGCGAAGTAATCAAACTGTACATGATTCAGCAACTAGATTTTTCATTGGGAAAAAAAAGGAGCAAAGAAATTACATTGGAACATGAGGTAAAGAAAGTTTTAAATTTAAAACAATCATGCTACCATTTTCTTTGTTCTTAAATTGGAATTATGCTTTTTTTTTACGATGCTTGAATCGGCTATTCAGTAAAAAGTTGTATAGTATAGAACATTCAATTGTCTAAATAAAAATTTCTTAAGTTCCAACGATTAGCTGACTCAACTCCAGTATTTAAGTTGTTTGTTTAACTCAAGCGTTCGAAGTTAAACCACTACGAACTCTTTCATAGCTGAGATTTGCATTCGACTAATTAATGGCTCTCTACTAACTTGGAGGAGAGATATTAAAATTATTAACATGTATAGGAGTGATTTTATATGAGGTAGTTGATATCAATGAGCTAAAATTCCACCATGTTTGATTATCACAGCTCATATATGTCCCAATACTAGGCTCGAGTCTTCTCTATAATGGAAGGGAAAGCAGGGCAAGTGGAGTGTGCGAAGGGTTTTATTTCGAGTTTTACTTATCTCACATAGATGTTATTTGCTTATTGTATGTACACACCCACGCACACGTACGCACACACACACACACGCACAACCCACGCACATGCGCACGCAAACACACTCACACGTACACGCACAGGAACACGCACGCGCATACGCATACGCACGCACGAACGCACACACATGGGTGTGTATATATTTTGTCATTATCCCTTTCTCGTGGATATTATATGAGACGATTAAGGAACATAAGTATTACACTCTATTTCTAAGAGGATCGTGCCCAACGATGAAACTTTTACATATGAATTGAAATTAGGTGTAAGTTTGATACTACTACTTTAATCACTAGGTACCATAAGTGATTTAGTTGATTAGTATGGTTGATGCGTGTTTTTTTATGGCGAGCTTTAGTTTATGGTCAGCTTGTGAATCCGTAACTCATCTTATGTTTTCTCGGTAGGCTATGATCTAGATATAGTTAAGGGCGGCATGCGAAGTCTCCAGTTATCATATTTTGGCCATGGTTAATTGGACCAACCACTGATACCGATATCTTAGTTTCAGTGGCCCGCCGGGCGGGTTGCCCTTTGTTATTTTACTTAATCTATGTACCGGCAGACAGCCCCGGATCGTCGTTTTCACGCGATTCGTATCTCTAAATGAATTTTTAATCCACCTTAAAATTGCATTATTTGTTTTTAGATATTAATAAACTATAAAAGTAATATCGCTCGATTGAATTCATTTTAGTTTTGGATGAGTTTTCCAATAAAAAGATTCTATGAATATAGATATTCTGGAATCATTTTTGATAATAATACTTTTTGTTACGTAGAAAATAATAAAATAAACAATTTTTTGAACGAAATATTGGTTCTCGTTGTATTTTACAAGTACCACTGAATTATTGATGAAATTTTATTTTAATTTTTTTTCATCTATACCAATAAATAAAATTGGAGTGTCTGTTTGTAATGTCAAAATAATAGGCTTTTTTCATGCTCACGCGGTTATTTGCACGACACCTATGCCTAAAATAGCAATTAAAAAATTTTTGTCTGTCTGTCTGTCTGTCTGTTTGTTCCGGGTAATCTTCAAAACGGCTGGACCGATTTCAAAAATTCTTTCACCAATGGAAAGCTATAATATCAGGGCGTAAACTAGGCTATATTTTATCCCAGTATTTCCACGGGAACGGGAACTACGCGGGTAAAACGACTATAACCTATAACCGAAGCGAAGCGAGGGCGGATTGCTAGTTCTTCATAAGAGTAATTCAGTGTAGATCACAGAAAAATTAATAAGAAGACGGCCTTATGGGCGGGGCTAGCGTGCCACAATTGCAATCAATCGTTCTTAATATTGACGAAAATCGTTATATCGATAATGGTCGCCCTCATATAGTGACCTTGAATGAAGCTCTGACAAAAAAGGAAACAATTGTCATCTTGTGCTGTTATATCATGTCGAAAAAGAAGTCAGCTGTGTCGTATAAGAAGGCATTTATTTTCATCGGTAAGTCCATAAACTTATTAATTCAGTGATATTTGTTAATTTTGTAATAGTATTATGTCATTTATAGACAACAACGATAAAATCGTAAACAGAGCTAAACATTATTACATCGTCTTCCTACATGGATGTCATCTTTTATTATTTGTGCAACTGCGCAATGTATTGTGTTCAATGCGATATCATCGAACACCGCGATAACACCGTTATAGCACTAACGTTCACGTGCTTTTGTCATGTGTGAGTGTACGTTGGCTACAGAAGTTAGTTATAGTGTGTGTACAAACTACAGTTTCGAGATTGACGTGTGTGTGTTATGTTAGTATGTGAAATTGTTGTAAGTATAGACCTTGCGTATCTGTTAACATTATATAGAGGGAGAAATGCGGTGACACTTGTCCTAGTATAGATTGCGAGCGAGAGCCTTTCTAAAAAATGAATATTTCTATGCTCTAGGCATAGTAAATAAGATTAATTTGATAATAATTTATCTTCAATATAAAATTTGGATAATTTTCTAGTCACACTATGTGTCACACTAATATAACAAAATTATGACCATTGTCATAATCCTCTAAATATCATTAAATCAAATTATAGCCAAAGAATATCAAGTACAGTAGAATCCGGATATAGCGACCTTTAAGGGACCGGCGATACAATGTCGCACTAGCCGGATGACGTACAAAACGGTAGGATTATTTCTTAAGTACATAAGTACCTAACCTACGAATACATAATTATGTACACGCCAAACTCCTTCGCGAGTGTTACATTTGATTCACCGCCTTCTAATCGGTGTAATATTGCACTTTTTCTTCAATTGTAAAACACTTTCGCTTCACAGAACTCATTTTGTCGAGCTTTAAGAACTTTTCATAACATGTGACAAATACTAACTGTGATTTACGCGCGCCAATAAGGAAAGGTGAAGCTCGCGGGGCGGGATGAAGTTGGGCCGCCGAAGTATTGGTGCGTAGGTTGTATAAACAAAACATTGCGCGTCGTTTTAACCGGACGTATTAATCACAAAAATGGTCGCTATAAGCAGTTTGTCGTTTAAACCGGAGTCGCACTAAACAGTTATATTTTCTCAGTACCTAACTATGAAATCTAACTTGAGTAAACATTATCGTTGTTAAAAACGGTTAGTCGTTATAAGCGAAGTCGTTATATATGAATTCTACTGTATTTAGAAGTTAGTATCGCATATCCCTTTGATTACTAAGTAATTAAATTTTACTTGTCCCTTGGCAAAAGATTCAACGTTGAAGGTCACAAAAGCACGTCACCATTAATTTTATTAATAAAAGTTGATTTAGTTTCATTAAATTGCTTTCCAGAGAAAGCGAAGTTGGGACAGAGATATAATTAATTAAAAAGGTGTTAGTAAAAATCTATTATTATTTTTTATTTAAGTTTTAGAAATAAATCTGCCGTGTGGTGAAGGATGTTCCTTGCCCGTGTATGTCATAGAAGCCGACTAAGGGATATATTATGGAGATAGTATCTAAGCACTAGAAGGAAAACTTGACGTAAAACTTTATGCCAACACGTTTGACTAGCGTGATTTCCCAATTTCCCTTTCATTATGGAGGAGACTCGAACCCAACAGTGGGTATTTGTGAGCTTAGAAATAGAGTCAAACTGAGTTCATTGTAATATAACTTACTATTTTCTTTATTTTATTTTACAAGCAAACTTACCTGTATTTCAATTCATCAGTTTAACTATTTTCGCTGATAGATAATGTCTTCCCAATATCATAATCGCCAATCTTGATTAGAGATCGCAATTGGTGTTCATAACTAAAATAAATTGTATCAATATAAAAAATAAATGATTTCTAATATTTACGTGTGGTGACGGAGTAAGAATACAATTCACCGCTCCCTGTCTTGCCCGTGGATGTTGTAAAATACGACTAAGGGATGTAATACGCATATAATATCTATGTAAGGGAAGAAAAACTCGAAATAAAACCCTGTACTAACTTGTTTGATCCTCCTATTGTAGTCAAATGAGGTGTGTGGAAAAAAGGCGTGCCTCAAAAAATATGAAACTAGCAAATATACTTTACTTGTGTGCTGAGTTAAGTACAAAGTAAAACGCGATGTACTCCACAACAGCAGGCAAATTGACCTACTATACTACGCTGGTTAGCATAGAATTTTATTTCGAGTTTTCCTTGACTTCATAGTTACCTAATCCTCTTTGATATCAAAACATTTGTTTTCTCTCAAAATTACCCCTTGATATTAAAGTGAGAAGCTAAATTCTTATGAATCTCTCTTATATTTAGCGCGCAAAGCCGAGAAGATCATTTAGCTCAAAAAAATATGCCCTATGATAATAAGCGCGCTCGTTATTTTGAAATAACCTCGTATTAGTCAACAATTTTAGGGTAAGTAAACAGATTTATAGAGAATGGGATAACGTAGACGATATTTCAAGTATCAACGCGTATGCGATAAGTCATCAGCATGTTCCTCAAGCAGGACAATTGTTTTGTCAAAACAATTAAATCTTGAATAACGATTTTATATAAAAAAGCAATCAAGAGGACTGCTAACAGAAGTGACAACTTCAAACTATGAACACATAGTTGCAATTTTTCGTACTTCAATTAAAAGTATCTGGTTTTTTAACTATAAGTTTTTGATTTGTACGATGTCTACCTGTTATTTCTGTACGTAATGCATATAAATATTTTTTGTTATTATTTTTTATCTTAAAAATATTAGTAAGTATATTTATTTAGTACTCACTATTGCACCGCACAATAATCTATACCAATAAATAAAATTGGAGTGTCTGTTTGTAATGTCAAAATAATAAGCTTTTTTCATGCTCACACGGTTATTTGCACGACACCTATGCCTAAAATACCGATTAAAAAATTTTTGTCTGTCTGTCTGTCTGTTTGTTTCGGGTAATCTTCAAAACGGCTGGACCGATTTCAAAAACTCTTTCACCAATGGAAAGCTATAATATCAGGGAGTAAACTAGGCTATATTTTATCCCGGTTTTCCCACGGGAACGGGAACTACGCGGGTAAAACGACTAAAACCGAAGCGAAGCGAGGGCGGGTTGCTAGTTTTTAATAAAACGTTTCAAACAATAAGCAAACAGAAACACTATTTCACAAATGCACAGTATATACATAAGGATTTTTCACTAAATCCATTCAATTTCACCTATACGATATTCACAGCACTAGGCATTCGGTGACGCAAACGCACGAGATTTCATCCATACAAAAAGTGGCCAAGGCGCTCAGCACAACGCGCGTGCGCATGGGCATGTAGGTGACGCGAACCCATAAAATTTTCTCCCACCAAAAAGTGACCAATGCGGCTAAATAAGTTTTAACTTCAAAAATTGCTGAGTCAATCTGACTCGATCAGTTATCAGGTATGAGATAAAATGGGAATTAGACTTAGTTATATAACTCACCACGAGATGCGAAGTGAAACACTGCCTTTTTTTCAACCGTAATAAAGTAGATAATACTCTTGGGCTATATGAGGTGATGTACCACCCCTAATACTCTCACGTTTTTAGAAAGATACTTTGTTATGTTTATTCTTGAAAAAAGCTTGGTGGTACTCACAGTAATATTTATTATCAAGAATGAAATATGTAGTATGACAGAGTAAAATAAAAGTCATTCATCATCATCATCTTGCTCTTATCCCAATTACTTGGTGTCGACGCAATATGTCATCTGTTTTGACATATTGCAAAAAGTTTCGGCAATGACTTTTATGACCGGCCGCCTGCCTGACGTCAACCCTCCTTGGGAATGTAATCGTTGACCCAAATGGTACCAGATAGAGATGGTCCGGGTCAATCTAGGGCTCTTAGTCATCTTTTACGACACCCACGAGCAAAGCAAGGGTTGGTAGTATTCGAAGCCGCTACCACACAGCACAGTAAAATAAAAGTCATTAAAGTACTGAAATAGAAAGATGTTCATAAAGAGTACAACTCTCATCACTAATTCATGACCGATAGTGAGGACAAATTAGGTATAGTGTATAGGTTTCTGTGATAGTACTGCCTGTAGGAGGGTGAGGTGCTCAGGCAGGACAACGTCCACCTGAACCAAGTCAGCTGCCGAATAAAAATGCCCTATGTAAGGGTCGGCGACCTTTATTTTAAGATTGAGTTTACTTAAGTACCTCAGACGGTATATTTAAGACTGTACTTTTATAAGAAGCGGCTTTAGTTAATTTAAAAATAAATTCGATTGGTTTAGCAGTCACTATCGCTACTAATTCTTAGTACATATATCTTTTTTCACTAACACAAGTGAAAAAGAGACAAACAATGTAAGTTTTAATATTTACAATAGTTGGTAGCCAGACATAGGTTTGACAGTTCAAGCCTCCTTGAGAAATGATACATTAAAAATATCGCAATATAGGAACAAAGCCAATTTAGTTAAAAAATGTAATGAATGTGAAATGAAATTATTTTTACTATTATCAATTTTATCGCGTGATAAATAATTCATCATTTCAGCTTATGAACGTCCCACTGCTGGGCTCGAGTCTCCTCAGCAATAAAAGAACTTACTATACCATGCTGGTCCGATGGTTTGGTATAAGGTTTTATTTGGAGATTTCCTTCTCTTGCATACGTGTTATTTGCATATATTTGCAAATAATCCCTTAGTCGCCTTTTATAACATCTACGGGCACGAGGGTGGTTTTTTTTATGGTTGGGCTATGATAAACGCACACGCGGTCAATTCCGTCCGGGGCGACGAAAGGACGGCGTGCGGGCCCATAACCTACCCGTACCCACGTCGCCTTCGTCGTTGGGGCGACCACCGGAGCAGAGTGACTTGTCGTCAGTGGTCGGGCCGACGGAATACCCTTTCGGGTTCCCTCACCTCTCGACATTCTTCTCCCGAGACGTCGGTTGCCGTCGCGCGGTTAGCCTCTACGAACATCTCCGCCTCCAGGTCCTAAGGGGGAGTTCCGGCCAGGAGGCACGTTGCGTCTGTCGCCACCGTGCGGTAACCGCGTATGGCCCTGATCACTATGACCCTCTGTGGTCGCCACAAGAGGGCCCTCAGAAGGTCTCGGAAGGTCAGGGACCCCGTCCACAGGCACGAGGGTGGTGAACGAAGGTGTATTCTTACTACGTCACTACACGCAAAAAATAGATTAATAATATTTGTTGTACTATTAAAAATATCTGTAGAGTGTAATATATATTATTATAAATAGTGTTGTCTGTCTAGTGATGTGATGACGGTATGAGGGTATTTTATCGCAACCCTCTTCCCATGGTAGGCGTAAAAACTTGATGAAGGATCATTAGGTGATTGGGAAGTAGGGCTTCCTTGACACTTGTAACTGTGATCGCAAACTCACTTGCTAAGCTGGCGATTGCAACTTGGCGATTGCACCATACTCTCCCTTGAGGAGGCCTATTACCAATACTGGACCCTGAAAGACTAATGGTTGGATGAAATTAATACAATATCAAAACTACTGAATTGATTAAATATGACTATTACTAGCGCTTACGACTAGAGCCATGTTTCTGACATTTTTCTGTATGCAGCCGTAACTAGACCGGGTTGTCCAAGGTACTGGACAAGGACTGCCCAAAAACTGAGTGGTAAGGCTGAACATTTGTTATGGTGTATGGTTCGATGAGGTAGCCGGAGTTCCAAGCCGTACCTTACAGTAATGAAACTAGCTGTACCGCTGGTATTACGGACGTCCATAAGCGGCAACTGAAGCTTACCATCAGGTGGGCTGCTTGCTCCTCTGTCATTAAAGGCAATAGAAAAAGATGATTATGAAGACGACTAAAGAATAAATTATCACACTGTAATTTGCGGCATAAGAATTAGCTTCGCCAGTAAAGTTTGAAGCTAAAATTTAACCGCCGAAGTAAAAGTTTGCAATTCATTCAAATTAATCGTTGTTTGTAAAATAACTCACTTGTTACAAACTGCAGACTAAGTTTATGAGAAGATTATAATGTGGATTGACCTTTTAACTAAAACTTTCAAGTATGTATTATTAGGCCATTGTTAGACACCTCTCCGCGTGGTGATGGAATAAGAATACATTTCGCCACCCCCCAACTTACCCGTCGATGTCGTGAAAAACGACTAAGGGATTAAATATGCATATAACATCTATGCATGAGAGACAAAACTCTAATAAAACTCGAAAAAGAAAATACTAACCCGTCTGACCAGCATGGTATAGTAGGTCAATTTCTTTCCTATTATAGAAGAGGCTCGATCCCAGCAGTGGGATGTATATAAGCTGAAATGATGGTGATGATATTAGATACGAGTTTTGTATTGGAATATGAGTGATTTTGCTGCTATAACCCATTACGCTGCTTTGCTGATAATTCGTATAATCCGCACATAGGCCCCTCTGCAAGGCAAATAGTTAGAGGGAAATTAACATTCAAACTATACAGATTAGATTAGAATGGTTGGCATATATTTTTAGTAGGCTTTAGTCCGGATACATCTGGTGAGCAATGAAAGGGCGGCGTGTGGCACCATAACTCACTGTGTTTCCTACCCATACCCATTGGGCCGATTACTGGTACTAATTCCTCCACTGGTACCGATCTCGTAATAGGCCCTATGGATTACTTTTTTGAGAACCCTCGCCATATATGACCTGGCAAAAAACAATAGTGTTGCCGGGGTCATCCTTACACGGTTGGTCTCCTTGCAGATGGTGGACTAATCCCCAGTCCATACACCCACGACTTCGGCTTGGGTGGCATTAGGTACATGTACTCATCTAGCCTCACCTAGACCACCCGATGCGTGGGTGTCGAACCTCGGCATGGTAGAGGTATTCCTGTTTGACCCACTCCACTATCTCTTTCTGTGAGACGACGCTTTGCAGAAAGCGACGGTTTTGCCCCAGTTTCTAACACTGTCGCTTATTGTTTTTGCGTTAGCAGTGTCAGGTTGTTGATGATGATTGCGACGAATTTACGGCGCTTCTTTGCCTAGCATCTGCTTCACCTTGTCCTCGTCACAATCGTAGTGATGGCAAGACGGTTTCCCCACGACCGTGTGCAGTTATTTGCTAAAGCAATTATACCCCGTTAAGACGTAAATGCGCTCCTCTCCTTCTGACTGCGGTAGGAGAGGAGCGAATGTCGGCGACCCAGCCATTCCATTATCACTGCCTTCAAACCTCTAAACAGTGAGCCGAGAGCTCTTTAGTCGCACTACCCAAAGAGCAATGACGTCTTGGCGGGCGTCGCCCTCTAGGTGGCTACCTTGTTGGGCCAGATTTTGCTGTTTTCCCTAGAATATATTTAGTATCTGATATACTAAAGACGATGTATATTGAAAAATATAACAAAATTAATCTAAATTAAAAATTCACACGAGACTGGCAACAATAGCTCTTCGTCATCATTATCGCAGCCTACGTACGTTTCACTGTTAGTCTCGGGTCTCCTCCACAATGAGAGGAAATTTGACTTAGTATACCATGCTGGTCAGATATGTTGCTATAGGGATACATTTCGAGTTTTCCTTCTTTTGCACAGATGTTATGTGATATTATATCCCTTAGTCGTCTCTTACGACATCCACGGGCAAGATAGGGAGTGGTGAATTGTATTCTTACTCCGTCACCATACGGTATAATAGCTCTTACTATATGGTAATTTGTAATGCCAAAAAAGAAGAACCACACATATTTTCAGCTGTAGAATGAAGTTTTTCTGCACCAAACTTTACTGTACAAAGTATACCTGAGCTTTGATGCTCAGTACTTATGAAATATATTTTATCGTACAGAAATGGAACACACTGAAAATGAGAATATTCGTTCAAGTTGCACGTCTCTCTGAAGAAATATGCATTTTATTGTTTATGCGCGGGCAGCAGTTTTTATTATTGCGACATTATTATTTGGGATGAATGCCAAGATGATATTAAAACGACTATTGTGTTTCGTGGACATAAGAAGAAATATAGAGATCAAATTTGGTCTTTCATTGTTTAATATAATATTTATCTTTCTGCTCCATCCGGCTTTGTACAGTTGCTAAGTATAAAAGTAGATATAATAAAAATAATTTTAGGGACTTCACGTTTGTATTTGGAAGATTTTCAGCGTTTATAGTTACGGGATGATGTAAAATAGTTTTGTTTTATATGTATAATAATTTGTGTATGCTTACACTATTAATTATCACAATTATTTATATTTTTAAACCGCAGGACAGAAAGGTAGAACCAACATTTTTGCACGGTTAATTAATGTACTGCAGATCTCAAAAAAGTAATCCCATCAAAAATATTAATACAAAAATAGCAGCTAAGTTATTACGATAATTATAGTTTGATTATCGACTGCACTGATGAAAGATTTGACTTAATTCGGTGCCAAATTCTGTAGATAATTATAAAATTTATTTATTAGAAGAAAGTATAAACAGTCTTGGATAAAATTTGCTTGATATAATTAATTAGAAGTGTGATGACTGAATATGAGTCACTCCACCACTCCCTGTCTTGCCAATGGATGTCGTAAAAGTGACTAAGGGATATAATAAGCATATAAATAACATCAAGAGAAAGAAAATTCGAAACAAAATCTTAAACCAACCTGTTTGATCAGCATCAATTTCACTTCTATTGTCGAGGAGAAGGAGCCTAGTAATGGGACGTTAGTATATAAGCCGAGACGATGGTATAAAAAAGTATGTAGATGATGTTTGTTGAACATATTTCTTTGATCATTTTTCAGCTAAGAAGCTCAAGTAATTATTGAGGATTATCAACCCATTGAGATTCAATTTTGACATTATATTATTGTATGTATTTTTTTTTTTTTTTTTTTGTGGGTGGGCCGCGGTCGGCGCGCCTCCGCACCACTCCGTCCGGGGCGACAGAGGGGCTTAAGCACGCAACTCCCGCGACCCACCCGAAAACCACGTCGCCTTCGTCGTTGGGCCGACCACTGGAGCAGCGTTAACTTGTCGTCAGTGGTCGGCCCGTATTATTGTATGTATGGTCTTTATTAGGTATAGTTTTTAATGATAATTACTCAGGTATTTATATATTTGATATACCAAATTAAGAATTTCTGCATGTAACATAATATATCAAATATAAGTAGTACGATGGTGTATAATTGCCAAGCTTGTGTAAGAACGTATAACTAAGTTTATTTACAACATTTGAGATAGACAACAAAAAAATGTACTAACATTAAAACAGAATCAACAACAAAAATCTTGAGCAAGAATATTTCAAGATATAATTAAAAACTTTATTTAGAAGCGTGTTAAACTATCTCCAAACATTAAATATGTAAAACTATCTCACAAACAACGATTATTTTTCATTTATTACATGCTGTTACTTTCGGAGTATATCTTAACTAACTAAGAATATCACCTATCAAGTAAATCATAAAGCAACTAAAATTTGATGCTATTTTATCCTAGTTTTCTGCATTAATGCACTCAACATTTTTAACAATTGCTTGCTCCGAGGAGTTTAAATCCTGATCCTATAAGTTAAGAATACAATGTGTTGCTATTCCTTGCTTTTTCAGGGGTATAAATCGTCTAAATGTCACCATAACCCACAGCAGAAGCAATTCACAACTTCTACTAGCAATTGCGTTTACAGACCGCCTCCCACGGACTAAGGTGATTATGATGACATAATTCCCAAAAATATTATGAAATAATTACAGATTTATCTAAGACGTATCAACAAAAATAGAGAATGTAAAAACGGTTTCTAGAAAACTTACAGTTTCAGAGATTATAGGGATTACATTTTTTTCTTACGTAGCTTGATGTGCAAATTTTTATTTACAGTTGTCATTTGATTTACATTTGTCGACTTAGAAAATATTTATGATTAAGTAAGGGTGACTGATCATAGTTGATACATTTGCAGGGATTAGAACTATATATGCAGTTTTTAAAGGAAAATACATAAGAGCAAGGATTTTTTTTTTTTTTGTGGGTGGGTCGCGGTCGGCGCGCCTCCGCACCACTCCGTCCGGGGCGACAGAGGGGCTTAAGCACGCAACTCCCGCGACCCACCCAAAAATCACGTCGCCTTCGTCGTTGGGCCGACCACTGGAGCAGCGTTAACTTGTCGTCAGTGGTCGGCCCGACGGAATACCCCCTATTGGGGTACCCTCCCATCGACCGACGTCCCGCCCTCGCGGAGGACGTCGGTCTTTCCTCACGCAGTCGGCCTCTCAGCGGGTGACGGACTAATCCCCGGTCATGTCACCCACGGCCTCGGCTAGGGCGGCATGAGGCATAGATAGTTGCGCCTACGCCGCCCCAGTCGCCGGCGGCGGATCTCCTCATCGAGGCTGCGCTCCTCGCGCAGGCGATCCACCGCTTCCTTCCGCGAGATCACTGTCTCGCAGAAGGCTGCGACCGTGTCCCAATTCCCGACGCTGTCGACCATCGCCCTAGCGATAGCCGGCAGCGTCAGGTCCGTACCGATGATTGCGACGAGTTCACAGCGCTGCACTGCCCAAGCCCCGCAGGCCTCGAGCGTATGGCGCGCCGTGTCCTCGTCGCAATCGCAGTGGTGGCAGGACGGTGTACTCTCCCTCCTAACGACCTTGTGCAGGTATTTGGCGAAGCACCCATGCCCCGTCAAAACCTGCACCAGTCGGAAGGAGAGCACCCCGTGCCGCCTTTCCAACCACTGCATCAGCACCGGCCGGAAGGCCTCCATGGTTCGCACCCCGAACCGAGGCCTCTCCAGCCGGACTGCCCAACGGGCGATGACGTCTCGGCGGGCGTCGACGCGCCAGGCGGTGAGATCCCTTAACGAGACCACACCGCCCCCCGCTCACACCCCCGTCACCCGCCGATATAGTCCGGCGAGCATCTCCGCCTCCAGGTCCCACGGGGGAGTCCCGGCCAATAGGCACGCTGCCTCCGTCGCCACCGTGCGGTATCCGCAGATGGCCCTGACCGCCATGACCCTCTGTGGTCGCCACAGAAGGGCCCTAAGTCGGGCGGTCATGGACCCCGCCCATACCGGTGCGCCGTACAGGGCCATCGACCGGATGACCCCCGCGTACAGCCGTCGGATAAAAGCAAGGATATGAGATAGTTAAGAAAAATAAAAAAAACAATTTATGATGGCGAGAAAACTGAAAAATATTATTTATAATATTGATCTTTTATATCGTTAAATTTACATTTGCCGTAATATTAGAAAACTGAAGGATATTAAGGGTTGCAATTATAATCAAAAGCTTCTTTATGTTACCGAAATATTTACCATTTTGTAAAACGGATGCTCAAGGCGTACACCAAATACGAGTATATTAAAGATAACTTGTATTCCCATGTGTATAAAGTATCAAAGAGAGTGTGTGGAAAGCTTTTTGGAAAAGAGATTTCCCGGAGGTTTATTAATTTTAATGATTTGTAGATACTTATGCCTATTCCGCATAGTATGTTACACCCTTTCCATATAAATTTTATAAAAGAATTGGCTGTCTGTAAAGCCGGTTTATGTGAAAATATCATAAGAAAACATTGATGAAAAATAGCGTACTTTTATAAATTGAATTATTATCACTGAATTATCATTAGATTGTATAATACAAAGGAGTTAATTCAAAACTACAATGTTTGCGATAAAATAATATTTATTTGTATACGTTATATAAACAACTTTTTTTTCGAAAGAGCGTCACAAGTTTGTACGATCGTTTAGGCTAATCGTGCTCCTCTATCGCTTGTACTCGTACTGCGTTCTTGCTTGCACGCTCTTCTAAGGCGGAACGAGACAATTTTTCGTACGCACAGGCAGCGTTCATGAATTAATAAGACATTATCATGTCAAAAACCAAATTAGTATTTATAAAATCGAGGTTCGTTTTACAGGACTATTATTAGTTTAATAGATAGATACCTAATATAAGACTGCCTTACAAAAGTCTTGAATTTTAAATCCGTATCCTTGTTGTTTCGATTGTGTTTTAAGAATTTATTAACTGTTAATTACTACGAAATAGGTCATGACCATAATAGCTTGAAGTGTTTTCAAAGGCTCTTAGTCTTGGGTCAGCGTTTTCAAGTAATACCTAAATTCATTATATTCTGAGAGAAGAGTCAATTAATAACTAGACAGTATAAATGGATATAATGACGCTGAGGTTGTTTTCACTTATGTTTCTCTGTTAACATTTTGAAATATTGCACTTGATAAATACATATAACGAGATTGCAGTTAGGTTTGATATTAAAATAACATAGCCAGACTAGCATTAAATAGATGAGTAGTAGTAGAATTAGAGAAGGAAGTATTAAACGAGTGGTCAAAATTAGTGACTTTATATACGGAATTTGAATGCCTCTCTTTTTGTCTCGAGCTGTGAGCTGATAAAATTTCGGCTGGTTATTTGAAATGACGAATAGCTGTACGTATCCAATCATCGGTCTGTAGACGTCTACTATTCGACATACATAAGTATCCTCAGGAAACCATCATTTACGCGGCTACCGCACGGTGGCAACGGAGGCAGCATGCCTCCTGGCCGGTACACTCCCGTGGGCCCTGGAAGCGGAGATGCTCGCCGGAATTTACCGGCGAGTATCGGAGACGCGTGCCCGCGGTGGCATGGTCTCGTTGAAGGAGATTGCCGCCTGGCGGGTTGTCGCCCGCCGAGACGTCATTGTCCATTGATGAAGCTATGTCAGAACAGCCTGTGTTACTGCGGAGAGGAGGATGAATGTCTGGATCATGTGCTATGGCGATGTCCACTGTACGATGAAATCCGCATGAAGATGTTGGACGGGATTCAACGGGTCAATCCTGGACCCATACACTATTGCGATCTTGTGAACTCCGAGGCCAACTTTCGACGGTTGAGAGACTTTTCGCACCATTGGCATAACAT
This sequence comes from Lymantria dispar, assembly GCA_032191425.1. Taxonomy (NCBI): domain Eukaryota; kingdom Metazoa; phylum Arthropoda; class Insecta; order Lepidoptera; family Erebidae; genus Lymantria; species Lymantria dispar. The sequence continues at coordinate 18,606,356 of CM063452.1, read as the reverse complement.
CAGGAGCGGGCTCGAGCTAGCGGAGAAAGGACAAGGTCCATGACGCAGTCGCCATCGTCGTGTCGTCCGTCGCAATAGCGACACCCACGCGGAACAAGCCGCCCCAGAAAGGGGAGAGGGCTCGGGCAGGCAATTTGTAGGGAGTCAAGAAAGTGCACGCCTGAAAGAGCACACGCAAGTAAGGCGTGCATCTCCCGTGATTCGGTCCATATAGCCAGGATGGCTGGAAGGACCATGGGCTGGTGGAGGGGTCTGTCCTTTGGGCAGTCCGGCTGGAGAGGCCTCGGTACGGTATCTGGACCATCGAGCCGGTGCTGATGGAGTTGTTGGAGCGAACGTACGGGGTGCTCTCCTTCTTACTGGTGGAGGTCTTGACGGGGCACGGTTGCTTCGGCAAGTACCTGTACAAGATTGTCAGGAGGGAGAGCACACCGGCCTGCCACCGCTGCGATTGCGATGAGGACACGGCACAGCACACACTCGAGGTGTGTGCCGCGTGGGCTGAGCAGCGTCGTGATCTCGTCGCAATCATGGGTGCCAACTTGACGCTGCCAACCATCGCTAGGGAGATACTCAGCAGCATCAGGAACTGGGACGCGATCGCCGCCTTCTACGAGGCAGTTCTATCGCAGAGGGAGGCGGCGGAGCGCGCGCCGGAGGAGCGCCTCCACAACGACGCGATCTACCGCCGGCGACTCGGACGGCGCATGCGCGAGTATCTGCGCCTAATTCCGCCCTAACTGTGGCTGCGGGTGACTGGACCGGGGATTTAGTCTGTCACCCGCAGAGAGGCTGACCGAGCGACGGCGACCGACGTCCCTGAAGGGGAACGTCGAAAGGAGAGGGTACCCCGCGACCGAGGTATTCCGTCGGGCCAATCACTGAAGACAAGTTACCCTGCACCGGTGGTCGGCCCAACGACGAAGGCGACGTGTCACGGGTGGGGACCACGCCTAAAAAAAAAGAGAAAAAGAAAATGCCATACTGAATGGTTCTGTGCCAACGGTTTTCTGATACTTTTACCTATCTTGCCCGTCTACATCAATCTTCGATATTTGGCTATTCTTTTCGATATTTGACTCCCAAATGACGTTCTGATGCATTATGAGGTAGTACAGGGGATATAATATCATCGATTTATCCACCCACAGCCAATTAAAACAATTTTTTTTATAGAAACACTTAAACGAAACGTCTAAACATTTATTATATACGAATTACAAGTATCTACTGAATGTTGTGGTTATAACATCAATTTATTTTAACTTTACGATAACCCTACTTCTAATAAATAAACCAATGTAAACTAGGATACCCTGAAACCAAAGAACTTTTGAAACTGACTTCCTGTTCGGATGAAATTGTAATTATATATATTTGATGTTCTTATCCCAGAAGGGATTCTGCGACTAGAGTAGCCTAGTACCAACTTCAATAGGATTTCATCAAGTAATAATATACTGAACGTTGGAAATTCGTCTCCTTGACTTAATTAATACAGATTGTAAGCTATAGAAATATGATTGAAGAGGCTAATTGATACCCTAAATTCATAGAACAATGTATAATTATTCCTTCCTTTTAATAATGCTTTCAAAATCAAATAAATTTAGTTTTACAGTCTTACAATTATAACATTATTTTATTAAAAGTACATTCTTGGTCAGTATAGGGTAAATTATAAAAAAATAGAGTATTTTTTACCGTGGCGATGGGATAAGTATACTATTGTTGTTACCCTTTATAGGCCCATGGGAGTAGCATGAATGTGTTTTTTAGGTTTGCAGAAGATATTGTCGTTATGGCAGATCTACAGAGGACCTTGACCCCATGCTCAATGACAAAGCGAAAGTCATGTCAAATGCCGATGTCATTCCTCTAATATTTCAAGTTGGCATTGCGATTCTCAAAGTTGTCGATCATCATGTTTAACTTGGACAAACAGTTCAGTTAGGCAGATCCAATTTCGATTTCAGCCGATAAATCCAATTCGGCTTGACAGTATTCGGGAAGCTTAAGAAGATATTTTCATCCAACTTACCTCAGTGTCTGAAAGTACAGGGTTACGATCAATGTCTGTTACCAGTGATGATTTACGGCATGGAAATGTGGCCCCTAAATGTAGATATACCAGGCCCAAAATTGTTCAGCATGTTATGGAATAGACTGTGCGCTAAATATGTAAATTCACAGAAGAATGAGTGTAACCGACATAGTACGAAGAATTAGCACACTGAAGTGGCAATGGGCAGGCAAAATCACTTGAAGTAACGTTAACGGTTGGGGAAGAAAGGTTCTCGAGTGGCGACAACGTATCGGACAACGTAGTGTGGGACGCTCACACCTAGTGGGCGACACCTAGCACCGACGACCTGGTGAAAGTTGTTGGGCGTCGGTGGATACCGGCAACACAGGACCTACTTTGTGGCGAAACATAAGGGAGGCCTACGTCCAACAGTGAACGCCGAAAGGCTGAATGATGATGATAATGATATTTCAATAACTGTGACTTAGGACTGTTTTTTGGAAATTGGAGTTTTATTGTACACTGAGACCGACGACCTGGTGAATCTTGCTTGGAATGTAGATGACACAGTACCATACATTGTGACTAAACATAAGGGAGGCGTCCAGCAGTAGACGGCAAAACGCTGTATTATAATAACGACGATAGGGTAAATATTTTGTGCTGTTATATAATATCGTTTTTAATATTTCTATTTTCTGATGAAGATATATGTGTATTTTTACAAATCAACTGATGCACGTCATTCTTGGAAAATGCCGAAATTGGCTTTTTAAATACGGTTTTTTTTTTATTTGTACACTGTAATATATATAAAAAGAGGATTTTGTGGAGACGTCATCTGTGATGTATAGAATTGAACGTCTGAATTACGAATAATGTATTATAGATTACAGAATTATGAATACAATTGTGCCTTGGAATTGTCTGGCAGACTGCATTGGACTATTAGTTCAAGGACCTCTTGTAGAAATGTTTATTGCGTCCCTAGGGAAACGTCACCTGTGAGATGAGGGTCAAAGAGTACACTAAATAAAATGCTAAGTACCTTTCACTGTATATTGGTGGAAAACATATTATATAACGTCATCCCTGTCGGGATGGCGCCTAGGTTACAATTACAATAGATTATTACCTACTACTTATCTAATAATACCTACAAAGTCTATAGGTTGCCAGTTTCGCGTCATAAATTACACGTGGTCATAACTACCACACTCACATATTAATTCACTGAGCGAGGGAAAGTTCACTGCACGCGGTATGTTTACACTAGTTACTAACGAAGAATAAACAAGAAGTCGACAAGGGCTGCATCCCATGAGGAGCACGTCCCGACATGTACTGGACCTGGGCGTCCCCGGGGAAATGCGCGCGTTCAGGACGGCGTGACATTACCGCCCGGCGACTAGATGATACGATCTCCAGCGTCCTTTCTCCGTCGTTGAATATGCAGACAAGCACACAGTCCCGACCGGACTGGTAATCTCTCATGCGATCCTCTCTCGCGGCGTGCCAGCGGAGCTGTTACGAGAACAAGAAAAGAGTCAGGACAAGCGCTCGGCGCGCGGGCTCCCACGTAGTCTTACATGGTGCGTCCGACCTCGCTCGATGACGGGAACCAAGAGAGAGAAAAACTTCACGACGCAACGTTTCCTGTCATGCCCATCAAAGATGGCGTCATCCCCTTTCAAAAAGAATGGTTCCTATTGGCCAGCTAGCCAAGCATAGACCAAAACCGATCCATAAACAAATGTTATTGTGAATTACACTTGGCGATGGAATTCTGTCTTTTATAAAATAATAAGATAATATGATATGTCCGTGTGGTGACGGAGTAAGAATACAATTCACCACTCCCTATCTTGCCCGTGGATGTCGTACAAGACGACTATGGGATATAATGTGCACATAACATCTGTGCAAGAGAAGGAAAACTCGAAATGAAATCCTATACCAACATGTCTGACCAGCATGGTATAGTAGGTCAAATTCCCTCCCGTTGTGGAGGAGGCCCGAGCCCAACAGTGGGACGTATGTGGGCGGCGATGATGATGATAAAGATGATATGACATTGTGTGCTTATTCAATCCATCTTCTACATATAAGTATCTATACAAATACTAATTGATTTGAATAATTGATTCATGTTATAACGGATGCAATCTAGTAGCGAGGATGTGTAACTTATATTACATATACTTAGTTTTATCAAATGACCTAGTGCCATCTATCGGCATAGTATGGAATCCTACTAAATCTACTTGTATGGTTTTTAAATGAATGTATGATAATAACATGCAGTGATATATCATAACACTACAACACCTTATAGCTTATGAATAATCCAAAAGAATAGCCATAACTTTGGTAAAAATAATAAAAGTAAATGAATGTCGAAGTTAAATAAAACATTAATCGCTTATGAAAAGCTGAAACTCGATATAAATTCTTAATATTCATGGAGTTAACTTGTATTTAATAACATGATATTCATGGATAGTAATGATAATTAAAATATAATACGGGATTTATATTTAATTTTCACTAGCTTTGGAACAAATCATTAACTAACATGTGTTTATTAAGTAAAGAGCCTTGATTAAAATTAAACTCTTCAAAAACAAACTACTGTTCTCGTATTTGCCGTATGAGATACAACTGCGCTTTGAAAACTTTCATTTAGATACCTCGATACGTGGAACTTGGAATATGTTGTTACAATAGTTAGAAATGATAACTTTGTTACGTTATGTATGTATACACAATATCTAATATAATAACGCAAAAGAATTTGTTTGTTTTAGCGCGCTAATCTCAGATTCGAATTAAATAATTAATTTCTTGTTTAATAGCCATTTGCGACTCATTTCGTCTTTATTAATGGTTGTATGGTGATCGGACTATTCGCTGTTTGCAGTAAGTCTTTCCACGAAAGTAACACTCCCAAATGCGTCGGTAGGTCAGCTAAAAGTTAGGTCGTTGATGTAGTTTGGATGTTTGTTAATCAATCACGCGTAAACATTTGAACACATTCGTATAAACATTGGCACAAACATAGATCACTTCCTAATTTAAAGCATAAGATACTTTTTAGCCCGGTAATGTCTTCCCTTGGGATGATAGTTCAACTTTACTTTTTTTAATCAATCCAGCATTATCTGTTAGACCGATTTGTATAAAATTTCAGGTTGGAAAAGTTATTTATATAAGAGAAGCCACGGGTAGAAACTAATAATAAATAAAAAATGTTCTTGATTCAGATAAAGAAGGACATTTTTAAAATAGGGGTGATTTTTTTTTTTCTAATGATGTATACTTACTTATACTTGCCCCAAAGTATTGGCGTAACAAAAGCTTGCAAATGAGTTGGTCTTAGAAAAAAATATGCTAAATAGTATTTGGGTTTATTTTATAAAGGTTAGTTAATTATTATTTGCATATTCATAAATTGTGGAATAATTAATAAGACGTAATGAATAGATTTATTGGAGCAAATTATTGTATTATTAAATTTTCCTTATGGGGCGGAGTAAGAATACAATTCATTAAATTTTTCTTACCTGTAGGCGTAGTAATTTAGCATAGCATTTTCCGTGTGGTGACGGAGTAAGAATACAATTCACCATCCCCTCTCATAGCCGTGGGTGTCGTAAAAGATGACTAAGGGATATATTACGCATATGACATCTATGTAAGAGATGGAAAACTCGAAACCAAACCCTATATAAACCTGTCTGACCACCATGGTTTAGTAAGGTCAATTGCCCTCCTATTCTGGAGGAGGCTCGAGCCCAGCAGTGGAACGTATATGAGCCGAAATGATGAATGATGATGAGGCATACCTAAAGTTCATTAGAGGATATAATATGCAAATAACAGGAGAGGGAGAACTCGAGATAATGGCTATACCAACATGCCTGATCAATGTGGTATAATAAGCCATTTATGTAGGGTATAGTATAGTAGTAATGTCCTAACTCCAATAGTGGGAGGTATGTGTACTAAGAAAAGAAGATTATACATTAATCATCCCAGCTCATATAGATTCCTCTAATGGCTTGAGCCTCCTCCACATTGGGAGGGCAATATTTATTATACCACGCTGGTCAGGTGGGTTGGTATAGGGTTTTATTTCGAGTTTTCCTTGTTATGTGCACAAGATATTACTTAGTCACCTTTTGCGACAATCACGGACAAGTGAATTGTAATCTTACTCCGTCACCACACGGGCAAACTGTTAAATTATACTATGTATACCTAATCTTGCCATAAATACTGTAACAAAGATTTTTTTTGTGTTACAAATAGCATTTATTACTTTTAGAGTGTGTTAGTTTAATATATAAATATAAAACAATTTAAAATATAAAAAGCTTATTCGAAGTTGTCTCCATTGGCTGCAATGCAATCCTTTAAACGTTAAGGCCAGTTGTCAATAGAAGCACGCACTCTTTCCATAGGAAAATTCTGCAGCTTTGGAAAATTGCCAGCTACTGTTACTTCGGCTGCAACGCGAACAGCATTTACAACTAAATTCAGGCGCTGGCTCACTCAAAATGTCTTTTATACGATTAACGAATTAAGGGGTAGGTCAATAATCAATTGGAAATTACTTTTTTATTTATTTTTTTATTTATTTAATTTTCCTTTTCTTTTTATAAAATCCTAAATTATTGTAGTTACATTAAGTTCTATGTATAACCAGTGACATGACAATTATGTAATCAAAACAGTTTTGACTTGTAATCTCGAATATTTTTTTTTTTTTTTTTTGTGGGTGGGCTGCGGTCGGCGCGCCTCCGCACCACTCCGTCCGGGGCGACAGAGGGGCTTAAGCACGAAACTCCCGCAACCCACCCGAAAACCACCTCGCCTTCGTCATTGGGCCGACCACCGGAGCAGGTTTACTTGTCGTCAGTGGTCGGCCCGACGGAACACCCCCTACGTGGGGTACCCTCCCATCGACCGGCGTCCCCCCCTCGGGGAGGACGTCGGTCTTTCCTCACGCGGTCGGCCTCTCGGCGGGTGACGGACTAATCCCCGGTCACGTCACCCGCGTAATCTCGTATATTAATAATAAAAATGTTTATCCTGTGTTTATCTTGTTTACTGCCAATCGTATGGATTGTTTTAGGGACTCCAAATTATCATGGCGTTTAGTGCAAGCCGTAATCTCTAAAACTGACCATAAATCATAATCCCGTGGATTAACATCGGAACTAGACGACGGCCAGTTTTCAGCTCTGATGAAGTCCGAAACATTTGTTTCCAACCAAGACTGCGTAAAGCTCGATCAGCTTTATGACCCGGCGCCGAGTCTTACTGGAAGGGCCATTCTTGGTTATTGAACATGGTGTTGTTCAGGCGTTTCACTACCTTCTCAAGAACGGTATCTTGATATACTTGTGCCGATATTTTGATACCTTTTTCACAAAAGTATGACTCAGTCAAGAAGAAGAAGAAGCTTCCATAGGAGCTTTGGGCAAAAATACGGACATTTTGTTTATTAAATTTTGCTCAAATGTAAAAATTTTCTCATCCGTAAACAAAATTTTTTTGTGACCTCCCTTTGTGTATTGCTTCAGTAGTTCAGTAGTTTCGATTTTACCACACTATTCTTTTTTAAATTATCAGTTAAGAAATGACCAGTAGGTCTCTTATAGGCAAGTGCAAGTCCTAAGTCATCTTTTTCAATACGCGACATGGTTCTAGGTGCTATGTTCATCTCCCGAGATAAAATCTGTGGCTTTTGGGCAGGATTTCTTCGAATTCTTGTCCTTGTTGCTTTGACCATCTTTTTCGTACGAACACTACGTGGACGGCTAGATCTTTTTCTGTCACAAACAGAGGAGGTCTCATTGTACCTATGAATAGCCCGGTACACAAACATTTTACTAATACCAAGCGTATGGAGAATTTTAAAAATTGCATTTGGCTCCATATCTGCTTAGTGTAATGCAATCACAGCGATTCGGATCTCTTTATCACCACATTCCGTTTTAATATCGCAAAATATTATACAATGTAATGGCGCCAAAATGAGAAAATACAATGAACAATCATATAAAAATGACAGATTCTAATTTCAAATGTAATATTTTGTTTCTTTTTAATTGTAACAGTATTTATGGCCAGACTAAGTATATTATGAATGTAGACTTTCGTATAATAACAAATTTGGTAGCAACTGTATTTAAAGTAACTAAGATTTCAAAAGGATTTTAACATATATTATAATAAATTTTATGTACAAATTTATATAAATAACCCTAATAGTATTTTTCAATTCTAATTCTTAAAGACACGAGATGCCATAGGACAATGAATGAGGTATTTGTATATACATACATATTTTCTAAATACTTATTACAAATTATAGAAAGCAGTGACGCATTTATAGCACAGTGATAAGCATTTAGTGAAAAATATATCCTATACAATCTGATGTCAGGACTACAACTTCCATTAGACAAGGGTTATTGTGTAGAATAACGTTAGAAGAGAACAAATAGCAACAATTCGAATCAACAGTGCACCCCAGAGGCTCGTAAGTTACACTGCAGTTAGATGTATGTATATGTGTAATAATTACACACATACAAGGCAGCTTTAACCTGAGCTTAACTAGATTGTACAATAATCATGTACAGAAAAATAATAGAGGACGTTTTTGTGATCACATTTCTGGATTTACAGGTATTTTTTTTTCAGGCAACCTTCACATCTTGACTTAAGTAAATACTCGCCTCTACATAACCTCAGATTTTTTTAAACTTATACATATTTATGTATTTCTTGTGTACATGTCTGTAGCGGGTGTTCGTGTCATGTTTTATATGTATTCAAGAGGATTCGAGAATGGTTTAGATTCACAATTGAACCCGGTAGGTGGCGCTGCTGTCGATTTCAAGGAGAACTTTTATTTTATTTAAACAGAACAATGTCCGTTGGGTTACCTAATAACATATGCACAGATGGCGTAGTGGTTAAGATAGCGACCTACAGCGCCAGTGTCGAGGGTTCGAATCCCACGCGGGACAACACTTTGTGCGATCCACAAATTGTTGTTCTGAGTCTGGATGTAATTTGTGTCCGTTAATTATATGTTTGTGAGCAGGGTGTTGTCTTAAATAAATAAATAAAAAATAAAAAAAATATATAAAAATTATTAGAAAACTTCGAACATTAATTAATACGAATATGTTATGAAAATATGTCATAAGCAAACGTATCATCATCTCAACTCGGTTTATATACATAGCACTGTTAGGCTCGAGCCTCCTACACAAAAAGAGGGAAATTGACCTTATAACATGCTGGTCAGACATGTTAAATGTAGGTTTTTGTTCGAATTTGCCTTCTCTTGCATGCATGTTAAATAAGTATTATATCCCTTATTCGTCTTTTACGACATCCACGGGCAAAGTGCTGGTCAGACGGGTTGGTATAGGATTTTATTTCGAGTTTTCCTTCTCTTACATAGATGTTATATGTATTTAATCCCTTAGTCGTTTTTTACGACAACCACGGGTAAGAGCGGGGGTGATGAATTCTTACTCCGTCACCACAAGGACAATATCGTATACTAGCAATCCGCCCTCGCTTTGCTTCGGATTCAGTCGCCTTACGTGCGTAGTGCCCCTTCCCGTAGGAATACCCTATAAAATATAGCCTATGTTAATCCCTGATATTATAGCTTTCCAATGGTGAAAGAATTTTTAAAAGCGGTCCAGTACTTTTGAGTTTAATCGTTGCATACAAAAATACAAATCTTTCCTCTTTATAATATTAGTGTAAAAGTGTAGATAGGTAATAAAGTAATTAATTTTCTCATTAGGTGATCTAGTTGCATATAATACGCTGCCAGATGTTAAGCATAAAAATCTATCACTGTACCTAAATAATTACATTTTAAATTGACCAGTCACCTTAAATTGTGTATATAATGCTGTATATTAAGTTTATTTTAAGAATTAATATTTATTATAAATTGTTATATTTGTTTGTTTCATAAATTGTGTAATTAATAGTATGTATATTATATACTAGTAACCCGCCCTCGCTTCGCTTCGATTTTAGTCGTTTTACCCGCGTAGTTCCCGTTCCCGTGGGAATACCGGGATAAAATATAGGCCAGTTTACGCCCTGATATTATAGCTTTCCATTTGGTGAAAGAATTTTTGAAATCAGTCCAGCCGTTTTGAAGATTACTCGGAACAAACAGACAGACAGACAGACAGACAAAAATTTTTTAATCTGTATTTTAGGCATAGGTGTCGTGCAAATAACCGTGTGAGCATGAAAAAAGCCTATTATTTTGACATTACAAACAGACACTCCAATTTTATTTATTGGTATAGATGTGTAGTAATGTAAGCGATCTGGTTTTTACTGTAAGCTTATTATGTTCTTTCATTTAATAAATAAATAAACGTATGTAATTTACTCTATTTAAAAAAAACCTGAGAAAACAAAAAAAACACACATTGACCTGATCTATCTTTTGCTGTAGATGTATCCTTTAATCGTATCTACTAACATACTTAAGGATGAATGGATGTTGGGGATGACGTATTGTATTCTATCTCAACCTACATAAGTCCCACTGTTAGGCTTAGGTCTCCTCTGCAATACGAAGGGAGTTGACCTACTATACCACGCTGATGAGGTGTTGGAATAGGGTTTGTATCGAGTTTTCCTTCTCTTGCATCGATGCTACTTATATACCCTTAGTCGGCTTTTACGACACCCACGAGCTAAGAGGGGGTGATTAGTTGTATTACTAGTATGTTATACCATGAATATCGTTATTAAATTAAAGCAACTTCAAATTGTCCTGTTACACACCTCTGAAGAAGCAAGCGTAATACAGGAAAGCTGTGACGTCTCCCCTAACATAAATTCATCATTATTATTCCTCAAAATTGGTTGGGTCTAGTCATTTTGAACGCGTTGCACGTGTGCTTTTGTACAAATAACCAAGTAAATCTAACAAATGGTATCACATTCATACTAGTCACGACTGCACGAGTGGTGCCGCTTTGTCAAAAAAGGTGCGCTGCGGAAATTTAAGGTCACACAATTCGGTAGGTCATGACCTCAACACGGCACATTTTGCGGCCTCGCACATATTATATCACCGTTTTTGTACGGCACCCGCTGCCCTTAACTACGTTAACCTTCCCGAAAACGGCGTCCGTAATTGACTTTTTAGATGTTGGGTATTGTTATTTTTGTTACAACGTTTGTTCAGAAGTATTTTGATCTACTAAATACCTTAAAACAAAAGGGTGCCCCGCTTAAATTCAGTTTAGTAAACCTGAATGTATTGTGTTGTTAAAAGTTTCTTATTATGTGTATACGCTTGAAAGGAATAGTTTATTTTCTGAATTGTTTGACCTTGGAGAGCTGCCAAAGTATTTTTATTTTAAAATACATTTCCTGTTTACCAAGGATTGCCTAGTTTTACATATCAAATAAAAAAAAAAACTGTTTTTAAAAGCTTTTATTTAACTAGCCCTGTTAGTATGGGACAAATCTTGCGAGTTAAATTAGAACCACTTCCTGTCGTTAGATTAGGTTGAAATTTGGTTTACTTACACAACTTCGGTGACAATGCAATAATACGACACCATGAGGCTGGTCTCAAGATGGCGTCGGAAGGTGGCCAAAGGAACTCCTAAACTAAACAAGATAAAACCATGGAGTTTGGACTCGTTTGAATAGTTTTGATAAGCAGAATTTAAACTAAAGGCTTTTTATAAAAAAAAATGCAATATATTTTGTTGTTTTTAGGTTTTACAATTCATGATCACGCTAAAACTATGAGATATGAATGTCAATTAAGTTAAGACGTGATGTGTTGAATGAACTAAAGTCCTTATATTTATATATAAATATTTCTTGTGTACGCGTGTATGTCACTGTACTCCTCCTAAACGGCTGGACCGATGTTGGTGAAATTTTTATATGTGTTCCAGGAGATTCGAGAATGGTTTAGATTCACATTTGGACCCGATTGGTGACGCTGCGATCGATTTCAAGGGGAATTCCTTTTACTTTTTTTACATTTAAACAGAACAACGTCTGTTGCGTGAGCTAGTAGTATTATAATTATCTACTCAGTGCTGGTTATAAATCTAATTCTCCCTTTTTATATTATCGAGGCCACGTACGTCCCACTACTGGGGTTAGGCCTTCTCCACAATGGGAGGGCAATTTACCAGCTATAGCACGTGGTGAGACGTGTTACTATAAGGTTTTCTGTTAAGTTTTCCTTGTCTTACATCGATGTCATCTACATACAATATCGTTAATTACGACTCCCACTAGTATGACAAGTGTTGGTGAATTGTACACACGAAAAATTTGATTAGTAATTATATTTTGTTTAAATTTAAATGACCAGCATATACTTATAAGAAAATTATGCTACATAATCATGACACAGTTTTATGTTACGTAATAGTAATATTAATTAATAATTGTTATATATATATTACAATACATATATATTACAATATTTTTGAAGTTATATATTTTTGGTGCGATAGGAAAAAATGATGAGAGTAAATTTTACGATGCCCGGGCACAGCGTCATGAAAAATGTGTGTGTGTGTGTGTGTGTGCGTGCGTGCGTGCGTGCGTGCGTGCATGCGTGCGTGCGTGCGTGCGTGCGTGTGTGTGTGTGGCAGTGTGCGTAAGGCCTTTTTAATGAATTTAATGTATTTCTAATCCATTATTACATGAAATTTCAGATATATGCACCTCTCCTCATTATATACTTCAACTGTGCCATATTTCATATTTGCCCATCCACGTAATTTTCGTAAAAAGGGGTACAACGTTTTTACTTCACGTATTAATTATATAGATTTCGAATTTAGGATATTTTTGAACAATTATATATGTTTGAATTCTAGCCGATTCACTCAACGGGTACTAGGATAATAAAGATACTAGGGTAAAACGACAGGAGCATTTCGTGCTAACAGGCAGCTCGATCGATTTGGTAAAACAATTTTGAAGTCTTGAAATTTGTGGCAGTTTATACCACTGAAGATAGATTGATTCCGTGCAAAAAAAACTTAAAAACAGCATCTGAATAGTACTTGCTTATACCTAAAACAAACACTACGCCAAGTAAGATAATATTCAGATAAAGGTAATGTAGCTTTGGCCGAATCATAATGATGAACCATTACTAGAACCCATAACAAGATAGAAGCCTTAACTAAAGGGTTTAATATTAGCACCATTATAGCACATTGATATGAACTGTGTATGATATTTCTTCAAATAACTTTCTAATCCAAAGATGATGTTATTGGTTACTCCTTTACAAACCTGTCTTTTCTAATGCTACTGTTAGTATATAGTGTGTAACGTGATAAAATGTCTAATATTTGTCATCTTAATATGTATAAATCTTCCGTTCATGTGTTTGAAATTGAACTCCGTCTAAACGGCTGGACCGTTCTTGATGTGCTTTTTTTTTGTGGCGGTTCCGATGGATCTAAGAATGCTTAAGATTAATAATTGGAACCAGTAAATGACGCTGCAATTGATTTCAAAGAGAATTCCTTTTACTATTTTTTACATTTTAATATTTGGTATTATTAGTCTACAAGGTTAGAATAACACATATAATGATCAAAAACAACTTTCAATTTTCAAAGATTCTATTGGAATTGAGAAGGTTTTGGGCAATGATAGATGTGAGAAATCAGACTTAAGGTATATGAATCTAAAAACATATAATAAGGTAATTGTGGCGAAAATTATGAAACCATGGTCAAGAGTTTAATTGCATGGCGGTTAGGGCCATCCGCGGATACCGCACGGTGGCGACGGAGGCAGCGTGCCTATTGGCCGGGACTCCACCGTGGAACCTGGAGGCGGAGATGCTCGCCGGACTATATCGGCGGGTGACGGGGGTGTGAGCGGAGGGTGGTGTGGTCTCGTTAAGGGATCTCACCGCCTGGCGCGTCGACGCCCGCCGAGACGTCATCGCCCGTTGGGCAGTCCGGCTGGAGAGGCCTCGGTTCGGGGTGCGAACCGTGGAGGCCTTCCGGCCGGTGCTGATGCAGTGGTTGGAAAGGCGGCACGGGGTGCTCTCCTTCCGACTGGTGCAGGTTTTGACGGGGCACGGGTGCTTCGCCAAATACCTGCACAAGGTCGTTAGGAGGGAGAGTACACCGTCCTGCCACCACTGCGATTGCGGCGAGGACACGGTGCGCCATACGCTCGAGGCCTGCGGGGCTTGGGCAGTGCAGCGCTGTGAACTGGTCGCAATCATCGGTACGGACCTGACGCTGCCGGCTATCGCTAGGGCGATGGTCGACAGCGTCGGGAATTGGGACGCGGTCGCAGCCTTCTGCGAGACAGTGATCTCGCGGAAGGAGGCGGCGGATCGCCTGCGCGAGGAGCGCAGCCTCGATGAGGAGATCCGCCGCCGGCGACTGGGGCGGCGTAGGCGCAACTATCTGCGCCTCATGCCGCCCTAGCCGAGGCCGCGGGTGACGTCACCGGGGATTAGTCCGTCACCCGCTCAGAGGCCAACCGCGTGAGGAAAGACCGACGTCCTCCCCGAGGGGGGGACGTCGGTCGATGGGAGGGTACCCCAATTAGGGGTATTCCGTCGGGCCGACCACTGACGACAAGTTAACGCTGCTCCAGTGGTCGGCCCAACGACGAAGGCGACGTGGTTTTTGGGTGGGTCGCGGGAGTTGCGTGCTTAAGCCCCTCTGTCGCCCCGGACGGAGTGGTGCGGAGGCGCGCCGACCGCGACCCACCCACGAAAAAAAAAAAAAGAGTTTAATTGCGTGAATACGTTAATTCCAAGATAAACGAGGACCACAACATTTATAGATGTTTCAACATTTATGAAGTATATCGCCGAATGGAGCGAAACAGTGGCTATAAATGTTAATAAATCCCGTAAACTGCAGAATAACGATGGAATAACTGCTCGGCGAAAGACAACCAAGACAGATCGAACTATATATTACGTTGTAATGAACTAAAACGGCATAGGTCTAAAACTGATAAATTTACTGTGGATTTCTATAATTATCTCAGTAATATTTAGAAGAAGAAGAAAGAGAAGAAGAAGAGAATTTAGCAGCGATTAATGTTTTTTTTTGTCGTCATCCGTGTGTTGACGGAATGAGAATACAATTCACCACTTCCTATCTTGACCGTGGACGTCGTTAAGGAAGACTAAGGGATATAATAAGCATATGACATCTGTGCAAGATAAGAAAAACTCAAAACAAAACTCTATTCCAACACGTCTGGTCAACGTGGAATAGTAGGTCGATTCCCCTCCAAATGGAGGAGGCCTGAGCCCAACAGTGTGACAGAGGCTGAGGTGATGATGATGATAAATTTTTCTTGATTAAAATTATGCTTTAATATTTTCGTTGTCCACATATTAGGTTTTCAATAAACTTATTGAAATCGTCGCAAATGTATGAAAAAAGTTCTTGTGTATCTAAGATACATCTGTTACAGTTTCTGTAAGACAATCGTGGCATTTTACGCCTGAGGGCCGTAGTAACGAAGGTTATTTGAAGAGGTGATATAGGCTTGGCCATAATTTGCATCGAGGATGTGATCCAATAGCTTGCGCTGCGTCTTCCAGTTGCCTTAAATAAAACAAATACTCTGCTGCTACTGCTTTCATACAAACTTTTGCACTCCTTTTCGCTAATTTAAGGGCTGAATTGCCAAAAAACCGGTCTTAGTGCTCCCCTACAGTGCAAAAAGGACCTGCAATTTTTTTAAGGTTCTAGCCTCTGTAGTGTCGGCTGTGCGTTGATACGTTAGTCAGTCAGGTTCTTCTATACAGATTTGATATTAAATTTATATTTTACATATATTTTGTAATTGTTTCAATTATTGTACAGGGAAATGTTAAGCACATTGCCTTGTATGTTTCTTAATGAGCTAGAAATTTTTAGAAATCTAACTTGATACAAAATTACAAATATCCCTTTTTTTCTATCCACATACCTATATTTTACTAATGACATAAAACTCCCCCGCATGGTAGAAGAGAAAGAAAAGCTTGACCTATCATCATCGTACTGATCAGATGGTGTGGTTGGTTAAAACCTACCCTTTTTATTTCAAATTTTATTTTTTCATGCTATGGAGTCTATATATTCAGCGCGTGTGTTTGTTTTGTCCGGCTATTCCAGCCACATCTAGCTTGTCTACCCAAAAGACAAAAGAGTGACTTAAAATCCATTAGCCATGAAGTATCTTCGCTTGATCTTTTCAGCGCATCACCGCCAGTGTTGTCTGTAATTCGGTGGCCTAGCTAGTCTTTCTCTTATGTTTTAGTCGTATTTTACAACATTTGCAAGAAAAGAAGCTGTAATGAACTGCCTATCACTATACGGATAATTATACCTATCGTATCTATGTCTTTATTATAAACTAGCAACCTGCCCTCGCTTCGCTTCGGTTGCAGTCGTCTTACCCGCGTAGTTCCCGTTCCCGTGGGAATATCGGGATAATATATAGCCTATGTTACTGCCTGATATTATAGCTTTCTATTAGTGGAAGAATTTTTGAAATCGGTCCAGTAGTTTTGGAGCCTATTCAATACAAACAAACAATCAAATCTTTCCTCTTTATAATATTATAGTATATATTATGAGTGAGGAGTTTGCTTTTATTTATTTGAATTAACAAATATTAATAACTTAGATCAATTAAAAACGAATTAGTGAACTCTTTATTGAGAGAGGTAACATATATTTTAAAGAATAATGTCATGAACGACGTAGTTATTATGAAAATGTATAATCATTATCATCAGCATCTCAGTCACGCATCCCAATATTGGGCTCGGATCTCCTTTATAGTGGAGGAGGTGTGAGTCCAACCGAAGGCTTTTTGACCTACTATACCACGCTGGTCAGACGTGTTGGTATATGATTTTATATAGAGTTCCCTGTTTCTTGGATAGATACTATATGCATATTATATCCCTTAGTCGTCTTTTACGACACCCACGGGCAAGAGAGCGGCGTTGAATTGTATTCTTACTCCATCACCACACGGAAAAAATGTTTAATAACACACATAAATATATATATATATATATATATATATATATATATATATATATATATATATATATATATATATTTATGTGTGTTATTAAACATTTTTATATATAACCATACATATTAGAATTGTATTGAATCATTCTTACATAGTTGTAATAAACGGTAAGGTCGCTGCGTTCTATTGATGTGAATATATTAAATAAATAATTCTTATTCACGAAATTTATTACAAGGGGTCCCTATTGATTAATGCTATCGTACGCTTTGCATTTCATAAATAAATATTTGATAGCAATTCTCTATAGATAAGTACTCTAGCAACTGTCTTTATGTCTTTACTTTTGTAGTATGATTCAGTTTGGATTTATATTCAGTTAACATGATAATCTAGTTATGGAGTAAGAATACAATTAACCACCCCCTTTCGTGGGTGCACGTGGGTGTCGTAGAAGACGAGTAAGGAATATATACAGGTAACATCGACGCAAGGGATGCCTTCTCTTAGCTCGCTAGCTTAGCTCGATACGAAACCCTATAATTAGGAAAACTCGATATCAATACGTCTGACTAGCGTGACATAGTAGGTCAATATCTCCCCATAATGGCAGAGGTCCGAGGCCAATAGTTCGACGTAGGCGATGATGATAATGTTAGAAAATATCCAGAAAGATTACTTCTACATACTATTGCTGTATGCTGCGAAGTGTATCAAAATTAAAGTGTGTTAATTGTATGTAATGTATACGAACTGAGAATAGATATCAAAATTAGAATACATATGTATTAAGATTGAAAGACAGCGTCATCCTCTTTAAACTACTATCACTTTTCTAACCTTACTTCAGAATGCTGGTAGCATTATAATTAATCAACAAACTCTGTAGCTTGTAAGAAGCGAGTTGTTCCGCAAACGGCCGTTGTTTTTAATGAATTTTCAACTTTGGCGCACAGTTTGCCTTTAAAGTAGCAACATTACCTGCTGAGTGAATTTTGATAACCGCAAAATTGCTGTATAGACTATAGCTATTAAGTGTCAATAACTTGATCGCCGAGTTGATAACAACTTAGAAGTTTTTGGCGGGTTTTTGACAGGTTATGGTTTATTCACTTATTGCCGCCGACGTAAGAGAACAATGGGGCATTGTACTTCGCCCATTACTCTTACTTAGTATAGTAGTATACCCTTCTTCATCAATTGACCGGGTTATTGAAACTGGTGATTTGATTTCAGTGTTTGCCTGCAAGGTTTTCAAGTACCTATTTCCAGGCGTGTGGGCACAAAGCTCGGGCAGCCACTCTTACTAGGTTTATCTCTCTGTAGGTGCAAGCGACGTGTCTTCATCAGTAGGCATCTGTTATAATCTTTCTTAGAGTTACTGTATTTAGTTTATTTTTTATCAATATCCAGGAATTTATAAAATATCCACGAAAATATAAACACTGCATTTATGAAATGAAACTGTATAGATAGGGAAGTGATCACACTAATGTGCTCTCGTGCTTATGCAATGCAGGTGCATTGAATTCAATTTCCACGCAAAATAGTTTTTGTGCTATTTACATAAGTGTTGAGTCCCGGTGTGATTTGGTGATTCTTTATTGTATGTTTATAGACTCCGTGACTTACCGTCGTGTGGGTTATATGGGCTAGAACTATTTTAAAAAAGTTTGTTCACTCTTGTATGTTTACTAATATAATGTGATACAATCAAACCACCTATCAAGTATGTCATTTTTTTTTTGCTTGGACTACGGTGGCTTCAGATGGTTATTACACATTTACACGGACTATATGTAATTCTGAGCGCAGAAGGTTCTTAAGTCAAAACATTTATGTCAAGGGGCCTAGGGGCACCGTCTGTGGGGTACAAATTTCGATTTGGGGCGTTGCTGAAGGCATTGTGGGAGCTCCTACATTAGATTCATTGATTATTATGCAGCACGATTTTGCATGCACTCAATGTTATTAAAGCACATAGCGTAAGAAAATGATTCTTTTTTAAAGACAGCATCCTGCACTAGGGAAATTAATTATTTTATTGCGGGTGACTTTACAAATATATAAATAACAAACACAAATTACATCTAGGCTCAGCATAAAAATTTCTGAATCGCACAAAGTGGTATCCCACGTGGGATTGAAATCCATTACCCTGGCACAGTATCCACTATGCTATCAATGCAGTCAATGGTTATTTTTTTTCATTCCTTTATTTCAGCCAAAATAAGTCACACTATAATAGTGTGCTAGGGCCTTCTTCATATTAGAAGGGAAATTTGATTGCTGATCAGGCATGCAAGCATAGGGCTTTATATCAAGTTTGCCTTCTCTAGATAGGGAGTGGTGAGTTGTGTTCTTACTCTATCACTACACGGAAGACGAAACCACAAAGAAGTCACATAGGGGTTGTTTACTATAATTAAGAATAAGAAAAGTATATTCAAATTATGAAAATCTATTGTTCATATCCGTGTCGTGACGGAACAAGAATATAATTCACTACTCCCCCGCTCTATTGCCCGTGGATGTCTTAAAAGACGGCTAAGGGATATAATACGCATATAACATGAGAGGAAGCAAGAGAAGGAAATTTTGAAATAAATGTGGCGGCGTAGGCGCGACTATTTGCGCCTCATGCTGCCCTAGTTCGAGGCCGCGGGTGACGTGACCGGGGAATTAGTCCGTCACCCGCCGAGAGGCCGACCGCGCTAGGAAAGACCGACGTCCTCCCCGAGGTGGGGGACGTCGGTTGATGGGAAGGTACCCCACTAGGGGGTATTCCGTCGGGCCGACCACTGACGATAAGTAACCCTGCTCTGGTGGTCGGTCCAACGACAAAGGCGACGTGCTGTTCGGGTGGGTTGCGGGTGTGCGTGCTTACGCCCCTCTGTCGCCCCGGACAGAGTGGTGCCAGGAGTGTGCCGACAGCGACCCACCCAAAAAAAAGGCTAATATCCCTGCTATTGTAGAGGAGGCCTCGAGCCCAGTAGTGGGACGTATATGAGCTGAAATGATGATGATTATGATTCATCACGGCAATTACTTCACATCACGGCAATTACTTCACATCGTGGTAATTATTTGTATTGGGGTGATTCCTTAGTTGGTGGGCGGAATAAAAGTCGTGGACTGTATATAATTGTAATTTAAAAGAATCTAATGAAAGGTTAACAATGTTTGTCGCAACTACGGCAAGTATTTAAAAATGTAGAAGGTAAGGTAAATAAGTGATGTGCGCACGCGTTACAATGTATGTAAGCTTAATGTTCTATCGGTCGACGCGGCGCGCGGCGAACAGCTGTTGGCGCCCCCTCACCGCGACGCCCCCGCCGTGGTTCGGCCAAGTTGAGTTGGATTAATCAACAATTTGCGAGTTAATAAATAATTAATATTTTTCTACTTGCTTTGTTAATATTTCTTTACTTAAAATTACTATGCGTTCAAATCACTCTAACATGCTTTTCTACTATTGTACGAACTATTTGCTATCATTTTTTTATTCAGATTCAGTACTAGTGCTAAACTGTCAATATCTAAAGAACTGCGATGTGCACTTAACTGCAATTGAGTTTCTTACAGAGTTCTGCTTCAATCAAATGTGAAAGCTTTGGAATATGCGGGCTGCTGTTTGCTGAATATTCGTTTAAAAATAGCATGTTTTAGATAGCTATATTAGGTTTCAATGATCTTTTATATAGTTAAGATTGCATGGAAAACGAGGCACTCTAATTCTATTTATTCCAGACACGTTCAATTAGTGAGAAATCTCTTGCATAGATGTTATATGCATATTATATCCCTTAGTCGTTCTTTACGATACCCACGAGCAAGAACAGGGGTGGTGAATTGTATTCTTACTCCGTCACCACACGGAAAGGTAATTGTAAGAAAAAGAGGTATTTTTATTAAATACCTTTTTTAAAGGTTTACTTTCTATTGAAAGTTCTATTATAATGGATTAACTAGTTGACATTTACGACGGCGTGTGCGCGTATCGTAAAAAAGATTGATTAGCTAACTTCAGGGTGTCGCTTTTTTTTTTTTATCACTTACGTCAAGTCACCCTGTGCCGGTGTTCGGCCCAACAACGAAGGCGGGTGTGCGTGCTTACGCCTCTCTGTCGCCCCGGACGGAGTGGTGCGAGGAGCGCGTCGACCGTAACCCACCCCCAAAAACACAAAAAAAAGGTGTCGTTTTTTCGTGATGCGTGCGCATCGTAAAAATTTACTGTTATCATGCTTCCCTAACGCGCCAAAAGAAGTATAATTTCTAGAAAAAGTGTTTACTATTTTTAGTATTTGTTTATTATTTTTTTGAATATGTGGATTCTTAAAAAATATCTAGTAGTCTACATTAAAAGTAAGACGTTACGCTCAAGATTTTCAGCGTTTAAATCATCACAGCTCATATACGTTAGATTGCTGGCCTCCACATTGGGAGGGAAATTGGGCTACTGTATTAGGCTGATTAGATAGGTTGGTATACGGTTTTATTTCGAGTATTTCTTCTCTTATATCGGTATTATCTGCATATTATATTTCTTAGTCGACTTTAGTTGACTCAGGGTAGTGTTGCCCAAAAAAGTCTTGGTCTTGCAGTCTTGGTCTTGGTCTTGCGAGAAATGCGAGACCGAGACCAAGACCAAGACCGCTTAATTTTTGCAAGACCAAGACCAAGACTGGCCCTGCAAGACTTGAGCAAGACCAAGACTGGGCCTGCAAGTCTCGCGGTCTTGCATTTAATTCAAATCACCATTTCAGCTTATATACGGTTGAGCTCGTGTCTTCTACATAACAGGAGGAGAATCGGCCGTGGCCGGAGGGGAATCGCCACGGTGATCGGCCGTGTTGTTACAGGTCATACATGTCAAGTTTTCCTTCTCTTGCACCGATGTTATATATTATAGCCCTTAGTCGTGGGTTCGCAGTCACGGGTAAAATAGGGGGTGATGAATTATATTCTTACTCCGTCACTACACGGCAAGTCAAATCAGTCTTGAGATATCCATCTATTGGCCAATCGATTCCCAATGTTGGTGTTGGCTTTTCAGAATTACTCTTCGGAAAGGCTTAAGGACAAAAATCACGAGAGTGCTCTTGCCCATTATACATATTTATATATCCGTTTATTCATTAGCCCAACGACGTTCACTGTTGGACATAGAAATATGCCTACAATTAATCTATATAAATGTCCATGTAGGGACAGAGTACGATCACCATCAGGCAGTACATGAAGCGTTGCTCCCAGCGCTATTTTGCCTCTGCCACGACTCACCCCAATTCACTAGTGGTTGGGGCGGTATAATACGTCCCCTCAAAAATATCCGCGGTCCGACGTCCTCGTCATCTTCTTGAAGAAGAAGATGACGCTATTATGATCGCCCAAGAAAGGACCTACACAGCTCGCGCAGCGATAACAGATAAAACTCCGCGGTATCGGCCTCGATGTCGAAAACCGCGCCGCGTAAAAGTCATTAGCCTAAACTTGGCCACGCCCACTTTGCTCTCAGCGACGCCCCGAGCCGAGGTCCGTTCCCCACAGGGGGGAGCCCTCGGGCGATGTTCGCTTAACTTACTTACCGGGTTGAGAGCCATCAGCGCTCACCCATTGACCGCGTTAAGCTGTCAAGGTCATCTGCGACCAACAGCTACACACACACAAAAAAAAAGACAGAGTACGAATATAATTCACCACTCTCTTACCCGTGGATGTCGTATCAAATCGGATCGGGCAATGGTGTTACCCATGAAAAAAAATTGAAATAAAAATATCGATTCGTTAATGAATTGAGAGACATGTAAGTTCTCAATTTTGTCATCGTTTTTCGTGTAAATTGATTAAAATGTATAAAGGAATGATACTTAATCTACAACAAATTCTTATTTTGTTAAATGTTCATTAGAATTTGAATAAATCAATGATTACGTTTGCATAAGCAAGACAAACTTCGCTTTAACATCAATCAGCTGATCGGCCGATGACCGTTGATGAGTCGCCTTTGTACCTACGTAATCATTGAAAGGTTCGCGCAAATCTAATACCTATTTATACTGTCGAAATTTTACATGCTTACATATATCCTGTCTGTACATACCTACATAATGCATAAAATTTAAGGCATAAACTCTTAGACACACATTTTTGTAATCACTATAACTTTTACGTTATATTATTTTTGTGTAATATACATTCTAATTATGATCTATGACTGTTGAACTACAACATACATGAACAGTTGTCCCATAACCTGATACACCCTGTGTATATAACATATGTGCAAGAGAAGTGAAACTAGAAAGAAAACCCTGTACCAACATGTCTGATCAGCGTGGTATCGTAGATCAATTTTCCTCTTACTGGAAGGAAGCTTAAGCCCAGTAGTGGCACTTTTATGAGCTGTGACGATGACGACGAATATCATACATTTTACAAGTATTAAAACCACAAAATTTTACATCAGTTTTATATGTTCTTGAATAAATAGTATATTAAGAGCTACATGGATCCAGCGGCCAAAGTATTTATCTAGGCAATAGAGCAACAGGTTTTTTCAAGTATCCAGAGTATCAGTAACTAAACTGGAAATATAATAGAGACATACCACTTAACTTGAAGGGGAATATAAACAATCGCATTAATTATAAAATATCGCATTTATTATAAAATGACATAAAATTTATTGTATCAACTGCCTCGTGTGGTGACGTCTTAAGAAAATAGGGTCGAAAGTTCTGTCATAAGAGTAGTAACGCTGTCTAATGGAACACCAGGGGAATAGAAGAGTAATTTTCTCCAGTGGTAAGTATTGTATTCAATAGTGAACTATAGGCTAGCAGATGGATAGATAGGATAGGACATTTGATTAATTTAGTTGGATTTTTCATTGCCATGATAAATTACTGTTACGTTATTCTAACTGCAAAACTTTGCAAGGCTCTTGCTGCAATACCAAGACTCGGGTGCGCAATACCAAGACCAAGACCAAGACTCGGGTGCGCAAGACCAAGACCAAGACGAGACCAGGTGTGATGTTGCAAGACCAAGACCAAGACCGGTCCAAGTCTCGTCTTGGTCTTGCATTTGGGCAACACTAACTCAGGGTAAGAAAGGAGTTTTGTATTTTTATTCCGTCACCACACGGAAAAGGTCTAAATACTAAGATGAAATAAACACAATTCAATTCACGGTGTAACAAATTTCAATTCACCTCCTTTATGTAACAAATTCAAAACTACATCGATGTTTTTAAAGCTTCAGCGGCCGTTAAAACACTCCCATAGTAAAGATTTTTATCTCCCTACACGTTAAATCTTCTTTAAGTCGAATCTGTCACCGTAACTCGTTTGAAATGGGTCAAAGTAGCTAAAAACGAACCAAATCTACACCTGAGCACTGGTACAAAGGAAACATATATCTGCCGCATCGCCAAAAAATATGTGTTAGCTACAGAAACTTGGACGATTAAGACGGTCACGACACCACATTTTGTGTTGACCCATGGGATTATTGTCGTTTTTGCTCCGTAGCAGTTATGATAACATTTGCAATAGTATTAATTCCTCTGTAAATGATATTTGCTAAAGGATATTTGGAGGGGAGATACAGTTTTTGTCATTCTGTAGGTAAATAATTCGTAACTGTTTTCTTAAGTCATGTATAACTTGTTTAAAAATACTGAAATATACGTATTACATTTTTTATAATTAATATTAGGTACGTTTAAATATAGTGGCATTGTTATTATCTTAGCTAGTATATATGAATTCGAACGTCCGACAAAATATGAGGAAAATTGTCCTATTATTGACCACTACTAATAATTAGATGGGTAGGAATAGGGTTCTATTTAGTATTATTGCCTTCGAGATTATTTTTAGTGCATTTTATTGATGTGAAACATCTATAGACGAGGGTGAACCTGATCATTGGCGTGGCGTTAATGCCACGCTTTGATATTTTATATCTTTAAACGAGCAATTCTTGTATATATATATATATTTTCAGGATCTCGGCAACGGCACCAACGATTTTGATGAAACTTGGCATACTAGAGGTTTCGGGCCCAAAAAAACGATCTAGCTAGGTTTTATTTATAGAAAATGTTGTTTTGTCCGTGTTTTTAGCAAAACAATACAATGACATTAAATTTTAAAAGAATATGAATTCAAATTTCGTTGTCAACGTCATGAGTTACGATAGCTCAGTTGGGAAGTTGACCGGTTCTAATTTTGGTTTTTTGTTGGCATTCAAACAGCGTCGGTTTGAATCTCGGTGTTATTATTATTCTCTTTTTGCAATATTTTATATATTTTTCATGATTTATTTTTTATTAATATATATCTAAATAAATTCGACAAAAATACAACAAAAATATTCCGAGCGAAGCTCGGTCAACCCGATATTGAACACTTATGTCATGAAACCATAAACTGTTTTGAATTTTTTACAACGCCATCTAGTGAGCTCAAAAAAATTATTAACCTAAACACATAACTATAGTGTATACTAATGAAAATAAATGTTTATTGAATAAAAATCATCATTTTCTGAATAAAAAAAAGCAAAAAAAGCTTTTCACGAAGCAATTCAGGCCATTTTCGAGCCCCTATAACTTCGTTGTGAATAAAACTAGAAGCCTGAATTTTTAGTAACCCAGCATACATTGTATACACACGGTATATTTCAAATTTCATTCAATTTGAACCTAAATATATATATTTCATTTAATAATATTATTTCATTCAATATTTTTTCATTCTTAAACAGAATTATAACTAGTCAAAATTTCGTAATTTTGTCATTCACTGACTGACTGATCGATCATCAATATTATTGAGGCACTTCTAACAGACAGAAGCTTCAAATTTAAAATACAATTAGTGTTTAGTATATAGATGAAGGAAATATTATAAAACATTGTAATTTTCGTCCAATTTCCGAGATACACTAACTGCATACATAATTTTGTAAGCCTATATAAATTTATAGGACTAGCTGACCCAGCGACCTTCGTACCGCCTATCAGTCGATTCTCTATTTATTTGGTTTTTTTTAATACTGATTCTGTCATTCAGGATACCGGGTGGTAAGTAAAGCCAGCTGGTAATATAAAAAATAAAAAAGAAAGTTAATAAGTCAAAAATATATTATGTCAAAACATAAAAATTATAAAACACCTAAAATTTTGTATTTGACGTCAATATAATATGTAAGAGTATGTACGATACAAACGTCACTCAATTGTTTTTCCTTCCCGGAACCTCTCCACTAACACTTGAACTTTATGGTATGGTATTAAAGTTCGAATTAACTTTTAGGTAGGTAATATTACGATTCGTTTGCATGGGAGTATAGACAAGTGTGACTTTTAGACCTTTTTAGGCAATTTTTGAAATTATACCCTGCCTAAGAACCATCCTCGTCCTTCAAGGAATATTCTAAAAAAAGAATTAACGAAATCGGTTCAGCTGTGCCCGAGATTTGCGCTTAGCAACACATTCAGCGACATATTTTTATATTATAGGTAGATTACAAAGTACATTTGCAGTTAATAGAACGGCATAAGAATACAATTATTATATAAATATTCCGTGTAGTGACGGAGTAAGAATACAATTCACCACCCTATCATGCACGTGAATGTCGTAAAACACGATTAAGGAATATAATATGCACATAAGATCTGTGCAAGAGAAGGAAATCTCGAAATAAGACCCTATACCAACATGTCTGACCAGTATGGTATAGTACCTAGATCAAATTCCCTCCAATTGTGGAGGAGGCCCGTGCCCATCAGTGGGACGTATGTGGGCTGCGATGATGAATGATCGCCATCTCTTGTGTCGCTATGGGAGTCGTAAGAACCGGTTAAGGACGGTAGATGGCGTAGTAGTTAAGATACGGAACTACCGTGCCAGTGTCGCGCATTAGAATCCCGTGCAGGACAAAACCTTGTACGATCCACAAATTGTTGTTCTGAGTCTGGATGTAATTTGTGTCGGTTAATTATATGTTTGTAAAGAAGATTCACCAGGAGAGTGGGCAGCAGGTCTTTCCGGGAAAATGTATGATATCTCACCGCGATCGCCAACCCGCCTGCCAAACGTGGCGATTACGGCATTATTCCTCAGATGACGAACAGAAATGGGCCAGCTCTGCTACCCTACGGGCTAATTTTGGTGGCAGGCCCGGTAGCGGTAGTGCGAAGAATCTCTAACAGGACTTCGGCTACTAAACAAAACGACCTTTGGCCCTGGTAGCACACAGAATTTGGACACTCAGGGCTGATCAGAAAATTATCGAGCTGGAAGAGGTATTAAGCAAAATCCGGCGGGAAATTGTGCGATCATTAAAAACCTGCTCTTCTTCGTTGGGACGATTACCCTTTCTAAGACGGTATAGGGTTTATCGATCGAAAGTCTCTCGTGTATAACGTGTAAAGGATCGAGAGTGTGTCAACAAGCGTAACGTACCAGAATTACCAAGAAGTATTCTTTAAGGTTATACATGTTTACCCACCGACCTCGGCATACTCCGACGACGTGGTGGAGACCTTTTACGAGGACATCTCGAAAGCCATACACGCGTCTAAAATGATACAACTGATAACAATTGTTTTCAGTTATTTAACTGATAACAGTTGTTATCAGTGACTTAACAGATAACAGTTGTTATCAGTGATACAACTGATAATAGTTGTTACCTGTGATATAACTGACAACATTTGTTATCAGTGATTCAACTGATAACAGTTGTTATTAGTGATACAACTGATAACAGTTGTTATACGAGAACATCTCGAAAGCTATACACGCTTCTAGAACTGACTTCACGGTGGTTATAACAAATTTTAACGTGAAACTGGGCAAAGGGAGTGATGATGAGTTGAGAGTGTGGCAACATAGATGTGGTCAAAAAAACCAGAGGGTCAGAACCTGACTGATTTTCTGGAGAAGGCCAAGTCAATCTGTTTATTCAAAATATAAAAGATCTTTAATATTGATATGTATCATCATCATCGCAGCCCACATACGTCCTACTGTTGGGCTCGGGCCTCCTGGAGGAGGTCAAATTCCCTCTCATTGTGGACAATGGGAGGGAATTTGACCTACTATACCGTGCTAGTCAGACATGTTGGTATAGGGTTTTATTTCGAGTGTTCCTTATCTTGCACAGATGTTATGTGCATTTTATATCCCATAGTTGTCTAGTACGACATCCACGGTCAAGATAGGGAGTGGTGAATTGTATTCTTATTCCGTCACCACACGGAAAATTGATTTGTATATGTTGATATGTATATGTTACGCTAAATTCGAATAATTAAAACTTTTAATAAGTCACTGCTCTTGTTGGTAAAAGTAATAAAATTTATACCAAAAGTTATTTGTCCAGCTGGTGTTTATTTGTAGTATCATACATAATAGACATTTACATGCAAAATCATTTATTATGTGCTGAATTGCAATACTAATTAAAAAAAAAATTAAACAATTGCAGATTGATCACAAAATCAACACTACAATCCTAAGAAATTGTTAATATTACTATTTATTTTTGGAAAAGAAGACGAAAGACTTTTGTGGCACTTAGAATTGCAAAGAACGCGGTGGGTGGACCGTTGCGAGTCTCATGAAACAATAAAGCCTCCGTCTTATTTAGGGCCACTCTAAGACCCAGCGCCTCGCTCCGTCTGAAAATCTCCTCGGTGCCGTGAGTTGCCAGTCATGACGCCTCTTCTAGGGTTCCACCCTGAGGTGTAACGAGCGTGCCGTCGGCATAACAAATTATGCCCAGCTCGGGAGGGAGGCTACCTAGGGACACCCAGGAAACTGCCCGGACGCTAAACAAGCGTCGTAAAGGGCTGAGGCGTGGTCCCAGGTTTTTATAGATCAGAGTCAGCACCCGATTAGGTACACCGGTGGTGTTAGCACACATTTGCGGCACCGCCGCTCCCATCTCTACCGCCGTGATGAGTGGAACACTGTAGTCAGCCTCCCGGTCACGGTTTGGTAAAACCATGACCGGAGGCGTGTGCTCCGCCCGTCCTGGGAATAGGTTCAACCACCCTGGTTAGGAGGCGGGAGAGTCTCGGCGAGGGGGAGACCTTACGCGCGGAGATTATTCAGCACCGCGCGATATGGGCGAACCCAGTTGTCACGCTCGAGATAGTCCAATACTTCCTGCCGCTTACGTCCTTGGCGTGACGGATGGCTAGCCTGAAGGTAGACCGCGCACTGCGGTAAGCCTTGTAAGCTGGCCCTCCCTTTGGACATGGCGGCGACGCTGACAATGATGACGAGTACCTATGTTATTTTAAAATTTATTACATTCATCGGTACTAAGGTTACATTATTAATAATCACCGATAAATTTGATTGATTTCTTACTTTTACCTCGACTTTTGGTAATTATTAATAATGATAGATAATTATTAATAATGTTCAATTAATCACACTTTTTTTTTTGGGGGTGGGTTGCGGTCGGCGCGCTCCTCGCACCACTCCGTCCTGGGCGACAGAGGGGCGTAAGCATGCACACCCGCAACCCACCCACGATGCACGTCGCCTTCGTCGTTGGGCCGAGCACCGGAGCAGGGTTACTTGTTATTAGTGGTCGGCCCGACGGAATACCCCCTATTTGGGGTACCCTCCCATAAACAGAAACGGATCCCTGGTGGGGAATTAATCACACTTATCGTAACATATATAATATAAAAAAAAATCTAAAAATGTAAAATGTAAAAGTTAACAATACGTGTCTTCGTGGGGTTTCTACATACTAAGTAAACGAATTGAATTTGGACTATCCTCATTCTTTTCATTTCAATCCATTTTTCTCTATTACAGTAGGCAGTAAACCGGTTGTACTTCTAGTGTTGCTAAAATCTTTGCGCGGTTTCTACTACTTAGGTACTATCCGATAGATTTTTACTCTGCTAGTAAAGGAAGAAAAATACAGGTGATTTGTTCGACTAGCAATGTAGTTAAAATTTAGTAGCAAAAAAAACTTCACTGTCATCTTCAGTCGTTAAGCCGAGTCAGTGGCGTTCGGGTTACATGACACATCTGATATACGGTTTGTTATTTACTAAAAAAAGTTAAGATTACATTGCTTTGAAATTATCAAGTAGTTTAGCCGAGCGAAAGAGAAAAATCATATTAATTTTGTAAGTAAAATTACTTTATGGATTTTATCGCGTTTGTATTTGATTTTTGATTGTCCGACGTTTGGTAAACTTTGCAGCGTTCATGGCCACGGGTGGACTGAACACTGCAGTGTTCGAAACGTTACTATGTAAGAGCAATGTCTTGATAACATTTAAAGTACTACCGTAGTACTTTAAGACGCAGGAGATAATACTCCAAAGGGTAACTCACCAGACGGCCCACCGTGATAAGAACCTGCTACAGGTATGTAGTCCGTCCCACATGGCGATAGAGATGTATGTATTTAACAGGTTATGGGGTTGTATCTCTTTTGCTGTTCTCGAAAGTAGGGTAGGACGTGACTGACCATTACTAAAAAAACTGCGGAACAGGCTTGAACTCAGCAGTGATTTATATATGAGCTGAGTTGATTAATTACCAAATATTTCACTAAATCAAATATAATAACACAATGATTTAAAGATAATTATATTAGAACTAGGTGATCAACAGACTTTGTTCTGTTCAAATAAAATAAAAGGAATACTCCTTGAAATCGACAGCAGCGCCATCTACCGGGTCCAATTGTTAATCTAAACCATTCTCGAATCCCCTTATACACAAACAATTTCATCAACATCGGTCCAGCTGTTTAGGAGGAGTTCAGTGACATACACATATACACAAGAAATATATATATACTAGCTGACCCAACAGACGTTGATCTGTTCAAATAAGCGCCACCTACCGGATCCAATTGTGAATATAAACTATTCTCGAAAGTGTGCAAGGGGATTGCACATGCACAAAAAATTTCATCAACATCGGTTCAGCCGTTTAGGAGCAGTTCAGTGATGTACACACACAAGAAATTTATAATGATTAGTTTATAGTTGTCATCCTAGAGCAAAAGAATTCTGTACAATGGCGGTTACGTATTAACATGTCATCATTGTCCTATTATTTTAAGAAAACTGTTCAATATATATAATTATATTTTAACCAGTATACGAAATAGCTTGAGTAGGCTACATGCTATTCTAATATACGACCTAAACCTAATGGGTTTTAGTAATTGACCAGTAGGTATACGAAATATCTTTACAACTAGGCTACGTGCTATTCTAATATTCGTATATAACTAAACTAAAACTAATGTGTTTTAATAATTTCATCAATATTTGTTCCACAATATTTTCATAAAATCGGCACGAATATCCTCACAAACTTTACATTTATAAAATTCTCTGAATTAGTTTTGAAATCTAAAAAACGTAGATAATATAGAAGGCAAGTATTTTACAATATAATTTTAATTACAGCATAAAATGAAAATCAAAGTTCAGTTTATGGGTCTAATTTGTCTCGATCACCGTCCGATCGGTTGACATCAGCATCCGGGCCCATATGAGGTACTTGGGCCTGGTGCTCGACGGGCAATGGTGGTTCCGGGAGCATTTCCGCAGGCTCGCTCCGCGGCTCGTCGGCGCGGCGTCCGCCCTATCGTGGCTAATGCCGAACGTGGGCGGACCGAGCGCTACGTGCCGACGGCTGTACACGGGGGTCATCCGGTCGATGGCCCTGTACGGCGCACCGGTGTGGGCGGGGTCCTTGACCGTCCGACTTAGGGCCCTTCT
Source organism: Lymantria dispar (assembly GCA_032191425.1). Taxonomy (NCBI): domain Eukaryota; kingdom Metazoa; phylum Arthropoda; class Insecta; order Lepidoptera; family Erebidae; genus Lymantria; species Lymantria dispar. The sequence goes on along the minus strand of CM063452.1, from coordinate 18,574,455 downwards.
GTGGCGACCACAGAGGGTCATGGCGGTCAGGGCCATCCGCGGATACCGCACGGTTGCGACGGAGGCAGCGTGCCTATTGGCCGGGACTCCCCCGTGGGACCTGGAGGCGGAAATGCTCGCCGAGTTGTATCGGCGGGTGTCGGGGGTGCGCGGGGAGGGCGGTGTGATCTCGTTAAGGGATCTCACCGCCTGGCGCGTCGACGCCCGCCGAGACGTCATTGCCCGTTGGGCAGTCCGGCTGGAGAGGCCTCGGTTCGGGGTGCGAACCGTGGAGGCCTTCCGGCCGGTGCTGATGCAGTGGTTGGAGAGGCGGCACGGGGTGCTCTCCTTCCGACTAGTGCAGGTGTTGACGGGGCACGGGAGCTTCGCCAAATACCTGCACAGGGTCGTGAGGAGGGAGACACCGTCCTGCCACCACTGCGATTGCGACGAGGACACGGCGCGCCACACGCTCGAGGCCTGCGCGCCTTGGGCAGTGCAGCGCCGTGAACTCGTCGCAATCATCGGTGCCGACCTGACGCTGCCGGCCATCGCTAGGGCGATGGTCGACAGCGTCAGGAACTGGGACGCGGTCGCAGCCTTCTGCGAGACAGTGATCTCGCAGAAGGAGGCGGCGGATCGTCTGCGCGTGGAGCGCAGCCTCGATGAGGAGATCCGCCGCCGGCGACTGGGGCGGCGCAGGCGCAACTATCTGCGCCTCATGCCGCCCTAGCCGAGGCCGCGGGTGACGTGACCGGGGATTAGTCCGTCACCCGCCGAGAGGCCGACCGCGTGAGGAAAGACCGACGTCCTACCCAAGGGGGGGACGTCGGTCGATGGGAGGGTACCCCGCGTAGGGGGTATTCCGTCGGGCCGACCACTGACGACAAGTAAACCTGCTCCGGTGGTCGGCCCAATGACGAAGGCGAGGTGGTTTTCGGGTGGGTTGCGGGAGTTGCGTGCTTAAGCCCCTCTGTCGCCCCGGACGGAGTGGTGCGGAGGCGCGCCGACCGCGACCCACCCAAAAAAAAAAAAAAAAAAAAATGGGTCTAATTTTCTAAATTTTACTTATTATGCCTATAGGGAAAACAAGATATGTATAGGTATTAAATGCCAAGATATATTAAATAACATTATACCTGTACAATGGAAACTCGTGTACGCAGAAAATATGGTAGGTATACATAAAATATATTTAGTTAAATGTCGCCTCCAATAGCTGGCTAACATAAAAGCAGTAATACTAATTACAGTACCCTCATCAAGTTTCTTTGGATCTATGTGTTTTGGATGTAATTTCTTTACCTAGTATCAGCTTCGGTTACGTGAACATAGGTATCAGATATCTATTGAAAAAGCTTTGAGAGTATAAGCTATGAATAAATACTGGCGTTTTTAATTTCTATCGTTTCGTCTTTGTATACGTTTAAGTTGGAAGTTTATTCGTGTGATGACGGAGTAAGAATATAATGAAAGAAAAGATAAACTCGAAATAAAAGGCTATACTTAGTTTTTTTTATTGCAAACAGTGGCAAACGAGCAAACAGTACACTTGATGGTAAGAGTTGCTGCCGCTCATTGACTTTTGCTAGGCCGCTGTCTACTGGTAAGATAGTGAAGGGGGTGTGAATGCGTGCAATGAAGGTCGGTGAAACGCAAACCCTCAGAAAGTTGGGCTGCCGGCTCTCTCGCTCACCAAACGAAGCACAGTAACAAATTGCTACTACTCAGATGTCGATTTTCTACGAGAGTGTGGTACTAACCTGTACGGACCAGTCTGCGGCTGTGGGCAGACAACTGTCAACAGTGTGGTCCTATCACGTCTAACCAACATGGTATAATGGGTTAATTTCAGTTTCACAGTGTAGGAGGCCTGTTTACATTATACGGGTTGAGATGAGGTGATGCAAATTAAACTAGGCAGATTAAATTGTTTTAACACACAATCCCCCGCACTAAAGAATAAATCCTTAACGATTTCTCATTTTTACGCAAGTATAAATAAATTACTTTTTCGAATTTTATCGCATTTTTATATGATTTTAAAATAAATATGATTTTAATCAATAATTAAATACAAATGCGACAAAATACGTAAAAATTGTATTAATTAAAATGAATAAATCCTTATTTCGCGGAGGATTTCCTTAACATAATAAAGCGACACCATTTACATCCAGACTCAAAATAATTATTTATGGATCACAAAGGATACTGTCCTATGTAAGGATCGAATCCCCGACACTCGGAACAATAGGTACTCAGATTACGCCATCTGTACAATTTTTTACTAGTTTTTTGATAGTCTGAAGATTGTACGTAAAATTAGTATTTGAATATAAAAAAATATTACTATCCTGTTTTACCTATAAGAACTATTGTCACAAGGGTTAGAAAGTATTAAGCAAATACTGCGTTCCGTGTTTATAATAGCCGACTTTTGAAATCAAATCATACTCGACACGTCATAAAAACCGGCTAAGTGCGAGTCGGAGTCGCGCACGAAGGGTACTTGACCATTATCTATAAAAATCGCGTTTGTTATAGGGAAGCCCTCCTTAAATATTTATTTTATTTTTAGTATTTGTTGTTATAGCGGCAACAGAAATATATTAAATGATTTGTAAAAATTTCAACTGTCTAGCTGTCATTGTTCTTGAGATACAACATGGTGATAGACAGACGGACGGACAGACGGTGAAGTCTTAGTAATAGGGTCCTGTTTGTACCCTTTGGATACGGAACCCTAAAAAGGAAGTATTGTAGTTATACACACTAAAACTTGAATACGTTATTGAGTTAGTAGAGATACAACTATCTAGTATAAAACTATAAAAAATGTTTGGAATTAAAACTATAATGATTTAAAAAATTCAATCTGTTACGGTATATGCACCAGCTTTAGTTCATTAAAAGCGAATAATAAATAACTTCAAAAAGTCATAAGCTCAACGCAGGTTCAACTCGAGACTTTCAAGTATCTTCCTGATAATTTATTGCTTTGTGTATTAGCCTATCGTGGACCGAATAGAGTTTTATTTCTAGGAAAATTAATCAATAACACTTAATCAGCTCTCATTAATTGACATTCTTAATTCGATCAAAAAATTCTCCTCAGGTTATTTTTGTGCTACTACTTATTGATAACAAGCAAATTCTCGCGGTTTCACTCGTCTGGGTCGTAGTAGTAGCAAAATATAGTCTATGTTACTCGCTGGTAATGTAGCTTTCCATTGGTGATAATATTTAAAAAAAATTCTAAATAACGTTACACATTGTAAATAAAATTATTTTTATGGATTTTATCGCGTTTGTATTTGATTTTTAATTGCCCAACATTTGGAATCCTTTACATCGTTCAGTTTGCTCATGGCCATGAGACTATATTTGAACTACTGCTACGAACTAGTCGCGTGAAATTGCGGCAATTCGCTAGTCATCAATATAATAGTATTTAAAATGTGTAATACTCGCATAAACATCAGATATCACTTTTGAAATCTATTTAGTGGTTTAGGCTTGAAAGCGTACAGATACATAAATACATTAGAATAACGGACCTATCTTATAGGGCGTCTACATGTTGGCCGAGTGCAGGCGAGCGATGGCAAACGCCAACGTGTGTACACCCGATTTGCCTTAGTTGGCCAACGCTCGCCGTCGCTCGCCTAGTTGGCCGAGTGAATACAAGCGCCAACGTGTGGACAGCTGTCCACATATTGGCGCTTTTCGTATGTTGTTGTCTCTGCGTCCCGTAGGGGTCGCGAGTAAACAGTATCAGGGCGAACCCTCTGACTGTAGTTTCTACCGTGTATGCTTGAAAACATACCGTCCTGGTGTTTGATGTGCTTAGTCCCCACAGTTCTTCACACCACCACGGCGGTCAGCCCGAGCCGGATGAGACCCCCGGTGACCCTGGGGGAGGTCCAACTCCGGGCGACCAGCGACGACGGGGTGACTCGGCCGTGGGGACTGTTAAGCGGTCTAATAGTATCAAAGGTGTATTATGAGTTGAACCCCAACAGTGGGACTGCCCAATAGTGGGAGGCCACAGAGTGGGATTCACCGTAATCAGGACCGGGTATGAGCCGTCCGTATAACCATGCTGGGAGGCATGGCTAGGAAGCACTAGGGAATAGAGGAAAGAAGTGTTGGAGAGAAATCAGAGGGAATAAGCTGACTAGTGTGGAACAGATCGGACGAAGAAAAGGCTCAAGTTTAGGCATTGAGAGTCTGTATGAGTAAGGAAGTTCAAATCCACTAGTTAACCCTAGGGTTGAAGCTAGTGGATTGGTCTGACCAGAGTGGTAAGTGGTAATAAATAGTTGGTGAAAGTGGAATCGGAGTATAAGTGGGAAGTTTAAATTCAGCTGTTTTACCCAGGGGTTAGCAGCGCAGAATTAAACTGACCAGTGTGGTTAAATTGAAGAGAGGATAAATAGAAGCAATATAGGTAAAAGTGTCCGAGTGAGAGAGAATAGGTGTCCAAATTCGCTGGTTAACCCAAGGGTTGAGACCAGGAATTTTGAGCAGACCAGAGTGGTCAAAAGATGATAGGCTTAAAGGGTGAAAAGATTCGGAATGTGAGAAGATAATCTGCATCCGCTGGCTTATCCGGCGGTCAACGCCAAAAGGTTCGACAGACCAACGTGGACAAGTTGGATGACAGCTTTAGTATCTTGCCCGCTTCTGAGGGCGGTTAGGATTTGTCCCAGGAGAAGAATGGAATCATCCAAGATAATATCTTCTTGCCGGGAGGAAGTAATGGGGACAGTAGCGGCTGAAGTGAGCGCCACCTTGCTCTTATGCGGTCTCTGGGCAGAGGTCAGTGACACAGCTTCGGTGTTAGAAGTGGTTGCAGTTGGTGGGGGAGGGGCGGGACGCAACCGAGGTTGCTGGGCCGCCTTCTCCGATGGTGGTATGGTGTCAAGGTTTGCCTTCTTCTTCTTCTTTTTCTTCTTCTTCTTCCCTTTCGTCGTGGCTCCGGGGAAGTGGGGTCGTTCGCTTCCGCCATTAGCGATGTCGGTCCCAGAGTTTCTGTAGGGGGAGCTGATGACGCCTTTGACGGGCGTATCGTGCCGGTGGCGGCTATTGTCCCTGCCTTCCTGTTGCGCGCTTCTTTGCGGAACATGGGACAGTTAGTATAGTTGGCGGGATGTTCCCCGCCACAGTTGGCGCAAGTGGCCGGTTCTTCTCTAGGGCGCGGGCAGTCGCGCACTGTGTGCTCGCCGCCACAGCGTACGCAAGCTAAAATTCTATGGCACTGGTGGCTCGAGTGCCTGAATTTTTGGCAGCGATGACATTGCGCGGGCTTGCCTCGCCCACGCCAAGCTTCAATTATGATCCCGGGTACATTTAACATCTCCTTGATGTTGTAGATACCCGGGACGGTGTCTGGATGTTTCTTTAGTATGGCTAACACAATGCAGCCGGGGCGTTCGCCGCGTGCGCGAATATTGCGTACATATTCGGGGTCGTAACCGAGCGATCTCAGTCAGGAGTGACGTCACTGGGTAGCCCGCGTATAGCCACCTTGAGACTCTTCTCTGTGGGAAGGGAGTAAGAAAACCAGCTCACCTTATCCGTCCGCTCCAGTTGCGTAAGATATCGCTGAACCACGCGATATTCTTGTTCGTCCTCTGGTGAGAAGCGGAAGCCTTTCCCGTAGGGACGAACGTAGACTCGGCGGCCAAGCAGCGTCCTCAGCTCTCGCAGATGCAAGGCCCAGTTGGGTAAGTGTTCAACGACTAGTGGCGGATATTTCACCCGCCGCTCGCCTGTGGGTGGTTGTGTTGTAGTAGCTGATGTTAGACCGGCGCTCTCAGCCGACATTCGCACTGAACGTTCGGCGGGCGCTGCGGTCGACGTAGTGCTCGGTGTCGTGGCGGCGGCCTGAGCATAGGTCGTTGGGATGCTTGTGGCCGTCCCCGGCTTGTTACGTAGTCGGGGGTCGGTGAGAGGTGTTTTTGGCGATTCAGTGACCCGACTCTTCTTGTGCGGTTCGTCTTCATCGTCAGGGCTGCTATCGCGCGGTCGACGCGACGGCGTAGGGTGTATTACCCTAGTTGCCTTCTGCGACCTCACAGCAGTGAATTGGAGGTGCTGGCGTTCTTCAGAGGAGCTGAGAGATGTGCGAGAACCCGTCCGCGATAGGGCATAGAGGTTGGCCGTAGATTCCATCCCATCCTCTTCTCGAATAGACGTCACACTTGAGTTTCGCGAACCAGTTCGCGGGGTAGTTGGGGCGGTAGAGTGCGCCGATGATGATGGGGCTGCCGGGTAGACGACCCAAGGAGCAGTGGGGACCGGTGGGAACCTCCCACTGCCCGCGGCTAGGGCTGTGTCGAGGCGGCTGGCTCTGGCAGCGGGCTTTCTCGGCGGCCGTGGCGTCGACGGGATCAGTGCGGGGCTACCCGTTACTGCTTCTGCTGGTGGTGACTGCGGTGACTGCAGTGGACGGCCAGGAGGTGGTGTTCGACGGGCTCCCGCAGCCTGCGGACTATGTCTCGGCATGAAGTGCGGGGCTTCAGGAGTCTTCTTCATGGTGATAGCAGGATATAAACAGGTGAACCGTGACCGAAAGGAGTGCAATACTCCGGCGGCAGGTTGCCGGCGCTACGTCCGGTGGACACGACAGGGGCCGTGGGCACCGGAACGTAGGGCGTAGCGTAAGTCCGTACGGTGAGGTATAACACAGCGTAACAGGTAATAACTCAATCACTTTTAGCCAATCCTTGTTGGCGCTTGTATTCACTCGGCCAACTAGGCGAGCGACGGCGAGCGTTGGCCACCTAAGGCAAATCGGGTGTACACACGTTGGCGTTCGCCATCGCTCGCCTGCACTCGGCCAACATGTAGACGCCCTATAATAAAAAGTGTTCAGTGTAGTCGGCCCGCGAGTATCGTAATATTTAATGACATAAAAGTATATTAGTAATAAATACTTCTTTCTCATTTTACAGGAGGCACGTAACCAATAGCGAGCCGTATATGAGTTGAATAACAATCAACTTTTCATTCAAATTATAAACTTGTTGTTATAAATTAATGAACATTTGGTAACTGAACAAAGTCACTGCAATATGTACTAAAACAAACCGAGTGTTATAACAATGTCAGACAATGTTAGTGCTGACAAAGTATGACTTCTTCACGTCGTTGGTAAAGCGAGAATGTCGTTCCTAGACAAGAATATTGTCTTGAAATGCACGTGGTGAGCATATGTCTCGACTGCAAGTTATCTTCGTTTCAAGTTAGCTAGATGATCTTATATTGTCAAATGAAGAAAGCATTTTAGTTTCCTATTCCCACTTGCTGTATAATTATGAATTAAATTAAATTTCTATAGGCTATTTGGCACCATTAAAAGATATTTGGAATATAGTGATTCCGTGTGATGATGGAATAATAAGACAATTCTTTTTTCTCAACTTTCTTCTTCCCTAATCGTGGGTGTCGTGAAGGACGACTAAAGGATATAATAAGCATATAATATCTATGCAAGAGACGAACACATGATATAAAAGTCTATGCCAATACGCCTAATCAGCGTGGTATTATGGAGTTTTTCTTCCATTGGGTTAGAGTCCCGAGCCCAACAGGGGACATGATGGTTGTGGGCTGATATCACCATCATATGATGGTGATGAGTTGGGTACAAATGTTCCGCGAAGAACTATGTTTATTGTGTGTGTATGTCTGTTTGCTCTGACTGTTCTTCAAAATGGCTGCACCGATATTGATAATATTTTACCACCAGGTCTATACAGCTGTCTATATAAGGAATAACTTAAGCTATATTTTGTCCTGGTATTCCCATGCGAACAAGAACTACGCGGTTTTTAGTCTTTAATATAGTTAGACACCACCTTCACATATAGGTATATAATGTATTCAGATAAAATCTAAATTTGTACACATTCTACAAAGCTGATCATAGTAACGCTTGGAATAAGAATAGTCAAAGAGTACACACGTACGTAAAGATAGTAAGTATTAAAACTTTATCCTGCATCGCATGTTCTGTGCATTCAATGAAATTGCAATACTTGTACAAGTTTTAATAAAGTTTTACGGATAACACTTCGCCTTGATATCGCTACAAAATATTTGAACGTTTGTTGAAACTTATTGATTTTCTACCTACTTATTGTGGAATTGAGCTATCTATAAAAATAAAATTTAGGTGTCTGATTGCAATATCAAAATAGTAGGGTTTTTTACGCTCACACGGTTATTTTCACGATACGTATGCCTTTCTTTTTTTTTCTTTTTTTTTAGGGGGGGGTCATGGTCAACGCACCCGCCGCCCGGAGCCGTCTGGGGCGACAGAGGGGCGGCGCGCGGCCCCATGACCCACGCGTGAGACGTCGCCTTCGTCGTTGTGCCGACCACCGGTGCAGGGTAATTTGTCTTCAGTGGTCGACTCGACGGAATATACCGGTCGCGGGGTACGCTCTCCTCTCGACGCCCCCCCTCGGGGAAGTCAGTCGCCGTCGCGCAGTCAGTCTCTCTGCGGGTGACGGACTAAATCCTTGGTCCAGTCACCCGCGGCCTCGGCTAGGGCGGCATTAGACGCAGATACTTGCACCTGCGCTGCCCGAGTCGCCGGCGGCGGATTGCGTCGTCATGGAGGCGTTCCTCCCGCGCGCACTCCGCCGCCTCCTTCCGCGAGACGACTGCCTCGCAGAAGGTGGCGACCGCGTCCCAGTACGATACCCATGCCTAAAAATCTGTGTAAGTTTTTTTTGTCTATCTGATTGTCTCTGTGTTCCGGGTAATCTGTAAAATGGCTATTACTACCAGGTAATAGTAATAGCTGTCTATATAAGGAATAGGATATTTTTCTTGTCAGAAAAATCTTATGAAACTTTAACCGGTCCGGGATTCGAACCCGAAGTCATATTTTAGAAGATATTTAAAATGCGGATGCAAAGCGGCTGGAACGGAACCATAGAGAGGGCGAGCCGCTAGTATAAATAAGTTATAAGGCTTTGTTATTTCTTTTGATAAACATGTAGTATCTCCCTTCAGTGAAAACATTCTCCGATTAAGCAATAAAGGCACCCGCAATAATTAGCGTAAATATATTTTATCAAGAACGTAATGATTTATCAAAGGAGCTGATTGAGGCATCGCGTGATCAAAGAACTGGCATGTATTTCATATACCTAATGGATTAGCATTATTGTATAACGAGGTAATGCTACTAATTTCTGAGTACATTACTGTTGAACAGACACAGAAAATGTTGAGTGTCTTAATTTTACGTTACTTTATATGCTTTGATTCGGTTTGCACTACAGATTATTGTATGGCGACCACGAATCGGACGACGCAGCCCATGATGACCTTCCATTAGTAGGACTACCGATATTTTAAAAATCATAGAAAAGGGTTGGATGCAAGTTGTACAAGATCCTTCTGAATGGCATTCGCCTAGGATGCTTTTCTATATAATAAATGTTCAATAAATATTTATTAATATTCAATTCCATGTGTTGTAGAATGTGACGTCTGTCTAGCAAGAGGTAAGATAACACTAAAACTAAATAAAACTAAGATAATACTAAGCTTTGTTGAGTTTGTTTTAGGAACGTTTGCTTGAGCAAAATAAGATCACGGGTACAACACACGACTCTCGAGTACACCTATAAAGGAAAATTTACAAAACTTTAATAAAGCCTGCTGTTCTGTATGGATTAGCATATTGAGCTACGAAAGTGACGGATGAAGACTACTACATGTAGCATAAATGTGAATGTTGATGAAGACGTGTGATGTGATGATAATATATAAAATAAGGAATGAACATGTAGCGGTATATATAAACGACGACACGACGATTTATTTACCGGGTTGAGAGCCTTCCGCTCGCCCATTGCCCGCGTTAAGCTGTCAAGGTCATCTGCGACCAACAGCTAAATACACACAAAAAAAAAAAAAAAAACGGATTATTGGTTAGTCTGGGTCGAGTCGCCGACCATCTCCATATATAAAACCTGAACTAGACACGCAAATACCTAACAACACCCAGACTCAACAAACATATTAGAGGATGTTTGAAAGTTGGATATATGATGAGACGGGGAAAAAAGGATACATTACTTTCGGAGAAAATTTTAGGTATGAATATTGAAGACTTTAAGGGTAAAGGTAAGTCAAAGAAAAATGGATATACCTACTGCGTGAGACATGATATAAATAGACATGAAGTGTCATAAAGATGACGTTTGATAGAGTTGATAAGAGCATGGTGACGAAGAAAGAAACCGCGAAACATATAAGTTTGGAGATAAAGAAGAGAAGGCTCTCACGCTTTACTCCTACAGTTAGTGTCGGTGTAGAAGGCCGGGCAGAATACTTTATAAGCAGAACGTTCAGCAACTCTTCCAAAAGCGAATTAGTATCGGTAGCTGCGCCAGCGAGGACATACCAAGAGAAAACCATCATTATCTCAGTCGAGCTTAAGATAGTAGCATTCTATATAGAAGACCAAACGGCAGTCAATAATGAATTGTGTGTTATAATAAGATTCGATTTATGCTTTATGAACATATGTAGATATATGAACGGAGAAAAACTGTTGTATAAAATATGATTATTCGTTTCAGCTGGACTTGATTGATGAGGGTACGTGAAATTATTTCATGCGTAGATAAAATAAATATTCGGGATTGAGGATGGTAGATTTATTCTTATCGGAGCCCACTATAAGTTAGCAACTAGCTATAATAATACTGATTCCAGATATTACTTTTATTTACATAATAGACTTATAATGATTTTTGATGTTTACGCGAGTATTAAACATTGTAAATAAAACTATATTACGGATTTTTTTTTCATATAAAGTAATTTTCTTCGTCTATCATAAATTTCTATTAAATAAATTATAAGTAATTCTATAGAGGGTTATATCTACCCGATACAGAATTACTTATTAAACTTTTTCTTTGTAATAAAGAAGACTTGTTGGAAGTGAGACACCTTAGTCCGTCCGTCCGTGACGATGAATGCTGTAAAGTTGATAGATTTTTGTTTAAAAGCAGAAGTACGTAATAATCAAGTTAAAATAGAAACTTAGTGTATTTGTGTACTTAATTATTATATTATATTTACAAGAGGTTATATTATCAATTTATCTTGCGTACGTCCCCCTACTGGGTTCGAATATCCTCTATATTGGGAGGTAAATTAACCTGCTATACCACGCTGGTCAGGTGGGTTATTATAAGGTTTTATTTCGTGTTTGTCCTCTGTTGTATAGATATTATTATGCATCTTATATCCCTTAATTGTATTTTAGGACATCCACGGCCAAGACAAAAGGCGGTGAATTATATCCTTACTCTGTAACCACATTAAAAAGGGGCCGACTAAGTAGCTTGAAATTATTCGTATAATGTGCCTAATGCCAGCTTATCGTCTAATCAAAAGTCAAGTTTGGCTAATTAACTGAAGTGTGTCTACATATATTTATCTTACGAATCGTAAGGTTATAGTAAAATAAAATAACTTAATACGTGTCGTGAAGACCTTGTGAAGCTGTTGGTTCCAGCTTCATGAACATCTATGGATATAGATAATAGGTAGCATGAAATATCATACGACTGACGTCAAGTCACCCTGCCCCTGTGGTCGGTCCAACGACAATGGCGTGTCATGGGTGGGTTACGGGTGTGCGTGCTTACGCCCCTGTGTCGCCCCGGAAGGAGTGGTGCGAGGAGCGCGCCGACCGTAACCCACAAAAAAAAAATTAGTATGAAATATCATGATATCTAGTTTAAGTTTCTGTCGCATTATTCCTAGGTTTCGGATTTCATATAGCAGTCGCTCCATAGGAAACAGTGTGGGTAATTATGTACGTATTTAAGAATTTTTACTTTTTTGGCGTAACGAGATAAAATCTTATTAAAAATTTTATCCTTTACATCATCTTACGTTTGTAGAAAAATCGACACTAATAATACGAAAAAAAGGTATTTAAAGTGAAAGTTTTATTATAACACATTATCTAGAGTCTAACTTTTTATTAGCTGCAGTAAAATGACGTTTTGTGGGTTGCCAGTTTTTGAAGAAAAATAAATAGGGATGTAGCTAAATGAGTGAATCATAAATAAATAATCAGTTTGGTTTTTTTTTTTGAGATTTAATATTAAGTTGTAATGTATTTTTTTAACCTATTATTATTACTATACTAGAGGATTGATCTTTTTTAGTGGAAGTATAGGGAGGTACATTCAAAATGAAACAAAAACGTCATAATAATGTTATTTAATTAATCTTTTTCGAAATCACTGTCGCTGTCGCTTTCGGTCACACTAATAACAAATCCATCTGTCACTTCATCTATAATATGATCGAGGTGGCACATTTTATCTTCCTCTTTAATAGTGTGAGACACACAGTCACTCCACTTAGCCGGTGTCACTTTCTTGATTCCTTCTTGGAATAAAGTTTTCACTTCTTGCATTTTATACGTCTTATTATTGTTTGCGACGTGACTCTTATACCAACTCAATGGGGTTCAATTCACAGTGATAAGGGGGCAGTCTTAAAAGTGTGATACCTTTTTGTGCAGCCATCTCGTCTACGGCATATTTCTCAGTATGATTTTGTTGTTTCACAATATCTATGAGAGTGGCCTTGACCATATTTGGTTCAAACGCAATATTTTTAGTAGTCAGCCACTCTTGATATCGTGCTTTCGTCCACGACATCTTCGGGATTGTTTCGATCTTCCGAGAGTGATAGGGCGCATTGTCCATTACGACTACTGCATTCGGCTTGAGTTTAGGTAGAATACCGCCGAACCAATCCTCGAAACACTCCGCGTTCATTTCATCATGGTAGTCTTCTGTACCTTTCTTTGCTTCAAACATAAGAAGTCCGTCGACCAGGAAGCCTTCGTCTCCGCCTATGTGACTAATTATGAGTCGTTTGCCCTTTCCTGTGGGATTTTTTAATCCCGTAGTCAGGCCGTCTAAAAATGCCTGTCGAGAAGATTTAATACTTCCGTCAATCCAGGTTTTATTTGTAGTATGACCTGAAAAGAACAAAAAAGAATCATAAGTTTCGACATCAAAACAAAAAGGGAACAAATAGAAGAAACTAAGAGTTGACACGTACCAGCGTTGACCCAGGTCTCGTCTTGATAATATATGTATTTTCCCTCCCTACGATATTGTTTAATTAAACGCAGGTAGCGCTGGCGCCATGATATGATATCTTGTCTATCAATAAGCACACTCTTGCGTGATCGAGTAGCGAATTCGAAATTAAGATGCTTTATACTTTTTCTCAATGTCTCTTTCGAGAAGTTGGGCAATCCTGGGTCATCATTTACAACTTGCAGCACCTAAAAATGATTAAAGTTATTACCTAATTGGTTAAGATTACACATGGGATGGGAGAAAACATACATAACGTATAATAAAAAGATGAGTGACGACATGTGTAAACTAACTTTTGCGATGGTGGGTATTTCATTTCTATGAAAGAACTGATGTACAATTCGTCTAATAGCAGTGAATGTGAAATCATCAAGTTTATCTTTAAATGTAAGTTTTGGGCCCGTTTTTCCGGGAGGTTTTGGTGATTCGCTGTCGTTCTCCTTGTGCTCCTTTAAAACGGAATAAACTGTGCGGACGGATATTCCCAAGACTTCAGCCACCTTGTTAACGCATTCACTTGTCTTTGGAACTTCAATGTTTGATTCTGAAGATTTCACTTCAAACACATATTTGTAAACGTTTTGGACCCAAAGTTTTTCAGTTGCACTTAGAGCTACACGTGGCCTTTTTTTCTTAGGAGATAAAAATGTGTCTCCATTTTGCGATGTGCTCGGCAGAGCATCCATGTCTTCAATGTATCAAACAAAAAAAAACTAACACGATTAACGAAAACAGGTAATGAAAAACAAACACAACGTAACATAAGTTTAACAATAATGATAACAAAAACAACGCGCAGTGGGTAAATCAAAGTTATTCATGCACTCAAAACAGAAGTATGAAGCCGAATGAGCGAATGACAACCGAAACAAAATGGCGGTCAAGCGTCATCGTAGCACCGTAACCAAAAACCAGTACTACCAACTTGAAGGAGCGTTTTCTTGAGTGTTACCTTGTATTTGTCTAAAAGGATCAACGTTTATACAGCCTTTTATTTACATTAATATTAAATAGAATTTAGTATGATCATTATGAGTCAGCTATGGAACGATTAGATATTCTGTAAACTTTTGTGAACTGAATCACATCCCTATTGAGATTAGGCTGTCAACATTATTTTACAGAATGACATTTAGAAACGTCATTTTACTGCAGCTAATAAAAAGTTAGACTTTAGTGACGGTGTGCGCGCGTATCATAAAAAATGTTCATTAGCTAACTTCGCGTTGTCGGTTTTTTGTGACGGTGTATGCGTGCATTGTAAAAATTGACTCATCATTTTTCCCTAACGCGCCAAAAGAATTAACGTAAAAAAAATACTGTCGAAAGTGGTTAGACTGAAAAGCTGGTCGTAATTCGATTTGTATTAGTAAAGTCTCAGAAGATTATATACTAGTGTACATTATATCTCAAAAAGTAGATATCTACAACATTTCTTCAGTCGTAAATCTCATTTGGATATATTAGATATTTCGAGGTTTCCTTTTATGTTAGGTGATATATTATTAGGTTAATTTCTATATTTAGAAGTAAAAATGTTAGTTTACTTCACAAAGTAAGTAATACTTTCGTCTTAAAAGTACGGCAAATATAGTAAATTATCGCTCTGATGCTGTGCGGTGACAGAGTAAGAATATAATTCACTATCCCCTTTTTTGCCTGTAGGTATTGTAAAAGGCAATCATAGATTATAATATTCATTTAGCAATTATGTAAGAGAAGAAAAATTGAAATAAAATCCTGTATCAACCTGATTGACCGGCATGCAACACCTTACAGTCTAGAGGAAGCTCGAGTCCTAGAAATAAGATTTTTATGAACTAAGATCGTATTAGTTCTTTTGCTTTAGAAACTTTTATTATTGATTAATACCATGCCATTCCCTTTTAGATCATGTAACTCTAATAGGTTGTATAGTATAACTAGAAAAACCAGACGCTCTAAGTCGCATTTAGTAAAATATCATCATCTTCATTATCATTCAGCCTAACGCCCTCTACTGTTAGCCGTTCCTCATGTTTCGCCACAAAGTGCGGTCCTATGCCACCTGCATCCACCAACGTCTGCAACTTTCACAAGAACGTCGGTCCACCTAGTTGGGTCGTCCTACATTGCTTCGTTCGATACATGGTCACCCCTCAAGAACCTTTGTTCCCAGTGTTTGTCGGTTCATCGAGCGACGTGAGCTGCCCACTACCACTTCAGCGCGCTCATTCTATGTACTATGTCGGTTAAATCCGTTCTTCTACAGATAATAATGATGATTTACTAGAAAAAAATCCGTATGGTGTCGGAGTAAGAAAACAATTCGCCACCCCCTCTCTTACCCGTGGGTGTCGTAAAAGACGACCAAGGGATTATAATATATATACAATATCTATGCAAGAGAAAGAAAACTCGAAACAAAACCCTGCGCCAACACGTCTGACCAGCATGGTATAGTAGGTCAATTTCCCTCCTATCGGATGCCCCAGCCCAACAGTGGGATGTATATGGGCTGAGATGAGATGACTAGAAAAAAGCTACGGAATTATAATGAGGTCTTACTAGAAATTCCTTGAATTCATAGCAATAAAACTAAGAGGATTGTTGGGTGTTTTTAATCTATTGTTTTTTGTACACGTGTAATGAATAAATATATCTATTCAGCTTTTTTTAAAGTGGAAATTTTTGCAATTAAATGAAACTCGAGATACAAAGGTATCTCGAGTTTCATTTACAAAGAGTAGAGTAGAGATATACAAAGGTATCTCGAGTTACTGGTTGTGACGAAAACGCATTTTTTTTATCGGTTTCTCCTTGACATTCAACTAATTCGAAGAGAGGGTACTCCTCAAGCGGTATTCTGTCAGGCTAACCACTAACGGCAAGTCACCCTGCACCCGTCGTCGGCCCAACGACGAAGGCGACGTGTCACGGGTGGATTACGGGGCTGCGCGCGCCGCCCCTCTGTCACCCCGGACGGAGTCGGATGACGGGTGCGCTGACCGTGGCCCACCCAAAAAAACCTTCACCCAATCGAGATTCCATTGTATTTCCACGGTGATGATAAAATGAGAACCGTAAAAAATAACATTACTGCATGAAAAGGAAATTTTAGAAATTCTTTAGCTAATAACTAACATTTTATGTAAATTTACTAGTCCATTTTTCCTGTGGAGTAGTTCCTAGTGGTTTGGACACTATGTTGAAAATGTATTTGATTTTTAACGTTTTTGATATTTTACAGCGTTCATGTTCACAGAAAAACGTCGGGCAATCAAAAATTAAATCATCTCGGCCCATACACGTCCCATTGCTGGGCTCGGGCCTTCTTCACTATGGAAGGGAAATTGACCTACTCTACCACGCTGGTCAGACGTGTTGGTATAAAGTTTTGTGTCGAGTTTTCCTTCTCTTGCATAGCTATTATATGCATATTATATTTCTTAGGCGTCTTTTACGATACCCACCGGCAAGAGAGGGGGTGGTGAATTGTATTCTTACTCCGTCACCTCACGAAAAAAATCAAAATTATTTACAGTGTACACATTGTAAATACTCGCATAAATATCTGAAATCGATATTTAAATCATTAAAGTAATCTTTCACTAAGTATAACTGGTAACTGGCAACCTTGTAATGCAGCAGCAGTAATGCAATCATCTTAGAGTATCTTTATTCAACCCTAGGATGAGTGCGAATCAAGAAATAAGTATGTCAATCTTCTGGCAACTAGGAATTCGTATATAATCGTGTATATTCGTATATTAATTCAGTCGTATTTAGTATAGTCATGTTACTCTCGTATGGTAATGGAGTGAGAATACAATTTACTACCCACTTTTTTCACCGAAGGTGTCGTAAAAGATAACTAAGGGATTAAAATATGCAGATAACATATATGAAAACTCTATACCAATCCATCTGACTAGCGTGGTATAATAGGCAAATTTTCTTCCTATTGTGGAGGAGGTTTGAGCCCAGCCGTAGCACTGAAAAGAAATAAAATTTCGATACAGGTCTCACAATTCTTTTCATCTTCTGTGTGATAAAGATTCCCCACGAATCACTCAGCCAATTTTTACGACTCCCATAAGTAAATAAGGGTTGTCATTGTATTCTTAATCTGTCACCAGGAGGGAATTTCTAACACATAGCACGACCAAGTAAATAATATAGAATTAGTAAAAAGTTTAATAGATAAACGAACAAATAAAATCGTCTAACTAATGACTTCTGATGTTTGTGCGAGTATAAATAAAACTGTTTTTACGTATTTTATTGGGTTTGTATTTGAGTTTTGATTGGTGGACTTAATAACTAATTCTGTAGCGGGTAGATAAAAATTTCTGTAACAACAATCACTTGTTAGACGGGACTTCTTAGTCCGCCCGTGACCATGAACGAGCGGCGAAGGGCTGATCCCCGTTAAGACCAGCTGCGAAATAAAAATATTTAGAGCAAACATTTTCCGAACTCGTATATATTTGTCTTGTGTAGGAATCAATTCTACGGTACTCACTACTCAGTACCTCTGAGGCCAATACGTACCGTTTATAGGAAAATTTCAACAAATGCAATTCGCTCGAGAATAATAGCTACCTCGTGCCCGTTTCAATTTGAACTTTAAATTGAGTCTATCGGAATTATAAATTGAGAGAGCTTTTTGGATTAGTTATGGTGTTGACATAAATATTAGAGATAGAGTTATAAAATATGAATAGTTAAGAGATTATTCACGTGAGTGTCATTTCCTTTTCTATAGTATTTTTAGGTCTCATTTAAGTATAATATTTCTTTGGATGTAGTTCGCCTCACTTTTCGAAAAAAAAATGGATGTAAAAATCAGAGATTGGTCAAATCTCTGTTTTTATTTTTACCTAACTGTGGCAAAGCAAATGGGATGGTTATGGGTTTCACTGTGTGTATGTAAGTTTATCTGTCGTATAAACTACTTATCATAATTTGACGAGGTTTTTAAATGAAGGTAGGGTTACATATTATGTTTATTTTATAACTTATAAATTATCTAGCTAAACGTAAAGCGAACTCTAAACAGAAAAAAATACATGGCTCAGCAAAATCCTCCAAATATTTTAATTTAAAAATAAGTTCAAAAGCTAATACCATGAAAAATTGACGCTATAAATGTATGAAACAAAGAAAGTATTCTCATATGAAATTGTTCATAATACAAACTATTCGAAATGTACTACCCATTAAAAAAGGAACTTACATGTATTTTATTCTATGTAATACATATTCATAGTGGTGTTTAGAGAATAGCCGCTGTCGTACGCTACCTATCATAATATGTAAATACATTTCGCAAAGTAGCTGCTTTACAGAATGTATTTAGTTACATTCTGTAAATTATAATATACTAGCTGACCCGACAGACATTTTTCTGTTCAAATAAAAGAAAAGGAATTTGCCGTGAAATCGACAGCAGCTCCACCTGCCGAGTCCAATTGTGAATCTGAACTATTCTCGAATCCTCTTGAACACACAAAAATAAATCATCAACATCGGTCCAACCGTTTAGGAGGAATTCAGTGACACGTGTGAAGAAATATAAATATAAAGGTTCTTGTATAATATTTTCTGTTTTAATACTTTAAATTTTTTTGAATTTTTAGGAATTTCAGCTTTCCAAATTATTTTTAATCAATAATACAGTTTGTATTGATTAGTGTTTATTTAATGATTTCTGATGTTTACGCGAGCATTACAAATTATAAATAAATATATTTTACTGATTTTAGTGTTAGTGTTATTTTATTCTATAAATAATAATAATAGTTTATTGGTACGATAAAATATTTACAAAACATACAAATTCTCTGGCCCCTAAACTAGCATTATTATGCTGTATTTCAGAGACCAGTATCCTCACTTGTACTACAATACAAAGTTACAAATACTTAATTATAATAATATTATTATTAAATAAAGATTAATTCGATACATACAAACATTTAGTTAAAAAAAAATAGTGTGTGTGTGTGTGTGTATGTGTGCGTATATGCGCGTGGTGTGCGTGTATATGCGTGTGTTTGTGTGTGTGACTATGTGTTTGCATGTGTGCATAAATAAGTAAAGTAATAATTCATCTGACTGCACAGCTGATGTAGTGGTTAAAATATCGATAAATATCGTCCCAGAATCGTCTAGTCGTCTTCCACCCCGATAGCTTCACTCCAGTCCGCATTTTTGACAAGCCCATCCCCTGGGCGTCAAATGCCAAGTACCTAGGCGTCACCCTTGACAATCGTCTCAGCTTCGCTCGACACATAACCACTGTGCGCTCGCGTGCAGCGTTCGTTATGGGTCGTTTACACAACTTACTCAACCCAAAGAGTAAGCTGTCGCTCAAATGCAAAATCCGTCTTTACACTGCCTGCATACGCCCCATCATGTTGTATGCCAGTGTAGTATTCGCTCACGTTAGGCCACACAGGATCCATAGGCTACAAACACTTCAGAATAGGTTCATGCGTAAGGCTACGGGCGCACCGTGGTTCATACGCAATGCCGATCTCCACATCGACTTGCACTTGCCGACCATCAGGCAATATATGAAACAGTGTGCCCGTAGATATTTTGATTCTGCCACAACACACCCCAACCCCTTAGTGGTCGCTGCGACCAACTATATCCCGTCCCGCATCTCGAAGGTCACTCGACCGAGACTTGCTCTCGACGAGCTCGACGACGAGATCACGATAGCTCAGAATACAGCATACACGGCCCGCGAAGCCGCAACAAAGAAAAGACCACGGTTCCGTCCTCGCCGTCGAGGTGCGAAACCGTGCCGCGCAAAAATAAATAAATCTAAAGTGGGACCTCCCACATTGCCCTCAGCAACGCCCCGAGCCGAGGTTCGTACCCCACAGGGGGTGCCCTTGGGCCACGTTGCTTAAATTTTTTGGGTTGAGAGCCCTCAGCGCTCACCACTAGTCCGCGTAAGGGTGTAACAGCCATCTGAGGCTAACACTCCTTGTCAGAACAAAAAAAAAAAAAAAAAAAAAAAAAAAAAGTCTAGTCGTCTTTTCGGCAGCACCCTCGGGTAAGAGAGGGAGTGGTGTACTAAATTCTTACTCCGTTACCATACGGAGGAATATTAAAAAAATATATGTATGATTAAAAAAATATTTGACGTAATATTGTTATAAAACCAGTAGTCTCAAAAGTAGTTTAATAGTAAATGGCATGTGTACCTGAAATGATATCTAACTTAATAAATATTTTTATTACCGTGCTTTGTATTATACATATAACAGTGGGTGATAAGTTCACCTTTAAAAAAATGTTTTTACAATATGAGTTCACCATAATTCAGACTATTTCCTACTCAATTTTGTATTCATTAATTGAATAGTTTTGTCCATTTTAAGTATAACATTGTATCCTTCATCTAGATATAGATTTTCTCAAGATAGCATTTCTATTAGTCGAAACACTCAAACAAACAATTAATTTTATTTTCGAACTGCAAAACTTTCGAAGATTGATCAAATAAAAACCAATGAGCTATTTATTTACTCAGAATATTTCGATAGCTAACTCACTACGCTCCATTAAGTGAGTTTATATCATTCATCATATTTAACGGGGTATAGTTATGGAATGTTATTGGAATAGTATTTTCAGTACCACCTTATCATGAGATTTTATGATAATTTTATATAAGGGGTTGGGTATCAGAAGTCTATTATAAGTTATTGTTATTACGGCCCGCGATAGGCGCAGCCTTTCTATATGAGAAAATCTTAAAGTTTACAACATGTATGTTGTTGATAGTATTTTTCTTAGAAAGCGGTTTTATAGGCCCGTTATAACACAATTTCTCAAAGGTGTTCTTTTTCAGTATAAAATATCTTTTGACTGGTTAAGGATATAATCCATTCTTTATAATCGGCCGAAGGATAACTAGCATAGCTCTAGGTCAATTCCTCTCTCATTGTGAAGGAGCTCGAGCTCAACATTGGGACTTATATAGGCTGACATGAATGAATTAATTAACCAACAAACTAACAGTTCGAATAACACGAACGGTAGTAGTCACTTAATATATTCTGAAATGAGTTATGTCATGTGACTACTATCATAGGCTTCCTACTACCAACTCTCTTCTACTGGGAATAAAGTTGACTAAAAACTACACCAAATTCGTCCAATTCCATCACGTCAGGCACCACAAACCACCATTTTTAAGGACATCCGACAGGCGGTCGATTGTAATATTAAGGCAAAAACTAACGCAACACACGTTATTCGTTTTCTATTATTATTTATTAGCGACAGAAGATTGATTTGTCGATTCCATTTATATGGCTAAACGTTGATGATTTAAAAAAATATATTTTAGTTTTTTTTTCCGAATATGAAGCGTGTTATATGAATACCTAGATTATAATGGAATTATAAGTCTATCATACCCGAGAAAAGATATATTAATTACAAAAATTCCAAAAATTTATATCCTAAATATTTTCAAACAACATGATCTCAACTTTATTTAATCAGTAGAGTGGAACGAGTAAGTGAAATTCTTAATCAAAATTCAACCTATTGAAAAAACACCTATAGAAACGGAAGCCTCCCAAATGAAGTGGTTGGCGGAACAGGATAAGCGGAATGACTTTCCGGTCCCGGCGGGATCGTAAAAGTCAACGCATGCATTTAATTCCGAGAATTATGTTACCACCTATGTATTGTATA
Source organism: Lymantria dispar (assembly GCA_032191425.1). NCBI lineage: Eukaryota > Metazoa > Arthropoda > Insecta > Lepidoptera > Erebidae > Lymantria > Lymantria dispar. Next base: position 18,552,595 of record CM063452.1, on the reverse strand, counting down.
CATGTATGTTACTCTTGACATTGTCGGTTTTGTTTACGAAGTCATTTTAATTATACACTGTTATACACTGTAGCCGTGTAATACTGAATGATTAAATTATTTTGAATATTACAGGTTTATAATAATAATATATAGGCGTTATGTTTATAATAATTTTATTTTGCATTTTTATTTATTGTCTAGATATATGTAAATTAAGCTTTATCAGTTAGGAACATGTAGCGGTATATATAAACGACGACACGACGATTTATTTACCGGGTTGAGAGCCTTCCGCTCGCCCATTGCCCGCGTTAAGCTGTCAAGGTCATCTGCGACCAACAGCTAAATACACACAAAAAAAAAAAAAAAAACGGATTATTGGTTAGTCTGGGTCGAGTCGCCGACCATCTCCATATATAAAACCTGAACTAGACACGCAAATACCTAACAACACCCAGACTCAACAAACATATTAGAGGATGTTTGAAAGTTGGATATATGATGAGACGGGGAAAAAAGGATACATTACTTTCGGAGAAAATTTTAGGTATGAATATTGAAGACTTTAAGGGTAAAGGTAAGTCAAAGAAAAATGGATATACCTACTGCGTGAGACATGATATAAATAGACATGAAGTGTCATAAAGATGACGTTTGATAGAGTTGATAAGAGCATGGTGACGAAGAAAGAAACCGCGAAACATATAAGTTTGGAGATAAAGAAGAGAAGGCTCTCACGCTTTACTCCTACAGTTAGTGTCGGTGTAGAAGGCCGGGCAGAATACTTTATAAGCAGAACGTTCAGCAACTCTTCCAAAAGCGAATTAGTATCGGTAGCTGCGCCAGCGAGGACATACCAAGAGAAAACCATCATTATCTCAGTCGAGCTTAAGATAGTAGCATTCTATATAGAAGACCAAACGGCAGTCAATAATGAATTGTGTGTTATAATAAGATTCGATTTATGCTTTATGAACATATGTAGATATATGAACGGAGAAAAACTGTTGTATAAAATATGATTATTCGTTTCAGCTGGACTTGATTGATGAGGGTACGTGAAATTATTTCATGCGTAGATAAAATAAATATTCGGGATTGAGGATGGTAGATTTATTCTTATCGGAGCCCACTATAAGTTAGCAACTAGCTATAATAATACTGATTCCAGATATTACTTTTATTTACATAATAGACTTATAATGATTTTTGATGTTTACGCGAGTATTAAACATTGTAAATAAAACTATATTACGGATTTTTTTTTCATATAAAGTAATTTTCTTCGTCTATCATAAATTTCTATTAAATAAATTATAAGTAATTCTATAGAGGGTTATATCTACCCGATACAGAATTACTTATTAAACTTTTTCTTTGTAATAAAGAAGACTTGTTGGAAGTGAGACACCTTAGTCCGTCCGTCCGTGACGATGAATGCTGTAAAGTTGATAGATTTTTGTTTAAAAGCAGAAGTACGTAATAATCAAGTTAAAATAGAAACTTAGTGTATTTGTGTACTTAATTATTATATTATATTTACAAGAGGTTATATTATCAATTTATCTTGCGTACGTCCCCCTACTGGGTTCGAATATCCTCTATATTGGGAGGTAAATTAACCTGCTATACCACGCTGGTCAGGTGGGTTATTATAAGGTTTTATTTCGTGTTTGTCCTCTGTTGTATAGATATTATTATGCATCTTATATCCCTTAATTGTATTTTAGGACATCCACGGCCAAGACAAAAGGCGGTGAATTATATCCTTACTCTGTAACCACATTAAAAAGGGGCCGACTAAGTAGCTTGAAATTATTCGTATAATGTGCCTAATGCCAGCTTATCGTCTAATCAAAAGTCAAGTTTGGCTAATTAACTGAAGTGTGTCTACATATATTTATCTTACGAATCGTAAGGTTATAGTAAAATAAAATAACTTAATACGTGTCGTGAAGACCTTGTGAAGCTGTTGGTTCCAGCTTCATGAACATCTATGGATATAGATAATAGGTAGCATGAAATATCATACGACTGACGTCAAGTCACCCTGCCCCTGTGGTCGGTCCAACGACAATGGCGTGTCATGGGTGGGTTACGGGTGTGCGTGCTTACGCCCCTGTGTCGCCCCGGAAGGAGTGGTGCGAGGAGCGCGCCGACCGTAACCCACAAAAAAAAAATTAGTATGAAATATCATGATATCTAGTTTAAGTTTCTGTCGCATTATTCCTAGGTTTCGGATTTCATATAGCAGTCGCTCCATAGGAAACAGTGTGGGTAATTATGTACGTATTTAAGAATTTTTACTTTTTTGGCGTAACGAGATAAAATCTTATTAAAAATTTTATCCTTTACATCATCTTACGTTTGTAGAAAAATCGACACTAATAATACGAAAAAAAGGTATTTAAAGTGAAAGTTTTATTATAACACATTATCTAGAGTCTAACTTTTTATTAGCTGCAGTAAAATGACGTTTTGTGGGTTGCCAGTTTTTGAAGAAAAATAAATAGGGATGTAGCTAAATGAGTGAATCATAAATAAATAATCAGTTTGGTTTTTTTTTTTGAGATTTAATATTAAGTTGTAATGTATTTTTTTAACCTATTATTATTACTATACTAGAGGATTGATCTTTTTTAGTGGAAGTATAGGGAGGTACATTCAAAATGAAACAAAAACGTCATAATAATGTTATTTAATTAATCTTTTTCGAAATCACTGTCGCTGTCGCTTTCGGTCACACTAATAACAAATCCATCTGTCACTTCATCTATAATATGATCGAGGTGGCACATTTTATCTTCCTCTTTAATAGTGTGAGACACACAGTCACTCCACTTAGCCGGTGTCACTTTCTTGATTCCTTCTTGGAATAAAGTTTTCACTTCTTGCATTTTATACGTCTTATTATTGTTTGCGACGTGACTCTTATACCAACTCAATGGGGTTCAATTCACAGTGATAAGGGGGCAGTCTTAAAAGTGTGATACCTTTTTGTGCAGCCATCTCGTCTACGGCATATTTCTCAGTATGATTTTGTTGTTTCACAATATCTATGAGAGTGGCCTTGACCATATTTGGTTCAAACGCAATATTTTTAGTAGTCAGCCACTCTTGATATCGTGCTTTCGTCCACGACATCTTCGGGATTGTTTCGATCTTCCGAGAGTGATAGGGCGCATTGTCCATTACGACTACTGCATTCGGCTTGAGTTTAGGTAGAATACCGCCGAACCAATCCTCGAAACACTCCGCGTTCATTTCATCATGGTAGTCTTCTGTACCTTTCTTTGCTTCAAACATAAGAAGTCCGTCGACCAGGAAGCCTTCGTCTCCGCCTATGTGACTAATTATGAGTCGTTTGCCCTTTCCTGTGGGATTTTTTAATCCCGTAGTCAGGCCGTCTAAAAATGCCTGTCGAGAAGATTTAATACTTCCGTCAATCCAGGTTTTATTTGTAGTATGACCTGAAAAGAACAAAAAAGAATCATAAGTTTCGACATCAAAACAAAAAGGGAACAAATAGAAGAAACTAAGAGTTGACACGTACCAGCGTTGACCCAGGTCTCGTCTTGATAATATATGTATTTTCCCTCCCTACGATATTGTTTAATTAAACGCAGGTAGCGCTGGCGCCATGATATGATATCTTGTCTATCAATAAGCACACTCTTGCGTGATCGAGTAGCGAATTCGAAATTAAGATGCTTTATACTTTTTCTCAATGTCTCTTTCGAGAAGTTGGGCAATCCTGGGTCATCATTTACAACTTGCAGCACCTAAAAATGATTAAAGTTATTACCTAATTGGTTAAGATTACACATGGGATGGGAGAAAACATACATAACGTATAATAAAAAGATGAGTGACGACATGTGTAAACTAACTTTTGCGATGGTGGGTATTTCATTTCTATGAAAGAACTGATGTACAATTCGTCTAACAGCAGTGAATGTGAAATCATCAAGTTTATCTTTAAATGTAAGTTTTGGGCCCGTTTTTCCGGGAGGTTTTGGTGATTCGCTGTCGTTCTCCTTGTGCTCCTTTAAAACGGAATAAACTGTGCGGACGGATATTCCCAAGACTTCAGCCACCTTGTTAACGCATTCACTTGTCTTTGGAACTTCAATGTTTGATTCTGAAGATTTCACTTCAAACACATATTTGTAAACGTTTTGGACCCAAAGTTTTTCAGTTGCACTTAGAGCTACACGTGGCCTTTTTTTCTTAGGAGATAAAAATGTGTCTCCATTTTGCGATGTGCTCGGCAGAGCATCCATGTCTTCAATGTATCAAACAAAAAAAAACTAACACGATTAACGAAAACAGGTAATGAAAAACAAACACAACGTAACATAAGTTTAACAATAATGATAACAAAAACAACGCGCAGTGGGTAAATCAAAGTTATTCATGCACTCAAAACAGAAGTATGAAGCCGAATGAGCGAATGACAACCGAAACAAAATGGCGGTCAAGCGTCATCGTAGCACCGTAACCAAAAACCAGTACTACCAACTTGAAGGAGCGTTTTCTTGAGTGTTACCTTGTATTTGTCTAAAAGGATCAACGTTTATACAGCCTTTTATTTACATTAATATTAAATAGAATTTAGTATGATCATTATGAGTCAGCTATGGAACGATTAGATATTCTGTAAACTTTTGTGAACTGAATCACATCCCTATTGAGATTAGGCTGTCAACATTATTTTACAGAATGACATTTAGAAACGTCATTTTACTGCAGCTAATAAAAAGTTAGACTTTAGTGACGGTGTGCGCGCGTATCATAAAAAATGTTCATTAGCTAACTTCGCGTTGTCGGTTTTTTGTGACGGTGTATGCGTGCATTGTAAAAATTGACTCATCATTTTTCCCTAACGCGCCAAAAGAATTAACGTAAAAAAAATACTGTCGAAAGTGGTTAGACTGAAAAGCTGGTCGTAATTCGATTTGTATTAGTAAAGTCTCAGAAGATTATATACTAGTGTACATTATATCTCAAAAAGTAGATATCTACAACATTTCTTCAGTCGTAAATCTCATTTGGATATATTAGATATTTCGAGGTTTCCTTTTATGTTAGGTGATATATTATTAGGTTAATTTCTATATTTAGAAGTAAAAATGTTAGTTTACTTCACAAAGTAAGTAATACTTTCGTCTTAAAAGTACGGCAAATATAGTAAATTATCGCTCTGATGCTGTGCGGTGACAGAGTAAGAATATAATTCACTATCCCCTTTTTTGCCTGTAGGTATTGTAAAAGGCAATCATAGATTATAATATTCATTTAGCAATTATGTAAGAGAAGAAAAATTGAAATAAAATCCTGTATCAACCTGATTGACCGGCATGCAACACCTTACAGTCTAGAGGAAGCTCGAGTCCTAGAAATAAGATTTTTATGAACTAAGATCGTATTAGTTCTTTTGCTTTAGAAACTTTTATTATTGATTAATACCATGCCATTCCCTTTTAGATCATGTAACTCTAATAGGTTGTATAGTATAACTAGAAAAACCAGACGCTCTAAGTCGCATTTAGTAAAATATCATCATCTTCATTATCATTCAGCCTAACGCCCTCTACTGTTAGCCGTTCCTCATGTTTCGCCACAAAGTGCGGTCCTATGCCACCTGCATCCACCAACGTCTGCAACTTTCACAAGAACGTCGGTCCACCTAGTTGGGTCGTCCTACATTGCTTCGTTCGATACATGGTCACCCCTCAAGAACCTTTGTTCCCAGTGTTTGTCGGTTCATCGAGCGACGTGAGCTGCCCACTACCACTTCAGCGCGCTCATTCTATGTACTATGTCGGTTAAATCCGTTCTTCTACAGATAATAATGATGATTTACTAGAAAAAAATCCGTATGGTGTCGGAGTAAGAAAACAATTCGCCACCCCCTCTCTTACCCGTGGGTGTCGTAAAAGACGACCAAGGGATTATAATATATATACAATATCTATGCAAGAGAAAGAAAACTCGAAACAAAACCCTGCGCCAACACGTCTGACCAGCATGGTATAGTAGGTCAATTTCCCTCCTATCGGATGCCCCAGCCCAACAGTGGGATGTATATGGGCTGAGATGAGATGACTAGAAAAAAGCTACGGAATTATAATGAGGTCTTACTAGAAATTCCTTGAATTCATAGCAATAAAACTAAGAGGATTGTTGGGTGTTTTTAATCTATTGTTTTTTGTACACGTGTAATGAATAAATATATCTATTCAGCTTTTTTTAAAGTGGAAATTTTTGCAATTAAATGAAACTCGAGATACAAAGGTATCTCGAGTTTCATTTACAAAGAGTAGAGTAGAGATATACAAAGGTATCTCGAGTTACTGGTTGTGACGAAAACGCATTTTTTTTATCGGTTTCTCCTTGACATTCAACTAATTCGAAGAGAGGGTACTCCTCAAGCGGTATTCTGTCAGGCTAACCACTAACGGCAAGTCACCCTGCACCCGTCGTCGGCCCAACGACGAAGGCGACGTGTCACGGGTGGATTACGGGGCTGCGCGCGCCGCCCCTCTGTCACCCCGGACGGAGTCGGATGACGGGTGCGCTGACCGTGGCCCACCCAAAAAAACCTTCACCCAATCGAGATTCCATTGTATTTCCACGGTGATGATAAAATGAGAACCGTAAAAAATAACATTACTGCATGAAAAGGAAATTTTAGAAATTCTTTAGCTAATAACTAACATTTTATGTAAATTTACTAGTCCATTTTTCCTGTGGAGTAGTTCCTAGTGGTTTGGACACTATGTTGAAAATGTATTTGATTTTTAACGTTTTTGATATTTTACAGCGTTCATGTTCACAGAAAAACGTCGGGCAATCAAAAATTAAATCATCTCGGCCCATACACGTCCCATTGCTGGGCTCGGGCCTTCTTCACTATGGAAGGGAAATTGACCTACTCTACCACGCTGGTCAGACGTGTTGGTATAAAGTTTTGTGTCGAGTTTTCCTTCTCTTGCATAGCTATTATATGCATATTATATTTCTTAGGCGTCTTTTACGATACCCACCGGCAAGAGAGGGGGTGGTGAATTGTATTCTTACTCCGTCACCTCACGAAAAAAATCAAAATTATTTACAGTGTACACATTGTAAATACTCGCATAAATATCTGAAATCGATATTTAAATCATTAAAGTAATCTTTCACTAAGTATAACTGGTAACTGGCAACCTTGTAATGCAGCAGCAGTAATGCAATCATCTTAGAGTATCTTTATTCAACCCTAGGATGAGTGCGAATCAAGAAATAAGTATGTCAATCTTCTGGCAACTAGGAATTCGTATATAATCGTGTATATTCGTATATTAATTCAGTCGTATTTAGTATAGTCATGTTACTCTCGTATGGTAATGGAGTGAGAATACAATTTACTACCCACTTTTTTCACCGAAGGTGTCGTAAAAGATAACTAAGGGATTAAAATATGCAGATAACATATATGAAAACTCTATACCAATCCATCTGACTAGCGTGGTATAATAGGCAAATTTTCTTCCTATTGTGGAGGAGGTTTGAGCCCAGCCGTAGCACTGAAAAGAAATAAAATTTCGATACAGGTCTCACAATTCTTTTCATCTTCTGTGTGATAAAGATTCCCCACGAATCACTCAGCCAATTTTTACGACTCCCATAAGTAAATAAGGGTTGTCATTGTATTCTTAATCTGTCACCAGGAGGGAATTTCTAACACATAGCACGACCAAGTAAATAATATAGAATTAGTAAAAAGTTTAATAGATAAACGAACAAATAAAATCGTCTAACTAATGACTTCTGATGTTTGTGCGAGTATAAATAAAACTGTTTTTACGTATTTTATTGGGTTTGTATTTGAGTTTTGATTGGTGGACTTAATAACTAATTCTGTAGCGGGTAGATAAAAATTTCTGTAACAACAATCACTTGTTAGACGGGACTTCTTAGTCCGCCCGTGACCATGAACGAGCGGCGAAGGGCTGATCCCCGTTAAGACCAGCTGCGAAATAAAAATATTTAGAGCAAACATTTTCCGAACTCGTATATATTTGTCTTGTGTAGGAATCAATTCTACGGTACTCACTACTCAGTACCTCTGAGGCCAATACGTACCGTTTATAGGAAAATTTCAACAAATGCAATTCGCTCGAGAATAATAGCTACCTCGTGCCCGTTTCAATTTGAACTTTAAATTGAGTCTATCGGAATTATAAATTGAGAGAGCTTTTTGGATTAGTTATGGTGTTGACATAAATATTAGAGATAGAGTTATAAAATATGAATAGTTAAGAGATTATTCACGTGAGTGTCATTTCCTTTTCTATAGTATTTTTAGGTCTCATTTAAGTATAATATTTCTTTGGATGTAGTTCGCCTCACTTTTCGAAAAAAAAAATGGATGTAAAAATCAGAGATTGGTCAAATCTCTGTTTTTATTTTTACCTAACTGTGGCAAAGCAAATGGGATGGTTATGGGTTTCACTGTGTGTATGTAAGTTTATCTGTCGTATAAACTACTTATCATAATTTGACGAGGTTTTTAAATGAAGGTAGGGTTACATATTATGTTTATTTTATAACTTATAAATTATCTAGCTAAACGTAAAGCGAACTCTAAACAGAAAAAAATACATGGCTCAGCAAAATCCTCCAAATATTTTAATTTAAAAATAAGTTCAAAAGCTAATACCATGAAAAATTGACGCTATAAATGTATGAAACAAAGAAAGTATTCTCATATGAAATTGTTCATAATACAAACTATTCGAAATGTACTACCCATTAAAAAAGGAACTTACATGTATTTTATTCTATGTAATACATATTCATAGTGGTGTTTAGAGAATAGCCGCTGTCGTACGCTACCTATCATAATATGTAAATACATTTCGCAAAGTAGCTGCTTTACAGAATGTATTTAGTTACATTCTGTAAATTATAATATACTAGCTGACCCGACAGACATTTTTCTGTTCAAATAAAAGAAAAGGAATTTGCCGTGAAATCGACAGCAGCTCCACCTGCCGAGTCCAATTGTGAATCTGAACTATTCTCGAATCCTCTTGAACACACAAAAATAAATCATCAACATCGGTCCAACCGTTTAGGAGGAATTCAGTGACACGTGTGAAGAAATATAAATATAAAGGTTCTTGTATAATATTTTCTGTTTTAATACTTTAAATTTTTTTGAATTTTTAGGAATTTCAGCTTTCCAAATTATTTTTAATCAATAATACAGTTTGTATTGATTAGTGTTTATTTAATGATTTCTGATGTTTACGCGAGCATTACAAATTATAAATAAATATATTTTACTGATTTTAGTGTTAGTGTTATTTTATTCTATAAATAATAATAATAGTTTATTGGTACGATAAAATATTTACAAAACATACAAATTCTCTGGCCCCTAAACTAGCATTATTATGCTGTATTTCAGAGACCAGTATCCTCACTTGTACTACAATACAAAGTTACAAATACTTAATTATAATAATATTATTATTAAATAAAGATTAATTCGATACATACAAACATTTAGTTAAAAAAAAATAGTGTGTGTGTGTGTGTGTATGTGTGCGTATATGCGCGTGGTGTGCGTGTATATGCGTGTGTTTGTGTGTGTGACTATGTGTTTGCATGTGTGCATAAATAAGTAAAGTAATAATTCATCTGACTGCACAGCTGATGTAGTGGTTAAAATATCGATAAATATCGTCCCAGAATCGTCTAGTCGTCTTCCACCCCGATAGCTTCACTCCAGTCCGCATTTTTGACAAGCCCATCCCCTGGGCGTCAAATGCCAAGTACCTAGGCGTCACCCTTGACAATCGTCTCAGCTTCGCTCGACACATAACCACTGTGCGCTCGCGTGCAGCGTTCGTTATGGGTCGTTTACACAACTTACTCAACCCAAAGAGTAAGCTGTCGCTCAAATGCAAAATCCGTCTTTACACTGCCTGCATACGCCCCATCATGTTGTATGCCAGTGTAGTATTCGCTCACGTTAGGCCACACAGGATCCATAGGCTACAAACACTTCAGAATAGGTTCATGCGTAAGGCTACGGGCGCACCGTGGTTCATACGCAATGCCGATCTCCACATCGACTTGCACTTGCCGACCATCAGGCAATATATGAAACAGTGTGCCCGTAGATATTTTGATTCTGCCACAACACACCCCAACCCCTTAGTGGTCGCTGCGACCAACTATATCCCGTCCCGCATCTCGAAGGTCACTCGACCGAGACTTGCTCTCGACGAGCTCGACGACGAGATCACGATAGCTCAGAATACAGCATACACGGCCCGCGAAGCCGCAACAAAGAAAAGACCACGGTTCCGTCCTCGCCGTCGAGGTGCGAAACCGTGCCGCGCAAAAATAAATAAATCTAAAGTGGGACCTCCCACATTGCCCTCAGCAACGCCCCGAGCCGAGGTTCGTACCCCACAGGGGGTGCCCTTGGGCCACGTTGCTTAAATTTTTTGGGTTGAGAGCCCTCAGCGCTCACCACTAGTCCGCGTAAGGGTGTAACAGCCATCTGAGGCTAACACTCCTTGTCAGAACAAAAAAAAAAAAAAAAAAAAAAAAAAGTCTAGTCGTCTTTTCGGCAGCACCCTCGGGTAAGAGAGGGAGTGGTGTACTAAATTCTTACTCCGTTACCATACGGAGGAATATTAAAAAAATATATGTATGATTAAAAAAATATTTGACGTAATATTGTTATAAAACCAGTAGTCTCAAAAGTAGTTTAATAGTAAATGGCATGTGTACCTGAAATGATATCTAACTTAATAAATATTTTTATTACCGTGCTTTGTATTATACATATAACAGTGGGTGATAAGTTCACCTTTAAAAAAATGTTTTTACAATATGAGTTCACCATAATTCAGACTATTTCCTACTCAATTTTGTATTCATTAATTGAATAGTTTTGTCCATTTTAAGTATAACATTGTATCCTTCATCTAGATATAGATTTTCTCAAGATAGCATTTCTATTAGTCGAAACACTCAAACAAACAATTAATTTTATTTTCGAACTGCAAAACTTTCGAAGATTGATCAAATAAAAACCAATGAGCTATTTATTTACTCAGAATATTTCGATAGCTAACTCACTACGCTCCATTAAGTGAGTTTATATCATTCATCATATTTAACGGGGTATAGTTATGGAATGTTATTGGAATAGTATTTTCAGTACCACCTTATCATGAGATTTTATGATAATTTTATATAAGGGGTTGGGTATCAGAAGTCTATTATAAGTTATTGTTATTACGGCCCGCGATAGGCGCAGCCTTTCTATATGAGAAAATCTTAAAGTTTACAACATGTATGTTGTTGATAGTATTTTTCTTAGAAAGCGGTTTTATAGGCCCGTTATAACACAATTTCTCAAAGGTGTTCTTTTTCAGTATAAAATATCTTTTGACTGGTTAAGGATATAATCCATTCTTTATAATCGGCCGAAGGATAACTAGCATAGCTCTAGGTCAATTCCTCTCTCATTGTGAAGGAGCTCGAGCTCAACATTGGGACTTATATAGGCTGACATGAATGAATTAATTAACCAACAAACTAACAGTTCGAATAACACGAACGGTAGTAGTCACTTAATATATTCTGAAATGAGTTATGTCATGTGACTACTATCATAGGCTTCCTACTACCAACTCTCTTCTACTGGGAATAAAGTTGACTAAAAACTACACCAAATTCGTCCAATTCCATCACGTCAGGCACCACAAACCACCATTTTTAAGGACATCCGACAGGCGGTCGATTGTAATATTAAGGCAAAAACTAACGCAACACACGTTATTCGTTTTCTATTATTATTTATTAGCGACAGAAGATTGATTTGTCGATTCCATTTATATGGCTAAACGTTGATGATTTAAAAAAATATATTTTAGTTTTTTTTTCCGAATATGAAGCGTGTTATATGAATACCTAGATTATAATGGAATTATAAGTCTATCATACCCGAGAAAAGATATATTAATTACAAAAATTCCAAAAATTTATATCCTAAATATTTTCAAACAACATGATCTCAACTTTATTTAATCAGTAGAGTGGAACGAGTAAGTGAAATTCTTAATCAAAATTCAACCTATTGAAAAAACACCTATAGAAACGGAAGCCTCCCAAATGAAGTGGTTGGCGGAACAGGATAAGCGGAATGACTTTCCGGTCCCGGCGGGATCGTAAAAGTCAACGCATGCATTTAATTCCGAGAATTATGTTACCACCTATGTATTGTATACATGTATGTTACTCTTGACATTGTCGGTTTTGTTTACGAAGTCATTTTAATTATACACTGTTATACACTGTAGCCGTGTAATACTGAATGATTAAATTATTTTGAATATTACAGGTTTATAATAATAATATATAGGCGTTATGTTTATAATAATTTTATTTTGCATTTTTATTTATTGTCTAGATATATGTAAATTAAGCTTTATCAGTTAGGAAGTGAGTGAATATTATTGGTGGGTATAGATAAAAATCAGCAATATAATTTAATAAATCAACTTTGCTGTGTGGTTACGCGGCTACGAATACTACCAATCCTTACCTGGGTGGCCTGGTTGTCGTAAAAGACGACTAAGTGTTTACTGACTGAATGTTGTAAAAGATGACTAAATGCTTTATGTCGAACTGAGTCAATTACAGTTGTCTGTAGTCTAATAATTAAATTGTCAAGGAAGGTAGACGTTCGGCAGGTGGCCCGTCATAAAACTATTGCCGAAACTTTTGTAATATGTGCTATGAAAGAAGAGTAAACATTAAGTCAACCCCAAGTAATTGAAATAAGAGCAGGAAAATGAAATTGAGGTCTCCTTTGATAATTTATTCACAAAAATCTTATAATACTTTTCTACTGAATCTGAGATATGATTTGCAGTTGAATGATTATGCCACTGAAATGCATAATATAGTAATTTTGATATTTTTATTCCTGGAAGGAATTTTGAAATTCGTCGTAATCATCATCATTCAGCCTTTTGCCGCCCACTTTGCCCGCCTCTGTCTAGAGGTAGGCCTCCCTTATGTTTCACTACAAAGTGCGGTCTTGTGCCGCCCGCATCAATAACTTTGAAAAACTTTAGTCTTTAGTCACATCATGGAACAAAATTGCACATTTAGACGTAAGACTGCATTTTTAAAGCAGATTGAGAATTCCTTGATAGAAAATCTAACAATATTCTGCTTGACCCACTGTTAGGCTCGATCCTGCTCCACTATGGATAGGAAATTGACCTATTATACCACATCAGACGTGTTGGCATGGGGCGTTTTTCGAGTTTTCCTTCTCGTGATTAAATGTTATATGCATATTACATCTCTTAGACTTTCTTTTCTTAGTTGTTTTTTTTCGCCGGCAACTGGGGCGGCGTAGGCGCGAGTACTTGCGCCTCATGCCACCCTAGCCGAGGCCGTGGGTGGCGTGACCGGGGATTAGTCCGTCACCCGCCGAGAGGCCGACTGCGTGAGGAAAGACCGACGTTCTCCCTGAGTGGGGGACGTCGGTCGATGGGAGGGTACCCCAAATGGGGGGTATTCCGTCGGGCCGACCACTGATGACAAGTTAACCCTGCTCCGGAGGCGACGTGTGCATGTGGGTGTGTGAGCTTACGCCCCTCTGTCGCCCCGGACGGAGTGGTGCGAGGAGCGCGCCGACCGCAACCCACCCCTAAAAAAAAAAGTCGTTCTTTACGACGCCTACGAGTAAGAAAGGGAGTGGTACTGTATTCTTACTCCATCACCACACGTATCGTGGTTTCATTTATAATATTTTTATCCTAATATCTGTAAACCAAACACGATATTTATTTTATAATATAAATACCGACTTCCTTGTTTGTGTTTACGTTATGGAAAATGAGTCATTTCCTAATTTTACTTTAAGTTGGCCTCACTTTTCCATTTGGGTCACTTAACACCGCGTAGCAAAATATTATTAACAGGGTAATGTCAAAATGAATAGGTAATGTCAAAATAAACAAATTTGTTCAAAAATTTATAAACCCGAGTACTTTTTCTCAAGATATAGGTATAAGCTTTCATAATGATTTCTGATGTTAACGCGAGTATTAGACATTTTGAATAAAACTACTTTAAGGATTTTTCTGTAATAATGATGACTTGTTGGACGTGAGACATCTTAGTCCACCTCTCACCATGAACGCTGCAAAGTGTTCGAAACGTCGGGCAATCAAAAATCAAATACAAACGCGATAAAATCCGTAAAGTAGTTTTATTTAAAATCAATAAGCTTTCATAATAAATTTAAGCACCAAAGAAAAATATTGATTTGCGTATACTTCATTAGCCTTGTAACGATTTAGATTATAGTAAGTCAGTATTTTTTTAGTACAGTTTGTGATGTTTCACTTGTATCAATGTGATAGGCGACCCTCTTACCAAGTAAAATAAGACCATATTAGGAGAGTTATTTTTCATTATTTGTTTACATTAATACGCCGTGTACGGCTATTGGTCGGACCACTAACGCAGCTAATAGTCCTGAGCGCTGGGTATAACTTCATTTGAAATAATTCGCGAGAGGTTGGATATCGAATTAATAAGCCATAGAGTAAAACTGTGAGGGGTGGTAGAGTAGCAATACTCTCGAAACAGATATCGTCCATCGATCATCAGGAATTCCATATGAGTCTATATATTGACAGCGACCCAATTAGCGATGATTGAGGCATAGGTGGCTAGATTGTTGCATTGCTCAAAGGTATAAATAGGCCTCGGTTACAAGCAAGCCTATCTTAATTCTTAACGTCTTGATCCAATATATTACCTTCTCTATTCCCGCAGATCTCATAAGAGACGACTAATTTTACTCAGCAGAAAACATTGTTGTAGTAGAAATAAAGCTCCAAATCCTGCACTAATATCTTTGAACAATATAGAAGAGAAGGCCTTGGCCCTGTATGAGTTAAGCTTTTACAAATCTTGTTAAAACCAATTTACGAAACATTTTGTCAAGTATATACATTAGGTTTATTTACCTGTACAATTTTGTTTTAAATATAAATCTGAAATAGCCTTGTAGAAGTAGGAAAAATTTTAAAAAACCAACGCCAGATAATAAAACTCTAACGACATAATTGTATCAAAAATTATGAGGCTATTTTTTAACAGAAAATAGCTTCACAATTTTACAAACGCACATACACTATAATAACATAACCTCTAAAACGACCGTTCTAAAGCAAAAAGATAATCTGTTTATTTCGATCCTTTTCTATACGTTGGAAAGATTTAACATAATCTTTTTTTGTTATTTGACTCTAGGTGCTGTAATCCACTTTAGTCGTGACCAAGGGTATATATTCTATAAAAAATGGTCCTTTGTCCTATTTACATATGAATAGAGGACGTAGTACTTTTAGTAGATGTCCACCAAAGAGCACTCGTGTGAGTATCGCGGGTAATTTTTGCGAATTCCGGCTATCCGTGATTAACATAAAATGTTTATGAAAAGCCTTGTATATATACGACTTGATATATGGAACTTTCTGCCTACATAATACGTGATGAATAAAATTCTACTCTGTTGGATGTATGTAAATAAGCTGTAATCTGTGCCAATATTAAGCAAGATTTTTCTCAGTGAAATCTCGTCAGCGAGCAACGAGTACGATTTCATTGTTTTGTAAACTCGAACCCACTCGTTCTTTAATTTGCATGATGAAATTTAAAATAATGATAACCGTAGTTACGTTCGGCTGTATTAATATATACTTGAATTAAGTAAGTTAACGTCATAATAAAGACTGGAATGTTGCTATTAAAAGCCAAAGCCGGGTCGGCGATAACTTTAGCGGAGATCTTTTTATACAAAACATGGGATTCTTCAGAGAGCTTCTTGATATTGAAGAGGGCTTTGAAGAAATTTAATTAAATATCTTCTGCTCACATAACAATGAAAATTGTGAGCAGGTAATAATTAGAATTCTAAATTTATGTCTATATTATTATTTGCACTAATATATACCTACGTTTCTTTGTTTGTGGATTATTAGCATGTTACAAATTAAAAAGGCAGTTATAGAGACTGCCGATAGAAGAGATAGAAATTGTAGTATTAAAATTTGAAATTTCATAACGTTTGAATTAAAATTATCAACATCTGGTTTGCATATCTATTGACACTCTGAGAAACAATATTATATGCATGTTTATATGGTTTTTTATTATTCAAATGTATTACGGCCTGTACAAAGTCATGACAAAATATAAATACAATTAAAAATGAATATACAATCATATTATAAATAAAACTACTTTAACGGATTATATCGCGTTTGTATTTGATTTATGATTGCCCGACGTTTCGAACACTTTGCAGCATTCATGGTCACGGGCGGACTAAGGTGTCTCACGTCCAACAAGTAATCGTTATTACAGACATTTACAATTA
This sequence comes from Lymantria dispar, assembly GCA_032191425.1. Taxonomy (NCBI): domain Eukaryota; kingdom Metazoa; phylum Arthropoda; class Insecta; order Lepidoptera; family Erebidae; genus Lymantria; species Lymantria dispar. Next base: position 18,536,130 of record CM063452.1, on the reverse strand, counting down.
TCTACCCGATACAGAAAATAGTTATAAATTTATTAAATTGTTACCCACATTTTAGTACAAATTTATTGCCAGTGTAAGAAGAAAATGAATCTATATGAAAAAATTATATTGTTTATGGTTAGTAATTATTAATTATTAGATTTGTAGCAATTATTATTACAATTTGTTGATTTAAAACTAACAAAACTAATATACTACCACCGGATCGGAACGCGGCCACACTGAGAAAGATCCGGCAAGAAAACTCAGGGGACATGATGCTAAATTAATATTGATTTTTAATTTTAGATGCGGCTTACTAAAAGATTTTTGATTTATAAAATTATCTTTAACTATTATTATTGTGGGTCAAATCTATACAATAAGTGCTCACAGTATCATGCAGTCTTGTGGTGGTCTCTTTGGATTTATTTTTAATTATGTTTATAACAGGATCCCAGCTTGATGGTAAAACCCAGCCATCCTCTCTATTGAAATTTTTGTGTTTTTTGATTTCAATAGCCTCGCGTACCATTCTAGGCAGGTATCGGTGTTCCTTTGCGAGGACTTGAGGTTTATCAAACCTAATGTTATGGCGGGAGCGGTCCTGACTATGTTCACAGACTGGAGACTTAGTGTGACGGCGGTGCTTCACATCAGCTATGTGTTCTTTGACCCGAGTTCTTATGGATCTCTTTGTTTGCCCAATATAAGAGAGACCACAGTCACAGTCAAGTTTATAAACTCCTGCATCTTGTAGAGGGATCTGGCACTTGACAGGTGGTAAGAACTGACTTATCCTTTTGAGTGGCTTAAAATAAGTTTTTATGGAAGCCCGTTTCAGGATATAGCCAATCTTGTCAGTGACTCCTTTCACATAAGGTAGTACTGCAGGGAGGCGCTCAACTGTGGGTGGTTTCACACGGTCTCTGCGACGGGGGCGTGGAACTTGCAGCTTGTTTGCACGTAGAACCTGCTTGACATGCTGCAGCTCCCCAGCCAGGTGCTCCTCGTCACAGATTCCTCGTGCTCTCTGCAACAAAGATTTAGACACGGTAGCTAACTGTGAAGGGGGATGATGAGAATCTCCGTTCAGATATCTGTCAGTATGTGTTGCCTTACGATACACTGTATGACTCAAGGTGTTATTGGGTAAATCAAATACAAACGCGATATAATCCGTAAAAGTAGTTTTATTTACAATGTGTAGTGCTCGCGTAAACATCAGATATCATTATACAATCATATTATTTATAGGTAGTATTTGTATTTACTTAAATATCAATGTACTTGATTTTTAACATTATTTCAATTATTTGCATCATTTTCTTTATATGTTATCACAAAAATATTTTTATATTTGTATACCTAGTTTTCACATATGGGCTTTTGAAAAAAAAAAAAAAATTATATGTACCTATTTTAAAACTTTATTAATAATAATATTGATATTTAGTGCAGAAAACTTTAAAAAAGATTTTTTCAATTAATTATAAACATTTAAAAATTATCAAAATTTGAATATAAATCACGTGACAATGAACGCGCTATTGGAGCCTAATGGAGCTTACGCCGGAACAGTCCCGTAATGTACAAGTCATTGCACTGCACGAACGTACGCAAATCTTAAAAAATAAATAGGTAATTATGACGGCTTGTGCATTCAAATGGTGCCACAACACATTTGAAAAACATAAAAAGGTTTTTAACATTACTTTTAAAAGTATTTCGACGATTTATGTTAATAAAAACAAAATTTGATTTCTTAATTTGTATAGTGGTTTCCGTGTGTACGTGTGTAATCGTCTGCCCGCCATTAATATTTTAAGATTCAAATTTTTAAAGTTTAAAGTACTGAAACTATCCTTCTATACGTTATTATTCTAAGGTTAAAGCTATTTTATAACAGTACAGTGTATACAGCTATTAGCCATGAGATGACAATAATATTGGTAATTTACTGCTAAAAAACGATTTTTTGTTACTTATATTTAATTATTTACCAATGACAGCAGAATTAAATAGATCAAAACATTGTACTTATTATCTCTGTATAAATTGCAATGAGTGAAAACTAACATTATGACGTCACACTCATTTGGATTTGTTCGGGAGCTGTTGGTGTGTTTTCGTCACTGGATTCAAAAAAATATTTTAATTTTGATATAACTTTTGAATTATTGAGAAACATAAATAAAAGAAATAGTTTTGTTATAAAACTTAACTATGATCTTGCCATTTATTACAAAAAAAAAATTCAAATACCCAATTGTACTGCTCAATGAGTACACAATTGTAACATCTAATTTGTACCGTGATTCTAGCAAATAAATTTCTTACTTACTTACTTATAATGATTATTTAATCAAACGATTCAAATAATAATCAAACAAAAACACTATTTCAACAATGCACAGTAGGTATGTGTATTGAACATTGAACTTTTCACTAAATCCATTCGATTTCACTTATAAGATATATACACTAAACGTCAGCTATATAGTTACAGATATACTGCTATAAGCATGTCGGTGACGCGAATGCACGTGATTTCCCTCATACAAAAAGTCTTTAAGGCGCATAGCACACAGCCAAGACTCTCCAAACAGCGGTTACCGCCCTAGCCAATTGGTTTAGGAAATGGAGATTAGAAATCAACCCCGAGAAGAGTCAGGCGGTCATGTTCACTAGACGAACTGCCCGTTCATACTCTATCGACAGCATTCCTACCCTTAAAATTTTCAACATGCCGGTCACTTGGACCAGGCAGGCCAAATACTTGGGAGTGACCCTTGACGATCGACTCAGCTTCGCCCCTCACATAAAGCAAGTCCGCGCGCGGGCAGCCTTTGTGATGGGTCGTCTCCACTGTCTACTCAACTCTAGGTCGCGTATGCCCCTGAGTAGCAAAGTCCGACTTTACACCACCTGCATACGGCCTATCATGACCTACGCCAGCGTGGTGTTCGCGCACGTTAAGCCACACAGGATCCACAGGCTACAGACGCTACAAAATCGTTTCATGCGCCGAGCTACGGGAGCACCGTGGTTCATACGAAACGTCGATCTCCACATCGACCTCGAACTGCCGACCATCAAGCAGTTTATGAAACGGTGCTCTCAGAGCTACTTTGACTCTGCCATGACACACCCTAACCAACTAGTGGTTGGGGCGGCTTCCTATAGACCCTCCAAAATCTCATCCATCCGACGTCCTCGTCACGTCCTCGACGAAGAAGACGACAATATCACACTCGCTCAACAAAGAGCCTACACGGCCCGCGAGCCCTTAACAAATACATATCCGCGGTTCCGCCCTCGCCGTCGAGGTGCGAAACCGCGCCGCGCAAAAGTCACGACTAAAATCGTGGGCACGCCCACTTTGGCTCCAGCGACGCCCCAAGCCGAGGTCCGTTCCCCACAGCTCGTCTGTTGCCGGCGAGGGGTAGTGCGTAAATTGCATTTCCACAGCGTTAACAAAAAAAAAAAAAAAAAGGGGGAGCCCTTGGGCGATGTCGCTTAGCATACTTTTCCCGGGTTGAGAGCCCTCAGCGCTCACCCATAGTCCGCGTCAAGCTGTCAAGGCCATCTGCGGCCACCAGCTGTACACACAAAAAAAAAAAAAAAGTAGCACACTGCGCGTGTGCCAGTCATAAACACGTCGGTGACGCGAACGGTATGGGTATCGTACTTGCGATACTGGCGTTATAGGTCAGTATCTTAAAACCACTACGCCATCTGTGCAGTCTATAAATATCTATCAAATAAACATCTTAGTAGAGTTATTTTATAAAAGAGTGCTCTATAGATCGTCAACAGTATATGTAAATAATGAAATGAATAAATTTAGTCGCTTGACTTTAAAAGCCCCATAAATATGTATTTACTTTATCGTTTAGAAGTATGTATTATTCGAAGAAATAAGAAAAGTAAATAAATTTTAGGGATCATTTCGTGGCGAGATATACCACGAGCGTACAGATTTTTTAAACGCTACATTCATTGTCATCATTATCATCATCTCGGTCTTATCCTAAATTATTTGGAGCTTTCCACTCCATATGATATGTACTCTTCTTCCATCATACATACTGCAAAGTTTTTGGCAATATTTTATGAGTCATAAATTATGACCAGTCGTTTGCCTAATGCTAACCCGCGTTGGAATTGTAGTTGTTAAGCTGACAGCATCGTATGAAGTGGGTCCAGGATTATGTCAAGCTGTTATACATCTTTTACGACATCTAGGAGCAAAACAAGGATTGGTATTATTTGTAGCTCTAGTCGCTACACTGGCTGGCACACTACACACGCTAGTCTGCTACACTGCAAAAAAAGTTACTTATCTAATATAAGAGCAGATTAAATATAACACTAGAGAAATCAAGTTGGTACTTGTATAAAAAAAATAAGGTAATTAATGTTTTTATTTTCAAGTTATAAGAAAGGAAATTTAGTATAACCCGTATGATTAGAATAGTACAGCAGACTAATTACCTTCATCTGGAATAGGCCCGTCTTTTATATTGGTTTATATACGAGTATAAGATAAGAAGATGAATCATGTTTTTACTAGGAGATTTGTGCGATTATTTTGCACTATTAGTAGAGAATTTATTACATATTTAACTATAACCTAGCGAAAATTTAAATTGATGTCGAGATTATATGAGATATTTAGGTCTTTTGTCATGGTGGGCAGCGACTCGAAGTCTAGTCCGGCCATGGAAGTCGAGGAGTCGGTACCAGTGGTCAGCCCAATGGCGATAGGGAGGTAATACGGCTATGGGTCCGCGCGCAGTTGGCCCGGAGAGATTAGACGGGGTGTGTCCAGACCATAGCCTACCACAAATTAAAAGGCAGCTATTTGGTTGTTCTTATTTTTTGGTTGGCTCTTATTTTTTGTGGCAGGCTATTTATTTTCTGGATACTTTCCATCCAATCCTTACCGTATCCCCTGCCCATCATGATTGGTCTTATATTAGCCCGGCAGGTTACCCTTTTGTGTACCATCCCCGTCAATTACCCTATATTACTGAGTTCCATGAGCGATAAATGCCACTTACCGTTAGATGTCAGACGAGTAAATAAAAGAAATATTTTATAATGGCAAAAAAATAATGTAATAATATTTTACAATAATCAAAACAACTTTTAAAATATGAATAAAGTTTAAAATATTTCTTTTGATATCCAATATGACAACACATGTGATTATGAGGAATAGTATCAGTGGTTACTCTTTCTAGATGAGTTGGTAGACACTATAAATAAAAAAATAATAATTGATTCACAATCAAATATACATAGACATCGGCTTAGCTGTGTCCTTGGCATTCCAAAGATCCATGAGTGACAGTATTACTTACCATCCGAAATGCTGGAAGCTCATTTGTTACAATTAGCAAAAAAAAAAAATCAAAACAAAAAAATGATAGTTTATATATGATTTCGTGGAGTTACAGAATATTCACGTAAGTCCAACTCGAACTTGCCCATTTTTTTTCTTAAAACGATATTTTTATCAGAATTATTTTATCTCTGTAAGAATTTTTTACCAGTTGGTTTCATAATAAAATATTATAAATGATATGTTTGTGTATTGCTTTTTTTTTGACAAGGAAAAATATTCAAAATACTTCAAAGGATATACGGCTTAGCGGTATTATGTATGTTGTATTCTCAAAGAGGCCTTTATATCATATTTTTGTTTTAGACATGAAAAAGATCATTATTGAGGTTTTATCATTTACTCTCAAATACGATAGGCTGTATCCATATACTTCTAGGAAGATATAAATAATCTAAGTTGTCCACGTTTTCAAAGGATTATCAAATTTCTTATCGTTGGTATTAATATGTAGGTTAATAACAGCAAGAATACATAATTATTTGATTTTAAATAAAACTACTTTACAGATTTTATCGCGTTTGTATTTGATTATTGATTGCCCGATGTTTCGAATACTTTGCAGCGTTCATGGTCACGGGCGGACTAAGATGTCTCACGTCCAACAAGTCATCATTATTGCAGAAAATTTTATAATTATCTACCCGATACGGAAAATAATTATTAAATATTGACCCACATTTGATACAAATTTATTGCCAGTGTAAGAAGATAAATTTGTATCAAATGTGGGTCAATATCTAATAACTATTTCCTGTATCGGGTAGATAACTATAAAATTTTCTGCAATAACGATGACTTATTGGACGTGAGACATCTTAGTCCGCCCGTGACCATGAACGCTCCAAAGTGTTCGAAACGTCGTCGGGCAATCAAAAATCAAATACAAACGCGATAAAATCCGTAAAGTAGTTTTTGTAAAGTTTATTTAAAAAAGTAAAGTTTATTTAAAATGTGTAATACTCGCGTAAACATCAGAAATCATTAATAATTATATTCTAATGTTTAAGCAAATATTACACAGTAAATAAAATTATTGTTGCGTCCTTAGCAAGATAAAGTGCGCCTTTTAAAAATCAATAATAATTTCGCATCTTGTCCTCTGAGATTTCTGCCTTGGATCTTTCTCAGTGTGAGCGCGTTCTAATCTGGTGGTGCTACATTAGATCCCTTCAAAAACCCCTTCAAAAAGTTGTAAATAAAATCAAGTCTCGCAACTCAGTTTCTTTAACGGAAATAGTTGTGAGATCCATCTTATAGTAACCATATCAACATTAAAATCTTCCATATCGTAAATATTTACTTTCATGTTGCTAGGTTAACCAATTACGTAATAACTTAAGGTCTTTTAAGTAGGGACTGACTAAATTAACCTAATTGGTATTATCTCACAACTTTTTACGATAGAAGAACTGAATTGCGACATCAGGCACTGGTAACCTGCTGTCACCCAGGACGACCAGTCCAGTATTGGAAAAAAAAAATCTTTATTAAGTATCTTTAATCTTAACTAATATTACTTAGATATAAATGTGAGAGTATGCGTGTTTATTTCCATAGTGACAGAGTAAGAATACAATTCATCGCCCCTCTTTTGCTTGCGGATGCGTAAAAGATGACTAAGGGATATTGTTAATTAAATATTGTTATATGCATTTGTTTATGCAGAAAAAGGACCCTATAGCAACATGTTTGACCAGCGTGCTATAGTAGGTCAATTTTCCTTCTATTAAAAAGGACACTCAAGCCCAACAGTGGGACATATGTGACGCCTCAAGGACTAAAGTAATTTTACAAGTTCGTTCACCAATCCACAGCTACATTATCAGTGAGTAACATAGGCTACATTTTACCCCGGCATTCCAGAACGGGATATACGCATCAGCAAGCAACATATTGTATCTTCATATCTTTAGAGTACTGGAATTACGCGGGTAAAATTGCGTGAATTTGCTAGTATTATATACATACGAAATGACATATCCTCAAAAATATGTTACTTAGTAGATTCACTCAAAATGTGAACAAATAATAAGAGTGCCACTCAACCCTGCTTTAGTCCCGAGATAATCCACGTCATTTTTACGGTGAGGCCCAGGGAAAATGTCAAGTTCACACCTGTGAATGTTTGTCGAACCCTCGCTACATTCTCAGCGAGATTAAGGTGTGTTGACGTTTCACAACGAACGACGGACGTAGCTTGTTTTCTTTATACGATATGAATAAAATTGTGGAATGTATTATTATAGAAGGATAAGTTATGACTGCAGTTTCTTTTAAGTCAATATTGTAACTATAGTCCTTTATTCTTTAATATCATAACAAAGTTAAATTATCACAAATGTTGTTAGTGATTCTCATAGATTAAATGTTGGTTCCTTCACCTTTCATCACGGAGCAAAAATATAATTCACCAACCACTTCTTTGCCCGTGGGTGTCGTATAAGACGAAGGGAATAAGGGATTATAGTATGCAGATAAAATATATGCAAGAGAGCGAAAATTCGAAGTAAAACCCCTTATAAAGCCATCTGACCAGAGTGGTAAATTTTTATTCTATTGTTGAGGAGGCTCGAGCCCCGCGGTAGGACGTGTATGAGCTGTTGTAATGTTGAAATGTTGGTCCTTATCTACGTATTTTCTAAATTATAACCACGTTACGAACATTATATTCATTAATATAATCTAACATATGTACGTATAGATTAAAAGTTATTATTTATAGCAGTTTCGTAATATTATGTTACAATTAATTGCTCAGAAATGATTACATCAAAGCTGTAAGTTTCAATTAAATAACACAACTAATGTAATTTATATGTAGAGATCATCATTCATCTTAAAAAAAATTAATTTTTTTTATTAAATTTAACAGTATTTATAATAATGTATTGAAAATAAATAATAAAACAAACTAAACCAATTTTATAGAAAAATAAGGGCGTGCGTACAAAGTACGAATGTCAGAAGTGAAACTTCTTTGGTGCCAAGTGTTTTTTGTCATATTTGAAAGATAATACATAATATAATAAAAAGAAATGTACTTTCTCACTCTCTCTCTCGATCTTTCTCACTCGCTTGCTCCCTACTCTCGCTCCATGGCTATGTGCTTCGTGCTATGTTCGCCCTTTCTTACTCTCTCTCTCTCAATCGGTCTCAATGGCTCTCTCCCTCTTCTTGGACAAAAACCTCCCTCATTTTCGTGTCACTAAATTGCGTTTCATCCGCAAAAATTTTACCCTCCTGCGCGCACAGAAGTTTCACTTCAAAATCACGTTTTTTTTATAATTGTACTGAAATGTAAGTCTGTTTAGTTTTATATTGGTGTACTTTTAAACTAACGTAATTTTATCATTATCATGGAGTAAGCCATTATTCAAACAACCTGAATCTGATTCAGGGTTTGTGCGATGATTTGCTTGAGATAATGTGTATTAAGTTCTTGTTAATCTTTATAGAGGATTCAAATTTAAATATTTTTAAGGGATATTGTTATTTCATTATCATCTCGGGTCATATACGCCCCACTGCAGTGCTCGAGCCTCCTCCATATTGGGAGCGAAATTGACCTTACTATACTATGCTGGTCAGACAGGTTGGTATAGGGTTTTGATTCGAGTTTTCCTTCTCTTGTACCGATATTATATGCGCATTATATCTCTTAGTCGTCTTTTATGTCATCCACAGGTAAGATAAGGTCGATTTTATTCTTATTCCGTCACCATACGCATATACAGTTACATATTTGTTAAGAATTTATTTATAATTTATTAATTGTTTATACATTACGTTAGTACTTAAAGTTGCTGTCAAATTTAATTATGTCTTTAATTTTGACATACGTTTTTGGTACAACTACAATTTAATAACTAATTTTGGAGCGGGTAGATATAAATCTTTGTAATTACGATGACTTATTAGACGTGAGACATTTTAGTCCGCCTGTGACCATAAACGCTGTAAAGTATTCAAAGCGTCAGGCAATCAAAAATCAAATGCAAACGAGATAAAATCTGTAATTAATTTTATTTACAGTAATTAAATATAATTTTGATATATCTAGCATATGGCTTTGGTCGTGATAGAACGAAGTATGAATACAATTCACCAGATTTTTCTTTTCCGTGTGCAGATAATATTATTTGTAAGACAATGAAAATTTAAAATAAATGTCTGTAAACATTTACACCAAAGTTGCATTGCAAGAATTTAGGACAAATGATAGATTTTATATATAAATTTATAAAATCTATCATTTGTGCTGAAATTTATATTATAGTATTATTAAAAATTTGAATGATATATGAAAATATATCGTTCGTTAACATATATTGTTATTAATCGTCATCATCATCATCATCATCTTAGCTCATATATATCTCACTGTTAGGACCGAGCCTCCTCGACAATGGGCTCTATTATATCGCGCTGGTTGAATACGTTGTTATAACATTTTATTACGAGTTTTCCTTATCCCTCTTGCATATATGCTAACTACATATTACGTCCCCTACTCGCCATTTAGACCACTCAGAAGAAAGTGGGTGGTGAATTGTATTTATACTCCGTCACCACACGTAAAGCATATATTGTTATTAATTGTATGTTAAATCTTAAAATTTTAACTAATGTATAAACATAAATTTGATATATTCTACGTTAATACGGATGCGATAAAACGAAGACTTAGTTTTGATTCTTTTCACAACACATCGATAGTCAATTGTATTGTTCGCCATTTTTATTATTTTACACATAAAACCATTAATAGTTTTTCACTATGTGTTTGTTATTAGGCTTTATGTATTTAAAAAAAATTTAATAAGGTTTTTATTATTTAAGCTGTTGGTATCTCGATAAATAAATATTTGGTTTCAATGCATCTTATGCTGTGTTAGATGCGTTGAAATGAAATAATTATTCATTATAAATAACACTATTTTTACGGATTATATCGTGTGTAATTGATTTTTAATCGCCCAACGTTTAGAACACTTTACAGTATTGATAGACTAATGATCCGCCCACCCGTGACTATCAACGCTGTAAAGTGTACAACCGCGATAAAATCCGTAAAAATAGTTTTATTTACAATATTTAATACTGAGATAATTATTTTAATTATTGCAGCATCGTCACTGCTTTACCCTGGAAGTCTTAGTAGATACAAACTTATACTACTTATACGATGCATGATGCTTGACAAGAGGTAATTCAGTATATACAATGACGACATTTTATTTCTTCTTCTTTTGTAATGGCAATAAGTTACAACTATGAACTATTGGTGCCAGTATCGAGTTATAGTATTTATTCTTCAGGATTTTGACAGAATATGAAAATGCACGCAATTCGCTATTATATCATATCCATTACATTTCAGTATTTTATCTGCACTTTAACACATAAAATATTAGGGAAATTATTCGAAATTATTTATTCTGTAAAACACTAAAATAATAAATAAAATTTAAAAGCACTACATGACATTTTGTCATTCTCGTCATAAGGTCGACATTTTATTTCATTCGCGTATACAATTCAAAAAGGTGATATAACGAAACGTCATTTGTGAACTATGCGCAGAACGAAACAACTGCTATTCTTCATATCATGAAATACTGCGAAATGAAAATGTCAAATTATGACGTGCTGCGACTCTTTCATATTTAAGAGACGCTTTGTTTTATAATAACGATGAATCAATATTTCTATCCTTTGTTACTCAAATACTAAACGTAATAAAGAAATCAAAGTAATGAAATTCCTTTTGATATATATGTATATATATATTTTTTTTTTCTTTTTATTTTATTAAATGTATAGGTACATATTCTATTCATCTAGATTGACAACTTATATCTGGTTAATGTGAAATGGTTGAATATGGCTCCAATGATAGAGAAGATTATTAGTATTGTATTGGTATGGCAATAAGATGAGGAGGGAAAAAAGACATGTCAAAAGGAGAGTTATCCATTTAGTTGTATTGGTGAAATGGGATTGTGGGCAATCCAAAAAAAAAACTAATTTATATAATAATTTCTGATGTTTACGCGAGCACTACTCATTGTAAATAAAACTACTTTTATTTGATTTATGATTGCTCGAGGTTTCGAACACTTTACAGCATTCATGGTCCCGGGCGGAAGAAGATGTCTGACGTCCAAACAAGTCAACGTTATAATTATCTATCCGCTACAGAAAATTAGTTATTAAGTTTTGACCTACATTTTTGGTACAAATTTATTGTCATTACAAGGAAATGATTCTATTTGAAAAATTATATTGTTTATGATTAGTAATTATTCAACATTAAAATAAATAAGAAATAACGAAAAACATAATTAAAAATGATTCCAAAAAGATCACCACAAGACTGCAAGACATTGTGAGCACTTGTTGTATAGGTTTGGCTCACAATAATAATAGTTATATATAATTTTATAAATCAAAGAAACTTTTAGTAAAACCAAGTAAGCCGCCTTTAAAAATAAAAATAATAATAATTTATTTATTTACCATAATAATATTCCAAAAATATATGGGAATCTCTGGCTCCTACACTAGTTATAAACTGTGTTGCAGGAGGCAGTATCCTCCCCCAATTTTTTTTTTTTTTTTTTTTTTTTTTTTTTTTTTTTGTGTGTGTACAGCTGTTGGCCGCAGATGGCCTTGACAGCTTGACGCGGACTATGGGTGAGCGCTGAGGGCTCTCAACCCGGAGAAAAGTATGCTAAGCGACATCGCCCAAGGGCTCCCCCTGTGGGGAACGGACCTCGGCTTGGGGCGTCGCTGGAGGCAAAGTGGGCGTGCCCACGTTTTTAATAGTGACTTTTGCGCGGCGCGGTTTCGCACCTCGACGGCGAGGGCGGAACCGCGGATATTTATTTGTTAAGGCCTCGCGGGCCGTGTAGGCTCTTTGTTGAGCGAGTGTGATAATGTCGTCCTCTTCGTCGAGGACGTGACGAGGACGTCGGATAGAGAAACCCTCCCCCAATATACAAGTCACACTTTTATATTATCATACGTATAGACTAAGTATTACAATTGACGAGTACAATGTAGATTAATGTAAACAACGATAAGGATAAAAGAAAAAAAAAAAATAATAATAATAACGAAATATGAATGGGTGTGTGTTTGAATGGGTGTGTATGAGAATGGGTGTGTTTGAATGGGTTTGTGTTTGAATGGGTGTGGGTGAATGGGTGTGGGTGTGTGTGCGTGCGGGCGTGTGTGTGTGTGTGTGTGTGTAGGTGTAAAGGTACGTGTAAGTTCATACTTGTGTGTCACACTGAATATGTGTGTGTGTGTGTGTGTAAGTGAGCAGGTGTGTGTGCGTGTAAGTGTGCATGTGTGTGTATTTGTATGTTTACGCGTGCGTATATTTTAGGAGCATGCACTATGCACATGCATATGTTAGTGCATCCAATCATGTTATCAACCGCAAAAGATTCTCAGTTTTTTCATAATTAAGACTTCTCAGCCAGGTAAGTATCAAAGTTTTAAATTTATTATTGTTGAGATGACTTACTTTTTGTATTTTGCACAGTTGGTTATATACGTAGGGAGCAACAAAATGAAAATGACGTTGTCCGAAGGTTGTTTTCAATCGAGGCACAGGATATAAAAATCATTATTAATTTAACTCAGTGGATTTTTCTCAGTGTGGCCGTGAAATTAACAAATTGTAATAATAATTACTACAAATTTTGATGATGAATACATTGTTTGCGGGACGTCGTAAAAGATGATTAAATGCTTTACAGCGATTTGAGCCAACTACATCTGCCGCCATCTGGTAATGCAATAATTACGGTCCTAAGGAGTGTTGATGTCAGACAGGTGACCAATCATAAATATATTTTCATTTGAACTAATTTGTTTAACCTTATAAAATATTATTATTATTAGGAAAAAAGCACAATGTGCTCCATAAATTAGTTCTCAAAAATATTCCATCCCTACGATTAGTCCAAACATGGTACGGCATTAATAACAACAAAGCCTAAATAAAATATTAGTGTTATTTATTTTATTTCTTTATTAAGATTTCTTTTGCAAAATTTGATTTATCATCTAAGCGTATTTTATTAGTTTTTAAATTACATTAATTAACAAGGGTTAACTAGATTGAAACCCCAGTTAATGTTAAAATTATAGAAAAGGTAATTTTGCCCACCTTATAAAAATATGGTTGTATAAAAAAATCTTGCCTGACAATTTTGAAATTTCGAACAAAATTTTAAGTAAATGTTATGACCAGAGATACTTGACAAACTGTTATTGCGTAAGACGGAAAAAATTATGGACTGGAGCTTGGTAATCAGATTACCTGTGGGTAATATCATACTTCAGGTTCATTCTATATGAAGACACGTCGTTATAATACTAAGACTTTTTTTTTCAACATATCTATACCAATAAATAAAATTGGAGTGTCTGTTTGTAATGTCAAAATAATAGGCTTTTTTCATGCTCACACGGTTATTTGCACGACACCTATGCCTAAAATAGCAATTAAAACATTTTTGTCTGTTTGTTCCGGGTAATCTTCAAAACGGCTGGACTGATTTCAAAAATTCTTTCACCAATGAAAAGCTATAATATCAGGGCGTAAACTAGGCTATATTTTATCCCAGTATTCCCACGGGAACGGGAACTACGCGGGTAAAACGACTATAACCTATAAACGAAGCGAAGCGAGGGCGGGTTGCTAGTATATGAATAATATTCTAAGACATCGCCATTTTTGAGCAGAGTTGTATGATACTACAATGCGAAATATAACAACTTTGTTATAATAATGTACACCGACTTCGAATTTTGGTTTATATTTTTAAAACAGACAATAACATGTTGGATTAGATGACGTGGCTCACCGTAGCCGAATCTTTTAAACACATGCTTAGTAAATGCATTTGGGGATAAATGCATATGGGATACAACGATTATTTGGTTAGTCGGTTTGCACTTTATCGGTTGAGAAAAAAAGAGTGCATTATATTTATTGCCCGTAAATGGCAATGTAATTAAAAGGGCGGTAATATTCTGCTCTGATATCTGTGAAGATTTCAAAGACAAAGAGAAAATGACTTATAAGATCGGCACATTTACTTAAATGTGAAATTTATAGCACCACCTAGAATAACAATCGTCCACTATCTAAATTTTCCGTGTGGTGACGGAGTAATAATACAATTCACCACTTCCTCTCTTGCTCGTGGGTGTCGTAAAATACGACTATACGTATTATAAAATCTATGAAAAACAAGGAATACTCGAAATAAAACCTAGACCAACCTGTCTGTCCAGCATGGTATAATAAGGTTAATTTCCCTCCTATTTTTTAGAGAATGCTCGAGTTCAGCAATGAGCTAAAAAGATGAAATGATGACGACTATCTAAATTGTGATATCAAATCTCTTTTAAATCGGCAATATATTTTTACTTTTATTTATACATCAAAACATTAATTATATTTTGTGTAAGCAATATTTTGAAGTGAGAGCTTGTGGAAATTTCTACTCCTACTAACGTCGGCCTTTGTATAGGCGGCTGGTTGAATGACACACAATAATTGTAAAATTATATTGTTTATCAACCCTTCGGTTGAATTTTATGTTAATGAGTAGGAATAATGAGTTAGCTGAAATTAATAATAAAATCTATTGTTTGCACTTGTGAATTTCGTACGTAACGGGATTAGCGAGCCTTCACAAAATTATATTGCCATGTATTTGTTTAGCGAAAATATTACATTATTGAATGACTATGTCGTTTACCTCACAAAATTTATCAGGGGGTTTAACGTTAAACAGGCGGTCCATTTTTAAATTTTATCTAAATAGTCCATTGAAATGTTACATGAGCTTTGCATTTTTTAGAAGACGCGATTTTATTTTTGGGACATGTATGAGAGGTCAATAAAAGCTTAACCCCAAGTTTGTGGGGTTGTCGCCTTTGTCTCCCGGCCGCCATATTGGAAAAAGGGTGCAACACCTGTTTCGCGATATCTCGGCAACTATGCGTCCTACAAAAAATCGTAAAGACATAATTTGTAGCAAATTGCTTTGCCTATAAATATGTTCATATAACCTTTTGCCCTAAATTTAAAATTAAAGAAGTTATAAGCAAAAAAGTGAACAAAATTCTATAAAAATTTTTATATATAATTTTTAATACAGTATGCCCTCCACGCAAGGAATACAAGGTATTGACGCTTACTTCAATGAACGCGGCAATAATGCACTCCTTTTTTTTTTGTGGGTGGGCTGCGGTCGGCGCGCCTCCGCACCACTCCGTCCGGGGCGAAAGAGGGGCTTAAGCATGCAACTCCCGCAACCCACCCGAAAACCACGTCGCCTTCGTCGTTGGGCCGACCACCGGAGCAGGTTTACTTGACATCAGTAGTCGGCCCGACGGAATACCCCCTATTGGGGTACCCTCCCATCGACCGACGTCCCCCCCTCGGGGAGGACGTCGGTCTTTCCCCACGCGGTCGGCCTCTCGGCGGGTGACGGACTAATCCCCGGTTACGTCACCCGCGGCCTCAATAATGCACTCCTACAGACGGCATTCTATTTTAAATGTTTCAGATTATTTTATGCATTGTGTAACTGACAACATTCAATCGCTTTTCTAGTAAATTATATAAGTACGTTCGCTAATCGATTTCGATTCGGTACCATTATTCATCATCATTATCATCATCATCATTTCAGCCCATATACGTCCCACTATTGGATTTGAGCCTCCACCAATGTGGGAAGGATTTTGATCAACTATATCACGCTGTTCAGATGACGACTTTTTCTTCTCTTGCATCGATGTTATTTCAATATTAATCTCTTAATCGTTTTTTACTATAACCACAGGTAAGGAGGGGATGGTGAATTGTATTATTACGCCGTCATCACACGGAGAATATTGCTAGCGTTATTAATATTATAAAATTACATAAAATAATTAAATATAGCATAAAATACGTACCCTAAGGCTTTCATTTATATCCAAACGAGACACGAGGAATAAATTTGTAGCGACAAATATTCGTATGTATTTTTTTACAATATGGATCAAGCGTACCGTGAGAAATATTAAAACTCATGGAATTGTAATGCAAAATTGTTTCCATTTCAGTAATATATAAAAAATACCCAAAATCGATCGTGCTTAGGTTTTCGACGTCTAAAATTTAGTTTAGGATATTTATAGAAAGGATATTAAAATATTAATTAATTATCATTATAGCTAATATTAATTCATTATCACTAGGATATTTAAATATCATTATTCTTTTCCCAATTATTTGGGGTCGACACGATATTTTTTTCTACACAGCTATCAAACGTCTTCTCTGTGGTCACTCTTTGTCTATTCATGATATGCTTCACGCAGTCCATCCATACTTTCTTTGGTATTCCCTTATCACTAAAGCCTTTAATATTCACACTTCAAAATTTCCTTACAACATTACATTGATCCCGTCTTCATCACATGTCCATACCATGTTAAACGTTTAGTTCTTAACTTGCCTGTCATTGGCGCTTTTAAACTTCCTCTAATATAGTCATTCCTTATTTTATCCATTCTCGTTTCACCATACGTCCATCTTAACATTTGCATCTCCGCTATAGTCGTAGAAACATATATATACATATATAAGTTATACCATCAAAAACATAAGTTGTAAAAAAACCAAGTCTCGCAAAGAGCTGAGTAAATTCTTTTACCGTAAAAAGTTGTAAGATCCATGTAATAAAAGTTGTAAGACCGAGTCGGTTAATTTATTTCCTATATTTATATGGTATTACAAAATTATTTTTAGTTAGTGTATCTAGGAAACTAGACCAAAATTGTATTTTTTTATATTTACTTCATTTATACACCAAACACTAATCGTATTCTAAATTTGAATCTTCTATGTCTGCTAAAAGTGCCACAATAGATTTGATGATCGGTCAGTCAGTGAGTGACAAAATTACGAAACTTTGACTAGTAATAATTGTTGAACTATTAGTTCAAATTGAATGAAATTTGAAATATACCGTGTTTATACAATGTCTGCTTGGTTACTAAAATTTAAGCTTTTAGTTTTATTCAAAACAAAGTTATAGGAGGACGAAAATGGCCTGAATTTTTTCAAGCAAAGGATGTTACGGCAGTTTTGCGTTTTTGCCAAGTCAAGCAGACTTGGCGGGGGCACTGCTGATATGTATATTAATGTAATTGAAATAAAATAGAGTATAAATGAATTACGATGTAGGCGAAGGCACTGGCAAACACAAGTGCAAATAATTTTATATACGTAATAAAAATTTAATTAAATGTTAATACTTTTCAAGTAAGTAATAAACCTTTCTATTAACAAAAGCAATCGAAATTAAATTTTGTATATTAACTGAGCGACAATTTTATATTATTAATATTTTTGTCGACGTAATTACAAGCTAAGTAATTGAAAATCAAGGAAATAGACGGCAATATTTTTTATTTTCATTTAGCGCTTTAATATAAATTTATTAATATAAAGCTGAGACTGTCGTACTTGTGACGGCTGACTACGATGTATTAGTTCTCATGACAGTAGCAAGTACATGGCAGTGTTTTGCACAGGCTGAACAAAATTCGTGTAGGTATATGCTGCTTCGTGCCTTCGCTACAATCACAATGGTGGTAGCACCGAGTTCTTCGTTGTGATCTTGTAGGGATACTTGCAATAACATAAAACTCTCAAAGAGTCCTGAACGAGTGTGAAAAGGACTTCTACCATAGCCGCTACACCAGCCTTGGTTAGATAGATCCCTGCGAACTATTCACTTAAGTCGGAGTTACTGAGTGATTTAAGTGTTGATATCTCTGCGAATATCACTCCACTAAGCAAGAGTTCCCTTCAGGTAAAAATTATTGAAGAAAACCTCACTAAGAGGTTTATTTTGTGTGGTGTCGGAATAAGAAAACTATTCACCATACGATTCCATTCCCGTGAGTGTCGTTTTTGAAAACCATGGGATTTTTTTCTTTAAAAGTTGACATCCTGCACTAAGGAAATAATCCTTGTTTTGCAGGGGACTTTGCTAGCATATAATTAACGGATTCAAATTACATCAAGAGTCAGAACAACAATTTGTGGATCGCACAAAGTATTGTCCTGCGTGGGTTTCGAACCCGTGACACTGGCAAAGTAGACCGGTATCTTAACCACCACGCCATCTGTGCAGTCTTATTATAAATATACAGAATCTTTCTCTCTTTTGTACAACATCATTTCATCATCATTTTAGCTCATATATGTTCCGCTATTGGGCTCGAGTATCCTCAACAATAGGAGGACAATCGACCTTACTATACCATGCTGGTCAGACAGGTTAGCATAGGGTTTTATTTCGAGTATTCCCTGAGTTATATGCGTATTATATCCCTTAGTCGTCTTTTACGACATCCACGGGCAACATAGGGAGTGGTGAATTGTATACTTACTCCGTCACCATACTTTAATACATACTTTCGTACAACGCGTACAGAATTTTCTTTTAACACTCTTGTAAGCTGCTCTTAAAACTCGAAATAATACCCTATACTACTACCCTATACTACTACCCTATACTAACCCTTCTGGCCAGAGTGGTACATTAGATTTCTTCATCATCATTATCATTTCAGCCCACACACGTCCCACTGTTTGCCTCCTCCTTTCTTCCTCCTTCTGCTCTCGGCAGCGAACAAGCTGCAGATGCTATACGAGCGTTGTACAGATTATTAAAGCGTGGTCCCAGATATTCGAGAGGGCCAAGATCAGCACTCAATTGCGTATGCACTCAGGTCCGGGAACATGGATTTGATATATATACGCGCCACCACCACCCCCATCTCCGTCTCTGTGAAGGCCGTAATACTTTCGTCAGATGCCCGGTTGCTATCCGGCAAAGTCATGACCGGGGGAGTGTGCTTAGTTGGCTGTGGGAATAAGTCCGCGATAGTTCTGGTGAGGATGCCTCCTCACCAGAACTATCACCATAACTATAGTGCTGGAGAGTCATGGTGAGACTGGCATTTCTAGGTTTATCAGTTTATCACCCATAGAGAGGCCAACGACGTGAAGGCGTATGCTGGCAGTTTATGGACAGGGCCACATATCCGAAAGTTCAATCCGTCGGGTTAACTACCAAAGTCAAGGAATTGTGTTCGGTGGCTGATTCAGTACACGGTGAGTGGAATCGCGGAGGATTATGGGGCTCTACGCCTGTAATGGTCAAGTCGCTGCATAAGGTACAAGACAAAATTTTGTTGATTTAAAAAATGTTGTAGAGTAAGAAAACATTTGCTGGGTATTTGTCGTAAGACAACGCAAGAATGCAATAAAGTTGTATATAATAAGAGCTCCTTTTATGAGTGCTCGCTGTTTATACAATACCGACCTACTCATAATAAAGTTTATTCATAGCTACAAGCAAACTACGGGTGGCAAGCGTTTCTAGTTCGCAAAAATAATTGCAATTTACGTTTTATTAAAATTTAAAATACTAAAAGAAATAGTTTTGTGATGACAGATTAAGAATACATTCTGCATAGTCTCCTATTTTCCCCGTATTTCGTAGGAGACAAGTATGGAATATACAACACCACGAAAAAAGAAGGCAATCTAGAAATAAAAATTCTAACTTATGTCACTAGTTAGGTATAGTATGGATACAGAACCTAACTGTGCTTTCATCGTGGAAAAGAGTGCTGAAAGTTATATTAACCCTTAACAGGCCGGGTGCGGTTACCACGACCGCAGTAGGTGGCAACACTACCAACATTATAATCTTCCAATAGTCGATGGTACTCGCCACTTCCGGTATCTTCGTAACTCAGTCGATTAATACGAGGAGCAATAGTCAGTTAGTCACACGCGTCATTTGTTTCGAGTTTGTACTATTTAAAAATAGGCAGCGGTCACAGTGACCGCACCCGACCTGTTGTGTGATTTTAATTAATGAATTCTTTTCATAGAAGAATCTATACCCGAGATAGAAAAAAAGCTGGAAACTAGAAAAATATGCTATACTTACAATCCCTAAAAAAAAAACGTAAGACCTACCATGTATGTTTTTGTTGTAGAAAGTCGATATGTATCAAATGTAGGCAAAAGATGTGTTGCGAATGCCGCGAAATAAGACCGTCAATGACGGTTGTCAATTTTTCATTACTAATTTCTTTTATTATATTTTTTTATTTTCTTTGTTATTTGATCTCTTAAGATAACAAAATCAAAATGTTTGTTTAAAAATTACATTAGATCTTTTTTTTAAGGAATTTTTACAGAAGCGTATATATTTTGTTTACTTTTAGCGTTAGAGTAATGTTTTTTTTTTTATTTAACAGTAATACAAGCTGTATTTTGTTAATGTTTCTTTTCTAATTAAAAATAAATACTATCAGTAATACTGTGTATTTTTATTTATTTATTATTCAGATAATAACATAAAAATATTATACCTACAATACATGCGGTCACGGTGACCGCACTCAGCCCGTTAAGTTACAAAAAAACTACCCGGCCAGTTGAAGGTTAAATTAAGTTCTTAATTAATTCACGTATCGAGTATTACCATCTATGACAATAAGTCATAGTTATTAGAAAACCAATAGTCGTTAAGGCAAAATGTTCGCTTAAGTCCACGAATTTGGCAACCGCAAGATGGGACGTTCTCATTTCAGTAGTACTTCAACAAAGGTATACGTAGAATTGTATAGTGTATACTCAATGCGGCAGATCGACTGTTATAAATGAAATCGATGTGAAAATTGAAGAGATTTAAGGTGACTAAAGATCGCGGATAAAATGAGTTAATCGATCGATCGCCTCATCTATACCAATAAATAAAATTGGAGTGCCTGTTTGTAATGTCAAAATATTAGGCTTTTATCATGCTCACACGGTTATTTGCACTACACCTATGCCTAAAATAGCAATTAAAAATTTTTTGTCTGTCTGTCTGTCTGTCTGTTTGTTCCGGGTAATCTTCAAAACGGCTGGACCGATTTCAAAAATTCTTTCACCAATGGAAAGCTATAATATCAGGGCGTAAACTAGGCTATATTTTATCCCGATATTCCCACGGGAACGGGAACTACGCGGGTAAAACGACTATAACCTATAACCGAAGCGAAGCGAGGGCGGATTGCTAGTTTTAAAATAAGCCGATGCACAATTTTTTAAGTGTATACTTCTATAGGCGGGTTTGAATGAGGAGAAAATTCATGTAATACATTGACATGGTCACGTGAAATGTTGAAGTTAGCGCTATATCTACGGCTATGTCAATGTCATTATATCTGTGCCGATAGATGTCTAAATCAGATAAAGATAAAAAGTTTTAATTTACAAATTTCAATATAAGATCAAACAATTATTTTGAATATCTAAAATTAACAATTGCCTGTTCATAGTTTTCACTTCTGAGTTCTTTATTTTTGTAATTAAAAAAATCCGTGTGGTAACGGAATAACATTACAATTTACCACCCCCTCTCTTACCCCTCTCCTCTCTTACCCTTGGATGTCGTATGATATCATATGACAAATAGGTATAATATGCATACGACACCCATGTAAGAGAAGTAAAACTTAATATAAAACCTTATGCAGACTTGTTGTAACGTGGCGTTAACGCCACGTCTACACGTGTGAGTGAGATGGGGCGACACGATGTTGTGGGCAAACGATTGAATAAAATTCATCATTTTCTGGAAATAATCGTAATATTTTATTAATACTTTATACCATATTAGTTCCTGTCGTAATATATTCTTTTATGCATATATACTTGTGCAAAATAATTTTGATGTTTCACATCTGCCAGGCGTCCTGACGGCTCCCTTTTTTATTAGAATTTTTATTAGAATAAGTATTTGATATTCTCAAAAAAATCGCCGTCCATGCGATTAAAGTCAGAAGAAATAGCTAGTCGAATGAAGATTACATTGCATGTCCTTTGGAACCCATAAATAAAAGGCTATAACGATATTTTTCTGGCTCCATTTATGGTCTAGTATTACGACACTCACGGGAAGTGGTCATAAAAGCTTGGTACATAATATATTACAGTAACTTTGAATAATTTCTACAACTCTGCTTTATATTCGTTTTGGTAACAATAAGAATTTAAATAATAGTTTACTTTAGAAAAAAATGACTTTATTATGATATTACTATTTTATAAGGGTATCTTACATGATGGAGCGTGTGTTAAACATACTAACATTTGATGTTAATACATTTCTCAATAAGAAAAATACTCTAGAAACGTACAAAGACTTTCTATTTGGTAACGCAATAACATTTACGTGTGGTGAAGGATTAAGAATACCATTCACCAACCCCTATCTTGTCCGTTGATGTCGTAAAATACGACAAAGGATTATATTGAGCATACAATAACTATTCAAGAGAAGGAAAACTCGAAATAAAGCCCTATATTAACACGTTTGACCAGAGCTGTATAATAGGCCACTTTCTCTTCCATTATGGAAGTGGCTTGAGTCCACCAGTAGGACGTATATGAACTGTTATGATGATGGTGATTATGTATAAATAATTTAACTCAAAGAAGAACTCATATTATATTTTTAATTGTATTGTTACTCCGTCAACAATACAATTTCCCACTCGCTATCTTCCTCGTAGATGTCGTAAAAGACGACTAAGAGATATAATATGCACATAAGACCTGTGCAAGAGAAGGAAAACTTGAAATGAAACCCTAACCTATATACAGGATGTATCAGGTTATGGGACAACTGTTCGAGTATGTTGTAGTTTAACGGTCATGCAGAATACATGTAGGCTACATGCCTACATGTATTCTGCATGTATTCAAGCTTCGACAGTATAATTTCATTCATTCATACCTAGAATTGCGCAAACGCTTCAATGAGCGTAGGTAACAACGGCGAGTCGTCAATGGTCATCGGCCGATCAGCTGTTTTAAAGCGAAGTTTGTCTTGCTTATGCGAACTTAATCATTGATTTATTCAATTTCTAATGAAAATTTAACAAAGTATGAATATGTTTCATATTAAGTATCATTGACTTTATACATTTCAATCAGATTTACACGAAAAAGCGATGACAAAATTGAAAACTTTACATGTCTCTAATTCCTTAACGAATCGATATTTTTCGTTCAAATTTTTTTCATGGGTTCCTACCACCATTGCTTAGCTCCTTTTTGACCAGTTGCCCCATAACCTGGTACACCCTGTATATATATATATATATATATATATATATATATATAAATTCCTTCCTGTTGTGGAGAGGGTCCGAGCCCAACAGTGGGACGTATGTGGGCTGAGATGATGATGATGATGATATTATATTGAAATAGTAAGATACCTTGCATTATGCCTTGTAGTTACGAGCTATATTACAAACTATCTATTCGTGGGTGTTGCAAAAGCCAATTAAAAGCCTATCACCGTCCTGGTGCTGTTCCACTTAGTCCTGTATTACCATTATATTCCCAAGGAGGGTAGACGTCAGGTAGGCGGCAGTTTGAAAGGTTTAACCAAAATCTTAAACAGCATGTTATGTTCTTCCAATTTCGTTAAAAGATGAAAACGTGACATTTACAGTGTTTAAATATTTCTGATATTTACGCGAGAATTTGAAATAAAACCATTTTACGGGTTTTATCGCGTAATTGATTTTTAATTTACAGTTGTTTTAAATAACGGTTGTACTGTCGTAGCTCTTATGAAAGTTGGAAAGTGTACGACACGTCTGGTAATTAAAAAATAAATATGAAGCGATGAAATCCGTAAAGATAGTTTTTTTTTTCATTTTATTTTTTTTTACTGCAAACGGTGACAAACGAGCAAATAGTACACCTGATGGTAAGTGTTGCCGCCGCTCATGGACCTTTACAAGGCCGTTGCCTACTGCGAAGAAAGTGAAGGGAGTGTGAATGCGTGCATTGAGGCTCGGTGACACCAAGGGCACCACCAAAACCCTCCACACGCAAACACCCTCAGAAAGCTGGGCTTCCGGCTCTCTCGCTCACCGAACGAAGCGCAGTAACAAATTGCTACTACTCAGACGTCGATTTTCTGCGAGAGTGTGGTACTGCCCCGGACGGACCGGCCCGCGGCTGTAGACAGATAACTGTCGACAGTGTGGTCCTACCTCTCAGTTTTATCCACATTGTAGTAATGTGATGATGACACCCATTAAAATAGTAATTTTAATTACTTTTTGAAGGATTAATAAAACTTGAAACTTTGAATACAATTTCATCAGCTTCATCTCAGCCCACATACGTCCCACTGTTGAGTTGGGGCCTCCTTCACTATGGGAGGGAAATTGATCTACTATACCACGCTGGTCAGACGTATTGGCATAGGGCTTCGAATCCAGTCTTCCATCTCTTGCATTGATGTGCTAATCCCTTAGTTGTCTTTAACGATATCCCCGGGCGAGAGAGGAGGGTGGTAAATTGTGTTCTTACTCCGTCACCATACCGATAATAATTAAATAATAAATACAATTTACAACTATATAATCCATTAATCCATCAGTCAAACCATTAATATCCGTCGTTATAGTTACGAGAAGGCTGGAATTATCTTTACATTTACCAGGCGTATTCATGATCCTAGTTGGCGTTTCATAGGAGATTGTTACTATTCAGTCACCTGGTACATCCTTTAGCTCCATACTCTCGCAGGGGAAAATAAGGCACTTTATTATACATACATATTATATTCTTAACCCGTAACCCCACCATTAGGATGTTATTATATCCCTTAAATTGTTTAGTACATGGATAGCGTAATATTGATTCCTTAAATGACAAGGAATCAGACAAATAAAAAAATGTGTGTGTGTACTTATGTACGTACGTAAGAAATTTTATTTATTTGTCATTATAAGATAAATTTCTTTCTAAAAATTTCATCCTTCACGTTATCTTATTTTTGTAGAAATACATGCAAATTTTGAATAACCCCCGACACAAACTAAAATAACATAAACGTATACGTTCTATTCAACAGGAATTATCAATTAATTGTCATTTAACGATTATACTGGCACGCGTGAAGCACATAATCGAGTAATCATACGCCATTACATCATTTTGGAAAAGAGATGATACTCTTACAATGCTGGACTGATATTAATCAAATATAGCTAAGAACCACCACAAGGAAAGTGGCTTTCAAATTAAAAAAAACGGCATCGAAATCGGTCTATTCGTTTGAGAGCTACGATGCCACAAACAGACACGATCACACACAGACAAACAGACAAACATCGACGTCAAACTTTTAGACCCCCCTCTTTTTGCATCGGGGGTTAAAAAAATGCTTTATAATTATACCAAACGAATAAATTGTTGAAATTTCATAATAATTTCTATCATTTCAGCTAGTAACATAATACATATTAATCTAATATGAATTTGTTATGAAATTTCCAACAAATGTAATAAGTTAAAACATGAAAGGCATAATTAATGTTTTTAAATATATATAACATCAACTCCAAGCCCTAACGATAGTGGGTTTAATTAGTGGCTACCAAGTTAAATTTTCATTTCTTTTGATCACGCTGTATTCCGCTTGATAAAATTTAATTTATCTGTAAGTTTTAAATTAATTAGGTTTAAGTTGTGTAAGGAAATATTATGGCTGCTTGCCTGGCAATTTATTAAAAATATTCTCTCATTCCAGTGATGAATAGTTTGAAAATTATATCTAAGTAATTTTTATAGCGAGAAATCATGTTAAAGAAATATCTTCTCAACATAGGGTTGCGTGCGTGGAATAGTAGATCAATTTCCCTCTCATTGTCAATGTGATAAGATGGTGATCGTATTTAGTATTGAAAGGTTTTCGGAAAGAATTATTGCCCATGCCAATATCACCAAGAGGTGATCCTTCTCTTGGTGAACAAGATGGCAGACAGTCATCGAACAAAGTGAAATGGCATCTACATATACATAGTTCATTAAAATTCTCATAGAATATTAATCATCATTATCATCTTGCCTCTTATCACAATTACTTGGGATCCATTCATAAGTATTCTTTTTTTCATAGTAAGTTACTTTTATATATTGCAAAAGTTTTAGCAATAGTTTTATGACTGCCTACCTGACGTCAACTCTCTTTGGGAATGTAATTGTTAACCAGGCGGTATTAGATAGAATTGGCCCAGGTCGATGATAAGCTCTTGACACCCGCGAGTACTGTAAGTGTTGGTAATATTCGAAACCGCCCTACACAGCTTATAAAATATTAATATTAGAATAAAATTTTACCGATGAGTTACATCATCACCTGAGTTGACATTTAAAGAGTTTGAATATAAACGAGATCAAGAATATTGAATAGCTTCATAGAATATCATTGTGAGATATATTTGTGACGACATTCATAATAAAACATCAAAGACAAGATATGCTTTGCATCCATTATATAGCAATAATATGCAGGTATTTAGAAATATTTTTTTAATAGTACTTAATAAAAAAAAATTAGGTAACTGCCTTCCAAAAGTATATTTCATAATATGATTAAGTCAAAGATAATCTCCAACCCTCTATTGAATAAAGGTTCCGAGTAATTCTTTGTGAAGCTTCGGCCTACAAAAAAACACTGAGAGCAACGGAAGCCTCATGAAGTGGTAGGTGAAAGAGGATAAGCGCACATTTTCCGACCCAGCGGGATCGTAAAAGTCAACGCGTGTATTCAATTTCGTGAGTTATACTGTTACGTATTGTATACTCGTGCGTGTGTAACTTTGAACAATGTTTGTTTAGTCTACAAAGGCAACTTAATTATGGAATATCTGTATTTTTAAGGCTTGTTCTTATTCTGCATATAAGTCAATTGACTATTTCGTTGATTTAGGCAAATTACGCGACAACGGAACATAAATAAAAGTACCGTATTCAAATTACAGATAGGTTTTATTATATTTTTATTACGAAATTCTAGTAGTAATAGGTAAGTCTATAACTGTACTCCAGACAGCAGATTTCTTGTTAAAAAATTAAATTAAACAAACAAAATAAAATAATGTTCATTTGGGAATAAAGATTTAAGGATACAATAAAAGGTAAGAAAATTAAGAAGTTTTTGATTGATCAAGTTGATTTTTATTATAATTTATATTAGCACTTACTATTTTTTCTAATGATTAATTTTAAAGTTAAAATACTCAAGATAAAAAAAAAGTTCAACTATAAAGAATATTAAAGAATTTTATTCAATATTTTACTCGTATATCGACAACATGCTCTTACTTGGAATTATTATGAAATAGAAATAAGTGAAATTGATTCCGATAAATAAAATTGGAAAGTATCTTTGTAATGTCAAAATAAAGGTTTTTTAGCCAAGTGATTATTACACTTCAGTAGTATTAAAAGTAATTCATGTGGTGACGAAATAAGAATACAATTCTCCACTATCTTGCTCTACACGGGCGTAAAAGATGACTGAAGGATATAATACGCATATAATATTTATGCCAGTAAAGGCCAGCTCTAAACAAAATCATATACCAACCTGACTGACCAGCATAGTAAGGTCAATTACCTTCCTATTATGGAGGAGACTTGAGCTCAACAGTGAGACATATATGAGCCAAGATGGAGTACTAAAAAAACTGCTTCTAATTTTTTTTCTCTACCTATTTATCTGTTCGAGCCAGCTGATGTCTCGAACCACTGGAAAAATTTTGACGGGACTTTTATTATTAGATAACTGATTAAGATTAAGCTTAAACTACTTCTATTTAAAAAAAGACTTCCATTCCAAAGAGGTTTAACAGAAGGGCACTTATTTCACTATAGCTAGTGGCCTGGCTGTAACTCTGGTATTACTTAGGTCCATGAGCATGGCAGTATTTCTTATCATTAGGTGTTCTGATTGATCGTTTGCCAACATAGATAATAAAAAAATAAATAAAGAAGTTTGTTCTGATCCCGTGCTTTCGAGAGTATTTAAAAGAGCAATTCGATTGTATACAAGTGGTATGCCTTTTTGGGTGGACTATGATTAGCAACACACGCCGTCCAGGCTGGGCTCGAGCCTAGCAGTGGGACATATATGAGCTGAAATTATAATATTCCTTCAGAGGTCTATAATAATAATGATAATACACATAATTTCCGCATTATATTATATTCCGCGCAAATGTTTCGTCTTCATAACATTGGTTGAAGAGCAAGTTATTATCCGTGTTATAACTGTCCTATCCGTGTTTCATACACGGATAGGACAGTTATAACATCTCTCGGGTCTCAGTTACGATAGTTTCTTGTTATCTATCTATTGGGAATTACTTGGATCCGGTTGACAAAATATCTGACATTAAATTAACTCCAATTTGCATCTTAATATGGAATACGACCTAGTTTATTTAATATAAATATATATTTAGTTATATATTGTTACGCAGTAAGAATGCAATTAACTACTACTTGTCCGTGGGTTTCGTAAAAGACGTCGATGCAAGAGAAGAAACACTCGATATAAAACCCTATTCCAACACGTCTGACCAGCGTGGAATAGTATATCAATTTCCATACCATTGTGAAGGAGGCCTGAGTCTAACAGTAAAACATATATAGGCTGTGATGAATGAATGGTGAATACTTAGTTTTTTTAAAATCGTATCGTATATATATTTGTACATCTTTGGTAGAGATCTTAAATTAAAATGTTTGTTAGTAGTTGAGCATATGGACAAGTGATATTTGCCTGGTTTATCTTTTTAATACGCTTTTATGAAAGCACACGTTTGTCTGTATATAAATAACCCTTTTGAACTTGATTTTGAGCAACTTTAAACGGACAGATTTCATTTAATCATTGTACATTTATCAAGGAGTGATGACAATACAATAATTCCATAAACTTATCTCAGTATCTTGACTAGGATGGCCAGGATTAATAATTTTCTCATAATTTCTTCGCGTGGGAGCAAGAGAGATAAAGCAAACATGTGGTCTGCGCATGCGTACGGCTTCGTAACTACTATAAAAGTAAAAATAAATATAGTTAAAAAACTAAATACATTCTTTAATGATAATTCAAACTAAAAAGTGGTGGTGGAGAATTCTTAATATGGGAATAAAATAGAGAATAAAAAGTATTTGTATTATTGTAAAAAAACAAATCGGACAAAATACAAGTGACTGATATACTATATGAATGTTAATAATATTGGTATTATAACGTCGCGAGATCATCTTGGTGTCACTATACAGGCTGTATCAGGTTATGGGACAAATGTTCGAGTATGTTGTAGTTTAACGGTCATAGATCGTAATTAGAATGTACATTACACAAAAAACAATATAACATAAAAGTTATGGTGATTTCAAAAAAATGTGTCTAAGAGTCTATGCCTTAAATGTTACGTATTTTGTAGGCATGTACAGGCAGAATACACGTAGGCATGTAAAGCTTTGACACTATAATTTCATTCATTCATACCTAGAATTGCGCAAACGCTTCAATGAGCGTAGGTAACAACGGCGAGCCGTCAACGGTCATCGGCCGATCAGCTGTTTTAAAGCGAAGATTGTCTTGCTTATGCGAACGTAATCATTGAATTATTCAATTTCTAATGAACATTTAATAAAGTATAAATATGATTCGTATTAAGTATCATTGACTTTATACATTTCAATCGGATTTACACGAAAAAGCGATGACAAAATTGAAAACTTTACATGTCTCTAATTCCTTAACGAATCGATATTTTTCGGTCAAATTTTTTTCATGGTTTCCTACCACCATTGCTTAGCTCCCTTTGTTGCCCCATAACCTGTTACATCCTGTATATAATACTTATTTCAAAATTCGACCTAAAACCCTATGCCAACACGTCTGACAAACGCGGTACAGTAGGTCACTTTCTCTTCTATTATGGAGGAGGCCCGAGTCCAACAGTAGAACTTATTATGAGTTGAGATTATAATAAAGTTACAAATTATAGTGATAAACGTGTATAAAATTCAATGTATTTAAGCCGGCTCCATTTCATGTATATAGTCAAAGCGGTTAAGTGAGTAGAAAAACAAATAAGAACATATGTATGTTAATTCACAGGAGTAGTGCCAGCGAGCCAGATTTAGGTAAACACGAAATGTTCAGGCAAACGACTACGTCGTATCTCACATAATGAATGTAACTAGCCAGACGGTTAATGCCGTTTTAATTTTAGCTTCAAAACTAATTTCATGGCTACTCTTAATTTCAAAAAGTAAGTAATTACGGTTGTATTAAACGATAAAATGAAAAGTATTTTTATGTATTTTATCATGTTTCTATTTGATTTATAATTCCTGACCTTTTGGAAACTTTGCAGCGGTTATAGTCACTTTGAAATAAAGAAAATAAAAATTAAATACAAAGGCGACATAATCTGTAAAAATAATTTAATTTCCAACTAAAGATCCGCCCTCATTTCGCTTTGGTTTCAACCGCTTTGCACCCGCATTTTAAACCGCTAATACCTTCTAAGATGCCTAATGCTAGTTTCATCATTGTAAAGAAGAATCTGTTTCTTGTGTCAGAATAGCCTTTACAAACGTCGGCAATAATAGAATCATGATTTTCAATATAATATCAATCTACCTTGATATCAATACATCTCGATATTCCTACAGGAACGGGAGCTACGTGGGTGAAACCACGGGAGTTTGACCAATTTCAAAAACATTCACTAATTAAAAGCCACATTATCAACGAGAAACATAGGCTATATTTTGTTCCATATATATATATATATATATATAGGTACTATACTCCCATGAGAACGAGACCTACGCGGGTGAAAACTCGGGAATTGGATCAATTTTAAAAATTATTGCTACTATAGAAAGCTCTGTTATCAGCAAATGACACATGTTATATTTTTCATCGTATTTCCACGGCATAGACCACGGGAATCTATCTAGATTCTCTCTCTGTCTAGATTCCCGTGGTCTATCTAGACTACGAGGTTAGAAGTAATATAATAAATGTGTAAGTTTGTGAAGATGTTTGTATGTTTGTTACGCAAATATGTTTGTTACTCAATTACACTTTAACCATTAGCCAGATTTGGATGGAAAATGGCACGTAGATTATTGCCTAAATTAACACAGAGAACACTTTTTATTCCGATAATATGTTCTCTTGGAATATTTTCTTTCGAACTTTGGTCAAGATAATTTTGACGTGGGCAGAAGTTAGTTGCTAAATAAATTTTGTTTAATACCTACTCTGTAATAGATAGAGCCAGTGATTATAAACTATGTGTATGTGTGTTATTATGTGTACGGCATATTAGCAAGTACACCTACTAACAGTATTTAAAAAAGTTATTAAATAAATATTAAAAAAAAAAACAATACCAATCAATCAATTTTACCGCTCAACTTAATGGATAACACCGTTATCGAATATTTTCCTTAATAAATTGCTAGTAGCACGTTTCTTTAACAATGTGCTGAACATGAAGAGTGCAATAAATCCGATCACACCTTAGGTCGGTATGCTAGCCTCTTATAAGGGTAATCGAAAATCAGCCGCATGTCAGGAACCTATAAACAACAGAGAAACAGTATCAACATCCGGATGGTTGTACTCTCAACTATTTAGAATTGCATGGACAAACATCTTCTTGGCAGAAACGATACTACCGTGATTAGTGAGAGTTATTACAGTGTTCATATTACCTGAAAATAATATAGTTCCTTTATAGGAATAGAGATAAAGAAATCCTTTATAGGTAAAGATATTTCTAGACTTTAAAATGAATTTTCTTACAATGAATGACCATCATTTCCAAGCACGATATTTTTCAAATGTCGTTATCTCACAACAAAGTTCAGTTCGATTTGATCTGTAGTATTTCATGCAAAAGCAGCGGTTACTACTTACGGCGTTTGCATACTACATCGTTGCAGTAACGTAGTAGTCCGTAGTAGTCCACCATGGATTTGTATAGAGCTTTAAATTTGATGCCGCGAAGGCGCCGGTTAGTCTATGTACAGCGGCGATAGTGGTGTGCGGTACAGGAACTCTTCAAGTTCTCAGATTACGTGTCACTGGTTCAGCGAAGTAACGTCGATGTTCCTGCGGCATGCTACATTGAAAAACACTGCCACTGTGACATAATGTATAGCCGTTATTACCTTTAGGTGGCATGTTCGCTTATCACCACAGGCAATAAAATAATCCCTCTATACTCAATAGCTTTTAGCTTGGTTATGCTTATTATTTAGATGGTTCGATTCTCTACACTCAGTGTAATATGGATATTGGATTTTACCAAAGTATGCTTGTTATTCAATAGGATGCTTAATGCGAAGCAAAACCAAAATTCGTCAGTAAATACTATTCCACACAAAATAATTGAGCAGTTATGCTAATGGGGTACATTTTGAACTGACGCCAAAACGCTGTTCTCGTAGTTTTATGCAAATCACTCCGGGCGTGTGAGATCGCGGTGCGACAATGTACCTTACCCGTATAGGCCCGCCTTCGCTCAGTTTCGTAGAGTCAATAGGCGTTGCAGAAATACGCGCAATATTACTATTCTTAACAATTTCTTTAAGTAATCCTTTTTCTATTCATTTTTCATTCATATCATTTATTTCAACCATAAAATAATCTTCTGTGAAATGTTTTGGATTAAATTCTTCGAAATTTTGTTGATGTCTAATCTATTTGTACGTAACGGCATTACAGAAATTTATTATTATAATACTGATACATAACGTTGAAATTTATGATAATTTATCTTCGCTCATATGTCTTACTGCTAAGCTCGAGTCTCCTCTACAGTGGAAGAGAAATTGACCTAACATACACTATTCAGAATTGGTATAGGATTTCAATCCGAGTTCCCCTTCTCTCGCATTGATATTATATGCATATCACATCTCTTAGTCTTCTTTTATGAAACCAAAAGCAAGAAAATGGGGTGAATTGTATTCTTACATATTCACTGTATAGATAAAGAAGTAGAGAAGAAGAAGTTAAGAAACTTTATTTCAATTTGATTCTATATTTGTTATTATCCTTATGTGATTTACAATGTTTAACATGCGTGATATGTTTAGAATTTTGTAAAATCCATCTCCTATATCAACTCGTCTGATCAGCGTAGTATAATAGATCAAGTTCCCTTCCCTTATGAAGGTGACTCGAGTCTAACAGTGAGTCGTGTGTGAACTGCGATGATGGTGTTAAAAATCCATCAACTCCAGATCTGTAGCTTATTTGCGAAAGCAGTATCAACGCACAATGTGATAGATAATTATATAAATACTAGTTGACCCAACAGACGTTGTTTCTGTTTAAATCTAAAAAAATAGTATAAGGAATTCTCCTTGAAATCGATCGCAGCGCCACCTACCGGGTCCAATTGTGAATCTAAACCATTCTCGAATCCCCTTGAACACAGACAAAAAATTTTGTGAACATCGGTTCAGCTGTTTAGGAGGAGTTCAGTGACATACACACGTACACCAGAAATATAAATATATTTTAATGTTGTTAGAAAAAGTCACGGTTAAAGATATGACAAACAATTGGTGCTCTAAAAATAATTAAATTAAAAACATAGTATTCGGTTATTATTCTATCTTTATTACGCTGTTTCATTTGAGAGGTGAGGGTACCCGAAAGGGTATTCCGTCGGGCCGACCACTGACGACAAGTCACCCTGCTCCGGTGGTCGGCCCAACAACGAGGCGACGTGGGTAGGGGTGGGTTATGGGCCCGCGCGCAGTCCTTTCATCGCTCCAGACGAAATAGACCGCGTGTGCGCTTACCATAGCCCATCCATAAAAAAAAATTAGTGCTTTTCATTTAATACCACGTTTTATAGAATCTCTCTTATGCTGGAATGAGTGATGAATGAATGAGTAACATACAAATTCTTTAGAGAGAATCTTAAAGCGTAACATTTATGTTGTCTATTTAATTTAAAGCATAGAATATTTTAATTTAATTCTAATTAAAGTAATTATCTTTATATGTTCTTGTCTTTTTATTTAAGATTAAATTTAATTAGTATTCTTTTCATATACTCATCATCATCATTATCATCATCATCACAGCTCACATACGTCATACTACTGGCTTTGGGCCTCCTCCATATTGCGAGGGAAACAGTGTGTTGACGGGGTAAGAATACAATTCACCAACCCCCTTCTTGCCCGTTGGTGTCGTAAAAGCCTACTAAGGGATATAATATGCTTGTAACATATAGATGTTACAAGAGAAAAACAATATGCCAACACTTCTGACCCGCATGGTATACTAAGTCAATTTCTCTCCCATAGTGAAGGAGGCCCGAGCCCAACAGTGGGATTTATATAGGTTGATATCATACCACGCTGGTCAGGTGGATTGGTCTAGCCTTTATTTCGATTTTTGCTTCTGCCTGCTGCCTGAATAGTTGTCATATGCACAAGATATTCCTTAGTCGCCTTTTACGACGCCCTCGGACTAGAAAGGGGGTGATGAATTGTATTCTTACTCCGTCACCATACGGAAAGTTCAATATATTTATTACATATTATTAAAAAATCAGAAAAATGGTTGATCGTGTAGGTCAACCTTGCAACTTCCATCGATACTTAGGTTTATAATGTTTACGTACATAACGTAGCGTATATTATTAATTTAAGTCTTAATATTTTATGTTTTTTTTTTGGGGTGAAATGAAAACAAAATTTAAACATTTGAAAATAAATTGGAAATATTATTTTCTTACATTTGAAATATTTTTAGCAGATTTATTTTTAAGAATGATAAATAAAAATATATTTAACTTGGTTGGGTGACAGTTGATTGAATAGTAACCAGCACTTGTGTTATATCTTTACTAATAATATAAATGTAAAAGTAAATGTGTTTATCAGTTACTTTCTCGCTTCAGCCACTTTCATTCCGCTTATATAAGTCCTACTGTTGATATTACCTGCATATATCTCTTCGTCGTCTTGTACGACACCCACGGGCAAGAGAGCGGGGTGGTTAATTGTATTTTTCCTTCGGAACCATACGGATTCAGCTGCTTAAACTATTCAACATTCTTTCACCAATGGAAAGATATTTTTTTTTATAAGCGAGTAACATTTTATCTCGGTATTCCCACGAGAACGGGAACAGTGTTGTTAAACAGCACGAATGTAATCAATTTTATGAATTGTTTAATGAATAGAAAACTAACTAAGGTAAAAGCTCCTAATACGGCGGTAGTCAAAATCGTTTCCTATTACGGTGGTATTTCTATTTTCGAGTTTTACTCCTGTTTTATTCAGTTTAAGTACACCAAAACGTAAACTATTTATTCTAAATCTATTACTTCATGACTTAACTGACATTTGCAAGTATAGCACATAAACAACACAACAAGATCAATCAATCTGTGTAACGGCATCGATGTAAGAGGGGTTTCCATACAAAAGCGGAACAACAAAAGTAAGTATACTAATATTTATAAACTAAATTTTTCATATTAATAAGCCGTTCAAGTTTGTTTATGTGTTATGTATAGCATTTTCCTACTATTACACCCACTATTTAAATAGCTTGTTTCATATTTGTAACTCGTTTCATATTTGTAACTCATTTTATACCCAAAAAATAAGAAATAAAATATCGCCGTAATACGATACGAATTTTATAGATTAATCCTAATACGGTGGTATAACTCCGAAATAGGAAAAATACTGGGCATGTTTAATTGTTTATAACTTTTAATTTCTTAACTTATTGAATTAGTTCCAAGTTTAGTTGAAATAATTATTAATCTCTTAAATTAGAAACCATATTCTGTGGTATGTGTTCTTAATTAGAAATCTAGTTAAATATGAAAACTGTTGAGTGTAAAATGTTGGTTTCTTAGAAGGGGTAAAAGTAGGAAGGTGTATTTTAATTTATCACAAATCTTTTATTCTGTATAACTGTTGACTTAAGTGTTACACATCTGAGTCAAAAAACTGTTATCGTTTGATTAAGTATTTACATTCTTTTGTTTATCGAAATTTTGATGGGTCAGAATTAGGATTATTAAAAACACGAGTAGTTTTCCTATTACGGTGGTAGTTATTTCGAGGTAACTCTGTGTTAGGTTTCATGATCTCCTATTACGGCCCTATTCATAGAACATAAAATTGCATGTTTTAGGGTTCTGTAAATAAATAAAAAGGTTTGTATCTTTTTTGTGGATTCTTACTCGATATTCATGTTTGTTGTTGATTTTTGAAAGTTTTTAGATGATTGTTGTTATTCGACATTATTTTTTAAATAATATAATTAGTTGATTCCTAAATAAACTTGTATTTTAAATTCTATAAATTCAGTGAACGCTATACACACGCATGTAAAAATACACTAAGTACTACTTCCATCCATCCATCCATCCATCCATCAGCCTACAGACATCCACTGCTGGACATAGGCCTCCCCACGAGAATGCCACTGGAACGGTCCTGCGCCACTAACATTCAACGGTTCTCTGCGACTTTGAGAATGTCGTCAGTCTACCTAGTGGGGGGTCGTCCTACGCTGCGCCGTCCGATTCGTGATCGCCACTGAAGAGCCTTTCTGCCCCAACAATTGTCGGTTCCACGAGCGATGTGGCCTGCCCATTGCTATTTCAACGTGCTAATTCTGCGGGCTACGTCGGTTACAACTGTTCTTCTACGGATTTCCATGTTCGGAATTTATCACGTAGAGAAATACCGAGCATAGCTCTCTCCATAGCCTGCTGAGCGACTTTGAGCTTTTTTATGAGACCGACAATTAGAGACCACGTTTCAGTGCCGTAAGGCATCGCTGGTTATAAACCTTTGTTTTCGGAAACTGCGGCATATTGGACGAGAAGATGCTCTTAAGTTGCCCGAACGCTGCCCAGCCTAGTTGAATTCGTCGGCTGACCTCTTTCTCGGAATTGGATCTACTTAACTGGACTGCTTTTCCTAGGTAAACATAATGATCCACAACTGCGAGAATCGCATTTCCAACTAGGACCGGTACATGAATGACATGGGCATTAGACATAACTTTTGTCTTGTCCATGTTCATTTGTAGACCCACTAGTTGACAACTACTTATTTATTCTTAAATTTCTTAGGAATCCGTTGGAATTCAGGAACAAATAGTATTGTATTTTAACATGAGGGAATGCTAGGGGATTCTCATGTTAAAATACAATACTAAAAAAATGAGCGAAGCGATGTCGGTCTGTACGGAAAGATCTTTCTATACAGACCGATTTCGCTTTGCTCATTTTTTTATTTTACTGAATGTAAAAAGAAAAGTCAATCTTATTTTAATAACTCAAAACTCTTTTTAAAACGTGTGTGTGAATGCTCGGTTATGCTATATTTGTAAATTTCATTAAAAGGAAATCAATGTAATCAAATCAATGGTCAATGAATGAAAAACTTACAATTTACTTAACACATTTATATTATTTAATAAATATTATTTGTACGGAACTTCAATGAATATAATTTCTGACCCTCCGTATTAGGAGCCGTCTACCGCAGTAATAGGCTGTGACCAAAATCATACCTCCGTATTAGGGAAAATCGACCCGACTATTTAAATATTTTTGTAAAATAAGAAATATCATGAAAAGAAACATAGACTCAGCAGTAATATAAAATGTAAATTCCGCTTTTGACGATAACATTTTTTTGCACCTTTAAAAATACTTACAAATGCTTATTTTGGTTTCTTACTTTCAATTGTTGAGAAATACCTCCGTAATAGGTGCCTTTACCTTACTAGCTAGAAAATTATTAGCGAGTAACATATGTAAACTATTTTTATACCGGTATTACCACGGGAAAAAACTACACTGTGAGAACGCGGGCAGTTAAACAATTGAAAAACGACTTTATTAACGAGTAATATATATATATATATATATATATATATATATATATATATATATATATATATATATATATACTAGCTTTTGCCCGCGGCTTCGCCCGCGTAAAAATTTACTTGCATATTGAACTATTATCGTAAAGAATATTATCGGCATAAAGAGTATTATATTTCTTAATTTAAGAAATACTCTATCTAGGTGTCAATTTTCATCCAAATCTGCTCAACAGTTTAAGCATGTTTGAGTAACAAACATCCAAATATCTTCACAAACTTTCACATTTGAATATTACTTCCAGCCTTATAGTTCAGATAGCCGTGCAAATACGATGATAAATATGCCTTTCTTTAGTCTCTGATAATGTACTTTTCCATTGGTGAAAAAAAATTATATCAATCAAACACCCGCAGTTTCATTCACGTAGAAATTCCCATGCCAATACCGAGATAAAAAATGCCTATGTTACTCGCTGATATTATAAATTTACACACATACCAAAAAAAAAAATAATAATATTAATCCCAGAAATATCAGAGATATAAATTGCCTATGTTACTCGCTGACAACATAGGTAGCTTTCCATTGGTGAAAGAATTTTAAAAATTGCTCGACATCCCCCGGTATAGTTCTCGTTCCTGGGCAAATACCGGAATGAAAATAGCCTTTCACTGATAATATAGCTTTTCATTAGTGAATTAATTTTTAAAACCATTAAATTCCCGTGATTTCATCGACATTGTACCCGATCCCATAGGAATATCGGGATAAAAATAGCTTAAATATGTTACTCGCTTAAAAATAGCTTTCCATTAGTGAAATAATTTTAAAATCGACTTAATTCAGCCACACCGGGATAAAATATAACCTGGGATAAAATATAGTCTAAGTTATTCCTTATGTACGACTGGTAGACCTGATGGTAAAATATAATCAATATCGGTCCAGCCATTTTGAAGATTACCTGTAACGAATAGACAGACAGACAAAAAAATTTGGACCGTATTGTGTGAGCATAAATAAAACCTATTATTTTGATAGACAAACAGACGCTTCAAATTTATTTATTTGTAGAGATAGAAAATTGGAATAATATCTTGATTGTAACTTACTGTCTGGTAGCTGCTAGAAATATTACCACGCTTTCATTGTTCGTGGGTGTCGCAAAATACTACTAAGACAAAGATTTACATCGACCTGGACCGGTGATGCCGTCTGGCCAACAATGTCGTGCGCCAGGTCATAAAATGTTGCTAGAACCTTTGCAATATATCTACGATGGCAGAAGAGTACCTACATATCGTGTCGATCCAAAGTAATTAGGATAAGAGCAAGATAATGATGATATATCATTGGCTGGGTGTCTTCGACTATATATGTTTTATCCTTTTGGGGCAGCCCAAAATTGTTTCTTAGTGAGTGCTTACCCCAAATAACCGATCGGTATACGAAATTTCACATTCTTAGGCCCGGTATCTTTGGCTATACACTTTCACCCTCTTAGGGGTTGAATTTCCAAAAATTCTTTGTTAGAGCTCGCTTATCCTTGCCATAAATTGTTTCATAGTGCTTGGTAAGTGAGCACTAAGAAAATCTGGGGGTAATCCAAAAAAGCCGTCCGTGTAATAAAATGATCCTTCCTAGGCTCAGTGATTTCGGTTAAACACTTTTCACCCCCTTAGGGCTAAAATTGCAAAAATCTCTTACCCCAAGAAAGGAAATTTTATACAAAATTCCATGTTTCTAGGCCTAATGATTTCGGCTATATATTTTGCACCCCTTTAGGAGTTGATTTTAATAAAATAATTTCTTAGAGCTCACTTACAACAAAAGAAAGAGAATTGCATAGAAAGTTTTACGTTCCTAGCTCCAAGAGTTTCGTCTATACGCTTTTCACCCACTTAATGATGATTTTCCAAAAATCCTTTGCTAGTGCTCGTGTACCCCAAGAAATAAGACGACGTAAAAAGAAAATACTTTCCCCTATTTCAACCCCTTATACCTATTTTTTCGCGATAAAAAGTAGCCTTATATCCTTTCTCAAGCTTTAGTTCATCTCTGTACCAAATTTCATCAAAATCGGTTAAGTGGTTTCGACGTAAAAGGCTATATGCTTTTCAACCCCTTTTTTTTTTGGGTTGGGCTGCGGTTGGCGTGCTCCTCGCACCACTCCGTCCGGGCACCCCAAGAAATACGATGGTGAAAAAAAAAATACGTTTCCAGGCCCAGTGGTTTCGGCTGTATGCTTTTTGGTATTTTAGGGGTTGAATTTCATCCCCATGTAAATGGAATTTCCAAAACGCTTGAGCGAATATTTATTTATTTATTATTAGGTGCCTCAATACAAAGATTCGTGGTTCGATCATCGAAAATGACGAATTTCCATACAAAATGTCATCCCCTATTTCAACCCCTTATACACATTTTTTTGCGACAAAAAGTAGCCTATATCCTTTCTCAAGCTTTAGTCCATCACTGTACCAAATTTCATCAAAATCGGTTTAGACGTGAAAGACTATATGTTTTTCACCCCGTTAAGGGGGTGAATTTCCAAAAATCCTTTGCTAGTGCTCGTGCACCCCAAGAAATACGATGGTGTAAAAAAAAATACGTTTCTAGGCCCAGTGGTTTCGGCTGTATGCTTTTTGGTATTTTAGGGGTTGAATTTCATCCCCATGTAAATGGAATTTCCAAAACGCTTGAGCGAATATTTATTTATTTATTATTAGGTGCCTCAATACAAAGATTCGTGGTTCGATCATCGAAAATGACGAATTTCCATACAAAATGTCATCCCCTATTTCAACCCCTTATACCCATTTTTTTGCGACAAAAAGTAGCCTATCCTTTCTCAAGCTTTAGTCCATCTCTGTACCAAATTTCATCAAAATCGGTTTAGACGTGAAAGACTATATGTTTTTCACCCCCTTAAGGGGGTGAATGCCCAAAAATCCTTTGCTAGTGCTCGTGCACCCCAAGAAATACGACGGTGTAAAGAAAAATACGTTTCTATACCCAGTGGTTTCGGCTGTATGCTTTTTGGTATTTTAGGGGTTGAATTTCATCCCCATGTAAATGAAATTTCCAAAACGCTTGAACAAATATTTGTTTATTTATTATTAGGTGTCTTAATACAAAGATTCGTGGTTTTATCATCGAAAATGACGAATTTCCATACAAAATGTCATCCCCTATTTCAACCCCTTATACCCATTTTATCGCGATAAAAAGTAGCCTATGTCCTTTCTCAAGCTTTAGTCCATCTCTGTACCAAATTTCATCAAAATCGGTCTAGTGGTTTAGACGTGAAAGCGTAGCAGACAGACAGACAGACAGACAGACAGACAGACAGACAGACAGACAGACAGACAGACAGACAGACAGACAGACAGACAGAGTTACTTTCGCATTTATAATATTAGTAAGGATATATGACGCCTTGAAATATGATGCCTTGAAATCAATTGCAGCGCCATCTATACTGGGTCCAATTATTAATTTAAACCACTATTGAATTTAGTAGAAAGTACATAAAAAATCATCGAAATCAGTTCAGCCCTTTAAGTGGGGTTCAGTCACATACACACGTACAGTAGAATTACATACATAAAGATATGAAAATAATGCAGTTAATCATTTCATATTTATGAACTTCATTATTTACAATCGTAAATTTTACACCGCGAGGGCTACGGCAGGTTTTATAGTTGTAATGTTTTATCTTGAAAAGTATTCAAGCTCTTTTATTACCTCTTTATAAATGCTATAACTCCAAGATTTATATCTATTTTATACTTACCATTACATTTTGCAATGCATTTTAAGCTTGATTATTTCTAATCTAGATTTGTTATACATTCACCCATCCACTAGCTATTAGTCTCTCGACGGCTACTATCTAATATATGTAAGACTTTTTTGGGCAACACTAATTTAGTGTTGCCTAAAAAAGTCTTGGTCTTGCGGTCTTGGTCTTCGTCTTGCGAGAAATGCGAGACCGAGACCAAGACCAAGACCGCTTAATTTTTGCAAGACCAAGACCAAGACTGGCCCTGCAAGACTTGAACAAGACCAAGACTGAGCCTGCAAGAGTCTCGCGGTCTTGCATTTAATACAAATCACCATTTCAGCTTATATACGGTTGATATACGATTGCACCCGTGGCGTCGGCTAGGGCGGCATCAGGCGCAGATACTTGCGCCTGCGCCACCCCAGTCCTCAGTGGCGGTTCGCGTAGCTGAGGAGACGTTCCTCGCGCACGCACTCCGCCGCCTCCTTCCACGAGATTACCTACTGTCTCGCAGAAGGCTGCGACCGCGTCCTAGTTCCTGACGCTGTCGAACATCCAGCAATATTAGGTCCATGTACCATATTGGGCACACTGGTTAGCAAAGTGTTATGACGCATACCTATTCCTGCAGAAGTCGGTAATCTGAGTGCCTAATAGTAACGTATTATTAATATAACGTCCATGTACATTACGGCCCGTAGTTAAAAATACTTCACGACATAACTACTGTAACACATTGTAGGTACCTCGGCAGAACTGAGGTTAAATAAAGACAGAACTATATATTTAGTTGATAGGTATCTAACCTAACCTAACAAATAAGAACGTTTGTCCGTTAAGTCTTTTATACGCGCCAAATCGTTAAATATTTTAAAACAATGTCCTCTGGTGGGTGTCTGTCTATTCGCGATAAACTCAAAAATACTACACAGATTTTATGAGATTTTCACCAATAGCTAGAGTAATTCTTGACGAAAGTTTAGCTATATCATTTGTTAGTTTGTATTATATATTGTAGGAGTCATCC
Organism: Lymantria dispar; assembly: GCA_032191425.1. Lineage (NCBI taxonomy): Eukaryota > Metazoa > Arthropoda > Insecta > Lepidoptera > Erebidae > Lymantria > Lymantria dispar. The sequence continues at coordinate 18,493,011 of CM063452.1, read as the reverse complement.
CAAAAATAATGGGCGCGACTGATGCGATCACCGTGCCATCGGTGACCCTGCCCACCTCCCCTGCTCCCGTTCGTCATACCGTCTTGCCTATTTAAAAATATTTAACTATTAGCTATTAGACTTGAGTTATACTACGCAAAATAAGTTACTAGGTATCATAGTGCGGTGATGTAAAAGAACAATTTATTGCGATAAAATATTAGGTAGGCAGAGGTTTCACTGGTAAAAAACTTAATAAAGAATTTAGTACATTTTGCTAAGATTTACTTTCTTACTACTGTTTCTCCAATATTCTCGAGAGGTTTTTTATAATAGTGCTATCTAGTAAATTGTACTAATATAACAACAAAAGTAAAACCGTAATCAATAGCAATATGGCATAAGTACCTACCTAAAATATTAGGTAGCGGTATACAATATACATATTTTGGAATACAATTTTTTTTTATACAGAAAATATAAACAAAAATCGAATGATCTAAATTCAGTTTTTGGTACAACATATAACTACACTTGTATTATTCTCAATCACATTACGCTTAACTTTCTAGTCTCATCAGTAAAATTTTCATAGTGTGTTTGCCAATTGACTTGCGCAACCTATAATAAGATGAATATTTTATCGGAAGAGTTGATTTGGAAGCTCTACTGCTCAAATCCATGATTACAGTATTCATAATATTACTTTTGATTTAATATCTACAATAGCGCCATCCAATGATTTTTGTGAAAACCGGTATCAAAGGGATCTTAAACTTAACGAAAAGTTAAGAATATAGTTCAATAAAGTAAAGTATTAACTATATATTTAAAAGATGGCGTTCTATATCCTAAAAACTATTCTTTAAGTTAAAATTCTTCCTTGTATTTTAAATTACATATATAATATATGTATTGAAAAAAAAAATATATGATTATGATAAATAACCATTTTTAGCTATCATAACTCGTTTTAACCGACTTCTAAAAAAGGAGGAGGTTCTCAATTCGAATGCTTGTATTTTTTTTGTTATTTCGTGCATAACTCCGTCGCTTTTTTTTATGAGTGGGCTATGGGTAAGCGCACACGCAGTCCATTCCGTCCGGGGTGACGAAAGGACGGCGCGCGGGCCCATAGCCCACCCATACCCACGTCGCCTCGTTGTTGGGCCGACCACCGGAGCAGGGTGACTTGTCGTCAGTGGTCAAATAACTTCGTCGCTTGCCAATCAAATTGAGAAAATCTTTTTTGTTGGAATAAATTTTATGTCATTTAACATTCCCCCTGAATGTTAAATGACATAAAATTTATTGTATCAACTGCCCCGTGTGGTGAAGTCTTAAGAAAACAGGGACGAAATTCCTACCTTTGTCATAGGAGTAGTAACTGTGTCTAATGTAACACCAGGAGAATAGGAGAGTAATTTTCCGCAGTGGTAAGGGTTATTCAATAGTGGACTATAGGCTAGCAGATGGATAGGTAGAATAGGATGATATTTGATTAATGTAGTTGGTTTTTTCCTTGCCATGATAAATGACTGTTACGTTATTCCAACTGCAAGACTTGCAAGACTTTGTGAGACTCTTGCTGCAATACCAAGACCAAGACTCGGGTGTGCAATACCAAGACCAAGACGAGACCAGGTGCGCTGTTGCAAGACCAAGACCAAGACTGGTCCAAGTCTCGTCTTGGTCTTGCATTTGGGCAACACTATATGTAATTCTTCCCTTACAGGGTTTGATGCTGTAATTACCACGTTTGGCTGGCAGGCTCTTAAGAGTGTCCTAAGAGAAGGAGTAAGAATACAATTCACTATTCCCTATCTTGCCTGCGGATGTCGTAAAAGGCAACTAAGGGACATAATAGCACATAGGTAACATCTATACAAGAGAAGGAAAACTCATTATATACCTTATACCAACATGTATAGTAGGTCAATTGTAAATAAAACTATTTTACGGTTCTTATCGCGTTTGCATTTGTTTTTGATCGCTCAACGTTTTGAACACTTTACAGTGTTCACGATCACGGGCGGACTCGATACAAACGCGATAATGCAATAATAATTTTACTAATAATTTTACTAATTAATACTTTTTAATGTTTAAAATGATAAATATTATTACAAAATTGATTAAAATGATAAAAATAATATGTAACTAATAAGTATTATTTTATAATAATAAAATAGTTTTAGTTACAATGTGTAATACTCGCGTAAACGTCAATACGTCAACAGAAATCGTTATATAAACCAGTACAAACTGGTATTTGCAAATATAGTAGGTCGAGTTTACTTCTATTTGGGAGGAGGTTCGAGCCTGGGCCTGACGATGATATGAAAATATTATACAAGTAATATCACATTCACCGGTAATAGAACTACATGGTCAAGAATAGGCCAGTTTTTTAACTAGATAGTTAAAAAACTTAATGTAGATACGTTGCAATATACAGGACCGCTGTGGACAATTGGAATGACAATTGGAAATAGTCTAGCCTGTAATTTAACCTTAACCATTGTTTTTTGCATGCTTTCCTGCATGTGAAAATATAGTTTAATTCCTGGTAACCTAACCTTACCTAACAATCATTTTTCTACTTGCTACAATAAAATGAAGGACTGCACAGATGGCGTAGTGGTTAAAATATTGAGCTACATTGCTAGTATCGCGGATTCTAATCTCACACTGGGCAACATTTTATGTGATTCACAAATGGTTGTTCTGAGTCTGAAAATTATTTATGTCCATTAATTATATGTTTGTATATAAGGCTCCGGCAATACAAGAATTATCTTTTTAGTGCAGCATGTTGCCTTCATATGAAAAAAAAACTGGTATCGAAAGATGTTATTCACCTTTAAGGATGCCTAGTTTCTACAGTGAATCTCCAAAGGCTGATGGAAGTCATTTCATCAATATGAGTTACCATCATCATCGCAGCCCATACACGTCCCACTGTTGGGCTCGGGCCTCGTCCACAATGGGAGGGAATTTAACCTACAATACCGTGCTGGTCAGACATGTTGGTATAGGGTTTCATTTCGAGTTTTTCTTCTCTTGCACAGATCTTATGTACATATTATATTCCTTAGTCGTCTTTTACGACATCCACGGGCGAGATAGGGAGTGGTGAATTGTATTCTTAATCTGTCACCACACGGAAAATGAGTTATATTGTATCATAATAATTAACTGTGCGTGGCTAAAAATTTGACAGTTATAAGATCTAAACCATATACACCTTATCTTAAAGCGTGAATTTTTAGCACTATTAACGAAACTTCAAGCATTTAGTTATTAGTGATAATAAAGAGTAGGTCGACAGTGTGAGGGATGTGGTAGTGGCTTACTGTGATGTGGTGATTTCATAATCTCATGAAGACAATAGTTAATTGGCTTGGCCTGCAGTTTTTAAGTGGGCACAATTGTATACCTGTCCTTATTAGTGCTAGCAGAATACCAAGGGCTACTCCGCCACACGCAATCAAAGATCATTTCTTGTCTAGTCTTATTTGTCTGACCTTAGCCTATATACATCTCTCTATCGCCTGCGCCTTTAGAGTAAGATAGATTTTGTCATAAATTGTCACGCTGGCCAGGTAGATTGAAATAAGATTTTAATTTGTGTTTACTTTTTCTTGCAGTGACGTTACTTGTTAATGCCTTTTTATTATAAATTAGCGTAAAAGGAAGAAGAGGACACTACTACAATCTTAGTCCATAGCTACCATATGCCCATAGACACTTTGATAATTTTTATTAATTTTTTTTAAGATAACACCCGGTGCTAAGGCAATAATCCTTCTATTGCGAGGGACATCACTAACATATAACTAACGGACATTCAGACTCGGAACATCTATTCGTGAATCTCACATCGTGTTGTAAGTGGGATTCGAATTCCGACACTGGAACTGTAGGTGTCTTAACAACTACGCTATCTGTGCAGTGATAATTTATTTATAAACAAGTTCATGTGGTGATGTTGTAAGAATTTATTTACAATTTTCACATGAAATTAAAGGGTGATTAAAAATTGCATTCTTAAGCACACGGACTATGTAATATTTTTAGATACAACTGGATAATACGCAGTATCGTTTTAGTGTAATGAAGCTCAAAAATTTCACAATTTGTATTTGATTTTTGATTATCTGATGTGTCGAACACTTTACAGCGTTCATGGTCACGAGCAGACTAAAAGGTCTCTCGTACAACAAATCATCGCTATTACAGAGAATTATTACTATCTACCCGCTGCTTTAGCTATTAGCGTTCATGGTCACGAACGATAAAAACGCGATAAAATTCGTAAAATAGTTTTATTTACAATGAGTAAATAGTACATCAGACATCAAAATTCTCACAAATAGGTATAAATAATTAAAAAAAAAGGAATCTCATTGAATACACAAATAAAGATATGGACAAAAAATATAAATAGTTTATATTACTTTCAGTGCTTTCCGTAGCTAATCTGAAAGCATTTTCAATGAATAACTGATTCGTTACCCGGGCACAGGTAAACGACACGCTAGAGAAATTAAACACGTAATTCCAAAGAATCTCGATGTGGGTACTGTAATTAAATTTACCCAGTCCACGTTACATTCTGGCCGGTGGGACATTAACAAAATAATTATACGAGCCACATAAAGTACCTACTACATATATATCTACTTTTCTGTAGTATACTATTACCAAAGGTTCTAATTCTCTACGCCAATCACTTTTTTTATTTAATCCATAACGGCAATACTCTCATGTACTGAGATCAACTATGTCGACCCGGGGAGTATATCCGATGCTCATCTTCGGGACGAGTGCGCGGCGGAGTCTGCCAGGCCCGATCTTTATTTTTTTTTTTTTTTTGTGTGTGTACAGCTGTTGGCCGCAGATGGTCTTGACAGCTTGACGCGGACTATGGGTGAGCGCTGAGGGCTCTCAACCCGGAGAAAAGTATGCTAAGCGACATCGCCCAAGGGCTCCCCCAGGCCCCATCGTGCACCTATTTATGTATATACTAGTGGTCACCGTGTGGTCGAAATTCGGCCGTAATTCATTTTAATTAATTTTTCTGCTACATAATTTTCTTTAATTTTATTTATATACACCTAATTGTAAATTGAGCAAGCTGTATTTCACTAATAACTAATATATAAGCACAAATCTCTATTAGATATTGTCATCATAATTTTGATTGTTTGACATTCAGTTCGACCAGAGATTTTAACCGTAAACAAAAGTGTATAAATAAGCGTAGTGTAAGCGAGCTCACACTCATGCAAACGTGTATGTGTGTGTGTGTGTGTAGCGATTGCGTTGTAGTGTGCGTAATGCCTTTTTAATGAATTTAATTTAATGCATTTGTAATCCATTATTATATGAAATTTCAGTTTTATGCACTTCTCCTCATTATTTACTTCATCTGTGCCAAATTTCATACTTGTCCATCCACGTAATTTTCGTAAAAAGGGGTACAAAGTTTTTGCTTCACGTATTTATATAAGATGCTCGAACGTGAATATTTTGCCGTTATAGGTATGTTTCAATCTCACGATAGTTTCAATACTAAAATAAATTTTCTTATTCTTAGAAACGTAAAATAGTATCGAAAACGCCGCTGCCACATTTGTTATAGAATTGTTTAGACCATGTTTATAAATCATCATTATCTCAGCCCACTGTTGAGCTTGGTCGTCCTCCGTAATAGGTGCAAAATTGATTTACTAAACTGTGCTGATTAAACGTGTTGGTATAGGGTTTTATTTCGAGTTTTCCTTGTCTTGCATAGTAGCGATGAATGTTTTAACCCTTAATTGTCTTTTACGATACCCACAGGCAAGAGAAGGGATTGGTTATTAGTATTCGTACTCCGTAACTAAACGGATAAAATTAATGAAATGTTAATTAAATTAATCAATCTCCTTGTGGTGATGGAGTAAGAATACAAATCACCACGTCCTTTCTTGCTCGTGATTGTGGTGAAAGTCGACTAAGCGATATAATATGCATATTAAATCTATGCAAGAGAAGGGAAACTTGAAATAAAACCCTGTACTAATACGTCTGATCAGCGTGATATAGTAGGTCAATTTTCCTCCCATTGTGGAGGAGGCTCGAGCCCAGCTGTGGGATGTATATGAGTTGTGATGCTGATGACGAAATTAATATGATAATCCAAGTCTTTCAATATCTTTATTGATTATATAGCTAAGAAGCAAATCATAAAAAGTCGGGTGAGTAAATGTTACTACTGTATATTAATCAAAATATAAAAGTTTCATAAGTTTTGGAGCGTAATATAACTTCACATACATTCTGTCACAAAAACGGTGAAGTAAACAAAGCTGGCATTAAAATGGGGACGAATATTTTATGTTCGTATATTGATTTCGATGAAAACACCAAAAGGTCACACTGCTCTTATTTCTGTCTTATACACTTTACAAAAGTTATTGACAATAGTTTGATAGGCCGCTTGCCTGACGTCAACAATCCTTAGACATGTAATTGTTGACCAGACGGCACCAGAGAGAACTGCCCCTTTTTATGCACTATCCTCTCGCCGGTTACAGATGAGGAAGTGTGTCTGGGAGTCGTGCTTGGGCACGTTCTGTTATCATTCAGGGCGGTGGGAGGGTGTTGGAGTGTATAGTGTCGTCTCCTCTACTCTGGTCGTCGGAAAGAGAGAGAGAGATAGAGAAGACTGCCCGGGTCTATGTAATGAATCACAACGTATAGGTTTAAATTATACAATTTCAAAAGAAAATCGGAAGCCATAACTTAGTACCTCCTATATTATTTATTGAATTATAACTATGTTTCCGACGCCTATAATGGCAATATATAACTTACCATAACTTCTCTAACTATTTAAACATTTCTCAGCACATAATAACGCTGGGCTTATGGTGTGTGTGATTGTATTGACGAGGTACCAACTAGATTACAAGTAATGATACTCACGTGGCCCGCGTTTTCTATTAGGTAACCTACGCTTCACTTTCTGAAATTAAGGTATTTCTACCAGGTACAATTTAATTGAATACGTGTTATTATTTCTTATGAAGTTTTGAACCGCCTCACGCCTTCCTGTCATTATATAAATATTAAATTATTTATTTATTAAATTACCAATTACATCTATTATTACAGGTATCCCCAATGCAATAGTGTAAGTCAACATAAACCATTTATAACATTATCTATTAATCTCAACATAATAATTACATAAACAATTAATTTATACATTTTATATCCTATATAAGTTAAAATTGTAATCTAAAATTCTATAATCTATGCTAAAATAGGATATTTTGAAATTATCAACGAGAGTCATTATGTAAAATAATGTAAATAATAAAGATAATCCGTCCTTGTTTGTAAAATGATGGCTTTCACAAAAATTAATAACATAACATTTCGCCCTCCTTTGATCGAAAAATCTTTGACACATGCGATATTGTTAAGGTGAGAAAATGAAAAAATGTTACAATAATAATACTTTGAGATAAAATTTTATATTTTTTATTTAACATTTTTATACTCATTAAAAATAACTCATATCTCGGGTTTCAATGTGATCAAAAGAAAGTTTAGAAAATTTATCTACTAATATTATTAAATTACATTATTGTAGTAGGTACCTACAGATTTTTGGGAGTAATAATTAAAATATTTTGTTTGTTTTATAAAGATAAATATCTTCAATATTCATCATCATCATCATTTCAGCTCATATACCTCCCACTGTTGGGCTCGAGCCACCTCCACAATAGGAGAGAAATTGACCTTACTATACCATGCTGGTCAGACAGGTTGGTATAGGGTTTTATTTCGAGTTTTCCTTCTCTTGCATAGATGTTATATGCACACTATATCCCTTAGTCGTCTTTTACGACATCCATGGGCAAGATAGGGAGTGGTGATTTGTATTCTTACTCCGTCACCACACGGAAATTTTTTTGTATATAATAGTTATTTTCTTAAATAAATTTTAATTTGCAAGTTTAAAGAGACTTTTTTTTTACCCCTATGTATATATATACATATTCACGCCTTTTGTCATTTCCTCATGTGAATCGTAAAAGCGAGTTGTGATGACGAGGAGAATGGCTAACATACTTATGCGAAACTTACAACTCTACCTACTTCGATTTCCAGCTGTAGAAAGCGTGGTGACTATAACAATAAAACTTTTCATGGAGATTTATATAGAGAGCTATAGCTTAATTACCATGACACGCTCCGTCGCTGACGGGTCGGGTGGCGTAGGCATGAGTACCTGCGCCTGATGCTGCCCTAACCGAGTTCGCGGATGGATGGACTGGGAATTAATGCTGACCGGGAACTAATATCGGGAATTGATTGCACAGTTGGCGTAGTGGTTGAGATACCGACCTACCGTGCCAGTTTCGAGGGTTCGAATCTCACGCAGGACAACTTTCAGCGATCCACAAATTGTTGTTCTGAATCTGGATGTAATTTGTGTCCGTTAATTATATGGTTGTAGAGTCCCCTGCAATACAAGGATTATTTCCTTAGTGCAGGGCGTTGTCTTATAAAAAAAATAAAAATACACCATCCACAGAGACGCCGACCGGGTTAGAGCTACGCCCTGGTAATATTGTTTTATTGCCGGGGCGTCGAAGCGGATGATACCCGAAAGAGTAATCCGCTGGGTCGCCACATATTATGTCAAGCAATCGGTACCAGTGAACGGCCCAATTGCGATGGGTAGGGAACACGGTAGGTTATGAGGTCACTCGTCACCCATTTTGGGTGCATCCAAACCATAATCTACCATAAAAAGCCCGATGCTGAAAAAAAAGTAAAAATCATTTCTCTAAGAATCTCCAGGCGATTAAAAGTTCAAGACATGGTAAAGCAAATCTGTATTTAATTTATTAAATTGTCATTAAAGTGCATCGATATTAAAATAAATAATTTAAAAACACTAGGCCCACTAGATATGCATAACCCACTTATAATTAATGTAGTCGAATAGTTTGATTTTTCATTATATTATTTATAATTTTTATGTAATCATCTCTTATCATCTCAGACCATATAAGTTCCAATGTTGGACTCCTCTACAATGGATGAGAAATTAAGACACTTTGCCGCTTTGGTGAGACGCTCTGGCATATGAGTATATCTTATCCCTTAGTCGTCTTTTGTGATACCCACGGGTAAGGCAGGCGTGGTGAACTATATTCCTATTCCATCACTTCACGGAAAGTATCGTCTAATTTTCATATAATAATTATACAGGGTGTATCAGGTTATGGGACAACTGTTCGAGTATGTTGTAGTTTAACGGTTATAGATCGTAATTAGAATGTACATTACACAAAAAACAATATAACATAAAAGTTATGGTGATTTCAAAAAAATGTGTCTAAGAGTCTATGCCTTAAATGTTACGTATTATGTAGGCATGTATGGACAGAATACATGTAGGCATGTAAAGCTTCGACAGCATAATTTCATTCATTCATACCTAGAATTGCGCAAACGCTTCAATGAGCGTAGGTAACAACGGCGAGCCGTCAATGGTCATCGGCCGATCAGCTGTTTTAAAGCGAAGTTTGTCTTGCTTATGCGAACATAATCATTGATTTATTCAATTTCTAATGAACATTTAACAAAGTATGAATATGTTTCGTATTAAGTATCATTGACTTTATACATTTCAATCGGAATTACACGAAAAAGCGATGACAAAATTGAAAACTTTACATGACTCTAATTCCTTAACGAATCGATATTTTTCGTTCAAATTTTTTTCATGGGTTCCTACCACCATTGCCTAGCTCCCTTTTGACCAGTTGCCCCATAACCTGATACATCCTGTATATTAACTACAGTATCTTAGATTAACATTTTCACGTATTCGGTATAAATTTTGTAATAATAAATTCAAGAAGATTGCCTTGATTCAGTCATCAACGCCAAGTTAAAATTAATAAAGTTAGGCAACACTATATTTTGGTAATCGTTTCTCTTATATAGTGGTATAGTAAATAGAGACCGTATACGTCATGATGTATTTCAGAGAATATAATTGATTAGGAAACTTTCCACAAAAGTCTGTTATGCTAATGTATTAGAACAAGCATTTAAATGAAAAAGCAAACACCAAGTATCCAAGATGGTCGATTAAAAAGATCGTACCTTGCAATTAAATTAAAAATTAAGCTTCTAATTTAAAGCAACTTAAAAAACCTAAGAAATAATTCTGATTAAATTTAGATACCATAATAAATTTATATTCTCGCTATTTTTTTATTAATTTATATATATATATATCTATATGTCTATCTAAAAGCGGAGGAAATTAATGAAATGAAAATAACACGAAAATTATTAGACAAAAATTTAATTATGACAGGAAATTACCCAAGACTAATTATCGTTTCGAGGACGACAATAACTTCATGTTAATTATACCAAAGAACACATCTGCTTGGGTCTGCTTTAGTTTCATTTAAAATTAATTAATGATAGCACAATAATAACATCTGTTACTTAAATAATATACTTAAAAGAAAATCCCCGGCTGAAATTGTAAAGTAACAATTTCTTACTTAGAATAATGAGCTATAGCGATATTATATTTAATAAAATTACTTTTCTATGCATCTTAATATGTATGAATTTTAATATTATTTGAAATTAGTGGTTATTTATACAACTATACATATACAGAGTATTACACATACTTTTATTAGCGCAACCGTCTTTTACGATATTTAAAGAACCGGGTTGACTGAGATACATCCGAGTTATGAACTCTCAGAATTATCTCATAGTCCGAGCAAAGCTGTTAAAGCTATCTACGGCTAAGAGATAATCGCATACACATACAAACTGACTGATTTATCAAAGGCGAAACTACTGAAACTGGAAATGTGGTATATTCACAGTAAGTTCTTTTTGTGATGTTGTGACTTAATAAGAAAGGATTCTACAAAACTTAACACCAAAGGGTCAAAATTTGTAAGGAAACGTGAAATCTTTAAAATAAGTACAATTATTTATAGGTAAAAAAAAAAATTATTATTTATTTAAACTTTAGCACACAAAAATAAGGTACATGGCGGACTTAATGCCTTAGGCATTTTCTTCCAGTCAATCTCGGGTGGAGCAGAAATCATTTAGGCAGGTGCAATAAATTGTAAGGGGTAGTTTGAAAAATTTGGTTATCCAAGTATAGCAAATATATTCTTATACACAATAAATGCATTATGTGTATTAGAAGTTGTATATTTTCATAGCGTAAGAGGGACGTCATGTATGATTTCTACGCGGAAACGGCAGGCTAAATCTTATTCATTCATGATTCATTTTAATGTTTTTTTTTTAAAGTACGGACAACACCATATGCTAAGAAAACAGAATCAATCGGAATACAAATTCTTGTATTCCGAGGAAACAGATACAAATTGCATGCATCTGGACTGCAGAATTTGTGGATCCTACAAAGTATTGTACTAAGAATCGAACCCATGATGTTGGCACTGTAGATCTGTATCTTAATCACAACGCCATTTGTGCTAAATAAACATATATAGATCAAGACGTTTTGTAATTAATAATTTAGCAAACTTTCATCAAAAATATTCATAAAAGTTGAGTCTGTCAATATCCACACAAGCTTAGTCCTTACACATATACCCCTTTTTTTTTTGGGGTGGGTTACGGTTGGCGCGCTCCTCGCTCCACTCCGTCCGGGAGACAGAGGGGCGTTAGCACGCACACCCGTAGCCCACCCGTGACACGTCGCCTTCGTCGTTGGGCCGACCACCGGAGCAGGGTGACTTGTCGTTAGTTGTCGGTCCTTCCTTTCAAGGCGTCGGTCTTTTCTCGCGCGGTCGGCCTCTAGGCGGATGACGGACTAATTCCCCGGTCTAGTCACCCGCGACCTCGGCTAGGGCGGCATCAGGCGCAGGTAATCGCACCTACGCCGTCCCAGTTGCCGGCGGCGGTTCGCGTCATTGAGGAGACGCTTCTCCGCCACCTCCTTCCACGAGACTACTGCCTCGCAGAAGGTTGCAACTGCATCCCAGTTCCTGACGCTGTCGAGCATCGCCCTGGCTATGGTCGACAGCGCCAGGTCGGCACCGATGATTGCAACGAGTTCACGACGCTGCTCTGCCCAAGCGGCACAAACCTCGTGCGTATGCTGCGCCGTGTCCTCGTCGCAATCGAAGTGGTGACAGGACGATGTACTCTCCCTCCTAACGACCGTGTGCAGTTTAAGCTACATGCCCCGTCAAAACCTGCACCAGTCGCAAGGAGAGCACCCCTATACTAACAGTGAATAAATGTCAAATTTGCAGGCCACACTGGGTAAGAATGCCAAGCTTCGAGAAAATTGGAATACAAAATCTCACCTGTTTATTATTCTGATGTAGTTGCTCTAGTATATGGTTAAGTTGGCTGTCGCGCTCCTCTGATATGTGTGATGATATTTAAACGCGGCCAATAATAACTGCCGGCCTGCAATTATTTTAAAATCGACTAATAATGTAACGCGAGCCACGGGCAAGGCGAAACATTTCATTTATTTTTTTTAAATCACAAGAATTAAAAAAATTATACACGCTTATTCAGATCATTCGAGTTTTTATATTTATCAGGTTAAATATTTTTAATAGGTATAAGAGTTTTCTATATTGAGTCGTGCGTGTGGTGATAGAGTAAGAATACAATTCAATATTTTTATAATATTCTATGTAATAAGTAAATAGTCTATGACTTACAACATATTATTTTACGCCATTTTTTTGATCACATATTTCGATTAATACGCCACCGACAACTGTACACAAATAATATTTAATATATTTGAACAGCTTCGGATTACATGAGTACAGAAGCGAAAATGACGGCTGTGACACCTTTGTAGGTAAGCCACATTATGCCCATGTCAATCCTTATCGAGTTGGTGTATTTGAAGTGAGTTAAAAGGAGTTCAACACAGTAGACGGGAAATGATTTACTTTTGTACCGTTTCTTTAATCGATGTAAGTTTTTAAAAAAATTCAGGAATAGAATAAATAAAACTAAGTTCATAGCATGCAAGTTAGAATGAAGATCATAATAATGTTATAAATATATTTTAGTATTTTCCAAGTTTTTAAATTTTCTCTAACAATAAGCCGCCATGTTTAATTGGATTTGAAATTCTGTAGGTACTATTTTGATTTATGGTTACCTATAACAGATGTGACACAGCAACAAACATATTCATATACTCATAAATTTTTCGTTTATAATACATATTAGTAGGAAGTATGATCAATGCTTAGAATAATAACGTATAGAAGGTAAGTTCGCGCACAAAAAGTGAAGCATTTCAATTGGAGCCTAATCGAGCTTACGCCGGAACCGTTCCGTAATGTACAAAGTCACTATACTGCATGTACGTACGCAACTCTTAAAAAATAAATAGGTAATTATGACGGTAAGTGCATTCAAATGGTGTCATAACACATTTGAAAAACTTAAAAAGGTTTTTAACATTACTTTTTAAAGTATTTCGATGATTTATGTTAATAAAAACAAAATTTGATTTCATAATTTGTATAGCGGTGTGCGTGTGTACGTGTGTAATCGTCTGCGCGCATGTAGTATTTTTAGATTCATGTTTCAAACGTTCGAAGTATGGACACTATCCTTCTATACGTTATTATTCTAAGGATTAATGTCATATTTTATTCTCCTTCAGCTCACATACGTCTACTACTGTGTAAAGTCTTTTCCTATAGTGTCAGTTACTTAAATGACTTATTTAAAGAGTTCTTTCTCTTGGAGATTTCAGTGCTTCATTATTTTTAAAGATACTCGCAGGAAAGCAAAACATAATGAATTGTATCTTTTCTTCGTTAGACATAATAATTCTGAACAAAAAAAAACAACTTCAACCGTTTACTCATGGACGCTATTGACAAAACTGAACCAAATTGAAATGGGACCACACGAGAACTAGCTTTCAAATAAAAAAGAATCATCAAAATCGGTTCACCCAGTCCAAAATACTGAGGTAACAAGTATAAAAAAAAGCAATACAAGTCGAATTGAGATCTTCCTTCTTTTTTGAAGTCGGTTAAGAACAATGCCTTATCAAGAAAACAAAACGTAGCTGCATTAGAAATGACGGCACATTCTCATATCCTCTAATGTACGTAGGACCGTTTTGACGAATTTTCACGTCAACTGTGAACTGGACATTTTCCCACTGGGCCGGTTTCATGTAAAAATAATGCCATGAATTATCCAACATAGCTGTAAGGTTTAATAACGCTACCATTATTTGTAGCACATTTTTGCCAACGTGTCCCATGAGATTTTAGTTCATTTTACTTTGGTTACGCCGCGTTATATTTTATAACTTTCTCGATAACCAGCCTAACTACCTCAAAAAATAATTTTAAACTTAAGTACTCCATAGTTTTGCGGATTACAGCGTTCAAATACTTTACTGAGCCTTTTAATATAGATTATGTAATAGAAACGAAAGAATAATAAAAGTATGCTAAGGGGCGTATTTATTCCCGACGATAGTCCTTTCACATAAACTTATAATCCACTATGAAACAACTCTGTATCGATAGCCGAGCCTCCTGTTTATTCTTCCTACAATAGGGGATAGGGAGTCCACCATTAACGCGCACGTCTTCTGCCTGACATTTTGATTACGAGAGGTACATGAAATGGTAATCGGGCAGGTGGGTCAACAATAACAAGGTTGCTGGTGGACCGTTCAATTAGTGTAAAGGGGTAATTCGGAACGTTAAAAGGTCCGACACCGCATTCCGTTACCCTGGTCTGTTTCAGCAGTGTTACTAAATCATTCTGATCAGCTTATGGAAGTCTCGTTGCTGGGTTCGATTCTCCTCTACAATGGCAAGTAAATTTAACTACTATATTATGTTATTTTGACGGGTTGATACAAGGTTTTATTTCCAGATTACCTTCTCTTACATAGATATTATATGCGCGTTATATCCCTTAGTCGTCTTTTACGACACCCACGGGCACGATCCCCTGTCTTAGTGAATAGTATTTTTGCTCCGTCACCACACGAAAAAGTGTATAAATATGTACACATATTCATGTTTAAAAAATATTTTTGTTTCATATTATTAAATTAAATAATTGACTTATAGTATAATTAATCTTGTTAGCTTTGTAGTAGCACGATTGTATAGTATTTTAAGCCTCGACATTATATACGTACGTTGACTTTTATGATTCCACTGGGACTGGCAAGTCATTCCGCTTACATATATTGTTTCGCTAGGTACTTGTTTGAAAGGATCTAGTTTCATCACTTTAAATGCTTTTTTTTGGCAAATATTGATATAAAATTCAGATTTTTCTTTGAACAGTAAAATTTATGTGAAATTTTTGTTGACAAAGATTACCAACTAAAACAGTAAAATTAAAAATAGTATTTTCATCCGTTAAACTAGTTCAATTCAATTTTTTACGGATTGTCATGTGACTGAAGGATGCCTACATATTGATGGTCAGTCATGCATAAGATGAAATCGTTCTATCGAGCTTGAATGGCGTCTGGATTGCTGTTGCGTATCTAAAGCATTTCACCAAAGCTATCCGCCCATCCGTTAGAGGCTTTTATTTACTTTCATGCTGAGATCTATTTGGATATATACAAAAATGAAACGTATAACTTCTTTTGTTATAGCTTATATAAATTTCAGTCTGGCTACAATCGTTCTTTACAGTAATATGTTAATTATCTTATTGTAATTCACTGGATCAGAAAGTAAAAATAAGGAAAGTTACATTACTAGCAGTGTTATTATTTATTTTAGTCTTTTAATAATCTTAAATATAACGGCTTCTGAACTTTAAGTATTACATTTTAAATAAAACTACTTTAACTACTCTCAGTGTAGTGACGGACTAAGAATACAATTCACCACCCCTTTATTTCGACCGTGGGTGTTGTAAAAGACGACTAAAGAATATAATATGTATATTTTTGGGACCAAACCCACCGCACACTCCTATCATTGTAACACCTTTAAGCCAGGATCCACAATGGCTTCCATATATCACACCGAGGTTTGACCATCACGCAGTCCCGGGAAATGATTTTAATTATCATGGGACCCGCAAAAAATTTAATTAGAAAAGTCAAACAGGAGGAGTTGGCAAATATTCTCCCTCCTACATAATGCGGGAGATATGAAGCAAAATTGACTAGATAGTGCATAAGTAAGAGGATGTGAAGCTACGATAAGCGCAGCCGCACAGCAGCATGGATATGGAAGAGCTTGACGGCACTATATGTGAGCCTTAAGATTGATTGCTATAGTAATTATGGCAAAAACGCTTGAACGCACGGAAATTTTCTCGAGTTGCTACAAGGTCCGTATAGTATATTACTCCATAGGTTACTTGCAAACTGTTTAACATATGGTAGTGCTCGGTACGCTAGGGATCGCACTCTCAGAGAATGCGATGTGCTGATCGTTCGTACTGGTGGTCAAATGTGGAACATTAACATAATGGTGAGGATACGAGATTAAAAGAGAATAATTTACTTTTGAAATTACTATGGCCAGTTAGGAATTGGGCCACACAATGGTCAACTTCAAGCCACACTTTCTTCATGCGCTTGCGTATACATTGGAAAAATAAATAGAACGACCTTTTAGTGATGAATCCCATCTCTTCTGCCATTCGGTTAGAGAGTCTTTGTAAACAATTTGCAGGTGATTGCAGGGCTAACAATATAGCGATGATTTTATTACGGTCGCGCGGTAGAAGGAAAGCTGTGCTTACAGTTTCCCTGTTGGTGTAATACATTTATGGCTGTCTCTGAACTTCTAAGTCAACCGGAAGTACACCTGCGAGTACTGCAAGGCTTTGGTATATAATATTTATGATTACTAAGAGATATAATACGCACATAACATAAACTCGAAATAAAACCTAATATCAACCTGTCCGGCATGGTGGAGGTAAGGTCTATTTCCCTCCAATTATGGAAGAGGCCCGAGTCCAACAATTCAACTCATTTATTTACGTATTTGATAAGTGAAAATATTGAATCTTACATTTCTTAATGACCGTAAAAATACCATTATTATGAATTTATTGATCACATAATATTAATATAACTTAAGTAAGATGAAGATTATTATTTTAATACTTATCCAATCAACTAACAAACTATTTAATTAAGGTTAAGAACTTTTGCCCTTAGCCTTAATTAAATAGTATTTAATAGTTGGAAGATTTGGGAATCTTTTGCTCGTTTGTATTTAATTCGTACTTGAGATTTTGTTTGTTGTTTATTTGTAAGCTAAGATTATGAGAATCGACAGATGTGTAAGATTCAATTAGGATTGTTGGAGTCATCGTTTTCTATACCATATCTCAAGTACGTAACCTCTCAGGTTACGTACATTTGTTGGTGTAACCATGTTTTTCTTTTTTAAGACTTTGTCAACCGTTTTCCTAACGTTCATTCACCGCCCGTCTGTAATATTCTTCACACAGTCTATGCATCTCCTTTTCATATTTATTTCATTTCTTCTTTTGTCCCTTTCGCATTCATATTTAGTTCTCTGTTAGCGCTTTTGTCTCGCTTATATCCTTACCATAAAATATGCTCTTCTCTTAATCGTTTAATCTTTTTTTAGATATTCTCTTCGATCTTTTTATTCTATCTATTTATTAGACTTCACAATCTTTTTTTTTAATTTATCGCTTGTTGCCCTTCATAATGTTATAAAAAGTCGTAATATGAGACAATAGTGGGGTTCCATATATTTTTGGGAAAGACAAAACTAGTCTTTTCATGGTAAATGCATTGAGGTATATTCAAAATGGGCTTTAAGTTATACTAATACATATTAACAATTATTGACCGCAACATAGATTAATGTAGAAATTTTTCAAATCGAAATACTTTTTGTTATAATCAAAAGTTTTTAAACCTTTACCTTACCGACTCTCGATTGCGAGAATCGCATAACAGTTGAGTGGCGTTAGCGCGAATATTTGCGTCAAAGTATTCGTAACGTTATCGAGACCAATTTGGACGGATTTGAAGATGTGCCCCTAACGTCCGATAGAGGCGCTGCTCCGAATCCTATACAAATTGGTTTTGATAACGTTATGAATACTTCGACATAAATGTTCATGCTAAGGCCACAGTACAATTCAATTTACGTTTCTGTTAATTCGACATGGATATTATAATATAACAGTAACAATTCTCTATAGGCAGGTTTGGAAGGGGAATAATTTCATGGAAGTCGTCATCCACATGGTCACGTGACGTGTTAACGTTAACACTATTTGATTTTGTAGCTATGCCAATTTCAATATAACTGTGTCGATAGTAGCTAAAAACAAATAAATGTTTAAAAATTTTAATTTAAGGGCAAAAAAATAAAAAAGAAGGATGACTGATAATGATGTAAAGATAATAATTATCTATTCTACGGAAACAAAGTAGTAACAAATATTTTTGAATTTTAATTAAATTTGTTCATATATGCTTTATAGTATCGTAGCCGTACATATCATCATCGTCATCATCGCAAACCACATACGTCCCCCACTGTTGGGCTTGGGTCTCCTGCACAATGGGCGGGAATTTGACCTACTATACCATGCTGGTCAGACATGTTGACATAATATTTCATTTCGAGTTTTCCTTCTCTTGCACAGATCTTATGTGCATATTACATCTCTTAGTCGTTTTTTACGACATCCACGGGCAAGATAGGGAGTGGTGAATTGTATTCTTACTCCGTCACCACACGGAAAACCGTACATTATTAGTCGTTAATTTGGACTAATGAAAAATTTACAAAATTGTAATAATACAAATGTATAATGGGTAAATATCCATAGGAGTTTCTATTCCAATTTGAAAATGTTTTCAGTAAAGTTTTCTCGCCAATTTTTATGAAAGGCACATATATGTATATGAACATAAGATGATTGACGACAAAGTCATTTTAATGTAGAAATAATAACTAATGAATAACTGCGGTCTCTATTTAAACATTCACTCTGGTAGATGTATATAACGTTTGGGTATCGATCTACACTAATATTATAAAGAGGAAAAATTTGTATTTTTGTGTGTATGTTTGCAATGAATAAACTCAAAAATTACTATGCCGATTTCAAAAATTCTTTCACTATCGAAAAGTTACAATATCCCTGAGTAACATAGGCATATATTTTATCCCGATATTCCTACAGGAACGGAAACTACGCAGGTAAGGCGATTGTAACCGGGTTGCTAGTTTCACATAAAAGCAAATATCGTTGAAATTATATTATAATTTAATTTAAAATACACCTTACGTCGTTACTTCGTATAACCATCCTTCGTCATCTTTTTTCCACATGTATTTACGAAATACAGCAAGATAGTGATAATTTATGGACATAATCATAAATAGTCACTAAACAACAAAACTGAGACTAATTTTTGAATTTATAACAACAATTTCCATAGTGCTCCAGTCCGACTAAAGATAATAATACCTAGGATATTATTCCTTTATTCATCATGATCATCATTTATCATTTCAGCTCATCTTTGTCCCACTACTGAGCTCGAGCGTCCTCCATAATAGGAGGGAAATAGCCTTATTATATCATGCTGGTCAGACAGGTATAGGGTTTTATTTCGAGTTTTCTTCTCTTGAACAGATGTTATATGCATATTATATCCCTTAGCCATCTTTTATGACATTCACGGGCAAGATAGGAATGGTGAATTCTATTGTTACTTCATCATCACACGGTAATTATCCTTTTTTACCTTTTAATATTTACAATATTAGTCACTTCATAGTTTGTTTTTTGTACAAATGGCCCTAATTGATGATGAATAATGAGTAGATTTACATATCACATCTCATATACGTCCCATTACTGGGTTCGTGCCTCCTCCACAAAGGGAGGGAAACTGACTTATTATATCACGCTGGTCAACTTGGACAAGACAACTTGGTATAGGGTTTTATTTCGAGTTTTCTCTCTAGTATGGATGTTATTCCAAAAAAGAAAGTATAGATGTTATTTGAAATAATCCCATAGTCGTCTTTTACGACACCCAAGGGCAAGATAAGGGATAGTGAATTGTATTCTTACTCCATCATCACACAGAAAACAGATCACAATACACTAATATTATAGAGATCAAAAGCTTGAGAGAGTGTATGTTTGTTTGTTTCCTTTTCATACTCTAACAGCTCAACTAATTTCAATAAAATTTGGTATGGAGCCGACCTTCTGTATTAAGGCATAGATTTTGATCTCGATAATATGTTCTCTTGGCATACTATTTAAATTTTGGGAAAGTTATTTTTTACACGAGCGAAGACGCAGGTAGGAGCTAGTACTGTGTATAAATACTGCCTTGAACACGATCTATGAAATCAATTCAACTTCTAGGTAAAACTACTGCACCTAAAACATGAAATTATGAAAGCTTTAAGTTTACTTTAAAAAAAATAGAGACGTTTCAATTCAACGTTCCTATTACCTGCATCAGATTTGTGGCAGTCCATGTAGGAAGAATTGTAAGAGCTCAATAATATAAATTGCCAGCTATCAATAGTATACAAGCTAATATACATTGAATATTTATTCAACATTCTTATTGCGTAAACCAAATTTCTAGAAATCCATATAGACAGACCCGCGAGTAAGAGCTCTTAATAATATTTGCTTTGTAAGAAATTCGTACAGTAATTTTAAATACGTCTCTTGTACAAAAGAATGCCCGCAATTCAAGTCAGTTAAAGAACGTTATAATAAAGGATAATAAATTAAGAACGTCTACATGCACGTTAAATTCTAGAACCGCTACATACTAAATTTTATGTAATAAAATGGTATGTTGGAATTCTTTTAAAAAGTATTTTATTCTTCACCAGATCTATATTCTGGTTTTAAATTTAATATTTAAATTTCCATTGCCACGATTCGATAAAGTATAGCTTTTTTATTGCTGTTGCTGGCAAATGAACAAACAACACATCTGATAGTAAGTGACGTTGCAGCTCATGTATCTTTGCTAGGTTTCTTCACGGTAAGCAGCGCAAGAAACTGAAGGGAGTATGAATGTGTACAATGAGGTTCGGTGATGCTAATGGCATCATCAAACACCCCAAGAAAGTTTAATTTCCGGTTCCCTCGCTCACCGAACGAACAAGTAGTAGTAACAAATTGCTACTAATTAAAGGTCGATTTTCTGTGAGAGTGTGGTCCTACCTCAAACGGATCGACCTGCAGCTGTAGACAGAAGACTGTCGATAGTGTGGTACTACTACTACAAAGTTTGGCCCTACCCTGGACGGGTCGGACAGCTTGAAGTACTTTGTTTCATCATGGTCTTTTGTATTACCGCTAGTGACAGACAAACGAATAAATGGCTGTTACTCAGATGTTGATTAGCTGCGTAAGTGCGTGGCACTATCCCGTATGAGTCCATATGCTGTAGAAAGAAAACTATCATTTAACAAGTCGTTGTAATTATCAAGGTTTTGGATGCAAAGCAACTATAATATTACACAGCTGCTCTGCCGCTGTATTTGCTTCGGTTTTAGGTTTAACCTGTACAAATCATCTGTTTGAACAATCCTTTAATAAAATGTCTCTTTTGTGTACATACATATGGATAGAGACATAAACACATTTGCACAGTTCCTAACGCCGTTTACTTGACCATCGTTATTTTGTTTGCTACGTTAATCGCAGTTATATACCTTTCTACTTACTTGCTAACTAGTGAATTTTCTTCCCATCTCCCACATAGAATAGGAGCGATATAGAATCAATATTTGCCAACTCCTCCTCTTTAACTTTCCAATTCAATTCCTTGCGAGTTCCCAGGCAATTACAAACATTTCCTAGGACTAACTGAAGTTCAAAACTCGATAAAATTTATAGAAACTATTGTGCATCTTGGCTTACAGAAGCTACAAAACTGTGTGGTGGGATTAGTCCCAAAAAGTATATCATCGTTATCTACAGTGGCGGCTGTACCTTAAGTGCGCTCGTGCACTGAACCACCAATTCAAAAGATTTAATAATTACAATGTTAATTCATCATTATATTTTAAATTACTATAGTAATATTTATTCTTTAAACATACAAAAACATATAACAAATATAATTTCAAATTATGACGAAACAATTTAAACGCTTTACTAAACTATTAAAACTTATTTTCCCTGTTAAAAAAAAATCTCGTGCGCTGAGGCGAGCGCACGGGGACTGCTAATACAACTTGTATTAGTTATGAGTTAAAATGCCTGGCGCGTGAGACAGAAGATAGTTCATAGAAATATACCGAAAAATGAGTCTCTGCTCGAGCGCTGCATGTGCGAACCGAACATTACCGAGAGCACTCGACTTTCGACGAAATTTGCCTGGCGGCGGCGACGCCCGACGTAAGTAGATATAGTTTCGATGTATTCTGTGCCGCGTAAAATATTGTGTGTAAAGTAATTGTTTTTTTATTTTGGTTTAGGTTCTATTCTATACTTCATGTACCGTGTGTGGTGTGAGTGTAAATGAGCCTAGTATGATAAAACTTTTCAAAATAAAGTTGATATAAGATTGGCGGGACCGCCAAGGCCCTTGTTAAATTTAATAAAAGAGTTCAAATCAAAATATTTTTTGATTTGAACTCTTTTATAAATATTTTTGAAGTGTGAAAAGCAAATAAAAAGAACATGTTTCTTCACATGTATACCTACAAAATGTAATGAGTTCGAAAATAATAACAAATGTCATTTTTTTTTTATAAATTGTTGTTCCATTGCAATTTCTGATCTTAATACTTAGTGAGCAAGTAAAGTGCACCACCACTTTGTTGACCCACCAGCCGCCACTGGTTATCTATAAGCATTAAACTAACAAAAAATGGCAGTGGTTATTAGATTACAACCAAAATAAGACCTAGAAATTGGGGAATTTTTATCCTAGACGTGTAATAATTTAATGAACGTTATCTAAGACAGACTTAAAAATCTAGATAATAATAACTCATCAGGTCATTATATTTTTGGTTGCTCCTGAAATTCACATTGTGAAATTAATATTTCAAGTCCGTAAGCTGTATACCGCCAAAATGATCCCATTATCTCATCCGGCAATTTAAAGAGGGTTTAGAGCTTTAAAAACTTCCAGTAACATTGTACACACATAATTAGGTTAGGTTTGTAAACAAAGAAGATTATATTCAAAGTAAAACACATATATTTATTACATAGGCGGTAATATAACTTATAAAATTATATGCATGCGTTGACTTTTACAATCCCGTCGGGGCCGGAAAATCATTTTGCTTATCCTGTTCTACGAACCACTTCGTTTAGTAGGCTTTTGTTCCTCTAGATATTTTTACAGAACACTGAATTTTGATAAAGGTTTATCCGACCTTTCTGATTTTTTAGTATCGTAATAGATTCTTTAAAATAATGCTCTAGAATTTACAGTCTTATATATAAATTTCGCAATATATTTAAGTATAATGAAGGATTTTGAGTTTATATGAAATTAGAACGCACTCAGTTAACAATATACTAAATTTATATTAGAATAGAATAAAATTTAGTCTCGAATTTTTTTTTTTCGTTCTTCACTATAAGCTTAAAAGAATGCAGCCGAAGATGTAGTATAAATAGCAATAATTTCATCATTATCATCATTCAACCTATCGCCATCCACTGCTGGACTTAGACCTCCCTCACGTTTCGCCGCAACGTGCGGTCCCGTTCCGCCTTTCTTGGTCCTGCACCCAACGCCACCCAGCAACTTTAACCAGGTCGTTGGTCCACCTAGTGGCTGAGCGTCGTATACTGCGTCGTCCGATACGTGGTAGCCAATGGGCAACCTTTTGTCGCCTGCGGTTGTCGGTTCATCGAGTGGCGTGTCCTGCCCATTGCCACTTCAATAATCTAAATGAAGATATTTATGTGATTTTTACTGGTTATTATTTTATTCATTTGGTAACAGCTGGTTAATTCACCGGATTGAAACTAGTTTCCTATAATTGCTTCAAATTATGTGATTAAACTAATGTTTTCTTAGTATTTTACCACTTATGCAAATTGAAGATTCTCTATTTATCCATTCAGAGATGGATGGACATAAATGACATTATGAACATTAAGTCGGCATGTAGGTACAAATATAAGGTTATTAGTACGTAGGTTGCGTAGTTGGAAGTAACTTCTCCTGCCTCAGTATCGCGGATTCATTTCAATTGTTTATTTTTTGTGTCATCTATAAATAAATGAGAAGAATTTTTATGTAATTTTTATCTGACGTGATGTGTTTTGTCCGCTAATTATCTATAAAAACACTGAAATACAAAAAAATATATATTAACTCGGCTCACCCGCAACCCTTGCTAGGTTACTATCACCTTGAACCTCACATAGGTTCAATTCCTCCCAATTTTGGCAATATATAGTGTGGGAATTCTCCTTTTTGACCCGATTTTATGAGACAACTACCTCACAGAAGTCGGCAGCTGAGTCCGACATCCTGAAGCAGTTGACTATTGCGCTAACAATGGTCAGAAGCGTAAGATCGGAAGCGATGATTGTAAACGAATTTATGATGCTGCTCTACTCAGGCCATACAGAACTTCAGTGTATGTTGCACAGAATTCTCGTTGCCAATCTTATGATAAGACCATAGAGTAGTAAAGCAGCTATGCCCTGGCAAGACTTACTGCAGTCAGAGAGAGAGAGAGAGGGGTCCCTGTAACACCACTCCATCCTCTTCACTAGCACGGGACCAAGAATGTCATCATCCAAACATCGAACCTCCATTCCAATTCCAATTTAGTGCCACCCCCTGCCTAGATATATCCTTTAGAGTAAGTTTAAAAGTCTACAAATGTTCATTTACTTCGATCAATAAAACATAAATAAGTCCATTAAGCGAATGAAAGTTCCAAATACATGATATATTATCATACTGGACTGTTGATAATATTCGAAACCATTAGTTATCTTTCGACATACTCGTATTATGAATTTCGTGAGCTAATAAATAAAACATAAATTTATATTTTGTTGTACGGGGGCTCCCTATTTATGTTTAAGTTATTTTTGTCATTAGTTTTATATAATTCGTAGAGAGTATCGTTATAAATGATAACTCCGGTTTAAACAAATCAATGCCCAATAGTAATTAATTACACGAGCAATATAAATAGAGTTCGGTTTTTGTAACGTAGAGACTAATTTATTATTGACTAGCTTTTGTCTGCGACTTCGTCCGCGTAGAAATCATGTGTGGCAGAGGCAATCACAGATAATTGTGTAGTGTGTTAAGGATTATGCAGGCACACCGTTTTGCTGGACGATGTGAATAAGCTAGTGTAGATAATCCCTTTACGTTAAGCAGTAACCACTAAAAATTGCACTCGCGGGGTATAGTCCCGTTCACCCAAGTCTTGAACACGTTGAAAATGATATGTGTGTTGCACGTCACGTTTTGAAATGTTCCACACAGTTTTGTGATGTAGGTACGTTAAATCTTCGAGCGGCTTTTCTTATGCTAGATTGAGGTTCCTCTTGAAAAAACTTTAAGATATCTCTGTGACGTAGTCTACAAGGTCACTGCGTTCAAAGCAACTCTATTGTATAGTGGTGTGCGTGTGTTCGTGTATAATCGCTTGCACGCATGTAGTATTTTTGGCTTCACGTTTTTGATCGCTTAAGTACTGACGCTTTCCTTCTATACGTTATTATTCTAAGTATAACCTATAAATACTATTCATTATTTATCTATACCTACTTGGTAAACTTGCCGTATAGGAAGGGAGTAAAAATACAGAGCTGAGATGAGTAGATGTCAAAGTATTTTAGAACTTATATAAATCTTTAAACAAGCAATTCTTGTATATTTCTATATTTTCAGAATTTCAGAAACGGCACCAATGATTTTCATTAAATTTAGTATACCAGAGGTTTCGGGGCCAAAAAGTCGATCTAGTTAGGTTTTATTTATAGAAAATGTGGTCTTGTCGGTGTTATTAGCTAATCAATAAAATTACATAGAATGTTATTAGGAATGTAAATTTAGCCGGCGCCGTCAAGAGTGACAATAGCTTAGTTGGAAAGTTGTCCAGTCGCATTCAAACAACGTGAGATCGAATCTCAATGTTATTATTATTCTGTTTTTTAATTTTTGATATCTTTTAATTATTTCATCGTTTTTATTTTTTATTAATATGTTCGTCAAAAATTTAATTACAAAATCATAATTAATCATAAAGACGAATTATGAATGATGATAGATGAATTTTTATATTTTTTATATTTTATTTACTCAAAAAGCATTTACAATTAGCTATTGTATTTTTTTTCAACGTTGCTACAATATTTAACAGTGATGGTATACTTAAATGGTTGCAACAAAATGTCTTTACGACGTATCTAACTTTAACATAAACCGTCACATTGTGTAAAATAAAAATGTTTGTATTATTCGATGTAGTAAAATTTTGGCACGATGCGCGCCATATCTAACCATCAAAATTTTTACTACGTTGTAATCCTAACTGCAGAGTAAACGAATTCCACTTATTTTTTATAACAGACTCATTTCATAATAGCTATAATATTGTTTAAATCTACAGTTAAATGTATTATGGGCTCTATATGTTACAGTTTAACGACCATATAGCCTATTTACGGCAAGATGTCCTGAGATTGGGGTATAAAATTATCTACTAATAATATTTTTTATCGATTATTTTAGTATAGAGTCATGTTTATACACAGTGGAGGCTTAATTAACTTTATTTCATACTGATTAATTTAATGAACTATGTAAATCTATACTAATATTATAAAGAGGAAAGATTTGTTTCTTTGTTTGTATTGAATAGGCTCCGAAACTACTGGACCGATTTACAAAATTCTTTCACCAATGGAAAGCTAGTAACATAGGCTATATTTTATCCTGGTATTCCCACGGGTTTGGAAACTAAGCGGGTAAGGCGACTAAAACCGAAGTGAAGTGGGGACGCGTTGCTAGTATTTAATAAATATGAAGATATTTCTCTTATCTATACTTGTGAAAATAGCAAAAAGACTAAAGCATTGATTTAATTAATAAAATAATATATGAAGGATTAAAATTGTAGACTGCTGTGCTAAATTACTCGACATTTAGTATGAAAATAGTATAGATTTACTACATATTTTACTATAGATTATTTTAATTATAATATTTCCGATATTAAAATATAAATATATATAAAAGTATATTTTAAATCTTATCCACAAATGTAGTAGATTCCAAAGCTAATCTCTTTTAATAAACAATGAATCTTAATAAATTTCCATGTGGTGGCGGAATAAGAATACAATTCCCCTTTCTTTGCCCTTGGGCGACGTAAAAGACAACTAAGGGATATAATATGCTTATAACATCTATGCAAGAGAAGGAAAAATCTAAATAAAACTTTATATCAACACATCTGACTGGCTTAGTACGTCAATTTCACTCCCATTGTCGACGAGGCTCGGGCCCAACAGTGGAACATCTATGAGCTGTGGCGATAATGATGATAAAACAATTAATTTATTGCATTGGTCAGATGGCATCAGATGGACTTCGCCCAGGTCAATGTAAATCTTAGTCGTCTTACGCTTTCGTCTTATGACACCCATGAATGTAAGAAAGAAAGAAAAGAAAGAAAATCTATTTATTGTGATGAACAAATTTACAGTTGATTTAAATACAATAATTAATATAACAGTTGAATTTATTGCTCATCACAAAACGTCTCCATCTCAGTATATTGCAGGTTAAAAGGACCTGCACTAATCTTCCGTGGAGGCGCTTTAATAACGTCGCGCATCCCAACTGTGCGAGTCAACATTATTAACGTTTTTACAACACATAAAAACAGAAAATAAACACACCAAGAAAAAAGAAAATGTTACAATAATAATAATTAAAAACGGAACGACTCCATCCGGACGCGATCCTCCGCCGGCAACTGGGACAGCGCAGCCGCGAGTACCTGCGCTGATGCCGCCATAGCAGAGGCTGCGGATGACCAGACTGGGGATTTAGTCCGGATATCCGCGTTGAGGTTAGCCTCGCGACGGCGATTTGCGTCCCAGTAGGGGACGTCGATGGGAGGGGTTACTCCTTCGGGGTATTCCGTCGGGTCGACCACTGAAGTCAAGGAACTCTGCACCGGTGGTCGACCCAACGACGACGGCGACGTGCTATACGGGTGGGTTACGGGTGTGCGTGCTTACGCCCCTCTGTCGCCCTGGATGGAGCCGGGCGAGGAGTGCGCCGACCGTAACCCACCCCAAAAAAAAAATATATGTATATTTCTTGTGTACATATCAGTATGTCACTGAACTCCTCCTAAACGGCTAGACCGATGACGATGAAACTTTTGTGTGTTCAAGGGGATTCGAGAATGGTTTAGATTCACAATTGGACCAGGTAGGTGCCGCTGCTGTCGATTTCAAGGAGAATTCCTTTTATTTAATTTGAACAGAACTACGTCTGCTGGGTCAGCTACTTTAATATAAATTATTTATGTTGAACACAATAACAAAACTGATTAATGCAAGATTAGTAGTATTCATAGTCGTATATATATTATTATATTCATAGCCACATAGCTTTCTAACATTATGGAAATAAAGAAATAAAATGGAAGATTACGCGTGATACCTGCAAACTCACTTATACAGCAATATCTTTTCAATCAATATCGAAATGTTATTTTATTGAATCATCATTCATCGTCTTTAATTCAGCTCATATACGTCCCATTGTTGGACTCGAGATTCCTCCACAATAGGAGGAAATTCCCCTCTTATTGTGAAGGAGGCTATAGGCTTTTCTTTTAAATTTGCCTTTCTTGCATAGATGTTACATGCTTATTTAATCCCTTAGTCGCCTTTTATGTTACTCACGGATAATAGGTGGTAGAGACCGCTATCCTTGCTCCGTCAACACACATTCTTTATTTTTGATGTGAAACATCTATAGGCGAGGGTGACCGCGATCGTCGCGTGGCGATTGACGCCACGCTTCGCGGTCCCCTCTTAATTTAATATATTTTTTTTTTGTGTGACTTAGTTGTTAGCTTCAGATGGCTGTGACAACTTTACCCGGACTGGTGGGTGAGCGCTGAGGGCTCTCAACCCGTAATTAATATAAAATAAATATCTGGATATACATATCTACATTTTTGTAACGAAAACATGGTGCGACTTAAAATTTTGTACAACGCCATCTAGTGAACCCAAAGTAAATTGTTACCTATAATGAAAATAAATGTTTATTGAATAAAAATCATCTTTTTCTGGAAAAAAATCACCATGTTTTATTAATACTTTATGCCATACTAGTTCCTGCCGTAATCTGTTCTTTTATGCATATGTATTTACTTGTTTTATAAATTAATGTATAATAACTTCATAATATAAATATACCAGTAGGTATGGTACTTAGTTTACTTTCAGCTACGAAAAATGAGTAACCGTTTTTATAGGCTTTTATTAGTTTCAGCTGTATTTGTATATATTTATTTCCTTGTATGTCACCAATTTCTTAGCAATTGGATTTTGACTCACTTAAAACAGTCAGATTTCATTTAAAATTTGTAAACTTTGCAATTTGTAAAATTGCAAGGATTAATAACGCTAAAATAATTTAGATAGCTTGTGTTATTATCATTACAGGATTAAAGGTTTCTTTATTAAATATTCAATATATTGGTCTGAGAGTTGGTCGTTAGCTCGATAAATGCCGCTATTTATGTTACCTAAATCGTGCACTTCGTACTCGCGCTCGATGCTGCATAGCTCGATAGATGCCGCTATTTCTGGTTTATAAATTGCACCTATCGTGCAAAAGAACGTCTGTGAATGGATGAAAGTAATTCAAGCTACATTTTGGAAGTTTAATTACGTTTGTACTAAATAATTTTTTAATATTAAAATTGACTTTATGGCTTATATTAATGGTAACGTTACCATAAATATAAGCCATAAAGTCAATTTTAAAATGGATAATTTATTCAACACGATACCTGCTAAAAAGTACTTATTGACTAAAAGTATCGAATGCAATGTATCGGTATCGAAAGAATAGTAATCGATACCTAAAGATAAAGTAAGTAAAAGTACTAGATACTTTAATCAGTACGTTACTTATCTTTCGATACTACTCATGAGTTCAGTATCGATACTTTATATTCGATACCGTGTCTCTACTCGTACAAAATAGTTTCGATGTTTCACATCTGCCAGGCGTCTTGAGCGACGGCTCACTTTTTTTTTGTCATATTATTTTCCTGATATATATAATTAGCCCATACATTAGCGAAGCTTTATTGTAATTAAAAACAATAAAGAAATTTTAGGTATGCAATACCCATCAGTCTTTTTGTGCCACAAAAGCTAATATTGCCGTTATCGATACCTCGAAAAATCATGCATCTTTTACAAATGAACATGATCCATGTCCATGCCAAAATCACCGGTACAATGTAACGAGAATTCAACAAACATTCGCAGGTGTAAATTTGATTGGGACTCAAGCAAAAATGGCTGGGATTATCCCGAGGCGGTGGCAGGGTTGAGTGGTACTTGTTTTATTTGTACACCTTTCCAGCCTATTTGCTACATAACTTGAAGTGTTATTTTGTTAGCGCGCCATTTATTAAGATAATATTACGCATAAAATATAACCAAATTTGAGGGCTTTCTTTGTATGGTGACGGAGTAAGAATACAATTCATCGCCCCCTGTCTTACGAAAGCTGTTTTAAAAGATGATTATGGGATATAAGGGAAGTCTTCAAATAAAATCCTGTACGAAACCGTCTGACTAGTATGATATTTGTGTTCAAATTTTAACCCATAAGAGACGCCAATAGTATTGCTAAGTCTTCGCTGTCCATCCATATCTCAGTCAGTCTGTCTGCGCTGTATCAATAATCCTAATGATATTTGAAATTTTCATAGATCATGTATTTCTATTGCTGCTTTAATAAAGAATTAAATAACAAACGTTCGTACCTACGTTTTTTTGAAGGTTAACGTATTTTACAAAAGTATTTATGAAAGTACTACATAGTATTAAATTTTGTACGATTATAAACGTAACACGAATCCAATCAAATACATATACAATCCGTTATACGTATGTCTCTATAGTTACATATTTATAAATAACTAATAACAAATACCATTTTCTTTTTTTTTTTGTGGGTGGGTTGCGGTCGGCGCGCCTCCGCAACACTCCGTCCGGGGCGACAGAGGGGCTTAAGCACGCAACTCCCGCAACCCACCTGAAAACCACCTCGCCTTCGTCGTTGGGCCGACCACCGGAGCAGGTTTACTTGTCGTCAGTGGTCGGCCCGACGGAAACTAATAACATACCTGCCTGTAACCTGTTACAAAATCCGACTATTACACTGCCTACTTGCTTCCTCTTACCATGACCAAAGTATGATCACTGAATGTCTTATACTCTTTCCAAACCCATCTACTTATACCCTTTTTTACTATTAAACCACTTAAGAAGCGTGACGATTCGCAGCTATGAATGTTGTCAGAATATATTTTCAGTTGTAAATAAAACTACTTTACGGATTTTATCGCGTTAAAATTTAATTGCCCAACGTTTCGAACACTGCAGCGTCAAAGGAAGCTTTGGCTTCCTTTTATTTTATTCGTAATTTCTTTATTGTCTTGTTAACTGATTATGGGACGCAATGAGAAACAAATTGACTTATTACACTACGATGGTAAGACAAGTTGATTTACAATTGTATTTTCTAAGCTTCTCTCGGATAAAGTGATATAACCTAAATTGTATCCTCAACCCGCCATCACAAGGGGAGTTGTACTAGTATTTTGCTTCTAATATATGCTCTAATTAAGATTAGGTTAGATAAGTGTAATGGACACATTCAAGTGGTAATAACATCAAATTTGTATCTGATGATAAATCTGCTTAATGGAGCAGACGTAAGCCCGGTCTCTATTATTTCCTATTGACCGATCGATATATGTTGAGCAGACAAATAAATTGCATTTTACGATAAAGTTAACAGTATTTTCCGGTTGAATATATATTGCAAATCTATATACTTATTAATTGAAATATTACAAAATGGTTATTTTTTAAATGCGTTTATGTCAAGAACTGCGTATTTAATTTAAAAAACTCACCTTTTGCCTTAAACTTTTTGTTTGTTGAAAGAAATTATTACATAATAACAAATAGATAGATTTTATCACATCTTCTAATTTATATATATATATATATATATATATATATATACTTCTATATGAAGGGTTCCCATACCTTAATGTATTATTAGCAAGCGGTGTTTCCCCAGGAAGTTCTACGCATTGATTAAAAAGGACATTATTACAACGGAACCAAACAAGGCATGATTGTGTGTTCCGGACGTGATCCAACCTTATGAAACATATATTAAGTTAAAATGGGACTACCACTGTCGACGTATTTTTATTTTACCTGACCCGTTATACGAATGTGTTGCCTTTGTTGGTTCATAATTGCATATTAACGTCAGTAGTTCATTTTTTTTGTACTTTACATAAAGCATTTACCTTTTAGTTTTAAATGAAAGTATCCGCAGTTATATCGAATAGTATTTAATCTCTATACTAAAACGTCTGACCGGAGCGTAGTGTATAGTGGGATACTTCTCATAGTGGAGGAGGCTCTAGCCCAACAGTGGGACAGCTATATGCTGAAATGATGATGATGATCATTAATATCCAAATTACTTCGAGCGACGCTATATGTACTTATCCTCCATTGTATATATAGCAAACGTTTCGGCAATAGTTTTATCCTCTTTAATTATGTAATTATTGACCTGATGGTATCAGATGGTGATAGCCCAGGGCAGTTCTATACTGCATTGATATCAATAACAACTGCAAGCTCAAGCTTATAGTCATCTTTTACGATATTCACACGCAATATAACGGTTGGTAGTATTTGTGGCCGCCACCACTCAACCTGAATTTGTATAGCCATATTTGCATAATAATTTTCAAGCACGGAAAAGTAATTATAGAGACGTTATAGTTATGCATTTTAGAATAGCTATCTAGTTCCACATAGATGTGAAGTATAAAAAGAGGTACAGCGTTTTAAAGCCAAGCAATGCGCAAGAGCACTATTGCCACTTCTAGAAGCATTTTGTTGATTTTTGAATCCTCATAACTTGGGTTTGGATTATGCTAGACAAGACCTTAACCAGTATTAATCTTATTAAAATACAAAGTTACAATTGCATAGCTCTAGATTCTATTGATATCTGAATAACCACCATTGCGTCATTAGCTCACTGATGATAATCGAAATTCTTAGGGTATTTTCTGAGGTCCTAGAACACCGAAGTTTGGTGTTTAAGCTAGTAGTAATACTAATTTAGTAAACGTACAACAACCCTACTACCACAAAAAAGAAAGAAGAAAAGAAGGAAATCGTTTGTTTTTGATGTCTTCCTAAGCATCTTACAAAAAAGTGAAATTCCACCAAAATATTTTCATGTAAAATGTTGCGAAGATAAGACTATATGGCTTGTACTGTCAAAAAGGTATCAGATCTCATGTAAAGCCAAGCTTCTAACTCTACATGTCTCTACTACTTCTAACTTTACAACATTTACACCTGTGTCAAAATATGTGGCTTAGCTATTTCGTTAGTACAAAAACTATTGTACAACAGAAAAGTAATGAACTGTGAATAAATTTACGTCGATGTGACGGTAGCCAAACGGCCAAGCTGACTAAGGTCTAGAGTTTATGAATTTAGAGCTAGTTAGTAGAGATAGGGCGTGCAGAGTTGGTTCTATATGAGATTTGATAATTTTTTGTAAATATTTTTGGTGGGGGTCACCTTCTCTCTTAAGTATTTTTTATTACTTTATAACTAATAATATAAAGAACATTAATATAGAGGAGATGAAGCGTTGTAGATAGTTTGTACTTTGAATGATACAAAATTGATACAAAAATTAAATAGTTAAAATTACTATGTGTATCGAGACTTTATTTTTGTCAAGTTATAAGTGACAATAGAGAAATTATTTTACAAATTTGCAAAATGTTTACATCTAGACTCTTAAGAATCCTCTCTTATTGAAAGTAATAATAATTTGATGTGGCAGTGCTTCAGTACGTTTACTGTTCATATTTATTTAATCCAAGCGTCTATTATAATATGAACAGCACAAATTTAATTAACTTTCACTTCTAAGCCCTCTTAAAAGTCAACGGGCCCTGAAGAGATTTCACCGTTTTTGTGTAAAAAGGGCCAAATACACAGTAATTTCCGACCCAACTTGATAATTTTATAGCAACGTTTTGGTCTTCATTATGACTTTCAATTGACTTTAATTGAAGGATATATTAATATAACTGAAGGAGGATGCTGCGAGTATAACTGTTTTAAACTTCATCATGCAAATTGAATTACGAGTGCGTTTTGAATTACGACGAGAGACGGGTGTTTCATTCGCCCGTTACGACTGATTTAAATAGCAAGCTCATAATTTTACTTATGATTTATACGTTAGCATATCTGTTATATTTTAAGTTACAGTGAAGTGATTCAATGTTATATCTCTGTCAATAGACACTCTTGTTAATTTAAATTACCTATTTTCCCTAATGGTTTAGCATTGAAATTTATTTTAAATTTTTCTACTTTTGTATGGGTAAACTTTGCGAATATAAGTTTGTTTATAAATTTGTTTGTTTATAGATTTATGGGTGTTCGTGCTTACGCCTCTCTGTCGCCCCGGACGGAGTGGTGCGAGGAGCGCGCCGACTGTAACCCACCCCAAAAAAAAGGGTATTATGACCTACTAGTAACCCTATCTGCCAATTTTATAGGCCAAATTAACATATACGGATATTTAAACTCTCGCTGTTTATAAAAATTCTAGCTTGTCAAATATAAAACCAACAAAAAGCAAAAATAATGCATTTTTATAAATTACTAGCTGACCCGTCAGACGTTGTTCTGTTCAAATAAAATAAAAGAAATTGTCCTTGAAATCGATCGCAGCGCCACCTACCGAGTCCAATGGTGAATTTAAATCATTCTCGAATCCCCTTGAACACACGCAACAAATTTCATTAACATCGGTCTAGCCATTTAGGAGGAGTTCAGTGGCATACACAAGTACTCAAAAAATATATATATATATAAAGAAGATTAGTGTTAGATTCCCAAATCACAAACATAAATTTCAGTCAGTGAATATTGGTGGCAGCTGGTGGATCAATATGTATTACTATACTAACCATTAAATAGGTAGTTCATGAAATTTTTTCATGGAATTTAGTATGGATAAATCTTAAGTAAATGATAGAAAGTTCACAAAAATTCGCATTCACAAAAATTCATTCAAATCCATCCAGCCGTTTAGTTGCAGTATAGAAAAATAACCTAGACACCGACGGCAGCGCTATCTGCCGGGCTGATTTGTGAATCTAAATTATCCAGGCCCCCACTTGAATACATTCACAAAAACTCATTCAAATGTATCCAGCCATTTAGTTGCAGTATAAATAAATAACCTAGATACCGACTGCAGCGCCATCTGCCGGGCTGATTTGTGAATCTAAATTATCCAGGCCCTCCCTTGAAAACATTCAGAAAAATTCATTCAAATCCATCCAGCCGTTTAGTTGCAGTATGGATAAATAACCTAGATACCTAGTCGTTAAGTTTTCTTAAATTCTCTGATTTTCTGCGCAAAATCCTTTTTCAAAGTATTAGAAAAATTAAAAAGAAAGATGGACGAAATCGATGAAGTTGTTCTCAAGTTATGTTATTGTCCTGCCCGAACAGCGCCACCTACCGGATCCAATTGTGAATCTAAACCATCCTCAAATCTCCTTGAACACACACAAAAAAATTCGTCAACATCGGTACAGCCGTTTAGGAGGAGTTCAGTGACATACACACGTATGCTAGAAATTTATATATAAGATTAATATGTGCCCAGTTAAAATATTATTTTTCGTTTGAGAATTACGTAAGTATGAGTTTGGCTTCTTAAAATTTAATGAAACATATAAATAGCGACTATTAAACGATTTCCCTTAAATATTTTAGATGCCTGGATATACTCTAATTTTTCTATTTACATACACCATTAGATCGACAATTTAGTTTTAGCTATGTATTTACATTTGTATTAATTAATGTGCAGATACATTATTCAAATTTGCTCAAGGTTCAGTCAGTATAATAATTTCAGTATGCATATTTAGGTCAGAAATGAAGGATAGGATGACGAAATTGCAGTTAATGCTTTTGATGTTGAGAAAAATTATAATCATGCCGTGATTTGACAAATATCCTTACTAATATTATAAATGCGAAAGTAAGTTTGTTTGTTTGTTATTCGGTATTCCTAACAGGAACGAGAACTACGCAGGTAAGGCGACTGAAACCGAGGCGAAGCGAGGACGGCTTGCTAATAATTAAATAATTCAGAGCACTAACTAATGCTACTAAAGGATAGCACCATGCGTAGTCATTAACTGCTCCGCTCAAGCTTTCTTTACAATTGAAGAGAAATCGACATACTACACCACCTTGGTCAGATAGGTTGACATAGGTATATGTCATATATACAGGCTGTATCAGGTTATGGGGCAACTGGTCAAAGGGGAGCTAGGCAAAGGTGGTAGGAACCCATGAAAAAAATATGAACGAAAAATATCGATTCGTTAAGGAATTAGAGACATGTAAAGTTTTAAATATTGTCATCGCTTTTTCGTGTAAAACTGATTGAAATGTATAAAGTCAATAATACTTAATACGCAACATACTCATACTTTGTTAAATGTTCATTAGAAATTGAATAAATCAATGATTACATAAGCAAGACAAATTTCGCTTTAAAAACTGATCGGCCTATGACCGTTGACTGCTCGCCGTTGTACCTACGATGTCATTGAAACGTTTGCGCAATTCTAGGTATGAATAAATGAAGTTATATTGTCGAAGCTTTACATGCCTACATGTATTTTGTCTGTACATGCCTACATAATACCTAACATTTAAGGCGTAGACTCTTAGACACATTTTTTTGAAATCACTATACCTTTTAGGTTTTACCTACCTTGCGTCGTGCGATCCGTGGTCGCCACTCGAGAACCTTTTTTCCCAGTCGACCTGTGGCCTGCCTATGCCACTTCAGTGTGCTACTTTTTTGTGCCATGTCGGTTACACCCGTTCTTCTGTGGATTTCCGTATTTCGCATTCCATCTCGCAGAGAATAGCCGAGCATAGACAATGCACCATAGCACGCTGGGCTACTTTGAGCTTGGTTATCAGGCCTTCATTTAAGGATCACGTTTCCTTCATTTTATGATAGTTACATACTGTTTGGTAAACCGAAAATAGCTAATTCCATTCTTAAAAAAAAACGAAGATGTTATTTGAGTCAAACGTCGATTATATTTATTAACTCACGTATTGTAAAATCAATCTATAAAACTTAACATGTTTAGACAAGAACGCAATCGTGTTTGATCCAAAGATATATTTTAAATCAGTTTTTTTACACTAAATTAAATAAATATCTTAAAAAAGTCAAGAGTTAAAACAACATTTTTTTTAAACAATATCCTCCACAAAGGAAATAATCCTTGCATTGCGGGGAACTTTACAAACATAAACTGACGGACGCAAATTACATTCACATTAGGACAACAATTTCTGAAACGCCCAAAATGTTGTCCTGTGGGGTTTAAACCCTCTGAGACCTAGCACTGTAGGACAGTATCTTAATCACTACACCTTCTGTGCATTTCCTTGACTTGCGTATATTCATCTTATATCTTTAAACGAGCAATTCTTGTAAATATATATATTTTCAGGATCTCAGAAACGGCACCAACGATTTTGATGAAACTTGGCATACTAGAGGATTCGGGTTCAAAAAATCGATCTAGCTAGGTTTTATGTATAGAAAATGTTCTTTTGTCGGTGTTTTTAGCAAAACGTTACAATGACATTAGATTTTAAAAGAATATGAATTCAAATTTCGTTCTCAACGTCAAGAGTTACGGTAGCTCAGGTGAGACATTGACCGGTTTTAATTTTAGTTTTTGTGTGTCAAACAGCGTCGGATCGAATCTCGGTGTTATTATTATTCTCTTTTTGTAATTTTTTATATATTTTTCATTATTTATTTTTTATTAATATATTCCTAAATAAATTCTACAAAAATATGCCGAGCGAAGCTCGGTCAACCTGATATTATTATTTAATAAATGCAGTAGGAATACCGTTAAGACATTTTAAGTCCGTGTGGTGATGGAGTAAGAATACAAATCACCCCACCCTATCATGCCCGTAGATGTCTTATAAGACGACTAAGGGATATAATAGGCATATAGCATCTATGCTAGAGAAGGAAAACTTGAAATAAAACCCTATACCAACCTGTTTGACCAGCATGATATAATAACGTCAAGAAGGGAATAATAATAGGGAAGGAATAATAGAAGGGAAATCCCTTCTATTGTGGAGGAGGTTCGAGACCAACAGTGGGATGTATATGAGCTGAAATGATGATGATCATGATGATTTTAAGTTAAAACCATTGCTTGATTGCATCGTGCAAGTATCTACTTAATTCGAATAATGATAGAGCTAGCTACGTCAGGATTGTGGGCCGACCCAGCGCTACGTGCTGACAGCTGTACGCGGGGGTGATCCAGTCGATGGCCCTGTACGGCGCACTTGTGTGGGTGGGGTCCCTGACCATCCATCTGAGGGCCCTCTTGTGGCGGCCACAGAGGGTCATGGCGATCAGGGCCATACGCGGTTACCGCACGGTGGCGACGGAGGCAGCATGCCTCCTGGCCGGAACTCCCCCGTGGGACCTGGAGGCGGAGATGCTCGCCGGAATTTACCGGCGGGTGTCGGAGACGCGCGCCCGTGGCGGTATGGTCTCGCTGCAGGAAATTACCGCCTGGCGGGTCGATACCCGCCGAGAAGTCATTGCCCGTTGGGCCGTCCGGCTGGAGAGTCCTCGGTACGGTGTCAGAACCGTCGAGGCCTTCCGGCCGGTGCTGATGGAGTGGTTGGAGCGGACGCACGGGGTGCTTTCCTTCCGACTGGTGCAGGTGCTGACGGGGCACGGTTGCTTCGCGAAGTACCTGCACAAGATTGTCAGGAAGGAGAGCACACCGTCCTGCCACCACTGCAATTGCGACGAGGACACGGCACAGCACACGCTCGAGGTGTGTGCTGGGTGGGAGGGGGAGCGCCGTGAACTCGTCGCAATTATCGGTGTCGACCTGACGCTGCCGACCATCGCCAGGGAGATGCTTGACAGCGTCAGGAACTGGGACGCGGTCGCCGCATTCTGTGAAGCCGTAATCTCACGGAAGGAGGCGGCGGATCGTGTGCGCGTAGAGCTCC
Organism: Lymantria dispar; assembly: GCA_032191425.1. Lineage (NCBI taxonomy): Eukaryota > Metazoa > Arthropoda > Insecta > Lepidoptera > Erebidae > Lymantria > Lymantria dispar. The sequence continues at coordinate 18,453,489 of CM063452.1, read as the reverse complement.
TCTTCGGCGACACGTTCCATCGCCGGCGACTCGGGCGGTGCAGGCGCGAGTATCTGCGCCTAATGCCGCCCTAGACGAGGCCGCGGGTGATCGGACCGGGGAGTTGTCCGTCACCCACAGAGAGGTTGACCGCGCGATGGCGACCGACGTCCCAGGACGTCGAGAGGTGAGGGTACCCGAAAGGGTATTCCGTCGGGCCGACCACTGATGACAAGTCACCTCTGCTCCGGCGGTCGGCCCAACAACGAGGTGACGTGGGTACGGGTGGGTTATGGGCTCGCGCGCCGTCCTTTCATTGCCCCGGATGGAACGGACCGCGCGTGCGCTTACCATAGGCCACCCATAAAAAAAAAAGCTACGCAAGAATAGCGTACAATACCGAGGTTGTATTCGATTTTAAACATTATTGTAGTTATAATAACATCAACGAGTTTAAAGTAATATTTCTGATAATGGAATATACAATAATAGCTCTGGAATTAATTATTGCGGTAGCGGTGACTGAGGTTATTTCATTTCATTCAAGTAATTTTAATTAGTTACCGTAGCAACGGTAGAATCTATAGTACTCATATGGTTAGTTATTAATTACTAAATATTATCAGTGATTTTATACAGATGTATTCTATGCCATCAAAAACAAAACTTATAAGAAAACCAAGCCGCACAACTGAGTTCTTCTAACGTAAAAAGTTGTGAGAGCCATGTAATACCAAGTCGGTTAATTTATTCAGTCCCTACTTAAGGGACCTTATGTCATAAGTTATTGCGTAATTAGCTAACCTAACAATTTCTTATAGTTACCGTATCAATATTAAATATCTTTTATATTTTAAACAAACGTCCATTAAGCGTGATCGCCCGACTTTTGGGTGGATATATAATGCGCCTTGTACTATGCAGTGATCGCTTCTAGTTTTAAGCCTGCTGAATACTGAAAGGTTATTGAGTATCTGTTGTTTATCCGATAAGATGTAGTCTATATAGTTTTTTGTTGAAACATCAGGGCTAATCCAGGTTCATTTCTTTTGTGGCTACTTCCTGAAGAAGAAATTCATTATAAAGAGACTTTTCTTCTCCAGAAAATCAGCCAGTTTCTGAATCTCTGGTTTCTTTGACCACATCTATGTTGCCCCACTCTCAACTCATCATCACGCCCTTTGCCCAGTTTCGCATTCGTTTTCGTTAAAATCTTCTACAATCACCGTAAGGTGAGATTTAAACGAGTGTATGTTATTTGAGATGTCCTCGTAAAACAACTGTTATCAGTTGTATTACAGATAACAACTGTTATCAGTTGAATCACTAATAACAACTGTTATCAGTTGCGTCACAGATAATAACTTTTATCAGTTGTATCACTGATAACGACTGTTATCAGTTGTCTCATTTTAGACACGTGTATGGCTTTCGAGTTGTCGTCGTAAAACAACTGTTATCAGTTGTATCACTGGTAACAACTGTTATCACTTGAATCACTGATAACAACCAAGTCAATTTATTTATTCCAAAATAAAAGATTTTGAATATTGATATGGTCACTGTAAGATGTTATTAGGTTAGCTAATTACGTAATATATTCCTTAACTTAGAAGGTCCCTTAAGTAGGGACTGAAAGAGGCTGCGGGTGACCGGACTGGGGATTTAGGTCGGCACGCACGGAGACGCTTATCTCGCGACGGCGGTCCGCGTCCCGGGAAGGGACGTCGATGGGAGAGGGTACTCCCTCGTGGTATTCCGTCGGGCTGACCACTGAAGTCACGGAACTCTATAACGGTGGTCGGCGCAACGACGGAGGCGACGTGCTACTGGGTGGTTTACGGGGCCGTGCGTTGCCCCTCTGTCGCCCCGAACGGAGCCTGGCGGCGGGTGCGCTGAGCATAGCCCACTCAAAAAAAAAAACTATAAAAGTAGGAACTGAATAAATTAAACGATTTGACATTACATGGATCGCACAACTTTTTATGGTAGAACTGAGTTGCAAGACTTGGTTTTATTACAGATTATGTTTTTGATGCTATTCTTTTTATATGTATTAGTTTATTAACATGAAAGTGGACCACCACGGGTGTGCGTGCTTACGCCCCTCTGTCGCTCCGGACGGAGTGGTGCGAGGAGCGCGCCGACCGCAGCCCACCCTAAAAAAGACAAAGGCATTGTATACACGCAGTATATTTCAAAAATCATTCAATTTAAACCAATACCTCCACGACACAGGGTTTCCTAGTGTGGAGTCCAGAGCTAAACCTAATGTAGCAAATAGATATAAATGTATGCCGAAATTGTATAATTTTAATTTAATTAATTTGATGTTCCTATTTAAATAAATAAATAAATAAATAAATAGTTTAAAAATTATAACAAGTCAAAATTTCGTAATTTTATCACTGACTGATTGACTGACCGATCATTAATATTATTGACGCACTTTTAGCAAATATAGAAGCTTCAAATTTAGAATACAATTAGTATTTAGTGTATAAATGAAGGAAAAATTATAAAACATTGTAATTTTCGTCCAGTTCCCGAGATACACTAACTGCATACATAATAATTTTGTAATCCTATATAAATATATAGGATTACAAAGTTACATTTGCAGTTAATAGAACAGGATAAGAATGCAATTATTATATAAATATTCCGTGTGGTGACGGAGTAAGAATACAAGTCACCACTCTCTATCTAGTCCGTGGATGTCGAAGAAGATGACTACGGGATATAATATGCACATAAGATCTGTGCAAGAAATGAAAAACTCGAAATGAAACCCTATACCAACATGTCTGACCATCATAGTATAGTAGATCAAATTCCCTCCTATTGAGGAGGTGGCCTGAACCCACCAGTGGGTCGTATGTGGGCTGCGATAATGAAGAATACAATGGTCGCCATCCCTTGCTTCCCTATTGGAGTCGTAAGTGTCGACTAAGTACTGCTCAGATGGCGTAATAGTTAAGATCGGTACCTATCTTAACCACTTCACCTACTGTGCCAGTGTCGCGGTTTCGAATCCTACGCAGGACAATACCTCGTACGATCCGCAAATTGTTGTTCTGAGTCTAGATGTAATTTGTGTCGGTTAATTATGTTTGTAAAGTACCCCGCAATACAAGGATTATTCCCCTAGTGCAAGGCGTTGTCACTTAAAAAAAAAAGAAAAGATTCGCCGTAAGAGTGGACAGCAGGTCTTGCTAGGGAAATGTATGATATCTCACTGTGATCGCCACCCCGCCTGCTAAATGTGTCGATTATGGCATTATTCCTCATGTGGCGAGCAAAAATGGGCCCTAGTCGTGGCAGCTTGGCTACCCTACGGTCTAATTTTGATGGCAGGCCGGTCGCGCGGAGCACGGGGTGCGAAGAATTTCTAACAGCGATCCATCTCCCTCGTGTACAACGTGGAAAGGATCGAGAGTGTGTCAACAAGCGTAACGTACCAGAATTACCAAGAAGTATTCTTTGAAGGTCATACATGTTTACCCACCGACCTCGGCATACTCCGACGATGAAGTGGAGACCTTTCACGAGTACATCTCGAAATCGAGACACGTGTCTAGAATGATACAACAGTTATAGTTATTATCAGTGATACAAGTGACAACATGTGTTTTCAGTGCTTCAACTGATAATAGTTGTTGTCAGTGGTACAACTGATAAAAGTTGTTATCAGTGATTCAACTGACAACAGTTATAACTTAAATCAAAAAAAAATATAGTGTGTTTGGGACTTAAAAAGGTAAGTTCTCACCAAATTTCGTGAATTTTATTTGCATAAGGTTGTGTGGTTTTATTCTAGGAAAGGCTGGGTACCTGTAATGTCCTTCGATAGTTCACTGGTCGCAGCAACATTTTTATTTCCTTCGGCTCGCTGATCGTAATGTTCCCACACAAAGTTCATCAATAATTACACTTCACGAACAATATTGATTTAGGTAATGAATTTTACCGAGCGGCGCGTGCGCAATTGCGTTTATTAGTTTTAGGAGTTCAACTCAACTTTATGAAAGCGTAGCGATTTTTTTTACGAGGCGGCCATTTCTTGACTTCTTGTTTTTAACTAACTTTTTTTATTTTTTTTTATTGGGGAAGCGGATATGAGAGGGCGTGGCCAAGAAAGGATGCGTTCGGAAATGTATACAAGGATTGTGTACCTTTGTAATGCGTAAAGTGTGGAGTGTATTTAATATTTTATTTAAATTATAAAGGCGCGTAAAAAGGTAAAAAAAAAAACTTGGTAATTTGATAATTATATCTGATATTTACGCGAGCACTACACATAGTAAATAAAACTACTTTTACGGATTATATCGCGTTTGTATTTGATTTATGATTGCCCGACGTTTCGAATACTTTACAGCATTTATGGTCACGGACGGACTAAGATGTCTGACCTCCGAACAAGTCAACGTTACAGATTTTTATAATTATCTACCCGTTACAGAAAATTAGTTATGAAGCTATGACCCACATTTTTGGTACAAATTTATTGCCAGTACAAGAAGAAAATGATTATACATATATGAAAAGAATATATTGTTTAAGATTAGTAATTATTCATCATTAAAATTTAAACCTAACAAAACTAATATACTACCACTGGATCGCGACGCGGCCACACTGAGAAAGATCCGGCAAGAAAACTCAGAGGACATAATGCTAAATGCATATTGATTTTTATTTTTAGATGCGGCTTACTTTGTTTTACTAAAAGCTTTTTTGATTTATAAAATTATCTTTAACTTTTATTATTATGGATCAAATCTATACAATAAGTGCTCACAGTGTCATGCAGTCTTGTGGTGATCTTTTTGGATTTAATTTAATTATGTTTATAACAGCTTGATGGTAATACCGAGCCATCCTCTCTATTGAAATTTTTGTGTTTTTTGATTTCAATAGCCTCGCGTACCATTCTAGGCAGGTATCGGTGTTCTTTTGCGAGGATTTGTGGTTTATCAAACCTAATGTTATGGCGGGCGCGGTCTTGACTATGTTCACAGACTGCAGACTTTGTATGACGGCGGTGCTTCCCATCAGCTATGTGTTAATCAGTTAGTGTTAATTTGATCCGAGTTCTTATGGATCGCTTTGTTTGCCCAATATAAGAGAGACAGACAGTCACAGTTAAGTTTATAAACTCCTGCATCTTGTAGAGGGATTTGGCACTTAACAGGTTGTAAGAATTGACTAATCCTCTTGAGTGGCTCAAAATAAGTTCTTATGGAAGCTCGTTTCAGGATGTAGCCAATCTTGTTAGACTCCTTTCACATAAGGTAGTACTGCAGGAAGAAGCTCAACTGTGGGTGGTTTCACACGGTCTCTGCAACGGGGGCGTGGAACTTGCAGCTTGTTTGCACGTAGAACCTGCTTGACATGCTGCAGTTCCCCAGCTAGGTGCTCCTCGTCACAGATTCCTCGTGCTCTCTGGAACAAAGATTTACACACGGTAGCTAACTGGGAAGGGGGATAATGAGAATCTCGGTTCAAATATCTGTCTGTATGTGTTGCCTTACGATACGCTTATTACGATACGATATAAAATCTGTAATAACGTTGACTTGTTTGGACGTCAGACATCTTAGTCCACCCGTGACTGTGAATGCTGTAAAGTATTCGAAACGTCGGGAAATCATAAATCAAATACAAACTCGATATAATTCGTAAAAGTAGTTTTATTTACAATTGGCAATTTGAATTTTTCACATATATTTTGAGGTTATGTGAAAAAGTATAAACGCAAAAGTTGTACGAGTCTCGTACAACTTTGTCATTAAATTTTTTTCCATAGGACTTGTAGTTTTGCAGGAAATCGAGATAAACCATTTTATACCCTTAAAAACTCACCCCCTTTCACTTCCCAACATCAGATCGCCCGCAAATTATTTTTCCTTTCATTTTTGTTATATTCTCTTCCTTTTCCAACGGTTTTCATCCTACTATTATTTTTTTTTTGTTTCAGCAATTATCGACCCTGGTCTATTACGGTTTTGTTGTACATTTGCGTGGGTTCATTTCAAATATCGGAAACTCATATAAGTTGTGAAATACATAAACAGAAAATCCTGCTTAATTCGTTTTATTAAATATCTTGTGTGTGTAAATACTATGAATGTAAAAGACAGTAAAAGAATTACAACATGTATTGGATATATGTACCTGTATTTCAGCATATATATTTTTATAATTATTTTTGTATTTACCTATATATTGAATTTCTCCGTGTGGTGAAGGAGTAAGAATACAATTTACATGATTACTTATAATATTTTATTTTATATTTTTACCTAAAAATCTATAATGTAGGTTATCAATATCTAAATTGTAAATAAAACTACTTTTACGGATTATATCGCGTTTGTATTTGATTTATCATTGCCCGACGTTTCGAACACTTTGCAGCATTCATGGTCACGGGCGGACTAAGGTGTCTCACGTCCAACAAGTAATCGTTATTACAGACATTTATAATTATCTACCCGATACAGAAAATTTGTTATAAATTTATTAAATTATGACCCACATTTTAGTACAAATTTATTGCCAGTGTAAGAAGAAAATGATTCTATATGAAATAATTATATTGTTTATGGTTAGTAATTATTAATTATTAAATTTGTAGCAATTATTGTTACAATTTGTTGATTTAAAACTAACAAAACTAATATACTACCACCGGATCGGTACGCGGCCACACTGAGAAAGATCCGGCAAGAAAACTCAGAGGACATGATGCTAAATTAATATTTATTTTTAATTTTAGATGCGGCTTACTTTGTCTTACTAGTAAGTTACAACTTCTTATAGTGACTATATCAATATTCAAGATCTTTTATGTTTTAAATAAACAGAATGACTTGGCAATCGCATGAAAACACACCTCACAAGTAATACATATTATATTAAATTGTACTAGTACATAGTGCGATTGCCAAGTCAATCTATTTATTTAAAACATAAAAGATCTTTAATATTGATATAGTCACTATAAGAAGTTGTTAGGTTAGCTATTTACGTAATAACGTGAGAAGAAAGGTCCCTTAAGCAGGGACTGAATGAGTTAACCGACTTGGTATAACATGGATCTCACAAATTTTTATAATAGAACAACTCAGTTGTGAGGCTTGGCTTTTTTTTACAAGTCTTGTTTTTGATGGTATCTCATTTCTTTTTTGTAGATACTATATACTTACTGTACTATGTACTTACTGTATACTTATTTGCCTTGCCGGTACCCTCTACTTCTGGAATGCCAATAAAGGATTTTCTTAGAGCACACTCTCTGAAAAATGAGACATCTCTCCTTTCCGCTTGAGTCAATTCTACCTAAACTAAGCGAAGAGATGTGGTAGTAAAGAAATTTGATTGATTTTTCGAAACACATCTCCTCTAGTCTCCTCCCGCTTTGATGGCAATCGAGCCTAATGATGGCGTTCTTTCTTTCAGATAAATTTGAGGCAATTTAGTTTGCTTAATACGTTGGAAGATTTTGGTACAATTTCATAAGACACGTCCCACTCTTGCTTTTTCATTAAGTTGATTGACCATTTTACAAGTTATCTTTAAACATAATTATATCTAGGTACCTGTTTACACCTATTATGCCAATCATCATTCAACCTATCGCCATCCACTGTAGAACATAGACCCCCCTCATGCTTCACCATAAAGTGCCGTACTGTGGCACCTGCATCCAACGACCCTCAAGAGTAACAGAGTTGCCATGACTAGAGCTCATTTTTCTTCGCCTTATGAGGAATAATGATGTAGTCGCCACGTTTGGTAGGCGGGGTGGTTTCGCAGTGAGATATCACACATCTCCCGGGCGAGAGCTACTGTCCACTCTCCTTCCTGTTGAATCTTTTTTTTAAATGACAACGCCTTGCACTAAGGGAATAATAATCCTTATTTTATGGGGGACTTTACAAACATATAATTCAACATCGCATCATCATCGCAACCCTCATATGTCCCAGTGTTGGGCTCGGGCCTCCTCCTTGATGGGAGGGAATTTAACCCACTATAACATGCTGGTCAGACATGTTGATATAGGGTTTCATTTCGAGCTTTCCTTCTCTTGCACAGATGGTATGTGCATATTATATCCCATAGTCGTCTTATACGACATCCACGGGCAAGATAGAGAGTGGTGAATTGTATTCTTACTTCGTCACCACACGGAAAGAACATATAATTAACCGACACAAATTACATTCAGACTCAGAACAACAATTTGTGGATCGTACAAGGTGTTGTCTTGCATGTGATTTGAACCCGTGACACTAGCACGGTACGTTGGTATCTTAACCACTACGTCATCTGCGCAGTCTTAAGCTGGTTGTTACGATTCCCATAGAGAAACAATGATGGCGACAAATGTATTCTTATTTTTTACAAAGTTACATTTCATTAACTACAAATGTAACTTTGTAATCCTCTGTAATCCATTTATATGAGTTTACAAAATTATTTATGCAGTTAGTGTATCCCGGAAACTGGATGAAAATTATAATGTTTCATAGTTTTTCCTTCATTTATACACTAAACACTAATTGTATTCTAAATTTGAAGTTTCTATGTCTACTAGAAGTGCCACTTTAATATTGATGATCGGTCAGTCAGTCAGTGAGCGACAAAATTACGAAATTTTGACTTGTTATAATTTTTAAACTATTGGTTCAAATTGAACGAAATTTGAAATACACAATTTGTATACAATTCTTGCTGGGTTACTAAAAATTCAGGTTTCTAGCTTTATTAACAACAAAGTTATAGGGGGTCGAAAATGGCCTGAATGGCTTCGAGAAAAGTATGTTACGGCAGTGTTGCGTTTTGACCGACTTTATTTTTTTGCTCGACTTGGCCCCCGCCAAGACCCCCCCGCACTACCGTGCCCCCAGATTTGAACTGAAACTTCGCATACACATTTTCTGAGATTTCAGTATGATAAATACTGGATACCTCGGTATCCACTAACACTGAGGGGGGGACGTCGGTCGATGGGAAGGTACTCCGCAGGGAGTATTCCGTCGGGCCGACCACTGATGACAAGTAACCCTGCTCCGGTGCTCGGTCCAACGTCGAAGGCGACGTGGTGTTCGAGTGGGTTGCGGGTGTGCGTGCTTACGCCCCTCTGTCGCCTCTGACGGAGTGGTGCGAGGAGTGCGCCGACCGCAACTCAGCCCAGAAAAAAAAATCCACTAACACTACGAAGTGTTTTTTTTAAACTAAGCATAATACCATTGTCAACGGTATAAGCACGGAATTACCTAGTTTGTTTTTGTTTTGAACATAGCTTTATTGAAGAGGAAACTAGAACATTATTATATTACCAACTCTTCCCATTTCCTTCTGATTAAATTTGGTATAAGTTTTAAAAAAGTTTTACTATGCATGTTGTTTTCGTTGACAATTGATCGTGATGCAATTTCGTTCTAAGTAGAAATTGGCATGATAATAGTTATTTTTATGTGAAGTTATTGTAAACAATATAAATATGTACAAATTTTATTATTGTATACTTTTTTGTTTTCTTTTTGTGGGCCATAGTCAGCGCACACGTCGTCTATTCCGTTCAGGGCGACGAAAGGACGGCACGCGGCCGCATAACCCACCTTAAACCCTCTTCTTCGCCATTGGGCCATCCACCGGTATCGAGTTCCTTGTCGTCCGTGACCGGCCTGGCGGAATACCCTTTCGGGTACCCTCCCTTTCCAACGCCCCTTCCGGAACGCCGGTCGCCCTCGTACGGTCAGCCTGCGGGTCTGCGGGTGACGGACTAATCCCTGATCCAGTCACCCGCGGCCTCAGCTAAGGCAGCATCAGGCGCAGGTAATAGCGCTTGCGCCGCCTGAGTCACCGGTCGCGGACCGTGTCGCCGTAACCTTTATAATAAAACTAACACTAAGTTAATAAATATAGTAATTTTTGAATATTGTAAATTTATGACTTTACAGCAAAATAAGTTTTCTAAACGAAAATTTCATTGACACGGACACTGAACCTATATTATAGTTTTAGTATCGGCAATAGCAATGGGTATGAATGAAAACCACGACAATCGAAACGGGAAGTTGATATTTAGATCACTATGCAATTTGTACAAACAAATATAACTCAGTGTTAATGAAGTTTACAAAAGGAAATAATCCGCCATATTTAGACAAAAACTATGCACAGTTCATAGCTGAAACTATCTCAAACCATGTGAAACTTTGTCAAACGAACTAAATTGCATGAACATTCGACAAGATGAAAAAATAGACAACACAAAATAGACAATTATTTATGTAGAAATTTTATCCATCCATCCATTATTAATAGTTTACCTCTATGGTATAAAACTAGCCGCCACCAAAAAAAAAACCTTAGTACTTCTTGTGTGAACAAGAATAAATTGTAGAATAAATTGTACCTCATATCTTTTCACTACCTCGCCTTCCCTTTTTCTAGAAGGAAAAGGTTAGATGAGGTAACTTACTTAACTTACTACTAGCTGATCCAGTAGATGCTGTTTTGTTTCATTTAAAAGTAGATACAATTATAATTCTTTGCAATCAATCGCTCCAGCTCCTATACAGTTCTATCGCATTGTTTTAGTGATCTGAAAGCTTTTTTTATAATTGTGTTTCTAACGACTCCGTTTTGGGGCACATCAATTGAATGGTTTCAAAGTCTATAACCCATTAAGAATCTTTTTTATATTTTATACACATGTATCTACATAGATTAGGTGAATCAAGCTCAATAAAGATATGTTCGTCAAATTGCAGGATCTATAAAGAAACTCTGTTAGTTGAACTCATTTTCGAAGTTTGCCATGGAGACGGCTTTTGGATGATTGGATCTAGAAGACGCAAATTATTGTTAGACGTAGAGCAAATAATGTTATTATAGGAAAAACAAAACATGGAACACAATTCTATGTAACTCATGCGAATAAAGAGGTACAGCGTTAAAAAAACTATTTATAGAAAATCGATTTTCGCCAATATTCATCTATCACCCCATTGACGTGCACACTTGATCGTAGGCCTCTTTGTAATAGAGAAACGTCATAATATCTAGGTTTGACAGTTAAAATGGTGATCGTAATTGGTGGCATATATTACCCAGAAGAGCGTGAGCATCACTCAGCCGGTTTTAACGACTTATATAGGGAGGCAAAGGATGCCGATTCAATGTATTCTTAGCCATTTATTGTATTATTAAGTTATTGTGAGATTTATAGATATTTGAGCTGTATATTACTGTAAAACTCTCACGTACTAGGAACTTCGCGTACTGCAGACGCTCGATTGTGCTCGAGTTTATGACAGTGCACGCCGAGGGATTGCTGACGCCGCTGCGCAGTCGCCTTGATAATGAGAATCGGATATTCTCGAAATTTGAGTATGCGTAATTAGTGTGCTAGGATCACTTTAGTATTATGCCATAATATATAATTTTAGTATTCTTAACTAATTGTATTTAATGTCTCAACATGGAACGTTGTATAATATATAGTGAGGTTAGGTGTATGGTTGTCATTCACGTAAGTCAGACGATCAAAACAAAACGCATTCTGCTAAACCAACATTTCCCTGGAGCACACTACACATTGATTACAGTGGACATTCCTGGCAATATAGCTTGAAAAAGTCGTTACTACGGTATCCGACTGTATGAAACATTTATTGAGTTTAAATGAGGCTCCACCACTGACCAAGTACTTATATTTTACTTTTCCTCTGGGAATTATATCCTGAAAACTGCTTACTAAAATAAAATGCGTGCACAAAAATTTGTAAGTGATTAATAATCTAGTTAGAATTTTTGTTATTTCGTACGCACCGTAATTTCTCCTATGCAATCTGTTTACTATACAATTATTGATAACAAAGACCGTGTGAACTATTTCCATCATCCATCACTCATCAACATATATTGCTGGATATAGGTCTCCCCATAATAATGGAGAGACTTATGTCCATCTAAACGTTTTTATATTATATCAGATATTCTTTCATTTTTTCTACACAAGAAAAATGACTATGTTCTGATTTTAAAGCTAACAAACAGTTGTTTCTTTCAATCGAATCCACTAGATGCACGTTCTCTTAACGTAATATGATACAACGAATATTAAATTTCAGTGTTCTATACCAACAAAGTGTATTGCATTGAGTATAGAGAATGTGCAATGATATTGAAATCGGAATTTCCTTCGGTCGCCTTCGATATATCTGCAAATCTGAGTTCCCAAAGGTACTTTACATATGAGGGATTTAATAAAATTTTGCTGCCGCATATTTTGGATCCTTATCGCGTATTTCGTTTCCACTTTTGTCCTGTATATGTATATAGGCGAGTCTCTATTATATTGGTACAATGTTATATTGATCCTAATATTAATCCTAAATAAAATCATTAGTGTTAAATTAGGATTGTTTTTTGTTGACGCTTTCACGCTTAAGAGGACAAACCGATTTTAGATTTTTTTTATCAATAGAAATCTATATCATTAGCGAATAATATAGACCGTATGTAGTCTCGGTATTCCCACGGGAACAAGAATTACGGGAGTAAAACTGCAGGAAGTTGACTGATATTTCACAAATCGAAAACTACATTACCACCGAATGAAATGGGCTATACTTTATTTATAAATGATATTATAAATGTAAAAGTTTGTGTAGATGTTTATTACTCAGTGATATGTAAATCGTTGACTTGATCTGGATGAATTGGCACATACATAGATTATTTTCTAAAATAGCACATAGAACACTTTTTATCCCGGTAATATGTCCCTTTGGGATAATAGTTCGAGTTTGGGAAGGGCAATTTTCACGCAGCGAAGCCGCGGTCAGAAGCTAGTGGGTATATTAAAGTATTATGTTTTTAATCTTGGCGTCTTCAGTATGTTTATGTAATTTCTATCTTGTAATTTCCAGGGGATAAGTAAACATGTAGCATCATCATCAATTCAGCCTATCGCCGTCCACTGCTGGAAGTAGGCCTCCCTCATGATACGTTACAGAGTGAGGTCTTGTGACGCCTGCATCCAACGACGGCCACTTTCACAAGGTTTTCGTTCCACCTAGTGAGGGGGAATACATGTAGCATATCCAAATTTAAACTTCATTTTAGCTCATAGGAGAACACCGGCAAAATTCTCAAAAAATGTATAAAGCCGAATACTACAATATTTCTTTCTTTTGCTTTTTGATTCTATAAAAGACAATACTCTGTACCAAGGCAACAATCTCTGTATTGTGGAAGCACTATACAAACATATAATTAACGGACACAACTTAAACCCAGACTTAGAACAGCACAATTTGTGACTCGCACAAATTATGGTCATATGCATCGGAATCGAACCTAGGCCATTCCCACGGGATAGGTACCTTAACCACTATTTATCTATGCAGTTAATATTTTTTTTTTCATTTAGGATATGAATGTGGATCCTTACAAAACGAGTCGTATGCATATAACGCCGAACCAACGACAAAGCAAAAAAGAAAATATAATTTCTCTACAAAATTGTATACAAATTTACTTTGCGTAAAATTAAGATTCTTTAAAGATAAAACTCATAATCCAGTTTAAACAATTAAAAGCTTCCCAAAGTAGATTTGTTTTAATTTTGGTTTAATTACTGTACTTTTACAACCTTCTTTTTTAGCTGCTTATGATCTGACCTCGATTTTCTCGAGTGCTGATGGGATAAGAATAAAATGCCACCTTTTAATACATACATATATTCACGCCTTTTTCCCATAGGGGTAGGCAGAGACCACTTCCCTCCATTTGCTACGATCTTAACATACCACTTTCGCCTCCTCATTAATCTCTTCATGCATATTCTTCGGTTTAGGGTACTTCTAACCTGGCCCTTCTTAAAAACATCCCCGATTTAATCGTGGGACGTCCGCCTTGGTGTTCCCCTTCTAACACTTCCGCTCAGATTCGCCTTATAAATTCTTCTTGTTAATCTCCTTTCATTCATTCTCTCTACATGACTAAACCAGCTTAACATACCTTTCTCAATCCTTGTCACTACATCAACACTCATACCATAACGTTCCCTTTTAATTGTCTGTCTAAAACAGAGAACAATACAGAAGTGGACAGTAGTGATTTCCTGAGAAACTCATACCACCATGCATGATTGTCAACTAGCCTACTAATCGACGGTGGTAACTTCGTGGGGATGCGAATATTCAATAGGCGATGTCGACTGTTTAGTGGATGAATAGATGAATTGATAAACTGATAATCTGGTTATATTCCATCCAATCGTTTATAAAGTGACTGTAACATGGACCTCCATAATCTGTCATTCGATTTCTTTGTATTTTTTGAGTTGACCTCGGGCCCTAATGCCGAGTCCCATTAACGATGTGACGGTGTAACACCCATATTACACTATAATTTATTCATTTATATTGGCACATAAATTATTTACTACAAATCATTACTAACCACAAGAATAAAAGTTGAAAGCTTCTTAGCTCATGTATATTATATTTAATTCTTCTATCCGTGTATACGTGACTGAACTCCTACTAAAACGCTGAACCGATTCTGATGAATGTTTTTTTGTGTGTTGCAGTGGATTCGAGAATGGTTTCAATTAATAATTTGATATATAATTAAGAAGTACTATACAAATTGGGCTAGATGATAGTTTTATTTGAGTATTCTTATTAGTATAATAGCATATGATTAAAGAAATGTTACATGCAGTACTATGTTAGCATTAAGTTTCGTTCAAAACATGAAATAACTCCAGGCTTTAAATACATCTGTCAATTGCCGGAACGTGTTCCTATAGGCATAGGTATCAGGATAAAATATAGCCTCACTTACCTTATTACTCCTTAGACAGATAGCTATCTGGCAGTATATTATTATCAAAATCGGTTCAAACGTTTTGGAGATTACCGGAATAAATAGATAGAGAAAAATATTTAAACTGATTTCTAAGTGAATAAAACATATTATTTTGACAATACAAATAGACACTTCAATTTTATTTATTTGTATGTATAAATAATAACAATTACCAGTAATTTTTATATTAAGAATTATTGATATCGACACGTAACAGTAACATTTGGAATTCATCAGAGATTTAGTCTTGTATTCGAACAAACTTGTACATTGATTGAATAATTTATGCCAAATCACTTTTGGGCTGGCTTACTTATCATTAGTATTAGTATTATCATTGATTACGGTTAGGTACTGTGCTTCAGCATAATGGTTATGTATTCTTTTACCTGCAATACTGTATATTTGCCTATAATACTTGTTCAGATGTGTCTATATATTGGACGTGTATATTGTGTGCTGGCGGCTTTGAATAATACCAACCTTTATATGGATGTTGTAAAAAACGACTTAGAACTTTAAGTTGATTTGAACTAACTTCATCTGATGTTTTTTGGTCAACAAATTTATTAACAAGGAGGGTTGACGTTATCCAGGCGAAAAGTTATAAAAGTATTGTCAATAACTTTTATAATATACTAGCAACCCGCCCTCGCTTCGCTTCGGTTTCAGTCGCCTTACCCGTGGCGTAGTTCCCGTTCCCGTGAGAATATCAGGATAAAATATAGCCTATGTTACTCCCTGATATTATAGCTTTCCATTGGTGAAAGAATTTTTGAAATCGATTCAGTGGTTTAAGCGTGAAAGCGTAACAAACAAACATCCTTACTTTCGCATTTATAATATTAGTAAGGATGCAATGGAAGTAAATATTGCGTCGACCTCAAGTAATACAGATAAGAGAGGTGAGGATAATATGTGTATATAGCCACGCTTAATTTTTTGTTTTCGGATCCCTGTTCTGCAAAACCTGTCGATTGTTTCTAGGCGTCGTTGGATACAGGCGGCATAGGACCTAGGGATGCAAATATAGAGACAAAGAACATCGATCTATCAATACATCGATGTTTCAGAACAAACATCGGTGTATCGAAACATCTATTTTTTTTTTAAGATCTACCAAGTACTCGATTCTCGAAAGTATCGAGTACTTTTAATAAATCCTTTTAGATACTTGCCTCGCGAGATTACGATAAGCTTTTCTTTTACTTAAATTCCAAGCATGTTTTTACATGAAGCACCAACATTTGCGTGATGAGCTTTTTTTCTAAGTTACTTAGAAACATAGTAATTAAACTGTCACGCAAGCTCTACTAACAGTACCATACATTTTAAATAGATGACAGGCTAAACAACAATATGAAAACATCGTCTAAAATAACATCCTAACCTCAATGTTTTGCAATAGTGAACATCGATGGCAAGCATCGATGTTTCAGAAACATCGATGTATCGTTTGCATCCTTAATAGGACCGAATTTTGTGGCGAAACATAAAGGAGACCTCCATCTAGCAGTGGACGGTGATAGGCTGAATGATGAACGGTGATGATCTGCAAAAATAGCTCGTGCCTAGCCGGGCTTACATTGCTTGTGAAAAAGAAGAAATACTCATCAATTACTAATACTAAATTATGTGGATTTAGAAATTACTACTTACTATTCTCAATATTTAATGGGTAGATTGAAGTTGATAACACTAGCAAAATATAATATTCAGAGGGTTTAGCACAAGTATTTGTGTCAAAGCATTCGTGTTGTAATTGTATGGGATTTGGAGCAGCGGCTCTATAGGACCATAGAGACACTGTTCGAAATACGTACAAATTCGTCTCGATAACTTTACGAATACATAGACGCAAATATTCGTACTAAGCTCACAGATACAAAAGTTGTACTACGCTAGGTATATTACGATAAGCCAATGCTAATGATATACATATGTATATATTTTTGAAATGTACAAGTAACGCCCTTTCCAATGATATGAAACTCGACATATTTGTCTCAAATTTATTTTTTAACACACTACTTTAAGACCTCTAGGAGGCGCCATGTTAGATTCAGTGATATATCATATAGCTTATAATCCGCAGACGATCAAGACGCTTCTAACGATACCTCATTTGTCCGGTTCTAATATGTAACTGAGGAGCTATGAGGGAATAGAAGAACATACATACATACATAGCCTGTCAAAATCATAACCCTCCGTAGTCAGGTAAAAATAAACTCTCATCAGTTTTTCCTAACGTATCAAAAGAAGTACAACTTCAAAATTGTTCAGTCTCTAGTTAACTGCACGATCGAGTAATACATAAATTGGGAACCAGCAATTTCACGGATATCAAAATTCACTCAGTAGGTAATGTTTCTAGATTATATAAAAAAGTGAAATTTCAAACAAAAAGTATCTGAGCTGAGCTTCTGCGATTTTTGCTACCTCGACGAACATTAATTAGTCACACAAGGATTAAAGAAAATTAGAGTAATTTACCTTAGCGAGCTACATAATTTAACATCGGCAAAGCTCTGACCGTACTTAAAGTGTTAAGCCACATGTGATAGCTGCCATTAATAACTTACAACACTTAACACACCTCCCTTACTCACATCGTACTTTCCATGCTATGTTAATATCTATCTAAACGTGCCATATTGAGCCGGATTATATTAAATTATATAATATATACATATATTAAATTTAGAGTGAATAAATATATAAAAGTTTGAGCCAATAATTTAGCTATACAATTAAATGCAATTGAAGTGTCTATTTGTAATGTCAAAATAATATATGTGTCAAATAGTTATTTAAAGAAAGAGAAAGAAAGAAACTCGTTTATTTCGATCTTATAATGATACATCGATACAGAATCAATATAAATTCCAAAAAGACTAAAATATAACTTAAAAATCTATACTTAAAGTTATACTAAGTTAAAAAAAAATAAAAAATAAGGTAAAATCCATAGAAGGCGAGGATATAATAGATTAAGTAACAAATAATAATTAACAACAAAGAGAACAATAATTAACAAAGAGAACAATAATTAACAAAGAGATCGAAAAAGGTTCTATATCAGCATAAGCCGCACCGAGACGGTGTGGCGCTGGTTTTCATATAGAACCATAGTGGTGAGATCACGGGTAATCACAAAAATATATAAAGTTAACTGTATGCTGAGGCTGACCGTATAAATATAAAAAAATGCTGATTGATACTATGCTGGTGGTATTATATAAGATATTGTTGAACATATTATTGACAGAATATATGCAGCACTTACAAAGAGAGAAGTACTCACTCTTTATGTATACACCATATTAATCGAAGAGATTATGGAAAACAGAGTCAGTTTCTAAGAGATATTAGTACTGGAAAACAAATAGTAGTAATTTATAGACTCGCGATAAGAAGGCCATAAGAATCATCAGACATACATAGCTACACACAAACCAAGATATTAAACATATACATAGAATATACATGCACATACACACAACACAAACATACACAAATCTACACATATACATACTGATATGCTTAGCAGTTTTCCTGTTGTTGGGCTAACAAGTATTGCTTGTAACTTGATTTAAAGGATACAATAGACTTTTTCAGTCGAAACGGTGGTAACAGATCGTTCCAGAATACCTATTTACACAATACCTATGCGTAAAAAAAATGAATTTAAATATTTTTTATCTGTTTGTCTATTTATTCTGGGCTATCCTCAAAACGGTTGAATCGATTTTGACAATATTTGTAATGTGTAATAGTGTAATACTATTTGTATAAAGAGTGACCTTTGTTGTATCTTTAGAGGATACACTGACGTTCGACGATCGCGGCTCTGTTGCGCCTGAGGGCCGTGGCGACTGAGGCCGTCACCGGTGGGGGAGTGCTGTTGGCGGTGTCCCTAGACATCGCCAACGCATTCAATAGTCTGCCATTCAGCTGCATCAGGGAGGCGCTCCGGTATCACGGAGTGCCAGCTTACCTGAGGCGGCTAGTGGCAGACTATTTGGTGGGGCGCAGCGTCCTCTGTACCAACCGAGCAGGGGACGTTGTGCGAACGCCCATGACGTGCGGTGTCCCACAGGGGTCGGTCCTCGGACCCACCCTGTGGAACATCGGCTACGACTGGGCGTTGCGGGGGAGCCTCCCGCCCGGGCTGGGCGTGATTTGTTACGCCGACGACACGCTCGTCACAGCCCGCGGTGGGACGCTAGAAGAGGCGGTAAGCCTGGCGACCTATGGCACCGAAGAGGTCGTCAGGCGGATCGAGGCGCTGGGGTTGAGGGTCGCCCTGGACAAGACGGAGGCCCTCTTGTTCCATGGGCGCCTTATGCTCATAAGCCTCCCATCGGCGTCTCGATCACCGTCCGATCGGTTGACATCAGCATCCGGGCCCATATGAGGTACTTAGGCCTGGTGCTCGACGGGCAATGGTGGTTCCGGGAGCATTTCCGCAGGCTCGCTCCGCGGCTCGTCGGCGCGGTGTCCGCCCTATCGTGGCTTATGCCGAACGTGGGCGGACCGAGCGCTACGTGCCGACGGCTGTACACGGGGGTCATCCGGTCGATGGCCCTGTACGGCGCACCGGTGTGGGCGGGGTCCTTGACCGTCCGACTTAGGGCCCTTCTGTGGCGACCACAGAGGGTCATGGCGGTCAGGGCCATCCGTGGATACCGCACGGTGGCGACGGAGGCAGCGTGCCTATTGGCCGGGACTCCTCCGTGGGACCTGGAGGCGGAGATGCTCGCCGGATTGTATCGGCGGGTGACGGGGGTGCGAGTGGAGGGCGGTGAGATCTCGTTAAGGGAGCTCACCGCCTGGCGCGTCGACGCCCGTCGAGACGTCATTGCTCAACTCGTCGCAATCATCGGTGCCGACCTGACGCTGCCGGCCATCGCTAGGGCGATGGTCGACAGCGTCGGGAATTGGGACGCGGTCGCAGCCTTCTGCGAGACAGTGATCTCGCTGAAGGAGGCGGCGGATCGTCTGCGCGTGGAGCACAGCCTCGATGAGGAGATCCGCTGCCGGCGACTGGGGCGGCGTAGGCGCAACTATCTGCGCCTCATGCCGCCCTAGCCGAGGCCGCGGGTGACGTGACCGGGGATTAGTCCGTCACCCGCCGAGAGGCCGACCGCGTGAGGAAAGACCGACGTCCTCCCCGAGGGTGGGTCGTCGGTCGATGGGAGGGTACCCCGCGTAGGTATTCCGTCGGGCCGACCACTGACGACAAGTAAACCTGCTCCGGTGGTCGGCCCAATGACGAAGGCGAGGTGGTTTTCGGGTGGGTTGCGGGAGTTGCGTGCTTAAGCCCATCTGTCGCCCCGGACGGAGTGGTGCGGAGGCGCGCCGACCGCGACCCACCCAAAAAAAAAAAAAGAGGATACACTGATGCCAAATAAAAGTCCCAAATAAGTTTAAATCTAGTATATTACAAAATTACATGTTACAACTTGAGAGTTCTGTGGGTAAGTGAGTTCAAGTGAGTATTTGTTATATTAAACTTAATAGCGCCTAGTGTGTTGCGCACTTCACTACACTATAGCTCAGAGAACCAAATAAATGCATCCAGGCTCTATGGTTCTCTCTGGTTTCTTAGCTCGAACAACTTTAGGCTATATTTTATACCAAAATCCCCAGGAAAATGGGAACTATGTGGGTAAATTCGCAGTAATTTGCTAGTTTACAATATCAATATTCATAGCCATTTGTCGTCTACTGCTAGCCGTAAGTAAGCCTTTATTTATTTCGCCACAAAGTGCATGTGCAGTCGGCATAGTCTCCCAGCAACTTTCACCAAGTCAATCTGATGAGTGCGCGTTTTACACTATGTTGTCAGATACATGGTCACCATTCGAGAACCCCAACGAGTGACGGTTTGTTGAGCGACAAGATCCTTCAACTACGATTTCAGCGTACTAATTCTTCATGCTATGTCGGTTACACCCGTTCTTCTGCGGCTTTATTTGAGCGACTTTTGTGTTTAGTTATGAGACCTATATTTAGAAAGCATGTTGCCGTGCCCTAACTCATCACCGGTAACACACTGCTCGTACATCTGTGCACTAGACACACAGATACTAAAGTATATTGGATGAGAAGCTCCTCTTAAGTTGCCCGATATTAATATTGATTACTTGATACCTTTTAAATGACTAGTACAAATAATAATCGACTTGACACATGATTTGATTTTCATAAGAGAAGAAATAACAATTCGCCGCAACAAAGTGGGTAGTGAATTCTATGGATCTAACGATATTTAAGAATGCTCTATTTTTCAAAAGCTTATTAAACAAATCCTTACTTTAAACATATCTACAGATATTTTATAATTGTACTGGATCTACAATACAGACAATTTCTTCATACTAGATTTCTCTTCTTATGTTATATTTAACTTTATATAATGAATTTAGGTATTTTAATTTCATATAAACTTAATATAATGAAATAGGTTAACGATATCTGTAGGAAAAAAAAAAAACTACTTACGTCGCTGCACAAACATTATGACAAAAGTAATATTACCCTACACTCAAAAAGTCCTTTGCGAACACCATTTAAAGAGAAGTTAATGTTAGTTTGGGTCAGTGAGCACTGAACAAAAACGACGATAACGTACATGTGTTGGGGCCGCAAACTGTGCAGAATTGAGGTAAGGTCTGACCCATTACAATGATCTTAAATGAAAAAAAAAAAACACGTTATCTGTCATACATTTTTTTTATTAGTGCACATTTAAATATTACTATAAGCGTAACATAAATCCAGTGACATTCGTTACACGTACTTATGTCTTCACAATTATATCTTCATAAATACGAACTTAGTAACATAACTTTAACAATTTTTTTTTATTGCCGATAGTGACAAACGAGCAGGCAGCACACCTGATGGTAAGTGATACTGCCGCACATGGACTTTTGCAATACCAGGGGCACAGCCAGGCCGTTGCCTACCGTGAAGTAAATGCTCTTCTTAAACCTCGTTTAAAGAAGGACATGTCATAGCGCTCGGGAAACATATCCGTCTATTACACTACTTCCTTGCCTTTGCTTATCTACGATGTATGACCACCAAATGCCTTCTATTCTTTCTTTTTTGTTTGAATATAGTTGGTGACCCAGACAGTATACCTGTAGAAGTATGGAAGGTTTTAGAAGTGAATGGATGCAAGTGGCAGACTTTATTATTTAATAAGTTGTTACATGAAGAGTCGATCTCCAACGAATGGCGTATCAGTTCACAAGTTCCCGTCTTTAAAAAGAAGGGTGATGTACAAGAATGTAATAACTATCGAGGAATAAAGGTCATGTCACATAGCGTGAGGAATTGGGAGAAAATGACAGAGAAAAGAATGAGAGAGGAAAGTGAAATAACCCAATACCACCAAGGGGGGACATGCATAAATGCATTTTCCATCAGTGTTACAAAAAAAAAAGATATGACGGTTGATAGGAGGCTATGTAAGGTAAGAATATGTGACTCCCCTTAACGTGGGATGAGGACAGGCAAATGATGATGATAGTTGTTAGCCGCAAGTGGCTGTGAAAACTTTACCCGGACTGGTGGGTAAGCGCTGAGGGCTCTCAACTCGAGCCCTAGGTTCAATCGAGACCCCGGCGAAATCTTCGCCATTAAACTACTCATGCGTGACAATCCGCAGCTACGAATGTTACCAGAGCATGCTCTGAGTGGTCATCATTCGATGTACATGACTTGGAAGTTTGACGTGATATTACTTCCAGAAAGTTAATTTCATGTATTGTGATTTTCGTGTATGACAGAGTAAGAATACAAATCAACACACTACATACACAACACACGACATGCAAGAGAAGGAAAACTCGAACTAAAACTATGCCAACCTGTTTGACCAGCATGTAAGGTCAATTTTCCTCCTACTGTGGAAGAGGCACGAGCCCAACAGTGGGACGTATATGAAATGAAATTATGATGATGATAATAATAAGTTAAGAATAAAACTTGCCACATTCTTTTCTTTTTCCGCAGGACTTATAAAAACCGGTTGAGAAGTCAAGAAGGCAATGGGTAGTAATACTCTTTTGGTAAACTTATATCAGCAATTATGATCCCCAATCCAATCGGATTGAGCATGGCGATTATGATATAACTCATCCTCCAATTGAGAAGGTCTAAGTCTATATGTAGTGTATATTGATGAACTGAGGGGTGTATGGACGGTTTCTAAGAATGAAGCTGTTGATCGAGTCTTAATTACAAATAGATATTACTTACATAAATCATTCATCATGTTCATAAAGATTATATTAGTAACTAGCTGAATTATTCATTTAACCAGTTATTAAAGGTGCTTTACAAAATAATTTAGTTGAAAATAATAACACAAAGTGTTAGATTGTTGTGTAATATTTTGCTCAACACTAACGATCTATCTATACAAATAAATAAAATTGAAGTATCTGTTTGTAATATCAAAATACTAGGCGTTTTTCATGCTCACACGATTATTTGAACGATACCTATGCCTGAAATACAGTTTAAAAATTTTTTTGTCTGTTTGTATGAGGTAATCTTCTAAACTTCTTTACCGATTTTGTTAGTATTTTACTACCAGGTAGGAGTAACTTAGGCTATATTTTATCCTGGTATTCCCAGGGGAACGGGCCCTATGCGGGCAAGGCGACTGAAACCAAAGCGAAGCGAGGGTGGGTTGCTGGTCGTTAATATGTCTTAGATTTCAAATGTTTTGATGATTTCTATATTTTAAATGTACACGCATTAAATAAAAGCATTGTAAGGGACTTTTTATAATACATATAATACTACAACTACTATTACTACTACAAATACTAACATTTATGCTGAGATTTTCCATATGGTGATGGAGTAAGAACAGAATTCACCACCCCCTTACCCGTGAGTATTGTAAAAGACAATTAAGGAATTTAATATGCATATAACATTTATGCAAAAAAAGAAATCTCAAAATTCAACCCTATACCAACACGTCTGACCAGCGTGGTATAGTAATTTAATTTCCCTCCTATCGTGGAGGAGGCTCGAGTTCAACACTGGGATGCATATGAGCTGAAATGATGATGATGATGCTGAGATCACATAAATAACAAAAAAAAAATGTATTGAAAGAATAGCTTGGGTAGAAATTAAGCCTTAAAAATCGGTTTAAGCTGATTTCACTTTGATCACTGTGACCTACGTATGTAGAACGGGTATCGTAATTTTGACGATAAAATAATCGAATATTGTCTATTTCATTATTTTTATTTTGTACATATTAAAAATTAATCTCTAATCTATAATTAAAACCTTAATCTTGATATAATCAGTATTTCAAAAAAAAAATATTGTGTGGTTTGATTAAAAGTGAAACTTTTTTTCACATTACAAAAAATAGCAACATTTACATTAAACACTGATAAGAACAAACAAATAGCGTGGAGCAATGGCGCAAATGAGTAATAGTATACACTACATGGTCAGCTGATGCGAACGCCGACGTATAGGCCTCGGCTGCTCTGTCGAGCGCCCTTCACTTTACCCCTACTCCGCGGCCGACGCATCACGCGACATGCAATAGATGGACGAAAAAGTTTCAGGCGATGTAATTAAAGTTTCACTTTGAAAAATAACAGGCTTATACCGTGTGATGACGAAGTATAAAAACAATTCACCACCCCCGCTCTTGCCCGTGGGTGTCGTACAAGACAACTAAGGGATTACATTATGCAGATAACATCTATGCAAGAGAAGACAAAACTCGAAATATAACCCTATACCAACATCTGATCAGCGCGGTACAGTAGGTCAATTGCCCACCCATTGTGGAAGAGGCTAGCCCAGCAGTGGGACTTATATGAGCTATGACGTCATCGTCGTTGATAATGAACAGCCTAATTTGTAGTTAAAAGTAATATGGATGATTTTTAAGACTATATCAAAAGTCTTATGCTTATCGTTTTCAGGTATAACCTGAGTAAACAGGTTATATCTTCTTAATATATAAAATTCAAAGTCCTGACTGACTCATCAACGCCCAGCCCAAACCCTTGGACCTAGGAAGCTGAAATTTTGCACAGATATTGTCTTTATGACGTAGGCAAGGAATAAGACAGGATTTTTCGAAATTCCCACGGGAACGGAAATAATAAGGATTTATATTTTCGCTATAAAAGTTGCCCTATCTCCGTTATTATATTTATTAGGGACTTGAAATTTGGCATATAAATATGTGATTGCAATCACTAAAAACCGTTTTTAGGATTTTTCGAAATTCCCTCGGGAACAGGAATAAAAAGGATTTATTTATATTTTGTCGCTTTAAATTTACCCTATCTCCGTAACCATATGTATTAGAAACTTAAAATTTGGCATATAAGTAGGTGATTATGAAAACAAAAAAGAATTTTCAGGATATTTCGAAATTCCCACAGGAACGGGAATAAAAAAAGATTTACTTATATTTTCGCTTTAAAGTTGCCCTATTTCCGTAACTTTATTTATTAGAGACTTGAAATTCAGCTTAAAAGTAGGTTATTACGATAACTAAAAACCATTTTTAGGGTTTTTTGAAAATCCCTCGGAATATGATGAAAATCCTTGCTTAAAAGTTATATTGTTTGTTTTTTATTTCGTAGCTATTGTTAAGTATAATAAGTGTATAAAATTATTTCCCCATTATGAAGTAGGCAAGGAATAAGACGGGATTTTTCGAAATTCCCAAGGGAACGGTAATAAAATGGATTTATATTTTCGCTTTGAAGTTGCCTATCACCGTTACTTTAATTATTAAATACTTGACATGTAAGTAGGTAATTTTGATCAGGCTTCAGTTATTTTTTTTTTTCGATTTTTTTTTTGATTTTTCGAAATCACCTCGAAATAGGAGGAAAATCGTTGCTTTTAAGTCATAAAACTAAGTTTTGCTTTCGTTACTTTTGGCAGGTGCCTACACTAAAAAAAAAACTTGATTGAATACGTATCTATCACACAAGGTTGATGCTATTGTTAAACAAAATTATCGTATTAGTCGATGAAAGTGTTTGACTTCAACGAAATGTTTGACTATAATAATAATTATATATGCGAAAAACATAATTTTGCATTTTATTCGTATTTGAACAAGTTTTTTCACCGTATATTAAAACTAATATTCGGATATTTATTATTTTTTTTTGTGGTTTCCTTAAGTAGCTTCAGCAATAATGAAAAAGTCGCGCACGCCAATCTCCCCGGAGCTCGGAGGGTATATAAGCAGCGCGAGGCGGCACGGCCCCACAGGCATTCCGCGTCGGAGACCCGTAGCGTACGGACGTACGCCTCGTTGCTCTCCACTGCCGCGCTCTCCCCGCACCCGCCCCCTGCGGTCGTGCGATCTCGCTCCGTCTCGCTCGCTCTCGCAGCGTACCTCGCGTCGCGTCGCGCCGCCATTTTGTTGACGTCTGTGGCCGTTCAGTGGCCCGCTCCGGGTGGCCGTGTATACGGTTGTCTGTGGCAGTTTCGCTGTTTGGACGCAGGTGTTGCCGGATCCCAACTGCACGAGTCGACTTTTTCAAGACGTCGAGTGCAGATTTCTGCCGTTGGTAGATAAAAAGTCAAACCATTTTGGCCCCCTCAGGGCAGAAAACCATATTGTTTGGTCCCCGGCGGAAACCTCACGGTGTTAACGAAGCCGGGTGAGGCAAGGCCCCGATTTGCCTGCCGAGCCCCTTCAGGGCAGAGCTAACAATCGGAAGGGGTTAAAGCATCCGGCCTTGGGGGATCTCCTAGTCGGACCTAATCTACGGCTTTTCATCATTTTTCTGCGAAGGCCTAACGGCCCGAGCAGCTAGGAACCTATCGCACATTAAGATTGGCGAAGGATTACAAGCTTAGGGCACACTAGTTAAGCACACATCCTCCCGACCTGCACCCGGTTGGGAGGGACACGCACCACACACAACCCAGGGTTCACCTCACCCAGGGCGCTAGGTTTAACACTTTTCCCGCGTACGTTTTTTCCACCAGCCCACGATGGCGGAAATAAACTATTACAATCGACGCCCTTCTGGCAATCCCAGAGATTCAAGCTTATATTGCCCAACATTTTGGAGCAATAACAATCTTACCACCCCAGCCTCAACGCGCTCCTACTACCGCCCTGCCGCTTGAGCCGGAATTACCAACCATCAGCACGGCGATGGAAACGGAATCACCCCCGTCCTCCTCAGCCTCATCGTCCTCCTCCTCCGAGTCGGAAGATTCGCCCAATGAGGGCTCATTTACTGTAGTCCGCTCCCGCAAGCGGAGCAAAACGGTAAAGGTCAACAAAGAGGCTCTCTCTAAGGCCCCAAAAATTAAGCCGACTGACTCGGCAAAAACACCCGCTGCAGCCCCGTCTGCAACGACTGCCATGGCCGCCTCGGTCCCCCCAGTCGTCTCGCAGGCCACCCCTACCTCTGTCCCATCTTCCACGGACAGCAACACCGTCGCTCCGCAGACGGTCAAAAAACCACTGGCTCCGCCGCCCCTATATATCAGGGACAAGGAGAAGTGGCTAACCATCTCCGCTTGGCTAAACACCAATCGCATAAATTACAAATCGGCTAAATCCACGCCCCAAGGCATACGAGTGGACCTTCACTCGTCAGCCGACCACCGCACCGTGTCAAGCATGCTAGGGAATCAACAGATTCCCTACCATACATACACCCTCCCCGAAGCCAAACTTCTGCGTGCAGTTATACGCAATGTCCCGAGAGAAATCGACACTAAAGAGATCTTAGATTCTCTCAAAACCCAGGATCTGCCGGTTGTAGAAGTACACCGGATGATCCGGGGAAAGGGTCGTTACCCTCTTAACATGATACTCGTCTGCCTTACGAATAACGCAGAGGGTAAAGAAATCTACAAAATTAAGACCATCTGTGGCCTCTCTGGGGTCTCGGTAGAGCCCCCACACAAAAATGGTAATCTGGCACAGTGTCACAAGTGCCAAATGTATGGACACTCGTCCAAGAACTGTTTCGCCCGTCCTAGGTGCGTCAAGTGCCTAGGTGACCATCACACCGCCCAGTGTGAAAGGCCAAAGGACATCTCCCTCTGCAAAGAGCCACTTGCGTGTGTTCTCTGTGGAGAATACGGACACCCGGCCAACTACCGCGGCTGCCCAAGAGAGCCGAGGAGGCTAGTCCGCCAACCCAACACAAACGGCAAGGCCTTGTACTATAACAAGACCTTCGTCCCAGCCCCCTTACCAACCCACAATGCGTGGGCTCGCCCCCTGCTAACCAGCAAGGAGGCTTTCCCAACCTTGCCCAACAGGCAGCCCACTGCCCCACCCGCACCATCTCAGCCCAAACCACCAATAATCGGGCCAAACCAGCCCACCGGTGGTAATCCCAAGCCCCCTCAGGGCGCCCCCATTCCCATCGTCGTCGCTAAAAGCGCGCCCCCAAAAGCCCCCCAAGGACTAGATCCAGATCTAGCCCTGGTGGCCAACTTCGCGGCTCAAATCAATTTCGCGGAAATCCGCGAAATTGCAGCCGATCTTAGAAAGAACGAGGGAAACAACCTCGCCCTCCTTAATATAGCGATCAAATTCGCCCCCACGTTAGAGCGTCTAGGCTCACTCAAATTCAACTAAAATGGATAGGTACACTCCCGGCAGAGTTAAACCCAGACACCTCAAAGTAGGGACATTCAACGCTAATAGCCTTACCCAACAGAGGGATGAAGTAGGCACATTCCTTCGGGAACACCAGCTCGACATCTTGTTAGTACAAGAAACGTTCTTAAAACCATTCAACAGGGACCCTAGAATCGCGAACTATAATATAGTTCGCAATGATAGGACAACCTCACCAATGGGTGGAACGCTCATTTACTACAAAAGGTCGCTGCATTGCACACCTGTGGATCCGCCCCCTCTGATGTACATTGAAGCTTCAATTTGCAGACTAGCCCTCTCAGGCCATCAGCCTATCACCCTTGTATCCGCATATCTCTCTCCCAATAGAGAACATTCGAAACAGTTGGTTGAAAAAGATCTAAAAGCCTTGCTAGAATTGGGAGGCGCCGTCATCATTGGCGGTGACCTTAACGCCAAGAACACCTCTTGGAGCTGTCAAAGTTCCAATACGAGGGGCAAGACTTTAGAGCTATTCGCTGACAGACTGGGATTTGATGTCATAGCGCCCATAGAGCCGACACACTTCCCCTTTAACGTTTCGCACAGGCCGGACATACTCGATATCTTTCTTCTCAAAAACATAAACCTTCGTTTATGTTCAATAGAAGTT
The DNA here is from genome assembly GCA_032191425.1 of Lymantria dispar. NCBI lineage: Eukaryota > Metazoa > Arthropoda > Insecta > Lepidoptera > Erebidae > Lymantria > Lymantria dispar. The sequence continues at coordinate 18,424,306 of CM063452.1, read as the reverse complement.
CAACACGAGTTAGACTCAGATCACCGCCCGGTGACTCTGGAATTAGCCTCCCGCACACCCGGCCCCTCAGGCCACAACAACGAAAGGACCAAGATAGCGACTGACTGGGCACGGCTAGAGAAAAATCTCAAGTCAACCTCGTCGGTCCACCTTGATCAAATTCCCAATGACATTACGTCTAAGGAACATACCTCTCAGGCGATCGAGTCGCTTACAAGTCACGTGCAGTCGATAATGGACGACTGCTCGCGGCCGGTACCAGATACGAGCGATCGTAAATGGCGCCTGCCAGACGACGTCCGTGACTTGTTAAGACGTAAAAACGCCGCGACACGCGCTTATGACCGCTACCCCACGGAGGACAACCGTACCCGCCTACGGTCACTCCAGAGGGAGGTTAAACAAGCTATTAATGAATTGAGACAGAGCAAATGGGACGCCATGCTCGAGGAGCTAGAGCCCTCTCACACAGCCTTTTGGCAGCTTTCCCGCTCACTCAAAAAAGACATCGTGTCCACTCTCCCTCCTCTCACCAGACCCAACCAGCCACCGGCGTTTATGGACGACGAAAAGTCAGAATGCCTGGCCGACTGCTTGGAGCTTCAGTGTACGCCGAGTACACTACACCCCGACGCCGCGAATCACCGCTTCATCGCCGACGAAGTGGAACGTCGTACCACTCTCTCGCGCTCGTTACGAAACGACAACCCCGATCAGCCTATCCCAGTAGTAACCACCGATGAGGTCGAATCGTTAGTCAGGGGTCTTAAAACCAGAAAAGCTCCAGGTTCGGACGGAATCTCAAATAAAGTCCTTAAATTATTCCCCGCCCACTTGATAGTCCTGTTGTGCTGCATCTTCAATGCAGCACTAAATAATAACATCTTTCCCGCGCAATGGAAAGAGGCCGTGGTAATAGGAATCCACAAACCCGGCAAGCGCCGTACCGAACCCAGTAGTTACCGCCCGATTAGTCTACTAAAAGGTCTAGGTAAGATCTACGGACGAATAGTTCTCAGTAGACTACGCACATTCGCCGAGGCTAACAACCTCGTTCCCGACGCACAGTTTGGTTTCCGAGCTAAACACAGCTGCGTACTACAAGTTCACCGCTTGGTAGAATACACAAGTGGTCAGTTCATTATGAACAGATATACGGGTGTATTATTCCTAGACGTAGCGAAAGCATTCGACAAGGTTTGGTATGAAGGCCTAATCTACAAACTCTATCTCCTCAAGATCCCTCACTACTTAATTCTCATTATACATGACTACTTAAGTCATCGCAGCTTTCGCTACAGGGTGGAAGGGATGTTGTCGACCTCCCACCCTATCAAGGCCGGCGTCCCTCAGGGGTCGGTCCTCTCCCCATTTCTCTTCACGCTATACACTAGCGATATACCCAAATTCAACCGGGTACATAAAGCGCTTTACGCTGATGACACCGCACTCTTTTGTGCTGGTAGATCCCCGACAACAGTAGCCAAGACTCTCCAAACAGCGGTTACCGCCCTAGCCAATTGGTTTAGGAAATGGAGATTAGAAATCAACCCCGAGAAGAGTCAGGCGGTCATGTTCACTAGACGAACTGCCCGTTCCTACTCTATCGACAGCATTCCCTCCCTTAAAATTTTCAACAAGCCGGTCACTTGGACCAGGCAGGCCAAATACTTGGGTGTGACCCTTGACGATCGACTCAGCTTCGCCCCTCACATAAAGCAAGTCCACGCACGGGCAGCCTTTGTGATGGGCCGTCTCCACTGTCTACTCAACTCTAGGTCGCGTATGCCCCTGAGTAGCAAAATCCGACTATACACCACCTGCATACGGCCTATCATGACCTATGCCAGCGTGGTGTTCGCGCATGTTAAGCCACACAGGATCCACAGGCTACAGACACTTCAAAATCGTTTCATGCGCCGAGCTACAGGAGCACCGTGGTTCATACGAAACGTCGATCTCCACATCGACCTCGAACTGCCGACCATCAAGCAGTTTATGAAACGGTGCTCTCAGAGCTACTTTGACTCTGCCATGACACACCCCAACCAACTAGTGGTTGGGGCGGCTTCCTATAGACCCTCCAAAATCTCCTCCATCCGACGTCCTCGTCACGTCCTCGACGAAGAGGACGACAATATCACACTCGCTCAACAAAGAGCCTACACGGCCCGCGAGACCTTAACAAATAAATATCCGCGGTTCCGCCCTCGCCGTCGAGGTGCGAAACCGCGCCGCGCAAAAGTCACTACTAAAAACGTGGGCACGCCCACTTTGCCTCCAGCGACGCCCCAAGCCGAGGTCCGTTCCCCACAGGGGGAGCCCTTGGGCGATGTCGCTTAGCATACTTTTCTCCGGGTTGAGAGCCCTCAGCGCTCACCCATAGTCCGCGTCAAGCTGTCAAGGCCATCTGCGGCCAACAGCTGTACACACACAAAAAAAAAAAAAAAAAAAACACGGCCCCACACATTATAATTGCAACCTTGGTCTTAATAACACGTCCAGCGCAAACGCTGCGATAGATTATACCATACAAGTAAACTGTACTTTTCAGTGCAACACTATCTTTTAAAAACTGTGCTTTTCAGCACAATTCTTTGCTTTTCAAAATATTCTTTCTTATCTTTTAAAAATTGTTTTGCTAATCTTTTCCAAAAAAATCTATTCTTTTCCAAATTGCTTTTCTAATCATTTCCAAATATTGTTTCCCATTTTTTTTTACTTTTATTAAGTTTATGATACTACTATTTTAATTGCCTTGATTCCTTAGTGCATAACTTTGCTTTTCACAATATTCTTATCTTTTGCAAATTGTTTTGCTAATATTTAAAAAAAAAACTATTCTTTTTCAAATTGTTTTTTCTTAATCATTTGCGAATATATTTCTATTTCTTTTTTCTTTCATTAACTTTATAATACTATATATTTAATTTTTTTTTCAAATTAATTTTCAATGTATTCTTATTTTTCACAAAGTTCTTTGTTAATCTTTAAAAAAAAAATTTTCCATTGCTTTTCTTTTCTAATCATTTTACAATATATTTTTTGTTTTTTTTTTTTTACTTTCATTTTGTTTATAATACTATTTAATTAGCTTAAATTTGTAAGTGCATAACTTAAGTACATAGTTTTTGTTCGTTATTTGAGTAGATTTTGTTTATTATCTATCACAATGACTGTTGAAACATTGCAAATTGATGGGGCTATGATCCCTCACACCGTAGTTCCTATAATTGGAGACGGAGCCTGTCTGTTTCGGGCCATCTCCTATATATTGTATGATACACAGGTGATGGCCAGGGAGGTGCGCGAGCAAATCGTAGACTATGTGGTGGACAACTGGGAATCGTTTGCCATTATGTCACATGACAGTAACGGGGACAATTACTTCAGTGCCGCTGAATACCGCATTGACATGTCACGCCATTTTACTTATGGTAGTTTATGTGAACTGGAAGCGGCAGGGCAACTCTTTCCATGGGTCTTTGAAGTTTACCGAAACGGTGAACTGTATATGAGTTTTGGTACTACAGGTAACCCTGTGGGACGACTACGCTTTACACATGATCTGGCACGTGGCCATTTCGATGTTTACGTCCGTAGTGAAGTGACTGCGACAATGGCTGAGACCGCCTCCCCTTCTTCACTTCTCCCCGTCGTTGCAAAAAAGATTACTACGAGAAGAAATAAAGTGCCTACTAATTCACCGCCCATATTAGAACCAGATCATGACGTATCTCAGTATCAATCTCTTATCTTTCCTACTAAATGCTCCAAGAAACGTCGTGCCAGATGCACCGACGCTACTCGAAAAAAACAAATTCAAAACGCTTCAAAAAAATATGCGCAAACAAACCCAGCAGTTCACCGTGCTGCCGTGGCCAGATACCAGAAAACTCACCCTGAGGTACACAGGACGGCAGAGTCTCTTTATGAGCAAAATAATCCTGGAAGACGAGTACAAAGGAAAGGACGCTCCTGGAAAACCAAGGCTCACTCCGGCATGGCCTATGATCTTGATATAGAGTATGAGACGGACAGTACTGTATCCTTGGGTGCCATGAACAACAAGTGCCATTGGTGTAATGCTCTCAAGTTGAAGGAGGAGCCACCCGGCATGTGCTGCAGTGCTGGTAAGGTGCAGCTCCCGCCTTATGAACAGCTACCTGAGCCTCTCTACAGTTTGATAATGGATATACATCCAGAACACGACCATTTCATGAACCGTATTCGTAAATATAATAGTTGTTTTCAAATGACTTCTTTCGGAGCGAAACAGATAATAAAAGACGGTTTTATGCCAACTTTTAAAGTTCAGGGCCAGGTATACCATTTGGTGGGAAGCTTGCTGCCAGCTCCTCAAAAGGAACCACAATTTTTACAAATATATTTTGTTGGCGAAGATGACAGGGAAGTACAATTGAGGTGCAGTATCTTTCCCGAAGTAAAACCCGGCTTAGTCAAGCAACTGCAGAGAATGCTACATACGTTTAATACTTATGTAAGAGACTTGAAGATCGCCCTGGACAAGGTGCCTGAAACGTCTAAACCATTTAAAGTAGTCATTAATGCTGAGAAGAAACCGCCGGAGAGTCACAGGGGTCATTTTAATGCTCCTACGTCAAATGAGGTGGCATTAGTAATAGTTGGTCAGCAATTTGAGAAACGAGACATTATCCTTGAGAGCCACGATAATTCATTGCAGCGCATTAGCGAGATTCACCGTTCGTATGACGCCCTGCAGTATCCGCTTTTGTTTTGCCGTGGCGAGGATGGGTACTCCATTTCTTTACCTCAGCGTGATCCTGAGACCAAATTAATACTTAAAAATACAATTTCAGCTGCAAGGTTCTATTCTTTTCGTATAATGATTAGACAAGGAGAAGATAATCACTTGGTGTATTTCCGTTCCCTTTTTAGTCAGTTTTTAGTGGACATATACGCCAAAATAGAGACGGAAAGGTTGACCTATATCAGGAACAACCAGGCGCAGCTGAGGGCTGACAGTTATATACACTTGCGGGATGCCATAGGAAGGCAGGATGTTGATGTTCAGCAGCTAGGTCAGAAGGTGGTGCTCCCGACATCTTTAACCGGGGGACCACGCTATATGCACGAGTGTACACAAGACGCTATGACATACGTGCGTCAGTACGGTCGTCCTGATCTTTTTATCACATTTACGTGTAACCCCCGATGGAAAGACATCACAGATATACTTTTATCTGCCCAAAAGTCACACGATCGCCACGATATTATAGCTAGGGTATTCCACCTAAAGGTGAAAAAGATGATGGCTCTTCTTACCAAAGGCAATCTATTTGGGGGGATGCGTTGCTTTATATACTCGGTAGAATGGCAAAAACGGGGTCTTCCTCACATTAACATCTTGCTATGGCTAGAGCAGCGTATCACCCCAGATAAGATCGACAATGTTATTAGTGCAGAAATACCTGACCCTGAGCAAGACCCTCTCCTCTACGATATTGTGAAGGCCAGTATGATACATGGTCCTTGCGGAAGTTTAAATTACAACTCGCCCTGCATGAAAGATGGCAGTTGCAGTAAGAGGTACCCTCGACCGTTTCTCAAGGACACCCAGACAGGAGACGATGGATATCCGCAATATAGGAGGAGGTCTCCAGCTGACGATGGTAACACAATAAAAATTAATGAAATAGAGTTGGACAACCGCTGGGTGGTGCCTTACAATCCTGTCCTGTCACGTACTTTCAATGCTCATATTAATGTGGAGTACTGCAATTCTGTTAAATCTATCAAATATATTTGTAAGTACGTGAACAAGGGCAGTGATCAAGCGGCCTTTACTCTAGAGAATGAGAAAGATGAGGTAAAAATCTACGAAAGCGGCCGGTACATAAGCAGTTCCGAAGCAGTTTGGAGGATCTTAAGCTTCCCCATTCATGAAAGGTTCCCCCCTGTCGTACACCTCGCTGTTCATCTTGAAAACGGTCAGCGAATATACTTCACCTCAAATAATTTGTCAGAAAAGATAAATAATCCACCACAGACAACGCTCCTAGGCTTTTTTGAAATCTGCAAAACAGACAATTTCGCTAAAACTCTGCAGTACTCCGAAGTCCCTTCTTACTATGTCTGGAACAGCAAAAAATTTTCAAGGAGGAAAAAAGGGAAAGATGTTGAGGGCTGGCCCGGAGTGAAAAAAGTGCACGCTCTGGGCAGGGTCTATACGATTCATCCAAACAACACCGAGTGCTACCACGTACGCCTTTTGCTCCATGAGGTTAGAGGACCGACATCCTTTGAGGACTTAAAAGACTGTGAATGGTATCCTCCATCCAACATTTCAATCTGCGTGTAAGGCACTTGGTCTGCTGGAAGACGACAAGCATTGGGACACCACTTTAGAGGAAGCTGCATTATGCGATTCTCCTCTCAAATTGCGAGAGCTATTTACAATAATGTTAGTTTTCTGTCAACTCTCTGATCCTTTAAGCCTTTGGGAGAAATACAAAGAGAGTCTCTCAGAAGACATTAAACGGCAACTGGAAAGAGAGTTGCAAGATTGTGTATCTGTTGTACACATCACTGACGAGGTGTACAACAGATGTTTGATTTTGATTGAGGATGCAGTATTAGCTCAAGCAGGACAAAACTTGGCACAGTACGGATTACCTCAGCCAAAAAGATCTGCAGCAACTTTGGACAATAGAGAATATCTGAGGGAGACCAATTATGATCTATGAGCCCTAGGAGAAGTGGTGTCATGCAATGAGAAGTTACTGACGGATGAACAGCTTTACGTTTACCAGAAGATCCTTAGCAATATTGAAAAAGGAATAGGGCAAATTTTTTTCCTGGATGCTCCTGGTGGCACTGGTAAAACATTCCTTATCAATTTGCTATTGGCAAAAGTTAGGAGTAATCGTAGCATTGCCTTAGCTGTCGCATCGTCAGGAATCGCAGCAACACTGTTGGAGGGAGGCAAGACAGCTCACGCTGCTTTCAAGCTACCACTAAACCTTATCCATGTGGAAACTCCACTGTGCAATATCTCAAAACAGAGTAATGCGGCCCAAGTGCTGCATGATTGTAAACTCATAGTTTGGGACGAGAGCACAATGGCGCATAAGGGGGGTTTTGAAGCGCTAAACAGAACACTAAAAGATATTAGAGGGAACGATGACATGATGGGTGGAGTCACCGTGTTGTTAGCTGGAGAGTTCCGTCAGACTCTGCCGGTAGTGCCGAGGGGAACTCGAGCTGACGAAGTTAAGGCTTGCATTAAGGCATCAAGTCTTTGGCCCCTAATCAAAAAGCTTCACCTTAAAAAAAATATGCGGGTGCACCTGAAGAGTGATGTTTGCGCTGGACAATTCTCCGATCTTCTTCTTAAAATAGGAAATGGAGAATATCCAGAAACTGATAGCAAGATTACAATTCCATCAGATCTTGCCTCACTTGTACCGACCGTTGATGACCTAATAGCCCGAATATATCCAGATGTTCACAACCTACACAACAAATCCATGGAGTGGCTGTGTGAACGTGCGATTTTGACACCTAAGAACGATCAGGCTTCAGTTATTAATGACACTTTGTTAAAGTCATTCGAAGGTGTAGAATACAAGTACAAGTCTGTGGACACTGTAGTGCATACGGATGATGCTATACACTATCCTGTGGAGTTCTTAAATGCACTCAACCCACCTGGTCTACCTGTTCACACACTTATCCTCAAAGTGGGTGCTCCAGTAATGCTACTCCGAAACCTCAATCCGCCTAAGTTGTGCAATGGGACCAGGTTGCGTGTGAAAGCCTTACATAAAAACTTAGTAGAGGCCATTGTAATTACTGGCTGTGCTCGAGGTGAATCGGTGTATATACCACGGATACCACTTATACCATCGGAGTACCCATTCGAGTCTAAAAGGCTGCAGTTCCCTCTTAAGGTCTGTTTCGCAATGACGATTAATAAGTCTCAGGGTCAGTCACTAAAAACAGCAGGAATTGATCTTAGGGTAGACTGCTTCTCGCACGGTCAGTTTTACGTGGCTTGCTCGAGAGTAAGCTCTCCTAGCAGTCTGGTCATCTTAGCACCTGAGGGCAGAACCGCTAATGTAGTTTATAAAGAGGTACTATAAGTTTGGTATAAACTCAAAAAATAGCCTTACCCCTTTACAATGGTTTTAGAATTTTGGTGTCTTTCGATCTGTATGTTATGGCATAACACAAAAACCACTGAATGGATTTCGATACAATTTTCACAATTTTGGTAGTTTGGGGGTCCATCTTAAAATCTAAGCCACGTATCATTTAATTTCGTTAAAAAAACAGAAGATATGGTGCATAGGGTGATTTATTCTGTAGTCTACGCGGACGAAGTCGCGGGCAAAAGCTAGTTAAGATATATGCACTTGGAACGCTACGAAGTAATTTTATAGTTCTTAATGAAATCTCTTTGACTTTTGCACTACATTACTGTAATCCCAAAGTCCCTATTCGAAGCTACATGTAATTTACAACTCCGTCACAACATTAATACAATTTGACAAGTTCTTTAGCTCTAGAGTGTCTCTGGGGATGTGAAATTACATTGCTCTACTTGTCATTTAGGTGTCACAAGTAACATTTAAACTTAGATATTAGAACTACAACCATAACTGAAGTATATTAAATAGTAATAAATTACGCTACTGATTGAGAGTGAAATAACGGATTTAATTCATAGGTGTCTAACCTTTATTTAGGTTCATTTTAATTTTAATGAGAAAATTTTCTGTAGCTATTCAAATTATGCTTACTAATATCTGATTTTATATTCGTCCCTCTTCCAAAATAATAGATAAAAATGAAAATTTGTACTAGCCCCCGATGAAAACTAAAATAATATAAAAAACATATTACGTTCTCTTCAACAAGAATTATCAATTAATTGTCATTTAACGATTAAGTATGCTGGTACGCGAGAAGCACTTAATCGAGTAACCATGCGTCATTATATGATTTGGGAAAAAACCTGCTACTCTTACACTGCTCCACCAATATTAACCAAACATGCCTATGAACTACAGGTAGGAATCTGGCTTTCAAATGAAAAAAATCACATCGAAATCGGCCCATCCGTTTGAGAGTTACGATGCCACAGACAGACAGACATCGACGTCAAACTTATAACACCCCTCTTTTTCCGTCGGGGGTTAATAAGAAGGAAATTAAATACCGTACCTATACTGTCTTGCATAGATTTTCTTAATATTATATTTCTTGGTCATCTTTACATAGACTAGAGCCAGCTCTATCTGATGACGTATGGTTTATAATTACATTCCAAGGAGGGTTGACATTAAAGAGGCGGCCGATTAAGATAAGAGCAGGGTGATGATATCTCTTAATCGCTTTTTTACTACATTTAAAGCCCAAAATGGGGGTGGGGTACTCTTATTATATCACCGCAGTGATCTCATCAATATCCTTACTAATATAATATGAGTTTGTTTGTTTGTTTGTTTGTGACGCTTTCACGCTTAAACCACCGAACCGATTTCAAAAATTCTTTCACCAATGGAAAGCTATAATATCAGGGAGTAACATAGGCTATATTTTATCTCGGTATTCCCACGGGAACGGAAACTACGCGTGTAAGGCGACTGAAACCGAAGCTAAGCGAGGGCGGGTTGCTAGTAGAACATAAAACAAATCAAATTACCTATGAAATATGACGAATTATGTATTTTTTTTTTCATAGAGTATTCTGGACAACTGTAAAAACCAAATATTAAGTAACTACGTGAACATCTTATGTAATAAATCAATATCAGCTAACTAATCAAGACTAAACTCAACTAGTTTTTATCACATAAGCTTCGAGTTTTGTATCATCATCATCTCAACTCATACAAGATCCACTGCTGGGCTCGAGCCTTCTCCAAACAGGAGGAAACTTGTCCATTAATACCCCGCTCGTCAGATGGCTTAGGACTTTATTTTCTTTCCCTTGTATTGATGTTATATTCCTATAATATCCCTTAGTCGTATTTTACAATACCTCCTGGATTAATTGAATTCTTATTTTATTACCACAGGGTAAGATTACAGTATGAATGCACAATTATTTTTCCCTTATTTTATTAATTATTTATTTCTATTGCATACATAGTAATTGATTACATTACCAAAGAGCACAATTAAATATAATATATGTACATGTTTTATTTATTTAAATTTTATACCGAGCCATTGATGTATTAGCAAAGAGAAGAATTTTATTAAATACCTTATGAATGATTATATTCTTAGGACGAACATTAGATAGGTTGACAGATACAATAGTGAGACTTGCACCCTCGGTGAATAAATTAGACAAGGCGTAACGATTTTAAGTGGTATAATTTCGGTACAATATGTCAGAATAGAGTGCAGCTGTATTCGAGATTTTGAAGATTGATTTGTTATGTGTATGAGCAAGTGAAGTATAAATAAATATATGTATTTGTATTCATAAATATCATACAAACCCATCAAAATTGAATAAATTTTCGTTAATAAACATTCTTTATTCATATATTTTAAGCATCAGTTTTTTTCTGATTTGCTTAAAATGAGTTTGGTTTTTTTTTGGAAAATGACTTTTCCGTGTGGTGACGGAGTAAGAATAGAATTCACCACTCCCTATCTTGCCCGTGGATGTCGTATAAGACGACTATGGGAAATAATGACATAACATCTGTGCAAGAGAAGGGAAACTCGAAATGAAACCCTATACCAACATGTCTGACCAGCATGGTATAGTAGGTCAAATTCCCTCCCATTGTGGAGGAGGCTCGAGCCCAACAGTGGGACGTATGTGGGCTGCGATGATGAGTTTGGAATATATTATACTTCCCTCCTCTTAAAGCAGGGTAAACCTCTTGAAGATTAATAGTATCTGGGCTGACGAGTTAGCTATTGGTCGGCTTGGAATGTAACAGAGTTAGAGTGGTATGTGAAGGTAAGGATTGGTGCTTTGATCGACGATGCAGAGGTAGCACGTATACTACGTCTCGATTGACGTAATCGATCCTAAACTAAAGTTAGATGCAAACTCATGATAATTTTAAACAAAGTTTTGTAACCCGAATAGTAGCTATACTGACTTAAAACAATTTCACCAAGCAGTGTGATTATTCGCGTGCTTACATAGATACATTGCCTAAGAGGATTGGCTTTAGGAAAGTGGCTAGGAGTACGATTTATTAAAAATTTTGTATATTCTTCTACCGCCTAGTTTAGAAGAAGAGAAGCTGATATTATAGAAACACAAGAGATGCTGATATTATATTGAATGATATTATATTGAATGATATTATATTATGTATTGTGTTTTATTAACTTGATGAAGGGTTTTTAATTGTTTAAAATAAATCTTAGCTATCTATACAATACCTACTTAGGAGTACACAATTTCACGGTCTGACGCTCTAGTGACAGGAGACAGACGTGTATAGGTATGGTTTAAGTCAGACGGAATGATTTAGTCTTGCACATGACCGGTCACTGGTCTATATCTCCTAGAACACTGTAATATGTACTTGGAACTGATTATGTAGCATATTATTTGTAATTTAATTTATCGATATTTTTAATCGGTTAGATTTAACCGATACTATTGTATTTTTCATTGATTCATTTCGGCTCATTTACGTCCCACTGTTGGGCTCAAGCCTCCTTCACAATAGGAGGATATTGACCTACCATATTACGCTGGTCAGGCGTATTGGTTAGGGTCTTGTTTCGAGTTTTCCTTCTCTTGCATATATGTTATATGCATATTTTATCCCTTAGTCGTCCCTTAGTGTTTTACGACACCCAAGAGCAAGAGAGCAGGTAGTGAATTGTTATCTTACTCCGTCACCAAACGGATAACTGTTGTATTTGCTTATTCTCAATTACTTATTTTATAATTATCTTTCAATATTAATGTTATTATGTTTCTCCTTGTGGTTCACGGCTATTTTCCAAGGAAAGATACTCGGTCCTTTGAAAGGCTTTCATGGGGATATGAATCCAAAACGCAGAGGCTTTTGGAGAAATTTAATGTTAAATGGGATGGGACATCTACCGATGACACTCCACGTTTGCATATAACACTCGTGGACTGCCAACGGTAGGTGTAGAACTAATGTATAATGATGATATCTAAAACCTGATTATGGGGTTATGAGGTTTGGTGGACTATTTTACTTAAATTTTTGATTTTGAAACTGTCGTCTGCCTTCAATACCATCATGTCTTGAACTTTGGCAGATGGTGACTCGCCAACTCAATGAATGAGCTCTCCCAAACGGTCGCCACAGAAACGCAGGCCATACGGGCCATAGGGGGCAACACTGGTGCAAGTGGCTTGGGGTGTCGAGCGGTGGGGCGCCAGTTTTACCATCGCAAGTCCCCTATAAACGGTGACTCGCAGTAGTTTCTCCGTAGTTATGCCCTTGAAATGACACTTCCACCCCCGAGTATATAGTTCTGGAGACCCCTCTCTGATCAGCCATTTAAGGCAAGCCAGAGTTGAGAATCCTGCGGGCACTCTTCGTTTTCCACTCCAGCCAGCCAGTAAAGGCGAGCTGGATATGAGGTCCTGGCCGACTCCCTGGAGCATTCAATACCGCAGTGTCGCCGCTCACATTCAGCACGCCACAAGCTGCCCTGCGGTTTATTGGCTTGCACATAAATCTTGTGATACATTTTTCCTTTTATATCAAAAGAACATAGAGAGCCATATAATGTTCCTCCGATGTTTGCGTTAGTCCCATAGTGAGATAACAACAGCCTCACAAGGGTATACATTAGTGTTATTATTAGTATTCATCATTCATCATCATCATCATTTCAGCCTATCGGCGTCCACTGCTGGACGTAGGTCTCCCTCATGTTGCGCCACAATGAGCGGTCCTGTGCCGCCTGCATCCAACGACGCCCAGCTACTTTCACTAGCTCATCGGTCCACCTAGTGGGGGGGCGTCCTACACTGCGTCGTCCGATACGTGGTTGCCACTCGAGAACCTTTCTTCCCCAGCGGTTGTCGGTTCGTCGAGCGATGTGGCCTGCCCGTTGCCACTTCAGCGTGCTAATTCTTCGTGCTATGTCGGTTACACCCGTTCTTCTGCGGATTTCCGTATTCCGGATTCTATCTCGCAGAGAAATCCCGAGCATAGCCCGCTCCATAGCACGCTGAGCGACTTTGAGCCTTGATATGAGGCCTACATTTAGGGACCACGTTTCCGTGCCGTAAGTCATCACTGGTAACACACACTGGTCAAAGACCTGTGTTTTCAGACACTGAGGTATGTAGGTTATTAGTATTAGTGATTAAATATTCCAAGATTTTTTTTTATAAATTTATACGTTTATAGAACTGAAAAGATTTATTGATTTATAAGATTAGGTATATACAATGATATGAATAATTTATACTAAAATTATAAAAGTGAAAGTTTGTGAAGATGCTTGGAATCGTCAAATTTGTTACTCGAGTAAACAGTTAAACAGATTTGATTGAAACTTAGCAAAATCCATTATCCTGGATTAATATAATTTTTTAATACTTTTTTGTTTCCTTGGGATAATATTTCAGTTTGTTTTTTTTTATTTAATCAAACAACTGCTAATGTTTATCTAATGTTTACATTAAAATGATCTAATAATATATCTAACGTTTACATTAAAATTTTGAACGATACTACGATTTTACCTTAAACGATAAAATTTCATCATGAGAAAGTTACGCAGCCAAAACCGCGGGCAGCAGATAGCAGTAATATAAATTCATTATTTTCCACAGACGTCATTTAACTCTCCATCTAAACAGACTTTTATTTTAATAAAAGCTACTACATCGTGAGTTTTTGCATAATGTTTAGCGAGTACCTAGTTAATATACAAGGCTATATAAGAAGTATTAAAAAAGCTGAGTGTTTTTAAAATTTGCATCACTGTCATCTGATACGCAGTTGAAGTACAAAGCTTAAGCAGTCCTTCGTCGTGGGACAAAATATGTACATATAAAAGAATTTAATAACATTTTAAACAGTTGTAAATAAAACTATTTTACGGATTTTATCGCGTTTGGATTTGATTTTTGATGGCCCGATGTTTCGAACACTTTACAGCGTCCATGGTCACGGACAGACTGCCGTTATCTACAATGTGTAATACTCGCGTAAACAACGCGTAAACAGTAAGGAAATTGACCTACTGTACCACGCTAGACAATAGGAAGGAAATTGACTTGGAGGTTGGAGGTATTGGTATAGACTCCCTCTCCATTTCTATCCTTGTTCATTCCATGCAATCTTGCACTTACGGTGGGAATTGTCTTAGGTTTTCAGAATGTGGTATTGCTGAAATCGATGAGCGGCATTCTGCACTTATGGAGCCCATTAAACGCTAAAGGCAATAAAATAAAATATATTGAGAATGGGAGTGAAATTAATCAACCATGAGATAATCACGTAGGCTCTCGCTCGCCTTGCTTAGGCAAGTACCTACACACGGTCGTTAAAAGGGAGAGCACACCGGCTTGCCACCACTGCGATTGCTAAGAGGACACGGCGCAGCACACACTCAAGATGTGTGCCGCGTCGGCTGAGCAGCGCCGTGATCTCGTCGCAATCAACGGTGCCGACCTGACGCTGCCGATCATCGCTAGGGAGATGCTCGGCAGCATCAGGAACAGGGATGCGTTTTGTTTTGTTTTATTTCATATCAAATTCAATTAACGCCAAATATATGTATCACCATCGCAGCCCACGTACGTCGCATTGTTGGACTCGAACCTCCTCTATAACGGGAGGAAATTGGACCTACTATACCATGATGGTCAGACATGTTGGTATAGGGTTTCATTTCGAGTTTTCCCTCCCTTGCATAGATGTTATGTGTATATTATATTCTTTAATCGTCTTTTACGACATCCACGGGCAAGATAGGGAGTGGTGAATTGTATTCTTACTCCGTCACCACACAGAAAATATTATATATGTATACGAAATTAAAATTAAGAAATTCTTTAAATTCTATATTCTAATACTTTTTTTTTATATGGGTGGGCTGCGGTCGGCGCGTCTCCGCACCACTTCGTCCGGGGCGACAGAGGGGCTTAAGCACGCAACTCCCGCAACCCACCCGAAAACCACGTCGCCTTCATCGTTGGGCCGAACACCGGAGCAGAGTTACTTGACATCAGTGGTCGGCCCGACGGAATACCCCCTATTGGGGTACCTTCCCATCGCCCGACGTCCCCCCATCGGGGCTATATTCTAATACTGCATCCTCGACGTTTTAATTTCAAGTATTTACAGGTATATACAAACAAATATTTGTCTAGGAAACTGTTGTTATGCTTATACAGTGCAGTTTTAATAATCACCATCACAGCTCATATACGTTCCACTACTGGCTTAGAGGCTACTTCATATTGGGAGGGATATTGAGCTATTAAACCACACTTGTCACGCGGGTTGGTATAGGGTTTCAGTTCGAGTTTTCCTTCTCTTGCATATTTGTTATATGAACAATATTAGTTGCTGTGTGGTAGCGGCTTCGAATACTAACAACCCTTGCTTTGCTCGTGGGTGTCGTAAAAGACGACTAAGAGCCCTAGATTGACCCGGACCAACTCCATCTGGTACCATTTGGGTCAACGATTACATTCCCAAGGAGGGTTGACGTCAGGCAGGCGGCCGGTCATAAAAGTCATTGCCGAAACTTTTTGCAATATGTCAAAACAGATGACATATTGCGTCGACCCCAAGTAATTGGGATAAGAGCAAGATGATGATGACAATATTAGTCGCCTTTTATGACACCCACGCGCAAGAGAGGGGGTGGTGTATGGTATTCGTACTCCAGCTGAACGCGAAAAAG
Source organism: Lymantria dispar (assembly GCA_032191425.1). NCBI lineage: Eukaryota > Metazoa > Arthropoda > Insecta > Lepidoptera > Erebidae > Lymantria > Lymantria dispar. Next base: position 18,408,421 of record CM063452.1, on the reverse strand, counting down.
AAATTTGAATCAGTTTTAATAATAGGTCTTTACCTATGTAATTGCCGTTCTGCAGTACTGGCCATTTCATATCAAAATATTTTTTGTTTGGCTAAGAATTCTAATTTCAAATTAATTTTATTTTAAAACATAGAATTCATTATCCAAAAGTAGTCATTTCTTTATTGATTAGTGTTACGTTTTCGTCGCATTTCAATCTTTTTCGTCATCATGGATACGTTAAAAATTCGAGTAATTATGGAATATGAGTATCGTCGTGGCAGCAACGCGGCACAAGCGGCACGCAACATTAACGACGTTTACGGAGCTAACACTACAAACCAACGCACCGCCTGTTATTGGTTTGCTCGCTTCCGTTCTGGAAATTTCGACCTGAAAATTGAACCTCGCGGTCGTCCGAAGACTTTGGTCGACAATGACGAATTAAAGGCGATTATGGAAGCCGATAATACACAATCTATGCCGGAATTAGCAGCAGCTTTCGACGTTAGCGTCAAAACAATATTGGTCCATTTGCGTCAAATTGGCAAGGTAAGAAAGTTTGACAAATGGGTGCCCCACGAACTCAATGATCGCCAGCGCGAATTACGCGTCGAGACATGCCTTGCATTGCTCAACAGACACACAAATGAAGGAATTTTGAAACGCATTGTTACTTGCGATGAAAAATGGATTCTGTTTGATAACCGCAAGTGCTCAGCAAGTTGGTTGGATCCTGGTTCAGCACCTAAACAATGCCCTAAACGAAAACTTATCCCTAGAAAAGTGATGGTCACTTTTGGTGGTCTAGCGCCGGTGTGATTCATCACAGCTTCTTACCAAACGGGGTGAGCATTATTACAGATGTGTACTATGAAGAACTGAACACAATGATGGACACGCTGGCACATCTCCAATCAGCATTGGTTAATCGCTCGTCTCCGCTGCTCCTGCACGACAATGCGCGACCTCATACTGCACAGCAGACGGTCTCCAAGTTGCAAGAACTGGGGTTGGAAGCTCTCCGTCATCCGTCATACTCACCAGACCTTGCGCCTACAGACTACTTCTTTTTCCAGAATTTCGATAACTTTTTGGCGGGAAAGAAATTCAATACCCGAGAGGCAGTACAAAATGCCTGTGAAGAATTTGTTGCCTCCCGTCCAGCTGATTTCTTTAAGAAGGGCATCAATAAACTGCCGCTGCGCTGGGAAAGATGCATTGATTGCATGGGTGATTACTTCGATTAATACAAATAAAAAATACATGAAAAAAAAATAGTTTAATTTATTTTCATATATAACGGCAATTTCATAGGTAAAACCTAATATATCACTTGGAAAGTATTTGAATGTCACATAAATATATAAAAAAATTCATAATTTATATAATAAAGTTAAGTCCTTTAAACTTTGAGAAGTATATTTGAGCGTTGTAAATTACCAATGAGAACTATCATATCGTAACTTGAAGTTTTAAGTACGGGCAAAACTTGAATGTCGACCTTAGTAAATCCAAGATGAATTACGTATAATTTTCATATACAAGTATGTAGTTGTATCAATGTTGCCAAAGTTGTATATAATCAAATGTGTCGTGAATAAATCCTGTCACTTGTAATAATATATACTTACTTTTTTTAACTTATTTATTGACGTAGATTTTAATTGAACACACATTGGAGTGGTAGGACCACACTGTCGACAGTTATCTGTCTACAGACGCGGGCCGGTCCGTCCGTGGCAGTACCACACTCTCGCAGAAAATCGACGTCTGAGTAGTAGCGATTTGTTACTGTGCTTCGTTCGGTGAGCGAGAGAGCCGGAAGCCCAACTTTCTGAGGGTGTTTGCGTGTGGAGGGTTTTGGTGGTGCCTATGGTATCACCGAGCCTCAATGCACGCATTCACACTCCCTTCACTCTCTTCGCGGTAGGCAGCGGCCTTGTAGAGGTTCATGAGCGGCAGCAACACTTACAATCAGGTGTACTGTTTGCAATAAAAAAAAAAACAAAAAAACAACTTTGTGAAAGTCAACTTGTTTTTTTTGGATGGGCTATGGTAAAGTCAACTTGGTTGAGATGTACTATAGAAAATTAACAAATAAGGAGCTGACACTGTAAAGAGAGTTTTCGGAAAGTTGGATAAAGTATCTGAATATTTAATTACTACAAGCAGTACTATTTGAACTGATTTTTATTTGAGTCTGTTCTTAAATACACAAATTTTATATACATAGAAACAAACAAAGAAAACAAACTTTATTTAATTACTTATACTTTATTAATTCGACAAATATTATTTGCAATAGAATTCTTATTGGTTTCGCGAGGTTTCTCTTCATTGTTAAAAGAATAATGAATACCTATCAAATATATAGGTGAATTTTTATATCATACTTTTATAAGTTTAATGCTCCACAAGTCAGTCAATATTCAAAAATATAATGTTATAGAATATTTACATTTTAATAATCTTTCAAAAATAATTCAAATATGCTTTCGTATTAGATGTAAACTCTACTTTATTAAAATAAACACAGGGACTATAAATCTTCAAAAATATTCTTGGAAAACAAGTATCAGATCGTAAAAAGAAATGTGTCAGTTTATAAATAAATAACACTTTGAGTTAAATGCTACTGAATACAAATTAGATTTAGTGTATGGTTTTGCTGGGTGATGTGATGTTCTCAACGCCTTTGCACATTTTATATATGTTATTAGCCAGTGTAAATTTTTGCTGCCTTTAACTTTTTTATTTAAAATGAACAACATCTAAACTTAGTAAATATATTCTACAATTTTGAGACTATTTATCGTTTTATTTCTAAACACGTTAAACTAATCTGGCATCGGTCAGTTTTGTATAATACTATTTCTTGGCCAGTGATATTCATTTATATGTAAATTAACCTTTTTGATCGCTAATGGATTAGTCAATCCTCATATTGTTTGGTCAAATATAATGATTTAGCAGCATTCAACTAATATACGTACATCGGATCTCACTTTCCTTCCCAACGGGGCGGGATTTCTGTTCTAGTAGGTAGTTAACTTGCGATTAATTGTCGCTAGTGGTATCTAGTCCAGCTATAAGCTTTTATATTTTGGCAACATTATAGCCTGATTTGAAGAGAGAATTTTATATAGAAAAACCTTGAAAATAATAAAAAAATCTAGCAGAGTTTCTTGCTGTACCTTTACAGTGGCAATCGCGTTTCCGTTCAGTGGTAAATTTAAGATAAAGTGAAAAAACGTTCCGTATGGTGATGGAGTAAGTTTACAAATCACCACTCCCTATCTTGCCCGTAGATGTCGTTAATGACGACTAAGGGGTATAATTCGCTTATAACATCTATGTAAGAGAGGGAAAACTTGAAACAACCCCTATACCAACCTATCTGACTAGGATGGTATAGTGAGGTCAATTTCTCTCCTATTGTAGAGGAGGCTTGAGCCCAACAGTGAGACGTATATGAGCTGAAATGATGATGACGATGATAAAAGTGAAAAAAAATCTGCAATTTCTCGCTGGGATCACTAAGGTACCACTGAAGTCAGGGAACTCTGCACCGGTAGTCGGCCAAATGACGAAGGCGACGTGCTATACGGGTGGGTTACGGGTGTACGTGCTTACACCCCTCTGTCACCCCGAACGGAGTGGAGCGAGGAGTACGCTGTACGCTGACCGTAACCCACCCCCCCAAAAAAAAAGCGGGTCACTAAGGTCAAGGAATCGGTATTAGTGGCCAGTTTTATTGTGATGGGGAGGGGATACGGTAGCTGCTTTGTTGTCGCTCCGTACGGATTGGGCGGAGTGTGCATAATAAGATTTTGTAATTTAAATAAGATAGTGAGCCACAAATTAATTTTTATTCTAATTTTTCAATATTTATTCTAATTACAACTGCAGCTACAATTAGAATTTTCTATAGTGGACAGATAAAAATAGATAGGTGGTATCAAGACACAAACGGTATATTTTTTTTTATTTGGATACAAATAAAAAATATATATAGATATATTAAAAAGAAACTCGAGTCAGAGGTGTACAATCGTTTAATGAATTTGTAATTTGCATACTGACAACGAATCAGGACACGGAACAGAATTTTCTAGAGTAATTACAACTACAAATTTTATACATTATTATTATTGTGTATATTATTTTTATCAAGTATGAGTGAGAATATACTGTATCATAATCTCTTCCATTTCCACGAATCATATATGATATCATCAAGAGACTTCGCTTGACAAAATAACTGCAGATAACTAAGAATTTTTGAAATCGGTTCAGCCGTTTTGAAGATTACCCGGAACAAACAGACAGACAAAAAACATATAAAGTGATTTTTAGGCAAATGTATAGTGCAAATAACCGTGTGAGCATGAAAAATGCTTATTATTTTGACATTACAAACAGGCACTCCAATTTTATTTATTGGTATAGACAATTCGCGTCATAATTGTAAATTTAATCATAGGTACATACTAAAATTATACTGGCACATTTGATCGAACAACCGTTTAATTCAAGTCAATAGTTGCCTTCGTTCTGTAGCTCTTGGCGGTCCTATTACTGATATTCCTTTTGTTACGTCTTTAGATTAAAGACTATTGACCTAAACTTTATCTTTGCTATAACTCCTTGTAAACTATCTTTGCCATTTCTCCTTAGTAAATACAGATAGTTACAGAATTCAATTAATTATACGAGTAAGAATTGTACATTATTAGTTATTGATCGTGTTTCTATTTACAATTTAATAAACTTATTTATGTTATAGAAGTTTAACATAGAAATCCTGAAGTAAGTTAAAAATATATTTTTTTTTTATTTCTAGTTTGATTTCAAACTATAAACAACTATGGGTATACATATACATAATTCATTAATTTAAATATAAAATTTAAAATATCTCGTACAGGTGATACTGATTGGATTTTGTTCGAATTGCTCCTCATGTCGTTCTTCTATTAGACAGTTTAATTGAATGCAAGTTTCAAAATCCATATCACGAGCACCGGTGGCGTAAAACTCGTTTATCTGTTTCCTATGAGTGGAGCAATTACTTTAACGAAATGACTCTTCAAGGGTTTTGTGAACGTATGAAAAAGTTCAATGTCTTTCTTAATTTTTACGAGTTTTAAGTGGCTATATCTAATATATCCAACCAAATAGACCGTATTTGTGTGGTGACGGAGTAAGAATACAAATTATCACTCCCTATCTTGCTCGTGGGTGTCGTAAAAGACGACTAAGGGATATAATACGCATATAACTTCTATGCAAGAGAAGAAAAACTCAAAATAAAACCCTATACCAACCTGTTTGGCCAGTATGGTATAGTAAGGTCAATGTCCCTTCCATTGAGGAGGAGGCTCGAGCCCAACAGTGGGACGTAAATGAGCTGAAATGAAAACCGTATCGACTCTCATTATAGTTAAATGATAAGTCTTAACTGGCGGATTGGCGGTCACAGTTCGTTTATAGGTTTTTATGGACACTGTCGCTGACCATTTCTCATTCGCCAGTTTTTTATGAGTACTATGGGAAAGGGACAAAGTGGTGTTGCATTGCAATTATAACTCATCGATACAGATGGAAGTTTAGATCATATAACTAAAAATATCTGTTAAATATATATAAAGTTATCTATAGAGTAATAGTCTACAGAGTTATCTAAAACAAAGATACACATAAATCTTGCATTATCATCACAGTTCATATACGCCACAGTGCTGGGCTCGAGCCTCCTCCATAATAGGAGGGAAATTAACCTACTATACCACGTTGGTCAAGCATGTTGATATAGGTTCACGATTTACGACTCCCACAGACAAGAGAGAGGGTGGTGAATTGTATTCTTCCTCCGTCACCACACGATCACCAAATATTAGTATAAGATTTTTTTTTTTTATTGCAAACGGTGGCAAACGAGCAAACAGTATACCTGATGGTAAGTGTTGCTGTCGCTCATGGACCTTTACAAGGCCGTTGCCTACCGCGAGGAAAGCGAAGGGAGTGTGAATGCGTGCATTGAGGCTCGGTGATACCAAGGGCACCACCAAAACCCTCCACACGCAAACACCCTCAGAAAGTTGGGCTGCCGGCTCTCTCGCTCACCGAACGAAGCACAGTAACAAATCGCTACTACACAGACGTCGATTTTCTGCGAGAGTGTGGTACTGCCCCGGAACGGACCGGCCCGCGGCTGTAGACAGATAACTGTCGACAGTGTGGTCCTAACACTCTTAAGAGATTTTAATTTAATTATCGTATTCCAAAAAAAGTATTACCTATACTTATTATATAATATTATAAAGCTGAAGAGTTTGTTTGAACGCGCTAATCTCAGGAACCGCTGGTCCGATTTGAAAAATTCTTTCAGTTTTCGATAGTCCATTTATCGAGAAAAACTATAGATTATATTATACTTTCAAAAAAATTAGGAGTCCGTACTAAAAGTCCAATAATGTAACCCAAGGTGTAAAAAAATGAATCGAAAAAATCCTTACATCACGTGTGCTGCGAAAACTATTGATTATAGAACAAAACAATGTACTACAACTTTGCAAAACATATATTTGTCTACAAAAAGTGTCGAGACACCATATGTCTAACTATTGTAGTTATCTCACAATAAGTGTTTTCTTTTTTTTTTTAAATAATTAATATGCCGTCGTTTTATAAACTCTTTATTTTGTACCTTGGTATAATCCTTATCAAAATAAATTACTTCATATTCAAGACGAATTCAATAACTTTCTAGAACTTTTTGATTTATTAGATTCGTACATTTCATTCAAAAGATATTGCGATATTAAAAATGTAAGTATTAGTGTTGGAGCCAAATAAGTATTAAGTACTGCACGTGCATGTATGATGTGGCAGGCGGTCATGAGGGGCGAGGGAGCGGTAACCTCTGCGAAATGCCTAGAAAGAGACCTCAAGTTTCAGAGAGAAAGAGAAGAGAGAGAGAAATCGCTGAACGAAATCGCGCTAGAGAAACAAGCATTGAACGAACACAACGTTTGGCGTCACAAACAACTCGATCTTCGTCAAATCGACAACGGGAATCAAGTGCAGAACGTTCTGAACGTTTGGCCACAGAAGTTTTAAAATAAATAAATAAATCCTGAAAGTCACTATACCCTCCAAAGTCACTATTCCACGCGGACGAAGTCGCGGGCGCTGCTAGTCTTATTATATTAGCGAATATGGATAACCGTAAGTATTCTGATAGCCCGTCCATATGTTGGCCGAGCGTAGGCGAGCGATGGCGAACGCCAACGTGTGTACACCCGATTTGCCTTTGGCCAACGCTCGCCGTCACCTAGTCGGCCGAGTGAATACAAGCGCCAACGTGTGGACAGTTGATTTGTCTTCACTCGCCGTCACTCGTGATCACTTGCCTCACTTCGCCTCGGTGTCGGTTTTTGTGCACAAATCAAAGGCACTCGTCTGCGCTCGGCCAATGCCGTCCACACGTTGGCCTGCTCGCCATTACACGGTCGACATCCATCGCTGTTAGACGCGTTTAAGGTGATAATGTCGCTCAACATAAATATTATATATTTTCAAATTTGTACCACTACTTCTAGATATGCGACATAAATAATTAGATCCAAGTCACCCTATATGTTACCTCCTATATGAGCCTCCTCCACAATAGGAGGGAAACTGACCTTAGTATTCCATGCTAGTCAGACAGGTTGATATAGGGTTTTATTTCGAGGTTTCCTTCTCTTGCATAAATGTTATATGCGTATTATGTATTATATCCCTTAGTCGTCTTTTACATTCACGGACAAGATAGGAACTGATGAATTTTTTTCTTACTCCATCACCACACGGATATACTGCCACTTTACTGCGGTATACACTGAGAAAACGACTATTATCTATACACTATTACTATATATACTATTATATATCTATATACTATTTACTACTAATACTTATTATATAACTATATACGTTCATTAAATAATTAGTCGAAGCTGTAGCGACGTCTATTTCAACGTCCATAGTGTTTCAGTGCACAATGAATACTGACCGAGGCCAACTTTTTTTTTTTTTTTTTTGTGTGTGTACAGCTGTTGGCCGCAGATGGCCTTGACAGCTTGACGCGGACTATGGGTGAGCGCTGAGGGCTCTCAACCCGGAGAAAAGTATGCTAAGCGACATCGCCCAAGGGCTCCCCCTGTGGGGAACGGACCTCGGCTTGGGGCGTCGCTGGTGGCAAAGTGGGCGTGCCCACGTTTTTAGTAGTGACTTTTGCGCGGCGCGGTTTTGCACCTCGACGGCGAGGGCGGAACCGCGGATATTTATTTGTTAAGGCCTCGCGGGCCGTGTGGGCTCTTTGTTGAGCGAGTGTGATAATGTCGTCCTCTTCGTCGAGGACGTGACGAGGACGTCGGATGGAGGAGATTTTGGAGGGTCTATAGGAAGCCGCCCCAACCACTAGTTGGTTGGGGTGTGTCATGGCAGAGTCAAAGTAGCTCTGAGAGCACCGTTTCATAAACTGCTTGATGGTCGGCAGTTCGAGGTCGATGTGGAGATCGACGTTTCGTATGAACTACGGTGCTCCCGTAGCTCGGCGCATGAAACGATTTTGTAGTGTCTGTAGCCTGTGGATCCTGTGTGGCTTAACATGCGCGAACACCACGCTGGCATAGGTCATGATAGGCCGTATGCAGGTGGTGTAAAGTCGGACTTTGCTACTCAGGGGCATACGCGACCTAGAGTTGAGTAGACAGTGGAGACGGCCCATCACAAAGGCTGCCCGTGCGCGGACTTGCTTTATGTGAGGGGCGAAGCTGAGTCGATCGTCAAGGGTCACACCCAAGTATTTGGCCTGCCTGGTCCAAGTGACCATGTTGAAAATTTGGCTTGAACTTGAAACGTGAAACGTGGCTTGTTGAAAATTTTAAGGGGGGGAACCGAGGCCAACGTGTGGACAGCTCTACAAATACTCGTCTACGTTGGCCACTCGCGTTGGCGTTCGCCGCACTTGGCCAACGTGTGGACGCTAGCACTCGCCTTGTACCTATTTGCCGACGCTCGCATTGGCCTAGGCTTGGCCAACATGTGTACGGGACATTACAGTGTCACCTCGTTGTTGGGCCGACCGCCGGAGCAGAGGTGACTTGTCATCAGTGGTCGGCCCGACGGAATACCCTTTCGGGTACCCTCACCTCTCGACGTCCTGGGACGTCGGTCGCCGTCGCGCGGTCAACCTCTCTGTGGGTGACGGACAACTCCCCGGTCCGATCACCCGCGGCCTCGTATAGGGCGGCATTAGGCGCAGATACTCGCGCCTGCACCGCCCGAGTCGCCGGCGATGGAACGTGTCGCCGAAGAGGAGCTCTACGCGCACACGATCCGCCGCCTCCTTCCGTGAGATTACGGCCTCACAGAAGGCGGCGACCGCGTCCCAGTTCCTGACGCTGTCAAGCATCTCCCTGGCGATGGTCGACACCGATAATCGCGACGAGTTCACGGCGCTCCCCCTCCCACCCAGCACACACCTCGAGCGTGTGCTGTGCCGTGTCCTCGTCGCAATTGCAGTGGTGGCAGGACGGTGTGCTCTCCTTCCTGACAATCTTGTGCAGGTACTCCGCGAAGCAACCGTGCCCCGTCAGCACCTGCACCAGTCAGAAGGAAAGCACCCCGTGCGTCCGCTCCAACCACTCCATCAGCACCGGCCGGAAGGCCTCGACGGTTCTGACACCGTACCGAGGACTCTCCAGCCGGACGTCCCAACGGGCAATGACTTCTCGGCGGGTATCGTCCTGCCAGGCGGTAATTTCCTGCAGCGAGACCATACCGCCGTGGGCGCGCGTCTCCGACACCCGCCGGTAAATTCCGGCGAGCATCTCCTCCTCCAGGTCCCACGGGGGAGTTCCGGCCAGGAGGCATGCTGCCTCCGTCGCCACCGTGCGGTAACCGCGTATGGCCCTGATCGCCATGACCCTCTGTGGCCGCCACAAGAGGGCCCTCAGATGGATGGTCAGGGACCCCACCCACACCAGTGCGCCGTACAGGGCCATCGACTGGATCACCCCCGCGTACAGCTGTCGGCACGTAGCGCTGGGTCGGCCCACAATCCTGGCGTAGCTAGCTCTATCATTATTCGAATTAAGTAGATACTTGCATGATGCAATCAAGCAATGGTTTTAACTTAAAATCATCATGATCATCATCATTTCAGCTCATATACATCCCACTGTTGGTCTCGAACCTCCTCCAAAATAGAAGGGATTTCCCTTCTATGATTCCTTCCCTATTATTATTCCCTTCTTGACGTTATTATATCATGCTGGTCAAACAGGTTTGTATAGGGTTTTATTTCAAGTTTTCCTTCTCTAGCATAGATGCTATATGCCTATTATATCCCTTAGTCGTCTTATAAGATATCTACGGGCACGATAGGGTGGGGTGATTTGTATTCTTACTCCATCACCACACGGACTTAAAATGTCTTAACGGTATTCCTACTGCATTTATTAAATAATAATATCAGGTTGACCGAGCTTCGCTCGGCATATTTTTGTAGAATTTATTAGAGAATTAGAATTTAATATATTAGAATTTAAAATTTTTCTAAATTTTGCTAGACTATTTTAGTCTTACTTCTTAAGATGTAAGACTACAATAGTCTTTCCTATTTGAAGCAACATTGTTCACGAATATGGTTCTGACACTGAAATGGCGATGGGCAGGCCACATCAGCCGTCGAACCGACAACCGCTGGGGAAGAAAGTTTCTCGAGTGGCGACCACTAATTAGATGACGCAGCGTAGGACGACCCCCTAAGTAGACTGACGACATCTTAAAAGTCTCAGGGAACCGTTGGATCCAAGTGCAGAACCGTTCCGAGTGGCATTCTTGAGGTGAGGCCTAAATCCAACAGTGGACGTCTACAGGCTGATGGAATGGAATTGTTCTGACGGATGTTTCAACTAACTCATGTTATCCAACCCAGAATTCCAACTCCACAGATGTACGCCTATGCAGTGGCACTTTAAAATCAAAATATTGTTGTACATTGCCTAGTGAGGCAATGTATAACAATATTTTTATTTTGAAGAGAAACTTTCCTCCTTTCCATCGATCTATCGACTTCTCTCGATCTAATACAGGTCTTTTCATGCCGGCATAATGACAAAATTGCTACGTTTGGCAGTTGGTTTAGTGATTACTTGCTATAAGTTTTTAAGGAGAATATTACAATACTGGTGAATTGTGAGCTGGAATTTATGGCCTTATAATATTAAAATATCTGGTTGATTATCTGATTTGGTTGAATATCTGGTATATTTTTTTTATACTTTTGCCGAACTTATTTAGATATAAATATTAATAAAAAATAAAATGATGAAATAATGAAAAAAATATCAAAAATTACAAAAAGAGAATAATAATAACACCGAGATTCGATCCGACGCTGTTTGAATGCCAAAACAAAACAAAAAGAAAACTGGTCAACTTCCCAATTGAACTTTTGACTTTGACGGCGAAATTTTAATCTTTATTCTAGTGACATTTTATGTCATTGTATTGATTAGCTAAAAACACCGATAAAACAACATTTTCTATAAATAAAACATAGCTAGATCGATTTTTTGGCCCCGAAACCTCTAGTATGCCAAATTTCATCAAAATCGTTGGAGCCGTTTCCGAGATCCTGAATATATATATATATATATACATAACAAAGATATTAAAAAAAAAATTCTTAAAGACAGCTCCCTGCACTAAGAAAATAAGCCTTATGTTGCGGGGTACTTTACAAACATATAATTAACGGTCACAAATGACGTCCAGAAAACCACTGGCTCCGCCGCCCCTATATATCAGGGACAAGGAGAAGTGGCTAGCCATCTCCGCTTGGCTAAACACCAACCGCATAAACTACAAATCGGCTAAATCCACGCCCCAAGGCATACGAGTGGACCTTCACTCGTCAGCCGACCACCGCACCGTGTCAAGCATGCTAGGGAATCAACAGATTCCCTACCATACATACACCCTCCCCGAAGCCAAACTTCTGCGTGCAGTTATACGCAATATCCCGAGGGAAATCGAGACTAAAGTGATCTTAGATTCTCTCAAAACCCAGGATCTGCCGGTTGTAGAAGTACACCGGATGATCCGGGGAAAGGGTCGTTACCCCCTTAACATGATACTCGTCTGCCTTACGAATAACGCAGAGGGTAAAGGAATCTACAAAATTAAGACCATCTGTGGCCTCTCTGGGGTCTCGGTAGAGCCCCCACACAAAAATGGTAATCTGGCACAGTGTCACAAGTGCCAAATGTATGGACACTCGTCCAAGAATTGTTTCGCCCGTCCTAGGTGCGTCAAGTGCCTAGGTGACCATCACACCTCCCAGTGTGAACGGCCAAAGGACATCTCCCTCTGCAAAGAGCCACCTGCGTGTGTTCTCTGTGGTGAATACGGACACCCGGCCAACTACCGCGGCTGCCCAAGAGCGCCGAGGAGGCTAGTCCGCCAGCCCAACACAAACGGCAAGGCCTTGTACTATAACAAGACCTTCGTCCCAGCCCCCTTACCAACCCACAATGCGTGGGCTCGCCCCCTGCTAACCAGCAAGGAGGCTTTCCCAAGCCTGCCCAACAGGCACCCCGCTGCCCCACCCGCACCATCTCAGCCCAAACCACCAATAATCGGGCCAAACCAGCCCACCGGTGGTAATCCCAAGCCCCCTCAGGGCGCCCCCCTTCCTATCGTCGGCGCCCCCAAAAGCCCCCCAAGGACTAGATCCAGATCTAGCCCTGGTGGCCAACTTCGCGGCTCAAATCAATTTCGCGGAAATCCGCGAATTTGCAGCCGATCTTAGAGAGAACGAGGGAAACAACCTCGCCCTCCTTAATATAGCGATCAAATTCGCCCCCACGTTAGAGCGTCTAGGCTCACTCAAATTCAACTAAAATGGATAGGTACACTCCCGGCAGAGTTAAACCCAGACACCTCAAAATAGGAACATTCAACGCAAATAGCCTTACCCAACAGAGGGATGAAGTAGGCACATTCCTTCGGGAACACCAGCTCGACATCTTGTTAGTACAAGAAACGTTCTTAAAACCATTCAACAGGGACCCTAGAATCGCGATCTATAATATAGTTCGCAATGATAGGACAACCTCACCAATGGGTGGAACGCTCATTTACTACAAAAGGTCGCTCCATTGCACACCTGTGGATCCGCCCCCTCTGATGTACATTGAAGCTTCAATTTGCAGGCTAGCCCTCTCAGGCCATCAGCCTATCACCCTTGTATCCGCATATCTCTCTCCCAATAGAGAACATTCGAAACAATTGGTTGAAAAAGATCTAAAAGCCTTGCTAGAATTGGGAGGCGCCGTCATCATTGGCGGTGACCTTAACGCCAAGAACACCTCTTGGAGCTGTCAAAGTTCCAATAAGAGGGGAACGACTTTACAGCTATTCGCTGACAGACTGGGATTTGATGTCATAGCGCCCTTAGAGCCGACACACTTCCCCTTTAACGTTTCGCACAGGCCGGACATACTCGATATCTTTCTTCTCAAAAACATAAACCTTCGTTTATGTTCAATAGAAGTTCAACACGAGTTAGACTCAGATCACCGCCCGGTGACTCTAAAATTAGCCTCCCGCACCCCCGGCCCCACAGGCCACAACAACAAAAGGACCAAGATAGCGACTGGCTGGGCACGGCTAGAGAAAAATTTCAAGTCAACCTCGTCGGTCCACCTTGATTAGATTCCCAATGACATTACGTCTAAGGAACATACCTCTCAGGCGATCGAGTCGCTTACAAGTCACGTGCAGTCGATAATGGACGACTGCTCGCGGTCGGTACCAGATACGAGCGATCGTAAATGGCGCCTGCCAGACGACGTCCGTGACTTGTTAAGACGTAAAAATGCCGCGACACGCGCTTATGACCGCTACCCCACGGAGGACAACCGTACCCGCCTACGGTCACTCCAGAGGGAGGTTAAACAAGCTATTAATGAATTGAGACAGAGCAAATGGGACGCCATGCTCGAGGAGCTAGAGCCCTCTCACACAGCCTTTTGGCAGCTTTCCCGCTCACTCAAAAAAGACATCGTGTCCACTCTCCCTCCTCTCACCAGACCCAACCAGCCACCGGCGTTTATGGACGACGAAAAGTCAGAATGCCTGGCCGACTGCTTGGAGCTTCAGTGTACGCCGAGTACGCTACACCCCGACGCCGCGAATCACCGCTTCATCGCCGACGAAGTAGAACGTCGTACCAGTCTCTCGCGCTCGTTAGGAAACGACAACCCCGATCAGTCTATCCCAGTAGTGACCACCGATGAGGTCGAATCGTTAGTCAGGGGTCTTACAACCAGAAAAGCCCCAGGTTCGGACGGAATCTCAAATAAAGTCATTAAATTATTCCCCGCCCACTTGATAGTCCTGTTGTGCTGCATCTTCAATGCAGCACTAAATAATAACATCTTTCCCGCGCAATGGAAAGAGGCCGTGGTAATAGGAATCTACAAACCCGGCAAGCGCCGTACCGAACCCAGTAGTTACCGCCCGATTAGTCTACTAAAAGGTCTAGGTAAGATCTACGAACGAATAGTTCTCAGTAGACTACGTACATTCGCCGAGGCTAACAACCTAGTTCCCGATGCACAGTTTGGCTTCCGAGCTAAACACAGCTGCGTACAACAAGTTCACCGCTTGGTAGAATACACAAGTAGTCAGTTCATCATGAACAGATATACGGGTGTATTATTCCTAGACGTAGCGAAAGCATTCGACAAGGTTTGGCATGAAGGCCTAATCTATAAACTCTATCTCCTCAAGATCCCTCACTACTTAATTCTCATTATACATGACTACTTAAGTCATCGCAGCTTTTGCTACAGGGTGGAAGGGACGTTGTCGACCTCCCACCCTATCAAGGCCGGCGTCCCTCAGGGGTCGGTCCTCTCCCCATTTCTCTTCACGCTATACACTAGCGATATGCCCAAATTCAACCGGGTACATAAAGCGCTTTACGCTGATGACACCGCACTCTTTTGTGCTGGTAGATCCCCGACAACAGTAGCCAAGACTCTCCAAACAGCGGTTACCGCCCTAGCCAATTGGTTTAGGAAATGGAGATTAGAAATCAACCCCGAGAAGAGTCAGGCGGTCATGTTCACTAGACGAACTGCCCGTTCCTACTCTATCGATAGCATTCCCCCCCTTAAAATTTTCAACAAGCCGGTCACTTGGACCAGGCAAGCCAAATACTTGGGTGTGACCCTTAACGATCGACTCAGCTTCGCCCCTCACATAAAGCAAGTCCGCGCTCGGGCAGCCTTTGTGATGGGCCGTCTCCACTGTCTACTCAACTCTAGGTCGCGTATGCCCCTGAGTAGCAAAGTCCGACTTTACACCACCTGCATACGGCCTATCATGACCTATGCCAGCGTGGTGTTCGCGCATGTTAAGCCACACAGGATCCACAGGTTACAGACACTACAAAATCGTTTCATGCGCCGAGCTACGGGAGCACCGTGGTTCATACGAAACGTCGATCTCCACATCGACCTCGAACTGCCGACCATCAAGCAGTTTATGAAACGGTGCTCTCAGAGCTACTTTGACTCTGCCATGACACACCCCAACCAACTAGTGGTTGGGGCGGCTTCCTATAGACCCTCCAAAATCACCTCCATCCGACGTCCTCGTCTCGTCCTCGACGAAGAGGACGACAATATCACACTCGCTCAACAAAGAGTCTACACGGCCCGCGAGACCTTAACAAATAAATATCCGCGGTATCGCCCTCGCCGTCGAGGTGCGAAACCGCGTCGCGCAAAAGTCACGACCAAAAACGTGGGCACGCCCACTTTGCCTCCAGCGACGCCCCAAGCCGAGGTCCGTTCCCCACAGGGGGAGCCCTTGGGCGATGTCGCTTAGCGTACTTTTCTCCGGGTTGAGAGCCCTCAGCGCTCACCCATAGTCCGCGTCAAGCTGTCAAGGCCATCTGCGGCCAACAGCTGTACACACACAAAAAAAAAAAAAAAAAATGACGTCCAGACTCAGAACAACAATTTGTGGATCGCACAAAGTTGGATTCGAACCTATGACACTGGCACGGTAGTCGATATCTTAACCACTACGCCATCTGTGCAGTCAATATGTTAAACTTAATTACGCTAATATTATTGTAGTTTATTCTAGTACATAAAATTGCGATCATATATTAGTTTGCATAATATCATAATAAATTTGCTTAGATTTTATATCATGTCTGGAACAATAAACAGCGGGAGATTGGGTCTCAATAGTATAGAGAGGAGCGAGCCGAGCTTATCAGAGATATACCTGACTAAGGGAGCTTAGGGAATAAATCTATTTGATTGCCTGCACCATCACTGATAGTGTTTGCAAGCATTTGAAAGGTGTATAGTGTGTCCGTCATTCTATGTATTAGTTCTCTGTGTATATTTACTATTATGGGTGAAACAATATTTAAATTAAGCTTATAGCTTTAGATTTATTCTAGAGGCGACAAAGTAATACATTCTTAGGATAACGGAGTAAGAATACAATGATTGATACCTTTCCGGTGGATATTATAAAAAGTAAATAACTCGTAAATTATATTAATAATATTAATCATCGTATGTCGCACTACATACATCGCATACACTACGTACATAAGTCGCACTGTTGGGCTCTTCAGGCCTCCGCCTACTATACTGCGTTGGTTGGATGTGTTAGTGTAGGGTTTCATATCGAGTGATCTTCACTTCTATAGATCTTATTTGTATATCTTAGTCATCTTTTAGAATACTCACGGGCAAGAGAAGGGGTAGTGAATTGTTTTCTTACTCCATTACCTCACGAAAGAGATAATATCAATATAAAAGAAAACTTTTAATGAATCTTGTATACTTGTTTCGCCAGCGCAGCGCAGTGTAGTAAGCTAATTTCTTCTCTTTCTACAAGTGCAAATAGATCGACTCGTCAGGGAATTATCCCTGGTATTAACTAGTGATAATAATAGTGACCGGGGATTAGTCCGTCACCCGCCGAGAGGCCGACCGCGTGAGGAAAGACCGACGTCCTCCCCGAGGGGGGGACGTCGGTCGATGGGAGGGTCCCCGGGTAGGGGGTATTCCGTCGGGCCGACCACTGATGACAAGTAACCCTGCTCCAGTAGAAATTCTAGTGTCTACATAAAATATTTAAGATAAGCTTTCACCACATTGTACAGTCGTTGAGCTACTTTACTAACCGAAAAGAAAATATCGTTATTCATGATGTTCCAAACCCCAATTACCTCGACGGTAATTCACTCAATATTTCGAAAAACGCTGAAACAGTTTCGGCCAGAATAATGACTCACTTAGATGCTGAAATAAAATATCTTTACGACCAAACTACGGTGTTACATAAAACGCCGAAACTCTGCATCAGTCCCATAAATCGTTTAAGCGATTATATATTTTTATGTTATAAAAGGACCCCTTATGTTTTCCGTACAAAGATTTAAATTTGTGGAATATTTTACATCCAACATTGCTATTATAAATGTGAGTATTTTATTTTACTCGTTTATAAAAGAATGCTGAATGAATAGTATTTTATTATGATAGTGGGGTTATTACGTTTAATTGCAGGTAGCTATTTTTAATACATTAAATAGCACCTTTTTAGATTTTTAATATTTATAAACATAAACATTATTTGAAAGCCCTCTATTTTTATTTTTAATTTAAATATTTTTACAAAATAAAATATTTCAATGTAATTGCTTACAAGTTAAACATGGCTAATATATTTAACAAAATGAAATACATCTACGACTCGAATAATGGACGGTTGTTATTAAAAAAAAAATTCAAAACAAACTTATAAGTTTAAAAACTCTCATCAATTAGCGATATTTAATCTATATAAACTGATTTGACGGCTGTGTGTTCCTTAAAATTAAAAAAGTAGCTATCGATTCTTAAGGAGTACGGCAATAAGTAAACATACATAAATAAAAGTACATATTATTACGTACGTATAATACATAATTTTATTCAGAACATAGTCTTCTTCCTTTCTGAGGTCCATTAAAAATAATGGTTGTATACTTATATCACTCTGCTCAAGTTACGATGATAATAGTGTAGATGAAATCACTATTAACTGAAGTGTGCCTTGATCGTCATAAGTTTTCCGTCTGATTTAGTTAGAATAAAAATTCCTCAAATTAATATACAATTATACATTTATAGTGTGGAACGCCCCTCCACTAGGTGGCCCGACGACCAGGTGAAAGTTGCTGGGCGTCGTTTGATGCAAGCGGCACAGGACCACACTTTGTTACGTAACATGAGGGAGGCCCACGTCCAACAGTGGACGTTGACAGTCTGAAATGATGATGACATATACATTTGGGTTCGGTTTTTAAATTGTAAGCCTAAAAGAAATGAATTGAAAAAAAAACAAAAAGTTATTTATAAGATAGTTTTGAAATATAATACTAATAACTAAATATTGGTGCCTCAAGATTTTCGATCAAGTAATACAAAAAACCTTAGAGCGTAAAACTTTCTCTCAATTGTATAGCTACAAGCTGAATTCTTATTTCACATGTCTTTCAATTTTCATTTTAATTGTAATTCTAGTCATTACTTCATCGAATTACTTCCATATATTTGTTAATTGGGACATGCAAAAAAAATATTTTATTTTATTTTTATTATGATATATACTAGACAAATTTATATATTTAAACTGGCTACCTAGTCTTGCCATAAATATTATAACAAAGATTTTTTTCTATTACTAATAACATTTGTTACTTTTACAGTGTGTTAGTTTAATACATAAATATAAAACAGTTTAAAATATAAAAAGTTTATTTGAGATGGTCTTCATTAACTGTAACACAGTCCTTTAAACGTTAAGGCCAGTTGTCAATAGAAGCACGCACTCTTTCCATGGGAAAATTCTTCACTGCCAATCGTATGGATTGTTTTAGGGACTCCAAATTATCATGGTGTTTAGTGCACGCCGTATTCTATAAAACTGACCATAAATCATAATCTTGGTGGAATGGTATCTTGATACACTTATGCCTGTCACATGATTTGATACCTTTTTCACAAAAGTATGGCTTAGTCACTCTTTTATAGCTAATACCCCACCAAACTATCACTGAAGTCGGATAATGCCCACGTTGCACTCTGTCGACTAATTGGAAAGTTTCCTTAAAGCTTTGGGCATAAATACGGTCATCTAGTTTGTTAAAATGTTGCTTAATTGTAAAAAAATTCTCATCTGTAAACAAAATTTTTCTGTGACCTCCCTTTGCGTACCGCTTCAGTAGTTGTTTCGATTTTACCACCCTATTCTTTTTTAAATTATCAGTTAAGAAATGACCAGTACGTCTCTTATAGGCTGCAAATCCTCAGTCATCTTTTAAAATACGTGACATGGTTCTAGGTGCTATCTTCATCTCACGAGATAAAATCTTTTGCTTTCGGACAGGATTTCTTCGAATTCTTTCCCTTACTGCTCTGACCACCTTTTACGTACGAACACTACGTGGACGGCATTAATATAGCAAAATATTGTTCAATGTATTGGCGCGAAAATGAGAAAACATAATGAACCATCATATAAAAATTACAGATCCCAAATTCAAATGTAATATTTTATTTTTAATTGTAACAGTATGTATGGCCAGACTAAGTATACTGTTGTCATCGTATTGATTAGTCGATCAAGCCGACTATCTTACTTTGTATATATTTCTCAATAAAATGTATTTCTATATACATTACAATTAATTTGGTTGTTCATATCTGTAATATTTGCAATTTCTCCCTGACTATCACGAGTAATTATCAATTGACATTGGTTATATTTGAAAAATAAAATTATGTTTATCACAAAACATTGAAAAATAGAAGAAGAATTCCTACAAATCGATCGCGGTGCCATCTACTAGTTCATTGATTGTGTTAATGATCTAAAACCATTTTGGAATTATTGCCTTTCTATCGTTTCTTCGCATCGCAGATCTGCGTCAACGCACTGCGGATGCGGCCAGCCTCGGCGTCCACCCCGTCCGACTGGTTGGCAGAGGACAGCCACGAGTAAACGATGGCTGTCTCCGCCAGCTGGTCCCGGTCTAAGCGACCCACAGCCCATCGCGGGAACGCAGGACGTCCATCCGCCCCGTGACCCCTGCTGGGCGTCGGGATTACCGGGGAGACCTCCATCCGGATATACCGGTGGTCCGACAAGGTCTCCACCTCCTCCACGACGCGCCAGCTCCCCACGCGTGCGGCGACCTCGGGGCTAGCGAACGAAAGGTCCACTATCGACCCGCCCCGTTGTCGCACGCACGTATGCACCGAGCCCCTGTTCAGCAAACAGAGGCCCAGTGCCGCCGCCCACTCCTCGATCGCCCGTCCTCGGTCGTTCGTCCGGGGAGACCCCCACGCCACGGACTTGGCGTTGAAGTCCCCCAAGACGAAGACCTGGCGCGATGCCATTCGCCGTAACGAGGCCTCCATGATGGTGAGGGAGGCCTCGAAATCGGTCACACTCCAGTTAGGGGAGAGATAGACTCCGAGGAGCGTAATCTCCCCCCAGTCCGCCGCGACGTATCCGACGCCCCTGTCCCTAAGGGTCAGAGGCGACGAAGGCCACGACGTGGAGGCGACGATTGCCACGGTGCCATCGGTGCTACCCAACCAGTTAGGCCGGTCGGGCACCACGTACGGCTCCGCGGCTACGGCTACTCCTATCAACCACTCCGCCATGGCTTGCAGGAACACGTCCTGCGCACCGGCGGTGTGGTTGAGGTTGGCCTGGAGGAGACGAATGGATACGGGGTCCATTAACGGTCCGTATCCATCGTCACCTCCTCCGCGCTGACGGGCGATCGGGCCGCGCTCGGAGCGGGGACTGGCCCGGTCGATGGGCCGTCCCGCCCCTTCGGGGCCGATGCCGGGGGTCTGCAGTCCCCAGAGCCCATGCGGTGTTTGGCAGGCCTATTGCCTGCCGCACACGCGGGGCAGTGGGGCACCGCAGAGCACGATGCCGCCTGGTGTCCGGTCTGACCGCAACGGAAACATAGCCCGGTGCAGTCAAAGCAGTTTTTGCATGTCGGTCGGGTATGCCCGACCGCCATGCATTTGTAACACCTCGCGGGCCGGGGCTCTAGCACGGTTACCCGCGCCGAGCTCCAGCCCACGAGGAGCCTGCCTGAGTCGGCCAATTGCTTGACCGACTCCACCGGACACTGCACCCAGGCAGCACCGACGCCGCCCGGACCAGTGCGAATGGTGCCAATCCGGACGGTGTCCGAGGCACATCCGGTACGCGCCATAATGGCCTCCCGGACGTCCTCCACCGTCACGGAATCGTCCAAGCCCGTCAGGCGCATCTCTGCGCACTTGACAGGCCTGGCGATTCGGACACCATCCTCCGGCCCGAACAGCCCCCTCAACATCGTGGCCAAACTATCGGCCGTCTTCGCGCCCTCGGCCCCAGGGAACTCGAGTATTCGAGCCCCTGTCCGGGCCTTGCGGGTCCTCGCCTCGACGCCCCCGATACCGGAGACGTCCAGCTCCCGCCGGGCGCGTTTTAGGACGGCCTCATAGTTGAGGCCCCTCTCAGCCGCCTCAGGCAGCACGGTGATGACCACCGCGGCCGTCTTCGGCGACTTGAGGCCCCTGCGCGACCTTTTCTTCCCCTTTCTGCCGGCTCCCGCCTGGGGAGCGGCGGCCACGGCGGCACTCTTGGCCGCCGCTCTCCGCTTCTGGCCGCGTGCCTTCCTGCTCCGCTCAGCCACCTGCCAGCCCTGTTCGAGCCTGGCAGCAGCGCTGAGCGCAGCAGGAGCGTTCGCGGGTGCGCTGGCCGGCGCCTGCGGTGCAGCCGCTGGCGCCGGCCGCGGCCCGGCCTTGATATTAGTTGGATAGGATAAATAAAATGAAGTTCGGCCTTAAATTCATTAGCCCATTGACGTTCACTGTTGGATTAGCGAAGGACAAGGCGGATAAAATCTATAAACGGTACACTAACTGGCAGGTTGGCAATCATTATTATTAGATTTACAGAAGAGTGGCACCAACCATGCTTGTAATGATTCCACTGTAACTTTTTATGACACCCGAGAACGTAAGACACTATAATATAATGTAACCCCTCACCATACAGGAAATCTGCTGGGATGTGTACGGGATAAAGTAGTAATACTACTTATCTAAATACCAACTGGATTCGTAATGTCGTACCGAAATAACATATAGCGACTAAAGGCGGAACATTCGATACTCAGTGTCACCTCGCACCACGGTATCGCACTCCCAGAGCGATTTGCATAAAGCTCCGCGAACAGCGTTTTGGCGTTAGTTCAACTTGTAGTCATTAGCATAACTACTCAATTATTTTGTGCAGAATAGTCATTTTATAGATAAATTTTGGCTTTACTTTATATTAAACATCCTATTACCTTTCGTAACTAGTTATGGACAATATTAACAAGATTCCATCCTGTGTTTTGATTAATTATATACCTCGTGTGGTAATGAGTTAAGGATGGGTCATTGGCCTCAGACTTTAACTTGCTTTGGTTAGTTGAGTTAGTTGAATTATCACCAGTAGGTAGTCCTGCGACGTAGCATATTGGCTGTTTGGCGGAAGAACGCCTATTGAGATGTTATTGCGTGTTGAACAGTCCGAGTGGACACCTCTCTATGAAGGCCTTCTGGCCAGCCGCCTGCAGGTGGAGTGTATGGGTAGCAGAAATCTTCTGAAAAACTTAGAACACACAATTGCAATAGTTAATCCACCGTACAAGCTTTGTGATTATAACATTATTCTCCCTTATTTTGGCAGACTAAGGTCTCATCATATCCTGCTTGACTTGAGTGTAATGTCATAAGCTTTATTATGCCTAACTAGTATAACTACCCATTAGCCGTGCCGTCAGCACTGATTCCTTGATTACGCTGGCTTGCTCGATTTTTATCCTTCCATATTTAAACCTACGTGAACGCCCTAAGAAGAATCCTGATCTGGTCCACCATCTTCTTTCGCGATACCTAGACATCGCATAGATCTTAAACATAATTTGTGCCATGTCTTCCATGTTTCCTGTCTGCCATGTTTCCATAATTATAATGGTGGAACGAAACGGTCTCCTTCATAGCGACCATGTAAAATATTTACCGAAGCAAGCTGGAAGCAAGTTGGAAACAGAAAGCCTTGTTTTGCTGCTCCATTCTCTTTATCTGCATCAACTAGATGTCCTCCATGAGCCTAGCATCAAACTGAGGCCTCTCAAGACGTATTGTTCAATAAAAGATAATGTCTCAACGAACGTCGAGCCAAGCAGCCATAACACTAGACAAGCCACTGTCATCTCCTGCTTATGTAGCCAATTTATGTAGAATCTGGCATCTTCTCCTATAAGCCAAATGGAAGGATGGCATTATTCCTCCTTCTGTAGGCTTATTATAGTCCAACATTGGATGTCGATGGTGATGAATTGATATTTCTTAACTATGGTGCCTATCTATTATGTCAGGTTGTTACCAATACTGACATATTTATGGATAGTACACCTCCAAGAATGGATCATCGGAAGCATCTTGCGTCGATTTTTTTCAGATCTTAAGCCGTCAAAATCAGTTATACAAGGCTCTATTCTAATAAGATTGGCTTTATGTGCTTTTATGGATGTATCGTCAAATTATATGAGAACAGCGCTGGGTTGCTCTCCATGTTCCAGCTGATCGCGACGAAGAGCAAGTTTTTCAAAGGCTTTCACCACTTCCATAACTTTGTATACCAATCCCCGGTTAATATTTAAATTTCTGCGCAACATAGCTCGGGAGCTTATACTCAGTTCGAAGCTGTTTATAATAGACCCAGTTTTTTTGGAGTCACTAGGTGTATGATCGGAATTCGGAGTTTGCCCGTATGTTTGGGTTCAGTAGAGGTGTCTATTGCTGTAATCGTGTATATGTACTTCAGTTTATAATGCTAATAGTTTCTACATCTTTGTGTTATGTGCCTATCTACCTGTTTCAAAGTGGGAAATGTAAGATGTAGGTACTATTTCATCATATTCGGCTGTTTCATTTATATTTCTTCTTGTCTGGTTGTTCTAAAGTCAGTTTTCCTACCCTAATATTATACAAAAGATCTACAACGATATTAATCAATTGCTTGGCGCATATTCTGACTCAGTTCGCAGAGATCGAACATTCTCTATAAATCGTGGTTCAGTTGCGACAATTGACGGCTGTTTGAAGCAATACGCGCCGCCAAGTGTTGCAGCGACCAGAGGTAACTGTATGAGATCTCCAAAAGCTAAAACGTTAACTCCCCCGGAGACTTTGTTATTCTGTTTAAACTCTTGTAATCTCAGGTATATTTCTTATTGTAGAATATGGCGCCATTGATACCAAGTCAATAATAACCCACTCAATATTTTGCCCTTTATTTCTTTCCCCTTACAGCCGGTCTCGGGTCAGCGATCGCAATGCAACTGTTTGGTTAATTGTTTTTGTCCGCCACATTGCATATGTGATACGCCACATACAGCCTATAGTCTCGGACAATTACGATGCTTCTAACGATGCCTCACTTGTCTTTATTCTAGCTAGTAGTTTAGAATATATTACGAAACAGACAAGCATATCATAGAAGTATCACAATTATCGAATAAATACAGACAAAGTTTATATATATATATTTATCTCAAATGTATTTATCATAGTGCTATATGCAGTGGCGTAACTATAGGGTGGCAGTGCTGGCAAAATACCACGGGGCCCCGACCCGAGAGGGCCCCAGCCCAAAGCGCCTAGGGTCCTAATAATGATTCTTACTGATAGGGCCTCATCAAAAGAAATTTGCGGCGGGCCCCAGATGGTACCTATAGTTACGCCACTGACTATATGAGCGCTAGAGGGCGCCACATTAGATTCAGTAACACGTCATATAACCTGTAACCAGTGGACGATCACGACTCTTCTAACGATATCTTATTTTTCCAGTTTTAATGGGTAGTTGATAAGCTATGAGGGAGCAGACAACAGATGAACATCTAAACAGACATAGCCTAGCCCGTCCAAAAATTATAACCCCCCTTTGCCTTTGCCGTAGTCGAGTAAAATTACGAGTTATCTTTAACAATACAAATTTAAATTATTTGATATCGATTTCAAAATTAGAAGAAATAAATATAAGGTTTACGGTTTTAATGAAAATCTGGTACCTATTTCATTATGGATTTGTAGAGCCATAGAGCAAATAAAGTTGTTGTAATGTAAATCTGGATTAGAATACATTACAAGTACAATGGGTATACCTAGCAGCGTGATTGAATTTGTGGACCATTGATTGTGAAATGCAAACAGTTGCTATCTGCCTGCAGCAATTAAGAAACATAATGGCATTCATTTCGTTATGTATATAGCCTGTATAGAGGTACTAAAGTATAAGAAAAATTTTCTGAAACTTATTTGATCGAGTATGACCTTATGTTAAACAATTTTTGCTACTCGATGAAAAAGAACAAACCCTGTAAGTATTTATATTAAATCATCATCGTCATCGCCGTCCATACACGTCCTATTGCTGGGCTCGGGCCTCCTCCATAATAGGAGGGAAATTGATCTTATTATATATACTATGACATAGCTATTAGCACTAAAGTAGAACGACATAGCTGGTCAGACAGGTATAAGGTTTTGTGTCGAGATTTCCTTCTCTTGCATAGATGTTAAATGCGCATTACATCCCTTAGTCGTCGTTTACGCTATCCATGGGCAAGATAGGGAGTGGTAAATTGTATATTTATTCTGTCACCACACGGAAAATTATATTAATTATTTATATTAATAAAATCTTTATATTAAATTAGCTGACCC
This sequence comes from Lymantria dispar, assembly GCA_032191425.1. NCBI lineage: Eukaryota > Metazoa > Arthropoda > Insecta > Lepidoptera > Erebidae > Lymantria > Lymantria dispar. The sequence goes on along the minus strand of CM063452.1, from coordinate 18,382,502 downwards.
AACAGACGTTATTCTGTTCAAATAAAACGAAAGGCGACAGCAGCGCTGGCTACCGGGTCCAATTGCAAATCTAAACCATTCTCGGATCCCCTTAAAGACACATAAATAATTTCATCAATATCGATCTAGCCGTTTAGGAGGAGTTCAGTGACATACACACGTACACAAGAAATAAATATAAAAATAAATAACAAAAAAAAATTACTAATAGACAGTCCAGAATTTCTTCTCCTACCTTCGAACTCCATCGTCAGAGTAGCTTATTGGTACCATTATGTATGAGTGTTATAAATATTATTTCAAATATGCTTGTAAATTAAATAAATACCCAAGATTTCCCTGGCAGCTAAATAAGAATTGAGCTGAACTGCTTGAACATATATTTAGAATTTGTAGCAAAAAACCATTCCGATCAGTCAGTTTTTAAACAAAGAACACCCCATCATAATCGATCTAATCGTTTAGAATCTACGATTCCGCAGGCAGGCTTATAATTGTGACGTGTCTGATACTCCTCCCCCTATTTTTATGCTGAAGCTTAAAAAAAAGTAGAATGGAATAAGATTTATTGACGACATAATACATTTGATAATCATTTAAACATAATCATTTTAATTATTTATTATACTCGTTTTAGTAAACCTCTTCAGTTTGAAATATTCCAGAAAATAAAAAGAGATAACATTAGCTCTTTTAAGCTGAGCCCTAATTAATCGCGCTAATTTTACGTTGTAACGGCGTAGTATAGTTAATTCATTAATTAATTGCCATGAAGGATTTATATTATCATTATCTGCCTTTAAGCCATTCTGTATTCCTCAGTTTAAATATATTTATTTTATATAAGATTATTATATTATCGTCTGTCTACTTGTAGATTAGCAATATCGATTGAAATACAAGCAGGATAATTCTTGCAAGAAAAAAATAATCCTTATAACATATACTACGATTGCCCCAGCCAACCTTTCGTGGGGATACCCATGTTTCGGTGGGGATAGGACACGGTAGGTAATGAGATCGCATGCCGCCCTTCCGTCCCCCTGGACAGTTTGGTTGAGCTGTATTTAGACTGCAGCCTACCGGAAAAAGAAATAAAAAAGTGAGCCGTCGCTCAGGACGCCTGGTAGATCTGAAACATCGAAATTATTTTGTATAAGAACTAATATCGCATAATGTATAAAAATGCAAACGCAAATATATGTTACAATTTATATCATTATTTAAAATATTACACAACAATCATAGTTAATTCACCGTTACTGTCGCTTGCGCACAGCATCACATCGCTCGATCACACACGCACACTACTACGTACAGATTACGTGTGGTACATATATTCCATCATATAGCGTGGAGTTACGTCGCCACGCGAACTATCAGATTTACCCTCGCATATTCGCAGTCTGTTTACGCCACGCCAACGATCAGGTTTACCTTCGCCTATAGATGTTTCACATTAAAAAGGGATGCCTATGTGAACGTCATTTAGCTGATGGATACGTGGAATGGATACATCTAAATTATAATGGAACTAAGCAATGTACCTACTTTTTTTATTTACTTTCATTTTATTCCTTTTAAATATCTATTTTTAAAACACACGACGCCTTCATTCTTACTTAAATAAATAAGATAAAATGAAAACAGAATAAACTGATGTTGTTGACTTAGTTGCACTTATTTCACAGAGTTGTTCCACGACTAGTCTTTACATTTACATAAATCTGCTTCACTGGCACCAATCCCGGGAATTAACATAAATTTCTAATTATTTTGGTTATCTACCCGCTAAACTGTCTCGACATCAGTGATATGAAACGGGACTAACCTTTTTATGTTACTTTAAGTGAACATTTTTTGGTTAGCGGCTTTTTTATTAAAATACTCACTGAAGTTTGAAGTGATGCATTGCTTTTAAGGATTTCTTAGAGATTTCTTATAAATAGCCTAGAATTTTGAACTGGGATTGGCTTGGAATGAAATCATACTTTTTTTTTGGTTAAGTCAGCGCACATGCCGTCCGTTCCGTCTTGGGTGAAGAAAGGGCCGCGCGCAGCCTCATAAACCACCGTATTCCCTCTCCTTCGCCTTTGGGCCGACCACTGATATCGAGTTCCTTGTCGTCCGTGGCCAGCCCGGTGAGATAGCCTCCCTCCCTAACGCCCTCGCGCGGTCAGCCGCTACGCGGATAACGAACTATGCCCTGGTCTAGTCCGCGGCCTCGGCGAGAGGGGCATCAGGCACAGGCACTCGTGCCTGGACCGCCCAAGTCGCCGACGGATGGAAACATACATGGGGTAAAAAAGATATCGCTGAATATAACAAATGACTATGTGGTGAATGTTTAGACTAACATATCGTTATCCCTTATCCTTCTCTTGTGCTTTCCTTTCTTAGGTTCATTTCTAAACATGATATACTGTTTCTGTTGGGTAAATCATCCATATAATTGCTAGAGTTATATATAAAATTAATTGGGTTTAAGCTAAATATGGTTATACTTCCTCAGGAGTTTTTAAAAATTTAGAAATTACTAAAACATATTAAAGATTTAGAGCGCTGTTTAGGACAAAAATTATTATTCGTTATCTTCAACTTTCATTGATTTTCAAAGATTTCTTAGCAGTCTAGAATTTTGGCACACGAACTTGTGGGATGAAAACGCATGTGCATTAAAAGAGAATGTATTGCTAACACAATAATGATATAGATGATAGAAGTTACCTATGCGGTGAAGGATTAGAATATGATATATCGCTACCGGTCCGTGTGGTGATACAATAAGAATACAATTCACTACTCTGCATCTTACCCGTGGATGTTGTAAGAGATGACTAAGGGGTATATAGTATGTATATAACATCTATGCATAATATATGGTAAAGTCAATTTACCTCCTATTGTAAAGGAGGCTCGTACCCAGCAGTGCGACGTATATGAGCCAAGTTTATGATAACTATATCGCTACCCCCTTACCCTGCTCTGAGAGTTGTAAAAGCCGACTGATGGATCATCAAGATAATGGACTGCAGCATTGTATTGAGAAATTAATAAAAAAGTATTATAAATTAATAAATAAGTATTATAAATTAATAAATAACTATTATACTTATGACCGTCAGACTGTCAGATATGAAAGACGAATTAGGCATTTTCTCTTTTCGCATGGAGGTCTGTATTTAGCAGTGACTTTTAGTCTCGATCCACACTATGATGCCGATCACGGTTCGATCTCGCTCCGGTCTCGGTCCGATCAAATCTCGCTGTGCCCACACTACTAGTTCCACAATCAGTCTGTCTCGATCCATGGTCGATTGGCGTGGGTTCAAATCCCATCTGTGATGATCATTTTCGCTTGTAATCAAGTTTTTATAAGTCAACTATTCTTTTAAAATGTTCGCGAATTTCACCATATACACTCTTTTCTCGAGAAAAACGCTTACAGAAAAGCTGTCGAAAATAATTAGAGTGTGATTATTTATTATTCATAATCAAATGTTATAAATAACACGCATAAATTACATTACTTTTCTTTTTCAGAATTCCACGATTTATTACTAGCCATAACTAAAAGAAAAATGTAACGTCTCCCTGCACGACTGTAGAAATACTGGAGTTGAAATAAAAACGTATTCACACTGTCGGGTACAAGTCATGACAAGTCCGATCTCGCTCCAGTCAAATATTCTTTTCGACCAACCGGTACCAGCACGATATCGAATCGGAACTAGAGCGATACGATAGTGTGAATACTCTGAGTGTCGATTGATACTGTGATGCCGTTGACGGTTCGATCTTGCTCCGGTCTAGGTCCATTTCCGGTCTGATAAAATATTCTTAAATAAGAAACAATATTTCACCCAGTATTTCTTCAGTCGTGCAGGGAGACGTTACATTTTTTTTTTAGTCATGGCTAGTAATAAATCGTGGAATTCTGAAAAAGGTAAGTAATGTAATTTATGCGCGTGATTTATAATATTTGATTATGAATAATAAATAATCTCACTATAATTATTTTCGCCAGCTTTTTTGTAAGCGTTTTTTCCGTGAAAAGAGTGTATATGGTGAAATTCGCGAATATTTTAAAAGAATAGTTGACTTATAAAAACTTGATTACGAGCGAAAAATGATCATCACACATGGTATTTGAATCCACGCTTATCGACCATGGATCGAGACAAATTGACTGTAGAAGTGGACACGAGATTTGATCGGACCGAGACCGGAGCGAGATCGGACCGTGAACGGCATCACAGTGTGAATCGACACTTAATAAGATGATGATGCAATAAAGAACAGTCTTATGAACAGTTGTATCCTTACTATATACTACTATTTGGCCCATATAGTGACGGAGTAAGAATACGATTCACCACCGCCACTCTTGCCCGTGGGTGTCGTAAAAGATTATGCAGAAAAAACTATGCAAGAGAAAAAAAACTCAATATGAAACCCTACGCCAACCGGTCGACTAGTGTGGTATAGTAAGTAAATTTCTCTCCAATTGTGGAGGAGACCCAAGCCCAGCAGTGGGTATTTAGTTGAGATAATTATAATCCTTCCACGATAAACGTTCATCATTTCATCATCATTTCGGTTCATATAAAGCATATTATATATTTCCCTATGTTGTGGAAGAGACTCGAGCCTATTGTAGGGCTCGAGCCTCTTCCACAACATAGGGAAATTAGCCTTAATTTTCCATATTCCATAGGGTTTTATTTCGAGTTTTTTGTCTCTTGCATAGATATTATACGCATATTATATCCCTTAGTCGTCTTTTACAACACCCACGAGTAAGTTAGGAAGTGGTGAATTGTATTCTTACTCCGTCACCATACGGAAACGTTGCCTTGTATAAAATAAAATTGAGGTATTAAAGCTAACTAAATTGTATTAGAGTCTACGAAAATACAACGTATAAGTTCATATTACATGCTATAAAATGAATAAAATTCCATGGCTGCATATTTGCATTTTGCCAGCTACCGCAAAGCTGCATGATCATGTAAATATTGTGAGCACGTCAGCCCGTAGTTAAATATTTTTAATAGCTTAGCGTACAAATAGTTTTAAAGATAAAACCTAAATTTGACTACACAGGTGGCGCAGTGGTTAAGGCCGATATACATTACAAAATTTCATAGGTTCATTGTCGCACAAGACAATAATTTTTGATCCACAAATTGTTGTTCTGAGTCTGGATGTAATTTGTGACTGTTAATTGTATATAAGTCTGTTAATTGTATATTTGCAATGCTAGTTTTAGTTCTTTCGTACAAGGTAAAAAAAATCAAAATAGTAACTAATGTTGTTATTGTAATAAATAATAAAATTTTATTACAAGGTTTTTAAGTGATTTAGTCAAGATAAGAGAGAGAGAGATTGAGAGAGATTTGCTTTAAATTTTCTTGTCGGAGAGAGACTCATACTTTTAAGCCGTTATCATATGAGAAGCCGTTGCTATGCAGTAACAATTATTGTGAATTCTACAAACTCATATAACGCTATATAATTAGGCTAAAGCCATTATGTAGTATGCTATACTTGTCATTGTTCATCATCTTCACAGCCTATATACGTCCCACTGTTGGGCTCGAACCTACTTCCATTATGGGAGTGAAATTAATCTATCACGCTGGTCATACGACGTATTGGTATAGGGTTTTATTTCGAATTTTCCTTATCTTGCATAGATATTGTTTGCATATTATATTATGTCTTAATCGTCTTTTACAACACCCATGGGCCTCTTGCTGGGGATGGTGAATTGTATTCTTACTCCGATAGCACACAGAAAATAATACAGATAATTTTCATTGTTATAGATAAATTATTAATAAATGGGGACAATAGTAGCCAGATAGTAATAATGATGCTTTACTCGGTAGTAGTTGCTACTAAATTGCGGCAAATACTAATTTAAATGCAGTTTACAAAAGCAAACAAGGTAGTTGGAATTCTATATCAACGATGTTCTGACTAATTTAACGATCGATATTTGCTCACTATAATTAAACAAACAAAGAGCGATTGCATCTGTTGAAATTGTATTGAATTTAGTTATAATACAAACAAATTTGAAATTATTAGCAAATGGTATTATACACTTGATGTGTAATAAAGGAGCAATCGTGAATCTAAACTATATTTAAAAAATAACTAAAAAATTGCCATTGTTCAATCCGTGTTGGACCTATTCCCATGGGAATACCGGGACAAGAAGTTCATATGTTACTCGCTGGTAATATAAATTTAGATTAGCGAAAGAATATTTAAAATTCCTTAACGTCCAGCGGTTTGACTTGCGTAATGCCTGTTTCCGTATGAACACAGGGTTAAAAACACACTACATAAATATACGTTGATAATGTGTCTTAATGTGGTTTTTTTCCGTGTGGTGACGGAGTAACAATATTATTCACCACCCCCTTTCTTGCTCGTGGGTGTCATAAAAGATGTCTAAGGGATAAAAATGCAGATAACATCACTGTAAGAGATGGAAATCTCGACACAAACCCTATACCAAACCGCCTGACCAGCGTGGTATAATAGGTCAGTATCCCTTTCATTATGAAGGAGGCCCGATCCCAACAGTGAGACCTAAATGGGCTGATAAAAAGAAGAAGAAGAACTCGCGTTGTTCTCCCTTCCCTGGGAATACCAGGATAAAAGTAGCTTACTTGTGTTACATGCTTATAAGGAAGCATTTCACAGTGAAAGCGTTTTCTCGCGTGATAATGCAATTATCTTAACTAAACTTTTCCTTTTTTCCTACTGTAAAAGTTAACTTAGATATGAAATCGAATAATGTTACTATAAGTAAGGGAATAATAGAAAAATCTAAATAAAACTTATGAAAGGACATCTAATCAACGTAGTATAATAGTTAAATTTTCTTCTCATTGCGGATGAGGCTCTTGCTAGCCAGTGGGATGTTAAGAGTATATATACGTCCCGCTGTTTTTTAATTATTTGGAGCTCAAACATTCAAAAAGTTAGAAATCAAAATATTTTTCAAATAATAGTAAAGAACAGAAATATCATACTGCGCTGTTCAGACGTGTTGAAATAGGGTTTAGTCTTGGTCTGAGTTGATGATGATGTAAAACATATTTTATCATACAGCCAGGTTTTATAAGTAAGTACTTTTATTTCCTATATTTTATGCCGAAAGCAACTTACGGCACTATAACCACTTTATTATTTTCATATCTTCTTTTTTGACTTACTAAAGTGGAGAAATAAAACTGTCCATCCACCTATTAGCCTATTGACGTCCACTGCTGGATGGAGGCTTAGCTCTTCTCTCTACAAATTGTTTTTAATTTATTTTTATTGCAATTTTATTCAATTTTGTTTTCTCAGAAAACAGAATTAATTGAAATGAGTTTCGGGTAAATAGTCAGGGAGAAATAAAATATTTAACGTTTGAAATATCTTTATTATTATAGAGGTTTTATGTATCCGAATATTAACTGTTAACTTTATGAAATTTTATTAACTTTTCTATGAAATTTTAATTTAAAACGCGATAAAATCTAACGATAAAAATCTAGCGATAACTAAATAAATAAATTATTATTATTATAATGTATCTCCTTGTTCACGGGATCTTCCTAGGGAAGATACCCGGTCCTTTGAAAGGCTTACATGGGGATATGGATCCAACACGCAGAGGCCTTTGGAGAAATTTAATCTAAAAATGGGATGGAACGTCTACCGATGACACTCCACGTCTGCACATAACTAGTGTTGCCCAAATGTAAGACCAAGACGAGACTTGGACTGGTCTTGGTCTTGGTCTTGCAACATCACACCTGGTCTCGTCTTGGTCTTGGTCTTGCGCACCCGAGTCTTGGTCTTGGTCTTGGTCTTGCGCACCCGAGTCTTGGTATTGCAGCAAGAGTCTCGCAAAGTTTTGCAGTTAGAATAACGTAACAGTAATTTATCATGGCAATGAAAAATCCAACTAAATTAATCAAATATCCTATCCTATCTATCAATCTGCTAGCCTATAGTTCACTATTGAATACAATACTTACCACTGGAGAAAATTACTCTTCTATTCTCCTGGTGTTCCATTAGACAGCGTTACTACTCTTATGACAGGACTTTCGACCCTATTTTCTTAAGACATCACCACACGAGGCAGTTGATACAATAAATTTTATGTCATTTTATAATCAATGCGATATTTTACAATTAATGCGATTGTTTATATTCCCCTTCAAGTTAAGTGGTATGTATCTATTGTATTTCCAGTTTAGTTACTGATACTCTGGATACTTGAAAAAACCTGTTGCTCTATTGCCTATATAAATACTTTGGCCGCTGGATCCATGTAGCTCTTAATATACTATTTATTCAAGAACATATAAAACTGATTTAAAATTTTATGGTTTGAATACTTGTAAAATGTATAATATTCGTCGTCATCGTCACAGCTCATAAAAGTGCCACTGCTGGGCTTAAGCTTCCTTCCAGTAAGAGGAAAATTAATCTACTATATCACGCTGGTCAGACATGTTGGTACAGGGTTTTCTTTCTAGTTTCACTTCTCTTGCACATATGTTATATACACAGGGTGTATCAGGTTATGGGACAACTGTTCATGTATGTTGTAGTTCAACAGTCATAGATTAGAATGTATACTACACAAAAACAATATAACGTAAAAGTTATAGTGATTACAAAAATGTGTGTCTAAGAGTTTATGCCTTAAATTTTATGCATTATGTAGGTATGTACAGACAGGATATATGTAAGCATGTAAAATTTCGACAGTATAAATAGGTATTAGATTTGCGCGAACCTTTCAATGGTTATGTAGGTACAAAGGCGACTCATCAACGGTCATCGGCCGATCAGCTGATTTATATTAAAGCAAAGTTTGTCTTGCTTATGCAAACGTAATCATTGATTTATTCAAATTCTAATGCACATTTAACAAAATACGAATATGTTGTAGATTAAGTATCATTCCTTTATACATTTTAATCAATTTACACGAAAAAAAATTTTCCGTGTGGTGACGGAGTAAGAATACAATTCACCACCCTATCTTACCCGTGGGTGATCGTACGAGACGACTAAGGGATGTAAAACGCATATAACATCTATGCGAGAGAAGGAAAACTCGAAATAAAACCCTATACCAACACGTCTGACCAGCGTGGTATATTAGGTCAATTACCCTTCCATTATGGAGGAGGCCCGAGCCCAACAGTGGGACGTATGTGGGCTGAGATGATGATGATGATGATGACACGAAAAAACGATGACAAAATTGAGAACTTACATGTCTCTCAATTCATTAACGAATCGATATTTTTATTTCAGTTTTTTTTCATGGGTTCCTAACACCATTGCCCGATCCGATTTGATACGACATCCACGGGTAAGAGAGTGGTGAATTATATTCGTACTCTGTCTTTTTTTTTGTGTGTGTGTAGCTGTTGGTCGCAGATGACCTTGACAGCTTAACGCGGTCAATGGGTGAGCGCTGATGGCTCTCAACCCGGTAAGTAAGTTAAGCGAACATCGCCCGAGGGCTCCCCCCTGTGGGGAACGGACCTCGGCTCGGGGCGTCGCTGAAAGCAAAGTGGGCGTGGCCAAGTTTAGGTTAATGACTTTTACGCGGCGCGGTTTTCGACCTCGATGGCGAGGCCGATACCGCGGAGTTTTATCTGTTATCGCTGCGCGAGCTGTGTAGGTCCTTTCTTGGGCGATCATAATAGCGTCATCTTCTTCTTCAAGAAGATGACGAGGACGTCGGACTGCGGATATTTTTGAGGGGACGTAGTTTACCGCCCCAACCACTAGTGGATTGGGGTGAGTCGTGGCAGAGGCAAAATAGCGCTGGGAGCAACAATTCATGTACTGCCTGATGGTGGTCGTACTCTGTCCCTACATGGACATTTATATAGATTAATTGTAGGCATATTTCTATGTCCAACAGTGAACGTCGTTGGGCTAATGAATAAACGGATATATAAATATGTATAATGGGCAAGAGCACTCTCGTGATTACGGTATTTTTGTCCTTAAGCCTTTCCGAAGAGTAATTCTGAAAAGCCAACACCAACATTGGTAATCGATTGGCCAATAGATGGATATCTCAAGACTGATTTGACTTGCCGTGTAGTGACGGAGTAAGAATATAATTCATCACCCCCTATTTTACCCGTGACTGCGAACCCACGACTAAGGGCTATAATATATAACATCGGTGCAAGAGAAGGAAAACTTGACATGTATGACCTGTAACAACACGGCCGATCACCGTGGCGATTCCCCTCCGGCCACGGCCGATTCTCCTCCTGTTATGTAGAAGACACGAGCTCAACCGTATATAAGCTGAAATGGTGATTTGAATTAAATGCAAGACCGCGAGACTCTTGCAGGCCCAGTCTTGGTCTTGCTCAAGTCTTGCAGGGCCAGTCTTGGTCTTGGTCTTGCAAAAATTAAGCGGTCTTGGTCTTGGTCTCGCATTTCTCGCAAGACCAAGACCAAGACCGCAAGACCAAGACTTTTTTGGGCAACACTACACATAACACAAGTGGACTGCCAACGGTAGGTGTAAAACTATTGTTGATTATGGTATCTAAGATATGATTATGGGGTTGGAGCTTCGATGGACTGGTCTAATTTAATGCTATTGATTTAAAAACTATCGTCTGCCTTCAATATCTTTATCGTCTTGAACTTTGGCAGACGGTGACCCGCCAACTCACTGAATGGGCTCCCCCGAACGGTCGCCATAGTAACGCAGGCCATACGAGCCATAGATGGCAACATTGGTGCAGGTGGCTTGGGGTGTCGAGCGGTGCGGTGCTGGTTTTACCATCGCCAGTTCCCAATAAACGGCGACCCGCAGTAGTTTCCCCGTAGTTATGCCCTTGAAATGACACTTCCACCTCCGAGCAAATAGCTCTGACGACCTCTGTCTGATCAGCAATTTAGGCATCATCATTTAGGATCAGGCAAGCCAGAGTTGAGAATCCTGCGGGCACTCTTCAGTTTCCACTCCAGCCAGACAGTAAAGGCGAGCTGGATATGAGGCCCTGGCCGACTCTCTGGGGCATTCAGGACCGCAGTGTCACCACTCACATTCAGCACGCCACAAGCAGCCCTGCGGTTTATTGGCTTTCCCATAAATCTTGTGATACATTTTTTTTTTATATCAAAAGAATGTAGAGAGCCAAATAATGTTCCTCCGAGGTTTGCGTTAGTCTCATGGTGAGATAACGACTGGCCCAGAGGTTATTATTATTATTATTAATCTGTTAAAATTACTCCATATATAGGTATGAATAACACTAAATATTGGAAACCTTTATCCAAATCATTATAATGTATTATTGTGTCCTTCATTATACAATAATATTTGTGCATACGCCTTCTATAATAATTTATTACGAATTGGTTATTACAATGGTTATTATGATAACAATGTCGGCATAACAATGCATAATTATGTCTCGTTGTTTTTATTTTAGCCGATTTATGGTTACTGCTTAATATCTGTCTGTAATAGTGATATGTTTTACTTTTTATGAGGTTCTTCAAATCTCAGTCATCCCGAGATTAACACGTTCCAACAAAGATACAAACAAAACAATTTCTTCGCTTATATTAAAGTAATTTAGTTCTATCAATTAGAGCTTTAATAATTCTATTTTTCAGTATTATTTCTTACTATATTGGAATATAATTTATAGATACAAATTTTCTGTAAATTAAAGGATATACTACTTTAAGCAGATCTACAATTATATTTTTCCATAGAAATATATTTCGCAATAAAATAAGAAAGTTGGCATTTTACGGGCAAACATTTCCAGATTTTTAAGCAGCCTATAGATAACTAAAAATGCTTTTATTTTTTTTTTGTAAATAAAATAAAAATAAAACTGTTTCAGTTAAAGTTAAATATATAGAACGTCGGATTAAACGCACAACAAAAAGCGGCAAATAAAATCCTGGTGTACTTTTTACGACATAAAAGGGTAATAAAAGGGTTTTAACACTTTTCATGATAAATAATCATAAAACGTACAAAGATAAGTAAAAACCTCAGTAGGGTACTGAGGTTTTTACTATAGAATAATACTATTAAAACTTAATTAAGTTCATAAAATAATATGCAACAAAATGGAGTCTGTTCTTTAGTATTAAGTACTACTGTAAGAGTGAGCGAATGTAGCATTATAAACAGAGAGAACAGGCACTTAATATTTTCAAAATGTTGTTTGTAAAAAATGAATAATATTGTAAATAAAACTACGAATTTTATCGCGTTTATATTTGTTTCTATATTTTAAGAACTAATTTCTATAGCGGGTAGATAATTATAAATATCTGCAATAACGATGACTTGTTGACGTCAGACATTTTAGTTCGCCCGTGACCATGAATGCTGTAAAGTGTTCAAAACGTCGGGCAATCAAAAATCAAATATAAACGCAATAAAATCCGTAAAGTAGTTTTATTTACAACTAGCAACCCCCCTCGCTTCGCTTCGGTTTCAGTCGCTTTACCCGCGGCGTAGTTCCCGTTCCTGTGGTAATACCGGGATAAAATATAGCCTATGTTACTCCCTGATATTATAGCTTTCCATTGGTGAAAGAATTTTTGAAATCGGTTCGGTGGTTTAAGCGTGAAAGCGTTACAAACAAACAAACAAACAAACAAACATCCTTACTTTCGCATTTATAATATTAGTATGGATGTGTAATACTCGTGTAAACATCTGAAATCAAAATGAATAATAGTTTTTCCTATCCTTCTGAGACGCGGTCGCCGCCTTCTGCGAGGCAGTCATCTCGCGGAAGGAGGCGCGTGAGGAAATCCTCTATGGCGACACGATGCACCGCCGGTGACTTGGACAGTGCAGGCGCAAGTACCTGCGCCTGATGCCGCCTTAGCCGAGACCGCGGATGACTTTTTTTTTATTGCAAGCAGTGGCAAACGAGCAAACAGTACACCTGATGATTAGTGTTGCTGCCGCTCATGGACCTTTACAAGGCTGCTGCCTACCGCGAAGAAAGTGAAGGGAGTGTGAATGCGTGCATTGAGGCTTGGTGATACTAAAGGCATCATCAAAACCCTCCACACGCAAACACCCTCAGAAAGTTGGGCTTCCGGCTCTCTCACTCACCGAACGAAGCGCAGTAACAAATTGCTACTACTCAGACGTCGATTTTCTGCGAGAGCGTGGTACTGCCCCGGATGGACCGGCCCGCGGCTGTAGACAGATAACTGTCGACAGTGTGGTCCTACCACTCCAAGAACTGACTGGAACGGAGAATAATCTGTCACCCGCAGAGAGGGCCCGACGCCCCTGGAGGAGCGTTCGGGAGGAAGAGTACCCGAAAGTGGCAGGCCACGGATGATAAGGAACGCGGTACTGGTGGTCGGCCCAATGGCGAATGGGAGAGAATAGGGTGGGTTATGAGGCCTCGTCTGTACCTTCGTCACTCCGGACGAATTAGACGGCGTGTGAGCTGAAAAAATTCTACTAGACTTATCTAATTTTATTTTATTCATCTCATAGCCTGAGGGAAGAAGAAAGAAGAAGTGAAGACAGCCTGAGCCCATAGGCTCAGGCTGTCTTCTTCTCTCTCACCCTCTCTTACCCGTTAACTGTATTTTTATTATTATCGGGTGCCGTCACCACACGAAAAATCTTATTTTAATCCTAATAATTAACTATCCAGATTATCGAAGTTAATTTAATAATATCAAAGTCATAATGCTTCTCACATGATAAAAGCTTCCGCATCAGGTGTATTTTTACCTCAAAAAAAAAATACATGGCGCTATTTTAATATAAATGTATATATTTCTTGTGTACGTGTGTATGTCAATGAACTCCTCCTAAACGGCTGGACCGATGTTGATGAATTTTTTGGTTGTTCAAGGGGATTCGAAAATGATTTAGATTCACAATTGGACCCGGTAGGTGGCGCTGCGATCGATTTCAAGGACAATTCTTTGTACTATTTTTATAGATTTAAACAGAACAACGTCTGTTGGGTCTATTAGTTTAATATATAATTTAAGATAAATTATAGTTAAGTTTTGATAAATAGTTTTTACTTTGCATTCTATATAAGTAAATTACATTATGATCATATCCACAGATTTATATATTATTTATAATATCGCGCGCGTTTGCTATTAAATATTTAAAATAATATTTGTGATTTATGTAACTTTTCCGTGTGGTGACGGTGTAAGAAGATAATTCACCTTTTTTTTGGACAAGGTATGTCCATTGATGTTGCTAAAGACTATTATGGGATATAATACGCACATAATATCTATGCAAGGTAAGGAAATCTCGAAATGAAACCTTATACCTACAGCCCTAGACCAGCATAGTATAATAGGTCAAATTCCCTCCCATTGTGGAGGACGCCCGAGCCCAGCAGTGGGACGTATGTGGGCTGCGATGATGATGATGTAACTTAGAACATCAAAATAAATTATTTCTTAATACTATTAGTATTGAGGTAGTTAGTATATTTTATGTTTTAAAATGTATTCCAACTTAGGGCAATAATGTTCAGAATAAAGAAGCGCAATTAGCCAATTTTATTTAAATACTTATCATTGCTTTGAACTACTTACTCTTGCTTTCAAGACAGTTAAATTACAGTCAGACGGTGACAGATAATTCTATTTAGTTGTCGTGAGCTTTATAAAGAATAACGTTTCCATTTAGTTATAAGGATAGAAAATGAAATACTTTTTTTTTGGGGGTGGGTTGGTCGGCGCGCTCCTCGCACCACTCCGTCCGGGGCGACAGAGGGGCGTAAGCACGCACACTCGCAACCCACCCACGATGCACGTCGCCTTCGTCGTTGGGCCGACCACCGGAGCAGGGTTACTTGTCATCAGTGGTCGGCCCGACGGAATACCCCCTATTCGGGGTACCCCAAATAGGGGTATTCTTTCCCTCCCATCGACTGACGTCCCCCCTCTGCGGGTGACGGACTAATTCCCCGGTCACGTCATCCGCGGCCTCGGCTAGGGCGGCATGAGGCGCAAGTACTCGCGCCTACGCCACCCCAGTCGCCGGCGGCGGATTGTCTCATCGGGACTGCGCTCCTCGCGCAGACGATCCGCCGCTTCCTTTCGCGAGATCATTGCCTGGCAGAAGGCTGCGACCGCGCCCCAGTTCCTATCGCCAGGGCGATGGTCGGCAGCGTCAGGTCCGCACCGATGATTGCGACGAGTTCACGGCGCTTCTCTGCCCAAGCGTCACAGACCTCGAGCGTATGCTGCGCCGTGTCCTCGTCGCAATCGCAGTGGTGGCAGGACGGTGTACTCTCCCTCCTTACGACCTTGTGCAGATATTGTGCAAAACACCCATGTCCCGTCAACATCTGCACTAGTCAGAAGGAGAGCACCCCGTGCCGCCTTTCCAACCACTGCATCAGCACCGGCCGGAAGGCCTCCACAATTTGCACCCCGAACCGAGGCCTCTCCAGCCGGACTGCCCAACGGGCAATGACGTCTCAGTGGGCGTCGACGCGCCAGGTGGTGAGCTCCCTCAACGAGACCACACCGCCCCCCGCTCGCACCCCCGTCACCCGCCGATACAATCCGGCGAGCATTTCCGCTTCTAGGTCCCACGGGGGAGTCCCGGCCAATAGGCACGCTGCCTCCGTCGCCACCGTGCGGTATCTGCGTATGGCCCTGACCGCCATGACCCTCTGTGATCGCCACAGAAGAGCCCTGAGTCGGACGGTCATGGAGCCCGCCCACACCGATGCGCCGTACAGGGCCATCGACCGGATGACCCCAGCGTACAGGCGTCGGCACGTAGCGCTCGATCCGCCCACGTTCGACATAAGCCACAAAAGGGCGGACGCCGCGCCGACGGGCCGTGGAGCGAGCCCGCGGAAATGCTCCCGGAACCACCAATGTCCGTCGAGCACCAGGCCCAAATACCTCATATGGGCCCGGATGCTAATCTCAACCGAATGGACGGTGATCGAGACGCCAATGGGAGGGCTCATACGGCGCCCATGGAACAAGAGGGCCTCCGTCTTGTCCAGGGCGACCATCAACCCCAGCGCCTCGATCCGCCTGACGATCTCTTCGGTGCCTAGAGTCGCCAGGCTTACCACCTCTTCTAGCGTCCCACCGCGGGCTGTGACGAGCGTGTCGTCGGCGTAACAAATCACGCCCAGCCCGGGCGGGAGGCTCCCCCTCAACGCCCAGTCGTAGCCGATGTTCCACAGGGTGGGTCCGAAGACCGACCCCTGTGGGACACCGCACGTCGTGGGCGTTCGCACAACGATTGGTTGGTGCAGAGCACGCTGCGCCCCTCCAAATAGAGTGCCACTAGCACCCTCAGGTAAACTGGCACCCCGTGATACCGGAGCACCTCCCTGATGTATCCGACGCCCCTGTCCCTAAGGGTCAGAGACGACTTAGACCACGACGTGGAGGCGACGATTGCCACGGTGCCGTCGGTGCTACCCAGCCAGTTAGGCCGGTCAGGCACCACGTACGGCTCCGCGGCTACGGCTAAGAAAATTATATACTAAGGTAATGTTTGTTATGTTTTATTACTCATACATTGATATATTTTAAATAAATAAATAATAAACAACAGATGACAAATTCAGGACTAAGTAATATGAAAGACCAGGCTAGAATAACATATGAATACAATCCTCGGGCGGTCGAAGTTCACTGATGAACATAACTTGGGAGCCAAGATAATGATATAAATACCACGCTTGGCAGTCGGATTGACAATCGCCATTTATGCTTTAAAGATTCTAGGCCGCTACATCTTTTCCAGGTGAAACTTCATCAGCTGGTTTCACAATAAGTACGGTAAAGCAAAAAATTAAGACATATTGTAATCTCAATTGGTCACTACACAGGCAACATTTTAATATAACATAAAAATAAAAATCTGGGCCAGTCGTTATCTCACCATGAGACTAACGCAAACCTCGGAGGAACAAAATATGCCTCCCTAAGTTCTTTTGATATAAAAGAAAAAATATATCACAAAATGATTTTTGATGTTTACGCGAGTATTATACATCCTTACTAATATTATAAATGCGAAAGTAAGGATGTTTGTTTGTTTGTTACGCTTTCACGCTTAAACCACTAAACCGATTTCAAAAATTCTTTGACCATTGGAAAGCTATAATATTAGTGAGTAATATAGGCTCTACTTTATCCCGATATTCCCACGGGAACGGGAACTATGCGGGAAAGAGACTGAAACCAAAGCAAAGCGAGGGCGGGTTGCCAGTTTTAAATAAAACTACTTTACGGATTTTTTCGCATTTGTATTTAATTTTTGATTGCCCGACGTTTCGAGCACTTTGCAGTGTTCATGGTCACGCGTAGACTAAGATAACTAAGAAGCTATCTAACATAAATAAGCCATTGGAATATGCTGAACTGTTACGTCAATGTCTAACAACTGGCTATTTAATGTGGAATGATGACTTCTACAAACAAGTAGATGGAGAAAAAAGAAACAAAAAAAAAAAAATGGATTCGCCGATCTCCCCTGTCTTCCTTGATATATTCATGGAGGACTTCGAAAAGACGACCATATCAAGCTCACCTATTACATCCAGATTCTATAAGCGGTACGTAGATGACACTTTCACAATATTACCAACAGACAAAATAACCATATTCCTAAACCATCTTAACTCCATTAATCCAAAAATTCATTTCACTATAGAACTGGAGTCAAATAACTCTTTAGCCTTCTTAGATATTTTGGTTATTCGTGAACCTAACAACACCTTGAGTCATACAGTGTATCGCAAGACAACACATACAGACAGATACTTGAACGGTGATTCTCATCATCCCCCTTCACATTTAGCTACCGTGTGTAAATTTTTGTTGCAGAAAGCACGAGGAATCTGTGACAAACACCTGGCTGGGGAGCTGCAGTATGTCAAGCAGGTTCTATGTGCAAATAAGCTGCAAGTTTTTCGCCCCCGTCCCAGAGACTGAATGAAAACACCCACAGTTGAGTGCCTTCCTGCAGTACTACCTTATGTTAAAGAAGTCCACTGAACAGATTGGTTACATCTTGAAACTTCCATAAAAACTTTTTCTTCCATAAAAACTTATTTTAAGCCAATGAAGAGGGTTAGTCAATTCTTACCACCTGTCAATTGCCAGATCCCTCTACAAGATGCAGGAGTATATAAACTTGACTGTGACTGTGGTCTCTCTTATATTAGGCAAACAAAGAGATCCATAAGAAATCGGATCAAAAAACACATAGCCGATGTGAAGCACCGCCGTCACACTGAGTCTACAGTCTGTGAACAAAGTCAGGATCGCGCCCGCAATAACATAAGGTATGATAAACCACAAATCCTCGCAAAAGAACACCGATACCTGCCTGCCTGCCTGAATGGTACGCGAGGCTATTGAAATTAAAAAACAAAAATTTCAATAGAGAGGATGGCTGGGTGTTACCATCAAGCTGGGATCCCGTTATTAACATTATTAAAAATAAATCCAAAAAGACCACCACAAGACTGCAAGACACTGTGAGCACTTATTGTATAGATTTGACCCACAATAATAATAGCAGCTAAATATAATTTTATAAATTAAAACCTCTTAGTAACATAAAGTCGCCTTCAAGATTAATATTAATTTAGTATCAGGTCACCTGAGTTTTCTTGCCGGATCATTTTCAGTGCGGCCGTGTTCCGATCCGGCGGTAGTATACTAGATTGTTAGGTTTATTAAATACTAGCAGCCCACCCCGGCTTCGCACGGGTTAGGTTATTAAAGAAACATTTCAAAAGTTATAAATTTTTACACACACATACTCCCATACATACTGTCTTGTTTTTGCGTGGGATTATTAAAAAAGAGTAAATTTATGAAGAAAATTCTAATATTAAACATTATTAATTTAATGTTATTTATTTTTATATTTTTTGTTTCTTTTTTTCTTAATATTTTATTTTTAATGATTGTAAAAAGGCCAGATTTACTTTTTCTGCTCCTAAAAATCAATTTATTGAGTCAGAGCTTCTTTGTAAACGATATTTGATGTGAATTTGGAAAAAACGATATCTGACATGATGGTGATGATCTATTTTCAATAAATTTACGCCCAATCCGCCGTTACCTTTTAAAAATAATTTTTATGTTACTTTATTATTGGCTTTCATTACAAGGGTGGTGTGAGAAATTCAATTAATTTTTATTTCAAAACTGTCGAATAGACTAGAGTGCCCACGAGATTTAGTTGATTAAAACAATTTTATGCAACATCTTGATCTTTTTTGTAAAAGTAAATTACTTTATAACGATTTTATGAGTAAGGTCTTAATATTTTAGCAGATTTATTTTATACTAGCATTTTGTCTGCGGCTTCATTTACATTGTAGTTACCTATAAGCCGTTTCATAAACAGGTTTACTCATTTTTTGTTTCCATCAGAATTTATGTTTATTTTTTCTTTATGGAATGGGGTTTTGTCGCTCAGCGACAATGTCACCCCGTAAAGTAAAATACATGAATTAGTTATTTTAAGACCTTGTTCAAATATCTTTACTAATATTATAAATGGTAAATTAAGTTTGTTACGCTTTCAGGCTTAAACCCCCGAACTAATTTCAAAAATTCTTTCAACAATCGAAAGCTACCTATGAGTAACATAGGCTATATTTTATCCCGATATTTCCACGGCAACGAGAATTGTGCAAGATTATTCCTACGTGAAATCGCTTGATGTTAACTGATTTTAAAATTCTTTCACCAATGGAAATCAACATTAGCAGCGAGTAACATAAGGTTATTTTGTATCCCGATATTGCCTCGGGAATAAGAACTACGCGAGTAAAACTGCTGGATGATACACCCTGCATAGGCTGAGGGGATGATGATTCGTATAAAAGAAATTTACCTTCTAAAAAGTGATGTTAAAAATCTGACGTTTTAATAAGTGCTGATGAAGTGCCCATTAAAGTTGATCTAGCCGTAACAAAGATTAGCCGAAATATAGACAAAACCTGACAAAATTTCATAAATTCGTTATTTTATCATAAGTAATGTATATATTAATTTACAAATACTTATCCTAATATTATAAAAGTATGTTCATTTCTTTCACATCTTTCACGTCTAAACCAATGAACTGATTTTAAAAATTGTTTCACCGATAGAAAGCTACTTTATCAGCGAGTAACATAGGTTTTAAGGCCGTATTTTAGGTGCACGGTAAAACTACACGGGAGAAAAAGCAGGAATTTGCTATATACCAAAATGATTTTAGTTATTTATTTAGGCCTACTAACTTTAAGCGACGGTTTCTTTACTACTGTCAAGAACGATTTGATTACACAGGCCTACAAAAAAAAAATATTTTTTTTGGTGCTGCTCTGTTTGTGCCTTTGGTCGATAAAGTAGGTCATGTACAATATATGGCCATACGTTATTTTTACTCATCAGCTCTAGTTGACCTTCTACCCTCATTTAATTCTTTTCGCGATCTTTTTTGTAAATAGTCATTATTACAATAACATCGATAAAGTTTATGTTACTACATCATTATGGCTAGTAAATTCAGATGTTGTGTTAACAATCCTGATACATTTTGTTATGTTTGTGGTGAAAATATACTAAAAGATCAGCATAAATCGATAACAGACACTGCATCACTAACAGGCAATCATCTGTATTTTGCCTATTTCAGTATTGAAATTCGACACTAAGATAAAGTGTAGGTACTTCATAGTGTATGTAAACTATGCGTTCAACATTTGCGACAATGGGAGAAAGGGACGCGTAAGTCTTTGAAGTTAGGAGTGCCTATGATATGGCGAGAACAAAAAAAAAACATTATGACGAAAAAACATTATGGTGGTCATCAACAAAAGCAATCGCCGTAAATGAAAATACCCTAATATTTCCTCAGCACAAATACCTACTCCGCATTCAGAAATGTTCCAATATCAGCTTTTCACAAGATAGAGCAACAATCTCAGGAGGAAAAATCTGATATGCATTTCTTCTACTACCTCTACTATAAAGTAGAGGCAGTAGAAGAAATGCTGGTTCGTTTTAAAAAATTAGGCTGTAATATGAGTATAAAATTGCACTATCTCAATAGTCATCTAGCGCAATTTCAACACAATTTAGGAGATTGAAGCGAAGCACAAGGAGCACGTTTCTACCTAGACATAAAAACGATGGAACATATGGAACATAGGTACCAAGGAAAGTGGGATACCCATATGATGGCCGGCCATTGCTGGGGAGTCATACGAGATTGTCTACGTCAGTCTCATTCTAGAAAATCACTTAAAATAGCAATTTTTTGATGTTTAATACCAAGAAAAATATTTTTTCTGAAAACTGTATTTTTTATATCTCGAGAACTAGAGCTAATAGAAAACAACCGCTAACATTTTTTATATCACCATATCAACGCTTTTTTTTTTTTTTTTTGGTGGGTCGCGGTCGGCGCGCCTCCGCACCACTCCGTCCGGGGCGACAGAGGGGCTTAAGCACGCAACTCCCGCGACCCACCCGAACACCACCTCGCCTTCGTCATTGGGCCGACCACCGGAGCAGGTTTACTTGTCGTCAGTGGTCGGCCCGACGGAATACCCCCTACGCGGGGTACCCTACCATAGACCGACGTCCCCCCCTCGGGGAGGACATCGGTCTTTCCTCACGCGGTCGGCCTCTCGGCGGGTGACGGACTAATCCTCGGTCACGTCACCCGCGGCCTCGGCTAGGGCGGCATGAGGCGCAGATAGTTGCGCCTACGCCGCCCCAGTCGCCGGCGGCGGATCTCCTCATCGAGGCTGCGCTCCACGCGCAGACGATCCGCCGCCTCCTTCTGCGAGATCACTGTCTCGCAGAAGGCTGCGACCGCGTCCCAATTTCCGACGCTGTCGACCATCGCCTTAGCGATGGCCGGCAGCGTCAGGTCGGCACCGATGATTGCGACGAGTTCACGGCGCTGCACTGCCCAAGCCGCGCAGGCCTCGAGCGTGTGGCGCGCCGTGTCCTCGTCGCAATCGCAGTGGTGGCAGGACGGTGTACTCTCCCTCCTTACGACCCTGTGCAGGTATTTGGCGAAGCTCCTATGCCCCGTCAACACCTGCACTAGTCGGAAGGAGAGCACCCCGTGCCGCCTTTCCAACCACTGCATCAGCACCAGCCGGAAGGCCTTCACGGTTCGCACCCCGAACCGAGGCCTCTCCAGCCGGACTGCCCAACGGGCAATGACGTCTCGGCGGGCGTCGACGCGCCAGGCGGTGAGATCCCTTAACGAGATCACACCACCCTCCCCGCGCACCCCCGACACCCGCCGATACAACTCGGCGAGCATTTCCGCCTCCAGGTCCCACGGGGGAGTCCCGGCCAATAGGCACGCTGCCTCCGTCACCACCGTGCGGTATCCGCGGATGGCCTTGACCGCCATGACCCTCTGTGGTCGCCACAGAAGGGCCCTAAGTCGGACGGTCAAGGACCCCGCCCACACCGGTGCGCCGTACAGGGCCATCGACCGGATGACCCCCGTGTATAGCCGTCGGCACGTAGCGCTCGGTCCGCCCACGTTCGGCATAAGCCACGATAGGGTGGACGCCGCGCCGACGAGCCGCGGAGCGAGCCTGCGGAAATGCTCCTGGAACCACCATTGCCCGTCGAGCACCAGGCCCAAGTACCTCATATGGGCCCGGATGCTGATGTCAACCGATCGGACGGTGATCGAGACGCCGATGGGAGGGCTCATAAGGCGCCCATGGAACAAGAGGGCCTCCGTCTTATCCAGGGCGACCCTCAACCCCAGCGCCTCGATCCGCCTGACGACCTCTTCGGTGCCATAGGTCGCCAGGCTTACCGCCTCTTTTAGCGTCCCACCGCGGGCTGTGACGAGCGTGTCATCGGCGTAACAAATCACGCCCAGCCCGGGCGGGAGGCTCCCCCGCAACGCCCAGTCGTAGCCAATGTTCCACAGGGTGGGTCCGAGGACCGACCCCTGTGGGACACCGCACGTCATGAGCGTTCGCACAACGTCCCCTGCTCGGTTGGCACAGAGGACGCTGCGCCCCACCAAATAGTCTGCCACTAGCCGCCTCAGGTAAGCTGGCACTCCGTGATACCGGAGCGCCTCCCTGATGCAGCTGAATGGCTGACTATTGAATACGTTGGCGATGTCTAGGGACACCGCCAACAGCACTCCCCCACCGGTGACGGCCTCAGTCGCCACGGCCCTTAGGCGCAACAGAGCCGCGATCGTCGAACGACCCCTCTTAAACCCAAACTGGGCGTCCGACAGATCGGGCCCCGTGCCGACGAAGTGCTGCTCGATGCGGGCAGCTACCACCCTCTCCAGTAGCTTGCCCGTGTCATCGAGCAGCACGATAGGCCTGTAGGCCGAAGGCGACCCCGGAGACCGTCCCGGCTTCGGCAGGAGCACCAGCCTTCCCTCCTTCCAGCACCCAGGGAACCGTCCGGACGCTAAACACGCGTCGAACAGCTCCCCGAGGCGGGGACCCAGGTGGTCGAGGATCAGGCCCAACACGCGGTTAGGAACACCGTCGGGCCCGGGGGCGGTGGACTTTGCGCACATGCGCGCCACCGCCACTCCCATCTCGGGTTCTGTGATGGGCGGAACACTGTCGTCGTCGGCCTCCCGGTCAGTGTCTGGCGGAGCCATGACCAGGGGCGTGTGTTCCGCCCGCCGCGGGAACAGGTCCTCGACGACCCGAGTGTTTATATCACCATGTAAGAGATACTTAAAATCAGGTCTAAAATCCCCGACACCAAAATCATTGTAGGCCTGTGTTATCTAAGAGTGTATTTTTTGTCTTTTCTCGCAAAGAGATTTAAGAAGAGTTAAGAAGACACTACGCAATGTTGACAAAGATTATCTTGTATTAACATATTCGAGTACATTTTGGAGTAAAATTTTATTCATCAGGTATTACGTACGCAAAAATCAAGGTATATGCTCCGCATATTGAATTTTTTGCATTTTATGTTAATCACGACCGCTAAGGGATTCACAAAATCCACCTACTTATCTCCACCAAAGAACTGTGTCCGCTATTCGCATGTATATTGAAATGAAGTATTGATTTTTTTTTTGTCAAATAGACAATATTCTTATTTGATTCTTGGTAGAATTATAGTGATTTGACGTTATACGTAGATATGGAAAAGAGTTTCTATAAAAGAACCATTGAAGGCTTGGTAGTGAAGCTCCAGTTAAGCTATATTATTCCGTGTGGTGACGAAGTAAGAATACAATTTATCACCCGCTCTCTTGCCTGTGAGTCTGGTAAAGGCAACTAAGAGATATAGTGTATAAGGTGCATATAACAACTATGCAAGAGAAGGAACACTAGAAATATGATGTTATACCAACCCACTAGACCAGCGTGATATAGTAAGTCAATTTCTCTTCCAACATGGAGAAGACTTGAGCCCAGTATTGGGCCGTATATGATGGTGATAAAGGCTCATATTTTCTTCTTATACAGGAAATAAATATGTACCAAAATGTGGCCCATAATTTATTAACTAATTTCTGTAACGGGTAGGTAATTATAAAGCTCTGTAATAACGATTAGATGACTTGTTGGACGTGAGACATTTCATTCCACCCGTGACCATGAATGCTGTAAATTGTTCGAAACATCGGGCAATTAAAAATCAAATAAAAACGTGATAAAATCCGTAAAAAAGTTTTATGTAGATTTTTTTTTTGGGGTGGATGCGGTCGGTGTGCTCCTCGCACCACTCCATCCGGGGCGACAGAGGGGCGTAAGCACGCAACTCTCACAACCCACCCACGTGCACGTTGCCTTCTTCGTTGGGCCGATCACCGGAGCAGGGTTACTTGTCATCAGTGGTCGGCCCGACGGAACACCCCCTATTTGGGGTATCCTCCCATCGACCGAACTCCCTCCCCCTCGGGGAGGACGTCGGTCTTTCCTCACGCGGTCGGCCTCTCGGCGGGTGACGGACTAATCCCTGGTCACGTCACCCGCGGCCTCGGCTAGGGCGGCATGAGGCGCAAGTACTCGCGCCTACGCCACCCCAGTCGCCGGCGGCGGATCGCCTCATCGAGGCTGCGCTCCTCGCGCAGGCGATCCGCCGCCTCCTTTTGCGAGATCACTGCCTCGCAGAAGGCTGCGACTGCGTCCCAATTCCTGACGCTGCCGACCATCGCCCTGGCGATAGTCGGCAACGTCAGGTCGGCACCAATGATTGCGACGAGTTCACAGCGCTGCACTGCCCAAGCGGCGCAAGCCTCGAGCGTATGCTGCGCCGTGTCCTCGTCGCAATCGCAGTGGTGGCAGCACGGTGTACTCTCCCTCCTAACGACCTTGTGCAGGTATTTGGCGAAGCACCCATGCCCCGTCAACACCTGCACTAGTCGGAAGGAGAGCACCCCGTGCCGCCTTTCCAACCACTACATCAGCACCGGGCAGAAGGCCTCCACGATTCACACCCCGAACCGAGGCGTCTCCAGCCAGACTGCCCAACGGGCAATGACGTCTCGGTTTATATAAAATATGTAAATACTCGCGTAAACAACAGAAATCTTCAGGAATTATTGTTCTGAATCTGGCTGTAATTAGAGTCCCTAATGGACTTTATATATTATATGTTATTTCTCTGCAATACAATCATTATTTCTTTAAAGTAGGGTGTTATTTTGATGAAAAATTGCCATAGTATATGGGCTGGTCATCAATTGCTGACACAAGTTTTAATGACTCTCAAGCAAATATAAAGGGCTACGCAGAATTTATAACCTCGTCAACTACTATTATTTTTATAATAGTTTACATTTTGTGGAAATTTCGACATAAATTAATAGCTTATATGAAATATAGGAATATTACATAAATTTAAAATGCATGGAGGGATAAACTCAGAAATGAGCACATCCTTGCGATAAAGTCTGGTTAACTCGACGCCCAGTTAAAAAGGTATCAACGGTATACTGAATGCAGAAAGCGGATTATTGTGATGCCATTTTCGAGAAGCTTATGCCTAGCAGTGAAGTACAATAGGGTGATTAATTAATCGATTCAAAGTGCAGTAATAAGAAACATGGGAATAGACAAAAACATAAATTTAATCAACCTCGGCATAAAAATCTTTAACGTGGGACTTGGATAACTTCATGCTCATGCCAAATAAGTATAAGCTTTCAAGTATATAATCATTTGAGCTCAATTATCTCCCACTGTTGGGCTCGTGCTTTCTCTAAAAATAGGAGAGAAATTAAGCTTTATATACCATGCTGGTCAGACAGGTTAGTATAGGGTTTTATTTCAAGTTTTCCTTCTCTTGCATAAATATTACAAACAATGATATCTGATGTTTACGCGAGCACTACACATTGTAAATAAAACTACTTTTACGGATTATATCGCGTTTGTATTTGATTTATGATTGCCCGACGTTTCGAACACTTTGCAGCATTCATGGTCACGGGCGGACTAAGGTGTCTCACGTCCAACAAGTAATCGTTATTACAGACATTTTGAAATTTACAAAAAAATTTACAAAATGTCTGTAATAACGATTACTTGTTGGACGTGTCGTCTTTTACGACATCCACGGGCAAGATAGGGAAGGGTGAATTGTATTCTTACTTCATCACCACACGGAATAAAATATATCATCCTAGGATAATTTCGGCTCATATTTTTCCCACGACTGAGCTTTCTCCATAATAAGAGAGAAATCACAATACTATACCACAAAGCGAGTGAAAGGAGTTGCTATAAGCTTCATGTTTTCCTTCTCTTGTGCTGATGTTGTCTGTATAGCATATCCCTTAGTCATCCTCTGCGATCCCCACGGGAAAGGCAAAGGTTGGTAAATTGTATTACTCTATCATAATACGAAGAGTAAGATAAAAAATATACATTTTTCAAGTTTCAATATTTACTTTTCTTGCTTTTTAATATCATGTAAATTCGCTACACTGCTACGACAACATGCTACGCTGTAATTATAGGATTCTACGCCGTATAAAAAGAGGCAATCAATGTTTATCTTTACAACTATTTTCAGTAAAATTATGTATGTACATAATTTATTTTTCTATGCACGAGTATACGAATATAACCCTGAATATAGTTATTGAATAAATTTTCAAATTATACTATTAAGTATCAATACCGTGTATGTAAGAATCGCTATGGATAATTGATTTTTTCGAACTGATTTTCTACATAAATTTGTAACGGTAAAAGAATAAAAAAAAAAAATAATTGAAATAATATTTACTAAATACCAAACAAAATATGTATAAATAATAATATAATATCATATAATACTACTACTAATAATACTACTAATAATACTACTACTAATAATAATCACGTGAAAAACATATTTCTGGTATTTTTTTTTACTATAGCATATAGGCTGTTGTTAATTTTCTCTTGTTCATTATATGTTTGAAATTCTGTATTTCCAGAGAAAGTCCAGAACTTATCTTTTTTTAATCCATATTGAAACCGAAATGTCTTTTATGAAATTAGGCAAAGTAGTTAAAGATTACTTAATGAAAATTTAATTTTACACTCAAACGCCGTACCACGTTTGTTTTAATTACGTTTAAAGCAGCAAATAGTTTAAAAATCTGATACGACGTATTCTTCTATATAAACTATATCTTCTTATGATTACACTCACCGGCTCTACAACAAGATATGTCTTATGTTTTCCTTCTATTGTAGTGCTCTCTTGTCTCACTCATCTTTCCTTCCGCTCTCTAGTAATACTCGTGTGCAAAGAAGGGCGACTGTTTATTTTATTAATCCGCAAACAGGGATAATACAAAATATTAATAAAAACCTATATTGAAAAATCGGTTAAGTGCGAATCGGAGTCACGCACGTAGGGTGCCGTACAATTATCTGTAAAAATCGCGTTTGTTGTATGGTACACCCCCCCCCCCCCCCTTAAATATTATTATTTTTTTTGGTATTTGTTTTTAAAGTGTATAAAGAAATACATAATTTGTAAAAATTACAACTGTCTAGCTATCGCGGTTCTTGAGATACAGCCTGGTGACAGACAGACGGACGGACAGACAGCGAAGTCTTAGTAAAGGGTTCCCGTTTTTACCCTTTGAGTACGGAACCCTAAAAAGCCCTAACGGAAAAAATGTATTTATTTCATTAAGGCGAACATAACAAGTTATGTGGATAGAATGTTACAGTTTACGACGCACGGCTGCTTTTGACACATAAATTACGCTAATGGCTTATTTAGGATGATTTATATTCTCAAGAACATCTTCCTTTATATATAACAAACTATTTTATAGAGCGTTGCAATAAATCAGACCTACTGAGTCTATTATTCCTTATTTCCATTGAATACACTAAATTTAACTTCACCGTAATCCTGTAACAAGTGATAACAAACGGGGAAAATGAATGACAATTTGGTTTTTTATGTTTCAAATCATCATCTCATCCCATATACGTCTGACTGTTGGGCTCGGGCCTCCTCCATAATGGAAGGGTAATTGACCTACTATACCACGCTGGTCAGACGTGTTGGTATAGGGTTTCATTTCAAGTTTTCCTTCTCTTGCATAGATGTTATATGCGTTTTATATGCCTTAGTCGTCTCATACGATCACCCACGGGTAAGATAGGGGGTGGTGAATTGTATTCTTACTCCGTCACCACACTGAAATGTTTTAAATAGTCTCTATATATTATTTGAGGTGATATAATTTTGTGAGATCCACATAATTTCAACTCATATACATCCTACTGTTTGGCACAAGCTTCCTTCATAATAGGAGGGAAATTAACCTACTATATTACGCTGGTCATACGTGTTGGTATAGGAGTTTTATTTTGGATTTTCTTTCTCTTGCAGAGATGTTATATGTACCTTAATTCCTTAGTTGCCTTTCACGACATCCGCGGATATATGTGAATTATATTTTTACTCCATGTCCACACGGAACATATTATGTGATACCATCTTCTACTTATTTTCATCTATATCTATACTAATATATAAAGCTGTAGAGTTTGTTTGTGTGAACGCGCTAATTTCAGGAAATACTGGACCGATTTGAAAAATTCTTTCAGTGTTAGATAGCCCATTTATCGAGGTAGGCTATAAGCTATATATCATCACGTTGAGACCAACAACAATAATGAAGAATGTTTCAAAATCGTTCTTTTTTCCTTTTGAGAGCTTCCGCTGCGTAAACAGCTAAATTTTCGCAAGAATCATGTGTAACAGAATCGTATTATTAAAAAAGTATTATTACCTTCTACGTTAACAAAATCTTAGGTTAAAGTTAGCGTTAGCCCAAAGTATCTATACCATGTGGACGAAGTCGCGAGCATAAGCTAGTGTACATATATACATGTTATAGTCCACATTTTTTTTCTATAACATGGCCGCGTTAACTTTATTATATGGTAAATACAAAAAAAAATTAAATAAACCCAATTTCTTCTACAGTAAGCATGTTTTTGTAGTAGCGCACGATGTTCACAAAAATATTTGAAGTTTGCAAAAGTATGTGCA
This sequence comes from Lymantria dispar, assembly GCA_032191425.1. NCBI lineage: Eukaryota > Metazoa > Arthropoda > Insecta > Lepidoptera > Erebidae > Lymantria > Lymantria dispar. The sequence goes on along the minus strand of CM063452.1, from coordinate 18,352,916 downwards.
ATATTGCAAGCTAATAATAACCTAATTTCAACACATAAGACTCTGGCAATGCTTGAAAACTGCCGATATAGGCTATTGACGCCCGCCACTTCAAGGCTCGTTGACGACTAACTGGAGCTTCATTATTCGAAAAAATATCGAACCTTCATTTACACTAGCATCGATTTAGTTAGGAGTTATAGTAAGTACTTAGTCAATCATCATCATTAATCTGACCTTATGTCAATCACTTGGTGTCGACTCAATATGTACTCCTCCTCCACCTTTATCTTTATATAGACATTTCTTGTGTACGTGTGCATGTCACTGAACTTCCCCTAAACGGCAGGACCGGTTTTTGTTAAAATTTTTTGTATGTGTTCAAGGGGATTCGAGAATGGTTTAGATTCACAATTGGATCCGGTGGTGCTGTTTGGGCAGGACAATAATATATCTTGAGAAGGACTTTACCAATTACGTTAATTTTTTTAAGATTTCTAATACTGTGAAAAAGTTTTTTACGGGAAAAAAAAAATAAGAAAGTAGCGCAGAAAATTAGAAAATTTAAGAAAACTTAATGACTATATGAACCATGTACAGGACAAAGTCTGTTGAGTCAGCTAGTTATATATATTTCAAAAGTTATTGGCAATAGTTTTATGACCGATTGTCTGTTTGACGTCAATTCTTCTAGGAAACGTATTTGTTAACCAGACGATATAGAGTAGTTCCAGGTCGATGTAGAGCTCTTGATCTATTTTACGACACCCACAAGCAATATAACCAGTGGTAGTATTCCTAACCGCCACCATATAGCACTTTCATCGTACTCTGCGGTGCCCCACCCTCCCGCGTGTGCGGCAGGCAATAGGCCTGCCAAACACCGCATGGGCTCTGGGGACTGCAGACCCCCGGCATCGGCCCCGAAGGGGCGGGACGGCCCATCGACCGGGCCAGTCCCCGCTCCGAGCGCGGCTCGATCGCCCGTCAGCGCGGAGGAGGTGACGATGGATACGAACCGTTAATGGACCCCGTATCCATTCGTCTCCTCCAGGCCAACCTCAATCACACCGCCGGTGCGCAGGACGTGTTCCTGCAAGCCATGGCGGAGTAGTTGATAGGAGTAGCCGTAGCCGCGGAGCCGTACGTGGTGCCCGACCGCCCTAACTGGTTGGGTAGCACCGATGGCACCGTGGCAATAGTCGCCTCCACGTCGTGGCCTTCGTCGCCTTTGACCCTTTAGGACAGGGGCGTCGGATACGTCGCAGCGGACTGGGGGGAGATTACGCTCCTCGGAGTCTATCTCTCCCCTAACTGGAGTGTGACCGATTTCGAGGCCTCCCTCACCATCATGGAGGCCTCGTTACGGCGAATGGCATCGCGCCAAGTCTTCGTCTTGGGGGACTTCAACGCCAAGTCCGTGGCGTGGGGGTCTCCCCGGACGAACGACCGAGGACGGGCGATCGAGGAGTGGGCGGCGGCACTGGGCCTCTGTTTGCTGAACAGGGGCTCGGTGCATACGTGCGTGCGACAACGGGGCGGGTCGATAGTGGACCTTTCGTTCGCTAGCCCCGAGGTCGCCGCACGCGTGGGGAGCTGGCGCGTCGTGGAGGAGGTGGAGACCTTGTCGGACCACCGGTATATCCGGATGGAGGTCTCCCCGGCAATCCCGACGCCCAGCAGGGGTCACGGGGCGGATGGACGTCCTGCGTTCCCGCGATGGGCTGTGGGTTGCTTAGATCACAGATAGACAGCCATCGTTTACTCGTGGCTGTCCTCTGCCAACCAGTCGGACGGGGTGGACGCCGAGGCTGGCCGCATCCGCAGTGCCTTGACGCAGATCTGCGATGCGGCCATGCCCCGGGTACGGCGTCCGCCCCCGAGGAGGGCGGTCCACTGGTGGTCCCGGGAGCTGGCGGATCTCCGGGCCGCGTGCATTCGCGCCCGGAGGGCCTAAACCCGCAGCCGGCGGCGCCAACACGACGCGGAGCGGGAGGCCTTGCTGTATGAGGGCTACCACAATGCGCGGTCGGCCTTCAGGCTGGCCGTCCGCTCCGCCAAGGACGTCAGTCGGCAGGAGATGCTGGACGGTCTCGACCGTGATCCCTGGGGACGCCCCTATCGCGCGGTGCTGAATAAGCTCCGCGCGCGGGGCCTTCCTCTCACCGAGACTCTTCAGCCCGGCCTTCTCACCCGGGTCGTCGAGGACCTGTTCCCGCGGCGGGCGGAACACACGCCCCCGGTCATGGCTCTGCCAGACACTGACCGGGAGGCCGACGATGACAGTGTTCCGCCCATCACGGAACCCGAGATGGGAGTGGCGGTGGCGCGCATGTGCGCAAAGTCCACCGCCCCCGGGCCCAACGGTGTTCCTAACCGCGTGTTGGGCCTTGTCCTCGACCACCTGGGTCCCCGCCTCAGGGAGCTGTTCGACGCGTGTTTAGCGTCCGGACGGTTCCCTGGGTGCTGGAAGGAGGGAAGGCTGGTGCTCCTGCCAAAGCCGGGATGGTCTCCGGGGTCGCCTTCAGCCTACAGGCCTATCGTACTGCTCGATGACACGGGCAAGCTACTGGAGAGGGTGGTAGCTGCCCGCATCGAGCGGCACCTCGTCGGCACGGGGCCTGATCAGTCGGACGCCCAGTTTGGGTTTAGGAGGGGTCGTTCGACGATCGCGGCTCTGTTGCGCCTGAGGGCCGTAGCGACTGAGGCCGTCATCGGTGGGGGAGTGCTGTTGGCGGTGTCCCTAGACATCGCCAACGCATTCAATAGTCTGCCATTCAGTTGCATCAGGGAGGCGCTCCGGTATCACGGAGTGCCAGCTTACCTGAGGCGGCTAGTGGCAGACTATTTGGTGGGGCGCAGCGTCCTCTGTAACAAACGAGCAGGGGACGTTGTATGAACGCCCATGACGTGCGGTGTCCCACAGGGGTCGGTCCTCGGACCCACCCTGTGGAACATCGGCTACGACTGGGCGTTGCGGGGGAGCCTCCCGCCCGGGCTGGACGTGATTTGTTACGCCGACGACACGCTCGTCACAGCCCGCGGTGGGACGCTAGAAGAGTCGGTAAGCCTGGCGACCTATGGCACCGAAGAGGTCGTCAGGCGGATCGAGGCGCTGGGGTTGAGGGTCGCCCTGGACAAGACGGAGGCCCTCTTGTTCCATAGGCGCCTTATGAGCCCTCCCATCGGCGTCTCGATCACCGTCCGATCGGTTGACATCAGCATCCCAGCCCATATGAGGTACTTGGGCCTGGTGCTCGACGGGCAATGGTGGTTCCGGGAGCATTTCCGCAGGCTCGCTCCACGGCTCGTCGGCGCGGCGTCCGCCCTATCGTGGCTTATGCCGAACGTGGGCGGACCGAGCGCTACGTGCCGACGGCTGTACACGGGGGTCATCCGGTCGATGGTCCTGTACGGCGCACCGGTGTGGGCGGGGTCCTTGACCGTCCGACTTAGGGCCCTTCTGTGGCGACCACAGAGGGTCATGGCGGACAGGGCCATCCGCGGATACCGCACGGTGGTGACGGAGGCAGCGTGCCTATTGGCCGGGACTCCCCCGTGGGACCTGGAGGCGGAGATGCTCGCCGGATTGTATCGGCGGGTGACGGGGGTGCGAGCGGAGGGCGGTGAGATCTCGTTAAGGGAGCTCACCGCCTGGCGCGTCGACGCCCGCCGAGACATCATTGCCCGTTAGTGCTCTCCTTCCGACTAGTGCAGGTGTTTACGGGGCATGGGAGCTTCGCCAAATACCTGCACAGGGTCGTAAGGAGGGAGAGTACACCGTCCTGCCACCACTGCGATTGCGACGAGGACACGGCGCGCCACACGCTCGAGGCCTGCGCGGCTTGGGCAGTGCAGCGCCGTGAACTCGTCGCAATCATCGGTGCGGACCTGACGCTGCCGGCCATCGCTAGGGCGATGGTCGACAGCGTCGGGAATTGGGACGCGGTCGCAGCCTTCTGCGAGACAGTGATCTCGCAGAAGGAGGCAGTGGATCGTCTGCGCGTGGAGCGCAGCCTCGATGAGGAGATCCGCCGCCGGCGACTGGGGCGGCGCAGGCGCAACTATCTGCGCCTCATGCCGCCCTAGCCGAGGCCGCGGGTGACGTGACCGGGGATTAGTCCGTCACCCACCGAGAGGCCGACCGCGTGAGGAAAGACCGACTCCCTCTCCGAGGGGGGACCTCAGGCGATGGGAGGGTACCCCACGTAGGGAGTACTCCGTCGGGCCGACCACTGACGACAAGTAAACCTGCTCCGGTGGTCGGCCCAACGACGAAGGCGAGGTGGTTTTCGGGTGGGTTGCGGTAGTTGCATGCTTAAGCCCCTCTGTCGCCCCGGACGGAGTGGTGCGGAGGCGCGCCGACCGCAGCCCATCCACAAAAAAAAAAAAATCTATATAGCACTTTAGTATTATTTAGTATTATAAAGTTAATGTAATTTTTGTATCTATATATAAATACGTGAAGTGAAAACTTTGTACTCCTTTTTACGAAAATAACGTGGATGGACAAGTATGAAATTTGGCACAGTTGAAGTATATAATGAGGAGAAGTGCATGAAACTGAAATGTCATATAACAATGGATTAGAAATACATTAAATTCATTAAAAAATGCATTACGCACACTACAACGCAATCGCTATATACACACACACACACACACACACGTTTGTGTAAGTGTGTTGCGTAGCAACGCTTATAGACTTTTGTTTATGGTTAAAATCTCTGATCGAACTGAATGTCAAACAATCATAATTATGATGATAATGTCTACTAAAGATTTGTGCTTATATATTAGTTATTAGTGAAATACAGCTTACTCAATTTACAATTATACATAAATAAAGTTAAAGAAAATTGTGTAGCAGAAAAATTAATTAAAATGAATTATGGCTGAATTTCGACTACAAGCCGACCACTAGTATTAATAAATTAGTTATAAATTCGTCAGCATGAGAGATATATAAGCTGAGATCAGGATGATATATATTTTTTTAAAGACAACGCCTTGCACTAAGGCCCTTGATTTTAGGGTGTCATATACCATACAAAATAAGATAATTTGATACGAAATATATTAAACGATGATAAACACAGCTTTATACAAATATAATCGCATTTAATTAAGGTTTAATTTCATCAAATATTTAGCGCTGCCAAGCAGTTATTCGACATTTTGGAATGGCCAGTATTAAAAGATATAAACGTCAATTATATAATCTACCTCGTTATTATTCGATTATCTACAACTGTAAACGGAATACAGCAAAACGAGAAATGCAACTTTAATTTGCATACGTATACTCACAAAATCCAGTGCATTGATACATGAAACGTCCTTTACAAATAGATATCTAGGTAGCATTTCGCATAACAGTCATGTATCTGTAATCCATCGTAGATCGTATTGATGCAAAACAGAATAGAAAAGTGAAAAAGCATTTTAGTCGTAGTAGAAAAGTAGAATCATTTGGAATATCAATTTAGTTTCTTTCGGAACAAAACACTCATAAATTATTGTAGGTTATAAAATCGAAAATCTATTATGAAAAGTATGGGATGTTAGATTTCGTGTGGTGGTGGAATAAGAATACAATTCACCACTCCTTATCTTGCCCGTGGATGTCGTAAAATACGACTAAGGGATATAATACACATATAAAATATATGCAAGAGAAGGAAAACTCGAAACGAAACCCTATACCAACATGTCTGACCAGCATGGTGTAGTAAGGTCATTACCTTCCTATTATGGAGGAAGCTCGAGCCCAGAAATGGGACGTACATATATGAGACGTGATGAAGAAGGAAGGAAGGAGGAAGCAGTAACATCTCTACAAGAGAACAAGTTTAAAATGATACCTAATACTAAGTCGCCTAGCCAGCGTAATATAATAGATATTTTATTTCTATAATAGAAAATGTTATTACCCAATATTGAAATAGGTGATCAGAGAAGAAGAAGGAGATTTTGCCAAGTTTTAATTTAATAAAGGTGCTGTTTTACCAGTGAGGGAATTTTAGAAATTGAAGAAGTAATTTCTGTTTTCACTAACATTGTATTTTGTTTACCTCAGAGTTTGAATAACAATTATAATTCCATTTGTTTTGCCAGCTTCACTGTTAAAATTATGATGAGCGTCGAATGAATCTGACAGAGTTATTTTGGTGATTTAAATTTTAACGTATAAATAATAATAAGTTAGCAGAAATTAATACGGAGAGAATCTATTATTATTAAAGTTGCCGATTTTGGATTCATTACCGTGAGATTGTAAATAATTAAAATAGTTTAATATTGTATGAATTTATTTTTGAAATATACAAAAATACTGTATATTAAAATATATTGTGTAGCTTATCATAACATTGAACTTTTCATTGGAGCCAGTTTCACTTGTTCGCCGACACAAAAAGGCTTTTTTATTTATTATACTTGATGATAGAAGAGCAGGCAGCACACTTGTAAGTGATAATTACTTCTAATGAACTTCAATAATATCAAGTTCAAATATTGTCTGTCTCTTTGGTGAACTTTTCCTGCCTCCGAAAGTTCAGTCATATTCACGTCAGATTCATGATAAAGTATTTGAATTATATTTGGCACTAAGTATAATAGAGAAGAAGATATCTTATTAAAACTAAATTTTATGTTTTAGTTTTTAAAGTTAAGTAAGTAAGAATAGAATCAAATTTTCCACCACCTTTTAATATAGCTGTCGGAGTTATCTTCTTTGCAGTTAAGCTGAAAACGATTTCGAATGCAAACAAAAATCAGGGTCTAGCTACCTTATTGTTATAAAAAATAATACATGTGTTATATATAGTTTTTATGGCAACACAAAAAATTTAAGAAAAATATGGATTAAACATATTTAAAATTCTAAATGCAATAAAATTGTAAAAGAACACATATAATAATAGATAAAGATAATTTTATAATTCAAAAACCTTTTAGTAAGACAAAGTCAAAGACAAAGATGGCTTCATCTTTAAAAATAATATTAAGAACACATAATATGTTTACAAGATGTAAACATATTATGTGTTCTTAATATTATTTTATCCTATTATATTATTATTATCCTAATTATCTATTTTATCCTATTATTTTATATTATTATATATTTGTTATCCTATTATATTATTACCTATTTTATCCTATTCCTTCATCTTTTCCTTCCATTTTAAATTAACAACGGATTTCTGCATTCTGAATTCAATTCAATTACTTCTGATGTTAACTAACTGTTTATGTTAAACTGTTGAAATGTTCGAAGCTGATGGATTTAATTCTTCTTTCGGATGGATCATCATCATCATCATCATCATCGTTTCAGCTTATCACGGTCCACTGCTGGACGTAGGCCTCCCTCGTGTTACACCACAAAGTGCGGTCCTGTGCTGCCTGCATCCAACGACGCCCAGCAACTTTCACCAGGTCGTCGGTCCACCTTGGGCGTCCTACGCTCCGTTGTCCGATATGTGGTCGTTACTGGAGAACCTTTCTTTCCCAGCGGTTGTCGGTTCATCGAGCGATGTGTCCTGCCTATTAATACTTCAACGTGCTAATTTTTCATGCTATTTCGGCTATACCCATCTTTTGCGAATTTCGCAGAAATATTCCAAGCATAGTCCGCTCCATAGCACGCTGAGCGACTTTAAACTTAATTATGACATTGTTGTAGGTAATTATATAAGTAATAATAATCATCATCATCATCATTTCAGCATATCGCCGTCCACTACTGAACGTAGGCTTCGCTCATGTAACGCCACAGAGCGCGGTCCTGTGCCGTCTGCATCCAACGACGTCCAGCAACCCTCACCATCTCGGCAGTCCACCCAAGGGGGTGAGAGGTACCTGGCGTCCTACACTGTGTCGTCCGATACGTGGTCGCCACTCAAGAATCTTTCTTCCCCAGCGGTTGTTGGTTTGCCGAGCAATGTAGCCTGTCCATTACCATTTCAGCGTGGTAATTCTTCGTGCTATGTCGATTACACCTATTCTTCTGCCGATTCGGATTCTATCTCGCAGAGAAAGCCTGAGTATAGTCCACTCCATAGCGCGCTGAACGACTCTGAGTTTGTTTATAAGGCCTACATTTAGGACCCAATATTTCCATGCCGTAAGTCATCACTAATACAAACAATATCAATAACAAAATATATTTTTACATAATATTTAAATATTTATATAAAAGGAAGTATAATAGAGGTACTATTATACTTCCTTTTATATAAATATTTTGTATGTAAACAGAATAATTTTAGATGATTCCATTTCAATGTAGACATAATAATTATAGACGATCCATTTTGCATTTAGAGTTGTTCAATTCTTGAAATTCAATTGTCTACCCACACAAATATTGTCATAGTACCTTAATCAATGTCAAGAACTCTTTGTTACAATTCATATTATTATGTAACATAAATAAGGCATTGTAAGAGTATTATGCAAAATTAATTTATATGTGGTATTGAATATGAATTTAATTAAAAGCTTTGTTAGAATGTTTATATTTTTCAATATAATTATTAATATTATTATGAATTAGAATAGCTTTCCATGTGGTGACCTAATGTAGACTATAGTTCAATAGATTTGAGCTCATTTTTCCGTGTGGTGACGGAGTAGAATACAATTCACCACTTGTCCGTGGATATAGTAAAAGACGACTAAGTGATATAATATGCATATAAAATGTGTGCAAAAGACGGCAAACTCGTAATAAAATGCAATATCAACATGTCTGACCAGTATAATATAGTAGGTGAATTTCTCTTATATTGGGAAGGCTCGAACCCAGCAGTGGAATGTGTATAAACTGAAAAAACGACGAATAGCTAATATTCAAGTATAAATCACAAAGATTAACAATTTATAATTATTTTGATCATATTATGAAGTGATAAGGTTACGATTAATAGATTTATTTTCTTCATCTCCATCGTGCAGTTACGGAGTAAGAATACAATTAACCTCGCTTACTCAAGGGTCATAAAAGGCGATTAAGAGATATAGAGGTAACATCGATTCAAAAGAAGGAAATTTCGATACAAAACGCTATTCCAACCCGTCTGACCGGCGTGGATTAGTAGGCCAGTTTCTCTCCCATTATGGAGGAAGCCTAAGTCCAACAGTGGGATTTATATACGCTAAGATGATGACTAATAGATTTATAGATATCATTAAGTTGTCTGATTTTTACGTATACATTAGAAAAACCAAAATAATGTTACGAATATACGGATTTTTAAGGTTTATTTTCTATTTTATTTATCTAAAAAAAGACACACTTAAGGAATAATTGTTTGCAATGATTTTATATGGAGAGATATAAAATTAATTTCAATATTCACGTTTTTATTTGTATTTTATATATAAATTGGCTATTAATATGAAAATATTTTGTGGTGTGTGGCGTCCTATACTTGGACGCTATTTGAGAACTTTTCTTTTTCAACGATTGTTGACTTGTCGAGCGATGTGCCTACCCATTCAACGTGTTAATTCTTCGTGTTATGTCGGTTACACCCGTTCTTTGTCGAATTACTGTATTTCGGATTCTATGTCGCAGAGAAATCTCCCTCCGTTGCACGCTGAGCGACGTTGAGCTTGATTATGAGGCCCACATTTAGAGACCATGCTTCCGTGCTGTACGTCACCACTGGTAATACACACAGGTCGTAGAGCTGTGTTTTCAGACAGACTACATACCTGCACTTATTACTTCAATTACTTTTATCTATACCAATAAATAAAATTGGAGTGTCTGTTTGTAATGTCAAAATAATAGGTTTTTTTCATGCTCACACGGTTATTTGCACGACACCTATGCCTAAAATAGCAATTAAAAAATTTTTGTCTGTCTGTCTGTCTGTTTGTTCCGGGTAATCTTCAAAACGGCTGGACCGATTTCAAAAATTCTTTCACCAATGGAAAGCTATAATATCAGGGCGTAAACTAGGCTATATTTTATCTCGGGATTCCCACGGGAACGGGAACTACGCGGGTAAAACGATTATAACCTAAAACCGAAGCGAAGCGAGGGCGGATTGCTAGTATATATATATAATATAATAAAAATGGTCTTTGTTTGAGGCTCTTTCACGCCTGAACCACTGATCGTATCGTCATGAAACTACCTTCGATGCGAAATTTATCCCAGATGGTTTATGGCTATTTATTTATTTTTCGAATTCCAACGTTCCTTCATTTTTATGCTGTTTTACTTTTATGAACATTTTTCCCGCTAACAAAAACAAAAGACAATCATTTTCTCTTCATTCTTTTGTGTTCATGGATTTCAAAGGAGTATATTAAAAGGATTATGTTCTTTTACATTCAGCTAAGAATCTACTCACACACTCCCACCCGCTCACTCACACCCACCCACTCCCACGCACGCCTGCACACCACCCCCCTCCCCCCCTCCCCCCTTTATTTTTTATAAAAATAAAATACCGCATCTATGTCCGAGTATCATTTGAGAACGGCTGGACCGATTGGGCAAATTTTTTTGTTGTCTTCAGAATTGTCAGAAGAAGGTTTGTGTGTAAAAAAATTTTAAAAAAGTCTGCTAAGTTAAAAATTTCGATGATAATCGAAGGATTCCAATCTATATAGCTACTTATCACGAAATCTCGGGAACCATAGGACATAAAAACGTGAAACTTTATAGGAATATTAGCTTTGTTATGTAAAGGTTAGCTAAAAACGGATTTTAAGAAATTCATTCCCTAAAGAGGATTGCGAGGGCATTAAAAATGAAGAATTTCCGTTTTTAAACTATAGCTATATATATTTTAAAAAGAACTCCAAATTTGGTAGGTAGATGAACGAATTTTACGATAGTTCACCTCACAGGGGATTGCGGGGGAAAATTTTTATTTCTTAAAGCATAGTTCCTACAGCCTCCAAATTTAGTTATAGTCATCTATATGTGATGCAGAAATGATCTAAGAGCGGATTTTATAACAACCCACCGCTAATAAGGATTGCGGGGGTGGGTGTTAGAATGTTAAATTTAAACTTCCAACCTGTAACCTCTATAGACTCGAAATTTGGTAGGAATCTTTTATTTGTCATGCAAAAATCATCTCGAATAGGATCTTACGAAATTCTATTTTCAATAGGGATTACGGGGGTGGGTATTAGAATTTTAAATTTACGTTTCCAAACTGTAACTTCTACGTCTGTAGAAGTTACAGTTTGGAAACGACGATCAAATGACGATTTTTTTACTGTTTAAATAGAAGATTAACCTCTTCTTTTTGTTTGCAATTGTTTTTTTTTTATTTCATTAATTTTATTTGTATTTACATAACCTAATTAATCTTATGATTAAACGTCAGTTCATAAACGGTTGAGAAGTGAAAGAAAAATGTCAGACAGAGAAAGTATTGAAAGTTTATGTTTGTGTGCTGATTATGTGTTTGGTTCTAATAACTGGTCTCATGAGATAAAAGCTCAAATTTTAGGTAAGTAATGATTTGTAAAATAAATTGATATTTAATTTTTTTTTTAATTCGACATTAACTGTCAATAGAATCAGGAAAGTCTTATATTGGATATTTCACGGGAATGGCTAGTCATACTATAAATTTGTTATGACAGTTGTTCTCATCAGCCAAAATCTCATCATTACGAGCCAGCAATATATTATCCGTATAGTAATTACTTGAAATAAATGGTTATATTTTGAATTTTATACTTTGAAATCTATTACTATAGAATCGAATAATTGCACAGTAGTAGCGTAATGATTAAGATATGGACTTACTGCACCAGTGACATGAGTTGGATTCTTTGCAGCACAATACTTTGTGCTATCCAAAAAATTAAATATATATTTGTAAAGTCCCACAACAAGGCTAATTTTCTTAGTACAGGACAAGTTTACGAATGAATATGGACCAGACAAAAGTCAAAAATGACCAATGCTCATGTTATTTCGGTACCGGTCCTAATTAGTAATGCGATTATCGAAGTTGTCTATCATTATGTTTACCTTGGACAAACAGCCCAGTTAGATGGATCCAATTTCAAGAAAGTGGTCAGCCAACGAATCCAACTTCATTGGGCCGCGTTCGGGAAACTTCTCATCCATTATACCTTATTGTCTGAAAGCATAGGCCTACGACCAGTGTACATTATCAGTGATGACTTACGGCACGGAAACGTGATTCCTAAATGTAGGGCTCATAACCGAGCTCAAAGTCGGTTAGCGTACGGAGAAATCCTGAGCATTATAAAATCATCTTCAACTATTATTATTGTGGGTAAAATCTATATGATAAGTGCTCACGGTGTCTAGTAGACTTGTGGTGATCTTATTGGTTTTTCTTTTTGATTTTCTTTTGTAATTCTCCTTGAGTGAAAAGTGATATAACATTAAAACTGACCATATATTCATTGTCAGCGAGATGTAGATCTTTAATTTTAAAAAAATTGTAAGTGTCTTTCACAAATGCACTAGTGTGTCCCCAGAATTGGGAGAGGACTTTCACAACCATCTGAGCTAATTTGTAAGTCGGCGTATCGACCTAACTTACTGTTAGGCGCAGCGGGACATTTGCTCTGTGTATTTTTGGTTTTGTTGCAGAGAGCACGGGGAACCTATGACGATGAACACGTGCTGGGGAGCTGCAGCATGTCAAGCGGGTTCTACGTGCAAACAAGCTGCAAGTTCCACGCCTCCGTCGCAGAGACCGTGTGAAAGCACTCACAGTTGAGCGCCTCCTTGCCGTACTACCTTATGTGAAACCAGGCACTGACAAGATTGCCTACATCCTAAAACGGGCTTACAGAAAAACTTATTTTAAGCCACTGAAGAGGATTAATCAATTCTTACCAGGTGGTTGGTTCTTGACAGGTGTCAAGTGCCAGATCCCTTTCCATGATGCAGGAGTTTATAAACTTTACTGAGAGTCTCTCTTACATTGGCTAAACAAAGAGATCCATAAGAACTCGGATCAAAGAACACATAGCTGGTGTGAAGCACCGCCGTCACACTAAGTCTGCAGTCTGTGAACACACTCAGGACCGCGCCCGTTATAACATCAGGCTTGATAAACTACAAATCCTTGAAAAAGAACATCGATACCTGCCTAGAATGGTACGCCAGGCAATTGAGATCAAAAAACACAAAAATTTCAATAGAGAATATGGCTGGGTGTTACGATCAAGCTAGGATCCTGTTATAAACATAAGTAAAAATAAAGCAAAAAGACCACCACAAGACTGCAAGACTGATTGTGTTGATTTAACTCACAATAATAGTAGTTAAAGATTATTTTATAAATCAAAAACGTTTTAGTAAGATAAAGTAAAATTAATAATAATTTAGCATCATAGTATTAGTAAGAATATTATTATCATAGCATTAGTAAGAATACAATTCACCACCCCCTATCTTACCCGTGGGTGATCGTACGAGACGATTAAGGGATATAAAACGCATATAATATCTATACGAGAGAAAGAAAACTCGAAATAAAACCCTATACCAACACGTCTGACCAGCGTGGTATTGTAGATAAATTACCCTTCCATTATAGAGGAGGCCTGAGCCCAAAAGTGGGACGTATATAGGCTGAGATGATTAGCATCATGCCTCCTGAGTTTTCTTGCCGAATGTTTCCCAGTGTGGCCATGTTTCGATCGGTGGTAGTAATTATATTTGTTAGGTTTAAATTAATAAATTGTCATAATAATTACTGCAAAATTTGATGTTTAAAAATTACTAATCATAAACAATATAATTTCTTCATATAGAATCATTTCCTTCTTGTATTGGAAATAAATTTGTACCAAAAATGTGGGTTAAAATTTAATAACTAATTTCTATCTGTAATAACGATGACTTGTTGGACGTCAGACATCTTAGTCCGCCCATGACCATGAACGGTGTAAAGTGTTCAAAACGTCGGGCAATCCAAAATCAAATAAAACGCGATCAAATCCGTATAGTAGTTTTATTTACCTGATAATTATTTTGCCAGGCAATTAGAATAAATAACGGCACTTATGAAGCGCAATGAGTTCTATTTCCTCAAGTATGTTAGTGGTTTTACGAAGTCATTTAAATAAATTTAATCCACAATTCTCGTCTGCATGTAACTTGGGTTTTCTTTAACAAAATGCTCGTCAACTTAGGCGTAAAGTGCTTTCAAGAAAATTGCTGTTAGAATTGTTAGAAACAGAGTAATTTTGTGTAAACAAGTAATTATATTTATGACGACAAAGTAATAAAGAGTTAGTATAAATTTATAATAACTTAATATTGAGTTGTTCTTAGAAATTGTTAAATTAACAAATTAAATAAAGTTACCGTTAAATTAATTATTTGAGCAAAATATTATAATGATTTCTTGGGAATCGTTAGTGTTATATTACACAAAGTCACTGTTACAGCGATGTTTATATCAAGACATTTGGTCCCGTCTTAGGTAACTATGTATTTTTGTTTCTAGTAAAATACTGAATAAGGTAGATACTTAGGTACGGGGATTATATGTGAATAATCGAACTTTAATATATATAATCGAGGAACAATGTAACGCCATCATCATCACAGCTCATATAATTTCCATTATTGGGTTCCAGCCTCCTCTGCAATTAAGGGCAACTAACCTACTAACTAAAACTCGAAACAACACCCTATACCAACACGCTTGACCAGCGTGGTATAGTAGGTCAATTTCCCTGCGATAATGGAGGAGGCCCGAGCCCAACAGTGGGACATATATGGGCTGAGATGAGATGATGAACCTACTATATCACGCTGGTATATCTATTGTTTTATTTAGAAAATTCCTTTTCTTGCACTTATGTTGTATCCATATTATATCCCCTAGTCGTTTTTTACGACACAGACAGGCAAAAAAGAGTGTGGTAATTCTTACTCCATCACCACACGAATGCGAATAAGTATTATGAACAATAACAAGCGTTAGATTAAAATAATACTAGTACTATCAATGCGAGCCGTCAAGCAAATTGATTAGATATGTGAGACCGATTAATATATGCCACCTGTACAATAATATAAAGGTAACCTATACTTTTGTGTAATACATTTTATGTAATAGGAAACAATATTTTTTTTTATTGGGGCTAATCTCACCACACATGTCCACCACTGCATCTTCTGTAATTGCCATCACTGCAACTTCTGTGAGCCAGGTCTCTGTATAAAACACTGAGGTTTTACCTTCAGGAAGTTCAGGGAAACGCTTTTAATTGTTGCAAAAATTTCAATTCAAAAATAATAAACAGCTAGACTTGGAAGGATTCGATTTTCTCCCTTCTATGCAAAACGGGAAATATGAAGCAAAATTAATAAGCCAGTGAATAAAAGGATATAGAACTACTTAAAGCGCAGTGCAGAACAGCACCACGAATTTAACAGAGTTTAAGGACATGTTTTTAGGTAGGCTATGGTGCGGAGCTTAAGGGGACCTAAGACCTAGAAAACAATGAATATAAACTTTTATTGTTTCATAGTTCTTAGTGTAAAGTTAAATGTTATTATGTGTTAAATGTTTTTATTTAAAAAAAATTAATAGTACGTATTCATTTTTATTATTTTTACATTGATCTTCTGAGGCCGTTTAATCACGTTATTAGGCTCGGACCTCCTATAAAATAGTAGGAAAATATATCTAATATATCATCATCGTCTATGATTTGAGGGGTGGATGTATACTTATTGCAAGTAGATTGAGATTCTGAAAGTATAGAAATATACGTATAATAGCTGACCCAACAGACGTTGTTCTATTCAAATAAAATAAAAGGAATTCTGCTTGAAATCGACAGCAGCGCCACCTATCGGTTCCAATCTATACCAATAAATAAAATTGGAGTGTCTGTTTGTAATGTCAAAATAATAGGCTTTTCTTATGCTCACACGGTTATTTGCACTATACATATGCCTAAAATACACTTTATAATTTTTTTGTCTCTGTCTGTCTGTTTGTTCCGAGTAATCTTTAAAACGGCTGAACCGATTTCAAAAATTCTTTCACTAATGGAAAGCTATAATATCAGGGAGTCAACTAGGCTATACTTTATCTCGGTATTCCCACGGGAATGGGAACTACGCAGGAGAGACTGAAACCGAAGCGAAGCGAGGGCGGGTTGCTAGTTGTAAATATAAATTCTCGAATCACCTTGAATATACAAGAATTGCTCGTTAAATATAATAACAATGTGATACTCGTTTTAGATATGGCCCAACAGACGTTGTTCTGTTCAAATAAAATAAAAGGAATTCTTCTTGAAATCGATAGCAACGCCAACAACCTACCGGGTCTAATTATTAATCTAAAACATTCTCGAAACCCATTGAACACACACCCATACACAAAAAAATTCATTAACATCGGTCCAGCGGTTTAGGAGGAGTTCAGTGACATGCATACGTACACAAGAAATATATATATATATATATATAAAGATTATATTCAAAAGTGTTTCATTTATTATTAACAAGAAACATATTAAAGAGGACAATGGAATAAGAACTGAGCATACATGTTCGTGTATATGAGATTTATCGAATTAGAACATGAAAAATAAATCCATATTTGTTTGTTACTAGGAATATCGAGTAACTAGATTACTATACTAAATTAAGTTATAACCTTTACACGAAAGTAATCTATTTTTTTCGGTACACAACTTTCTCAAATTACCTAACATACATTTCATGATAAAACTTATAAAATTGGATTGTAACTACACAAATCATATCTTTTTTATATATTTATCTAGCTGACCCAAAAGACGTTGTCCTGTTTAAATAGAATAAAAAGATTTCAGCGCCACCTAATGGATGCAATAGTGAATGTAAACCATTCTTGAATTTTCTTGAAAACAAAAAAAAATATCGTCGATATCGGTCCCGCCGTTTAGGAGTTCAGTGACATACACACGTACATAAGAAATTTATAGAAAAAAACTAGCTGACCCAACAGACGTTGTTCTGTTTAAATAAGCGCCATCTACCGGGTCCAATTGTAAATCTAAACCACTCTCGAATCCCCTTGAACACACACAAGAAATTTCATCAACATCGGTCCAGCTGTTTAGGAGGAGTTCAGTGACATATACACGTAGACGAGAAATATATACATAAAGAAGATGTAAATAAATCATTCCGCGTGGTGACGGAATAAGAATACAATTCACCACCCCCTCTCTTACCCGTGGGTGTCGTAAGAGACGTCTAACGGATTATAATATGGATACATCAATGCAAGAAAGGGAAAACTCGAAACGAAACCCTATGCCAACATGTTTCCCTAGCCGAGGCCGCGGGTGATCGAACCGGGGAATTGTCCGTCACCCGCAGAGAGGCTGACCGCGCGACGGCGACCGACGTACCAGTACGTCGAGAGGTGAGAGGTTACCCGAAAGGGTATTCCGTCGGGCCGACCACTGATGACAAGTCACATCTGCTCCGGTGGTCGGCCCAACAACGAGGTGACGTGAGTACGGGTGGGTTATGGGCCCGCGCGCCGTTCTTTCATCACCCCGGACGGACAGGACCGCGCCTGCGCTTACCATATCCCACCCATAAAAAAAAAAAAAAAAAAAAATGCCAACATGTTTGACCAGCGTGGTATAGTAGTTTAATTTCCCTCCCATATTGGAGGAGGCCCGAACCCAACAGTATATGGGCTGAGATGATGATGATAAGATAATTCATAATATTTTCTAAAATATTGTATGTACAATATGAAAATCAACTAAAAGTTTCAACAACTTCAATGCATTTACTGTCCACGCAAGCAATTTCTACACGTGTCCCATGAGCCCTCTGATTGCTACAACGTGTTGTGGGGACATACTACACAGTAAACTAAATTTAAAGCTCAAAGTTTGTTCACACAGCACTATATTCAACTTGCGGCAGACCGGTGGCTTGACTTTAATTGAATAAATGTCAAATGTGGCGCAACATAGGTACAGTGTCCAGGAATTTCCCGATTCGAGGAAACAGTACACAATAAAATAATTACAACCATTTATTCCAGCACTTGTCCACCGCAAGTATTTCAAGTACTGCGTGTAGAGTTATTGAATTTAAGAGTATGTGACTTTAATATAATGGTGATAAAAAAGTGTGTTTATAAAATCTTTTTACTATTTAAACCCGCGTGGTGACGGAGTAAGAATACAATTCACCACACCCTCTCTTGCTCGTGGTTATCGTAAAAGACGTCTAAAACTCAAAACAAAACCCTATACCAACACGTCTAACCACTACTATGATTGGTATAGTAGGTTAATTTCCTTCTCATAGTGGACGAGGCCTGAGCCTAGCAGTGGGACATACATGATTTGTGGTGATGATGATGATGATATATATATTTGTTGCAGTATCACTACCTCTGGCACCATATCTTAATAGTTTTTAAGAATCAATCGATTACGGAAACGTCAAGTATTATACTTGGGTGTATTCGATACAACGTTGGCAATGATTTTTGATGTTTGTCATTTGACCGCTAGCGTTTGAAATATTACCGAGCTTTCGTTATTGAGAGCGGTCCGTTGAACACTGAGTTGGGATTTTGACATTACAAACAGACACTCCAATTTTATTTATTGGTATAGACTAGAAACCCGCCCTCGCTTCGCTTCGGTTTCAGTGGTCTTACCCGCGTAGTGCCTGTTTCCGTAGATAAAACATAGCCTATGTTACTCCCTGATATTATAGCTTTCCATTAGTGAAAGAAAATGTGAAATCGGTTCCGTGGTTTGAGCGTGAAAGCGTAACAAACAAACAAACAAAATTACTTTCGCATTTATAATATTAGTAAGGATTACGATGACCAATTGCTTTTGATGATTATTATTTAATTAAGTATATTCTAAGCAGCATAGTCTATGCTGTGTGGTAACGTCAACAAATACTAGATAGCAACACTTACATTGTTCATGAGTGTCGTAAAAGATGACGAAGAGCTTTAAATCTTCTTGGGCTAACTGAATCTGATGCCATTTGGGCAACAATAACATTCTAAAGGAAGGTTGATGTAAGGCAGGCAGCTGATTATTAAACTATTGCCTAAGCTCTTACAAGATATGCGGTAGAAAAAGAGTACATATTGTATCGACCTCCAGTAATTGGGATGAGAGCAGGATAATGGTCACTTAAAGCATCATAATTTAGAATTTAAAGTAATTGATTTCTGATGTTTACGCGAGTATTATACATTTTAAATAAAACTACTTTACGGATTTTATTGCGTTTGTATTTGATTTATAACGATGACTTGTTGTACGTGAGACATCTTAGTCCACCCGTGACCATGAACGCTGTAAAGTGTTCGAAACGTCGGGTAATCAAAAATCAAATACAAACGCGATAAAATCCGTAAAGTAGTTTTATTTAAAGTAATTGCTTATGTTAAAATAAAAAGCAATAACTGATAATAATATACAAGTTATATTCTTTTTACAATACCACGAAATAATGAGATGTTGGATTGACTAGAACCAAATATGTAGATCAGTAGTTCCACTATTCGCCGTTACTGAAAACGGTATTGGCACAAAACAAGCTAGCCTCGCTAGTCTTGTGGTCGGCCCAACGACAAAGGGTGGTCGGCCCAACGACGAAGGCGACGTGGTGTTCGGGTGGGTTGCGGGTGTTGCGTGCTTAAGCCCCTCTGTCGTCCCGGACGGAGTGGTGCGGAAGCGCGCCGATTGCAGCCCACCCCAAAAAAAAAAAAAAATGGCTCGCTAGTCTTTATTTTTGGTAGGCTATGGTCTGGACACATCCCGCCTAATTCGCTGGGGCGACGGATGCATGCGGCCCCATATACTACTGTATGTCCTCCCCAACGCCATTGGGCCGACGACTGGTACCGTTTCCTTGACTTCCGTGGCCGGCCCGGTAGGTTACCTTTTCGGGTATCTTCCCATTCGACGCCCGACAACAAGACAGTCTTGCCGGAGCATCGCACGCGGTTGATCTCTCTGCGGGTGGCGAACTAATCCCCGGCCCGGTCACCCGCGGCTTCGAGGGCGACATCAGGCGCCTGTACTCGCACCTGCGCCGCCCAACGCGCCAGCGGTGGAACGTGTCATGGTAGAGGAATTCCTCCTCCCGGACCTGCTCCGCCGCCTCCTTCTGCGAGATAACTGCCTGTTCCTGACGCTATCGAGCATCGTTCTAGCGAGCCTCAATAGCCTAAAGATAGTAATAATACAAACTGGATATACAAAACAAATAACAATAATAATACAAACTAAAAAAGAAATAGTAATAAAACTGATATGAAGAAAATTATTAACGCAATTTGCTTTAAACATTTTCAGACATTTTATGATCTGCAAAATGATATATTATTTGTAAGAAGTGTCTTTTATATTATAAACTAGCTGACCCGGCGAACTTCGTACCACCATAATTATTTTGTAAATATATTTTCTAAATTTCCGAAAATATAGTCTCTTATGGAAGAACCACTAGCTTAGCTTTAGCTTTGTCGGGAAAGATTCGATCGTTTTGGTCGCGGCATTGTTAATGATGTTTCAAAGAGAATACAAAATACTCATTATTGTAAATAAAACTACTTTTACGGATTATATCGCGTTTGTATTTGATTTATGATTGCCCGACGTTTCGAATACTTTGCAGCATTCATGGTCACGGGTCATAAAATAAATCCAAAGAGACCACCACAAGACTGCATGATACTGTGAGCACTTATTGTATAGATTTGACCCACAATAATAATAGTTAAAGATAATTTTATAAATCAAAAATCTTTTAGTAAGCCGTATCTAAAATTAAAAATCAATATTAATTTAGCATCATGTCCCTTGAGTTTTCTTGCCGGATCTTTCTCAGTGTGGCCGCGTTCCGATCCGGTGGTAGTATATTAGTTTTGTTAGTTTTAAATCAACAAATTGTAATAATAATTGCTACAAATTTAATAATTAATAATTACTAACCATAAACAATATAATTTTTTCATTTAGATTCATTTTCTTCTTACACTGGCAATAAATTTGTACTAAAATGTGGGTAACAATTTAATAAATTTATAACTATTTTCTGTATCGGGTAGATAATTGTAAATGTCTGTAATAACGATTACTTGTTGGACGTGAGACACCTTAGTCCGCCCGTGACCATGAATGCTGCAAAGTGTTCGAAACGTCGGGCAATCATAAATCAAATAAAAACGCGATATAATCCGTAAAAGTAGTTTTATTTACAATGTGTAGTGCTCGCGTAAACATCAGATATCATTACTCATTATTGACTTCTGACAAAATTATAATTATCAAATTTTCATCCATACTTAACTATAGACAAGTTTATGTTCGGCTGTCATTTGAGTTTTGTTATTACATATGAAATGCGTTTTTTTATAGTACGTTTCATAGTGACTTGTATTCTCTTTGACATTTTATGTCACGTCACAGGGTAACGCAATCGAACGGGATATAAGAGTTATTGGCGAAATCTTGTAAACACTATCAGAAAAACAAAACGGGATAAAAATATCCTAAGTCCGACTCCTGGTTCTAAGCTACCTCCCCACCAATTTTCAGTCTAATCGGTACAGCTGTTCTTGAGTTATAAATAGTTGTAATTGAGTTATAACTAACACGACTTTCTTTTATATATATAGATTTCGCCCATACTACATACATACACATTAATATTAATATTTGATATGCTACTTTGAGGTTTATTTTCTTCTGTAATAACGACAACTAAGTAAATATCTCAAAATGAATGTTTCATTATAAAAAAATACAAGCAACCCGCTCTCGATTCGCTTCGGTTTTAGTCGCCCTACCTGCGTAGTTCCCGTGGGAACACCGGGATAAAATATAATCTATATTACTCCCTGATATTAGAGATTTTCATTGGTGAAAAATTTTTGAAATCGGTGCGCTGATTTAAGCGAGAAGGCGTAACAAACAAACAAACTTAGTTTCGCATTTATAATATTAGTAAGGATAATTTACATCTTAAATTACAACGTGCAGATGGCATGATGTGATAATGATAATATGTTCATTTTTACTGCTATGGACAATTAATGTAAGGTAAAAATGTTATTAAGAAAAAAATCATATCCAAAATAAGAAGGAAATTGACCCACTATACCACGCTGCTCAGACGTATATAGGGTTTTATTTCGAGCTTTTCTTCGCCTGCATTGATGTAATATGCATATTTAATTCCATAGTCTTTTACGTCACCCACGGGCAAGGGAGTGGGTATAAATTGTATTCTTTTTGCATCACCATGCGGAATACAGCCTCTTATCAAGAAATTATATATTTTTTTTTTAATAATAGTCTGATTAATTAAAACTATTAACGAAAAATATTCAATATAAAAATTTTTCTAAGATGTATTATAAAAAGAAATCTTTCGTCGACAAAATTAATACTCACTGCTCATCAAACTGATATTAATTAACAATGTCTTTCATTACTTTTTTTCGTATTGGGAAGCTATTATGATATGAAGCTATTATGAAGCTATTAAGACTTCTAGTCTTTGAAGCTAAATTTTATTTAGAGGATCACGCGCTTATTATGAAGTGACATTTATTTCTAGGCTAAAAAAATACGAAAATGAGGTTCAATATAAAATTTTATACTTACCATATTTTTGTGATAATGTTTAGTTCATGTGACGATGATGTCAGAATACGAAGTTAAGCACACCGTGGATATGGTAAAGGACTAATGTGATATATATTCAGTCAAAGAGATTCATCTCAACTCACATACGTCCTGTTACTAGCCTTCTTCATAGTGGGATGCAATTTGATATACGCTGAACAAACTGGGTATAAGATTTGATTTTAAATAAAACTACTTTACGGATTTTATTGCGTTTGTATTTGAATTTTGATTGCCCGACGTTTAGAACACTTTGTATGTAATAACGATGACTTGTTGGACGTGAGACATCTTAGTCCGCCCGTTACCATGAACGCTGCTCGCGTAAACATCAAAAATTATTATATAAGGTTTGATTTTGCGTTTTTCGTCTTTTGCAGTGATTGTATCTGCTTCAGTCCTTTAGTTGTATTTTACGATCTTTCACTGAAAAGGAAGGGATTATGGTAGTCTTACTCCGTCATCACATAGACATTAAAATGTATATTTGTAGTTAAAACGATAGCCTGCAATTCAAGTCTATGCCAAACTATCCGTTAATATGTCACTATCTTTCATATTATGAAACAGACAGCAGAAGAGGGGAGGGAGGTCCTTAATTACTTGTTATATAAATATACGACGTGAAACATTCATTACAATAGTTGAAATGTTATTTTAGTTGGAGTTACAGTTTCTGTATTACGTTAAACTACAACAACTCATTACTAATTGCTCCCATTTGCACTATGTTACTATATATATTTTAATTTTCAGCACACAAGCTTTTTATGTGATGTTAATTGGTAAGTTGACAGCTATCTACCATTTATCTACGATCTTTTTTTGACACGCTTTTATTAATCCGTGTGGTGACAGAGTAAGAATAGAATTCACCACTCCCTATCGTGCCCGCGGATGTTGTTAAAGACGACTATGGGATATAATATGCACATAGTATCTGTGCAAGAGAAGGAAAACTCGTAATTAAACCCTATACCAACATGCCTGACCAGCATGGTATAGTAGGTCAAATTCCCTCCCATTGTGGAGGAGGTTCGAGACTAACTGTGGGATGTACGTGCGCTGCGATGATGATGATTATTATTAGTTTCACCTGTATGTATCTATGTAACGGGATCTTTGAACATCATTTTGACTCACTTTGAACGTACAGATTTTATTTAAACTTTGCACACTCGTCAAAGGCCCATGACAATGCAATAATTCGTACAAAATAGCCGCATATCTTGATTAGATTCGCCAGGCTTTAGAAATTTCTAATCGTTTACTTTGCATAAGAGCAATAGAGATAGAGCTAGTGTGCGAACTACGCATGCGCGAAATTCGAAACTTCTATGATTCGGGTTGTCAGCTTAACATAATGCAGTAAACACTATTAGTTGCCTTCAAAACTTGTAAGATGAAAATAAACTACTAGTAACTACTTAACTTGTTACGTGTAAGCGTGTATTTTAAACTATAATTTATTATTCTAAGTCATGTATTTTGAGGGATCCTACAAACATACACAGTTATACATACTACATTCAGATATATTCTACATTTCCGTGTGGTGATAGAATAAGAATACAATTCTTCTCTTATTGTTTACATTTATCTCCCCTTGGATATCATTAAGGACGACTAAGGGATATAATATGCATATATCTCTCTTCAAGAGAAGGAAACCACAAAATGAAACTCTATACCAACATTTCTGATCATTATGGTATAAAGAGTAATTTCCCTTTTATTGGGGAGGAGGTTAGAGCCCAGCTGTGGGACGTCTATGAGCTGAAACGAGCCTACATTTAAAATCAGAACAACAATTTGTGGAACGCATAAATTTCTGTACTGCATAGGAATCGAACGTCAATTGGCATGGCAGTTCGATATCTTAACCACTACGCGCTCTGTGCAGCCAAGCTGTGCATTTGCCATAAGATTAAGAGTAGCCATAAATTTGTGAATGACTGATAGGTAAAGGAATAAATGTGAGTGAAGTTGCGGGTACATTTTAGTATAATTCAGCTTGAGCCAAGCTGAAAGCCAAGCTGAATTATACTTTTACGCCTGAAGCATTTATTTCTAGTATATAAATCTAAGTTTTATGTCTCTCAGAGGCATTGCTATATTCATAATTAATGGCCTATACGTGATACAATCATGAATAACAAAACATGCTTGCTTCTGTAGTTAATCTTTATTTTTAGTCGAGTACAGTGAAACAAAAAAGAGGATTATGAGTTTAATATATACTATATTTAATCAATATATAATGTTTGCTGCTCTTCATAAATTATAAACTATTTTAAATTGATGGATAGTGTGTTTGAAGTCGCTTAATTTAATTGCAGTTTTTTTTAGTCTAGGGCACATCACACCAAATGTATTATAATGGCCATAAATAATAAGGTCATAAAGTCGTAAATTAAAAAAAAAACTAAATTTAAAAAAAAGTAAATTAAAAAAAAAACGTAAGTAAATTAAAAAAAAACACTTTTTAAAGCGTATCTTTAGGAAATAAATGAAAGATATTATATAGAATACATTAAATGCCTATTATATTACTGAAGTATTAAGAATTGCTGGCGTTTTAACTAATTGCTTAAAGTGATTTGAGCCAAACGGGCATTATTTTTAATTTATTTTTAATAATTATAAGTTTATTATTAAAAATAATTATATTAATAAAAGAGCTCCAAAATTATTTAAATATAAGAATGAGTTCAAAAATTAAAAGCGGTCTGTAAAGAATGGCGGTATAAAATGTATGAAAAAAAATAATTCTGAAAGGCTGTAAGCCAATTTACTTTAAGGGCCCATGTTGATTGCCATATAGACAAGCAGGTTTTTATCGGGCTTTGTTCTAAGTCTTCCATTTGTATAGTGATGCTATACAATTTTAACTCTTAATTATTTTAAGATAAAAGAGTGGAGTCCGTATGGTAATAGAATAAGAATACAATTCACCACTCCCTTGCCCGTGGATGTCGTAAAAGACGACTGAGGAATGTAATACGCATGTAACATCTATGCAAGAGAAGGAAAACTTGAAACCAATACCAGGTTGGTATACAACCTGTCTGATCAGCATGGTATAGTAGGATCAATTGCCATGCTGTTGTGGAGGAGGCTCGAGCCCAACAGTAGGACGTATATGGGTTGTGACGATGATGATAATAGTGGATTGTATCCTATTTCCCTCACCACATGGAAATAATATAAAAGTCAAATCTATACCAATAAATAAAATTGGAGTGTCTGTTTGTAATGTCAAAATAATAGGCTTTTTTCATGCTCACACGGTTATTTGCACGACACCTATGCCTAAAATAGCAATTAAAAAATTTTTGTCTGTCTGTTTGTTCCGGGTAATCTTCAAAACAGCTGGACCGATTTCAAAAATTCTTTCACCAATGGAAAGCTATAATATTAGGGCGGCGTAAACTAGGCTATATTTTATCCCGGTATTCCCACGGGAACGGGAACTACGCGGTTAAAACGACTAAAACCTATAACCGAAGCGAAGCGAGGGCGGGTTGCTAGTTGTAAAATAATCTTAGTATATATGGTGTGACCATACTGCTGACCGTCTTTTGTCTACAGCCAAGGGCTGGTCTGTCCGGGGCCGTACCTCACTCACGCAGAAAATCTGCATAGTAGCAATTTGTTACTGCCCTTCGTTCGCTGAGGGAGAGAGCCGGAAGCCCAACTTTCTGAGTGTATTTGAATGTAGTGGGTTTTGATGATGCCTTTAGTATCATCGAACCTCATTGCACCTATTCATACTCCCTTCACTTTCTTCATGATAAGCAGCAGCTTAGCAATGATTCATGAGCGGCAGAATCACTTGCAATCTATCTGCTGTTTGTTCCTTTACCAGCAACGACAATAAAAATGGTTATTATATCCTTTTTTACAAGAATATTTGTGTACTTTTATAACCGATTAGGCTTCATCAACATCGCAGCCCACATACGTCCCACTGTTGGGCTCGGGCCTCCTCCACAATGGGAGGGAATTTGATCTATTATGCCATGCTGGTCAGACAGGTTGGTATAGGGTTTCATTTCGAGTTTTCCTTCTCTTGCACAGATGTTATATGCATATTATATCCCATAGTCGTCTTTTACGATATCCATGGTCAAGATAGGGAGTCGTGAATTGTATTCTTACTCCGTTATCAAACAGATTATTAGGCTTCTTAGGTCTAAAGAAATGTTAAGTTTGAGGCTCAAGGATAATTGTGACGTAAAATTACAAACTCACTAACGCCAAACGTAACTTGAAATACATTGCTATAAGTGTATAGTATTTTATAAAGAGTACAATGTACTGTTGTAGTAATTTCAGTTTAATAATAGGTCTTTACCTATGTAATTGCCGTTCTGCAGTACTGGCCATTTCAAATCAAAATAACTTTTGTTTGGCTAAGAATTCTAATTTCAAATTAATTTTATTTTAAAACATGGAATTCGTTTTCCAAAAGTAGTCATTTGTTTATTGATTAATGTTACGTTTTCATCGCATTTCAATCTTTTTCTTCATCATGGATACGTTAAAAATTCGAGTAATTATGGAATATGAGTATCGTCGTGGCAGCAACGCGGTACAAGCGGAACGCAACATCAACGCCGTTTACGGAGCTAACACTACAAACCAACGCACCGCCTGTTATTGGTTTGCTCGCTTCCGTTCTGGAAATTTCGTCCTGAAAAATGAACCTCGTGGTCGTCCGAAGACTTTGGTCGACAATGACGAATTAAAGGCGATTGTGGAAGCCGATGATACACAATCTACGGCTGAATTAGCAGCAGCTTTCGACGTTAGCGTCAAAACAATATTGGTCCATTTGCGTCAAATTGGCAAGGTAGGAAAGCTTGACAAATGGGTGCCCCACGAACTCAATGATCGCCAGCGCGAAGTACGCATCGAGACATGCCTTGCATTGCTCAACAGACACACAAATAAGGAATTTTGAAACGCATTGTTACTTGCGATGAAAAATGGATTCTGTTTGATAACCGCAAGTGCTTAGAAAGTTGGTTGGATCCTGGTTCAGCACCTAAACAATGCCCTAAACGAAAACTTACCCCTAGTGTGATGGTAAAAGTGATGGTCACTGTTTGGTGGTCTAGCGCCGGTGTGATTCATCACAGCTTCTTACCAAACGGGGTGAGCATTACTGCAGATGTGTACTGTGAAGAACTGAACACAATGATGGAGAAGCTGGCACATCTCCAACCAGCATTGGTCAATCGCTCGTCTCCGCTGCTCCTACACGACAATGCGCGACCTCATACTGCACGGCAGACGGTCTCCAAGTTGCAAGAACTGGGGTTGGAAGCTCTCCGTCATCCGCAATACTCACCAGACCTTGCGCCTACAGACTACTTCTTTTTCCAGAATTTGGATAATATTTTGGCGGGAAAGAATTTCAATACCCAAGAGGGCAGTACAAAATGCCTTTGAAGAATTTGTTGTCTCCCGTCCAGCTGATTTCTTTAAGAAGGGCATCAATAAACTGCCGCTGCGTTAGCAAAGATGCATTGATTGCACGGGTGATTACTTCGATTAATACAAATAAAAAATACATGAAAAAAAAATCGTTTAATTTTTTTCATACATAACGGCAATTTCATAGGTAAAGACCTAATATTATTCTATAATAAGACTCCTGAAACTTTTCTCCCAAATTGGATATGTATTACGAACGTTGAGAAATCATTTATAATGCTAAAATATATTTTTGTTCTCTTTGGCAAATGATATTATTGTCATTAAATATATTATAAATGGTTTTCACTATAAATTTGGCTTTATTTTTCGTTTGTTATTATAATTTTATGCTGGAATACGTACGGTTATATTTTCTGTTAGTTGTTTTATTCATATAATACAATATTAGGTAGCTAAAAGTAAATATTTTTTTCTCTTTACTGATATTAACGAACATTATTTCATTAAGTTATTATTTGTTTCTAGTAAAAATAATATTAAATCAGTAATTTTAAATAATACTAGCAACTCGCCCTCGCTTCGCTTCGGTTTCAGTCGCCTTACCCGCGTAGTTTCCGTTCACGTGGGAATACCGGGATAAAATATAGCCTATGTTACTCCCTGATGTTATAGCTTTCCATTGGTGAAAGAATTTTTGAAATCGGTCCAGTAGTTTCGGAGCGAGTTCGTTGCAAATATACATACAAATCTTTCCTCTTTATAATATTAGTATAGACTAGCTGACCCAACAGACGTTGTAATGTTCAAATAAGCGCCACCTATCGGGTCCAATTGTAAATCTAAACCATTCTCGAATCTCCTTTAACATACACAAAAAATTTCATCAACATCGTTCCAGCCGTTCAGGAGGAGTTTAGTGACATACACACGTACCTACAAAAGAAATCTATACCAATAAATAAAATTGGAGTGTCTGTTTGTAATGTCAAAATAATAGGCTTTTTTCATGCTCACACGGTTATTTGCACGACACCTATGCCTAAAATACAGATTAAAAAAATTTTGTCTGTCTGTCTGTTTGTTCCGGATAATCTTCAAAACGGCTGCACCGATTTCAAAAATTCTTTCACCAATGGAAAGCTATAATATCAGCGCGTAAACTAGGCTATATTTTATACTGGTATTCCCACGGGAACGGGCAAAACGCGGCTAAGGCGACTGAAACCGAAGCGAAGCGAGGGCGGGTTGCTAGTTTATATATAAAGATAAATTAAATTTTCGTTTACTTTGTATTTAATCATTAAAGTTGGATTCATATTATTTATTAAACTAAATGCAGTCTTTTTTAAAAAGTTGTTTTGTGAAATTCAGAAGAAATTGTTTACTATAGTAGTGTACGTAAGTCGTAGGTCAATATACCTACCTATTTGGAGGAGGTTCAAGATCAACAGTGTTAATTACATCTATGAGTTGAGATGACGATAATAATTTGTTTTTTATACATGGTAGGTACCTATCTACTTCGCGTAATTGTAAAAAATTGTAAACAAACATCAATTTAGTTTAACATTAACTTTAGAATATCATATGTGTAATTAATTCGACAACAAAATTAACAAACAGCCTATATTAATTTAGCCTGTTAGCTTATTTAACAATAATAAAAACGTCTTGATGTTTATTAGTAAAGATGTCGAAAATTGATCGATCTGATGACCTATAAATGGTTATACCATACCATGGGGTATGGTAACAGCAAAAGTCGAATGTGATATGTAAGGTGATGAAAACCTCAAAATAACCTTACAGGCATTTGACTAAGCAAGGTAGTAAAGGTGATGATAATTGGACCGATATTAAGCAAACATGGTTAAGAACATCCGCCAGTAAACTGGCTTTCAAATGAAAAAAAAAAACGCATCTAAATAGGTCCATCCGTTTAAAAGCTATGGTGCCACAGACAAACACACACACATACACACAGACAGACAGATATCATGGTCAAACTTATAACACGCCTCTTTTTCGTCGGGGGTTAACAATGCTGTCAGTGTGCGAGTCTATTGGCGTTACAGCTTTTGTTCTCGCTGGATTCCTTCTATAGCATGTAAAGTCTGAAAAATTATGACATAAAATACAAGCACAAGAGTACAGTTCATGTCTCTCTTTGTAAGAGGTGGCACGGTGACTGATACATGGTGAGAGTGAGTTGCCATCACCGTTATCGCTTACACCGTGAAGATAGAACTGTGACAGTTATTGATTTGCTTGTCTTATCTAAGTTGGTTAGCAATGAAGGATCGTGGTAGGTAGCGGTCAACATGTAGACGACGGCGACGGGTAGACGGTGGCTGACGATGCGCGCCACATACTGGAAGTATACCCCGCCTGGGGGCCTCAACACCACGTCCTGTCAACGGACACGAGAACAACAGACCTGTCGTTGCCGACCATCATCTCCAAGATGCTCGGCAGTGACAGCTACTGGTCGTCGATGGCCTCCTTCTGTGAGGCTGTCATGATAAGGAAGGAGGCCGCGGAGCGGGCACGCGAGGCGCTTGCGTCCGTTGACTCGCTCCGCCGACGGCGGCAAGGGACGAGGAGACGCCGTTATGCGCTGCTCCTCCCACCGCCCGAATGATGATAGGACGAGGCCAGACGGCCAAGCGTTGGGGTGTCGGGGATAGAATGTCATCAAATGATCTCTCTGGCATCCCGTAAAAGTGCGGGACGGGCCGCTGTGGTTTTAGTGGGTATCTCGGTTGTGACCGAGATACCCACTAAAACCTTGTTTGTGGCCGGCGAGTCCCAACACACTCCCGTCTGTAACCGGCAGGGGAAAAAAAAGGTAGACGGCGGCGGCGGCAACAGTACGCGCGCCTTCTTCCCTCGTAGCATGATACAGAGGTGAGGCCAACAGACCTACCGTCAGGGCGTCTGAGTCGAATGCCGAAAGATGATCCTCTGACGCCCCTCGAATGACGGGGGAGTGAAGCCGCTGATGATTTTTAGCACTAAACGGGGCGGCTTTCAACCTCCTGGAATACCCACGTATAACGGGAAGTTAAAAGCCGCCCCGTGAGTCCCACATACCCCGCCGTACCAAAAAGGAGGGACATGGGTAAACGCATTTTCCATCAGCGTCGAAAAAAATACAAGATTCATTTTACAATTGCCATAATAGAATTAAAACTTGTATATTCAGATTCCGTGTGGTAATAAAGTAAGAATATAATTCATCAACCTCTGTTCTGCTTGTGGGTGTCGTAAAAGACGACTAAGGAATATAATATGCATAAAACATCTTTGCAAGAGATGGAAAAATCGAAATAAAATCTTATACGGACACCTCTGACCGCCGTAGTATA
The DNA here is from genome assembly GCA_032191425.1 of Lymantria dispar. Lineage (NCBI taxonomy): Eukaryota > Metazoa > Arthropoda > Insecta > Lepidoptera > Erebidae > Lymantria > Lymantria dispar. Next base: position 18,321,441 of record CM063452.1, on the reverse strand, counting down.
AGTAGTTAAATTTTCCTTCCATAGTGGAGGAGGCTTACGCCCAATAGTGATGTATATGGGCTGAGATGATGTTAATATTCAGATGAAAAAGGCTATAACACAAAAGTAATAAAATTGTACTTTTATGCAATTTAAGCACCTGTTTTTGCAAATAATGCAGACCATCAATCTAATCGAAGCGGATTTATAACGATAGAACGGGCTTAATTTTAAAAATGCATTGGAGCCAAGGCGCCGCCTGCAATCATTTGTGCAAAGCTTCACTCAGACGGACCGAAAAAAAAACTATAATCTACTTAGCTTTTAATATTTCGTAAAAGATTCATATCTTAGTTTCTAGGTGCCTAGAGACTTATAAAATCGTATAAAAATAATATAGGTTCAGAAAGCTATACCAATATATTTATAATGAAGGTAATACTATTTTGATTTTGATATATTTTAGGATAATAAATACATTTTATGTCGTAGTATACATAGTCTAAAAAATCCATTAGTTGAAAGTAAGTAATTTTCAAGAAATCTTTACAAATAGATATATAAAGATATATAAAGGCTGAAGTTGGTGCTGCTAAAGATGGCTTCAGCACTTGTGGCGTTACTTTTTATTATTCAGTCTGGATATATTAACGGAAACCCAGCAGGCGGTCTCACAACCTGTCGTATCTTACCTTCCCATGCCATTTGGGCTAACCACCGGTACAGATTCTTTGATAATATTGGCTCACCTGGCGATAGATAGATTATACTGCTAATGTAATTACATGTTACATTTTTTTTTGGTAGGTTGTAGTGCAGCTGCATGCTGTCAGTCCCGTCTGGGGTGACGGGAGGGCGACGGGTGACCTCATAACCCGCCGTTTGCCCGTCCCTTAACCATTGGTACCGAATCCTTGACTTACGTAGCCAGCCCGAGCCAGTCCTCTTTTCGGGTATCCCGCCGGGCGTCGTCGTCTCTGTTACATATTAAATGTTACTTGTCTTCGTATTTTACACTGCGAAATTATTTGATTATATTGACTTTCCAAACTTATTTATCAGCATGAGTTATTATTTAATAACTAAAATGGTATATTTCTAATAATTATTATGTTAAAATATAATGACTTTATTGTGATGTCGAGCCGTATTGTAAAATAGACGATACTTATAATAAAAACTGTAGTAATAACATTTGTATATTGAAGATATTTGAGAAAAATAATCATGAGCATTTTCATTAAAAGAACGTATTCCGGTAAATTTTGAAATTTTTGTTTGATTTAATATGAAGTTGAATGTAATTCGCATCAAATATTGCAAAGATAACAAAATGGAATTAAAATAAAAAAGCTGGTTCGTCTGAGAAAAGTCTAAGTGCTTTACCTCACACGTCTGCAATATAAAGCGAATAAATGACCTTTCGATAAAATGAGGAAAGAATTTATAGATGGTAGCAAAATGCATGTTCACGATGCTTCCTATCGAATACGCTTGCATTTAGATGCTACTAAATTTATAAGAATTACGTCCACGTTCAATTTTCAGATTGGTGCCATTATTTTTACAGAAAATCCCTTTTTTGAATAATCCTGCATGCGTTTTTCCATGTGAGTTATAGTTTATTATTACTTTAAAATAGTGTCTCTTTAGCTTTTTTTCTAGTGAATCAGAGGTTGCTTGGCTGTTCAAGATAACCTATAGAATAGAATAGGACCTCTAACCATAGCCAATGAGAGCGACCATATGCGTACTGATTCGAGAAAACCGTATTTAAAAGGTCAATCAATGGTGAATGAGGTATAAAAAGGGCACCGGCATGGATGTCGTTAATATCCGGGTTGAGAGCCCTCAGCGCTCACCCATAGTCCGCGTCAAGCTGTCGAGGCCATCTACGGCCAACAGCTGTACACACAAAAAAAAAAAAAAAAAAAAAAGATGTCGTTAAAACGTTTGTTTACTAAGGTAGTTAAGAAACTGTACAACTTTGATTTAAATTCTGTATAAACCTGTCTAACCAAAGTCTAGTACGTCAATTTGACTCCCATTGTGGAGAACACTCGTACACAATAATGGAATAAAAATGCTTACGATTACCCTTTCGGTATTTGGTTCAGCCGTAATAGTTCATATTTGTATGTTTATAACTATAATGTGTGTGTATTTAAGAATTTTATTGTAGTTGAAAAGGCATCACACTAGAGTTTCTAAAACGTAGTATATATTATTATACAAAAGAAAAAAAAAATAAATGAAATAATGGACATCCCACTGAGTTTCTAGCCAGATCCTCTCAGTGCAGTCGCGTACCAATCCGGGGCTAGATTTTACGGATTAATTTAAGGCAAACTGATAATAATTAAAAATAATCTACAATTCAAAAAATAGATAATTACGAAAACCATAACTGCACTGAGTAATTTCAAAGCATAAGCTTTTGCATGGCCGTAATTTATTTTTCTACTAAGCTTTCCCCTCTTTATTTTAAGACTACACAAATCTTTAAGAATTTGTAAGTGAGGGGTAAACGAACGTATATTAAAGCCTTGCACTGAACTTCAATAAATGTCTAGACCGAGAATTGTCATTGTCATTTGGAAATCTAATACCATAGGGAGAATTTATATATTAGTATATTAGATTTTAAAATACAATCTAATCTAAACGAGTTAAATTAAAATTCATTTATTTCACTATAAGATTCATTCAAATTTTAATTGGGTTTTCTATACCTTAGAAAATTTTCCCATTTCAATGACTATTTGAAACTTAGCGGCTAGAAAATATACCTTCATAATAATAAATCCTATAGTAACGTGACTTTTATTTATAAATTTTATTAGCCAATCATCTTTGTCAGGCTACTACTAGATCATACGCCGACTCATTCATCCGGGATGACGATGGATCATAATGATATTGTGCCGCTTTGAAGATGCCTATGTCTAAAAATTGATGTCGATAAGCTGATGCATGAATGTCACCTCACAAATAATTTGAATTTGTCCCACTTGATGAAAATTTACATTGTAAAATTAGATAATAAAGCATTAGCAAAATCTGGTACAAATAAACCCTCACAATGCACTATGTCAAGGGGTTCTTAGTCATCTAGTTCAATAACTTCGATAATAAAAATCGCTAGGGAGATGCTCGACAGCGTCAGGAACTGGAACGCGGTCGCCGCCTTCTACGAGGCTGTCATAGCGCGGAAGGAGGAGGTGGACCGTGCGCGTGAGGAACGCCATCACTCGGCACGATCCGCTGCCGGTTACTGGGGCGGCGCAGGCGCGACTACCTGCGCCTGATGTCGTCCTAGCAGAGGCTGCGGGTGACCGGACCGGAGACTTTAGTCCGTCACCCGTGGAGAGGCGGACCTCACGACGGTGACCGACGTCCCGCGATGGGGACGTCGATGGGAGAATGTACCTCCCTCAGGGTATTCCCTCGGGCCGACCACTTAAGTCAATGAACACTGCACCTATAAACATCAGCAATCATTAATTGCAATTTTCAGTATAATGACTATCGAAGTAAAAATATAATTTAGACCATTTCGTTTGCCGCTGATGCCGTAAAAGACCAAGAAGTCATGTAAAGAAATAACGATGATTTAGAACAATAGAATACTACAGTCTGGTATAATAGAATAATTTTCACATCACTGAGGTACATTGTTAATCGTAAACTATATGGATTCAGAAGAGAAAAAGAAGGCAATCATAAATTGTTAGTAATATTGCAGTCAGAAATCTATATATAGGTATATATAAAGGAAAGTCGTGTTAGTTACACTATTTATAACTCAAGAACGACTGTACAGATTTGGCTGAAAATTGGTGGCGGCGTAGCTTAGAACCAGGAGATGGACATAGGATACTTTTTATCCCGTTCTTTTACTTCTTTTTCTTAATGGCAATGAGCTACTTTTTATCCCGTTCAATCGCGTTCCCGTGTGACGTGACATAAGATTTCAAATAGATTTTTTTGTTTCTGTTTGTCCATTCGAACAGGCAAAGGGATCAAAGAGCATACAGCCAAGTCTGATACAGTTTTCTTCATATTATTTAACATTTCTTTATATAGAATAGCTTATTTATAGTGATGTCTATCAGTAAGTCAAGTCGTTACCATTAATTAGGCGATGAAAACCTAATTAAATGATTTCTCTGGGTATTTCGGTAGAATATGAAAATACATGTAAACCACTCTTATATCACATTCAACACACTTCAGAATCTTAAATGTATTATATTACGTAAAATAACAGCCAAATTATTCAATATAACACTATAAAGCACTAAAAAAATGACTATAATACAAGAGCTTAACATGACATATCCATATTCGCGCTGAAACTCGTGCCAAAGAGAATGCAAGTCACTATGAAACGTAGGATAACAAAAAGGAATTTTGATATGTAATAACAAAACGCAAATGACAGCTAAACGTAATTTTGGCTATAGTTAAGTATGGTTGAAAATTTGATAATTATAATTTTGTTAGAAATCAATAATCAGTAATTTGTATTCTCTTTGAATCATATATTCGGCAATTTTGAAAATATATTTACGTTAAAATTAACACGGTACGAAGTCGGACGAAGACAGTCAGCTTGTATTAAATAAAGACCAAAACCAAATCGAGAGTTGGTTGTTATGCATTAAATGAAGTAGGTCAACTTATAAAATTATGGACAAGATACTCGGTACCTAATGGATCATTATTTTACCGAATTATACTAAAGATTGCCTATAATAATAATTTACAATATCTATTGTGAACATCCTTAAGGTCATTATTATTATTATCTTTATTATTATCATTATTTCTATCATTCTTGACAGAATAATTAGAAGTGCAATTATATCTACATGCTTCTACAGGCAAGACACGAGTAGATGAACCAAACTAACACACTCAAATAAATTTCATTTCATGTTGTATTTCATAAATCAATGAGCACCCATTTGCATATTTCTCCCATGTATACTTACGTAGTATTTTAACAATCTACTAAACCACTACGAGAATTGTTTTTTAACTTTAAACATATATATTCAAATGTACAATAGCTACGGTGAAAAATAAAATGAAATGTGTAACAGTTTTCGGTTTATTTATAATCTCTTTACTTAAAAATAGATGTTATCGGATATTACTGTTTCAGAATATGCTCTTATAACCACATGAAGACGCGTTTCGAAATTGGAATCTCTGTAATGTATAACCGTTTGAATAGCGATGAGAATCAGTTAAATTTTCTCTATGGGCAATCGGATTAGCATCAGGCTGCCGTTACAAGGCCGCTTCACTGCGTCTCGATAAAAATTATGTTCAATTTCGAGCCAGAAATTAAGTTTTTCATTTACACAATTTATTTCATTTATTTGAAACGTGAGTTGAATTTTTCGTATTACATTTTGTATTATGTCCATTTCGATGAAGCATATTTTCTTTTTATATAATTTTTAAATTTGTGGAAACATTTCACCTAAATGGGAAGTTGGAGTTTTTAGATTTTGAGTGGCCCTATCTTTCTTGATCGTTTAGATTCTATAAGGTTGATCAAATTACAATTTATGTCTTAAATTTTTATTTACTTTTAATAAATAGTAGTATTTATTTACTTTTATAAATAGGGACATGGATTTTTTTAAATTTATGTTTATTATTTTACGTTTTTGGAAACAAAAGTAAACTTTTATTAACAAGAATGCAGTTTGAATTTGTGCCAGGTGAATAGGAATAAATTTCTGTAGGGTTAAAAATTACGTAGCAAAATATGGGTGTGCTATATTTTGCTGGTAAGCAGAATTTAGTCTCGAAGATATCGAGTATCGTAGGTTCGTTCCACACGCAAACAGTTTTTTGTGTAATTCACGATTAATTGTTTTGACTCTGGGTGTAATTAGTGTCCATTTTTTGTATGTTTATAACAATGCTTCCGACTGAAGAACTTGTTGCTTAGTGCGGAGTGTTGTTTTTGTGAAAAAAAAAAACATTAAGGTTTGGCCCATATCTCCTGAATTCTAGAAAACTTATCAAACAAAAAGCACTATCCATAAGGCTCAAGTTCATAACTTTAACAACCTTAGGGCACATACCCATACTGTGGGACCCATTTACTATAAATTTATACCCCTTCTCGTCGGTGACCACCCATAGTATACGTCAAAACAGAATAGTAACAAAGTGTAGTATTTTTGACGGCCCTCTACGCCCTGAACAAATCACGTAGTTTGGTAACTAACCTTGGTAGTGTTTTAAAGATTTAGTAACAAATTAACAGGCACATATTTACTTTTGTAACAATTTGTTAAACCACTAATTATTTTGAGCCAATTAGTAATATTTAGAGGTTCATAAAATTGTGCATCTGCCAAATAAATGTTTGGTCATATCTTATTGTATATGATGATTTGGCATTGCATACAGTTTGGTTAGGTAAAACTGCATACTGCAATCATACCGTAAGTAAATGTACTTGATTTATACCTCGTAGTAAGCGATAAATCTTTGTAATATGTGAAGATAAGCGTTTATCCGTGTGGTGACGGACTAAAACTACAATTCACCGCTCCAATTAATTTTGAATGTCGTAAAAGGTGACTAACAATACGCATATAACGTCTTGCAAAGTGTAAGAGAAGAAAATGTTGAAATAAATCCTATACCAAACCCACTGACCAGCGCGGTATAGTAGGTTAATATTCCTTCTATTATAGAGAAGGCTCGAGCCCAGCAGTGGGACGTATATTAGGCGAGATAATGAAGCATTTAGCTCAATAAAATTGGAACTTAGGTGGTATGATAAATGAGTCCTTATTTGCAAGCTCTGGAATGAACTACCTGCTGCCGTGTTTCCCGAGCGCTATGACATGTCCTTCTTCAAACGAGGTTTAAGAAGAGTATTGTCTTCACGGTAGGCAACGGCCCGGCTATGCCCCTGGTATTACAAAGGTCCATGTGCGGCAGAATAACTTACCATCAGGTGTTCTGCTTGCTCGTTTGCCACCGTTGGCAATAAAAAAAACATCCCGTAGAAGTGTTAGTTATCTAGGAAAACTAAATATTAAAATGTGTTGCATTGTTACTTCATCACTACATGTTAAATTTTTGAAAATTCAGTAACACTTTATGTAATATCTATGTCTATTTCTCAGGAGGGAGCTGCTACGTATTATCTTGGTGAGACCCTTAGCTGATTTTGCCGACTCACTTTGGAAGTCAACCATGACAGTCATGGAGGGAAAAGTAAAATAAATATGTGAAGGGTTTTTTTTTGGGGGGGTGGATTGCGATCGGCACACTCCTCGCACCACTCCATCTGGGGCGATAGAGGGGCGTAAGCACACACTCCCGCAACCCACCCGCGATGCACGTCGCCTTCATCGTTGGGCCGACCACCGGAGTAGGGTGACTTGACGTCAGTGGTCGGCCCGACGGAATACCCCCTATTTGGGGTACATGCATCTCTGTGCACGCTTGTGTCTATGCACGTATTTTAATAAATACATTACAATACGTCATTTTAAGTGACATGTGTGGTTACGGAGTAAGAATACAATTAACCACCCCCCTCTCCTACCCGTGGGTGTCGTAAAAGGTGATTAAAGCATATATGCAGGTAACATCGTTGTAAGAGAAAACTGGATATAAAACCCTATTCCAACAGGTCTGACCAGCTTGGAATATTAGATTAATTTCTCTCCCTTTTTGGAAGGGACCTGAGTCCAACAGTAGAATTTATATCGGTAGAGATGATAATGAATGAAATTTTAAGTATCAAATTCGTTTTGAACACCTGTTCATTGTTCTTTGTTTTCTTGGTTGTCATAATATTTACAGTTTCAGTAGTCACCAATCTAAACATCGACGCTATGATCTCATATAAATTAGGATCATAAATGAAAGGGCGATTGAAATCTAAGTCATAAAAAGCCTTATCTACACTGTCGTATACCAATATATGAACAGAACAGAGATATTTGTACCATACAAATAGCCTAAAAGTCCGTTTGTGTCATAAAAGTCACATCTTTGTGAATAACGAGATAAGTTGCAAAAAACTTGTTTGCCGCCGCTTTTATGCTTCGCTACACTTTACCATAATATTTTATGGTGATTTTATTTAAGCCGACGCGAATATAAGCATTTGTAGGGAAAGTCGGCAAGTTTTCGCTTCATGTGTTTGCTTATTCTAATTCTTAAACTTATGATATGTAATATAAGTATAGATTTACGTTTTTATATTCTTGATTTTTAATATTTTAAACAAATATCAACTTTTTTTAAAGTCTTAACTTTTAGATAGTTTATTATCATCTCAGCATATATACGTCCCACTATTGGGCTCGGGTCTTCTCTACAATGAGAGGGAAACAGATCCACCATTTTACGCTGGTCAGACGTGTTAGAACAGGAAATTATTTCGAGTTTACTTCTCTTGCAATAATGTTATTAGCATAGCATATCTTAGTCGTCTTTTATGACATCCATGAGCAAGATAGGGAGTCATGAATTGTATTCTTACTCCATCATCACACGGAAAAATATAATTATAGCGGTTTAATACAATTTATTACACCTTATTGATGATTAATCTAATATCACTAAGTAACTATGGCCCGCTCTTTTTTAAATTATATAATAATTAATTAAAAAAAAAAGAAACGAGATAGACCCCCCCGGGGGTTGAATAACCCCCGACACAAACTAAAATAATAAAACAAAAGTATTACGTTCTCAATTAATTGTCATTTAACGATTATACTGGCACGCTTGAAGCACTTAATCGAGTAATCATACGCCATTACATCATTTTGGAAAAGAACTGATACACTTACACTGCTAGACCAATATTAACCAAACATAACTAAGGAAACACCGACAGGAAACTGGATTTAAAATGAAAAAAACTGAACCAAAATTGGTCCATTTGTTTGAGAGATATGATGCCACAGACAGACACACACACAAATAGACATTGACGTCAAACTTAGATATAACACCTCACAGCTCACACCTCACATCCTCTTTTTGCGTCGGGGGTTAAAAAGAAATATTTTTAAGAGTGAACTTAAAATGCGTCATATCTCACGTTAATATAACTGCTCTGCTATTTTGAACACACACTAAGAATTTACTATTATCAAAATAAATGGTCTGTAGATATTGAACAAAGATTTTATATAGGCATTCGTTCATTGAACCTCATTGTATGTATAAATATATCTTAAGCAATTTTCTTGAATTATATTATTAGCGTTATTATTAAAACTGTATCCACAATATTAGTTAATTTTTTTTTTGGGTGGGTCGGCGTACTCCTCGCCCGGCTCCGTCCGCGGCGATAGAGGGGCGCAAGCACGCACCCGTAACCCACCCATGTAGCACGTCGCTTTCGTCGTTGGCCGGCCACCGGTGCAGAGTTTCTTGACTTCAGTGATCGACCCGACGGAATACCCCGAGGGAGTACCCTCTTCCATCGACGTCCCCTACTGGGACGCCAATCACCGTCGCCAGGCTAACCTCTCCGCGGGTGTCGGACTAAATCCCCGCTCCGGTCACCCGCACAATATTAGATACTTGGATAGTTTAATTGAATCCATGTGGTGACGGAGCAAGAATACAATTCACCACCGCCTTGCCTGCCCGTGGGGGTAGTAAAAGACGACTAAGCGATAACAATATGCAGATAATACCTATCTATGCAAGAGAAGGAAAACTGGAAATAAAACCCTATGCCAATCCACCTGACCAGCTTGGTATAGTAGATCAATTTCCTCCCCATTTTGGAGGAGGCTTGAGCCCAGCTGTGGGACATAAATGCACCGTGAGGATGAGACTAATTACGTTTTCAAAGATAGAATTTCTCCCCATTTAGATTACGATATGATGTCAGCCCAGAAAAGACACACTGTTGGGCTCGAGTCTCCTTCATAATTGTAATTGATCTACTATACTGCACTGGTCAGACTTATTGACATAAGGTTTTATGTTGAGTTTTCCTTCTCTTGCTAGATGCTATCTGCATAATATATCCCTTACCCGTCTTCTAAGACATCCATGGGAAAGTTAAGGAATTGTGAATTGTATTCTTACTCTGTCACCATACGGCATAGATTACGTTCGATATATTAGACTAATTTTCTACTTATTAGCTTACTTTATCTGCATCACGTAAGAGAGTTAACGAAACAAAAACTCTGAAGAAGAAAAATATTTTTCTTATTTCAATCTTTTTGTTTGCTCCGCTCCTATTAGTAGTAGCATGATTTTAAGTAGCCCTTAAGTAGCCCCAGCCTAAATGGGCTATCCAACATTAAGTATGATAGTTAGTATGGTGTCAGAGTAAGAATATAACTCTCTCTATAGCCTGTCAGTGCCGTAAAAACGATTAAGAAATATGAAATGCGGATAATATTTAGGCAAGAGAAGAAACCTCGATATTAGATCCTGTGTCAACATGTCTGTTTAGCGCAGTATAGTAGTAGATCAATTGCCCTCCCGTGGAGAAGATTCGAAGCCAACAGTGGGACTTATGTGGGCTGAGATGATGATGATGAACACTAAAAGAAATTTTCAATTCGAGCCAGTAGTTACTGAGATTAGCGCGTTAAGCCATGCCTAATTCTTCAGTATTGTAATATTAGTATAGACTAACGTAATAATAATAAGCCCTTAAAAATGTTATATTAAAAATTGTCATGCGGATGTCATCTATCCGGTTATTGGTATAATGTAAACATATACAGTAACAATTGATTAGAATTACGGCAGCGGTTACCAAACATTCAATTGTCGAATGTTGACAGTCCGAAGAGTAAACATATGAAGAGGGAAAGCGAAGAAAATAAACAATTGTCATGCATTGTAGTAATACAATAGACGTCACCGGTTAGATTGATATAAAGAAGAGTTTCCATTCTATGGCCATAACGTTTTGTCCGTATCTAGACAGTACATCTACATTAAATTTGCCAAGAATTTTCTTCTAGATAATTTATATTTCTATTATATTATATAACTCAATTTAAAATTTAAGTGATGGTTTTGATCTGTTGTGATCTTAGCAATTAATTACCGTATTGAAATCTTATCATTGATGACATATTTTTTAGACGGCTTTGGCTTAATTTTTAGTTGTATTTAAATCAAATTTCATACATAGGTGAGCATAATAAACGGGTTTTTTCTTCTTCAAGGATTAATATTATATTATTGAAAATGTATAATAATAATACACAGTGTATAATTGATAAGTAAATTTCAATAGTAAATATTTCAAACAACTTTGTACTATATTTTTTTTAAGGTCAATTTTCGGGGATCTTGGTAAAAGTTATTAGGCAAGTTAATTTTCGTCAAAGGTAGTAAGTAGTAATAGCGTAGGTATTATACTATTTCATAACTTGAGTAATTCTAAATTATGACGCACTAGAAATACTTGAAACCATTTGTACAGGAGTCAGAAGGGATTACAAAGAGGTGAGGCGGGACGAAGATAGGCGACGAAGCGTCGACAGTGAGCAACATAGCGCGTTTTGAAAACTCCACACTTTAACGAAGCTTGTTAGCGTACTTTACTGAGAAGATTGTCTGCTACCGTAGAGACACCTCGAACGAGGGCTGCGCAAATGGAACTAATGAGTTCCTTGTTGTTGTTCGTATTCGTAGCGCACGTCCCACAAGCACTAGGTGAGTTTACCTCTTATCGTTCAATTTTAAAAATGTTTTATTGCTTGCTCGTTATTTATTTTAAATGAATATGACATTAAATTTTTTTTTATACTTATGTGTAAAAATTACAGTGTAATACTGTGTTATATACTTTTTAATGTATCTATATTTTGCTGTATCCACTGATATTAAATATCAAAGAAGATGTTCTTGATACGTTTAATTCTTTCCATTTAAAATTGTTATACTTATATGGATTTCGAAATTAAGGGTAAATACTAAAATAATTTCTATTTTTCTGTTCAAAGGAGTTAATTTTATGGATTCAAATGGGAATTTAATATTCAATGACACTAAAGTATTCTACCAAAAAATGCATCGTAATAAGGTTCTATTAAATAAGCACCGGCCATCCGTTGCAAATACGATATCAGATCTTCAGTATGTTTTCATGGACGTGCGATGTAAAAAATGTCATGATTGTATGGAGCGTGCAATAAAAGCTTATAAAACACAGCTGGGAAAACAAACAATGTATACTACAAGAAATAAATTACACGAGAAAGTTTTAACAAAACAGTACGAGGTAATAAATCGTCTTAAAAGAGATATCGAACATAAAAATAAAATTCAAAAAAATAAACGCGGTAAGAAATCTATTGCCGTAACTAAATATAGCATTAAAGATAATGTGTATGGTCTGAAAGTGAGAGAAATGATAGACTATAACGATCAGCATAAAATAAAAGAAAATAACTACAATGAAACTTCAATATGTCGTATATATGGTGTAAAGAAATCATTTGAATGTAATACACCTGAAAGCGAATTATTTTTAAGAGCTACAAAACGGAAAATAATCGAACATAGTAAAAAAGAAAAACAAATAGCCACAAGTAACACTCAAAAGGTACACTATAATAAGCCATCATTTAAAAAACGGCAAATTGATCGTACAGAAGAATCGGATAATTTTGAATTTTCGATGGAGGAAATGTATTAATACTTATAATAATTTCAATGTATTTTATTACATTTAGTTTTAATGAATGTCGTCTAATAAAATTTAGAAATAAATTTATTTTACCTAATTAACTTTATTCCTACTACAACCACTTTAACAACTCTAGCTTAACCATAAAAACTTTAGCTTCTAACATTGACTTCGGCACCTCTTTCAAACTTATATGCAACCAAGTAACCTCTAACTGGTTACTTCATCATTCAAAAGTTACAGAACAAGTTTTTAAATTTAACTAAGTTTTATCTCGAGACGTCATTTGAAATATCATATAGAATTCTTATGTAGTTGAGTTGGACAGAACTTAAGATTTAACGTACTTTTTCTATTGTATGGAGTCTCATAAAAAGTAACAATTATGAATCATATCTAACAGCAGGCATACGTAGATTATGATAGCGTCATACTAATCATGAGAATAGGAAACTCATAAAGAAGCAATAAAGAGAAGTGAAATTCACGGCAGAGATTCTCGGATTCTAAATATCTAACAGAGTTATCAAACTCTTCTCTTTAACTGCTAATATTAACGTCGCACAAAAAAAAATATTTTTCACAACAATGGAAATATTCTGTAATAATAGAATACCTTATTAGCCCGGCAAAAGCGTTCCGAACCATCAACATACAAACCGATTATTTTATTAAATAATTTGGGCAAAATCTATGAGCGTATTATTTTTAGTAGGTAGTACTTACCCCAACCCACTAGTGCTGGGGGCTAGTTATATCTCTTTATAAAGATTCGCGATCCGCTAACTACGTTTAATTCTCGAAGAATCAGATGATGCTATATCAAGGCATATACAGCCCGCGAGGCCTTGATACGAAAATGTCCAAGATAAATGTAAGAGTGTCCACTTTGCCAGTGACATCCTGAGCCTAGGTCCATATTCCACAGGGAGTGTCCTCAAGATCGGTCACTTAATGTGATAACATCAAACCCGATAGGGTTGAGAGTTCTCAGCGTTCACCCAACAGTCCACATAAAGTTGTCATATCCATCTGTGGCTAGCAACTATAGACCCACATAAAAAAAAAGAAAAAAAAAAGAAAATGTTTGTAATAACTTTGAAAATGTCAAATGACAAGACCAATAGGAATGGTTTGAAATAGATTCTTATCAATGCGTGCATGCACACATATGTGTGTATACATGTAGTGACGTATTGTATTCTTACCCTGTCACCATACAAAACAGAGTTTGATAAAACATTTTGTTCATGAATACCCTATGATGTAAGTTTTGTATATTTCACAGAAGTATCGATCCGTGATTCGACACGTGTTTTATCTTTGAATGGGGTATCATTAGAATAAATACTTGGCTCGTTTATTAGTTAACTGTCTGAAATGATTTTCTTTATTCTCGTAATTGACAATTCCAAATATTATTGTATTTCCACCAAGTATTGAATACTTTAGTTATTATTCTAATGTTTATAACATTGATAGATATATAAAGGAATATATCCATATGAAAACATTTATACATTATAAAATGCAGTTTTTCTTTCTATCTACTTGAAAATGTTGGTAATCTTAATACTATTCAATCGTTGTTTTATTAACACGTGTAAAAAGAAAGTTTGAAAATCGTCCCGTCAATGCCTCTATCAATCAGAAAGAAAAAGTATAATAAAAAGTATAGACTGTACTGAGTGTACTGTGTTGCTGTAGCCGGGGATTGTTAATGATTCAGTTTCTAATGATGAAATTTATAATAATAATATAATCTAAGAGACAAATTGTTCAGGTAACTACCCCAAATTCGTATCATAGTAATATATGAGGATATTGCTAGAGTGCATCACTGTAGAGAATAGCTGGTTTAATCACAATTTAATTAATATTAAATATTAATACATGAATCATGCAGTAATTAGTGGTCTTTAGTATAATAATAATCTGAAAACACAGGTCTATGAAAAGTGTGTGCTCTACCAGTGATGACTTACGGCATGGAAACGTAGTCCCTAAACGTGAGTCTCATAACTTAGCTCAAAATCGCTCAGAATATTATGAAGCGGGCTATGCTAAGGATTTCTCTGCGAGATATAATTCGAACTAGGCAAATCTGAAATGGCAATGGGCAGGATACATCGCTTGATGAACCCACACCCACTGAGGAAGGAAGGTTCTGAAGTGGCGACCACGTATCGAACGATGCAGTGTAGGACATGCTCTCACTAGGTGGACTGACGACCTGATAAAATTTGTTAAGCGTCGTGGGATGCAGTAGGTATAAAACCGCACTTTAAGGTAAAACATGAGGAAGGCGTACTTCCAACGGTAAACGGCGATAAGCTGAATGATGATGATGATGAGTATAATATTATAATCTATTAACAGTGCTGCGTTTTCGACTGGCCTGATCATACCTCTTTCAAAACAACCGAGGCCACAGAATGTCAGCGCAGGGCTTCATAACATGCTATATATGCTATATTACTTCTCTCCGTCTTGAGCGACCCATCGAAACCTTATTAACACACTTTCTACAATTACCATTCGGCTTCTCGCCTTTTTACTGTCGGATTCAGGCCTACCCCAGAATTAGAAGAAAGTGCTGTAAAGGCAATGTTTGGCAGACGGGTTGGTGATTGCCATAAAGTGTTCCCGTGGTCACGTTTCTCAGATGCTAACAGAATTTTACGATGCCCACAAAAAAGGTGGTATAATTGTATTCTTACACCATCCCCGGACGAGGACCCACATGCCTCCTTATAATATCTACAACAAAACCCGTGTCTTATAAAAAAATAGTTTCAAGACACATTGATATCACATATAATATTTATGTAAGGCGCAACTACCTGCGCCTCATGCCGCCCTAGCCGAGGCCGCGGGTGACGTGACCGGGGATTAGTCCGTCACTCGCCGAGAGGCTGACCGCGTGAGGAAAGACCGACGTCCCCCCCGAGGGGTGGGGACGTCGATCGATGGGAGGGTACCCCAATAGGGGGTATTCCGTCGGGCCGACCACTGATGTCAAGTAACCCTGCTCCGGTGGTCGGCCCAACGACGAAGGCGACGTGGTTTTCAGGTGGGCTGCGGGAGTTGCGTGCTTAAGCCCCTCTGTCGCCCCGGACGGAGTGGTGCGGAGGCGCGCCGACCGCAGCCCACCCACAAAAAAAAATATAATATTTATGCGATAAAGTTTTTTGCTTCATTTCCAACAAATATAAAAGCATATAGTTTTAGAAGATTCATCTATGTTTCACACACATATTTATATCAAATTTCATTTCCTAATAGAGTGCCAATCGGCATAATTGGAGTTATCGTGAGCATTTCATGCTTTTAGAAGCAAATAATCTTATACCTGTAAACGAGCAATTCTTGTGTATATATATATATATATATATATATATATATATATATATATATATATATATATATATATATATATATATATATATATATATATATATATTAATTTTCATGAAATTTAGTATACTAGAAATATCGGAGACAAAAATCGATCTAGTTAGGTTTGATATGTAGAAAATTTTGTCTTGTCGGTGTTTTTAGCTAAGCAATAAAATGTCATTAGAATAAGAATGTAAATTTTGTTGTCTGCTGTTTGCTACTCGGGTTGGTATCACAGTAAGGTGATATACATTTCTCAGCTAAGAGCTGCAGCCCTCTTTTTTGGTGACAAACTTAGCTGATTTCTAAAACACCCACGGGCAAGTAAGGGTACAATTATATTCATATGATGCTATAACTAATTCTTAATTATTTATTCTCAAGATAAAGAAACAACACAACATACGTACAAGTATAAAAAATTGCAATCACATATTTGCGACATGCTCTCGCGATACCCGGGAGCATTATGAGGTTCATCATGTAGATTAGATGTCATGAGATAATAAAGATAATGCATACTTTTTAACATGCTGTTCCAAGAGTTTGCTACATATTTAGAACGTTAGTGTGAACATAGCCATATTATCATTATTATTTCACCTCATATACATCCCATTGTCAGGCTCGATTCTCCTCCACAATAGAAGGGAAAATGACATACCGCACTACTCAGAAGTGTAGAGACCTATAAAGTTATAGTTCGAGTTTTCCTTCTCTTGCATAGATTTTATATGCATATTTAATCTTTTAGTCGTCTTTTATGACCCCACGGGTAAAAGAGAGGGTAGTGAGTATTCTCAGTCCATCGCCACGCGAAAAATAATCATTTACTTAGAATAATATATATACTCGGTGAGCACAGGGGGCTCTGAAATAAAAAAATTAAGTATAATAATGAGGTATGTATTTTTTATAATCGATTAAATAATTCTCCTAGATTTATTCACTCTAATTCATTAGTTTCGACCAGTCTAATTAGTTCCAACTAATCTAATCTAACAAAGATATCAATAATCAAAGATTACAATATGAAATATTTTGGTGTGGTGACTTATAACAATTATCACAGATTTTAACAGGTGGATCTGACATAACGACCTATGTGAGTCACAAATTTCAAATATCCATCGATTTACTTAAAATTTTTCTTTACCTTTAAAGCAAGCAATATTTAACTAAGATAGCGTAAAACTTTTTATAGCGGGAAATCAAAACCTGCATTGTGGAAATCAAACTCAACATGTATAAATATACAGAAGTTTTTGATTATGCTCGCTAGTTAAAAACAGCAATCTGTTTTTTAATTCCCGGCAAAAAAGAGGGGTGTTATAAGTTTGACGTCGATGTCTGTCTATTTGTCTGTGTGTCTGTGTGTGTGTATGTGTTTCTGTGGCATCGTAGCTCTCAAACGGATGGATCGATTTAGATGTGGTTTTCTTCATTTGAAAGCCAGTTTCCTGGCGGTGGTTCTGAACTTAGTTTGGTTAATAAGTGTAAGTAGTATTTATTTATTTATTTAAACTTAAGCACACAAATATAAGGTACATGGCGGACTTAATGCCTTAGGCATTTTCTGCCAGTCAACCACGGGTGGAGCAGAAATAATTTAGGCAGGTGCAATGTTGTAAGGGGTAATTTGTAAAATTTGGTTATCTAAGTATAGCAATTATATTCTTATACACTATACACACAAACAATACACATATATAGATACATATATATACACATAGATATACATATATACATACATTAACATACATATAAATTTTATTAAAAGTAGAGGAGAGCCATCATTGATGAGTTGACTCCGTCAGAAAGTCTAGGTATAGACGTTTTACCATAGCTTTAAAACCATCACGGCTAGCGGCCATTCTGATCTTTAATGGTTAACGCATTCCAGAGAAGAATAGCTTGGATATAAAACGAAGAGTGTACTAGATTAGAGGAATGAGAAGGACAGTGAAGAATAAGATTTTTGGAGGAACGAAGATTACGGTCGTGAGTGGTACATAGAAATTGAAAGTGAAGTTTTAAGTAGGGGGGAGCATTAGGAGAGTTTAAAATAGAGTATAGTAAAGAGTATAGTAAATAGAGAAATAGAGTATAGTAAATAGAGTACAGTATAAGAGTATCAACTCCAAAATGATGTAATGGCGTATGATTATTCAATTAAGAGTGCTCCACACGTGCCAGTATAATCGTTAAATGACAATTAATTGATAATTCTTGTTGAAAAGAATGTAATACTTTTTTATTATTTTAGTTTGTTTCAGTGTTCATTCAAAATTTTCAATTTTACTGATTATTTCTGCATATTTGATAGATATATAAATGTATAATATATTTACGATTAGAAGATATTTAACAGTAGACTAATTCTTTAATTTAAATGTAAATTACTTTCTTCGTATTTGTTTTCGGTTCATTTATATCAACTTTTTTTGTAATAATTTTGGAAGTATTTACGCACAACTAGTTTTCTTAAAATGAAATGAAGATATCTTGTCATGATCAATTAATAATATTATGTTATAAAAATAATATCAATTAATTAATCTGATGATATTTGACTTCAAACAATAAGAATACAAGCGCTCCTACCATCCCTTTCTTTCACGTATGTTAAAAATCGATGGAATGAATGTTTTCATTTGAATAATTGTTAGTCAAAAGAAAGTCGAAATAAAATCCTATACTAATCCACTCGAATGCCGTATCTTTTTTTTCCTTCATTTGGAGGAGACCGAACAGTAGAATATATATGACTGAGAAAAACATGATGTAAAAAATACATTTGATAGTACAGACGGCGAAATAGTTACTTCGGCACATCTTGGCTGATTTATGTCTTACAGCTGGGCTCGAGCCTCCTTCTCAATAGGAAGGAAATTGACCTATTATACCATGCTGGACAGACATGTTGGTATAGGGTATTATTTCGAGTTTGCCTTCTTTTGCACAGATCGTATATGCATATTATATTCCTTAGTCGTCTTTTACAATATCCACGGGTAAGATAGGGTGTGGTGAATTGTATTCTTATTCCGTTACCACAGGATCTTAGTGGTAGTGACCTATTCGATGACGGTGTATTAGTAAGAATCGATCTGAGTAGCAAGTACTAGGGGTTTGATCCTCACGCAAGACAGTTTTTTGTGTGAACGAAAAATAATTGTTCTGAGTCTGGATATTAGTAGTATCTTTTTTTAATAAGTAATTACAGTATAATCTCACTGATCTGGCACTTCAATAGACAAACATTTTTTTTTTTTGGGGGTGGGTTACGGTCGGCGCACTCCTCGCACCACTTCGTCCGGGGCGACAGAGAGTCGTAAGCACGCACACCCGTAACCTGCCCGCGCGACACGTCGCCTTCGTCGTTGGGCCGACCACCGGAGTAGAGTGACTTGACGTCAGTGGTCGGCCCGACGGAATACTCCTTGAGGAGTACCCTCCCATCGACCGACGTCCCCCCCTCGAGGAGGACGTCGGTCGATACCATTGAACTTTGAAATTTTTGAAAATTGAATTTGAATTTGAATTTAGAACCTACGTTACCATTGAACCTTCATACCTATCTATACTATCGAAGCTTTCCATGTCTACATGTATTCTGTTTGTACATGCCTACATAATATGAAACATTTTAGGAATAGACTTTTAAGACGCACATTTTTGAAATCACTATAACTTTTATGATATATTGTTTTTTGTGTAATATACATTCTAATTGCGATCTATGACCGTTAAACTACAACAAACTCGAACAGTTGCACCATAACCTGATACATCCTGTATATTTCTTGTGTACGTGTGCATGTCACTGAACTCCTCCTAAACGGCTGGACTGATGTTGATGAAATTTTGTGTGTGTGTGTGTGTTCAAGGGGATTCCAGAATGTTTTAGATTAATAATTGGACCCGGTAGATGGCGCTGCATAATACATTGTACGTGTTCTCTCTATGAAATTCTTTATTTTATTGGTTTTTTCTTTATAATCCAGTAATCCGAACATTCCAATAATCTGTGCCAGATTTTTAATAGTGCCGGATTAGTGAGATTAAACTGTATATATTTGTAGTGTGACGACGGTATAAGAATACAATCCATCATATCATCTTGCCCGTGGGTTTTTCAAAACCCAGCTAAGGGATTTGAAATGCATATAGCATCTATATAGGAGAAGAAAAACTCGAAATAGAATTCTATGCTAACACGTCTGACCAGCGTGGTGTAGTTGGCCAATTTCCATTCTACTATAGAAAAGGTTCGAGCTCAGAAATGGGAAATCTATAAATTGTGATGAATGAATATTTATAAAGTCTTTACAATTACAATTTCTCAGTGCGCGATGGTGTCTATAAAAAAAAATAGTCTGGTAATAATAATCTGGGAATAAGAATTTAGCTACAGGCTAGGTAGTCCAAATCGACTACAAAATTTTTATTTATTTATTTTATTTATTTATTCAATGTCTTAAAATTACATTAGCAATAACAAAAGAACTTTACTTACTTAAACTTTTAAGTAAAAACTTTACTTAAAAGAACTTTACTTTTACTTACATGCTACATTGCGCGATACAAACAAAGACTGAAAAACATAAGGTTGTTGCACTAGATTCACACTATCCTACGTACTAGTCAAGATTGTATCATGATAAGACAATATCCTCCAATACAATCACATATATTACATTTTTGTAATATTTTATACAACACCACTTAACCATTTAAAAACATCACAAGAATAATTAAATATGAATGTGGGTGTCCGTACAATTTTGTCATTTGCAGTGAGTAACGTTATGATGCATATAATGTCGGTACCATGAAAAACATTTGCAGTATATGCAAGGATAGCAGACAAACATTATTAGTATTAATTATTAGAATTTTATAGAGTATCCAATACTAAATTTAACTGTTAATTAAGATTATATAAATGGGTTACTAGGTAATAATTATAGAATGATAAAGGTATAATAACTGTGTAGGTATGTTAGCAAAACTTACATGTTACTAAATTTTGAAAATTTTCTATATACATACAATCTCGAAGGGCATCGCACTGGAGTTAATACCATATGTGTTGTACGAAGCATAAAAATATGTAAGTATATTTAAGAGATGAGAAAAAAAATGACTGCCCGCTGAGTTTCTTGCCGGATCTTCTCAGTTTGTGGCCGCGTTTCGATCCGGTGGTAGATTATTGTATTGTGTTCAAACGTTGTAAAATTTGACACGTTGTAAGCGCCCTTAAGGGGCCTATGCATAATAAATGATTTGATTTCACAACATTAATAAAGAATATCTGGTTGACCGAGCTTCGCTCGGAATATTTTTGTTGTATTTTTGTCAAATTTATTTAGTTATATTAATAAAAAATAAAAATTAAATAATAAAAAAATGTCAAAAATTACAAAAAGAGAATAATAATAACACCGAGATTCGATCCGACGCTGTTTGAATGCCAATACAAAACAAAAAGAAAACTGGACAACTTCCCCAACTGAGCTATTGTAACTCTTGACAACGACGACGAAATTCGAATTCCTATTCAGAGAACGTCAATAACATTTTATGTCATTGTATTGATTGATTAGCTAAAAACACCGACAAAACAACATTTTCTATAAATAAAACCTAGCTAGATCGATTTTTTGGCCGAAACCTCTAGTATGCCAAATTGCATCAAAATCGTTGGAACCGTTTCCGAGATTCTGAATATATATACAAGAATTGCTCGTTTAAAGATATAAGATTAAGCTATGGCGTAAAAGCGCATGTTTGTGTATATATGTGTACGTGCGCGCTCAAACGCGTTCGTGTACGTATGTATGCCCGTGTGTGTGTTTGTGTGTGTGTGTGTGTATGCGTGTAAAATTAGGTAGTCCTATGCCGTGTTGAACTCATTATCATCATCACCCTGTTCTCATCCCAAGTATTTGGGGTATTCGCAATATATACTGCTCTTTTATCGTACATAGTGCAAAACATATTGACATTAGTTTTATGACCGGCCGCCGGCAAGAAATCATCTCTCCTTGGGAATGTAATTATTGACCAAACGGAATCAAATGGAGCTGGCCTAGATCGATCTAAAGCTCTAATTATGTTTAGAATACCCATGAGCAATATAAGGCTTGTACTTTGACTTATTGAAATTATATTCTTTAAATAACAGCTTAAGTAAATCTATATATATATATAGGAGAGGCGGGTTTTGCGAGCGATATATTGACTCATCACCATATCTCTGGAACCATAAGGCGTACAGACTTGAAATTTGGCATAAATATTCCTTTCGTCGAGTAGAGGTCAGCTAAGAACAGATTTTACGAAATTCCATCTGCAAGGGGTGTTGCGGGGGCGTTAACAATAATATATATATTAAGGAACAGGGTGCGCCGAAGCTACTGAAGCTAGAAAAATGAAATTTAGACCGTAGTTTCATTTTGTGACGTAGGCACCCACTAAGAAAAGATTTTTTGAAAGTCTACCCCTAAGGGGGTGAAACGCAACGGTAAAGTCTGTATGGAAAGAAAAAAAAATCTTTAGCTACTGTCTTCAAATTAAGCACAAATACTCTTTAATAATAATTTCCGAAAAGGCTATAGCACCATAGACCATATCCTCACGCTTCGGCAGATTATACAAAAGACCGAGGAGTATAATCGGCCCCTGTGCTTAGCGTTTGTGGACTATGAGAAAGCCTTTGATTCAGTCGAAACTTGGGCGGCGCTGCAGTCCCTTCAGCGGTGCCAAATCGACTATCGCTATATCGAAGTGCTGAAGTGTTTGTATAGGAACGCCACAATGTCAGTCCGTATCCGGGATAAGAGTACGAAACCGATCCAGTTGCAGAAAGGCGTGAGACAGGGAGATGTTATCTCTCCGAAATTGTTCAACACTGCACTGGAAGATGTCTTCAAGCTCTTAGACTGGACTGGACTCGGCATCAACATTAACGGCGAATACATCACTCACCTTCGATTTGCGGACGATATAGTCGTTATGGCAGAATCCATGGAGGACCTTGGCACAATGCTCAATAATCTCGGCAGGGTATCCCAACTAGTGGGTTTACGAATAAACATGGACAATACGAAAGTCATGTCAAATGCCCATGTCATTCCTGTACCGGTCCTAGTTGGCAATGCGATTCTTGAAGTTGTCGATCACTATGTTTACCTAGGACAAACAGTCCAGTTAGGTAGATCCAATTTCGAGAAAGAGATCAGCCTATGAATCCAACTCGGTTGGGCAGCGTTCGGGAAACTTAAGAGGATCTTTTCGTCCAACATACCTCAGTGTCTGAAAACACAGGTCTTTGACCAGTGTGTTACCAGTGATGACTTACGGCACGGAAACGTGGTCCCTAAATGTAGGCCTCATATCAAGGCTCAAAGTCACTCAGCGTGCTATGGAGCGGGCTATGCTCGGGATTTCTCTGCGAGATAGAATCCGGAATACGGAAATCCGCAGAAGAACGGGTGTAACCGACATAGCACGAAGAATTAGCACGCTGAAGTGGCAATGGGCAGGCCACATCGCTCGACGAACCGGCAACCGCTGGGGAAGAAAGGTTCTCGAGTGGTGACCACGTATCGGACGACGCAGTGTAGGACGCCCCCCCACTAGGTGGACCGATGACCTAGTGAAAGTAGCTGGGCGTCGTTGGATGCAGGCAGCATAGGACCGCTCATTGTGGCGCAACATGAGGGAGGCCTACGTCCAGCAGTGGACGGCGATAGGCTGAAATGATGATGATGATGACTCTTTAATAAAAATAAATAAACACGTTTTTCAGCGTTTGTCCATTTTCATCCTCTAGGGGTGTAAAATAGGTGGGGGGCGTCGCCGGAGCACCTCCTCGTGGTGCTCCCTGGTAACGTCCATTTGGACGTCATGCGTCCATTTGGACGGCCAAGATTCCGGCAGGGGGGGGGTCTCCGCGTGCGGCTCTGGTGGCAGAGCGCACGGCGGATCTGACCCGGGGCCAATGGGGCAGATTTGCCTCATGGCACTCCGTCGCCAGGGACGGTTGCGTCACGGCCCTGGGGCGTGACGGGTCGGTCGCTCGCGAGCGGCCAGACCCGGAAGGCCCAAACCGTAATCCTGAGCAGGGGGGTCAGGACCGGGGGTCTTCGGACCGCGGGGAAGAAAACCCCTATAAAAAATCACCCCAATCTTAAGTTTGGCCACTCGGCGAGGAGATGTATGACTGGTGGGTTAAGAAGCGCGCGAGCGTCCAGTCGTTAGAGTGGTAGTCAAGGCAAGACTTAAAAACGTCCAACAAGATGGCAGAAGTTAATACACGTTTCACTTCACCAGAGGGTCCCGGCCAGGCCGGGGAATCCCTTGCTGTGCCGGTGCTAGCGCGCGACGTCCATTTGGAGTCGCGCCCAAGTCCCGGACAGTCAGTCCCCAATCGTATGGGTGGGGGACAACTACTGCCTCAGAAGCCGAGAGCCCGGCTCAACACCAAGTGGCTCAGGGGGGGAAGGGGAACGAGGAGGAGGTGCAGGTGCGGAAGAAGACCTGGAGGACGAAGCCGAGGCGTTCCGCCGCTGCACGAGCCCGCATTAGCGCCACTGCATCTAAGGCGCGGCGGGCGCGGATAAAGGCTGAAGCCATTGCCGCACGCGACGAGGGCGGCAGCATTGCTGCTGCAGGGCCGTCGCGGGACGGGGGTGGCGTTGCTGCCCAGCCGTCGGAAGAGAGGATGGAGACCACTGCAGGGCCACCGCGTGAGGAGAGCGGCAGAAGCAGCGGGTCCGAGCACGAGGGCGGCATTGCCGCAGAGCCGTGCATAAGGATAGCAGGCGAAAGCTCCGAGCTGTCGAGCGATGAGGGCGGCACTGCCGCAGAGCCGTCGCAGGATGAGGGCGGCAGTGCCGCAGGGCCATCCGAGCGTCAGGAGACGGATGCGGCATCGGAGATGGTGCTGACGGACGTGGGCGGAAGTGCCGCAGAGCCGTCCGCCGATGAGAGCAGCACCCCTTGGGTGCAAGTCGGCCGGAATAGGGACGAGGGCGGTGGATGCGCCGCAGGTAGGCAGATGTTAGGCGCGCCGTAGGTCGAGGGTTCAGTTAGGCCGTCGTTGTTGCCGTCGTCGCCGTCGTCGTCGTCGTCGCCGAGGAAGAGGACGGAGAGGGCTGCAAAGGCGCCAGCTCCAGCCCCAAGTGCGAGGAAGAGGGAGGAGGCCCTCCCCCCGAGACCCTGGAAGCGCCCCCTACAAGAGGGTGGCCGCTCCAACACCGACTCGGAGGGGAGTTCCATCATCATGCCTCCTCCCAAGGTCCCGACCATGCGCCGGGGGCGCAGAGGCCGAGGATCGGTGGTGGCGGCGTGGCCGGGGACACCGGATCCGGCCGGCCGCGGTGGCGAGGTGGCGGCCCTCCAGGCCGCGAACGCCCGCCTTAGTGAGGAGGTCTCCGGCTTGCGGGAACGCAACCGCAAGCTGGAGACGGAGCTATCGGCGGTGCGACGGGAGAACCGCGGGTTGGCCAAGGAGATGGCCGACCTACGGGCCCAGTTCGCGCGCCTGGCGCCGGCCGCGCCGCCTGTGCCAGCCTCGCCACCGAAACGGGCTGCGCCGGGGAGGGCGGGCCCGTCGTCTGCGCCCGTGGCGCCGGCTGCGCCCGTCGCGGCTGCTGCGCCAGCTGCACCTGTCGCGGCTTCGGCGTTTCCTCCCCTCGTCGTGGTCCCTCCGCCGGCTCGTGGCCGCGGGAGACCTCGGAGGGGGGAGGAGCCGCCGCCCGACGAGGTGCACGGCGTATCGGAGTCGGCGGTACGCGTGATCCTAGCCCGAGTAGGGGTGATGGTGGATGCGCGTATCGCCGCTGTAGCGGCCAGGCTCCCGCCTGAGTCGCCCCTCCGACCGCCGCTCGCCGCGGACAAGGCGAGGCGGCCGCAAGCGTCAGCTCCCACCCCGCTGCCCTGTCAGGGTGGCCGCGTGGTGAGCTACGCTGCGGCCGCGGCCGGGCCCAAGGGGGCCAAGAAGGTCGGCAAGGTGCCGGCTCCCGCCAAGGCCGGGCCGCGGCCGGCGCCAGCGGCTGCACCGCAGGCGCCGGCCAGCGCACCCGCGACCGCTCCTGCTGCGCTCAGCGCTGCTGCCAGGCTCGAACAGGGCTGGCAGGTGGCTGAGCGGAGCAGGAAGGCACGCGGCCAGAAGCGGAGAACGGCGGCCAAGAGTGCCGCCGTGGCCACCGCTCCCCAGGCGGGAGCCGGCAGAAAGGGGAAGAAAAGGTCGCGCAGGGGCCTCAAGTCGCCGAAGGCGGCCGCGGTGGTCATCACCGTGCTGCCTGAGGCGGCTGAGAGGGGCCTCAACTATGAGGCCGTCCTAAAACGCGCCCGGCGGGAGCTGGACGTCTCCAATATCGGGGGCGTCGAGGCGAGGACCCGCAAGGCCCGGACAGGGGCTCGAATACTCGAGTTCCCTGGGGCCGAGGGCGCGAAGACGGCCGATAGTTTGGCCACGATGTTGAGGGGGCTGTTCGGGCCGGAGGATGGTGTCCGAATCGCCAGGCCTGTCAAGTGCGCAGAGATGCGCCTGACGGGCTTGGACGATTCCGTGACGGTGGAGGACGTCCGGGAGGCCATTATGGCGCGTACCGGATGTGCCTCGGACACCGTCCGGATTGGCACCATCCGCACTGGTCCGGGCGGCGTCGGTGCTGCCTGGGTGCAGTGTCCGGTGGAGTCGGTCAAGCAATTGGCCGACTCAGGCAGGCTCCTCGTGGGCTGGAGCTCGGCGCGGGTAACCGTGCTAGAGCCCCGGCCCGCGAGGTGTTACAAATGCATGGCGGTCGGGCATACCCGACCGACATGCAAAAACTGCTTTGACCGCAGCGGGCTATGTTTCCGTTGCGGTCAGACCGGATACCAGGCGGCATCGTGCTCTGCGGTGCCCCACTGCCCCGCGTGTGCGGCAGGCAATAGGCCTGCCAAACACCGCATGGGCTCTGGGGACTGCAGACCCCCGGCATCGGCCCCGAAGGGGCGGGACGGCCCATCGACCGACCCAGTCCCCGCTCCGAGCGCGGCCCGATCAACCGTCAGCGCAGAGGAGGTGACGATGGATACGGACCGCTAATGGACCCCGTATCCATTCGTCTCCTCCAGGCCAACCTCAACCACACCGCCGGTGCGCAGGACGTGTTCCTGCAAGCCATGGCGGAGTGGTTGATAGGAGTAGCCGTAGCCGCGGAGCCGTACGTGGTGCCCGACCGGCCTAACTGGTTGGGTAGCACCGATGGCACCGTGGCAATCGTCGCCTCCACGTCGTGGCCTTCGTCGCCTCTGAACCTTAGGGACGCCAAGTCCGTGGCGTGGGGGTCTCCCCGGATGAACGACCGAGGACGGGTGATCGAGGAGTGGGCGGCGGCACTGGGCCTCTGTTTGCTGAACAGGGGCTCGGTGCATACGTGCGTGCGACAACGGGGCGGGTCGATAGTGGACCTTTCGTTCGCTAGCCCCGAGGTCGCCGCACGCGCGGGGAGCTGGCGCGTCGTGGAGGAGGTGGAGACCTTGTCGGACCACCGGTATATCCGGATGGAGGTCTCCCCGGTAATCCCGACGCCCAGCAGGGGTCACGGGGCGGATGGACGTCCTGCGTTCCCGCGATGGGCTATGGGTCGCTTAGACCGGGACCAGCTAGCGGAGACAGCCATCGTTTACTCGTGGCTGTCCTCTGCCAACCAGTCGGACGGGGTGGACGCCGAGGCTGGCCGCATCCGCAGTGCGTTGACGCAGATCTGCGATGCGGCCATGCCCCGGGTACGGCGTCCGCCCCCGAGGAGGGCGGTCCACTGGTGGTCCCAGGAGCTGGCGGATTTTCGGGCCGCGAGCATTCGCGCCCGGAGGGCCTACACCCGCAGCCGGCGGTGCCAACGCGACGCGGAGCGGGAGGCCTTGCTGTATGAGGGCTACCGCAATGCGCGGTTGGCCTTCAGGCTGGCCGTCCGCTCCGCCAAGGACGTCAGTCGGCAGAAGATGCTGGACGGTCTCGACCGTGACCCCTGGGGACGCCCCTCTCGCGCGGTGCTGAATAAGCTCCGCGCGCGGGGCCTTCCCCTCACCGAGACTCTCCAGCCCAGCCTTCTCACCCGGGTCGTCGAGGACCTGTTCCCGAGGCGGGCGGAACACACGCCCCCGGTCATGGCTCCGCCAGACACTGACCGGGAGGCCGACGACGACAGTGTTCCGCCCATCACGGAACCCGAGATGGGAGTGGCGGTGGCGCGCATGTGCGCAAAGTCCACCGCCCCCGGGCCCGACAATGTTCCTAACCGCGTGTTGGGCCTGGTCCTGGACCACCTGGGTCCCCGCCTCAGGGAGCTGTTCGACGCGTGTTTAGCGTCCGGACGGTTCCCTGGGTGCTGGAAGGAGGGAAGGCTGGTGCTCCTGCCGAAGACGGGACGGTCTCCGGGGTCGCCTTCGGCCTACAGGCCTATCGTGCTGCTCGATGACACGGGCAAGCTACTGGAGAGGGTGGTAGCTGCCCGCATCGAGCGGCACCTCGTCGGCCCGGGGCCCGATCTGTCGGACGCCCAGTTTGGGTTTAGGAGGGGTCGTTCGACGATCGCGGCTCTGTTGCGCCTGAGGGCCGTGGCGACTGAGGCCGTCACCGGTGGGGGAGTGCTGTTGGCGGTGTCCCTAGACATCGCTAACGCATTCAATAGTCTGCCATTCAGCTGCATCAGGGAGGCGCTCCGGTATCACGGAGTGCCAGCTTACCTGAGGCGGCTAGTGGCAGACTATTTGGTGGGGCGCAGCGTCCTCTGTACCAACCGAGCAGGAGACGTTGTGCGAACGCCCATGACGTGCGGTGTCCCACAGGGGTCGGTCCTCGGACCCACCCTGTGGAACATCGGCTACGACTGGGCGTTGCGGGGGAGCCTCCCGCCCGGGCTGGGCGTGATTTGTTACGCCGATGACACGCTCGTCACAGCCCACGGTGGGACGCTAGAAGAGGCGGTAAGCCTGGCGACCTATGGCACCAAAGAGGTCGTCAGGCGGATCGAGGCGCTGGGGTTGAGGGTCGCCCTGGACAAGACGGAGGCCCTCTTGTTCCATGGGCGCCTTATGAGCCCTCCCATCGGCGTCTCGATCACCGTCCGATCGGTTGACATCAGCATCCGGGCCCATATGAGGTACTTGGGCCTGGTGCTCGACGGGCAATGGTGGTTCCGGGAGCATTTCCGCAGGCTCGCTCCGCGGCTCGTCGGCGCGGCATCCGCCCTATGGTGGCTTATGCCGAACGTGGGCGGACCGAGCGTTACGTGCCGACGGCTGTACACGGGGGTCATCCGGTCGATGGCCCTGTACGGCGCACCGGTCCGAGTCGAACCGTCCGACTTAGGGCCCTTCTGTGGCGACCACAGAGGGTCATGGAGGTCAGGGCCATCCGCGGATACCGCACGGTGGCGACGGAGGCAGCGTGCCTATTGGCCGGGACTCCCCCGTGGGACCTGGAGGCGGAAATGCTCGCCGAGTTGTATCGGCGGGTGTCGGGGGTGCGCGGGGAGGGCGGTGTGATCTCGTTAAGGGATCTCACCGCCTGGCGCGTCGACGCCCGCCGAGACGTCATTGCCCGTTGGGCAGTCCGGCTGGAGAGGCCTCGGTTCGGGGTGCGAACCGTGGAGGCCTTCCGGCCGGTGCTGATGCAGTGGTTGGAAAGGCGGCACGGGGTGCTCTCCTTCCGACTAGTGCAGGTGTTGACGGGGCACGGGAGCTTCGCCAAATACCTGCACAGGCTCGTAAGGAGGGAGAGTACACCGTCCTGCCACCACTGCGATTGCGACGAGGACACGGCGCGCCACACGCTCGAGGCCTGCGCGGCTTGGGCAGTGCAGCGCCGTGAACTCGTCGCAATCATCGGTGCCGACCTGACGAACTGGGACGCGGTCGCAGCCTTCTGCGAGACAGTGATCTCGCAGAAGGAGGCGGAGGATCGTCTGCGCGTGGAGCGCAGCCTCGATGAGCAGATCCGCCGCCGGCGACTGGGGCGGCGCAGGCGCAACTATCTACGCCTCATGCCGCCCTAGCCGAGGCCGCGGGTGACGTGACCGGGGATTAGTCCGTCACCCGCCGAGAGGCCGACCGCGTGAGGAAAGACCGACGTCCTCCACGAGGGGGGGACGTCGGTCGACGGGAGGGTACCCCGCGTAGGGGGTATTCCGTCGGGCCGACCACTGACGACAAGTAAACCTGCACCGGTGGTCGGCCCAATGACGAAGGCAAGGTGGTTTTCGGGTGGGTTGCGGGAGTTGCGTGCTTAAGCCCCTCTGTCGCCCCGGACGGAGTGGTGCGGAGGCGCGCCGACCGCGACCCACCCAAAAAAAAAAAAAAAAAAAAGGGGTGTAAAATAGGTAGAAAGATGTCAGTTTACTGACTTATCACAGAGCCGAAACTACTGAAGCCAGGAATATGAAATTTTGACTTTAGTTTCTATGCGTGACATAAAAACCCACTAAGAAATGTTTTTTTGAAAATATAAGGAGAAAAAAAAATCTACATCGATTTTCTTCAAATTCTCCAAAAATACTCTTTAGTAAAAATAAATAAACCCGTGTTTCAGCATTTTTTAATTTTCACCATCTAAGGGTGTAAATCCACACTAATATTATAAAGAGGAAACGTTCCTTACGAATAAACTCAAAAAACCCTGGACGGATTTCGATAATTCTTTCACTATTAGAATGTTACAGTATCCCTAAGCAAGATAGGCTATATTTTATCCCAGTATACCCACGGGAAGGGGAACTACGCGAGTAAGGCGACTGAAACCGAAGCGAAGCCAGGGCGGGCTGCTAGTAACTTATAATTATGATAAAGTCAGCCAAGAATGCTTTTTCATGAAGATTTATTTGAATTGCTAATCGGCACAGTTTGTAGAGGATATAATTTTGCTGCTAAATGTAGTTATATTAAATAGGAAAAATTATATTCTCAGACAAAGTTTTGCTTCGTTTATAATCTAACTGAATTAATAGAAAACGTTTCACGCAACTATATTGTGAAACTTACTTGAAAAGGATCACGTATCTAAGTTTTTCGTTATCAACATTTTCGTGGCCCACATTTTGCTCTTAGTTCGCACCCGAAAAAACTTTATTTTCGATAAAGACTTACTAACGAGTTCTGAGTTCTTCGACATTAGTCATTACTCACACGTCCCTGCTTTGCTTTTCATTACTACACAAACTCTTTTTGTAGATATTTAGTTTACCAAAATTAGATTCAAAAGATACTTTCACGAAAATAATTCTGATCAACTAAAACTTAGTTAATGCTTGTTAAATAAAATATTCAGTAAACCACTTTATAATGATAATAATTTTATGAGATATAAAAATATAAAATATATATTTTATATTCTTATACCTCATAAAATGTGGGGTCGTGTGGTGACGGAATAAGAGTACAGTTTAGCACGCCCTCTTTTACTCGTGAATGTCGTAAAAGACGACTAAGGGATATGATATCCGGATAATATCTATGTAAGAGAAGGAAAACTCGACTTAAAACCCTATGCCAACACGTCTGACCAGCATGATATAGTAGGTCAATTTCCCTTTCATTGTGGAGGAGGTCCGAGACCAACAGTGGAACTTGTATGTGCTGAGATGATGATAAGAATATACATAAATATCTCACACAGCCGTGTGGTGACGCATAAAGAATACAATATCACACGTCATATCTCTTGTTATCACGTCGTATAAGCAAGCTGGAGTATCACGATCACAATAATTTTTGGGGCAGCCTATCTGTATAGATAAGCCCCAAAAAATTCTATACTAATATATAAAGCTGAAGAGTTTGTTCGTTTACTTGAACGTGCTAATTTTAGGAACTACGTGTGCGATTTGAAAAAAATATTCTGTTTTAGATAGCCCATTTATTGGGGAAGGTTATATATATCATCACGCTAAGATCAATAGGAGCGGCATATCGCTGAAAAATTTTACAAAATTGTTTTTTTTTCTTTCAAGAGCTTCCGCTGCGTCTACTGCGTAAACGGTTACAGATTCGCAAAAATCATATGTGACAGAATTGCATTAAAAATATTTTCTTCTTCTACGTAAACAAACTTGCTGTAAAGTTAGAGTTAGGCCAAAGTAATTATTCCATGCAGATAAAGTCGCGGGCAGAAACTAATATCTAATAACCGAGGTCGATAGGATATAATAAACGAGGTTCTCTGTGCAACCACTGTCATCAACTTTCATGTGGTGACGGAGTAAGATTACATTTCATCATCCTCTATCTTGCCCGTGGGAATCTTTAAAGATGACTAAGGGGTATAATGCCGCCCTAACAGAGGCTACGGGTGACCGAACCGGGGATTTAGTCCGTCACCAACGGAGGGGCTGACCTCGCGACGGCGACCCACGTCCCGGGAAGGGGACGTCGATAGGAAAGGCTACTACTCCCTCGGGGTATTACGTCGGGCCAACCAATGAAGTCAAGGAACTCTGCACCGGTGGTCGGTCTAACGATGAAAGCAACGTGCTATCGGGTGGATTACGGGACTGCACGCCGCCCCCCCTGTCACCCCGAATGGAGCCGGGCGGCGGCACCTAAAGTAATAGAACCATACCCTAACCATCTACCAGCGTGTCGGTCGTTTTCTCTTCCATTGTGGAGAAGAATTGAGCCCAGCAGTATAATTATGACCGTTATTTAAGTAAATGGCAGAATATTTTCCAGTCTAGATAATTTTTAAATATATTTTTGACATATATGCTCTTTTATCTCTTAACTTAAGGTGGTGTATGTAACAATGGATCTGTCGTTGCCGATCATCATCTCCAAGATGCTCGGCAGCGACAGTTGTTGGTTGTCGATGGCCTCCTTTTGTGAGGCTGTCATGTCAAGGAAGGAGACCTCGGAGCGGGCACGCGCAGCGCTTGCGTTAGCTTACTTACTCCGCCGGCGGCGATTAGAGAGGCGGGGACACCGCTATGCGCTTCTCCTCCCACCGCCCTAAATGATGACAGGACGTGACCAGACGGCCAAACGTTGGGGTGTCGAGGATAGAATATCATCAGAAGATCTCACCGGCATGCCGTAAAAGGGCAGAAGGGGCCGCTGTGGTTTTAGTGGATACTTCAGTCACTTTTGTGGCCGGCGAGTTCCACACACACTCCCCCGTCCTCCGATAGTGCGTAAATGCATTTCCACAGCGTAATAAAAAAAGTGTAAGATTATGTATCTGTTTGGTCTGTGATTATGTGTCTGAAAACAAAGGTTTATAACCAGTGTGTGTTACCAGCGATGACTTACGGCACTGAAACGTGGTCTCTAAATGTCGGCCTCATAAAAAAGCTCAAAGTCGCTCAGCATACTATGTAGAGGGCTATGCTCGGTATTTCTCTATGTGATAAAATCCGGAACACGGAAATCTGTAGAAGAACGGGTGTAACCGACATAGCCCGCAGAATTAGCACGTTGAAATGGCAATGGGCAGGCCACATCGCTCGTCGAACCAACAACCGTTGGTGAAGAAAGGTTCTTGAGTGGTGACCACGAATCGGACGGCGCTGCGTAGGACGAGCCCCCACTAGGTGGACTGAGGACATTCTCAGTCGCAGGGAACCGTTGGATGCAAGTGGCGCAGGACCGTTCCGAGTGGCATTCTTGTGGGGAGGCCTATGTCCAGCAGTGGACGTCTGTAGGCTGATGGATGGAAGATTATGTATCTAATCGATTGCAAATATGTTGCCGAGCAAAATAATATACAAACACAGTTTTCCTTATGTACAGTTATTTAGAAGTAGTACGTGTTAGTTAATTTCTAATGTTCAGTAAGAAGATATATTTATCCACGCCTTTTCTTATCTAAAGACGTTGGGATTATCGTTGTAACTACTATGATGGTTCTTAATTGGTTTAGTTAAAGTATTAGCGAAAATAGTTTTGGTTGTTACTGTATCCAGGAAACATCATAAATAGATTACGGGATATGAATTATAGGTTAATTTATACTCTATGATACAAATAAATAAAATTAAAGTGTCTGTAATGTGAAACTAGTGTGTTTTTTTCTATGCCGATATGGTTATTTGCACAATAGCTAAGCCTAAAACTGGTTTCAAAAATGTTTGTCTGTTTGTTCTGGGTAATCTTCAAAATGGTTGGACTGATTTTTATAATATTTTATTACCAGGTAGCTGTTTATATAAAAAGTAATTTAGATTATATTTTATGCCGCTATTCTTGCGAGAACGGGAGCTACGCGGGTAAGGTGACTGAAATGGAAGCGAAGCGAGGACGGGTTGCTAGTTAAGATATATAAAGAGACCATTAATTATACCATTTTTTTTAAGTAATAAATAAGTGATTAAGTAAATGTTATAGCTCATCTCATTGTATACCTATATAAAAATTTAGGATTTAGTCGTCGTTAACTTCATTCTGAATTATATTTCTGAGAATATTTATTTCCAAAGACGCTCTATTAATAGAAACAAAAATATTCATAAACTTATCCTGCTTTCTCTATTTTCATAAACAATATTTTCATAGCTATTAACTCTGACAAAATTATGTAATACTTTGCAATATTCAGTGATGTTTAAGATATAAAATAAAATTTAAAAATTACTATTTGGCCCTTTTTGTCTTCTGAACTAATTTACAAAAAATGTATAGTCTTTAAGTCCATATAAATTATGTACATTATCAGGTACGATACTCTGCGGATTAAGTTAGCTAGATAAGTTGACATTGGGTTTAATTTCAACCTTGCCTATTATTATAATGATGTTACATAATTAATATTTACCGTATATACTGCAATACCGTATATGCTGTACCGTATATACAGTACCGTATCTACTGAATATTCCATGTGGTGACGGGGTAAGAATACAATTCACCCCTCCTTATCTTGCCCGTGGATGTCGTAAAAAACGACTAAGGGATAAAATACACATATAACATCTATGCAAGAGAAGGCAAATTCGAAATAAAGCTCTATACCAACCCGTCTGACCAGCATGGTATAAGTAAGGTCAATTGCCCTCCTATTGCGAGGGAGGCTCGAGCCCAACAGTGGGACGTATATGAGCTGAAATGATGATGATACTGTAAATGACAGAGTAGCGAGCATTGTATTAGAACTTACTGATTTGATCTTCATTATCCTTTTATTTTTTAGGGTGGGCTGCGGTCAGCGCACTCCTCGCACCACTTCGTTCGGGGCGACAGAGGGGCGTAAGCACGCACACCCGCAACCCACCCGAATACCACGTCGCCTTCGTCGTTGGACCGACCACCGGAGCAGGGTTACTTGTCATCAGTGGTCGGCCCGACGGAATACCCCCTAGTGGGGTACCCTCCCATCGTCCGACGTCCCCCCCCACGGGGAGGACGTCGGTCTTTCCTCACGCGGTCGACCTCTCGGCGGGTGACGGACTAATTCTCCGGTCGCGTCATCCGCGGCCTCGGCTAGGGCGGCATGAGGTGCAGGTAGTCACGCCTACGCCGCTCCAGTCGCCGGCGGCGGGTCGCCTCACAGGATCTCCATTATCCTAGCTCATATACGTATTACTACTGGGCTCAAGTCTCCTTCATAATGGGAGGGAAATTGACCTATTACACTCAATACACTGGTCAGACGTGCTGGTATAAGGTCTCGTTTCGAGTTTTTCATCTTTTCCAAAGATTTTATTATATATTTTATTATTATATACTAGCAACCCGCCCTCGCTTCGCTTCGGTTTTAGTCGTCTTACCCGCGTAGTTCCCATTCCTGTGGTAATACCGAGATAAAATATAGCCTAGTTTACTCCCTGACATTATGGCTTTCCATTGGTGAAAGAATTTTTGAAATCGGTCCAGCCGTTTTGAAGATTACCCGGAACAAACAGACAGACAGACAAAATTCTTTTAATCTGTAATTTATTCATAGGTGTGCAAATAACCGTGTGAGCATGAAAAAAGCCTATTATTTTGACATTACAAACAGACACTCCAATTTTATTTATTGGTATAGATATTATATCCACATTATATCTCTTAGTCATCTTTTACGACACCCACGAGCAAAACAGGGGGTGGTGTATTGCATTCTTACTCCGTCGCTACCTGGAAATATTTGATAATAATCTTTATATGTAAATTTCTTGTGTACTTATGTCACTGAACTCCTCCAAAACGGCTGGACCGATGTTGATGAAATTTTTTGTGTGTGTTCAAAGGGATTCGAGAATGATTTAGATTCAAAATTGGTAGGTGGCACTGTCGATTTTAAGGAGCATGCCTTTTATTTTATTTGAACAGAACAACGTTTGTTAGGTCAGCTAGTATAATATAAATAGATACCTTACAAGGTAAAATAACAAAATAAAGGTATATTTTCAAATTATATTTTCTTTTATATTTTCATCAGACCTTTATTTTTGGATATTGATAACGACGATGAGAAACTGTTATTGAATCATAACATATAATGTTTATGTCAACCATATTTTTAGTTTAATGGTTGATATGGGCTACGTTACTGTTAGTGTCAACACATTATTTATGTCATTACGAGATCAATGGAAGGAGATAGTGGGACCTTTGACGGGAATGTCAAAATGTCATATAGCGCTTTTAAATTTTATTAATTACTTTGGTATTTTATAGTGTTATATTGATTATTTTATGTAATATATTTATATTGTAATATATTGTATTTACAGAGAAAATTCTAAAAAATAATGAATATAATTTGATAGTCAATTGCGTGCATTTTCATGTCAGTACCTACCGAATCAATGGTAGCGACTAAGGCTAATACAAAGGGACTAAAGACGTATTAACAAGAATATTATAACTTGACACTGGCACTAGTAGCCCATAATTTTTGCTTATTGCCGTCCAGCCGTTTTGAAGATTCGTCGCAGCCCACGTACGTCCCACTGTTGGGATCAGGCCTCCATAATGGGAGGGAATTTGACCTACTATACCATGCTGATCAGACTTGTTGGAATAGGATTTGATTTCGAGTTTTCCTTCTCTTGCACAGATCTTATGTGCATATTACATCCCTTAGTCGTCTTGTACGACATCCACGGACAAGATAGGGAGTGGTGAATTGTATTCTTACTCCGTCACCACACGGAAGAAGATTTTGAAGATTACCGATTACAAAACAAACAGATGGACAAAAATTTTTTGAACCGGTTTTAGGTATAGTTGTTCAATGCACATTGAACATGCAACGCAGCAAATTCATAAGTAGAGCATGTCAACATACAAGTAGAGCATGTCAACATACACCAGCGCAGATTTGCAAGATTTGCACTGACATAATTAAAGACGCTGCGTTATACTTTACACTTACGACACACTAACACAAAATGGTATATGTGTGTATTAGCAATAAATAGTATATAAGGTGTAAATATTGTAAAATAAATCAGATTTGAATTTATTCATCTCTCAGTTACTACACTCAGTTCTGATCGGTCCTGTGAGTCTGCTTGACCGGCAGTGAGAATTACCAATCCTCCACCCAAACCTCCCTCTCACTGCGGCCAAGACACCCTTAGCCGTCAGTTCTGATCGGTCCTGTGAGTCTGCTTGACCGGCAGTGAGAATTACCAATCCTCCACCCAAACATCCATCTCACATCTACCTGTAACCTTAGGTAGCGCGGTGCAGGTATCCCATCAGATAGGCTAGGAACTTAAGGGCTTTAGATACATCAAACTATAACCTTAGGTTCTTCTGTCAAACACGGCGTTAGTCCATAAGCCCATACGACGCCGTACATTTGGTCCTTCGAGCAAAAAGTAAAGTTATTTTCCTCCCTCTAACCCCCCCGTAGGTTTGACATAACAGAAATACAAATCAGTTAAGAACGGGCTGGTGTACTCAACAAAGCATCAGTTTCGGAATTGACTGAAGGACTTTTACTTACGTACTCTGTCAGAAAGCCTCTCGTTGCGGTTCGGTCACTGGCCTCCCACAAGCGGGACTCACCAGCTGATTGAGAAGTCGCACCTTCAGGGACGTGTTATAGCGAGAGCGCAGGTACGATAAGTATTGACTTAAAACATTAGTAGTAGGGAAGTTAGGGTAGGGCTATAAGGGAAGAAGACAAAAGAAGCACTATGGACATACAAGAAATAAACACAGCAATCAGGAGCCAGGAGGAGGATTATAACGAGATCAGGAGGATAATTACAAACATTAAAAAGGACTCCGTGAGCCGAAGAACACAAAAATACATTGACGAAAAAAGACAAACACTAACTACTATTTTCCAACGGGTGCAAGAGAATCACTCGAAACTGGAGAAACAAGAGATGTTATCATCTCACAAATATATCACCACAAATTACTTTGGAAATATCCAGAAACAATACAACGAGGGCTTAGCCCACCTACAAAAATATGAAGAAAGACTTCAACTTGTTCAGGCGATATATGAACCTGAAGAACAAAACACAAACGAAGAAGAAGGGAGAGGGAATCCCAAGACGTTTATACAAATGTTCCGGATATCCCAGATGTCAAAAAGGCTAATTCAGGCGAAAGAATCAGTCACTGAAAACAAACCTATATGGCATTTACAAACTACAATAAACAATTTACAAAAACGATGGCAGGATATTGAAGAAACACACATTGAATTATTATTGGAGGAGGATACATCGGGACACCTTTACTTCAAAAATAAATATTTTGAAAACACCCAAACTGAGTTCGATACTACAATGGAGATGCTGGAAGAAAAAATCCATGACAGTTCCAGCGAAAAAATTACCTTAACACAGTCGTCAGGAAAACTACCCCGTATCTCTATTCCAACTTTTACTGGAAGTTATGACTCATGGTATACTTTTCATGATTTATTCAAAAATATTATTCATGAAGATAAAAATATTTCATTAGTAGAAAAGATGCAATATTTAAAGACAAATGTAAAAGCTGACGCAGCAAAAATTATACGTCATCTAACGATAAGTGAATCGCACTATGAAACCGCGTGGAAATTGCTTACGCAACGTTATGAAGACGGACGAATGATATCAATTAAATTCATCGATAAACTATTAGATTTACCCAAGCTAAATGTTGCGAATGCAGCGGGTTTAAGAGACATGCACGACACCATAAAAGAATGTTTGGAATCTTTAAAACATCAAGGGATTGACATTTCAACATGGGACCCTATTTTGGCTAGACTTTTGGCCAGGAAATGGGACCAACAAACTGACTCAAAATACGAGGATCAGTTACAACACCCAAACAAATTGGAATCGTTTGAAGAAATGTTATAGTTTTTAGAAAAAAGATTTAAAAATTTAAAGTCCTACGATCAGCAAATATTACGTATATTCACCTGAGTAATAACTCGGTGAATCATACAATAAATAAACAACGGGAACGCACGTACCAATAGCAGAATCATCAAAAAGTAAACATTGCTGGTACTGCAAAAGCATAGAACATAATATAAATAAAAACTCTAGTTTTAAAACCTTGAACGTGACGCAACGATATAAGGAAGTCTCAGACAAAGAAATGTGCAAACGCAGCTTAAATCATGATAAAGAAATACAATGCATGAGCGAGTTTTATACAAAATGTGAAATATGTCAACATAAAGGTCATAACGCACTATTACACCGAACATTCGATTCAATTAAAAGACAACCAGAGTCTTCTGAGTATACGAAAAAGTTCACTCCTAAGCCAACTGTTAGTGATAAAAAACAAAACACAACGTTATCGAACTTATCAGCTACCAATTTAGAGGCAAAAAATACGGTCTTATTAGCCACAGTGCTATTACAAACCACGTCGTATGATGGAACACCACAATTATTAAGAGTATTGTGTGACCAAGGTTCAGAAGCGTCATTTTGCACGGAAGAAGTAGCACATCTGCTGTCGTATCCAAGACAAAAGGTCCGAGCCGAAATAAAATGCATTGGAGACAACGAACCTAAGACATCGAAATATACAATTAACATAAACCTACAACCAAGGTACTCTAGTGAGTACAGACTACCTGTAACGCTTGTAGTACTACCGAAGCTTACAAACTCGTTACCAAGAAGTAACTTACAACAATTACAAGAGTTGGACAATGTTCTATTGGCAGACCCAACGTACAACAAAAAGGGACCTATAGACATAATTTTAGGTGCCCAAGAATACAGTAAAATACTAATACAAAGTTTTAAACGACTACAAGGCGGTATAATCGCTCAAGAAACA
This sequence comes from Lymantria dispar, assembly GCA_032191425.1. Taxonomy (NCBI): domain Eukaryota; kingdom Metazoa; phylum Arthropoda; class Insecta; order Lepidoptera; family Erebidae; genus Lymantria; species Lymantria dispar. The sequence continues at coordinate 18,281,147 of CM063452.1, read as the reverse complement.
GAATTGGGTTGGATTTTATCCGGGTTATATCCGCAAGACACAAACGGTGGCATCAAAGTATTAAGCATGATGACTCGCACCGACAACATACAACAATTAACAAAATTTTGGGAATTAGAAGAAATTCTACGACACTATGCACTCACCAAAGATGATAAGTTGTGTGAAAATTACTATACAATTACTACAATACGAAGTTTTGACGGCACTAATACGGTACGAATGCCGTTTAAGGACGCGAACATAAAATATGGCGAGTCAAGGAAAAAAGCCGTGGCTCGACTATTACAACTAGAACGTCAGTTCGAAAAAAATGAAAATTTACGCCAACAATACAAGGAATTTATGTACGAGTACCTAAATATGGGTCATATGAGAACAGTACCTAAACCAGAATATTACACAGGAGAGTATTATATTACCCCCCCCCCTATTATATACCCCACCAAGCGATAATAAAAGAAGACTCTCTTACAACAAAACTACGAGTGGTATTTGACGCTAGTAGTAAAACAAGTAGTAAAATAAGCCTTAATGAAAATTTACATAAAGGACCACGACTTCAACAAGACTTATCAAACATATTATTACGCTGGAGAACGCATAAGATTGCTTTCATGGCCGACATTATGAAAATGTACCGGTTCATAAAAATAGACCAAGAAGACTATAAATATCAAAGAATTTTATGGAGATTTTCTCCAAAAAAGGCCATTAGTGAATACGAACTAACAACGGTCACTTATGGCACAACAAGCGCGCCTTATCTGGCCGTGAGAACATTACAACAACTAGCATTAGACGAACAAGACAATTACCCTATCGCCAGTAGAGTAACGTTACAGGATTTCTATGTTGACGATATTTTGTCAGGAGAATCCCAGGAAAGCTCCGTCAAGGAGTTACAAGAACAATTAATAGCAATGTTAAACAAAGGTAGTTTCCAACTACGAAAATGGTCTTCAAATAGTTCGGAATTGTTGAACAATTTAACATGCGATAACGAAGAAAGTCGGATGCTGAAACTTTCCTTAGACGAAACAAGAAAGTCGTTGGGAATTATATGGTCTCCAGGCGAAGATAAATTCTGTTTTCAAATAACTATAACAGAAAACACAAAACCCACCAAACGGTTCATTATGTCAGAGGTGGCGAAAATATTTGATCCCTTGGGCTGGTTGGCCCCCATCATCATAACACTAAAATTACTAGTACAACAACTGTGGACGTCTGGGATGGAATGGGACCAACCAGTAAATGACATAATACGAAATAAATGGACAGAAATACAAAAACAGTTAAAAAGCATAGAAAGTATACAAGTACCACGATGGTGTCACACGATAGACAGGCCAAAGTTTGAGCTGTATGGATTCTGCGACGCCTCAGAGAAAGCATACGGGGCTGTCGTCTATAGCAGAGTAATGGTGAATAACAGTTACTACAAAACATTGCTTCAAGCTAAGTCAAAAGTTGCACCGGAAAAACAAAAAACAACATTACCGCGTCTTGAGCTATGCGCCGCAGTATTATTGGCTAATTTAATAGAAAAAATAAAAAATGCTCTAAACGGTGATAACAATACCGTGATTTCATGCTGGACGGATTCTATGATCACGTTGGGATGGATAAAAGGAGATCCTGGGCGATGGCATACGTTCGTGGCCAACAGAGTGTCAGAAATTAACAGCATAATACCTAACGCTCAATGGAATCATGTCATATCGTCTGAAAACCCAGCGGACGTTATATCAAGAGGATTGGAGCCAGAAAAATTAATAACCTTTTCCTTATGGTGGAACGGCCCACCATGGTTACAGACGAGTGATATACCTATTACAACAACAGCACCACAGCCAAATGAAGAAGCCAAGTACTGTTTATCAACAACAATTAATACTACGAATGAAAAGTATGACATCTGGAGTCGATTTTCTAACTATAATAAAATGATAAGAACATTAGCGTATTGCTACAGATTTATCAACAAGCGCAAAAAGCACGAACCATTATCCTGTACGGAATTAGAAGAAACAGAGAAACGAATTCTATGCATATTGCAACAAGAAGAATTTTACGATGAAAAAGAAATTATTCGAAAGAAAAAATCATTGCAGAAAAACAGTAAATTAGCCACACTAGATCCATTTATTGATAACGATGGATTATTACGAGTTGGAGGTCGAATAGAAAACACTGACTTGCCATATAATCAAAAACATCCTATACTATTACCACGCCGACATCATATAACGTCATTAATTATACAAAACGCACACATGAAAACATTACATGGAGGAAATAAACTAACTACAGCCGTCCTACGACAAAAATACTGGATTATAGGAGGAAAACAAGTTGTCAAAGGTATACTAAAAAAGTGCGTCAAATGCGCGAGATACAGGTCCGAAACGAATGTACAGAAAATGGGGATACTTCCAAAAGTAAGAGTCACGCAATCATATCCATTTAGTCACACTGGAGTGGATTATGCGGGACCAATACAAACAAGAACAATAAAAGGAAGAGGTCACAAGTCCTACAAGTCATATATTGCTGTATTTGTATGCTTAGCAACAAAAGCAATTCATCTAGAATTAGTGGGAGATTTGACAACTGAAACATTTATTGCGGCACTGCGGAGGTTCATGGCCAGACGAGGGCACGTGTCACATATGTATAGTGACAATGGCACGAACTTCGTAGGCGCAGCGAAATTTTTGGAACAAGAATTGTTGCAAATAACACAGTCACCTGGATTCCAAAATACGATGACCAGTATAGGTACTCGGTGGCATTTTAATCCGCCAGCAACCCCCCATTTTGGTGGGATTTGGGAGAGCAGCGTAAAATCAGTAAAGTACCATCTACGTCGAGTAATTGGAGAATCGACATTAACGTACGAAGAAATGATAACATTTTTACATCACGCAACCCACCCGAAAACCACCTCGTCTTCGTCATTGGGCCGACCACCGGAGCAGGTTTACTTGTCGTCAGTGGTCGGCCCGACGGAATACCCCCTACGCGGGGTACCCTCCCATCGACCGACGTCCCCCCCTCGGGGAGGACGTCGGTCTTTCCTCACGCGGTCGGCCTCTCGGCGGGTGACGGACTAATCCCCGGTCACGTCACCCGCGGCCTCGGCTAGGGCGGCATGAGGAGCAGATAGTTGCGCCTGCGCCGCCCCAGTCGCCGGCGGCGGATCTCCTCATCGAGGCTGCGCTCCACGCGCAGACGATACGCCGCCTCCTTCTGCGAGATCACTGTCTCGCAGAAGGCTGCGACCGCGTCCCAGTTCCTGACGCTGTCGACCATCGCCCTAGCGATGGCCGGCAGCGTCAGGTCGGCACCGATGATTGAGACGAGTTCACGGCGCTGCACTGCCCAAGCCGCGCAGGCCTCGAGCGTGTGGCGCGCCGTGTCCTCGTCACAATCGCAGTGGTGGCAGGACGGTGTATTCTCCCTCCTCACGACCCTGTGCAGGTATTTGGCGAAGCTCCCGTGCCCCGTCAACACCTGCACTAGTCGGAAGGAGAGCACCCCGTGCCGCCTCTCCAACCACTGCATCAGCACCGGCCGGAAGGCCTCCACACGTCTGCCTATTGGCCGGGATCAAATTGAAGCTTGCCTAAACTCGAGGCCGTTATGTGCACAAAGTGAAAACATCAATGATAATACAGTACTAACGCGTAGTCACCTTTTAATTGGTCGGGAGGCAGTTGGAATCCCAGATCCGTTATCAAACATAAATACTGATTTAATAAATAGATGGAAACAAATTCAAAGAATGAAGAAAGATTTCTGGAAAGCCTGGTCATCTGATTATTTACATCAACTTCAACAAAGATACAAGTGGAAAGAAACTCAAGAAAATATTAAAATTGGAACCATAGTACTAATAAAAGATGAAAACATAAGTCCAAGTAAGTGGCCCTTGGCAAAAGTGGAAACCGTTCACCCAGGAAGCGACGGGGTGATAAGAGTAGTGACACTCAAAAAATCGACAGGTTTATGTCAAAAACGATCAATACATACATTAATTCCTTTACCTGTATATCAGGAAGAATTAATTACTAACACGAATACGTTAAGTAAAAATACCGAAACGCCTGTGAATTGTAACATAGCAAATACCATAAATAAAAAGTTTGTTAAGACACTTAAGTCAGGTTGGAAGAGCGTGTTACTCTATACTACATTATTATTGTGTATCGGATAAGTAACAAGTACATCAATGTTTACTATGAAACATTTAAATCCAGGCCTATATGTAGAACAAATAGGTACTTCAACAATAAACAGAGGGAGTTTTAGAATAGAAACTAATTACGAAAGGAGTGATTTGGAACTAAATTTAAATAATACGATAAAAATAACTACTCAGTTTCAAAAGTTATACACTGACACGCAACAGTATACAAAAGACACCCATTGTGCAGAATTTTATTATCATTTGAACGAAGAGAAAGCACGATTTGAGAAGATAAAGGATTACCTTACTGGTATAAAGATTTCTAGAAGGAAACGTGGATTATTAGGACAAATATTAACATACGTGTTCGGAGTCAACGATGAAGTATACAGAAGTATTGACTCATTGAGTAGCAATCAACAAGAACTTATAAACGCCGCCAATCATCAAACAAACATAATGATATCTACAGTATCCGCTGTAAACCAAACCGAGGAGCGGATTAAGAAAAAGTTAGAGAATTTTGAAAAAAATTAAATGAAGCTATAGCATTCATGTATGATAATGACGTATGGTATAAGATGGTAGACGCTAACAATGTGAAAATACAAGTAATACAAACGTATCAATTAGCGAGCAATTACATAACAGAGATTATTCACTATTACAACGGGTTACTTGAGATATACCTAAATAACGCATCAATATACACGATTTTGAGTCCTAAATACGCTAATGATATAATACAAACAACCAATCAAAAGTTACCTGGAAACTTAAGGATAATTCAGGATCAATTAATACAGACTAACATGGAAATAAATGCAACACATATAAACTTATTTGCGTACTATCCTATTCATGACATAAGAAAATATACGCTAATACACATAACGGCGATTCCTCAAAAGTTGACCGGGAGTTCTTTTGAATGCTTTTCAATCCCAAGAGCATTCATAGGCTTCGACTATAACAATGAACGATACTTTGAGTTAAGTAAAGACGAGTTCAAAGATTGTTTACACAAAAAATCGGAGTTTGTTTGCTATCCCGTGGCTGTTAAGAACATGCAATTGAACAAGAATTGCATTGTTGACCAGCTATTCAGCAACAATAATAACACTAAATCACAATGCACATCAAGAAGATACAACATTCAATCTACAATTCTATGGAAACAACTTTACATGCAGAATACTTGGATGTGTATCACTACAAAAACACAATCAGCTTCGATAATATGTGATGGACAAAGACAAGAGATTAACCTAGAGGATATAGGAGTACTACACATTTCAGAAAGCTGTGTAGTAAAGACGTTGAACAACATTCTTGCAGCTAAACGAATAACAACAACAACTGTGCAAGCATCATATTTTAAAAGGAGTAATCTTACTCAAGACACACGAGTAGTCCAATCAGAGATACCAGACATACCGAAGGAGGAAGTATTAGATAGCTCCACCAGTATATTTGACCACTTAGCCGCTTCAGAAGCAAAGCTAAAAACAAGATTAGATAACACAATATGGAGGCGAATAGAGTCTCATTCCTATGTGGCTAGCACCGTGACATCTCTTTCTTTAATAGTATTAGCTTGTCTTTTAATTTATTTCAGACCACAGGCAGTCAAACAATGTCGAGATAGACTTACGAGAAGACAAGACAAGGAAACAACTACAACACAAGCCACAGACATAGACAAACAGCGGACAGCTCCACCACAACCACGGCCACGGTATGGGAAACCTCGTCTCCAGACTACAGTCCAAATACCACAAGCGACGGAAGGACACATTGGATCATATGAGGTTATCGAATTATACGACTTGCAGTCGTGTTCCTGAGAGACCCCAGAATGTTCAATGCACATTGAACATGCAACGCAGCAAATTCATAAGTAGAGCATGTCAACATACAAGTAGAGCATGTCAACATACACCAGCGCAGATTTGCAAGATTTGCACTGACATAATTAAAGACGCTGCGTTATACTTTACACTTACGACACACTAACACAAAATGGTATATGTGTGTATTAGCAATAAATAGTATATAAGGTGTAAATATTGTAAAATAAATCAGATTTGAATTTATTCATCTCTCAGTTACTACACTTTCACTGCGGCCAAGACACCCTTAGCCGTCAGTTCTGATCGGTCCTGTGAGTCTGCTTGACCGGCAGTGAGAATTACCAATCCTCCACCCAAACCTCCCTCTCACTGCGGCCAAGACACCCTTAGCCGTCAGTTCTGATCGGTCCTGTGAGTCTGCTTGACCGGCAGTGAGAATTACCAATCCTCCACCCAAACATCCATCTCACATCTACCTGTCACCTTAGGTAGCGCGGTGCAGGTATCCCATCAGATAGGCTAGGAACTTAAGGGATTTAGGTACATCAAACTATAACCTAAGGTTCTTCTGTCAAACACGGCGTTAGTCCATAAGCCCATACGACGCCGTACAATAGTTATCGTGCAAATAACCATGTGAGCATGAAAAATGTCCATTATTTTGACATTACAAACATACACTTCCATTTTATTTATTTGTATAGATAATAGTAATATTTATTTATTTCTACATGTAACGGTTCATATAACCCCGGTGACAAGTTTCCATTGAGCAACAAAGTTTGAAACAAACTGACGCAAACGATTAAACTTAGTCGTTACATCAATTTGTTTACATAAACAAGAGACAATTAGCCGTGGTCGTGTCATGTGGGGAGGACACCTGCTACATGCTCAACTATAATGTCGACAAATGACGATAGTTTCGTTTAATGTCGTACGCAAGATATATTTGTTGTTAGGTTACATGAAAGTTTTCTTTGTCCACGAATCTGTCTATATTGTTCTACAAATGTGTTTTTTGAAGTTATTGCTTTCCTATATAACGTCTCATTTATTAACGTCTCATCTCAGTTATTATTTTTCTTTCTAATGACGAAAGTAGCAGTCAGGTTTCTAAAATATTTGTTATTTTCTTAAAAAATAAGTTGACGCTCTCGCATGTAACCTTTAATGTATGTTGGTCAAAATGTAGAAGCATAATGTTGTTTAGTAAAAATAAATCCTAATCTTAACTAATATTATAAATTCGAAAGTAAGTTTGTTTGTTTGTTACGCTCTCACGCTTAATCCAATAATCTGATTTTAAAAATTCTTTTATCGCGGGCAAGCTATATTATTAGCATATAGCCTAGACTATTTTCATCCTAGAATTCCTAAGGAAACGGAAACAATGCCAGTGAAATCAAGGAAATTTATTTCATTTTAAATTCTTTCACTAAAAGAATGCATACATTATTAACAAGTAACAACTAGTTTTTATCTCGATATTTCCACGGAAACGGGTACTACGCGTGTGAAATAGTTGAATGTTGAACAATTTTAAAATTTCTTTCAGTGATGGAAAGCTACGTTATCAGCGAGTAGCATAGGTAAATTTTATTTCAGTATTCCCACGAGAACAAGAACTATACGAGTGAAACCGCTGATTTTGACCAATTTCAAAAATTCTGGCCATCACCCAGTCATTCTCATTGTGGGTAACGGAATATTCCCCTGTCCAATCACCTCTGGCTTCAGCCAGGGCGGCATCAAGCGCAGGTATATCGATATTCGTACGGGTACAGGAACTAAGCGCTCGAAATGGTAGGATATAAATCGGTTTTAAAAACTCTCTCACCAATAGGAAGCTGCTTTTTCAACGACAAACTTAGACAATATTTTATCCCGCTATTCCTACGGGAACAGGAATTACGCAGATAAAACCGGTATTTGAACAATTTTAAAAATTATTGTATCAATAGAAAACTTCATTTTCAGCGACTAAGTATAGCCTTTCATACTTGTCATCGTACTTCCACGGCAATTTGAACTATGAGGGTGGACGTAATATTATTAATATGAAACTTTTCTGTGTAGTGATGCAGTAATCTTGCCCATAGATGTCGTAAAAGACGACTGAGATAAAATAATATGCATATTACATCTGTGCAAGAGAAAAGAACTCGGGAGTAAAACCGTTTACCAACATGCCTGGCCAGTATAAGATAGTAGCTGTTGGGGAGAAGGCTCGAACCTTCTTTTTTTTTTTGGGGTGGTCTGCGGTCAGCGCACTCCTCGCACTACTCCGTCCGGGGCGACAGAGGAGGGTAAGCACGCACACCCGCAACCCACCCTAACACCACGTCGCTTTCGTCGTTGGGCCGATCACCGGAGCAGGGTTGCTTGTCATCAGTGGTCGGCCCGACAGAATACCCCCTACTTGGGGTACCCTCCCATCGACCGACGTCCCCCCTCGGGGAGAACGTCAGTCTTTCCTCACGCGGTCGGCCTCTCGGCGGATGACTGACTAACTCCCCAGTCACGTCACCCGCGGCCTCGGCTAGGGCGGCATGGCACGCAGCTAGTCGCGCCTGCGCCGCCCCAGTCGCCGGCGGCGGGTCGCTTCGTCGAGGCTGTGCTCCTCGCGCGCGTGACAAGCCGCGAAGGCTCGAACCTAGCAGTGGGACGCGCCTGAATTTTTTGAAGATGTTGCAAACATCTTCAAAAAATTTGTTAATTTGTTTGTTACTTAATCAGACTAGATTTGGATGAAAATTGGCATAGAGATACATAATTTAAACAGATTTTGTTTTAATAAAATACATTTTAACCAATGACATGTTCAACTTTGGGAAAATTAATATTGGTGCGAGCGAAACCGCGGGCAGAATCTAGTTATGTTAATATAACAACAACCTGTCATCTTATACAGAGATTAGACGTAAAAATATCTGGAAGTCAGGAGTTAATCTCTATTATGCTTAAACACATTGTATTCGAGCGTCTTGTATACTACCGGAGTTTTGCTTGTTTAGATACCTACTCGTATTTTGTGCAGATTTCCCAAGGGTAGGTACTTTGGTTGCTTCAGACTAATAAACTTCTTTTCTACATTACAGACTAAGCTTGCATCTGTCAGTGATAAACTTAATAAGTTTTTATATATCTTTTTACAACAATAAAAGCAAAAAATGTTAAAAGTTTCAAAGGATTACTCAAAATTTATCACTCAAGTTTCAACCTAACTTAAATGCTAAGATAAATTTTATACAATCCGTGAAAATAGTTTTATTTCAAATTTAATCTCACTCGATTTTTTTAATATTATTAGTTAATTAAGCAACTAACATAATAGAAAATTACCTCGTATATAGCAAGATCATCACAGTGTAACTATAAATATGCAACTACTACTATGACCCATTAATGTTTCATTCCTCAATTTATTAAAGTTCATTGCTGAACATAAGACTCCTCGTGAGTATTAACGCATCAATTGCCGAGAAATGCTTTGCTACTCACCTACTAGTAATCTTTTAGCCGATTTTCACAACTCTTATAGGAAAGCAAAACTTGACGTATTCTTAACCTATCACCACATCTGACCAAACAATATTAGAACAATACATTTTTATTAAACATTTTTTTTTTCAACTGGCCGTTAATTTGTATAAAAATGTCGCTCAAAATTTTGGCGAACTTCGTCTAATGCCGTCTGGTTAACAATTATATTCCCAAGGGGGGTTGACGTCAAGCAGGCAGCCGGTCATAGAACTATTGACAGTAACTTTTGCAGTATATACAATGGAAGAAGGACCGTTCAGAGTGGTATTCTCGTGGGGTGGCCTATCTCCAGCAGTGGACGTCTGTAGGCTGATGGATAGATGGATGGACAATAGGAGTACATACTGCTTCGACGTCATGTAATTGGAATAAAAGCAGAATAATGATGATTTTAGTTGTGAGATAACAAATATCTATAGTAATGATGACTTACTTAATTGGATGTAAAACAATTTAGTCTTTTCTTGCTTTCTAAATTAAAATCATAGAGAGGAAAGTATTTTATTTCTATCTATAGAGGTAATATCTCTATGTCTGAAATAAAGTTCTACAGTCTATAGCCCTCTCGTAACTAGGAATAATGATGTATTTAAAACATTGGTCGAGTATAAACAAATACAAACGCGATATAATAATAAATGTATTACTACAGTCAGCCGTTCTGATGTGATTAAGCGACAAAGTTAGCTTCAAATAACGCAGGCCGTTTGTACTAACAAAATGAGTCTTTTTAGCTACAAAATATACGTAAAGTTAGTTTTTTTTTATTGCAAACAGTGGCAGACGAGCAAACAGTACACTTGATGGTAAGTGTTGCTTGCGCTTATGCACCTTTGCAAGGCCGCTGCCTACCGCGAAGAAAGTGAAGGGAGTGTGAATGCGTGCAATGAGGTTCGGTGATACCAAAGGCATCACTAAAACACCCACACGCAAACACCCTCAGAAACTTAAGCTGATGGCTCTCTCGCTCACTGAATGGAGCGGAGTAATATATTGCTACTACTCGGATGGCGATTTTCTGCGAGAGTGTGGTATTACCCCGAATGGACCGGCCCGCGACTGAAGAGATAACTATCAACAGTGTAGTCCTACCGCTATACATTACATAAAACACGTATTACTAGCGTAGACAACAAACAAAAATATAGCGGATCTAGAAAATAATGAGTCTCATATTTACGTTATGCTTAGATTACACCCGGGAATATTGCGAAGCTACATCATGTAGATTAGATGTCATGGGATAAAACTGACAACTTTTTATTGCAGCAACAGCTAGCTTGAATATTTGAAGATTAAGTAGTATTCGTGATAGGACAACGCACAAACAATGCTCTCTAGCTCTCCCTCGGCTCTTATTTTTTATAATTAGTATCAGTATCATTATGGTATCAAATGTCCTTACTGCATTCTCAGGAATATAATTAGATTACCATGTTTCTTTTGCATTGATATTATCTGCTTATATGTTTTAACTATTTCTTACGACACTTGCTATTAGGAATTGAGACCTACTATACTACGCTAGTTAGACGTGTTGCTATAGGGTTTTAAGTTTGCCTTCTCTTGTATAGATGTTAGAGGCGTATGTTATTCCTTAGTTTTCTTTTACGACACCCACGTGCAATAGAGATGTTGGTGAATTGAATTCTTACTCCGTCACCACACATAAAATTGAAGTGATTAAATACCTGTATTTTTTTCAATTATCGTCATCATCATCTCAGCCTATATATCTCCCACTGTTGGGCTCAGGACTCATCCAAAATTGGAGGGGGTTATTAACCTACTATTCCACCTTGGTCAGACGTGTTGGAATAGGATTTTGTTTCGAGTTTTCATTCTCTTGCACAGAGGTTATATGCTTATTATATCCCATAGTCGTCTTTTACGACAACCACGGGCAAGGTAGGGAGTGGTGAATTCTATTCTTACTACGTCAGCCCACAGACTATTTTTTTTAATACATGTAAAATAATAGAATAAGTAAAATTGAAAATTTTAAATAATCCCGTCACAAACTAAAATAATAAAAAATAAATGTATTACGTTCTCTTCGACAGGAATTATTAATAAATTGTTTTTTAATGATTATATTGGCATGTGTGAAGCACTTAATCTAGTAATATAATTACGCTATTACATCATTTTGGAGAACAACTGATACTCTTACACTGCTGGACTGATATCAACCAAACATAGCTAAGAAACACCGTAAGGAATCCGGCTTTCAAATGAAGAAAATCGCATAAATATCGGTCCATCCGTTTGAGAGCTACGATGTCACAGATAGACACAGACACACACACACGGATGACTGATGTGAGTGGTGACTGATGATCACGGATAGGATGTGTAGTGATGGGTGGTGGTAGATTGGATGGTGACGGATGGTGATGGATGGGTTGAGTGGTGCTAGATGGTGATGGATGGGTTCAGTGGTAACAGATGGTGATAGATGGGATGAGTAATGATTAGTGTTGCCCAAATGCAAGACCAAGACGAGACTTGGACCGATCTTGGTCTTGGTCTTGCGCACCCGAGTCTTCGTCTTGGTCTTGCGCACCCGAGTCTTGGTATTGCAGCAAGAGTCTCGCAAAGTTTTGCAGTTAGAATAACGTAACAGTAATTTATCATGGCAATGAAAAATCCAACTAAATTAATCAAATATCCTATCCTATCTATCCATCTGCTAGCCTATAGTTCACTATTGAATACAATACTTACCACTGGAGAAAATTACTCTTCTATTCCCCTGGTGTTCCATTAGACAGCGTTACTACTCTTATGACAGGACTTTCGACCCTATTTTCTTAAGACATCACCACACCAGGCAGTTGATACAATAAATTTTATGTCATTTTATAATCAATGCGATATTTTACAATTAATGCGATTGTTTATATTCCCCTTCAAGTTAAGTGGTATGTAGCTATTGTATTTCCAGTTTAGTTACTGATACTCTGAAAAAACCTGTTGCTCTATTGCCTATATAAATACTTTGGCCGCTGGATCCATGTAGCTCTTAATATACTATTTATTCAAGAACATATAAAACTGATTTAAAATTTTATGGTTTTAATACTTGTAAAATGTATGATATTCGTCGTCATCGTCACAGCTCATAAAAGTGCCACTGCTGGGCTTAAGCTTCCTTCCAGTAAGAGGAAAATTGATCTACTATACCACGCTGGTCAGACATGTTGGTACAGGGTTTTCTTTCTAGTTTCACTTCTCTTGCACATATGTTATATACACAGGGTGTATCAGGTTATGGGACAACTGTTCATGTATCTTGTAGTTCAACAGTCATAGATCATAATTAGAATGTATATTACACAAAAACAATATAACGTAAAAGTTATAGTGATTACAAAAATGTGTGTCTAAGAGTTTATGCCTTAAATTTTATGCATTATGTAGGTATGTACAGACAGGATATATGTAAGCATGTAAAATTTCGACAGTATAAATAGGTATTAGATTTGCGCGAACCTTTCAATGGTTACGTAGGTACAAAGGCGACTCATCAACAGTCATCGGTCGATCAGCTGATTTATGTTAAAGCGAAGTTTGTCTTGCTTATACAAACGTAATCATTGATTTATTCAAATTCTAATGAACATTTAACAAAATACGAATATGTTGTAGATTAAGTATCATTCCTTTATACATTTTAATCAATTTACACGAAAAAACGATGACAAAATTGAGAACTTACATGTCTCTCAATTCATTAACGAATCGATATTTTTATTTAAATTTTTTTTCATGGGTTCCCAACACCATTGCCCGATCCGATTTGATACGACATCCACGGGTAAGAGAGTGGTGAATTATATTCGTACTCTGTCTTTTTTTTTGTGTGTGTGTAGCTGTTGGTCGCAGATGACCTTGACAGCTTAACGCGGTCAATGGGTGAGCGCTGATGGCTCTCAACCCGGTAAGTAAGTTAAGCAAACATCGCCCGAGGGCTCCCCCCTGTGGGGAACGGACCTCGGCTCGGGGCGTCGCTGAGAGCAAAGTGGGCGTGGCCAAGTTTAGGTTAATGACTTTTACGCGGCGCGGTTTTCGACCTCGACGGCGAGTCCGATACCGCGGAGTTTTATCTGTTATCGCTGCGCGAGCTGTGTAGGTCCTTTCTTGGGCGATAATAATAGCGTCATCTTCTTCTTCAAGAAGATGACGAGGACGTCGGACCGCGGATATTTTTGAGGGGACGTAGTTTACCGCCCCAACCACTAGTGGATTGGGGTGAGTCGTGGCAGAGGCAAAATAGCGCTGGGAGCAACGCTTCATGTACTGCCTGATGGTGATCGTACTCTGTCCCTACATGGACATTTATATAGATTAATTGTAGGCATATTTCTATGTCCAACAGTGAACGTCGTTGGGCTAATGAATAAACGGATATATAAATATGTATAATGGGCAAGAGCACTCTCGTGATTACGGTATTTTTGTCCTTAAGCCTTTCCGAAGAATAATTCTGAAAAGCCAACACCAACATTGGGAATCGATTGGCCAATAGATGGATATCTCAAGACTGATTTGACTTGCCGTGTAGTGACGGAGTAAGAATATAATTCATCACCCCTTATTTTACCCGTGACTGCGAACCCACGACTAAGGGCTATAATATATAACATCGGTGCAAGAGAAGGAAAACTTGACATGTATGACCTGTAACAACACGGCCGATCACCGTGGCGATTCCCCTCCGGCCACGGCCGATTCTCCTCCTGTTATGTAGAAGACACGAGCTCAACCGTATATAAGCTGAAATGGTGATTTGAATTAAATGCAAGACCGCGAGACTCTTGCAGGCCCAGTCTTGGTCTTACTCAAGTCTTGCAGGGCCAGTCTTGGTCTTGGTCTTGCAAAAATTAAGCGGTCTTGGTCTTGGTCTCGGGCTCGCATTTCTCGCAAGATCAAGACCAAGACCGCAAGACCAAGACTTTTTTGGGCAACACTAGTAATGATGCACGAAATGAGTAGTGATGGATGGGGGTCACTGTAGTTGGATGGATTGAGGGGTAACTGATTGGTTGAGTGCTAAGGGATGGCGATTAATGGAATGTGTGGTGAGCAATGGTGAGGGATAAGATGACTGGTGATAGATGATGATGGACGGGTTTGGTGGTGACTGATAATGATTTATAGGATGAGTGGTGACTTATGGAGATGTATGGATTTGTGGTGACGGATGGTGACAGATAGGATGAGTGATGACGGATTGCGATGGATGAGATAAGTGGTGACTGATGGTGATGGATAAGATATAGGATGATGGGGGGATTGAGTGGTGATAGATGGTGAGGGATAGAATAAGTAGTGACGGATGGTGATGGATGGGATGAGTTGTAACAGATGGGAATGGATGCGCTGATTGGAACGGACGTAGTTAAGTTAATAAAGGACAATGAAGTAAATACATTAACGGTTGGTGTTTTGCTATTTCTATAGGATATCGTCCGCAGCGTTCCATTCCTCCTTCAGACATAAACCGTATGCCACGCACATTAACAACAACTTAGTTATTTTTTATTTAACTAACTACTAAACATTTACTAGAAATAATTTATATGGCGAAACAACGTTTGCCGGGTCAGCTAGTTAAATATAAATTTATAAGTAATCAAATCATAATAAAAGTTTTACTTTATCGTAATTTCCTGTAAGAAATAGAAATTTTTAACATTTAAAGGTATACATTTGACGATTTATAGGATAAAACCATAGAGACTATTTATCTATGACATTCTACAGAGCATAAATGCACTTAATAAATCGCCTGGAAAACCATGCATGGGTAGTAGAATTGAACCTGTGTAATGTTCTGAAAGCAAATAATTTACTATAGACGTATATTAATCGAATTCTTACGTCGTACGGCAAAAGTTTTAAATGTATCATATGAATGGTATCTATAAATTGTGGTAGTTTAAAAGAGTGATTGATGTTTCCTAATATTACGAACAATATCCAGTAAAAGTTATTTTAATAGTTACTACAATCTATACTAATATATAGAGCTTTTTTTTTTTTTTTTTGCGGGTTGGTGCGCCTCCGCACCACTCCGTCCGGGGCGACAGGGGGGCTTAAGCACGCAACTCCCGCAACCCACCCGAAAACCACCTCGCCTTCGTCGTTGGGCTGACCACCGGAGCAGGTTTACTTGTCGTCAGTGGTCGGCCCGACGGAATACCCCCTACGCGGGGTACCCTCCCATCGACCGACGTCCCCCCCTCGGGGAGGATGTCGGTCTTTCCTCACGCGGTCGGCCTCTCGGCGGGTGACGGACTAATCCCCGGTCATGTCACCCGCGGCCTCGGCTAGGGCGGCATGAGGCGCAGGTAGTTGCGCCTGCGCCGCCCAGTCGCCGGCGGCGGATCTCCTCATCGAGGCTGCGCTCCACGCGCAGACGATCCGCTGCCTCCTTCTGCGAGATCACTGTCTCGCAGAAGGCTGCGACCGCGACCCAATTCCCGACGCTGTCGACCATCGCCCTGGCCGGCAGCGTCAGGTCGGCACCGATGATTGCGACGAGTTCACGGCGCTGCACTGCCCAAGTCGCGCAGGCCTCGAGCATGTGGCGCACCGTGTCCTCGTCGCAATCGCAGTGGTGGCAGGACGGTGTACTCTCCCTCCTTACGACCCTGTGCAGGTATTTGGCGAAGCTCCCATGCCCAGTCAACACCTGCACTAGTCGGAAGGAGAGCACTCCGTGCCGCCTTTCCAACCACTGCATCAGCACCGGCCGGAAGGCCTCCAAGGTTCGCACCCCGAACCGAGGCCTCTCCAGCCGGACTGCCCAACGGCCAATGACGTCTCGGCGGGCGTCGACGCGCCAGGCGGTGAGCTCCCTTAACTAGATCTCACCGCCCTCCGCTCGCACCTCCGTCACCCGCCGATACAATCCGGCGAGCATCTCCGCCTCCAGGTCCCACGGGGGAGTCCCGGCCAATAGGCATGCTGCCTCCGTCGCCAGCGTGCGATATCCGCGGATGGCCCTGACCGCCATAACCCTCTGTGGTCGCCACAGAAGGGCACTAAGTCAGACGGACAAGGACCTCACCCACACCGGTGCGCCGTACAGGGCCATCGACCGGATGACCCCCGTGTACAGCCGTCGGCACGTAGCGCACGGTCCACCCACGTTCGGCATGAGCCACGATAGGGCGGACGCCACACCGACGAGCCGTGGAGCGAGCCTGCGGAAATGCTCCTGGAACCACCATTGCCCGTCGAGCACCAGGCCCAAGTACCTCATATGGGCCCGGATGCTGATGTCAATCGAGTGGTCGGTGTTCGAGACGCTGATGGGAGGGCTCATACGGCGCCCATGGAACAAGAGGGCCTCCGTCTTATCCAGGGCGACCCTCAACCCCAGCGCCTCGATCCGCCTGACGACCTCTTCGGTGCCATAGGTCGCCAGGCTTACCGCCTCTTCTAGCGTCCCACCGCGGGCTGTGATGAGCGTGTCGTCAGCGTAACAAATCACGCCCAGCCCGGGCGGGAGGCTCCCCCGCAACGCCCAGTCGTAGCCGATGTTCCACAGGGTGGGTCCGAGGACCGACCCCTGTGGGACACCGCACGTCATGGGCGTTCGCACAACGTCCCCTGCTCGGTTGGTACAGAGGACGCTGCGCCCCACCAAATAGTCTGCCACTAGCCGCCTCAGGTAAGCTGGCACTCCGTGATACCGGAGCGTCTCCCTGATGCAGCTGAATGGCAGACTATTGAATGCGTTGGCGATGTCTAGGGACATCGCCAACAGCACTCCCCCACCGGTGACGGCCTCAGTCGCCACGGCCCTCAGGCGCAACAGAGCCGCGATCGTCAAACGACCCCTCCTAAACCCAAACTGGGCGTCCGACAGATCGGGCCCCGTGCCGACGAGGTGCCGCTCGATGCGGGCAACTACCACCCTCTCCAGTAGCTTGCCCATGTCATCGAGCAGCACGATAGGCCTGTAGGCCGAAGGCGACCCCGGAGACCGTCCCGTTTTCGGCAGGAGCACCAGCCTTCCCTCCTTCCAGCACCCAGGGAACCGTCCGGACGCTAAACACGCGTCGAACAGCTCCCTGAGGCGGGGACCCAGGTGGTCGAGGACCAGGCCCAACACGCGGTTAGGAATACCGTCGGGCCCGGGGGCGGTGGACTTTGCGCACATGCGCGCCACCGCCACTCCCATCTCGGGTGCCGTGATGGGCGGAATACTGTCGTCTTCGGCCTCCCGGTCAGTGTCTGGCGGAGCTATGACCGGGGGCGTGTGTTCCGCCCGCACTTATATATAAAGCTGAAGAATTTGTTGAACTACTGGTCTGATTTGAAAAATTCTTTCAGTGTTAGATAGCCTATTTATCGAGGAAAGCTATGGCACTGCATTATCTGATATATGGTCGCCACTCAAAAACAACTTCTTCCGGTCACTGTTACAAATCTATCGCTGTTCTATATTTAAGGTTTGAACATTCTATCTTCCTTACTAATATTATAAATGCAAAAGTAAGTAGGTTGGTTTGTTTGTTTGTTTGTTAATCTTTCACTCTTAAACTACCGAACCGATTTCAAAAATTCTTTCACCTATGGAAAGCTATAATATTAGGGAGTAACATAGGCTATATTTTATCGCGGTATTCCCACGAGAACTACATGGTTAAAGCGACTGAAACCGAAGCGAAGCGAGGGCGGGTTACTTGTTGTATTATAATTTAGAAAATTCACAAAACTCTTTGGCAGGAATAGGTCCTAAAATATTGGCAAATAATTTACAAATCCTTTTATAAACTTTGAGTTAGTTCTCTGCGGATGTTGAAAGTTTGAATTCATGAAAGAAAATAAATGTAGGACGCATTCTTATTTAAGAACAAACATTGTGGGCGCCATTATGAGTAAATACGACATGACAATTTTTATTTACGTTTAATAGTTAGACCTTTTTAAATTACAGCACAGAAATAAATCATCAGTTTATTTTTTTATAGTAAGTGGATTATTAATGAGTCCACTCAACAATATAAATTACATTAATTATACTAAATTTTTTAACATAGATTATTTTCAATTACATAGACGTTACAAGACATTCATTACTTACCTACTACCTTATATTTGAAACTACGAGCATGCTTAACCCTTGCCTAAAATACTATAACGATTGTCCGATATCTAAATTTCTCATTCAGCATCTAGTAATCAATTGCAATTAGTCCAAATTGTAACTCTCTTTTTCCCTTTTTAATACGCTTTTATTAGCTTCAGACGTATGTATGTTAGTATGTAACGGAATCTTTGAACATGATTTTGACCCCCTTCAAAACGTCGGATTAACTCGAATTTTGGCATACTTATAAGGACCGATGACAATTCAATATTTTAAACAGTTTGACCCGTTATCCTTACTAGGATAATCAGGATTAGCGAAAAATCAACTAAAAAATTAAAAATAAATAATAGTTCATAAAAACTAAAAAATACGCTTTTAAAGAAAATCCAAATAAAAAATAGAAAATAAATTTTTAAAAATTTGAATTAATATTATTAATAATAGTGTATATAAGAAAAAAATATTTTTTATTGTGAAAAAAGCGTGGGGTGCTTTTTAAGATATTATCAAAATGATAATCCTTCTACTCACATCTATCAATAAAATGTTTATAACTATTGACAATATACACCCTACGAGCGTGGGGACCAAGAACACATATCCGCGTAATATCTTAAAATCGCACAAAAGCAGCTGTACATCTTTGAATTGGGTTCGTGCGAGTTTTCGCAAAGATAGAACATGAGGCAACAGTTTAGATTAGAAAAGTTCCCGGGTACTGAGTAGACCGAGGATAAATTGCTTTACTAATACAACAGATTGCTGGACTTGTGGTTAGCCTCAAATTTGACAAAAACTATACTCGTACTACTTTAATTTAACTCGAGCGCTAAGTGGAATTGCTTAGACAACTTATTAGACCCTGGTATAATGATTTAGATTAAAGTCCAATTGAAACTTTATACTTGAGATATAGATATTAATTTTAGTTTTAGTTCACGTAAAATGCCCACATGCCCTAAAACATTGGTTAATATTATACATCTATTCAGTGTGGTGACGGAATAGGAATAGAATTCACCCCTTGCTCGTGGGTGTCGTAAAAGACGACTTATGGATATAATAAGCATATACCATATATGCAAGAGAAGGAAAGCTCGAAACAACACCCTATACCATCACGTCTGACGTGGTTTAGTAGGTCAATTTACCTCTTATAGTGGAGGAGGCCCGAGGTGAACAGTGGGACCTATATGGGCTGAGATGATGATAATTGTTAATAAAAATTATTCTTTATATTTTTTTGTCAGTTGCTCCTTTCGAAACTAACGTTTAAAAAAAACTGTTCACTGTTTGACTGAATGGAACTGGTTTGGAAACTAAAACATATTTTTACAGTCTCAATCTTTTATTCTTCAAGAGTTAACCAGCAGTGTGAATATGGTAATTACATTTCGCTTCCTATTAAGGACACGCTTATAACTGCTAAGCGGCCATAATATAAAACTTCTATAGTTTTCTTAAGCAATTGTGACCAAAAAATATTTAATTATCGATTTTATTAGAAAAATATCAAGCAGAAATTATCGACAATTATGGAATCCCTTTAGATAATTTTCCCTCTATCACCGAACTAGCTCTATGTTGCTATGTTAATGAATCATTATCATAATTTCAGCTCATATAGGTTTCATTGTTGGGGTCGAGCCTCCTCCAAGGGATATAATCCGTTAATCGTCTTTTACGACATACACGGGTAAGATAGGGAGTGGTGAATTGTATTATTATTCCATCCCTATAATGCGCATAGCACATGCAATGCAATTTATGTACATACTAGCAACCCGCCCTCGCTTCGCTTCGGTTTCAGTGGCCTTACCCGCGTGGTTCCCAATACCGTGGGAATACCGGGATAAAATATAGCCCAAGTTACTCCCTGATATTATAGCTTTCCATTGGTGAAAGAATTTTTGAAATCGGTCCAGCCGTTTTGAAGATTACCCCGAACAAACAGACAGATAGACAGACAAAAAAAATATAAAATAATTTTTAGGCATATGTATAGTGCAAATAACCGTGTGAACATGAAAAAGTCTATTATTTTGACATTACAAACAGACACTTCAATTTTATTTATTGGTATAGATGCGTATCAAATATCACCAGGAAGTGGGTTGAATTAGGCTAGCAAGATTTTATTAGGTCCCAGCTTGGAGTCAATGTTTGTGTTTTTAGGCAGGAGGTAATTAGAGGGACGGGATCCTTTCTGAGGCGAGTCCACGTGCACTGGATATGTAGATCCGATGAAGTTACAGTGCATGTGTAACAACTAAGATGTAGCAAAAGCGTGGTGGTTTTAACTGGCAGTGGCACTGATACATAGTCAACGTCTGTATACCCTATCTCTCAGTGGTCTTACACGAAGAGAGCATTTTGCCAGGTATAAAAATACACCTGGAAAAATGCCTGCAAGATTGTAGAATCTTGTACGCGAACATAGATATGTACAACACATATGTACGAATATTGTATGGAAAGTCATCATCAGTTGAGTTCTTCTTCTCCTTCATAGATTTTATTTGCATATTATAATGAATTAGTCGCCTTTTACGACACCTACGGACACAAATTAAGGTTGTAAATTCTATTCGAACTGTAACTACACAGAAAATACATTAAATAGTTAAGCTTCATCATCATTATCATCATCGCAGCCCACATACGCCCCACTGTTGGGCTCGGGCCTCCTCCACAATGGGAGAGCCTCCCATACCATACAAATACCCATTTGACCTACTATACCATACTGGTTAGACATATTAGTATAGGGTTTTATTTCGAGTTTTCCTTCTCTTGCACAGATGTTATGTGCATATTATATCCCTTATTTTTTTTATTTTGGGTGGGCTATGGTAAGCGCACGCGCGGTCCAGTCCGTCCGGGGCGATGAAAGGACGGCGCGCGGGCCCATAACCCACCCGTACCCACGTCACCTCGTTGTTGGGCCGACCACCGGAGCAGATGTGACTTGTCGTCAGTGGTCATATTATATCCCTTAGTCGTCTTTTACGACATCCACAAGTGAGAGAGGATAGTGGTGAACTATATTCTTACTCCGCCATCACATAGAAAATATCTGTCTATCAAAACTCAATTTTTAACAAATAATTCTTAGTGCATGATGTACATATATGTAATTGGACCACTATTCAGTTCCTGCTAACGCACTTAATGTGCTTTAAAAAAGTGGGTTAATAAGATTGATGGTTATAACTATTGAAGAGTAATGCTATGGATTTTATTAAATTCGAGTGAGTTCGAGAAAAGGCATTATAGATTGGATACAGTCACGTAGATATCACCCTATCGCAAGAGCAGTTGGTGTCGAACAGACACGTACTACGAAGTTGTTTCTTTCCATGCGATAACGAAAAACTTTTTGCATAAGTTCGAAGAACAAAATATGGTGTTTAATCTTTGTTCTTATCTTTCATTTCTCCTTTTTTTTTTTTTGCTGTTTCGTTTATTAATATAATACTGTTAAGAAACTGAAGAGTAAAATACTAACGAAGACGTGAATTTTTTTTTCCTTAATATATATATCTATACCAATAAATAAAATTGGAGTGTCTGTTTGTAATGTCAAAATAATAGGCTTTTTTCATGCTCACACGGTTATTTGCACTACACACATGACTAAAAATCATTTTATAATTTTTTGTCTGTCTGTCTGTTTGTTCCGGGTAATCTTCAAAACGGCTGGACCGATTTCAAAAATTCTTTCACCAATGGAAAGCTATAATATCAGCGCGTAAACTATGCTATATTTATCCTGGTATTCCCACTGGATAAAACGACTAAAACCGAAGCGAAGCGAGGGCGGGTTGCTAGTATGTTATAAACTTCTCCCAAAGAAAATGTATTAAAGTCACATAGCAATATTAAAATTTCATTCAAGCACGCGATACAATATTTCAAAGAAAAATTTCTTGCACGATGCATCGATAATGACAAAGAATCGACGTTGGATCCTCTGGGGCATACTTTGCATTCAACCACTTCCTTATGCGACCGCATATTATAATACAGTCCAAAAACTGTGGACTATATTCATGAATATTTATTGTGCACCAACGAAAGAATATGTTTATTCAGAAATCATATTCAAAGTCTTAATTCTGTTGAAGTAATGTAGCTATTCACAGATCTGTATCTATACCAATAAATAAAATTGGAGTGTCTGTTTGTAATGTCAAAATAATAGGCTTTTTTCATGCTCACACGGTTATTTGCACGACACCTATGCCTAAAATACAGATTAAAAAATGTTTGTGTCTGTCTATCTGTCTGTCTGTTTGTTTCGGGTAATCTTCAAAACGGCTAGACCGATTTCAAAAATTCTTTCACCAATGGAAGGCTATAATATGAGGCAGTAACCTAGGCTATATTTTATCGCGGTATTCCCACGGGAACGGGCACTACGCGGGTAAAACGACTAAAACCGAAGCGAAGCGAGGGCGGGTTGCTAGTTATATTTATGTATATAGATTTTTATTCATTCATTTATTCATTTCAGCATAGGAATTAAATTGACCTACTTTACCGCTCTGGTCAGACGTGTTTATATAGGGTTTTATAATGAGTTTCCCTTCTGTATATATATATAGATTACTAGCAACCCGCCCTCGCTTCGCTTCGGTTATAGGTTATAGTCGTTTTACCCGCGTAGTTCCCGTTCCCGTGGGAATACCAGGATAAAATATAGCCTAGTTTACGCCCTGATATTATAGCTTTTCATTGGTGAAAGAATTTTTGAAATCGGTCCAGCCGTTTTGAAGATTACCCGGAACAAACAGACAGACAGACAAAAAATTTTTAATTGCTATTTTAGGCATAGGTGTCGTGCAAATAACCGTGTGAGCATGAAAAAAGCCTATTATTTTGACATTACAAACAGACACTCCAATTTTATTTATTGGTATTGGTATAGATAATTCTATATATTAAACCTAATATATAGAATTATCTATACCAATACCAATCAGCATTGCGCAGACTGTATAGCGACGTAAACAGCGACCACTATGCAAACTCTTGCGAGTTTAATTCTACGCAGTACAATTCTTTTTGCGATGCCCAAATGATTTGTCGATACAAATAACATCCAGACAAAACCACAGTAAATTGTATATTTCAAAAAGCTTATCCTATACAATGATTTATTCCTTAGCGAGGTATTACATTTTATAGAACAAAAAAATAAGTTCATCTTTATTATTATTTGATAATTTATATTTAAAATTAGTTTACGTGGTCATGGAGTAAAAATGTAATAACTTCCCGCCAGTTTCGCAAAAAAATAGTAAAGTAAATAATATTACTGGAATCCAAAAAAGTTTTGAAGTAAAATCGTAAACCAACCCGTCTGGTTTTATTGACTCAGACAAGTATGAACATACGTTCTTTTAAAGATTCTTCTCCACAATATTTCACATTTGGTTTTTTTCCTTAGGAAATCTTAAAACAAGAAACTTTTACTAACAAAATAATTCATGGCGATCATATGTTCAACAACTATCAAAATAAACGCATATAATATTTTAAGTTACGGACTTAGCCATCTTCGACGTAAAGTGACATTTAAGTATTTTCATCAAATTTTGCCGAACGTTAAATTGTGTCCTCCCATAAACAGGAGCATCTCCTATTATTTCACAAATGTTATCAGAATATCAAACAGCGATTCGTGAAAGTATTACTCTTGAGTACCTACACACGACATTAGCAAAAATCATCTTTATCTTTATTAACCTAAGGAGTGTAGTTGGCTGCAAGCATTTGCACGTTCGATTCGTTTTGTAGCTGATGGTTTGCAGAGTGAGGAGTTGTGAGGAGCGAGTGTTTTTCACGGTCTCATTAAGTGACAATTCGTATTCGAGGCCAGACGAGAGTTACCAATGTTAGGGTAAGGTTGAAGGGTGGCTCTCTTGACGACACGTACCACTATGCCCTGTTTACGAAGTTCCTAAATGTTATTGATTTTATCTCAGCTTCATTAACAATATACATTTTATTTGTTTATGTATGTTCTGTTGTTATTATGATAAATTAATTTCTACTGATGAAACATATGATATGGGTTTTTGTATAATAAAAGTAACACGTTCTCGTTACTATTACATCTATATATATAAAAGAAAGTCGTATTAGTTACACTATTTATAACTCAAGAATAGCTGTACCGATTTGGCTGAAAATTGGTGGAGAGATAGCTTAGAGCTAGGAGACGGCCATAGGATACTTTTTATCCCGTCTTTTTTTTAATGGTGTTTACAAGATTTCGCCAATAACTCTTTTATTCCGTTCGATCGCGTTCCAGTGTGACGTGACATAAAATGTCAAATACAAGTCATTATGAAACGTAGTATAAAAAAACGCATTTGATATGTAATAACAAAACACAAATGACAGCTAAACGTAATTTTGTCTATAGTCAAGTATGGTTGAAAATTTTGATAATTATAATTTTGTCAGAAATCAATAATGAGTAATTTGTATTCTCTTTGAATCATCATTAACAATGACGCGACCAAGACGATCGAATCTTTCCCGACAAAGCTCTAATGGTTCTTCCATTAGAAACTATATTTTCGGAAAATTACAAAATATATTTACGAAAAATATTATTGCGGTACGAAGTTCGCCGGGTCAGCTAGTATATTTATAAGTTAAGTTTAGTGACATTTACGCGATCTACTATTATGAAAATACCACTTAAATAAAAATTCAGTTTACATTTTAGAGTGAAATTCAATATTTTGTTGTCCTCCTGACCAAATTTCAGCCATGCTGGTTTTTATCATTAGATACCAATCAACTAAACCGATATACAATGCACAAATATGTATACAGTCTATATATAAGGTCCTACATATAAGTGATCAAGCATTAATATCTTTAGGAGGTGTACGTTGCATTATTGAATACAACTCTGTTTTATAATGGAAAGGATCACGTACTTGTATTTCATTAGTCATAATCAGTAAAATTGAAAATTTTGACCCCCGAAACAAACTAAAATAATAATAAAAGGGTTTGTTTTCAAATTTTCTTTTTCTTGCATCGATATTATCTTAGTTTAGTTTTTTTTATTTAGTTCATGGCTTTTCTAACTTATTTTTCTTTTATTTATAACGTAAATAGCTGTAATCTAACACGGATGTGGTTATACACATTGATAAACTGATTTATTTATTTTTCGTCACAATAAGGCAAAATAATTTCCGAAATGGCGTATCCAATACTATAATTGATGGAATAGTATGGGAGATATTCCACAAGGACAAAATTCCTTTGAGAAATAATATTTATCAAATTAATTTTATAAAGTTTTCTCTCTCGGTATTATTTGCCATTTTTATATTATTTCTGTAAGTTCTTATGAATACCGCTGACTGTTGCAAAAAGTAATGAAATCTAGCAGACGGTGGAAGAACAATTTTAAGTTATCCCCACGTATAGCTCACAAGGGTCAAAGCGAAACTTTTTTCATTTCTTATTTTAGTGATTACTTTGATGAACGTGTGGCAAATGGAATACTAGATAGTGTTTACTAAGTCAGCATTATAAGGGCGCTAATACGGCAGTCACATGGTCCTCCAATAACTTCTTGACGATAGAAAAGCTGGTAGATGAAAAATGAAATCAAACTTAAATTAATTATTACTTATAATCTCTACGAGGGCAATAATTTGGTGAGTCAATTTTTGATTGCATGTTAATGTTATCTAATTTTGATAAAATCACATAAAGATGTGTGCGAATTAATTACCTATTAGCTAACAGACGATATGGATAGTATAGTGGTTAAAACACCGAGCTAGTGCCAGGTATCGGGTTCAATTCTCATGCAGGACAATAATTTGTGTGACTAGAAATTGTTATCGTGAGTCTAGATGTAATTTGAGTCGTTAATTATAGGTTTGTAAAGTTTCTCATAATACAAGGATTAATTCCTTATAGAATATAGGGTCTTTAAAAAAATTCGTAATGCCAAATGTCTAATGACTAGCTCCAGTGTATACACTTCGACCAGAATATTATTTTTATCCTATATGTTCGATATTATAAACTAATTTGACTACCGCCTTAATAATATAGGGGCTACTGGACATGTTGGTGTTTGTTTTGCTCAATCCCTCCGGAACGACAGAAAGGTGCCAAGAGACCTAAAATCTTCCGCATCCTCACCGTGTATTAAGCGGACGGCGTTTGACTTTGGAGGGGCGAGCATAACATGTGTTATTTAATAGTATATTTTCTTGTCCATAGAGGTCGTAAAATGTGAGTAAAGAATTATAATACCTACGCCGGTAACATATACGTATACAAGAGAACGTAAACTCGTATAAAACTAAAACTCAAGTACGACAAAAAGCGAGACTAATAATTTATAAAATAAGTTTTTGAGGACACAGAATCAAACAACGTTACTGACGAAATAAGATAATTGACACACAGATTCTACTGTAGCGGTATATATGAATAACAATATGACAATGTAACTAGTCTGGGTCGAGTCGCTAAGCAATAAACACCCGAACGTGCTCTGTCGTTTCTCTTTACATATATCACCAGAACTATAGACGCTATACCCTAACAACACTCAAGTCAACACTACCAAGATGCTTTCGCTGCAGTTTGGTAATAATGTCATACAATATAGAGATACACATATTCAAGTTTGAAAAGCCGCAGTAATGCGTTGTTAAAGAAAATCAATCTCTCTATGCTTTTGATTCTACTGAGAGCGACATAGGCCTGCCCTTTAGTAAACAATGACTTTCCTAAATCAATCATTGCTTTGTCTAGAGTATAACCTTGTAGTTTATAGACCCCCTTTTTTGGGAGGTGGGCTACGGTGAGCTTACCCGCCACCCGGCTTCATCCGGGACGATAGAGGGGCGGCGCGTGGCCCCATAACCCATCCATAGCACGTCGCCTTTGTCGTTGGGCCACCGGAGTAAGAGTTCTTTGTCTTCAGTGGTCCACTCGACCGAATACCCGGAGGGGGTACTCTCTCCTATCGACGTCCCCTTCCCGGGACGTCGATTGCCGTCGCGTGGTCAGCCCCTCTGAGGGTGACGGACTAATCCCCGGTCCCGTCATCCGTGTTTATAGACCCCTAATAAAGGATTATCTGAAGCATATCTGTTTCCATCTTCATCGCTTGGATTTACTTCTATCTTACGTCATCAATGTATCAGTCTCGTGTTTATATCACTTGTAGCATGTCACAAGTAAACGCTTTATATTTGAACTATGAAACCCTTTCAAATGATAACAAACACTTTATGCTTGTCTTAATTTATTTATTAATCTTAGTTTTATTGTCCGTCAGAGGGCACTACATTACATACGTGAAACGCTACAATTAGCGGAGTAAAATAAAACTAATCATTATTCTGGTTGGCATGTGTATTTTAACAAAACAAGTCATGAGACTGATAATGTTTGTATCTCTAATCGTAAAGTTAGAATTTTCCGAGAATATTTAAGTTAGAATTATTGCTTTGAATCTAATAGGTACTTTATTTAATAAGGATATCTCCGTCCAGTGTCCACTCTATACATACCGGATCTGAAACAAAAAATAACATTTCATAAAACAATTAAAAATACAGATGTAGTAAGAATAAAGTAACAATTAAATTATTCCTTTCTTTATAGGTCAAAAGATATTCCGCTGCTTAGCCTATTTTTATTTTTTTTTTGACATTCTCCCTCGGGGACGTCGGCCGTCGTCGCGCGGTCAGCCTCTCTGCGAGTGACGGACTAAATGCCCAATTCAGTCATCCGCGGCCTCGGCTAGGACGGTATCGGGCGCAGATACTTGCGCCTGCGCCGGCTGCTGCTTAGCCTACCATATATTATATTAAATTTCTTGCAATGATGTTATTTTCTTATGGAGAATTCCTTTAATAGTTATCTCATGCTACATTCGCAAAAATGAGTTACATATGGAATTAATCTTGGGTACTTTTTTGTTGGTTTTTTTACTAAAATATGTATTTAGTATAAATATCACACTATTAAACTGGTTCAATAATACTAAATATTACTCACCCGTTCTTCCTTAAATCGTCGTTACCCATGCGGAACTCAGCACCGCGACAGGTGTTCAAAGTGATCTGAAGAGAGCTGGTGCACTCATTGGCAACCAAGTGATTATAAGTAACAGTTGCTGCAAAGAACTCCCAAGCACGGTTGTGATTGCAAATGTTGGTAAGGCATCCAGGTTGACTAATACCACCGTTAGGATAGAAATCAGCATTGGCCACATTAGTACCAATTCCAAGTCCTCCAACAGTATATCCACCATCTAGCATCGGTAGGGTTTAGACGGTCTCTGTTGTAGTTCCATAGAGGACCAGCAGGATCCAAACCTGTTTTATTGAAGAAAAAATAGATTCAAAGATTTATAAATTAATTATATGAAGTTTTGTAAGTAGTAGATGAATGTAACAAAAAATATGGTGTAATAATCGCAGTAACGACTTTCCATGCCTTTTACCGTGGATTTATTTTGCAAAATAATTATTTATGCCGTCGGAAAATTGATATTAATGATTTATGTCTGTTAATTGTACATTTGTGAAGTACATCGCGATACCTATAAAGATTGTATCTCCATTGCGAACTGTCGTCGTTAATAAAAACATCTTACGATGCCAATATTGATTATTGAAAATAATCAGTTTCTGTGACGCAAATAAGATCGGTTAATGAGATACGTTTTAATATTACATTGCCTGATTACGTACGTAGTATTGATGATAAAATGTTGCATATCATTGTACGTAACAAACAGAGAAATAGTATTTCCACGTGGAAGTCAGAAAAATAAACAGCTTAGGAAGTATCAGAATAGTGAAATAATCCTGTCCTTTCCTGGTAAAGTTATAATAACAAACTCGATCACCACACTATAATAACAAACGCGAATCGTTTGCTAAGTACCTATATCGATTAAAACATTATTTCCCCTACGGACCACCTCTCCTTCCTCTTGGACTTGGCAGACTAAAACAATTATCGACTGTGGACATATGCTGATCGATTGATGGAAGGATTTATAAATATGATGAATAAGAGATTCTATTAATTCAGTTTTTCTTCATCTTTTCAGATTGTGTAAGCCACACTATACGCTACTTTGTATAGTAAGTTTACACGTGTTTGAGGATAGAGTTTAAATAAAATATCTGCACAATGACTGCATTAATTTAGAGCCACTCTGGATAGCCAGCTTAACATAGGTTTTCTTAGATTTTCTCTCCTTTAAGCCACTTTCATAATGAGAGCAAATTAGCCTAGTCGAAACGCTCGACATTCTAAACTATAGATACTACTATTCTATATAGTAGTATCTATATATATAATCTATATATACAATTTACCTTCTCAAATAATTAATATTTTATTATTTTCCATCTCACATAAGATTCTATTATGTTTACAAGCCTTAGTCATTGTTAAAAATACTAAAAAAGTTTCGACAAATCAATAGACTTACTAATTTTCAATGTTTTTTTCGACCCAAGGAACGTGTTTTTGCATTATCATAGGACATTTTAAAACAAGCGATTAGGAGACAAAAATTACACCTAAACTTGTAATTATGATTGGTGAATGTCTTAAAGAATTTTACTGGGCAACACTGGTGTAATAGATTGCTGTTTTGATCACTACATTAAAATAGACGAAAGACATACACAAAAAGGCAAGTATAAAAATACCTGTAACACGAGCAACTCTTCCATCGAGCTCCCTGCCAGCATTACCCACCAAATGGGCTCCAAGACTGAATCCAACAATATGTATAGTTTCTAAACGTGCTCCAGTTACTGAGACAAGGAAAGACAAAAACTGTCCGAGTCCACGACCTACTGCAGGTACTCCATTTGCGGCAGTAATGTAGTTAGATAGAGCGAGTCTTCTCCAGTCTAAGACAATGACGTTTGTGTCGAGTTTATTCAGGTATGCTGTAAAAATAAAAAATACTTTGTATATTTGACGTCTATTCTAGTCCTTGAGGGATTTGTAACAATAAATGGGGATTTAGGATCATATTTGTTTTTATTTTCTTAACATACGAGTGGGATTTATTTTGTAGATTCGTTTTAGTACTAGATATATTATAATGTTTAATATATGAGCAGTAATATTATTAGATATATCATTAAGGATAAAATAGATATTAAAAAAATGTAAAATATTTTATTTAGCGATTCCGGACATTTATTAGCTGTGTGATATAAAACTACTGCTTTGCATTTGTTTTTACTTTGTTAATGTTTCGAACACTTTTCAAAGATTTATATATAAAATCACGAGTAACTATCACGTATATATATATCTAAATATATGGAAAAACAGATTTTTTCCTCTATATAATAAGGAATAAAAAAGTACCTACGGGTACATTCTACTGACCGTTACTTTTGCTAACTTCAAAAGTGCTATTGAGAATATTTTTGTTTAAAATTATCAATAAAGCCATAAGGATTTATTCCCAGGGACATATGATATATTTGGGATTCAGTGCTACAATACATCCATATTAATCATATTCATTACAGAATTTAGGTGTGTTTGATAGTTAAGATTATAGGTCGATTATCGCTCGGCCTTATTTACATCTCCTATTTCATACCTACTGCTTAAATTACTTCACAAAAATTGTTTAAAATTTAATTATTCGTAAATATTTAATATTAATAATAAATCAATTATACATAATGACATTTTTGGGGTTCCAATAAGAATTATAAATAAAAACAGAAAATTGACTAACCATCTCTGATAGTGGGGTTTATGTCAGTATTTTGATTACTGAGCCAGCCGTGAGCAATAACAACGGTTGGTGCCTGAGGGTTAAAGTTGGAATTTCTTATAGAAGCAGCATCATTGATGAAAAGGCTCTGTGCTGTATTGGGATTGCGTCTGTAAAGAAAAGAAGATTAATAATAAATAATATTGTTGTTGAAATAGGACGTAGGACGACCCGTCCTACGTTGCGCCGTCCGATTCGTGGTCGCCACTCAAGAATATTTCTTCCCCAACGGTTGTCGGTTCGACGAGCGATGTGGCCAGCCCATTGCCATTTCAACGTGCTAATTCTGCAGGCTATGTCAGTTACACCCGTCCTTCTACGGATTTCCGTGTTCCGGATTTTATCGCGTAAAGAAATACCGAGCATAGCCCTCTCCATAGCACGCTGAGCGATTTTGAGCTTTTTTATGAGGCCGACATTTAGAGACCAGACCAGACCAGAGAGATCTTGGAACATAAGTATTGGTAATAGTAAAAAGATTTAGATTATCGAGATCATCATCATCATTACACCTCATATACATCTCACTATTGGGGTCGACCCTCCTCTACAATAGGAGGGCAATTGATCTACTATACAACTCAGGTCAGACCGGTTGATACAGGGATTGATTTCGAGTTTTTCTTCCCTTACATAGATGTTATATGCATACTATATCCCTTAGTAGTCTTTTATGATACCCACAGGCAAGAAGTGTGTTGATGAATTATATTCTTACTCCGTCACTACATGGAAAGATATATACTCAATAATTCTTTCTTATGAGAGTCGTAAAAACCATTTGAGAGACAAGCAAGAGAATGAAGGAGTATTTTCCTCAAACAGTTGTAATATCAATTACGCTCGCCGAACAGACTGTTAAGCGTGCCGACTGTAACATTTAAATGTTTTTTTTTTTTTTTTTTTTGTGGGTGGGCCGCCGTCGGCGCGCCTCCGCACCACTCCGTCCGGGGCGACAGAGGGGCTTAAGCACGCAACTCCCGCGACCCACCCGAAAACCACGTCGCCTTCGTCGTTGGGCCGACCACTGGAGCAGCGTTAACTTGTCGTCAGTGGTCGGCCCGACGGAATACCCCCTATTGGGGTACCTTCCCATCGACCGACGTCCCCCCCTCGGGGAGGACGTCGGTCTTTCCTCACGCGGTCGGCCTCTCGGCGGGTGACGGACTAATCCCCGGTCACGTCACCCGCGGCATTTAAATCTGTCTAATAGTACCTAGTCTTCGACAACTGATGAATCGTTAGAATGATAATTTACAGCAGTTCATAAATTTATAGTATTTTTTTGCATTAAAATATTTAACCTACTGCAAATTATTGCCATAATGTTAATGGTCTTAAAGTTTTGATATACTTTGATTTATTTTGATAGACATAGGACACATGGTCATAATCAGTTAATTGTACAAAACTAAGCTTTCCGTGTGATGACGGAGTAAGAATACTATTCACCACCCCCTATCTTGCCCGTGGATGTCGTAAAAGACGAGTAAGGGATATAATATGCACATAATATCTGTGCACGAGAAGGAAAACTCGAAATGAAACTCTGTACCAACATGTCTGACCAGCATGGTATAGTAAGTCAAATTCCCTCCCATTATGGAGGATACTCGAGCTCAACAGTGGGGAGTATGTGGACTGCGATGATGATAATGATGATGAAGCTGAACTATTTAATGAATTTTCTTTTGTGGTTAACAGTACGAATAGATACACAACAGGGGTTAAAACCCTAATTTGTGTCCGTAGGTATCGTAAAAGGCGACTAAGTGATTACAATATGCAAATCAAAACTATGCAAGAGAAGAGAAACTCAAAATAAATACTAATAAGACTGATCAGCGTATCTCTTCCACAATGGAAGTGAATCGACTACTACAGTCGATTCACTTCCATTGTGGAAGAGATACGAGCCCAGAAGTGGGACGTATATGAGCTGTGATGATCATTCAATGTAACTTATAGGTGCAGTAATAAATACCTGGTGAAGAGTAGATATTGATTATTAGCAGGATTTCTAGTAACTTCATCGAGGAGAACTGTATCTATTTCATCCTCAAGATCTACAGTGTGAAGATTTCCTTCGCCATCAGGGAATTGGATAAAACGCGGGTATTGAAAGTCTGCCTGCTCCGAGACTTCTTTATTCACAGGTACCGCTGATGCGGTATATACTGAAAATATATTATGGGTAAGTGCATACATGTGTGACACAAATTTATATCATAAAAAAAACCTTATTCTCAAATAAAAATCTTTAAAAAATGTAAATTGGTATGCTGTTATTTTTATTTTTCTATGTTTATAGGTATGTTATTTTAAGCAAACATATAATAAATCATGACTAAATCATGAGTTCCATATACCAGGGGATAAGGCTTTTATTGATGTCGACAGGGCACAAGTTTATTACCCAATGTCAAAATGTCTGCCAAGTATGGCGATTATCGTGCGGTGTCCCACAGGGGTTGATCCTCGGACCCACCCTGTGGAACATCGGTTACGACTGGGCGTAGAGAGGGAGCCTCCCGCCAGGGCTGGGCGTGATTTGTTACGCCAACGACACGCTCGTCACAGCCCGCG
Organism: Lymantria dispar; assembly: GCA_032191425.1. Taxonomy (NCBI): domain Eukaryota; kingdom Metazoa; phylum Arthropoda; class Insecta; order Lepidoptera; family Erebidae; genus Lymantria; species Lymantria dispar. The sequence goes on along the minus strand of CM063452.1, from coordinate 18,247,020 downwards.
GTGGGACGCTAGAGGAGGCGGCAAGCCTGGTGACTCTCGGCACCGAGGAGATCGTCAGGTGGATCGAGGCGCTGGAGTTGAGGGTGGCCCTGGACAAGACGGAGGCCCTCTTGTTCCATGGAACCCGCATGAGCCCCCCCATCGGCGCCTCGATCACCGTCAAATCGGTTGAGATCAGCATCCGGGCCCATATGAAATATTTGGGTCTGGTGCTCGAGGGGCATTGGTGGTTCCGGGAGCATTTCCGCTGACTTGCTCCCCGGCTCTTCGGCGCGGCGTCCGCCCTGTCTTGGCTTATGCCGAACGTGGGCGGACCGAGCGCTACGTGTCGACGGCTGTACGCGGGGATCGTCTGGTCGATGGCCCTGTACGGCGTACCGGTGTGGGCGGGGTCCCTGACCTTCCGTCTCAGGGCTCTTCTGTGGAGACCACAGAGGGACATGGTGATCAGGGCCATATGCGGATACCGCACGGTGTCGACGGAGGCAGTGTGCCTGTTGGCTGGGACTCCTCCGTGGGACCTGGAGGCGGTAATGCTCGCCGGTTTGTATCGCCGGGTGTCGGGGGTGCGAGCGGTGGGCGGTGTGGTCTCATTGCCCGTTGGGTAGTCCGGCTGAGGAGGCCTCGATACGGTGTCAGGACCGTCGAGGCCTTCCTGCCGGTGCTGCTGGAGTGGTTGGAGCGAATGCACGGGGTGCTTTCCTTCCGACTTATGCAGCTGCTTATGGGGCACGGTAGCTTCGCCAAGTACCTGTACAAGATTGTCAGGAGGGAGAGCACACTGTCCTGCCACCAGTGCGATTGCGTCGAGAACACGGCGCAGCATACGCTCGAGGTTTGTGCCGCCTGGGCAGAGCAGCCTCGTGAACTCGTCGCGATCATCGGTGCCGACCTGATGTTGCCGACCATCGCCAGGAAGATGCTTGACAGTGTCAGGAACTGGGACGCGGTCGCCGCCTTCTGTGAGGCTGTAATCTCACGAAAGGAGGTGGCGGATCGTGCGCGAGCGGTACTCCTCTTCGGCGACACGCTCCGCCGCAGGCGACTGGGACGGCGCAGGCGCAATTACCTGCACATCATGCCGCCCTAGCCGAGGCTGCGATTGACTAGATCGGGGAATTAGTCCGTCACCCGCCGAGAGGATGACCGCGTGAGGGAAGACCGACGTCCTCCCCGAATGGGGAACGTTGGTCAAGGAGAGGGTACTCCTCCGGGGGTATTCCGTCGGGCCGACCACTGACGTCAAGTCACCTGCTCCGGTGGTCGGCCCAACGACGAAGGCGACGGGTCTTACGGGTGGGTTACGGGTGTGTATGCTTACGTCCCTCTGTCGCCCCGGACGGAGCGGACGAGGAGTGCGCCGACCGTGACTCACGACAAAAAAAATCATGGCGATTATGTATCTCTCTTTGGGAGAGACCTACATATAACAGTGGACGTCGAAATACTGACTCTATAAATGAGCACTCGATGAAAATCTAAGAAATAATTAGTATTTTAAGGTTGTAGATTTGTAGAAAGACTAGAAAGCAATAGAAAATGGAAAATATATAGAATAAATTATTTTCGGATCAAATTAATGAAGAGAAGTGTACTTTTTGTTGATAGAATGTAACGAGTATCACCGAAGAAACAGAATTATGTCAGAATTGTAGTATGAAGAAATTAATAATACCATCAAAAACAAAACTTGTAAAAAAAAGCCAAGCCTCGCACGCAACTGAGTTCTTCTACCATAAAACGTTGTGAGATCTATGTTATACCAAGTCGGTTAACTGATTCGGTCCCTGCTTAAGGGACCTTGCTTCTTAAGTTATTACGTAAATAGCTAACCTAACAACTTCTTATAGTGACTATATCAATATTAAAGATCTTTTATGTCTTAAATAAACAGAATGAATTGGCAATCGCATGAAAACACAATGTACCTCACAAGTAATACATATTATATTATATTTTTTTTACAAGTTTTGTTTTTGATGGTATCTCATTTCTTTTTGTAGATAGACCTACTTATTTTTCTTTCCGGTACCTTCTACATCTTGATTACCAACAACGGATTATCTTAGAGCCCACTCTCTGAAAAATGAGACATCTCTCCTTTCCGTTTGAGTCACTTCTACCTAAACCAAGCGGAGTGATGTGGAAATAAAGAAATTTGATTGGTTTTTTGAAACACACCTTCTTTAGTCTCCTTTCCGCTTTGATGGCAATTGAGCCTAATGATGACGTTCTTTCTTTCAGGTACATTTCAGGCAATTTAATTTACATAATACTTTTGAAGATTTTGGTACAATTTTATAAAACATGTCCCACTCTTGCTTTTTCATTAAGTTGATTGACCATTTTACAAGTTATCCTTGAACATAATTATATCTAGGTATCTGTCTACACCTATTATGCCAATCATCAATCAGCCTATCGCCGTCTACTGCAGAACATAGAACCCCCTCATGCTTCACCATAAAGTGCGGTACTGTGGCACCTGCATCCAACGACGCTCAAAGGTAGGTAACAGAGTTGCCATGACTGTTTCTTCGCCATATGAGGAATAATGACGTAATCACCACGTTTGGTAGGCGGGTTGATTTCGCAGTGAGATAATGATATCTCACTCAATTCAACAGGAGAGTGGGCAGCAACTCTTGCCGGGGAAATGTATGAACATTTCCCCGGCAAGAGTTGCTGCCCACTCTCCTGTTGAATTTTTTTTTTTAAACGACAACGCCTTGCACTATGGGAATAATAATCCTTATATTGTGGGGGACTTTACAAACATATAATTCAACATTGCATCATCCTTGCAGCTTTCATATGTCCCACTATTGGGCTCGGGCCTCATCCACAATGGGAGGGAATTTGACCCACTATACCATGCTGGTAAGACATATTGATATAGGATTTCATTTCGAGTTTTCCTTCTCTTGCACAGATGGTTTGTGCATATTATATCACATGGTCGTCTTATACGATATTCACGGGCAAGATAGAGAGTGGTGAATTGTATTCTTACTTCGTCACCATACGGAAAGAACATATAATTAACCGACACAAATTACATTCAGACTCAGAACAACAATTTGTGGATCGTACAAGGTGTTGTCTTGCATGGGATTCGAACCCGTGACCCTAGCACGGTACGTTGGTATCTTAACCACTACGCCATCTGTGCACTCTTTATCCGGGTGTTACGATTCCCATAGGAATTCCTATTCTTATTTTCTACAAAGTTACATTTCATTAACTGCAAATGTAACTTTGTAATCCTATATATTTATATGAGTTTACAAAATTATTTATGCAGTTAGTGTATCTCGTAAACTGGATGAAAATTACAATTTTTCATAATTTTTCCTTCCTTTATACACTAAACACTAATTATATTTTAAATTTGAAGCTTCTATGTCTGCTTGAAGTGCCTCTTTAATATTGATGATCGGTCAGTCAGTCAGTGAGTGACAAAATTACGAAATTTTGACTAGTTATAATTCTTAAACTATTAGTTCAAATTCAATGAAATTTGAAATACACAATGTTTATACAATGCTTGCTAGGTTACTAAAAATTCAGGCTTCTAGTTTTATTAACAACGAAAGTTATACGGGGTCGAAAACGGCCTGAATGGCTTCGAGAAAAGTATGTTACGGCAGTGTTGCGGGTTGCCCGACTTTTTTTTTGCTCGACTTGGCGGGGGCACTGCCGTGCCCCCAGATCTATACCCTAACTATGCATATAAAAATTATGTATATATTTATATTGTAAGTCTTACCAGTGGCTATAAGGAAGCAGAGGACGATCTTCTTCATTGTCAGATTTAAATTTAGTCATACAAAACAACGCTAGAACAGGTATTTATTCCTTAATTATCTAATTATCACGACGATAAAATTGCTCATATAATACGTGATTGTACTTAGAGCATTGATTAATTACTTAACGATGTTACAATCTGTCATATTAACTGATAAGTTATATAGATTTTAGTAAATAATTGCCACCTGTGATTCATTCAAAAAAATAATTAAATATTTATTTTATTTTAGTATTGAAATTATTGTGCGATTGATGCATATTATAATATGCAACATCAGGTAGACCGAGCTTCGCTCGGAGTATTTTTGTAGCATTTATTTAGATATACCTATATTAATAAAAAATAAAAAAACAAATAATGAAAATTATATAAAAAATTACAAAAAGAGAATAATAATAACACCGAGATTTGATCCGACGCCGTTTGTCGCCGATGTCAAAAATAAAATGAAACCTGACTACTTCGCCACTGAGCTATCGTAACTCATGACATTGATGGCAAAATGTGAATTCATATTCTTTTAAAATTTAATGTCATTATATTGTCTGCCAAAAACACTGACAAAACAACATTTTCTATACATAAAACCTAGCTAGATCGATTTTTTGGGCCCGAATCCTCTAGTATGCCAAGTTTCAACAAAATCGTTGAAGCCGTTTCCGAGATCCTGAAAATATATATATTTACAAGAATTGCTCGTTTAAAGATATAAGATAACGGCAAAACACTCACGTACTGAGATCGATTACGTCGACCCCGGTTTTGAGCCTATCCGACGTTCATCATCAAGGCATGCCAACGCCTCACAGACGCCGCTGCGCACTTGCCTGAAACCCGGATCGACGAAATCGATGTCAGAACGTGTTTTGTCGTTATGAATATTATAAAATTAATTTTATTTATTGAGGGTCTTCATTATCAACATCTTAACTCATATAACCCAATGCTGGAATCGAGTCTCCATCATAATAGGAGATAAATTAACCTACAGCACCACGCTGATCGGACAGATTGGTATTAGTTTCTTTTTTTGAGAGTTTCGTCTACTACATAAAGATAATCTGCATATATTTCTTAGTTATCTTTTACAACGAAGAGAGGCGGTGGTGCATTATATTCTTACTCTGTCACCACATGGGATTAATTCCAGTAATCTATACTAATATTATAAAGAGGTAAAATTTGTAAGTTTGTATGTAACGAATAAACTCAAAAAGTACTGGACCGATTTTAAAAATTCTTTCACCATTGGAAAGCTATAATATCAGGGAGTAACATAGGCTATATTTTATCCCGGTATTCCCACGGGAACGGGAACTACGCGCGTAAGGCGACTGAATCCGAAGCGAAGCGAGGGCGGATTGCTAGTATTGAATATTCTAACATTATTATTTAAACGTTATGGTTTTCAACTGTACGTTTCCAGCGATCATTTCTCCCATGTAAGGGCAAGCTCTGGAATGAACTACTTGCTGCTGTGTTTCCCGAGCGCTATGACATGTCCTTCTTTAAAAGAGGTTTAAGAAGAGTATTTTCTTCACGGTAGGCAACGGCTTGGCTGTACCCCTGAAGGTCCATGTGCGGCAGAATCACTTACCATCAGGTGTGCTGCTTGCTCGTTTGCCACCGTTGGCAATAATATATATATATATATATATATATATATATATACATACATATATATATATATATAACACATTGAAAACATTTCGCTCCTTGAATGCAAGAGGGTCACAAACCAAAAATCCACTTTTTTACAGTACAGCAGAAATAAGAATTCTTAAACAGTTTTTGGCAAAAAACATGTAGTTTTTTTAAATAATTGTATACTATTATATATCAATCGAAAGGTGGTTTGTTGCTGCATCTTTTCTAATTGTAAGTATATTGAAAACTATTAAATTCACTCTTAAAAGTGCAGATAAATCCCTTTTGCTTTCATAAATCAGATTATTATTCTAAAAAAATATTCCAAAAATAAAATGAATATTTATAAAAGTTAATTGTTTTATTAATATTTCTTTATAAAAAATGAATCAAACAGTTATAATATTATACTTAAAATGTTTAACTATCTCATATGGGCAGAGACATAGTAAAATGTTTATTTTTTTTTTAAGAAAATGCAGTACTGCTATAGTGGCTAAGTAGAACGGACTAAGAACCTAGCGCAAAATAAGTTATTTCTTTCAAATTAGTTTTGCACAATCGCTATTAATGGAAAAAGAACAGAAAAATAGGGAATAACAAAGAATCTTTGCCAACAATCATTCATTTGTTCCAAAATATAAAAATTATATAAATTATTATAAAATTAAGATCTGCACAATATAGTAAGCATTTCTTTGTAGTCTTTAATCACATTTATTTGTGTTTATTATTTTTACAGAATCATTGCAATTCTTGTAAATGTATTTTAAAATATAAATCTTCAAAATGGAATATCTTCTAATTGAAGATTAGCTAAGAAATATTACCGAAATAAGATAGGAACTCATTAACTTTAGCTTTAGGAACTTTATAATTACAGTAATTTGCTAGAGAAATAGCAAAAACATCAGTAATTTCTTCAATATTGGCATAATTAACGCAACTTAAAAATCAACCGATCCCATAAAGGTATAGAAAATTTTCAAGTAAACTAAAAATAAGCATAGAATAACAGACAGAGATTCATCAAAAATCAAAACAAATATTCTAAAACTGACATGCACATTTTTGTATAACTAACATATTGTACTAGTATAACTAACATAGCAAAATCTGTTCAGTCTTTAATTAAATTAGATAAAATCTATTCATAATTTTTAAACAAGTAATTTTTTTACATATAATTAAATCAAGGTATATAGATATCAAAATTACAATAATTGTATTCTTTGTAAGAAATCAAAAGTAACATTAAAAGTCTAATCAGAATTATTTATCTATTAGGTCTTATGAATTATTATATAAAAACTTAAACTACCGTAATAAATTATATACTTCAATATAAATTTACTTAATATAAACGTAAAATAAAAATTAAAGTTTTTTGTAATAACTTTGGTAATATTTAAGGTAGGACATTCTTTCTATAAGTTTAAGTATATCCTGTTTTTTTGTTTCAGCTATTTTAAGTTTATGGTTATAAAATTGAAATTTTTTTAAATCCAAAAAATTTACATGCGTAACCTCATGGACTGCAAAAGGTGTTTCCTTTCTTTTTTGCAGTTTTAATTAGTCACATATTGGTCCGGCAGATATATAGAGGAAGATTTCAATGCTCTTGAAATATTCCTCTGAATCAAGGATTGTGCGGCATCACCCTCATTTTATGTGTGCTCTTTTGTGAGAAATTTATGAGTGTTACTTCGCAATTTTGATAAATTTTTGAGAGTATATTTATAAGAACTTAACATAAACTTATTTTTCTGTTGGCCACTGCAATTATAACTATAAAAAAACTACATGAAAATCATTCTCATTCTCATTGACACCTCGTGCTCCTCCTTCATGCCATACGTAGCAATTTGTTTTATTTGTACCCAATTTAGTGATCATAAAGTTCAGCAAATTTAATTTGGAAATGTAATAAAAGCTAGAAACCTCACCTTGTGGATGTGCATTGCATTGTAAATCATAAACATGTGCATATCTTAAAATATAGTACTATTGTAATATAAAAAAAAAATAGTTTTAAATAAAATAGAATACAATATGGACTCAAGTGAAAATAAGGCCCTTTTTGTATCATAAATAATAAGTAATCTTACATAATATAGAATGCAAAATGGACAGATTTTAAAATATGGCACCTTTGTATTATAAATTATAAATAAACTTACCTGAAATGGGAATGAAAAACGGACGGAAATCGGAATGTGGTTGTTAAATATCGAACCCGTGGTTGGATATTTCCTGTGGGGAAGCTGGGTGCTGCCACTGAACTAATGTGCGGTTTGGTGGTACCAAGTATTCTCGCCTCAAAATTGGCGGGCCTATTGTCGCTAAAGACACTTGTGTTGCGCTCTAGTGGCGAAAAATGTAAACGTCAGTTGTCGCCGCGTTGATCTACCTACAAGATCGTTTGACGCTGTGTGTTATTAAAAATTCGAAATACCGGAATTTTATCGACACCGTGTGTTGTGGACATCCAAGCGACCTTCAGCATCTCAAGAATTACCAGGAAAGCCGGCCGTTGCAGAGGAACGGTGAGTCGTACTCATTTTTCTTTGCGGGATTTGTCCGACCCGGGGGAAACGCCTGACACTCCACTTAGGCTAACCTACTCGCCAAATTACAATACTAAATACAGTCCACTTCGCTATCCCACAGTGGTACTATTGCAGTGAAAACTATGATAAATTATGAGATCTGTGATTTTTGGCCCTCTCGCATTCAAGGAGCAATTTGTTTTTTACTGATTTTATCGCGTTTGCGTATAGTCACGGGAAGATTAAATAATGTGTTGTGACTACTAGTACAGCCATGGGAATGTAAGTAATGTACATTACTTGGAATTCCCATGGCTGTACTAGTAGATACAAATACCAACTGAGTATAAGTTTTTAAATAAAACTACGGATTTTATCGCGTTTGTACTTGATTTTTGATTGTCCGACGTTTTGAACACTCTCCAGCGTTCATGGTCACGGGCGGACTAAGATGTCTCGCGTCTAAGAAGTCATCGTTATTACTACAAATTTAATGTTTACTAATTACTAATCATTAACAATATAATTTTTTCGTATAGAATCATTTTTTTCTACTGGCAATACATTTGTACTAAAATATGGGTCAATATTTAATAATACTGGTGTAATACTCGCGTAAATATCAGAAGTCATTGAGTATAACTTATTAAACAATTTATACATATATATTCAACAGCCATTATTATTTTATCAATAAAGTTGAAAACTTTTAATAGTGAAAGTAGTACTTTTTTAAAGACAAGCATCTACTGGGTCATCTTCATGTTACATAAACATAATTATGAGGACAATAAATATCACCATATTGTGGGATGTCCCATATTTGCTCAATAAACTCAGTCACTCATTTGTTTGAAAAATTCACCTAGAATTATAAATTCTGTCGCACTGCAAGAGAATGCATGGCTGATGAGTTGTTCAGTCATTAGCGCGTCCTCATCCAGGGTCGATCCACCCAGGTGCAGGCTCTATGTGCTGGGTGACAAATTTACACTTGCCAGGGTATTAAGACCTCTACACGGGTCGACTCTTTATTCCCAACTTGTGGGAGCTTGATGGAATCTTTTTTTACCTGACGTACCTGCAGATGGATGAGATGCCCAATACTAACCTTTAGGAAAGGACAGCCTAGTTTCAGCTACATTACAGGCTTGCCACGCTACCACAGGAGACGAAGATGCCTCCTAGAACTGCAGAATATTGGAGTGCCCTTGTGCCGAGGGCGCCCTCAAACATGACTTCAAGCTGTGTACATGATTCAGCCACCTAACAGCTGTAAATCTCTTTATTTAATTAAAAATATTATTATAAGATCAAGACATCACAAAACAGCATTTTTCTCAAAGAGCGTTTTAGGCACGGCTTCTGTTATCTCTAACAAACTGCCGAAACTCATGAAAGCCCAAAATTTTGAATTGAGAAAACTCTCAAGATATTTCTAATAAATAAAGCATATTATTACATGTGTTTTTTTTTTAATGGTAAATGGCACATGCTAAATTTGAAATTGGGATTTTATATATCATGTAATTATTATTTTAAACTATTTTAATGTATGTTTCACATGCCCAATAACGGCTAAACTGACTGAGCAATGTTCATATAATGAATTTAGAGGCGGCGGATCACCTGTGCGAGGAGCGCAGCCTCGATGAGGCGATCCGCCGCCGGTGACTGGGGCAGCGTAGGCGCGACTACCTGCGCCTCATGCCGCCCTAGCCGAGGCTGCGGGTGACGTGACCGGGGATTAGTCCGTCACCCGCCGAGAGGCCGACCGCGTGAGGAAAGACCGACGTCCTCCCCGAGGGGGGGACGTCGGTCGATGGGAGGGTACCCCACGTAGGGGGTATTCCATCGAGCCGACCGCTGATGACAAGTAACCCTGCTTCGGGGGTCGGCCCAACGACAAAGGCGACGTGGTTTTCGGGTGGGTTGCGGGTGTTGCGTGCTTATGCCCCTCTGTCGCCCCGGACGGAGTGGTGCGAGGAGCGCGCCGACCGCAGCCCACCCAAAAAAAAGAAATATATATAATGAATTTAGCATCTATTTATTACTCTGTTTAATGTGAATAAATGTATTAAAAATATAGCTTAAATTTAAAAATTACTATTAAAATAAGACAGAACAATAACATTTGTAATTCTAAAGATCCTAGATAACTAATCAAGCAATTTAAGCTGATAAGCTAGCATTTTACGTCAGTTTACAATTTACGGAGTTCAGGATTCTAATCTATTTTATTTTTGATGGATAGATATGTTTGTGACTTATATATAATTTATCTTACTCAAAATATTATTATTTATATTACTCAATAGCTAGTGTTAAATTTATTTTCAGGTGGCGAAGGAGTAAACCGAAATCTACAAGGTGACCGATGATCTGAGGCCGACGTCACGGTGTTATGTCCCCAAAAAGCCGGCAATAATAGGGTAGTAATCTAAAAAAGTAAACCGCTCAGTCGACTATTGAAGTCAAAAAATCGGTCCACTGGCTCTCTTAATAGACGTAAAGGAGAAATGTAATAAAAACAAAACCATTGTAATGGATTTTATTGTGTCTTAATCTGTATTTATTTGCCGTATGTTATGATACCACTAATATATTCTTCACGGGAGGACTAAGGTATTTGACGTCCAACATATTATTATTACGTACCTAACAACAATATAAGTTATCAACCTCAGACCTAAAGTTCAATACACTTTAGTCAGCGTAAATTAGTTAGTGATTCTAAAAGAACAATTATTTTTGTTGACATTATTAGCAATACTTGCTATGCTATAATTATTGTATACAATTCAATTAATTTGTCATCACGTACTATACTACCATCAGTTTGGAATACAAGCACATCGAAAAAGATCTGGCAAGAAAACTCGGAGTACAATTAATTCTTCATTTTATAAACCAAGGTAAATGTTGAAGAGAATTGGAGATTTTAATCTTTAAGTGTTATTGTAGATCTGAACAGATACATAATTACTCCTTGTTGAAATTTTGATTTTATCACTCATGAATCATTCTAGTCTGATTGATATCAGACTAAAATAATTCATGAGTGATAAAATCAAAATTTCAATGCATGCTGATGCATTATTTCGCAAGGATTATGGATTTGTAGAATCTAATGTAATGGGGGTAATCCAATGTAATAGATGCAGTCCTGACTGAGTTTGCAGGGTACAAACTTAGTGTAGCGATGATGCTTCATATCAGCTATATGTCATTTGATCCGAGTTCTTATGGATTATTGGTCAGTATAAGAAAAACCATAGTTATAGTTTAGTTTCTGAATTCTTGCCTCCTCTTATGTAGAACAGGTATTTGATAAGTGGTAAGTAATGTAGAGCGAGTGTTACAACGAAACTCTAGCGGTTTTGTAACTATTTTATAATAAACTAGCAATCCGCCCTCGCTTCGCTTCGGTTATAGGTTATAGTCGTTTTACCCGCGTAGTTCCCGTTCCCGTGAGAATACCGGGATAAAATATAGCCTAGTTTACGCCCTGATATTATAGCTTTCCATTGGTGAAAGAATTTTTGAAATCGGTCCAGCCGTTTTGAAGATTACCCGGAACAAACAGACAGACAGACAGACAGACAAAAATTTTTTAATTGCTATTTTAGGCATAGATGTCGTGCAAATAACCGTGTGAGCATGAAAAAAGCCTATTATTTTGACATTACAAACAGACACTCCAATTTTATTTATTGGTATAGATAAACCTTTTACTTGGATACTTTGCTGGCAAGTTATAGTAATTATTGAAGGGTGCTGCTCAGCACTCAGAGTTTATTCAAACATAGAAAAGGAAATATTTCTCAGTTATGACCAAAGCCTTCTTTGGTGTAGAAAAATTAAAAAACTATTTTGAAAAGTAATTTACAAATATCTAAAGATTAAAAAGTAATTCCTCGACTACTATCTTACAGATATATATTGCTTTAAATATAATTAAATACCATTTAGATAACCTAATAACTGTAAGAATGCGGTCAAGCGGAAGCTAAATAGTCTTCTTCTTCTAATACCACATCATAATTTCAGCTCATATACATTCCACCGCAGGGCCGCCTCCGGAGAGCCTTCTCTATAATAGAAGGGCATTTTAGCTACTATAAACTGTTAGTAAGATGGGTGAGTATAGGGTTTTATTTTGAGTTGTTCTTTTTTTAGTTAATATACGCAAATTATATCCCTTAATCGTCTTGTAAAAGTACAACACCCACAGACAAAAAAGAGGTCAGAGATTTGTATTCTGATTCCATCATCACACAGAGAACTATATAATTCCAAATAAAAAAAGGAAAAAAATAAATTTTAAATTAAACGGTTTTATTACACTACAAAACAAACATTTTAATCGACGATTGTAAATATTTGACGTGCCCCACGATTTTATTTTTACTGTTTCTTTACAATAAAACCGTTTAATTTAATTTTTTTCCTTTGTTTATTTTCAAGTTTTTAGTTTTTACATTGATTTTGTATAGAGCACTGTATTCTACTTGTCAAGCCCATTAATATGGGTATTAAATGAAAAGCCCTTTCATTAATCAATGTAAAAACTAAAAACTTGAAAATAAAAAAAGGAAAAAAAAATAAATTAAACGGTTTTTTTACTGTTTCTGTTTTTTACTGTCAAGTCCTTTCATTTAATACCCATATTAATGGGATTGAAAAACAAATAGGTTGTCCGCCATTTTGTAGCGACGGCCATCTTAGATTTTGAATTTGTATAGTGCATTATATTCTACTTGTCAAGCACTTTCATTTGATACCCATATTGATGGGATTGAAAAAAAAATAGGTTATCCGCCATTTTGTAACGGCGGCCATCTTGAATTAACAAAAATATTGACTATATATAATTGTATTGTCACCAAAACCAAAGGCATATACTAAATTTCAGATCAATCGGTTGACAAGAAGAGGGTGAAATTTCAATTACTAAATTTGACCCAACAAAGAAAAAAAATAAACCAACAAACAGGGTAAGCTAAATAAAACCGTTTTTACCTCTCCGTTAGATGTGGAAAGTGATAATCTAAATTCAGCGAGTGCGATAGATAGTTGGAATTCGCAATAACAGTTACGTACTCCATTGCGGTCTACTTCCTGGTTGCAAACTCTGTAGATGAAACGTGTTTGAGCGGCGGTATTGTCTCCTAGAAAGCGGCGTAAGGCAAGGCAATGTCCAAAAATCTTAAATTATTATTATCATCATAACAAATACCATTTTTTATTCAACTCATTACAAAATAATTTAGGTGAAATAGTATATAATGTATCAAGTATGGTAAATGTCCCATCCCATTTTTACATCAAATTTCTCCAAAGGCCTCTGCGTGTTGGAACCATATCCCCTTGTAAGCCCTTCAAAGGACCGGGTATCTTCCCTTGGAAGATAGCCGTGGAACTGGGAGATACATTATAATAATAATAAATATTTATTCGATCAAGTAACAATGACTCATTATGTGTTAGTACAACTTACAACTAGGTTAGTAAACATACAAAATCATTCGAACATATAAAAATAATACACACAGAGAAAATAAATAAATAATAACTATCCTTTGCATTTGTCACCGCTGCGACATTCCATGGGAGACGGCACTGCAGCGACTTAAATAAATACAATTAAGCCTACTCGCAATCATGTTCAGGATACTGTTGGAGCTGGCCCGCACCCTGCGCACCAGGGAACCGCATTTCTTTCGCATTATAGCGTAGAAGCAATCTATGTGTGCGTCGATAAACATTCCTGATGCGCTACAGAAGCGGGGCAACGCCACTAGCAACCTGAACGCATTGTTGAATTGGACACGGAGTGCACTGTATGATCCCCGCGCACACCTAGCCCACAGGCTGCACGTGTAAAAGGTTGTACAATAAGCTCGGAAGAGTGTGATTTTGACATTGAGTGAACATCGTGCAAACCTGCGGACCAGCATGTTCGCTCTGATCGACAACGCCCTCCGATTCCTTTCTATATCGTCATCGTCTTTGAGGTCAGGAGTCAATGTATGACCAAGATATTTAAACTTAAAAACTCTTTGCAACGGTATACCATTAAGTACGACAGGTGGTATTTTATCAAGGGTTTTACCCCTAACCTCAAAAATCATGACCTCTGATTTTTTGCAATTATATTTCAAGCCATGTGTCTTAGCGTATCTTTCACATATATTTATTAATTTTCGTAAGCCACAGACCGATGCGCTCAGCAGCGCCATGTCATCAGCGTAGCTGATATTATTGACGCAAACGCCGTTAACATAACAACCGACTCTGGCGCTACTGAGCTCACCAATTAGCTCATTAATGTACAGGTTGAAAAGCGTTGGTGAGCTCAACCCCCCTTGCCTCACCGCGCATTCCAACTTGTATGCATCAGATAATGACCCAGCCCATTGCACATTATTGATCTGGTTTCCATACCAGTACGTAATATAATAACAGTAGGATAGCTAATTACTACACGCTAGCAACTATATGCTTCTCTGGGCCTTAAGATTGATTGCAGAACTAGGTATTGTAGAAAATGCCTAAGCGTGAATATTCTCGAATTACTACATGGTCCGCGTAGCATACTACTCCAAATGTAACTAACTGTCTACGATAAGGTCGCGCTCGTTTTTTCAGGGACTGCACTCTCAAAGAATGTGATGTACTTGTTAGTCAGATGTGAAACATTAATTCAATGGTGAGGGTAATAGTTTAAAAGAAATCATAATACAAAATTTACCATGGTCAGTTTGAAATTAGGCTACACAATGGTTATCCTCAAGTCCCACTTATCTAGGCGCTGCGGATGCGTGGGAAAAATAGATAGAGATCATTTTCTGTGATGAATACCATTTATCGTGCCATAATTTAGGGTTAAAATTTGAAGTTCTGTCATGGACAATAATTGAAATCCAGTGCACATATTCAACAAATTCTAATATTATATTTTTGAAAGTTGCGTCTTTTTAATATATGGCGCCCCATATGGTGACTAGCCTAAAATAAAATGTGACATATATCTCCATTTGCCATGAGGGTTTGTATAAACGGTTTCAGACCTTCCTAAGATAATGCGTATTACCACTCTTCGTGGCAACTTATAATATCAGTTGCAACCACCAAACAGCCTATTATGCAAAGCGATTGTGGCGTTATCTCTTGGTTATGGCCGTTGGGGAGGAGTAAGATCTAAGTGAACATGGATAGATTGACAAATGGATATATTACATGGTAATCGTTAATAAGATAACCAACTGTTAACTGTAAGTTTAAAAAAAAAGATATTGTTCCACAATATACACTAAACCATATTTCGATTTCTATTCTCTATTAAAAGTGTGCCTATTTCCACTAATAATATAACACGTTAATAAGATAACACGTCGGAAAATGTATTTCTAACCTTAAGTAAGAAATATGGAACATCTTAATTTCAAAATTCTTTACTTCTTGATTCTTTAAGAATTGGCAATAACTAACTTGCATAAACGAAATTCATCTGTAACGAATATGATAATTTTGAAAATATCTTTTTGATATACTATGCATATCATGCATACTAAGTTTGCAAATTCATAGTATTTATACTCACTGAGGAATTTATATTTTTCTGTATTGCGGTATCCTATTTATGATTAACAGATAAATGCTTAATGTAAAGGGTTACAAATAAAAACTACTAGTATTAAAATTGTAAGTATGATCTCGGAATATAATCTCGGATATTTTTTCACAAATTAGTAAGGATAGGTTCTTCCAGTGTCAAGACGATACATTCCCGTGCTGAAAAATTTATAAAAATCTTAATAATTTTATTTGTATTTAATGCACTAATCCGAATACGAATAATGAATAGCATATATGAACAGGCTACAATATTTAGAACATTTTAATATCTTGCGTTATGTATGTGCTATGAATTATATGTGTAAGGAATTGCCAGCGATATTTTTAAAGACACTAAGGAAAATAATCCTTCAATCGGGGAGTACTTTATAAACATTTAACAAACGAAAATTACAGCCAGACTCAGAACAGTAATTTGTGAATGGTACAAAGTATGGTTCTGCAATGGAATGGAACCCACTGGCATGGTTGGTCGGTAACTTTATCACTACGCCAGCTGTGCAGCTGAAAGTCGGGGGATTTTATTAATTTATTTATGTATTAGTTTTTACAACTTATTAGATTTGATGTAGCTCTATCCTGTGTTTAATACAGAGTAACTTAATTTGCTTAAGGGATTTAAAAATTATTTCAAAATAAACCATGAAAGTAATTTTAATGATAAGTCAAATCTATAGATTGTAATATTCGTATTAGTTACCTTTCTATAATATATCTAAATGTATACTTGAAATACTTTGTGTATTTTAAGGTATGTGTATCCGTGTGGTAACGGAGTAAGAATACAATTCACCACTCCCGCCCGTGGATGCCCGTGGATGTCGTAAAATACGACTAAGGGATATAATACGCATTGAAGATCTATGCAAAAGAAGGAAAACTTGAAATAAAACCTTGTACCAACCTATCTGACCAACATGGTATAGTAAGGTCAATTTCCCTCACATTGTGTAGGAGGCTCCAGCCCAACAGTGGGGCATATACGAGTATGAGCCGAAGTGATGGTGAATGATGATGAATGATGATGTGTATTTTAAATTATTTTTCTTTTGTGTAAATTATAAAATAAAGTTAACAAGAAGATTATTTTGATTTTGACTACACTTACCCGAATTTTGTCAAAATGTCATTTCCCATATGGAAGCGGCTTCCTCTACAAGTATTCCAAGTAATTTGTAAACTATTACTGCATTCTCGGCCAACCAAGTGGTTATATTTTACGGTAGCAGCGAAAAACTCCCATGCTCGATTATGGTTGCATAAATTAGTAAGACATCCAGGTTGAGAGATACCACCGTTGGGGTAGAAATCAGCATTAGCTACATTAGAACCAATGCCAAGACCACCAACAGTGTACCCGCCGTCAGTGTGAATAGCCTCAACATATTGAGCGTCGCTAGCACGGATACGGTTTATATTGTAATTCCATAGAGGTCCAGCGGGATCCAAACCTTTAAAAAATATTGAACATTTATCAATTTCGGTTGATTTCTGATAATGTGGCTAAAAACTATAATGTAGTCTTAATTTTAACAAATTAAAACTTGCTTTAATACGCATTATTAAGGATAACTTCAAAACTATTGGTCAGATCAATTTTATGTGGGACAACTTCTGAAGTAAAGAAAACATTAATTCTGTTCTCCCTAAATCTAATAGATAAACTACTTAACAAAATCGCTCAACAGCCTAATAAACATGGTGATAACGGTAATATCCCGCTTGACATCCATCTAGATTGGAGAGAACGAATGAGATTAATGATAAAAATAATTTGTGAGGAAATTGTTTTTTTTTAAATTTCTATACCATCTACCTAAAATTATCTTTGTGGTTATAGATTAAGAAAACAACATGTCAACAACTTGTTTTTCTCAGATTATCATAGAACATTACTAGGGGAAATAAACAATTAACAATTACATGGGAAGAAAATAAATTGCTGCCAACCCATTTGGCTAATGTGTATGCCAGCCAATTATTTGAATAAAGTCTTCTTTTATAAAAAAAGAGTATCCAACTAAGAAACTTATATGGGTTGGGCAAATTGAATTACCTAGAAAAATCCAACAGTAGCTTAAAAATATACTTACATGTATTTAAAATAGTATCAAATGTAATTAATGAAGTGATAATTTACGTACCTGTAACACGAGCCGCTCTTCCACCAAGTTCTCTACCAGCATTTCCTACAAGATGAGCGCCTAAGCTGAATCCAACAATGTGCATATCGGCGAAACGAGCACCAGTCACTTGGTTTACAAAAGCTAAGAACTGTCCCAGGCCTCGACCGACAGCAGGAACTCCGGTAGCAGCCGTTACATAGTCAGATAAGGCTAATCTTCTCCAGTCCAAAACGATGACGTTTACATCACTTTTGCCGAGGTAAGCTATGAAATAAAAATAAATAAATTTATTCCATGACGAAAAATAAATAATATATTTTTAAATGAAATATGAAGAATATTGTGATGATGTTGCTAAGCTGTGTGGTGGCGACTACGAATACCACCAACCCTTACACTGCTCGTAGATAGCGTAAAAGCCGATTAAGAGTTTCTCATCGACCTGGGTTAATGCCCTCTGATGCCGTCAAGTCTACAATTACATTTAGGATCATCATTAGGATCACCATTTAGGATCATAGGTCCACGAAGGGTTGACGTCAACACTACAATAACTTTTACAAAATGTAATATGCGGAACAAGCATACATATTGAGTCGACCCGTAATTGGGATAAAATAGCATCATCTAAATCAAATATAACGATGTCAGTTAAATGGCTGTATAGAAGACTCAACAGTGTAATGTGATATGCAAAATATTAGAGTCCTTAGTGTTATGTTTAATAGAATAATTCTTTGAGAAACCACATTTAATTATTGTGAGCCGTTTTTTTTTTTTTTGGAGTGGGCTATGGTCAACGCGCCCGTTGCCCAGCTCCGTCCGGGGCGACAGAGCGGCGGCGCGCGGACATAACCCACCGTAGTACGTCGCCGTTGTCGTTGGACCGACTACCGGTACTGAGTTCCTTGTCCTCGGTGATCGGCCCGACGGAATACCCTGGTATCCTCTCCTCTCGACGTGCCTTGCCCGGGACTTCAGATTATTGTGAGTCTGAGGGTGATTCATATTGGTTTATATAAATAAACATATTTAAATGTATATTTCTTACCATCTCGAATAGTTGGATTAATATCCGTATTTTGATTACTCAACCAACCGTGGGCGATAACTACAGTTGGCACATTAGGATTGAAATTAGAATTACGAATAGAGTTGGCATTGTTTATGACAAGTGTCTGGGCACTGGTGGGATTGCGTCTGTAATCAAAAGAGAAAAATATATTAACAAGATACATTTGAACCTCTC
Organism: Lymantria dispar; assembly: GCA_032191425.1. Taxonomy (NCBI): domain Eukaryota; kingdom Metazoa; phylum Arthropoda; class Insecta; order Lepidoptera; family Erebidae; genus Lymantria; species Lymantria dispar. The sequence continues at coordinate 18,227,994 of CM063452.1, read as the reverse complement.
CATCCTCTGTAATGATAGATAAGGGCACGATATCGCGATTAATGTAACAAATATCCCATGAAAACACAGTTACTATTTTTCTGATGATTCCTAAGACGATTACAACTCCCTTGGGAAAGTAAGGTATACATATACATTGTAATATTTATCCATAACTCCACAGGGAGTTGCGGCTTAAACTTTATTTTCGTGTTAATTAACTTCTATATAATAATACAAATGTTTATTGTGGAAGTGGTGTATACTTTTCGTATGGTGGTGGAGTAATAAAATAATTCATCTCTTCTCTCTTTTCTACCGATGTTGTGAAAGACGACAATTTTTGATGTGAAACATCTATAGGCGAGGGCGACCGTGATCGTCGCGTGGCGTCTAACGCCACGCCTCGCGGTCCCCTAATAATTATATATTAAGTAAAGATTTGGATGCATATACCTACATTTTTGTAACGAAACCATGGTGCGATTTAAAATTTTGTACACCGCCATCTAGTGAACTCAAAGTAAATTGTTACTTATAATGTATATTAATGAGAATAAATGTTTATTGAATAAAAATCATCATTTTTTGGAAAAAAACCGATATTAAAGCGATATTTTATTAATACTTTATGCCTTAGTTTTACCGTATTAGTTCCTGTCGTAATCTAATGTTCTTTTATGCATAAATACTTGTTTTATAAATTAATGTAAAATTCTCTAACTTAGTAATATAAATATACCAGAAGGTATGGTATTTAGTTTTCTTTCAGCTACGAAAAATGGCGAACTGTTTTTTTATAGGCTTTTATTAGTTTCAGGTGTATATATATTTATTTCTTTGTATATTACCGACTTCATAGGAATTGGATTTTGACTCACTTTAAACAGTAAAATTTCATTTAAAAGTTTAAAATTTAAGGAGGACCAATGACGTTAAAATTATTTAGGTAGTAATAAGAAATATTATCATTACAGGATTAAAAATTTCTTTATTAAATATATTGAAGCTGAGAGTTGGTCGTTAGCTCGATAAATGCCGCCATTTCTGTTTCCTAAATCACACTCTTCGTGCGGAAAGAATGTCTGTGAACGGATGAAAGCATTTTATTTTTTATAGGCTTTTATTCGTTTCAGCTGTGTATTTATTTGTTTGTATGTCACCAACTCCTTAAGAATTTTATTTTGATTCACTTTAAACAGCTTATCTTATTATCATTACAGGATTAGAGAGTTTTTTATAAAATATATTGTAGCTTAGAGTTGGTCGTTTGCTCGATAGATGCCGCTATTTCTGGTTTATAAATCGCAAATTATTTCAAGCTACGTTTTAGAAGGTTCATTTCGTTTGTACTAAATAACGTTACCATAAATATGAGTCGTAAAGTCAATTTTAAAATGGATAATTTATTTGATACGATACCTACCAAAAAGTACTTATTGACTAAAATATCGAATACAAAAGTATCGGTATCGAAAGAAAAGTACTCGATACCTAAAGATAAAGTAAATAAAAGTACTCGATACTTTAAATAGTACGTTACTTATCTTTCGATACTATTCATGAGTTCAGTATCGATACTTTATATTCGATACCGTGTCGCTACTCGTACAAAATAGTTTCGATGTTTCACATCTGTCAGGCGTCCTGAGCGACGGCTCACTTTTTTTTTTATTGCAAGCGGTGGCAAACGAGCAAACAGTACACCTGATGGTAAGTGTTGCTGTCGCTCATGGACCTCTACAAGGCCGTTGCCTACCGCGAAGAAAGTGAAGGGAGTGTGAATGCGTGCATTGAGGCTCGGTGATACCAAGTGCACCACCATAACCTTCCACACGTAAACACCCTCAGAAAGTTGGGCTTTAAGAAAAGAAAAATTCGAAGTAAACTTCAAGTAAGTAAGTAAGTACAATTCAAGCGTAACAGCATGATATAACTACATAATTTCATTCTTTTTTTTTGGGTGGTCTACGATCAGCGCTCCCGCCGCCCAGCTCCGTTCGGGTTGACAAAGGGGTGGCGCACGGCCTCGTAACCCACCCGTGGCACGTCGCCTTCGTCGTTGGGCCGACCACCGGTGCAGAGTAACTTGTCTTCAGTGGTCGGCCCGACGGAATACCCCTGTGGAGTACCCTCTCCCCGACCGAAGTCCGCCCCTCGAGCACGTCGGACGTCGTCGCGCAGTGGCCTCTTGGCGGGAGACGGGCTAAATCCCCGGTTTAGTCACCCACGGCCTTCAGCTAGGGCGGATATAATTTTATTCCTGCCTGCGACTAACAGGGAAATATATTTGGATTATAGAAGAATAATGTTAACATCGTTCCTAAACTACTAAATTCATTTGTTTAAATATTTAGAAGGATTTCATATTAGAATATTATGATGCAGGATGGATGGTAGTAGTTAAGCCAACGATATTGTAAAGTGAGAAAAAAGTAAAAACATTAAACATGAGAATACTATTTCAAAGAGAGAGTAAAACTGCAATCGTTCACGGGTCCTCCTTGGTTAAGTTGTATAGAAATGAAAAATGCATCACAAAGACCCTGAAGAATAATAATTGATAATAAATTAGATATGTAAGTTAACGATTAAAGCTTACTATTATTAAAGCTTGTGATTCAGGTTATGAATATATAGCTATTTAATAAAATCATAAAAACTGCAGTTCTGAAACTGCATAATGTTGAAATTCTAAGCTTTAATTTACCTTGTAAAAAGTAAATATAAGTTGTTTGCAGGATTCCTGGTTACTTCTTCAATAAGCTCCATGTCAGGTTCAGCTTCGAGATCAACGGTATGCATAATGCCCTCTCCATCAGGGAACTCGATGAAACGTGGATACGTGCGTGTCTCTGAAAATCCTTGTTCCACAGGTACCGCAAGCACGGTATACGCTGAGAAGAAAATGTAATAAATAAATATTCACAACATTGACCATTTATAACGATAAATTTACTAATTACATACTGCAATTGACTAATATCTGCAATAAGTCATATCTTCACTTTTTTGCACAGATCTTTTATAAGATGACTTAGAGAATTACTGGATTTTTCATTCACATCATATTTTTCTGCATAGTATTTACTAAAATGTTGATTAGAAGTTACTTAACCCACACGTAGTGTGGCACAAAATGCTAACAATTATGTGGGCAGACTATATTCTATCAAAAATGGATAGAACATGATGCTACTATTGTATTAGACGAAATTTAACAAGAAATTAATATGCTTTATTTCTTTTTTCTTTATCATACCTCTGCTCAGCCGTTCGAAGAATAACAGTGCAGCTTAGGGCCAAGGTATTCGGGTTGAGTTTACTCTACACAAGATACAAACCTTGTTTGTTAGAATACCAACGTTGAATAATACACAACATGGTTTGCTCTTTCGAGGAGCTATATTGCTTCTCCATATACCGATGCATTTGAAAGATCATACCGATATATGTAGGTTGTTGTGGATGACCGAAAATGCCCAAGTAAAAAATTGATACTACGGTATTACACCCAAAAACCTTACTTGATAAACAGGCAATCATACGCGATTAAATTTTTTTAGAGGCCAAGTACCTGAGATAAGCTTACACAAATATTTATCGCATATAATAGTTATAGATTATGTGTTAGATGAATTGTAAGATCGCCTACCTGCGGCAACAAGCAAGCACAGTAAAATCTTCTGCATTCTGTTAATATCACTAATATAGTTTGCGTGTGGTACATGCAATTTTGCTGTATATTTATACTAAAATTATCGCAAGATAATTGATTTGCTTATTATCTAGATAATTAATGGCCAAGTACAAGATAGTTATTTCCTGCGGTTCTAATTTCTTTTTCATATTAGGTAATAGTCGATGTATCAATCCTGAAATGTCATCTCAGAAAGCATAATTCTCCTTTAAAATATCAATAAATTACCAATAAATATAACCTTGCGACGGATGGAAGCTTAAAATATGTAATAATGTACGTATGAGAATTAATGACTACCAGATGATGTAATGAAACAGTTTTAAAATTGTATGGTTTTCAATAAAACCAAGTAGGTATGTAAATAAAACTACGGATTTTATCGCGTTCGTATTAAATTTTTAATTGCTCGTCGTTTCGAACATTATTCTAAATTTTTAAAAGCGGCTCACTTTATCTCACTAAAAGGTTTTGATTAGTAAAATTATCTTTAACTATTATTATTGTGGGTCAAATCTATACATTTTTTTTTTATAATTATTCGTCTCATGAATCAATCTTAAAAATTAGTTATGGAACATAAATATTAAAATAAACTCAAGTTCCTAAAAGAACAAACAAACGGTCTTTGCGTTATAATAATCATAACAGATTAGAAATAAAGAAGATAGGTTATCTCTATAAAAGCATAGAATGAAAATTTTGTAAATATTTACTGGAATTTTGTTTAATACTTATCAAAGACTGGTGGAGATTAAATTTTCAATATTCATTATTTTTCTTCTTTGGCATAGTTTCGACACCCATAGACGAAAGTGGGTTTTTCTTCTTTTGCATAGTTTTGAACCCCACTGGCAAAAACACCACTGGTGGTGACTTGTATTCCTAGTCCATTCACCATACGGAGAGACTGTGATTTTCGATTTTACTTTTAGACATTTTTTTAAATTAATAATATTGTTACTATTATATAATTTACTTTTATCTAACGAATACATTTTTTTTAATTATTCAAGAAGTTCCACATCAGCTAATCGACCACCACTGCTAGATATGAATAAACTTCTCCAAACATGATGTCATAACTATACTATGTTAGCATCATTCGTCATTTCAGCTAATATACTTCCAGCTGCTAGGGTCGAGCCTGTTCGGTGCTGGACGTCGATGGCCTCTTTCTGCGAGGAGGTCATCACAAGGAAGGAGGCCGCGGAGTGGGAAACCGCTGTGGTTTTAGTGGGTATTCCGGAAGCATAGCCGGCGAGTCCCACACTCCCCCTCGTCTGACACCGGCGGGGGATTTTATTCCCGAGGGAAATGCAATTTACGCACTAGCGTAAATTGCATTTCCACAGCGAAAAAAAAAAAAAAAAAAAAAGGGTCGAGGGTTCCACAATTTGAGGGATATTGACCTTACTATACCCTGCTGACCTGCCTGAGGTTGGTATAGGATATTATTTTGAGCTTTCCTTCTCTTGCATAGATACCTATTATAAGTGTGTTATATCCCTTAGTCGCCTTTTACAACATTTAAGGGCAAGATAAGGGACTGGTGAATTGTATAATCACTCCGTCACCACACGGGCACAACACATATATATATATATATATATATATACTTTGCAAGTTGATTTGTATTCACAATTGGTATTGTAAGTTCATACTTCTTAGTATTCATCATCATCATCATCATCTCTGATTATATGCGTGCCACTGTTGCACTCAAGAATGACATGACTTAGCACTTGACTCCCTCCAAAGGCGTGCTGTTCGAATCGTCGGGGATCCCAATCTTACGGACAGATTGGAGTCACTGGAGCGGCGGAGAGACTTTGGGTCGCTCTGTGTACTCTATCGGCTCTTTCATGGGGAGTGCTCTGAGGAACTGTTTGACTTGGTACCACCGTCACCGTTATACCAACGTACCACTCGACACCGTAGCAGGGTTCATCCATTTTACCTGAAAACGATATGGTCTTCAACTGTACGTTTCCAGCGATCATTTCTCCCACGTACGTGCCGGCTCTGGAATGAACTACCTGCTGCTGTGTTTCCCGAGCGCTATGACATGTCCTTCTTTAAACGAGGTTTAAGAAGAGTATTTTCTTCACGGTAGGCAACGGCCTAGCTATGCCCCTGGTATTGCAAAGGTCCATGTGCGGCAGTATCACTTACCATCAGGTGTGCTGCCTGCTCGTTTGCCACCATCGGCAATAAAAAAAAATCTTTTACGTCCCGCGGGATATAAAGTTTTCATCATTATTAAATATTTTGAATGTTATATAATGCTGTCTTATAAAAGACGATAACTAGTGCCATAAGTTCCTCGTCGGATTCCTTGAATGAAATAGAAAATAGATGGGTACTCTTTCTTTATTACTGGCAATTATTAAAATGGAGAGATGATTTGTATTAAAAATGAAGTCCTAATACTTTAAATTAATACATAAAAATCCTCTGTAATAATGACTTCTTGGAGGTCATTTAACTTTATTCGTCCGCTACCAAAAATGTTGAAAACTTGAAAACGCCAGAAGAAAAAAAATATATAATATAATGATAAGGACTGCAAAATTGTTTTATGTGGTTTGTTTAATACTCAGATAAATCTCATAAATCGTATAAAAAGTCAACAAACAGTCGACTTAAATAATTAAATCTTAGTTTAGTGAGCGTTATTTAAATTAACAAAAGCAATGTATGACTCTTGAAACGTCTTTATTTCTTTTTACAATATCCAACATAAAACTTTATTATGTTATTTGATTTCAATATGTCACAGAACTCGACATGAGACAAATTTCTTTTCAAAATCAAATTTCCCAGCAACGAATGGCGCATGAGTTGAACTTGTGCCAATATTTTATTTAAATCACCCAAAGTTTCTACGCTCGGCCAGAAACACTGAACATTTTATTTAAAATACGATTTTCTTTTCACCGTTTTCTATAGGTTTCAATAGAATTAAACATTAGATAAAATATAAGTGAGTTGGATATTATTGTATGCTGATTTTTTGGTTTAAATTCTTTTAAAAGCATAATGTAATTAGCTACCGATTTCAAAAATTCTTTCACCAATGGAAAGCTATAATATCAGGGAGTAACATAGGCTATATTTTATAGGGTATTCCTACGGGAAGGGGCACTACGCGAGTAAGTCGACTAACACCGAAACGAAGCGAGGGCGGGTTGCTAGTAGATACTAGCAATATAAATATTTTGAAAGTAACAGTAAGTAGATACTAGCTATATAAATATTTTGAAAGTAACATTCAAATATACACAGATATATATATATTTGAATGTTACTTTCAAAATATTTATAAGAGTTGGCAATATTTTCTTATAAAAATTTGTGTGTAGTAAAAACATCTTATCGGAATACCGTTTCAATCTTTCTACTACTTGGACTAGCGTGGAGTGGCGTATGACAGACAAATTGTAACTGGTATTAATTTGTCGTCTTTATGAAAATCAACAATCAACATTAGCATATTGTTTCGATCTAAAATTCCTCTAAAAGTTGGGTATTCCAATAGGTGGGATTGAATCCCGCATGGGACATTCATTCTTCACTCGTAAACTAGTTTTAGCACGTTAAATTCTACATATTAATTTACAATAATAATAATCTTCGTCATTTTTAATTCTTTAATTTGTGATTTTCTCAATTATATCATTTAACTGATCCAATTTTACCATTTTAATCCAAAAAATGTGTTTTTTGTATCAATCATGAAACCTTTTATTTAGACAATACCTAATAACACAAGAGCCAGCGAACCCCAGACCTTCGTCATTTTATTAAGGCTGTAAGTTTGTCAGCTCATGCTCCCAACACAGGTAAGAACGGTGGCCAATTATGAAATTTAGGTCACGGTGGCTTTGGCAGATAAAAGGTACTAAAAGTGACTAAAATACCGACCTATTTTCGTCAATTTATTAAGCGTGATTTTTTTTTTTTGATATTACCTTCAGAACGTTATTAAAAATCACGTTATTTAATGCCAGACACTTAACATGGTGGCAACCCCTTGCCAGACACCCTTAACGTTCATGAAATTATATTTCGACTTACGTTATAGTATAAAAGTTGATATATATATATACCCAAGTGGTAATGAGTAGATGATGTTTCCTCAGTAGCCAGACGTTTTTCATAGCTCCAAACCCTTGCCAGACAAAGATGTAGGGTAGCTGTAGGAGCGAGCGCGACAGTACATATATAAATGGGTGGGTGCGTGTGAGATGCGCTTATATTCTTCAGTATTTAGTACATGCTTATAGCAGCGAAAATAATATTATATGCTATCTTCAAGTAATATTTATTTAATATTCATTATTAATTATAAGAATAATATTATTAGTACTATACTTGCGTTATAATTAGGAGAAAAATTAGGAGAATCTTTTTGTAAGAACTTGCCAGGATTCCATGCAATCACAGGCTGTGACTATAATCTTGAATTTTTCCGAAAAGGAAAGTTAAAGCCTTTTAAAATATTAAAAAAATGAGAAGAATATCAAAAAGCTTTCATTAAATTAGGTAAGAATGAATTATTTGAAAATGATGAATCACGACAAAGCATTTTTGCAAAAGCATGTTACTCAACAGTTTATGTGCGAAGTATATAATGTCGGTTCGATAATTGATGTTGATGCAGCACAACTTCAACTATTCATTAATACGTCTCAGGTCACAGATATTAATGAAGCATTTAGTCGTAAAAAACTGCAAAATTTTGATGCTAGTAGTCTGCCACCCTGTAAATCTGAACTGCTACAACAATTTCTGCGAGCCAACTATGTATCCTAGCATTTGGAATAATGCAAACCTGCAAATTTATCAACCCGAAAATAATGGATGGGTACTCGAAGACAATCAGTATCATTTTAAATGGTTCGAAGGTGATCAGTTACCAAATTTTGTCAGAGATTCATTAAAAACTGACTCAGGTATAAATATTACTTCTAACCATTATATATTTTTAATACTTTTAATCCCATTAACTTTTTAACATTTTTACAGAAACTGACGAAGAAGAAGACGATCACGATATGGAATGGAATAACAGTGACGAAGAAAATGATAACATTGATGATGATAATGATAACGAATGAATAAATATTGTCTATTATACACTATAATAATAAGTAATATCATCAATCTGTTTTTAGCTTTTATAATAACAGTGTCATTAATCTATCTTCTGTCTCGGCCGACTCTCCTTCTAGTCCGACGTCCCCTCCTCGGGGAGGACGTCGGTCTTTCCTCACGCGGTCGGCCTCTCGGCGGGTGACGGATTAATTCTCCGGTCACATCACCCGCGGCTGGGATGCTTGTCTGCCAAGGGGTTGGAACTATGAAAAATATCTGGCTACTGAAGAAACATCATTTATTTATAGCCCAAGTATTATATAGAAAATCAGCTAATACATTATAACTTAAGTATAGTACTAATAATATTATTCTTATAATTAATAATGAATATTAAATAAATATTACTTGAAGATAGCATATAATATTATTTTCGCTGCTATAAGCATGTACTAAATACTGAAGAATATAAGCGCATCTCACACGCACCCACCCATTTATATATGTACTGTCGCGCTCGCTCCTACAGCTACCCTACATCTTTGTCTGGCAAGGGTTTGGAGCTATGAAAAACGTCTGGCTACTGAGGAAACATCATCTACTCATTACCACTTGGGTATATATATATCAACTTTTATACTATAACGAAAGTCAAAATATAATTTCATGAACGTTAAGGGTGTCTGGCAAGGGGTTGCCACCATGTTAAGTGTCTGGCATTAAATAACGTGATTTTTAATAACGTTCTGAAGGTAATATCAAAAAATCACGCTTAATAAATTGACGAAAATAGGTCGGTATTTTAGTCACTTTTAGTACCTTTTATTTGCCAAAGCCACCGTGACCCAAATTTCATAATTGGCCACCGTTCTTACCTGTGTTGGGCGCATGCGCTGACAAACTTACAGCCTTAATAAAATGACGAAGGTCTGGGGTCCACAGGCTCTTAGTCTATAATAATACATTCAGAAAATATCGGCCGAGATAACAATAGATTGTGAGCAATATCTGATAACTAAACAGCATTATATGAAAATATTAACCTCAGCGTCGAAATATCGAGCAAGCGTCAGGAATTCGGATGCAGTTGCCGCCTTCTGCAAGGCAGTTGTTTCGGCGGCGGGAGGAATTGCTCTACCACGACAAGCTCAGCCGCCAGCGCGTTGCACAGTGGCGCAGACGAAAGTACCTGTGCCTGATGCTGCCCTAGCCGAGGTCGCGGGTAAACAGATTGGGGATTAGTCCGCCACTCGTAAGGAGTCCAACCGCGTGAGGGCGACGCTCCGGTAAAACTTTTGTTGGCGGGGTGTCGAAGGGGACCGTACCCGAAAGGATAACCCACCAGGCCAGTCACGGATGTCAAGGAATTGGCGCCAGTTGTCGGCCCAATGGTGACGAAGAGGAAATACGGTAGGTTAAGGGGCCGCGCGCCGCTCATTTGTCGCTCTGGATATTGCGCGAGGTGTGTCCAGACCAACAAAAAAAAGGTTGTTAAGCAGATTGATGGTCGTAATTGATCCTACAACGTTTCTAAGAGAGTACACATATGTACATACATACATTCACGCCTCTTTCCCATAAGGGTAGGCAAAGAGCACTTCTCTTCACTTGCTACGATCTTGACGTACTACTTTCGCCTCCTCTGCATTCATTCATGTCCTCATGCATGTTCTTCGGTTTAGGGTATTTTTATCCTAGCCTTTCCTAAGAACGTCCCCGATTTAATCGTGGAGCATACGCCTTGGTCTTCCCCTTCCAACACTTCCGTCCCTATAAATTCTCCCTGTCAATCTCCTTTCATTCATTCTCTCTACATGACCAAACCAACTTATCATACCTTTTTCAATCCCTGTCACATCTACTTTCATATCACAACGTTATCCAATCACTCTGTTCTTAATTCTATCACTCGATTTCACATCAATCATGCTCCTCAGCGCTCTTATTTCCACAGCATTTATTCTAACTTTTGTGCTTCTTCTGCCATACCCAGCTCTCATTTCATACATTAGGGTTGGCACAAGCACAACCCTACGCACAGCCAGGCGAGCCTTTCTACACAAACTAGCTGCCCATAAATGCGCGTAAAGTACCATTCACCATATTTCCCTTACATACTTTTCTTTCCATATATAATAATAAATCTAAGAGCATAATGTTGTCAATTCTTTTGATGCTTTACATGAACGGTACAACTCCTACAGGAAAGTAAGGAGTGGGTGAGATCTTGCATTCTTAATTTGTCACTATATGGCGAAATACTAAGATGAATACAACAACAAAAGTATTAATAGCGATAACAGTGATCAATTAGTAAATATTTCATAGAAATTTAAAATTATTAATTTTTATTGGTAAGAAAAGCTAATCAAAGGGTATATTAATCACGAAACAATTATAGAAATCATTCTAAAAGTTGTGTTGCAATTATTCCTTTAGTTAAAAAATATATTAAGGAAATATTACCAAATGTTTTTCTTTGCTCGTTTTTCAATTGAAAGACAGGCCAACTTAAAATTTCATCATCATTATTTCAGCTCATATATGTCTCACTGTTGGTCTCAATCCCCCTCCAAAATTAAAGGGAAATTGCCCTTATACCATGCTGGGCAGACAGGTTAGTACAGGGCTTTTATTGCGAGGAGTTTTTCTTCTCTTTCAATTTTATATTTTAATCGTCTTATACGACATCCACGGGCAAGATAAAGTGATGAAATGTATTTTTATTCCGTCACCACACGGATAACTTAAACTTTACTTCAAAATAATAAAATTAATTAAAAACGTATATATCTTTAAACGACTTCAAAGGAAGCTCTCAACAGTATTTCTTTATGTATGCTCGAGTATAACTCGATCATATATATGGTTTAATTTGCAAAATCATTTTTAGTAGAAATGGGTTTATACCGGCATTATCTCATGAAAGATGTGATGCATGCTGCTTTTCATTTTATGAAAAAACTTTTCTTGGTAAATATCGTTTGACCAGTTTTCATTAAGATGAATCAAGAAATAACTATACTTTGCTCATACAATTAGCTTATATTAAACTAAATAAATACTTTAAAGAATGGTAAAGTAGATCAATGTTCCTCGTATTGTGTAGCAAGCTCGAGACCAGCAGTGGGACGTATAAGCTGAGGTGAAGATCAAAAATTTGCTACAAGTAGTTTTGATAGTTTTTTTTTATGGTAACCTAATGCTACTTAAAGAATTCTGAAAAGACCGAATCAAATTAAAATCTGAGGGTACAAGGTTAGGATGCGAGGCTTTATGGTGGGGAGTTTCGGTGCGAATTTGTAAATTTCATGTTAAGCTCTTGTATTATATTCATTTTTTTAGTGTTTTATAGTGTTATATTGAATAATTTTGCTGATATTTTATGTAATATACCACACACATTCACCACAGAATGTGATATAAGAGTGGTTTACGTGTATTTTTATATTCAACCGGAATTCCCAGAGAAATCGTCTAATTAGGTTTTCAGCGCCTAATTAATGATAACGACTTGACTTACTGACGGACAATGAATATAAATAGGTTATACAATATGAAGAAGTAAATAATATGTAAAGAAAAATTGTATCAGACTTGGCTGTATGGGCGTTGATCCCTTTTTTTTTTTTTTTTTTTTTTTTTTTTTTTATGGGTGGGCTATGGTAAGCGCACGCGCGGTCCAATCCGTCCGGGGCGATGAAAGGACGGCGCGCGGGCCCATAACCCACCCGTACCCACGTCACCTCGTTGTTGGGCCGACCACCGGAGCAGATGTGACTTGTCGTCAGTGGTCGGCCCGACGGAATACCCTTTCGGGTATCCTCACCTCTCGACGTACTGGGACGTCGGTCGCCGTCGCGCGGTCAGCCTCTCCGCGGGTGACGGACAATTCCCCGGTCCGATCACCCGCGGCCTCGGCTAGGGCGGCATTAGGCGCAGATACTCGCGCCTGCGCCGCCCGAGTCGCCGGCGGCGGAACGTGTCGCCGAATAGGAGCTCTACTCGCACACGATCCGCCGCCTCCTTCCGTGAGATTACGGCCTCACAGAAGGCGGCGACCGCGTCCCAGTTCCTGACGCTGACGAGCATCTCCCTGGCGATGGTCGGCAGCGCCAGGTCGGCACCGATAATTGCGACGAGTTCACGGCGATCCCCCTCCCATGCAGCACACTCCTCGAGCGTGTGCTGCGCCGTGTCCTCGTCGCAACTGCAGTGGTGGCAGGACGGTGTGCTCTCCCTCCTGACAATCTTGTGCAGGTACTTCCCGAAGCAACCGTGCCCCGTCAGCACCTGCACCAGTCGGAAGGAAAGCACCCCGTGCGTCCGCTCCAACCACTCCATCAGCACCGGCCGGAGGGCCTCGACAGTCCTGACACCGTACCGAGGACTCTCCAGCCGGACTGCCCAACGGGCAATTACTTCTCGGCGGGCGTCGACCCGCCAGGCGGTGATTTCATTGATGGAGACCATGCTGCCGCGGGCGCGCGTCTCCGACACCCGCCGATAAATGTCGGCGAGCATCTCCGCCTCCAGGTCCCACGGGGGGGTTCCGGCCAGGAGGCACGCTGCCTCCGTCGCCACCGTGCGGTAACCCCGTATGGCCCTGATCGCCATGACCCTCTGTGGTCGCCACAGGAGGGCCCTAAGACGGACGGTCAGGGACCCCGCCCACACCGGTGCGCCGTACAGGGCCATCGACCGGATCACCCCCACGTACAGCTGTCGGCACGTAGCACTGGGTCCGCCCACATTCGGCATCAGCCGCGAAAGGGCGGACGCCGCGCCGACAAGCCGGGGGGCTTTGATCTCTTTGCCTGTCCGTATGGACAAACAGAACCAAAAAAAAAAAAGCTTTATGGTGGATGCATTAAAACTTTAAAATTATTGTCAATATTTACTGAGCTGATAAAGATGCTTGTGGTATGGCGATATCATGGTGAAAAACCACACAATCTTGTTGATTAATCCCAGCCATTGCTTCTTGCCTGAATCTTATGAGTTCATTATGTCATTCCATTCCTACCATACACAGCATTACCTTATTTAGAATTTCCCTATAATCAGGGGAGCTTCTGCCCAGGATCTGTTTTTGTACATTCTTATCTTATGTAATCATTTTTTTTATTACCAGTAATCAATCTTTACAAATACGGTACAGTTTCATTAGTTTTCATTAATGTAGTGTCTAATCGACCGATTATTGAAATGCTCTTGATATTTATGTGAATATTTAAAAAAAAATTATATTTATTTATTTTTATATCATACTTTAAATAAATTTTGCTGTGTGGTAGCGGCTTCGAATACTACCAACCCTTGCTTTGCTCGTGGGTGTCGTAAAAGACGACTAAGAGCCCTAGATTGACCCGGACCAACTCCACCTGGTACCATTTGGGTCAACGATTACATTCCCAAGGAGGGTTGACGTCAGGCAGGCGGCCGGTCATAAAAGTCATTGCCGAAACTTTTTGTAATATGTCAAAACAGATGACATATTGCGTCGACCCCAAGTAATTGGGATAAGAGCAAGATGATGATGACTTTAAATAAATAAAAAATATAATAAAATATATTTATTTCATCATCATCATTTCAGCTCATATACGTCCCACTGTTGAGCTCGAGCCTCCTCCACAATAGGAGGGAAATTGACCTTACTATACCGCCCTGGTCAGATGTGTTATCCCTACCGCCCTGTTGATGTTAAGTATTGTGGATTCGATCTTCACATAGACCAATTCTTCGTGTGCTCCACAAATAATTTTTTTGAGTCTGGCTGTAATTTGTGTCCGATCATTGTATTTTTCATGTTTGCTGTATGAAGGTGGCTAAAATACTAAGAACCCTTATATTATTCGTAGATGTCGTAAAATATGACTAAACGCTTTAGATGACCAGGCATAGCCCTAGCTGGGCCAACTCCGTTTGATGCCATTAAAATTACATTCTCAAAGAGGGTTGATTAAGCAGGCGGCTGGCCATAAAACTATTGCCAAAAATTGTACAATATGTACTGTAGAAGAAGAATACATATTACCGAGTTACTGTGTAGTGACGGAGTAAGAATACAATTCACCACTCCCTATCTTGCCCATGGATGTCGTAAAAGATGACTATGGGATATAATAAGCACACAACATCTGTGCAAGAACGTGAAAACTCGAAATGAACCCCAATACAAACAATAGACCGGCATGGTATAATAGTTCAAATTCCCTCCCATTGTGGAGGAGGCCCGAGCCCAACAGTGGGACGTATGTGGGCTACGATGATACCCCGAGTAATTGGTGTAAAAGTAGGATACTAGTTGAATATTTATGAAATCTCGCACGAAAAAAAAATTATTTCTTTTTGCGGGATTTTGTCGTTATAAAAGAAGCATAGTAGATGGATTTTTGATATCTGCTCATTTTACTGCTGATCCTTTAGCCAGTTTTTACGACTTCCATGAAAAAGTAAGACGTGTGGACCTATATATTTATTTCTTTACCACACTGGGAAGCTTAATAGTAACTCTTAAAATTTATAATGTTATAAGAATCCTCCATCTTTTAGTAAACAAGCTTTTTACTATTTAAAACGACAAATTTATTATACATCAGCTTCTGCCCGCGCCTTTACTCGCGTCAAAATTAAGTTTCTCAAACTTGAACTATTCTCCCAAGGAGTTATTGGAAGAATATTCTATGTATTAATTTAGACAATACTCTATGTACATGTGTAGCTATTTTAATCTAAAATAATCCGTCAAGCCCCCACGCTTTACATCGCAAGTTATAATCCGTACGACACGTCCTAGAAAATTATTTCCACTTTAAATTCTACGACCTCAATTTCCATTCCGTAAACTGTTTCATGTTCACACAATATGTTTAATAGAAGAAAAATAATTTATATCCCTCCCTCTATATATATAGACAAGTAATATCCAAGTACAATGATACCAAATATGCTATATTTATATTAAATTATTTTTTTCACGCAGTACTGTATGATCACTAGAGGACAACGCATTTGATTCAGTGACACATCATATAGCCTATAACCAGCGAACGATCAAGACTCTTCGAACAATATCTCATTTGCCCGGTTGCATTTAGTAGTTGAGGAGCTATAAGGTATCAGAAGAACATATGTACATACAGTACATAGCCTGTCAAAATCATAAACCTCCTTTGGCTTTGCCGAAGTCGGTTAAAAAAAATAATCTATTTGTCGCGAAATTACCTAAACTGTAATAAAATACTTTTAACTAACCCAGTTATAGTGTTTTTAGGATATCAAATAGAATTACCGCTTCTTTTGCAACAGTAGGTAATATCGGTGTATCTTGCTTGGAGTTTTATAGTAGTAATATATATTATTTATTTATAAAAATATGCTATCTGTGAGGTGTCGAAATATACGCCAAGGACGTCATCAGGCAGGAGATGCAAGCGAACCTGACCCCTATCGCGCGGCGTTGACTAAGCTCCGTGTGATCCCCTAACCGAACCCCCCGACCGACAGCCTCCCAGCGGGGATGATCTTGGGTTCGGGTCGCCTGCTTACCGGCAGGTGGCCGGCGGTGACCATTCTCATCAGGTCTCCCTGTACCCCATGTCAGCCCCTAACACTCAATGCCCCGACCAAGACGTCACCACTGTAAGTTTCAGGTATCACCAAAACCCACCACATACAGACACACCCATTAAGTTGAGCATCCGGCTCTCTCGCTCACCGAACGAAGCGCAGCAATAAATTGCTACTACTCGTCTGAGTATCAGCAATTTTTTGCTGCGCTTTGTCGTCGTCTATTTTCTGCGAGAGTGAGAGACCCCGGACGGACCGGCCCGCGCCTACAGACAAAAGACTGTCGACAGTGTGGTCCTACCACTGTTCCCTTATATGGAGGTTAGGCAGGTTTCAGATTCGTTTTAACAAGGTAAAACTTAACCTAAACTTTACGTACCCATCTACTCGTACTACGTTATGCTTACGTTGCTTGTTCTTAGGATGTATTCATCGTATCTGAACCTTGCGAGAGTTTTAACTCTCGCAAGGTTCAGATACGATGTTTTAATTTATTAAAACAGTTATTTTGATTGATTGATTGGTAGAATGAATTATGTAAATATTTTAGTTAACAGAAATCGTCAAATAGTGGTGAATAAATATAATTGAAAATTCGCTATATAGAGGTTTCTGACAAAAGTATTCGTAATGGAAAGACATATTCTACACTAACTTTTATGGAGAGTTCCAGGGGATTTTAAAAAAACTTCTCTAAATGGAGGCATTTTTTATATTGAGGTTCGTTATATTAAGGTTACAGTGTATTTCACTGAATTGAAGTTGCTCTTTCAGTTTATGCTTTTTAGTATCAATATTAAAACAGATAAACTCTCAATAAATTAAAAGTTATATGAAACTTTGGTGTACTTCACCAATAAGAATAATTTATTTTATACAAATAGCAGGTGGTTTTAATACCGGTTATTTATCTTCTGCTCTAACAACATCATGATTTTAAAACAAACTTTATAACAACTGCAATAACCTAAAAGTGCTTAAATATTTTACGGTTTCTGGCTTGTTAACTATTAATACTTTAAATATTACTAACAATTTTATTAAGAAGTGTCATCAATAAGTTAAAGTATCTTAAGTAGTAATATTATTCATAACGTAATGCTTAGATTATTTAGGAGTACTATAATTATGTGGTTAAATATGGTTTTTCTGTGTGGTGACGAAGTAAGAGCACAATTCACCCCTTTTTGCCCATGGGCGTTGTAAAATACGATAAAGGGACATAATATATATGTATCATCTATGCAAGGGAAACAAAACTTAAAATAAAACCCTATACCAACACGTCTAACCACCGTGGTATAATAGGTCATTCTTCATTCATCGTTCGTTCGTTCATTCATCTACTCTTATTGAGCAATCAGAAGTGGTATAATAGGTCATTCTTCATTCATCGTTCGTCGTTCATTCTCTTATTGAACAATCAGAAATGCGTTTGTACTGATAAACGCGATGAAATCCGTAAGAATAGTTTTATTTACATTGTGTAATACATGCGTAAACATCAGAAATCATTACAATAACATCGGTTTCTTATCAAATTACGGATACAGATGTTTTATAAGTACTATTAATTGATTTGATAACATGTTGTGATATGATTATACCATACAGTAGCTGCTCAAAATTCTTAATACCAATCAAACATTGCTAGGTAGTTAGCAATTAATTAGGTCTCATGATACATATAAGGGTCGAGTATAAACTGTATTAGTTTGAAGTATATAGAGCTATTTCTGTCTAGTCAATGGTCACTAAAATAACAAGGAAATGAGGTCGAGGGAATGAGATATACTAGGATACTAGGAGAGACAGAACGAATACGAAGAACGCGGTGTGCAACTAATGTTCCAACCATCTATCAGTCCGTGGACAACTATTATTGGTCATTGGCATTCCCACGAGAATGCTACTCAGAACCTTATTATGCCATCTGCATCCAATGGTTACCAGTGACTTTTATAATATAATTTATTAATATGATGATGAGTCTAAATATCTCGAAGGAACTAGGTATTCCTTCACACTTGAACTCTGCTGTGGAACTTGTGGGTGGAGATGCTTGGATGTCGTGCTGACGCATGAGCAATGGGCGGCACTATGTAGCCCAGCGACCTGGCCTTATGATATGATGATGCCTGTCAGGAAATTGTCACCCATTGAGAAATGCAGATACAAACAAGGCTTTTATTCGGTATCCGAACCGGAGAAGACTTCGGGCTTCTTAGTGAATTATTATTGGTGTGGCTCGACGGAAGTGGCGGCTTTTAGTCCAACCAGTGCAGATTTTGTTGGATCATGGTTTCTTCGTTAACGACAAATATACGATTCTGATGAAGCAGACCTTTTCATTCTACCACCATTACGGTTGCAATGAGGATACGGTGAAATATACGCTCGCAATTTTGGCGGTCTCAGCAAAGTAGCACCGTGAACTCATCACGTCTAGCGCTACTGACAAGCGCTAAGGCCATGGTCAACAGCGTCAGGAACTAGAACATAGTCGCTGACTTATATCTCGTAAGAACGGCGGGTCAGCCGGATCAGGAACTATTACCGTCAGTTCGTACAGTCACTGCATTCTTCAAGGCGGCTATTTTGTGAAGTTGGGGCGGGTGAGGGAGATTATGTATGACGGAAGTTATGAAAGGGATATCGTGTATGTCTACGCGGACAAATTCTCTTGCAGGGGCATCGGGCGGCGACTTGCGTGATTACCTGTGCCAGGTGCTGCTGTAAGTGAAATCGCAAATGGATGGACTGGGGAGTAATTCGCCACTAATAGAGAGATTGACCGTGCGAGACTGATGCTCCAGTAATAATTCAATGTGTTTGAAATTATGTCTAAAGTGTCGGTAGGCACACCTGAAAGATTAACCCGCCCTATATGTAGGTTATTTTTATCACAATATTCTCACGGGAACGAGCATTACGGGACTGAAATTGCATGTGTATCAATTTAAAAACAAATCCTTTACCAATGAATAGCCACATTGACAGCAAACAACATAAGCAATTCTTTATCCTGGTATTCCCATTGACCTAAGGAAATGGAAACGAGGACGCGAGTGAAATTGCATAATGTTGAATAATTAAAAAAAAAACTGTGAAAAGCTACATTATCAGCGAGTAACATGTATGCATGCTATTTATGCATGTATACGCTTTTACAATAGATTACCTAAAGATATCCGAGACCAGCCTATGAAAAAGTTTAAAAAAGCCATCAAGAATAGACTTTGTAAAAAAGCTTATTATAAAATCTCGGATTATGTAGATGATAATACAGATTGGTTGTGAGCAGCTCCTCATTCAGCAATTTCCTTGTTATTTTAAATATACTGTTTGTAAATGTACTTTTAACTTTTATTGTAAAGTGTAGCGTGTTTTGCCTAACGAATTTTTGTATTTTCAGGGTTTGTAACATATTGTGGTGTTGGTCATGCTCACATAGGGATCTACTTGCGGTAGCTGCGTGGAGCGGGTCTCTCCCTTCCCTCCATAGTGGTTGAGGGGAGTGATGGCTGCTCTAGTAGTTAACTCGTGATCGGGTGCCGCTTGTGGGATCTGGTCCAGCCATAATCGTTTAAATTATATTAAGTGTTTTGCGGTTCGAAGGGCATCACACTGGAGCTTGTTCTTACAAAACATGTACACAATTGTATAACTAGTAAGAAGAAAAAAAAAAAATTAAAAATAATGACAAGCCCGCTGAGTTTCTTGCCGGATCTTCTCAGTAGCGGTCGCGTTCCGATCCGGTGGTAGTATATTTTTTTTGGAAATTGTAAACCTGACAATATGTAAGTGCCCTCTCAGGGTTTATGCATAATAAAATAATTTGAATTTGAATTTGAATTTAATGCCGATATTCCCATAGGACCAGGAACTATGCGAATTATAATTGCGGGCAGTTAACGAATTTTTTTTCCAGTTTTGATTTTGATCAATGGAAAATAATACAGAAATGGGAACTACGCGAGTGAAAGCGCTGCGTGTTGATCAATTTTATAGCCACAATGGATGGCCACATTAACTGTAAATAACATGGGCAATTCTTTGTCCCGGTATTCTAACGGGACCGGGAACTAGATGAGTGAAATCGTGTGGTATTGATCAAATTAATAGAGTATTTCCCAGATAAAACAGATAGAAGACATGCTTTTCAAACCCGTAAAATATGTTGGGATAATAGTTCAACTTTGCGACAGTTAATTTGCACGCGAGTAAAGTCGTGGGCACAGGCCAGTATTATTATAAATAATATCTCTTAATGGCTCAATTATTTTATTACCCATTAAATAAGTAGATATTTATGATTGTGTCTAATATTATATATTGCTTTGCATATATTTTCGATGAAAAACACATGATGCCAGTATGTACAATAAGATTTATTTATTATAGACTTGTTTTGATCGTTTTCGATTTATCATCTAATCACGGCGTCGATAGAAAATTTCAGTTGTATTAATTAAAATTTCTAAAAATGTGTTAATCAGATAAATAATCTGATTACAAATAATATATTTTATATCGGATTAAAACTAATATGTGGTACTTTACTCTTGTATATATCATATTCATGATTCTATTATTTGTTTTGCTAGTTGTTGTTCACGAGTGTTAAACATATTCTAGAACATTTTTAAACTAGAAGGGTTGTATCATTATAATGTAATGAGACTCCACGGTGTGTAGTCTGCAACTACATCATTTAAAAGTGAAGGTATATACACCCCTAAACAATCTAAACAACAATAATGTTCAAGAAAATTACAAATTTTGTTTATAGTGTATAGATCCATTACAACAAAAATATCATCATCGTCCTGATTAGATATTACAATATATTATTTTTTATATCATCTCATATTTTATTTACCCACGTATTCTTAGTTAAATGTCGGCGAATATGGCAATAGATACTTCTTTTTTTTTTATACAAATAAATTGATAAAATTTTACTACCAGATAGCTGTCTATATAATGAATGACTTAGACTACATTTTTCTGGTATTTCCACGAGAACAGGTATAATGGTGGTGAAACCGCTCGAATATAATCGATTTAAAAAAATCTTTTGCCAACCCTAGTCTATATTATAAGGGCATAACATATGTAGGCTACTTTAACCCCAATATTCTCACAGGAACAAGAACTACACGAGTGTAACAGCTGGATGTTGGCCGATTTTAAGATTCTTTCGTTAATGTTAAAGCTACATTATTAGTGAGTAACATATGCATGCAAGTAACATTATTTTATCCTGGTATTCGGATGGAAACGGGAACTACGCGAGTGAAACCGCTGGAAATTGACTAACTATAAATTCTATCAACAATAGTAAGCTACTTCATTAGCGAATACCATATGTGGGATGCTTTATATCCCAGTATTCTCTCGGGAACGGAAATTATGCGAGTGAAACCGCTGGATGTTGACTAATTTTAAAAATTCTGTTACCAATAGAAATTTACATTGACAGCAAGTATCACATGTAGGCAAGCCCCCCGTAAGGGCTACTGGCGCCTGTGAGCAAAAAAGGATTTTGGCGCCCCTTAAGCATTTTGGATCATGTTCTTTTTCTTTTTGAAGATAGGTAGGTGCTTGAAATAAAGCAAAAAACTGACCTTTAGAAGTTATGTTTATTTGTAGACTAAAATAGGAAAATGAAACAAACAGTATAAAATCATAATAAAATAAATTAAAATAAATTCTTATTCACACCCATTTTAATGCATTTACTTAAGTTATGGGGTACAGACACGTTGTTTATAAATACTAGAAAATAACTCAAAACTAAAAAACTTTTTTTTTTTAGAAACAAATAATAGAAATATTGCCTAATGTCTACATATATATATATATATATATACTACTATACACTACTACTACCTTCTACAAATACTTAGATATTTTAATAAATATGCAATACTAGCAACCCGCCCTCGCTTCACTTCGTTTTCAGTCGCCCTACCCGCGTAGTTCCCATTCCCATGGGAATACCGGGATAAAATATAGCCTATGTTACTCCCTGATATTATAGCTGTCCATTGGCGAAATAATTTTTGAAATCGGCTCGGTGGTTTAAGCGTGAAAGCGTAACAAACAAACAAATAAACAAACAAACAAACTTACTTTCGCTTACTTACTTTGTTTTCAAATATATATTGTAAAATACTTAAGGGATCAGTATCATCAGGTAATGAAAACAACTTTAACGCTTTAATTTCATTAAACAAATCATTGCAGTCTATATCCTTATTATCCTGATCTGTCAGTCGTTCTTCAAGAACAGAACAATGTTTTAAAAGATCGCTGTCACTTAATTTGAACATGTCGCTAAAAAATCCGAAAATATTATCATACTCATTTAGTAAGTAAAAACGGTTTCTTAGAGAGCTTAATGTTTGATCTATAATTTTTAAGAAAAACTAATTTTAATGGCAGTTTTTGGATCATGAGGGGTCTCGTCTCGGTGTTCATAGTCAATCAGTTTTGGTTTAAATTTCCTCCTGACCGTTGGTAACGGTGGAAAGTCTTCTTTAATTTCAAGAGAGAGTGCTTTCGCTCTTTCGCTTGTACAATAATTTCTTCAAATGACTGAAGTCTAGATCTATATTGGAAGAGAAGGAAAACTCGAAATAAAACCCTATATCAACATGTCTGACCAGCATGGTGTAGTAGGTCAAATATTCTCCTATTGTGGAGGAGGCCCGAGCCCAACAGTGGGACGTATGTGGGCTGCGATGATGATGATGATGATGAAATCGATATTTGGCAACGATCATCCATATCGGTATTCACACCAAATAAACGGTTAGTAGCCGTTGGCATAAATAGCCCTGCCGTGTCAGACCTATCTACGTTAACTTAAGATACACGAGTTACGTGTAACAAATGTAATTTGTATTTTTTTAACGTCTTTTATATCCAGAGCTCACAATTTTTTTAATATATTGTACCAATTATTAGTACGACACTAACACATAACTCACGTAACTACGATTTTCGCCTAATTAGTAATGGTCAGTTGCTGTAAATTGAGATACAGTAAAATGCTTGACAAATTACAAACACTTATGTGAAATCGTAACTCCGTTATCTAATAAATACATACATGACATCGCCGTGACAGGTTCGTACAGGTCCTTTCGTGGTGCATGCAAGTATCTTCCCGACCGTTACCCGCGCCGTATTTATATCGGATTGTTTATTTGAATTCTATTTGCGGTCATGGTCATTACGCGCTCCGTAAAATAAATTATAACAGTGCATTATCATTTAAAATACTAAATATTGTGAATTATACTTATGTGAATTGATTAGTTTTCTACAAAATGAGTGAAAACAGACGTTTATTAATGGTGAATATGGCAAAAAGACAACAAATCATAGAAAATAGAGGCAATGTTATCAATTTTCAAGACCAAAATTTCAAAACACAAGTTGCAGTTGATTTGTCACCTAGATCAGGATTTGAGAGGTCAGTAATGAGCCCACTATCAGACAACATGCAAATGCATTCATCATCATCATCATCATCATTTCAGCCTACAGCCGTCCACTGCTGGACGTAGACCTCCCTCATGTTGCGCCACAATGTGCGGTCCTGTGCCGCCTGCATCCAACGACGCCCAGCAACTTTCACTAGGTCATCAGTCCACCTAGTGGGGGGGCGTCCTACACTGCGTCATCCGATACGTGGTTGCCACTCGAGAACCTTTCTTCCCCAGCGGTTGTCGGTTCGTCGAGCGATGTGGCCTGCCCATTGCCACTTCAGCGTGCTAATTCTTCGTGCTATGTCGGTTACACCCGTTCGTCTGCGGATTTCCGTATTCCGGATTCTATCTCGGAGAGAAATCCCGAGCATAGCCCGCTCCATAGCACGCTGAGCGACTTTGAGCCTTGATATAAGGCCTACATTTAGGGACCACGTTTCCGTGCCGTAAGTCATCACTGGTAACACACACTGGTCGTAGACCTGTGTTTTCAGACACTGAGGTATGTTGGACGAGAAGATCCTCTTAAGTTTTGCGAACGCAAATGCATTGCGAACAGTCAATACCATTGTCACCTAAGCAATACACAGAACTTCAGCCAGTCGTACCAAAACCCAATATTTTACCAGAGCTAAACAAAGATGATTTAGCTGAATTGAATGAAGATGTGCCATTATCAGATTTGGCGTTCCACAGGGCAGTGTGCTGGGGCCATTTTTGTTCTTGATGTATATCAACGACCTCCCAAATATAACTCACCATAAAACCATTTTATTTGCGGATGACACTACACTAATTGTTAGATGTGAAAATAAAACAACATTTGAAAATGATATTAACCTAACGATTCATAAGACGATCAACTGGCTAACTAATAATAATTTAAAAGTCAATGTAAGCAAAACTCACATTATACAATTTCAAAACTATAGAAGGCAACCAATTGATTTGAATATCAATTATAATAACAATCAAGTAGAGGTAGTAAATGAGACAAAATTTTTGGGAATAGTGCTTGATAAAACCGATCAAACTGTCGGAAGCCGCTCTAACTGCATACCATGGTTATGTTTCTTCCGTGCTCTCGTATGGTATCACACTATGGGGTAACTCAGTAGACAGTGAAAAAGTCTTTCGGATTCAAAAGAAGTGTGTAAGAGCGATCTGTGGAGCATGGTTTAATGATAGCTGTAAGCCTTTGTTTAAAAAACTCCATATCCTGCCTCTGGTTTGCATGTATATTAGGGAACTTTGTGTTTTTGTAAAACTATTTCCACATTACTTTCAATTACACTCGGAAGTTATAACTAGGGACTCCAGGAATAAATTTAAACTTCATCGGCCTAGGTGCCGATTAAATATTTATGAGAATAATGTCTACATAAAGGCCATAGATATTTATAATAAACTACCAAATACATTTAAAGAATTACCTTCAGCTCTATTTAAACGAAAATTAAAATTGTGGCTTATAGAAAAAAGTTTTTATTCCTTAAATGAATATATAACACATGTAAATTAAATCTATTCAATAAATTCTATAATTGAATAATGTTAAAAAAAGTAAGACAATGACATTAACAGATTTTTTATTAATTGACATTTCAAATTTCACACTGACATTTATTATAATAATTATCTCAATTTAATTTTGTTTGACATTATTTACTATTTCTTTTGACATTATTTAATTAACCCGTAGACATTTAATTTAGAATCTACTTAGTTATAAGGCTAATATTTACACGCCATTGTTATGGCAGAGTGTAACGGCACTACAATTTTATTGACCATCAACATGTAACCACACTTCTTGTGAATAAATGAATTTGAATTTGAATTTTGAGCATCAGCTTACACACTATCAATTTGCCTAGTTTTGATACTAATATATCAATGCCTTCTGAAATTAGTTTTGTTAATACACCATAACAAACCTTTCGTCAAGAACCTTTTATTTTGAGAAATGCATCCACACCATTACAAACTTGTAATAATAACTCTGACCAACCATGCCATAGTCAAGACCATTCAAACGATGCACAAAATTCAAATCTATCACTACAGATAAATCAAACAACAAATAGTGAAGATGCCACATACAATTCTTTTGAAAAAAGCACCGAAAAACTAATACAGCAACTTAGTAATGAAAACTTGTCGAAATCGCATGATGACCTACCCAGCAATAAAAAAATTGTAGCTAAAAAAAGAGAAAGGGATCCGGCTAAAAGACTTGAAGTAGAGAAAAAAAATTATACTTTAAAACCACCATGCAGGAAAGAATGTCGTAAAAGTTGTTATGAAAAATTCAGTGAACAAGAAAGAGAGGAAATTTGGTCAAATTTTAGAGGGCTTGACAAGCAAGAACAAAGAAATTTTATATATAGATATGTAAAAAAAGATCAAAGAAGTCAATAATAACCAAAGAAATTTCAAGACGAAATAACACTTTAACATGGACACTTCAGAATACTATAGTATGCAAAACATTTTATTTAGGTACGCTTGGGTTTAAAAATGATCAAACTGTAGTAACTGTATTAAAAGCCAATTATAAGCACAGAATTAAAAATATTCATGAAGTACCAGCAGCACCTGAACAGCGTGGTCGAGCTAGACCATGGAACTCCTTTCCTGACCAATATAAGCAGGACGTTAAAGAGTATATAGAGAAAATTCGTCCTACAGTTTCACACTATAATTTGGCTCATGCTCCAAACAGGCGTTATTTGCCATGTGGAGTGCCTTTCATGGCTTTATATAGATCATACATAGCTTTCTGCGATGCAACTCAAATTAGAAAATGGTCCTGGGCATATTTTCATGGCATCATCAAACAAATGAATTTGTCTACTATCTCTTCCTAAACAAGACATTTGTACATTATGTCAAAATCATAAAGAGAAACACAGTGAAGAAGAGCACCAATGTGAGCATTGTGATTGCCAGTTTTGTAATATTTACCCTACGCATTTAAAAAATCATAATTTATCAAGACAATATTTAGAAGCAGACATTAACGACACCGATATTACAAAAAAAGTATTTACAGCAGATATGCAAAAAGCTATATGTATGCCAAAATTGGAAACTAAGGACTATTATTTTTGACGTAAGTTGGTATTATTTAATGAAACTTTTGTATCTCCAGGAAAAAATGAGCCAGCTTTTTGTATGGTATGGCATGAGGGAGAAAGCGGCCGTAAAGCCTACAATATCGCCTCGTCTTACGTTCACTTCATCGTTAACTATGCTAAGGACATTCAGGCAATTATAATTTATTGTGATAACTGCACAGCCCAAAACAAAAATCGTATTTTATTTACTGCAATGATTCGGCTGATAAATTCCAAGGAATTGATTACCGCTAAGAAAATAAGATTTGTTTATCTGGAGCCTGGTCATACTTATATGGCAGCTGATGCAGTGCATGCGTGTATTACCAACAAGTTTACAAAACAAAAAAATATGTTAGATCTGAAGGACTATGTTAACACTATGAGAGCTTCACATAAAAATATGGTCGTAGAAATTATGAATCATGATGATATGATTGTATTCAGTGATCAGTTGAAAAAGAATGCGTTTCCAAAAAATTACAATATTCAATCTCTAAAGGTGGTGGAATTTCGAAGAGATTCCACTCGCATGTTTGTGAAAAATGCATATGATGAGGATGAGTTTAAGGAATTGGATGTGTTTCGCAAAAATATATTAAATATGGACCAGTCCGAATTCTTGAATGAAGTACCACGTGAAGCAAAAAGGAGGGGTGTAAGCAAGGTAAAGAAAGAGGATTTGTTGAAATTATGCGATTCCTTGCCCATTGTCTTCCGCAAGTTTTGAAGATTTAGAAGAAGGATATGTGTTGGATTTAGACGGAGACTTGGACATTTGAGAAAATAAAAGAATCCCTATTTTACTTAGTTTCTACTTTTAAAGTTCCTTTGATTTAGACAGAGTCTAATTTTGTTAGTAATTATGAAGACTGATTATAATACGAGTATATTATATTTTGATTAGAGCTTTAAATTTAACCTTAAAGTTCCTTTGATTTAATAAGAGTTTAATTTTGTTAGCACATATGAAGACTGATTACTTATATTTGATTGAAATTTTTAAATTTTGCAAAGTGTTTAACTGTTGACCACACGCCTGTAATCAGACCAATTTCAGTTAACTTATAAATAACTGAGTTTGGCATAATTCACCTTAATGGACTTGGTCACAGCTAACTCCTGTATCATAACTTACGGGGCGTCGCGTAATAGGTAATGTATGGACAGCTTGCCGTGCCTATCTCTGTTATTGAGTTTATTATAATAAGTATGGGTATTAATAAAAAAAAATACTACATCCCGGTATTCAGCACTATTAAATATGTTATATTATTCAAAGATATCACAGTTAATTGCATTAACTTTCTAGAAAAACGCAAATATCTGAAAAAAACTTCAGAATGCGATATCTCAAAACTATGATTTTTAACTTAATGTAGATAGGTCTGACACGGCAGAGCCAGTAATGTCCATGTCTAATCGGCAGTAACTGGATGATATACTTACTAATAAAATTTCGTGTATATTTATACCTAATCCTATTTAATTTCTCAACATTTATTTTAAAATTAATTTTTGGTTTTTGTATTTTTTTTTAAACTTTTTGCAATTTTTGATCCTGGGTTTTGGCACCCCTAAAGGATGGCGCCCGTGTGCATTGCACACTTTGCACATATGGTAGCGGGGGCCCTGCATGTAGGCAATGTTTATCCCGATATTCCCTCGGGAAGGGAAAATACGCGAGTAAAACCACCAGTAAACAACTACATTATCAGCAAGTAATCCATGCATGCTATTTTTAGCCCGCTATTCCCACGGAAGAAGGAACTACACAAGTGAAACCGCTGGATGTTGACTGACTATAAATTCTATCCCTAATGAAAAGCTCAAAAGCATTACCAGGGAGTAACATAACATGTAGACAATTATTTATCTCGGTATTCCCTCGGGAATGGGAACTAGCGATTTGAAGTTTTTTTTCAACTAACCCCGGCATACAGTCCTGTCGCTGTAACTTCTCTAAACTAGGATACGCAATGATCTCCATATATGATATCGAAGTTTCAGCCTCAGGTAAATGTAAATCAAGTCGGGGAATATTTTTAATTGGCTTAGAACTGGCAATAAATTTAATTAGAGAAATTAAAGAGGAGGAGTTATAAAATAATAATTTAACTTCACTCCTATGCAATACGCGAGACAGAAAGTACATGGACTTATCAGCAAGTAAGTAAAGGGATGTATAGCTATAATAAGTGCAGCAGTACGGAAATGCGGGAGAACTTAACTTGGTCTATATGTGAGCCTTAAGGTGAGACCACATTATCAACAGTCATCTGTCGGCCGCCGCAGCCCGAGGTACAGAAAATCTTTGTCTGAGTAGTAGCAATGTGTTGCTGCGCTTCGTTTGGAATGGGGGTATCGGGAGCCTGTCCTTACTTCGTGTCAGTTCCTCACAAAACTCTCACCTCCCCTCCCAAATATGCACTATCCTGGTATTCCCACGGACACGGGCACTATGCAGATAAAGCGATTGAAACCGAAGCGTAGCGAGGCGGGTTGCTAGTATGACTCATAATTCAGATCTAATATGTACACACATTTAACATATTCTAGAATTTTTAAAAAATTGTGGTTTTGTAATATATGTCGCCTCGTATGGTGCCTCATTTAAAATAAAATGTGATATGTTCTCATATGTATGTTTCTTGCGTCCCCACTTACGGTGAGAAGATCGTTATAAGCTAATTTAGAGATTACCACGAGAATGGGGAGTAACACCCTCCCGGGCAATTTTTAATATTAATTGTGACTGTCAACCAGCCTGCCAATTAAGGCAATTATGTGGCAATCATAGTATTATCCCTTAGTAATGACCCTTAGTCAGGACTAAAACCTCCGTGGATATGAATAGGTTGATGGATAGATAGAATGCGTAGTAACTTTGATTTGGTATATCAACTATTAATAGTTAAGATTGAAATAAAGTATTGTTCTTAAATTGTACTTCAGTTTCTTAGGAGTATGCATCTACTAACATCAAAATATGTAAATAAATTTATATCTACACAAGAAATTTTATAACAAAATTTGTGAAAAACAGAAAGCTTCTTAATTTGAAAAAGGCGACCTTGTATACGATGAATTTCTTTTGTAACAGATATGATGAAATTCTTTTTGTTAGGGTAAAATTTCCAAAAGTCTTAACGTATACTCATACTGAGAAAACTGAGAACTAAATTTCAAGTTTGTGGTACTTATACTTACTGACATCTGGTAGTTCGTCATCCCGTTTTCACTTATATCTGTATAGATAGATTCGATATTTTTCTGTATTTCAGTATTCTACTTTTGCTTATCTGATTAAGATTTAGTGTATAAAGGAGTACAAATGAAAACTACTAGTATTGCTATTGTTTGTAAGCATGATTGTATAATTCGCAATATATGTTAACAAATCAGTAAGGATAGGTTCTTCCAGTGTCGAGACGATACATGTCCGTGCTGAAAAAAATATAAAATTCTTAATCATTAATTTTATATTTTTTTTTTTAATTAACACCCTGCACTAAGGAAATAATCCTTGTATTGCGAGGGACTTTACAAACATATAATTATCCAGACTGAGTCTGGATGTAATTTGTGGATCGCACAAAGTGTTGTCCCGCGTGGGATTCGAACCCCCGACACTGGCGCTGTAGGTCGTTATCATAACCACTACGCCATCTGTGATTATGTATAGTGAATAGCCACTTAAAGGGACTATATAACTCTTGTCTAGCGTCTGGGCTTTAATGGGGCACTGGGATTTAAAAGGAGGAGAATTTGAAGCTTTTGTCAAAAGTCAAGATAGCTTCCGGCTTAGACCATGACATACATGCCCAACGTGCTGCGGGACGATGCGGGAAAGCTATTAGAGAGGATCCTCGCTGCTCCCATCGGCTAGCACCTCGGCGTGGTCGACTTTGTTCTGTCTGATGCCTAGTTCGATTGCCGAAAGGGCCATTAGACAATCACGGCCTTGTTGCGCTTGAGTAATTTTTAAAATTATCCTCAGAGAATATGCATTTTTTATACCTGTAGCTGAGATTTTTGCGTGACTCTACAGATATCGCTATTCTTATTTTCTGTATCGCAATTTTGATGTAGTTCAAGTATCTAGAAAAGCGTGCTTTCAGTTTTTTAAACTACCTATTTTAATGTTTAAAATAAAATAAGGTTATGTGTTTAGCGGCTTTCCATGACAATTATTTTAAAGTAAATTATTAGTTATTTATTTTATATATTGTTTAAATTTACTTTTTTTTTATTTAAATTATAGCATAGATTTACAAAAAAGAGAATTACACACACCCGAATTTTGTCAAAATGTCATTTCCCATATGGAAACTGTTTCCTCTACAAGTATTCCAGGTAATTTTCAAACTATTACTACATTCTCGGCCAACCAAGTGATTATATTTAACGGTAGCAGCAAAAAGTTCCCATGCTCGATTATGGTTGCATAAATTAGTAAGACAATCAGGCTGGGAGATACCACCATTGGGGAAGAAGTCAGCATTAGCTACATTAGACCCAATACCAAGACCGCCAATAGTGTAACCACCGTCGGTGTGAATAGCCTCAACGTATTGAGCATCACTAGGACGGATGCGGTTTATATTGTAATTCCATAGAGGTCCAGCGGGATCCAACCCTTGAAAATAAATTTAAAGATTTATAAATTTCTGTTGACTTCTAATAATGTTGCGAAAAACTAGAGCATAATGAAATAATATAAAAAAAACGGTATCCAAATCTTAGATATATAAACTCATTTGCAAAAAAAACGGGCACCTAAGCAATGAACCATTTCAAATGTTAATATTTCTTTGTTTGATAATTATAGGTAGTTTTATCCACACAATTTGCTAAATTAATAAGAAAATAATCGTTTTCATCAGTATTTCATAAAATTTAGATACAATTTATGGGAAATAATGCTAAACCTCGCTAGTAGTGTATATTCGCTAGTAGTGCATATGCTCATGAAGTAAAAATAAAAAAGTTTTTTTGTTTGTTTTTCTTTAATAAAGTAAAAGCAGATAAATGTTTAGTATCGAGTGTGACCCCCTCTAGCTAAAATCACAGCTTGAATTCGTCTGGGCATGCTAGCGAGTATATCCCGGATACTTGCTTGCGGAATACGTTCCCACTCCGCAGTAATCACATTCTTCAGCTCTCTGATGGTCTGCGGAGCCGGGTGTACTGATCTCACACGCCGTTTCAGAACGTCCCAGACATGCTCTATGGGATTGAGGTCGGGACTTCGAGCTGGCCAATCCAAACGACGAATGCCGACCTCTTGCACATACGCATTAACATCGCGGGATCGGTGGGCGCGAGCATTGTCGTCCATAAAAATCGAGTCTTCACCTAGAGCGGCCAATGCGGGTTGTGCATGAGAAATTAGAACTTCCGTTATGTATCGATGCCCAGTCAGTGAGCCGTTTTCAATGAAGACTAACTCTGTACGATCCATTGAATTTATTCCTGCCCAAAACATAACAGAGCCCCCACCATAAGGTGTGATTTCTTCGAAACATGCCTCTGCAAAGCGTTCTCCTTGTCTTCTTAGCACTCGCCGACGTCGATCTTCACCGAACAGAGATATCCTGGCTTCATCAGAGAACAAAACCCTATTCCAATCGTCTTGAGTCCATGATTCACAATTTCTAGCGAACCTAAGCCTGTGAACTCTGTGCTCACGGAGTAATTTGGGGCCGCGGGCCGAGCGATGACTGCGTATATTGGCAGCGAGAAGCCTCCTCCTGACCGTCCATAGACTAATATGCACATTTCTTACTTCTTGGAGGTTGTTCTTAAGATCCACATACGAAGATTTGCGATTTCTCAATGCGCGACTCACAAGAAAACGATCATCCCGTGGTTGGGTACATGGTTTTCTTCCAGAACCAGGCCTTCTCTCGACGGAACCAGTCTCCTGATATCGCTGCCAGGTCCTTTGGACTGTCGAGCGACTAACATTTAGCCTCCTAGCCACGAAACATTGGCTGCAACCCTCTTCAAGCAGCGCGATAATTTTGGTAGCTTTTACCACTTTATCTACCATTTTTGATACAGCCAAACAGCATTAAATAAAGCTTTGACAGTCAAGGATATGAAATTAATCGATAAAAATTGAATAAAAGTTATGAAAGTCGATGTTAACTTCTGGAACTTCGCGCCAAAAATGTAGGATAAAAAGGGGTTTTCTGTAAAAATGAACATCAAATGAAAAATTGAATTTCGAACGTACTTTTTTAAATACCACAGCATTTTTAAAACCGGCCAGTAACGTGTACAAACGATTGAAACCTTTTTGGTATTGTATCTTTTTAAATATGAATGAAAATCAAAACCGCCCGTTTTTTTTGCAAATGAGTTTATGTGGATGAATTAAATATACAGTATTTTCCTTGGGAGTCATAAAAAGTGACTTCGGGATCACTAGAATATTAAATAGGAATACTCTCATGGGAAAACGAATCTCAGCGTCATTCATATTGGTTAATTATATGTCCCAAGTGTTGACTAGTTAGGAATACAATGTGTCATCACCACTTACTTTGCCTTCGTCGTCATATAAATCGGCTGATAGATCACTAGATGAATAGGCATTAGCTAAATTCGGTGGTAAACTAATACTGTAACTGCAATGGCCAACTATTGAGGCAAGCATAGCAATTATGGTACTATACCTAATTGGGTAAATTCAAGGACAATATAGATCGGCCGACGAATGAATGGATGGAATAATATTTTTTGACATCTTTCTTGGGTATCCTCATACATAAACTCCCTTTATAAGGATGTAGGATGAAAAATTATTGGAAGTGTATATTTAAAAAGATTAAATTGTAATAAATGAACATACTTCTATGCGTATTCCTTACCTTCTCGAATAGTTGGATTGATATCAGTATTTTGGTTGCTCAACCAGCCGTGGGCGATAACTACTGTTGGTACATTGGCATTGAAATTGGAATTAAGGATAGAGTTGGTGTTATTAATTACAGGAGTCTGTGCACTGGTAGGATTGCGTCTGTAATCAAAATAAAAATAAAATTAATAAAGTTTTAAGAGTTTAACCTTTTCATCCTCTAGAATGATAACTAACCTCAAAATTTTGACGTACTGTACCATATTTTGATTTAATGTGTTCAAAATGAGAACACCAGAATTAATATTTTCGGCCCTAACAAAAAATATCTCACAGGCGATAATCCATTCTCGCGACGCCGTTATCAAGCAAGGCAATAGGAAGTTATACAGACTAGTTATAAGATAGTATATAAGTTTCATGTAGTTAGTAATAATAACTAATAATTTTTGTATTAGGCGATATAGTTGCTAAGCAACAAAGCCCTTTCCATTTCAATAAATTAAAAAAAGAACCTCATAATTTCCATACCATGGCAAGTGGATTGGGTAGTCCCACGAAAACGAAAATTTGAAGTAAGAAAGTAAACGAAGAAATATAACTTAAAGTGAATCCCTACTAATGTAATGCCTCTTCTACACTACTCGCGAAGTTCCTCGGCGAAGTACTCTGGAAACTTCGGCTGAAGTCCGAAGTGGGTCAATACACACTCGTTCAACTTCACGATGAGCTCATTCGCTCTATGGTGCCGATAGCTTTATCTTTTTTTTTTTTTTTCTTTTGGCATTTTGCTAACATTTGCCATTATCAAAATGCCGATAGCTTGCGCACGTTTATAATGGACATTCAAGCAGCAGCTGCCAGCTGCTGAGTACTGTACTAGGGATGGCGATCTGAGATCGATTAATCGAAGAATCGATTTTCAGCCCCAAAAGATCTATTTTATAAATCGATACGAAGCATTGAATAGATTCAGTGAATCGATACTTTACTATTTTTCTTTTTTTTTTTAGGGGGGCAACAGAGGGGCGATGCATGGCCCCATGACCCACCCATGACACGTCGCCTTCTTTGTTGGGCCGACCATCGGTGCAGGGTAACGTTTTCAGTGGTCGGCCCGACGGAATATCCGGGTCGCGGGGTACCCTCTCCTCTCGAAGTTCCTCGGGGACGTCGGTCGCCGTCGCGCGGTCAGCCTCTCTGCGGGTGACGGACTAAATCCCCGCACCCGCGACCTCGGCTAGGGCGGTATTAGGCGCAGATAATCGATACTTTACTCTAGAGAATTGTCGTTCGATTTTTTTTCTGCCCACTCGATACTAAGTATATTTTACTATATTATAAGACTAATAACACTTACAGATTTCCTAAAAAAAAGGTCATCACAATACAAGCACGTCCAAAAGACAATATTGCTAGATCGATTAATCGGGCATCGATCGGGGATCGATAAAAGTAAAGAATTACTATTATTATTAAAACTTGTGTTAAGTTCAGGGTCTAAAGCTAGTACATTTAAAAAATATTAATTTATGAATAATTTAGCACAGTAAATACTTAATTTTAGTAATTTAAATATTGAAGAATTAAATTTTAATTTACCTTTTAAATAATAAATATAAATTGTTTACAGGATTCCTGGTTACTTCTTCAATAAGCTCCATGTCAGGTTCAGCTTCGAGATCAACGGTATGCATAACGCCCTCACTATCGGGGAATTCGATGAATCATGGATATGTGCGTGTCTCTGAAAATCCTTGTTCCACCGGCACTGCAAGCACGGTATATGCTGAGAAAAAAATATTAACTAAAATTAATATAAAATAATTTAACCACATACTTTACTGTCCTGCTTTTCTACATCTATATGGTTGTTTAATAAAAATAGTAAAAGCAAATAATTTATAGTTTACACTGTACTTAGAAATAGGTATTTTTTTTTTTTTTGTGGGTGGGTCGCGGTCGGCGCGCCTCCGCACCACTCCGTCCGGGGCGACAGAGGGGCTTAAGCACGCAACTCCCGCGACCCACCCGAAAACCACGTCGCCTTCGTCGTTGGGCCGACCACTGGAGCAGCGTTAACTTGTCATCAGTGGTCGGCCCGACGGAATACCCCCTATTGGAGTACCCTCCCATCGACCGACGTCCCCCCCTTGGGGAGGACGTCGGTCTTTCCTCACGCGAAATAGAAAATAGAAATAGGTATCATACAGCTACTTACTATTTATTATCCACAATAAATTAAATAATATTAAATAATATAATAATAATATTAAATATTATTTTATAAGTCAAAAACCTTTAAGTAAGACAAAATCTTTTATAATTAATAACAATTTAACATCCTGAGTGTTCTTGGCGGATCTTTCTCAGTGTGGCCGCATTCCGATCCGGTGGGCGTATATTAGATTTGTCAGGTTTAAATTAATTAATTAATAATAATTTTCATAATAATTACTACAAACTTAATGTTTAATAATTACTCATCATAAACAATATAATTTTTTCATATAGAATTATCTTGTACTGGCAATAAAATTGTACCAAAAATGTAGGTCAAAATTTAATAACAATTTTTTTCTGTAGCGGGTAAATAATTATAAATATCTGTAATAACAATGACTTGTTGGACGTCAGACATCTTAATCCGCCCGTGACTTTAAACGCTGTAAAGTGTTTAATCAAAAATGAAATACAAACGCAATAAATTCCGTAGTTTTATTTGCAACCCACAATAAATTATATCCTTATTTTTTTTAATAGATCTTTTATAAGAAGAGATTATTGAATTTTCGATTCACATAACATTTATCTCCATGGTATTTACTAGAATGTTGTAGTTGCAAATTATTTCCAACCACCTCGTGAGGCACAAAATCATAAACATTATGTGTCCAGACTACAGTCTCTCAAAAATGGATAGAACACGATGCTACTATGATATCAGATGAAACTTAACATGACATTTATTTGCTTTAACTCTCTTTTCTTCATCAGTGATTTCCTCTCCGCCGTTAAAAGAATAACCGCAGCTCAGGACCGCGGCCTTAGGATTGAGACAGTTCTACACAAGACAAAAAAGAGGGCCTTCTTTCAGGACGCCTGGCAGATGTGACACATTGAAATTATTTTGTACAAGTATCTATGCATAAAAGAACAGATTACGACAGGAACTAATATGGCACAAAGTATTAATAAAATGTTACGTTTTCTTTTTTGCAAATATGATGTTTTTGTTTGAATAAATATTTATTTTCATTAGTATACACTCTATGTATGTGTTTAGGTAAATCATTTGTTTTGAGCTCACTAGATGACACTGTATAAAATTATAAAACAGGTTTTGGTTTCGTTACACAAATGTACATATCCCAGCATGGCGTTAACGCCACGCCAACGATCAGGTTCCCCTCGCCTATAGATATTTCACATTAAAAATCCTGTGTATTCAAAACGTGGTAGCGTAAGTACTTTCTGGTGGCAGACTATTTGGAGGGGCGCAGCGTCCTCTCTACGCCAACCGAGTAGGGGACGTTGTGCGAACGCCCATGACGTGCGGTGTTCCACAGGGTCAGTCAGTCCTCGGACCCACCCTGTAGAACATCGGCTACGACTGGGCATTGCGGGGGAGCCTCCCACCCGGGCTGGGCGTGATTTGTTACGCCGACGACACGCTCGTCACAGCCCGCGGTGGGACGCTACAAGAGGCGGTAAGCCTGGCGACTCTAGGCACCGAAGAGATCGTCAGGCGGATCGAGGCGCTGGGGTTGAGGGTGACCCTGGACAAGACGGAGGCCCTCTTGTTCCATGGGCCCCGTATGGACCCTCTCATCGGCGTCTCGATCACCGTCCATTCGGTTGGGATCAGCATCCAGGCCCATATGAAGTACTTCGGCCTCGTGCTCGACGGGCGATGGTGGTTTCGGGAGCATTTCCGCAGGCTCGTCCCGCGCCTTGTCGGTGTGGCGTCCGCCCTATCATGGCTTATGCCGAATGTGGGCGGACCAAGTGCTGCATGCCGATAGGTGTACGCGGGGGTCATCCGGTCGATGGCCCTCTACGGCGCACCGGTGTGGGCGGGGTCCATGACCGCCGGACTCAGGGCCCTTCTGTGGCGTCCACAGAAGGCCGTGGCGGTCAGGATCATCCGCGGGTACCGCACAGTGGCGACGGAGGCGGCGTGCCTATTGGCCGGAACTCCCCCGTGGGACGCCCCGCCCCGGACGGAGTAGTGCGTGGAGCGCGGCGACCGCAGCTCACCCAAAAAAAAAAAACGTAAGTAGTTTCGCGATATAACTGATTGTGGATGACGGATTATATGATAGATGTATTGTAAGAATGCATACCTGCGGCAATAAGCAAGCATAGTAAAATCTTCTGCATTCTGTTGTTACGTCTTAACGTATAAGAATAAATTAAAAAAATAATAATGACATAATACTAATTTATTTCAATAATTAAAAAAACAACCAATAGTAATTCATTTCAATAATTTAAAAAAATGATAATAACATAATACTAATATTCAATATGGAGGTTCCACCGAGATACTAATTTATTTCAATAATTAAAAAAATAACCAATACTAACTCATTTCAATAATTAAAAAATAATAATAACATAATACTAATATTCAATAGGCACATTACAGATAAAAATGAACATGCAAAATAATTAATTAATTAAGAAGCCTCGGGAGGTGGGTACGTCACCCTTGAGCGTATTCCAGGTCTAACATCTAACCGAACTCAGCACGCCCCTGATAGGTGTTATCCAATAATCCCTGCTTGGTTCACTTCACGGGGTCTGGGTAACTCGGCTGCAGCTACGACCGGTATCCGAAGGCGGTGGTCTTGGACCCTGGAATCACGTAGGTAGGGTGGACAATAAGTAGCCATCCTTAAGGGTACCGTGACTGCGGCGAACGGATAACGCTAGCAGAAGGGACTGGATCGGTTACAGTGATCTAGGCGAGGCAGTCACGGTATTATTAATATAATACTAAGCGGAAGGACTTACAATAAAATTAACGGTTAACTATATTTAAATTAAATAATTAACATACCAATGGAATGTGATGTGGTTAATTCTATGTGATATACATGTACCTGATATATGGCTAAATAACGACGTCAAGCATTAATAAAGCACTAAATATGTCGTTAGGCGAATTTAAATTGCACTAGTACAATACAATCCAATATTATGCACGTTGGTTCTACTTCTACTTCTAATAATCAATAAAAGCACAACAACTTACCCAATACGGGGTTATTATAATTCACTTTAATCTTTATAATGTCCATATAGATTATTAGGTATATTTACTACAAGTTCAGCGAAGGTTGGTAGGTAACGATATATATAAGTGTTAACGATATACATTTATTATCTTAATATTAATTAATATTAATTGTGCTGTGTGGTTGGTAGCGGCTTCGAATACTACCAACCCTTGCTTTGCTCGTGGGTGTCGTAAAAGACGACTAAGAGCCCTAGATTGACCCGGACCAACTCCATCTGGTACCATTTGGGTCAACGATTACATTCCCAAGGAGGGTTGACGTCAGGCAGGCGGCCGGTCATAAAAGTCATTGCCGAAACTTTTTGCAATATGTCAAAACAGATGACATATTGCGTCGACCCCAAGTAATTGGGATAAGAGCAAGATGATGATGATGATCTTAATATTAATTACAGTCGCGCACGAGTAGCGTGTGCGAGCTTCAGGCTCAAGTGAGGGCTGCGCTCGGCGCTCTCAGGCTGCCGATCCAGATATACCCTCTTTAATTTTACGATAACGTAACAGTACCCCCCTTCCTCGATAAGGATTTTTGTTCCTTAAGAAAATCCGTACCCTGAAGCTGAAATATATAAATTGTAATTAATAAGGAGTATAATAATTACAAATTTATAATGATGCTACTTTTAATTTAAGATCTTTAATGTGCCAAACACCTATCGGCCGACCGTTCATATCCTCCAATACATAAACTAGTGGAGACTTCTTTTCAATTACTCTACACTTTTCAAATTTAGGTGCAAGTTTTTTACTAAAACGCGCACCTTTATCGCTTTGGAAGAAGGTACGCTTCCACACTACGTCCCCTTCATTAAATTCAATATGTTTACGCCGTGAACTATAACGTTGACTTGATTTTTGATGATTGTGCCAAAGAGCAGATTGCACCTTACCAAATACTTCAGCTAAATGACCCAGATTCTCACCATATACATCACGAGGAAGGAATAAAATTTCATTGCTATTGTCGTTATCAATATAGTGTGAACCACAAGGTACCAACTCTCTTCCATGTACTAAAAATGAAGGTGTAAAACCTGTTACCTCATTCACGGAGTTGTTGATAGCGAATTGAATCTTGGGCAAGTTCACGTCCCAATTCCTATGATCGTTATTTACAAACGTTGATATTGATGTGACAATAGTCCTATTGTACCGTTCTACGTTATTAATTTGCGGTGTGTATTTAGGTGTAAAATGTACGTTTGGGTTTTTGTATTTCTTTAAAAGAGTGTTCATTTCGCGTCCTGCAAACTGTGTCCCGTTATCCATAATTATAGTCTGAGGGATACCATGAACCAGCAAAACATTATCCTTGAGATGCTTACAAATAACATTAGCAGTAGCTTGTCGTATTGGAAAAATTAGACAATATTTAGAAAAGCAGCAGTTAACGACGAATATGTAATTGTTTCGTTTCTTGCTACTGGGCAAGGGCCCAACAATGTCTATGGAAAGAGTTTGAAAGGGGCGGGCACAGTCCTTTGGGCGGCCCATCTTTCCTAAGGGAGCGTGTGAAGGTTGTTTATAGGTTAAACACGTATCACAATCATTAACATATTTAACAGTGTCTGCGTACATACCGGGCCAGTAATATCTCAACTGTAAACGCTTATAGGTCTTATAGATCCCTAGATGAGCGGCAGTAGGGTCGGCATGATTTCTCTTAGTGATTTCCTCGCGTAGTTCTAGTGGTATAACTTCCTTCCAG
Organism: Lymantria dispar; assembly: GCA_032191425.1. Classification (NCBI taxonomy): domain Eukaryota; kingdom Metazoa; phylum Arthropoda; class Insecta; order Lepidoptera; family Erebidae; genus Lymantria; species Lymantria dispar. The sequence goes on along the minus strand of CM063452.1, from coordinate 18,187,141 downwards.
CTAAATTCTGAGGTGAGGGGTGTTTTACTTTTCATCAGGCGGAATAGTGTATTGCCCTCAACCCTATAGTTAGGATAGGAGGATGGAGAACTAATACAGCCATTATAGATATTAAGGTACCACGTGTCGGTAGTATTTGAAGGCTGTTCTGGTAGATTATAAAGTGTCGCGATAGGGACACTTCTAGACAATGCATCTGGAATTATATTGTCTTTGCCTCGACGATGCTTAATCTCAAAATTAAAAGATGAAAGTCTTACTCCCCAACGAGCAAGACGGCCGGTAGGATTAGTTAGGGATAAAAACCATTTTAGTGCAGAATGGTCTGTATATACTGTAAAGGTTTTGCCGCTTTCGAGGTAGCAACGCCAATGTTCCAAAGCAACCAGTACCGCAAGTGCTTCCCTCTCCGTAACACTGTAATTGCGTTCAGCAGCAGTAAGGGATCTGCTCATATATGCGATAGGATGTTCCTCACCATTAATAATTTGCGACAGCATAGCACCGACACCAAAATTACTTGCGTCTGTATGAACTTCAAAGCTATGATTGAAATCGGGGCAAGCCAACACCGGTGCATTTACTAAGGCGCTCTTTAAAGTGTGAAAAGCTTTATCAGCCTCAAGTGTCCAAACAAAAGGAGATGCCCTTCTACCGCCAGCAGTTAGCTTGTTAAGGGGACCAGCTACACTGCTAAAGTGAGGTACGAAACGCCTATACCAAGATGCCGTTCCCAAGAATCTTTTAACATCTTTTTTGGAAGTAGGGGTTTTAAAATTTAGGATGGCTTCTACCTTAGCGGGATCAGTACGAAGACCATGCTCATCAACAATGTATCCTAAATAGCGTAAATCTTTTCTAAAAAACTGACACTTTGACAGGTTAACTGTGAGGTTCGCTTGTTTCAGTTTCTCAAGAACACGACCTAGTAAATCAACGTGTTCCTGAAACGTACTACTAACTATTATTATGTCATCCAAGAAACAAAAGACCTTTAACTCAAATTCAGGGCCAAATAGAGTATCTACCAAACGCTGTTGTGTAGCTGGGGCATTCGATAGACCAAAGGCGGTTACTTTGAACATAAAAGTTCCTCGTCCGGGTACATAAAAAGCCGTCTTTTCGCGATCTTTTGCGCTAATAGGAATCTACCAAAATGCCTTTGAAAGATCTATGCTAGACAAAAACTTAGCATCTCTAAGGTTATCAAGGATTTCTGAAACATAGGGCAGCTTATAAGCATCCTTTTTTGTGACAGAGTTTAGTTTTCTACTATCCAAACAAAACCGAAGTTGCCCATTTTTTTTGTCAACTAATAGCACCGGCGATGACCAAGGACTTTCACAAGGCTTTAATACGTCTAGGGCTAACATTTCGTCTACCTGTTCTGTTATTATCCTTTTCTTTTTGGGTGATAAACGATAATACCTTTGCCTAATAAGTGCTGCATCACCAGTATCTATTCGATGTTCAATTAATTTAGTTCTACCGAGACCGTTCATTTCGAAAGATACCTGTTTAAATTGATCAATAATATTATCAATTTTTACGTTTTGAGAAGCCTCAAGATTAGCGTAGTGTTGTATAACAGACTCGGCACAAGTGGCTGCTTTGTTAGAAACTAAAATCTCGGATAGAGAGTATAAGTAGAGTATAAATCCTAAGGACTTCATGTTTTGTCCTCCCGCGGCAGTAATAATTATAGTTTCAGAATTGTCTATTTCTATGTTGTATTCATGGAGCTTTAAATGTAAATTATTACCTATAATGCTTACAGCAGAACCGGAATCCAATAACCCGTAAACAGTTAAGGATTCATTTTGAATATTAACTTTGACATAAGGACGGGGGTCATTAGATGTTATATCATTTTTGATTGCAGCAACAGTGGTATAAGTACTAAAAAACTTGTTTATAAAGTTAAGCCAATTGGTCCAATCATCTTTGTCAAACCTTTTATCGTTGCTGCAATAATTTATTAGTTTTTTGACTTAAGTTCCGTAGAAAACACGTTACAATTGGGACAATCTGGATATCGAAAATCTTTCTTACCACACTTAAAACAGATTATAATCTTAGGCTCTTTACAGTTTCTTAATGAGTGAGAATTTGTACGGCATCTAGGACAATAAACTGAAGTTCGGTTATGTTTATTAATAACCGCATCAACTGGCTGTGTTTCGATTACACTAGTGTTGTAATTATTTGTGCTTTTAGTTGCAGAGTATGGTTTATTGAAAGTATTAGATGGTCTAATATATGCAAATTCTGGTGCCATAGTATCCGAAGTGACTTTTGGAGGTTCACGGAATTGAGAAACGCGCACCTGATAGTTTTCATAATTACGACATGTAGTGCGTAATTCTGAAATTGATTTAACTTCGGGACAACACGATGATGTAGCGGCGTAACAAGGCCTAATATTATGTAAAAGTATTTCAAGTTTTTCCTCTTCAGGTACTTTTTTAGATAGTCTTGAAAACAACCCCTCCATTATAGCACAGTAAATAATAATAGATTCCGATCCACCCTGAGTACGTAATCGAATTTCATTCATGAGTCTGTAATCATAATCAAATTGAGTGAAATCTCTTTTTAAAATAATAACTAATTCCTCCCAAGTGCTTATAGAGTCCCGAACACTGCGAAACCAATGTAAGGCCTCACCGTGAAAGATTTCTGTAACGAAAGCTAGAACGCGATCAGGTTTAATATTTCTAGCCTTCATTCGTTCCTCGACATCCTGTATGAAAGCTTGGACACATGTCTTACCGTCAAACCTTAACTTCGCTAAGTCTGCAGCGATGCGATGATCACAGTTAAGTGACAAAATAGGGGCGGATATATCATCCTGTTCAGTATTACTCTTAGAAGAGGCAACAGGCACAAAACAAGCTAATTCCTTGTGAAAGGATTGCAGTTTATGCGAGCACTCTTTGAATTATATCAAATCATCTGGCAATACAGGTTTTTTTTCAATTCTATTCAAACGATGATGTATATATATGGTGAGCAAGGTTTTCAGATCTGTTAAATAAATTTTTATCAAATTTTGTTTTTAGAATTTGTAAATTATTCTTCAATTTAATTAAGCTATCCTTAGCACCCTTTATATCCTCTGTAGCCTCGAGGTAAGACTCTAATATATCCTCAGCAGGAAAGCATTTAACTTGCTTGATGATTTGTTTCCTTAAATCCTGAAAATTATCTGCAGGTACTTCCCCTCTAATCGCTACTTCATACTCAAGCTCAGTTTTTTGTAAGGAAAGATACTTTATTTCTTTAGACATGATTGTTCGGAATAAGTGATTTACAATTAAAAACAAAATAGGTATGTATAAGTAGGTATGTTGTGCAATTATTATTACAAAGGTGTAACTACATCGATAGAGTACAAATAATAACAGATTAACTGCGACATAGAACAATTAAAGCACAGGAAGAAAAACAGAATACAAGGTAAAACGAAACTAATGTCTATAAAAACTAATAATCATTTAAAACAAATTTGTCCAATCCGTTACAAAACTATAATGAAGACGAAAAAAATCTAACGATCTTGTTATACGAATATTTTTTTTTACTGTAGGTATATAAAAGTATTGTATTCTAGTAGTAGGACAAAATATATTTAAAGTACAGACAAAATCGTTTCACAATTAGAAAATACCAAGCCACCGTCACCATAGAACTAACTACAAAATAATGAAAAAGACCAGGAATACGCTAGAAATAATTCTAAAACCACGATTCGGGCGCCATTGTTACGTCTTAACGTATAAGAATAAATTAATAAAATAATAATGACATAATACTAATTTATTTCAATAATTAAAAAAACAACCAATACTAATTCATTTCAATAATTTAAAAAAATGATAATAACATAATACTAATATTCAATATGGAGGTTCCACCGAGATACTAATTTATTTCAATAATTAAAAAAATAACCAATACTAACTCATTTCAATAATTAAAAAATAATAATAACATAATACTAATATTCAATAGGCACATTACAGATAAAAATGAATATGCAAAATAATTAATTAATTAAGAAGCCTCGGGAGGTGGGTACGTCACCCTTGAGCGTATTCCAGGTCTAACATCTAACCGAACTCAGCACGCCCCTGATAGGTGTTATCCAATAATCCCTGCTTGGTTCACTTCACGGGGTCTGGGTAACTCGGCTGCAGCTACGACCGGTATCCGAAGGCGGTGGTCTTGGACCCTGGAATCACGTAGGTAGGGTGGACAATAAGTAGCCATCCTTAAGGGTACCGTGACTGCGGCGAACGGATAACGCTAGCAGAAGGGACTGGATCGGTTACAGTGATCTAGGCGAGGCAGTCACGGTATTATTAATATAATACTAAGCGGAAGGACTTACAATAAAATTAACGGTTAACTATATTTAAATTAAATAATTAACATACCAATGGAATGTGATGTGGTTAATTCTATGTGATATACATGTACCTGATATATGGCTAAATAACGACGTCAAGCATTAATAAAGCACTAAATATGTCGTTAGGCGAATTTAAATTGCACTAGTACAATACAATCCAATATTATGCACGTTGGTTCTACTTCTACTTCTAATAATCAATAAAAGCACAACAACTTACCCAATACGGGGTTATTATAATTCACTTTAATCTTTATAATGTCCATATAGATTATTAGGTATATTTACTACAAGTTCAGCGAAGGTTGGTAGGTAACGATATATATAAGTGTTAACGATATACATTTATTATCTTAATATTAATTACAGTCGCGCACGAGTAGCGTGTGCGAGCTTCAGGCTCAAGTGAGGGCTGCGCTCGGCGCTCTCAGGCTGCCGATCCAGATATACCCTCTTTAATTTTACGATAACGTAACACTGTTAATTACACCAATATAATGTCCATGTGGGATAGGCTTTTTTTTTGTGTGTGTGTAGCTGTTGGTCGCAGATGACCTTGACAGCTTAACGCGGTCAATGGTTGAGCGCAGATGGCTTTCAACCCGGTAAGTAAGTTAAGCGAACATCGCCCAAGGGCTCTCCCTGTGGGGACCGTGGGATATGCAATTTTCCTTTATATTTATACTGAAATGAAAATATCTCAAGATAATTAATTTATTTATTATCGAGATAATTATTTGTCAAACACAAGATAGTTACTGCCCGCGGTTTCAATTCCTTTTTTATGTTAGGCTATAGTCTAGGTACGTATAAGTCCTGAAGTATCATGTAATAAAACATAATTTCTTGCCGAACTTTGCCGGCGGGCATCGGCGGCGCGGATGGAGATCGGACAACGTGTGCGCTGACCAGAACCCATCGAAAAAAAAAATTGTTAAATTATTGTATTGTAAGCATTTTAAACATATAAAATTAATCCATAATACCGAATAAGTACACGAAAATATACAAATGAAATTGAACTAATTAAGAATCGAACCTACGATTCAGGTTTCATCATCATCACATACGTTTTTTTTTTTTATATTGCAACCAGTGGCAAACGAGCAAACAGTACACCTGATGGTAAGTGTTGCTGCCGCTCATGGACCTTTACAAAGCCGCTGCCTACCGCGAAGAAAGTGAAGGGAGTGTGAATGCGTCTCCCTACTGGGCTCGAGTCTTCTCCATATTGGGAGGGAAAGTGACCTACTGCCCCACACTGGTCAGATTAGATGGTATAGGTTTTTATTTCGAGTTTTCCTTCTCTTGCGTAGTTGTTATATGCACAAGATATTCCTTAGTCATCTTTTAAGATATCCACGGGCAAGAGAGGTGATTGTGAATTGTATTCTTACTCCGTCGCCACACGGAACATCATTCACGTTTAGAAGTCAATAATCACACTCTCAATCAACCCCAACTTTCTTTACTACAGACAGTTGAGAATTAGCAACATCTTATATTCTTAGACGGTAATGGTAAAAACCACATAGGGAGAGGTTTAAAAAACACTAGCTCTATAAGGAAATTTCACGTTCCAGGAACGTAAAGATAAACTAGAAGAATGTTCTTAAAGTTTATATTTATTTTTTGCTTTATATCAGTCCTTAGTAGAAGATATAATGCCATAACCTAGTAATGGTAAGTGTAAAGTATATAATACTTAAAAAAGTTAGTTCATTCTTTTTGTATATAACTACTATCACGTGTAACGTTAGAAAGTCATTTTCAATGAAAATATGTTTCTTGCTTGTTTTTCGTCATGAGAATCAATGTTAAAAAATATACATCAAACATTAATATCATATTTATGCTATATTTTGAGAGATAATAGACACCGACAAATATATTATTCGATGTATGGAGTAAATTTAAGTTAACCAAACAGACGAATTTTATATTATTATACAATAATTATAACAGATTAGAAATAAAGAAGATAAGCTATCTCTATAAGTGCACACAATGGAAAATTTGTAAATTTTCTTTAGAAAATTCTTTAATACTGATCCAAGACATCCGTTTGGCGACAGAGTAAGAATGTAATTCATCACTCCCTATCTTGCCCCTGAATATTGTAAAATTAATATATTAAGATTTAATATACAGGTAATGTTTATGCAAGAGATGGAAAACTCGAAATAAATTCCTAAACCAATCCGTTTGACCAGTATGGTGTAGTAGGTCAATATTCCTCTTATTGCGAAGGAGGCTCCATCACCATTATGTCAAAGTGCTGAAGTGTTTGTACAGGAACGCCACAATGTCAGTTTCCGTCAATGTGTGTTTGTGTTTAATACGGAGCGTATTAAATCGGCGAATATCGCGTCGCACAGTCCTGGATATCTGTCTATTTAGCTGCCTATGTTCGGACCAATTGGCTGGAGACTGTCTTTTCCTTTCTAAGCATAATTATAAAAATGAAACATTAAAATAAAACAACATGATAATAAAAATAATTTATAACGATAAGAGCTGTAGTTTTATATGATTTATTTAATGCTCAATTAAATGTCATAACATCTGGTTGACCGAGCTTCGCTCGGCATATTTTTTTCGAATTTATTTACATATATATGTTAATAAAAAATAAAAAATAAAAAATAAGTAATGAAAATATATTAAAAATTGCAAAAAGAGAATAGTAATAACATCGAGATTCGAACCGACGCTGTTTGAATGCCAAAAAAACCAAAATTCAGGTCAACTTCCCAACTGAGCTATCCTAACTCATGACGTTGACAACGAAATTTAAAATCATATTCTTTTAAAATTTAATGTCATTGTATTGTTTTGCTAAAAACACGGACAAAACAACATTTTCTATAAATAAAACCTAGCTAGATCGATTTTTTGGCCTTGAAACCTCTAGTATACCAAGTTTCATCAAAATCGTTGGTGGCTTTGCCGAGATCCTGAATATATGTATAGGTATATATATTATTTTATATACAAGAATTGCTCGTTTAAAGATATAAGATATAATCATACAGAAGGTTAAAGAGAACGTTGAAATTTAAATAAATAAAACTTGGATTAGTGAGCGTCATTCAAGCTAACAAAAGCAATGTATGACTGTTGCAATGTCTTTATTTTCTTTTCAACATAAAGCTTTATTATTTTATTAATTACAATATGTCACAGAACTCGACACGACGCAAATTTCTTTTCAAAATCAAATTTCCTTTTCCTCAGTTTCGCGTTAAAGTCTCTCAGAAACACCGTGACGGTTTCGGATGTGTGGATGGTTTTTGAGATGTCCTCGTATAAGGCATTCACTACGTTGACCGAGTATGTCGAGGTTAGGCCGACCGCGTGAGGAAAGACCGACGTCCTCCCCGAGGGGGGGACGTCGGTCGATGGGAGGGTACCCCGGGTAGGGGGTATTCCGTCGGGCCGACCACTGATGACAAGTAACCCTGCTCCGGTGGTCGGCCCAACGACGAAGGCGACGTGGTGTTCGGGTGGGTTGCGGGTGTTGCATGCTTAAGCCCCTCTGTCGCCCCGGACAGTCGTGCGGAGGCGCGCCGACCGCAGCCCACCCCAAAAAAAAAAAAGTATGTCGAGGTCGGCGTGTAAGCCTGTATGACTTTTAATGAATACCGTTTGGTAATTCAGAGTATAAGGTATGCTACTCTTGATGACACACTCTTGATCCTCTCCACGTTGTACACGAAAGACTTTTGAATGAGAAACTCTACATCGCCTTAGGACGTGTGATTTCCTTCCCGGTAAAAGAAGAATCTGAAGAATTATCGTACCGTCGCCCTCTCTTCGTACTTCTGATAATTCTATAATGTCTGTGAATGGTTTAAATGATAGAATTGCAATGATTTTGATCAATTTTTCTTCCAGCTCAATGATCCTCTTGTCGATCATAAGTGTCCGACGTTATGCATTACCAAGACCAATCTTGGATCTTTTTGGTAGCCAGATTACGACCGGGGATTCATAGCACACACTGACTGGCCATGAATGGGCCCATTACAAAGATGAGCTCGTAGAAAAGCGGAACTACCTTGACTGGGGCTATTATTTTTATTGCCACCATATTTATTTTTTATGATTTGTGATAATTGCCACGCTTGACATAAGGGTTGGCGATCGCAGTAGGTGTTAAAAGTTTGCCCAGAAGAGCTGCTGTCCATTCTCGTGCTTAGACCCTTAGTCGATTTTATTGTCTCCAACGGGCAAGTAAGGGGTGACGACAATTGTATTCTGTCTCGACGTCACACGGACAATAATGTTCGTAGTAATTTAAAATTATTAATATTTACTGCCAAGGAAACCTTGCCATTAATGTCGAGCAGGTACATTTTGTATGCAATAATTATAAAAAGAATGCTAAAAGTTGTGTCGCAATTATTCCTCTAGTTAAAAAACAAATTAAGTATTTTCAGATATTTTTCTTTGTTTGTTTTCACTTATCTAAATGAAGATCAATTTAAACTTAACTACAAAAGAATGATGCCATCAAAAACATAACTTGTAAAAGAACCAAATCTCGCAACTCAGTTCATCTACCATAAAAAGTTGTGAGATCCATGTAATACCAAGTCAGTGTACAATGTACCACACAAGTAATACAAATAACATTAAATTAGATTGTTTAGTGGTGCCTTATGTAGGGACTGAATAAATTAAGAGACTTGGTATTACATGGCTCTTACAATTTTTGTGGTAGAAGAACTGAATTGCGAGACTTTGTTTTTTTACAAGTTATGTTTTTGATGGCATCTCGTTTCTTTTTGCACACATTGTTTCACTTATTTTCCCTTCCGGTACCTTGTACTTCTTGAATATCTGCAACGGATTTTCTTAAAGCTCACTCTCTGAAAAATTAAACATCTCTCCTATCCGCTTGATACATTTCCATCAAAGGCAAGTGGAGATGAGAAACGGTAATAATAAAATCTGATTGGTTTATTCATACACATCTTCTCTAGTCTCCTCTCCTCACGGCTTTGGTGCCAATCAAGCGTTATGATTGTTAGTGTTCTTTTTTATGACAATTTCGGCCAATCTAGTCTCCTTAATACTTTGAGATATTATGGTACAACTTCATAAGACAGGTGCCATGCTTGCTTTTTCATTCTGATGATTGTCCATTTTAAAAGATACCTTTGATCATATTTATGTTTAGGTATTTATCTACACCTATGGTTTCATTCATCATTAAACCTATCACCGACCACTGCTAGACGTAGACCTCTCTCACGTTTCAGCACAAAGTGTGGCACTGTGCCGCCTGCATCCAACGACGCGCAGCAACTTTCACTAAGTCGGCGATACTTGGTCCCCACGAGAAAACCTTTCGTCCCCAGCAATTGTCGGTTCGTCGAGCGAGTTGTCACGAACATATTGTTAACATCCTTCAGAGATTTGCACTCATCTAGACATTATAAGAGGTTGTGTAGCTCAAGTTGAAAGCTTTCGAGGTTCTGGTATGGGACATGTGTAAATTGGAGAGTAAATTTCATCAAGCATGATCGCCCCACTTTTATGTGGATATTCAATGTGCCTCGTACTATTCAGTGATCGCTTCTATTTTTAATCCTACTGAAAACTGAAACAGAAACTCGCAGAATAACGGATGTAACCGACATAGCACGAATAATTAGCACGCTGAAGCGGCAATGAGCGGGCCACCTCGCTGGACGAACTGACAACCGCTGGGGAAGAAAGGTTCTCGAGTGGCGACCACGTATCGGACGATGTAGTGTAAGACGTTCTCTTACTAGGTAGACCGACGAACTGGTGAAAGTTGCTGGGCGTTGTTGGATGCAGGCGGCACAAGACTGCACTTTGTGACGTAACATGTGGGAGGCCTACGTCCAGTAGAGGACGGCGATAGGCTGAAATGATGATGATAAACACTGAAAGAATAGTGAATATCTGTCGTTTGTCCGACAAGATGAAGTCTATCTCGTTTTTTTTAACCATCGGGGCTAATCCAGGTCTATTGCCTTTGTGGCTACTTCCTAAAGAAAGAATTCATCATAGAGACTTTCCTTCTCCAGAAAATTAGCCAGTTTATGACCCCTCTAGTTTCTCTGTCCACATCTATGTTGCCCTACTCTTAACTCATCATCATTCCCCTTGCCCAGTTTCGCGTTAAATTCTACTATAACCACCGTGAGTACGGTTTTAGTTGCGTGTATGGCTTTTGAGATATTCTCGTAAAAGTTCTCCACCGCATCATCTGACTATGCCGAGGTCGCGTAAATCTCTACGAAAGCTCGTTGAAGCTAACGAATACTTCTTTCTCTCGACTTGCGATCCACAAACCCTGATCCCCAAACTGTCTTGGGACAGTTGATCACCCGAACGTAGAAGTGCAAGTTTCTGATAATCCTACAAAGCCCTGTCAGATTTACTCAATACTTCTGCCAGCTCTATGATCTTCTCATCGTAATCGCCACGTTTGGTAGGCAGTTTAGCGATTTGCAGCGAGATGTCTTACATTTCCCCGAAAAGAGCTGCTGCCCACTCTCCTGGTGAATCCTTAGCCGGTTCTTCTAACTCGCACAGGCAAACAAAAGGGTGGCGATAATTATATTCTTATCCCGTTATGTAATACTAATTCATTTACTGAAAATGTAACTTTGTCCTATATATTTATATGGGATTACAAAATTATTTATGCACTTAATTTATCTAGGCAACTGGACCGAAATTACATTTTTTTATAATTTTTCCCACCATTTATATATTAAAAACTAATTGTATTTTATATTTGAAGCTTCTACATCTGCTAGAAATGTCTCAAGAATATTGATGATCGATCAATCAGTCAGCGAGTGACAAAATTGCGAAACCTTGACTGTTATAATTCTTAAACTACAGGGTGGTGCAGAATGAGCTATATGGTTTAAACGATTTATAACTTTTTTCATTTATGCGATTTATATAATATTTTTTTAAATACAGTGTATTAATGGGGAATTTTTGCAATTAACTTTGAAAGATGATATCCTGTAAGTTATGTCCATTTTCTGCTTCGCATACGTGCTCTTTTTAGCATATTTTCCATAACTTTTCGCACAATTTCGGGTGTAATAGCCATAATTTCATATCAAATATAGGGTTTTAGTTGGAGTATGGTTCTTGGTTTGTTAACGTATACTCTTTCTTTCAAATATCCCCAAAGAAAACTGTCAGGAGCTGTTAAATCTGGTGAACGTGGAGGCCAGTTAAAATCACTTGTGTGCGAAATAATGTGTTCGCCGAATATGCTTTTGGCTTTTCACGGAAACGAATGGCATATTCAAGCCGTTGCTGATACTTTGTCGTCTTCAATTCTTGCACAAGTTGAACTATATGGGAACAAGTCTAATGTACTCAAAATTCTCTGCATCAACCGCCGTGATAGTCCAAGTTGTGTCGAACGCCTCCTTGTTGATATTGATGGAGTATGCTGCACGCTCTCTTGTACACGTTCAATATTTTGCCCAGTGTGCACGGTACGTGTTCCTCCGCCACCAGGAAGGGTTCTTCAGACCCATGGTGACGAAAATTTCCAATCAAATGGTTTATTGCTGACGCTGTGGGTATAATGCGCACATTAAAATGGCGACGACATGCACGCTGTGTCAACACAATAGACTGTGGGTTTGAAAAATAAAATTCAATTATTTTTGTACGTTGTTCGATCGTGTAATAGTTCATTATTAATTCCCCAAGTCTTCTTTACAAAATGCTGAAAAAAAAGCAACGAAAGAATAATAATTAAAAAAGTTATAAAGAATTCAAACCATATAGCTCATTCTGGGTGGCCAGTATTAGTTGAAAGTGAATGAAATTTGAAATATACCGTGTGTATACAATGCCTGCTGGGTCACTAAAAATTTTTAAAGGTTTCTAGTTTTATTCACAACGAAGTTTTAGGGGGTCGAAAATGGCCTAAATTGCATCGACAAAAGGATGTTACGGTAGTTTTGCGTTTTTGTTCGACTTGGCGGATATAAATTTCAAATCAAAATATATGTTTTAGTACGACTTTTAAATATTAATAATTGCGATGGTGAAACCGGCGCCGCACCGCTCGACACCCCAAGCCACTTGCACCAATGTTGCCCCCCTGTTGCCCGTATGGCCTGAGTATCTGTGGAGACCGTTTGGGAGGGCCCATTCAGTGAGTTGGCGAGTCACCGTCTACCAAAGTTCAAGACGATAAAGGTATTGAAGGCAGACGACAGTTTTTAATCAATAGTTTTTAGTTACTCAGTACATCAAACCTCCAACCCCATAAACAGTTATTAGATACCATCATCACACAATAGTTTTACACCTACCGTTGGCAGTCCACGTGTGTTATGTGCAGACGTGGAGTGTCATCGATAGACGTCCCATCCCATTTTTACATTAAATTTCTCCAAAGGCATCTGCGTGTTGGATCCATATCCCCATGTAAGCCTTTCAAAGGACCGGATATCTTCCCTTGGGAGATAGCCGTGAATCGGAGATACATAATAATAATAATAATAACCCCCCTGGGGGACCACCTTGACGTGGTAGGGGGGCTTACGGGAAGGTATGTACAACCAGGTCATTGTCAGCTAGACCATACCCCAAAATGGGTGAGACAATATAAAAGCTAATAACATTTCTGCTTAACCCTTCCCAACTAACGGTCCCAACCCCGAAAGAAGAAAATGGTATTGACAAGAAGTAGTTCAAAACGGCCCCAAGTGCTCGGCGGGACCAGAAGCAGCTCTGTCATTGACGGGAAACAGGCTGAGGCTGGACCTAGGGGTGTGAAGAATCCCCGAGTGACGAGATCAAACCGTCAAACGACCAAAGCACACGGACTCCGATTCAATAAGTGAAATAAGCTCAGAGACATCACCGTTTAGATCAGTAGATTCACCCAGTTTATCTCCATTTTTATACCAAACTTCATTATCATCATCCTTAACAAATACACTTGAGGATGTTGTGCAGAAGGCCCACGCCACTACACCTACACCCACCTCAAGTGCAAATCGGGCGCGCAAAAAATGGTCAGAAGAAATGAATAAATTCATCTGGCGCACGTACCTTATAGCTACAAAACTAAATACAAGCAAAATATACCTCGATCATTTATATCACGAATTCACCCACAAATACCCTAATATGAATGCATCAAAACAAAGACTGGGAGATCAATGTAGAGCCATAATTCGCAACAATCTACTGCTACAATATACACTTAATAACATACACGCAGAAGTCACAACTTACCTACAACAAACACAGAATAACATTAGCAACCAAACAAACAACAGAAATCAACAAATAATAGGTTCATAAAGAAAATGGACAGTAGAATATAACGAATCTATTGTACGAAATTACTATAAAATTACAGAACTAGGTCAAAATAAAACAGCGTATCGACGACCCCTCCATCAAGCAGTTATAAATGAACACCCAGAATTATCAGAAGTTAGTGAACAAAGAATATCAGATCAACTTAGAGTTGTACTCAATAATAAAATGATTAATGACCAAAAGCTCCAAGAAATAAGAAACGAGGTTTTATGTAACCTTAATTCTCATAGTCATTGTGACAGCAACACGAGAAGGAATACAGGAAATTGAAGCACACACATTAGACATACTCTTGGCCGACCAATCAACCGACATCTCTGAACAATCCTCACAAACCCAAATTGCAGTAGAACCAGAAAATGACCATAGAATTGATACATATAACACAGAAAAAATCACGGAACGAAATTTCTCGTTCATACAAACTATAATTTATTGTGCAGCATACACAGTAGTCGTTTGTAATGGGAGCAAAATTAAAGATACTGATACAATACACCTCGAAAACCTCAATAGAATACCTAGTTGGCAGAAAAGAATCCAAAAAAAGATACAAGGTCTTAGGAGAGACATAGGCAGACTAACAGAATATATTAGAGGTAACAGAAGCAATAGAGTAATTACATTAGTAGAAAAAATTAAGAATAAACATCGTATACACGCACACCATGAAGACCCTAATTTAACTAACGAACAATTTCTTGATACACTCAAACAAAAGCTTAACGCAACATCTATTAGATTAAAAAGATATCTTAATTGTACTCGCAGAAAAACACAAAACAGTCAGTTCAATAACAATGAAAAACTCTTTTACAGGACTCTAGCGTCTAATACAGTAAATAATACCGAAAGAACCACAATAGATAGGCCAACACAGACACCACCCATCACAGATTTACACAGTTTCTGGTCAGATATTTGGTCAGCACCAGTAAGCCATAATATTGAAGCGCAATGGCTTGGATCATATTCAGCAACAATAAGTGCAATTTGCCCAATGGAATTTCGCCATATACCATTAGAAATATTCATGCGGGTTCTTAACAAAACTCATAATTGGAAAGCGCCTGGAAGTGAACGAATACATAACTATTGGTATAAAAAATTCTCAACTATGCATCATTTACTTTATAATCATATAAATACTTTTATACATACACCTGACAAAATGCCACGATATTTCACACAAGGAATTACGTACATGATACCAAAGGACAATGATCGTCTAAATCCTGCCAAATACCGACCTATCACTTGTCTACAAACTATTTACAAAATATTGACCGCATGCATTGCTGTACTTTATCACCAACACATAATTTCTAACAATATACTTTGCCAAGAACAGAAAGGGTGCAAAAAAAACAGTCAAGGCTGCAAAGAGCAACTCATTATAGATTCCGTAGCTATGAAACATGCCATCATCAAGAAAAAAAATATCAATACAATGTATCTGGATTATAAAAAAAGCATTCGACTCAGTGCCCCACACTTGGCTCCTGTACGTTATCCAGCAATACAAAATCCATCCACACATTACAAATTTTCTTAAACACTCTATGCGACTCTGGTCAACCACAATTAAAACAATAGAATGCTCTAGCATAGCTACACCAGAAATCCCAATATGACGCGGTAGGTTTCAAGGAGATGCCCTAAGTCCTTTATGGTTCTGTTTGGCCCTTAATCCTCTATCTCACTTACTTAACAAATCCAATCTCGATTACACTATTACTACATCACACAAACGAACAACACTTACACATCTCATGTACATGGACGACATAAAACTATACAGCGACTCTACACAATCACTACACCGCCTCGCAGATATTACACAATCGTTCTCAAACGATGTCCGCATGGAATTTGGGATAGATAAGTGCAAAACATTCTCTGTTACAAATGGAAAAATTACCCAAAATAGTTATATATTAGATACAGGTCAAACTATCGAACCTCTAGAATTTAACACTTTTTACAAATACTTAGGTTTCAATCAAGCACGACAAATTGAACAAACTGAGACAAAAAAAAATCTTTAAAATTAAACTTCAGACACCGATTTAATATTCTATTTCGATCTCAACTCAATTCGCGGAACCTGATTAAAGACATCAATAGCTACGCAATCCCTATTCTCACATACTCGTTTGGCATAATAAACTGGACTCAGAGTGATCTCCTCAACTTACAACGCATTATTAATACCACACTAACAGCCCATCGAAAACACCACCCAAGATCCTGTGTGCAAAGAATGACGCTTCCACGAGATGAAGGAGGCCGAGGTATTGTAGATATAATGAATTTACACAACAAACAAATATCATCTTTGAGAAATTATTTCCACCAACATTCCGACGATAACACTCTCTGTAAAACAATATCACTTACCGACAGACATCTCACTCCACTGAATCTTGCAGATCGAAATCCCCAGCGAAAGGAACGGACAATTAATATAAAGGATAAAATTACGATATAGCAAAAGAAATCATTGCACGGAAGGCACCGTCAAGACCTGCAGCTACCATATGTCGACAAAGTAGAGTCGAACGCCTGGTTGCGGCGCAGCGAGCTATTTCCTGAAACGGAAGCTTTCATGATGGTCATCCAAGATCAAGTGATTGACACTCGAAATTACCAAAAACATATAATACGCGCACCTAATCTTCCAACAGATACATGTAGACACTGCCACTTAAGTTCTGAGACAATACAACATATTACATCTGCTTGCAAATCCTTAGCACAAAGCGATTACAAACACCGCCAGGACCAAGTAGCCTCTATTGTACACCAACACCTTGCACATAAATACAACTTTATACAAAAAAAGACTGCATATTATAAATATAAACCCAACAACATTCTAGAAAATAATAGATATAGATTATATTGGGACAGAACCATTATTACTGACAAGACCATACATTTCAATAGACCTGATATCACATTGTTTGAAAAAGAAAATAAAATTGCATATCTAATTGACATAGCCGTACCAAACACACAATATTCAATCAACTATATCTGAGAAACTTTCAAAATATCAAGAATTGGCAATAGAGCTAAAGCGTCAATGGCATGCGGAAACCATACACATAGTCCCCATAGTTCTCTCAGCTACCAAAGAGTTTACAACGTAGTTTAAGCCTTTTGCAGATGCCACAGCATGTAGTTCATATCATTCAGAAAGCAGTTATACTCAACACTTGCCGACTTACTCGTAAATTTCTCACCACATCATCTATTTCAGCCACTCACACAATATGTTAACACGTAATCATGCTTGGCTATGGCCCGTATGATTAGTTTAATATCACCCCTTAAAAGGGAGAAATACATATCAAAATAAAATAATAATAATAATAATCATAATAATAATAATAACCTCTGGGCCAGTCGTTATCTCACCATGAGACTAACGCAAACCTCGGAGGAACATTATATGGCTCTCTAAATTCTTTTGATATAAAAGAAAAAATGTATCACAAGATTTATAGGAAAGCCAATAAACCGCAGGGCAGCTTGTGGCGTGCTGAATGTGAGTGGCGACACTGCGGTCCTGAGTGCCCCAGAGAGTCGGTCAGGGCCTCGTATCCAGCTGGCCTTTATTGGCTGGCTGGAGTGGAAACCGAAGAGTGCCCGCAGGATTCTCAACTCCGGCTTGCCTTGAACGGCTGGTCAGAGAGGGGTCGCCAGAGCTATATGCTCGTGGGTGGAAGTGTCATTTTCAAGGGCATAAATACGGGGAAACCACTGCGATGGTGAAACCGGCGCCGCACCGCTCGATACCCCAAGCCACTTGCACCAATGTTGCCCCCCTTTTGCCCGTATGACCTGCGTGTCTGTGGCGACCGTTTGGGAGGGCCCATTCAGTGAGTTGGCGAGTCACCGTCTGCCAAAGTTCAAGACGATAAAGGTATTGAAGGCAGACGACAGTTTTTCAATCAATAGTTATTAGTTTAGCCAGTCCATCAAACCTCCAACCCCATAAACAGTTATTAGATACCATCATCACACAATAGTTTTACACCTACCGTTGGCAGTCCACGTGTGTTATGTACAAACGTGGAGTGTCATCGGTAGACGTCCCATCCCATTTTTACATTAAATTTCTCCAAAGGCCTCTGCGTGTTGGATCCATATCCCCATGTAAGCCTTTCAAAGGACCGGGTATCTTCCCTTGGAAGATAGCCGTGAAATTGAGAGATCATAATAATAATAATTAATATTCTCAACTCTGCCTTGCCTTAAACGGCTGGTCAGAGAGGGGTCGCCAGAGCTATATGCTCGGGGGTGGAAGTGTCATTTTCAAGGGCATAACTACGGAGAAACCACTGCGATGGTGAAACCGGCGCCGCACCGCTCGACACCCCAAGCCACTTGCACCAATGTTGCCCTCCTGTTGCCCGTATGGCCTGTGTGCCTGTGGCGACCGTTTGGGGGGGGTCATTCAGTGAGTTGGCGAGTCACCGTCTGCCAAAGTTCAAGACGATAAAGGTATTGAAGGCAGACGACAGTTTTTCAATCAATAGTTTCATTTAATCCAATCCATCAAACCTTACAACTCCATAATCTGGTTTTAGATATCATAATTGCACAATAGTTTTACACCTACCGTTGGCAGTCCACGAGTATTGTGTGCAAACGTGGAGTGTCATCGGTAGACGTCCCATCCCATTTTAACATTAAATTTCTCCAAAGGCCTCTGCGTGTTGGATCCACATCCCCATGTAAGCCTTTCAAAGGACCGGGTATCTTCCCTTTTTTAATATTTTAAACAATATGGAAGATAGCCGTGAAACTGGGAGACACAATATAATAATAATTTTATTTCAGACCATGTCCATATAAAAAGCTTAACTATATTTAGTATTAATTAAAACTAAGTTAAAAAAATAAATAAATCAAAAAATTAAACCTAAACCAGATTGTCACATGTCAATTTCAATATCAATAAGAGTTATTAGAATCAAATTAAAATTATATGACATTAAATATTAATATGAATGTCAATTTTGTTATGTGTAATTTTGAATGTCAATGTTTTAAGTTAAATATAAATTAAAATAAATAGAATTGATTATTTTGGATATGTCCAGAATTAATTATAATTGACATGTAGGCCAATCGCATGTCTCATAATGGGACAGTCAAATCGTCCTGCTACGACCTTCAGGATACTGTTGGTGCTGCCCCGGACACGGCTTAACATCGAGGCTGCTCGCTTGCGCATGATAGCATGGAAGCCATCCACCCTGGCGTCAGCAAACATGCCAGACGCGCTGCAGCGCCACGGCAGCCCCAACAGCATCCTGAATGCGTTATTGTACTGCACACGGAGGGCACTGATTGCCTTCCGCGAATAGCAGACCCACAGGCTGCACGTGTAGAAAGATTGGCAGAATGCTTTGAAAAGAGAGATTTTCACCTCAACTGTGCAACGTGCAAATCTGCGTGCCAGCATATTGCTTCTGACAGCCAACGCCCTGCGTTCCCTCTCAATGTCCTCAGCATCTTTGAGATCCTCATATATCCAAATGCCCAAGTACTTAAAGCGAGAAACTCTAGCCAAGGGGACACCGGCCAGCAATAGAGGCGGTACGGTGTTCGTCTTAAAGGCCCTTGACTGAAAGACCAGATACTCACTCTTCTTGAAATTATACCTGAGCCCATGTGCCTCGGCATATTTCTCACATATACCGAGGAGCTTCCTGATCGCACTTATCGAGGGTCCAAGCAGCACCATGTCGTCTGCGTAACTGATATTATTTATAAAAGTACCATCAATAGAACATCCGACGCCGGCGCTACTTAGTTCCTCGACAAGTCCATTCATGTACAAGTTGAAAATGCGCGGAGAACTTAATCCCCCCTGTCTCAAACCGCACTTCAACCTATAAGCATCAGAATGCTGACCTGCCCACCGCACCACATTCGTTTGATTATTGTACCAATAATTAAAAATGTTAATGACCTCATCTGGGAGGCTGGTTTCCGATCTCATCTTCCTCCACAGTACGTCGTATGACACCAGATCGAAGGCCTTGGAAAGGTCCAGGAAACACGCGTATACTGGTGTTCTTCGGTCAGTGTAGTACCGGACAGTGTGCTTGAGGCAAAGTATCGCTGATTCTGTGGATAACCCAGGTCGGAAGCCAAACTGGGCATCGTTCAGCGTTATGTGCTCACTCAATATACGATCAAGCAAACCGTCCAACACCTTCACCACTGTTGTCGCTAATGAAATGGGTCTATAATTGGATGAGTTACATGGATCACCCGTTTTGTTCTTAATTATTGGTACAACAATCGTCTTTACACAATCGTCAGGCAAGTATGAATGTCGTACACAGAATGTGTAAAACACAGCCAACACTCTGACCCCTGGGGTCGCCCCTACCTCGCGGCGCTGAACAAGCTCCGCGGGCGCCCCCCCCCCCTCACCGAGACTCTCCAGCCCAGCCTCCTCACCAGAGTTGTCGAGGACCTCTTTCCACGGCGGGCGGAGCACACGCCCCCGGTCATGACTTCGGCGGACAGCGACCGGGAGGCCAACGATGAAAGTGCTCCGCCCATCATGGAGCCGGAAATGGGGACGGCGGTGGCGCGTATGCGAGTGAAATCCACCGCCCCCGGGCCCGACGGTATTCCGAACCGTGTGCTGGCCCTGGTCCTCGAACACCTGGGACCACGCCTCAGGGGACTGTTCGACGCCTGTTTGACGTCTGGGCAGTTCCCTGGGTGCTGGAAAGAGGGGAGGCTGGTTCTCCTGCCGAAGCCGGGACGGTCTCCCGAGTCGGCCTCGGCCTACAGGCCTATCGTGCTGCTCGATGATGCGGGCAAGCTGCTGGAAAGGGTGTTGGCTGCCCGCATCGAGCGGCACCTCGTCCGGGTCGGGCCCGATTTGTCGGACGCCCAGTTTGGTTTTCGGAGAGGGCGTTCGACGATCGCGGCCCTGCTGCGCCTGAAGGCCGTGGTAGCGGAGGCCGTCACCGGCGGAGGAGTCCTCTTGGCGGTGTCCCTGGACATCGCCAACGCCTTCAACAGTCTGCCATTCAGCTGCATCAGAGAGGGGCTGAGATATCACGGGGTGCCCGTGTACCTCAGGCGGCTGGTGGCAGACTACTTGGAGGGGCGCAGTGTCCTCTACGTTGACCGAGTAGGGGACGTTGTGCGAACGCCCATAACGTGCGGTGTCCCGCAGGGGTCGGTTCTGGGTCCGACCCTGTGGAACATCGGCTACGACTGGGCATTGAGAGGAAGCCTCCCACCCGGGCTGGGCGTAATTTGCTACGCCGACGATACACTCGTCACAGCCCGGGGTGGGACGCTAGAGGAGGCGGCACGCCTGGCAACTCTCGGCACCGAGGAGATTGTCAGGCGGATCGAAGCGCTGGGGTTGAGGGTAGCCCTGGAAAAGACGGAGGCCCTTTTGTTCCATGGCCTCCGTACCGCCGGGCCTCCCGCCGGCGCTTAGATCACCGTGAAGTCGGTCACCATCAGCATCCAGGCCCACATGAAGTACTTGGGCTTGGTGCTCGACGGGCATTTTTGGTTCCGGGAGCATCTCCATCGACTTGTTCCCCGGCTTGTCGGCGCGGCGTCCGCCCTTTCGTGGCTGATGCCGAATGTGGGCGGACCCAGTGCTACGTGCCGACAGCTGTACGTGGGGGTGATCCGGTCGATGGCCCTGTATGGCGCACCGGTGTGGGCGGCGTCCCTGACCGTCCGTCTTAGGGCCCTCCTGTGGCGACCACAGAGGCTCATGGCGGTCAGGGCCATACGGGGTTACCGCACGGTGGCGACGGAGGCAGCGTGCCTCCTGGCCGGAACTCCCGTGAGACCTGGAGGCGGAGATGCTCGCCGACATTTATCGGCGGGTGTCGGAGAAGCGCGCCCGCGGCGACATGGTCTCCATCAGAGAGATCACCGCTTGGCGGGTCGACGCCCGCCGAGAAGTCATTGCCCATTGGGCAGTCTGGCTGGAAAGTCCTCGGTACGGTGTCAGGACCGTCAAGGCCCTCTGGCTGGTGCTGATGGAGTGGTTGGAGCGGACGCACAGGGTGCTTTCCTTCCGACTGGTGCAGGTGCTGACGGGGCACGGTTGCTTTGGGAAGTACCTGCACAAGATTGTCAGGAGGGAGAGCACACCGTCCTGCCACCACTGCAGTTGCGACGAGGACACGGCGCAACACACGCTCGAGGAGTGTGCTGCATGGGAGGGGGATCGCCGTGAACTCGTCGCAATTATCGGTGCCGACCTGGCGCTGCCGACCATCGCCAGGGAGATGCTCGTCAGCGTCAGGAACTGGGACGCGGTCGCCGCCTTCTGTGAGGCCGTAATCTCACGGAAGGAGGCGGCGGATTGTGTGCGAGTAGAGATCCTATTCGGCGACACGTTCCGCCGCCGGCGACTCGGGCGGCGCAGGCGCGAGTAGCGCCTAATGCCGCCCTAGCCGAGGCCGCGGATGATCGGTCCGGGGAATTGTCCGTCACCCGCGGAGAGGCTAACCGTGCGACGGCGACCGACGTCGAGAGGTGAGGGTACCCGAAAGGGTATTCCGTCGGGCCGACCACTGACGACAAGTCACATCTGCTCCGGTGGTCGGCCCAACAACGAGGTGACGTGGGTACGGGTGGGTTATGGGCCCGCGCGCCGTCCTTTCATCGTCCCGGACGGACTGGATCACGCGTACGCTTACCATAGCCCACCCATAAAAAAAAAAACACTAGGAGGAAGAAAGGAACACCGGCGTTCTGTAGGTACTCAATACTAATGCCATCATGTCCTGGTGATTTACCTCTGGTCATAGTTTGGATTACTGACATGACCTCTTCTGCAGTAAAATGCATTAAATGACCTGAGGGTACCTGTTGGGTTTTGGAAAGGTACACTGACCCCGTGCCTTTCATGGGTAACGGTTCAACCTGAAACAGGGTTTTAAAAAGGTTGGCAGCCTATTGAGGGTCATCTGCTTCATCCACCTTGAGAGGGGCATGTACTTTGGGGTTAATCTTATTAGTATACTTCCAAAAACTCTTAAAATCACGTTTTGTATGATGTGATGCCAGAATATCCATCTTTATCTGTTCAGCATTGTTTTGACACCACTTAAGCTGTGATTTGAAAAAGCGTCGAGACTCTGACATATCCTCATACACCTGACCCAGTGAAGGTTTACCGTACCACAGCCAGACGTGGTAACAATGTCGTGCCATACTGTGCGCACTTTGTACATGTTTATTCCAGCCCACTACTGCACGCCTCCTACCCTTAATAACATTATTTTAACCTGCACTCTCTTCAGCTGCGTCACATAAAATATTTACAATTAATTTAAACAATTCATCAATTACTAATCTATGTTCTACAATATTACATATATTATTACAACATTTTGATACATCACATGGGAAATTAATACATTTTAATTTATCATTACAAAGCTTTTGATAATGTAATATTTGTTCACTATTTCTCTCACCCCAAATCTTTTTGTTGTGAACGTTATTCTGCAAAGTTACATGTGGTTTGAGTGTAGAAATATTACACTTAAGTGAGGGAAGTGATCCGACCAAACCACCTGTTGATCATGCACCCGCACACCTATCACTGACTGCCAGGCTGATTCTGTAACTAAAAAATTATCGAGCCAACTTGTTGTGCCATGGACGTCACTGACAAATGTGTAGGTACCTGACATACTACCCAGTAATTCTAAATCAGCACACCTCCAACTCTGGTCTGTATAGAATTTTAATAGTTCCCTTCCAAATAATTTAGTAGGACTAGCATTAAAATCACCCAACATAAATACCGCCGAGATGTTAGTACTGTCAATAATTGC
This sequence comes from Lymantria dispar, assembly GCA_032191425.1. NCBI lineage: Eukaryota > Metazoa > Arthropoda > Insecta > Lepidoptera > Erebidae > Lymantria > Lymantria dispar. Next base: position 18,163,507 of record CM063452.1, on the reverse strand, counting down.
ACAAATTTCATTAAGACAATCAGTAAATTCGACTAAATTGTCGGCACTGTTTACTGGCATGTGCACTGAGAACACCAGAAACGCACGATCATTCACCATCACTTTAATTGCAACGAGACGCGCACTTTGTATACAATATAATAAAAATGAGCTCGAGAAGGCTCGGGGGAACCCAAAAGCTACGTGGGAAGTTATTAAATCAATTAGTTATTGTGATGATGGAGGTAAGACAGAACCCTCGTGCCTTCTAAGTATGTGTGACGATCCACATGTCTCCGTAAATCTTGTGAATAGCTATTTTGCCAATATTGGTATGAATTTAGATAACTTGAGGGTTGTCGAGCATACAAGTGGAGTTTTAAATTCTCGATATGTTGGTTCCATTAATCCTCAAGGCAATTCAATGGCCATATACGAAACTGATAATACGGAAATAAATACCATCATAAATGGACTGAAAAGTAACTGTGCAGTGGGTTTTGATGGCATACCTGTATCTGTTCTCAAGTCCGCTAGACACATTTTGGTCCCACCTTTCGTACACATTTGTAATCTCTGTCTCACTACAGGCTCTTTCCCGGTTGCCTTTAAGAGGGCTCTGATCACTCCAATTTTCAAGGCTGGGGATAAAAGTAGTGTCACAAACTACAGGCCTATATCGGTGTTAACAGTAATGTCCAAATTATTAGAAAAAGTACTCAATAAAAGACTCATTACCTTCCTTGAACACAATAATGTGCTTTCAGCTAATCAGTATGGTTTTAGGAAGAGTAAATCCACTGAGGATGCTGTTCTTGAATTAACCAATCACATAGTTCAAAAAATTGATGCTAAAAAGAAGATTATAACCATATTTTTAGACCTGGCCAAGGCCTTTGACACCGTATCTATCCCCATCCTATTAAACACGATGGAAGAGCTTGGTATCAGAGGTATCACTCTAAAATTATTCCGAGACTATCTCACTAATCGGACACAAAGAGTCAGAATAGGTCCCTACATTAGTGATGCGGAAACTCTCAACTTGGGTGTCCCTCAGGGCAGTGTGCTCGGTCCTACACTTTTTCTTATGTACATAAATAGTTTGTGCCAGCTTTCAATACCTGATTGCCGGATTATCCTATATGCAGATGATACTGCACTTATAGTAAGCGGAGAGACTTGGGACTCGGCACATAGTTCAGCTGAAAATGCTATTGCAATAGTTAACGAATGGCTAAGTTCTAAGTCGCTAAGTCTCAATATTAAAAAAACCCATTATGTTACTTTTTCTGCAAACCAAAATTCTCAACCCATAGTAAGTGATATTAGAATTCATACTTGTGCCTACCCCAACCAAACTGATTGTACATGTCCATCTATCGAGAGGGTACCATGCGTTAGATATCTGGGTGTTCAGATTGATTGTACATTAAGTTGGCAGAAACATATTGACATGCTGGTGTCTCGTGTTCGTAAGATAATTTTCCCCATGAAGAAACTAAGATATGTGGCGGATGTACCAATGTTAAAAACAATATATTTAGCATTGGTACAATCAGTACTAACTTATTGTATTGTTGTGTGGGGAGGTACCTTTAAAACTTCATTGTTACGCTTGGAGAGGGCACAGAGAGCTGTCTTAAAAGTGATGCTCGGCAAACCTTTCCGATACCCCAGTAGATTACTATATAAAGACTTGAAGATCCTTACGGTGAGACAGCTTTGTGTTTTCCATATGATCTTGTGTAGACACATATCAGTGCGTTACGAGCCTGGGTTTCTGATAAATAAACGTCGCAAAGACCGAGTATGTCCATTCGTACGAGTGAGAACAACCCTTGCCAGTCGACACTATTATAGCCTTAGTAGTCATCTTTATAATACTGTCAATAGAGTATGTAATTTGTACCCCCTACCTAAATTAAGATGCAAAAATATCCTTGCAGACTATCTCCGCACCAAATCTTACGAGGAGATTGAAAGCATGTTCGTGGTTGTTAAATAATGGTACTAACTTTAATGGTTCTATCATATTTTGTTATATGTCAGTATTTAATACGCACACACACACACACAGACATATACACTCTCAGTCATGCACGCGCTCTCAGACATATACGTGTTCGTACACACACACACACACACACAAACACACATATGTATATGCATACACGCAGAAATAAACAATAGCACACCGACACACCTATAGTTATTATTTAATTGCTTAGGGAGGAAGGCGACGGTGGCTGTCGCACAGTTTATACTAGTTCAGACACCGTCGTTTACTCCATCTTAATATGTACTCAATTTGTTATTATGTAACTTAAATTAAGATGGAATTATTGTATGCATTTACTTTAGAACTAAATAAATAAATTATTATTATTATTATTATTTGTACATGTTTATTCCAGCCCACTACTGCACGCCTCCTACCCTTAATAACATTATTTTAACCTGCACTCTCTTCAGCTGCGTCACATAAAATATTTACAATTAATTTAAACAATTCATCAATTACTAATCTATGTTCTACAATATTACATATATTATTACAACATTTTGATACATCACATGGGAAATTAATACATTTTAATTTATCATTACAAAGCTTTTGATAATGTAATATTTGTTCACTATTTCTCTCACCCCAAATCTTTTTGTTGTGAACGTTATTCTGCAAAGTTACATGTGGTTTGAGTGTAGAAATATTACACTTAAGTGAGGGAAGTGATCCGACCAAACCACCTGTTGATCATGCACCCGCACACCTATCACTGACTGCCAGGCTGATTCTGTAACTAAACAATGATCGAGCCAACTTGTTATGCCATGGACGTCACTGACAAATGTGTAGGTACCTGACATACTACCCAGTAATTCTAAATCAGCACACCTCCAACTCTGGTCTGTACAGAATTTTAATAGTTCCCTTCCAAATAATTTAGTAGGACTAGCATTAAAATCACCCAACATAAATACCGCCGAGATGTTAGTACTGTCAATAATTGCACAAATTTCATTAAGACAATCAGTAAATTCGACTAAATTGTCGGCACTGTTTACTGGCATGTGCACTGAGAACACCAGAAACGCACGATCATTCACGATCACTTTAATTGCAACGAGACGCGCACTTGTACACTCTATAACTTGTACTGAACTAAAGACGTTACGCCTGTACCAAATTGCCACGCCTCCCCACGGTTTTCCTAATGCGGTGCCTTTCGTGATCGCGTCCATCGATGATTTCCCAGTAAAACTAAAATCAGGATCAACCGTGCCCAGGATCTGGATGTCGTGAGCGAAGAGCCACGTCTCCTGCAACGCCATGATATTTGCTTGCTGACACAACTGCTTCACGTCGTCTATCGATCGTTTCAGAGACTTACAGTTAAAACTAAAGAATTTACTATGGTTGTTATCCATTCTGATTTTTACCTGCATATCTCCTACGTTCAAACTCTATGAAACTACGAAAGGAAATCCCTTCAGGCCACATCTTGTCGTCCATAAAAACTGCCATTTTATGCCTAGGTACATAAATTTTATAGGCATCATAATCCTTTTTCTGTTTCATAATAACTTTCTCCAGACTAACACACACTTGTGTTTTTTCTTTTATGTATTGAGCAATATCGGCAGGAGACGCTGCCTTATCAACATTGTTGATAAACAGCGGAAGCCTAATATCTGCCGCTCTAGATTTACATTCTGCCGACGGCACTGCTACGCCTTCTCTTCCAATAAATCTATTTATGTACCTCTTCCTTTGCGCTTCCTTCCACTCATTACTCATTTGTGGTTGCTTCCATTTACCCTCCGAACGTACAATGTCCGCAAAAGACTGTGCATTATGTGAACCGCTGTTGATAATAGGGTTATCTTGTAATGGGGCATCGGTCGACGGAGTTATTGCAGGTAAAATAATAGAACCGGTACATGAGCTGTACGAAACCACGGTTGGCCTCACACTGCTGCACTCGCTGCTCGCGTTGCACTCGCCCCGTCCCTCTCCACCCGCTCCTGCCGCCGCCGAAACCTCCGGCTGAGGCCCACGCACGACGTTGGAGCGATGACGTAGCCGTAGGCGCATTAACCGGTAAGAAGGTAGATATGACCGTATCTCGGTTATAATAATCATTGCTATTTTTCGTATGTCCGGCATTTATTTCTGACCGTGATACAACTTCTACCGGCATGTGTGGCATACCCATCGGGCCACTGTCAAATCTAAAACTAGTGAGACACGCACCCCTACGAAAATTAATGTTACTAGTCGTTTGGTCTTCACACATAGTACTTATATCTAGCCTACCGGGGACGGTTATATCTGCGCGGGCGCTGCTGCCACCCTGCGTCATAATGTTTGTAATCTCGTCCTTTGTTTGTGCCAGCTGATCGACTGTTACATATGTGGATTTAATTGCTCTTAATTCATTTTGAAGAATAATGATATCCTTTAAAAGTTTAGTGCAGTCTATATGATCAAAAGTTATTGGAGGTAGTTGATTCAAATCACGAGCAACAAAAATTGGTATTTTCTCCGGGTCTGTGGCTTTAAAAACTTCTATTATATCAAACAAATTTTTATTACTCTTTCCATCCTTATTTTTACGTCTTATTTGCCGCAGTTCAGTAGTAATAGTTTGAAATAACAAAGACTTAGCTTTCTCGATGTCATCCGTTGTGAATGCCGATGCACAAATCCTCACCAAACTTTCGTTATCCATCACATCATGTTTATTCTGAACAAACGTCAACAGTTCGTTAACCACGAGATTACAACTTATACATTTTAACACTTTATTATTATCAGTCGACGTCATTTTGCACATTAAGTCGATACGCTTAGTCAACCGTACGCGCCAATTGCTTAGCGAGTGATAATGAAAAAATATTAAGGAGGATTCTTCAAAATAAGAAGACGGTTCTTGGCTCGAATCTTTTAATTTTTTTGTATCCTCCATCAACATTACCTACATATTTTAAATAAAATTTTCGCGTGTCTGTCTGTCTGTTTGCGATACACTCAAAAATTACTGCACAGATTTTCATGGGGCTTTTACCAATATATAGAGTGATTCGACGAAATATTTTTTTGTCGGGCAAAATAAGCCGCCTGGGCGCTTCCAACGAAAATTATGGCTAAATCCCTTGAGATGTAATAAAAAATGTATAGTGGGATAATCTTCTATTAAAAGCTACAAAAAAACCAGTGATTTTTAAGGATAACTGGATATACCCATTATATATCTATACCAATAAATAAAATTGGAGTGTCTGTTTGTAATGTCAAAATAATAGGCTTTTATCATGTTCACACGGTTATTTGCACAACACCTATGCCTAAAATAGCAATTAAAAAATGTTTGTCTGTCTGTCTGTCTATCTGTCTGTTTGTTCCGGGTAATCTTCAAAACGGCTGGACCGATTTCAAAATTCTTTCACCAATGGAAAGCTATAATATCAGGGCGTAAACTAGGCTATATTTTATCCCGGTATATTCCCACGGCAACGGGAACTACGCGGGTAAAACGACTATAACCTATAACTGAAGCGAAGCGAGGGCGGGTTGCTAATTTAACATAAATTGGTCACATACAATATGGCTATCGCAAAGTTAATTAGACATATACAGTCTTATTATTAAACATTTTAAGTAAGTTGGAGACGTTAAATATTGCATGCACATTATTATTCTCCTTTACTCCATATAATTTAAATTAATATCTTAAGAATTATCGCAAAAATTACGAGCGTGAGGGATATACGGAATACTCCCTACCCGGAGTACCCTCCCCTCGGGGAGGACGTCGGTCTTGCCTCACGCGGTCTGCCTCTCGGCGGGTGACGGACTAATCCCCGGTCACGTCACCCGCGTCCTTGACTAGGGCGGCATTGCACGCAGATAATCCCGCCTGCGCCGCCCCAGTCGCCGGCAGCGGGTCACAACATCGAGGCTGTGCTCCTCGCGCTCGCGACCCGCCGCCTCCTTCTGCGAGATAACTGTCTCGCAGAAGGCTGTGACCGCGTCCCAATTCCTGATGCTGCCGAGCATCTCCCTAGCGATGGTCGACAGCGTCAGGTCGGCACCGATGATTGCGACGAGTTCACGACGCGGCTCTGCCCAAGCGGCACAGACCTCGAGCGTATGCTGCGCCGTGTCCTCGTCGCAATCGCAGTGGTGGCAGGACGGAGTTCTCTCCCTCTTAGCGACCCTGTACAGGTTCTTGCCGAAGCATCCATGCCTCGTCAAGACCTGTACGAGTCGGAAGGAGAGAACCCCGTGCCGCCTTTCCAACCACTGCATCAGCACCGGCCGGAAGGCCTCCACGGTCCAAACACCGTATCGAGGCCTCTCCAGTTGGTCTGCCCAACGGGCGATGCCGTCTCGGCGGGCCCCAAAGGGCGATGACGTCTCGGCGGGCTCCCACTATTGGGCTCTGGCCTCTTCCACAACGAGAGGGAATTTGACTTACTATATCATACTGGTGAGACATGTTGGTATAGGGTTTCATTTCGAGTTTTCCTTCGCTTGCACAGATGTTATGCGCATATTATATCCCATAGTCGTCTTTTACGACATCCACGGGCAAGATAGGAGTGGTGAATTGTATTCTTACTCTGTCACCACCCGGCAATACTATATAGGTTAGGCAAAAAGATTTGTCGTCTTTACTTATATAATTACTTGTTCAGACTGCCTAATTCATCATAACACAGTCTAAACTGCTCTAACACTGAGGTATATGTATGATTTTTTTAAAGTTGACGCCTTTTATGTTGCAGGAACTCGCTAAGAAAGGATTTCATTCAAGAAATTTCCTCCCTAGGGGTGTAAAATAGCGGTTACAAATTTGTATGAAACTCCGTATGAAGTTAGATCAAGGCAATTTAGTATAGGTACGTTTTTGTTTAGTTTCAAATACAGAAGTACATATTTCGATTCAATCGGCCATTAAATGAAAAAAAAAAGACTACCTTCCATACGACGACTTTATCGGGCCGACCACTGACGTCAAGTAACCCTGCTCCGGTGGTCGGCCCAACGACAAAGGCGACGTGCATCGTGGGTGGGTTGCGGGTGTGCGTGCTTACGCCCCTCTTTCGCCTCGGACGGAGTGGCGCGAGGAGCGCGCCGACCGCAACCCATCACAAAAAAAAAAAATTACGACGATTTTTTTCTGTAATGGATATGATGCATTTTTTTTGTTGGGGGTTGAATTTCCAAGTCTTAACGGATACTCATAGTGAGCTGTGCCAACCAAATTTCAAGCCACTTATAGTTTCAGAGATCTAGTAATTAGGGGGCGTCCATAAATTACGTGAGGTGCTTTTTTAAATTTTCTGTAACTCCCTCCCCGCTGGTGAGATGTCGTGAGATTTTATTCAACCCCCTCCCCCATTCCCCAATCTCACGTGAGATTTATCAAAATGTGGGTTTCTTACGTAAACGCGTTGGATTGTTATTGTAAAAAGAAAGAAATTTGCTTCGTGCTTTTATTTACGACTAGTTCTAGTAATCAATATTGCTGAGAGTTTAATTATAAGTGTAATAAAAACTTAACAATTTTTTTTGTTTCAATCAGAAAAAAAATTGCGTGATATTTGCAGAAACCCCCCCTCTCTCCAACGTAAGATTAGATGAGATTTGACTCGACCCCCTCCCCACCCTTAAACATCTCACGTATTTTATGAACGCCCCCTTAGTAGAATACACGATGACGTCTTGTATTCGTATATGCATAGATAGATTTAATATATTATACATATGTGCATAGATAGATTTAATATTTTTCTGCATTACAGTATTCTATTTCTGTTTATTTGATCAAGGTTTTTTATATATAGGAGTATAAATTAAAACTAGTAGTATTGATATTGTTTGTAAGCATAATTATATAATTCAAAATGTCTTAACAGATCAGAAAGGATAGGTTCTTCCAGTGTCGAGACGATACATTCCCGTGCTGAAAAATATAAAATTACCATTAATTTATTTTGCATTTACTGTGATTATGTATAGTGAATACCCATTTTTAACCCTGGCCCTCGAACACCTGGAATCACGCCTCAGGAGACTCTACAACTCTTGTCTAGCATCTGGGTAGCGCCCTGAATGTTAAAAGGGAGGGAGGAGAATCGCTTTTGCCGCAACCAATATGACTTCCAATTCAGATCGTAACCTACAGGATTATCGTGCTAGTGGACGAAGGCAGCTATTGGAGAGAATGCTAGCCATTCACATCAATCAGCGCCTAGATGGGGTAGACCCTGATTTGCATTTTTTATATTTGTAGCTGAGAATTTGCCGTGATTCTATAGAAATCGCCGTCCGAATTTTCTATATACCGAATTTTCTACATCACGTATTTGATGTAGTTCAGTTATTAGAAAAGAAAGGTTTTTTAGTTTTTATACTAGCTATTTTATTATTTAAAACAAAATGTGGCAATTTGTTTAGCGGCTTTTCATGACAATTATTCTAAAGTAAACCTATGAAGTAATTGTAACAAAAATCAAATCTATAGATATCAATATTGTAATATTTATTTTAGTATACCTTCTATTATCCGTGTGGTGACGGAGTAAGAATACAATTCACCACTCCCTATCTTGCCCGTGGATGTCGCACAAGACGATTAAGGGATATAATATGCACATAAGATCTGTGCAAGAGAAGGAAAACTCGAAATGAAACCCTATACCAACATGTCTAACCAGCATGGTATAGTAGGTCAAATGCCCTCCCATTGTGGAGGAGGCCCGAGCCCAACAGTGGGACGTATGTGGGCTGCGATGATGATACCTTCTAACATATGTATTGTATACATATGTAGTTGAAAAATAACAAATTTGTGAATATTTTAAAAACGTATATCTATTTTAATTTTCTTTTGTGTTTATTATAGTATCATCATCATCATCATACAGCCTAACGCCGTCCACTGCTGGACATATTCTTCACTTATGTTTTGCCATAAAGCAGGGTCCTGTGTCACTTACATCCAAAGATGGCCAGTAAGTTTCACCAGGTCAATGGTCCACTTAGTAGGAGGCGTTTTATATTGCGTCGTCCATAATACAGCTGAAAGGATTGCGGCACTGTCCATGTTTCTACTGAATATAGGTTCTCATAGTACACGCACGCTAGACCCAGAGGCCAAAGCATGATGATAGTTTGTGGCATATAGTATATAGCCTTTTCAGGAGCGAGTTTGCTTGATTGGCTCGAAATTATCAAGCTTAAGTTTGAGTCGTCTTCTACTGACCCTCGAAATCAACCCATAGAGATTCGTTCTATAAAAAGGCTTCAACGCCCTTCGTGAAAAACAAAACCACCACACTCCTGGTCTACGACTCTGGAATGTCACCTCAAAAAACAACGGAATTAAATAGTTTTTAAAGGGCTTTTAAGATCGACTTGCCGCCGGCCTTCAGGAACTCTGACGTAATTCTATCATCATCCGGTACTTTACAGTTTCTTAATTGCTTGAAAGCTAATCTGATATTGTGAGCCATCATCGGACAGAGCCATTATCGGTCTTAAGCTTAGTCATCTTAGTCTTAGTCAAGCTTAGTCACAGAATCTATTCTGTCCAATAATCTTGTGCAAACACTTACAAGCCACAGTTTTGCTCTATCGCTTCTTTAATACAGAGCGTATTAAAGTAGCGAATATCACGATATACAACCCGGGCGATCTGCTTATTCAGCTACCTATGTTCAGACCAATCGGCTGAAGACTGCACTATCATCTCCTTTCTCCGCTCTATGAGCTTGAGAGTGTGGTCAGAATGTCTTTTAGGTCTATTAGCGTGGCGAGACTTGAAAAAACTTTAACCCAACCTGTGAACAGTTTTTACGAACCTGTTGTTCATATTGTTGGGAGATTCACACTCGTCTAGACATTGGAAGCGATTGTGTAGCTCGAGTTGAAAGCTTTCGAAAATCTGTTATTGGACAATTATAAGTCAGAGGGTAGACTTCATAAAGCGGACCGCTCGACTTTTGTGTGGATAATCAATGTGCCTCTAACTATGCGGTGATCGCTCAGAATTTTAATCCTGCTGATCACTGAGAAACTCTCTTTGTACTTCTGATAATCACTGAGAGCCTCTCTTTGTACTTCTGATAATCCTACAATGTCTCATCTGATTTTAAGCAATTACTCTTCCAGCCCGATGACCCTATTATCAGTTCTGAGTGTCCGATTGTTGTGTGTTACCAAGAATCGCCTTGTTTGGTAGCCAGATCTCTGCAGAAGATTCATTACACTCCCTACTCCACCGCTACTGCCACCAAAATGAGCCTCTAGGATAACGCAGCTGGCGTAACTAAGGGCCATTTGGTTTTTGTCCGTCATATTTTACCGCAAACGCTACACTTGGCGGGTGGGTTGACGATTGCAGTGCAATGTCATTCATTTCCCAGGATAGAGCTGCTGCCCGCTCCCCTGGAAGAACCTTAGCCGATTCTTATGACTCCCACGAGTGACAATTGTATTCTTATTTCGTCGCTGTCGTTTAAATTATCTTTTCCTTTTGTTTAATTTATAAGAAACATTTACAGTTAAACAATTACACTTACCCAAATTTCGTCAAAATGTCATTTCCCATATGGAAGCTATTTCCTCTACAAGTATTCCAAGTAATTTGTAAACTACTACTACATTCTCGGCCAACCAAGTGGTTATATTTAACGGTAGCAGCGAAAAATTCCCATGCTCGATTATGGTTGCATAAATTAGTAAGACAACCAGGCTGGGAGATACCACCATTAGGGTAGAAGTCAGCATTAGCTACATTAATGCCAATACCAAGACCACCAACAGTGTACCCGCCATCAGTGTGTATAGCCTCAACATATTGAGCGTCACTAGGACGGATGCGATTTACGTTATAATTCCATAGAGGTCCAGCGGGATCCAAACCTATAAAATAAATTTAGAGATTTATAAATTTCTGTTGATTACTGATAATGTTGCTAAAAACTAAAATCTAGTGAAATAATACAAAAAATCGGCCTCTAAACATTTGATATAAATAGATGGATTATAAATACAATATTATCCTTAGGAGTCATAAAAAAACGGCAAAGTGCGAGTCAGAGTCGCACGCGAAGGGTTCCGTACTATTAATAAAAAGGTCAAAAACGCGTTTGTTGTATGGGAGAATAAATATTTATTTTATTTTGTTTTTAGTAATTGTTGTTATAGCGGCAACAGAAATACATAATTTGTAAAAATTTCATCTGTCTAGCTATCGCGGTTCTTGAGGTACAGCCTGGTGACAGACAGACGGACGGACAGATACCGAAGTCTTATTAATAGGATCCCGTTTTTACCCTTTGGGTACGGAAGCCAAAAAATAGATTTCGAGGTCGCCAGAATATTAAATGGCAATAATACTAATAAATACCCGGACATATTGTAGTTTGGAAGGTGTGTGCCTAGACCTGGAATACCAAAAAAAAAGAAAGGGTATCTTAAGACATTACTGAGCGAAATAATCAATTATTTAATAAATTTTCTATTAGGGAGCAGAATATCTAATTAGGGCTGGAAAGAAGAGCAAAATGAATTACCAAGAAGAATCCAACAATAAAATTTTAATATAAAAAAATATATAGGTATTAAAATTAGTATCAAAAGTAGCGAATAAAGTGCCATTTACGTACCTGTAACACGAGCTGCTCTTCCACCTAGTTCTCTACCAGCATTTCCTACAAGATGAGCGCCTAAGCTGAACCCAACAATGTGCATATCGGTGAGACGAGCCCCAGTCACTTGGCTTACAAAAGCTATGAATTGCCCCAGGCCCCGACCGACAGCAGGAACTCCGGCAGCAGCCGTTACATAGTCAGATAAGGCTAATCTTCTCCAGTCCAAAACAATGACGTTCACATCACTTTTGCCGAGGTAAGCTACGAAATAAATTCAGATAAGTTTTATTGTAGAAAAAAGAAATACCTAATATTTTTCTAAAACAGGTGTGAAGGATCTGATGATGATGATGATGATGACTTTAAAAGCAAATTTGATGGTGAGTTATTTAGCAGTGCGAATAAGCTTAAGTAACTAAAATAAGTAATGATCTCCGAAAACAGTGACGTACTGACGCTAAGTACTATGTTTAAATCCTAAGCAAGGTAACTAGTAATTTATTATTTGCGATTATTTACTGTTGTGAATCTGAGCGTGATTCCTATTGGTTAATTATATTTCCCAAGTGTTGACTAGTTAGGAATACAATGTGTCATCATCACTTACTTTCTCTTGAGTGTCATATAAATTAGCTGATAGATCACTAGAATAGGCACATTCGGTGGTAAGCTTGTACTATAACTGCAATCGTTAACTCGCCAGGCAAGCGTAGCAATTATGGTACTATACCCAATTGGGTAAATTTAAGGCTAATAACATAGATAGGCCGACCAACAAATGGATGGAATTATATGTTTTTGACATCTTTCTTGCGTTCCCTCATATACAATGAATGATGAAAAAATCTTGAAAGTATACATTTAAAAAGATTGCATTGTTATAAATGAACATACTCCAATGTGTATTCCTTACCGTCTCGAATAGTTGGATTGATATCAGTATTTTGGTTGCTCAACCAGCCGTGGGCGATAACTACTGTTGGTACATTGGCATTGAAATTTGAATTAAGGATTGAGTTGGCATTATTAATTACAAGTGTCTGTCCACTGGTGGGATTGCGCCTGTAATCAAAATAGAAAATAAATTAATAAAATTTTAAGGATTTAATCTTTTCATTTTCTATAATTATGGATACCGTCATAATTGGCATATTATTATAAACAGATAGGTTGGTCTCACAATAACACTGTTATCCATTTTTTGGTGATTCCTAAGACGATTACAACTCTTACGAGAAAGTAACGTAAGTGAAACATTTTAGTATTAATCCGTCACTACATGGGGAGTTGCGCCTTAGATATTATTTCTGTGTCAATTCACTTTTATATAACAATACACATTTTATTGAGTATCTATATGCTTTTAGAATATGCTATATGCTTTTTGAAGAATGAAAACTAGATGTAAAAAAGTAAACGGAGAAAGAAAACTTGAAGTGGATGCCTATTAATGTACAGCTTGCGAGCGTAGTACAGCAGTATAATTCTTGAGCTGGCCCGTGCCTGATCGTGAGGTGTACCTGAGCGAAGAAGTTGGATATTGCTATCATCCTTAAACTCGGGCTTTTATTTATTTAAATAATTAAAAGGATTTTAATATTTAAGTATATAATCCTGATTGTAATTTTATGTTTCGAGACCTATAAAATATGTTTCAACGTGAAGAAAGAGTAGCCTAATAAGAAGAATATTTGAAAGGAGTGAGACTGTAATATATTATAACAGCTCCTTATAGGTTAAACTGTCTAGAACTAGATAAGTTGAACCTTACAAAGGCCATTACTATGACAAAGAAAATAAAAGAATTTTAAAATGTAATAAATTAACCTACTTTATTAATAACTTCACGTGAAATACCTAATTCTAGTATTTTAAATATTGAAGTATTAAGTTTTAATTTACCTTGTAAATAATAAATATACGTTGTTTGCAGGATTCCTGGTTACTTCTTCAATAAGCTCCATATCAGGTTCAGCTTCGAGATCAACGGTATGCATAACACCCTCTCCATCAGGGAATTCGATGAAACGTGGATACGTGCGCGTCTCTGAAAATCCTTGTTCCACAGGTACCGCAAGCACGGTATATGCTGAAAAAAAAATTAAAATTAATATACAACAATTTTTAGAAGAAACTACCATCCTGCCTTTCTACGCTAATATGTTTGTTTAATAAAAATGATAACAGCAAATAAATAATTCGTAGTTTTTTTCTGTATTTGGAAAATAGACCGTATGATACTTACCTAGGCAATGGACAAATAGCCACAATAAGTTATGGCCTCATTTTTAGCAGATCTTTTACAATATGATTTAAAGAATTACTGGATTTTCGATTCAAATAACATTAATCTATATGGTATTTTACTAGAAGGCTGCAATTGCAATTAGTTATAACTAATGAGGCACAAAATTGTAACATTTACGTGGCCAGACCATAGCTTATCACAAATGATAAACATGATGTACTGTGATAAAGGTGAAACTTGACATGAAATTAATATGTTTTTGCTCCTGAAGAAAATAATTTCTTCATCAGTGATTTCATCTCAGCCGTTCGAAAAATACCAGTAGCTTTAAGCTGAGATTTTAGAGTAGAGATGGCAGATAGACACAGCACAAATCCTGTGTATTCAACTCTGATATACCAAATTTGGATAGCCAATATACTAGCGTAAGTACTTTCGCGATTGTGGATGACGAATTATATGTTAGATGAATTGTATGAATGCATACCTGCGGCAACAAGCAAGCACAATAAAATCTTCTGCATTTTGTTAATTACACCAATATACTGTGCATGTGGGATGCGCAATTTTGCTTTATATTTATACCGAAATTATCTCCAGATTATCAATTTGTTAATTGTCAAGATAATTAATTGTCAAACAAAAGATAGTCACTGCCTGCAGTGCCGATTTCTTTTTTTATTTTGTTAGGCAATAGCCTACGTATCAGTCATGAAATATCATCTAAGAAAGCATAATTTCTTTTAAAAGTAGGTATTGTTTAATTATCGTTTCTGGACTTTTCAGACACACAAAATTAATCGACAATGCCGAATAAGGACACGAAAATGTAAGTATGGCACAAATAAAATTGAACTAATTGAGAATCGAACCTATGGTTCAGGTCAAGTTGATGACAATACTACCAGAACTTGCCATTCTACGGGCAGTTTAGGAAAGAGAAGAGAGAAAAGGAGAATATCTTCTTAGAAGGTAAAAACCACATACGAAGGGTTTAATAGTCACTAATTATTTAGATTTCTATAGGGAAAAATCCCTCTTCAGAAAAATAACGATAAACTAGAAAAACTTTTTCTAGTCTTTATTTTTTTACAAATATTGACTATCAGATGTAAAAAATAATTTTCTATGAAAATATAATTTTTTACTAATTTTTCGTCATGAGAATCTATGTTAAAGAATATATATCAAACATTAACATTGATACTGTATTTTGAGAAATAATTGATAGCCAAAAAATATTATATGATATATTGACTAAATTTAAGTTAAGAACAAACAGACAAATTTTACATTACAATAATCAAAACTGATTAAAAATAAAGAACATATGTTATCTCTTTAAGTGCACACAATGAAAAATTTGTAAATTATTACTAGATATTTGTTTAATACTAATCAAAGACTGGTGATCATCATTATAATGTCGACTTTCATTACAGGCTTTTTGTAATTCAATTTTATGTTACCGACAGCTCGAACTGAATAAAAATATGCTTAGCAAGTTAAGGAAATCAATCCTGTCTGGCGACGAGATAGAATACAACTGTCATCACCCCTTGCTTGCCCGTGGGAGTCGTAAAACCGGCTAAGGATCTCACCAAAAGAGTGGTCAGCAGCTATCACCTGGAAACTTATTACACCTACTGCGGTTGCCAACCCGCCTGCCAAGTGTGGCGATTACGGCATTATTGGCATTTACGGCAACTACGTGGGGCGGGTGTCTCCCTTCCCTCCACTGTGGTTGAGGGTACTGATGGCTGCCGTAGTAGTTAACTCGAGATCGAAGGATTTTTATATATTTTTTCACTAACTTAGGTATTGACCTAAGTTAGTGAAAAAGGGTGCGAAATTTTGTATGACAGTAATTTTTCAGTATAGAGTATAGAGCTGTAACGTTAAAAATTAAATAATACCTTTTCCACAGTTTTTCAAATTCAATACATTTTTGTCATCTCTCCCCATCGATATTGGGCCGACCATTAGTACCGATTCCTTGACATCTGGCTCGGTGGATTATTCTTTCAGATATCGTCCGATTTGACGCTCCAGTAACAAGACAATTTTCCAGGATACATGATTTGATTTGATTTCCTTAAAAAATATGGTTGTAAAAAGGAAATGGCCCTCAGTCACACCAGTGCTGCCTTTCTACAGGCTCAACTTGGTAGCGGGCCCGTAGATAGCGAGGCAAGGGGTGCTAAGAATCCCTTGTTGCGACCCGGCTACTAAAAATCGATCATTGACCCTGGTAACACACAATATTCGGACACTTAGGACCGACGGGAGCGTCATGGAATTGGAAGAGGAATCGAATTGGAATTCGTTGGGACATTGTAAGATTATCAGAAGTGCGAAAAGAGGGTGAGGGCATGATTATCCTCCAGTCTGGAAATCTGCTCCCCTACAGGAAGGGAGATCATCCGTCCCTTGGAACGCGTGATCTCGACAAGGGTGTGTCAACAAGGGAAGCGTACCTTATACTCATAATTTAAGCTCATATACGACTCACTGTTCTACGTACTCGAGCCTCCCCTTCAATAGGAGGCAAATTGACCTACTATATCACGCTGGTCAGACGTCTTTCCATAGGGTTTTATTTCGACTTGTCCTACCAAAATATTGAGCAGCTTTATACAATGTTACAACTGTGGCAAACTAGGACACCTTACGGTGGATTGCAGGTCGAGTTCAAATCGAAACTTCAGCTCTAACATTTTTTCTAAGTTTTCAGCCACATCGACGTGCCCAGAGCAACGACCTAGAAGTTAGATCGCTCTGCAACAATCCAATATGAAAGTGCCACCTACACGCTATTATTGCGGCGAGAGTGGACATATTTCATCCCGATATGCGAATAAAGTACAAGGAGGTAAAGACGTACGAGTAGAGCATCGGATTGCTCTGTATGCGGGTGGGTACCTGCGCAATCCAAGCAGCGTTCGATCATCTTTTGAATTCCGGTGAGCAACTTTCATTTTGCTTGTAGGAATTAGTAGTACTAATATTGACTGTAAATTTCACTACTAAGAACAGTTTCGATTCAAGGTTTTTCATTCCTACTATGATCTCATGTCGTTCCAGATGGTAATACACAATACGCGATTTGTTACGTTTTGGGCTTTCGGTAGAGATTCCTGACAATAAAATTGTCAAAAGGTACGAGATCTACTAGCTTCTGGTATTATACGTGCCAATAACTCTCCTTTGGCCACCCCAGAACTATTAGTTCAAAAAAATATGGATCTGAGCAGCTTTGCATAGATTATCGCCAACTAAACACCTGATAGATACCTCCTATCGTTAATTGCTGACTCTAGTTAAAGGTGCTTGGCTACCAGCATATGAAGAGATACGTCAAGATATTATTAAAGTACTGACTGATAGTCCAGTCCTAACAATATTTGACCCAAATCTTTTAATAGAGCTGCATACAAATATTAGTGCATGGGTACGATGCGATGCTCATGCAGCGCATTGAAGGTAAAATTAAAGTTGTAAAGTACTATGGTCGATGCACCAGTAGTGCGGAGACCACTCGTTTGAATTGGAGATTCTGGCGATAGTCATTCAGCATCACTCTAGTAAACACTTCCGTCATTACTTACAAGGCAAAAAGTTCGTAGTAGTTACCGATTGTAATGCAGTCAAGGCGTCCAAATTAAAGGCGACCCTTACACCACGGTTACCGATGTAACCGATCGGCTTGTAAATAGCACCACCACCGATGTGGTGGTGCTATTTACAAGCCTTCGATTTCAACGTTGAGTATTGGTAGGGTAAAGATATGGAACACGTCAATTTCCTGTCTCGAAATCCGGTACCAGCTAAACTAGCAACTGAAGTAGAACAAAAGCGTATAAATTGGATTGAAATATGAAACTCTTAGTTGCAAGCCAAACAAGAAAAAGATAGCGAGCTGTTATCTCTTATTAATCGCCTGCAATTAGGCGAGCTTAACGAGAATCGCGTTACTAAAGCAAACCCGTTAGAACTTCTAATAGGCCAGGTAGCTCGACCTCTGAATTTGATGACTTTGGAAATGACAAAAACGGATATAGATTTAGATTTAGAGAACGCGCTGCTCAGGCGATCTTATCCTGCGGAATAATTGAAAAGAACAGGTTTGACAAAAGTCCAGATTAAGAGGTTTCGGACTGGCGATTACGAGTATGTATTGCTAGAGAATCTCGAAATAAATCAAGTTAAATTAGGATTGTTGGACGGCGATGGGTATAAATAGGATTACTTAAAAGCATTGAACTCGAAGCGCATTTATGAATATGTTCATGAACGTCTCCAAGCGATGCCCGAATACAGCTTCCCCTCTGAGTATATGTGGCTCCGAACGTTTTTAGCAACGACGATGTGTAGTTAGAGTGTGACAACAACAACTATGGTGTTATTCGATACAGCGATGCAACGGTATGAAAAGTGAACTATTATATTTGCCGGTATATGTGTAACGTAGTTGTAGTCCTAGGTTCGAAAAGAAATATGGTTTTCAGCTGACTGTGTGTAAAGCCTGAGTGGCAAGACTGAGTAATAAGCCTGTGTGGCAAAACCCTGTGTGGCAAAACCCTGTGTGGCAAAACCCTGTGTGGCAAAAGCCTGTGTGGCAAAAGCCTGTGTGGCAAAAGCCTGTGTGGCAAAAGCCTGTGTGGCAAAAGCCTGTGTGGCAAAAGCCTGTGTGGCAAAAGCCTGTGTGGCAAAAGCCTGTGTGGCAAACCTGTGTTTCTAGCCTATGTGGCAAGCCTGTGTGGCAAACCTGTGTTTCAAGCCTCTGTGGCGAGCCTGTGTATCAAGCCTGTGTAGCACGTCTATGTGACAAGCCTATGTGGCAAACCTTTGTGTCAAGCCTGTGTGGCACGTCTATATGACAAGTCTATGTGACAAGTCTATGTGGCAAACCTTTGTGGCAAGTTTGTGCGGCAGGCCTGTATAGCAAGCCTGTGTGGTAAGCCTGGGTGGCAAGCCTAGGTGGTTAGCCTATGTGGCAACCCCGTGGCGCAACTCTATAACAAGCCTATGTGGCAAGTTTATATGACAAGCCTGTGTGTAGAATCCGTACGACTTGTCTATGTGAGAGATTTTCTAACGTAGCGGCAATATCCATGTTATACTTCAGTGTGTGTGAAAAGTCTATGCGAGCACATTATTATGCCAGCATTAGTATATGCTACGTGTGTTTGTAAGATAACTCTATGTGTATATAGCAGACATAAGGTGGATAACCCCACGTGACATATTTTTTTATGAGGCACATCGTTCATTTGATAGGTAATGGAAAAGTTATTTAGAATATTACTTACTACAGTGTTCTAGTTGAATATTGTAGTTAAAGACTGTCTATAATGCTAATTAAGTGTTACAAAAATGGATGCTATGAATTATTTGCATTGATGATAACGAGGTCTTAGTCGTATGCAAAAACTAGAAGACGATATTTAATTAGAACCATATTTAGTTAGAACTTATGTGGTTGGTAGCTACAGCGATTTTGATTTGTTGACAGAAACAAGAAGATTCATACGAGGACGTATGAAGATGCAGGATGGCCGTGACGGAGTGAGACGGCCTCTGTGGATTTTTGTATCATGAGCCATAGAGACTGGTTTATTAATTTGAAAATATAATTCGTTGTCAGATAGAATTTGCACGTCAAGAATAAATAAAATTGTAAAACTATTTCAATAAGAAATATTATTTGTTTTTAAATTGCTTTAGCGACTTATACATCTTAAAAGGGGTTAACGCCAACTACACCAATAGTCTACCCATACGAAAAGTAGTAAACGGATACATGAAGACAGTCGGCAACCTACGCATATGGAAGTCCTACCGGTGATGATGGCGAGCGATCTCAACAATCAGTCTCAGTCGTCGACATATATATATATATATATAGTATTTATACATAATTTAATGTCTTTTTTAATACTATCTATATACAGTTATTTAAACTAATAGTACTAGTAACAAAAGAAAGAAAAGAGACTATAGATCAGTTGAGGGTGGGGCAACATAGGTGTAGACAGAGAAATCAGAGAGGCCAGAAACTGGCTGATTTTCTGGAGAAGAAATGCCTCTTTATGACGCATGACTTAGCCACAAAGAAAATGGACCTGGATTAGCCACGACAGTTCACCAAAAAACGAGATAGATTTCATCTTCCCGGACAAACGACAGATAGTGAATAATATTTCAGTGTTCAGCAGAATTAAAACTAGAAGTAATCACTGCATAGTACGAGGCACATTGATTATCCACACAAAAATCAAGCGGTCACGCTCAGGTAGACTACTCTCCGACTTACACCTGTCGAATACCAGAACCTCAAAAGATTTCAACTTAAGCTAAACAATCACTTCTAATATCTAGATGAGTGCGAATCTCCGAAGGATGTGAACAACAGGCTCGTGGAAAGTCGCTCGACAAACCGACAACTACTGGGGAAGAAAGGTTATCGAGGGTAGGGGGGGAGGTCGCGTATCTGAAGATGCAGTGTACCACGCTTCCCCACTAGTTGGATCGATGACCTGGTGAAAGTTGCTGAGCGTCGTTGGAAGCAGGCGGCACTATACCGCACTTTGTGGTGCAACATGAGAGAGACCTACGTCCAGCAGTGGACAGCGAAAAGCTGAATTATGAATGGCATAATAGGTGTAGATACACACCTAGATATAGTTATGTTCAAAGGTAACTTTTAAAAAGGTCAATCAATGGAATAAAAAAGCAAGAATGGGACATGTTTGCCTGAAATTGACACGAAAGAAAGAACACTAATAATCATAAGGCTCCGTTACCACCAAAGCGGAAAGCAGATGAGACTAGAGGAGATGTGTTTGTATAAAGCAATCAGATTTTGTTATTTTCACATCTCCTCTCCGCTTAGCTTTAGTGGAAATAAATCAAGCGGATAAGAGAGATGTTTTATGTTTTTAGAGAGTGATCTTTAAGAAAATCCGTTATCGATATTTAAGAAGTAGAACGTACTGGAAGGGAAAATAAGTAGGGTTATCTACAAAAAGAAATGAAATGCCACCAAAAACAAAACTTGTAAAAAAACCAGGCCTCACAACTTAGTTCTTCTACCATAAAAAGTTATGAGATCCATCTTATAACAAGTCGGTTAATTCATTCAGTACTGCTTAACCTTTCTTCATAAGTTATTACGTAATTAGCTAACCTAACAACTTACTATAGTGACCATATCAATACTAAAAAATTCACACAAAAATCAAGCGGTCACGCTCAGGTAGACTACTCTCCGACTTACACCTGTCGAATACCAGAACCTCAAAAGATTTCAACTTAAGCTAAACAATCACTTCTAATATCTAGATGAGTGCGAATCTCCGAAGGATGTGAACAACAGGCTCGTGGAAAGTCGCTCGACAAACCGACAACTACTGGGGAAGAAAGGTTATCGAGGGTAGGGGGGGAGGTCGCGTATCTGAAGATGCAGTGTACCACGCTTCCCCACTAGTTGGATCGATGACCTGGTGAAAGTTGCTGAGCGTCGTTGGAAGCAGGCGGCACTATACCGCACTTTGTGGTGCAACATGAGAGAGACCTACGTCCAGCAGTGGACAGCGAAAAGCTGAATTATGAATGGCATAATAGGTGTAGATACACACCTAGATATAGTTATGTTCAAAGGTAACTTTTAAAAAGGTCAATCAATGGAATAAAAAAGCAAGAATGGGACATGTTTGCCTGAAATTGACACGAAAGAAAGAACACTAATAATCATAAGGCTCCGTTACCACCAAAGCGGAAAGCAGATGAGACTAGAGGAGATGTGTTTGTATAAAGCAATCAGATTTTGTTATTTTCACATCTCCTCTCCGCTTAGCTTTAGTGGAAATAAATCAAGCGGATAAGAGAGATGTTTTATGTTTTTAGAGAGTGATCTTTAAGAAAATCCGTTATCGATATTTAAGAAGTAGAACGTACTGGAAGGGAAAATAAGTAGGGTTATCTACAAAAAGAAATGAAATGCCACCAAAAACAAAACTTGTAAAAAAACCAGGCCTCACAACTTAGTTCTTCTACCATAAAAAGTTATGAGATCCATCTTATAACAAGTCGGTTAATTCATTCAGTACTGCTTAACCTTTCTTCATAAGTTATTACGTAATTAGCTAACCTAACAACTTACTATAGTGACCATATCAATACTAAAAAATTCTTATGTATTTAATAAATAGATTGACTTAGCAATCACATTAAACAATCTAATTTAATATTACTTGTGAGGTACATTGTTTTTTCATGCGATAGCCAAGTCAATCTGTTTATTTAAAATATAAAAGATCTTTAATATTGATATGATCATGGGTAACAAAGTAATGAATAAAAAACGTAAAATTATTTTTTTTAATTTGACAACTTGCTTGCTGAGACAACAATAGTGATCTATGTATTACTTAGGTTAATATTACTGCTAATGCCATGGTACGATGGGAATATTTAACAGAATAATAGCTCTATACGCATTGCATAATAAAAATCAAAAACAATTAACCTTACAAAAAATTTCCTGGCATAGCATAGGTATATAGCATATATACGCGGATCTAATTTAATTACATCTTTAAATTTTTCAGCTGATCTTCAACAATTGTATGCTATATCTGGGTGGAATTTTCGAATGATATAAACAACACATTTCTGAACGAAACTGCTCGTTAGTGTATAGAAGGATGTAAACTTCTGTATCCCAACATCAATCTAATCCAATTTGCAGATATTGTAATCGTAAAAGAATCTCTGGATGATTTTAGGACTCAGTAAATAACTTAACAGGTTTGCCACAATTAGTGTGCCTAAAACTCTTGAAAATTATTTATAAATTCATGTCATTTAAAATCTAGAAGGTACGGTATTCTGTTGCAGTTTACCTAGAGATGTAGCTGATATAGATGAAAATCTTACATTAAAATGGTAATGGATTAGAAACATGGCTGGAAGAAATAACATTTGTTGGTAAAATGGGGGATTTGTACAATCCAGGTAAAGAAAGAAGAGCGAAATTCTGATTGATGATATCTGCATTCTTAACCTGTCATCATATGGCAAAATAGCTAAATGAAAACAATAACAAAATAAATATTGATAGCGATAATAGCGATAATTTTATTATTAGATAAAATAATCTATTTAGGAGTGGCGGAAGCTTGTACTCTTTATCTGTCACTATAAGGCAAAACAGCAAAATAAAAACAAAATGGCATTAAAACCATAACCTGTAAAAAAACTTATTCATTTCTTCTACCGTAAAAAGTTGTGAGATCCACGTAATACCAAGTCAGTTAATTTCTTCAAGCCCTACTTAAGGGACCTTCTGTTTTAAGTTTTTGCTTAATTTGCTATCCTCAAAACATCTTATAATTACTATATGAATTTTTTAAAATCATTTATGTTCTAATAAATAGAATGACTTGGCAATCGCACTAAACAACTTAATTTAATATTTCTGATTGAGATATATTGTTATTTCACACGATTTTTCAAGCTTTTTTTGGATCGCGCGGTGAAGCACAGAATTGAGGCGGGATGGATAACGGGATAGACTTCCTCACGAGAATGCCACTCGGACCCGTCCTGTGCCACTTGTATCCAACGGTTCCCTAAGACTTTTAAAATGACTTCAGTCCACCTAGTAAGGGGTCGTCCTACGCGGCCTCGTCCGATTCATAGTCGCAAGTCGAGACAGGGTATCAAATGAAAGTGCTCGAAGAACACAAAATTATAAAGTTAGTGAATATCACACAAAATTTAATATGGCCGCTGCTCCTGAACGGCGGAATAAATTTTCTTTACAATATACGCTTATATTAGTGCAATCAAATTACTAAAAGGTGAGAAAACGATATAATTATTTCTTTTTTTTTTGGTTTATCTTTCTTTTATTTATTTTTTTGTTTCTTCCATCCATCTATCAGCCCACAGATGTCCACTGTTGGATATAGGCCTCTCCAAGAGAACGCTACTCAGAACGGTCCTGTGTCATCTGTCATCCAAGGGTTTCCTGAGAACAAAAAACTCGGTATCGGTGGTCGGCCCAACGGCGAAAGACAGGAGACGGCGGGATATGGGGCGCGCCGCTCCTTTATCATCCTGTACGGAGATGGACGGTGTGTACGCTGACCATAGCCCACCTAAAAACATCACCAAGTAAGGGGTTGTCCTACGTTACGTCGTCCGATATATGATCGCCACACCAGAATTATTTTTTATTAACAATTGTTGGGTCGACGAGCGATGTGGTCTGCTCATTGCCGTTTCAAGCTGCTTATTCTTCGGCCTACGTCAGTAACATCAGTTCTATTATGGATTTCCGTATTCCCAATTTTATCACGTAGAGAAATACTGACATAACGTCGGACGTCTGACGGATAACTCTCGTACGTTTAGCAACTTTGAGCCTTTTATGAGGCCGACGTATTGAGACCACGTTTGAGTGTCGTATGTCGTCGCTTGTAACATACTCTGGTTACAAACCCTTGTTTTCAAATATTGTGAAATATTGAACGAGGAGATCCTCATCCGTTTCAAGTCGAGTTGAATTTGATTGATCTCTTTCGCGAAATTGGATCTACCTAACTGGACTGTATGCCCTAGGTAAACATAGTCAGCAACAACTTCGAGAATCGCATTCCCTACTAGGACCAGTAGAGTTGTCTTGCGAATCGAAGGTGAGACATGTATTCACCTTTGATGTTGTTGCCGAATCCGGTCCAGTCTAAAAGCTTGAGAATAGGGTAGTGGTGAACAGTATTGGAGAAATGACGTCGCCCGGTCTCCAACCTTTCTGAAATTGGATCGATTTCGCACTCTTATCCTAGATGCGGACTCCACTGCACTTCGATGTATCGATATTTGATTTGGCACCGTTGAATCATTGTTAGATGGGGCAAGGTTGCTTTAACATGTACCTGTAATTGTCGTGCGGGGGGCGAGCACACTGTCCTGCCACTACTGTGATTGTGACAAGGACATGGTGCAGCACACGCTCATAGTATGTGCCGCGTGGGTAGAGCAGCGTCGTGAACTCGTCGCAATCATTGGTGTCGACCTGACGCTGCCGACCATCACTTGGGAGATGCTCGACAGCGTCAGGAACTGGGACGTGGTACCCGCTTTCTATGAGGCAGTCATCTCACGGAAGGAGGTGGTGATAGTGCGCGGGAGGGTTTTCTTTACGGCGATACGATATGCCTCAGGCGACTGTTTTGTTTGCCGATAGTGGCGATAGTAAGCAGCACACTTGGTGGTGTGATACTGCCGTATATGGACCTTCACAATACTAGGCGTACAGCTAGACCATTACTTACCATCAAGAAAATGCTCTTCTTAGTCGACACCATTTAATTGGTATAATAGCTAATATAAATGATGATGATGCTAACAGATAATGTTGAATAATTGTATGTATACATAAGATATATGTATATCATGCAAATTATAGAATTAATTTCATTATTTTATTAATAAAAAAAAGAATAAGACTAACTAAAAGTATTGAAGGGAAGTTCCGCAGCGATTTCTTTTACATTTCGCGGAATGCAAGTCCACGAAAATAATTTATGATGATTGGTATTATATGATTACTAGTTGTGTAATATTTGCGCGATTCACTTATTGTGGATCTAAAACTATAAATAAAGAATGTAATCTAATCATTTAGATAAACAAAAATAATTAGGTTTTTGAGAATAAAGATAAAATAATTGATAATTGTGGAGAACTGATTTTTGTGATTAATGTTAATACAATTATTATGATAAGTTTCTTAATATTCTTAATATCTTATGTTTGTCAACGCTATAAATACAGATTATGATAATTTTGAGTTATTAATCGCATTATTCAGATAACTTAGTTTGATTTATACGTGGGGTAAGGCAGAATTCTTGTATGATAACATTATATTTTTATAAAATTTATTAAGACGTACGTGATGTTGAAATGGGCAAAAACAGGTGCACGCCAAAATTGTGAATCAGTGGGTACTAGTCGCATGGCAAAAAAGCATCGTTGATATACAGATGAAATTAGATCTCCAATTGTTATTTAAATAACTAATTATTATGTAATTTAGCGGTGTACGGCTCCATAACCCACCTGATGTTTTTCACTTCCTGGAAAATTGCTCTTCTACCCGGAGGCGATCACCCGTCCCAAGGCGATATAGGGTTTATCGCTCGAAAGTCTCTCGTAGACAACTTGGAGAGGGTTGAGAGTGTGTCAATAAGGGTAGCGTGTCTTATACTCATAATTACCAAGCGGTATTCGCTGAAGGTCATACAGGTATACGCACCGAGCTCGGCATACTGTAACGACGAGTTGGAGGGATATTAAGAGGACTTTTGGAAAGTCTAGTTTCGAAAAGCCATACACGCGTCTAAAACCTACTTCAAAGTAGTTAAGGAAGACTTTTACGTGAAATTAGCAGCAAAGGAAGGAAAGGAATAGCAAGCAAAGGATATCTCAGTGATCAGCAAGATTAAAACGGGGAGCCATCAACGCAAAGTACGAGGTACATTGAATATCCACACAAAAGTCGACCGATCACGCTTGATGAAGTCTACCCTTCGTCCCACACCTGTTCACGCCAGTTCAATATCAGAACCTCGAAAGCTTGCAAATCTGCGCTGCTATATTTCCCGATTGTTTTGGCGTAATATACATATATTACTAAATTAGTGTCTATTCAAAAATAAAGGTAAGCTTACATCATCAGGAATCCTATGCTAATATTAACATTTTTGCTGCTTTTATGTTTTGATTAATTCTCTTACACCATTTAGTAGGCATGGGCGTTACCGGCTATTTCTGGCAACAGCTGTTGCCAGAACAACCACAACTACTACAACTAACCGTTTATTTGGTTTCTACACCGATATCGATAACCGTTGCCGAATATTGATATAATATGCGCAATATAATCGCGGCTTTGTGTCTATTAATGCATGCTTTTAATAATAATAATAATCGTTTATTTCAGGTATAAAAACACATATACAATAGTCAATACAATAGTCACATAAAAGGTATCTTATAAAATTAATTAAAATTACACTACAAATACACTGTAAAGGGGTGTCTAAAATCTAGATATAGGTGTATAAATATATAAAATAATAATAATAAATATCTCCATTGCACATATTATGCTGCGTCACTTTCTGTTTTGGTCCATGTGAACAGAAATCCATCGTTTAAATAATGGGCTTCCTATGTCGTCAAAGATAGCCGCAAGTATCCTATTGGATGAGCAGCCCAGTCTATCCCAATAAGAGGCAACGCGTGATCTAATTACAGCAAAAAAGTCGAGGAACCCTGCGTCAGCGAACATGCCCGACGCACTGCAGTGCCATGGTAGTTTCATCAGAGCTCTAAATACATTATTGTATTGGACTCTTATTCTGCCCATTGCCTTTTACGTGAACGTTGTCCACAATTGACACGTATACATGCCCAAACAATACGCCTTGAACAATGTTACCTTTACGTCCACGCTGCATTTCGAAAATCGGCGAGCGAGCATGTTGTCTCTGACAGCAAGGGCTCTCCGCTCCCGCTCAATGTCCCTGTCATCCTGTAGTCTTTCAGTCAGTAAGTGTCCTAAGTATCTAAACTGCTTAACAGTGCTAACCATTGTGCCGTTCAAATACACCTCGGGTATCCTGCCCGGACCCCGGCCCGCCGTGAAGACCATAATTTCGGTTTTGGCAACATTATATTTCAAACCATGAGCACCAGCATAATGCTCACAGACTGAAAGCAGCTTCCTCAACCCTTTGACCGAGGGGCTGAGGAACACCATATCGTCAGCATAGCTCAAGTTATTCATGAATGTCTGTCATTGCCCGTGTGACATCCAACCCGAGTGCTCCGCAGCTCCTCGATCAGTCCGTTCACGTAGAGGTTGAAAAGGTCCGGAGAGGTAATCCCTCCCTGGCGGACACCACAGTCAAGCCTATATTTACTAGACATCGCGTCCCCCCATCTAACACTGTTAGTTTGGCCTCCGTACCAGAATCTCAACAGATTAACTATCTGGCTAGGCACCTGAGACACCAGTAACTTCTCCCAGAGGACATCATAGTTTACTAGGTCAAATGCGCGACTAAGGTCCAGAAAACATCCATAGCCAGACGTGTTACGCGCCGTGTAATAGCTGACGGTGCCTTTGAGACTAGCGATAGCGTCATCTGCAGAGAGACCGGGACGAAAACCGAACTGTGCGTCATCGATTTTAATCTTTTTAATCAATTCAGGATGAATGAGACGCTCCAAAATTTTGCCTATAATTCTAACAAAATCGGTCTATAGTTGGACGCAGAGCTAAGGTCACCTGTCTTATTTTTTATATCAGGAA
The DNA here is from genome assembly GCA_032191425.1 of Lymantria dispar. NCBI lineage: Eukaryota > Metazoa > Arthropoda > Insecta > Lepidoptera > Erebidae > Lymantria > Lymantria dispar. The sequence continues at coordinate 18,135,218 of CM063452.1, read as the reverse complement.
CCACTATAGTATGCATGAGTGCTTCAGGTAACCAGGTAAACAGTATCCATATTTAATACACAGATTATAAAGATGACGTGTGTATAAATTTCATCACTAGCATAGAGAATGTGCTCGAGACTGAGCCCATCGTGTCCCGGTGACTTATCACGTTTCATATTTAATATAACCTTTAAGATGTCCGTACGGGTAACGGGTACTTTAACCATTATAAGTCTTTCATAAGAAAAACTATAGTGAACACTTTTCGTAGCGTACAATAGCAACAAGAAATAAAACCACTACCATTACAGTTTAATTCACCAGAGTTTATGATATTTAAGTCTTGTGCTAATAGAAATGAGAGGGTCTTTCGCTTATATCAATATTCGTAAAATGTTGCTTGTTATTAAGCGGCTAGTCAATAACCCATGTTTTGTATGTCCAGAATCATGTAGAAAGCGAGAAAAGATATAATTATTTTAGTTATTACACTTATTAGTGATTATTTGGTTACCAACCTAGCGAAATAAGAATCACAGCACGTAATTATTTTGTTGATATTGTTAGTTGACAACGTAGCGTTATCGTCAGTTGTTTGTACCTAGATAACGGATAGCGGTTATTAGTTATATCAATACCGACGCAATACGTTAAAGACATGACAACCGTTTTCAGTTACGTTTTCGTATAGCGGACACATGTCTATCATTAAGTGGGCGATATCTTTTCAAATTGTGGCGTCAGGACGAGGTAAAAAACTCGAGATCTTATTATTAAATGCAAAAATGCGATGGAAGAACAAACAGTAAATCATCTACTTAGAACCAGAAACCTCTTACCGCAAGAATTATAGGGTACAATATACTTGTTAAGATACATTGTTAATCAAGTAGAATTCCAACATTCAACTTAGCCCAGCATATAATTAGTGTACTCAACCCACTGGTTGGGGGAACTTAGTCTTTCGTTAAAATATCTCGTCATTTTGTAAATGCTTTAGTAAAGTAAGTTGGCCTCAGATGAACTGGTAGTCAGTTTCGAAATAAAATTACTTTTTGTATATATATATGTATATATATAGAATAGGATAGAATAGCATTTATCGTCACATAACAACTAATAATTATAATACATGTTTTTAATTAATTTTGACAATAGGGGAATGCTCAGCATTGTGCTGCATAGAAATTATACAGGGCTGGTTTTCAGCAAACCCCTTTCCTCAAACATATATATATTGTCTAATATATATTGCGATACAACAGTGTATATATTTTTTGAATTTCTATCGAATTGAAAGCCTAGATTATAGTTTTCTTTAGATAAAATTAAAAGAACTGCATCCATTTGCAATGTAATGGAGAAATGCACACATGCGGTGTACCATGGAAAAATTGCCAGAAAATTTTGGATAGACAGTAATTGATGGCGAATATAAATAGTATTGGTTTGATAGTCTCTAAAGTCCATCTTTTGAAGAATTATGTTCTGACATACAAGGTATCCCATTAATAGTATTGTTATTTATTGTTTGGTTGTCCATTAATATATAATTTACATTTTTTTTTATATTATTACAAAGTCAGATATCAGGAATGAGGAAAATAAAATGGATGAAGATGACAGCGATGCTAGTAGTGAAGATAATGAAGATTTATCAGATGAATCTGATTAAGATTATTTATTTTATATGTAAATACACAAGTTCGTGTAACTAGTTTACTAAAAAATAACGTTATTTAAATTAAATAAAGATGTCTTCACTGTATCTTGTGTAACAAACAGGAAAACCAAAAATGACAATCCTTGTCGGACTAGTGATATATGCCTGTTTTCCTATAGGATATTGTTTCATTTGAGCAGAGAACACACTAACCTATTATGTAATATTTTTGTCCTACAGTTAGTAATGAGAAAAATGATCTTGGAGCATTAACAATTTCTGAGCGTACGATCGGAATAACGTACCACGCAATTTGTGTCATCTGTGATCATCACAATGCTTCGATTGTCTCCTATATAGTAGTTTATGTCATTAATATATATTATATTTAAGAAACAGAACTAGCCCTAGCTATTCTAGGGAACCCCGATACGTTCCCTTGTGGAACGCCGATACGTTCATGGTTCATGATGTACACAATCAAATGATTTGGATAAGTCATTAAATATACTTAAAGCCTTGTGCAATTCTTTCCAGACTACAAAGACGTTGGTCGAATGTGGGCAGACCTAGCATTACGTACCGACGGCTGTATGCGGGGTTGGTTCGGTCCAAGGCCCTGTACGGCGCACCCGTGTGGGCGGAGTCCCTGACCATCCGACTGAGGGCTCTCTTGTATCGGCTACAGAGGGCCATAGCGGTCAGGGCCATACACGGATACCGCACGGTGGCGACGGAGTCAGCCAGCCTATTGTCCGTAATTCCCCCATGGGACTTGGACCGTGGGATTTGGAGGCGGAGATGCTCACTGTTCGTTACCGGCGGGTATCGGTGACGCTGGCAGGAGGCGATGGTATCTCCAGTTGGCCGCCTGGCGGGTCGACACCCACCGAGACGTTATTGCCCGTTTGGATGTCTGGCTGGGAAGGCCTCGATTCGGTGTTCGGGCTTCGACGGTCCGACTGTCGAAGCCTTCCAGCCGGTGCTAATGGAGTAGTTGGATTGGCAGTACGAGATCCTCTCCTTACGACTGGTGCAGGTCTTATCGGGGCACGCTTGTTTCGGCAAGTGCTTGTACAATATCGTGAGGAGGGGGAGGATGCTGTCCTGCCACAACTGCAATTGCGACGAGAACATGGCGTAGCACAACCTCGAGGCCTGCGTGGTCCGGGTAGAGCAGCGCCGTGAAATCGTCGCAATCGAATCGACCTGACGCTGCCGATCATCACTAGAACGATGCTCGTCAGTATTAGAAATTGAGACACGGTCGCCGCCTTCTGCGTGAGTACTACCTAGGGGCGACGGAATGTGTAACCTACGGGGCCGGCCACAGAAGTTAAGGAATCGGTACCAGTGGTCGGCCCAAAGGCAATGGGGAGGGAATACGGTAGGTTATGAGGCCGCACGCTGCTCATTCTAAAATCTCTAAAATATTCATTAATAATTTACGTAAATAAAATTGCTATTTTGTATAAATACGATGTTAAGTTAGAGGAAATACTTATTGTGTATCCTAATTCTATTTAAATTTATTTAACAAGACAGGAGAAATAAAACGAGTAAAATATTGTAATTTTCTTTATTCGAAAAAGATATATACTTTTCATTTTTATTGAAATTAAATCCAATAATACATTTAGAAAAATTGTTGTGATATATTCTACATCGTTACTTTATTGTACTTATGCATCTACAGCGGCATATCTGTAAGTATTCTTTGTGTTTTAAATTATTTTTTAGTACTATTATGTAACGAAGAAAACATGGGAATTCTTTCCCACCAAGAGTGTTCCCCGCCATACCCTGCTTATATAAGTATTAAGTATACTACTATGATAATCGAAGGACAAAGCATAGTGCAAATATAATACCATTCCCCCGTTGAAGAGTGTGTATATCGTTATATACCTATCTCAGGTGTGCATAGATTTTCTATAATAGTAATCTACACCAAGTAAATTCTATTTAATTGCTTAATAAAAGAACGCTGAATATTGTGTTCGTGACAAATAGAATATAATGTTATTAACATAACCGATTTTTTATTGTGTCTTATGCTAATTTAGAGCCAATTTTTCGAGATACTAAACCTATAAACAAATCTGATGTAGCATTTTTTTATTTTTTTTTTATTACAAACGGTGGCAAACGAGCAGACAGTACACCTGATGGTAAGTGTTGCTGCTGCTCATAGACCTTTACAAGGCCGCTGCTTAGCGCGAAGAAAGTGAAGGGAGTGTGAATGCGTGCATTGAGGCTCGGTGATACCAAAACCCTCCACACGCAAACACCCTCAGAAAGTTGGGCTTCCGGCTCTCTCACTCACCGAACGAAACGCAGTAACAAATTGCTACTACTCAGACGTCGATTTTCTGCGAGAGCGTGGTACTACCCCGGACGGACCGGCCCGCGGCTAGACAGATAACTGTCGACAGTGTGGTCCTACCACTCCACGTTTCTATATCTATTATTCATTCTAGCATAACCACATTCAATTAATTCACACATGTTATTGTTTACATACACTACAAAATATTCTATATCTGCTACAAAATATCCTCACTAATATTATAAATGCTAAAGTAACTTTGTTTGTTTATTTGTTTGTTTGTTACGCTTTCACGCTTAAACTAGATAACCGATTTCAAAAATTCTTTCACCAATGGAAAGCTATATCAGTGAGTAACATAGGCTATATATTATCCCGATATTCCCACAGGAACAGGAACTACGTAGGTAAGATGACTGAAACAGAAGTGACGCGAAGGCGGGTTGTTAGTATTTATATATAATGCATTATTAACTCGGCACTATACCGAGGAAACCCTACACACCAGCATGTACAAGATCAGCGGGCTTAATTTGTATGAATTTGAAGCAACGCTTCTATCGTCTGATAGAGACACTGCTCCAAATCCAATCAAAATTGGTTTCGATAACGATACAAATGCTTTGACGTAAAATATTGGTGCTAAACCCTGTCAGTGGGTTAACCAAATTACTAAAAAACGATAGGGTGTGGAGATGACGAAATTACGGCAGAGTTCTTGAAGGCAGGCGGAGGGCTAGTCTTAAAAGCCAATCAGAAGCTATTTGTTTTTTCCGTCGCTCTTGAAGGCGACGTTATAGAGTCATGGACCAGGAATGTGGTGATGGTATTCGTTAAGAAGTGTGACTAAGCTCTTGTAAAGAACTACAGGCCTATCTTACACTTGAGCCACGTTTATAAGTAATTACGAGGGTAATGTCAAACCGACTTACGTGCAAGCTTAATAACTTGCACGTAAGTTGGTTGGTCGGTCGCACTCCGCCTGAAAAGCTAGGTTTCGGCAAGGTTATCGTATCATAGACCACATTCACACTCTTCGTCAGATCATCCAGATGACCAAGGAGTAAAATAAGAAGCCTTTCTGTATCTCGTTTTGGGACTATAAGAAAGCTTTCGTTCTTTTGATGCTTGGCGGTGACAGACCATTCAGCGGTACCAAAGCGACGACCGTTATATTGAAGTGTTGAAGTGTTTTTATAGGAATGTCACGTTGTTAGATCATGATAAGAGTAGGTACGAAATCAATCCAATTGCAAAAAGGTATGAGAAAGGGAGACGTCATCTCGCCAAAACTGTTCACTACTGCTTTGGAAGATGTCTTTAGGCTTTTACAATAGACCAGACTCGACTTCAACATACACCGCAAATAAATCATTCCTCTCAACTTGTAAATGATATTGTTGTTATGACAGAATCCATGGAGGACCTTAACACCACGCTCAATAATCTTAGCAGGGTATCTTAACTGACAAGTTTACGAATTATCCTGAATAAGATAAAAGTCATGCCAAATACCTATAGCAATCCAATAATGATCCAAGCAATTTTTTTGGACAAACAGTCCAATTATGTAGACAGATCAATTTTAAGAAACACGTGGTTTCTAAATGTATCATCAAACCCAAAGTCACTGAGCGTGCGGGCTATGCTCGAAATTTCTCTGCGCGTGCAACGGGTGTAAGATGAATTAGCACGTTGAAATGGCAATGGACAGACCACATCGCTTGATGAATTGACAACCGCTGGTGAAGAAGGGTTTTTGAGTGGCAATCATGTATCCGATGACGCAGTTTAGAACGCCCCCACCAGATGAACCGATGACTTGCTGGAAGTTGCTGGGTGTCGTTGAATGTGGACAGCAAGGACCACACTTTGTGGCGAGGCATAAGGGGAGCCTACGTCCGGCCGGCCTGGACGGCCAAAGGCCAAAACGATGAAATAATCATTACTTAGTAAGTACTGTACCTTTTTTGGCGGCAGACCATAGTACGTCGTACACCTTCCGATCCGTCCGAGACGGAGGAAAGGGGCGGCAAACGAGCCCATAGCCCGCCGGGTGCGCATCTCGCTCAAGTGCTGTGTGGGTGGGCCATGGATACCCGACCTTGTCATCAGTGGCCAAATAATAAATTTTGAAACACTGTTGAGTTGAGATTCTTAACCCACACGGACCTCGAATTCAGAATGTAGGTATTGTATCTATACGATGCTACCTACTGTGAATTAATTAAACTCCAGTGATTCTCTCTTCTGTGACTCCAGTATGGGTGGAAGTCGTGAACCTGATGGATGGAAAGAAATGAATATATGGATGAGAAGAAAATAATATAATTAGCTTTGAAAAGAACATCAATTCGTTAGTATAAAACTGTATGTTATTTTATAGTCCGGCTACGTAATGTATGTTGTATTTATTGAAATTTCTAAGAATATGGTAATCAGATAAAATATTTGATTAAAAAAATCGGATTAAACTAGTTGTGGTACTATGTGCTTATCTTGTACACATCATAATCTTGCTCCTATCATTTATTTTTGCTATTTGAATTAATACACAAATTTTAAACATATTCTAGAATATTTTTCAACTAGAAAGGGATCTATCGTCAAAATTATATTAATTGTTAGAGTAGTCATTTATCAGCATAATATCGTTATTCCAAGGCAAAGAAAAGTCGAAATAAAAGTCTACATCAACTTTTCTACTGGTGTAGTATTGTAGGTTAATTTCTTTCCAACTGTGAAGGAGGTCCAAGTCTAGCAGTTAGATGTATTTCAGTTGAGATGCATCAATCACCATATCAACATACAATATCACTAAAGTATTAGTGATTTAAATTCATGACCTATTCGGAATATGCCAACAGTGCTGACTAAGATAATCTGCAAGAGAAAGTAATTATTTCATTTGTTAAGTAAGTGGTTACAAGTTAAGTAAAATATGTATCATCATTCCTTGTTTGCTCGTTGGTATTCTAAAACTGGCAGAGGAATGAATGAAGAAAGAGGAGCTGTACTTTTCTGGCGTGGATTGAGATAAGTTAAAAAAAGTAATTTCCTTCTTCTATCTCAATAAGGGTCAAGTTTCACATTTAAGTACAGTAATACTTGAGAAAAAAAGAAAAAGTACAATAATACAGTAATACTTGAGAATCACATAATCATAATCCTTAAAAATAATATTAAATGGTTTAATTTCTGTGCTGCTCTGGCTGCTTATATACTGTTTTAAGGATCGTAAAATATGACCAGGATGTACTTATAATCTGAAAAGAAACATATTATTTTAATTTAAAACATACAATTATAAAATACAAATTAAATTAAAACTGATGGATCAACTTTGTGGATCTTATGAATAAATACTGTATGAGATTTCAACACATGGAACTTATTACAGATATTGAACAATAAGTAACTGTTTAGTCATCTTCGTATTTCCTTCATGATCTATAATCAGTTAGATGGATTAGTTCATCATTCATCATCATTTCAGCTCATATACATCCCACTGTTGGGCTCTAGCCTCGTCCAAAATAGGAGGCCAATTGACCTACTATATCACCATGATCAGACGTTTTGGTATAGGATTTTGTGTGAGTTTTCCTTCTCTTGCATATATATTAAATGTATTTTAAATCCTTTAGTCGTCTCCTACGACACCCACGGACAAAAAATTGGGGGGGCAATTGTGTTCTTACTCCGTTACCACACGGAATGACGGCCTTTTTTTTTTTGGGTGGGCTGCGGTCGGCGCACTCCTCGCACCACTCCGTCCGCGGCGACAGAGGGACGTAAGCACGCAACACCCGCAACCCACCCGAAAACCACGTCGCCTTCGTCGTTGGGCCGACCAACGGAATGACGGCTTAGTTCATTCGTGGATAATATATTCCGTAGTAAGAATACAAATTCGTCACCAATTCCTAACATAGGTGTACCGTGACAAACGATTAAGGGGTGTGAGCACTTAAAATCGTAATATAAGCACATGTAATCGTGAATACGTAAAATATAGATTAGTAATAAAATCCGCTAAGCTCACTGATGTCCACGTCACAATTTTCTTCTGCTGTGCAGAATGATCATGCTCAGTGAAATGTAAATGAGAAAAAGAATGTTGTTTCTACAAAAAATTACGTTTATATTATACAAATTGTAACCTAATTCAATAAATACGGGGACATATAAAAATTAATACCATTGTCCACATAAATCAATAAGGTGGTGAATTATATTCCTACTGCGTCATCATACGGAAGTACCAGTATAACTGTAACTATTATACAGCATTTACTATTAAACAAGGCAATGCCCAAGTAATACAATATAATGAATCTACTACAGCGTCATTAATAGGTGATAATTCAGTAATAAAATGTTGCTGCTACATGGTGACTAGATAAACGTATTTGTGACGTTTTGTTTATTATACAAGAACGTTGATTACATATCAACGTAATATCTACACAAAGTCCGTCTTGATGATATATATCTATACTTATTTACATATGGGGGTGCGATAAATAATAATTAAAAAGAAATTGTAAAGCACACAGATAACTAATATTAAGAAAGTTTAACTGTAAAACTTATTTAGATATTGGTAATCATATTCCGTATGTTATGTAAAAGGTACAAAACTACTGTTAATGTCATTATTCATCATTATTTCAGCCTATCGCCGTCCACTGTCGGACGTAGGCTTCCCTCATGTTACGCCACAGAGTGTGGTCTTGTGCCGCCTGCATCCAACGACGCCCAGCAACTTTCACCAGATCGTCGGTCCACCTAGTGCAGGAGGCCTCTAAAGTGCGATATATCATCGCACTTTAGAGGCCGACTGTAGACGTTTTATTTTAAGCTTTGGAATATAGAAATACTTCGGCCGTGCCAATTAAATTAGTGAGTTAAATAGGAGAAGTCTTTTCTTATGCCTAGCTGCTGCTGTACAACAGTTTTGCCATGTTCGGTCAAAAAAAGAAAAAAAACTTACTGCAATCAATATAATTGCAGCGTAGACACGGTGTAGCCTACTACGTAGGTCTGTGTGACCTGGACGGAACAGTGCTGTGAAGTCACAGCAATCATTGAGGTTGAATATTATTGCTGACTATTGTTGGAGCCTTGATTGGCGCCAGGGAATTATACGCAGTCATCGCCTTCTACCAGTCTATAATATTAGGCAAGTAATACAACGTCTACCAAGACCATATCTCGGATCACGTGGGGCAGCACAGGCGTGAGTATCTGTACTTAAAGCTGTCTTAGCTGACACCACGGATGGAAAGACAGAAGGCTTTACTTTTAAACGTTTTAATTGTAGTAGAATCTACTTACCTTAGTAAAACTTTCATAGGAAATGGTTGAAAATTTATAGGCGGTCAGTCGTAACGGTTTGTGAGATCTGTAAAATGTTGATTATTAATATTTTTTTAAACAATAAACGTCCCATTGCTGAGTAAGAGTTACTTAAATAATAAGGAAGCGATTGGTCTACTTTTTCACAAAGTCCAAAACTTATCTGCTAATGTCTATTAATCGTCTCTTACAATAAATAACCGAAGGAAATCAAAGACCAATAACACTAATTATTATTAATCCTTTAACGTAAGTATAATTCATCAATATCCTGTCATAAAAATATGTGCGAGTCCTACTGTTTTTCTATATTACATATTTTCAGCAGTAAGAGTTTTGTATATATGAAGAAGTAATAGCTAAGTAAAAGACCAATATATAGCCATGCAGGAGTATCCAGTTCGAGGCTCACAATGAACAATGTATAAATTTGACCGTAGTCAAGTGGGTTTCATTATGACATTTCATCTATCCGTATATCCGTCTATCGGCCCCTTTTTAAGTAGTACTACAGAATGGCCGAGCCTGTATTTAATAACTATCAGATTTTAGCTAAGTTCTCACTACCGGGCGGGAGACCACCTTACACTACATCATATGATAAGTGGTCTAGAGAATCTTTCCTCTCCAATGATTGTCGATTCGAGCAGACATGTGACGTGTCCATGCTACTTCAGCATATTAACCTTTGTACTTAGTGATCATATAAGTATTAATCTTTGCGCTCAGTGATGTATATAGATAATTATGAAACTAGTCAATTCAATTATTGAGATTCAATAGATGATAAGTTGCTTGCTTTAAGTAAACAATTTGATTATAAAATTTAAAAAAATCATATGAACATTTATAAATAGCAAACCTATTATAGTAAAAGGAAAACAAGAAATTGTGCTTTAAATTTATCTTAGAATATTATACGTTCTTTTAATAAATAAATTTTGGGATTATATTACAAAACATGGCACTCTTTTATATTACAGGTCTTTATGATTTCTGATGTTTACACGAATATTACAAATTTAAAATAATATTATTTTTAAGGATTTTATAGCGGTTGTATTTGATTTTTAAACGCTGAAGAGTATTTGAAACGTCGGGAAATAAAAGATCAAATAAAACCGGATAACATCCGTATTCCATATTTTTTCTCAAACCTTTAGTCAGTGAAGTCAATCACCGAACAATAATTTTTATAATATTGAACTGGGATTCCATTTTCACATTAATGTTTTAATAGGATAATATCGTTACCTTATCATAATAGTCAAAATAATCTTTTTCGCCTTTACATCCATATCGTACCATTTGCAAAGGAATGCTGCATCGCCAATACTTTTGCTCTAAATGGGAACAAAATATTACTTTTAATCATTTTTCTAATATATATGCACTTCATTATGCACTAGCTTATGCCCGTGGCTTTGCTCGCGTTAATGCATTTTGTTAATCATAATTATCCAATGGATGTCCACAATTTGACATTATAAACCACAAGTTGTGTCCGTACTATTTCATCCATGTCCAACTACGTGTGAAGTGATTGAGTAAGAAATATCCATCTATCCATCGATCTATCAAATGTTTTGCATTTAAAATAGTCATCATAATCATCATTTCGGCCTTTCGGCGTCAACTGCTAGAGTTAGGCCTCCCTAATGTTTGACCACAAAGTGCGGTCCTGTTCCATTTCTATCTAATGACGCCCAGCATCTTTCACCAGGTCGTCGGTCCACCTAGTGGGGGACGTCTTACGCTATGTCGTCCGATACGTGGTTGCCATTCGAGAACCTTTCTTCCTCAGCGGATGTCGGTTCGTCAAGCGATGTGGCCTGCTCATTGCCATTTCAGAGCGCTAATTCTTCGGGCTATGCCAGTTACACCCGTAAAAATAGTAGTAGAGGTTATTTTCACTCGCCGATGCCTGCTCAAAAATATAACATGACAATACTTTCTTTTCTGTACATGTCAACTAAGGAATTCTTGCTCATGTATATATTCTTTGGTAGGGTTACATACTGTCTTCGTTACAAGGGCTTCGAAAGAAATGGTAACCAAAAAGGTAATCCGCCGGGCCGGCCATGGATATCAAGGCATCGCTATCAGTAATCGGCCCTATGGCGATGCGAGGGTATACGGTAAATTTTAGGACCACCCATCCATCGCTTTAGAGAAATTGGGCGTGGTATGTCCAGACTGTGGTCTGGCCTACTACAAAAATAAGGTTAGATCCTATGTACAGTAGTATAAAAATTCGGTTGCGTATTTAATTTCGCTAGGATTAAGCATGTATGATACATAACTGAAATTTAAAACTCAAATGCATTATATCTAAGAATGCGATCGTCATCATCATCACAGTTCCTGCACGTTCCACTGCTGGCCTCAAGCCTCCTCCACAATGAGATAGCAATGGACCTACTAAACCACGCTGGTCAGATATAGGTATACATAACTTGAAAAAACTATTTCTAGTTTACCTTCTCTTATATAGATGTACCTGCATATTGAAATGCCTTAGTCGCGTTTTACGACACCCATGGTCAAGATAATGAGTGGTCTATACCAATAAATAAAATTAAATGTTTTTTGTAGTGACAAAATAGTTGGCGAGAAATAATTTTTTTTGTCTATCTATTTAACTGTCTGTCTGTATATTTGTTCCGGGTAATCTTCTTATTCCGTGTAACGGAGTAAAAATACAATTCACCACTCCCTATCTTGCCCGTGGATGTCGTAAAAGACGACTATGGGACATAATATGCACATAACATATGTACAAGAGAAGAAATAATCAAACCCTATACCAACATGTCGAACCAGTATGGTATAGTAGATCAAATTCCCTCACATTGTGGAGAAGGTCGGAGCCTATTACGTATGTGGGCTGCGATGATGATGATGATGAATCTTCAAAACCACTGATCTGATTTCGATAACATTTTATTACTAGGTACCTTTCTATATAACATGGAGTAACTTAAGCGATATTTAATCCTGCTATTCCACGGAAACGGTAATTCTATGTAATATATAATATGGAATTCTATATAATATGGAGTAACTTTGGCGATATTTAATCCTGGTGTTCCTACGGAAACGGGAACTATGCGGATCTAGCGGCGAGAATTCACACTAAAAAATTAAATAACTTTTACACTAAAATAAAAAAAAACCTAATATATTAAATAACTTTTTATACAAAAAAATCAAATAACTTTTAAGCAGAAAGTATTATATTCGGTAAAAATATTTGTTTAAAACGAATTAGTAGCGCCTGTTTTAAAATAGACATTGCCGATATAAAACATTTTTCTATTACAGATAGATAATATAAAATGAGCAGGCTCAATGATTTATGAAGTGCTTTTCAATTTACTAGTGGCCACCGTGGTCGTGATTGATGTGAGACCATAATACATTTAAATTTATTTTCTGCTTTTAAAAATTGTTTTTAATTATATATATGTATGTATATTGAGCAAGCTGTATTTCACTAATCTTATATCTTTAAACGAGCAATTCTTGTATACATATACACACACACACATATATATATATATATATATATATATATATATATATATATATATATATATATATATATATATATATATAATTTAGTATACTAAGGGTTTCGGGGCCAAAAAATCGATCTAGCTGGGTTTTATTTATAGAAAATGTTGGTTTGTCGATATTTTTACCTAATCAATACAATAATATAAAATTTGAATAGATTATGGTTTTAAATTTCGCCGTCGCAGTCAAGAGTAACAATAGCTCAGTTGAAAATTTGTCCAGTCGCATTCAAACAGCGTGAGATTGAATCTCGGTGTTATTATTCTCTTTTTGCAATTTTTGATATTTTTTTCATTACTTCATCATTTTTATTTTTTATTAATATGCATCTAAATAAGTTCGTCAAAAATACAATTTACGAAAAAGAAAATTATACTAAGCAAAGCTCGGTCAACTAGATATTAACTAATATATAAGAACAAATATCTATGAGACACGGTCATCGTAATTATGATTGTTTGACGTTGAGTTCTACCAGAGACTCTTATGATTAGTCTCTAGTCGAACCGAATGTCAAACTTTGGATTATACAAAAGTGTATATATTTGTGTATAAGTGTGTATATACTCGTAGTGTGAGTGTGTATGTAGAGTATGTGTGGAAGTCAAATGCATATGTGCGTAATGCTTTTATTTATTAATTTAATGTATTTCTAATGCATTATTATATAATTTTTTTTTTGTTCACTCCTCCTCAATATATTCTTTAACTGTGCCAAATTTTATACTTGTCCATACAGTATATAGTATCTTTGTAAGAGAATTAAAACTCGAAAACAAAACCTGACCTGCCGCTACTTCATCCGTCCCGCACCAATTCTGTGCCCCACCGCACGATCCAGGTTGCCATCGCTTTAGATAAGAGAACCTAGGTAACGGAAATCCGAGCATACTGGTATAGGTACTCCATCTAAGGACATGGGTTTAAAATTGGAAAGAGCCGAAATCGCAGAACATGTATTCTGTTGTCTGCTGATGTTGGTGCTGAGGTCTGCTGATTTTCAAGAGGTAAGAGGTAAGGACTTAATGCCGACTCTTGGTACAGACCCACTTCCACACTGAACTTCTCGGAGTCTCTAGCCGTTGATTTTACGTAAGACCTAGATTGTTGGTATACATGGCACAGACTAAATTAATATACTTCCGAGGCACACTTTTCTCTTTCAGTACCCACCACAAAACAGTTCTCGTTATTCTGTCATAGGCATTCTTGAGGTCAACGAATACCATGTGCAAGTTTTTATGTGAATCACATCCGTTGTCCCGCGGCCCGACACAAAATCAACCTGGTTTTGGGTGATCTCGCTTTCTTCTCGCAATCGCTTCTCAAGCAGTTTTTCCACACTTTCATACTATGTATATGAGCTTTATTCCCCGATAACCGACGCAGTCTTCAACGTCACCCTTATTTTTAAAAATGCACACTAGTGCACTACTGCACTCTCACTCTCTCACTCTCTCTCACTCACTGGGATTACTTCATCCTGCAGCAAATTATTGAAGAACAAAGTCGACCATATATATCAATCCCCTCATAAACTTTCCATACTTCTACTGGTATACTGTCCGGCCCTACAGACTTTCCATTTTTCATACTTATTATTGCTTTTCTTACCTCATCTATTGTAAGTTTTCTTACTAGACCGACGTTCTCAGGCACATCTTTTAACTATCCACTCCCTAAATTCTCAATATTCATTAATCTTTCAAAATAATCCTTCCAGCGCTGCCTTATTGCCTCGTCTTTTACTAAAACTTTTATCAGCTCCATCTTTCATGCACTTGAAAATCCTAATATTTCGCGCTAGGTCAATTTCCCTATATATTTCTAATAGTTCCCAAACCCAACAGTAGGACGTGTATAGGCTGAGATGATGATGATGATGAACAATCGGTTTAAAGGTTTAGGATGGGTTCTTAATATTCTTTATTTATTACTAGAAATGTATTTTTATTTATTTTAATATATAATTATATTTTATTATATGGATTCTAAATAAAATAGTTTTGCCAGTGTTGTTAAATAAAATTGTCATTGTTTACCAGCAACCGTCAGAGGGTAAACGACACTCAACATGACATAAGTTTTGTTTCTTGCCATGAGGTACGAGATACTTCTGAGGATTAATTAATTCTCATGAACCTCATTAATCTAAAACTGTATAGATAGGAATTAAACATGTTAATCATACAACCAAATAATTCAACAATTTAGAAGTATATATTTTTTGTTTCTTAGATGTTGTTATCATTATTTAACAAGTTTTACAAGACTTGAAGGTCTTTTACTAGATGTTTTACATTACACTGTATTTTTTTATTACCTAAAATAGATGATTTACAACGATTATCGATTTCTAATAAAAGGATATCCTACTGGCAACACCGAATATTTTATCATATCTTATTTTTTTCACCAGCGATTCTTCCCCTTTCAAACTAATAAAGAAATATAAGTACCTCAAGATGGAATTAAATGTAGTCATAAAGATGGCAGGATCTATCTATATTTAACTAGCTGACCCAACAGACGTTGTTTTGATCAAATAAAATAAAATAAATTCTCCTTGTAATCGACAGCAGCCCCATCTACCGGGTCCAAAGGCGAATCTAAATCATACTCAAATCAAAAAATTTCTTTATGTATATATTTATAGAAAATCTTTATTTAAAAATCAATAAAGAAATCTTTATAAATACATTTCTTGTGTACGTGTGTATATCACTGAACTCCTCCTGAACGGCTGGACCGATGTTGATAAATTTTTTTGTGTGTGTCCAAGGGGATTCGAGAATAGTTTAGATTTACAATTGAACCCGGTAGGTGGCGCATCTATCGATTTCAATGATAATTATTTTTATTTTATTTGAACAGAACAACGTCTGTTGGGTCAGCTAGTTTTTATATATAAATTTCTTGTGTAGTGTGTTTGTCACTAAACTCCTCCTAAACGACTGGACCGATGTTGATGAAATTTATTGTGTCTATTCAAAAGGATTCGAGAATAGTTTAGATTTACAATTGGATACAATAGATGGCACTGCAATCGATTTCAAAGAAACTTCGTTTTCCTATTTTTATAGATTTAAACAGAAGAACGTCTGTTGGTTCAGCTAGTTTATATATAAAGATAATCAAAACATTACAACTAGGTAACATTACAATAATATGTATACCGACATGGATACGAAAACATTATAAAACAGATTTTCAGCAGCCAACTTCAACACGTGAAAACGTAAAATATATTCTGGTTTCAAATGTAGCTATAATGTGAACTCACTACGCTGCAATTATTTACAGTAACATAACAGCCTTAATATTTTTTAAACAATAATTTGGCAAATTATAAATGAAAAGAAAAACACGTTATAACGTAAAACATATTATGGTTTCAAATGTGGATATGGGAACTCATTACGTTGCAATTATTTACAGTAACGTAACAGCCTTAATATTTTTAAAACAATAGTTTGGCAAATTACAAATGAAAAAAAAACACGTTAAAACGTAAAACATATTCTGGTTTCAAATGTGTGGAAAAATAAACGAATTTAATGATTCAATAAAGCTTTTGTGAAATAACCCTGATTGGATACCAGGGATATACATTATTTTGTAATAGAATATACATTTATAATCCAACAAAACAAGGTATGTTTTGTAAACGTACTGTGTGAAATTATGTTCCATACCTTAATTGGGTATTTGAATTTTTTTTTTTTTTTGTAATAAATGGAAAGATAATTTAAGATTAAGCTTTATAACAAAACTGTTTTTTTTATTTATGTTTCGCAATAATTCAAAATTTATATCAAAATAAAAATATTTTTTTGTGAATCCAGTGACGAAAGTACGCCGACAGCTCCCGAACAAATCCAAACGCGTGTGACGTCATAATGTTAGTTTTCACTCATTGCAATTTATACAGAGATAATAAGTACAATATTTTGATGTATTTAATTCTGCTGTCATTGGTAAATAATTAAATATAAGTAACAAAAAATCGATTTTTAGCAGTAAATTACCAATATTATTGTCAACTCATGGCTAATAGCTGTACACTGTAATGTTATAAAATAGCTTAAACATTATGACGTCACAACTCAGATTGATTTTCATTCAAATTTTGATAATTTTTAAATGTTTATAATTAATTGAAAAATCTTTTTTAAAGTTTTCTGCCCTAAATATCAATATTATTATTAATAAAGTTATAAAATAGGTACATATAAAAAACATTTTTTTTTTCAAAAGCCCAATTGACATTGCGATTCATGCGAATTAAAACACACACCACTTATAAACAGCAAAAAATATAAATACATTAGCAGCAAAAATTATTCGGTTTAAACTATGGTATCAGTTATGGTAAAAAAAAATTCAAGGAATATGATCTTTTCCAATTGATGACGGAGTAAGAATACAATTCACCACCATCTTTCTTATCCGTGGGTGTCGTACAAGATAATAATGGGATTATTGCAAATTACATATATGCAAAAAAGGAAAATTCGAAATAAAACCATATACCAACCCTTTTGACCAGTATGGTATAGCACGTCAGTACCTACATCCCGTTGTGAAGGAGTTCTGCACGGTATAATCATGACTCTATTTTTCTTTAAGAAAAGATACTTTCAAGAAAATTAAAACATATACTAGTTACGAGGTAGCTACGAGGAGCGAGTCACTTTCTTCCCTCCATTATGGTTGAGGGGAGTAATGGCTGCTCTAGTGGATAACTTGTGATCGAGTGCCGCTTGCGGGATCTGGTCCAGCCATAATCTCATTATATTTGTGATTATTATTAAATTTATGCATTGTACTATATAATATTTCGAATGGCATTACACTGGAACTATTAATAAGCACGTTGTAAGATGTAATTTTATTTAAGTGAAATTAGATAATAAATAATAAATAGACAATCCCGCTGTGTTTCTTGCCGGATCTTCTCAGTGCGGTCGTGTTCCGATCCGGCGGTAATTTTAAGAAAAAGTGTAAAAAATTTACAATATGTAAGTCCCCCCGTGGGGTTTATACATAATAAATGATTTGAATTTGAATATACTTTTAATTAGGAATATTCATATTTTTCTATTCCCGTCTTATTACATCTAGATTTGTTGTTCAACATATTGGAAGCCTTCAAGCAAAACTTATTTTGAGTATTTCCACTTACCTCTCTTATAATATTCTCCCCAAATACACTCATCATTAAAATTTGTACTAGAACTGATATTAAGAATAAAAGACAGCCTGGAAACTGCTGCCAACCTCCAGTCTAAAAAAAACATATAAGGAAAAAAAATTGACATATATCATTATAAAATGCTTTATAGAATAAAGCTGAATGTCGCATTGGCATTCATGAGTTTCTTTTCCATATATTTAAATATTTGGTATTTCCTTTCCTTAACGAGGTTTAAGAAGAGTATTTTCTTCACGGTAGGCAACAAACGGCCTCGCTGTGTCCCTAGCATTTCAAAGGTCCATGTCCGGCAGTATCACTTACCTCGTTTCGCTCGGTGGCCATCATTAGCAATAGAAAAGAAAAGCAATTAAACCGAAATGATTAGTAACTTATAATAATGAAATAATAATAATCAACAACATTAAATATGTTGAAAATTTGTATATCAATTTGAAAGTTATTTAAATTTTTTATTTTACTTAGAAAACGTCAAGTAGCAATAACCTTTATACATATATACGAATAAGAACTTGTGTAAAAAATATATATTCTTAAAACTACTAACATTAAAACTTAACATACCTAATTAAAATGAAATTTACCGTTAAATTAAATCCAAGAGCACATATTTCCAGGGAACCAATAATTACATTAAAGAAATTGGGACCTGTAAAAATATCTTCGATTTCTTCTCCGAGTCTGAAATATAAACCTTTTTATTGTATGTTTCGACTGGTTTTATTATTATTCATCATTATATATCATATTTTCCGTGTGGTGACGGACTAAGAATACAATTCACCATTTCCCATCTTGCCTGTGGATGTCGTAAAAGACGACTAAGGGATATAGTATGCACATAAGATTTGTGCAAGAGAAGGAAAACTCGAAATGAAGCCCTATACCAACATGCCTGATCAGCATGGTATAGTACGTCAAATTCTCTTCCATCGTGGAGGAGGCCCGAGCCCAACAGTGGGACGTATGTGAGCTGCGTTGGTGATGATGATATATCATATACGTTCTACTACTGAGCTCGAGACTCCTCCATAATGGCAGAAAATTTACCGACTGTACCACGCTGGTAAGACAGGTTGGTATAGAGTTTTATTTCGAGTTTTCTTTTCTTGGATAGTTGTTATATGCACAAAATATATCCCATTTTTTTTTTGGGTGGGTTGCAGTCGGCGCGCTCCTCGCACCACTCCGCCCGGGGCGACAGAGGGGCGTAAGCACGCACACCCGCAACCCACCCGAACACCACGTCGCCTTCGTCGTTGGACCGACCACCGGGACAGGGTTACTTGTCATCAGTTGTTGGCCCAACGGAATACCCTCTAGTGGGGAATCCTCCCATCGACCGACGTCTCCCCCTCGGGGAGGACGTCGGTCTTTCTTGACGCGGTCGGCCTCTCGGCGGGTGACGGACTAATTCCCCGATCACGTTACCCGCTGCTTCGGCTAGTGCGGCATGAGGTGCAGATAGTCTTTTTTTTTTTTTTTTTTTATTGCTAACGGTGGCAAGCGAGCAAACAGTACACCTGGTGGTAAGTGTTGCTGCCGCTCATGGACCTTTACAAGGCCGTTGCCTACCGCGAAGAAAGCGAAGGGAGTGTGAATGCGTGCATTGAGGCTCGGTGATACCAAGGGCACCACCAAAACCCTCCACACGCAATCACCCTCAGAAAGTTGGGCTTCCGGCTCTCTCGCTCACCGAACGAAGCGCAGTAACAAATTGCTACTACTCAGACGTTGATTTTCTGCGAGAGCATGGTACTGCCCCGGACGGACCGGCCCGCGGCTGTAGACAGATAACTGTCGACAGTGTGGTCCTACCACTCCGCGCCTACGCCGCCCCAGTCCAGTCGCCGGCGGCGGGTCGCTTCGTCAAAGCTGCGCTCCTCGTGCGCGTGACCCGTCACCTCCTTCTGCGAGATTACTGCCTCGCAGAAGGCTGCGACTGCGTCCCAGTTCCTGATGCTGTCGAGCATCGCCCTGGCGATAGTGATCAATGATTAAGTTTTTCCTAGGTCCGGTTGAAAACAAAAGGGAAGAATTAACAACATTTTGGAACCAGTTGAGTGCCTGAGGTCAACTTTCTTTGGAAATGAATGAAATGTTACAAAAATCTATGTATTTTTACATTACAAATCATCATCATTTCAGCTCATATACGTCCCACTGTTAGGTTCGAGCCTCCTCCACAATAAGAGAGAAATTTACCTACAATACCATGTCGGTCACATGTGTTGGTATCCGCACAGAGGTCGACCGCGTGAGGGCGATGTTCCGAAAGGACAACCCGCCGGGCCGGCCACGGAAGTCATGGAATCGGTATCAGTGGTCGGCTCAATGGCGTTGGGGAAAGAATACGGTAGGTTATGAAGTCGCATGCTGCCCATCCGTGACCCCGGGTGGACTGGGCAGGGTTTGCCCTGACCATAGCCGTACAAAAATAAAATACGTGTTGATATAGGGTTTCATTATTTAATCCCTTAGTCGTCTTTTACGAAACCCACGGGCAAGAGAGGGGGTGGCGAATTATATTCTTACTTCGTCACCACATGAAAAACATTAAAATTAATACTTTTAAAATAATAATTAAATTTTATTTTTTTAATTACTTACTTTAACATATATTGGTGAGACTTTACAATTTCGCTAAACATATCAGTAGTAGTTTCATCCAGCCTGCTAATTATATCGCTTATAACGCGAAAATTTGCGCATGCATGTGAAGTTAAGACAAAATACAATCCGTCAACTGTTGTAAAATATAGAACACATATGAAACCTGTAAGAATAATTAATAAACATAAGTAGCTTATGTTTGATAAATATAATAAATCTGATTTTTAAAATAAAATAAACTAAATTACGCACCGCATAGTATTGAATATAAATAAACAACAGCCCATGGTATCCAAGCATCCGTCGAGAACGGTAATAGTATCGCATATGGTAAAAGAAATGTTATTTTGTTGGCTGTTATGAAGTGGTAAATCATTAGCGCAGGCGTTAAAAAATTGTATACACATATAAGACTTAGGTTTAAAACGAAAAAGTATTTCATGAACATCTTCACCATGGATAGATCATCTATTAATAGTTGTCTTTTGTTATTACTAGTTAGAATATGATCGTAAAGATGTCTAAAACTTTCGTTTAGTTCAAATACTTTCCTTCTTTTCTGAGTGATTGCCAAAAATTTTAAAACTGATAATATTCCAATACAAGTACACGGAGTTAATTGTGTCAACTCGAGAAAATTTTCTGATGATATTCTAGATATGAAAAATAATACCTCAAATATTGTTATACTTATTAAAGCACATAATAAGATATAAAATCTAAAATATATCTTTGAATCACCGTATGGTATTCCAGCGAGCCATAAATTGATCTTTATCTGTTTAAGAAATTCCTCATATATAGGGAAATCCATATTTTATAAAAATAAAAATGAGGCCAACTTTTTTCTACAAAAATTGAACTTTTTGTACTACGATCTTGATTTAACGCAGCAAAAGAAAATACGAAGTCACTTTGTACACGAAATATATATAGCCAACTTATAGGTTATGATAATAATTTATATCGACACTGTAGGTCTTAGTCAGAAAATAGGGTTGGAAAAATAAGATACCAAGATGCTATCATCTAATTAAAATAAAATCCTTACGTCGGTATCATGATATTTAAAATTCATTAACGTGATAGTAAATAGAGAGAGCAACATAAATAAATGTATTTTATTTTGATTCCCCATAACAGTAAAAAATTAAATCAAATTAGATGGTATTACTATAATAGATTTCTTACAGACTGTTTATTGTCTATCTCGAGTATATAAGTAAAGCAACAGATATTAACAGATTTAATGTATAATAATTATTTACAACGACGCCTGATAAATCGCACATATTCTCGCCGCAGTGTTAAGTTCAAAAGTGTCCGGCGCACCGATGTCGCTGGTGTCGAATTTTGTGTCATACTTTTCATCCCACCGATGCAAAGCATTTAGTCGCGCAAAGATCGACTGTGAAGTTAAAAAATGCATCAAGAGACAGTATAATTATAATTTTAATACTAAAACATTCGGAATACAGAAATGAATAAAATAACGTGTTTAATTTTATGATTGGAAAAATAAGCGCGTTGAAGTGGTAATAAGTAAGCAACGTCGCTTGTCAAGGTGAACTAACTATTGTAGGTCGGCCCTTCCTCGGGTAGACTAAAGTCGTCGTAAAAGTTCAAGGGAAGCATTGGCAGATGCAGCAGATGCAGATACCTGCAGTATCACGGAACTCATTTTGTGATATGGTTGGGTGGATGCCTCCATCCAACAAACATCGACAGGCTTATAGTTGGATGGATGCCAGATCATAACTTCATCATCGTCATCATCAGCACAGCCTACATACGTCCCACTGTTGGATTCGGGCCTCCTCCGTAAGGGGAGGAAATTTGACCTACTATACCATGCTGGTCAGACACGTTGGTATAGGGTTTCATGTCGAGTTTTCCTTCTCTTGCACAGATGTTATGTGCATATTATATCCCATAGTCGTCTTTTACGACATCCACGGGCAAGATAGGGAGTGGTAAATTGTATTCTTACTCCGTCACATAGAAAATAACTTATCCACATTAAATTTAATTTGATATATATATTTTTATAAACTGGCGTATATCACTGTTGAGCATGAACTACTCTTACAGTGAGAAACGAATGAGCTTCCTATAACACGCCTGACAAAATGATGTTGGCAAGAGCTTTCTTTTTTTTTTTTTGGGGTGGGCTGCGGTCGGCGCGCTCCTCGCACCACTCCGTCCGGGGCGACAGAGGGGCGTAAACACGCACACCCGCAACCCACCCGAACACCACGTCGCCTTCGTCGTTGGGCCGACCACCGGAGCAGGGTTACTTGTCATCAGTGGTCGGCCCGACGGAATACCCCCTACTTGGGATACCCTCCCATCAAATGTTGGCAAGGGCTTGCCGTAGTCGGGTGAAAACCTGTTTTTATTTATACCCGAGTACGGTAAAGCTACAAGGAATATTAAGATTTTCACCGGCATGTTTGTGTGTTTGTTATCTGTTGTCTCACTAACTCAGTTATCTTACTAATTTCTAAACTATGAATAATAATTATACTAATTGGTAGATGGTAATTGCAGTTGGTGTTACATGTTTCTGCAGAGAGTGTGGCTGTCCATTGCTCTGTTTTTAATTTGATCCTGATCCGTTTACAAATTTTTACAGCTCCTACGGCAACGTAATTAGTCGGTCTAATAAAGTAAATATTCAACATAACGATGTTAATAGCATAGTCGTAGTTGAGGATTGTTTACAAAATTATACATTATATAGTATTACAGTATTTTTTTTTTATTATGGGTGGGCTATGGTAAGCGCACGCGCGGTCCAGTCCGTCCGGGGCGATAAAAGGACGGCGCGCGGGCCCATAACCCACCCGTACCCACGTCACCTCGTTGTTGGGCCGACCACGGGAGCAGATGTGACTTGTCGTCAGTGGTCGGCGTGACGGAATACCCTTTCGGGTAACCTCAACTCTCGACGTCCTGGGACGTCGGTCGCCGTCGCGCGGTTAGCCTCCCTGCGGGTGACGGACAATTCCCCGGTCCGATCACCCGCGGCCTCGGCTAGGGCGGCATTAGGCACACAGTATAAAAAAACTTCAGTAAGTGATCCTTAGGATAAGGTAGCATTCGACGGATTCCAAATAGAAATATAAAGAAAAATTAGTAACAGACTTGATATTTACATATTAACATTCTAACCGTATCAACTAAACGAAGTACAACATACAATATTCACTTGGGTGTTCTTTGATTTGACAATATAAACGGATATAAATCAGCACCTACTTTCTGTAACATGTGCCATTAAAAATTCTCTTTTGTTACAAACCACGAATATCAAATAAATCAAAATTAAATAGTACAATTTAAATATTAACTTTATTCAAAGAGAATTAATAGAGTAATACAAACTAACGAAACAAGAATATTTAGTCGAATTTATAAAACAAAATTGTTATATATTATTCTCGCAGATATATTATATTAGTAGACTAGCAACCCGCTCTCGCTTCGCTTCGGTTTCTGTCGCCTTATCCCCGTAGGTGCCGTTCCCGTGGGAATACCGGGATAAAATATAGCCTAGTTTACTCCCTGATATTATAGCTTTCCATTGGTATTCAAATTAATAATAGAATATAATAAAAAATAATGACACTTTTTTCCCTTTCCCGCATAATACGCTTTCCCGCCTAAGACGCGTTTTTGGTTGGGTCCCTGCGAAATCGTCTTAAACGGGTTTTACTGTATATAAATAGATTTTGTAGTAAAAATAATTAAAAATTCGCAAATATTCTGTTATAGTTTACATTTTATAGATACGATTATAGTTTACATATTATTTGTCTGTAAATATGAGTATTTTTATTAAATAACATAATTTAAAGTTCATAAATGTTGGATTAATATGTATTATATATTCATATATAGAAAACTTTGAATGGGTAAAAAATAATAGCACCTATTCTTCTTCTTCTTTTCTGTCTTGGCAATCAGCTACAAATACGAGCCATGTCGAGTTATAATTATCTTTTCAAGATCTCAGTTTCTTCATGTCAGTAATGGTCGGTCAGTAAGTCAAAGTGTCGCCTTCTAAAAATTTTGGTGGAAACAAAAAGGTATGTATAGCAATTTTATATCATATTCACTACACCTCAGCAGTTTCGTCACTATATATTACATAAAATGCCATCAAAATTATTTAATATAACACGTTAAAACACTAAGATATTGAATATAATACAAGAACACCACATGACACTTCAGATTCCCGCCAAAAACCCTCATAACACCTATTACCAACTATGTTTCTATACAATCAAATAACTTTAAAACCCAGAGAATCTTAATATACAGTTACATATATTTTCATACTTTAAATATATTCGACAAATAATTTAATATAACGACTAAAGTGACTTCACATATCATCATCATTCAACCCATCGCCGTCCACTAGACGCGGTTTTATGCCGCCTGCATGCAACGACACCCAGCAACTTTCACCAGGTCATCGGTCCATCTAGTGGGACGGCATACTACACTGCTTTATCCGATACGTAGTCGCCACTCGAAATCCTTTCTTCCCCAGCAGTTGTCGGTTCGTTGGGGGACGTGTCCTGCCCATTGACACTTCAGCGTGCTAATTCTTCACATATATTTCATCTTAATTTCATAGTAGAATAACATGTCAGACGTTACACATCAGATACGACTATAACTATTTAGCTCTCAATTTTTTTTTTATTATTTTTCTTATTTATTTCTATTAGATATAAATATCCATCAAAATATGATTTATTTTATGATTATTGATTTAAATTATTATGTTAACTTCATCATCGCAGCTCACATACGTCATACTGTTGGGCTCGGGCCCCCTCCACAATGCCAGGGAATCTGACCTACTATACCATGCTGGTTAGGCATGTTGGTACAGGGTTTCATTTCGAGTTTTCCTTCCCTTGCACAGATGTAATGTGCAAATTATACCCTATAGTCGTCTCTTATGACATCCACGGGCAAAATAGGGAGTGGTGAATTATATTCTTACTCCGTCACCACATGGTAAACTTCACTTAGATGATATAATATTATATTATAATTTATGTATTTCCATTTCACGGGATCTTCCTAGGGAAGATACCCGATCCTTTGAAAGGCTTACAAGGCTTATATGGACCCAATACGCAGAAGCCTTTGGAGAAATTTAATCTTTTTTTTTTATTGCAAGCGGTGGCAAACGCGCAAACAGTACACCTGATGGTAAGTGTTGCTGCCGCTCATGGACCTTTACAAGGCCGCTGCCTACCGCGAAAAAAGTAAAGGGTGTTTGAATGCGTGCATTGAGGCTCGGTGATACCAAAGGCACCACCAAAACCCTCCACACGCGAACACCCTCAGAAAGTTGGGCTTCCGGCTCTCTCGCTCACCGAACGAAGCGCAGTAACAAATTGCTACTACTCAGACGTCGATTTTCTGCGAGAGTGTGGTACTACCCCGGACGGACCGGCCCACGGCTATAGTCAGATAACTGTCGACAGTGGTCCTACCACTATTAAATCTAAATATGGGATGCGACGTCTACCGATGACACACTACGTCTGCACATGTATATTATATATTATAATGCATTTTATATTATATACTAGCAACCCGCCCTCGCTTCGCTTCAGTTTTAGTCGTTTTACCCGCGTAGTTCCCATTCCCGTGGGAATACCGGAATAAAATATAGCCTAGTTTACGCCCTGATATTATAGCTTTCCATTGGTGAAAGAATTTTTGAAATCGGTCCAGCCGTTTTGAAGATTACCCGGAACAAACAAACAGACAGACAGACAAAAAATTTTAATCGCTATTTTAGGCATAGGTGTCTTGCAAATAATCGTGTGAGCATGAAAAATGCCTATTATTTTGACATTACAAACAGACACTCCAATTTTATTTATTGGTATAGATTATTATCTTTATAAACATATTCTTAAAAACTAATTATGGTAATTCAAACCCCCAAATAACATTAATGCCTTCAATAAAACTATAACGTGTGAGCCTGCATTGCAGAAAATATTTCTAAAGTTGGCTCAGGTGGCAGAATCTTCAAGCCTGAGTAATGACAACCATAAAGAAAGCAGTCTCGTCCGACCCATTGGAATATGATTGCTATTTTCCTTGTCAGATTCTACATTTTATGTGTTTTATACGGTAAATTATTACAATCGTTATATACATAAAAGAGAGAGATGCTTAGAAATAACTATATATAATTATAAATATGTATATATTTATTACTAGCAACCCGCCCTCGCTTCGGTTTCTGTCGCCTTATCCCCGTAGTGCCTGTTCCCGTGGGAATACCGGGATAAAATATAGCCTAGTTTACTCCCTGATATTATCGCTTTCTATTGGTGAAATATTTTTTTTAATCGGTCCAGCCGTTTTGAAGATTACCCGGAATAAACAGACAGATAGACAAAAAAAATTAAAGTGATTTTTAGGTATATGTATAGTGCAAATAACCACGTGAGTATGAAAAAGGCCTATTATTTTGACATTACAAACAGACACTCCAATTGTATTTATTGGTACAGATTAATTATACTGATGTTTGTAGTAAATCTGTTTTCAGTTAGTGAACACTTCTTTAATGCTGACTACATTTAAGAAAGTCATTTGAAATATTAATAAGTATATTTTCTTGCACCACCTTCCTTCTTCTACCACATCGCTCGTCGAACTGACAACCGTTGGGGAAGAAAGGTTCTTGAGTGACGATCACGGATCGGACGACGCAGCATAGGACGACACGCCACTAGGTGGACTGACGACATTCTCAAAAATTCGCAGGGAACCGTTGGGTGCAGGTGGCGCAGGACTGTTCCGAGTGGCATTCTCGTGGGCAGGCCTATGTCTAGCAGTGGACGTCTGTAGGCTGATGGATGGATATTTTCTTGATATCTATTATGTTTAACGAAATAGAAAGAAAAATATAGTAGAAATTCATCACCATCATCTTTGCTCATATACTCTGTCTTTCTGTTAGAGCTGAGCCTGCTCCACAATAGGGAGGAAATTGATTCACTATATAGCACGCTGGTTAGACAAGTTCGAATAGATTTTATGTCGAGTTTGCCTTTTATATTATAGATTTTAGCTACATATTATATTCCTTACGTAATCGTTTTTTACGACAGGGGTAAGAACGGGGGTGGTGAATGGCATTATTACTCCATCACATATAAATTTTAAGATATTATAATAATTGAAATTATTCGACACATATCGTCATTTTCGGTACTACGATTTAAAAGACTCAAAGAATGGTGGAGTAAATTAATCAATTTATAATATCACTAATTTACTTCGTGAACTCCGTCACGATTATTTTACTTACAAAAGAAAAACAAATTATTGTTGGAAAATATTTGTTTTGGGCGGCGCGTGTATTATGAGGTAATTTGGACTTGTCAGCATGAAAGAACTGATTGGCCTGCCATTTTCACAATGAGGCATGTTATTATAAGGGTTGATTCAACAAATGTATAAAATAAAATACGTTCATTATATCTATGAGAGTAGGATTAACTTATAATATATCGTGACATTAGATACTTAATGTAAGCATACATTAAATTTTAATTTAAATAAACATTATATTTTATATCTATTTATTACTGTTGTATCTCCGTGTGATGACGGAATTAGAACACAATTGACCATTCCTTAACTTGCCTTAACGTGATATAATAGATCAACTTTTCTTCTTTGGTTGCCAAGGCTGGAGCCCAACATTGAGTAGTGCATGAGCTGAAATGATGAATAATGACATTCGCATTGGAGTATATATAATTATTTTATGAATCATATATATAAATAAATATATATAAATATATATATATATATATACTAGCTTTTGCCCGCGGCTTCGCCCGCGTAAAAGCATATTGAACTATTATCTCAAAGAATATTATCGGCACAAAAAGTATTCTATTTCTTAATTTAAGAAATACTCTATGTGTCAATTTTCATCCAAATCTGCTCAACAATGTACGCGTGATTGAGTAACAAACATCCAAATATCTTCACAAACTTTCATATTTGAATATTACTTCCATCCTTGTAGTTCAGATTGCCCTGGAAATACGATGATAAATATGGCTTTCCTTAGTCCCTGATAACGTAGTTTTCCATTAGTGAAAAAATTTATATCGATCAAACTCCCGCAGTTTCATCCACGTAGACCCCATTCCCATGCGAATGCCGAGATAAAAAAGCCTATGTTACTCGCTGATATTATAAGTTTACATGGGTGAAAAAAATTATATTAATCAAATCCCATAGAAATATCCGAGATAGAAATTACCTATGTTACTCGCTGATGACGTGTCCGGGATGAAAATAGTCTTTATATGTTATTCACTGATAACGTAGCTTTTCATTCTTGAATTAATTTTTAAATCCATTAAATACCCGCGAATTCATCGGCATTGTGCCCGGTCCCGTAGGAATATCGGGATAAAAATAGCTTAAATATGTTACTCGCTTAAAAATAGCTTTCCATTAATGAAATAATTTTAAAATCGAATAAATTTTCACAGTTGCTCCAGCCACACCGGAATAACATATAGCCTAAGTCGTTCCTTATGTAAGGCTGGTAGACCTGGTAGTAAAACATTATCAGTATCGGTCCAGCCGTTTTAAAGATTAGCCATAACGAATAGACAGACAGACAAAAAAAATTGGACCGTTTTTTAGGTATAGGTATCGTGCAAATAATTGTGTGAGCATAAATAAAACCTATTATTTTGACAGACAATTTTCGCTTCAAATTTATTTATTTGTAGCGATTTTCTATCTCTTGGATCTTGTATCTCTTGGATTAATATCTTGATTGTAACTTACAATCTGGTAGCGGCTAGGAATATTACTATGCTTTCATTGTTCGTGGGTGACGCAAAATACTACTAAGACAAAGATTTACATGGACTTGGACCAATTGGTGATACTGTCTGGCCAACAATGTCGTCCGCCAAACAGCCGATCATAAAATGTTGTTAGAACCTTTGCAATATATCTACAATGACAGAAAAGTACCTACATATTACATCGATCCAAAGTATTTAGGATAAGAGCAAGATAATGATGATATATAGGTTGGATGTGTTCGACTAAATGAGTTTCACCCTTTTGGGGCTGCCCAAAATTATTTCTTAGTGGGCGCTTACCCTAAGAAACAGATTGGTAAACAAAATTTCACATTCCTAGACCCGTTATCTTCGACTATACCCTTTTCCCCCTTTTAGGGGTTAAATTTCCAAAAAATTCTTTGTTAGTGCTCACTTATCCCAAAAGAGAACTTTCACGTTCACTTTCCCCAAAAAAGACAACTTTATACAAAATTTTACGTTTCTAGGCCTATTGATTTCGGCTATACATTTTACACCCCCTTAGGAGTTGAATTTCAAAGAATAATTTCTTAGAGCTCACTTTCAACAAAAGAAAGAGAATGGCATATAAAGTTTTACGTTCCTAGCCCCAATAGCTTCGTCCATACGCTTTTCACCCCCTCAAGGGGATGATTTTCCAAAAATCCTTTGCTAGTGCTCGTGTACGCCAAGAAATACGACAGTGTAAAAAAAATTACGTTTCTAGGCCCAGTAGTTTTGGCTGTATGATTCTTGGTGTTTTAGGGGTTGAATTTCATCCCTATAAAAGAGAAATTTTCAAAACGCTAGAGCGATATTTATTTATTTATTACCAAGTGCCTTAATACAAAGATTCATGGTTCTATCATCGAAAATGGCAAATTTTCATACAAAATTTCATCCCCTATTTCAACCCCTTATACCAAGTTTTTCGCAATAAAAAGTACCATATGTCCTTTCTCAAGCTTTAGTTCATCTCTGTACCAAATAGCATCAAAATCGGTTTAGTAGTTTAAACATGAAAGGCTATATGCTTTTCACCCCCTTAAGGGAGTGATTTGTCAAAAATCCTTTGTTAGTGCTCGTGTACCTTAAGAAAAACGACGGTGTAAAAAAAAATACGTTTCTAGGCCCAGTGGTTTCGGCTGTATGATTTTTGGTATTTTAGGGGTTGAATTTCATCCCCATGTAAGAGAAATTTCCAAAACGCTAGAACGAATATTTATTCATTTATTATCAAGGGCCTTAATACAAAGATTCATGGTTCTATCATCGAAAATGACAAATTTCCTTACAAAATGTCATCCCCTATTTCAACCTCTTATACCCACTTTTTCGCAATAAAAAGTAGCCTATGTCCTTTCTCAAGCTATAGTCCACCTCTGTACCAAGTTTCATCAAAATCGGTTCAGTGGTTTAGACGTGAAAGCGTAACAGACAGACAGACAGAGCTACTTTCGCATTTATAATATTAGTAAGGAAGTAAGGATATATGTATGCAGATCGCCTGTGCGAGGAGCGCAGCCTCGATGAGGCGATCCGCCGCCCTAGCCGAGGCCGCGGGTGACGTGACCGGGGATTAGTCCGTCACCCGCCGAGAGACCGACCGCGTGAGGAAAGACCGAAGTCCTCCCTGAGGGGGGGACGTCAGCCGATGGGAGGGTACCCCACGTAGGGGGTATTCCGTTGGGCCGACCACTGATATCAAGTAACCCTGCTCCGGTGGTCGGCCCAACGACGAAGGCGACGTGCATGGTGGGTGGGTTGCGGGTGTTGCGTGCTTACGCCCCTCTGTCGCCCCGGAAAGAGTGGTGTGAGGAGCGCGCCGACCGCAACCCGCCCAAAAAAAAAAAAAGGATATATGTATATATACCAACCCTCATATTAAGTGAGGGTATCTTTAAAGATGACTAAAACTTCTCAAAAGCACTCATTTAGATCTCCATTCTTTTTGCGGCGTAGCCCACAGCCAAGCATAATTTTTGTATTGAACTTGGCTCTCCTTATTTACATTTATGTTTTCAGTGGGATATAAATTAACACAATCTATATCTAGTTCATAGGTCACAATTTATACCTAGACCTAATTTGCGTGGGAACCGAACCCACGACACTAGCATAGTAGGTCGGTATCTTAACCACAACGCCATTTGTGCAGTTATTCAAACAGATCACATTAAATAGTATGAATGGGATAACAACATATATATTAATGGATGTATAAATAGAATGAGCCGAAGGACTCTAAACAAAAGGACAGTATCCTAAACTGAATGACATAATGAGGAGATTAATGAATGTGGATGAGGCGTAAGTGGTATGTCAATATCGTGAAAAGTGAAGGATAGTGGTCCCTGCCTACTCCTATGAGAGAGATACGTAAATATATGTATGTACAAGTAATATTAAAATGAATAATATAGACAAATCTATTTAAACTGTCAAATTTATTTAATTTACAAAACCAGTGTAACAATGATATTATTAGACAAAAATTTCGTAATTAATTTATAAATACATTTAATATTATTCGTTTACCGTTTTCATTATAAATCATCATGGTAATATGCTAAACAACAATTCTGCTAGAGCAATCAACATTGATGGCAAAATCACAATAGTCCTTCTTTGGATTGAAGAAAAGATTTTCTGGGCAATCCATAGCTACGGGTAGTCCATCCCAACATTTATAAAATTGATTGCAGTTTTCATGGGCAATATAAGTGTGGTCGGAATCTTCAGCTGCACAAATAGCAGGAGCCTGACTGGGGTCATCATTGTTGGCACCGTTGCCAGTCCATTCATTTCCATCAGGGTTAACTTCGATGTATTCTGGAATAATTCTATCTCCGCAGTCTACGGTGTCACGCCATTCGCATCTATCTTTAGAAGGGTCGAATAAAAGATTAGCTGCACAGATCTGAGTCACGGGAATACCAAAGTTGCATGTATAGAATTGATTACAATTTTCATGAGCAACCAGGACACTTTCCGAGCCTTCAGCACGGCAAATTTCAAAAACTTGGCTAGGATCATCATGGTTATTACCGGTTGGAATATCATCATCTACTTTATCGTTTCCATTTTGGTTACCATTACCATTATCTTGGAGATCTGCTATAACTCTATCCCCACAGTCTACGCTGAATGGGAAATCGCAATAGTCTTTATCTGGATTAAACAAATGGTCAAGAGGACAGTTCATGACCACTGGTTGACCTGCCCAACATTGATAGAACTGGTTGCAGTTTTCATGAGCTATAAGTACATGATCAGAACCTTCAGCTGCGCATATAGCCGGTGCTTGACTGGGATCACTATTACCAGCGCCATCGCCAGTCCAGTCCCCTCCCTCGTCTTCTCTTTCAACAATTACTCTATCACCACACTCAACTGCATAAGGCCAATCACATATTTCTCCACTGGGATCGTATAACAGGTTACTTGGGCATTTCATAGCCACTGGCACGCCAAATGAACATTTGTAGAAATTGTTGCAGATTTCATGGGCAACTAGAACACCATCAGAATCTTCAGCAGCGCAGATAGTAGGGGCTTGACTAGGATCATCATTACTAGTTGCAGCTTTTCCATACTTATTCACCACAGCTGCACTAGATAGTGCAACCATGCACAGAACTTTACAGTTCTGTAAAGTACTTACGTACTAGACCTGAAAATACAAAGGAGATGTTAAACGATGCTCGTTCTGTGCTTTTCAGATATTTTTAACTGTCTGACTTTATTTGTTCTTTATTACTCATGACTACTACAGGGATTACACTTATTTATTCCACATGTATGATATTATGTTATTATTAATGTAAAGTAGACATAGTGAATGTTAAACAGCTAGTCCTACTGTAACGTAAATGCTTAAAAATATTTGAGGATTGGGCGGCGGCACTGGGCCTCTGTTTGCTGAACAGAGGCTCGGTGCATACGTGCGTGCGACCTCAGGGCAGGTCGATAGTGGACCTTTCGTTCGCTAGCCCTGAGGTCGCTGCACGCGTGGGGAGCTGGTGCGTCGAGGAGGAGGTTGAGACCTTGTCGGACCACCGGTATATCCAGATGGAGGTCTCCCTGACAATCCCGGCGCCCGGCAGGGGTCACAGGGGGGCGGTAGGGCGTCCTGCGTTCCCGCGATGGGCTGTGGGTCGCCTAGACCGGGACCTGCTGGCGGAGGCAGCCATCGTTCACTCGTGGCTGTTCTCTGCCAACCAGTTGGACGGGGTGGACGCCGAGGCTGGCCGCATCCGCAGTGCGTTGACGCAGATTTGCGATGCGGCCATGCCCCGGGTACGGCGTCTGCCCTCGAGGAGGGCTGTCCACTGGTGGTCCCGGGAGCTGGCAGATCTCCGGGCCGCGTGTATTCGCGCCCGGAGGGCCTTCACCCGCAGCCGGCGGCGCAATCGCAGTGCGGAACTGGAGGGCCAGCTTGACGAGGGCTACCGCAATGCGCGGTCGGCCTTCAGGCTGGCCGTCCGTTCCGCCAAGGACGCCAGTCGGCGGGAGATGTTGGAGAGTCTCGACCGTGACCCCTGGGGTCGCCCCTATGGTACGGCGCTGAGTAAGCTCCGCGCACGAGGCCCGCCCCTCACCGAGACTCTCCAACCCAGCCTCCTTACTCGGGTCGTCGAGGACCTGTTCCCACGACGGGCGGAACACACGCCCCCGGTCATGGCGCCGCCAGACAATGACCGGGAGGGCGATGGTGGCAGTGTTCCGCTCATCACGGAACCGAAGATGAGGGCGTCGGTGGCGCGCATGCGCGGTAAATCCACCGCCCCCGGGCCCGACGGTATTCCAAACCGTGTGTTGGCCCTGGTCCTCGACCACCTGGGTCCCCGCCTCAGGGAGCTGTTCGACGCGTGTTTAGCGTCCGGGCGGTTCCCTGGGTGCTGGAAGGAGGGGAGGCTGGTTCTCCTGCCGAAGCCGGGACGGCCTCCGGAGTCGCCATCGGCCTACAGGCCTATCGTGCTGCTCGATGATATGGGCAAGCTACTGGAGAGGATAGTAGCTGCCCGCATCGAGCGGCACTTCGTCGGCACGGGGCCCGATCTGTCGGACGCCCAGTTTGGGTTTAGGAGAGGTCGTTCGACGATCGAGGCCCTGTTGCGCCTGAGGGCCGTGGCGACTGAGGCCGTCACCGGCGGGGGAGTGCTGTTGGTGGTGTCCCTAGACATCGCCAACGCATTCAATAGTCTGCCATTCAGCTGCGTCAGGGAGGCGCTCCGTTACCACGGAGTGCCAGCTTCGTCCGGATTGCCAGCACGGAGTCACGGCACAGCACCAGTCACGGAGTGCCAGCTCCGTCCGGATTGGCACCATCCGCACCGCCCCCGGGCCCGACGGTGTTCCAAACCGCGTGTTGGGCCTGGTCCTCGACCACCTGAGTCCCCGCCTCAGGGAGCTGTTCGACGCGTGTTTAGCGTCCGGGAGGTTCCCTGGGTGCTGGAAGGAGGGGAGGCTGGTTCTCCTGCCGAAGCCGGGACGGCCTCCGGAGTCGCCATCGGCCTACAGGCCTATCGTGCTGCTCGATGATATGGGCAAGCTACTGGAGAGGATATTAGCTGCCCGCATCGAGCGGCACCTCGTCGGCACGGGGCCCGATCTGTCGGACACCCAGTTTGGGTTTAGGAGAGGTCGTTCGACGATCGAGGCCCTGTTGCGCCTGAGGGCCGTGGCGACTGAGGCCGTCACCGGCGGGGGAGTGCTGTTGGTGGTGTCCCTAGACATCGCCAACGCATTCAATAGTCTGCCATTCAGCTGCGTCAGGGAGGCGCTCCGTTACCACGGAGTGCCAGCTTACCTGAGGCGGCTGGTGGCAGACTATTTAGAGGAGCGCAGCGTCCTCTACGCCAACCGAGTAGGGGACGTTGTGCGAACGCCCATGACGTGCGGTGTTCCACAGGGGTCGGTCCTCGGACCCACCCTGTGGAACATCGGCTACGACTGGGCGTTGCGGGGGAGCCTCCCACCCGGGCTGGGCGTGATTTGTTACGCCGACGACACGCTCGTCACAGCCCGCGGTGGGACGCTACAAGAGGCGGTAAGCCTGGCGACCTCAGGCACCGAAGAGGTCGTCAGGCGGATCGAGGCGCTGGGGTTGAGGGTGGCCCTGGACAAGACGGAGGCCCTCTTGTTCCATGGGCCCCGTATGGACCCTCCCATCGGCGTCTCGATTCGGTTGGGATCAGCATCCAGGCCCATATGAAGTACTTGGGCCTGGTGCTCGACGGGCGATGGTGGTTTCGGGAGCATTTCCGCAGGCTCGTCCCGCGGTTCGTCGGCGTGGCGTCCGCCCTACAATGGCTGATGCCGAATGTGGGCGGACCGAGCGCGGCATGTCGACAGCTGTACGCGGGGGTCATCCGGTCGATGGCCCTGTACGGCGCACCGGTATGGGCGGGATCCATGACCGCCCGACTTAGGGCCCTTCTGTGGCGTCCACAGAAGGTCATGGCGGTCAGGATCATCCGCGGGTACCGCACGGTGGCGACGGAGGCGGCGTGCCTATTGGCCGGGACTCCCCCGTGGGACCTGGAGGCGGAAATGCTCGCCGACTTGTATCGGCGGGTGTCGGGGGTGCGGGGGGGGGGGTGTTGTTTCCTTGAAGGAGCTCACCGCCTGGCGCGTCGACGCCCGCCGGGACGTCATCGCCCGTTGGGCAGACCGGCTGGAGAGGCCTCGATACGGTGTTTGGACCGTGGAGGCCTTCCGGCCGGTGCTGATGCAGTGGTTAGAAAGGCGGCACGGGGTGCTCTCCTTCCGACTCGTGCAGGTCTTGACGGGGCATGGATGCTTCGGCAAGTACCTGTACAGGGTCGCTAGGAGGGAGAGAACTCCGTCCTGCCACCACTGCGATTGCGACGAGGACACGGCGCAGCACACGCTCGAGGTCTGTGCCGCTTGGGCAGAGCCGCGTCGTGAACTCGTCGTAATCATCGGTGCAGACCTGACGCTGCCGACCATCGTTAGGGAGATGCTCGGCAGCATCAGGAATTGGGACGCGGTCGCAGCTTTCTGCGAGGCAGTTATCTCGCAGAAGGAGACGGCGGGTCGCGAGCGCGAGGAGCACAGCCTCGATGATGCGACCCGCCGTCGGCGACTGGGGCGGCGCAGGCGGGAGTACCTGCGTGCAATGCCGCCCTAGCCGAGGCCGCGGGTGACGTGACCGGGGATTAGTCCGTCACCCGCCGAGAGGCCGACCGCGTGAGGAAAGACCGACGTCCTCCCCGAGGGGGGGACGTCGGTCGATGGGAGGGTACCCCGGGTAGAGGGTATTTCGTCGGGCTGACCACTGATGACAAGTAACCCTGCTCCAGTGGTCGGCTCAGCGACGAGGGCGACGAATTACACGGAAGGCACCGTCAAGATCTGCAGCTACCATATGTCGACAAAGTAGAGTCGAACGCCTGGTTGCGGCGCAGCGAGCTATTTCCTGAAACGGAAGCTTTCATGATGGCCATCCAAGATCAAGTGATTGACACTCGAAATTACCAAAAACATATAATACGCGCACCTAATCTTCCAACAGATACATGTAGACACTGCCACTTAAGTTCTGAGACAATACAACATATTACATCTGCTTGCAAATCCTTAGCACAAAGCGATTACAAACACCGCCAGGACCAAGTAGCCTCTATTGTACACCAACACCTTGCACATAAATACAACTTTATACAAAAAAAGACTGCATATTATAAATATAAACCCAACAACATTCTAGAAAATAATAGATATAGATTATATTGGGACAGAACCATTATTACTGACAAGACCATACATTTCAATAGACCTGATATCACATTGTTTGAAAAAGAAAATAAAATTGCATATCTAATTGACATAGCCGTACCAAACACACAATATTCAATCAACTATATCTGAGAAATGATTTCTGATGTTTACGCGAGTATTATACATTTTAAATAAAACTACTTTACGGATTTTATCGCGTTTGTATTTGATTTTTGATTACCCGACGTTTCGAACACTTTACAGCGTTCATGATCACGGGTGGACTAAGATGTCTCACGTCCAACAAGTCATCGTTACTGCAGAAAATTTTATAATTATCTACCCGATACAGAAATTAGTTATTAAATATTGACCCACATTTTGATACAAAATTTATTGCCAGTGTAAGAAGAAAATGATTCTATATGAAAAAATTATATTGTTTATGGTTAGTAATAATTAAACATTAAAATTAATAGTAATTATATTTAAAAAACCAACTAATAATCTAGTATACTACCACCGGATCGGAACACGGTTACACTGAGAAAGATCCGGCAAGAAAACTCAGGTAACATGACGCTAAATTAAAGTTAATTTTGAAGGCGGCTTACTTTATGTTACTAATTTATAAAATTATCTTTAGTTATTATTATTGTGGGTCAAATCTATACAATATGAGCTCACGGTGTCTTGCAATCTTGTGGTGGTCTTTTTGGATTTCTTTTTAATAATGTTTATAACAGGATCCCAGCTTGATGGTAACACCCAGCCATCCTCTCTATTGAAATTTTTGTGTTTTTTAATCTCAATAGCCTCGCGTACCATTCTAGGCAGGTATCGGTGTTCTTTTGCGAGGATTTGTGGTTTATCAAACCTGATGTTATGGTGGGCGCGGTCCTGACTATGTTCACAGACTGCAGACCTAGTGTCCCGGCGGTGCTTCACATCGGCTATGTGTTCTTTGATCCGAGTTCTTATGGATCTCTTTGTTTGTCCAATGTAAGAGAGACCACAGTCACAGTCAAGTTTATATACTCCTGCATCTTGTAAAGGGATCTGGCACTTGACACTTGACAGGACTTAATAATAACTAAAGATAATTTTATAAATTAGTAACATAAAGTAAGCCGCCTTCAAAATTAACTTTAATTTAGCATCATGTTACCTGAGTTTTCTTGCCGGATCTTTCTCAGTGTAACCGTGTTCCGATCCGGTGGTAGTATACTAGATTATTAGTAGGTTTTTTTAAATATAATTACTATTAATTTTAATGTTTAATTATTACTAACCATAAACAATATAATTTTTTCATATAGAATCATTTTCTTCTTACACTGGCAATAAATTTTGTATCAAAATGTGGGTCAATATTTAATAACTAATTTCTGTATCGGGTAGATAATTATAAAATTTTCTGCAGTAACGATGACTTGTTGGACGTGAGACATCTTAGTCCACCCGTGATCATGAACGCTGTAAAGTGTTCGAAACGACGGGTAATCAAAAATCAAATACAAACGCGATAAAAACCGTAAAGTAGTTTTATTTAAAATATATCTGAGAAACTTTCAAAATATCAAGAATTGGCAATAGAGCTAAAGCGTCAATGGCATGCGGAAACCATACACATAGTCCCCATAGTTCTCTCAGCTACCAAAGAGTTTACAACGTAGTTTAAGCCTTTTGCAGATGCCACAGCATGTAGTTCATATCATTCAGAAAGCAGTTATACTCAACACTTGCCGACTTACTCGTAAATTTCTCACCACATCATCTATTTCAGCCACTCACACAATATGTTAACACGTAATCATGCTTAGCTATGGCCCGTATGATTAGTTTAATATCACCCCTTAAAAGGGAGAAATACATATCAAAATAAAATAATAATAATAATAATCATAATAATAATAATAACCTCTGGGCCAGTCGTTATCTCACCATGAGACTAACGCAAACCTCGGAGGAACATTATATGGCTCTCTAAATTCTTTTGATATAAAAGAAAAAATGTATCACAAGATTTATAGGAAAGCCAATAAACTGCAGGGCAGCTTGTTGCGTGCTGAATGTGAGTGGCGACACTGCGGTCCTGAGTACCCCAGAGAGTCGGTCAGGGCCTCGTATCCAGCTGGCCTTTATTGGCTGGCTGGAGTGGAAACCGAAGAGTGCCCGCAGGATTCTCAACTCCGGCTTGCCTTGAACGGCTGGTCAGAGAGGGGTCGCCAGAGCTATATGCTCGTGGGTGGAAGTGTCATTTTCAAGGGCATAAATACGGGGAAACCACTGCGATGGTGAAACCGGCGCCGCACCGCTCGACACCCCAAGCCACTTGCACCAATGTTGCCCCCCTTTTGCCCGTATGACCTGCGTGTCTGTGGCGACCGTTTGGGAGGGCCCATTCAGTGAGTTGGCGAGTCACCGTCTGCCAAAGTTCAAGACGATAAAGGTATTGAAGGCAGACGACAGTTTTTCAATCAATAGTTGTTAGTTTAGCCAGTCCATCAAACCTCCAACCCCATAAACAGTTATTAGATACCATCATCACACAATAGTTTTACACCTACCGTTGGCAGTCCACGTGTGTTATGTACAAACGTGGAGTGTCATCGGTAGACGTCCCATCCCATTTTTACATTAAATTTCTCCAAAGGCCTCTGCGTGTTGGATCCATATCCCCATGTAAGCCTTTCAAAGGACCGGGTATCTTCCCTTGGAAGATAGCCGTGAAATTGAGAGATCATAATAATAATAATTAATATTCTCAACTCTGGCTTGCCTTAAACGGCTGGTCAGAGAGGGGTCGCCAGAGCTATATGCTCGGGGGTGGAAGTGTCATTTTCAAGGGCATAACTACGGAGAAACCACTGCGATGGTGAAACCGGCGCCGCACCGCTCGACACCCCAAGCCACTTGCACCAATGTTGCCCTCCTGTTGCCCGTATGGCCTGTGTGCCTGTGGCGACCGTTTGGGGGGGGGGGCATTCAGTGAGTTGGCGAGTCACCGTCTGCCAAAGTTCAAGACGATAAAGGTATTGAAGGCAGACGACAGTTTTTCAATCAATAGTTTCATTTAATCCAATCCATCAAACCTTACAACCCCATAATCTGGTTTTAGATATCATAATTGCACAATAGTTTTACACCTACAGTTGGCAGTTCACGAGTGTTGTGTGCAAACGTGGAGTGTCATCGGTAGACGTCCCATCCCATTTTAACATTAAATTTCTCCAAAGGCCTCGGTGTGTTGGATCCATATCCCCATGTAAGCCTTTCAAAGGACCGGGTATCTTCCCTTTTTTAATATTTTATACAATATGGAAGATAGCCGTGAAACTGGGAGACACAATATAATAATAATTTTATTTCAGACCATGTCCATATAAAAAGCTTAACTATGTTTAGTATTAATTAAAACTAAGTTAAAAAAATAAATAAATCAAAAAATTAAACCTAAACCAGATTGTCACATGTCAATTTCAATATCAATAAGAGTTATTAGAATCAAATTAAAATTATATGACATTAAATATTAATATGAATGTCAATTTTGTTATGTGTAATTTTGAATCTCAATGTTTTAAGTTAAATATAAATTAAAATAAATAGAATTGATTATTTTGGATATGTCCAGAATTAATTATAATTGACATGTAGGCCAATCGCATGTCTCATAATGGGACAGTCAAATCGTCCTGCTACGACCTTCAGGATACTGTTGGTGCTGCCCCGGACACGGCTTAACATCGAGGCTGCTCGCTTGCGCATGATAGCATGGAAGCCATCCACCCTGGCGTCAGCAAACATGCCAGACGCGCTGCAGCGCCACGGCAGCTCCAACAGCATCCTGAATGCGTTATTGTACTGCACACGGAGGGCACTGATTGCCTTCCGCGAATAGCAGACCCACAGGCTGCACGTGTAGAAAGATTGGCAGAATGCTTTGAAAAGAGAGATTTTCACCTCAACTGTGCAACGTGCAAATCTGCGTGCCAGCATATTGCTTCTGACAGCCAACGCCCTGCGTTCCCTCTCAATGTCCTCAGCATCTTTGAGATCCTCATATATCCAATGGCCCAAGTACTTAAAGCGAGAAACTCTAGCCAAGGGGACACCGGCCAGCAATAGAGGCGGTACGGTGTTCGTCTTAAAGGCCCTTGACTGAAAGACCAGATACTCACTCTTCTTGAAATTATACCTGAGCCCATGTGTCTCGGCATATTTCTCACATATACCGAGGAGCTTCCTGATCGCACTTATCGAGGGTCCAAGCAGCACCATGTCGTCTGCGTAACTGATATTATTTATAAAAGTACCATCAATAGAACATCCGACGCCGGCGCTACTTAGTTCCTCGACAAGTCCATTCATGTACAAGTTGAAAATGCGCGGAGAACTTAATCCTCCCTGTCTCAAACCGCACTTCAACCTATAAGCATCAGAATGCTGACCTGCCCACCGCACCACATTCGTTTGATTATTGTACCAATAATTAAAAATGTTAATGACCTCATCTGGGAGGCTGGTTTCCGATCTCATCTTCCTCCACAGTACGTCGTATGACACCAGATCGAAGGCCATGGAAAGGTCCAGGAAACACGCGTATACTGGTGTTCTTCGGTCAGTGTAGTACCGGACAGTGTGCTTGAGGCAAAGTATCGCTGATTCTGTGGATAACCTAGGTCGGAAGCCAAACTGGGCATCGTTCAGCGTTATGTGCTCACTCAATATACGATCAAGCAAACCGTCCAACACCTTCACCACTGTTGTCGCTAATGAAATGGGTCTATAATTGGATGAGTTACATTGATCACCCGTTTTGTTCTTAATTATTGGTACAACAATCGTCTTTACACAATCGTCAGGCAAGTATGAATGTCGTACACAGAATGTGTAAAACACAGCCAACACTCTGACCCCTGGGGTCGCCCCTACCTCGCGGCGCTGAACAAGCTCCGCGGGCGCCCCCCCCCCCTCACCGAGACTCTCCAGCCCAGCCTCCTCACCAGAGTTGTCGAGGACCTCTTTCCACGGCGGGCGGAGCACACGTCCCCGGTCATGACTTCGGCGGACAGCGACCGGGAGGCCGACGATGAAAGTGCTCCGCCCATCATGGAGCCGGAAATGGGGGCGGCGGTGGCGCGTATGCGAGTGAAATCCACCGCCCCTGGGCCCGACGGTATTCCGAACCGTGTACTGGCCCTGGTCCTCGAACACCTGGGACCACGCCTCAGGGGACTGTTCGACGCCTGTTTGACGTCTGAGCAGTTCCCTGGGTGCTGGAAAGAGGGGAGGCTGGTTCTCCTGCCGAAGCCGGGACGGTCTCCCGAGTCGGCCTCGGCCTACAGGCCCATCGTGCTGCTCGATGATGCGGGCAAGCTGCTGGAAAGGGTGTTGGCTGCCCGCATCGAGCGGCACCTCG
Organism: Lymantria dispar; assembly: GCA_032191425.1. Classification (NCBI taxonomy): domain Eukaryota; kingdom Metazoa; phylum Arthropoda; class Insecta; order Lepidoptera; family Erebidae; genus Lymantria; species Lymantria dispar. The sequence continues at coordinate 18,092,408 of CM063452.1, read as the reverse complement.
TCCGGGTCGGGCCCGATTTGTCGGACGCCCAGTTTGGTTTTCGGAGAGGGCGTTCGACGATCGCGGCCCTGCTGCGCCTGAAGGCCGTGGTAGCGGAGGCCGTCACCGGCGGAGGAGTCCTGTTGGCGGTGTCCCTGGACATCGCCAACGCCTTCAACAGTCTGCCATTCAGCTGCATCAGAGAGGGGTTGAGATATCACGGGGTGCCCGTGTACCTCAGGCGGCTGGTGGCAGACTACTTGGAGGGGCGCAGCGTCCTCTACGTTGACCGAGTAGGGGACGATGTGCGAACGCCCATGACGTGCGGTGTCCCGCAGGGGTCGGTTCTGGGTCCGACCCTGTGGAACATCGGCTACGACTGGGCATTGAGAGGAAGCCTCCCACCCGGGCTGGGCGTAATTTGCTACGCCGACGATACACTCGTCACAGCCCGGGGTGGGACGCTAGAGGAGACGGCACGCCTGGCAACTCTCGGCACCGAGGAGATTGTCAGGCGGATCGAAGCGCTGGGGTTGAGAGTAGCCCTGGAAAAGACGGAGGCCCTTTTGTTCCATGGCCTCCGTACCGCCGGGCCTCCCGCCGGCGCTTAGATCACCGTGAAGTCGGTCACCATCAGCATCCAGGCCCACATAAAGTACTTGGGCTTGGTGCTCGACGGGCATTTTTGGTTCCGGGAGCATCTCCATCGACTTGTTCCCCGGCTTGTCGGCGCGGCGTCCGCCCTTTCGTGGCTGATGCCGAATGTGGGCGGACCCAGTGCTACGTGCCGACAGCTGTACATGGGGGTGATCCGGTCGATGGCCCTGTATGGCGCACCGATGTGGGCGGCGTCCCTGACCGTCCGTCTTAGGGCCCTCCTTTGGCGACCACAGAGGCTCATGGCGGTCAGGGCCATACGGGGTTACCACACGGTGGCGACTGAGGCAGCGTGCCTCCTGGCCGGAACTCCCGTGGGACCTGGAGGCGGAGATGCTCGCCGACATTTATCGGCGGGTGTCGGAGAAGCGCACCCGCGGCGACATGGTCTCCATCAGAGAGATCACCGCCTGGCGGGTCGACGCCCGCCGAGAAGTCATTGCCCGTTGGGCAGTCCGGCTGGAATGTCCTCGGTACGGTGTCAGGACCGTCCAGGCCCTCCGGCTGGTGCTGATGGAGTGGTTGGAGCGGACGCACAGGGTGCTTTCCTTCCGACTGGTGCAGGTGCTGACGGGGCACGGTTGCTTCGGGAAGTACCTGCACAAGATTGTCAGGAGAGAGAGCACACCGTTCTGCCACCACTGCAGTTGCGACGAGGACACGGCGCAACACACGCTCGAGGAGTGTGCTGCATGGGAGGGGAATCGCCGTGAACTCGTCGCAATTATCGGTGCCGACCTGGCGCTGCCGACCATCGCCAGGGAGATGCTCGTCAGCGTCAGGAACTGGGATGCGGTCGCCGCCTTCTGTGAAGCCGTAATCTCACGGAAGGAGGCGGCGGATTGTGTGCGAGTAGAGATCCTATTCGGCGACACGTTCCGCCGCCGGCGACTCGGGCGGCGCAGGCGCGAGTATCTGCGCCTGATGCCGCTCTAGCCGAGGCCGCGGGTGATCGGTCCGGGGAATTGTCCGTCACCCGCGGAGAGGCTAACCGTGCGACTGCGACCGACATCGAGAGGTGAGGGTACCCGAAAGGGTATTCCGTCGGGCCGACCACTGACGACAAGTCACATCTGCTCCGGTGGTCGGCCCAACAACGAGGTGACGTGGGTACGGGTGGGTTATGGGCCCGCGCGCCGTCCTTTCATCGCCCCGGACGGACTGGATCACGCGTACGCTTACCATAGCCCACCCATAAAAAAAAAAACACTAGGCAAAGGAACACCGGCGTTCTGTAGGTACTCAATACTAATGCCATCATGTCCTGGTGATTTACCTCTGGTTTGGATTACTGACATGACCTCTTCTGCAGTAAAATGCAGTAAATGACCTGAGGGTACCTGTTGGGTTTTGGAAAGGTACACTGACCCCGTGCCTTTCATGGGTAACGGTTCAACCTGAAACAGGGTTTTAAAAAGGTTGGCAGCCTGTTGAGGGTCAGATGCTTCATCCACACTGAGAGGGGCATGTACTTTGGGGTTAATCTTATTAGTACACTTTCAAAAACTCTTAAAATCACGTTTTGTATGATGTGATGCCAGAATATCCATCTTTATCTGTTCAGCATTGTTTTGACACCACTTAAGTTGTGATTTGAAAAAGCGTCGAGACTCTGACATATCCTCATACACCTGACCCCGTGAAGGTTTACCGTACCACAGCCAGACGTGGTAACAATGTCGTGCCATACTGTGCGCACTTTGTACATGTTTATTCCAGCCCACTACTGCACGCCTCCTACCCTTAATAACATTATTTTAACCTGCACTCTCTTCAGCTGCGTCACATAAAATATTTACAATTAATTTAAACAATTCATCAATTACTAATCTATGTTCTACAATATTACATATATTATTACAACATTTTGATACATCACATGGGAAATTAATACATTTTAATTTATCATTACAAAGCTTTTGATAATGTAATATTTGTTCACTATTTCTCTCACCCCAAATCTTTTTGTTGTGAACGTTATTCTGCAAAGTTACATGTGGTTTGAGTGTAGAAATATTACACTTAAGTGAGGGAAGTGATCCGACCAAACCACCTGTTGATCATGCACCCGCACACCTATCACTGACTGCCAGGCTGATTCTGTAACTAAACAATGATCGAGCCAACTTGTTGTGCCATGGACGTCACTGACAAATGTGTAGGTACCTGACATACTACCCAGTAATTCTAAATCAGCACACCTCCAACTCTGGTCTGTACAGAATTTTAATAGTTCCCTTCCAAATAATTTAGTAGGACTAGCATTAAAATCACCCAACATAAATACCGCCGAGATGTTAGTACTGTCAATAATTGCACAAATTTCATTAAGACAATCAGTAAATTCGACTAAATTGTCGGCACTGTTTACTGGCATGTGCACTGAGAACACCAGAAACGCACGATCATTCACGCCTGTACAAAATTGTCACGCCTCCCCACGGTTTTCCTAATGCGGTGACTTTCGTGGTCGCGTCCATCGATGATTTCCCAGTAAAACTAAAATCAGGATCAACCGTGCCCAGGATCTGGATGTCGTGAGCGAAGAGCCACGTCTCCTGCAACGCCATGATATTTGCTTGCTGACACAACTGCTTCACGTCGTCTATCGATCGTTGCAGAGACTTACAGTTAAAACTAAAGAATTTACTATGGTTGTTATCCATTCTGATTTTTACCTGCATATCTCCTACGTTCAAACTCTATGAAACTACGAAAGGAAATCCCTTCAGGCCACATCTTGTCGTCCATAAAAACTGCCATTTTATGCCTAGGTACATAAATTTTATAGACATCATAATCCTTTTTCTGTTTCATAATAACTTTCTCCAGACTAACACACACTTGTGTTTTTTCTTTTATGTATTGAGCAATATCGGCAGGAGACGCTGCCTTATCAACATTGTTGATAAACAGCGGAAGCCTAATATCTGCCGCTCTAGATTTACATTCTGCCGACGGCACTGCTACGCCTTCTCTTCCAATAAATCTATTTATGTACCTCTTCCTTTGCGCTTCCTTCCACTCATTACTCATTTGTGGTTGCTTCCATTTACCCTCCGAACGTACAATGTCCGCAAAATACTGTGTATTATGTGAACCGCTGTTGATAATAGGGTTCTCTTGTAATGGGGCATCGGTCGACGGAGTTATTGCAGGTAAAATAATAGAACCGGTACATGAGCTGTTCGAAACCACGGTTGGCCTCACACCGCTGCACTCGCTGCTCGCGTTGCACTCGCCCCGTCCCTCTCCACCCGCTCCTGCCGCCGCCGAAACCTTCGGCTGAGGCCCACGGACGACGTTGGAGCGATGACGTAGCCGTAGGCGCATTAACCGGTAAGAAGGTAGATATGACCGTATCTCGGTTATAATAATCATTGCTATTTTTCGTATGTCCGGCATTTATTTCTGACGGTGATATAACTTCTACCGGCATGTGTGGCATACCCATCGGGCCACTATCAAATCTAAAACTAGTGAGACACGCACGCCTACGAAAATTAATGTTACTAGTCGTTTGGTCTTCACACATAGTACTTATATCTAGCCTACCGGGGACGGTTATATCTGCGCGAGCGTTGCTGCCACCCTGCGTCATAATGTTTGTAATCTCGTCCTTTGTTTGTGCCAGCTGATCGACTGTTACATATGTGGATTTAATTGCTCTTAATTCATTTTGAAGAATAATGATATCCTTTAAAAGTTTAGTGCAGTCTATATGATCAAAAGTTATTGGAGGTAGTTGATTCAAATCACGAGCAACAAAAATTGGTATTTTCTCCGGGTCTGTGGCTTTAAAAACTTCTATTATATCAAACAAATTTTTATTACTCTTTCCATCCTTATTTTTACGTCTTATTTGCCGCAGTTCAGTAGTAATAGTTTGAAATAACAAAGACTTAGCTTTCTCGATGTCATCCGTTGTGAATGCCGATGCACAAATCCTCACCAAACTTTCGCTATCCATCACATCATGTTTATTCTGAACAAACGTCAACAGTTCGTTAACCACGAGATTACAACTTATACATTTTAACACTTTATTATTATCAGTCGACGTCATTTTGCACATTAAGTCGATACGCTTAGTCAACCGTACGCGCCAATTGCTTAGCGAGTGATAATGAAAAAATATTAAGGAGGATTCTTCAAAATAAGAAGACGGTTCTTGGCTCGAATCCTTTAATTTTTTTGTAACCTCCATCAACACTACCTACATATTATAAATAAAATTTTCGCGTGTCTGTCTGTCTGTTTGCGATACACTCAAAAATTACTGCACAGATTTTCATGGGGCTTTTACCAATATATAGAGTGATTCTTGACGAAATATTTTTTTGTCGGGCAAAATAAGCCGCCTGAGCGCTTCCATCGAAAATTATGGCTAAATCCCTTGAGATGTAATAAAAAATGTATAGTGGGATAATCTTCTTTTAAAAGCTACAAAAAAACCAGTGATTTTTAAGGATAACTGGATATACCCATTATATATCTATACCAATAAATAAAATTGGAGTGTCTGTTTGTAATGTCAAAATAATAGGCTTTTATCATGCTCACACGGTTATTTGCACAACACCTATGCCTAAAATAGCAATTAAAAAATGTTTGTCTGTCTGTCTGTCTGTTTGTTCCGGGTAATCTTCAAAACCGATTTCAAAAATTCTTTCAACAATGGAAAGATATAATATCAGGGCGTAAACTAGGCTATATTTTATCCCGGTATATTCCCACGGGAACGGGAACTACGCGGGTAAAACGACTATAACCTATAACCGAAGCGAAGCGAGGGCGGGTTGCTAATTTAACATAAATTGGTCACATACAATATGGCTATCGCAAAGTTAATTAGACATATACAGTCTTATTATTAAACATTTTAAGTAAGTTGGAGACGTTAAATATTGCATGCACATTATTATTCTCCTTTACTCCATATAATTTAAATTAATATCTTAAGAATTATCGCAAAAATTACGAGCGTGAGGGATATACGGAATACCCCCTACCCGGAGTACCCTCCCCTCGGGGAGGACGTCGGTCTTGCCTCACGCGGTCGGCCTCTAGGCGGGTGACGGACTAATCCCCGGTCACGTCACCCGCGGCCTTGACTAGGGCGGCATTGCACGCAGATAATCCCGCCTGCGCCGCCCCAGTCGCCGGCAGCGGGTCACAACATCGAGGCTGTGCTCCTCGCGCTCGCGACCCGCCGCCTCCTTCTGCGAGATAACTGTCTCGCAGAAGGCTGTGACCGCGTCCCAATTCCTGATGCTGCCGAGCATCTCCCTAGCGATGGTCGACAGCGTCAGGTCGGCACCGATGATTGCGACGAGTTCACGACGCGGCTCTGCTCAAGCGGCACAGACCTCGAGCGTATGCTGCGCCGTGTCCTCGTCGCAATCGCAGTGGTGGCAGGACGGAGTTCTCTCCCTCTTAGCGACCCTGTACAGGTTCTTGCCGAAGCATCCATGCCCCGTCAAGACCTGTACGAGTCGGAAGGAGAGAACCCCGTGCCGCCTTTCCAACCACTGCATCAGCACCGGCCGGAAGGCCTCCACGGTCCAAACACCGTATCGAGGCCTCTCCAGCCGGTCTGCCCGACGGGCGATGACGTCTCCGCGGGCCCCAAAAGGCGATGACGTCTCGGCGGGCTCCCACTATTGGGCTCTGGCCTCTTCCACAACGAGAGGGAATTTGACTTACTATATCATACTGGTGAGACATGTTGGTATAGGGTTTCATTTCGAGTTTTCCTTCGCTTGCACAGATGTTATGCGCATATTATATCCCATAGTCGTCTTTTACGACATCCACGGGCAAGATAGGAGTGGTGAATTGTATTCTTACTCTGTCACCCGGCAATACTATATAGGTTAGGCAAAAAGATTTGTCGTCTTTACTTATATAATTACTTGTTCAGACTGCCTAATTCATCATAACACAGTCTAAACTGCTCTAACACTGAGGTATATGTATGATTTTTTTAAAGTTGATGCCTTTTATGTTGCAGGAACTCGCTAAGAAAGGATTTCATTCAAGAAATTTCCTCCCTAGGTGTGTAAAATAGCGGTTACAAATTTGTATGAAACTCCGTATGAAGTTAGATCAAGGCAATTTAGTATAGGTACGTTTTTGTTTAGTTTCAAATACAGAAGTACATATTTCGATTCAATCGGCCATTAAATGAAAAAAAAAAAACGTGGGTTTGTAATTTGTATGTAAGTGACGATATTTTTTGCTATAATTTAGTTTTAATTTAGAGTTCAATCGTGTTATTACACATATTCAAAATAAATATTTAACTAATTCTAGTATTGTATTTATTGAAAATTGCGTGTTTGTAATATATGGCGGCCCGTGTGGTGACTAATTTAAAACAAAGTGTGATATGTACGTGTATTTCTTGCGTCTCAACTTTCCCTGAGAATCGTTATAAACTAACTCGGAAATCACTAAGAGAACGGCACTAATTCTCTCCCGGGGAACTTTTAACATCAATTGTGTTGCCAACCAGTCTGCCAATTAAGGTGTTTATAACATTATCCCTTAGGTGGTAGGAGTAAAACCTAAATGGACATGAATGCATGTATAGAATACAAAGTAACTCTGATTTGGTAAATCAAAAGTTAATTGTTAAGGTATTGTTGTTGAATTGTAATTCAGCTTCTTTAGAGTATTCGTCTAATAACACCAAAACATTTAGATTTTATATATAACCAAGGAATTTTGTACGTAATTTTGTAAAAAAAATGAAAAGTTTCTTAATTAGAAAAAAGACTACCTTCCATACGACGACTTTATCGGGCCGACCACTAACGTCAAGTAACCCTGCTCCGGTGGTCGGCCCAACGACAAAGGCGACGTGCATCGTGGGTGGGTTGCGGGTGTGCGTGCTTACGCCCCTCTTTCGCCTCGGACGGAGTGGCGCGAGGAGCGCGCCGACCGCAACCCATCACAAAAAAAAAAATTACGACGAATTTTTTCTGTAATGGATATGATGCATTTTTTTTTTGTTGGGGGTTGAATTTCCAAGTCTTAACGGATACTCATAGTGAGCTGTGCCAACCAAATTTCAAGCCACTTATAGTTTCAGAGATCTGGTAATTAGGGGGCGTCCATAAATTACGTGAGGTGTTTTTTTAAATTTTCTGTAACTCCCTCCCCGCTGGTGAGATGTCGTGAGATTTTATTCAACCCCCTCCCCCATTCCCCAATCTCACGTGAGATTTATCAAAATGTGGGTTTCTTACGTAAACGCGTTGGATTGTTATTGTAAAAAGAAAGAAATTTGCTTCGTGCTTTTATTTACGACTAGTTCTAGTAATCAATATTGCTGAGAGTTTAATTATAAGTGTAATAAAAACTTAACAATTTTTTTTGTTTCAATCAGAAAAAAAATTGCGTGATATTTGCAGAAACCCCCCCTCTCTCCAACGTAAGATTAGATGAGATTTGACTCGACCCCTTCCCCCCCCCTTAAACATCTCACGTATTTTATGAACGCCCCCTTAGTAGAATACACGATGACGTCTTGTATTCGTATATGCATAGATAGATTTAATATATTATACATATATGCATAGATAGATTTAATATATTATACATATGTGCATAGATAGATTTAATATTTTTCTGCATTACAGTATTCTATTTCTGTTTATTTGATCAAGGTTTTTTATATATAGGAGTATAAATTAAAACTAGTGGTATTGATATTGTTTGTAAGCATAATTATATAATTCAAAATGTCTTAACAGATCAGAAAGGATAGGTTCTTCCAGTGTCGAGACGATACATTCCCGTGCTGAAAAATATAAAATTACCATTAATTTATTTTGCATTTACTGTGATTATGTATAGTGAATACCCATTTTTAACCCTGGCCCTCGAACACCTGGAATCACGCCTCAGGAGACTCTACAACTCTTGTCTAGCATCTGGGTAGCGCCCTGAATGTTAAAAGGGAGGGAGGAGAATCGCTTTTGCCGCAACCAATATGACTTCCAATTCGACGAAGGCAGCTATTGGAGAGAATGCTAGCCATTCACATCAATCAGCGCCTAGATGGGGTAGACCCTGATTTGCATTTTTTATATTTGTAGCTGAGAATTTGCCGTGATTCTATAGAAATCGCCGTCCGAATTTTCTATATACCGAATTTTCTACATCACGTATTTGATGTAGTTCAGTTATTAGAAAAGAAAGGTTTTTTAGTTTTTATACTAGCTATTTTATTATTTAAAACAAAATGTGGCAATTTGTTTAGCGGCTTTTCATGACAATTATTCTAAAGTAAACCTATGAAGTAATTGTAACAAAAATCAAATCTATAGATATCAATATTGTAATATTTATTTTAGTATACCTTCTATTATCCGTGTGGTGACGGAGTAAGAATACAATTCACCACTCCCTATCTTGCCCGTGGATGTCGCACAAGACGATTAAGGGATATAATATGCACATAAGATCTGTGCAAGAGAAGGAAAACTCGAAATGAAACCCTATACCAACATGTCTAACCAGCATGGTATAGTAGGTCAAATGCCCTCCCATTGTGGAGGAGGCCCGAGCCCAACAGTGGGACGTATGTGGGCTGCGATGATGATACCTTCTAACATATGTATTGTATACATATGTAGTTGAAAAATAACAAATTTGTGAATATTTTAAAAACGTATATCTATTTTAATTTTCTTTTGTGTTTATTATAGTATCATCATCATCATCATACAGCCTAACGCCGTCCACTGCTGGACATATTCTTCACTTATGTTTTGCCATAAAGCAGGGTCCTGTGTCACTTACGAGTACATCCAAAGATGGCCAGTAAGTTTCACCAGGTCAATGGTCCACTTAGTAGGAGGCGTTTTATATTGCGTCGTCCATAATACAGCTGAAAGGATTGCGGCACTGTCCATGTTTCTACTGAATATAGGTTCTCATAGTACACGCACGCTAGACCCAGAGGCCAAAGCATGATGATAGTTTGTGGCATATAGTATATAGCCTTTTCAGGAGCGAGTTTGCTTGATTGGCTCGAAATTATCAAGCTTAAGTTTGAGTCGTCTTCTACTGACCCTCGAAATCAACCCATAGAGGTTCGTTCTATAAAAAGGCTTCAACGCCCTTCGTGAAAAACAAAACCACCACACTCCTGGTCTACGACTCTGGAATGTCACCTCAAAAAACAACGGAATTAAATAGTTTTTAAAGGGCTTTTAAGATCGACTTGCCGCCGGCCTTCAGGAACTCTGACGTAATTCTATCATCATCCGGTACTTTACAGTTTCTTAATTGCTTGAAAGCTAATCTGATATCGTGAGCCATCATCGGACAGAGCCATTATCGGTCTTAAGCTTAGTCATCTTAGTCTTAGTCAAGCTTAGTCACAGAATCTATTCTGTCCAATAATCTTGTGCAAACACTTACAAGCCACAGTTTTGCTCTATCGCTTCTTTAATACAGAGCGTATTAAAGTAGCGAATATCATGATATACAACCCGGGCGATCTGCTTATTCAGCTACCTATGTTCAGACCAATCGGCTGAAGACTGCACTATCATCTCCTTTCTCCGCTCTATGAGCTTGAGAGTGTGGCCAGAATGTCTTTTAGGTCTATTAGCGTGGTGAGACTTGAAAAAACTTTAACCCAACCTGTGAACAGTTTTTACGAACCTGTTGTTCATATTGTTGGGAGATTCACACTCGTCTAGACATTGGAAGCGATTGTGTAGCTCGAGTTGAAAGCTTTCGAAAATCTGTTATTGGACAATTATAAGTCAGAGGGTAGACTTCATAAAGCGGACCGCTCGACTTTTGTGTGGATAATCAATGTGCCTCTAACTATGCGGTGATCGCTCAGAATTTTAATCCTGCTGATCACTGAGAAACTCTCTTTGTACTTCTGATAATCACTGAGAGCCTCTCTTTGTACTTCTGATAATCCTACAATGTCTCATCTGATTTTAAGCAATTACTCTTCCAGCCCGATGACCCTATTATCAGTTCTGAGTGTCCGATTGTTGTGTGTTACCAAGAATCGCCTTGTTTGGTAGCCGGATCTCTGCAGAAGATTCATTACACTCCCTACTCCACCGCTACTGCCACCAAAATGAGCCTCTAGGATAACGCAGCTGGCGTAACTAAGGGCCATTTGGTTTTTGTCCGTCATATTTTACCGCAAACGCTACACTTGGCGGGTGGGTTGACGATTGCAGTGCAATGTCATTCATTTCCCAGGATAGAGCTGCTGCCCGCTCCCCTGGAAGAACCTTAGCCGATTCTTATGACTCCCACGAGTGACAATTGTATTCTTATTTCGTCGCTGTCGTTTAAATTATCTTTTCCTTTTGTTTAATTTATAAGAAACATTTACAGTTAAACAATTACACTTACCCAAATTTCGTCAAAATGTCATTTCCCATATGGAAGCTATTTCCTCTACAAGTATTCCAAGTAATTTGTAAACTACTACTACATTCTCGGCCAACCAAGTGGTTATATTTAACGGTAGCAGCGAAAAATTCCCATGCTCGATTATGGTTGCATAAATTAGTAAGACAACCAGGCTGGGAGATACCACCATTAGGGTAGAAGTCAGCATTAGCTACATTAATGCCAATACCAAGACCACCAACAGTGTACCCGCCATCAGTGTGTATAGCCTCAACATATTGAGCGTCACTAGGACGGATGCGATTTACGTTATAATTCCATAGAGGTCCAGCGGGATCCAAACCTATAAAATAAATTTAGAGATTTATAAATTTCTGTTGATTACTGATAATGTTGCTAAAAACTAAAATCTAGTGAAATAATACAAAAAATCGGCCTCTAAACATTTGATATAAATAGATGGATTATAAATACAATATTATCCTTAGGAGTCATAAAAAAACGGCAAAGTGCGAGTCAGAGTCGCACGCGAAGGGTTCCGTACTATTAATAAAAAGGTCAAAAACGCGTTTGTTGTATGGGAGAATAAATATTTATTTTATTTTGTTTTTAGTAATTGTTGTTATAGCGGCAACAGAAATACATAATTTGTAAAAATTTCATCTGTCTAGCTATCGCGGTTCTTGAGGTACAGCCTGGTGACAGACAGACGGACGGACAGATACCGAAGTCTTATTAATAGGATCCCGTTTTTACCCTTTGGGTACGGAAGCCAAAATATAGATTTCGAGGTCGCCAGAATATTAAATGGCAATAATACTAATAAATACCCGGACATATTGTAGTTTGGAAGGTGTGTGCCTAGACCTGGAATACCAAAAAAAAAGAAAGGGTATCTTAAGACATTACTGAGCGAAATAATCAATTATTTAATAAATTTTCTATTAGGGAGCAGAATATCTAATTAGGGCTGGAAAGAAGAGCAAAATGAATTACCAAGAAGAATCCAACAATAAAATTTTAATATAAAAAAATATATAGGTATTAAAATTAGTATCAAAAGTAGCGAATAAAGTGCCATTTACGTACCTGTAACACGAGCTGCTCTTCCACCTAGTTCTCTACCAGCATTTCCTACAAGATGAGCGCCTAAGCTGAACCCAACAATGTGCATATCGGTGAGACGAGCCCCAGTCACTTGGCTTACAAAAGCTATGAATTGCCCCAGGCCCCGACCGACAGCAGGAACTCCGGCAGCAGCCGTTACATAGTCAGATAAGGCTAATCTTCTCCAGTCCAAAACAATGACGTTCACATCACTTTTGCCGAGGTAAGCTACGAAATAAATTCAGATAAGTTTTATTGTAGAAAAAAGAAATACCTAATATTTTTCTAAAACAGGTGTGAAGGATCTGATGATGATGATGATGATGACTTTAAAAGCAAATTTGATGGTGAGTTATTTAGCAGTGCGAATAAGCTTAAGTAACTAAAATAAGTAATGATCTCCGAAAACAGTGACGTACTGACGCTAAGTACTATGTTTAAATCCTAAGCAAGGTAACTAGTAATTTATTATTTGCGATTATTTACTGTTGTGAATCTGAGCGTGATTCCTATTGGTTAATTATATTTCCCAAGTGTTGACTAGTTAGGAATACAATGTGTCATCATCACTTACTTTCTCTTGAGTGTCATATAAATTAGCTGATAGATCACTAGAATAGGCACATTCGGTGGTAAGCTTGTACTATAACTGCAATCGTTAACTCGCCAGGCAAGCGTAGCAATTATGGTACTATACCCAATTGGGTAAATTTAAGGCTAATAACATAGATAGGCCGACCAACAAATGGATGGAATTATATGTTTTTGACATCTTTCTTGCGTTCCCTCATATACAATGAATGATGAAAAAATCTTGAAAGTATACATTTAAAAAGATTGCATTGTTATAAATGAACATACTCCAATGTGTATTCCTTACCGTCTCGAATAGTTGGATTGATATCAGTATTTTGGTTGCTCAACCAGCCGTGGGCGATAACTACTGTTGGTACATTGGCATTGAAATTTGAATTAAGGATTGAGTTGGCATTATTAATTACAAGTGTCTGTCCACTGGTGGGATTGCGCCTGTAATCAAAATAGAAAATAAATTAATAAAATTTTAAGGATTTAATCTTTTCATTTTCTATAATTATGGATACCGTCATAATTGGCATATTATTATAAACAGATAGGTTGGTCTCACAATAACACTGTTATCCATTTTTTGGTGATTCCTAAGACGATTACAACTCTTACGAGAAAGTAACGTAAGTGAAACATTTTAGTATTAATCCGTCACTACATGGGGAGTTGCGCCTTAGATATTATTTCTGTGTCAATTCACTTTTATATAACAATACACATTTTATTGAGTATCTATATGCTTTTAGAATATGCTATATGCTTTTTGAAGAATGAAAACTAGATGTAAAAAAGTAAACGGAGAAAGAAAACTTGAAGTGGATGCCTATTAATGTACAGCTTGCGAGCGTAGTACAGCAGTATAATTCTTGAGCTGGCCCGTGCCTGATCGTGAGGTGTACCTGAGCGAAGACGTTGGATATTGCTATCATCCTTAAACTCGGGCTTTTATTTATTTAAATAATTAAAAGGATTTTAATATTTAAGTATATAATCCTGATTGTAATTTTATGTTTCGAGACCTATAAAATATGTTTCAACGTGAAGAAAGAGTAGCCTAATAAGAAGAATATTTGAAAGGAGTGAGACTGTAATATATTATAACAGCTCCTTATAGGTTAAACTGTCTAGAACTAGATAAGTTGAACCTTACAAAGGCCATTACTATGACAAAGAAAATAAAAGAATTTTAAAATGTAATAAATTAACCTACTTTATTAATAACTTCACGTGAAATACCTAATTCTAGTATTTTAAATATTGAAGTATTAAGTTTTAATTTACCTTGTAAATAATAAATATACGTTGTTTGCAGGATTCCTGGTTACTTCTTCAATAAGCTCCATATCAGGTTCAGCTTCGAGATCAACGGTATGCATAACACCCTCTCCATCAGGGAATTCGATGAAACGTGGATACGTGCGCGTCTCTGAAAATCCTTGTTCCACAGGTACCGCAAGCACGGTATATGCTGAAAAAAAAATTAAAATTAATATACAACAATTTTTAGAAGAAACTACCATCCTGCCTTTCTACGCTAATATGTTTGTTTAATAAAAATGATAACAGCAAATAAATAATTCGTAGTTTTTTTCTGTATTTGGAAAATAGACCGTATGATACTTACCTAGGCAATGGACAAATAGCCACAATAAGTTATGGCCTCATTTTTAGCAGATCTTTTACAATATGATTTAAAGAATTACTGGATTTTCGATTCAAATAACATTAATCTATATGGTATTTTACTAGAAGGCTGCAATTGCAATTAGTTATAACTAATGAGGCACAAAATTGTAACATTTACGTGGCCAGACCATAGCTTATCACAAATGATAAACATGATGTACTGTGATAAAGGTGAAACTTGACATGAAATTAATATGTTTTTGCTCCTGAAGAAAATAATTTCTTCATCAGTGATTTCATCTCAGCCGTTCGAAAAATACCAGTAGCTTTAAGCTGAGATTTTAGAGTAGAGATGGCAGATAGACACAGCACAAATCCTGTGTATTCAACTCTGATATACCAAATTTGGATAGCCAATATACTAGCGTAAGTACTTTCGCGATTGTGGATGACGAATTATATGTTAGATGAATTGTATGAATGCATACCTGCGGCAACAAGCAAACACAATAAAATCTTCTGCATTTTGTTAATTACACCAATATACTGTGCATGTGGGATGCGCAATTTTGCTTTATATTTATACCGAAATTATCTCCAGATTATCAATTTGTTAATTGTCAAGATAATTAATTGTCAAACAAAAGATAGTCACTGCCTGCAGTGCCGATTTCTTTTTTTATTTTGTTAGGCAATAGCCTACGTATCAGTCATGAAATATCATCTAAGAAAGCATAATTTCTTTTAAAAGTAGGTATTGTTTAATTATCGTTTCTGGACTTTTCAGACACACAAAATTAATCGACAATGCCGAATAAGGACACGAAAATGTAAGTATGGCACAAATAAAATTGAACTAATTGAGAATCGAACCTATGGTTCAGGTTTAGAAGTTGATGACAATACTACCAGAACTTGCCATTCTACGGGCAGTTTAGGAAAGAGAAGAGAGAAAAGGAGAATATCTTCTTAGAAGGTAAAAACCACATACGAAGGGTTTAATAGTCACTAATTATTTAGATTTCTATAGGGAAAAATCCCTCTTCAGAAAAATAACGATAAACTAGAAAAACTTTTTCTAGTCTTTATTTTTTTACAAATATTGACTATCAGATCTAAAAAATAATTTTCTATGAAAATATAATTTTTTACTAATTTTTCGTCATGAGAATCTATGTTAAAGAATATATATCAAACATTAACATTGATACTGTATTTTGAGAAATAATTGATAGCCAAAAAATATTATATGATATATTGACTAAATTTAAGTTAAGAACAAACAGACAAATTTTACATTACAATAATCAAAACTGATTAAAAATAAAGAACATATGTTATCTCTTTAAGTGCACACAATGAAAAATTTGTAAATTATTACTAGATATTTGTTTAATACTAATCAAAGACTGGTGATCATCATTAAAATGTCGACTTTCATTACAGGCTTTTTGTAATTCAATTTTATGTTACCGACAGCTCGAACTGAATAAAAATATGCTTAGCAAGTTAAGGAAATCAATCCTGTCTGGCGACGAGATAGAATACAACTGTCATCACCCCTTGCTTGCCCGTGGGAGTCGTAAAACCGGCTAAGGATCTCACCAAAAGAGTGGTCAGCAGCTATCACCTGGAAACTTATTACACCTACTGCGGTTGCCAACCCGCCTGCCAAGTGTGGCGATTACGGCATTATTGGCATTTACGGCAACTACGTGGGGCGGGTGTCTCCCTTCCCTCCACTGTGGTTGAGGGTACTGATGGCTGCCGTAGTAGTTAACTCGAGATCGAAGGATTTTTATATATTTTTTCACTAACTTAGGTATTGACCTAAGTTAGTGAAAAAGGGTGCGAAATTTTGTATGACAGTAATTTTTCAGTATAGAGTATAGAGCTGTAACGTTAAAAATTAAATAATACCTTTTCCACAGTTTTTCAAATTCAATACATTTTTGTCATCTCTCCCCATCGCTATTGGGCCGACCATTAGTACCGATTCCTTGACATCTGGCTCGGTGGATTATTCTTTCAGATATCGTCCGATTTGACGCTCCAGTAACAAGACAATTTTCCAGGATACATGATTTGATTTGATTTCCTTAAAAAATATGGTTGTAAAAAGGAAATGGCCCTCAGTCACACCAGTGCTGCCTTTCTACAGGCTCAACTTGGTAGCGGGCTCGTAGATAGCGAGGCAAGGGGTGCTAAGAATCCCTTGTTGCGACCCGGCTACTAAAAATCGATCATTGACCCTGGTAACACACAATATTCGGACACTTAGGACCGACGGGAGCGTCATGGAATTGGAAGAGGAATCGAATTGGAATTCGTTGGGACATTGTAAGATTATCAGAAGTGCGAAAAGAGGGTGAGGGCATGATTATCCTCCAGTCTGGAAATCTGCTCCCCTACAGGAAGGGAGATCATCCGTCCCTTGGAACGCGTGATCTCGACAAGGGTGTGTCAACAAGGGAAGCGTACCTTATACTCATAATTTAAGCTCATATACGACTCACTGTTCTACGTACTCGAGCCTCCCCTTCAATAGGAGGCAAATTGACCTACTATATCACGCTGGTCAGACGTCTTTCCATAGGGTTTTATTTCGACTTGTCCTTTTATTACATTGATGTTATCCGCATATCATATCCCTTAATTATCTTTTACGACACCCACAGACAAGAAAGGGGGTAAGTTAATTGTATTCTTACTCGGTCACCCAGACCGGACCACACCCAGAAAGTTCCGATAAGCAAACTTAGGGAATGCCGATAAGGAACTCATGATACTAGTTATTGTCTTTTATAAGGCAGCATTATCTGGGGGCACTGTAGTGCCCCCACCAAGTCGAGCAAAAATCGAGCAAAAACATAAAACTGTCGTAACATACTTTTCTCGAACCAATTCAGACCATTTTCAACCCTCTATAACTTCGTTGTGAATAAAATTATAAAGATAATTGTTTTGAAACCCAGCAGGCATCATATACACACGGTATATTTCAAATTTTCAAATTTCATTCAATTTAACCTATTAGTTTAAGTATTATAACTACACTCGCGTGTAAGTAAATCGACTCAAGCGTCAAGTGCGCATAAAAAGTGATTTATCTTAATAATGACTCATTTTACCTCTTTATAATGTTTTACATATTTAAAGCCTAGGAATTGGGCTTTAAAATGGTAGCATTATTTCAGTAATTTAAATAAACACTTGTCTTTAGAATGCAACTGAACGTAACCCTCGAAAAATGCTCTGCGTTCTATACACATCTTGCGCGACTCAACCCCCTATAAAAACCCCTGTAATCGTTTTTGGTTGAGAGCCCTCAGCGCTCACCCACCAGTCCGGGTAAAGTTGTCACAGCCATCTGAGGCTAACAACTAAGTGACACAAAAAAAAAAAAAAATTCTTATCAGTCGCTCATCAGGCGTTGACTTGAACACATCTCTCTAAATTGAAGCCGTTGTTTAAAGAAAATTATGGACACTACACCTGAAGAAGCCGCTCAAGCTATTGCCCTGTTGCAAGAAGGGTTGAACCAGCGAGAAGTCGCTCGTCGGTTGAATATGAGTCAGTGTGGTGTCTCGAGAGTGTACAGAAGGTTTCAAGAGACTGGTGCCTCCACTCGGAGGCCTAATACCAGCCGACGCCGGTGCACCTCGGAGCGTGACGACCGGTTTTTGGTCTTGACCTCTCTCCAAAATCGACACCTTACCGGTGTAGATGTACAGCAGGAGCTACGTCCAAGTTTGCGGGGTGACTGTCAGTCAATGGACGAAGTTAGAAGAAGGTTAAAGGAAGCCAACCTTACTCCCAACGACCCGCTACAGGCCCGAAGTTGACCACAGCTCACCGTCAAGCACGCCTTCACTTTGCTCGAGAACACTTGGATTGGAGCATAGAGCAATGGCAGTCAGTCCTGTTCACTGATGAGACGAGGATGTGTCTCCATGGCAGCGATAGAAGAGGCCGGGTGTACCGGCGTCCCGGTGAACGGTTTTCACAGTGCTGCTTTGTTGAAACCGTGGCATATGGTGGCGGTTCTTGCATGATGTGGGCTGGAATTTCCTTAGAAGGAAAAATGGATCTTGTTTTCGTTCCTGGGAGAGGCCGGGGAGGAGGTCTGACCAGTGATCGTTACATTGAAGAAGTTTTACGGGATCAAGTTGTCCCTTATCAAGGCGTTATTGGGGATAATTTCATCTTGAAGCATGACAATGCCCGATGTCACATTGCTCGGGCGACACGTGAGTTCCTGAACGAAGTTGGAATTGACACTATGGATTGGCCAGCGCTCAGCCCCGATTTGAATCCCATTGAGCACATATGGGACGAGCTCAAAAGGAAAGTTAGAGCGAGGAATACAGCTCCTACAAACATAAATGAGCTCAAGACTGCGTTGGTAGAAGAGTGGGGTCGAATTCCACAATCATCAATAAAAAAGTTGATTAGGTCTATGAAGAATCGCATGAGGGCAGTGATCAGGGCTAGAGGAGGGAATACCAAGTATTGACATGAATAAATTCTTTTTCTTACACACATTTTGTTTCATTTATACACAATAACCATATTATTTATACCAAAATAATAAGTATGAACTGTGAAATTGTATGAATTTTCAATATTTTTTACAATATCATTGACATACACCTTTTTTACTAAACTACTGAATCGATTTTCATACAACTTACACCATTTTAAAGCCCAATTCCTAGGCTTTAAATATGTAAAACATTATAAAGAGGTTAAATAAGTCACTGTTAAGATAAATCACTTTTTATGCGCACTTGACGCTTGAGTCGATTAACTTGCACGCGAGTGTAGTTAAAGTTTCGTAATTTTGTCACTCCCTGACTGACTGACCGATCATAAATATTATTGAGACACTTCTAGCAGGCATAAAAGCTTAAAATTTTGAATACAATCAGTATTTAGTATATTCATGAAGGAAAAATTATAAAGAATTGCAACTTCGGTCCAGTTTCCTAGATACACCAACTGCATAAATAATTTTGTAATCCCATATAAATATATAAGATTACAAAGTTACATTTGTAGTAAATTAATCAATGTACCTATATATGTAAGTACATATAACACAACGAGATACAATTGTCGCCACCCTTTGCTTGTCTGTGGTAGTCATTAGAACCTGCTAAAGGTTCACCAGGAGAGTGGGCGACAGCTCTTTTCAGGGAAATGTATGATATCTGACTGTGATTGCCAACCCACTTGTCAAACGTGATGATTACGAGGAAAAGAATATCAAACTGGAAGAGATATTGAGTAAAATCCAATGGGATATCCTAGGATTATCAGATACTTGGTCTTATACGTTAGGGCGATCAATCGTCTCAAGGCGGTATAGGGTTTATCGATTGCAAGACTCTCGTATACGACGTGGAAAGGAGCGAAAATGTGTCAACAAGAGTTGCATACTAGTATTCGTTGAACGTCATACAGGTACAGTTACATACCCAGCTGGTTATAGTCCGACAACGAGGTGGAGAACTTTTCGTAAGCCATATACTCGTCTATAACCCACTTTACGGTGTAGACTTTAATGCAAAACTGGGCAAAGGGAGTGATGATCAGTTAAGAATTGGTTTTGGTTTCCAAGTCATTAAGGACTTGGGCTAGAATGCTCCTCTGACATAATCAGAGACCTTAATTAGCCATGTTAATTGTTAGCAATTAAAATTTATTAACATGAAAAAAAATTTTGTAATTAAACTAAATAGGTATAAGTAAAACATGTAATAGTAAGGTATAATGTGAAAGGAATAAGAGTAAAAAGTATGGTAGATATAAGGGTAATAAGAGAATAGACAATGTAATTAGACAATGTAATAGACAATAAATTATTATTAACAACTAGCAACCCGCCCTCGCTTCGCTTCGGTTATAGGTTATAGTTGTTTTACCCGCGTAGTTCCCGGTCCCGTGGGAATACCGGGATAAAATATAGCCTAGTTTACGCCCTGATATTATAGCTTTCCATTGGTGAAAGAATTTTTGAAATCGGTCCAGCCGTTTTGAAGATTACCCGGAACAAACAGACAGACAGACAGACAAAAATTTTTTAATTGCTATTTTAGGCATAGGTGCCGTGCAAATAACCGTGTGAGCATGAAAAAAGCCTATTATTTTGACATTACAAACAGACACTCCAATTTTATTTATTGGTATAGATTGGGTGAAACTTATGAAGATGAATGTAAAGGTGATAACAGAATTAGTAAAAACTTAGGATAGGAAGAAATAGTAAATTAATCTATAGTATAGATTAGAATATGGACAACGGAGTGAGACGGCCTCTGTGGATTTTTGTATCATGAGCCATAGAGACTGGTTTATTAATTTGAAAATATAATTCGTTGTCAGATAGAATTTGCACGTCAAGAATAAATAAAATTGTAAAACTATTTCAATAAGAAATATTATTTGTTTTTAAATTGCTTTAGCGACTTATACATCTTAAAAGGGGTTAACGCCAACTACACCAATAGTCTACCCATACGAAAAGTAGTAAACGGATACATGAAGACAGTCGGCAACCTACGCATATGGAAGTCCTACCGGTGATGATGGCGAGCGATCTCAACAATCAGTCTCAGTCCTCGACATCAGAAGTGGGATAACAACAACGCCCACGACATTAAAAAGCAGGTCAGAATGGTAGTTTCATTAATTGGAATAATAAGACCGATCGCAGATTCTTCTAGATTTTCAATAACGCTTTATAAACCATGTGATTGACGACGATAAGGTCTCTTGGTCAAGGTTGCCTGAACTCAATCTAGACCTACCAAATAGTGATGCATGGGCTGGGGTGAAACAGTAGATTTATGTATTGAAGAAAAATCGTTAACTGGATGTAAACTGATTTTAGCGATAAGATAAATAAGGCTTTAAAAGGTACAGCTGCGATATGGCTTACGCAACATAGTTTTTCTGGCATCACATAGTCTTACCAAGAAAAGATACTATTGGATTGTGTTAACATTATTAAGATACTTGTTTGTGGCTATGGAGTTTGGACTTTTGTACAGAAAAAGATGGAGCAGGCCTAGCGGCATATTCAACCCGTACAACGAAACACATTCAGAGACCCGTGGAGCACTATGTCTATTGAGTAGATAGCTATTGCTGTAAAGTTAACTCATATAGTAAAGATGGAGCTACAACTACAACAACTTCCTTTTACAATCGACATTAATACACGTGTCAAGTTGCAACAAGATATAATGGCTCACAGTTATCGAAAGAGGAAACTAGCTAGCCAGGATAGAGTCAATAATTTTGAGACGAAGAGACCAAGATTGAGCAGCTTTATACAATGTTACAACTGTGGCAAACTAGGACACCTTACGGTGGATTGCAGGTCGAGTTCAAATCGAAACTTCAGCTCTAACATTTTTTCTAAGTTTTCAGCCACATCGACGTGCCCAGAGCAACGACCTAGAAGTTAGATCGCTCTGCAACAATCCAATATGAAAGTGCCACCTACACGCTATTATTGCGGCGAGAGTGGACATATTTCATCCCGATATGCGAATAAAGTACAAGGAGGTAAAGACGTACGAGTAGAGCATCGGATTGCTCTGTATGCGGGTGGGTACCTGCGCAATCCAAGCATCGTTCGATCATCTTTTGAATTCCGGTGAGCAACTTTCATTTTGCTTGTAGGAATTAGTAGTACTAATATTGACTGTAAATTTCACTACTAAGAACAGTTTCGATTCAAGGTTTTTCATTCCTACTATGATCTCATGTCGTTCCGGATGGTAATACACAATACGCGATTTGTTACGTTTTGGGCTTTCGGTAGAGATTCCTGACAATAAAATTGTCAAAAAGTACGAGATCTACTAGCTTCTGGTATTATACGTGCCAATAACTCTCCTTTGGCCACCCCAGAACTATTAGTTCAAAAAAATATGGATCTGAGCAGCTTTGCATAGATTATCGCCAACTAAACACCTGATAGATACCTCCTATCGTTAATTGCTGACTCTAGTTAAAGGTGCTTGGCTACCAGCATATGAAGAGATACGCCAAGATATTATTAAAGTACTGACTGATAGTCCAGTCCTAACAATATTTGACCCAAATCTTTTAATAGAGCTGCATACAAATATTAGTGCATGGGTACGATGCGATGCTCATGCAGCGCATTGAAGGTAAAATTAAAGTTGTAAAGTACTATGGTCGATGCACCAGTAGTGCGGAGACCACTCGTTTGAATTGGAGATTCTGGCGATAGTCATTCAGCATCACTCTAGTAAACACTTCCGTCATTACTTACAAGGCAAAAAGTTCGTAGTAGTTACCGATTGTAATGCAGTCAAGGCGTCCAAATTAAAGGCGACCCTTACACCACGGTTACATCGGTGGTGGTGCTATTTACAAGCCTTCGATTTCAACGTTGAGTATTGGTAGGGTAAAGATATGGAACACGTCGATTTCCTCTCTCGAAATCCGGTACCAGCTAAACTAGCAACTGAAGTAGAACAAAAGCGTATAAATTGGATTGAAATATGAAACTCTTAGTTGCAAGCCAAACAAGAAAAAGATAGCGAGCTGTTATCTCTTATTAATCGCCTGCAATTAGGCGAGCTTAACGAGAATCGCGTTACTAAAGCAAACCCGTTAGAACTTCTAATAGGCCAGGTAGCTCGACCTCTGAATTTGATGACTTTGGAAATGACAAAAACGGATATAGATTTAGATTTAGAGAACGCGCTGCTCAGGCGATCTTATCCTGCGGAATAATTGAAAAGAACAGGTTTGACAAAAGTCCAGATTAAGAGGTTTCGGACTGGCGATTACGAGTATGTATTGCTAGAGAATCTCGAAATAAATCAAGTTAAATTAGGATTGTTGGACGGCGATGGGTATAAATAGGATTACTTAAAAGCATTGAACTCGAAGCGCATTTATGAATATGTTCATGAACGTCTCCAAGCGATGCCCGAATACAGCTTCCCCTCTGAGTATATGTGGCTCCGAACGTTTTTAGCAACGACGATGTGTAGTTAGAGTATGACGACAACAACTATGGTGTTATTCGATACAGCGATGCAACGGTATGAAAAGTGAACTATTATATTTGCCGGTATATGTGTAACGTAGTTGTAGTCCTAGGTTCGAAAAGAAATATGGTTTTCAGCTGACTGTGTGTAAAGCCTGAGTGGCAAGACTGAGTAATAAGCCTGTGTGGCAAATGCCTGTGTGGCAAAAGCCTGTGTGGCAAAAGCCTTTGTGGCAAAAGCCTGTGTGGCAAAAGCCTGTGTGGCAAAAGCCTGTGTGGCAAAAGCCTGTGTGGCAAACCTGTGTTTCTAGCCTGTGTGGCAAGCCTGTGTGGCAAACCTGTGTTTCAAGCCTCTGTGGCGAGCCTGTGTATCAAGCCTGTGTAGCACGTCTATGTGACAAGCCTATGTGGCAAACCTTTGTGTCAAGCCTGTGTGGCACGTCTATATGACAAGTCTATGTGACAAGTCTATGTGACAAGTCTATGTGGCAAACCTTTGTGGCAAGTTTGTGCGGCAGGGCTGTATAGCAAGCCTGTGTGGTAAGCCTGGGTGGCAAGCCTAGGTGGTTAGCCTATGTGGCAACCCCGTGGCGCAACTCTATAACAAGCCTATGTGGCAAGTTTATATGACAAGCCTGTGTGTAGAATCCGTACGACTTGTCTATGTGAGAGATTTTCTAACGTAGCGGCATTATCCATGTTATACTTCAGTGTGTGTGAAAAGTCTATGCGAGCACATTATTATGCCAGCATTAGTATATGCTACGTGTGTTTGTAAGATAACTCTATGTGTATATAGCAGACATAAGGTGGATAACCCCACGTGACATATTTTTTTATGAGGCACATCGTTCATTTGATAGGTAATGGAAAAGTTATTTAGAATATTACTTACTACAGTGTTCTAGTTGAATATTGTAGTTAAAGACTGTCTATAATGCTAATTAAGTGTTACAAAAATGGATGCTATGAATTATTTGCATTGATGATAACGACGTCTTCGTCGTATGCAAAAACTAGAAGACGATATTTAATTAGAACCATATTTAGTTAGAACTTATGTGGTTGGTAGCTACAGCGATTTTGATTTGTTGACAGAAACAAGAAGATTCATACGAGGACGTATGAAGATGCAGGATGGCCGTGACGGAGTGAGACAGCCTCTGTGGATTTTGTATCATGAGCCATAGATACTGGTTTATTAATTTGACAATATAATTCGTTGTCAGATAGAATTTGCACGTCAAGAATAAATAAAATTGTAAAACTATTTCAATAAGAAATATTATTTGTTTTTAAATTGCTTTAGCGACTTATACATCTTAAAAGGGGTTAACGCCAACTACACCAATAGTCTACCCATACGAAAAGTAGTAAACGGATACATGAAGGCAACCTACGCATATGGAAGTCCTACCGGTGATGATGGCGAGCGATCTCAACAATCAGTCTCAGTCGTCGACATATATATATATAGTATTTATACATAATTTAATGTCTTTTTTAATACTATCTATATACAGTTATTTAAACTAATAGTACTAGTAACAAAAGAAAGAAAAGAGACTATAGATCAGTTGAGGGTGGGGCAACATAGGTGTAGACAGAGAAATCAGAGAGGCCAGAAACTGGCTGATTTTCTGGAGAAGAAATGCCTCTTTATGACGCATGACTTAGCCACAAAGAAAATGGACCTGGATTAGCCACGACAGTTCACCAAAAAACGAGATAAATTTCATCTTCCCGGACAAACGACAGATAGTGAATAATATTTCAGTGTTCAGCAGAATTAAAACTAGAAGTAATCACTGCATGGTACGAGGCACATTGATTATCCACACAAAAATCAAGCGGTCACGCTCAGGTAGACTACTCTCCGACTTACACCTGTCGAATACCAGAACCTCAAAAGATTTCAACTTAAGCTAAACAATCACTTCTAATATCTAGATGAGTGCGAATCTCCGAAGGATGTGAACAACAGGCTCGTGGAAAGTCGCTCGACAAACCGACAACTACTGGGGAAGAAAGGTTATCGAGGGTAGGGGGGGAGGTCGCGTATCTGAAGATGCAGTGTACCACGCTTCCCCACTAGTTGGATCGATGACCTGGTGAAAGTGGCTGAGCGTCGTTGGAAGCAGGCGGCACTATACCGCACTTTGTGGTGCAACATGAGAGAGACCTACGTCCAGCAGTGGACAGCGAAAAGCTGAATTATGAATGGCATAATAGGTGTAGATACACACCTAGATATAGTTATGTTCAAAGGTAACTTTTAAAAAGGTCAATCAATGGAATAAAAAAGCAAGAATGGGACATGTTTGCCTGAAATTGACACGAAAGAAAGAACACTAATAATCATAAGGCTCCGTTACCACCAAAGCGGAAAGCAGATGAGACTAGAGGAGATGTGTTTGTATAAAGCAATCAGATTTTGTTATTTTCACATCTCCTCTCCGCTTAGCTTTAGTGGAAATAAATCAAGCGGATAAGAGAGATGTTTTATGTTTTTAGAGAGTGATCTTTAAGAAAATCAGTTATCGATATTTAAGAAGTAGAACGTACTGGAAGGGAAAATAAGTAGGGTTATCTACAAAAAGAAATGAAATGCCACCAAAAACAAAACTTGTAAAAAAACCAGGCCTCACAACTTAGTTCTTCTACCATAAAAAGTTATGAGATCCATCTTATAACAAGTCGGTTAATTCATTCAGTACTGCTTAACCTTTCTTCATAAGTTATTACGTAATTAGCTAACCTAACAACTTACTATAGTGACCATATCAATACTAAAAAATTCTTATGTATTTAATAAATAGATTGACTTAGCAATCACATTAAACAATCTAATTTAATATTACTTGTGAGGTACATTGTTTTTTCATGCGATAGCCAAGTCAATCTGTTTATTTAAAATATAAAAGATCTTTAATATTGATATGATCATGGGTAACAAAGTAATGAATAAAAAACGTAAAATTATTTTTTTTAATTTGACAACTTGCTTGCCGAGACAACAATAGTGATCTATGTATTACTTAGGTTAATATTACTGCTAATGCCATGGTACGATGGGAATATTTAACAGAATAATAGCTCTATACGCATTGCATAATAAAAATCATAAACAATTAACCTTACAAAAAATTTCCTGGCATAGCATAGGTATATAGCATATATACGCGGCTCTAATTTAATTACATCTTTAAATTTTTCAGCTGATCTTCAACAATTGTATGCTATATCTGGGTGGAATTTTCGAATGATATAAACAACACATTTCTGAACGAAACTGCTCGTTAGTGTATAGAAGGATGTAAACTTCTGTATCCCAACATCAATCTAATCCAATTTGCAGATATTGTAATCGTAAAAGAATCTCTGGATGATTTTAGGACTCAGTAAATAACTTAACAGGTTTGCCACAATTAGTGTGCCTAAAACTCTTGAAAATTATTTATAAATTCATGTCATTTAAAATCTAGAAGGTACGGTATTCTGTTGCAGTTTACCTAGAGATGTAGCTGATATAGATGAAAATCTTACATTAAAATGGTAATGGATTAGAAACATGGCTGGAAGAAATAACATTTGTTGGAAAAATGGGGGATTTGTACAATCCAGGTAAAGAAAGAAGAGCGAAATTCTGATTGATGATATCTGCATTCTTAACCTGTCATCATATGGCAAAATAGCTAAACGAAAACAATAACAAAATAAATATTGATAGCAATAATAGCGATAATTTTATTATTAGATAAAATAATCTATTTAGGAGTGGCGGAAGCTTGTACTCTTTATCTGTCACTATAAGGCAAAACAGCAAAATAAAAACAAAATGGCATTAAAACCATAACCTGTAAAAAAACTTATTCATTTCTTCTACCGTAAAAAGTTGTGAGATCCACGTAATACCAAGTCAGTTAATTTCTTCAAGCCCTACTTAAGGGACCTTCTGTTTTAAGTTTTTGCTTAATTTGCTATCCTCAAAACATCTTATAATTACTATATGAATTTTTTAAAATCATTTATGTTCTAATAAATAGAATGACTTGGCAATCGCACTAAACAACTTAATTTAATATTTCTGATTGAGATATATTGTTATTTCACACGATTTTTCAAGCTTTTTTTGGATCGCGCGGTGAAGCACAGAATTGAGGCGGGATGGATAACGGGATAGACTTCCTCACGAGAATGCCACTCGGACCCGTCCTGTGCCACTTGTATCCAACGGTTCCCTGAGATTTTTAAAATGACTTCAGTCCACCTAGTAAGGTGTCGTCCTACGCGGCCTCGTCCGATTCATAGTCGCAAGTTGAGACAGGGTATCAAATGAAAGTGCTCGAAGAACACAAAATTATAAAGTTAGTGAATATCACACAAAATTTAATATGGCCGCTGCTCCTGAACGGCGGAATAAATTTTCTTTACAATATACGCTTATATTAGTGCAATCAAATTACTAAAAGGTGAGAAAACGATATAATTATTTCTTTTTTTTTTGGTTTATCTTTCTTTTATTTATTTTTTTGTTTCTTCCATCCATCTATCAGCCCACAGATGTCCACTGTTGGATATAGGCCTCTCCAAGAGAACGCTACTCAGAACGGTCCTGTGTCATCTGTCATCCAAGGGTTTCCTGAGAACAAAAAACTCGGTATCGGTGGTCGGCCCAACGGCGAAAGACAGGAGACGGCGGGATATGGGGCGCGCGCCGCTCCTTTATCATCCTGTACGGAGATGGACGGTGTGTGCGCTGACCATAGCCCACCTAAAAACATCACCAAGTAAGGGGTTGTCCTACGTTACGTCGTCCGATATATGATCGCCACACCAGAATTATTTTTTATTAACAATTGTTGGGTCGACGAGCGATGTGGTCTGCTCATTGCCGTTTCAAGCTGCTTATTCTTCGGCCTACGTCAGTAACATCAGTTCTATTATGGATTTCCGTATTCCCAATTTTATCACGTAGAGAAATACTGACATAACGTCGGACGTCTGACGGATAACTCTCTTACGTTTAGCAACTTTGAGCCTTTTATGAGGCCGACGTATTGAGACCACGTTTGAGTGTCGTATGTCGTCGCTTGTAACATACTCTGGTTACAAACCCTTGTTTTCAAATATTGTGAAATATTGAACGAGGAGATCCTCATCCGTTTAAGTCGAGTTGAATTTGATTGATCTCTTTCTCGAAATTGGATCTACCTAACTGGACTGTATGCCCTAGGTAAACATAGTCAGCAACAACTTCGAGAATCGCATTCCCTACTAGGACCAGTAGAGTTGTCTTGCGAATCGAAGGTGAGACATGTATTCACCTTTGATGTTGTTGCCGAATCCGGTCCAGTCTAAAAGCTTGAGAACAGGGTAGTGGTGAACAGTATTGGAGAAATGACGTCGCCCGGTCTCCAACCTTTCTGAAATTGGATCGGTTTCGCACTCTTATCCTAGATGCGGACTCCACTGCACTTCGATGTATCGATATTCGATTTGGCACCGTTGAATCATTGTTAGATGGGGCAAGGTTGCTTTAACATGTACCTGTACTTGTCGTGCGGGGGGGCGAGCACACTGTCCTGCCACTACTGTGATTGTGACAAGGACATGGTGCAGCACACGCTCATAGTATGTGCCGCGTGGGTAGAGCAGCGTCGTGAACTCGTCGCAATCATTGGTGTCGACCTGACGCTGCCGACCATCACTTGGGAGATGATCGACAGCGTCAGGAACTGGGACGTGGTACCCGCTTTCTATGAGGCAGTCATCTCACGGAAGGAGGTGGTGATAGTGCGCGGGAGGGTTTTCTCTACGGCGATACGATATGCCTCAGGCGACTGTTTTTTTTGCCGATAGTGGCGATAGTAAGCAGCACACTTGGTGGTGTGATACTGCCGTATATGGACCTTCACAATACTAGGCGTACAGCTAGACCATTACTTACCATCAAGAAAATGCTCTTCTTAGTCGACACCATTTAATTGGTATAATAGCTAATATAAATGATGATGATGATAACAGATAATGTTGAATAATTGTATGTATACATAAGATATATGTATATCATGCAAATTATAGAATTAATTTCATTATTTTATTAATAAAAAAAGAATAAGACTAACTAAAAGTATTGAAGGGAAGTTCCGCAGCGATTTCTTTTACATTTCGCGGAATGCAAGTCCACGAAAATAATTTATGATGATTGGTATTATATGATTACTAGTTGTGTAATATTTGCGAGATTCACTTATTGTGGATCTAAAACTATAAATAAAAAATGTAATCTAATCATTTAGATAAACAAAAATAATTAGGTTTTTGAGAATAAAGATAAAATAATTGATAATTGTGGAGAACTGATTTTTGTGATTAATGTTAATACAATTATTATGATAAGTTTCTTAATATTCTTAATATCTTATGTTTGTCAACGCTATAAATACAGATTATGATAATTTTGAGTTATTAATCGTATTATTCAGATAACTTAGTTTGATTTATACGTGGGGTAAGGCAGAATTCTTGTATGATAACATTATATTTTTATAAAATTTATTAAGACGTACGTGATGTTGAAATGGGCAAAAACAGGTGCACGCCAAAATTGTGAATCAGTGGGTACTAGTCGCATGGCAAAAAAGCATCGTTGATATACAGATGAAATTAGATCTCCAATTGTTATTTAAATAACTAATTATTATGTAATTTAGCGGTGTACGGCTCCATAACCCACCTGATGTTTTTCACTTCCTGGAAAATTGCTCTTCTACCCGGAGGCGATCACCCGTCCCAAGGCGATATAGGGTTTATCGCTCGAAAGTCTCTCGTAGACAACTTGGAGAGGGTCGAGAGTGTGTCAATAAGGGTAGCGTGTCTTATACTCATAATTACCAAGAGGTATTCGCTGAAGGTCATACAGGTATACGCACCGAGCTCGGCATACTGTAACGACGAGTTGGAGGGATATTACGAGGACTTTTGGAAAGTCTAGTTTCGAAAAGCCATACACGCGTCTAAAACCTACTTCAAAGTAGTTAAGGAAGACTTTTACGTGAAATTAGCAGCAAAGGAAGGAAAGGAATAGCAAGCAAAGGATATCTCAGTGATCAGCAAGATTAAAACGGGGAGCCATCAACGCATAGTACGAGGTACATTGAATATCCACACAAAAGTCGACCGATCACGCTTGATGAAGTCTACCCTTCGTCCCACACCTGTTCACGCCAGTTCAATATCAGAACCTCGAAAGCTTGCAAATCTGCGCTGCTATATTCCCCGATTGTTTTGGCGTAATATACATATATTACTAAATTAGTGTCTATTCAAAAATAAAGGTAAGCTTACATCATCAGGAATCCTATGCTAATATTAACATTTTTGCTGCTTTTATGTTTTGATTAATTCTCTTACACCATTTAGTAGGCATGGGCGTTACCGGCTATTTCTGGCAGCTGTTGCCAGAACAACCACAACTACTACAACTAACCGTTTATTTGGTTTCTACACCGATATCGATAACCGTTGCCGAATATTGATATAATATGCGCAATATAATCGCGGCTTTGTGTCTATTAATGCATGCTTTTAATAATAATAATAATCGTTTATTTCAGGTATAAAAACACATATACAATAGTCAATACAATAGTCACATAAAAGGTATCTTATAAAATTAATTAAAATTACACTACAAATACACTGTAAAGGGGTGTCTAAAATCTAGATATAGGTGTATAAATATATAAAATAATAATAATAAATATCTCCATTGCACATATTATGCTGCGTCACTTTCTGTTTTGGTCCATGTGAACAGAAATCCATCGTTTAAACAATGGGCTTCCTATGTCGTCAAAGATAGCCGCAAGTATCCTATTGGATGAGCAGCGCAGTCTATCCCAATAAGAGGCAACGCGTGATCTAATTACAGCAAAAAAGTCGGGGAACCCTGCGTCAGCGAACATGCCCGACGCACTGCAGTGCCATGGTAGTTTCATCAGAGCTCTAAATATATTATTGTATTGGACTCTTATTCTGCCCATTGCCTTTTACGTGAACGTTGTCCACAATTGACACGTATACATGCCCAAACAATACGCCTTGAAAAATGTTACCTTTACGTCTACGCTGCATTTCGAAAATCGGCGAGCGAGCATGTTGTCTCTGACAGCAAGGGCTCTCCGCTCCCGCTCAATGTCTCTGTCATCCTGTAGTCTTTCAGTCAGTAAGTGTCCTAAGTATCTAAACTGCTTAACAGTGCTAACCATTGTGCCGTTCAAATACACCTCGGGTATCCTGCCCGGACCCCGGCCCGCCGTGAAGACCATAATTTCGGTTTTGGCAATATTATATTTCAAACCATGAGCACCAGCATAATGCTCACAGACCGAAAGCAGCTTCCTCAACCCTTTGACCGAGGGGCGGAGGAGCACTATATCGTCAGCATAGCTCAAGTTATTCATTAATGTCTGTCATTGCCCGTGTGACATCCAACCCGAGTGCTCCGCAGCTCCTCGATCAGTCCGTTCACGTAGAGGTTGAAAAGGTCCGGAGAGGTAATCCCCCCCTGGCGGACACCACAGTCAAGCCTATATTTACTAAACATCGCGTCCCCCCCATCTAACACTGTTAGTTTGGCCTCCGTACCAGAATCTCAACAGATTAACTATCTGGCTAGGCACCTGAGACACCAGTAACTTCTCCCAGAGGACATCATAGTTTACTAGGTCAAATGCGCGACTAAGGTCTAGAAAACATCCATAGCCAGACGTGTTACGCGCCGTGTAATAGCTGACGGTGCCTTTGAGACTTGCGATAGCGTCATCTGCAGAGAGACCGGAACGAAAACCGAACTGTGCGTCATCGATTTTAATCTTTTTAATCAATTCAGGATAAATGAGACGCTCCAAAATTTTGCCTATAATTGAACCTAACGAAATCGGTCTATAGTTGGACGCAGAGCTAAGGTCACCTGTCTTATTTTTTATAACAGGAACCACTATAGTATGCATCAGTGCTTCAGGTAACCAGGTAAATAGTATCCATATTTAATACACAGATTATAAAGATGACGTGTGTATAAATTTCATCACTAGCATAGAGAATGTGCTCGAGACTGAGCCCATCGTGTCCCGGTGACTTACCACGTTTCATATTTAATATAACCTTTAAGATGTCCGTACGGGTAACGGGTACTTTAACCATTATAAGTCATATATATATATATATATATATATATATATTGACTATACAACATATATACAACATATATATATATATATATATATATTGTCTAATATATATTGCGATACAACAGTGTATATATTTTTTGAATTTCTATCGAATTGAAAGCCTAGATTATAGTTTTCTTTAGATAAAATTAAAAGAACTGCATCCATTTGCAATGTAATGGAGAAATGCACACATGCGGTGTACCATGGAAAAATTGCCAGAAAATTTTGGATGGACAGTAATTGATGGCGAGAATATAAATAGTATTGGCTTGATAGTCTCCAAAGTCCATCTTTTGAAGAATTATGTTCTGACATACAAGGTATCCCATTAATAGTGTTGTAATTTATTGTTTGGTTGTCCATTAATATATAATTTACATTTTTTTTATATTATTACAAAGTCAGATATCAGGAATGAGGAAAATAAAATGGATGAAAATGACAGCGATGCTAGTAGTGAAGATAATGAAGATTTATCAGATGAATCTGATTAAGATTATTTATTTTATATGTAAATACACAAGTTCGTGTAACTAGTTTACTAAAATATAACATTATTTAAATTAAATAAAGATGTCTTCAAAGGCTACAAAGACGTTGGTCGAATGTGGGCAGACCTAGCATTACGTACCGACGGCTGTATGCGGGGTTGGTTCGGTCCAAGGCCCTGTACGACGCACCCGTGTGGGCGGAGTCCCTGACCATCCGACTGAGGGCTCTCTTGTATCGGCTACAGAGGGCCATAGCAGTCAGGGCCATACACGGATACCGCACGGTGGCGACGGAGTCAGCCTGCCTATTGTCCGTAATTCTCCCATGGGACTTGGACCGTGGGACTTGGAGGCAGAGATGCTCACTGTTCGTTACCGGCGGGTATCGGTGACGCTGGCAGGAGGCGATGGTATCTCCAGTTGGCCGCCTGGCGGGTCGACACCCACCGAGACGTTATTGCCCGTTTGGATGTCTGGCTGGGAAGGCTTCGATTCGGTGTTCGGGTTTCGACGGTCCGACCGTCGAAGCCTTCCAGCCGGTGCTAATGGAGTAGTTGGATTGGCAGTACGAGATCCTCTCCTTACGACTGGTGCAGGTCTTGTCGGGGCACGCTTGTTTCGGCAAGTGCCTGTACAATATCGTGAGGAGGGGGAGGATGCTGTCCTGCCACAACTGCAATTGCGACGAGAACATGGCGTAGCATAACCTCGAGGTCTGCGTGGTCCGGGTAGAGCAGCGCCGTGAAATCGTCGCAATCGAATCGAGCTGACGCTGCCGATTATCACTAGAACGATGCTCGTCAGTATTAGAAATTGAGACACGGTCGCCGCCTTCTGCGTGAGTACTACTTAGGGGCGACGGAACGTGTTACCTACGGGGCCGGCCACAGAAGTTAAGGAATCGGTACCAGTGGTCGGCGCAAAGGCAATGGGGAGGGAATACGGTAGGTTATGAGGCCGCACCTACAGGCCCATCGTGCTGCTCGATGATGCGGGCAAGCTGCTGGAGAGGGTGTTGGCTGCCCGCATCGAGCGGCACCTCGTCGGGGACGGGCCCGATTTGTCGGACGCCCAGTTTGGTTTTCGGAGGGGGCGTTCGACGATCGCGGCCCTGCTGCGCCTGAAGGCCGTGGTAGCGGAGGCCGTCACCGGCGGAGGAGTCCTGTTGGCGGTGTCCCTGGACATCGCCAACGCCTTCAACAGTCTGCCATTCAGCTGCATCAGGGAGGGGCTGAGGTATCACGGGGTGCCCGTGTACCTCAGGCGGCTGGTGGCAGACTACTTGGAGGGGCGCAGCGTTCTCTACGTTGACCGAGTAGGGGACGTTGTGCGAACGCCCATGACGTGTGGTGTCCCACAGGGGTCGGTTCTGGGTCCGACCCTGTGGAACATCGGCTACGACTGGGCGTTGAGAGGAAGCCTCCCACCCGGGCTGGGTGTAATTTGCTACGCCGACGATACACTCGTCACAGCCCGGGGTGGGACGCTAGAGGAGGCGGCACGCCTGGCAACTCTCGGCACCGAGGAGATTGTCAGGCGGATTGAAGCGCTGGGGTTGAGGGTAGCCCTGGAAAAGACAGAGGCCCTTTTGTTCCATGGCCTCCGTACCGCCGGGCCTCCCGCCGGCGCTTCGATCACCGTGAAGTCGGTCACCATCAGCATCCAGGCTCACATGAAGTACTTGGGCCTGGTGCTCGACGGGCATTTTTGGTTCCGGGAGCATCTCCACCGACTTGTTCCCCGGCTTGTCGGCGCGGCGTCCGCCCTTTCGCGGCTGATGCCGAATGTGGGCGGACCCAGCGCTACGTGCCGACAGCTGTACGCGGGGGTGATCCGGTCGATGGCTCTGTACGGCGCACCGGTGTGGGCGGGGTCCCTGACCGTCCGGCTGAGGGCCCTCTTGAGGCGACCACAGAGGGTAATGGCGGTCAGGGCCATACGCGGTTACCGCACCATGTCGACGGAGGCAGCGTGCCTCTTGGCCGGAACTCCCCCGTGGGACCTGGAGGCGGAGATGCTCGCCGACATTTATCGGCGGGTGTCGGAGACGCGCGCCCGCGGCGGTATGGTCTCCCTGCAGGAGATCACCGCCTGGCGGGTCGACGCCCGCCGTGGAGTCATTGCCCGTTGGGCAGTCCGGCTGGAGAGTCCTCGGTACGGTGTCAGGACCGTCGAGGCCTTCCTGCCGGTGCTGATGGAGTGGTTGGAGCGGACGCACGGGGTGCTTTCCTTCCGACTGGTGCAGGTGCTGACGGGGCACGGATGCTTCGCAAAGTACCTGCACAAGATTGTCAG
The DNA here is from genome assembly GCA_032191425.1 of Lymantria dispar. NCBI lineage: Eukaryota > Metazoa > Arthropoda > Insecta > Lepidoptera > Erebidae > Lymantria > Lymantria dispar. The sequence continues at coordinate 18,056,988 of CM063452.1, read as the reverse complement.
GAGGGAGAGCACACCGTCCTGCCACCACTGCAGTTGCGACGAGGACACGGCGCAGCACACGCTCGAGGAGTGTGCTACGTGGGAGGGGGAGCGCCGTGAACTCGTCGCGATTATCGGTGCCGACCTGGCGCTGCCGACCATCGCCAGGGAGATGCTCGTCAGCGTCAGGAACTGGGACGCGGTCGCCGCCTTCTGTGAGGCCGTTATCTCACGGAAGGAGGCGGCGGATCGTGTGCGAGTAGAGATCCTATTCGGCGACACGTTCCGCCGCCGGCGACTCGGGCGGCGCAGGCGCGAGTATCTGCGCCTAATGCCGCCCTAGCCGAGTCCGCGGGTGATCGGACCGGGGAATTGTCCGTCACCCGCAGTGTGGCTAACCGTGCGATGGCGACCGACGTCCCAGGATGTCGAGAGGTGAGGGTACCTGAAAGGGTATTCCGTCGGGCCGACCACTGACGACAAGTCACATCTGCTCCGGTGGTCGGCCCAACAACGAGGTGACGTGGGTACGGGTGGGTTATGGGCCCGCGCGCCGTCCTTTCATCGCCCCGGACGGACTGGACCGCGCGTGCGCTTACCATAGCCCACCCATAAAAAAAAAAAAAAAAAAAAAAGGTTATGAGGCCGCACGCTGCTCATTCTAAAATCTCTAAAATATTCATTAATAATTTACGTAAATAAAATTGCTATTTTGTATAAATACGATGTTAAGTTAGAGGAAATACTTATTGTGTATCCTAATTCTATTTAAATTTATTTAAAAAGACAGGAGAAATAAAACGAGTAAAATATTGTAATTTTCTTTATTCGAAAAAGATATATATTTTTCATTTTTATTGAAATTAAATCCAATAATACATTTAGAAAAATTGTTGTGATATATTCTACATCGTTACTTTATTGTACTTATGCATCTACAGCGGCATATCTATAAGTATTCTTTGTGTTTTAAATTATTTTTTAGTACTATTATGTAACGAAGAAAACATGGGAATTCTTTCCCACCAAGAGTCTTCCCCGCCGTACCCTGCTTATATAAGTATTAAGTATACTACTATGATAATCGAATGACAAAGCACAGTGCAAATTATAATACCATTCCCCCGTTGAAGAGTGTGTATATCGTTATACCTATCTCAGGTGTGCATAGATTTTCTATAATAGTAATCTACACCAAGTAAATTCTATTTAATTGCGTAATAAAAGAACGCCGAATATTGTGTTCGTGACAAATAGAATATAATGTTATTAACATAACCGATTTTTTATTGTGTCTTATGCTAATTTAGAGCCAATTTTTCGAGATACTAAACCTATAAACAAATCTAATGTAGCATTTATTTTTTTTTTATTACAAACGGTGGCAAACGAGCAGACAGTACACCTGATGGTAAATGTTGCTGCTGCTCATAGACCTTTACAAGGCCGCTGCCTACCGCGAAGAAAGTGAAGGGAGTGTGAATGCGTGCATTGAGGCTCGGTGCTACCAAAACCCTCCACACGCAAACACCCTCAGAAAGTTGGGTTTCCGGCTCTCTCACTCACCGAACGAAACGCAGTAACAAATTGCTACTACTCAGACGTCGATTTTCTGCGAGAGCGTGGTACTACCCCGGACGGACCGGCCCGCGGCTGTAGACAGATCACTGTCGACAGTGTGGTCCTACCACTCCACGTTTCTATATCTATTATTCATTCTAGCATAACCACATTCAATTAATTCACACATGTTATTGTTTACATACACTAGAAAATATTCTATATCTGCTACAAAATATCCTCACTAATATTATAAATGCTAAAGTAACTTTGTTTGTTTGTTACGCTTTCACGCTTAAACTAGAGAACCGATTTCAAAAATTCTTTCACCAATGGAAAGCTATATCAGTGAGTAACATAGACTATATATTATCCCGATATTCCCACAGGAACAGGAACTACGTAGGTAAGACGACTGAAACAGAAGTGACGCGAAGGCGGGTTGTTAGTATTTATATATAATGTATTATTAACTCGGCACTATACCGAGGAAACCCTACACACCAGCATGCACAAGATCAGCGGGCTTAATTTGTATGAATTTGAAGCAGCGCTTCTATCGTCTGATAGAGACACTGCTCCAAATCCCATCAAAATTGGTTTCGATAACGATACAAATGCTTTGACGTAAAATATTGGTGCTAAACCCTGTCAGTGGGTTAACCAAATTACTAAAAAACGATAGGGTGTGGAGATGACGAAATTACGGCAGAGTTCTTGAAGGCAGGCGGAGGGCTAGTCTTAAAAGCCAATCAGAAGCTATTTGTTTTTTCCGTCGCTCTTGAGTGCGACGTTATAGAGTCATGGACCAGGAATGTGGTGATGGTATTCGTTAAGAAGTGTGACTAAGCTCTTGTAAAGAACTACAGGCCTATCTTACACTTGAGCCACGTTTATAAGTAATTACGAGGGTAATGTCAAACCGACTTACGTGCAAGCTTAATAACTTGCACGTAAGTTGGTTGGTCGGTCGCACTCCGCCTGAAAAGCTAGGTTTCGGCAAGGTTATCGTATCATAGACCACATTCACACTCTTCGTCAGATCATCCAGATGACCAAGGAGTAAAATAAGAAGCCTTTCTGTATCTCGTTTTGGGACTATAAGAAAGCTTTCGTTCTTTTGATGCTTGGCGGTGACAGACCATTCAGCGGTACCAAAGCGACGACCGTTATATTGAAGTGTTGAAGTGTTTTTATAGGAATGTCACGTTGTTAGATCATGATAAGAGTAGGTACGAAACCAATCCAATTGCAAAAAGGTATGAGAAAGGGAGACGTCATCTCGCCAAAACTGTTCACTACTGCTTTGGAAGATGTCTTTAGGCTTTTAGAATAGACCAGACTCGACTTCAACATACACCGCAAATACATCATTACTCTCAACTTGCAAATGATATTGTTGTTATGACAGAATCCATGGAGGACCTTAACACCACGCTCAATAATATTAGCAGGGTATCTTAACTGACAAGTTTACGAATTATCCTGAATAAGATAAAAGTCATGCCAAATACCTATAGCAATCCAATAATGATCCAAGCAATTTTTTTGGACAAACAGTCCAATTATGTAGGTAGATCAATTTTAAGAAACACGTGGTTTCTAAATGTATCATCAAACCCAAAGTCACTGAGCGTGCGGGCTATGCTCGAAATTTCTCTGCGCGTGCAACGGGTGTAAGATGAATTAGCACGTTGAAATGGCAATGGACAGACCACATCGCTTGATGAATTGACAACCGCTGGTGAAGAAGGGTTTTTGAGTGGCAATCATGTATCCGATGACGCAGTTTAGGACGCCCCCACCAGATGAACCGATGACTTGCTGGAAGTTGCTGGGTGTCGTTGAATGTGGACAGCAAGGACCACACTTTGTGGCGAGGCATAAGGGGAGCCTACGTCCGGTCGGCCTGGACGGCCAAAGGCCAAAACGATGAAATAATCATTACTTAGTAAGTACTGTACCTTTTTTGGCGGCAGACCATAGTACGTCGTACACCTTCCGATCCGTCCGAGACGGAGGAAAGGGGCGGCAAACGAGCCCATAGCCCGCCGGGTGCGCATCTCGCTCAAGTGCTGTGTGGGTGGGCCATGGATACCCGACCTTGTCATCAGTGGCCAAATAATAAATTTTGAAACACTGTTGAGTTGAGATTCTTAACCCACACGGACCTCGAATTCAGAATGTAGGTATTGTATCTATACGATGCTACCTACTGTGAATTAATTAGACTCCAGTGATTCTCTCTTCTGTGACTCCAGTATGGGTGGAAGTCGTGAACCTGATGGATGGAAAGAAATGAATATATGGATGAGAAGAAAATAATATAATTAGCTTTGAAAAGAACATCAATTCGTTAGTATAAAACTGTATGTTATTTTATAGTCCGACAACGTAATGTATGTTGTATTTATTGAAATTTCTAAGAATATGGTAATCAGATAAAATATTTGATTAAAAAAATCGGATTAAACTAGTTGTGGTACTATGTGCTTATCTTGTACACATCATAATCTTGCTCCTATCATTTGTTTTTGCTATTTGAATTAATACACAAATTTTAAACATATTCTAGAATATTTTTCAACTAGAAAGGGATCAATCGTCAAAATTATATTAATTGTTAGAGTAGTCATTTATCAGCATAATATCGTTATTCCAAGGCAAAGAAAAGTCGAAATAAAAGTCTACATCAACTTTTCTACTGGTGTAGTATTGTAGGTTAATTTCTTTCCAACTGTGAAGGAGGCCCAAGTCCAGCAGTTAGATGTATTTCAGTTGAGATGCACCAATCACCATATCAACATACAATATCACTAAAGTATTAGTGATTTAAATTCATGACCTATTCGGAATATGCCAACAGTGCTGACTAAGATAATCTGCAAGAGAAAGTAATTATTTCATTTGTTAAGTAAGTGGTTACAAGTTAAGTAAAATATGTATCATCATTCATTGTTTGCTCGTTGGTATTCTAAAACTGGCAGAGGAATGAATGAAGAAAGAGGAGCTGTACTTTTCTGGCGTGGATTGAGATAAGTTAAAAAAAGTAATTTCCTTCTTCTATCTCAATAAGGGTCAAGTTTCACATTTAAGTACAGTAATACTTGAGAAAAAAAGAAAAAGTACAATAATACAGTAATACTTGAGAATCACATAATCATAATCCTTAAAAATAATATTAAATGGTTTAATTTCTGTGCTGCTCTGGCTGCTTATATACTGTTTTAAGGATCGTAAAATATGACCAGGATGTACTTATAATCTGAAAAGAAACATATTATTTTAATTTAAAACATACAATTATAAAATACAAATTAAATTAAAACTGATGGATCAACTTTGTGGATCTTATGAATAAATACTGTATGAGATTTCAACACATGGAACTTATTACAGATATTGAACAATAAGTAACTGTTTAGTCATCTTCGTATTTCCTTCATGATCTATAATCAGTTAGATGGATTAGTTCATCATTCATCATCATTTCAGCTTATACACATCCCACTGTTGGGCTCTAGCCTCGTCCAAAATAGGAGGCCAATTGACCTACTATATCACCATGATCAGACGTTTTGGTATAGGATTTTGTGTGAGTTTTCCTTCTCTTGCATATATATTAAATGTATTTTAAATCCTTTAGTCGTCTCCTACGACACCCACGGACAAAAAATTGGAGGGGCAATTGTGTTCTTACTCCGTTACCACACGGAATGACGGCCTTTTTTTTTTTGGGTGGGCTGCGGTCGGCGCACTCCTCGCACCACTCCGTCCGGGGCGACAGAGGGGCGTAAGCACGCAACACCCGCAACCCACCCGAAAACCACGTCGCCTTCGTCGTTGGGCCGACCAACGGAATGACAGCTTAGTTCATTCGTGGATAATATATTCCGTAGTAAGAATACAAATTCGTCACCAATTCCTAACATAGGTGTACCGTGACAAACGATTAAGGGGTGTGAGCACTTAAAATCGTAATATAAGCACATGTAATCGTGAATACGTAAAATATAGATTAGTAATAAAATCCGCTAAGCTCACTGATGTCCACGTCACAATTTTCTTCTGCTGTGCAGAATGATCATGCTCAGTGAAATGTAAATCAGAAAAAGAATGTTGTTTCTACAAAAAATTACGTTTATATTATACAAATTGTAACCTAATTCAATAAATACTATACATATAAAAATTAATACCATTGTCCACATAAATCAATAAGGTGGTGAATTATATTCCTACTGCGTCATCATACGGAAGTACCAGTATAACTTTAACTATTATACAGCATTTACTATTAAACAAGACAATGCCTAAGTGATACAATATAATGAATCTACTATAGCGTCATTAATAGGTGATAATTCAGTAATCAAATGTTGCTGCTACATGGTGACTAGATAAACGTATTTGTGACGTTTTGTTTATTATACAAGAACGTTGATTACATATCAACGTAATATCTACACAAAGTCCGTCTTGTTGATATATATCTATACTTATTTACGTATGGGGGTGGGATAAATAATAATTAAAAAGAAATTGTAAAGCACACAGATAACTAATATTAAGAAAGTTTATCTGTAAAACTTATTTAGATATTAGTAATCATATTCCGTATGTTATGTAAAAGGTACAAAACTACTGTTAATGTCATTATTCATCATTATTTCAGCCTATCGCCGTCCACTGTCGGACGTAGGCCTCCCTCATGTTACGCCACAGAGTGCGGTCTTGTGCCGCTTGCATCCAACGACGCCCAGGAACTTTCACCAGATCGTCGGTCCACCTAGTGATGGAGGCCTCTAAAGTGCGATATATCATCGCACTTTAGAGGCCGACTGGAGCCGTTTTACTTTAAGCTTTGGAATATAAAAATAGTTCGGCCGTGCCAATTAAATTAGTGAGTTAAATGGGAGAAGTCTTTTCTTATGCCTAGCTGCTGCTGTATAACAGTTTTGCCATGTTCAGTCAAAAAAAGAAAAAATAAAAGTACTGCAATCAATATGATTGCAGCGTAGACACGGTGTAGCCTACTAAGTAGGTCTACATGACCTGAACGGAACAGTGCTGTGAAGTCACAGCAATCATTGAGGTTGAATATCATTGCTGACTATTGTTGGAGCCTTGATTGGCGCCAGGGAATTATACGCAGTCATCGCCTTCTACCAGTCTATAATACTAGGCAAGTAATACAACGTCTACCAAGACCATATCTCGGATCACGTGGGGCAGCACAGGCGTGAGTATCTGTACTTAAAGCTGTCTTAGCTGACACCACGGATGGAAAGACAGAAGGCTTTACTTTTAAACGTTTTAATTGTAGTAGAGATTCTACTCACTTACCTTAGTAAAACTTTCATAGGAAATGGTTGAAAATTTATAGGCAGTCAGTCGTAACGGTTTGTGAGATCTGTAAAATGTTGATTATTAATATTTTTTTAAACAATAAACGTCCCATTGCTGAGTAAGAGTTACTTAAATAATAAGGAAGCGATTGGTCTACTTATTCACAAAGCCCAAAAGTTATCTGCTAATGTCTATTAATCGTCTCTTACAATAAATAACCTTAGGAAATCAAAGACCAATAACACTAATTATTATTAATCCTTTAACGTAAGTATAATTCATCAATATCCTGTCATAAAAATATGTGCGAGTCCTACTGTTTTTCTATATTACATATTTTCAGCAGTAAGAGTTTTGTATATATAAAGAAGTAATAGCTAAGTAAAAGACCAATATATAGCCGTGCAGGAGTATCCAGTTCGAGGCTCACAATGAACAATGTATAAATTTGACCGTAGTCAAGTGGGTTTCATTATGACATTTCATCTATCCGTATATCCGTCTATCGGCCCCTTTTCAAGTAGTACTATAAAATGGCCGTGAGCCTATATTTAATAACTATCAAATTTTAGCTAAGTTCTCACTACCGGGCGGGAGACCACCTTACACTACATCATATGATAAGTGGTCTAGAGAATCTTTCCTCTCCAATGATTGTCGATTCGAGCAGACATGTGACGTGTCCATGCTACTTCAACATATTAACCTTTGTAGTTAGTGATCGTATAAGTATTAATCTTTGCGCTCAGTGATGTATATAGATATTTATGAAACTGGTCAATTCAATTATTGAGATTCAATAGATGATAAGTTACTTGCTTTAAGTAAACAATTTGATTATAAAATTTAAAAAAATCATATGAATATTTATAAATAGCAAACCTATTATAGTAAAAGGAAAACAAGAAATTGTGCTTTAAATTTATCTTAGAATATTATACGTTCTTTTAATAAATAAATTTTGGGATTATATTACAAAACATGGCACCCTTTTATATTACAGGTCTTTATTATTTCTGATGTTTACACGAATATTATAAATTTAAAATAATATTATTTTTAAGGATTTTATAGCGGTTGTATTTGATTTTTAAACGCTGAAGAGTGTTTGAAACGTCGGGAAACAAAAGATCAAATAAAACCGGATAACATCCGTATTCCATATTATTTCTCAAACCTTTAGTCAGTGAAGTCAATCACCGTACAATAATTTTTATAATATTGAACTGGGATTCCATTTTCAAATTAATGTTTTAATATGATAATATCATTACCTTATCATAATAGTCAAAATAATCTTTTTCGCCTTTACATCCATATCGTACCATTTGCAAAGAAATGCTGCATCGCCAATACTTTTGCTCTAAATGGGAACAAAATATTAATTTTAATCATTTTTCTAATATATATGCACTTCACTATGCACTAGCTTATGCCCGTGGCTTTGCTCGCGTTAATGAATTTTGTTAATCATAATTATCCAATGGATGTCCACAATTTGACTTTATAAACCATAAGTTGTGTCCGTACTATGTCATCCATGTCCAACAGGTACGTGTGAAGTGATTGAGTAAGAAATAGAAATATCCATCCATCCACTGATCTATCAAATGTTTTACATTTAAAACAATCATCATAATCATCATTTCGGCCTTTCGGCGTCAACTGCTGGACGTAGGCCTCTCTAATGTTTGGCCACAAAGTGCGGTCCTGTTCCGTTTGTATCCAATGACGCCCAGCAACTTTCACCAGGTCGTCGGTGGGGGACGTCTTACACTACGTCGTCCGATACGCGGTCGCCATTCGAGAACCTTTCTTCCCCAGCGGTTGTCGGTTCGTCAAGAGATGTGGCCTGCTCATTGCCATTTCAGAGCGCTATTTCTTCGGGCTATGCCAGTTACACCCGTAAAAATAGTAGTAGAGATTATTTTCACTCGCCGATGCCTGCTCAAAAATTTAACATGCCAATACTTTCTTTTCTGTACATGTCAACTAAGGAATTCTTGCTCATGTGTGTAACTCTATCAAAGAATATTCTTTGATAGAGTTACACACTGTCCTCGTTACCGGGCCGTCGAAAGAGATGATAACCAAAAAGGTAATTCGCCGGGCCGGCCATGGATGTCAAGGCATCGCTATCAGTAATCGGCCCTATGGCGATGCGAGGGTATACGGTAAGTTATAGGACCACCCATCCATCGTTTTAGACAAATTGGGCGCGATGTGTCCAGACCATAGCCTACTACAAATAAAAAAAGGTTACATTCTATGTACAGTAGTATAAAAATTCGGTTGCGTATTTAATTTCGCTAGGATGAGGCATGTATGATACATAACTGAAATCCAAAATTCAAATGCATTTATATCTAAGAATGCGATCGTCATCATCATCACAGTTCCTACACGTTCCACTGCTGGGCTCAAGCCTCTTCCATAATGAGACAGCAATGGACCTACTAAACCACGCTGGTCAGATATAGGTATACATAACTTGAAAAAACTATTTCTAGTTTACCTTCTCTTATATAGATGTACCTGCATATTGAAATGCCTTAGTCGCGTTTTACGACACCCATGGTCAAGATAATGAGTGGTCTATACCAATAAATAAAATTAAATGTTTTTGTAGTGACAAAATAGTTGGCTAGAAATCATTTTTTTTTGTCTATCTATTTAACTGTCTATCTGTATATTTGTTCCGGGTAATCTTCTTATTTCGTGTAATGGAGTAAGAATATAATTCACCACTCGCTATCTTTCCCGTGGATGTCGTAAAAGACGACTATGGGACCATAATATGCACATAACATATGTACAAGAGAAGAAATAATCAAACCCTATACCAACATGTCGAACCAGTATGGTATAGTAGATCAAATTCCCTCACATTGTGGAGAAGGCCGGAGCCTATTACGTATATGGGCTGCGATGATGATGATGATGAATTATCAAAACCACTGATCTGATTTCGATAACATTTTATTACTAGGTACCTTTCTATATAACATGGAGTAACTTAAGCGATATTTAATCCTGGTATTCTCATGGAAACGGTAATTCTATGTAATATATAATATGGAATTCTATATAATATGGAGTAACTTTGGCGATATTTAATCCTGGTGTTCCTACGGAAACGGGAACTATGCGGATCTAGCGGCGTGAATTCACACTAAAAAATTAAATAACTTTTACACTAAAATAACAAAAAAACCTAATATATTAAATAACTTTTTATACAAAAAAATCAAATAACTTTTAAGCAGAAAGCATTATATTCGGTAAAAATATTTGTATAAAACTAATTAGTAGCGCCTGTTTTAAAATAGACATTGCCGATATAAAACATTTTTCTATTACAGATAGATAATATAAAATGAGCAGGCTCGATGATTTATGAAGTGCTTTTCAATTTACTAGTGGCCACCGTGGTCGTGATTGATGTGAGACCTTAATACATTTAAATTTATTTTTCTGCTTAAAAAAATTGTTTTTAATTATATATATGTATGTATATTGAGCAAGCTGTATTTCACTAATCTTATATCTTTAAACGAGCAATTCGTGTATACATATACACACAGTAGTAGTATACTAAGGGTTACCGAAATCCTTAGTATACTAAGGGTTTCGGGGCCAAAAAATCGATCTAGCTGGGTTTTATTTATAGAAAATGTTGGTTTGTCGATATTTTTACCTAATCAATACAATAATATAAAATTTGAATAGATTATGGTTTTAAATTTCGCCGTCGCAGTCAAGAGTAACAATAGCTCAGTTGAAAATTTGTCCCGTCGCATTCAAACAGCGTGAGATTGAATCTCGGTGTTATTATTCTCTTTTTGCAATTTTTGATATTTTTTTCATTACTTCATCATTTTTATTTTTTATTAATATGCATCTAAATAAGTTCGTCAAAAATACAATTTACGAAAAAGAAAATTATACTGAGCAAAGCTCGGTCAACTAGATATTAACTAATATATAAGAACAAATATCTATGAGACACGGTCATCGTAATTATGATTGTTTGACGTTGAGTTCTACCAGAGACTCTTATGATTAGTCTCTAGTCGAACCGAATGTCAAACTTTGGATTATACAAAAGTGTATATATTTGTGTATAAGTGTGTATATACTCGTAGTGTGAGTGTGTATGTAGAGTATGTGTGGAAGTCAAATGCATATGTGCGTAATGCTTTTATTTATTAATTTAATGTATTTCTAATGCATTATTATATAATTTTTTTTTGTTCACTCCTCCTCAATATATTCTTTAACTGTGCCAAATTTTATACTTGTCCATACAGTATATAGTATCTTTGTAAGAGAATTAAAACTCGAAAACAAAACCTGACCTGCCGCTACTTCATCCGTCCCGCACCAATTCTGTGCCCCACCGCACGATCCAGGTTGCCATCGCTTTAGATAAGAGAACCTAGGTAACGGAAATCCGAGCATACTGGTATAGGTACTCCATCTAAGGACATGGGTTTAAAATTGGAAAGAGCCGAAATCGCAGAACATGTATTCTGTTGTCTGCTGATGTTGGTGCTGAGGTCTGCTGATTTTCAAGAGGTAAGAGGTAAGGACTTAATGCCGACTCTTGGTACAGACCCACTTCCACACTGAACTTCTCGGAGTCTCTAGCCGTTGATTTTACGTAAGACCTAGATTGTTGGTATACATGGCACAGACTAAATTAATATACTTCCGAGGCACACTTTTCTCTTTCAGTACCCACCACAAAACAGTTCTCGTTATTCTGTCATAGGCATTCTTGAGGTCAACGAATACCATGTGCAAGTTTTTATGTGAATCACATCCGTTGTCCCGCGGCCCGACACAAAATCAACCTGGTTTTGGGTGATCTCGCTTTCTTCTCGCAATCGCTTCTCAAGCAGTTTTTCCACACTTTCATACTATGTATATGAGCTTTATTCCCCGATAACCGACGCAGTCTTCAACGTCACCCTTATTTTTAAAAATGCACACTAGTACACTACTGCACTCTCACTCTCTCACTCTCTCTCACTCACTGGGATTACTTCATCCTGCAGCAAATTATTGAAGAACAAAGTCGACCATATATATCAATCCCCTCATAAACTTTCCATACTTCTACTGGTATACTGTCCGGCCCTACAGACTTTCCATTTTTCATACTTATTATTGCTTTTCTTACCTCATCTATTGTAAGTTTTCTTACTAGACCGACGTTCTCAGGCACATCTTTTAACTATCCACTCCCTAAATTCTCAATATTCATTAATCTTTCAAAATAATCCTTCCAGCGCTGCCTTATTGCCTCGTCTTTTACTAAAACTTTTATCAGCTCCATCTTTCATGCACTTGAAAATCCTAATATTTCGCGCTAGGTCAATTTCCCTATATATTTCTAATAGTTCCCAAACCCAACAGTAGGACGTGTATAGGCTGAGATGATGATGATGATGAACAATCGGTTTAAAGGTTTAGGATGGCTTCTTAATATTCTTTATTTATTACTAGAAATGTATTTTTATTTATTTTAATATATAATTATATTTTATTATATGGATTCTAAATAAAATAGTTTTGCCAGTGTTGTTAAATAAAATTGTCATTGTTTACCAGCAACCGTCAGAGGGTAAACGACACTCAACATGACATAAGTTTTGTTTCTTGCCATGAGGTACGAGATACTTCTGAGGATTAATTAATTCTCATGAACCTCATTAATCTAAAACTGTATAGATAGGAATTAAACATGTTAATCATACAACCAAATAATTCAACAATTTAGAAGTATATATTTTTTGTTTCTTAGATGTTGTTATCATTATTTAACAAGTTTTACAAGACTTGAAGGTCTTTTACTAGATGGTTTACATTACACTGTATTTTTTTATTACCTAAAATAGATGATTTACAACGATTATCGATTTCTAATAAAAGGATATCCTACTGGCAACACCGAATATTTTATCATATCTTATTTTTTTCACCAGCGATTCTTCCCCTTTCAAACTAATAAAGAAATATAAGTACCTCAAGATGGAATTAAATGTAGTCATAAAGATGGCAGGATCTATCTATATTTAACTAGCTGACCCAACAGACGTTGTTTTGATCAAATAAAATAAAATAAATTCTCCTTGTAATCGACAGCAGCCCCATCTACCGGGTCCAAAGGCGAATCTAAATCATACTCAAATCAAAAAATTTCTTTATGTATATATTTATAGAAAATCTTTATTTAAAAATCAATAAAGAAATCTTTATAAATACATTTCTTGTGTACGTGTGTATATCACTGAACTCCTCCTGAACGGCTGGACCGATGTTGATAAATTTTTTTGTGTGTGTCCAAGGGGATTCGAGAATAGTTTAGATTTACAATTGAACCCGGTAGGTGGCGCATCTATCGATTTCAATGATAATTATTTTTATTTTATTTGAACAGAACAACGTCTGTTGGGTCAGCTAGTTTTTATATATAAATTCCTTGTGTATGTGTGTATGTCACTGAACTCCTCCTAAACGACTGGACCGATGTTGATGAAATTTATTGTGTCTATTCAAAAGGATTCGAGAATAGTTTAGATTTACAATTGGACACAATAGATGGCACTGCAATCGATTTCAAAGAAAATTCGTTTTCCTATTTTTATAGATTTAATCAGAACAACGTCTGTTGGTTCAGCTAGTTTATATATAAAGATAATCAAAACATTACAACTAGGTAACATTACAATAATATGTATACCGGCATGGATACGAAAACATTATAAAACAGATTTTCAGCAGCCAACTTCAACACGTGAAAACGTAAAATATATTCTGGTTTCAAATGTAGCTATAATGTGAACTCACTACGCTGCAATTATTTACAGTAACATAACAGCCTTAATATTTTTTAAACAATAATTTGGCAAATTATAAATGAAAAGAAAAACACGTTAAAACGTAAAACATATTATGGTTTCAAATGTGGATATGGGAACTCATTACGTTGCAATTATTTACAGTAACGTAACAGCCTTAATATTTTTAAAACAATAGTTTGGCAAATTACAAATGAAAAAAAAACACGTTAAAACGTAAAACATATTCTGGTTTCAAATGTGTGGAAAAATAAACGAATTTAATGATTCAATAAAGCTTTTGTGAAATAACCCTGATTGGATACCAGGGATATACATTATTTTGTAATAGAATATACATTTACAATCCAACAAAACAAGGTATGTTTTGTAAACGTACTGTGTGAAATTATGTTCCATACCTTAATTGGGTATTTGAATTTTTTTTTTTTTTTGTAATAAATGGAAAGATAATTTAAGATTAAGCTTTATAACAAAACTGTTTTTTTTATTTATGTTTCGCAATAATTCAAAATTTATATCAAAATAAAAATATTTTTTTGTGAATCCAGTGACGAAAGTACGCCGACAGCTCCCGAACAAATCCAAACGCGTGTGACGTCATAATGTTAGTTTTCACTCATTGCAATTTATACAGAGATAATAAGTACAATATTTTGATGTATTTAATTCTGCTATACAGCATAGCAGCAAAAATTATTCGGTTTAAACTATGGTATCAGTTATGGTAAAAAAAAATTCAAGGAATATGATCTTTTCCAATTGATGACGGAGTAAGAATACAATTCACCACCATCTTTCTTATCCGTGGGTGTCGTACAAGATAATAATGGGATTATTGCAAATTACATATATGCAAAAAAGGAAAATTCGAAATAAAACCATATACCAACCCTTTTGACCAGTATGGTATAGCACGTCAGTACCTACATCCCGTTGTGAAGGAGTTCTGCACGGTATAATCATGACTCTATTTTTCTTTAAGAAAAGATACTTTCAAGAAAATTAAAACATATACTAGTTACGAGGTAGCTACGAGGAGCGAGTCACTTTCTTCCCTCCATTATGGTTGAGGGGAGTAATGGCTGCTCTAGTGGATAACTTGTGATCGAGTGCCGCTTGCGGGATCTGGTCCAGCCATAATCTCATTATATTTGTGATTATTATTAAATTTATGCATTGTACTATATAATATTTCGAATGGCATTACACTGGAACTATTAATAAGCACGTTGTAAGATGTAATTTTATTTAAGTGAAATTAGATAATAAATAA
Source organism: Lymantria dispar (assembly GCA_032191425.1). NCBI lineage: Eukaryota > Metazoa > Arthropoda > Insecta > Lepidoptera > Erebidae > Lymantria > Lymantria dispar. Next base: position 18,041,958 of record CM063452.1, on the reverse strand, counting down.
TAAATAGACAATCCCGCTGTGTTTCTTGCCGGATCTTCTCAGTGCGGTCGTGTTCCGATCCGGCGGTAATTTTAAGAAAAAGTGTAAAAAATTTACAATATGTAAGTCCCCCCGTGGGGTTTATACATAATAAATGATTTGAATTTGAATATACTTTTAATTAGGAATATTCATATTTTTCTATTCCCGTCTTATTACATCTAGATTTGTTGTTCAACATATTGGAAGCCTTCAAGCAAAACTTATTTTGAGTATTTCCACTTACCTCTCTTATAATATTCTCCCCAAATACACTCATCATTAAAATTTGTACTAGAACTGATATTAAGAATAAAAGACAGCCTGGAAACTGCTGCCAACCTCCAGTCTAAAAAAAACATATAAGGAAAAAAAATTGACATATATCATTATAAAATGCTTTATAGAATAAAGCTGAATGTCGCATTGGCATTCATGAGTTTCTTTTCCATATATTTAAATATTTGGTATTTCCTTTCCTTAACGAGGTTTAAGAAGAGTATTTTCTTCACGGTAGGCAACAAACGGCCTCGCTGTGTCCCTAGCATTTCAAAGGTCCATGTCCGGCAGTATCACTTACCTCGTTTCGCTCGGTGGCCATCATTAGCAATAGAAAAGAAAAGCAATTAAACCGAAATGATTAGTAACTTATAATAATGAAATAATAATAATCAACAACATTAAATATGTTGAAAATTTGTATATCAATTTGAAAGTTATTTAAATTTTTTATTTTACTTAGAAAACGTCAAGTAGCAATAACCTTTATACATATATACGAATAAGAACTTGTGTAAAAAATATATATTCTTAAAACTACTAACATTAAAACTTAACATACCTAATTAAAATGAAATTTACCGTTAAATTAAATCCAAGAGCACATATTTCCAGGGAACCAATAATTACATTAAAGAAATTGGGACCTGTAAAAATATCTTCGATTTCTTCTCCGAGTCTGAAATATAAACCTTTTTATTGTATGTTTCGACTGGTTTTATTATTATTCATCATTATATATCATATTTTCCGTGTGGTGACGGACTAAGAATACAATTCACCATTTCCCATCTTGCCTGTGGATGTCGTAAAAGACGACTAAGGGATATAGTATGCACATAAGATTTGTGCAAGAGAAGGAAAACTCGAAATGAAGCCCTATACCAACATGCCTGATCAGCATGGTATAGTACGTCAAATTCTCTTCCATCGTGGAGGAGGCCCGAGCCCAACAGTGGGACGTATGTGAGCTGCGTTGGTGATGATGATATATCATATACGTTCTACTACTGAGCTCGAGACTCCTCCATAATGGCAGAAAATTTACCGACTATACCACGCTGGTAAGACAGGTTGGTATAGAGTTTTATTTCGAGTTTTCTTTTCTTGGATAGTTGTTATATGCACAAAATATATCCCATTTTTTTTTTGGGTGGGTTGCAGTCGGCGCGCTCCTCGCACCACTCCGCCCGGGGCGACAGAGGGGCGTAAGCACGCACACCCGCAACCCACCCGAACACCACGTCGCCTTCGTCGTTGGACCGACCACCGGGACAGGGTTACTTGTCATCAGTTGTTGGCCCAACGGAATACCCTCTAGTGGGGAATCCTCCCATCGACCGACGTCTCCCCCTCGGGGAGGACGTCGGTCTTTCTTGACGCGGTCGGCCTCTCGGCGGGTGACGGACTAATTCCCCGATCACGTTACCTGCTGCTTCGGCTAGTGCGGCATGAGGTGCAGATAGTCGCGCCTACGCCGCCCCAGTCCAGTCGCCGGCGGCGGGTCGCTTCGTCAAAGCTGCGCTCCTCGTGCGCGTGACCCGTCACCTCCTTCTGCGAGATTACTGCCTCGCAGAAGGCTGCGACTGCGTCCCAGTTCCTGATGCTGTCGAGCATCGCCCTGGCGATAGTGATCAATGATTAAGTTTTTCCTAGGTCCGGTTGAAAACAAAAGGGAAGAATTAACAACATTTTGGAATCAGTTGAGTGCCTGAGGTCAACTTTCTTTGGAAATGAATGAAATGTTACAAAAATTTATGTATTTTTACATTACAAATCATCATCATTTCAGCTCATATACGTCCCACTGTTAGGTTCGAGCCTCCTCCACAATAAGAGAGAAATTTACCTACAATACCATGTCGGTCACATGTGTTGGTATCCGCATAGAGGTCGACCGCGTGAGGGCGATGCTCCGAAAGGACAACCCGCCGGGCCGGCCACGGAAGTCATGGAATCGGTATCAGTGGTCGGCTCAATGGCGTTGGGGAAAGAATACGGTAGGTTATGAAGTCGCATGCTGCCCATCCGTGACCCCGGGTGGACTGGGCAGGGTTTGCCCTGACCATAGCCGTACAAAAATAAAATACGTGTTGATATAGGGTTTCATTATTTAATCCCTTAGTCGTCTTTTACGAAACCCACGGGCAAGAGAGGGGGTGGCGAATTATATTCTTACTTCGTCACCACATGAAAAACATTAAAATTAATACTTTTAAAATAATAATTAAATTTTATTTTTTTAATTACTTACTTTAACATATATTGGTGAGACTTTACAATTTCGCTAAACATATCAGTAGTAGTTTCATCCAGCCTGCTAATTATATCGCTTATAACGCGAAAATTTGCGCATGCATGTGAAGTTAAGACAAAATACAATCCGTCAACGGTTGTGAAATATAGAACACATATGAAACCTGTAAGAATAATTAATAAACATAAGTAGCTTATGTTTGATAAATATAATAAATCTGATTTTTAAAATAAAATAAACTAAATTACGCACCGCATAGTATTGAATATAAATAAACAACAGCCCATGGTATCCAAGCATCCGTCGAGAACGGTAATAGTATCGCATATGGTAAAAGAAATGTTATTTTGTTGGTTGTTATGAAGTGGTAAATCATTAGCGCAGGCGTTAAAAAATTGTATACACAAATAAGACTTAGGTTTAAAACGAAAAAGTATTTAATGAACATCTTCACCATGGATAGATCATCTATTAATAGTTGTCTTTTGTTATTACTAGTTAGAATATGATCGTAAAGATGTCTAAAACTTTCGTTTAGTTCAAATACTTTCCTTCTTTTCTGAGTGATTGCCAAAAATTTTAAAACTGATAATATTCCAATACAAGTACACGGAGTTAATTGTGTCAACTCGAGAAAATTTTCTGATGATATTCTAGATATGAAAAATAATACCTCAAATATTGTTATACTTATTAAAGCACATAATAAGATATAAAATCTGAAATATATCTTTGAATCACCGTATGGTATTCCAGCGAGCCATAAATTGATCTTTATCTGTTTAAGAAATTCCTCATATATAGGGAAATCCATATTTTATAAAAATAAAAATGAGGCCAACTTTTTTCTACAAAAATTGAACTTTTTGTACTACGATCTTGATTTAACGCAGCAAAAGAAAATACGAAGTCACTTTGTACACGAAATATATATAGCCAACTTATAGGTTATGATAATAATTTATATCGACACTGTAGGTCTTAGTCAGAAAGTAGGGTTGGAAAAATAAGATACCAAGATGCTATCATCTAATTAAAATAAAATCCTTACGTCGGTATCATGATATTTAAAATTCATTAACGTGATAGTAAATAGAGAGAGCAACATAAATAAATGTATTTTATTTTGATTCCCCATAACAGTAAAAAATTAAATCAAATTAGATGGTATTACTATAATAGATTTCTTACAGACTGTTTATTGTCTATCTCGAGTATATAAGTAAAGCAACAGATATTAACAGATTTAATGTATAATAATTATTTACAACGACGCCTGATAAATCGCACATATTCTCGCCGCAGTGTTAAGTTCAAAAGTGTCCGGCGCACCGATGTCGCTGGTGTCGAATTTTGTGTCATACTTTTCATCCCACCGATGCAAAGCATTTAGTCGCGCAAAGATCGACTGTGAAGTTAAAAAATGCATCAAGAGACAGTATAATTATAATTTTAATACTAAAACATTCGGAATACAGAAATGAATAAAATAACGTGTTTAATTTTATGATTGGAAAAATAAGCGCGTTGAAGTGGTAATAAGTAAGCAACGTCGCTTGTCAAGGTGAACTAACTATTGTAGGTCGGCCCTTCCTCGGGTAGACTAAAGTCGTCGTAAAAGTTCAAGGGAAGCATTGGCAGATGCAGCAGATGCAGATACCTGCAGTATCACGGAACTCATTTTGTGATATGGTTGGGTGGATGCCTCCATCCAACAAACATCGACAGGCTTATAGTTGGATGGATGCCAGATCATAACTTCATCATCGTCATCATCAGCACAGCCTACATACGTCCCACTGTTGGATTCGGGCCTCCTCCGTAAGGGGAGGAAATTTGACCTACTATACCATGCTGGTCAGACACGTTGGTATAGGGTTTCATGTCGAGTTTTCCTTCTCTTGCACAGATGTTATGTGCATATAATATCCCATAGTCGTCTTTTACGACATCCACGGGCAAGATAGGGAGTGGTAAATTGTATTCTTACTCCGTCACATGGAAAATAACTTATCCACATTGAATTTAATTTGATATATATATTTTTATAAACTGGCGTATATCACTGTTGAGCATGAACTACTCTTACAGTGAGAAACGAATGAGCTTCCTATAACACGCCTGACAAAATGATGTTGGCAAGAGCTTTCTTTTTTTTTTTTGGGGTGGGCTGCGGTCGGCGCGCTCCTCGCACCACTCCGTCCGGGGCGACAGAGGGGCGTAAGCACGCACACCCGCAACCCACCCGAACACCACGTCGCCTTCGTCGTTGGGCCGACCACCGGAGCAGGGTTACTTGTCATCAGTGGTCGGCCCGACGGAATACCCCCTACTTGGGATACCCTCCCATCAAATGTTGGCAAGGGCTTGCCGTAGTCGGGTGAAAACCTGTTTTTATTTATACCCGAGTACGGTAAAGCTACAAGGAATATTAAGATTTTCACCGGCATGTTTGTGTGTTTGTTATCTGTTGTCTCACTAACTCAGTTATCTTACTAATTTCTAAACTATGAATAATAATTATACTAATTGGTAGATGGTAATTGCAGTTGGTGTTACATGTTTCTGCAGAGAGTGTGGCTGTCCATTGCTCTGTTTTTAATTTGATCCTGATCCGTTTACAAATTTTTACAGCTCCTACGGCAACGTAATTAGTCGGTCTAATAAAGTAAATATTCAACATAACGATGTTAATAGCATAGTCGTAGTTGAGGATTGTTTACAAAATTATACATTATATAGTATTACAGTATTTTTTTTTTATTATGGGTGGGCTATGGTAAGCGCACGCGCGGTCCAGTCCGTCCGGGGCGATGAAAGGACGGCGCGCGGGCCCATAACCCACCCGTACCCACATCACCTCGTTGTTGGGCCGACCACGGGAGCAGATGTGACTTGTCGTCAGTGGTCGGCGTGACGGAATACCCTTTCGGGTAACCTCAACTCTCGACGTCCTGGGACGTCGGTCGCCGTCGCGCGGTTAGCCTCCCTGCGGGTGACGGACAATTCCCCGGTCCGATCACCCGCGGCCTCGGCTAGGGCGGCATTAGGCACACAGTATAAGAAAACTTCAGTAAGTGATCCTTAGGATAAGGTAGCATTCGACGGATTCCAAATAGAAATATAAAGAAAAATTAGTAACAGACTTGATATTTACATATTAACATTCTAACCGTATCAACTAAACGAAGTACAACATACAATATTCACTTGGGTGTTCTTTGATTTGACAATATAAACGGATATAAATCAGCACCTACTTTCTGTAACATGTGCCATTAAAAATTCTCTTTTGTTACAAACCACGAATATCAAATAAATCAAAATTAAATAGTACAATTTAAATATTAACTTTATTCAAAGAGAATTAATAGAGTAATACAAACTAACGAAACAAGAATATTTAGTCGAATTTATAAAACAAAATTGTTATATATTATTCTCGCAGATATATTATATTAGTAGACTAGCAACCCGCTCTCGCTTCGCTTCGGTTTCTGTCGCCTTATCCCCGTAGGTGCCGTTCCCGTGGGAATACCGGGATAAAATATAGCCTAGTTTACTCCCTGATATTATAGCTTTCCATTGGTATTCAAATTAATAATAGAATATAATAAAAAATAATGACACTTTTTTCCCTTTCCCGCATAATACGCTTTCCCGCCTAAGACGCGTTTTTGGTTGGGTCCCTGCGAAATCGTCTTAAACGGGTTTTACTGTATATAAATAGATTTTGTAGTAAAAATAATTAAAAATTCGCAAATATTCTGTTATGGTTTACATTTTATAGATACGATTATAGTTTACATATTATTTGTCTGTAAATATGAGTATTTTTATTAAATAACATAATTTAAAGTTCATAAATGTTGGATTAATATGTATTATATATTCATATATAGAAAACTTTGAATGGGTAAAAAATAATAGCACCTATTCTTCTTCTTCTTTTCTGTCTTGGCAATCAGCTACAAATACGAGCCATGTCGAGTTATAATTATCTTTTCAAGTTCTCAGTTTCTTCATGTCAGTAATGGTCGGTCAGTAAGTCAAAGGGTCGCCTTCTGAGAATTTTGGTGGAAACAAAAAGGTATGTATAGCAATTTTATATCATATTCACTACACCTCAGCAGTTTTGTCACTATATATTACATAAAATGCCATCAAAATTATTTAATATAACACGTTAAAACACTAAGATATTGAATATAATACAAGAACACCACATGACACTTCAGATTCCCGCCAAAAAACCCTCATAGCACCTATTACCAACTATGTTTCTATACAATCAAATAACTTTAAAACCCAGAGAATCTTAATATAGAGTTTCATTTATTTTCATACTTTAAATATATTCGACAAATAATTTAATATAACGAATAAAGTGACTTCACATATCATCATCATTCAACCCATCGCCGTCCACTAGACGCGGTTTTATGCCGCCTGCATGCAACGACACCCAGCAACTTTCACCAGGTCATCGGTCCATCTAGTGGGACGGCATACTACACTGCTTTGTCCGATACGTAGTCGCCACTCGAAATCTTTTCTTCCCCAGCAGTTGTCGGTTCGTTGGGGGACGTGTCCTGCCCATTGACACTTCAGCGTGCTAATTCTTCACATATATTTCATCTTAATTTCATTGTAGAATAACATGTCAGACGTTACACATCAGATACGACTATAACTATTTAGCTCTCAATTTTTTTTTTTATTATTTTTCTTATTTATTTCTATTAGATATAAATATCCCGTGCGGTGTCCCACAGGGGTCGGTCCTCGGACCCACCCTGTGGAACATCGGCTACGACTGGGCGTTGAGGGGGAGCCTCCCGCCCGGGCTGGGCGTGATTTGTTACGCCGACGACACGCTCGTCACAGCCCGCGGTGGGACGCTAGAAGAGGCGGTAAGCCTGGCGACCTCGGGTACCGAGGAGGTCGTCAGACGGATCGAGGCGCTGGGGTTGAGGGTCGCCCTGGACAAGACGGAGGCCCTCTTGTTCCATGGGCGCACTATGAGCCCTCCCATCGGCGTCTCGATCACCGTCCACTCGGTCGACATCAGCATCCGAGCCCATATGAGGTACTTGGGCCTGGTGCTCGACGGGCGATGGTGGTTCCGGGAGCATTTCCGTAGGCTCGCTCCGTGGCTCGTCGGCACGGCGTCCGCCCTATCGTGGCTTATGCCGAACGTGGGCGGACCGAGCGCTGCGTGCCGACGGCTGTATGCGGGGGTCATCCGGTCGATGGCCCTGTACGGCGCACCGGTGTGGGCGGGGTCCATGACCGCCCGACTCAGGGCCCTTCTGTGGCGACCACAGAGGGTCATGGCGGTCAGGGCCATCCGCGGATACCGCACGGTGGCGACGGAGGCAGCGTGCCTGTTGGCCGGGACTCCCCCGTGGGACCTGGAGGCGGAGATGCTCGCCGGACTATATCGGCGGGTGATGGGGGTGCGAGCGGAGGGCGGTGTGGTCTCGTTAAGGGATCTCACCGCCTGGCGCGTCGACGCCCGCCGAGACGTCATCGCCCTTTGGGCAGTCCGGCTGGAGAGGCCTCGGTTCGGGGTGCGAACCGTGGAGGCCTTCCGGCCGGTGCTGTTGCAGTGGTTGGAGAGGCGGCACGGGGTGCTCTCCTTCCGACTGGTGCAGGTTTTGACGGGGCATGGGTGCTTCGCCAAATACCTGCACAAGGTCGTTAGGAGGGAGAGTACACCGTCCTGCCACCACTGCGATTGCGACGAGGACACGGCGCGCCATACGCTCGAGGCCTGCGGGGCTTGGGCAGTGCAGCGCTGTGAACTCGTCGCAATCATCGGTACGGACCTGACGCTGCCGGCTATCGCTAGGGCGATGGTCGACAGCGTCGGGAATTGGGACGCGGTCGCAGCCTTCTGCGAGACAGTGATCTCGCGGAAGGAGGCGGCGGATCGCCTGCGTGAGGAGCGCAGCCTCGATGAGGAGATCCGCCGCCGGCGACTGGGGCGGCGCAGGCGCAACTATCTGCGCCTCATGCCGCCCTAGCCGAGGCCGCGGGTGACGTGACCGGGGATTAGTCCGTCACCCGCCGAGAGGCCGACCGCGTGAGGAAAGACCGACGTCCTCCCCGAGGGGGGGACGTCGGTCGATGGGAGGGTACCCCAACAGGGGGTATTCCATCGGGCCGACCACTGACGACAAGTTAACGCTGCTCCAGTGGTCGGCCCAACGACGAAGGCGACGTGGTTTTCGGGTGGATCGCGGGAGTTGCGTGCTCAAGCCCCTCTGTCGCCCCGGACGGAGTGGTGCGGAGGCGCGCCGACTGCGGCCCACCCACAAAAAAAAAAAAAAAAGATATAAATATCCATCAAAATATGATTTATTTTATGATTATTGATTTAAATTATTATGTTAACTTCATCATCGCAGCTCACATACGTCATACTGTTGGGCTCGGGCCCCCTCCACAATGCCAGGGAATCTGACCTACTATACCATGCTGGTTAGGCATGTTGGTACAGGGTTTCATTTCGAGTTTTCCTTCCCTTGCACAGATGTAATGTGCCAATTATACCCTATAGTCGTCTCTTATGACATCCACGGGCAAAATAGGGAGTGGTGAATTATATTCTTACTCCGTCACCACATGGTAAACTTCACTTAGATGATATAATATTATATTATAATTTATGTATTTCCATTTCACGGGATCTTCCTAGGGAAGATACCCGATCCTTTGAAAGGCTTACAAGGCTTATATGGATCCAATACGCAGAAGCCTTTGGAGAAATTTAATCTTTTTTTTTTATTGCAAGCGGTGGCAAACGCGCAAACAGTACACCTGATGGTAAGTGTTGCTGCCGCTCATGGACCTTTACAAGGCCGCTGCCTACTGCGAAAAAAGTAAAGGGTGTGTGAATGCGTGCATTGAGGCTCGGTGATACCAAAGGCACCACCAAAACCCTCCACACGCGAACACCCTCAGAAAGTTGGGCTTCCGGCTCTCTCGCTCACCGAACGAAGCGCAGTAACAAATTGCTACTACTCAGACGTCGATTTTCTGAGAGAGTGTGGTACTACCCCGGACGGACCGGCCCGCGACTGTAGACAGATAACTGTCGACAGTGGTCCTACCACTATTAAATCTAAATATGGGATGCGACGTCTACCGATGACACACTACGTCTGCACATGTATATTATATATTATAATGCATTTTATATTATATACTAGCAACCCGCCCTCGCTTCGCTTCAGTTTTAGTCGTTTTACCCGCGTAGTTCCCGTTCCCGTGGGAATACCGGAATAAAATATAGCCTAGCTTACGCCCTGATATTATAGCTTGCCATTGGTGAAAGAATTTTTGAAATCGGTGCAGCCGTTTTGAAGATTTCCCGGAACAAACAGACAGACAGACAGACAAAAAATTTTAATCGCTATTTTAGGCATAGGTGTCTTGCAAATAACCGTGTGAGCATGAAAAAAGCCTATTATTTTGACATTACAAACAGACACTCCAATTTTATTTATTGGTATAGATTATTATCTTTATAAATATATTCTTAAAAACTAATTATGGTAATTCAAACCCCCAAATAACATTAATGCCTTCAATAAAACTATAACGTGTGAGCCTGCATTGCAGAAAATATTTCTAAAGTTGGCTCAGGTGGCAGAATCTTCAAGCCTGAGTAATGACAACCATAAAGAAAGCAGTCTCGTCCGACCCATTGGAATATGATTGCTATTTTCCTTGTCAGATTCTACATTTTATGTGTTTTATACGGTAAATTATTACAATCGTTATATACATAAAAGAGAGAGATGCTTAGAAATAACTATATATAATTATAAATATGTATATATTTATTACTAGCAACCCGCCCTCGCTTCGGTTTCTGTCGCCTTATCCCCGTAGTGCCTGTTCCCGAGGGAATACCGGGATAAAATATAGCCTAGTTTACTCCCTGATATTATCGCTTTCTATTAGTGAAATATTTTTTTAAATCGGTCCAGCCGTTTTGAAGATTACCCGGAATAAACAGACAGATAGACAAAAAAAATTTAAAGTGATTTTTAGGTATATGTATAGTGCAAATAACCACGTGAGTATGAAAAAGGCCTATTATTTTGACATTACAAACAGACACTCCAATTGTATTTATTGGTACAGATTAATTATACTGATGTTTGTAGTAAATCTGTTTTCAGTTAGTGAACACTTCTTTAATGCTGACTACATTTAAGAAAGTCATTTGAAATATTAATAAGTATATTTCCTTGCACCACCTTCCTTCTTCTACCACATCGCTCGTCGAACTGACAACCGTTGGGGAAGAAAGGTTCTTGAGTGACGACCACGGATCGGACGACGCAGCATAGGACGACACGCCACTAGGTGGACTGACGACATTCTCAAAAATTCGCAGGGAACCGTTGGGTGCAGGTGGCGCAGGACTGTTCCGAGTGGCATTCTCGTGGGCAGGCCTATGTCTAGCAGTGGACGTCTGTAGGCTGATGGATGGATATTTTCTTGATATCTATTATGTTTAACGAAATAGAAAGAAAAATATAGTAGAAATTCATCACCATCATCTTTGCTCATATACTCTGTCTTTCTGTTAGAGCTGAGCCTGCTCCACAATAGGGAGGAAATTGATTCACTATATAGCACGCTGGTTAGACAAGTTCGAATAGATTTTATGTCGAGTTTGCCTTTTATATTATAGATTTTAGCTGCATATTATATTCCTTACGTAATCGTTTTTTACGACAGGGGTAAGAACGGGGGTGGTGAATGGCATTATTACTCCATCACATATAAATTTTAAGATATTATAATAATTGAAATTATTCGACACATATCGTCATTTTCGGTACTACGATTTAAAAGACTCAAAGAATGGTGGAGTAAATTAATCAATTTATAATATAATATCACTAATTTACTTCGTGAACTCCGTCACGATTATTTTACTTACAAAAGAAAACAAATTATTGTTGGAAAATATTTGTTTGGGGCGGCGCGTGTATTATGAGGTAATTTGGACTTGTCAGCATGAAAGAACTGATTGGCCTGCCATTTTCACAATGAGGCATGTTATTATAAGGGTTGATTCAACAAATGTATAAAATAAAATACGTTCATTATATCTATGAGAGTAGGATTAACTTATAATATATCGTGACATTAGATACTTAATGTAAGCATACATTAAATTTTAATTTAAATAAACATTATATTTTATATCTATTTATTACTGTTGTATCTCCGTGTGATGACGGAATTAGAACACAATTGACCATTCCTTAACTTGCCTTAACGTGATATAATAGATCAACTTTTCTTCTTTGGTTGCCAAGGCTGGAGCCCAACATTGAGTAGTGCATGAGCTGAAATGATGAATAATGACATTCGCATTGGAGTATATATAATTATTTTATGAATCATATATATAAATAAATATATATAAATAAATATATATAAATATATATATATATATACTAGCTTTTGCCCGCGGCTTCGCCCGCGTAAAAGCATATTGAACTATTATCTCAAAGAATATTATCGGCACAAAAAGTATTCTATTTCTTAATTTAAGAAATACTCTATGTGTCAATTTTCATCCAAATCTGCTCAACAATGTACGCGTGATTGAGTAACAAACATCCAAATATCTTCACAAACTTTCATATTTGAATATTACTTCCATCCTTGTAGTTCAGATTGCCCTGGAAATACGATGATAAATATGGCTTTCCTTAGTCCCTGATAACGTAGTTTTCCATTAGTGAAAAAATTTATATCGATCAAACTCCCGCAGTTTCACCCACGTAGACCCCATTCCCATGCGAATGCCGAGATAAAAAAGCCTATGTTACTCGCTGATATTATAAGTTTACATGGGTGAAAAAAATTATATTAATCAAATCCCATAGAAATATCCGAGATAGAAATTACCTATGTTACTCGCTGATGACGTGTCCGGGATGAAAATAGTCTTTATATGTTATTCACTGATAACGTAGCTTTTCATTCTTGAATTAATTTTTAAATCCATTAAATACCCGCGAATTCATCGGCATTGTGCCCGGTCCCGTAGGAATATCGGGATAAAAATAGCTTAAATATGTTACTCGCTTAAAAATAGCTTTCCATTAATGAAATAATTTTAAAATCGAATAAATTTTCACAGTTGCTCCAGCCACACCGGAATAACATATAGCCTAAGTCGTTCCTTATGTAAGGCTGGTAGACCTGGTAGTAAAACATTATCAGTATCGGTCCAGCCGTTTTAAAGATTAGCCATAACGAATAGACAGACAGACAAAAAAAAATTGGACCGTTTTTTAGGTATAGGTATCGTGCAAATAATTGTGTGAGCATAAATAAAACCTATTATTTTGACAGACAATTTTCGCTTCAAATTTATTTATTTGTAGCGATTTTCTATCTCTTGGATCTTGTATCTCTTGGATTAATATCTTGATTGTAACTTACAATCTGGTAGCGGCTAGGAATATTACTATGCTTTCATTGTTCGTGGGTGACGCAAAATACTACTAAGACAAAGATTTACATGGACTTGGACCAATTGGTGATACTGTCTGGCCAACAATGTCGTCCGCCAAACAGCCGATCATAAAATGTTGTTAGAACCTTTGCAATATATCTACAATGACAGAAAAGTACCTACATATTACATCGATCCAAAGTATTTAGGATAAGAGCAAGATAATGATGATATATAGGTTGGATGTGTTCGACTAAATGAGTTTCACCCTTTTGGGGCTGCCCAAAATTATTTCTTAGTGGGCGCTTACCCTAAGAAACAGATTGGTAAACAAAATTTCACATTCCTAGACCCGTTATCTTCGACTATACCCTTTTCCCCCTTTTAGGGGTTAAATTTCCAAAAAATTCTTTGTTAGTGCTCACTTATCCCAAAAGAGAACTTTCACGTTCACTTTCCCCAAAAAAGACAACTTTATACAAAATTTTACGTTTCTAGGCCTATTGATTTCGGCTATACATTTTACACCCCCTTAGGAGTTGAATTTCAAAGAATAATTTCTTAGAGCTCACTTTCAACAAAAGAAAGAGAATGGCATATAAAGTTTTACGTTCCTAGCCCCAATAGCTTCGTCCATACGCTTTTCACCCCCTCAAGGGGATGATTTTCCAAAAATCCTTTGCTAGTGCTCGTGTATGCCAAGAAATACGACAGTGTAAAAAAAATTACGTTTCTAGGCCCAGTAGTTTTGGCTGTATGATTTTTGGTGTTTTAGGGGTTGAATTTCATCCCTATAAAAGAGAAATTTTCAAAACGCTAGAGCGATATTTATTTATTTATTACCAAGTGCCTTAATACAAAGATTCATGGTTCTATCATCGAAAATGGCAAATTTTCATACAAAATTTCATCCCCTATTTCAACCCCTTATACCAAGTTTTTCGCAATAAAAAGTACCATATGTCCTTTCTCAAGCTTTAGTTCATCTCTGTACCAAATAGCATCAAAATCGGTTTAGTAGTTTAAACATGAAAGGCTATATGCTTTTCACCCCCTTAAGGGAGTGATTTGTCAAAAATCCTTTGTTAGTGCTCGTGTACCTTAAGAAAAACGACGGTGTAAAAAAAAATACGTTTCTAGGCCCAGTGGTTTCGGCTGTATGATTTTTGGTATTTTAGGGGTTGAATTTCATCCCCATGTAAGAGAAATTTCCAAAACGCTAGAACGAATATTTATTCATTTATTATCAAGGGCCTTAATACAAAGATTCATGGTTCTATCATCGAAAATGACAAATTTCCTTACAAAATGTCATCCCCTATTTCAACCTCTTATACCCACTTTTTCGCAATAAAAAGTAGCCTATGTCCTTTCTCAAGCTATAGTCCACCTCTGTACCAAGTTTCATCAAAATCGGTTCAGTGGTTTAGACGTGAAAGCGTAACAGACAGACAGACAGAGCTACTTTCGCATTTATAATATTAGTAAGGAAGTAAGGATATATGTATGCAGATCGCCTGCGCGAGGAGCGCAGCCTCGATGAGGCGATCCGCCGCCGGCGACTGGGGGGCTTCATGCCGCCCTAGCCGAGGCCGCGGGTGACGTGACCGGGGATTAGTCCGTCACCCGACCGAGAGACCGACCGCGTGAGGAAAGACCGACGTCCTCCCTGAGGGGGGGACGTCAGCCGATGGGAGGGTACCCCACGTAGGAGGTATTCCGTCGGGCCGACCACTGATATCAAGTAACCCTGCTCCGGTGGTCGGCCCAACGACGAAGGCGACGTGCATGGTGGGTGGGTTGCGGGTGTTGCGTGCTTACGCCCCTCTGTCGCCCCGGAAAGAGTGGTGTGAGGAGCGCGCCGACCGCAACCCGCCCAAAAAAAAAAAAAAGGATATATGTATATATACCAACCCTCATATTAAGTGAGGGTATCTTTAAAGATGACTAAAACTTCTCAAAAGCACTCATTTAGATCTCCATTCTTTTTGCGGCGTAGCCCACAGCCAAGCATAATTTTTGTATTGAACTTGGCTCTCCTTATTTACATTTATGTTTTCAGTGGGATATAAATTAACACAATCTATATCTAGTTCATAGGTCACAATTTATACCTAGACCTAATTTGCGTGGGAACCGAACCCACGACACTAGCATAGTAGGTCGGTATCTTAACCACAACGCCATTTGTGCAGTTATTCAAACAGATCACATTAAATAGTATGAATGGGATAACAACATATATATTAATGGATGTATAAATAGAATGAGCCGAAGGACTCTAAACAAAAGGACAGTATCCTAAACTGAATGACATAATGAGGAGATTAATGAATGTGGATGAGGCGTAAGTGGTATGTCAATATCGTGAAAAGTGAAGGATAGTGGTCCCTGCCTACTCCTATGAGAGAGATACGTAAATATATGTATGTACAAGTAATATTAAAATGAATAATATAGACAAATCTATTTAAACTGTCAAATTTATTTAATTTACAAAACCAGTGTAACAATGATATTATTAGACAAAAATTTCGTAATTAATTTATAAATACATTTAATATTATTCGTTTACCGTTTTCATTATAAATCATCATGGTAATATGCTAAACAACAATTCTGCTAGAGCAATCAACATTGATGGCAAAATCACAATAGTCCTTCTTTGGATTGAAGAAAAGATTTTCTGGGCAATCCATAGCTACGGGTAGTCCATCCCAACATTTATAAAATTGATTGCAGTTTTCATGGGCAATATAAGTGTGGTCGGAATCTTCAGCTGCACAAATAGCAGGAGCCTGACTGGGGTCATCATTGTTGGCACCGTTGCCAGTCCATTCATTTCCATCAGGGTTAACTTCGATGTATTCTGGAATAATTCTATCTCCACAGTCTACGGTGTCACGCCATTCGCATCTATCTTTAGAAGGGTCGAATAAAAGATTAGCTGCACAGATCTGAGTCACGGGAATACCAAAGTTGCATGTATAGAATTGATTACAATTTTCATGAGCAACCAGGACACTTTCCGAGCCTTCAGCACGGCAAATTTCAAAAACTTGGCTAGGATCATCATGGTTATTACCGGTTGGAATATCATCATCTACTTTATCGTTTCCATTTTGGTTACCATTACCAATATCTTGGAGATCTGCTATAACTCTATCCCCACAGTCTACGCTGAATGGGAAATCGCAATAGTCTTTATCTGGATTAAACAAATGGTCAAGAGGACAGTTCATGACCACTGGTTGACCTGCCCAACATTGATAGAACTGGTTGCAGTTTTCATGAGCTATAAGTACATGATCAGAACCTTCAGCTGCGCATATAGCCGGTGCTTGACTGGGATCACTATTACCAGCGCCATCGCCAGTCCAGTCCCCTCCCTCGTCTTCTCTTTCAACAATTACTCTATCACCACACTCAACTGCATAAGGCCAATCACATATTTCTCCACTGGGATCGTATAACAGGTTACTTGGGCATTTCATAGCCACTGGCACGCCAAATGAACATTTGTAGAAATTGTTGCAGATTTCATGGGCAACTAGAACACCATCAGAATCTTCAGCAGCGCAGATAGTAGGGGCTTGACTAGGATCATCATTACTAGTTGCAGCTTTTCCATACTTATTCACCACAGCTGCACTAGATAGTGCAACCATGCACAGAACTGTAAGTACTAGACCTGAAAATACAAAGGAGATGTTAAACGATGCTCGTTCTGTGCTTTTCAGATATTTTTAACTGTCTGACTTTATTTGTTCTTTATTACTCATGACTACTACAGGGATTACACTTATTTATTCCACATGTATGATATTATGTTATTATTAATGTAAAGTAGACATAGTGAATGTTAAACAGCTAGTCCTACTGTAACGTAAATGCTTAAAAATATTTGAGGATTGGGCGGCGGCACTGGGCCTCTGTTTGCTGAACAGAGGCTCGGTGCATACGTGCGTGCGACCTCAGGGCAGGTCGATAGTGGACCTTTCGTTCGCTAGCCCTGAGGTCGCTGCACGCGTGGGGAGCTGGTGCGTCGAGGAGGAGGTTGAGACCTTGTCGGACCACCGGTATATCCGGATGGAGGTCTCCCTGACAATCCCGGCGCCCGGCAGGGGTCACAGGGGGGCGGTAGGGCGTCCTACGTTCCCGCGATGGGCTGTGGGTCGCCTAGACCGGGATCTGCTGGCGGAGGCAGCCATCGTTCACTCGTGGCTGTTCTCTGCCAACCAGTTGGACGGGGTGGACGCCGAGGCTGGCCGCATCCGCAGTGCGTTGACGCAGATCTGCGATGCGGCCATGCCCCGGGTACGGCGTCTGCCCTCGAGGAGGGCTGTCCACTGGTGGTCCCGGGAGCTGGCAGATCTCCGGGCCGCGTGTATTCGCGCCCGGAGGGCCTACACCCGCAGCCGGCGGCGCAATCGCAGCGCGGAACTGGAGGGCCAGCTTTACGAGGGCTACCGCAATGCGCGGTCGGCCTTCAGGCTGGCCGTCCGTTCCGCCAAGGACGCCAGTCGGCGGGAGATGTTGGAGAGTCTCGACCGTGACCCCTGGGGTCGCCCCTATGGTACGGCGCTGAGTAAGCTCCGCGCACGAGGCCCGCCCCTCACCGAGACTCTCCAACCCAGCCTCCTTACTCGGGTCGTCGAGGACCTGTTCCCACGACGGGCGGAACACACGCCCCCGGTCATGGCGCCGCCAGACAAT
Organism: Lymantria dispar; assembly: GCA_032191425.1. NCBI lineage: Eukaryota > Metazoa > Arthropoda > Insecta > Lepidoptera > Erebidae > Lymantria > Lymantria dispar. Next base: position 18,024,190 of record CM063452.1, on the reverse strand, counting down.
GACCGGGAGGGCGATGGTGGCAGTGTTCCGCTCATCACGGAACCGAAGATGAGGGCGTCGGTGGCGCGCATGCGCGGTAAATCCACCGCCCCCGGGCCCGACGGTATTCCAAACCGTGTGTTGGCCCTGGTCCTCGACCACCTGGGTCCCCGCCTCAGGGAGCTGTTCGACGCGTGTTTAGCGTCCGGGCGGTTCCCTGGGTGCTGGAAGGAGGGGAGGCTGGTTCTCCTGCCGAAGCCGGGACGGCCTCCGGAGTCGCCATCGGCCTACAGGCCTATCGTGCTGCTCGATGATATGGGCAAGCTACTGGAGAGGATAGTAGCTGCCCGCATCGAGCGGCACCTCGTTGCACGGGGCCCGATCTGTCGGACGCCCAGTTTGGGTTTAGGAGAGGTCGTTCGACGATCGAGGCCCTGTTGCGCCTGAGGGCCGTGGCGACTGAGGCCGTCACCGGCGGGGGAGTGCTGTTGGTGGTGTCCCTAGACATCGCCAACGCATTCAATAGTCTGCCATTCAGCTGCGTCAGGGAGGCGCTCCGTTACCACGGAGTGCCAGCTTCGTCCGGATTGCCAGCACGGAGTCACGGCACAGCAGCAGTCACGGAGTGCCAGCTCCGTTCGGATTGGCACCATCCGCACCGCCCCCGGGCCCGACGGTGTTCCAAACCGCGTGTTGGGCCTGGTCCTCGACCACCTGAGTCCCCGCCTCAGGGAGCTGTTCGACGCGTGTTTAGCGTCCGGGCGGTTCCCTGGGTGCTGGAAGGAGGGGAGGCTGGTTCTCCTGCCGAAGCCGGGACGGCCTCCGGAGTCGCCATCGGCCTACAGGCCTATCGTGCTGCTCGATGATATGGGCAAGCTACTGGAGAGGATAGTAGCTGCCCGCATCGAGCGGCACCTCGTCGGCACGGGGCCCGATCTGTCGGACACCCAGTTTGGGTTTAGGAGAGGTCGTTCGACGATCGAGGCCCTGTTGCGCCTGAGGGCCGTGGCGACTGAGGCCGTCACCGGCGGGGGAGTGCTGTTGGTGGTGTCCCTAGACATCGCCAACGCATTCAATAGTCTGCCATTCAGCTGCGTCAGGGAGGCGCTCCGTTACCACGGAGTGCCAGCTTACCTGAGGCGGCTGGTGGCAGACTATTTAGAGGAGCGCAGCGTCCTCTACGCCAACCGAGTAGGGGACGTTGTGCGAACGCCCATGACGTGCGGTGTTCCACAGGGGTCGGTCCTCGGACCCACCCCGTGGAACATCGGCTACGACTGGGCGTTGCGGGGGAGCCTCCCACCCGGGCTGGGCGTGATTTGTTACGCCGACGACACGCTCGTCACAGCCCGCGGTGGGACGCTACAAGAGGCGGTAAGCCTGGCGACCTCAGGCACCGAAGAGGTCGTCAGGCGGATCGAGGCGCTGGGGTTGAGGGTGGCCCTGGACAAGACGGAGGCCCTCTTGTTCCATGGGCCCCGTATGGACCCTCCCATCGGCGTCTCGATTCGGTTGGGATCAGCATCCAGGCCCATATGAAGTACTTGGGCCTGGTGCTCGACGGGCGATGGTGGTTTCGGGAGCATTTCCGCAGGCTCGTCTCGCGGCTCGTCGGCGTGGCGTCCGCCCTACAATGGCTGATGCCGAATGTGGGCGGACCGAGCGCGGCATGTCGACAGCTGTACGCGGGGGTCATCCGGTCGATGGCCCTGTACGGCGCACCGGTGTGGGCGGGATCCATGACCGCCCGACTTAGGGCCCTTCTGTGGCGTCCACAGAAGGTCATGGCGGGCAGGATCATCCGCGGGTACCGCACGGTGGCGACGGAGGCGGCGTGCCTATTGGCCGGGACTCCCCCGTGGGACCTGGAGGCGGAAATGCTCGCCGACTTGTATCGGCGGGTGTCGGGGGTGCGCGGGGGGGGGGGGGTGTTGTTTCCTTGAAGGAGCTCACCGCCTGGCGCGTCGACGCCCGCCGGGACGTCATCGCCCGTTGGGCAGACCGGCTGGAGAGGCCTCGATACGGTGTTTGGACCGTGGAGGCCTTCCGGCCGGTGCTGATGCAGTGGTTAGAAAGGCGGCACGGGGTGCTCTCCTTCCGACTCGTGCAGGTCTTGACGGGGCATGGATGCTTCGGCAAGTACCTGTACAGGGTCGCTAGGAGGGAGAGAACTCCGTCCTGCCACCACTGCGATTGCGACGAGGACACGGCGCAGCACACGCTCGAGGTCTGTGCCGCTTGGGCAGAGCCGCGTCGTGAACTCGTCGTAATCATCGGTGCAGACCTGACGCTGCCGACCATCGCTAGGGAGATGCTCGGCAGCATAGGAATTGGGACGCGGTCGCAGCTTTCTGCGAGGCAGTTATCTCGCAGAAGGAGACGGCGGGTCACGAGCGCGAGGAGCACAGCCTCGATGATGCGACCCGCCGTCGGCGACTGGGGCGGCGCAGGCGGGAGTACCTGCGTGCAATGCCGCCCTAGCCGAGGCCGCGGGTGACGTGACCGGGGATTAGTCCGTCACCCGCCGAGAGGCCGACCGCGTGAGGAAAGACCGACGTCCTCCCCGAGGGGGGGACGTCGGTCGATGGGAGGGTACCCCGGGTAGAGGGTATTTCGTCGGGCTGACCACTGATGACAAGTAACCCTGCTCCAGTGGTCGGCTCAGCGACGAGGGCGACGAATTACACGGAAGGCACCGTCAAGACCTGCAGCTACCATATGTCGACAAAGTAGAGTCGAACGCCTGGTTGCGGCGCAGCGAGCTATTTCCTGAAACGGAAGCTTTCATGATGGCCATCCAAGATCAAGTGATTGACACTCGAAATTACCAAAAACATATAATACGCGCACCTAATCTTCCAACAGATACATGTAGACACTGCCACTTAAGTTCTGAGACAATACAACATATTACATCTGCTTGCAAATCCTTAGCACAAAGCGATTACAAACACCGCCAGGACCAAGTAGCCTCTATTGTACACCAACACCTTGCACATAAATACAACTTTATACAAAAAAAGACTGCATATTATAAATATAAACCCAACAACATTCTAGAAAATAATAGATATAGATTATATTGGGACAGAACCATTATTACTGACAAGACCATACATTTCAATAGACCTGATATCACATTGTTTGAAAAAGAAAATAAAATTGCATATCTAATTGACATAGCCGTACCAAACACACAATATTCAATCAACTATATCTGAGAAAGGATTTCTGATGTTTACGCGAGTATTATACATTTTAAATAAAACTACTTTACGGATTTTATCGCGTTTGTATTTGATTTTTGATTACCCGACGTTTCGAACACTTTACAGCGTTCATGATCACGGGTGGACTAAGATGTCTCACGTCCAACAAGTCATCGTTACTGCAGAAAATTTTATAATTATCTACCCGATACAGAAATTAGTTATTAAATATTGACCCACATTTTGATACAAAATTTATTGCCAGTGTAAGAAGAAAATGATTCTATATGAAAAAATTATATTGTTTATGGTTAGTAATAATTAAACATTAAAATTAATAGTAATTATATTTAAAAAACCAACTAATAATCTAGTATACTACCACCGGATCGGAACACGGTTACACTGAGAAAGATCCGGCAAGAAAACTCAGGTAACATGATGCTAAATTAAAGTTAATTTTGAAGGCGGCTTACTTTATGTTACTAATTTATAAAATTATCTTTACCGTTGGCAGTCCACGTGTGTTATGTACAAACGTGGAGTGTCATCGGTAGACGTCCCATCCCATTTTTACATTAAATTTCTCCAAAGGCCTCTGCGTGTTGGATCCATATCCCCATGTAAGCCTTACAAAGGACCGGGTATCTTCCCTTGGAAGATAGCCGTGAAATTGAGAGATCATAATAATAATAATTAATATTCTCAACTCTGGCTTGCCTTAAACGGCTGGTCAGAGAGGGGTCGCCAGAGCTATATGCTCGGGGGTGGAAGTGTCATTTTCAAGGGCATAACTACGGAGAAACCACTGCGATGGTGAAACCGGCGCCGCACCGCTCGACACCCCAAGCCACTTGCACCAATGTTGCCCTCCTGTTGCCCGTATGGCCTGTGTGCCTGTGGCGACCGTTTGGGGGGGGGCATTCAGTGAGTTGGTTCTGCCAAAGTTCAAGACGATAAAGGTATTGAAGGCAGACGACAGTTTTTCAATCAATAGTTTCATTTAATCCAATCCATCAAACCTTACAACCCCATAATCTGGTTTTAGATATCATAATTGCACAATAGTTTTACACCTACAGTTGGCAGTGCACGAGTGTTGTGTGCAAACGTGGAGTGTCATCGGTAGACGTCCCATCCCATTTTAACATTAAATTTCTCCAAAGGCCTCGGTGTGTTGGATCCATATCCCCATGTAAGCCTTTCAAAGGACCGGGTATCTTCCCTTTTTTAATATTTTATACAATATGGAAGATAGCCGTGAAACTGGGAGACACAATATAATAATAATTTTATTTCAGACCATGTCCATATAAAAAGCTTAACTATGTTTAGTATTAATTAAAACTAAGTTAAAAAAATAAATAAATCAAAAAATTAAACCTAAACCAGATTGTCACATGTCAATTTCAATATCAATAAGAGTTATTAGAATCACACGGAGGGCACTGATTGCCTTCCGCGAATAGCAGACCCATAGGCTGCACGTGTAGAAAGATTGGCAGAATGCTTTGAAAAGAGAGATTTTCACCTCAACTGTGCAACGTGCAAATCTGCGTGCCAGCATATTGCTTCTGACAGCCAACGCCCTGCGTTCCCTCTCAATGTCCTCAGCATCTTTGAGATCCTCATATATCCAATGGCCCAAGTACTTAAAGCGAGAAACTCTAGCCAAGGGGACACCGGCCAGCAATAGAGGCGGTACGGTGTTCGTCTTAAAGGCCCTTGACTGAAAGACCAGATACTCACTCTTCTTGAAATTATACCTGAGCCCATGTGTCTCGGCATATTTCTCACATATACCGAGGAGCTTCCTGATCGCACTTATCGAGGGTCCAAGCAGCACCATGTCGTCTGCGTAACTGATATTATTTATAAAAGTACCATCAATAGAACATCCGACGCCGGCGCTACTTAGTTCCTCGACAAGTCCATTCATGTACAAGTTGAAAATGCGCGGAGAACTTAATCCCCCCTGTCTCAAACCGCACTTCAACCTATAAGCATCAGAATGCTGACCTGCCCACCGTACCACATTCGTTTGATTATTGTACCAATAATTAAAAATGTTAATGACCTCATCTGGGAGGCTGGTTTCCGATCTCATCTTCCTCCACAGTACGTCGTATGACACCAGATCGAAGGCCATGGAAAGGTCCAGGAAACACGCGTATACTGGTGTTCTTCGGTCAGTGTAGTACCGGACAGTGTGCTTGAGGCAAAGTATCGCTGATTCTGTGGATAACCTAGGTCGGAAGCCAAACTGGGCATCGTTCAGCGTTATGTGCTCACTCAATATACGATCAAGCAAACCGTCCAACACCTTCACCACTGTTGTCGCTAATGAAATGGGTCTATAATTGGATGAGTTACATGGATCACCCGTTTTGTTCTTAATTATTGGTACAACAATCGTCTTTACACAATCGTCAGGCAAGTATGAATGTCGTACACAGAATGTGTAAAACACAGCCAACACTCTGACCCCTGGGGTCGCCCCTACCTCGCGGCGCTGAACAAGCTCCGCGGGCGCCCCCCCCCCCCCCTCACCGAGACTCTCCAGCCCAGCCTCCTCACCAGAGTTGTCGAGGACCTCTTTCCACGGCGGGCGGAGCACACGTCCCCGGTCATGACTTCGGCGGACAGCGACCGGGAGGCCGACGATGAAAGTGCTCCGCCCATCATGGAGCCGGAAATGGGGGCGGCGGTGGCGCGTATGCGAGTGAAATCCACCGCCCCTGGGCCCGACGGTATTCCGAACCGTGTGCTGGCCCTGGTCCTCGAACACCTGGGACCACGCCTCAGGGGACTGTTCGACGCCTGTTTGACGTCTGAGCAGTTCCCTGGGTGCTGGAAAGAGGGGAGGCTGGTTCTCCTGCCGAAGCCGGGACGGTCTCCCGAGTCGGCCTCGGCCTACAGGCCCATCGTGCTGCTCGATGATGCGGGCAAGCTGCTGGAAAGGGTGTTTGTTGGCTGCCCGCATCGAGCGGCACCTCGTCCGGGTCGGGCCCGATTTGTCGGACGCCCAGTTTGGTTTTCGGAGAGGGCGTTCGACGATCGCGGCCCTGCTGCGCCTGAAGGCCGTGGTAGCGGAGGCCGTCACCGGCGGAGGAGTCCTGTTGGCGGTGTCCCTGGACATGTCCCTGGACGCCTTCAACAGTCTGCCATTCAGCTGCATCAGAGAGGGGCTGAGATATCACGGGGTGCCCGTGTACCTCAGGCGGCTGGTGGCAGACTACTTGGAGGGGCGCAGCGTCCTCTACGTTGACCGAGTAGGGGACGATGTGCGAACGCCCATGACGTGCGGTGTCCCGCAGGGGTCGGTTCTGGGTCCGACCCTGTGGAACATCGGCTACGACTGGGCATTGAGAGGAAGCCTCCCACCCGGGCTGGGCGTAATTTGCTACGCCGACGATACACTCGTCACAGCCCGGGGTGGGACGCTAGAGGAGACGGCACGCCTGGCAACTCTCGGCACCGAGGAGATTGTCAGGCGGATCGAAGCGCTGGGGTTGAGAGTAGCCCTGGAAAAGACGGAGGCCCTTTTGTTCCATGGCCTCCGTACCGCCGGGCCTCCCGCCGGCGCTTAGATCACCGTGAAGTCGGTCACCATCAGCATCCAGGCCCACATAAAGTACTTGGGCTTGGTGCTCGACGGGCATTTTTGGTTCCGGGAGCATCTCCATCGACTTGTTCCCCGGCTTGTCGGCGCGGCGTCCGCCCTTTCGTGGCTGATGCCGAATGTGGGCGGACCCAGTGCTACGTGCCGACAGCTGTACATGGGGGTGATCCGGTCGATGGCCCTGTATGGCGCACCGGTGTGGGCGGCGTCCCTGACCGTCCGTCTTAGGGCCCTCCTTTGGCGACCACAGAGGCTCATGGCGGTCAGGGCCATACGGGGTTACCACACGGTGGCGACTGAGGCAGCGTGCCTCCTGGCCGGAACTCCCGTGGGACCTGGAGGCGGAGATGCTCGCCGACATTTATCGGCGGGTGTCGGAGAAGCGCACCCGCGGCGACATGGTCTCCATCAGAGAGATCACCGCCTGGCGGGTCGACGCCCGCCGAGAAGTCATTGCCCGTTGGGCAGTCCGGCTGGAATGTCCTCGGTACGGTGTCAGGACCGTCCAGGCCCTCCGGCCGGTGCTGATGGAGTGGTTGGAGCGGACGCACAGGGTGCTTTCCTTCCGACTGGTGCAGGTGCTGACGGGGCACGGTTGCTTCGGGAAGTACCTGCACAAGATTGTCAGGAGAGAGAGCACACCCTTCTGCCACCACTGCAGTTGCGACGAGGACACGGCGCAACACACGCTCGAGGAGTGTGCTGCATGGGAGGGGAATCGCCGTGAACTCGTCGCAATTATCGGTGCCGACCTGGCGCTGCCGACCATCGCCAGGGAGATGCTCGTCAGCGTCAGGAACTGGGATGCGGTCGCCGCCTTCTGTGAAGCCGTAATCTCACGGAAGGAGGCGGCGGATTGTGTGCGAGTAGAGATCCTATTCGGCGACACGTTCCGCCGCCGGCGACTCGGGCGGCGCAGGCGCGAGTATCTGCGCCTGATGCCGCCCTAGCCGAGGCCGCGGGTGATCGGTCCGGGGAATTGTCCGTCACCCGCGGAGAGGCTAACCGTGCGACTGCGACCGACATCGAGAGGTGAGGGTACCCGAAAGGGTATTCCGTCGGGCCGACCACTGACGACAAGTCACATCTGCTCCGGTGGTCGGCCCAACAACGAGGTGACGTGGGTACGGGTGGGTTATGGGCCCGCGCGCCGTCCTTTCATCGCCCCGGACGGACTGGATCACGCGTACGCTTACCATAGCCCACCCATAAAAAAAAAAAACACTAGGCAAAGGAACACCGGCGTTCTGTAGGTACTCAATACTAATGCCATCATGTCCTGGTGATTTACCTCTGGTCATAGTTTGGATTACTGACATGACCTCTTCTGCAGTAAAATGCAGTAAATGACCTGAGGGTACCTGTTGGGTTTTGGAAAGGTACACTGACCCCGTGCCTTTCATGGGTAACGGTTCAACCTGAAACAGGGTTTTAAAAAGGTTGGCAGCCTGTTGAGGGTCAGATGCTTCATCCACACTGAGAGGGGCATGTACTTTGGGGTTAATCTTAATAGTATCCGCCGCCGGCGACTGGGGCGGCGCAGGCGCAACTATCTGCGCCTCATGCCGCCCTAGCCGAGGCCGCGGGTGACGTGACCGGGGATTAGTCCGTCACCCGCCGAGAGGCCGACCGCGTGAGGAAAGACCGACGTCCTCCCCGAGGGGGGGACGTCGGTCGATGGGAGGGTACCCCAACAGGGGGTATTCCGTCGGGCCGACCACTGACGACAAGTTAACGCTGCTCCAGTGGTCGGCCCAACGACGAAGGCGACGTGGTTTTCGGGTGGATCGCGGGAGTTGCGTGCTCAAGCCCCTCTGTCGCCCCGGACGGAGTGGTGCGGAGGCGCGCCGACTGCGGCCCACCCACAAAAAAAAAAAAAAAGATATAAATATCCATCAAAATATGATTTATTTTATGATTATTGATTTAAATTATTATGTTAACTTCATCATCGCAGCTCACATACGTCATACTGTTGGGCTCGGGCCCCCTCCACAATGCCAGGGAATCTGACCTACTATACCATGCTGGTTAGGCATGTTGGTACAGGGTTTCATTTCGAGTTTTCCTTCCCTTGCACAGATGTAATGTGCCAATTATACCCTATAGTCGTCTCTTATGACATCCACGGGCAAAATAGGGAGTGGTGAATTATATTCTTACTCCGTCACCACATGGTAAACTTCACTTAGATGATATAATATTATATTATAATTTATGTATTTCCATTTCACGGGATCTTCCTAGGGAAGATACCCGATCCTTTGAAAGGCTTACAAGGCTTATATGGATCCAATACGCAGAAGCCTTTGGAGAAATTTAATCTTTTTTTTTTATTGCAAGCGGTGGCAAACGCGCAAACAGTACACCTGATGGTAAGTGTTGCTGCCGCTCATGGACCTTTACAAGGCCGCTGCCTACCGCGAAAAAAGTAAAGGGTGTGTGAATGCGTGCATTGAGGCTCGGTGATACCAAAGGCACCACCAAAACCCTCCACACGCGAACACCCTCAGAAAGTTGGGCTTCCGGCTCTCTCGCTCACCGAACGAAGCGCAGTAACAAATTGCTACTACTCAGACGTCGATTTTCTGCGAGAGTGTGGTACTACCCCGGACGGACCGGCCCGCGACTCTAGACAGATAACTGTCGACAGTGGTCCTACCACTATTAAATCTAAATATGGGATGCGACGTCTACCGATGACACACTACGTCTGCACATGTATATTATATATTATAATGCATTTTATATTATATACTAGCAACCCGCCCTCGCTTCGCTTCGGTTTTAGTCGTTTTACCCGCGTAGTTCCCGTTCCCGTGGGAATACCGGAATAAAATATAGCCTAGCTTACGCCCTGATATTATAGCTTGCCATTGGTGAAAGAATTTTTGAAATCGGTGCAGCCGTTTTGAAGATTTCCCGGAACAAACAGACAGACAGACAGACAAAAAATTTTAATCGCTATTTTAGGCATAGGTGTCTTGCAAATAACCGTGTGAGCATGAAAAAAGCCTATTATTTTGACATTACAAACAGACACTCCAATTTTATTTATTGGTATAGATTATTATCTTTATAAATATATTCTTAAAAACTAATTATGGTAATTCAAACCCCCAAATAACATTAATGCCTTCAATAAAACTATAACGTGTGAGCCTGCATTGCAGAAAAAATTTCTAAAGTTGGCTCAGGTGGCAGAATCTTCAAGCCTGAGTAATGACAACCATAAAGAAAGCAGTCTCGTCCGACCCATTGGAATATGATTGCTATTTTCCTTGTCAGATTCTACATTTTATGTGTTTTATACGGTAAATTATTACAATCGTTATATACATAAAAGAGAGAGATGCTTAGAAATAACTATATATAATTATAAATATGTATATATTTATTACTAGCAACCCGCCCTCGCTTCGGTTTCTGTCGCCTTATCCCCGTAGTGCCTGTTCCCGAGGGAATACCGGGATAAAATATAGCCTAGTTTACTCCCTGATATTATCGCTTTCTATTGGTGAAATATTTTTTTAAATCGGTCCAGCCGTTTTGAAGATTACCCGGAATAAACAGACAGATAGACAAAAAAAATTTAAAGTGATTTTTAGGTATATGTATAGTGCAAATAACCACGTGAGTATGAAAAAGGCCTATTATTTTGACATTACAAACAGACACTCCAATTGTATTTATTGGTACAGATTAATTATACTGATGTTTGTAGTAAATCTGTTTTCAGTTAGTGAACACTTCTTTAATGCTGACTACATTTAAGAAAGTCATTTGAAATATTAATAAGTATATTTTCTTGCACCACCTTCCTTCTTCTACCACATCGCTCGTCGAACTGACAACCGTTGGGGAAGAAAGGTTCTTGAGTGACGACCACGGATCGGACGACGCAGCATAGGACGACACGCCACTAGGTGGACTGACGACATTCTCAAAAATTCGCAGGGAACCGTTGGGTGCAGGTGGCGCAGGACTGTTCCGAGTGGCATTCTCGTGGGCAGGCCTATGTCTAGCAGTGGACGTCTGTAGGCTGATGGATGGATATTTTCTTGATATCTATTATGTTTAACGAAATAGAAAGAAAAATATAGTAGAAATTCATCACCATCATCTTTGCTCATATACTCTGTCTTTCTGTTAGAGCTGAGCCTGCTCCACAATAGGGAGGAAATTGATTCACTATATAGCACGCTGGTTAGACAAGTTCGAATAGATTTTATGTCGAGTTTGCCTTTTATATTATAGATTTTAGCTGCATATTATATTCCTTACGTAATCGTTTTTTACGACAGGGGTAAGAACGGGGGTGGTGAATGGCATTATTACTCCATCACATATAAATTTTAAGATATTATAATAATTGAAATTATTCGACACATATCGTCATTTTCGGTACTACGATTTAAAAGACTCAAAGAATGGTGGAGTAAATTAATCAATTTATAATATAATATCACTAATTTACTTCGTGAACTCCGTCACGATTATTTTACTTACAAAAGAAAACAAATTATTGTTGGAAAATATTTGTTTGGGGCGGCGCGTGTATTATGAGGTAATTTGGACTTGTCAGCATGAAAGAACTGATTGGCCTGCCATTTTCACAATGAGGCATGTTATTATAAGGGTTGATTCAACAAATGTATAAAATAAAATACGTTCATTATATCTATGAGAGTAGGATTAACTTATAATATATCGTGACATTAGATACTTAATGTAAGCATACATTAAATTTTAATTTAAATAAACATTATATTTTATATCTATTTATTACTGTTGTATCTCCGTGTGATGACGGAATTAGAACACAATTGACCATTCCTTAACTTGCCTTAACGTGATATAATAGATCAACTTTTCTTCTTTGGTTGCCAAGGCTGGAGCCCAACATTGAGTAGTGCATGAGCTGAAATGATGAATAATGACATTCGCATTGGAGTATATATAATTATTTTATGAATCATATATATAAATAAATATATATAAATATATATATATATATACTAGCTTTTGCCCGCGGCTTCGCCCGCGTAAAAGCATATTGAACTATTATCTCAAAGAATATTATCGGCACAAAAATATTCTATTTCTTAATTTAAGAAATACTCTATGTGTCAATTTTCATCCAAATCTGCTCAACAATGTACGCGTGATTGAGTAACAAACATCCAAATATCTTCACAAACTTTCATATTTGAATATTACTTCCATCCTTGTAGTTCAGATTGCCCTGGAAATACGATGATAAATATGGCTTTCCTTAGTCCCTGATAACGTAGTTTTCCATTAGTGAAAAAATTTATATCGATCAAACTCCCGCAGTTTCATCCACGTAGACCCCATTCCCATGCGAATGCCGAGATAAAAAAGCCTATGTTACTCGCTGATATTATAAGTTTACATGGGTGAAAAAAATTATATTAATCAAATCCCATAGAAATATCCGAGATAGAAATTACCTATGTTACTCGCTGATGACGTGTCCGGGATGAAAATAGTCTTTATATGTTATTCACTGATAACGTAGCTTTTCATTCTTGAATTAATTTTTAAATCCATTAAATACCCGCGAATTCATCGGCATTGTGCCCGGTCCCGTAGGAATATCGGGATAAAAATAGCTTAAATATGTTACTCGCTTAAAAATAGCTTTCCATTAATGAAATAATTTTAAAATCGAATAAATTTTCACAGTTGCTCCAGCCACACCGGAATAACATATAGCCTAAGTCGTTCCTTATGTAAGGCTGGTAGACCTGGTAGTAAAACATTATCAGTATCGGTCCAGCCGTTTTAAAGATTAGCCATAACGAATAGACAGACAGACAAAAAAAAATTGGACCGTTTTTTAGGTATAGGTATCGTGCAAATAATTGTGTGAGCATAAATAAAACCTATTATTTTGACAGACAATTTTCGCTTCAAATTTATTTATTTGTAGCGATTTTCTATCTCTTGGATCTTGTATCTCTTGGATTAATATCTTGATTGTAACTTACAATCTGGTAGCGGCTAGGAATATTACTATGCTTTCATTGTTCGTGGGTGACGCAAAATACTACTAAGACAAAGATTTACATGGACTTGGACCAATTGGTGATACTGTCTGGCCAACAATGTCGTCCGCCAAACAGCCGATCATAAAATGTTGTTAGAACCTTTGCAATATATCTACAATGACAGAAAAGTACCTACATATTACATCGATCCAAAGTATTTAGGATAAGAGCAAGATAATGATGATATATAGGTTGGATGTGTTCGACTAAATGAGTTTCACCCTTTTGGGGCTGCCCAAAATTATTTCTTAGTGGGCGCTTACCCTAAGAAACAGATTGGTAAACAAAATTTCACATTCCTAGACCCGTTATCTTCGACTATACCCTTTTCCCCCTTTTAGGGGTTAAATTTCCAAAAAATTCTTTGTTAGTGCTCACTTATCCCAAAAGAGAACTTTCACGTTCACTTTCCCCAAAAAAGACAACTTTATACAAAATTTTACGTTTCTAGGCCTATTGATTTCGGCTATACATTTTACACCCCCTTAGGAGTTGAATTTCAAAGAATAATTTCTTAGAGCTCACTTTCAACAAAAGAAAGAGAATGGCATATAAAGTTTTACGTTCCTAGCCCCAATAGCTTCGTCCATACGCTTTTCACCCCCTCAAGGGGATGATTTTCCAAAAATCCTTTGCTAGTGCTCGTGTATGCCAAGAAATACGACAGTGTAAAAAAAATTACGTTTCTAGGCCCAGTAGTTTTGGCTGTATGATTTTTGGTGTTTTAGGGGTTGAATTTCATCCCTATAAAAGAGAAATTTTCAAAACGCTAGAGCGATATTTATTTATTTATTACCAAGTGCCTTAATACAAAGATTCATGGTTCTATCATCGAAAATGGCAAATTTTCATACAAAATTTCATCCCCTATTTCAACCCCTTATACCAAGTTTTTCGCAATAAAAAGTACCATATGTCCTTTCTCAAGCTTTAGTTCATCTCTGTACCAAATAGCATCAAAATCGGTTTAGTAGTTTAAACATGAAAGGCTATATGCTTTTCACCCCCTTAAGGGAGTGATTTGTCAAAAATCCTTTGTTAGTGCTCGTGTACCTTAAGAAAAACGACGGTGTAAAAAAAAATACGTTTCTAGGCCCAGTGGTTTCGGCTGTATGATTTTTGGTATTTTAGGGGTTGAATTTCATCCCCATGTAAGAGAAATTTCCAAAACGCTAGAACGAATATTTATTCATTTATTATCAAGGGCCTTAATACAAAGATTCATGGTTCTATCATCGAAAATGACAAATTTCCTTACAAAATGTCATCCCCTATTTCAACCTCTTATACCCACTTTTTCGCAATAAAAAGTAGCCTATGTCCTTTCTCAAGCTATAGTCCACCTCTGTACCAAGTTTCATCAAAATCGGTTCAGTGGTTTAGACGTGAAAGCGTAACAGACAGACAGACAGAGCTACTTTCGCATTTATAATATTAGTAAGGAAGTAAGGATATATGTATGCAGATCGCCTGCGCGAGGAGCGCAGCCTCGATGAGGCGATCCGCCGCCGGCGACTGGGGGGCTTCATGCCGCCCTAGCCGAGGCCGCGGGTGACGTGACCGGGGATTAGTCCGTCACCCGACCGAGAGACCGACCGCGTGAGGAAAGACCGACGTCCTCCCTGAGGGGGGGACGTCAGCCGATGAGAGGGTACCCCACGTAGGAGGTATTCCGTCGGGCCGACCACTGATATCAAGTAACCCTGCTCCGGTGGTCGGCCCAACGACGAAGGCGACGTGCATGGTGGGTGGGTTGCGGGTGTTGCGTGCTTACGCCCCTCTGTCGCCCCGGAAAGAGTGGTGTGAGGAGCGCGCCGACCGCAACCCGCCCAAAAAAAAAAAAAAAGGATATATGTATATATACCAACCCTCATATTAAGTGAGGGTATCTTTAAAGATGACTAAAACTTCTCAAAAGCACTCATTTAGATCTCCATTCTTTTTGCGGCGTAGCCCACAGCCAAGCATAATTTTTGTATTGAACTTGGCTCTCCTTATTTACATTTATGTTTCCAGTGGGATATAAATTAACACAATCTATATCTAGTTCATAGGTCACAATTTATACCTAGACCTAATTTGCGTGGGAACCGAACCCACGACACTAGCATAGTAGGTCGGTATCTTAACCACAACGCCATTTGTGCAGTTATTCAAACAGATCACATTAAATAGTATGAATGGGATAACAACATATATATTAATGGATGTATAAATAGAATGAGCCGAAGGACTCTAAACAAAAGGACAGTATCCTAAACTGAATGACATAATGAGGAGATTAATGAATGTGGATGAGGCGTAAGTGGTATGTCAATATCGTGAAAAGTGAAGGATAGTGGTCCCTGCCTACTCCTATGAGAGAGATACGTAAATATATGTATGTACAAGTAATATTAAAATGAATAATATAGACAAATCTATTTAAACTGTCAAATTTATTTAATTTACAAAACCAGTGTAACAATGATATTATTAGACAAAAATTTCGTAATTAATTTATAAATACATTTAATATTATTCGTTTACCGTTTTCATTATAAATCATCATGGTATATTACCAAACAACAATTCTGCTAGAGCAATCAACATTGATGGCAAAATCACAATAGTCCTTCTTTGGATTGAAGAAAAGATTTTCTGGGCAATCCATAGCTACGGGTAGTCCATCCCAACATTTATAAAATTGATTGCAGTTTTCATGGGCAATATAAGTGTGGTCGGAATCTTCAGCTGCACAAATAGCAGGAGCCTGACTGGGGTCATCATTGTTGGCACCGTTGCCAGTCCATTCATTTCCATCAGGGTTAACTTCGATGTATTCTGGAATAATTCTATCTCCGCAGTCTACGGTGTCACGCCATTCGCATCTATCTTTAGAAGGGTCGAATAAAAGATTAGCTGCACAGATCTGAGTCACGGGAATACCAAAGTTGCATGTATAGAATTGATTACAATTTTCATGAGCAACCAGGACACTTTCCGAGCCTTCAGCACGGCAAATTTCAAAAACTTGGCTAGGATCATCATGGTTATTACCGGTTGGAATATCATCATCTACTTTATCGTTTCCATTTTGGTTACCATTACCATTATCTTGGAGATCTGCTATAACTCTATCCCCACAGTCTACGCTGAATGGGAAATCGCAATAGTCTTTATCTGGATTAAACAAATGGTCAAGAGGACAGTTCATGACCACTGGTTGACCTGCCCAACATTGATAGAACTGGTTGCAGTTTTCATGAGCTATAAGTACATGATCAGAACCTTCAGCTGCGTATATAGCCGGTGCTTGACTGGGATCACTATTACCAGCGCCATCGCCAGTCCAGTCCCCTCCCTCGTCTTCTCTTTCAACAATTACTCTATCACCACACTCAACTGCATAAGGCCAATCACATATTTCTCCACTGGGATCGTATAACAGGTTACTTGGGCATTTCATAGCCACTGGCACGCCAAATGAACATTTGTAGAAATTGTTGCAGATTTCATGGGCAACTAGAACACCATCAGAATCTTCAGCAGCGCAGATAGTAGGGGCTTGACTAGGATCATCATTACTAGTTGCAGCTTTTCCATACTTATTCACCACAGCTGCACTAGATAGTGCAACCATGCACAGAACTGTAAGTACTAGACCTGAAAATACAAAGGAGATGTTAAACGATGCTCGTTCTGTGCTTTTCAGATATTTTTAACTGTCTGACTTTATTTGTTCTTTATTACTCTCATGACTACTACAGGGATTACACTTATTTATTCCACATGTATGATATTATGTTATTATTAATGTAAAGTAGACATAGTGAATGTTAAACAGCTAGTCCTACTGTAACGTAAATGCTTAAAAATATTTGAGGATTGGGCGGCGGCACTGGGCCTCTGTTTGTTGAACAGAGGCTCGGTGCATACGTGCGTGCGACCTCAGGGCAGGTCGATAGTGGACCTTTCGTTCGCTAGCCCTGAGGTCGCTGCACGCGTGGGGAGCTGGTGCGTCGAGGAGGAGGTTGAGACCTTGTCGGACCACCGGTATATCCGGATGGAGGTCTCCCTGACAATCCCGGCGCCCGGCAGGGGTCACAGGGGGGCGGTAGGGCGTCCTGCGTTCCCGCGATGGGCTGTGGGTCGCCTAGACCGGGACCTGCTGGCGGAGGCAGCCATCGTTCACTCGTGGCTGTTCTCTGCCAACCAGTTGGACGGGGTGGACGCCGAGGCTGGCTGCATCCGCAGTGCGTTGACGCAGATCTGCGATGCGGCCATGCCCCGGGTACGGCGTCTGCCCTCGAGGAGGGCTGTCCACTGGTGGTCCCGGGAGCTGGCAGATCTCCGGGCCGCGTGTATTCGCGCCCGGAGGGCCTACACCCGCAGCCGGCGGCGCAATCGCAGCGCGGAACTGGAGGGCCAGCTTTACGAGGGCTACCGCAATGCGCGGTCGGCCTTCAGGCTGGCCGTCCGTTCCGCCAAGGACGCCAGTCGGCGGGAGATGTTGGAGAGTCTCGACCGTGACCCCTGGGGTCGCCCCTATGGTACGGCGCTGAGTAAGCTCCGCGCACGAGGCCCGCCCCTCACCGAGACTCTCCAACCCAGCCTCCTTACTCGGGTCGTCGAGGACCTGTTCCCACGACGGGTGGAACACACGCCCCCGGTCATGGCGCCGCCAGACAATGACCTTGTTTAGTTTCCAAGTCATTGGGGGCTTGGGTAGTAAGACTCCTCTGACATGATCAGAGACCTTAATTAGCATATAGATTAGTAGCAAGATAGATTAATGTAGGAGGAAAATTTGAAAAGGTATTGAATTAACAAGTGATGTTAGAGTATGATGTTAATGTGTTATATTAGTTTTAGTTTTAGTGTTAAATGAGGTGTAGAGATTTGGTGATCATTGAAGTGTGATGTATATTAGGGTAATAAAATAGACATTGATATAATTATTATTAAGCAGATGGGGGTGATTATACAAAGCGAATATAGAAAAGGTAATGAACATAGATTATAAGAAAATAAGATTAACTAAGAATAAGTTATAATAGTACTCACTAAAATATGTACTTTTTTTTTTTTTTTTATTTTGTATTTATTTTATAAATGTATTTTTATATCTTTATAAGCTTTTTCTTTTTTTTTTTTTCTTTAATTATTATTATTATTATTATTTTTTTTTTTTTTTTTTTAATTTTTTTTATTTTTTAAAGACATTTTTTTTTAGTATAGGACATTATGAGGGAAAGGATATAAGAAATAAATTATTATCATGTATTTAACATCTATTGTAAATTAATATGAACTAATGTTAGCTTCTTACAAGTACTTCTTGTTATAATAGAATGATTAACAATTATAATTTTAGGAAAAAATTATCAATGGTTATTGTCTAGTAATATCTAAGTTAAGATATTGAATATGATTCAGTCAACAAAGTATAGAAGAAGGAGAAAGATAGAGATAAATGTTAATTAATTATAAAATATGTTTAAGATGGGGATAGAAATATAAATTAGTATAATTGTTAATTTATTACATGTACTTGTAATTATAATATTTTGAGTAAGGTTTATATATAAGATAACAGTATTGCAAAGTAGAGCAATTGACAAGTATATGTATAGGATAACAATCTAGATATTAATTAGCACCATCTATATTATAACATTATTATTAAGACAATTAATAAAGTATAAAAAGAAGAAAGAAAGAAAAATACAAAATTGATATATAACAGAGTATATTATGATGAATATATTACAAAGTATATGTTAACATTTGTATAAATATGAAACTTCTAACCTGACCTAATCTGATTAAAATTAAAAATAAAAGAATTCGAATAGATTAATATAAACAAGATTAAGTCCTTGTGCTATTTCTTTTGATAGCTTTTGTAGCGATCCTTTTACAATAGTTAATAAATGGTGTTCTGTTGTCATAATCTGATATTAATTTGTGTATGTTGTCTACTGATATAGTGGTGTCGGTTTCTAGTTCAAGATTGAAGCGGTCCTGTATGTATAATGGGCATTCCGTGATTATATGTATGATGGTTTCTTCAGCATCGGTTCCACAAATACATTGTGGGCTGTCTTTACGTTTAAATCTAAAAAGATATGCAGAGAATCCACCATGTCCTGTAAAGACTTGTGTTAATATCTGGTCTATAGTAATTGATTTCAGGATTTTGTGAGAGGTTATTGTATTAGGAAAGAAAATTTTGGTGACTTGGCCTGTGTTTGTATTGGTATATCTATTATTCCATTCATTTATGGAATCAATTCTTATATGATTTCTTGTGTAGGAGATGGGGTATTTGTCATATGTTGGTATTATGTTTTGTTGTAAAGCGGCAGATTTAGCTAGTTCGTCGGCTCTCTCATTACCCTCCAGACCAATGTGGGATTTGATCCACCATAGATCTATATTCTTTTGCTGGAAGAGACAATCATTTAAATGGGCACGAGTTTTTAGACCTAATGGATGTAGGGAAAGGTTATTGATAACAGTATCCAATGCCGCCTTGGAATCACTGAGAATGACACTTTTTGCAAAATTGCTATTAGCAACCATCTCTACTGCCAGGCATATGGCCAGCAGCTCAGCCTGATAAACAGTGCAGTAGGAAGCCAAATAAAATTTTTGATTATAAATTTCTTTTTTATTATTATCCCAAACTGTGAGAGCAGCACCAACCTGATCATTAATTTTGCTGCCATCGGTATATATGTATACTGCACTGTTTATAAGGCTGTTTAGGTCTTCTTGGTTGTGAATTTTGAGAAGCTGCTGGCTCATACAATACGCTGGATGGGGCAATTTACAGAATGGTGCCATAGTTTCAGGTTCCTTGTCAGCAATAAGTGTTAAGTATCCTCTCTTGACACCGTACAAGAAAGCTCTCTCTCTGATATGAATATCGAGAGGAAGTATATCAGCAAGTAGTAGGGAGGCATTGAGCGAAACAGTCCTGTAGGCTTTAGAAATTTTTATTGCAAAATGTCGTCGGAGGGAATCAAGCTGTCTACGTATAAAAATTTTATTGGTTGCAGGAGCCCAAGCGCTAGCTGCGTAGGAGACAATTGGGACTACAGTGGCATTGTATATAATTTTGATTATTTGCCAGACAATGACCGGGAGGGCGATGGTGGCAGTGTTCCGCTCATCACGGAACCGAAGATGAGGGCGTCGGTGGCGCGCATGCGCGGTAAATCCACCGCCCCCGGGCCCGACGGTATTCCAAACCGTGTGTTGGCCCTGGTCCTCGACCACCTGGGTCCCCGCCTCAGGGAGCTGTTCGACGCGTGTTTAGCGTCCGGACGGTTCCCTGGGTGCTGGAAGGAGGGGAGGCTGGTTCTCCTGCCGAAGCCGGGACGGCCTCCGGAGTCGCCATCGGCCTACAGGCCTATCGTTCTGCTCGATGATATGGGCAAGCTACTGGAGAGGATAGTAGCTGCCCGCATCGAGCGGCACCTCGTCGGCACGGGGCCCGATCTGTCGGACGCCCAGTTTGGGTTTAGGAGAGGTCGTTCGACGATCGAGGCCCTGTTGCGCCTGAGGGCCGTGGCGACTGAGGCCGTCACCGGCGGGGGAGTGCTGTTGGTGGTGTCCCTAGACATCGCCAACGCATTCAATAGTCTGCCATTCAGCTGCGTCAGGGAGGCGCTCCGTTACCACGGAGTGCCAGCTTACCTGAGGCGGCTGGTGGCAGACTATTTAGAGGAGCGCAGCGTCCTCTACGCCAACCGAGTAGGGGACGTTGTGCGAACGCCCATGACGTGCGGTGTTCCACAGGGGTCGGTCCTCGGACCCACCCTGTGGAACATCGGCTACGACTGGGCGTTGCGGGGAAGCCTCCCACCCGGGCTGGGCGTGATTTTTAACGCCGACGACACGCTCGTCACAGCCCGCGGTGGGACGCTACAAGAGGCGGTAAGCCTGGCGACCTCAGGCACCGAAGAGGTCGTCAGGCGGATCGAGGCGCTGGGGTTGAGGGTGGCCCTGGACAAGACGGAGGCCCTCTTGTTCCATGGGCCCCGTATGGACCCTCCCATCGGCGTCTCGATTCGGTTGGGATCAGCATCCAGGCCCATATGAAGTACTTGGGCCTGGTGCTCGACGGGCGATGGTGGTTTCGGGAGCATTTCCGCAGGCTCGTCCCGCGGCTCGTCGGCGTGGCGTCCGCCCTACAATGGCTGATGCCGAATGTGGGCGGACCGAGCGCGGCATGTCGACAGCTGTACGCGGGGGTCATCCGGTCGATGGCCCTGTACGGCGCACCGGTGTGGGCGGGATCCATGACCGCCCGACTTAGGGCCCTTCTGTGGCGTCCACAGAAGGTCATGGCGGTCAGGATCATCCGCGGGTACCGCACGGTGGCGACGGAGGCGGCGTGCCTATTGGCCGGGACTCCCCCGTGGGACCTGGAGGCGGAAATGCTCGCCGACTTGTATCGGCGGGTGTCGGGGGTGCGCGGGGGGGGGTGTTGTTTCCTTGAAGGAGCTCACCGCCTGGCGCGTCGACGCCCGCCGGGACGTCATCGCCCGTTGGGCAGACC
Organism: Lymantria dispar; assembly: GCA_032191425.1. Taxonomy (NCBI): domain Eukaryota; kingdom Metazoa; phylum Arthropoda; class Insecta; order Lepidoptera; family Erebidae; genus Lymantria; species Lymantria dispar. The sequence continues at coordinate 18,002,755 of CM063452.1, read as the reverse complement.
GGCTGGAGAGGCCTCGATACGGTGTTTGGACCGTGGAGGCCTTCCGGCCGGTGCTGATGCAGTGGTTAGAAAGGCGGCACGGGGTGCTCTCCTTCCGACTCGTGCAGGTCTTGACGGGGCATGGATGCTTCGGCAAGTACCTGTACAGGGTCGCTAGGAGGGAGAGAACTCCGTCCTGCCACCACTGCGATTGCGACGAGGACACGGCGCAGCACACGCTCGAGGTCTGTGCCGCTTGGGCAGAGCCGCGTCGTGAACTCGTCGTAATCATCGGTGCAGACCTGACGCTGCCGACCATCGCTAGGGAGATGCTCGGCAGCATCAGGAATTGGGACGCGGTCGCAGCTTTCTGCGAGGCAGTTATCTCGCAGAAGGAGACGGCGGGTCGCGAGCGCGAGGAGCACAGCCTCGATGATGCGACCCGCCGTCGGCGACTGGGGCGGCGCAGGCGGGAGTACCTGCGTGCAATGCCGCCCTAGCCGAGGCCGCGGGTGACGTGACCGGGGATTAGTCCGTCACCCGCCGAGAGGCCGACCGCGTGAGGAAAGACCGACGTCCTCCCCGAGGGGGGGACGTCGGTCGATGGGGGGGTACCCCGGGTAGAGGGTATTTCGTCGGGCTGACCACTGATGACAAGTAACCCTGCTCCAGTGGTCGGCTCAGCGACGAGGGCGACGAATTACACGGAAGGCACCGTCAAGACCTGCAGCTACCATATGTCGACAAAGTAGAGTCGAACGCCTGGTTGCGGCGCAGCGAGCTATTTCCTGAAACGGAAGCTTTCATGATGGCCATCCAAGATCAAGTGATTGACACTCGAAATTACCAAAAACATATAATACGCGCACCTAATCTTCCAACAGATACATGTAGACACTGCCACTTAAGTTCTGAGACAATACAACATATTACATCTGCTTGCAAATCCTTAGCACAAAGCGATTACAAACACCGCCAGGACCAAGTAGCCTCTATTGTACACCAACACCTTGCACATAAATACAACTTTATACAAAAAAAGACTGCATATTATAAATATAAACCCAACAACATTCTAGAAAATAATAGATATAGATTATATTGGGACAGAACCATTATTACTGACAAGACCATACATTTCAATAGACCTGATATCACATTGTTTGAAAAAGAAAATAAAATTGCATATCTAATTGACATAGCCGTACCAAACACACAATATTCAATCAACTATATCTGAGAAAGGATTTCTGATGTTTACGCGAGTATTATACATTTTAAATAAAACTACTTTACGGATTTTATCGCGTTTGTATTTGATTTTTGATTACCCGACGTTTCGAACACTTTACAGCGTTCATGATCACGGGTGGACTAAGATGTCTCACGTCCAACAAGTCATCGTTACTGCAGAAAATTTTATAATTATCTACCCGATACAGAAATTAGTTATTAAATATTGACCCACATTTTGATACAAAATTTATTGCCAGTGTAAGAAGAAAATGATTCTATATGAAAAAATTATATTGTTTATGGTTAGTAATAATTAAACATTAAAATTAATAGTAATTATATTTAAAAAACCAACTAATAATCTAGTATACTACCACCGGATCGGAACACGGTTACACTGAGAAAGATCCGGCAAGAAAACTCAGGTAACATGATGCTAAATTAAAGTTAATTTTGAAGGCGGCTTACTTTATGTTACTAATTTATAAAATTATCTTTAGTTATTATTAAGTCCTGACTATGTTCACAGACTGCAGACCTAGTGTCCCGGCGGTGCTTCACATCGGCTATGTGTTCTTTGATCCGAGTTCTTATGGATCTCTTTGTTTGTCCAATGTAAGAGAGACCACAGTCACAGTCAAGTTTATATACTCCTGCATCTTGTAAAGGGATCTGGCACTTGACACTTGACAGGACTTAATAATAACTAAAGATAATTTTATAAATTAGTAACATAAAGTAAGCCGCCTTCAAAATTAACTTTAATTTAGCATCATGTTACCTGAGTTTTCTTGCCGGATCTTTCTCAGTGTAACCGTGTTCCGATCCGGTGGTAGTATACTAGATTATTAGTAGGTTTTTTAAATATAATTACTATTAATTTTAATGTTTAATTATTACTAACCATAAACAATATAATTTTTTCATATAGAATCATTTTCTTCTTACACTGGCAATAAATTTTGTATCAAAATGTGGGTCAATATTTAATAACTAATTTCTGTATCGGGTAGATAATTATAAAATTTTCTGCAGTAACGATGACTTGTTGGACGTGAGACATCTTAGTCCACCCGTGATCATGAACGCTGTAAAGTGTTCGAAACGACGGGTAATCAAAAATCAAATACAAACGCGATAAAAACCGTAAAGTAGTTTTATTTAAAATATATCTGAGAAACTTTCAAAATATCAAGAATTGGCAATAGAGCTAAAGCGTCAATGGCATGCGGAAACCATACACATAGTCCCCATAGTTCTCTCAGCTACCAAAGAGTTTACAACGTAGTTTAAGCCTTTTGCAGATGCCACAGCATGTAGTTCATATCATTCAGAAAGCAGTTATACTCAACACTTGCCGACTTACTCGTAAATTTCTCACCACATCATCTATTTCAGCCACTCACACAATATGTTAACACGTAATCATGCTTGGCTATGGCCCGTATGATTAGTTTAATATCACCCCTTAAAAGGGAGAAATACATATCAAAATAAAATAATAATAATAATAATCATAATAATAATAATAACCTCTGGGCCAGTCGTTATCTCACCATGAGACTAACGCAAACCTCGGAGGAACATTATATGACTCTCTAAATTCTTTTGATATAAAAGAAAAAATGTATCACAAGATTTATAGGAGAGCCAATAAACCGCAGGGCAGCTTGTGGCGTGCTGAATGTGAGTGGCGACACTGCGGTCCTGAGTACCCCAGAGAGTCGGTCAGGGCCTCGTATCCAGCTGGCCTTTATTGGCTGGCTGGAGTGGAAACCGAAGAGTGCCCGCAGGATTCTCAACTCCGGCTTGCCTTGAACGGCTGGTCAGAGAGGGGTCGCCAGAGCTATATGCTCGTGGGTGGAAGTGTCATTTTCAAGGGCATAAATACGGGGAAACCACTGCGATGGTGAAACTGGCGCCGCACCGCTCGACACCCCAAGCCACTTGCACCAATGTTGCCCCCCTTTTGCCCGTATGACCTGCGTGTCTGTGGCGACCGTTTGGGAGGGCCCATTCAGTGAGTTGGCGAGTCACCGTCTGCCAAAGTTCAAGACGATAAAGGTATTGAAGGCAGACGACAGTTTTTCAATCAATAGTTATTAGTTTAGCCAGTCCATCAAACCTCCAACCCCATAAACAGTTATTAGATACCATCATCACACAATAGTTTTACACCTACCGTTGGCAGTCCACGTGTGTTATGTACAAACGTGGAGTGTCATCGGTAGACGTCCCATCCCATTTTTACATTAAATTTCTCCAAAGGCCTCTGCGTGTTGGATCCATATCCCCATGTAAGCCTTTCAAAGGACCGGGTATCTTCCCTTGGAAGATAGCCGTGAAATTGAGAGATCATAATAATAATAATTAATATTCTCAACTCTGGCTTGCCTTAAACGGCTGGTCAGAGAGGGGTCGCCAGAGCTATATGCTCGGGGGTGGAAGTGTCATTTTCAAGGGCATAACTACGGAGAAACCACTGCGATGGTGAAACCGGCGCCGCACCGCTCGACACCCCAAGCCACTTGCACCAATGTTGCCCTCCTGTTGCCCGTATGGCCTGTGTGCCTGTGGCGACCGTTTGGGGGGGGGGCATTCAGTGAGTTGGCGAGTCACCGTCTGCCAAAGTTCAAGACGATAAAGGTATTGAAGGCAGACGACAGTTTTTCAATCAATAGTTTCATTTAATCCAATCCATCAAACCTTACAACCCCATAATCTGGTTTTAGATATCATAATTGCACAATAGTTTTACACCTACAGTTGGCAGTGCACGAGTGTTGTGTGCAAACGTGGAGTGTCATCGGTAGACGTCCCATCCCATTTTAACATTAAATTTCTCCAAAGGCCTCGGTGTGTTGGATCCATATCCCCATGTAAGCCTTTCAAAGGACCGGGTATCTTCCCTTTTTTAATATTTTATACAATATGGAAGATAGCCGTGAAACTGGGAGACACAATATAATAATAATTTTATTTCAGACCATGTCCATATAAAAAGCTTAACTATGTTTAGTATTAATTAAAACTAAGTTAAAAAAATAAATAAATCAAAAAATTAAACCTAAACCAGATTGTCACATGTCAATTTCAATATCAATAAGAGTTATTAGAATCAAATTAAAATTATATGACATTAAATATTAATATGAATGTCAATTTTGTTATGTGTAATTTTGAATCTCAATGTTTTAAGTTAAATATAAATTAAAATAAATAGAATTGATTATTTTGGATATGTCCAGAATTAATTATAATTGACATGTAGGCCAATCGCATGTCTCATAATGGGACAGTCAAATCGTCCTGCTACGACCTTCAGGATACTGTTGGTGCTGCCCCGGATACGGCTTAACATCGAGGCTGCTCGCTTGCGCATGATAGCATGGAAGCCATCCACCCTGGCGTCAGCAAACATGCCAGACGCGCTGCAGCGCCACGGCAGCTCCAACAGCATCCTGAATGCGTTATTGTACTGCACACGGAGGGCACTGATTGCCTTCCGCGAATAGCAGACCCACAGGCTGCACGTGTAGAAAGATTGGCAGAATGCTTTGAAAAGAGAGATTTTCACCTCAACTGTGCAACGTGCAAATCTGCGTGCCAGCATATTGCTTCTGACAGCCAACGCCCTGCGTTCCCTCTCAATGTCCTCAGCATCTTTGAGATCCTCATATATCCAATGGCCCAAGTACTTAAAGCGAGAAACTCTAGCCAAGGGGACACCGGCCAGCAATAGAGGCGGTACGGTGTTCGTCTTAAAGGCCCTTGACTGAAAGACCAGATACTCACTCTTCTTGAAATTATACCTGAGCCCATGTGTCTCGGCATATTTCTCACATATACCGAGGAGCTTCCTGATCGCACTTATCGAGGGTCCAAGCAGCACCATGTCGTCTGCGTAACTGATATTATTTATAAAAGTACCATCAATAGAACATCCGACGCCGGCGCTACTTAGTTCCTCGACAAGTCCATTCATGTACAAGTTGAAAATGCGCGGAGAACTTAATCCCCCCTGTCTCAAACCGCACTTCAACCTATAAGCATCAGAATGCTGACCTGCCCACCGTACCACATTCGTTTGATTATTGTACCAATAATTAAAAATGTTAATGACCTCATCTGGGAGGCTGGTTTCCGATCTCATCTTCCTCCACAGTACGTCGTATGACACCAGATCGAAGGCCATGGAAAGGTCCAGGAAACACGCGTATACTGGTGTTCTTCGGTCAGTGTAGTACCGGACAGTGTGCTTGAGGCAAAGTATCGCTGATTCTGTGGATAACCTAGGTCGGAAGCCAAACTGGGCATCGTTCAGCGTTATGTGCTCACTCAATATACGATCAAGCAAACCGTCCAACACCTTCACCACTGTTGTCGCTAATGAAATGGGTCTATAATTGGATGAGTTACATGGATCACCCGTTTTGTTCTTAATTATTGGTACAACAATCGTCTTTACACAATCGTCAGGCAAGTATGAATGTCGTACACAGAATGTGTAAAACACAGCCAACACTCTGACCCCTGGGGTCGCCCCTACCTCGCGGCGCTGAACAAGCTCCGCGGGCGCCCCCCCCCCTCACCGAGACTCTCCAGCCCAGCCTCCTCACCAGAGTTGTCGAGGACCTCTTTCCACGGCGGGCGGAGCACACGTCCCCGGTCATGACTTCGGCGGACAGCGACCGGGAGGCCGACGATGAAAGTGCTCCGCCCATCATGGAGCCGGAAATGGGGGCGGCGGTGGCGCGTATGCGAGTGAAATCCACCGCCCCTGGGCCCGACGGTATTCCGAACCGTGTGCTGGCCCTGGTCCTCGAACACCTGGGACCACGCCTCAGGGGACTGTTCGACGCCTGTTTGACGTCTGAGCAGTTCCCTGGGTGCTGGAAAGAGGGGAGGCTGGTTCTCCTGTCGAAGCCGGGACGGTCTCCCGAGTCGGCCTCGGCCTACAGGCCCATCGTGCTGCTCGATGATGCGGGCAAGCTGCTTGAAAGGGTGTTTGTTGGCTGCCCGCATCGAGCGGCACCTCGTCCGGGTCGGGCCCGATTTGTCGGACGCCCAGTTTGGTTTTCGGAGAGGGCGTTCGACGATCGCGGCCCTGCTGCGCCTGAAGGCCGTGGTAGCGGAGGCCGTCACCGGCGGAGGAGTCCTGTTGGCGGTGTCCCTGGACATGTCCCTGGACGCCTTCAACAGTCTGCCATTCAGCTGCATCAGAGAGGGGCTGAGATATCACGGGGTGCCCGTGTACCTCAGGCGGCTGGTGGCAGACTACTTGGAGGGGCGCAGCGTCCTCTACGTTGACCGAGTAGGGGACGATGTGCGAACGCCCATGACGTGCGGTGTCCCGCAGGGGTCGGTTCTGGGTCCGACCCTGTGGAACATCGGCTACGACTGGGCATTGAGAGGAAGCCTCCCACCCGGGCTGGGCGTAATTTGCTACGCCGACGATACACTCGTCACAGCCCGGGGTGGGACGCTAGAGGAGACGGCACGCCTGGCAACTCTCGGCACCGAGGAGATTGTCAGGCGGATCGAAGCGCTGGGGTTGAGAGTAGCCCTGGAAAAGACGGAGGCCCTTTTGTTCCATGGCCTCCGTACCGCCGGGCCTCCCGCCGGCGCTTAGATCACCGTGAAGTCGGTCACCATCAGCATCCAGGCCCACATAAAGTACTTGGGCTTGGTGCTCGACGGGCATTTTTGGTTCCGGGAGCATCTCCATCGACTTGTTCCCCGGCTTGTCGGCGCGGCGTCCGCCCTTTCGTGGCTGATGCCGAATGTGGGCGGACCCAGTGCTACGTGCCGACAGCTGTACATGGGGGTGATCCGGTCGATGGCCCTGTATGGCGCACCGGTGTGGGCGGCGTCCCTGACCGTCCGTCTTAGGGCCCTCCTTTGGCGACCACAGAGGCTCATGGCGGTCAGGGCCATACGGGGTTACCACACGGTGGCGACTGAGGCAGCGTGCCTCCTGGCCGGAACTCCCGTGGGACCTGGAGGCGGAGATGCTCGCCGACATTTATCGGCGGGTGTCGGAGAAGCGCACCCGCGGCGACATGGTCTCCATCAGAGAGATCACCACCTGGCGGGTCGACGCCCGCCGAGAAGTCATTGCCCGTTGGGCAGTCCGGCTGGAATGTCCTCGGTACGGTGTCAGGACCGTCCAGGCCCTCCGGCCGGTGCTGATGGAGTGGTTGGAGCGGACGCACAGGGTGCTTTCCTTCCGACTGGTGCAGGTGCTGACGGGGCACGGTTGCTTCGGGAAGTACCTGCACAAGATTGTCAGGAGAGAGAGCACACCCTTCTGCCACCACTGCAGTTGCGACGAGGACACGGCGCAACACACGCTCGAGGAGTGTGCTGCATGGGAGGGGAATCGCCGTGAACTCGTCGCAATTATCGGTGCCGACCTGGCGCTGCCGACCATCGCCAGGGAGATGCTCGTCAGCGTCAGGAACTGGGATGCGGTCGCCGCCTTCTGTGAAGCCGTAATCTCACGGAAGGAGGCGGCGGATTGTGTGCGAGTAGAGATCCTATTCGGCGACACGTTCCGCCGCCGGCGACTCGGGCGGCGCAGGCGCGAGTATCTGCGCCTGATGCCGCCCTAGCCGAGGCCGCGGGTGATCGGTCCGGGGAATTGTCCGTCACCCGCGGAGAGGCTAACCGTGCGACTGCGACCGACATCGAGAGGTGAGGGTACCCGAAAGGGTATTCCGTCGGGCCGACCACTGACGACAAGTCACATCTGCTCCGGTGGTCGGCCCAACAACGAGGTGACGTGGGTACGGGTGGGTTATGGGCCCGCGCGCCGTCCTTTCATCGCCCCGGACGGACTGGATCACGCGTACGCTTACCATAGCCCACCCATAAAAAAAAAAAACACTAGGCAAAGGAACACCGGCGTTCTGTAGGTACTCAATACTAATGCCATCATGTCCTGGTGATTTACCTCTGGTCATAGTTTGGATTACTGACATGACCTCTTCTGCAGTAAAATGCAGTAAATGACCTGAGGGTACCTGTTGGGTTTTGGAAAGGTACACTGACCCCGTGCCTTTCATGGGTAACGGTTCAACCTGAAACAGGGTTTTAAAAAGGTTGGCAGCCTGTTGAGGGTCAGATGCTTCATCCACACTGAGAGGGGCATGTACTTTGGGGTTAATCTTAATAGTATCCGCCGCCGGCGACTGGGGCGGCGCAGGCGCAACTATCTGCGCCTCATGCCGCCCTAGCCGAGGCCGCGGGTGACGTGACCGGGGATTAGTCCGTCACCCGCCGAGAGGCCGACCGCGTGAGGAAAGACCGACGTCCTCCCCGAGGGGGGGACGTCGGTCGATGGGAGGGTACCCCAACAGGGGGTATTCCGTCGGGCCGACCACTGACGACAAGTTAACGCTGCTCCAGTGGTCGGCCCAACGACGAAGGCGACGTGGTTTTCGGGTGGATCGCGGGAGTTGCGTGCTCAAGCCCCTCTGTCGCCCCGGACGGAGTGGTGCGGAGGCGCGCCAACTGCGGCCCACCCACAAAAAAAAAAAAAAAAAAGATATAAATATCCATCAAAATATGATTTATTTTATGATTATTGATTTACATTATTATGTTAACTTCATCATCGCAGCTCACATACGTCATACTGTTGGGCTCGGGCCCCCTCCACAATGCCAGGGAATCTGACCTACTATACCATGCTGGTTAGGCATGTTGGTACAGGGTTTCATTTCGAGTTTTCCTTCCCTTGCACAGATGTAATGTGCCAATTATACCCTATAGTCGTCTCTTATGACATCCACGGGCAAAATAGGGAGTGGTGAATTATATTCTTACTCCGTCACCACATGGTAAACTTCACTTAGATGATATAATATTATATTATAATTTATGTATTTCCATTTCACGGGATCTTCCTAGGGAAGATACCCGATCCTTTGAAAGGCTTACAAGGCTTATATGGATCCAATACGCAGAAGCCTTTGGAGAAATTTAATCTTTTTTTTTTATTGCAAGCGGTGGCAAACGCGCAAACAGTACACCTGATGGTAAGTGTTGCTGCCGCTCATGGACCTTTACAAGGCCGCTGCCTACCGCGAAAAAAGTAAAGGGTGTGTGAATGCGTGCATTGAGGCTCGGTGATACCAAAGGCACCACCAAAACCCTCCACACGCGAACACCCTCAGAAAGTTGGGCTTCCGGCTCTCTCGCTCACCGAACGAAGCGCAGTAACAAATTGCTACTACTCAGACGTCGATTTTCTGCGAGAGTGTGGTACTACCCCGGACGGACCGGCCCGCGACTCTAGACAGATAACTGTCGACAGTGGTCCTACCACTATTAAATCTAAATATGGGATGCGACGTCTACCGATGACACACTACGTCTGCACATGTATATTATATATTATAATGCATTTTATATTATATACTAGCAACCCGCCCTCGCTTCGCTTCGGTTTTAGTCGTTTTACCCGCGTAGTTCCCGTTCCCGTGGGAATACCGGAATAAAATATAGCCTAGCTTACGCCCTGATATTATAGCTTGCCATTGGTGAAAGAATTTTTGAAATCGGTGCAGCCGTTTTGAAGATTTCCCGGAACAAACAGACAGACAGACAGACAAAAAATTTTAATCGCTATTTTAGGCATAGGTGTCTTGCAAATAACCGTGTGAGCATGAAAAAAGCCTATTATTTTGACATTACAAACAGACACTCCAATTTTATTTATTGGTATAGATTATTATCTTTATAAATATATTCTTAAAAACTAATTATGGTAATTCAAACCCCCAAATAACATTAATGCCTTCAATAAAACTATAACGTGTGAGCCTGCATTGCAGAAAATATTTCTAAAGTTGGCTCAGGTGGCAGAATCTTCAAGCCTGAGTAATGACAACCATAAAGAAAGCAGTCTCGTCCGACCCATTGGAATATGATTGCTATTTTCCTTGTCAGATTCTACATTTTATGTGTTTTATACGGTAAATTATTACAATCGTTATATACATAAAAGAGAGAGATGCTTAGAAATAACTATATATAATTATAAATATGTATATATTTATTACTAGCACCGCCCAACCCAACCCGCCCTCGCTTCGGTTTCTGTCGCCTTATCCCCGTAGTGCCTGTTCCCGAGGGAATACCGGGATAAAATATAGCCTAGTTTACTCCCTGATATTATCGCTTTCTATTGGTGAAATATTTTTTAAATCGGTCCAGCCGTTTTGAAGATTACCCGGAATAAACAGACAGATAGACAAAAAAAATTTAAAGTGATTTTTAGGTATATGTATAGTGCAAATAACCACGTGAGTATGAAAAAGGCCTATTATTTTGACATTACAAACAGACACTCCAATTGTATTTATTGGTACAGATTAATTATACTGATGTTTGTAGTAAATCTGTTTTCAGTTAGTGAACACTTCTTTAATGCTGACTACATTTAAGAAAGTCATTTGAAATATTAATAAGTATATTTTCTTGCACCACCTTCCTTCTTCTACCACATCGCTCGTCGAACTGACAACCGTTGGGGAAGAAAGGTTCTTGAGTGACGACCACGGATCGGACGACGCAGCATAGGACGACACGCCACTAGGTGGACTGACGACATTCTCAAAAATTCGCAGGGAACCGTTGGGTGCAGGTGGCGCAGGACTGTTCCGAGTGGCATTCTCGTGGGCAGGCCTATGTCTAGCAGTGGACGTCTGTAGGCTGATGGATGGATATTTTCTTGATATCTATTATGTTTAACGAAATAGAAAGAAAAATATAGTAGAAATTCATCACCATCATCTTTGCTCATATACTCTGTCTTTCTGTTAGAGCTGAGCCTGCTCCACAATAGGGAGGAAATTGATTCACTATATAGCACGCTGGTTAGACAAGTTCGAATAGATTTTATGTCGAGTTTGCCTTTTATATTATAGATTTTAGCTGCATATTATATTCCTTACGTAATCGTTTTTTACGACAGGGGTAAGAACGGGGGTGGTGAATGGCATTATTACTCCATCACATATAAATTTTAAGATATTATAATAATTGAAATTATTCGACACATATCGTCATTTTCGGTACTACGATTTAAAAGACTCAAAGAATGGTGGAGTAAATTAATCAATTTATAATATAATATCACTAATTTACTTCGTGAACTCCGTCACGATTATTTTACTTACAAAAGAAAACAAATTATTGTTGGAAAATATTTGTTTGGGGCGGCGCGTGTATTATGAGGTAATTTGGACTTGTCAGCATGAAAGAACTGATTGGCCTGCCATTTTCACAATGAGGCATGTTATTATAAGGGTTGATTCAACAAATGTATAAAATAAAATACGTTCATTATATCTATGAGAGTAGGATTAACTTATAATATATCGTGACATTAGATACTTAATGTAAGCATACATTAAATTTTAATTTAAATAAACATTATATTTTATATCTATTTATTACTGTTGTATCTCCGTGTGATGACGGAATTAGAACACAATTGACCATTCCTTAACTTGCCTTAACGTGATATAATAGATCAACTTTTCTTCTTTGGTTGCCAAGGCTGGAGCCCAACATTGAGTAGTGCATGAGCTGAAATGATGAATAATGACATTCGCATTGGAGTATATATAATTATTTTATGAATCATATATATAAATAAATATATATATATATATATATATACTAGCTTTTGCCCGCGGCTTCGCCCGCGTAAAAGCATATTGAACTATTATCTCAAAGAATATTATCGGCACAAAAATATTCTATTTCTTAATTTAAGAAATACTCTATGTGTCAATTTTCATCCAAATCTGCTCAACAATGTACGCGTGATTGAGTAACAAACATCCAAATATCTTCACAAACTTTCATATTTGAATATTACTTCCATCCTTGTAGTTCAGATTGCCCTGGAAATACGATGATAAATATGGCTTTCCTTAGTCCCTGATAACGTAGTTTTCCATTAGTGAAAAAATTTATATCGATCAAACTCCCGCAGTTTCATCCACGTAGACCCCATTCCCATGCGAATGCCGAGATAAAAAAGCCTATGTTACTCGCTGATATTATAAGTTTACATGGGTGAAAAAAATTATATTAATCAAATCCCATAGAAATATCCGAGATAGAAATTACCTATGTTACTCGCTGATGACGTGTCCGGGATGAAAATAGTCTTTATATGTTATTCACTGATAACGTAGCTTTTCATTCTTGAATTAATTTTTAAATCCATTAAATACCCGCGAATTCATCGGCATTGTGCCCGGTCCCGTAGGAATATCGGGATAAAAATAGCTTAAATATGTTACTCGCTTAAAAATAGCTTTCCATTAATGAAATAATTTTAAAATCGAATAAATTTTCACAGTTGCTCCAGCCACACCGGAATAACATATAGCCTAAGTCGTTCCTTATGTAAGGCTGGTAGACCTGGTAGTAAAACATTATCAGTATCGGTCCAGCCGTTTTAAAGATTAGCCATAACGAATAGACAGACAGACAAAAAAAAATTGGACCGTTTTTTAGGTATAGGTATCGTGCAAATAATTGTGTGAGCATAAATAAAACCTATTATTTTGACAGACAATTTTCGCTTCAAATTTATTTATTTGTAGCGATTTTCTATCTCTTGGATCTTGTATCTCTTGGATTAATATCTTGATTGTAACTTACAATCTGGTAGCGGCTAGGAATATTACTATGCTTTCATTGTTCGTGGGTGACGCAAAATACTACTAAGACAAAGATTTACATGGACTTACATGGACCAATTGGTGATACTGTCTGGCCAACAATGTCGTCCGCCAAACAGCCGATCATAAAATGTTGTTAGAACCTTTGCAATATATCTACAATGACAGAAAAGTACCTACATATTACATCGATCCAAAGTATTTAGGATAAGAGCAAGATAATGATGATATATAGGTTGGATGTGTTCGACTAAATGAGTTTCACCCTTTTGGGGCTGCCCAAAATTATTTCTTAGTGGGCGCTTACCCTAAGAAACAGATTGGTAAACAAAATTTCACATTCCTAGACCCGTTATCTTCGACTATACCCTTTTCCCCCTTTTAGGGGTTAAATTTCCAAAAAATTCTTTGTTAGTGCTCACTTATCCCAAAAGAGAACTTTCACGTTCACTTTCCCCAAAAAAGACAACTTTATACAAAATTTTACGTTTCTAGGCCTATTGATTTCGGCTATACATTTTACACCCCCTTAGGAGTTGAATTTCAAAGAATAATTTCTTAGAGCTCACTTTCAACAAAAGAAAGAGAATGGCATATAAAGTTTTACGTTCCTAGCCCCAATAGCTTCGTCCATACGCTTTTCACCCCCTCAAGGGGATGATTTTCCAAAAATCCTTTGCTAGTGCTCGTGTATGCCAAGAAATACGACAGTGTAAAAAAAATTACGTTTCTAGGCCCAGTAGTTTTGGCTGTATGATTTTTGGTGTTTTAGGGGTTGAATTTCATCCCTATAAAAGAGAAATTTTCAAAACGCTAGAGCGATATTTATTTATTTATTACCAAGTGCCTTAATACAAAGATTCATGGTTCTATCATCGAAAATGGCAAATTTTCATACAAAATTTCATCCCCTATTTCAACCCCTTATACCAAGTTTTTCGCAATAAAAAGTACCATATGTCCTTTCTCAAGCTTTAGTTCATCTCTGTACCAAATAGCATCAAAATCGGTTTAGTAGTTTAAACATGAAAGGCTATATGCTTTTCACCCCCTTAAGGGAGTGATTTGTCAAAAATCCTTTGTTAGTGCTCGTGTACCTTAAGAAAAACGACGGTGTAAAAAAAAATACGTTTCTAGGCCCAGTGGTTTCGGCTGTATGATTTTTGGTATTTTAGGGGTTGAATTTCATCCCCATGTAAGAGAAATTTCCAAAACGCTAGAACGAATATTTATTCATTTATTATCAAGGGCCTTAATACAAAGATTCATGGTTCTATCATCGAAAATGACAAATTTCCTTACAAAATGTCATCCCCTATTTCAACCTCTTATACCCACTTTTTCGCAATAAAAAGTAGCCTATGTCCTTTCTCAAGCTATAGTCCACCTCTGTACCAAGTTTCATCAAAATCGGTTCAGTGGTTTAGACGTGAAAGCGTAACAGACAGACAGACAGAGCTACTTTCGCATTTATAATATTAGTAAGGAAGTAAGGATATATGTATGCAGATCGCCTGCGCGAGGAGCGCAGCCTCGATGAGGCGATCCGCCGCCGGCGACTGGGGGGCTTCATGCCGCCCTAGCCGAGGCCGCGGGTGACGTGACCGGGGATTAGTCCGTCACCCGACCGAGAGACCGACCGCGTGAGGAAAGACCGACGTCCTCCCTGAGGGGGGGACGTCAGCCGATGAGAGGGTACCCCACGTAGGAGGTATTCCGTCGGGCCGACCACTGATATCAAGTAACCCTGCTCCGGTGGTCGGCCCAACGACGAAGGCGACGTGCATGGTGGGTGGGTTGCGGGTGTTGCGTGCTTACGCCCCTCTGTCGCCCCGGAAAGAGTGGTGTGAGGAGCGCGCCGACCGCAACCCGCCCAAAAAAAAAAAAAAGGATATATGTATATATACCAACCCTCATATTAAGTGAGGGTATCTTTAAAGATGACTAAAACTTCTCAAAAGCACTCATTTAGATCTCCATTCTTTTTGCGGCGTAGCCCACAGCCAAGCATAATTTTTGTATTGAACTTGGCTCTCCTTATTTACATTTATGTTTTCAGTGGGATATAAATTAACACAATCTATATCTAGTTCATAGGTCACAATTTATACCTAGACCTAATTTGCGTGGGAACCGAACCCACGACACTAGCATAGTAGGTCGGTATCTTAACCACAACGCCATTTGTGCAGTTATTCAAACAGATCACATTAAATAGTATGAATGGGATAACAACATATATATTAATGGATGTATAAATAGAATGAGCCGAAGGACTCTAAACAAAAGGACAGTATCCTAAACTGAATGACATAATGAGGAGATTAATGAATGTGGATGAGGCGTAAGTGGTATGTCAATATCGTGAAAAGTGAAGGATAGTGGTCCCTGCCTACTCCTATGAGAGAGATACGTAAATATATGTATGTACAAGTAATATTAAAATGAATAATATAGACAAATCTATTTAAACTGTCAAATTTATTTAATTTACAAAACCAGTGTAACAATGATATTATTAGACAAAAATTTCGTAATTAATTTATAAATACATTTAATATTATTCGTTTACCGTTTTCATTATAAATCATCATGGTATATTACCAAACAACAATTCTGCTAGAGCAATCAACATTGATGGCAAAATCACAATAGTCCTTCTTTGGATTGAAGAAAAGATTTTCTGGGCAATCCATAGCTACGGGTAGTCCATCCCAACATTTATAAAATTGATTGCAGTTTTCATGGGCAATATAAGTGTGGTCGGAATCTTCAGCTGCACAAATAGCAGGAGCCTGACTGGGGTCATCATTGTTGGCACCGTTGCCAGTCCATTCATTTCCATCAGGGTTAACTTCGATGTATTCTGGAATAATTCTATCTCCGCAGTCTACGGTGTCACGCCATTCGCATCTATCTTTAGAAGGGTCGAATAAAAGATTAGCTGCACAGATCTGAGTCACGGGAATACCAAAGTTGCATGTATAGAATTGATTACAATTTTCATGAGCAACCAGGACACTTTCCGAGCCTTCAGCACGGCAAATTTCAAAAACTTGGCTAGGATCATCATGGTTATTACCGGTTGGAATATCATCATCTACTTTATCGTTTCCATTTTGGTTACCATTACCATTATCTTGGAGATCTGCTATAACTCTATCCCCACAGTCTACGCTGAATGGGAAATCGCAATAGTCTTTATCTGGATTAAACAAATGGTCAAGAGGACAGTTCATGACCACTGGTTGACCTGCCCAACATTGATAGAACTGGTTGCAGTTTTCATGAGCTATAAGTACATGATCAGAACCTTCAGCTGCGTATATAGCCGGTGCTTGACTGGGATCACTATTACCAGCGCCATCGCCAGTCCAGTCCCCTCCCTCGTCTTCTCTTTCAACAATTACTCTATCACCACACTCAACTGCATAAGGCCAATCACATATTTCTCCACTGGGATCGTATAACAGGTTACTTGGGCATTTCATAGCCACTGGCACGCCAAATGAACATTTGTAGAAATTGTTGCAGATTTCATGGGCAACTAGAACACCATCAGAATCTTCAGCAGCGCAGATAGTAGGGGCTTGACTAGGATCATCATTACTAGTTGCAGCTTTTCCATACTTATTCACCACAGCTGCACTAGATAGTGCAACCATGCACAGAACTGTAAGTACTAGACCTGAAAATACAAAGGAGATGTTAAACGATGCTCGTTCTGTGCTTTTCAGATATTTTTAACTGTCTGACTTTATTTGTTCTTTATTACTCTCATGACTACTACAGGGATTACACTTATTTATTCCACATGTATGATATTATGTTATTATTAATGTAAAGTAGACATAGTGAATGTTAAACAGCTAGTCCTACTGTAACGTAAATGCTTAAAAATATTTGAGGATTGGGCGGCGGCACTGGGCCTCTGTTTGCTGAACAGAGGCTCGGTGCATACGTGCGTGCGACCTCAGGGCAGGTCGATAGTGGACCTTTCGTTCGCTAGCCCTGAGGTCGCTGCACGCGTGGGGAGCTGGTGCGTCGAGGAGGAGGTTGAGACCTTGTCGGACCACCGGTATATCCGGATGGAGGTCTCCCTGACAATCCCGGCGCCCGGCAGGGGTCACAGGGGGGCGGTAGGGCGTCCTGCGTTCCCGCGATGGGCTGTGGGTCGCCTAGACCGGGACCTGCTGGCGGAGGCAGCCATCGTTCACTCGTGGCTGTTCTCTGCCAACCAGTTGGACGGGGTGGACGCCGAGGCTGGCTGCATCCGCAGTGCGTTGACGCAGATCTGCGATGCGGCCATGCCCCGGGTACGGCGTCTGCCCTCGAGGAGGGCTGTCCACTGGTGGTCCCGGGAGCTGGCAGATCTCCGGGCCGCGTGTATTCGCGCCCGGAGGGCCTACACCCGCAGCCGGCGGCGCAATCGCAGCGCGGAACTGGAGGGCCAGCTTTACGAGGGCTACCGCAATGCGCGGTCGGCCTTCAGGCTGGCCGTCCGTTCCGCCAAGGACGCCAGTCGGCGGGAGATGTTGGAGAGTCTCGACCGTGACCCCTGGGGTCGCCCCTATGGTACGGCGCTGAGTAAGCTCCGCGCACGAGGCCCGCCCCTCACCGAGACTCTCCAACCCAGCCTCCTTACTCGGGTCGTCGAGGACCTGTTCCCACGACGGGCGGAACACACGCCCCCGGTCATGGCGCCGCCAGACAATGACCTTGTTTAGTTTCCAAGTCATTGGGGGCTTGGGTAGTAAGACTCCTCTGACATGATCAGAGACCTTAATTAGCATATAGATTAGTAGCAAGATAGATTAATGTAGGAGGAAAATTTGAAAAGGTATTGAATTAACAAGTGATGTTAGAGTATGATGTTAATGTGTTATATTAGTTTTAGTTTTAGTGTTAAATGAGGTGTAGAGATTTGGTGATCATTGAAGTGTGATGTATATTAGGGTAATAAAATAGACATTGATATAATTATTATTAAGCAGATGGGGGTGATTATACAAAGCGAATATAGAAAAGGTAATGAACATAGATTATAAGAAAATAAGATTAACTAAGAATAAGTTATAATAGTACTCACTAAAATATGTACTTTTTTTTTTTTTTTTATTTTGTATTTATTTTATAAATGTATTTTTATATCTTTATAAGCTTTTTCTTTTTTTTTTTTTCTTTAATTATTATTATTATTATTATTTTTTTTTTTTTTTTTTTAATTTTTTTTATTTTTTAAAGACATTTTTTTTTAGTATAGGACATTATGAGGGAAAGGATATAAGAAATAAATTATTATCATGTATTTAACATCTATTGTAAATTAATATGAACTAATGTTAGCTTCTTACAAGTACTTCTTGTTATAATAGAATGATTAACAATTATAATTTTAGGAAAAAATTATCAATGGTTATTGTCTAGTAATATCTAAGTTAAGATATTGAATATGATTCAGTCAACAAAGTATAGAAGAAGGAGAAAGATAGAGATGAATGTTAATTAATTATAAAATATGTTTAAGATGGGGATAGAAATATAAATTAGTATAATTGTTAATTTATTACATGTACTTGTAATTATAATATTTTGAGTAAGGTTTATATATAAGATAACAGTATTGCAAAGTAGAGCAATTGACAAGTATATGTATAGGATAACAATCTAGATATTAATTAGCACCATCTATATTATAACATTATTATTAAGACAATTAATAAAGTATAAAAAGAAGAAAGAAAGAAAAATACAAAATTGATATATAACAGAGTATATTATGATGAATATATTACAAAGTATATGTTAACATTTGTATAAATATGAAACTTCTAACCTGACCTAATCTGATTAAAATTAAAAATAAAAGAATTCGAATAGATTAATATAAACAAGATTAAGTCCTTGTGCTATTTCTTTTGATAGCTTTTGTAGCGATCCTTTTACAATAGTTAATAAATGGTGTTCTGTTGTCATAATCTGATATTAATTTGTGTATGTTGTCTACTGATATAGTGGTGTCGGTTTCTAGTTCAAGATTGAAGCGGTCCTGTATGTATAATGGGCATTCCGTGATTATATGTATGATGGTTTCTTCAGCATCGGTTCCACAAATACATTGTGGGCTGTCTTTACGTTTAAATCTAAAAAGATATGCAGAGAATCCACCATGTCCTGTAAAGACTTGTGTTAATATCTGGTCTATAGTAATTGATTTCAGGATTTTGTGAGAGGTTATTGTATTAGGAAAGAAAATTTTGGTGACTTGGCCTGTGTTTGTATTGGTATATCTATTATTCCATTCATTTATGGAATCAATTCTTATATGATTTCTTGTGTAGGAGATGGGGTATTTGTCATATGTTGGTATTATGTTTTGTTGTAAAGCGGCAGATTTAGCTAGTTCGTCGGCTCTCTCATTACCCTCCAGACCAATGTGGGATTTGATCCAGCATAGATCTATATTCTTTTGCTGGAAGAGACAATCATTTAAATGGGCACGAGTTTTTAGACCTAATGGATGTAGGGAAAGGTTATTGATAACAGTATCCAATGCCGCCTTGGAATCACTGAGAATGACACTTTTTGCAAAATTGCTATTAGCAACCATCTCTACTGCCAGGCATATGGCCAGCAGCTCAGCCTGATAAACAGTGCAGTAGGAAGCCAAATAAAATTTTTGATTATAAATTTCTTTTTTATTATTATCCCAAACTGTGAGAGCAGCACCAACCTGATCATTAATTTTGCTGCCATCGGTATATATGTATACTGCACTGTTTATAAGGCTGTTTAGGTCTTCTTGGTTGTGAATTTTGAGAAGCTGCTGGCTCATACAATACGCTGGATGGGGCAATTTACAGAATGGTGCCATAGTTTCAGGTTCCTTGTCAGCAATAAGTGTTAAGTATCCTCTCTTGACACCGTACAAGAAAGCTCTCTCTCTGATATGAATATCGAGAGGAAGTATATCAGCAAGTAGTAGGGAGGCATTGAGCGAAACAGTCCTGTAGGCTTTAGAAATTTTTATTGCAAAATGTCGTCGGAGGGAATCAAGCTGTCTACGTATAAAAATTTTATTGGTTGCAGGAGCCCAAGCGCTAGCTGCGTAGGAGACAATTGGGACTACAGTGGCATTGTATATAATTTTGATTATTTGCCAGACAATGACCGGGAGGGCGATGGTGGCAGTGTTCCGCTCATCACGGAACCGAAGATGAGGGCGTCGGTGGCGCGCATGCGCGGTAAATCCACCGCCCCCGGGCCCGACGGTATTCCAAACCGTGTGTTGGCCCTGGTCCTCGACCACCTGGGTCCCCGCCTCAGGGAGCTGTTCGACGCGTGTTTAGCGTCCGGGCGGTTCCCTGGGTGCTGGAAGGAGGGAAGGCTGGTTCTCCTGCCGAAGCCGGGACGGCCTCCGGAGTCGCCATCGGCCTACAGGCCTATCGTTCTGCTCGATGATATGGGCAAGCTACTGGAGAGGATAGTAGCTGCCCGCATCGAGCGGCACCTCGTCGGCACGGGGCCCGATCTGTCGGACGCCCAGTTTGGGTTTAGGAGAGGTCGTTCGACGATCGAGGCCCTGTTGCGCCTGAGGGCCGTGGCGACTGAGGCCGTCACCGGCGGGGGAGTGCTGTTGGTGGTGTCCCTAGACATCGCCAACGCATTCAATAGTCTGCCATTCAGCTGCGTCAGGGAGGCGCTCCGTTACCACGGAGTGCCAGCTTCGTCCGGATTGCCAGCACGGAGTCACGGCACAGCAGCAGTCACGGAGTGCCAGCTCCGTCCGGATTGGCACCATCCGCACCGCCCCCGGGCCCGACGGTGTTCCAAACCGCGTGTTGGGCCTGGTCCTCGACCACCTGAGTCCCCGCCTCAGGGAGCTGTTCGACGCGTGTTTAGCGTCCGGGCGGTTCCCTGGGTGCTGGAAGGAGGGGAGGCTGGTTCTCCTGCCGAGGCCGGGACGGCCTCCGGGGTCGCCATCGGCCTACAGGCCTATCGTGCTGCTCGATGATATGGGCAAGCTACTGGAGAGGATAGTAGCTGCCCGCATCGAGCGGCACCTCGTCGGCACGGGGCCCGATCTGTCGGACACCCAGTTTGGGTTTAGGAGAGGTCGTTCGACGATCGAGGCCCTGTTGCGCCTGAGGGCCGTGGCGACTGAGGCCGTCACCGGCGGGGGAGTGCTGTTGGTGGTGTCCCTAGACATCGCCAACGCATTCAATAGTCTGCCATTCAGCTGCGTCAGGGAGGCGCTCCGTTACCACGGAGTGCCAGCTTACCTGAGGCGGCTGGTGGCAGACTATTTAGAGGAGCGCAGCGTCCTCTACGCCAACCGAGTAGGGGACGTTGTGCGAACGCCCATGACGTGCGGTGTTCCACAGGGGTCGGTCCTCGGACCCACCCTGTGGAACATCGGCTACGACTGGGCGTTGCGGGGAAGCCTCCCACCCGGGCTGGGCGTGATTTTTAACGCCGACGACACGCTCGTCACAGCCCGCGGTGGGACGCTACAAGAGGCGGTAAGCCTGGCGACCTCAGGCACCGAAGAGGTCGTCAGGCGGATCGAGGCGCTGGGGTTGAGGGTGGCCCTGGACAAGACGGAGGCCCTCTTGTTCCATGGGCCCCGTATGGACCCTCCCATCGGCGTCTCGATTCGGTTGGGATCAGCATCCAGGCCCATATGAAGTACTTGGGCCTGGTGCTGGACGGGCGATGGTGGTTTCGGGAGCATTTCCGCAGGCTCGTCCCGCGGTTCGTCGGCGTGGCGTCCGCCCTACAATGGCTGATGCCGAATGTGGGCGGACCGAGCGCGGCATGTCGACAGCTGTACGCGGGGGTCATCCGGTCGATGGCCCTGTACGGCGCACCGGTGTGGGCGGGATCCATGACCGCCCGACTTAGGGCCCTTCTGTGGCGTCCACAGAAGGTCATGGCGGTCAGGATCATCCGCGGGTACCGCACGGTGGCGACGGAGGCGGCGTGCCTATTGGCCGGGACTCCCCCGTGGGACCTGGAGGCGGAAATGCTCGCCGACTTGTATCGGCGGGTGTCGGGGGTGCGCGGGGGGGGGTGTTGTTTCCTTGAAGGAGCTCACCGCCTGGCGCGTCGACGCCCGCCGGGACGTCATCGCCCGTTGGGCAGACCGGCTGGAGAGGCCTCGATACGGTGTTTGGACCGTGGAGGCCTTCCGGCCGGTGCTGATGCAGTGGTTAGAAAGGCGGCACGGGGTGCTCTCCTTCCGACTCGTGCAGGTCTTGACGGGGCATGGATGCTTCGGCAAGTACCTGTACAGGGTCGCTAGGAGGGATAGAACTCCGTCCTGCCACCACTGCGATTGCGACGAGGACACGGCGCAGCACACGCTCGAGGTCTGTGCCGCTTGGGCAGAGCCGCGTCGTGAACTCGTCGTAATCATCGGTGCAGACCTGACGCTGCCGACCATCGCTAGGGAGATGCTCGGCAGCATCAGGAATTGGGACGCGGTCGCAGCTTTCTGCGAGGCAGTTATCTCGCAGAAGGAGACGGCGGGTCGCGAGCGCGAGGAGCACAGCCTCGATGATGCGACCCGCCGTCGGCGACTGGGGCGGCGCAGGCGGGAGTACCTGCGTGCAATGCCGCCCTAGCCGAGGCCGCGGGTGACGTGACCGGGGATTAGTCCGTCACCCGCCGAGAGGCCGACCGCGTGAGGAAAGACCGACGTCCTCCCCGAGGGGGGGACGTCGGTCGATGGGGGGGTACCCCGGGTAGAGGGTATTTCGTCGGGCTGACCACTGATGACAAGTAACCCTGCTCCAGTGGTCGGCTCAGCGACGAGGGCGACGAATTACACGGAAGGCACCGTCAAGACCTGCAGCTACCATATGTCGACAAAGTAGAGTCGAACGCCTGGTTGCGGCGCAGCGAGCTATTTCCTGAAACGGAAGCTTTCATGATGGCCATCCAAGATCAAGTGATTGACACTCGAAATTACCAAAAACATATAATACGCGCACCTAATCTTCCAACAGATACATGTAGACACTGCCACTTAAGTTCTGAGACAATACAACATATTACATCTGCTTGCAAATCCTTAGCACAAAGCGATTACAAACACCGCCAGGACCAAGTAGCCTCTATTGTACACCAACACCTTGCACATAAATACAACTTTATACAAAAAAAGACTGCATATTATAAATATAAACCCAACAACATTCTAGAAAATAATAGATATAGATTATATTGGGACAGAACCATTATTACTGACAAGACCATACATTTCAATAGACCTGATATCACATTGTTTGAAAAAGAAAATAAAATTGCATATCTAATTGACATAGCCGTACCAAACACACAATATTCAATCAACTATATCTGAGAAAGGATTTCTGATGTTTACGCGAGTATTATACATTTTAAATAAAACTACTTTACGGATTTTATCGCGTTTGTATTTGATTTTTGATTACCCGACGTTTCGAACACTTTACAGCGTTCATGATCACGGGTGGACTAAGATGTCTCACGTCCAACAAGTCATCGTTACTGCAGAAAATTTTATAATTATCTACCCGATACAGAAATTAGTTATTAAATATTGACCCACATTTTGATACAAAATTTATTGCCAGTGTAAGAAGAAAATGATTCTATATGAAAAAATTATATTGTTTATGGTTAGTAATAATTAAACATTAAAATTAATAGTAATTATATTTAAAAAACCAACTAATAATCTAGTATACTACCACCGGATCGGAACACGGTTACACTGAGAAAGATCCGGCAAGAAAACTCAGGTAACATGATGCTAAATTAAAGTTAATTTTGAAGGCGGCTTACTTTATGTTACTAATTTATAAAATTATCTTTAGTTATTATTAAGTCCTGACTATGTTCACAGACTGCAGACCTAGTGTCCCGGCGGTGCTTCACATCGGCTATGTGTTCTTTGATCCGAGTTCTTATGGATCTCTTTGTTTGTCCAATGTAAGAGAGACCACAGTCACAGTCAAGTTTATATACTCCTGCATCTTGTAAAGGGATCTGGCACTTGACACTTGACAGGACTTAATAATAACTAAAGATAATTTTATAAATTAGTAACATAAAGTAAGCCGCCTTCAAAATTAACTTTAATTTAGCATCATGTTACCTGAGTTTTCTTGCCGGATCTTTCTCAGTGTAACCGTGTTCCGATCCGGTGGTAGTATACTAGATTATTAGTAGGTTTTTTAAATATAATTACTATTAATTTTAATGTTTAATTATTACTAACCATAAACAATATAATTTTTTCATATAGAATCATTTTCTTCTTACACTGGCAATAAATTTTGTATCAAAATGTGGGTCAATATTTAATAACTAATTTCTGTATCGGGTAGATAATTATAAAATTTTCTGCAGTAACGATGACTTGTTGGACGTGAGACATCTTAGTCCACCCGTGATCATGAACGCTGTAAAGTGTTCGAAACGACGGGTAATCAAAAATCAAATACAAACGCGATAAAAACCGTAAAGTAGTTTTATTTAAAATATATCTGAGAAACTTTCAAAATATCAAGAATTGGCAATAGAGCTAAAGCGTCAATGGCATGCGGCAACCATACACATAGTCCCCATAGTTCTCTCAGCTACCAAAGAGTTTACAACGTAGTTTAAGCCTTTTGCAGATGCCACAGCATGTAGTTCATATCATTCAGAAAGCAGTTATACTCAACACTTGCCGACTTACTCGTAAATTTCTCACCACATCATCTATTTCAGCCACTCACACAATATGTTAACACGTAATCATGCTTGGCTATGGCCCGTATGATTAGTTTAATATCACCCCTTAAAAGGGAGAAATACATATCAAAATAAAATAATAATAATAATAATCATAATAATAATAATAACCTCTGGGCCAGTCGTTATCTCACCATGAGACTAACGCAAACCTCGGAGGAACATTATATGACTCTCTAAATTCTTTTGATATAAAAGAAAAAATGTATCACAAGATTTATAGGAGAGCCAATAAACCGCAGGGCAGCTTGTGGCGTGCTGAATGTGAGTGGCGACACTGCGGTCCTGAGTACCCCAGAGAGTCGGTCAGGGCCTCGTATCCAGCTGGCCTTTATTGGCTGGCTGGAGTGGAAACCGAAGAGTGCCCGCAGGATTCTCAACTCCGGCTTGCCTTGAACGGCTGGTCAGAGAGGGGTCGCCAGAGCTATATGCTCGTGGGTGGAAGTGTCATTTTCAAGGTCATAAATACGGGGAAACCACTGCGATGGTGAAACTGGCGCCGCACCGCTCGACACCCCAAGCCACTTGCACCAATGTTGCCCCCCTTTTGCCCGTATGACCTGCGTGTCTGTGGCGACCGTTTGGGAGGGCCCATTCAGTGAGTTGGCGAGTCACCGTCTGCCAAAGTTCAAGACGATAAAGGTATTGAAGGCAGACGACAGTTTTTCAATCAATAGTTATTAGTTTAGCCAGTCCATCAAACCTCCAACCCCATAAACAGTTATTAGATACCATCATCACACAATAGTTTTACACCTACCGTTGGCAGTCCACGTGTGTTATGTACAAACGTGGAGTGTCATCGGTAGACGTCCCATCCCATTTTTACATTAAATTTCTCCAAAGGCCTCTGCGTGTTGGATCCATATCCCCATGTAAGCCTTTCAAAGGACCGGGTATCTTCCCTTGGAAGATAGCCGTGAAATTGAGAGATCATAATAATAATAATTAATATTCTCAACTCTGGCTTGCCTTAAACGGCTGGTCAGAGAGGGGTCGCCAGAGCTATATGCTCGGGGGTGGAAGTGTCATTTTCAAGGGCATAACTACGGAGAAACCACTGCGATGGTGAAACCGGCGCCGCACCGCTCGACACCCCAAGCCACTTGCACCAATGTTGCCCTCCTGTTGCCCGTATGGCCTGTGTGCCTGTGGCGACCGTTTGGGGGGGGGCATTCAGTGAGTTGGCGAGTCACCGTCTGCCAAAGTTCAAGACGATAAAGGTATTGAAGGCAGACGACAGTTTTTCAATCAATAGTTTCATTTAATCCAATCCATCAAACCTTACAACCCCATAATCTGGTTTTAGATATCATAATTGCACAATAGTTTTACACCTACAGTTGGCAGTGCACGAGTGTTGTGTGCAAACGTGGAGTGTCATCGGTAGACGTCCCATCCCATTTTAACATTAAATTTCTCCAAAGGCCTCGGTGTGTTGGATCCATATCCCCATGTAAGCCTTTCAAAGGACCGGGTATCTTCCCTTTTTTAATATTTTATACAATATGGAAGATAGCCGTGAAACTGGGAGACACAATATAATAATAATTTTATTTCAGACCATGTCCATATAAAAAGCTTAACTATGTTTAGTATTAATTAAAACTAAGTTAAAAAAATAAATAAATCAAAAAATTAAACCTAAACCAGATTGTCACATGTCAATTTCAATATCAATAAGAGTTATTAGAATCAAATTAAAATTATATGACATTAAATATTAATATGAATGTCAATTTTGTTATGTGTAATTTTGAATCTCAATGTTTTAAGTTAAATATAAATTAAAATAAATAGAATTGATTATTTTGGATATGTCCAGAATTAATTATAATTGACATGTAGGCCAATCGCATGTCTCATAATGGGACAGTCAAATCGTCCTGCTACGACCTTCAGGATACTGTTGGTGCTGCCCCGGATACGGCTTAACATCGAGGCTGCTCGCTTGCGCATGATAGCATGGAAGCCATCCACCCTGGCGTCAGCAAACATGCCAGACGCGCTGCAGCGCCACGGCAGCCCCAACAGCATCCTGAATGCGTTATTGTACTGCACACGGAGGGCACTGATTGCCTTCCGCGAATAGCAGACCCACAGGCTGCACGTGTAGAAAGATTGGCAGAATGCTTTGAAAAGAGAGATTTTCACCTCAACTGTGCAACGTGCAAATCTGCGTGCCAGCATATTGCTTCTGACAGCCAACGCCCTGCGTTCCCTCTCAATGTCCTCAGCATCTTTGAGATCCTCATATATCCAATGGCCCAAGTACTTAAAGCGAGAAACTCTAGCCAAGGGGACACCGGCCAGCAATAGAGGCGGTACGGTGTTCGTCTTAAAGGCCCTTGACTGAAAGACCAGATACTCACTCTTCTTGAAATTATACCTGAGCCCATGTGTCTCGGCATATTTCTCACATATACCGAGGAGCTTCCTGATCGCACTTATCGAGGGTCCAAGCAGCACCATGTCGTCTGCGTAACTGATATTATTTATAAAAGTACCATCAATAGAACATCCGACGCCGGCGCTACTTAGTTCCTCGACAAGTCCATTCATGTACAAGTTGAAAATGCGCGGAGAACTTAATCCCCCCTGTCTCAAACCGCACTTCAACCTATAAGCATCAGAATGCTGACCTGCCCACCGTACCACATTCGTTTGATTATTGTACCAATAATTAAAAATGTTAATGACCTCATCTGGGAGGCTGGTTTCCGATCTCATCTTCCTCCACAGTACGTCGTATGACACCAGATCGAAGGCCATGGAAAGGTCCAGGAAACACGCGTATACTGGTGTTCTTCGGTCAGTGTAGTACCGGACAGTGTGCTTGAGGCAAAGTATCGCTGATTCTGTGGATAACCTAGGTCGGAAGCCAAACTGGGCATCGTTCAGCGTTATGTGCTCACTCAATATACGATCAAGCAAACCGTCCAACACCTTCACCACTGTTGTCGCTAATGAAATGGGTCTATAATTGGATGAGTTACATGGATCACCCGTTTTGTTCTTAATTATTGGTACAACAATCGTCTTTACACAATCGTCAGGCAAGTATGAATTTCGTGGGGTACTACGCCAGAAACCTCCGCGTGGTGTACCCTGGGCACGAGCGACAATTTCTTGGACTGCTCTCTGGAATTGTCGCTCGTGGCAAATATCTGGCCCGAGGGGGGGCCCAGTTTGTGGGATGCCCCAAATTCGCTCCATGCCCTCTAATTGTAGAGGGTATTGGACGCGAAAATTCGACGGGCTCAGTCACTCATTCGTTTGAGGACTGAGCAGGCATTTGCCAACCGCGACAAATCGTAGACCTGATTCTTGCTTCGGGACATTTGTCTTGAGGCCTAGATTCAGGAGCGAGGGTCTTGGCTTAACCGCCTGGACCGCGAGGAAGAAAACCTCTATAAAACAATCACCCAGAATCCTAAGTTCTGGCGCGCGGCGAGAGGATGCATGGCTGATGGGTTGTTCAGTCGTTAGCGCGCCCCCAGCCAGGGTACCTGCGGACCCCCTGTGTTGGGATACAAATGTACGCTTGCCCGGGTATCGGGATCTCTGCCCGGGTCGACCTTTATTTCTCCCATACTCGTGGGAATCGAATGGATTCTTCGTACAATTTGGATGTAGATAGGAGGGGTGAGACGCCCAAAACTACCGACAGCGGGGAACCTATTAGTTCTCACGTTATAGCCCGGCCAAGCTACGGCAAAACTGGCCCAGAGGAGAGGGATGCCTCGTCCGACTGCAGCTCGGCTGCTAGTCCGGCACTTGAGGCCACAAGATCAGGCAAGGGGCCGGCAACACTCGAGGCCCCTAAAAAGAGAAAGAAGAGGAAGAACATGGGGACAGGAAAGGCTACGAGCGTAAAGAGGCGCGAGTTGGCCAGGCAGGAGCGGCTGGCTAGGGAGGCCGCTGCAGCCGCTCCGAGTGCTGACGAGGGCGGCAGTACTGCCGCAGGGCCGTCAGACACCGACATGTCGGCTGCTGAGACTGTCGGTGGGTCATCCCAGTCTCCAGCATCGGTCCTCGCGGCAGCCTTAGAGGTTGGGGAGGAGGCCCTCCCCTCGATGGTGCGGAAGCGCCCCCTGAATATGGGTGGCACATCAGGATCCGCCTCCGAGGGGAGTGGCGCTATCATGCCTCCTCCCAAGGTTCCAGCCTCTCGTAGGGGGCGAGGGGCTGCAATGGTGGCGGCGAGGTCAGCGGCTCCGGCGTCGATCAGCCATACGCGGGGGACTGATGCCCAAAAGCGGGCGAATGAGGCGGCTGCCGCAAGAATGATGAGGGTGTTAGCGGACATACCTCCCACCGGCGCGACAGCTACTGAGCCCGCTGTAGGTATCGACCCCCCACCAACTAACGTGGCAACCCTGCAGGCCGAAAATACCCGCCTTAGTGGCGAGGTTTCGGGCCTGCAGGAGAAGAACAAGGCCCTACAAAAGGAGCTGTCGGCGGTGCAGAAGGCGAACCGCGAGTTGGCCAAA
This sequence comes from Lymantria dispar, assembly GCA_032191425.1. NCBI lineage: Eukaryota > Metazoa > Arthropoda > Insecta > Lepidoptera > Erebidae > Lymantria > Lymantria dispar. The sequence continues at coordinate 17,973,555 of CM063452.1, read as the reverse complement.
CAAATGGCCGACTTGCGGCGCCAGGTCGCGCAGCTGGCGAGGACCGTGCCGCCGACAACTGCCGGCCCTGCCGACGCCCCCGTCATCCCCGCTGCGCCAACTCGCGCTGCGGCGAGTTCTCAGAGGGCCCAGCCAGCCGAAGTGGTCCCGCTGCCCGCGGTGGATGGCGTGCCGGACCAAACCATGCGCGCCGTAGTGGAGGTTGTTGGCAAAATGCTTGACGCGCGCATGGCGGCTCTGGAGCAGAGACTGTCCCTGCCTCCGGAGCCCCGTCTCCGGCCGCCGCTTGCTGCGGACAGGCCGAAGGCTGCGGCGTCAGCTACTACCGCGCTACCCTGCCAGGGCGGGCGCGTGGGAAGCTACGCTGCGGCCGTTGCTGGGCCGAAAACCAAAGGACCCGCCGCGAAGAAGAAGGTGGCACCGGCTCTTGCCAAGGACGGACCTAAGCCGCCGCCGGCAACTGCATCGTCGGCGGCGGCCACCGTAGCCGCGACCGCGACTGCTGCGCCTAGCGACCCCGTTGCCCCCGAAGAGGGTTGGCAGACGGCTGAGCGCAGCCGAAAAAGTCGCGGCCAGAAGAGGAGAGCGGAGGCCAAAAGCGCCGCCAATGCCTCCGCTCCCAAGGCAGGAGCCGAAAGCAAGAGGTCGCGCAGGAGGCTCCGGCCGCCGAAGTCAGCCGCGGTGGTGATCACCGTGCTGCCTGAGGCCGCCGAAAACGGCCTCAGCTATGAGGCCGTCTTACGTCGCGCCCGGCGGGAGCTTGACGTCTCCGATTTAGGAGGCGTCGAAGCCAGGACCCGCAAGGCCCGGACAGGGGCTCGGATTCTAGAGTTCCCTGGGGCCGAGGGCGCCAAGACGGCCGATAGCATGGCGGCCAAGTTGAGGGGTCTGTTCGCAGAGGAGGATGGCGTCAAAATCGCCAGACCCGTAAAGTGCGCAGAACTACGCGTCGCGGGTCTGGACGACTCCGTGACGGTGGATGACATCCGGGAGGCCATCGTCTCGAAAACCGGGTGTCCCGTGGACACCGTCCGAATTGGCGCCATCCGCCCTGGTCCGGGCGGCGTCGGTGCTGCCTGGGTGCAGTGCCCGGTGGAGTCGGCCAAGCAATTGGCCGGCTCAGGCAGGCTCCTCGTGGGCTGGAGCTCGGCGCGGGTGACCGTGCTGGAGTCCCGGCCTGCAAGGTGCTACAAGTGCATGGCGGTCGGACACACTCGGCCGACATGCACTAACTGCTTTGACTGCAGCGACCTTTGTTTCCGCTGCGGTCAACCCGGGCATAAGGCGGCATCGTGCGCCGCCACTCCCCACTGCCCCGCGTGTGCGGCGGGCAATAGGCCCGCCAAGCACCGCATGGGGGGCAGGGAGTGCAGACCCCCGGCTTCGGCCCCAAAGGGGCGGAGCGGCCCGACGACCCCAGCCGCTCCTGCCCCTAGCGCGACCCGATCGCCCGCCAGCGTGGAGGAGGTAATGGATACGGCCCACTAATGGCGGCCGAATCTTACCACCTCCTGCAGGCCAACCTCAACCACGCCGCCGAGGCACAGGATGTTTTCCTGCAAGCCATGGCGGAGTGGTTGATCGGTGCAGCCGTAGCCGCGGAGCCGTACGTGGTGCCTGACCGGCCCAATTGGCTGGGCAGCAGTGACGGCTCTGTGGCAATCGTCGCCTCCACGTCGTGGCATTTCCCGCCCTTGCTGCTCAAGGACAGGGGCGATGGGTATGTCGCGGCGGAATGGGGAGAGGTTCAGCTATTTGGTGTTTACTTCTCCCCTAACAGGAGCGCGACGGATTTCGGGGCCTTCCTCACCATCCTGGGGGCCTCGATACGGCGACTGGCACCGCGCCAGGTCTTCGTCATGGGGGACTACAACGCCAAGTCCACGGCGTGGGGGTCCCCCATTACGAATGACCGCGGGCGGGCGGTCGAAGAGTGGGCGGCGGCACTGGGCCTCTGTTTGCTGAACAGGGGCTCGGTGCAAACGTGCGTGCGGCAGCAGGGCGGGTCGATAGTGGACTTGTCGTTCGCTAGCCCTAATGTCGCAGCACGTGTGAGGAGCTGGTGCGTCCAGGAGGAGGTTGAGACCCTATCCGACCACCGATACATCCGGATAGAGGTCTCCCGGACCCTCCTGGGGCCCAGCAGGGGTCACATGGCGGACGGAGCTCCCGCGTTTCCGCGGTGGGCTGTGGGTCGATTGGATCGGGACCTGTTGGCGGAGGCAGCCATCGTTCAGTCGTGGCTGTCCTCACCGCCCCAGGCGGACGGGGTGAATGCCGAGGCTGGCCGCATCCGCTGTGCGTTAACGCAGATCTGCGATGCGGCCATGCCCCGTGTGCGGCGTCTGCCCCCGAAGAGTGCGGTCCCCTGGTGGTCCCGAGAATTGGCGGACCTTCGGGCCGCGTGCATACGTGCCCGGAGGGCCTACACCCGCAGCCGAGCGCGTCACCGCGACGCTGAGCGGGAGGTCCAGCTGTACGAGGCTTACCGCAGTGCGCGGTCTGCCTTCAGGCTGGCCGTCCGTACCGCCAAGGACGTTAGTCGGCGGGAGATGCTGGACAGTCTCGAGCGTGACCCCTGGGGTCGCCCCTACCTCGCGGCGCTGAACAAGCTCCGCGGGCGGGGCCCCCCCCTCACCGAGACTCTCCAGCCCAGCCTCCTCACCAGAGTTGTCGAGGACCTCTTTCCACGGCGGGTGGAGCACACGCCCCCGGTCATGGCTTCGCCGGACAGCGACCGGGAGGCCGACGATGAAAGTGCTCCGCCCATCACGGAGCCGGAAATGGGGGCGGCGGTGGCGCGTATGCGAGTCAAATCCACCGCCCCAGGGCCCGACGGTATTCCGAACCGTGTGCTGGCCCTGGTCCTCGAGCATCTGGGACCACGCCTCAGGGGACTGTTCGACGCCTGTTTGACGTCCGGGCAGTTCCCTGGGTGCTGGAAAGAGGGGAGGCTGGTTCTCCTGCCGAAGCCGGGACGGTCTCCCGAGTCGGCCTCGGCCTACAGGCCCATCGTGCTGCTCGATGATGCGGGCAAGCTGCTGGAAAGGGTGTTGGCTGCCCGCATCGAGCGGCACCTCGTCCGGGTCGGGCCCGATTTGTCGGACGCCCAGTTTGGTTTTCGGAGAGGGCGTTCGACGATCGCGGCCCTGCTGCGCCTGAAGGCCGTGGTAGCGGAGGCCGTCACCGGCGGAGGAGTCCTGTTGGCGGTGTCCCTGGACATCGCCAACGCCTTCAACAGTCTGCCATTCAGCTGCATCAGAGAGGGGCTGAGATATCACGGGGTGCCCGTGTACCTCAGGCGGCTGGTGGCAGACTACTTGGAGGGGCGCAGCGTCCTCTACGTTGACCGAGTAGGGGACGATGTGCGAACGCCCATGACGTGCGGTGTCCCGCAGGGGTCGGTTCTGGGTCCGACCCTGTGGAACATCGGCTACGACTGGGCATTGAGAGGAAGCCTCCCACCCGGGCTGGGCGTAATTTGCTACGCCGACGATACACTCGTCACAGCCCGGGGTGGGACGCTAGAGGAGACGGCACGCCTGGCAACTCTCGGCACCGAGGAGATTGTCAGGCGGATCGAAGCGCTGGGGTTGAGAGTAGCCCTGGAAAAGACGGAGGCCCTTTTGTTCCATGGCCTCCGTACCGCCGGGCCTCCCGCCGGCGCTTAGATCACCGTGAAGTCGGTCACCATCAGCATCCAGGCCCACATAAAGTACTTGGGCTTGGTGCTCGACGGGCATTTTTGGTTCCGGGAGCATCTCCATCGACTTGTTCCCCGGCTTGTCGGCGCGGCGTCCGCCCTTTCGTGGCTGATGCCGAATGTGGGCGGACCCAGTGCTACGTGCCGACAGCTGTACATGGGGGTGATCCGGTCGATGGCCCTGTATGGCGCACCGGTGTGGGCGGCGTCCCTGACCGTCCGTCTTAGGGCCCTCCTTTGGCGACCACAGAGGCTCATGGCGGTCAGGGCCATACGGGGTTACCACACGGTGGCGACTGAGGCAGCGTGCCTCCTGGCCGGAACTCCCGTGGGACCTGGAGGCGGAGATGCTCGCCGACATTTATCGGCGGGTGTCGGAGAAGCGCACCCGCGGCGACATGGTCTCCATCAGAGAGATCACCGCCTGGCGGGTCGACGCCCGCCGAGAAGTCATTGCCCGTTGGGCAGTCCGGCTGGAATGTCCTCGGTACGGTGTCAGGACCGTCCAGGCCCTCCGGCCGGTGCTGATGGAGTGGTTGGAGCGGACGCACAGGGTGCTTTCCTTCCGACTGGTGCAGGTGCTGACGGGGCACGGTTGCTTCGGGAAGTACCTGCACAAGATTGTCAGGAGAGAGAGCACACCCTTCTGCCACCACTGCAGTTGCGACGAGGACACGGCGCAACACACGCTCGAGGAGTGTGCTGCATGGGAGGGGAATCGCCGTGAACTCGTCGCAATTATCGGTGCCGACCTGGCGCTGCCGACCATCGCCAGGGAGATGCTCGTCAGCGTCAGGAACTGGGATGCGGTCGCCGCCTTCTGTGAAGCCGTAATCTCACGGAAGGAGGCGGCGGATTGTGTGCGAGTAGAGATCCTATTCGGCGACACGTTCCGCCGCCGGCGACTCGGGCGGCGCAGGCGCGAGTATCTGCGCCTGATGCCGCCCTAGCCGAGGCCGCGGGTGATCGGTCCGGGGAATTGTCCGTCACCCGCGGAGAGGCTAACCGTGCGACTGCGACCGACATCGAGAGGTGAGGGTACCCGAAAGGGTATTCCGTCGGGCCGACCACTGACGACAAGTCACATCTGCTCCGGTGGTCGGCCCAACAACGAGGTGACGTGGGTACGGGTGGGTTATGGGCCCGCGCGCCGTCCTTTCATCGCCCCGGACGGACTGGATCACGCGTACGCTTACCATAGCCCACCCATAAAAAAAAAAAACACTAGGCAAAGTAACACCGGCGTTCTGTAGGTACTCAATACTAATGCCATCATGTCCTGGTGATTTACCTCTGGTCATAGTTTGGATTACTGACATGACCTCTTCTGCAGTAAAATGCAGTAAATGACCTGAGGGTACCTGTTGGGTTTTGGAAAGGTACACTGACCCCGTGCCTTTCATGGGTAACGGTTCAACCTGAAACAGGGTTTTAAAAAGGTTGGCAGCCTGTTGAGGGTCAGATGCTTCATCCACACTTAGAGGGGCATGTACTTTGGGGTTAATCTTATTAGTACACTTTCAAAAACTCTTAAAATCACGTTTTGTATGATGTGATGCCAGAATATCCATCTTTATCTGTTCAGCATTGTTTTGACACCACTTAAGCTGTGATTTGAAAAAGCGTCGAGACTCTGACATATCCTCATACACCTGACCCCGTGAAGGTTTACCGTACCACAGCCAGACGTGGTAACAATGTCGTGCCATACTGTGCGCACTTTGTACATGTTTATTCCAGCCCACTACTGCACGCCTCCTACCCTTAATAACATTATTTTAACCTGCACTCTCTTCAGCTGCATCACATAAAATATTTACAATTAATTTAAACAATTCATCAATTACTAATCTATGTTCTACAATATTACATATATTATTACAACATTTTGATACATCACATGGGAAATTAATACATTTTAATTTATCATTACAAAGCTTTTGATAATGTAATATTTGTTCACTATTTCTCTCACCCCAAATCTTTTTGTTGTGAACGTTATTCTGCAAAGTTACATGTGGTTTGAGTGTAGAAATATTACACTTAAGTGAGGGAAGTGATCCGACCAAACCACCTGTTGATCATGCACCCGCACACCTATCACTGACTGCCAGGCTGATTCTGTAACTAAACAATGATCGAGCCAACTTGTTGTGCCATGGACGTCACTGACAAATGTGCAGGTACCTGACATACTACCCAGTAATTCTAAATCAGCACACCTCCAACTCTGGTCTGTACAGAATTTTAATAGTTTCCTTCCAAATAATTTAGTAGGACTAGCATTAAAATCACCCAACATAAATACCGCCGAGATGTTAGTACTGTCAATAATTGCACAAATTTCATTAAGACAATCAGTAAATTCGACTAAATTGTCGGCACTGTTTACTGGCATGTGCACTGAGAACACCAGAAACGCACGATCATTCACCATCACTTTAATTGCAACGAGACGCGCACTTGTACACTCTATAACTTGTACTGAACTAAAGACGTTACGCCTGTACAAAATTGCCACGCCTCCCCACGGTTTTCCTAATGCGGTGACTTTCGTGGTCGCGTCCATCGATGATTTCCCAGTAAAACTAAAATCAGGATCAACCGTGCCCAGGATCTGGATGTCGTGAGCGAAGAGCCACGTCTCCTGCAACGCCATGATATTTGCTTGCTGACACAACTGCTTCACGTCGTCTATCGATCGTTGCAGAGACTTACAGTTAAAACTAAAGAATTTACTATGGTTGTTATCCATTCTGATTTTTACCTGCATATCTCCTACGTTCAAACTCTATGAAACTACGAAAGGAAATCCCTTCAGGCCACATCTTGTCGTCCATAAAAACTGCCATTTTATGCCTACATATTATAAATAAAATTTTCGCGTGTCTGTCTGTCTGTTTGCGATACACTCAAAAATTACTGCACAGATTTTCATGGGGCTTTTACCAATATATAGAGTGATTCTTGACGAAATATTTTTTTGTCGGGCAAAATAAGCCGCCTGGGCGCTTCCATCGAAAATTATGGCTAAATCCCTTGAGATGTAATAAAAAATGTATAGTGGGATAATCTTCTTTTAAAAGCTACAAAAAAACCAGTGATTTTTAAGGATAACTGGATATACCCATTATATATCTATACCAATAAATAAAATTGGAGTGTCTGTTTGTAATGTCAAAATAATAGGCTTTTATCATACTCACACGGTTATTTGCACAACACCTATGCCTAAAATAGCAATTAAAAAATGTTTGGCTGTCTGTCTGTCTGTCTGTCTGTTTGTTCCGGGTAATCTTCAAAACGGCTGGACCGATTTCAAAAATTCTTTCAACAATGGAAAGCTATAATATCAGGGCGTAAACTAGGCTATATTTTATCCCGGTATATTCCCACGGGAACGGGAACTACGCGGGTAAAACGACTATAACCTATAACCGAAGCGAAGCGAGGGCGGGTTGCTAATTTAACATAAATTGGTCACATACAATATGGCTATCGCAAAGTTAATTAGACATATACAGTCTTATTATTAAACATTTTAAGTAAGTTGGAGACGTTAAATATTGCATGCACATTATTATTCTCCTTTACTCCATATAATTTAAATTAATATCTTAAGAATTATCGCAAAAATTACGAGCGTGAGGGATATACGGGAATACCCCCTACCCGGAGTACCCTCCCCTCGGGGAGGACGTCGGTCTTGCCTCACGCGGTCGGCCTCTTGGCGGGTGACGGACTAATCCCCGGTCACGTCACCCGCGGCCTTGACTAGGGCGGCATTGCACGCAGATAATCCCGCCTGCGCCGCCCCAGTCGCCGGCAGCGGGTCACAACATCGAGGCTGTGCTCCTCGCGCTCGCGACCCGCCGCCTCCTTCTGCGAGATAACTGTCTCGCAGAAGGCTGTGACCGCGTCCCAATTCCTGATGCTGCCGAGCATCTCCCTAGCGATGGTCGACAGCGTCAGGTCGGCACCGATGATTGCGACGAGTTCACGACGCGGCTCTGCCCAAGCGGCACAGACCTCGAGCGTATGCTGCGCCGTGTCCTCGTCGCAATCGCAGTGGTGGCAGGACGGAGTTCTCTCCCTCTTAACGACCCTGTACAGGTTCTTGCCGAAGCATCCATGCCCCGTCAAGACCTGTACGAGTCGGAAGGAGAGAACCCCGTGCCGCCTTTCCAACCACTGCATCAGCACCGGCCGGAAGGCCTCCACGGTCCAAACACCGTATCGAGGCCTCTCCAGCCGGTCTGCCCGACGGGCGATGACGTCTCCGCGGGCCCCAAAGGGCGATGACGTCTCGGCGGGCTCCCACTATTGGGCTCTGGCCTCTTCCAGATTTGTCGAAGATTTGTCGTCTTTACTTATATAATTACTTGTTCAGACTGCCTAATTCATCATAACACAGTCTAAACTGCTCTAACACTGCGGTACATGTATGATTTTTTTAAAGTTGACGCCTTTTACGTTGCAGGAACTCGCTAAGAAAGGATTTCATTCAAGAAATTTCCTCCCTAGGTGTGTAAAATAGCGGTTACAAATTTGTATGAAACTCCGTATGAAGTTAGATCAAGGCAATTTAGTATAGGTACGTTTTTGTTTAGTTTCAAATACAGATTCAATCGGCCATTAAATGAAAAAAAAAAAAACGTGGGTTTGTAATTTGTATGTAAGTGACGATATTTTTTGCTATAATTTAGAGTTTTAATTTAGAGTTCAATCGTGTTATTACACATATTCAAAATAAATATTTAACTAATTCTAGTATTGTATTTATTGAAAATTGCGTGTTTGTAATATATGGCGGCCCGTGTGGTGACTAATTTAAAACAAAGTGTGATATGTACGTGTATTTCTTGCGTCTCAACTTTCCCTGAGAATCGTTATAAACTAACTCGGAAATCACTAAGAGAACGGCACTAATTCTCTCCCGGGGAACTTTTAACATCAATTGTGTTGCCAACCAGTCTGCCAATTAAGGTGTTTATAACATTATCCCTTAGGTGGTAGGAGTAAAACCTAAATGGACATAAATGCATGTATAGAATACAAAGTAACTCTGATTTGGTAAATCAAAAGTTAATTGTTAAGGTATTGTTGTTGAATTGTAATTCAGCTTCTTTAGAGTATTCGTCTAATAACACCAAAACATTTAGATTTTATATATAACCAAGGAATTTTGTACGTAATTTTGTAAAAAAAATGAAAAGTTTCTTAATTAGAAAAAAGACTACCTTCCATACGACGACTTTATCGGGCCGACCACTGACGTCAAGTAACCCTGCTCCGGTGGTCGGCCCAACGACAAAGGCGACGTGCATCGTGGGTGGGTTGCGGGTGTGCGTGCTTACGCCCCTCTTTCGCCTCGGACGGAGCGGCGCGAGGAGCGCGCCGACCGCAACCCATCACAAAAAAAAAAAATTACGACGATTTTTTTCTGTAATGGATATGATGCATTTTTTTTGTTGGGGGTTGAATTTCCAAGTCTTAACGGATACTCATAGTGAGCTGTGCCAACCAAATTTCAAGCCACTTATAGTTTCAGAGATCTGGTAATTAGGGGGCGTCCATAAATTACGTGAGGTGTTTTTTTAAATTTTCTGTAACTCCCTCCCCGCTGGTGAGATGTCGTGAGATTTTATTCAACCCCCTCCCCCATTCCCCAATCTCACGTGAGATTTATCAAAATGTGGGTTTCTTACGTAAACGCGTTGGATTGTTATTGTAAAAAGAAAGAAATTTGCTTCGTGCTTTTATTTACGACTAGTTCTAGTAATCAATATTGCTGAGAGTTTAATTATTAAGTGTAATAAAAACTTAACAATTTTTTTTGTTTCAATCAGAAAAAAAATTGCGTGATATTTGCAGAAACCCCCCCTCTCTCCAACGTAAGATTAGATGAGATTTGACTCGACCCCCTCCCCACCCTTAAACATCTCACGTATTTTATGAACGCCCCCTTAGTAGAATACACGATGACGTCTTGTATTCGTATATGCATAGATAGATTTAATATATTATACATATATGCATAGATAGATTTAATATTTTTCTGCATTACAGTATTCTATTTTTGTTTATTTGATCAAGGTTTTTTATATATAGGAGTATAAATTAAAACTAGTAGTATTGATATTGTTTGTAAGCATAATTATATAATTCAAAATGTCTTAACAGATCAGAAAGGATAGGTTCTTCCAGTGTCGAGACGATACATTCCCGTGCTGAAAAATATAAAATTACCATTAATTTATTTTGCATTTACTGTGATTATGTATAGTGAATACCCATTTTTAACCCTGGCCCTCGAACACCTGGAATCACGCCTCAGGAGACTCTACAACTCTTGTCTAGCATCTGGGTAGCGCCCTGAATGTTAAAAGGGAGGGAGGAGAATCGCTTTTGCCGCAACCAATATGACTTCCAATTCAGATCGTAACCTACAGGATTATCGTGCTAGTGGACGAAGGCAGCTATTGGAGAGAATGCTAGCCATTCACATCAATCAGCGCCTAGATGGGGTAGACCCTGATTTGCATTTTTTATATTTGTAGCTGAGAATTTGCCGTGATTCTATAGAAATCGCCGTCCGAATTTTCTATATACCGAATTTTCTACATCACGTATTTGATGTAGTTCAGTTATTAGAAAAGAAAGTTTTTTTAGTTTTTATACTAGCTATTTTATTATTTAAAACAAAATGTGGCAATTTGTTTAGCGGCTTTTCATGACAATTATTCTAAAGTAAACCTATGAAGTAATTGTAACAAAAATCAAATCTATAGATATCAATATTGTAATATTTATTTTAGTATACCTTCTATTATCCGTGTGGTGACGGAGTAAGAATACAATTCACCACTCCCTATCTTGCCCGTGGATGTCGCACAAGACGATTAAGGGATATAATATGCACATAAGATCTGTGCAAGAGAAGGAAAACTCGAAATGAAACCCTATACCAACATGTCTAATCAGCATGGTATAGTAGGTCAAATGCCCTCCCATTGTGGAGGAGGCCCAAGCCCAACAGTGGGACGTATGTGGGCTGCGATGATGATACCTTCTAACATATGTATTGTATACATATGTAGTTGAAAAATAACAAATTTGTGAATATTTTAAAAACGTATATCTATTTTAATTTTCTTTTGTGTTTATTATAGTATCATCATCATCATCATACAGCCTAACCCCGTCCACTGCTGGACATATTCTTCACTTATGTTTTGCCATAAAGCAGGGTCCTGTGTCACTTACATCCAAAGATGGCCAGTAAGTTTCACCAGGTCAATGGTCCACTTAGTAGGAGGCGTTTTATATTGCGTCGTCCATAATACAGCTGAAAGGATTGCGGCACTGTCCATGTTTCTACTGAATATAGGTTCTCATAGTACACGCACGCTAGACCCAGAGGCCAAAGCATGATGATAGTTTGTGGCATATAGTATATAGCCTTTTCAGGAGCGAGTTTGCTTGATTGGCTCGAAATTATCAAGCTTAAGTTTGAGTCGTCTTCTACTGACCCTCGAAATCAACCCATAGAGGTTCGTTCTATAAAAAGGCTTCAACGCCCTTCGTGAAAAACAAAACCACCACACTCCTGGTCTACGATTCTGGAATGTCACCTCAAAAAACAACGGAATTAAATAGTTTTTAAAGGGCTTTTAAGATCGACTTGCCGCCGGCCTTCAGGAACTCTGACGTAATTCTATCATCATCCGGTACTTTACAGTTTCTTAATTGCTTGAAAGCTAATCTGATATCGTGAGCCATCATCGGACAGAGCCATTATCGGTCTTAAGCTTAGTCATCTTAGTCTTAGTCAAGCTTAGTCACAGAATCTATTCTGTCCAATAATCTTGTGCAAACACTTACAAGCCACAGTTTTGCTCTATCGCTTCTTTAATACAGAGCGTATTAAAGTAGCGAATATCATGATATACAACCCGGGCGATCTGCTTATTCAGCTACCTATGTTCAGACCAATCGGCTGAAGACTGCACTATCATCTCCTTTCTCCGCTCTATGAGCTTGAGAGTGTGGCCAGAATGTCTTTTAGGTCTATTAGCGTGGTGAGACTTGAAAAAACTTTAACCCAACCTGTGAACAGTTTTTACGAACCTGTTGTTCATATTGTTGGGAGATTCACACTCGTCTAGACATTGGAAGCGATTGTGTAGCTCGAGTTGAAAGCTTTCGAAAATCTGTTATTGGACAATTATAAGTCAGAGGGTAGACTTCATAAAGCGGACCGCTCGACTTTTGTGTGGATAATCAATGTGCCTCTAACTATGCGGTGATCGCTCAGAATTTTAATCCTGCTGATCACTGAGAAACTCTCTTTGTACTTCTGATAATCACTGAGAGCCTCTCTTTGTACTTCTGATAATCCTACAATGTCTCATCTGATTTTAAGCAATTAGTCTTCCAGCCCGATGACCCTATTATCAGTTCTGAGTGTCCGATTGTTGTGTGTTACCAAGAATCGCCTTGTTTGGTAGCCGGATCTCTGCAGAAGATTCATTACACTCCCTACTCCACCGCTACTGCCACCAAAATGAGCCTCTAGGATAACGCAGCTGGCGTAACTAAGGGCCATTTGGTTTTTGTCCGTCATATTTTACCGCAAACGCTACACTTGGCGGGTGGGTTGACGATTGCAGTGCAATGTCATTCATTTCCCAGGATAGAGCTGCTGCCCGCTCCCCTGGAAGAACCTTAGCCGATTCTTATGACTCCCACGAGTGACAATTGTATTCTTATTTCGTCGCTGTCGTTTAAATTATCTTTTCCTTTTGTTTAATTTATAAGAAACATTTACAGTTAAACAATTACACTTACCCAAATTTCGTCAAAATGTCATTTCCCATATGGAAGCTATTTCCTCTACAAGTATTCCAAGTAATTTGTAAACTACTACTACATTCTCGGCCAACCAAGTGGTTATATTTAACGGTAGCAGCGAAAAATTCCCATGCTCGATTATGGTTGCATAAATTAGTAAGACAACCAGGCTGGGAGATACCACCATTAGGGTAGAAGTCAGCATTAGCTACATTAATGCCAATACCAAGACCACCAACAGTGTACCCGCCATCAGTGTGTATAGCCTCAACATATTGAGCGTCACTAGGACGGATGCGATTTACGTTATAATTCCATAGAGGTCCAGCGGGATCCAAACCTATAAAATAAATTTAGAGATTTATAAATTTCTGTTGATTACTGATAATGTTGCTAAAAACTAAAATCTAGTGAAATAATACAAAAAATCGGCCTCTAAACATTTGATATAAATAGATGGATTATAAATACAATATTATCCTTAGGAGTCATAAAAAAACGGCAAAGTGCGAGTCAGAGTCGCACGCGAAGGGTTCCGTACTATTAATAAAAAGGTCAAAAACGCGTTTGTTGTATGGGAGAATAAATATTTATTTTATTTTGTTTTTAGTAATTGTTGTTATAGCGGCAACAGAAATACATAATTTGTAAAAATTTCATCTGTCTAGCTATCGCGGTTCTTGAGGTACAGCCTGGTGACAGACAGACGGACGGACAGATACCGAAGTCTTATTAATAGGATCCCGTTTTTACCCTTTGGGTACGGAAGCCAAAAAATAGATTTCGAGGTCGCCAGAATATTAAATGGCAATAATACTAATAAATACCCGGACATATTGTAGTTTGGAAGGTGTGTGCCTAGACCTGGAATACCAAAAAAAAAGAAAGGGTATCTTAAGACATTACTGAGCGAAATAATCAATTATTTAATACATTTTCTATTAGGGAGCAGAATATCTAATTAGGGCTGGAAAGAAGAGCAAAATGAATTACCAAGAAGAATCCAACAATAAAATTTTAATATAAAAAAATATATAGGTATTAAAATTAGTATCAAAAGTAGCGAATAAAGTGCCATTTACGTACCTGTAACACGAGCTGCTCTTCCACCTAGTTCTCTACCAGCATTTCCTACAAGATGAGCGCCTAAGCTGAACCCAACAATGTGCATATCGGTGAGACGAGCCCCAGTCACTTGGCTTACAAAAGCTATGAATTGCCCCAGGCCCCGACCGACAGCAGGAACTCCGGCAGCAGCCGTTACATAGTCAGATAAGGCTAATCTTCTCCAGTCCAAAACAATGACGTTCACATCACTTTTGCCGAGGTAAGCTACGAAATAAATTCAGATAAGTTTTATTGTAGAAAAAAGAAATACCTAATATTTTTCTAAAACAGGTGTGAAGGATCTGATGATGATGATGATGACTTTAAAAGCAAATTTGATGGTGAGTTATTTAGCAGTGCGAATAAGCTTAAGTAACTAAAATAAGTAATGATCTCCGAAAACAGTGACGTACTGACGCTAAGTACTATGTTTAAATCCTAAGCAAGGTAACTAGTAATTTATTATTTGCGATTATTTACTGTTGTGAATCTGAGCGTGATTCCTATTGGTTAATTATATTTCCCAAGTGTTGACTAGTTAGGAATACAATGTGTCATCATCACTTACTTTCTCTTGAGTGTCATATAAATTAGCTGATAGATCACTAGAATAGGCACATTCGGTGGTAAGCTTGTACTATAACTGCAATGGTTAACTCGCCAGGCAAGCGTAGCAATTATGGTACTATACCCAATTGGGTAAATTTAAGGCTAATAACATAGATAGGCCGACCAACAAATGGATGGAATTATATGTTTTTGACATCTTTCTTGCGTTCCCTCATATACAATGAATGATGAAAAAATCTTGAAAGTATACATTTAAAAAGATTGCATTGTTATAAATGAACATACTCCAATGTGTATTCCTTACCGTCTCGAATAGTTGGATTGATATCAGTATTTTGGTTGCTCAACCAGCCGTGGGCGATAACTACTGTTGGTACATTGGCATTGAAATTTGAATTAAGGATTGAGTTGGCATTATTAATTACAAGTGTCTGTCCACTGGTGGGATTGCGCCTGTAATCAAAATAGAAAATAAATTAATAAAATTTTAAGGATTTAATCTTTTCATTTTCTAGAATTATGGATACCGTCATAATTGGCATATTATTATAAACAGATAGGTTGGTCTCACAATAACACTGTTATCCATTTTTTGGTGATTCCTAAGACGATTACAACTCTTACGAGAAAGTAACGTAAGTGAAACATTTTAGTATTAATCCGTCACTACATGGGGAGTTGCGCCTTAGATATTATTTCTGTGTCAATTCACTTTTATATAACAATACACATTTTATTGAGTATCTATATGCTTTTAGAATATGCTATATGCTTTTTGAAGAATGAAAACTAGATGTAAAAAAGTAAACGGAGAAAGAAAACTTGAAGTGGATGCCTATTAATGTACAGCTTGCGAGCGTAGTACAGCAGTATAATTCTTGAGCTGGCCCGTGCCTGATCGTGAGGTGTACCTGAGCGAAGAAGTTGGATATTGCTATCATCCTTAAACTCGGGCTTTTATTTATTTAAATAATTAAAAGGATTTTAATATTTAAGTATATAATCCTGATTGTAATTTTATGTTTCGAGACCTATAAAATATGTTTCAACGTGAAGAAAGAGTAGCCTAATAAGAAGAATATTTGAAAGGAGTGAGACTGTAATATATTATAACAGCTCCTTATAGGTTAAACTGTCTAGAACTAGATAAGTTGAACCTTACAAAGGCCATTACTATGACAAAGAAAATAAAAGAACTTTAAAATGTAATAAATTAACCTACTTTATTAATAACTTCACGTGAAATACCTAATTCTAGTATTTTAAATATTGAAGTATTAAGTTTTAATTTACCTTGTAAATAATAAATATACGTTGTTTGCAGGATTCCTGGTTACTTCTTCAATAAGCTCCATATCAGGTTCAGCTTCGAGATCAACGGTATGCATAACACCCTCTCCATCAGGGAATTCGATGAAACGTGGATACGTGCGCGTCTCTGAAAATCCTTGTTCCACAGGTACCGCAAGCACGGTATATGCTGAAAAAAAATTAAAATTAATATACAACAATTTTTAGAAGAAACTACCATCCTGCCTTTCTACGCTAATATGTTTGTTTAATAAAAATGATAACAGCAAATAAATAATTCGTAGTTTTTTTCTGTATTTGGAAAATAGACCGTATGATACTTACCTAGGCAATGGACAAATAGCCACAATAAGTTATGGCCTCATTTTTAGCAGATCTTTTACAATATGATTTAAAGAATTACTGGATTTTCGATTCAAATAACATTAATCTATATGGTATTTTACTAGAAGGCTGCAATTGCAATTAGTTATAACTAATGAGGCACAAAATTGTAACATTTACGTGGCCAGACCATAGCTTATCACAAATGATAAACATGATGTACTGTGATAAAGGTGAAACTTGACATGAAATTAATATGTTTTTGCTCCTGAAGAAAATAATTTCTTCATCAGTGATTTCATCTCAGCCGTTCGAAAAATACCAGTAGCTTTAAGCTGAGATTTTAGAGTAGAGATGGCAGATAGACACAGCACAAATCCTGTGTATTCAACTCTGATATACCAAATTTGGATAGCCAATATACTAGCGTAAGTACTTTCGCGATTGTGGATGACGAATTATATGTTAGATGAATTGTATGAATGCATACCTGCGGCAACAAGCAAGCACAATAAAATCTTCTGCATTTTGTTAATTACACCAATATACTGTGCATGTGGGATGCGCAATTTTGCTTTATATTTATACCGAAATTATCTCCAGATTATCAATTTGTTAATTGTCAAGATAATTAATTGTCAAACAAAAGATAGTCACTGCCTGCAGTGCCGATTTCTTTTTTTATTTTGTTAGGCAATAGCCTACGTATCAGTCATGAAATATCATCTAAGAAAGCATAATTTCTTTTAAAAGTAGGTATTGTTTAATTATCGTTTCTGGACTTTTCAGACACACAAAATTAATCGACAATGCCGAATAAGGACACGAAAATGTAAGTATGGCACAAATAAAATTGAACTAATTGAGAATCGAACCTATGGTTCAGGTTTAGAAGTTGATGACAATACTACCAGAACTTGCCATTCTACGGGCAGTTTAGGAAAGAGAAGAGAGAAAAGGAGAATATCTTCTTAGAAGGTAAAAACCACATACGAAGGGTTTAATAGTCACTAATTATTTAGATTTCTATAGGGAAAAATCCCTCTTCAGAAAAATAACGATAAACTAGAAAAACTTTTTCTAGTCTTTATTTTTTTACAAATATTGACTATCAGATGTAAAAAATAATTTTCTATGAAAATATAATTTTTTACTAATTTTTCGTCATGAGAATCTATGTTAAAGAATATATATCAAACATTAACATTGATACTGTATTTTGAGAAATAATTGATAGCCAAAAAATATTATATGATATATTGACTAAATTTAAGTTAAGAACAAACAGACAAATTTTACATTACAATAATCAAAACTGATTAAAAATAAAGAACATATGTTATCTCTTTAAGTGCACACAATGAAAAATTTGTAAATTATTACTAGATATTTGTTTAATACTAATCAAAGACTGGTGATCATCATTATAATGTCGACTTTCATTACAGGCTTTTTGTAATTCAATTTTATGTTACCGACAGCTCGAACTGAATAAAAATATGCTTAGCAAGTTAAGGAAATCAATCCTGTCTGGCGACGAGATAGAATACAACTGTCATCACCCCTTGCTTGCCCGTGGGAGTCGTAAAACCGGCTAAGGATCTCACCAAAAGAGTGGTCAGCAGCTATCACCTGGAAACTTATTACACCTACTGCGGTTGCCAACCCGCCTGCCAAGTGTGGCGATTACGGCATTATTGGCATTTACGGCAACTACGTGGGGCGGGTGTCTCCCTTCCCTCCACTGTGGTTGAGGGTACTGATGGCTGCCGTAGTAGTTAACTCGAGATCGAAGGATTTTTATATATTTTTTCACTAACTTAGGTATTGACCTAAGTTAGTGAAAAAGGGTGCGAAATTTTGTATGACAGTAATTTTTCAGTATAGAGTATAGAGCTGTAACGTTAAAAATTAAATAATACCTTTTCCACAGTTTTTCAAATTCAATACATTTTTGTCATCTCTCCCCATCGATATTGGGCCGACCATTAGTACCGATTCCTTGACATCTGGCTCGGTGGATTATTCTTTCAGATATCGTCCGATTTGACGCTCCAGTAACAAGACAATTTTCCAGGATACATGATTTGATTTGATTTCCTTAAAAAATATGGTTGTAAAAAGGAAATGGCCCTCAGTCACACCAGTGCTGCCTTTCTACAGGCTCAACTTGGTAGCGGGCCCGTAGATAGCGAGGCAAGGGGTGCTAAGAATCCCTTGTTGCGACCCGGCTACTAAAAATCGATCATTGACCCTGGTAACACACAATATTCGGACACTTAGGACCGACGGGAGCGTCATGGAATTGGAAGAGGAATCGAATTGGAATTCGTTGGGACATTGTAAGATTATCAGAAGTGCGAAAAGAGGGTGAGGGCATGATTATCCTCCAGTCTGGAAATCTGCTCCCCTACAGGAAGGGAGATCATCCGTCCCTTGGAACGCGTGATCTCGACAAGGGTGTGTCAACAAGCGAAGCGTACCTTATACTCATAATTTAAGCTCATATACGACTCACTGTTCTACGTACTCGAGCCTCCCCTTCAATAGGAGGCAAATTGACCTACTATATCACGCTGGTCAGACGTCTTTCCATAGGGTTTTATTTCGACTTGTCCTACCAAAATAATAAGTATGAACTGTGAAATTGTATGAATTTTCAATATTTTTTACAATATCATTGACATACACCTTTTTTACTAAACTACTGAATCGATTTTCATACAACTTACACCATTTTAAAGCCCAATTCCTAGGCTTTAAATATGTAAAACATTATAAAGAGGTTAAATAAGTCACTGTTAAGATAAATCACTTTTTATGCGCACTTGACGCTTGAGTCGATTAACTTGCACGCGAGTGTAGTTAAAGTTTCGTAATTTTGTCACTCCCTGACTGACTGACCGATCATAAATATTATTGAGACACTTCTAGCAGGCATAAAAGCTTAAAATTTTGAATACAATCAGTATTTAGTATATTCATGAAGGAAAAATTATAAAGAATTGCAACTTCGGTCCAGTTTCCTAGATACACCAACTGCATAAATAATTTTGTAATCCCATATAAATATATAAGATTACAAAGTTACATTTGTAGTAAATTAATCAATGTACCTATATATGTAAGTACATATAACACAACGAGATACAATTGTCGCCACCCTTTGCTTGTCTGTGGTAGTCATTAGAACCTGCTAAAGGTTCACCAGGAGAGTGGGCGACAGCTCTTTTCAGGGAAATGTATGATATCTGACTGTGATTGCCAACCCACTTGTCAAACGTGACGATTACGAGGAAAAGAATATCAAACTGGAAGAGATATTGAGTAAAATCCAATGGGATATCCTAGGATTATCAGATACTTGGTCTTATACGTTAGGGCGATCAATCGTCTCAAGGCGGTATAGGGTTTATCGATTGCAAGACTCTCGTATACGACGTGGAAAGGAGCGAAAATGTGTCAACAAGAGTTGCATACTAGTATTCGTTGAACGTCATACAGGTACAGTTACATACCCAGCTGGTTATAGTCCGACAACGAGGTGGAGAACTTTTCGTAAGCCATATACTCGTCTATAACCCACTTTACGGTGTAGACTTTAATGCAAAACTGGGCAAAGGGAGTGATGATCAGTTAAGAATTGGTTTTGGTTTCCAAGTCATTAAGGACTTGGGCTAGAATGCTCCTCTGACATAATCAGAGACCTTAATTAGCCATGTTAATTGTTAGCAATTAAAATTTATTAACATGAAAAAAAATTTTGTAATTAAACTAAATAGGTATAAGTAAAACATGTAATAGTAAGGTATAATGTGAAAGGAATAAGAGTAAAAAGTATGGTAGATATAAGGGTAATAAGAGAATAGACAATGTAATTAGACAATGTAATAGACAATAAATTATTATTAACAACTAGCAACCCGCCCTCGCTTCGCTTCGGTTATAGGTTATAGTTGTTTTACCCGCGTAGTTCCCGGTCCCGTGGGAATACCGGGATAAAATATAGCCTAGTTTACGCCCTGATATTATAGCTTTCCATTGGTGAAAGAATTTTTGAAATCGGTCCAGCCGTTTTGAAGATTACCCGGAACAAACAGACAGACAGACAGACAAAAATTTTTTAATTGCTATTTTAGGCATAGGTGCCGTGCAAATAACCGTGTGAGCATGAAAAAAGCCTATTATTTTGACATTACAAACAGACACTCCAATTTTATTTATTGGTATAGATTGGGTGAAACTTATGAAGATGAATGTAAAGGTGATAACAGAATTAGTAAAAACTTAGGATAGGAAGAAATAGTAAAGTAATCTATAGTATAGATTAGAATATGGACAACGGAGTGAGACGGCCTCTGTGGATTTTTGTATCATGAGCCATAGAGACTGGTTTATTAATTTGAAAATATAATTCGTTGTCAGATAGAATTTGCACGTCAAGAATAAATAAAATTGTAAAACTATTTCAATAAGAAATATTATTTGTTTTTAAATTGCTTTAGCGACTTATACATCTTAAAAGGGGTTAACGCCAACTACACCAATAGTCTACCCATACGAAAAGTAGTAAACGGATACATGAAGACAGTCGGCAACCTACGCATATGGAAGTCCTACCGGTGATGATGGCGAGCGATCTCAACAATCAGTCTCAATCCTCGACATCAGAAGTGGGATAACAACAACGCCCACGACATTAAAAAGCAGGTCAGAATGGTAGTTTCATTAATTGGAATAATAAGACCGATCGCAGATTCTTCTAGATTTTCAATAACGCTTTATAAACCATGTGATTGACGACGATAAGGTCTCTTGGTCAAGGTTGCCTGAACTCAATCTAGACCTACCAAATAGTGATGCATGGGCTGGGGTGAAACAGTAGATTTATGTATTGAAGAAAAATCGTTAACTGGATGTAAACTGATTTTAGCGATAAGATAAATAAGGCTTTAAAAGGTACAGCTGCGATATGGCTTACGCAACATAGTTTTTCTGGCATCACATAGTCTTACCAAGAAAAGATACTATTGGATTGTGTTAACATTATTAAGATACTTGTTTGTGGCTATGGAGTTTGGACTTTTGTACAGAAAAAGATGGAGCAGGCCTAGCGGCATATTCAACCCGTACAACGAAACACATTCAGAGACCCGTGGAGCACTATGTCTATTGAGTAGATAGCTATTGCTGTAAAGTTAACTCATATAGCAAAGATGGAGCTACAACTACAACAACTTCCTTTTACAATCGACATTAATACACGTGTCAAGTTGCAACAAGATATAATGGCTCACAGTTATCGAAAGAGGAAACTAGCTAGCCAGGATAGAGTCAATAATTTTGAGACGAAGAGACCAAGATTGAGCAGCTTTATACAATGTTACAACTGTGGCAAACTAGGACACCTTACGGTGGATTGCAGGTCGAGTTCAAATCGAAACTTCAGCTCTAACATTTTTTCTAAGTTTTCAGCCACATCGACGTGCCCAGAGCAACGACCTAGAAGTTAGATCGCTCTGCAACAATCCAATATGAAAGTGCCACCTACACGCTATTATTGCGGCGAGAGTGGACATATTTCATCCCGATATGCGAATAAAGTACAAAGAGGTAAAGACGTACGAGTAGAGCATCGGATTGCTCTGTATGCGGGTGGGTACCTGCGCAATCCAAGCAGCGTTCGATCATCTTTTGAATTCCGGTGAGCAACTTTCATTTTGCTTGTAGGAATTAGTAGTACTAATATTGACTGTAAATTTCACTACTAAGAACAGTTTCGATTCAAGGTTTTTCATTCCTACTATGATCTCATGTCGTTCCGGATGGTAATACACAATACGCGATTTGTTACGTTTTGGGCTTTCGGTAGAGATTCCTGACAATAAAATTGTCAAAAGGTA
The DNA here is from genome assembly GCA_032191425.1 of Lymantria dispar. Taxonomy (NCBI): domain Eukaryota; kingdom Metazoa; phylum Arthropoda; class Insecta; order Lepidoptera; family Erebidae; genus Lymantria; species Lymantria dispar. Next base: position 17,951,784 of record CM063452.1, on the reverse strand, counting down.
CGAGATCTACTAGCTTCTGGTATTATACGTGCCAATAACTCTCCTTTGGCCACCCCAGAACTATTAGTTCAAAAAAATATGGATCTGAGCAGCTTTGCATAGATTATCGCCAACTAAACACCTGATAGATACCTCCTATCGTTAATTGCTGACTCTAGTTAAAGGTGCTTGGCTACCAGCATATGAAGAGATACGCCAAGATATTATTAAAGTACTGACTGATAGTCCAGTCCTAACAATATTTGACCCAAATCTTTTAATAGAGCTGCATACAAATATTAGTGCATGGGTACGATGCGATGCTCATGCAGCGCATTGAAGGTAAAATTAAAGTTGTAAAGTACTATGGTCGATGCACCAGTAGTGCGGAGACCACTCGTTTGAATTGGAGATTCTGGCGATAGTCATTCAGCATCACTCTAGTAAACACTTCCGTCATTACTTACAAGGCAAAAAGTTCGTAGTAGTTACCGATTGTAATGCAGTCAAGGCGTCCAAATTAAAGGCGACCCTTACACCACGGTTACATCGGTGGTGGTGCTATTTACAAGCCTTCGATTTCAACGTTGAGTATTGGTAGGGTAAACATATGGAACACGTCGATTTCCTCTCTCGAAATCCGGTACCAGCTAAACTAGCAACTGAAGTAGAACAAAAGCGTATAAATTGGATTGAAATATGAAACTCTTAGTTGCAAGCCAAACAAGAAAAAGATAGCTAGCTGTTATCTCTTATTAATCGCCTGCAATTAGGCGAGCTTAACGAGAATCGCGTTACTAAAGCAAACCCGTTAGAACTTCTAATAGGCCAGGTAGCTCGACCTCTGAATTTGATGACTTTGGAAATGACAAAAACGGATATAGATTTAGATTTAGAGAACGCGCTGCTCAGGCGATCTTATCCTGTGGAATAATTGAAAAGAACAGGTTTGACAAAAGTCCAGATTAAGAGGTTTCGGACTGGCGATTACGAGTATGTACTGCTAGAGAATCTCGAAATAAATCAAGTTAAATTAGGATTGTTGGACGGCGATGGGTATAAATAGGATTACTTAAAAGCATTGAACTCAAAGCGCATTTATGAATATGTTCATGAACGTCTCCAAGCGATGCCCGAATACAGCTTCCCCTCTGAGTATATGTGGCTCCGAACATTTTTAGCAACGACGATGTGTAGTTAGAGTGTGACAACAACAACTATGGTGTTATTCGATACAGCGATGCAACGGTATGAAAAGTGAACTATTATATTTGCCGGTATATGTGTAACGTAGTTGTAGTCCTAGGTTCGAAAAGAAATATGGTTTTCAGCTGACTGTGTGTAAAGCCTGAGTGGCAAGACTGAGTAATAAGCCTGTGTGGCAAATGCCTGTGTGGCAAAAGCCTGTGTGGCAAAAGCCTGTGTGGCAAAAGCCTGTGTGGCAAAAGCCTGTGTGGCAAAAGCCTGTGTGGCAAACCTGTGTTTCTAGCCTGTGTGGCAAGCCTGTGTGGCAAACCTGTGTTTCAAGCCTCTGTGGCGAGCCTGTGTATCAAGCCTGTGTAGCACGTCTATGTGACAAGCCTATGTGGCAAACCTTTGTGTCAAGCCTGTGTGGCACGTCTATATGACAAGTCTATGTGACAAGTCTATGTGGCAAACCTTTGTGGCAAGTTTGTGCGGCAGGCCTGTATAGCAAGCCTGTGTGGTAAGCCTGGGTGGCAAGCCTAGGTGGTTAGCCTATGTGGCAACCCCGTGGCGCAACTCTATAACAAGCCTATGTGGCAAGTTTATATGACAAGCCTGTGTGTAGAATCCGTACGACTTGTCTATGTGAGAGATTTTCTAACGTAGCGGCAATATCCATGTTATACTTCAGTGTGTGTGAAAAGTCTATGCGAGCACATTATTATGCCAGCATTAGTATATGCTACGTGTGTTTGTAAGATAACTCTATGTGTATATAGCAGACATAAGGTGGATAACCCCACGTGACATATTTTTTTATGAGGCACATCGTTCATTTGATAGGTAATGGAAAAGTTATTTAGAATATTACTTACTACAGTGTTCTAGTTGAATATTGTAGTTAAAGACTGTCTATAATGCTAATTAAGTGTTACAAAAATGGATGCTATGAATTATTTGCATTGATGATAACGACGTCTTAGTCGTATGCAAAAACTAGAAGACGATATTTAATTAGAACCATATTTAGTTAGAACCATATTTAGTTAGAACTTATGTGGTTGGTAGCTACAGCGATTTTGATTTGTTGACAGAAACAAGAAGATTCATACGAGGACGTATGAAGATGCAGGATGGCCGTGACGGAGTGAGACGGCCTCTGTGGATTTTTGTATCATGAGCCATAGAGACTGGTTTATTAATTTGAAAATATAATTCGTTGTCAGATAGAATTTGCACGTCAAGAATAAATAAAATTGTAAAACTATTTCAATAAGAAATATTATTTGTTTTTAAATTGCTTTAGCGACTTATACATCTTAAAAGGGGTTAACGCCAACTACACCAATAGTCTACCCATACGAAAAGTAGTAAACGGATACATGAAGACAGTCGGCAACCTACGCATATGGAAGTCCTACCGGTGATGATGGCGAGCGATCTCAACAATCAGTCTCAGTCGTCGACATATATATATATAGTATTTATACATAATTTAATGTCTTTTTTAATACTATCTATATACAGTTATTTAAACTAATAGTACTAGTAACAAAAGAAAGAAAAGAGACTATAGATCAGTTGAGGGTGGGGCAACATAGGTGTAGACAGAGAAATCAGAGAGGCCAGAAACTGGCTGATTTTCTGGAGAAGAAATGCCTCTTTATGACGCATGACTTAGCCACAAAGAAAATGGACCTGGATTAGCCACGACAGTTCACCAAAAAACGAGATAGATTTCATCTTCCCGGACAAACGACAGATAGTGAATAATATTTCAGTGTTCAGCAGAATTAAAACTAGAAGTAATCACTGCATAGTACGAGGCACATTGATTATCCACACAAAAATCAAGCGGTCACGCTCAGGTAGACTACTCTCCGACTTACACCTGTCGAATACCAGAACCTCAAAAGATTTCAACTTAAGCTAAACAATCACTTCTAATATCTAGATGAGTGCGAATCTCCGAAGGATGTGAACAACAGGCTCGTGGAAAGTCGCTCGACAAACCGACAACTACTGGGGAAGAAAGGTTATCGAGGGTAGGGGGGGAGGTCGCGTATCTGAAGATGCAGTGTACCACGCTTCCCCACTAGTTGGATCGATGACCTGGTGAAAGTTGCTGAGCGTCGTTGGAAGCAGGCGGCACTATACCGCACTTTGTGGTGCAACATGAGAGAGACCTACGTCCAGCAGTGGACAGCGAAAAGCTGAATTATGAATGGCATAATAGGTGTAGATACACACCTAGATATAGTTATGTTCAAAGGTAACTTTTAAAAAGGTCAATCAATGGAATAAAAAAGCAAGAATGGGACATGTTTGCCTGAAATTGACACGAAAGAAAGAACACTAATAATCATAAGGCTCCGTTACCACCAAAGCGGAAAGCAGATGAGACTAGAGGAGATGTGTTTGTATAAAGCAATCAGATTTTGTTATTTTCACATCTCCTCTCCGCTTAGCTTTAGTGGAAATAAATCAAGCGGATAAGAGAGATGTTTTATGTTTTTAGAGAGTGATCTTTAAGAAAATCAGTTATCGATATTTAAGAAGTAGAACGTACTGGAAGGGAAAATAAGTAGGGTTATCTACAAAAAGAAATGAAATGCCACCAAAAACAAAACTTGTAAAAAAACCAGGCCTCACAACTTAGTTCTTCTACCATAAAAAGTTATGAGATCCATCTTATAACAAGTCGGTTAATTCATTCAGTACTGCTTAACCTTTCTTCATAAGTTATTACGTAATTAGCTAACCTAACAACTTACTATAGTGACCATATCAATACTAAAAAATTCTTATGTATTTAATAAATAGATTGACTTAGCAATCACATTAAACAATCTAATTTAATATTACTTGTGAGGTACATTGTTTTTTCATGCGATAGCCAAGTCAATCTGTTTATTTAAAATATAAAAGATCTTTAATATTGATATGATCATGGGTAACAAAGTAATGAATAAAAAACGTAAAATTATTTTTTTTAATTTGACAACTTGCTTGCCGAGACAACAATAGTGATCTATGTATTACTTAGGTTAATATTACTGCTAATGCCATGGTACGATGGGAATATTTAACAGAATAATAGCTCTATACGCATTGCATAATAAAAATCAAAAACAATTAACCTTACAAAAAATTTCCTGGCATACCATAGGTATATAGCATATATACGCGGATCTAATTTAATTACATCTTTAAATTTTTCAGCTGATCTTCAACAATTGTATGCTATATCTGGGTGGAATTTTCGAATGATATAAACAACACATTTCTGAACGAAACTGCTCGTTAGTGTATAGAAGGATGTAAACTTCTGTATCCCAACATCAATCTAATCCAATTTGCAGATATTGTAATCGTAAAAGAATCTCTGGATGATTTTAGGACTCAGTAAATAACTTAACAGGTTTGCCACAATTAGTGTGCCTAAAACTCTTGAAAATTATTTATAAATTCATGTCATTTAAAATCTAGAAGGTACGGTATTCTGTTGCAGTTTACCTAGAGATGTAGCTGATATAGATGAAAATCTTACATTAAAATGGTAATGGATTAGAAACATGGCTGGAAGAAATAACATTTGTTGGAAAAATGGGGGATTTGTACAATCCAGGTAAAGAAAGAAGAGCGAAATTCTGATTGATGATATCTGCATTCTTAACCTGTCATCATATGGCAAAATAGCTAAATGAAAACAATAACAAAATAAATATTGATAGCGATAATAGCGATAATTTTATTATTAGATAAAATAATCTATTTAGGAGTGGCGGAAGCTTGTACTCTTTATCTGTCACTATAAGGCAAAACAGCAAAATAAAAACAAAATGGCATTAAAACCATAACCTGTAAAAAAACTTATTCATTTCTTCTATCGTAAAAAGTTGTGAGATCCACGTAATACCAAGTCAGTTAATTTCTTCAAGCCCTACTTAAGGGACCTTCTGTTTTAAGTTTTTGCTTAATTTGCTATCCTCAAAACATCTTATAATTACTATATGAATTTTTTAAAATCATTTATGTTCTAATAAATAGAATGACTTGGCAATCGCACTAAACAACTTAATATTTCTGATTGAGATATATTGTTATTTCACACGATTTTTCAAGCTTTTTTTGGATCGCGCGGTGAAGCACAGAATTGAGGCGGGATGGATAACGGGATAGACTTCCTCACGAGAATGCCACTCGGACCCGTCCTGTGCCACTTGTATCCAACGGTTCCCTGAGATTTTTAAAATGACTTCAGTCCACCTAGTAAGGTGTCGTCCTACGCGGCCTCGTCCGATTCATAGTCGCAAGTTGAGACAGGGTATCAAATGAAAGTGCTCGAAGAACACAACATTATAAAGTTAGTGAATATCACACAAAATTTAATATGGCCGCTGCTCCTGAACGGCGGAATAAATTTTCTTTACAATATACGCTTATATTAGTGCAATCAAATTACTAAAAGGTGAGAAAACGATATAATTATTTCTTTTTTTTTGGTTTATCTTTCTTTTATTTATTTTTTTGTTTCTTCCATCCATCTATCAGCCCACAGATGTCCACTGTTGGATATAGGCCTCTCCAAGAGAACGCTACTCAGAACGGTCCTGTGTCATCTGTCATCCAAGGGTTTCCTGAGAACAAAAAACTCGGTATCGGTGGTCGGCCCAACGGCGAAAGACAGGAGACGGCGGGATATGGGGCGCGCGCCGCTCCTTTATCATCCTGTATGGAGATGGACGGTGTGTGCGCTGACCATAGCCCACCTAAAAACATCACCAAGTAAGGGGTTGTCCTACGTTACGTCGTCCGATATATGATCGCCACACCAGAATTATTTTTTATTAACAATTGTTGGGTCGACGAGCGATGTGGTCTGCTCATTGCCGTTTTAAGCTGCTTATTCTTCGGCCTACGTCAGTAACATCAGTTCTATTATGGATTTCCGTATTCCCAATTTTATCACGTAGAGAAATACTGACATAACGTCGGACGTCTGACGGATAACTCTCTTACGTTTAGCAACTTTGAGCCTTTTATGAGGCCGACGTATTGAGACCACGTTTGAGTGTCGTATGTCGTCGCTTGTAACATACTCTGGTTACAAACCCTTGTTTTCAAATATTGTGAAATATTGAACGAGGAGATCCTCATCCGTTTCAAGTCGAGTTGAATTTGATTGATCTCTTTCGCGAAATTGGATCTACCTAACTGGACTGTATGCCCTAGGTAAACATAGTCAGCAACAACTTCGAGAATCGCATTCCCTACTAGGACCAGTAGAGTTGTCTTGCGAATCGAAGGTGAGACATGTATTCACCTTTGATGTTGTTGCCGAATCCGGTCCAGTCTAAAAGCTTGAGAATAGGGTAGTGGTGAACAGTATTGGAGAAATGACGTCGCCCGGTCTCCAACCTTTCTGAAATTGGATCGGTTTCGCACTCTTATCCTAGATGCGGACTCCACTGCACTTCGATGTATCGATATTTGATTTGGCACCGTTGAATCATTGTTAGATGGGGCAAGGTTGCTTTAACATGTACCTGTATTTGTCGTGCGGGGGGCGAGCACACTGTCCTGCCACTACTGTGATTGTGACAAGGACATGGTGCAGCACACGCTCATAGTATGTGCCGCGTGGGTAGAGCAGCGTCGTGAACTCGTCGCAATCATTGGTGTCGACCTGACGCTGCCGACCATCACTTGGGGGATGCTCGACAGCGTCAGGAACTGGGACGTGGTACCCGCTTTCTATGAGGCAGTCATCTCACGGAAGGAGGTGGTGATAGTGCGCGGGAGGGTTTTCTCTACGGCGATACGATATGCCTCAGGCGACTGTTTTGTTTGCCGATAGTGGCGATAGTAAGCAGCACACTTGGTGGTGTGATACTGCCGTATATGGACCTTCACAATACTAGGCGTACAGCTAGACCATTACTTACCATCAAGAAAATGCTCTTCTTAGTCGACACCATTTAATTGGTATAATAGCTAATATAAATGATGATGATGCTAACAGATAATGTTGAATAATTGTATGTATACATAAGATATATGTATATCATGCAAATTATAGAATTAATTTCATTATTTTATTAATAAAAAAAAGAATAAGACTAACTAAAAGTATTGAAGGGAAGTTCCGCAGCGATTTCTTTTACATTTCGCGGAATGCAAGTCCACGAAAATAATTTATGATGATTGGTATTATATGATTACTAGTTGTGTAATATTTGCGCGATTCACTTATTGTGGATCTAAAACTATAAATAAAGAATGTAATCTAATCATTTAGATAAACAAAAATAATTAGGTTTTTGAGAATAAAGATAAAATAATTGATAATTGTGGAGAACTGATTTTTGTGATTAATGTTAATACAATTATTATGATAAGTTTCTTAATATTCTTAATATCTTATGTTTGTCAACGCTATAAATACAGATTATGATAATTTTGAGTTATTAATCGTATTATTCAGATAACTTAGTTTGATTTATACGTGGGGTAAGGCAGAATTCTTGTATGATAACATTATATTTTTATAAAATTTATTAAGATGTACGTGATGTTGAAATGGGCAAAAACAGGTGCACGCCAAAATTGTGAATCAGTGGGTACTAGTCGCATGGCAAAAAAGCATCGTTGATATACAGATGAAATTAGATCTCCAATTGTTATTTAAATAACTAATTATTATGTAATTTAGCGGTGTACGGCTCCATAACCCACCTGATGTTTTTCACTTCCTGGAAAATTGCTCTTCTACCCGGAGGCGATCACCCGTCCCAAGGCGATATAGGGTTTATCGCTCGAAAGTCTCTCGTAGACAACTTGGAGAGGGTCGAGAGTGTGTCAATAAGGGTAGCGTGTCTTATACTCATAATTACCAAGAGGTATTCGCTGAAGGTCATACAGGTATACGCACCGAGCTCGGCATACTGTAACGACGAGTTGGAGGGATATTACGAGGACTTTTGGAAAGTCTAGTTTCGAAAAGCCATACACGCGTCTAAAACCTACTTCAAAGTAGTTAAGGAAGACTTTTACGTGAAATTAGCAGCAAAGGAAGGAAAGGAATAGCAAGCAAAGGATATCTCAGTGATCAGCAAGATTAAAACGGGGAGCCATCAACGCATAGTACGAGGTACATTGAATATCCACACAAAAGTCGACCGATCACGCTTGATGAAGTCTACCCTTCGTCCCACACCTGTTCACGCCAGTTCAATATCAGAACCTCGAAAGCTTGCAAATCTGCGCTGCTATATTCCCCGATTGTTTTGGCGTAATATACATATATTACTAGTGTCTATTCAAAAATAAAGGTAAGCTTACATCATCAGGAATCCTATGCTAATATTAACATTTTTGCTGCTTTTATGTTTTGATTAATTCTCTTACACCATTTAGTAGGCATGGGCGTTACCGGCTATTTCTGGCAACAGCTGTTGCCAGAACAACCACAACTACTACAACTAACCGTTTATTTGGTTTCTACACCGATATCGATAACCGTTGCCGAATATTGATATAATATGCGCAATATAATCGCGGCCTTGTGTCTATTAATGCATGCTTTTAATAATAATAATAATCGTTTATTTCAGGTATAAAAACACATATACAATAGTCAATACAATAGTCACATAAAAGGTATCTTATAAAATTAATTAAAATTAATTAAAATTACACTACAAATACACTGTAAAGGGGTGTCTAAAATCTAGATATAGGTGTATAAATATATAAAATAATAATAATAAATATCTCCATTGCACATATTATGCTGCGTCACTTTCTGTTTTGGTCCATGTGAACAGAAATCCATCGTTTAAACAATGGGCTTCCTATGTCGTCAAAGATAGCCGCAAGTATCCTATTGGATGAGCAGCGCAGTCTATCCCAATAAGAGGCAACGCGTGATCTAATTACAGCAAAAAAGTCGGGGAACCCTGCGTCAGCGAACATGCCCGACGCACTGCAGTGCCATGGTAGTTTCATCAGAGCTCTAAATATATTATTGTATTGGACTCTTATTCTGCCCATTGCCTTTTACGTGAACGTTGTCCACAATTGACACGTATACATGCCCAAACAATACGCCTTGAAAAATGTTACCTTTACGTCTACGCTGCATTTCGAAAATCGGCGAGCGAGCATGTTGTCTCTGACAGCAAGGGCTCTCCGCTCCCGCTCAATGTCCCTGTCATCCTGTAGTCTTTCAGTCAGTAAGTGTCCTAAGTATCTAAACTGCTTAACAGTGCTAACCATTGTGCCGTTCAAATACACCTCGGGTATCCTGCCCGGACCCCGGCCCGCCGTGAAGACCATAATTTCGGTTTTGGCAACATTATATTTCAAACCATGAGCACCAGCATAATGCTCACAGACCGAAAGCAGCTTCCTCAACCCTTTGACCGAGGGGCGGAGGAGCACCATATCGTCAGCATAGCTCAAGTTATTCATTAATGTCTGTCATTGCCCGTGTGACATCCAACCCGAGTGCTCCGCAGCTCCTCGATCAGTCCGTTCACGTAGAGGTTGAAAAGGTCCGGAGAGGTAATCCCCCCCTGGCGGACACCACAGTCAAGCCTATATTTACTAAACATCGCGTCCCCCCATCTAACACTGTTAGTTTGGCCTCCGTACCAGAATCTCAACAGATTAACTATCTGGCTAGGCACCTGAGACACCAGTAACTTCTCCCAGAGGACATCATAGTTTACTAGGTCAAATGCGCGACTAAGGTCTAGAAAACATCCATAGCCAGACGTGTTACGCGCCGTGTAATAGCTGACGGTGCCTTTGAGACTTGCGATAGCGTCATCTGCAGAGAGACCGGAACGAAAACCGAACTGTGCGTCATCGATTTTAATATTTTTAATCAATTCAGGATAAATGAGACTCTCCAAAATTTTGCCTATAATTGAACCTAACGAAATCGGTCTATAGTTGGACGCAGAGCTAAGGTCACCTGTCTTATTTTTTATAACAGGAACCACTATAGTATGCATCAGTGCTTCAGGTAACCAGGTAAACAGTATCCATATTTAATACACAGATTATAAAGATGACGTGTGTATAAATTTCATCACTAGCATAGAGAATGTGCTCGAGACTGAGCCCATCGTGTCCCGGTGACTTACCACGTTTCATATTTAATATAACCTTTAAGATGTCCGTACGGGTAACGGGTACTTTAACCATTATAAGTCTTTCATAAGAAAAACTATAGTGAACACTTTTCGTAGCGTACAATAGCAACAAGAAATAAAACCACTACCATTACAGTTTAATTCACCAGAGTTTATGATATTTAAGTCTTGTGCTAATAGAAATGAGAGGGTCTTTCGCTTATATCAATATTCGTAAAATGTTGCTTGTTATTAAGCGGCTAGTCAATAACCCATGTTTTGTATATTCAGAATCATGTAGAAAGCGAGAAAAGATATAATTATTTTAGTTATTACACTTATTAGTGATTATTTGGTTACCAACGTAGCGGAATAAGAATCACAGCACGTAATTATTTTGTTGATATTGTTAGTTGACAACGTAGCGTTATCGTCAGTTGTTTGTACCTAGATAACGGATAGCGGTTATTAGTTATATCAATACCGACGCAATACGTTAAAGACATGACAACCGTTTTCAGTTACGTTTTCGTATAGCGGACACATGTCTATCATTAAGTGGACGATATCTTTTCAAATTGTGGCGTCAGGACGAGGTAAAAAACTCGAGATCTTATTATTAAATGCAAAAATGCGATGGAAGAACAAACAGTAAATCATCTACTTAGAACCAGAAACCTCTTACCGCAAGAATTATAGGGTACAATATACTTGTTAAGATACATTGTTAATCAAGTAGAATCCCAACATTCAACTTAGCCCAGCATATAATTAGTGTACTCAACCCACTGGTTGGGGGAACTTAGTCTTTCGTAAAATATCTCGTCATTTTGTAAATGCTTTAGTAAAGTAAGTTGGCCTCAGATGAACTGGTAGTCAGTTTCATATATATATATATATATATATATATATATATATATATATGAAACTATATGTCAGTTTATATATATATATATATATATATATATATATATATATATATATATGCATGCAAAAAGTTTCGGCAATGACTTTTATGACCGGCCGCCGCCCTAACGTCAACCCTCCTTGGGAATGTAATCGTTGACCCAACTGGAACCAGATGGAGTTGGTCTGAGTCAATCTAGAACTCTTAGTCGTCTTTTACGCCACCCACGAGCAAAGCAAGGGTTGGTAGTATTCGAAGCCGCCACCACACAGCACATATATATATATATATATATATTGTCTAATATATATTGCGATACAACAGTGTATATATTTTTTGAATTTCTATCGAATTGAAAGCCTAGATTATAGTTTTCTTTAGATAAAATTAAAAGAACTGCATCCATTTGCAATGTAATGGAGAAATGCACACATGCGGTGTACCATGGAAAAATTGCCAGAAAATTTTGGATGGACAGTAATTGATGGCGAATATAAATAGTATTGGCTTGATAGTCTCCAAAGTCCATCTTTTGAAGAATTATGTTCTGACATACAAGGTATCCCATTAATAGTGTTGTAATTTATTGTTTGGTTGTCCATTAATATATAATTTACATTTTTTTTATATTATTACAAAGTCAGATATCAGGAATGAGGAAAATAAAATGGATGAAAATGACAGCGATGCTAGTAGTGAAGATAATGAAGATTTATCAGATGAATCTGATTAAGATTATTTATTTTATATGTAAATACACAAGTTCGTGTAACTAGTTTACTAAAATATAACATTATTTAAATTAAATAAAGATGTCTTCAAAGGCTACAAAGACGTTGGTCGAATGTGGGCAGACCTAGCATTACGTACCGACGGCTGTATGCGGGGTTGGTTCGGTCCAAGGCCCTGTACGGCGCACCCGTGTGGGCGGAGTCCCTGACCATCCGACTGAGGGCTCTCTTGTATCGGCTACAGAGGGCCATAGCGGTCAGGGCCATACACGGATACCGCACGGTGGCGACGGAGTCAGCCTGCCTATTGTCCGTAATTCCCCCATGGGACTTGGACCGTGGGACTTGGAGGCAGAGATGCTCACTGTTCGTTACCGGCGGGTATCGGTGACGCTGGCAGGAGGCGATGGTATCTCCAGTTGGCCGCCTGGCGGGTCGACACCCACCGAGACGTTATTGCCCGTTTGGATGTCTGGCTGGGAAGGCTTCGATTCGGTGTTCGGGTTTCGACGGTCCGACCGTCGAAGCCTTCCAGCCGGTGCTAATGGAGTAGTTGGATTGGCAGTACGAGATCCTCTCCTTACGACTGGTGCAGGTCTTGTCGGGGCACACTTGTTTCGGCAAGTGCCTGTACAATATCGTGAGGAGGGGGAGGATGCTGTCCTGCCACAACTGCAATTGCGACGAGAACATGGCGTAGCATAACCTCGAGGTCTGCGTGGTCCGGGTAGAGCAGCGCCGTGAAATCGTCGCAATCGAATCGACCTGACGCTGCCGATTATCACTAGAACGATGCTCGTCAGTATTAGAAATTGAGACACGGTCGCCGCCTTCTGCGTGAGTACTACTTAGGGGCGACGGAACGTGTTACCTACGGGGCCGGCCACAGAAGTTAAGGAATCGGTACCAGTGGTCGGCCCAAAGGCAATGGGGAGGGAATACGGTAGGTTATGAGGCCGCACGCTGCTCATTCTAAAATCTCTAAAATATTCATTAATAATTTACGTAAATAAAATTGCTATTTTGTATAAATACGATGTTAAGTTAGAGGAAATACTTGTTGTGTATCCTAATTCTATTTAAATTTATTTAACAAGACAGGAGAAATAAAACGAGTAAAATATTGTAATTTTCTTTATTCGAAAAAGATATATACTTTTCATTTTTATTGAAATTAAATCCAATAATACATTTAGAAAAATTGTTGTGATATATTCTACATCGTTACTTTATTGTACTTATGCATCTACAGCGGCATATCTATAAGTATTCTTTGTGTTTTAAATTATTTTTTAGTACTATTATGTAACGAAGAAAACATGGGAATTCTTTCCCACCAAGAGTCTTCCCCGCCGTACCCTGCTTATATAAGTATTAAGTATACTACTATGATAATCGAATGACAAAGCACTGTGCAAAATATAATACCATTCCCCAGTTGAAGAGTGTGTATATCGTTATACCTATCTCAGGTGTGCATAGATTTTCTATAATAGTAATCTACACCAAGTAAATTCTATTTAATTGCGTAATAAAAGAACGCCGAATATTGTGTTCGTGACAAATAGAATATAATGTTATTAACATAACCGATTTTTTATTGTGTCTTATGCTAATTTAGAGCCAATTTTTCGAGATACTAAACCTATAAACAAATCTAATGTAGCATTTATTTTTTTTTATTACAAACGGTGGCAAACGAGCAGACAGTACACCTGATGGTAAATGTTGCTGCTGCTCATAGACCTTTACAAGGCCGCTGCCTACCGCGAAGAAAGTGAAGGGAGTGTGAATGCGTGCATTGAGGCTCGGTGATACCAAAACCCTCCACACGCAAACACCCTCAGAAAGTTGGGTTTCCGGCTCTCTCACTCACCGAACGAAACGCAGTAACAAATTGCTACTACTCAGACGTCGATTTTCTGCGAGAGCGTGGTACTACCCCGGACGGACCGGCCCGCGGCTGTAGACATAACTGTCGACAGTGTGGTCCTACCACTCCACGTTTCTATATCTATTATTCATTCTAGCATAACCACATTCAATTAATTCACACATGTTATTGTTTACATACACTAGAAAATATTCTATATCTGCTACAAAATATCCTCACTAATATTATAAATGCTAAAGTAACTTTGTTTGTTTGTTACGCTTTCACGCTTAAACTAGAGAACCGATTTCAAAAATTCTTTCACCAATGGAAAGCTATATCAGTGAGTAACATAGGCTATATATTATCCCGATATTCCCACAGGAACAGGAACCACGTAGGTAAGACGACTGAAACAGAAGTGACGCGAAGGCGGGTTGTTAGTATTTATATATAATGTATTATTAACTCGGCACTATACCGAGGAAACCCTACACACCAGCATGCACAAGATCAGCGGGCTTAATTTGTATGAATTTGAAGCAGCGCTTCTATCGTCTGATAGAGACACTGCTCCAAATCCAATCAAAATTGGTTTCGATAACGATACAAATGCTTTGACGTAAAATATTGGTGCTAAACCCTGTCAGTGGGTTAACCAAATTACTAAAAAACGATAGGGTGTGGAGATGACGAAATTACGGCAGAGTTCTTGAAGGCAGGCGGAGGGCTAGTCTTAAAAGCCAATCAGAAGCTATTTGTTTTTTCCGTCGCTCTTGAAGGCGACGTTATAGAGTCATGGACCAGGAATGTGGTGATGGTATTCGTTAAGAAGTGTGACTAAGCTCTTGTAAAGAACTACAGGCCTATCTTACACTTGAGCCACGTTTATAAGTAATTACGAGGGTAATGTCAAACCGATTTACGTGCAAGCTTAATAACTTGCACGTAAGTTGGTTGGTCGGTCGCACTCCGCCTGAAAAGCTAGGTTTCGGCAAGGTTATCGTATCATAGACCACATTCACACTCTTCGTCAGATCATCCAGATGACCAAGGAGTAAAATAAGAAGCCTTTCTGTATCTCGTTTTGGGACTATAAGAAAGCTTTCGTTCTTTTGATGCTTGGCGGTGACAGACTATTCAGCGGTACCAAAGCGACGACCGTTATATTGAAGTGTTGAAGTGTTTTTATAGGAATGTCACGTTGTTAGATCATGATAAGAGTAGGTACGAAACCAATCCAATTGCAAAAATGTATGAGAAAGGGAGACGTCATCTCGCCAAAACTGTTCACTACTGCTTTGGAAGATGTCTTTAGGCTTTTACAATAGACCAGACTCGACTTCAACATACACCGCAAATACATCATTCCTCTCAACTTGCAAATGATATTGTTGTTATGACAGAATCCATGGAGGACTTTAACACCACGCTCAATAATCTTAGCAGGGTATCTTAACTGACAAGTTTACGAATTATCCTGAATAAGATAAAAGTCATGCCAAATACCTATAGCAATCCAATAATGATTCAAGCAATTTTTTTGGACAAACAGTCCAATTATGTAGGTAGATCAATTTTAAGAAACACGTGGTTTCTAAATGTATCATCAAACCCAAAAGTCACTGAGCGTGCGGGCTATGCTCGAAATTTCTCTGCGCGTGCAACGGGTGTAAGATGAATTAGCACGTTGAAATGGCAATGGACAGACCACATCGCTTGATGAATTGACAACCGCTGGTGAAGAAGGGTTTTTGAGTGGCAATCATGTATCCGATGACGCAGTTTAGGACGCCCCCACCAGATGAACCGATGACTTGCTGGAAGTTGCTGGGTGTCGTTGAATGTGGACAGCAAGGACCACACTTTGTGGCGAGGCATAAGGGGAGCCTACGTCCGGCCGGCCTGGACGGCCAAAGGCCAAAACGATGAAATAATCATTACTTAGTAAGTACTGTACCTTTTTTGGCGGCAGACCATAGTACGTCGTACACCTTCCGATCCGTCCGAGACGGAGGAAAGGGGCGGCAAACGAGCCCATAGCCCGCCGGGTGCGCATCTCGCTCAAGTGCTGTGTGGGTGGGCCATGGATACCCGACCTTGTCATCAGTGGCCAAATAATAAATTTTGAAACACTGTTGAGTTGAGATTCTTAACCCACACGGACCTCGAATTCAGAATGTAGGTATTGTATCTATACGATGCTACCTACTGTGAATTAATTAGACTCCAGTGATTCTCTCTTCTGTGACTCCAGTATGGGTGGAAGTCGTGAACCTGATGGATGGAAAGAAATGAATATATGGATGAGAAGAAAATAATATAATTAGCTTTGAAAAGAACATCAATTCGTTAGTATAAAACTGTATGTTATTTTATAGTCCGGCTACGTAATGTATGTTGTATTTATTGAAATTTCTAAGAATATGGTAATCAGATAAAATATTTGATTAAAAAAATCGGATTAAACTAGTTGTGGTATTATGTGCTTATCTTGTACACATCATAATCTTGCTCCTATCATTTATTTTTGCTATTTGAATTAATACACAAATTTTAAACATATTCTAGAATATTTTTCAACTAGAAAGGGATCTATCGTCAAAATTATATTAATTGTTAGAGTAGTCATTTATCAGCATAATATCGTTATTCCAAGGCAAAGAAAAGTCGAAATAAAAGTCTACATCAACTTTTCTACTGGTGTAGTATTGTAGGTTAATTTCTTTCCAACTGTGAAGGAGGTCCAAGTCTAGCAGTTAGATGTATTTCAGTTGAGATGCATCAATCACCATATCAACATACAATATCACTAAAGTATTAGTGATTTAAATTCATGACCTATTCGGAATATGCCAACAGTGCTGACTAAGATAATCTGCAAGAGAAAGTAATTATTTCATTTGTTAAGTAAGTGGTTACAAGTTAAGTAAAATATGTATCATCATTCCTTGTTTGCTCGTTGGTATTCTAAAACTGGCAGAGGAATGAATGAAGAAAGAGGAGCTGTACTTTTCTGGCGTGGATTGAGATAAGTTAAAAAAAGTAATTTCCTTCTTCTATCTCAATAAGGGTCAAGTTTCACATTTAAGTACAGTAATACTTGAGAAAAAAAGAAAAAGTACAATAATACAGTAATACTTGAGAATCACATAATCATAATCCTTAAAAATAATATTAAATGGTTTAATTTCTGTGCTGCTCTGGCTGCTTATATACTGTTTTAAGGATCGTAAAATATGACCAGGATGTACTTATAATCTGAAAAGAAACATATTATTTTAATTTAAAACATACAATTATAAAATACAAATTAAATTAAAACTGATGGATCAACTTTGTGGATCTTATGAATAAATACTGTATGAGATTTCAACACATGGAACTTATTACAGATATTGAACAATAAGTAACTGTTTAGTCATCTTCGTATTTCCTTCATGATCTATAATCAGTTAGATGGATTAGTTCATCATTCATCATCATTTCAGCTCATACACATCCCACTGTTGGGCTCTAGCCTCGTCCAAAATAGGAGGCCAATTGACCTACTATATCACCATGATCAGACGTTTTGGTATAGGATTTTGTGTGAGTTTTCCTTCTCTTGCATATATATTAAATGTATTTTAAATCCTTTAGTCGTCTCCTACGACACCCACGGACAAAAAATTGGGGGGGCAATTGTGTTCTTACTCCGTTACCACACGGAATGACGGCCTTTTTTTTTTTGGGTGGGCTGCGGTCGGCGCACTCCTCGCACCACTCCGTCCTGGGCGACAGAGGGGCGTAAGCACGCAACACCCGCAACCCACCCGAAAACCACGTCGCCTTCGTCGTTGGGCCGACTAACGGAATGACGGCTTAGTTCATTCGTGGATAATATATTCCGTAGTAAGAATACAAATTCGTCACCAATTCCTAACATAGGTGTACCGTGACAAACGATTAAGGGGTGTGAGCACTTAAAATCGTAATACAAGCACATGTAATCGTGAATACGTAAAATATAGATTAGTAATAAAATCCGCTAAGCTCACTGATGTCCACGTCACAATTTTCTTCTGCTGTGCAGAATGATCATGCTCAGTGAAATGTAAATGAGAAAAAGAATGTTGTTTCTACAAAAAATTACGTTTATATTATACAAATTGTAACCTAATTCAATAAATACGGGGACATATAAAAATTAATACCATTGTCCACATAAATCAATAAGGTGGTGAATTATATTCCTACTGCGTCATCATACGGAAGTACCAGTATAACTGTAACTATTATACAGCATTTACTATTAAACAAGGCAATGCCCAAGTAATACAATATAATGAATCTACTACAGCGTCATTAATAGGTGATAATTCAGTAATAAAATGTTGCTGCTACATGGTGACTAGATAAACGTATTTGTGACGTTTTGTTTATTATACAAGAACGTTGATTACATATCAACACAAATATCTACACAAAGTCCGTCTTGATGATATATATCTATACTTATTTACATATGGGGGTGCGATAAATAATAATTAAAAAGAAATTGTAAAGCACACAGATAACTAATATTAAGAAAGTTTAACTGTAAAACTTATTTAGATATTGGTAATCATATTCCGTATGTTATGTAAAAGGTACAAAACTACTGTTAATGTCATTATTCATCATTATTTCAGCCTATCGCCGTCCACTGTCGGACGTAGGCTTCCCTCATGTTACGCCACAGAGTGTGGTCTTGTGCCGCCTGCATCCAACGACGCCCAGCAACTTTCACCAGATCGTCGGTCCACCTAGTGCAGGAGGCCTCTAAAGTGCGATATATCATCGCACTTTAGAGGCCGACTGTAGCCGTTTTATTTTAAGCTTTGGAATATAGAAATACTTCGGCCGTGCCAATTAAATTAGTGAGTTAAATAGGAGAAGTCTTTTCTTATGCCTAGCTGCTGCTGTACAACAGTTTTGCCATGTTCGGTCAAAGAAAGAAAAAAAACTTACTGCAATCAATATAATTGCAGCGTAGACACGGTGTAGCCTACTACGTAGGTCTGTGTGACCTGGACGGAACAGTGCTGTGAAGTCACAGCAATCATTGAGGTTGAATATCACTGCTGACTATTGTTGGAGCCTTGATTGGCGCCAGGAAATTATACGCAGTCATCGCCTTCTACCAGTCTATAATATTAGGCAAGTAATACAACGTCTACCAAGACCATATCTCGGATCACGTGGGGCAGCACAGGTGTGAGTATCTGTACTTAAAGCTGTCTTAGCTGACACCACGGATGGAAAGACAGAAGGCTTTACTTTTAAACGTTTTAATTGTAGTAGAATCTACTTACCTTAGTAAAACTTTCATAGGAAATGGTTGAAAATTTATAGGCGGTCAGTCGTAACGGTTTGTGAGATCTGTAAAATGTTGATTATTAATATTTTTTTAAACAATAAACGTCCCATTGCTGAGTAAGAGTTACTTAAATAATAAGGAAGCGATTGGTCTACTTTTTCACAAAGTCCAAAACTTATCTGCTAATGTCTATTAATCGTCTCTTACAATAAATAACCGTAGGAAATCAAAGACCAATAACACTAATTATTATTAATCCTTTAACGTAAGTATAATTCATCAATATCCTGTCATAAAAATATGTGCGAGTCCTACTGTTTTTCTATATTACATATTTTCAGCAGTAAGAGTTTTGTATATATGAAGAAGTAATAGCTAAGTAAAAGACCAATATATAGCCATGCAGGAGTATCCAGTTCGAGGCTCACAATGAACAATGTATAAATTTGACCGTAGTCAAGTGGGTTTCATTATGACATTTCATCTATCCGTATATCCGTCTATCGGCCCCTTTTTAAGTAGTACTACAGAATGGCCGAGCCTGTATTTAATAACTATCAGATTTTAGCTAAGTTCTCACTACCGGGCGGGAGACCACCTTACACTACATCATATGATAAGTGATCTAGAGAATCTTTCCTCTCCAATGATTGTCGATTCGAGCAGACATGTGACGTGTCCATGCTACTTCAGCATATTAACCTTTGTACTTAGTGATATAAGTATTAATCTTTGCGCTCAGTGATGTATATAGATATTTACAAAACTAGTCAATTCAATTATTGAGATTCAATAGATGATAAGTTGCTTGCTTTAAGTAAATAATTTGATTATAAAATTTAAAAAAATCATATGAATATTTATAAATAGCAAACCTATTATAGTAAAAGGAAAACAAGAAATTGTGCTTTAAATTTATCTTAGAATATTATACGTTCTTTTAATCAATAAATTTTGGGATTATATTACAAAACATGGTATGGCCCTTTTATATTACAGGTCTTTATTATTTCTGATGTGTACACGAATATTACAAATTTAAAATAATATTATTTTTAAGGATTTTATAGCGGTTGTATTTGATTTTTAAACGCTGAAGAGTGTTTGAAACGTCGGGAAACAAAAGATCAAATAAAACCGGATAACATCCGTATTCCATATTATTTCTCAAACCTTTAGTCAATGAAGTCAATCACCGTACAATAATTTTTATAATATTGAACTGGGATTCCATTTTCACATTAATGTTTTAATATGATAATATCATTACCTTATCATAATAGTCAAAATAATCTTTTTCGCCTTTACATCCATATCGTACCATTTGCAAAGAAATGCTGCATCGCCAATACTTTTGCTCTAAATGGGAACAAAATATTACTTTTAATCATTTTTCTAATATATATGCACTTCATTATGCACTAGCTTATGCCCGTGGCTTTGCTCGCGTTAATGAATTTTGTTAATCATAATTATCCAATGGATGTCCACAATTTGACTTTATAAACCATAAGTTGTGTCCGTACTATGTCATCCATGTCCAACAGGTACGTGTGAAGTGATTGAGTAAGAAATAGAAATATCCATCCATCCACTGATCTATCAAATGTTTTGCATTTAAAATAATCATCATAATCATCATTTCGGCCTTTCGGCGTCAACTGCTGGACGTAGGCCTCTCTAATATTTGGCCACAAAGTGCGGTCCTGTTCCGTTTGTATCCAATGACGCCCAGCAACTTTCACCAGGTCGTCGGTCAACTAGTGGGGGACGTCTTACACTGCGTCGTCCGATACGCGGTCGCCATTCGAGAACCTTTCTTCCCCAGCGGTTGTCGGTTCGTCAAGAGATGTGGCCTGCTCATTGCCATTTCAGAGCGCTATTTCTTCGGGCTATGCCAGTTACACCCGTAAAAATAGTAGTAGAGATTATTTTCACTCGCCGATGCCTGCTCAAAAATATAACATGCCAATACTTTCTTTTCTGTACATGTCAACTAAGGAATTCTTGCTCATGTGTGTAACTCTATCAAAGAATATTCTTTGATTTACATACTGTCCTCGTTACCGGGCCGTCGAAAGAGATGATAACCAAAAAGGTAATTCGCCGGGCCGGCCATGGATGTCAAGGCATCGCTATCAGTAATCGGCCCTATGGCGATGCGAGAGTATGCGGTAAGTTATAGAACCACCCATCCATCGTTTTAGACAAATTGGGCGCGATGTGTCCAGACCATAGCCTACTACAAAAAAAAAGGTTACATTCTATGTACAGTAGTATAAAAATTCGGTTGCGTATTTAATTTCGCTAGGATGAGGCAAGTATGATACATAACTGAAATCCAAAACTCAAATGCATTATATCTAAGAATGCGATCGTCATCATCATCACAGTTCCTACACGTTCCACTGCTGGGCTCAAGCCTCTTCCATAATGAGACAGCAATGGACCTACTAAACCACGCTGGTCAGATATAGGTATACATAACTTGAAAATACTATTTCTAGTTTACCTTCTCTTATATAGATGTACCTGCATATTGAAATGCCTTAGTCGCGTTTTACGACACCCATGGTCAAGATAATGAGTGGTCTATACCAATAAATAAAATTAAATGTTTTTTGTAGTGACAAAATAGTTGGCTAGAAATCATTTTTTTTTTGTCTATCTATTTAACTGTCTGTCTGTATATTTGTTCCGGGTAATCTTCTTATTTCGTGTAATGGAGTAAGAATATAATTCACCACTCGCTATCTTTCCCGTGGATGTCGTAAAAGACGACTATGGGACCATAATATGCACATAACATATGTACAAGAGAAGAAATAATCAAACTCTATACCAACATGTCGAACCAGTATGGTATAGTAGATCAAATTCCCTCACATTGTGGAAAAGGCCGGAGCCTATTACGTATATGGGCTGCGATGATGATGATGATGATGATGAATCATCAAAACCACTGATCTGATTTCGATAACATTTTATTACTATATAATATGGAGTAACTTAAGCGATATTTAATCCTGGTATTCTCACGGAAACGGTAATTCTATGTAATATATAATATGGAATTCTATATAATATGGAGTAACTTTGGCGATATTTAATCCTGGTGTTCCCACGGAAACGGGAACTATACGGAACTAGCGGCGTGAATTCACACTAAAAAATTAAATAACTTTTACACTAAAATAACAAAAAACCTAATATATTAAATAACTTTTTACACAAAAAAATCAAATAACTTTTAAGCAGAAAGCATTTATATTCGGTAAAAATATTTGTATAAAACTACTTAGTAGCGCCTGTTTTAAAATAGACATTGCCGATATAAAATATTTTTCTATTACAGATAGATAATATAAAATGAGCAGGCTCAATGATTTATGAAGTGCTTTTCAATTTACTAGTGGCCACCGTGGTCGTGATTGATGTGAGACCTTAATACATTTAAATTTATTTTCTGCTTTTAAAAATTGTTTTTAATTATATATATGTATGTATATTGAGCAAGCTGTATTTCACTAATCTTTTATCTTTAAACGAGCAATTCTTGTATACATATACCTATAGATATATATATATATATATATATATATATAATCTGAATCTCGGAAACAGCTCCAACGACTTTCATGAAATTTAGCATACTAAGGATTTCGGGGCCAAAAAATCAATCTAGCTGGGTTTTATTTATAGAAAATGTTGGTTTGTCGATATTTTTACCTAATAAATTTCGCCGTCGCAGTCAAGAGTAACAATAGCTCAGTTGAAAATTTGTCCCGTCGCATTCAAACAGCGTGAGATTGAATCTCGGTGTTATTATTCTCTTTTTGCAATTTTTGATATTTTTTTCATTACTTCATCATTTTTATTTTTTATTAATATGCATCTAAATAAGTTCGTCAAAAATACAATTTACGAAAAAGAAAATTTTACTGAGCAAAGCTCGGTCAACTAGATATTAACTAATATATAAGAACAAATATCTATGAGACACGGTCATCGTAATTATGATTGTTTGACGTTGAGTTCTACCAGAGACTCTTATGATTAGTCTCTAGTCGAACCGACAAACTTTGGATTATACAAAAGTGTATATATTTGTGTATAAGTGTGTATATAGTGTGAGTGTGTATGTAGAGTATGTGTGAAAGTCAAATGCATATGTGCGTAATGCTTTTATTTATTAATTTAATGTATATTTAATGCATTATTATACAAATTTTTTTTTTGTTCACTCCTCCTCAATATATTCTTTAACTGTGCCAAATTTTATACTTGTCCATACAGTATATAGTATCTTTGTAAGAGAAGTAAAACTCGAAAACAAAACCTGACCTGCCGCTACTTCATCCGTCCCGCACCAATTCTGTGCCTCACCGCACGATCCAGGTCGCCATCGCTTTAGATAAGGGAACCTAGGTAACGAAAATCCGAGCATACTGGTATAGGTACTCCATCTAAGGATATGGGTTTAAAATTGAAAAGAGCCGAATTCTGTTATAGGTCTGCTGATTTTCAAGAGGTAAGAGGTAAGGACTTAATGCCGACCCTTGGTACAGATCCACTTCCACACTGAACTTGTCGGAGTCTCTAGCCGCTGGTTTTACGTAAGACCTAGATTGTTGGCACATGGCACAGACTAAATTAATATACTTCACAGGCACACTTTTCTCTTTCAGTACTCACCACAAAACAGTTCTCGTTATTTTGTCATAGGCATTCTTGAGGTCAACGAATACCATGTGCAAGTTTTTATGTGAATCACATCCGTTGTCCCGCGGCCCGACACAAAATCGAACTGGTTTCGGGTGATCTCGCTTTCTTCTCGCAATCGCTTCTCAAGCAGTTTTTCCACACTTTCATACTATGTGATATGAGCTTTATTCCCCGATAACCGCCGCAGTCTTCAACGTCACCCTTATTTTTAAAAATGCACACTAGTGCACTACTGCACCATTCACTGGGATTACTTCATCCTGCAGCAACTTATTGAAGAACAAAGTCGACCACATATATCAATCCCCACATAAACTTTCCATACTTCTACTGGTATACTGTCCGGCCCTACAGACTTTCCATTTTTTATACTTATCATTGCTTTTCTTACCTCATTTATTGTAAGTTTTCTTACTAGACCGACGTTCTCTGTCACATCTTTTAACTATCCACTCCCTAAATTCTCATTATTCATTAATCTTTCAAAATAATCCTTCCAGCGCTGCCTTATTGCCTCGTCTTTTACTAAAACTTTTATCAGCTCCATCTTTCATGCACTTGAAATGCCTAATATTTCTTGCTAGGTCAATTTCCCTATATATTTCTAATAGTTCCCAAACCCAACAGTTGGACGTGTATAGGCTGAGATGATGATGATGATGAACAATCGGTTTAAAGGTTTAGGATGGGTTCTTAATATTCTTTATTTATTACTAGAAATGTATTTTTATTTATTTTAATATATAATTACATTTTATCATATGGATTCTAAATAAAATAGTTTTGCCAGTGTTGTTAAATAAATTGTCATTGTTTACCAGCAACCGTCAGAGGGTAAACGACACTCAACATGACATAAGTTTTGTTTCTTGCCATGAGGTACGAGATACTTCTGAGGATTAATTAATTCTCATGCACCTCATTAATCTAAAACTGTATAGATAGGAAATAAACATGTTAATCATACAACCAAATAATTCAACAATTTAGAAGTATATATTTTTTATTTCTTAGATGTTGTTATCATTATTTAACAAGTTTTACAAAACTTGAAGGTCTTTTATTAGATGTTTTACATTACACTGTATTTTTTTATTACCTAAAATAGAAGATTTACAACGATTATCGATTTCTAATAAAAGGATATCCTACTGGCAACACCGAATATTTTATCATATCTTATTTTTTTCACCAGCGATTCTTCCCCTTTCAAACTAATAAAGAAATATAAGTACCTCAAGATGGAATTAAATGTAGTCATAAAGATGGCAGGATCTATCTATATTTAACTAGCTGACCCAACAGACGTTGTTTTGATCAAATAAAATAAAAGAAATTCTCCTTGTAATCGACAGCAGCCCCATCTACCGGGTCCAAAGGCGAATCTAAATCATACTCAAATTAAAAAAATTCTTTATGTATATATTTATAGAAAATCTTTATTTAAAAATCAATAAAGAAATCTTTATAAATACATTTCTTGTGTACGTGTGTATATCATTGAACTCCTCCTGAACGGCTGGACCGATGTTGATAAATTTTTTTGTGTGTGTCCAAGGGGATTCGAGAATAGTTTAGATTTACAATTGAACCCGGTAGGTGGCGCAGCTATCGATTTCAATGATAATTATTTTTATTTTATTTGAACAGAACAACGTCTGTTGGGTCAGCTAGTTTTTATATATAAATTTCTTGTGTAGTGTGTTTGTCACTAAACTCCTCCTAAACGAGTGGACCGATGTTGATGAAATTTATTGTGTCTATTCAAAAGGATTCGAGAATAGTTTAGATTTACAATTGGACACAATAGATGGCACTGCAATCGATTTCAAAGAAAATTCGTTTTCCTATTTTTATAGATTTAAACAGAACAACGTCTGTTGGTTCAGCTAGTTTATATATAAAGATAATCAAAACATTACAACTAGGTAACATTACAATAATATGTATACCGGCATGGATACGAAAACATTATAAAACAGATTTTCAGCAGCCAACTTCAACACGTGAAAACGTAAAATATATTCTGGTTTCAAATGTAGGTATAATGTGAACTCACTACGCTGCAATTATTTACAGTAACATAACAGCCTTAATATTTTTTAAACAATAATTTGGCCGTGTGGCGACGGTTTGAGAATACATGTGTCGCCACCCCTTACTTGCCCGTGGGAGTCGTAAAAATCGGCTGAGGGTTCACCAGGAGAGTGGGCAGCAGCTCTCTCCTGGGAAACGTAAAACATCCATACTGCGATCGCCAACCCGCCTCCCAAGCGTGGCGATTACAGCAATATCCCCTTTTTAAAAATGGCGTACAACAAAAAAATGGCCCCCAGTCACGTCGGCTCCGGTACCCTACGGGCTCATTTTGGTGGCGGGCCCAGTAGTGGTGGAGCGGGGGGTGCGAGGAATCTCCGGCAGCGATCCGGCTACCAACAAAAACGACCCTTGGCCCTGGTAACACACAACATTCGGACACTCAGGACTGACGAGAGGTTCATCGAGCTGGAAGAGGAATTGAGCAAAATCCGCTGGGACATTGTAGGATTATCAGAAGTGCGAAGAGAGGGCGAGGGCACGATAATCCTCCAGTCTGGAAACTTGCTCTTCTACCGGGAGGGCGATCACCCGTCCCAAGGTGGTATAGGGTTTATCGTTCGTAAGTCTCTCATAGACAACGTGGAGAGGATCGAGAGTGTGTCGACAAGGGTAGCGTACCTTATACTCAAAATTACCAAGAGGTATTCGCTGAAGGTTATACAGGTATACGCACCGACCTCGACATACTCCGACGACGAGGTGGAGGCATTTTACGAGGACATCTCGAAAGCCATACACGAGTCCAAAACCCACTTCACGGTGGTTATGGGAGACTTTAACGCGAAACTAGGCAAAGGGAGTGATGATGAGTTGAGAGTGGGGAAACATGGATATGGACAGAGAAACCAGAGGGGCCAGAAACTGGCTGATTTTCTGGAGAAGGAAAGCCTCTTTATGATGAATTCCTTCTTCAGGAAGCAGCCACAAAGGAAATGGACCTGGATTAGCCCAGATGGTTCAACAAAAAACGAGATAGACTTCATCTTGTCAGACAAACGACAGATATTCAATGATGTCTCAGTGATCAGCAGAATTAAAACTGGAAGCAATCACCGGATGGTACGAGGCACATTGAATATCCATACAAAAGTCGAGCGGTCACGCTTGAAGAAGTCTACACACTCCGACCTACATCTGTCCAATACCAGAACCTCGAAAGCTTTCAACTCGAACTACACAATCGCTTCCAATGTCTGGACGAGTGCGAATCTCCGAACGATATGAACAACAGGTTCGTGGAAACTGTCCACGCGGTTGGGTCGAAATTTTTCAAGGCTCACCGCGTTAATAGACCTAAAAAACTTTCTGACCAGACTCTCGAGCTCATGGAGCGGAGAAAAGAGATGACGGTGCAGTCTGCAGCCGATTGGTCCAAACATAGGCAGCTAAATAGACAGATCTCCAGGTCTGTGCGTCGCGATATTCGCCGATTTAATACGTTCCGTATTAAAGAAGCGATAGAGCGGAATCGTGGTTCGAAAGTGTTCGCACAAGATCTGTCTATTGGGAAAAGCCAAATGACTAAGCTGAAGACCGATGACGGCACTGTCATTTCATCCCAAAGTGAGATCTTGGGAGAGGTCGAAAGGTTCTATGGACAGTTATACAAATCATCCCGAAATCCTGTTGTCGGCTTGGTCCAAGATCCCAGATCCAAGCTAACTCGGCACTATACCGAAGAAATCCCGGACATCAGCTTGTACGAGATCAGAATGGCTCTTAAACAACTACGTAACGGTAAGGCACCGGGAGATGACGGAATTACGGCAGAGCTTTTGAAGGCGGGCGGCAAGCCGGTATTAATAGCCCTTCAGAAGCTATTTAATTCCGTTATCCTCGGGGGCGACGTTCCAGAGTCGTGGACCAGGAGTGTGGTGGTGCTGTTCTTCAAGAAGGGTGACAAAGCTCTTTTAAAGAACTACAGACCCATTTCACTCCTGAGCCATGTTTATAAGTTGTTTTCGAGGGTCATTACCAATCGACTCACGCGCAAGCTCGATGACTTCCAGCCGCCCGAACAAGCCGGCTTCCGAAAAGGCTATAGCACCATAGACCATATCCTCACGCTTCGGCAGATTATACAAAAGACCGAGGAGTATAATCAGCCCCTGTGCTTAGCGTTTGTGGACTATGAGAAAGCCTTTGATTCAATCGAAACTTGGGCGGTGCTGCAGTCCCTTCAGTGGTGCCAAATCGACCATCGCTATATCGAAGTGCTGAAGTGTTTGTATAGGAACGCCACAATGTCAGTCCGTATCCGGGATAAGAGTACGAAACCGATCCAGTTGCAGAAAGGCGTGAGACAGGGAGATGTCATCTCTCCGAAACTGTTCACCACTGCACTGGAAGATGTCTTCAAGCTCTTAGACTGGACTGGACTCGGCATCAACATTAACGGCGAATACATCACTCACCTTCGATTCGCAGACGATATCGTCGTTATGGCAGAATCCATGGAGGACCTTGGCACTATGCTCAATGATCTCAGCAGGGTATCCCAACAAGTGGGTCTACGAATGAACATGGACAAGACGAAAGTCATGTCAAATACCCATGTCATTCCTGTACCGGTCCTAGTTGGCAATGCGATTCTCGAAGTTGTCAATCACTATGTTTACCTAGGACAAACAGTCCAGTTAGGTAGATCCAATTTCGAGAAAGAGATCAGCCGACGAATCCAACTCGGTTGGGCAGCGTTCGGGAAACTTAAGAGGATCTTCTCGTCCAACATACCTCAGTGTCTGAAAACACAGGTCTACGACCAGTGTGTGTTACCAGTGATGACTTACGGCACGGAAACGTGGTCCCTAAATGTAGGCCTCATATCAAGGCTCAAAGTCGCTCAGCGTGCTATGGAACGGGCTATGCTTGGGATTTCTCTGCGAGATAGAATCCGGAATACAGAAATCCGCAGAAGAACGGGTGTAACCGACATAGCACGAAGAATTAGCACGCTGAAGTGGCAATGGGCAGGCCACATCGCTCGACGAACCGACAACCGCTGGGGAAGAAAGGTTCTCGAGTGGCGACCACGCATCGGACGACGCAGTGTAGGACGCCCTCCCACTAGGTGGACCGACGACCTAGTGAAAGTTGCTGGGCGTCGTTGGATGCAGGCGGCACAGGACCGCACATTGTGGCGCAATATGAGGGAGGCCTACGTCCAGCAGTGGACGGCAATAGGCTGAAATGATGATGAATGATGATGATGAATTTGGCAAATTATAAATGAAAAAAAAAAACACGTTAGAACGTAAAACATATTATGGTTTCAAATGTAGGTATGTGAACTCACTGTGCTGCAATTATTTACAGTAACGTAACGGCCTTAATATTTTTAAAACAATAGTTTGGCAAATTACAAATGAAAAAAAAAAACACGTTAAAACGTAAAACATATTCTGGTTTCAAATGTGTGGAAAAATAAGCGAATTTAATGATTCAATAAAGCTTTTGTGAAATAACCCTGATTGGATACCAGGGATATACATTATTTTGTAATAGAATATACATTTATAATCCAACAAAACAAGGTATGTTTTGTAAACGTACTGTGTGAAATTATGTTCCATACCTTAATTGGGTATTTGAATTTTTTTTTTTATTTGTAATAAATGGAAAGATAATTTAAGATTAAGCTTTATAACAAAACTGTTTTTTTTTATTTATGTTTCGCAATAATTCAAAATTTATATCAAAATAAAAATATTTTTTTGTGAATCCAGTGACGAAAGCACGCCGACAGCTCCCGAACAAATCCAAACGCGTGTGACGTCATAATGTTAGTTTTCACTCATTGCAATTTATACAGAGATAATAAGTACAATGTTTTGATCTATTTAATTCTGCTGTCATTGTTAAATAATTAAATATAAGTAACAAAAAATCGTTTTTTAGCAGTAAATTACCAATATTATTGTCAACTCATGGGTAATAGCTGTACACTGTAATGTTATAAAATAGCTTAAACATTATGACGTCACAACTCAGATTGATTTTCATTCAAATTTTGATAATTTTTAAATGTTTATAATTAATTGAAAAATCTTTTTTAAAGTTTTCTGCCCTAAATATCAATATTATTATTAATAAAGTTTTAAAATAGGGACATATAAAAAACATTTTTTTTTTCAAAAGCCCAATTGACATTGCGATTCATGCGAATTAAAACACACATCACTTATAAACAGCAAAAAATATAGATACATTAGCAGCAAAAATTATTCGGTTTAAACTATGGTATCAGTTATAGTAAAAAAAAATTCAAGGAATATGATCTTTTCCAATTGATGACGGAGTAAGAATACAATTCACCACCATCTTTCTTATCCGTGGGTGTCGTACAAGACAACAATGGGATTATTGCAAATTACATATATGCAAAAAAGGAAAATTCGAAATAAAACCATATACCAACCCTTTTGACCAGTATGGTATAGCAGGTCAGTACCTACATCCCGTTGTGAAGGAGTTCTGCACGGTACAATCATGACTCTATTTTTCTTTAAGAAAAGATACTTTCAAGAAAATTAAAACATATACTAGTTACGAGGTAGCTACAAGGAGCGAGTCACTTTCTTCCCTCCATTATGGTTGAGGGGAGTAATGGCTGCTCTAGTGGATAACTTGTGATCGAGTGCCGCTTGCGGGATCTGGTCCAGCCATAATCTCATTATATTTGTGATTATTATTAAATTTATGAATTGTACTATATAATATTTTGAATGGCATTACACTGGAACTATTAATAAGCACGTTGTAAGATGTAATTTTATTTAAGTGAAATTAGAAAATAAATAATAAATAGACAATCCCGCTGTGTTTCTTGCCGGATCTTCTCAGTGCGGTCGTGTTCCGGTCCGGCGGTAATTTTAAGAAAAAGTGTAAAAAAATTACAATATGTAAGTCCCCCCGTGGGGTTTATAAATATTATAAATGATTTGAATTTGAATATACTTTTAATTAGGGATATTCATATTTTTCTATTCCCGTCTTATTACATCTAGATTTGTTGTTCAACATATTGGAAGCCTTCAAGCAAAACTTATTTTGAGTATTTCCACTTACCTCTCTTATAATATTCTCCCCAAATACACTCATCATTAAAATTTGTACTAGAACTGATATTAAGAATAAAAGACAGCCTGGAAACTGCTGCCAACCTCCAGTCTAAAAAAACCATATAAGGAAAAAAAATTGGCATATATCATTATAAAATGTTTTATAAAATAAAGCTGAATGTCGCATTGGCATTCATGAGTTTCTTTTCCATATATTTAAATATTTGGTATTTCCTTTCCTTAACGAGGTTTAAGAAGAGTATTTTCTTCACGGTAGGCAACGGCCTGGCTGTGCCCCTAGCATTTCAAAGGTCCATGTCCGGCAATATCACTTACCTCGTTTCGCTCGGTGGCCATCATTAGCAATAGAAAAGAAAAGCAATTAAACCGAAATGATTAGTAACTTATAATAATGAAATAATAATAATCAACTACATTAAATATGGTGAAAATTTGTATATCAATTTGAAAGTTATTTAAATTTTTTATTTTAGTTAGAAAACGTCAAGTAGCAATAACCTCTATACATATATACGAATAAGAACTTGTGTAAAAAATATATATTCTTAAAACTACTAACATTAAAACTTAACATACCTAATTAAAATGAAATTTACCGTTAAATTAAATCCAAGAGCACATATTTCCAGGGAACCAATAATTACATTAAAGAAATTGGGACCTGTAAAAATATCTTCGATTTCTTCTCCGAGTCTGAAATATAAACCTTTTTATTGTATGTTTCGACTGGTTTTATTATTATTCATCATTATATATCATATTTTCCGTGTGGTGACAGAGTAAGAATACAATTCACATTTCCCATCTTGCCTGTGGATGTCGTAAAAGACGACTAAGGGATATAGTATGCACATAAGATCTGTGCAAGAGAAGGAAAACTCGAAATGAAACCCTATACCAACATGCCTGACCAGCATGGTATAGTAGGTCAAATTATCTTCCATCGTGGAGGAGGCCCGAGCCCAACAGTGGGACGTATGGGAGCTGCGTTGGTGATGATGATATATCATATACGTTCTACTACTGAGCTCGAGACTCCTCCATAATGGCAGAAAATTTACCGACTATACCACGCTGGTAAGACAGGTTGGTATAGAGTTTTATTTCGAGTTTTCTTTTCTTGGATAGTTGTTATATGCACAACATATATCCCATTTTTTTTTGGGGTGGGTTGCAGTCGGCGCGCTCCTCGCACCACTCCGCCCGGGGCGACAGAGGGGCGTAAGCACGCACACCCGCAACCCACCCGAACTCCACGTCGCCTTCGTCGTTGGACCGACCACCGGGACAGGGTTACTTTCTTGACGCGGTCGGCCTCTCGGCGGGTGACGGACTAATTCCCCGGTCACGTTACCTGCTGCCTCGGCTAGTGCGGCATGAGGCGCAGATAGTCGCGCCTACGCCGCCCCAGTCCAGTCGCCGGCGGCCGGTCGCTTCGTCAAAGCTGCGCTCCTCGTGCGCGTGACCCGTCACCTCCTTTTGCGAGATTACTGCCTCGCAGAAGGCTGCGACTGCGTCCCAGTTCCTGACGCTGTCGAGCATCGCCCTGGCGATAGTGATCAATGATTAAGTTTTTCCTAGGTCCGGTTGAAAACAAAAGGGAAGAATTAACAACATTTTGGAACCAGTTGAGTGCCTGAGGTCAACCTTCTTTGGAAATGAATGAAATGTTACAAAAATCTAGGTATTTTTATATTACAAATCATCATCATTTCAGCTCATATACGTCCCACTGTTGGGTGTGAGCCTCCTCCACAATAAGAGAGAAATTTACCTACAATACCATGTCGGTCACATGTGTTGGTATCCGCACAGAGGTCGACCGCATGAGGGCGATGCTCCGAAAGGACAACCCGCCAGGCCGGCCACGGAAGTCATGGAATCGGTATTAGTGGTCGGCTCAATGGCGTTGGGGAAAGAATACGGTAGGTTATGAAGTCGCATGCTGCCCATCCGTGACCCCGGGTGGACTGGGCAGGGTTTGCCCTGACCATAGCCGTACAAAAATAAAATACGTGTTGATATAGGGTTTCATTATTTAATCCCTTAGTCGTCTTTTACGAAACCCACGGGCAAGAGAGGGGGTGGCGAATTATATTCTTACTTCGTCACCACATGAAAAACATTAAAATTAATACTTTTAAAATAATAATTAAATTTTATTTTTTTAATTACTTACTTTAACATATATTGGTGAGACTTTACAATTTCGCTAAACATATCAGTAGTAGTTTCATCCAGCCTGCTAATTATATCGCTTATAACGCGAAAATTTGCGCATGCATGTGAAGTTAAGACAAAATACAATCCGTCAACTGTTGTAAAATATAGAACACATATGAAACCTGTAAGAATAATTAATAAACATAAGTAGCTTATGTTTGATAAATATAATAAATCTGATTTTTAAAATAAAATAAACTAAATTACGCACCGCATAGTATTGAATATAAATAAACAACAGCCCATGGTATCCAAGCATCCGTCGAGAACGGTAATAGTATCGCATATGGTAAAAGAAATGTTATTTTGTTGGTTGTTATGAAGTGGTAAATCATTAGCGCAGGCGTTAAAAAATTGTATACACAAATAAGACTTAGGTTTAAAACGAAAAAGTATTTCATGAACATCTTCACCATGGATAGATCATCTATTAATAGTTGTCTTTTGTTATTACTAGTTAGAATATGATCGTAAAGATGTCTAAAACTTTCGTTTAGTTCAAATACTTTCCTTCTTTTCTGAGTGATTGCCAAAAATTTTAAAACTGATAATATTCCAATACAAGTACACGGAGTTAATTGTGTCAACTCGAGAAAATTTTCTGATGATATTCTAGATATGAAAAATAATACCTCAAATATTGTTATACTTATTAAAGCACATAATAAGATATAAAATCTGAAATATATCTTTGAATCACCGTATGGTATTCCAGCGAGCCATAAATGGATCTTTATCTGTTTAAGAAATTCCTCATATATAGGGAAATCCATATTTTATAAAAATAAAAATGAGGCCAACTTTTTTCTACAAAAATTGAACTTTTTGTACTACGATCTTGATTTAACGCAGCAAAAGAAAATACGAAGTCACTTTGTACACGAAATATATATAGCCAACTTATAGGTTATGATAATAATTTATATCGACACTGTAGGTCTTAGTCAGAAAGTAGGGTTGGAAAAATAAGATACCAAGATGCTATCATCTAATTAAAATAAAATCCTTACGTCGGTATCATGATATTTAAAATTCATTAACGTGATAGTAAATAGAGAGAGCAACATAAATAAATGTATTTTATTTTGATTCCCCATAACAGTAAAAAATTAAATCAAATTAGATGGTATTACTATAATAGATTTCTTACAGACTGTTTAGTGTCTATCTCGAGTATATAAGTAAAGCAACAGATATTAACAGATTTAATGTATAATAATTATTTACAACGACGCCTGATAAATCGCACATATTCTCGCCGCAGTGTTAAGTTCAAAAGTGTCCGGCGCACCGATGTCGCTGGTGTCGAATTTTGTGTCATACTTTTCATCCCACCGATGCAAAGCATTTAGTCGCGCAAAGATCGACTGTGAAGTTAAAAAATGCATCAAGAGACAGTATAATTATAATTTTAATACTAAAACATTCGGAATACAGAAATGAATAAAATAACGTGTTTAATTTTATGATTGGAAAAATAAGCGCGTTGAAGTGGTAATAAGTAAGCAACGTCGCTTGTCAAGGTGAACTAACTATTGTAGGTCGGCCCTTCCTCGGGTAGACTAAAGTCGTCGTAAAAGTTCAAGGGAAGCATTGGCAGATGCAGCAGATGCAGATACCTGCAGTATCACGGAACTCATTTTGTGATATGGTTGGGTGGATGCCTCCATCCAACAAACATCGACAGGCTTATAGTTGGATGGATGCCAGATCATAACTTCATCATCGTCATCATCAGCACAGCCTACATACGTCCCACTGTTGGATTCGGGCCTCCTCCGTAAGGGGAGGAAATTTGACCTACTATACCATGCTGGTCAGACACGTTGGTATAGGGTTTCATGTCGAGTTTTCCTTCTCTTGCACAGATGTTATGTGCATATTATATCCCATAGTCGTCTTTTA
This sequence comes from Lymantria dispar, assembly GCA_032191425.1. Lineage (NCBI taxonomy): Eukaryota > Metazoa > Arthropoda > Insecta > Lepidoptera > Erebidae > Lymantria > Lymantria dispar. Next base: position 17,916,591 of record CM063452.1, on the reverse strand, counting down.
CGACATCCACGGGCAAGATAGGGAGTGGTAAATTGTATTCTTACTCCGTCACATAGAAAATAACTTATCCACATTGAATTTAATTTGATATATATATTTTTATAAACTGGCGTATATCACTGTTGAGCATGAACTACTCTTACAGAGAGAAAGGAATGAGCTTCCTATAACACGCCTGACAAAATGATGTTGGCAAGAGCTTTCTTTTTTTTTTTTGGGGTGGGCTGCGGTCGGCGCGCTCCTCGCACCACTCCGTCCGGGGCGACAGAGGGGCGTAAACACGCACACCCGCAATCCACCCGAACACCACGTCGCCTTCGTCGTTGGGCCGACCACCGGAGCAGGGTTACTTGTCATCAGTGGTCGGCCCGACGGAATACCCCCTACCTGGGATACCCTCCCATCAAATATTGGCAAGGGCTTGCCGTAGTCGGGTAAAAACCTGTTTTTATTTTTACCCGACTACGGTAAAGCTACAAGGAATATTAAGATTTTCACCGGCATGTTTGTGTGTTTGTTATCTGTTGTCTCACTAACTCAGTTATCTTACTAATTTCTAAACTATGAATAATAATTATACTAATTGGTAGATGGTAATTGCAGTTGATGTTACATGTTTCTGCAGAGAGTGTGGCTGTCCATTGCTCTGTTTTTAATTTGATCCTGATCCGTTTACAAATTTTTACAGCTCCTACGGCAACGTAATTAGTCGGTCTAATAAAGTAAATAGCCAACATAACGATGTTAATAGCATAGTCGTAGTTGAGGATTGTTTACAAAATTATACATTATATAGTATTACAGTATTTTTTTTTTTATTATGGGTGGGCTATGGTAAGCGCACGCGCGGTCCAGTCCGTCCGGGGCGATGAAAGGACGGCGCGCGGGCCCATAACCCACCCGTACCCACATCACCTCGTTGTTGGGCCGACCACGGGAGCAGATGTGACTTGTCGTCAGTGGTCGGCGTGACGGAATACCCTTTCGGGTAACCTCAACTCTCGACGTCCTGGGACGTCGGTCGCCGTCGCGCGGTTAGCCTCCCTGCGGGTGACGGATAATTCCCCGGTCCGATCACCCGCGGCCTCGGCTAGGGCGGCATTAGGCACACAGTATAAAAAAACTTCAGTAAGTGATCCTTAGGATAAGGTAGCATTCGACGGATTCCAAATAGAAATATAAAGAAAAATTAGTAACAGACTTGATATTTACATATTAACATTCTAACCGTATCAACTAAACGAAGTACAACATACAATATTCACTTGGGTGTTCTTTGATTTGACAATATAAACGGATATAAATCAGCACCTACTTTCTGTAACATGTGCCATTAAAAATTCTCTTTTGTTACAAACCACGAATATCAAATAAATCAAAATTAAATAGTACAATTTAAATATTAACTTTATTCAAAGAGAATTAATAGAGTAATACAAACTAACGAAACAAGAATATTTAGTCGAATTTATAAAACAAAATTGTTATATATTATTCTCGCAGATATATTATATTAGTAGACTAGCAACCCGCTCTCGCTTCGCTTCGGTTTCTGTCGCCTTATCCCCGTAGGTGCCGTTCCCGTGGGAATACCGGGATAAAATATAGCCTAGTTTACTCCCTGATATTATAGCTTTCCATTGGTATTCAAATTAATAATAGAATATAATAAAAAATAATGACACTTTTTTCCCTTTCCCGCATAATACGCTTTCCCGCCTAAGACGCGTTTTTGGTTGGGTCCCTGCGAAATCGTCTTAAACGGGTTTTACTGTATATAAATAGATTTTGTAGTAAAAATAATTAAAAATTCGCAAATATTCTGTTATAGTTTACATTTTATAGATACGATTATAGTTTACATATTATTTGTCTGTAAATATGAGTATTTTTATTAAATAACATAATTTAAAGTTCATAAATGTTGGATTAATATGTATTATGTATTCATATATAGAAAACTTTGAATGGGTAAAAAATAATAGCACCTATTCTTCTTCTTCTTTTCTGTTTTGGCAATCAGCTACAAATACGAGCCATGTCGAGTTATAATTATCTTTTCAAGTTCTCAGTTTCTTCATGTCAGTAATGGTCTGTCAGTAAGTCAAAGTGTCGCCCTCAACAGTGTAATGGCCACTGTTAAGGGTATCTTCTGAGAATTTTGGTGGAAACAAAAAGGTATGTATAGCAATTTTATATCATATTCACTACACCTCAGCAGTTTTGTCACTATATATTACATAAAATGACATCAAAATTATTTAATATAATACGTTAAAACACTAAGATATTGAATATAATACAAGAACACCACATGACACTTCAGATTCCCGCCAAAAAACCCTCATAGCACCTATTACCAACTATGTTTCTATACAATCAAATAACTTTAAAACCCAGAGAATCTTAATATACAGTTACATATATTTTCATACTTTAAATATATTCGACAAATAATTTAATATAACGAATAAAGTGACTTCACATATCATCATCATTCAACCCATCGCCGTCCACTAGACGCGGTTTTATGCCGCCTGCATGCAACGACACCCAGCAACTTTCACCAGGTCATCGGTCCATCTAGTGGGACGGCATACTACACTGCTTTGTCCGATACGTAGTCGCCACTCGAAATCCTTTCTTCCCCAGCAGTTGTCGGTTCGTTGGGGGACGTGTCCTGCCCATTGACACTTCAGCGTGCTAATTCTTCACATATATTTCATCTTAATTTCATTGTAGAATAACATGTCAGACGTTACACATCAGATACGACTATAACTATTTAGCTCTCAATTTTTTTTTAATTTTTTTTCTTATTTATTTCTATTAGATATAAATATCCATCAAAATATGATTTATTTTATGATTATTGATTTAAATTATTATGTTAACTTCATCATCGCAGCTCACATACGTCATACTGTTGGGCTCGGGCCCCCTCCACAATGCCAGGGAATCTGACCTACTATACCATGCTGGTTAGGCATGTTGGTACAGGGTTTCATTTCGAGTTTTCCTTCCCTTGCACAGATGTAATGTGCAAATTATACCCTATAGTCGTCTCTTATGACATCCACGGGCAAAATAGGGAGTGGTGAATTATATTCTTACTCCGTCACCACATGGTAAACTTCACTTAGATGATATAATATTATATTATAATTTATGTATTTCCATTTCACGGGATCTTCCTAGGGAAGATACCCGATCCTTTGAAAGGCTTACAAGGCTTATATGGATCCAATACGCAGAAGCCTTTGGAGAAATTTAATCTTTTTTTTTTATTGCAAGCGGTGGCAAACGCGCAAACAGTACACCTGATGGTAAGTGTTGCTGCCGCTCATGGACCTTTACAAGGCCGCTGCCTACCGCGAAAAAAGTAAAGGGTGTGTGAATGCGTGCATTGAGGCTCGGTGATACCAAAGGCACCACCAAAACCCTCCACACGCGAACACCCTCAGAAAGTTGGGCTTCCGGCTCTCTCGCTCACCGAACGAAGCGCAGTAACAAATTGCTACTACTCAGACGTCGATTTTCTGAGAGAGTGTGGTACTACCCCGGACGGACCGGGCCGCGGCTGTAGACAGACAACTGTCGACAGTGGTCCTACCACTATTAAATCTAAATATGGGATGCGACGTCTACCGATGACACACTACGTCTGCACATGTATATTATATATTATAATGCATTTTATATTATATACTAGCAACCCGCCCTCGCTTCGCTTCGGTTTTAGTCGTTTTACCCGCGTAGTTCCCATTCCCGTGGGAATACCGGAATAAAATATAGCCTAGTTTACGCCCTGATATTATAGCTTTCCATTGGTGAAAGAATTTTTGAAATCGGTCCAGCCGTTTTGAAGATTACCCGGAACAAACAAACAGACAGACAGACAAAAAATTTTAATCGCTATTTTAGGCATAGGTGTCTTGCAAATAATCGTGTGAGCATGAAAAATGCCTATTATTTTGACATTACAAACAGACACTCCAATTTTATTTATTGGTATAGATTATTATCTTTATAAACATATTCTTAAAAACTAATTATGGTAATTCAAACCCCCAAATAACATTAATGCCTTCAATAAAACTATAACGTGTGAGCCTGCATTGCAGAAAATATTTCTAAAGTTGGCTCAGGTGGCAGAATCTTCAAGCCTGAGTAATGACAACCATAAAGAAAGCAGTCTCGTCCGACCCATTGGAATATGATTGCTATTTTCCTTGTCAGATTCTACATTTTATGTGTTTTATACGGTAAATTATTACAATCGTTATATACATAAAAGAGAGAGATGCTTAGAAATAACTATATATAATTATAAATATGTATATATTTATTACTAGCAACCCGCCCTCGCTTCGGTTTCTGTCGCCTTATCCCCGTAGTGCCTGTTCCCGTGGGAATACCGGGATAAAATATAGCCTAGTTTACTCCCTGATATTATCGCTTTCTATTGGTGAAATATTTTTTTAAATCGGTCCAGCCGTTTTGAAGATTACCCGGAATAAACAGACAGATAGACAAAAAAAATTTAAAGTGATTTTTAGGTATATGTATAGTGCAAATAACCACGTGAGTATGAAAAAGGCCTATTATTTTGACATTACAAACAGACACTCCAATTGTATTTATTGGTACAGATTAATTATACTGATGTTTGTAGTAAATCTGTTTTCAGTTAGTGAACACTTCTTTAATGCTGACTACATTTAAGAAAGTCATTTGAAATATTAATAAGTATATTTTCTTGCACCACCTTCCTTCTTCTATCACATCGCTCGTCGAACTGACAACCGTTGGGGAAGAAAGGTTCTTGAGTGACGACCACGGATCGGACGACGCAGCATAGGACGACACGCCACTAGGTGGACTGACGACATTCTCAAAAATTCGCAGGGAACCGTTGGGTGCAGGTGGCGCAGGACTGTTCCGAGTGGCATTCTCGTGGGCAGGCCTATGTCTAGCAGTGGACGTCTGTAGGCTGATGGATGGATATTTTCTTGATATCTATTATGTTTAACGAAATAGAAAGAAAAATATAGTAGAAATTCATCACCATCATCTTTGCTCATATACTCTGTCTTTCTGTTAGAGCTGAGCCTGCTCCACAATAGGGAGGAAATTGATTCACTATATAGCACGCTGGTTAGACAAGTTCGAATAGATTTTATGTCGAGTTTGCCTTTTATATTATAGATTTTAGCTGCATATTATATTCCTTACGTAATCGTTTTTTACGACAGGGGTAAGAACGGGGGTGGTGAATGGCATTATTACTCCATCACATATAAATTTTAAGATATTATAATAATTGAAATTATTCGACACATATCGTCATTTTCGGTACTACGATTTAAAAGACTCAAAGAATGGTGGAGTAAATTAATCAATTTATAATATAATATCACTAATTTACTTCGTGAACTCCGTCACGATTATTTTACTTACAAAAGAAAAACAAATTATTGTTGGAAAATATTTGTTTGGGGCGGCGCGTGTATTATGAGGTAATTTGGACTTGTCAGCATGAAAGAACTGATTGGCCTGCCATTTTCACAATGAGGCATGTTATTATAAGGGTTTATTCAACAAATGTATAAAATAAAATACGTTCATTATATCTATGAGAGTAGGATTAACTTATAATATATCGTGACATTAGATACTTAATGTAAGCATACATTAAATTTTAATTTAAATAAACATTATATTTTATATCTATTTATTACTGTTGTATCTCCGTGTGATGACGGAATTAGAACACAATTGACCATCCCTTAACTTGCCTTAACGTGATATAATAGATCAACTTTTCTTCTTTGGTTGCCAAGGCTGGAGCCCAACATTGAGTAGTGCATGAGCTGAAATGATGAATAATGACATTCGCATTGGAGTATATATAATTATTTTATGAAACATATATATATATAAATATATATATATATATATATATATATATATATATATATATATATATATATATATATATATATATATATATATATATATATATATATACATACATATATATATATATATATATATATATATATACTAGCTTTTGCCCGCGGCTTCGTCCGCGTAAAAGCATATTGAACTATTATCTCAAAGAATATTATCGGCACAAAAAGTATTCTATTTCTTAATTTAAGAAATACTCTATGTGTCAATTTTCATCCAAATCTGCTCAACAATGTACGCGTGATTGAGTAACAAACATCCAAATATCTTCACAAACTTTCATATTATATTACTTCCATCCTTGTAGTTCAGATTGCCCTGGAAATACGATGATAAATATGGCTTTCCTTAGTCCCTGATAACGTAGTTTTCTATTAGTGACAAAATTTATATCGATCAAACTTCCGCAGTTTCACCCACGTAGACCCCATTCCCATGCGAATGCCGAGATAAAAAAGCCTATGTTACTCGCTGATATTATAAGTTTACATGGGTGAAAAAAATTATATTAATCAAATCCCATAGAAATATCCGAGATAGAAATTACCTATGTTACTCGCTGATGACGTGTCCGGGATGAAAATAGTCTTTATATGTTATTCACTGATAACGTAGCTTTTCATTCTTGAATTAATTTTTAAATCCATTAAATACCCGCGAATTCATCGGCATTGTGCCCGGTCCCGTAGGAATATCGGGATAAAAATAGCTTAAATATGTTACTCGCTTAAAAATAGCTTCCCATTAATGAAATAATTTTAAAATCGAATAAATTTTCACAGTTGCTCCAGTCACACCGGAATAACATATAGCCTAAGTCGTTCCTTATGTAAGGCTGGTAGACCTGGTAGTAAAACATTATCAGTATCGGTCCAGCCGTTTTAAAGATTAGCCATAACGAATAGACAGACAGACAAAAAAAAAAAAGGACCGTTTTTTAGGTATAGGTATCGTGCAAATAATTGTGTGAGCATAAATAAAACCTATTATTTTGACAGACAATTTTCGCTTCAAATTTATTTATTTGTAGCGATTTTCTATCTCTTGGATCTTGTATCTCTTGGATTAATATCTTGATTGTAACTTACAATCTGGTAGCGGCTAGGAATATTACTATGCTTTCATTGTTCGTGGGTGACGCAAAATACTACTAAGACAAAGATTTACATGGACTTGGACCAATTGGTGATACTGTCTGGCCAACAATGTCGTCCGCCAAACAGCCGATCATAAAATGTTGTTAGAACCTTTGCAATATATCTACAATGACAGAAAAGTACCTACATATTACATCGATCCAAAGTATTTAGGATAAGAGCAAGATAATGATGATATATAGGTTGGATGTGTTCGACTAAATGAGTTTCACCCTTTTGGGGCTGCCCAAAATTATTTCTTAGTGGGCGCTTACCCTAAGAAACAGATTGGTAAACAAAATTTCACATTCCTAGACCCGTTATCTTCGACTATACCCTTTTCCCCCTTTTAGGGGTTGAATTTCCAAAAAATTTTTTGTTAGTGCTCACTTATCCCAAAAGAGAACTTTCACGTTCACTTTCCCCAAAAAAGACAACTTTATACAAAATTTTACGTTTCTTGGCCTATTGATTTCGGCTATACATTTTACACCCCCTTAGGAGTTGAATTTCAAAGAATAATTTCTTAGAGCTCACTTTCAACAAAAGAAAGAGAATGGCATATAAAGTTTTACGTTCCTAGCCCCAATAGCTTCGTCCATACGCTTTTCACCCCCTCAAGGGGATGATTTTCCAAAAATCCTTTGCTAGTGCTCGTGTACGCCAAGAAATACGACAGTGTAAAAAAAATTACGTTTCTAGGCCCAGTAGTTTTGGCTGTATGATTTTTGGTGTTTTAGGGGTTGAATTTCATCCCTATAAAAGAGAAATTTTCAAAACGCTAGAGCGATATTTATTTATTTATTACCAAGTGCCTTAATACAAAGATTCATGGTTCTATCATCGAAAATGGCAAATTTTCATACAAAATTTCATCCCCTATTTCAACCCCTTATACCAAGTTTTTCGCAATAAAAAGTAACATATGTCCTTTCTCAAGCTTTAGTTTATCTCTGTACCAAATAGCATCAAAATCGGTTTAGTAGTTTAAACATGAAAGGCTATATGCTTTTCACCCCCTTAAGGGAGTGATTTGTCAAAAATCCTTTGCTAGTGCTCGTGTACCTTAAGAAAAACGACGGTGTAAAAAAAAATACGTTTCTAGGCCCAGTGGTTTCGGCTGTATGATTTTTGGTATTTTAGGGGTTGAATTTCATCCCCATGTAAGAGAAATTTCCAAAACGCTAGAACGAATATTTATTCATTTATTATCAAGGGCCTTAATACAAAGATTCATGGTTCTATCATCGAAAATGACAAATTTCCTTACAAAATGTCATCCCCTATTTCAACCTCTTATACCCACTTTTTCGCAATAAAAAGTAGCCTATGTCCTTTCTCAAGCTATAGTCCACCTCTGTACCAAGTTTCATCAAAATCGGTTCAGTGGTTTAGACGTTAAAGCGTAACAGACAGACAGACAGAGCTACTTTCGCATTTATAATATTAGTAAGGAAGTAAGGATATATGTATGCAGATCGCCTGCGCGAGGAGCGCAGCCTCGATGAGGCGATCCGCCGCCGGCGACTGGGGGGCTTCATGCCGCCCTAGCCGAGGCCGCGGGTGACGTGACCGGGGATTAGTCCGTCACCCGCCGAGAGACCGACCGCGTGAGGAAAGACCGACGTCCTCCCTGAGGGGGGGACGTCAGCCGATGGGAGGGTACCCCACGTAGGGGGTATTCCGTCGGGCCGACCACTGATATCAAGTAACCCTGCTCCGGTGGTCGGCCCAACGACGAAGGCGACGTGCATGGTGGGTGGGTTGCGGGTGTTGCGTGCTTACGCCCCTCTGTCGCCCCGGTAAGAGTGGTGTGAGGAGCGCGCCGCCCGCAACCCGCCCAAAAAAAAAAAAAGGATATATGTATATATACCAACCCTCATATTAAGTGAGGGTATCTTTAAAGATGACTAAAACTTCTCAAAAGCACTCATTTAGATCTCCATTCTTTTTGCGGCGTAGCCCACAGCCAAGCATAATTTTTGTATTGAACTTGGCTCTCCTTATTTACATTTATGTTTTCAGTGGGATATAAATTAACACAATCTATATCTAGTTTATAGGTCACAATTTATACCTAGACCTAATTTGCGTGGGAACCGAACCCACGACACTAGCATAGTAGGTCGGTATCTTAACCACAACGCCATTTGTGCAGTTATTCAAACAGATCACATTAAATAGTATGAATGGGATAACAACATATATATTAATGGATGTATAAATAGAATGAGCCGAAGGACTCTAAACAAAAGGACAGTATCCTAAACTGAATGACATAATGAGGAGATTAATGAATGTGGATGAGGCGTAAGTGGTATGTCAATATCGTGAAAAGTGAAGGATAGTGGTCCCTGCCTACTCCTATGAGAGAGATACGTAAATATATGTATGTACAAGTAATATTAAAATGAATAATATAGACAAATCTATTTAAACTGTCAAATTTATTTAATTTACAAAACCAGTGTAACAATGATATTATTAGACAAAAATTTCGTAATTAATTTATAAATACATTTAATATTATTCGTTTACCGTTTTCATTATAAATCATCATGGTAATATGCTAAACAACAATTCTGCTAGAGCAATCAACATTGATGGCAAAATCACAATAGTCCTTCTTTGGATTGAAGAAAAGATTTTCTGGGCAATCCATAGCTACGGGTAGTCCATCCCAACATTTATAAAATTGATTGCAGTTTTCATGGGCAATATAAGTGTGGTCGGAATCGTCAGCTGCACAAATAGCAGGAGCCTGACTGGGGTCATCATTGTTGGCACCGTTGCCAGTCCATTCATTTCCATCAGGGTTAACTTCGATGTATTCTGGAATAATTCTATCTCCGCAGTCTACGGTGTCACGCCATTCGCATCTATCTTTAGAAGGGTCGAATAAAAGATTAGCTGCACAGATCTGAGTCACGGGAATACCAAAGTTGCATGTATAGAATTGATTACAATTTTCATGAGCAACCAGGACACTTTCCGAGCCTTCAGCACGGCAAATTTCAAAAACTTGGCTAGGATCATCATGGTTATTACCGGTTGGAATATCATCATCTACTTTATCGTTATCGTTTCCATTTTGGTTACCATTACCATTATCTTGGAGATCTGCTATAACTCTATCCCCACAGTCTACGCTGAATGGGAAATCGCAATAGTCTTTATCTGGATTAAACAAATGGTCAAGAGGACAGTTCATGACCACTGGTTGACCTGCCCAACATTGATAGAACTGGTTGCAGTTTTCATGAGCTATAAGTACATGATCAGAACCTTCAGCTGCACATATAGCCGGTGCTTGACTGGGATCACTATTACCAGCGCCATCGCCAGTCCAGTCCCCTCCCTCGTCTTCTCTTTCAACAATTACTCTATCACCACACTCAACTGCATAAGGCCAATCACATATTTCTCCACTGGGATCGTATAACAGGTTACTTGGGCATTTCATAGCCACTGGCACGCCAAATGAACATTTGTAGAAATTGTTACAGATTTCATGGGCAACTAGAACACCATCAGAATCTTCAGCAGCGCAGATAGTAGGGGCTTGACTAGGATCATCATTACTAGTTGCAGCTTTTCCATACTTATTCACCACAGCTGCACTAGATAGTGCAACCATGCACAGAACTGTAAGTACTAGACCTGAAAATACAAAGGAGATGTTAAACGATGCTCGTTCTGTGCTTTTCAGATATTTTTAACTGTCTGACTTTATTTGTTCTTTATTACTCATGACTTATTTATTCCACATGTATGGTATTATGTTATTATTAATGTAAAGTAGACATAGTAAATGTTAAACAGCTAGTCTTACTGTAACGTAAATGCTTAAAAATATTTTCAAAATAAATATTAATAAATAAATAAAATGCGAAGTGACGTTTAAAAACTGTTTAATTTCCAAAACATCTCACCATCTGGTGGATTTTAATAATAAATATTAAAATATACTTGCTATTTATTTTAAATTTGAGCTAGTCATCATTTTCATCATAATTTCCACTCATACAAGTGTCACTGTTGGGCTCAAGCCTCCTCCATAATAGATAGAAAATTGGCCTACTATACCACGCTGGTCAGACGTACGAAGACGGTATATTCATACTTTCCTTCTAATAAAAATATTTAATTCCATAGTCATCTTTTATGATACCTTCAGGTAAGAGTGGGGATGGTGAATTGTATTCTTACTCCGTCACCATACAGAAAAGACCTTTTGGGCTTAAGCTAATTACTAAACCGCCACAGTCCTTATATCTTTCGACTTTTGCAGCCAAAATCCTTCAGTAGAAATTATTTTGAAAGACAAGAAATCACCTATTTTAACTACATTTTAAAACCTTCCAGAGAAGAATGAGACTTATATTATAAAATTTATCATCACTTTTCCGGTGCTCTCAAAAAGACTACTAAGTTATCTAGGTAGATAATAACAACAAAAGAAAAGCAAATAAAGTAGATATCCCTAACCTTCTAGCGAGTATCCTATTTCCATGGTAGGCTTTATCCGGGAAGCCCCGTGCCACTATTGAAGGATGTATGTATGTTAAGAGAGTAAAGTTGAAAAGCTTGGATAACTAAGCCAGAAAGCAAAAATTTAAAAAAAGTAATTACCTTTCATGATTTTTCTTTGCCTTGAGTGTCCGTGTCTTGAATATTATTTACTGTTGCAAGATATAATGACACTACTTGACGAAGACATGGGACGCTATTTATATAAACTTTTAATGATTTTTAATTGTTATCTATAAGATAATTCCAGTACTGATTTTAATAGATCAAAGGCTTCTTGTGAAAGATAAGCTGTTTGATAATTGTAAAATCTATTATCTTAACAATGTAAATATCTAGTAATAAATATATGTGATTTTTTGATTGTAAAGTTGTATGTTTCTATGCGAGGTGATTATATATATAAATTGAAATACCTCAATTTAGGCAAATTTGTCTTTTTTTGGGTGGACTATGGTTTGAAGGCACGTCATCTATTCCATTTGCAGCGAAGACAGGTCCTCACGCGGCCCCATAACTCACCGAATTCCCTCCCTATCGCCATTGGAGGGATCACTATTATCGAACTTTAACAGCTGTTATGGGTTACCCTTTGGCCACTATTTCTCATGGGGGGCAACGATTTCACAGGGTCGGCCAGGTCAGACTAGTTGGTATAGGATTTATTTGGAATTTTACATCTCTCGCATAGATGTTATTCCTTATTTGGCTTTTATGACATCTTTCAAACAAACCTACCATGCCAGCAAGTGTCCTAAAAGACGAGTATATAATACACCGTCTTACCAAGAGAAGAAAAACTTGACATGAAACTTTATGCCAATCCGTCTTACCCGCATGGTATATATAGTAGGTCAACATCCATCCTATTGCGGCAGAGGCTCGAGCCCAGCTTTCTTTAATGATTATTATAGCGGTGCATTTCCTTAAGATGAACCACTTCTTTTACCAATATTACAAATGCGGCACCTAAAATGTACAATATGAAACATTTGAAATTTAAGTCTCAGAGGTAACAGTAATTTTGTAATCGAGTTGGTCAAGATAATATAGTAATAAACCTCGGTTGATATAGTATGGTGGACTTCCTTAATGTCGTAACATTTAGTTTACCTTTTTATTCTACTAACTAGCAATACGCCCTCGCTTCGCTTCGGTTATAGGTTAGGTTATAATGGTTTTACCCACGTAGTTCCCGTTCCCGTGGGGATACCGGGATAAAATATAGCCTAGTTTACGCCCTGATATTATAGCTTTCCATTGGTGAAAGAATTTTTGAAATCGGTCCAGCCGTTTTGAAGATTACCCGGAACAAACAGACAGACAGACAGACAGACAAAATTTTTTTAATTGCTATTTTAGGCATAGGTGTCCTGCAAATAACCGTGTGAGCATGAAAAAAGCCTATTATTTTGACATTACAAACAGACACTCCAATTTTATTTATTGTAAGTAGTTTTATTTATTGTAGTAAGCACTGCAGGCGTAGAAAGGCTGCGATCGTCTGACAGAAACCTAACTGAGTATTGGACAGGGTGCTGGGTAATGCGAGCAGTCAGGATTCACTTCACTAGCTTGCCTACATCATTCAGCAACACGATGGGCCTATAGACGGTCCTGAACGCACCACACAGTTATCTGTGATTGCCTCTGCCACACATGATTTCTACGCGGACGAAGTCGCGGGCAAAAGCTAGTATATGTATTAGGGTGGTTCATTTCCGCAAATTTTATTTTCGTTGCTCATGCAAAATATTAATCTACATATAGAAAAAAAAATTCTCACCATGTTTGAGCTTTTAATATTAATTTTAAGTACTTACAATTTAAATTTAAAGTTTTACCATTCAAAATGTATGTAAAAAAATCTTTTTTTTTTTTAAATTTCTAATGCTTACCTGGCTTTCTCAATATTGCAAATCGGTTTGATGGAACTTGTGGGGAATTTCACGCTCTTCAAAATAGTCTTAGTGTTTTTTGTGTAACTCGCACTGGTTCATCAGTAGGAGTCGACAAAGTACAGTTTTTGAAAAAAAAAATATTTTCTTTTAATTTTTCGAGCAAACCGCCAAAGGTAGGAAGAAAAAAGAACTGACTCATAAAAAAAAGTAATTCGACCAATATTTAATCAATTTACAGCCATTTTTATACAGGAAAATGTAATAAATTGGCACAATCCTTGGTTCTGTCCTGTGGAACGTTGGGTTCAACTGGCTCCTGCAGGGTCTGCTCGTTCCCTGGATGGGGTTTATCTGTTACACAGATGACTACTTTGTCATAGTGAAGAGAGCTGACTTTTAAGGGTGGTGTTTGGCACAGGAAGGAGTAACACTCGTCATAGATCAGATTGGTATACTGAGTCTTAGAGTGCCGTTCAATAAAACTGAGGTCTTCGGTAAGTAACTGCATATGATTAGAGGAAAGGAGACCCCCGGATGTCATGAGTGTAGTGCATCAACTGATCATCTGTTCGCGTGTCACAGGAGGTGTGTCCCGCTTGGGGGCCTCAACGCCACGTCCTTGGATGGTCCTATCGCTGCCAACTGTTATTGCAAAAATGCCCGGCAGTGACAAGTGCTGATCGTCGATGGCCTCATTTTGCGTCGCCGTTATATCACGGAACGCGAGGTGCTTGCGTCTGCTGAGTCGCTTCGTCGCCGACGACCTGGGAGGAGGAGAAGGCGACAACATCTGCAGGTGCGCATATTGTCGCCTCTACTCCCACCGCCCTAAATGACAATAGAACGTGGCTAGACAATCTACTTATTTCAACGACCAGTACCTTCCACTTCTTGAATATCAACAACGGGTTTTCTTAAAGCCACACTCTCTGAAAAATGAGACATCTCTCCTTTCTGTTTGAGTCACTTCTACCTAAACTAAAAGGAGAGATGTGGGAATAAAGAAATTTGATTGGTTTTTCGAAATACATCTCCTCTAGTCTCCTCTCCGCTTTGATGGCAATCGAGCCTAATGATGGCATTCTTTCTTTCAGATAAATTTCAGGCAATTTAGTTTGCCTAATACTTTGCGAGATTTTGGTACAATTTCATAAGCCATGTCCCACTCTTGCTTTTTCATTAAGTTGATTGACCATTTTACAAGTTGTCTTTGAACAGAATTATATCTAGGTATCTGTCTACACCTATTATGCCAATCATCATTCAACCTATCGCCATCCACTGTAGAACATAGACCCCCCCCTCATGCTTCACCATAAAGTAAAGTACTGTGGCACCTGCATCCAACGACGCTCAAGGATAACAGAGTTGCCATGACTAGAGCTCATTTTTATTCGCCATATGAGGAATAATGACGAAGTCGCCACGTTTGGTAGGCGGGTTGATTTCGCAGTAAGATATCATACATTTCCCCGGCGAGAGCTGCTGCCCACTCTCCTTCCTGTTGAATCTTTTTTTTTAAATGACAACACCTTGCACTAAGGGAATAATAATCTTTATATTGTTGGGGACTTTACAAACATATAATTCAACATCGCATCATCATCGCAGCCCTCATATGTCCCACTGTTGGTCTTGGGCCTCCTCCACAATGGAAGAGAATTTTACCCACTGTACCATGCTGGTCAGACATGTTGATATAGGGTTTCATTTCGAGTTTTCCTTCTCTTGCACAGATGGTATGTGCATATTATATCCCATAGTCGTCTTATACGATATCCACGGGCAAGATGAGAGTGGTGAATTGTATTCTTACTTCGTCACCACACGGAAAGAACATATAATTAACCGACACAAATTACATTCAGATTCAGAACAACCATTTGTGGATCGTACAAGGTGTTGTCTTGCATGGGATTCGAACCCGCGACACTAGCACGGTAAGTTGGTATCTTAACCACTACGTCATCTGTGCAGTCTTTAGCCGGTTGTTACGATTCCCATAGAGAAGCAATGATAGTGACAAATGTATTCATATTTTTTACAAAGTTACATTTTATTAACTGCAAATATAACTTCGTAATCCTATATATTTATATGAGTTGACAAAATTATATATGCAGTAAGTGTATCTCGGAAACTGGATGAAAATTATAATGTTTCATAATTTTTCCTTCATTTATACACTAAACACTAACTGTATTCTAAATTTGAAGCTTCTATGTCTGCTAAAAGTGCCTCTTTAATATTGATGATCGGTCAGTCAGTCAGTGAGTGACAAAATTACGAAATTTTGACTAGTTATAATTCTTAAACTATTGGTTCTATTTGAATGAAATTTGAAATACACAATGTGTATACAATGCCTGCTAGGTTACTAAAAATTCAGGTTTCTAGTTTTATTAACAACGAAGTTATAGGGGGTCGAAAATGGCCTGATTGGCTTCGAGAAAAGTATGTCACGGCAGTGTTGCGTTTTGCCCGACTTTTTTTTGCTCGACTTCGCGAGATATAGAAAAAAACTATTTAAACTGTCAAAATTTATTTAATTTGCAAAACCAGTGTAACAATGATATTATTAGATATAAAAATTTCGTAATTAATTTATAAATACATTTAATATTATTCGTTTACCGTTTTCATTATAAATCATCATGGTAATATGCTAAACAACAATTCTGCTAGAGCAATCAACATTGATGGCAAAATCACAATAGTCCTTCTTTGGATTGAAGAAAAGATTTTCTGGGCAATCCATAGCTACGGGTAGTCCATCCCAACATTTATAAAATTGATTGCAGTTTTCATGGGCAATATAAGTGTGGTCGGAATCTTCAGCTGCACAAATAGCAGGAGCCTGACTGGGGTCATCATTGTTGGCGCCGTTGCCAGTCCATTCGTTTCCATCAGGGTTAATTTCGATGTATTCTGGAATAATTCTATCTCCACAGTCTACGGTGTCACGCCATTCGCATCTATCTTTAGAAGGGTCGAATAAAAGATTAGCTGCACAGATCTGAGTCACGGGAATACCAAAGTTGCATGTATAGAACTGATTACAATTTTCATGAGCAACCAGGACACTTTCTGATCCTTCAGCACGGCAAATTTCAAAAACTTGGCTAGGATCATCATGGTTATTACCGGTTGGAATATCATCATCTACTTTATCGTTATCGTTTCCATTTTGGTTACCATTACCATTATCTTGGAGATCTGCTATAACTCTATCCCCACAGTCTACGCTGAATGGGAAATCGCAATAGTCTTTATCTGGATTAAACAAATGGTCAAGAGGACAGTTCATGACCACTGGTTGACCTGCCCAACATTGATAGAACTGGTTGCAGTTTTCATGAGCTATAAGTACATGATCAGAACCTTCAGCTGCGCATATAGCCGGTGCTTGACTGGGATCACTATTACCAGCGCCATCGCCAGTCCAGTCCCCTCCCTCGTCTTCTCTTTCAACAATTACTCTATCACCACACTCAACTGCATAAGGCCAATCACATATTTCTCCACTGGGATCGTATAACAGGGTACTTGGGCATTTCATAGCCACTGGCACGCCAAATGAACATTTGTAGAAATTGTTGCAGATTTCATGGGCAACTAGAACACCATCAGAATCTTCAGCAGCGCAGATAGTAGGGGCTTGACTAGGATCATCATTACTAGTTGCAGCTTTTCCATACTTATTCACCACAGCTGCACTAGATAGTGCAACCATGCACAGAACTGTAAGTACTAGACCTGAAAATACAAAGGAGATGTTAAACGATGCTCGTTCTGTGCTTTTCAGATATTTTTAACTGTCTGACTTTATTTGTTCTTTATTACTCATGACTACTACAGGAATTACACTTATTTATTTCACATGTATGGTATTATGTTATTATTAATGTAAAGTAGACATAGT
Organism: Lymantria dispar; assembly: GCA_032191425.1. Taxonomy (NCBI): domain Eukaryota; kingdom Metazoa; phylum Arthropoda; class Insecta; order Lepidoptera; family Erebidae; genus Lymantria; species Lymantria dispar. Next base: position 17,899,129 of record CM063452.1, on the reverse strand, counting down.
GAATGTTAAACAGCTAGTCCTACTGTAACGTAAATGCTTAAAAATATTTTCAAAATAAATAGTAATAAATAAATAAAATGCGAAGTAACATTTAAAAAACTGTTTAATTTCCATAAAATCTCACTATCTGGTGGAATGTGATAATAAATATTAAAATATACTTGCTATTCATTTTATATTTGAGCTAGTCATCATTTTAGCTCATACACGTGCCACTGTTGGGCTCAAGCCTCCTACATAATAGGAAAAAAATTGACCTACTATACCAAGCTGGTCAGACGTACGAAGACGGTATAGTCATGTTTTCCTTCTAATAAAAATATTTAATTCCTTAATTATCTTTTATGATACCTTCAGGTAAGAGCCCTCTCTTACCTGCCCCCTGGCGGTGAATTGTATTCTTACTCCGTAACCACACGGAAGAGACTTATTTGGGCTTGAGCTAATTACTAAACCGCCACATTTTTTATATCTTTCGACACCTTTGTATCCAAAATCCTTCAACAGGAATTATTTAGAGAGACAAGAAATAACCTATTTTTAACTACCTTATACAACCTTCCAGAGAAGGATGAGATAGATTATAAAATATATTATCACTTTTGCGGTGCTCTCAAAAAGACTACTAAGTTATAGGGTGATAAAATTACGACAAAAGAAAAACAAATAAAAAAGATATCCCTTTTTTTTTTTGGGGTTGGGTTACGGTCGGCGCACTCCTCACACCACTCCGTCCGGGGCGACAGAGGGGCGTAAGCACACACACCCATAACCCAGGGTGCAGGGTGCACTTGACGTCAGTGGTCGATCTGACGGAATACCCCTGAGGAGTGTCCTCTCCCCGACCGGTCCCTAACCTTCTTGCGAGCATCATATTTCCACGGTAGGCTTTCTCCGGGAAGCCCCGTGCCACTATTGAAGCATGTGTGTAGGTTAAGAGGGTAAAGTTGAAAAGCATGGATAACTAAGCCAGAAAGCAAAAATTAAAAAAGAAAATACCTTTCATGATTTTCGTTGCCTTGAGTGTCCGTGTCTTGAATATTATTTACTGTTGCAAGATATAATGACACTACTTGACGAAGATATGGGAACACTATTTATATAAACTTTTAATGTTTTTGAATTGTTACCTATAAGATAATTCCAGTACTGATTTTAATAGATCAAAGGCTTCTTGTGAAAGATAAGCTGTTTGATAATTATAATATCTATTATCTTAACAATGTAGATATCTGGTAATACATATATGTGATTTTTTGATTGTAAAGTTGTATATTTCTATGCGAGGTGATTATATATATAAATTGAAATACCTCAATTTAGGCAAATTTGTCTTTTTTTGGGTGGACTATGGTTTGAAGGCACGTCATCTATTCTATTTGCAGCGACGACAGGTCCTCACGTGGCTCTATAACTCACCGAATTCCCACCCTATCGCCATTGGAGGGATCACTATTATCGAACTTTAACAGCCGTTATGGGTTACCCTTTGGCCACTATTTCTCATGGGGGCAACGATTTCACAGGGTCGGCCAGGTCAGACGAGTTGGTATAGAATTTATTTGGAATTTTACATCTCTCGCATAGATGCTATTCCTTATTCGGCTTTTATGACATCTTTCAAACAACCCTACCTTGCCAGCGGGTGTCGTAAAAGACGACTATATAATACAAAGACACCATCTAGCCGAGAGAAGAAAAACTTGACATGAAACTTTATGCCAATCCGTCTTACCCGCATGGTATATATAGTAGGTCAACATCCATCCTATTGCGGCGGAGGCTCGAGCCCAGCTTTCTTTAGTGATTATTATAGCGGTGCATTTCCTTACGATGAACCACTTCTTTTACCAATTTTCATTTGAAAGCCAGTTTCCTTGTTGCGGTTCTTAGCTATGTTTGTTCACATTGGTCTAGCAGTGTAAGAGTATCAGATGTTTTCCAAAATGATGTAATAGTGATTACTCGATTAAGTGCTTCACACGTGTAAGTATATAACAATTAATTGATAATGCCTGTTGAAGAGGACGTAATACTCTTTTTTATTACTTTAGTTCCTGTCGGGATTATTAACATACATACATGCATATATTCACGCCTTTTTCCCATAGGGGTAGGCAGCGTCTACTTCCCTCCACTTGCTACGATCTTGACATACCACTTTCGCCTCCTCCACATTCAATAATCTCTTCATGCATATTCTTCGGTTTAGGATACTGCTAACCTGGCATTTCTTAAGAATGTCCCCGATTTGATCGCTGAACGTCTGCCTTGGTCTTCTCCTTATAACACTTCCGCTCAGATTCGCCTTACAAATTCTTCTTGATAATCTCCTTTCATTCAATTTCTCTACGTGATCAAACCAACTTAACATACTTTTATTTTTACTATTTTCTTATTATTCATTTTCAATTTTCTTCAGGTTATTAAAATTTTCAATTTTACTTATAATTTATAAATACTTAGCGTACTAAAGGGATCGGTGCTCTGCTTCGCCAAGTACCTACACAAAGTTGTGAGGAGGGAGACCTCCACCTTATGCATTGTCCTGTCACTACTGCGACACACCTCACGCGAGTACTGCGACGTGACGAGGTACCGCGTGGGCAGAGCAGCGCTGTGAACTTGTCGCAAACATCAGTGCCGAACTGAGGCTGTCAACCATCGTTAGAGAGATGCTTGATAGCGTCAGGAACTGGGACGCGATCGTCGCCTTCTGCTAAGTAGTTATCTCGCGGAAGGAGACGGCGGATCCATTTTTCCATAGAAAATATGCGTTGCTATACAGATGACAACACGAGTAACTCGGAGTATGTTACATGAAAGAAGTATTCAATTTGTTTCTGAAGTCGAGCACTGTCTGGGGTGGGCCTTGGAATGGAGGCAACGGAACTTACTCCAGTTCAATACCTAGACACAAGGTTGCGCGTTCACAGCAATCTACTGACCCTGACCCTGTTGACATAGCGCCTCATTTCCAAGGACTAAATTTTTGACAGCATTGGGATCATAGGCGTTGGAGTATCAAATAAAGTCCAGTTTGGGAGATATTTGAAGGATAGAGCCAAATGAACAAACAAAAAGCTAGATATCCTGAACAGAGCTAGGCGACAGTTCATCCCAATGCAAATCTTGCCCTATATAAATTCCAAGTTCGTTATCATGTGGAAGGCTACTCACATGTCTGAGTAGGGATGCCTAAATATCAGTTAGACTCCATATGGTTGGTTTGGCTGGGTGATTTCAATCTCACGGACAAATTGGAGTCACTGAAGTGTCGAAGATGGGTCACTCTGTGTACTATACAGGTTCTTGCATGGGGAGCAAGGATTATCCATTTAACCTACAAAAGTTATGGTCTTCGACTGTACGTTTCCAGCAATCATTTCTCCCGCGTACATACGGCAGAGTCTAGAACAAACTATCGCGTGTTGCCCGACTGCTATGTCATGAATTTCTTTAAACAATGTTTAGAAAGAGCACCTACTTCAGGGTAGGTAGCAGCCCAGCTGTGCCCCTGGTATTTACAAAGCTGTATTAGTTGTGCTGCTTGCTCATTTAAAAGAGTATATAAAGTGTAATAAAAAAAATTATTTGAAGCTAGACTGGGGAACTAGTTTAGAATATTTGATACAAAAATATTTTAAAACAGGTTTTTTTGGCATGTTTATTTCTAAATATTCTTCTTCATTATAGCATGTAGCAATATTAAGGACGGGCATCATCTGCTTTACAAAATCAGATGCGCTAGTATAGAGTTTTATTTTTCCCTTACAGAGATGTTACCTCCTTAGATCATTTAGTCGTCGTTCGTTAACATCCGCCGGAATGGAAGAGAGGTTGAGTTGTATAATTGTGCTGTCGCACATCAAATGTTTGATATATTATCTGTATGAAATTATAGGAAATGAATGTCAATATTAAGATACTATCGCTGCATTAACATGCATTTATATCAACAATATGATTATTTTAAATGTTTAGCGGTAAAACCAAAAGACTGGTCATATTTCGTTGAACTGCAGTTAGTGATATAATCATATAACTACTGATAATAATATTTAATGTGAATGATAAAAAAATGATTGTACATAATATGTGGTAGCGAAATATGAAGATAAAAAGATATGCTCACTGTATTTTTAACTGTCGTTATAATATCGTTAGGATATTTCCTAGACCATTGGTCCCCATGAATCTTAGTGGTTTATATGATGGGAGAGCAAGTCTCAATTTTGCTTACCATTGCAGGAAATACTTGTCACTAAACAAAATCAAATTTATATTATTTATTATGAATAAGAGCACTTGCATAATCAATTTTACATTATGTCTGAATTTAATTGAATAATTTAGGACGCGATCGTAAGGCAGCCGCAACTAAAATGATTCGGTAAGAAACTCAATGCGCCCGTCTTATTACTGGAATAATGTCTTTTGTCTCTTGTCTTCATCTTACCTGTGGGTATCGTAAAAAACAACAAAAAATTATATTTTAGATTCCATATATGTAAGATAAGGAAAACTTGTAATGAAAACCTATTTCTATACGTTTCATCAGCAAACTAAGACAATTTTCCTCCTATTATGGAGGAGGTTCGAGTGTAACAATGGGACGTATATCAACTGAGATGATGAATTGATGATCTATGTAAAAGAAGGAAACCTCAAAATAAAACCCTATACCAACCCGTATGTTTTCCCTCTCATTGTAGAGGAGGCTTGAGTCCAGCAGTAGGACGTATATGAGCTTTGATGAATTAAAATGATAAAATTATTAGTTTTAGTGTGATGCCATTTATATTCTTTTTTTTTTCAAAATATAATACAAAAGATTACGGCTGGACGATATCCCACAAGTGACGTCAAATAACACTCTTACCTATTATAAGAGCCATAAATGATAGAAGTCGTGCCCAGTATTGGTATTATAAGTAATATTAACCTAAAGTGTATATGCTTTGCAATGCACCTTTGAGTTCGGATTAATATTGTTGCCACTGATGACAAGGTAGGGTAGGGTACCCGTGGCTCACCCACTTAGCGCTAGGTTGATGTATGAATTTGGAGGGCTATGAGCTCGCTCATCATCTCCTCTTGCCACAGACGGATCAAGCACTGTGTGATGCACCGTAGACTGCCGTCAGGTTAATATTGTTTATTACTTCCTTTTTAAGACAATCAGTTTAAATTAACTGTGTTACAATCACGAATCTCTTTTGAATATTCCGCTCTGTACCCAGAAGGTACGTGTTTAAAACTGTGAGACCCCGGATACTTTACTACATTTAAGCATCTATGGTTCTAGTAGAGTTATGAGTCCGATGGACATCGGGTTCATGATGGATTGTAGCTCCATGATCACAGCGGACGGTTTCTTGGGCTATCATTATGTTAAAGCCCTTGAACTAAAAATTTTGTCAGATTATAATGATTGATATATTGAACGATTTAGCACGATGCACCGCTGCTGTTTACTACAGTTGAGCCTAACTTCTTCAAAATATTTTATTAGCGAATGGTAACATCATAAAAAAAAACCTTTACTAACTGTATATTCAGTGGGACTCAAACCTTCACCCATTGAGACTGACTATTAAAATCATGGTATATTGAAAGGGTTAAAGGTTAAAGGACCCTTACTACCTTAATAACTAATTTCTGTATCGGGTAGATAATTAATAATTTTCTGCAATAACGATGACTTGTTGGACGTGAGACATCTTAGTCCGCCCGTGACCATGAACGCTGCAAAGTGTTCGAAACGTCGGGCAATTAAAAATCAGTTACAAACGCGATAAAATCCGTAAAGTAGTTTTATTTAAAATGTGTAACACTCGCGTAAACATCAGAAATTATTAGGGTTAAAGAATCTTAAAGCGTATGCAATTCTTATTTACTGCTTTCGTTAGTAGACGAGCAAGCAGCCTACGTTATTTTCGGTCTGAACACACTGCGTCTGAGTGCGGGTTACCATTACCCCAAGTATTCCCTCTCCATTGCCAATGAGCTGACCACAAGTATTGAATCCTTGATGTGCACGCAACTAAGAGATTACATATAGTAGAAAATTGTAACTATTTCCAGTTGGGAGTGGAATAGTAAAACAATAAGGAATGGGAAAAGAGCTTGTAGGATATAAGCAAGATTCTAGATCAAAAATTGTACAGCAAATTTCCAATTTCTGCGAATTACCAATTTCCTACGAGTTTGCCTTCGATCAATTATCATCGTTGTATTTAAAAAAAATACAAACGTACACAGGAAAGGTGTCAACTGATAAACCAGACAAAAACTTTTTGCTCCATTTATATTTACAATCCATGGTCCGTATATTCACGAAGGAGGAGTTTAATTCATTACCACCTTTCTTGCCTGCGGGTATCACAAAAGACGACTAAAGGATATATAATATTTAAAAAAAGGATAATTCGAAATAAAACCTACAATATATCTTTTCAAATATTTTGCTTCTTCGAGGAAAGATAACATTTGTCTTAAATAGAAATTTGAATATTCAAGAACAAAATTGTTGCAAACTTTTTGTACTTTACAATTTACCGTAGTTAGATTTGCTTAATTTATGAGTACGTTAAGTTTATATAACTTCAAGTTTCGTCTCGACATAAGTTTACCGTTCTAGCAAAGTTAGTGAAGTGAAGCTACAATACATTATGATAGGTTAGTCATTTACTTAGAATTTATCAACTCGAACTATTGCCCTGTATTGAATCTGCATTTTTTATATTATGCTATTCGTAGATATCACTTTTGTTTTTTATTATTCTTTAAATTAGCAAATTTAAATGACAATGAGCAGGCCACATCGCTCGTTGAATCGATAACTGTTGTCTGGCTAACACGAATAGGACGCCGCGTAGGACGACCCACTACTAGGTGGACTGATAACATCTGAAAAGTTGCAGGAAACCGTTGTATGTTATAGCTACTAGTCTAGTAGCTATATTTTGTAACAAAAATAAAAAAAAATGACAAAATACTGAAGTGAAATAAAATCCGATTTGTAATGTTTACTGCCGGTTATCTACGTAAAAAAAGGGAAATTTCAAATTTGTAGTAAATTTCAACAAAAGTGTTTATTTATTCTCAAAATCCATTATTTAGTTTATTTAAAAAAAAAAATACAAGCAACAAAAGCTTTTCAAAAACCTGTTGTTCAAATTTCACCAATTCTAGCAACCAAGCTGCATAAAAAATATAATTATGTGCGTCTATTCAGGGCTTATATGTTTAATCCAAATATGAACAAGATTTAAACTGTGACGTTTTTTTCTTGCTGCCCGCTTCACGTGAAATGTCCCATATGTCTCACTGTTAGGCTCGAGACTCCGAACAGTACAGACGATGACTAAAGGAGAATATGGATTTGATACAAAGATTTTTCTGTCCGATGTATGGTATTTAAAAGAATGAAGTATTTAACTTGTAAGTATATTGAATATGAATTTCATAAGTCAGTCGGCAAACGCTCAAATTTATACATACTTTTGGCGTGCTGAATATTTAATAATACTGTTAATTGCTGAACAATGTGATCAAAATCACAATGACAAATGCCTATAATTTATAGATGACTAGAAACCCGCCCTCGCTTCGCTTCGGTTTCAGTCGCTTTACCCGCGGCGTAGTTCCCGTTTCTGTGGGAATACCGGGATAAAATATAGCCTATGTTACTCCCTGATATTATAGCTTTCCATTGGTGAAAGAATTTTTGAAATCGGTTCGATGGTTTAAGCGTGAAAGCGTTACAAACAAGCAAACAAACATCCTTACTTTCGCATTTATAATATTAGTATGGATAAAAAACATCGTTTAAATAATCTAAAGAAGGAAATAATAATCTAAATGAATATTGCAACTGTGTTATTAATAGATTAAAACTCATGTTATGATAAACAACTATAAAGAAAAGACAACATTATTGATGCGGAAAAAGAGGTGCGAACTGAAAACACCCGTTTTCAGTTCAGATAATTTATATATTAAGCATCATTTAGTATGAGTGTTTAGGCCCTTTTTTTTTGGGGTGGGTTAACGGTCGGCGCACTCCTCGCATCACTCCGTCCGGGGCGACAGGGGGCCTAAGCACGCACACCCGTAACCCATACATGACACGTCATGGTAGTCTGGCCCACAGCGCAAAGGAGAAGGCCGATCTTCTAGGTCAATTCTTTGCCTGTAACTCGACTTTGGATGCCGGAGCTGCCACACCACCTACCATCCCACGGTGTGAAAGCTCACTGCCCAAAATCCGCATCACGCAGCGAGCGGTTAGGCGGGAGCTGCGGCTTTTAGACGTCCATAAGACGAGTGGACCGGATGGCATCCCTGCAGTGGTACTAAAGACGTGCGTCCCTGAATTGACTCCCATCCTCACGCGCCTATACCGACTTTCCTACGCTACTAATAGGGTTCCGTCTTCGTGGAAGGTAGCCCATGTCCACTCGATCCCTAAAAAGGGAGACCGGTCTCACCCATCGAATTACAGGCCAATTGCGATAACATCCTTGCTCTCCAAGATAATGGAGAAGGTTATAAACCGCCAGCTTCTGCAGTACCTTGAGGATCGCCAGCTTATCAGTGATCGCCAATACGGCTTTCGTCATGGTCGGTCGGCTGGTGATCTTCTTGTGTACCTCACACACCGTTGGGCAGAGGCCTTGGAGGGCAAGGGTGAGGCGCTGGCGTTCAGCCTAGATATCGCAAAGGCGTTCGATAGGGTCTGGCACAGGGCACTTCTATCGAAGCTACCATCTTACGGAATCCCCGAGGGACTCTGTAATTGGATTGCCAGCTTTTTGGATGGTCGGAGTATAAAAGTCGTCGTAGATGGCTCCTGCTCCGATACCATGACCATTAATGCTGGTGTACCACAAGGCTCGGTGCTCTCCCCGACGTTGTTTATCCTGCATATCAATGACATGCTCTCTATCGAGAGTATGCGTTGCTATGCGGATGACAGTACGGGTGATGAGCGGTACACTAAGCAACGGAATATCCCTCGGAGTACTCAGGAAAGAAGGGTTCAACTTGTGTCTGAAGGCGAGCGCTCTCTGGGGCGGGCCTCGGAATGGGGTGAACGGGACCTAGTCCAGTTCAACCCCACAAAGACACAAGTTTGCGCGTTCACTGCAAAGAAGGACCCGTTTGTCATGGGGGCTCAGTTCCAAGGAGTAAATCTCCCAATTTCTGAGAGTATTGGGATTCTCGGCGTCAAAATATCGAGCAAAGTCCAGTTTGGGAGTCATTTGGAGGACAAAGCCAAATTGGCAAGCAAAAAGTTGGGCGTCCTGAACAGAGCCAGGCGGTACTTCACACCGAGACAGCGTCTTGTGCTATACAAAGCACAAGTTCGTCCTCATGTGGAGTACTGCTCACATCTCTGGGCAGGTGCGCCCAAATATCAGCTAGACCCACTTGACTCCCTGCAAAGACTGGGCTGTTCGAATCGTCGGGGATCCCAATCTTACGGACAGATTGGAGTCGCTGGAGCAGCGGAGAGACTTTGGGTCACTCTGTGTACTCTACCGACTCTTTCACGGGGAATGCTCCGAGGAACTGTTTGACTTGGTACCACCGTCACCATTCTACCAACGTACCACTCGACATCGCAGCAGGGTTCATCCATTTCACCTGGAAACGTTATGGTCTTTAACTGTACGTTTCCAGCGATCATTTCTCCCACGTACGTGCAAGCTCTGGAATGAACTACCTGCTGCTGTGTTTCCCGAGCGCTATGACATGTCCTTCTTTAAACGAGGTTTAGGAAGAGTATTTCCTTCATGGTAGGCAGCGGCCTGGCTGTGCCCCTGGTATTGCAAAGGTCCATGTACAGCAGTTTCACTTACCATCAGATGTGCTGCTTGCTCGTTTGCCACCGTTGGCAATAAAAAAAAAAAAAAAGAAACCTTCGTCGTTGGGCCGACCACTGGAGCAGGGTGATTTGACGTCAGTGGTCGGCCCGATGGAATACGCCTTGAGGAGTACCCTCCCATCAACCAACGTTCCCCCCTCGGGGAGGACGTCGGTCTTTCCTCGTGCGGTCGGCCCCTCGGCGGGTGACGAACTAACTCCCCAGTCCAGTCACCCGCAGCCTCGGCTAGGGCGGCATCAGGCGCAAGTAGTCGCGCCTGCGCCACCCCAGTCGCCGGCGGCATTTCTCGTCGTAGAGGAGAATCTCTTTGCGCACGCGCTCCGCTGCCTCCTTCCGCGAGACTACTGCCTCGCAGAAGGCTGCGATCGCGCCCCAGTCCCTGACGGCGTCAGGTCGGCACCGATGATTGCGACGAGTTCACTACGCTGCTCTGCTCAAGCGGCACAAACCTCAAGGGTATGCTGCCCTGTGTCCTCGTCGCAATCGCAGAGATGGCAGGACGGTGTACTCTCCCTCCTAACGACTGTCTACAGATATTTGGCGAAATATCCATGCCTCGTCAAAACCTGCACCAGTCGGAAGGAGAGCATCCCTTGTCACCGCTTTAGCCACTGCATCAGCACCGGCCGTAACGTCTCCACGGTCCGCACACCGAACCGAGGCCTCTCCAGTCGGACTGCCCAACGGGCAATGACGTCTCGGCGGGTGTCGACGCACCAGGTGCTGAGCTCCCTCAATGAGACCACACCGCCCTCCGCTCGCATCCCCGACACAAGTGTTTAGGCCCTAACAGGGTGTCGGTGATAAGCGAGTGAACTGTAGTAATGTATATTCCAGCAAATCTATCTAGATTTATAGTTAAGAAATACCAGTAATCGTGTGCAACGTGGTCCTCAAGTATAACAAGGGTTGAGTGTATTAACACGGCCCGAGCGCAGTCCCTGCGCCCCTTCATCTACGGGGTGATGAGACGTCTTCAATATTCAACTGGAAGAGGGCAGATGCTATTGAAGTCACGATGAATAGTGCCCCACTTCGTCTTTATTTATCAGAATACTTCAATGTTTCCATCAACGCGCCATGGAACGATTTGAAACAGCCATTTAAGCGTTAGTACGGAGGTCGGTGACGACCTGCAAATATACAGCTTTAACAGCTGAGTAAACAAAGATGCACATGTATGAGTTTGTTTATTTGCAGCCGCGACCCTTGCAATCCGCTCTCAATATTAACCCTGCATAGTGGACATAGCAGTTTAAAAACGGTCACTCTAGAATCGATCTAGACAATGGTAATTGTCTCGTCACAGGCTGTATGTTTTGGGCCTTATGTCGGCAGCATAATGATAAATTTATTTACTATGAATTTAGATAAGTTCTTACCATCCAACGGCCAATAATCTCTCAAATATGTGACAAGAGCAATTGAAGACAAGAACAGCATGTAATAATTTTAAACCTTTTTTTTGAGATATACCTAAGCTTAATAAATATAATTATGTTCTACAACAGAATGTTTTTAATTAGACATACAAAGAAAGTTATTAAGACTCCTACTTGAATGAAGTTATTATTATAGAGAAACGGAGTTAGAGGAAGCAATCTACCCTTACAAGATAATTTTTGTCCTGATTTTAAAGGTTTATATCCGTCAGAAGAAAATTCAATTTGTGGATAATGAATACGTATATTTAATTAACCTTGCAATTATGTTGCACATAGAATGCCACACCGTTTATCTTTATTTTTTTGCCGACTATGGCCGGAGTAGGGTTATGAATTTGAATGGCTATGTATTTATGTTCATCTTTTCTATCATAGCTATTCAACTGCTAATTAGAACTGGACAAATGAGGTATCGTTAGAAGCGTCTTAATTGCCCACTAATTGTGGCGTATCACGTGCAATTTAGTGCCCTCTGGCGGACAATAAAATTAAGATTAATAAATGAATGCCGTATATGCAAGCATACCGTGATTAGTATCGTTAGAAAGGTAGTCATTTTACATGCTGCCGACGATCCTTTCTTTTTTTTTAAGGATGGGCCATGGTCAGACCTCCCACCGCCCGGCTCTGTCCGGGGCGACGGAGTTGCTTGCACCCGTTCTTCTACTAATTTTTGTATTTCAGATTCTATCTCTCTCAGAAATCCCGAGGATAGCCTGCTCCATAGCACGCTCGACGCAACGACTTGTACGCTTGGTTATGAGGCCCACATTTAGCGACCACATTGCCGTTCTGTGGTCAACCTATGTTTTCAGACACTAAAGTATGTTGGATGAGATGATCCTCTTAAGTTTTCCGTAATAAAAGGAACAAGAATTATGTAATCGTAAACTGTTATCTGAAAGAACTTTTAAATTTTTTTATGTCATATGTCACCGTCTCCTTATCAACTAACAAAATGATTATTTAATTATTTATGGTTCAGAGTTGTATCCTGAAATGATTGATAAATATAATTCATTATAACAATTGATGAATTATTAATATTTAGTGTGTTAACTAAAAAAAACTAAAGTATATTGTTAAAATTAGACATTTATGTTTTGATGGTATTTTTCGTACGATTTATGATTTTTTTGTTATTCTGAGCAAATTACAGTATTACAATAAATTCATCATGTTAAGACGAGTACAATAAACAAACCAATAAAATTTACCCCGACGTTTTCTTTACCTATTATTATATCCTAATTTTTTTTTAATTTTTTTTAACATCATATTATGTGTACATTGTACCTCTAGTTTCACTTAATAATGAGAAGATATATCACCAATTAAACCCAAGATAGTTACAATATTCGAGATTCATCATCATCATCATCGCAGCCCACATACGTCCTACTGTTGGGCTCGGGCCTCCTCCACAATGGGAGGGAATTTGACCTACTATACCATGCTGGTCAGACATTTTGATATGGAGTTTTATTTCGAGTTTTCCTTCCATTGCACAGAAGTTATATGCATATTATATTCCATAGTCGTATTTTACGACATCCATGGGCAAGATAGGGAGTGGTGAATAGTATTCTTACTCCGTCACCACACGGAATTTCGAGAGAGAATATTTGAGATTATTGGAGCAAAATGGCGGGAGTGTCCTTTAAAAAGTTTGGGCTTAAAGAAGAAACTACTGAAAAAGTGAGGCAACTGGTAGAAAATTTCAACAATACATTTTCTTTAACTCCATTCAGATTTCAGGGTCAGAGTAGCTTACTTACGAGTCATTCATTCAGTCTGTCATTTCTAGCTTAATTTTTTCGCAAAATTTGTTAAGTTGAGGCAATTGGTATACAGAGGTTCATTATGCTAAATTAGTTTCGTTATTATACACTGTAATAAGACATCTGATATAATGGATAAAGTAATTAATTACTGCGGATGTTATATAAGGCGAATAAGGAAATGAATCCTTGAATGTGCATCTACGTAACAGCGGATTTAAGTCATGGGTTATTAATTACATAGTAAGCCGTAGTATCAAATGACGTAAGTAATTTTCTAATGGAATATTTCGGTATAAAACAAAGTTAAACATAGCTTTTATCACCATTATCACTTTTATGAATTTCCGACTCCATGTCAAATTTTATATTTGATGCGCCATTATAAAGATTTTTCTGTAATGATGAAAATTAATTAAATATTAAAAATGCTATATTTTCATTGAAAAAATCAGTTGATTCTCTCGGGTTTTATTGTTACACGTTTACCAAGGTATAAAAGACATGTTTAAAGTATAAAATTTATCAAATTTCAATAAAACTTCCATCACCATTGTCACATCTATATTTTTTCACGAAGATAACGACTGTAAATCATTATTTTTATAACTCAAATATTCATTAATTAAAATTACAGAACTAAATCATTTAAAATTTTTGGGAGCGTATTAAATTATACGAGAAAAATATAAAAAAAGGTTATTTTTATAATTCATAAGTAAACTTTGAATAACCTCCGACACAAACTAAAATAATAAAAAAAAGGATAATGTTCTCTTCAACAAGAATTATCAAATAATTGTCATTTAACGAATATACTGGCATGCGTAATTGTTTAATCGGTTAAAACACCGTTCTTATTTTTGAAAAAGAGCTGATGCTCTTACACTGCTGGACCGATATTAATCACACATAGCTAAGAACTACCGCAAGGAAACTGGCTTTCAAATGAAAACAACCGCATCGAAATCCGTTCATCCGTTTGAAAGCTACGATGCCACAGACAGACATACACATAAAGATAGATATCGAGGTCAAACTTATAACACCCCTCTTTTTCGATCGGAGGTTAAAAACAATTTGTATCAACCAACACAGAAAACTCACCAACCTTAAATTATTTCCTATCATCCTTATTTATATTTTGGTATTAGTTATCTGTTTCTAAAATAAAAGGGCGAAATATAATTGACAAAAATAATATCCTACCGAAAACATAAATATCAAGAAGAATGCCAAGTTAGTAATAAAAAACTTGCAACATAATAATTAATTACTTGCTTAATGACTTTGCTAATGAAAGAAGTGAAATCTAATTAGATATCAAATTCTTTCAAATTATATTTAAATCACAGCTCCTATCATGCATAAATTGCTTAAAAGATTTTTTTTATGCCAATTTAGCAATTGAACTAGTTTTCATATCGTGAAATCTCTATTATTGAACTTGAATATCTTAACTTCGTTAGACTTTTAGACTACATCTCTGAAAATGAAATATTCAACTCAATAATTATTCAACTCGAAAAGTTAGTAGTAGTTATATTTATTTATGTATGTTAGTATAATATTTTACAAAGTTTTTGTAACTAATGTGAGATTATTACATGAACGTTCAGCCTTTCGCCCTCCACTACAGAACATAGGCCTGCCTCATGTGTGATACATGCATACATAATGTGATCCTGTTCCTCAAAAGAAAATCCAAGGACGCCCAGCAATTTTCACCAGGTTGTTGGTGAGAGGGCGTCTTACACTGTGATGTCCCCCTCAAGAATCTTTCTTCCCATACGTTGTGGGCGTGGGCTGCCCATTGCCAGCATGCTATTTCTAATTCTATGCTAATACTAATTCTTCGTGCCATGTCAGTTTCACCCATTCTTTTGCGGATTGCTGTATTGGGGATTCTATCTCGCAGAGAAATGCCGAGCATAGTCCGCTCCATAATACGCTGAGAGACTATAAGCTTGGTTATGAGGCCCATATTTATTTATACTTATTAGAATAGTATTTTACTTAGTCATTGAAATCGGTGTGAAATTATATCATTATTAAAAAAATATTTTTCCGTTAGTGTTAATAATTTATGTTAGTAGTTGCGAACGATTAAAGTAAAACATTTGTTTTTTTTTTCATTTTTCTTACGTGAGTACATAAGTACACACACTCACTTTTTTGGTAGTATTAGTAATACTGCCAAAAAACACATATTATTTAAATTGGCATTGACTACCTGACCCATCTATTGTATATGGCACATTGCTTAAATTTACTCACTGCCAGATAAGTTAGCAGTAGCGCTCACCTGATACACTCATAATACCAACTGCATCGTCAAACTATTAAGTGTGGTAATTATAGCATCACCCGCCTCTTATTAAGGAGATTTAAGTCCAATAGAGGACGTTGATAGGCGGCAATAATTGATAGTTGGAAATTTGTATTTCGCCTATTATAAAGTGTATTCCAATATATATCTAGACAAGCGGTAGTGTGTCGAGCCAAAGCGTGTTTTTCCAAGAATAATTTCACCCCACGGCTTTGTAACTTAAAAAGATAAGATAGGGTTTTCTCTTGCATAGATGTCATCTGTAATGAGCCCTTAATCGTCTTTTACGACACCCACGGGCAAGAAAGAGGGTGATGAATTGTATTCTTACTCCGTCACAACACGGACACGCCCATAATATTAATAATTTCATTATAACACGAACAAGCTCTTAAAATTTTGTGAATTAATTAATAATCGACTTCATCATCTCAGCCTACATAAGGTTTACTCTTGGGCTCGATTCTCCTCCATAACGGGAAAGAAATTGACCTACTATACTACGCTGGTCAGACGTGTTGGCATAGGGTTTTACGTTGAGTTTTTCTTCTCTTGCATAGTTGTTACCTGCATACCGTATCCCCGTATATACCGTATACCCCTAAAAATCGAGTTATGAAAGTATAAATTCATATCATATTAATATATTTAAGAAACTAACCAATAGATCAATGTAATTCGCCATTTATGGAACTTCAAGTGGTAAATCTTATCTGCCAATGATCGTAATCTTTGCGTCAATATAATGAAAATTACTTGATGTATTCCATTACAATTTTCACCAAAGTATGTTTATATTAAGCTCCCAATATCTAATCTAACTTAGTACAAACTGATACTGTAGTGTACCGACAAGTTCAATCAATTTTGCGTTTGTATTTAGAGTAAGTTAATCGGAACACGCCTTCGATATTCCAGACAGATAATGTTGATAGTTTAGGGAAGTTATGATTTCGATTAACATAATAGCGAAATGGTTGGTAACTATATTTTATGTTATACCCACACATTTAAACCGACCCAGGTGGATTACATAAATGTTATATATTTTATTATACTACTCATATATTGTAGTATGTTTTACAGGTAGTAAAAAATATATCCGTGTGGTGATGGAGTAAGAATATAATTCATATGCTACTATACAATGCTGGTCAGACATGTTGGGTTTTATTTCAAATATTCTTTTATTGGATACGTTGTATTACCCTAGATAATAGAAGAAGATCCATTATAAATAAAACTCCTTTACTGACTTTTCATCGTGTTTGTATTTGATGTTTGATTGCCCGACGTTTCGAACATTTTACAGCGTTCATAGTCACGGGCGGACTAAGACGTCTGAACGTCGGGCAACCAAAAATCAAATATAAACGCGATAAAATACGTAAAGTAGTTTTATTTATAATGTGTATTAGTCGCGTAAACATGAAAAATCATCATGTTATCTATATTATATGACTATTACATATCTAAGTCGACTAACGATAATGCCGACAACATCCACAGGCAAGATAGGGAGTGATGAATTCTATGCTTACTCCGTCATCATACGGAATATGTTGTCAATAAAACTTTCATTGAATTCCATTGCTGGGTATCTTATGGTATAGATAATTTATAAACAGTTGGGGTACTTAAAAATATTAAAATTTTTGCTAGAATGAGTCATATGGATATTTTAAATAAATTTCCATTTGCCTGAAGAGGTGGGTGTATAACTTCTTGAGCGTGCATCTTGTAATAGCTATGTTGCCTGAGGGTAGTTATTTATGAGAACTTATCTCTGCTCCAACTCCACAATTTATCAACGATATACAGGTACTATCCGGTACTACTGCTACTTTACACTAAACCATCTAATCTAATTTAATATAATATATATTTCTTGTGAATGATTTCGTGTGTTTTTGTCTTCTTCGATCTTATGAGGAAGCTGTTATTAAGGCCAAGACTATGTATTCTTCCTTCAGAATTCTGAACTTTCTAGAATAGTAACCACAAAACGACGCTGTGTAGCCTGGCATTCCATCGACTAACGACATAGTGAAAGTGACAAGGAGAGATTGAATGCAAGCGATACAAAATAACAAGACGTGATCTTGTCGTATGAAAGCTTATACCCAGCGGAAAACAATGTTATTTAAGAACGTCAGTATGTGCATACAACTACATTACAGCTTTTTAGTTGACATTTAATAAAATTTTTAAAGATTTGTACCTACCTCTTGTGAAAGTCACGGAATTGTAACAAAATATTGTCTCCGAGCGAGAATTCAAAGCTATAAATCTTAGTGATATATTTTCTTAGTCTTGTGAAAAAGTCTTTTGGTAGTACTAATAAATCATTAAAGTTAGACATACAGAACGCTGTAGGATGATATACCTAATGAACTTTTTTTACAGTCTAAGGCCTGATCATACTCCACCGAAATCCTCTGGGTTAACGACGCTATAACCTACCGTATTCTCTCTACCCATTGAGCGGACCACTAGAATGAATTCGGTACATAATTAACCTACATATTAATTTAACGCCCGTCCATGTGGCGACGGGTTGAGAATACATTTATCGCCACCTCTTACTTGCCCGTGGGAGTCGCAAAAATCGGCTGAGGGTTCACCAGGAGAGTGGGCAGTAGCTCTCTCCTGGGAAATGTACAAGGGCAGTAGCTCTCTCCTGGGAAATGTACAAGATTTTACTGTGGTCGCCAACCCACCTGCCATAAGTGGCGATTACGACAATATACCCTCATGAAATGACGAGCAAAATAAAAATGGCCCCCAGTCACGGCTGCTCCGGTATTCTACGGCCTTATTTTGGTGACGGGCCCGGTAATGGTGGCGCGGGGGGGTGCGAAACTCTGACAGCGATTCGGTTACTAATCAAAATGACCCTTGGCCCTAGTAATACAAAACATTCGGACACTCGGGACTGACAAGGGGGTCATCGAGCTGAAAGAGGAATTGAGCAAAATCTACTGGGATATTATAGGAGAGTTACCAGAAGTAAGAAGAGAGGGCGAGGTCACGACAATCCTCCAGTCTGGAAACTTGCTCATCTACCGGGAGGGCGATCACCCGTCCCAAGGTGGAATAGGGTTTATCGTTATAAACATAGACAACATGGAGAAGATTGAGAGTGTGTCGACAAGGGTAGCGTAACTTATACTCAGAATTACCAAGAGGTATTCGTTGAAGGTCATACAGGTATACGCACTGACCTCGCCATACTCCGACGACGAGGAGGTCGCATTTTACGAGACCATCTTGAAAGCCATGCACGCGATTCTCTCAGTATTCTCTCAGGCGGTTTGCGACACCTACGGGAAAATAAGAATTTCCAACCTACACGATAGGGACCGGACACATGTCTACGGTGCGGTGCCGTTTGCCGTGTAATGGCGCGGCGCCGCCAGCCACCGTAGAACCGGCGCGGCGTCGCGGCGTCGCGGCGCCACGCACGGTGCACCGCACCGGCACACGGCGCACTGCTCAGTGCTCCTGCGCAGTTTTGAAATGGCTGACAATTTAGATGTCGATTATTTGATTTCACTTGTGGAAGCACGTTCCGTTCTTTGTGACAAGTCAAAGGAAGTATAAGGAAAATAATTTGAGAACAAGAGCATGGAAAGATGTCTGCCGAAACGTTTTTTCGTCTTTCATCGAGTGTGTGTATTGGAAACGATGGTTACTGTTATGTGCTGGTGTGGTACACCGTACACGGCACCGTTCTGCGGCACGACGCCGCACTGTGGACATGTGTCTGGTCCCTTATGAAATAGTACCCGGATGACCGACATTAGACCTAAAAAAAAGAAACTTGAATAGGGGAAAGGGAAAACTATTCTGATTAAATTTATTAATTGCTTTAAAACACAGATAAAACGAGATTTCCTACAAATGAAATCCTTTTTACATTATAAATGCAAAGTAAGTTTGTTTGTTTGTTACGCTTTCACGGTTAAACCACCGAACCGATTTCAAAAATTCTTTCACCAGTGGATAGCTATAATATCAGGGAGTAACATAAGCTATAAATATAGCTTTACATAATATTATCCCGGATAAAATTATCCCTCTACTCCTACGGGAACGAGAACTACGCGGGTAAGGCGACTGAAACCGAAACGAAGCTAGGGTGGGTTGCTAGTCTATAATAAAACCTGGATTATTTTATCGCCCCCAAAATCTCCTGTATAATAAATTCCATTGCAATTAGTTGAACTCGTTTTGAGATCCCGTACAATATATAGATAGACATATATAATATTTGCTCGTTATAAGGTATCAAATAGATAACCAGATTAGTCTGTCAATTTCAGCCAAGACAAACTTAAGATTTATCCATGAGTAAATTAAATGTTATATAGACTCTGAAATTTATACCTTCGAGGGATATGATTCAAAGCCATTCAGATTAATACTGGCAACATAGGTATACAATGTTATGATATATGTACGAGATCAGGTGTACAACTGATACGCTGGCAAGTTATAGTCTACATAAAATTTAATTTCGGTCATACCTACAGTTTACTGAGTTCGCTATCGAATTAACAAAGTTTATACAGATACTTAATCCTTACCTTTGCTTGATGAATCATAAAATTTAATATATATTTAAAAACTTAAAATCAATAGACGAGTTGAGGCGAGAACAGAGTTTCAAAATGTCCAATTCGAAAATTTGGCAATAAACAACTAGATAGTTGTTTATCACCAACTACAAATCAAATCAACTCATTTATTCTGTATAGACCCCTTGAGGGTACTTACATATTGTCAAATTTATGCATCGTTTGAATACAATACAATATCTACCACCGGATCGGAACACGGCCACAAGCTACGAAGATCCAAGGCAAGAAACTCAGCGGGCTGTCATTTTTTTACTATGTTTTGAATAAAATTGCACGTATACAACATATAGTCTTAGCTCCAGTGTGATGCCTTTTGAGATAGGATATAACTATTTTTTTTTTAATTTAGTTAAAATAAAAAAGGAAAGGAAAACATGGTTGGACCAGATCCCACAAGCAGCACCCGATCACTAGTTAACTACTAGAACAGCATACATAGGTACATATATTACATAAATGCTTACATAAATATATAACATAAATGACTATAGTGTGCGACTTAAACCATCCATTAACCTACAATATTCATTATTAGATAAAGTTCAAAGGTATATTACTTACCTACTCTTAGCAGACGAGATGATGGTTACACTCCGTGTTATGAGTTTCTTAGGACAGCGTTGCTGTTATTTCCCTGACTTTCCCTCGTTTAAATTACACAACTACCACTGATAAGTAATGATGAAGATACTTATTCTTAAATAATTAATACACGTTGCATTACACATGACATTATAATTGACTGCACGGATAGCGAAGTGGTTAAGATACTTATAGTACCACTGTCATGGATTCGATTTCTACACAGGACTATACTTTGTGCGATCCATAAATTGTTGTACTGAATCTGGGTTTATGTCCGTTGATCATGTTTGTAAAGCTCTGTGCAATACAAGGATTGCTTACATAGAGCAGATTGTTGTCTTAAAAATATTATTTGACACAATAAGTGGTAATAATATATTGCCATGGGACTGAGATATGAACTTATTATTTATATAAGACTACATACTCTATTATGCTTCAATTTATTTCAATAATTACTGATATCCATGTTCGTATATAGAGATTTCCAAATATGAATTGTGGTGTATGGAGATCATAAAATCTTAATATCTTGATACATATTATAATATTTAAATTCAATAATTCTCCATATTCTGACAGAAAAAATACAATTCCCTTTGCTTTGAATTATATGAATATAATTCAATTCCAATAACTTGCCCGTGCGTGTTGATTAAGAGGATTAAGTAATATAATAAACATATAATATTTACCAAGAAATGAAATATTCGAAATAAAACCCTATACCCACCTGTTCGACCAGTGTCATACAGTAAAAAAATTTGTCTTCTATTGTGAATGAAGCTCATAGCAGTCGACTGTTTCCGAGATGATTAATAAATTGAATAAAATACTAATAATCATGACTAACACATATCAAGTACCAAGACAGTCTAAATATAATATTATAATAAAAAATAGATAGAATATTATATATATATTATATATATTATAGATAGAAATTATTCAGTGGAATAGTTCATACTATTCCACTGAATAATTTCTTATATTCTGGTTCACTGGTTTCAAAGATATAAGAAGACAAATATTTATGACTAACTGATATGGCTTGTGTTTCTTCCTAACAAGGTTAGACCGTGGTGAAAACATAAAAAACACATTAGGTACATATGTATTTCTGAAGCTAAACTTATCTTAACGTGAAAATGATTCGGAGGCGAATCATTTTCACGAGCGCTGAGTTTTGGTGAAGATTTAATTACAATGTTTGCCAATTTGGCTGGAGAAAATAATTTTTATTTACCGTTTTGCTTCTTTTAAAAAAGATGTATCTACCATTTTCATTATAAATAAAACTATTTTTAGAGATTTTATTTATTCGTTTTCGAATACTTTTTAACACTCATGGTCATGGGCTCACTAAAATGTTTCACTTCCAATAAGTTAGTATTATTACACTCTGCCAGGATTAGTTTTTGTCTCTCAAATTTTGTCTCTGTCCTGGAAATTTTGTCTCTAGCAGAGAATTTATGTCTGAGTTGGAATTTATTACTGCACTTCGTTCAGAGTGAAAGAACTGAAAGCCCAATATTCTGAGGGTATTTCCACGTTGTGGATTTTGATGATACCTTAAGAATCACCAAACCTAACAACAGTCAGTGGTAGTATCACTTATTATCAGGTGTACCGTCGGCCCGTTTGCCACCAACATAAATAAAAAAGGTCTGTCGGCGCTTCTATAACATTAAAGCCGTGCTGTTCGACTATTGACATTTTCTCTGGAATGGCACGTATGCGGATAAAAACATGGAGCAAAAAATGTAAGCAAGCAGCAATATGAAAAGTCTATCGTCCAGCAAAGTGCCTATACTGGGCATTGAAAGTACCTACCTTGATGCAAATACCAAATTCCCTGTTTGCCACAGGCAGCAAATGCCACTATAGGTGATTGTGAGATTATTTCTAATGAGCCAGTTAAGCATTATGTCCCACTAGCATTGAGAGAAGAGATTGGTGGGCAAGACAGGAGTGGTAGGACCATACTGTCGACAGTTATCTGTCTACAGCCGCGGGCCGGTTCGTCCGGGGCAGTACCATGCACTCGCAGAAAATCGACGTCTGAGTAGTAGCAATTTGTTACTGCGCTTCGTTCGGTGAGCGAGAGAGCCGGAAGCCCAACTTTCTGAGGGTGATTGCGTGTGGAGGGTTTTGGTGGTGCCCTTGGTATCACCGAGCCTCAATGCACGCATTCACACTCCCTTTGCTTTCTTCGCGGTAGGCAACGGCCTTGTAAAGGTCCATGAGCGGCAGCAACACTTACCATCAGGTGTACTGTTTGCTCGTTTGCCACCGTTTGCAATAAAAAAAAAAGACAGTGTTTGGACAAGCCACGTGCCAAGCATTCAAAGCATCAGTCTCACATAGTACTTCTTTACTAACCATTGCGCGCGTTAAAATTTTTCTGGTTAATTCTTCTGTTCTATGGACCGAGGATAGGAATAATGGTAAGTACACATCTAAAATTTTACGTAGGCTAGATCCACTTATGTGAAACTGGTAGGCCTGGTGTTCTAGTTTTAAGATTTATTTTTAAAATGTTTCTCAATAATATCATCATTTTTTTTTTACTAAAAGTGCAGTGTTTAAAAAAGATAGTCTTACTTTATGCATAAATTATTATGAGACGAAAAGGCACCGAAGGCAGAATACACATTAATTTTCAAAAGACGGTCCGATATTTCACTTGTGTCTTTTTCTCTATAAAAGAATATAATGATAATAATCCTGTAAACGTACAATACTAAAAAAAACATTCAAAATTAAAATAGAAAAATCGTTTATAAAATGTTAAATATGTTTCGGTTTGTCTACTTTTTTTTTTATTGCCAACGGTGGCAAACGAGCAAGCAGCACACCTGATGGTAAGTGAAACTGCTGCACATGGACCTTTGCAATACCAGGGGCACAGCTAGGCCGCAGCCTACCGTGAAGGAAATACTCTTCTTAAACCTCGTTTAAAGAAGGACATGTCATAGCGCTCGGGAAACACAGCAGCAGGTAGTTCATTCCAGAGCTTGCACGTACGTGGGAGAAATGATCGCTGGAAACGTACAGTTGAAGACTATGGTCTTTTACGTTTATTATTTAGGAAGGATTATTATTATTATTAGATTATTATTATTACTAGATTTATATTATTAGATTTATATTATTAGATTTATATAATTAGATTATTATTACTACTTAGGAAGGATTTATGTTGGCATAGCTATATTATTGTAATACCTGTATTTTGAGAACTTTTATCTTAATATTTCTTCTAAGGAGCTTATTTTAGTTATTTGCCCAAAACTCTTTATTGTTTCGAAAGCAGATTTAAGTTAGGTAAGCAATCTATTTAAAAGTCATTACTGTTAATAGTTTCCGTGTGGTGACAGAGTAAGAATACAATTCACCATCTTGCTCGTGGATATCGTAAAAGACGACCAAGGGATATAATACGTATATAACATTAATACAAGAGAAGAAAATCTCGAAACAAAACCCTATACCAACCTGTCTGACCAGCATGGTATAGTAAGGTCAATTTCTCTCATATTGTGGAGGAGGCGCGAGCCCAGCAGTGGGACGTGTAAGAGCTGAAATGATGAATGATGACTGTTAATAAATGTTGCTGTAAAATTATCAATAAAAGTAAAAACTGTATGTTAATGAATAAAGAAAATAATAAGCCACTATCTATAAAAACGAGCTGAGGGATGACTAAGAGAAGAAGTAGAAAGAGGAAACTAATAACATGGTTACGATCACCAACTTTTTTTTATTCACGCTGTGGAAATGCATTTACGCACTATGCCTCGTCGGTTGAAAACAAACGGGGGAGTGTGTGTGGGACTCGCCGGCCACAGAAGTGACCGAAATACCCACTAAAACCACAACGGCCCCTTCCGCGCTTTTACGAGGTGCCGGAGAGATCGTCTGATGACATTCTATCCCCGACACTCCAACGCTTGGCTGTCTGGCCACGTCCTGTCATCATTCAGGGCGGTGGATGGAGGAGCGCATAACGGCGTCTCCTCCTCCCTGGTCGCCACCGGCGGAGCGAGTCTGTGGACGCAAGTGGCTCGAGTGCCCGCTCCGAGGCCTCCTTCCTTGTCATGACAGCCTCACAGAAGGAGGCCATCGACGACCAACAGCTGTCGCTGCCGAGCATCTTGGAGATTATGGTCGACAACGACAGGCCGCTGTTCCCATGTCCGTTGACAGGACGTGGCGCTGAGACCCCCAGGCGGGGCATACTTCGTGTGTGGCGCGTATCATCGATTAGCGCGCCACACTCATGGCATCCTGGGGTCTCTTCTCTTCCAATTTTGTGCAAGTACTTACCGAAAACCCCATGTCCGGTAAGCACCTGCACCATCCTAAATGTAAGGCTGCCGTGCCTTCTCCTGAGCCAGCGGTGGAGATGCGGCGCAACCGCCTCCACAGTCCCCCGCCCTGCTACGGGGGACTCTAGATCCTCTCTCCACCGCCGGATGACTTCCCTTCGGGCCACTGCCTGAATTACGATCACCAACACACTTGTGCGATGATTATGGCATCATTCTCATCTTAGTGAAGCATATATCCAGACTAGACGAATGGGCTGATTGTGTGAGTAAAGGTATAATTTTTCTATATTTATTGTACATAACGAATACGTGAAGCTAAGCTGAGCTAATTAGTTTTACATAAATTTGTTATAGGTATATTTAATACTAGCTGACCCGGCGAACTTCGTACCGCCAATTTTTTTCGTAAATATATTTTCTAAATTTCGGAATATATAGCCTCTAATGGAAGAACCATTACGGCTTTGTCGGGAAAGATTCGATCGTCTTGGTCGCGGCATTGTTAATGAAGATTAACATAGAATACAAATGACTGATTATTGATTTCTGACAAAATTATAATTATCAAATTTTCAAACATACTTAACTATAGACATAATTATGTTTAGCTGTCATTTGCGTTTTGTTATTACATATTAAATGTGTTTTTGTTATCCTACGTTTCATAGTGAATTGTATTCTCTTTGATATGAGTTTCATTTTGACTTTGAATATGGAAATGTCATGTTAAGTTCTTGTATTATATTAATTTTTTTAGTATTTTATAGTGTTATATTGAATAATTTTGCTGATATTTTATGTAATATAATACAGTTAAGGTGCTGAAGTGTGGTGAATGTGATATAAGAGTGGTTTACGTGTATTTTCATATTCTATCGAAATTCCCAGAGAAATCATTTAATTAGGTTTTCAGCGCCTAATTAATGACAACGACTTGACTTACTGGCGGACATGACAATAAATAAGCTTTTCTATATAAATAAATGTTAAATATTATGAAGAAAATTATATCAGAATTGTCTGTATGGGCTTTGATCCCTTTGCCAGTCTGATTGGACAAACAGAAACAAAAAAAAATCTATTTGATATTTTATGTCACGTCACATGGGAACGCGATCGAACAGGATAAAAAATATCCTATGTCCGTCTCCTGGTTCTAAGCTACCTCCCCACCAATTTCCAGGTAAATCCATACAGCCGTTCTTGAGTTATAAATAGTGTAACTAACACTACTTTATTTTATATATATAACAATAGATTAAAGCAATTATAATTATAAATAAAAGTACATTACGGATTTTATCGCGTTTGTATTTGATTTTTGATTGTCCGACGTTTTGAACACTTTGCAGCGTTCATGGTCACGCATGGACTAAGTCTTAGTGGATAAAATCCGTAAAGTAATTTTAATTCAAATGTGTAATACTCGCGTAAATATTAGAAATCATTGTAAATTATAATATTAAAACACTAACTCTCTTCCCATATAAATCATTGTTGGGTTTAAGCTTCATACAGAATGGGAGTGCAATCGGTCTACTAAATTCCTATAGTGAGATGGGTTACTATAGGATTTTATGACAAGTTTCCTTCTCTAGCTTTAACGTTCTCTGCCTATCATATCCCTTATCGTCTTTTACGACACCTATAGACAACAAATGGGTAGTGAATTATATTCTAACTACGTTACCACAAGGTTAGATTCATTCATAACATTAATCTGCCATAGCATAAAATTTTATTATGTATTTAATTTTTGCCCGCCGTGTATCTTGAAGGCAACAAAAGGGGATCGAGATCGTCATCCCCAAGGAGCCACTTTATCTTAAGTTGGCAACGAAAATAGCTTGAAAAGCGGCAGTTTGTTTAATGGCTTATGTAATCTCTGTGGTGTACAGTCGTGAAGAATGGATGCTTAGGTATGCTTATTCTCTAGATTGCAAGTCACATTTTTAACTATTGATTTTCTTTTAGTTCTCAGTTGAAATATTGTTTCTATTTTTATATGTGCAGTAGAACAACATACATATATTATATAATATATTCTCAACGTTTGCTTTTACGTGCTTAATGTAAAAGAAAATTAGTTAGCGTACGTAACTATACATTCCTTTGGAAAAAAAAGGGGAGTATTGATTTTCCTACATTTTTGGTGGTGGTGGTGGCTCACTAAATGCGCAAAGGTACATAACAGAAATCCTTTGTCAACATGTACAACCCGCAGTGACTGTTATTGGCGAAGGTGCCATTTGCATGGATGATAATGCTTGGGCCCACCGTTCTGGCAAAGTTGATGCCTACACGGATGAGGTCGGTATTCGTCGTTTGGATTGGCCTGCGCGAAGCCCTACCTTAACCTTATTGAGCACGTTGGGGATCTCCTAAAAAGACGAGTACGATCTGTCTAATCACCTCCACAAAACATCAGGGAGCGTGTGATCTCGACTAAGTGGGAATACATTCCACAAGACATCATCAAAATCCTAGTGGAAAGCATGCCAAGACGATTACATGCCATAATCGCTGCAAGGGGAGGTCAGACTCATTAGTAATTTTTATTTCTTTAGTGTCATTTTTAATTAAAACACCATAAAAATACTCTTAGTCTTACTTTCATAATACCTATAAAAAATCGATTTTACCATGGCTCTCTGCTTATTATAACTAAAACAACAATTCCAGGATTTAAGTGCTTTAAACTATATTTTAATTGATAATAAGAAATTTCTAGTCATCTTAACTAATGACATGCTAAAAATATTAATATTATCCACAAAAAAAGCCAATGACTAAGTAAAGTAAAGTGCCCGTTTTTTGCAAAGGAGTTTTTTTTAATGTTATCTGCAATCAGTCCTTCACTATAAGCGGATTTGGTGTAAGGCTTATGTTTAGTTAAGGGTGCTCCCCAGCGGTAGCAATCCTTATTATTATCTAAATTCTAGATGCTGAGTATCATAACACTTCAGGTGTTTGTGATAGCTGATATTCATCAGGTTAGACGCCAAATCTTTAGGGTGGGTCTTTAGACGGGTCTTGTATCTTAGAGCAAAGAGTCTTATTTCTTCCTTAACTGTGTTGACCTGCAGTGCTTCGTGTATTTCAGCATTTGTAACAAACCAAGGTGAGTTGGCTATATTTCTGAGAATGCCGTTCTGCAATCTTTGCATAATGGTTATATTAGAATTACACGCACTTCCCCAAAGTTGAAGTCCGTAGGTCCATATTGGCTTAAGAATGGTCTTGTAAATAAGAAGCTTTTTATCCAGAGATAACACTGAGTTGCGTGCCATTATCCAGTACATGTTCCTATACCGCAGGCTGAATTCATCTCTTTTTATTTTAATGTGTTTTTTCCATGTCAGTCTGCGATCGAGGTGCATACCGAGGTATCTGACGTTATCAGTTTGTGAGAGGTAGGTATAAATTAACTATAATAGTAATTTTGCATAGGAGTGTATAAAATAGATTAAAGAAAAATCAAAATTCAAAATAAAACAAATCACCAAGGATGTTATCTATGTATTGCGAGGAAGTCCGTGTCTAGTGATAAGATATAAATACCGATTACAAAGAAATATAATACAATAAGGTCGTTATCTCTGTTATATCAATTAATATTTCCACTTTTATAATTGTCAGTATCTCATCCTTTATTTGTCAAAATATTTGGCTCGGTTCTTTTTTTACTTTGGGAGAGAAATTGACTTACCACATGAGTGAGAAATGGTTTTATGGCGAATTGTCTTACTCTTTTTTTTGGGTGGGCTGTGGTCTATGGTACGGACTAATCCCCAGTCCGGTCACCCGTAATTGTCTTACTCTTGCATCAACTTTATCTGTATATCATATTAGTTGTCATACACTCACTGTATGTATGTACTATTAACGGTATGTATTTGCTATTAACTGTATGTATGTACAATTAACTGTATGTATTTACTGTGAAAAGTATGTCATCATTATCACAGCTGGGATCTGGGACGTATCCCACTGTGGCTTGAGCCTCCTCCATAATGGGAGGGTAATTGACCTACTATACCACAAAGGTCAGACGGGGTGGTATAGGTTTTTTTTGAAATTTCCTTCTTTTACATAGAGGTCATCTGTATTAATCGCTTAGTCGTAGTTTACGACACCCACAGACAAGAAATGGTGTGGTGAATTGTATTCTTACTCCGTCATCACACGGAATAGAAATATGAACTATTAATCTATATTTACATAATTACTTGTCCCGACTGATTGATGATACATAATCCCAGCACCTAAACCGCTGGAGATATAATTACATATTTCTTAATTGATGCCTTTTATGTTATAGGTTAGCTTTTGTGTTGTAGGATAGGTAATAGTGAATTTTTGCGAAACATTTGCCCTAAGAAGCTAAGTTTGTAAAGAACTCCATCTATTTTAAAATTAATTCTGTGAAATTTTGTATGTGGAATTTAATTTTAAATATAGAAACCCGTATTTACGTTTTTTTTTTGGAAAATCAATATTTGGTGGCCAACGTGGCTTTTTATAAAATAGGGTTACATGAAATTTAGATAATTAAATGAATAAAAGTTGGATTACTTAATATTATTCAATAATATTATTTTACATTTTGTAAAATACCATGAGACACATAAACAGCAATAAAGTGGTCGTCCACAACAGTCTTTCAGATAGTTGAGATTTTTTTTTGGAACGTCAAGGTGTTAATTTTGGAATTTTATATGTTGACTCCAGATTTAATTGCGTCTATGTACCTACATAAATTTAGGAAGATATGCACCTGTAAAATCAGAAGCTGGTCCTGTGCAGATTCATGCTTCGAATCCTACCTTTGCTTTAAAACGTCTTAATGTATTGTGATACAAAACAGGAGCAAAGCTCCATGTGTAATAAAAAAAATTAAACAGTGGTAATGGACAATGGTCCAATGTGCTGGAAAGGCCTTACTTAAGCCATTGATTCAAAGAAGATGATTGCAAACACTACGTTCTTACCATTATCGGTTCTTCCTACTTATCAGAGACACAGTCATGGCCTCCGCCTACCTATCGGACCGTGTGCTACGTGGAAATAGCTGGAAAACCTTTAGTGACGAAATGGAGAATCCATTAAAGTTACAGTATCGGCTAAAAGGTGACCTACACGTATAACTAATAGCTTAATTGATTCAACAAAGTAAAGGTGTCCGGTGCTAGCTACGAATATTGGCAACCTTGACATTGCTTGTGGGTATCGTAAAAGATGAAGAGATTTTCATCGACCTCGGCGAACTCAATCTGATACCGTTAGGTCATCAATTATATGATCAAGGACGGTTGTTGTCAGGTGGCCAATCATAAAACGTTTGCAATGTGTACTATGAAAGAGCAGTGCATACTAAGCCAACTTCAAATACTTGGTATGACACCGGGGGACGATGATGGACAATATTTATTCCATCAGAACATTCATTTTAAATTAAACGAACACATTTCGCTATTAAAATTGGCTTTGCTATGGCAATGAACAAGTATGAAAGTAACGGGCACGGTTTAAAGTGTTTCGACATGGACAGTTTAATTTATATGCCCCAGAATCCTGCGAATCGCCCATGACGTGCGGTGTCCCACAGGAGTCTGTCCTCGCACCCACCCTGTGGAACATTGGCTACGACTGGGCGTTAAGAGGAAGCCTTCCGGGCTGGGCGTGATTTGTTACGCCGACGACACGCTCGTCACAGCCCGCGGTGGGACGCTGGAGGAGGCAGCAAGCCTGGCGACTCTCGGCACCGAAGAGATCGTCAGGTGGATCGAGGCGCTGGGATTGAGAGTGGCCCTGGACAAGATGGAGGCCCTCTTGTTCCACGGGCCCCGTATGGGCCCTGCCATCGGCGTCTCGATCACCGTCAAGTCGGTTGAAATCAGAATCGGGACTCATATGAAGTATTTGGGCATGGTATTGGTGGTTCTGAGAGCATTTCTGCAGGCTCGCTCCATGGCTTGTCGGCGCGGCGTTCACCCTATCCTGGCTGATGCCGAATGTAGGCGGACCGAGTGCTACGTATCGACGGCTGTACGCGGGGGTCATCCGGTCGATGGCCCTGCGGGGTCCCTGACCGTCTAACTTAGGGCTCTTCCGTGGCGACCACAGAGGGCCAGGGCGGTCAGGGCCATACGCGGATACCGCACGGTGGTGCAGGTGTTGACGGGACATAGTAGCTTCGCCAAATACCTGCACACGGTCGTTGGGAGGGAGAGTACACCGTCCTGCCACCACTGTGATTGCGACGAGGATACGGCGCAGCACACTCTCGAAGTTTGTGCCGCTTGGGCAGAGCAGCGCCGTGAACTTGTCGCAATAATCGGTGCCGACCTGACGCTGCCGACCATCGCCAGGGCGATGCTCGACAGCATTAGGAACTGGGATGCGGTAGCAGCCTTCTGCGAGGTAGTAGTCTCGCGGAAGGAGGCGATGGAGCGCGTACACGAGGAACGTCTCATCGACGACGCGAACCGCCGCGGGCCAATGGGGCAGCGCAGGCGCGATGGAGAGAAGCTATTCAAAGAGAAACATTGTATTTCTTACCCAAAATGAAATGCAGTATTACTTATGAACAGGTATTAAGATATTCGAAGCTTATTTTTTGTATCTACTGATTATCAATTTTGACCACTCATGCACCGAAGGCATTTTAATATTACAATACTAGTTAGTTACAATATGTTTACAATGGTCGAATGAATAGATACATAGATTAGGTATATCATTCATGCTTAAAATGTTAAGAAATAATAAATATTAAAAGTACAGGAATTTACATTAGCATTTAAGCATCAAATTCGGTACGTGCAAGCGGAGAAATTTAGAAGCAGTAAAACTTATTTGTGGATGTTCAACACGCTGACATGCGATTGCACGAATACTTTACGCCATATCGGAAGTTCTACTCGAAACCCGAAAGCAAATACTGAGTGCCTAGAAAAACTTGGACCACGTATTCCGCTTACCGAAATCCGTAGAATAGTTCGTAATTATTTTTTGTTGAATTCTTTTGCATATTATAATCCCTTAGTCGTCTTTTACCAAAGCCATGATTAAAAAAAAAGTGGTAAATTGTATTCTAAGTCCGCCACCCCATAAAAACGATGTAGATTTAATTATTCTAAATGGTTCTCATGTTTGAACTATAAAATATTTTAATTATAATTTTTCAACCACGGAACTTTAAATTGCCATAAATTATTATCGTATCAATCAAAATTAACAATAAAATTTATAATCCTTATTGATAATATTAAATTTAATGCAACGTGAGCCGTGATTATATTAATCGCTTACACAAAAGTAATAACAATAAATACATAATAGGATTACGGAAATTATTAATATGAAGAGAATCTCAGATTACCAAGTAGATTAGAGGATGGTTTATGAAAATTAATGTAATTGTTAGAATTGTTATCAGGAATTTACTTTTTTTACTAATATAATTATCGCGTAAGTATAATATTGGTACGAAACATAATAGCATATACATGAACATGTATATGGACAAGAATATCATCCACAGCTGAAGGAAAATTTATCTGTATCACCACGCCATAATTTTCGATGTGGTGACGGGTTAAGAATATGAGATATCTCACCATCACTTATTTTTCATTCTAGTTGTAAAACAGGTGCCAGTGTCAAGTTATAATATTGATTATTCACGTCTTCGTGTTTTGGTCAGTCGTTAGCATTGATTTGGATCTGACACACAAATCATGCTTGCTCTTGGAAATTTGGCAGAATATGAAAATGCATGCAATTCGCTATTATATCATTTATATTATATCATACATTTCAGCATTTTATCTGCATTATATTACATAAAATATCAACAAAATTATTCAATATAACACTGTAAAACACTGAAATAACGAATAAAATTTAAAAGTGCTATATGAAATTTTGACATTCTCATCAAAAGTCCCTTTCTTTCCTGCTGTGGGTCATACAACATATGAAATTGATGTCAAAATTGTCTTTTTTTACCTAGAATTTAGGTGTCATTGCTGAAAAGCAGGATTTATGTGTAATTTGTAAATAAAAATTATGATTTATGTGTAATTTGTAAATAAAACTGCAATGCTTTATGCAATATCGCATTACCAGAACTGCTATCTATTTGTGTACCTTAAACTGTAAATAAGAGTAATGTGTACCTAATATATCGAATAGATGAGTTAGTAAATTCTATCTCATAAGTTAATAACAATGTAATAACTATATGTAGACACAATGGCAGCATATCTAATCGATTTCTAATCGATTATGATATTTATGGATTTTGTCTATGTTAATCTTTTCGCATCACTGCAAAAAGCTGCGCATGTTAATTGCTCACTCTGCAAAAGTATTAAATAGTTTTTAATAAGAAAGTATGTTTTTCTTTATGTCACTATTATTAAAGTACCATTGTTAGTCACTAGCCTCTTTCTTAATGAAAAGGAGATCATCATCAATATGACGCAGTTACCACAGTTTTCGCGGCATGCAAAATTCCTCGTAGAAATCTTGTTTTAGCTTAATAGTAATAGTCAGCCATTAGCAGTAGCTACTTTATTTCAGGCTCTAGCAAGCCGCATTTCAAATACTTGACTACCCCCTACTCCCTGATGTTCAACCATTAGATTAGACTCAAGAAGTGCCACCACCTCACTGACCATCGCTTACAGTACAGGACAACATTAGCATTTGTTATAGGCTTTATCTTCGCGCCTTGCTTTTGTCACATAACATCCAAATAGACATCATGTTTGATCAACGACATCGCTGTAAAACATTTTGCGATGGCTGAAAACGACAAGTCACCTCCAGTCAAAGCTCATACTGTGCAGCAAGGAATGCATAAATCCGCCATCATCATCATTACCTCGGCTCACATAAGTTCCAGTATTGGGCTCGTGGCCCCTCCATAATAGGATGGAAATTGACCTACTATACCCCTCAGGTCTGTCGTGTTGGCATAGGGTTTCATGTCGAGTTTTGCTTCTCTTGCATAAATGTTATCTGCATATCATATTCTTTAGTCGTCTTTTACGACGTTCGTGGGGAAGAGGAGGATGGTGAATTATATTCTCATTTCGTCACCACACTTTTATTTTTTGGGGTGGGCTGCGGTCGGCGCGCTCCTCGCACCCTCCGTCCGGGGCGACAGAGGGGCGTAAGCACGCAACACCCGCAACCCACCCGAACACCACGTCGCCTTCGTCGTTGGGCCGACCACCGGAGCAGGGTTACTTGTCATCAGTGGTTGGCCCGACGGAATACCCCCTACTTGGGGTACCCTCCCATCAACCGACGTCCCCCCTCGGGGAGGACGTCAGTCTTTCCTCACGCGGTCGGCTTCTCGGCGGGTGACGGACTAATCCCCGGTCACCTCACCCGCGGCCTCGTCTAGGGCGGCATGGCACGCAGATAGTCCTGCCTGCGCCGCCCCTTCGTCACCACACTAAGAGAATCCGCCAAATAGAACTATTTTCAGAGAATGTCGCACACAGTCATGTAGAGCAACCATGAAGTCATTTTATTACCTACTAATATTATAAATGCGAGAGTAAGTTTGTTTGTTTATTTGTTATGCTTTGACGCTAAAACTACCGAACCGATTTCAAAAATTCTTTCACCAATGGAAAGTTATAATATCAAGAAATAACATAGGCTATATTTTATCCCGGTATTCCCACGGGAACGGCAACTACGCGGGTAAGGCGACTGAAACTGAAGGGAAGTGAGGGCGGGTTGCTTGTATTTTATACATATATTCTTACTTAAAAATTTACAAAAGGCATATAAAATATATAAAAATAGTATTTATTCAATAGAATCTATCATAGATTTATCATCAGCACCTCACCATGAGCTGAACATAAACATATATGAATATGTCACACTTTTGGACTCGAATCTCCTGGAAATTGGGCGAAAAATTGACTTACTAAGCCTCACCGTTCAAATGGTGGTGGATATTGGGTTATATTTCGAGGTTTCTTTCTCTAGACTATATGTTAGAACCACAATATATCCCTTAATCATCTTTTACGACATCCATGGAAAAAAAGCCAGTGATAAATTTTATTCCTACTTCGTCCATCATACACGATTGATATTACGTATAAACAAATTTGCCTTTTTTATTCATCTGAATTATTCAATAGAAACCAATTATTAATTAAATTATATTACGTATATATTTGCAATGATATCTAGAAGAGATATCTTAGGATAAAAGTAATGAGAATAAGATATGGAATTAATATTGAAATAATCTTATAGTAAATAAAGTATACAGATATAGATTATAGATAAGATTTTAGACAAAATTTTCGCCGTTTGTTTTATGTTTAGTTATTATTAATGATAAAGATATATTTATCATACCACGTAAATCTATTTATAATAAATCAATTCATATACAATCTTTTGTCACATTAAATAATGAAAAAAATCGCCCTTGTTTATCACTTCTAACGTTTTATCGTACGTTATTATTAATATCATTTATTTTTTTCACTCTTCACTAGTACACGTTGGTATACCTGCCCATGGAATGACATAAATTGCGATCCTTCATTTGTTTATTGACATAATCACTATGTTTTATCTAACCACTTAACGTAATTTTTACGAAACGACTAACAAATAGAATCAGTGCAATCCAGAAAAGTAATAACTTAGATGAAATATTTGAATATTTGATCTAAGTTTTTATATCAAATATCATGTTCATCATCATATTATGTTCTTGATAAACAAAATCTACAGTACTAGGAATTCGTGGAAAAGCTTCCCAAAACATATAATAATAATAATAAGAGTATAATGCTATAATTATACAAAATTAGGGGAAGGGTAGACGTTCGTCGTTGGTGTTAAAAGTTCCTCAGGAGTATACACTTGTTGATGCATGCTCAGCCGACCTTTATAACGCTCACGAGCAAGCAAGGGTGATAAATTGCATTCTTAACCGGTATGTGTTCTTATAAATAAGCAATTCGATAAGCCTGGTACAGTATCACTTAATAGAGTTTCCAAAGAGCCACTGTTTGGAAGTGATATAGGACCATGCAAGAGAGTATAGGCTGATTAAATATTTTTTTACGAATAAGTCTAATATGTATAAATAACTTAAGGACACTCTATATATTTCTAAAGCCAAATAAGGGATTATTTCGCCGCCTAAAGGGAAAAAGAGTGCGAAAACTTTAATTAAACAAGTTTGGTAAGAATTGAGCACAGGACGGATAATCGAAGCTGTTGAATACACCTGAGAGTGGATTCGCATTTTGAAGGGGGTTGACAATCTGGCAGGTTATGCCAAATAGTATGATATTGACGTCGGCAATTGCTGACAAACTAAGTTAGGGAATCTTTAATCAATTTTCTGAATTGTTAGGATGTGAAAATTACTTGGTAATACCTGATAATTTTTGAATGCTTTATCGATATTCGTTAATAACTTTGAAGAATTTAATGTATCATATAAAGTTCATTTGTATTGATATTAGTAATAGACTAGCAACCCGTCCTCGCTTCGCTTCGGTTATAGGTTATAGTCGTTTTACCCACGTAGTTCCCGTTCCCGTGGGAATACCGGGATAAAATATAGCCTAGTTTACGCCCTGATATTATAGCTTTCCATTGATGAAAGAATTTTTGAAATCGGTCCAGCCGTTTTGAAGATTACCCGGAACAAACAGACAGACAGACAGACAGACAAAAATTTTTTAATTGCTATTTTAGGCATAGGTGTCGTGCAAATAACAGTGTGAGCATGAAAAAAGACTATTATTTTGACATTACAAACAGACACTCCAATTTTATTTATTGGTATAGATAAATTAAATGCTTACATTTATATTATCTATGTAAAGGAGCTGCATGACTGACTCATTAGCACTGAACCAAAATTACTGAAGTTATGAAATTGAAATGAAGACATGAAATTCAAAACAGGAAAAGATTTAATAAAATTCAATCCCAAAGGAGTAATACAGGAAAATTACAGTGGCGAGGGCTGTATGGGGAGAACAAAATCTTTATCGACTCTCTTCAAAGTAATCAAAAATACTCCTAAAAATAAATAAACACGTATTTCAGCATTTTTGTTAATCTTCATCTCCTAAAAAAGTAAACTGTGACCTAACATGAGAGAGGCCTACATCCAGCAGTGGACGGCGATAGGCTAAAATGATGATGATGAATACCAAAGTTCTGATTTTTCACTTCTATCGGCAGTCCCTATAACTCAATTTTTATTTTGGCAATCATTCTCTCAGAGGGCATACCCATAACCGTTTTTATTTTGTGGTAGTCTATGGTCTGGACACACACCGCCCATTCTAATCGGGGAGACGGATGTGCAACTCCATAATAAAAGGGTGAGCCGCAGCTACTGAAGCTACAAAAATGAAATTTGGACCGTAGCTTCATTTCATGACGTAGCGCCCACTAAAAAAAAATTTTTGAAATTCCACCCCTAAGGGTGTGAAACGTAATTGTAAAGTCTGTATGGAAAGAAAAAAAAATCTTTAGCTACTGTCTTCAAATTAAGCACAAATACTCTTTAATAAAAATAAATAAATACGTGTTTCAGCGTTTGTACATTTTCTTCCTCTAATGGTGTAAAATTGGTAGAAAGATGTCAGTTTGTTGACTTATCACAGAGCCGTAACTACTGGAACCAGAAACATGAAATTATGACATTAGTTTCTTTGCGTGACTTAGGAACCCACTAAGAAAGGGTTTTTTTGTAAATTCAACCCCTAAACCGCTTGTGGGCGGGGTCCCTGACCGTCCGTCTTAGAACCCTCCTGTGGCGACCACAGAGGATCATGGCGATCAGGGCCATACGGGGTTACCGCACGGTGGCGACGGAGGCAGCGTGCCTCCTGGCCGGAACTCCCCCGTGGGACCTGGAGGCGGAGATGCTCGCCGACATTTATCGGCAGGTGTCGGAAACGCGCGCCCTCGGCGGCATGGTCTCCATCAAAGAGATCACCGCCTGGCGGGTCGACGCCCGCCGAGAAGTCATTGCCCGTTGGGCAGTGCGGCTGGAGAGTCCTCGGTACGGTGTCAAGACCGTCGAGGCCCTCCGGCCGGTGCTGATGGAGTGGTTGGAGCGGACGCACGGGGTGCTTTCCTTCCTACTGGTGCAGGTGCTGACGGGGCACGGTTGCTTCGGGAAGTACCTGCACAAGATTGTCAGGAGGAAGAGCACACCGTCCTGCAGCCACTGCAGTTGCCACGAGGACACGGCGCAGCACACGCTCGAGGAGTGTGCTGCATGGGAGGGGGATCGCCGTGAACTCGTCGCGTCTAGGAGTGGTAGGACCACACTGTCGACAGTTATCTGTCTACAGCCGCGGGCCGGTCCGTCCGGGGCAGTACCATGCTCTCGCAGAAAATCGACGTCTGAGTAGTAGCAATTTGTTACTGCGCTTCGTTCGGTGAGCGAGAGAGCCGGAAGCCTAACTTTCTGAGGGTGATTGCGTGTGGAGGGTTTTGGTGGTGCCCTTGGTATCACCGAGCCTCAATGCACGCATTCACACTCCCTTCGCTTTCTTCGCGGTAGGCAACGGCCTTGTAAAGGTCCATGAGCGGCAGCAACACTTACCACCAGGTGTACTGTTTGCTCGTTTGCCACCGTTTGCAATAAAAAAAAAAAAAAAAAAAATTATCGGTGCCGACCTGGCGCTGCCGACCATCGCCAGGGAGATGCTCGTCAGCGTCAGGAACTGGGACGCGGTCGCCGCCTTCTGTGAGGCCGTAATCTCACGGAAGGAGGTGGCGGATCGTGTGCGAGTAGAGCTCCTATTCGGCGACACGTTCCGCCGCCGGCGACTCGGGCGGCGCAGGCGCGAGTATCTGCGCCTAATGCCGCCCTAGCCGAGGCCGCGGGTGATCGGACCGGGGAATTGTCCGTCACCCGCAGAGAGGCTGACCGCGCGACGGCGACCGACGTCCCAGGACGTCGAGAGGTGAGGTTACCCAAAAGGGTATTCCGTCAGGCCGACCACTGACGACAAGTCACATCTGCTCCGGTGGTCGGCCCAACAACGAGGTGACGTGGGTACGGGTGGGTTATGGTCCCGCGCGCCGTCCTTTCATCGCCCCGGACGGACTGGACCGCGCGTGCGCTTACCATAGCCCACCCACAAACCGCAGTAACAAAGTTTGTATAAGGAGAAAAAAAATCTACATCGAGTTTCTTCAAATTCTCCAAAAATACTCTTTAGTAAAAATAAATAAACACGTATTTCAGCATTTTTTAATTTTTCACCCTCTAAGGGTGTAATCTACACTAATATAAAAAGGAAACGTTCCTTACGAATAAACTCAAAAACTCCTGGACGGATTTCGATAATTCTTTCACCATTAAAATGTTACAGCATCCCTGATTAACATAGGCTATATTTTATCCTCGTATTCCCACGGGCACGGGATCTACGCAGGTAAGGCGACTGAAACCGAAACGAAGCGAGGGCGGGTAGCTAGTATACTAATACAGATCCGCATCCATGCAGAAATCTCTGCGATGGAATAGAGAAATCTCTGCGTCGACGAGTTGCATTTGTAATGGAATTTCTTAATCGTCAACCAAAAGAAGCATCTCACCTGATTATTTATTCGTGATAATAAGCAGGATCATCATCATCATTTTAACCCATACACGTCCCATTGTTGGCCTCGGGCCTCCTCCACTATGAGAGGGAAATTAACTTTACTATACCATGCTGGTCAGACAGGTTGGTATAGGGTTTTATTTCGAGTTTTCCTTCTCTTGCATAGATATTATATGCATATTATATCCCTTAGTTGTCTTTTACGACATCCACGGGCAAGATAGGGACTGGTGAATTGTATTCTTATTTCATCACCACACGGACAATTAGCAGGATATCATGGCGGCATTTTCTCTCTTTATATGATCTGTTCAGATCCCATAGTCATTTTTAAAAATACCCACCAAATAGGAAGCAATGCAAAATAGTATTCGGTTGCCTTTTTCCGGACACGGAAACTTTTACTTTTTTTTCATTATCTTTTTTTTCACGGGTACATTTATAGTATGATTGAATAAAAAAGATAGATAAGAAACTATATGATCATAAAAATATTTCATAGCCATTCTTCCGTTTTTATTTTTATGTTAATCAATTGGATACAGCTTCTTTTTATAATAAACAGATCAAAAAGGTATAGACAAACATTTTACAGTCAGCCAAATACTCTATAGAGACCAATATAACAGTATAAAATCTATAAATATTTTTATATATATGTTATATATATGTTATTATATCATTTGATTTTGCCTCATGGTAAATATACAATCAAGTAATTTCTGTTGTTTATGAGAATACTAAACATTACAAACTTGATATTTGTTCTGTGCAATAAATTGGTATAAAAATGTGGGTAAAAATTTAATAACTACTGCTATAGCATGTAGATATAAATGTAATAACGATGACTTATTGTCGGGATATCAAAAATCGAATACAAACGCGATAAAATCCATAAAAATAGTTTTATCTCTTATCTAGATATTTTTATCTTATCTTAGATTTATATCTAATCTATTGAACTTAAGAAAGAAATAACAGTGCGTAATTTATTTTCTTTCTATTAACACTATAAGAATAGAATAAAAAATATAATATTACACTATAATAAGTTATCAATGTTATGTTATGTGCAGAATGAAGGCATCAAGGGTGGCGGCGAAGATAATGAAGAGACACGATGTACTTTCCAATTTGTATTTCATCTTACAGCGATTACAATGAGAATTACTTAAGATATTCTAACTGGATGGCGATATTTTTACATTCACGTGGTCTGAGCTAATACTAAATTCACATACTTAATAGATTATTATTAAATATTAAATATCTTAATTATTCAAATAATTATTTACGTGCAAATATTATACAAGATTATATATTATACAGGATTATGTAACATTAAATATTTAATACGGCGGAAGTTGACACGCAAAGATATCACTATGATGAAGCCATAAATCAGTACAATAAGAATCCAATACATGTAGTAAAACATAATTATTTTAGGTGTGATTAACCGACATAGTGTAAGAAAGCACTGAGCCGTACTGACAAGCGGAAGGCGTCCTTTGTATGAAAATTATATCAACTTCAGAAATATTAATCAATTATTTACTTAATTTTAAAACTACAAATTAAATTGTAAAACTATAATCAAGTCGGTTAATAATTAAGATGTACTTAAATAAGTTGTACATGCGAGGCCGAAAGTACTACATGTTAACATGTTTTCCGTAGTCAAAATTTTGTTCAATATACATATTTGGAAGAGATATTTTGTAATCACATATACTTGTGGCTAAAACTTTACCACAACAAATCGTTATCTTACTACCTTAACTTTTCTAAACAAAACATTAAGTAAAATATCAGAGTGTAGTGAATGTAATAATTATAGTTGGAATTTCATGCACACCCCCCCACCTCATAAATTTGTACTGATAAATCCAAACGGAGTAAGTCCAATGAGTAGCCTTACTGCTAAAAGCGATTTCTACCGTGTAATCCTTGAATGGAAAAATGTTAAGAAAGACCACCAATTGCAGCTACTTACTAATATACGAAATACATGCCCGACCAATATTAATAAATATAACATATACGATTGAGATTATAATAAAATAACAAATAGCAAATATTAAATGTTCAATTCCAGAGGTATTTGAGCGTTTATCTATAGGAAAATCGGAATCTAGCGGCAGTTCATTCCACAAACCTACTGTCGTGGTCTGACATGCGTGTTTCGACGAAGACGTATACTAAGACGTAAGTAAGCCGAGTTCGAAACTGAGAAACATGGTCATATTTGTGCAACCCAAAAATTTATTTTATTACAAGATTTTGGTGACGCTCGAGTAACGAGATAACTAGCTAATATTTGGCAATGTCTATGTAGCTAACATCAGCCAAATGAAAAACAGATAATAGCAAAACACTGCCAAGTCTAATTTTAATAGCAGTGGGTAGAAAATTTTAAAGATTTCTTAGCTCTGCTGCAGGGATACATACTTTGCCTGGTGCTCGACGGGCATTGGTCGTTCCGGGAGCATTGCCACAGGCTCGCTCCACGGCTCGTCGGCGCGGCGTCCGCCCTATCGTGGCTTATGCCGAACGTGGGTGGTTCGAGCGCTACGTGTCGACGGCTGTACGCGGGGGTCATCTGGTCGATGGCCCTGTACAGCGCACCGGCGTGGGCGGGTTCCCTGACCATCTGACTCAGGGCTCTTCTGTGGAGACCACAGAGGGCCATGGCCGTCAGGACCATACGCGGATACCGTACGGTGTCGACGGAGGCAGCGTGCCTGTTGGCCGGGACTCCCCCGTGGGATCTGGAGGTGGAAATGCTCACCGGTTTGAATCGGCGGGTGTCGCGGGTGCGAGCGAAGAGCGGTGTGGTCTCTGTGAGGGAGTAGTCTAGTGGAAGGAGGCGGTGGAGCGCGTGCGTGGGGAGCGTCTCCTCGACGACGCGAACCGCCGCCGGCGACTGGGGCGGCGTAGGCGTGATTACCTGCGCCTGATGCCACCCTAGCCGAGGCCGCGTGTGACATGACCGGGGAATTAATCCGTCACCCACCGAGAGACCCACCGCGTGAGGAAAGACCGACATCCTCCCCGAGGGGCGACGTCGGTCGATGGGAGGGGCCCTCTCAAGGGGGTATTCCGTCGGGTCGACCACTGACGTCAAGTCACCCTGCTCCGGTGGTCGGTCCAACGACAAAGGCGACGTGTCACGGGTGGGTTACGGGTGTGCGTGCTTACGCCCCTCTGTCGCCCGGGACGGAGTGGAGCGAGGAGCGCGCAGACCGTAACCCACCGCCAAAAAAAAAAGCGGTACATACTTTAATGCTTACCTCTTGTAACTACGGACCCGAACCTAAATTGGTGTCAGTAATTAATCCCAAATCCTTAACTTGATCGCATGGTGCCATGAAAGAGAAAGTTACCTCAACCCCTCTCTGAATTAAAATCGATTCTAAAACCAATTTTATTAATAATGTATTTTAGAAATTAACCAAGTACTTCTTGTAGGTAGTAGTAAAGTTTATAATATTTACATCATGCATCTATTTTAGCCAAATTTCTGTAAATAGTCTCTATTACATAAAATAATTTTGCCAGTAAACTTGTGAATCAACTGTGTAAAATTAAAATGAAGATTTTGGAAAATGGCATTAATAAAAATAGAAAAAAGTAAAGAAGACAACACAAGATACCACAGTTGTACTGCGTCACGAGGAATAAATAAAACAATACAATCTACATAAACTAACTTTTTATCAAAAGTGATAGTCCACTCTGTTTACATAATTTAAGCTAAAAAAGTTGACGAAAATGTGTCAAATATTTCCTCGAAGATCCTTTACGTTAGAACCTGTGTCGCTTTGTACTAACAAAAAAAATGTCAGTTTTTAAAAATAAATTATTAGTTTTTATTTTAGTCTTCCTCGGATTACCGATTTAATAACACATATGTATGATTTATAATCTTGCGGTTGATGTTATATGTTTTACAGGAGGGTGCTGCTGCTTATTCTCTTCTTGGCCCTATCCCCAGCCGGAATTCTAATATTTAGACATTTCACGGGAAGGTAAGGTTTACCTTACCTACCATTTTACCT
This sequence comes from Lymantria dispar, assembly GCA_032191425.1. Lineage (NCBI taxonomy): Eukaryota > Metazoa > Arthropoda > Insecta > Lepidoptera > Erebidae > Lymantria > Lymantria dispar. The sequence goes on along the minus strand of CM063452.1, from coordinate 17,855,408 downwards.
TAAATTCTTGAGTTCGCTGAAGATGGAGACCGTGTCAAATAATAAATTCTTATTTTTTTATTGATACGGTACTATAATCCATAATTGTGGAAAGAAAAATACTAAGAAAACTTGCTTGCAATTATATAATATAATTATACATATACATTAATACTTTCAATCCAGCAAATATACAAATTCAAAATTTTTTCTAAGAAATAAAAATACTAAAACATCTCTACAGCCTAATCCTAAATCTCAAAGCAAGACATCAAGATCCCTAACTACACGCCAATGAATCAACGTAATGCGATTGTAACTAAAATTATCTATCTTTCAACGAATATTTATAATATTTGTAAAAAGTAGTTCACTGAAACCGAGAATAGCCAGCAAAGTGCACTTAAAGAAGAAACATCATTCTTCGTGAAATCTAAAGTGATAAGTGAAACTTCTCACACGTTATAAAAAATATACAGTTGTTGATGAAGATCTGACGAATTGAAAATATGCAAAGCTAAAACTACTTTGAATAATTTAATTTTTAGATATGCGAGTAAAATTCAGTAAATGAGCGGAATAAAATGAACTTATGTTCCAATTAATTTCAAGGTCTGTTTAATAAACAATTAAAAAAAAAAACAATAAAACTAGTAAACTATGTTATCATCATCATTATCTCAATTCATTTCCCACAGCCTGGGCGCGAGCCTCCTCCACAGTGGGTGAGAACTTGACCTACTATAAAAACGCTGATCTAACTGACTGGTATAGGGTTTTTTTTTTTATCTAACATAGATGTTATCTGTATATCATATTTGAAACCTATCTATTCAAACTATTTGAAACCCATCCAATAAAACTATAATATGATTATAATTAATTATTGTAATTTGAACAATAAAGTTATTATATTAACAATATTATATTAACAATATTATATTAATAATAAATAAAAAATATAATAAATCTGCAGAGGTCGAAATTCTGTACATTGAAAAAAAACAACGATAAAACCCGAGTCAGGGGGATGTTAAAAGTCAAATAGAACAGATTTTTTTGAATTTTTTTTCTCTGTTTGCATTTTTGTGTTTGGCGTTTTGTTTGTTTGTCTGTTTATCTGTTTGTACGAGCTAATGTCTGAACTTACCGATTTAAAAGAAATTTTGCATGGTGATGCCTTACATTCCCGGTTACTATTTAGGATTAGGACTTTTAATCATGGCAAATTAAAGAGTTGCTGCGGGAGAGTTAAAAAAAAAACCTATGGTATCTTACTTAGTAAACAACTTACTTAATTTGATATAAAAGGACTCATTATAAACGAAAATTATTTTGAAAGTCAACCCCTCAGAAGATTATATATATTATTTTCTAAGGGTGTAAAATAGGGGATGAATTATGTTTTGATATTTTTCACTCTAATACACAAGTAATAAATACTAAAGGTATCACCAAAACCCACCGCATGCAAATACCCTCAGAAAGTTTAACTTCCGGCTCTCTCGCTCTGGACGGACCGGCCCGCGACATTAGATGGATGACTGTCGATAGTGTGATTCTATCACGTGAAGAGAGTAAAGCGCACGTAATATAAATATAATAGTTACGGGGTTTATCAAAGAGCAAATCATTCATTTTATATAGAGCTACTCTAAGAGGCAGCGTGACACATCAAAGCACCACCCCGATACCGAGTATGTTGAAATTAAGCCCAGCCTAGAGAGCAGAGATTGCAAACCGGGCCCGGTGCCCTTTTAGGGCCCGGTTACCGGACCCAGTGCCCTTTTAGGGCCCGGTTACCGGACCCGGTAAGAATGGACAGCTTTTTAAGATCATTCTTTCAGACTGAAAAAATTTTTTTTTGCCTTATGCAAGTTACAATATACTTTTTATTTCATTGTAATATAAACTCATTTGCAAAAAAAACGGGCGGTTTTGATTTTCATTCATATTTAAAAAGATACAAATACCAAAAAGGTTTCAATCGTTTGTACACGTTACTGGCCGGTTTTAAAAATGCTGTGGTATTTAAAAAAGTACGTTCTAAATTCAATTTTTCATTTGATGTTCATTTTTACAGAAAACCCCTTTTTATCCTACATTTTTGGCGCGAAGTTCCAGAAGTTAACATCGACTTTCATAACTTTTATTCAATTTTTATCGATTAATTTCATATCCTTGACTGTCAAAGCTTTATTTAATGCTGTTTGGCTGTATCAAAAATGGTAGATAAAGTGGTAAAAGCTACCAAAATTATCGCGCTGCTTGTAGAGGGTTGCAGCCAATGTTTCGTGGCTAGGAGGCTAAATGTTAGTCGCTCGACAGTCCAAAGGACCTGGCAGCGATATCAGGAGACTGGTTCCGTCGAGAGAAGGCCTGGTTCTGGAAGAAAACCATGTACCCAACCACGGGATGATCGTTTTCTTGTGAGTCGCGCATTGAGAAATCGCAAATCTTCGTATGTGGATCTTAAGAACAACCTCCAAGAAGTAAGAAATGTGCATATTAGTCTATGGACGGTCAGGAGGAGGCTTCTCGCTGCCAATATACGCAGTCACCGCCCAGCCCGCGGCCCCAAATTACTCCGTGAGCACAGAGTTCACAGGCTTAGGTTCGCTAGAAATTGTGAATCATGGACTCAAGACGATTGGAATAGGGTTTTGTTCTCTGATGAAGCCAGGATATCTCTGTTCGGTGAAGATCGACGTCGGCGAGTGCTAAGAAGACAAGGAGAACGCTTTGCAGAGGCATGTTTCGAAGAAATCACACCTTATGGTGGGGGCTCTGTTATGTTTTGGGCAGGAATAAATTCAATGGATCGTACAGAGTTAGTCTTCATTGAAAACGGCTCACTGACTGGGCATCGATACATAACGGAAGTTCTTATTTCTCATGCACAACCCGCATTGGCCGCTCTAGGTGAAGACTCGATTTTTATGGACGACAATGCTCGCGCCCACCGATCCCGCGATGTTAATGCGTATGTGCAAGAGGTCGGCATTCGTCGTTTGGATTGGCCAGCTCGAAGTCCCGACCTCAATCCCATAGAGCATGTCTGGGACGTTCTGAAACGGCGTGTGAGATCAGTACACCCGGCTCCGCAGACCATCAGAGAGCTGAAGAATGTGATTACTGCGGAGTGGGAACGTATTCCGCAAGCAAGTATCCGGGATATACTCGCTAGCATGCCCAGACGAATTCAAGCTGTGATTTTAGCTAGAGGGGGTCACACTCGATACTAAACATTTATCTGCTTTTACTTTATTAAAGAAAAACAAACAAAAAAACTTTTTTATTTTTACTTCATGAGCATATGCACTACTAGCGAATATACACTACTAGCGAGGTTTAGCATTATTTCCCATAAATTGTATCTAAATTTTATGAAATACTAATGAAAACGATTATTTTCTTATTAATTTAGCAAATTGTGAGGATAAAACTACCTATAATTATCAAACAAAGAAATATTAACATTTGAAATGGTTCATTGCTTAGGTGCCCGTTTTTTTTTGCAAATGAGTGTACTTATAAAGCCTACGTAACGTAACTAATATCACGTTACATTTTGTTAGTTAACACTATACAAGTTTGGTTGTTTACAGTTACAATACAGCGTAGCCTAGAAGATTTTGCTATTTACTCAATTAGTAATAGTAACACTCATTAGTCTTAATAACCAAAGTTTAAAAAAACATAATATCTACTTTACTTTTAGCAAATAAGAATTTGTTTTGTATATACCATGGCTACCAAAGTTTATCTATCTTTCTAAGTTATTATAACACGTTTAGTACTTTAAGCTGTGTTATTAGTTTCTTATTACAATTCTATGTTTTCAAATAGACACTATAAGGAGTAAAGAGAAAGACCTGCTTGTTTAAAGTTATAAAAATAAATAATTACTAATATCTACTAATGTTACTTTTCCGTCCATAAGTAAAAGTAATCAATTATGTATTAAGTGTGATTTTGAGACTTGAGTGAGACTGATTATTGTAATAACTGTTGATAAGCCAGTATAAAATAAATATTAACCTTGAATCATTGTCTTTTTCCATTCATATATAGAAAATTTTCATAAAATACTTTAAATTTCATCGTTAATACAACCCGGTTGACGACAATTGCAACCTGGCCCGGCCGGGTTGAGAAACATACCGAGTTGCAATCTCTAGTGGAGAGAGTCCAGTCTCTGCTAATATACCATACAATCACCCACAAGTACTACCTCAGCTGGGATATATTCTTTTCTAAGGGTGTAAAATAGGGGATCAGGGAATAGAACATCCACGGGCAAGATAGGGAGTGATGAATTGTATTCTTACTCCGTCACCACACAGACCAAGGCCTGTATAACCTTCAACAAATACCGCTTGGTAATTCTGAGATTAAGGTACGCTACCCTTTTCAACCTCACCGTGTGTTATATTATGAGACCTGTGGACTATAAATCCTATACTACCTTGGGACGGGTGATTACCCTCCAGACCGAAGGATTATCGTGCTCTCGCCCTCTCTTCGCTTTGTGCTATTCTTCTTCCAGCTCAATCCCTCTCATCAGTCCTAAGAGCAGTGGCGGCCTTAGGGGGTGCCGAACAGGGCAATCGCCCGGGGCTTCGCGCTTACAGGGGCCTCGCGCTTACAGCGGCCTCACGCAACAACCCAAGCAAATTTAAAAAAATATAGATTTCAAATTACATTTTTACTTATTAATTATATTTTTCACTTTGTTTTCAATATTATAAAACTTAAATTTTATTTAATTGTACAACTTTAGTATTTTTCATCAAACATGACAAATCCCTAAACCAAACAACCAGACCTACTTTCGTATCTCATACTTTTCACGAAGGACAAAGGGCCTCGCAAAGACCTGCCGCCCGGAGCCTCGCAATGGATAAGGCCGCCGCTGCCTAAGAGTCTGAATGTTGTGTGTTACCATCGCCAAGGGTCGTTTATTTTGGTAGCCGGATCGCTGCTGGGGATTTTTAGCACCCCCTACTCCTCTGCTACCGGGTCCGCTACCAAAATGATCCTGTAGAATAACGGTATTGCGGGGTGCTACGCCAGAAACCTCCGCGTGGTATACCCTGGGCACGAGCGACAATTCCTTGGACTGCTCTCTGGAATTGTCGCTCGTGGCAAATATCTGGCCCGAGGGGGGGCCCAGTTTGTGGGATGCCCCAAATTCGCTCCATGCCCTCTAATTGTAGAGGGTATTGGACGCGAAAATTCGACGGGCCCAGTCACTCATTCGTTTGAGGACTGGGCAGGCATTTGCCAACCGCGACAAATCGTAGACCTGATTCTTGCTTCGGGACATTTGTCTTGAGGCTTAGATTCAGGAGCGAGGGTCTTGGCTTAACCGCCTGGACCGCGAGGAAGAAAACCTCTATAAAACAATCACCCAGAATCCTAAGTTCTGGCGCGCGGCGAGAGGATGCATGGCTGATGGGTTGTTCAGTCGTTAGCGCGCCCCCAGCCAGGGTACCTGCGGACCCCCTGTGTTGGGAAACAAATGTACGCTTGCCCGGGTATCAGGATCTCTGCCCGGGTGGACCGTCACTTCTCCCTTACTCGTGGGAACTATATGGATTTCTCAACAAACATTGATGCAGACAGGAGGGGTGAGATGCCCAAAACCAAGAATGGGGAGTCTTGTTCCCACAATAAAGCCCAGCCAAGCTACAGCAAAACTGGCTTAGAAGACCTGGATGCCTCGTCGGACTGCAGTTCCGTACTGGAGGCATCCAAATCAGCCGAGGGTCCGGCGAAAATTGAGGCCCGAAAGAAGAAGAGGGGGGGAAACCCACCCCTGCAACGGAGCGCGCCAGATGGCGCGCAGCGCAGAAGCGACGGGCGGAGCTGAAGGCACTGCGTACTGCTGACGTTTCGCTCAGTGACGCCAGCGTCTCTGACGCAGGCAGGATTGCGACGGCGGAGACCGATGCGACCGTGGAGCAGTCGACGTACGAGGGCGGCAATGCCGCAGGGCCGTCGGATACCGAAGGCGGCAGCATGTCGGCTGCTGAGACCGTCGCTGAGTCATCGCAGTCTCTGGCGTCGGTCCTGACGGCGGCCCTAGCAGTCAGGGAGGAGGTCCTCCCCTCGCAGGTGCGGAAGCGCCCCCTGAACGAGGGTGGAAGTTCGGGATCCTCCGAGGGGAGTGACACCATCATGCCTCCTCCCAAAGTTCCGGCCTCTCGCAGGGGACGAGGGGGCGCAGTAGTGGCGGCAAGGTCGGTGACGCCATCGCCGGCCGGCGCAGTATGGGGGACTGAGGCCCAGAAGCGGGCAAATGAGGCGGCTGCCGCGAGGATGATGAGGGTGTTGTCAGACATCCCTCCCACCGACATGGCGGCTGCTGAGTCCGCTGTAGGTGGCGACCCCCGAGCTGCCAATGTGGCCACCCTGCAGGCTGAAAACACCCGCCTTAGTGGTGAGGTCTCAGGCCTGCAGGAGAAAAACAAGGCGCTACGAAAAGAGCTGTCGGCGGTGCAGAAGGCGAACCGCGAGTTGGCAAGACAAATGGCCGACTTGCGGAGCCAGGTCGCGCAGCTGGCGAAGACCTCGCCGCCGACAAGCGTCGGCCCTGCGGCCGCCCCCGCCGTCCCCGTTGCGCCAACTCGCGCTGCGGCGAGTCGCCAGAGGGCCCAGCCGGCCGAAGTGATCCCGCTGCCCGCAGTGGACGGCGTTCCGGACCAGACCATGCGCGCCGTAGTGGAGGTTGTCGGCAAAATGCTCGACGCGCGCATGGCGGCTCTGGAGGAGAGATTGTCTCTGCCTCCAGAGCCCCGCCTCTGGCCGCCCCTCGCTGCGGACAGGCCGAAGGTCGTGGCGTCAGCCCCTACCGCGCTACCCTGCCAGGGAGGGCGCGTAGGAAGCTACGCTGCGGCTGTTGCTGGGCCGAAGCCCAAAGAACCCGCCGCGAAGAAGAAGGTGGCACCGGCTCCTGCCAAGGCCGGACCTCAGCCGCTGCCGGTAAATGTACCGCCGGCGGCGGCCAATGCAGCCTCGGCCGTGACTGCTGTGCCCGGCACCCCTGCTGCGCCTGAAGAGGGTTGGCAGACGGCCGAGCGCAGCCGAAAAAGTCGCGGCCAGAAGAGAAGAGCGGAGGCCAAAAACGCCGCCAAAGCCTCCGCTCCAAAGGCAGGAGCCGGAAGAGGAAGAGGACAAGAGGTCGCGCAGGAGGATCCGGCCGCCAAAGTCAGCCGCGGTGGTGATCACCGTGCTGCCTGAGGCGGCCGAAAACGGCCTTAGCTATGAGGCCGTCTTACGTCGCGCCCGGCGGGAGCTTGACGTCTCCGATTTAGGAGGCGTTGAAGCCAGGACCCGCAAGGCCCGGACAGGGGCTCGGATTTTAGAGTTCCCTGGGGCCGAGGGCGCCAAGACGGCCGATAGCATGGCGGCCAAGTTGAGGGGTTTGTTCACAGAGGAGGGTGGCGTCAAAATCGCCAGACCCGTAAAGTGCGCAGAACTACGCGTCGCGGGTCTGGACGACTCCGTCACGGTGGATGACATCTGGGAGGCCATCGTCTCGAAAACCGGGTGTCCCGTGGACACCGTCCGAATTGGCGCCATCCGCCCTGGTCCGGGCGGCGTCGGTGCTGCCTGGGTGCAGTGCCCGGTGGAGTCGGCCAAGCAACTGGCCGACTCAGGCAGGCTCCTCGTGGGCTGGAGCTCGGCACGGGTGTCCGTGCTAGAGTCCCGGCCTGCGAGGTGCTACAAGTGCATGGCGGTCGGGCACACTCGGCCGACATGCTTTGACTGCAGCGACCTTTGTTTCCGCTGCAGTCAACACGGGCATAAGGCGGCATCGTGCGCCGCCACTCCCCACTGCCCCGCGTGTGCGGCGGGCAATAGGCCCGCAAATCACCGCATGGGGGGCAGGGAGTGCAGATCCCCGGCTTCGGCCCCAAAGGGGCGGAGCGGCCTGACGACCCCGGCCGCTCCCGCCCCTAGCGCGACCCGATCGCCTGCCAGCGTGGAGGAGGTAATGGATACGGCCCATTAATGGCGGCCGAATCTTACCACCTCCTGCAGGCCAACCTCAACCACGCCGCCGAGGCACAGGACGTTTTCCTGCAAGCCATGGCGGAGTGCTTGATCGGTGCAGCCGTAGCCGCGGAGCCGTACGTGGTGCCTGATCGGCCCAATTGGCTGGGCAGCAGTGACGGCTCTGTGGCAATCGTCGCCTCCACGTCGCGGCATTCCCCGCCTTTGTTGCTCAAGGACAGGGGCGATGGGTATGTCGCGGCGGAATGGGGAGAGGTTAAGCTATTTGGTGTTTACTTCTCCCCTAACAGGAGCGCGACGGATTTCGGGGCCTTCCTCACCATCCTGGGGGCCTCGATACGGTGACTGGCACCGAACCAAGTCTTCGTTCTGGGGGACTACAACGCCAAGTCCACGGCGTGGGGGTCCCCCAGGACGAATGACCGCGGGCGGGCGGTCGAAGAGTGGGCGGCGGCACTGGGCCTCTGTTTGCTGAACAGGGGCTCGGTGCAAACGTGCGTGCGGCAGCAGGGCGGGTCGATAGTGGACTTGTCGTTCGCTAGCCCTAATGTCGCAGCACGTGTGAGGAGCTGGTGCGTCCAGGAGGAGGTTGAGACCCTATCCGACCACCGATACATCCGGATAGAGGTCTCCCGGACCCTCCTGCAGCCCAGCAGGGGTCACACGGCGGACGGAGCTCCCGCGTTTCCGCGGTGGGCTGTGGGTCGATTGGATCGGGACCTGTTGGCGGAGGCAGCCATCGTTCAGTCGTGGCTGTCCTCACCGCCCCAGGCGGACGGGGTGGATGCCGAGGCTGGCCGCATCCGCTGTGCGTTAACGCAGATCTGCGATGCGGCCATGCCCCGTGTGCGGCGTCTGCCCCCGAAGAATGCGGTCCTCTGGTGGTCCCGAGAATTGGCGGACCTTCGGGTCGCGTGCATACGTGCCCGGAGGGCTTACACCCGCAGCCGAGCGCGTCACCGCGACGCTGAGCGGGAGGGCCAGCTGTACGAGGCTTACCGTAGTGCGCGGTCTGCCTTCAGGCTGGCCGTCCGTACCGCCAAGGACGTAAGTCGGCGGGAGATGCTGGACAGTCTCGAGCGTGACTCCTGGGGTCGCCCCTACCTCGCGGCGCTGAACAAGCTCCGCGGGCGGGCCCCCCCCCCTCACCGAGACTCTCCAGCCCAGCCTCCTCACCAGAGTTGTCGAGGACCTCTTTCCACAGCGGGCGGAGCACACGCCCCCGGTCATGGCTTCGCCGGACAGTGACCGGGAGGCCGACGATGAAAGTGCTCCGCCCATCACGGAGCCGGAAATGGGGGTGGCGGTCGCGCGTATGCGAATCAAATCCACCGCCCCCGGGCCCGACGGTATTCCGAACCGTGTGCTGGCCCAGGTCCTCGAGCACCTGGGACCACGCCTCAGGGGACTGTTCGACGCTTGTTTGACGTCCGGGCATTTCCCTGGGTGCTGGAAAGAGGGGAGGCTGGTTCTCCTGCCGAAGCCGGGACGGTCTCCCGAGTCGGCCTCGGCCTATAGGCCCATCGTGCTGCTCGATGATGCGGGCAAGCTGCTGTAGAGGGTGTTGGCTGCCCGCATCGAGCGGCACGTCGTGGGGTCGGGCCCGATTTGTCGGATGCCCAGTTTGGTTTTCGGCGAGGGCGTTCGACGGTCGCGGCCCTGCAGCGCCTGAAGGCCGTGGTAGCGGAGGCCGTCACCAGCGGAGGAGTCCTATTGGCGGTGTCCCTGGACATCGCCAACGCCTTCAACAGTCTGCCATTCAGCTGCATCAGGGAGGGGCTGAGATATCACGGGGTGCCCGTGTACCTCAGGCGGCTGGTAGTAGACCATTTGGAGGGGCGCAGCGTCCTCTACGTTGACCGAGTAGGGGACGTTGTGCGAACGCCCATGACGTGCGGTGTCCCACAGGGGTCGGTTCTGGGTCCGACCCTGTGGAACATCGGCTACGACTGGGCGTTGAGAGGAAGCCTCCCAACCGGGCTGGGCGTAATTTGCTACGCCGACGATACACTCGTCACAGCCCGGGGTGGGACGCTAGAGGAGGCGGCACGTCTGGCAACTCTCGGCACCGAGGAGATTGTCAGGCGGATCGAAGCGCTGGGGTTGAGGGTAGCCCTGGAAAAGACGGAGGCCCTTTTATTCCATGGCCTCCGTACCGCCGGGCCTCCCGCCGGTGCTTCGATCACCGTGAAGTCGGTCACCATCAGCATCCAGGCCCACATGAAGTACTTGGGCCTGGTGCTCGACGGGCATTTTAGGTTCCGGGAGCATCTCCATCGACTTGTTCCCCGGCTTGTCGGCGTGGCGTCCGCCCTTTCGCGGCTGATGCCAAATGTGGGCGTACCCAGCTCTACGTGCCGACATCTGTACACGGGGGTGATCCAGTCGATGGCTCTGTACGGCGCACCGGTGTGGGCGGGGTCCCTGACCGTCCGGCTGAGGGCCCTCTTGAGGCGACCACAGAGGGTCATGGCGGTCAGGGCCATACGCGGTTACCGCACGGTGTCGACGGAGGCAGCGTGCCTCCTGGCCGGAACTCCCCCTTGGGACCTGGAGGCGGAGATGCTCGCCGAGATTTATCGGCGGGTGTCTGAGACGCGCACCCGCGGCGGCATGGTCTCCCTGCAGGAGATCACCGCCTGGCGGGTCGACGCCCGCCGAGGAGTCATTGCCCGTTGGGCAGTCCGGCTGGAGAGTCCTCGGTACGGTGTCAGGACCGTTGAGGCCTTCCAGCCGATGCTGATGGAGTGGTTGGAGCGGACGCACGGGGTGCTTTCCTTCCGACTGGTTCAGGTGCTTACAGGGCACGGGTGTTTTGGGAAGTACCTGCACAAGATTGTCAGGAGGGAGAGCACACCGTCCTGCCACCACTGCAGTTGCAACGAGGACACGGCGCAGCACACGCTCGAGGAGTGTGCTGCATGGGAGGGAGAGCGCCGTGAACTCGTCGCGATTATCGGTGCCGACCTGGCGCTGCCGACCATCGCCAGGGAGATGCTCGACAGCGTCAGGAACTGGGACGCGGTCGCCGCCTTCTGTGAGGCCGTAATCTCACGGAAGGAGGCGGCGGATCGTGTGCGAGTAGAGCTCCTATTCGGCGACACGTTCCGCCGCCGGCGACTCGGGCGGCGCAGGCGCGAGTATCTGCGCCTAATGCCGCCCTAGCCGAGGCCGCGGGTGATCGGACCGGGGAATTATCCGTCACCCGCAGAGAGGCTGACCGCGCGATGGCGACCGACGTCCCAGTACGTCGAGAGGTGAGGTTACCCGAAAGGGTATTCCGTTGGGCCGACCACTGATGACAAGTCACATGTGCTCCGGTGGTCGGCCCAACAACGAGGTGACGTGGGTACGGGTGGGTTATGGGCCTGCGCGCCGTCCTTTCATCGCCCCGGAGGGACAGGACCGCGCGTGCGCTTAACATAGCCCACCCATTAAAGAATAACGGAATTGCCGTGACTGAGGGCCATTTGTTTTTGTTCGTCATATGAGAGGAGTATGCCTTAATCGCTACGCTTGACAGACGGGTTTACATTCGCAGTGAGATGTATACATTTTCTACGAGAGACATGCTGCCGGTTCTCCTGGTAAATCCTTAGTCGATGCTTATGACTCCCAGGGGTAAGCAAGGGGTGGCGACATTAATTGTATTGCTATCCCGTTGCTATACGGAACAAAATCCTATCGAGCACCAGAGACCACAGCAAGGTATTTCATCTAGGCTTGAATACTGATGGCGATGGTGATCGAGGCACCGGCGAGTCTGCACTGCTATTATTAAAAGGGGTCAAATAGTCTGCCACTAGTCATCTCAGTTATAGGGGTACGCTATGATAACACAGCGCCTTCCCGATGCAGCTGAATGGTAGACTATTTATTGAATGCGCTGGCAATGCCTAAAGGCAGGCCAACAGCACCCCCTTCGCTGGTTATCACCACAGTAACCACGGCCCTCAGCAAAGGTGCGGTCGTCGAATATCCCTTCTAGAATTTGAAATAGTAAGCCAACGGGTCGTGGACAACTTCGCTAAAGTGGGGCGGTGGGCAATACGGGCAATGAGACTTGTATCCCATAGTTTTCCAGTATTGTATAACAGCATGATGAGCTTCTAGAGCGCGGCTAATTTTCAAGACCGTGTCGGTTTCGGCAAGAGCACCAGCTTATCATCTTTCGAACACCCAGGGAAATCACGACGTTAGACATTATTAGACAAACTATACACTGACGATAAAACATTGTAGATCGCTACGTATTTTTTAACATACATATTTTTAATATAGCGCGATAAAATATTATCTACGTTAAGGCTATTAAATTTAATCTATGACGTAATAAACTACTATTATTTATAGATAAATTAGATAAATAAAAAAACAATTATATATAGATAAATAAATATAAGTGATACAAGATTCACCGGGTCATCAGGTACTTGATAAAAATATAATACGCTTATAAATAACAATGACCGTCAATTAATCTTAAATTATAATATAATCACAATAAATAGAATGAATATGTCTATTTTAAGCAATTATTATTTTTAGCCTTGTCTCGCGTATTCATTATTAGTATAACAGTGAAAGCCAAATACAAAACGTTAAATCTATTTATGGAAATATTTGTATCCTATGCGGTGATGGGTACAGATTATAATGTGTCGCTACCTCTTAAATTTCCATTAAAGTCATAAAAATCAACTAAGAAAGCACTAGGGCAATGAGCAACAACTCTCTCCTAGAAATCTTATAAGACCACCTGCGTCATCAATCCGTCTGCTAGATGCCATTATTCTACTCAAGCAAGAGAGAGTAGATGTGTGTCATGTATTCACAAACCTTTCTCTATCTAATTACATTATTCTAATGCTTCATAATTTGGTGTATTTATTATAATACGCTGCCCCTCTACACCTATGGAACGGACCGCCGAACTCTATTCTTTGATTTCCGGCGAATTATCCATTTGAGTGCATACATTTTCATGCTTATGTCTCAGCATCAATTACCTTCACGAAGTTGGCATCCCTGCTTTTGCACTAATACCATACCATATACCATATTTCAACCCAAATAGTTATTACCTTTAGATTAAATTGCTTTGGTTTTAAATTCACATTAAATACTGTCCTATCAAAATTACCTTCTTCCCGACTCATCAAAATTCATGTCTACAGCACGACGAACGATTAGTGAAGTTTCATTATTATAGCTACATTTAATAAAAAACCTTTCACTAAAATTTTCCCTATCTGACGGAGAATTAGTTTCTATATAATTAGTTTTAATTATATATACTTAAGGTCTTATGTTCTATTAAACTGCGATTGTGATTGCCCGATGGGAAACTGCTGGTTCTAGAAAGCATAAGTCTAATTAGAAATGAGCACGCAATATGATTTACATCTATTATATCATTTCCCTTTAAGAATAGAATTATTCTAAATAAAACCCTGTCTACAATAAGTCTCTCATAGTTGCTAAATCAGATAGATTCAGCAACTATAATGGGAAGAGCTGATGCTTGAAATGTAGGTATATGTAGGCCAAAAATAAACTGTAATATATAGAATTACAGCAATTACTATAAATATCAATAACTCCAATAAAACATATATTTTTTTTTTATAAGACAACACCCTGCACTAAGGAAATAATCCTTGTATTGCGGGGGACTTTACAAACATATAATTAACGGACACAAATTACATCCAGACTAAGAACAACAATTTGTGGATCGCACAAAGTGTTGCCCCGCGTGGGATTCGAACCCCCGACACTGGCGCTGTAGGTCGCTATCTTAACCACTACGCCATCTGTGCAGTGTTAGAAATCGAAGTCTCTAAATAGAAATGGGGAGGAGGATATGCATTACAAAAGTCAATAGTTGAAAATCATGGAAATAAGTAGTTCTAGATATATATACTGTATTGTATTTACAAAGTACTGTGACATCAAAAAATGTTTCCCCATGCGAACTCTGACACTCTCAATCAATCCCTAAGATTGGAAACTGCAATGTCCTTTACTAGTGTGCGGATGCATTCGCATTGCTTTGAATTTGCCTTACCGTATTTTTCCAGCTAAAATAAAATTGGGACTATGACAGTGTATCTTAATTTTTTATGGTGACATTACAAATTTATATACAATCCTGAATATTAATCATGCTTAATTGTAAGTGGACGGCTATCTTTCCTGGGCACCGAAAATCCACAACAATAGTGTCCGCCACCAACTTCAAACAATGTAACGTTTGTATATCCATAATCACATACACATGCAAACATTTAAGCGAGTATGTGTGAGTGCTATCAAAAATCGCATGCGCGCAGCATCTGTGCTTCTGTCCCTATCTCAATTTGCTTTGGGGCGAAATGTTATAAGTTGATATTTCAATCTCTATCTTAATTCGGTAATAATAAGGTTCAAATTACGTTGAACGATTACATTCCCTAGTGAACTTCCAACGGGAGACGGTACGGCAATAAGCTTGCAGGACTCGAATTTTTTAGATGTGTCCGGATCGTTTGGAGGCTGGGACGTATCGTTTACGTGTGAACTCTCCTTGAATATTGTTACGCGGCTCAATTTTATCCTCGTTTTCTCACACAATAAAGTGGTGACAAAAATAGGTAGCAAGTGTTTTGTTTTGTGATTGATGATTCGTTTAGTTTGTGGAGCAACATTTTGGGGTGTTTTAACTTAGGAAGTGACTGTAAGTACGTCTTTATGATGTTTTTTTTTTATATTAAATTTATACCAATAAGTTTATAATTTGTTTGATAATATTTGTTAATAAATATTTGTACTAAATCTAGGCATTCTATTACTTCATTAACCGCGAATGTGGTAACAGATAATAAAAATATTTAAGTAGTGAACATTACTGAAAAAAAACTCGTAATAAAGCCCTTTACCAAATCGACTGGCTATAGCGTGAGAGTATACTAGGCCAAATAACCTTCTATTGAAGAGAAAACCCAATTTATTAGAATTGAGCGGAAGAAGAAAATAAATATAAGAGATAAATGACAAATTATTAAGATAAGTAAATAAAAATTTAAGTGGTCACGTACATCTTTCTACAGAACATATTTTTCTATTCAAACTTTTCTGGTTTCACTTATAAAGCAACCTTATTGCAAAAAAAGTGTGGATCTATTTTCTATTGCAATCACTTGGGACTCTCTTGCGTAATCTTCTTAAAATAACCATTAGTGAAAATTCCATAGAAAACACGGCTCAAAGGCAGACCCAATTTTTTTACCTTTTTACGTAGATCCTTGCTTTCTTGTGAGAATAATTGCCGTAAGTTACTCTTTCTAAAATAAGATCTACTAGTTAATTTTCTGGAGAGTCTACTTGATGCAGTCGTCATGGTCACTAACGATGACAAATAGATTATGTATGCAATTTACATAAACATAAGCTTTTATGTAAATACTGTTATTTTAATGTGACAAACAGATAATTTAATTATTAAAATGTACAGTTTTGTAATACCTATTGTTACCAATACCAAACGGCGGGCGGCAAACGAGCAAATAGTACACCTGATGGTAAGTGTTGCTGCCGCTCATGGACCTTTACAAGGCCGCTGACTACCGCGAAGAAAGTGAAGGGAGTGTGAATGCGTGCATTGAGGCTCGGTGATACCAAAGGTACCACCAAAACCCTCCACACACAAACACCCTCAGAAAGTTGGGCTGCCGGCTCTCTCACTCACCGAACGAAGCGTAGTAATAAATTGCTACTACTCAGACGTCAATTTTCGGCGAGAGTGTGGTACTACCCCGGACGGACCGGCCCGCGGCTGTAGACAGATAACTGTCGACAGTGTGCTCCTCCTCCTCCTTAGTCGTTCACTCCTGACGGAGTGGTCGTGGTTGATGATGGGTCATTATTGGATAGAGCAGCTCTCGCGATGCGCCTCCACTTGTTCCGGTCCTCAGCGTCTCGGGAACACTGGACTACGGAGGTTTGTGTCGCAGCTTTAATCAGATCCGTCCAACGCGCAGGTGATCGACCGCGTGACCGCTTGCCTTCCACATGTCCTTGGACAACCAGCCGTTCCATGGAATGCTCGTTCCGAACAATATGTCCAAAATATTTCAAGATTCGTGTTTGCACAGTCGACGATAATCTTTGTTGGATTTTTAGCTCAGTCAGAATTGAGACGTTGGTTCTAAACGCTGTCCAAGGAATCTGCAACAGTCGTCGCCAGAACCACATCTCGAGTGTGCTCCTACCACACTTATATTGTTGGTCATATTTGTTTGAATAGGGTTTAATTTCGAGTTTTACTTCTCTTACGATGATGTTATATGCATATTATATCCCTTAGTCGGCTCTTACGACACCCACGGGTAAGAAATGGGGTGATGAATTGTATTCTTACTCCGTCGCCACACGGATTACCAATATATGATTAAAAGTTAACGTCAAATATTATAGAGTAAAATTTTGAGATACATATTTAATTATTGGCAATAAATACTATCTATAGGTAGTACTAGTACAGGTAGTATTTATTTAGTATTTTTTCCTTTTCTATATATATTAAAGCAATAATATGGTGACGAAGTATGAATACACCTTCTTTTCCTGTGAGCATCTAAGCAAATCTTGAAGCGATTTTCACGATGAGTGCAACTAGAAAGTAAAACTCTTGCTGTAGTCAATTTTTTTTTTTTTTAAATTGGCTTATAATTAATTCACAATTATGAGCTTGCGTAGCCTACGTTTATAAATTGAAATATGTAACTGCCTAGCTAATAACAACTAGCCTAAAAGTAGCACCAATGATAGAGTACAGTAGGTACATTTTGTTGGTATGAACATGTGATGAGGAGGAGTGAAAGGCATGTGACGTATAGAGTTATTAATATGATTATAGATTTAAGAATCGTAGGAGACCCGTAAAGAGATGGATACATTATGTAAATGAGGATATAAAAGCAGTGAGTGCAGTTATGCTGACAAAATTCTATGGAAGGTAAAAAATATTGCGCCGGCTCCATATAGCATGGGATGCGGTCAAGCTAATGATGAATTATCAGCAATAGGTTTTAAGGTACCAATTCCGATTCAAATTTACAAAAAGCGTTCTTTTGCCACTGGTAAATCTGTAAAAAAGAAAATTCTGAATCTATGTGCGTATAGATTATATCAGGAGGCCGAAGATCCCTTAAAAATAATCTATATTATTTTTTGTGAAATCTTGGGATTCCTGATGTAGGGTATAAAATATTTTTTTAAGTATAATTGTTGTACACGTAAACTAATGTAAGTTTACTATATGCCGTTTACGTTTATTATTAACAAGTAATAAATAACTGTTGATTATATAAAGATGATATGAGAACAGAAGATTGTGTGAATGATTTTCGTGCGGTAACGGAGTAAGAATACAATTCACCACCCCCTCTCCTGCCCCTGGGAGTCGTAAAAGAGGACTATGGGATTAAATATGCATATAGCATCTATGCAATGGAAGGAAAACTTGAAATAATACCAACACATCTTAGCAGCGTGGTATTGTAGGTCAATTTCTTTCCTATTGTGGAGGGGTTCGAGCCCAGCAGTGAGACGTATATGAACTAAATGATCATGACGATTATTATTATTATTTGATGTTTGTGTAGGCCTTCCGTGTGATGATGGGTTAAAAATACAATGGGTTGTTATCCCTTAGTTTTACATGACGCAAAAACCATATGTGGAAGCTGTAGCATGTTATTAAGTAAGTTATAATATCATCTGTGATTAGCAAGCCAGTGGACGTCGATGGCCGATGGATGAATGAGTTTGATAAGCTTATAACTTTGAACAGTCAGAAATTTTCGTCTTGGACTTGAAACCGAGAGCGTTGTTTCGTAGTTTATTAGTTTATTAGCAACCCGCCCTTGCTTCGCTTCGGATTCAGTGGCCTTACCCGCGTAGTTCCCGTTCCCGTGGGAATATCGGGATAAAATATAGCCTATGTTACTCCCTGATATTACCGCTTTCCATTGGCAAAAGAATTTTTGAAATCGGTTCAGTGGTTTAAGCGTGAAAGCGTAACAAACAAATAAACAAACTTACTTTCGCATTTATAATATTAGTAAAGGATGTTATGATAGTTCGTATATGCGTCAATTTCTTAAGCTAATTTATGAGATACATAAACACCGTTGAACTTTATTATATAATTATTTACATACTAGGGAAGTTGTGGGTATCAAAATTCGAATCTAGATCGGATCGGATATACGGATATTGGAATAACATTACACCGATTTCGTATACAGGTACAAATACGGAATGATTTCTTGTTATCCAACAGTTTCGAAGGGTTGCTATTAAAGATATTGGAATTTTAGAGAATCGAAAAAGAAATGCGTGGTGATTATTTTAGTATTTTCCTTTGCAGAGGCTTACGTATTATTATAACGTGTCGCATACAAACCAAGAATCTATCCGAAATTATTTCAAACTTTTATATCGGTTTTGGTTATGATTTCGCATATATTTGAATTTCAAATAACCAATAGTTTCGGTAAGAGAAGGATAATAGAATTGAAACCCTATATTAACATGTCTGACCAGCGTGGTATAGTTGATTAATATCACTCCTATACAGGATACGGCTCGAGCTCAGCATACGACCTGAAATGATGATGATGATAGTTTCCATTATCTACCACATCCCATATAAAAAAAAATATATTGTATATTTTTGTATATAATATAGGTATACAATAAATTGTCTTTGATATATGTATACACTAATTCCCCCAATGATGACATTGCATCTAAATAAATATTGCATCAGTATTAATACTTAATACGGTATCTTAAGGTAAAATAAATGAAGTTATTAAAATATACATCTATATATATATAAAAGAAAGTCGTATTAGTTACTACGTTTATAACTCAAGAACGGCTGTACAGATTTGGCTGAAAATTGGTGGGGAGGTAGCTTAGAACCAGGAGACGGACATTGGATACTTTTTATCCCGTTCTTCTTCTTCTTCTTCTTAATGGCAATAAGCTACTTTTTTTTTTTTTCTTTTTTAATGGCAATCTGCCGACATTCCCCATCAGCAACTTTTGCCAGTGTCGTGTACTGGCTGCACATGTGAGCATGGAAGAGAAGACAGCCAGAAAGGAAAACAAAAGACTAAACTATTAAAGGCGGAAGTATTAATGTAGCTTAAAATAAAATAATTGACTAATGAAATAATACATAATAAATACATAACTACTGATGGAATAAATACATAAGTATAAATTAATGAATGGACGAATTTTAACTAACACAACTAATCTCAACTAACTAATATATTATAACTTTATCTTATTAATAATAATGAATTTCATGAATGTAGAAACAATACGAGACTCTGAGAATAATGAAAGCTACTTTTTATCCCGTTAGATCGCGTTCCCGTGTGACGTGACATAAAATGTCAAATATTTTTTTTTTTTATTCTGGTTGTCCATTCGGACAGGCAAAGGGATCAAAGCCCATACAGCCAATTGTGATATAATTTTCTTCATATTATTTAACATTTATTTATATAGAATAGCTTATTTATAATCATGTCTGTCAATAAGTCAAGTCTTTACCATTAATTAGGCGCTGAAAACCTAATTAAATGATTTCTCAGAGAATTTCAGTAGAATATGAAAATACATTAGGTGTATTTTCCACCACTCTTATATCACATTGACCACACTTCAGTATCTTAACTGTATTATATTACATAAAATATCAGTAAAATTATTCAATATAACACTATAAAATACTAAAATAATGAATGTAATACAAGAGCTAATACAACAAGTATTACGAGTATTTTAAATTTCGCTAAAAGCTTAGCTTAGCCTTTTTAAATTTACGCTAAATTATTATACTTAGTA
Source organism: Lymantria dispar (assembly GCA_032191425.1). NCBI lineage: Eukaryota > Metazoa > Arthropoda > Insecta > Lepidoptera > Erebidae > Lymantria > Lymantria dispar. The sequence continues at coordinate 17,835,497 of CM063452.1, read as the reverse complement.
TCTATTCCTAATAACTTTTTTGTAATCTCTCTCTACTCTGTGGTCATCGCTAGCTCATGTATCGTATTTGCCTTTTAGTGATAATAATTATAGTTTTACTTAGTAAATCGTTGTTATTCATTTACAAACAACAAGCTTAACATGACATTGCCATATTCGCGCCGAAACTCATGTCAAAGAGAATACAAGTCACTATGAAACGTAGGATAAGAAACGCATTTGATATGTAATAACAAAATGCCAATGATAGCTAAACGTAATTTTGCCGGTTAAGTATGGTTGAAAATTTGATAATTATAATTTTTTCAGAAATCAATAATCAGTAATTAGTGTTCTCTTTGAAAGTGCTGTGTGGTAGCAGCTTCGAATACTACCAACCCTTGCTTTGCTCGTGGGTGTCGTAAAAGACGACTAAGAGCCCTAGATTGACCCGGACCAACTCCATCTGGTACCATTTGGGTCAACGATTACATTTCCAAGGAGGGTTGACGTCAGGCAGGCGGCTGGTCATAAAAGTCATTGCCGAAATTTTTGCAATATGTCAAAACAGATGACATATTGCGTCGACCCCAAGTAATTGGGATAAGAGCAAGATGATGATGATAGTGTTCTCTTTGAATCATCATTAACAATGCCGCGACCAAAGACGATTGAATATTTACTGACAAAGCTGTAATGGTTCTTCCGTTAGAGACTATATATTCGGAAATTTAGAAAATATATTTACGAAAAAAATTATGGCGGTACGAATTTCGCCGGGTCAGCTAGTTTCCAATAAATGTTTAGTTCATTATTTTGTATATATCAATGTTTAAGAATGAATTAAAGCGTTTACTATGGTTAGGTAATAGTTATATACGTAATAAATTTTCTACTAATGGTACGAAGTATTCACAAGGGTCTTCTAGTCACATATGATTACATCCTTACTAATATTATAAATGCGAAAGTATGTTTGTTTGTTACGCTTTCACGCTTAAACCACAGAATCGATTTCAAAAATTCTTTCACCAATGGAAAGCTATAATATCAGGGAGTAACATAGGCTATATTATATCTCGGTGTTCCCGCGGGAACGGGAGCTACGCGGGTAAGGCGACTGAAACCGAAGCGAAGCGAGGGCGGGTTGCTAGTTACCTACCTATAATTACTAACTTTGACCACAGTATTGCATGGATTGTAATCGATTTACATATCATTAGTGTTTATCAAAGTAAATCTTATTAATACCAGGCGGGCTCTCATGATAACTATAGATACACCATTATACCGTAGATAAGAGATATCATTGATCATAAAATCATACGTGGTAGGACTACAGTGTTGATAGTTTTCTTTCTACAGCCGCGGGGAAGTCTATCCAGGGTAGTACCATACCCTCGCAGAATATCGACTTTTTTTTGGGGTTAGGTTACGGTCGGCGCGCTACTCGCACCATTCCGTCCGGGGCGACAGAGGGGCGTAAGCACGCATACCCGTAACCCACCCGTGACACATCGCCTTCGTTGTTGGACCAACCACAGGAGCAGGGTAACTTGTCGTCAGTGGTCGGCTTGATGGAATACTCCTTAAGGAGTACCAATCGACTGACGGCCCCACCTCGGGGAGGACATCGGTCTTTCCTCACGCGGTCGGCCTCTCGGCGGGTGACGGACTAACTCCCCGGTCCAGTCACCCGCAGCCTTGGCTAGGGAGAATGTCGACATCTAAGTCTACGACAATTTGTTACTGTACTTCGTTCAGTGAGCGAAAGAGTCGTAAGTCCAAATTTCTGATGGTATTCACTTATGCTGGGTTATAGTGATACCACGTTATGCTACACTAACCTTACAGCATTATCCTCACAACCCATATACGTTCCACTGCCGAGCCTCCTCCCTAGTACTAAGAAAATGAACCTGCTGAACCACACTGGTCACACGGGTTATTGCATTTAATTTCAAGTATTCTTTCTCTTACATAGACTTCATCATCGCAGCCAACATACGTCGCACTATTGGGCTCGGACCTCCTCCATAATGGGAGGGAATTCGACCTACTATAACATGCTGGTCAGACATGTTGGTTTTCTTTTTTTTTTTTTTGGTAAGCGCACGCGTGGTCCTGTCCGTCCGGGGCGATGAAAGAACGGCGCGCGGGCCCATAACCCACCCGTACTCACGTCACCTCGTTGTTGGGCCGACCACCGGAGCAGATGTGACTTGTCATCAGTGGTCGGCCCGACGGAATACCCTTTCGGATAACCTCTCACCTCTTGACGTACTGGGACGTCGGTTGCCGTCGCGCGGTCTGCCTCTCTGCGGGTGACGGACAATTCGCCGGTCCGATCACCCGCGGCCTCGGCTAGGGCGGCATTAGTCGCAGATAGACATGTTGGTATAGGGTTTCATTTCAAGTTTTCCTTCTCTTGCACAGATGTAATGTGCAAGAATGTAATCACCACACGGCAAACGTATTATGTAATGTATTATGTAACAATATTACATTTCGTGTGGTGACGGAGTAAGAATACAATTCACCACCCCCTCTCTTTTCCATGGGTGTCGTAAAAGACGACTAAGGGATATATCCCTTAGTCGTCTTTATTATAATATGCATATAATATCTACGCAAGAAAACTCTAAACTCGAAATAAAACCCTATACCAACACGTCTGACCCACGTGTATTGTAAGTCAATTTGCCTCCCATTGTAGAGGAGGGTCGAGCCCAACAGTGGGACATATATGAGCTGTGATGATAATGATGATGATTACATATATTATTTCATAATACATAACAAAATGTTGTATACTTTACACATTGTCTAATAAGGGTAAAAATAAGACTACTTTGATTGGTATACTCCTATTGTATAAAAGAATACCTAATATTTAAGTTTTAACTGTTTATTCTTTCATAATACATAACAAAATGTTGTATACTTTACACATTGTCTAATAAGGATAAAAATAAGACTACTTTGAATGGTATACTCATACTGTATAAAAGAATACTTAATATTTAAGTTTTAACCGTTTATTATTTCATAATACATAACAAAATGTTGTATACTTTACACATTGTCTAATAAGGGTAAAAATAAGACTACTTTGAATGGTATACTCATATTGTATAAAAGAATACCTAATATTTAAGTTTTAAACAGTTAAAAAAAAATAAACTACTACTATTATTCCTAATAAAACCATATTTGATGCGACATTTATATAACGAACTGATGAATAATTACATGAAATAAGTTACAAATTTGCAATAAATGCATACGTCAATGACTGCCCACATAGATACAGACACACACATTTGCACACACATACATTTGCACACACATACACACACACAAATAAGCACTCAACACTCGCACACACATAATGGAAAAACGAACTTATCATATAAAAGCACATCCCTCATAATTCAATTCATTAAAGTTATTTATATTATTATCATTCTTATTGTTAATTATTTTATTTCTTTTCTTTTTTTGTCTTTTCGTTATTTTTTTTGTTTCTTATATATTTGAGCAAAGGGGTTTGCTGTAAACCAGCCCTGCATAATTTCTATGCAGCACAACGCTGAGCATTCCCCTATTGTCAAAATTAACTATGAAATATGTACTATAATTATTAATGTGACAATTAATGCTATTCTATTCTATATTATTGAAAACCCACCATTATAAAAACATTTTATTTTTCGGTTATACTTTGATCTCTTATCTTGCTTTATTCCCATAGGACTTTAGAGAAATGTCAGCTTGAAATCCTTTAAGAAGCTATCTTTTAAACATTTTCAGAAACCATTTTTCTAACGTCTCATCAAATTTATTTACTCCTCCTACTTGAAATCTGATTTTCCCAAGAGTAATGGAAATCATGGTCGTTTATCTATAGATATCTCGTCCATGTGATTTTGTTTGAAAATTTATTATGTTTAGATTTTAGAGTTATTTACGTTTTATTTTTTAAAGAAACAAATGGATTTTAAATTATCATGTTGTCTTACAGAAGTATATAATACTAGCTGACCCAACAGACGTTATTCTGTCCAAATAAAATAAAAGAATTTATCCTTGAAATCGACAGCAGCTCCACCCTCGAATGCCCTTGAATACACACAAAAAATTTCATCAACATCGGTCCAGACGTTTAGGAGGAATTCAGTGACATTCACATGTACACAAGAAATTTATGTATAAAGATAAACACTGGTATAATTAAAGAAAATAAATAGTATTTTGGTAGATTTTAATATTCCCATATGAATATAATGTGTTACCATTCCTACCAATTACATTAGATGTCGTAAGAAAGTTGAAGGTTTTTCACACTTCTTCACAGGTTAGGTTAGGTTATATGCATAAAATAGTAGGGATATTTCTGATAACCGGCATGATACGTCATTGCTACAAGTGCCAACATATTTTCAAAACTCGAACGGCTTTTCTTATGAGCGTCTCACAATTTTTGTAACAACTTTAAAGCAACGAACAAAAAACCATATCAAGCCTAACGGATGCTGAATTATTGAAAGGAACAACATCATTATCATAATTTTAGCTGATATACGTCCCACTGTTGGACTTAAATCTCTTCCATAATAGGTATAGGGTTTTATTTCGATTTTTTTGTCTTGCATAGATGTTGTATGCATATTATATCCCTTAGTCGTCTTTTAAGATATCCACGGGTAAGATAGGGAATGGTGAATTTATATTATACCGTCACCACAGGTATAAAAAAGGAGTTTATAATAATGATTTCGATATTTAATGAACAAATATAGATCCTTACTAATATTATAAATGTGAAAATAAGTTTGTTTTTCTGTTTATTTGTTATGCTTACATCCTTAAACTACTGCAACGATTTCAAAAATTCTTTCACTAATGGAAAGTTATAATATCACGAAGTAACATAGGCTCTATTTTATGATGGTATTCCCACGGAAACAGGAACTACACGGATAAGACGACTGAAACCGAAGCGATGGTGTTGCTAGTTTGAAATAAAACAACTTTTACATATATCACATTCTTTTTTAAAAATTTAATATTGTTTAATCGATGTCTAGCTTTATTTTATAGTCACAGTAACAATTATAATTAAAAGCGTTAGGAAATAATTTCCTTGTGTAAGGAATAAATTTTATTTTCTAAACATACGTATTTGATTTAGGGACTTTACTACATCAACTTTTTCCGTTTTCAATAAATCGTAACACGATCGTTATCCTTGAATAATATAGATAAAATTTTTCAGTAGTTTCTGTTTCGTAATGACAATTTTCCGTGTGGTGACAGAGTACCTAAGAGTACAATTCACCACTTCTTCAATTCATCTTGCCCGTGATGTCGTAAAAGACGACTAAGGAATATAATATGCACATAACATCAAGAGAAGGAAAACTCGAAATGAAACCCTATGACCAACATGTCTGACCAGCATGGTAAAGTCAAATTCGCTCCCATTGTGGTGGAGGCCCGAGCCCAACAGTATGTGGGCTGTGATGATGATGATGAATGGCAATTACCATCATCATCGGTATTTTCTCATTCTGTGAACGACCCAGTGTTGGACTCGGGTCCTCTGCACTGTTGGAGATAAATTAACTTATTAACTTGCAGTAGTTAGATATATTTAGATACTATAGGATTTTACGTCGAGATTTCTTTCTCTTGCAGATATCATTATCATCACAGCTCATATACATCCCACAGGGCTCAAGACTCCTTCACAGTTGGAAGGCAATTGACCTGAGTTATTTCGAGTTTTGCGTCCCTTACAAGAAATGGAGTAGTGTAGTCTTATCTTGATAGGACCTCACTGTTGACAGTTGTCTGTCTACAGCCGCGGGCCTTTCCAACCGTGGTAGTACCATCGCAGAAAATCGATGTCCGAGTAGTAGCAATTTGTCACTGCGCTTCGCTCAGTGAGCGAGAGAGCCGACAGCCCAATTTTCTGAGGGTGTTTGCGTGTAGTGGGTTTTAGTGATGCTTTTAGTATCAGTGAACCTTATTGCACGCATTCGCACTCCCTTTATTTTCTTTGCGGTAGGCAGCGGCCTTGCACTGGTCCATGAGCGACAGCAACACTTACCATCAGGTGTACTATTTGCTGGTTTGCTGCCGGTTGCAATAAAAAAGTGAATAGTATTATTACTCCGACACCACACGAAAAATATGTTATCTGCAAATCATTTCAGATATGTTTTATTCACAAATATGTTATATTATAGATATATTTTCTGCATATCATTTCCCTTAGTCGTCTTTTGTAATTCTTACTCAGTCATCACACGGCATCACAATTACCTCTTAACCTATTATTCATTATAATCAGTCTAGAAATATCACAAAAAATGATAATTCAATATAAAACCATAAAGTAAATAATGTATCTACTAATTGACCTACTATACCATGCTGGTGAGACTTGTTGGCGTATTTTCCTCCTCTTGCATAGATGTTGTCTGTATAATGTATCCATCCATCCATCAGCCTACAGACGTCCACTGCTGGACACAGGCCTCCCCACGAGAATTGCACTCGGAACGGTCCTGCGCTACTTGCATCCAATGGCTCCCTGCGACTTTGAATATGTCGTTAGTCCACCTAGTGGGGGGTCGTCCTACCCTGCGCCATCCAATTCGTGGTCGACACTCAAGAACCTTTCTTCCCCAACGGTTGTCGGTTCGATGAGCGATGTGGCCTGCCCATTGCCATTTCAACGTGCTAATTCTGCAGGCTATGTCGGTTACACCCTTTCTTCTACGGATTTCCGTGTTTCGGATTTTATCACGTAGAGAAATACCGAGCATAGCCCTCTCCATAGCACGCTGAGCGACTTTGAGCTTTTTTATGGGGCCGACATTTAGAGACCACGTTTCAGTGCCGTAAGTCATCGCTGGTAACATACACTGGTTATAAACCTTTGTTTTCAGACACTGCAGAATATTGGACGAGGAGATCCTCTTAAGTTTCCCGAATGCACGCTTATAATGTATCACTTACTCGTTTTTTACGACATCCAGGGACATGAAAGGGAGGCGGTTAATTGTATTCTTACTCCGTCACCACACGGAAGGAAACTTACAGTTATTATTAAAACAGCATCTTTCTGTCTCCCGCTTTTATCCCTTAAGATCCTCTTAATACTCGTTTACTGGGTACGATATCAATCTTCCACTTTTTTAAATTAGACAAAGATCAAAATTCGAGGCATTCTCAAGTAAACCCACGATACTTTTTATGCACGAACTAATATTTCGTGTCCGCTATTGCAAAACGTAACTGAAAACGGTTGACATGCCTCTAACGCATCGTATCGATATCGATGTATCTAATAACGACTGTCATTTATCTAGCTACAAACAACTCATGATGACACGGCTTTGTCAACTAACAATATCACTACAATAATTGGTAGTCATTCTTTATTCGGTACGTTGGTAACCGAACAATCACTAATAAGTTTAATAACCAAAATAATTATGCCATTTTTCTCGTTCTACCATATTCCTGACATCCAAAACAGAGGAGGGTCGGTTATTGGCTTGCGGTTTAATAACAAGCAATATTTCATGAATATTGATATCAGCGAAAGACGTTTTGATATAGGCGAAATTCTGGTAAATCAAACTGTACCTAATGGTAAAATTATTTTTTTATTTTGTTGCTATCGTATACTACTAAAAGTGTTCACTATAGTTTGATCCATGAAAGGTTATAGTGGATAAACCATGTAATATTAGAAATAAGGTTGCGATTACTTAACTCGTATTATATTGATATTCGATAAAGGTTATCGATATTTGTATATACACCAAATAGACGGTTACTACTAGTACGGCTATTACTAGAAATAACCAGTAACGCCCATGTCTACTTGCTAGTGGACAGTAATATTAATACGACACTTATAAGTAATAATCCACCCACCATTAAAAAAACAAACTGGTAAGGTGACGGGTTATGAATATAATGTGTGAACTTGAAATTTGTAAAAACCGAGAGATCTGAATCAGTTTAGACAGCAGTACTATCCTAGGAAACTTCTTCTTCTTTTTCTTTTTTTACTGGCAATAAGCTACAATAATATACGTTATTGGTGCCAGTGTCAAGTTAAAAACAAATTCCTAGGAAACTTAAATCACCCACTGCAATTGACAGGCGGTCTGCCAAAAGTTGCGATTATGGTAACGTTGTCCGCGAAGAGGCCTACGTCCAACAATGAAGGTTTTGGTTGATAAATAAACTAACTTAGATTTTACTTCGCTTATGGGGCAACTTTATTTTATACGTGGTAGAACTACACTGTCGATACTCTTCTATCTACTGCCGCAAGCCTGGTCCGTCTGAGGTAGTGTCACACTCTCGCAGAAAATCCTCTGAGTAGTAGCAATTTATTACAGCGCTTCATTCGGTGAGCGAGCGAACTGGAAGTCCAATTTTCTGGTGGTATTTACATGGGTGGGTTTTAGTGATGCCTTTTGTATCATCGAACCTCATTGTAAATATTCACACTCCATTCAATTCCTTTACGGTAGGCAATGGCCAAGCAAAGGTCCATGAACGGCAACATCCCGTACCATCAGGTATACTGCTTGCTCGGTTGCCATCAAAAGCAATAAAAAAAAAGAAACTTGTTTATGGTAACGCAGTAGAAATATAATACAGCAGAGGTTGACGGCTTTTTGCGTGATTTAAGTGACGGCTAAAGATCTTTAGTAGTTAAAATAAGTGAAGCAGAAAAAACAATCGACACAAAACTGTCAACCCGTCTAGCCAGCGCAATATAGTAGGCCATTTCCCTTTCAATAGCAATAAAACACAATATAAATAAAAAAGATACATCTTTATCATTATGTGTATTTATTTATAGTTTTAATGTATTGAAACAACATCTTCTACTTCTAAGAAAGTATATAACAAGACTTCTCTTTCTATAAATGGTTTTCGATTTTTCTGCTACGAAATTTGTCGACGTTCCATCTGTGCACTGGGACTAGACCATTTGTTGCATATTGCTCTAGTTCTTTCAACAACATAAAGGGGCACACCTGTGCTTTCATATATTGAATAACCTTAATCTCACGACTCCACACAAGTGTTACATCAGTAATAGTTATTTTGTGTTTAAGTCTTATTTTTGAAATAGATCTATTTCAGCCGCGACCTAAGAGTAAATCAGATTTGGAAAGTGACGCCAGAGTTCCTTTACTTTGATATATAATTTTTAATCAAACATTATAATGTTATAATAATGACTTGAATGTTAATAAAACCAACTTTGATTAAAATAATCGAATAATTACATAATAAATAAATAATGAAGTGTGGCGAGGGAGTAAGAATACAATTCACCACCCCATCTCTTGCCCTTGGGTGTCGTAAATGACGACCAAGGGATATAATACGCATATAACATCTATGCAAGAGAAACTCGAAGTAAAACCTTATACCAATTTGTCTGACTAGCATGGTATATTATGGTTAATTTCCCTCGACCGACGTCCCGGGACAGGGACGTCGAGAGTCGAGGGTACCCGAAAGGGTATTCCGTCGGGCCGACCACTGACGACAAGTCACCCTGCTCCGGTGATCGGCCCAACGACGAAGGCGACGTGGGTAAAGATGGATAATGGGCCCGCGCGTCGTCCTTTACGCTTTAAGTGCGCTTACCATAGCCCACCCATAACAAAAGGTCAATTTCCCTCCTATTGTGAAGGAGGCCCGAGCCCAACAGTGAGATGTATATGGGTTGTGACGATAATGATAAAAAAAAATATTTTAAACGTTATTTCTTAAAAAAGCATAAGAATGAATATTCCCAGTGAAAGAAAATTCTTAATAAAACCTCATGCCTAGACGTTTGATCGGCATGGTATAATAGGTCAAGTTCCCTCTCATAGTGGGAAAAATCCAAATCTAACAATAGGATGACAAATACATAACAGACGTTGATGATATATTGTTTCCTTATTTTAAAAATAAAGAATATATTTGCTTAAAATAAAGATATTTAAGGTAAGTAGCTATGTTATCTCGCTAACATAATTGAAAAACTTCTGACAGCGGTTAAACAGATAGGACTACGTGTTAAGGTTCTTGCGTAATAAGGAAAATTGTTGATTACATAAGCTATTAAATACAACTCTAAGTATAACTTTATTTCGCCTCGTTTCAGGCATTTAAGATTAGAAATAACCATTAATGATTTAGAGGTTTCTTTTTAAATTATTTGTTTTTCCAAAAATGTGACGAATTATGTAATAATGCACAATTCATTGTTTGTTTGGTTAATATTCAAATTTTGTTTAAAATATCTTGTATTGAGTTTAAGTACTACATATAAGCTAGGTTTGCAAACCGTCATCTACCTCTTTTAAAAGGACAGCATAGAGTTAGGGTGTCCCATGCCGCGTATCGTGGATTCCAACCGCGCAGGAAAATTCTTTGTGCGTTTGACAAATTATTACACTCTGAGTAAGGGTGTAATTTTTATTCATTAATTTCATAATTGTAACGTCCCCTGCGAAATGTTGTCTAAAGGTCAAGTATATATTCTGGGGCATCCATAGAAACTCACGATGAAATGTTAATTTGAGATCCCAATTTAGTTTGTAGAAAAATAATTTCTATTATACTAATAATACTTAAACATAATAATTTTTTGTGTTTATGCGAATAGTACCTACTTCTATGAAGAATGCTTAAAATGTTGGGTAATTTAATATAAAATGATACCGTTACAAAATCCTTATAAACTGTTCTAACAGGACAAAGTTGACAATAAACTCATATACGTATTATTATATTACAGCACTAGCCATGGGATGTTTATGTAGTTTTAAATGAAACTACCCTTCTTTAAATCAGTTTTCACTATTCCAACGGTTTTGTCAAAAGATGGATCGTGATTGACTGTTTAATGGCCAATATGCTGTTCTTAACTTAAAGAACTATACTATTGATAACATACTATGAAGTAAAAAATATCGGACAACCTGCCTCTTTTAAATCCATTTATTTATTCATTAAATTTTCATTCTTATTTCTAAGAGTGTAGCCATACGCAATAAGACATGAAACAAATAATCGTTATATATCGATCAGAAAATACATACATGTATTTAAGAATTGTAGAATATATGTAGATAAAAAATAGATGTAAGACTCGCATTGTAATTGATGGCATTTTTTTTTTATTGCAAACGATGGCAAACGAGCAAACAGTACACCTGATGGTAAGTGTTGCTGCCGCTCATGGACCTTTACAAGGCCACTGCCTACCGCGAAGGAAGTGAAGGGAGTGTGAATACGTGCATTGAGGCTCGGTGATACCAAAGGTACCACCAAAACCCTCCATACGCAATCACCCTCAGAAAGTTGGGCTTCCGGCTCTCTCGCTCACCGAACGAAGCGCAGTAACAAATTGCTACTACTCAGACGTCGATTTTCTGCGAGAATGTGGTACTACCCCGGCCGGACCGGCCCGCGGCTGTAGACAGATAACTGTCGACAGTGTGGTCCTACCTCTGAAAAAACTTTTGCGGCCTAGTATGCCATATTATTCAACCTTACCAATAAATTACCGATATCATATATAATCACCATTGAAATAAACATACAATAATTATGTGTATAACACGACACTCCACAAATACAGCGTACAGCCCTACAACTCGGCGACAACTGCACTGCGGCTACCATCTTGTTTTTATAGATCTCAGCCGTATTAAATATATTAGAAGTCACCGTCTCTTGAAAAATAAAATACAAACTACCATAATATAAATGATATAATTATGCAGAATATGTTCAATATTGTAACATATATACATGAAGAGAACATTAAAGATAAAAAATCAAGTTAATATATATTATACTGATGCTAACAGATCGCACAGCTCATGAAATACCTTAAGTTTTATCCTTTATCTAGACAGGCAAAAGTGAAAACAAAGTTTAATAAAACATAAATGACTTTATATAAGTTTAATAATAGTAATAAAGAGAGAGCTCTATAACAAAAGCCCCTAATAATGACAATAGATTGAAAATTACATTTTCGTTTTATTACACTTAATACTTGGAACATTTCTTAAAGAATGAAATTGAACTCGGTTTGACATATTCAGAGCCATGTTTTATTTCGACATAAATAGTTATAAGCGTTCGATAGCTTCAAAAGGAATTCGTGGAGGCACTTTGTATTAGTTGTAGAGTTAATTTTAGTTACAAATAGTGCGTAGTGTTATTTGATCTGGCGACAAGCGACAGGCTTTAAATAGACTGAAAAATAGCGTCTCTTAAAAAAATAATACAATTTAGAAGATATTTGGGATATCAAATATATAATATATGTACTTAATATCCTGTTCTTTAAACCAAAAAGTTGATGTTTAATTTCAATCTATCTGATAGTATCTGGTTCAAAGCAAATTGTCTTGATGTTTAAGGTTCCATTTTAAAGTACGCCTATCTCAATAAGGTTTAGGGAATAATTAATAAAATATTTTAATTTAGACCCATTGTGCTCAATTTTTACATAATAAGCTCTTTTGTCTTCAGGTATATTATAATTGTTCTGCATAATATATTATAATTATTCTAAATAGTACGCCTCTATTAGTTAGAATTAATTGTATTCAAAGCCAATATATTATTCTCTTTATTCCAGTTTAGTTATAATATGAATTGAAGTCTAATTGAGACTAAAATAGCTTAGTAACAACAATGTGCTACAGTCAAAAGCAGTTTACAGTAACCAGTCCAAATAAGTAGCGAAAAACGACTAAGAATTTACATTTGTGGGTGTTCCGTAGTTGAGAGCAGCCTGCATGGGTCGTAACGAGCGTTAAAAGCATTATGCAAATGAGCTAAACTCAACACTGGGTGATTAGATTAGAATAAACTGTGTCTATTATACCAAGTACATATAGAAAGTGGGCAAAGCGAGGTACATACAATATTAGCTTCGATTACATAACCGCAACTAGCACGAACTATGAAGAGATATTAGGGTTACAAATATACGTTTGCAAATTTAATCACTCAAATGTGAATTTTAGTGTATTGATTTTCATTTGAGTGTGTCACATCGAACTTGGCGTTCCAAGAAAAAGTTTATAGGTACTGGTATAATTGCGCGTTGCTAGATAAAGCTCCTCTTAAATATCTAAAGAGAGGAATTTAAGGGAAGGCTCGAGCCCTACAATGGGATGTATATCAGTAGATCATGATGATATAATCTATATTTATTTTTTGATGTGTCTAATATTTTTTTTTTTCTATATTTGAAACACTTTATTAATAATTTTACAATTTGCTATATAGTTTAATTAACAGATTAGTAATAAATTGATACTCCATTAGACGTTAGAGACTTTAGGTATTTATTTATTCTTTGCACACGAAAACAGCAGATTAACCTCAATTCTGTGTAATCCTCTTTCTCGAAACAAAGTAGCCGGATTGCTATACGTAAACAAAACAAATACATCTAGAAATAAGTGTTTGACGTGTTATCTGTTTTACTTGTACACTGATGTACTCTAGACTCAAAATCTTCAAGGAAGGAGTTGAGACATTTAATTTTTACGCTATACACAGAAAATTGACAAATTATTAAATTGTAATTAAGCCTTTAGCTATAGAACGCACAATGCTTTATATATAACAGATAATTATTCTACTAGATAATACTGTATCGAAATTATTATACATTTTATTTGCTGGATTTAAATGACATGAAAATGGTCCACTTTTGTGAATAAAAGTAACACGGTCCTTTTAACAATACTTGATATGTTACAGAATAAAATATTTTATTAAGTTTTAATGGCTAAATGCAATGCACTAAAACTAACTGAATAATAACAAACTAAATATCTATTACATAGTTTCTTTGAAGTGTTAATTAAATTTAAATGACTCATTTTATAGCATTATTGAATGAGGACGAATTATCAGCCCACTTGACAGAAAATGATAATCCATGCACTGATGATGTAATAATGGACATGTGTTGCCGCTTCTCCTATAGATAAAAAATTCATATTATACGAAAACTGGGTGATAAAAATAAACTCACGTATCTACAATTATTATTGCTAGTAAGTACTTATTTAATGAAGTAAATGAGACGGCTAAAGTGCTGCAGAAGTAATTAAGTCACGAATAATAATTACTAAAAAAATAAAAAAATAAAATTAATTGTCACCAATTATTATAACTACTTTGAACAAGAGTGTTACAAATTAAATATATATTTCATTCAATTAATATTATTTCGAAATCCTATAACTGCTCATCGATAAGGTGATAAAGAACCATAAAATTGGCACCACCCTGTCCGGAACTCTATTAGGTTTGAGCGAGTAATCGAATTCTCCATTAATTTAGTTAATTACAGAAATTTGATTCCGATTTATTGTTAAAATTATCGGTTTATTTTCATGTTCAATTATCGTGGCAATGTGGATTTTGTTCTAAATATTGGTGTAGTTAACGTAAATTATATTTTTCTCTCTACTGATGAGCTTAGCTTTTATTACTCGCTATTTGTTTGAAGTCAGTTTTCTAGCTTAACGAGTCTCAAAGGAATATTAATTTTCCACATAGCAACTGCTATCTGTTCTTAAATCCTCAAAGATATCGTTATCATGAGAGCCCGAAAGTTTTTTTTCCTTGTTTTGAGATCTAGAAGGAGAACTTTTGGCCTAATGAACATGTCAGTTCATGAATGTTTACCGTCAATAAATAGAATATTTATGTTATCACACGTGTATTAGGATAACACACTTGGATAACTATGGAATGGCAGGCAATCATCAATTTATAACATAATAAACGCGTTCCGAAATTGAATTGAAACATTAAAAATCACAAGCTTTAAATTATAAAAATATTTATAGCCATATTAATATGTAACTATAATAAATTCTGTTTATGGAGGGTAGAATTCAGAGTTGTTCATAGTTTAACTTGCTGTTTTTAGGGTTCCATACCTAAAGGGTAAAAACGGAACCCTATTACTAAGAATTCGTTGGCTGTCCGTCCGTCTATCTGTCACCAGACTATATCTCAAGAACCGCGATAGCTAGACAGTTGAAATTTTTACGCCATTTGTGCTTATATTTTTATAGATATGTGTATATGATTTTATAGATATACCTAATGGTACGAAACCCTTCGTGCACGACTCCGACAAATCCGAATTATTATTACTGTGACCGCCTGTGATAGAAATTTCTAGGGTTACAATAATTCGAATTATTTGAAGATTTGGATTTATTCTAAGTATTCATATTTATTCAGGTAGGGCGTCGAAGTAATATTATAATTCACCATTCTTCGTCTTACCGACGACGTCGTCCTCCTAGGTCAATTTACTTCTCATCGTGATCGCTCGAGGCTTGGGCACGAACCCAACACTGGGACGTAGGTAGGTATATAAGCTGTGATGATGATGAAATATGTATATTATTTTATCAACACCTAGCTTCAACCAAATAATATAAAACTTTTCTCTTATATAAGGATAAAGATTTTCACATATTCAAATATCCGTGGATGTATTTTTACTTGCGAACTTCTTTTCGATATTCCAACACAATTATCTATGAAATTTCAGCCGCGACGAATAAAAAAAACGAAAAAGGAAGAAAACAGTGAAAAAATATTACTCAAATTACAAAATCAAGAACGATAAGCAAGAAATCCGATATCGGTTTTCTAATTAACATCTTTAGTCCAACGATATCCGATGTCGATCATTTGTAGAAAAAGGACTGATTTCGATTTTAAACGCTCATATTTCACATCGTTGATCGCAGTTTTTATCTAAGTATAGATTTTTCTTTGGGGTGGGCCATGGTCATCGCACCTACCGGCCGGCTCCGTCTGGGGCGACAGAGGGGCGGTGCGCAGCCCCATGACCCACCCGTAGCACGTCGCCTTCATTGTTCGGCCGACCACCGGTGCAGAGTTCCTTGTCGCCAGTGGTCGGCCCAACGGAATACCGCGGCCGCTGGGTACCCTCTCCTCTCGACGTCCCCTCTCCGGAACGTCGGTCGCCATCGCACGGTCAGCCTCTCTGCGGGTGATGGATTAAATCACCGGTTCAGTCATACATCTATATGTAGATGCGAATTATTTGTATATGTAGAAGCCAGAGGTTGAAATAGAAATCAACTTATTTTTCTTATATATAATTTAATACGCATGTTTTAGTTTTTCCTCAAAAGATCTTAATGAGTCCTTAAAAATATTCGTTTATGATTGAAATGGAGAGCGAAACAAGCAAATATAATACATTAATTAGAGCACCCGGCAAACGTCGTCTTTACCGGCATAATAACGCCAGATTAAATGATATTTTAAATGAAAATCGGGCCTGCAGGAGAAGAATAAGGCCTGCAAGAGAAGAATAAGGCCCTGCAAAAGGAGCTGTCGGCGGTGCAGAAGGCGAACCGCGAGTTGACCAAGCAAATGGCCGACTTGCGGAACCAGGTCGCACAGCTGGCGAGGACCGCGCCGCCGACAAGTCCCGGCCCTGCCGCCGCCCCCGTTGTCCCCGTTGCGACAACTTGCGCTGCGACGAGTCCCCAGAGGGCCCAGCTGTCCTAAGCGGTCCCGCTGCCCGCAGTGGATGTCGTGCCGGACCAGACCATGCGCGCCATGGTGGATGTTTTCGGCAAGATGCTCGACGCGCGCATGGTGGCTCTGGAGGCGAGACTGCCCCCGGAGCCCCGACTCCAGCCGCCACTTGCTGCGGATAGGCCGAAAGCCGTGGCGTCAACTCCTGCCACGCAGGGCGGGCGCGTAGGAAACTACGCTGCGACCGTTGCTGGGCCGAAGCCCAAGGGACCCGCCGCGAAAAAGAAGGTGGCACCGGCTCCTGCTAAGGCCGGACCCCAGCCGCTGCCGGAAAATGCACCGTCGGTGGCGGCCAACGCAGCCGCGGCCGTGACTGCTGTGCCGGGCACCCCTGCCGCGTCTGAAGAGGGTTGGCAGACGGCCGAGCGCAGCCGAAAAAGTCGCGGCCAGAAGAGGAGAGTGGAGGCCAAAAGCGCCGCCAAAGCCTCCGCTCCCAAGGCAGGAGCCGGTAACAAGAGGTCGCGCAGGAGGCTCCGGCCGCCAAAGTCAGCCGCGGTGGTGATCACCGTTTTGCCTGAGGCGGCCGAGAACGGCCTCAGCTATGAGGCCGTCTTACGTCGCGCCCGGCGGGAGCTTGACGTCTCCGATTTAGGAGGCGTCGAAGCCAGGACCCGCAAGGCCCGGACCGGGGCTCAGATTTTAGAGTTCCCTGGGGCCGAGGGCGCCAAGACGGCCGATAGCATGGCCGCGAAGCTGAGGGGTTTGTTTGCTGCGGAGGATGGCGTCAAGATCGCCAGACCCGTCAAGTGTGCGGAACTGCGGGTCACGGGTCTGGACGACTCCGTGACGGTGGATGACATCCGGGAGGCCATCGTCTCGAAAACCGGATGTCCCGTGGACACCGTCCGATTTGGCGCCATCCGCCCTGGTCCGGGCGGCGTTGGTGCTGCCTGGGTGCAGTGCCCGGTGGAGTCGGCCAAGCAATTGGCCGGCTCAGGCAGGCTCCTCGTGGGCTGGAGCTCAGCGCGGGTGACCGTGCTGGAGTCCCTGCCTGCGAGGTGCTACAAGTGCATGGCGGTCGGACACACTCGGCCGACATGCAGTAACTGCTTTGACTGCAGCGACCTTTGTTTCCGCTGCGGTCAACCCGGGCATAAGGCGGCATCGTGCGCCGCCACTCCCTACTACCCCGCGTGTGCGGCGGGCAATAGGCCCGCCAAGCACCGCATGGGGAGCAAGGAGTGCAAACCCCCGGCTTCGGCCCCAAAGGGTCGGAGCGGCCCGACGACCCCGGCCGCTCCCGCCCCTAGCGCGACCCGATCGCCCGCCAGCGTGGAGGAGGTAATGGATACGGCCCATTAATGGCGGCCGAATCTTACCACCTCCTGCAGGCCAACCTCAACCACGCCGCCGAGGCACAGGACGTTTTCCTGGAAGCCATGGCGGAGTGGTTGATCGGTGCAGCCGTAGCCGCGGAGCCGTACCGTAGTACGTGCTGCCTGACTAGCCCAATTGGCTGGGCAGCAGTGACGGCTCTGTGGCAATCGTCGCCTCCACGTCATGCCATTCCCCGCCCTTGTTGCTCAAGGACAGGGGCGATGGGTATGTCGCGGCGGAATGGGGAGAGGTTACGCTATTTGGTGTTTACTTCTACCCTAACAGGAGCGCGACGGATTTCGGGGCCTTCCTCACCATCCTGGGGGCCTCGATACGGCGACTGGTACCGCGCCAAGTCTTCGTTCTGGGGGACTACAACGCCAAGTCCACGGCGTGGGAGTCCCCCAGGACGAATGACCGCGGGCGGGCGGTCAAAGAGTGGGCGGCGGCACTGGGCCTCTGTTTGCTGAACAAGGGCTCAGTGCAAACGTGCGTGCAGCAGCAGGGCGGGTCGATAGTGGACTTGTCGTTCGCTAGCCCTAATGTCGCAGCACGTGTGACGAGTTGGTGCGTCCAGGAGGAGGTTGAGACCCTATCCGACCACAGATACATCCGGATAGAGGTCTCCCGGACCCTCCTGCAGCCCAGCAGGGGTCATACGGCGGACGGAGCTCCCGCGTTTCCGCGGTGGGCTGTGGGTCGATTGGATCGGGACCTGTTGGCGGAGGCAGCCATCGTTCAGTCGTGGCTGTCCTCACCGCCCCAGGCGGACGGGGTGGATGCCGAGGCTGGCCGCATCCGCTGTGCGTTAACGCAGATCTGCGATGCGGCCATGCCACGTGTGCGGCGTCTGCCCCCGAAGAGTGACACAGCCATAATTTATGAAATATGAAAAAAGGAAAATAATTTAAAATTTTCTTCTTGCCGTAACACTCGCTAGGATTTACGAACGGAGATAGCTGTTTTGTTCAGGTTTCCATCCGCAGAAACTCTCGTACAACAGCTGTTCAAGCTAGAAGATATGAAGAATTTAGAGGTGTAGCAGTAACTGAGCTTATATTATGAAGTAGGCTTTAAGAAGCTGGTTTAAATTCATCCAAGCCCGGTAAACTAACTTGCGGTAATCATCGCAAGTTAGCTATTGAGCGGGACCATCAAATTTAGACGACCAGTTAAAGAAGTTTTATTCAGTGATGAATACAGAATTATTTTAGATCAAGTGGATGAAAGAATTTGGATATACAGATTTAGAGGACAAAGATATAATCAAGCAAATTTCTAAATTGCATCATATGCTAGAAGATTCATAATGGTAAGGGGAGGGATATATATTTGGGAGTTCGTATCGACTTAGTGGTGATCAACAGAGGGGAATTGACTGAAGATTACATAAAAAATATTTTTCATAAAAATATGATTCATTTACCTCGGTAATGGCTTTCTATTGATGTAAGATAATGTTCGGTCATATAACGCGCTATCCCCAGATATTATTTCTATAGATCATTTCTAGGACTTGTTAAATCACAGTATAAAATCAAGACTTTCAGCTCCAGTTAATGAATATGAACTCAGAACCACCGTATTTTAAGAAGGGTAAAGTTTACTTTAAGCGACTCTCTATAACATCATTCTCAATATGTCTAAGAGTGAACAAGTTATTTACAAAAACTTGTTCACGAATGTAACACTCGGGATTCGAACCCACGTAAACCTAAATACCAATCTAATCGTCCTACTGTTTAGCCCAACGTGGACTGGCGTATCAGGGTCAAAATGTCACTACCTTTATGAAAGACATGTACCATCAATCAGACCGTTTACACATTATCCCAATCTAATACTCGAACTTTTCAGTTATTGTATTAAACGATAACACTCATATTTAAATAAAAAATTATTGTGTACGTGTGTATGACACTGAACTCCTCCCAAACAGCTGGACCTGGCTGGATGAAATTTTTTATATGTGTAGATTGGAGAATGGTTTAGATGTACAATTGGACCCGGTAGGTGGCGCTACTATTGATTTTAAGGAGAATTCCTTTTATTTTATTTGAAAAGAACAACGTCTGTTGGGTCAGCTGGTATTGTATAAACTACTGTGATTAATACTAAACATACTAGGACGTGCCAGATTATCGAAACTATTATCTCTACTATCGCTTATCGAGAAAGAAAAATCATTCCCAAATTAAAAGAAATTCATAAAATGGACGCACATTGGGATGATTTCTTAAAAATAACTTCGATGTTAATTAATTATTCTCATTTTATTCTCTACTAGCAACCCGCCCTCGCTTCGCTTCGGTTTGAGTCGTTTTACCCGCGTAGTTCCCGATCCCGCGGGAATACCGGGATAAAATATAGCCTAGTTTACGCCATGATATTATAGCTTTCTATTAGTGAAAGAATTTTTGAAATCGGTCCAGCCGTTTTGAAGATTACCCGGAACAAACAGACAGACAGACAAAAATTTTTTTATTTGTATTTTAGGCATAGGTGTCGTGCAAATAACCGTGGGAGCATGAAAAAAGCCTATTATTTTGACATTACAAACAGACCCTCCAATTTTATTTATTGGTATAGATAATATTTCGCGCCAAAGCAAACTGATGGTTAACCACTTTAATATATAATCACCCAATAGTTTCTTTCAATTTTGTTTTCTTATTATTTTGTTCAAAGCTCATCAAAATTGATCGTTTACTTTTACACGTACCTAATGTAAAGAATGCTTTATTTACTAATATACCGCCGTTTACATAACCTATATAAATACAGAGGTACTGGTAACGGCCCATGAATTTCCATGCCAATACTACACATAAATTGAGGATCAAAATTGAACACAAAGGTATATTGTACCTATTATTTTTCGATATCACAGTCATGTAACAGAAACAATTCAAAAAGGGTTGGCATGACAAAAAATGTATGAGAACCGCCGCTTAATATTCATTGTGGTTGCGAATATGTATATTATGTTTAATGTTCCTATTTTCATTTTGTGAGAAAGGTATAAGCTTCTTTTCATTATTCCTAGAGATAACTCATTTCTTGAAATGTCTTCATGGTTTGAAATATTATTGTAACTTGATACGAATTTCGGAAGAAATCTAAGTATTTTATGTAATTTTGTTTTGAATAATAATCGCGCAATCCTATAGGACAGTTTTCCGTGTGATGACGGAGTAAGAATGTAATTCAGGAACCCTCTGTTGCCCGTAGGTGTCGTAAAAGACGATTAAGGGATATGCAGATAACATCTATGGAAGAGTAAGAAAACTCGAAATAAAAGCCTATACCAACACGTCAAACCAGCGTGGTAAAGTAGGTCAATTTCCCTCTCATTGTAGGGGAGGCTGAGTCCAGCAGTAGCACTTATATAAGCTGTGATGATTATAAAAGTCATAAAGAAATGATTAAAATACTTTCCCTTTTTGAAAATCTAGATCCAACAGTGGATATTGATCCTTATAGGAATAATATCATAAATGTCAGGTTAGACAGGTTTCTCAGAAAAGTGCTGTACACACACTGTACTGTTTTTTTCTTATTGTAAACGGTGGCAAACGAATGTGTTGCTGCCGCTCATGGACCTTTGCAATACCAGGGGCAGAGCCTAGCTCTGTAGGTAGTCTACACCGGTAGGCAGTGGCCTATCACAAAGAAAGTGAAGCGAGTGTGAATGCGTGCAATGAGGTTCGCTGAAACTAAGGGCATCACTAAAACCCACCACCCGCAAACAGCCTCAGAAAGTTCACGAACTCTCGAGCTCACCTAACGAAGTGCAATAACAAATTGTTACTATTCAGACGTACATTTTCTGGCGAATGGGGCGGCGCAGGCGCAACTACCTGCGCCTCATGCCGCCCTAGCCGAGGCCGCGGGTGACGTGACCGGGGATTAGTCCGTCACCCGCCAAGAGGCCGACCGCGTGAGGAAAGACCGACGTCCTCCCCGTGGGGGGGACGTCGGTCGATGGGAGGGTACCCCAAGTAGGGGTATTCCGTCGGGCCGACCACTGACGACAAGTTAACTCTGCTCCGGTGGTCGGCCCAACGACGAAGGCGACGTGGTTTAAGAATATAATTTACCACTCGCTATCTTGTCCGTGGTTGTCGTAAAAGACGACTGAGGGATATAATACGCATATAAGATGTATGCAAGAGAATAAAAATATAGTAAGATCAATTTCTGTCTGACTATGTAGTAAGATCAATTTCCCTCCTAGTGGAGGAAGCTCGAGCCCAACAGTGGAACGTATATGTGTCGAGATGATGATTATGATAATTTTCTATTTTTTATAGCTGTGCAGTAACATGTACCACTTAAAATATTGTCAATTGTACTACAAATGTAATTTGAAGACATTGGTATGATAATAGTAGCTTACCTACCGGATCCAATTATCTTATCAAACCATCCAAGGACTCCTTCAAAGATACACAAGATTTCATTCAAAGTAGTTCAGCCGTTTAGGAGGAGTTAAGTGATATTAAACGGGAAAATAATTTTTAAATAGCATATCTAACCTTAAAACAATATTATAGGAGATATTTCATAGTTTTAAATAAATCATCTTCGAGTAAAAAAATACAGTACAGGGAATTGTCATAGATTCCATGTTTTTCTATGCTGTTGATACAGTGTTTGCGTATCTATAGTAGTAAGTGTAAAGAGTACGATTCCCATGCAGGACAATTATTAATGTAACCTGCAAACGATTGCTCTGTGCCTATCTGTAATTTGGGTCCCTTCATCATCATCATCATTTCAGCCCATATACGTCCCACTGTTGGGCTCGGGCCTTCTCCATAACGGAAGGGTAATTGACCTACTATACCACGCTGGTCAGACGTGTTGGTAATTTTTTTTTTTTTTTTTATGGGTGGGCTATAGTAAGCACACGCGCGGTCCAGTCCGTCCGGGGCGATGAAAGGACGGCGCGCGGGCCCATAACCCACCCGTACCCACGTCACCTCGTTGTTGGGCCGACCACCGGAGCAGATGTGACTTGTCGTCAGTGGTCGGCCTGACGGAATACCCTTTCGGGTAACCTCACCTCTCGACGTCCTGGAACGTCGGTCGCCGTCGCGCGGTCAGCCTCTCTGCGGGTGACGGACAATTCCCCGGTCCGATCACCCGCGGCCTCGGCTAGGGCGGCATTAGGCACAGATACTCGCGCCTGCGCCGCCCGAGTCGCCGGCGGCGGAACGTGTCGCCGAATAGGAGCTCTACTCGCACACGATCCGCCGCCTCCTGCCGTGAGATTACGGCCTCACAGAAGACGGCGACCGCGTCCCAATTCCTGACGCTGACGAGCATCTCCCTGGCGATGGTCGGCAGCGCCAGGTCGGCACCGATAATTGCGACGAGTTCACTGCGATCACCCTCCCATGCAGCACACTCCTCGAGCGTGTGCTGCGCCGTGTCCTCGTCGCAACTGCAGTGGTGGCAGGACGGTGTGCTCTCCCTCCTGACAATCTCGTGCAGGTACTTCCCGAAGCAACCGTGCCCCGTCAGCACCTGCACCAGTCGGAAGGAAAGCACCCCATGCGTCCGCTCCAACCACTCCATCAGCACCGGCCGGAGGGCCTCGACGGTTCTGACACCGTACCGAGGACTCTCCAGCCGGACTGCCCAACGGGCAATGACTTCTCGGCGGGCGTCGACCCGCCAGGCGGTGATCTCTTTGATGGAGACCATGCCGCCGCGGGCGCGCATCTCCGACACCCGCCGATAAATGTCGGCGAGCATCTCCGCCTCCAGGTCCCACGGGGGAGTTCCGGCCAGGAGGCACGCTGCCTCCGTCGCCACCGTGAGGTAACCCCGACGTGTTGGTATAGGGTTTTATTTCGAGCTTGCCTTCTCTCGCATAGATGTTATATGCGTTTTATCTCCCTTAGTCGTCTCGTACGATCACCCACGGGTAAGATAGGGGGTGGTGAATTGTATTCTTACTCCGTCACCACACGGGTCCCTTAAATCTTTGTAAATTCACTCGCGTTACAAAGAAATTATTATTAATATGGAATGTACATTTAAACAAAATTGTAAGATAGAAAATGGTAAATAATATACACTACTTTCACTTAGTCATGGATTCATGCTTAATTATGGATTATGTCGTTTGTAAACTTGACTTGTCCAAGTTAACAAATGGAAGGAATAAAAAAAAAATAACTGCCGCAAAAAGACATAGCAAAATAATTACTTTTTCGTTAAACAAACAATCCTTGTAATGCACTGGATTTTACAAATATCAAATCTATGCCAGAGAAGGACTACTCGAAATAAAGCCCTATGCCAATCTGTCTGATCAGCATGGTATAAGTAAGGTTAATTTCCCTTCGTAGACGAGGCTGGGCTTGACCCAGCAATGGGACACACATGAGTTGGAATAATGATGATGATGATAGTCTGCTTTGTCCGCTACGTCTGCAGTTTATTAAGGGGACCCTAATATTTCCAGTAACCTAATATTCCCTATATTTTGGAAGTTTGTACACTGTGTGATCCACAAATGTGTGAGGTTGGGTATAATTTGTGTCCGTTATATATCTTTATCAAATCCAGTGCATTACAAGGATTATGTTTCCTAATATTTTGTAGTGGTAGGATCGCACTGTTGACAGTTGTATGTCTACAGCCGCGGGCCGGTCCGTCCGGGGTAGTCCCCGGACACACGACACACGGCACAATCTCGCAGAAAATGTACGTCTGAATAGTAACAATTTGTTATTGCACTTCGTTAGGTGAGCTCGAGAGTTCGTGAACTTTCTGAGGCTGTTTGTGGGTGGTGGGTTTTAGTGATGCCCTTAGTATCAGCGAACCTCATTGCACGCATTCACACTCGCTTCACTTTCTTTGTGATAGACCACTGCCTACCGGTGTAGACTACCTACAGAGCTAGGCTCTGCCCCTGGTATTGCAAAGGTCCATGAGCGGCAGCAACACATTCGTTTGCCACCGTTTACAATAAGAAAAAAACAGTACAGTGTGTGTACAGCACTTTTCTAGGAAACTTATAACACCAATTGCAATCCCCACTGCACCTGTCTAACCTGGCATTTATGATATTATTCCTATAAGGATCAATATCCACTGTTGGACCTAGATTTTCAAAAAGAGAAAGTATTTTAATCATTTCTTTATGACTTTTATAATCATCACAGCTTATACACGTGCTACTGCTGAACTCAGCCTCCCCCATAGTGGGAGGGAAATTGACCTACTATACCACGCTGGTTGGACGTATTGGTATAGGCTTTTATTTCGAGTTTTCTTACTCTTCCATAGATGTTATCTGCATATCCCTTAATCGTCTTTTATGACACCTACGGGCAACAGAGGGGTTTCTGAATTATATTCCTACTCCGTCATCACACGGAAAACTTACCTATAGGATTGCGCGATTATTATTCAAAACAAAACTACATAAAAAACTTCCATTTCTTCCGAAATTCGTATCAAGTTACAATAATATTTCAAACCATGAAGACATTTCAAGAAATGAGTTATCTCTAGGAATAATGAAAAGAAGCTTATACCTTTCTCACAAAATGAAAATAGGAACATTAAACATAATATACATATTCGCAACCACAATGAATATTAAGCGGCGGTTCTCATACATTTTTTGTCATGCCAACCCTTTTTGAATTGTTTCTGTTACATGACTGTGATATCGAAAAATAATAGGTACAATATACCTTTGTGTTCAATTTTGATCCTCAATTTATGTGTAGTATTGGCATGGAAATTCATGGGCCGTTACCAGTAACCTCTGTATTTATATAGGTTATGTAAACGGCGGTATATTTGTAAATAAAGCATTCTTTACATTAGGTACGTGTAAAAGTAAACGATCAATTTTGATGAGCTTTGAACAAAATAATAAGAAAACAAAATTGAAAGAAACTATTGGGTGATTATATATTAAAGTGGTACCATCAGTTTGCTTGGCGCGAAATATTATCCTTACTAATATTATAAATGCGAAAGTAAGGATGTTTGTTTGTTTGTTTATAACTCTTTCACGCTTAAACCACAGAACCGATTTCAAAAATTCTTTCACCAATGGAAAGCTATAATATCAGGGAGTAACATAGGCTATATTTTATCCCGGTATTCCCACAGGAACGAGAACTACGCGGGTTTAAGCGACTGAAACCGAAGCGAAGCGAGGGCGGATTGCTAGTAGAGAATAAAATGAGAATAATTAACTATCATCGAAGTTATTTTTAATAAATCATCCCAATGGGCGTTCATTTTATGAATTTCTTTTAAATTGGGAATGATTTTTCTTTCTCGATAAGCGATAGCAGAGATAATAGTTTCGATAATCTGGCACGTCCTAGTATGTTTAATATTAATCACAGTAATTTATACAATACTAGCTGACCCAACAGACGTTGTTCTTTTCAAATAAGATAAAAGGAATTCTCCTTAAAATCGATAGTAGCGCCACCTAACGGGTCCAATTGTACATCTAAACCATTCTCCAATCTACACATATAAACAATTTCATCCAGCCAGGTCCAGCCGTTTGGGCGGAGCTCAGTGACATACACACGTACACAAGAAATCTTTATATAAAGATGAGTGTCATCGTTTAATACAATAACTGAAAAGTTCGAATATTAGATTGGGACAATGTGTAAACGGTTTCTGATTGATGGTACATGCCTTTCATAAAGGTAGTGACATTTTGATCCTAATACGCTAGTCCACGTTGGGCTAAACCGTAGGACGATTAGATTGGTATTTAGGTTTACGTGGGTTCGAATCCCGAGTGTTACATTCGTGAACAAGTTTTTGTAAATAACTTGTTCACTCTTAGACATCTTGAGAATGATGTTATAGAGAGTCGCTTAAAGTAAACTTTACCCTTCTTAGAATACGGTGGTTCTGATTTCGTGTTCATTAACTGGAGCTGAGTCTTGATTTTATACTGTGATTTAACAAGTCCTAGAAATGATCTATAGAAATTATATCTGGGGATAGCGCGTTATATGACCGAACATTATCTTACATCAATAGAAAGCCATTACCGAGGTAGATGAATCATATTTTTATGAAAAATATTTTTTATGTAATCTTCAGTCAATTCCCCTCTGTTGATCACCACTAAATCGATACGAACTCCCAAATATATATCCCTCCCCTTACCATTATGAATCTTCTAGCATATGATGCAGTTTAGAAATTTGCTTGATTATATCTTTGTCCTCTAAATCTGTATATCCAAATTCTTTCATCCACTTGATCTAAAATAATTCTGTATTCATCACTGAATAAAACTTCTTTAACTGGTCGTCTAAATTTGATGGTCCCGCTCAATAGCTAACTTGCGATGATTACCGCAAGTTAGTTTACCGGGCTTGGATGAATTTAAACCAGCTTCTTAAAGCCTACTTCATAATATAAGCTCAGTTACTGCTACACCTCTAAATTCTTCATATCTTCTAGCTTGAACAGCTGTTTACGAGAGTTTCTGCGGATGGAAACCTAAACAAAACAGCTATCTCCGTTCGTAAATCCTAGCGAGTGTTACGGCAAGAAGAAAATTTTAAATTATTTTCCTTGATATTTCATAAATTATGGCTGTGTCTGTATTTCTTCATAGCTCTTAAATTTTTTAGCTGTAATGCTATTAATTTATGCTGTATAGATATAAATATTTATGATTTTAAAGGTGAAGCACCTTTAATAGTTTATTGGATGAATTATTCATCCAATAAACGTTGAAGTGCTCAAATCGTCAACAAACTAAACAATCAAATCAATCATTAATATACCTTTAACTGTATAATCCTAGTATTGCAATAAATTAAATATACACTAACAATTAGTTGCCATCACTACAGTATTTCATTAATTTGTCGCATAAAGAAGAATAAATTGCTAAAAGTAATTTATTCTTCTTTATGCGACAGCTGTAAGTACTGGCTTACAGCCTTAAAATAAGATATTTAAATTTAGAACTACTTTTGTATAAGATATATCCGATATAAAAAAATTTAAATAGTTATCCTCGTTATAGTTAACCACACTTTCGGCAGAAAATTAAGTGTTGCCACCCAACCATTTCCCACTATAGTCTTAATAATCACATAAAGAATCACAAAGAGAATGGGCTGCAGCACTGTCCTAGTAAACTGATAATTATGTAATTCCAAAGGCGTACGGCAACCCTCCTGCTAAACTTGGTGATTAAGGCATTATTCGTCTCTTGGGAATGCCTATCCTCCAACAGTAGATATCAATGGGCTTAATGGATGGAATCAAGAGGGATCAAGGAATGGAAGTAAAATCATCTACGTATTCGTAATGCTTTGTTTACTTTTTCTACAATTATACAACTTATACATCACTAACTTTTCTACAATTTATACATCACTAGCTGACCCAAGATACGTTGTTCTGTTCAAATAAAATAAAAAGAATTCTCCTTGAAATCGACAGCAGCACCACCTACCGAATCCGATTGTAAATTTAAAACATTCTCGAATTCTCTTCTTCTCGAACGTACACAAAAATATCATCAATATCGGTCCAGCCGTTAAAGAGGAGTTCAGTGACAAACACACGTTCACAAGTTCTGCACAGATGGCGTAGTGGTTAAGATAGCGACCTACAGCGCCAGTGTCGGGGGTTCGAATCCCACGCGGGACAACACTTTGTGCGATCCACAAATTGTTGTTCTGAGTCTGGATGTAATTTGTGTACATTAATTATATGTTTGTAAAGTCCCCCGCAATACAAGGATTATTTCCTTAGTGCAGGGTGTTGTCTTAAATAAAATAAATAAATATATACATTTAAAGATATACAGATACATTTTATTATAGGTCTATCACACATTCTCGAATATGTATTAACAGTATCTTGACTCATCATCATGATCTAAACTCATATACATATGCCTCACTGCTGGGCTCAAGATTCCTTCATAAAAGGAGGGAAATTGATCTACTCTCCACGTTGATCAAGCGGGTTAGTATAGGTAGGTATTTCTAATCTTACGTAAATCATTAAAAGAGCAATTCTTGTATATACATATATATTTCAGAATCTCGGAAACGGCTCCTACGATTTGCATGAAATTTAGCATACTAGAGGTTTCGGGGCCAAAAAATCGATCTAGCTACGTTTTATTTATAAAAATTGTTGTTTTGTCGGTGTTTTTAGCTAATCGATACAATGACATAAAATATCAATAGAATAGGAATTTAGATTTAGCCGTCGTCGTCAAGAGTGATAATAGTTCATTTAGGAAGTTGTCCAGTAACACTGTACACAGCGTGGAATCTCGGTGTTATTATTATTCTGTTTTTGTAATTTTTGAATTTTTTTTTTCATTTTTCATCATTTTTATTTTTCATTAAAATATATCTAAATAAGCTCGTCAAAAATACAATTTACGAAAATAAAAATTATACCGAGCAAAGCTCGGTCTACCAGATTTTTATTCTTCTATTGCACAAACATCAGTAATTTTTTACGACACCCATGGAAAGTCGTATAAAAATTGTATTCTTACTTTATTACAACACGGAAAATATTTTGATTATGTAGTGTAAAATATAATACTAGCAACCCGCCCTCGCTTCGCTTCGGTTTCAATCTCCTTACCTGCGTAGTTCCCGTTCCCGTGGGAATACTGGAATAAAATATAGGCTATCTTACTCCCTGATATCATAACTTTCCATTGGTGAAAGAATTTTTGGAATCGGTTCGGTGGTTTAAGCGTGAATGCGTACCTAACAAACCAACTTACATTCGCATTTATAATATTAGTAAGGATGTAGATACATTACAGATTTTCAAAAATAAAATGAAAATACAACTCTCATGTCTTTTTTGAGCTAACCTATCAGTTTTAGTAGATTGTTAAAATATTGAAGGTATATTTAAAATAACCGTATAATGTCATAATTACAGGATTTAGTATGTGATTACCCATGTTTATAAGTTCCATTATCCCGCATGTTAATTCGTGCAATATTTATCGCTACCGTACCTTTAGAAACCATTTGTCCTTATTTTAATATGTATTTAAATACTTATAGTTACTTGAAAGGGGATAATTGATGGGCTCCATTAGGTGTATAAATAATAAATAAGAAAATTAGTGTTAATTATTACCTGATAAATTATTGATGCATATGCATCAATAATTTATCAATTATTTATTTTTAAAAACCTACTTCAGAGTAAGGCATTAATACTTGTCTCATTACTAATATACAATTAACAGACATAGATAATTAAATTCAGAATAATAATTTTAGACTACAAGCCCATGGAAAAATTAAACTGTGAAATGAACCAACGTGAATAACGCTTAGAAGGCTGTTACTATATCATAAAATAACTCTGAGCTCTATGCCGATTTTTTTCTTAGGTACAAGTGAGGAATTATGCCTAATTATTAATGTACGGCTTTTTTATAGCTTATAGATGATTAAAAATAAATGTTGAAAAACCTAGTGCCGTACTAAAGTGGTGGTGCCGGCAGTTAGTGCAAATTTTTAATTCGCCGGTAATTGTAGAAGCAATATAGATAATTTGTTACTGTCTGACATTTGTGTAATTCTTTTTGTATACATATACAGATACTTTACCCATGAACGTCGTATATATTTTCAGCGCAGAGGTCGAAAGCCAAGGGTCGCTTCTACAATAGCTAGTACAGCAAGATGACGAACCAACAGTTTCCAATTTCTAGTACTACAACGTATTGTGTGACATACATTTAATCAATTGCACTGGGACTCGCAGAGTCTGGCAATATAAGTCAGCAGATTGGGATGGACTGCGCGAGTTTTACGCATCCTACCCATGGAAGCGGCTTTGCTTCGCCTTTGGGGACCCTGGCGTCTGTGCGGACTGCGTTACCGAAACGGTTATTACGGGGATGGAATTATTCATCCCCAACACCAAAATACCCGTCGGTGGCCGCAGCCGACCCTGGTTTAACAAAACCTGCAGGACGGCTACATGCCAGAAACAGTCCGCATATTGGGCCTGGAATAGGGCCAAAAAATGCCAGGACCCGAACGCCAAAGAGGTGAAGCGGAAATTTAACGCCGCTTCTAGATCTAGTAAGAAGGCTATTGCCAGAGCCAAGGCGGAACATGTTGCCAGAATTGGCGAGCGATTGCAAAGCTATCCCGCTGGGAGTCGTGCATTCTGGTCGCTCGCCAAGGCTGCCCAAGGCAACTTCTGCAAGCCCAATCTCCCACCACTGCAGAAACACGATGGTAGTCTGGCCCACAGCGCAAAGGAGAAGGCCGATCTTCTAGGTCAATTCTTTGCCTGTAACTCGACTTTGGATGCCGGAGCTGCCACACCACCTACCATCCCACGGTGTGAAAGCTCACTGCCCGAAATCCGCATCACGCAGCGAGCGGTTAGGCGGGAGCTGCGGCTTTTAGACGTCCATAAGTCGAGTGGACCGGATGGCATCCCTGCAGTGGTACTAAAGACGTGCGCTCCTGAATTGACTCCCATCCTCACGCGCCTATACCGACTTTCCTACGCTACTAATAGGGTTCCGTCTTCGTGGAAGGTAGCCCATATCCACTCGATCCGTAAAAAGGGAGACCGGTCTGACCCATCGAATTACAGGCCAATTGCGATAACATCCTTGCTCTCCAAGATAATGGAGAAGGTTATAAACCGCCAGCTTCTGCAGTACCTTGAGGATCGCCAGCTTATCAGTGATCGCCAATACGGCTTTCGTCATGGTCGGTCGGCTGGTGATCTTCTTGTGTACCTCACACACCGGTGGGCAGAGGCCTTGGAGGGCAAGGGTGAGGCGCTGGCGTTCAGCCTAGATATCGCAAAGGCGTTCGATAGGGTCTGGCACAGGGCACTTCTATCGAAGCTACCATCTTACGGAATCCCCGAGGGACTCTGTAATTGGATTGCCAGCTTTTTGGATGGTCGGAGTATAAAAGTCGTCGTAGATGGCTCCTGCTCCGATACCATGACCATTAATGCTGGTGTACCACAAGGCTCGGTGCTCTCCCCGACGTTGTTTATCCTGCATATCAATGACATGCTCTCTATCGAGAGTATGCGTTGCTATGCGGATGACAGTACGGGTGATGAGCGGTACACTGAGCAACGGAATATCCCTCGGAGTATTCAGGAAAGAAGGGTTCAACTTGTGTCTGAAGTCGAGCGCTCTCTGGGGCGGGCCTCGGAATGGGGTGAACGGAACCTAGTCCAGTTCAACCCCACAAAGACACAAGTTTGCGCGTTCACTGCAAAGAAGGACCCGTTTGTCATGGCGCCTCAGTTCCAAGGAGTAACTCTTCCAATTTCTGAGAGTATTGGGATTCTCGGCGTCAAAATATCGAGCAAAGTCCAGTTTGGGAGTCATTTGGAGGACAAAGCCAAATTGGCAAGCAAAAAGTTGGGCGTCCTGAACAGAGCCAGGCGGTACTTCACACCGAGACAGCGTCTTGTGCTATACAAAGCACAAGTTCGTCCTCATGTGGAGTACTGCTCACATCTCTGGGCAGGTGCGCCCAAATATCAGCTAGACCCACTTGACTCCCTGCAAAGACGGGCTGTTCGAATCGTCGGGGATCCCAATCTTACGGACAGATTGGAGTCGTTGGAGCAGCGGAGAGACTTTGGGTCACTCTGTGTACTCTACCGACTCTTTCACGGGGAGTGCTCCGAGGAACTGTTTGACTTGGTACCACCGTCACCATTCTACCAACGTACCACTCGACATCGCAGCAGGGTTCATCCATTTCACCTGGAAACGTTATGGTCTTCAACTGTACGTTTCCAGCGATCATTTCTCCCACGTGCAAGCTCTGGAATGAACTACCTGCTGCTGTGTTTCCCGAGCGCTATGACATGTCCTTCTTAAAACGAGGTTTAAGAAGAGTATTTCCTTCACGGTAGGCAGCGGCCTGGCTGTGCCCCTGGTATTGCAAAGGTCCATGTGCAGCAGTTTCACTTACCATCAGGTATGCTGCTTGCTCGTTTGCCACCGTTGGCAAGAAAAAAAAAAAATTTTTTTTGAATGTTATTGTTTTATGTAATTTTATAAAAATGCAATTTATATTATTATTGTGAGAAATTTAAATTGTTGAAAATTCATTGCAATCGCAAGGATTTCTTGTTGTAATGGTAGCGGCTACGAATACTACCAACGATTACATTGCCCGTGGATATCGCAAATGGCGACTAAACGTCTTTTATCAACGTGGGCTAACTCCGTCCCTTTTTTAATGTTAACCTGATACCAAAGATTCAAAGAGATTTTATTAAAAGGATAGACCATATGTGAAAAGACTTTTTCCCCAACCTATTATTTCATTTTAGATTTAAAGAGAACGAGAGATTTAAGCGTATGTGGATTAATCTAGTTTTTATATACATATTTCTTGTGTATGTGTGTATGTCACTGAATTCCTCCTAAACGGCTGGACCGAAGTTGATGAATTTTTTTGTGTATATTCAAGGGGATTCGACAATGGTTAAGATTTACAATTGGAACCGGTAGGTGGCGCTGTTGCCGATTTGAAGGAGAATTCCTTTTATTTCATTTGAACAGAACCATGTCTGTTGGGTCAGCTAGTTTCTTATAAATCTTCTTATCTCATCAAAGCACAAATATGACTTAAATTTTAAATATGCCATTTCCTAATTTTAAAAATTAGGATGGACTTTTCTTAAGTCTATTGGACATATGGCTCCTTGATGGGGGAAAATACATTATCACTACTTTTAGGAGGCAGATTAGCGAACGTTGTTTGTGTTTTAATATACCAGGACAACTTTGCTGTCCATCATCCTAATAGAACATCACTTCATATTTATAATTCCTTCAGGCAAGTTATGGGAACAATAAATTTTATCGTTAACTCGTCATCATGATTCTCCTAATCCCAAAGAGTGATTGTTGAACTGTGTTAAATAGGTAAATATATATATTTATATTAAATATATATATTTACCTATTTAACACAGTTGTCGCACTAAAATTTCTACAGTAAATATGAAGATTATATAGCTTTTTATAAGTTTGATAAATTTTCACAGACATCAATCAAAATTATTCCAAATATAATGTTCAAGGAATTTATGTTTTGATGTTCATAAAGTAAACATTTAATAATAAATATAGCATACCATTTACATGATTACGTGTATATGCGTAGCATGGCAGCTATAAATAACGGAACGGCAGCTCAGTAAACAGATGTCTTTCTCAATAAAGAGTTAATTATCATCTAAGAATATCGTCCCCTAGCGTACGGAAATAGCTCTCTTGGGAATCTCGCTGATACTTGTCACTTTTTTCTCCTGTTGTGTCGACTAGATAGATAATGTTTTGAAACAGCTGGAGTATAAGACTTTATGACCATAGACAGATATGTTTTTATAATTTTTTATAGAGCACTAGCGTATTTGACAGACTTTTGCAGTTTTGCAAATAAGGAACGCCATATTATGTATGATATTTTAAATTACACATATACATTTTTTATTTTGTGTGGAGAAAAGAAAAATGGAAAAAATAAAAGAATAAAGATGGAGTAAGAATACAATTCACGGTCCTCTCTCATGCCCATGCGTGTTGTAAAAGACTACTAATGATACAATGTATATAAAAAAACTAAGCCAAAAAAATAGAATCCTAAATAAAACCTAATACCAACCCGTTCAACCCGTATTTACCATACTTATACGTTAATAGTATAGTACAGTATAAGTTTATAATAGTAAGTTAATTTTCCGATTACTGCCCAGCTGAGGCCTATATGAGCTGGGTTAATGATGGTAATGATTTTGGCACTTAAATAATTACTTTTAACGTATCTACGATTGATTTCAAATTTCTGTTTACTGTTTATAACACGGAGAACAAAACTGGAAAAAAAATTAAAGTGTAAATTATAAATTTCTATTATTTCTAGCTAGGCAATAAAAAGAATCACTTAAAATAATGTCAATTGTACAGTAAATCAAATTTAGGGATATACAGATAGCACCTACCTGGTCCAAATATCAATCTAAACCATTCTGGAATCAAACTAAATATACACAATCATTGAAATCAGTCCAGCCGTTTAGGTACAGTACAAAAAATTAAACACACCATTCCGATAAATAAATACCTACATTTATTCATGTGGTGGCAGAATCCTGCCCTTGGATGTTATGACATACGACTAATAGATATATACAGATAACATCTATTCAATAGCAGGAAAGCTCAAAACAATGCTTAATAACAACCCGTTTGACCAGGATAGTATAGTAGGTCAACTACCGTCCTATTGTGGAGAAGAGCTATTACAGCTCATAAACGTCCAGTGATGAGAGGACGATAAATACATTGTTATATGATTTTTTTTTTTGGGTGGGCTGCGGTCGGCGCGCTCTACGCACCACTCTGTCCGGGATGACAGAGGGGCGTTTAGCACGCAACACCCGCAACCTACCCGAACACCACGTCGCCTTCGTCGTTGGGCCGACCACCGGAGCAGGGTTACTTGTCATCAGTGGTCGGCCCGACGGAATACCCCCTACTTGGGGTACCCTCCCATCGACCGACGTCCCTCCCTCGGGGAGGACGTCGGTCTTTGCTCACGCGGTCGGCCTCTCGGCGGGTGACGGACTAATCCCCGGTCACGTCACCCGCGGCCTCGGTTAGGGCGGCATGAGGCGCAGGTATTTGCGCCTACGCCACCCCAATCGCCGGCGGCGGATCGCCTCATCGAGGCTGCGCTCCTCGCGCAGGCGATCCGCCGCCTCCACATTATTATATGATAAGAAACTCTGATATTGTGGTGACGGAGTAAGAATATAATTCACCACTCCCTATTTTGCCGGTGGATGTCAATCAAAAATCAAATACATACTCGATAAAATCCATAAAAGTAGTTTTATTTATAATGTGCTATACTTTTTTTGGGGGTGGGATATGGTCAGCACACACGCTGTCCAGCTCAGTCTGGGGGGACGAAGGGGCGGTGTGCGGCACCATAACCTACTGTCTCCTCTCCTTCGTCATTGGGCCGACCACCAGTACCGAGTCCCTTGTCCTCCGTGGCCGGCCCGGCGGGATACCCTGTGGGGGTAGCCTCTCCCTTCGATCGTTCGACCCTCCTGGGACGTCCATCGCCATTGCGCAGTCAGCCTCTCTGCGCATGACGGACAAATCCCGGCCCAGTCACCCGCGGCCTCGGCTAGGGATAATGTGCAATAATATCAAAAATCATTAAATAATTTTTTGGTTTGCCATCTACATTTATCAACATGTATAAACATTTCTTACTCCGTCACCACATTGATAATAACTCCTTCGTTTGGTATCATATTAAGAATAATTTGTACCTCCTTTTCCATTCTTATAGCCATTAAACTATATATATATAAATATAATATGTGTAAATAATAGCACTATAAAATAAATAATAGCGCTATAACAGAAAAAAAACTTCGTAATAAAATCTTATACCACCTTATCTACCCTGATATATTAAACCATATTTCCAATACTTTTAAAGAAATTAAAATTAAAGATAGAGCGTGGAGCTTTCGTGGTGCGTAAATTAAAAAGAATATTTTACAATACAAATACTTGAGATCTGTACGCATAGCTAGAGTGATCATTACAATAATTGATTTCAATTCTAAGCAAACTAATTAGATTAGATTGCTCTAGTGCAATTAATTATATGCGACACTCTTGTAGACTATATCCATCTCACTTCTGTAATTATATTAGATACATATGTAGAGAAGCTTGATAACACTGAACTTTTTAACGTAAATATCTATAGGTCTCTTCAAATAAATCGTAATAAGTTTTAT
Organism: Lymantria dispar; assembly: GCA_032191425.1. Lineage (NCBI taxonomy): Eukaryota > Metazoa > Arthropoda > Insecta > Lepidoptera > Erebidae > Lymantria > Lymantria dispar. The sequence goes on along the minus strand of CM063452.1, from coordinate 17,798,660 downwards.
ATTTCTTAGTTTTTAGGGTTCCGTACCGAAAGGGTAAAAATGAGACCCTATTACTAAGAATTCGCTGTCTATCCGTCCGTCTGTTCGTCCGTCTGTCTGTCACCAGGCTGTATCTCAAGAAGCTATCGCGAAGCTATCACAGTTGAAATTTTTACATATTGAGTATTTCTGTTGTCGCTATAACAACAAATATTAAAATCAAAATAAAAAGAAATATTTAAGGAGGGCTGCCATACAAAATGCGCCATTTTTGCATATTCTTGCTCTATATCAGTAAAGGATAACTGGTAGGAACTGCAGTTACCTAGTCAATGGTACGGAACCCTTCGTGCGCGAGGCCGACTCACACTTGGCCGATTTTTAATATTTTAATAAGTCTGCGTGATGATGGAGTAAGAATATAATTCACCACCCCCTTGGATGTGGGTGTCGTAAAAGACGACTAAGGAATGTAGAGAAAGAATACTCGAAATAAAACACGTTTCACCAGCGCGGTATAATAGGTCAAATTTTCATTTATTGAGGAGAAGGCCCGAGCCCAAGAGTGGGACTTATGTGGGCTAAGGTGACGATGATGATGATAATGATTAATAAATGAACACATTAGGTGTCACCAAATTCTCATTGTACCCAAAATAATTATCGTATCGGTGTGGTGACGGAATAAGAATACAATTCACCACTGATCACTTGATTTTGCCCGTGGATGTTGTAAAAGACGACTAAGGGATATATTACACATATGACATCTATGTAAGAGAAGGAAATCTCGACGCAAAACTAGTTTCATCCTGTATCAACCTGTGTGACCAGCATGGTATAAGTAAGGTCAATTTCCCTCCTATTATGGAGTAAGCTCGAGCACAGCAGCGAGACGTATATGAGCCGAAATGATGACGAATGATGATGAAATTATAATTTTTTTGAAGATCTTGTTCCAAAAATGTAACACAATTTTGTATTTTGTAAACAACAACTAACTTTAATATATCATTTTTGAAAGTTTAAACATGTAAATGTTATGCTTCTAATGTAAAGTCGCCTAGATTGATAGATGGGACATACAATCAATCTATAAACTCATCGATGTAGTGTTGGACATAGATCTCTTTGAGGGGGGATAATGCTATAATCATCACCCATGGGAAGTGGGTTGGTGTTTTTTAAAGACAACGCATTGCACTAAGGAAATAATCCTTGAATTGCGGGGTCTTTACAAACATATAATTCAACAAAATTACATTCAGACTCAGAACAATAATCTATGGGTCGCACAATGTTGTCCTGCGTGGGATTCGAACTCGCGACACTAGCACGGTATGTCGATATCTTAACTACTACACTATCTGTGTAGTGCAACTGGTAAAAAAATTCCAGGAGAGTGTTATTATCTATTCCCTTTGTGATCCCTTAGTCGCGTTTTAAGTTTCCTATGGGAAGTAACGAGTGTTAATGTATTATAATCTTAATCCATCATCACAGGACTATATGTGACCTGTGACTAAACGACATGTATTTATGTAACATCTATTTCAACATAATACTTATTGAAACTTAATAATCTAGCGTTTTTAATGAGTCTTTTGAAATGACGCAGTGGTTAAAATATTGACTTTCCGTGCGGAGATCGTAAAAATCCAATTCCCACACAGAACAATCTTGTAAGTAAAGCACAAATGGTTGTTTTGACTGTGAGTTCCATGGATAATTCGTTATGCTGCCGTTACCAACAATGTAAACTTAAAAAATTAAATATTTATAATGTGCTAGCTGACCAACAGACGTTGTTCTGTTCAAATAAAGCGCCACCCACCGGGTTCAATTGTTAATCTAAACCATTCTCGAAACCCCTCAAAGACACACAAAAAAAAATTCATCGATATCGATCCAGCCGTTTAGGAGGAGTTCAGTGACATACACACGTACACAAGAAATTTATATATAAAGATATACGCAATATATATATATATATATATATATATATATATATATATATATATATATATATACGAGTATATATATATATATAAGTTTTCTATTTGAGATTTAAATTGTCCATAGAGAAATAAATCAAATTAAATGTTGTCTAAAATATTCTTAAAACTTTTGAAGCGCAGATAAAATATACTTAATTAATTAATCCATTGGATTAAACTTTGTCTAAAGATTTAATAAGGATAACTTTAAATACAGAAGAATATGATTATTCAGTATTTATTCAACAAAAAGTTAAGTAGCTACCAATTTTAAGAAAATCGAGAGTTAATTTAACGATCTAGAAATAGATACATTTATTTCATTCATTTATTTCAAGTCATATACGTCCCACCACTGGGTTTAAACCTCCTCCGAAACAGGAGGGCAATTTACCTACTATAATACCACACTGGTTAGACGTGTTTATACAGATAAATACAAATATGGTAGAAATAGATACGACATAATTAATTCTGATGTTTACACGAGTATTACACACTGTAAATAAAATATTTTTTACGGATTTTATACCGTTTGTATTGGATTTTTGAATGCCCGTCGTTTCGAATACTTTACAGCGTTCAGGTCCGTCCGTCACCGTGACTTTATATTTTATTTTACTATTCAGATATGACGGATGGTGAATAGTTTTCTTACTCCATCACGCCACGGAAAAGTTATTCTATCGTTTTAGATTTTTCTTAAAGCTAACACCCTCCACCCGCTTGGAATGAAAGGAGTATCTCTATGATACTTCTTTCATTCCAGGCGACGAACAACATTAACAAAAATAAATTACAACTAGACTCATAATAATAATTTGTGGATCCACAAAGTATTGTCCTGCCTATGATTCGAACACTGGAACGTTAGGTTGGTATGTTAACCAGAACGCCTATTCTGCGGTGGTAGTATTAATCTAGACGAGCCCAGGATATTTATAGTTCTTTGCAAGCAGAAAACTGTTAGCAAAATGATCTACCTATAAGCGTGGTTTAGTAGCTCAATTTCCTTCCCATTTTTGAGGAAGCTTGAGCCCAGCAGTGGAATGTATATGAGCTGTGATACGATGTTATGATGCACAGTAGGTGGGAAATTGATCTATTATGCCACACTGGACAATCGTGTTAGTGTGAGGTTTCATTTAGAGTTTTCCTTTTCTTGGTTTTTTTGTTTTTGTTTTGTTATGTGCATATACAAGACGTCTCAGGTTATGGAACAACTGTTCAAACGGGAGTTAAGACAGGTAGGCATGAAAAACCCAAGTAAATATATCGATTCGTTAATGAAGAGGCTGGTACGGTTTTTAATTTTGTCATCGCTTTTTCATATGAATCTGATTGAAATGTATAAAGTCAGTGATACTTAATCTGTAACACATTCGTACTTGTTAAATGTTCATTAGAAATATAAATAAATGATTACGCAAGCATAAGCAAGAGCAAACTTCGCCCTCATATCAGCTGATCGGCCGACGACCGTTGACAGCACTTTTTTGTACCTACTTATAGCGGCCACGCGTTCGCACGTTTCGTACCTACTTATGACGTCGACGCGACTTACATGCCCACATATATGCCACTCATAATATGTAGCATTTAAGGCATAGACTCTTAGACACACGTTTTTGAAATCACTATTCCTATTACGTTTTATTGTCGTTTTGTGTAATATACATTCTAATTATGATCCATGATCGTTATACTTCAACAGACTCGAACCCTGAGACATAATGTGTAATTAGTCGTCTTTTACGCCACCCACGGGCAAAAGAAGGGGTGGTGAATTGTATTCTTATTCCGTCACCACACGGAGAAATTCAATATAACTATAACAAATATTGTTTATTTTACTTGATAAATAATATTAATATCTGAAAGTGCTATTTATTCGATTTGATACTCGTTAAAGTATCAATAATATAATTGTTTAGGAATTTTATCGCGTGTTAATCTCATATTTTCTTTTCACAACGTTTTGGATACCTTACAGAAACACCACGGGTGGTTCTTGTCCCGTGAAAGAATTTTGTGAATAGAAAAGTATTTTTCTTCATATATAGTTTTATTTTAAACTAGCGGTCTGCCATTGCTGCACTTCACTTCAGCCTTTTTGGCCCTGCCTTTTAAATCTGCAATCTCTATTAAGCCTGGAGTCCCGAAATTTTATAATATGTTTTTTTTTCTGTGAGGAAAAAATTTCCTAAGTTACTCCTTATGTAGACCTGGTAGTAAATCAGTCAATTTATCATTTAAATCAGTAAATTATCAAAATCAGTCCAGCCGTTTTGAAAATTACCCGGCACAAATAAATATATAAACAGACAACAAAAAGTTTTTATCCTTCCACTGCTACGCAGAAATAGTGAGGCAAATTTGCTGCAAATAGCCACTTTAACGAGTGTCATTTTAATTTATAAATAATATTAAAGTCAAAATTAGAACATAACATTAAAGGATAAACGCCAGGAGGCTAATAAACATGGGCTTGGTGGTAGGTATAAAATAAAACTGCTCACGCAAGTAGCGCAATTTCAGTAATGGGATTCCTACAGTAAATGACGACTGGGCGTAGAGATTCTTACCACCTTGGGTTAAGAGACGACTTAGAAAACGGTTTATGTGCTCAGTAAGCTGGCTATAAAATCTTTAACCCTTACGTGCTAAGAAGATTAATTTTATTTTTAAAGAAGAATGAGCGAGTGTGATGTAAAAATCAGTTACTAAGCAATTTTGTTGCTACACGTATTGTTGTTTAAGTACCTATATATAATCCATGTATTTAACATTAACCACGTGTGTGTAAAATATATGTATGACTAATAAATTCAGTATAATCTATTAAGTCGGAGGAAGTACTAGGCCTTATACTATAAAAAAAGAATATGACAGATTTGAAGTAACTGTATAGCTTATAAATATAAATTATTATTATTAAATGAAATATATGTAAAAGTCGAATTGATATCGATTATAATTATAATCAGAAAATAATTATATCACCTCAAATACATCTCACTACTGGGCTCGAGTCTCCTCCACAGTAGGAGGGAAATCGATCTACTACACCACGCTGGTCAGACAGGTTGGTACAGGGTTTTATTTCGAGTGACTTGTATATGTGTTGTTACTTTTAATACTAAAAGAATCTACTCATTTCCATACTAGTTTCCTCTGCTTTTATATTTTATAATTATTTATTTTGCCTTTTAATAACTGTAGTCTAGACACATAATATGTTATTCACTGTGAGTAGAAAGAATTTACATACAAAACAAAATGTAAAAATGTGAAAAACTAGCTACGATTTATTTAAACAAGATTTATACTTTTACTAAAGGTGCCCAATAAAGTTAAATAGGGCCTGAACTGAGAAAACAGGAAACTTTGGAATTGTGTTTTGAATATACTTTTATCTACAAAAGGAAGCTGTTTTCTTAAAAATACAATTTATAAAAGCCAAGAATTTGTTATCAGTTAACATAAACCGAAGAATATATAAAACAAAATAGATATTTTTACAAACGTTTACATTTTTTAAATATACTATATTAGGTTGAGTATTTTTTCATTCATGCTCGATTGGATGATTTTATTCTTGTGATTAAATTGATGGTCCTTATAAAGCAAGATCATAGATCAATACCAACTGTTAATATTATGTAGCTACTCAGCTAGTAAGTAATTGACTAATATTTCAAATAAATGATTACTTTTTTATTTAACATTGAATGAATAAAACTAGCAAAAGTTCTAGCTAAAACGTTAGAGTTTTAAATCAGAACAATGTATTTAGTTATACACGCAACTAATCACATTATTTGAAGTGATGCAAACATATATTTTCACGCCTCTTTCCCATAGGGGTAGGCAGAGACCGCTTCTTTCCATTTGCTACGATCTTGACATACCACTTTCGCCACCTACAAATTAATTAATATCCTCATGGACCTTCTTCGGTTTAGAATACTTATAACCTGGCCTCATTTAAGGGTGTCCGCGATTTGGACGTGGAACGTCTGCCTTGGTCTTCCCCTTCCGACATTTCTGTTCATATTTCCATTCCACTTGTTAGTCTCCTTTCATTCCACATTCAGAAATGATACAGCGGTTGAAAAACTGATTATAAGTGGGGATTCAGGTTACGCGAGTGATAATTATTTATTGGTTCGCAAATAAGTTTTTATTATATTTAAATGTTGAAGTTGTATATAGTTACTTTAAATGTTTAAGTAAATTGAAATATTATTTTACAAATTGATATGTATTTGAGAAATTCATTTAGGTGTATGAGAAATTATCGAATTGAAGAAATTTTTTGCTATGGCCCATTCAATAAAATGATATGGTCAACGCAGCAGTATGACAGAATTAAACAAAGCCGGACAATAACCGGAATAATAAAAGTTGTATGGATCATTTTATAATTTCTGGAAACTGGATATTCTTTCTGTGTTATCTATATCATCTACCTGTCCATGTACTTGGTCATATTTGAGCATTCTAGTCTAAATAATTTAAATAACATATCGTCACCACTATTGTTAAAATTATTTTGGTACGAATAAGTTATATTAAATACTGAGAGCAATATTGGTTAACATTTTTTATATTAATATGTCAAAAGATTGAACAATTACTAAATTTGTTCCATAAAATTTCGCCCGGTCCGGATATCTCCACCCGAGGCCTCATGGACTGCAGTCAAATATCGTAATATTTTAGAAGTTATTGGAGATATAAAATATGGGATAAAGGTGACTAAAACCGAAGCGAAGCGGGGCGGATTGTTAGTATATTATAACTATGTTTATAAGTTAAAGGACTAAGAATACAAAGTATCACCACCCTGTCTTTACTCATGAGTGTAGTAATACACGACAAATACTTCACGTCCTCCATCACAGCATTTATTTGGAAACACTACTATTTTATCCACTATCTTTATAATAATAATAATAATAAGCCCCCTAAAATCTTACCTTACGTCCGAGTCGAACACCTGATTCACGCGGGGGGGCGGACACGCGTACAAAAGTAACTTACGTGGCTAACAAGGCAAAAGTAACCCTTATATGGAGATGAACAAGAAAGTTTATAATTTACGGTCGCTTCCTGGAGGTCGCCAGGACACATCTGGAGCCGATGCTGGATGTCACAGCATGGGTAACATCGGCGGTGCGGGGCTGAGCAGGCGGGCTCTCATCGATAAGAATACTACAGCCGGTCGTCATGAGCTGAACAGGTGGACTCATGACGTGGAAACTACAGCCGATTTCCTAAGCGACGATACTACGTCGCTTTTCTCATCAACCCCTTCAACGCCTCCATCATACGCTATAAGTAATTCAAACAGTTTGACTACTAATTTGGCTGACAGTGTTGTGCAAGATGTCAATTTTGACAGTCACCTTGCACCCACTTTGGGTACCAAGCTCAGACGATGGACACCTGAAATGAATGAGTTCATATTGCGTACCTATCTTTCAGTCACGATAATTGACACAGACACAAGGAATTATTTGGAACCATTGTACTTAAAATTTATAGAAAAATACCCAAATATGAATGTAAGTCGTCAAAGATTAGGAGATCAGCGTAGAGCTATAATGCGTAACAAACTATTGCCGCAAACAACAATAGATAGGATATACCAAGAAGTTAAACTAGAACTAAGTCAATTACAAGCTACCACTTACACTCAACAAACACAAGACAATTTAATAACACAAAGAGAAACACAATCGCACACATCAGTTACACCAAATAGAACACTAACGCGAATGAGATGGACAAACGAACATAACGAAGCAATAATGCGATCGTACTACCGAACTACCAAACTAGGCACTAATGAGACTTCATACAGAAAACTAATGCATGCCGACCTCATCCATACCTACCCGCCCATAGCTCATCTTAGTGAACCACGAATTGCTGATCAGAGGAGAGCTATAATTAATAATAAATACATTAGCATAGATAGATTAAACATATTAAAGCAAGAAATATTAGCAGAATTTCAATCATCTAACCACAACTTGAATAACTCTAAGGATCTTTCCTCCAATGAATTCCCTAATCAGCAAGAAAATTTCAGTCAATATGTTCGAAGGGAAACCATAATTAGAGCAGATGTGACTCCAGGAATATCACAGTTTAATCAAGAAGAAAAATATCCAGAAATAGATGAAATGTTTCAGAAAGCGTTGCAATTTTACAACAATACAAAGCCTACTTGTAGAATATACATACCTAAACAAAAACCGTCCAAAAATCTGTCTCGAATAATTAATTATCTCAACAAGGTTACTTTAAAACAGAATATTACTGACGATACTGACTTCTACAGCTTACAAACAGTTATATACTGTGCAGCGTGGACAGCTGCTAAGGTTAACGGGGCGAAATTATCGCTAGAAGCAGCAACAGATACACTACTTAATAAAAAGGAATATAAACCAAAATGGCAACAAAGATTAGAATTAAAATTACACGATATACGTAAGAAAATAGGTCGTTTAACACAATATATTCAAGGCAATAGAAGTAAAAATATAGTTAAGTATAGAAATAGGATTATAGAACAATACAAAACACACACTATACACGAAGAACAAAATACACAAACTATACATATTCTGGATACGCTAAAACAGAGACTTTCAGTTATAACAGGTCGATTAAAAATATACAAATCATGCACATTAAGAAAACAACAAAACTCACAATTTATACTGAATGAAAAACCTTTCTATCGCACCATTAAACAACACACTACCAACATTACTAATTATTCAAATGATGGCGATAATATTAAAATTACACCAGCAAATTTAAAAAACTTTTGGACAGAAATATGGAAAAATCCCGTACAACACAACATTCAGGCAGAATGGATACAAACGGAAACCACTGACAATATACAGACAATGTCATATGAGTGTATTCCGTTAGGAATATTCCAAGAAGTACTCCGTCATTTGCATAATTGGAAATCACCTGGATCAGATTACATTCACGGCTACTGGTATAAAAAGTTTACAGTCACCCACAATTACTTATACAAATACATCAATAGTTTCATTCAGGACCCAACTACAGTACCTTCATACTTAACCATGGGTAAAACTTACATGATTCCAAAAGATCCTACAGATCTTTCTAATCCAGCTAAATACCGACCTATTACATGTTTGCAAACTCTATATAAAATTATTACATCATGCATATCTGAAATGCTATATTATCACATAGACACTAATAAAATCTTAGCCGAACAACAGAAAGGGTGTCGAAAATTCAGTCAGGGTTGCAAAGAACAATTAATCATTGATTCCATTATATTAAAAGAAGTCCATAAAACAAAATCCGATTTATTTAGTATGTATATTGATTACAAAAAAGCGTACGATTCAGTTCCTCATTCATGGTTAATAAAAGTACTAGAAATGTATAAAATTCACCCTACTATAATATTATTCTTAAAAACTATCATGTCTAATTGGTCAACTGTCCTAAAATTATATACCCCACAGAAAACTATAGAAACAGATCCTATCAAGATACAGAGAGGTATATTTCAGGGAGATTCACTTAGCCCTCTCTGGTTTTGTTTGGCTTTAAATCCTCTTTCTCACATATTAAACAATACCCCGTACGGTTACCCTTTAAAACCTACAGTCCATGTTAATGTTGATTTACAGGGATTTACACTAAATCATTTACTATATATGGATGACATCAAACTCTATGCTAAAAGTGAAGACCAATTATATGATTTAGCCTATTTAGTTGAACAGTTCAGTGCAGATATAAAAATGGAGTTTGGCATTGATAAATGTAAGATAAATTCAATTAAGGCAGGCAAGAATTTCCAACATAAATACACTATGACTACAGGAGACGAAATAGAACCATTAGATGAACAGGGAGTATACAAATATCTGGGATATGAACAATCGCTACTTATACACCATAAAGACACAAAACTTAAATTGACACAACAATTCCAACACCGATTAAATACTATACTAAAAACACAATTAGATTCCAAAAACACAATTAAAGCAATAAACACATTTGTGATACCATTACTTACCTACTCATTTGGCGTTATAAACTGGAACAAAACTGAACTTAAGAATCTACAAAGAAAAATTAATACCACTATGACCAAGTTCCGGAAACACCACCCTAGAACGTGTCTACAACGATTAACATTGCCTAGAAAAGAGGGTGGGAGAGGTCTTATAGATATTTTAAACTTACATAGAAAGCAAATTACAAGTCTCCGACAATATTTCTTTAGTAAAGCTCACTCATCAGTAGTACACAAAATAATAACACAAACCGACCGTAAACTGACACCACTTAACCTACAAAATACTACAGAATCAATAAGTGAAGACCTAATAGACGAACAAGCTAAGATTGCTGAGTGGAATAAGAAATCACTACATGGAAGACATCGCCAAGATTTATGTCAAATTAATGTCGACAAGGATGCGTCAAACGCGTGGCTTAAGAGAGGCGACCTCTTCCCTGAAACAGAAGGTTTCATGATCGCCATCCAAGATCAGGTTATTGAAACCAAAAACTACCGAAAGCACATCATCAAAAATTTTAATAACGATAACTGCAGAAAATGTAATAGTTCACCGGAAACCAGACAGCATATCACAGGGGCATGTAAATCTATAGTTCAGACTGATTACAAGCATAGGCATGACCAAATAGCCAATATCATACACCAAAAACTTGCACTTCAGTATAAATTCATCGACGCTACCATTCCCTACTATAAATATAAACCTGAAACAGTGCTAGAAAACTCCATAACAAAATTATATTTTGACCGAGCCATTCTTACTGATTGGACAGTTCATTACAAAAGACCTGATATTACACTAATAAATAAAATCACAAAAACAGGATACTTAATAGATATAGCTGTACCAAACACACACAATCTACAGACAACAATAGCCGAAAAACTCACAAAATATGTTGATCTCAAAGACGAAATTACTCGTCTATGGCACTTAAACAGTGTCACAATAGTTCCAATTGTTCTATCCACTACAGGCGTTATACCAACACAACTACATCAATCCTTAACTACACTAAACTTACTAATAAATACTTACCAGCTCATGCAAAAAGCAGCAATATTAAATACATGCAGAATAGTTAGAAAATTCCTACAGGTTGATTCAAATAATGCACAGTTACATAATTATATATCATCAGCAATAAATACCTCTCAATCGCAATTAGTCCCTAGTTCCACTAATAACCACTTGGCTTAGGCCCGTGCCATTAGCGTTAAAGTACCGGTTAACCGAGATAAATAACAGAATAATAATAATAATAATAATAATAATAATAATAATAATAAGCCCCTCATAAATCTAACTTCACGTCCGGTCCGAACATCTGTGGCCACGTGGGGGGCGGACTTTAGCAGCTTTTAGCTAGTTACTTACTAAAGACCAACGAAGCTATAGTAAACACAATGCGATGCTACTAAGAAGCGGATATCAACTACCCCAGGCGGGTACCGGAGTGAACCACGATGGAGAATCCCGTCTCGAGCTCCCAAGCTTGAGCTGTCCCACGTATTCTGGGGGGGACGCCGTATCGCAAACATCAACTTCTGCCCAGCTCCAAGCTGTTGCAGACCATCATCAACATCACGAATCATCCTCAATAACAGAACCTTTTAGCCCATCGACAGCCTCATATATACCTACATCGCCGTCGTCTGTCATCTCAAGAGAAATAGTTACTCCTACTTTAAGTGTTGCGCAGGAGGTAAATTCCTTTTTACCTGCGTCCACTAAGTTAGGAAAACCTAGAGTACGCATGAAATGGTCACAAGATGTTAATATTTTTATAATGCGTACTTACTACTTCATCACAAAATTAGAAACTGATATGACTTGCTACAGAAAAACACTGCATGCATTATTTACTCAACAATACCCGAACATTAATGTAACAGAGCAAAGAGTTTCAGATCAAAGACGAATGATAGTGAAAAAGAGGTATCTTACCGAGAATATGTCAAACCACATTAAAGAAGAAGTTAGACAGGCAATGACAAACCCATGCGAAGAAAATATCCAACACACATTATCTCATAATGAAACAAATACACGTTTTACGCCAACAAATAACGTACTCAATCAATCCATTTCAACCTCTCACACTCAAACATCTAACACATATGACATTATCCTAGAATCAGAAGTACAAGTAGGAGATTATGAGATACACGAAGACATACTAATCAGCAAGATAGAGGATAAATTAAAAACAAAAATATTATTTTACGCAGCTATGGAACCGGCCATGAGACCAAAATTACCGAAACTAAACTATAGTAAACGGCTTACAGATTTTATAAACATATTTAATGATAACATACTGGACCGATTTCTAACTAAAGATATACTTCTTTGTGATATACATACTTTAATATACTGCACTGCAACAGTTATTTCGGAAGAATTAGGATATAAAATATATAAAGAAAATTGTAATACCACAAAACAAATACAAAAAGAACCTTTCTGGCAGATAAGATTGCAACAAGATATATCTAAATTAAGAGCAGACATAGGTAGGCTCACACAATACATTAGCGGTAATAGATCAAATAAAGTGATAAGAAATGTAGGACGTATATTTAAAAATAACAAAATACACACTGTACATGAACAAAACAATAAAAAACCAGAGGAACACCTAGATACACTAAAGCAAAAATTGACACTAAAATCACACAGGTTAGCTAGATACAAAAAATCACTACAAAGAAAACAACAGAATAGATTATTTTGTACCAATGAAAAAATTTTCTACAGACAAATGAAGTTAGGCATAGATAAAAATTATAGTGGCGCAGAAAGCATATCGAAAACACAGCTCGAAGAATTTTGGTCACATATATGGGAAAATGAAACTACACATAATGAAGAAGCGCCATGGATTAGAGAAGAAGAGGACAAATGGAAAGAGATAAATGAAATGGAATTTCACCGAGTAGATGCTAACGACATAAAAACTATAGTCACTAAACTTCATAACTGGAAAACACCGGGCATTGACAAAGTGCATAACTTCTGGTATAAGCAACTACACACCTTACACAAACCTTTAGCTAAATCTTTTACAGATATTATAACAAAAAAACAGCCAATTCCTCCATTCATAGCTAAAGGAATCACATACATGATCCCAAAAGGTAAACAAAGCAACGATCCGTCTCAATATCGCCCCATCACATGCCTACCAACAATCTATAAAATCTTAACAGCAATTATCACAAACAAAATTAATTTACACATAGAAACACATAATATAATATCCGAAGAACAAAAGGGCTGCAGACGAAACCACATGGGGTGTAAAGAGCAATTAATAATAGACTCTACAATACACAAGCATGCCAATAAAATGAAACGAAATTTGCATTGTACATATATAGATTACCGTAAAGCATTTGACAGTGTGCCACACACTTGGCTACTAAGAGTTCTGAAAATATATAAAATTAACCCGTGCCTCATAAATTTTTTGAAAAATATCATGTCATTCTGGCAAACTAATTTATTCTTACGCCATACCGATACTACAGTTATGTCCAGAGATATCTACATAAAGAAAGGTATCTATCAAGGGGACTCCTTGAGCCCTTTATGGTTTTGCCTAGCTCTTAACCCATTATCACATATAATAAATAAGCATAAAGTTGGATACCGCTTAAAGCACAACAACACTGAAACAAAAATAGCCCATCTGATATACATGGATGATATAAAACTTTATACAACAACCGCAAAAGACATGAAAGTTCTCATATATACTACACATAATTTTAGTAGAGATAGTAATATGACATTTGGTTTAGAAAAATGCAGAATTTTAAATATTAAAAAAGGTAAAATCCAAAATGGAGATTGTATGTTACAAACCGGAGAAAGTATATCCGCCATGGAGTCAGATGAGGTATACAAATATTTAGGATACCAGCAGTCAAAATAACTAGAACACTCAACTTTAAAGAAAACTCTTTGCGAAGAATATAAAAACAGACTTAACACAATATGCAAAACCCAACTAACATCGAAAAGGTTAATAAAAGCCATAAATACATACGCCATTCCTATACTGACCTATTCATTTGGAATAGTTAAGTGGACTAAAACGGATTTACATAGCCTCGAAATTAAAACACGCACAGTATTAACTAAAAACAAGTATTTGCACCCAAAATCAGCAATAGAAAGGATATGTATTAAAAGAATCAGTGGAGGTAGAGGACTTATAAATTTAAGTAACCTATGGAAAAAACAGCTATATAACTTAAGAGACTTTTTCCAAAATAAAGCAAAGACCAGTAATATACACCAAGCTATTATTGTCAATGATAGTAAATTTACCCCATTAAATTTATCAGAATCACTTAGTATCGGTCAGAATAATAATAACACAATACATTTTCTTAAAGAAAAAATCAACAAATGGAAAAGTAAAATATTACATGGACGTCACCCACATGACTTAGATCAAACACACATAGACTCACAAGCTTCGAACAGATGGCTTACAAGTGGTTATCTATTCCCTGAAACCGAGGGAGTCATGATAGCGATTCAGGACCAGGTCATTAATACAAAAAATTACAAGAAGTATATAATAAAAGATCCCAAAGCAGCTGATGATAAATGTCGCAAATGTCACAGACAGTCAGAAACTATTCAACATATTACTGGAGCATGCTCAACTCTTACACAAACAGACTATACACACCGACACAATCAAATAGTTAACATTATACACAAAAAACTAGCTATGAAATATAATCTCGACTCAGATACATACACGCCATACTACAAATACACCCCTAACCCAGTTTTAGAAAATAATAAGTGGAAAATATATTATGATCGTGCTATACTCACAGATAAAACAATACATTTTAATAGACCCGACATAACATTATTTAATAAAGAGGACAAAATAGCATACATTGTTGATATAGCGGTACCAAATACTCATAATCTATTAAAGACTATAACAGAAAAAATCAATAAATATACAGAACTAAAGGAAGAAATAATAAGGATGTGGGGTCTGAATAAAGCATATATAGTACCTATAGTCATCTCTACAACTGGCGTTATCCCTAAATATTTACACCATAGCCTGAAACTTTTGAATCTACCACAACATACATTTATAAACATACAAAAAGCAGCAATCTTAAATACATGTCGTATAGTGAGAAAATTTATGCAGATTGACGAAACAACCTTAAGTATTAGCGATTAGATTAAGACACTAATTTTATCCACAAAATGTCGGTTACTTGGTCCTGACCCGTAACTGGCATTCTAAAACCGGCTAATAACCGAGTATTCTTAAAATAAAATGTAATAATAATAATAATAATATTCATTTATTGCAGGCAATGCCCATAGTGTTAGTAACAATAATCTTAAAGCTAATGTTAGTAGACAAATTTATAACTATATACTAAATATCCATGTGGAGTTTCATCCAATGGTGTAGCATTGGTGAATCCCACCTGTCTATGAACACTCCCTGGATAGTGTTGTTGCTGCCACGGACGCGCGTGAGTAGTGAAGCGCATCTTTTACGTATGATGGCCTTGAAACCATCTATACGTCTCTCCGCGAACATAGTGGACGCACAGCAGCGCCACGGCAGCCCCAACAGTATCCTGAGCGCGTTATTATATTGCACGCGCAAGTCGCTGTAGACGCGCATGCTGTAGTTGGTCCACAGGCTGCACGTGTAAAATGATTGGCAAAAAGCCTTAAACAAGGTGACCTTGACCGCTTCAGTATATCGTGCAAACCTGCGAGCCAACATGTTACAACGCACCGACAACGACCTACGCTCTCTGTCTATGTCCTTGTTGTCATTTAAATCCTCGGTAACCTAATGACCCAAGTACTTAAAACTGCTAACTCTTTGTAGAGGTGATCCGCAGAGTGATATCTCCGGTATGGTACGATAGCCTCTGGCACCAGCCTTAAAAACCATAATCTTACTCTTTTTAGCATTGTACTTGAGTCCTTGAGCCTCCGCATATACTTCACAAACTGACAGTAGGCGCCTTAAGGCACTGACCGATGGACTCAGCAACACCATGTCATCAGCATAACTGATATTGTTAAGACAAACCCCGTCTATATGACACCCGATGCTAGTGTTTGTTGCTGAGTCCACCAATCAGCTGATTCATGTAAATATTAAAAAGACGAGGTGAGCTTAACCCCCCCTGTCTCACCCGGCACTCCAAGCGGTATACATCAGAAGTAATATAGCGTATTTCAAATTTCAAGCCTAATGTATTATTCCAACCGACACCACAAAATATTGTGTAATAGCTATATAGCTATATTTTTTGTTTCAGGTAAAACAACAGAGAATAATAAAACGGAAGGCGGTGGTGTCGATGCATCGTACACAAATTACTCTTGTCGTACGACATAAATTCGTAGTAAAAGTGTCGGCCGTAACTGTCCCATAACGTTCAGTGTTGGCAGCGACTTTTGTTTTGAGCAACAAAGTAGGTTTGTGATGTTGCGACTTTCGTCTATAAGGGGCGGCAATGCCGAAAATTTGGCCGTGCTTAAAGATGCGCCATAAAAGTGAATTATTTTATTACCGCGGGGGCAAAATGCTACTTACCCTATACATGTCAGTACTTCTCTGGAGGATAGACAGCGGCGTCGAAAGCACCAAAGGTAATGAATGATATGCTTATATTTATCTACATACTCTCTGTCGATGAATTAGGAATCAAATAGTAGTTTTCGTAAAAGCAGTACTAGTAACAGAATCGGTACTAGTACTCAGACTGATGGAGAGGATATACTGTAAGTTATGAGGCCGTACGCCGCTCTTCTATCATCCCGAACAAATGCAGCGTATATTCAGACGGAAACCTGTCGCAAAAACAAAAGGTTTTATTGAAACTAGATGATGCATCTCCATAAATATGGCGTAGAAGTGGTCTCTTGGTAAACTAATAACAAATAATTGTAGTTCACATGCCAAATTGCTTATCAAGCGTATTGACTATGCCAATAGTCCTCCTAAGAAAGTCACATATATAGGCAGTGAACATCAATGCAATCGATGATTATATGGATTTTTACTATTTCCTGACCTCCGAATGTTATACAGATATATTGTATAGCTACATTTCACCATATAATTCTGGATCCATGCGAAAAGACTTCTCGATGTTACTATCACAATTACTGCATCCTCTGTACTACAATTGAGAATTTCCTGCTCACCAGGATTGGAATAATTTCATTTCAAGCTATCAGTAGCAATAGGTTAATTTCCTTACCATTGTGAAGGAGATCCGTGCTCAATAGAGATTAAATGATTGCAGGTTATATGTATGTATAATATGTATATATAGAACGAAGAGTAAGAATATTTACATGAAATTAATATATATTCCGTGTGGTGACGGAGTAAGAATACAATTCACCACTCCGTTTCTTGCCCGTGGATCTCGTAAAAGACGACTAAGGGATTGTTGCAGATGACACCTATGTAAGAGACGTAAAACTCGAAATAAAACTCTATACCCACCCGTCTGACCAGCGTGGTACAGGAAGTCAATTTCCCTCTCATTGTGGAGGAGGCTCGAGCCCAACAGTAGGTTGTATGTGAGCTGTGATGATGATGATGTTGACAGAAGTAAATAGTGTAAATAAATTACTACTGGCCTACTAGTGAAAATGGTTGCCTAATAGGGATGTGACCTGGAGGGAAAATAATCGATTTTTTGTTCGTTAAAATAAATCGATTATAAAATAATCGATTTAAAAAAAATATAATCGATTTTAAAATAATAGATTGAAAAAAAAATTCTCGATTTTAAAGATTTCTAATACAGTATGAAAAAGATTCTGATGACCTTTTTGTTAGGAAATGTGAGCTTTATTTTGTAATATAGTATGGAAACACACTTGAAACAATCCTGATGACCTTTTTTTTTAGGATATCTGGCCGTGAATAATCGCTTAATTTCGAATAATAAAAAATCGATTAATAATCGATTTTTCTCATTTTCATAATCGATTATTACAAAAAAATAATCGATTAATAATCGATTTTTCTAAAAATCGATAATTTTTTTCACATCCCTATTGCCTAACGCGTAAAGCGTTAACATTAAATCAGTAATGAATTATTTCAAACGTTATAATTTTACTCAATACAAAAGTTATCTTTTTAAATTAAATATTTTGTAATGTCGCAATGCTGGGCTCAAGAAATTGACCTACTATATCTAGCCTGTCAGATGGTTTGGTATAGGGATTCATTTTGAGTTTGTTTTACCTATATATTATTTGCATATTATATCTCTTAATCAACTTTTCCGACATCCACGGACAAGTAATGGAGTGATCAACTACATTCCTTCCATGCATCAGCCTATAGACGTCCACTGCTGGACATAGGCCTCCCCACGAGAATGCCACTGGGAACGGTCCTGTTCTACTTGCATCCAACGGTTCCCTGCAACTTTTAAGATATCGTCAGTCCACCTAGTAAGGAGGCGTCTTACGCTGCGTCACCCGGTTCGTGGTAGGGATGTGATTTGGAGGGAAAATAAAAATAATCGATTTTTTAAATAATCGATTTATTGTTCTTTAAAATAAATCGATTATAAAATAATCGATTAATTAAAAATAAATAAGCGATTATAAAATAATCGCTAAATGTGAGCTTTATTTTCTAATATAGTATGAAACAATCGTGATGATCTTTTTTTTTGTTTAGGAAATCTAGCAGTGAATAATCGATTAATTTCAATTGAATTTCGAATAATAAAAATCGATCGATTATTTTTTATTTATCGATTATTAATCGATTTTATTATTTTGATAATCGATTGTAATAATCGATTATTATAAAATTCGAGTATTTTTTCATATCCCTAGTTCGTGGTCCGCAATCGAGAACCTTTCTTCCCCAACGGTTGTCGGTTCGACGAGCGATGTGGCCTGCCCATTGCCATTGCAACATGCTAATTCTTCCGGCTATGTCGATTACATCCGTTCTTCTATGGATTGCCGTGTTCCGAATTTCATCACGTAGAGAAATACCGAGCATAGCCCTCTTCATAGCACGTTGATTAACTTTGAGCTTTTTATGAGGTCGACATTTAGAGACCACGTTTCAGTGTCGTAAGTCATCTCTGGTAACACAGCTGCATTATTAATTCTTTACCACACTGGATTGATCGTACAGATAGCGTAGTGGTTAAGATGCCGATCTACCTTGCTAGTGTCGCGTATTCGAACTCGGTGCAACACTTGTGCGATCCACAAATTGTTGTTCTAAGTCTGGATGTAATTTGTGTCTGTTAATTATGTTTGTATAGTATCTTGTAATACAAGGTTTATTCATTATTGCCGTCTGTTGTCTTTAAAAAAAAATTACTGTATATTGTCATCAAAATCTGTTCATAAGTTTTCTCGTGAAACTGGCACAAAAACCCCATACATCCTCGCAAACTTTCTGATGTATAATATTAGTAGGATAAACTTTCTAGAGTGTGCTCATATAATGGTCCTTTGTAAAAACGTGACGCTAAAAGGTACTCGTCTTTTATGAATGCCACCAACCACAAAAACTTCCAATCTTTTATTATTTATATCTACGAATATGAGCTTGCTTTATATGACAACAGTGTCAAAGTTAATAGCAACGTCACATTTTGCCGCTGAGAACGTATGTGAACATACGTGCTTTATGTGGAGACGGAATAAGAATACAATTCTCTACCCTCTCTTGGCCATCAGTGTCGTACAAGATGGTTAAGGATAAGGCAGATGAGATCACTGCAAAAGAAGGCAATACTTGACATAAGACCCTCTACCAACACGTCTGACCAGCGTGGTATAATAATATAGTAGAACTTCATCATCATCATTACAGCTCATATACGTCCCACTGCTGGGCTGGAGCCTCTGCCACAATGGTAAAGTAAAAAATGCCACGAGGGAAATTGACCTATTATACCAAGCTGTGTCTTCCCATCACTCCCTATCTTGCCCGTGAATATCGTAAAAGACGACTAAGGAATATAATATGCACATAAGATCTGTGCAAGAGAAAGAAAACTCGAAATGAAACCCTATGCCAACATATCTTACCAGCACGGTACAGTAGGTTAAATTCCCTCCCATTGTGGAGGAGACCCGAGCCCAACAGTGGGACGTATGTGGGCTGCGATGATAATGTTGATACCAAGCTGGTCAGTTGAGTTGGTATAGGGTTTTATTTTGAGTTTTCCTTCTCTTGCATAATCGTTATATCCACAAGATATCCCTTACTATATGTACATAGTCTTTTACGACCCCACGGGTAATATAGGGGATGGTGAATTGATGGTGAATGAAAAATTCTTACTCCTTCACCACACAGAATCATGGTGGTACTTTATGGCTTGAAATGAAAAAATAAGGTAAAATTAATCATAATATTAGTCATAACAATCCTGACGTTTTTAATACTTCTCAGTATACCTGATCACGGAAAGGCAAATTAATTTGATGTCAAACGTAATACCATTTTTGATAGTAATTTTTGTTTACATAAATTTTTTTTTTTTTTTATATATATTTTAAAGATACCCTCTACAGTTAGGCAGTTATCCTTGTATAGCGAGTGATTTTAAAGACTTACATAATGAATAAAAATTACACCTATAGTTTTCTAACTATAGGTGAAATTTTACAATACTTTTACAAGACTTACATAATGGATAAAAATTACACCTATAGTTTTCTAACTATAGATGTAATTTTACATACAATTGGTGGATCGCACAATGTATTGTCCTGCGTAAGAATCGAACTTCACGACATTTTTGCGGTACATCGCTATCTTAACTGTTTTATATCTCAATTTTTACCTCATTTTTATAAACATTAGATTTCATAATTCAATGAAATAACATATAGCTGGTATCATCCATACTTGTTACATCAACGGTTTCGTGATTTCGAAGAATGTTTTTTTTTTCAAATTAATAGAATGTTTATCGCTAGTTCCATAACACGAGATAAAAAATAGGAATCATAAAATGTTATTACAGTTCTATTTGCATTCTTGAAACAAGAAAGGGATAAGGTAATCCGATTGGGCTCAATATCTTATGAAAAAATATTCAATAGTGTCTACATATATGTATTTTGTAATACGACAAAGCCTTGAGAAATCCCTCTGCGTCATAAAAAAAGATAAACCGTGTATAGCAGCAACGATTTTCCGATTCATGCGTCAACGAAAATATATGATAAATATATATACCACTAGCTGTAGCTCTGGTTCCAAGCACTTTAAATTACTTGCGCATAAGTTTTCCGAAGAACTGACATTACGTTATGCTAAATTTGGTCGTTGAGTACTTACTAAGCGCTCTATAGACAGCTGCAAGCTTAAATTTGACTGTACGGTGCATTATGCTATACAACACGACACGATACAACCTCTTTGGCTTTTGAGTACAGCACTTAAATCGTGGAGAATTTAGGAGCTCACAAGATACTATAAAATTCATTCGATGAATTGGAAATTGAATTTGACGCAAAATAATATCAAGAAATATAAAATTCACGTAGGTAATCCGTTGCCACAGTTTATATTACATGTGGCCTAATAATTTGATTGCAAAATAAGTATTATAAAACTATTTTTATAGATATTATTGCGTATTTGATTTTTACTTTGCCTAGATTTTAAACGCTTTTCAACGCAATGAACGCTAAAAAGTATAAATGTAAAGGCGATAAAATCCGTAAAAAAAAGTTTTATTTCATACTAGCAACTCGCCCTCGCTTCGCTTCGGTTTCAGTCGCCTTACTCGCGTAGTTGCCATTTCCGTAGGCATACCAGGGTAAAATATGACCAATGTTACTCCCTGATATTATAGCTTTCCATCGGTGAAAGAATTTTTGAAATCGGTCCAGTAGTTTCGGAGCCTATTCAACATACATGTAATAAAATTAAACATTAGAAATCATTAATATCCTAAGTACCAAAAACCTTAAACTTTTAATACGAAAAACAATAAAGACACCTTTAATACCCGACATGAGACAGCAGGCGGCTATAAACTGACTCGTCTAGTAGCTACAAATCTGAATTGTGACGTAAGCATAAAGCATTCATTTAGAAACACAGCTACTAGCCAACCGCGCGAGGCATGCCCTAGGGACCGACAAAACGTAACGAACCGACCTTCCACCAACGTATTATGTCCCAGATACATTTTTCTACCTGCCAGACATGAGAATGTCTTCGGATACATTATTTATGATGTCATACCATGACTTTGCTGAACACGAAGGGTGAGATTATTATTCCCTGTATATAAACAAAATACTATGAAGGTGTTTGATATTCATAAAAGAAAATCACAGATTCAAGGCTTTATATAAGACTATTAAATCAATCACGTTTTCAATGAAAGTGGTATTAGAGAGAAATCCGTGGAGAAGCTTGCTCACCTTCGACAAAAAGTCGGTCTGCGGCCAAGCTTTCCACTAATTCTGAATTTAAATGCATGAGATCGAATAGGTTCACGCAGAGTGGATCCCGAATTGAGTTTGTCGATTGCCAGTGCTTATGTATTTAAGAGAAAAATTGGACTCTTGGTCGTATTTTAGTTTTTACAAAAGACTATTAGCAAAAAAGAAATTGTTTTATTTGCATACGTCGAAGCAATTTAGCTCTGTGCTTTTGCATGGACTTCGTGTAATAATCGTAACATGTATATTATTTAAAACCTTTTTATATAACTAATGTAGTTCTTTGTTTTGTAATTTGTCAGTAATAAGTATTCTCGTTACTATATGAGCGTATATATTAATGTAACATTTTTCCTCGACTCTATTCTCTTTAAGCATTTGATGTTACGGAATAAAGATATAATATGTCACCACCCCTTTCTTACCTATGGGAGGCGTAAAAACTAAGGCAATACTAGGAGAATGAGCAGTTATAATCTCCTGGGGAACTTATAACACCAATTGCGATGACCAACCCTACCATATGGAGATTCTCGTAGACTCTCGTAGTAGGCTTTTGTAAAGCTTATGTCCAATAAGTGAACATCAGATAGGCAGATAATGATGAGGATAATAATGGTTTTTCTCGATCTTTAATAATAATCTTGTATTTCGTCATCAGCTCGTACATCCCACTGCTGAGAACGAGCCTCCTCCTTAATAGGAGGGAAATAGACCCACTATGTCACGCTCGTAAGTTGGGTTGGTATAAAATTTTATTTAGAGTTTTCCTTTTCTTACGTAAGTGTTATCAGCACATCGTATCCCTTAGTCGTCTTTTAGATACCCACGGGCAAGATAAGAGATGGTATTCTTACTACGTCACGATGCGGCGATATTTATATTTGCCAAAACAAAATTATGATTTATGAGTTACGAATAAAGCAAAATGACACTCATATTTAATACTTCTGGATATTATGTATCAAAAATCATTATGAATATGCGTAATTACTTTAAGGTAGTAAATAATTAATATAAATAGTTAACTCTTCCGTGTGGCGACGGACGTACTTGAGATGAGAATTATAACTAACAATAAGAAGCACAGTAAATTCAACTATACTCGTTCCAACCATTTATTTTACTTTTGGCAGGTCGAGTTCTGATCAATTAGTGTTGTACCAATGTATTACGGATACTATGTTTTGTAATAATCGATTTTAGTCAGGAAGAACTTTTAATCGATTTAACACGGATATTTTATTTTTGCTTAAATACATATTTCATATTATTTAAAAACTTCACTTCTGTAAATATATTTGTTATTTAGGCACATTAATTTTTGCATACCCACTAATTCAGTCCTCCCAAAATATTTTACTTTGTACTTTGCAAAATAAAAAATAACTACTTTATGAAGCATTTTTCCATTAAGCGGGGTCCGCTGCTCCAAACTTTACTTAGAGACAATGGCGCCCTCGTCTGCGGTAGTAAATCACTAATTTTCTCATCCAGCCTACCCCTTTTTTTTTAAGCCGAATTGGCACTGGCACACACTGAACGGCGCGCCGGCGACGCCATTTTGTTGTGTTGTCTGTCACTCGCAACAAGACTCCCGTGCTAGTCACATTTCTGTTCGCTGAGTGCTCGTTCATATTTTTCATATGCTGTGTTGAGTATTTATATTCCACCGTATTGATTTCATTGTTCTTACTTTGATTGAGTTGAGCGTATCGTTCCTCCCAGTAAGATTTTACTTGCAAAATGCCGAAAGGTATGGTGCTTAAAGGACAATCCAGAGAGTTAGTGCTGCGACTTCGTGAAATTTTTGAAAAGGAAAGCCGCAATGGCGGATTCCTTATACCAGTAACCCAAGTTAGAGACCGTGTTGCAGCAGCATTAGGTATTAGTGCTCCAATGGTGGCGAAAATCACTAAAGAAGCCTATGGTAGTAGTGGTATTGAACAGAACAAGCTATCTACGCCTAAGAAAAAACGTCAGCCCCGTAAAGTGACAGCAATTGACAGTTTTGATACTGATGCTATTCGTCGTCATATATACAATTATTACACAAGCAAAGAGATTCCTACTTTGAAAAAATTAGTAGCGTCTCTACGAAATTGTGGCTTGTTTCGTGGTCAAAAATCTTCTTTGTCAAAGGTGCTGCACCAAATCGGGTTCTTGTATAAGAAATCCGACAAAAGAAAATTTTTAATGGAACGTCGTGATATAGCCTTGTCTCGCTGTGAATTTTTAAGACAAGCGAAGAAAATAGAAGACTGGTCGAATGTTGTTTTCACAGATGAAACTTGGCTCAATGCCAATCATTCCATACCAAAAGGTTGGACTGACGATACTGCTGCTTCTACTTCTGCAGTGCCAATGGGGAAAGGTGAACGCCTCATCATTTGCCATGCGGGAACTACAAAGGGATTTGTACCAGACGCTCTGTTAGCGTTCAAATAAAAAAAAACAGGAGACTATCACGAGGAGATGAATGCGGACGTGTATGAAAAGTGGTTCAGAGAAATGTTTACATCACTTGAAGAGCCATCAACAATATTTATTGATAATGCACCCTATCACTCTCGCCAAATTAATAAAATGCCAACACAGGCCAACAAAAAACACGAGATTATAAACTGGCTTCGTGATAATGGGAAAGATGTGGACGAATCCCTACTAAAAGTAGAATTACTTAAAATATTAAAAAGTAAAAAGCAGCCAAAACGATATGTCATCGACGAAATGGCAGCAGAATATAGGCATGTTGTAATCAGAATTCCTCCGTACCACTGTCAATATAATCCAATTGAAATGATCTGGGCACAAGTCAAAGGACACGCCGCAAGAAACAATACAACTCCTCCTTTCACAGCAAATAAAATGCTTGAACTTTTAAAACACGCATGTGCTAGTGTGACGCCTGAAAACTGGGCGAGTGTCGTCAACAAGACAAAAAATATAATATTCTCTGATTGGGATCGGGAAATTGAATTTGACAACATACTTACAATTAAGGATTTTATCGCGTTTGTATTTGATTTTTGATTGCACGATGTTTCGAACACTTTGCAGCGTACATGGTCACGGGTGAACTAAGATGTCTGACATCCATAAAGTAGTTTTATTTAAAACTAGCAACCCGCCCCCGCTTCGCTTCGGTTATAGTCGTTTTACCCGCGTAGTTCCCGTTCCCGTGGGAATACCGGGATAAAATATAGCCTAGTTTACGTCCTGATATTATAGCTTTCCATTGGTGAAAGAATTTTTGAAATCGGTTCAGCCGTTTTGAAGATTACCCGAAACAAACAGACAGACAGACAGACAGACAGACAGACAAAAATTTTTTAATCGCTATTTTAGGCATAGGTGTCGTGCAAATAACCGTGTGAGCATGAAAAAGCCTATTATTTTGACATTACAAACAGACACTCCAATTTTATTTATTGGTATAGATGTACAAATTATACTGATGTTTAATACGCATAATAAGCACATTTTCTCTAGGATCAATACTTATATAATTATACTTTTTTTACATTATTTGAACATTAGTCATGCCTTTAGTTACAGCCACTATTAATCTTGTCTTTCGCGAGCACGTCATGAATTGGATACGAAAATTTCTTAAAAGCGTTGAATTCGCTTTTACGATATTTTATTATTCAATAAAATTTGCCTTCATAGTCTTTCTTCGTTTTCAAACTACTGAAATATAAATTTTCTTCAGTTTAGGCCTAAGCTTTACCTTTTCTCCAAGGATTTGTTTTCATACTAGACCTAATTTTGTTATTCAAATATAAGTACCTAATTCAGAGTGCTTTCATCTCTATTTTTTTATTTTGATTATTCAGCTTCCGTGACTTTTTGACATATTCAGTACTGTTATACATAAAGATTACGACTAATATTTTTTACAAACTCCCATACGTGCCATTAGAAATACCTAACTACTACTCATATATGGATGCAATTTCCATTCTCTAGTCATATCATTAACATAGTTCACTGTCGTTTTAATCTTCTTTTCTATCATGATTTATATTCAAAATCAAAATTCAAAAAATTTATATCATCACTATCATCATCATCATCATCTCAGCCTATATATGTGCCACTTTTGGGCTCAAGCCTCCTCCACAATGGGAGGGTTATTGACCTACTATTTCACACTGGTCGGACGTGTTGGAATAGGGTTTGCTTCGAGTTTTCCTTCTCTTGCATAGATGTTATATACTTATTAAATACTTTAGTCGTTTTGTACGACATCCACGGGAGTGTCCAAGATAGGGAGTGGTGAATTGTATTCTTATTCAGTCACCACACGGAAAGAAAGAAAGAAAAATAGTTTAACACGGAAGAGGAGACGGAGATTATCATCATTATACAAATGCTCTTGTACTATTCTACTATCTTCTTGTACTAATATTCTTATGTAAAGCCTATAGAACGGTTAGTACCGAGGCCTTACCAGTACTCGCGGGTGTACTTCCGGTTGATTTGGAGATTCAGAGACGAGCGTCAATGTATTACACCACAAAGGAAACTATGAATACAGATTTCCTTCTACCGCGCGACCAAAATAAAATTGCTAGATTGTTTGCACTACAATCCATTGTTTATGAGGAACTTTTAACTGAATAGCAAGAAAGATGGGATTCATCATCGAAAGGTCGTCATCTTTATCAATTTTTCCATGCATCCGGGAGCGCCTGGAGAAGGTGTGGCTGGAGGTTGACCACTTCGTGGCCCAATTTTTAACTGGCCATGGCAACTTTAAAAGTAAATTATTTTCTTTTAAACTCGTACCATCACCATTATGTCAATGTTCCACATCTGACCACGAGTATGAACAATCAGCACATCACATTCTCTGGGAGTGCGATCTCTGGCGAAACGAGCGTAACCTTATGTTAAACAGTTTGCAAGTCACCTGTGGGGTAGTATACTATACGGACCTTGTAGCAACTCGAGAAAATTTCCGTGCGTTCATGCGTTTCTGCCATACCTACTGTAGCAATCAATCTTAACGCTCACATATAGGCCCCGTTAAGCTCTTCCGTATCCGTGGTGCCGTACTGCTGCGCTATCGTAGCTGTACTCCTGTTTACTTATTGGCTGACTAGTCATTTTGTTTTCCTGTCTCCCGCTTTGCCTAGGAGGGAAGTGGAATCTCTCTTTCCAACTCCTCCTCTTTAATCTTTTCTAATTAAATTTGTTGCGGGTCCCAAGACAATTAAAATCATATCCCGGGACTGCCTGAGGGTCAAACCTCGGTCTCATTTATGGAGACCATTGTGGATCCTGGCTTACAGGAGTTACAATGGTGGGAATGTGTGGTGGGATTAGTCCCCATTTAAAAAAAAAATGCTCCTGTACAAATTATTTGTCGTCAACGTAATATATCCTCTCCTTTCATACAGCCTAATTCATAAAAGATTTCTATATTCATACTTAGAACTCTGTTCACAACATTACTTCATTCGTTACAGTGATTGACTGCCCGTACCACGTAGAATGTTCACTCTTTAGCTTTTCTATCATTGGCCCAAATTTTAGAGTAATCGTATTCAAAAGTATGTATATATCACCATTAGCTTACTAAGTGGGTCAGCACATCACGTTCTTACCTTTCACAAACTCCTGTCAGGCCTCATATTTGCACTCACTGCTTTCATACGCATACCCTCATTCACACAATCCATCCATCTTTTTTTAGGTCTCTTACGATTTTTACATCCATCCTCAATCATATTGACAACCCTTCTTGATACATGCCTTCATGCATATACCTAAACAAAAATATATGTAAAATAATAACCCACCTAGTTAAATTACATAAAAGTATCTTTTGATAAATCATTATCTTTTAAAATACTAGAATATAAATATATATTACTCACTATTCCTGGCATTTGATTATTCCTTTATAATATGATTTATAGCCAGTGTGAATTTAACAGATGTCTAGGGTAAGATAGATCTGGCCGCGTTTTAATAGAGGTGAACTGTTGTTGACGTTAAGTGCCATTGTGTCACCCCAGTAGGGCGCAAAAAGAATACGTTCTAATTGTTTGCACATTTCGTCATAAGACCCGCACGCGTCGGCTTTATTGAATTGGGGGGTGAAAATATAACGAAATATTCTAATAATAATTATAATTTTCATATTTGTCTCTTATTCATTGTGGTTAAAATCTCACAAGGTTCGTGAATCTTAGGAGAAAAATTATATTTTTTTGTGGCACATGGCATTTCATATATTCTTTTTTCCTCTCTAAAAATATAATACCTAAGTGTTATTCACTTTTCATTTACTAATTTATTTGCAGTTTGCTCAGCATCTTGCCTTCCTTCGAACTAGTTAGAAGAAAATTCGGCTCATTGTTTTGGGCAAATTTTATGACCTGCCTGACGATAAAGCTCCTTTGAAATAATCATACAGTAGCACTTGAAATGTATGGAATTAGTAGAGTCACGTCATTGTAAAGGCTTTTACGACACCAATGGGAAATGTTGAGGTTAGGAGTCCTTGTGACATATCCCGACATACTCGTATGTAATGTTCTCCGTCCATATAACAGTTATTTTATCCATGATTAAATATTATTATGATAAAATCTAGTTAAAATATGCAAATACCAGCTTAAACATGACTCTGAAAACGTAAAAATTCTACGTCCCTTTAAATATAATTTTCATTATTTGTAATTTAGGGTAAAAAAATCACAAATTTTGATCTGTTAGGAAGATAAATATAATAATGAGAGCGTGATTTTTAAAATATAAGGAATATCTTGCGAATCCCTATATCAAAAAAGTTAAAAAAGGCTTAGTACTTTCTCATTTGGGTAAATTTTTAATTCAATGGTAATTAAGTGTAACATTGCAGAATTTAATCCCTAATTTTTTTACTCTAATAGGATGAAAACTTGTAAATACTGAAACGTGTGTTTCCTTATTTTTATTTCCAAGTGTGCTTAATTTAAAGATAATTAAAAACATTTGTCGTATAAAGTTGTCATACAAAGTAAGCCACTGTTTTCACTATTTTTAGTGTAGAAATTCGTAAAATCCATTCTTAGTGGAGGTTTCTATGTTGAAAAACTATATTGGCAAAATTTTGTTTTTAGTTTCAGTAGCTTTAGCTCGACCTTGATGACTAAGTGCCAAAGACAACCGTCTTCTATACATACCAGCAAAGACTCGCGGTTTCGTAGATAACTTAGCTTTTTATCGGTGACAGAAGTTTTGCAATGGTCAATTTACCGTGGTTTCATCTGTATAAATCATACTCCCGTGGAAATACCGGGATAAAATATAATCTATACTTACCTTACCTTACTTACTTTACTTACTGATAATGTAGATTTCACTGGCAAAAGTATTTTAACTAAAATTGTTCAAATTTCCGCAATTTCACCCTGCAAATAAAATTATTTGATTTGATTTGATTTGATTTGGTTGTTCCTGTTTTCATCGTAACACCGGAAAGCAATAGCCAACATATGTTAATCGCTGATAACGTAGCTTCAAATGATGAAAGAACTTCTAACATAATTTTTGTGGCTTAATAGTGTAAGCATAACAAATAAATAAAACAAATGAACGAACTTACTTTTAAATGTTAAGTAAATTATTAAAAATCTATAAATAACAAGCAATAATCTGAAGCTTTTAAATAAGAATTCGTCACTGGATCATACTTACACTTATATTCTATACTTCTCTATAGTGACAAATAGTCTAAATATAATTTTATCTCTTTATTCTTATATTTTACCGCATTGCGTCAGGCTATTATTATCAGATATGACATCTCCGCGGGCAACTTTATATATCCTTTTCATTTAAGCATCTATAGAGATGTTAGAAATACTCAAAAAGATATAAATATATATTACTACCCTATATTACCCATGAGTGTCACAAAAGACGACTAAGGGATATATATATATTTATATTTATATATATATATATATATATATATATATATATATACTCTGCATATAATAACTGTGCTAGAGAAGGAAACCTCGAAGCAAAACTCTTTTCCAAACCGCCGCGTGCTCTAGTAGGTAAATTTTCCTTCCATTGTAGAGGAGGCTCAAGCCCAGCAGTGGGACGTATATGAATTGTGTTGATAATGATAGTATTAATTATCATTATTTGCCTTATTATATTTATTTACCTAATTATTGATTATCTCTGGGCTATTTAGCGTTTGCGAATCTAATTTGCGAAATGATTACCGTAAATGAATGGGACATAAAGCTACACGTATTGGAAATTCACTAATACAAACGGCCACACTAGCTGAAGCAAATTAACACACACTGTATATCACGAACGAACATTTTTAATCTATATTCTCCCCTCTTATATTTCTATTGTGACTCTGAATTGCTATTGTTATTCCAAATAGGCAAGTGACCGTTTTTTACAACTGCGTTAAAGCCCTTAACCGTGTTCACATTATGCCACATGCCCGAGTATAGTTGTTGAACAATGGCTCTTATTAATCCATGGTGGGATAAGTTAAGATTACTATGTGACACCTAGCCTTGATTTGCCATTAACTTTGGAACTTAGGCTTCACCTTAGAATGCTATAAGGTGTCATCACTCATTAGATGAATTATTGTTACAATTATCCTTGGCAACCGGGCTGGTGACCGTTGTAAGGTGTTAAAGTTACCCAATAGTACGCTGCTGGCTACTTTTTTGGTGATGGTGATAATTGTCGCTACATGTTACTTAAATATGGAAGTCAATTCTTACAGTTTCCATATGTAAGTAAAGTGTAGCGATAAACATCAAGCGAGGAACTACTTTTCCGTGGAATCGCCTACCAAATGTGACGATTATGGCATTATAACCCTTGTGGGCAAGCTTATGCTAAACAACATCGGTAGACTGATGGTTGGATGAAGTACCAGTAAATAAATAAGTTTAAGAGTTTTATGCTAATTTTTAATTCAATAAGAAATCATGTAAAAGGAGAAATTAGATAGAATTTTATCTCCTACTTTTCAATTTAGATGATTAAAATTGATAACTTCTGAAATACGTGTTTATTTTCTTTTTATTGAGGAGTATTTGTGCTTAATTTAAAGACAATAGAAAAAGATAAATGAAGAAACGAGTTTCAGTTTATTCGTTGTATAAATTGTTTTTATATGACCCAATAAATACCATTTAAGTAATGTAATTCTTAAAGTTAACCGAGGGAAAAAAAAGCTTTAAATCTAAAAGTAAAATATATCAACAGAATCGGCTGACGTGGTATATAATATTGGTTCTATTATGGAAAAGGTTTATAGCCAATAGTCGGATGTTGAAGAGTTGTATAAGAAAGCCTATGATCGAAAAACTTTATAATAGGTGTAGTTTGTTTGGCAAAGTTGGTGTTTTATGCAAATTGAAAGATTGAAAATAGTAGTTACCTTTAATATAATGATCAGAATAACTTTATTAATGGCGTAGTGGTTTAAATAGCTATTTTTCTAATAAATTTCTTGGGCTCATTCTCGCGTAGAACAATTTGCGGCGATCTGTAAATGACTATTCCGAGTCTGAATATAATTTGCGTTCATTTGCCTATGCAAATTGTAATATAAAAATAAGGTACTATTACCTTACGATAGGATTTATTGACTACACAGCGAATAGTGGTTAATGAAACGATCCATGGTGCCAAATATCACAGGTTTGATTCCTATGCAGTATACCTATACGATCCACAAATTTTGCAAACATCCATACTAATATTATAAATGCGAAAGTAAGGATGTTTGTTTGTTTGTTTGTTTAAACCACCGAACCGATTTCAAAAATTCTTTCATCAATGGAAAGCTATAATATCAGAGAGTAACATAGGCTATAATTTATCCCGGTATTCCTACAGGAACGGGAACTACGGCGCAGGTAAAGCGACTGAAACCAAAGCGAAGCGAGGGCGGGTTGCTAGTTTATAATAAATATCAACAATAATAACATCATTTCTTTTTTTCTGGGCTATGGTCAGCGCACCCGCCACCCGGTTCTGTCCGGGGCGACAGAGGGGCAGCGCGCGATCCAATAACCCACCCAAAGTACTTCGTCGTTGGGCCGACCACTGGTACCGAGTTTCTTGTCTTCAGGTCAGCCCGACGGAATACCTTGCTAGGTGCCCTCTCCTCTCGACGTCCAGGATGTCGGTCGCCGTCGCGCAGTCAGCCTCTCTGCGGGCGAGGGACTAAAATCCCCAGTTCGGTCACCCGCGGCCTCGGCTAGGTCGGCATCAGGTGCAATTAACAATATAACGGCGACTGGGCAGAACGCCTGAGCTGCTTTTCTCCCATATTAACAAATTAACAAACACGTTTTTATTAGCTTCATTCGTATGTTAGTATGTGGATATGTAACGGAAACTTTGAATATAATTTTGATCCCCTTCAAAACGTTGGATTGATTAGAAATTTGACATACATATCGGGGACCAATGACAATTCAATATTTTAAACATTTGGTGTCCTTATCCCTCCCAAAATTTTCAGGATTAGCGATTTTTTTGTATTAAATATTCGGTAGTAACTTTGCTTTGTGATCAATTTTCTATTTTTAGATTGGTTTTCTACAAAAGTAGTTTTTTTCTTAAGATATTTTTTAACTATTATTTTCACGATATACTAACACTTATATAAACTACTGTATTGCTATTTGAGGTTACATGATCTAGACATATGGTGGCGTGTCAAGCCAAATTCAAAAACGAACTGGAAGCCGCACAGCGTGTAAGTTTACACAAATCATTTCGAGCCATTATTGACTCCTTCATAAATCTAAAACATTATAAATAGAATATGAAAATAATAAATAACCTACATATAACATAAATAATACATTTGATTAGCTAAATTTAAAATAACTAGTATCTGAAAGCTAGTCAATTGTGTGGATTCATACATCACGAGGATTGGTATACAAAATTTTGTAAATTAATGACCGTAAGTAGTGTAGTGTTTTAAAGTTATTGTTTTTAACCCTCGACAAAAAAGAGGGGTGTTATAAGTTTGACGTCGATGTCTGTCTATGTGTGTGTGTGTCTGTCTGTGGCATCGTAACTCTCAAATGGATGGACCGATTTCGATCCGGTTTTTTCATTTGAAAACCAGTTTCTTTGCGGTGTTTCTTAGCTATGTTTGATTAATATCGGTCCAGCAGTGTAAGAGTATCAGCTCCAAAATGATGTAATGGCGAATGATTACTCAATTAAGTACTTCAGTCTTCACGCGTGCCAGTATAGTCGTTCAATGAGAATTAATTGATAATCCCTGTTGAAGAGACCGTAATACTTTTTTATTATTTTAGTTTGTGTAGGGGATTATTTTAAATTTTCAATTTCACTTATAATAAACAAATTTCAAGATTGTCTCTAGAACTTGGCAGCAATTTAGGTCTCAAAACTTTTATGTTTTTGGAGAGGTGGGTAAATCTTTCATGAATGTAGGCAATGTTACACAATAATATTTTTTGGAATCCACGTTGTAGTATCGGAGTTTGATGATATTAAACAAACAAATAAACTCTTCAGCTTTATAATAAAGATTACGTACATTTATAAGTAATGAGGTATCGTGGGCTTAATTATTACTTACAAAAATCCATGTGTTATAAAAACAGACCCCTATAAAGAGCGTTGCAATTAGAGTGCTGATATAGGGAATCTCTGACTCAACAGCCAATCCGTTTAACGTGTAATAAATCACCGGGGAACACTGTATCGAACCTATTATCGGGGGTATTCGTGCGTTCTGCCTCTTGTACAGCTCACCAATGTGCAGGGGTAAGACAATTTGATTACGTCATTGCCCC
Organism: Lymantria dispar; assembly: GCA_032191425.1. Lineage (NCBI taxonomy): Eukaryota > Metazoa > Arthropoda > Insecta > Lepidoptera > Erebidae > Lymantria > Lymantria dispar. The sequence goes on along the minus strand of CM063452.1, from coordinate 17,764,238 downwards.
CGAACCCGGGTGCTATTGTTGTAATGTGATCGATATTGTAAATGAATTTATGTCATAATATTATTAATGGAGTTGTCGACAGGGAGATTTTAATTATTTATCTTTTAATAGAAAAATATTATTTATACCGACATAATGAGGCTGAACTCACGTTATCTTTACTTTCCTACTAAAAGATATAATAATAATAATAAGCTATGATAGAGACGTACTCTCTGTACGTCTAAGCTTCCGTGAATATATACACTTTTAAACTTTGATACGCAAAAGAATCTATTGGCACTAAATGGCGTATTAAATTGTAAGCATTAAAGTATAATATCGATCCTAGTTGGGAATGCGATTCTCGAACTTCTCGATGACTGTTTCTTTTTTGTGTGTGTATAGCTGTTAGCTGCCGATGGCTTTCCCAACTTAGACCGGATTATGGCTGAGTGCTGTGGGCTCTCAACCCGGTGAAAAGGGTCAGCTGACGAATCCAACTCAGGGTAGCGTTCGGGAAACTTAAGAGGATCTTCTCGTCCAATATTCCACAGTGTCGGAAACGTTTATATCAAAGATTTATAACCAATGTGTGATACCAGTGATAACTTACGGCACTGAAACGTGGTCTCTAAGTGTCGGCCCCAAAAAAATCTCAAAGTCACTCAACGTGCTATGGAGAGGACTTTGCTCAGTATTTCTCTACGTGATAAAATCCGGCATACGGAAATCCGTAGAAGAATGGGTGTAAATGACATGGCCCGCAGAATTAGTAGATTGAAATAGCTATGGGCAGACCACATCGCTCGTCGAAACGACAACCGTTAGGGAAGAAAGGTTCGAAGTGGCGACCATGAATCGGACGACGCAGCGTAGGGCGACCCCCTACTAGGTGGACTGACGACATCTTAAAAGTCGCCGGAAACCGTTGTATGCAAGTGGCGCAAGACCATTCCGAGTAGCATCCTAGAGAAGCCTATGTTCAGCAGTGGACGTCTATAGGCTGATGGATGGATGGATGGATGGAAAGCATAATAACTTATGATGTTCAACTTTTTTTAGTCATTGACTCCCGTGACTATAAACGCTAAAGTGTTTGATACGTTGCGAAAATAAAATCGAAAAATAATGCGGTAAAATGCGTGAAATAGTTTTTATAAGTGTATTTTTTCACGAAAATATTACTTTTGACATATTTACTTATATTTCATCAGAAGTAAATAATCTTCAAAACAGTGAATCGAAACATTGATATTGTTTTCCTTCAGAAGATTGAACCGTTTATCACAGTTCAATCTCATGAAGCAGTCGCTGACTGATCATGACAAAAGACGTATTGGCGACCTCTATTAAGTTCATGATCTTCAAATTACTGCAGGAGCTAGTGATTTATTATTCTCTTCATTATATGAGAGAGCAGAAGAACTTGTCCAACCGGTCCGATCGATGGCTCTTTTCTGGATCGGATGAACGTGCGCTACTTTTTACGAATTGATTCAGTATTGAAGAAATGGTATATCCATATCAATAAAAAGCACCTTTTGGATATAGTTACATATTCTGGAAGGTCAGCGTAAGTATTTTGCACCGTTGTAGTTTTTTTTTGTGTTTATTTTGCTCGTTTGTACGTAAATTTATATGATTTATCAGATCTTATTACGTAACATACCTAAACATAGCAATGATATATTTATATACTACGATTAACATACATACGTTCTTAAAAGGTGTGTATTAATACACAAGAGATTTTTTTCTTTTAAGTATAAGCACTTACGAATTTTATCGCGTTTATATCTGATTTTTGATTGCCCGTCGTTTCGAACACTTTATATTATAGCGTTCATGGTCAAGGCCGAATTAAGACGTCTCAAGTCCGTCCGTAAGAGTGGATTTATTTAATTAAATGCGAAATCAGAAATCAAATACGAGGTTTTTTTACTGGAAATATTAATGTATAATATTTACTTATTTTTCGTTACGAGGAGTAAAATAATTTTCAAAATAACGAATATTTGATAAATATTATCTTAATAAATCTCTCGATGCATGCCACTAATAAAAAATAGAATCGTTTAAATTTGTGTAATACACGACAAAAATATGAGTTCAAGTTGATGTATTTGGTTGCATTGAATAAATATGTTGCGACAATGATGTAATTTTTAAGTACAGAACGTATTTACAAAGCGGGTCTGAAATACTCTCGATAGATAAGCATCAAACTATTGTTTAAAGGACCTCTTATGTTACTTACGTTATCAGAAATAGTCTCTTAGAGAGTTTAGGTTATATTACATAATGAAGATCAAGATATCAATAATAGCATATTCTCATTTTGCAAACAAAATGGCGGTCATGGAAAGCCGGGATACACTTTCGGGTAACGTCCTTCTCCGACGCCCCTCCTGCGGCGTCGCCCTCACATGGTCAGTCTCTCTATGGATGTCGGACTATTCCTTGGTTCAGTCACCAGCACCGTCGGCTAGAGTGGCATCAGGCGCAGGTACTCGCGCCTGTGTCATCCACAACTTCGAAAACATTTCAAAAAGTAGACCTTTTAAGATTTGACGTGATCTGAATTTTATTGGGTTTCAACTATAGACTTTAAAATTATATATAATACTATCAATGTGTAATAGTTATTTGAGTTCTGAATATTGTGTAGTGAATTTATTTAGCTACCGAAATGGGCTAGTATCGCTAAAAAATACATAACTTTTACTTATAAAGATGCAACGGGCGCTATGAGTACGGTAGTGAATATAAAACTACAACCAATTAATTTCTTTAACAGTATGTAAGTATTAGGTAGTAAGAAGTGATTCTCTGCCATGTAATTCATTTACCTAAGAGTTCGCTGTGCGCTCGCAAAGCCGTCGTAATATATAACCATACCGAGAGTTTGTAAAACTGTTTACGACTTTGTTAACATTTCATAATACTTTCTGGGAACTTTTAAGCTGTATGTTTAAAAATACGAAACAATTTTAATTAAAAAATTGAATTTATCCGTACTGTAGTTCATTTATTATCATTACGTTCATCATTAGATGTTCTCTTTGAAAGTATTAATGTAATTAAAGATAAGCCCAATAGCCCAAACTACACCGTGATTCTTAACATATTTTGAGTACTAATTTCATTTATGTTTGTTACTTTAAGAGATTACTTCTATATTCTCGTTGGTTATAATTATGGTACATATGGTACAACATATTTATTACAGAAGTGTAAATTCAATCATATCTCACTGCTGTAAAAAGATACAACGCATGTACTTAAATAATACGTAAAATGCTGTAAGCTTATTACCACTAACCGAGCTAATTCGAAACTTAGAATTCACCTGAGAATCTTCGAACATCGAAGATATATGCATTATATTGCCAACAAACCTTCTATACGTATAGATTTTTATGAATACTAGCTTCAGGCCGCGGCTTTGATTTACATTACTAAAGTTGAACTATTATGCTAAGGGAAAATATTACCGGGATATTACTGGGATAAAGTATGTGTGGATAAAATATGTGTGTTAATCTAGGATATACTCTACAAATTTGCAATTTTCATTCAAATCTGGTCTACAGTATAGGCGTGACTGAGTAACAAACATTCAATGTCTTCATAAAGTAACACATTCATTATATTACTTCCACCCGTGTAATTCAGATTCCCGTGGCAATACTGTAATAATATATATTTATTCTTAGTCACTGATAACGTAGCTATTATATTTGTGAAAGTATTGTTATAATTGCTTAAGCTCCTGCGGTTTCACCCGCATAGTTTTCGCTCCCGTAAGAGTTCATACATTTATTACTGGCTGATAATCTAGATTGACCGATTTTGAAAAATCTTTCACCAATATAGGTGAAAGATAAAGGAAAAGATAAAGGAAAAGCTTATATATGCTAATTGTTCAAAACACAGCTTTCTATGACTAAAATAATTTCTAAAATCAGTCAACATCATGCGATTTCGTTTGCGTATTTACCGTTCCTATGAGAATATCGACTAAAAAATTTGCTGCAAATATTACTCGCTGATAATACCTATTGCATTTCATTGGTATAAATATTTTAATACCGATCTAATCCCCCGTGGTAGTTTCATCCACATAGTCCTCGTTCCCTTAAGAATACCGGTATAAAATATAGCCTATTTTACTCAAACTACACACTTAGTGAATGAAGATGAAGCTTGCAGTTGGTGATTGAATTTATAATATCAGTTTGGTGGTTTAACCGTGAAAATTTAACAAACAAACTTAGGATTTTAAAATATTAGGATTAGGATATTCACACATAAATTTTATTTCAGCTTAAAAAAAAAGAAGAAATAAAGCATTTTGTAAAATTAGATATCCAATTAGACTTTTTATTTCTAAAGTTGCTGAGATTTTTAATGTTCTCTTTTCATACTGACTATAACGCAACAATTACAACCGCGTTCCTTAACTAAACTTAAATTCAAAGGCCTTTGCGTAAAATTCCGCGCAATATTTTTTCGTTTCTTTTAAGTTTGCAAGTTTCTAGCATTGTTAAGGTACCATAAAATTGAGTTATATCTTAAGCTTTACAAATGTACTAGTACTCTTTTCGTGTAGGTATAATATAAAGGAAATATTTAAATATTTTTTCTATGTGGTGACAAAGTAAGAATACAATTCACCACTCCCCAACTTGCCCGTGGATGTCGTAAAAGATTACTAAGGGATATAATATGCACATAACATGTGTGCAAGGGAAGGAAAACTCGAAATGAAACCATATACCAATATATCTGACCAGCATGGTATAGTAGGTCAAATTCGCTCCCATTATGGAGGAGGCCCGAGCCCTACAGTGGGACGTATGTGGGCTGCGATGAGGATGATGACATATTTTTTCAGTTAGTCATTTTTATAAATTTTACATTCCTGACTTTTATATTTCTCATTCAATAATTTCCTTGTTTATTAATAGCAATACTATAATATATATATATAAAAAAGAAAGTCGTGTTATTTACTATGTTTATAACTCAAGAACGGCTATACAGATTTACCTGAAAATTGGTGGGGAGGTATCATAGAGCCAGGAGACGAACATAGGATACTTTTTATTCCGTTCTATTCTTAATGGCAATGAGCTACTTTTTATCCTGTTCAATCGCGTTCCATAAAATGTCAAATAGATTTTATTTTGTTTCTGTTTGTCCATTCGGACGGGCAAAGGCATCAAGAATCATACAGCCAAGCCTGATATAATTTTCTTCATATTATTTAACATTTCTTTATATAGAATAGCTTATTTATAGTCATCCGTCCATCAGTAAGTCAAGTCGTTACCATTAATTAGCCGCTGTGAACCTAATTATTTGATATCTCTGGGAATTACGGTAGAATATGAAAATACACGTAAACCACTCTTATATCACATTCCTTACATAAAATATCAGCAAAATTATTCAATGTAATACTATAAAACACTAAAAAAATGAATATAATACAAGAGCTAAATGGCATTTCCATATTCGCACCGAAACTCATGTCAAAGAGAATACAAGTCATTATGAAACGTAGGATAACAAAAATGCATTTGATATGTAATAACAAAATGCAAATGACAGCTATACGTAATTTTGTTTATAGTTAAGTATGGTTTAAAATTTGATAATTATAATTTTCTCAGAAATCAATCATCAGTAATTTGTATTCTCTTTGAATCATCATTAACAATGGCGAGACCAAGACTATCGAATCTTTGCCGACAAAGCCGTAATGGTTCCTCCATTAGAGAATATACATATATCGGCAATTTAGAATATGTATTTACGAAAAATAAAATTATGGCGTTACGAAGTTCGCCGGGTCAGCTAGTATATTCTATATTTTTATATTCTGAATTTCTCTACGATATAAAAGAATATTCAATTTAGCAAAAGATCGGGTAACCAACATAGGGCGAAAGATTAGTAAGCTGAAGCAGTAATGAGCATGTCACATCGCTCTACTAACTAACATCATCACAGCTTATATACGTACCATTGCTGAGCTCAAGCCTCTTCTATACCTAATGGGAGGCAAATTGACCTACTATACTACGTTATTCAGACGGGTGGGTAAATATTTTATTTCGAGTTTTTTTTCTCTTGCATAGATGTTGTTTACATATTATAGTCGTCTTCTACGATACCCCCTCGCAAGAAAGCGGGTAGTAAAGTCTTACTACGTCATCACATGGACATATAATTGTTACGAATTAATAACTGTTAACGAATAAAGGTTCCAAATGGCCACCAGACCTATATAATGTAAATATTACTATTTATAATCCAAGAGAAACTGTTGGATGCAAACCATCGTTTAACTCAATACTCTCATGGGAACTGATCGATTGGATGATAGATGGAAGGATTAATTATAGGTTACAATATGTTCTCTGCTTCCATCTTGTAAGATGGAATACTTCTGTCAAAATCTTTTCAATGCATATTACAAAGATTTTGGCAGAATTATTATGACCGGTCGCCTGTTTAACGTATCAACAATATAAATTCTAAAAACTTATAAGCCGTCCATCATCATTTAGCTGTCTACTCTAGAACGTAGGCAACCCCTCATAAATGAAAGGATAATGGCAAAATCGTCACATTTGGTAGAAGAGTTAACAATCACAGTGAGGTGTTACACATTCCTCAAGATAGATCCATTACTACCTGCTATCCGCGCTCCTGAAGAGACCTTAAGTCATTTTTTACGTCTCCTACATCCAAGTAATGGATAGTGATAATTATATTTTTTATCCCGTCGCTACGCGGATATTCCATCCATCAGCCATTCGAAATCAGCTGTTAAAAGTAAGTCTCCCCAAGAAAATTACATTTAGAATTGTCGCCTGCAACCAACAATTCACGTGTTTGTCAGAAAGAAAGTAAATTAGAAGATCAAATAAAAAAAATATGATATAACATAAAAATAGAAAATAGTCATGGAAGTGATGGGTGCAAACTTTCAGTTTAAAATAAATAGAAATGAAATAAATTGAAATAAATTGTAATCTCGTAGGTAACATTCAATAATAATATAATTCATATGAATCACGTATAAAGTATTAGTTTTAGTATAGTATAAAGAACAGATGAATTGCTTTTAATAATGTATCAATTTTACCTATACTGGATAATAATGACCATATTAAAGTCCTGGAACAATCTTGCAAATGTTAATGCATTATGGCTACAACCAGCATCAAATATCTTGGAATTCAAGTAAATTTTCAACTCCGTTGGGATAAACATATTCTTGGGGATCAGTCATTCCTAGGGTGCTCTGATGACTGATTATTATCTAAGAACCTTAAATACCTTACACTTCGTGTTAGCAAAGTCTTCTAAGAAATCTTTATTTTAGAACTCTGAGAACATCAACAGATCTCAAAGCATTAAAAATAGTAAAAAGATTTAAAGTTCTTTCAAAAAGTTCATTATAGTATTCACCATTTATGTTATAGCGTGAATGCTCCTTATTAACAGTGAGAGAGCTTTTTGTATTCCAAACGGTACTATGTAAGCACTCCATAACACTTTATACATGAATCAATAAACGTAAGAGGGATAGAGTATGTGAGATCATATGTCAAACAATAACTCTTACAGCAAAAAATATGATGTCATTAACTCTAGTCTATATAATCGAATCAATAAAGAGCTATGTATTTATTCACTCACACGTTTATTACACTTGCAAATTCAATTCTATCAAAAATAGACTTTCTGCTTCAGGAAGTCAATGCACTGCGTGATTCAGGCGTTGCATACTTCAGGTTACATACACATGTAAACATCTATCCAAGAGAAGGAAAACTCGTAATGAAAGCCTATACCAACGTGTCTGACCAGCATGGTATAGTAGGTCAAATTCTCTCCCATTGTGGAGGAAGCCCGAGCCCAACAGTGGGATGTAGGTGGGCTGCCATGATGATGATGACGATGATACTTCAAGTTTGATTTCAGTTCCGAAGTAGGGTCTACTTACGTAGTTTCTTGTAGCGCATCACTATCGGTCGAGTAATACTCGTCCTGAAGCTACTAAGCTTGTCAATGAATACTCTCACCTTACAGATACTATGTTCAATCTTGCACAGAGAAGCGGGTTTGATTTCTTTTTGTCACGTAGTAGGCTTATTTTCAGGAACTTTAGTGCTGCTTTACTATGTGTCGCAAAAGCCGCAAAGTATAGGATTGAAAATATATCACTGATACAATCACTAGTATTAAAATAACTAGTTAAAAGAGAGTCGAAAATACACTCAAAGATTTTTTCTATGCATGGGCAAATATGGCAGGCATGGCCTAATATTATAATATTTAAATCAATATTCTCGAATTTCACATTTTTAAGCATTCCTTACATCTTCATAGTACTGGGTGTCCTTAAAAACATCCGCCTCCTCTTCTGCATTCGATGGAGGAGCGGATTATGAAATCTCAATTGTAGAGACCTGCGTTATAATAGGGCCTTGTTTTTTTGGACTCTGAGCCGATCAAGTGTAGCGACATCCAACAAGTGACAACGTTGGATGGCTTGCACCTAATAGTTTGATAGTCGTTGCGCTTTAACGTTGATAATTGGTTGGAGGTCTCGAAAAAAGGCCGCTCACAGTTATCATACGCGGTAATTTTTATTCACCCCATTGTTGCCTCAAAAATGATGATTTGAGTCCACTTCATGCGCTGCTTACCATCGACAGCGGGGACCCTGAGTGAGACTTGTGAATTTCTGGATCGTAAGCGAATCGGTGACCGGCCTGTCCCTCGTCGTATTAAAATTTCATATATCACAGATATTTTTTAGTATAAAGCAGATGTATTATAAACCCCCTGTAAGTGGTTGACTGACTGATGCCATCTTGAAAGTTGCAGGGAGCCGTTGGACACAAGTGGAACAGGACCGTTGTGAGTAGAATTCTCGTGGGGAGGCCTATATCTAACAGTGAACGTCTACGGGCTGATGCATGGATAAACAGTGTTGCATGATCGATTAATATTATTATTGTATTCATTTTACAACTGCTGTAAAATGAATAAACGTAAAATTTGCAAACATTTACATGTACAGACTGATTACGTAAACGAATCGGTAGGGACGTTTCATATCGACCCTACTATTACAAGGCTTTTACTTTATGCCTTAATTGCTCAGTTCTGTAATCGTGTATGACGATAGTGATTAAAATAATAAACAAAGTTACGAAATGTGTCATAATATTATGAAATACAAATCACGAATACGTGATTAGATAATAACATAGCAAAAAAAAGATAGTACCGACTAGAGTGAGAAATTGGCACGAGGGACCAAAATTTTTTTTTTGTGCATACCAAATAATCCTACATTACCTCTTTCGATACGTAATCGCTCCTTGAGAAGAAAGAAATGTTAGTTTATTAATCAACAGTGTGCTCACTCTTCCTTCTATGTTGGTTACATCTGCTCTCGTATGATTTTATTGTATATTTAGATTTTTGCGTACATTCAAGAATTTCTGTAGGTATTTTGGATGCCATAATATCTTTCAGAGAAATTAGAGAAATCCTGAAATAAATATAAAACACTTATATAATACACTTCAAATAAAACAACAAACTATAGAAGAGAGACGGGACAACTGCATGGCATATAATATTAAATCGATAGAGATAGTAGTGAGTATATATATATACTTATAATGCGTATATATCACATATGAATAATGCAAATAAGAAGAAATAATTTCAAATCCCTTAGATATAGGTATGTATATTTATAATTTAACATATCTGTACCGAAAATCTCATCAAATCACAACGCTCATTATCTATGATGAGGAAGTTAACGTGTGATGGCGGACATTTTCATCTTCCTAGATTCAGACGACCGTGCACTTATTACAATGCGAATGGATTCCGCAAGCTGATATATGGCTCTCATTGTCACGGCCTAACAACAGTCCATTCTAGCTATTGGTTGGCTTTACTGATGTTATATATTACGATTATTGGTATCAATTATTAGCGCTATTCCATTTAATTTTTTTATGAAATTTTATCAGTCGTACCGAATTAACGATTTTTTTTTTATTTTAAATGTCAAAAATATATACAATCTTATATCTATAAACGAGCAATTCTTGTATATATATATATATATATACGTATATATATATATATATATATATATATATATATATATATATATTCAGGATCTCGGCAACGGCTCCAACGATTTTGTTGAAACTTGGCATACTAGAGGATTCGGGTTACTAGCTCAGTTGGGGAGACGGCCGGTTTTAATTTTGGGTTTTGTGGCATTCAAACAGCATCGGTTCGAATCTCGGGGCGGCGCAGGCGCAACTATCTGCGCCTCATGCCGCCCTAGCCGAGGCCGCGGGTGACGTGACCGGGGATTAGTCCGTCACCCGCCGAGAGGCCGACCGCGTACGACAAGTTAACGCTGCTCCAGTGGTCGGCCCAACGACGAAGGCGACGTGGTTTTCGGGTGGGTCGCGGGAGTTGCGTGCTTAAGCCCCTCTGTCGCCCCGGACGGAGTGGTGCGGAGGCGCGCCGACCGCGGCCCACCCACAAAAAAAAAAAAATCGGTTAGAATCTCGATGTTATTATTATTCTCTATTTGTAATTTTTTATATAATTTTCATTATTTATTTTTTATTAATTAATATATATCTAAATAAATTCGACAAAAATATTCCGAGCGAAGCTCGGTCAACCAGATATTTTAATATAAATAAAATAAAACACTTAGGTTTGGGACGATCATTTGTCACGTGTTGACTATACGCAAAAAATATTCTGTGTGGGTACCATATTATACCACCGACACACTTGTCAAATTACTTAATCTTTATATATGTAAATCTTTTGTTTGTGAATATGTAACTGAACTCCTTTAAACGGCTGGACCAATTTTGATTTTTAATGTGTGTGGTCCAGTGGATTCTAGAATGGTTTATTGGACTCGGTAGGTGGCACTGCGATCGATTTCAAGGAAAATCTTTTTTTTTAGATTTGTACAGAATAGAGTCTGTGGTGTCTATTTGAGGAGACTCGAGCCCAGCAGTGGGACGTATAGCAGTTATGCTGATGATGATGTCGGTGAAGGACGTCAATTACATAAAATTAAATAACCTGAGTTTCACTGGACATAGACAACACTAGTATTTTATAAAAATGTATTTTTAAGTTGGATCAATATTTTATTAAATATTAAATATTACTGTATCATCTCCACTTATATGTGGCAATATATCCCACTACTAGGCTCGCACCTTCCCGGTAGTACAGGAAATTTGACTCTCTACCCTACGTTAGTCAGACAGGTTTAGATAGGTTTTTACTTCGTGTTGCCCTTCTCTTGTCCAGATATTATTTGCATATTATATCCCATAGATGTCTTACATAACAATCTAGTGCAAAACAAGGGATGGTGAACTGTATTCTCGCTCCGTCAATACACGGCTAATGCCGTATAATGTTCAGTAATTTCCTCTCTACAAAGTAACATCAAATCCAAAATTGGTGAAATAGAGTGCTATTGTTCACTAAATTAGCTCGCATTAGCGATTGTGTACACTACGTTTCATTGCTAAATATAACCACAAATACAGATTTATCCGAAATAAAACAGTTCTACATTATACATTACTGTATGCCGTAAAGGGATTTGATTCAATTAGTCAAAATGGGACGCCAGGTTGAACTGATACTTAATGAAATAAAATAACCTTTAAAACTGTCCAACCATTTACGTAAATTTTAGACAAATTTGTAAAAATAACTAAGTTATGGGCAGGCCACATCGCTCAACGAAATGACAACCATTGGGGATGAAAGGTTCTCGAGTCAGTCTCACGTATCAGACGATGCAATGTAGGTTACCTCCCCACTAGGTAGACCAATGAACTGATGAAAGTTGCTGGGCGTCGTTGGATAGAGGCAGCATAAGACCACACTCTGTGGTGAAACGTGGGATAGGTCTATGCCTACCAGTTGTCTTTGATTAAGTGAATAAAACGAGTTTATCTGAGTATTCTAAGCTAGGGTATCACATCGACGCAACTAGTGAGGTAAAATAAAAGGTAATAAATGTGTCTTCAAAAAATTTAGCCCTAAAAGAAGAACGAAGGCCGCTATAACATTCATAAACTTTAACCATTTTATCCAATTTTTACTTGTATGAATAATCTATATTATTATTTCAAACGAAAAGAGAGAAATAAAGGGAAATGAAAAGAATGCTCGTTGATTGATATTGGCAAGGGATATTGGACGAAAGACCATTCATTCGCTCCTATGTCATTAAATCTTTCCCCAGTGCATTTAGAAATGTCTCCAGTAATAAATTATGATTAAGCCAAATGATTTGCTAAAAGATTCTGCGTGCAACTTGTCAAAATCTTCTGGTTTGAATATTAATATTAGAATTCATTGCGCTCCACTGATTAAAAGGAAGTTCACGCATGGTAATTAATTTCTTTTTAGTTATTACCATACATTTAAGTAATACGATGGACAAACAATACCAAGTTGCTGTCTATCGTATGTGAGAATGAGGGCATGAAAGAACAAGAGGGATTTCAACTTTCAGCACTCTGGCTTCCCTGCTGATGTGTGGTTATATATAAATATTATTTTATACAGGTGTTGAATTTGATTTGGCGTTGATGCACGATAAAATTATAATATACTAGCTAACCCAACAGACGTTGTTCTGTTCAAATCTGTAAAAAAATAGAAAATTGAATACTCCTTGAAATCGATTGCAGCGCCACCTACCGGTTCCAATTATTAATCTAAACTGAATGGTTTGGATGTCCCGAATGGCTATTCCGATGAAGGTACCTATATGAGAATTTATATCCATCGGAATGGCCACAAAAAATCATCGAAATTGGTGCAGCCGTTTAGGAATTCAATTACAAACACGCGAATAGAATATTTATATATATAAAGATAAAAAGTTTATATAGTCGAAAAAAGGATAGAATATTTATATATAAACGTTAAGTTTTCGTAAATTTTCTAATTTTCTGCGCACCTTTTTTATTTTTTTTTTCCGTTTTCGGCCTTTTTTAAAATATTGGGAAACTTAAAAAAGCGAACAGCGCCACCTATCGGGTCCAATTGTGAATCTAAATAAAAATCCTCGAATGCCCTTGAACACACACAAAAATTTCATCAACATCGGTCAAGCCGTTTAGGAGGAGTTCAGTGACACACGTACGTACGCTAGAAATTTATATATAAGATAAAATTAAACATTTGACAGTATTTTTTATTTTTTTTTTTATTTTTTTTTTTTTTTATTTTTTTCATTCCGCGTCGGAGACCCGTAGCGTACGGACGTACGCCTCGTTGCTCTCCACTGCCGCGCTCTCCCCGCACCCGCCCCCTGCGGTCGTGCGATCTCGCTCCGTCTCGCTCGCTCTCGCAGCGTACCTCGCGTCGCGTCGCGCCGCCATTTTGTTGACGTCTGTGGCCGTTCAGTGGCCCGCTCCGGGTGGCCGTGTATACGGTTGTCTGTGGCAGTTTCGCTGTTTGGACGCAGGTGTTGCCGGATACCAACTGCACGAGTCGACTTTCTCAAGACGTCGAGTGCAGATTTCTACCGTTGGTAGATAAAAAGTCAACCCATTTTGGCCCCCTCAGGGCAGAAAACCATATTGTTTGGTCCCCGGCGGAAACCTCACGGTGTTAACGAAGCCGGGTGAGGCAAGGCCCCGATTTGCCTGCCGAGCCCCTTCAGGGCAGAGCTAACAATCGGAAGGGGTTAGAGCATCCGGCCTTGGGGGATCTCCTAGTCGGACCTAATCTACGGCTTTTCATCATTTTTCTGCGAAGGCCTAACGGCCCGAGCAGCTAGGAACCTATCGCACATTAAGATTGGCGAAGGAGTACAAGCTTAGGGCACATTAGTTAAGTACACATCCTCCCGACCTGCACCCGGTTGGGAGGGACACACACTACACACAACCCAGGGTATACTCCACCCAGGGCGATAGGACACATTCCTGCGAACGTTTTTCCCGCCAGCCCACGATGGCGGAAAAAACTATCACTATCGACGCCCTTCTGGCAATCCCCGAAATAAAAGCCTACATCGCTCAACATTTTGGAGCGATAACTATTCTCCCACCGCAACCCCTACGCGCTCACTCCACCGTCCTGCCGCTCAAACCGGAATTACCGGCCACCGGCATGGCGATGGATACGGAATCGGTCCCCTCCTCAGCCTCAGCTACATCTTCCTCCGAGTCGGAAGATTCGCCCGCTGGTGGTGATTCGAAGCGTACTAAGAAGGCAAAAGCCAACAAAGAGAACCCCTCTAAGGCCCCTAAAATAAAGCCAACCGAATCGGCCATAACCCCAGCCACAATCCCGTCTGAAACGACCGCTACGACCGCCTCGGCCCTCCCTGTCGTCTCGCAGACAATCTCTGTCCCATCGCCCCAATCTCTGTCCCATCCACTACGGACAGCAAAACCGTCGCCCCACAGACGGTCAAAAAACCACTGGCTCCGCCGCCCCTATACATTAGGGATAAAGAGAAGTGGCTAGCCATCTCCGCGTGGCTAAACACCAACAGGATTTCGTACAAATCTGCGAAATCCACCCCCCAAGGCATACGAGTGGACCTTCACTCGTCAGCTGACCACCGCTCCGTGTCAAGCATGCTAGGGAATCAACAGATTCCCTACCATACATACACCCTCCCCGAAGCCAAACTTCTGCGTGCAGTAATACGCAATGTCCCGAGGGAAATTGACACCAAAGAGATCTTAGAATCTCTTAAAGCCCAGGTTTGCCGGTTGTAGAAGTACATCGGATGATCCGAGGCAAGGGTCGTTATCCTCTCAATATGATATTGGTCTGCCTAGCAAATACCCCTGAGGGTAAAGGCATTTTCAAAATCAAGGCCATATGTGGTCTATCCGGGGTCTCAGTAGAGCCCCCACACAAAAATGGCAACTTGGCACAGTGCCACAAGTGCCAAATGTATGGACACTCGTCCAAGAACTGCTTCGCCCGTCCTAGGTGTGTCAAGTGCCTAGGTGACCATCACACCTCTCAGTGTGAACGGCCAAAAGACATCTCCCTCTGCAAAGAGCCACCAGCGTGTGTTCTCTGTGGAGAATACGGCCACCCGGCTAACTATCGCGGCTGCCCAAGAGCGCCGAGAAGAATAGTCCGCCAACCCAACTCAAATGGCAAGGCCTTGTATTATAACAAGACCTTCGTCCCAGCCCCCTTACCAACCCACAATGCGTGGGCTCGCCCCCTGCTAACCAGCAAGGAGGTTTTCCCAACTCTGCCCAACAGGCAGCCCGCTGCCCCACCCGCACCATCTCAGCCCAAACCACCAATGATCGGGGTAAACCAGCCCACTGGTGGTAATCCCAAGCCCCCTCAGGGCGCCCCCCTTCCCATCGTCGTCGCTAAAAGCGCGCCCCCAAAAGCCCCCCAAGGACTAGATTCAGATCTAGCCCTGGTGGCCAACTTCGCGGCTCAAATCAATTTCGCGGAAATCCGCGAAATTGCAGCCGATCTTAGAAAGAACGAGGGAAACAACCTCGCTCTCCTTAATATAGCGATCAAATTCGCCCCCACGTTAGAGCGTCTAGGCTCACTCAAATTCAACTAAAATAGATAGGTACACTCCCGGCAGAGTTAAACCCAGACACCTCAAAGTAGGGACATTCAACGCTAATAGCCTTACCCAACAGAGGGATGAAGTAGGCACATTCCTTCGGGAACACCAGCTCGACATCTTGTTAGTACAAGAAACGTTCTTAAAACCATTCAACAGGGACCCTAGAATCGCGAACTATAATATAGTTCGCAATGATAGGACAACCTCACCAATGGGTGGAACGCTCATTTACTACAAAAGGTCGCTGCATTGCACACCTGTGGATCCGCCCCCTCTGATGTACATTGAAGCTTCAATTTGCAGGCTAGCCCTCTCAGGCCATCAGCCTATCACCCTTGTATCCGCATATCTCTCTCCCAATAGAGAACATTCGAAACAGTTGGTTGAAAAAGATCTAAAAGCCTTGCTAGAATTGGGAGGCGCCGTCATCATTGGCGGTGACCTTAACGCCAAGAACACCTCTTGGAGCTGTCAAAGTTCCAACACGAGGGGCAAGACTTTAGAGCTATTCGCTGACAGACTGGGATTTGATGTCATAGCGCCCATAGAGCCGACACACTTCCCCTTTAACGTTTCGCACAGGCCGGACATACTCGATATCTTTCTTCTCAAAAACATAAACCTTCGTTTATGTTCAATAGAAGTTCAACACGAGTTAGACTCAGATCACCGCCCGGTGACTCTGGAATTAGCCTCCCGCACCCCCGGCCCCTCAGGCCACAACAACAAAAGGACCAAGATAGCGACTGACTGGGCACGGCTAGAGAAAAATCTCAAGTCAACCTCGTCGGTCCACCTTGATCAAATTCCCAATGACATTACGCCTAAGGAACATACCTCTCAGGCGATCGAGTCGCTTACAAGTCACGTGCAGTCGATAATGGACGACTGCTCGCGGCCGGTACCAGATACGAGCGATCGTAAATGGCGCCTGCCAGACGACGTCCGTGACTTGTTAAGACGTAAAAACGCCGCGACACGCGCTTATGACCGCTACCCCACGGAGGACAACCGTACCCGCCTACGGTCACTCCAGAGGGAGGTTAAACAAGCTATTAATGAATTGAGACAGAGCAAATGGGACGCCATGCTCGAGGAGCTAGGGCCCTCTCACACAGCCTTTTGGCAGCTTTCCCGCTCACTCAAAAAAGACATCGTGTCCACTCTCCCTCCTCTCACCAGACCCAACCAGCCACCGGCGTTTATGGACGACGAAAAGTCAGAATGCCTGGCCGACTGCTTGGAGCTTCAGTGTACGCCGAGTACACTACACCCCGACGCCGCGAATCACCGCTTCATCGCCGACGAAGTGGAACGTCGTACCACTCTCTCGCGCTCGTTACGAAACGACAACCCCGATCCGCCTATCCCAGTAGTAACCACCGATGAGGTCGAATCGTTAGTCAGGGGTCTTAAAACCAGAAAAGCCCCAGGTTCGGACGGAATCTCAAATAAAGTCATTAAATTATTCCCCGCCCACTTGATAGTCCTGTTGTGCTGCATCTTCAATGCAGCACTAAATAATAACATCTTTCCCGCGCAATGGAAAGAGGCCGTGGTAATAGGAATCCACAAACCCGGCAAGCGCCGTACCGAACCCAGTAGTTACCGCCCGATTAGTCTACTAAAAGGTCTAGGTAAGATCTACGAACGAATAGTTCTCAGTAGACTACGCACATTCGCCGAGGCTAACAACCTCGTTCCCGACGCACAGTTTGGTTTCCGAGCTAAACACAGCTGCGAACAACAAGTTCACCGCTTGGTAGAATACACAAGTAGTCAGTTCATCATGAACAGATATACGGGTGTATTATTCCTAGACGTAGCGAAAGCATTCGACAAGGTTCGGCATGAAGGCCTAATCTACAAACTCTATCTCCTCAAGATCCCTCACTACTTAATTCTCATTATACATGACTACTTAAGTCATCGCAGCTTTCGCTACAGGGTGGAAGGGACGTTGTCGACCTCCCACCCTATCAAGGCCGGCGTCCCTCAGGGGTCGGTCCTCTCCCCATTTCTCTTCACGCTATACACTAGCGATATGCCTAAATTCAACCGGGTACATAAAGCGCTTTACGCTAATGACACCGCACTCTTTTGTGCTGGTAGATCCCCGACAACAGTAGCCAAGACTCTCCAAACAGCGGTTACCGCCCTAGCCAACTGGTTTAGGAAATGGAGATTAGAAATCAACCCCGAGAAGAATCAGGCGGTCATGTTCACTAGACGAACTGCCCGTTCCTACTCTATCGATAGCATTCCCCCCCTTAAAATTTTCAACAAGCCGGTCACTTAGACCAGGCAGGCCAAATACTTGGGTGTGACCCTTGACGATCGACTCAGCTTCGCCCCTCACATAAAGCAAGTCCGCGCACGGGCAGCCTTTGTGATGGGCCGTCTCCACTGTCTACTCAACTCTAGGTCGCGTATGCCCCTGAGTAGCAAAATCCGACTATACACCACCTGCATACGGCCTATCATGACCTATGCCAGCGTGGTGTTCGCGCATGTTAAGCCACACAGGATCCACAGGCTACAGACACTTCAAAATCGTTTCATGCGCCGAGCTACGGGAGCACCGTGGTTCATACGAAACGTCGATCTCCACATCGACCTCGAACTGCCGACCATCAAGCAGTTTATGAAACGGTGCTCTCAGAGCTACTTTGACTCTGCCATGACACACCCCAACCAACTAGTGGTTGGGGCGGCTTCCTATAGACCCTCCAAAATCTCCTCCATCCGACGTCCTCGTCACGTCCTCGACGAAGAGGACGACAATATCACACTCGCTCAACAAAGAGCCTACACGGCCCGCGAGGCCTTAACAAATAAATATCCGCGGTTCCGCCCTCGCCGTCGAGGTGCGAAACCGCGCCGCGCAAAAGTCACTACTAAAAACGTGGGCACGCCCACTTTGCCTCCAGCGACGCCCCAAGCCGAGGTCCGTTCCCCACAGGGGGAGCCCTTGGGCGATGTCGCTTAGCATACTTTTCTCCGGGTTGAGAGCCCTCAGCGCTCACCCATAGTCCGCGTCAAGCTGTCAAGGCCATCTGCGGCCAACAGCTGTACACACACAAAAAAAAAAAAAAATGGACAGTATTTTTGATAAAAACAATTAAATAAACGTTAAACTAGTTTAAACAATCTCCTTTAATGACGATACAATCAAAATATCAGGTAGAAACCCTTATAAATTTAATAAGACCCTTTTAATTCAAGTAAGCCTTCAAATAATAGCTAAGGTTTAACGAGATCCTACAATTTAACACACTAGAAAAGGGGAATGGAATCGTAAAAATAGTTAGAAATGGTGAGCAATCAGGCTTTAGATTACATCGCCTTTTGGAAACATGAGAGTGAGTATTTTCAACATTGAAGACAACTCGTATAAAACGATATGTTAGGCTTAGTAGAACTACATTTACTTTATATTAATAGTAATATATTTTATGAAACATTGCGTATAATTTAATCGTTTTAAATCACATAGATAAGTATATATCGAATAATAAACGACGCTGTTAGGTAAACTATGTTGATTATGTATTTCTATTTGAAGTAATGTCCTTATAAGGTCTCCTACGATCCTAGCTAATACCGTGGGTACGGCGAGAACGGCGATTAGTGCATCACCAGAGGCTGAACACGATGTCGATGCCTTGGCGATCTTTGTTGCGAAGGTTTGGATGTCGATAGTAGCCGAAAGGGAATATCGCTGTTTGAGGTATCGAAAAAAAGGATTCGGTAGCAGTGTTAGCCCCTATAGGGTAAAGTTGTAGGCTCCCATAGAGTTTCTTTCATCGCCCTGGATTGTTTGGTTAGAATGTTACCAAACTATAGCTGCCAAAATAAAGATCTGATAGGCAGTCGTGTCTTTATTTCGATGCGCATTTGAAAATAGTCAAAATTAATAATTAGTATCAAATTACTCAATTTGATACTAATCTTTGATAATAAAGACGTTATCAAGGGGTACTTCTATATTTAAGGCGGCTGGTGCCAAACTATTTGGAGCAACACAGTGGTCTCTGCGCGAAGCACTCAGAGGACTTTGTGCTAACGTTGTACGGCGCCCAGCTGAGGTAGTACTTGCGGGTGATCGCGTACATTAGCTAAGACTGGACCATCTTCGGATTGGCTTTAATTTAAATAGGCGATACGCTTACCACACTCAGTACCGAGATGCTGATTCGATGAATCACGTTGCTGCTTAGAGTGGCTCTTTAAAACGAATGATTAGCTATTTCATAGACCCCGTGACTGTTCATCCGCCGGCACATCAATCACCTTTAATTCGGTTCCACTCTGTAGAGGACCAGATGAAATATGTGATGTTAGTATTCAACGGCAATGGTGTTTTCGGGAGCATTTTTATCAAATTACTTCCTAGCTCCTTGACGTGTTGTTACATATTGACGGCTCTACGAGAGACTGGTTCGATCAATGGCCCTGTACGATGCACTTAGAACTTTCCTCTGGCATTCGCAGAAAGCCATGGTGCTTAGAGTTATACGTGAATACCGCACCATGTCAATCAAGGTACCGTGCGCTTAGACTAAAGCTCTCCTGTGAGACTTGAAGGTGGAAATAAATGGAGTCCTCCCTTTCGGCTGTTACATATTTTTTCGACGCATGGTTAAACTCAACCAAATAGCTATCCACTCGCAAGGAGACAGACGACTCCATCCTATCATAATAGTGGTTTCAGATAGGACACATACTTTTAAAGTCTGTATAGCCTTGGTAAAACAGCATCGTGAAATTTTCGCAAGCATCACTGCCGGAGCTGCCGGCTCTGACTTAGGTCATAGTCGACAGGTCAAATCCATGAGCAGTATCACTTACCATTAAGTGTTCTGTTTGCTCTTTTGCCAACAACAACAATAAAAAAACCACCTTACTCAAGACACAGATGGCTAAACTGGGGATTAGTCTGCCACCCATAGAGAGACTAATCGTATGAGGGTGTGGCGACTGTCCGCCACTAAGATAACTTGGACCGCAACCCAACAATGCGAAGCAATCTGCTTCGCTAATGAAGATTGGCCCATACAAGAAGACGCAGGTGTGAGGCAGCTGGCGTGCACAGCTGACAGATGTGCGACACACCTGACACCTGCATTCACACCTGCGGTGACATCATCGAATGCGCACCTGTTGGAACACGTGCACATTCGGACCACACGCAGACTGAATGCTAGTATATATACACCGCCTTTTGCTGTCTATTCATTTTCCATCCGACGTCCTCGTCACGTCCTCGACGAAGAGGACGACAATATCACACTCGCTCAACAAAGAGCCTACACGGCCCGCGAGGCCTTAACAAATAAATATCCGCGGTTTCGCCCTCGCCGTCGAGGTGCGAAACCGCGCCGCGCAAAAGTCACGACTAAAAACGTGGGCACGCCCACTTTGCCTCCAGCGACGCCCCAAGCCGAGGTCCGTTCCCCACAGGGGGAGCCCTTGGGCGATGTCGCTTAGCATACTTTTCTCCGGGTTGAGAGCCCTCAGCGCTCACCCATAGTCCGCGTCAAGCTGTCAAGGCCATCTGCGGCCAACAGCTGTACACACACAAAAAAAAAAAAAAAAATGTGACAGTATTTTTGATAAAATTAATCAATTTATTGTACATAATTTATGAAATGTAAATAAATCGTCAGTCTTAGAAATAACTCCCTTCATTCTTCTTTGCCGTCTTCTCACACCTACCTGCACCGACTACAACACAATTGTAGGGTGGCTAATCTCCACACGCCATCCTACAAGAGCGATACCACGATAACACAGTTTGCTACCTGGGGTCGCCGCCCATCCGTCGCCCTGAACAGTATGTCCACGCCAAAACCAATCAAAAGAAAAAGGCTTTCAAGTTACCCTGCAGAGCCTTATTTTTCAATTCATTCTAAAAATCATCTATCCATCATCATATTTCGCGCTACACTAAGGCAATAATCCTTATTTCGCAGAGGACCTCACAAATATGCAAGTGATGGACTCAAACTACACCCAGTCCCAGAGAAAAATATGTCAATCACATAAAATTTTGTATTGCATTGGAATTAAACCCGGACACTGGCATAATATGTTGGTATCTTAACCATTATACCATCAGTACATTCAATTAATCAATGGTGTTGTATGAATTTATTACTTGTGTATTAGGATGATAAATATCAAAGCATCCCCTATTTTACACCCTTAGTATGCCCTATGAGGGGTTAATTTTCAGAATAATTTTCTTTTATAATGAACCTTTTTATATTGATTTTTATTTAAGTAGATTAGTAGTAAGCTACTATAGCTTTTTAACCATTCCACTAGAACTCTAACTTTCCATAATTAAAAGTATTTAATATGACAATGTGAGGTATCACAAAGCAAAATTTCAATTAAATCCACGCAATAGTTTAGGAGATTAGCCCGTACAAACAAATAAACAGACAAACAGATAAACAAACAAACATACAGAGTTCTTATCAGAGTATGTTCTATTTCACTTCTAACATTCCCCTGAATCGGTTTTAAGTGTTTTTTCTATGTTTAAACATTTGATCTCTACAGTTTTAATATATGTATAGATAAAACGTCTACCCTTTCAAATACTCCTTCAACTCTATTTTCAATATATTTAAAATTGATTTAACAATCAAAATTATCAATTAAATTAGTAACACACTACTGAATTGTAAACAGATAATTTTTTTGCTACGCCCACTCGAATATCATATCAGTACTCTGCATAACTTATGAGCTACCTATTTTGTCCTCTGGTACTTCCTGTCTTTAGCTAGCTAATTAAATTGGTAAAATTCACATCACAATATTCATTGTACACTGGCGTTTTGTATGTCATAGCATAAGCAATGAACATAAGTAATTCGCATGTTCGACGTATACTATTGGCCACGGTTCTTCGAGATTCAGAAAATTAGTTTATTACAACAATTTCATCAGATTGTTTACTTAGTTTTACTTGGAGGTTACCTTCTCTTGCAGTGATGTTACTTGCTTACATCATTTCATCAATTTGTACGGTGGGTATGGCAATGTAAAGAGAAGACCAAAAGAGGACATGACTAGAAAAGTCCTACATAGTTCTACTGGACCAAAAAGCGTGATAGACCCCTTCTAACTTGGATGTCCATAGTCAACAATAATATAAAGAAAGGCCAAGTGATTCGACGACCCAAAACTGAAAAATCTGGCGAAAAATGACGAGGAGAGCTGACCCCAAATTAAATGTGACAAGGTTAGGCAAAGAGAGAGTACAATACACTCAGGAAAGGAAAGCTCATGCGATTCTCACTCAGTCACTAAATGGATATTATAATATATACAAACAAAATATGAATACTGTTATTATATAATCACTATCATCCGGCTCTTATACCAGTTACTTAGGTTCAACTGAATATGTACTCTTCTTGTAAAAGTCATCGGCAATGGTTAAATAAATTCTCTTTCTTTCTTTCTTTCTTTCTAATCCTCCTCGGGGAATATAATTGTTGACCAAAAAGATTCAAATAGATGTAAAACTCAGGTTATGACTATATTTTTTTTATTATTTATTAGACAACACCCTGCACTAAGGAAATAATCCTTGTATTGCGGGGGACTTTACAAACATAATTAACGGACACAAATTACAACCAGACTCAGAACAACAATTTGTGGATCGCACAAAGTGTTGTCCCGCGTGGAATTCGAACCCCCGACACTGGATATACTATTATTCTTTAATTTATTCATATAATAAATAAAATGTTGAGAATTGAGATTTACAGAATGGTACTGGATAGTCCAGTACAATTCACCAGGAATCATTATTATTCAAGTTTTATGGAAAATTATTCGATAGATTTTGATAAAACTTTACACGAATGCAACTTATACATTATAATAACCTATGATTTGTAAAGGTATTTGATACTAGCAACCCGCACTCGCTTCGCTTCGGTTTCAGTCGCCTTATCCGCGTAGTTCCCGTGGGAATACCGGAATAAAATATAACTTATGTTAATCCCTGATATAGCTTTCCATTGGTGAAAGAATTTTTGAAAACGGTTCGGTGGTTTAAGCGTGGAAGCAAACAAACAGACTTACTTTCGTATTCATAATATTAGTGAGGATATTCAACCAAGTTCATTTCGTTGTTGATATCGTTATACATTTTATTGCTCATCAAGCGTATACGTAATGAACCCGCGAGACTATAAATTTTTAAAAGAAAATATTACAAATATTTAAATAAAAAGGTAGAAAAATTAGATGGACTACTATAAGACATTTATACATATTTTATATATTTAATATCTAACAGTAAGGTAATATTTTTATTTTGACAAGTAAGTCATCATTTAGGAAAAATGTATTGTCATATGTCAGCTATAGTTTCGTATATCAATAGGAGGCGAACACCGTGCAGAAAAGCAATTGAGGCAATTATATCCAGTCGCACGGGTCTGTTTCTAAACGATGTCACATCAAGTACATCACATAATTCCATTGTTTCTTTTTTACTATTTATAGCCATTTCTTGTTTTTTCATTCCAAATTTTGGTTGAACAAAATTATTTTAACTACCGCCCAGAGGTTTTAAAAATAAGGGCTCGTGATACCCAATGAAGCAGTGTGTTTTGCAATAACTAATTAACAAAATTTGGTACATTATTACACATTGGCGACCAGTCTACTGTTAAAGGGTTACTAATAGTAAAATTCTGGTTGAAGCTAGACCTGATCTAAAACCAGTCAATCTCCACTTTGAAGCACACTTGTTATTTTGACTTCTTCAGAAGAGTGCTACCACATTTTCTCATCACCCGAGAGCCAGCAGTATCCTTCTTATTATTAACCTATCACCATACGGGATTTAGGTGAACACAATTATTTTATTTCGGTCGTATTTGATCGTTTATCACCCGATATAATAAATATTTCAGTAAGGTTTACTACTATAATTCTCATTCTTTCCCTAAAACTATGCATATACCTATAACACATGCATGTTCGATAAAATAAATAATCATTCCAAATTTATATTCATCATCATAACTCATATACCTATGTACGTCCCACTCTTGAGTTCGAGCCTCCTCCAATATGCGAGGGAGAATGATCTACTATACCATGCTCGTATTAGTATAGGGTTTTATTTCGAGTTTTTCTTCTCTTGCTTATATATCATATGTATATTATATCCCTTAGCCGTCTCTTACGATACCCACAGGGGGTGGTGAATTTAATATTCTTACTTCGTCGACACACGGATTTGATATATGGTAATGTAATTTATGGTCACATACATATGTTTTCATCCAATATACTTTAAACTATGTTGGATGAAAATACTAAAAGTTAAAAGAAGCTCTTTAATTATTTACTGAAATGGAAATGAGACTGATGAAAGACATTTATTCTTTGTAACTGGAATTTCGCCGCACATCGTGACTGAAAGTCACTTCATAGAAGTATCCTTTGATCTTTTTAACCTGAAGGAAAGCCAATATTTTACAATATTTGATTTAAGTAATAACATCTATGTGATTTTAGCGATAAAATTTTATTTTATTTTTCACATATGTGTATAATTTTATATATATTATACACTCTATCTATATTATTTCTCAAAATTGCTTTTTATCAATACGAAATATCTCTGATAACCTTGCAACAAAATTAATATTTGATACGCTATTTTGGGGGTTATTTTCTCCTTTAATAATCCTAACTAATATTATAAATACGAAAGTAAGTTAGTTTGTTTATAACACTTGCACGCCTAAGCCATAAAACCGATTTAAAAATTTCACCAATGGAAATCTATATTATTAACATAGCTATAACATAGGCTATTTTTAAACCGGTATTTGCATGGAAATAGCAAACATGCGATTGAAACCGCTAGATGATGACCGATTTTAAAAATGCTTTCATTAATGACAAGCTACATTACCAGCGAGCAACATGATCAATTTTAATCCCGGTATTCCTACGGCAACGGCGACTACGCGGTTGAAACCGCTAATATTAACCAACTATAAAAAATATTTTACCAATGTTATGGTGATCTATATTATCACAGGGACAAGAAAGCCTATATATGTTATATAGGCTTTCTCATCCTGGTACTCTCACGGGAGTGGAGACAACACAAGAGAAACCGCGGGATATTTGATCAATATTATTTTTTTTTCACCAATGGACAGCCACGTTATCATCGACTAATATATGTAGGCAATTTTTTATCCCGATATTCTCACAGGAACAGGAGCTACAACTACAACAAGTACTACAACAAGTGAAATGGCGTATTGTTGACCGATATTAAAAATTCCTTTACTAATGGAAAGCCACATCGAGCAATATAATTATGTAGGCAATTTTTTATCTCTGTATTCTCACGGAAGCGGCAACTACACGAGTGAAATCGCGCAATGTTGATTGAATTTAGAAATTGTTTCACTATGGCAAGCTACATTACCTGCAAGTAGGTAAATGTAGGCTACCTTTGTCCTGATATTCCCATGGGAAGGTAAACAGCGCGAGTGATACCGCAAGATAGCGATGAATTTAAAAAAAAAAATCTTTACCAATGGAAATCTACATTATCAGCGAGTAACGTATGTAAGGTATTTTTAATCCTGAAATATTCACGGCAACGGTAACAGCGTGAGGAAAATTGCTAAATGTTGACTAATTTTAAAAATTTAATATACCAATGGTATTCCCCCGGTAACGAGAAATACGCGCTTGAGACCGCAAAAGTTTGGCCAATCTTAAAAATGGTTCACCAATGGAAAGCTATATTATCAGCGAATAACATAGGCTCATACTTTATGTATATATTCTCACAGGAATGGGATCTACGCGGGTGAAAGTAATACTATAAATGTGATAGTTTATGAAGATGTTTCGATATTTGTTACTTAATCACGTGTAAGCCACTCACCAGATATGGATTCAAATTGGCACATAGATAGAGTATTACATAGGCCAACTCATAGAATATCATTTATCCCAGTAAGAAGTTCTCTTGAGATAATAGTTCATCTTTGGGAAAGTTAATTTTCACGCGAGCGAAATCGCGGCCAGAAACTAATAACAAACAAATATCAAACTATTTTCATTAAAAAAATCTGTTTACTATTACTTCTTCATTAATCATATAGAGACAATTTATTACGTAATCAATTCTCTTCTAATCGTCCTAAGTTTTTGCATGTTTAGTAAAGAATTCTAGTTGTTAAATTCTCAAATTATTAAGTTTTACTTTGGAGTCAAATACAACAAAAATTTCGATATCATTTAGTTGTTTTTTTTTATTGAAACACATCATCTGGAAAATAAAATTAAAAATAAGATTTGATAAATCAAATCTTATTTTATATCTTCTTATGCAAAGATGTATAATTATAATCTAATATTGAATTTCGAATGTAAAACAATTATGTTATTATCTTTTCAACCCCTCTAATTCTGTTATTTTTAATATCATAAAATTATCATTATTAAGTCAAATTCTGATATATGATAGAAGACATTTAGCCTCTGGTGAAATCTATATACATACA
Source organism: Lymantria dispar (assembly GCA_032191425.1). Taxonomy (NCBI): domain Eukaryota; kingdom Metazoa; phylum Arthropoda; class Insecta; order Lepidoptera; family Erebidae; genus Lymantria; species Lymantria dispar. Next base: position 17,736,980 of record CM063452.1, on the reverse strand, counting down.
ACACTGGACGTCGATGTACGACGACGGCTAATGTATTCGGGAGGAGACGTGGTTCAAATAATCATTACACGGTGAACATGTACTCAATCGAAGACATGTCCATGCCTTGATTTCAGCTCCGGTGAAGGATATGAGATACCAGCCTAACGTTTGTTCCCACCCGACTCAAAATATATTTGACATTATTAAACCCTGGGTAAATACTAAAAAAGAAATATACAGAGCTGGTCTAATTTAAATAAAGGTTTTCACTTGACCGAGGGTCGAAAATGTCACATAAATTACTGCTTTATATATCTTGAGTTTACAATTAATCACATTTCTCTATGTGTTAGCCACTATGAAACTATAATTAACTTTTATACTCTAACTCTCTACTGTAATTAACTTTTATACTTGATATTTTATGTAATATTTTTATAAGATTACGGCCCTTCTGGACGGCATTATTAGAAAATTTATTTAAATCATAAAAGAATATTAACTACGAAATCATATGAGATATATATAATAGTTTTCTTCTATTTCTTTGAAGAAACCACTTTCCACTACGAGGTAGGTTGGAATACGTTTTTATATCGAGATAGCCGTTTTTGCTATTATGTTAGCTATTTGCCAGACGAAAGAAAGAGTACTCCTATCCCGGTTGTGAACAGATCTAGGAACGTTTCTATATAAATACTTCAGCACTTCAATGTATGCAATAGTTATTTAATATATTCACAATTTAATCTCCAACGTAATCCTGTCAACGCGCCCTAAAGATTAGTATAGACAGTTCACTGGATTGAACGAACGAAGTTTTTGATATCACCATTAACTCATTATAATCATAACCATTATATTAAAGATGAACATGAAACCTTTGTATAACTTTTAAGTTTCACTGAGCTACCGCTATTGTTAAGGAGGAATGGGAATAGTGAACTATAGTAGTTTGTCATTGTAACTAGAAGTCAAAGGATTTTTTTAAATCTTTATATATATATTTCTTGCGTACGTATTTATGTCACTGAACTCCTCCTAAACGACTGGACAAAATTATTGACAAAATTTTTTGTGTGTGTTCAAGGGAATTCGAGAATGGTATAGATTCACAATTGGACCCAGTAGGTGGTACTGCAATCGATTTCTACCTACTATTTTTTTTAGATTTAAACAGAACAACGTGTGTGGGTCAGCTAGTTTCTTACACATTTCAAGAATCATCATCATCATCATTTCAGCCTATTGTCGTCCACTGCTAGACGTAGGCCTCCCTCATGTTGCGCCACAATGTGCGGTCCTGTGCCGCCTGCATCCAACGACGCCCAGTAACTTTCACTTGGTCGTCGGTCCACTTAGTGGGGGGCGTCCTACACTGCGTCGTCCGATGCGTGGTCGCCACTCGAGAACCTTTCTTCCCCAGCGGTTGTCGGTTCGTCGAGCGATGTGGCCTGCCCATTGCCACTTCAGCGTGCTAATTCTCCGTGCTATGTCGGTTACACTCGTTCTTCTGCGGATTTCCGTATTCCGGATTCTATCTCGCAGAGAAATCCCGAGCATAGCCCGTTCCATAGCACGCTGAACGACTTTGAGTCTTGATATGAGGCCTACATTTAGGGACCACGTTTCCGTGCCGTAAGTCATCACTGGTAATACACACTGGTCGTAGACCTGTGTTTTCAGACACTGAGGTATGTTGGACGAGAAGATCCTCTTAAGTTTCCCGAATAAATTTTTCAAGAATATATTTTTCTTTTTATGTAATAATTTTGCCTACTTGATTTAACATTTATGACAGTAATTCCTTTGATAGTTAATTTCTTACATAGTAAGCCTTCTCTTCGGAAATATGGCAGATGATATTCCATCTGCCATATTTGTTTGCTGTATATTCATGTAAATGGTGACAAACAATATACGTTACCTACAGTTTTTATTATTTACTTTCCGCTACGTTCCATAGTTGGATACTTTATTTTCTGGCTTCTAGCCAAATTAACTCGTTATTTTTGTAATATATTGTGGCGATAGCCTTACTGAATTTTTAACATCATGTATTTAATATATTAGGCTAAGAGATTCGTTATCTATTTACCACTTATAATATAAAATTGTTTTGTAAGTTAAATTAATTATTATAAATACACATATACATTGTCTTCGTTTTGCTAGATCGCTCAAGACAGAAGAGTGGAAAAATTCTGACAACTTCTATAGTATCCTCACTTATTTGATTGCTGAAGTTAAATTCGTTACTAGTTTTTTTTATGAGTCCATTCCATACGGGGCGACGAAAGGACGACGCGCGGGGCCCATAACTCACACGTACCCACGTCGCCTTCGTCATTGGGCCGACCACCAGTGCCGAGTTCCTTGTCCTCAGTGGTGGGCCCGACGGAAATTCGTTACTAGTAGCACTTTAATTAGACATATATTTTTTAGAAAATTAGTAATTTATATAGCTAATTAACTACTCATTTGCTCATTTAAATTAATATCAATCTAAGGTTATTGAGATTGATCAATAAAATTCTATAGAAATTAGAGATATTCGTCGTGGTAATTAGGGAGATTCTTCGTCGCTCACCGGGAAAGTGAATATTTGCGTGTTCATTCTGCAGACTTCAGCCGCTAGTGTTGGCTATGTCAATAACTACAAAGTATGTTGTTCTTATTGTATAATGCAAACATGTCACTGTAAAGTTTCTTCATCACGTCATCATCATGTCGGCTCATATACGTTCCACTGCTGGGCTCAAGACTCCTCCACATCATCATCATCATCATCTTGCTCTTATCCCAATTACTTGGGGTCGACGCAATATGTCATCTGTTTTGACATAAATATTGCAAAAAGTTTCGGCAATGACTTTTATGACCGGCCGCCTGCCTGACGTCAACCCTCCTTGGGAATGTAATCGTTGACCCAAATGGTACTAGATGGAGTTGGTCCGGGTCAATCTAGGGGCTCTTAGTCGTCTTTTACGACACCCACGAGCAAAGCAAGGGTTGGTAGTATTCGAAGCCGCTACCACACAGCACAAGACTCCTCCACAATAGGAGGGAAATTGACTTACTATGCTACGCTGTTCAGACAGTTTGGCATAGGGTTTTATTTTGCATACACTCGAGGTGTGTGCCGCGTGGGCGGGAGAGCGCCGTGAACTTGTCGCGATCATCAGTGCCAACCTGACGCTGCCGACCATCGCTAGGGAGATGGTCGCCAGCGTCAGGAACTGGGACGCTGTTGCCGCCTTCTGCGAGACTGTCATCTCGCAGAAGGAGGCGGCGGATCGTGTGCGGGAGGAAATACTCACACACGCGGGCACGGTCCTCCCCCGGCGACTGAAGCGGCGCAAGCGCGAGTACCTGTGCCTGATGCCGCCCTAGCAGAGGCTGCGGGTGACCAGACCGGGGATTAAGTCCGGACACCCACGGAGAGGTTAGCCTTGTGACGACGTTCGGCGTCCCGGTAGGGGACGTCGTCGCGAGAGGGTACTCCCTAGGGGTATTCCGTCGGGTCGACCACTAAAGTCAAGGAACTCTGCACCGGTAGTCGACCCACCGACGAAAGCGATGTGCTATACGGGTGGGTTATGGGTGTGCGTGCTTACCCCCTCTGTTGCCCCGGACGGAGTGGAGCGAAGAGTGCGCCGACCGTAACACTGCCCCAAAAAGAAAATAGGCTTTTATTTCAAGTTTTCTTTCTCTTGCATAGATGTTATATGCATATTGCATCTCTTAGTCATCTTTTACGACAGCCACGAGCAAGAGAGAAGGTGGTGAATTGTATTTTTATGCCGTCACCACACGGAAGAATTTAAACAACAAAGTTTGTTCATCAAAATATTTTATTCTATATTATACTACTTACCACTCACCCCATGGCATGTATATAGAGTGAAAAGAAATAATTACCTGAAATGACTGGATTAAGGGAATATTCGATTTACCAACAAAGCTATTCTTACACTTGACGGCAAAGACTAAATCTACCTTTATATTCCCATTATATTTTCATTGTCTGAAAAATATATTAGAGTTTTTATTTAACAAGATTTTTATAAAATAAAGCCAGCTAGATCAATTTATCGCCTCAAAACTGCCTATACATTAAATTTCCTAATCATTAGAGCCGTTTTCAAAATTTTGAATATATAGAAGTATACTCTTGTATATTTCTATATTTTAAAAATTTCTCATTTAAAGTTATTGGATATAAAATACAAAAAATATATACTTCTATAGATGTTGAAATCGTCCAAAATATATGCTCCAAAACGATTTCATTAGAAAGGATATGATGCGAAAATAGATCATCGTTATCATCGTTGTCATCGTTATTGCAGAAAATTTATAATTATCTAACCGATACAGAAAATATTTATTAAATATTGACCCACATTTTGATACAGGAACACTGCAAAGTGTTCGAAACGTCAGGCAATCAAAAATAAAATACAAACGCGATAAAATCCGTAAAGTAAAGTTTTATTTAAAATGTGTAATACTCGCGTAAACATCAGAAATCATTATTAAAGGCACTATTTTATTTATCGTTTCATCTCTACAGCACAGTGTCTATTTTGTTAGCTAGTACAATATCATAATGAATTTAATATCAGAACAAGAAAGATGAAACTACCTACTCGTAAATTAAAATAAAAAGTTCAGTACGTCAATGTATTTTTTTTTGTTACAGTAGTGAAGAGTGGTATAAGACATCAAACGACTTCACCAATCAGCAGAATAACTCCCACTGTGTCACTGAGAGATGCAGAGCCGGATTTTGTGGCGCCTATTGAAAATGTGACAGTAGCACTCGGCAGAGAAGCAATACTTACCTGCTCTGTCTCAGATATTGGTGATTATAAGGTAAAATTAAACCTTTTGAACTTAGTGCATTAGACCGAAACAACCCTCAACATTTGATTTTCTGAAATAAATGCACAGTTATTCTAATACATCTTTTCTTATGAAAAAAATCTAGACTAGTTTAGATTCACAATTAGATCCAGTAGGTAGCGCTACTGTCGATTTCAAGGAGAATTCCTTTTATTTTATTTGAACAGAACAACATCTTTTGGGTCAGCTAGTAGCAAATATAGTAAATAAGGTTGACGGTTCTATAATTAGCTTCCCAAACCACGAAAGTTTAATATTGTTTAGGCAGTTTTTAGGAGTCCCATAGCATAATAAGAGTTAAAGACACTATGTATCCTTAATCACCCATAAGTTTAAAAAATATATAATATTTGGTAGAATGAAACTGCTGTGTGGTAGCGGCTTCGATTACTACCAACCCTTGCTTTGCTCGTGGGTGTCGTAAAAGACGACTAAGAGCCCTAGATTGACCCAGACCAACTCCATCTGGTACAATTTGGGTCAACGATTACATTCCCAAGGAGGGTTGACGTCAGGCAGGCAGCCGGTCATAAAAGTCATTGTCGAAACTCTTTGCAATATGTCAAAACAGATGACATATTGTGTCGACCCCAAGTAATTGGGATAAGAGCAAGATGATGATGATTTGATAGAATGAAACTTGTTACAGAAAATAATACATACCTATATACCTTACCTTACCTTATTAATGATACATTGTTTTTTTTTTTTAAGGGATCCAACGATTTACTTACTAGTATTATCATGTCTAAGAGTAAACTCAATAATAGTAATTTTATGCATAACTACCCTATTTTATGGCACAGGCCGTTTAAAAGATGTTTAAGGGAATATAAACAAGAGGCATGATTGACAAAGAAAGAAGGAGATTAGATTTTTTTTCTTTTTTCTTTATTGCAAACGGTGGCAAACGAGCAAACAGTACACCTGATCGTAAGTGTTGCTGTCGCTCATGGACCTTTACGAGGCCGCTGGCTCCCGCGAAGAAAGTGAAGGGAGTGTGAATGCGTGCATTGAGGCTTGGTGATACCAAGGGCACCACCAAAACCCTCCACACTCAAACACCCTCAGAAAGTTGGGTTTCCGGATCTCTCGCTCACCGAACGAAGCGCAGTAACAAATCGCTACTACTCAGACGTCGATTTTCTGCGAGAGTGTGGTACTGCCCCGGACGGACCGGCCCGCGGCTGTAGGCAGATAACTGTCGACAGTGTGGTCCTACCACTCTTAAATGTTTAATTAAATTTAATTAAAATCTTATTAGTAATGGTAATAGAGCATAGTAGTAGATCGGCCTACTGATTACTACGTTTGTGTAGATTCACCCACTAGGTGAATCTACACAAACGTAGCAAGGAAGCGAAACGTAGCAAGGACAAGCATCCTCACTAATATTATAAATGCGAAAATAAGTTTTTTTGCTTGTTTGTTACGCTTTCACGCTTAAACCACCATATCGATTTCAAAAATTCTTTTACCAATCGAAAGCTATAATATCAGGGAGTAACATAGGCTATATTTTATCCCAGTATTCCCACGGGAACGGGAACTACTAACGGGTAAGGCGACTGAAACCGAAGCGAAGCGAAGGCGGGTTGCTATTTATGAAATATAAGATTTTTCTACCTCTAATACAATATGGATATTTTTGTAATAGTGATTGCAAAATATAAGGGTTGCTGCAATAGGTATTATAACTGCTAAGTGCGCTACGGTAGCTAAACCTTTTCAGGTTCTTTATGTAATATTTATTGCAATTAACCAAAAAGTTTATTGCTGTAAAGTGGTTTATAATTGACCAAAAAGTGAATAGCTTTTGAAAGTATTTTGTCCCAATTTTATTTTATTTAGTCTAGCAACTACTTCTTGATAGGTTCCTCATTTATAATTATACTAGTAAATGCCTGTGGTTTCACCCTCGTAGTCCTAGTAATCAAATAGCCTACGTTATTCCTTATATAAACAGCTACTTGGTAGTAAAATATTATCAAAATCGATCCATCTGTCTTGAATATTACCTGGAACAAACAGATAAATAATCGGACAAAAAATGTTGAACTGGCTTTTAGGCATAGGTATTGAGCAAATAACCGTTTGAACATGAATAAATCCCACTGTTTCGATATTAAAAACAAAAATTTCAATTTTAATTATGTCTATAGATATCAAAATTAGATTTTAATCAAATGTATATAATATTTACATATTACATTTGCGATCGGATCTTAGATTTCAAAGAACCTTACGTCTATTACGTTGGATCTACATAATATGTCCATTTTACGCCTTATCTTTTTTATGGTACAAAAGATTCATACCAATGGCAAAGACTAAAAAGCATACAATAACACAAAAATTTATTTATATGTATCATATATGTACTTTGAAATTAAACATGCGTGTTTTACATTAAATTATAGAGATAATAAGGTTCCTTTGAGACACTGCAATGGTTGTCTGTCGTAATAGCGTAATTTCGTAGCGTTATAAGACGTTAGCAACCCAGAGAAATTGTCGGCTTTAAGGTTACTTTAATTACGTAGTTTAAAAGGTAGGTTTAAAATTAGATTATTCTATTATTAATTGTTTATTATAAATTTAAATAATTAATCAATCAGTGATCAGAAGATCACGTAATTAATTGCTGGACTATATTTGGCTAAATCTTCGTATGGTGACGAAGTAAGACTACATTTCACTACCCCCTATCTTGCCCGCAGGTATCGTAAAAGGCTACTAAGGGATATCATATGCATATAACATAATTGCAAGAGAAGGAAAACTCGAAATAAAATCAACCATGTCTGACCAGCATGGTATAGTAGGTCAGTTTCCCTCCTATTGGGGAGGAGACTCGAGACCAACAGTAGAACATGTATGAGCTGAGACGACGATTTGGCTAAAAAATTAATATTGGCATACGAGGTGGTAATGTAATTAACATTCTGGTCATAAACACCGATAGACAGTGATACAAAATTTTGTGATAACTGAAACATCCTAATTTTTACTTCCTTTTTTGTTAATTTTTTATTATACTCTTACCAATTTTAACTTAGATAAAATTTTGCATACAAGTTGCAGAGATACAGAAAAGTTACATGGCGCCTCAGTTCCAAGGAGTAACTCTCCAAATTTCCAACAGTATTGGGATCCTCGGCGTCGAAATATCGAATAAAGTCTACTTTGGGAGTCATTTGGGGAACAAAGCCAAATTGGCTAGCAAAAAGTTGGGCGTCCTGAACAGAGCCAGGCGGTGCTTCACACCGAGACAGCGTCTTGTACTGTACAAACGCAAATTCGTCCTCATGTGGAGTACTGCTCACATCTCTGGGCAGGCGCGCCCAAATATCAGCTAGACCCGCTTGACTCCCTCCAAAGGCGTGCTGTTCGAATCGTCGGGGATCCTAATCTCACGGACGGATTGGAGTCGCTGGAGTGGCGGAGAGACTTTGGGTCACTCTGTGTACTCTACCGACTCTTTCACGGGGAGTGCTCCGAGGAACTGTTTAACTTGGTACCACCGTCACCGTTTTACCAACGTACCACTCGATACCGCAGCAGGGTTCATCCATTTCACCTGGCAACGATATGGTCTTCAACTATACGTTTCCAGCGATCATTTTTCCCACGTACGTGCAGGCTCTGGAATGAACTACCTGCTGCTGTGTTTCCCGAGCGCTATGACATGTCCTTCTTTAAACGAGGTTTAAGAAGAGCATTATCTTCACGGTAGGCAACGGCCTGGCTGTGCCCCTGGTCCATGTGCGGCAGCGTCACTTACCATCAGGTGTGCTGCCTGCTCGTTTGCCACCATCGGCAATAAAAAAAAAAAGTACATCCTTATAGAATAAAAACGCTGCCCTATGGATAAAAATCTTTTTTGTAAAAATGATAATGACCAGGACATCATAACGATTCAACTAATTGACATGAAAAATTTTATCCATATATTTTTTTATTGCAAATGGTGGCAAGCCAACAGTACACCTGATGGTAAGTGTTGCTGCCGCTCATGGACATTTTCAAGGCCGCTGTCTACCGCAAAGTGTGAATGCGTGCATTGAGGTTCGGTGATACTAAAAGCATCACTAAAACGTGTGTGGTGGACACGAAAAATCCCTCAGATAGTTGAGCTGCCGGCTCTATCGCTCTCCGAACAAAGCGCAGTAACAAATTGCTTCTATTCGGACGTCGATCTTCTGCGAGAGTGTGGACAACTGTTAACAGTGTGGTCCTACCACTATATAAATATTGTTTAGAAAACAGGGAAAAAGTCTTTAGGCATCTCAGGAGAACCCTGATACCGTGAAAAAATGCGTGCGCAGTCATCGTCTAATACTAGTATTCTATGTATAAAGAAATGTGTGCTCATTGAATCTGAAATATCTTATAGCAAAGTAATATATTTGAAATACTTAGTAACATTTATCTTTTTATATTTACCATTCACGTATTTTTTTCACAGACGTAGATCCATAAATAACTACCGTTTACCAAAGTTCCTTTTAGTCCCTGCTCATGACAAATGAGCTTCTTTCCTTTTAGCGACTATCGATCTTATCATATATATTCCAATGATATTATTTTACTCAAAGTATTTTTTACAATTATCTTTTACTTGTAAAAGTTTGGAGCGTTGTACATATTTGGTTTTATTTCAACGAGAAATATTACATATGGCTGATTTTAATGATTACTAGCAACCCGCCCTCGCTTCGCTTCGGTTTCTGTCGTCTTGCCTGCGTAGTGCCCGTTCCCGTGGGAATACCGGGATATTTATATTTTTATATTTATTAAAGACAACACCCTGCACTAAGGAAATAATCCTTGTATTGCGGGGGACTTTACAAACATATAATTAACGGACACAAATTACATCCAGACTCAGAACAACAATTTGTGGATCGCACAAAGTGTTGTCCCGCGTGGGATTCGAACCCCCGACACTGGCGCTGTAGATCACTATCTTAACCACTACGCCATCTGTGCAGTCAAAGAGATAAAATATAGCCTAGTTTACTCCCTGATATTATAGCTTTCTATTGGTGAAAGAATTTTTGAAATCAGTCCAGCCGTTTTGAAGATTACCCGGAACAAACACACAGACAGACAGACAAAAAAATATAAAGTGTATTTTAGGCATATGTATAGTGCAAATAACCGTATGAGCATGAAAAAAGCCCATTATTTTGACATTACAAACAGACACTCCAATTTTATTTATTGGTATAGATTTATAAGAATCTCTGAAAGTAGTAATGTATTTGTACGTTTTATTTTTTTTTATGTATTTCATAACAACATCATTTTCATTATCATTTCAGCTCATATAAATCCCACTTCTGGTCTCGAGCCTTCTCCTAGATAGGAGCGAAATTTACCTACTATACCGCGCTGGTCAGACTGGTTTGCATAGGGTTTTTCGAGTTTTCCTTCTCTTGCATAGATGTTATATGCATATTTATTTCCTTAGACATTTTTTACAACACCTACGGGCGAGATGGGGCTACGGGCGGGCTGAATAGCATACTTACTCCATCACCACACACAAAGAATCTTATAGATTTTTCAAATAAAATAAAGAATCAGTTCATTTACCATAATTTTTTAGCGTAAAAGTGCTGTGTCCTAAGATTGTTGAATAGTAATAAAAGTTATTTCAACGAAAATATTCAGAGAAGTGAAATTGGAGAATTTTTAAATTAGAATATTAATCTGGGTTGCTAACGTCTTATAATAGGAAATTTTATTGATGATGTTTATTAATGAGAAGAGACCACATGCTTCCATTATTTCCTTTCCAATAACGAGTGAAGTCGATTTTTTTATTTTTTTGCCGGATTTCAACATGTGTGCCAATACAATTTAGTGGAGATTTCAAGTATTTACTATTGACGTTTGATTTTTCAGAACCTAACATTTGTGTAAGAATCTAAAAGATAGCATAACTACGACTGTAGCCTCTATACATTTCATACATATATGATGGCACCACCATCAGTATTGGTAAAACAGTGTGCTGGTATGACGTTATCAGCCACCCCACTATGAAAACAGTATAAAAAAGCAGAGCGTGCTAGAAGAATGGACTACCAGGCTGAGAGCCCTGAGCGCTCACGCATAGTTCGGGCTAAGCTATGAAAGCCATCTGCGGCTAACAGCTACACACACAAAAAAAAAGAAATAAGAAGTCGACTGGACATTCGTCTGTCGATCGTGACCCGGTGCACACGTTGTACTACGGCTGTCTTTATTATAAAAAACTAATAATTGGACTATTAATAGTGATTTTAAATTACATTAATCAGTTAATTAAATAAAGTGAATTGAATTTATTGAAACACGTGATTATGATATTATTTTAAAATGAAACCGCTCCCCCTTAATTCGACATATATGTATATTTTAAAAATAATCCTTGTGATTTGCTGGATTTTACAAGCCTAATCAACGAACCTAGGCTCAGAATATCAATTTTCACATCACACAATGTTGCGTGAGAATCGTAAACTAAGATGGCAGTATAACCATTACGGCATCTGTGTATTCAAATTTATTGTGAAGGCAATAAGGTGTAATAAATATTTCTATTGAAATTTTATAAAGCGTCATAAACCTTTTATGCGTTGGAACGTGGCATAACAATCATCACTGTCATCATTTCTGCTCATAAACATTCCACTATTGGGCTCGAGGCTCCTCCACATTAGGAGGGCAATTGTCCTACTATACCACTGTGTTCAGAGTTATAGTTTCATTTCGAGTTTCCTTCTCTTGCACATATGTTGTATGCATATACTTTAATCGTCTTTTAGGATAGGGGGTGGTGAATCGTATTCCTCAGTCACCATACGGCAACAATATTCATCTATATCTATACCAATAAATAAAATTGGAGTGTCTGTTTGTAATGTCAAAATAATAGGCTTTTTTCATGCTCACACGGTTATTTAGACGATATCTATGCCTAAAAATCATTTGTTCCGGGTAATCTTCAAAACGGCTGGACCGATTTCAAAAATTCTTTCACCAATGGAAAGCTATAATATCAGGGAGTAACATAGGCTATATTTTATTCCGGTATTCTCACGGGAACGGCAACTATGCCGGTAAGGCGACTGAAACCGAAGCGAAGCGAGGGCAGGTTGCTAGTAGGTTAATAAACATCGCAGAAAGAGCACTAATTGAGAAATAATTAAGAATACAATTCATTACCTCCTTTATTGCCCGTGACTGTCGTAAAAAATGCCTCACGGGGTTATAACATGCATAGATGTTATGCAAGAGAAGCAAAACTCAAAATTAAACCCATTACCAACCCGTCTGACCAGTATAGTATAGTAGGTAAATTTCCCTCCTATTGGGGAGGAGGCTCGAGTCCAGTGAGACATGTATGAGCTAAGAGGACGACGATTTGGCTAAAAAATTAACATTGGCATATGAGATGGTAATGCTACCAACCTTCATATAGACCGACAGTGATGCAAAATTTTCTGATGGCTAATATATCCTTATTATTACTTCCTTTTTTGTCATTTTTTAATTTTTTTTAATTCCACTGTTACTAATTTTAAGTTAAATAAAATTTTACATACAATTTGTAGAGATACAGAACGGTTAGACGGGTTGGCCGCCTGACCATGGTCAATTTCTCTCCCATCATAGTAGAGACCCAAACCCAGAAGTAGGAAGTATATGAGCTGTGATGATGATGATTTTGATTTGATTGAAGCCAAGACTGATGGACTTTTAATAAAAACCATTACAATCTACGTTCAAATATACGTAACAAAGAAAATAAAACTATAATTCAAAAATGTAATATAGTAGTATTAATTTTCTTTTGTTAAGAGGTATAGTTTAGTATCATAATCGTTATTATTACCACTCATATAGGGTCCATTGTTGAGCTCGAACCCCCTCCACAATTGGAGAGAAATTGACTTACTATCACCACGCTGATCAGGCGGGTCAGTATAGCGTTTTATTTCTAGTTTTTCTTCTCTTGCATAGATGTTATCTGCATATTATATTCCCTTAGTCGCCTTTTACGACACCCACGGGCAAGAAGGGGTGTCGTAAAAGGCGGTGGTGAATTTAATTTTATTTTTTTAAACTAATGAGATAATCCTTGTATTGCAAATTTTACAAACATATTATTAAAAGACACACATTACATTCAGACTTAGAACAACAATTTGTGGATCACAATAAGTATTGTCCTGCGTGGGATTCGAATCCTGGATACTGGTATGGTACATCAGTATCTTAAATACTACCCCATCTGGGCAGTCGGATTGTATTCCTACTCCGTCACCACAGTAGAAGAATTTTTAATAATTTATTATCTGACCCAACAGACGCTATTCTGGTCAAATTAAAAAAAGGAATTCTCTTTAAAATCAATCACTGCGTCACCTACCGGGTCCAAATACTAATCTAAACCATTCTCGAACCCATTTGAACTCACAAAAAAATCATCAAAATTGGTCCAGCCGTTTAAAAGGAGTTCAATTACAAACACACGAACAAAAGATTTATGTATATAAAGATATTATTCCAGTGATATATGTTGTTATTACAATATTACACATCACTCCTTGTCCCATTATTTGAGTTACAAGTATGTTTAATTTTCGGGAGGCAAGTATTACAATACACTTTGTGACGTGGAGTAATGACTGTGGGAAACGGTAATTTTAAATCAAGTGGGGATACATTTTCCTTATAAACGTGCAAATTTCTCTCTGTCCCAATTTGTTTTCAACAAACCCGTTCCCTAAAGTTCCAAGTCCGCAATAGTGCCCATCCAACCGTCAAGTTCATTTGCATTTCAGTAAGGCGTTATCTCATTATAATTTGCTGATTTCATCTTCGTTCAGAACTGAATAACAATTACGAATTTGTTTTTATTCGTTAAAAACATCTCAATTATTATTTTACATCGAATAATAATGATATTATTAGAAATAATAATCTTTAATATTTTATTTATTTATATATAACTTTTGCACCAAGGCATAAGATAGACCCCATGCCTCAGGCATTTACTACCAGTCGACCTAGGACGGAGCAGACATTATTCAAGGCAGGTGCAATACAAAGTAGATAAACATATCATGTAATATAAAATTTGTACAATATATTGCAAATTAATCAAATGTATATAATGACTAAAAGTATATATACTGTAAATATAGTTGAGCTATATAAATATGTATCCATATCTAAATACATACACCATCAACACGGCTCATATACGTCCCAACGCGGGGCTAGAGCCTCCTCCACAATGCTGGTCAGACAAGTTGGTATAGGGTTTTGTTTCGAGTTTTCTTTCTCTTTCATAGAGGTTATATGCATAGTATATCCCTTAGTCGTCTTATACGACATCCGCAGGCAAGATAGGGAGTAGTGCATTGTATTCTTATTCCGTCACGACTATACATACATTCACAAAAAAAAACATATAGATGTGAGCCAGGACAGATGAGTTAACTCCCCCAGAAAATCTAAGTAAAGTCGTTTAACCATGGCTTAATGTTAATATGAGCAAGTAAATAACATTCTTAACAATCAATCACAAGAATCGTGAATTTGATATGTTTTAACAATAGTTTATAAAAGGATTAACCAAAAAAATAGGTACCAGCGCACTTCTGGGAAACTTATAATACTAACTACTATCATCCACTCGTCCATCAAGCCTAGTGATTATGACATTATCCACTCTTAGCAAGTTTTGTCTGAAAGAGGGTGTCGATAAGATGATAGATGGATGATCATAAATTTATGTATCAATTACTTAGAACACTTAAATCTTTATTATTTCCACTTCTCAGTTCATATCATCCCTACTGTTTGCCATGATTCATCTTTATCATCATCATCATCACAGCCCATATACATTCCACTACTGGATTCGAGCCTCCTCCGCAATGGAAGGATATTGATATACTATACCACGCTGGTTAAACGAGTTGGTACGGAGTTTTATTTCGAGTTTTTCTTCTCGTTATTTACAATAATCATCGTCTTTTACGACACTTTCGAGCAATAAAAGTGGTGGTTAATTTTATTCTTACTCCTTTACCACATACCTACACATCTTTACCGTGGGATGCATAAATTACTATTTTGATTTTTATCTCTCGCTTTCTGTTTTTTGCTTATGTCCATTTGGCATAGTTTATATAATCCAAATCGGGCGAGTCGTTCCAGAGATATACGAAATATATCAAATTATATATAAGGATAATTCAAATTTACTAATTACATTATATTTAAAACATAATTAGGTGTTACAAAAGCCATACCAAATAAAGAGCTCGGACATAATTTCACTAACTTATTCGTTTGCGGATAATAAAGTGAATTTATTGACTTTCAAAGGAATCAATAAATCTGCATACTAAGGTAGCTTCATCAGCGTTTTATTTTCACAAAGAGATTGGCTGTGCCTGCAAAATTTTCAATGAGCTAACTCAAAGCCAATCCACCATAACTGAAATTCATGCCTTCGTTTGATACTTTATTTTTATCATTTTATGTAACTTGAATAATATTATTTTTATCTTAAAGAAGATGCTTCGTTGTAGCTTGCCTTTTTGTATGTCCTTTAATGATAAATGTGAAAATAAAGTTGCTTGTTTGTTACGCTTTCACGCTTAAACCACAGAACTGATTTCAAAAATTCCTTCACCAATAGAAAGCTATAATATCAGGGAGTAACATAGGCTATATTTTATCCCGGTATTCCCACGGGAACGGGAACCGCTACCCGCGTAGGTAAGACGACTGAAACCGAAGCGAAGCGAAGGCGGGTTGCTAGTTTTACTTTAAATTATAGCGTAATGTGCCTAGTTAATTTTCCTATTCAATTTGAATATTTAATGTGTAGTCTAAAAAATATACAGATTTCCATTGGAATGGAATCGGGTATTAGTTTACATTTCTATCGTAATAACTGGCTGAGGAATCACAAGAAGAATGAGCAATAGAACTCTGATGGGTAACTTATAACAATAATTATGATCATCAACCCGCCCGCCCAACGTGATTATGCCTCACTTGCACTGGCCAACATCCAATAGTGGAGATTGATGGGCTGAATTTTGAATGCCTACTGTTAAAGGTGATTTAGAAAATTTAGGAAATACTTTAAAATTGCTTTATTTTCATTTATTTATTTTATTGAAAACCTATTAATTTGTCGTTGGATATTGAGAATATTAAAATTTGGTAATATAGTCACTGTGTACACCATCTAAATTCTATATAAAAAAACATAGTCTATTATCATCGATAATGGTTATTAATACACATCTCGGTCAACTTTATTTAATTTAGAAAGGACAGATCATATTACGCAGTATTCACACAACCACTGACTTGGAAAAAAAATACTAATACAACGAAGAAAAAACATCTCTATACGACGGAACTATTCGTAAACATATATATATATATAAATAAAAATAACCACCGGTTTTGTGTACTTCCAACTTTTATGAAAGCGATTTATAAATAAATTTAAGAGTTTTTTTTATATTTTTATCTTACTTGATTTTTCTAGAATTTTGCAATCAAAAGTTTGTCATCCACTTTCAGTGACCCAATATAGTGGAGGTTATAAAATCGACGTCCAGACGTTACGGTAACATAGAAAAACGAATACGAAATGCTGAGATGCAAAACTTAACTAATAAAATACAATATTAAATTTAAATTATAACATTATCCATGTAGTGACGGAGTAAGAATACACTTCAAAACCCTCTCTCTTACCCGTGGATGTCGTAAAAGACGACTAAGGGATATAAAATGCGAATAATATATATGCAAGAGAAGCAAAACTCGACACAAAACCCTATGCCAACACGTCTGACTAGCGCGCTAGTAGATAGAGGGCGATTTAGTAGATTAATTTTGCTTTCATTATGAAGTTTTAATAAAGTAATTATTTTACTAAATTTATTTAATGTTTTTTATTATTATTTTATCAACAAAATAATTATTGTGCATGTTTACATTTATATATATAAACTAACTGCAACAACGAGAAGAAAGTATAACATGCTTTTATTTTGGAAACGGATTACTTTTAACAAAATAAAAGTTTTTTTCGTAAGTAACATTTTAAATTATATTATTTTTTTTTTAATATTTACAAAATAAAAGCATTTTTAAGTAAAATTTTAATAGCTGTAATTTTAATCTAAGGCTTGTAAGTACATGACACCATTGTAAATTTTAATCCTTTTTTTGGCGTCCGTTCCTACCGGGGTGACGAGGGGGTGGTGCGCGGCCTTTAACCCGTTGTATTCCCTCTCCTTCGCCATTGGGCCGACCACCAGTATCGAGTTCCTTGTCGTCCGTGGCCAGCCCGGTGGGATACTCTTTCGGGTACCCGTCTTTTCCAACGCTCCTCCCGGGATGTCGGTCGCCTTCGCGTGGTCAACCTCTATGCGGGTGACGGACTATTCACCGATTCAGTTACCCGCGGCCTCGGCTAGGGTGACATTAGGCGGAAAGCTTGAAACCTCTATTTTAACTTTTGTTTATCAAAATAATAATAATCTTAAGAAACAGGATGACTTAATATTGTAGTCTAAATTCGTTGACATTATACAAATATTTACATTTACATCATCTCAGCTTATTTATGTCCCACTGTTGGGCTCAGGCCTCCTACACAATGGGAGGGGAAATTTACCCACTATTCCACACTGGTCAGACGTGTTGGAACAGGGTTTTGTTTCGAGCTTTCCTTCTCTTGCAGAGATTTTAAATGCTTATTATGTGCCTTAGACGACTAAGGCATGGCACCGTGGATGTCATAAAGGACGACCTTTATGACATCCACGGGCAAGATAGAGAGTGGTGAATTGTATTCTTACTCCAGAACATTTTTTTATGGATTTACATTTTACAAATACAGTAGAACCCCTTTAATACGATCACGTTTAATACGATTACCCGCATAATACGCCATTTTGCGTCAGTCCCAGCAACTTGAGACATGTTTTCGTACATTTCTTAACGCTTAATACGCTCGTCATCCCGTTTAATACGCCAACACGTGCCACTCAAATACACATATTACCCCTTGCGGCAGCGGCCAGCGACTGTCGAGCGACCCTAAGTGATAATGACCAAGAAGAAGATGAATCAACTCCGATTTTGTCACACGCCCAGGCATTATCAGCAGCTAATGATTTAAGATGCTATGTAACTTTTTTGAATCAAAGCGAAGACGCACTGCGAAAATTAAATTACGTTGAAAATCT
The DNA here is from genome assembly GCA_032191425.1 of Lymantria dispar. Lineage (NCBI taxonomy): Eukaryota > Metazoa > Arthropoda > Insecta > Lepidoptera > Erebidae > Lymantria > Lymantria dispar. Next base: position 17,718,798 of record CM063452.1, on the reverse strand, counting down.
TTTTGTGAAACTAAAATAAGTGATTACTTTAAGTAACATAATAATAATAAACAACATTTTTTTTATATTTTTAAATATTTTTATTTTTTAATATTTAAAAATGTATCTAGTAGTAAGTATATTAAATAAAGAAAATAAAAACATTTTATTTAGGTAATTTTAAATGTTAATTTCAATACGTAGGTATTCAAAATAATATAATAACATAATATAATAAATAATAATGGCACGTTTTTTTCCTTTCCCGCATAATACGTTTTGGTCGGGTCCCAGCGAAATCGTCTTAAAAGGGTTTTACTGTACATCTTTACTAATATTATAAATGCGAAAGTAAGTAAGGTTGTTTGTTTGTTACGCTTTCATGCTTAAACCATCGAACCGATTTCAAAAATTCTTTCTCCAATAGAGAGCTATAATATCAGGGAGTAACATAGAATATAGGCTATATTTTATTCCGGTATTCTCACGGGAACGGGTACTACACGTGTAAGGCGACTGAAACTGAAGTGAAGCGAGGGCGGATTGCTAGTATAAAGTAATAATTTGCATATCATTCTGTTACATCTCGTTATTATTTGCAATTCCCATACCAACACTAAAAATAAATTGTAACGGTTTTCAATTCAGTTGTTCATTTATTGTCGCAGGAAATGTTTCAGTATGCAAATATTTTGCAGAGAATATGACATCATTATATCCACCTTCTTAACTATAATTTATTACTCTGCGTAACCGTAAAATTAACAGATACACAACTAAATTGTATTGTGATATTTCCGTACTGGCTTTTAAAGGTAAAATTGATTGATTCATGTTTAGTTCAGTCGTATAATTGTGAGGTTTCAAATTTAATACTTGGTTGGAAAAAATTTGCAATACTAAGTTTGACGTTTAGGAATGGACATAATAAACGTAAAAAGTTGATTTCAGTTTATTATAAATTTATTTAAGTCTTTTGATATACTGTGGTTCGGAGGAACCTTAATTTATGCTAATGCTTCAATATATTGTACGTGGCTAAAATGATACAACAAATATAAAAAAAAAATAATCTTATAAACTTAGAACTATACTTATGAAACATTAGTTTCATTATTTATCAGTAGTGGAATTGTAAAATAGGCGGACTCATTTATTTTATGAAGTCGTGTAGAAAATAAAGGTTTTTGTTAATTGAAAATCTCGACGGACACGAATGCGATACGTGACTGCGGTAGCAGATTTTCAGCCAAATGGAGGGTCACAAAGATTTGTATAAAAATAGTAATAAGAAGATCCCGTGAGCGTATCTGTTAACACGGCTTCAAAATAAACAGTTAATATTTCTTCTTTACGGCTCCATGCAAGCGCTATGTAAGGTAGAAGTAGGTTAAGCATAACCTTCTTATAATATCATCAGCTTTATTCTAGTTTTATCACAATTACGATTCAATATGTACTTTTTTTCTATAGTACATATTGAAAAAATTTTGGCTATAATTGTATTACCGATCCCCCTGTCTGACTTTAACCTTCCTTAAAAATATAATTTTTGGCAGTACAGCATCAAATTAGTTGGCCCAGTTCGGTGAAATTACGACGCTCATAAGCTCTGTAAGAGGTGGTAGTATTCGTAACCGCTACTCTACATTAGCATACATTTGTACATGAATCTCTTATATCTTCGAAATAATTTCAGCTTCTATAGTAAAGGAGACAAGAAGACTTATATTTCGTGATTTTATTCACTTACAGAGATGTTGTTTACTTCGTTGCTCAGTTCTATCATAGGACATCGTTTTCAATGACGAGACTCTAACCAGTTGTAGATGATACTGTCACCATACAAAAAAAAATGTAGTAGAAACATTGCTGAACTTCTATCAAAAGTAAGGAAAATTCACTTCTAGGTAAAAAAAAACGGGCGGTTTTGTTTTCTACATTTTTGGTAATAATTTAGTCTTAAAGAGGTTTTAAGAGTCAAACTGTTACTGGCATTTTATAAAGAGTCCGCGTATGAAAAAAATTTTATCCTAAATTTGAAAGTTTCGCTTTTAAAAATAATTAATAATTTTCAGTTTGTAACTTTTTACTTACTTTTGGCGGTATTGCGGTTGCAAGGTTATCAGGCAACTAAACCTAACTTCGCGTTATTTTTAGTAGAATAATTTATGTTTGTCATATATCCTACTTTATTTTAACATAAAACAGATATCTTTGTGTATATTATAATGACAGAAAAAGCAATAAGGGCTGGGAAATTTATAGTGCTGCTGGAAGAGGGGTATAGTCAATGTTATGTCTCACATCGAACGACTCGTCGTTCGACCATCCAAAGGATCTGGACTGGATACCAAGAGACTGGTTTCGTTCAGAGAAATAAGGTTCTGAAAGAAAACATTGCACGTTGCACGCAACCACGAGATGACCGCTTTTTAGTAATTCAGGCTCTGAGGAACCGCAAATGCAGTTACATAGATTTCAAAAAAAACTTGAAGACGTACGAGGAGCACAAGTTAGCCTATGGACTGTCTGTCTGACTATCTTAATGATGCTTTTGGCAGCTAACATACGCAGTCGCTTGGAGATCAGCGCGGGCCTCCAAGTTACTTCGTGAGCACCGAATTGCTCGATTGTGGTTCTCTATAAATTACCTCTCTTGAACACTAGGTACCTGGTGTAGCGTACTTTTCTCCGATGCAGTTTGAATTTGTTTGCATGGTGAGGATCGACGCGGCGATTATTAAAAAGACCAGGAAAACTCTATGCGGACGTGTATTTTGAAGAAATCACCTCCTATGGTAGAGGATCCGTTATGTTTTGGGTGGGCATAACTGCCAGCCATCGTACCGAGATAGTATTAATTGAGAATGGGTTTCAAAATGCGCAAAAGTACATAACAGAAATCCTTTGTCAACATGAACCCGCACTGGCTGTTAACGGCGAAGATTCCATTCACACGGACGATGCTGCTATGCTCGGGCCTACCGTTCTGGCAAAGTAGATACTTACACAGAAGAGGTCAGTATTCGTCGTTTGCATTAGTCTGCGCGAAGCCCCGACCTTAATCCTATTAAGCATGTTTGGGTCCTCCTAAAAAGGCGAGTACAATCTGTCCAACCACCTCCGCAAAATATCAGGGAACTCAAATGTGTGATCTCGGCTGAGTGGGAACATATTCTACAGGATACCATCAAAAGCCTAGTAGAAAGCATGCCAAGACGATTACATGCCGTAATCGCTGCAAGGGGAGGTCATACTTATTAGTAATTTTTATTTCTTTAGTATCTTTTTTTATTAAATACCATAAAAATACTCGTAGTCTTAATTTCATAATAACCATCAAAAATCAAAATGACTCCCTGTTTACAATATCTAAAACACCAATTCTAGAATTTAAGTGCTGTATTTTCCTTGATAATAAAAAAATATAGTAATTTTAACTAATGACATACTAAAAGTATTAATATTATCTACAGAAAAGCCAACAACTGTGCCCTTTTTTTTTTGCAAAGGAGTGTTTATGTCAAATGAATTAATAAACTTTTAATGTACCATAGTGACGTAACTAGAAATTTACTTTCGTCTAGAATCCAATATTTAAACTGAAAATTTTAGATTAAGCTTTGACGGCTTTATCTGCTATACGATATTCATTAATGGCTTTCAAAACTCTTAAGAGGATTTAGATCTATAAAGATTAGTTATCACGAGCGACTGATCATTAAAGTGAACAAGTTGGGGTTATATAAAGGTTATTAAAAACTTCATTTGATTTCTGTTTAATGTTCCTTATATATATGTTGTTTCTCTCTATCAGTCGTTCTGTTTCATTTACAAAATAAATGATTTTACATGAAAATAAGAATTCAACCGGATTTAAAAGTGTATTTCAATTCACATATTTCGGCAGGATATAAGACATTTTGTATTACTGGAAATAACTTACGCCATAGATAATAATAGAGAATAAAGATGCTTTTAAAGTGCTTATACGCCACGGATGGCAAGGGATCGGCACCAGTGGTCGGCCCAGCGGCGATAGGGAGGGAATACGGTAACCTACCGTACCGTGGGGTCACACGTCGCCCATCCATCGCCCCGGACGAATTGGCCAGGGTGTGTCCAGAGTATGGTCTATATAGGCTACCAAAAAAAACAGGGCTTATAGAATATAATTTATACCCATTATTTATAAAAACAAAAACAGTTTTATAGATCAGGTGAGTGAAACCGCGGGTTCAGCAAGTGATTAAATTGGTCTTAAATCTTAAAAAAATAAGAATGTATCCAAAACGCAATCTACAATTGATATCTGTGCCAAATATAATAACTTTTTAAATGGTAGTTAGGTGACGGACTAAGTTCACTCTTTCTTTTAAGGTAAGCTATGGTCTGGACATATCGCAGCCAATCTATCCGCGGCAAAGAAAGGGCGGCGTGCGGCCCCATAACCTACCGTATTCCCTCCAGATCGGCATTGGGCCGACCACTGGTAACGATTCCTTTACATTCGTGGCCACCCAACATTTCGGATATCGTCCCTCTTCGACGCCACGGCAACAAGAACAATTTTTTTAGGGTGTCGTCCTAACATGGTCGGTCTCTTTTTGGGTGGCGAACCAATTTCCGGTCCATCCATCCACGATCTCGGCAAGGGCAGCATGAGGGCATACCTGCGCCTCTGCTTCTGTGAAGCTAATGCCTTGCAGAGATCGGCGATCGCGTCCCAATTCCTGCCATTGTTGAGTATCACTTTAGCGATGACCGGCAAAGTCAGGTAGGTACCGATGATTGCGACAAGTTCACGGCGCTGCTCTGCCCAGCTCACACAGATCTTGAACATGTGCTGCGCTGTGTCGCAATCGCAGTGGTGGTAGGATGTTGTGCTCTTCCTCCTCGCAGCCTTACTTAGTCTGTAACTAAGTTTACTCCGCCCATGTTATAAATCTCTGTGGTCTGGAGTATAAAATACACTCTGGTAGACATCGTTAATGGTCGCCTGAAAAGAAATCAATTTTGTACGTTATATTAAGTCTTTGTTCATAACAAGTTCGTACTAAATACCTATATCATTTATAAACATTTCAGCTCATATACGTCCCACTCTTATGCTCGACCCTCCTCCAGAATAGGGGGAAATTCACCCACTATACCGTGCTGGTCAGACGTGTTCATATAAGATTTCATTTCAAAATTTTCTTGAATAGATGCATAGAAGATACAAGTACACACGGGCAAGATAAAGGGTAGTAGTAAAGGGTAGGTTTCATTATATTCCTACTTCGTGACTTTACAGAAATTTAGTAAAATATAAATCTTTTATTTAAAATATCATATTTATGACGTTACTTTTTTGGACTGCCGGATACACTAGTAAATCTATATAAATATAGTTTCTATGCTTTATGCAGTAAAGCTTTGCTTTTTTCGGGACGGTGGACCTAGACGGCTCTGGTTTTTATTTCTTTTATTTAAAAGCCAGTGTTTTAGCACATTTCACCTATACGTAAACATGTGGCGATAGGATACAGTTTTTTGTATTTAGATTTTAATGAAAATCATTGTGAAATAATATCTAATTAAACCATTTAACTCTATAAATGGCAATTTTTTAGTGACAATTTCATCATAATTTTACTTATAATATAAAAAATAATTAAAAAAAATGCGAACCACGTTACGCTATCGTAGCATGTGAACTCCATGTTAATATCAATTTAAGTACTGAATTGATAACCCCTCACACTATCATGTCATTTAGAAACCTTTTACTTTGTCTGCTCAAGTCTGTCGCTCTATTTACCAATGTATTATTTAATTATTTAATCCATTCATTTATCCGTTTGTCCTTCTCCATAATTTCTACATCTTCTGTAAGGGAGGACAATGGTATTATCTTGGCTCCGCTTGATTGACGCGTTGTCAATCGCATTTGATGTCATAATTTTTTCTCACGGAAAAATAATGATACATTACATTCTTTACCATTACTAACACAATTATATAATATTTATTATTATATGTTTTTTTCTACAGGTGGCTTGGATCAGAGCAGATGATCAGACAATATTAACACTACACACGAGGCTCGTTACACACAGTTCCCGCTACGCCGTCACCAACGATTCACCGATGTCGTGGCAGTTACATATACGACCCTTGAAGGTTGAAGATCGAGGCTGCTACATGTGTCAAATCAATACTAGCACTATGAAGAAACAAATAGGATGTGTGGACGTCTTAGGTAAGCAAGAAACAAGTGTCTTCACCGACAAACTTTGATCACTAAACTAAAAGAGAGGGTGTGGTGAATTGTATTCTTACTCCGTCACTAACCGACGAACTAAGCATTGTTTTAGAATTTAATAGCATATTATACAGTTGTTATTGGGATGTCATCTCAGATTGCTCGCTTTTTCATCAGCGCTACGGGTTACGGGCCGGGCCATTTACAGTTTAAAACATTTTTCTTCTTTTCTTTTCTTCCGAAACGGGTTATATATTTAATTATTATCAATTATTTCACATTTTGAAAAATTGATATTAAATTGGTTTTGGTAATTATTTTTTAAATTAACTTCCAATTATTAATAAAAAATATAAAAAGTAGAAACAGGGTTTCAATGATGGAACTACTAAATAAAATAAAAATCTATGTTATGGTAGTGTATTATAGAATTAAGCTTCAAGCCCTATTGCAATTATGTTTTGTATATATGTGCTTTCGCTAATCACGTTCATTATACCCATGAAATTTGAGGTAAGAATTTTTGAAGTTATACTTCTTTTGACACATTAAAGTAAAATGATGACAGTAAATTTTTACGATGCGCGCATACGCCGTCACGAAAAACCGACACGCTAAAGTTTTTCACGATGCGCGCGCACACTGTCGCAAATGTCAACTAGATAGTGCGTTATAATAAAACTAACGATGTATTAAATACCTTTTTCTTCTATTATTAGAGTCGTTTTTTTACAAATGTAGAATAACGTGAAGGATAATAAAATTTTCAGAAAGATATTTATCTTGTTTCGCCGAACAAGTATAACTTCTTACGTGCGCATATAAGTACACACACACACTTTTTTTTAATTTAATAATAAAAAATTACAAAAATAAAAAGAGAGTAAATCTTTCGATGACAGAAGGGCTAAACAAAAAAGAAAAATCTATGTTATGCTAATAAATCATAGACTCAAGCTTCGAGACCTACCGCAATCTTTTTTTATCCACATGCACCTTGGCAAATCACGTTTATTGGATTACTAGCTTTTGCCCGCGGCTTCGCCCGCGTAAAAATTTACTTGCATATTGAACTATTATCGCAAAGAATATTATCGACATAAAAAGTATTACATTTCTTAACTTAAGAAATACTCTATCTACGTGTCAATTTTCATCCAAATCTGCTCAACAGTTTAAGCGTGATTGAGTAACAAACATCCAAATATCTTCACAAACTTTCACATTTGAATATTACTTCCAGCCTTGTAGTTCAGATTGCCGTGCAAATACGATGGTATTGTGGCCTTTCCTTAGTCTCTGATAACGTACTTTTCCATTGGTGAAAAAAAATTATATCAATCAAACACCCGCAGTTTCATTCACGTAGACCCCATTCCCATGCCAATACCGAGATAAAAAATACCTATGTAACTTGCTGATATTATAAATTTACATGGGTAAAAAAAAATATATAAATCCCAGAAATATTAGAGATATAAATTGCCTATGCTACTCGCTGACAACATAGGTAGCTTTCCATTGGTGAAAGAATTTTAAAAATTGGTCAACATCCCCCGGTATAGTTGTCGTTCCTGGGCAAATACCGGGATGAAAATAGCCTTTATATGGTATTCACTGATAATATAGCTTTTCATTAGTGAATTAATTTTTTAAACCGTGATTCCCGTGATTTCACCGGCATTGTACCCGATCCCGTAGGAATATCGGGATAAAAATAGCTTAAATATGTTACTCGCTTAAAAATAGCTTTCCATTAGTGAAATAATTTTAAAATCGACTTAATTCATCCACACCGGGATAAAATATAGCCTGAGATAAAATAGTCTAAGTTATTCCTTATGTACGACTGGTAGACCTGATGGTAAAATATAATCAATATCGGTCCAGCCATTTTGAAGATTACCTGTAACGAATAGACAGACAGACAAAAAAATTTGGACCGTATTGTGTGAGCATAAATAAAACCTATTATTTTGATAGACAAACAGACGCTTCAAATTTATTTATTAGTAGAGATAGAAAATTGTAATAATATTTTGATTGTAACTTACTGTCTGGTAGCTGCTAGAAATATTACCACGTTTTCATTGTTCGTGGGTGTCGCAAAATACTACTAAGACAAAGATTTACATCGACCTGGACCAATTGGTGATGCCGTCTGGCCAACAATGTCGGCCAGGTCATAAAATGTTGCTAGAACCTTTGCAATATATCTACGATGGCAGTAGTAGGTACCCTACCTACATATCGCGTCGATCCAAAGTAATTAGGATAAGAGCAAGATAATGATGATATATCATTGGCTGGGTGTCTTCGACTATATGCGTATTATCCTTTTGGGGCAGCCCAAAATTGTTTCTTAGTGCGTGCTTACCCCAAATAACCGAAATCGGTATACAAAATTTCACATTCTTAGGCCCGGTATCTTTGGCTATACGCTTTCACCCTCTTAGGGGTTGAATTGCCAAAAATTCTTTGTTAGAACTCGCTTATCCTTGCCAAAATTTTTTTCATAGTGCTTGGTAAGTGAGCACTAAGAAAATCTGGGGGTAATCCAAGAAAGCCAACCGTGTACTAAAATGATCCTTCCTAGGCTCAGTGATTTCGGTTAAACGCTTTTCACCCCCTTAGGGCTAAAATTGCAACAATTTCTCTTCCCCCAAGAAAGGCAACTTTATACAAAATTCCATGTTTCTAGGCCTAATGATTTCGGCTATATATTTTGCACCCCTTTAGGAGTTGATTTTAATAAAATAATTTCTTAGAGCTCACTTAAAACAAAGGAAAGAGAATTGCATAGAAAGTCTATACGCTTTTCACTCACTTAAGGGGGTGATTTTTCAAAAATCCTTTGCTAGTGCTCGTGTACCCCAAGAAATAAGACGACGTAAAAAGAAAATACTTTCCCCTATTTCAACCCCTTATACCTATTTTTTCGCAATAAAAAGTAGCCTTATATACTTTCTCAAGCTTTAGTTCATCTCTGTACCAAATTTCATCAAAATCGGTTAAGTGGTTTCGACGTGAAAGACTATATGCTTTTCAATCCCCTTTTTTTGGGGTGAACTGCGGTCAGCGCGTTCCTCGCACCACTCCGTCCGGGGCGACAGAGGGGCGTAAGCACGCAACACCCGCAACCCACCCGAACACCACGTCGCCTTCGTCGTTGGACCGACCACCGGAGCAGGGTTACTTGTGCTTTTCAACCCCTTAAGGAGGTGAATTACCAAAAATCCTTTGCTAGTACTCGTGCACCCCAAGAAATACGATGGTGTAAAAAAAATACGTTTCTAGGCCCAGTGGTTTCGGCTGTATGCTTTTGGTATTTTAGGGGTTGAATTTCATCCCCATGTAAGTGAAACTACCAAAACGCTAGAACGAATATTTATTTATTATCAGGTGCCTTAATACAAAGATTCACGGTTCTATCATCAAAAATGACGAATTTCCATACAAAATATCATCCCCTATTTCAACCCCTTATACCCATTTTTTCGCGATAAAAAGTAGCCTATATCCTTTCTCAAGCTTTAGTCCATCTTTGTACCAAATTTCATCAAAATCGGTTTCGACGTGAAAGGCTATATGCTTTTCAACCCCTTAAAGGGTTCATCCCCATGTAAATGAAATTTCCAAAACGCTTGAACGAATATTTATTTATTTATTGTCAGGTGCCTTAATACAAAGATTCGTGGTTCTATCATCGAAAATGACGAATGTCCATACAAAATGTCATCCCCTATTTCAACCCCTTATACCCATTTTTTCGCGATAAAAAGTAGCCCATGTCCTTTGTCAAGCTTTAGTCCATCTCTGTACCAAATTTCATCAAAATCGGTTTCGACGTGAAAGGCTATTTGCTTTTCAACCCCTTAAAGGGGTGAATTTCCAAAAATCCTTTGCTAGTACTCGTGCACCCCAAGAAATACGATGGTGTAAAAAAAATACGTTTCTAGGCCCAGTGGTTTCGGCTGTATGCTTTTGGTATTTTAGGGGTTGAATTTCATCCCCATGTAAGTGAAACTACCAAAACGCTAGAACGAATATTTATTTATTATCAGGTGCCTTAATACAAAGATTCACGGTTCTATCATCAAAAATGACGAATTTCCATACAAAATATCATCCCCTATTTCAACCCCTTATACCCATTTTTTCGCGATAAAAAGTAGCCTATGTCCTTTCTCAAGCTTTAGTCCATCCTGTACCAAATTTCATCAAAATCGGTTTAGACGTGAAAGACTATATGTTTTTCACCCCCTTAAGGGGGTGAATTTCCAAAAATTCTTTGCTAGTGCTCGTGTACCCCAAGAAATACGATGGTGTAAAAAAAAAATACGTTTCTAGGCCCAGTGGTTTCGGCTGTATGCTTTTTGATATTTTAGGGGTTGAATTTCATCCCCATGTAAATGAAATTTCCAAAACGCTTGAACGAATATTTATTTATTTATTGTCAGGTGCCTTAATACAAAGATTCGTGGTTCTATCATCGAAAATGACGAATTTCCATACAAAATGTCATCCCCTATGTCAACCCCTTATACCCATTTTTTCGCGATAAAAAGTAGCCTATGTCCTTTCTCAAGCTTTAGTCCATCTCTGTACCAAATTTCATCAAAATCGGTCCAGTGGTTTAGACGTGAAAGCGTAGCAGACAGACAGACAGACAGACAGACAGACAGACAGACAGACAGACAGACAGAGTTACTTTCGCATTTATAATATTAGTAAGGATTATACCCATGAAATTTTGTGGTAGAAATTTTTTATACAAATCTCCATAGCAACACATATTTATTGACAAGAAACCTATGTACATATATGTTACAACAACAAAGATATCCAAAGTGTCAATATGACCCAATTCTTTAACCTGTATACTAAATAAACATCCACAAACCAAATGTAACCCACAAAACGATGTATATCGCTGTTTATCTAATCACTAGAGCTTTTTATTTTCTTTATAATGTTTAAAAAAATACAAATCGTTTTTCTAATGTTAAACAAGATAATTGGCCGCATAGTCGCTGACTATGTATGTATGTATTAAATCCCCATCCAACTCATTTTCATGGATATCCTATCAAGCGATTAATGAAACAAGTCCATAATCGTGAATATTTATTAAACTTTATGTCGACGAACCGACAACCGCTGGGGAAGAAAGGTTCTCGAGTGGCGACCACGTATCGGACGACGCAGTGTAGGACGCCCCCCACTAGGTGGACCGATGACCTAGTGAAAGTAGCTGGGCGTCGTTGGATGCAGGCGGCACAGGACCGCTCATTGTGGCGCAACATGAGGGAGGCCTACGTCCAGCAGTGGACGGCGATAGGCTGAAATGATGATGATGATGATGAAAGTTTAGTCTACAAATATTATTAATATAGCGATTAAATAATAAAAGTTATATTTAGTAATGATACTAGGAAACTGTTAAAACTTAATACGTTCCTGAGAATTATTCGTATTATCATACATAGCTGATCTTGCTTTGCTTAATAATTGTCATTAAATAAGTTTGTCATGTAGTGACTGAGTAAGAATACATTTCACAATCCTCTTTCTTGCCCGTAGGTGTAATAAAAGACGAATAATGAATACACTATACAAATAATTAATATTTCCTATATATTTAACCTCTGTACTAATCTTTTGTAGTACTTAAAGTGTTAAATTGATGACTTAATCAGCTCATATTTGTATAGTTGATACATAATGAGAGAGAAAATTTACTACTACAAGTAACCTGGCTAAGAGGTATAATATAGTTTAGATGTTTCCTCCTCGTACAATAATAATTACTTTGCCCACTTGACATGTGATGACGGAGTAAGAATACAATTCACCGCTCCTTATTCTACCCGTGAGTATTGTAAGAGATGACTAAGGGATATAATATGCATATAATATCTAGGCAAGAGAAGAAACACTCGAAATGAAATCCTTATGCCAACACATCTGAAAATCATGGTATTTTTTTTTTTTTATTATGGGTGGGCTGCGGTCGGCACGCCTCCACACCACTCCGTCCGGGGCGACAGAGGGGCTTAAACACGCAACTCCCGCAACCCACCCGAAAACCACGTCGACTTCGTCGTTGGGCCGAGCAGGGTTACTTGACATCAGTGGTCGGCCCGGAAATCATGGTATATAGGTCAATTCCCTCTAATTGTGGAAGAGGCTCGAGCCCAGCAGTAGGACGTTTCTGAGCCGAGATGGTGATAATAATAATGACGAGGACTAGGTCCATATAGCCTTTTGATTGGAGTTTCCTATTTTTAAATTGACGCTAATTATTTACACATCGTTGTTTTGTTTTACAATCACTGCAGGATGGCAAACTGTTTAAAATTGTATTTCGATTCATAGAACAGCATACGAATTAGGAATCCCTAAAACATAGATGCAAACCTAGTGTAGGTATAATAATAATCATAAAAATATACCTGTAATTCACGAATTCCCGGAATTCACGTGAAAATTCTGTGTATAAGAATTGCATTAACGGAGCAAATAATTGAATCTCACTGTATTAGATATTTTCGTTAACCTTAATAGAAGTCGTTAGCTTTAGTCATCACCATCATCATTTCAGCTCATATACGTCCCACTGCTGGGCTCGAGCCTCCACCATAATAGAAGGGAAATTGACCTTACTGTACCTTATATATTAGCATGCTAATCAAGCAGTTTCCCTTCTCTTACATAGATATCATATGTGTAATATATCCCTTAGTCGTCTTTTACGACAACTATGGGTAAGAGAGAGAGTGGTGAATTGTATTTTTACTCCATCACTACACAAAAAAGTTAACTTTAGTGTATTAGTAAAAAAAATGTCTTATTTTCTTTTAGTTTTAGTTTCGCATAATATCCATTTGCCGTGTGGTGACAGAGTAATAACTCTCCCTATGTTGTCCGTGGATGTCGTAAAAGACGACTAAGGGACGTAATATGCACGTAGCATCTGTGCATGAGAGGAAAAGCTTGAAAGGAAACCCTATACCAACATATCTGACCAGCATGGTACAGTAGGTCAAATTCCCTCCCATTATTGAGGAGGCACGAGCCTAACAGTGAGACGTAAATGGGCTGCGACGATAATGATGACATTATCTATTTTATATAATACTAGCAATCCGCCCTCGCTTCGCTTCGGATTCAGTCGCCTTACGCGCGTAGTTCCCGTTCCCGTGGGAATACCGGGATAAAATATAGCCTATGTTACTCCCTGATATTATAGCTTTCCAATGGTGAAAGAATTTTTAAAATCGGTCCAGTACTTTTTGAGTTTATTCGTTACATACAAAAATACAAATCTTTCCTCTTTATAATATTAGTGTAGATTAGTGTAGATAAATATATATTATCTAGTTATAGTAGCAAAATAAAACTGAAAGTGTTGTATACATTATTGTTATAATCCATTCTGATCGTAAATCTAGTTATTTATTGTATGCACGTTTTATCCGGAGTCGATCGGTTCCTATAGGTTGACCGACGGTTTCGTTGTTTACCCCAATATTGGCTTGAATTATTGATGTATTCGCCGTTATCTATCTGTGATTGATATTTGCGCTTAGAATAATGTTTACTTTTACTTTTATATTCCACTTAATGTAATGAAAAATTATCTTTCACAATATATTAACCTTATTTTAAAAAGATTTTTTAACTCATTGAAAGGAAAAACGTAAATTATATAACATACCTCAACCAATTTTAACCTTCAAAAGTCTAAGTATGTAGATTGAATACCGCCCACTATCTTCAACTACCTAAATACTTCCCGCTTTAGAAGTGGTATTATAGCTTAGTTACGCATAGCTGGATAACTTATTAAATATATAGGATAAGAATCTAGCCGTTACTACTAATAAAAAACGACATAGATTTAACGATCGACACAGATCGATCCATGGAACTAGTGAAAGATTTAGCGTCGATATATTGCATCAACCCTAAGTAATTGGGATAAGAGCAGGATGATGAAAAAATCACAATAAATCCCAACACGTCTGACCAGCGTTGATCAATTTGGGGGAAGCTGAAGGCCAATAGAGGTGCTACCTCAGCGGTTTTCTTTTTATTCTCACGGGACAGTGAGGGGCGATATGACCCATTGCATTATTAACTCTTTACCGGTAATTTATTTATTACATATTAAAGTTTCATATCATCATCATCTCAGCCCATACACGTCCCACTGCTGGACTTGGAACTCATCCATTATGGAAGGGAATTTTATCAACTATACCGACGTGTTTATTTCAAGTTTTCTTCTTTCGATCAATGTTATTTGCATATATCTTAGTCGTCTTTTACAACACACGGGCAAGAGAGGGGTTGGTGAATTGTATTCTTACTCCGTCGCCATACAGACAGAATAGTAAATATTAAATAGATCCGAAGCATACAAGTTTTATATTTAATAAAGTAACTGCTTAACTAAATATGCTTCGTATCTACGTGTTTAATTTATTACATTATTTTCACAGTACCTCCAAATATTGTTGATGAAGGTACCAGTGGTGATATAATCTCAAGAGAAGGCCACGATGTCAGTTTATCATGTACGGCTGAAGGTCGTCCTCTACCCAGAATAATTTGGAGAAGAGAAGACGGAGCAAATATACAGTTAAGAAATGACGAAGGAGAACTTCAGAAAGGTAATGTTTTATTTAATTTTGTATTATAATAATCAGTTGATATAACTTGATTTTATAGTAATCTGGGTAATAATAAGTAAAATTGAAAATGTTGAATAACCCCTAACACAATTTAAAATAATAGAAAAAAAGTATTATGTTCTCTTCAACAGGAATTATCAATTAATTGTCAATATCTGGTTGACCGAGCTTCGCTCGGCATATTTTTAACGAATTTATTTAGATATATATCACTAAAAAATAAAAAATAAATACAAAATAAAAAAATATATAAAAAAATATTAAAATATAAAAAAATAAATAAAATATATAAAAAATTACAAAAAGAGAATAATATTAACACCGAGATTCGAACCGACGCTGTTTGATTGAAAAAATACCAAAATTAAAACCTGTCACCTTCCCATCTGAGCTATCGTAACTCATGACGTTGCCAATGAAATTCGAATTCATATTCTTTTAAAATTTAATGTCATTGTTTATTTTGCTAAAAACACGGACAAAACAACATTTTCTATAAATAAAACCTAGCTAGATCAATTTTTGGACCCGAAACCTCTAGTATGCCAAGTTTCAACAAAATCGTTGGAGCCGTTGCCGATTTTTTTTTTTTTTTTTTTTTTTTTTGTGTGTGTACAGCTGTTGGCCGCAGATGGCCTTGACAGCTTGACGCGGACTATGGGTGAGCGCTGAGGGCTCTCAACCCGGAGAAGAGTATGCTAAGCGACATCGCCCAAGGGCTCCCCCTGTGGGGAACGGACCTCGGCTTGGGACGCCACTGGAGGCAAAGTGGGCGTGCCCACGTTTTTAGTAGTGACTTTTGCGCGGCGCGGTTTCGCACCTCGACGGCGAGGGCGGAACCGCGGATATTTATTTGTTAAGGCCTCGCGGGCCGTGTAGGCTCTTTGTTGAGCGAGTGTGATATTGTCGTCCTCTTCGTCGAGGACGTGACGAGGACGTCGGATGGAGGAGATTTTGGAGGGTCTATAGGAAGCCGCCCCAACCACTAGTTGGTTGGGGTGTGTCATGGCAGAGTCAAAGTAGCTCTGAGAGCACCGTTTCATAAACTGCTTGATGGTCGGCAGTTCGAGGTCGATGTGGAGATCGACGTTTCGTATGAACCACGGTGCTCCCGTAGCTCGGCGCATGAAACGATTTTGTAGTGTCTGTAGCCTGTGGATCCTGTGTGGCTTAACATGCGCGAACACCACGCTGGCATAGGTCATGATAGGCCGTATGCAGGTGGTGTATAGTCGGATTTTGCTACTCAGGGGCATACGCGACCTGGAGTTGAGTAGACAGTGGAGACGGCCCATCACAAAGGCTGCCCGTGCGCGGACTTGCTTTATGTGAGGGGCGAAGCTGAGTCGATCGTCAAGGGTCACACCCAGGTATTTGGCCTGCCTGGTCCAAGTGACCGGCTTGTTGAAAATTTTAAGGGGGGGAATGCTATCGATAGAGTAGGAACGGGCAGTTCGTCTAGTGAAAATGACCGCCTGACTCTTCTCGGGGTTGATTTCTAATCTCCATTTCCTAAACCAATTGGCTAGGGCGGTAACCGCTGTTTGGAGAGTCTTGGCTACTGTTGTCGGGGATCTACCAGCACAAAAGAGTGCGGTGTCATCAGCGTAAAGCGCTTTATGTACCCGGTTGAATTTGGGCATATCGCTAGTGTATAGCGTGAAGAGAAATGGGGAGAGGACCGACCCCTGAGGGACGCCGGCCTTGATAGGGTGGGAGGTCGACAACGTTCCTTCCACCCTGTAGCGAAAGCTGCGATGACTTAAGTAGTCATGTATAATGAGAATTAAGTAGTGAGGGATCTTGAGGAGATAGAGTTTGTAGATTAGGCCTTCATGCCAAACCTTGTCGAATGCTTTCGCTACGTCTAGGAATAATACACCCATATATCTGTTCATGATGAACTGACTACTTGTGTAATCTACCAAGCGGTGAACTTGTTGTACGCAGCTGTGTTTGGCTCGGAAACCAAACTGTGCGTCGGGAACGAGGTTGTTAGCCTCGGCGAATGTGCGTAGTCTACTGAGAACTATTCGTTCGTAGATCTTACCTAGACCTTTTAGTAGACTAATCGGGCGGTAACTACTGGGTTCGGTACGGCGCTTGCCGGGTTTGTGGATTCCTATTACCACGGCCTCTTTCCATTGCGCGGGAAAGATGTTATTATTTAGTGCTGCATTGAAGATGCAGCACAACAGGACTATTAAGTGGGCGGGGAATAATTTAATGACTTTATTTGAGATTCCGTCCGAACCTGGGGCTTTTCTGGTTTTAAGACCCCTGACTAACGATTCGACCTCATCGGTGGTTACTACTGGGATAGGCTGATCGGGGTTGTCGTTTCGTAACGAGCGCGAGAGAGTGGTACGACGTTCCACTTCGTCGGCGATGAAGCGGTGATTCGCGGCGTCGGGGTGTAGTGTACTCGGCATACACTGAAGCTCCAAGCAGTCGGCCAGGCATTCTGACTTTTCGTCGTCCATAAACGCCGGTGGCTGGTTGGGTCTGGTGAGAGGAGGGAGAGTGGACACGATGTCTTTTTTGAGTGAGCGGGAAAGCTGCCAGAAGGCTGTGTGAGAGGGCTCTAGCTCCTCGAGCATGGCGTCCCATTTGCTCTGTCTCAATTCATTAATAGCTTGTTTAACCTCCCTCTGGAGTGACCGTAGGCGGGTACGGTTGTCCTCCGTGGGGTAGCGGTCATAAGCGCGTGTCGCGGCGTTTTTACGTCTTAACAAGTCACGGACGTCGTCTGGCAGGCGCCATTTACGATCGCTCGTATCTGGTACCGGCCGCGAGCAGTCGTCCATTATCGACTGCACGTGACTTGTAAGCGACTCGATCGCCTGTGAGGTATG
Source organism: Lymantria dispar (assembly GCA_032191425.1). NCBI lineage: Eukaryota > Metazoa > Arthropoda > Insecta > Lepidoptera > Erebidae > Lymantria > Lymantria dispar. The sequence goes on along the minus strand of CM063452.1, from coordinate 17,701,015 downwards.
TTCCTTAGACGTAATGTCATTGGGAATTTGATCAAGGTGGACCGACGAGGTTGACTTGAGATTTTTCTCTAGCCGTGCCCAGTCAGTCGCTATCTTGGTCCTTTCGTTGTTATGGCCTGAGGGGCCGGGGGTGCGGGAGGCTAATTCCAGAGTCACCGGGCGGTGATCTGAGTCTAACTCGTGTTGAACTTCTATTGAACATAAACGAAGGTTTATGTTTTTGAGAAGAAAGATATCGAGTATGTCCGGCCTGTGCGAAACGTTAAAGGGGAAGTGTGTCGGCTCTATGGGCGCTATGACATCAAATCCCAGTCTGTCAGCGAATAGCTCTAAAGTCTTGCCCCTCGTATTGGAACTTTGACAGCTCCAAGAGGTGTTCTTGGCGTTAAGGTCACCGCCAATGATGACGGCGCCTCCCAATTCTAGCAAGGCTTTTAGATCTTTTTCAACCAACTGTTTCGAATGTTCTCTGTTGGGAGAGAGATATGCGGATACAAGGGTGATAGGCTGATGGCCTGAGAGGGCTAGCCTGCAAATTGAAGCTTCAATGTACATCAGAGGGGGCGGATCCACAGGTGTGCAATGCAGCGACCTTTTGTAGTAAATGAGCGTTCCACCCATTGGTGAGGTTGTCCTATCATTGCGAACTATATTATAGTTCGCGATTCTAGGGTCCCTGTTGAATGGTTTTAAGAACGTTTCTTGTACTAACAAGATGTCGAGCTGGTGTTCCCGAAGGAATGTGCCTACTTCATCCTTCTGTTGGGTAAGGCTATTAGCGTTGAATGTCCCTACTTTGAGGTGTCTGGGTTTAACTCTGCCGGGAGTGTACCTATCTATTTTAGTTGAATTTGAGTGAGCCTAGACGCTCTAACGTGGGGGCGAATTTGATCGCTATATTAAGGAGATCGAGGTTGTTTCCCTCGTTCTTTCTAAGATCGGCTGCAATTTCGCGGATTTCCGCGAAATTGATTTGAGCCGCGAAGTTGGCCACCAGGGCTAGATCTGGATCTAGTCCTTGGGGGGCTTTTGGGGGCGCGCTTTTAGCGACGACGATGGGAATGGGGGCGCCCTGAGGGGGCTTGGGATTACCACCGGTGGGCTGGTTTGGCCCGATTATTGGTGGTTTGGGCTGAGATGGTGCGGGTGGGGCAGCGGGCTGCCTGTTGGGCAAGGTTGGGAAAGCCTCCTTGCTGGTTAGCAGGGGGCGAGCCCACGCATTGTGGGTTGGTAAGGGGGCTGGGACGAAGGTCTTGTTATAGTACAAGGCCTTGCCGTTTGTGTTGGGTTGGCGGACTAGCCTCCTCGGCGCTCTTGGGCAGCCGCGGTAGTTGGCCGGGTGTCCGTATTCTCCACAGAGAACACACGCAGGTGGCTCTTTGCAGAGGGAGATGTCCTTTGGCCTTTCACACTGGGCGGTGTGATGGTCACCTAGGCACTTGACGCACCTAGGACGGGCGAAACAGTTCTTGGACGAGTGTCCATACATTTGGCACTTGTGACACTGTGCCAGATTACCATTTTTGTGTGGGGGCTCTACCGAGACCCCAGAGAGGCCACAGATGGTCTTAATTTTGTAGATCCCTTTACCCTCTGCGTTATTCGTAAGGCAGACGAGTATCATGTTAAGAGGGTAACGACCCTTTCCCCGGATCATCCGGTGTACTTCTACAACCGGCAGATCCTGGGTTTTGAGAGAATCTAAGATCTCTTTAGTGTCGATTTCTCTCGGGACATTGCGTATAACTGCACGCAGAAGTTTGGCTTCGGGGAGGGTGTATGTATGGTAGGGAATCTGTTGATTCCCTAGCATGCTTGACACGGTGCGGTGGTCGGCTGACGAGTGAAGGTCCACTCGTATGCCTTGGGGCGTGGATTTAGCCGATTTGTAATTTATGCGATTGGTGTTTAGCCAAGCGGAGATGGTTAGCCACTTCTCCTTGTCCCTGATATATAGGGGCGGCGGAGCCAGTGGTTTTTTGACCGTCTGCGGAGCGACGGTGTTGCTGTCCGTGGAAGATGGGACAGAGGTAGGGGTGGCCTGCGAGACGACTGGGGGGACCGAGGCGGCCATGGCAGTCGTTGCAGACGGGGCTGCAGCGGGTGTTTTTGCCGAGTCAGTCGGCTTAATTTTTGGGGCCTTAGAGGGAGCCTCTTTGTTGACCTTTACCTTTTTGCTCCGCTTGCGGGAGCGAACTACAGTAAATGAGCCCTCATTGGGCGAATCTTCCGACTCGGAGGAGGAGGACGATGAGGCTGAGGAGGACGGGGGTGATTCCGTTTCCATCGCCGTGCTGATGGTCGGTAGTTCCGGCTCAAGCGGCAGGGCGGTAGTAGGAGCGCGTTGAGGCTGGGGTGGTAAGATTGTTATTGCTCCAAAATGTTGGGCAATATAAGCTTGAATCTCTGGGATTGCCAGAAGGGCGTCGATTGTAATAGTTTTTTCCGCCATCGTGGGCTGGTGGAAAAAACGTTCGCGGGAAAAGTGTGAAACCTAGCGCCCTGGGTGAGGTGAACCCTGGGTTGTGTGTGGTGCGTATCCCTCCCAACCGGGTGCAGGTCGGGAGGATGTGTGCTTAACTAGTGTGCCCTAAGCTTGTAATCCTTCGCCAATCTTAATGTGCGATAGGTTCCTAGCTGCTCGGGCCGTTAGGCCTTCGCAGAAAAATGATGAAAAGCCGTAGATTAGGTCCGACTAGGAGATCCCCCAAGGCCGGATGCTCTAACCCCTTCCGATTGTTAGCTCTGCCCTGAAGGGGCTCGGCAGGCAAATCGGGGCCTTGCCTCACCCGGCTTCGTTAACACCGTGAGGTTTCCGCCGGGGACCAAACAATATGGTTTTCTGCCCTGAGGGGGCCAAAATGGGTTGACTTTTTATCTACCAACGGTAGAAATCTGTACTCGACGTCTTGAAAAAGTCGACTCGTGCAGTTGGGGTCCGGCAACACTTGCGTCCAAACAGCGAAACTGCCACAGACAACCGTATACACGGCCACCCGGAGCGGGCCACTGAACGGCCACAGACGTCAACAAAATGGCAGCGCGACGCGACGCGAGGTACGCTGCGAGAGCGAGCGAGACGGAGCGAGATCGCACGACCGCAGGGGGCGGGTGCGGGGAGAGCACGGCAGTGGAGAGCAACGAGGCGTACGTCCGTACGCTACGGGTCTCCGACGCGGAAAGCAGCCGTTGCCGAGATCCTGAATATATATATATATATATATATATATATATATATATATATATATATATATATATATATATATATATATATATATATATATATATAGGTATATATTATATATACAAGAATGCTCGTTTAAAGATATAAGATTTGACGATTATACAGGCACGCGTGAAGCACTTAATCGAGTAATCATACGCCATTACCAAATAATCAAACGTAACTAAGCACCACCACAAGGAATTTGCTTCTAAATAACAAAAACACATCGAAAATGATCCATCCGTTTGAGAGCTACGATGTCACAGACAGACACACACAAACACACGGACAGACAGACATCGACGTCAAACTTATAACACCCCTCTTTCTGCGTGGGCAGTTAAAAACTATATAAACTAGATTACTAACCGACTATATCTGGAGAATTATTTTTATAAATTCTCATAAACTGAATGGGTGTTTAATTAATATCCATACTGAGAAAAATATTACTATTGTAAGCTTTCATTTATTTATCAGCTTTTCATCGTCCATTTTTAGACGGAGGCCTTTTAAAAATGAGGATACTGCCATGATCCCCTTATGTGACAGCTGGGTTGAATATCACCGTTGGCTGTCCACAAGAGTATTCCTATCATGGTGTACCGTAGCCATAATTTACATCTGCCCTGTTATTATATGTTGTAATATCAATCTACAAGCAATATAAGATTACGTTTGCCTACACTAATATATCAAGAAATGTCCTGTGGATGAATTGTGTCAAATAATTTAGCAGCTAGGTATGCTTATTGTTATATTTGTATATGTACCTACATTTATATAGTTGATCAATAATGTAATGTGTCCGTAACCATGAGAACACTGCCGACAAACTGTTTTGTAGTTTTGCAGAAGATAATTCCGAATAAAATGTGTATACACACAAATATAAATAAATAAACTAAAACAAAAAAAAAAATAGTCAATACACAAAATATCCGTCTAAAATGTTTAAAACTTTTGGGTTTTTATAGCGTTTTTTATGCTAAGTCCTCTTTTTGTTAAAAGGATTCGCCTTTGTAAACGAAGAGCTTTGTAGAGTGGCTTAAGGTGATTGATTGTTGTAAGACATTGTCTGTAGTTATTAATCTACATTAATGTTGAGAAATATTTAATAATGTACAAAATATTTATTCTGTTTGCTTATACTTGAGGTACTTAATACAATCCACATATTAATCAATGCTTTTGAAATCATTTCTATTGAACTGTTGTTCACCATAAAGAGTTACTTCTATAACTGCCTTGACGATAGCCCCTTTAAAAGTATAGGAATAAGACCCGCTTTTTCTTATAGAACCTGAAAGAATATCAGGTATTTAGAAAAATCCATACAGAAAAAATACTTTTACCAAGAGATAAGAAATACTTTTACAAGACCTTCTGACGTCACATACGAGCGAAATCGTGGGCGTACTTAGTCAGATATATTACAAGTTTAGATAAAAAATGCGAGGTAATAATGCGAGTTAACACCTACGCTAACATCTTTAAGGACAATGGTGAAACCACAAGAATACGACAACGTTAAATTAGGTTATAAAGAATATTTGTGATATTCTACATATTTTTTTTTAGTTTGGAAGGAGATATTTGCAAAAAAATACACACTAAAACACAAATATATATCATCACTAGCAACCCGCCCTCGCTTCGCTTCGGTTTTAGTAGTTTTACCCGCGTAGTTCTCGTTCCCGTGGGAATACCGGGATAAAATATAGTTTACGCCCTGATATTATAGCTTTCTATTGGTGAAAGAATTTTTGAAATCGGTCCAGCCGTTTTGAAGATTACCCGGAACAAACAGACAGACAGATAGATAGATAGACAGACAAAAATTTTTTAATCTGTATTTTAGGCATAGCTGTCGTGCAAATAACCGTGTGAGTATGAAAAAAGCTTATTATTTTGACATTACAAACAGACACTTCAATTTTATTTATTGGTATAGATTATCATCTCAGACCATATACGTTCCATTACTGGGCTGGCGCGTCCTCCACCATGGGAGGGAAATTGACCTATCCCCTATACCACCCTTGTCAGACATTTTAGTATAGGGTTTTGATTTGAGTTTTATGACACTCAAAGACAAGAGAAAATATAGGTCTACGACCAGTGTGTGTTACCAGTGATGACCTACGGCACGGAAACATGGTCCCTAAATGTAGGTCTCATAACAAGGCTCAAAGTTGCTCAGCGTGCTATGAAGCGGGCTATGCTCGGGATTTCACTGCGAGATACGACGATCCGCAGAAGAACGGGTGTAACTGATATGGCATGAAGAATTAGCACGCTGAAGTGGCAATGGGCAGGCCACATCGCTCGACGAACCGACAACCGCTGGGGAAGAAAAGTTCTCGTGTGGCAACGACGTATCGGACGACGCAGTGTAGGATGAACTAGGGGGACCGACGACCTGGTGAAAGTTTCTGAGCGTCGTTGGATGCAGGCGGCACAAAACCGCACTTTATGGCGGAACATGAGGGAGGCCTACGTCTAGCAGTGGACGGCGATAGGCTGAAATAATGATGATGAATGATGAAAGACAAGAGAGAGGGGTGTGAATTGTTTTCTTACTCCGTCACCACACGAAAATATATAAACAAATAAAAATAAATACACCTTCCGACGGGCCAACGTTTATAATCCATTAAACATTATCTGCATTAACATTTTTAAGTATTCGTTTAACGACTGTCATAGTATTTAACGACTTTTTTATTAGATTACTTCATTGGGAGTCTCAGACAGACTATCGTGTATGTACATCCCACTGTTAGGCTCGAACCTTCTCCATAATAGGAGGGAAATTGACCTTACCTAAACCATGCTGGTCAAAACAGATTGGTATAGGGCTTTATTTCAAGTTTGCCTTCACTCGCATAGATCTTTTATGCTTATTACATCCCTTAGTCGCCTTTTACACAATCCCCGGGCACGGTTGCGAGTGGTCAATTGTATTCTTACTCCGTTACCATACGAAAACTGTCGTGGTTTTTTGGACCTTAACTTCTTGTTCGGCGGGTTATCTTTTATATCTAGTTTTACAGAAATTTCAGTGCTTCCGCGGTCTACGTGTCGTTGTACTTACTATGAATTACACCATGGATCTTATTGGCGTAGGGTGGATTATCCTCTAACTCATACCTTAGTAAATTGCATTTTTAATCCGTCACCACACGGAGGAGTTTAAGTTGTCTTTGTTATTTTTTTTTTAATTATTAATGATTATCACTTCTTTAATAGTAACTAAAAACATCGAGCGGAACATTTGATGTTCAAATTTTTTATAAGAAGGCTAAAAGTCGCACCTCGGAATAATTGAGCTTAAATCTAATATTTTGATTTCATTTGATTGCATATCATATAATATACTAGCTGACCCAACAGACGTTATTCTGTTCATATAAACGCCACGTACCGGGTCCAATTGTAAATCTAAACCATTCTCGAATCTCTTCAAAGGTACACAAAAAATTTCATCAATATCGGTCCAGCCGTTTAGGAAGAGTCCAGTGACAGTGATTCAAGTTTATAAAATAACACCGGCACACAAAAAAAAAGTGGAATGTACTTTGGACCGGACCTACCTACCGACAGAATTTCAAGTCCGTTTGGCCCGGTCACCCTCCAGTTTTGAGTAAAATGCAAAAAAACTCAAAAAAAGACCAAAAACGGACGGTCATCCAACTAAATTTAGCAAAATTTCTAGGAGTGGACCAACTAAATTTAGCAGAATTTCTAGTGGACGACCAACTAAATATAACAGAAATTTAGCGCAATATACCAAAGACAAGAGCAGGAATTTAAATAAATACCTTTAAGAAGTCTATATATGTATATTAAGAAGGCTTCAAAGTGTAAGTAATTTATTTCATGAAATTGTTCATTTACAACAGACCTAAAGCATTATATTATATCGTACAAAGTACCAATTCGTCGGCACACAAAATCAATGGCCCTTAAAATGTAAGATTCAACCCTGTCAGCGATGTTATTTTATCGTCTTTTGTATTCAGAGCACATAACCACTTTATAATATACAAATATATAACAAGTAACTATATAAATCAGGATAGTAGGTTCATAATGGTACTTTACGAGCACTGTCTTAAATTGGTTGAGACCGTCAGCGTGATGATTAAAGGAACATTACTACCATTTAAACACAGGCTGTTACACCTGGGAATTTATATTGACTACCTTATTAATTTTAATTTATATAATAAATTTGGGTTTACAATTAAAAAATACTTATTTTAGACGTATTTTGCTACCTTCGGATAAAGTTATTTAATGTCTAAATTCTAATATGGTTAATTAATTTCCGTGTGGTGACGGAGTAAGAATAAAATGGATCACTCTCTATCTTGCCCGTGGATGTCGTAAAAGAGGACTAAGAGATATAATATGTACTAGCAGCGCCCTGCGGTTTCACCCGTAGTTCCTCTTCCCGTGGAAATATCGGGATAAATTATAGCCTGTGTGTTATTCTGATATGTAAGCTATATTATTGTTAAGTTTCATCAAAATCCATTCAGAAGTTTTCGCGTGTAAGAACAATAAACATCTTCACATCCTCACATACTCACATGCTCACAAACTTTCGCGTTTATAATATTAGTAGAATAGGATATAGCGTCTGTGCAAGAAAAGGAAAACTCAAAAAAAAAAAAAATAAATAAAATCCTATACCAATATGTTTGACCAGCACGGTATAATAAGGTCAACTGCCCTCTTATTGGGGAGGAGGCTCGAGCCCAGTAGCGGGCGGTGTATGAATTGAAATGAAGATAACCATTATGGTAAATTATAAGTTATTTAATTCCACAAATATGTTATTAATTTGAATTTTCCGTGTGGTTACGGAGTGAGAACAAAATTACCCTATTTCTTTCCCGCGGGTGGCGTAAAAGTTAGGCCACATAAATACAAGAGAAGGAAAAGTTCAAATGAAACGCTATACTAATCCATCTAACTAGCCCAGTATAGTATATCAAATTCCCTTCAATTGTGAAGGCGACTCGGGCCCAGTACTCGTTTCTATATGTGCTGAGTTGACTATGATTTTTTTCTTTTGCTTCATTAATTTTCAATTTAGAGGCTTACCATTCCGAATAAACATTTGTGATATTGAAGTTTACCTAGATGATAAGATTTATTAAAGCCTGCTTAATGTTGACGCAATTATTATAACAATACGCCATAGTGACCAAACATCGTTCAGAAATAAAATTATCGGTAATAGTTTTTGAAATGTTACTGCGAGACTTCATTTGGTTGATTAATTTATTTCACATAATTTCTCGTTCAGTTAATTCAGAATATTCCTAAGATAATTTACTTCTAAATTTAGTAAGAATACGCATTCTCTTCTAATGAATTCTGATAATGAAGTCAAATACCACTAGACACTGATCTATTTATAGACTATGAAATTTCACCCACACAATTCCTTCCAGGTCAGTAAGCCTGTGCTTACCTGATCTGATATACCTGTGTATATCAGTGTATCACTCAAATATAACTGAAACATAAATCAGAAGTGACTATTAATACCGTGAAAAGAAAAGACAATGACAGAGCTGTCGTTTCGATTTGCGATTACAACGGAATTGTTACTCGCCGTTACTTAGATTTCTTTTTAGCAATCCGTGACCGCTTTTATTTTTGCTCGCGTGTGGTTTCTGTCCATTCTTTGTTATTATCGGCTATTTTCGCTTTGTCTTTATTTGTGGATAGAAAACGTGAAGTGAAAACCTTATTCTATTTTAGATTTATCTAATTAGGTGCTTTGTGATTCTTGAAACTATGCAACAATTGAAATATGGTAAAATTTTAAACTATTTAATATACAATTTATTTTAAATTTTCACAGTACGTGTTGTTATGTGATAAATATTATACAATGGTTTTACTTTTAAATAACTATGATGATCTATTGCAAAGAATAAATAAGTTATAGCCCAATTTAAAAAAAAGTAAGAAATATAAAAAGCAGAAAGTCTGTTCGCGCCAAAACCACAAAACTAAATAAGGCACTACATGATGTTTTTTAAAAACATCCATGTAGTTCCTTATTTAGGCTCTCTTAATGATCTAATGGCATAAGTATGCTATTGTATAAGTGCTAATTTCAAGGCCTAGGACGAGCAAACAAATTTTAGTGCTTCCACAGATCTCCTTAAGCTATGGTGATTTTTGAGATACTTTTGATAACGTCTTAAAAATCGATGAACGCCGGCTACACGCACGAAAAATTTTACTCATTATTACGTTTTGTCTTTCTTTTTTTTTTATTACGCTTTACCTGAGCCGAGTCTGCAAGCGAGAGCGCGAAACAAGCGATAGAGACGATCAGCCTAATCATTCGAATTATAACGCATCTATTCCTCTTAAAAATATTTGATATTAACGAGTACAAACAAATGTTAATTCAACGAAAGAAAATTTTCAGTTAACTTCTTCTTTGTATTATACAAAAGCAGCTGACCCAACAGACGTTGTACTGTTTAAATCTAAAAAAAATAGTAAAAGGAATTCTCCTTGAAATCAATCGCAGCGCCACTTACCGGGTCTAATTGTGAATCTAAACCATTCTCGAATCCCCTTGAGTACACACAAAACATTTCATCAACATCGGTCCAACCGTTTAGGTGGAGTTCAGTGACATATACACGTACACAAGAAATGTATATATAAAGATAATAATAATTGACTGATAATAATTCAATTCAATTCATAAAAGTTTTTAATTTTTCATCACTGTTTTCTTATGACATTATCACCTAACATTATCCGTGAACCGTCTATTATACCTGTGGATATCGTAAAAGAGGACTAAGGGATATATTACGCATGTGACATCTATGCAAGAGATGGAAAACTTGAAACAAAACCTTATACCAATCTGTCTATTCAGTATGGTATAGTAAGATTGATATCCCTCTTATTATAGAGGAGGCTCGAGCTCAGCAGTGGGACTATATGAGCTGAAATGAGAGCTAATAGTGAGCTAAGCTCTAGTGTTAATAGTGACGTATATGAGCTCTAGTGAGCTAATAGTGTAACAAGTTTATATTTCACCGTACACTTTACAGACTATATATACATAATAGGGATGTGAAAAATAATCGATTTTTTTAATAATCGATTATTACAAAAAATTAATCGACTAACAATCGATTTTTACAATCGATTATCAAAATTCGATCGAAATTAATTGATTATTCATTGCCATATTTCCTAAAAAAAAAAAGTCACGATTGTTTCATACTATATTAGAAAATAAAGATCACATTTCATAAAAAAAGGTCATCATAATCTTGTTGGGAGTAAAATCGATTATTTTATAATCGATTATTTATTTTTAATTAATCGATTATAAAATAATCGATTTATTTTAAAGAATAAAAAATAGATTTATTTTTTTTTTTTTTATTGACAACGGTGGCAAACGAGCAAGCAGCACACCTGATGGTAAGTGAAACTGCTGCACATGGACCTTTGCAATACCAGGGGTACAGCCAGGCCGCTGCCTACCGTGCAGGAAATACTCTTCTTAAACCTCGTTTAAAGAAGGACATGTCATAGCGCTCGGGAAACACAGCAGCAGGTAGTTCATTCCAGAGCTTGCACGTACGTGGGAGAAATGATCGCTGGAAACGCACAGTTGAAGACCATAACGTTTCCAGGTGAAATGGATGAACCCTGCTGCGATGTCGAGTGGTACGTTGGTAGAATGGTGACGGTGGTACCAAGTCAAACAGTTCCTCGGAGCACTCCCCGTGAAAGAGTCGGTAGAGTACACAGAGTGACCTAAAGTCTCTCCGCTGCTCCAGCGACTCCAATCTGTCCGTAAGATTGGGATCTCCGACGATTCGAACAGCCCGTCTTTGCAGGGAGTCAAGTGGGTCTAGCTAATATTTGGGCGCACCTGCCCAGAGATGTGAGCAGTACTCCACATGAGGACGAACTTGTGCTTTGTATAGCACAAGACGCTGTCTCGGTGTGAAGTACCGCCTGGCTCTGTTCAGGACGCCCAACTTTTTGCTTGCCAATTTAGCTTTGTCCTCCAAATGACTCCCAAACTGGACTTTGCTCGATATTTTGACGCCGAGAATCCCAATACTCTCAGAAATTGGGAGAGTTACTCCTTGGAACTGAGGCGCCATGACAAACGGGTCCTTCTTTGCAGTGAACGCGCAAACTTGTGACCGGTCTCCCTTTTTAGGGATCGGGTGGACATGGGCTACCTTCCACGAAGACGGAACCCTATTAGTAGCGTAGGAAAGTCGGTATAGGCGCATGAGGATGGGAGTCAATTCAGGGGCGCACGTCTTTAGTACCACTGCAGGGATGCCATCCGGTCCACTCGACTTATGGACGTCTAAAAGCCGCAGCTCCCGCCTAACCGCTCGCTGCGTGATGCGGATTTCGGGCAGTGAGCTTTCACACCGTGGGATGGTAGGTGGTGTGGCAGCTCCGGCATCCAAAGTCGAGTTATTTAAACAATTGATTATTTTCCCTCCCAAGTCACATCCCTAATACATAACCAGTTTTAATGATTTCTGCACCTTAGAAAAGTGTGCGACAAACTGTATTCATAAAGTAGAATTACAAAGGCAGTAGTGATCACATAATAAATAGGTATGAAAGCTAAAATTTTCAGTTTGTTTACAGTGGACATGTTCACGGGTCCATATTTGAACCTATCGAAAGTGGAGCGACGGCAAATGGGTGCATACCTTTGCATTGCTTCAAACGACGTGCCACCTACAGTTAGTAAACGCATCTTCCTTAGTGTGACATGTAAGTTTATAACTATTATTAAACCTTATTTTATTTTTTGAAACAAAACTATTTTAGTATAGAGATACTTTCGAGAATGGAGGAGCAGTTCTGCCGCGAAATGTCGAGCAGTTAAAAATCAAACAAAACGCGATAAAATCTATAAAAGTAGTTTAAGTTCAAATTATAATAGTCGCTTAAACATCAAATGTCATTATTTTATTAATTATTATGGTACCATGTTAGTATTTCTTTTATTTTAGACAGCAGTTTACATATTCCTCGATTTAACTTTTTAGGATCCATCGCATAAATAGTTTAGATAATGTTGTTAAATATATTTATTAAACTCTAAAGAAAGCGATAGTATAAAAAAGAAGAATTTAATAGCCTTACAAACTGTGCCACAGTAACTGGCACAATTAAATCGACCCAATCGTATCTTGGAATTCACATATCATGAAAAACTACTTAAAAATATTCGTCATCATCAACGGCCTACATAAGTCCCACTATTAGGCTAGGGCCTCCTCCGCAATGGAAAGGAAATTTGCCTACTATACCGCGCTGGTCAGAAGTGTTGTGTTACAATTTATCTGCATATAATATCCCTTAGTCGTCTTTTACGACACCCAAGGCTGAAAGTGGTGAGATGGTAGGGTAATAAATTGTATTGTTATTCCGTCACCACACGAAACATTATAAATATTACATAAACTCATGTGTAATGGTAGTTAGTTATATATTAAGTGATTAACATAATGAATTTTGTATATTTAGGCATCTTTAAACATGCGTGTTTTGAAATACTATTCATAAAAAATGAGTCAAAGCTATATTAAATGCAGGGGACAGAGATATAGACAAACATCAATTTTAAAGGTTGGTAAAAAGTAATATGACTAACATAGCCAGAGCAGAGTGTTTCATTCCACTAGAGAGAATTTCTAGGCAAAAAATCCAATAACGCTCAACCCAAATCAGCACGACCAAGAGTTGAATGCTAATAGAACAACAAATTTTATACGTCTACCGACAAACTGTTTTGCAGTTTGACAGAAATTTGTGAATAAAATGTGTAGACTACGAATATATACATAAATAAAAAAAAAACGTAACGTCCTTTTTAAAACTTTTTAGATTCAGAAACTAAAAATATTACTAATCAAGATTGATTTTATTTGAACACGTAATACTTAAGCTGTAGTTTAATTGGTAAACTGGATAAAGGTCTAAAGCAGTGTGGTATTATAATTAAACTTTTTACAGGCAGGCTTTGAACTAAATATTGGAGCCAATTAGTCTCAAGCTTATTTATGTTGAATTTCTAAAAAAAACGAACTGTTTAACAGAAAAAGCAATTAGTGAAAGTTTGAAAGTTCTAAATTTTTCAACGACTATAATTAATTCAACCATATTTTATATGAGCTAATTTCTAATGCTTTTTATGTAGTGACGGAGTAAGGATTGAAATCACCACCCCCTCTCTTGTTTATAAAAGATACTAAGGGATTAAATATGCATATACCATCTGTAAACGTCTGACCAGTGTGGTTATAGTAAGTCAATATCCTTACTATGATGGAGGTTCAAGGCCAACAGTGGGACGTATATGATGATATATGCTATTAAGAAATAACGTACACGTATGAATATTCATTGCCATAATTTGGTATTATATTGTATAAAAGAAAAAATATATGCGTATTTATTATATTTTGTGACATTAGAATTAGTATCTATAAGGCTTTTATTATAAGACTGAATATTTAGTTTAATTGAATGCGCTTATCTCAAAAACTAACGATCTGTTTGACTTGCTTATTTATCAAGATAGATTATAATTGAAAACAGTATAGGTTTATATAAAGTATGTTGGATATAGTAATAAACTAGAATTCAAAAATGTCGACAAATTAGACAAAATTCATTATTATTTTCGGCTTAGACGATTCGCAGATCACTTATAGATGACAGATTCATAGGTAACCAATTAAAAAAATATAATGTGACATTATAATATAACTACTTAATTAAAAACCTATAAAACCATTATTGCCTCATAAAGTCCGTTTATTTTAATCCATTCGTAAAGATTTCACTATTAATATTGATTAATCCGTACACAATATCATAAGAAATATATATTGGCAATTTAATATTATTGTAATAATATTGCCCAATAACTCGATTTAAATAGATAATACTATTCTTTGTTTTACATTTAACTATTTACAGTTAAGGGTGAAAATATGATTAGTTGTAAAAACAATACGACCTAAGTTAGGAAATCAATTACCAGTAGTAACTGAACTTTGGTTACCTCGGCTCTTATCTTACTTTTCATTATATCTTTGTGTTGTATTCTATAAATATTAGTATCTAAATCTTTCGCCAGTCATAATATACATTAAAATTATTATCCTTAGTTCCACCGTCAACCCTGGTAGCGACAAAAGTGATTGGGGTACCGACGGGCTCGGTAGCAAGGGTAGAGTGCTTCGTAGAGGCGTATCCGCAAGCCATACATTATTGGCTTAAGGGTGGAGAAGAAATGATCCTTTCTGGGTAAGTAACATTAAACTATTTGAGACAAAATTTCGATATAGTTATTTTATTAAACGGTATATTATAAAGGAACGTATTTCAGTGACTGTTAGTTTAAAGTTTATATTCCTATATTTTTTTTTTATTGAGCACCATTCATTTTAATTTATTTGTTATCTGAGAGCGCAATATATGTTATTTTTAATATTTCTTCTAGATAATGAATTCAAGACTTATTTGGTTCTTTATTGTATGTGTGACTAAACAAGTCACAACGTGTTACAACGTGTTTAACGTGTTACAAATAGAATGTGTCATCTCGACTAACATTCTCGTGGGAGTCGTAAAAAGTACCTCACAAATCGGGTGTCTTACTTTTTTTTTTTTGGGTGGGCTGCGGTCGGCGCGCTCCTCGCACCACTCCGTCCGGGGCGACAGAGGGGTGTAAGCACGCAACACCCGCAACCTACCCACCATGCACGTCGCCTTCGTCGTTGGGCCGACCACCGGAGCAGGGTTACTTGACATCAGTGGTAGGCCCGACGGAAAACCCCCTACTTGGGGTACCCTCCCATCGACCGACGTCCCCCCCTCGGGGAGGACGTTGGTCTTTCCTCACGCGGTCGGCCTCTCGGCGGGTGACGGACTAATTCCCCGGTCACGTCACCCGCGGCCTTGGCTATGAGACGCAGGTATTCGCGCCTACGCCGCCCCAGTCGCCGGCGGCGGATCGCCCCATCGAGGCTGCGCTCCTCGCGCAGGCGATCCGCCTCCTTCCGCGAGATCACTATCTCGCAGAAGGCTGCGACCGAGTCCAAATTAAAAAAAAAAAAATCGGGTGTCTGAAAGGATGACTATAAAAACTTTCCTGAAAAAATGATAACTTCAGTTACGTTTTATTAATCGTGGTTGTTATGGTATTAAGATCCTTTGTGCAATGTCCAAATGTACGTTGATAGGCTGATAGATGGATAATCTTAGATAAGTATGTATATTATACTTTCATCTACACATTGTTAGCTTCATTGTAATTACAATGAAACATTATTCAATCTTTTACGATATATCATTATGAATTCAAAGACAATATTCTCTTTTATCAAATGGATTTTATAACAGGGATACATATTATGGACATATAATGAGAAGGTATTTTAATTTAGCTGCACAGATAGCAATGGTAGTAGTAACGACCTCCTGTGCCGTATTTTGAGCTTGTTACCGCGCAAGACTATTCCTTATATAAATCACGAAGAGTCGAGTCTAGATGTAATTTGTTCGGGTGACGTGACCGGGGATTAGTCCGTCACCCGCCGAGAGGCCGACCGCGTGAGGAAAGACCGACGTCCTCCCCGAGGGGGGGACGTCGGTCGGGAGGGTACCCCAATTAGGGGTATTCCGTCGGGCCGACCACTGACGACAAGTTAACGCTGCTCCAGTGGTCGGCCCAACGACGAAGGCGACGTGGTTTTTGGGTGCGTCGCGGGAGTTGCGTGCTTAAGCCCCTCTGTCGCCCCGGACGGAGTGGTGCGGAGGCGCGCCAACCGCGACCCATCCACAAAAAAAAAAAAAGATGTAATTTGTTTTCATTAATTCTATGTCATATAGACCTCTGAGATGTTTGTAAAACAAAACGAGTGTGCAATAAGTTTTTAATATAAGAATATCTTTATCTTAAAAGTAATTTTCTTTTCCATCGCTTGTACCGTTATATCATTATATCATTATCTAAGTAATAAAAAATAATAATATAACAAAAATCATTGTATCAAATCTCCTCTTTTGAACTTTGAAGAATTCGCCGCATTTTCTATGTTATTTATGTGTTATAAATTATATACAATCAAAACAGGAAATGTCTAAATCTTATTCGTCGAATATTTTATAATTTGAAGCATGTTTATTTTTTCGTTGACTTCTTCTAAATTACTCAATAAGCTTTGATAAGGCAACTATGTTTGTTTATCAGTTCATTTTAGTAATTTTAGATATGTTTGTAAAATAAGTGTTTTCAGGAATTTTTGACATATTCATAAGTTGAACAAAAATATTTTTATATCTACTTGTTATAATAGTAATACTTGCACGATAAAGCTTTAAGATACGACATTTTAACTTTTTATTTGTTTGGCTTTATTAAAGAAATGCGTTAAAATTTAAAAAGAAATTTTCTAACATCCTCTTATCTATGGATATGAATCTATTATTTAAATACAAATTCGGTCCAAATCGTGTTTATTGCAAATTTTGAGACATATCAAATATTAGTGTTTTGATATTAGTGTTTTGTATTTGTATAGTAAAGAGCCAAGAATTCAGCGGCAATGTCAGTCAATCCAAAACTATCATGCCATTTAGGTAAAATCCTCCATATAGAAGTGCATAAGAATTATGTAAATAACCATTACATAAAGAATTCTTATATACTTAGTCTATGAGAATATTCATGTCTCAAAAACGGCTCCTTTAAATTTATTTCATAAGTTTCTATTATTTTGAAAATATATAATGTTTGATATTCCAATATTAAATCACGTTTGGCGACGGAGTAAGAATAAAATTTACCGCCCCTTTTTGCCAGTGGCTATACGAGACGGGATATAATATACCAATAACCTCTATAAAAACAAGTAAAACTTGACATAAAGTCAACCTTTCCCCAACATGGTAAATTATCTCATATTTCCTCTTATTATGAGAAAACTCGATTTGAATACTGGGATATCTGGGAGAAGAAGAAGAAAACTGAAATCATAATCACGTAATGTTATCCTACTTCTGTTATAAACGCGAAAGTTTGTGAATATGTGAAGATGTTTGTTGCTCTTTCACGCAAAAACTACTAATATGGATTTTGATGAAACTTCACAATAATATAGCTTATATAACAGAATAATACGTAGGCTATAGTTTATCCCGATATTCCCAAGGAAAAGGGAACTATGTGGGTAAAACCACAGTTCACAATAAATTCATATGTTATTCATTTTCATGGGGTGACGGAGTAAGAATACAATTCACCACTCCCTATCTTGTCCGTGGACGTCGTAAAAAATGACTAAGGGATATAACATGCATGTAACCTCTGTGCAAGACAAGGAAAAAAGTAATTATACCAACATATCTGACCAGTATAGTATAGTAGGTCAATTTCCCTCCTATGGGCTCGAGACTCAAGCCCAACAGCGGGACATGTGTGAGTTACAACGACTATTCATTTAGAATCATGCGTCCAAGTATAATTAAAAAGGAAAATAACCATAGATAAAAATCACGCTGCGCTGTTGTCATTTCTATTCCACACATTGTTGACTTGGAGTCTGGTGTCTGTGGCATTGACAGTTGTTTATTGGGTTTTACCTTTCGGCATTGATTTCGGTTGGTTTTGGTTAGATATTATTTATATTTCCGGATTGATCAAGCTATATAATATAATAGTGACATATCTTATATTATTTTCTGTATGGCAACGGAATAAGGATACAATTTACTACCTTTTTTTTGGGGTGGGTCACGGTCGGCGCACTCCTCGCACCACTCCGTCCAGGGCGACAGAGGGGCGTAAGCACGCACACCCGCGACCCACCCGGACAACACGTCGCCTTCGTCGTTGGAGCGACCACCGGAGCAGGGTTACTTGTCATCAGTGGTCGGTCCGACGGAATACCTGCTAGTGGGCTACCCTCCCATCGACCGACGTCCCCCCTCGGGGAGGACGTCGGTCTTTCCTCACGCGGTTGGCCTCTCGGCGGGTGACGGACTAATTGCCTGGTCACGTCACCCGCGGCCTCGGCTAGGGTGGCATGATTTGGTCAGCGGTAAAGAAGATCAATTTCCCTCCTATTACGGAGGAGGCTCGTGCCCATCAGTGAGGTATATATGAGCTGAGATGATGATGATGACATTTTATATATTAGAGTATATAGAAAAAAAATTTCAATATATCATTTCTATATATTTTTACCCACAGTTTTAATTTCCACTAGCAATCCGCCCTCGCTTCGCTTCGGTTATAGGTTATAGTCGTTTTACCTGCGTAGTTCCCGTTCCCGTGGGAATACCGGGATAAAATATAGCCTAGTTTACGCCCTGATATTATAGCTTTCCATTGGTGAAAGAATTTTTGAAATCGGTCTAGCCGTTTTGAAGATTACCCGGAACAAACAGACAGACAGACAAAAAATTTTTAATTGCTATTTTAGGCATAGGTGTCGTGCAAATAACCGTGTGAGCATGAAAAAAGCCTATTATTTTGACATTACAAACAGACACTCCGATTTTATTTATTGGTATAGAAGACTAGCAACCAGCCCTCGCTTTGCTTGGGTTTCACCGAATAAAAAGATTAAAGTATTTTTGTTTAAACTTAGTTAAGTAGAGCTGTAGACTACGATAAATTATGTAAGTTATAATAAGCAAATTTGAGATTTTTCCTAGCATAAAATAA
This sequence comes from Lymantria dispar, assembly GCA_032191425.1. Lineage (NCBI taxonomy): Eukaryota > Metazoa > Arthropoda > Insecta > Lepidoptera > Erebidae > Lymantria > Lymantria dispar. Next base: position 17,681,999 of record CM063452.1, on the reverse strand, counting down.
AATATTATATGTAAATATTAGTCATTTTAGTTTGAAGTAAAATAACTTGCTATTAATTTTTAACAGAAATGTCACCAGCACACCTTTTATTATAGAAAGAAAGAAAATAGTTGTATTTTGGAACCTCACATTTTCCTCAAACAATATTTTTTTTTATATATAAATGTGCACATGTGTGAGGCCAAAATATGGTATCTGTCTCAGCTATAGCATAAACTTGTGTAAAAAAATAATTTTAAAACCGGAATTTTAACAAGAATATCACAATGTTATATAGCGCGTTTAAGTTTCATTCATTATTTTAGTCTTTTACAGTGACATATTGATTAATGTTGGCGTTTTTTTATGAAATATAATGCACATAAAATATTAAAATGTTCTGCCAAAATTCCCAGCGGATTGGTTGATTGATTGCTTGATTTGGTTGTCAGCACCTAATCAATGGTAATGACTATGACTAAAATGCGAAGACTGAAGACGTGAAGAATAAATACTTCTTAAGTTACTCTAAATCGACACTGGCACTAATAATTGTAGCTTATGGCCATTACATAAGAAGAAAAAAAATTATCAAATTTAGAACAAATTCGATATAATTATAGTCCATAAAATATAGTATGATCTCTGTGACAGTTGTCCCTAGTGCTGTCACGCTTACGATAAAGTCCGTAGTGTTTTATCGATAAACCTCTTTATTTTTATAATTGTGATTTTCTATTATAATTAAAATACAACCAATGAAAATCTTTTTGAATTTATTTCAAACAAAACTGTTTTTGACTGTTTTAATTATTCAAAAGGTCAATACAATCAAGGTCTATGTCACTATTATCCTCATCATTGGAGCGTTCCTGCTAGAAAATTTATCATTTTTTTGCCAAAATAGGGACAGTTGTTAGATCGATCGATCAATTAAGACTGTTTTCTAAATAAATATGTCTAATTTATTGACAATAATGCGTACATAATATTTTCATTTACTCGGAGACAAAAAGTAGTTTTTTAATGTTTAATTAATTCAATTTATGTATTTTATAATGTACTTGCCTGTTATAATAAATGTGTTGAAAGTATTATATAGGTACTGTATTGGGTTAATTTCTTTTATGAATAATTGAATAAAGATCGGTTAGCGATTTACGTATATCGACTGTCCCATCTCTTTTTTATTTTCGTTCCAGTATGACCTTGTACGTGCGTAAGCGTCATTTATGTATAAAATGTTTACTAGATATTTCAGTACTTACGCGGTACATTTTAGGCATGAATATTAATATTTTTATATTTATAATATATTGCAAATTCAGTTGCAATTAAACTGGCATGAAAAGAATGAAAATATATTTGATACAAAATGAAATTGTAAACGTGTCGCTCGTTCAAACTTATTTCGTTGGTTTTATTGACATCTGTCACAGAGCTAAAGTTATATTTTATGGACTATAATTTATTATCAATATATTAGATACCTATGTGAAAACATGACTCTTAATACGAAATTACTATGTATCCTACATATAACATACGTGTACAAGCTTAAAACATAATTGTGATATCATAAAATAATACTCTGGAAACATTATACAAATATAATACAGGATTGTACTCTCACGTCTGATGAGAATGATGGAGTGGTTACGGCCACATTCATTAAGATAAATGACTCATTTTCTCCTTTGTTATAGAGGCAAACGCGAAATATCAGAAGAGAGAATTTCCGTGTACCAGCTGCGAACCATTTTAGTAATATCTCAGTTTGAGTCTGAAGACGTCGGTACATATACCTGTGTAGCAACTAATACACTTGGCAAAGCCGAGGGTACCTTACGATTATATGGTAAATTATAATTTTCAAAATATTGTTTATTTTCCGTATAGCGACGGACTAAGAATACAATTCATCACTCAGTTTTACCCGTGGGTGTCGTAAAAGACGACTAAGGGATTAAATATGCATACAACATCTGTGCAAGAGAAGGAAAGTTCGAAATAAATCTCTATATCAATATGTCTGACCAGCGTGGTAGAGTAGGTCAATTTCCCTTCTATTGTGCAGGAGCCTAGTGCCCAACAGTGGGGCATATATGAGCTGAAATGATGATGATAAGTATAAATAGAATTAAGAATAACCTATCGCCATTTTGTATATATGTATCTCTTGGATTTTACTAATATTATGCACGCAAAACTTTGTATGTGAGTATGTTTGTTGCTCTTTCACGCAAAAACTACGAATGGATGGAACTACTGAATGGACAATAATGTAGCATACATATCAGAATAACACATATGCTATAATTCATCCCGATATTCCTACGGGAAAGAGAACTATACGGATAAAACCGCAGTGCGCTGCTAGTATCATAATAAAGGTTCATATTTAAAACAATATAAAAGGCAACCATCATTCAACCATAATTGTATTATTTACCACAGAAATAAAAATAACAACGACTACAACAACGACGACAACTACGACCACAACAACTACATCAACTACTACTACATCAACAGCGCCAACAACAACAGAATCGCCGCCACGTAAGTAACGTGATTAACTTACATCCTTTCATCCAAACATTCCACTATCCAGGCATTAAGCAAACGCCGTCCATTAGACGTTAGCCTTTGCAGTGAAAGGTATTAGTATTAGGCCATAATCACCAAGCTTAATAGGGGACTTCGGCTGGTAGTGGACCTGCTACGCAGTCTCATAGTAATTCCTCCCTTTGTGACTTCCGCGAAAAATTAAACGGTTAATTAAACGTGATTAGCTTAACTAAAGTAATAAATAATAATATCTTTGACTACATCAACCTCAAGTAATTTGAATGTTTCTGTTTTTCTTTTAATGGAACGGATACTGAGTATTTCGTGCCATTGATTATATAGTGGTTCAAAAGAACCCAAAATTTATTGCCCAATTTAGAACAGGGACAATATTCTTCTAGCATTGTTTTGATGATATTAAAATGAGATGAAACGCAATACTATTAAATGCGTATACAAAATATTGTATTTGTGTGTATTTATCGAGTTCTACACAATTTTTTTTTACAAATTATCAGTTTCTTCGTATCTAAATGTCGATTCTTTATTTAAAAATTATATTTCAGCTAATGACATTGTCCGTTACCAAGTCAAATCGTCGCTTTCAACAGTGTTTGTATTATCATCTGTAAATTTTGGTAGGAAAAAATATAAAGTACTCTGCTTTCGCAATATATTACATAAATGCCATCGATATTATTTAATATAAAACGTTAAAACATATATTGAATATAATAAAATACCACCATGTGATGCCTTCTCGTTCCCGCCAAAAAACCTCTTATCTAAACGCAAGCAGCGTAAAAGATAAAGAATTTTATATTGAAATAGGCGCCTAGATAACATTATAATGTAGTGGTTTCATACTGTTCTATGTGTTCCATTTTCATCATCATCATCTCAGCCCATATACGTCCCACTGTTGGGCTCGGGCCTCCTCCATAATGGAAGGGTCATTGACCTACTATACTACGCTGGTCAGACGTGTTGGTATAGGGTTTTATTTCGAGTTTTCCTTCTCACGCATAGATATTATATGCGTTTTATATCCCTTAGTCGTCTCGTACGATCACCCACGGGTAAGATAGGGGGTGGAGGAATTGTATTCTTACTCCGTCACCACACGGAAGAATAAACGATATACGATACGACCACACGGAAATAAAAATAGATAAAGTGTTCCATTTTATCTATTTTTATCTATACCAATAAATAAAATTGGAGTGTCTGTTTGTAATGTCAAAATAATAAGCTTTTTTCATGCTCACACGGTTATTTGCACGACACCTATGCCTAAAATCGCAATTAAAAAATTTTTGTCTGTCTGTCTGTCTGTCTGTATGTCTGTCTGTCTGTATGTCTGTCTGTCTGTATGTCTGTCTGTCTGTTTGTTCCGGGTAATCTTCAAAACGGCTGGACCGATTTCAAAAATTCTTTCACCAATGGAAAGCTATAATATCAGGGCGTAAACTAGGCTATATTTTATCCCGGTATTCCCACGGGAACGCGAACTACGCGGGTAAAACGACTATAACCTATAACCGAAGCGAAGCGAGGGCGGGTTGCTAGTTTTAAATATAATTAATATAAACAAATACTTAACATGCTTTCTGCTATCCAAATAATCAGTTAGCTAACTGTCAAATCAATTGATATAATCCATTGACGTATTAATTAAAATTCACTAAATTCAAAAAGATTTAGCATTTTTACTCACAATTTTTTTTGTTTACAGGATTTATTGTACCACTTCAGCCAGCTGAGCAAAAATTTTATACTCCAGATGTAACTACATATGGTAAGTTTAATTAAATTTATAATGTTCAATATTTATAAAATTATATATATAAAATAATATGTATTAGTTCCAATACACACATACACTTTTTAAATGTATTTCATATTAAGACCCCAAAAACATTTTATTATCTATAACAATAAATAAAATTGGAGTGTCTGTTTGTAATGTCAAAATAATAGACTTTTTTCATGCTCACACGGTTATTTGCACGACACCTATGCCTAAAATAGCAATTATAAAATTTTTGTCTGTCTGTCTGTCTGTTTGTTCCGGGTAATCTTCAAAACGGCTGAACCGATTTCAAAAATTCTTTGACCAATGGGAAGCTATAATATCAGGGCGTAAACTAGGCTATATTTTATCCCGGTATTCCCACGGGAACGGGAACTATGCGGGTAAAAGGACTATAACCTATAACCGAAGCGAAGCGAGGGCGGGTTGCTAGTAATTGAATAAACACGAATAAAATAATTATGTCTTAAACTATTATATCTATACCAATAAATAAAATTGGAGTGTCTGTTTGTAATGTCAAAATAATAGGCTTTTTTCATGCTCACACGGTTAAGTGCACGACACCTATGCCTAAAATAGCAATTAAAAAATTTTTGTCTGTCTGTTTGTTCCGGTTAATCTTCAAAACGGCTGGACCGATTTCAAAAATTCTTTCACCAATGGAAAGCTATAATATCAGGGCGTAAACTAGGCTATATTTTATCCCGGTATTCCCACGGGAACGGGAACTACGCGGGTACAACGACTATAACCTATAACCGAAGTGAAGCGAGGGCGGGTTGCTAGTAATTAGTATATTTGGTAGACTAATAGTAAGGTCCGTTCATAGTCAGTTAAATGCAGTCCATAAAAACCTTTTTAGATGCGGTTTCAATGTGATTTTTTTTTGAAAACCAGATTATTTACGATCGTTCTTAGTTATCGTTTGGTGAATATCGGTCCAGTAGTATAAGAGTAGCAGCTCTTTTTCAAAATAATCTCCAAAATAATGTCCGAAATTATTACGATTAAGCGCTTCACGCGTGCAACTGTAATCGTTGAGAAAATTACTTAATAATTCCTGTTGAAAAGAACGTAATATCTTTTTTTTATTATTATTATAATTTGTGTCGAGGATTATTAAAAATTTTAAATTTTACTTGTTACACGCGAGTAAGAATTTTGAATGTACCATAATTTTATAGACCATATATAGATATGACATCTGCATTAGATTGATTGTGCCGTCACAGAGCAACGTCGCAGCCATTTCAATCACTAAAATTTGCATATATATATGCAAATTCAGTGATTGGAATTTTCAATTTTTTTTAAATAATAACAATTGTAAATATATGTTTTAACTAGCTGACCCAACAGACTCTGTTCTGTGCAAATTAAAAAAGGAAATCTCTTTGAAATTGATCGTAGCGCCACCTACCGCGTCCAAATATTAATCTAAATTATTCACACATTCTTGAAACCACTTAATCACACTAAAAAAAATAGTGTCCGACCGAATGTTCGGTTTCGGTTTCGGTCGAGTTTCGGTTATGTTTCGGTTTCGGCAGCAAATTAAAAATCTAAACATTTTGTGGTTAATTTAATTTAACTCTTTCGCTAATGCTATATGTAAACAAACATTAGTTAGGTATATGGTATTTACTATAATGCATAAATAAATAAGTATTAAAGCTACCTATCATATGATCAAATCATATGATTTAAAGAAAAAAAATTAAAACTGACTGATTATAATACATTTTCTTTCTTTTTCTCTGAAAACATGATCCTTATAAGAAAGTTTCGGTTTCGGTTTCGGCCGAAACTGAGACCGTTGCCGAAATTCGGTTTCGGTTTCGATCGTAAAAACCAGTTTCGGTCGGACACTAAAAAAAAAATCATCGAATTCGGTCCAGCCGTTTAGGAGTTCCATTACAAACACACGATTTATATCATCGCCCCCGCTCGCCGCCCCTGTCGCCCCGGACGGAGCTGGGCGGCGCGGCGGGTGCGCTGATCATAGCCCAGCCAAAATAAAAAAATAACGTTATTATTGTTAAAACATTGTGAATACATATTACTAAAAAGCTTTCTGACAAAAATAGCATTATATTTACTAGCAATCCGACCTCGCTTCGCTTCGGTTATAGGTTATAGTCGTTTTACCCGCGTAGTTCCCGTTCCCGTGGGAATACCGGGTTAAAATATAGCCTAGTTTACGCCCTGATATTATAGCTTTCCATTGGTGAAAGAATTTTTAAATAGGTCTAGCCGTTTTGAAGATTACCCGGAACAAACAGACAGACAGACAGACAAAAATTTTTTAATTGCCATTTTAGGCATAGGTGTCGTGGAAATAACCGTGTGAGCATGAAAAAAGCCTATTATTTTGACATTACAAACAGACACTCCAATTTTATTTATTAGTATAGAAGATAATATTAATATATTTAAATTTACCAGTTTGTCTAACTGACTCAACAGACACTGTTCTGTTCAAATAAAAAAATAAATAAAAGGAATTCACCTTGACATCCGCATCCAATAATTAAATTAAACTATTCAGGCATCCACTAAAACACAAAAAAAGAATCAAAATCGGTCTAGCCATTTAAGATGAGTTTGGTCACATAGACACAGAATTACATACATATTGAACATTTATTATATGTGTAAATGCCATTATATTTATGTCTACTATATCTCCGAATGTGTGTATTTGTTCGTAATTTTGTTCATGATTATTGAGTTTTTAACGCGCTTTTATTAGCTTCACCTGTATGTTTGTTTGTAACGTCCACCTTTGAGCTCAATTTTGCCTTACTTTGAGCGATCAGATTTTCTTTAAACTTTGCACACCTATCAAAGACCGATGACAGTGCAATAATCCTCTTTTTTTATACACCAAACTTTACTTGCATTGGGGTTACTCGCCAGGTCTCTCAACAATTGCTTTTTGACATAATAAAATATGCCCAAAAGTAGGCAAATTTGAACAGCAAACTGTTTTCCAGCGATAAAGTTGTGAGACTGCAAAAAAAATACATTTGTTAAATAATAGGGTCCTATGCTTTATTATTAAAATAATAATATTATTATAGATACTATGCAGAATGTGATCGAACAGTCTGTCCTCGACAACAATTGGCTTCCCACTGCCGAATCTGCGGGATCTGTGAACCAAGGATTCTCGCTGATGGAAATGGCGGGCGTTTTAGTGTTACCTCATTTAAATAATATTTTTATGTATAGTTTTAATACGCTCATTAATATAAGTAGTAATTTAAAAATTTTAGATCGGAGTGCAAGATGATAAGTTGTTTTGCTTTTACGGAGAATCAGTGTCAATTTAATGTATAAAATATAATTTAGTTATGTATCCTGTAAGTTAGATCCAAGTTTTTAAAATGAACAATGCAAATTAAATAGTAGTATCGTCACTGTAATTATACACTTACTAAAACAAATTTCTCAGCTATAAATATAGAAGCATTTTGTTTTTTTAGCTCTCCCTAATGCCCAAATATAATGATGAGGGTATAAAATTCCTTGAGTTGACACATATTTTAATTTTAATTATATACCTAGATAACTCGTAATTAAGTAATAATAATGTAAATAGTAATCGAGTTTATTAGTTTCAAATTATTATGATCGATTTGGAAGACCTCACGTATTCATGTAAAGTATAGAATTATTTGTATAAAAGTTAGTATCAATTGCCGAATTAATTTATCAACGTCGACGTTTTTATTCAGTGAAGTACAACCGGATGCTCTGAGATTTGTTGTGTAATATTGAAATTTCGACACCGTTTACAAGTGCTTATAAAATATTATTTAATTTCCAAATTGTAACATCATTACCGTAGTCATAATTGAAGAGTCTAATTATTTTCATTTATTCCCATGTTAATTATTGCTTTACTAATTGCTTCTGATGTTTACGCGAGTATTACCTACACATTATAAATAAAACAATTTTTGCCCTATTTAACACTTTTCATGGGTCCGTAACCATGAACAATCAAAAAGCAAATGCGATAACATCCGTAAAAATAATTTTATTGATAATTTTCAATAAGTATTAAATTATATGCATGTGTGGCGCCAAATCTATTGATGAACTCGATTTTATTAAACGATGATCTGTTTCTTATAAAATTCATTTAAAATAATAAATTTTCAAATTTATTTTAATTTATGAGCAACTAATAAACATACGATTGATAAATGTATAAACAGATTTATATCTAACAAAAAAAAATGTTTGCGTGCAATATTGTCAATATTTTGATTGTAAAAGTTAATGTTTTTATTTTTCAACATAGAAACGTGGTAATCGTAATAGTTAATCTATAATAGAATTTACAATAATATTTAAAGCTATTAATTATTTTTTGTTAATTTAATATTTGCTGATAATTTAAAATCAATATAAAAAAATAAATATTTTAAAATAGAAGGAAATAAGTGCGACTCAGCACTTTCTTACCGGGAAATTGGTGGGTCACCCTTTCTTTTATTCTCATTTTAAAATAATAATGGTTTTTCGTCATGTATCGCTTTATTTAATAAACTATCTCAAAAATAAGTAATCAACAATATTGGGTATTGGATCATGTAATATTTTAAAACAATTGTAACTGAAAAGTTAAAGTACTATATTGTAACAAAGTGTAAATATTTGCGATATATGTTGTGATGAAATGTCTGTAAAGTTGAAAATGTGAATGGAAATTGGTTACTATTTGTAACTTTCACATTAGCTTAATTGATAAGGCAGTTATAAAAGCTTTTCAAACAACGTGATTCATTGCAGGATGCATATTTTGGTAATCTCAATCATTCACAAACGATTTTTCATCAAATTGGAGTTATCAGAAATTTAGTACAAGATATGTATTGTATACCTATACAGTCTATCCTTGACAACAACTGACTGCCTACTGCTGAATCTGCGGGATCTGTGATGGAAGGACTCTCGCTAATGGCAATGGCGTCTGTTTTAGTGTTGCCACACTTAAATAGCACATTTATGTATAGTTTTAATACTATCATTCTATAAGTAGTAATTTTAAAATTTTAGACAAGATGATAAGTTGTTTTGCTTTTACGGATAATCAGTGTCAATTTAATATGGTTCAAATCTTGCATATAGTCATCTCATTTTTAATGTATTAAAAGTGACAAATAACACTTAAAGATTATTAGTAAATTGACAACGGTATTTTTAAATCGAATTATATACTCACAATCAATATTATTTATAATCTTCGTATACTAATTATGTTAAATTATAAATTATAATAAGCTATCTACTTCAGCTATCTACTTCATACTATCCAGGTAATTTATTGCATAGCATTACTGTTTTAAAACTGTAATTACTCGTCAAATATTTAAATCTTATGAAAGCATATCAAACATGTATAATGTTTAAAATTATTGTAATTATTACTACAAATAACGATACTAAAATTAGTTAACAAACAAAGCCTGGTTAGAAATGTGTTGGTTTATTTCGTAGCACATACCGCCAGAATGATTTTATGTAAATTATGATTCCTCAATAATTTGTAAAATGTATATATTTCCTTATATTTACGCGAGTATAACACATTTGAAATAAAACTATTTTTACGGATTTTATCGAGTTAGTATTAGATTTTTGTTTACCTCACGTTTCAATAAGTGAAAAATAGTTGAAAGTTTCGTCAATCAAAAATCAAATATAAACACCGTTTACCAAAAAAGTTTTATTTCAAATAAAAAATATGTATACTGCACCGGTTTTCTATCTTTATGTTTATTCGCGTATTGTATGTTTATTATTAATGCCAAAGCGGTTATTTTAAGCTTAGTTCTTAATACTAACTATTCTATATTATATGTAGTTAATAAAGCAAAATTAAATACGACATGTAAGTATGAAATACGTCCAACTTCAATAGTCAATGATGTGTTATAAATAAAATTTCATTATCCCTAGTTGGCTTTATATCTATATTGAAAATATTTATTTCCTTTTTTATGCAAATATGCTCATAATTAATAATTAATTGTTTCTATTTCCAAATTAATGACAATTTAGTTTAATTATCATTATTTAGTTGAGATTAGTAATAAAATATTGCAAGTGAATTATTTTCGTGTACATTTTATAGAATGAAATTTTTGACATTTTTATATAAATCTTATATTAATAAGTTTTCTTTTAAGTTATTAGCATTAAAGGAATCATAAAATGCTAAGTTATGTAAGCGTTATTTAGTTTTAGAGAGAATGTTATGTAAATATTGCTGGTGATCTAATTATAAATGCAACCATGATGTACATATTAAGTGATATCATTAAACAAACAATTTATATATAATTTTTGTTGTTTTATTTTTGATGTAAAACATTTACAGGCGAGGGTAAACCTGATCGTTGGCGTGGCGTAAACAGACCGCGGCGACGTAACGCCTTGCTATATGACGGCATATGCGAGAGTAAACCTGATCGTTGGCGTGGCGTAAACAGGCCGGCATGTAACACGCTATGATGGGATATATGTATCATGCGTAGTCTATACCTAGAAGTGTGTGAGTGAGAGAGAGAGCGACGCGATTTTGTGAATAAACAACTGTGCGGTGAATTAATTATGAGTGTTGTGTAATATTTTAAATAATAATATAAACCATAATATTTTATTTATACACTAGCTGACCGGAGCCGGCGAACTTCGTAAAGCCATAATTTTTTTTTCGTAAATACATTTTCTAAATTTCCGAAAATATATTCTCTAATGGAGGAACCATTACGGCTTTGTCGGGCAAGATAGTTAATGATGATTCAAAGAGAATACAAATTACTGATGATTGATATCTGAGAAAATTATAATTATCAATTTTAAACCATACTTTTTTTTTTTTTTTTTTTTTTTTTTTTTTTTTTTTTTTTTTTTTTGGGTGGGTCGCAGTCGGCGCGCCTCCGCACCACTCCGTCCGGGGCGACATAGGGGCTTAAGCACGCAACTCCCGCAACCCACCCGAAAACCACCTCGCCTTCGTCATTGGGCCGACCACCGGAGCAGGTTTACTTGTCGTCAGTGGTCGGCCCGACGGAATACCCCCTACGCGGGGTACCCTCCCATCGACCGACGTCCCCCCCTCGGGGAGGACGTCGGTCTTTCCTCACGCGGTCGGCCTCTTGGCGGGTGACGGACTAATCCCCGGTCACGTCACCCGCGGCCTCGGCTAGGGCGGCATGAGGCGCAGATAGTTGCGCCTGCGCCGCCCCAGTCGCCGGCGGCGGATCTCCTCATCGAGGCTGCGCTCCACGCGCAGACGATCCGCCGCCTCCTTCTGCGAGATCACTGTCTCGCAGAAGGCTGCGACCGCGTCCCAGTTCCTGACGCTGTCGACCATCGCCCTAGCGATGGCCGGCAGCGTCAGGTCGGCACCGATGATTGCGACGAGTTCACGGCGCTGCACTGCCCAAGCCGCGCAGGCCTCGAGCGTGTGGCGCGCCGTGTCCTCGTCGCAATCGCAGTGGTGGCAGGACGGTGTACTCTCCCTCCTCACGACCCTGTGCAGGTATTTGGCGAAGCTCCCGTGCCCCGTCAACACCTGCACTAGTCGGAAGGAGAGCACCCCGTGCCGCCTCTCCAACCACTGCATCAGCACCGGCCGGAAGGCCTCCACGGTTCGCACCCCGAACCGAGGCCTCTCCAGCCGGACTGCCCAACGGGCAATGACGTCTCGGCGGGCGTCGACGCGCCAGGCGGTGAGATCCCTTAACGAGATCACACCGCCCTCCCCGCGCACCCCCGACACCCGCCGATACAACTCGGCGAGCATTTCCGCCTCCAGGTCCCACGGGGGAGTCCCGGCCAATAGGCACGCTGCCTCCGTCGCAACCGTGCGGTATCCGCGGATGGCATTTTAAACCATACTTAACTATAAACAAAATTACGTTTAGCTGTCATTTGCATTTTGTTATTACATATCAAATGCGTTTTTGTTATCCTACGTTTCATAGTGACTTGTATTCTCTTTGACATGAGTTTCGATGCGAATATGGAAATGTCATGTTTAGCTCTTGTATAACACTAAAATAATGAATATATCATTGTTTTAGTGTTTTATAGTGTTACATTGAACAATTTTGCTGATATTTTATGTAATATAATACAGTTAAGATATGTAAGGAATGTGATATAAGAGTGGTTAACGTGTATTTTCATATTCTACCGTAATTCCCAGAGAAATCAAATAATTAGATTTACAGCGGTTAATTAATGGTAACGACTTGACTTACTGATGGACATAACTATAAATAAGCTGTTTTATATAAAGAAATATGAAGAAAATTGTAGCAGACTTGGCTGTATGTTTTTTTGATTCCTTTGCCCGTCCGAATGGACAAACAGAAACAAAATAAAATCTATTTGACATTTTATGCCATGTCACACGGCAACGCGATTGAACGGGATAAAGAGTAGCTCATTGCCATTAAAAAGAAGAAGAAGAACGGGATAAAAAGTATCCTATGTCCGTCTCTTGGTTCTAAGCTACCTCCCCAGCAATTTTCAGCCAAATCTGTACCGCCGTTCTTGAGTTATAAACATAATAACTAACACGACTTTCTTTTATATATATATATAGATTACGCCATATTAGTTCCTATCATAATGTTTTTTATATGCATATATATTATATACTTGTACAAAATAATTTCGATGTTTCACATCTGCTAGGTATCCGAAGCGACGGCTTAATTTTTTTTAATATAAATAAGATGCCGCATAGTGACGACGTAAGAATACAATTCACCGCCTCCCTTTCTTGCCAAAGTCTGTCGTGAAAAACGATTAAGGAATTATTGCAAATAACATCCAAGATAAGGAAAGCTCGAAATAAAACCCTAAATCAATCTGTCTGACCACCATAATATAAATGGTTAATCTATCTCCCATTATGAACAAGGCTCGAGTCTAGTGGGATGCATATGAGGTGTGATGATGAAGATGAGACATAATTTTATTAGTAAGGAGTAAAAAAGAGTAAAATAAAGAACAAAAATAAAGAAAACAAAGAGGACAATGATAAAAATGTCGTCTTCCGTGTGTTGGCGGAATAAGAATACAATTCACCACTCTCTATTATGCCTGTATTGTCTTAGAAGACGGTTGAGGGATATGATATGCACGTAACATTTGTGGAAGAGAAGGTAAACTCAAAACGAAACCCTATACTAACATGTCTGACCAGCACGGAATGGTAGGTAAAATTCCCTCACATTGTGGAGGAGGCCCGAGCCCAACAGTGAGACGTATGTGGGCTGCGTGCGATGATATTGATGCGATGATAAAGTTTTTATATCAAACTAGCAACCCGCTCTCGCTTCGCTTCGGTTATAGGTTATAGTCGTTTTACCCGCGTAGTTCCCGTTCCTGTGGGAATACCGGGATAAAATATAGCCTAGTTTACGCCCTGATATTATAGTTTTCCACTGGTGAAAGAATTTTTGAAATCGGTCCAGCCGTTTTGAAGATTACCCGGAACAAACAGACAGACAGACAGACAGATAGACAAAAAAATTTTAATTGCTATTTTAGGCATAGTTGTCGTGCAAATAACCGTGTGAGCATGAAAAAAGCCTATTATTTTGACATTACAAACAGACACTCCAATTTTATTTATTGGTATAGATTGTAGTTTTTATATCAAATTGTAGTTCTTATATCAAATTGTATGTAATTATTAAATCAAAAAAATTTAATCAGTGTGTATAATATTGTGGTATAACATAATCTTTCCACAATCATATCGATAACCTGCCTTGTGCATGCATGGGTTATGTATTTTAAATATCCCACTCAGTACAACAAGGGCCTTATTTAAAGCCATTTTCATTTCCACACTTACGCGTCCATAGTAAAATGTTGTTAATTATTCTATTTTCACAAACCCTCTCAAACCCAAAACAAGTTGAAGAGGGTAAATTGTGACCCTTAGTGTTACGTATATAATATCTCGAGTCTGACGTCAGTCTATCACTGTATAATACAATTGAAAATCTTGGTAATTATTATCTGGGTTATAAGTAACTGCCGTGAGACGTCGTGCATACTACGTTAAAGGTTTTGAACATAAATTAAATTTTCAACTAATATTGTTTACACTCAATAAAAGCATGTAACACCAACGTCATCATTTCAGCTCATATATGTACCAATGCTGGGCTTGATCCGCCTCCTAGATAGGAGTGAAATTGTTCTACGGTACCACACTGGTTAGACGGCAACTGCACCATAGCCTGCCAAAAAAAAAATAGTTGCGTATTTACTTACAAATTTAAAAGGCTCTAATTAGGTTATTAATTTACGGGAATTACTGCTGAAATATTTCTCACAGAAGAAGCATAAGAATCAATTTAGATTATGTAATCTCAATTTAGATGATGTCATTCAAATAACAAATAATGCTTTTTACTTTAGTGTAAGTTATGAGTATTATAAATCATACGGCTTAAATATATAAAATACTTTTATTTATACTAATATATGTCAGTGTTAAATCTGGCAATTTAAAAAATAAAACGCTGTATAAATTGCCAGATTTAACGGCTAAGTCTAGTACGTTAGTACTTACATGTCATGAGTATGATATTCTAGCAAATAATGGGCATAATACTAATTGCATTCATTTAATATTACAATAGTTTTATTCCAACCATCCCTCACCCATAGACATCCACGGTTGAGCATAGACCTCCCCATGAGAATGCCATTCGGAAAGGTCCTATGCCACTTGCATCTAACAGTTTCCTGCAATTTTCAAGATATCCTCAGTCCATCTAGTAAGGGGTCATCCTACGCTGCGTCGTCCGATTCGTAGTCGCCACTCGAGAACATTTCTTCGCCAACGGTTGTCGATTCAACAAGCAATGTGGCCTGCCAGCCTTCATTTGTAGACTCACTAATTGAGAAACTCTGCCGAGGTCATTGAACATAGTGCCGATGTCCTACAGGGATAACTACAATATCAATGGTGAGTGATGTATTCGCTGTTGATGTTAATGCAGAGTCCGGTCCAGTCTAAAAACTTAAAGATATCTTTCGGCGCGGTGGTAAACAGTTTCAGAGAGATGACATCACCCTGTTTCACGCCTCTCTGAAACTGAATCGGTTTTGTACTCTTATTCCGGATCTAGACAGCACTTCAGCACTTCGAAATATCAATAGTCAATTTGGCACCGCTGGAGGGACTGCAGCACTGTCCAAGTTTCGATAGAATGAAAGGCTTTCTCACCGTCCACAAACGCTAGACACAGAGGTCTATTATATTTTTCGGTCTTCTGTATAATCTGACGTAGCGTGCGGATGTGGTTTATGGTAATTTTACTATTAACGATATTTTCTTTTAAACAATAATTTTATTTTCTAGCAGAAAAATTGTTTTCAAATCATATGATTAATTTTATTTTATATTCAATATCTTATTTAAAGTTTTGAATGCTGACTTAGATGACAATGTCAATGTTATTTATATAAGAGTGAAAATGGTCGTGTTATGGGGGATTAAAAATACAGTTCCCCATCCGACAAGACAAGATGACTAAAGGATATTATGCAGATTATATCTATGCATGCAAGCGAAGGAAAACTCGACATAAAACTCTATGTCAACATGTCTGAAGAGCGCGGTAAATTTCTCTTCTATTGTGGAGG
Source organism: Lymantria dispar (assembly GCA_032191425.1). Taxonomy (NCBI): domain Eukaryota; kingdom Metazoa; phylum Arthropoda; class Insecta; order Lepidoptera; family Erebidae; genus Lymantria; species Lymantria dispar. Next base: position 17,665,933 of record CM063452.1, on the reverse strand, counting down.
ATACCCGAGCCCAATAGTCGAACTTTTATGGGCTAATGTTATATATTATCATTTCATTTCATAATTTCAGCCCATACACGTCCCACTGTTTGGGCTCGAGCCTCCTTCACAATAGGAGGGAATCCTACCTGACTATACCATGCTGTTCAGATGGGTTGGTATAGGATTTCATTTCAAGTTTTCCTTCTCTTGCATATGTGTTATATGCGTATTATATCCCTTAGTCGTTTTTTAGGACATCCACGAGCAAGATAAGGAGTGGTGAATTGTATTCTTACTCCGTCACCACACGGAGGATATATATAGATAATTTTATAATCATAAGAAATATAGACGCCGATCAAGCGTGTTGGAATAAGGTTTTATTTAATGTCTTCCTTCTCTTGTATAGATGTTATTTGCATAATATATCGCTTACAGTCGTTTTTTATGACACCCACTGGTAAGATTGTATTCTTACTCCATCAACACACGGCAATATCTATCTGAAAATATTTATTGATATGAGCCAAAATATAGAAACATTGAAATACATTTCATTATGAAAATCACAATAAAAGTTATTGAGGCTACCTTTTAATGGATTACATTTAAATTAAACATGAACTCCACATATTAAATTTATTTGCGTGCTACACAGGCGTGGTATGTGAGCGTTCATTTATCTTATTCACTTTACACAAGGGCGTAACTCGGTCGTGTTTTATATTTTAATTTTAATTTCACACTTCATTTATTTGCCCTCCTCCCCTCCTATTGCAAACATTTAGATACTAGTCTATCTTATTATAAGTAAAACAAAAATAAGAAAAATATATTTCTGTATACGATCTTAATGAAAATTTTAATGAAGTTGTTAACATTTTAAATTAGTATTTGAAACAGAAATTATTTTTATTATACTGATATTTTATAGTTATTGATATCCAAAAATATAATAAACAAAAAAGATTTAAGAAATCTACTTAGGGCTCGGGTAACTTTTGGTCTAATATCTGTTGATAACAAAAATTACATTTTTATGTTACAATGAGATTATATTTTTGTGAAAATATTCATTTTTATAGAAATAAAATATAAACTATATTAAAGTAACAAATTGCATTGTAGCATTGTACTTAGTTTTAGACTTATCATATACAACAACTATTTAGTACACTAACACCTGCAACACAGTCCTTACTAGAGGTGTTAGGGACTCCAATCCATGTTACTGTAAATTTTACGTCAAAAAAAATTTATTATTATTATGTATCTCCATGATTCACGGATATCTTCCAAGGGAAGATACCCGGTCCTTTGAAAGGCTTACATGGGGATATAGATCCAACACACAGAGGCCTTTGGAGAAATTTAAAGTAAAAATGGGATGGGACATCTAACGATGACACTCCACGTCTGCACATAACACTCGTGGACTGCCAACGGTAGGTGTAAAACTATTGTTGATGATGCTATCTAATAAACGGTTATGGGGTTAGAGGTTCGATGGACTGGTCTACCTTAAGACTATTGATTTAAAAACTGTCGTCTGGCTTCAATACCATTATGTTTTGAATTTTGGTAGACGATGACTCGCCAACTGACTGAATGGACCCCCCAAACGGTCGCCACAGACATGCAAGCAATACGGATAATAGGGGGGCAACATTAGTGCAAGTGGCTTGGGATGTCGAGCGGAGCGGCGCTGGTTTCACTATTGCGAGTCGCCGATAAACGGAGAATCGCAGTGGTTTCCCCGTAGTTATGTCCTTGAAAATTACACTTCCACCCCCGAGCATATAGCTCTGGCGACCCCTCTCTAACCGGCCGTTTAAGGCAAGCCAGAGTTGAGAATCCTGCGGCCACTCTTCGGTTTTCACTCCAGCCAGCCAATAAAGGCGAGCTGGATACAAGGCCCTGGCCGACTCCCTGGGGCATTCAGGACCGCAGTGTCACCAGTCACATTCAGGACGCCACAAGCTGCCCTGCGGTTTATTGGCTTTCTTATAAATCTTGTGATACATTTTTTCTTTTATATCAAAAAAACTCAGAGAGCCATATAATTATTATTAAGTATCTCCTCATTCACGGGATCTTCCTAGGGAAGATACCCGGTCCTTTAAAAGGCTTACATGGGGATATGGATCTAACACGCAGAGGCCTTTGGAGAAATTTAATTTAAAATTGGGATGAGAGGTCTACCGATGACACTCCACGCCTACACATAACATTCGTGAACTGCCTATGGTAGGCGTAAAACTATTGTGCGATGATGGTATCTAAAATCTGATTATGGGATTGGAGGTTCGATGGACTGGTTAACTTGACTATTGCTAAAAAAGAGTTGTTAGCTAAAGCTAATAAAAGAGTGGTTGGCTAAAGCTAAAAAAGAGTTGGTAGCTAAAGCTAGAAAAGAGTTGTTGGCTAAAGCTAAAAAAAAAGAGTTATTAGGTAAAAGAAAGAGTTAAACAGTTTGGCGACTGGGAGATTGGTGTGTAGTCATAACTAAAAGAATTGAAATAGACTGGCGCAGGTACTTAATGTGAGCCGGACCAGACATAATAAGATGATAGTTAATAGAAAATGTTTTAGTTAATTGCTAATTGCTGTCCTTACCTGGAACTTGCCAGGATGATCGAACGATTTGTTGCTTTGTGGCCAAAATACTAATGAAGACGCGTACGAGGATGTCCGCTCGGCAGAATGACTGTGACGGCGCGATCGTCGGTACCGGTAAATAAACAGCATTTGCGGGTATCGTTATATGACGTTACCAGTCTCACCACCACTAAAATAATATATAAGGCAACGTTTGCTAGTCAAAGGGGCACCGGGTTGAGAGCCATCAGCGCTCACCCATTGACCGCGTTAAGCTCTCAAGGTCATCTGCGACCAACAGCTACACACACACACACAAAAAAGGTCAAAGGGGCATTCGTCAGTTGATCGTAGCTCGGTGAATACGCTCTACTAAACGGTTGTCTGTACTATAAAACTACGGACTATTAATAATGATTTTCAATTACATCAATTAGTCTGTGGAATAAAGTGGTTACAAGTGATTGTGATATTATTTTAAATGACGCCCGGTCTTCCTGTTACGACATATATAACTTACTAACAACCCGCCCTCGCTTCGCTTCGGTTTCAGTCGCCTTACACGTGGTAGTTCGCGTTCCCGTGGGAATACAGGGATAAAATATAGCCTATGTTACTTTCTGATATTATAGCTATCCATTGGTAAAAGAAATTTTGAAATCGGTTTGGTGGTTTAAACATGATAGCGTAACAAACAAAAAAACATACTTTCGCATTTATAATATTAGTAAGGATATCCTAAATATTAAAAAGTGAATTATATTCTTATGAACATATATCTCCTCTTAACTTTATTTTCTTTTATAGAAAATTTCTCAATGTCTATATTATTACATACAATTTTATATTATCTATATTTTTTTAGTTTACATTACATTTATTAACACTAATTTAAATATTCCTCGTATATATTATAAAGTTTATTTCATTATCACGATTTCAGCTCATACACGTCCCACTGCTGTGCTCAACCCTCCTGCACAATAGAAGAGAAAATGACCTTACTATACCATGCTGATCAGACAGGTTGGTATAGGGTTTTTTTTCAAGTTTCCCTTCTCTTGCATAGATGTTATACGCGTATTATATATCCTAGTCGTCTTTTACGACATCCAAGGGCAAGATAGGGAGTGGTGAATTGTATTCTTACTCAGTCACCATACGGAAAGAAGTTTCAAGTCACGGAAGAAAGTTTATTTATGAACACAAAGTTTATTCGTAGTTCAGCAACGACACTTAGTTTATTTCGTCTGTACGTTGTTATTACGTCCATAAAAGTTTATAAATTAGACTATAATGCCTTTCAAATTACGATCGCATCTATTAAATTAATGTAATAAATTATGGTTATCAGTATTTATATCATCTATTTTATTGTTTACCAGTTGCCAATATTTCAACATTATTGCGAACCAACACGTCTGACCAGCGTGGTATAGTAGGTCAATTACTCTTCCATTATAGAGGAGGCCCGAGCCCAACAGTGGGACGTATATGGGCTGAGATGATGATGATGATGATTGCGAACCATGATCATGAAAGAACAAATATACGAAAGATTTTTAATTACTTATTTTCTATCTATATAAACCCCAGTGTTAGCTGTGAGCCTTCTTCAGATGAGTGAAATTAGACTAGGTACTACACTACGCAGGAGGGTCGTGATGGTATAAGATTTTATTTCGACTAAGGCGGACCTTGGACCTACAATAATATTCTACAATACATTTTATTGTTCAATAAAATTAAAAGACGCATTGATTCCAATCAATCAATTATATTGCATAATAATATGTATACCTTTTCAATTGGAAAGTGTGCACCGTGCGTAAAGCAAACATGTCCTTACAAAAATTTAGCACATGTACGTCTCGTCAAAACGAAACACAGACTAAAAATGTTGCGCAATACTGACCCTTCACGATACAATGCAAAATTACGGTACAATAAAAATCAAATTCACTAAAACTTTCGTTAAAAAATTGCGCAGTCTTCAATTTCAAACATTTACAGCTATTAATATTTTACATTATTTTAATATTATGCAATATACTAAAAGAGTAACCCACCGAGCCGGCTACGAAAGTTAAGGAATCGGTACCAGTGATCAGCCTAATGGCGATAGGAAGGGAATACGGTAGGTTATGGAGCTGTACGCCGCTTAGGCGTCGACGGATTCGAGCGGACAGATTGGGCAACGTGTCCACACAATAACCTACCAAAAAAAACGGGACCGCGTAAGGTTTCTTTACTTTTTTTTTGCAGTAATGTTACCTATCTTCCCGTGGAGTGACGTAGTAGGAATACAGTTCACTACTCCCTATCTTGCGTGTGGATGTCGTAAGAGACGACTAAGGGATATAATACGCATATGACATCTATCCAAGAGAAGTAAAACTCGAAATTAAACCCTATACCAGCCTGTCCGACTAGCATGGCACAGTAAGGTCGATTTCCTTCCTATTATGGAGGAGGCTCGAGCCCAAAAGTGGGACACCTATGAGCTGAAATGATGAATGTTATCAATTTCATTTCTTAGTCGTTAATGACGTCCAATAAGTCAAAATAAATCTAAATTACAACAATAATGAAATTGGTGAAGGGAAGCAAAAACTTTTCTCTCATAATTAGTCATCATCATCATCATCTCAGCTCATATATGTCCAAATACTGGGTTGGCACCTTCTTCATAAGGCAAGATAGGGTAGTGAAATAAAATAATGACGTGTTAAATGAAATAAAAATATATTGTCTTCAATTTAAATTATATCTGCCGTACTTTAAGATTCACAAATCAAAAGTTGACAGACATCGTCTTTAGTAAGGGTACACTCTAACACAGTTCCCATTAGGGTGCCTTCTGAAATACATTAAGCACCCTTGATTCTTCACCAACTTTGTGGACCACTGAAATCACAACAGATACTTGAAATATCATCCACGTCTCAATTTTTGTTGATTTATATACTTTTAGTATTGTGGTATTTCTTTCAATCTTTAATGACTCTTTAATATTATCTATACAAATAAATAAAACTGAAGTATCTGTAATGTCAAAATAATACGTTATTATTTTTCATGCTCATACGGTTATTTATGCGATACTCTTTGCCCACTTATAAAAAAAACTCCATTGCTTTAAAATAAAATAGTGTGTCTCTCTGTCTGTTAGTTCCAGGTTATCTTAATAATATTTTACTACCAAGTACCTATCTATATAAATAGCAGGCTATTTTTCTTTTCAAGAAACTTCTATAAATATTTTGCCCCGTCCATGAATCGAACCCAAGTCATCGTGGCCTGAAATCGCATATCGTAATATTTTTAAAGATTTTGGAGGTTTAAAATGCGGGAGCCAAGCGACTGAAATCGAAGTGAAGTGAAGGCGGATTGGTAGTTCATTATATTATACACTAGCAACCGTCCTCGCTTCGCTTCGGTTTCAGTCGCCTTAGCCGCGGCGTAGTTCCCGTTCCCGTGGAGATACCGGGACAAAATATAGCCTATGTTACTCCCTGATATAATAGCTTTCCATTGGTGAAAGAATTTTTGTAATCAGTTCAGTGGTTTAAACGTGAAAGCGTAACAAATAAACAAACAAACAAACAAACATCCTTACTTTCGCATTTATAATATTAGTAAGGATTTCGTATCGTGATGGGGTAAGAATACAATTCACTACCGCCTATCTTAGTTATAGGTGTCATAAGAGATGACTGAGGGATACAATATGCAAATAATATCTATGCAACAGAAGAAAATCTCGAAATGAGACACTATGCCAACACGTTTAACAAGCATGATATACTAAATCAATATCTGTGTTGTTACGGAGGCTGCGGAGTGCAGCAGGAAGATTTACATGAGCCGAGATGACGATCCTTACTAACATTATAAATGCGAAAGTAAGTCTATTTGTTTAGGTGTTTGTTTGTTACGCTTCCACGCATAAGCCACCGAACTGATTTCAAAAATTCATACACCAATGGAACGCTATAATGTTAGCGAATAACATAGGCTATATTTTATCCCGGTATTCAAACGGGAACGGGCACTACGCGGGTAAGGCGATTGAAACCGAAGCGAAGCGAGGGCAGGTTGCTAGTAATATATATATTTAAAAATATTAATTTAATTTCTCTCCTATTATGGAGGAGGCTCGAGCCTAAAAGTGGGATATATATGAGCTGAAATGATGATGATGATGATGATGAATATCATAATTCCTTTATACATATATATGGCAAAGGTTGATCATTTCCCTAATAGAAAGAGAGAGAGATCTTTATTATTAGCAAGGTTATACACAAAAAACGCCTAGTAGGACTCACGTTTTTTTTTTTTTTTTTTTGTGTGTGTACAGCTGGTGGCCGCAGATGGCCTTGACAGCTTGACGCGGACTATGGGTGAGCGCTGAGGGCTCTCAACCCGGAGAAAAGTATGCTAAGCGACATCGCCCAAGGGCTCCCCCTGTGGGGAACGGACCTCGGCTTGGAGCGTCGCTGGAGGCAAAGTGGGCGTGCCCACGTTTTTAGTGGTGACTTTTGCGCGGCGCGGTTTCGCACCTCGACGGCGAGGGCGGAACCGCGGATATTTATTTGTTAAGGCCTCGCGGGCCGTGTAGGCTCTTTGTTGAGCGAGTGTGATAATGTCGTCCTCTTCGTCGAGGACGTGACGAGGACGTCGGATGGAGGAGATTTTGGAGGGTCTATAAGAAGCCGCCCCAACCACTAGTTGGTTGGGGTGTGTCATGGCAGAGTCAAAGTAGCTCTGAGAGCACCGTTTCATAAACTGCTTGATGGTCGGCAGTTCGAGGTCGATGTGGAGATCGACGTTTCGTATGAACCACGGTGCTCCCGTAGCTCGGCGCATGAAACGATTTTGTAGTGTCTGTAGCCTGTGGATCCTGTGTGGCTTAACATGCGCGAACACCACGCTGGCATAGGTCATGATAGGTCGTATGCAGGTGGTGTAAAGTCGGACTTTGCTACTCAGGGGCATTCGCGACCTAGAGTTGAGTAGACAGTGGAGACGGCCCATCACAAAGGCTGCCCGTGCGCGGACTTTCTTTATGTGAGGGGCGAAGCTGAGTCGATCGTCAAGGGTCACACCCAAGTATTTGGCCTGCCTGGTCCAAGTGACCGACTTGTTGAATATTTTAAGGGGGGGAATGCTATCGATAGAGTAGGAACGGGCAGTTCGTCTAGTGAACATGACCGCCTGACTCTTCTCGGGGTTGATTTCTAATCTCCATTTCCTAAACCAATTGGCTAGGGCGGTAACCGCTGTTTGGAGAGTCTTGGCTACTGTTGTCGGGGATCTACCAGCACAAAAGAGTGCGGTGTCATCAGCGTAAAGCGCTTTATGTACCCGGTTGAATTTGGGCATATCGCTAGTGTATAGCGTGAAGAGAAATGGGGAGAGGACCGACCCCTGAGGGACGCCGGCCTTGATAGGGTGGGAGGTCGACAACGTCCCTTCCACCCTGTAGCGAAAGCTGCGATGACTTAAGTAGTCATGTATAATGAGAATTAAGTAGTGAGGGATCTTGAGGAGATAGAGTTTGTAGATTAGGCCTTCATGCCAAACCTTGTCGAATGCTTTCGCTACGTCTAGGAATAATACACCCGTATATCTGTTCATGATGAACTGACTACTTGTGTATTCTACCAAACGGTGAACTTGTTGTACGCAGCTGTGTTTAGCTCGGAAGCCAAACTGTGCGTCGGGAACGAGGTTGTTAGCCTCGGCGAATGTACGTAGTCTACTGAGAACTATTCGTTCGTAGATCTTACCTAGACCTCTTAGTAGACTAATCGGGTGGTAACTACTAGGTTCGGTACGGCGCTTGCCGGGTTTGTGGATTCCTATTACCACGGCCTCTTTCCATTGCGCGGGAACGATGTTATTATTTAGTGCTGCATTGAAGATGCAGCACAACAGGATTATCAAGTGGGCGGGGAATAATTTAATGACTTTATTTGAGATTCCGTCCGAACCTGGGGCTTTCCTGGTTTTGAGACCCCTTTTTTTTTTTTTTTTTTTTTTTTTTTTTTTTTTAATGGGTGGGCTATGGTAAGCGCACGCGCGGTCCTGTCCCTCCGGGGCGATGAAAGGACGGCGCGCAGGCCCATAACCCACCCGTACCCACGTCACCTCGTTGTTGGGCCGACCACCGGAGCAGATGTGACTTGTCATCAGTGGTCGGCCCGACGGAATACCCTTCGGGTAACCTCACCTCTCGACGTACTGGGACGTCGGTCGCCATCGCGCGGTCAGCCTCTCTGCGGATGACGGACAATTCCCCGGTCCGATCACCCGCGGCCTCGGCTAGGGCGGCATTAGGCGCAGATACTCGCGCCTGCGCCGCCCGAGTCGCCGGCGGCGGAACGTGTCGCCGAATAGGAGCTCTACTCGCACACGATCCGCCGCCTCCTTCCGTGAGATTACGGCCTCACAGAAGGCGGCGACCGCGTCCCAGTTCCTGACGCTGTCGAGCATCGCCCTGGCGATGGTCGGCAGCGCCAGGTCGGCACCGATAATCGCGACGAGTTCACGGCGCTCTCCCTCCCATGCAGCACACTCCTCAAGCGTGTGCTGCGCCGTGTCCTCGTCGCAACTGCAGTGGTGGCAGGACGGTGTGCTCTCCCTCCTGACAATCTTGTGCAGGTACTTCCCAAAACACCCGTGCCCTGTAAGCACCTGCACCAGTCGGAAGGAAAGCACCCCGTGCGTCCGCTCCAACCACTCCATCAGCATCGGCCGGAAGGCCTCGACGGTCCTGACACCGTACCGAGGACTCTCCAGCCGGACTGCCCAACGGGCAATGACTCCTCGGCGGGCGTCGACCCGCCAGGCGGTGATCTCCTGCAGGGAGACCATGCCGCCGCGGGTGCGCGTCTCAGACACCCGCCGATAAATCTCGGCGAGCATCTCCGCCTCCAGGTCCCAAGGGGGAGTTCCGGCCAGGAGGCACGCTGCCTCCGTCGACACCGTGCGGTAACCGCGTATGGCCCTGACCGCCATGACCCTCTGTGGTCGCCTCAAGAGGGCCCTCAGCCGGACGGTCAGGGACCCCGCCCACACCGGTGCGCCGTACAGAGCCATCGACCGGATCACCCCCGTGTACAGCTGTCGGCACGTAGAGCTGGGTCCGCCCACATTCGGCATCAGCCGCGAAAGGGCGGACGCCGCGCCGACAAGCCGGGGAACAAGTCGATGGAGATGCTCCCGGAACCAAAAATGCCCGTCGAGCACCAGGCCCAAGTACTTCATGTGGGCCTGGATGCTGATGGTGACCGACTTCACAGTGATCGAAGCGCCGGCGGGAGGCCCGGCGGTACGGAGGCCATGAAATAAAAGGGCCTCCGTCTTTTCCAGGGCTACCCTCAACCCCAGCGCTTCGATCCGCCTGACAATCTCCTCGGTGCCGAGAGTTGCCAGACGTGCCACCTCCTCTAGCGTCCCACCCCGGGCTGTGACGAGTGTATCGTCGGCGTAGCAAATTACGCCCAGCCCGGTTGGGAGGCTTCCTCTCAACGCCCAGTCGTAGCCGATGTTCCACAGGGTCGGACCCAGAACCGACCCCTGTGGGACACCGCACGTCATGGGCGTTCGCACAACGTCCCCTACTCGGTCAACGTAGAGGACGCTGCGCCCCTCCAAGTAGTCTGCCACCAGCCGCCTGAGGTACACGGGCACCCCGTGATATCTCAGCCCCTCCCTGATGCAGCTGAATGGCAGACTGTTGAAGGCGTTGGCGATGTCCAGAGACACCGCCAACAGGACTCTTCCGCCGGCGACGGCCTCCGCTACCACGGCCTTCAGGCGCAGCAGGGCCGCGACCGTCGAACGCCCTCGCCGAAAACCAAACTGGGCGTCCGACAAATCGGGCCCGACCCCGACGAGGTGCCGCTCGATGCGGGCAGCCAACACCCTCTCCAGCAGCTTGCCCGCATCATCGAGCAGCACGATGGGCCTATAGGCCGAGGCCGACTCGGGAGACCGTCCCGGCTTCGGCAGGAGAACCAGCCTCCCCTCTTTCCAGCACCCAGGGAACTGCCCGGACGTCAAACAAGCGTCGAACAGTCCCCTGAGGCGTGGTCCCAGGTGCTCGAGGACCAGGGCCAGCACACGGTTCGGAATACCGTCGGGCCCGGGGGCGGTGGATTTGATTCGCATACGCGCCACCGCCACCCCCATTTCCGGCTCCGTGATGGGCGGAGCACTTTCATCGTCGGCCTCCCGGTCACTGTCCGGCGAAGCCATGACCGGGGGCGTGTGCTCCGCCCGCTGTGGAAAGAGGTCCTCGACAACTCTGGTGAGGAGGCTGGGCTGGAGAGTCTCGGTGAGGGGGGGGGGCCCGCCCGCGGAGCTTGTTCAGCGCCGCGAGGTAGGGGCGACCCCAGGGGTCACGCTCGAGACTGTCCAGCATCTCCCGCCGACTAACGTCCTTGGCGGTACGGACGGCCAGCCTGAAGGCAGACCGCGCACTACGGTAAGCCTCGTACAGCTGGCCCTCCCGCTCAGCGTCGCGGTGACGCGCTCGGCTGCGGGTGTAAGCCCTCCGGGCACGTATGCACGCGACCCGAAGGTCCGCCAATTCTCGGGACCACCAGTGGACCACATTCTTCGGGGGCAGACGCCGCACACGGGGCATGGCCGCATCGCAGATCTGCGTTAACGCACAGCGGATGCGGCCAGCCTCGGCATCCACCCCGTCCGCCTGGGGCGGTGAGGACAGCCACGACTGAACGATGGCTGCCTCCGCCAACAGGTCCCGATCCAATCGACCCACAGCCCACCGCGGAAACGCGGGAGCTCCGTCCGCCGTGTGACCCCTGCTGGGCTGCAGGAGGGTCCGGGAGACCTCTATCCGGATGTATCGGTGGTCGGATAGGGTCTCAACCTCCTCCTGGACGCACCAGCTCCTCACACGTGCTGCGACATTAGGGCTAGCGAACGACAAGTCCACTATCGACCCGCCCTGCTGCCGCACGCACGTTTGCACCGAGCCCCTGTTCAGCAAACAGAGGCCCAGTGCCGCCGCCCACTCTTCGACCGCCCGCCCGCGGTCATTCGTCCTGGGGGACCCCCACGCCGTGGACTTGGCGTTGTAGTCCCCCAGAACGAAGACTTGGCGCGGTGCCAGTCGCCGTATCGAGGCCCCCAGGATGGTGAGGAAGGCCCCGAAATCCGTCGCGCTCCTGTTAGGGGAGAAGTAAACACCAAATAGCGTAACCTCTCCCCATTCCGCCGCGACATACCCATCGCCCCTGTCCTTGAGCATCAAGGGCGGGGAATGCCATGACGTAGAGGCGACGATTGCCACAGAGCCGTCACTGCTGCCCAGCCAATTGGGCCGGTCAGGCACCACGTACGGCTCCGCGGCTACGGCTGCACCGATCAACCACTCCGCCATGGCTTGCAGGAAAACGTCCTGTGCCTCGGCGGCGTGGTTGAGGTTGGCCTGCAGGAGGTGGTAAGATTCGGCCGCCATTAGTGGGCCGTATCCATCACCTCCTCCACGCTGGCAGGCGATCGGGTCGCGCTAGGGGCGGGAGCGGCCGGGGTCGTCAGGCCGCTCCGCCCCTTTGGGGCCGAAGCCGGGGGTCTGCACTCCCTGCCCCCCATGCGGTGTTTTGCGGGCCTATTGCCCGCCGCACACGCGGGGCAGTGGGGAGTGGCGGCGCACGATGCCGCCTTATGCCCGTGTTGACCGCAGCGGAAACAAAGGTCGCTGCAGTCAAAGCAGTTAGTGCATGTCGGCCGAGTGTGTCCGACCGCCATGCACTTGTAGCACCTCGCAGGCCGGGACTCTAGCACGGACACCCGTGCCGAGCTCCAGCCCACGAGGAGCCTGCCTGAGTCGGCCAGTTGCTTGGCCGACTCCACCGGGCACTGCACCCAGGCAGCACCGACGCCGCCCGGACCAGGGCGGATGGCGCCAATTCGGACGGTGTCCACGGGACACCCGGTTTTCGAGACGATGGCCTCCCGGATGTCATCCACCGTGACGGAGTCGTCCAGACCCGCGATGCGTAGTTCTGCGCACTTTACGGGTCTGGCGATTTTGACGCCACCCTCCTCTGCGAACAAACCCCTCAACTTGGCCGCCATGCTATCGGCCGTCTTGGCGCCCTCGGCCCCAGGGAACTCTAAAATCCGAGCCCCTGTCCGGGCCTTGCGGGTCCTGGCTTCAACGCCTCCTAAATCGGAGACGTCAAGCTCCCGCCGGGCGCGACGTAAGACAGCCTCATAGCTGAGGCCGTTTTCGGCCGCCTCAGGCAGCACGGTGATCACCACCGCGGCTGACTTTGGCGGCCGGAGCCTCCTGCGCGACCTCTTGTTTCCGGCTCCTGCCTTTGGAGCGGAGGCTTTGGCGGCGTTTTTGGCCTCCGCTCTTCTCTTCTGGCCGCGACTCTTTCGGCTGCGCTCGGCCGTCTGCCAACCCTCTTCAGGCGCAGCAGGGGTGCCGGGCACAGCAGTCACGGCCGAGGCTGCATTGGCCGCCGCCGGCGGTGCATTTGCCGGCAGCGGCTGAGGTCCGGCCTTGGCAGGAGCCGGTGCCACCTTCTTCTTCGCGGCGGGTCCTTTGGGCTTCGGCCCAGCAACAGCCGCAGCGTAGCTTCCTACGCGCCCTCCCTGGCAGGGTAGCGCGGTAGGGGCTGACGCCACGACCTTCGGCCTGTCCGCAGCGAGGGGCGGCCGGAGGCGGGGCTCCGGAGGCAGAGACAATCTCTCCTCCATAGCCGCCATGCGCGCGTCGAGCATTTTGCCGACAACCTCCACTACGGCGCGCATGGTCTGGTCCGGCACGCCGTCCACTGCGGGCAGCGGGATCACTTCGGCCGGCTGGGCCCTCTGGCGACTCGCCGCAGTGCGAGTTGGCGCAACGGGGACGGCGGGGGCGGCCGCAGGGCCGACGCTTGTCGGCGGCGAGGTCTTCGCCAGCTGCGCGACCTGGCTCCGCAAGTCGGCCATTTGTCTTGCCAACTCGCGGTTCGCCTTCTGCACCGCCGACAGCTCTTTTTGTAGCGCCTTGTTTTTCTCCTGCAGGCCTGAGACCTCACCACTAAGGCGGGTGTTTTCAGCCTGCAGGGTGGCCACATTGGCAGCTCGGGGGTCGCCACCTACAGCGGACTCAGCAGCCGCCATGTCGGTGGGAGGGATGTCTGACAACACCCTCATCATCCTCGCGGCAGCCGCCTCATTTGCCCGCTTCTGGGCCTCAGTCCCCTGTACTGCGCCGGCCGGCGATGGCGTCACCGACCTTGCCGCCACTACTGCGCCCCCTCGTCCCCTGCGAGAGGCCGGAACTTTGGGAGGAGGCATGATGGTGCCACTCCCCTCGGAGGATCCCGAACTTCCACCCTCGTTCAGGGGGCGCTTCCGCACCTGCGAGGGGAGGACCTCCTCCCTGACTGCTAGGGCCGCCGTCAGGACCGACGCCAGAGACTGCGATGACTCAGCGACGGTCTCAGCAGCCGACATGCTGCCGCCTTCGGTATCCGACGGCCCTGCGGCATTGCCGCCCTCGTCCGTCGACTGCTCCACGGTCGCGTCGGTCTCCGCCGTCGCAATGCTGCCTGCGTCAGAGACGCTGGCGTCACTGAGCGAAACGTCAGCAGTACGCAGTGCCTTCAGCTCCGCCCGTCGCTTCTGCGCTGCGCGCCGTCTGGCGCGCTCCGTTGCAGGGGTGGGTTTCCCCCCCCTCTTCTTCTTTCGGGCCTCAATTTTCGCCGGGCCCTCGGCTGATTTGGATGCCTCCAGTACGGAACTGCAGTCCGACGAGGCATCCAGGTCTTCTAAGCCAGTTTTGCTGTAGCTTGGCTGGGCTTTATTGTGGGAACAAGACTCCCCATTCTTGGTTTTGGGCATCTCACCCCTCCTGTCTGCATCAATGTTTGTTGAGAAATCCATATAGTTCCCACGAGTAAGGGAGAAGTGACGGTCCACCCGGGCAGAGATCCCGATACCCGGGCAAGCGTACATTTGTTTCCCAACACAGGGGGTCCGCAGGTACCCTGGCTGGGGGCGCGCTAACGACTGAACAACCCATCAGCCATGCATCCTCTCGCCGCGCGCCAGAACTTAGGATTCTGGGTGATTGTTTTATAGAGGTTTTCTTCCTCGCGGTCCAGGCGGTTAAGCCAAGACCCTCGCTCCTGAATCTAAGCCTCAAGACAAATGTCCCGAAGCAAGAATCAGGTCTACGATTTGTCGCGGTTGGCAAATGCCTGCCCAGTCCTCAAACGAATGAGTGACTGGGCCCGTCGAATTTTCGCATCCAATACCCTCTACAATTAGAGGGCATGGAGCGAATTTGGGGCATCCCACAAACTGGGCCCCCCCTCGGGCCAGATATTTGCCACGAGCGACAATTCCAGAGAGCAGTCCAAGGAATTGTCGCTCGTGCCCAGGGTACACCACGCGGAGGTTTCTGGCGTAGCACCCCTGGTTTTGAGACCCCTGACTAACGATTCGACCTCATCGGTGGTCACTGCTGGGATTGGCTGATCGGGGCTGTCGTTTCCTAACGAGCGCGAGAGAGTGTTACGACGTTCCACTTCGTCGGCGATGAAGCGGTGATTCGCGGCGTCGGGGTGTAGTGTACTCGGCGTACACTGAAGCTCCAAGCAGTCGGCCAGGCATTCTGACTTTTCATCGTCCATGAATGCCGGAGGCTGGTTGGGTCTGGTGAGAGGTGGGAGAGTGGACACGATGTCTTTTTTGAGTGAGCGGGAAAGCTGCCAAAAGGCTGTGTGAGAGGGTTCTAGCTCCTCGATCATGGCGTCCCATTTGCTCTGTCTCAATTTTTTAATTGCTTGTTTAACCTCCCTCTGAAGTGACCGTAGGCGGGTACGGTTGTCCTCCGTAGGATAGCGGTCTTAAGCGCGTGTCACGGCGTTTTTCCGTCTCAACAAGTCACGGACGTTGTCTGGCAGGCGCCATTTACGATCGCTCGTATCTGGTACCGGCCGCGAGCAGTCGTCCATTATCGACTGCACGTGACTTGTGAGCGAGTCGATCGCCTGAGAGGTATCTTCCTTAGAATTTGATCAAGGTGGACCGACGAGGTTGACTTGAGATTTTTCTCTAGCCGTGCCCAGTCAGTCGCTATCTTGGTCCTTTCGTTGTTGTGGCCTGAGGGGCCGGGGGTGCGGGAGGCTAATTCCAGAGTCACCGGGCGGTGATCTGAGTCTAACTCGTGTTGAACTTCTATTGAACATAAACGAAGGTTTATGTTTTTGAGAAGAAAGATATCGAGTATGTCCGGCCTGTGCGAAACGTTAAAGGGGAAGTGTGTCGGCTCTATGGGCGCTATGACATCAAATCTCAGTCTGTCAGCGAATAGCTCTAAAGTCTTGCCCCTCTTATTGGAAATTTGACAGCTCCAAGAGGTGTTCTTGGCGTTAAGGTCACCGCCAATGATGACGGCGCCTCCCCATTCTAGCAAGGCTTTTAGATCTTTTTCAACCAACTGTTTCGAATGTTCTCTATTGGGAGAGAGATATGCGGATACAAGGGTGATAGGCTGATGGCCTGAGAGGGCTAGCCTGCAAATTGAAGCTTCAATGTACATCAGAGGGGGCGGATCCACAGGTGTGCAATGCAGCGACCTTTTGTAGTAGATAAGCGTTCCGCCCATTGGTGAGGTTGTCCTATCGTTGCGAACTATATTATAGTTTGCGACTCTAGGGTCCTTGTTAAATGGTTTAAGGAACGTCTCTTGTACTAGCAAGATGTCGAGCTGGTGTTCCCGAAGGAATGTGCCTACTTCATCCCTCAGTTGGGTTAGGCTATTGGCATTGAATGTCCCTATTTTGAGGTGTCTGGGTTTAACTCTGCCTGGAGTGTACCTATCCATTTTATTTGAATTTAAGCGAGCCTAGACGCTCTAACGTGGGGGCAAATTTAATTGCGGTATTGAGGAGGGCGAGGTTGTTTCCCTCGTTCCTTCTTAATTCGGCTGCAATTTCGCGGATTTCCGTGAAATTGATTTGAGCTGCGAAGTTGGCCACCAGGGCTAGATCTGGATCTAGTCCTTGGGGGGCTTTTGGGGGCGCGCTTTTAGCGACGACGATAGGAAGGGGGGCGCCCTGAGGGGGCTTGGGATTACCACCGGTGAGCTGGTTTGGCCCGGTTATTGGTGGTTTGGGTTGAGATGTTGCGGGTGGGGCAGCGGGCTGCCTGTTGGGCAGGGTTGGGAAAGCCTCCTTGCTGGTTAGCAGGGGGCGAGCCCACGCATTGTGGGTTGGTAAGGGGGCTGGGACGAAGGTCTTGTTATAGTACAAGGCCTTGCCGTTTGTGTTGGGCTGGCGGACTAACCTCCTCGGCGCTCTTGGGCAGCCGCGGTAGTTAGCCGGGTGTCCGTATTCTCCACAGAGAACACACGCTGGTGGCTCTTTGCAGAGTGAGATGTCCTTTGGCCGTTCACACTGAGAGGTGTGATGGTCACCTAGGCACTTAACGCACCTAGGACGGGCAAAGCAGTTTTTGGACGAGTGTCCATACAGTTGGCACTTGTGGCATTGTGCCAGGTTGCCATTTTTGTGTGGGGGCTCAACCGAGACCCCAGATAGACCGCAGATGGTCTTAATTTTAAAAAAAATACCTTTACCCTCTGCGTTATTTGTAAGGCAGACGATTATCATGTTGAGGGGATAACGACCCCTACCCCGGATCATCCGGTGTACTTCTACAACCGGTAGATCCTGGGTTTTAAGAGATTCTAGAATCTCTTTGGTCTCAATTTCCCTCGGTACGTTGCGTATTACAGCACGCAGAAGTTTGGCTTCAGGGAGGGTGTACGTATGGTAGGGAATCTGTTGATTCCCTAGCATTTTTGATACAGAACGGTGGTCGGCTGACGAGTGAACGTCCACTCGTATACCTTGGGGGGTGGATTTCGCAGATTTATACGAAATCCTGTTAGTGTTTAGCCATGCGGAGATGGCTAGCCACTTCTCCTTGTCCCTAATATATAGGGGCGGCGGAGCGAGTGATTTTTTTTTCGCCCCACCGACGGTGTTGCTGTCCGTAGGTGGTGGGGCAGCGGTTAGGGCTGCCTGTGAGACGACTGGGGGGGGCGGAGCGGCCGTGGCGGTCGTTGCAGGCGGGGCTGCGGCAGAAGTTGTTGCAGAGTCAGTCTGCTTGATTTTTGGAGTCTTAGAGGGGGCCTCTTTGGTGTTTTTGGTCCTTTTGCTCCGTTTGCGAGAGTGGACCTCGATGAATGAACCCTCATTGGGCGAATCTTCCGACTCGGAGGAGGAGGAAGACGAGTTTGAGGAGGAAAAAGCAGACTCTGTTTCCATCGCCGTACCGACGGCCGGTAGTTCCGGTTCGAGCGGCTGGGCGGTGGATCGAGCGGGTTTCGGTTGCGGAGGGAGGATTGTTATCGCTCCGAAATGTTGAGCGATATATGCTTTAATTTCTGGAATTGCCAGAAGGGCGTCAATCGTAATGGTTTTTTCCGCCATCGTGGGCTAACGGAAAAACAAACGATAATTAGGAGGGAGTGTAAAAGACCTAGCGCCCTGGGTGGGGTACCCTGGGTTGTGTGTGGTGCGTGTCCCTCCCAACCGGGTGCAGGTCGGGAGGATGAGTACTTAATTAGTGTGCCCTAAGCTTGTAATCCTTCGCCAATCTTAATGTGCGATAGGTTCCTAGCTGCTCGGGCCGTTAGGCCTTCGCAGAAAAATGTTGAAAAGCCGTAGATTAGGTCCGACTAGGAGATCCCCCAAGGCCGGATGCTCTAACCCCTTCCGATTGTTAGCTCTGCCCTGAAGGGGCTCGGCAGGCAAATCGGGGCCTTGCCTCACCCGGCTTCGTTGACACCGTGAGGTTTCCGCCGGGGACCAAACAATATGGTTTTCTGCCCTGAGGGGGCCAAAATGGTTTGACTTTTTATCTACCAACGGTAGAAATCTGCACTCGACGTCTTGAGAAAGTCGACTCGTGCAGTTGGGATCCGGCAACACCTGCGTCCAAACAGCGAAACTGCCACAGACAACCGTATACACCCGGAGCGGGCCACTGAACGGCCACAGACGTTGAACAAGATGGCGGCTTGACGCGACGCGTGGTTCGCTGCGAGAGCGAGCGAGACGGAGCGAGAACGCACGACCGCAGGGGGCGGGTGCGGGGTGAGCGTGGCGAAATGGAGAGCAGCGAGGCGCACGTCCGTGCGCTACGGGTCTCCGACGCGGAATCAGTAGGACTCACGCTGCCCTGCACTCTACTTGAGTATACCTCACTCGGAAAATTAAAACACGTTACTAGCTAATAACTCCTTTAAATGTATGCGACGAAGTTTTTCAATAAATTATTATATTTGCAATTAATGTTGGAATCACGTTTTCGCAATAATTTCTCTGGTCGCACGTGATCGTGCCTGCTTTAGTATTTATATTTTGTTTATAGCCAAACTTCTAGTGATATGGTTCTAACGTATTCTTAAAATTATTTACCATATAAGTAAATCCAGCACTCTTTATCCTTTCAGAATATTGAAGTCATGCTACAAGTAAAATAAATATAAACAAATAAAAATAATAATTTCTGATGTTTACGCAAATATTAATTAAATCTTCAAGAAATCGATGAATAATAATTTAACTATTTTTGTTTGTTTTTGATTTCAAATTATCCATGTGTATTTGATTTCAAATCTTCCGACGTTCAAATACTTTCGAATAAATTGTCATATATAATACCATAAATTAATATTTAATAATAACCGACCAAAAACAACATCTTTTTTTTTTAATTTCTTTTTGTACTGGCTATATATTTGTATAAAAAAGTGGGTTCAATAACTAATTCTGTTTAATAAATAATTCTGTAGTGGGTAGATATAAATATTAGTCTCTGCAATAACGATGAATTGCTGGCTGTGAAACACCTTAGTCCTCCCTTTATCATGAACGCTGGAAGATTTTAGTTTCTTGTGGGTGTTGTAAAAGATGACTAAAAATTTTACATCGATCTGGGCCAACTCCATCTGATGCCGCCAGGTTAATAATTACATTCCCAAGGCAGATTGACGTCAGGCAGCGGGCCAATCATTAAACTATTGCCAATAACTTTGAACATGAACTATTAAAGTACGTATTAAATCGACTCTAAATAAATGAGATAAGAGCAGAGTAATGATGAATTAAAATTATTACTCATCCATTTCTTACAAGGTTTTATATTTAGCCCATATACGATTATCTACAACCCAGCTAATGGTACTTGGTGATACAAATCTCGCCCAAAATATGGCCTAAAATTTCAGGTCTTTATTTTTATTTTTTTCTCTCTTTTTTTTTACGGTCGGCGCACTCCTCGCACCACTCCGTCCGGAGCGACAGAGGGGCGTAAGCACGCACACCCGTAACCCACCCGCGACATGTCGCCTTTGTCGTTGGGCCGACCACCGGAGCAGGATGACTTGAAAAATTTCAGGCCTATACATTTACCAAACAGGTGGTGTAAGATTTTATAAAAATTTTTACTACCTTTGTAGTGATGTTATGCTTATATTTATAAGTTTTTATTCCTCAGACCTGTTTTACGACACGCACAGAACAGGTAGTAAATTGTATGCTAAGTCTCTCTTTCTGTTACCATAAAGAAATAGAAGGCAATCGTTCTTGTTCTATCATTTAAAATAATATTTATATTTGACCAATGAAATTGTATGAATAAATGCAGTTGCAGATCCAAAGAAATCATAATCTGGCTTAAATACTCCTATTAAAGGTTACGCCGCTTTATAAAAGATAAAACAACATGTCTTCTAAGTGTTTTTTTTTTGCCGGGTCTTATCAGTTTGGCATGTTTTGATCCATTAGTATATTGGCATTATTTCAATTATTAAACTGTCATTTATATGTACTTTTTTTAAATTACCAGTTAAATTTCTATCTAAAATAATGAAACTGATAATATTATACACCAGGGTAGGTTTATAAAACATGTTGCGCAGGTGCGAGTACTTGCGCCTGATGCTGGCCTAGACGCCGTGCGTGACCGGACCGATGATTTTAATCCGTCACCCGCAGAGAGGCCGATCGCGCGACGGCGACTGATCTTCTGGACGTTGAGAAGAGAGGGCGCCTCGAAAGGTATTCCGCGCGAAGGCGACGTGCTACGGGTGGGTATGGGGCGGCGCGCCGCCCCTCCGTCGCCCCGGACGGAGCCGGGCGGCGGCCATAGCTCACTCCCAAAAAGAAAGGTAGATAAAACACAGCGTAATAACAACATGTGGGATTTAGTTCTACTTTAGAGCATTAATGGTTAACCATAAATTCTAAAAATTATTTGATAAGTTAGAATGGTAAATAATTAAGACGCATTAAAATTTATAAAAATAGGTTTATTTAACTTCTTGAATTTTGCCTTAAATTATATAGAATAAAATCACGACAAGTACTGTCACAGTAAAGTTTGAACCGAATACCTGGAGTCTTACGATCCCTTACTTGATAGAGCAAAGAAATTCTATGAATATGTTTGTACTAACTTCAACAATTTGTTAAAACTGTATCTAGAGCACTATATATGTTAGAATCATAAATAATGAATAACCTTGTTTGTAGTTTATATATTCGATAAACTTAAAACGGACCCGAGGATTAAGAGTTTGATAAGGTTTTAACCCCTAGACAATTTAACTTCTGTAATCGACTAGTATGTTACAATTTATATTAGAAATGGTTTTGTATTGGTTTGTGGATGTCGGTTATTAAATTAATCATGTGTAAACATGACTTGAGTTGTTTTAAATAGGTAATCCTTATTAATATTATAAATGCGGAAGTAAGTTTGTTTATTTGTTACGCTTTCACGCTCAAACTACCAAACCAATTTCAAAAATTCTTTCACCAATGAAAACCTATAATATCAGGGAGTAATATAGGCTATATTTTATCCCGATATTCCCACAGGAACGTAACAAACAAACAAACTTACTTTCCCATTTATAATATTAGTAAGGATTCATATTAAATGTCATCGACCATCTTGAAATTGGAATAATATAATTTATTACAATAATTAATACTCTATTATTAAAACTAAAATTGTATGCGAAATTGTAGTTTATGATCTCATATATAAAATAAAAAAATTATAACATAAAAGAAAGATTAAAATTAACCTTTTTAGAAATTTTGATGGTAGTGTTGTCGTCTTCGTCACAGCTTATGAGCGTACTACGTCCCACCACTGAGCTCGAGCCTCCTCCATAATAGGAGAGAAATTGATCTACTACATTACGCTGGTCAGATGAGTTTTTAGTGTGAGGTATTATTTCAAACTTTTTTCTCTTACATATATATTATTTCCATATATTCATCTCATACACGTCCCACTGCTGGGCTCGGGCCTCCTCCCCAATAGAAGGGCAGTTTACCTATGATACCATGTTGGTCAGACATGTTGATATAGGGCTTTATTTCGAGTTTTCCATCTCTTGCTTTTGTTATATGCATATTATATCCCTTAGTCGTTTTATACGTCACCTACGGGTAAGATAGGGAGTGGTGAATTGTATTCTTACTCCGTCACCACACGGAATATATTACCTGCATATAATCCCCTAGTTATTTTTTACGACACTCATGGGCAAGAAAAGGTGAATTATTACCCCATTATCACACGAAAATTTTGTTCTATAAAGAAATAATTACGATTTTTCTGCTTCTTATATTTGTTAACTGTTTATTTCTCGTAAAACATTGAACCTAAAAGATAAGATAAACCCAAGAAAGTATGAGTTACGTACACTCTTTCAGTACTTAAGGCAAGGAAATCATTAGGAATCATTAGGAAAGGCAATCATTAGGAAAACAAAATAGTGATATAGGATATATTTTATTCACTAATAAACTGTACTCTAAGGCAGTAAAAAGGAGTACTGTACTTCTGTGATATAAAAATTTTATTGAAAAACTTAACATTAGCGTCAATAAAGCCGCAGACATAGCTAGTCAATTACAAATAATCATTGAATAACATAAGTTAATCTTTAAGTAAATTAAAATATCACCTCCTCTTTAAGTAAAATAAAAATCTTTAAGTAAAATAAAATATCACCCCCTCTTGTCCGTGGGTGTCGTAAAAGACGACTAAAATATGCTTTTAACACCTATGCAAGAGAAGAAAAACTCGCTATAAAACCCTATACCAACACGTCTGACCAGCGTGGTATAGTAGGTCAATTTCCCTCCCATCGTGCAGGAGGCTTGACCCCAACAGTGGAACGACTATGAGCTGTGATGATGATGATGAAAATAAAATATATATAACTATAACTGAAAAACACTTGGTATTTTTGTTATCATCATCTCAGCTCGTATACTGGGCTCGAGCTTCCTTCAATATAGGAGAGAAATTGACCTTACTATACCATTCTGGTCAGATAGATTGGTATAAAGTTGTATTTCGAGTTTTTCTTCTCCTTCATTCGTCTTATATGCATATACCTTAGTCGTCTTTTACTACATCCACAGGCAAGATAGGCAATGGTGAATTGTTGTATTCTAATTCCATCATCACACGGTATATTTGTAGTCGGTTAAAAACCTCCCAATTTCAGTAAGCAAAAATGTGAAAGTTTTTTGTTGCCATATATCAAAAAGTATATTATCTGACTTTCCCTTTGTAAACCTCGTTTATTAATCTAAAGCACATATATTTTCTGATTGATCTAGACATGAGCAATTTATATATCAATTGTTAACGTAGAACTATTCTAATAATTCTCATTATGGTGTGGCAGATCACAAACTAATACAAACATTCCTCGTTAGCACTGTGAAAGCACATTAATTACTCTACACTGACCTTGTGGGAATGGTATCTAGTAAATGATAATTGAATGTCCGATCAATATATATATATATATATAATTATCAGTTAATAGGGTTAAAACCGCAGCAGGGTATTTTAACTTTCTATTATTAATACTTATTCACTTATAGACTATAAGAAGTTTGTTCTGTCACTCATCGTGTGAATTCAGTATAAAAACAACCGAATTTGACTGCACAGATGGCGTAGTGGTTAAGATAGCGACCTACATTGCCAGTGTCGGGGGTTCGAATCCCACGCGGGACAACACTTTGTGCAATCCACAAATTGTTGTTCTGAGTCTGGACGTAATTTGTGTCCGTTAATTATATGTTTGTAAAGTCCCCCGCAATACAAGGATTATTTCCTTAGTGCAGGGTGTTGTCATAAAAAAAAAAACTTTTATGAGGTATTTGATATATTTATGAAATAAATTGAGAAGGACAACTCGAAACAAAACCCTATTCCAACACGTCTGTCCAGCGTGGAATAGTAGGTCAATTCCCCTCACATTATGGAGGAGGCCTGAGCCCAACAGTGGGACATATATAGGCTGAGATAATGAATGTATTGAAACTATAAGTACTGTGGACCCACCTCGAACTTTTAAAAGGCAATAATATTTCAAGTATTGTTCATACATATGTATATTAAAATAATATTACTTAGCTTCGAGTCTAATATAACTTCTAAAGTCTTTACTGCCATAGCGATGTCATAGAATGAACCATAATACACTTTTAATCTAGGACAGAACGAAATAAAACTATATTTTCACATACCGCTCGTTCCCTCGAGAGTGAATGATTTCAAGTGACCGTGCCAAAATTGCTTAGTCGTTTTAATGTTAAAGTAAGCTCACTTTACTCACTTTCAGATACAGTAATTTCATTATAAGATTAAAATAAGATTGTTATAAAATATAATAAAATTCTTCCTGATGATATGATCTAAGTCATTGAAATAAATTTTAATTAACTATAATTTTAGTTCACCGTATGATGATTGAGTAAGAAAACCATTCACCACCTCTATTCTTACACTTCAGTGTCGTAAAAGACAACTAAAGGATTACAATATACAGATAACATTTATTCAAGAAAAGAAAAACTCGAAATAAACTCATTTGCAAAAAAAACGGGCGGTTTTGATTTTCATTCATATTTAAAAAGATACAATACCAAAAAGGTTTCAATCGTTTGTACACGTTACTGGCCGGTTTTAAAAATGCTGTGGTATTTAAAAAAGTACGTTCTAAATTCAATTTTTCATTTGATGTTCATTTTTACAGAAAACCCCTTTTTATCCTACATTTTTGGCGCGAAGTTCCAGAAGTTAACATCGACTTTCATAACTTTTATTCAATTTTTATCGATTAATTTCATATCCTTGACTGTCAAAGCTTTATTTAATGCTGTTTGGCTGTATCAAAAATGGTAGATAAAGTGGTAAAAGCTACCAAAATTATCGCGCTGCTTGAAGAGGGTTGCAGCCAATGTTTCGTGGCTAGGAGGCTAAATGTTAGTCGCTCGACAGTCCAAAGGACCTGGCAGCGATATCAGGAGACTGGTTCCGTCAAGAGAAGGCCTGGTTCTGGAAGAAAACCATGTACCCAACCACGGGATGATCGTTTTCTTGTGAGTCGCGCATTGAGAAATCGCAAATCTTCGTATGTGGATCTTAAGAACAACCTCCAAGAAGTAAGAAATGTGCATATTAGTCTATGGACGGTCAGGAGGAGGCTTCTCGCTGCCAATATACGCAGTCACCGCCCGGCCCGCGGCCCCAAATTACTCCGTGAGCACAGAGTTCACAGGCTTAGGTTCGCTAGAAATTGTGAATCATGGACTCAAGACGATTGGAATAGGGTTTTGTTCTCTGATGAAGCCAGGATATCTCTGTTCGGTGAAGATCGACGTCGGCGAGTGCTAAGAAGACAAGGAGAACGCTTTGCAGAGGCATGTTTCGAAGAAATCACACCTTATGGTGGGGGCTCTGTTATGTTTTGGGCAGGAATAAATTCAATGGATCGTACAGAGTTAGTCTTCATTGAAAACGGCTCACTGACTGGGCATCGATACATAACGGAAGTTCTAATTTCTCATGCACAACCCGCATTGGCCGCTCTAGGTGAAGACTCGATTTTTATGGACGACAATGCTCGCGCCCACCGATCCCGCGATGTTAATGCGTATGTGCAAGAGGTCGGCATTCGTCGTTTGGATTGGCCAGCTCGAAGTCCCGACCTCAATCCCATAGAGCATGTCTGGGACGTTCTGAAACGGCGTGTGAGATCAGTACACCCGGCTCCGCAGACCATCAGAAGAATGTGATTACTGCGGAGTGGGAACGTATTCCGCAAGCAAGTATCCGGGATATACTCGCTAGCATGCCCAGACGAATTCAAGCTGTGATTTTAGCTAGAGGGGGTCACACTCGATACTAAACATTTATCTGCTTTTACTTTATTAAAGAAAAACAAACAAAAAAACTTTTTTATTTTTACTTCATGAGCATATGCACTACTAGCGAATATACACTACTAGCGAGGTTTAGCATTATTTCCCATAAATTGTATCTAAATTTTATGAAATACTGATGAAAACGATTATTTTCTTATTAATTTAGCAAATTGTGTGGATAAAACTACCTATAATTATCAAACAAAAAAATATTAACATTTGAAATGGTTCATTGCTTAGGTGCCCGTTTTTTTTGCAAATGAGTGTATAACCTTATAACAACACATCCGCGTCTACCCAAGGTGATATAGTAGGACCGGGAGCGGCTCAATCTAGCTCAGCGAGACGGCCGTTTGACGGGGCGACGTCCGCCGCGACGTCTTTGCTCGTTGGGCGGTCCAGCTGGGGAGAGGCTGACCGCACGAGGACGATCAACGTCCCAGGAGGGCGTTAGAAAGAGAGGTTCTCTGACCATAGGCCATCCAAAAAAGGTCATTTATCCTCCTGTTGTGAAGAAGGCTGGAGACCATGATGATGATGATATCATTGGCAGATGTTATTAATCCCATATCTCACAATGACGATTCTGTAGTTATTATAATAATCTTATAATGTGATGAAATCTAAATGACCGCCTAATATTAGTGGTTAAATATTGTTGAACCTATTTGAAGTCACGAGGTTTGGAACAGAAAATAAATTAACTACAAGAGTCCAATTGAACCCGACATTTGTCCAGATTGTTACCCTTAGCCCGTATTGATGTTATAACAATCGGTATTAATAGCAACCAGCATTTTATTACACAGTCTAATCTTTACCTATGACTTTGTTATTTAGTTATACGAAACTTTTGGTGGTGGACATTACATAAACGAAAATGAAACTGTTAATGGTTATTTGAATCTATTTTCAAAAATATTATTACGTGTCAATACCTATATTTTATTCTTGATAGCTTTAATACTGTACCACCTCCTGTTCTATATACCTACTTAGATTTTTGTGAAAAATAAGCATATTTTTAGTTAATATTTTATGCTAATTAAGTTTCAAACGCACCATCCTAAAAAGATATAATTTCAATGAATCAATTGAAAAATGTACAATCTTCCCCAATTTAGAGATATATACCAACAATTGCAATGGTTAAAACTATGCATTGCAATCATAATTACATGGCCGAGCGCCTGTGTTATGTGCCTACAGGTTAATAAGTTCGTAAAATAGAATCCGATCATTATGTAAAAATTATCAGAATTTCTTCTCCGCTGTGTAATTTGCTTACGTCCCTTTACCGGCCTTTTAACGTATCGAATCAAAGAAAATTGTATTCTAAATTATCGTAAGAAAAATCAAAGTATGAAAAAATTCAAATGGCAATGGTGTTTTTTACAAGCTTTTGTTTAACTTGCAATGAATGTAAGTAACTATGTATTACTATGTATGTAATATGTTTGTCGGTTGGAATCTTTCAACTCAATTTTAAAGCAGATTTCCTCGACCGATCAAGCTAAAATTTTGTATACATTCTGTCTGGATGACAATACATGGTTAACTGTGTGACATTATTCTAATTCCAACATGGCAGAACATACATTAAAGTGGACTAATTATATTTAATGCACTCCTACAATATGGGTATCAAATAAAAGAGCTTGCTAAGAGTAACTCGAAAAAATAAAGTCTCTAAATCCAATATGGCGGACTTCTGACTTCTCGGCAGAGAAATGACTATTGCGTACATATATTTGTAGTTAGATGTTAAGCATTTATAGTAGTCCAATTACCCTCTTATTGTGGAATAAGTCTACAGTGTATATCGACAAGGTAGTGATTGCACGCACAGACTGTAGAGGTGGTGCACGTACGGTTGCTAGCACAGGCCATAAGCCAGTGGCCACGACAAACCTTTTTCTTGATTTTCGGGTGTGTACGGCTGTTAGCCGCAGATGGCTGTGACAGCTTTACTCGGATTATGAGTAAGCGCTGAGGACTCTAGCCTAGGATACTATGACAAGCCTCCAGTAAGCACTTCACGTTTGCACATTTTATTAAATGTACAGACACTACAAAGTTCATCAGTAAAACTTAAATAGAAGGAGAAAATGAACATAATAACTGTTTATTATACATTGTATAACAACAACACAACTTGAGCGGCAAATACCCTGTTACGATCTCATATACTTACAACCTCTATAAGTTTAACATAATATCATATATTTGTGGCAGTCACCACCCCATTTACATAAGCGTCGAAAAGTTGTTTACGCAAGTTTTGATTGCCTTCTTTACTTTGTTTGTTTACTTTTTTACTTAGGACGGAAATATTAAGAAACTTTTTTCGTTAAAAGCGCCAAGATACATAAATGGGTTTAGATTTTGTATTCTTTACTAGAATTTGTTTACTATAGTTCGACTTTTGTATAAAAGGTTTCGTTGTTTGAATTTAAAAAGTGTATGTACAAAAATATATATACTCCTTTGCAAAAATAACAGGCGATTTTGATTTTTCTATATTTTTGGTGATAATTTAAATTTAAAGAGGTTTTAATATCCAAATTATGTTACTGGCGCTTAATACAGAGTGTGTGTGTGTATGAAAAAAATTGATTCTAAATTTGCAAGTTTCGCTTTTAAAAATATTAATCCCTTTTTGAGTTTGTAACTTTTTACTTACTTGTGGAGGGATTGCGGTTAAAAGGTTATCGGGCAACTAAACCTAACTTCGTGTTATTTTTAGTAGAACAAGTTATGTTTGTCATATAATCTACCTTATATCTCCCTTATTGGGATATAAAACAGATATCTTTTTGTATATTACAAGGACAGAAAAAGCAATAACGGTATGGACTATGGACGGTAAGGACGAGGTTTTTCGCAGCTAATATACGTAGTCGACGACCAGCGCAAGCCCTCAAGTTACTCCGTGAGCACTGGATTGCTCGATTGAGGTTTGCTACAAATTACCTATCTTGGACACGAGGTAACTGGAGTGGCGTACTTTTCTCCGATGAGGCTCGAATTTGTTTGCATGGTGAGGACCGGCGTCGGCGAGTATTAAGAAGACCAGGAGAACGCTACGCGGATGTGTGTTTTGAAGAAATCACCCCCTACGGTGGAGGATACGTTATGTTTTGGGTAGGCGTAACTGCCAGCTATCGTACCGCGATAGTATTCCTTAAAAATGGCTCACTAAATGCGCAAAGGTGCATAACAGAAATCCTTTGTCAACATGTACAACCCGCACTGACTATTATTGGCGAAAATGCTATTTACATGGACGATAATGCTTGGGACGATAATTTTTGGATGCCCACCGTTTTGGCAACATAGATGCTTACACGCAAGAGGTCGATATTCGTTGTTTGGATTGCCCTGCGCGAAGTCCCGACCTTAACCCTATTACGCACGTTTGGAACCTAAAAAGGCAAGTACGATCTGTCCAACCACCTCTACAAAACATCAGGGAGCTTAAATTTGTGATCTCGGCTGAGTAGGAACAGATTCCACAGGACACCATCAACAGCCTGGTGGAAAGCACACCAAGGCGATTACATGCTGTAATCGCTGTAAGAGGAGGTCATACGCATTATTAATTTTTATTTCTTTAGTGTCTTTTTTTTATAACACATCATAATAATACTCGTAGTCTTAATTTCATTATACGTATAAAAATCAATTTCAAGATGGCCCTCTGTTTACAATAACTAAAACACCAATTCCAGGATTTAAGTGCTTAAAACTATATTTTCATTGATAATAACAAAATTCTAGTCATCTTAACTAATTTCATACTAAAAATATTAATATTATCCACAGAAAAGCCAATGACTGTAAGGTGCCCATTTTTTATTTTCGCAAAGGAGTGTATAAAAGCAATAATTGGTATCCTTTCCAAAAATACTTTGATAAACTAATTTAATCTATCTTTTCCGTGTGGTTACAATAATACAATTGATCCGTCTATCCCTTATCTTTCCCCGAGTCTCATAGAAGACGTTTAAGTGTGCGTCCGCACAAGACGGAGGCCCTCTTGTTCCATGGGCCCCGTATTATCCCTCCCATCGGCGTCTCGATCACCGTCAATTCGGTTGGGATCAGCATCCAGGCCCATATGAAGTACTTGGGCCTGATGCTCGACGGGTGATGGTGGTTTCAGGAGCATTTGCGCAGGCTCGTCCCGCGGCTCGTCGGCGTGGCGTCCGCCCTATCATGGCTCATGCCGAATGTGGGCGGACCGAGCCCTGCATGCCGACAGCTGTACGCGGGGGTCATCCGGTCGATGGCCCTCTACGGCGCACCATGGCGGTCAGGACTATCCGCGGGTACCGCACGGTGGCGACGGAGGCGGCGTGCCTGTTGGCCGGGAGTCCCCCGTGGGACCTGGAGGCGGAAATGCTCGCCGAACAGTATCGGCGGGTGTCGGGGGTGCAAGGGGAGGGCGGTGTGGTTTCCTTAAGGGAGCTCACCGCCTGGCGCACCGACGCCCGCCGAGACGTCATCGCCCGTTGGGCAGACCGGCTAGAGAGGCCTCGATACGGTGTGTGGACCGTGGAGGCCTTCCGGCCGGTGCTGATGCAGCGGTTGGAGCGGCGGTACGGTGTGCTCTCCTTCCGACTCATGCAGGTCTTGACGGGGCATGGATGCTTCGGCAAGTACCTGTACAGGGTCGCTAGGAGAGAGAGAACACCGTCCTGCCACCACTGCGATTACGACGAGGACACGGCGCAGCATACGCTCGAGGTCTGTGCCGCTTGGGCAGAGCAGCGCCGTGAACTCGTCGCAATCATCGGTGCCGACCTGACGCTGCCGACCATCGCTAGGGAGATGCTCGGCCCCCCTAGGGTACCCCGGGTAGGGGTTATTCCGTCAGGCCGACCACTGATGACAAGTAACCCTGCTTCAGTGGTCGGTCCAACGACGAAGGCGACGTGGTGTTCGGGTGGGTTGCGGGTGTTGCGTGCTTAAGCCCCTCTGTCGCCCCGGATGGAGTGGTGCGGAGGCGCAGCGACCACAGCGCACCCCAAAAAAAAAAAAAGTGTGCGTCCGCCTCGTCCAGGGTGACAAGAGGGCGGCGGGCGATCCGATAATCCGCCGTACTCCCTCCATTTCGCGATCGGGCTGTCCACTGGTACCGAATCCTTGACGTCTGTGGCCAACCTGTATTATACAACCTATGACATCAGTGTCTCATTAAGTAAATGAATATTTGGGAATACAATGCATGTAAAACACACTTTTTTAATACATTTCTCAATAAATAAAAGTGTTTTTTGCTTCGAGTAATGCTGTCAGTATTGTTGAGTAATGATTAAATTTTAACATTTAGCTGATTCATTGCAAAATCTGGCACAACTTTGTGTCCGTTTATATTATACCCGTTTATATTTCGCCTGGAGACTTCCTTTGTAGACTTAACGAATATTAACATTGTCAAGACCTTAGGTTACTGGACTTATAATCAACTGTGATACCGAAATATAGTACAAAGAAACATTGTTGCTTAAGTAGATATTTGACTCCGTCTAGTGACGGTTTAAGAATACAAATCACCATCCCCTCTCTTGCTGTGGATGGTGTAAAAGACGACTAAGGGATTCAATTTACATTTAACATATATGCAAGACTAGGAAACTTTTCAAATTCAAATTCAAATCCTTTATTATGTACTAGCAACCCGCCCTCGCTTCGCTTCCGTTTCAGTCAGTTTACCCGCGGCGTAGTTCCCATTCCTGTGGGAATACCGGGATAAAATATAGCCAATGTTACTCTCTGATATTATAGCTTTCCATTGGTGAAAGAATTTTTGAAATCGGTTCAGTGGTTTAAGCGTGAAAGCATTACAAACAAACAAACAAACATCTTTACTTTCGTATTTATAATATTAGTATGGATAAACCCCGCGGGGGCACTTACATATGGTCATTTTTTTACATTTTACCTTAAATTACTACCGGATCGGAACGCGACCGCACTGAGAAGATCCGGCAAAAAACTCAGTGGGATTGTCTTCTTTTTTATTCATTTACTATTTTTTTATTTTATATAAAATAATATACAACAACACGTCCCACCCGATCACGAGTCATCCACTAGAGCAGCCATCACTTCCCTCAACCACAATGGAGGGAAGGGAGTGACCCGCTCCTCGTAGCTACCGCAAGCAGACCCTTCAGTGAGCATGACTAATACCATGTGCCACAAACTTAAAACACAGATTAAATAACAAATTCGTTTGTCAAAACACGCTACGCTTTACAATTATAGCAACAACAACAGAATAAACATGTGTGTAACACCTTTTGAAATAATGAGAAAATGCCTGAATGTGGAGCTGCTCATAGCCAGTCTGTATTATCATCAAGATAATCCGAGATTTTATAAAATAACCTTTTCTACAAAATCTACTATTGATTGCTTTTTTGAACTTAACTTTGAAATGCAAACCCTATAGTAATACGTCTGGCTATCGTGATATAGTAGATCGATTTTCCTCCTATTGTGAAGGTGGCTCGAGCCCAACAGTGCGACGTGTAAAATCTGAAATGATGAATGACATATATGTTCTACACTATTTATCTCTGTAATAATAATAATAAAACCTCTGGGCCATTCGTTATTTCACTATGGGACTAACGCAAACCTCGGAGGAACATTATATGGCTCTCTAAGTTCTTTTGATATAAAAGAAAAAATGTATCACAAGATTTGTGGAAAAGCCAATAAACCGCAGGGCAGCTTGTGGTGTGCTGAATGTGAGTGGTGACACTGCGGTCCTGAGTGCCCCAGAGAGTCGGTCAAGGCCTCGTATCCAGCTCGCCTATACTGGCTGGCTAGAGTGGAAACCGAAGAGTGCCCGCAGGACTCTCAACTCTGACTTGCCTTAAGTGGCTGATCAGAGAGGGGTCGCCAGAACTTTATGCTCGGGGGTGGAAGTGTCATTTTCAAGTGCATAACTACGGGGAAACCACTGCGATGGTGAAACCAGCGCCGCACCGCTCGACACCCCAAGCCACTTGCACCAATGTTGCCCCCCTGTTGCCCGTATGACCTGCGTGTCTGTGGCGACCGTTTGGGGGGGGGCCGTTCAGTGAGTTGGCGAGTCACCGTCTGCCACCGTTCAATACGATGCAAGGGATTGAAGGCAGACGACAGTTTCAAAATCAATAGTTTAAGTAAATAGTCCACCAAACCTCACAACCCCATAATCAAGTTTTAGACATCATCATTACACAATAGTTCTACACCTACCGTTGGCAGTCCACGAGTATTATGTGCAGACGTGGAGTGTCATCGGTAGATGTCCCATCCCATTTTAACATTAAATTTCTCCAAATGCCTCTGCGTGTTGGATCCATATCCCCATGTAAACCTTTCAAAGGACCGGGTATCTTCCCTAGGAAGATCCCGTGAAAAGGAGAGACATAATAATAATAAATATTTATTAGATCGAGTAACAATGACTCATTATGTGTTAGTACGACTTACAACTAGGTTAGTAAACATACAAAAACATTCGAACACATAAAAATAAAAATAATACATACACAGAAAATAAATAAATAATAACTACACATACTACATTTTACATTTGTCACCGCTGCGACATCTCATGGGAGACGGCACTCAGCGACTTAAATAAATGCAATCAAGCCTGCTCGCAATCATGTTCAGGATACTGTTGGAGCTGGCCCGCACCCTGCGCACTAGAGAACCGCATCTCTTTCGCATTGTAGCGTAGAAGCAATCTACGTGTGCGTCGGCAAACATTCCTGATGCGCTACAGAAACGGGGCAACCCCACCAGCAACCTGAACGCATTGTTGAATTGCACACGGAGTGCGCTGTATGATAATGATACCTAAATCATTAAATACTACAATTATGTAGGTATTCATCAGTCAGTTTTATCTCAACTATAGAGCTATTCGTCTACCCGTCTAAGTTTATTCTTGGTAGATATCAGACATAGCCTTTCAGAAGGTTGGTTAATCTTATAATCGTGATCTTTGACAAGCGAGCTAACGATCGCGATTCGTTTTATAAATTTTCCCAAAAAATTGCTGCCGGCAATTCTCCTAGGGATCTGTCAGTTGTTTTTTAGCTTTATTCTAGAAAGAAAGGGGATTTTAACATGTTGTATTCTCAATTCATCACCACATAAGGACATAAAGATAGTTTTATTTTAAATTTTACTCACTCCAATATCAAAAAAAACTTTTTATATAATATTAATATTTTATTTTTTTATAATTCAACCTATTTTATAATTTCATAATAATTTGCTGATTGATTAAACTATGGGGATATATATTAACGTATTATACAACTATTCCTTTTAAGTGTACCAGAGTTCGACGTCCCACCCAGCGGACCTTTTGTATACCCCCATCGATCTTATGACAGACCTTTTCAATGATCTTTTGATTGATCTTTCGACTGACCTCTTGATTGGTCTTTTGACTGACCTTTTGATTGATCTTTTGACTGACCTTTTGATTGGCCTTTTAATTGAAGTTTTGATTGATCTTTTAATTGACCTTTAGATTGATATTTTGATTAACCTTTTGATTGATCTTTAGTTTGATACTGTAGATATACAGTATCAGTACAGTACAGTAAAGGCATATAATTATGTATATAACTTATAACTATTGAGCGATTCTAATGCCTCCCGGCTGCTGGAATGCCTTAGTCACGCGCACAAGGAAACTTTAAGTGTCTTAGAAAAGGTACAGATACATTATTGCTCACAGTTTTAAGTGGGTATACTGGGTCAATACCTATTATCGTCATTAAGTATGTAGTCTTGTTGAGAAAAACATGACAGCCCGACCTGTCAATCCAATTTGCTCAGCATAAATAGTTAGTACAAATGTTGCTGCAATGTTTTAATTGTGTTTCGAAAGATCTTTGCTAAATGCCATACGGATCATTACTATCATCTTTTCCGTGTGCTGACGGAGTATGAATACAATTCATCACATTCTATCGTGCCTCTGGGTATAATTAAAGACGACTAAGAGATATAAAATGCTTATAACACCTAATAGAAAGGAGAAACTGGAAATAATACAAATCCCTCAGACAAGCGTGTAGGTACGTCGATTTTTCTGTTACTGTGAAGGAAGCTTGAGACCAGTAGCCGGACTTATATGAGCTGAGATGATGATGATGATGATTACTATGCCTATCCTCCAGCATATCGACGTCTGCTGTTGAATATAGGCCTCAGTCACCACCAGAAATAATGTCATGTTCGTCGCATTTGGGAGACCGGTTGTCAATGACATTAAGTATTATGATTTGCTCACGAGAGCACTGGCCCACAAACACAACAAGTTCACAAGCCCAGTTTAGCAATTTTTACAACGTCCATAGGAAAAAACAAATCTCAAGGAAACACACACACACACACACGCACGCACGCACGCACGCACGCACGCACGCACGCACGCACGCACGCACGCACGCACGCACGCACGCACACACACACACACACACACGTCTCACATCGTATGTTCTCACATCATGAAGAGAATATTCTGTTATTGTTTTTAGTAACACATAATTAACAGAAATTTTAGATAAACTTAATTAATCTGCTCTGGTACTGAGAAGGGGCTTTGACTACACAGCCGCGTTACATAAAAATATACGAAGCTTTTTATGAATCCTATAGTAGCTAAAATTGTTAGTAGTAGTTAATGCCATCTACAGTAATAATTTCCTTCATTGTTATTCCGTGTATATTTTCTGATAGTTCTGCATCTGAAACGATGATATATCGCTTATGAAATTTCTACACTGTCCCTTCTGCCATATAAATCATGAATAGATAGGATTACCTTGGTTGTGTTTTATGTCATATCCACAGAAGGGCTCGCTTATGTGAAATATGATATACTTAGTCTAAGTAAGGTTCGAATGATGAATTATTTATAATTTCCATCTGCGCCATTGCTAAGAAATTTTAGTATGAGCTGTTAGCATTGAAGTTATGACGGCAATAGTGCTTATGTTAGAACACACTGTTCAAGTATTATCGTAAACGTTCCAAATATTATTCTCAAACATCTCATGTTATTGACGCCCATATTTACGACTTCAATGGATCTTTTTCGCAATGGTATTGTCTATTAAAGCAAACGTCTTATTGTTGACCACGCGAACACTGTTTATGAAAATCTTGAGTTTTGAATAAGATAAGCAAATGGAAACTGTTTTTTTCTTTTGTTTAATTTTGTTAAATCAATTAATAAATTATTCAAAAATTTTATAAAATATTTTATAAAATTTATTTTTATGTTAAATGTCATTACAATTTCTTAAATTTACGCGAGTATTACACATTTTAAATATAACTATTTTAACGAATTTTATCGCGTTTATAATTTATTGTGGATTCCTCGATCTTGCCAACACTTTTCAGCGTTCATGGTCACTAGAGGATAGCCGCGATGAAATTCATGAAAATTGTTTTATTTTAAAATTCGTAGTTCAAGATTTTTTTTTATATTGGTAGTATATTATACCTAGCCGCACCCCGCGTACTCATCCAGTGTGACATTAGACTAGTTTAGTCCTTATACGTCCCACTATTGAACTCGGGGCCTCCTTCACTATAGAAGGAAAATTAGCCTACTATACCATGCTGGTCAGATGTGTTGGCATAGAGTTTTGTTTCGAGTTTTCATTCTCTTGCATAGGTGTTATATGCATACCCTTATTCGTGTTTTAGGACACCCACGGGCAAGAGAGGGGGTAGTGAAAACTCGAACTATATATTTATTTAGTAAAGTATTTATTATATATTTATTAATTTATTTATACATATATACTATATATTTGTTAAGTAAAGTATAAAGTAAATGTTTCTACAGATTTACATAGTACATAATACATAATAACATAGATAACATAAATTAAATCCATATTAACAAAATAATAAAGTTCTTATTATATTTACATTTTAGCTCACGCTGTAACTAGAACCTGACAACAAAAACCAGAGCCACAAGTCCCTGAGGGATGTTAACAGGAAAATTTTGGTATATTTGATCTCTAAAGAGCGATAACGGAATTTCGAACCCGACTTGGACCTTAGCTATGGTGTTGATCTTGGCATAATCTTGTGTCGAGTTCACGAACTTACACACCGTAATTTTCACGTCGAAATTAATAAGTAAACGCAATAAATCTACCTGTGAATTCATCATTTATGATGTTAATTTAGGTAATTTATTTTCAACCAGGCTCATAATCAGAAACTTATTGTTTCCTCCTAGCCCATATACATTGCATAATAGGATAATTTTCAAAATAGGGCAAACATTTCGATATATATTATCAATATAAAAATTACCTATCATAGCCGCTCGATGCCGCCGGCGGTATGGTCTCACTGCAGGAGATCACCGCCTGGCGGGTCGACGCCCGCCGAGGAGTCATTACCCGTTGGGCAGTCCGGCTGGAGAGTCCTCGGTACGGTGTCAGGACCATCGAGGCCTTCCGTCCGGTGCTGAAGGAGTGGTTGGAGCGGACGCACGGGGTGCTTGCCTTCCCACTGGTGCAGGTGCTTACGGGGCACGGGTGTTTTGGGAAGTACCTGCACAAGATTGTCAGGAGGGAGAGCACACCGTCCTGCCACCACTGCAGTTGCGACGAGGACACGGCGCAGCACACGCTCGAGGAGTGTGCTGCGTGGGAGGGGGGCGCTGTGAACTCGTCGCGATTATCGGTGTCGACCTGGCGCTGCCGACGATCACCAGGGAGATGCTCGACAGCGTCAGGAACTGGGACGTGGTCGCCGCCTTCTGTGAGGCCGTAATCTCACGGAAGGAGGCGGCGGATCGTGTGCGAGTAGAGCTCCTATTCGGCGACACGTTCTGCCGCCGGTGACTCGGGCGGCGCAGGCACGAGTATCTGCGCCTAATGCCGCCCTAGCCGAGGCCGCGGGTGATCGGACCGGGGAATTGTCCGTCACCCGCAGTGTGGCTAACCGCGCGACGGCGACCGACGTCCCAGGACGTCGAGAGGTGAGGTTACCCGAAAGGGTATTCCGTCGGGCCGACCACTGATGACAAGTCACATCTGCTCCGGTGGTCGGCCCAACAACGAGGTAACGTGGGTACGGGTGGGTTATGGGCCCGCGCGCCGTCCTTTCATCGCCCCGGACGGACTGGATGCGCCCCGGACGGCGCTTACCATAGCCATAAAAAAAAAATCATAGCCGCTCGATAGGCTATTTCATAATTTAGCATCATCGTCATTGCCATCATGATTTCTTCAATTTATATACATTCCACTTCGGGTTTCGAACCTCCTCCGCTATGACTTATACCATGGTGATCGGGCAGAAAACAAACTTAGTATTTAATTCAAGTTTTCTTTATATTGCTGTTACTTTTTTTAAGGACCGACCGACTACGAGGCAGTTAAATCTAGTTCAAACAACTCTAGGCGACGGAAAAGATGGCGTGTCACGCCATACTTATTGATAATATATAAATTTCAGAGACAGTATTAATTATCAGTGCATGGCCATTAATAACTTCAGAGATGGTACGATGATCGAAGCACCAAAGTCTTGGATCGAATCCTGGGTTCTAGGCCGACGTGGAATAATTATTGGTGCAATCGATAAATGATTGATGCAAGCAGCGGCGGCTGTGCTTTAAGTGCGCTCGTGCGCTGAACCACCAAATCAAAAGTTTTGAAAATTGTTACTTCATCTTTATTTTTTAATTACCATATTAATATTTATTTTTTGAACATACAAAAATATATAACAAATAAAATTTCAAATTATGACGAAACAATTTAAGCGCTTTACTAAACTATTAAAACTTATTTTCCCTGTAAAAAATCTCGTACGCTTAGGCAAGCGCATGGGAACTGCCCATAAAACTTGTATTTATATTTATTTTATTTATTTAAGACAACATCCTGCACTAAGGAAATAATCCTTGTATTGCGGGGGACTTTACAAACATATAATTAACGGACACAAATTACATCCAGACTCAGAACAACAATTTGTGGATCGCACAAAGTGTTGTCCCGCGTGGGATTCGAACGCCCGACACTAGCGCTGTAGGTCGCTATCTTAACCACTACGCCATCTGTGCAGTATTAGTTATGAGTTAAAACGCCTGGCGCGTGAGATGGAAGATAGTTCATAGAAATACATATGCTGAAAAATGAGTCTGTTCCCGTGTGCCGCACGGCCGAACCGAATATTGCCGAGAGAACTCGACTTTGGACGAAATTCGCTAATGACGTCGCGTTAAGTACTGTAAGTAGGTATATTTTTAATGTATCTATCTGTGACGCGTTAAATCTGGTTTGTTTAAAATAATTGTTTTTTTTTTTATTTTGGTCTTGGTTCTATTTTATAGTGCGTATACAGTGTGTAATGTGAGTGAAAATGAGCACAAATATAAAGTTGATATAAATTGGCGGGAATTGGTAAGCAAGTAAAGTGCACCGCCACTTTGATGACTTACCAGCCGCCACTGGATGCAAGCTTGATGTAATATTAAACCGTCAATTCTACGTTCTTAAAGTCCCCGCGTAGCATCGATTTAATAATTACTTAAAGATGTTAAAAAAAAACAATGCCCTTTGAAGACCAGTTAATCAAATAATTTTGTGATTTTTGTCCTCTATTTACAAGTTCATTTATCTACACTAAATACTTCACCAAGTCATTAAACGATCGTTAGTTATTTACACATGATTAGTCATCTAGTGATTACTTCCACACATACGGGGCAATCACTGACCGCAGATAACCGTAGAGTGACTACGCTTTATTGTTCGAATAAATGTGTATCTTTTTATTTTTTTTTTATTTTTTAAATTTAAAACATGATTTTCGTATAAAAGGTTATTGCTCGACAATTCATTTACTTGTAAAACTGATAGGCTATATGGGTAAATTATTGTATTGGAGTTTTGGATTGCATTTTGTTACATACGATTATTTTGCTTAAACATGTCATGGTATTATTTTAAAACTTCAAAAATGTATTAATTATTTAAGATTACAATTATATATTTAATATGTAGATAGCTAGGTGTTACATTTTGCAAAAGACCACATTCTGTATTAAAGAAATATCCTAGTACTGTGGCCATTTTATTATACAATTAACTGTCACAAATGATCACATCACTTAATAAATAAATAAAAATATTTGTGAATTTAAACGTCTTTTTTTTTTGTGGGTAGGTCGCTGTCGGCGCGCCTCCGCACCACTCCGTCCGGGGCGACAGAGGGGCTTAAGCACGTAACTCCCGCAACCCACCCGAAAACCACCTCGCCTTCGTCATTGGGCCGACCACCGGAGCAGGTTTACTTGTCGTCAGTGGTCGGCCCGACGGAATACCCCCTACGCGGGGTACCCTCCCATCGACCGACGTCCCCCCCTCGGGGAGGACGTCGGTCTTTCCTCACGCGGTCGGCCTCTCGGCGGGTGACGGACTAATCCCCGGTCACGTCACCCGCGGCCTCGGCTAGGGCGGCATGAGGCGCAGATAGTTGCGCCTACGCCGCCCCAGTCGCCGGCGGCGGATCTCCTCATCGAGGCTGCGCTCCACGCGCAGACGATCCGCCGCCTCCTTCTGCGAGATCACTGTCTCGCAGAAGGCTGCGACCGCGTCCCAATTCCCGACGCTGTCGACCATCGCCCTAGCGATGGCCGGCAGCGTCAGGTCGGCACCGATGATTGCGACGAGTTCACGGCGCTGCACTGCCCAAGCCGCGCAGGCCTCGAGCGTGTGGCGCGCCGTGTCCTCGTCGCAATCGCAGTGGTGGTGGTGTGCTCTCCCTCCTCACGACCCTGTGCAGGTATTTGGCGAAGCTCCCATGCCCCGTCAACACCTGCACTAGTCGGAAGGAGAGCACCCCGTGCCGCCTTTCCAACCACTGCATCAGCACCGGCCGGAAGGCCTCCACGGTTCGCACCCCGAACCGAGGCCTCTCCAGCCGGACTGCCCAACTGGCAATGACGTCTCGGCGGGCGTCGACGTGCCAGGCGGTGAGCTCCCTTAACGAGATCTCACCGCCCCCCGCTCGCACTCCCGCCACCCGCCGATACAATCCGGCGAGCATCTCCGCCTCCAGGTCCTACGGGGGAGTCCCGGCCAATAGGCACACTGCCTCGGTCGCCACCGTGCGGTATCCGCGGATGGCCCTGACCGCCATGACCCTCTGTGGTCGCCAGAGAAGGGCCCTAAGTCGGACGGTCAAGGACCCCGCCCACACTGGTGCGCCGTACAGGGCCATCGACCGGATGACCCCCGTATACAGCCGTCGGCACGTAGCGCTCGGTCCGCCCACGTTCGGCATAAGGCGGACGCCGCGCCGACGAGTCGCGGAACGAGCCTGCGGAAATGCTCCCGGAACCACCATTGCCCGTCGAGCACCAGGCCCAAGTACCTCATATAGGCC
Source organism: Lymantria dispar (assembly GCA_032191425.1). Lineage (NCBI taxonomy): Eukaryota > Metazoa > Arthropoda > Insecta > Lepidoptera > Erebidae > Lymantria > Lymantria dispar. The sequence continues at coordinate 17,624,585 of CM063452.1, read as the reverse complement.
CGGATGCTGATGTCAACCGATCGGACGGTGATCGAGACGCCGATGGGAGGGCTCATAAGGCGCCCATGGAACAAGAGGGCCTCCGTCTTGTCCAGGGCGACCCTCAACCCCAGCGCCTCGATCCGCCTGACGACCTCTTCGGTGCCATAGGTCGCCAGGCTTACCGCCTCTTCTAGCGTCCCACCGCGGGCTGTGACGAGCGTGTCGTCGGCGTAACAAATCACGCCCAGCCCGGGCGGGAGGCTCCCCCGCAACGCCCAGTCGTAGCCGATGTTCCACAGGGTAGGTCCGAGGACCGACCCCTGTGGGACACCGCACGTCATGGGCGTTCGCACAACGTCCCCTGCTCGGTTGGTACAGAGGACGCTGCGCCCCACCAAATAGTCTGCCACTAGCCGCCTCAGGTAAGCTGGCACTCCGTGATACCGGAGCGCCTCCCTGATGCAGCTGAATGGCAGACTATTGAATGCGTTGGCGATGTCTAGGGACACCGCCAACAGCACTCCCCCACCGGTGACGGCCTCAGTCGCCACGGCCCTCAGGCGCAACAGAGCCGCGATCGTCGAACGGCCCCTCCTAAACCCAAACTGGGCGTCCGACAGATCGGGCCCCGTGCCGACGAGGTGCCGCTCGATGCGGGCAGCTACCACCCTCTCCAGTAGCTTGCCCGTGTCATCGAGCAGCACGATAGGCCTGTAGGCCGAAGGCGACCCCGGAGACCGTCCCGGCTTCGGCAGGAGCACCAGCCTTCCCTCCTTCCAGCACCCAGGGAACCGTCCGGACGCTAAACACGCCTCGAAAAATCCATGTGATGCCGCTTGGTCAACAATTACATTCACAAGGAGGGTTGACGTAACGTGAGGTACGCAGCTGACGAATCTTAAATTATTGCAAAAGCTTTTGTATATATACGGTAAAAGAAGAGTATATAAAAAGTCGACCCCAAGTAAGATAAGAGTAAAATTATGATGATAAACAATTTTGATTGATTCTACGGACTGTAATAAAATTATTCAATAGTCCATATAGTAATATGCATATCCCATAGGTAACGTGTTACATCACTAAGTGAATGTAGAATTTAGAATTCATCGTAAAATATCGTAGCTATAAAGCAAATCATAATCATTTTCTTCGCCCATATACTTCACACTGTTGGGCACAGAAGGCTAGATGAGAAAAAACTAAATATCTGAACGAAATAAGACGTGTGTTATTTGTCGGCATACGATCGTATACGTAAACAATTTCCGATCTAAGTTAGACTTAAACCATGTTTAAAAAACACCAACATTAAATAAACCGGCGATCCAATATCATTCGATTCGATCGATCCATTCAACTTAAAATTCTCTACTCTCTCGACACACAAATTAAAGCCTCAAATAAAATAGAGATAATTTTAAGAGTATGATGATGTAGTCTATATTAAGATAATATGTCTGCAATTCATCGTTCACCATAAAAATCATGATAAAAAGCTTACCAAACTGGTATCTTAGAAAAATTCTATCCGTTTCCAAGAAGCTTTTTAGCCGCAGATAGATAGTATTGATCACAAATAAGCATTATATAACTTATCAATTAATTACAATCAAGAGAGCTGGTATTATCATCATCATCATCGCAGCCCACATACATTCCGCTTTGGGTTCGGGCCTCCTCCAAAATGGGAAGGAATTTGACCTACTATACCATGCTGATTAGACATGTTGGTATGAAAGGACGGCGCGCGGGCCCATAACCCACCCGTAAGACATGTTGGTATAGGGTTTCATTACGGGTTTTTGTTCTCTTGCACAGATATTATGTGCGTATTATGTCCCACAGTCGTCTCTTATAACATCCACGGGCAAGATAGGGTGTGATGAATTGTACCTATTCTTACTCCGTCACCACACGGACAATTTAATATGATCATTAAAAACAGATATTATAATTTGATCATTAAAATTTTGCATGTTGAAATGATTCGCACCTTTAAAGCAATAATAATAAAAACCAAATCAATAACAAAATCTCCAGTAAAGTATTTTCACACAACAGTTTCAATAAAATTTGTATAACGTACCAAACAGTAAATACTGTATCAAGCGAGGCAACGACAAATTTGGTTAACACTTCTTTGTGACAAATTGAAACATTGAATTAATGAATTTTGAGTTTTTAGGCATAATGTTCTATAGAGACCGGAACGATGATCAAGAAAATAATTCGTTTAAAACTGAATTCCTGAAAAAGCAGATCAAATTCGCAAAAATTAATTCCTGCTTTACTTTTGTTGAATAAATATTTAGATACAAATTATTTATGGAGGCAATTGGTTTATCAAGAATAAAACAGTGAATTCCGTATAGTCAGCTCCTTGAAAAGTCGTACCGGAGCTTTCTTCAGTAACCTTAGCAGGTTATCTCTTGTCAGAAAGTCACGTATTACATTCGTATACATGTTTGAACTAAATCCCATGGAAATAAGTCTTTGTGTCCACCTGTAAAAACACAATAGAAGAGGAAAATTGTTTTTATATATTAGACATACCTCAATTTGAATTTATTACAAATCGTCTATTATGCTTGGCAAAAGGTAAATTAATTTACGTTTCAATAAGGAAAAATATTTCCACGTGTGATTTTTCTTTAGACTTAATTAAATCATAATATCCTCACATGCTGAATAAAACTGCAGCGTTTCTTTAGCTGTTGTATAATATACTTCAGTTATTATGTATCTGTGCGGAATCGAACCGATAAGTAATACACTGTTTGTACAGGAGCCTGTTTGGTCTTCGACAGGATTATAGAATATTTCTTATCATAATTATAATGTCTAATTTTACCTATCGTATCATCTGATTATTCCGTGGAATGCTTTCTTACTTTCTTTCTTTTTATATTATGCAAAATCATCTATACCTACAGTTAAAATTAAAATAATTACTACTTTGCTTTATAGTAAAGTAGTATTTTAATTTTAACTGTGTGTTTATTTTAACCTATAGGCACCAACTATATACAGTAGGTACCTAAGCTAATATATTCTTTCACTTGGGCTTTCACCAAAATACGTGGAATATTGATATATATAAATTACGCTAGTCAGACAGGTTAGTATAGGGTTCCATTTCGAGTTTCCCTTGTCTTAGAATATCTCTGCATATCCCTTTGGAGAGTTTGCTGCTATCCGACCGATATGGCCCAAATAGGTTTCATTAGAGAGACAACAATGTGAATATGATTTTAGACCACTAAAGCAATGAATTAAAACCCTTTAGGTGGTACTACGATCGATTTCGAGGAATTCTATTTTTATTCTTGATTTGTATAAAACAAAGTTTAAATAATAAAGAGTAGATTATTTGAAATAAAAAGCTTTAAGTTGAAATAGTGCTAGTAATTCAGTAGAATTAACAGCACGGTGGAAAAATTGTAGGATCCAATATATTAGTCTATAATACAATTATTATAAAATAAATATTCTTTTGCATTAACTTTAATTCAAATGAATTCGTTATATTCAAAATCGAATGTAGTAAAGGGGTATATATCAATTATAATTGCCATGATTTATAATTGTCAATTTCGTGAGCCCTTAAATAGTGAGATCCTACGACTTTCTACATCAAATAATTGTGAAGGGTAAATGTTATGTTACTACCATAATAAGTAACCACAAAAGACCAGGATAGGGTAATATTATGTCTAACTCGGGGACAAGCGGAATTATTCCCACCAAGTTTCTCAACTAAATTGTCCATTCATTTGCTGAATTAGTATAAACTTGGTCTTACCACATTGAATATGCTCTCGGTAGATTTGCGACTGCACCAACTATTTTGCGCTAACTATGTTTTATCAAATCTATATGTTAATTCGCGAAGCAAAAACTTTGTGCCTTTTTTACGAAAATTACGTGGATGGACGAGTATGAAATTTCGCACAGTTGAAGTATATGAGTAGAAGTGCATAAAACTGAAATTTCATATAATAATGGATTAGAAATACACTAAATTCATTAAAAAAGGCATTACGCACACTACCATACAATTGCTAGACACACACATACACATAGACCAGCGCTTAGACGCTTTTGTTGACGGTTAAACTCTCTGGTCGAACTGAATTTCAAACAAGCATAATTAGGATGAAAATGTCTAATAAACATTTTTAAACACACACACCACACTTATATATTAGCTATTAGTGAAATACAGCTTGCTGAATATACAATTATACATAAATACCTATAAATATATAATACATATATATTACCCGTCTACAGTTGCGGGCCGGTCCGTCCGGGACAGTACCACACTCTCGCAGAAAATCGACGTCTGAGTAGTAGCCATTTGTTACTGCGCTTCGTTCGGTGAGCGAGAGAGCCGGAAGCCCAACTTTCTGAGGATGTTTGCGTGTGGAGGGTTTTGGTGGTGCCCTTGGTATCACCGAGCCTCAATGCACGCATTCACACTCCCTTCACTTTCTTCGCGGTAGGCAGCGGCCTTGTAGAGGTCCATGAGCGGCAGCAACACTTACCATCAGGTGTACTGTTTGCTCGTTTGCCACCGTTTGCAATAATAAAAATAAAATAAAAGAAAATTGTGTAGCAGAAAAATTAATTTAAATGAATTATGGCCGAATTTTGACCACTCGGTGACCACTAATATCTATACCTAAATACATGTCGGAAAATTGCTCAAAATTATTTTTCCTTCGTCATATAAGTATACTGCAAATTTTGGTTATATAAGGAGCTAAAAACTGAAGCTAACAAAGTAACGTCATCGTTACTTGGTAATAATTAAGCGATTTATTTTCTAGCAGATAAAAAGAGTTTAACATTAAAATGAAGAAGTATATATTAGTATAAATAAAGCCACCCTGCGATAGGGTATATAAGAAGGGTACTCTGAAATATTAGTTTATTCGCTAGGCCTCTCGCGTAGGCTTCAATCATGTTACGCCATAGAGTGCGGTCCTGTCCCGCCTGCATCCAACGCCCCGCAACTTTCACCAGATCGTCGGTTTGCCTAGTGTGGGAGGCGTCCTACACTGCGCCGTCTGATACGTGGTCGCCACTCGAGAACACGTCTTCCCCAGCGGTTGCCGGTTCGTCGAGCGATGTGGCCTGCCCATTCCCATTTCGGTATGCTAATTCTTTGTTACATGTCAATTACACCCGTTCTTCTGCGTATCTCCGTATTTCAGATTCTATTTCGCAAAGAAATACCGAGCACAGCCCGCTCCGTAGCACGCTGAGCCAATTTGAGCTTGATTGTGAGGCCTTCTAATTAAGGTAAGTAGATATAAATATTTCTAAGTATTAATAAACCTATATACACAAAAGTATTACCTTAAGGTTAGTAACTAAGTCTCTTTATACTTTAGCGAATAGCCACATTGTAAATCATGTTAATCGTCTGTGTGTTATGCCAGACACGGTTTCTGGCACGCTTGCACTGACATGACCAGGGATTACATAGTCACGACGAGAAACTCGTAAAATGTAGCCTTGTTTTACTACCTAAGTTCAAAATTTCTTTGTAAATAAATTACATTTTAAACAAATTATATTGATAACTTGCCGTGTGGTGACGTAATAAGAATACAATTCACCACCCTCTGCCGTGCCCGCGGGTGTCGTAAAAGACGATTAAAGGATTATTACAGACAACGTCTATACAAGAAGAGGAAAACTCGAAATAAAACTTTATATTAATCCGTCACACTAGCGTGGTATAATTCTTAATATAGGAGACTCGAACCCAACAGTGGGACGTATATGAGTTATGATGATGACGATATTGATAACTTTTATTTGTAAGAAATTGGATTTGGAGTATAATGTTACTATACACTCTCCTTCTAGCCTAACAGTTTCATACATGAGGCCAAAAACATGTGATGGGCAAATCGTTGATAGGTGGTTATCTCATGTGATATCCACGGCATAAGTGCGAAACCTCAAAGTGCATTGAGATGCTAATTAGAGTGTAGGTACCCAAAAAGATCTCTCACGACAATAAAATCATGGGCTCATTGCCCTTCAATTGATGAAAAGGCCTTACAGTACAATGTAGTAGGGCGATAATAAAAATACAAAGAAGGAATTTATTTAGTCAAAATAATCAAACTCAAATCATTTATTATAAATACATATTGTCAAATGGAACACAATTAAATTAAAATAAGCCAATAAACTACCACCGGATTGGAACGCGACCGCTACTCAAAAGAACCGACAAGAAACTCAACCGGCTTGTCTTTTATTTTTTTTATTACTAAATGTAAAATTGTATACATATCTTGTAAGTACTAGCTCCAGTATGATGGTCTTCTAATCACAAGGTATGTAATATAATTCACAAATATAATTCAAACGATTATGGCTGGACCAGATCCCACAAGCGGCACCTGATCACAAGTGAACGAGACGAGAGAACGAGTACGAGAGCAGTCATCATTCTCATCAAGTACAATGGAGAGAAAAAAGAATCAACGTCGATACAGATGAATATCTAGACAGAATTATAGTACTGCCATAGTACGATGGTATGTATCAAAATGATTTATATGCATTGTATGATACGGATAACTCGATTGGCTTGAGAATTATGTTCGGTAATAAACAAAAAATTATGCAGAGTTCTTTATGTTATTTTAACTTTTTGGTGATTTCTGATGTTTACGCAAGTATAACACATTTTAAATAAAACTAATTTACGGATTTTATCGCGTTTGTATTTGATTTTTGATTGCCCGACGTTTCGAACCCTTTGCAGAATTCATGGTCACGGGTGGACTAAGATGTCTCACGTCCAACAAGTCATCGTTATTACAAAAAAAAATATAATTATCTACCCGATACAGAAATTAGTAATTAATATTGACCCACATTTTGATACAAAACTTTTGCCAGTGTAAGAAGAAAATGATTTTAAATGAAAAAAATTATATTGTTTATGGTTAGTAATTATTTAACATTAAAATTAATAGTAATTATATTTAACAACCTTTTCTAATAATCTAATACAACAAAACCTTTACAAAAACCTTTTCGACTAATCTAATACGGAAAAAAAAATCTGTATTAAATATCATTGTGGAGGACGCTAATGTCCAGCAGTGGGACATAGGTGACCTGTGATAATAGTGATTAATTATATGTAAGGAACTAGCAACCCACCCTCGCTTCGCTTCGGTTTCAGTCGCCTTACCCGTATAATTGCCGTTCCCGTGGGAATACCGGGATAAAATATAGTTTAAGTTATTCCTTATATAGACAGCTACGTGGTAGTAAAATATTATCAAAATCGGTACAGCCGTAGTGTTTGTTTAAATGTATTTTAGACATAGCTGTCGTGCAAATTACCACCTCAATTTTATTTACTGTTATAGATAATAGATAGTATACTTTTTATCCTTAAAAAATATATTAGCCTATCGGACTGTAATCCAATACAAATTCTGATAATTTAAAACCACCATTACAATCGCACAGCATTTTACGCATTTTACTAAATCATTTTATTAGATCCACAACAGTAATCCCATTTAATGAGGAATATGAATACGTTTCAGGTTTAAAGGATGCAAAATCACTGTAAGAAAATAAAAACTAAAATAATTTCAACGCTTATTATAGAGAGGATACGTGCCAAAAAAAAAACTTACTTCAAAATCGACTGCACAGATGACGTAATGATTAAAATAGCGTCCAGCATTGCCAGTGTCTGGGGTTCGAATCCCACGCAGGACAACACTTTGTGCTATCCACAAATTGTTGTTCTGAGTCTAGATGTATTTTGTGGCCGTTAGTTAAATGTTTGTAAAGTCCCCAAATACAAGGATTATTTCCTTATTGCAGGGTGTTGTTAAAAAAAAAACATAAAAAACTGAAGAAAGAGATGTTGGTAGGTTTGATGTCGTTATAATTATTTCTGTTGTCTTTAGCTTTTACTTCCTAGTTAACAATGTAATTTTTTTTTAAAAGACAATTTCTCGCACTAAGGATCTTCTTGTATTGAGGGGGACTTTACATTAAACTAACGCACAAAAATTGCATATAGAAAGAAAGAAAGAAAGAAAGAAATCTGTTTATTGTGACGAACAAGACAAATAATTGAAAGGTACAAAAAAAAAGAAATTTACAAATGGAGCTTATTGTCCGTCCCAAAGCGTCCCCAACTCAGCATAATGCAGGTTAAAAGAAACCTGCACTGATCTTCCGTGGAGGCGCTTTAAATGACGTCACGGATTTCAGATACACGAGTTAGCATCAAGAATATATTTTAACGAGATAAATAAAAACACATGAATAAAAGATAAAAAAGAAGGCTATAAATTAGTTGTCTATGAGGTATTTAAGTAAAACTGTATTAGGCACATATATTAGGCATTTTAAGTAGGAACATGAGTGCGTGTACATATCTATGCGATACAAGTGTCCAGATCACCCGGTTAAAGTTATTAACTACATCAAAGGATTGTTGTGGTATATGAAAGGTATAATATATTCAGGCAATAAGCGACTTTAAAAATTAAAATAATTATGTAGATATAGAATTAAAATGTAATGAATAAAATAATAATGAAAAAGTAATAATAATAATAAATAATACTAATGGTGTTCTTAAATAGCACTAGTATCATGCGTTAAAAGTTCTTCCCATTTTTGATGTTTGAAAATAAATTTTTTCAAGTTAATTTTAAAACATTGCGCATTTTGTATATTTCTTATAGGCGGTGGGATGTTGTTCCAGCACTTTGTTGCTGCATACCGGAAACTACCTCTAAAAGTCGCCGATCTATGACTTTTCGTGGCAAGCTGATCTGCACACCGTCGAGAACCATGAGGCCTGCTTTTCGATAGCCATGACAGCTTATTATATAGGTAGCTCGGTGCTTTAAACTTTAGCACACCAAAAAGGAGACAAGCTAGGTGCAGTTTACGTCTATGTCTCATCTTCAGAATTGTGTGCTCATTCAAATATGGAGTGACATGGGCTCTAAAAGGAATGCTGAAACAAAAACGGGCACAGGCGTTTTGAACTCGCTGAATAAGCTTCTGTGTTCTAGCTAAGAGACGTGGTCCAAAAACTGTATCCATGTAATTTAATTTGGACAATATTAAGGATTCAACCAACTGCACGCGCAAAGATTCCTGCAGAAAAGGCCTCGCCTTATATAAAACTTTAAGTTTATAAAAGCAGGTCTTCACCGACTGTATTACATGCTTTTCAAACCGTAAACCAGCATCCATGTGTAGACCCAAATTTCTTGATTCCATAACGCGCGCAATTGCTTGTCCCTGCAACATGACATTTATTGACGGACACAGTGTAGCAAGACGGTGGCTACTACCAAACAATAAATATTTCGTCTTTTCAGGGTTAAGTAGTAAGCAATTACTGGTAGACCATGTAGCAATACTTAAAAGATCCTCATTTAAAATACTTATTGCATTATCAATTTCGGAAGGCTTAAACGAAATATACAGTTGGATGTCATCAGCGTAAATGTGAAATTTACAGTGATGAATATGTTGCCCTATGTCAGCTGTGTACAAAATAAAGAGGATTGGGCCCAATATTGAGCCTTGGGGAACTCCTGTGGTCACAGCAATCCTTTCAGAAATTATTGATGATCCGTCCGGACGATTGAGCTCTACATATTGATAACGTTCACTCAAATAACTATGAAACCATTTTAAAGCTTTGACATCAAAGCCATAATAGGACAATTTAGATAAAAGTAAATTTAAGTTTATTGAGTCGAACGCCCTAGAAAAATCTAGTAGTACTAGTATTGTGCAAAGACCCTCATCCTGAGCACACAAGATATTATCAGTAACATCTAGCATAGCGGTTACCGTGCCACGCCCCTTCCTAAAGCCAGACTGTGTTTCAGGTAAAATATTGTTGCTCTCTAAGTATTCTACCAATTGTCCGCAAACTACCTTTTCCATGATCTTTGACAAACATGGTAAATTACTAATAGGCCTCAAGTCTTTCATTTCTGCCGGGTGTGAAACTTTAGGCAGAGGACGAACAATGGCAGTCTTCCATACGTCAGGAAACACAGATGAATTTATGGACATATTTATCAAGTCTTTAATAAAATCAGTTGTGTTAGGAAAAGTCATAATGAGCATTTTCAGACTTATGTAATCATAACCTTCAGCATTCGATTTTAATTTATTTATTATTTTTATGATACTATCAAGGCTAACCTCCTCCAAATGGAAGGTGGCGTTACCAAAGCGATGGTGTTCGAAATATGTAAGCTGTGAGATACTGACATTCAAGGCACCAGGTATGTTTAAAAAATGCTTATTTATTTCATTGGGATCAGTAAAGGAAGGCGGCAGCTCTAAATCATTCCTCGGTAATAAGGTAGATTTCAGATTTTTCCATAATGATCGAGGATTTTTTATCTGATTGTTTATATTATGCTTGTAATAAGCAGCTTTTTCTTGAAAAAGTGCCTTGTTAACAAGAGATTTTAAACTTTTATAATATTCCTTTTTAGAGTTACTTTTGCATTTATTATAATCTGCAGAAGCCTCGTCACGCAACCGCATCATTATTTTAATTGTATCTGTAATCCACGGATAAGAATGATCTCTGATTGTGACGGTTTTTAAAGGTGCGTGATAGTCAAATAAATAAACAATGCCGCAGTTGAGAGCGTGAACAATTTCATTAACATTATCAAGTGTAGACATTAAATCCCATCTAACTAATTGTAGGTCTGCATTAAACGCATCCATGTTTATATTTTTTAAGGGCCTATACGAGATTGTGCGTGGCACGGGTTTTTCCCGCTTAATATGAAATTCACAAATCACAAGGCAATGACCGATAACATTACCTACCTGTTGCACTAAGGTGTTCTTTGTGCTTAAGTTTGAACAGACTATATCAATAAGCGATTGACTAGTTTCAGTATGATGAGTTGGCTCCGTAATAAGCTGGGAAAGCCCTAGGCAAGACAAAAATGTCATTAATTTCAGAGTTTTCATGTCATTTACTTGAAACAGGTTAATTATTAAAGTCTCCCATTAAAATTAAATTGTCATAACTTGAGAATGAACTAATGGAATCAGATATGGCATCTAGAAATATGTCAACGTTCATCCAGGGGGGGCGATATGCCGTGCCAATTACTATTTTTCTGCCGTTAAGAACCACAGCAAGCCACATCTGCTCAACAGAGATGTGCAGTGGATCTACTGGGTGTGGCAGGATACGTGTATTTATGGTTCGTTTTATGTAAAATCCGACACCTCCCCCCCGCGAGCGGACAGTAAGCGGTCTTGGAATATGACGGAGACGGTATCCTGTAAGGGTAGGGGCACGGCCCTCTTCCCCGGGTTTAAGCCAAGTCTCATTAACTGCAAGTATATCTATGTCATTTCTTGTTATGGCATCTATAAAATTGTCATGACCAGTCCCAAGAGAACCCGCATTAAACAAACCAACTTTTAACTGTTTGTTAACCATTGAAACTGAAAAAACAACCAGATAATAAAGGTTTTAATTGATTACAAAAAAAATAGTAAATAATCGAAATTATTGCACTCATCGATTTCAACAAAAATGTGCAATTTTGTACACGGGAAGTTTTAAGTATTTTAATTGTAGCTGTAAAATAATTCATTAAGTGATAACTATGTTTAGAAATTATAAACCAAGGTAAATATTGTTTGTTTATAATGTATGTAATAATTATGTCAATGTGTATATATATGAAAGTAGACTGTAAATAATTTGAAAAGTAATATGTATATATAAAAATTTTAAACAACAGTAAAAAGTGTTTGTATGTATTATATATTATAATTGCATCAATATGTATAATTGTAATCTCTAAGTAGTTCCAAATGTAATATGTATATATTAAAATAATAAATAAAAACCAAATATGTTTGTATGAAATAATTATGCCAGTATGTATAGCGATGGATAGAATTAGAGAGTAAGCTATATGAGTAAAGTGTTCTAGACACCCACAAAGCACAACAACTTGTACATTATACAACACACTCATGCTCATACACGCATATACAATATACATTTCAAAAAAACGATACATAAAATGAATATCACGATATAATAACAAAATAGGTAGATTTAATGTAATATTACTGCATATTAGGTTATAATTATAAGATTGGGTTTTGAGTAAAAAAATTAGTAAGCAGTGTAATATATAACAAAGTATACAAATGTAGTACAAGCAGACGAAACATAGCATTGAAACCAATAGCCAGACAGTGTTAAAAGCCCAACGAAACACTATCCAAAAATTCTATTTATATCAGCTTCACACCTAATTCGCTGTGCACTCTGACCGTCCTGTCTGCGTGCGAGCACTTTACCATCTCTGGTCCAAACATATCTCCAGTTATGAAGGCTTGCAGCTTGACGGGTCTTATAAAAAATATGACGATTTGTACGAGTAAGGCGTTCATTTATATACATACGGTGAGTCGGTCCAGATGGTTCACCAAGCCCTAACTCCTTCGTAGTGAGACCCCGGCGCACTCTTGCCGCGGCAAGCAGCGCATCTCGGTTCACGCGACGTGCAAATCGAACAGCCAATCCCCGCGGTCGTCGGACCTCATTATCTACAGGACCTCCAGGAGGTTCCACCAGATTTCGACGCGAAGGTCCAATTCGTTCTACATGCACGATCTCACGCTCATCAATAGTGACGCCCAATTTACAAGCTAAGACTGTTATGAGGTGAATAGCGCTCTCACCTTTCGCCTCTGGTATTCCGTTCACCTCAACATCGTTGAGCAAAACCTCCTGCTCTCGTTCGTTGAGTTGCAGCCTTAGTTCCGCTATGACATTATCGACAGAGGTTTCTTTGGATGAATTTTGGTCAAGCCTAAGTTCAAGGGCCTCTACTCTCGTGTCAAGGTTGCTCATGTGGTCATTACATACCTTGAGAGACTCTTTTAACTCTGTCATCTCAGCTCGCAATTTTTGAACCTCGTGACGCATTAAGCGAAACTCGGCACACAGTTCTTCCTTAAGAAGGCGCAGCTCGGTGGGTAAGTCTGATGCCAAAGGTTTTCCAGCACTCCCAGGGGCCAAAACTGGTGCGACGGGGCTATTCATGTCTTCAGAGCTAATCTCCATCGTATCCACTCGACCTCGGACAGGAGTCTCCATCTTGTTGTCCCTACGTTCATTTTTGGTGCATTCAGGGCAACGCCAATACGGCGATGTTCCTATTTTAGGCAAGCCTACGCACGCCCGATGGTAAACAGCATCACATTTATTACAAGTAGCGCCCTCTATTGGCGACAAGAATTTTGCACAACCTCCGCACTTAGTCGCCGGCATAGTTGTCGAGTTGCGCTTCTTAATCAGATAATGATTGTGTTTCACCCTTCGGTACAATTACACTAGATGGCGCTGTACGTATATTATGGTGAGTATAGATGCTTATAGTTCAAAAACACCATAAAACGCAAACAAGAAGTCGTGGTATGAAAGTCCAACACACAAACACTTTACACTTTTTATACACAATTAGTTAATCATTGTTTTTAAAACTTTGTCTTTTTTATTTTAGAATAAGGTAGATTGAAAGTATATTTCGTTATCGATATGAATTATTCTAATTTTAGTCCTTTTCACTGCACTGTTGTCACTTGATAACGATATATAATGCGGATAAGAGTATGTATAACTTTTCAGACAATAAACTAAATAGTTTTGAACTGATATTTATTTATAATAAACAGAAAAGCCACGAACATATAATGCTCGCTCGATATCCGTGACGTCACTCTCGATCGATATAGACTCAGAACAACAATTTTTGGATCGCACTAGGTGCCCGAACCTACGACACTGGCACGACGTATCATAATCGCTATGCCATCAATGCAATTAAATTACAATCAGGAATGGTATCAAAATTCAAATTATGAAATGAAATTTGAGATACATCTTAGCAATTTAATATTATTGTAAAAAAATACTCGCTAAACACAAATAAATAAGAGCCCAGTATTTTTTACGGAAGTTATCTTTCATAACGTTATTACCACAATTATGTTATGCGCGAGTTTTTATTACGCCGTAAGTGGCAAAGTATCGTCTTTCGTTACTTGTTATTTTTTCTTTGGTTATACTAGTTTTGTACTTAACTTGAAATGATCCAATTTGTAATATTTGTTTACGTGACTGAAATACATATGAATTACATTACTTCATTCTTATTTTTTTGTATTACGTTTTACAGTAGAAACTCGATTAACAAAAATAATTGTTGTCATTAGGCATTCGGATAATCGAAAATCCGGATAACCGAATGTATGAAAAACCGCCTTTGGTCTTGTGCATTTATAGTATGCACATAATTTTATGCGTTTATTAAAAGACGAATACGTATCACGGGGGGTCACATTCGTCAAAGCGGAGTAACAATTATAAATTAAAATAAATATTAAACGCGTGGGGCAGCGATCCTTGCATAAATTCGATTCATAGGTACAATACATAGGTCGTGGCTAGTAGTCCGGATAATCGCAAATTCGTATACCTGAGGGACGGATAATCGAGTTTCTATTGTACATATTTTGTCAATTTGCAATGAAACATTTAGAAAGCCAGTCATTAATATTCAATATAATCATGTTTCTTATAGCAATTAGATACTAAGTCTAGAAATTTATTTATAGGACCAGTATACGACAATAGGCTCACATAACAGTAGAACGTGTGTACGTTAACATTATTTAATTTTAAGCAGACGCACAGACTCAAAAACATCATACGTCCCACGCTAGTTTTAAGTTTCCTCCACCGTGAGAGGGATTGAATTGACCTACGATCATGCTAGTTAAACGTTTGGTACCTACAGGGTTTTATCTTGAGTATCCCTTTTCTCGTTATCTTTAGGGGTAAGAAAGATGACTGGACCGGGGAGTTAGTCCGTCAACCGCCGAGAGACCGACCGCGCGACGACGACCGACTTTGCCGAACAGCGGAAGAACATCGGTTGAGGAGAGGGTACTCCTCAACGGGTATTCCGTCGGGCCGACCACTGACGACAAGTCACCCTGCATTGGTGGTTGGCCCAACGACGAAGGCGACATGTCACGGTGGTTTACGGGACCGCGTGCGCCGCACCTCTGTCGCCCCGGACGGAGTGGTGCGAGGAGTACGCTGACCGTAACCCACCCCAAAAAAAAAGGGATATAATTTAGCACAAGTGGCACTCCACCGCCTCCTTCCGCGAGACTACTGCCTCGCAGAAGGCTGCGACCAAGTCCTAGTTCCTGACGCTGTCGATCATCGCCCTGGCGATGGTCGGCAGCATCAGGTCAGCACCGATGATTGCGAAGTGTTCACGACGCTGCTCTGCCCAGGCAGCACAAACCTCGAACGTCTGCTGCGCCACGTCCTCCTTGCAATCGCAGTGGTGGCACGACAGTGTACTCTCTCTCCTAACGACCGAGTACAGGTATTTGGCGAAGCATCCATGCCCCGTCAACACCTGCACCAGTCAGAAGGAAAGCACCCCGTGCTGCCGTTTCAACTACTGCATCAGCACCGGCCGGAAGGCCCCCGCGGTCCGCAACCCGAACCGAGGCCTCTCCAACCGGACTGCCCAACGGGCAATAACGTCTCGGCGGGCTTCGACGCGCCAGGCGGTTAGCTCCCTCAATGAGACCACGCCGCCCCCCGCTCGCACCCCTGACATCCGCCGATACAAACCGGCGAACATTGCCGCCTCCAGGTCCCACGGGGGAGCTAAACTATATCCCTACCCTGTCAACATACAGATAAGATTAACATTACGCATCTTACAACTTTATTGCTATTATTATTTCAACCTTAACTTAATATATTTATACTTATGATTTAGTCTTTTATTCTGCTATTTAATATTATTATACCATTTTACTACGCCTCACTTTTTGCCCTACATACTTCTTATGAATAAGAGATAAGCATAGTCATTTCTTGTGTAATTTGAACTGTATACGTACCTTGAAATTGTAAGTAGTTCAGCGTTGTTTCACTTATATTATGGGACTCACAAGGTCTTGTTCGTCGTGACACTGATTGATCGTGTCGTAGAGCCTTCAAATTGCAAACTTAACACAAAATATTATGAGATGGAAAAGTTTCTCGGTCTCAATTTTTGGACATTGATCTATTGTGTCCCAGCATATTTTGTTTCGTGTGTTAAAATATTCTTAGAAGTTCAATAAGAACTTTGCCCATCATATTTCGTAAATTGTTGAAGTATAATAAACAATAAATTCAACCAACATTATTTGAAGAAGCATTTAAATTGTCACATAAGAATATTTTTTATTTATTAATATTGTATTCTTTTTAGATCCATTTTTTGTACATTCATACATACCTTTTCATCAGTATTTTGTCGGCAAAGGGTCAAGCAGAATTGAAGCAGAAGTCAAGCAGAAGTGTACACAAAATCCTTAGCCTCGCTTAATAGAGGTGAAATTTGTAGCCCCTAAACGAATACAGTTTTTTTTTTAACTTACAATATCTATATATATCACATAGCATAGTAGTAGTAGTTTAGAAGTAAAACTTCTTTGGGCGCATGAGGGTAAAATTTTTTGGGGTAAAACGCAAACAAAACGCAAATGCAAAAGAAATAACTAATACCATCATATTGCAAATTCTAATTAATGTTTAGATTTTGATAAAAACTTAGGTATAGTAAATAAAGCCTAGATTAGTCGTTAACAATGTAGCTTTCTATTAGTGAAACATAAATACCGACAAATACGCCGCGTTTTCACCCACGTAATCACCATTTCCATGAGAGATACCAATTGCTTATATTATTCGATGATACTGTAGCTTACAATTGCTGAAGGAATTTTTTAAATCGATAATTTTCCCGCAGTTTCACTGGCACTGTGTCCGTTCCTGTGGGATTACCGGAATAAAAAATACATGTTACTCACTGATAATGTAGTTTTATATTAGAGATTCATGAATTTGCTCTAAATCCAGAGGTTCACTCGTATAGTTCTCTTCCGCATGAGAATATCGGGATAAAAATAGTCCACATATGTTACTCGCTGATAATGTAGCTTAACATTGCTGAAAGAACTCTTTAAATCGAAGATATTTCCGCAATTTCTCCGGCGTTATTCCCGTTCGTGTGGGAATACCAGGCTAAAAATAGCATGCAAATGTACTCACTGTTAATGTATCTTTCTATTAGGGGAAATATTTTTAAAATTGCTCAAAATTCAGCGATATCACTCGCGTTGTTCCTGTTCTCGTAGGTATACCGGGACAAAGAATGGCCGGCATATGCTACTCACTGATAATGAAGCCTTGCATTGGTGAAGGAATTTTTGAAATCGACTACTATCCGCGGTTTGACCGCCTTTGTTCCTGTGTCTGTGGGAATACCAGGATATAATATATAAAGCCTAAGTTATGCCTTATATGGACAGCTACCTGGTAGTAAAATATTATCAAAATCGGACTGTTTTGAGAATTACCCGAAACAAATAGACAGACTGACAGACAACATTTTTTTAATTAAGGCAGGTATCCTGCAAATAACCGTGTGAGTATGAATAAAACCTATTATTTTGATATTACAAACCGACACTTCAATTTTATTTATTTGTATAGAGTATATCTATACTCTTTGAGAAATAATATCTATACATCTGTATAAATTATTTCTCTAAGCCAAATATACCTGTCCTAGTCTATTGTACACAGAAAGCAATAATTTACTTGAAAATATTACAGACTTTAACTTTAAAGTAATTTATGCTATGCCGCACCTGTGTCAGTCCTATCGGTCCAAACAGCGGCCTTTTAATATTTAGTCTATATAGCCTAAATAAGTGACAACATAATAGAATTTCAGTATATTATCACGAAGCCTGAAGGAATATGTTCTTCTACAGAGTTTGCTATCAAAATTCTAACTAATAAGAATTAAATCATATATAATATTATAAAAATGGCAGCTTACAACATAGGATGTTCTATAAAATAATTATAAAATAATGCATAACAACTAGTCTCATCTTAATAAGAATAGTAAAACGCGCATTATTATTACATTTTTATTTCTAGACCGAAGCCAATCATTAAATAAGTTAATTAATAAATTTCTTTTTCATAATTGTCTCAAGAGACTTATTGAATTATTCCTCAACAATTTTAATTTTAATATGGAAGGAAGGAAGGGAGACCCACCACTTTCCCACGGTAATTAATATACCGCACACCACAATAGAAGGAGTACGAGATAGGATTAAGGTTTTTGATTGGGCATCACACAGCTTTGATTGGTCACACAGCTTTGATCGACGTAACACAGCTTTAATCGACGTCACACAGCTTTAATTGACGTGTTCGAAGCTTCGGCCCATCAATAACCAAACACAAACGCCATAAAAGCCGTAAAAATAGTTTATTTACACTGTTAGTATTGTTGAGCAATAATTGATTGAATTAAGCGATACATAGCGGCAATACGTTTTTATTTTAATTTTAAAATGGCAGCAAGGAAGGAAGGGAGACCCACCGCTTTCCCACGGTAATCAATATATCGCACATCATAATAGAAGGAGTACGGGATAGGATTAAGGTTTTTGATTGAGCGTCACACAGCTTTAATCGAAGTCACACAGTTTTAAAGCTGTGTCACGTATCAAAGTCTTGGGCCGACTATAATGTCTCACGTCTATCAAGTCATCGTTATTACAGAGATTTACATCTACCCGCTACAGAATTAGTTTTAACCACATTAGAATTTAACCACATTTTAATACAAATTTATTGTCAGTAGATTCGTAAAAATAGTTTATTTATAAAGTGTCATTAATACTCGCGTAAGCATCCGAGATCATTAACAAAATTCCAATATTCCATTTTATTTTTATTTTTTATTTATTACACAATTCAAATACCTAGAAGGCCATATATTCTAATGTACGCGCTGTATTGTAATGTACTAAATTTAAACCACAAAAACCACAACAGGTCTCCTATTTGCTACGCTTTTGGTATATAAATTACTACCTGTGTTCATAATTTCACACTCATTTAGATTCCTATAGACATTTTATCAATACGAAGTTGTTTTTATGGACTGTAGAATCAAATCAAATCATTTATTCTGCATAGGCCCCTTAATGGCACTTACATATTGTCAAATTTCACAACGTTTGAACACAATACAATAATCTACCACCGGATCGGAACGCGACCACAAACTGAGAAGATCCGGCAAGAAACTCAGTGGGCAGTCATTTTTTTTTGATCTTTTAAATATATCTACATAATTTTATGCTTCGTACATCATATATGGTATTAACTCCGAGTGTCCCTTCGGAATTGTAATAAATTTTCAAAATTTTGTACAATACAAAAAAAATTAATTAAAGAAAAGGAAAAGAATATGGCTGGACCAGATCCCACAAGCAGCATCCGATCACGAGTTAATTGCTAGAGCAGCCATCACTCTCCTCAACCAAATTCAGGGAAGGGAGCGACCCGCCCCATATAGCTAGCAGAACCTTATGCGGTGAGCATGACCAAACCATAAATAAAAATATAAAACTAACTACAACTACTACTATACTAAAAAAACTACTACTGTAAAATAAACTACGAACTATAGCAGGTATGCTAAAAAGATCAAAACCAAAATTCGACGGGCAAAACACGCTACGCTGTACAATCACAAGAGTCAGAATTAAAAAAAAAACTTGTGAATTCATACAAGTTAGGAGTACCATAAAGCTGTAACATTTACAATAACATTTATTGCGAATGAGGAACTGCTCATAAACACTCTGTATTATCATCTAAATAATCCGAAATTTTGTAATAGCCTTTGCTATAAAGTCTACTCTTAACAGCTTTTTTAAACATGTTAATTGGCATGTCTCGGATATTTTTAGGTAGTTTATTGTAAAAACGTATACATTGCCCCATGAAAGACCTACTAATTCTTTGTAGACGAGTAGTATGAATTACTACATTATCCTTATTCCTATTCCATGATGAATGTTACTGTACTTTAAAAATTTTCAAAATTCTATTTTACATACAAAAGATTTTCGAATATGAATTGTGATACAATAGTTAGAATGTTTATCTCTCTGAACTTTGGCCGAAGTGAAGCTCTTGGGCCTAGATTATAAATAGCGCGGACAGCCCGTTTTTAGAGATCCAAGATGGTATTTAAATCCGCGGAGCATCCCCAAAGTATTATGCCATAGGACATAAAGCTGTGAAAATAAGAGAAATAAACTATTCTAGCCGTTTCAATGTCAGTTAACATTCGAATTTTTTTTACAGCATAAGCCGCTGAGCTAAGTCTATTTGACAATTTTTAATATGAGGCCCCCACTGGAGTTTCGCATCTATGGTGATACCTAAAAGATTCCACTAGGTCTAGGGCCACACCATTCATTTGAACATTGGTTTCCATTTGTCTCACATTAGGTGTGTGGTAATAATTATCATCTCCATCCCAGCTCATAAACATCCCACTGCTGGGCTTGAGCCTCTTCTATAATACGATGAAAATTTACCTATATTACGCTGTTGATAATGAGTTTTATTTCGAGGTTTCTTTTTCTTACATAGATGTCTGTGTATATTATCCCTTAGTCGTCTTCTATAATACCCATAGACAAGATAGGGGTGTCGAATTGTACTCTTACTCCATCACGCGATGCATTAGGACCTCGAATAAGTTTTTGCTGTTTTCTATGAAATAAAAACTTTTTTTAAATATAAGGAACAAAAACATTTTATTTAAAGCAGTGGCCAACACTAGATACCACTATATTTCATCCTTCTGGCAGTATATGAATTCTGAGTTGGAAAAACGACATATCTTTTGAGGCTATCCAAGATCCGACCCATTTTTTAGCTTCTTCGTAAGAATGAAATCGCTATTTTATTAGTTTAAATACCGGTAGAACTTTAAATGTAAAGTTCTTTACACAATTTTTGACGTTATAATCTTTATCTACTTTATATATGTATTTGTTGTGTACGTGTATATGTCAGTGAACTCCTCCTAAACGGCAGGACCGATAACGAGGATATTTTTTGTGTGTGTTCAAAGGCATTCGAAAATGATTTAGATTCACAATTGGACTCGGTAGGTGGCGCTGCACTCGATTTCACCGAGGGATTCCTTTTATTTTATTTGAACAGAATAACGTTTTTTGGTTCAGCTAGAGTTTTATAAATCAATGAACGCCGACTGCACGCACGAAAAGGCATGACTCATTATTACATTCCGCCAGAGCCGAGCGTGCAAGCGAGAGTGCAGAACGAGCGATAGAGAGGCAAGATATGCCTAAGCGTTCGGTTTGAGACGCTTTAAAGACAACCAAGATCAAGTTGTAAATACATTGTTACTTCTAATTAATCTGCATAATTTAAGTGAAAAAAAAAATAGATTAACGAGTACAAATAAATGTCAATTAAAAGAAAAAATTGTAATTCTCAATCAAATCCTTCTTTGTATTATACAAAATAATGATAATTCGGTGATAATAATTCAATTCAATTCATCATCATCATCATATCAGCTAATATACATCCCTCTGTTGGGCTTGAGCCTCCTCCACAATAAGAGGGAAATTGACCTAACAATACCATGCTGGTCAGACAGATTGGTGTAGAGTTTTATTTCGAGTTTTCCTCTCTTACATAGATAGTATATGCGTATTATATCTCTTAGTCGTCTTTTACGACACCCACGGGCAAGATAGGTGATCTGTATTCTTACTCCGTCATCACACGGAAAATTCAATTAAAAAAGTATGCAATTTTACATCAATGTTTTCTTATGATGTCATGTCCATAAACCGTCTTTACAGGCAACTAATTCTTAATAATTTAAAGTGCAATAGAATCCTTTTCATCATTGTCTACACCATGGACCCTTCCATAATTTTCCTTTCAAAGTAGCATTAATTACAACTAGTAAGCCAGGGCCAGTGAATACCGCATTTGTCTACAGTCGGTTTCTAGTAAACTCCGAATAATCTGCTATTTGTACCCGTCCGGATAGTCCTCCACTTGTGCGAAGATAAATTGTTCGAGAGAGGGTGTCTGGTTGACCTCGACGAGCATATGCCAATGTATTGTAGATTATTTTGTAGTGTTTCCTTGGTATATGTATATTATTACTTCATTTTGCTATGTGCTCAGTGTAGAGTCTTTCTATTTTTATTGTCCGGAGAATTTAAAACCAGATCTATATTCAATAATTCAACACAAACATGTCTGCAGCCATCAAACAATAAATTCTTAAGTCTATAAATAAATACATTTTAATTTTAAATTCAGAGGAAAAATATAATCGCAGCCTTTCGTTGTCTAATGTTGGACGTAGGCCTTTCCTATGGAATGTCATTTACCACCACTATTCTTACGTTCTTCTTACGTTCTACTTTAGAGGGGTGGTTATTATTATAATCTCAAGGCTAAGCAAGCGCATTTCAATCGCAATGTTATACGTACCTACATTTCCTCCGGAAGCACTTCTGCCCATTCTTCCTTAAGTCGATTTTACGTTTCTTAGGGTAAACCCCAGATGGATATTTTATTTTTATCCCGTCGTCGGAAAAATAATCTACGAACTACTAATTAATATTTTTTTGGACCTTTCTATCGTTATATACCTTCAATTTTATTGTGATGATAAAATCCTATATAATCCTATATGTATCATATAAAAGTAGCAGTTAGTTTATATAAAACTTTATTCTGATGTTATAGAGTATATTATAAATGTGTGAATATACTGTGTGGATATAGTGTGTTGGAGTGGTAGGACCACACTGTCGACAGTTATCTGTCTATAGCCGCGGGCCGGTCCGTCCGGGGCAGTACCACGCTCTCGCAGAAAATTGACGTCTGAATAGTAGCAATTTGTTACTGCGCTTCGTTCGGTGAGCGAGAGAGCCGGCAGCCCAACTTTCTGAGGTTGTTTGCGTGTGGAGGGTTTTGATGGTGCCTTTAGTATCACCGAGCCTCAATGCACGCATTCACACTCCCTTCACTTTCTTCGCGGTAGGCAGTGGCCTTGTAAAGGTCCATGAGCGGCAGCAACACTTATCATCAGGTGTACTGTTTGCTCGTTTGCCACTGCTTGCAATAAAAAAAAAAAAAAAACTTACCCTTAAAAGTTCATTTGCTTTCATTAGCTACTACTAGGAGCACACTTGACTTTTGTGGTAGGAGCAACAATGTTGACAGTTGTCTGTCTATAGCCGCGTGCCGGTCCGTACGGGATAGTGCCACACTCTCGCAGAAAATCGACGTCCGAGTAGTAGCAATTTGTTACTGCCCCTCGTTCGATAAGCAAGAGAACTGGAAGCCCAACTTTCTGAAGGTGTTTGCGTGTAGTGGGTTTTAGTAATGCCTTTAGTATCACCGTACCTCATTGCACGCATTCACACTTCCTTCACTCTCTTCGCGGTAGGCAACGGCCTTGTAACGGACCATGAGCGGCAGCAACACTTATCATTAGGTGTACTCTTTGCTCGTTTAACACCGTTTGCAATAAAGATTTCCTTCTTTAAACGAGGTTTAAGTAGAATATTTCCTTCACGGTAGGCAGCGGCCTGGCTGTGCCCCTGGTATTGCAAAGGTCCATGTGCAGCAGTTTCACTTACCATCAGGTGTGCTGCTTGCTCGTTTGCCACCGTTAGCAATAAAATAAAAAAAAAGATAAGTGGAGAGTAAGTAGTAAAGATAAGAAGTAAGAATATAATTCACCACCCCCTCTCTTGCCCGTGGATGTTTTAAAAGACGACTAGAAGATCATCTAAACAAAAGAAGGCAAACTTTAAGCAAAATCACATACCAGTGTGACCAGCGTGGTGTACTAAGTCAATTTTCCCTCTCAAAGTGGAGAAGGCTAAAGCCCAATAGTTACATATACGTCCCGTATGTGAGCCGAAATGATGAATGAAAATGACGGGCATGTAAATTTAACTAGTGATAATAATAATAATAATAAAATAAAATAAATAAAACGCAAACCTCGGAGGAGCAAACGCAAACCTCGGAGGAAAATTATATGGCTCTCTAAGTTCTTTTGATATAAAAGAAAAAATGTATCACAGGGTTTATAGAAAAGCCAATAAATCGCAGGGCAGCTTGTGGCGTGCTGAATGTGAGTGGCGACACTGCGGTCCTGAGTGCCCCAGAGAGTGGGTCAGGGCCTCGTATCCAGCTCGCCTTTATTGGTTGGCTGGAGTGAAGACCACAGAGTGCCCGCAGGATTCTCAACTCTGGCTTGCCTTAAACGGCTGGTCAGAGAGGGGTCGCCAGAGCTATATGCTCGGGGGTGGAAGTGTCATTTTCAAGGGCATAACTACGGGGAAACCACTGCGGTGGTGAAACCGGCGCCGCACCGCTCGACACCCCAAGCCACTTGCACCAATGTTGCTCCCCTGTTGCCCTTATGGCCTGCGTGCCTGTGGCGACCGTTTGGGGGCACATTCAGTGAGTTAGCGAGTCACCGTCTGCCAAAGTTCAAGATGATAAAGGTATTAAAGGTAGACGACAGTTTTAAATCAATAGTTTACCATTAATCCAGTCCATCTAACCTTCAACCCCATAATCATGTATTAGATAACATCAACACACAATAGTTTTACACCTACCGTTGGCAGTCCACGTGTGTTATGTGCAGACGTGGAGTGTCATCGGTAGACGTCCCATCCCATTTCAGATTAAATTTCTCCAAAGGCCTCTGCGTGTTGGATCCATATCCCCATGTAAGCCTTTCAAAGGACCGGGTATCTTGCCTTGGAAGATAGCCGTGAAATTGAGAGATACAATATAATAATAATAATATCTATTTATTGCAGACCATATAGATCCATAAATGTTAGTAATATAAAAATACTTAGGTAGCTAGGATTAGTAAAAAATAAAAATAACAAAAATAACACTACACACGGAATTAAAATAATTTAACAAATCATATTAAGACAAAAGCTAAATCACATTACATTTTGCGACTGGGGCGTGTAAATGCGTCCAGTGCTCCAGTATTGGACAATCCCACCTATCGTTTAGCACTGACAGGATACTGTGTGAACTGGAGCGTAATCTCTGTAGCAGGGAAGCGCAGCTTTTTCTAACGAGAGCTTTGAAGCCGTCAACGCCCTTCTCTGCGAACATCCCAGAAGCGCTACAAAAACGGGCAGCCCCAACAGCACCCTGAATGCGTTGTTATACTGAACACGCAGGTCACTGTATGCCCTCTAATAAAGCCTTTCTTTTATTCATCAAATATGTTTTATTTTTAAACTTTGCGCTTTTTTATAAAACATAAATTGAGCATTGTATGTAGTAGAACCAGTACGTAGTAGTAGGGCGGTTCGTCCGGGGCAGTACCACACTCTCGCAGAAAATCGACGTCTGAGTAGTAGCAATTCGTTAGTGCACTTCTCTCGGTAAGAGAGCCGGCAACACAACTTTCTAAGGGTGTTTGTATGTGGTGGATTTTAATGATGCCTTTACTATCACCGAACTCCATTTCACACGAACGCGTGTGTGTGTGAATACACTCCCTTCCCTTTCTTCACAGTAGGCAAGTCTAGCAAAGGTCCCTGATCGGCAACATCATTTACCAGGTATGCTGTTTGTCGGTTTGCCATCAATAGCAATAAAAAAAAATAGTTGCGGCAATTTTAGGTTTTTTACGAAGGATTCAAATCTATCTTTATCTTTATTTTTATATATAAATTTCTTGTGTACGTGTGTATATCACTGAACTCCTCCTAAATGACAGGACCGATATTGATGAAATTTTTTGTGTATATTCAAGAGGATTCGAGAATGGTTTAGATTCACAATTAGATCCTGTAGATAGAGCTTATTTGAACAGAATAACTGCTGTTGGGCTAGCTAGTCTTTATATATAAATTTCTTGTATGCGTGTGTATGTCACTGAACTCCTCCTAAATGGCAGTACCGATGTTGACGAAATTTTTTGTATGTGTTTAAGACGATTTGAAAATGGTTTAGATTCACAGTTGGATCCGGTAGGTGGTGCTGCTGTCCATTTCAAAGAGAATTCCTTTTATTTTAATTGAACAGAACAAGTTGGGTCTTTTTTTTTTTTTTTTGTGTGACTTAGTTGTTAGCCTCAGATGGCTGTGACAGCTTTACCCGGACTGGTGGGTGAGCGCTGAGGGCTCTCAGACAAGTTGGGTCAGTAAACATTTTCTACTCTTTGTTTTTTTTTGCGGGTGGGCTGCGATCGGCGCGCCTCCGCACCACTCCGTCCGGGGCGACAGAGGGGCTTAAGCACGCAACTCCCGCAACCCACCCGAAAACCACGTCGCCTTCGTCGTTGGGCCGACAACCGGAGCAGAGTTAAATTGTCATCAGTGGTCGGCCCGACGGAATACCTCCTACTTGGGGTACCCTCCCATCGACCGACGTCCCCTCGGGAAGGACGTTGGTCTTTCCTGACGCGGTCGGCCTCTTGGCGGGTGACGGACTAATCCCCGGACAATTAATAAATCTTAGTGAGGTATCTAAGGATAATAAATTGATATGATATGTGAAGATAAAAATCTTCAAAACGTGATAGTTCACTGTGGTCCAGAAAATATTGCAATATATCTGCGAGCCGACTAAAATAACATTTCTGTATTCCTTTGTGATTCGTTGCTATAAATGACTATCATTTATCATTTTATCATCTTCGCCCTTTTGCGTAGGACAAATAATTAATTTACTTAATACTTTTGTTCGCAAATTCTTTGTAGCGAAGAAATATTTTTTGTGGCGGTCTTAGATCTGGTAATACCCCTCCTAAACTGTCTGGGGTGGAGATGCAACCCCATAATCTGCCTATCTATCGCCATTTGGGCAGAACACTAGCACCGAACCTTGTCTTTAGTATTACACGAAAAAATTTATTACTATTACAAATACTAACATTACTGCTAAAAAATATTGAAAACGATACTTTTATAGATTTCATTTGCCATAATATTCAAATATTGTTTTATTGCCCTCATAAGATACAACTGATAATATATTACTTATAATATATTTACAATAACATTATTTTCTTAATATAGACTGTATCAGCCTAGGCTTAGGCCTAGCCTATACTAGGCTTAACATTCTAATTACAAATTTTCACTCTCACATATTTGAAAAAAATCTACATCAAGACCTAATAAACAGAACACCACAACTTATGTAAAGATCAGACGTGGAGAAGCGGTAAAAAATTTCCCTATTCAAGCTTTGGTCGCAACCTAATTATATCAGTGAATCCGCCCTAAGCAACTATGTAGTATTGAGCAAGAGATTGGCAGAGGACCAAATAGATTATACGGATTACTTTCTCATAAACGATCATTAAATACTATCAAAACTAAACATTTATCTTCATTTCGGCCCATATATGTAATACAGGGTAAGAGCCTCCTTCATATTTCTTTTTATCTATTATACCAGGTTCCCATGTGTGGTGACAAAATAAGAATACAATTCACCTAGTTCATGAGTGTCGTAAAAGACGATTAAAGGATATAATATGCATATAATATATGCAAGAAACGAAAAACTGGAGCTAAAATTCTGTAGCCGTCTGACTAACATGTATAGTTTGTTTGATCAATAAAGGAGCATATTATATATTTTGGTCAATAAATAGTTAGTTAATTATTTTGTTTGATCAATTTCCTTCCTAGTATGGCTGGAAACCAGTAGTGGGATATATACGATGATGGCGATAACACCACACTGGTAGATATCTCAGTCGTCTTTTATATTAAACTATTAAAAAATATTGTCGTAATTGCTGTGGTATTTTATTTCTTGTTTCTATTATCACACGGTAACTCAACGTTAAACCTCTTAAATCTACATAGAAGGTAACAATTTGCTTTTATATAAAGGTCACAGTACAATTTGTTTGATAATAAAAATACCTATAAAGCTTCGAATCGCAATAAAATTGACATAATCGTTGAATAAAATGAAAGGGTACCAATAAAGGGACCCTTTTAATGAAATATATATTATTTACTGTTGCTGTATTGAGGATATTTTAATGACCATAATCTATACTAGATGGTTTTATACTATTTCCTTTGTAAATAAATCATTATCATTATTCTGAATGAGAAATTTTAATTTGTTTTTATATTATTTGATGGTAGGTGGTAAATAAATTAAGGCAAAATTTTATCAAAGCGTTAAAAACTAATTCATTAAAAAACAATCCATTGTAAGAGACTTCAGTAACAACTAAGCTTAATATTGATAATATAATTTTTTCCCCGAAGTGACGGACTAAAAATATTATCATCTTTATATATAAATTTCTTGTGTACGTGTGTATGTCAAAAATAGAACTTTTTTCTCACATCAATTATATGCTAATTCTTCTCAATGGAAATAATGAAAATAACCATCATCATCATCATCTTGCTCTTATCCCAATTACTTGGGGTCGACGCAATATGTCATCTGTTTTGACATATTGCAAAAAGTTTCGGCAATGACTTTTATGACCGGCCGCCTGCCTGACGTCAACCCTCCTTGGGAATGTAATCGTTGACCCAAATGGTACCAGATGGAGTTGGTCCGGGTCATTCTAGTGCTCTTAGTCGTCTTTTACGACACTCACGAGCAAAGCAAGGGTTGGTAGTATTCGGAGCCGCTACCACACAGCTGAAATAATGAAAATACCCATTATTCTAAAAAATCAACAACATATTTGAGATCATATTTCTGTCCCGTATATGCTACGGATTTCATTATTATTCTTTTCGCAGCTTATTACGTCTCACTGCTGTGCTCGAGCCTCCATAATAGGAAGGATTTAATTTCAAGTTTTCCTTCTCTTGCATATGACGTTATCTGTATGTTATATCCCTTAGTCGTTTTTTTTTCGACATCCACGGGTAAGAAAGGGGATTTTTGATAATGGCAAATGTTAGTACAATGCCAAAAAAGAAAAAAAGAAAAAAAAAGCGAGTAATGAATCGTATTTTTACTCCATCACCACACAGAAAATACGCTACGTGTTTGCTTTGATCATGTTTTTTTTTTATATTAAACTCAAGTCAGTCTCAAATTGGATTTATTTACCTGGACTGATTAATAAAAATTTATTATAACATATTAACTCTTTCAGTTATTACTATTCAATCTGTGTAGTTACACATAAGGCAACATATTGACATGGGCAACCACAGTTCATTCGATGTGGTCATTCGCAGTAACAGCAAGTCGGTACAGAATACCACATTCGACCTTACGGCTTAATATCATAAACTAGGTTCTGTACTCGGCCACATTCGCATAAGAAGTAACTTTGCCAAATTTTTTTATCCAAATCATTAGTTAAGTTGACTATATTAAGGACATATGAATGAAATAAAAAGTATCCTCTGTATTAATCAAGGAAATGATCTATCTATGTGCCCATTTCCACTCAAATCTATTCGACAGTTTATGCGTGATTGAGTAACAAACATCCAAAAATCTTTACAAACTTTTACATCTATAATATTAGTAGGATAGGCCAATCATATTGTTGTTTGTATAGTACCTCGTCTTTTCGACTTTACGACAAAACTTGTCTCTGACTGAAATCATGATCTAAATAGTTAATGATATAATCGCCATGCTTAACTACTGGCAATCGCAATTGGTGTTGTAAATTTCTAATGAAAATGCTGCTACCTATTCTCCTGGCGATTCTATAATCAACTTTTATAACACCGATGAGCTAGGACATGGAAACACTTAGTTTATTTAACTCGTCACAGGGGTTTGTTCTATTAGTAGTATTAAAAAAATATATTTGTAGCTTTAAAATGAAATAATCCATCCTCATTCATTAAATAATTATATCTGTATAGCTGTAAATGCGAACAGCTAACTAATCTCTTTATTAAGGAAAAGGAAAATGAAAGACCATCGTATTGAATAGGAATAAACAAACATTTTCTACCATGGTACCTTAAATTTTAACAAAACAAAGGTTAATTAAATTGTCTGTTTATTGAACAAATGCCAGAGGGTAAAATTTTAATCAAAGAGTTTATATAATGTTAATTTTAGATGTCGTAAATATTCTTAACAAATGCAGGTGGGTTGACATTTGGTTCTTAAGACGTCAAATCAGTTCGCATTTGTGATTTAAAAAAATCCAATCTCATAACTGCAATGTCTATGGAACTATTGAGGATGTCCAACATGTTCGGATGAAATGTAAGCGAAACGTATATTACAGTATATCATGTATTGCAATAATTACATTTACGGATAACATATTCATCATTATCATCATCATCACAGCTCACATGCGTCCCACTGCTGGGCTCGGGCCTACTCCACAATGTGAGGCAATTTGACCTACTATACCATGTCGGTCAGACATGTTGGTATAGGGTTTCGGTTAGAGATTTCATTTTCTGGCACAGATGTTTTGTGCATATTATATCCCATAGTCGTCTTAACGACATCTACGGGCGAGATAGCGAATGGTGAATTGTATTCTTACTCCGTAACCACACGGAATAACACATTAGCAGATCCCATATCATAAATGAACATTTATATTTTTATTAATACAATTTTTTTCTAATCTAACTAACGTTCAATAACAGAGTTAGGTTTAAATAAGTTGTTGACTTGAAGTCTTTTACCGTCGTTGCGTGACCCTCACGCAATCTCCTCAGGTGACTGGACTAATCACCGGTGCAGTCACCCGCTGCCACAGCTAGGGCGTCATCAGATACAGTTAGCTTGAGTCGATGTAGAGCTCATTACGACAGCCACAAGCAATATAAGGGTTGGTAGTATTCGTAGACGCCACCATTTTCCAACTATCAACTGAAAATCAGATCTCTAGCTTATCATAAGTTGGGTACTTGGGTATACTTAAATTTTTTTAATTATTTGTAATATGATCAAGATTTATTTTATTTCTTTTAAGTTCATCATTTCACTATGAATTTGTTCTTTATGTTCATATATATTTCTTGTCTATGTCACTGACTTAAACCACTACACCGATGTTGATGAAATTTTTTGTGTGTGTTCAAAGGGATTCGAGAATAATTTAGATTCACAATCAGACCCGCGAGGTGACACTGCGATTGATTTCGGGAGCATTCCTTTTATTATTTTTTTAGATTTAAACAGAACAACGTCTATTGGGTCAGTTCGTTAAATTATAAATTTCAAATAGTTCTGTAAATAATACATATTTAAATCACTTGAATCCAATTATAGTTACTATTAGATAGATGGAAGTCAAATGCTCCTTGAACGTGATCATCATGAAGATTTCGGGGTATCTTCTGTCTTCGCACATAAGCACATCCCATTAAAATATGTATATTCATTCTAATATATTAAAATATGTATAAACCTGTTTTATTTCGATTGAAACGTCAAATACTCATTCTTTAGCTATTTATAAATTGATATTTTAACTTTAACGTGCCCGTATAGCAAGTAAATACAATTCACTACCCTATTTCTGGCCTGTGTGGATACGATTTGCAGATAACATTTAGGGAAGGCAATTTCGATATAAGACCCTATACCAATCCGTCTGATCAGCATCATGTAGAAGAGTTTAATTTAAACTAGCAACTTAATAAGACAAAAATGTCTATTAAAACAAAATTATACTTAAACCTAGCAAAGTTCTACACAACACATGGAAACTTAGCCTATCTCTAATATCAATAATATGTAACAGTTTTTCTACTTCTTCTTCGGTGCAAGCGTTCTTTATAGTAGGAAAAAGTAGCTTACCATACACTAGCCCAACGGATCATCCATGAATTTTCAATATTTTACGATGATGTTATCTGCTAATATATCTTAAGCTTTCTTTAAAGACAACCCGCTGCGCTATAACTATAATTGAAAAACTTTATAAACATAATTAACGTACATAAATTATGTTTACTCAGCACAGCAACTGTGGATCACATAAATTATTGTCCTACGTGGGAATCGAACCCATAACAGTAAGGTATGTCGATATTTTAACAACTATGCCATCTGTGCAATCATTTTAGATGCCCTATTGAATGTTAGTAATGCATAGCCTTCATTTTTTTTTTATATTCTATATGAATAGCCTTACATTACCTTTTTGCTACATTACTTTTTTTTTTGGGTGGGCTATGGTGAGCGCACACGTCGTCCTTTCCATCCGGGACGACGAAAGGACGGCGCGCGGACCCGTAACCTACTATGTTCCCACTTCTTCACCATTGGGTCCACCACCGGTACTGAGTTCCTTCTCGTCCGTAGCCAGCCTGGATTATTATATTACCTTGCCAAAACTTACTTTCACCTGGTTGTCATAAGATGTAAAGGATCACTTAGAAAAATTACCTTCAAAGAAAGAAATACTAGAAATAACAACCTAAGCCCCTAACCGTGTCATCATCAGCATCATCATCATATTAGCCCATTGACGTTTCATATCTGGGCTCGGACCTGGAGAAGCCCATCAGAGAGCAGTTGTCTACTATACCACGCTATTCAAACGTGTTGGTATAGGGTTTTAATTCGATCTTTTGCATAAATTTTATATGCATAGGTATTATATCCCTTAGTCGTCTTTTACGACACCCACGGGCAAGATATTTGTTGGTGAATAGTATTCTTATTTCGTCACCACACGGGGAGTTAAGCCTATACAATGGACTAATTTCTCTTTCCATTATTTAGAAGTCAGTTATGCAGTAGTTGGATGTATTTACGTTGAGAATAATACTAGTAAAGTAAGAATACTATTCACCACCCCCTCTCTTGCCCACAGTTATCGTAAAAGACGACTAAGCGATTTAACATGCATATAATATCTATGCAAGAGAGGGAAAACACGAAATAAAACCCTATATCAACCCGTCTGACCAGCGTAGTATGGTGGGTCAATTGCCTGCACATATTGGAAGAGGCCTAAGCCCAGCAGTGGGACATTTATGGGCAGATATGATGATAATTATGAAATGTTGATCGTATTCAAATATTCTCTATTTAAAAAAAGGACACTTGTCCTACTAATATTATGAACACGAAAGTTTGTGAATATGTGGGGATGTATGTGAGGATGCTTATTGCTCTTTTACGAAAAAACTACTGAATGGATTTTGATGAAACTTCACAATAATATAGCTTACATATCAAAATAATACATAAGCTATAATTTATTCCGATATTCCTATGGGAAGGGGAACTATGCATACAGGGCGCTGCTAGTAACAAATAATTGTAAGCCTGATTTAAATTTACGCCTAATACAATGACACTATCTTCTCAAAGGACACTTCAATATGAATAAAACGATTACTGCTGAAGTAGGCACCATTAGTTAATCAGTTCACGTTCGAAATAAGATCGCAATGAATCATGTTCAGTAAACATTTACGATAAACGATAGTTTGTGTAAGCTCAACTTTGTTATCTTTTTAAAAACAATTCGTTTCTTGTTTTATGTATCCACTAGATCTCATTATATCGAGGCCATCTCGCATTCATTCCAGAATAAACACATTTTTATTCCGATCTCATGCTAATAAAATGCAAATCGGACCCTTTTGGATTAGGGTATAGCAATTTCGAACAAATGTTTTCTATTAAATTTTATTTGATTTACTTAATTGCTGACTGTACCTATGTACATATGTGAGATTAGCTATTAGCTCATAGGCTTTCTCAATTTGCTATTAAATGTACATTTGTCCGAATAAATGAATGAACTATGAAAAAAAATAGAATCGATATTGATGATTACCCGAGCATTACAAAATTGAAACAAAACTGTCTTTACGAATTTTATTGTGTTTGAACTTTTAATTTTCAGACGTTTTGAATCATTTTCAGCGATTCATCATCGTCATCATCGCAGCCCACGTACGTCCCAATGTTGGGCTCGGGCCTCCTCCACAATGGGAGGTAATTTGACCTACTATACCATGCTGGTCAGACATATTAGTATAGGGTTTCATTTCGAGTTTTACTTCTCTTGCACAGATGTTATGTGGATATTATATCCCTTAGCCGTCTTTTACGACATCCATGGGCAAGATGGGGAGTGGTGAATTGTATTCTTACTCCGTCACCCCACAGAAATTTCAGCGATTACGGGACTTTATATATTTTTCACGGGGAACTTGGAAAACAAAGAGGATACGTCTCAACTTATATATGTCCCACGGCTGAGCTTATCCGTGTGGTGACGGGGTAAGAAAACAATTCACCACCCTCTGTCTTACCTGTGGGTGTTGCAAAAGGCGACTAATGGATATCTTGTGCATATAACTACTATGCAAGAGAAGGATAACTCTATACCTGCCTAGGGGGTCAATTTCCCTTCCAATATGGAGGAGGCTTCAACCAAGTGATAGGACATATGGGAGCCGTGATAATGATAATAATTGCTGAGTTCAAGCTACTTCCATAATAAGAGAGAAATTAACGTAGCACATTGTTCAGACAGGTTGATATAGGGTTTTATATCGAGTTATCGAGGGAAGGGATTCCCTGGCATATATAACATGCGTATTATATTCCATAGCCATCTATTATGACACCCATGGGTAGAGATAGGCTTTAGTGAATCGTATTCTTATTTCGTCAGCACACTGAAAAGAAGAATGAGCTATAGCTCATGATATATCAACTTCTGATATATCAGAGGATAGAAACGCTCAAATAATAATAAAATTCTTAAAATAGTTTTATTTCAAATTGAATGAACATTGCTCATGAAGATTTTATCAATGTTTTGAAAAATAATAACATTTTACTTAGATTATTGAAAATCGTTTAAATCTGAAAAAGATTGATTAATGTAATAAATGCGGCTATAAGTGCCAAATATTTAAAGATTGTCCATTGGTAAGGTAGTAAATAATGAAGAAAAGCAAATACAAAAAATATACTAGGTATATAAAGCACCTAAAATAAGCCACTCATTCATTCATTCATTCATTTCGGCTACTATACGTCCCACTGCTGAGCTTGAGCCTCCTCCTTAATAGATGGGAAATTGACCTTACTATACCATGCTGGTCAGACAAGTTGTTATAGGGATTTGTTTCGAATTTTCCTTTTCTTGCATAGATGTCATATGCGTATTATATCTCTTAGTCGTCTCTTACGATATCCACGGGTAGGAGAGGGAGTGGTGAATTGTATTCTTTCTCCGTCACCACACGGA
Organism: Lymantria dispar; assembly: GCA_032191425.1. Taxonomy (NCBI): domain Eukaryota; kingdom Metazoa; phylum Arthropoda; class Insecta; order Lepidoptera; family Erebidae; genus Lymantria; species Lymantria dispar. The sequence goes on along the minus strand of CM063452.1, from coordinate 17,589,324 downwards.
AAAAATAAGCCAATATTTAGGAAATAAGCCAATATTTAGTAAAATAATAAAAATTTTAGATAGGATATTGAAAAGATCCGTAAATTGTTCAAAAGTTTGACGGAGATTGCATAATGTAATAAATACAGTTACAGACGCTGAATCTTCACAGATTATATATAAGACGTGTGTTATCCAATATTTTCTGTTTCATAAATCTCCATTTGGAGGCACTGCGCCCCTGAATAGGCTCGTTAGTCATAAATAACCGAACTCTGCTCGTTATCTCTCATTCAACCTTCCGTAAGGTGTGCACGTTCGCCTCCTATATTTTTGTTCTGAGCAAACTTTACATTTCTGTTTGCTCTTCTTTTAAATATACACTTTCATGAGTAAGTAACTTTTCCTTTTTCTTTATTGAAAATTATAAATTCAGGTCGAACATTCGCTTCTATTCGGTTTACTATATTCAATATTATCTTTAATTAAACATAGATGTTACGGCAAAGTGATTGACTATTTTTTGAGAATCATATCATAAACATATCCGCCAAATACAGTGTAAAAATAATCAAATTACGTGATGTGATGCTAATTGTAATCATCATCATCTTGCTCTTATCCCAATTACTTGGGGTCGACGCAATATGTCATCTATTTTGACATATTGCAAAAAGTTTCGGCAATGACTTTTATGACCGGCCGCCTGCCTGACGTCAAACCTCCTTGGGAATGTAATCGTTGCCCCAAATGGTACCAGATGGAGTTGGTCCGGGTCAATCTAGGGCTCTTAGTCGTCTTTTACGACACCCACGAGCAAAGCAAGGGTTGGTAGTATTCGAAGCTGCTACCACACAGCATGCTAATTGTAATATTAATTTATTATAATAATACAATCCAATTACTAAGCTAGTGGCCACCCTAGTGATACCCGATAGTCGTTTCCGTATCCATATTCTTCACAAAAAATGTAATAGCAATACACAAAAAAGTATATAAATTATAATAATTATATTTTTTTTTAAATATTAAGATGATATCAATTCCTGACTAGCTGACCCAACAGACGTTGTTCTGTTCAAATAATGCGCCACCTACCGGGTCCAATTATGAATCTAGACGTTCTCGAATCCCCTTGAATCACACAAAAAATTTCATCTGGACCGATGCTGATGGACTGGGTGATCGGACCGGGGAATTGTCCGTCACCCACGGAGAGGCTAACCGCGCGACGGCGACCGACGTCCCAGGACGTCGAGAGGTGAGGGTACCCGAAAGGGTATTCCGTCGGGCCGACCACTGACGACAAGTCAGTAGTCGGCCCGCGACGAAAACCATAGCCCACCCATAAAAAAACAAAGAAAAAAAAGCATCGGTCCAGTCGTTTAGGAGGAATTCAGTGACATACACAGGTACGCAAGAAATATATATATAAAGATATATATGTATATATAACTTCATTAAGCTTACTATCCGTTCAAATACTAGCTTTTAAGATTAAATTGAAAATTATACTGTACGAAGAGAATTTTTAAAAGATGAAAAAATATGTATTTCATATAGGATGTGACATCGAAGGCAGCAACGTTATAAAACCGTGTGGCGTTGGCATAGTAAATATTTACAGTCTAAAAGCTTTTGGGTGTAACACGCTAATGTCTATGTTTTCTTTTTACTATTCCTCTCAACAATACCGACAAGATGTCAATGGAATCGTCGGTGCAATATTTTACGGCGTACTGCATACACATATCCATGGTCCTATCAACATCCAACTTTTGATTACATATTTTAATAGTTTTCATTAACATAAAAGTTCCTTGAAAAATAACAAAAAATATAACTATATAAAATTCCAGCATAAAAAAGAAATCACAAAGAATTAGCATGCTTTTTTTTTTGTGGGTGGGCTGCGGTCGGCTCGCCTCCGCACCACTCCGTCCGGGGCGACAGAGGGGCTTAAGCACGCAACTCCCGCAATCCACCCGAAAACCACGTCGCCTTCGTCGTTGGGCCGACCACCGGAGAAAGAATTAGCATGCTGCAGTGGCGGTGAGCAGCCTCCTTTTTCGGCGAATCGCTCACCGCTGTAGGAAAAAGGTTCTCGAGTGTTAACCACGTATCACGTGGTCTAGGCCGTTCTCCCACTAGGCAGTTCAGCAACTGGATGAATCTTGGTGAAATTTATTGTATGTGGGCGGTATATAACCGCACTTTGTCGCAAACCATGGAGAAAACTTAGTCCAGCGGTAGTGGGCAAGGAGCTGAATGATGATATAATTTGTAATCAAAAGTTATTTTGTTCTCGATTAAAATATTAGACCTCGTATTAGCTCGGGTAAAACTAAATCGATTAAAATGGTTTGTTATAAAATCTTGTTATATAAATTATTATTTGCCAAATAACTAGGTATAACATGTTTGCAGTTTTAATACCCGTTCTCACTAACGACAAATAAATTTTATCATACATTAATAATTCATTAAAATTATGTGTTATTCAACATGTAATATTGATGTTTAAATTCCCTTAAATGTTGTCTAAAATTTAGGAGTTACTGGCAAAAACGGTAGTCACGTAATCTGACTAAATACTATACAAGTTAATATTCTTTGTAACTTTACTTGCTGTCCATATTAACGGTTTAAACGATACGACATATTATTTTCAATTAAAAATATTAATAATAAAGATATTGTCTGAAAAAAGAAATGTTAATTAATTAGCTACAAAGAAAATCTAATGATAAACTCACGTAAACATCAGTAGGTGTTCAAATATCTTTATATATTTAATCGTGAAATATATTTTGTGCTAAATTTCTTTAAGGGCAACTTAACAGGATTGGTCTCATTCACTGTAAATTAACAACGATAGAAGTTAATGAGGAATTTAAACTGAGATCTTTATACGAAGGCACACGACACGAAACAACTCTTTACTGTGAGAGATCTGACAAATTATAATTTGGAATATTACTTTAAGCTACGTCGACATCGTACGCTGTGAAAACTTACGTGAAGTTTGATGTCCGTAATTAGCCTCGCGTAATTCGGTAATACACTTAATATCCACTCTCCTGAAATAAGAGAGTTACTGTCCAATTAGCAGCGTACATTTTGAATTGAATAAATGGTAAAATGATGAAGAGATTGGACGTTCAAAATATCTAAATTGATAACTCAATTATACAACTGGAACAATATACATATAACGTTTGTTTCCTAATAACATTTGATATTAATTTGAAATTCTAATTGGTATCGATATCGTTAGTGGAATGCATATAATTAGAGAAAATGATCTTATTTTTCACCAATAACATTATTTACTGATACACACGAAGAGAAAAAAAAATATATTTAATTAATCAAAGTATACATCATTGTTATCTATGCATTTTTGCCATCTCGTAGGTAGTTCATTGGTCTCTTTACTAAAAGAACTATGGGGGGCGAGAATCAATAAACTCTTTGAAGGCGGTTTGGACTGGCGCATCCGAGTTGAATTTCTTTCCTTGTAAGAAGTTGTCAAAATTCCAGAAAAAAATGGTAATCTGATGGAACAAGGTCCGGGGAGTACGGTAGATGTCGCAGACATTTCAATTGTAGCTCATCTAACTTAGTGGTTGTTTGTTCAGCAATGTGCGGTCTTGCGTTGTCGTGAAGCAGTAGTGGCCTAGAGCGATTGACCAATCTCGGTTGTTTAGCAGCTAGTTCTTCTTTCATGGTTTGCAGTTGCTGACAATAGATATCTGCCGTAATCGTTTGATCAGGTTTTAGAAAGCTGTAGTGAACGACACCAGCGCTAGTCCACCAAACACTCACAAGTAACCTTTTCTGAGTCAGTTTTCGTTTAGGGTAGGATTTGGCTGAGTCTCCAGGGTTCATCCATTGCGACGAGCGCTTACGATTATCGTACAGTATCCACTTTTCTTGTAAGAAGTTGTCAAAATTCCAGAAAAAAATGGTAATCTGATGGAACAAGGTCCGGGGAGTACGGTAGATGTCGCAGACATTTCAATTGTAGCTCATCTAACTTAGTGGTTGTTTGTTCAGCAATGTGCGGTCTTGCGTTGTCGTGAAACAGTAGTGGCCTAGAGCGATTGACCAATCTCGGTTGTTTAGCAGCTAGTTCTTCTTTCATGGTTTACAGTTGCTGACAATAGATATCTACCGTAATCGTTTGATCAGGTTTTAGAAAGCTGTAGTGAACGACACCAGCGCTAGTCCACCAAACACTCACAAGTAACCTTTTCTGAGTCAGTTTTCATTTAGGGTAGGATTTGGCTGAGTCTTCAGGGTTCATCCATTGCGACGAGCGCTTACGATTATCGTACAGTATCCACTTTTCATTCGATTTAAAATCCCTTCCTTATTGTATCGGTTGAGCAAAGTAACACAGCAGTCGACGCGTGTATGCAAGTTCGATTCACTCAATTCATGAGGTTCAAGTTTTTTTCTTGCCCAATTTGCTTCAAGTGGATTAATACAGTTTTGTCACTTACCCCGAAGCCTGCAGCTATCTCTGAAGTGCTTTGTGATGGATTAGCTTCCACAATAGCCTTTAATTCTTCATTTTCCATTTTGGTCTCCGGCCGCCCACAGGGTTGGTTCTGAAGGTCGAAATTTCCAAAACGAAAACGTTGAAACCAAAAACGTACCGTGCTTTCTTTTGCTACACTAACGCCGTACACATAATTAATCGTTCGAGCTGTTTCTGCAGGATTGGTGCCACGGTAGAACTCATACTCGTAAATATACCGATATTTCATGATTTCCATTGTGCGGTAATAAGCGACGCCAAAGAAAAATAATGAGGAAGAAACAAATGAATGACTGTTTTCAAAACTCAAATGTACCAGCTAAATGAGTTTATAAATTTCAATTTGGAATTCTTAACCAAAGAAGAGATATTTCAGATCAAAGTGGTCAGTACAGATGTAAGGAACTAATATGTATCTAAATATTTGCGTCAAAAATTCAATTTACAAAGAAAATAAGGTAACCAGATATGATTATTAAATTACTAAATATATTTTGTCTTTTGAATATGAGGTAAAAAAGACGATAATTCAGTTACGATTACTATCCCTTCATCAGCCTTCTCACGTCTATTATTGGACATAAGCTTCACTAAAGCTTCACCAGCGCCGGCCCGAAGTAAATTTTAGAATAGAGCGAGATTCAGTTATGGCGCCTCTCCCGTTTGCTCCTAATAATATATACCTATACCAATTGTGAGTGTAAAGTAAGTATGGAACCATTTAGGCGCCCCTAGGATTTGGCGCCTGGAGCGACTGCTCTGTTCGCCATATGGGCGGCCCGGCCCTGAGCTTCACTTTAACACGTGGTCCACACTAACTTTAATACGTTCGCAGTTCACGTTATAATTTTCAAGAAGAATGCCAATACTTATTCTGTTGGTGGTCCCCTAAGCGGTTACTACAGCTTCCACAGGAAAGTGTTACAAAGTATCCAACCGCGACGTCGTTACCCGTTGCGCAGTTCGGCTGGAGAGGCCTCGGTACATTGTTCGGACCACCCACCGATAAGGTCCAGCGAACATCTCCGCCTCCAGGTCTGGGTTGTATACTTAAACCATTACCAGTTCGTTATAATTTATATCATGTATTATACTATCTTATATATATTAACTTTTCTGCATGGCGACGAAGCAAGAATACTATTCATCGTCAATTATCTTGCCCGTGGGTGTTGTAAATTATAACTAAGGGGATATGATATTCAGATATCAGCTATGAAAGAAATGGAAAACTAGAAATAAAACTATCGCCAATTCTTGTGATCAGTGATAAATAGATCAGTGATATAATGATATAATATCCTTCTTATTATGTGAAGGCGCAAGCCCAAAATTAAAAGAGCAGTGGGTATATGAGCTGAGATGATGATTATATTAACTGTAATCCACTACAAATATAATTTTCATGTTTATACCACGTAATAGAGGCAATTCTATTGGTATTGAAAATAGGTTAATTCTAATATTGGCCTAGTTACTAACAAGCAAACAGTAATCGCGGTAGCTATTAAAGCGTACTAGCTGAGTGTCATGAAAATCAGCTCATTCAGCGTGCACTCGCAAACAAGGTCCATATCCAATTAACTTCCACGAATGGAATGGAAATTCATGTGTTGTTTTAATTTTATTTACTTTCCAAACCTGATTCACACGTGGCCAGTAGTGACTAACCATTGTACAATCAGCATCAGTATATTTTATTGTGATAATCCAATTATTGATTATTATTATAGTTGTTAATTTAAGAAATCTTTTTTTTTAGTTCCCAATAAAGAGTATATCTTTATTGTATTTATGTCGTGACATAACATAATCCATTAATAAATTATAATGCACTAACCGTATCCCGCCCGCTTGGCCGGGCGAATCACATCACTTTTTCTGTGCGGTGACGGAATACGAATACAATGCACCACTCCCTGTCGTACCCGTGGATATCGTAAAAGATGACTAAGGTATATAATATGCATACACTATCTCCGCAAGAGAAGGAAAACTCGAAACAAAAACCCTGTACAAACCTGTCATACAATGCTGGTATAGTAACGTCAATTTTCCCTCTCATTGTGGAGGAGGCTCAAGCTCCGCAGTAGAACGCCTATGAGCCGAAATGATAATGAAAGTTATTATATTAACAACTAGCCGACCCGGCGAACTTTGTACCGCCATAATTTTTTTCGTAAATATATTTTCTAAATTACCGAAAATATAGTCTGTCTATAGCTGTCATTTGCGTTTTGTTATTGCATGATAGATGCATTTTTGTTATAGCACGTTTTATAGTGGCTTGTATTCTCTTTGACGTTTTATGTCAAGTCCCACGGGAACCCAGTCGAACGGGATAAAAAGTATCCTATGTCCGTCTCCTGGTGCTAAGCTACCTCTTCAGCAATTTTCAGATAAACCGGTACAGCCGTTCTTGAGTTATAAATATTGTAACTAACACGACTTTCTTTTATATATCGCAGTCCCCAACGAACACTATGGTAATCGCTATTACGATAGAATCGGGTTTATTAAAGATTCGTTATCTACACACCCTATTACAATCATTGAGATTTTTTTTATGATCGGACGATGAATAGTTTTGGATTTATCCATTCAAAAATGATCTTTTTATTTTTGTTCAACGGTTAACATAAATTAAAAATTTACACGATCAATAACGCAAAAATCTATTACCAAATCTCAAAAGTCAACATTTTATAGTAAGCGGCTATTACCATATTGTTCGAGGGAAAAATGACAGAGCCGTTCCCGGTAAGCGCCAACACAGTATCGTTCGGGTGATTTTGCTGCTTACCTATAGCACCTAAAAAATGATCATTGAATAAGCATGTAATTTATGATTACCCTAATATTAAAGTCAGTTATATCATCTAATACGATTGCAATGTCATTTTACGCATAGAAAGTATATTCATATTTACCATGGAAAAATATCACAATGAACGATTACTATAGCAACACCGATTTGTGATTTCCTGTAAAATTGTCATGTTCCTATTACAATTTTGTTCGTCGGGGACTGCGATATACTTCGTGAACTTTATGTATGGGAACACCTGAAAATATCGAGAACTATTGGATATATCGGGAAATGACCCGGACAAAAGTTTCATGAAAAGGAACGGGGAACTCGAATCAAAGCTCAAATTTGACCTTGGGCATGACCTTCACCTAAATTCGAAGGTCAACTTTGTTTTTAAATGGGAACCCCTATTTTTGACCTCGGATTCGGAAAGAGCGGGAAATTCTACGTAAAAACTCAAACGTAAAAACGTTTGAGTTCCCTGTTCCTTCTCATGAAACTTTTGTCCGGGTCATTTCCCGATATATCCAATAGTTCTCGAGATTTTCAGGTGTTCCCATACATAAAGTTCATCCTGTATATAGACTAGCTGACCCGGCGAACTTCGTACCGCCATAATTTTGTTCGTAAATTTGTTAGAAAATTCTAAATCTCTTGAATATATAGTCTCTGGAAGAACCATTACAGCTTTGTCCGGAAAGACTCGATCGTCTTGGTCGCGGCATTGTTAATGATGATTCAAAGAGAATACAAATTACTGATTATTGATATCTGACAAAATTATAATTATCAAATTTTTAACCATACTTAACTTCTTCTTATTCTTAAGTAATGGCAATAAGCTACAATTATTAGCTATTGGTGCCAGTGTCCAGTTATAATATATATTTTTCACGTCTTTAGTCTTCGTCTTTTAGTTTTAGTCGTTACCATGGATTAGGTGCTGAAACCAATCCATGGTTCTTCTGGGAATTTTGGCAGAATATAAAAATGCACGCAATTTACTATTATATCCTATTCACTATATTTCAACATTTTATCCGCATTACATAAGGTATCAGCAAAATTATTTAATATAACACAGTAAAAAATATAAAAGCGCTAAATGACATTTTGACATTCGTGTCAAAACAAACCATACTTAACTATATAATACGAAACATTGTTTCTACTATTACGTTATAGTTTTACCCTAAATAGTTTCATTTATTTGCCCTAAATACCCTAGTCAGTCTCCCGAAAATCGGCGCAAAATTTAAATGAGTTCGAAATAAAACAAAACTTGATGGTTTGATTTTTATTTTAGTTCTCATCTATTAATCAGAGTTAGTAAACATGTAATCATAAAAAGAATTCACTGTAATCTATGGAAGAAGTAGATGGTGAACCATATGATGCTGATGTTGAAGCTGGAGCATTGGGCTTAAGTTTTTTAGCTGCACTCAATATTTGTCTGTCGGGTTCTAAAATCGAATCAGTCATACTTAGTTTGGTGTGCAACAAACCGTTGAGGGTTTCACTGAGAAGCTTTTTTTTTGGGTTGGGTTGTTTTTTTGGGCCAGCGCACACTCCATCTATTTCTTCCGGGGGATGAAAAGGTGGCGCAGGCTTCACAACCAACTGTATTCCCTCCCTCCCCTTCGCCATTGGGCTGATGGATCCTCGTCGCAATCGCAACGTTGGCAGGGCGATGTGCTCTCCCTCCTCACGAGCGTGTGCAGGTACTTGGCGAAGCAATCGTACGTCGTCACTACCTACACTAATCGGAAAGAAAGCAACCCGTGCCGCCGACCTCACCACTCCATGAGCACTGGCCGGAAGCCCTTGACGACTTGAACATCGTACCGAGGCATCTCCAGCCAGTCTGCCCAACGGGCAATGGTGTCACGGCGGGCGTCGGCCCGCCAGGCGACCAGCTCTTTCATAGAGACTATTGAATCGAATCGAATTTTCCTATAGCAGTTCTTAGTATCGACATATAAACACTGCAATATATTTAATTTAAATTCTACTATCGTATCTTACACAAAGTAATTTCGGTGAACTGTAGGAGCCCATTGAGGGTAACCATTGTTTGTGATCGGCAAAGTCTATGGTAAAATAGTGTTTGTTACTTTTATATTAAATTTTACCCCAAATTACCCTAAATCTCTAAAAATATTAAATAGCCCTAAGCCATATTCTAAATTAGTAGTTTCGCCCTAAAAAAGGGCGAAATCCCTAAAAGTGGAAACACTGATACGAAATTACGTTTAGCTATCATTTGCGTTTTGTTATTACATATCAAATGCGTTTTTATTATACTACGTTTCTTTGACATTTTACCGAACGGGCAACGGGAACGCGATTAAACGGGATAAAAAAATCCTATGTCAGTTTCCTGGTTCTAAGCTACCTCCCCATCAATTTTCAGCCCAATCTGTACAGCCATTCTTGAGTTATAAATAGTAACTAACACGACTTTTATATATATATATATATATATATATATATATATATATATATATATATATATATATATATAGATATTATTAATAAAGATTTCTGATGTTTAAGCGAACATTACAAAATGTAAATTATAGTCTGTAAAATAGTTTTTACGCACTTTATGGTGTTTGTATTTGATTTTTAATATCCCGATGTTTCGAACACATTCCCCTGAGTTTTCTTGCCGGCTCTTTCTCATTGCGGCCGCGTTTCGATCCGGTGGTGGTATACGATTTGTTAGGTTTTAAATTATAATTTTTCTTAATAATTATTACAAATTTAATGTCTAATAATTAGTAACCATAAACAATATAATTGTTCCTAGAGAATCATTTTCTTCTTATACTGGCTTCTTTGTTTTTTCTTCTTATATAAATTTGTACCAAAAATGTGGGTATAATTTTAAGTGGGTAGATAATTATAAATCTCTATAATAACAATGACTAGTTGGAAGTGAGACATCTTAGTACGCCCGTGACAGTGAACGCTGCAGTGTTCAAAACGTCGGGCAATCAAAAATCAAATACAAACGCGATACAATCCGTAAAGTAGTTTTATTTACAATATTAATAATTAATAATAAATAATAAATAAGCGTGTAAGCTTTTCCATGGCGGAAAAATGTTGGTCGTTGAAAACTGATTATTTCGCGCTTATCACAGTGTAGAAATATTATTTTTATACGAGTGAACTTATGGCAAAGAATTGATGAAATTTAAAAATTATTAGTTTAAAACTACCTATTAGTAATGCCGCGTTAAATAGTATTATCTCATGCCGATTGTTCCAGTAGTTTTTAAGTTTATTGCGGTGCAAAAAAAAAAAACAGTTTGCTTATATATAGAGCTTCCTTATTTCCTACTTCTTAAATCATATGGTTTGTGAAGTAGTAAAAAAAGAAATGTATGTAATACATCCATTAATGATAATAATAAATAGATAAATTTTATCGATTTCTATTCTACAAAACTTTTATTTGATACTAGCAACCCGCCCTCGCTTCGCTTCAGTTTCTGTCGCCTTATCCCCGTAGTTGCCGTTCCCGTGGGAATACCGGGATAAAATATAGCCTAGTTTACTCCCTGATATTATAGCTTTCCATTGGTGAAATAATTTTTTAAATCGGTCTAGCCGTTTTGAAGATTACCCGGAATAAACAGACAGACAGACAAAAAAAATATAAAGTGATTTTTAGGCATATGTATAGTGCAAATAATCGTGTGAGCATGAAAAAGGCCTATTATTTTGACATTACAAACAGACACTCCAATTTTATTTATTGGTATAGATGCATATTTAGGACGCTGAAGAGTAATTGTAATCTGCAGTCTTCAAATGGTGGCCATATTAAATTAAGTCTAAGTCACCAATGATATTGTTATCTTCTTTTCATGTACTTCATTTGATCGTTCACTTGATATCCGTGATGATGATCCGTTATGGTTTTCCGTGTGGTGACGAAGTAAGAATACAATTCACCACTCCCTATCTTGCCCATGGATGTCGTAAAAGATGATTAAGGGATATAAATATGCACATAACATCTGTGTAAGAGAAGGAAAACTCGAAATGATACGAACATGTCTGACCAGCGTAGTATAGTAGGTCAAATTCCCTCCCATTTTGGCGGGCCGAGCCCAACAGTGGAACTTATATGGGCTGCGATGATGATTATGACATTTGATATCTATGTTATGGATGGTGAGCAAAATGAAAATAAAATATTGGAATGGTGTCCATACTAAATTTAGTGTAATGTCATTAATTTTTATTTTTAGTCTTTAAGCCCTTTTTGTTATCCATATTGAAGGGGTTACGGCCATATTGAAATTATAACGATATTGAGTATGGCATTGTGATCAAAACTGTTTAGATTTGTATGTACCTTTAAAATTTCAAGTCAGACGGACACCGGTAAGTGCATATATTCATTCAGACAGAACAATAGACAGACACTGAGAAAGATGAAATTAAATAAAGCTTGTAATTTACTTAATCAATAAGTACAAATTTAAAGAGATTTCGATTGCCAATCCGCACATTTTTCACTCGCGCAATTTAAGTAATTCGTCAAAATCCTTAACGTTTAAACGATAAAATCGATAAAACTACAGTAAAGGCACTATACTCAGTACCAGATAACGTGGCAAAAGACGACCTTCACCTACCTTCACCACGATATCTTAAAATGCAAAAAAATCTATCGCTTACCATACAAATCTATCGAAAAGTTGTATCGCAAAATTCTCTTGGTAGAGGCCTACAAGGAAGCAACATTACAAACAGCACAACTCAATATTTTACGAAATCTAGTAAAATTACCATAGGAAATATATGTTTTTAATATCCTATAATCATGTATTTCATTATTTTAAAATACCAGATTAACCTGTAACTGGTGACATTTCATTATTTTATAAATAATATCATTGATAACACTGCCAAATTACTTTCAAATGTCTGAAAATCAAAAGTTTTTAAGTAACATTAAAATTAAAGTACCGAGAATATTTATATAAATTCAATATAATATAGATCCTATAATTAAATACGTAATTAGCTTCGAAGAATTATGTAACGCCCAGAAAATGCCAAGTTTTAAGTTATGACACATTTCTTCCAACTCATTTTACCGTCAGGTGTAATAAACCTAAAGGATCGCACAAGTAGATGCAAGATTTTAGGTTATATTTATCAAACATAAAATCTTTTCTCAACTGATTTTAGCGTCAGGTGTACGAGATCAGTGGCGTCCTGTGGCGCAGTCGCCATTTTGTTTGACATTTCGTGTGGAGCACGTAAAAGATATTGAAAAAAAAAATGATGGGCCTCGATGACAGTATATACCGAAAGATTGATGCATTCATAATTCATGTATCAGACAGCAGTGATAGTAATAGTAGTGGAAGTGACAGTTCAGAACTATAGATTTTTGTAAAGTCATAAATAAATTATTTTAGTATATTATTTTACCTCACCTGACGTATTTAACAAAAAGTTAGCCTTAAGATAGGTTAGCTATCAGTTTCATGCTAGGGCAGTGGTAAGATAGTTAACGTGTACGTATGCTTTATTATTACACGTGTAGGTGTTTAATAATTTCTTAATTAAAATTCTAAACAAATTACACGCAGACAAATGTTTGTAACCTGTGTACTGTCTAGCCACCTTCACCACGATATGACAACGATAAGACGGTTTGTACGGAAAGCGATAGAATTAGCAATAAATTACTTGGATTTGATGATATCATGGTGAATGTCGCCAAATGACCTCTTTTGCCATGCTATTTGGCAAACACTATACCTACAGAGTCTTTATTTTATAGATATTCTCTATTCATTATTTTCAAGATATATATGTTTCGCTCCTGGGCATAGATGTCTTTCAAACGAAAGAATTTAGCGTTGAGCAAAATTATTCACATACCACGCTAGTCAGACGGGATGTCATAAGTTTTTACTTCGAGTTATTCTCCTCTTGTTCTCTGCTTCAATCCCTTAAGCCATTTTCTCGATACTAATAAGAGAGGAAGGGGTGATGACAATAGTATTGTTACTCCGCGTTCACATGGATCTTTATTACAAAATTGATAATACTACGAGTTATATAATCTTAAAATAAATACGAAATACATTATTATTACCACTCCTTAGCCAGAAACTTTTAATGTTGGTACTTCAGTTTTATTACTTCCCAAAACAAGAATGAGCCGAAAGAAATACTCTTACAGAGTTTGCCATATGAAACGTTGGCTGACAGGCGACAAGGGATTAGTGTATTGCACGTGGAAGTTAGAAAGTTCTGGTTACGATTCGTTGCCTTACTCGCGCCAAATATCATATAATGTTCCAACCGCCAAGAATATTTATTAAAGCTTTAACAATACAAAGTTAAGCTTTCGCAACAAATATTATTTGCGTCAATAAAAATATACTTTACTCTGAGTGAGTCTTTTGTATAAGACTTCAGTTATCAAGAATGTTTACTACGGTTTCGTGTTTCAATTATTGGATTTCGTTTCCAAGATGAGACATATTAATTTACTTTCTTGTTTTCAAAACAACTTTTGGCACACTTGATTGTAGATTGGATCAAATATCAATTTACTATTTGATTACTCTTCGTAGTTCGTTAAAGTATTTCTCTTAGCCAGTTTACGTTAATCATAGTAGATATATTTCTTCTAATTTTAATTGGTATAAGATTGGATTCTCTTTTGATGTTTCCTGCTTACCTCCGGCCTAACCACGGCAAAATAAGATATTTGAACTCCATCTTTACTGTGGGATAGTTGTACCAGTAAAAATATCCATTGATTTATAGATGTCCACTATTGAAATTAAGTCTCAAGAATGTCTCAGAACGACCCTATGCTATTTGAGACCCAGTCCCTTCGATTTTTAATGTCATCAATCCACCTGATGCAGCAGTAATACATGTGTAGTACATGGTGACAAATATATGAATAATTTTCCAAACATTATGTAAATAGGTTTTTATTTAGCAAAGCAAAGTAGTTATGCAGAAGTATCTTAAGTCGCTGGCGTATTTCCACATCAAACAGAGTGAATACTTGAGTGCTCTTCCAACACTGCGATAGACGGTACTGAATCTGATACACACATTTCACGCTTATACGGCATACACAGTAGAAACTTAGCACATACGATACTCTACAGATAACGAGATGCTTTTAAATCACCCAATATAAATATAAAAAGGCGTATAAGTATAGCATACAAAACGGTTATTATTGCATCAATATAATTATCTGTAATTATAAAAGTAACATAGTACTCTTTCTTGCGTTGGCGGAATATGAATAAAATTCATCACCTCTTTCCCGTGAAATACTCTTTATAAGACTAACGAGCGTATAGTACATTAATTGCCCTCAGATTATGTAGAAGGCCTGTGTCTATAGTCCATAAAATATAGCTTCAATTCATTTCAATTTTTCTTAATGGCAAGCATGCCGGTGTCGACAATTCTGCCAATGGCAAATGATGAGTGGAGAAACGTGTGAATTACGTAAAAAAAAAAAAGAAAATTTTGAACTTTTAATGTCGGTAAGGCTTGATGTGGGCCTCGTTTATTCTGATTCCCCTCTGAAACAAAAGGACAAAACAGATGGAATATATACATATACTTAAAATAGATTGGTTAGTGAATATAATATGGGTAGGTACTATTATTTAGCATTGTTGTAGTTAGAAAGCATAGGACACCGATAACCTTACTACTAATTGTATGTTTATATTTTAGGAACGTCACAGTTTGATGGAATTTTTGCAGATAAAATGGATAAGAATTTTAGAAAGATGAGGAGAGGAATATGTGAGCAGTGAAGAAAAGTTAATTGGAACGGGCATTTTTAATTTAATAACATGTTTATATAGATCTATAGGTGCTTGGTTGTTGGGGCAACTGAAGAAGATGTATTCCAAGCTTTCTTCATCAATACCACACTGGCATAAGGACGAATCTCGTACACGAATTTTATGCAGAAACACAGGAGAACAAAAATGGCCAATCCGCATACGACAGATTGACGATATGGCACCTCTGGGAGTTCTTTTAAAAAGGTAAAACCAGGGTTTCCGAGGGATATCTGGTTGTATGGAGTGAAATGAACCACCCTTCTTTTTACTACTACTGTCCCAAGAATGCTGCCAAGATGAATATAGGAAATCTCGAGCTAGGTTTTGTAAGTAAAATATAGCTTGATCTCTATGACAGTTGTCCCTAGTGCTGTCACGCTTACGAGCTTTTTATCCGTCC
Organism: Lymantria dispar; assembly: GCA_032191425.1. NCBI lineage: Eukaryota > Metazoa > Arthropoda > Insecta > Lepidoptera > Erebidae > Lymantria > Lymantria dispar. The sequence continues at coordinate 17,573,716 of CM063452.1, read as the reverse complement.
GTAGTTTTATATCGATAAAACTTCTAAAATTTTTATAATTGTGATTTTCTATTATAATTGAAATACAATAAATGAAAATCCTTTTGTATTTAAATCAAACTAAAACTGTTTTTTGACTGTTTTAATTATCAGAAAGAAGTACAATCAAGGTCAACGTCACTATTGTTATCATCACTGGAGTGTTTCAGCTAGAATATTTATCATTTTTTACTAAAGTAGAGACAGTCGTTAGATCAATCGATCAATTGCGACTGTTTTATGAATAAACATGTTTATTGACAATAATGCGTACATAATATTATCATTTACTCTGAGACAAAAAGTAGTTCTTTAATGTTTAATTAATTCAATTTATGTATTTTATAATGTAACTGTTTATTGTAATTGTAAAAAATATGTAGAATGTTTTACATAGGTACTGTATTGGGTTTATTTCTTTTATGAATAACTACACTAGCCCTATAAAGCCTAGTTTACAAATATAATACCAATAATTATATTTATAGAATAGAACTAGCTGACCCGGCGAACTTCGTACCGCCATAATTTTTTTCGTAAATATATTTTCTAAATTTCCGAATATATAGTCTCTAATGGAGGAACAATTACGGCTTTGTCGGTAAATATTCGATCGTCTTGGTCGCGGCATTGTTAATGATGATTCAAAGAGAATACAAATTACTGATTATTGATTTCAGACAAAATTATAATTATTAAATTTTCAACCATACTTAACTATAGACAAAATTACGTTTAGCTGTCATTTGGGTTTTGTTATTACATATCAAATGCGTTTTTGTTATCCTACATTTCATAGTGACTTATATTCTCTTTGACATGAGTTTCGGTGCGAATATGGAAATGTCATGTTAAATTCTTGTATTATATTAATTTTTTTAGTATTTTATAGTGTTATATTGAATAATTTTGCTGATATTTTATGTAATACAGTTAAGGTGCTGAAGTGTGGTGAATGTGATATAAGAGTGGTTTACGTGTATTTTCATATTCTACCGTAATGCCTAGAGAAATCATTTAATAAGATTTTTAGCGTCTAATTAATGGTAATGACTTGACTTACTGACGGACATAACTATAAATAAGCTATTCTATATAAAGAAATGTTAAATAATATGAAGAAAATTGTATCAGACTTGGCTGCATGGGCTTTGCCTGTCTGAATGGACAAACAGAAACAAAAAAAAAACTATTTGACATTTTATGCCACGTCACACGGGAACGTGATCGAATGGGATAAAAAGTAGCTCATTGCCATTAAGAAGAAGAAGAACGGGACAAAAAGTATCCTATGTCCGTCTTCTGGTTTTAAGCTACCTCCCCACCAATTTTCAGCCAAATCCATACAGCCGTACTTGAGTTATAAATAGTGTACCTAACTAACACCACTTTATTTTATATATATGGACTAGCTGACCCGGCGAACTTCATGCCGCCATAATTTTTTTCGTGAATATATTTTCTAAATTTCCAAAAATATAGAATCTAATGGAAGAACCACTACAGCTTTGTCGGGAATGATTCGATTGTCTTGGTCGCGGCATTGTTAATGATAATTCAAAGAGAATACAAATTACTCATTATTGATTTCTGACAAAATTATAATTGTCAAAATTTTCAGCCATACCAACCATACATTTTTAACTATAGACAAAATTACGTTTAGCTGTCATTTGCGTTTTTTTATTACATATCAAATGCGTTGCGTACTTGTATTCTCTTTGACATTTTATGTCACTTCACACGGTAACGCAATCGAATGGGATAAAAGAGTTATTGGCGAAATCTTGTAAACACCATTAAAAAAAAGACGGGATAAAAAGTATCCTATGTCCGTTTCCTGGTTCTAAGCTACTTCCCCACCAATTTTCAGCCAAATCGGTACAGCTGTTCTTGAGTTATAAATAGCTTAACTAACTCGACTTTCTTTTTTATATGTAGATTATAGAGATAATTTTATTTTAATTCTTTATTAGCTTTAAAATTATATGATATCAGAATTAAATATACCACCTCCGAGCAAGCCGTAAACCGGCTAAAAGAGCATTCATTTAAGTTAACAGAGTACCTCTAGGACTTATAAATGCAACTACGACCATCAAACTCGCTTATCAAGCGTGACAATGACATTATTCCTCATATGGGGAGGACTATGTTCAACAGCAGATATCGGTAGGCTAATGGATAGATAAACAAAAAAGATTATAATCCAGGTTTTTATAAGGTTAAAAACCGACGACCTATAACTATATTGCCTCTTATTAGTTTATCATCATTATCATTCTTCACATATCCCAATTACTTAGAACCAACTCAATAATTACTCTTCTTTCATGGTATATGTTGCAAAAGTTTTGGCAATATTCAAATTCAAATGGCATCACACTGGAACTAATAATAAACATGCTGTAAGATGTAATGATGTAAAAATTTATTTAAGTGAAATGAAAAATAAATAAAAAATAGACAATCCCGCCGAGTTTCTTGCCGGATCTTCTCAGTGCGGTCGCGTTCCGATCCAGCGGTAATTTTAATTTTATGAAAAATGTAAAAAATTGACAATATGTAAGTGCCCCCGTGGCGTTTATACATAATAAATGATTTGAATTTGAAAAATAGTTTTATGACCGACCGCCTACCTGCTACCTAACGGCAGCAGATGGAGTTCAAGTTGGAGTTGGTCAATAAAGCTTTTAGTCGTCTTGTACGACACCAACGAGGAAACCAAAGGTTTGTAGTATTCGTATTTTATATATTGAAATATTATGATTAAAAGTGATAGTAGGACACTGTACTGCCCTTCACTCTGTAGGTTGTCAACACAGTTGTCTGTCTACAGCCGCGGGCCGGTCCATCTGAGGTAGTTAATACCATACTCACGCATAAAATCGACGTTCGAGTAGTAGCTAGCAATTTGTTACTGCGCTTCGGTGAGCGAGAGAGCCAAATTTTCTGATGGTGTTTACGTGTGGTGGATTTTGGTGATGCCTAGCAAAGGTCCATGAGCGGCAACAACACTTACCATCAGGTGTACTGCTTGTAAAAAAAATGATAGTATTCGTATTTTATGTGATGAAATATTATGAATAAATAATGTTTCAAAAAGTTGTATACGCTATTAAGGAATGAAAAGGAAAAAAAATATCATAAAAGAATTTATATGTTTAAAGATCACGGGCTAACAATAAGGTTCTGAATCTGAGCTTGATCATATATATGTACATCATTTCGACAGTATAAAGGAAATCTGGTTACGTATTCTGGGAGAGGCTTATCCGCGACGACAGTCGCTGGCCGTGTCGACAGGCCTTTGTCCGTGTACATACTGTTTTTATTATGAAAATCACGAAGCTTATCTACATTGTGGTAAGTACGAGCTCTGTATCATAAGTATGTCACCTATTTAGAGTTATTATATATTCAATAATTTACCTTTGCTTTTTTTTGTTAAAATTTTCTTTGTGATCATTATCGAACTAGAAAAAGAATTATATAGGTTTAAGTTTAACGAATTTAATCTCAAAAAGACACAAGTCGCTTACATGAGAGCAATGGTTATAAAAACTAATAACTAGTAAAATCAATCAGGTTACAAAGCTGAGTATTCATTTGATGTAATAATTATGTTTGAACACATTAAATGAATTAACATTTTTATATAAGAAGGTAGTTTATTGTACAATTGTGCTCCTTCGAAAGTAATGTCTCTTTTTCCATAATTTGTTCGTACCTTTGGTAGTACCAATAAACTAGCTCGACGAGTACTGCGCTTACTAATTTGTGAATGCTTTGTAAGTGATACATTGTAAATGATACTATACATAGAACTACATATATATATGTTATATCTGATGTATGTTGCAATTACAGTTCATTACATTGGACATAGTTTGAAAGAAGGGAAGATAGTTGATGCACTTTATCACACTGGTACAAGGATTTGTGACTTTCCCTTTTTTTGCAATTATTCTTTCTAGATAGGTATTTTGTTGACTTACTTTGCACTTTTTTTTTTTTTTTTTTGGGGTGGGCTGCGGTCTGCGCGCCTCCGCACCACTCCGTCCGGGGCGACAGAGGGGCTTAAGCACGCAACACCCGCAACCCACCCGAACACCACGTCGCCTTCGTCGTTGGGCCAACCACTGGAGCAGGGTTACTTGTCATCAGTAGTCGGCCCGACGGAATACCCCCTACCCGGGGCACCCTCCCATCGACCGACGTCCCCCCCTCGGGGAGGACGTCGGTCTTTCCCCACGCGGTCGGCCTCTCGGCGGGTGACGGACTAATCCCCGGTCTCGTCACCCGCGGCCGCGGCTAGGGCGGCATTGCGTGCAGGTAATCCCGCCTGCGCCGCCCCAGTCGCCGGCGGCGGGTCGCATCATCGAGGCTGTGCTCCTCGCGCTCGCGACCCGCCGCCTCCTTCTGCGAGATAACTGCCTCGCAGAAGGCTGCGACCGCGTCCCAATTCCTGATGCTGCCGAGCATCGCCCTAGCGATGGTCGGCAGCGTCAGGTCTGCACCCATGATTGCGACGAGTTCACGACGCGGCTCTGCCCAAGCGGCACAGACCTCGAGCGTATGCTGCGCCGTGTCTTCGTCGCAATCGCAGTGGTGGCAGGACGGAGTTCTCTCCCTCCTAGCGACCCTGTACAGGTACTTGCCGAAGCATCCATGCCCCGTCAAGACCTGTACGAGTCGGAAGGAGAGCACCCCGTGCCGCCTTTCCAACCACTGCATCAGCACCGGCCGGAAGGCCTCCACGGTCCAAACACCGTATCGAGGCCTCTCCAGCTGGTCTGCCCAACGGGCGATGACGTCTCGGCGGGCGTCGACGCGCCAGGCGGAGAGCTCCCTCAGGGAAACAACACCGCCCCCCCCCGCGCACCCCCGATACCCGCCGATACAAGTCGGCGAGCATTTCCGCCTCCAGGTCCCACGGGGGAGTCCCGGCCAACAGGCACGCCGCCTCCGTCGCCACCGTGCAGTACCCGCGGATGATCCTGACCGCCATGACCTTCTGTGGACGCCACAGAAGGGCCCTAAGTCGGGCGGTCATGGATCCCGCCCACACCGGTGCGCCGTAGAGGGCCATCGACCGGATGACCCCCGCGTACAGCTGTCGACATGCCGCGCTCGGTCCACCCACATTCGGCATTAGCCATTGTAGGGCGGACGCCACGCCGACGAGCCGCGGGACGAGCCTGCGGAAATGCTCCCGAAACCACCATCGCCCGTCGAGCACCAGGCCCAAGTACTTCATATGGGCCTGGATGCTGATTCCAACCGAGTTGACGGTGATCGAGACGCCGATGGGAGGGTCCATACGGGGCCCATGGAACAAGAGGGCCTCCGTCTTGTCCAGGGCCACCCTCAACCCCAGCGCCTCGATCCGCCTGACGACCTCTTCGGTGCCTGAGGTCGCCAGGCTTACCGCCTCTTGTAGCGTCCCACCGCGGGCTGTGACGAGCGTGTCGTCGGCGTAACAAATTACGCCCAGCCCGGGTAGGAGGCTCCCCCGCAACGCCCAGTCGTAGCCGATGTTCCACAGGGTGGATCCGAGGACCGACCCCTGTGGAACACCGCACGTCATGGGCGTTCGCACAACGTCCCCTACTCGGTTGGCGTAGAGGACGCTGCGCCCCTCCAAATAGTCTGCCACCAGCCGCCTCAGGTAAGCTGGCACTCCGTGGTAACGGAGCGCCTCCCTGACACAGCTGAATGGCAGACTATTGAATGCGTTGGCGATGTCTAGGGACACCACCAACAGCACTCGCCCGCCGGTGACGGCCTCAGTCGCCACGGCCCTCAGACGCAACAGGGCCTCGATCGTCGAATGACCCCTCCTAAACCCAAACTGGGCGTCCGACAGACTTAGCGTCCGACAGACTTACTTTGCACTTACAAGGACAAATGTTTATTATAGTTAAATTTACTTTAATTTTATATCAAAACTAGCAACCCGCCCTCGCTTCGCTTCGGTTATAGGTTATAGTCGTTTTACCCGCGTAGTTCCCGTTCCCGTGGGAATACCGGGATAAAATATAGCCTAGTTTACGCCCTGATATTATAGCTTTCCATTGGTGAAAGAATTTTTTAAATCGGTCCAGCCGTTTTGAAGATTACCCGGAACAAACAAACAGACAGACAGACAGACAAATAATTTTTAATTGCTATTTTAGGCATAGGTGTCGTGCGAATAATCGTGTGAGCATGAAAAAAGCCTATTATTTTGACATTACAAACAGACACTCCAATTTTATTTATTGGTATAGATATATTCATCATCTCAGCCAGTCCAATGTAGGATTCGGGCCTCATCAATAATGGAAGGAATTTGATCTACTACCCCACATTGGTCAGGCTTATTATGGTTTTTTGTCAAGTTTACCCTTTTCTACATCCATATTATATGCATATATATGCATATATATCCCTTACTCGTCTTTTATGACACCTACGAACAAAAAAAAATAGTAGTGATTATATTTCTCCAAATAAATATTTAAATGCAAAAGTAAATAGACCTTAAAAATATGTTTAGGAAATACTAGAAATTTCTGGGATTAGGTATATTCACGATTTTCTCAATTTCCTTTTTTCGTATTACGTTTTAGTTAAAAAGATTGTATAATAAGTGCAAATCTTTAACGAAATGCTAATAATAATAATTTAAATTTAACACAAACATGATTAAAAACCAAACATAAGTTATATATTATTCTATTTCTATAATTGAGTAATCGATTTAGAATTTTCGAAGGTCATTTCGTCGTTTATTCAATTCGAAATTAACGTTTCTAATTGGACAGTAATTCTCTTATTTCAGGAGAGTCGATTTTAACTATATTACCAAATTACGCGATGTTAATTATGAACTTGAAACTAAGTTTTCACAAACGTACATGAAGTTTGAGTTGTTTTGATCTATAAGTTGATGATGTCCATTAACATAAAATTCTTGAGCACACTTATTTCCTATTAATATAAATGGCAAGGAAATTAACGGCACTAATACTAATCTGCCACAACTCACTATTCGATGGTTTGATAAAGGGCCTTTATCTCAACTTTTCCTTCTCTTCCAATGATGTTATGGGCATATTTTAATGGTCTATTAAAATACCCGCTAGTAAGAAAGATGTATTATATTGCATTGTCTCCTAGGCATAACATGACAAAATAAAAATAGTTAAATATGAATAGTTATAATAATTTACGATATTTAAGTGAGTTATTTTCACATTATGTTTATTTTTGATTGTATTTGCCCGACTCGTTAATAGCAAAACAATGTCAAATTGTAATGCGTTAAAATCTACAAAAAAATAGTTTTATTTCGTTTACACTTTCACAGATAAATAAAATAAACATGTTTAATTTGCATTATATCCAAGTAAGTCATTTTTATTGCTTTCCGTGTGGTGACGTGAGTAAAAATACAATTCACCACTCCCTATCTAACCCCCGGGTGTCGTATAAGACGACTAAGGGATATAATAAGTATATAAAACCTATGCAAGAGAAGGAAAACTCGAAATAAAACCCTATACCAACCTGTCTGACCATATAGTAAGGTCAATTTCCCTCCTGTTATGGAAGAGGCTCGAGCCCAATAGTGGGACGTATATGAACTGAAATGATGATGAATGTATTTTTATTATATTAATTCGTTGATATAGTTACAATTATACTATTTTATTTAATATAAAGAGTTGTTTTAACTATGATCCCAACAGTCTCGTATACTTATTAGAACGTCCACAGGAAGTAGAAGGATGATCGATTTACAGCTCAGTTAACACATCAGACAACCTTTACGGATCCAATCAATTATCAATCAACGCACCCGTAAATTCATTCAGAACTGAATGGACATTTTGAACTCACACCAGTGCATGGATACTGAATCGGATTTAAATTAAATTAATTTTATATTTATGGTTCTCTTTTCTTGAAATAGGATCGAAAGGAAAAGAATGGAAGCTTGTTATCCATACTAATATTATAAATGCGAAAGTAAGGATGTTTGTTTGTTTGTTTGTTTGTAACGCTTTCATGCTTAAACCACCGAACCAATTTCAAAAATTCTTTCACCAATGGAAAGCTATTATATCAGGGAGTAACATAGGCTATATTTTACCCCGGTATTCTCACAGGAACGGGAACTACGCCGCGGGTAAAGCGACTGAAACCGAAGCGAAACGAAGGCGGGTTGATAGTCAGAGATAAGTTCAAAAACTTAAAATCATAAAATATTTTCACCTAACACACAGCGATTTACACAATTATTCTTATGCCTTGGATAGGCATAAGAATAATTGTTCATTAAACAAATTTAGTATTATAACTAATTTATTATTTAATTAAAATCTAATACTAACATCACCAGTATAAAAGATTATACAATTTGTATTTGAGAACAAACTTTGGCATAAATTGTAATAGTTATTCAGCTTTTTCAGCGACTCTTTAAAGCGCTTTCTTTTTAAGCAACTTTTATGAAAGAGGTGGTATTGAGAGCTTTATCAAAAATCATTTTTATGTTGCAGAATATGATTTCGTCAACGTTTTCTATAGAAACACTAAGGAAAATTTAAAAAGCAATAATCCAATACACTTAGATAATTTAATATACAATATTGTACACAAATGCCATATCGATTCGATACTGCTATTTGACAAATGCATGTAGCATTTTCAGAATAGCTTGGACAGAGAAAGTCTCCTATTTTTTTTTTAACAACCACTCCCAGTATTTATTAATTTTATTTATAGTGTTCAAAGAAACAACCAGTATTGAAATAATTAACAAGGAAAATAAAAATTAATAATGCTGACCAATTAAGTTCGTAATATATTTATAAGTAATTTTCAAATTATATTTCTTTAACTCCTCAGCTTATGTTGTACAACATATCAGTGAAAGGACGAAGTTTTTCCTTTTGAAAAGCAATTAGACCTACTATTCTTGCTGAACAGATTGTTACAGATTTAAACCAAATTTTCTCTTAGAAAATTAGTAATCATTATCATACTGCTTTTATCCCAATTAATTTGTGTTGATGCAATATGTATTGGTCCTCCATCTTAAATACTGAAAAAGTATTAGTAACAGTTTTATGACCGGCGGCTGGCCTAACGTTAATCCTCCTTAAGAATGTAATTATTGACGGCTCAAATGTATTTAATCCAGCTCAATGTAAAAGATGTTAGTTCTATTTTAAAAATCCCACAAGCTATGTTGGTAGTATTCGTAATCGCCACCAAGCAACAATATATCGTATAATTTACTATTCCTTTAGAAAAAGAATAGTATATTAATTCATATTTAGTTTCGTTTATTGACCTGAGTTTCAAGCTAAATAATCAAGAAAACAATGCAGCAGTGTCTGCGACCTCTTAGCATACCGGATTGATTTAATTAATTCTAAACGCTAGGTAATTGTAGTTTGCATAGATTACTAATATGTATCAAATTATAACTTGAGTACAAAAAGAGTAACAACAATGAATTCTGATGTTTACAATGAATTCTGCCATTGTAAGTAAAACTACAGTATTTTGGGATATTTAATTTTGGAATACTAATCTACTTTACAATAAATCATGGGGAGTGCAAGAGTTCAACTGTACGTTTCCAGCGATCATTTCTGTCACGTACGTGCAAGCTCTGGAATGGACTACCTTTTTTTTTTTTTTTTTTTTTCTGTGGGTCGAGGTCGGCGCGCCTCCGCACCACTCCGTCCGGGGCGACAGAAGGGCTTAAGCACGCAACTCCCGCAACCCACCCGAAAACCACCTCGCCTTGGTCATTGGGCCGACCACCGGAGCAGGTTTACTTGTCGTCAGTGGTCGGCCCGACGGAATACCCCCTACGCGGGGTACCCTCCCATCGGCCGACGTCCCCCCCTCGGGGAGGACGTTGGTCTTTCCTCACGCGGTCGGCCTCTTGGCGGGTGACGGACTAATCCCCGGTCACGTCACCCGCGGCCTCGGCTAGGGCGGCATGAGGCGCAGATAGTTGCGCCTGCGCCGCCCCAGTCGTCGGCGGCGGATCTCCTCATCGAGGCTGCGCTCCACGCGCAGACGATCCGCCGCCTCCTTCTGCGAGATCACTGTCTCGCAGAAGGCTGCGACCGCGTCCCAGTTCCCGACGCTGTCGACCATAGCGATGGCCGGCAGCGTCAGGTCGGCACCGATGATTGCGACGAGTTCACGGCGCTGCACTGCCCAAGCCGCGCAGGCCTCGAGCGTGTGGCGCGCCGTGTCCTCGTCGCAATCGCAGTGGTGGCAGGACGGTGTACTCTCCCTCCTTACGACCCTGTGCAGGTATTTGGCGAAGCTCCCGTGCCCCGTCAACACCTGCACTAGTCGGAAGGAGAGCACCCCGTGCCGCCTTTCCAACCACTGCATCAGCACCGGCCGGAAGGCCTCCACGGTTCGCACCCCGAACCGAGGCCTCTCCAGCCGGACTGCCCAATGGGCAATGACGTCTCGGCGGGCGTCAACGCGCCAGACGGTGAGATCCCTTAACGAGATCACACCACCCTCCCCGCGCACCCCCGACACCCGCCGATACAACTCGGCGAGCATTTCCGCCTCCAGGTCCCACGGGGGAGTCCCGGCCAATAGGCACGCTGCCTCCGTCGCCACCGTGCGGTATCCGCGGATGGCCCTGACCGCCATGACCCTCTGTGGTCGCCACAGAAGGGCCCTAAGTCGGACGGTCAAGGACCCCGCCCACACCGGTGCGCCGTACAGGGCCATCGACCGGATGACCCCCGCGTACAGCCGTCGGCACGCAGCGCTCGGTCCGCCCACGTTTGGCATAAGCCACGATAGGGCGGACGCCGCGCCGACGAGCCGCGGAGCGAGCCTGCGGAAATGCTCCCGGAACCACCATTGCCCGTCGAGCACCAGGCCCAAGTACCTCATATGGGCCCGGATGCTGATGTCAACCGATCGGACGGTGATCGAGACGCCGATGGGAGGGCTCATAAGGCGCCCATGGAACAAGAGGGCCTCCGTCTTGTCCAGGGCCACCCTCAACCCCAGCGCCTCGATCCGCCTGACGACCTCTTCGGTGCCATAGGTCGCCAGGCTTACCGTCTCTTCTAGCGTCCCACCGCGGTCTGTGACGAGCGTGTCGTCGGCGTAACAAATCACGCCCAGCTCAGACGGGAGGCTCCCCCGCAACGCCCAGTCGTAGCCGATGTTCCACAGGGTGGGTCCGAGGACCGACCCCTGTGGGACACCGCACGTCATGGGCGTTCGCACAACGTCCCCTGCTCGGTTGGTACAGAGGACGCTGCGCCCCACCAAATAGTTTGCCACTAGCCGCCTCAGGTAAGCTGGCACTCCGTGATACCGGAGCGCCTCCCTGATGCAGCTGAATGGCAGACTATTGAATGCGTTGGCGATGTCTAGGGACACCGCCAACAGCACTCCCCCACCGGTGACGGCCTCAGTCGCCACGGCCCTCAGGCGTAACAGAGCCGCGATCGTCGAACGACCCCTCCTAAACCCAAACTGGGCGTCCGACAGATCGGGCCCCGTGCCGACGAGGTGCCGCTCGATGCGGGCAGCTACCACCCTCTCCAGTAGCTTGCCCGTGTCATCGAGCAGCACGATAGGCCTGTAGGCCGAAGGCGACCCCTGAGACCGTCCCGGCTTCGGCAGGAGCACCAGCCTTCCCTCCTTCCAGCACCCAGGGAACCGTCCAGACGCTAAACACGCGTCGAACAGCTCCCTGAGGCGGGGACCCAGGTGGTCGAGGACCAGGCCCAACACGCGGTTAGGAACACCGTCGGGCCCGGGGGCGGTGGACTTTGCGCACATGCGCGCCACCGCCACTCCCATCTCAGGTTCCGTGATGGGCGGAACACTGTCGTCGTCGGCCTCCCGGTCAGTGTCTGGCGGAGCCATGACCGGGGGCGTGTGTTCCGCCCGCCGCGGGAACAGGTCCTCGACGACCCGGATGAGAAGGCTGGGCTGGAGAGTCTCGGTGAGGGGAAGGCCCCGCGCGCGGTGCTTATTCAGCACCGCGCGATAGGGGCGTCCCCAGGGGTCACGGTCGAGACCGTCCAGCATCTCCTGCCGACTGACGTCCTTGGCGGAGCGGACGGCCAGCCTGAAGGCCGACCGCGCATTGCGGTAGCCCTCATACAGCAAGGCCACCCCCGCCTTGCGTCGCGTTGGCGCCGCCGGCTGCGGGTTTAGGCCCTCCGGGCGCGAATGCACGCGGCCCGGAGATCCGCCAGCTCCCGGGACCACCAGTGGACCGCCCTCCTCGGGGGCGGACGCCGTACCCGGGGCATGGCCGCATCGCAGATCTGCGTCAACGCGCTGCGGATGCGGCCAGCCTCGGCGTCCACCCCATCCGACTGGTTGGCAGAGGACAGCCACGAGTGCTGTCTCCGCCAGCTGGTCCCGGTCTAAGCGACCCACAGCCCATCGCGGGAACGCAGGACGTCCAAGGAATGGACTACCTACTGCTGTGTTTAACGAGCGCTATGACATGTCCTTCTTTAAACGAGGTTTAAGAAGAGTATTTTCTTCACGGTAGGCAACGGACCGGCTGTGCCCCTGGTATTGCAAAGGCCCATGTGCGGCAGTATCACTTACCATCAAGTGTGCTCGTTTGCCAACTTGGCAATAAAAAAAAAATAAACTGTTTTTACTATTCTTACGTATCATGTTTGTATTTAATTTTTTAATTGCCTAACATATCGAAACACTGCAAAGTTCATGGTCACGGGCGGACTTGAACCTTGAACGCTGAAAAGTGTTCGAAACGTCGGGTAATCAAAAATCAAATACAAACGCAATAAATTTTTTTTTTTTTTTTTTTATATATTCACGCCTTTTTCCCATAGGGGTAGGCAGAGTCCACTGCCCTCCACCTGCTACGATCTTTGACATATTCAGCGTAGCAGAGCGGTTCTCTGTGGGCCACTTTTCGCCCCCGACGGAAACGAGACGTGACGTGTCGCGAGCCACATCGCCGCCATTCGTACAGTTTTTTTTTTTTTTTAATTTTTGAAACTCATTGCGTTTCCGCGAGAAATACATACACATATAATTAACGGACACAAATTACATCCAGACTCAGAACAACAATTTGTGGATCGCACAAAGTGTTGTCCTGCGTGGGATTCGAACCCCCGACACTGGCGCTGTAGGTCACTAGCATTAACCACTACGCCATCTGTGCAGTAAACGTAAAAGTAACGCAATAAAATCCGTAGTTTTATTTACAACTAGCAACCCGCCCTCGCTTCGCTTCGGTTTTAGTGGTTTTACCCGTGTAGTTCCCGTCCCCGTGGGAATACCGGGCTAATATATAGCCTAGTTTACTCCCTGATATTATAGCTTTCCATTGGTGAAAGAATTTTTTAAATCGGTTCAGCCATTTTGAAGATTACCCGGAACAAACAGACAGACAGACAAAAATTTTTAAATCTGTACTTTAGGCATAGGTGTCGTGCAAATAACCGTGTGAGGATGAAAAAAGCCTATTATTTTGACATTACAAACAGACACTCCAATTTTATTTATTGGTATAGACTCTTCTATAATGCAAGCAATGTTATCTGCCTACAACCCGTACTTGTCTTTTCCTATATTGCTAAGTAGATAAGGGATAAAATGTAGCCTATGTTACTCCCTGATATTATAGCTTTCCATTGGTCAAAGAATTTTTGAAATTGGTTCGGTGGTTTAAGCGTGAAAGCGTAACAAACAAACAAACAAACAACCTTACTTTCGCATTTATAATATTAATAAGGATACGTACCTACAGGTCACGTTTAAGCCGAAATTTTTAATGTATTCTTCGCCACCAAGGGCGAGCCCTTGGTATATATATATATATATATATGTATCATCATCTTGCTCTTATCCCAATTACTTGGGGTCGACGCAATATGTCATCTATTTTGACATATTACAAAACGTTTCGGCAATGACTTTTATGACCGGCCGCCTGCCTGACGTCAACCCTCCTTGGGAATGTAATCGTTGACCCAAATGGTACCAGGCGGAGTTGGTCCGGGTAAATCTAGGGCTCTTAGTCGTCTTTTACGACACCCACGAGCAAAGCAAGGGTTGGTAGTATTCGAAGCCGCTACCACACAGCAATATATATATATATATATATATATATATATTATATATATAGCCATAGCCGAAGTGGCTACTGGCATACATAGAAAATAGATAATAATATATAATATTGCGTGCTAATTCACCGAGCTATGTCGGGTACACCGTTCTTCTTTGCATTTCCGTATTATGAGTTTTACCACGTAGAGAAATACCGAGCACAGCCTTGTTGTGTTACAAGGCTGACATTAAGAGACCACGTTTCTGTACCTTAAGTCATCGCTAATAACACAAATGGGTTATATACCTATTTATTTTACTTATTTTGTTATGAATATACTGAAAACAAAACCAAATAATTCAAAGCAAGTTTCAAAATTAATATCTAAAATTTTCTCTCAAAGCATTTGTGAATTAATTACTGTAGTTATAATACGTGAGACTGTGTTACAACTAACACCGTTCAAGATAGCACCTCAGTAATTTATCTCACACTAATATTAATCAACCTATGTATACACGATGTACAATTAATTTCATAAAGTTATGCCTAAATTACTATTATATGGATATTATATGGACATCAGTTTGTCAGACAAGTAATTAGAAAATTGTTAACATGCTCGGGTTCATGTTTTAGACACCAAATACTTTCGTGAATAGTATTGCTTAATTACATTTTAAAGGCAAATTACCTATTTAAGAGCTCAATAATTAAATGGTTTTACTTGCTTAAGCTGGTTGAGGTTAATTGTGTAAAGCTTTGTGGACGCAATCTTCATTATTGATATCACAAATAAATTTCTAATCAATATAGTTTGACGTTTTGTCTCAATTAAAGAAATAAACTCATTTGCAAAAAAAACGGGCGGTTTTGATTTTCATTCATATTTAAAAAGATACAATACCAAAAAGGTTTCAATCGTTTGTACACGTTACTGGCCGGTTTTAAAAATGCTGTGGTATTTAAAAAAGTACGTTCTAAATTCAATTTTTCATTTGATGTTCATTTTTACAGAAAACCCCTTTTTATCCTACATTTTTGGCGCGAAGTTCCAGAAGTTAACATCGACTTTCATAACTTTTATTCAATTTTTATCGATTAATTTCATATCCTTGACTGTCAAAGCTTTATTTAATGCTGTTTGGCTGTATCAAAAATGGTAGATAAAGTGGTAAAAGCTACCAAAATTATCGCGCTGCTTGAAGAGGGTTGCAGCCAATGTTTCGTGGCTAGGAGGCTAAATGTTAGTCGCTCGACAGTCCAAAGGACCTGGCAGCGATATCAGGAGACTGGTTCCGTCGAGAGAAGGCCTGGTTCTGGAAGAAAACCATGTACCCAACCACGGGATGATCGTTTTCTTGTGAGTCGCGCATTGAGAAATCGCAAATCTTCGTATGTGGATCTTAAGAACAACCTCCAAGAAGTAAGAAATGTGCATATTAGTCTATGGACGGTCAGGAGGAGGCTTCTCGCTGCCAATATACGCAGTCACCACCCGGCCCGCGGCCCCAAATTACTCCGTGAGCACAGAGTTCACAGGCTTAGGTTCGCTAGAAATTGTGAATCATGGACTCAAGACGATTGGAATAGGGTTTTGTTCTCTGATGAAGCCAGGATATCTCTGTTCGGTGAAGATCGACGTCGGCGAGTGCTAAGAAGACAAGGAGAACGCTTTGCAGACGCATGTTTCGAAGAAATCACACCTTATGGTGGGGGCTCTGTTATGTTTTGGGCAGGAATAAATTCAATGGATCGTACAGAGTTAGTCTTCATTGAAAACGGCTCACTGACTGGGCATCGATACATAACGGAAGTTCTAATTTCTCATGCACAACCCGCATTGGCCGCTCTAGGTGAAGACTCGATTTTTATGGACGACAATGCTCGCGCCCACCGATCCCGCGATGTTAATGCGTATGTGCAAGAGGTCGGCATTCGTCGTTTGGATTGGCCAGCTCGAAGTCCCGACCTCAATCCCATAGAGCATGTCTGGGACGTTCTGAAACGGCGTGTGAGATCAGTACACCCGGCTCCGCAGACCATCAGAGAGCTGAAGAATGTGATTACTGCGGAGTGGGAACGTAATCCGCAAGCAAGTATCTGGGATATACTCGCTAGCATGCCCAGACGAATTCAAGCTGTGATTTTAGCTAGAGGGGGTCACACTCGATACTAAACATTTATCTGCTTTTACTTTATTAAAGAAAAACAAACAAAAAAACTTTTTTATTTTTACTTCATGAGCATATGCACTACTAGCGAATATACACTACTAGCGAGGTTTAGCATTATTTCCCATAAATTGTATCTAAATTTTATGAAATACTGATGAAAACGATTATTTTCTTATTAATTTAGCAAATTGTGTGGATAAAACTACCTATAATTATCAAACAAAGAAATATTAACATTTGAAATGGTTCATTGCTTAGGTGCCCGTTTTTTTTGCAAGTGAGTGTATATATCATCTGTGTGGTGACGAAGTAAGAATACAATTAACAACTCTTATCCATGGATGATCCGTGTGGTGACGGAGTAAGAATACAATTCACCACCCCCTATCTTACCCGTGGGTGATCGTACGAGACGACTAAGGGATATAAAACGCATATAACATCTATGTGAGAGAAGGAAAACTCGAAATAAAACCCTATACCAACACGTCTGACCAGCGTGGTATAGTAGGTCAATTACCCTTCCATTATGGAGGAGGCCCGAGCCCAACAGTGGGACGTATATGGGCTGAGATGATGATGATGATGATGATCCATGGATGTCGTAAAAGACGACTAAGGGATTATAATACGAAGATAAAACATAGATGTTATCTGCGTATAGGCAAGAGATGAAAACTCAATATAAAACCCTATTCCAACACGTCTGACCAGCTTTAAATAGTAGGTCAATCACCTTCCTCTTGTAGAGGAGGCCTGAGCCCAATAGTAGGACTTATGAAGGCTGAAATAATGATGAAAACGATGAAGAAATATATATTTTCTTTTAAAAATTTCAAAATGTATTCAAATTTTATAATCAATATTAAAGACTTGCGGATATTCAAATGGAAGTTAAATTGTATGCAATTATAAATAATTCTTGAGCATGTTTTCTTATACTATGGTAGATGTATTTACGCGGCGGCGCGATGATACGAGCAACGAATATATATCTGGGGGCACAGCAGTGTCCCCGCCACGTCGAGCAAAAAAAAAGTCGGGCAAAACGCAAAACTGCCGTAACATACTTTTCTCGAAGCCATTCAGGCCATTTTCGACCCCCTATAACTTCGTTGTTAATAAAACTAGAAACCTGAATTTTTAGTAACCTAGCAGGCCTTGTATACATATTGTGTATTTCAAATTTAATTCAATTTGAACCAATACTTTAAGAATTATAACTAGTCAAAATTTCGTAATTTTGTCACTCACTGACTGACTGACCGATCATCAATATTAAAGTGGCACTTCTAGCCGACTTAGAAGCTTCCAATTTAGAATACAATTATTTTTGAGTGTATAAATGAAGGAAAAATTATGAAACATTATAATTATCATCCAGTTTCCGAGATACACGAACTGTATAAATAATTTTGTAAACTCATATAAATATATAGGATTGCAAAGTTACATTTGCAGTTAATGAAATGTAACTTTGTAAAAAATAAGAATACATTTGTCGCCATAATTGCTTCTCTATCGGAATCGTAATAAGCGGCTAAAGACTGCGCAGATGACGTAGTGGTTAAGACACCAATGTACCGCGCTAGTGTCGCGGGTTCGAATCCCATGCAAAACAACACCTTGTACGATCCACAAATTGTTGTTCTGAGTCTGAATGTAATTTGTGTCGGCTAATTATATGTTCTTTCCGCAATTCACCACTCTCTATCTTGCCCGTAGATATCGTATAAGACGACTATGGGATATAATATGCATATACCATCTGTGCAAGAGAAGGCAAACTCGAAATGAAGCCCTATATCAACATGTCTGACCAGCATGGTATAGTGGGTTAAATTCCCTCCCATTGTGGTGGAGGCCCGAACCCAACAGTGGGACATATGAGGGCTGCGATAATGATGCGATGTTGAATTATATGTTTGTAAAGTCCCCCACAATATAAGGATTATTATTCCCTTCGTGCAAGGCGTTATCATTTAAAAAAAAAGATTCAACAGGAAGAAGAGTGGGCAGCAGCTCTCGCCGGGGAAATGTATGATATCTCACTGCGAAACCAACCCGCCTACCAAACGTGGCGACTACGTCATTATTCCTCATAAGGCGAAGAAAAATGAGCTATGGCAACCCTTTAGCGTCGTTAGATGCAGGTGCCACAGTACCGCACTTTATGGTGAAGCATGAGGGGGGTCTATGTTCCACAGTGGACGGCGATAGGCTGAATGATGATTGGCATAATAGGTGTAGACAGATACCTAGATATAATTATGTTCAAACATAACTTGTAAAATGGTCAACCAACTTAAGGAAAAAGCAATAGTGGGACATGTCTTATGAAATTGTACCAAAATCTCCCAAAGTATTAAGCAAACTAAATTGCCTCAAATTTATCTGAAAGAAAGAACGCCTTCATTAGGCTCGATTGCCATCAAAGCAGAGAGGAGACTAGAGGAGATGTGTTTCGAAAAAACAATCAAATTTCTTTATTTCCACATCTCTCCGCTTAGTTTAGATAGAATTGACTCAAGCGAAAAGTAGAGATGTCTCATTTTTCAGAGAGTGTGCTTTAAGAAAATACTTTGTTGGTATTCAAGAAGTAGAAGGTACAGAAAAGGCAAATAAGTAGGTCTATCTACAAAAAGAAATGAGATGCCATCAAAAACAAGACTTGTAAAAAAAAGCCAAGCCTCGCAACTGAATTCTGCTACCATAAAAATTTGTGAGATCCATGTTATACCAAGTCGGTTAACTCATTCAGGCCCTGCTTAAGGCACCTTTCTTCTTAAGTTATTACGTAAATAGCTAACCTAACAACTTCTTATAATGACTATATCAATATTAAAGATCTTTTACGTTTTAAATAAATAGATTGACTTGGCAATCGCACTATGTTTAGTACAATTTAATATATTATGTATTACTTGTGAGGTGTGTTTTCATGCGATTGCCAAGTCATTCTGTTTATTTAAAACGTAAAAGATCTTTAATATTGATATAGTCACTATAAGAAGTTGTTAGGTTAGCTATTTACGTAATAACTTAAGAAGAAAGGTGCCTTAAGCAGGGACTGAATGAGTTAACCGACTTGGTATAACATGGATCTCACAAATTTTTATGGTAGAAGAATTCAGTTGCGAGGCTTGGCTTTTTTTTACAAGTCTTGTTTTTGATGGTATATATATATCATCATCATCTTGCTCTTATCCCAATTACTTGGGGTCGACGCAATATGTCATCTGTTTTGACATATTGCAAACAGTTTGGGCAATGACTTTTATGACCGGCCGCCTGCCTGACGTCAGTCAACCCTCCTTGGGAATGTAATCGTTGACCCAAATGGTACCAGATGGAGTTGGTCCGAGTCAATCTAGGGCTCTTAATCGTCTTTTACGACACCCACGAGCAAAGCAAAGGTTGGTAGTATTCGAAGCCGCTACCACACAGCACATATATATATTTATATATATACTAGCAGACCCAGCCACGCGTTGCTGTGGCTAATGTTTTTGTTATATTACATTTTATTAAACTATTTAAGTGGAACTGTAGGAGAACATCTGTCATGGAGGTCGTCATATTTTTTGTATATGTAAAAAAGCAAGTTAAAATCGTATATGACACATTTGTAGGTTTGGCATAGCAGCGCCATCTATTAATTAATTACTCAATCCAGTCAACAGATATCGCCATCTGTTAAAATCGTTTGGAGTTAACAAATAATTGTGAATGTCAAATACCTAATAGACAAATAATTTACAATAAAATAATATTGCGACTATAAATAAAAAATATAAATTAAGATGTTTATTTATTTATTTATTTAAACTTTAGCACACAAAAATAAGGTACATGGCGGACTTAATGCCTTAGGCATTTTCTGCCAGTCGACCACGGGTGGAGCAGAAATAATTTAGGCAGGTGCAATAGATTGTAAGGGGTAATTTTTAAAATTTGGTTATCCAAGTATAGCAATTATATTTTTATACACTATACACACAAACAATACACCCACATATATATATATATACACATAGAAATACATATATACATACATATACATACATATAAATTTTATTAAAAGTAGAGGAGAGCCATCATTGCTGAGTTGACTCCGTCAGAAAGTCTAGGTATAGACGTTTTACCATAGCTTTAAAACCATTACGGCTAGCGGCCATTCTGATCTTTAATGGTAACGCATTCCAGAGAAGAATAGCCTGGATATACAACGAAGAGTGTGCTAGATTAGAGGAATGAGAAGGACAGTGAAGAATAAGATTTTTGGAGGAACGAAGATTACGGTCGTGAGTGGTACATAGAAATTGAAAGTGAAGTTTTAAGTATGGGGGAGCATTAGGAGAGTTTAAAATAGAGTATAGCAAAGAGAGAGTTCGCAAGCTTCGTCTTTGCCTAATCGGTAACCAATTAAGACGAGAGCGAAATGAGGAGACATGGTCGAATTTACGAAGATGTAACCTATCCTATCTTTCAAGTTGGATCAAACTGCACACGGTGTGCAAATTTGATTAAAATGCGTTTATGTTGGATAGTTTTTGAGTTATGAATAGGTCAAAAGTGGCTCTAAATCATTCATACAATGCACGTTGCCAATTCTCTTTGCTTGAACTTGAGTTAACACGTTTCTGCATATCTAGATTGCTCTATATAAAGTATTATTGAATTGTACTAACTACAAATTCTCCATCGCCACTGTGCGGTATCCGGCTAAGGTCTTGACCGCTATGGCCCTTTGTGGATGCCACAAGAGCGCCCTTAGATGGACGATCAGGGACTCAAGGAAAGGTACAGAGCCATCGACCGAATTACCCCTGCGTACAGCCATCGACACGTAGCGCTGGGTCCGCTCACATTCGGTATCAGCCAGAAAAGGGCGGACGCCGCGTCGAAAATCCGCGAAGGAAGTCCATGGAAATGCTTCCGGAACCACCAATGCCCGACGAGCACCAAGCCCAAGTATTTCATGTGGGCCCGCATATTGATGATAACATGCCGTTGTCAAACCTGGATGAAATTGAAATGGGACCACATAGGAAGCAGTAGCTTTCCAATTTAAAAAATAATTATCAGCAAAATCGGTTCACCCAGTCGAGAGTTCTGAGGTAAGAAATATAAAAAGAAAAATTGAGTCGAATTGAGAACCTCCTCCTTTTTTTAAGTCGGTTGAAAAGTACCTGAGTTTTAAGGATTCATGAATGCTAAATCCTTAAAACTGTTAGGTAAATGAGCATCCTTCATAACAGGAGAGAAATTGTCATCTATATGCCAGGCAGACGTATTGGGACATAATTTTATTTTAAGAAGATTCTCTATTTAAAAGTTATCCAACTTCATCCCAAAACCAATTCATATGTCTCCCATGACAATGGAAAGCATAATGATTCTTAAACTAAAATACAGTCATCATCATCTCAGCCCATACACGTCCCACTGTTGGACTCGGGCCTTTTCTACCGTGGGAGGGAAATTGATCTCATATACCACTCTGGTTAGACGTGTTGGTATAGGGTTTTGTTTTGAGTTTTCCTTCTCTTGCATAGATATTATATGTATACCATATCCCTTAGTCATCTTTTATGGTCAAGAGAGGGGGACGGTGAATTATATTCTTACTCCGTCGCCATACGGATAATGGTCATCTATAATATAAAAATGAATCGCTGAATGTGTTGCTAAGCGCAAATCTCGAACAGCTTTTAGAATATTCCTTGAAGTACGAGGATGGTTCTTAGGCATAGAAAAATTTTAAAAATTGCCTAAAAAGGTCTGAAAACAACACTTTTCTATACCATACAAATGATTAGTAATAATACTTAAAACTCAATTTGAACTTTAATGCCATACCATAAAGTTCAAGTGTGAGTGGAGATGTTCCGGGAAGGAGGAGAAAACAATGGAGTGACGTTAGTGTCTATACAAATAAATAAAGTTGAAGTGGCTTTTGTAATCGCAAAACTGGGTTTCTTTCATGCTCAGCAGGGTGGTGTTTCCACGATACCTATGCCTAAAAACCAGTTGAAAAATTTTTTGGCTGTTTCTTTTGAGCAATCTTCAAAACGGCTTGACCGATTTTGATAATGTTTTACTACCAGGTAGCTGTCTATATAAGGAGTAATTTAAGCTATATTTTGCGGCGGTGTTTCCACGGGAAAGGGACTACGCGGACAATCCGAATGAAACCCAAAGCGAGGGCGGGTTGCTAGTACTTATATGTATAATAATAAAATAAATTTAAGAAATATGTAGGTAATTAAAATTAAGAATTATTCACATTTTTTTTCATACATGATTAAGTTCACTTAAATAATAACAGAGGAAGAATATTCACGTTCCAATGATATATCATAATGATATCTGATGTTTATGCGAGCACTACACATTGTAAATAAAACTACTTTTACGGATTATATCGCGTTTTGTATTTGATTTGTGATTGCCCGACGTTTCGTACACTTTGCAGCATTCATTGTAACGAGCGGACACACATAGTCCGCCCATGACCTTGAATGCTGCAAAGTGAAATCCATAAAAGTAGTTTTATTTACGATATATTATGTATGTCATAAACGCGACACTAAAATAAAAAAAAAACACCGGAGGCACTATGCCGCCTACCCATCCGGTACTCATAGCTCCATCAACACAAATATGTATATCCGGATTCGAGATACTGTCCCGGATGACTCTCATCATATACTATACGGGAGTCAGAACCCTTCTGATCCCAATTTGTTGTATCCTGACTGAAGTGAAGTTATAACTAACTTAACTGACGCCGCAGATATATAGGTCACAACAATAATATATTAGTTTTTGGGCACGTTTATTGTCTGCTTGGGGTACACGGTAACTTTATCATCCATTCGCACGCCCGACTGACTTATGATTTCAAGTTTGATTTAATATTGAATCGACATAAATCAGGTCTTTTGTATTTTTGTAGTTTGTTGTAGTTTTTGTAGTGTAGTAGTTTAGTGTAGGTTGTTGTAGTTCGTTTTGTATTTTTATTTATGGTTTGGTCATGCTCACTGAATAAGGTTCTGCTTGCGGTAGCTATGTGGGGCGGGTCGCTCCCTTCCCTCTAATATGGTTGAGGAGAGTGATGGCTGCTCTAGTAGTTAACTCGTGATCGGGTACTGCTTGTGGGATCTGGTCCAGCCATATTTTCTTCCTTTCTTTATGCTTTAATTATTTTTTTGTCTTGTACTAAATCTTGAAAATTTATACATATATACAATTTCGAAGGGCATCACACTGGAACTAATACCATATATGTTGTACGAAGCATAATATTATGTATATTTAAAGGATTAGGAAAAAAAATGACTGCCCGCTGAGTTTCTTGCCAGATCTTCTCAGTTTGTGGCCGCGTTCCGATCCGGTGGTAGATTGTTCTATTGTATTCAAACGTGTAATTTGACAATATGTAAGTGCCTTAAAGGGGCCTATGCAGAATAAATGATTTGATTTGATTTGATTTGTCAATGAATCACATTGAAGTTAGTTGATTTCTTTAAATCTTAATAACATGACAAACACGAAATTTTGTGAGGGCGAATTTGTGAGAACTCTTTCTTCTTCCGTGTGGTAACAGAGTAAGAATATCTATCTTTCGTCTTAGATGTCGTAAAGGACGGCTAAGGGATATAATATGCATATAACATTTATGCAAGAGAAGGAAAACTTGAAATAAAACCCTATACCAATATGTCTCTCGGGCGACGCAGGCGCGAGTACCTGCCGCCCTAGCCGAGGCCGCGCGTGACTGGACCGGGGAATTTAGTCCGTCACCCGCAGAGAGGCTGACCGCGCGACGGCGACCGACGTCCCGGGACAGGGACGTCGAGAGGTGAGGGTACCCCAAAGTGTATTCCGTCGGGCCGACCACTGACGACAAATCACTCTGCTCCGGTGGTCGGCCCAACAGCGAGGCGACGTGGGTACGGGTGAGTTATGAGCCCGCGTGCCGTCCTTTCGTCGCCCCGGACGAAATGGACCGCGTGTGCGCTTACCATAGAACACCCATAAAAAAAAAACCAACATGTCTGACAAGCATGGTAAATGTCAGCATAGGGGGGTAGGTCAATATCCCTCCTGTTAGGAAGGAGGCTCGAGCGCAGTAGGACGTTTATGAGTTGAGACGAACCTAGCTCCTAAAATCCTTCTATTACTATAAATTTGAATAAAAATATTTCTATTTACAACAACTATTAAATTTAAATAAAAATATTATCATCAAACAAAGAAAATGAATAACCGTCATCTAGGCCAAACAATGGCCTCGCTACTTAGAATTTAGTTATAACTTTAACACCCAAAAAAGAATATATATTATATACATGCATTTTATATTCTCTCGGATATAAATGCGAGTTAGATACTCGCATATACCAGAATAGAAATAAAAGCAGTAAAATATCAAATTAGATTTGCAGTCCCCGTAACATTTTATTTCAATAAATATTTTTTGTTAAATAAGTCAAAGGCTTTCGTCTTACTTTCACAACTACGGTTTCAATGGTGATTTTTTATTTGGCTTCTTGTATGTTTTTTTTATTGCAGCGGGTCAGTATCTTTTATGAAACAATTATGGAATCTCTCTTCCTTTGGACAAAATCAAATTTGTAATTATTTTACTTTCCCAATGTTGTATTTCTACGGATTTTTTTTTTTGTGTAATAATCCACATCTGTTCGAGTTGATGTTTAATGAATCGAGTGATTTATCAAAGCAGATTATATAAAAACCAGTTCCTTTGATATGTTTTGTGTATAAATCAGAACAGAAAGCTTTGAAAAGTATTTTTATGTCACGCCTCTGAACAGGCCGCGCGTAAAATATGATCGACTAAATCCAACACAAAGAATATATATGATTTCATTGGAGAAACCATAAATCGAGATGTACTCGTATTTATATTTGTCTTATAGATAGATACTTATATTATATATCTCTATTACACTATCTATTTCGTTGTACATCATTAATTTCAATAGTACATTATTTATTGATACATGCCAGCGATGAAGAATAAAAGGCCGGTGGAAGAGTTATTTTCAAACATTAATGAATGAAGAGAACGTCTGGAGTGGAAAGGTAGTCGACCTACCGACCAATCCGGGTTTGGTAGAAGAAGTAATCTTAGACGAAGTAAGAATGGCTGTCCAGAGTATGAAAAGAGGTAAAGCGGTTGGCCCAGACAGTATACCTGTAGAAGTATGGAAGGTTTTACAAGCGGATGGATGGAAGTGGCTGACTTTATTCTTTAATATTCTTTGACTGCACAGATGGCGTAGTGGTTAAGATAGCGATCTACATTGCCAGTGTCGGGGGTTCGAATCCCACGCGGGACAACACTTTGTGCGATCCACAAATTGTTGTTCTGAGTCTGGATGTAATTTGTGTCCGTTAATTGTATGTTTGTAAAGTCCCCCG
This sequence comes from Lymantria dispar, assembly GCA_032191425.1. Classification (NCBI taxonomy): domain Eukaryota; kingdom Metazoa; phylum Arthropoda; class Insecta; order Lepidoptera; family Erebidae; genus Lymantria; species Lymantria dispar. The sequence continues at coordinate 17,547,964 of CM063452.1, read as the reverse complement.
CAATACAAGGATTATTTCCTTAGTGCAGGGTGTTGTCTTAAAAAATAAATAAAAATAAAATAAATAAAATAAGTTGTTACATGAAGAGTCAATCCCGAACGAATGGCGTACCAGTTCACTGGATCCTATCTTTAAAAATAAGGGTGACGTACAAGAATGTAACAACTACCGAGGAATAAAGCTCATGTCACATAGCATGAAAATTTGGGAGAAAGTGATAGAAAAAAGAATGAGAGAGGAAAGTGAAATAACCCAGAACCAGTTTGGCTTTAGGCCAGGACTGGGAACCACGGATGCAATTTTTGCTTTACGCGAACTCATGGAGAAATACCAAAGTGCGCGTAAAAACCTGCACATGGTATTTATTGACCTAGAGAAGGCGTACGATCGAGTTCCCAGGGAAGTTCTGTGGTGGGCTTTGAAAGAACGAAGAGTGCGGGGGAAGTATGTAAGATTAGTGAAAGCTATGTATGCAGAAGCGCGTACGAATGTCCGGTCCGAAGCCGGTGTCACTGATGAGTTCAGTGTCACTGTAGGCTTGCACCAGGGTTCGGCCTTAAGCCCTTATTTGTTCCTCCTGGTGATGGATGCTCTGACATCAGACATACAGGAGGAAGCACCGTGGTGTATGCTGTTTGCAGATCACATTGTCTTCGTTGGAGAGGAGGCAGCTGGAGTACAGAGTAGACTGGAGAAATTGCGGGAGAGGTTGAAGAGAGTAGGCCTTAGGATCAGCCGCACCAAGACTGAACATCTGTTCTGCAGCTTTAGTAACTCTTCCCAATTCTCTAACATTGGCCTAGATGGGATACCCCTACCGGTTTGCTCCGACTTTAAGTACTTAGGCTCCCTTCTCCAAGATGACGGCAACATCGACCGGGAGGTAAATCGTAGAATGAATGCAGGATGGATGAAGTGGCGACAGGTCTCGGGAACAATTTGCGATGCACGGATGCCCCTTAAACTTAAGGGGAAAATATACAAGAGTGTCATCAGACCTGTTGCTATGTATGGATCTGAATGTTGGGCATTGAAAAAGACGGATGAGGGAAGATTGCATGCCACAGAGATACGTATGCTAAGATGGATGTGTGGGGTCACAAGGTTAGATAAGATAAGAAATGAGTATATTAGGGGAAGCCTGAAAGTAGCACCAGTGATAGAGAAGATTAGGAGCGCGAGGTTGTCTTGGTATGGACATGTGATGAGGAGGGATGAAAGCCATGTGATAAGGCGGGTTATGAATGTGGATGGACGAAAGAAGCGTGGGCGACCCAAAAAGAGATGGATAGACTGTGTGAATGAGGACATGCGTATGAAAAGGGGGAGTGCAGATATGACGGCCGATAGGAGGTTATGGAAGGTAAGTACATGTTGTGCCGACCCCACTTAGCGTGGGATAAGGGCAGGCAAATGAATGATTATTTATTAATACATAACTCAAATCCTCTCGATACTATTCCAGAATTTCAGAATAATTATGTGTATTTTTTTAATTAAGTAGTCATTTCTGTTAGTGAGTTTTTATTAACAAACCAGCAACCTGCCCTCGCTTCGCTTCGGTTTCTCTTGCCCTACCCGCGTAGTTTCCGTTCCCGTGGAAATACCGACATAAAATATAGCCTATGTTACTCCCTGATATTACAGCTTTCCATTGGTGAAATAATTTTTGAAATCGCTTTGGTGGTTTAAGAATGAAAGCGTAACAAACAAACAAACTTACTTTCGCATTTATAATGTTAGAAAGCATATGACGCGATGAAAAAGAGTATTTCGCTTGGATCAGTATTTCAATTTCTTAGTTGAATTTTTTATAATTATTTATAACATGAATTTTATATTCTTATTTCCACAATTATATCCTTATTTTTACTATTACTTAGATCCAAATTTCATTGAACAACGTGGAGATAATATTGTTAATTTCCCTTAAGCACAGTTATATATCTAATTACAGACTGCGACAAATTGATTGATTGATTGTTGCCCGAAACAATCCAATTTTATAATACTTGGTGTATTTTAGAGGATATTAATTTTAGAGGATAAAACTTTTTTGTTTCAAACAATATAAAAGAAATGCCCAAAGAAACAGCACCATTTATTAATATAATAATAAGGTTATAAAGCCTAAGTTAAGCCTAAGGCTAAACTAAACTTACATTGGTAACATTTAATAATGATAATGCTAATTTATAATTCTAAGAACAATGTATGGTTTATAAATGTTTGGCTTTGTTTTCAATTTATCATTCAGCCAATAAGACATTAAAAAGTAGTTCAATTATTATTTATTTTTCATAAATTATAATTTGGAGACTGCACAGGAGCAGCTTAACTTAATTCCTCTTCTAGAATTGGGTAAGTTGAAAAGCGTTGCCAGGTTTCCATTCATATATTTTAGATATCCTGTCCAAATGATATGCTCTGCAATATTCATTACAATACGTATGATGATAACATCATAATCATGTCAGCGCATATACGTCCCACTGCTGAGCTTGTGTCTCCTTCGCTTCACAATGGAAGGAAAATGGAGCTACTATGTCACAATAGTCAAACGGGTTAATACGTGTAAAAGATGCTAGCGTGTATTCTCATCCAATTGATTTTTACCTTTAAGATAAGAGCATTTTATTAAACTAGTGCACCTCTCCATTTAAGATGTTATAGGTATATAAAGTACCTTTAACATCAACCAACATCGAATTACAGTTAAGTGCTTGTATGTAAAATATTGTAAAATATGACGGAGTAAGAATATAATTCACCACTCCCTATCTTGCCCGTAATTGTCGTAATAGACGACTACGGGATATAATATGCACATAAGATCTGTGCAAGAGAAGGAAAATTCGAAATGAAACCCTATACCAACATGTCTGACCAGCATGGTATAGTAGGTCAAATTCTCTTCCATTATGGAGGAGGCCAGAGCCCAGCAATGGCATTAGCCCACATGCGTCGTCCCACATACTGCGATTATGATTAAATTAAAGCATTTTTTTCTGTTTATTTATTATGATAAATGGCTACTTATTTAAATTAGGCCGCAAATAAAGGTTGCTGACTATTGAGGATAGTAAATATTTAGGGTATATATTCCGATCATGACGAAGATTCTGATATTTCTAACGATGAAAGTAATAGCTACGATGATAGTCTAAGTGAAAGTAAAATCTGAAAGCAAATCAGATTTTCAAAATAAGAGTCACGGCAATATAAGATGCATTTTAACATTTTTAATTTACTTAAATGTTTAATTAATATGTAACAGACGATTGAATACATGAAAAAAATCTAATATATTTTTAAACAGTACTTGCACATTAAAAATTTATTATTATTTATTATCCTGCCCAAAAAAAGTATTCTCTCAGCAACGAGGCTATAAAAAATCGGCCAAGTGCGAGTCGGACTCGCGCATCAAGGGTTCCGTACCATTGAGCAAAAAAGGGGCAATAAAATCGCGTCTGTTGTATGGGGCCCTCCCTTAAATATTTATTTTATTTTGTTTTTAGTATTTGTTGTTATAGCGGCAATCAAAATACATAATTTTTAAAAAAATCAACTGTCTAGCTATCGTGGTTCTTGAGATACAGCCTGATGACAGACAGACAGTCGGACAGACATTTGGGTCTAATCTCACTACACATTCCCACCACTGTAACTCCTGTAAGCCAGGATCCACAATGGTCTCCGTATAAGACACTGAGGTTTGACTCCCAGGAAGTCCCGGGAATCGCTTTTAATTGTCTTGGGACCTGCAACAAATTTAATTAGAAGAGAAAAACAGGAGGAGTTGGAATGAAATTTTCTCGAGTTGCTACAAGATCGGAATAATATATTACCCCAGATGTAACATGCATATTGTCTAACATGAGATCCCGCTCATTGCGCCAGAGAATGCACTCCCAAAGAATGTGATGAGCTGTTTATTCAAAATCGGAGTTTGAGGTCGAACATTGACAAAATGGTGAATCTACTAGTTTAAAACAGAATAATTTACTTCTAAAATTCCCATGGCCTGTGAGGAATTGGGCTACATAGTGGTCAATTTCTAGCCAAGTTCTCTCCAATCGTTCACGAACAGATGGAAAGAATATATATAGATGGCGACCCTTTGTTGACGAATCCCATCTTTCCTGCCATTCGGTCAGAAGCTTATCGTTAATGACGGATTGCGGCGCAAAAATTCTAGTAATTTTATTACGATCGCGTGGTAAAAGAAAATTATTAGTCATGTTTTCCCTAGTGGAATAAAACATGGACGCACGCTTTTGTATCTGCAAGTTGACCGGGAGTACACCTGCAAGTACTGGTAAGGCTTCGGTGCTAACTGTTCGGTATGATTAGCGCTAATCGTTGACTCTTTAGTAACTTACGCCGAGCCGCGCCTATGGTGGTACGATCAGCCCAGGCTGGTGCACCATAACAGATACAACCCAGATATGTGGCTGTATATATAATTTTAAGTGTGTTAAAACGAAGGCCGAAGGTGGAAGTTGAAATTCTGGTAAGCGCATAGAAATTTCGTTTGGCTTTTTCACCTACAGTTTTAATATGTTCAATGAACGAAAAATGAACGAAAAGACGGACAGACAGCAAAGTCTTAGTAATAGGGTCCCGTTTTTACCCTTTGGGTACGGAATCCTAGAAATTAATAGACAAGACTGCTAAATATAAGTACCTATTACGATTTTGTATTTTTTAATAAAAATTAATGTTAAACTTCATATTAAAAATCCTGCAAAGGAAATGTGACAAAATATATAAAAAAAATATCAGCCTTTATACTTATTACACCAGTGCACTCGCAAAGAGGTTTTCGCATCACAAAACACACGTCAATACACGAACCTCAGCATCGCTGAGTTTGTTCAAATAGTACGCTGTTAACGTAAATCCAGACCCATGAAATAAAATATTCTCTGTATACATTTACTCAACATAGTACAGAAGTACTGCAAAACGAATATTACGTTAACTGTAGTTTAATGTCTAAATTTCTCCATCATCCTTGAGAAACGTCTCAAATAATTTATTGCTATTTATAATGTAGTAATCTAATGTGTACTTATAATTGCTGCTGTATGTCGGTTATTATATTATCACTACTTGGAGAGGGCTATATATAATATTGGACATCGAAAAGTTGGTGGATTTATTCAATGTACCATCTGACCCAACAGACGTTGTTTTACATGTGTCTGAAAAAAAGTGCGTGTATGTTGTGTTGGTGTTGTTCTTTGGCATAACAAGATAAAAACTTTTTAAAAATTTTACCTTCACGTTATCCTACGTTTGTAGTAAAAATGACATTAATAATAGTAAAAAAGGTATTCAATACATGGAAAATTTTATTATAACGCATATCTAGTTGACATTTGCGACGGTGTGCGCACGTAAAAAACGTTGGCTGACTAAATTAAGGGTGTCGGTTTTTGGTGACAATGTGCGCGCGCAGTAACAATTTACTTTCAAAATTAACTAAAGCGCCATTAGAAATATAACTTCAGTTTAATAATAAATTTTTACATTTCAAGCTGCAACGTCAATTCCAATTTGAAAAGCGTCAATTCAAGTTCAAAATGTTAGCTTAAATTAATTCAATAAGTTTTTACCTGATCGGAGCTGTTACTGAGAAGATCCGGCAAGAAACTCAGCAGGTTTGCCAATTTTTTTACTGTTTACAACATTAGCTCCAGTATAATGCCCTTAAAATTTTAATATAATGTAAATCAAATATATTATGCAAGATTATGGCAGGCCCCAGGTTCAACAAGCTAAATTTAATAAAAAAAAAACAATCCACTTAATTGATTCATAAACAAAGAAGCTATGCCCGAACATCCATAAAATAAAATATACAACCGAATTGGGTACTTCCTTTTCAGTAAGTCAATAAAAATATGAAACACATATTTTTTAATCTTTTTTTTCTTATAACCTCACTAGCTTTTTATATTACACTGATATGCCAGTAGCTTCATTAGTGTGGATTAAGTATTTAATATTAAAGCTCAGGTATTTAATATTATTATTTTGTAAAAACCCGCACGTAATCATGTGGCATTAATATAAATCAGAATTTAATAATATTGTGTCCCAAAACACTATACGAATGTCCAAAATATTTGTTGTGTCCAAAATAGATCAATCATTTTTTTTATCGTACAGTTGTCATGTAACGGTGATTTCACAGAACGCTTGATGGAGGATTTCCCATTGTTACAAAATTTTGCCCAATTTCCTAACATTTATATACACTTATATGCTCCTATATTGAGACTTTTATCAATAAACAACTTCTCTTATACGATAAGATTTTTTGGTATCCAAGTGGAACCCGAGGTTAGTAAAATTAACTAAAGTTAATTATTTTATAACAATAACTAGCTTTAGTCCGCGACTTCGTTAGCGTAAAAGTAATGTTTAATAAAGGTTAACACAGACAGCTGTGGATAATGTTCATGATTTTATAGGAGCTAGTATAGCGAGTAAGCTAGTATAGAAAAATCTGACTGCCACGTCACCCATTCTCCTTAACGAGATTGGCCCTGGTTTTTGTAAGACAATCATCGTCTTCTACGCCTAAGGGCCGTGGAGGTAAATCAATCAATCAAGTGGCTTGCGCTGCGCCTTCCAGTTGCCTTAAATGAAATGTACCTTGCTGCTGCTGCTTTCATACAAACTTTTGCATCCATTTTCACTAACTTAAAGATTTGAATTTCCTAAAATCCTTTCTGGTATCTAACAGGCGTACGTATTACGTCAACCCCAAGTAATGAGGATTTAGGAGGACCTACAGGCCATATACTGCAAACTGCACTAAAGAAATAATCATCACAAAAATATAAGTAAAGAACACAATTATACCCGGACTCGGAACAACAATTTATCAATCGCACAACATATTGTTGACCCTGGGATGATAGGACGGTATCATAACTCGGTATCGGTGCACTTAATTGTTTGAGTTGTATCAATTCATACTTGTGTTGTAGAGTGAAAAATATCAAAGTATAATTCATCACGTATTTTGCGCTCTTTTGGGGGTGAGAATCCTCTGAGGGGTTGATTTTATCGCGCGATGAAGATTGACGTTCCTCCCCGAGGGGGGACGTCTGTCCCTCTGTCGTCCCGGACGGAACCGGGCGGGTACCCTCACCTCTCAACGTCCCTGTCCCGGGACGTCGGTCGCCGTCGCGCGATCAGCCTCTCTGCGAGTGACGGACTAAAATCCCCGGTCCGATCACCCGCGGCCTCGGCTAGGGCGGCATCAGGCGCAGGTATTCGCGCCTGCGCCACCCGAGTCGCCAGTGGCGGAACGTATCACCGAAGAGGAGCTCTTTACACCCTTAGGTATTAAATTTGATAAACCTATGGAACAGGTATTCTTTGATTTTGAACGGAGCTACTATACATCAATTTGTATAACTCTACTAGCAACCCGCCCTCGCTGCGCTTCGGTTTCAGTCGCCTTACCCGTGTATTTGCCGTTCTCTTGGGACTAATGGGATAAAATATAGACTATGTTACTCCCTGATATTATAGGTTTCCATAGGTGATAGAATATTTGGAATCAGTTCAGTGGTTTAAGCGTGAAAGCGTAACAAACAAACACACATACTTTCGCATTTATAATATTAGTAAGGCAGTAAGGATACTCAAAAATGACGGACTTTCATTCAAACTGTCGCACCCTTTTTCACTCCTGTTTTAGGGCTTGCCTATAGTAGAAAAAGATGCCCACATATAAATTTTCAAAATTCATAATACAATACATGGATATATATAAATTTTCAAAATTAAGTACAAACAAAAACAAAGAAAGAAAATATGGCTGTCCACCAGATCCTACAAGCAGCACCCGATCACGAGGGCATATTATTGTTATAAATATGTCGTCCATAATAGAAATGAAACTATTGGTAGTAACGGGTGCGCCAAATTGAATCCAGCATCATTTTTTATGCCGCAGTACCACGGCGTGTCAACGATACAGTATAGATGCATGATAAATAACAAACGTGTGACATGATATGATGTGAATTAATTAAATTCGATGAACCTAGCTGTATAAATATTGAAGCGATATAAATATGTATAGATATCAGTCTTTCATTCACCGTTACATAAGAGCATATATACGCTCGTATTCCCATACAAGCATACAACAATAGTTCGCTTCCCTCTTTTGGGCATCCCTTGATCACGCTGTATCTTAAAAATAAAATTCTCGTATGACGGTGTTTGTAGTCGAGCTCCGCTGAAACCGGTCATTGTAATGATTTTTGTTGTGTCTGGAAGGTAGGAGGAGCTCGTAAAGTATTTTTCATCCTCCTGTCTCCACCAACAATATTGTTAATTGCGATTTTAGTATTGTTGTATACGTTCATACTCTTGCCGAATATTAAAAAAAAATCACTCGAGTATCGGACATCAGCTTTTTTGTTACTAATGGACACTAAACTTTTTATAATGCTAGAGTAGAACACATAAAAGTTTAACCGAGCAATATTTTTTACCGACTTCGGCAAAGCCAAAGGAAGGTTATGATTTTAATTGGCTATGTACTTATGTATGTTCATCTATACCCTCATGGCTCCTCAACTACTTGTTAGAACTGGACAACTGAAGTATCATTAGAAGCGTTTTGATCATCTGCTGGTTATACGCTATATGACGTGTCACTGTATCTAGTATGGCGCCCTCTAACGGTCGTAAAATACTATGTGATAAATTAAATTTGAAATAAATATGCCGTGTTTGGTATCATTAGAAAGGCCATATTTCTATAGTATGCTTGTCTTTTCCGTCACACTTTCTAAACTACTATCTAAAATAAGACTAATTATCGTTATAATATAGATGTCGTTAGAAGCCAAAACATTTTAAATTAAAAAAAAGTAAAAACTAAAACCCAACTGCAAGAAAAACGAAGTTAAAGAGTGTGAAACACGATTTTCAGGACACAAGATTAAACAACTTTACTGAAGAAACAAGATAATCGACATAATATATACTCTACCAAGATGATTTCGTTGCAATATGACAATAATGTCATACGATACTATACTATAGTACACAATTACCAGTCTGCAGAGATACACATATTCAAGTTTGAAAAGCCGTAGTCAAGTTAGGTGATAATATAAATGTCGCGTACTAGTTTCTCTGTCTACACCATCGCGCCGTACAGAGCCATCGACCGGATCATGCCCGCGTATAGCCGTCGGCACGTAGCGCTGGGTCTGTCCACATTCGGCATCAGCCAGGAAAAGGCAAACGCCGCGTCGACAAGCCGCGAAGAGAGTTGCTGAAAATGATCCCGGCACTAAGTCTACTCGTCCGAGAGCTGATACCAATTTTTGGGTAGGTATTTGAGGCAAGCTGAAAACTTGTCACATACCTCTCTTATTATACCCCAATACGGAACTGCAGACCTGGTTGGTGAGTAGCGGGACTAAATCAACCCCTGACTTTTAAAAAATATTTTTCCCCAAAAAATATATTTGAGGCAATACGCAATTTCTATATGTTGCAGTCTAATACTTAATGAATACGAAAAACAATAAGCCAGACGATTTAATCGGAGCTTTAGCCTTACCAGACGTGCGCAAACATATTTTCAAAAAATTATAAAAAATGTATTTGAGGCAGCTTGAAATTTTATTGGAGTATTATTTATAACTGAAAAATAAGATTTCCAAAAAGACAGATCATTTTGGTGGGACTTTCTACCTGCCAGGTGATCAAACAAATAATGAGTAGGTACGAGCCCGTAATCCTATAGACGAGCTGTAGTGTGAGAGAGAGCGCATATCGACAGCTCTATTCGTTCTTACTTGCCGCGTTACTATTGACTCTGGCAAGGCCATGTGACTTACAATAGCCATGAGGTTTCTACTCGGAATTTCAGAGTCGTTATTTTCAGTCGTATTATTCTAGTAATGGTGTTAAACATTTTAAAACTTAATAGTAATAAGAATAATAATAGAGACTAACGCAAACCTCGGAAGAACATTATATGGCTCTGCAAGTTCTTTTGATATAAAAGAAAAAATGTATCACAAGATTTATAGGAAAACCAATAAACCGCAGGGCAGCTTGTGGCGTGCTGAATGGGAGTGGCGACACTGCGGTCCTGAGTGCCCCAGAGAGTCGGCCAGGGCCTCGTATCCAGCTCGCCTTTACTGGCTGGCTGGAGTGGAAACCGAAGAGTGCCCGCAGGATTCTCAACTCTGGCTTGCCTTAAACGGCTGATCAGAGAGGGGTCGCCAGAGCTATATGCTCGGGGGTGGAAGTGTCATTTTCAAGGACATAACTACGGGGAAACCGGGGAATCGGGGGCTTGCGATGGTGAAACCGGCGCCGCACCGCTCGACTCCCCAAGCCACTTGCACCAATGTTGCCCCCTGTTGCCCGTACGGCCTGCGTGTCTGTGGCGACCGTTTAGGGGGGGGCCCCATTCAGTGAGTTGGCGAGTTACCGTCTGCTAAAGTTCAAGACGTATAAAGGTATTGAAGGCAGACGACAGTTTTAAATCAATTGTTTTCGGTTTCCAGTCCATCTAACCTCCAACCCCATAATCATGTATTAGATATCATCATCACACAATAGTTTTACACCTACCATTAGCAATCCACGTGTGTTATATACAGACGTGGAGTGTTAACGGTAGACGTCCCATCCCATTTTTAGATTAAATTTCAAAAATAATCATCATTATCATCTCAACCCATACACGTTCCAGTGTTGGACTCGGGCCTCTTCCATTATGGGAGGGAAATTTACCTAATACATCACGCTAGTCAGTCGTGTTGGTATATGGTTTTATTTCGAGCTTTCCTTCTCTTGCATAATTAGATTGCGTGGAAGATATCCCTTAGCTAAACCCTAAAACCTGTTTAGTTTCGAGTTTTCATTGGCTTGCATGGATATTATATTATATCCCTTAGTCGTCTTTAACGATACCCACGGGTAAGAGAGGGAGTCGTGAATTGTACTCTTACTCCGTCACCACACGGAAAAACATAATGCGTTTTATGAAGAGGTAGGACCACACTGTCGACAGTTATCTGTCCACAGCCGCGGGCCGGTCCGTCCGGGGCAGTACCACGCTCTCGCAGAAAATCGACGTCTGAGTAGTAGCGATTTGTTACTGCGCTTCGTTCGCTGAGCGAGAGAGCCGGAAGCCCAACTTTCTGAGGGTGTTTGCGTGTGGAGGGTTTTGATGGTGCCTTTAGTATCACCGAGCCTCAATGCACGCATTCACACTCCCTTCACTTTCTTCGCGGTAGGCAGCGGCCTTGTAAAGGTCCATGAGCGGCAGCAACACTTACCATCAGCTGTACTGTTTGCTCGTTTGCCACTGCTTGCAATAATAATAATAATAATAAGTAGCAAAAAACTATCCATGAAACCATCCATGTATGTTAACTCGTTTTGACGCAATGTGATATATGCAAGAATTTGAATATACATATATTTCGGATTTTTTATTTCCTATCAGTGTATGTATGTAGCTGTAGCTAAACGGGATTCATATTTTTCTGCTCTCGTCGTGGATGGCCCGCCAATAAAAAAAAAAAGTTAAATACTTATAATTAAAAAACTCTTCCTTGACCCATTTTTACTCGTACATTTACTTTTAAAGATAACTTACGTTTCTAATTAAGGTAGGTAAAGTTCTAAATGAAGTCCGGAGATAATCTTTAAAAATATGAGACAAAAACTCTTTAATTGCATGAAAAAAATATATAGGTACCTATATAAAAAGACCTGTTAAACTTAGGAATGGATTTTGCGGCCACAATAAATTATTATAATATTTCTTAGGCCTACTTCAGATAATTATTATGACTATTTGAATTATTATTATTATGAATTATAAAGCAAAGAAAATAATTCATTATGTTAGCTTTTGCAAGACTTCTATGTTGTAACGGAGGAAGAATGCAAATTCCACACCCCTTTTTTAGGGTGTCGTAGAGGAACGACTAAGGAATTTAATATACAGATTATATCCATGCCAGATAAGGTAAACTCGCAATTAAACCCGCCATACCAACCTGCCTGACTATCGTAATATTGTAGGTCAATTTCTTTCCTATTTGCAGGAGGCTCGAACTCAACTGTGGAATATCTAGAAGTCAAGATGATGTTAGCTTTTACATTCATTTTAATTCGTTCATATAAAATTGTTTTAAGTGACATTGTGACAAACCTCCAGCCTAAAAAAGGGGATCTGCAATACATAATTATTAGATGGATCACCATCACCACTCATCATTTCAGCTCATATATATCCCACTGCTGGGTTCGAGCCTCCTCCACAAGAGGAGAGAAACTGATCTTACTATATCATGCCAGACAGGTTGGTATAGGATGTTATTTTAAGTTTTTCTTCTCTTGCATATATGTTATATGCGTATTATATCCCTTAGTCCTCTTTTACGAGATCACTGAAGTCAAGGAACTCTGAACCGGTGATCGGCCGAACGACGAAGGCGACGTGCTGTAGGATGGGTTACGGGGCCGCGCGCCGCCCCTCTGTCGCCCCGGACGGAGCCGGGCGGCAGGTGCGCTGACCGTAGGCCACCCCAAAAAAAAACACAAAAGTAGTCATTTACGACATCTACGGGCAAGATGAGTGATGAATTGTATTCTTACTCCGACACCACACGGAGCAGATGGACAGAAATAAAAAAATAAAGTTTAAATATCTATATATATATATAATATATATATAAAAGAAAGTCGTGTTAGTTTCACTATTTACAACTCAAGAATGGCTGTACCGATTTGGCTGAAAATTGGTAGGGAGATAGCTTAGAACCAGGAGACGGACATAGGATACTTTTCTCTCGTTCGATTGCGTTCCGGTGTGACGTGACATAAAACGTCAAAGAGAATACTAAGTCACTATGAAACGTGGTATAACAAAAACGCATTTGATATGTAATTACAAAACGCAAATGACAGCTAAATGTAATTTTGTTTATGATTAAGTACGGTTGAAAATTTGATAATGATAATTTTGTTAGAAATCAATAATCAGTAATTTTTGAATAATCTTTGAGTCATCTATACCAACAAATAAAATTGGAGTGTCTGTTTGTAATGTCAAAATAATAGGCTTTTTTCATGCTCACACGGTTATTTGCACGACACCTATGCCTAAAATCTATACCAATAAATAAAATTGAAGTGTCTGTTTGTAATGTCAAAATAATAGGCTTTTTTCATGCTCACACTGTTATTTGCACGACACCTATGCCTAAAATAGCAATTAAAAAATTTTTGTCTGTCTGTCTGTTTGTTCCGGGTAATCTTCAAAACGGCTGGACCGATTTAAAAAATTCTATCACCAATGGAAAGCTATAATATCAAGGCGTAAACTAGGTTATATTTTATCCCGGTATTCCCACGGGAACGGGAACTACGCGGGTAAAACGACTATAACCTATAACCGAAGCGAAGCGAGGTCGGATTGCTAGTAGTAATTAAAAAATTTTTGTCTGTCTGTCTGTCTGTTTGTTCCGGGTAATCTTCAAAACGGCTGAACTGATTTCAAAAATTCTTTCACCAATGGAAAGTTATAACATCAGGGCGTAAACTAGGCTATATTTTATCCCGGTATTCCCACGGGAACGGGAACTACGCGGGTAAAACAACTATAACCTATAACCGAAGCGAAGCGAGGGCGGGTTGCTAGTCATTAATAAAGTCGTAATGGTTCTTCCATTAGAGACTATACTTTCGGCAATCTTGAAAATATATTTACGAAAAAAATTATGGAGGTACAAAGTTCGCCAGGTTAGCTAGTCTATATATATATATATAAAAATGAATTGCTGTTCGTTAGTCTCGTTAAAACTTGAGAACGGCTAGACCGATTTGGCTAATTTTGGTCTTGAATTATTTGTGGAAGTCCAGGGAAGGTTTACACGTTGAGAAAATATGGAAAAATTGTGAGTAAAATACTAAAAACAACAATTTTTTTTCCATACAAACTGTTCTTACCTGTCAAACATTTGATGTTCGTCCCGTCGATTCGGCATTTTTGGCATTTACACGTAGATCTCGATAAAAAAAGGTTTTGGAATCGATAAGAAAAGGCGTTATATTAGATAGCTAGAATACCATTCACCATCCGTGGGTGTTGTAAAAGACGATTAAGGGATATAATATGCATATAATATCTATGCAAGTGAAGGAAAATTTGAAACAAAACCCTATATTAACACGTCTGACCAACGCGTATAAAATTCAATAATATGACTGTCAAAAAGAAAGAATCAGTTTGCTATCTCGGCCTAGTCTTAGAAAAAAATTTTTCATTCATTGAGCATATTAAAACTGTAGGCGAAAAAGCGAAACGGAATTTCTACGCGCTTACTAGAATATCCACATCTACTTGGGTCCTTCGTTTTAATACACTTAAAACCATATACATGGCCACATATTTGGGGTGTATTTGTTATGCTGCACCTGTATGGGCCGATAGGGCCACCATAGGGGCGGCTCGCCTTAAATTACTACAGAGCCAACGATTGGCCCTAATATTCTTATGTAAAGCCTATAGAACGGTTAGTACCGAGGTCTTAGCAGTACTCGCGGGTGTACTGCCGGTTGATTTGGAGATTCAGAGACGAGCGTCAATGTATTACATCACAAAGGAAACTATGAATACAGATTTCCTTCTACCGCGCGACTGAAATAAAATTGCTAGATTGTTTGCACCACAATCCATTGTCTATGAGGAACTTTTAACTGAATGGCAAGAAAGATGAGATTCATCATCGAAAGGTCGTCATCTTTATCTATATTTTCCATGCATCCGGGAGCGCCTGGAGAAGGTGTGGCTGGAGGTTGACCACTTCGTGGCTCAATTTTTAACTGGCCATGGCAACTTTAAAAGTAAATTATTTTCTTTTAAACTCGTACCATCACCATTATGTCAATGTTCCACATCTGACCACGAGTATGAACAATCAGCACATCACATTCTCTGGGAGTGCGATCTCTGGCGAAACGAGCGTAACCTTATGTTAAACAGTTTGCAAGTCACTCGAGAAACTCGAGAAAATTTCCGTGCGTTCATGCGTTTCTGGCATACTTACTGTAACAATCAATCTTAACGCTTACATATAGGCCCCGTTAAGCTCTTCCGTATCCGTGGTGCCGTACTGCTGCGCTATCGTAGCTGTACACCTTTTTACTTATTGGCTGACTAGTCATTTTGTTTGCCTGTCTCCCGCTTTGCCTAGGAGGGAAGTGGAATCTCTCTTTCCAACTCCTCCTCTTTAATCTTCTCTAATTAAATTTGTTGCGGGTCCCAAGACAATTAAAATCATATCCCGGGACTGCCTGAGGGTCAAACCTCGGTGTCATTTATGGAGACCATTGTGGAACCTGGCTTACAGGAGTTACAATGGTGGGAATGTGTGGTAGGATTCGTCCCAACAAAAAAAAAAAAAGGCTGACCAACGTGGTAAAGTAGGTCGATTTCCCTCCCATAATGGAGGAGGTGCGAGCCCAACAGTTGTACGTGTATGGGCTGACATGATGATGATGATTTATCAGCTCACAAATGGTATAAAGTTGCGAACTAAGGAAATATGACACTTCCCGTAAATTCAATTCAGTTGGATTATCAATAATTGCATTATATTGATACGTTTGAGGCCGAGTCCCGAGTCCGCCCCAGCTTCGGCAACTTTACGTCATTTGTAGGAGGCTGATAAATCATCTTCATCGTCTCAACCCATACATGCCCCACTGTTGGGCTCGGGCCTCCTCCACTATGGGAGGGAAATCAATTTACTATACCACGTTGATGAGACGTGTTGGTATAGGGTTTTGTTCCGAGTTTTCCTTATCTTGCATAGATATTATATGCTTATTATACCGCTTAGTCGTCTTTTACGATACACACGGCTGGTGAATTGTATTCTTACTCTGTCACCGCATGGATAATACTAAAATCAAACTGATGAATACTAAAATTAAATAATTAGGAAAAAAGGCGGTACGAAGTTCGCTGGGTCAGCTAGTTAGTGATAAATATGATCACTTAGTTCATGAAAATATTGTCTGTGCCTCGTTATTCAACTTTGAAAGTATTCTTGTTTCAACAAATTAGTGTAATAAGTCAAAACTTGGAAAACAACTCTACAAAATACATAAATAATCTCTAGAATACTTTGACGACATAGTGTAAAAGATTGATGGCCATCGTAATCATAGTATTTATTTATAGTCTTTTTCTGTTTGTATTATGGGTGTTAGTGTCAAATGCTTATTACACCCTTATGCGGACTAAACATTTAAGTAATGTGGTCCAACGGTACCCCTGTGGATAACGAACCTCGATTCAGAGCATTGCTGAGGAAAATGTGAGTGTTCCCACGTTAAATTCGTTGATACAGCATAGTTTCGCACCTCGACTAGAATCATGGTTTTGTATTTGTTATAGTCTCGTAAGCCGTGCTAGCTGTTCTCTAAACTTTAGTGATGCTGTCATCAGGTCCATCGAGGACGAGACTCTATGCTATGTTCTAAGCTATGGTCAGTGCACACGCCGTCCATTCCGTCCGGGATGACGAAAGGGCGGCGCGCAGGCCCATAACCCACTCATAGCCACGTCCCCTTCGTCGTTGGGCCGACCATCAGTGCCGAGTTCCTTGTCCTCAGTAGTCGGCAAGACGGAATACCCTTTCAGGTACTCTCACCTCTCGATGTTCTGGAACGTCGGTCGCTTTTCTGCGAGTGATGGATTAAAGTCTTCAGGCCGCCCACTCGCGGCCTCGTCTAGAGCGGCATTAGGCGCAGGTACTCGCGCCTACGCCACGCGAGTCTTCGGTGGCGCACCGTGTCGCCGAGGAGTTCCACTCGCGCACGATCCGCCGCCTCCTGCCATGAAATGACGGCCTCACAGAAGGCGACGACCGCGTCCCAGTTCCTGATACTGCGGAGCATTTCCCTAGCGATGGTCGGCAGCGTCCGGTCGGCACCGATAATTGCGACGAGTTCACGGCGCTGCTCTGCCCACGCGGCACACAGCTCGAGCGTATGCTGCGCCATGTCCTCGTCGCAATCGCAGTGATGGCAGGACGATGTGCTCTCCCTCCTAACGACCCTGTGCAGGTACTTGGCGAAGTCAAGACCTGCGCCAGTCGGAACCCCGTGCCACTGACCCAACCACTCCATCAGCACCAGCCTTAAGGCCTCGACGGTCTTAACACCGTACCAGCCAGACTACCCAACGGGCAATGACGTCTCGGCGGGCGTCGACCCCCCAGGTGGCAATTTCCTTGGTCGAGATTAGGCGTCATTCCTTACCGAACACCAACATACTAGTTTGATAAAAGACTAAAAACTTTTTCCGTATGGTGACGGAGTAAGAACAATCACCTCTCTCGTCCGTGGGTGTCGTAAAAGACGCTTAAGGGATTAAATATACATATAACATATATGTTAACATATATGCAAGAGAAGGAAAACTCGTAACAAAATTTTATTTATTAGTATTTAGTTTATTTATTTATTTAGTTTATTGAAGGGTTTATCTCTTCATGATAATTATAATATATTACCACTACGCATTAATAAAATATATCATAAAAACAAGTTTGTATAATAAATTATGTCCCCGCAACCAAATATTTTTTATTCTGTCAAGAAAATAAACTAAGTTTTTGCTGAAAATCAATCAATCACAAAAATATGGCATATTGGTCATCATTGTCAAAATATGGCATATTGGTCATCTTGTTCCCCGGCTTGTCGGCGCGGCGTCCGCCCTTTCGCGGCTGATGCCGAATGTGGGCGGACCCAGTGCTACGTGCCGACAGCTGTACGTGGGGGTGATCCGGTCGATGGCCCTGTATGGAGCACCGGTGTGGGCGGGGTCCCTGACCGTCCGTCTTAGGGCCCTCCTGTGGCGACCACAGAGGGTCATGGCGATCAGGGCCATACGGGGTTACCGCACGGTGGTGACAGAGGCAGCGTGCCTCCTGGCCGGAACTCCCCCGTGGGATCTGGAGGCGGAGATGCTCGCCGACATTTATCGGCGGGTGACGGAGACGCGCGCCCGCGGCGGCATGGTCTCCATCAAAGAGATCACCGCCTGGCGGGTCGACGCCCGCCGAGAAGTCATTGCCCGTTGGGCAGTCCGGTTGGAGAGTCCTCGGTACGGTGTCAGGACCGTCGAGGCTCTCCGGCCGGTGCTGATGGAGTGGTTGGAGCGGACGCACGGGGTGCTTTCCTTCCGACTGGTGCAGGTGCTGACGGGGCACGGTTGCTTCGGGAAGTACCTGCACAAGATTGTCAGGAGGGAGAGCACACCGTCCTGCCACCACTGCCGTTGCGACGAGGACACGGCGCAGCACACGCTCGAGGAGTGTGCTGCATGGGAGGGGGATCGCCGTGAACTCGTCGCAATTATCGGTGCCGACCTGGCGCTGCCGACCATCGCCAGGGAGATGCTCGTCAGCGTCAGGAACTGGGACGCGGTCGCCGCCTTCTGTGAGGCCGTTATCTCACGGAAGGAGGCGGCGGATCGTGTGCGAGTAGAGCTCCTATTCGGCGACACGTTCCGCCGCCGGTGACTCGGGCGGCGCAGGCGCGAATATCTGCGCCTAATGCCGCCCTAGCCGAGGCCGCGGGTGATCGGACCGGGGAATTGTCCGTCACCCGCAGGGAGGCTGACCGCGCGATGGCGACCGACGTCCCAGTACGTCGAGAGGTGAGAGGTTACCCGAAAGGGTATTCCGTCGGGCCGACCACTGATGACAAGTCACATCTGCTCCGGTGGTCGGCCCAACAACGAGGTGACGTGGGTACGGGTGGGTTATGGGCCCGCGCGCCGTCCTTTCATCGCCCCGGAAGGACAGGACCGCGCGTGCGCTTACCATAGCCCACCCATAAAAAAAAAAAAAAAAAAAAATATTGGTCATCATTATCATCATCATCTCAGCTCGTATATGTCCTATCATTGGGCTCGAGCTGCCTCCGAAATGGGAAGGAAATTGATCTACAACACCACGCCGGATAAATAAGTTGGTATAAGGTTTTAATTCAAGTTTGCCTTCTCTTATGTAGATTGGTATCTATATGCATAATATAATGCCCTTAGCCGTCTTTAACGACATTCAGGGGCAAGACAGGTAAAGGTGAATTGTATTCTTATTTCATCACTACACGAAAAATATAATAGCAAGTAAATAAGTACAATTGTATTTATGTACTACTAGCTGACTTGGCGAACTTCGTCTTTTCGTAAATATATTTTCCTAATTGCCGAAAGTATAGTATTTAATGGAAGAACCATTACAGCTTTGTCGGGAAAGATTCGATCGTCTTGGTCGCGGCATTGTTAATGATGATTCAAAGAAAATACAAATTACTCATTATTGATTTCTGACAAAATTATAATTATCAAAATCTTTACATATAGACAAAATTACGTTTAGCTGTCATTTGCGTTTTGTTATTACATATCAAATACGTTGCGTACTTGTATTCTCTTTGACATTTTATGTCACGTCACACGGTAACGCGATCGAACGGGATAAAAGAGTTATTGGCGAAATCTTGTTAACACCATTTAAAAAAAAAGAGGGGATAAAAAGTATCCTATGTCCGTCTCCTGGTTCTAAGCTACCACGCCACTAATTTTCAGCTAAATCGGTACCGCTGTTCTCGAGTTATAAATAATGTAACTAACACGACTTTATTTTTATATATATATATATATATATATATATATATATAGATGTCTTATATACTTATGTATACATAAAATTTCGGTTATTTTCTTTAAATAACCCTATAAAATAAAATGAATTCGATTCTAAGTATAAAGTTGTTACAAAATAATATTGACTAAATGAAAGTTAGCAAAATACAAATTGCCTACTTAACTCGATTCCTACTTAAGTTCTACTACATTTCCACGAGTATTTCATTATGCAAACTTGGAAGTAAAGACAAGTGTCTTCAACAATTTCGCCGCGGGATTTGATGTCATCACTTTGCCTTCTGGCTCATTATTATTTAATTTGTACCCTAAGTTCTGTGCGACGATATTAGCTTCGGTTATTATGTTATATGAGGTTCCTTTTGATATAACACAGAGTTATATATAGATATGCTATTATAGGACTATACAGTTTACGTAAGCATGTATTATATAATAAATAAATAGTTTAAAGTTACAAGTTACAAGATTGAAGCAAAATATCAATCAAGACTGAGAAAACTTACAGTTCATAAAATTTTATCCAACAATACAAGATCTTTCAGGAGTACCCAAACTTGACTGGTTTTTATCAAAATTAATTACGTTAATTTGTAGAAAACAGATTACATACATACATAGATTCACGCCTGTTTCCCATAGGGATAGGAAGAGACCACTTCCCTCCACTTGCTACGATTTTGACATACCACTTTCGCCTCCTCCACATTCATTAATCTCTCATAGATGTTCTTTGGTTTAGGGTACTTCTAACCTAGTCTTTCTTAAGAACGTCCCTGAATTGATAGTGGAACGTCCGCCTTGGTCTTGCCCTTCAACACTTACGTTCACATTCGCCATATAAATTCCCCTTGTCAATGTCCTTTCAGTCATTCTCTCTACATGACCAAACCAACTTAAGATATCTTTTTCAATCCTTGTCACTACATCTACTTTCATACCACAACGTTCTCTAATCACTCTATTCTTAATTCTACCACTCAATTTCACAGATTAATATATCTAATATCTGTAAAGCAACTCTTGTATATTTCTGTACAGAAATATTTATTTTTATAATCAGAATCTCAAAATTTCGTGGAACTCTCTACCCCCCGGATAGCGAGTCCCATGAAATTTAATACGTACAAATATATATATATATATATCCATACATCAGCTTACAGACGTCCACTGTTGGCCTCCCCACGAAGATGCTACTCGGAACGGTCCTGTGCCACTTGCATCCAACGGTACCCTACGCCCTTGAACATGTCGTCAGTCCACCTAGTAGGGGTCGTCCTATGCCGCGTCATCCGATTTGTGATTGCCACTCACATACTTATTTTTTACCACTCATACACTTATTTTTTAGTATCTAAATATTTTTTTAAATACACAATTTAGTAAAAAAAATACGGACATTATTAATTTATAAGTTATAAATCTCAACATCAGTTTCATTTTATACTAAAAACACTATAATTTTCACGTAGAGGTTAGGTCCATAATGTTATTACCGCAATTTTGTTACGCGTTGGTTTTTATTAGCCTGTAAGTGGTAAAGTATCGTCCTTGGTTACTTGCTACTGTGTATGGGGGCCTTTAGTTTTATGCTCAACTTGAAATGGCCCAATTTGTGAGTTTTATGTGCGACTGAGATACAGACGAGTGACACAGTTTCGTTTTTATATTGGGCTTTTCTTTTATATGGTTCTTTCAAAGTATCCAAGAACTACTTTAACTGACAATAAGTACAACAACTCGCTTTCAGAAAATTTAATTGAAATATTATTTTATTTCAGTACATCATCCTGCTGTTATCCCAATAATAATAAAATAAAACGAATTTTCCTTGAAATCGACAGCAGCGCCACCTACCGGGTCTAATTGTGAATCTAAACTATTCTCAAATCCAATTTTTTTTCAATTTAAACATACCTAAAAAATTTCATCAACATCGGATCAGTCGTTTAGGAGTTCAGTGACAAACACGTACGCAAGGAATTTATGTATAAAGATATTGTAAAAAAAAATAATAATACTTTTATGGGCAAAATGGTAGGTGATATGTTTTAATCCGCTGGGTGTATCGAACACCTAACACTCAATACGTCGATTCTTCATAGACTAATGTTGAATAGGTCAGAGACCTAAAGTCCCTAACATAAGCTGCCGCACCGCCGCAATGGAAGACATCATATGTACTACATTATCTCTGTAGTCGCAGATATTGACGAATTATAGAATTTGAAGTGCCGAAATAACCAAGCTTGAATCTAATTAAAAAGCTTAGTTATAATTAAAAATTGCAAGCTGTAATCTAATGTAAGAACAAATGTAAGAAAATGTAAGAACAAGCGATGTGGCAGATTAAAAGTTATTCGACGGGTAATATTTATATAAAGGAAATTCGAAGTAAAATCTTACACTAACCCGTCTAATCAATACGTTAGGTTAACCTCGTACTGTGGAGGAGCCTCAAGTCCAACAGTGGAACAGTTGATGTTGTTGATAACAATGAAGTGAGAAATTCATAGACAGGCATAACTTGGTTAGTTTTACTTTGTATATAGAGTGGAATCTTTAGTGGCTATAAAAAGATCACTTCTGGCAACATTTTCTATAACAATTTAACAGCATGAAGTTTCCTATGCTTATATTAAAAATTAATTTAGCGTGTCTTTTGCTGTGTTAGTGTGGTTTCTTTAATCGCAAATATGCAGCGATTTTTTCCTGTATGTAATTAACAATTATTAATTAACATTTTTTGTTATATTTCCCCTCTAAAAGCGAATAATTAATTTGATTCATAAAATTAATTTCTTTATAAATAAATACAAATTATATCTTACATTTTGACACGTTTCTTCGTGTAAATTATTGTCAGTCGAGTATTAACTTTTAGAAACAATGATTATGAGAATCAAAGATTTCTAATGTTTACGCGAGTATTATACACATTGTAAATAAAACTACTTTACGGATTTTATCGCGTTTATATTTTATTTTTGATTGCCCGACGTTTCGAACACTTTGCAACTACTACTTTACGAATTTTATCGTTCATGGTCACGGGTAGATTTCGCAACGGCAGACGCCGCAAAATCCGTAATGTAGTTTTATTTACAATTATGAGAGCGATAAAATCCCTAAAGTAATTTCATTTACAATTATGAGAGTTGAGAATTATATAGCTATACTAGGTTACAGTAATATACGTAGTAAATCGGTTAATAATAGCTGTAATTTTATATTAGGTATCTACTGCCTATGTACAGAGGTTATGGTAATTTTTACATTAAATAATAAAAAAAATACATTTATTTATTTTACTTCCTGCTAAATATGAATGTACCTGCTCGAATTTAGGAGGGGAGAATAAATAAGCCATTAAGAGTAAATTGAATCCTGCAATTTGCCAGATTGTTATTATATCTGGCCTCGGAGCGGAATTATGAAGGGAAATATGTGTAAATAATAGAATCAAAAGTTTTATATTTCAGACACGAACCGCTATCATTTGCCGCAATATTTTATCTTTACTCAACTTTAGCCAAAATAAAGTTTAATAGATTACTTCAGACTATATTAAAATCTATGTATTGCTTAATTGGCCATACTTTTTTTAACTTTGTAGATATCGCCAAGTCAAATATACAATATAATTAAACATATTATTTATAGATTTTTAGTACAGTAAATTTTAATACAAAAATCCTCTACTTGAATAGAACATTAAACCTGTCGAATGTCATCATATAACTAAATATGCACAGTCTGCCTCGCTCAACAATTCGCACACCTTAAGCCCCTAAGGGGTCGAATATAATAATATCATAAGATATTTTAGGAAGCCGCCACCCTCTTTACGTAAGCGCTGAAAGGTTGTTTACGCAAATTTTGATTGCTTTCTTTACTTTGTTTATTTACTTTTTTCTTATAACAAAAAACATTCTGATTTTCTTCTCAAAATGAAACCTCCTTCTCTTAAATATTGTTTCCTTCTTCGTAGTTTTCCTTATAAAACGTTTAAAGGTACAATCATTTATATACGCTATTACAATAATCGTTTTGGTAAATAATAATTTCCAGCATAATAATTTCCGTGTGGTGACGGAATAAGAACATAATTCATCACTCCCGTTGATGTCGTAAAAGACGATTAAGGGATTATGATATGCACGTAACATCTGTGCAAGAGAAGGAAAACTTGAAATTAAAACCTATACCAACATGTTTGGTATTATAGGTCAAATTCCCTCCCATTGTGAAGGAGACCCGAGCTTAACAGTGGGACGTATGATGATGATGAGCATAAAATTAATCTTAAATTATAAACTACGATTATGCTAATTTCTATCAAATTGCCTTCAGTAATTTTTAGTTTAGCTTATGTTTTAAACTAACAGACTGACAAAGAGACAAATATTAAATATTGAGAGAATGACACTATAATTATGTCGCTTAGCAAAGTACGCAAATTGGATCGCAATTACTGTTATAATTTGCCCAGAAAAGCAGGAGTTGGTTTTTAGGACTTACATGAGAAAGTAGGGTTGGTATAAATATGCAATCGGTCGCAGATTCACTTAAAACTTTTTGTTATATTTTATTCAATTTATACGAAATTGTTGCTGTGTGGTGGCGGCTCAAGTAGTACCACCCCATCTCTTCCTGTGGATGCCGTCAAGGCGACTAAGGGATCCTTATACCAGAAAACGGACAGCAGCGTTATTCTGTGTACTTACTGCGATCACCAATCCGCCTGGCAAGCGTGGTGATTATGCCAATTCCCCCAAGACCTGTTATTAGTTCTCTTGGGGAGGACTCGTGCCCAGCACTGGAACACTTTATGGGTAGATATGATGATGATGATACAAAACTAAACTCTTAGTATATAAATTATTTATTAGACTAAAGTTTCTTCGCCATCTACATAAAGATTTTCTGCGAAATAGTTCAACAGCCATATATTCCTTAAAACTTTCTTCCGCTGTGTTACACCTTATCTAGTTTCAAATGTGCTGTACGTATGTTATTTTTACAAGTATAAAAACGAACAGATTTTAACACATTCGACCTAAGAAGTAATTAGCAATATTAACAAAGGCAAAGATAATCGTAACTGACGTCTGAAAAGTACTATCACAAAATCTAGACTGGTTATTCTTTGTCGCACTGAACTTAATTCACGTTTTTTACGATTGCCGTAATGAGGCGTAAATTTTAAATTTAGACGAGTTGCCAGTGAAAAGTACTTAATATAATTTCATTCAACTGTCGTTAATACTTATATAAACTGCTCACTTGAATAGCATCGTAAAAATGAAGCGCTGAGGTTAGATGATAAAAGTCTTCCAGCATAATTTTAATGCCTACTTTTCTGAGATATTTGGTTATTTTGGTCATAAATCTGTCTCATTTGATTTTAAATATTTAGCACATTATACTGTGTAGTAGCGACAACGAATACTATTAACCCTTAAATTGCTCGAGGGTGTCGTTAAAGACGATTAAGAGCTTTATATAGATCAGGGTCAGCTTCATCTGATTGCGTCTATTCAATATTTACACTCGCAAGGAAAGTTGACGTCAGGCAGATCATAAAACTATTGGCAATAACTTTGGCAAAGATAAAAGAAAAGTAAATATCGAGTCCGCCCCGAAGTAATTGGGATCAGAGCAGAGTGATGATGATGATTATGATGATTTTGATATTCAGCAAATCGGAATTGAAATGATAATAAAATACGTGTGTGATCTTTTGTTACATTAATATACTATAGATCTATATCTATAGTAGTTCTTTCATTCGTGTGATGTCGGACTATGAATACTATTCTTCTGGTTCTCTGCAATTATAAAAGAAACTCATCGCCGAAGTCCGTTCACGCTACAAATTAATTGCTATTAGAAATCAAAATGAGAAATTGTTTTAATGAAAACGGTTTTATTTTTATTGAAAATGTGCTTCGATATAATGTAGTGGTTAGATAAAAAAATTCCTATCTCTGTAATAGTTTTTAATTAAATATCTTAATCCTCCCATTACCACAAATTAAAAAAAATAACATTAAAATGAATTAAAATCGGTAATGGTGTATGTTTATTTGTGTGGAGATGGAGTAAGAATACAATTTACCACTCTCTATCTTGCACGTGAATAAATTAAAATAAGACTGAGATATGCACTTGAAATAAAACCCTATACCAACCCATCTAACCAACATCATAATAATATAGTAATTCAATATCCCTCCTATTATGAAGGCGGCTGGAGACCAACAGTGGGACTGAGGAGATAAGATGATGAAAATCCGTAAAACTAGTTTTAATTCAAATATATATATATTCATATTATTATATTTTGTAAATAAAACTACTTGGCGGATTTTATCGCGTTTGTATTTGATTTTTGATTGCCCAACGTTTCGGACACTTTGCAACGTTCATGGTCACGGGTGGACTAAGATGTCTCACGTGCAACAAGTCATCGTTATCCGGCAAGAAAACTCAAGGGACATAATGCTAAATTATTATAAATTTTTATTCTTAAAGGTATTTTTATTTTGGGTCAAATCTATACAATAAGTGCTAACGGTATCTTGCAGTCTTGTTGTGGTTTTTTTGGATTTATTTTTAATTATGTTTATAACGGGATCCCAGCTTGATTGTAACAACCAGCCATCCTCTCTATTGAAATTTGTGTTTTTTTCATTTGAATTGCCTCGCGTACTATTCTAAGCAGGTATCGGTGATCTTTTGCAAGGATTTTTGGTTTATCAAACCTGATGTTATGGCGGGCGCAGACCTGACTATGTTTACAGACTGCAGACTTAGTGTGATGGCGACTTGTAATAATAATTACTATTTGGACGTGAGATATCTTAATCCGCCCGTGACCATGAAGGCTGCAAAGTATTCGAAACGTCGGCGAATCAAAAATCAAATACAAGCGCGATAAAAATAGTTTTATTTACAATGTGTAAAACTCGCGTAAACATTAAAAATCATTATTCATATATTATTTTATTATGTAAATTTTTACTCCGCATGAATCTATTTCTTTTTTTTTTTATTGCCAACGGTGGCAAACGAGCAAGCAGCACACCTGATGGTAAGTGAAACTGCTGCACATGGACCTTTGCAATACCAGGGGCACAGCCAGGCCGCTGCCTACCGTGAAGAAAATACTCTTCTTAAACCTCGTTTAAAGAAGAATATGTCATAGCGCTCGGGAAAGACAGCAGCAGCAGCAGGTAGTTCATTCCAGAGCTTGCACGTACGTGGGAGAAATGATCGCTGGAAACGTACAGTTGAAGACCATAACGTTTCCAGGTGAAATGGATGAACCCTGCTACGATGTCGAGTGGTACGTTGGTAGAATGGTGACGGTGGTACCAAGTCAAACAGTTCCTCGGAGCACCCCCTGTGAAAGAGTCGGTAGAGTATACAGAGTGACCCAAAGTCTCTCCGCTGCTCCAACGACTCCAATCTGTCCGTAAGATTGGGATCCCCGACGATTCGAACAGCCCGTCTTTGCAGGGATTCAAGTGGGTCTAGCTGATATTTGGGCGCACCTGCCCAGAGATGTGAGCAGTACTCCACATGAGGACGAACTTGTGCTTTGTATGGCACAAGACGCTGTCTCGGTGTGAAGTACCGCCTGGCTCTGTTCAGGACGCCCAATTTTTTGATTGCCAATTTGGCTTTGTCCTCCAAATGACTCCCAAACTGGACTTTGATCGATATTTTGACGCCGAGAATCCCAATACTCTCAGAAATTGGGAGAGTTACTCCTTGGAACTGTGGCGCCATGACAAACGGGTCCTTCTTTGCAGTGATTAGTACAAAAAGAAGTGTATATATATCTATTATTTGCTGTCTACCAAGTTGTAACAGTTCCCCTTTTCGCTTGCATTTAAGTGATGCCTGTGGGTAAATTTAACAGAGGGACGACTATTTCTCGGTACAGGATTTAACACAGAATTGAGACTTCGTATTACAAGCAGTGTTTATTATATTATAACCGAGCAGGGGACGTCGTGCGAACGCCCATGACGTGCGGTGTTCCACAGAGGTCGGTCCTCGGACCCACCCTGTGGAACATCGGCTACGACTGGGCGTTGCGGGGGAGCCACCCGCCCGGGCTGGGCGTGATTTGTTACGCCGACGACACGCTCGTCACAGCCCGCGGTGGGACCCTAGAAGAGGCGGTAAGCCTGGCGACCTATGGCACCGAAGAGGTCGTCAGGCGGATTGAGGTGCTGGGGTTGAGGGTCGCCCTGGACAAGACGGAGGCCCTCTTGTTCCATGGGCGCCATATGAGCCCTCCCATCGGCGTCTCGATCACCGCCCACTCTGTTGACATCAGCATCCGGGCCCATATGAGGTACTTGGCCCTGGTGCTCGACGGGCAATGGTGGTTCCGGGAGCATTTCCGCAGGCTCGCTCCACGGCTCGTCGGCGCGGCGTCCGCCCTATCGTGGCTTATGCCGAACGTGGGCGGACCGAGCGCTACGTGCCGACGGCTGTACCCGGGGGTCATCCGGTCGATGGCCCTGTACGGCGCACAGTTGTGGGCGGGGTCCTTGACCGTCCGACTTAGGGCCCTTCTGTGGCGACCACAGAGGGTCATGGCGGTCAGGGCCATCGGCGGATACCGCACGGTGGCGACGGAGGCAGCGTGCCTATTGGCCGGAACTCCCCCGTGGGACCTGGAGGCGGAAATGCTCGCCGGATTGTATCGGCGGATGACGGGGGTGCGAGCGGAGGGTGGTGAGATCTCGTTAAGGGAGCTCACCGCCTGGCGCGTCGACGCCCGCCGAGACGTCATTGCCCGTTGGGCAGTCTGGCTGGAGAGGCCTCGGTTCGGGGTGCGAACCGTGGAGGCCTTCCGGCCGGTGCTGGTGCAGTGGTTGGAAAGGCGGCACGGGGTGCTCTCCTTCCGACTAGTGCAGGTGTTGACGGGGCATGGCAGCTTCGCCAAATACCTGCACAGGGTCGTAAGGAGGGAGAGTACACCGTCCTGCCACCACTGCGATTGCGACGAGGATACGGCGCGCCACACGCTCGAGGCCTGCGCGGCTTGGGCAGTGCAGCGCCGTAAACTCGTCGCAATCATCGGTGCCGACCTGACGCTGCCGGCCATCGCTAGGGCGATGGTCGACAGCGTCGGGAATTGGGACGCGGTCGCAGCCTTCTGCGAGACAGTGATCTCGCAGAAGGAGGCGGCGGATCGTCTGAGCGAGGAGCGCAGCCTCGATGAGGAGATCCGCCGCCGACGACTGGGGCGGCGTAGGCAACTATCTGCGCCTCATGCCGCCCTAGCCGAGGCTGCGGGCATAGGGGGTATTCCGTCGGGCCGACCACTGACGACAAGTAAACCTGCTCCGGTGGTCGGCCCAATGACGAAGGCGAGGTGGTTTTCGGGTGGGTTGCGGGAGTTGCGTGCTTAAGCCCCTCTGTCGCCCCGGACGGAGTGGTGCGGAGGCGCGCCGACCGCAGCCCACCCACAAAAAAAAAAAAGAAAATTATATTATTATTACATAGCAAGGCTTCGCTGCTCTTTCTATTACATCATAACTTTGTTATATGAACATAAATCAACATAATAAAATCCCATCTGTACAAAACCCAAGGCGCTTCAAACTAGTATCAAGGTTTAAATGGGATCTAGTTGGGTAATAAATTTGTACAAAACAAACATTAATACGAGTTTGAAATATCGTTTACCCGCCAACCGTAAGGTGAAAGTTATTAGTTCTGAAGTTTCACCATTTGCTGTTGTATGCAGTTGAAATATGTGGCATCGTTAAATACGTTACGATGGAATTTTAACTGTCGTTGAAACTTTAGCAAATGTTTGCATAGTTATTATATTATAAATCCAATAGAATTATGTTAATATCTACTACTTCATTATAAATGTCGTATGAAATTATTTACATTTGTTTTTTTAATTTTAGCATTTATACTTCCCATTGCTGAAGTTCGAGCCTCCTCTACGGTTCAAGTGAAATTAACCTACGCTGGTCAGACGGTTCGATATGGAGTTTTATTTCAAGATTTCCTTCTCCTGCCTAGATACAAGCGTATTATATTCCCGAATTATCTTTTACGACTTCTACAGTTGGGGGTAATTCTTACTCCGTCCCCACATGGAAATTAATAAAAAAAAATAACAAATTTATTAATTGCGAAGTTGTAGTGTGAAGTGTATGTAAAACAAGCTGATAACGTATCATGTAATGGATTAAGAATACAAAGTAATTAGCCTTTCCTTGCTCTCCCTCTGCTCTTGAAGAAAAGGAAAGCTAGAAATAAAGTCCTTTGCCAGCTCGCCCGGCTCACTTATCCAGCGTATTATAGTGTGACAATTTTGATTTCATTATAAAAGAAGCTTATACTCAACAGTGGAACTTATAAGGCTTTATAAAAAGAAGATGGAAAAAAGGACAGTTATAGAGACTACCGATAGAAGTGAAAACTTAGAACTTTTAATATTAAAATTTCATAATGTTTAAATTAAAGAAAATCATTTATTTAGTACTCACTATTGTATTTCACAATGATTCTTCAATTAAACGATTCAAATAATAGTTAAACAAAAATACTTTTTCAACAATACACAGTATATATATACACATTAACTTTTCACTAAATCCATTCAATTTCACTTATTAAGAGTACTGTCGTCACGGCAGCTGTATAGCTACAAATATACTGCTATTAGCATGTCGGTAATGCGAACGCATGAGATTTCACCCATACAAAGAGTGTCTAAGGCGCACAGTACACTGTGCGTGCGCCAGTCATGAGTATATCGGTGACGCGAACCCATAAGTTTTTCCCCTACCAAAAAGTGCCCAAAGCGGTTAAAAAAGTTTTCACTTCAAAAAATTATAAAGTATATTTGAAATTAATATGATTTT
The DNA here is from genome assembly GCA_032191425.1 of Lymantria dispar. Taxonomy (NCBI): domain Eukaryota; kingdom Metazoa; phylum Arthropoda; class Insecta; order Lepidoptera; family Erebidae; genus Lymantria; species Lymantria dispar. The sequence goes on along the minus strand of CM063452.1, from coordinate 17,517,277 downwards.
ATAATACCGCCTGCTAGTTATAAAGATAAAATTATTAGTTCTGAAGTTTAGAATTGTTATGAGATTATTAAGTACGCCGTTATGAAACTCTAATTGTCTTCAACACTTAAACGAACAACGTGGTTAGTTTAATATAATATTAAGATAAATTTTAAGACTATTATTATTAGTACCTTTGAACATTTTAACATTTGGTCTAATCCTAGAATATTGTTATTCCTTTGGGTAGAAGCGCTTATATACTCTGTTTGTAGTTGATCTGTAGACAATTTTGCTGCAATTAATTAATTTTAAATAATCTGTAAATTTTATAATCCTTACTACCATTTATAAATGCATTCATGCTGTGTGGTAGCGGCTTCGAATACTACCAACCCTTGCTTTGCTCGTGGGTGTCGTAAAAGACGACTAAGAGCCCTAGATTGACCCGGACTAACTCCATCTGGTACCATTTGGGTCAACGATTACATTCCCAAGGAGGGTTGACGTCAGGCAGGCGGCCGGTCATAAAAGTCATTGCCGAAACTTTTTGCAATATGTCAAAACAGATGACATATTGCGTCGACCCCAAGTAATTGGGATAAGAGCAAGATGATGATGACTACCATTCATAAATGCGAAAGTAAGTTTGTTTTTTACGCTTTCACACTTAAACCACCGAACCGATTTCAAAAATTCTTTTATTAATGGAAACCTATAACATTAGAAAGTAACATAGGCTATAATTTATCCCGGTATTTCCACGGGAACAGGAACTACGCGGGTATTGCGACTGAAACCAAAGCGAAGCGGGTTGCTAGTATATAATAATCTTGAAATAAATACAGATAACATTCATTTAGGAAAAGGGAAACTCGAAATAAAACTCTATACAGTTACGTTTGACCAGCAAGGTACAGGTAAGTCAATTGCCCTCCTGGTGGAGAAGGCCCGAGCCCAATATTGGCATTTATGTGGGTTGAGATAATGATGATGATGATAATTCTGTTGGTTAGTGAATTATCCCATTAATTCCATTTATTATACATGGTGATCTTGTAAAAGTGTTATAGAAATTATACTATTATTTGACGATAATATCTTGTTGGATATAGCTTCACATTTATGTTGCTATTTAAGCTTACTGTTGATAGCTATGACTACCATATGTGTGATGGCTAAGAACAATATCAACCCTTACATTGCTCGAAAATCTCGGCAAAGATGATTAAGATCCGACCACTGATGTCAAGTAACCCTGCTCCGGTGGTCGGCCCAACGACGAAGGCGACGTGCATCGTGGGTGGGTTGCGGGAGTTGCGTGCTTACGCCCCTCTGTCGCCCCGGACGGAGTGGTGCGAAGAGCACGCCGACCGCAACCCACCCCAAAAAAAAAAAGATGACTAGGATGACCAAAATCTATATAATATGTACAAGAGAAGAAGAATACATATTTTCACGATGTCATGTAATTAGGATAAGAACAGAAAAATACCTTTTGTACATCAGAGATCACAAAAAAAAAGAACAAAAGCAGATGTTATACGCAAAATATGTGGCTTAACCGTTTCTAGGTAATGGAGAGGCAATATAATCTTTATTAGAGAAAATAGAATAATTAGCAAGAGAGACCGTCACGAGATATTATTAATACTACTTTTTAAATTTAGCAAAAAATCATTAAATTTACAAATTACATAATTAGTGCAATAGATAATTCCACTATAAATATAATCTGAAATATCGTCATATTAAATATGTCTATATATTATTAAGAAACACGTCGAAGTACTGACATAAAAAATCAATTTTTCATCAAATCCAATAATTGTGATAAATTATAAAAGTTAGAGAATGTTTATCGAAATTTAGAACTTAATTGTTGGGAAAGAGAGTTTCAAACTTATTTCATTTTGTAACCTCATTTATCAAAATGAATTAAAATTTAACATTGTTAACTTTTTGTTATATTACAACTACGGGAATGGGGAAGTGATTGAAACGATCAAGACAGAAATCGTATCTATGCGGTTTATACATATTTATGAGTCTATGTATATCATACTAGCTTTTGCCCGCGACTTCATCCGCGTAGAAATCATGTGTGGCAAAGGCAATCACAGGTAACTGTGTAGTGTGTTCAGTTCTACAGGCTGACTGTTGCTCTAGATGATTTAATGCCAATCTAGTATATCAGGGAGGCGCTGTTATCAGGCGGTGTTTCTATACCTAAGGCGGCTGACTCCAGACTAATTAAAGCGGCGCAGTGGCCTCTACGTGAAGCGCGCAGAAGACTTTATGCTAACACTTATGTTGTACTGCTCCCAGCTGAGCCCGTACCTGCGGGTGATTGTATGGTACATTACCTGAGGCTGGACCCTCTACGGGCTGTGCTTTATTTAAATAAGCGATACGTTTCGCCACACTCGGTATCGAGTTGGTGATTCGATGAGTCACGATGCCGCCTAGAGTAGCTATATAAAACGATTGATTTGCTGTTTTATAGACTCTGTAGCTATATACCCATCGACACGGCAATCACTGCTGATTCGGTTCCACTCGGTTGAGGATCAGATAAAATATGTATTTGGGTTTAGTACTCGACACTCGACGGTATTTCAGGAGCATTTTTATCAAATTACTCCCCGGCTCATTAACGCGGTGTTAAATGTTGACATCTGTACGGGAGACTAGTTCAATCAATGGCCCTGTACGGTACACCTGTGTGAGCAAGTTCTGACCACGTCTCCTAAAATTTTCTTCTGGGACTCGCAGAGAGCTACGGTGTTTAGAGCTACACGCGGATACAGCGCCATGTCGACCGAGTTAGCTTGTGCTTTAGCCAGACTCCTGTAGGACTTAAAGGTGGAAATACATGAAACCCTTCCATAATTGTGGTTATAGCTAGGACACAGCAGATATACTTATGAGGTCTGTGTTGCCTGGGTAGAGCAGCGCCGTGAATTCATCGCAAGTATCACTGCCGAAGCTGCCGACCACCACTTTGCTCATAGTCGACAAGTCAGAAACTGGTATGAGGTCGCTATCTTCTGCTTGGCAATTATCCCGCGTAAGAACTCGGTGGAGCGAGTCAAGAAGAAAATCTCCCAAGCAGACTCTTTCCACCGCTTTGGCGTCGGTCGGATGGTGGCTAGCCCGAGTGCAGGCACTCGGGCTAGCCACCACACGCTTTACTATCTTTACGTGATAGAATCATACTTTCGACAATCGTCCATCTAAGGTTGCGTGCCGGTCCATCTAAAGCGAGAGAGCCGGTAGCCTATCTTCCTGAGGGTGTTTGCCTGTGGTGGGTTTTGGTGATGCCTTTAGTATAATAGGACGCTGAGCGCCGTCGCGAGGCTAAACTCTCCGCGGGTGTCCGGACTAAATCTCCGGTCCGGTCATCCGCAGCTTCTGCTAGGGCGGCATCAGGCGCAGGTACTCGCGCCTGCGCCGCCCCTGTCGCCGGTGGAGGACCGTGTCTGCGTGGAGTCTTTCCTCCCGCACACAGTCTGCCGCCTCCTTCCGCGAGATGACAGCCTCGCAGAAGGCGGCAACGGCGTCCCAGTTCCTGACGCTGGCGACCATCTCCCTAGCTATGGCCAGCAGCGTCAGTCGGCACCAACGATCGCAACGAGTTCACGGCGCTCGCCCGCCCACTTTTATTTCCTTAAAAGATGATTTTCGAAAAAATATTTTACACGTGTTTCATGATTTTCAATGAAGAACCTTCGTTCTGAATTTCATCTGAATAACTTCAAAAACGGCAAAGATTCATACTAATTTGACTCAATTAATATTCCTCTTCTTCTTGCCAAGCTTTCTTATTATGGATGTGACACGGATGCGATTAAATGGTTCCACAGCTACTTGTCTGGTAGAATTCAATATGTACAAGTTGATAACAATAGCAAAGATGGTAGTAAAATTATATCATCACCCCGGCATGTCACCAGAGGTGTCCCTCAAGGATCCATCCTTGGCCCCCTACTCTTCATTCTGTATAGTGCAGACGTTACTAGTCACATTACAAGTTCAAAATTTCATTTGTATGCCGATGACCTTCAGATTTATCTATCTTTTCATCCAAATGATTATACCCAATCTGTAAAAAAAATCAATGATGACTTGGACAGAGTAGCCAAGTGGGCCAAAACAAACTCTTTAGTGTTGAACCCTTCTAAATCAAAATTTTTAATTTTAGGGTCTAAAACACGTGTTAACTCCATTCAAACTTTGACTCCTGATTTAAGAATTGACGGCTGTCCCATTGCACAGGTGAAGGAAGCACGCAACTTGGGGGTAATTTTTGATGACCAACTCAACTTTTAAACGCATGTTCTTGAGGCTGTACGTAACTGCTTTTACAGACTAAAAGTATTGTATCCGGTTCGGTCATTCCTTAGCGTCGATTTGCGTATCACTTTATGCGAGTCTTTAATCTTAGCCAAGTTGAATTACGCCGATACGGTCTATGGTCCATGCATTTTGGGTAAAACAGCAAAACTTATACAGCGCGTTCTAAACGCTTGCGCTAGGTTTTGTTTCAACATACCTCCAAGATCATATGTCACTCCATTTTTAAACGAAGGTAATCTATTGAAAATGTCCTCACGTAGGCAACTCCACCTGGCCACCTTGCTATTCGGTATAATCTTAAATAAAAAACCTATATATCTATACGAAAAACTTTCATGGTCAAGGGAATACCATCAATATAGTACAAGGGCCTCGTCACACTTACTCGTTAACTCGAAACATCAGACAGCTGCATTCCGGAGTAGCTTTAGATTCGCTGCAACTCGTTGCTGGAACGATCTCAAACCGCCTTTGCGTACGCTAAAAACGTCGAAGACATTTCAAAGACAATTTAAACAAATAATAATGGATAGACAAAAAAATAACAAATATTAACATTACTTATCCAATACCAACGGGTAGCACGTGCACTCCAGAAGTGCCCTACGAACTTATAGCATCTACCCACATAATATATAGATTTAATATTAAAACCAATTCTTGTTATTTATTCATAATTCATGTTGCAAATATTTATTATATAATTATCTACTTTAATTATCTGTTTTAATAATGATTAATTTATATGTGTATCTTACATCTAATAAATAATGTATTAACATTATGCGCATAAGCCTTTATTAATATGGTTAACACTTTATTTGGCATAAGTGACTTCACTGATGGATCTGTCAGAATACCAGCGCTAGGGTAGTCATATTGCCTTAGCAACAGCTGAGGCAGATACCAAATTTTGGCCTCACGCATGTGCACATTATTAATAAAATCTATAAATTTGTTGCTTTAGGAAAATGTGAGGTTGCAAAATAAAATTTTTCTTTCTTTCTTTCTTTCTTTCTAATTTTGCACCTCCCCCACCCCCTTAGGGGATGAACTTTCAAAAATCCTTTCTTTGTGCTCCCCTACGTTATAAAAAGAACCTGTGTGCAAAATTTTAATTTTCTAACCCTTATAGTTTAGGCCCTGCGTTCATATGTCTGTCAGCTTCTCCTTTTATATACCTACATATGTATACTTGTTCTGTTTAAATAAAATAAACAGAATTCTCCTTCAAATCGACAGTAGTAATAGGGACTGACCGACTGCAGCGCCATCTGCCGGGCTGATTTTTGAATCTAAATTATCCAGGCTCCCACTTGAAAACATGCACAAAAATTCATTGAAATCCATCCAGCCATTTAGTTGCAGTATGGATAAATAACCCAGATACCTACCTAGTCGTTAAGTTTTCTTAAATTTTCTAATTTTCTGCGCAACTTTGTTAATTTTTTTTTCCCGTGAAAGCCTTTTTCAAAGTATTAAAAAAATTAAAAAGAAAGATGGACGAAATCGGTGTAGTCGTTCTCAAGTTATGTTATTGTCCTGCTCGAAAAGCGCCACCTACCGGGTCCAATTGTGAATCTAAAAAATCCTCGAATCCCCTTCAATACACACAAAAAAATTTGTCAACATAGGTCCAGCCGTTTAGGAGGAGTTCAGTGTTATACACAGGTACGCTAGAAATTTATAAATAAGACTAGCAACCCGCCCTCGCTTCGCTTCGGTTATAGGTTATAGTCGTTTTACCCGCGTAGTTCCCGTTCCCGTGGGAATACCGGGATAAAATATAGCCTAGTTTACGCCCTGATATTATAACTTTCCATTGGTGAAAGAATTTTTGACATCGGTCCAGCCGTTTTGAAGATTACCCGGAACAAACAGACAGACAGACAAAAATTTTTTAATTGCTATTTTAGGCATAGGTGTCGTGCAAATAACCGTGTGAGCATGAAAAAAGCCTATTATTTTGACATTACAAACAGACACTCCAATTTTATTTATTGGTATAGACAAGAAAGTGTATATGCATAAAAGAAGATATTACGTCAGGATCTAATATGGCATAAAGTATAATCGTAATAAAATATTACGTTTTTTGTTCCAGAAAATGATGACTTTTACTCAATAAACATTTATTTTCATTAGTATACACTATACGTATGCGAGCTCATTGCGGCGAGAGAGATAGCGCACAGTGATTGCAGAGGCTACAACAATCAGGTTCGCATAAACCGTCGTAGAGCATGACGTTTTAACGCCACGAGCTGTTTACGCCACGCCAACGATCAGGTTCACCCTCACCTATATATTCACATATATATTCACATATATATTTTTTTTATTTTAACCTCACATTTAGCTCGCGGTAAAATTTATGTGTACACAAATGTACATTACATATGCGTGAGCCCACAAAATGGTAACTGTATTAATTCCTGTTGAAACAACATGCTACGCTAGCGATAATTATCTTGCGCGTCATGCCGCCCTAGCCGAGGCCGCGGGTGACGTGACTGGGGAGTTAGTCCATCACCCGCCGAGAGGCCGACCGCGTGAGGAAAGACCGACGTCCTCCCCCCGGGGGAGACGTCGACGAGAGGGTACCCCAAGCAGGGGGTATTCCCTCGGGCCGACCACTGATGACAAGTAACCGTGCTCCGGTGGTCCGCCCAACGACGAAGGCGATGTGGTGTTCGGGTGGGTTGCGGGTGTGCATGCTTACGCCCCTCTGTCGCCCCGGACGGAGTGGTGCGAGGAGCGCGCCGACCGCAGCCCACCCCAAAAAAAAGAAGCGCTAATTATCTGACAGATTCTTGAATAAAGCTACTTATGTCATACTAGCAGAAGCCACGGTTTCACTCCAGTAGTTGCCATTCCCGCGGGAATACTAGGATAAAATCCACTACCTGGAAGTAAGTTATCAAAATCAATCCATCCGTAATGAATATTACCCGGACCAAACAGACAGACAGTCGAAAATATTGTAACTGGTTTTTAGGCATAGGGAACGTATGAGCATAAAAACGTTTTATTTTGACATTAGAAACAAACACTTAAATTTGATTTATTTATATAGATCAAGTTTGAATGTGTTAAGTAAAGGCATTGACATGCTATCTGTGTAAATATATAACATTGTATATCTTTAATAAATATATATAATATTGTATATCTTTACATATAATATGTCTTGTGTACGTGTGTATGTCACTAAACTCGTCCTAAACGGCTGGACCGACGTTGATGATTTTTTTTGTGTGTCTTCAAGGAGATTCGAGAATGGTTTAGATTCACAATTGGACCCGGTAGGTGGTGCTGCGATCGAGTTCAAGGAAAATTCCTATTACCATTTTTTTTAGATTTGAACAGAACAACGTCTGGTGGGTCAGCTAGTTTACATATACATATAATAAAAACTGTATTGTACAATAAATAGGTAATTTATGTGGATAGATATTAATTACTACGGTACTTTATTTTTGTTTTAATATTGGTTTTCTTTTTTGTGTATTGAAAATATTTCCAACTTTCTTGAATTTTCTTAGGAACCTCACAATAGCTAGTTGTTATTCTACAATTAACTGCTTTTTCTATAATTTTTCTGTCACAATTTATCCGATGCTTTTGAATCTCACGTAATTTCGTATAGTCTTTTTGCCTTTTATATAAAATTTCAAACTGCCAATTTATTATTGGAAATTTCACAAACAAATTGAACATAATCGAAAGAAAAATTCGAAAACCCCACAACATTTTTTGCGCTTCAGTATCAGGCACAAGGCGCGGCGTCTGACGATCAGCAATCGTGTGCTTACACAACTAAACAACAAAGCAATTTAAATTGCAAGACATTTTAATAACAATATTGATTTCCCCGTGTGGTGACATATTAAAAATACAATTTGTCGCTGTAACAATAAAATCATCACTTCATTAATGGAAAGCATGTCGGCTCGTATACGTCCCCAGCAGCGGGAATAGGAACAGCTCGAGTCTCCTCCACAATAGGAGGGAAACTGACCTATTATGCCACGCTAGTCAGACCTGTTGGCATAGGGTTTTTATTTAGAACTAGCAATCCGCCCTCGCTTCGCTTCGGTTATAGGTTATAGGTTATAGTCGTTTTACCCGCGTAGTTCCCGTTCCCTTGGGAATACCGGGATAAAATATAGCCTAGTTTACGCCCTGATATTATAGCTTTCCATTGGTGAAAGAATTTTTGAAATCGGTCCAGCCGTTTTGAAGATTACCCGGAACAAACAGACAGACAGACAGACAGACAGACAAAAATTTTTAATTGCTATTTTAGGCATAGGTGTCGTGCAAATAACCATGTGAGCATGAAAAAAGCCTATTATTTTGACATTACAAACAGACACTCCAATTTTATTTATTGGTATAGATTTCCTTCGCTTGAATAGATGTTATATGCATATTGGATCTCTTAGTCGTCTTTTACAAACCCCAAGAGAGGGTGGTGAATTATATTTTTAGTTTGTTATCATACGGACAAATAAATTTCAATAGATTAACTAAAAATAATTTATGTACTCATATATATACACACGTATACGTACCTGCATATGCATATATGTGTTTGTATTTGTGTTAAATATGAATCAACTTTTGTTTTAAATATGACTCGTATCTTTTGTTGATAAAGTTGACAATCACACCATAATTAACATAATTTTTAACTCGGAACCCACTTTCAAATTTATGATATTCGTGAGTTTTATTTACTACTAGAAGATTCTCCTTTAATAATTATTATTACAATCACATATTCCAAGCACATACTTGAAAGACCAGTATACGAAGAATCAATATCAACCATCAAAGGGTTAACAGGCACGACATTAATTAAATTCGTTGATATAAATCACATATAATTGGAGGCCGAACGTTTATATGGCAGGTAAATTTCTTGTTTATTGAACTGAAATATTGTATACTCTTTAATTATATACCTTATAGAATAGAGCATTCACGCAAATAAGCATTCATATTCTTAGAAATAGGTCTTCATTCATCAGGATCTTTTGAATGATTATTAGCTGCTTGATAATATCGTTTCAATTTCTAAGGTGTGTGTTTTCTCTTTATTCTATGAGTATACTATTAATGAGCCTAAGCCCATTTCCCATGGGGAGAAATTTGATCTTTCGCGCTGTCTGTGTAATATTAGTTTATTTCTATTTACCCTCTTTTACAACGATTCTATCTGTTTTTTTTTTTGTTTAGATCTCCCTTATGGACAGGCTAAAGTCTTTTTGACCATACTGCCTTGTCTTACGTAGCTTACAAATAATTTTCTACGCATTTTATTTACCATTTCTTCATATTATATAGCTTATTAATAGTCATTGTCGGTCATTAAGTCAAGTCGTTACCATTCATTAGGCGCTGAAAACCTAATTAAATTATTTCTCTGGGAATTTCGGTAGAATATGAAAATACACGAAAACTATTCTTATATCACATTCACCACATTTCAGCACCTTAACTGTATTATATTACATAAAATATCAGCAAAATTATTCAATATAACACTATAAAACACTAAAAAAAATAATATAATATAAGAGCTTAACATGACATTTCCATATTCGCACCGAAACTCCACGATTCTATTTGCTCATCCTTTAATAGTTTTTTATCTAAATAGTGAGTGGTAAATTGTAAGTATTCTTACTCCACTACGACAACGCAATTTCTTCTGTAGCTCAATACGTAATCTTATATAAAGTATTTGTAATATCAGAAATTCGTAACACATAATTCTCAGAACGTTATTAATTATACTAGTAATTAATTAATTAATCTTTAACGAATGCCGTCAAGTAATATTCGCCTGATCGACAGTGAGTTAGCTAAATATTTGAAAATGCAACAATTGATGAATAATAATTGCTATTTATATCAGCATAGGTATTCAAAAATATGCAAATAGTCGATGATCAATCGTATAAGTGTAGAATTTTCTGAATCGAAGTGGCGCAGAGCCGAAGCTGCAATATGTTAAATATGAAGAGTTCTTCTTTTTTATATTGCCTATAAATATGAGCTAGTGTTCATACTAGTGTCGAGTTTAATTTTCTTCACAAATTGTTTGTTTTTTAAGATCTATAATCTCTTTATATTAGTCATAGTCGTTGCCATTAATATAGGTGCTGACAACCAAATCAATTCTTTTGGAATTTTTTGCGGCATATGAAAATGCACGTACTCGTAACTCACTATTACATTCACTATACTTCAACATTTTCTATGCATTACGTTACATAAAATACCAGCAAAATTATTCAAAATAACACTGTAAAATGTGTTTTCTTCTCTTGTAGTATGATATATTACTGTCTTATTATATCCCGTAGTCGTCTTTTACGACATCTACGGGTAAGAGAGGCGGGTGGTGAACTGAAGCGCCACATGACATTTTAACATTATCGCCAATAGTCTACTAGAGTTTAATAAGCTGAATCGAGACTTGCTTTCTATATTTTGCTATCACGTATATGGTTATGTTATTGCTCAAAATTACCTATTTTCTCCATAGTTTTTGCATTTAAGCTGTTTTATTCTATTACAATTGTAAATTATATACACAAAAGCTGCTCACGCTGATAAAAAGAATATTGACGAAATCAATGGATGTGATTTTTATTAACCGACTTCAAACATTGTATAATAACATTTTTCTACCAAAAACTTGTTCATACATTTTTTTAAATTGTGTTATATTTAATTTTTTAACATCATCTGGTAATTTATTAAAAAAATTGTGTGCCATGCAAAGAAAACTCTTACTTTGCAATGCTGTGCCAGCACCACATGCGATCTCAAGCTCCATCTTATTCTTATCATGTAATTTTATATAATAACCTTTATATGCAATCTTGTATAGATAGGTGTTCGTCCTAACAAAGATACTCACTTCATAAATATACAAGGAAGGCAATGAGTCAAAATAATTTTGAGTATTTAAAAAAAGGCTGGCAGCTTGTTGTTGCGTCCAGGCCAAATATGGCTCTGATGCATCTTTTCTGGGCTTTAAAGATAGTTTTTTTCATGACTGAATTTCCCCAGAATATTATCCCATATCTCAGAACGGATATTACATTTTCATGGTAGGCACATAGGACAGATTCTCGATTAACTATTTTGGTTAGTTTATATAAAGCAAAGGCTAAATTGTTCATTTTTTACAGATCGTATCTAAATGTGTTTTCCACGACACGACAAGTAAGAATACAATTCACCACCCCCTCTCTTGCCCGTGAGTGTTGTAAAAGACAAGAAATTAAATATGCTTATAACATCTATGCGAGAGAAGGAAAACTCAAAATAAAACCCTATATCTACACATCTAACTAACGTGGTATAAGTAGGGTAATCTTCCCTCTCTTCTGGAGGGGGCTCGAACCCAACAATGTGACGTATAGGCTGAAATGATGAGGATGATGATGATTGCTTCTAATTTACACTTAATAATACGGTAATTTATATGGCCCAATGCTGCGCTCGAGACTCTTCAATGGTGAAAGAGAAATTGACCTACTCTACCATGCTGGTTAGGTGGGTTGGTTGGGTATATCCCTTAATCGCATTTTGTATACTTAAAAAAAAATCACAAACATACATTTAATGGACATGGACCAATCATGGACCATGGACCCTTGACGACCGACTCAGCTTCGCCCCTCATATAAGTAAGTCCACGCGCGGGCAGGCTTTGTGATGGGCCGTCTCCACTGTCTACTCAACTCTAGGTCGCGTATGTCCCTGAGTAGCAAAATCCGACTTTACACCACCTGCATACGGCCTATCATGACCTACGCCGGCGTGGTGTTCGCGCACGTTAAGCCACACAGGATCCACAGGCTACAGACACTACAAAATCGTTTCATGCGCCAAGCTACGGGAGCACCATGGTTCATATGAAACGTCGATCTTCACATCGACCTCGAACTGCCGACCATCAGGCAGTTTATGAAACGGTGCTCTCGGAGCTACTTTGACTCTGCCATGACATACCCCAACCAACTAGTGGTTGGGGTGGCTTCCTATAAACCCTCCAAAATCTCCTCCATCTGACGTCTTCGACACGTCCTCCACGAAGAAGACGACAATATTGCTCAACATAGAGCCTACACGGCTCGCGAGGCCTTAACACATAAATATCCGCGGTTCCGCCCTCGCCGCCGAAGTGCCAAACCGCGCCGCGCAAAAATCACGAACCAAAACGTGGGCACGCCCACTTTGCCTCCAGAGACACCCCAAGCCGAGGTCCATTCCCCGCAGGGTGAGCCCTTGGGCGATGTCGCTTAGCATACTTTTCTCCGGGTTGAGAGCCCTCAGCGCTCACCCATAGTCCGCGTCAAGCTGTCAAGGCCATCTGCGGCCAACAGCTGTACACACACAAAAAAAAATGCGTGTTCATTCATTCGATATTAGCTCGCACACTTGTACGGTCGTCACTAGTTTGTTATTAATTTATTGTATATAATTTAGAACCATGTAATTAAATCTTCAGTCCTATAAACAAAACTATTCATTCCTGTTCGCCTTCTTCTCACATCTGCCTGCGCTGAACTACAACACAATAGTAGGATGGCTAATCTCCTCACGCCATCCTACAATTGTACTAAACGGTAATCGAACCCACGACACTCGGCACGAAGGTTCTACCATTAACTATTCCGCTATCTGGGCAGTTATATTAAATTTATCTATCAAAGCAAACCGAAACTTCACTACAGTATCATCAAACGAAAAGTAGCTTTTACTCCGAGACCCCTTTCGTCCAAAACTTTCGTGAAATAAACAAGTTCAGCTTAAGAGTTCTTTTAGTACGTGCACTCATACATTTTATTTGTAGGTGTACACTGCAAGTGAAATGACGTACGAATTATTGTCATACACTTTAAAGAGCTCTTATTGTATCATAATGTACAACCAATAAAGTTTTGTTCTAAATTCACAGCTTCTTCAGCAAGAACATTTTATTTATTTTTTATTAGAGATGGTGACAAACGAGCATGGCAAGTTTCGCTGCCGCTCATGGCAAGGCCGTTGCCTACCGTAAAGAAACTGAAGGGAATGCGAATGCGTGCAATGAGGTTCGGTGATACTAAAGGCATCACTAAACATAACACGCAAACAGCCTCAGAAAATTAGGCTGCCGGCTCTCTCGCTTAGGAACGAAGTACAGTAACAAATTGCTACTAATCGGACGTCGAATTTCTGCGAGAGTGTGGTACTGCCGACCCGCGGCTGTAGACAAATAACTGTCAACAGTGTGAGCCTACCACTATTAGTTTCCCTTCATAATTCTCTCAAACCATAGTTTCTCTCCACAATTTCCTTCCTATTCAGTTCATTCAGTTATACAGGTCCCAATGTTGAGTTCAGGCCTTCTCCATTGTGGGAGAGAATTTGATCCACCTTACCACGCTAGTCAAAAGTGTTGGCATATGGTTACATTTCTAGTTATCCTTCTCTGGCATCGATGCTTTTTACATATTAAATGCCTTAGTCATCTTCACGCCTTAAATTAAATGCCTTGGTCACGGACAAGAGGGGGTGGTGAATTGTATTCTTACTTTGTCACCGCACGTAAAAGACGATTATCCTCTATAACTAATGGGAATGAATTGACATGGTTCAGAAACATTACTTAAGACTTTATTTAGAGACTTCCTCATTTCCAATGATATTATTTGCTTACATTCTGTGAATAAAGATGGGGTAATAACATCTATAGATCAATCAACTGATTTATACCTACTGCCTGATACATCCGCGCCCTCCTCACGAAAGAACATTAACGCTATAATCGCCACATTTAAAAATGTTGGTAATCGCAATCGATTGCTCAGAACACCGCTGTTAATATTCGTTTCATTGATTTCTACTTTTCCCTTGGAAAAGTAAGGATTGGATGACATATTTTATTCTAACCTGCATCGCTATACAAAATATGTATATAGTCCGTCGATACTCTTTTCTTTTAAAACAACGCCTTGAATTTAGAAAATAATTCTTGTATTGCTGGGGACTTTACAAACATAATTAACATAAAGAAATTACAGACTCAAAAACAATTTGTGGATCGCACAAAGTACTGCATGGATTTGAACCCGTGACACTGGCACGGTAGGTTGGCTTCACCACTAGGCCGTATGTGTACATATATACATAGATATCTTTGTATATATAAATCTTCTGTTCGTGTGTTTGTAATTGAACTCCTAAACGGCTGAACCAATTTAGTTGATTTTGTATGTTCAAGTGGATTCGAGAATGGTTTAGATTAATATTTGAACCTGCTAGGTGACACTGCGATCGATTTCTAAGTGAATTCTTTTTTTTAATTGGAACAAAGCAGAGTCTGTTGGATCAGCTAGCTTCATGTAAATTTCGATATTATTTAATAGATTTCAAAAATTACATCTTACGGTAGTACAATACTATTGCGATTTACTTACGTAGTGTTTCGTATCGTTTGAAATATCTTTTAGTAACAGTAGCAGTGTACGTCATTCGTAAAAGTAAGTGGTAACTTTCCTAAAGTTGGTCACACTACATGAAAAATGCATTTAGTTTTAGCTACAAACTTTTGAGTCAACCGCTCACTCAAAGATATCGTTTTACGATATGCTTCAATGATTTCAATATACATAGAATATGGAATACGCAACAAGTAAGCTATAAAGAAATTATTGTCATTTAGTTTCGAACAATACGTTTTGTTCCTTTTTTTTTTTTTTTATTGCGAGCAGTGGCAAAAGAGCAAACAGTACATCTGATGGTAAGTGTTGCTGTCGCTCATGGAACTTTGCAAGGCCGCTGCTTACCGCGAAGAAAGTGAAGGGAGTGTGAATGCGTGCATTGAGGCTCGGTGATACCAAAGCCACCACCAAAACTCTCCACACGCAAACACCCTCAGAAAGTTGGGCTTCCGGCTCTCTCGCTCACCGAATGAAGCCCAGTAACAAATTGCTACTACTCAGACGTCGATTTTCTGCGAGAGCGTGGTACTACCCCGGACGGACCGGCCCGCGGCTGTAGACAGATAACTGTCGACAGTGTGGTCCTACCACTAGTAGATAGTAGGGGGTTTAATCGGCCCCCTACCACGACCGACTTACTCTGTAGCCATGGACTCCCCAAAGAAGGAACGGTACCAAACTTTCATTTCTTTTATATTTTTCATTTATATCTTATCTAAATTACTATTTATATTTGTCATCTTTGCAGGGACAGAGTAAGAATACAATTCATTGTCCCTATTTTTCCGTGTGGTGACGGAGTAAGAACATAACTCACCGCTCCCTATCTAGCCCGTTGGCGTCGTAAAAGACGGTACTAGAGGCTATAGACGACTATATATATATATATATATATATATATATATATATATATATATATATATATATATATATATATATATATATTGCATCCATAAATACCTATGCCAACCCATCTGACCAGCATGGTACAGAAGATCAATTTCTCTCCAATTATGAAGGAGCCTCGACGCAAACAACAGGACGTACCTACATGAGTTGAGATGATGATGACAATAGAACCCTATATATACAGCGTGTATCAGATTATAGAGCAACTAGTCAAACGTGAGTTAGGCAATGGTGGTAGGAACCCATGAAAAAAATTTTAAGGAAAAATATCGATTCGTCGAGTTAGAGACGTAAAGTTTTCAATTTTTTTATCGTTTTTTCGTGTAAGTTTGATTGAAATGTATAAAGTCAGTGATACTTAATCTGCAACATATTTGTACTTTGCTTTTTCATTAGAAATTGAATAAATCAATGATTACGTTCTTATAAGCAAAACAAACTTCGTTTTAAATTAGCTGATCGGCCGATGACCGTTTACAAACCGTCTTTGTACTTATGTACGTACCATTGAAGCGTTTCCGCAATTCATACTTATAAATACTGTCGAAGCTTTACATGCCTACATGTGTCCTGTATGTACATGCCTACATAATACGTAACATTTAAGGCATAGACTCTTAGATACATTTTTTTTTTTAAATCACTATAACTTTTATGTTTTATCCTTTTTTGTGTAATATACATTCTAAATTCGATCTATGATCGTTAAACTACAACATACTCGAACAGTTGCTCCATAACCTGATACACTCTGTATATTTCTTGCATACGTGTGTATGTTACTGAACTCCAACTAAACGGCTGGACCGATGGGCCCATAACCTGATACAACCTGTATATATGTATATAAGGTTTGGACTATATAATCATTCCTATCATCCGTGTAGTGATGGAGAATTAGTGCAATTCACCACCCCCTTTCTTGCTGATGCAAGAGAAAGAAAACTTCAAATAAAAGCATATACTAACTAATCCATCCAACCAGCGCAGTACAGTAGGTCAATTTCCCTGCTATCGTGGAGGAAGGTCTAGTCCGGCAATCAGACATATATTGCTGAATGCTTATTAACCAATAGCCTCGATTAACACTTAAAGAGGCTCGCGTTAGGTAAGTTGATTGCGGTTCTAATGTAGAAGGCGTTATTACTGGACACGGTGCCCATTGAGAAGAAGTTTCTCTCTTTGGAACCCTTACCACTGACAGTTTGATCTTTGTATTCGCTGCCGATAGGTCATGTCACTTTTTAATTTTTTAAATATTCTATTTTTATATTACTATATTTAAAAATATATTTAGTAGGTATGATATTTAAAAAGAAAACAACAATAATCATCATCATCGCAACCCACATATGTCCCACTGTTGGACTCGGGCCTCCTCCACAATGAGAGGAAATTTGACCTACTATACCATGCTGGTCAGACATGTTGGTATTTTTTTTTTTTTAATGGGTGGGCTATGGTAAGCGCACGCGCGGTCCTGTGCGTCCGGGGCGATGAAAAGACGGCGCGCGGGCCCATAACCCACCCGTACCCACGTCACCTCGTTGTTGGGCCGACCACCGGAGCAGATGTGACTTGTCGTCAGTGGTCGGCCCAACGGAATACCCTTTCGGGTAACCTCACCTCTCGACGTCCTGGGACGTCGGTCGCCGTCGCGCGGTCAGCCACTCTGCGGGTGACGGACAATTCCCCGGTCCGATTACCCGCGGCCTCGGCTAGGGCGGCATTAGGCGCAGATACTCGCGCCTGCGCCGCCCGAGTCGCCGGCGGCGGAACGTGTCGCCGAATAGGAGCTCTACTCGCACACGATCCGCCGCCTCCTTCCGTGAGATTACGGCCTCACAGAAGGCGGCGACCGCGTCCCAGTTCCTGACGCTGACGAGCATCTCCCTGGCGATGGTCGGCAGCGCCAGGTCGGCACCGATGATTGCGACGAGTTCACGGCGATCCCCCTCCCATGCAGCACACTCCTCGAGCGTGTGCTGCGCCATGTCCTCGTCGCAACTGCAGTGGTGGCAGGACGGTGTGCTCTCCCTCCTGACAATCTTGTGCAGGTACTTCCCGAAGTAACCGTGCCCCGTCAGCACCTGCACCAGTCGAAAGGAAAGCACCCCGTGCGTCCGCTCCAACCACTCCATCAGCACCGGCCGGAGGGCCTCGACGGTCCTGACACCGTACCGAGGACTCTCCAGCCGGACTGCCCAACGGGCAATGACTTCTCGGCGGGCGTCGACCCGCCAGGCGGTGATCTCTTTGATGGAGACCATGCCGCCGCGGGCGCGCGTCTCCGACACCCGCCGATAAATGTCGGCGAGCATCTCCGCCTCTAGGACCCACGGGGGAGTTCCGGCTAGGAGGCACGCTGCCTCCGTCGCCACAGTGCGGTAACCCCGTATGGCCCTGATCACCATGACCCTCTGTGGTCGCCACAGGAGGGCCCTAAGACGACGGTCAGGGACCCCGCCCACACCGGTGCCCCGTACAGAGCCATCGACCGGATCACCCCCACGTACAGCTGTCGGCACGTAGCGCTGAGTCCGCCCACATTCGGCATCAGCCGCGAAAGGGCGGACGCCGCGCCGACAAGCCGAGGAACAAGTCGATGGAGATGCTCCCGGAACCAGAAATGCCCATCGAGCACCAGGCCCAAGTACTTCATGTGGGCCTGGTTGCTGATGGTGACCGACTTCACGGTGATCGAAGCGCCGGCGGGAGGCCCGGCGGTACGGAGGCCATGGAACAAAAGGGCCTCCGTCTTTTCCAGGGCTACCCTCAACCCCAGCGCTTCGATTCGCCTGACAATCTCCTCGGTGCCGAGAGTTGCCAGGCGTTTTTTTTTTTTTTTTTTTTTTTTTTTTTTTTTTTTTTTTTTTTTTTTTTATGGGTGGGCTATGGTAAGCGCACGCGCGGTCCAATCCGTCCGGGGCGATGAAAGGACGGCGCGCGGGCCCATAACCCACCCGTACCCACGTCACCTCGTTGTTGGGCCGACCACCGGAGCAGATGTGACTTGTCGTCAGTGGTCGGCCCGACGGAATACCCTTTCGGGTATCCTCACCTCTCGACGTACTGGGACGTCGGTCGCCGTCGCGCGGTCAGCCTCTCCGCGGGTGACGGACAATTCCCCGGTCCGATCACCCGCGGCCTCGGCTAGGGCGGCATTAGGCGCAGATACTCGCGCCTGCGCCGCCCGAGTCGCCGGCGGCGGAACGTGTCGCCGAATAGCAGCTCTACTCGCACACGATCCGCCGCCTCCTTCCGTGAGATTACGGCCTCACAGAAGGCGGCGACCGCGTCCCAGTTCCTGACGCTGACGAGCATCTCCCTGGCGATGGTCGGCAGCGCCAGGTCGGCACCGATAATTGCGACGAGTTCACGGCGATCCCCCTCCCATGCAGCACACTCCTCGAGCGTGTGCTGCGCCGTGTCCTCGTCGCAACTGCAGTGGTGGCAGGACGGTGTGCTCTCCCTCCTGACAATCTTGTGCAGGTACTTCCCGAAGCAACCGTGCCCCGTCAGCACCTGCACCAGTCGGAAGGAAAGCACCCCGTGCGTCCGCTCCAACCACTCCATCAGCACCGGCCGGAGGGCCTCGACAGTCCTGACACCGTACCGAGGACTCTCCAGCCGGACTGCCCAACGGGCAATTACTTCTCGGCGGGCGTCGACCCGCCAGGCGGTGATCTCATTGATGGAGACCATGCTGCCGCGGGCGCGCGTCTCCGACACCCGCCGATAAATGTCGGCGAGCATCTCCGCCTCCAGGTCCCACGGGGGGGTTCCGGCCAGGAGGCACGCTGCCTCCGTCGCCACCGTGCGGTAACCCCGTATGGCCCTGATCGCCATGACCCTCTGTGGTCGCCACAGGAGGGCCCTAAGACGGACGGTCAGGGACCCCGCCCACACCGGTGCGCCGTACAGGGCCATCGACCGGATCACCCCCACGTACAGCTGTCGGCACGTAGCACTGGGTCCGCCCACATTCGGCATCAGCCGCGAAAGGGCGGACGCCGCGCCGACAAGCCGGGGAACAAGTCGATGGAGATGCTCCCGGAACCAAAAATGCCCGTCGAGCACCAGGCCCAAGTACTTCATGTGGGCCTGGATGCTGATGGTGACCGAATTCACGGTGATCGAAGCGCCGGCGGGAGGCCCGGCGGTACGGAGGCCATGGAACAAAAGGGCCTCCGTCTTTTCCAGGGCTACCCTCAACCCCAGCGCTTCGATCCGCCTGACAATCTCCTCGGTGCCGAGAGTTGCCAGGCGTGCCGCCTCCTCTAGCGTCCCACCCCGGGCTGTGACGAGTGTATCGTCGGTGTAGCAAATTACGCCCAGCCCGGGTGGGAGGCTTCCTCTCAACGCCCAGTCGTAGCCGATGTTCCACAGGGTCGGACCCAGAACCAACCCCTGTGGGACACCGCACGTCATGGGTGTTCGCACAAGGTCCCCTACTCGGTCAACGCAGAGGACGCTGCGCCCCTCCAAGTAGTCTGCCACCAGCCGCCTGAGGTAAGACATGTTGGTGCAGATGTTATGTGCATATTATATCCCATAGTCGTCTTTTACGACATACACGGGCAGGATAGGAAGTAGTGAATTGTATTCTTACTCCATCACCACGCGGCAAATATAATATTAAAAACATAATAATACCTACAACTAGATTAATGGCGACTAAAATTTGAACTTGACTGATTTAAAAGGCGATATAGTTGAAGCAGTATTTCAGACCGTAAACTCGTTCTTACGACACGGCAAGCAAGATACCAAGTCTCGTAATGATATTTGTAGGGTCGAATATATACTACGTGTGTGGTAAAAATTATGCATGTAAACTCACAAGGGTTATTTGTCTTCCGGACTAATAGCTTCTGGCGATGCCGACGTCAAGGATTGCTATAGCTGTGTGGTTAGCGGCATAGCGGCTACTAAATTGTTCATAGTTTGCTTGTTTAATTCTCATGAATGTACCTATTGTTTTCGAGAATTGTTCGCTTTATTAATTTTGTACCTGCTATAATCTTTACTTAAAAACAACGCCCTGCATTAAAAATCTAATCCTTGTTTTTAGGTGTTTGTACATAATCAACGGATCTAAATTGCACCTAGACTTTTTTTCACCCTGCACGAAGAAAATAATCCTTATATGAACTTTAAAAATTAATGCATAATACAACGTACACATTGGGTGTAATACCCAAACTCCGAAAAACAATATGAGTATCTCACAAAGTTCTGTACTGCGTTAGAACCGAATCCGCGACACTAGTTGGTCTATTAAGCATTTACATATGTGTAGTTTAACAATTACAACAATGATTTGTAGAATACACAAAATATTGTGCTGTGCAAAGATCGAACCTGCGATGTTTGACACGGTAAGTTGGTATTTGGACCGCTACACCATCCGTGCATTTTTATGCAGTCTATGGACATTTGTGACATCATCCATCCATCAGCCCATAGATGTCCACTGTTGGACATAGGCCCGTGGCATCCCCACGAGAATACCACTCGGCGCAGTCCTGTGCCAATTTGCATCCAACGGTTACCTGTGACTTTTAAGATGTCGTCAATCCACCTAGTAGGTAGTCGTCCTACACTGCTGCCACTATAAAATTTCGGACACTTGCTACTATAAAATTTCGGATTATTTAGAGGATAATACTGAATGGTTATGAGCAGCTCCTCTATCAGCAATTTTGTTTTTGTAATTGTCACAGCTTTACGGCCCGTTTCTTGTAAGAATTCGCTGTTTTCTTTTTTTTTATCGTGTTCTTCTTAGTCTTGGGTTTGTACAGCGTAGCGTGTTCTGCCTGACGAATTTATGTTTAGGTCTTTTTAGCATACCTATCATAGTTAGCAATTTATGGTTTGGTCATGCTCACTGAACAAGGTTCTGCCTGTGGTAGTTATGTGGTGCGGGTCACTCCCTTCGCTCCAATGTGGTTGAAGGGAGTGATGGCTGCTCTAGCAGTTAACTCACGATCGGGTGCTGCTTGTAGGATCTGGTTCAACCATGGTTTTCTTTCCTTATTTGAACTAAATTAAAAAATAATTGTTATATCCTATCTCGAAGGGCATCACACTGGAGCTAAGACTATATGTTGTACCTATACGTAATTGTATTCAAAAGATAGCAAAAAATTACGGCCCGCTGAGTTTCTTGCCGGATCTTCGTAGCTTGTGGCCGCGTTCCGATCCGGTGGTAGATATGGTAATGTATTCAAACGATGTATAAATTTGACAATATGTAAGTGCCCTCAAGGGGACTATTCAGAATAAATGATTTGACTGCGTTGACTGCGTTGTCTGATTCGTGACTGCCACTCGAGAACCTTTCTTCCCCATCGATCGTTGGTTCAACGAGGGCCTGCCCATTGTCATTTCAACGTGCTAATTCTGCGGTTTATGTCAGTCACGCCTGTTCTTCTATGGATTTCCATATGTCGGCTTTTATCGCGTAGAAGAATACTGAGCCTCTCCATATCCCTCCAATCCCTCTCCATAGCACGTTTAGCGACTTTGAAACTATTTATGAGACCAACATTTAAAGACATTTGTGACATACATAGTGTCTGTATATTATTCCGTGTGGTGACGGAGTAAGAATACAATTCACCACCCTCTCTCTTAGCCGTGCGTGTCGTAAAAGACGACTAAGCGACATTTTTTTATGTGCATATAACGTTTAGATGTAAATATTATTTGCATATTATGTAATTTAGTATACTTTTACGATACTTGTGTGTAAGAAAGGCGATGATAGACTGTATTCTTACTCTTTCACCATACGAAAGTTATAAATAATCCCTATAAATATTTTTTTTTTTTATTGCCAACGGTGGCAAACGAGCAAACAGTACACCTGATGGTAAGTGTTGCTGCCGCTCATGAACCCTTACAAGGCCGCTGCCCACCGCGAAGAAAGTGAAGGGAGTGCGAATACGTGCATCGAGGCTCGGTGACACCAAGGGCACCACCAAAACCCTCCACACGCAAACACCCTCAGAAAGTTGGGCTCCCGGCTCTCTCGCTCAC
Source organism: Lymantria dispar (assembly GCA_032191425.1). Lineage (NCBI taxonomy): Eukaryota > Metazoa > Arthropoda > Insecta > Lepidoptera > Erebidae > Lymantria > Lymantria dispar. Next base: position 17,494,472 of record CM063452.1, on the reverse strand, counting down.
CGAACGAAGCGCAGTAACTAATTGCTACTACTCAGACGTCGATTTTCTGCGAGAGTGTGGTACTACCCCGGACGGACCGGCCCGCGGCTGTAGACAGATAACTGTCGACAGTGTGGTCCTACCACTACCATCTATTAACATGACTTCTCTTTTGAAATAATCTTTAAGCAGCAGTACTCACCACAACTCGGGGTGGGGTGCACACTCAAAAAAAAAATGACGATGATGATGATTACGGGTTTTATAGCATTTGTATTTGATTTTTGATTGCTAAACACTTCGGACATTTTACGGCGTTCAGCGGTCACGGGTCCCGCCCAATAAAATGCGTAACTATAGTTTTATCTACAATGTATAATACTCGCGTATACATTGGGAATCAAAATTATCGTTGCTTAACCGTTGTATTAATTTGAGAGACGACTATACGTAATACTATGTAAAATAATTATATTAATAACTGTTATGCATGAAACGCTTCGTTGTTTCGTTGTGCTATTAAACAATAGAAATATCTATTGTTACGGATTATTTCGCCTAACAAAGTTATATTGTAGCTATTAGCTTAAATCGGTAAAGTAATTGCTCTCAATTAATGTATATAGATGTAGGGGCGAACCCTAGATACGCAGTAATATGCGGATGAATTAAGGAACAGAGATACATTTACACGATATCCAGATAGGAATAATTAATAAAATGTGCTCACTTAAGTGCTTTTCTTGCCTACTTATATCCTGGATAGATCTTGATGGCTTCTACTACAAATTTCATTAGCCTTTCACTCTATTGCAGATGTTTGATTATCCGTTGAATCAATACGTAGTGATTTTCTTTTACTTTATGAAAAGGGGCTCCAAATTACAATTATCTTTTCATTATAAGCACCTTGGATCACTGATGGATTCGAGTTTTCTCCATATTAGAAAGGAAATTGATTTAGTATACCTACGCTGGTCACACGGGTTGGTATAAGCTTTCTTTGGATTCTTTTGCATAATTTTATATCCCTTAATCGTTTCGGTCGGTGAGTTGTATTCTTGCTGCATCTACACACGGAAACCATCTTTTAGCTTATTATAATGTACCTTTTCGCTCTTTTCGTTATAGGGATGGAGTAGGTATACGATTTTCTACCTCTTCTTCTATGAACCTAGCCTGATCCCGACCAGGACTATAATGGCTAACTCAAGTATCTATTCATCTCAGTTTTTCAACTAAACAAGCTTATTAGCATATCTTTTTTTTGGACTATTCCTTACGTACTTCATCAACTGATCAATTGTAAGTATATTTGTTTATTTGGAACACATTGACGGCTTAGATAATAATTCAAACAATGATTTTAAAATGTAGCATACACGTAGCCTAGAATACAATAATCTATAGCGTACCTTGCGCCCGCGGATGGTTGGACTAAGGATTATTTCGCCACCCAGAAGCCTACCGTTTGAAGTTGGTTGAGAGTGACGCCTCGGCAGCGAAATTTACCGGGATATTGGTTCAAGTTGATGACAAGGACTGGATACCGATAGCACACCTACATGGCACACATATACGGCTGTTTATAGTTACTTTCTGTCTCTTCAGATGGATTAGGCATAAGGAGATCATATCAAAGCTTGTCTCTCAAAAAAGGGCACCTTGCGTCCAGAAAAATTATAAATTCCGAGGTGATTGACAAATTTTACATTAACTCCTCAAAATCACAAGCATAGCTAATGCTAATAAGTTTTATTAAAGTGTACAGTGATTATTTATTCCATATTAATGTCTTAAATTATGTAATAAGGGTCCACCTTTTCTCAACGATAAGGCTTGTAAAATCAATACAAGGGAAGTGTATTCAAAGATGAAAACTGTTCATCAATATAACAAAATTTATTCCCAGAGTTAGAAACAAAATGATTTGGAAGCCAGTTGCCAATTTAGCAGAGTTCAACTTACAATACATCTCCGTTTACACGAGTGATTTTGAATAAGCGGATAATTTATAACTTATAGTGTTAATTATGCTTATTTGATAGGGCATGTTAAAAGCAAATTATTCTCAGTATTGTACAGTGTGTGTCATTTTGAGAAATGAATAGTGAAATTAAATTTTGCTGCCAAGAAATTCTTAGCATGCTATCTATGATATGCTCTCCGTGTGGTGACGGCATAAGAGCATAATTCTCCACTCCTTTCCAACCCGTGGGTGTCGTAAAAGATGACTAAGGGATATAATATGCAGGTAATATCTATGAAAGAGAAGAAAAACTCGAAATAAATCCCTGTACTCTGACCAGCACAGTATAGTAGGTTAATTTCACTCCAATTTTGGAGAAGGCTCGAGCCCAACAGTTGGACGTATTTGAGCTGTGATGATGATCTATCACAAATACGTAATAGTTATTATAAACTTACCTCCTTTCACGTGGAGTTAAACGAAACTCATATTTTGTATAACTTGAGTATAGTACTTTGTCAGATGAGCCGACCCATTTACGGTTGCAAACAAAAAGATGCTAGGAGCTCATGCTGCTAGAGTAGGATAATCTCTACTTTCCATTCCACTTTGTTGTGATCTAAAAATGATTTTGCAGAATATAATTTATGTCAGCTCATTATGTGTTTGTAGGGACTCCCTCGACAATAAGATTTGTTTATTACTTACCCGCCCTTTTTTTTTTGAGGTGAGTTACGGTTGGCGCACTCCTCGCACCACTCTGTCCGAGGCGACAGAGGAGCGTAAGCACGCACATCCGCAACCCACCCGAACACCACGTCGCCTTCGTCGTTGGACCGGCCACCGGAGCAGGGTTACTTGTCGTCAGTGGTGGCCCGACGGAATACCCCCTAGTGGGGTACCCTCCCATCGACCGACCCTCGGGGAGGCCGTCGGTCTTTCCTCACGCGGTTGGCCTCTCGGCGGGTGATGGTCTAATTCCCCGGTCACGTCACCCGCGGCCTTGGCTAGGGCGGCATGAGGCGCAGATAGTCGCGCCTACGCCGCCCTAGTCGCCGGCGGCGGTTCGCTTTGTCGAGGCTGCGCTCCTCGCGCGCGCGACCCGCCGCCTCCTTCCGGGAGAATACTGCCTCGCAGAAGGCTGACTTACCCGCCCTCGCTTCGCTTCCATTTTAGTCGCCTTACTCGCGTAGTTCCCGTTCTCGTGGGAATATCGAGATAAAATATAGCCTAAGTTATATAGACAGTCCAGTTATATAGACAGCCCTTGTATAGACAGCACCATGAGATGACGGAATTACGGCAGAGCTTCTGAAGGCGGGCGGCAAGCCAGTCTTAATAGCCCTTCAGAAGCTATTTAATTCCGTTATCCTCGGGGGCGACGTTCCAGAGTCGTGGACCAGGAGTGTGGTGGTGCTGTTCTTCAAGAAGGTGACGAAGCTCTTTAAAAGAACTACAGACCCATCTCACTCCCGAGCCACGTTTATAAGTTGTTTTCAAGGGTCATTACCAATCGACTCACGCGCAAGCTCGATGACTTCCAGCCGCCCAAACAAGCCGGCTTCCGAAAAGGCTATAGCACCATAGACCATATCCTCACGCTTTTACAGATTATACAAAAGACCGAGGAGTATAATTTGCCCTTGTGCTTAGCGTTTGTGGACTATGAGAAAGCCTTTGATTCAGTCGAAACTTGGGAGGTGCTGCAGTCCCTTCAGCGGTGCGAAATCGACCATCGCTATATCGAAGTGCTGAAGTGTTTGTATAGGAACGTCACAATGTCAGTCCGTATCCGGGATAAGAATACGAAACCGATTCAGTTGCAGAAAGGCGTAAGACAGGGAGATGTCGTCTCTCCGAAACTGTTCACCTCTGCACTGGAAGATGTCTTCAAGCTCTTAGACTGGACTGGACTCGGCATTAACATTAACGGCGAATACATCACTCACCTTCGATTTGCAGAAGATATCGTCGTTATGGCAGAATCCGTAGAGGACCTTGGCACAATGCTCAATGATCTCAGCAGGGTATCCCAACTAGTGGGTTTACGAATGAACATGGACAAGACGAAAGTCATGTCAAATACCCATGTCGTTCCTGTACCGGTCTTAGTTGGCAATGCAATTCTCGAAGTTGTCTATCACTATGTTTACCTAGGACAAACAGTCCAGTTAGGTAGATCCAATTTCGAGAAAGAGATCAGCTGACGAATCTAATTCGGTTGGGCAGCATTCGGGAAACTTAAGAGGATCTTCTCGTCCAACATACCTCAGTGTCTGAAAATACAGGTCTACGACCAGTGTGTGTTACCAGTGATGACTTACGGCACGGAAACATGGTCCCTAAATGTAGGCCTCATAACAAGGTTCAAAGTCGCTCAGCGTGCTATGGAGCGGGCTATGCTCGGGATTTCTCTGTGAAATAGAATCCGGAATACGGAAATCCGCAGAAGAACGGGTGTAACCGACATAGCAAGAAGAATTAGCACGCTGAAGTGGCAACGGGCAGGCCACATCGCTCGACGAACCGACAACCGCTGGGGAAGAAAGGTTCTCGAGTGGCGACCACGTATCAGACGACGCAGTGTAGGACGAACTAGGTGGACCGATAACCTGGTGAAGGTTGCTGGGCGTCGTTGGATGCAGGCGGCACAGGACCGCACATTGTGGCGTAACATGAGGGAGGCCTACGTCCAGCAGTGGACGGCAATAGGCTGAAATGATGATGATGATGAATGATGTATAGACATGTATCTGGTAGTAAAAAATTATCAAAAACGATTCAGGCGCTTTGAAGATTAACGAACCTGGGTACGAAAACGAAAATTAATTACTAAATATAAAAATAGAATAATTATGCTACAAAATAGAAAATAAATTATAAAGGCCCATCGACTTTCATATTGAAACTAACTCTAGAACAAAATGGGCATTCTCCTTTAAGGTTAAAATACAAATTTACAGTTACCAAAAGAATAGGCTGGCAAAAGAGTTACTCTTTGTACACTAATTCAATTGTATTTTAGCTGGTTTGGTCAAGCTGGTTGGAATAAGGTTTTATTTCGAGTTTTCCTTCTCTCGCATAGTTGTTATATGCACAAGATTTCTCTTACCCACGGTAATACGATACCCACGGGTAAGAGAGGGTATCATGAATTGTATTCATACTACGTCACTATACGGATCGAAATGGAGGTGTTTTATTATTCTTGCTTAATCAAGGTTGTGTTTGAAATTCTAGTCCAAGTAGAAATGAAAGACTGTTGAAAAATCACGCGCAGATCACAATGACATATATAACTTCACCGAAGATATTTACAACCTTTCAAAGACATATCGCACAGCACAAGCTTTCTAACAGAATACCTTCAATGAATAATAAAATTAATTAATTATTTTATTTTACCACTTAAGAAAGAAAAATAATTTTATGCTTCTGTAAAAAATATAGAAAATTAAAACAACAGGCACTTTTCAGAATCGCACAAAGATCAACGTCCCCTTGGGGCTAACTTAAACAAAAATTTGGACGGAAAATCCCACAGTATACACTAAATAATTTCTACTTACTGTTATATTTCACTTGGGATAAGTATTTAGTGAAAACTGTAAATATATTCAAAATCGTTACTTTTAATGATTTCTGATGTTCACGCGAGTATGATACTGTAAATGAAACTACTTTACGGCTTTTATCGCGTCTGTATTTGATTTTTTTAACACTTTACAGCCACAGTCTGCCTGTGACCATGAACGCTGTAAAATGTTCCAAATGTCGTGTAATCAAAAATCAAATACAAACGCGATAAAATCATTACTTATTATTATGGTGTTTATTAATCATATATTATTCAGTTACACTTTTTATTTTACTAGCAAATAATTTTTAAAATTTTGTACATGGTTAATTTTTATTAATGACACATTTTCTTGGTTTTTATTTCCATGATATTCTACACTAAATCAATATACGTTACATTATTATTCAATGGCTGCAACACGTACAAAAGTTCTACGAGTCAATGCTCAAATGCTTATAGCTTTAGATTAACATTTTAAAGAAATATTTTGTAAGAAATTCGCCTGAGAATGGATTTCATTATGCAAGAACCCTTTCATAAATAACATCAATTTTTTTGTTAATATTTTTTTATAAAACATGCACCCTGCACTAGGGAGATAATCATTGTGTTGCGAGGAATTTTACAAACATATAATTAACGGACACAAATTACATCCAGACTCAGGACAACAATTTGTGGATCGCACAAAGTATTATCCTGCGTGAGATTCGAACTCACGACACTGGCACGGTAGGTCGGCACTTTAACCACTACGCCATCGCTATCTGTGCAGTCAATTATTATAATAATACTATGTAAACAACTTAGTATTTACAAACAAGGTTACCAATTGCTGAATCTGAAAAGCTTGCATAGAATTGTAAAGTTTCTCTTCCTTTATCGCCGAAAGTAGCAGAGGACTATTTATACGAGTATCATAGCATTTTATATAGCTCGATAATCTTAATTATAGATAGGTTAACTTATTTATATAAGATGCTAAGAAGACTGAAAGAGATCACAGGGTGCGTTACAGGAGCTCCATTCCTGTCGCATCAGATTGTTGGACAGGATGTGATCATAACGTAAAAATAATGAGAATAGTCAATTTACTTTCAAAATCTTCAGACTAACTACTATGTTTTCACGAATAGGAGGTAAAAGAATCGTCCAACTCGTAGAACAACAATAACAAAGGATGATACAAATTAAATGGAACTTGAAAGAGTGTATACATACAGTTAAACGCTTTTTATAAATGTTTTTCTTAATGCAACTCGACACGCTAAGGAAATAACCCTAGTATTACTGGGGAACTTTACAAACATAATTAACGCACTCAAATTACACCCAGACTCGGAACAACAATTTACGAATCGCCCAAAGTACCTACTATTAATGAAATCGAAGACACAACACTGATAGGGAAGTTCGGTATCAGAATCACTACGCTATTTGCGCAGTCAGTGTGCATGTTCTTAAACAACCACGCCTATTTCAATAAATGAGAAATATTAAAGATTTTTTATTTTTATTTTAAGCTATTCAAACGCAAATTGATTTCTTTTTCCTTCAACATTGCTCCGAATATGATAAGACACGCAACTCCAATAGAAATTGAGGCATATCGAATCTATAAAAACAATTTTCCTCCTTCCCTGTATTGATATAGAAACTAGATGAAGACATATATTTCGACGCCATTTCGTTCAGAAATGTATAAGAATTTAATACGTGACTTTCTGCTGTGAGTTGTCTGATCACATCAGAGTTAGGTTATGTCTTTCAAAAAAGTGGCATCTTTAGTCTCGTGCAAATGCCAAGTCATGGTGTAATCTTTGTCAACTCTTTACTTACAGTTTAGCTTAGGCCTAGCCAACTGACGAGACTAATTTAGTAAATACCCCCCACATAAATCACATTGAATTCTAATTCGTCACCGCAACCGTCACAACCAAAATTTTAAATTAAGTTTATTTTTAATTTCCTTACTACAATTTAATGAAAAATGCAATCTTCAATTATGAAATTTATTTTTGTGTAATGTTCTTAAACATATGAAATAACGGTTTTAAACGTTTCACTATATTTTGATTGTTAATGCGGTCCAAAATAGTTCCTCCATCTTCTTCATTTACTATTTTTAACTCAAAAAAGTCTCCACAATGTAAAGAAAATTGAACAATAATAACGGTATTGTGTAATATTTGAAGTTGTCTTTCCCTGGTAATGTTATCTGCTTATATCTCTCACCTGCCTTTTACATTATGTTGACGTCTATGTATATTGATGTAGGTAAGTGTTTACTAGCCCTTATATTACTAAACCCATTTGGATATAATTACAATATATATATATATATATATATATATATATATATTTTTAAAAACAATATATTTATATATACTAGCAACCCGCCCTCGCTTCGCTTCGGTTATAGGTTATAGTCGTTTTGCCCGCGTAGTTCCCGTTCCCGTGGGAATACCGAAATAAAATATAGCCTAGTTTACGCCCTGATATTATAGCTTTCCATTGGTGAAAGAATTTTTGAAATCGGTCCAGCCGTTTTGAAGATTACCCGGAACAAACAGACAGACAGACAGATAGACAAAAATTTTTTAATTGCTATTTTAGGCATAGGTGTCGTGCAAATAACCGTGTGAGCATGAAAAAAGCCTATTATTTTGACATTACAAACAGACACTCTAATTTTATTTATTGGTATAGATATAGGAGATGAGATTTTGCCAGCGATATATTGACTCATCACCATAGCTCTGGAATCATAAGGCGTACTTGAAATTTGGCAGGAAGTCCAGTCACCCACAGCCTCTGCTAAGGCGGCATCAGGCGCAGGTACTCACGCCTGCACTGCCCCAGGCGCCGGCGCAGGAGTGTGTCCGCGTGGAGTCGTTCCTCCCGCACACGGTCCGCCGCCTCTTTCCGCGAGATGACAGCCTCACAGAAGGCGGCGACGGTGTCCCAGTTCCTGACGCTGGCGACCATCTGCCTAGCAATGGTTGGCAGCGTCAGGTCAGCACCTATGATTGCAACGAGTTCACGGCACTCTTCAGCCCACGCGGCACACATCTCGAGTGTATGCTGCGCCGTGTCCTCGTCGCAATCGCAGTGGTGGCAGGAATTTTCACCCTCTAAGGGTGTGTTATCTACACTAATATTATAAAGAGAAAATATTGTATATTTGTTACGAATAAACCCATAAACTGCTGGGCGGATTTCGATCATTTTTCACCGTTAGAATGTTACATTATCCCTGAGTAACATATTTTTATCCCGGTATTGCCACGGGAACGGGAACTACGCGGGTAAGGCCATTGAAGCCGAAGCGAAGCAAGGGCGGTTTGCTAGTATATATATACATATATAGATTGTCAGGTTTTTTAAATATAATTACTATTAATTTTAATGTTAAATAATTACTAACCATAAACAATTTAATTTTTCATATAGAATCATTTTCTTCTCACACTGGCAATTAATTTGTATCAAAATGTGGGTCAATATTTATTAACTATTTTGACGACTTATTGGACGTGAGACATCTTAGTCCGCCCATGACCATGAACGCTACAAAGTGTTCGAAACGTTGGCCAATCAAAAATCAAATACAAACGCGAAAATATCCGTAAAGTAGTTTTATTTAAAATGTGTAATACTCGCGTAAACATCAGAAATCATTATTTATTACATGAACAGATTCATCAACAAACCACACAAATACTGTTTTGAAACAAACAATGAATATTCTTGTATATTGAAACAGTACAATCAATAGTTTAAATTATAAAAAAGCCAAAAAGTTGTTCTTGTTTGGATCCAGGTCTACAGTTGAACTATTTACTACCATGAATACACACAGCCTATATTACAGTGGTGACACCACTTCTCATTTCCTTTCCACGTTTCGCCAAACTGCGTTCTGCACTACCAATATTGAAAAACGAAGCAAATATTTGGCAAGGGAAAGCGTGGAACAAAGAGGAGTTTGGTATATCAAAACATTCGTACGCTGTTGACTGTATTTAATATTTGAATTTCAGAACTTTTTCTAGCAAATATTGCACCACAATTTACGTCGTTTGTGTGTATGGAGTATAATATTACGGCTTTTATTAATTTTCTAAGCACAGATGGCGTAGTGGTTAAGACGACGACCTATCGCGCCAGTGCCGTGGGTTCGAATCCCACGCAGGACAACACTTTGTGCGATCTACAAATTGTTGTTCTCAGTCTGCATGTAATTTGTGTTGTTTAATTTCATGTTTGTAAAGTCCCTCGTAATACAAGAATCCTTAGTGCAGGGAGTCGTCTTAAAAAAAAGATACTTTTATAGTGTGAATATAGATATTAATGAAAGCGATAAGGATAACAATATTCTACAGTGATGACTTAATGATCTAATTGTAAGTAGTAACTTATAATGACAAGTTTCGATGTCAATGGCATAATAATATTCCGCGTTCCACAAATGATAATGTCGAGTAATTGCAATTTCTGTCCGTTATTTTAATGGTAGTAATGTCCCCCACAGCGCAATTATTTATTCCTTAATCATTAGCATTGTTCTTTAAAAACAAATATTCTTTGAAAGTACTGGATCTCCTTAATGTTTATGATAATTAAAGTTAATTAAATACGATAACAATTTTCGAAACAGGGATTTCATATGTCCAAAAATTTATTTCTGTATATACTTTTAGACATTCTGTTTTCTTCACAAAAGTTCTTCTTAACTATTTAATGTTTGACAAATAATTATTGGCCAACTACAAAACTACACAATATACATAAAATACACACAATTCCAAACAGTCCAAAATCTCTGGGCAGAAGTATTATAATTTATGATATTTATTCATTTATTTGGTTAACTAACAATTGTTTATACTTATACAATTTAAAGCTTAGATTAACAAAAACGAATATAACAATTAATTAAAGGTTTTTTTTTGGGGGTGGGTTGCGATCGGCGCGCTCCTCGCACCACTCCGTCCGGGGCGACAGAGGGGCGTAAGCATGCACACCCGCAACCCACCCATGTGCACGTCGCCTTCGTCGTTGGGCCGACTACCGGAGCAGGGTTACTTGTCATTAGTGGCCGGCCCGACGGAATACCCCCTATTTGGGGTGCCCTCCCATCGACCGACGTCCCCCCCTCGGGGAGGACGTCCTGACGCTGCCAACTATTGCCCTGGCGATAGTCGGCAGCGTCAGGTCAATTAATTATAGGTTAACACCACATGCACATACGAACGCTCAGAATTTATATATACAATAGTGATTTATAATTTTAAAACAATTTAAAAAATCAAATTTAAACAAGTTCCATCAAATTAGATCAGAATAAATAGTATTGAATCAAAAAATAGAAACAAATGAAATACAATTACAATAAGTTAAAATGATACACAATATTGATTTATAATTTTAAAACAATTTAAATAATCGAATTAAAACGAGTTCCATCAAATTAGATCAGAATAAATAGTATTGAATCAAAAAATAGAAACAAATGAAATACAATTACAATAAGTTAAAATGATATATACAATAGTGATTTGTAATTTTAAAACAATTTAAAAATATTGAATACTTAGTAGCTGTATCTACTACGATTTATCTAAAATAATAACATACCGGTAATAATAATAATAATATACTGATATGGAAGCGTAAATTAAATATATACGAAGGATGTAAAATTTATTGTACTATTAAAGGAGTTAATTTTAAAAAGTGATTATCGAAAAAGAACCTATTTAAAACGATATTTAATTTGCAAGAAGTTTTGGATCCTGTTCAGTGGCCATGATCACAAGAAAAGTCTGGCAAATATAATAGAATTAAACTGCTCAATTTTTAATCGTCATCATCATCTCGGCTAATATGAGTCCCACTGCTAGGCTTGAGCCAGAATATGATGGAAATTTACCTACCGCCACGCTGGTCAGATATGTTGATAAAGAGTTTATTTCGAGTTTTCTTTCGCTTGCATATAACATATAATATGTATAAACTACATTCGTTAATTATCTTTTACAACACCCATGGTCAAGAAAAGTGATGGTGAATTGTATTCTTATTCCGTCACCACGCGGAATAGCAGCTCTATAATACAAATATATATGTACTATAAACTATATATTATTTTAAATTCATTAACAATATTTAGCGAATAAAACTTAACCAACCTTTCAAATAACGTTTGTTGAGATGTACCCTTCAACCAATCAAATAGTTTTAGACAGGACACTGTAAATGAACGCTGTCTCAAGTTTCAGCATGAACGCGAATAGTATGGTTAGTTGAACTAAACGCATAGCATTTACTTATTAGCTCCGACAAGTTCCGAGCATAATTTCATGAACTCTGATACAAGATTTGGTACACTCAAACTTGTTTATAAGCTTAACAAACAACAGCAAGTAAACTTTGGATACAGATAGAAACTATACTATAAAGAACATCTACACGAATACATTCGATAAGCAATCGTTATCATTTTAATGTAGAAAAAAGATTTTCGCCATTTTGATAGAAATGAAGCGAGAGTAGCTACTCGTCACTTTTTTTTTGAATTGGTGGATTATGTTAAGCGCACACGCGGTCCATTCCGTCCGGGGCGACGAAAGGACGTCGCGCGGGCCCATAACCCACCCGTACTCACGTCACCTTCGTCGTTGGGCCAACCACCGGAGCAGGGTGACTTGTCTTCAGTGGTCGACCGGCGAGCTACTCGGCACTAATATAGATTTGCGATATTTTGTAGCATTTTAAAAAATATACGCGTTTTTTTGTTGTAGATAATAATCCGTTTTATTTTAATAATAATATTTATATTCGTATGGTAACGAAGTAAAAATACAATTCACCACCTATTCTCTTGCCCATAGGTGTTGTATAAGATGACTAAGGGATATAATGTGCATGTAATATCTATATAAGAGAAGATAAGCTCGAAGCAAAACCCGTACTACATCTGATCAGCGTGGTATAGTAAGTCAAGTCAAAGTCTTCCCATAGTGGAGGAGGCCCTAGCGTAACAGTGAGATGTGTATGGTCTGAGATAATGAATGTTTACATGAACATTGCATGAATCATTCTTTATATGTAAAAAGTAGCCTAAAAAGACAAAACATCACTATAAGAATGTTCAATGAATGATTATTATTTTCAATAGATAGCTAATTTAGTTCATAATACTGTCGCTATTATCGTCTTAAAAGAGCACAAAAAATAGTTGTCTATTTGTAAAAGCCTAAATAATATACGAAAAAAACAGGTCTTTTGTTATACGTAAACGGTAAGAGGTAAACCTATTCAAGGACACGTAAAAAAAGGGAAGACTCGCAACGTAGTTCATTCAACGTAAATAAATATGAGATTTGATGTAAAACTATTCGGTTAACTTATTCAGGAGCTATTTATAGGAGCCTCTGCCCAGCAACTTAGTCTTAGGTATATAGTTCTATCCTAGCTGAGGTAACGGGTGACTGGACCGGGGAGTTAGTCTGTCACCCGCCGAGAGGCCGACCGCGTGAGGACAGACCGACGTCCTCACCGAGGGGGAGACGTCGGTCGAGGAGAGGGTACTCCTCAAAGGGCATTCCGTCGGACCGACCACTGACAAGTCACCCTGCTCCGGTGGTCGGTCCAACAACGAAAGCGACGTGTCACGGGTGGGTTACGGGTGTGCGTGCTTACGCCTCTTGGGGACCGACGTCCCCCCCTCAAGAAGGACGTAGGTCAATTGTAATTCAACCCCTAAAGAAGTGAAAAGCATAATAGCCAAAACCACTGGGCTAGGAACGTGAAATTTTGTATACGGTTGCCTTTTTGAGGTGAACTAGCACAAAGAAATAATTTTTGGAAACGCAGCCCCCTATATGTGAGGAATGGGTATAGTTAAAACTACTGAATCTAGTTACTTGAAATTTTGTACACGGTTGTATTTTTGGGGGGAATGAGCACTAAGAAAGAATTTTTGGTAACTCAATCTCTAAGGGGATGAAAAGAGTATAACCGCGAACACTTTGCTCCGAAATGTTAAATATTGTACATGGTTCTTTTTGGGGTAAACAAGCACTTCGAAAAAAGTTTGGAAATTCATCGCTTTCTTTTTTTTTGTGGGTGGGCTGCGGTCGGCGCGCCTCCGCACCACTCCGTCCGGGGCGACAGAGGGGCTTAAGCACGCAACTCCCGCAACCCACCCGAAAACCACCTCGCCTTCGTCATTGGGCGACCACCGGAGCGGGTTTACTTGTCGTCAGTGGTCGGCCCGACGGAATACCCCCTACGCGGGGTACCCTCCCATCGACCGACGTCCCCCCCCTCGGGGAGGACGTCGGTCTTTCCTCACGTGGTCGGTCTCTCGGCGGGTGACGGACTAATCCCCGGTCACGTCACCCGCGGCCTCGGCTAGGGCGGCATGAGGTGCAGATAGTTGCGCCTACGCCACCCCAGTCGCCGGCGGTGGATCTCCTCATCGAGGCTGCGCTCCACGCGCAGACGATCCGCCGCCTCCTTCTGCGAGATCACTGTCTCGCAGAAGGCTGCGACCGCGTCCCAATTCCCGACCCTGTCGACCATCGCCCTAGCGATGGCCGGCAGCGTCAGGTCGGCACCGATGATTGCGACGAGTTCACGGCGCTGCACTGCCCAAGCCGCGCAGGCCTCGAGCGTGTGGCGCGCCGTGTCCTCGTCGCAATCGCAGTGGTGGCAGGACGGTGTACTCTCCCTCCTTACGACCCTGTGCAGGTATTTGGCGAAGCTCCCATGCGCCGTCAACACCTGCACTAGTCGGAAGGAGAGCACCCCGTGCCGCCTTTCCAACCACTGCATCAGCACCGGCCGGAAGGCCTCCACGGTTCGCACCCCGAACCGAGGCCTCTCCAGCCGGACTGCCCAACGGGCAATGACGTCTCGGCGGGCGTCGACGCGCCAGGCGGTGAGCTCCCTTAACGAGATCTCACCGCCCTCCGCTCGCACCCCCGTCACCCGCCGATACAATCCGGCGAGCATCTCCGCCTCCAGGTCCCACGGGGGAGTCCCGGCCAATAGGCACGCTGCCTTCGTCGCCACCGTGCGGTATCCGCGGATGGCCCTGACCGCCATGACCCTCTGTGGTCGCCACAGAAGGGCCCTAAGTCGGACGGTCAAGGACCCCGCCCACACCGGTGCGCCGTACAGGGCCATCGACCGGATGACCCCCGTGTACAGCCGTCGGCACGTAGCGCTCGGTTCGCCCACGTTCGGCATAAGCCACGATAGGGCGGACGCCGCGCCGACGAGCCGCGGAGCGAGCCTGCGGAAATGCTCCCGGAACCACCATTGCCCGTCGAGCACCAGGCCCAAGTACCTCATATGGGCCCGGATGCTGATGTCAACCGATCGGACGGTGATCGAGACGCCGATGGGAGGGCTCATAAGGCGCCCATGGAACAAGAGGGCCTCCGTCTTGTCCAGGGCGACCCTCAACCCCAGCACCTCGATCCGCCTGACGACCTCTTCGGTGCCATAGGTCGCCAGGCTTAAATTCATCGCCTAAGGGGGTGAAAGGCATATAGCCGATACAATTGGACCTAGGAGCGTGAAATTTTGTAGACGGTTCTCTTTTTCTAGGCGAAATAGCACTAAAAGGAAATTTTATGACGCAATGCATTCTTACAACATTAAACTATTTAATGAAAGATGCTTTTGGGCAAATTATTAATATATTAATTCGCGAAGGAAAAACTTTGTACCCCTTTTTACGAAAATCCCGGCTATAGACCAGTATAAAATTGGGCACAGTGGAAGAATATATTGAGGAGAAGTGTATAAAACCAAAATTTGATATAATAATGGATTATAAATACATTAAATTCATTAAAAAAGGCATCACGCACACACACGCTTATACACTTTTGTTTACCGTTAAAATCTCTGATCGAGTCAAACAATCATAATTATGATGACAATGTCTAATAGACATTTGCACTTATATATTAGAAATTACAGCTTAATAAAATAAAAATACAAATACAGCTTGCTTAATATACAATTACACATAAATAAAATTAAAAGAAAATTGTGTAGCAGAAAATTTAATTTCAATGAAAAAATGGCCGAATTTCGACCACTCGGCGACCGCTAGTATTTAGTATTTAAGGTAATACGGAAGTTGTTTTATATTAATTCTATGAGAGTAACAGTTCAAGATTTATTAGTATACTAGCAACCCGCCCTCGCTTCGCTTCGGTTATAGGTTATAGTCGTTTTACCCGCGTAGTTCCCGTTCCCGTGGGAATACCGGGAAAACTATAGCCTAGTTTACGCCCTGATATTATAGCTTTCCATTGGTGAAAGAATTTTTGAAATCGGTCCAGCCGTTTTGAAGATTACCAGGAACAAACAGACAGACAGACAGACAGAAAAAAAATTTTTAATTGCTATTTTAGGCATAGGTGTCGTGCAAATAACCGTGTGAGCATGAAAAAAGCCTATTATTTTGACATTACAAACAGACACTTCAATTTTATTTATTGGTATAGACTATATCTTTGTACTTTGTACACACTATCTATTCCAGACAGTTAATGTCGCGGACAAAACTGGTATTTTAATCAATATAGTAGTAGTAGCAACCATTCAAGAACCTCCACAATACCATCTGGTATTCACACAGTCACAATCAAATCGCTGCCTACCTTAAAGTTGGCTCTACTTCCAGTTACAAATTGAATTTAGTTTGAATACAAGTCGTATTAGAACCATTTGTTAAATTTAGGCTTCTTTCTACCTTTATCCATAGTAATGGGTTAATAATATGCTAAATAGCTTTATAAAAAAGACCATGATATCGTTTTTTTTTTAGATTTTCTCGACCCATTTTAGTTTCTGTTGGTGGAAAATGAGCAAACAGCACACCTGATGGTAAGTGATACTGCCACTCATAGACCTTTACTACGCCGCTGCTTACCGTGAAGAATGTGAATGGAGTGTAAATGAGTGTAATAGATTTCAGTGATACTAAAGGCATCACCAAAACTAACCATACGCAAACACCCACAGAAAGCTGAGCTGGCTCTCTCACTCAAAGAACGAAGACGTCGATTATCTGCAAGAGTGTGGTACTATCCCGGATGGATCAGCCCGCGGCTGCAGACAGACGACTGTCGACAGTGTGATCCTACCACATAAAAAAAGCAAATCAAAAGAACTTTCATTGTAAAAAGTTGGGCGTCCTGAACTATGTTCAGGCTTGAAATAAAAAAGCTTGTGATAACATTTTGGTGAACACATTACAAAAACGTAAAAGCAATTCCAACATATTTTTGAAATAACTAATAAGAATGACGGCATTATAAATAGAAATATAAATATTTTATAAGTTTTATCTTGTTCGTATTTGATTTCTGATTGCCTGACGTTTCTAACACTTTACACCGTTTATGGTCACTTGCGGACTAAGATGTCTCATGTCGAACAAGTCATCGTTATTACAGAGATTTACATCTACCCGCTACAGAATGTAGTTACTAAATTTTTACTCACATTTTAGTTTTATTTACAATGTGTAATACTCGCGTACCTAAATATCAGAAATCATGACATTATAAATCTCGAAATAACGCTATTCATCGGCATCTTAAAACACATTGTAACACAGATTAAGCTATTTCCACTTACATATAAAACTATAGGCTATAACAAGAAGAAAACAAGGACACCATTTTACCACTTATAATACCAATAAAAGTGGGCGTATATGATTCTTATTAAAATAACGTTTTTATGCCCGGTAAAAAGCATTATTTTTGTTGTTTTGTGTAGGCTTCAATAAGTAAAAACATATATTAAATGCATTCTTGCAAGTATACCTTAAAAGTGCTACAGTAGAATATGCTATAGCATGAATTTGAAGATCCCCTACCTTCTAATTTATTTACATAATTTACCTTCAAAGGAAATTCTTTGAATTCTAAAAAACGTTACTACAACACTGTCTCAAGAATTTTTTAGAATAAACTTTAGCTAATGTGAAAATCCAGAAGCAAGACAAACTCTTAGCCCAATAAACTTTTTCATCATATCAATCACTAATTACAATTGTCTTGAATGATTTTATTGTTCTGATTACCTAAACTGGTTTATTTATGTGTCTAATAGGCTCCCTGTATCCATCGCAAGTAAAATTCGATTAAGGGATAAGTACATTATTGCAAAGAGAGGGAAACTCGGAATAAAACCATATAGCCTGTACCAACCCGTACGACTAGCGTGACATGATAGATCAATTTCTTTCCTATTATGGAGGAGGCCCGAGCTTAACAGTGGGACGTATATGAGCTGAAATGATGAGGGTGTATTAATGTCATTTCTACGTATTGTAACTTTTAATACATATTTATGTATCACATACGTTACATACGTTATTATACAAACATTAGTTGAACAATGAAACAAAAAAAAAATGTGTTATTCAAATAATATTTATTTACAAAAAAAAAATAACTTATTTATATTTGATAAATTATAAATATCTGTTACAGGAAAGATTGCCTCACCTGCATTAATAAGAAAACAATATTTAAAATCTTTTATATCGAATCTTTTGATTCGTTTAAGAATATTTCTTAAAAACAATCTCTCGTTTTTACTTAAATATCTCAGTTGTCAATATAATACCACCAACCCTACTACATTACTCGTACTATTAGATCAACAATTACATTCTTAAATATAGTTGATATCAGGCAGGTAGCCGTATTTACGGTTTTCGCAACTTTTCCTTTATCTGTGCTATAAAACGTTGTTTCGTACCAAATTTGAAGATTTTGAGTTAAAGGAAAGTACCTTGTAGGTTTTGATTCCCTTGCGAGTGTCGAAAATGTACGGCAATTTGTGACATAAACGACTATATCTTTTGATTTCGTTGGCTCAGAACTTTTTTTTAACTAATTTTTTCACAGGGTAAAGGGACTATAGACCTCAGTATTTGATATAAATTTCAGCTTGATACCTCCACGCGTTCCTGAGAAAAAGGGCCTTGATAGACAGACAGACGGACGGACGGACGGACGGACGGACGGACAATAAAGTGATTCCTATAAGGGTTCTGCTTTTTCCTTTCGAGATACGGAACCCTAAAAAAGAATCATGATTAGAAAAGAAAAATAAGAAATATAATTTATACATTAGGTATCACTGTACATCCATTAAGAATTAAGATTAAAATACGTTAAATTTAAAATTTAGTTAGATTAGAATAGAGTTATTCAAATCCGTCACTAACATTTGCATGATACCTACATATTTTCTTATTTTTTTAACATTACGCAAATAATAACTAGAAAACTCAAAATTCTCTTCTAAACTTGTCACCAGCAGATATTTCAATAACTCGCTAACTTGGTAGAACTAATTAATGTTGGTCAAACACTGCTTTATTTTTCTCAACACAAAAACAGCTTTTAAATTGATCTTAGAAAAAAAAACACAGAAACCTTTTACGCGACCTTCCATTGAAGAGGAATTTTATATTTTTTTCGTATCAAATAGATTTGATTAATAATCCTAGCACAAGAAGACAGCCGTATTTTTCTCATCATAAGTTACTATTCATTCGTAATATTAACAGGGATATATATCCCTGTTATTTTAATTTGCCGTTAGGTTAATTTGCAGTTAGGTTTTTTTATTACAAATGGTGGCAAACGGGCAAACAGTACAGGTGTACCTGATGGTAAATTTTGCTGCCGCTCATGGACCTTTGCAAGGCCACTGCCTACCGCGAAAAAAGTGAAGGGAGTGTGAATGGGTGCTATGAGGTTCCATAATACTAAAGGCATTACTAAAACCCAACACACGCAAACATCCTCAAAAAGTTGGGTTGCCGGCTCTCTCACTCACCGAACGAAGCGCAGCAACAAATTGCTACTACTCGGACGTCGATTTTCTGTGAGAATATGGTTCTCCCCGGATGGACCGGCCCACGGCTGAAGACGGACAACTGTCAGCAGTGTGGTCCTACCACTAAAAGAATCGTCACTAAAAAGTTAATTTAGGTTCATTTTTTGAACTGTGAACATCAACAATCCTTTAACAATAATGATCTACAACTATTTTTATTTATTGAAAACATAGATTTCTGCGTTTATGCAATCGTTAGCCTATCAGAGTCCACTGATGGGCATAGTCTGTCCCAAAGAGGGAATGGAAAGTTTGGAAATCGGATTAGTAATCACATTCGATGTTATAACTTACCCATTACAATGCTTTTGGCCATTCTTCTGGTGATCCCGTAGCTTTTATTACTCCCTTTTTTGTTATTTTTTTTTGGGATGTGGGTTACGGTCAGCGCACACCTCGCCCGACTCTGTCCGGGGCGACAGAGGGGCGTAAGCACGCACACACGTAACCCACCCATATAGCGCGTCGCCTTCGTCGTCGGACCGACCACTGGTGCAGAGTTCCTTGACTTCAGTGGGATTTATTACTCCCTTAGTTAAATAAGGGGTGTTATATTATTAGCCTCAAGAGTAAATAAGCTCAAATAGCTGCCATCATTTGAGATTTTACAACACCATAGCCTTGCTGCGTGACTTATTTGTACAGCCTCACCCTTTGATTGTTACGTAAGATCGCAACGGCGCCAGGATGGTGAAGGCTGTGTTCAGAGAGAGTACTTTCGATTATTCTATACAGCATAACTATTGTTAACTGCGTCATTGAATACATGTACCACAGTGGTCGGCATGTTTCAGGATACATGCAGTGTCGTTGGATACGGAATGTTCACTATCCGGTTATTTTTAATACAAACATATATTCCTCGTTATTTATTGGGGAAGATATTAATTATATAAAACGGCGACAGAATATTTCTGATAACATCAATAAAATTAAGTAACACTAACAAAATACTTACTTATAACTAAAACTAAATTAAATTGAAATATGCAAAGTCTAGTGTAGTTTTTCCACAGGGTAAATATATCGGTTCTTTTACATAAAACGTAAAATATGCTTTCCACAGCATAAATAACTTTACAGTAACGGCCAAGGAAACGCTAAATTATAAAAATAAAGTGAAGGCTGGCAAAGATAAGGACACTTTAACATGATATTACTAAATCATAAACTTGACAAAGAAATTCTTTGCCTGTATTTTTTGTTATTAATTTTGAAACAACAAAGGCTATATTGTTCATCAAATGATAAGACGTAAATATTTATTTATAGGAAGCAAATACTACGTTAAAAGTAATTAATACTTAATTGCTGCCTACGAAGTATCAACTTTAATTCCCGGGTTAATCAAAGTATACTAGGTTATTACAGTAGAAAATTCAAAAGGTATAAATAAAAATATAAGTGTAGGTATTACAGCTTCGATTATCTTTTCATGTGATACACCTATAATTTCCCCATGTTATAATTTAAATCTCATATAACATATGCCCGCCCACTGCCCTCTACTGGGTATCATCGTTCATCTCAATTCATATACGTCTCGGTGCTGGGTTCGAGCCTCCTCCAGAATAGGAGGAAAATCCACCTTATGCTGGATAGACAGGTTGGTATAGAGCTTTATTTTCAGTTTTGTTATGGGCGTCCTTTAGGTCTTTTACGACTATCCACGAGCCAGATAGGGTGTGGTGAATTGTTTTCTTATTCTGTCACTAAACGGAATAATACCACTAGGTATAGTCTATACCAATAAATAAAATTGGAGTGTCTGTTTGTAATATCAAAATAATAGGCTTTTTTCATGCTCACACGGTTATTTGCACGACACCTATGCCTAAAATAGCAATTAAAAATTTTTGTCTGTCTGTCTGTCTGTTTGTTCCGGGTAATCTTCAAAACGGCTGGACCGATTTCAAAAATTCTTTCACCAATGGAAAGCTATAATATCAGGGCGTAAACTAGGCTATATTTTATCCCGATATTCTCACGGGAACGGGAACTACGTGGGTAAAACGACTATAACCTATAACCGAAGCGAAGCGAGGGCGAGTTGCTAGTTTAAAATAAAAACTAATAACTCTACAAACTAATAACTCCAAATTAACGATGCTACATTTTATAGATTTTTTTAAATAATTTATAATAAAATAATTATAATTAATATGACTACGTATCCATGTTATGTCCCTCCTGGAATATTCTTATTCCGCACGTAACGATGGAGTTGCTACCAAATAGATGTTAGGTGTTTTCCGCTAAGATATTCCACCTCTCGCTATTATTCACAAGATATCATTCACTGTCACCAACAAAACAGCTTTCTGGGTGGATGTAATTAAATGGACTTTCATTTCGTCTACACTGAGACAAGAATAGTGGTCTAAAGAAGGATTGAAAGTAATTATGTAATATAAATGTTATTTAAATAACAGGTTAATATTCTGTTTAAAACAAAATGATATTATATATGAATTTTAAGACTATCCTCTGTCCGTTTAAGAATATATTTCACCGCCCCTTTTCTTTCCCATAGGTGTTACAATACGACTTAGGGATATCACAACCATGTAATTTCTACGCAAGAGAAGGGAACCTAGAAACAAAAACCCTATACCAATACGTCTGATGTCAGACAAATGAATGGCCTTATGTATGTACATAAGGCCATTCATTCATTGCTATTTCTGTGTGGAGACAGCTCGAACTAAGTAGTGAATCTATACCAATAAATAAAATTGGAGTGTCTGTTTGTAATGTCAAAATATTAGGCTTTATTCATGCTCACACGGTTATTTGCACGACACCTATGCCTAAAATACAGATTAAAAAATTTTTATCTGTCTGTCTGTCTTTCTGTCTGTCTGTCTGTTTGTTCCGGGTAATCTTCAAAACGGCTGGACCAATTTCAAATATTCTTTCACCAATGGAAAGCTATAATATCAGGGAGTAACCTAGCCTATATTTTATCCCGGTATTCCCACGGGAACGGGAACTACGCGGGTAAAACGACTAAAACTGAAGCGAAGCGAGGGCGGGTTGCTAGTCTATAGTAAATCTATAGTGAATTGCTACTATTACTATTCGTTATTAACTTTTTATCAAATAGAACTGAAGACACTCAATAACCTAATAAATTACGTTCACATTTACTTAACTCAATCTGTAACTATTTCATATTAATCTATATCTATACCAATAAATAAAATTGGAGAGTACTGTTTGTAATGTCAAAATAATAGGCTTTTTCATACTCGCATGATTATTTGCACTATACATATGCCTAAAATACACTTTATATTTTTTTGTCTGTACATCTGTCTGTCTGTCTGTCTGTCTATTTGTTCCGGGTAATCTTCAAAACGGCTGGACCGATTTTAAAAATACTTTCACCAATGGAAAGCTATAATATCAGGGAGTAAACTAGGCTATATTTTATCCCGGTATTGAAAGACTGAAACCGAATCGAAGCAAGGGCGGGTTGCTAGTGTGTAATATGATGATATTTACGGGGTCAAATTAACTAGATAAACTTATTGATTAAAGAAGAGAACAAATACGTCATAGTTTATATTCTGAAAGACGACATTTGGTGCATTGGTTCACTCATACAGTCTACAAAGTTGGTTAGACTTGGTCTTTTTGAATATTTAAGATATCATCATCATCACAGCTGATATATGTTCCACTACTGAGCTCAAGCCTTCTCCAGATTGGGAAGAAAACTGACCTACTATATCACGCCGGTCAGGTGGGGTGAAATAGGGTTTTATTTCAAGGTTTACTTTTCTTGCATAGTTGTTATATGCACAAGCTTTTTTTTTTATTAAGCCATGGTCAGCTCACTTGCCGCCCGGCTCCATCCGGGGCGACAGAGGGGCGCCGCGCAGCCCCATGACGTGACAGACTAAATCCCCGGTCCAGATATGTGCAGGCTATCCTTTAGTCGCCTTTAAGGACAGCCACGGTGATAAATTATATTCTTATTCCATCACCACACGGAGATATCAATCTGTGTAAGTACAATATTCTCAATAGTATGAGATATTCAAGCCTATACTACCAACACTATACTTAACACTTATTATTACACGATATTTCATCAAAACCATTTTATTACACGGTTAAATGCAAAAATAGTACCAAGTTACATCATATGCTACAAATCAAATTAATAGCACAGCAGGCTATTATTGCTGCTCAAATGGTTCCATTATAGTTGATAATAAATTGTATATCGTGTACATAATATTAACATAAAAAGATATTTTGTTTTGTCATTACAGTATTTTAAGATAAGATCCCCTACCAAGTGATAATTGTATCTTGCCATCATCATCATCATCATCTCATCTCGGCTCATATATGATCCACTACTGGGCTCGAGCCTCCTCTATAATGGGAGAGATATTGATCTATTATACCACGCTGGTCAGACGGATTAACATTTTTTTTTATGGGTGGGCTATGTGAAGCGCACACGCGGTCCATTCCGTCCGGGGCGACGAAAGAACGGCGCGCGGGCCCATAACCCACCCATACCCACGTCGCCTTCGTCGCTGGGCCGACCACCGGAGCAGGGTGACTTGTCGTCAGTGGTCGGCCCGACGGAACACCCTTTCGGGTACCCTCACCTCTCGACGTCCCTGTACCGGGACGTTGGTCGCCGTCGCGCGGTCAGCCTCTCTGCGGGTGCCGGACTAAAAGACGGCTTGCCATAGAGTTTTATTTCTTATTTTCCTTCTTTTGCATAAATGTTATCTACATATTATATCCCTCAGTTGTCTTTTACGACATACACGTGCAAGAGAGGGAGTAAAAAAAAGGATAAAGTTTCAGAAGCCATTTCATCTTCTTTTTTTTTTGTTTATTGCGAACGGTGGCAAACGAGCAAACAGTACACCTGGTGGTAAGTTTTGCTGCCGCTCATGGATCTTTGCTAGGCCGCTGCCTACCGTGAAGAAAGTGAAGGGAGTATGAAGGTGTGCAATGAGGTTCGGTGGTAAGGGTATCACCAAAAGCCGCCACACGCAAACACCCTCAGAAAGTTAGGCTGCCGGCTCTCTCGCTCACCGAATGAAACACAGTAATAAATTGCTACTACTCAGACGTCGATTTTCTGCGAGAGTGTGGTACTACCCGAAACGGGCCGGCCCGCAGCTGTAGACAGACAACTGTCAATCCATCTGACGTCATATGTAAAATATCTTGTAGTGCGAGTCATATGTCGGGCTGACTTCCAAATGGTTAAACAAAAGATTGTCTGAACATACAAATGATTTCAAACCAGAAGGTGACTGATGTAAAGCCTCAGAAAACAGCATAAGAAAAACACCATTTCGCCACTGAATATATCTTCGATTTATTAACACGATTATCGACGATTATACAATTGAATCAGCTGGTAACTAATAACACATACACATTCAAAGTAGATAGATGACACTGTTGTGAAACGGAAGACTGAAACAAAACTATGCCAACCCGTTTGGCCAACGTGCATGAAGATTATGTAAGTTGTGTTCTCTTAGTATGTATGATCCATCCGTTCATAATCCCGTAGACGTTCACTGTTGGACGTAGGCCTCTCAGAACGGTCCTATGCCACTTACATGCAACGGTTCCCTGCAACTTCTAAGATGTTGTCAGTCCACCTAGTAAGGGCTGGTCCCACGCGTCGTCGTCTAATTCGTAGTCGCCACTCGAGAACCTTTATTTTCCAACGTTTATCGATTCGACGAGCGATGTAGCTTGCCCATTGCCATTTCAATGTGCTCATTCTGTGGGCTATATCAGTTACACCCATTCTACGGATTGCCGTATTCTGGATTCTATCACATAGAGAAATACCGAGCACAGCCCTCTCCATAGCACGTTGAGTAACTTTGACTGACTTTGAGAGCCTATTTATGAGACCGACATTTAAAGACTACGGGATACCTTTAAATCAAGCCTTTACTAGCGGGTAGTACGTTCATAGTCTCTATAAAGTAAATGTTACATTTTATAATCTTTAAATCATTTTGTCGATCTTTGTTCCTATTTAGAATTCTAGTGAAAAGAGGTAATAAGCTTTCTAGTACCTCATAAATTTTCAGTATCTTAGCTCATATATGTTCCACTAATAAGCTCGAGACTCCTCCACAATTAGTGGGAAATTAACCTACTATACAACGTTTTATCAAATGTATTGATATAGACTTTATAAGCGGTATGTCAATCCCGTACGGGTACAAGCGAAATTTATAAGCGGTACGTCATTTGCCGAGTGGTGACGGAATAAGAATACAATTCGTCACCCCCTTAACCGTTGGTGTCATAAAAGATGACTAAGGGATATATTATGCATATAATAACTGTACAAGACAAGAAAAACTCGAAATAAAACGCTATACCAACCCGCCTGACCCGCGTAATTTAATAGGTCGATTTCCCTCCTATTGTGGAGGAGGCTCGAGCCCAGCAGTGGGACGTATATGAGCTGTGATGATGATGACATCAATCCTGTGACATCATCATCTATAATGCATTGCACGATGTCTCCACAATTACATCTTCATAAATACACACTAGTAACATAATATGCACTTACAATATCCAACTATTTCACTGGTTTTTGCTGGCTCCGACCACCGAATGCCTTGTTTTCATCCGAGACCGTCTATTTCAACTAGTGGTAGGACCACACTGTTGACAGTTGTCTGCCTACAGTTGCGGACTAGTCCGACTGGGGTCGACCTTCACAGAAAATCGACGAGCGACTAGTAGCAATTTGTAACTGCGTTTCGTTCGGTGAGCGAGAGAGCCGGATGCCCAACTTTCTGAGGGTGTTTGCGTGCGGTGGATTTTAGTGATGTTTTTTGTATCACCGAACCTCATTGCACGCATTCACACTCCCTTCACTTTCTTTGCGGTAGGCAGCGGCCTTACAAAGGTCCATGAACGGCAGCAACACTTACCGTCAGATGTACCTACTGTTTGCTCGTTTGCCACACTTGGCAATAAAAAAAAAAACAAAAAAAAATATATCCGTTTTTCGCTATTAAATCAGTCAAGTGTGACGATGTGCAGCTGCACCTTTGGATGGGGGGATAACAAATTTTATTCCAGTTTTCCTTCTCTTGCAATAGATGTTATCGGCATATCGTATCCATTTGTCGTCTTTTACGAATAAGTGGTGAATTGTTTTCTTCCTGAGTCACCACAGAAATAATATACGAAATTTTATTTTCCCCAAATTATCTCGCCAATATATCTTTGTTTTTATTTTATATTTTAGTGGAATGAGCTAATAAGCTTTCTGATGCCACATAAACTTTATTCTGATGGAAAAAAAACAAACAAAATAAAATACAAGGTCCTGTGATTCTGGCAAACCCGCATTCACATAGGTATCATATGTACGTGATTACATTACATTAACGTCTCCTCTCATAAAAGCCAATGGACTTGGCTGCGTAATAGTGCGACTGTGTCATTTTATTTTACTGTTATATCACTTTCTTTCGTTTTTATCCTCTATCTTAGTTTTTACTTAAAATAACTAAACTATCATTGGATATTTGGAGTTTTTAATGAATGACAGTTGATTAAATTGGAATATAATTCACCATAAATTGATTTCCAAAGGAAAATACGACGAAGGAATGTAAGCAGACATTGTCCTTGGTAAAAACAAAAACATCTACCTAAACCCTAGCCTCCAATATGCATGAATTTTTGTAGCCGAGGCCGCGGGTGACGTGATCGGGGATTAGTCCGTCACCCGCTGAGAGGCCGACCGCGTGAGGAAAGACTGACGTCCTCCCCGAGGGGGGGACGTCGGTCGATGGGAGGGTACCCCAATAGGGGGTATTCCGTCGGGCCGACCACTGATGTCAAGTAACCCTGCTCCGGTGGTCGACCCAACGACGAAGGCGACGTGGTTTTCGGGTGGGTTGCGGGAGTTGCGTGCTTAAGCCCCTCTGTCGCCCCGGACGGAGTGGTGCGGAGACGCGCCGACCGCAGCCCACCCACAAAAAAAAAATGCATGAATTTTCTTTCTATTATAGAGAAGTTTAACAATAAGATGATTATAAGTTGAAATATAATACAATGTTATTTTATCCCACACTCCCAACCATTTACTAATTAAGGCAACAATGGTACGGATCTCTAAACTTTAATGTCTATATAGCAAATTTCCCCACTCTTAATTTACACCCCATTTCATAATGCTATGGTTATAGATGACACAAATTGCATTCTAATAGGTTACTAAATAAGACTATACTTCTCACAGTGGAGTATGGTCACAGTATAGTCATCTATCAGTAATGTATCTCGGCCGTAACCTTGAATTAAATGTCTACATCCATGCGGTATGTAAACATGTGATAGGGCTGCCCGCCTCCAGCATTTTAATTACATTTGCCTACTTTGTATTTCCATTTAGTTTTGTATACACTTTTCTTATATAAACAAATAAAATACTTTGTGAATTGAATAGGAAGTGTTCAATAAGAATGCGTGTTGATTTTTGATTGGTAGTTTTAATTAAAAAAAAAACATGTTTATGTTTAAATAACAAATCGGTCTATAAATTTAAATTATCTAGTGACAGACAGACGGTCAAATAGTTTTTCTCTAGTACTATTCATACACACAGTACAATAAACATCTATTATTATTAATAATAAAATACCACGTCTTTACTTTGAATTATATAAACTAACAAAACAAAACACATTATGAGTTTTAACACAAGCGTACCTACCGTAACATGATTCATGAACCGCCTAAACTATCTATTTCACTCGTGTCAATCACTTTATTCACTTTATTTATTAATCCAGACAACTTTTTTTTGGGAGATAAAAGGAAATACTTATACATTAAAACGACTCACATTATGTACCTACCTACTAGTAAGTAAAATTATTTTATAATAGGTAAGATTTCAGAGTTTGCAGGTAATCTAAAAAAAGTTATCTCTGGATTCGTTATTGACAAATTCATGCAACCAAAAACAACACAATATACCCTACTTATCATATTAAATATGTGTATAATTATGTATTTGAGTGAAAAATTCGCGCAGTTAATGTTAAAAAAATAACACACCGTTCGTTCGTCACTGCAGCACAGTCACGACTGTCTGCATGCCGAGCGCATGCCGAGATCGAGGCGCGTAGGTATAGCTCGCGTTTCGTCCGTTTGTATGAAGTTGGATTACTAATTGATAATATTACCGTGGTATGGTGCCATCGATGACAAGGATCGGGTACCGCTAGCTCGCCCACAAAGCGATAGTGAGGTAAATTTACTACAAGTTATGTGGTTGCACGCTATCCCTTCCATCAACCTGGATGAATCGGGCCGGCTGTGACCAGACCATAGACTGATCCCAAAAAAAAAGTGGAGTACGACCCTTCTCAATAATAAATTATATTTTGAGTTTTTTTTTACAATAATATTATAAATGCTAATGTATACGTAAATCCTACTAATGTTATAAACGCAAAAGTTTGTATGTGAATGAAGATGTGAAGATGTTTGTTGCTCTTTCACACAAAAACTACAGAATGGATTTTGATGAAACTTCCCAATAATATAGCTTACATATCAGAATAATACATAGGCTATAATTTATCTCGATTCCCACGGTAAGGGGAACTATGCGGGTAAAACCACAGAATGCTGCAAGTAAACCTATAACATTAAAATCATGGCATTTATACACTAAGTTTAAAAATTTAATACAACAGACCCACAATCAGATTTCCACCATTAAAAAAAATCTTCTATTTGCACTTACATGGTAGAATACGTGACTAGAATAACATTGGGTTGACCTTTTTGAATCAATGATGAATCCAATTTCACTTTGCTCTTACTGAGGACAGAGCCTCATTTGGTCACAGCCAAAAACATTTACGGAAAACACAAATAACAAACCAATTTTCTGTAGCGATTTACAGCTCCGAAACAGATTTATTATTTGTTTTTGAACGACAAATGTTTCTCTCCCACAGGTACACAAAGAATTTACTTCCGTCAAATTAGCTAACTTTCTCTTGAATTTAATTCGATCAGTATTAGTTTCGATACGTTCTAGTATTTGTCTTTCGAATAACTTTAAATAATTATGAAGCACAATGAAAAACATTTATTTTTTCTTATATTGGGATGGAGTTAGAATACAATTCACGACTCCCTATCTTGCCCATGGATGTCGTAAAAGAGGACTAAGAGATATAATACGCAAATAGGAGTAGAAAACTCAAAATAAAACGCTATACCAACCTGCCTGACCAACATGGTATAGTAAGGTCAATTTGCCCTCTATTTTGGAGAAGGCTCGAGCCCCGCCTCCGCCGTGGCATGTATATGAGCTGAGATGACGACGATGAATGAAATACATTAAATTTTTATTATATATAACAAACTAACTGACCCAACAGATGTTGTTCTGATCAAATAAAAAAAAATAAAGTTTATAATTAACAAATGAAAAATAGGGGTTGATCGTACAAGGGTGAAAATTTAGAGTTGTATGTATTTTTTAATGATGTATCATATAAAAATAAAAACAAAAATGTTGTCAAAAATAATAAAAAAAATTAAGGGGTCCACCCTTAACATTTAGGGTGATGAAAAACAGATGTTGACCGATTCAAAGACCTACCCGAGATGCAAACGAAATTTCATGAGAATCGGTCGAGCCATTTCGGAGGAGTTTAATTACAAACACCGTGACACGAGAATTTTATATATTAGATTCACTTTTAAGTAGCATAGAACCATTAAAATAATATGGCATAAAGTAATTCCAATAGAAACACATTCGATGGTTTACGAGAATAGTGACGCAAATAAAAATTACTGATTTAAGGGCATTTTTAAACCTTTTTATTTATAAATGTTTTAGTGCGTACCATCTGCGCCGACCGCAGCCCACCCCAAAAAAAAAAGTGCGTACCATCTAATCATCATCGTCCATCTATACAAATAAATAAAATTGAAGTGTCTGTTTGTAATGTCAAAATGCTATCCTTTTTTCATGCTCACACGGTTATTTTTGCACACCTTTGCCTATAATGCAGTTTAAAAATTTTTTCGGACTATATTTGGGCTGGACCGATTCTGATAATATTTTACTACCAGGCTGTCTATATAAGGAGTAACTTAGGCTATATTTTATCCCGTTACTCCCACGGAAATGGGAACTATGCGGATAAGCCGAGTGAAACCGAAGCGAGGCGAGGGCGGGTTGTCAGTAATACTTAAATGATTTATTGATGGTATGACTGTACTGATTAAAGGAAAATTTCTTTCCGCCCGCCGAAACGTCATATGGACGCCTTCCGGCCGGTGCTAATGCACTGGTTGAAACGGCGGTACGGGGTGCTATCCTTCCGACTGGTGCAGGTGTTGACGGGACATGGATGCTTCGCCGAATACCTGTACACGGTTGTTAGGAGGGAGAGTACACCGTCCTGCCACCACAGTGATTGCGACGAGGACACGGCGCAGCATACGCTCGAGGCAGAACAGCGTGAACTCGTCGCAATCATCGGTGCCGACCTGACGTCAGGAACTGGGACGTGGTCGCAGCCTTCTGCAAGGCAGTAGTCTCGCGGAAGGAGGCGGCGTAGGCGCGATTACCTGCGCCTCATGCCCCCTAGCTGAGGCCGCGGGTGACGTGACCGGGGAATTAGTCCGTCACCCGCCGAGAGGCCGATCGCGTGAGGAAAGACCGACGTCCTCCCCGAGGATTGACGTCGGTCGATGGGAGGGTACCCCACAAGGGGGTATGCCGTCGGGCTGACCACTGACGTCAAGTCGCCCTGCTCCGTTGGTTGGTCCAACGACGAAGGCGACGTGTCACGGGTGGGTTGCGGGTGTGCATGCTTACGCCCCTCTGTCCATAGGGTCCATAGGGTTCCATTTCGAGTTTCCCTCTCTTACATAGATGTTGTATGCATATTAAACGCCTTAGTCGTCTTTTACGACACCCACAGGCAAGATTGGGATTGGTGATTTTTATTCTTACTCCGTCAACACACAAAGGTGACGTCACAAAATAATTGCTTAATATATTGTGACTAAATAGTGACGTCATCATAGCATAGCATGCATTATGCAAATGTCTGCATACAGTCACAGCAGAACTCCGTGAAGTCTCATTTGTCATGTTAATAGCAGGAAGTTTGCTATCGCTAATTATTTACTAGACGTTGACACCGAAATTGACATCAATAGATTTGAGCACATACTAGTAGCGAATTACTAATTAGCCAGTAACTCGATGACAACATGTTAGGGCTTTGTCATTTTATTATCTAATCATACAATAGACTCACGTTATACTAGAATTAGTAGAACAGAACACTTCACTAGAAGAACTAGAACACTTTCCGTTTGATGTAGGTGTAAAAATACAATTCAACACTCCCTATCTTGCCCGTGGATGTCGTAAAAGACGACTTTGGGATATCATATGCACATAACATCTGTACAAGAGAAGGAAAACTCGAAATAAAACACTATACCAACATGTCTAACCAGCATGGTATAGTAGGTCAAATTCCCCTCCACTGTGGAGGAGGCCCGAGCCCAATAGTGGGACGTATGTGAGCTGCAATGATAATGATGATGATGATACTAGAATTACACGTGTTAACACAACAGAAATAAATTAAAAGCAAAAAATATTTTTTAAAAAGCTTTTATTTAAACGCCTTAAAAAGAAGAAAATAATTTTTCATTAAAAATTTTAACTATCAACTTATAACCTCATTATATACAATTTATATGATAATAAAAGTTTGTCGCGGGGTTTAATTACCTATCAGTATTTAATTAAATTGAAATTGAAAATATAATAAACTTAGCAGATAAATTTACATAATTAAATTGGTACTAGTTTATATACAAATCGCCTAGGTGCCCTAAGATGGTACGTTCACGATATCATATTAAACCCTATCGCCACTAAGTCCTCGGCACAGCCACACCTTGACTAGAGTGTTTAAGAGAATGCTCCACTTATTTCAGTTTGGAGCTTACTTGTGGCTGACGATACACAGTTCCGAGTTTGATTTTGTGAGTTGTCCTTCTCCTAGACAGGTTGCAGACCAATGCTGATGACGCCCATCTCGCCAAATTACACAAGTCAAACTTATTTCAGTTTGGAGCTTACTTGTGCGTGACGAAACTAAGTGCCGAGTCTGATTTTGGAGTTGTCCTTCTCCTAGACAGGTTGCAGACCAACGCTGATGACGCCCATATCACCAAATTACACAAGTTAAATTTATTTCAGTTTGGAAGCTCCAACTTGTGCGGGACGAAACACAGTCCCGAGTTTGATTTTGGAGTTGTCCTTTTCCTATAGACAGGTTGCAGACCAATGCTGATGACGCCCGTCTCGCCAGATTACATCAGTCAAACTTATTTCAGCTTGGAGCTCTCTTTTCAATTTACTCGCAATGAGCCCTTTCATTTGATACCCATATTGCAGAAGTGCATTATAAATAACTATTCCTCTATCTTGGATGATCAGCTATATTGGATTTAGAATGACCTCATATTATTTTTCAAATTACTCTCAACAAACCCTTTCATTTGATAGCCATATTGTAGATATGCATTAAAAATATTTACGCCGCCATCTTGTATGGTCCGCCATATTGGAATTAAAATGACGCCATATTATTTTTCGAGTTTCTCTCAATAAGCCCTTTCACATGATACCCATATTGTAGAAATGCATTAAAAATATCTATTCCGCCATCTTGGATGGTCCGCCATATTGGATTTAGAATGATGTCACACACCATATCGTGCATTGTCATCTAAACTAAACGTGTATACAAAATTTCAGCTCAATCGGTTGAAGATATCTACTTCAAAATTGAGTTCAAAGATTCCACCCGAACATACATACTTACATACATACATTGCAAGTTAAATAAAAGCTTTATTCGATCGTATAGGTAAGTCACCTCATGTTTATATTATATGCGTATATATAAATGTATGTATGTGTAATATAATTAAAAGTTAACCTAACTTTTTTATTTTGAAACACTACTATTATTATTATTATTTATTATTATATTATTATTTATTATTTTTGTGTGATTGATGTAAATAAGATAAGAAGAAGAAAGAGTGAGTGAGTCAGGAGTCGGGCAGTCGGGGGCCCGGTGCAGGTCGCGAATATGTGTATAAATATATTTATATATATATATATATATATAAATATATATAGTGAAAGGCTATCTTTCTTTAAAATGTGTAACTTAAAACGACGTCGACGTATGTTAGATTTAATGTTTCTTCAGAATGTAATCAAAGGCTATTACATATGTCCGGATTTTCTTAAACGCATTTCAATAAATGTTCCCAAGCTTAATTCTCGACAAAGGAATAAGCCTTTTTTCCATATTCCTAGGTGTAAAACTAATCTTGGCATAAACTCTCCTATCTCGAGACTAATGTCTACTTATAATAATTGGTGGAAAATCTTAGGGCTTGATATTTTCCACGATCATCCTACAAGATTTAAAAAAAAGTTTCTTAATTGATATCATTAGTAATATTGCTATTTTTTCATATCATTAGTACTATTGCTATTTTTCTTATAGGTTCACTTCATTGGTTTATAGTTAGAAATATGGTTTATTTTATTTTTTATTATACATGTTTTACAAATTCTAGTCGCTAATTTTTACCCAATTTTTACCCATTACTTACATCTTACTTATATTATAAATTATTTTTCTATATAACTACATATCTTAGATTTTTACTTAGGTACCTTCTAATTACTTCTACTCGTTATTTTTATTTATTACGTAATTAATACTTTTCTTTTATCTCTATGTAAACACTAGTTTAAAGCCACTGGAATGTTTCTAGCATATGTTTGTGTTTATGTCGTAGATGAGCCTTATATAAATAAATAAATAAATATATATATATATATATATATATATATATATATATATATATATATATATATATATATATATATATATATATATATATATATATATAATTAACTTTAATTTCTGACTTGTTTCTCATTCAATTTACGAACACGATCCCTAATAATACTACATAATACATAATATTATTTACTATATATTTATAAATTGATTGGGTTTGGCCAATGATGTTTTCACTTCTGCCGTGCGGTCTTAAGCGCACGCTCTTTTTTTTATTATAATCCACGATGTCCACAGTGTCTACAACTGAAGATACAGAGATGTTTATAGAAAAAGTAAGAGAACATAGTATTTTATACGATTTAAAACAAACAGATAACTAAACAGATATAAGAACTTATGAAAAAAAGATAAAATATGGGAATTTCGTGGTTCGCATCGTGGTCGCGCAGGTTTGCACATCTGGTTTCGCTTTGTAGACGCTCGCGTCCCGCTTGTTGGACGTGCAGGTTTGGTCATACCTTTAATACACAAGAATAAACACAATAAAATACAGCATAATTTATTATTTTATTTTAATTGTCATTGAACATCGCAAGTTTTTGTTGTATTTCTTCACAATAGTAAGCAAATAGTGCTATTTCACATTATACTCTATAAATGGTTCATGTCTATTATGTTGAAGGCCCATTCCATGAAGAGTCACATGTGCAATCTCCCCGGGCATTCTACATAAAGGTGTTATTAGTACAGTCTGGAAATAAGTAAAAAGTAAAATGCTACTTATATTTTATCAAATAATTGAGACCTGAACTGAATTCTTTTGGGAATATTCCGGAATCGATTTTAATTTTCTTTTTGCTGACTGCTCTGGTTGAGTAGTCATCGACATATAAGTTTTGACCTTTCGTACTAAATAACCAAACCAAACAAAATAATATTTAAGCGATCCACGAACGACTATTTTGAGTGTTATTTTTGATTTTATCTTTCTAAATTCCTCTTTGGTTTACGAATGAAAAATGCTGACTGCAGCTGATAAATTTAATTTATTATGTTTTAATATCAAGATGTCTAAGGACACCGCCAACAGGACCACTCCGCCAGTGAGAGCCTCCGTCACCACGGCCCTCAGATGCAGCAAGGCTGTGATCGTCGAACGCCCCCTAAAACCAAACTGGGCTAGTATTCAAGCCTAACATCATTTCCATCTATTTATATAATCATGCTACTTTAAGAGTATATAATACTCATTATCCATTTGTAAATCTTAACTTTATTTAAAACAAAACATTAAAAGGAAACCAATTAAAAAAACATAAATACTTTAGAAAAATAATAAATTTAAATTGTAGCCGAGGTTCTCCATTTCTTATTTCCCATTATGTTTTCCTTAAATTTGTCATTATTATAATATGAAACGATATTCAAATAAGACATACCCGTCGGCCTACATCATTCTTGTAAAATCTCAAACAGCAATCTTCAAGAGCGCCGGAAAATACATAGTAAATGTATGTAAAGTTTTTCATTTTACCCATTTTTCGAGGATTATGCTCTTCAAACACTAAGCAAGATCGTTTCTCTATAAAACTATGAGCAGTATTCACCAGATTTAATAATCGCTTGCGATTTCTCGCTAATGAAATGGTAATAAAATGTTGCGTTAAATTGGTACATAAAATAAAATTAGTTCACTATTACTAGTGATAGGTTATGAATATCTGAAAATGCCACTATGTTTTCATCAGTGACTCTCTTTTATCCTTTAAGAAATATCAAATAATTTCAGCACTAAATCACAGCAAAGCTAATAGACTGATGTTAATAGACATGTAACTTTTTA
This sequence comes from Lymantria dispar, assembly GCA_032191425.1. NCBI lineage: Eukaryota > Metazoa > Arthropoda > Insecta > Lepidoptera > Erebidae > Lymantria > Lymantria dispar. Next base: position 17,458,212 of record CM063452.1, on the reverse strand, counting down.
TTAATTATAACAAATGTATATTGAAATCAAATTGCAATTAAAGTATTGGGTTTTCGGAGCCTCCTACGTAAATAATCGCCTATCGCGCCGTTATACCATGCTGGTTAGATAAGATGTCAAGGCATATACAGTCTTCCCACACTAATGTTTTTTTTATTGCAAACGGTGGCAAACGAGCAAAAAGTACATCTGATGGTAAGTTTTACTGCCCCGCTTGCAGACCTATTAGGCCGCAGACCATGAAGAAAATGAAGGGAATGTGAATGCGTGGAATGAGGTTCGGTGAAATTAAGGGCATCACCAAAACACACCACACGCAAACACCCTCAGAAGCTTCCGGCTCTATCGCTCACCAAACGAAGCGCAGAAACAAAATGCTACTACTCAGACGTCGATTTTCTCCGAGAGTGTGGAACTCCGGACGAATCGGCCCGCGGCTGTAGACAAACAACTATCAACAGTCTGGTCCTACCACTAACAAAATGATGTTATGTCTCTTTCCCTCTTTCTCTCTCTTCGTATATTAGGCTTCTTTTACGATCAATTAAGGAAATTGAACTTCCATACTACGCTGGTCAAGTATAGTTTTATTTAGAATTTTCCTTCTCCTATACAGATATTAACTGCATATTATGTCACTTAATCATCTTTTTACGACACCCACACACAAGAAAGAGAATGAATTGCGTTCTTACTCCGCCACCAGAAAAAAAATTACACATTGTAAATAACTTACACATTGAATAAAAATCAAACATGAACGGTATCGTCCCATTATTCCATTGAGATGGCCAATTTACTGGTAAACTGTAATCGGTATCTAAAATAAATGTAGCCATCGCATCGTTTAAAATAAATTTAACAGGATGGGAATAAATTACTGAAAATAATTTTCCACGTACCTTTGTTTAAACTGTAACATTGAGAAATAATTATGTTTAAATTACAAAGTAAAACAAAAAGATTTATTATCCAATTTCCGTTATGGCTATTGGGTAGCATTATGTATAATAGGTAGAAGTCGTTACGAATCCAACAACACAATACCTTATCGATATTATTATTTTACTACTATAAGCATATTTCATTTTTGTATTTCACACTTTGTAGTACACAGTAACACTTACTATAAAGTTACAACAATAATTATTACTGGTGCCTGTGGCAAGTAGGAAATCTACGTGTAATACAGGTAACCAGGCAATCCACGGGGACCTTATATAATTATACTAAGTGTAAATAGGACATGTGTAAAGCTTATATGGCGGATGGTAGAATAGATTGTGTTTAAGTTATTATTGATTTTTAATACAAAACGATTTAAATAATTTATCACCTATGAATTATCATCCTCCTGTTCTTATCCCGCTTACTTGAAGATGGCGTTATATGTAATAATCTAAAATTATACGTATACAAAAGGTTTTGGCAATAGTTTTATAACCAGCCGGCTGACTGTCTTTAACCCTCCTTGGGAATTGTAAATAGAACTATTTTACGGATTTTATCGCGATTGTATTTGATTCTTGATTGCCGGACGTTTTAAACGCTTAACAGAGTTCATGGTCACGGGCGGACTGTAGTAGTAAACTGCAGTTGTGCGTCGTTTCTTTCTTCGATATGGTAATAAATAAACTCACATTCTCATTTATAATATTAACTAGGATATAAAACGACTAGATATGTCAATTATCCATGTGGTGACGGAGTAAGAATACAATTCACCACCCGCACTTTTGCCCGTGGGTGTCTTAAAATACGACTAAAGAATATGATTTCCATACAACATCAATACAAAAGAAGGCAAACTCGAAACAAAATGTTATGTCAACACGTCTGACCAGCGTGATATAGTAGGTTAACTTTCCTTTCATTGTGGAGGAGGCCCGAGTACAACAGTGGGACGTATATGGGCTGAGATGATGATGAGATATTTCAACATCTTTGTACGCTTCGTTCAGAAGGAAAACACTTAAAAACTTCACGCCTTGAGAACATTTTCTCCAAATATAAAGTACACCCTATGTCCTTCCCATAATCTCTGACAACGTGAATGAAAATTTTCATGATGATTGCTTGAGTAGTTAATACCTAGCAAATCAATAACTTATTTTCGCACTTACGTATTAGTTGAGACACCTGTCCCGTTTATAGCCATAACTATTTGCTAAAATACAAAGAAATGGGGCAAATAATAGATTTACTCTTTGATTATATACACGTCGACGTGTATATAATCAAAGGATTTACTCTTCTCGGCAATCAGATGGATTGGTTTTTTTTTCCAAGAATTCCTCATTTAAGGTGATAATATCTGGTTGACCGAGCTTCGTTCGGAATATTTTTGTCGAATTTATTTAGATGTATATTAATAAAAAATAAATAATGAAAATTATATAAAAAACTACAAAAAGAGAATAATAATAACACCGAGATTCGAACCGACGCTGTTTAAATGTCACATAATCCAAAATTAAAACCGCCCGTCTCGCCAACTGAGCTATCGTAACTCATGACGTTGACAACGAAATTTGAATTAATATTCTTTTAAAATTTAATGTCATTATATTGTTTTACTAAAAACACGGACAAAACAACATTTTCTATAAATAAAACCTAGCTAGATTCAACAAAATCGTTGGAGCCGTTTCCGAGATCCTGAATATATATATATATCTCTTCTTCTTAGTCGTGGCACTCTTGGCAGAGCGGTCGTGGTCGTTATTAATGGGGTTGTGAAGTGACCCGTTTTATTATGCGTCTCCATTCCTCTCTAGTTGATGCCAGTTTGGAGCAATGATATAGAGGGCTGCTAATGGCCGACCTCACTTGGTCCGTCCACCGCATTGGCGACCTGCCGCGTGGTCTAGTTCCCTCGACCCGTCCCTGTACCACCAGATGCTCAATACACGTTTCGTCGCGCCGGGACACGTGACCAAAGAAACCGAGCATACGTTGCCGGACAATGGAGGACAAACGCCGCTTGATGCCGAGTTCTCTTAGGATGGAAACATTTGTCCTGAACGCCGTCCATGAAATGCCGAGCATTTTCCTCCAGCACCACATTTCCAGAGCGTCCACCTTTTTCCTCTCATTTTCTCTAAGAGTCCAAGTCTCTGCTGCATACAAGAATATGGGAAATATGAGCGCATAAACTAGCCTGATTTTAGTGCTTTTAGTTACGTTACGGTTTCTCCATATCCTTTTTAGTTTGTCCATTGCAGATCTAGTTATCGCCATACGTCTCTTAATTTCATCCACGCAGCCTCCGTTATTGTTAATTAATGTTCCCAAATAAATATATGATTGGACTACTTCACAGTTCGCGATATGTGTGACTTCTGGCGAATTATTATTAGCTCGGTCTATAATCATCATTTTGGTTTTCGAACGATTAATTTTCAACCCAAACTCTAGGCTTACGCTTTCCATTTTGGAGAGTAGTTCTTGCATATTGCGAATACTAGTAGCAAACAAGGTTGTATCATCTGCGTAACGTAGATTGGAGATTTTCATCCCTCCAACAGCTATTCCATCCGTCCAATCCTCCAAAGATATTCTCATAACAAGCTCAGTGTAGATGTTAAATAAGAGTGGCGATATTATACATCCTTGGCGGACTCCAGCACTCGGGTGGAAGCGACTTGACAACACCTCATCTATTCTTACTGAAGCTGTTCCATCTTCATATAGACTTCTTAATAGATGCACAAGATGGCTAGGTGCACCCATTTCCAGCAAAGTTTTCCACAGTTTAGGCCATTTCACGGAGTCAAACGCCTTTGAAAAGTCGACGAAACAGATATAGCACGGTTTATTGAATTCTCGAGATTTTTCAGTAATCTGGCGAACGATTAGGATTTGCTCGCGTGTACCCTTACCTTTGACAAATCCCGCCTGCTCAGGAGCAATCTCTTTAGAAAGAAAAGCTTTCAAACGTTCATTGAGCACATGCAATAAGATTTTGCTTGCGTGTGTAATTAGAGCAATCAGGCAGTAGTTGCTACAGATTTTTGTGGAACCTTTTTTATGAAGAGGAACTATTAATAAGCTATTAATAATACATGAACAAATTTTCATAAAATATATACATATTATCATATAAATACGATTCAAACAAAGAACGAAAACAAAATATAATAATGTCGACTAACAAACTGGAAGGACACTGGCATCTCAAGTGTCCTCTCTGTTGGATTTCAGTAGCCCGTAAAATCCAGTTTGTGAAGAATCGAGGGTGCTTGACGTATTGCATGAGGGATCCCAATGGGAAGAGTGCTGGAGGCCCGACTTACTAAGGAGAACGGCTCTTTCATCTTTATAAATAAACTCAAAACTTATAAAATTACAAAATATTTTGGTTTTAAATTCAGACGTAACCTTAAAATATTGTACAGATTTATTAAACATTCTTTCTTAATGCTATGTCTTTTTAACTTACAATCTTTAAAATTAATTTTAAATAGAAACACTTGAGAGTACTCAAAGTGGACTTCAACATAATCACCAATTGGCAAAAAGGTTTCGTTTCGAATAAAGAATTTTGTTGCCAAAAAAATTGATCGCACTCAAAAATGTTTAACCAAAAATAACAAAGGTTAAAAAGGAGCACCGAAAAGGGTTTGGGAATAACATAAATGATTTATTTGACGAAGTGGTTTAGTATTTGTGTAGGTACAGGATTATGGACCGAAAAGATTATTCCATTTTATTTAATATGCGTATTTTTTAGACATGAATAATTATAATCAATCTGCGTCCGCCTGGGCATTGCGATTATGGCCATCAATTATAAGGATTACTGTAAGCGTGTAATCCTCCAGGAGCGTTGCAAGAAATGGCGTGACAACACTTTTTATTCAATAGGTATATATTTACATTTCTATTTCGTTGAATAAAGAACATTTTAATCTATGATTGTGCATCGCCAACATAAAAATGTAACTATAGATTATTAAATGTCAACAGCTTACGTTTTTGCTACTGAATTTGTATATTTCAGTATTTTATTTAACCAATTTCATGAATAGAAAGTACATTGACAAAACTTTAAATCGATATTTTTTACTTTTACCACACATACATCTTGTATATCATTATTTCGGCTCATATACGTCCCACTGCTGGGTTTGAACCTCTTTCACTAAAGGAGAGAAATTGACTTAACTATACCATATTGGTCAGACATGGTGGTATAGGTTATAGTTCGAGGTTTTCTTCTCTTGCATAGATATTATATGCGTACAATATCCCTCAGTTGTCTTTTACGATATCCACGGGCAAGATAGGGACTGGTGATTTGTATTCTTATTCCGTCACCAAGTGGAAATCTTATTTACTTATTTCTCCCAAAAATATTAAAGAACAAAAAGGAAGTAAATATAAAGAGTAGCGATGGTGAAATTAGTTTCTTATAATGTGATAATCTCTATTGCTCGTAGGTGCCATTATTTGTGTGGTGATATAGTAAAACTACAGTTCATTCCCCCCTATCTTACCACTGTGTATCGTAAAAGACGAGTAAGTGTTATAATATCAGATAACATGTATGCGAAAGAAGGAAAACTCCACATAAAACGTTATGCCAATGGTTCTGACCAGTGCGGTATAGTAAGGTCGATATATCTTTTATTTTGGAGAAGCCCAGCCGTGGAACTTATATGGGCTGGCTCATACGGCTAGATATAGAATTTTATTTAGAGCTTTCCTTTCTTGCTTAGATTTTATTTTATATTCTGTAGATAAGAAAGGGGGTGGTGAATCGTATTCTTAATCCGTCATCATACGGAAGAACATCTACATATTTCTAATAATATGCTTTCTTTTATGGTTAGGCTATAGTCAGCATACACTCCATCCATTCCATCAAGGTGACGAAAGGTCAGCACGCTGCCTATAACCCACCGAATCCCCTCCCCTATGCCATCGAACCGACCACTGATACCAGGTTCCTTGTCGTTCATGGCCAGGCCGGCGGGATGCGCTTTCGGGTACCGTCTCTTCCCGACTCGCCATCCAGGTCGTTGCCCTTACGGGCCTTTTGTAGGTGACGGACTATTCCCCGGTCCAGACACACGCGGCCTCGGCTAGGATGGTATCAGGCGCAGGTAATCGCGCCTCGGATTCCATTCCTGACGCTATCAAGTAACTCCCTAGCGATGGTTGGCAATGTCAGGTTGGCACCGATGATTGCAACGAGTTCACGCCGCTGCTTTGCAAGCGGCACACACCTCATAGCGTATACTGCGCCATGTGCTCGTCGCAATTGCAGTGGTGATAGGAAGGCGTGCTCTCCCTCCTTACGACCATGTGTAATACTCATCCCGTTTCGTACTAATCTAAATTATTAAGGTCTTCTTTTTTTTTAAAGAGATAAATAATATTCCAATCTCACAACACGTAACCCGTAGTTGGCTGAATCAACAGCGTGTAAAATCCCTCCTTGCCGTAGTGTACGGAATTGGATAAATATTAGTATGTTTTTTTTTTTTTATTGCCAACGGTGGCAAACGAACAAGCAGCACACCTGATGGTAAGTGAAACTGCTGCACATGGACCTTTGCAATACCAGGGGCACAGCTAGGCCACTGCCTACCGTGAAGGAAATACTCTTCTTAAACCTCGTTTAAAGAAGGACATGTCATAGCGCTCGGGAAACACAGCAGCAGGTAGTTCATTCCAGAGCTTACACGTACGTGGGAGAAATGATCACTGGAAACGTACAGTTGAAGACAATAACGTTTCCAGGTGAAATGGATGAACCCTGCTACGATATCGAGTGGTACGTTGGTAGAATGGTGACGGTGGTACCAAGTCAAACAGTTCCTCGAAGCACTCCCCGTGAAAGAGTCGGTAGAGTACACAGAGTGACCCAAAGTCTCTCCGCTGCTCCAGCGACTCCAATCTGTCCGTAAGATTGGGATCCCTGACGATTCGAAGAGCCCGTCTTTGCAGGGAGTCAAGTGGGTCTAGCTGATATTTGGGCGCACCTGCCCAGAGATGAGAGCAGTACTCCACATGAGGACGAACTTGTGCTTTGTATAGCACAAGACGCTGTCTCGGTGTGAAGTACCGCCTGGCTCTGTTCAGGATACCCAACTTTTTGCTTGCCAATTTGGCTTTGTCCTCCAAATGACTCCCAAACTGGACTTTGCTCGATATTTTGACGCCGAGAATCCCAATACTCTCAGAAAATGGGAGAGTTACTCCTTGGAACTGTAGCGCCATGACAAACGGGTCCTTCTTTGCAGTGAACGCGCAAACTTGTGTCTTTGTGGGGTTGAACTGGACTAGGTTCCCTTCACCCCATTCCGAGGCCCACCCCAGAGAGCGCTCGACTTCAGACACAAGTTGAACCCTTCTTTCCTGAGTACTCCGAGGGATATTCCGTTGCTCAGTGTACCGCTCATCACCCGTGCTGTCATCCGCATAGCAACGCATACTCTCGATAGAGAGCATGTCATTGATATGCAGGATAAACAACGTCGGGAAAAGCACCGAGCCTTGTGGTACACCAGCATTAATGGTCATGGTATCGGAGCAGGAGCCATCTACGACGACTTTTATAGTCCGACCATCCAAAAAGCTGGCGATCCAATTACAGAGTCCCTCGGGGATTCTGATTATAATGGTAGCTTCGATAGAAGTGCCTTGTGCCAGACCCTATCGAACGCCTATGCGATATCTAGGCTGAACGCCAGCGCCTCACCCTTGCCCTCCAAGGCCTCTGCCCAATGGTGTGTGAGGTACACAAGAAGATCACCAGCCGACCGACCATGACGAAAGCCGTATTGGCGATCACTGATAAGCTGACGATCCTCAAGGTACTGCAGAAGCTGGCGGTTTATAACCTTCTCCATTATCTTGGAGAGCAAGGATGTTGTCGCAATTGGCCTGTAATTCGATGGGTCAGACCGGTCTCCCTTTTTAGGGATCGGGTGGACATGGGCTACCTTCCACGAAGACGGAACCCTATTAGTAGCGTAGGAAAGTCGGTATAGGCGCGTGAGGATGGGAGTCAATTCAGGGGCGCACGTCTTTAGTACCAGTGCTAGAGCTATATAATCATTTATTGCAATCTCTTTTCTTCTTTTAAGACACGCGTGGGTAAATTGGTATATTGTATTCTTTCCCGTCACTACAGGGCAAATACTTATATACGTACTTACGCATACTCTAATTGCTTTACTTTGTTTTCTTACATTTTTATTGTAAGAATAAATGAGGTCATTAGATTATCACAAAAAAAATATTATGAGAGTATTTCTAAGTGCTGAGAGGATCACTAAGTTTTTGTACTGTAATCCGTATCATTTACAACACGCAATTTTTCTCTCATTTTCTCAGCAGTGCAGTTTCGCTTTTCTTTAGGTTTTCCTTATTCTCAGTTTTACACGTCAGTTGAAATCGGTAAAGTTTACCAAATATTTTTCTTTATCTTTATATATATATATTTCTTGTGTACGTGTGTATGTCACTGAACTCCTCCTAAACGGCTGAGCCCAGCTTGATGAAATTTTTTGTGAGTGTTCAAGGGATTTGAGAATGGTTTAGATTCACAGTTGGATCCGGTAGGTGGCGCTGCTGTCGATTTCAAGTAGAATTCCTTTTATTTTATTTGAACAGAATAACGTCTGTTGGGTCAGCTAGTTTTATATAAAACCTGTAGATGATTCTACAAAATTTAAATTACAGACATCCATACTAATATTATAAATGCGAAAGTAAGGATGTTTTTTTGTTTGTTTGTTTGTATTGCTTTCACGCTTAAACCACCAATGGAAAGCTATAATATCAGGGAGTAACATAGGCTATATTTTATCCCGGTATTCCCACAGGAACAATATAAGTTTTCCAATGGCAGTCATGACTATCACCTAGTAGATTTATATTATTTAATAATTAAACCATACCGTTCGGTCCCATTAAGCAAGGCTGGTGACGTCACTTAAGCTATTAAATAAATAACCACCGCCGACCCTTCTCAACTCGAAACAAATAGAATAATTAACAATCTTTTGCGGTGGACGTGTAAGGTCACTTATTTGCGTTGTGCTGTTACTGGATTAATATTTTTACTTTGAAAGAGAAAATTCATTACATCCCTGTGCTTAAATTTATTTATGTCACGTTGTTGGATACATTGCTGCTATAATTTAAAGAGATAAAAGTAATCGATCAGGTACGCAGGCGAGAAAAGATAATATATTTCGTTCTAAGTCCTTTATTTGTATTAAAAAGTTGCCGTTCGCTCGTCCATATACCACATATGCTTACACACAATACGATAACTGTTAGCTTTTCTGCTTTACTTCTAACCGAATATTTCAAACCAAACTTGGGTTTACAGATCACGTCCATGCACACGTAAGATAACAAACCTAGAAGTTGCTGTTGCCGGATACGTCGACGCGAATATCATCATATATTTCTTGTATTAGTACTTGTATTGCATAAATAATTAATTGAACTAGATATTCAATAAATATAAGTTAGTGTAGTAACGGTTAACCGTTTGGTACCAGTGGGTATCGTAAAAGTGACTGACTAAGGGATATGTTATGCGTATAACAACTGTGGAGGATAAGAAAAACTCAAAATAAAACCCTGTAACAATCCGCCTGACCAGCGTGATTCAGTAGCTCAATTCAGCTCACTTTTTTTTATTATAAACGGTGGCAAATTGATTGAGAAACGGTGGAAAGTGAATGCAGTATGAATACGTACGTTGATTTTCTGCGAGTGTGGTACTACCCCGGACGGACCGGTCCGCGGCTGTAGACAGACAACTGTCAACAGTGTGGTTCTACCACTATCTATCTTATGGCAGAGGCTTGAGCCCAGTCGTAGGACATATGTAAACTGTAATGAAGTTAGTGTAGAAGGAAAGAGAGTAATGTATTTAATCCTTACTAATATTATAAATGCGAAAGTAAGGATGTTTGTTTGTTTGTTACGCTTTCACATTTAAACCACTGAACCGATTTCAAAAATTCTTTCACCAATGGAAAGCTATAATATCAGGGAGTAACATAGGCTATATTTTTCCCGGTATCCCCACGAGAACGGGAACTACGCCGCGGGTAAGACGACTGAAACTGAAGCGAAGCGAGGGCGGTTGCTAGTATTAATATAAAAAAATGTTCGATTCCATGGTAATTTTTGGGTTACAATATTTGACTTCAACACTTTCTTTTGGACTTTGTATATGTATAGTTATAGCTATTTACAGTTAACGACAATAGCATAACTGCCTTTTAGATGATATTTAATCCCTAGCCTAGGCCGCAGGTGACTGGACCTGGAAATTTGTCCGTCACCAGCCGAGAGGCCGACCGCGTGAGGAAAGACCGATGTACTCCTCCTCAGGGTAGACGTTGGTCGATGGGAAGGTACTCCTCAAGGGGGTATTCCGTCGGGCCGAGCACTGACGTCAAGTCACCCTGCTCCGGTGGTCGGCCCAACGACGAAGGCGACGTGTCACGGATGGGTTACCGGTATACGTGCTTACGCCCCTCTGTCGCCTCGGACGGAGTGCTGCGAGGAGTGCGCCGACCGTAACCCACACCTAAAAAAAAGGTTACATTTTTGTGAATAATATGAATGAGATTACGAACGTAATAGTAGGCTTTGGTCCGTATTCGACAGTGGACATTAGGCAGATGGATAAACAAATATAAATAAATTATTTGCATATATTTTTAATTAAATTAATTTAAATAGTGAACAAAAACTCCTAATTTATTACTAAAAATGAAAGGTGAACTTTTGAATAGCTTTACAAAATGTAATTGAAGCCACAAAAATGAGCTGATTCAATTCTACGAGATTAATTCTTTTCGTGACTTTACAAAGGTTGAAGAAAAAAGGTTGTTTGGTTTTACTAAGTTTTGATTTAATATTAGAATTTAAATATTATTTTCCTTTATATATTAAATAATTTGGCTTATAAATTTTTAATTAAATTTCATCAAAAATTAAAAATATTTTTAATTTTTTTCACACTATGGTAACAGGATGGAAAAATAATTTTTCCTGTCCCAGAAGGGTTGTAAAAGATGAATAAAGTATTTACATGTAAACAAATAATACCACTGTTTAAGAAAGAAAACTCGAAATAAAAAACATTGCCAAGCCCTCAGACCGTAGTAATATCGTTTAGTAATTTTCTCCCATTTTAAAAGATCCCCGTCTACAACAGCAGTACTTACATATTAGAGATAATAAGAACACTTTTATATAAAGGTACATATTGTATAAATTTAAATCTATTTATAAACAGCGATAATAAATACACAATACAATTAAATTACTTTTGAATTTTTGAAGCGTATTTGTTATAAACATAATAGTAAAAGCCATAGAAATGGCGAACATCATTAATAAATAGATCTAACAATAAAATATATTAATATTGAATACAAATACAATCAAAAGAAAAAGAAATTATGATATAAAATGTTGTTCAATGCTTTAATTTTATAATGTTTCGTGAACTCCTAAATTTGATGCTGCCACTGGTGGAACGAGTTATTGTTCTGGTGAAGAAAACTAAATTAAGCTTAAATTAGCATCTCCTCTCAATGCTGGGCTCTTATACGTCTCAATGCTGGGCTCGAGCCTCCTCTACAATCAGAGGGAAACTGGCTATAACATGCTGAATATGTTTTATTGCGAGTTTTTCTTCTCTTGCTCATAAATACAAAACACAGGTTTTCAAAGCAAAAGTAATATATATGAACAGGCCTGGCGCCTGGCAGATGTGAAACATCGAAATTATTTTGTACAACTATATACCTATCTATATATATCCCAGAAAATGATGATTTTTATTCAATAAACATTTATATTCAGTAGTATACACTATAGATAGTGTTGTCTAAATGCAAGACCAAGATGAGACTTGGACTAGTCTTGGTCTTGCAACAGCACGCTTGGTCTCGTCTTGGTCTTGGTATTGCACACTCGAGTCTTGGTCTTGGTCTTGGTATTGCAGCAAGAGTCTTGCAAAGTCTTGCAAGTCTTGCAGTTAGAATAACGTAACAGTCAATTATCATGGCAATGAAAAATCCAACTAAATTAATCAAATATCATCCTATCCTATCTATCCATCTGCTAGCCTATAGTCCACTATTGAATATAACCCTTACCACTAGGGAAAATTACTCTCCTATTCCCCTGGTGTTATATTAGACAAAGTTACTACTTCTATGACAAAGGAAGGAATTTCGACCCTGTTTTCTGAAGACGTCACCAGACGGGGCAGTTGATACAATAAATTTTATGTCATATAACATTTGCCCTTTTCAACAAAAAAGATTTTTCAATTTGATTGGTAAGCGACGGAATTATTTGACCACTGACGACAAGTCACCCTGCTCTAGTGGTCGGCCCAACAACGAGGCGACGTGGATACGGGTGGGTTATGGGCTTGCGCGCCGTCCTTTTATCGCCCCGAACGGAAAGAACCGTGGGTGTACTTACCATAGCCCACCCATAAAAAAAATAATAATGGCTTCCTCACGCCATTGCCTCGGTCCGATTTGATACGACATCCACGGGTAAGAGAGTGGTGAATTGTATTCGTACTCTGTCCCTACACAGACATTTATGTAGATTAGTTGTAGGCATATTTCTATGTCCAACAGTGAACGCCGTTGGGCTAATGAATAAACGGATACATAAATATGTATAATGGGCAAGAGCACTATCGTGATTACGGTATTTTTGTCCTTAAGCCTTTCCGAAGGGTAATTTTGAAAAGTCAACATCCACATTGGGAATCGATTGGCCAATAGATGGATATCTCAAGACTGATTTGACTTGCCATGTAGTGACGGAGTAAGAATACAATTCATCACCCCCTATTTTACCCGCGAGTGCGAACTCACGACTAAGTGCTATAATATATAATATCGGTGCAAGAGAAGAAAAACTTGACATAAAACCCTGTAACAACACGGCCAATTACCGTAGCGACTCCCTTCCGGCCACGGCCGATTTCCCTCCTATTATGTAAAAGACACGAGCTCCACCGTATATAAGCTGAAATGGTGATTTGAATTAAATGCAAGACCGCGAGACTTGCAGGCTGAGTTTTGGTCTTGCTCAAGTCTTGCAGGGTCAGTCTTGGTCTTGGTCTTGCAAAAATTAAGTGGTCTTGGTCTTGGTCTCGGTCTCGCATTTCTCGCAAGACCAAGACCAAGACCGCAAGACCAAGACCTAGACCGCAAGACCAAGACTTTTTTGGGCAACACTAACTATAGATATGTGTTTGGGTTAATAATTTATCTAGAGCTCACTAGATGGCGCTTGTAAACAATTCTAAAACAGGTTATGGTTTCGTTACACAAATGAACATATACAAGAGTAGTGTTAACGCCACGCCAATATCGATCTATTAGCCTACTGAGAAGTTTAGGTAAATTATACGAACGAATAGTACTTAGTAGGCTACGCTCATATGCAGAGTTCAATAAACTCATACCGGACGCGCAATTTGGTTTTCGTGCTAAACACAGCTGTGTTCAGCAAGTACATAGACTAGTAGAATACACCAGTAGTCAGTTCATTAGGGGACGGTACACTGGTGTACTATTTCTAGATGTAGCGAAAGCTTTCGATAAAGTTTAGCATGAGGGCTTAATTTACAAATTATATTTATTAAAAATCCCCGAATATTTAATTCTAATAATACATGACTATCTGAGTCATCGCAGCTTTCGCTATAGGGTGGAAGGGACGTTGTCGACCTCCCATCCTCTCAAGGCCGGTGTCCCACAGGGCTCGGTCCTCATTCCATTTTTGTTTACGCTGTATACAAGCGATTTACCCAAGTTCACTCGTGTGCACACGGCGCTTTACGCCGACGATACCGCACTCTATTGTGCAGGTATGTCCCCGACAACCGTAGTCAATACACTCCAAAAAGCGGTTACCGCCCTTGCCAATTGGTATAGGAAATGGAGAATAGAAATTAATCCCGAGAAGAGCCAAGCGGTCATGTTCACTAAACGAACTGCCCGTCTGTGCTCTCCGAACAGTAGCCCTCCTCTCACTCTCTTCGGCCGACCTGTCTCATGGAGCAGAGAGGCCAAGTACTTAGGTGTGACCCTTGATAGCCGACTCACTTTCCTGTCCCACTTGAAGCGGGTCCGCGCGCGCGCCGCCTTCGTGATGGGACGCCTTCACTGCTTATTAAACGCAAAGTCAAAACTATCACTTAAAAATAAAGTCCGATTATACACTACCTGCATACGGCCGATCATGACGTATGCTAGTGTAGTGTTCGCGCACGTTAGGCCAAACAGGATCCACAGGTTACAAACACTACAAAATAGATTCATGCGACGGACAACGAGAGCACCGTGGTTCGTTCGTAATGTCGATCTACACATCGACCTCGAATTGCCGACCATCAGGCAGTATATGAAGCGTTGCTCCCAGCGCTATTTTGACTCTGCCATGACTCACCCCAATCCACTAGTGGTTGGGGCGGTAAACTACGTCCCCTCAAAAATATCCGCGGTCCGACGACCCCGTCATCTCCTTGAAGAAGGGGATGATGCTATTACGATCGCCCAAGAAAGGGCCTACACAGCTCGCGCAGCGATAACACATAAAACTCCGCGGTATCGGCCTCGCCGACGAGGTCGAAAACCGCGGCGCGTAAAAGCCATTATCCTAAACGTGGCCACGCCCACTTTGCTTTCAGCGACGCCCCGAGCCGAGGTCCGTTCCCCACAGGGGGAGCCTTCGGGCGATGTTCGCTTAACTTACCGGGTTGAGAGCCTTCCGCTCGCCCATTGCCCGCGTTAAGCTGTCACGGTCATCTGCGACCAACAGCTAAATACACAAAAAAAAAAAAAAACGCCACGCCAACTATCAGGTTCACCCTCGCCTATAGATGTTTCACATAAAAAAAAAATAAAACAAGAAGGAAATGTTGTATAATTATGTGCATTTATTAAATTGTGTATGTACTGAATAAGGCGTCACTAGACGAAGAGATAGTGTGTGAATAAAATGAAAATATGAATATGAATATCATCTCTTGTTTAACCGTGGGTGTCGTAAAAGACGACTAAGGAATATAATCAACATTCATCATCATTTCAGCTCATACACGTCTCACTGTTGGGCTCGAGCCTCCTCCACAATAGAAAGTAAGTTGACCTACTATAACCACGCTGGTCAGACGTGTTATATGCATATTTTATCTCTTAGTCTTCCTTTACGACACCCACGGGCAAGAGAGAGGGTGGCGAATTGTATTTTTACTTCGTCATCACACGCAAATATAATATGCATATAAAATGCATATAGGAGATATAATATGCATATAACATCTAAGGAAGAAAGACTCTAAGAAGAAGAATAACTCTAAACCTTATGTCACCCGTCTAACCAGCGTGGTGTAGTAGGCCAATTGCCTTGCTGTTGTGGATAAGACTTGAGCCCAACAATGGAACATATATGAGCGGAGATGATGACGATGGACTAATCAAGAACGATAGTCCTTACTAATATTATAAATGTGAAAGAAAGTTTGTTTGTTTGTTACGCTTGCACGCGTAAACCACTAAACCGTTTTTAAAAATTCTTTCACCAATGGAAAGCTATAATGTCAGGGAGTAACATAGGCTATATTTTATACAGGTATTCTCACGGGAACTACGTTGGTAAGGCGACTAAAAGCGAAACGAAGCGAGGGCAGGTTGCTATTAGGTATTTTATAAATGATTTAAAATTGTAAATAAAACGGCAATAGACACTATAATTTTCTCAAATTAATTTGAATATCATGGTCAGTTAATGCTAATCATCCTTAATTTTATGTACATAAATAAATTAGCTTTTAAATTGCCCACCCTTAATTTGCATCATAAAATACCTTGAAGATAATGATAGAACTGATAACGTCATAGCCAAGAAAATTATCTTCTATGCCTAAGTATAAGTATAATCGTACAATAATAATATTAATTGAAATGAATTTTAAACAAATACCTTCACCATAATACAGGCTATCGCCGTCCACTGCTAGGCGTAAGCCTCCCTCATGTTTCACCACAAAGTGCGGTTCTATGCCGCCTGCATTATATGACGCCCAGCAACTTTCACCAGGTCGTCGGTCCCATTAGTGGAGGGCGTCCTACACTGCGTCACCCGATACGTGATCGCCACTCTAGAACTTATCTTTCCAGTGGTTGACGGTTCGTCGAAGGATGTGCCCATTGCCAGTTGAGTGTGCTTATTCTTCGTGCTATGTTGGCTACACTCGTTCTTCCACAGATTTCCATATTTCGGATTATATCTCGCATAGTTCGCTCCACAGCATGCTGAATAACTTTGAGCTTACTTATGAGGCCCAACAAGTACCTTAGTTGTGTATTATTTATAATATCTTGCAAATATTACTCAACGTATTTTGGTAGGAATTAACTAAAGCGCTATATTACTCAACTAATGAAACCCTTAAGTATATATACACGTTGTTAACGATATATATGATGTAGTATAAAAATGGATTTGGCATCATCTGCTCTAGAATGTAAATAACAATCAACTGTTCCGGACTCAATTTCTGGTTCACGATAAAGTAGGTTTGCCAGAGGAAATTCTCAATAGGTAGACATTGTTGTAATAATGTAGCTGATAGAAAGCAAGCTCATTATGTAACGACTAGTAATAATATGGGAAAGTGTATTTTAAAATTCTAATTGTCCCTAAGAAGTTAAAAATTAAAACTATCAATACAAAAAATTAAAAAAGCTCAAGATTTTGGATGACAAAACTGCATGCACTTTACATAATGATTCCTGATGTTTACACGAGTATCATACATTTTAAATAAAACGTGTGGTGATGGAATCATCCATGTGGTAACAGAGTAAGAATACAATTCACCATCTCCTCTCTTACTCGTGGGTGTCGTAAAAGGTGACTAAGGGATATAATATGCTTATAAGCGACTTATAAGCTTATAAGAGGATGAAAACTCGAAACAAAACCTTATGTCAACACGCCTGACAACACTGGTTTAGAAGGTCAATTTCCCTCCCATAATGGAGGAGGCCCGAGCTTAATAGTAGGACGCATATAGGTTGAGATGATGATGATAATGACGATGAAATAAAAACTATTTTACGGATTTTATCACGTTTTTTGATTGTCCGACGTTTTAAACGTATTACAGCGTTCATGATCACGGGTGGACTAAGATGTTTCACGTCCAACAAGTCATCGTTATTACAGATATTTATATCTACCCGCTACAGACATTAATTATTAAATTTTGATCCACATTTTAGTACAGATTTGTGGCTTAACAAACCTGATGTTATGGCGGGCATGATCCTGACTATGTTCACAGACGGTAGACTTAGTGTGAAGGCGGTGCTTCACATCACCTATACGTTCTTTGATCCGAGTTCTATTTGACCTCTTTGTGTGGCCAATATCAGAGAGACCACAATAACAGTCAACTTTTTAAACTCCTGCATCTTGTAGAGAGATCTGGCACTTGACAGGTAGTAAGAATTGACTAACCTTCTTTAGTGCCTTAAAATAAGTTTTTATGCAAGCTCGTTTCCGGAGCCAATCTTGTCAGTGACTCCTTTTACATAAGGTAGTACTGCAGGAAGGCGTTCAACTATGGGTGGTTTCACACGGCCTCTGCGAGGAACTTGCAGCTTGTTTGCACATATAACCTGCTCGACATACTGCAGTACTCCAGCCAAATGTTCATCGTCACAGATTCCTAGTGCTCTCTGGAACAAAGATATGCAGACGGTAGCTAACTGTGAACGGCGATAATGAGAATCTCCGTTCAAATATTTGTCCGTATGTGTTGCTTTACTATACACCGTATGACTCAAGGTAATGTTGGGTTTACGAATAACCAAAATATCTAAGAAAGCTAAGAGAGTTATTTGACTTGCTATTTATTTTATTTAATTTCAAAAGGAAACGTTCTAAACAGCAAAAATAATTGAATGTGACTATTATACATGTATTATTCTGTTTTGTTGAAAGTTCCAAAGTACTGAACAAAATTACATCTGAAGTAATTTCATAATTTTAATACGAATAGGAAATATACAAAATTAATTAAATGCCGTATTAAGTTTTTTCATGTAATTTACAAACTTCCCTTTAATTTTTAAAACAGAAAAGAAAAAGCTAAAGAATTTTACATTTTACGTAGATGTTTATTTATTTATTTGGACAACCAAGAATTGCTACAACTAAAAATACAAACTTAATAAATATTATTATGAAAAATTAAACTAAGTTGCACAATTTTTAAAGGTGCCACATCATACACAATAAAAAGGTATGTACATTATTTCATTAATTATAGTTAATTAATATAATAAGAAAAAATAATATATTGTTTATTACATGTGGTCATATTCTGAACTTAATGGTGTAATTTTAAATGAAAAGTGAATAACAAATATTACATTTTAAAAATGAAATAACGAGTAAGTATTTATTTCATTTTAAAATATCATCACCATTGCCGTCCACTGCTTATAGGCATCACCTAAATAATATATATATTTTTTATTTTAAATTTGATGTCCATTGAAAGATACCTCAGTCAGTGTTTATCACTCCTATAGCAAAGTAAGGGGAGTGATAAATTGTATTCTTAGCCCATTACCACATACCCATTAGCTACTATATAAACATCAATTAAAATACACTTATGTTCATCGTTATTATTATGCTTAAAAGGTTAATTTTAATATCATATTCATTCAAAATGAAATTGCAACATTAAAGCAAATCTTTCCATAAATAGAAAATGAACTTAAATCCCAACAGTATAGTTTTCAAAGGAATATTACCCGTATCAGGTGCGTCACGAATTGCTATGGGTTCCCTATGCATATTTTCACCATTTTAAGTATCAATTTCTGGGAAATAGCAGTAATATAAGCTATACGAATATATATATTAATTCAATATCGCATTTTTATGATCTCGCCTTTTTCTCGACGTATTCTTTTATTCACTAAGACTAAAAGGACTAGGAGGTGAGGACCTACATTTCACCACTTAATTTATTCACATATGATGCGTTGTGATGGGCTGGTATTTGAAAATAATTCTTACGCTTGTAATGAGTGGCTAAGAGTCTCGAATATCAAGCAAGTCTGGATAAAAGTCTAACAACACATTTTTTTCATTCAAAATTGGAGTCAGATTTAATCACATGTTTTTTTCCCTATTCCTCATCTTAATACTTTACAGTATTCATCGTTAGGACTCTCATGAAATACTTCTCAGTTTAAGTAAACAGAACGGGTGGTATCCTTACTGTAGTCCTAAAGATTTGTGCCCCTGAGTCATGCGCCTGTACTTATTTTCCCATGACATTAACAGGGTTCAAACTTTATCGAAATAATCCAATCCATAAAAAGGCAGACCGGTTGGATCCATCAAAGTACAGATCCGTTGCAGTTCTTGCTTTCCATGGTAATGGAGCACAACCTCCAGCAGCTATAGCACGGGTAACAAGCGGGTACTAAAATATCCCTCGGAATATGCTGCAGGAGATAAGGGTTCAACTTGTGTCTGAAGTCAAACCTTCTCTGGGGTGGACCTCTGCAATGGAGTGAACGGAACTTAGTCCAGTTCAGTTGCAGTTTACACGTTCTCTGCAAAGAAGGATCCACTAGTCATGACTCTTCAGTTTCAAGAAATAACTTTCTAAATTTTCGTGGGTATTGGGATCCTCAGTATTGAAATATTCTCCGGTGGTCGGCCCAACGACGAAGGCGACGTGGTTTTCGGGTGGGTTGCGGGAGTTGCGTGCTTAAGCCCTTCTGTCGCCCCGGACGGAGTGGTGCGGAGGCGCGCCGACCGCAGCCCACCCACAAAAAAAAAATGTATTGAAATATTACGAAAAGTCCAGTTTGGGCGTCATTTGGAGGATAAAACCAAATTAGGAAGCAGATATTTGAGCGTCCTGAACATAGCCAGGCAGTACTTTACACCAAGATAGCCTCTTGTAATACACAGAGCACAAATTTGTTCTCATATGAATTGCTCACATCCCTGCAGACGCGCCTAAACATCAGCTAGACCTACTTGACTCCCTGCAAAGTCGTGCTGTTTGAATCAATATACGGTATCGATTGGTAAAGCAGGGTTTGTGTATTTCATTTGGAAACATTATAGTCTTCAACCACGTTTCAAGAGATCATTTCTCCCTTATAGGTGCAGGATCTGGAATGAAGTAACTGCAGCTGGGTTTTCAGGGTAATTTTTTAACGAGGCTTAAGAAGAGCACTTTCTTTACGGTAGGCAATGGCCTAGTTATACTCCTATATTACAAAGATCTATGTGTGGCAGGATCACTCACCATCAGCTGTGCTATGTGCTCGTTCGCCACCATCAGCAATAAAAAAACGAATTCTATTCTTACTCCGCCACAGCACAGTAAAGGTGATTAATTATGTTAAGGGAATTCAACATTTCCATGAAAAATTGATTATTGATTGAACAATGATATTATTGATTGTAATAGAAATGTTCTTTTGTCAACATTTACTTACAAATTAAAATTAATTATATAATTTTACTGACAATTAACCTTTCTCGTCAGAAATAACTATGAAATGCATAATTGTGTACCTAATGATTATATATACCTATTTATATATACATTTACCCATTAATCATAGCTGTCTTTTAGAACTGCAGGCTAAAGTTCGTTTGAACGGAATAGAAGTACCATGTTCCTATCCTTTCTCATGAGTGTCGTAGGAATCAAATAGAGTATGTAAACTGTTTGCCTGCCACCACTGGCAATAAAAAAAAAAAAAATATATAATTGTAAGAAAGGAAAATATCGCAATAAAATCCTATTTCAGTAATATTTACGAAAAGCAACCTGCCTAGCATGATTTATTATGAATCATCATCATCAAAGCTCATATACATACGTCCCACTACTGGACATGAGTCTACTCCATATTAGGAGGGCAATTGATCTATAATAGCACGCTGGTCGGGTAGGTTGATATAGGATTTTATTTCTGGTTTTCCTTCTCTTGTATAGATGTTATATGCATATTATTGCCCTTAGTCGTCTTTTACGATACCCACGGGCAAGAATGGGGATGGGGAATTGTATTCTTACTCCACACGGAAAATTTATGAAATTTTAATAAAAAATTACAGCTAAGTACAATTGCAATAATTTCTTCAAATAGGTTTTACCTAAACTTATTCCGTGTTATTTATGTATGCATTTTTACTTCACGTAGGCAGGAGTAATTCATAATTCAAACGTTTTTTAAAATATCTAATCTGGCCATAGATTCTGTTATAAATAATTTTTATGGAGTAAATTAATCATAATATTTATTTACTGAAGTCTTAATAATAAATAAACAATAATTTAGTCCAAAATTAATACATTTGGCTTTAATGTAGGTACGCCTTTAATCTATTTGGTCACGAATCTATGGTTTTACGCACTATTGCCATAAGAAATTTAGTCAGTATTTGTTCTTTCTATTTAGTCAGTACTTACACTAGACATTTTTTATGTAACTCAATATTGGTGCGTAGTTCAGACCAGACCAGTGTTTCTAAGTTTTAATCATTTTTATGGCCAGACTAGTTACATTATAAGATAACTGTAACATATGTAATGCAGCCAATTATTTAATTGTTTTGTTTGGCAATAATAAAATATCTAACATGTTTGTATATAGAGATTTAGACAAGGCAGCCAAGTCGCACCGGTTGCAAGTTAGCCAAAGGATATTTGCGTCAACAGAGCTCTAAAACAGATTAGGTAATTTTCTTCCGCTTACTAGGGAAATTGCACCCACTGAATCCCTTCTTCCGGTTCTCGGATACACAACGATACCAACTATCTTGATCTTACCGTGGAACGATTTAAGAAGCCCCGAGCGCCTTCCAAATACATACAATATTAGGTTTTATTTGAATGACGCAAATACGATCAAAAATATTACAAAGTTTTGGATGAAACTTAAGTTGTTATCATTATTATGCGGCCAATTTCCATGTATCTTACTTTACTTTAATTTTTTAATATTTGTAACAATTTCTTATTAATTAACTTCTAATATCTCTCCTAATCCATTTTTTTCACACAACATACCTACCTAAATTTAAAACTTTTAAGATCATAAGCAAAATTCGTTTAATTATGTTAACTAACTAAACCATCAATGTGATGACGGAATAAGAATACAATTCACCACTCCCTATCTTGGACTTGAATATCGTAAAAGATGACCAAGGGATATATGCATATAGTTAAGAGATAGAAAACTCGAAATAAAACCCTATACCAACATGTCTAGGAGGCGGCACGCCTGGCAACTCTCGGCACCGAGGAGATTGTCAGGCGGATCGAAGCGCTGGGGTTGAGGGTAGCCCTGGAAAAGACGGAGGCCCTTTTGTTCCATGGCCTCCGTACCGCCGGGCCTCCCGCCGGCGCTTCCATCCAGCCATTCCGCCAGCATCCAGGCCCACATGAAGTACTTGGGCCTGGTGCTCGACGGGCATTGGTGGTTCTGAGAACATTTCCATCGTCTTGTTCCCCGGCTTGTCGGCGCGGCGTCCGCCCTTTCGTGGCAGATGCCGAATGTGGGCGGACCCAGCGCTACGTGCCGACAGCTGTACGCGGGGGTGATCCGGTCGATGGCCCTGTACGGCGCACTGGTGTGAGCGGGGTCCCTGACCGTCCGTCTGAGGGCCCTCTTGTGACGGCCACAAAAGGTCATGGCGATCAGGGCCATACGCGGCTACCGCACAGTAGCAACGGAGGTAACATGCCTCCTCGCCGGAACTTCCCCGTGGGACCTGGAGGCGAAGATGTTCGCCGGAATTTACCGCCCGCGGTGGTATGGTCTCCATCAAAGAGATTACCGCCTAGCGGGTCGACGCCCGCCGAGAAGTCATTGCCCGTTGGGCAGCCCGTGGCTGGAGAGTTCTCGGTACGGTGTCAGGCCCGTCGAGGCCTTCCAGCCGGTGCTGATGGAGTGGTTGGAGCGGACGCACGGGGTGCTTTCCTTCTGACTGGTGCAGGTGCTGACGGAGCACGGTTGTTTCGCGAAGTACCTGCACAAGATTGTCAGGAGGGAGAGCACACCGTCCTGCCACCACTGCAATCGCGACGAGGACACGGCGTAACATACACTCGAGGTGTGTGCCGCATGGGAGGGGGAGCGCCGTAAACTTGTCGCGATTCGGACGCGGTCACCGCCTTCTGTGAGGCCGTAATCTCACGGAAGGAGGCGGCGGATCGTGTGCGAGTAGAGCTCCTATTCGGCGACACGTTCCGCCGCCGGCAACTCGGGCAGCGCAGGCACGAGTATCTGCGCCTAATGCCGCCCTAGCCGAGGCCGCGGGTGATCGAACCAGGGAATTGTCCGTCACCCGCAGAGAGGCTGACCGCGCGACGGCGACCGACGTCCCAGGACGTCGAGAGGTGAGGGTACCCGAAACGGTATTCCATCGGGCCGACGGCCGACCACTGATGACAAGTCACCTCTGCTCCGGTGGTCGGCCCAACAACGAGGTGACGTGGGTACGGGTGGGTTACGGGCCTGTGCGCCGTCCTTTCATCGCCCCGGACGGAATGGACCACGCGTGCGCTTACCATAGCGCACCTATAAAAAAAAAAGAAATACCAACATGTCTGACCAGCATGGTATATATAGTAAATCAGTGGGAAAATGGGTGGGAACACCCATTCAAAACGAAGCTCGAGCCCAACAGTCGGATAGAGATGATCATGATATGATTAACTAATGGATTTTGCTAGTAAAATATGTTTTAAATTAATATTTGAGCTGATTTAGAGCGTGGTGCTGGCTACATATACTACCAACCCTTATATTCCTTGTCGATGTCGTATTAACGACTAAAGGCTTCACATACACCTATGCCAACTTTAGTTCTCCAAAATCTGCCTGACCTTATGTTGTCTTGTCAAGAATTATATTCCCTAGGAGGGTTAACGTCAAGTAGGCGAATGATCATAAACCTGTTGCCAAAACAGATGGAGATGTACGATGGAAGTAGACTACAGACTACCGTGTTGACTCAATTAACTGGGATAAAAGTAGTATGGGAATGATAATGACTTTTATGATGTTAATTTTTTTTGCGACGGAGGCAGCGTGCCTATTGGCCGGGACTCCCCCGTGGGACCTGGAGGCGGAAATGCTCGCCGAGTTGTATCGGCGGGTGTCGGGGGTGCGCGGGGAGGGCGGTGTGATCTCGTTAAGGGATCTCACCGCCTGGCGCGTCGACGCCCGCCGAGACGTCATTGCCCGTTGGGCAGTCCGGCTGGAGAGGCCTCGGTTCGGGGTGCGAACTGGGGAGGCCTTCCGGCCGGTGCTGATGCAGTGGTTGGAAAGGCGGCACGGGGTGCTCTCCTTCCGACTAGTGCAGGTGTTGACGGGGCACGGGAGCTTCGCCAAATACCTGCACAGGGTCGTAAGGAGGGAGAGTACACCGTCCTGCCACCACTGCGATTGCGATGAGGACACGGCGCGCCACACGCTCGAGGCCTGCGCGGCTTGGGCAGTGCAGCGCCGTGAACTCGTCGCAATCATCGGTGCCGACCTGACGCTGCCGGCCATCGCTAGGGCGACAGCGTCGGGAACTGGGACGCGGTCGCAGCCTTCTGCGAGACAGTGATCTCGCAGAAGGAGGCGGCGGATCGTCTGCGCGTGGAGCGCAGCCTCGATGAGGAGATCCGCCGCCGGCGACTGGGGCGGCGCAGGCGCAACTATCTGCGCCTCATGCCGCCCTAGCCGAGGCCGCGGGTGACGTGACCGGGGATTAGTCCGTCACCCGCCGAGAGGCCGACCGCGTGAGGAAAGACCGACGTCCTCCCCGAGGGGGGGACGTCGGTCGACGGGAGGGTACCCCGCGTAGGGGGTATTCCGTCGGGCCGACCACTGACGACAAGTAAACCTGCTCCGGTGGTCGGCCCAATGACGAAGGCGAGGTGGTTTTCGGGTGGGTTGCGGGAGTTGCGTGCTTAAGCCCCTCTGTCGCCCCGGACGGAGTGGTGTGGAGGCGCGCCGACCGCGACCCACCCAAAAAAAAAAAAAAATAAAAAAAAATGATGTTAATTTTATATTTTATCTTAAGTTAATCCAGTAATCTGCCAACGGATCGGAATACGGCCACCAATATAATTTAGTACTATAATTAATTATATGGACATCAATAATATTGTAATTAACTGTAACTTAATCTTAAATATTAAATTATATTTTTGACATGAAACTAATATAAAATATTATTATATAACCATTTGCATGCCCCACGGGGCAGAATATGATGTACACTATCGTTATGTAACACCTGTATAAACCATATTTTAGCAAATAAAATGAATTGAATTGAATAAAAAAGACCTAGGAAAAAATTTTGCGGGTTTATCGTTGCTTATAATTGTTAATGACATATTAATACGCTTTTATTAGCTTCAGACGTATCTATGTTAGTATGTTGGTATGTAACGGCATCTTTAAACATGATTTTGATCCCCTTCAAAACGTCGGAATAACTCGAAATTTGGCATACTTATGAAGGACCGATGACAATTCAATATTTTAAACAGTTTGACCCGTTATCCTTACTAGGATAATCAGGATTAGTGATTTAAGCGTATGTTTTTTAGTTTTTTTGAACTATTATATTTATTATTTATCCATGCAGTGGCTATTTATGCCTGCTGGGATGTAGTTTCCCGGACTTTTATACAAACTTAGCTTATGTGTATTTTAAATTCTTTTGTATTGAACATTGTACCTAACATATTTAGTTGATGTTAATTCCAATGCCTTCAAATCAGTACGTATATAATACTAAAGCATAATGCGAAAGATTATATTTAGTCCAGATCCATCAAGCAGCACCCGAACACGCATTAACTACCACACTAGTCATCACTCTTTCAAACCACCTTGGATAAATAGAAGAGACCTGCTACAAGGAGCTGCAAACAGATACCGTTTAAAGAACAAGACCATCACCATATGCTACAAACGCAAACCACTGTCAAAATAACACAAACTTTAATTCTTTAGGCAAAATACACACAATTATAGTGATAACAAAAGAAATACTGTAATTTAGGCCATAATGAGATTTAACGCCATAAAATTGAAACGATTTAGTTAGAATAACAAGGAAATAGACACTGCAAAATGCGCAGCTGCTCATTCATTGGCATGTCTGGGATGTGTTTAGGAAAGTTATTATAAAAGCGTACAGCATATATACTAATATAATCTTAGGAATATTTATCAACAATAACAGTATTTTTCACCAAAGTTATCTGCCGACCGCATAATTGGGTAACGTTTGATATCATCAGCTCCAGGGCCGGATTAACGCTATCAGGGGCCTCTAGGGAATTGCATTCTCAGGGCCCCTAGGCAATGCAATTCTTGAGCCCCTAGGCAATTCAATTCTCGAGGCCCCTTTCCTTTACCCTTTTCTTACTTTTCAAAATACATATATGTTTTCTACTACAAAAGTACAGTCGAGCAGATCGACTTCTTTAGTGATCTGTTACTTCAATCGTTTATGGCAACAACATACCTTAAGTATCACCTTGATGCATCACCTCACATGCCTGACTCATTTTTTTTTACTTTTATTAAAATGATCATAATGAATAGATTATATTTGTAGTTAAATGATGATCCAGGTCTCATGATGGCGTAGGCAAGAACTGAGATTTTTCAAGAAAAAAATTCCATGAAATGAATTATATTTTTTCTTGGTGCTTGCTCGGGGCCCCTAGTCGATGTGGGACCCTTAGGCGGTTGCCTAATCTGCCTTACGGGTAATTCGGCCCTTATCAGCTCATATATGTCTCACTGTTAAGTTCAAGCCTCCCCCCACAATAGGAGGGCAATACCAGATTTCCATCCCTTGCATATGCGCATATTACTTAACCTACTACATTGCGCTGGATAGACATCTTGGTATACGGTTTTATTTCGAGTTTGCCTTCTCTTGCTCATTTTTTTATATTACATCCCTTAATCGTGTTTTACGATACCCGCGAATAATACAAAGAAAGGTGAATTGTATTCTTACTCCGTCACCATGGAAAATACCTTGATATCATCTTCCTTAATACCCTCATGTCGTCTGCTTAGGAAACTTCTAATGACTGGCTAAAGCCGAGAGTAATTTATGATATAAAAGGACTCTATGTCATTTTATGTTCTTTGTAACAAATACTAACGTTACTCTAAATTGTACTCCAGCACATTTTAATGATATATTTCCCATGAAGAGCAGAAACTTCAGCAAAAAGTAAACTTTACGTTACATCAAACAGTGTCATTATTTTGCCAGGTACTTATACATCGTAAGGAAAATTTTCATAGCGGATTTTATTCTTTGTCTCAGCCTGTAATTTCTTGCGGCAATAGTAGGAATTTTCGTGAAACTCTTGTTACGCGTGACAATTTATTATAGCTTGTTTCATGGCTTCATGCACATAAAACATTTCTGTGAACAATGTTGATGTAATAAGAGCGGATGTCATGTAATATGTAACCTATTTCAGTGATCTATATGATTTTTCTGCACCTACAGCAACTGTAGATGAGACAGGTCTTTGTATTAATAAATCACAATTACTGCTTTGTATATTGACAGAGTAAGATAGATATCCTTCTTTTATAAAACATATCTAAATAAAAGTCATCTTTTATTTGGTTATCTCCTTTATCTTTATACGAGTATATAAATTTCTTGTGTACGTGTGTTACTGAACTCGTCCTAAACGGCTGGATGGATGTTGATGAAATGTTTTGTGTGTGTTTAAGGGGATTCGAGAATGGTTCAGATTCACAATTGGTCTGGGTAGGTAGCGCTGCTGTCGAGTTCAGGGAGAATTACTTTTATTATATTTGAACAGAACAACGTCTGTTGGGTTAGCTAGTCTTTATATATAAATTTCTTGTGTACGTGTGTATGTCACTGAACTCTTCCTAAGCGGCTGGACCGATGATGATGAAATTTTTTGTATGTGTTCAAGGGTATACGAGAATAGTTTAGCTTCACAATTGGACCCAATATATCACGCTGCGATCAATCTCAAGGAAAATTCCTTCTATTTAATTTGAGCAGAACAACGTCTGTTGCATCAGCTAGTCTTATATAAAAATATGCTCATATATTAAGCAAACGACTCTTGTATTACTGTGAATTTTAGACACATTAATTAATAGATACAAGTTATACCCACACTCAGAACAATAATTTGTGAATGGTATAAAGTATTTTTTTCTTGGCGGGTTATGGTCAACACGCAGCCACATAACCCACCGTATTCCCTCTCCTATGCCATTGGACTGGTCACTGGTACAAAATCCTTGACGTCCGTGGCCAGTCCGCCGGGATAGCCTTTGGGTACCGTCCTTCCCCAAAATGTTGTGGATGACAATCGAATTTATTACACTGGCTCAGAATTGGTACCTAACTACTACGCCATCTGCTTAGTCAGATTCATTATTTATTCTTTTCTGATTTACGAGTATATCTATATAGTTTAAATTTATTATATACTAGCAATCCGCCCTCGCTTCGCTTCAGTTATAGGTTATAGTCGTTTTACCCACGTAGTTCCCGTTGGAATACCGGGATAAAATATAGCCTAGTTTACGCCCTGATATTATAGCTTTCCATTGGAAAGAATTTTTGAAATCGGTCCAGCCGTTTTGAAGATTACCCGGAACAAACAGACAGACAGACAAAAATTTTTTAATTGCTATTTTAGGCATATGTGTCTTGCAAATAACCGTGTGAGCATGAAAAAAGCCTATTATTTTGACATTACAAACAGACACTCCAATTTTATTTATTGGTATAGAATAGACTAACAACCCGCCCTCGCTTCGCTTCGGTTTCTGTCGCCTTATCCCCGTAGCTCCCGTTCCCATGGGAATACCGGGATAAAATATAGCCTAGTTTACTATTATAGCTTTCTATTGGTGAAAGAATTTTTTATATCGGTTTAGCCGTTTTGAAGATTACCCGGAACAAACAGACAGAAAGACAGACAAACAAAATATAAAGTGTATTTTACGCATATGTATAGTGCAAATAATCGTGTGAGCATGAAAAAGGCCTATTATTTTGACATTACAAACAGACACTCCAATTTTATTTATTTGTATAGATAGTAATTTTAAAGTTTCAAATTCATCAATGAAGTTTTAACTGCACAGATTTCGACTCATAATGAACTTTACATAAGACAAACCTATTATTTCAATCAGTAGGTATACATTTATTTGTACCTTTAACTGTTACAACTTTTATCATTTTTACTAACGATGTCTGATATTTAAGCGACTATTATTAGAGTAGCTTTAAACTACAAAAGCATTTTTAAGATTTATACCAAAATCTTGTGAATATTTATTCTATAAATTACCTAAAGATATGCATGACTGCTTTGATTGATGTGTATATAATCAAAACATGACTGCACAGGTGGCTGGTGGTTAAGATAACGACCTGCAGTGCTAATGACATGGGTTCTGAGTCTGGCTATAATTTGTGTCCATTAATCTATACCAATAAATAAAATTGAAGTGTCTGTTTGTAATGTCAAAATAATAGGCTTTTTTCATGCTCACACGATTATTTGCACGACACCTATACCTAAAATAGCAATTAAAAAATTTTTGTCTGTCTGTCTGTCTGTCTGTTTGTTCCGGGTAATCTCCAAAACGGCTGGACCGATTTCAAAAATTACTTCACCAATGGAAAGCTATAATATCAGGGCGTAAACTAGGCTATATTTTGTCCCGGTATTCCCACGGGAACGGTAACTACGCGGGTAAAACGACTATAACCTATAACCGAAGCGAAGCGAGGGCGGGTTGCTAGTTAATTATATGTTTATAAAGTCCTTCGCCATAACAGTATTATTCCTTTAGCGCAGGGTTTGTTATCTTTATAAAAACAAAATACCAAAACCAAAATATAATTGAAAAGATACGTAAAATTATTTTATAATTTTTTTGTTAAATAATCTTAAGAATATTTTTAGTCTTACTCTTTAGAGAGACGCTTCTTGTTATTCTTATTCTGTTCAAGAGATATGTACCTACATAATAATACACGGCCAACCCGTCGAGACGAGGACTGTTTGCTTAATCCGTAATTTGTAAAATATAATACAACCAGCTTCAGCCTGCGACAACGCCCGCGTAAAAATTAAATGGTTTTAGGTTGCATGTACCGTACATCTAATAAACACGAAACCACTTATTTAATAAGTTATTTTAAAACATTTTGAGGACTAATTGGACACTATTATTCTGTCTAGACTTGTTCATGACTTAGGTGACCTACTAAATAAATTACTAGTTATTTAATGATTTCTGATGTTTACGCGAGTATTATACATTTTAAATAAAACTACTTTACGGATTTTATCGCGTTTGTATTTGATTTTTGATTACCCGACGTTTCGAACACTTTACAGCGTTCATGATCACGGGTGGACTAAGATGTCTCACGTCCAACAAGTCATCGTTACTGCAGAAAATTTATAATTATCTACCCCATACAGAAATTAGTTATTAAATATTGACCCACATTTTGATACAAAATTTATTGCCAGTGTAAGAAGAAAATGATTCTATATGAAAAAATTATATTGTTTATGGTTAGTAATAATTAAACATTAAAATTAATAGTAATTATAGTTAAAAACTAACTAATAATCTAGTATACTACCACCGGATCGGAACACGGTTACACTGAGAAAGATCCGGCAAGAAAACTCAGGTAACATGATGCTAAATTAAAGTTAATTTTGAAGGCGGTTAATTTTTCTGTATCGGGTAGATAATTATAAATTTTCTGCAGTAACGATGACTTGTTGGACGTGAGACATCTTAGTCCACCCGTGATCATGAACGCTGTAAAGTGTTCGAAACGTCGGGTAATCAAAAATCAAATACAAACGCGATAAAATCCGTAAAGTAGTTTTATTTACTAGTTATTTTTATTACCTTTGGTGATGGATGAGAAAATAGTCTACCTGATGGTAAGGATAACTGCCGCTCATGAAACTCTGCAAAACTAGAGCCACAGACACGAGATGGGGGTCGGTTCACAGCCTGTCATAATATTGTTCAGTCCTTTTCTTCTCTCGGTCACCAAACAAATATCTACCCCTAAGATATGTATTTTCGCCTAAAGTGTACTAGTAGTACACTTTTATTTTAATAGTAATAGTAGTTACTATTACTATTAAATTACATAAGTCCACCAAAGAATGTGGTATGTGTTGAGTGTCAGACTATTAGTCGGATTTATTTTTCTGCTAAACACGAATTTGAAGACAATTTTTAGTGTAGTACATCAAACAACATATACTGCAGGGCGCTGCAATTTACGAATTTTCACTGCATTACATTTCCTTATACTGCATTACTCTACATTATTAGACTACACTATACTACATCATATTGCGCATTTTTATTCTTCATTTATATTTTTTTTTATTGCCAACCGTGGCAAACGAGCAAGCAGCACACCTGATGGTAAGTGAAACTGCTGCACATGGACCTTTGTAATACCAGGGGCACAGCCAGGCCGCTGCCTACCGTGAAGGAAATACTCTTCTTAAACCTCGTTTGAAGAAGGACATGTCATAGCGCTCGGGAAACACAGCAGCAGGTAGTTCATTCCAGAGTTTGCACATATGTGGGCGAAATGATCGCTGGAAACGTACAGTTGAATACCATAACGTTTCCAGGAGAAATGGATGAACCCTGCTGCGATGTCGAGTGGTACGTTGGTAGAATGGTGACGGTGGTACCAAGTCAAACAGTTCCTCGGAGCACTCCCCGTGAAAGAGTCGGTAGAGTACACAGAGTGACCCAAAGTCTCTCCGCTGCTCCACTCCAATCTGTCCGTAAGATTGGGATCCCCGACGATTCGAACAGCCCGTCTTTGCAGGCAGTCAAGTATATTTTGATATCAATCGTTGGAACCAAATTTTATGGCTCTAAAAAGTAGCATGTGTTATTTCAGATTATGGCTATTTCAAATCTAATTCAAACCAAATGCTTACAATATGAAAAAATAATAAACATCCACATACACAAATATTGGCATTCGATAAAATATGGCTGAAACTTAAGTACTTAAATTCGTTTTTAAAACAAAATAAAAATCTCATTCATTTCATTTATTGAGAAGATTTTAAAATTACAATGGAAATCCTAAATAATCTATATCTATACCAATAAATAAAATTGGAGTGTCTGTTTGTAATGTCAAAATAATAGGCTGTTTTCATGCTCACACGGTTATTTGCACGACACCTATGCCTAAAATAGCAATTAAAAAATTTTTGTCTGTCTGTCTGTCTGTCTGTTTGTTCCGGGTAATCTTCAAATCGGCTGGACCGATTTCAAAAATTCTTTCACCAATGGAAAGCTATAACATCAGGGCGTAAACTAGGCTATATTTTATCCCGGTATTCGCACGGGAACGGGAACTACGCGGGTAAAACGACTATAACCTATAACCGAAGCGAAGCGAGGCCGGATTGCTAGTAATGTACGCAAATGTGTGTTTGTTATGCTTTCACGTCATAAGTACTCAGCGATTTTCTTATACATATGTAACATTCGTACTAGGATACAAAAAAGCCTTTCAAAAGTATTGTCCCTGAGAGACATAAAAATAAATACAGAAATCTAGATTAACATGAGCAAAGATGTGAGCGTTGTCATATAAATCTGCCAAAAACCAAGAAATAATATAAAATTAGACTAGCCAACCCAACAAACGTTGTTCTGTTCAAATAGAATAAGACAGCAGCGCCACCTACCAGGTCCAATTGTGAATTTAAACCATTCTCGAATCCCCTTGAAAACATACAAAAAATTTCATCAACATCAGTCCAGTCGTTTAGGAGGAGTTCAGTGACATACACACGTACACAAGAAATTTATATATAAAGATACGTAGACGCTAATCTGATTAACCATTTCCAATAGCTGACGGAGTAAGAATACAATTCACTACCCCGCTTTCTTGATCGTGGGTGTCGTAAAAGACGAGTAAGGGATATAATATGCATATAACATCTATGCAAGACAAGAAAAACTCGAAATAAAACTCTATACTAATACGTTTAATGCTGTGGGTGACCGGACCGGGGACTTTAGTCCGTCACCCCGTCACCCGCAAAGAGGATGACCGCGCGACGGCGATCGACGTCCCGGGACAGTGACGTCCAGAGGTGAGGGTACCCGAAAGAGTATTCCGTCGGGCCTACTACTGAGGACAAGGATCTCGGCACTGGTGGTCGGCCCAACAACGAAGGTGACGTGGGTATGGGTGGGTTATGCGTTCGTGCGCCGTCCTTTAGTCGCCCCGGACGGAATGTACGGCATGGCATGTGCGCTTACCATAGCCCACCCATAAAAAAAGAATACTAACGTTTGATGAGCTTGGTAGGTCAACTTCCCTTCCATTGTGGAGGAGGCTCCAGCCCAACAGTGGAACGTATATGAGCTGTGATAATGATGATGAATTAATTCATATTTTGTTGGTGGGTCATAAACGCTTCGCATGTAACTTTTTTTTTTTTTTTATTGCAAACGGTGGCAAACGAGCAAACAGTATACCTGGTGGTAAGTGTTGCTGCCGCTCATGGACCTTTACAAGGCCGTTGCCTACCGCGAAGAAAGCGAAGGGAGGGTGAATGCGTGCATTGAGGCTCGGTGCTATCAAGGGCACCACCAAAACCCTCCACACGCAATCACCCTCAGAAAGTTGGGCTTACGGCTCTCTCACTCACCGAACGAAGCGCAGTAACAATTTGCTACTACTCAGACGTTGATTTTCTGCGAGAGCATGGTACTGCCCCGGACGGACCGGCCCGCGGCTGTAGACAGATAACTGTCGACAGTGTGGTCCTACCACTCCTACTCCACTAGCTCTATTACATTGACAATAACGATTTATATTGATACTAGTAACCCGACCGCGCTTCGCTTCGGTTTCAGTCGCCTTATTCGCGTAGTTCTTGTTCCCGTGTGAATACCGGGATAAAATATAGCCTATGTTACTCCCTGATATTATAGCTTTCCAATAGTGAAAGAATTATTAAAATCGGTTTGGTGGTATTTAAGCGTGAAAGCGTAACAAACAAACAAACTTAGGTACTTTCGCATTTATAATATGAGTTAGGATATACCCAATCTACAGAATGTCGAATCTTTGTTAATATTCTTAGATTCTCACTGAAATTTGTCTTTATAAAGACTGAAACAGATAACACCAAGAGAAGAATGGAGAAACTTGAAAAACATTTCTTACCACCTGTCAAGTGCCAGATCCCTCTACAAGATGCAGGTGTTTATAAACTTGATTGTGACTGTGGTCTCTCTTATATTGAGCAAACAAAGAGATCCATAATAACTCGGATCAAAGAACACATAGCTGATGTTTAGCACGGCCGTCACACTAAGTATGCAGTCTGTGAACATAGGACCGCGCCCGCCATAAAACCAGGTTTGTTTTCGGTGTGTTGGACCGAGCGTGTTTTATATAAGTAGGTACTAATCGATGTACTTGCATACAATATTAAAATCTGCCACTCCGCGCCAAGTGACGGAGCGCGGAGCAACTTGTGAATCGCCTTAGCCGGTTTTTTATTTTTTATTAATATATATCTAAGTAAGTTCGTCAAAAATACAATTTATGAAAAAAGAAATTATACCGAGCAAAGCTCGATCAACCAGATAATTTGTACTAAAATGTGATAAATAGACGAGAATTCATATGAAGTATCATTTATTTATTAACATCACTGAACCCATTCTAAATAATAATGAAATAATATAAACTCGCAAACCTTAATTAATAAATAAATCTTAACTTATTAAGTTCAAAACCGCACGGTTTGCATATCTAGACAAAGATAAAGTGTCGGTTTAAGGTTAACTTATTAAGCTCTTAAAATATTCTTATTTTAATACCTAGTTTGTTATTTTTAATATATATTTATTAATTTCTTTCTCAAAATATATTATATTCCATTATCATCATCCTGCCCTTGTGCCAATCAGTTGGGGTTGACGCAATATGTACCCTTCGTCCATCGTCTATGTTATAAAAGTTTTGGCAATAGTTTTATGATCCACCTGACGTCAACAGATGTTGTTGGCTTATATCGATGTTAATCTTTTAGTCGGTTTTTACGACACCCATGAGCAATGTAAGGCTTTTTTTTTAGGGTGGGCTGCGTTCGGCGCACTCCTCGCCACCACTCCGTCCGGGGCGACAAAGGGGCGTAAGCACGCACAACCGCAACCCACCTAGGGCTTCCAGCATATCCTATATAAATTTACTTAATTTACAGTTTAAAAAGTGTTTTATTTGGTTGATTTTTTAATTTCCTTTGTGTATTTTTTGAAGAAGATTTGTTTTGTTTTGATTTGTTTTTTAATCAGTATTTGTTACCGTTATTTGGGAAGAAAAAAACCGGTGTAATTTGATTGATCTCATACTAATAGTAATACGTAAATAAATGTGTAGTTAGTTGATTATATCCCTCTTTTTTGTGATAATTAAACGGTGTAATTTTATTCATCTCATACTAGTAGTAATGCTTAAATAATTATGGATTTAGTTGATAATTCATAGGGTTTTTGTGATAAATAAACGGAGTAATTTCATTGATTTCATACTAATACTTTTATAAATGTGTAGTTAGTTGATTAATTCATTCTTTTTTTTATTACAAATAAACGGTGTAATTTGATAGATCTCATATTAATAGTAATATGTACGTAAATAAATGTGGAGTTGATTAATTCATTGTTTTATTTGCCTTATATAAATGTGAATATTTTCATTATTCGGGATCCCGCAAATACCGAGATCCCGCGGGATTGAAAATTCGTAATCCCGGAAATACCGAGATTGAATTCAGGCTGCGGGATTGGAAGCCCTAAACCCACCCGAACACCACGTCGCCTTCGTCCTTGGGCCGACCACCGGAGCAGGGTTACTTGTCATCAGTGGTCGGCCCGACGGAATACCCCCTATTTGGGGTACCTTCCCATCGACCGACGTCCCCCCTTGGGGAAGACGTCGGTCTTTCCTCACGCGATTGGCCTCGCAGCGGGTGACGGACTAACTCCCCGGTCACGTCACCCGCGGCCTCGGCTAGGGCGGCATGGCGCGCAGGTAGTCGCGCCTGCGCCGCTACAGTCACCGGCGGCGGATCGCCTCGTCGAGGCTGCGCTCCTCGCGCGCGCGACGCGCCGCCTCCTTCTGCGAGATCACTGCATCGCAGAAGGCTGCGACCGCGTCCCAGTTCCTGAGGCTGTCGAGCATCGCGCTAGCAATGGTCAGCAGCGTCAGGTCGGCACCGATGATTGCGACGAGTTCATGACGCTTCGCTGCCCAGGTGGCACAGGCCTCGAGCGTATGCTGCGTCGTGTCCTCGTCGCAATCGCAGTGGTGGTAGAACGGTGTGCTCTTCCTCCCAGCGGCCGTGTACAGGTACTTGCCGAAGCACCCACGCCCCGTCAAGACCTGCACCAGTCGAAATGCTATTTTAGGCATAGGTGTCGTGCAAATAACCGTGTGAGCATGAAAAAAGCCTATTATTTTGACATTACAAACAGACACTCCAATTTTATTGATTGGTATAGATATGTAGTGCTCGCGTAAACATCAGATATCATTATAAAGACAAATATTATACTAAACTTTGCAGCTCTTTGTTAGCACGGTGGCCTATATTAATACAAGGCCGGCAAGAGAAAATCCTAAGTTCTTTTCTCCATTACCAAGGCATGCAAAAACAAAAAGTAACAAGAAGTAAATGTAAAAGCTTTGTAGTAACAACCTCGGTGTTTGGAACAATCCCTAACCGCTCGTTTATATAATCACCTTGTGGAGATAAAGGCACTACTTAAGGGTCTTTAACTAAGTGAAAGTTTTACTTTGTATTTCCAATACGATAAATAGTTATCATTAATACTTTGAAATTAGCTTGTATTGGCTCTATCTGAAAAGAGCACAAATCTCATTAGTGGTCTTTTAACACCGAATGTCATCGGTTCCAATCCAAGCAAAACAGTTCTCTTTGCACTTTACTAATAACTCTGAATTTCGGTATTATTATGATGTTTCATCATCATCATTTGCCTGCCCTCATCCCACGCTAAGTGGGGTCGGCACAACATGTTTTTACCTTCCATAGTCCCCTATCAGCTGTCATATGTGCACTCACTGCTTTCATACGCATATCCTTATTCACGCAGTCCATCCATCACTTCTTGGGTCTTCCACGCTTCTTTCGTCCATCCACAATCAAATTGACAACCCTCCTTGTCACATGCCTTTCATCCCTCCTCATCACATGTCTATACCATGACAATCTCGCGCTCCTAATCTTCTCTATCACTGGTGCCACTTTTAGGCTTGCCCTAATATACTCATTTCTTATTTTATCTAATCTTGTAACCCCCATACATCCATCTTAGCATTCGCATCTCTGTAGCATGCACTCTATTATAATGATGTTTATTGTATTTTTCTTTAATTTAAACGCCCTTGGTTGCACCGTTCAATGCCAAATATACAGGGGCCATCTATTGAGGGAGTGTACTCCACTCCGGGAGTAAAGCGAATATTTCGTTTGCTTTCCGGCCGTCACCGGCGTACGCATGGCACCGCAATCATCATTGCACGTTCGACGCTCAATTGACAAACACCTGTGTTTTATCGCGTTCCCGCTGGCATAGAGGTAACCGTGATCGACCCCACTCTGCTCAAGCTCGAATTTGTTTACACTACGTCACCGCATCTTCTCTTGTTCTCCCATAGGGCGCGCGCTTCTGCTGGTGACGAAGTCTGCTGAAACCCATGTGAATAGTAATTTGCCCTGTATTTCGTTCACCAGCATTATTTGGCATTTTACTTCTGGTGTAACCTAGTTTTCTACCGCATCATCACATAAACCGCATCTCTAGCTCTCCCTAGCACAAAGATTTATTCATTATAAATAAAACTCTTTTTACAGAGTTTAGCGCGTTTGTATTTGATTTTTGATTGCCCGATGTTTCGGACGCTTTTCAGAGTTCCTGGTCACGGGAGTTCATAAAGTCCACAAGCCATAGTTATTACAGAGATTTATATAGAAATAGTTATTACATTTTGACCCACATTTTGATACAAGTTTTCAGTTAGTAATTATTAAATATTAAATTTATTATAACGATTAAATTATGTCAATTAATAATTTAAATATAACAAATCTAATATACTACCACTGGATCAGAACGCGGCAACACTTATGTGTACATTTTAAAATTTCTAGTAGCTGTGCATTTTATTCCGTGTAGTGACTGTCTGACAGAGTAAGAATACAATTCACCACCCCTCTCTCTTATCTGTGGGTGTCGGAAAAGATGACTAAGGGATATCAATGCATATAACTACTTTGTAAGAGAAGTTAAACTTGAAATAACACCCTATATCAATACGTCTGACCAGCGTGATAAAGTAGGTCAGTTTCCCTCCCATTATGGAGGAAGCTCGAGCCCAACAGTGGGATGTATATGAGCTGAGATGATGATGATGTTGACATATTTATATGAATATCACGCAAATAAACCAACTTATAACAAAGTCAGCGTAAAGTAGGCATCTGTTCGACGAGTTAATCTTCGGCCAAATGTATACGATGCAAATGTATACATAAAATTTTGCATGTCTGTATTATACAACGTATCGGTGCCGTAGTATGAATTTACACCAATGAAATAAAAATAAATGTTTGCCATAGTTGATGCGTCATTAATATATATTAAGAATGCAATACATCCTAGCTACGTTCGTACATTTTTATGACCAATTTTTAAAGTCCTTCTTCCGTGCAGAATTCCTACCAGTTTCAATACTTATCACTTTCCAAGTCATTTTAATTACATTACTAGATTGTTTGATTTTATTTTTCAGATAAATAGATTTACCATATGAGCGAGCACAAAAATGAAAATTTTGGAATATTGAAATACTTTTTTATATATTCCAAAAACAAATTTTAAAAATAATAATACTAACACATACACTAATCTTATATCTTTAAACTAGCAATTCTTGTATATATATATACATATAGTTAAATGTTATTTGGTAAAATATAATATTAAATTATGATTTATACTTTGATATGGAAAATAACTATAATAATCAAATATTGACGTGGTAAAACATATAGTGTAAATATATATAGTATATAATAAATGTTACAAGTCAATTAATATTAAATGACAAGGAAGCCACGAGTCAAACTTAAAAACTAAATGACCCCACGTACGGACCCTGCCCCAAAAGTACCCATTAAACTGGCTGCGTTACCGCGCTGGATTGCCAGCGAGACCTGTTGGACAATAAACCACCCAGAGCGCGGATCCCGCCCCTTTCCCCGCAGGCGCCTCCCAAGCTCCTGCACCAGTGTCTTAGCTTCAGAGCCCCACGGTCCAGCCGTCTCCACAGCAATAGGGACAAAATCATACGCCGACTCCAGGCAAGCGTATTTGGAGTGTTTCACTCTTGCGGCCATCTCGGCGCCACCCCCAGCGCACTGTTGGGTGGTGGAGAGATGACAAGCCGCAAAAGTACTAACACATGTGGCATCCCAGATGAGACACCGACCCTTCCGCCACGGAATCAGCGTAAGGCCATCCGGCCGTTTGCCGTCCGAACGAGAAAGACCCGGGGGCTCTAAAACGCATGGAACCTCGGCGGAAACGAAAGCCCGCCGAATTATCTCGTTAATAGCGTGATGACGGGGCCTTCGTCCCGCACATCGCACACAACTCAAGCCGTGCAGACCGGACGCATCAACATGCGTACCGCATATGCAAACATGGGGTTCACAAACTCCGCACCCCAAACGCAAACCCACTGCCACCCTAAGGGAGTCATCATCTAGAAGCGTGCCCATATTGGGAGAAGGTAAGGCATGCAACCAGGCCCCTGACTCCGGCCTCGAGGCGGCAATGAGACGCGCCAACTCAACCCCCGAGCTGTTTCCTCGCATTTTAGAGAATAAGTACCTCGAAGTACCTTCGTCCCAGCCACGTTGGCATCCCGGCCTCTCTGGCAAGTTAACTCCTGGGTAAAGAGCCGACCAGCCACTCAAGACCTCAGACTGGAAAGGTATGCAGATCGCGTCACCGTTAGGTGAGAGTATTTGAGTGACAAGCTCCGCAGACCCAAAAGAAGAGGCCAAAAAAGCGGCCGGACCAGTCTCCCGCAACCGCCGGACACCCAGACCACCGTGCCGAATAGGCAAACTTGCTTGGCACCATTGCGACTCATTAAGACTCACGTTAATAGTCTCTTCAAGTAGACGTTTAATAGCACAGTCGAAACGATCTACCTCTTCCGGAAACTGCCATGAAGGAGCCGTTCGCA
Organism: Lymantria dispar; assembly: GCA_032191425.1. NCBI lineage: Eukaryota > Metazoa > Arthropoda > Insecta > Lepidoptera > Erebidae > Lymantria > Lymantria dispar. Next base: position 17,417,688 of record CM063452.1, on the reverse strand, counting down.
CCATGTAGGTCAATTTTGGCATAGCGAAACAGTTTCTCAAAAGAGTCAGAGAAACGTGAGCCGGTAGGTGCCTGAAATGGCCAGCTAGTGACGCCAGAGTTTCAGTTTTTGTCCGCAGACACTCCTGCACACCGTCGGGGAAAACAGGAGCACCCAACAACTGCAATGACTTACGGTCAACTATCTTGAGGCGCGGTATAAGAATACTGAATATGTCGCAATCTGCGGCTGCCCCTGGACTGCAAGGATACAATTCACACTTCGAAGTGTTTACCTCCAAGCCAATCTCCCCCAAGGCCGGAAAAAGTAACTTTACGTCCCTCTCCACTGCAGCAATGTCACCACCAATCGTGCCGTCGTCCAAGTACCAGATGTTGAGAGGAGCTTCAAGAGACGAAATAGCCTTGTGGATGCCCAGGCTGAAGATCAAAGGACCAAGTGGATCCCTTTGCTGGGCACCCACCTAGGACAGGATGCAAGTTTTGTTAAACGACAAGTTACTAGGGGAGGAGTAACATTGATACAAAAAAGGAAAGATAGCCGGAATCAAAGTCTTCACCTCCGAAAGTATGACGTCCCTTTCGATGCAGTTGAAGGCATTGCGAACGTCGAGCTTCAATATAACATCCGCACTGCCCTCACGCAACGCAAAAGCCCGCGTGGCATGAATGGGTGCTTCGCAGCCGAGCTGTGTGCCGAACCCTACTTGGTGAGGCTGTAAGAAATTTGCCATGGGATTTTTCACTGCATGACAACACAATTTGGCAACTAAACGACGAAAAGTACTACCCACAGCTATAGGCCTTATGCCTCCGTCTTTCTTTTGAAGGGCACACAAAGACGCACCATAGAGGAACGGGCAAATGTCCGGATTCAACTTCCCCTTCAACATAAAGTTACACAGACGAGTAACCGACTCCAACAATCTCGGGCCATTGTCACCCGACGCTGGGGATACAAGCTCCTTCAGATGGTCCGGGCGCAAACCATCGAGGCCCGACGCCGATCCGCGCTGAAATGACTGCAGGGCGTCAGCAACGTCGGTCACCTTCACAGCGAGGCAAGGTGGAGAAAGGTCGGACGCAGGAGGTACATAAAGAGGACGAGAGGGAGCAGGGTGCTTTTCCTTAAGCGTAGATAAGGTATTCTCATCGGAAGGAGCAAACGTACACTCTAACGTCAACAAACGAGCCGCTCCTTTAAGGTCCCCATCGTAGACCTTGGCCTCTACAGCTTTATAGATTGAAAGAGGCTTACGAACCCAATACATATATATATTAAGGATCTCGGAAACGGCACCAACGATTTTGCTGAAACTTGGCATACTAGAGGTTTCGAGGCCAAAAAATCGATCTAGCTAGGTTTTATTTATAGAAAATGTTGTTTTGTCGGTGTTTTTAGCAAAACAATACAATGTCATTAAATTTTAAAAGAATATGAATTCAAATTTCGCCGTCAATGTCATGAGTTACGATAGCTCAGTTGAGAAGTTGTCCAGTTTTCTTTTAGTTTTGTTTTAGCATTCAAACAGCATCGGATCGAATCTCGGTGTTATTATTATTCTCTTTTTGTATTTTTTTTTTTTTATTATTATATTTTTATTTTTTAATATATCTAAATAAATTCGACAAAAATACAACAAAAGTATTCCGAGCGAAGCTCGGTCAACCAGATATTGAATATTACTAATACATAGATTGCTCGTGTGGCATATTCCGTGTGGTGACGGAGTAAGAATACAATTAACCACTCCCTATCTTGCCCGTGGATATCGTAAAAGACGACTAAGGGATATAATAAATAAGCTTATAACATCTGTGCAAGAGACGGCAAACTCAAAACAAAACCCTATTCCAATACGTCTGACCAGCGTGGAATAATAGGTCAATTCCCCTGCCATTATGGAGGAGGCCTGAGCCCAACAGTGGGACATAAATAGGCTGAGATGATGATGATGATACATTGCTCGTGGGTGTTGGAAAAAATAACTAATAGCTTTATATCAACCTGCGCTAACTCCACCTGACTATATCTGGTCAATAATTACATTCCCAAGGAAGATTGACGTCAGGTAGACGGCCAGTCATAAAACTATTAGAATATTTACGATGGAAAGGGAGTATATGTTGCATCGACGATGATAAAGACAAATATGTCATCGCCCCATGCGTTCCCGTGGGAATTTATTAGCTGTCTGAAGGATCATGGCATGTTTAGTAGCATTATCTTGTAAAACTATACCCATTCCGAGTGAGAACTCGCCTGTTAAGCCTGTAGATTACAACATTATTCCCCTTGGAGAAATTTATGTCCAAAATGGACGTTGATAAGTTGAGATGTGAATGGATAAGATAAATATATTAAAATAAACCTAACTAAGGGATTAAATATGCATACATATATCAGTCCGGCTGTAACCATGAATGCTATAAAGTGTTCGAAACGTCGAGCATTCGTAAATCAAATACAAACGCGATAAAATCCGTAAAAGTCATTTTATTTACTACTAGCAACTCGCTCTCACTTCGCTTCGGTTTCTTACCCGCGTAGTTTCCGTTCCCGTAGGCATATCGGGATAAAATATAGCCTATGTTACTCCCTGATATTATAGCTTTCCATTGGTGAAAGAATTTTTGAAATCGTGAAAGCGTAATAAACAAATAAACAAACTTACTTTCGCATTTATAATATTAGCAAGTATGCATATAACATTTATTGAAGAGATGAAAAACTTGAAATTAAACCAGAAATGTAATCCAAACACCAACACATCTGACTATTAGTATTAGTAGGTCAATTGCCCTTCTATTACAGAAGAGGCTGGAGTCCAACAGTGTGACGTATATAACCTAAAATGATTATGATGATGATGATTAAAATAAACAAGTTTAATAAAACGATACTATTTCGAGCATGTAAGGCCTTTGACTCGCCACACTCGGCTATTCGACTCGATGGCAGGACTCCGTGAAACACCATCAATTACTCTTTGTTTCATTTGTCTGGTCATTAAACGAGCCACTACTTTTACACAAAGGAAATTAATTTCATTGGCTATAATTGTCTCATTTGAACAATGAAACAGCCTTTTTAACTTTTCTATAACTATATATACATTATCAATACTAGATGAGTATTCAACTAAGTAATCTCGTTTTTGTGAAAGTGGATGGGCCTCGTTGGATGCAAGCGACCTAAGATCACGCTATGTGGCAAAACATAAGGGAGGCCTTCATTCAGCCGTAGATGACGATAATGATGAGGAATCTTGTTACGTATATGATAAAATGTAATCCATAGGTTCATAAATTACTAGCAACCCGCCCTCGCTTTGCTTCGGTTTCAGTCGCCCTACCCGTATATTTCCTGTTCCCATGGGAATACCGGGATAAAATCGAGCCTCCTCCAAAAGGGAAATTGACCTACTATACCACACTGGATAAACGTATTGGTATGGGGTTTTATTTCGAGTTTTCTTCTCTTGCATAGATGTTATATGCATATTTATACCCTTAGTCGTTTTTTACGACACCCACGGGCAAGAGAAGGGTAGTGAGTTGTGTTCTTACACCGTCATCATACGAATAATTCTTTATACAACAATAATTATTATACAGATTGCGTGATGAGGAGGTGGAAGGAATATTATGAAAGTTTATTTGAAAGGGACGAAGCAGTACGCTTCAGAGACCGGAACAGGAGCTGAATGATTATGATTGCGAGATAAGTATAGATGAGATCGTGAATGCGTTGAAGCATATGAAATTAGGTAAGGCTGCGGGATATGACAGGGTGTCGGTCGAAATGCTGAAAGCTGGCGATGGCATAGTGGTGAATTTGTTGTACCGCCTTTTCAACCTGTGCTAGAGGAAAGGTCGAGTGCCAGAAGACTGGTGCAAGGCTGTCATCGTGCCGTTACACAAAGGAAAAGGGTCGCAACAAGACTGTGCCAATTACCACGGAATAAGTCTTCTCAGCGTCGTCGGAAAATTGTATGCAAAGGTACTGATAGAGAGAGTTATAAAAGAGACGAATGAAGGAGTCTGGGATGTGCAAGCAGGATTCAGAAAGGGAATGGGATGTACGGATCAGGTCTTTTCCTTGCGTTGCATAGCCGAAACGTTTCTGGCGAAGAGTCAGAAGGTCTATTGCGCGTTTATAGATTTGGAAAAGGCCTATGATAGAGTTGTGGTCAGCATTATCTTTGCATGGTGTGAACAGCAACCTGATACGGGCATTGCAGTCGCTCTATAAGAACTCCAGTGCCTGCGTCAGAATCGAAGGGGCGTATACTGAATGGTTTAGTATCCAAAAGGGTGTTAGACAAGGATGTGTTGCGTCACCATGGCTGTTTAACCTATTCATGGATAATTGCCTGACTGATTTAAAAGAGAGTGAATACGGACTGAGAATGAATGGGTTACTTGTCAAATGTCTTCTCTACGCTGACGATCAAGTCCTACTTGCTTCGTTGGTGGATGAGTTGCAAGAGATGGTAATAGTAATGCATGATGCTTTTGAAAGATGGGGAATGAAAATTAACGTAAAGAAGACGAAAGTTATGGGATTTGAAAGGGGAGAATGTATGACGGAGTGCAAGATACGCATAGGAGAGGAAATATTAGAACAAGTACAAGAGTTTGTATATTTGGGATCTACTTTTGCGAGAGATGGTAAATGTGAAAATGATATTGAAAGAAGAGTATGTAAGGGCAATATGGTGAATGGTGCTTTACATGCCTTTATGGGTAGCCAGAGCCCTCTCTAAGAAGGCTCGCCTGGCTGTGCATAGGGGAGTCCTTGTACCAACCCTAACGTATGGAAGTGAGAGCTGGGTATAGCAGAAGAAACATGAAAGTAGAATAAATGCTGTGGAAATGAGAGCGCTGAGGAGCATGATTGGTGTAAAACTGAGTGACAAAATTAAGAACAGTGTAATCAGGGAACGTTGTGGTATGAATGTTGATGTAGTGACAAGGATTGAGAAAGGTATGTTAATTTGGTTTGGACATGTAGAGAGAATGAATGAAAGAAGATTAACAAGAAGAATTTATAAGGCGAATCTGAGTGGAAGTGTTGGAAGGGGAAGACCAAGGCGGACGTTTCACGATCAAATCGGGGACGTCCTTAAGAAAGGCCAGGTTAGAAGTACCCTAAACCGAAGAATATGCATGAAGAGATTAATGAATGTAGAGGAAGCGAAATTATTATGTCAAGATCGTAGCAAGTGGAGGGAAGTGGTCTCTGCCTACCCCTATGGGAAAGAGGTGTGAATATATGTATGTATGTATGTATTATTATACATTCTGGTAGAGTATAACACTCACCCTGCACTCTATTACCCCCAGAAATACACATAAACATATGGTGGTTGCACCAGTATGTGTGTGGTGGAGCTTGTAGGTATAGGCAGGAAAATAGAAATAAGTAGGCGAAGAAACAGTTTATTGCACGGCACAGTAATTATAGTTTTACACAGAATAGACAAGCACTAAGAATGTTGAAATACAGAAGAAGTGACAGAGTGATAGCGACAGTTTATAGGTAAGATACGTAAGCGCGATCGCTACTGGGAGCGTATGAGTTGAATATATACAAAGCGACATGGGCGCCCTTAACAACGTCTTCGTGCCGACTCGTATCAGGCACGGGCGTCCGCGCACATCGTATAATCGCAGGTCCAGTTAGCTTTTTTTTTTTCTTTTTTGGGGGTGGGTTGCGGTCGGCGCTCTGCTCGCACCACTCCGTCCGGGGCGACGAAGGGGCGTAAGCACGCACACCCGCAAAACGTCGCCTTCGTCGTTGGGCCGACCACCGGAGCAGGGTTACTTGTCATCAGTGATCGGCCCGACGAAATACCCCCTACTTGGGGTACCCTCTCGTCAACCGACGTCCCCCCCTCGGGGAGGACGTTGGTCTTTCCTCACGCGGTCGGCCTCTCGGCGGGTGACGGACTAACTCCCCGGTCTCGTCACCCGCGGCCTCGGCTAGGGCGGCATAACGCGCAAGGTTCCGTTAGCTGGCGTGTGTCCACAGCTATATGAATATGGTTCCACGGTTGTTTAAAATAAGTGGTGTTATGTGTTTTATGTTGTAAGTAATGTTGTATGTAACTATTTTGTGTTTTGTATGTAGCAGTAGTGTATATACCATCAAAAACAAAACTTGTAAAAAAAAGTCAAGCTTCGCAACCGGGTTCTTCTACCATAAAAAGTTGTGAGATCTATATTATACCAAGTCAGTTAACTCATTCAATCCCTGCTTAAGGGAGCTTTCTTCTTAAGTTATTATGTAAATAGCTAACTTAACGACTTCTTATAATGACTATATCAATATTAAAGGTCTTTTATGTTTTAAGTAAACAAAATGACTTGGCAATCGCATGCAAATACAATGTACCTCACAAGTAATACATATTATATTAAATTGTACTCAATATAGTGCGTCTCGTCTCCTCTCCGCTTTGATAGCAATCGAGCCTAATGATGGCGTTCTTTCCTTCAGATAAATTTCAGGTGATTTAGTTTGCTTAATACTTTCTCCGTGTGGTAACGGAGTAAGAATACAATTCACCACCCCCCATCTTACCCGTGGGTGATCGTACGAGACGACTAAGGGATATAAAATGCATATAACGTCTATGCGAGAGAAGGAAAACTCGAAATAAAACCCTATACCAACACGTCTGACCAGCGTGGTATAGTAGGTCAATTACCCTTCTATTACGGAGGAGGCCCGAACCCAACAGTGAGACGTATATGGGCTGAGATGATGATGATGATGATGAATGCTTTGGGAGATTATGATACAATTTCATAAACTATGTCCCATTCTTGCTTTTTCAATAAGTTGATTGACCATTTTACAAATTATCTTTGAACATAATTATATTTAGGTATCTGTCTATACCTATTATTCCATTCTTCATTCGGCCTATCGCCGTCAACTGTAGAACATAGACCCCCTCATGCTTCACCATAAAGTGCGGTACTGTGGCACCTGCATTCAACGACGCTCAAGGGTAACAGAGTTGCCATGACTAGAGCTCATTTTTCTTTCCCCATATGAGGAATAACCACGTAATCGCCACGTTTGGTAGGCAGGTTAGTTTCGGAGTGAGATATCATACGTTTCCCCGACAAGAGCTGCTGCTCATTCTCCTTCCTGTTGAATCTTTTTTTTTTAAATAACAAAGCCTTGCACTAAGGGAATAATAATTCTTATATTGTGGGGGCCTTTACAAATATATAATTCAACATCGCACCGTCATCGCAGCTCTCATAGGTCCCACTGTTGGGCTCGGGCCTCCTCCACAATAGGAGGGAATTTGACCCACTATACCATGCTGGTCAGACATATTGATCATCATCATCATCATCTTGCTCTTATCCCAATTACTTGGGGTCGACGCAATATGTCATCTGTTTTGACATATTGCAAAAAGTTTCGGCAATGACTTTTATGACCGGCCGCCTGCCTGACGTCAACCCTCCTTGGGAATGTAATCGTTGACCCAAATGGTACCAGATGGAGTTGGTCCGGGTCAATCTAGGGCTCTTAGTCGTCTTTTACGACACCCACAAGCAAGGAAAGGGTTGGTAATATTCGAAGCCGCTACCACACAGCACAGACATATTGATATAGGGTTTCATTTCGAGTTTTCCTTCTCTTACACAGATGGTATGTGCATATTATATCCCATATTCGTCTTGTACGACATCCACGGGCAAGATAGAGAGTGGTGAATTGTATTCTTACTTCGTCACCATACGGAAAGGACATATAATTAACTGACATAAATTACATTCAGACTTAGAACAACAATTTGTGGATCGTACAAGGTGTTGTCCTGCATGGGAGTCGAACCCGTGACACTAGCACGGTACGTTGGTATCTTAACCGCTACGCCATCTGCGCAGTCTTTAGCCGGTTGTTACGATTCCCATAGGGAAGCAATGATGGCGACACATGCATTCTTATTTTTTACAAAGTTACATTTAATTAACTGCAAATATAACTTTGTAATCCTATACGAGTTTACAAAATTATTTATGCAGTTAGTGTATCTCAGAAACTAAGTAAAAATTACAATATTTCATAATCTTTCCTTCATTTATACACTAAACACTAATTGCATTCTAAATTTGAAGCCTCTATATCTGCTGGAAGTGCCTCTTTTAAATTGATGATCGGTCAGTCAGTGAGTGAAAAAATTACGAAATTTTGACTAGTTATAATTCTCAAAGTATTGGTTCAAACTGAATGAAATTTGAAGCACACAATATGTATACAATTCCTGCTGGGATTCTAAAAATTCAGGCTTCTAGTTTTATTAACAACGAAGTTATAGGGGGGTCGAAATAGGCCTGAATGGCTTCGAGAAAAGTATGTTACGGCAGTGTTGCGTTTTGCCCGAATTTTTTTTTTTTGCTCGACTTTGCGGGGCCACTGCCGTGCCCCCAGATAAGTATATATGATATAAATAAATAATGTAGCTGTAGTTTATATATAGATATGAGTGTGTCTGTGTGAGTACGCCACAAACATATTTCAACTCACACTATAACGTCATAGAATACGAAATAATACATTCTATATAATACGAAATAATAAAATCTTCTATGAAAATGTTTTTATATCGCCATAACCTTTATCTCACAGTGATTTGAAATGAGTTCCCATAGGAACTATTGTAGTATGTTATAATTTATATATATATATATATAATTATATACAAAATAAGCAACGAATGGTGATCTATGAAATGAGTGGTGACGGTTAGTGATGAATGGCATCAGTGGTGATGAATAGGGTGAGTGGTGATAGATAAAACAAGGGATGATGGATTAAATGAGTGGTAACGGATCGTGATGAAGGGGATGAGATGTGATATATGGGATATGTGGTGATGTATAGGGCGAGGAGTGATGGATAGAATGAATGGTGACTGGTGGTGCTGGATAGAGTTAGTGATGATGGATAGGACGAGTGGTGACGGATAGAATGATTGGTGACGTATGAAGTGAGTGATGATTGATGAGATAAGTGGTGATGGATGGTGATAGATGCAATAAGTTGTTATAGATGGTTTGAGTGTGAAATGTTTGGTATTTTGCTATTTTAAAGGCCGTCATCGTCCACGACGTTCCATTCCTCCTAAAATATAAACCACATCCGCACACACTATATATTATGTGTTATATTGTGTGTGCGGATATAGTCCATAAAATATAGCTTGATCTCTGTGACAGATGTCAACGAAACCAACGAAGTAAGTTTGAACGAGTGACACGTTTATAATTTCATTTTGTATCAAATATATTTTCATTCTTTTCGTGCCAGTTTTATTGCAACTGAATTGCAATATATAATAAATATAAAAATATTAATATTCATGCTTAAAACGTACCTCGTAAGTACTGAAATACCTAGTAAACATTTTATACATAAATGACGCTTACACAAGTACAAAGTCATACTGGACTGAAAATAAGAGATGGGACGGTCGATATACGTAAATCGATAACCGATCTTTATTAAATTATTCATAAGTGAAATAAACCCAATACAGTACCTAAATAAAACTTTCAACATATTTTTTACAATTAAAACAGACAGTTACATTATAAAATACATAAATTGAATTAATTAAACCTTAAAATACTACTTTTCGTCTCAGAGTAGATGATAATATTATGTACGCATTATTGTCAAAAAATTATTTTATTTATAGACATATTTATTTATAAAACAGTCGTAATTGATTGATTGATCTAACGTCTGTCCCTATTTGGCAAAAAATGATAAATATCCTAGCAGGAATGCTCCAGTGATGACGATAATAGTGACGTAGACCTTGATTGTACTTCTTGTGAATAATTAAAACAGTCAAAAAACACTTTTTGTTTGAAATAAATTCAAAAAGATTTTCATTGATTGTATTTTAATTATAATAGAAAATCATAATTATAAAAATAAAGAGTTTTATCGATAAAAAACTACGGACTTTATCATAAGCGTGACAGCACTAGGAACAACTGTCACAGAGATCATCCTATATTTTATGGACTATAGTCATTTTTTATTTTAAAACCAAAACGTTAACTAAAATTAATTTATATGGCACAACAACATTTACCGGGTCAGCTAGATCATATCAGCTAGAAAATACTTTTCTAATGACATATGTCGTTATTGCTTCTTGTCGTTATTGCTTCCCATGTCGTTATTGCTTCTTGGATACATTTACAGTCCTCCTTTAGGTTATTAAATTTAATAAGTAAAATTTTAAATTTTGAATAACCCCCGACACAATCTAAAGTAATGAAAAAGAAAACAGTATTAAGTTCGCTACAACAGAAGGTATCAATTAATTGTCATTACATAATTTTGGAGCTGATCCTCTTACACTGCGGGACCAATATTAACCAAACATAGCTAAGACCCAGTGCAAAGAAACTGGTTTTCAAATGAAAAAACCGCATCGAAATCGGTTCATAGGTTTGACTGCTACGATGTCACAGGCAGAGACACACACACACACACACACAGATACAGACAGACACCAACGTCAAACTTTTAACACTCCTCTTTTTGCATCGGGGGTTAAAAAGGAACGATGAACGGAAATATATGCAATTATGGGCGTTACCACAACAGAACTAGAAGAAACTTTATATCGTGGCTTTAATAAAAATATTCATTGGAATTAGTTTAATTAAATTAGGTAAATCTAGAAAACAAAAGGTTCTCAAACGATTTACAGAGATAATTATAAATTATTTTATTTGTTTTATCTATCTTTTGAATGTTAAAATAACTAACAAATAATTGGTTAGAACATTTGAATAAAAAGAAATTGTTTCGTGTTCTCCAGACTATAGCACAATCCAGGCCACGGTTTGCGAGAGCTCGTCCACTATAACTGCCGTGGTGAATATACGGCGCTTCTGCCCAAGGTGAGCCCTCCACTATCGCGTGTAGTGCTTCTCATGACAATTTTCCGGCCTATACCACACAGGTACATTAAAAACCAAGTTGATCATTCTCATATTTAAAACTAAACAAATATGTAATTTTTTTTAGAAGATGACGTATATCCTGGAATCAATTATTTTATAGGAGAATTCATTGTGATTTATAAAAATTTATTCAGAACTAGGGTATAAATTGGGTTTGTTAATTATATGTTTGTAAACAAAGACACAAGGATTTATTCCTTAATCCTATTGCTGCCTTTAGATAACACGAACGAGAACGTATTTTATTATCTAAATGCTATAATGTCTTCTGGTATTAGCTATAGTACAAATTAATTTCGAGAAAGGGGAATATGACCTCAGTAGTCCTTAAACTCTGGGGTAATGGCAGTCAACGGAAACAAATGACGATCATTTGTCTATATACCAGCGGGAAGTCTTAGATGTTTATAAATGTTCTTGCTGGAAAATATTTATTTATTTGGTGAAATATACAGTACAGTGATAAAAACACACATCTTGTATTTTACATTTCTTGTATTTTATCTTGTATCTTGTATTTTACATTTCTTTAAATAAGAAAAATATAATAACTAGACCTTTACCACAATCATAATTCTGAGTGTATACTCAGAATTATGATTGTGGTAAAGGTTTAAATCATTGCAAATATTTGTGCAGTTTGTTTAACTGATAATTATGACCTTAAAAAAAAGATCTTTAATATGTATCTCTATCTTCTTGTTCACCAAATCTTCCACAGAGAAGATACCCGGGCCTTTAAAAGGCTTAAATGGAAGATATGGATCCAGCACACAGAGGCCTTTGGAGAAATTTAAACCTAAAATTGGATGGGACGTCTGCCGACGACATTCCACGTCTGCACTACCGCTCGTGGACTGCCAACGGTAGATGCAAAACTATTGTATAATGATGCTATCTAAAAACTTGATTATGGGGTCGAAAGTTACATAGACTGTTTTAACATAAAACTATTAATTTTAACCTGTCGTTTGGCTTTCTCATAGTATTGAACATTTTTTGCATAATATTAAATGATGGCAGGCGGTTACTCGTCAAATCACTGAATGGGCTCGCCTTAACGGTGGCCACAGATACGCAGGCCATACTGGCAACAGGAGACAACATTGGTGTAAGTGGCTAGGAGTGTAGAGGGGTGCGGCGCCGATTTCACGATCGCAGGTCCCCTATAAACGAAGCCCCGTAGTGGTTTCTCCATAGTTATGCCCCTTAAACTGATATTTACGTCATACAGTAGAACCCGTTTAATACGATCACGTTTAATACGATTTCCCGCATAATACGCCATTTTGCGTTAGTCCCAACAACTTGCGACATGTTTTCATACATTTCCTAATGCTTAATACGATCGTCATCCCGTTTAATACGCCAACACGTGCCACTCAAATACACATATTAACTCTGATTTTGTCACATGCCCAGGCATTATCAGCAATTAATGATTTAAGTCGCTATGTAACTTATTTGAATCAAGCGCAGACGCACTGCGAAAATTAAATTACGTTGAAAATCTTGTAATTGCTAATGCCTCAAAATCTTTTTATCGAACTAAAGCAAGTGATTACTTTAAGTAACGTAATAATAATAAACATGATTTTTTTATATTTTTAAATATTTTTTATTTTTTAATATTTAAAAATGTATCTACATAGTAGTAAGTATATTAAATAAAGAAAATAAACAACATTTTATTTAGGTAATTTTTAATGTTAAATTCACGTAGGTATTCAAATTAATCTATACCAATAAATAAAATTGGAGTGTCTGTTTGTAATGTCAAAATAATAGGCTTTTTTCATGCTCACACGGTTATTTGCACGACACCTATGCCTAAAATAGCAATTAAAAAAGGGCGTAAACTAGGCTATATTTTATCCCGGTATTCCCACGGGAACGGGAACTACGCGGGTAAAACGGCTATAACCTATAACCTATAACCGAAGCGAAGCGAGGGCGGATTGCTAGTAATAGAATATAGTAAATAATAATGGCACATTTTTGCCTTTCCTGCATAATATGCTTTCCCGCCTAAGACGTGTTTTTGGTCGGGTTCCTGCGAAATCGTCTTAAACGTGTTTTACTGTATTTAATATTACTATTATTGTGCAAAATAATTAATACAAGACAATATAGGAGAAATGTTTGTATCATGAAAAAGATGTAATATTTGAGTGGATGATGTAACATATACGGTCACATAGGTTAACTTTATCCTTTTCACATATTACAAACCTCTAGAAAAAATATTCTCAAAGAATATATTCTGAATACTGGCCCAAGGTCAAGAGAGCCTCCATTTCAAGTGAGTACTTACGTCACTAAAAAGAAAATATGCAAAGTAGATACGCACTCCGAAGGTTTACCTTAGACTAAAAATTTTAGCCACAATTCTAGAATAGTTTTTTATATACAGAATTTATTTCAAAAACTTTTTTGCTACGTTATACCTATATTATTTCTAATAATTTATGATTTTTATATAACGTCACCATTTTGGAACGAAGTTCCTTACGGCAGGCTTGGAGGAGATAGGGATTTTGCTGCGCGACCGAACTGAAAAAAATGTGATAGTAAAACCGTAAGAATAAAACCGTAAGAAAAAGTGCGTGGAATAAAACCGTTAAATGAGACGAAATTGTTTTGACCACCGTATCTCAAAAACTATAAGTGCTAGACCATTTTTGATAGAAATTTTGACCCCCCTTGCACTCTACATTGTAGCCCGGACTACCCCTACCCCCCCATTAGAAACTTCCCTCCCCCCCTTCTTTTGATGTGAAACATCGTTCAACCTACAATTGTTTTGACCGCCGTATCTCAAAAACTATAAGTGCTAGACCATTTTTGATAGAAATTTGACCCCCTTGCACCGCATTCTGCTGCTTGGACTACCCCTACCCCCTCATTAGAAACTTCCCTCCTCCCCTTCTTTTGATGTGAAACATCGTTCAACCTACAATTGTTTTGACCGCCGTATCTCAAAAACTATAAGTGCTAGACCATTTTTGAAAGTAATTTTGACCCCCTTTTGCTCTCTACATTGCCGCCCGGACTACCCCTACCCCCCATTAGAAACTTCCCTCTCCCCCTTTTTTGATGTGAAATATCGTTCAAACCCCAAACTGCCATAAATCAGTCATCTTTGAAGGAACTCCGGATTTTTGACAAACCTCATAGAATTTCCAGTAGAACCGATTTAATACTAAAAAACCTAAATTTCAAGAGCCTACACCCAATAGTTTAGTCACAATAAATTTTATAATTAGAAACTAACAATGTTCGGAACAAGGACACCAAATAAAAGAGCCCTGAATTTTGATTTTTTTTGCAAATTGTGTCGATTCTACATTAGCCGAAGGAACTTCGTTCCTACCTGGTGTCCCACGACACCACATTTCTTTTTTATATATTGTTTTATTTTACACCTATTAAAACCAAGGTAAACAGTGGTTTTTCAAGTACCTATGCTTGGTTTACTTTTCAAAACATTACTTTTTAATAATTAAATAACATTATACCTTTACTTTCCTTTCTAATTACTTATAAATAAAATTAATTAAAAATGACTTTGTTTTATTGTTTAAGTGATTGATGATCAAACAACAAACCGTTGGCAGATGTTTATATTACTTTTGATTAAATTGAAAACTCTTCAAATTGAAAGTAAATAGAAATTTGAGGTGAAAATTATATCGTATAATACATTTGTTATTGTATCATATTATCACCTTAAATGTATCACTTCTTTGTTCCTAAAAGTCTCATTAAAATGAACTAAGGTTATAATGGGAGACTAAATAGCAGCGCTTCTCTGCTGGGAAACTTTTAATACCTATTGCTATTGATAACAGGACTGCCACTCACAGCAATTACGGCTTTATGCCTTCATTTCAATAGGACTCATCAAGCCGGATGAAGGCAAGCGCGAACACAAAGTACATTGGATCTGCTATCCGGCAGGATACTTGTGTTCGAGCTTGTTTTTGAGGATATTTAGGCGGTGAAACTCAAATTGCTTGCTGTTGTTGTATTGCCCGGTTGGTTCGAGCGGGGTGTGCTCAAAAATAGCTTATCAAAAAAATAATGTATGAAAAAATTATATTGTTTTGGTTATTAATTATTAAACATTACATTTGCAGTAATTATTATGACATTTTATTATTTTTAAGAAATGTAATATATTACCACTGGTTCGAAACGCGGCCACACTGAAAAATATCCGGCAAGAAAACTCAGAGGGCACGATGCTAAATTATTATTAATTTTTAAAAGCCAGTTATTTTATTTTACTAAAAGTTTTTGATTTATAAAATAATCTTTAACTATTATTATTGTAGGTTAAAAAAGTGCTTGCAGTGTGGTTGTGGTCTTTTTGGTTTTATTTTTTTTTTAATTATGTTTATAACAGGCTCCCAGCTTGATGGGAACATCCAGCCATTTTCTCTAATGAAACGTTTGTGTTTTTTGATCTCTATAGCCTCCATTCTAGGCAGGTATCGGTGTTCTTTTGCGAGGATTTGTGGTTTATCAAACCCGATGTTATGGAGAGCGCGCTCCTGACTATGTTCACAGACTGCAGACCCAGTGTGACGGCGGTGCTTTATATCAACTATGTGTTCTTTGATTAGAATTCTTATGAATCTCTTTGTTTGGTCAATGTAAGAGAGTCACAGTTAAGTTTATAAACTCCTACATCCTGTAGATGGATAGACGCACTTGCCATATGGTAAAAATTGCCTAATTCTCTTCAGTGAGTTAAAATAATGATATCTGATGTTTACGCGAGCACTACACATTGTAAATAAAACTACTTTTACGGATTATATCGCGTTTGTATTTAATTTATGATTGCCCGACGTTTCGAACACTTTGCAGCATTCATGGTCACGGGCGGACTAAGGTGTCTCACGTCCAACAAGTAATCGTTATTACAGACATTTATAAATGTCTGTAAGTAAATTTATAAATTTACAATGATTTATTTATTAATTACAGACATTTATAAATTTATAAATGTCTGTAATAACGATTACTTGTTGGACATGAGACACCTTTTTTTTTTTTTTTTGGTGGGCTGCGGTCGGCGTGCTTCCGCACCACTCCGTCCGGGGCGACAGAGGGGCTTAAGCACGCAACTCCCGCAACTCACCCGAAGACCACGTCGCCTTCGTCGTTGGGCCGACCACTGGAGCAGGGTTACTTGTCATCAGTGGCCGGCCCGACGGAATACCCCCTACCCGGGGTACCCTCCCATCGACCGACGTCCCCCCCTCGGGGAGGACGTCGGTCTTTCCTCACGCGGTCGGCCTCTCGGCGGGTGACGGAATAATCCCCGGTCACGTCACCCGCGGCCTCGGCTAGGGCGGCATTACACGCAGGTAATCCCGCCTGCGCCGCCCCAGTCGCTGGCGGCGGGTCGCTTCGTCGAGGCTGTGCTCCTCGCGTTCGCGTCCCGCCGCCACCTTCTGCAAGATAACTGCCTCGCAGAAGGATGCAACCGCGTCCCAGTTCCTGATGCTGCCGAGCATCTCCCTAGCGATGGTCGGCAGCGTCAGGTCGGCACCGATGATTGCGACGAGTTTACGACGCGGCTCTGCCCAAGCGGCACAGACCTCGAGCGTATGCTGCGCCGTGTCCTCGTCGCAATCGCAGTGGTGGCAGGACGGAGTTCTCTCCCTCCTAGCGACCCTGTACAGGTACCTGCCGAAGCATCCATGCCCCGTCAAGACCTGTACGAGTCGGAAGGAGAGCACCCCGTGCCGCCTTTCCAACCACTGCATCAGCACCGGCCGGAAGGCCTCCACGGTCCAAACACCGTATCGAGGCCTCTCCAGCCGGTCTGCCCAACGGGCGATGACATCCCGGCGGGCGTCGACGCGCCAGTTGGTGAGCTCCTTCAAGGAAACAACACCGCCCTCCCCCCCCCGCGCACCCCCGACACCCGCCGATACAAGTCGGCGAGCATTTCCGCCTCCAGGTCCCACGGGGGAGTCCCGGCCAATAGGCACGCCGCCTCCGTCGCCACCGTGCAATACCCGCGGATAATCCTGACCGCCATGACCTTCTGTGGACGCCACAGAAGGGCCCTAAGTCGGGCGGTCATGGATCCCGCCCACACCGGTGCGCCGTACAGGGCCATCGACCGGATGACCCCCGCGTACAGCTGTCGACATGCCGCGCTCGGTCCGCCCACATTCGGCATCAGCCATTGTAGGGCGGACGCCACGCCGACGAGCCGCGGGACGAGCCTGCGGAAATGCTCCTGAAACCACCATCGCCCGTCGAGCACCAGGCCCAAGTACCTCATATGGGCCTGGATGCTGATCCCAACCGAATTGACGGTGATCGAGACGCCGATGGGAGGGTCCATACGGGGCCCATGGAACAAGAGGGCCTCCTTCTTGTCCAGGGCCACCTTCAACCCCAGCGCCTCGATCCGCCTGACGACCTCTTCGGTGCCTGAGGTCGCCAGGCTTACCGCCGGACATGAGACACCTTAGTCCGCCCGTGACCATGAATGTTGCAAAGTGTTCGAAACGTCGGGCAATCATAAATCAAATACAAACGCGATATAATCCGTAAAAGTAGTTTTATTTACAATGAGTTAAAATAAGTTTTTATGGAAGCCCGTTTCAGAATATAGTCGATCTTGCCAATGACTCCTTTCATATAAGGTAGTAATGCAGGGAGGCATTCAACTTTGGGTGGTTTCACACGATCTCTACGACGGGGGCGCGCAACTTGCAGCTTATTTGCACGTAGAACCTGCTTGACATGCTGCAGCTCCTCAGCCAAATGTTCATCGTCACAGACTCCTGGTGCTCTCTGCAACAAAAGATTACACACGGTAGCTAATAGTGAAAGGGGATGATGACAATCAGCGTACAAGTGTCTGTCTGTATGTGTTACCTAACGATACACTGTATGACTCAAATTAAAACCCTATACTAACTCGTCTGCTCAGCGTGGTATATTAAATCAATATTCCTATTATGGAGGAGGCTAGAATAAGGCTTCCAATCCCGCAGCCTGTATGCAATTCCGGTATTTACGGGACTACGAATTCTCAAACCCGCTAACGTGTATATTTATTAAAGTATTACTATTAGTATGAGATCAATGAAATTACTCCGTTTATTTATCACAAAATCCCTATGAATTATCAACTAACTCCATATTTATTTAAGTAAGTATTACTACTAGTATGAGATCAATTAAATTACACAGTTTTTTTTTTCTTCACAAAAACAGTAACAAATACTGAATAAAAACAAATCAAATCAAAACGAATCTTCTTCAAAAAATAACAACGAAAATTAAAAAAACAGCCCAAAAATTTAAAAACTGTAAATTTATATTGGACTAGCAACCCGCCCTCGCTTTGCTTCGGTTATAGGTTATAGTCGTTTTACCTGCGTAGTTCCCGTTCCCGTGGGAATATTGGGATAAAATATAGCCTAGTTTACGCCCTGATTTTATAGCTTTCCATTGGTGAAAGAATTTTTGAAATCGGTCCAGCCGTTTTGAAGATTACCCGGAACAAACAGACAGACAGACAGACAAAAATTTTTTAATTGCTATTTTAGGCATAGGTGTCGTGCAAATAACCGTGTGAGCATGAAAAAAGCCTATTATTTTGACATTACAAACAGACACTCCAATTTTATTTATTGGTATAGATATGTTACCGTTTAATTTGAGAGTTTAATAGGTTTGAGGTTGCATGCACGCTTTTTTTCAGTCCCGCAAATCCCGCGGATCCTGCACCCGTAATCCCGAGATTGCGGGATTGGAAACTGGCGCGGGATCCCGCAATACTGAGATCTCGGTATTGCGGGATTGGAAGCCCTAGGCTAGAACCCAGCAATGGGTTATATATGAGCCGAGATATATGTATATATATATATACTAGGTTACGTACCATGCTTCCTTTTACGACACCAGCGCCGTACACATCATTAATCCTTCGAGCTGTTTCTGCAGCACTGGTGCCAGAACTCGTACTCATAAATATACCGATATTTCATGTATTCCATTGTGCGGTAATAAGCGACGCCAAAGTAAAAAATAATTTGAAAAACAAATGAATGACTGTTTTCAAAATTCAAATGTACCAGGTAAATGAATTTATAAATTTGCATTTGGAATTCTTAACCAAAGAGATGTTTCAGATTGAAGTGGTCAGTACTACAAAACGCTAATTTCATATGTAAGGACCTAATATTAGTGGGCAAGGTTTATGCAAACAAAACTATCATCTAAATATAACCATATTAAATTATATGAGTGGTAAACAGGGATTCACTCATAAAGTGTAAACTGTCACGTAGGCGGCACACGTCATTGTTATTGTATACGTTGTGTTATCTCGTCGGTGATTTACTGCCGCACAACATTTAATTAGGGCTAGCCGGGTCAGTTTACAACACAGCTTGCTGAATCACATATATTAACAAGATATATCAAGCATATTCGTGTAGTGTCTAGTAATTAATAACATACTGCGACAATATTTATTTCTTTCATGTGTTATGTAAGATGATTAAAGAATAGCACAGTAGGATAAATAGTTCATCATCATCATCATCGCAGCCCACATATGACCCACTGTTGGGCTCGGGCATATTCCACAATCGAAAGGAATTTAACCTACTATACCATGCTGGTCAGACATGTTGGTATAGGGTTTCATTTCGAGCGTTCCTTCTCTTGCACAGATGTTATATGCATATTATTACCTATGGTCGTCTTTTACGACATCCACGGGTAGGATAGGGGGTGGTGAATTGTATTCTTAATCCGTCACCACACGGAAAGTTAAATACTTGAGTTAGATTTATACTTATTTTAAACAACGACTAAGGAACACTTAAGATAATATAAGACAAATCAATAATTTTTGTCATTCATATCGTATCATTAATATATTACTTACTAGGAACCCGTCCACGTTTCCCTTGGGTTTCAGTCGCCTTACCCGCGTAGTTCCCGTTCCCGTGAGAATATCGGGATAAAATATAGCCTATGTTACTCCCTGATATTATAGCTATTCATTGGTGAAAGAGTTTTTGAAATCGGTTCTGTGGTTTAAGCGTGAAAGCGTAACATACAAACAGACAAACTTACTTTCGCATTTATAATATTAGTAAGAATTAGCTAAAATTCTCATCTACTCGAGCCTCCTCTACAATGGGAGGGAAATTGACCTACTATACTATGGTCAGACGTGTTGGTATAGAATTTTATTTCGAGTTTTCCTTCTTTTACATACTTAGATGTTATATGCATATCCCTTAAACGTCTTTTACAACACCCACGGGCAAGAAATGGGGGTGGTGAATTATATTCTTATTCCGTCACCACATAGAAAGGACATAGAATTTTTCATTTTAATTTAATAATCTTAGTAATTCGAAATTAATGATTGCTTAGGTGTTACCTAAAATTTAAAAATAAAGTGTTACTTAACTAAAAATTTTGGTGAAAATGGGCATAACTATCCTTCAATTATAAGAGGTTTGCGCCAGAAAAAAACCCTATGCCAACACGTCTGACTAGTGCGGTATAATAGGTAAATTTTCCTTCCATTGCCCAACAGTGGGACGTATATGGGCTCAATTGATGATTATAAATGTCGTAGCTATCGACATCTTCGTAATGAACTTTTAAAAACGAGATATTTAATCTTTAAATGCTAATCTCTTGTTCATCATATCATCATCTTGCTCTTATCCCAATTACTTGGGGTCGACGCAATATGTCATCTGTTTTGACATATTGCAAAAAGTTTCGGCAATGACTTTTATGACCGGCCGCCTGCCTGACGTCAACCCTCCTTGGGAATGTAATCGTTGACCCAAATGGTACCAGATGGAGTTGGTCCGGGTCAATCTAGGGCTCATAGTCGTCTTTTACGACACCCACGAGCAAAGCAAGGGTTGGTAGTATTCGAAGCCGCTACCACACAGCAGCAAATGCTAATCTCTTATTAAAGACAATATTTCGCTACTTATACAGATTTATATATCACTAGCTGACTTACAGACGTTGTTCTGTTCACATAAAATAACGCCACCTACCGGGTCCAATTGTAAATCGAAACCATTCTCGAATCCCCTTGAACACAGACAAAAAATTTCATCAACATCGGTCCAGCCATTTAGGAGGAGTTCAGTAACATACACACGTACAGACAAAATTTGTATATAAAGATAGTGTCGAGGTGGACAAACATGTAACGGAAACAAATTATACCGTACCACTGTACTGATTCTAAAGCGTCTACGAATAATTCGGCTCTTATAGTCTGACAAAGGCGTGTCATTTGTTACGCATTGCTCCCATTAACCCAGTCTTTAAGATGAACACTGTCCGGTCACTATCTATCTCCAAAACTAATCTATGCTACCGTGACTATAATAAACTGTGTTCTTGGGATTTATGAGCCCCTGTATAGGAAGATATATTTGAAATTCAAAAGCTTTCTTTTAAATGCATTTTAACAGCCTTCAAAAAAGGAGGCGGTTCTCAATTCGACTGTATTTTTTTATGTTTATTACCTCGGAACTTACGAGAGGGTATATTAATTTTGCTAATTCTTTTTTTATTTAAAAGCTGGTGTTTCCTGTGTGGTGTAATTTGAACCAATTGAAGTCGGTTTTTTGGGAGTGAAAACTTCTTTAGTCGCTTAGGCAATTTTAGTGCAGAATTTTATGGGTTCGCATCACCGACAGGCTCATGACTGGCGCATGCACAGTGTGATGTCCGCCTTAGACACTTTTTTTATGAGTGAAATCCCGTGTAGCTATATACAGCTGACGTTTAGTGCTGTGTAAATCTTATAAGAGAAATTGAATGGTTTAGTGCAAAGTTAAATGTATATTATTGTATATATACTGTGCATTGTTGAAATAGTGTTTTTGTTTGATTATTATTTGAATCGTTTAATTGAAGAATCATTGTGCAGTACAAAAGTGAGTACTAAATAAGTATAGTAATATTTTGAGATAAAAAATAAAAAATCAGGAGATTATTTTAAATACTCGTATTTATTTTGGTATTTAAAATTTTTGTACTATTTAAAATTATTTTAAATCTTCGTTATTTATTTATGGTTTTACTTCTATCGGCAGTCCTCTTAAATGTCGACTACTGACAGCAAGTCACCCTGCATCGGTGGTCGGCCCACCGACAAAGGCGACGTGCTATTGGAGGGTTACGGGGACGCGTGCCACCTGTTTGTTGCCCCGGACGGAGCCGGGTGGCGGGTACGCTGACCGTAGCCTACCACAAAAGAAGTCATCTTAATTTTTTTGTGTTTTTTTTGTGCAATTACTTTGGTATAACTACTTCTTCAGACTAAATAAGTCCCACTGTCAGAAAAGAGAAGGAAAACTTGGGATAAAAAGTCAAATCTTATTACTAACGTGATATATTAGGATAAAAAGGAGATAAATGACAGAAGACTAATATCAATAACATCACATTCTTATTCAACATCCCCTAATGGATATAAGTCTTTTCAGGAAGTGAACTAGACAATAAACAAATTATCATCATCATCATCTCAGCCCATAAATGTCCCACTGTTCAACTCGGGTCTCATTCAATATGGGAGGGAAATTAACCTAATATACCAAGCTAGTCAGAAGTATTGGCGTAGCGTTTTGTTTCAAGTTTTCATTTTCTTGCATAGATGTTATATAAATAGTCATCTTTTACGATACCCACAGGCATGAGAGGGGCTGTTGAATTGTATTCTTACTCCGTCAATATAACACTTTAATCTAAATAAACTCTGCGGGTATAGTTATTGCTATTAACAGCAATATGGATTAGTTTTAGAGACAAACGATGACCCAAATATATCTCAAAGGCTTGGTCGGACGAAAACCAAAACAAATGACTCCTATTCATCAGAGAAGCCCAACATATTCGTTTCAAGTAACACTGGTAGTATCAACAATAAGTAGATTCATACATTTTTAAATCCAATTTAAATATTAATTGTAAAATACGAAATTAATTAAAAAGTTATTCAATTTCTCATCATTGCATATCAGCCCACATGAGTCCCACTATTGGGATGGGCTTGACATGACATCACTAAGCAAGGCAAATTGATCTATGTCATGCTGATCAAATGCGTTCGTATAAGCTTTTATGTCAAGTTTTCCTTCTGGTATTTTATTGCAACTTAAATATAATTTACTGTTAGCTATATTAAGCAGCTTGATGGCACAATCATCTTCCTTCTTACAATTGTGGTATTTACTCATTTCTATAGTATCATGAAACATTTTGAGACATTTTTGAATGTTTTTTTTTGTGATGGTTTCGTTATTATTTCTTCTATATGGCTTTTCTATTATAGGGAAACCTTAACTGTGTTTACACAGTTCTATAATTCACAATAAATATATCAGTAATCTACGCTCTTAAAGCTTCGGGGAAGTATCTTATTAAAGCTTATAAAGCTTCACTTTATTAAAAAGTCAGTGTACAATGGTAAGCATTCGTCAGTATTATAATAATTGTACTTCCGAACTCATCAGTATTATAATAATCGATTAAGTGATATAAACAGTAACATAACTTGAAATAAAAGTATAGTAGGAAAATTTGAAATAAAATTTTATGGCAATCCGTCTAGCTAACGAAGAAGGCTAGTTTTCGCACATTTATCATAGAGTGACCCACAGGTATGTTTATGAATTAAAAGATATTTACGCAATCATATTAAAAACCATATAATCCACGTTGCTATAAATATAATTACACTTCACCTTTTTCAATTTGAAAGATATAAATAAAGAAAACTTCTTATATAAAATAACACACACACACACGCGCACGCACACATTGTTCACACCCTTATATGTGAAGATACACACATACGTGTATGTGATTGCGTGCGAGTTTATGTGCGTGTATATAAAGATATAATTAATTTTGAACATTTTGCATACATATTAAAAATAGAGAAAATTCAAATCAATTTCTTGTATAAATCTTAAAACTTCATTATTTGTTCCCACCACAAGTTGCTTTTTCTCTCACAACAAGACGTGGATGTTTACAATTTAAAAGGTTCTCGACGTAAAATATTACAGTTGCCGATACTTTGCCACCGCCACCTAATGGTTAACATGTCAGTCGAATGAAATATATGCACCTAACTCAATAATATGCTCGGAGGCAAAAGCCTATATTTCATGTAATTATTGGAAGCTATAGTTGTAACTTCACAGTATTGTATTGTTCTAATATTTAAACGATATTATAGTTCTTTTCTATTTATAAGACGTAAGCATAATGCATGCTTTTCTTTTGAATAATTAAGGCTAAATGTCCCTTAAATTCATTAGTCATGAACTTTTATATCTGTAATCATATACAATTTATTATGAAATCTAATATATACTATTTTTTATTATAAAATATAATACTATTATTCGTATATATCACTATTATTTTATAGGTAGGTATTACTTTTTCTTCTTCTTTGTGGTGATGGAATAAGAATACAATTCACCACTCCCTATCTTGCCCGTGGATGTCGTAAAAGACGACTAATGGATGTAATAAGCATATAACATCTGTGCAAGAGAACCAAAACTCGAAACAAAACCCTATTCCAACACATCTGACCAGCTTGGAATGTTAGGTCAATAACCCTCCCATTATGGAGGAGGCCTCAGTCCAACAGTGGGACGTATATAGGCTGAGATGATGATGATGGTGGTTTTTTTTTTTTTTTGGAGTGGGCTATGGTCAGCCCTCACGCCATCCAGCTCCGTCCCGGGTGATGAAGGGCGGCGCGCGGACCCATAATCTACCGTATCTTCTTTCTTTCGTCCTTGGACTGACCCTACTGGCGGCTGGTTGGTACCGAGTTCCTTGTCCTCCGTGGCCGGCCCGAGTGAGTATTGCTTGCCGATTTCAGGCTAATAACACTAGTTTCTTTTTAACTTCGTTGATTTCTCGCTACTGTTAAACAAATAATATTACTTATTATCTGTTTACTGCCATTATTTTATGCTACTAGGGAGTTAGCAAGGCATATTGAAACATGGTATTACACGATTTAGGACCAAACTACAGTCCACTGTCTACAGCCACAAGCCGGTCCGTCCGAGGTACCACACTCTCGCAGAAAAAGGACGTCTGAGTAATAGCAATCCATTACTGTACTTTGTTCGATAAACGAGAGAGCTGTAACCCTTACGGCCTGGCCACGACTTTGGTCTTAGCGGCGAGCGGCGCGGCGTGCTGAGCGGCGCACGCTGGTAAAGCCCCATACAAAGCCGTCTCAAAACCATTTCATGTGAAAGCCATTGTAATGAAATAATATTTATAAATTAATATATAATACATATATAAATAAATTAATACAAACGCGACATAAGCCGTAAAAGTAGTTTTATTTACCATTTTTATTTTCTAGTTTGGTCTGCCAATTTAGTATATAGTATGTAGTAGTAGTGCAGTATACGTTTATAATATGTTATTACTATGTAATTATATATATTATTTTATGTAAATTAAACAAGCATATTTTGTATTTTTTTTTTATATAATTCACATATTTTTAATTTTATTTTTTAATTAATTTATAAACAGATTTTTTAAAATCAAAGTTGTTTCATTTAAACTTTAAACATTCAAGTATATGTGTGCAAAATTACTGCTCATTTAGTTTTGAAACAACTGAGATACGGAGTTTTGAGACAAAACATACGCGATTTTCCCACTGTGCGCCGCTCCGCGCTTAGCTACCGCTCACAGCGGCAAGGTCGTAAACGGGCCGTTACTTTCAAAGGGCGTTTGCGTGTGGTAGGTTTTAGTGATGCCTTTAGTATCACCGAAGCTCATTGCACGCATTCACACTCCCTTCACTTTCTTTCTTGTAGGTAGCGCCCTAACAAAGGTCCATGAGCGGCAGTGTCACTTAGCATCAGGTGTGTTGTTTGCTCGTTTGCCACCAACAACAACAAAAAAAAAAACGGTGCAGGTTGAGTTCTTTTAATTTATAATAAACTAGCTGACCCAACAGACGCTGTTCTGTTCAAATCTAAAAAAATAGTAAAAGGAATTCTCCGTGAAAACGATTACAGCGCCACCTACCGGTTCCAATTATTAATCTAAACTATTCTCATATCTATCGAAATAGCCGCAAAAAATTATCAAAATCGGTCCAGCCGTTTAGAAGGAGTTCAATTACAAACACACGAACAGAAGATTTATATATATAAAGATAGAAAAGTTTATATAGTCGAAAAAAATGTTACATTAGAAAAGTTTATCTAGTCGTTAAATTTTCTGATTTTCTGCGCAACTTTTTTAATTTTTTTTTCTGTAAAAACCCTTTTCAATGTATAAGAAAAATTAAAAAGAAATATGGACGAATTCGGTGAACTCGTTCTCAAGTTATGTTAGTGTCCTGCCCGAACAGCGCCACCTACCGGGTCCAATTGGAAATCTAAACCATCTTCGAATCCCCTTAAACGCACACAAAAAATTTCGTCAACATTGGTCCAGCCGTTTAGAAGGAGTTCAGTGACATACACACGTACGCTAGAAATTTATATATAAGACTAGCTGACCCAATAGACTTTGTTCTGTTCAAAAAAATAAAAAGAATTCCCCTAGAACTCGATCACAGCGCTACCTACTGGATCCAATTATGAATCTAAACCATTCTCAAATCCCCTTGAACACACATAAAAAATTTCACCAACATCGGTCCAGCTGTTTACGAGGAGTTCAGCGACACACACGTACACAAGAAATTTATATATAAAGATAACATGATACAAGTGTCTCTGTAATCTAGTGCCATAAATATGCTACTATTGAATTAGATATCTATCAGTTTTTCTCAGATATTTCTATTAATTAATGAGTAAGGACATATGATGATATATATCATATTATCGAAAGAACCTGAGCAAAAAGGACAACGAGGAAGACCATTAGAAAGATGGACTGCTAACATTAAACGAGAAAACGCACTAGACAAAAAACAGACTAAGTCTTCATCCAGACCTTTCCCAACGCGCTACGAGACGTCACGTCTACGGCGTAGGCCTCATTACGTTTCAACCTTACTCAATCTGTTTATCGACAGGGAGCAGCATCAAGAGCGTGCATTCATTTCTACCACATCCCATAACTTACCAAGAGAAAAAGAATCTCCATTACTGTTACTAGTTCAGGTCTAAATTCATCATGTTTTGACCAAATTCAAAACAAAAATAAGTCGTACAAAATTATATCTGATGTTTACGCGAGCACTACACATTGTAAATTAAACTACTTTTAGGGATTATATGGCGTTTGTATTTGATTTTTGATTGCCCGACGTTTCGAACACTTTGCAGCGTTCATGGTCACGGGTGGTTATTAAATTTTCTGCAATAACGATGACTTGTTGGACGTGAGACATCTTAGTCCACCCGTGACCATGAACGCTGCAAAGTGTTCGAAACGTCGGGCAATCAAAAATCAAATGCAAACGCGATATAAGTCGTACAAGTTTTTTATTTGGATAATGCGAAACACAATCCAACGTATTATCATAAAATATGCAATATGTATTTGTATTTATCCATATAATTATTGAACCGCAACCCCTGGGGAACTTCTCACATAATCTTTATGCATATTAATAACACAATACGATTATTCATGAATATATACTTGATTAAGTGAGACGCTCGAAGGTAAACATTGTTGCCAGCATCCAATTAGCTTAATAGTGTTAAATTGTAAATCCCTGTGTCAAGCTATTGACAATGCAATTTTGAAAAGCACTGGCATATTTATATACGTTCCATTTATTTCGATATAATTAATTAAATTCGAAATTATGAGAGAAGTTACTTTGTATTTGGCAAATAAAATATTATATAATTCATTATCTTGCATGCATGTCTTGCATGTCCTAGCATGTTGTCTTTCCGTGTAGTTTTTTGAAGTGAAACTTCTTTGCACGCATGAGGGTAAATTTTTTACGGATTAAATGCAATTTAGTGATACGAAAATGTGGGATTTTTGTCCAAGGAGAGGGAGGTAGCGGTTGCGACCGATTGAGAGAGAGTGAGAAGGGGCGAATATAGCACGAAGCACATAGCCATGTAGCGAGAATAGGGAGCAAGCGAGTGAGAAAGATTGAGAGAGAGAGTGAGAGAGAACAATTTTTCTTTTTTAATTTTAATATTTTTCTTTTTTTTCAATATCGAACTAAAAACACGTGGCACACACACTGACATGCGACTTTGTACGCACGTATTTTTTAAATAAGAATATTTACAACTCACCGATCGTTTACTTTGCGCAGATATTATAAAAGGCCCTTAGTGATGTAAAAAAGTAAAACTTAAAACCCTATAACAGCTTCCTTTATCAGCAGGAAAGAAGCCCACGTATCTAAGAAACCCACGTCCCGTAGTGAAATGTATATGGATTAAAAGAAATGGTTGGTTTTTAGTTAATAAGAGCACTGGTTCAGTTATTTTACATCAGTAGTTAATGGTGGTGGTTTGATATGTATATATTTCTTACTATATACCTTTTTGTTCATGTGGTGACGAAGTAAGAATATAAGAATACAATTCAACAACTCTTCTTTTTAACTTGGGTGTTGTATATAACGACTAAGGGATATTATATGCATCCTTACTAATATTATAAATGCGATAGTAAGTTTGTTTGTTTGTTTATTTGTTACGCTTTCACGCTTCAACCACCGAACCTATTTCAAAAATTCTTTTACCAATGGAAAGCTTTAATATCAGGGAGTAATATAGGCTATATTTTATCCCGGCATTCCCACGGGAACGGGAACTATGCCGCGGGTAAGGCGACTGAAACCGAAGCGAAGCGAGGTCGGGATGCTAGCTACATAATAAGAGTGAAATTAATCGTCTTTTCTGCGTAGTTCCCGTTCCCGTGGGAATATCGGGATAAAATATAGCCTATGTTACTCCCTGATATTATAGCTTTCCATCGGTGAAATAATTTTTGAAATCGGTCCAGCTGTTTTGAAGATTACCCAGAACAAACAAACAGAACGACAGACAGACAGTGCAAATAATCGTGTGAGCATGAAAAAAGCTTATTATTTTAACATTACAAACAGATACTCCAATTTTATTTATTGGTATAGATAGGTTGGAGCCCAGCAATCGAATTATATGATAACCTTTTTTGCTCTTAGTAACTATTACTGGCTTAATTTTTTGAAGTTAGACGTACCTGTAAGTGGAAATTTTGTATTTTAAAATATTTGGGTTTAAAGAAACTTTATTCTCATAAGAACATAATTAAAGTTCACTTACATGAGATATATAAAAAAAATACAGAATTTACCTAAATATTCGTTCGTTGTGGGTCAGACATGCAACAAACCACAATTATAAAAGTAAAGTAAAATTGTTAATGAAAAATTTGTTATTGCTATCTGAAAATCTGCCAGAACTGGTGTATAAGTCTATTCATCTATGACCTATTGACGTCTAATATGGGATATAAGTCTGCCAAAGGAGATAATGCCATAATTAGCACGATTACCAGGAAGTTTGGTAATCGCTGTAGCGTTAAAAAATTTCTAGATGATTGCCGCCGGACATTCACTTGATAATCACCGAGATGGTTCTTAAGGCTCCCACGAAAAAGTAAATGATAACGACATATTGTAATCTTAACCTGACACAATAATTTCAGTAAACAATAAAATAACTCACGTACTCTGTCATTGCACAAAATGTAAATTTAAAGAAATATAACAATAATTATAGAGAAAATTACTTACTTATTTTTATTATATTAGTAATGCAATTAAGAATTATTGGTGAAGATGTTATTCAAACCTTTACTATTTTGAGTTATTTAATTAGCTTATATCGCTTATTCATCCCACAGGCAAGGCAGAAATATTGCACATTTTATTCTTTGCCGCCAAACTGATTATTAAGTAAATTGATTATAATAATAAGTATTAATTCAAATAATAATAACAATTGATGACTATTATAGTTACTTATCCGCACGCGATCTTCACATAACTGTATATCTTTAGCCGCGTTGTGAAGGCCAAAAAATACATATTGTCACTACATTAAATCCAGTCTGAGAGTTTCATAAAAGGCTATTAGGGAAGTTAGCGTCCTTCCTCAATAAGCTTTTACGACCCTCTCAGGATGGATTTAGAAGTCAATATTAATACAATAGCTGGGAAGACATCTTGCGAAACATAACTATATAATGAAAAATAAATTTGACAATATTTTTCGTTATCAGTTTTTCATCGTTCCCTGAGATATGTTTAATTATACTTCCCGATACATATGTTTAAATATACTTCCCGAAGTGATAACCGCAATAAACGGTACCCAGCCGCCTGTAATCAGAGGCTCATATAGCTTCAATATAACTCGTAAGGTCAGATCACAAAATTAAATAAGCAATAAACACGTTTTACACAATGTAAAAAAAAATTTTCTTACAGACCATGGAATTATATATCGAATGGAACAAGAATAAACACGAATACTTAAAAATATTTTCCTAAAATGTGGTGTCGCTGTATATTTTTTCCCTTGGTATCGTAAAAGGAGACTAAGGGATATAATATGCATATAACATCTGAGTTAGAAATATTTCTAACTCTATCAGATAATATCGACGTGAGAAAACTCTAAAAATCTAAACCAAGCTATGTCACCAACGTAGTACCTATAGAATATCCTGTTGAAAAGGAGGCTCGGGCCCAGCAATGGGACGGGACGTACATGAGATGATATGAATATTTTGCCAGAAGGTCTCAGCTATTTTTGTCAAACATCTTTATAGTCAGGTTTATGTAATTTGGTGCGCTTTCTCATGTGTCCTTGATGATGTGTGACTTCATGTCTTCCGGGGTTTTCTACTCTGTACTAGTAATTGTTTTTAATGGTGAAAACCCCTATATTGTTAGTCTTCGTCTGTCCTCTTGATTTGACTAAATAAAAATTAAAGTACGCTATTTAAAGATTAAATAGCGTAATAATAAATAATTATTTCAAGTAATTAAAATATAAAATAATTTGATGAATAATAACAGTTTTACTAATAATTGATAGTTTAGTCAATTTGCCTTCCATAGTGACAGAGTCCCGAGCCCAACAGTGGGACGTATATGGGTTGAGATGATGATGATGATGAATATATAAAGAGGTACTTTTATGAAAGTGCATACGTTACTAGGTTACAGTTACAAACTAAAAAAAAATCTCTTCGAGAAATATTCGCACGGGTTTTTTACTAATTATTTAAAAGAAAAAATTTAGCACAGTAAAAGTAAGGTTTTACTATTTTTGGTGGCATGAAAACTAAGGTTAAAATATTTTTATTTAATACATATGTATGTAGAGTTGTAACATATCAGCCTATATAGTATCATTTCAGCCTATATATGTCCCACTGCTAGGCTCAAGCCTCCTCCATAATAAGCGGAGAATTGACCTACAATTCCACGCTGGTCAGACGTCATGGAATAGGGTTTTGCTTCGAGTTTTCCTTCTACTTTATAGATGTTATATGCTTATTACATCCTGTTTTTTTTTTTTTATGTGAAACATCTATAGGCGAGGGTGAACCTGCTCGTTGCTGTAACAAGTATAATTATTATATTGTAACATATTTTATTTAAGAATAGTAAGTATCCTACAGATAAGATTTTTTTTTTTGTATCGTAGTTTTAGACTAAATGGTTAATTATTGGATCATAATCTTTGTGCATTTCTTTTTGGTATACGTCCTTTCATCACCATCATTGTCATCATCATAACTCTTATACGTCCCACTACTAACCTCCTCCACAATAAGAGACCAATCGACCAGGTCAAACAGGTTCAAATAAAACCCTACTTCAGACTTTCAATTCGATATTTCCTTCTCATACATATAGATTTTAAATGCATATTATATTATATTTATAATTGTATATATATAAATGTATATTATATCCTTTTTAGGGTTCCGTCCAAAGGAAAAACGGAACCCTTATAAGATCATTTTGTAGTGTGTCCGTTTTTACTTAAAAAGGAAAAACGTAACCCTTATAGGATCATTTTCATCATCATCAGATATACTGTTTGCTCGTTTGCCACCAGGGGCAATAAAAAAATGGAACCCTATCCGATTGCCAATGTGGAATGTCAACAATGACACGTATACGTAAATACAATTTCAACAAGAAAACATCTTTAATAGCTTTATATAAATATTATAATAACAGAATTTTATTTTCGATAGTGATAACCGACAAAATTATGTTCCATATTTCAAGTCAACAAATTTGAAACTGAATAATAAATATAACACAAAATACAACAACTCAATGCTGGCAATAAAATGAATAAAAATTTCGTATAAAATATAGACAGATTGATGTTTATCAAGTAATCCACCAGTCTGACAAGCTGCATA
Source organism: Lymantria dispar (assembly GCA_032191425.1). Classification (NCBI taxonomy): domain Eukaryota; kingdom Metazoa; phylum Arthropoda; class Insecta; order Lepidoptera; family Erebidae; genus Lymantria; species Lymantria dispar. The sequence continues at coordinate 17,385,196 of CM063452.1, read as the reverse complement.
AAATTGCAGGCATTTTATATACATCCATATCAATGTTTTAAAAGTGAAAAGTATTTTACTTCTGTTTGTATAGATTTAATTTTGCTACTGGTCCACTCTAATGGGGTTATTCCTAGTCTTGATTGAGAAGTCAGAGATAATTAAAGATAAAATCAGGAATAATATAATGATTCCCTATATTTACGCGAGATAGATAACTATTTTACGGATTTTATAGCGTTTGCATTTGATTTTTGATTGCCCGACGTTTCGAACACTTTACAGCGTTCATGTTCCCATGACCAAAATCCGTAAAATAGTTTTATTTACAAGGAATAACATTTTAAAAGAGGAATATCATAATATTAAAAAAATATCAGTAATAAAAACGTTTAAGCATGTGTCGTGGCACACTAAATAAGATGGGATGAAATTAATGCTATTACAAAAAAATAAATGCGCATTCTGCGCATGAGACGGTGATCTCGAAATGAAACCCATACTCGTCTGACCATTGTGGTATAATAGGTCAATTTCCCTTCTATTGTGAAGGCAGTTTGAGCTGATATATGTATATCAGCTAAGATGATGGTGACGATGATGAAGATCAATTAAAAGTTGGACGCATAAAGCAGGACACAGATTGTTCACGTAATCTTTTTAATATTATTTTAAATATCTTATTTTGTCTTCAATAATTTTTAATAATAGTTATTTAATTTTTATAATATATTTCTTCAGATGATTTTTAATGAACTCTGAAAATAAAACATTTTATTTCTGATAGACGTTCGGTGGCATTATTTGTACAGGTATTTTAATTTATATAAATTAAGCTTCAAACGTAAGGGAATAATGATGGGAGTAATTTTTTACAATGCGTGCGCGCGCACACAATGTCACGGAAAACCGACACCCTGAAGTTAGCAAGTCAATATTTCTTACGAGGCGCGCGCACACCGTCACAAATGTCACTAGATAATGCGTTATAATAAAACTAACAAGAACTGTCAAGAATTTTGTATTACGTTTTCTTAAATAAATATGTGAGGGACAATTCTATATTCAGAAACATTTGTCTTATTAGTACTTACATCACGCTAAGAATTAGTCCAGCAAAAGTTATAATCAAATTAGACAACTAACTTGGACGGAAGTCAAACCATGCTTTCGCCACAGCTGTTCATTGTTAGTTAATTACGTATGCACTGATCCAATTAACATTTTTTTTTGTTTATGTTGTCGCATAATCCCGCTTGGTCACGGTGATGAGAGCAGAGTTGACAAATATAATAATATGAGTACTTGGAGTGGCGTTGCCGTCAGTCTCCAATACTGAGTAGTTGCTGGACCTTTGTAACAAATACATGTAAACTGTTTCGGTACAATGTAAACTGTTTCGGTATATAGGTACCACACATTAGTAAATCTTAGACTTATCATTTACTATCCTGCACACAATTAATTAACTCAAACGCACATAAACACTAAAGAATTCCTTACTTTTGACCCCGTCGGGGCAACGGTGAAGGAGAGGGAATACGGTAGGTTATGGAGCCGTGCGTCACCCTTTCGTCACCCTGGACAGAACGGGCTACACGCTTCCATACCATAAAAAAAGTTACTTTCACGCACCTTTCGTAAAACTGATTAATCAAATACCGGGAGATTAGCCAACAGCTTAACACAACAATAACATTTTCAATATATTATTAGACTAAATAAACGCCAAAGCTGTTCTAAATCATCATCATCATCCTGCCCGTATCCCAATTTTTGGGATTGACATATTATGTATTCCTCTTTCATCGTATACAGGCTGTATCAGGTTATGGGGCAATTGGTCAAACGGGACTTAGGCAATGGTAGTAGGAATCCATGAAAAAAAATTGAAGGAAAATATTGATTCGTTAATGAACTAGAGACATGTTAATTTTTCAATTTTGTTATCGCTTTTTCTTGTAAATCTGATTGAAATGTATAAAGTCAGTGATATTTAATCTGCGACATATTCACAATTTGTTAAACGTTCATTAGAAATTATATAAATCAATAATTACGTTCGCATAAGCAAGACAAACTACGCTTTAAATCAGCTGATCGGCCGATGACCGTTGGCGTGCCGCCGCGCCGGTTGTACCTAAGCTACGCTATCATTGAAGCGTTTACGCAATTCTAGGTATGAATGAATGAAATTATACTGTCGAAGCTTTACGTGTCTACATGTATCCTGTCCGTACATGACTACATAATACGTAACATTAAAGGCGCAGATAGACTCTTAGACACACATTTTTTAAATAATTATAACTTTTGTGTTATATTGTTTTTTGTGTAATATACATTCTAATTACGATCTTTGACAGTTAAACTACAACATACTCGAACAGTTGCTCCATAACCTAATATACCCTGTATATTACAAAAGTTATTGGCAACAGTTTTATGAGTGGCCGTCGACCGAGATACCGTCAGATAGAGTTGGCCCACGTCGATATAAAGCCTTTAGTCGTTCTTTCCGACAATCACGAGCAATGCAATTGCAAGGCAATGGTAGTATTAGATACTAGTATTAGATGGCAGTTATAGATATTAAAATTTTTATTTTAAGTTTAAAGATTTGATTTACATTTAATACCTCATTTAGAAGTGTGGCTTCGTAAATGATATCAAATCCGCAGCCGAAGCCTTTCTGGGGGGGAAGGGGTTACAGGTTCATGGATTTTAATATCTGTATTGTTACAAATTGAACTCATATTCCGTCACCACCTTTCGGCAGTTAGTAAATTAATTTCTGATTTACTAACTATATATTGAACATCAATTTACTGCATGGTGGCGGTTACGAATACTACTAACGGTTACATTACTCGTAGGTATCATAAAATACGGCTAAGAGCTTTACATTCACCTGGGCCAACTCTATGCCGTCTGGTCAACAACTACATTTCCAAGGAGGGCAGATATCAGGCAGGCAGCCGAGCATAAAACTCTTCAAAACTTTTGCAATATGTATGATGGAAGAAAGTATACGAGTATATTACAGCGGCTTCAAGTAATTCGCATAAGAGCGGGATAATGATGATTCTAAAGCATCCATTGCAGTCTACAATTTAAAAGAATCTTCGCAAACAATATTACGCTGTGTCTGAATACTTTCTGTGTGTTGACTGTGTAAGAATACAATTCACATCTTGTCCGTGGATGTCGTAAAAGACGACTAAGGGATATATTAGGCGTATAACATCTATATAGCAAGAGAAAGAAAACTCGAAACAAAACCCTATACCAACCTGTCCGACCAGCATGGTATAGTATCTAAGGTCAATTTCCCTCCTATTATGGAGGAGGCTCGAGCCTAGTAGTGGGACGTACACGAGATGAAATGATGATGATGAATGATGAATCCAAAGGTAAGTAAACAATTTTATGTTACCTAAGATGACTTGCAACATTGTCACGTGGTATATAGATGACGGACTTATAAAGATGCTCAGTTGCAAAGTGTTCCTTACATAAGCGATATTTCTTTCCAAAATAAGTACCTGTATAATAATTCATATAAGGATTAAATGTAAACCACCGAATTATGCCGAGGATATAGGTCACATCGGTCGAGAAACCGATGAAAGAAATGATGAATAAACTATACACGGACGAGTCTAATCAATCAACGATAACGAAGGACAGATGAATTCTTCTCTTTAAAAAAAACCAATCCTCGTACTAAAATAATCCTTTGTGTTAAATAATCCTTTATAATATAAAAAAATGACAAATATACAATTATTACACATAAATAACACTTGCCTCTGAACAATCCTTTGCGACTCGCGTAACAAATTGTATTGTGTAGAAAACGAACTTACGACAGTTATACAGTAGATTGTTAGTTAGACCCATACATTGAGTGTAAAGTTAATATAAGCTTATTATAAACCACGCTCTTATTTGAAAACTATTTGCAGAATATCATTAACAACAGTTAAACTAATAATGCTCTAAGTAGCATATTTCACCCGTGATGAGTGCAAAACAGCGAATTAGTGGTGTCATATTAATTAAAATAGGATAACGTACACGGTGTCAATTTTACGATGAAAACCAATATACTTGTATGCCTTTATTATGTTAAGTTATAACACAATTAATTTACAACGTGCTAGTGACGGTTAATAAACCTCAGGCTTTAGTGGCTATTAATTTTGAACGTTAACATGTTCACACTAGTGGATGCGGTATTCGTTGACAACCCGTGGTTGAAGTGTAAAAATAACCTTTGCACATACGCTTTCATTTACAATAATATGCACTGTAATAATAGTGACAGAGAAAGAATATAATTCATCGCTCCCTTTCTTACCTATGGGTGTTGTAAAAGACGATTACGGAATATAATATGCAGAAGTTCTATGCAGGAGAATGAAAACTGGAAATAACAGCCTATACCCTGTCTGACTAGTGAGTTAAAATAGATCAGTTTCGTTCTCATCATCGAGGAGGCTCATGCTCAATAGTGGGACGAATGTAAGCTGAAATGACGATAATGATGCACTTATTTAAAAATATACTTCTTGCATAGTATAATTTCTTTTTAATTTTGTCGTCGCCTCCTTTAAAAAATATAAAGTCCGCAAAGCAATACATGTTATTATATTCATTTATCCACTGTAATTGTTTCCATTGCAATTACGACTTAGTGATTATTATTCTATGAGTAAACATAAAATCCATTTTTAATAATTATGCTACGTATATTTAGAGACTCAGAATATACCTAATGGGTACCCTAGGTACTAAACTCTCCATTTCCTGTGGATATCGTGAAAAAATTTTTGCGATGAAAACGAATAACATCCCTCTGAGAAAGGAAACTCGGAAAGAAAGCCGATGCTAGCCTATTTAAGCATTGTTGTGATCTTCTTTCATTTTTATTATTATTTTTTTGTTGCAGGTTTGTGTGGCCTGGGTTCTACCCAAGTATGTCTGCTGTGTCCTAGCTGAAACCATAATTGTGGGAGGGCTCCATGTATTTCCACCTTTAAGTCCCACAGGAAAGTTCTGGCCAAAGCTCACGGTGTCTCGGTCGACATGATACGGTATCTGCGTGTAGCCCTAAACACCATGTCTTTCTGCGAATGCGGGCAAAAGTTCTAAGACAAATTGTCAGAACGCCCACACAGATGCACAGTACAAGATTACCATTAATCGAACCAATCTCGTGTACAGCCGTCAACATATAACACAGCGTCAATGAGCCGGGGAGTAATTTAATAAAAATGCTTTTAAAAGCGCCATCGCCCGTTGAGTACTAAACTCAAATATTTTACCTGGTCCTCGACCGAGTAGAACTGAATTAACGGTGATAACTGTGCCGATAGGTTATAGGTTATAGTTACATGATCTATGAAACAGCAAATCATTCGTTTTACATAGCAGTGCAATATAGGCCTTACCACAAAGTCCTCTGCACGCTTCACGCAAATACCACTGCGCCGCTCCAAACAGTCTGGAATCAGCCGCCTTAGGTATCGAAGCACCCCCTGATAACAGCGCCTTCCTGATATACGAAATCAGCAAACTATTAAATGAGTTGACGACATCTAAATAACAACGGCACCCCTCCACCAGCAACCGCCTTAATGACAACGGGCTGCAGGCATAGAAAGACCGTCGCGATCGTCTACCAGAAAAATTGATCTGATCGGGACAACCTCGCTAAGTTGCTGCCTAATGATGGCTAATGTGAGCAATCAGGATTCTCTACACTAGCTTGCCTACATCATCCAGAGCAACACGGTAGGCCTCTAGAACCCTGAATACACTACACAGTTATCTGTGATTGACTCTGCCACACATTATTTCTACGCAGACCAAGTCGCGAGCAAAAGCTAGTGTATGGGTTATAATTAACAACTGATGTAAATAATAATTTCTTCAGCTCGAATATGCGTAATTTATTGCGATTTTAAAATAAGTACAGAGCTAAGTTTAAGCGTGCCGATCGCAGCGGCGGTTAACGGGCGACTACTGTACTAAGATTACCTTACAATTAAGTTATACAAATTATTATAAAATATTGTTATAAAATAATGTGACCTGCGTCGCTTACAGCTAGTATATAATCTAATTTATAATCATTTAGCACTTCAATCGAAATGTTAGTCTGAACATCATTGGCAATTATTAATAAATCTAACCTTTAAACCAGCGATTTTTTTTATTTCTATATATTTATAATATCGGAAAAGTATTCAACGCTTTATACGAAATTTAGAATGCAGCAGGTTTCGAAAGCGATATAATCGATAGCTGGATTTCATGTATATATTTTTTTTTTTTTTGCGTGCGCCACGGTAAGCGCACGCGCGGTCCAGTCCCTCCGGGGCGATGAAAAGACAGCGCGCGGGCCCATAACCCACCCGTACCCACGTCACCTCGTTGTTGGGCCGACCACCGGAGCAGATGTGACTTGTCGTCAGTGGTCGGCCTGACGGAATACCCTTTTGGGTAACCTCACCTCTCGACGTCCTGGAACGTCGGTCGCCGTCGCGCGGTCAGCCTCTCCGCGGGTGACGGACAATTCCCCGGTCCGATCACCCGCGGCCTCGGCTAGGGCGGCATTAGGCGCAGATACTCGCGCCTGCGCCGCCCGAGTCGCCGGCGGCGGAACGTGTCGCCGAATAGGAGCTCTACTCGCACACGATCCGCCGCCTCCTTCCGTGAGATTACGGCCTCACAGAAGGCGGCGACCGCGTCCCAGTTCCTGACGCTGACGAGCATCTCCCTGGCGATGGTCGGCAGCGCCAGGCCGGCACCGATAATTGCGACGAGTTCACGGCGATCCCCCTCCCATGCAGCACACTCCTCGAGCGTGTGCTGCGCCGTGTCCTCGTCGCAACTGCAGTGGTGGCAGGACGGAGTGCTCTCCCTCCTGACAATCTTGTGCAGGTACTTCCCGAAGTAACCGCGCCCCGTCAGCACCTGCACCAGTCTGAAGGAAAGCATCCCGTTCGTCCGCTCCAACCACTCCATCAGCACCGGCCGGAGGGCCTCGACGGTCCTGACACCGTACCGAGGACTCTCCAGCCGGACTGCCCAACGGGCAATGACTCCACGGCGGGCGTCGACCCGCCAGGCGGTGATCTCTTTGATGGAGACCATGCCGCTGCAGGCGCCGATCTCCGACACCCGCCGATAAATTTCGGCGAGCATCTCCGCCTCCAGGTCCCACGGGGGAGTTCCGGCCAGGAGGCACGCTGCCTCCGTTGCCACCATGCGGTAACCCCGTATGGCCCTGATCGCCATGACCCTCTGTGGCCGCCACAGGAGGGCCCTAAGACGGACGGTCAGGGACCCCGCCCACACCGGTGCGCCGTACAGGGCCATCGACCGGATCACCCCCACGTACAGCTGTTGGCACGTAGCGCTGGGTCCGCCCACATTCGGCATCAGCCGCGAAAGGGCGGACGCCGCGCCGACAAGCCGGGGAACAAGTCGATGGAGATGCTCCCGGAACCAAAAATGCCCGTCGAGCACCAGGCCCAAGTACTTCATGTGGGCCTGGATGCTGATGGTGACCGACTTTACGGTGATCGAAGCGCCGGCGGGAGGACGTCAAACAGGCGTCGAAAAGTCCCCTGAGGCGTGGTCCCAGATGCTCGAGGACCAGGTCCAGCGCACGGTTCGGAATACCGTCGGGCCCGGGGGCGGTGGATTTCACTCGCATACGCGCCACTGCCGCTCCCATTTCCGGCTCCGTGATGGGCGGAGCACTTTCATCTTCGGCCTCCCGGTCGCTGTCCGGCGAAGCCATGACCGGGGGCGTGTACTCCGCCCGCCGTGGAAAGAGGTCCTCGACAACTCTGGTGAGGAGGCTGGGCTGGAGAGTCTCGGTGAGGGGGGGGGGCCCCGCCCGCGGAGCTTGTTCAGCGCCACGAGGTAGGGGCTACCCCAGAGGTCACGCTCGAGACTGTCCAGCATCTCCCGCCAACTAACGTCCTTGGCGGTACGGACGGCCAGCCTGAAGGCAGACCGCGCACTGCGGTAAGCCTCGTACAGCTGGCCCTCCCGCTCAGCGTCGCGGTGACGCGCTCGGCTGCGGGTGTAGACCCTCCGGGCACGTATGCACGCGGCCCGAAGGTCTGCCAATTCTCGGGACCACCAGGGGACCGCACTTTTCGGGGGCAGACGCCGCACACGGGGCATGGCCGCATCGCAGATCTGCGTGGATTTCATACATAGTAAAACTTCTTTTATTAGTGTTTTTAAGCAATGAAAAAAATATAATTAGAATATTATGGTAAATTTAACCACAGCCATCAGGAACAGCTAAATAGCTCAGTTGGGCAGCCGACAGACATTCAGACAGCCTCAATTCTTGTCGTTTTCTGTTTTATTATCTTTCGTGTTTTTTATTTTGTCCAGTATATTTAAATTACCCGTTCTTATCCTTATTATATGTAAAGGGTATAAAGGTATTCATATTTTATCAGTATGTAATTTCTAACTAAAAATGCTCTGAAATGTCGTAGTAACCCTTCAATATCTAAATATATTTGCCAAAAAAAATACCTATAATTACCGAAATAATCTCGATCATCCAGTCACTGAATATTTTTTTAAATTTACCTTTCTTTATAATTTTAAGTCCACAAACAAAATTTAAAAATATATTGTGGCATATTTTTGTAAGATATCGCTGACTTACGCTCGTATCATGCCTTAAACAGATCACACACCACGGCAATACTGCTTTATTACATTTCCCTTCGCCGTGAAGAATTCTAGTTTCACCTATGTATATTGAGTTACTGAGTTTTATCAAATAAAACCAACATATTTTGTAGTATCGACCATAATAGTTATAATTAAGACAATGGACCAACATAAAAGCTATATTATGTACAGTTATTCAATCGTTAAATATCTCTGGATTAATTTTAATTTTCTAAAATTATTGAGTCATTAATATCATCATCATCATTTCAGCTCAAATACGTCCCACTGTTGGGCTTGAGCCTTGTCCACAATAGGAGGGAAATTGATTTTACTATACCATGCTGATCAGACGGGTTGGCATAGGGCTTTATTTCGAGTTTTCCTTCTCTTGCATAGATATTAAATGCGTATTATATCCCTTAGTCGTCTTTTACGACATCCACAGGCAAGATTGTGGTTATCTGTGGTGGGCAGTGGTGATTTGTATTCTTATTACGTCACCACACGGAAATCATCGTAGTCGATATTAAAAACGGTATAATTTACCGAATTTGAGAAATTGAATTAATCGCTACTAAATTATTATGTTTCCGTGTGATGACGCAGTAAGAATGCGATTCACCACCCCCTGTTTTAAACTCCCAGCAAAACAATGATTATTTACTTAATGCGGGATGTTGTTTTTTTAAATAAAAAAATAATTGATTGAATTAGGCGATACATAGCGGAAATCCATTTTTATTTTAAAATGGAAGGAATCCTTCCTTCCATTTTAAAATAAATAAAAAAATATTTTTCTTTTTCACTACCATCGAAAGATGAACTTAGTGATATCGCCGTATACATAAAGTAAGTAGTAAGTTGTACCTATATATAGCTCTACACTGAACAAAACAAACGCCCTGTCATTTAGGTAACGGCTAGCCAATGATTCGGCGAACACTGAACGTCTAATCTAATTAATGATTGTTTTGTCACCATGGTCGCATTAGGATTCAGCGTGTTGATGTACCCAGCGCTATCATGCAATAATCGTCGGCTTTACAATTAGGAGATAAGAGTGATATTGGCGCAAAACATCCGAGTGATGTTGGTAAGCCTGACGTTTACAAATGGCACACAGATGGACACAGGGTTAGAGCGCGAATGACATAATTGATGGCCCATGCGGTCGAAACCTTCCGCAATATTGGCAGTGACACTGTTCTGTATAAAGACTAATGAATATTCATACACCCAAAGAAAATATTGCCTTGAATAATATAGTTGATTGAATATTTCATTAATTATTTGATTGAAATAAAGATTAAGTTAAATAATTCTCAAAGAACCTTAAGATACTTTAAAGGATCTTTTCATCCAATATACCTCGGCATCTAAAAGCACAGGTTACGACCAGTGACCAACAACCTGATTATAGTTGGGCGTCTATAGATGCAGATGGCACATGAACGTACTTTGTGGTGAAACATGAGAGATGCCTACGTCCAGTAGTAGACGATTATAGGCTGAATGATGGTCCGATGTCGGTAGCAACCAACGTCGGACCGATCATGGAGGACAAGGAACTCGGTACCGGTGGTCAGCCCAAAGACAAAGGCGACGTGCTACGGTGGGTTATGAGGCTGCACGCCGCCCCTCTGTCGCCCCGGACGGAGCCGGGCAGCGGGTGCGCTGAACATAGCCTACCCCATAAAAAAAATATGCTACCAACGTTCAGCTAAGATTTTATTTCGCCAATATTATTTAAGGGAAAATTCGAAAAACCATTGTGATTTCAAACTCGATGAAACGAAAAAGCGATTCCATAGAGACACAAACACGTAAATATATAGGATTCAACCGGCGAGAGAATGAGATAGAACAAATTCGCGTAGCTTCCCCACTATCGTCTACTAATGCACGATTTACTACTTACGAGTAATGAATTACGATTAAGCTTTACGTATTTTGATTTACGATTAACGATAAAGGAACGAAAGACGAAGGAGAAAGGACAAAGGATAAAGGAAAACGGAAAAAAGATAAAGGAAAATATGTGAGACCAACGTTTCACTTCTGACATGCGTACTTTGTATGGGTGCTCTTTTTTTTATAGATACACTAATCTATAAAAAAAAGAGCGCCCATACAAAGCCCTAACTGACTAACCGATCATCAATGTTATTGAGGCACTTCTAGCAGACATAGAAGCTTCAAATTTAAAATACAATTAGTGTTTAGTGTTTTATACACTGAAGGAAAAATGAGAAAACATTGTAATTTTTGTCCAGTTTTCGAGATACACTAACTGCATATTATATAATTTACAAAATTATATATGCAGTATCCCATATAAATATATAGGATTGCAAAGTTACGTTTGCAGTTAATGGAACGGAATAAGAATATAATTATTATATAAATATGGTGTGGTGTCGGAGTAAGAATACAATTCACCATTCCCTATCTTGTCCGTGGATGTCGTAAAAGATGACTAAGGGATAATATGCACATAAGATCTGTGCAAGAGAAGGAATTTCGAAATGAAACCTTATACCTACATGCCTGGCCAGCGTGGTATATAGTAAATCAAATTCCCTCCTATTATGGAGGAGGCTCGAGCCCAACAGTGGGATGTATGTGGGTTGCGATGATGAAGAATACAACTGTGCCATCCCTATGGGAGTCGTAAGAACCGGTTAAGGACTGCTCAGATGGGGTAGTGGTTAAGATACCGACCTACCGTGCCAGTGTTACGGGTTCGAATCCCATGCAGGACAACACCTTATACGATCCACAAATTGTTGTTCTGAGTCTGGATGTAATTTGTACCGGTTAATTATATGTTTGTAAAGTCCCCCGCAATACAAGGATTATTCTCTTAGTGCAAGGCGTGGTCACTTAAAAAAAGAAAAGATTCACAAGAAGAGTGGGCAGCAGGTCTTTCTGAGGAAATATATGATATCTTACTGCGATCGCCAACCCGCCTGCCAAACGTGGCGATTATAGCGAATAGAAATGGACCCTAGTCATGACAGCTCTGCTACCCTACGGGTTAATTTTGATGGCAGGCCCGGTAGCGGTGAATTACGGAGTGCGAAGAATCTCTAACAGCGATCCGGCTACTAAACAAAACGACCTTTGGCCCTGATAGCAAACAGCATTTGGACACTCGGGACTGATGAGAAGATCATCGAGCTGGAAGAGGTATTAGGCAAAATCCGGCGGCATATTGTAGGATTATCAGAAACCTGCTTTTCTACGTTGGGACGATCACCCGTCCTAAGGCGGTAATAGGGTTTATCGACCGCAAGTCTCTCATGACTAACGTGAAAAGGATCGAGAGTGTGTCAACAAGCGTAACGTACCAGAATTACCAAGAAGTTTTTTTTGGAGGTCATACAGATTTACCTACCTACCTCGGCATACTCCGACAACGAGGTGGAGACCTTTTACGAGTACATCTCGAAAGCCATACATGCGACTAAAATGATACAGCTGATAACAGTTATTATCAGTGATGGGGCATTTCACGTCAAGCGGATAACCAAAAAAAAGTGAGGTCGTGAATTTTGTTTATACTCTGGTCAGTTATAGTTCTAGTAGTCGTGGATATATACACACAATTTTTTTTCGCATAATGCTTTCTTGCTGAGTTATGAGCTTTTGAAAATTTATTACAAATGAAATCATGAATTTTTGGAAGCTAATTATCTGTATCAATTAATTTGTAAAACAAACTAAAAAGTATTGTATCTTATAGTTAAAAAGTTGAAGTTTTAATTTTTTTGTCTAATTCTAATTTTTTTTACGTATAGTAAAACGGAAGTGAAAATTTCTAATCGATATTTCAGTAACTACAACACATTTTTTTTAAATATTATTACCTTGAATTAAAGCTTTATATGTATTAATTGTCCATCAAAAAAATTAAACATGATCTCCAATAGTTTAAGAGTGAGTGCATATATAGTGCATACACACAGCTATGAGCACTTTCTAAGGAATCGAGTTTATGCGCTAATATGCTAAAATACTAGGCTATTAATATTTTATTCCTTTATTCTAATACGCGAAAATATAATCATAAATGCGATTAAACGATGCGATGCGATAAAACGGACACTCGGTCTCGATTTTTTCACAACACATCAATAGGCTAATTTAATGTTCTCCGTTGTATTGTTTTATGTGAAGCATAGTAGTGTAGACCTGTTATTGGCTTTATGTATCTTAAATATGTTTTTCTAGATTTTTATTACTTTTAAGCTGTTGGTCTCCCGATAAATAAATAAATAAATAAATAAATAAATAAACGTTTTTTTAAATAAAATGTAATTAACAATATAAATATACACATTTGTTATAACAATAACAAGTTCATACAAAACAGTAGTTTCAAAAATTACGATACGACGGTGAAACTCACCCGTAACGGCATCTCATAGTTATTAAAATATCACTAACAAATACAATACTAAACGACGTTACTTGCTAGAAATAAACAGCTATATCACGCTAAAGTGTCACCATCACCACAATAAATGTGGTGATGGTGTTTTAATCCGTTCCTCCTTGACTAGTCATAAAAAATATCTAGAATAGGATCAATTTTATGAACATGAAATATAAATTATATTTACTACTATAAACAAGATTTTTTCAAGAACAAGTATGATGCAGAATTATCCTTCCATTAATTTCACCCCTCATCGAAAAGGGCCATGTAAAGGGTCTTAAGGGAAACCTTAAACGTTTGAAAATCCAAGCAAGTTTACAGTCTATAAATAACGCTATCACTATATATATAAGCACAAGTCATCATTGATTGATTGTGACTTTCATTTACTACTGCTCAAAGAAAAGTATTCAACAAGAGCGATATTTTTTACGAGTCTATTTTGCTTCTGCTATCATCATTCCAGGAACTAAACAACTGCACGCTTTTCTTCTAACCAGGGCTTATATTTAAAAGGAATTAGTACTAGTGCAAATAATTATTGTAAAAATTACAAATAAGTTTTAATCTCAATTAATAAATTCGCTCCAAGTCTTAACTAATGGTTAATACGTTTTAATATTTTTGTGAAGAATTAAAGAAATCGTTTACTTTTATGTTTTTTCTTATTAAAATAAAGGAATAAAATATTAATACCGTAGTATTTTAGCATATTAGCACATAAACCCGATTCCTTAGAAAGTGCTCACAGCTATGTGTACATACTCTATATGCACAAACTCCTAAACTATAAGAGATCACGATTTATTTTTTTTTTTACTGAATAATTTATACATGAAGCTATAAAATATTAATAAAAAAGTGTCGAAGTTACTGAAGTATCGATTAGATCCATGTCTACTAAAAGTATAAATGACCGCAGTATAAACAAATTTCACTTCACTTTTTTTTTGTTGTCCTTTTTTATCAGTGATTCATCTGATAACAGTTGTTATCATTGATTCCACTTATAACAGTTGTTATCAGTGGTACAACTGATAACAGTTGTTATCAGTGATTCAAATGATAACAGTTGTTGTCAGTGATACAACTGATAACAGCTGTTGTTAACAGTGATACAACTGATAACAGTTGTTATCAGTGATTCAAATGATAACAGTTGTTGTCAGTGATTCAACTGATAACAGTTGTTATCAGTGATACAACTGATAACAGTTGTTATCAGTGACAGAACTGATAAAAGTTGTTATCAGTAATTCAACTGATAACAGTTGTTAACAGTGATTCAACTGATAACAGTTGTTATCAGTGATACAACTGATAAAAGTTGTTATCAGTAATTCAACTGATAACAGTTGTTATCAATGACATAACTGATAAAAGTTGTTATCAGTGATTCAATTGATAACAGTTGTTAACAGTGATACAACTAATAACAGTTGTTATCAGTGATACAACTGATAACAGTTGTTTGACGAGGACATCTCGAAAGCCGTACACGCACCTAAAACTCACATCACAAGCGTGATCGCCCACGCTTAATCTGGAAACTTTCAATTCAAGCTACACAATCTCTTCCAATGTCTAGATCAGTGCGAATCTTCGAACGATATGAACAACAGGTTCGTGGAAACTCGCTTGTGGAACGGGCAACTGCTGGGTAAGAAAGGTTCTCCAGTGGGAACCACGTATGGGACGACGCAGTGTACGGCGTCCCCCGACTAGATGGACGGACGATGTGGTAAAAGTTGCTGGGCATCGTCGAATGCAGGCGCCACAGTACCGCACTCTGTGGTGGAACATGAAGGAGGCCTATGTCCAGCCGTGGACGGCGACAGACTGAATGATGAATGGAATAATAGTTGTAGATAGATACCGCGATATAATTATGTTCAAAGGTAACTTGTAAAATGGTCAGTCAACGGAATGAATGGGACATATCTTATGAAGTTGTACTAAAATCTCCCAAAGTATTAAGTAGACTAAATTACCCGAAATTAACATGAATAAATTAACCGAATTGGTATTACATGGATTTCACAACTTTTTATGGTAGAAGAACTCAGCTGCGAGGCTTGGTTTTTTACAAGTTTTGTTTTTGATGGCATTTCTTTATTCACTTAATACTAAAACATAAACGTAGTTAATTTCAACTCATATACGTCCTACGACTGCATTTGAGCCTCTCCATCAATAGAAGTGAAGTTGACCTTCTATACAACGCTGGTCAGACGAGTTGGTATAAAGTTTTAAATAGATTTTTCCTTCTCTTGCATAGATATTATATGCGTATTATCCCTTAGTCGACTTTAAGATACCTACGGGAACAAAAAGGAGTGGTAAATAGTATTTTTATAAGTCACTACACAAAACAAAACGCAATTAGCATAATCCAAATTCAAGATAAGAATCAATCGACAAACCTATCTCAACTAGCCCCCCTTCTTAGAATGATCTTCCTGTGCGATATTCCTTATTAACTAAAAACATCTTACAGGTAGATAGATTTTTTTTTGCCTTTGATGGTAGACAAGGAAGCAGAACCCATTCGCCGCATATCGTGAGGTCCGTTGTGTCCTGAATTTCTTACTTACTGTAAGAAACGTAGCAGTAAATTGCTACTTTGATATTTATGTCAAGTAAATTTTCTAAGAGAGTTTTATTTTAATGTTATTAATAGTCCAATCAAGAACAATAACATGTCACGTCAGGTCAACAACACGCTTAATTAACTTGAGTTGTTTGTAACGGAATCTTTTACTGTGATTTTAACCCTCTTCTAAAGTTCAGATTAATTTGAAAATCTACACACTTATCAAGGACCGATGACAATACAATAATTTCATTAAATGCCAATATCATTAACCTATTATTATTTTTTTTTTTGTATTTGATATTGTGTCTTTTATATTCGTGATTCTATAGATCACTTTCCCTATTTTCTGCATCGCACTTTTTAGTTCAGTTATCTCCAAACCGTGTATTTTTAGCGTCGGGAATTGGGACGCGGTCGCAGCCTTCTGCGAGACAGTGATCTCGCGGAAGGAGGCGGCGGATCGCCTGCGCGAGGAGCGCAGCCTCGATGAGGAGATCCGCCGCCGGCGACTGGGGCGGCGTAGGCGCAACTATCTGCGCCTCATGCCGCCCTAGCCGAGGCCGCGAGTGACGTGACCGGGGATTAGTCCGTCACCCGCTGAGAGGCCGACCGCGTGAGGAAAGACCGACGTCCTCCCCGAGGGGGGGACGTCGGTCGATGGGAGGGTACCCCAATTAGGGGTATTCCGTCGGGCCGACCACTGACGACAAGTTAACGCTGCTCCAGCGGTCGGCCCAACGACGAAGGCGACGTGGTTTTTGGGTAGGTCGCGGGAGTTGCGTGCTTAAGCCCCTCTGTCGCCCCGGATGGAGTGGTGCGGAGGCGCGCCGACCGCGACCCACCCACAAAAAAAAAACCGTGTATTTTTAGTTTTTTAAACTACTTATTTTTATCCATGTGGTGACGGATCAAAAATATAATTCACCACTCCTTGTTTTACCCGTGGCTGTCGTTAAAGACGACTAAGGGATATAGTAAGCATATATTCATCTATGCAAGAAAAGGAAAACTCGAACCAATATGTCTAACCAACATGGTATCATCATCATCATTTCAGCTCATATACATCCCACTATTGCGCTCGAGCCTCCTCTTTAATAAGAGGGAAATTTACCTATTATACCATGCTGGTCAGACGTGTTGGTTTTATTTCGAGTGTTCCTTCTCTTGTATAGATATCACACGCATATTTACTCTCTTAGTCGTCTTTTACGACACCCACGGGCAAGAGAGGGGGTGATGAATTGTATTCTTACTTCGTCATCACACGGTGACGCATGGTATAATAAGGTCAATTTCGCTCCTATTGTGGAGGAGGCTCGAGCCAACATTTTGAGATATAGGAGTTGTGATGATGATGATAATTTCTATTTAATTTTATTTTCTACAAGAGTATTACCTCATCCGGTACAAGCCGATCCATTTAGCGCTGTAGACAGAAAACTCTTAGAAGCGTGTTCCCTGCCACTGCTTTCAAGAAAGTAATAAATTCAACTCAGCATCACGCAACTTGTGTAGGATTTTCACAGGTCAGATATTCTACCGTATCTAAAAACAAATGTCCGGTATGTGATTTCGAAATACAGAAACATAGTCTCTAAATATTTGCTTCGTAACAAATGGCGGCACGACACAGAAAATATGCATTACATAACTGCAATAACGTGACAAAAATAGTACACTCTCCATATATCAGTCTATCGATGTCCCTTACTAGATAGGAGCCTCCCCTTAGGAAAATAATACTATAATTGCCATCTTTGACGAGTTGACTAGGATGTCTGATAAACAACAAGTCATTGTTATTACAGATATTTATAATTATCCATTTTCTGCAGAAAATAATTATTAAATTTTGACCAATATTTTGGTACAAATTTATTGCCAGTACAAGAAGAAAATGAGTCTATATGAAAAAAATATATTGTTTATGGTTAGTAATTATTAAACATTAAATTTGTAGTAATTATTATGACAATTTATTAAGATAGTTATAGTATTGGAGTCTAAGTAGATAATTATAAATAGCTGTAATAACGATGACTTGTTGGCCGTCCGATTTCTTAGTCCGCCCGTGACCATGAACGCTGTGAAGTGTTCGAAACGTCGGGCAATCAAAAATCAAATACAAACGCGATAAAATCTTTAAAGTAGTTTTATTTACAACCAGCAGCCGGTCCTCGCTTCTCTTCGATTTCAGTTGCCTTATCCACATAGTTACCGTTCCCGTGGGAATACTGAGATATAATATAGCCTTTGTTACTGAGGCATAATGTAGCATTCTAATGGTGAAAGAATTATTGGAATCCGTCCAGTAGTTTTTGTGTTTATACGTAACAAACATACAAAAATATCTTTCCTCTTTATAATATTAGTGTAGATGTGTAATACTCGCGTAAACATCAGAAATCATTATTACGATACTACAATACGGATGACGGAACGGAGGAGTTGACGACCATTGTAACTGTTATTATTTATAATAAAAAATATTAATAATAAAGGGTCCATTGTCATTATTCAGTCACAGTTCCGTACATCGAGTTTATTGATAAGAATTTCAAGTGAAATTCAAAGAAAACTACAACAAGTTTTTCTGCCATCGCCCTAATGTAGGCGCCAGATCCAGGAACTTAGAAAATAACAATTGCAACAGCAAATTTATGCTGATGTACAACAACGCAGATTAATACTTCACATAAATCATAATTTACTTTGCTCGAACGTTCGCATGAATAAAAAGGTTAAGTAACAGGTATTAGCTAGTATCAAATTGACGATGAGATTGCCGGAAAGGGAGACATAATGAAAATATATTAC
Organism: Lymantria dispar; assembly: GCA_032191425.1. Lineage (NCBI taxonomy): Eukaryota > Metazoa > Arthropoda > Insecta > Lepidoptera > Erebidae > Lymantria > Lymantria dispar. Next base: position 17,366,639 of record CM063452.1, on the reverse strand, counting down.
GTGGAGAGGAAAATATTTACTATTTGTCCATTGGTATATGTACGACTAATTATTTGTGTAAAGAGATGTATTTTATACTTCGTCCTTGTGGTGATAGAGTTAGAGCACTATTTACCATCCACTCTATTGCCCATGCGTGGCGTAAAAGACAACTAAAAAATATCTTGTACATATAACAACAATGCAAGGGAAGGAAAAGCCGAAATAAAACCCTATACCTACACACCTGACCAGCTAGGTATAGTTGGTCAATTTCGCTCCCAATGTAGAGGAGGCTCGAGCTCAGTAGTGAGATATATATCAGCTGTGATGATGATGATAATTATGATTTTATATGCTTAGAATAATAACGTATAGAAGGATAGTGTCGCTACTTCGAACATTCGAAACATGAATCTAAAAATACTACATGCGCGCAGACGATTACACACGTACACACGCACACCACTATACAAATTATGAAATCAAATTTTGTTTTTATTAACATAAATGGTCGAAATAATTGTAAAAGTAATGTTAAACCTTTTTAAGTTTTTCAAATGTGTTGTGCCACCATTTGATTGCACAAACCGTCATAATTACCTATTTAATTTTTAAGAGTTGCGTACGTACGTGCAGTACAGTAACCTTGTACATTACGGAACGGTTCCGGCGTAAGCTCCATTAGGCTCCAATTGAAATGCTTCACTTTTTGTGCACGAACTTACCTTCTATACGTTATTATTCTAAGTTTATATGTCGTAAAAGACGATTGAGAGATATGATACGCATATAACGCATAGGCGTGTTGGGCAAGAGATAGTAACCTCGAAATAAAATCTAATACCAACCTGTCTGACCTACATGGTATAGTAAGGTCAATTCCCCTTCAATTGTGAAGGAGGCTCGAGCTCAGCAGTGGGACGTATATGAGCCGAGATGAAATTTTATACTAAATTGTTAACGTAGGTATATTTTTTTAATTATGAAGTGTATAATTATATAATAAATCCAGTTATATAGGCGGTACCACACATTATCATAAATTTTTCATAATCAAATCATAATTAAATTTCGGTGTAATGATCGAATTAAAATACAATTCACCGCGACCTCTCTTACCTGAAGGTTTCGTAAGAGACGACTAAAGGATACAATATGCAAATAATATCTTTGCAGGCAACAAGACTCTAAATAAAACCACCAATCCGTTTCACCAGAGTGATATAGTTAATCCATATGCCTCCTATTATTAAGGAGGCTTAAACCTTTGTCCCATTGCTGGGCTAAGCAGTAGTATATAGTATGCAAATAATACTGATGAAAACTCGAGTTAAAACCCTATACCGTCATTTTCCTACTGATTGTGGGAGAGGCTCAAGCTCAACAATGAAACTTAAGTGAGATGATGATGACCGGCGGACGAAACCCCAATAACACATTCTGTAATTCAAATTCAAATTCAAATTATTTTATTATGCATAAACCCTGAGAGGGCACTTACATATTGTCAGGTTTACAATTTCCAAAAAAAATATACTACCACCGGATCGGAACGCGACCGCTACTGAGAAGATCCGGCAAGAAACTCAGCGGGCTTGTCATTATTTTTAATTTTTTTTTTTCTTCTTACTAGTTATACAATTGTGTACATGTTTTGTAAGAACAAGCTCCAGTGTGATGCCCTTCGAACCGCAAGACACTTAATATAATTTAAACGATTATGGCTGGACCAGATCCCACAAGCGGCACCCGATCACGAGTTAACTACTAGAGCAGCCATCACTCCCCTCAACCACTATGGAGGGAAGGGAGAGACCCGCTCCACGCAGCTACCGCAAGTAGATCCTTATGTGAGCATGACCAACGAATATATACAGTAACAAACTTTCGGAATTACATTATTGGGATATGATTCATCGAACAAAAAACTTCAAATGGCAAAATTATTTTAAGTCTGTCAATACCGCTAAAAGGAGTTCATGAATTTACGCGCCGTGGATGAGATTTTTATGTGAGTCTTTTGTGTTACAGTTTATATTGAGGCCTAGTCAGCTGTAATCCTATGCAATAACATAAGAATATAGTTTCATTCATTTACTAGTTGCAACAGCGACTTCATTCGCGTCAAACTTTGTATTTAATTTATTATGATTAAAATTATTCATCATATCAACATCATCATCCCAGCTTATATACAACCCACTGCTGAGCTTGGGCCTCCTCCATAATGGCAGCCAAATTGAGATACTGTACTACGGCGGTCAGGCAAGTTATTTAGGGTTTTATTTCGAGCTTTAATTTTTTAGTTGGAATATTATATTAGAAAAGCAGTTATTATTTGATTCACCTCACCATAAATTAAACCCTACTACCTTGTAAGCGCGATAGTGGATCAATTTCCCTTTCATTATTGGAGAGACCAGTGCATAATAAGTAGAAGCTATATGTATACATATTTAAGCAGACAAAAGAAGAATTTCAGTTCAAAAAATAAGTACAAAGCATTTTGTGAATAAATGTATTCTTATATTTAACTCTTAAGAACAGCAAAAAGAAAAAAGTACAGCTCCTATAAAATAAGTAAACAAACATTTTAGACACGGTGCTTAAATTTAAATAGAACAAAGGTTAATTAAATTGTCTGTTTATGTATAAATGCCTTAAGGCAGACTTGTAATCAAAGAGTTTCCGTAATGATAATTTGGTCGGAGTAAATAACGCTAACAGGTGTAAAGGGTTTAACTTTTTGTGATGTTCATAAATATACAGTAACTCCATTTTTCCCGAAATTAATGAGAAGCGACTTTAAAGCCGCTTTGTACTTGTTATTCGTAATTATTTTTACTTAAGCTTTTCTCGGGTTTTTACCACAGTGTTTAGGTATTCATTATGACAAAAATAATCTTATGTAATAATGTATTGACATACAATGTTCTTGGATTTGAAACCTTAGCTTTTCAAATCTATATATACATACGAGTATAACATCATAAATATGTAGTTTGTTATAACTTTCTATAACGGTGGAAAGAAATACCGTGAGGAAATTTGCACGTCTAAGTGGTGGATTATTGACACATCGAAGTCGTAGCATGCAAGTGGCATGTGATCGTTCTTGCAGCAGATTTGGCAAAAATTAAGATTATATGAAGTATTCATAAAATTATTGATGACAATTTACAAAATCAACGTGGGAAGAAATAAATAAATATGTTCCGAAAATTTAGAGGTTCAAAACACTTTTCTTTGACCAGTGTGTATTACCAATGATAATTTATGCCACGGAAATATGGTACCTAAATATAAGCCTCATAACCAAGCTCAAAGTCGCTCAACGCGCTATGGAGCAAGCTATGCCCGAGATTTCTCTACTAGATAGAATCCGAAATACGGAAATCTGTAGAACAATGGGTGTAACCAACAAAGCACACTCAGTACACTGAAATGGCAATGGGCAGGCCACATCTCTCGACAAAGCGACAACTGCTGGCGTATTTTTATCACACGACGCAGTGTAGAACGCCCCCAATACCACAAGGTGGATCGACGACCTGGTGAAAGTTGCTAAGATTCGTTGAATGCAGGCTCCAGTGGACAGCGACAGGCTGAAAAATGATAATGAATTACTAATCTGTAAGGTGATGCATTAAAAATACAAAATGTCCCTCCCCTTTCCTTTCCCGTGAGTGTTCGTAAAATACTTAGATATGCAAGTAAATCATCACTGTAAGAGAAGATTATCTCGAAATAAAGCCATCCATTTGATCAGCATGGTCACTTTCTCTTCCATTGTGAAGAAGGCTCAAGGCCAGCATTGATATGCATATGAACTAATATAATGATAATGATGATTTATTTATTTAATATAAATTTTTATCAAGTATTCTCGTTCTTTTGTTCAGTCTATGTATGTTTTACCACAGGCCATGGGACTTCTCTACAATATTGGGCAATTCGCCTATTAGACCACGATATCCTGAACAGCATAGAGTTTTTTATATAGTTTGCCATAAGAAACACTATTCGTACGTTAAAAATCTTAAACAATTGTATTATACTCGATAAAAAATTAAATATTAATAAGATTTTCTAAAAAAAGGAAAGTTACTGTGTGGTGACGGAGTAAGAATACAATTCACCACCGCCTCTTAACCGTGGGTGTCATAAAAGACGAATAAGGGATAGTAGTATGCATATAACATCTATGCAAGAGAAGGAAACCTCGAAACAAACTTTATGATTCTTCAATGTTATTTTATGTACCTACCTACCCTACCTACTCACACTCATCATTCCCAGAGCATTCTGTATTCATTCCCGAGTAAACACATTTTATTTCTATTTCATGTTAATAAAATGCAAATCGAACCCTTTTGGATTAGGGCTTAGCAATTTCCAACAAATGTTACCTATTGAATTTTGTTTGATTTGCTTAATTGCTGACCTTTTTGATACCTAGTTGTAATGCTCATTGGACCACGGCTGTTTAAATTTTATTATGGGACACACTTTTGCATTAATTAATCACAAAAACCTTTGATCATTTATAACCAAAGTTCTGCTGGTATATAATTTGATTAACACTCTGATTTTTGTAGCCCGAATGTATTTATAACGATATTTTAGAATAAGACTATATTTATATTAAGACATTTGAGGACATTGACTTTTCACATTCATTACTGTTGGACCCGAGGCATTATTAGGCATAAATTTTACACATCTTTAGAAATACTCTTCTTAGATAATGCAGATTTTCTTATGATGTTTTATTCACAGTCAAACAAGCTATAATTACAAATTTACAAAGAAAGAAAAAATAATTTATTATCTACTCCTTTATTATTATAAAAATAATTTATTAATACAAGTACTATAACATTAAGAAAAAATATCAAGTGGCATTCCCTTCGCAAAAGAGAAAAAGGATAGCTGATCAACATAATGTTGAGGCTTTTACTGTAATAGTGAAACATTGCTGTTATTCTGTATTGTCCGCGGACGATTGTGAGCATACTGTTAGCAGCAGAGTATATTAGCTACTGTCAAATCATAAATACCTCTCAGCAAATAATAATATTACTAAATATAAGGATAAGGAAACACATTTATTAATAATCTAACGTTAAAACTATATTGAAATTAACAAACAAGAAAAAGAAAAACAATTTATGGTAATATAATAACTAATAGTTATACATAGTATTATATGTAGTGTAAACAGAGAAAATGCAAAATTATGGTGAATTTAAATAAACAGTGCATGCAATGATGGCGTAGTGGTTAAGATACTGAACTACAGTGCCAGTGTTTTGACTGCATAGATGACGTAGAGGTTAAGTTACCGACCTACAGTGCCATATCGGTAGTTGAAATCCCACGCAAGACACCACTAGCTATATGTTCGTAAAGTCCCCCGCAATACAAGGGTTATTTCCTTAGTGCAGAGTGATACCGTTTCAAAAAAAAATGCTTATACACGTAATTCTTAAATTGTATGCAACGATAAACGATACTCCATCGATATTAAGTCCCATATATCTGTATAGTATATTAATTTATTGGTTTCCCTCTCATTTATCAATATTACTAAGACATAATAAAAATTATTTAATAGAGTTAGAATACCGTTAGTTACATATAGAAATTCTATTACAAATAAATATTTAAAAGGAAAAAAAAAAACAGTTTAAGTAGGCAAGACTATGCGATTCTTACAAATTATACTCAAGACGTATGTTATCCAAAATTTTCTGTTTCATAAATCTCCATTTGGAGTCACTGTGCCACTGAATAGGCTCGTTAGTCATAAATAACCGAACTCTGCTCGTTATCTCTCATTCAAACGTCCATAAAGTGTGCACACTTATCTCTGTCCCATATTTTTTTCTTGAACAAACTTTAATTGTTTTAATACATATCTTTCACGAAGAAAACAATGATTTCTGGTGTTTATGCGCGTATTGTTCATTGGAAATAAAACTATTTTTACGGAATCTATCGTGATTTTTAATTTTGTCAACGAATGGAAGACTTTTCAGTGTTCCTGGTCACGTGAAACGGCTTCAAATTTGAAAATATATTTCCTTTAAGTTACTTATCTTAAAACTCCGTGTGGGCATAATTTAGAAAATTATTATTTTGACTAAAACATTACCTATGTTACATCATCATCATCTCAGCTCATATACGACCCACTGCTGGACTCGAGCCTCCTCCATAATAGCAGGGAAATTGGTTTTACAATATCATGCTGGTCAGATAGGTTGGTATAGTGTTTTCTTTCGAATTTTTCAGCTCTTGCATAGATGTTATATGTGTACTATATCCCTTAGTCGCCTTAGTAGCCACGGACAAAATAGGGAGTGGTGAATTATATAAAAATACACCGTCCGTTTCGTCACCACACAGAAATTCCATATATTTTCTTTATTCTTTAGTAAATACGTAACTACGCCTGTAAAATATTACGTCAAACTATTTAAAAGACCAACATCCCATTACATATTAACATACCCTGATTCTTTACATACTAACCAATACCAATGATAAAAAATTACTGAACTAATTAAGTTAAGATCTTTACACGAACTTATATGGCGCAACAATTCCGTGTGAGAAATTAAGCAATTTAAATTTCCCGTTCTTACTTTAGCTACGCCCACATCGTGCGCTCTTAAAACTTGCTCTGAAAGTTTGATGTCCGTAATTAGCTTTGCGTAATTCGGTAATAATGTTAAAACCACTCTTCCTAAATGAGAACGCTGTTGTCCAACGCTTAAATGAAAACTTCAGTCAAATAGGAAATTACCTACATAAATTAAAACTTTTATAATTTCAAATCACATATTAGAAATGATAAAATACTTTAGTTTGATGCGATGATATAGGTACTTTTAAATGCAAGTATTCTTAGTATAAAATTATTTGTTACGTAATTTAATGCCCATTATCCATCATAACTCATATTTATTTTTACTAGCAACCCGCCCTCGCTTCGCTTCGGTTTCAATCGCCTTACCCGCGGCGTAGTTCCCGTTTCTGTGGCAATACCGGGATTATAATATAGCCTATGTTACTCCCTGATATTATAGCTTTCCATTGGTGAAAGAATTTTTGAAATCGGTTTGGTGGTTTAAGCGTGAAAGCATAACAAACAAACACACTTACTTTCGCATTTATATTATTAGTAATTATATTTAATATAAAAAGCTGAAGAATTTGTTTGTGTGAACACTTTAATCTCATGAACTGCTAGTCCGATTTGAAAAATTCTATCAAAATAGCCCCATTTATGGGGGAAGGCTATAGGTTATATTATCACGCTAAGACCAATAGGAGCAGAGCAATATGAAAAATGTTTCAAAATTGGGGTTTTGAGAGCTTCTGCTGCGTGCACTAGATAAACGGTTAGGTTTCGCAAAAATCATGTGTGACAGAAATCTTATTTAAAAATATTTTCACCTTCTGCGTAAACAAATTTGCGGGTTAAAGTTAGCATTAGCCCAAAGTTACTATTCCACGCGGACGAAGCCGTGGGCAGTAGCTAGTAACTCATATACTTCCCGCTGTTAGGCTCGAGCCTCCTCCATAATGAGAAGAAAATTGACCTACCGTACTACACTTAATAAACAGGTTGGTTCAGGGTTTTATTTCGGGGTTCCTTTCTTGCATAGTTGTTATCGGTCTATTATATTTCCTTAGTTGTCTTTTACGACAACTACACATAAGATAAGTGGTGGTGAATTGTATTCTGACTCCGTCACCACACGGAAAATTTATAGATTTCTTTTCTGTAAATAGTAAATGAATTTTCATAGTAGTAGTATTTTTACTGCATCTAGTGAATGCCAGGATAAATTGATTCACCTCCCATACCTTCATGAAATTGTAACTTCAGTGCCATGCTATAAGAACCAATATATATCTTGACATAAATTAATTACCCTGGTGGGAATATATCATTGGATTTCGCCCATATCAAATAAAATCATTTATTCTGCATAGGCTCCTTAAGGGCACTTACATATTGTCAAATTACACGTTTGAATACAATACAATAATCTACCACCGGATCGGAACGCGGCCACAAACTGAGAAGATCCGGCAAGAAACTCAGCGGGCAGTCATTTTTTTTCTTAATCTTTTATATATACATAATATTATGCTTCGTACAACATATATGGTATTAGCTCCAGTGTGATGCCCTTCGAAATTAAATATATGTATAAATTTTCAAGCTTTAATGCAAGACAAAAAAAAAAGTTAAGCATAAAGAAAGGAAGAAAATATGGCTGGACCAGATCCCACAAGCAGCACCCGATCACGAGTTAACTACTGGAGCAGCCATCACTCTCCTCAATCAAATTAGAGGGAAGGGAGCGACCCGCCCCACATAGTTACCGCAAGCAGAACCTTATTCAGTGAGCATGACCAAACCATAAATAAAAAAACAAAACGAACTACAACTACTACTAGTAGTATACTATAAAAAAAAACCACTAAGTACTATAAAATAAACTATGAACTATAGCAGGTATGCAAAAGGAGATCAAAACCAAAATTCGATAGTCAAAACACGCTACGCTGTACAATCACAAGAGTAAGAGAAAAAAAATTAAAATAAAAAACCTGTGAATTCATACAAGTTAGGAGTACCTTAAAGCTGTAACAATTACATAACATTAATTGCTTAATGAGGAGCTGCTCATAACCACTCTGTATTATCATCTAAATAATCCGAAATTTTTCTAAATAATCCGAAATTTTACATAAAAATACTATATAAGGAATTTACGCATTTTATAGGATTCTTGAAATCAACCGCCTCAACATTATCATTTTTTTAATATTAAAAAAAAGTTATGCTTTTATTTATTACTAAATTATTAAATGAAAAGAAAATAAATTCTATTTTACAATTAATAAAAAAATTATAAAAATGAAAAAAAAAAACTATTTAATGTATGCATTCAATCGCCTTCCCGTGTGATGGCGAATTAAGAAAACAATTCATCACTCTCTGTCTCTCTTACCGGTGGGTATTGTAAAAGATGACTATGTGATATAATATGCATATAACATACTGCAAAACAAGGTAAACTCAAAACAAAACCCTATTCCGACCCGTTTGACCAGCGTGGTATAGTAGGCCAATTAGATAGTAGAAAAGGCCCAAACCCAATAGTGGGACTAATATAGGCTGAAATGATGATGATGAATCAATCACCATTACTTACACTGTATACAAATGAAAGATATTACAAAATGTCGAAAAAAAAAATTCACTACAATAGTTTCAAGTTATTTTTCTTACAAAATATTATTTTTTGGAATCGATGGATCAGCGTCCGTCATCTGCCACAACTTCCTTAACTTATGTAACTATTTGTAGGGTAACCCATTACTTTGGCAGACTATCTATCACTGTCCAATGCCTATACTAAACAAAAATTGTGATATAAATATTTTTGCCGCCTATATATGAATATGTCAATAAAGTTTCATCCGCGCTCGTGTAATAAATTTTAGTAAATTTATTGTGTGATATGAACCGTAATACTTTAGATATAATTGTATTTTTATGTACATGTAGAATACTGAAAGTACAGTGTGTAAGGGAAATATGGTGAATGGTGCTTTGCGCACCTTTATGGGCAACCAGAGTCTATCTAGGAAGGCTCGCCTGGCTGTGCATAGGGACGTAATTGTACCAACCCTAATGTATAAAAGAGAGAGCTGGGTATGGCAGAAGAAGCACGAAAGTAGAATAAGGGCTGTGGAAATGAGAGCGCTGAGGATCATGATGGATGTGAAATTAAGTGATAAAATTAAGAACACAGTGATTAGGGAAGGTTGAGATATGAAAGTAGATGTAGTGACAAGGATAGAGAAAGGTATATTAAGTTAGTTTGGTCATGTAGAGAGAAAGAATAAAAGAAGACTAACAAAGAGAATTTATAGGGCTAATGTGAACGAAAGTGTTGGAAGGGGCAGACCAAGGTGGACGTACCACGATCAAATCGGGGACGTTCTTAAGAAAGACCAGATGAAAAGTACCCTAAACCAAAGAGCATGCACGAGGAGATTAATAAATGTGGAGGAGGCGAAAGTGGTATGTCAAGATCGTAGCAAGTGGAGGGAAGTGGTCTCTGCCTATCTTTACGGGAAAGAGGGGTGAATCTATGTATGTATGTAGAATATTGTACATTTTTATGACTAGCGACCCGTTCTGGTCTTGCTTCGGTTCCAGCCGTTTTGACTCCGCAATTTAAATGTCAAATACCTTTTAAAATATTACGATACACAACTGTAATCTATGAGTGCTCGGATTCGATTGCCGGACCGGAAAAATTTTATAAAGGTTTTTTGTGAGCCCACCTCTCACATATACAGCCCATATCCCATACATATATGAGCTATAATGATGATGACGATTCTATAAAAGGAAATGCTCGCAATTCCAAAGAGATTTGATCTTAAAAAGACATATTTTAATTCACATCTAAAATAAACTTTATTTGATGTTAATAACGCTTATTTTTTGTAATTTCTTAATTTCTTTTTTCCTTTCACCTTTGTTACCTTTAATTGCTCTATGTACAATAGACGAAGGAATTTCAATGTTATTCAATTTGCTTAGTTAATAATAAAGCTTCATTTAACACCAAATAGATTTTTTTTTTTCTCGCATAAAAATGTCTAAAATTTGTTTGTTTGGTTAGTTTTGTATTAACAATATGTTAATTAAAATCAGTTATTCCGTGTGGTGACGGAATAAGAATACAATTCACCACCTCCTCTCAGACCTGTGGGTGTCGTAAAAGACGACTAAGGAATATATTACACACTAGCAACCCGCCCTCGCTTCGCTTCGGTTATAGGGTATAGTCGTTTTACCCGCGTAGTTCCCGTTCCCGTGGGAATACCGGGATAAAATATAGCCTAGCTTACGCCCTGATATTATAGCTTTCCATTGAAAGAATGTGAAAGAATTTTTGAAATCGGTCCAGCCGTTTTGAAGATTACCCGGCACAAACAGACAGACAAAAATTTTTTAATTGCTATTTTAGGCATAGGTGTCGTGCAAATAACCCTGTGGGCATGAAAAAAGCCTATTATTTTGACATTACAAACAGACACTCCAATTTTATTTATTGGTATAGAATAAGACATCCATGCAAGAGATGGAAAACTCGAAACAAAACCTTATACCAACCTATCTGACCAGCATGGTATAGTAAGCTCAATTTACCCTCCTATTATGGAGGAGGGGCTCTAGCCTGGCACTGCTGGCAGTAGGACATATATGAGCCGAAATGATGATGAATTAAAATCATAGCATAACGCTATAATCGATCAAACTATGCCAAGCGCAATACCGGCTCTTTTTCTGCGGATATCGTATGAGACAATTAAGACTTTTTTTTGGCGTGGGCTTCGGTCAGCGCACCCACCACCCGGTTCCGTTCGGGCCCATAACCCACCCGATAGCACGTCGCCTTCGTCATTGGGCCGACCACCGGTGCAGAGTACCTTGACTTCAGTGGTGGGCCCGAATACCCCGAGGGACTACCCTCTCTCATCGACTCATCCACTTCCCGGGATGCCAGTCGCCGTCACGAGTGGTGACAATTAAAAGACTTAAGAAATTTCAAAATAAAGCCTCATACTTACCTATCTCATCAGATTATTGTAGTTACTATGCCAATTTCTCGTCCATTGTAAAAGGCTAAAATTCAACGAGGTGTCGTAACGATTAAAAGAAGAAGATTAAATTAGTTATCTGCTCAATAACAGATGATTATTCTAGTAACTCAACGAGCTATAAAAATGTTGGATCATAAAAAAAATGAATAAATCTCTATGTCATTATAGTGATACAATCTTCCAGCGTCCTGTGTGGAGTATTAAAAGTCGATGCACATCCAAGGAAATTTTTCTGCAATCTATAAATGCTTATTCTAAGTTTAATTGTTATTTGTAGCTATTATTTATTACTGTGTATTACGATAATACAACCTTGTATTTAAACGTGCAATAATAAAAATGTTCAATACATAACACTGAACTTCATTGTTGCATTAGATTAGATTAGGTTTCTGTATTAGTTAGCACTGTATAACGTTAGTACAGTATTCTCTAACATCCTTGCTAATATTATAAATATGAAAGTAAGTTTGTTTGTTTGTTTATTTGTTACGCTTTCGCGCTGAAACCACCGAACCGATTTCAAAATATTTTTACTAATGGAAAGCTATAATATCAGAGAGTAACATAGGCTTTTATCTCGGTATTCCCGCGGGAACGGGAACTACGCGGGTAAGGCGACTGAAACCGAATCGAAGCCAGGGCGGGTTGCTAGTAATCATATATATATCTCAAATTTTCACTCAAGCCTAATTTAAAAATTATAATAGAATGCATATTATAATAGAATGCATATAAAACCCAAAAACTGATTCTACTTAGTCCGTTATAGATTTGGAAACTATCCAACCGATTAGCCCGAAATCGGTTTGGCAATAATGCAAAGATGGCTTTAAACCACTAGAATAATGCATCAGGAAAAATATTCCGAAAATCTTAATGTTTACATAACTACTACAAAAAAAAATATCATAAACAATGGTTCCTTTTTTCCAAAAAATAAACTATGCCTTTTTTAACTTAATAACAGACACTGGGTATCTGCTGGTAAAATATCAAAGAATATATGTATGTAGGTACCTATATTAGAACAATATTGTCAACATACCAATATTACCAAAATCTCCGTGTGGTGAAGGAGTAACATTACAACCCACCGCGCCCTATCTTGCCTGTGGATGTCGTAAAAGACGACTAGGTGATACGCATATAACATTTATGCAAGACAAAAAAACTCGAAATAAAACCACCAACCTATCTGACTAGCATAGTATAATAAGGTCAATTTCCCTCCTATTGTGAAGGAGGTTCGAGCCCAACAGTGGGACGTATATAAGGCGACACGGCCAAAACACATCTATACTCTAAATAAAATTACAGCTTATGTAGTCCAATACGTTTACCATAATATAAACTTAATGTTCTAGAACATTTTACGCTAAGTATGTAAATAAAACTGAAGTTTATCAACTTCAACGATAGCCTAAAATAACACAATTTTCTGTGAAAAGTTACTTCGTAAATAAAATACCTATTATTTTCATAGTTGTAAAATATATATAAATCATTGTAGTAGTATAATAAACTTTTCTTCTCCGTTTCAGCTCGTACATACGTCCCACAAAAGGTCAAAGGCCTGCTCCAGATGAGAGAAATACAACACCACGCTTGTCGAATACAGCCTATTCGTATACAAAAGAAATTATTAGGAACTAGCAATTTGACCTCGCTTCGATTTCAGTCGCCTTGACGCCGCAATTTAAATCTAAAATAACTTTAAAATATTAACTTATACACGACTACAATCTATGAGTGTTCGGGTTCGATTCCCTGACCTGACAAAATCTTATAAATGTTTCTTAAGAGGAATAATAGCCTAAGGTACTCCTTATGGTGACCACTTACTCTGTCACCATATGGACCACACGGTCCATATGGTGACGGAGTAAGAATACAATTCACCACCTCCTATCCTGCCTGTAGGTGTCGTAAAAGACAACTAAGGGATTATAATATGCATATGACATCTATGCAAGAAAAGGAGAACTCCAACGAAAACTCTATACCAACCCGTCTGACCAGCGTGATATAGTTGGTACAATTCCCTCATATTGTGAAGGTTTCTCGAGCCTAACAGTAGGACTTATATAGACAGCTACCTGGTAGTAAAATATTATTAAAATCGGTCCAGCCGTTTGAAAGATTACCCAAATCAAACAAAGAATTTTGAAAGTAGTTTTTAAGCATAGGTATCGTGTTAATTAGCCCCGATGGTTCAACAAAAAACGAGATAGACTTCATCTTGTCAGACAAACGACAGATATTCAATGATGTCTCAGTGATCAGCAGAATTAAAACTGGGAGCGATCACCGGATGGTACGAGGCACATTGAATATCCATACAAAAGTCGAGCGGTCACGCTTGATGAAGTCTACACTCCGAACTACATCTGTCCAATACCAGAACCTCGAAAACTTTCAACTCGAACTACATAATCGCTTCCAATGTCTGGACGAGTGCGAATCTCCGAACGATATGAACAACAGGTTCGTGGAAACTGTCCACGCGGTTGGGTCGAAATTTTTCAAGGCTCACCGCGTTAATAGACCTAAAAAACTTTCTGACCAGACTCTCGAGCTCATGGAGAGGAGAAAAGAGATGACGGTGCAGTCTGCAGCCGATTGGTCCAAACATAGGCAGCTAAATAGACAGATCTCCAGGTCTGTGCGTCGCGATATTCGCCGATTTAATACGTTCCGTATTAAAGAAGCGATAGAGCGGAATCGTGGCTCGAAAGTGTTCGCACAAGATCTGTCTATTGGGAAAAGCCAAATGACTAAGCTGAAGACCGATGACGGCACTGTCATTTCATCCCAAAGTGAGATCTTGAGAGAGGTCGAAAGGTTCTATGGACAGTTATACAAATCATCCCGAAATCCTGTTGTCGGCTTGGTCCAAGATCCCAGATCCAAGCTAACTCGGCACTATACCGAAGAAATCCCGGACATCAGCTTGTACGAGATCAGAATGGCTCTCAAACAACTACGTAACGGTAAGGCACCGGGAGATGACGGAATTACGGCAGAGCTTTTGAAGGCGGGCGGCAAGCCGGTATTAATAGCCCTTCAGAAGCTATTTAATTCCGTTATCCTCGGGGGCGACGTTCCAGAGTCGTGGACCAGGAGTGTGGTGGTGCTGTTCTTCAAGAAGGGTGACAAAGCTCTTTTAAAGAACTACAGACCCATCTCACTCCTGAGCCATGTTTATAAGTTGTTTTCGAGGGTCATTACCAATCGACTCACGCGCAAGCTCGATGACTTCCAGCCGCCCGAACAAGCCGGCTTCCGAAAAGGCTATAGCACCATAGACCATATCCTCACGCTTCGGCAGATTATACAAAAGACCGAGGAGTATAATCGGCCCCTGTGCTTAGCGTTTGTGGACTATGAGAAAGCCTTTGATTCAGTCGAAACTTGGGCGGTGCTGCAGTCCCTTCAGCGGTGCCAAATCGACCATCGCTATATCGAGGTGCTGAAGTGTTTGTATAGGAACGCCACAATGTCAGTCCGTATCCGGGATAAGAGTACGAAACCGATCCAGTTGCAGAAAGGCGTGAGACAGGGAGATGTCATCTCTCCGAAACTGTTCACCACTGCACTGGAAGATGTCTTCAAGCTCTTAGACTGGACTGGACTCGGCATCAACATTAACGGCGAATACATCACTCACCTTCGATTCGCAGACGATATCGTCGTTATGGCAGAATCCATGGAGGACCTTGGCACTATGCTCAATGATCTCAGCAGGGTATCCCAACTAGTGGGTCTACGAATGAACATGGACAAGACGAAAGTCATGTCAAATACCCATGTCATTCCTGTACCGGTCCTAGTTGGCAATGCGATTCTCGAAGTTGTCAATCACTATGTTTACCTAGGACAAACAGTCCAGTTAGGTAGATCCAATTTCGAGAAAGAGATCAGCCGACGAATCCAACTCGGTTGGGCAGCGTTCGGGAAACTTAAGAGGATCTTCTCGTCCAACATACCTCAGTGTCTGAAAACACAGGTCTACGACCAGTGTGTGTTACCAGTGATGACTTACGGCACGGAAACGTGGTCCCTAAATGTAGGCCTCATATCAAGGCTCAAAGTCGCTCAGCGTGCTATGGAACGGGCTATGCTCGGGATTTCTCTGCGAGATAGAATCCGGAATATAGAAATCCGCAGAAGAACGGGTGTAACCGACATAGCACGAAGAATTAGCACGCTGAAGTGGCAATGGGCAGGCCACATCGCTCGACGAACCGACAACCGCTGGGGAAGAAAGGTTCTCGAGTGGCGACCACGCATCGGACGACGCAGTGTAGGACGCCCCCCCACTAGGTGGACCGACGACCTAGTGAAAGTTGCTGGGCGTCGTTGGATGCAGGCGGCACAGGACCGCACATTGTGGCGCAATATGAGGGAGGCCTACGTCCAGCAGTGGACGGCAATAGGCTGAAATGATGATCGTGTTAATAACCAGGTGAGCATTAAAAAACCCTTTTTTTGGGTGAGCTACGGTCAGCGCACCCGCCGCCTGGCTTCGTCCGGGGCGACAGAGGGACAGCGTGCGGCCCCGCAAGCCACCCGTGGCACGTCGCCTTCGTCATTAGCCCGACCACCGGTGCAGGGTGACTTGTCGTCAGTGGTCGGCCTGACGGAATACCCCTGCGGAGTATCTTCCCCTCTCGGTCGTCGCGCGCGGTCTTCCTCTTGGCGGGTGACGAACTAATTCCCGGGTTTAGTCACCCGCGGCCTCGCCTAGAAAACAAAACAAAAAAAAACAGACTTCAGTTTTATTTATTTGTTAACCCATAATGTTTGTATGGTTTTAATGTTTGTATCAAGGAGGAAAGGATCACCTTTACGCGGGCACTTACAGTAAGTTATACATTTTGTCTCAACTTAAACCACAGGATCGTAACTCTGCCGTCGATGAGTTTCTTGGCGGGTCTTACGTTTATAAGACCCGCCAAGAAACTCATCAAATTCAAATTAAAATTTTAAAGTACAAGTTCAATCTTTATCATTATATATAATAAAACTAAGTTGATAAAATGTGCGTGCCGATAAAACTTAAAAAGGAGTCCCGGCACGATAAAGGGACTTATATAGTGTGATAGCCCTTTATCCCCCCTCGAACAAGAAATTTCCCGTTTTAACCTAAAGGGCGTGTTTTTAAAGATATAAGGCCTTAGCCAACCCTTCAACTTGGAAATTAAGTGTAGTGGCGCCATCTGTTGGAGAGTATTTGAACTCCATTCAGAACAACGATTATTTGGGTTGCATTTCGAAAGGTGCTGCGAGCAATTGCAGCATGTGTAATAATGGCGCGAAATTTAAAATTCCAATTTCAATAAAGTCTTAAATTACATTTGTTACTATTATAGTATAATAATATAAGTTATATATATAATTTTGTGTGTTTATAGAGCAGTAGCTAACTTATATTTTGGAGTTAAAGCGACATAATTTTAGTTATTCAAATTAGTTCTGAAGACATTTTAAAATTTCATTTTTTAAATTTCGCGCCTTTACTACGTATGCTGCAGCTGCAGAACCTATTGTTATGGTGGACGATAATGTCGAGAACATTCTAGAAGGTGTGAGAAAGAAAATATTCTCAAACTTTCTCGAATATCCTGGAGCCTAGCTCTCTGAATATATAAGAGCCCGGTGTCGCCCGCCAGAGTTAGTTCGATTTGAACAGCGAAACAAGCGATTTCGAAACGAAAAGAAAAGAAGTTATCTGTGAGCCTTTATTTTGAAGTATCACGTGTGAGTATTTTTAATAGTGTGTTTAATTAATTCTCGATTTTGAAGCAAAGAAGAAAAAAGTTGTCTGTGAGCCTTTATTGTGAAATATCAAATGTGAGTATTTTTAATAGTATGTTTAATTAATTCCAATGATTTTTTTTTCTTTTCTTTTAATTGTAATTTCCTTAACCTTCAAGCAGTCGCGCGATGTTGAATCGATGCCTTCTATATACTTTTGACCGTAAACAAAATATCGCGCAACCGCTTGAAGGTTAACCGATTTGTTATTTAAATATAAATATGTTTTTTTTTTAATTCAAACTACCAATCACAAATCAACACGCATTCTTATTGAACACTTCCTATTCAATTCACAAAGTATTTTATTTGTTTATATAAGAAAAGTATATACAAAACTAAATGGAAACACAAAGTAGGCAAATGTAATTAAAATACTGGAGGCGGGCAGCCCTATCACATGTTTACGTTTAGGCATTTAATTCAAGGTTACGGCCGAGATACATTACTAGATAGATGACTATACTGTGGCCTAGCTATGTAGATACAATCCGCGCTGACAGAGTACCGTAGTTATTACTGTTGTAACTTTTTAACTATTCATTTAAATTAATTAGTTTGAAGGACAAAGTTCATCTACATTAAATACATATAGTGAAATAAATGTTTATTTTAATAAGAATTATTGTAATACTATAAAGATTCCATTGTAAATTTAGCTTTTATTTTATCACAGTCGGCAGCAGCCTAACTGTGACCCTAGTATTGCAAAAGTCCATGTACGGCAGTATCAGTTACCATCTGGCTTACTTGTGGCCACCATGGCATTTTTTATTTTTTTTGCGCCTCATGCCGCCCTAGCCGAGGCCACGGGTGACGTGACCGTCCGTCACCCGCCGAGACGCCGACCGCGTGAGGAAAGACCGACGTCCTCCCCGAGGGGGGGACGTCGGTCGATGGGAGGGTACCCCACGATGGGGGGCCGACCACTGACGACAAGTAAACCTGCTGCGGTGGTCGGCCCAACGACGAAGGCGAGGTGGTTTTCGGGTGGGTTGCGGGAGTTGCGTGCTTAAGCCCCTCTGTCGCCCCGGACAGAGTGGTGCGGAGGCGCGCCGACCGCAGCCCACCCACAAAAAAAAAAAAAAACCATGGTATTTTTATTGCGATATTCACGCGGAAAAGGTGACTGTGCGGGTGACACCGTTGGAGATTTGACGATTTTTTTTTACCACAAGCATACCTACATACAGACACGAAGGGAACTTTATTTTAATAATACCTCTAACGAAAAATATCGTTTACATCGATAAATCAGAATATTATTTTACTTGCCACAAGTCTTTTTTATAATGCCTCCCTGGTAAAGTCTGACTTAATAAGGTTTCTTGTTTCTATTATTGGATTTTCTTTGAAGATGGGACCTACTAATTTTCTTTGTTGACTTCTTGTTACAAGATTTACGGCCAACTATCTTTAATAAAGCTTTAATTTAAAGTTTAAATTTGAATAAAGGCTTGTAATTTTAATATAATTAAGGATGCAAATGTATCGATGTTTCAGAACAAACATCGATGTATTGAACCATCAATATTTTTTAAGATCTATGTTATGAGCTTTTTTTTAGTCAAATCAAGCATTTTCTTTACATAAAACATCAACATTTGCGTGATATGATGAGCTTTTCTTGGTTATTAAGAAACAGAGTACCGAAACCGTTACGCAGGCTCTGCTAAAAGTACCATACATTTTAAAGCATGCAGGCAAAAGATCGATGTCAAAACATCGTATAAAATAACATCGATACATCGATGTTTAACAATAGTGAACATCAATGGCAAACATCGATGTTTGTTTATTGAACCATCGATGTTTCAGAAACATCGATGTATCGTTTGCATCCCTAAATATAATTAAGGTTATTCGTTGCTACTAAATCAAACTTATCTTTTTAAGCTGTTATTGTGGTTGACTGACTCGAACCAATCATTTAATCTTAGTTTTTCATGCTATATAAGAAACAGGGTGAATGGTATTTATATCTCAATTCATGTTCTAGATTAATTGAAAAAACTTGATAGTCGGTAATATATACCGATTGACTAGCTCTATATATATATATATATATATTATATACTTACATACTATATATACAGCTTGTCAATCGGTATATATATATATATATAGTAGCTCACCCAACAGACATTGTTCTGTTCAACTACCGGGTCCAATTGTGAATGTAGATTCATTGTCAAATCCCCTTGAACATACACAAAAATTTCATCAACATCGGTCCAGCCGTTTAGGAAGAATTCAATGACATACACACATACACAAGAAATATATATAAAGATATACAGCTTGTCAATCGGTATATACACTTATATTGGCCTTCAGCATTTTCGATTCATGTGTTTTTAGATACTTTTGATGCTTTTTTTTGTAGTCCTTTCCAATTGCAAATTATTGAATTAGTGACCAATATTTATATGGTAAACTTTAAGTTGATTTTTAAACAGTATGTATACATTATTTAATTTATAAAAATACTTGGGGCAGCAAATATATGTCGGCAACTATTTCTAGTACGTACAATACGTGGAATACTAGAAAGGAAAACTTGTACACTTTAACAACCTCCGCACATGCCTACACTCGCATTGGCCGTCACTTGCCGTGTGCGAGTGGCAGTATTTAAAACCTATGACGCAGTACCAAACTCTGTCCCCAAGTCTAAGCTCGTGCAGTCAGCCCTCTACGCTGACGACACGGCTATATTCGTATCCGGGCTTAACCCGGACGCCGTCACTCTAAATCTCCAAACCGCAGCTACTGCCCTTGGCAAGTGGTTCCGGAAGTGGAGAATTGACATTTTTTTTTTATTTTTTTTTATTGCAAACAGTGGCAAACGAGCAAACAGTACACGTGATGGTAAGTGTTGCTGCCGCTCATGGACCTTTACAAGGCCTCTGCCTACCGTGAAGAAAGTGAAGGGAGTGTGAATGCGTCCACTGAGGTGATACCAAGGGCACCACCAAAACCCTCCACACGCAAACACCCTCAGAAAGTTGGGCTTCCGGCTCTCTCGCTCACCGAACGAAGCGCAGTAACAAATCGCTACTACTCAGACGTCGATTTTCTGCGAGAGTGTGGTACTGCCCCGGAGAGATTAACTCTGAAAAGAGTCAGGCGGTCATGTTTCACAGGAAACGTGTCGACCTGTACCCGCCCGAGAGCTTCACTCAAGTGCGCATTTTTGATAAGCCCATCCCTTGGGCGTCAAAAGCAAAATACCTAGGCGTCACCCTTGACAATCGTCTCTGCTTCGCTCGACACATAACCACTGTGCGCTCGCGTGCAGCGTTCGTTATGGGTCGTTTACACAGCTTACTCAACCCAAAAAGTAAGCTGTCACTCAAATGCAAAGTCCGTCTTTACACTGCCTGCATACGCCCCATCATGATGTATGCCAGTGTAGTATTCGTTCACGTTAGGCCACACAGGATCCATAGGCTACAAACACTTCAGAATAGGTTCATGCGTAAGGCTACGGGCGCACCGTGGTTCATACGCAATGACGATCTCCACATCGAGTTGCACTTGCCGACCATCAGGCAATATATGAAACAGTGTGCCCGTAGATATTTTGATTCTGCCACAACACACCCCAACCCCTTAATGGTCGCCGCGACCAACTATATCTCGTCCTGCATCTCGAAGGTCCCTCGGCCGAGACTTGCTCTCGACGAGCCCGACGACGAGATCGCGGTAGCTCAGAAAACAGCATACACGGCCCGTGAAGCCGCAACAAAGAAAAGACCACGGTTCCGTCCTCACCGTCGAGGTGCGAAACCGTGCCGTGTAAAAGTAAATAAAACTAAAGTGGGACCTCCCACATTGCCCTCAGCAACGCCCCAAGCCGAGGTTCGTACCCCACAGGGGGTGCCCTTGGGCCCTGTTGCTTAAATATTTGGGTTGAGAGCCCTCAGCGCTCACCGCTAGTCCGCGTAAGGGTGTAAAAGCCATCTGAGGCTAACACTCCTAGTCCTAACAAAAAAAAAAAAAAATACCAAACTGCATTTGCTCTCACGTGTCGACATGAACATGTCCGCCATACGCCATGGGTTTTAAATACTGCCACTCGTACACAGCTCGTGACGGTCAATGCGAGTGTGGGCATATGCGGCGGGTGTTAAAACTGCCACACGCAGTGACGCATATATCATACCTATGCGCCTGTCAAATGTATAGTTTTAAACCATTTCAGTTAGGCAATTATGTGCTAGAATATAGCAAAATACATCCATTCATCTAACGGCATTTCGACCATCGCACCATCGATATCCACTGTCGCACACGAAACACTCCACGAGAGGGATATTCCCATTTCCATAATTGCCAGGTTTGGCGGATGGACTTTTGCATTCCGTGTTATGAGCTTTCCAGGACAATGCTGAATGCTCACTACATTGATGTTCTTGTAGCTGATTCTTAAGACTCCCACGGGAAGGCAAATGTAGCGACACACTATATTGTTAACCTATATTGTCTATATCTATATTGTCACCACACGAAGAAGCGCATAAAATAAATTTAAAATACGAGAAGATTGTTGATTGCCTGACGTTTCGAACACTTTGCAGCGTTCATGGTCACAAATACAAACGCGATAAAATTCGTAGTTTTATTTAAAATTTGTAATACTCGCGTAAACAACAGAGATCCTAATGCGAGAAGACTTCACTTTGTTTCTATGTGCACTTTGCGTCGGTTTAATTAATGGTTTCAATAAAAAAGGAATATGAACGTAATAATTCTATATCTGTTACACTTCAGTGTAAAATATGAAATATTTGAATACTAAAGTGTTGTAGGAAAACATCTATAATGTATTTAGGAGCGGTTGTCGTTTACAGTATAGTGGACGACAAGTGTTGTATATAAATGCGCAAATCCTATATCGTGGCCGGCGTGATTTCTTCAGTAAACTACTCACGTATAACGCTGCCCAACACCTGCACAACATTTTGGTACAAGTAAACGAATAAAAAATACTAATAATCATTATTTTAGATGATATTTTAGATTATGTATGGGGAGTACATTGCTGTAAGTCGCTATCACGCGGTCGGCCTCTCGGCGGGTGACGGACTAATCCCCGGTCACGTCACCCGTGGCCTCGGCTAGGGCGGCATGAGGTGCAGATAGTTGCGCTCGACTAGGAGATTGTAAATATGTATGTATATCACATTTATGAAGGACCTTCTCTTGAATATAAATAAAACCCTATAGCACCCTAGCACCATATCTATACCAATAAATAAAATTGGAGTGTCTGTTTGTAATGTCAAAATAATAGGCTTTTTTCATGCTCACACGGTTATTTGCACGACACCTATGTCTAAAATACAGATTAAAAAATTTTTGTCTGTCTGTCTGTTCCTGGTAATCTTCAAAACGTCTGAACCGATTTCAAAAATTCTTTCACCAATGGAAAGCTATCATACCAGGGAGTAAAATAGGCTATATTTTATCTCGGTATTCCCTCGAGAACAGAAACTACGCGGGTAATACGACTGAAACCGAAGCGAAGCAAGGGCGGGTTGCTAATTGTAAATAAACCTATTTCTGCGGATTTTATCGCGTTTGCATTTAATTTTTGCTTGCCCCGCGTCGAACACTTTTGATGAACATGAACGCTGTAAAAATTGTTTTATTTACAATAAGGTAACATCATTTCTTTCACTTGTACCATACGATAACATTATACCTGTTATATATTTTATATTTACCATTATGCTCGAAGTTCGAATCGTCTGAAGAGTGCTGCAGTCTACCAGTTAACAGATCAAATTTGCAAGTTTATTTTCAAGTCTTTGAAATTGCAACACCGTTTTTTTAACTATTTGCGTATTATACTTGTAATTCCTTGGTAGTCTTTCACAATACCCACTAGCAAGAGAGGAGGGTGATGAATTTTATACTTACTCCGTCACCGAACGGTCAAAGACTTTTATTTAGTGTTAATGTTCAAACCGGACAATGTCTCTCAAAACCGCAAATATTTATATAAAAATACATGTTACCACTACACAGAAGTAATTATACCAATTAATGTTTATATCTTCCTTAGAAAGGGGCGAAATAATATAGATACATGTGAGTCAGTGCCACAAACAACACTGAACAAGCCAGCGACTGACACTAATTAATCTCGTACAACAATTTATCAACTCAGGAATATACGCGCGACATAAATTTCACAATATTTTTATTTGCTTAAACTACTTTATAAGCTTTATATTTACTGGACTATTTGATTTTGAGAACACTTTTCAGCGTTCAGGAGCACAAAAGGACTGATTTGAAACCCTTTTTTAAGATTTTTGTCTCACTGTACGTTTGTTTCAGCTAATTTGCAACATTAATGATTTGACGAGACTTTCAAAGAACTGATTTTATAAGACATAAAGCTTTATTTTCATTAAAAAAAAAATATATTCCACGCAAAAATTAAGAAATATGAAATTGTAATCAAATAACGACATAATCTTTATTTATATAATTCTTCTGGCAGCGAGTAAATGAACTCCTCCTAAACGGCTGGACCGATTTTGCTGTTTTTTTTTTGGGTGACCAGTATACTCAAGAATAGTTTAGATTAATAATTGAACCCGTTAGGTGGCGCTTCGATTGATTTCAAAGAAAATTCTTTTTATTTTCCTAGATTTCGACAGCGTCTATTGGGTCAGCTAATCTTTACATTTCTTGTGTACGTGTGTATGTCACTGAACTCCTTCTAAACGACTGGACCGATGTTGATGAAACTTTTTTATGTGTGTTCAAGGGGATTTTAGAATGGTTTAGATACACAATTAGACCCAGTAGGTGACGCTGCTGTCGATTTCAAGGAGAATTCCTTTTATTTTATTTGAACAGAACACCGTCTGTTGGGTCAGCTATTATAATATAATCTATCTATATAGTGTAATCTAATGAGACCCTTACCGGTTTTGGAAATCAGTTTCTAAAGTTCGACTCGGTGGTATTGAAAATCGGTAAAAAAAATATTTCATTACTTTTCTTTTGAGCGTCAATACAGACACCGCCCCTTTCTTTCCAATAAACGTCATAAAAGACGAGTAAATAAGGTAAAAAAACTACTGCAAAAAAGGAAACAACCTAATGAAAATCAACTCATATGTCCAAACCGTCTGATTAGGATAGTAATGATAGAGAGTACCCCACAGGAGAACAGATATGGCTTACGAAAAAAATGAAATTCATTTTTCCCCATGCTTTATCAAAATGTCTTCATCTCAAAATGTAATATGTAAAAAAAGAGAATTTATTTTCCCACGAAACATAAATCATGCAATAATTTAATATTTTAGCAAGATTTATCTTATAAGATTCATTTTCAGTCTACACAAAAGTCAAGCAACCGGTTCCCGCTCATCGGGCATAAAGAAGAAATACGACAGGATATTTTGTCCCATTTCGCCATTTCATCGCCCCGGATAACTAAAAGAGTTGTGGCCAGACTATATTCGATCAAAAAAAAAAACACCACAAAAACTTTGTAGAAGAGCTACAAATACTTCGCACTAATTAGAGAGTTTATTACATATATTTACTTCTTGAAATAAAGATCAATGAAAACTAAAATAGAATGTAAGTACTGCATTTAAACGTTAAGTGATATTACGTCACATTAAAATATTAAGAAATTAACTGCTATGCCATCCCGCCTCGGGACATTCCCCAGAAATTAAGTTTATCTGCATGTATTTCAATTTAAATCCTACAGCTAATTGTGCACCCCTTCAATTGCGAGGGAGTTATTCCAAACTTATATCTAGATTTTTCGAGTCCTCCCTTTTTCTGATATTTTTGTTTCAAATACAATGGTGCTAAGTTTGTTATAAATTCTGTCTGCTTTTAAATGAACTTCACAGAAACAAATTTACTTAAATATATATGAAATTCTCCAAGGCAGTCTGTAAAGTTTCTTTAAAACACTGATATGTTTTTATTCATAAATTATGTTAAAGAGAAAGAAGCTTGCTTATTACAAATTATTCTTTAATATGCTTTAGAGCTATTATATTATTTATAACTATTATACTTTCTTATTCTAATCTTTGGAAGCTCTACTAAACGTTATTATATGCATATACATAAAATGTTTATAATGATACATAAAATAGTACATATAATAGTACGGGATCCACGGTACATTTTTTTATTTGATTACTAACAAGCAAATTTTTCGTGAGTAGTGTAGTAAAATTTATTACTTTAAAAACAAAAATTTATTACTACAGTTAGTAATGAGATAAATGATATTGTGGTATTAACAATTTCTGAGGGACCGGGATAACGTTCCACGCAATTTGTAGGACAATATGACTGTTAATTTATATAAATATGTATTAAATATGTAAGAAAAGAAAAATCAGCTTGTTAGTAATTACTTTTGGTGACCTCATTATCGGTATCGGACTCTGTGATATAACCATAGATTTTGTAGGACAAATATTTTTTTAGATAATTTAGATAATTATCTTGAGATATACCAAAAATCACCCCGTTAGTAATAAATTTTTGAGAACCACCAAATGGACATATTCTATCCCTCCTACCTCTGAAACCTACCACAATTGCGAGTTTTCGTACAGATATTGTTGGGCGTCTCATCAAGATAAAGCTACTCACGAAAAATTAGCATGTTAGTAATCAAATAAAAAAATGTACGGTGGATCCCGGCCTATAATATTCTGAAGAAAGTTTTAAGTATGAATGTTGAAGGGTTCAGAGCTAAGGGAAGATGAAAGAAAACGTATTGGAACGAATTATGTGGAACTATTACCTAAATATAAAAATAAATGCTACGAGCTTTGGAAAGAGTATTTTAACCATCAATCTAAAGAGAAAAAGATTTAGTATAGGACTATAGTATCGGAGCCTCCTTATGTTCCATGGTTCATCAACACTAAGCTTAGCAGAAAACATGGTGTGATAGACACACACACTAAAATGGACACTGGACACATATTGTTTAATAAGTTTGGATTTCTTATGAAAAAGAGAAATTCGCCAAACTGTAATGTGTGCTAAATAGAAGTAGTCACTCACTTATTGTCAGAGTACTCTAGATTTCAGTCAGCTAGAGAGGATTTATTTAAACAGCTTAACATAAATAAATTTTATACAGAAAAAAATATTACTTACCTTAGATTAAATACACAAATTTACATAAAATATTGATTATATGCTCCTATTCCTGATCACTTATTCATCAACTAGAACTATTCATGATGCCTTAAACAACCAATTAAAGTTTTTGAAAATAAATAAGAAAAGCATTCAAAAACAAAATTTTATTTTTAAGTGCCTGTTGGTTTGAGCGATAAACCTGGGATGCGTTACTTTTGCTTGATGGTCAAATGCGAACCAAACGCGATAGGTTTCGACCAGTTCTCAGCCATGCCATATGCACAATATTCACTGCGTACACTTACTCACCGCGTACGGTTACCCCACATGACTCTACATTTGTATAAAATTCCCTAATCTATACAATTAAAAAAAATTGAAGTGTTTGTTTGTAATGTCAAATCACTGAGCTTTTTTAAAAAAACAATTAAAAAATTGTCTATCTGTATTTCTATCTGTCTGTCTCTGTCTGTTTGTTTGAAGTAATCTTCAAAACAGTTGGACCGATTTTGATAATATTTTACTACCAAGTAGCTGTCTATATAAGGAGTAACATAGGCTATATTTTATTCCAGTATTTGCACAGGTATGGGAATTAGGCGGGTAGGCGACTGAAACCGAAGCGAAGCGAGGACGGGTGGCTAGTAATAGATAAAGAGAAAAAAATCCCAAGTAATTAGGATAAGAGCAGGGTGATGACGATGATGATTTCTAATGATGCAGTTTAATAATATAGAGCACGAGTTGTTTTAAGATTCATTTACTAAGATAATATAAACGCTAACAAGATAGCCAAAGCGACAATGCTTCAATTAGTACTTACCAGTATATCACGTGCCACTGTCGTGTGCCAAATTCTTAAGATGTTGTAAATACAAGTTAGGGCTCGTAAGGTGTATTAAGATTGTAAAATCAGCACGGATGAAGTACTGTTTCAAATACCAATCCACTTTGCCAGTGGCTTCGGATCTCATACAACATAACTACTTTGCTGTCCACGGGTATGTTTTATTAGTAAGTTTCATTCTTATTAACATCGTGGTGATCTTGTCTTCAACATTTCAGCTCATATACGTCCCACTGCTGGGCTCGAGCCTTCTAGCTCGAGCTAGGAGGGAAATTGTCTTTACTATACCATGCTGATCAGACAAGTTGATATGGGGTTTTGTTTCGAGTTTTCCTTTTCTTGCATAAACGTCATATGCGTAATATATCCCTTAGTCGTCTTTTACTTTTAAGTAGTGTTGCCCAAATGTAAGACCAAGACGAGACTTGGACTAGTCTTGGTCTTGCATCATCACACCTGGTCTCGTCTTGGTCTTGATATTGCGCACTCGAGTCTTGGTCTTGATATTGTTCTTGCAGCAAGAGTCTCGCAGTCTTGCAGTTGGAATAACTCAAGTCGTTTATCATGGAAAAGAAAAATATA
Organism: Lymantria dispar; assembly: GCA_032191425.1. Lineage (NCBI taxonomy): Eukaryota > Metazoa > Arthropoda > Insecta > Lepidoptera > Erebidae > Lymantria > Lymantria dispar. The sequence continues at coordinate 17,338,540 of CM063452.1, read as the reverse complement.
GCCAAATGAATAAAATACCATACATCTATCCATCTCGAACTCGTCGAAGTGACAATTGTTGAGGAAGAAAGGTTCTCGAGTGGCGACCACGAAATGGACGGCGCAGCGTAGGACGACCCCCTACTAGGTGGACTGATGACATTTTGAATGTCGCAGGGAACCGTCGGATGCAAGTGGCAAAGGACCGTTTCGAGTGGCATTCTCGTGGGCAGGCCTATGTCTAACAGTCGACGTCTATAAACTGATGGATTGATAGATAGATGGATGATTAAAACGAAAACCGTATTCTAACAAACACGTTAATACACACACGACGACAACACGTTAATAATTATCAATTTCAATCCCATATGGTTATGAATTAAGAATATAAAGGGTCACCACCCCTTCGCAGTACGAGAGATTCGGCTGGGAGTTCACTAGGATATAAGTATAATGGGCAACAGCACTCTCCTAGGATACTTATCAATACTAACTCACAAGGTGGCGATAATGGTATTTTTGATCTTAAGCCAATGAGTAATTCTGAAAGACCAATATCAACATCAGAAATCGATTGGCGGATGGATGGATTTCCCAAGGCTGATTTAACTTCTGTGTGGTGACGGAGTAAGAATACAGTTCACCACCGTCTATTTTGCCCGTAGATATCGTAAAAGACGACTAAGGGACATAATAAACATGAGCAAGAGAAGAAAAAAAAATAAAACCTTACACCAACACGTCCGACCAGTGTAGTATAGCAGGTCAATTTCCTTACTAATATGGAGGAGGTTCGAGCCCAACAGCGGGACGTGTATAAGCCGAAATAATGATTTCACTTAACTGCAAGACGCGAGACTCTTGCAGGTTCAGGCTTGGTCTTGCTCAAATCTTGCAGGACCAGTCTTGCTCTTGGTCTTGCAAAAATTAAGCGGTCTTGGTCTTGGACTCGGTCTCGCATTTCTTGCAAGACCAAGACTGCAAGTCCGAGACTTTTTTGGGCAACACTACTTTTAAGATAAAAGAGGAGATGGTAATTTGTATTCTTACTCCACGGTCACCACACAGAACGTCTTATTTTTACGTTACTATATATATTAGCTGAGCCGGCGAACTTCGTACCGCCTGTTTTCGTAATTATGTTGTTTATTATTTTTTTTTGGTTTTAGTATTATCCGTGCGGTGACGGAGTAAGAATACAATTCACCACCTATTGTTGTCGTAGAGACGAGAAGATGACTAAGGGAATATTAATAAGATAAGGGAATAAGATAAGGGAATATTATAAATATGCATTTAATATCTATGCAAGAGAAGGAAAACTCTTGGTATTTTACTCGCAATTTTCCATATTTTCTCACCGTATAAACCTTCCCTGGACTTCCACGAATAATTCAAGATCAAAATAAGCCAAATCGGTACAGCCGTTCTCGAGTTTAACGCGACTAACGAACAGCAATTCATTTTTATATATATATATATATATATATAATGATACGAGATAAAATATAGCCTATGTTACTCGCTAATAATGTAGCGTGGAACAAATTTTTAAATCAGTTTAGTGGTTCAGGCGTGAAAGCGTAATTAACATACTTACGTATCTATAATATCTACAATATTAGTTAGCATTTATGTTATCTTCAAAAACGCCTGCCTGCCTGTTTCTAAAAAGCAATAATTTCACAACATTTATAATATACGGTCTTCTTTACATTTTCTTGGATTCTTCGTTTTCATTCATTGTTTGAACAATAGTCTGGAATACCAGTTCAAACAGAAAAAATAAACATTTTCAAAATGGCCAATGTTTTAAAGCAATTTACTTGGTATCGGTAGGAACCGACTAAAATAAATAAAAAGACGTTATTGATTTCTTAAGCTCAGTGTGGAGTTTGTCGCGAGTACTTCGTGAAATAGGTCAGTTTCTCTCAGACAAAATAGTGATTACTTCAACTGAACAATGGCTTTAAGTAGAACCGAGTTTATTAAAGAGAGAATGCTCAAGTACCTAAGTACTTAGTAGACTGCATACGCCGTAACTTTGAGGACCTTTAACATTTATTTAGGTTTCTCATTAAGTTATAAATAAGATATTATTAAGAATAGTATTTTGAATTCTTAATACTAATCTTGCAGGCGATAACATTTGAAAAACTTGTGAATAAGTTAAAAATCCACGATTTAAAAATGATATTAAAACTAGCTGACCCAACAGACGTTGTTCTGTTCAAATAAGTGCCACCTACCGGGTCCAATTATGAATCGAAACCATTCTCAAATCCCCTTGAATATGCACAAAAAATTTCATCAACATCGGATCAGCCGTTTAGGAGGAGTTCAATGATATACACACGTACACAAGAAATTTATATATAAAGATTAATTAATGTTTTTATATAGCTATTTTTCCTGTTTTTGTAAGAATACAATTCACCGCTATCTTACCCGTGGATATCGTAAAAGACGATTTAAGGATATGATATGCAGTTAAAATATATACAAGAGAGGGAAATTCGACGTAAAACCCTATGCCAAACGCCTGACCAGTGCGGTAAGTCAATTTCCCTTCCATTTTGGAGGAGGCTCGAGCGTAACAGTAGAAGGAGGCCGAGATGAGGTGAGGACTTTCATAAATAATAATAGAAATAACTATGTATTTTATTAAGCACTAGCAACCCGCCCTCGCTTCGCTTCAGTTATAGGTTATAGTCGTTTTATCCGCGTAGTGCCCGTTCCCGTGGGATTACCGGGATAAAATATAGCCTAGTTTACGCCCTGATATTATAGCTTTCCAGTGGTGAAAGAATTTTTGAAATCGGTCCAGCCGTTTTGAAGATTACCCGGAACAAACAGACAGACAGACAGACAAACAAAAAATTTTGAATTTCTATTTTAGGCATAGGTGTCGTGCAAATAACCGTGTGAGCATGAAAAAAGCCTATTATTTTGACATTACAAACAGACACTCCAATTTCATTTATTGGTATAGACTAGCTGACCTGGCGAACTTCGTACCGCCATAATATTTTTCGTAAATATATTTTCTAAATTCCTGAAAATATAGTCTGTTTATAGATGTTATTTGCATTTGGTTATTACATGTCAGATGCGTTTTTGTTATACCACGTTTCATAGTGATTTGTATTCTCTTTGACGTTTTATATTACGTCACACGGGAACGCGGTCGAACGGGATAAAAAATCCTATGTCCGTCTCCTGGATCTAAGCTACCTCCCCACCAATTTTCAGACAAATCGGTACAGCCGTTCTCGAGTTATAAATAGTGTAACTAACACGACTTTCTTTTATATATATATATATATATATATATATATATATATATAGGTACATATATATACATATATATCTTATATATACGTATATTACGGTTTCAGTCCCTTTACCCGTGGCGTAGTTCCCGTTCCTGTGGGAATACCGGGATAAAATATAGCCTATGTTACTCCCTGATATTATAGCTTTCCATTGGTGAAAGAATTTTTGAAATCGGTCTGGTGGTTTAAGCGTGAAAGCGTTACAAACAAACAAACAAACATCCTTACTTTCGCATTTATAATATTAGTATGGATTGTGATCGAGCAAGTCCACAAAATTTTACATTTCTTATGAGATAGATAGGGGATTTCGTACAACAAAACTCGAGGATAGTCTTCATAACAAGCATAGCAAGCCCTTAAGTATAGAAGACTACAATAAACACTCATTGATCATATTACCATCCATTTTTACCACATAAAAAGTGAAAATGCTGAAGGAAGAAATCAATCAAATTTAAATGAAGCAATATTTGTTTGCGTCGTTTTCATTTTATATGAAACGTAACGTCATACTAAAAATTCTTTTATTTTTACGTTTGAAATAAGACTAGAAAATGCATGTTAATAATACACAGCGGCGTTAATTTACTCTAATCGGTCGTGCAATCGACAGTATTTCGTGAAATAAAAAAAAATGGGTAGCAGAGACTGGGAAGATAAGTAAATGTAATGTTTTGTTGTAAATAAACAGTAAAAATAAAATCGTGGATTACTAGAAAACGAACATTTTGATCGACGATTGAAGATATTTGACGTGTCCCACGATTTTATTTTTACTGTTTGTTTACAATAAAACCGTTTAACTAAAAATTGTTTTTCACCTTTTTTTATTTTCAAGTTTTTAGTTTTTATATTGATTTTGTATAGAGCACTGTAGCACAAGTAGTTGTGAAGCCCTTCATTTAATACCCATATTAAACAAAAAAAATAGGTTATCCGCCAAAACAGATGACATATTGCGTCGACCCCAAGTAATTGGGATAAGAGCAAGATGATGATGATGATCCGCCATTTTGTAGCGGCAGCCATCTTAGATTTTGAATTTATTTTATCATTCATCATCATTTCAGCCTATTGCCGTCCACTGCTGGACGTAAGCCTCCCTGATGTTACGCCACAATGTGCGGTCCTGTGCCACATGCATCCAACGACGCCCAGCAACTTTCACTAGGTCGTCGGTCCACCTAGTGGGGGGCGTCCTACACTGCGTCGTCCGATGCGTGGTCGCCACTCGAGAACCTTTCTTCCCCAGCGGTTGTCGGTTCGTCGAGCGATGTGGCCTGCCCATTGCCACTTCAGCGTGCTAATTCTTCGTGCTATGTCGGTTACACCCGTTGTTCTGCGGATTTCTGTATTCCGGATTCTATCTCGCAGAGAAATCCCGAGCATAGCCCGTTCCATAGCACGCTGAGCGACTTTGAGTCTTGATATGAGGCCTACATTTAGGGACCACGTTTCCGTGCCGTAAGTCATCACTGATAACACACACTGGTCGTAGACCTGTGTTTTCAGACACTGAGGTATGTTGGACGAGAAGATCCTCTTAAGTTTCCCGAACGCTGCCCAACCGAGTTGGATTCGTCGGCTGATCTCTTTCTCGAAATTGGATCTACCTAACTGGACTGTTTGTCCTAGGTAAACATAGTGATTGACAACTTCGAGAATCGCATTGCCAACTAGGACCGGTACAGGAATGACATGGGCACTTGACATGACTTTCGTCTTGTCCATGTTCATTCGTAAACCCACTAATTGAGATACCCTGCTCAGATCATTAAGCATTGCATTTATTTAGTGCACTGTATTCTACTTGTCAAGCCTCTTCATTTTGTACCCATATTGATGGATTTGAAAAAAAAATAAGTTATCCGCCATTTTGTAGCGGCGGCCATCTTGAATTTACAATAAATTTTAGTATACACAACTGTATTGTCACCAGAACCAAAGGCATACACCAAATTCCAGATCAATTGGTTGTCAGGAAGAGGTTGCAATTTTAATTACTAAATTCGACCCAAGAAAAATAAAACACGGAGTAAGCTAAATAAAACCATTTAAAAATAAAATTTTCTATAAAAGTGCATATATTTCTGCTATAGCGGTCTACAAGCATTCACCTGGACATATAATAAAACTTGAAGATAAGTTATTCAAAAACACTGAAAAATGGATAATGGAAGATGTATTTTATAATTCAAAAGAATACTTTCCTAAGAAAATGCAGTAATTTCAGCATATTATGTTTTTAGGGTTCCGTACCCAAAGGGTAAAAACGGGACCCTATTACTAAGACTTCGCTGTCTGTTCATCCGTCCGTCTATCACCAGGCTGTATCCCAAGAACCGCAATAGCTAGACGGTTTCAGCGCAATAGCTAGACAGTTTGGTAAATAATGTATTTCTGTACAGGCGTAGTTTGGGCTAGTGGACTAACGCCGTGTTTGACAGAAGAACCTAAGGTTATAGTTTGAAGTACCTAAAGCCCTTAAGTTCTTAGCCTATCTGATGGGATACCTGCACCGCGCTACCTAAGGTGACAGGTAGATGTGAGATGGATGTTGGGTGGAGGATTGGTAATTCTCACTGCCAGTCAAGCAGACTCACTCGACTGATCAGAACCGACGGCTAAGGGTGTCTTGGCCACAGTGAGATGGAGGTTTGGGTGGAGGATTGGTAACTCTCACTGCCAGTCAAGCAGACTCACTCGACTGATCAGAACTGACGGCTAAGGGTGTCTTGGCCACAGTGAGAGGGATGTAACTGAGAGATGAATAAATTCAAATCTGATTTATTTTACAAAATGTACACTTTATATACTACTTATTGCTAATACACACATATACCATTTTGTGTTAGTGTGTCGTAAGTGTGAAGTGTAACGCAGCGTCTCTTAATCATGTCAGTGCTAATTTTGCATATTTGTATGTTGACATGCTTTACTTGTATGTTGACATGCTCTACTTTTGAATTTGCTGCGTTGCATGTTCAATGTGCATTGAACATTCTGGGGTCTCTCAGGAACACGACTGCAAGTCGTATAATTCGATAACCTCATATGGTCCAATGTGTCCTTCCGTCGCTTGTGGTGTGTGGACTGTAGTCTGGGGACGAGGTTTCCCATACCGTGGCCGTGGTTGTGGTGGAGCTGTCCGCTGTTTGTCTGTATCTGTGGCTTGTGTTGTAGTTGTTTCCTTGTTTTGTCTTCTTGTAAGTCTATCTCGACATTGTTTGAGTGGTCTGAAATAAATTAAAAGACAAGCTAATACTATTAAAGAAAGAGATGTCACGGTACTAGCCACATAGGAATGAGACTCTATTCGCCTCCATATTGTGTTATCTAATCTTGTTTTTAGCTTTGCTTCTGAAGCGGCTAAGTGGTCAAATATACTGGTGGAGCTATCTAATACTTCCTCCTTCGGTATGTCTGGTATCTCTGATTGGACTACTTGTGTGTCTAGAGTAAAATTACTCCTTTTAAAATATGATGCTTGCACAGTTGTTGTTGTTATTCGTTTAGCTGCAAGAATGTTGTTCAACGTCTTTACTACACAGCTTTCTGAAATGTGTAGTACTCCTATATCCTCTAGGTTAATTTCTTGTCTTTGTCCATCACATATTATCGAAGCTGATTGTGTTTTTGTAGTGATAAACATCCACGTATTCTGCATGTAAAGTTGTTTCCATAGAATTGTAGATTGAATGTTGTATCTTCTTGATGTGCATTGTGATTTAGTGTTATTATTGTTGCTGAATAGCTGGTCAACAATGCAATTCTTGTTCAATTGCATGTTCTTAACAGCCACGGGATAGCAAACAAACTCCGATTTTTTGTGTAAACAATCTTTGAACTCGTCTTTACTTAACTCAAAGTATCGTTCATTGTTATAGTCAAAGCCTATGAATGCTCTTGGGATTGACAAGCATTCAAAAGAACTCCCGGTCAACTTTTGAGGAATCGCCGTTATGTGTATTAGCGTATATTTTCTTATGTCATGAATAGGATAGTACGCAAATACGTTTATATGTGTTGCATTTATTTCCATGTTAGTCTGTATTAATTGATCCTGAATTATCCTTAAGTTTCCAGGTAACTTTTGATTGGTTGTTTGTATTATATCATTAGCGTATTTAGGACTCAAAATCGTGTATATTGATGCGTTATTTAGGTATATCTCAAGTAACCCGTTGTAATAGTGAATAATCTCTGTTATGTAATTGCTCGCTAATTGATACGTTTGTATTACTTGTATTTTCACATTGTTAGCGTCTACCATCTTATACCATACGTCGTTATCGTACATGAATGCTATAGCTTCATTTAATTTTTTTTCAAAATTTTCTAACTTTTTCTTAATCCGCTCCTCGGTTTGGTTTACAGCGGATACTGTAGATATCATTATGTTTGTTTGATGATTGGCGGCGTTTATAAGTTCTTGTTGATTGCTACTCAATGAGCCAATACTTCTGTATACTTCATCGTTGACTCCGAACACGTATGTTAACATTTGTCCTAATAATCCACGTCTCCTTCTAGAAATCTTTATCCCAGTAAGGTAATCCTTTATCTTCTCAAATCGTGCTTTCTCTTCGTTCAAATGATAATAAAATTCTGCACAATGGGTGTCTTTTGTATACTGTTGCGTGTCAGTGCATAACTTTTGAAACTGATTAGTTATTTTTATCGTATTATTTAAATTCAGTTCCAAATCACTCCTTTCGTAATTAGTTTCTATTCTAAAACTCCCTCTGTTTATTGTTGAAGTACCTATTTGTTCTACATATAGGCCTGGATTTAAATGTTTCATAGTAAACATTGATGTACTTGTTACTTGTCCGATACACAATAATAATGTAGTATAGAGTAACACGCCTGACTTAAGTGTCTTAAACTTTTTATTTATGTTATTTGCTATGTTACTATTCACAGGCGTTTCGGTATTTTTTCTTAACGTATTCGTGTTAGTCATTAATTCTTCCTGATATACAGGTAAAGGAATTAATGTATGTATTGATCGTTTTTGACATAAACCTGTCGATTTTTTGAGTGTCACTACTCTTATCACCCCGTCGCTTCCTGGGTGAACGGTTTCCACTTTTGCCAAGGGCCACTTACTTGGACTTATGTTTTCATCTTTTATTAGTACTATGGTTCCAATTTTAATATTTTCTTGAGTTTCTTTCCACTTGTATCTTTGTTGAAGTTGATGTAAATAATCAGATGACCAGGCTTTCCAGAAATCTTTCTTCATTCTTTGAATTTGTTTCCATCTATTTATTAAAACAGTATTTATGTTTGATAACGGATCTGGGATTCCAACTGCTTCCCGACCAATTAAAAAGTGACTAGGCGTTAGTATTGTATTATCATTGATGTCTTCACTTTGTGCACATAACGGCCTTGAGTTTAGGCAAGCTTCAATTTGATGTAAAAATGTTATCATTTCTTCGTACGTTAATGTCGATTCTCCAATTACTCGACGTAAATGGTACTTTACTGATTTTACGCTGCTCTCCCAAATCCCACCAAAATGGGGGGTTGCTGGCGGATTAAAATGCCACTGAGTACCTATACTGGTCATCGTATTTTGGAATCCAGGTGACTGTGTTATTTGCAATAATTCTTGTTCCAAAAATTTCGCTGCGCCTACGAATTTCGTGCCATTGTCACTATACATATGTGACACGTGTCCTCGTCTGGCCATGGACCTCCGCAGTGCCGCAATAAATGTTTCAGTTGTCAAATCTCCCACTAATTCTAGATGAATTGCTTTTGTTGCTAAGCATACAAATACAGCAATATATGATTTGTAGGACTTGTGACCTCTTCCTTTCATTGTTCTTGTTTGTATTGGTCCCGCATAATCCACTCCAGTGTGACTAAATGGATATGATTGCGTGACTCTTGCTTTTGGAAGTATCCCCATTTTCTGTACATTCGTTTCGGACCTGTATCTCGCGCATTTGACGCACTTTTTTAGTATACCTTTGACAACTTGTTTTCCACCTATAATCCAGTATTTTTGTCGTAGGACAGCTGTAGTTAGTTTATTTCCTCCATGTAATGTTTTCATGTGTGCGTTTTGTATTATTAATGACGTTATATGATGTCGGCGTGGTAATAGTATAGGATGTTTTTGATTATATGGCAAGTCAGCGTTTTCTATTCGACCTCCAACTCGTAATAATCCATCGTTATCAATAAATGGATCTAGTGTGGATAATTTACTGTTTTTCTGCAGTGATTTTTTCTTTCGAATAATTTCTTTTTCATCGTAAAATTCTTCTTGTTGCAATATGCATAGAATTCGTTTCTCTGTTTCTTCTAGTTCCGTACAGGATAATGGTTCGTGCTTTTTGCGCTTGCTGATAAATCTGTAGCAATACGCTAATGTTCTTATCATTTTATTGTAATTAGAAAATCGACTCCAGATGTCATACTTTTCATTCGTAGTATTAATTGTTGTTGATAAACAGTACTTGGCTTCTTCATTTGGCTGTGGTGCTGTTGTTGTAATAGGTATTTCACTCGTCTGTAACCATGGTGGGCCGTTCCACCATAAGGAACAGTTTATTAATTTTTCTGGCTCCAATCCTCTTGATATAATGGCCGCTGGGTTGTCAGACGATATGACATGATTCCATTGGGCGTTAGGTATTATGCTGTTAATTTCTGACACTCTGTTGGCCACGAACGTATGCCATCGCCCAGGATCTCCTTTTATCCATCCCAACGTAATCATAGAATCCGTCCAGCATGAAATCACGGTATTGTTATCACCGTTTAGAGCATTTTTTATTTTTTCTATTAAATTAGCCAATAATACTGCGGCGCATAGCTCGAGACGCGGTAATGTTGTTTTTTGTTTTTTCGGTGCAACTTTTGACTTAGCTTGGAGCAATGTTATGTAGTAACTGTTATTCACCATTACTCTGCTATAGACGACAGCCCCGTATGCTTTTTCTGAGGCGTCGCAGAATCCATACAGCTCAAACTTTGTCCTGTCTATCGTGTGACACCATCGTGGTACTTGTATACTTTCTATGTTTTTTAACTGTTTTTGTATTTCTGTCCATTTATTTCGTATTATGTCATTTACTGGTTGGTCCCATTCCATCCCAGACCTCCACAGTTGTTGTACTAGTAATTTTAGTGTTATGATGATGGGGGCCAACCAGCCCAAGGGATCAAATATTTTCGCCACCTCTGACATAATGAACCGTTTGGTGGGTTTTGTGTTTTCTGTTATAGTTATTTGAAAACAGAATTTATCTTCGCCTGGAGACCATATAATTCCCAACGACTTTCTTGTTTCGTCTAAGGGAAGTTTCAGCATCCGACTTTCTTCGTTATCGCATGTTAAATTGTTCAATAATTCCGAACTATTTGAAGACCATTTTCGTAGTTGGAAACCACCTTTGTTTAACATTGCTATTAATTGTTCTTGTAACTCCTTGACGGAGCTTTCCTGGGATTCTCCTGACAAAATATCGTCAACATAGAAATCCTGTAACGTTACTCTACTGGCGATAGGGTAATTGTCTTGTTCGTCTAATGCTAGTTGTTGTAATGTTCTCACGGCCAGATAAGGCGCGCTTGTTGTGCCATAAGTGACCGTTGTTAGTTCGTATTCACTAATGGCCTTTTTTGGAGAAAATCTCCATAAAATTCTTTGATATTTATAGTCTTCTTGGTTTATTTTTATGAACCGGTACATTTTCATAATGTCGGCCATGAAAGCAATCTTATGCGTTCTCCAGCGTAATAATATGTTTGATAAGTCTTGTTGAAGTCGTGGTCCTTTATGTAAATTTTCATTAAGGCTTATTTTACTACTTGTTTTACTACTAGCGTCAAATACCACTCGTAGTTTTGTTGTAAGAGAGTCTTCTTTTATTACCGCTTGGTGGGGAATATAATACTCTCCTGTGTAATATTCTGGTTTAGGTACTTTTCTCATATGACCCATATTTAGGTACTCGTACATAAATTCCTTGTATTGTTGGCGTAAATTTTCATTTTTTTCGAACTGACGTTCTAGTTGTAATAGTCGAGCCACGGCTTTTTTCCTTGACTCGCCATATTTTATTTTCGCGTCCTTAAACGGTAGTCGTACCGTATAAGTGCAGTCGAAACTTCGTATTGTAGTATTTGTATAGTAATTTTCACACAACTCATCATCTTTGGTGAGTGCATAGTGTCGTGGAATTTCTTCTAATTCCCAAAATTTTGTTAATTGTTGTATGTCGTCGGTGCGAGTCATCATGCTTAATACTTTGATGCCACCGTTTGTGTCTTGCGGATATAACCCGGATAAAATCCAACCCAATTCTGTTTCTTGAGCGATTATACCGCCTTGTAGTCGTTTAAAATCTTGTAATAGTATTTTACTATATTCATGGGCACCTAAAATTATGTCTATAGGTCCCTTTTTGTTGTACGTTGGGTCTGCCAATAGAACATTGTCCAACTCTTGTAATTGTTGTAAGTTACTTCTTGGTAACGAGTTTGTAAGCTTCGGTAGTACTATAAGCGTTACAGATAGTCTGTACTCACTAGAGTACCTTGGTTGTAGGTTTATGTTAATTGTATATTTCGATGTCTTAGGTTCGTTGTCTCCAATGCCTTTTATTTCGGCTCGAACCTTTTGTCTTGGATACGACAGCAGTTGTGCTACTTCTTCCGTGCAAAATGACGCTTCTGAACCTTGGTCACACAATACTCTTAATAATTGTGGTGTTCCATCATACGATGTGGTTTGTAATAGCGCTGTGGCTAATAAGACCGTATTTTTTTCCTCTAAATTGGTAGTTGATAAGTTCGATAGCGTTGTGTTTTGTTTTTTATCACTCACAGTTGGTTTAGGAGTGAACTTTTTCGTATACTCAGAAGACTCTGGTTGTCTTTTAATTGAATCGAATGTTCGGTGTAACAGTGTGTTATGACCTTTATGTTGACATATTTCACATTTTGTATAAAACTCGCTCATGCATTTTGTTTATCATGATTTAAGCAGCGTTTGCACATTCCTTTGTCTGAGACTTCCTTATATCGTTGTGTTACGTTCAAGGTTTTAAAACTAGGGCATTTATTTATATTATGTTCTGTGCTTTTGCAGTACCAGCAATGTTTACTTTTTGATGATTCTGCTATTGGTACGAGTGTTCCCCGGTATTTATTTATTGTATGATTCACCGAGTTATTACTCAGGTGATTATACGTAATTTTTTGCTGATCGTAGGACTTTAAACTTTTAAATGTTTTTTCTAAAAACTGTAACATTTCTTCAAACGATTCCAATTTGTTTGGGTGTTGTAACTGATCCTCGTATTTTGAATCAGTTTGTTGGTCCCATTTCCTGGCCAAAAGTCTAGCCAAAATAGGGTCCCATGTTGAAATGTCAATCCCTTGATGTTTTAAAGATCCCAAACATTCTTTTATGGTATCGTGCATGTTTCTTAAACCCGCTGCATTCGCAACATTTAGCTTGGGTAAATCTAATAATTTATCGATGAATTTAATTGATATCATTCGTTCGTCTTCATAACGTTGCGTAAGCAATTTCCATGCGGTTTCATAGTTCGATTCACTTATCGTTAGATGACGTATAATTTTTGCTGCGTCACCTTTTACATTTGTCTTTAAATATTTAATCTTTAAAAATTAAATCTTTTCTACCAATGAAATATTTTTATCTTCATGAATAATTTTTTTGAATAAATCATGAAAAGTATACCATGAGTCATAACTCCCAGTAAAAGTTGGAATAGAGATACGGGGTAGTTTTCCTGACGACTGTGTTAAGGTTATTTTTTCGCTGGAACTGTCATGGATTTTTTCTTCCAGCATCTCCATTGTAGTATCGAACTCAATTTGGGTGTTTTCAAAATATTTATTTTTGAAGTAAAGGTGTCCCGATGTATCCTCCTCCAATAATAATTCAATGTGTGTTTCTTCAATATCCTGCCATCGTTTTTGTAAATTGTTTATTGTAGTTTGTAAATGCCATATAGGTTTGTTTTCAGTGACTGATTCTTTCGCCTGAATTAGCCTTTTTGACATCTGGGATATCCTGAACATTTGTATAAACGTCTTGGGATTCCCTCTCCCTTCTTCTTCGTTTGTGTTTTGTTCTTCAGGTTCATATATCGCCTGAACAAGTTGAAGTCTTTCTTCATATTTTTGTAGGTGGGCTAAGCCCTCGTTGTATTGTTTCTGGATATTTCCAAAGTAATTTGTGGTGATATATTTGTGAGATGATAACATCTCTTGTTTCTCCAGTTTCGAGTGATTCTCTTGCACCCGTTGGAAAATAGTAGTTAGTGTTTGTCTTTTTTCGTCAATGTATTTTTGTGTTCTTCGGCTCACGGAGTCCTTTTTAATGTTTGTAATTATCCTCCTGATCTCGTTATAATCTTCCTCCTGGCTCCTGATTGCTGTGTTTATTTCTTGTATGTCCATAGTGCTTCTTTTGTCTTCTTCCCTAATAGCCCTACCCTAACTTCCCTACTACTAATGTTTTAAGTCAATACTTATCGTACCTGCGCTCTCGCTATAACACGTCCCTGAAGGTGCGACTTCTCAATCAGCTGGTGAGTCCCGCTTGTGGGAGGCCAGTGACCGAACCGCAACGAGAGGCTTTCTGACAGAGTACGTAAGTAAAAGTCCTTCAGTCAATTCCGAAACTGATGCTTTGTTGAGTACACCAGCCCGTTCTTAACTGATTTGTATGTCTGTTATGTCAAACCTACGGGGGGGTTAGAGGGAGAAAAAAATACTTTACTTTTTACTCGAAGGACCAAATGTACAGGCGTAGTTTGGGCTAGTGGACTAACGCCGTGTTTGACAGAAGAACCTAAGGTTATAGTTTGAAGTACCTAAAGCCCTTAAGTTCTTAGCCTATCTGATGGGATACCTGCACCGCGCTACCTAAGGTGACAGGTAGATGTGAGATGGATGTTGGGTGGAGGATTGGTAATTCTCACTGCCAGTCAAGCAGACTCACTCGACTGATCAGAACTGACGGCTAAGGGTGTCTTGGCCACAGTGAGATGGAGGTTTGGGTGGAGGATTGGTAACTCTCACTGCCAGTCAAGCAGACTCACTCGACTGATCAGAACTGACGGCTAAGGGTGTCTTGGCCACAGTGAGAGGGATGTAACTGAGAGATAAATAAATTCAAATCTGATTTATTTTACAAAATGTACACTTTATATACTACTTATTGCTAATACACACATATACCATTTTGTGTTAGTGTGTCGTAAGTGTGAAGTGTAACGCAGCGTCTCTTAATCATGTCAGTGCTAATTTTGCATATTTGTATGTTGACATGCTTTACTTGTATGTTGACATGCTCTACTTTTGAATTTGCTGCGTAGCATGTTCAATGTGCATTGAACATTTCTGTTGTCGCTTTATTAACAAATACTAAAAACAAATACATATTTAAGAGGGTTCCCATACAACGAACGCGATTTTTATAAACAAGAGCACGGAACCCTACGTGCGCGACTCCGACTCGTACTTAGCCGGTTAAAGCCTATTACAGAATCTAATATATTTTAATATTATTAATAAACGAACATTATAGAATTTAACTATTATTGCAATGTCCGATTGGGGCAGCTGTTAATACCAAAATCTTGTAAACATCAATGTAACACGTTTTCTGCAATAAATATTTTTGTATCTTTGTAAAACTAGCTTTTACACATCGTATAAATAGCTGGTCAGCATGAAAAATACCTATTATTTTAACATTACAAACAACCACTTTACCATATCACCTCAGTTCATATACGTCGCACTGCTGGGCTCAAGCCTCCTCCACAATTCCCTCCTCCACAATCCTCCATTAGCCTTAATATATCATGCTGGTCAAACGGATTGGTTTAGGGTCTTGTTTCAAGATTTCCTTCTCTTGCATAAATATTATATGGTTTTTTTTTTATTGGGGTGCGTTGCGGTCGGCGCTCTCCTCGTACCACTCTGTCCGGGGTGACAGAGGGGCGTAAGCACGCACACCCGCAACCTACCCACGATGCACGTCGCTTTCGTCGTTGGGCCGACCACCGGAGCAGGGTTACTTGTCATCAGTGGTCGGCCCGACGGAATACCCCCTATTTGGGGTAACCTCTCATCGACCGACGTCCCCCCTTCGGGGAGGACGTTGGTCTTTCTTCACGCGGTCGGCCTCTCGGCGGGTGACAGACTAATCCCCGGTCACGTCACCCGCGGCCTCGGCTAGGGCGGCATGAGGCGCAGGTACTCGCACCTACGCCGCCCCAGCCGCCGGCGGCGGATCGCCTCATCGGGGCTGCGCTCCTCGCGCAGGCGATCCGCCGCCTCCTTCCACGAGATCACTGCCTCGCACAAGGCTGCGACCATGTCCCAGTTTCTGCGCCGTGTCCTCGTCGCAATCGCAATGGTGGCAGGACGGTGTACTCTCTCTCCTAACGACCTTGTTCAGGTATTTGGCGAAGCACCCGTCACCCGCCGATACAATCCGGCGGGCATTTCCGCTTCCAGGTCCCACGGGGGAGTCCCGGCCAATAGGCACGCTGCCTCCGTCGCCACCGTGCGGTATCCGCGTATGGCCCTGATCGCCATGACCCTCTGTGGTCGCCACAGAAGAGCCTTGAGTCGGACACTCTGGGACCCCGACCACACCGGTGCGCCATACAGGGCCATCGACAAGATGACCCCCGCGTACAGTCGTCGGCACGTAGCGCTCGGTCCGCCCACGTTCGGCATAAACCACGATAGGGCGGACACCGCGCTGACGAGCCGTGGAGCGAGCCTGCGGAAATGCTCCCGGAACCACCATTGCTCGTCGAGCACCAGGCCCAAATACCTCATATGGGCCCGGATGCTGATCTCAACCGAATGGACGGTGATCGAGAGGCCAATGGAAGGGCTCATACGGCGCCCATGGAACAAGAGGGCCTCCGTCTTGTCCAGGGCGACCCTCAACCCCAGCGCCTCAATCCGCCTGACGATCTCTTCAGTGCCTAGAGTCACCAGGCTCTCCGCCTCTTCTAGCGTCCCACCGTGGGCTGTGACGAGCGTGTCGTCGGCGTAACAAATCACGCTCAGCCCGGGCGGGAGGCTCCCCCTCAACGCCCAGTCGTAGCCGATGCTCCACAGGGTGGGTCCGAGGACCGACCCCTGTGGGACACCGCACGTCATGGGCGTTCGCACAACGTCCCCTACTCGGTTGGTGCAGAGGACGCTGCGCCCCTCCAAATAGTCTGCCACTAGCCGCCTCAGGTAAGCGGGCACCCCGTGATACCGGAGCGCCTCCCTGATTCAGCTGAATGGCAGACTATTAATGCGTTGGCGATGTCCAGGGACACCACAAACAACACTCCCCCGCCAGTGACGGCCTCAGTCGCCACTGCCCTCAGGCGCAACAGAGCCGCGATCAGCGAACGACCCCTCCTAAACCCAAACTGGGCGTCCGACAGATCCGGCCCCGTGCCGACGACGTGCCGCTCGATGCGGGCAACTAGCACCCTCTCTAGTAGCTTGCCCGCATCGTCAAGCAGCACTAGGGGCCTGTAAGCCGAAGGTGACTCGGGAGACCGTCCCGGCTTCGGCAGGAGCACCAGCCTTCCCTCTTTCCAGCACCCAGGGAACCGTCCGGACGCTAAACACGCGTCGAACAGCCCCTGAGGCGAGGACTCAGGTGTTCGTGGACCTAAGCCAGCACACGGTTGGGAACACCGTCGGGCCCGGGGCCGATGGATATTCCGCGCATGCGCGCCACCACCACCTCCATTTCGGGTTCCGTGATGGGCGGAACACTGTCATCGTCGACCTCCCGGTCAGTGTCTGGCAGAGCCATAACTGAGGGCGTATGCTCCGCCCGCCGTGGGAACAGGTCCTCGACGACCCGGGTGAGAAGGCCAGGCTGGAGAGTCTCGGCGGTGGGGGGGGGGGGGGGTTCGGGGGGTTTGCGTTGCTTACTCAGCGCCGCGCGATAGGGGCGACGGGGTTACGGTCGAGACCGTCCAGCATCTCCTGCCGACTGACGTCCTTGGCGGAACGAACGGCCAGCCTGAAGGCCGACCGCGCTTTGCGGTAGCCGTCGTAAAGTCGGCCCTCCTGCTCCACGTCGCAATGGCGCCGCCGGCTACGGGTTTAGGCCCTCCGAGCGCGAATACACGCGGCCCGGAGATCCGCCAGCTCCCGGGACCAGCAGTGGACAGCCCTCCTCGAGGGCAGACGCCGTACCCGGGGCATAGCCGCATCGCAGATCTGCGTCAACGCACCGCGGATGCGGCCAGCCTCGGCGTCCACCCCGTCCAACTGGTTGGCAGAGGACAGCCACGAGTGAACGATGGCTACCTCCGCCAGCAGGTCCCGGTCTAAGCGACCCACAGCCCATCGCGGGAACGCGGGACGTCCGATAGATATTATATGGTCACTATGTCCCTTAATCATCTTTGACGTCATCGACAGTTAAGATAAGAATGGTGAATTGTATTCTTATTCCGTCAACACACGGAAAACTTCAACTTTATATATATGTATATATAACTTACACCAATTTGTTTGTCCACCTCATTATGGTAGGTTAATTTCTCTTTCACTGTAGAAGAGGTTTGACACTAGTAGTGGGATATATGTATATGATCTAAGATGGTGATAATGAATATACCATTGGTCCGAAATATTAAACATTTTAAATAGTTCTTAAATAATAACATGAAAAATAAACTTGAGTCATGCTACATAAAGAGCCTTAATTCGTACGAGAGGAGCACATTGTAAATCACTTTAATCGCCCGCCTGACATTTTAGATACAGCTCTGCCAGACCGCACCGTAACAGGGATTACGGACCCGTGTTGAAGAAATCAGAAACTTCAGTTACGTGCCACATGAAACTTTTTACTCAAATTATTAATATCCGTTTATAATTGCTTACTTAATGTGCGAAGGTATGTTATTAAAAACTTCATCTTATCTTTATATATAATTATATAATAGGTCGTTACCTATGTAATTGCCGTTCTGCAGTACTGGCCATTTCAAATCAAAATAATTTTTGTTTGGCTAAGAATTCTAATTTCAAATTAATTTTATTTTAAAACATGGAATTCTTTTTCCAAAAGTAGTCATTTGTTTATTGTTTAGTGTTACGTTTTCATCGCATTTCAATCTTTTTCGTCATCATGGATACGTTAAAAATTCGAGTAATTATGGAATATGAGTATCGTCGTGGCAGCAACGCGGCACAAGTGGCACGCAACATCAACGACGTTTACGGAGCTAACACTACAAACCAACGCACCGCCTGTTATTGGTTTGCTCGCTTCCGTTCTGGAAATTTCGACCTGAAAAATGAACCTCGCGGTTGTCCGAAGACTTTGGTCGATAATGACGAATTAAAGGCGATTGTGGAAGCCGATGATACACAATCTACGGCTGAATTAGCAGCAGCTTTCGACGTTAGCGTCAAAACAATATTGGTCCATTTGCGTCAAATTGGCAAGGTAAGAAAGCTTGACAAATGGGTGCCCCACGAACTCAATGATCGCCAGCGCGAAGTACGCGTCGAGACATGCCTTGCATTGCTCAACAGACACACAAATGAAGGAATTTTGAAACGCATTGTTACTTGCGATGAAAAATGGATTCTGTTTGATAACCGCATGCGCTCAACAAGTTGGTTGGATCCTGGTTCAGCACCTAAACAATGCCCTAAACGAAAACTTACCCCTAGAAAAGTGATGGTCACTGTTTAGTGGTCTATCGCCGGTGTGATTCATCACAGCATCTTACCAAACGGGGTGAGCATTACTGCAGATGTGTACTGTGAAAAATTGAACACAATGATGGAGAAGCTGGCACATCTCCAACCAGCATTGGTCAATCGCTCGTCGCCGCTGCTCCTACACGACAATGCGCGACCTCATACTGCACAGCAGACGGTCTCCAAGTTGCAAGAACTGGGGTTGGAAGCTCTCCGTCATCCGCCATACTCACCAGACCTTGCGCCTACAGACTACTTCTTTTTCCAGAATTTGGATAACTTTTTGGCGGGAAAGAAATTCAATACCCGAGAGGCAGTACAAAATGCCTTTGAAGAATTTGTTGCCTCCCATCCAGCTGATTTCTTTAAGAAGGGCAACAATAAACTGCCGCTGCGTTGGCAAAGATGCATTAATTGCATGGGTGATTACTTCGATTAATACAAATAAAAAATACATGAAAAAAAAATCGTTTAATTTTTTTCATACATAACAGCAATTTCATAGATAAAGACCTAATATATAAATTTAGTAAAGCGAGAGTTTATGCTACGATATTATGCAATGGGACTCTCACACTTTGTAAGCTTCCATAATCATAGAAGGACTAAGAATCTTATCTTAGTTATATCGTCTAACATCTTTATCATCTAACATGAATTATTTTCCACTAAATATTTAATTAGCTCCCCAAATTTTTATAAAATATTATTTACTAGTAGAAAACTCTTTCACATAATCTTTACACATTTGATCACTAAGTACTGGTAAGCATGAATCTTAATATTTTTTTCTATAGGTATATTAAAAAGTAAGATTAGGCAGATATTATATTTCTTCTAAACCTTGGTGGTTCAATGTGCTCAATGCCTAAGGCAAAATAAATTTGCTAAAGACAAATTGATTTCTGTATTTTCAAGATAGTTACTTTTAGCCCGGGGATAGAATTATGAGGAAAAGATATATAAAAAACAGTCAGCCTTATTTCTTTATAAATTTACATAATAGCATAGGAAATTACTGTATATAATATCATAATCTTGGAGGCAAATTCATAATTTCATAATTTATTTATTTATTTATTTTATTTATTTACATAATTACATAAAAATTACATAAACCATAACAAAGGAAAAGGAATGTTTTAACTTACATGCTACATTGCAAAACTGAAAATAACCATTATATTGTTGCACTAGGTTTACACTGTCCTCCGTACTAGTTAAAACTGTGTTACGGTAGGACAGTATCCTCCAATTCAATCACATATATTTTTGTAAAACTTTACAGAATACCACTTAACACTTAAAAACGTAACAAGAATAATTATTTTATATATATTAGTTAGTATCAACTGTAAACAAAACAATGAATTCATTACTCATGAGTAAATATTTAGAATAATGGAGGTTCAAATCGACGAGCTATCTACTTTTATGTATACCTTATTATTCATACCAACAATATTTTACTCGATCTAATGATACCTACTGTTAATAATAACATTTATTTAAATTCATAGAATGTATGTATCCTGCATTAATATTATAAACGTGAAAGTAAGTTTTTTGTTTGTTTGTTTATTACGCTTTTACGCTTAAACCACCGACAAGATTTTAAAAATTCTTTCACCATTGCAAAGCTATAATATCAGGGAGTAACATAGGCTATATTTTATCCCGGTATTCCCACGGGAACGGGCACTACGCGGGTAAAGTGACTGAAACCGAAGCGAAGCGAGGGCGGGTTGCTAGTTGTATATAAAACTACAACACGGATTATATCGCGTTTGTATGTGATTTATAATTGCCCGATGTTTCGAACACTTTACAGCATTCATGGTCGGAATGAGCGGACTAAGAGTTCATTTCTGTGTGGTGACGGAGTGAGAATACAGTTTACCATCCCCTCTCTTACCCGTGGATGTCGTAAAAGACGACTTTGGGATATGATATCCAGATATTATCTATGTAAGAGACGGCAAATTCGACATAAAACCCTATGCCAAACCGTCTGATCAACGCGGTATAGTAGGTCAATTTCCCTTCCACTGTGGATGAAGCTCGAGTTCAACAGTGGGACTTGTATGAACTGAGATGATGATGTACATATATGTTGACGAAATACTATCCACATTGCCACATGGGTGGCCGTAAGTGACAAAATTATTTACTGGTCATTACTGTTATACAGTAGTATAGTGATAGCTAAGCCATATATTTAGAAAAGTCTAAAGTTTGTGAAGTTACAAGTATATAGAGTTAGAAGCGTTTAGATTTAGAAGCTTGACTCTAAACAAGATCTTAATTTTTTTGACAGTGCGAGTCATATGGTCTCGTCTTGGCAACATTTCACATGAAAATATTTCAATTTCTTTTGAATGTTGCTTATGACATTTTTTTATTTTGTTCATTTCTTCGTTAATTTTTTTGAGTTGCAACTTTTTGCATATCAGAGGTAACTTTTTTCATAACTATAGTACTACTCTATGTTCATAACTCACTCTCTAACAGTCGACATTAAACGTTTTGCGTGCGCAACGTTGAAAACATTTTTCATCCCCTAGTTTGGGTGGGGGTATTTACTGAAAAGCCGAAAATATGCATTTCATTACTTATCCTTATATAATTTTTCGGATCTTTGGCATCAACATTTGCGGCGGTCTCGTCCAAACTTCTGTCGTTGGTGTACTAAAAGTAACTTACATACCAAATTTCAGTTTTATAGGACCTTAGGAAGTACGGTAAAATGTTGATATTCCTCAGTGAGTCAGTGACGAAATCAGAGATTTTATATGTCTATAAAATCTGTGTAGAAGTTATGCAACTGTAAAACTTTATATGTTTAAAAAGTGCACTATCGATATCATATCTCAAGATTTTTTCCATTTCCTATCCATTCTTTCTGTAAGGTTATTGACAATTTTAAATCAATTGTTTTCTGTGAATTAAGTGAATAGAATTGTTATTATTTTTAATGCCAGTCCAGAACTACTAGTTTCAATTACAGCACGTATATGTACGTAATCCATGTGTGTGATGATCGAGTAGGAATACAATATACCCGACCATTGCATGGTGACGGAGTAAGAATACAATTCACCATCCTCTCTCGTGCCCGTGGGTGTCGTAAAAGACGACTAAGGGATATAATATGCATTTAACATCTATGCAAGAGTTGGAAAACCCGGAATAAAACGCCATACCAACACGTCTGATCGGCGTGGTATAGTAGGTTAATTTTCCTCCCATCGTGGAGGAGGTTCGAGCCCAACAGTGGGACGTCTATGACCTGTGATGATGATGATTATGAATATCTTGTTAGTGGGTGTCGTAAAAGAAAACTAAGGGATATAATATACGGTTTTCCTTTCCTTGCATAAAAACTCAAAATAAAAACCATACCAATCCGTCTGAACAGTGGGGTATAATAGGTCCATTTCGTCCAGGGTGATGAAAGGACGGCGCGCAGGCCCATAACCCACCCGTACCCACGTCACATTCGTCGTTGGGCCGACCAACGGAGCTTGAACTTGTCGTCAGTAGAAACAAGATCCATGTAGTAAAAATATTGAAATATTTTGTTTAAAAACTTTCAATTGATCTTGCACGATGATTCTTGCATCAGAGCTAATGAGTATGCAATTCAAACCTAGTAAACATAGAATCCACTGATGGGTTCAAACTCATATCGTCAGCGTAGCTAATGTTATTTATACTATCGTTACTAACATAGCAATTGACATTATTGCTCCGGAGCTCAGCAATAAATTGTGGTCACTACTAGGTTACATTGCGTAATTCTGTGAGTTCACATCGATGTGAAAATAATTAATATTGTAACAAATATTGGTCATGTCACAATATACTGGTTAAATGTTATTTAATTTTTTGAAGTGAAAATTTAGCCGCGTTGGGCAAGGTGTTTTTGAGTATTTTAATAAATTTTGGGAGTTTGCGGCACTTACATGTGATGATATACTCGTAGTTTCAAAATTTTATTATTTTAATTCATTTATGAAGTAAAACCTTCTGTAGGCAGGATGGAGAGTCATTGACATGATCACGTAACGTGTTAACGCTGACACTATATCTGAAAAAAAAATATCTGTAGCCTTATCCATGTCCCTATATTTGTGCCGATAATTGTCAAAACCAGATATGTAGAATATTTAATTTAAAAAATTTAATATCTAATCTGACAATTTAATTTAAGTATCCAAAAATAACAAATATTTGTTTATAGTTTTAAGTTTTCACTTCTGTCGGCAGTTCTCGTGACTGTTATTTCTTTTGGCCTTTGCCAAATAGAAGCTATAAATAATAAATCATTCAAGCCTTTCTTAAAATAAGTATACCATATATCACATAGGCGGGCCCTCTTTGGGATATGACATAAAATACAGCAGGGGTAATCCTATCCATCTATGATTTAAATGGAAGCAGGGTCGTTGTAGAAATTTCATAAACGTATATCTTTCGTTTTATGTGCAGTGATATGATTGTAAGTACTGTAGCTAAATAGTAAAAAAAAATTAACATAATGATTATGAATCTTTCATCACAATGTTTTTTAAACTGTGGATCGCGACCTCTAGGTAGGTCGCTCAGTGGGTCATCATCATCGCAGCCCACGTATGTCCCACTGTAAAGCACGGGCCTCCTTCACAATAGCAGAGAATACCATGCTGGTCGCACATGTTGGTATAAGGTTTCAATTCAAGTTTTCCTTCCTCTCCACAGATCTTATGTGCATATTATATCCCTTAGTCGTTTGTTACGATATCCACGGGCAAGATAGGGAGTGATGAATTGTATTCTGATGCCATCACCACACGGTAGGTATACTGCTTAAGGAGGCGGAGGATCGCGCGCGCGACGAGGCAACCCGCCGCCGACAAGGTGGTCAGCCCAACGACGAAGGCGACGTGGTGTTCGGGTAGGTTGCGGGTGTGCGTGCTTACGCCCCTCTGTCGCCCCGGACGGAGTGGTGCGAGGAGTGTGCCGACCGCAGCCCACCTCTAAAAAAAATGGTATACTGCTTATTGCCAGTCGCTAGCAAAAGAGGAAATGCAAATTAGATATAGAGAAGAACATGCTTGAGGGATTAATGAAAGCTGATGTGACGAAAGTGGCATGTCAAGATCGTAGCAAGTGGAGGAAAGTGGTCTCTGTCAACCCTTCGAGGAGAAAGGCGTGAATGTATGTACCATAGAAAGAGATCATTTTTATCTCCAAAAAATTGTTAGAAAATACTTCTATTTTTGAAATGTAAGTAATCAAATCGTGTTTACCTACTTAATACAGTTATCGTAGTTTTTTTCCTGAGTTTTGGTACCTATATATCTGATTGTTTTAATTAATATAATTTTCAAACGAAATAAAATTTAAAAAGATATATTATTTAAAATCACTATGTTTGTTTATTTAAAAAGGTTCGTGTGTTCAAAAGCATGAATATCACCGATCTATTATTTTACATTAGCATAGTTACGTTTCCTTATAAGTACTAATTTTGTTTTGAAGTGAAAACAAGTCGCATACTTCTTATTAATCACGCATATAATTAGGATTGCCCGTACTTTATTATAAAGTATTGTACTTTATTTCGGGTTATTGTACTCTATACCAGCGTTTATATCAGCGTCAGGAACTGGGACGCGGTCGCAGCCTTCTGCAAGGCAGTGATCTCGCGGAAGGAGGCGGCGGATCGCCTGCGCGAGAAGCGCAGCCTCGATGAGGCGATCCGCCGCCGGCGACTGGGGCGTGTAGGCGCGAGTACTTGCGCCTCATGCCGCCCTAGCTGAGGCCGCGGGTGACGTGACCGAGGAATTAGTCCGTCACCCGCCGAGAGGCCGACCGCGTGAGGAAAGACCAACATCCTCCCCAAAGGGGGGACGTCGGTCGATGGGAGGTTACCCCAAATAGGAGGTATTCCGCCGGGCCGACCACTGATGACAAGTAACCCTGCTCCGGTGGTCGGCCCAATGACGAAGGCGACGTGCATCGTGGGTGGGTTGCGGGTGTGCGTCCTTACGCCCCTTTGTCGCCCCGAACGGAGTGGTGCGAGGAGCGGGCCGATCGCGACACACCCCCAAAAAAAAAATATATACTTTATATAAACAATAAAGTACACGATAATACTTTATTTCACCCGAATTGATTTCTCTAGAAAAGAATTTCCAGGTAAACTAAGTATCTTTAAATCTATTAAAAAAAACAATTCTTTACTATAAAATAAATATAAAGTACAATTATACTGTTTACTATTGATAATTATTAATTAAAATTTGCTAAATACAATCATAAATATGTTTTAAAGCAAAATTATGCTGTAATTTATTTGGACACCAAATACTTTATTTTTTCGTCATTAATTAACTAACTTGCTGACCCGGCGAGCTTCGTAACGCCAAAATTTTTTCCGTAAATATACTTTATTGTCGGGAAAGATTCGATAGTTTTGGTCGCGCCATTGTTAATGATGATTCAAATTACTCATTATTGATTTCTGACAAACATATAATTATCAAATTTTCAACCATACTTAAATATAGACAAAATTTCGTTTAACTGTCATTTGCATTTTGTTATTATATACATATCAAATGCGTTTTTTTATACTACGTTTCATAGTGACTTGTTTTCTGTTTGACATTTTATGTCACGTCATACGGGAACGCGATCGAACGGGATAAAAGAGTTACTGACGAAATCTTGTAAACACCATTAAAAAAAGAAACGGAATAAAAAGTATCCTATGTCCGTCTCCTGGTTCTAAACTACCTCCCCACCAATTTTCAGCCAAATCTGTACAGCCGTTCTTGAGTTATAAATAGTGTAACTAACACGACTTTCTTTTATATATATATATAGATATACTTTATCGAAACAAAAAAAGGTAAGGCAACCCTACATATAACCCACCTTTCCTTGATCTTTCTTTGCCTGTGTAACTTTTAATAACACCGTCCGTTCTGAGATTCGCCATCATCGTTTGCATCTAATACATAAATTATGTTCATGTTCTATAATCGTACTTATATAATAAAGTGTTAATCCTACTTTTCCTTCATATTTTCATCTAATACTTTATTGAGCCAAGAGCGATGAATGATTAGAATATACAATTTCATAAAACACTCTCCAATAATTTATTCTATCCAATAATTTAATTCACTATATATTTTATTTATTCCGCGATAGAATAAGCACATTTCAAATATTAAGTCTAGAAGTTTTTCTATTATAGGAACTTTAAATGGAAAATACCTTTTTGAAGAACTTTGCTACTTTCTTTAACAATGAAAACAAAATGTGATATTCTAACAATATTCCGAGTTTTCTTTAATATTTTTGCAAACAATTCTCGGCTACTTTCACTGTAGTTATTTAGGAACGTACAATGAAGAGGCATATTAACGCACAAAATTGGAGAATATAATATTCAAATACATTTACTATATGGTAGGACCACACCGTCGACAGTCTTCGGTCCACAGCCGCGGACGGTCCGTCCGGGGTAGCACAGTACCACATTCTCGACGCGTCTGAGTAGCAACTTTAATGGTAGCAACTTTTTACTGCACACCGTTCCGTGAGCAAGAAAGCCAAAAACCCAACTTGATCTGTCCTGACGTGGTCTGTCCACAAAAAAAAACATGTACTTTCATGCAAATCGCAGTACTCGCATGAAGTCGCACTTCGGACGAGTAATATTCGATCCTCGCAGCAATCAACAGTACAAATATGTCTTTATCGCTTGCAAGTATGATGATAGGTGGACGACAGAAGTTAAATTATGATTGCCTTGTTTTGGGAGACAGTGATCTTATAGAAAGAAGCTACTGTTATAAACTGAAGCCTCTATAAACTAAGTCTGTCATTATCATTATTCAGCCTTTCTCCGTCTACTACTGGATGTAGCCACTCTTATGCTTCGCCACAAAGTGCGATCCTGAGCCGCCTACTTCTAATGACTTTCAGCAGGTATCACCAAGTCATCGGTCCACTTGGTCAGGGGTCGTCCTACACTGCCTCGTCCGATACGTTATCGCCGCTCGAAAACCTTTTTCCTCAACAGATGTTGGTTCGTCGAGCCATGTGGCCGTTGAATTTATCATAGTTGACTGAAATAAGTTATAACACATGATATTATTCTAGTTAAAGTTGTAGGTAAGCTCTTATATGTCGTACTGCGGGGCTCTAGCATCCTCATACTCATTTATTTCGTAAAAACAATTTACATGTCAATTTTATAGATAAGTCACATTACATTATTATTATTAAATTATTACTATTCCATTATTATAATTACATTATTCTTATTACATTAGGTATTTATTATTATCAATTCGTTTTCAAGAATTCGTCATAGCTATAAAACGTTTGCTCGACCAGCCAACGCTTAAGACGCGTTTTAAATCCATGAAGACTAGGAGCCATGGCAATTGTGCTCGGCAGCTTATTATATAGGTACTACCGGGCCCATGACGTGAGTTGTTCTGGCGGTTTGATCCGCGGGCTGATCAATTTATTCGCGCTTCTAGTGTTGTACGTGTGAATATCCTTGTGTCTATTGTATTCCGCTAGATTAATCCGTACATAAGTGGCCACCTGAAGGATGACTATGGAGGGCACGGTCATGATGCCAAGCTTTTTAAAATATAGTCTAGCAGAAGCGTTCTTTGAAATCCCAACAAGAACAACTAATAGCCGTTTTTTGCATGCGGAAGGCTCTCTCCTATTCAGCAGCAATGTCCCACAATTCCACCTCATATTGCAGACTTGAGTGGACAGTTGCAAAGTAGCATGAGCGTGCCACTGTCGGTGCCACTATTCGGGCAACGCGTCGCAGCGCGAAACATGCACTGCCTACCCTATTACAAACATTCTGGATATGTTCATCCCACTTAAGAGCGGTGTCGATTCTAAATCTGAGAAAATTTATTGTTTCGGTTTGTTGCATTCACGTTCCATTGAGGGAAACCATTAACTGACTATTTTTCCTGCCGGATAAACAAAAGTGCATAAAGTGGGTTTTCTTTAAGTTTAAAACTAGCCCGTTAATGCAGAACCATTTCGCGAGTTGGGAGGTTACTAAATTGAGCCCCTGTTCAAGTAAATCAACAGAGTCGGCACGTACAACTACTGCTACGTCATCTGCATTCATCAAGATGTCCGCTGCAGTTACCGCCTCAGGTAGATCGTTCAGGAGGAGAGAAAACAGTATTTTTTTTTATTGCCGGTGGTGGCAAACGAGCAAGTAGCACACCTGATGGTAAGTGATACTGCCGCACATGGACCTTTGCAATACCAGGGGCACAGCCAGGCCGTTGCCTGCCGTGAAGAAAAAGCTCTTCTTAAACCTCGTTTAAAGAAGGACATGTCACAGCGCTCGGGAAACATAGCAGCAGGTAGTTCATTCCAGAGCCTGCACGTACATGGGAGAAATGATCGCTGGAAACGTACAGTTGAAGACCATAACGTTTCCAGGTGAAATGGATGAACCTTGCTGCGGTGTCGAGTGGTACGTTGGTAAAACGGTGACGGTTGTACCAAGTTAAACAGTTCCTCAGAGCACTCCCCATGAAAGAGCCGGTAGAGTACACAGAGTGACCCAAAGTCTCTCCGCTGCTCTAGTGACTCCAATCTGTCCGTAAGATTGGAATCCCCCGATTCGAATAGCACGCCTTTGGAGGGAGTCAAGTGGGTCTAGCTGATATTTGGGCGCACTTGCCCAGAGATGTGAGCAGTACTCTACATGAAAACGAACTTGTGCTTTGTATAACACAAGATGCTGTCTCGGTATGAAGTACCGCCTGGCTCTGTTCAGGACGCCCAACATTTTGCTTGCCAATTTGGCTTTGTCCTCCAAATGACTCCCAAACTGGACTCTGCTCGATATTTCGACGCCGAGGATCCCAACGCTGTCGGAAATTTGGAGAGTTACTCCTTGGAACTGAGGCGCCATGACAAAAGGGTCCTTTTTTGCAGTGAACACGCAAACTTGTGTCTTTTTGGGATTGAACTGGACTAAGTTCCGTTCACTCCATTCCGATGTTCGATATAGACTAACCCTGCGGAACAAACATTGTTTGCAACTACTATCTGCGATCTATTCTTCAGCATATCGATTAGCAGCCTAAATGAAGCTCCGCGTAGCCCATAGTGCGGTAATTTAACTGCAAGCACTAAATGGTCGGTGACATCAAACGCATATAATAGGAGAGAATCCTCTATAATAGGAGGGAAATTGACCTACCATGCTGGTAAGGTGGTTTGGTATAAGGTTTTATTTAGAGTTTTCCTTCTCTTGTATAGATTTTATATGCGTGTTATATCTCTTAGGCGAATTTACCGCACCCACGGGTAAAATAGGGTATGAGAACTTGTATACTTACTCCGTCGCGATACAGAAGCAGTAGGCATTACTTTCGTAGAAAATTAAGGTCTGAGTAGTACTAATTTGTTATTGCGTTTCGATCAGTATATGAGAAAGCCACAATTACTACATACCATCAGGTGGGCATGAAATATGATGAACGGAATTCAAATGATTTTAATTTTTTTTTTACTGGAAAAAAAAGGCGGAGCGCATCCTGTGGATGGCCCCTTGGATGATCAGGCGTCGTACGAACAAGCTGACTTACTACAAAAAAAGTAATTTAAAAAAGTACCATTTGTTGAAAATAACTGCCCAATTTTAAATTTTATCCTAACGTATGGATTTTATGGTTTCCTCAACATGGGCATGAAATCCTTTGCGTCGCGTGCGCGTCGTTGGAGCCGGTACAAAGGCCGTGTCTACCACGTCACTGAAGCGATTAAAGTGATTTACAATGAACTTATTTGAACTAAATAGTTTGTTTATCTTTAAAACTTGAAAATATACAGCGTAAATTTATTAAATACCTGTGCTATCGTTTAAAAATTGACTATAAAGCCGAGGATTATCTAAGATTGTGTGCTAGATTCCACATTTTATCTTTAGTCACAAGACGAGATATAGCTGATGTCACGTACTTATTAAAAATAATCAATGGATCTGTTGACTGTCCTACACTATTATCAAAAATAAGTTTTAATATACCAATTAGAGCTTCGACACATCATACCCCCTGCCATCTCCCATTAGTATCTACTAATTACCGACAGAATGCGTTTTTGTGGCGAGCGAGCAATACACTGAATAATCAATATAAAAAACATAAATTCGATATATTCAACGCTAATACGGATGCGATAAAACGGACACTCAGTCTCGATTTTTTCACAACACATCAATAGGCTAATTTAATGTTCTCCGTTGTATTATTTTATGTGAAGCATAGTAGTGTAGACCTGTTATTGGCTTTATGTATCTTAAATATGTTTTTCTAGGTTTTTATTACTGCTGTTGGTCTCCCGATAAATAAATAAATAACTAAATAAAAAACGATGAAATGTATTATTAATCGCTGTATGAGCATTCACTATTTATTCGAATACGTTGGGTTGTTTAATCTTGACATAATTCCTCTTCTTTTCAGTCCATGTATCACTGAAGATCATAGTCCTGTTCTAGATTGTAGCGAAGCCATATAATGGGACATATCTGAGTTGAATAAGACACAATAAGGTACAAGTTAGATGACTATTAATATTTTGGCTGAATATTATGGAAGCTAATACATCAAAAATTATTACAAATTTTGAACAGAATAATTAAAGAAAGATGAATTAGTAAAAGTGTGTAAAAAAGCAAAGTAAATTTCGGTGCAAAAATATGTACGTATTTTTATTTTGACAAAAACTTTTTTATTCTGTTCAATTATGCTTCATCCGGATTACTCTGAGAATAGATAAAATGAACCGGTGACAGGTGCGGTTTGGCGGGATGTCAATTGACGTATACACGATAACAGGGATTATATAATTATTGGATTTAACCGAAAATAATAAAAAATCATGACACTGTTTTGATGTTAGCTATATGGCTAACTACTCATTTTCGTCAAAGATGGTTTTAAAATTATATAATTTTAATTTATCAATGCAAAAACAATTCACTGTACCTTACCCGTTGGCTTCTAAAGGACATTTAAGCCATATATTGTGCATATAATAACCGTGCAAGTGCAGAAAAATTCTATATTGAACCCTAAACTTTTTCGTCTGACCAGTGTGGTATAGAAGGTCAATTTCTCTCCCATTGTGAAGAACGCTCGAACCCAGCAGCGGGATGTTTGTATGTTAAATGCTATAATGATGATCTATTAATTCTATAATAGATATTATTCAAATCTTTAAACAATACTTCATATACCTACGCTGTTTTATCAAATGAAATAATTCTACACGTGCTACAAAAGTAATGTAAATAATAAATTATAAACCTCTTTGACGTTAAGATTTTACTGAACCGATATGAATAATGCCTCTTAATAAGATAAATCCAAGGAAAGATTGAAGATTCTGAGAAAAACAGGGGCAAGCGACAGAGCTCATCAAATAAATACGCCGAATGGGGCCATGATATACAAGTATGTGCTCGATGATCAAGAAAATTCTCTATTAATGAACAAAGCTACAAATTGCTGATACAGAAATATTTTCATGCTACTAAATTAGATTTTAATTAGATTTAGATTCTCTCTTGTAGAGGTAAATTTTTTGTATATTAGTCGATTTTTCTGACTAATTTAGATGCAATGCAATTTATTTGCCCGGTATGCCCACGAGAATAGATACTATGCGAACGCAATCGCAGAAGTGTGAGTAATTTTAAAAATTCTTTCAGCAATGGATAGTTACATTATCAACGAGTAACATAGGCTATATTTTACCCCGATATTCCCTCGGGAACGAATATTGCGCGAGAAAACACCAGATGTTGATTGTTGAACCCTTTAAAAATCTTTCACCAATGAAAGCCATTATACATTATCACCGAAAACAATATGGAAATTGTCCGATTTCAAAAAACTCTGTCTCGTTAAAAGCTATATTATCACCAAGTAATACGGGCTATATTGTATCCCGGTATTCCCAAGGGATGAGACCTACATGGGTGAAACTGCGGGCATTTGACCAATTTTAAATGCCTCAATAGATAAACATTATCAGCGACTAAGAAAGGTTGTATTTGTTATTGTATTTCCACGGGAAACACGTCTGACCAGTAAGTTAATTGCCCTTCCATCGAAAAGGAGGTTAAAGTCCAATAATGTGACATAAATGAGCGAGTTCAGCTGATAATTAACAAATATTAGTTAATTATCAGTTTATTAAATATCTTTTTTAGTATAATTATATATACATACATATTAAATAATAAATTCAAGTCGTAACTTACATTCTACATAATCGGAAAATAATAATAAAATATTATGTAACCGTGTCGGAAAATGAGTATTTTCAGACACAGGTAAACATTAGTAGGTCGATAAATAATCCCAACAGGCATGATGTAATCCTAGTACAACTTCTATTTCTAATAATAAATATATTGACCATAGGAGAAAAGAAATGATATAAATAACAGTAAAATAAAATGATACAGTCGCAATATTGCGCACCCGAGTCCATTGGCTTTTATGAGAGGCGGGCACGTTAATGTAATGTAATCACGTACATACGACTATAATACCTATGTATATGGATGCACGTTGGCCAGAATCACTGGACCTTTTGCCTTGTTTTTTTCTGTACTGGATTTATGAAAATTTATGTTAAATCGAATGTATACATGAATATTTTATTTTAAAGGGAATATTTTTTCATTTACGAGAGAACACTGGGCTTAAATGTTAGTAAGTACGGAATATGAATATACAATTATGTAGGAATATAAATGTCAATGCTGGGCTCAATTCTCCTCCAATACGAGGCAAACTGTCCTTCTATAATATGTTGATCAGACAGATTGGTATATAGTTTTATTTCAAGTTTTGCTTCACTTACATAGAACATCACATATCGGACGACGCAGTATAGGACGCCCCCCACTAGGTAGACCGACGACCTGTTGAAAGTTGCTGGGCGTCGTTGGATGCAGGCGGCACAGGACCGCACTTTGTGGCGTAACATAAGGGAGGCCTACGTCCAGCAGTGGACGGCGATAGGCTGAAATTATAATGATGAATGTAATGTGACTTATCTATAAAATTTACATGTAAATTGGTTTTACAAAATAAATGAGTATGAGGATGCTAGAGCCACGCAGTACGACGTATAAGAGCTTACCTACAACTTTAGCTAGAATAATATCATGTCATCATCATCATCGCAGCTCCCATACGTCCTACTGTTGGGCTCGGGCCTCCTCCACAATGGGAGGGAATTAGACCTACTATACCATGCTGGTCAGACATGTCGGTATAGGGTTTAATTTCGAGTTTTCTTTCTCTTGCACATATGCTATGTGCATATTATATCCCTTAGTGTTCTTTTACGACATCCACGGGCAAAATAGGGAGTGGTGAATTGTATTCTTGTCCGTCACCACACGGATAATAGATGTTATATGCGTAGTAAATCCTTTAGTTGCGTTTTACGATACCCACGAGTAGGATAGGGGAGGGTGAATTATATTCTAAGAGAGCCCGCACACATACAATTGCAAGTTGGACGACTATCGTACAACTAAATTGCGTACATTTACAATTTAGATGGCCAACTTTATTTAATTGGTTACACACCGCAGACTTGACCGATTTAGTCGGTGCCAGTATTGCCAGCGCTGTGCGTGTGCGTGAAAATGCGGGAAAAAAACCTTTTAATTGCTCTATTAATAAAAAGAAGATGAAAATAAAAGAGAACATTTTGGGTGCATCTCATATTAAGTAACAGATTACAATATGGGTAGCATCATACATTGCATTATAAACTCAGATATTACCCTGACAAATTGTTTCAAGTTTTTTTTGTATAACGCTGGCCTTTTTTGAACTTCCTCTATGAGCTCTTCTACTTTTTCGTTTGCAACAAGTGATCACGAGACAGACATCGTACCCATCGATGAAGATACGAGCGTGGGGAAATCACGCGCACGCGTGTGGTCACCTTGCATTTTGCCGTACAACTGTCGAACTAAGTTGGATAGTGTGCGAACTTGCATAGGATAACCATGCTAACAAGCAGTCGGCCGATAGTTGGACAACTTTTTAACCGGAATGGAATCGTGATTCTGATACGATCGGTATCCAATTAATTAGTTGGACGATTTAGTTAGAGACGATGTGCGGGCTAGCATAAGTAACTACGCCTAATACACCTACTTACGATTTAGTCGGCCAACTTACAATTGTATGTCTGCAGCCGCTCTTAATCTGTCACTGCACGGAATATTTCATTTAAGCAATTATTATTAACGCGTTGCAGATTAGGTACTTACTGATACGCTGTACTTACTTTTTAACAAACTTCAAAAAAAAGAAGTGGTTCTATTTTCCACTATATGTATCTTTTTTATACATATTCACCGAAATCACTGTTAATTGTGGAGTGATTATCATTTTTTTTTTATCCAAAGCGTAGATATACAGCTATAGTCGTTTCATTACCAACAAGTCAGGATCTGATGACGAGAAGCCATGGAAATCGAAGCAAACTCTAAAATTTTTAGACGCATATTACAATTTTCATATATCTACTTTCTAAAGCTTTTCAAGTTTTGCATCTAGAAGCGATCATTTCATGTTCGCGAGCTGTTGATGGAAGGTACAGTTCCTTAGCGTTTAAAAGTTGAAGTATATTTTTTTAATATCATATGCACGTATGTCTACACGTACATAGGATATTTTTTTTTTATTTGTAATCTTTCAAGTTATTCTAGCAACCTGATGATAGAAGGTACATCTCCATAACGATAAGTTGCCGATATAATGACCCGTGTTCGGTAGGAAAGGAAAAAACATGGAAAGCTGGGGTTTGTATTTTTCAAATAACCTTTCTCAGGTTCAAAACTTGACTCTGAACCGTTATAAATAAGTATCAAGATTTTCTAATTTTGATACGCATTTCACGCAACGCTTTTACATCGTGCGATCTTTCTTTAAACCAATGCTATATTTTCAACAATGCAAATTTTTATTTATAAGACTTTATACAATATCTACATACTTGATTTATAACATATTGTTTTTTCATTACCACTGTTATGTTTGGAAGTGCTTTTACTGTGATGTAGATAACTATATGGTTTTTTGCCTTCAAGTTATTTGATGCACATATTAAGCAGATGGTGAATATAAAAAAAAATTAAAGACCTTTCCAACTTCAAAAAGAAGGTTCTCAATTCGTTAAAATATTTAAATTCTTTTTGTTTGAATCTGTGTTCGCCGATTACTCGTAGACTTCTGAAGGGATTAGCAAAATTCTTTCTTGTTTAATAGGATATGCGTTCCTTGACCTAATGACCATTGTACCACCCGTCTGTTCAGAATTTAATGATGAAAGCCTAGAAAATCGAAGGTATCCTTCAAATTTTATATTGACACTTGAAGCAATTTGAATATATATTTATTATGATTCGTCATAGAATTCTGTAACCACTAAAACAATAAAAATAATTAATTTTAAATAAAAATATAAACCGCCTCAAAAACACCAAGAGTATCTTGAAAAAGTCAAAAATAATATGATTTCCAACCTAAACCTATAAATAAAATTCGTTTTTGCGATTGTTTTTGTTTTATTTTTTAATAACCTTTTAACGTCGGTGCCACCTATAAACTACTGCGTAACACTACCCATGGCAACATCATGTAAATACAAACTCAACCAAAAAATCAAAACAACTACTACATCTTATTATATTACGAACTTCTGCCTAAGGCTGGTGCCTACATATATATATATATATATATATATATATATATATATATATATATATATATATATATATGTGTATATGTATATATGTAGGTCCAGCCGGTTTAGAAGGCGTTGAATTATACCGAATTGACAATTTTGTTGCTCAAGCCGATTTCCAAAAATATCTTGATTTTTGGAAATTGGCTTGCTGTACTGCTAGCTTCATAATAGAACGGAAAGTTTAAAAAAAAACTTTTTTGTATTTATTTAAGTCAATCGAATAGTTGTTGCTAATTTATTGCTTATATACTCCTGTAAGTAGGCAGCGATTTTCGATTGACTTAAATATAAATAAGTGCGAGTTGGAATCGCACACGAAGGCTTCCGTACCATTAGATATCTATAAAAATCGCGTATGTTGTATGGGCGCCCCCTTAAATATTTATTTTATTTTCAGTATTTGTTGTTATAGCGGCAACAGAAATACATAATTTGTAAAAAATTTCAACTGTCTAGCTATCGCGGTTCTTGAGATACAGCCTGGTGACAGACGTCTTAACAATAGGGTGCCATTTTACCCTATGGGTACGGCATCCTAAAAACGCTATTTTCAACCAATCCTTGGTATCTCTATATAAGGCTAGCAATGATCACGATATTTGAAGATCAGTTTGAGCGACAACATCGTCAATTCGGTAATAAATGAGCAAGAAAATCTCACATTTGTCTTCCTTGCATCTTACCTATTTCACACTGTTTGTATGTAACCCGCCTAAACCACTAAACCGGTTGCAAAAATTCTTCACCGACGAAAAGCCTCTTTAAGAACAAGTAATATAGGCTATATTTTATCCTCTTATTTCCAT
Source organism: Lymantria dispar (assembly GCA_032191425.1). Taxonomy (NCBI): domain Eukaryota; kingdom Metazoa; phylum Arthropoda; class Insecta; order Lepidoptera; family Erebidae; genus Lymantria; species Lymantria dispar. The sequence goes on along the minus strand of CM063452.1, from coordinate 17,301,801 downwards.
GGCAACGAGCAAAACCGCGAAATTTAACCAATTTTAAAAATTCTTCCCCTAATGGAATGCTACATTATCAGCGAGTAACATTAGCTATCTTTTATTCCCGTATTATGACAGGGGCAGAAATTAGACGAAATTCTGTCCGGGACGGATTCGTTAGTCTTATATATATATATATGTAGATAAATGTAGGTAGGTATTATCAGTGTGGTGACGGAGTAAGAATACAATTCACTGCCCAATTTCTTGCACGAGGGTGTCGTAAAAGACGACTAAGGGATATAATATGCGCATAACATAATATACAAGCGTAGGAAAACTTAAAACGAAACCCTATATCAACAAATCTGACCAGCGTGGTATAGAAGGTCAATTTTCTCCCACAGTGAGGAGGCCAAAACCCAATAGTGAGAGGTATATGTGCCGAGATGAAATCTAGGTAATTAAAATAAAACATTACATACACTCTAGTAACAAACAATAAACTCGTAAAACTCCACATAATATAATATTATGTGGAATTTAAATTAACATCAAGTTTTAGGCCCTTTTCTGCTGCCGGAGGTTATTTAAATGTCTGTGTGGGTTTTAGGGACAACAAATTGATCTGTTATATGTAACACTTTACAAACATATTTTCAGTTAACTTTTCAAATATTATTTATAAAGTTTTTCGAGAATGAGGGGATTTCGATAAAAAGTATTTGCCAAACATTTCGACCCAGAATTAAATTTCCATTGATCTGAGAAGTTTGTTATTAATTATAGACAAATTTGAAATCATGGTCTTATTCGGATGCTTGAATTATTCTCATAATCTGTGGCAGGTAGACTATTTATTTGACTAAAAGAGTATTTATTATGTATCGTCGTATAGAAGTCCACTGGTGAAAATAAGTCTTCCAACGATTCATAATTGTCACGTTTTGTAGATGAGTTATTAATCAATTTGCAGTTGACATTATTATGCTCAAGAATAAAAAAATACTGCTACCTATCCTTCTGTTGAACGCTCAGCCTTTTTTACGACTGCCACAAGATATTAAGGGGTGATGATATATTCTATTCTTCACCACATAAAAATAGAACCTAATAAAAAGTATTTTCGTTCATTTTCGGCATCTATTCGCAGGCCTTCTTTTACAGGTATTTTTTAACTTTATACAAAAGTTATAGGATTATTATTATTTAAATAAACAATCTTTTTAACACATCTCATCATCTTAGCTCATATAAGTCCCACGCTTGGGCACGAGGTTACTCCACAATATTTATTATAATTGACTTACACACGCTAGTCAGATGGGTTGCTTTATTCCTAGTTTTCTTTCTCTTGCATGGATATTAACAGCATATTGTATCCCATAGTGATCTTTTTTGACACCTATGGGCAAAAAAGGAAGAGGTGAGCTGTATTCTAACTCCATACCATATAGAAGGTTTTTATAATAGAAAATTAATAAAATTTTCTTTTATTTATTTAAGGAAACTCGTCTGCTTTTTAACAGACACAGTTTCACATAATTATACGAATATACAAACAGACTAAGTTATTTGTATTGACAACAAGCACAGCCAATTACAGGATTCCACGACAAGACAATTTGAGGTAGTACAAAATAGCAATTTGTTAGTTATAATAATTGAAAATATTAAGGGGGCACCGAAGAAATTAAAACAAAAATGCGTTCGTTTGATCCCTTACTGTATCCTTATTTCCAACGTTTTAGTTATGTAATTCTTATATAAAATATTTAAGGATTAACTCTATACATTATAGATTTTAAAAACACGATCACTTGTAATTTCTTCGATAGAAAAAAAATCCAAAATTACCTCTAAATGAAAAAATAAACCCATAATACGGCGTAAATACTTCACAAAAGTTTATAAAATTTTGAAAATTAATAAAACTATGTTTCCTACAACTTATACATTTTACATTTTTAAAATGTATATTTATTTTAATAATATGAAGGAAATACTTAAGAGCCATTTCGCAAAATCATTACGCTCGAGTTTAGATAAAAGACTGCAGAAATGTTTATGTATGCGTAGCTAACTACAGATGCGCGTGTAACGCGAGGGTCGAGATAGACAAAGTAGTCTTGAGCCGTAAACGGGATGTGATTTGATAAAAGATTAATTGTAAGAAAATAAGTTACTTATTTTAATTGTCTAATGATTTTCTGTTAGATTAATAAGAAAACACAAATAAGTTTGTTATGTAAAACATATAATAACAATTACCATAAAAACAAATACATGTCAATTAAATGCTAAATGAATATTTTATTTGGATAGCATTTTCTCCTGCCAAAAGGTTGTCTTTTTCTACTGACTATTTTCAATAGAAAATGAGGACCAATCCATATAGCACATACACATAAGTTTTCGCTATGTGCAATTGGCCTTGAAACCAGTAATACCAGTCGTGATTTAAGATTGGCTGTTCACTTTAAAACATTTCAGTCCTTTAGTTTGTCAGACAGCATCAGGATCATTTTCTAACAGCGAGGTTGGACATTTCACTTCCACTAATCCTTCACTGTACAACGCATCTGGTGTTGCCCCTAAATAAAAAAATTCCTCGTCTATAAAAAGACATTTTTCTATATTATAATTTTCTTGAGCACCGAGTAGGGCCACAATCCACCAGAATTATTACGCAGTCCTTGCGTCCCATGGCTGAAATAAGATAACAAAAAAAGTGAGCCGTCGCTCAGGACGCCTGACAGATGTGAAACATCGAAACTATTTTGTACGAGTAGAGACACGGTATCGAATATAAAGTATCGATACTGAACTCATGAATAGTATAGAACGATAAGTAACGTACTGTTTAAAGTATCCAGTACTTTTATTTACTTTATCTTTAGGTATCGAGTACTTTTTTTTCGATACAGATGCTTTTGTATTCGATATTTTAGTCAATAAGTACTTTTTGGTAGGTATCGTATCGAATAAATTATCCATTTTAAAATTGACTTTACGACTCATACGCTTGAAATAATTTGCGATTTATAAACCAGAAATAGCGGCATCTATCGAGCAAACGACTAACTCTAAGCTACAATATATTTTATAAAGAACTCTCTAATCCTGTAATGATAATAAGACAAGCTGTTTAAAGTGAGTCAAAATCCAATTCTTAAGGAGTTGGTGACATACAAACAAATAAATATGCAGCTGAAGCCTATAAAAAATTAAATGCTTTCATCCATTCACAGACATTCTTTCCGCACGAAGAGTGTGATTTAGGAAACAGAAATGGCGGCATTTGGCGAAATCGAGCTAACGACCAACTCTCAGCTTCAATATATTTAATAAAGAAATTTTTAATCCTGTAATGATAATAAGACAAGCTATCTAAATAATTTTAACGTCATTGGTCCTCCTTAAATTTTCAACTTTTAAATGAAATTTGACTGTTTAAAGTGAGTCAAAATCCAATTCCTATGAAGTCAGTAATATACAAAGAAATAAATATATATACACCTGAAACTAATAAAAGCCTATAAAAAACGGTTCTCCAGTTTTCGTAGCTGAAAGTAAACTAAATACCATACCTACTGGTATATTTATATTACTAAGTTAGAGAATTTTACATTAATTTATAAAACAAGTATATATGCATAAAAGAATATTAGATTATGACAGGAACTAATACGAAAAAACTAAGGCATAAAGTATTAATAAAATATCGCGATTTTTTTCTAAAAAATGATGATTTTTATTCAATAAACATTTATTTTCATTAATATACATTATAAGTAACAATTTACTTTGAGTTCACTAGATGGCATTGTACAAAATTTTAAATCGCACCATGGTTTCGTTACAAAAATGTAGGTATATGCATCCAAATATTTATTTAATATATACGAGTTGAGAGCCCTCAGCGCTCACCCACCAGTCCGGGTAAAGTTGTCACAGCCATCTGAGGCTAACAAGTCACACAAAAAAAAACTTATATATATAATTATTAGGGGACCGCGAGGCGTGGCGATAAACGCCACGCGACGATCACGGTCACCCTCGCCTATAGATGTTTCACATCAAAAACTTCGCCCGCAATTATCTAAGATTGGGATCTACTTATACTTTGAAAGTCCCCTAGTTTAGTTTGTTAGGAGAAGGAATCTCGAAAACATTTCTTAATTTAAATTTTAAAAATGTAGACATTTAGCCAGGAAAAATCTGTGTAATCATAATCATCACCTCAAATATATATCGGATTCTATCTCGCAGAGAAATCCCGAGCACAGCGACTGAACTTGGTTATGAGGCCTACATTTAGGTATCATATTTTCGTGCCGTATGTCACCACTGGTGACATATACAGGATATAGATATGTTTTCAGAAACCGAGGTATGTTGGGTGATCCTTTTAAGATCTTAAGGTCTCTGAACGCTGCCCAGTCGATCGGGATTCATCGACTGACCTCTTTTTTGAAATTTGACCTACCCAACTGAACCGTTTGTCCAAGTTATTCATAATGATCGATAACTACGATTATCGCATTCGCAACTAGGACCGGTACAGGAATGACATGGGATTTGACATGACTTTCGCCTTGTACATGAACATTCGTAAACCCGGGAGTTGAGAAATCGTACTGAGATCGTTGAGCATGGTGCCAAGGTTCTCCATGGATTCTGGCATAATTCAAGAGTGGTAGGACCACACTGTCGACAGTTATCTGTCTATAGCCGCGGGCTGGTCCGTCCAGGGTAGTACCACGCTCTCGCAGAAAATCGACGTCCGAGTATTAGTTACTGCGCTTCGTTCGGTGAGCGAGAGAGTCGGCAGCCCAACTTTCTGAGGGTGTTTGTGTGTGGAGGGTTTTGGGGGTGCCCTTGGTATCACCGAGCCTCAATACACTCATTCATACTCCCTTCACTTTCTTCGCGGTAGGCAGCGGCCTTGTAAAGGTCCATGAGCGACAGCAACACTTACCATCAGGTTGTACTGTTTGCTCGTTAGCCACGGTTCGCAATAATAAAAAAAATGACGCTATTACTGTAAATCGAAGATGAGGTTGATGTTAATGCCGAGTCCGACTCAGTATTAGAGCTTGAAGACATATTCCAGTGCAGTGGTGGATAGTTTCGGAGAGACGACGTATCCCTGTCTCATGCCTTACCGCAATCGGATCGGATTCGTACTCTTATTCCGATCAAATTTTACATACTCACACATGTACATCGTACGTAAGTCATACATACTTGATAGTATAAAAATCTTAACTTATGACAAAATACGAAATGTATCAAAACTATGTAATTGCAGTATAATAATGATTTTTAGAATACGAACGCACTGAATCGGGACGCAGGAACAAGCGACATAGGTACATCCTCAACGGGTGCTCGCACCGTACTAATCGGTGCCCGCTTGTGTATCGCAATTTATTGTAATTTGGACTAATATTCAATAATTAAATACAATTAATTGCATACAAGGATTTTCAATATAAGTGTAGAATTCGATTCTCCAAAGATCATAGTTTAATGTGTAATTTAATTTAGAATAATTTTATTATTTTAACGCCATAAAATAGGCGATAAAAAAGCAATGCAAAATTTAAAAATCGCCCTAGAGTTTTATTTTTTTTCTGATTAACAGTATTAAAAAAAATGGGTGCGTGTACTTATGTACGCGCGTGAGAAGTTATACTTCTTTGGCATCATTAAAAAATAGTTTTTAATTGCATGCAAATAATTAATTACAATAAAATAATAGAAGGATTGGAAAAGGATAATCAACAAAGTTCAGTTTAATAGTCATCAAATTTAAACTAAAAGAATCTTAGATTGATCTTAGATATCAATAATTAATATTAAAAATTGAAAATTAATATATTTATATAATAATATATTTAATATATATATTTCAAATATCATCATCATCATCATCTTGCTCTTATCCCAATTACTTGGGGTCGACGCAATATGTCATCTGTTTTGACATATTGCAAAAAGTTTCGGCAATGACTTTTATGACCGGCCGCCTGCCTGACGTCAACCCTCCTTGGGAATGTAATCGTTGACCCAAATGGTACCAGATGGAGTTGGTCCGGGTCAATCTAGGGCTCTTAGTCGTCTTTTACGACACCCACGAGCAAAGCAAGGGTTGGTAGTATTCGAAGCCGCTACCACACAGCAAATATATATATTTAATATAAATTTATATAATATATAATTAATATATATATATATATATATATATATATATATATATATATATATATATATATATATATATATAATTATTAAAAACAAAATTTAGAGAATAATAAATATATAAGACATAATTTGTACTAAATATTATAAGATTCTTAATTTTAAATGTTTATTATTGATTATTTAATATTTTAAAAATAAATTTAATAATAAATTCAAAAATTGAATTTAAGGTTAAGCAGACAGCTTCATACTGTTAATTTTGTGTCACAGATGCGCGCGCATCTTAAAATTTCACTCAATGAGCGGTTAAGCAGACAACTTCATACTGTTAATTTTGTGTCACAGATGCGCGCGCATCTTAAAATTTCACTCTCATCATTTTTTCATAACGCGCCTAAAGAAGTATAACTTCAAAAATTAAGAATGTGTTAAATTAAATGGCAATAAGAGTATATTTCTGATGTTTACTATATTTTTTGTGGCCTAAAATATAAATATTATTCATAGATACAAGGCTCTGAAATTGACTCTGAGGCGATTTTCCAGTAAAATGGTTGTGGGAGATGGGCTACTATGGATCGAACAATTGACTTTTAGAAAAAGTGCTAAATTAATCGTCAATACGAAAGATTGGCCCATTTTAATATGTATTCAATAATATCTAGATGTTACTTACGACGGTAAATTAGGAGCCCAAAATCAGATAATTTCGAGCGTAAACGCGAAATACATTCATCTTCATCATCATTCGGCTCTTACATTCATCCGCGCTTCGTCTACCTTAGTTAGAGCCGCTACGCATTCCCACTATCTGTTTTAGTGCTGCTTCGGCTATCGCATGGGGAGGTAGTATCGCTTGCGCATACGCACTATTTTATAAAAGTATCATGAAAATACGAAATTATAAAAGAAAACTGTAAATGGCTTCGATAAAAGTATTTTAAATGCTTTGCATTATTACATTTTGTAAATATCAGCAGCATCTTGCTAGTTGATCGATGTACGACTGCAGTAGCCCGCTCTTGTCGGTGCTCCTCACGCACACATACATAAAACGCATAAAATACCTAAAATCGATTAGCGCCAAAAGCTCTATGCCCCTAATAAAAATTAAGTAAACAACAAACAAAATCAAAAATATTGCCTACAACTATTGTTGGATTGTACATTAGTGGTTAGTTAACGGAGAATATGGTTTTGTTACCTTATATATATTAGTCAGAAAGGACACCTCATCTCTTTATTTTAAGAATAACAAAATTTAACAACCTTAAATTTTACCCACATATTATAAAATATTAAACCTTATCTATTTTTCAAACGACATGGGAGTTGCCCACGCATATATCTATCACATAAATGAAAACCAAATTGAGAACTCGAAAACTGTCACTTGATACAAAATCAACGTACTAGTCATGTGGCCACAATAAATTTTCCCCCATCAAGTCTCGGTAAAAAACGCTGTCATTTGTTAAATTTTCTATGCGAATCATGACCTTTGGGACGCTACCTGACCGGAGAGTTGCGGCAGCAGCCAATGTCGTAATCATAAAATATGTATACAAATTAAGATTTCCTTTCAGTCCCATTTTGGTCAATTTTCAAATTCACAATTGTAAAATGAGGGTATGCTTTATATATGGCGTTGTAACATACAGTTTTTGAATTGTGTTATCAAAGTATTTAATTTAGAAAGTTATTTAAAACAACACTTGGCACATAAAGGGACAATATATTTAATAAGCTTAACTACCACACAACACGCGTATCCTTGCATACATCAATGAGTTTAGTAAATCAAATGATCTCTAGTTCGTTACCTATAACTATAGTGTAACAACATAGTTACTAATAAATTCTAACTATATTTGTTATCAAATTAGTAAGCTGAAGACTTGTGAAGGAACTGTCATTTCATCCCAGAGTGAGATCTTGAGAGAGATCGAAGGGTTTTATGAACAGTTATATAAATCATCCTGAATACTTGTCGTCGGATTGGTTCAAGACCCCAGATCCAAGCAAACTCGGCTCAAAGATATCCAGGACATTAGCTTGTACGAGATCAGAATGGCTCTCAAACAACGAAGAAACGGTAAGGCACCAGGAGATGACGGAATTACGGCCGAATTCCTGAAGGCAGGCGGCAAGCCGATCTTAAAAGCCCTTCAGAAGCTATTAAATTCTGTTATCCTGGAAAGTTCCAGAGTCGTGGACCAGGGGTGTGATGTTGCTGTTCTTCAAGAAAGGCGACGAAGGTCTTCTAAAGAACTACAGATCCTCTCACTCTTGAGCCATGTCTAATTTGTTTTCGACGGTCATTACCTATCGACTCACGTACAAACTCAATGACTTCCAACTGCCAGAATAAGCCGGCTTTTGAAAGGACTGTAAGCACCATAGACCACATCCTCACGCTTCGGTAGGTTATCCAGAAGACCGAGGAGTACTATCGCCGTGTGTGTATAGCGTTTGTGGACTATGAGAAAGCCTTTGATTCAGTTAAAACTTGGGCGGTGCTGCAGTCCCCTCGGCTGTGCCTAATCGATCATCGTTATATCGAAGTGCTGAAGTGTTTGTATAGGAATACCATAATGTTAATCCGTATCCATTATAAGATCGAAAACCGATCTAATTACAGAATGACTTCTGGCCGAGTTGATTCTTCGAAAAATGATATCAGAACGTTTTAGTAAAGCGATCAATTCTCTACAAAAATATTTGATGGAAACTAGAGAGAAATTTATGGTTCCTTATTTACAAAAATCAGAAGAAAAATGTTTTATTGCTAAGGTCTATAAAGGGTTGTTATCATTAGTCATCGCGTGAGTCTGGTACCATAGACAATAAAAAAAACTAGTTAGTCTGCCTATAAATTTGATGACACATCCACTTGGTTTAGCTGCCGCCTCACAAATGAAATACGATTGATGCGATAACCTATCATTCTAATTATTATTTATATTATCGCCTACCTTTTACTTCATTGCATATGCGAACATTACAGCAGAAATTACTACTACTACAGTTAAATGTCTAAATGTGTCTTAAAACTACTCATCTTTCCAGGCACAAAATGGAATTAAAAAATAATGTATTTCGTAGCAACTAAAATTATAATTAGGGTTAACAAATAACGTTTAGGTGCCAACAATTTACAGTAAAGAATGTCAGTGAAGAATCTCTAATAACGTTGGTAGTAAATCCAGTTTGTATTAGGCTAGATGAGTTTACTTAAGCATCACATTTGGAACAATCTATAATGTCTAGACACTGGTAAATGCAATGTTCTCAGTTGACTTACCTTATATAAGAATTAGAGACGTTTAGTTTTGCTCCACAGCGATAGCCCTAATAAAGTCAATTCTAAATATTTTATTGATCATAATAAATATTAAAGCCTAAAAGACCGGTACCAATACCACGCATCATTAGTAGGAAACTTATTATATATGTCCACTTTGATTATAGGTACTTAATGTTTAAGTCTTATGTATGTTTTTTATTGAAAACAGTATTAATTTCTGGTGATTATAAGGAAATTATCTTTAAAAAAACATATCTAAAACAAATATTGGTGGAATATTCTGGTAGACATTTCACAATGCCAAAAAAACATAATCGTTGAAAAATAAAATAAGTATGAGGCATTTCACGTGAAAATCATATTGGACATTATTAAGCGATTTCTAAAAAAGGAGGAGGCTCTCAATTCGGATGTTTGTATTTTTTTTTATATTTGTTCACGCATGACTTCATCGCTTGCCAACCGATTTGAAAAATTCTTTTTTCTTTCTGGAAGGGGTATAGTTCCCAATTCGAACTTTGCTTATTTTCATTGGTAATATTTTATTTTATATTGCAGCACATAATATTTTAAGATTCAGTTGTTAAGATATAGGCTTCCATAGAATTTACTTGATTCACAGAAAGGTTTTCTTTTTAAATTTCCTTTTCGATCAACAACATGGGAATATAAAATGGAAAATTTAAATATTATTGTGCATAAATAAATAAAAGAAGAAATATTTACATCTATCGCTACCAATCCAGCCGCGTATAGAAACAAGTGCTAGAATGAATAATAGGTTTAGAAACATGCTACATTAAATTTGTTTATAGATTATAGCTATGGTATGGCTAATACTTATAAATAAGACCTGAAATTATCTCGATAGATTAGCACTATACTTCTGGATCAAGGACCTCTCGAAATATGTTAATAACATTTTATTCTATTTGTCACTTACACAAAATGGTGGTATCTAGTAATACGTAATTAAAGAGAATTTACACGCTATAAATTATTAATAGCTTAAGGGTGCAGCGACGCGAAATTACAAAAATATTTGCGGCCGTTTGATCCCTTACTGTATTGTTATTTATAACGTTTTGGTTATGCAATTCTTACATAAGACTAGCAACCCGCCCTCGCTTCGCTTCGGTTTCAGTCATCTTACCCGCGTAGTTCCTAATCCCGTGGAAATACCGGGTTAAAATATAGCCAAGGTTACTCCCTGATATTAAATCTTTCCATTAGTGAAAGAATTTTTTAAAGCAGTCCAGCCATTTTGAAGATTACCCGGAAAAAACAGACAGACAGACAGACAGACATACAAAAAAATTATAAAGTGATTTTTAGGCATATGTACGAATAAACAGTGCAAATAAACGTGTGAGCATGAAAAAAGCCTATTATTTTGACATTACAAACAGACACTCCAATTTTATTTATTGGTATAGATATTTAAGGGGTGAATCTATAAATTTTCATTTCTGCTCATATATTTTCCAATATTGGGCTTGAGCCTCCTCCATATTAAGAGGGAAATTGACTTACACGCTGGTTAGACGTGTCGTGGTGCAGGATGATGCGTCGCTTTGAGTTAGATTTTCGAAGTTCGGCGATGACTTGTGGTAAACAAACTGTGGTATACCACTCTGCGTTAACCGTTCTACGATCTTCAAGTGCAATAGTCGCAACATAGCCGGATTTTCCAACGAACGTGGCCACCATCTTCTTTGAAGTGCTTCGAGAACGAACAACTTCAGTCGGCTTTGGCTCGTCTTGAAAGACCCAGATTGTAGATTATTGTTTGGAATCAGGATCGTAGGCATAGATTCAAGATTCGTCACCACTGATGATGTCGTAGACGTGATTTGACTCTCCTCGGTTGAACCTTTGCCGAGTTTTCTTACATCATCTGACGCGGGCCGCCTTGTGATCGTCGGAAAGCAGATGCGGTATCCAACGGCAAACTAGCTTTCTCACACCAAGTGCTTCATGCAAGATCTTCTGAATGGTTGTCCCCTTAGAATAATAACGTATAGAAGGTAAGTTCGCGCACAAAAAGTGAAGCATTTCAATTGGAGCCTAATGGAGCTTACGCCGGAACCGTTCCGTAATGTACAAGTCATTGTACTGCACGTACGTAAGCAAATCTTAAAAAATAAAGAGGTAATTATGACGGTTTGTGCATTCAAATGGTGTCAAATAACACATTTGAAAAACTTAAAAAGGTTTTTAACATTACTTTTAAAAGTATTTCGACGATTTATGTTAATAAAAACAAAATTTGATTTCATAATTTGTAGAGTGGTGTGCGTGTGTACGTGTGTAATCGTCTGCGCGCCATTAGTATTTTTAGATTCATGTTTCGAACTTTCGAAGTATTGATACTATCCTTCTATACGTTATTATTCTAAGGGTTGTCCCTGAGATGCCTAATAGAGCCTCTATCTCTCGATACGTCACATGACGATCTTCGACAATTACTTGTCTCACAGCAATGATGTTATCTTCAGTGAAGGCGGATTTTGGGCGTCCTTCGCGAGATTTGTCACTAACACTAGTATGTCTACGCTGGAATTCTAAATACCAGCGTTCGCCAGTCCGCAAACATGGGGCTTCATCACCGAACATAGATGTTAGGCCTTTAAAACACTGAAGCCGTGTCAGGCCTCTTCTAAAGATGAAGAAAATTATTGCACGAACATTTTCCTTAGAAAGATTCATTATCGTACGTAACCTGTCAGATTCCAATCGACGCTGTGACTAAACAACAGCATTAATCCTAATACTTTCAACAGTTTTGAGATTCAAAATTTAAATACATTCGAATATAGAATAGCTCCAAATTCAAAATTGCCGGGAAATATGGAAACGACAGAACTTAAAAGGCATGTCTAGTAGTAGTAGGCCTTCAAAACGCAATCAAAAATGACCTTTCATGTCGTAAATGTTATTTGCTATTTTAAAATTATACTTCTACTACTTCTTAAATAGTTTGCTTTCCTCTTTTATAGAAATCTATTAAGCTACCCATCCACCTACGCCTCTCCGCTTTTGAACATAGACTTCTCAAAAACTTGACAATATAATAGTCACGCTTGGGAAGCGGACTGATGATCGCAGTAAGGGTTATAAGTTTCCCATGTTCGCTGCTGTCCATTGTATTCTTAATGCGATACAGAGTTGAAGCAAAATGTATTATACAGACCTTATATTATAACTCTTTAATATTTCAAATCAACAAATAATAATGTAAAACGAGGACCAAGTTCAAATATTCCTTTTATTTAGGTTAATTTAAATAATGCGTTTCTAAATACCATGATGTATATTAAAACCTACGTATTTCACAATTTAATACCAAAGATAATTCTATAATCATAAGCCTAATATAATTAACCATCCGGTTTGTAGATTGACGTTACTTAAGCTTAGCGTTAAATATATAAACAGTAAAGGGTAGAACTGACCCTACTCAACTCGTAAGCAAACAAAATAATTAACAATCTTTGACAGTAGATGTATTATCACTAAACGCTGTTATCTATTTATAATCTATAGCAATATTATAAAGCTGATAAGTTTGTTTGGTCGAGCGCGCTAATCTCAGAAACTCGTCTCAGCTCATACACGTCCTACTGCTGCCCTTAAGAACGTAACATTATGGTATAGTACCTCCTATTAATGAAGGAAAAATGACCTAATATACCATGATGCATTTCTTTGTAGTAGGACCATACGGTGGACAGTTGTCTGTTTAAAGTCGCGGACCGGTCCGTCCGGAGCGATACCACACTCTCTAGAAAATAGACGTCTGAGTAATAGCAATTTGTTGCTTCGTTCTGTGAGCGAGAGAGCCCAACTTTCTGAGGGTGTTTGCGTGTGGTGGGTTTTGGTAATGCCTTTAGTATCACCGAACCTCATTGCACGCATTCACACTCCCTTCACTTTCTTCGAGGTAGGTTACTGTTTAGTTTTTATGCCATATAGTGACGGAATAAGATACCCATGAAATGCTATTAGTCTCTTTTTTTTCTTTTTTTGTTTATCGTAATTTGTGTATTATTAATATGTCATGAAACAATAGGGTTGACGTGTCCATGAGGACGAAAGCCCCATAAATTATTTTAGATTAAAAACTCTTATAAGACAGTTCCATTAAAAATTGTTTGGTTGTATGTAATCAGAGGATTTTCGAAACCAGGTCATCTTACTAGTGCTTATGAAGAGAAGAAATGACAAGTAGCTGCTTAAACATATTTTACTTCATAATTCTACCCCGAGGACAGCGGTACCAATCCGGGAAAATTCAAGATTCAATTTGCCCTTGATAGCTAATTTATTCTTCCCTCCTAAGTTGGAGCGCATTCAACCACATTATTTAGCCGGAGTATTAGAAGTTGATTTCGATATTGCTATAGTACTTAGGTATATCTACAACAGATACATATTAAAATATAGGTATTTATTACTTAAAGATAAAGCTGTTTTTCAGTTCAATTCTTTTTCAGTTCAATTCTTTTTCTAGGTATTACTTAAATAAAGTTATATATATTTTATTAGGATTTTATATAGCTTAATAGATATACTGCTCGCCCTGCCAACGGCCAGAATTAATTTCCTCGCCAGAACACCAATGACGCGAGCACTTGGAAGTTCAAACCCAAATTAATATTTTCATGTGTTAATTGAATGAATTCACTAAGACACTTCTACTTATATTATGTTATAGAATATATGTTATGTTGCAAAAATGATCCCGAAACCACCATCGCCCATCGAGAACCATACCCAGATATTGCGCCTGGATGCTGATGGGGACCGAATTGACTGTGACTGAGGTGGCAGTGGGTGGACCATTGCATGGCCCATGAAACAATAAGGTCTCCGTCATATTTAGGGCTATCCTAAGCCCCAGCACCCCGAACTGCCTGCCTCAGTACCGAGAGTTGCCAGGCGTGCCGCCTCTTCTAGTGTCTCACCCCGAGCTATAACGAGCGTGTCATCGGCGTAGCAAATTACGCCCAGCCTGGGAGAGAGGCTACCTCGCAACGCCCAGTCGTAGCTAATATTCCACAGATTCGGCCCTAATACACCTGCGGAATACCACACCGCCTGGGCGTCCGCACAACGTCTCCTATTCGGTCCACGTGGAGGACGCTGCGCCCCTGCATATGATCTGCCACTAGCCGCCTCAGGTATATAGGCACCCCGTGATACCGCAGCACCTCCCAGATGCAGCTGAATAGCAGACTATTAAATGCGTTGGCGATATCAAAAGACACCAATAGTACCCCTCCGCCGGTGACTGCCTCCGTGACCATAAATAATCGGATTAGCTTAGCTCTTAATAACCGGCTGGGCAACGTTCGGGAGACTTAGGAGGATCCGCCGCCAAGAAATATTATGCAGAGCTCTATTAACTCTTGATAGTCATCTCTTACAATTTCTTTGGTCAATTCTGTTCTGTAATACTCCAAAAGTTCATCAATTTTGGAATCGTTCCGGCGTAATAGTATTTCTTTGTGGCTTTGTATCTTCTCTACATTGATATTTTTCCAATTTGATCGAAAAATTTTAAATAAAGGTATATTGGGACTTGTAATGACTTGGCTGATTTTGGCCTCGAACACAGCTTTTAGTACCAGTTCGTAGACGTGATGTCGGCAAGCAAAAATCAACATTTCTCTGTACAATTTCTGTTCGAGAAGCACACATGCACCATTAATTCGGCCTGTGTTAGAAGCAGTAGTATCACAACAGAGGATCTGTGCTCTATCTTCAAGATTCCAGTCAACAATAGCATTCCAAACTGCTTGTGCCTGTTCGCTTCCCGATGAGTTTTCTAATTTTGGCACAGCAATAAGTTGTTCTTTCTTCTTATGAAATAACGATTGGTAGACGTTCCTCTTTACATTTGCGTACATCTAAAGCCTGCAACAGTTTTCCATCCCAGTGGACAGTTATAGTATCTGGTACATGGTTTTGAAAATTAAGTTTTATAGCTTCTGCGCGCTGTTTTGGTTTTTCTGTACGAATTCTTTGGATGGAGGAGTTGCTTATAGGAAATTCGTCAGTGTTGTGGCCAAGTGCTTCAATAGTTGCTTCAATAATAAAGACAGAATCTCTCACACTTAACTGACACCTGTCTAATGCCGCCACCAGTTTCGGAGTAACGAAATTTTTCTTCATAGAAGTTTTAATAGTATCGAGCTGTTTCCTCTCAATTGGAATGGACAAAACTTCTTGTAAGTGCGTTACTTCAGAATCAGAAGATGAAGTTTCTTGTAATGGCTCATGAGAAGACGTAGAAGGTGTAATGGATGCCAAATAAGTGGCCAGCCGCTTTTGCTCCTGGATATTTCAAAGAATCGCATTTTCCTCCTTTTCTGTCAATTTTTTGTCCACTCCAGCTAAGTGACCGGGTCGTCCTGGCTCTCTCTGCTTTTGTAAGAAAATCTTATACTCATCTATCTTTATTAATTGAAACGCATCGGCATGTGCAATATCAAACAAATTTTTTATATTTGTAACAAACTCTTATCGACGCTGCTCAAACACATCTTGAGTTTTGTTTGCATCTTTTTGCAATTTTCTCCAATCTTGGTATAAGGCTACAAGTTTCTTAACACAGGTAAAGATTTAGTCGGTATACGTGCCTTTTCCCAATAAATAATGCACTCACGAATAGTAAGATTTGCACTTTCATTGCCACTTAAATTGACTTTGCGAATATTATAAAATAAAACCGCCAGCACTTGTCCATTAGAGGGCAGTTTAGAACCTGTAATTTGATGTTTTATATCCCCAACCAAAAATATTTCCTTATTAGAACTGCTTAACTCCACAGACATGTTGACACAATGAAAACAATGCATTCACTAATAAAAACAAACACGATATAACAAGCACATAACACTTAGTGCGTGCGCACCGTACTATGCAAGTACTGACAAGTTTCAATGCAAGTCGGCACGGGTTGCCGTGATTCAATTTACGTGAAATTTTATTTATAAGTGTATTGACATCATACAAACAAAATTAGAGGGTATGCATTGTAAAAATAAAACTTTAATTTTTCTGGGACTCCCTAATATATATATATATATAAGAAGTGCTCGTTTAAAGATATTAGATAAAATAGAGTTGGTATTTCCAAATATAATTGTAATAATATTACGAACATTATCTATAAATTCCTGGATGAAATGAACCCAAAAATAATATAATATCAATTTCAACTACTAAAACCTAATAAAATAAATATCATGACGCATAAGGATATTTCCGTGTGGTGACGGAGTAAGAATACAATTCACCACCCCCTATCTTACCCGTGGGTGATCGTACGAGACGACTAAGGGAGATAAAACGCATATAACATCTATGCGAGAGAAGGCAAACTCGAAATAAAACCCTATACCAACACGTCTGACCAGCGTGGGTCAATTACCCTTCCGTTATGGAGGAGGCCCGAGCCCAACAGTGGGACGTATATGGGCTGAAATGATGATGATGATGATGATAAGGATATTTTAAGATTTTACTAAGTAGGTACATATTAAACAATAATGAGTTAGAATGCAAAACGATGCCGATGACTTAAAATCTCGCGAGTAAATTGTCGGCGACACTTGTCTTTCCTTCCAAGTTTACATAATGAAATACTCTTGGAAATACAGCATAACTTGAGTAAGAATCTTGTTAAATAGGCAATTTGTATTTCACTAACTTTTCATTTATCTAGTTATATAGCTGGGATTACATTATTACGAATATTGTATTAATGTAAATACGAAACCAGGAAGGCACCATTAAATTATTTTATTAGCATAAGGTCATTTTATGTGTTATAGTTGTGTGGTGACCGCTACGAATACTACGAATCCTGACGACTAAGGGCTTTACACTGTCATGGGCTAACTCCATCTGATGCTATCTGGCCAACAATTACATTCCCAAGGAAGGTTGCCGTCAGGTAGGCGGCCGATCATAAAACTATTGCCAATAACTTTTGCATTGGAGGATGAGTACATATTAGGGGTATGAAATTGCCGTTTCGTACTGATAAATTAAAACCATTTTTTTGTTCATAAAACAGAGTTCTTTAATCAGAGTATTTACCCTCGTTATCTATACATTTCTGCCATCTAATTGGAAAATCATTTAAATCTTTGCGATAGAACTCTGGGTCCTGGACTCCACAAACTATGTGAAGGTATTTTATACTGCTTCCTCGGAGGAGAATTTTTCAAAAGCTTTTATTTAACTTGCCCTGTAAGTATGTTAGTAATGGGACAAATCTTGCGAGTTAAATTAGAATCAGTTGCTGTCGTTACATTAGGTTGAAATTTGGTTTACTTGCGTAACTTCGGTGGTAATGGAATAATATGGTATCATGAAGCTGGTCTCAAGATGGCGTCGGAAGGTAGCCATAGGAACTCCTAAACTAAATATGATAAAACTGTCGAGTTTGGACTCGTTTGAATAACCTTGACAAGCACTTTTTCTTCGTTTTAAAGCATTGAAATAAAAACTTGTTTTTAATTTTTTTTTAATTATTATTTTATTGCCGTGCAAAAATTTGTCCCACGTCAGCACTCGTATTCGAAAATTACTCTGACTTTCGCCGTATCCATGTTGAGTTCAAAAGCGGAGTGTAAAAATAATTGAACGTCGAACCATCATATGTTATACATTTTTTAAATTTAGAATTTTATAGTTTTCGTTTGAAAACAGTTTCACTTTGATATCTGATACTAGTGTTGCCCAAAAAAGTCTTGGTCTTGCGGTCTTGGTCTTGGTCTTGCGATAACTGCGAGACCGAGACCAAGACCAAGACCGCTTAATTTTTGCAAGACTAAGACTGGCCCTGCAAGACTTGAGCAAGACCAAGACTGAGCCTGCAAGAGTCTCGCGGTCTTGCATTTAATTCAAATCACGATTCCAGCTTATATACGGTGGAGCTCGTGTCTTCTACATAATAGGAGGGAAATCGGCCGTGGCTGGAGAGGAATCACCACGGTGATCGGCCGTGATGTTACAGGGTTTCATGTCAAGTTTTCCTTTTCTTGCACCGATGTTATATATTATAGCACTTAGTCGTGGGTTCGCACTCGTGGGTAAAATAGGGGGGTGATGAATTGTATTCTTACTCCGTCATTACACGAAAAGTCAAATTAGTCTTGAGATATCCATCAATCGATGCCCAATGTTGGTGTTGGCTTTTCAGAATTACTCTTCGGAAAGGCTTAAGGACAAAAATACCGTAATCACGAGAATGCTCTTGCCCATTATACATATTTATATATCCGTTTATTCATTAGCCCAACGACGTTCACTGTTGGACATAGAAATATGCCTACAATTAATCTACATAAATGTCCGTGTAGGGACAGAGTACGAATACAATTCACCACTCTCTTACCCGTGGATATCGTATCAAATCAGACTGAGGCAATGGTGTTAGGAAGCCGCGCGCACGCAGGTTCCATTCCGTCCGGGGCGATGAAAGTATGGCGCGCGGGCCCAAAACCCACCCGTACCCACGTCGCCTCGTTGTTGGGCCGACCACCAGAGCAGGGTGACTTGTAGTCAGTGGTCAAATAACTCCGTCGCTTGCCAATCAAATTGAAAAAATCTTTTTTGTTGGAAATGGAGAATGTTAAATGACATAAAATTTATTGTATCAACTGCCGCGTGTGGTGACGTCTTAAGAAAACGGGTCCAAATTCCTTCCTTTGTCATAGGAGTAGTAACTCTATCTAATGTAACACCAGGGGAATAGGAGAGTAATTTTCGCCAGTGGTAAGGGTTATATTCAATAGTGGACTATAGGCTAGCAGATAGATAGACATGTTTTTTTTTTTTTTTTTTATGGGTGGGCTATGGTAAGCGCACGCGCGGTCCAATCCATCCGGGGCGATGAAAGGACGGCGCGCGGGCCCATAACCCACCCGTACCCACGTCACCTCGTTGTTGGGCCGACCACCGGAGCAGATGTGACTTGTCGTCAGTGGTCGGCCCGACGGAATACCCTTTCGGGTATCCTCACCTCTCGACGTACTGGGACGTCGGTCGCCGTCGCGCGGTCAGCGTCTCCGCGGGTGACGGACAATTCCCCGGTCCGATCACCCGCGGCCTCGGCTAGGGCGGCATTAGGCGCAGATACTCGCGCCTGCGCCGCCCGAGTTGCCGGCGGCGGAACGTGTCGCCGAATAGGAGCTCTACTCGCACACGATCCGCCGCCTCCTTCCGTGAGATTACGGCCTCACAGAAGGCAGCGACCGCGTCCCAGTTCCTGACGCTGACGAGCATCTCCCTGGCGATGGTCGGCAGCGCCAGGTCGGCACCGATAATTGCGACGAGTTCACGGCGATCCCCCTCCCATGCAGCACACTCCTCGAGCGTGTGCTGCGCCGTGTCCTCGTCGCAACTGCAGTGGTGGCAGGACGGTGTGCTCTCCCTCCTGACAATCTTGTGCAGGTACTTCCCGCAGCAACCGTGCCCCGTCAGCACCTGCACCAGTCGGAAGGAAAGCACCCCGTGCGTCCACTCCAACCACTCCATCAGCACCGGCCGGAGAGCCTCGACGATCCTGACACCGTACCGAGGACTCTCCAGCCGGACTGCCTAACGGGCAATTACTTCTCGGCGGGCGTCGACCCGCCAGGTGGTGATCTCATTGATGGAGACCATGCCGCCGCGGGCGCGCGTCTCCGACACCCGCCGATAAATGTCGGCGAGCATCTCCGCCTTCAGGTCCCACGGGGGGGGTTCCGGCCAGGAGGCACGCTGCCTCCGTCGCCACCGTGCGGTAACCCCGTATGGCCCTGATCGCCATGACCCTCTGTGGTCACCACAGGAGGGCCCTAAGACGGACGGTCAGGGACGCTGCCCACACCGGTGCGCCGTACAGGGCCATCGACTGGATCACCCCCACGTACAGCTGTCGGCACGTAGCACTGGGTCCGCCCACATTCGACATCAGCCGCGAAAGGGCGGACGCCGCGCCGACAAGCCGGGGAACAAGTCGATGGAGATGCTCCCGGAACCAAAAATGCCCGTCGAACACCAGGCCCAAGTACTTCACATAGATAGATAGGATAGGATGATATTTGATTAATTTAGTTGAATTTTTCATTTCCATGATAAATGACTGTTACGTTATTCCAACTGCAAGACTTGCAAGATTTTGCGAGACTCTTGCTGCAATACCAAGACCAAGACCAAGACTCGAGTGTGCAATACCAAGACCAAGACGAGACCAGGTGTGCTGTTGCAAGACCAAGACCAAGACTGGTCCAAGTCTCGTCTTGGTCTTGCATTTGGGCAACACTATCTGATACCATGGTGGTTTAATTTTTATTCAAAGTGGCTAGTACGTTAATACGTCAATTTCATATTTAAATCCCTATTATTATTTATTTATTATGTCACCCTCAAATGTTACAACTTTACACATTTCATTAACAATTTTATTTCTCATTCAATTTTTATTGAGATAGTCGAAAGTATTTCTAGGTATTTTATTAAATCAAGATATGTAGTCGTTATGATCCATTGAAATATACAATTGTAAATCATATCTCATTTGTTGAAAACAATATCGAAAGACAATATTTCTAATATATTCGACGAATCTAACGGTATTATTTCTACTACTATATATAATAACTTGTCCTAGATTTAGATATATATATATACCAAATTATATGACAATTATATATATAATACCAACGAAAATTGAACAGTTCAATAAGCAAGAAACTGAGATTACAAATAAAGGTCCCGTATCCAATTATATATGGGGGCGTTGGGTGGGGGTTCGGCTTGATAGTAATTAATGTCGATTCTGTAAATCCTCTGACGGATGGTATTTATCCCTTTGGTATTTGAACTGATTACATATCAAACAGATATTTCTGATACATTTGTATCAAATTCATCTATACGTATAGAACTTTAAATAATCCACGTTATAACATGCGAGTTGTAGAATAAGATAACAGTACGTCTCCAATTCTTTCTTTTCTACGTGTGTAGAGACCCCTAAATCACGTTTATTAGACCAGTGCCAAAGCCTTCAAAAATGGTAAAAATGAAAAAAAATAATAGTAGGATGAAACCAATTAGAAAAGGAGGGGAATATGATAAAAATGAAAGAAAAAATAAATTACGGGCGATCTGAGTTCGGGAAGTGGGAGGGGGTGGGTTTTTAAGGGTAAAAATGGTTTATCTCGATTTCAGCCAAAACTACAAGTCCTACGAAAAAAAGTTAAATGGAAAAGTTGTAGGTAATAAAAATATCTACAACTTTTGTATTCACAATTTTTTCACATAACCTCAAAATTTAGGTGAAAAATTCAAATAACCAAATTTTTGGTTTTATATTTTTATCTTTTTCAAAATTTTTATTTTTGCTATGATATTTGGTGAAATTATACCTTATTATGCCCCAAATACACTGTAATTTATTTGATTTAAAATATTTATTTTTACGCCTTATTTTAACTTAATATCAAAAAAGTACCCTAATTTTCGATCGAAAATTCTCCCGTCAAAATATCAGTTTTTTTTAAAAGTCGGGGGGGCTTTTTGTTCGCTGAAATCTCTACTTTCTGATGGTGGAAAAAAAATATACATTGCTATAGTAAATGTTCTCGGAAATTGGAGATAAAAAGTGAATATTTAATAAGACATCTACAACATTTTGAGAAAGTTGTAGAATTTTCTTTACATTATATGCATAGATGCCTATTTATTGCTATTTTAAGATAACTTTTATACCTGAGTTACCTACAGATAATTTTAGCCCATCAAAAGATATTTCACGAGACGTGGGAAAGGGGCTATACGGGTCAAGGCCCTACCACCTACTAAAATCTTTGCATTTTCTGAGAACATTTACTAAAGCAATATAATTTTTTTTACACCATCAGAAAGTAGAGATTTCAGCGAACAAAAAGCCCCCCGACTTTAAAAAAAAAACTGATATTTTGACGGGAGAATTTTCGATCGAAAATTAGGGTACTTTTTTGATATTAAGTTAAAATAAGGCGTAAAAATAAATATTTTAAATCAAATAAATTACAGAGTATTTGGGGCATAATAAGGTATGATTTCACCAAATTTTATAGCAAAAAAAAATTTTTTTGAATGGGATAAAAATAAAAAACCAAAAACTTGGTTATTTGAATTTTTCACCTAAATTTTGAGGTTATGTGAAAAAATTGTGAATACAAAAGTTGTAGATATTTTTATTACCTACAACTTTTCCATTTAACTTTTTTCGTAGGACTTGTAGTTTTGGCTGAAATCGAGATAAACCATTTTTACCCTTAAAAACCCACCCCCTCCCACTTCCCGAACTCAAATCGCCCGTAATTTATTTTTCCTTTCATTTTTATCATATTCCCCTCCTTTTCTAATGGGTTTCATCCTACTGTTATTTTTTTTGGTTTCAAAAATTATCGACCCTGGTCTATCACCACGGCTCGAGTGAAAATATACGAAACTGTTTCAATTCATTGTGAAAGCTCACGCAATTATGTCAACAGTGAAAGTACGAGCAGTAGTAAGTAAAGTAGGTAGTATAGTTTTTATATTAAAAAAAGGGAGCGGGTCTCTTCCCTCCGTTGTGGTTGAAGGAGTGATGGCTACTCTAGTGGTTAACTCGTGATCGGATGTCGCCTTGCCGCTTGTGGGATTTGGTCCCACCATAATCTTTTACATTGTATTTGAGAATGATATCATATCGTGCTTCGTAGGGCATAACACTGGCAAATTATATGTAATTTTATTTAAAGGGCATAAAAAGAACATAAAATTGACTTGATTGAAACTAGCTAAGGTTCTTGGCGCATCTTCCCAGTGCGGTCGTGTTCCGAGACGCTGATAGTTATTTGAATTGTTTTAAGGTAAAATGTAACAATTAGCTGTATTGCCCTTACGCAGATTATGCATAATTAATGATTTGACTTAATAAAACCAATCCCAATAAAATGATTGAGATAGGCAACATAGTGGTTTAAGTAACGGCCTTTCATGTCAAATACTGGTTGATCCTCATACAAAACAGTTTCTTTTAAAAGACAAATAAATAACAACAAAAAATCCTTGTATTGCGGACTTTACAAATATATAATAAACGGACACGAATTACATCCAAACTTAAAATTATATTATTATATTATTGTCTTACTATATATAACTGTATTAATTTTTTAATTTTACTTATAATATCGCATTAGGTTAAATGTCCTGTAAAGGTATTATAATTGCTTGTAAATAAATAAATAAATAATAAAACAACAATTACTGGATCGCACGAAGTATTGTCCTGCGTAGGAATTCAACCTAGGACACTGGCACGGTAGATCGATGTCTTAACCATTAACTTACGCTATCCACGTATTCAAAGTTCTTTTTGCAATCTACAAATGACTGTATGTGCACTAGGTACTGTAGAGTAGGTATTATTTTAGTTAAAATTTAAATAATAAAGATTAATTTATGATGTGTCTCCTCCTATAGGAGTACAGATGGAAGATTATATCATCGCGAGTATTACGTTGTAAATAAAACTATTTTTACGCATTTTATCGTTAGTCCGCCCGTGACTAGGAATGCTATAAAATATATGAAACGTCGGCCAATCAAAAATCAAATACGAACGCGATAATATCTGTAAAAATAATTATTTCCGACGTTTACCCGAGTCTAACGCACTGTACATAGATCTGTAAAAAAAACGTGTGGCACTCGGAAACTGCCGCGGTAAATAACTGCCGCATAGCATTTTTTATCAACTTATGCAATTATAATTATTTATTATTTTTTTATTTATGCAGTATTTTTTTTCTTTGATATTAATTGAAGTTACACTTTTTGAGCGTGGTGACCGATAAGAAAACAAATGTACTATAACAATAAAGGCGGTTTGGATTACCACTGTCGTCCGCTGAAGATCGTTGGGACCGTTAGGAAACGCGCGAATACACTTTTGTGACGTAAGCTACGCAAAGCGGTGCACGTGTGCGCACCGAGACGGATGAACGCAGAATGTGTCGACGACCGTACGCTCGGCTGAGCTGCCGCCACCCGCGTATCATGTAGCTCGTACCATGTAGCTAGCTACATGGTAGGGGGGGTTGAGGTTTTATTTTCGTTACAGAATTTCTTGATTCGGTCCTCGCGCCAAGCCCGCAATAAAAGCTATGCAATAGCTTAATAATTTTATTTACAATATATTGCACTGTTGGGCTCGAGCCTCCTCCACAACAAGAGAGAAATTGATCTATTATGACACGCTAGTCAAATAGATTGATATAGGGTTTTATTTCGAATTTTCCTTCTCTTATCCAGATGTTATATTCATATTAAATCCCTTAGTCGTCTTTTACGACACCCACGGGTAACATAGGGGGTGGTGAATTGTATTTTGTCTCCATCAACAAACGGATTGGAAAGCTATATATAAATAAAAATATTTCAGAATACGATCCTGGATCTCGTTGAATGCAATCAAAACAGATTAACATAGTAACTTGAGTCATCATTGCCGTCGGTTCGTGCCCTATCAGAGGGGTACAGAATTAGCTATAGCATCTAAATTGAAATACTGCCAGGTTAACTCGATTTCTGGGGGACGGCCGGAGGCGGGATGTTATGTCAGGTCATATAGTTTTGGCCCGACAAATAAAGACTATATCCCAACTACGTATATCAATTTCAGTTCAATACTTATTTACTAGAGACGCTATAATAATTTTTACATATTAAGATTTTTGATTATTACAGCAATAAATATTCATCATCATCATCACCATCTCAGCCCACATAAGTGTGGGCTGAGATGATGACTTACTTATACCACCACATATGTTGGGCTCTTGCCGCCGCCACAATGAGAGAAAAATTGAGCTACTATACCACGCTGGTCAGACGTGTTGGCATAGAGTTTTATGTCGAGTTTTCCTTCTCTCTTGCATAAATGTTATTCGCATATCATATACCATAGTCGTCTTTTTCGACACATATGGGCAATAGAGGGGGTGTTGAATTATATCCGTCACCACACGATACAATAAATATTACAGATGTAAATTGTTTTTACGGATTTTATCGTTTTTCTATTGTAATTCTCTCTCTGTAATTGCAATAATTTAAAAAACCTTTGAAATTTTTTTTATCGCAGACAAAATGAACTATTTGCTGTCCCTGTCACTGTTATTACAAAGTTTCTCATCATCTATTACATATTTATAAAAATAAATATAGCATACCAGATGTATATCTTAGCATGGGCGCATTATTTACGTGTTTGTTCAAATAAAATAAAGGCCACCAAGTTATTTTCATATTAGAGTAGCTAAAACTTTATTTTACTAACGAATTAGTAATTCTTTAATAAAATATTCAATTCTTTTTGTATAATTTTAATATTTTGTGTCATGTCTTCATCCGCGAAGATATGAGAAGACGTGTGCCGCATACAAATTTCACCATATAATACACTCATTTGCAAAAAAAACGGGCACCTAAGCAATGAACCATTTCAAATGTTAATATTTCTTTGTTTGATAATTATAGGTAGTTTTATCCACACAATTTGCTAAATTAATAAGAAAATAATCGTTTTCATCAGTATTTCATAAAATTTAGATACAATTTATGGGAAATAATGCTAAACCTCGCTAGTAGTGTATATTCGCTAGTAGTGCATATACTCATGAAGTAAAAATAAAAAAGTTTTTTTGTTTGTTTTTCTTTAATAAAGTAAAAGCAGATAAATGTTTAGTATCGAGTGTGACCCCCTCTAGCTAAAATCACAGCTTGAATTCGTCTGGGCATGCTAGCGAGTATATCCCGGATACTTGCTTGCGGAATACGTTCCCACTCCGCAGTAATCACATTCTTCAGCTCTCTGATGGTCTGCGGAGCCGGGTGTACTGATCTCACACGCCGTTTCAGAACGTCCCAGACATGCTCTATGGGATTGAGGTCGGGACTTCGAGCTGGCCAATCCAAACGACGAATGCCGACCTCTTGCACATACGCATTAACATCGCGGGATCGGTGGGCGCGAGCATTGTCGTCCATAAAATCGAGTCTTCACCTAGAGCGGCCAATGCGGGTTGTGCATGAGAAATTAGAACTTCCGTTATGTATCGATGCCCAGTCAGTGAGCCGTTTTCAATGAAGACTAACTCTGTACGATCCATTGAATTTATTCCTGCCCAAAACATAACAGAGCCCCCACCATAAGGTGTGATTTCTTCGAAACATGCCTCTGCAAAGCGTTCTCCTTGTCTTCTTAGCACTCGCTGACGTCGATCTTCACCGAACAGAGATATCCTGGCTTCATCAGAGAACAAAACCCTAGTCCAATCGTCTTGAGTCCATGATTCACAATTTCTAGCGAACCTAAGCCTGTGAACTCTGTGCTCACGGAGTAATTTGGGGCCGCGGGCCAGGCGGTGACTGCGTATATTGGCAGCGAGAAGCCTCCTCCTGACCGTCCATAGACTAATATGCACATTTCTTACTTCTTGGAGGTTGTTCTTAAGATCCACATACGAAGATTTGCGATTTCTCAATGCGCGACTCACAAGAAAACGATCATCCCGTGGTTGGGTACATGGTTTTCTTCCAGAACCAGGCCTTCTCTCGACGGAACCAGTCTCCTGATATCGGTGCCAGGTCCTTTGGACTGTCGAGCGACTAACATTTAGCCTCCTAGCCACGAAACATTGGCTGCAACCCTCTTCAAGCAGCGCGATAATTTTGGTAGCTTTTACCACTTTATCTACCATTTTTGATACAGCCAAACAGCATTAAATAAAGCTTTGACAGTCAAGGATATGAAATTAATCGATAAAAATTGAATAAAAGTTATGAAAGTCGATGTTAACTTCTGGAACTTCGCGCCAAAAATGTAGGATAAAAAGGGGTTTTCTGTAAAAATGAACATCAAATGAAAAATTGAATTTAGAACGTACTTTTTTAAATACCACAGCATTTTTAAAACCGGCCAGTAACGTGTACAAACGATTGAAACCTTTTTGGTATGGTATCTTTTTAAATAAAAATAAAATTAAAAAATCAGGTGATATAATTAAAATGACTTGGAATGTGATAAATAGTGAAACTGGTAGGAATACTGCACGCAAGAAAGACTTTAGTTTAAAGATAGGTGATAAGAATGTGAAAGTAGATAAAGAAGTGGCGGCTGAATTTGAAACCCATTTCACAAATGTGCCTGTACTGATTACAAAATCATTAGTGTCATCTCCTATTATAGCTGAATCGCTCCTTAAGCAATGTATTGTAAAATGCGACATAACCTTTGAATTTTCAGATGTCACTGTGAAAGATATTTTACGCTCTTTTAAATCCCTTAATATTAAAAAAACAGTTGATCTGTGGGGTTTATCAGTAAAGACAGTTAATTATATAATTAATATTATTGCCCCCCACTTGACTTCTGTGTTTAATGGTTGTGTTGCTCGAGGTGTGTTTCCTGAGCTCATGAAAATGAGTAGAGTAATTCCTTTGTTTAAATCGGGTAGTATGTCAGATGTTAATAATTTTCGACCGATATCCATACTACCTACACTTAGTAAAGTATTTGAGAAAATTATACTTGTTCAGATGTTGAGTTATTTTAACAACCATGGTATTTTTCATAAAAATCAATTTGGTTTTACTAAGAATTGCTCTACTATTGATGCGGGTGTAGAATTATTAAAAAACATTTTTTCAGCCTGGGAGGAATCGCACGAGGCTTTGGGCATCTTTTGCGATTTATCTAAGGCATTTGATTGCGTAAACCACGAAACTCTCATCAAGAAATTACACCACTATGGGATCAGGAAAAACGCTCTGGAACTTATAATTTCCTACCTAAGCAACAGAATTCAGAGAGTCGATGTTAACGGTGCACGATCATCTGGTTCTGTTATCAAAATGGGCGTTCCGCAAGGGTCAATACTGGGGCCATTTCTGTTCCTTGTATATATCAATGACTTACCCTATTATGTAGGGGACAATCAAAACATTGTGTTGTTCGCAGATGATACCTCTTTACTGTTTAAGATTAAGCGACAAATGCTCAACTATGACGATGTGAACAATGCACTGTCTAACGTTGTTCATTGGTTTCATTCTAATAATTTAGTTCTAAATGAGACAAAAACTAAATGTATTAAATTTACTACTCCCAATGTGAGACAAGTGGAAACCAATGTTCAAATGAATGGGGTGGCTCTGGACCTTGTGGAATCAACCACCTTTTTAGGCATCACTATAGATAATAGACTCCAATGGGGGCCTCATATTGAGAAACTGTCAAATAGGCTCAGCTCAGCGGCTTATGCGGTAAAAAAAATTCGCGCATTAACCGATGTTGAAACAGCCAGAATAGTTTATTTCGCATACTTTCATAGTCTCATGTCATACGGCATATTACTTTGGGGCTGCTCCGCGGAATTGAATAGAATTTTTATTCTACAAAAAAGGGCGGTCCGCGCGATATATAATTTAGGCCCAAGAGTGTCACTAAGAGAGAAATTTAAAGAGATGAATATTCTGACTGTTATATCTCAATATATATACGAAAATGTATTTTATGTAAAGAAAAATATCGGTAACTTTGAAAAATATAGTGACATTCATCATGTAAATACTCGGAATAAGGATAAATTAGTTGTACACAGTACTCGTCTTCAACGAGTTAACAGATCCTTCATGGGGCAATGTATACGCTTCTACAACAAATTACCTATTAATATTCGAGATATGCCAGTTAAAAAGTTTAAAAAAGCAATCAAGAGTAGATTTTGTAGAAAAGGTTATTATAAAATCTCGGATTATCTTGATGATAATACAGACTGGTTATGAGCAGCTCCTCATTCAGGCATTTTCTCATTATTTCAAAAGGTGTTACATACATGTTTATTCTGTTGCTGTTAATATAATTGTAAAGCGTAGCGTGTTTTGCCAAACGAATTTGTTGTTTAATCTGTGTTTTATGTTTGTGGCCCATGGTATTGGTCATGCTCACTGAAGGGTCTGCTTGCGGTAGCTACGAGGAGCGGGTCACTCCCTTCCCTCCATTGTGGTTGAGGGGAGTGATGGCTGCTCTAGTGGTTAACTCGTGATCGGGTGCCGCTTGCGGGATCTGGTCCAGCCATGGTACTTTTTCGTTATATATAATAACTGTATTGTATGATGATTCGAAAGGCATCACACTGGAGCTATTAATAGACATGTTGTTGTATATTATCTTATTAAAAAAAAAAAATAGTAAATGAATAAAAAAGAAGACAAGCCCACTGAGTTTCTTGCCGGATCTTCTCAGTGCGGTCGCGTTCCGATCCGGTAGTAGTGTAAGGTAAAAATGTAAAAAAGTGACCATATGTAAGTGCCCTCGCGGGGTTTATGCATAATAAAGTATTTGAATTTGAATTTGAATATGAATGAAAATCAAAACCGCCCGTTTTTTTTGCAAATGAGTTTATTTAGTTCCACAAACCAAAAAAATCCGTAGAAACCCCTAAGCTTTTTTTGCAAATTAAAATTCGAACCCAAGAATTCAAAATTGCAGTAGAATTCTTATGTCATTGGACAAACAAAGTAAATAATTATTATTATACTCATAGTGCAAATATATTATGTGTAATATAAATTTATTTATTTATTTATTTACTATAAAACTTACATCTATCATTACAGGCAACAAGCCCAATGCGGCAGAGTAGTGAACTATCTTAATCTATATCATACCTATTATTAAATGTAATAATGTACATATATACTTTATTATACCCTTGTGTAACATTTTTACAAACGTCCAAAATGACCCACCCAACTAAAATGAATATTATAAATCAACCTAACACTTGAATATTCCATAACTTTTTTTTGAATTACATGTGACCTTTATAAAATAAGATGACATTGTTAAAATGAATTTTTATGTTCTCTCGTGAAAAGTTCTTTGTACCCTTAATGTAACTTAAGTGAATGACTGCGAATTTCTTAAAATGTATGAACCTAATCAAAGGAGCTTAGGGTAATACTACGCTCAAAATGCGAAGATTTGTAAAAAATTTCGTAAGTTGTAAAAGATATTTATTATAGAAAATCCTTTTAAAATGCTAATTATAAGCAGTACATCAATCCCGTGTATTATACATAACATATATAATCCATTACACGTATACAGGCCCGCCGTAATAGGGCGTGCAACGAGTGCATCGCACGCGGGCGGCACGTCCAGGGGGGCAGCAAATCGAGCAACTCATCACGTAATGAATGTCATAATATTCACTCTACCTTAAGTATAAGAAATATCATCGTATGGAAAAAATGGACCGATTGGCGTTAACACCGCCATCAATTGCCATCCGTTAAAACTAGAATGCAACACCAAACGTTCGTCTGTCAGCAGCCAGCACTTAGGCAGGGTCTGTGTTCCCGATCTGTCGGACGCCCAGTTCGATTTCAGAGAGGGGCGTTCAACAATCATGGCCTTGCTGTGCATAAGGGCCATGGTCATGAAGGCAGTCACCGGCACATCGTCCTCTACGTGGAACGAATAGGTGACGTTGTGCGGACGGCCATGTCGTGCAGTGTTACGCAGGGGTCGACCTTAGGGCCGACTCTTTGGAATATCGGCTACGACTGGGCATTGCGAGGTAGCCTCCCTCCCGGGCTAGGCGTAATTTACTACGCCGATGATATGCTCGTTATAGGGCACTAGAAGAGGCGGCATGCCTGGCAACTCTCGGCACCGAAGAAATTATCAGGCAGCGAGGCGCTGGAGCTAGGGTGGCCGTGAACTCGTCGCAATCATCGGTGCCGACCTGACGCTACTTCCATCGCTAGGGAGATGCTCGACAGCGTCAGGAACTGGGATGCGGTCGCCGCCTTCTGTAAGGCAGTCATCTCACGGAAGGAGGCGTCAGAGCGTGCACGAGAGGAACTCCTCTACGGCGACACGGTCCGCCACCGGCGACTCGGGTGGCGCAGGCGCGAGTACCTGCGCCTGATGCTACCCTAGCCGAGGCCGCGGGTGACTGGACCGGCGATTAGTCCGTCACCCGCAGAGAGGCTGTCCGCGCGAGGGTGATCAATGTCTCGAAGCGTTGGAAAGGGAGGGCACTCAAAAGAGTATACCGCCGGGCTGGCCATGGACGACAAGGAACTCGGTACCGATGGTCGGCCCAATGGCGAAGGAAAGGGATTACGGTGGGTTATGGGGACGCACGCCGTCCTTTCGACGCCCCGGACTGGATGGTGTGTGCGCTGATCATAGCCCACCCAAAAAAAGGGTGGCCCTAAATAACATGGAGGCCTAAGTGTTTCATGGGCCTTGCAACGATCCACCCGCCGGGGCCTCGATCACGGTTAATTCGATCCCCATCAAAATCCGAGCTCAGATGGGTCTGGTCCTCGACGGGCGATGGTTGATTGGGTCAGGGAGCATTT
Source organism: Lymantria dispar (assembly GCA_032191425.1). Taxonomy (NCBI): domain Eukaryota; kingdom Metazoa; phylum Arthropoda; class Insecta; order Lepidoptera; family Erebidae; genus Lymantria; species Lymantria dispar. The sequence continues at coordinate 17,269,832 of CM063452.1, read as the reverse complement.
CTGCCAACTTGCTTCGCGGCTTGTCGGTACGACGTTTGCCCTATCGTGGCTCATGTCGAATGTGGGCGGACCCAACGCTACGTGCGTGTGCGGGTTCATGGCCCTGTACGGCGCACACGTGTAGGTGGAGTCCCTCACCGTCCCACTCGAAGCACATGGCAACGGAGGCAGCGTGCCAGCATGCATTAGCAGGAAATCCCCCTTGGGACTTGGAGACGACGATGCTCACTGGTCTTTACCGACGGGTCTCGGCAACGCTGGTGGTAGCGGCTATGTTTCGCTACGCGAGCTGACCGCCTAGTGAGGCAACGTCCGCCAGGATGTCATTGACCGTTCGGCACTCCGCATGGCAAGACCTCGGTTTGGTGTTCGGACCGTTGAGGCTTGCCGGCCGGTGTTCATAGAGTGGTTGCATCGGCGGCACGAAGTCTCCTTCCTATCCGACTGATGCAGGTCTTGTCGGAGCATGGTTCTTTTGGCAAGTACCTGCAGAAGGTCGCGAGGAGGAACAGGACGCCGTCCTACCACCACCATGATTACGACGAAGACACGGCGCAGCACACGCTCGAGGTCTCCGTGGCCTGGGCAGAGCAGCGCAGTGAATTCATCGCAGTCATCGGTGCTGCCTTGATACTGCCGCCCACCGCTAGAAAGATACTTGACAACGTCAGAAACTAGGACGCTGTCGCCGCCGAGGCCCCGGAGCAGTTCTAGGAAGAATTCCTCTACCACGACACACTCCGCTGCCGGCGCAGGCGCGAGTACTTGCACCTGATGACTCCTTAGCCGAAGTCACGGGTGGATGGACCGGGGATTAGTCCGCCACCCGCAGAGAGGCCGACGGCGTGAGGGCGACGACTCGGCCGGCACCACTGCAATGTTGCCGGTGCGTCAAAGGGGACGGTACTCGAAAGGGTAACCCGCCGGGCCGACCACGGATGTTACGGGATCGGTACTAGTGGTTGACCCAATGGCAACGGGGAGGGAATACGGTAGGTTATGAGGTCGCATACCGTTCATCCGTCGCCCCGAACAGATTGGGCGCGATATTCCTTCCAAAAAAAAAAGGCGGCATAATCAGTATTGCACGCGGGCGATGGAGCGGCTAGCGGCGGGCCTGCACGTATATTTCCACAATTACGTCTTCATTAATACACACTTAGTAACATATCCTTAATATGCACTTGCAATATCCAAATATTATAGTTCTTAATTGCTTCTGTTGACTCTGAACTATGTGTGAGCACTGAATGTCCTCTACTCTTTTTATTTGTGTGTATAGCTGTTAGCCGCAGATGGCTTTCACAGCTTATCCCGCACTATGGGTGAGCGCTGAGGGCTCTCAACCCGGTGGTCTTCTACTCACTCGAGACCGTTTATTTATACTCGTTTTTCGCTGTTAAACCACTCAAGCATGACGATACGCAGCTACAAATGTTGTCAGCATACTTTGTGTACCTTTCGATTGGCAATAACATAATAACGAACAGATTATAAATTCTAAACACTTAGCAATATTTTATTATATATGTGAAATTTGTGAAGGAAGAACACAATATATCATAATACATTCCTTTCCCTTAACATCATTACAAGCGAAAAGATGTACTACAAAATAAATATTACTCGTAATAAAGGCCCAACCCAGCCTTCTATCCATTTTGATAACAGTAAACTCAAAATATATATATATATATTAAATTATATCTAAATTAATGAGATAATTACAGCGTATATAAGACATGGTTGTGATAACTACAATCTTCATGAGAATCTTTAATTAAACTCTGCAAAACTATTCTCTAGTCGCTCATTTGCAATGTATCTTTATAATAATAGTCTAATAATAATTTAGATGTACATACTCGTATAACGTTTTGAAATTAGTTATATCACTTGTATTTCTAAATGTTAACATAACGAAGTAAATTAATATCAAGAGCTGTCTCGTGTAGTGTTAATTGTGGCACTAACCCAGGTTATACTAACATAATGATATCATATACATACTATGTTAAGATTAGACGTAGGTTACGGACGATTGGGTAGTTTGGAGCTGAACCAAAACCAGGACAAAAAGATATTAATAAGTAGAGGTTAATAAGTTCCGTGTGGTAATAAAGTACAATTCACCACCCCCTATCTTGCCGGTGAGTGTAGTAAAAGACGACTAAGGGATAAAATATGCATATATCATCTGTGCAAGAAAAGGAGAAATTGAAATAAAACCCTATATCAACCCATCTGACTCTCTATAATAAATAAATTAGTCTGGCATTGTGGAGGGAGCTCGAGTCAAGCAATGGGACGCATGTGAGCCAAAATGATTGAAAATGAAAGAATAAATTGTCTGTTTTAAAATTAATTAATCATTATCTCATCACCCAAAAATGACTCAATGATTCCATCCAAAAAAATATTATTTTAGCTTAGAACCTGTAGCTTCTTCATAAGTAAATTTGGAATTACAATTTGAACCCTTATGGTAAAATCGGATGGGTAATAAAAATGCTGTTTGCAATTGAAGGGCTCAACAGACATGGCCGCTACGCGCATTGCGGCGGCAGGTTTACCCCTCGAATAAGTTTTTTCATAACCGGCTTTAACAACAGGCTGTGTCGAAAATAAAACCTATAGTAGTGTAGTAGCCTGTAGCGTAGTGCTCAAATGGAATTGATTTCAATCAACCTTATAATGTATAGATGTATAATAAGGACTTTCAATGTCAAATTAATAACTGCAAATTTTATATTCTTTTAATATTCTTATGGCTTTAGTTGATCACTAAGTATCCATACTAATATTATAAATGCGAAAGTAAGGATGTTTGTTTGTTTGTTTGTTTGTTTGTTTGTTTGTAACGCTTTCACGCTTAAACCACCGAACCGATTTCAAAAATTCTTTCACCAATGGAAAGCTATAATATCAGGGCGTAACATCCATACTAATATTATAAATGCGAAAGTAAGGATGTTTGTTTGTTTGTCTGTTTGTAACGCTTTCACGCTTAAACCACCGAACCGCTTTCAAAAATTCTTTCACCAATGGAAAGCTATAATATCAGGGAGTAACATAGGCTATATTTTATCCCGGTATTCCCACAGGAACGGGAACTACGCCGCGGGTAAAGCGACTGAAACCGAAGCGAAGCGAGGGCGGGTTGCTAGTATTAAATACTATAATATTAGTATGGATACCTAAATTGTTTAGCGGTGGCATCAACATTATTATTTTCGTCTAGAATACTGCCGTGAGTCATCAAGATCAAAATAAATAAACATAGTCTATTTATAACTTAAATATATTTTCTAGAATATACCTATCATAAAACAATCCACTGGTCTACTATTCCCTCCCCGTTAGGACCCAAACAAAATATTTTAATAAAAACTTCGTCCGTAGTTGTTTTAATAATTGTTCCATATTTTCCGTGTGGTGAAGAAGTACGTATAAATCCTTTCTTGCAAGTGGATGTCGTAAAAGGTGATTAAAGTATGTGATATACAGATAATATTTATGCAAGAAAAGGCAAAGTTAAAATAAAATCCTATGCCAATCCGTCTGATAAGCGTGATATATTAGGTTATATAACCGTGATATATTATTTCCCTCCTATTGTGAAGGAGGCCAGCAGTATGACTTAAATCGACTGAAATGGTGATAATGACACAGAAGGGTATATAAATGATACAAACAAACAAATATCTTATATAAATTTTAAAAATTGATGCTGTGGATCACTAACTACGGTTAAGTACTAACACAAAACAAAAATAAAAGAGATAAAATCAAGATCGACGAAAAACATTTGTGCTTAGCTCTAAGCCAAAAAGCCATTTTGTTTTTTATTAGCATGGGATCGGAATAAAATTGTGTTTATTCTGAAATGAGTACGATCTGGTATCAGATTGATTTGATACGAACGTAAAAATAACGTTATGATAATAAAAATAAAGTGTTTTTAGAAATATGCAAATGAATACTCCTTTTAAAATTGTTTTCCCTTTTTACAAAATAAACGCAGATCGTACGTACTGTTTATGGTCGATGGAGGCAAACTAGCAAACAGCACACCTGATGGTAAGTGATAGTTCCACACATGAACCTTTGCAATACTAGGGGCACAGCTAGGCCGTTGCCTACCATGAAGAAAATGCTCTTCTTAAACCTCGTTTAAAGAAGGACATATCATAGCGTTTTTTTTTTTGCGGTGGGCTGCAGTCGACGCGCTCCTCGCACCACTCCGTCCGGGGCGACAGAGCGACGTAAGCACGCACACCCGCAACCCACCCGAACACCACGTCGCCTTCGTCGTTGGGCCGACCACTGGAGCAGGGTTACTTGTCATCAGTGGTCGGCCCGACGGAATACCCCCTATTTAGGGTACCCTCCCATCGACCAACGTCCCTCCCTCGGGGAAGACATTGGTCTTTCCTCACGCGGTCGGCCTCTTGGCGGGTGACGGACTAATCACCGGTCACGTCACCCGCGGCCTCGGCTAGGGCGGCATGGCACGCAGGTAGTCGCGCCTGCGCCGCCTCAGTCGCTGGCGGCGGGTCGCTTCGTCGAGACTGTGCGGCGAGTTCACGACGCTGCTCCGCTCAAGCGGCACAGACCTCGAGCGTATGCTGCGCCGTGTCCTCGTCGCAATCGCAGTGGTGGCAGGGCGGTGTACTCTCCCTCCTAGCGACCGTGTACAGGTACTTTCCGAAGTATCCATGCCCCGTCAAGACCTGTACCAGTCGGAAGGAGAGCACCCTGTGCCGCCGTTCCAACCACTGCATCAGCACCGGCCGGAAGGCCTCCACGGTCCAGACACCGTATCGAGGCCTCTCCAGCCGGACTGCCCAACGGACAATGACGTCTCGGCGGGCGTCGACGCGCCAGGCGGTGAGCTCCCTTAAGGAGACAACACCGCCCTCCCCGACACCCGCCGATACAGATCAGCGAGTATTTTCGCCCGCCTCCAGGTCCCACGGGGGAGTCTCGGCCAACAGGCACGCCGCCTCCGTCGCCACCGTGCGGTAACCGTGGATGGTCCTGACCGCCATGGCCCTCTGTGGACGCCACAGAAAATGATTATAGGTATAATGACATATATGTTACTACAGGAGATTATATACTACTTAAAGAATATACTATAATAATGTAGCAGTGTAATAGTTCCCGAAACTTTGCTTTCAAGAATTGTCCATTATTGAAGAGAAATTATAAAGCTGGCAACACCGTCTGCGCTACCAGACCTTACCTATAAATATAAAAGTTTAAATCTATGAAAGATTTTTACTCAATAATTAAAAATTTCTAAACGGAATGGCATTTAGCATGCCGATATTTTATAACCTACATAGATATTTTTATTTCGTTAATAATCTTAAATAGTATTATTTCAATAATAGCAATTTGAATTAAAGTAAATCTTTTTAAGGCTAACTGAGACCACACAATAGAAGATGGCCAATAAAATAAGCGATAGCAATTCAGAGCTCTTTTTAAATGAAAGTGATGTACGTGCAAAATTTGAAGTGAATCCGTAAGAGCATTTCTAGATTAAACATTAGTTTTAGAACTTTACGAGGACCTTTTATCCAGTCGCTTTTATTAGCAACAGTAAAACATCACTCCCTTAGACAGCTTTCCTGAAGTCTGGAAGTGAAACGCGTAGAAAGCTTAGTAATACTTAAAACTTTTAATAAGTTTGCAAACGATTACATTTGTGAGTTAGCAAAAAACAACAAAAGTTGTAGTCAGGACATTCGTTATTTTTACATTAAAAGTCTAAATACGATACTAATATTTAGTAATAATTTTAGTACCTACTATAAATAGATAAACAAGCACGTAATCATCATGTCAGCCTATATAAGTCCCACTGTTAGGCTAAGGGCTCCTTCGCAATGGGAGGGAAATTGACCTACTACATCGCGCTCGTCAGACGTATCGGCATTATATCAAATTTCCTATCCCTTCTTACATAGATATTATCTGCATATGCCATCATTATCATCATTCAGCCCATTGCCGTCCACTGCTGCATGTAGGCCTCCCTCATATTTCGCTACAAAGTGTGATCCTCTGCTGCTTGCAGCCAACGACGCCCAGCAAACTTCACCAGATCGTTGAGCCACCTAGTGGGCGAGCATCCTACAATACGTCATCCGATACGTGGCCGTCACTCGGGAACCTTTCTTCTCCAGCGGTTGTGGGTTCGTCAAACAATGTGTCCTACCTATTACTACTTCAGCGTAGTAATGCTTCGTGTTATGTCGGTTACGCCTGTTTTTTTACGGATTTCCGTATTTCAGATTCTATCTTGCAGAGAAATGCCAAGCACAGCCCGCTCCTTAGCACGCTGAGCGACTTTGAGCGTGGTTATGAAGTCATCACTGGTTGTAGACCCATTTTTTCAGACACTGAGGTATGTTGGATGAGAAGATCCTCTTAAGTTTCCCAAACGCTGCCTAGCCGTGGGTGTCTGTAATGTAGAAAAGGCGGTGTGATGGAAGTAGGGTATGATGGAAATCTTATTTCTATTACAAGTAGACAATTTTGGATGAATGTTTGCTATTCGATTGCGTCACAGCGGCTTTTACACACAGTCTGAAATAGCATGTATTTATATTCATGTCACTTCTTATGACGGCGAAACTTCTTATGAAGTGTCTAAAATCTCAATTAAAGCCACCGAAACATCGAATATTAGCTAAGCTATTGTAAATCTTCTTTTATTTTTTATACATATGAGATAAATAAATCACCAATTTTAAAACCATTAGGTCTATAAACATGACGTACTGAAAATCAATACCAGTCATCCATTCCAATGGCGATGGGGAGGAGATATCGTAGGTTGTGAGGTCATACACTGCTCTTACGTCACCCTGGACAGATTAGGATGTCCAGACTACCCGACAATAGACTGCCACGAAAAGGGCATATAAGTATCTCACATCGGATAAATTTCCTCGGACCCATCACATTATTTTGCAATCACGTGAATTATGAAATAAAGAGTTGTCTAGTAATACACTTTGCACAATAAAATATGCTAACGAAATGCGCGTGATTTTGGCATTCGTTATCTATGTGATAACGAATGAATGTGTATCAGTCTTACGAACAAGTTAAATTTCATTCAATTTATTGTTCGTTTCTTTTCAAAAAAAGGTTGGAATGAAATAAAATATGTTAGTATGAGAAAACTATTTATATATAGGAATGAAATAAAATATGTTAGTATGAGAAAACTATTTAGATATTCCTTGTATCGTATGAACATTTCTATTGCTCGTGTATGTTATGTAGAAATTTAATATTCAAGGTATACAAATTCATTGCGATATTGGTACTTCGCGCACAAACGTTAGAATTCCTAACGTAATATATATTTCTTCTTCAGCTCGTATGAAACCTACTATTGAAAATGAGCCTCCTCGAGAAGAAGAAAATTGATTTCATCGTTCATTATAAAAAAGACAATACCCTGCACTAAGGCAACAATCCTTGTATTGCGGGGGACTTTACAAACATATAATTATGGAACACAAATTGCATCCAGATTCACAACAATAATTTGTGTATCGCCATAAGTGTTCTCCTGCGTGAGATTCGAACCCGAAACACTAGCACGGTAGGTACCGATTGCACAGATAATGTAATGGTTAAGATACCCGTATCAAGTTATTCTCCTAATACAATGGTCAATACCGTTAGAATAATACCGTTGAATACCGTTAGAGCTCTTCCCCTCAACATGGCTGCTGGTGAAGATAAAATATCAAATAAAATGATCAAAGAAGCTAGTCGAGCATCGGGCGACTAAATGTTAATAATTTTTAATCATTGCAGAACTGAAGGCCATTTTTCCTCGTATATGGCGTCGCGGTTATATTCGTATAATTCCTAAAGGCGGTGATAAGCCACCAGACGACCCGAAGTCATATGGACCAATCACCTTACTGCATTCATTAGGCAAGCTCTTAGAACGTCTCATTGTTCCTCGTTTATTGCCGGGTGGACCAACGTTAAATCATAAACAATTCGACTTCACTCACGGTAAATCAACTATCGACGCGGCCATTGCGATAAGAAGTGTCATTAGCGCATCCGTTTTTAAATATGTACTAGGCGTCTTCCTGGACATCTCAGGTGCTTTCGATAACGCCTGGTGGCCCATGCTACTTCTTAAATTAAAGGCTCGTGGTTGCTATAGAAATATCTACCAAATCATACAGTCGTACTTTTTAAATGGCTCGACTAAATTGAAACTTGGTCACCATGCTGTATCGAAGCCACTGACGGTGGGCTGTCCTCAAGGTTCGGTACTAAGCCCATATCTATGGAATTTAAATTTTGACGATTTTCTCGAGTTACCTCTACCGAAAAATTGTCTACTGATCGCCTATGCAGACGACGGTCTTTTACTTATACAATCGAATAGGGATGGTTTAGAGAAATTAGCAGAAACATGTCTCAATGATATATTCGAGTGGGGTACACGAAACCGGCTTGCTTTCGCACCACAAAAAACATATCATCTTTTATTAAAAGGAAATTTACAATCGGCGCCGCGTATAAAATTCAATAATATGACTGTCAAAAAGAAAGAATCAGTTTGCTATCTCGGCCAAGTCTTAGAAAAATTTTTTCATTTATTCAGCATATTAAAACTGTAGGTGAAAAAGCGAAACGAAATTTTTACGCGCTTTCTAGAATATCCACATCTACTTGGGGTCTTCGTTTTAATACATTTAAAACCATATACATGGCCACATATTTGGGGTGTATTTGTTACGCTGCACCTGTATGGGCTGATAGGGCCACCATAGGGGCGGCTCGCCTTAAATTACTACAGAGCCAACGATTGGCCCTAACATTCTTATGTAAAGCCTATAGAACGGTTAGTACCGTGGCCTTGCCAGTACTCGCAGGTGTACTTCCGGTTGATTTGGAAATTCAGAGACGAACGTCAATGCCTTACACCACAAGGGAAACCATGAATACAGATTTCCTTCTACCGCGCGACCGAAATAAAATTGCTAGATTGTTTGCACCACAATCCATTGTCTATGAAGAGCTTTTAACTGATTGGAAGAAAGATGGGCTTCATCATCGAAAGGCCATCATCTTTATCTATTTTTCCATGCATCCGGAAGCGCCTCGAGAAAGTGTGACTGGCGGTTGACCATTTTGTGGCCCAATTTTTAACTGGCCATGGCAACTTTAAAAGCAAATTATTTTCTTTTAAACTCGTTCCTTCACCACTATGTCAATGTTCCACATTTGACCACGAGTATGAACAATCAGCACATCACATTCTCTGGGAGTGCGATCTCTGGCGAAACGAGTGTAACCCTATGTTAAACAGTTTGCAAGTCACCTGTGTGGTAGTACACTATATGAACCTTGTAGCAACTCGAGAAAATTTCCGTGCATTCATGAGTTTCTGCCATACCTACTGTAGCAATCAATCTTAACGCTCACATATAGGCCACGTTAAGCTCTTCCGTATCCGTGGTGCCGTACTGCTGCGCTTATCGTAGCTAGTACACCTCTCTACTTATTAGCTAACTAGTCATTTTGTTTTCCTGTCTCCCGCTTTGCCTAGAAGGGAAGTGGAATCTCTCTTTCCAATTCCTCCTCTTTAATCTTTTCTAATTAAATTTGTTGTGGGTCCCAAGACAATTAAAATCATATCCCGGGACTGCCTGAGGATCAATCCTGTCATTTATGGAGCCCATTGTGGATCCTGGCTTACAGGAGTTACAATGGTGGGTATGTGTGATGGGAGTAGTTCCAAAAAAAAATACAATAGTCACCACCTCTTCCTCTTCTGTCGATAATCGTAAAAGCCGTCTTTTCTATCTTACAACTATACAGAAAGCAAACTCAATTATAGGGTGTAAAAATGCTGTTGGTAAAGCCACACAAAAATCCTTGCCTATTATTTTTTTAAGTATTATAAGATATAAGAATTTCCTATTTTGAAATGAAAGCTAAACTAAAATAATATAAATCAACCTTTTCTTCTGCATAATATTGCTAAAAATTTGTAATTTTTTTGGTTTAATGTCTATGTTTAATACTTATTTATAAAAATATGCTACCTTCAGTAATAAGTAGTTTATTCTCTTAGTAAATCTTAAATAATTATATAATAACACAGTACTATTTATTCACAATATAATTTATTGCATATCATTAGTATCACTTATTAATCCACTCACAATAAATATTTACGCTGTTATAAAAAAGGCAAAAAAATGCAATGCGATATTTCACGACTAATTATTATAGTATTCATTAATTATAACTTGACAACTCTCTGAAAGAAAAACATTCGCTGATTCAGCAACTTTTCTTTATAAATATCCACCAGAAAAATAGGATATCTATAAAAATAATCTAAAGTCTGATTGTAATGTCAAAATAATAGGTCTTTTTCATGTTCACACGATTAAGATATTTACACGATACCTATATCTAAAATCCAATTCAAATAGTTTTTGACTCTTTTTCTGTTTGCTTCGAGTAACATTCAAAACGGCTGCACCAATTTTAAAATTTTTTTGCTACCAGCTAGCTTTCTTTATACAGAGTAAGTTAGCTAATCTTGGTATTTCCACGGGAACAGAAACTACCCGGGTGAAACTACAGTAATTTGCTTTGGATGCCATAAAAATATTATTATAGGTAGTTATATATGTAATTATAACTATCAAGAAATTGTAACTATTTTGTTTATTTCACCGACCCCGGGATATATTCTTGCGGAACAGACAATTTTCATGTCTTCAACCCATGTTTGTCCTCTTATTGGACAGTCTACAATAAAAATATAATTATTGTACGATACGACGCTTGTAAAAGTAGTTGAGTTTCATTTCGAATTGTCCTTCTCTGATCTGATGTTATACACTAGCTATTAAAATCTTGCATGCCTTAATCATCTTTAACTCAAAAAAGGCAGGATTCGTAAAACATTCTTTCTCTGTCAACACACGTTCAGACAATTTGTTGTGACTTTTTTTGGAGTCCCTGTGCCTTCATGCGATCGCTTTTTCCACGGGTGAAGTGACAAAAATAGGAATAGAGTATATAAATGTATATATATCTACTCATTTTTTTTTTGCAGTCGGTGGCAAAGGAGCGAACAATACACCTGATGGTAAGCGATGCTGCCGCTCATGGACCTTTACCAGGCTGCTGCCTACCGTGAAGAAAGGGAAGGGAGTGTGAATGCGTGCAATGAGGTTCTGTGATATTGAAGTCATCACCAAAATCCACATAAAATTGGGTTTTTGGCTCTCTCGCTGACCGAACGAAGCGCAGTAACAAATTGCTATAACTCAGACGTTGATATTCTGCGAGTGTTGTGCTACCCCGGACGAACCGGCCGGCCCTAGGCTGTAGACATACAACTGTCAACAGTGTGGTCCTACCACTTGTAGAATATATACAAATTACATTCAAACTCAGAACAGGTTCGTTACCACAGAGTATATAATAGTATTTCATCATTTAAAAGGTTAAACTTAATAAATCAGTAGATGAGACGAATTTCGAATCTCTAACTCATTGAATTTCAGGAATAGCACACAATTTAATGAACGAGTATGTCTAACTTTTTGTCGTATTGGGACAGCTAACGAGTAAACGTGTATCTAACAAGTTATTTCATACGCCATCTTGCCAACAGCCACCGCAGACTTGTTATAAAACTGAAACTTATTTAATTAGCTTTATTTATGTGTACAAATGTTAGTTTAAAAGGAAATAGATAAGCAATATCGAATTAAAACAAAATTAGTCTTGCATTTGAAGATTAATAAAATAATTGTATTAATGGATACCGCATACTCTAAAGGTTTATTTGATAATATTCCCCTTAACATAATTTTACTACCAGGCCGTTTAATAATGCCAATTAGGCATGATGACAGTAAACAAAAATCACTAAAATAATGTGTTTATCTACTGTAACACAAAGAATATATCTTGAAATAAATATTTATTTTCTTTTATAAGATGAGATTATTAATTTATTAAATAAAATAAAACTATAAAATACACAAGTCCGTCATGCTCAGCTAAACACCAATCAAATTGAGTTACGTCACTCCTATATATACCTGTCATTATCATCGCAAATTCTGTACGAAACTCTACGATCGTTACACTTATTGCATTTAAAGAGTATATCGTGATTTTCATCGATCTCTTGGTTACTGTTGTGTTCTTACTAAAACTGTAACTCATGGAAGAAGGATTCACCAAGGCAAACAGCTCTAATTTGCCTAGAGTTGATTTGTTAATGCTGGGAGAGTACCTAGCATTAAACAAAGACTTCTGTTCAGCAGAATTTATAAATCTCAAAACTACGATGTAAGTAAAATATTGATTAATAATCTTCTAACACCAATAATTTAAAATCTATTTAAAAATAATACCACTTGAGATGCTAGCATCTCAGGTTATGTTATTTAAATAATGCTTTTGTAAACTTGGTATTAAACTGCTAAACAAAGTCACACATCAAATAAAATATACGATATAAAGTAATTACTTACGTTAAAATGATCTTCACAGAAAGAAATAGTCTCCTATTTATTTTTTTATATTTATTTATTTAAATTTATGGCTTTTGAATCTCGCCGTGTAATATTAAGCCGTTTATATCTTATTGTTTTATTGTGTGGCACATAAACAAACAGTTTGTTAGGGTTTTTTATTGATGTATTAACACATTGAGGATCCGCACACCACTTATAAACTTTCGAATTCATGTCTAAATAAAATATATCAGATTTTTTGCCTTAACTCCCTTACGTTTACAACTCAAGTGAATAGACGTGACGTCACAAGCAGACGCCATGACACTATAGTCTACCTTTTTATTAGCTGCAGTAAAATGACGTTTTGTGGGTTGCCGGTTTTTGAAGAAAAATAAATAGGGATGTAGCTAAATGAGTGAATCATAAATGAATAATCAGTTTGGTTTTTTTTGAGATTTAATATTAAGTTGTAATGTATTTTTTTAACCTATTATTATTACTATACTAGAGGATTGATCTTTTTTAGTGGACGTATAGGGAGGTACATTCAAAATGAAACAAAAACGTCATAATAATGTTATTTAATTAATCTTTTTCGAAATCACTGTCGCTGTCGCTTTCGGTCACACTAATAACAAATCTATCTGTCACTTCATCTATAATATGATCGAGGTGGCACATTTTATCTTCCTCTTTAATAGTGTGAGACACACAGTCACTCCACTTAGCCGGTGTCACTTTCTTGATTCCTTCTTGGAATAAAGTTTTCACTTCTTGCATTTTATACGTCTTATTATTGTTTGCGACGTGACTCTTTACCTGCGCCCATACCAACTCAATGGGGTTCAATTCACAGTGATAAGGGGGCAGTCTTAAAAGTGTGATACCTTTTTGTGCAGCCATCTCGTCTACGGCATATTTCTCAGTATGATTTTGTTGTTTCACAATATCTATGAGAGTGGCCTTGACCATATTTGGTTCAAACCCAATATTTTTAGTAGTCAGCCACTCTTGAATTCGTGCTTTCGTCCACGACATCTTCGGGATTGTTTCGATCTTCCGAGAGTGATAGGGCGCATTGTCCACTACGACTACTGCATTCGGCTTGAGTTTAGGTAGAATACCGCCGAACCAATCCTCGAAACACTCCGCGTTCATTTCATCATGGTAGTCTTCTGGACCTTTCTTTGCTTCAAACATAAGAAGTCCGTCGACCAGGAAGCCTTCTTCTCCGCCTATGTGACTAATTATGAGTCGTTTGCCCTTTCTTGTGGGATTTTTTAATCCCGTAGTCAGGCCGTCTAAAAATGCCTGTCGAGAAGATTTAATACTTCCGTCAATCCAGGTTTTTTTTGTAGTATGACCTGAAAAGAACAAAAAAGAATCATAAGTTTCGACATCAAAACAAAAAGGGAACAAATAGAAGAAACTAAGAGTTGACACGTACCGGCGTTGACCCAGGTCTCGTCTTGATAATATATGTATTTTCCCTCCCTACGATATTGTTTAATTAAACGCAGGTAGCGCTGGCGCCATGATATGATATCTTGTCTATCAATAAGCACACTCTTGCGTGATCGAGTAGCGAATTCGAAATTAAGATGCTTCATAATTTTTCTCAATGTCTCTTTCGAGAAGTTGGGCAATCCTGGGTCATCATTTACAACTTGCAGCACCTAAAAATGATTAAAGTTATTACCTAATTGGTTAAGATTACACATGGGATGGGAGAAAACATACATAACGTATAATAAAAAGATGAGTGACGACATGTGTAAACTAACTTTTGCGATGGTGGGTATTTCATTTCTATGAAAGAACTGATGTACAATTCGTCTAACAGCAGTGAATGTGAAATCATCAAGTTTATCTTTAAATGTAAGTTTTGGGCCCGTTTTTTCGGGAGGTTTTGGTGATTCGCTGTCGTTCTCCTTGTGCTCCTTTAAAACGGAATAAACTGTGCGGACGGATATTCCCAAGACTTTAGCCACCTTGTTAACGCATTCACTTGTTTTTGGAACTTCAATGTTTGATTCTGAAGATTTCACTTCAAACACATATTTGTAAACGTTTTGGACCCAAAGTTTTTCAGTTGCACCGTATTCAGTTGTCATCGTAGCACCGTAACCAAAAACCAGTACTACCAACTTGAGAGAGCGTTTTCTTGAGTGTTACCTTGTATATGTCTAAAAGGATCAACGTTTATACAGCCTTTTATTTACATTAATATTAAATAGAATTTAGTATGATCATTATGAGTCAGCTATGGAACGATTATATATTCTGTAAACTTTTGTGAACTGAATCACATCCCTATTGAGATTAGGCTGTCAACATTATTTTACGGAATGACATTTAGAAACGTCATTTTACTGCAGCTAATAAAAAGTTAGACTTTAGGCATCGTTTTGGCGCTAATTTATATGCATTTAATTAAAATAGCATTTATTTCTAAAGAAATCGCACTTATTGCAAAAATAATATATTTTTGGATAATAGTAGTTATTTAAGAATATTATAAAACAGTTTTTCAAAATTAGTCATCATGCCTATTTAGGTATGTTACCGATAAATTGTATTATCCATCACAATAAATATTCAAGTATTTATTTCGCTCACGCACTTGCGGACTCGGACAGATAATTTACTGTGATATTATCTATTCACTATTACGTACCCTTTGAACGATATTTATGAAGAACACATTACTTAAGGTCGGCAGTAATATAGTGCAATTTCTAGTACTAATGAAACCATAAGCAATATTCAGCAATTATAATAATTTTACTGCAACATTATTTACTACTTTTATAAGTAATAAAGAAGAGAAGTATTTCTATACTTTAGAAACGTGTATGAATAAAATCAGGAACACATTACAAAATAACTTAGACAGATATGCATATCCGGAATTCAATCTTATTTGACAATGCTAAATGCTACTATTGCCAATCATCGTAGTGTCAGTCCCCGGTATCGGCATTTGGGATTTATGTAGGTCTGATACTTAAATCACTACGACATGTATAGATAATAATAATAATAAGCCCCCTAAAATCTTACCTTACGTCCGAGTCGAACACCTGATTCACGTGGGGGGCGGACACGCGTACAAAAGTAACTTACGTGGCTAACAAGGCAAAAGTAACCCTTATATGGAGATGAACAAGAAAGTTTATAATTTACGGTCGCTTCCTGGAGGTCGCCAGGGCACATCTGGAGCCGATGCTGGATGTCACAGCATGGGTAACATCGGCGGTGCGGGGCTGAGCAAGCGGGCTCTCATCGATAAGAATACTACAGTCGGTCGTTATGAGCTGAACAGGCGGACTCATGACGTGGAAACTACAGCCGATTTCCTAAGCGACGATACTACGTCGCTTTTCTCATCAACCCCTTCAACGCCTCCATCATACGCTATAAGTAATTCAAACAGTTTGACTACTAATTTGCCTGACTGTGTTGTGCAAGATGTCAATTTTGACAGTCACCTTGCACCCACTTTGGGTACCAAGCGCAGACGATGGACACCTGAAATGAATGAGTTCATATTGCGTACCTATCTTTCATTCACGATAATTGACACAGACACAAGGAATTATTTGGAACCATTGTACTTAAAATTTATAGAAAAATACCCAAATATGAATGTAAGTCGTCAAAGATTAGGAGATCAGCGTAGAGCTATAATGCGTAACAAACTATTGCCGCAAACAACAATAGATAGGATATACCAAGAAGTTAAACTAGAACTAAGTCAATTACAAGCTACCACTTACACTCAACAAACACAAGACAATTTAATAACACAAAGAGAAATACAATCGCACACATCAGTAACACCAAATAGAACACTAACGTGAATGAGATGGACAAACGAACATAACGAAGCATTAATGCGATCGTACTACTGAACTACCAAACTAGGCACTAATGAGACTTCATACAGAAAACTAATGCATGCCGACCTCATCCATACCTATCCGCCCATAGCTCATCTTATTGAACAACGAATTGCTGATCAGAGGAGAGCTATAATTAATAATAAATACATTAGCATAGATAGGTTAAACATATTAAAGCAAGAAATATTAGCAGAATTTCAATCAATTAACCACAACTTGAATAACTCTAAGGATATTTCCTCCAATGAATTCCCTAATCAGCAAGAAAATTTCAGTCAAGATGTTCGAAGGGAAACCATAATCAGAGCAGATGTGACTCCAGGAATATCACAGTTTAATCAAGAAGAAAAATATCCAGAAATAGATGAAATGTTTCAGAAAGCGTTGCAATTTTACAAAAATACAAAGCCTACTTGTAGAACAGTGTGTACTTGTAGAACATACACACCTAAACAAAAACCGTCCAAAAATCTGTCTCGAATAATTAATTATCTTAACAAGGTTACTTTAAAACAGAATATTACTGACGATACTGACTACAGCTTACAAACAGTTATATACTGTGCAGCGTGGACAGCTGCTAAGGTTAACGGGGCGAAATTATCGCTAGAAGCAGCAACAGATACACTACTTAATAAAAAGGAATATAAACCAAAATGGCAACAAAGATTAGAATTAAAATTACACGATATACGTAAGAAAATAGGTCGTTTAACACAATATATTCAAGGCAATAGAAGTAAAAATATAGTTAAGTATAGAAGGATTATAGAACAATACAAAACACACACTATACACGAAGAACAAAATACACAAACTATACATATTCTGGATACGCTAAAACAGAGACTTTCAGTTATAACAGGTCGATTAAAAAGATACAAATCATGCACATTAAGAAAACAACAAAACTCACAATTTATACTGAATGAAAAACTTTTCTTTCGCACCATTAAACAACACACTACCAACATTACTAATTATTCAAATGATTTTTTTTTTTTTTTGTGGGTGGGCTGCGGTCGTAGCGCCTCCGCACCACTCCGTCCGGGGCGACAGAGGGGCTTAAGCACGCAACTCCCGCAACCCACCCGAAAACCACCTCGCCTTCGTCGTTGGGCCGACCACCGGAGCAGGTTTACTTGTCGTCAGTGATCGGCCCAACGGAATACCCCATACGCGGGGTACCCTCCCATCGACCGACGTCCCCCCCTCGGGGAGGACGTCGGTCTTTCCTCACGCAGTCGGCCTCTCGGCGGGTGACGGACTAATCCCCGGTCACGTCACCCGCGGCCTCGGCTAGGGCTGCATGAGGCGCAGGTAGTTGCGCCTGCGCCGCCCCAGTCGCCGGCGGCGGATCTCCTCATCGAGGCTGCGCTCCATGCGCAGACGATCCGCCGCCTCCTTCTGCGAGATCACTGTCTCGCAGAAGGCTGCGACCGCGTCCCAATTCCCGACGCTGTCGACCATCGCCCTAGCGATGGCCGGCAGCGTCAGGTCGGCAGCGTCAGGTCGGCACCGATGATTGCGACGAGTTCATTTTTCATTCATTTCATTCAATTATTCAAATGATGGCGATAATATTAAAATTACTCCAGAAAATTTAAAAAACTTTTGGACAGAAATATGGGAAAATCCCGTACAACACAACATTCAGGCAGAATGGATACAAACGGAAATCACTGACAATATACAGACAATGTCAGATGAGTGTATTCCGTTAGGAATATTCCAAGAAGTACTCCGTCATTTGCATAATTGGAAATCACCTGGATCAGATTACATTCACGGCTACTGGTACAAAAAGTTTACAGTCACCCACAATTACTTATATAAATACATCAATAGTTTCATTCAGGACCCAACTACAGTACCTTCATACTTAACCATGGGTAAAACTTACATGATTCCAAAAGATCCTACAGATCTTTCTAATCCAGCTAAATACCGACCTATTACATGTTTGCAAACTCTATATAAAATTATTACATCATGCATATCTGAAATGCTATATTATCACATAGACACTAATAAAATCTTAGCCGAACAACAGAAAGGGTGTCGAAAATTCAGTCAGGGTTGCAAAGAACAATTAATCATTGATTCCATTATATTAAAAGAAAGTCCATAAAACAAAATCCGATTTATTTAGTATGTATATTGATTACAAAAAAGCGTACGATTCAGTTCCTCATTCATGGTTAATAAAAGTACTAGAAATGTATAAAATTCACCCTACTATAATATTATTCTTAAAAACTATCATGTCTAATTGGTCAACTGTCCTAAAATTATATACCCCACAGAAAACTATAGAAACAGATCCTATCAAGATACAGAGAGGTATATTTCAGGGAGATTCACTTAGCCCTCTCTGGTTTTGTTTGGCTTTAAATCCTCTTTCTCACATATTAAACAATACCCCGTACGGTTACCCCTTAAAACCTACAGACCATGTTAATGTTGATTTACAGGGATTTACACTAAATCATTTACTATATATGGATGACATCAAACTCTATGCTAAAAGTGAAGATCAATTATATGATTAAGCCTATTTAGTTGAACAGTTCAGTGCAGATATAAAAATGGAGTTTGGCATTGATAAATGTAAGATAAATTCAACTAAGGCAGGCAAGAATTTCCAACATAAATACACTATGACTACAGGAGACGAAATAGAACCATTAGATGAACAGGGAGTATACAAATATCTGGGATATGAACAATCGCTACTTATACACCATAAAGACACAAAACTTAAATTGACACAACAATTCCAACACCGATTAAATACTATACTAAAAACACAATTAGATTCCAAAAACACAATTAAAGCAATAAACACATTTGTGATACCATTACTTACCTACTCATTTGGCGTTATAAACTGGAACAAAACTGAACTTAAGAATCTACAAAGAAAAATTAATACCACTATGACCAAGTTTCGGAAACACCACCCTAGAACGTGTCTACAACGATTAACATTGCCTAGAAAAGAGGGTGGGAGAGGTCTTATAGATATTTTAAACTTACATAGAAAGCAAATTACAAGTCTCCGACAATATTTCTTTAGTAAAGCTCACTCATCAGTAGTACATAAAATAATAACACAAACCGACCGTAAACTGACACCACTTAACCTACAAAATACTACAGAATCAATAAGTGAAGACCTAATAGACGAACAAGCTAAGATTGCTGAGTGGAATAAGAAATCACTACATGGAAGACATCGCCAAGATTTATGTCAAATTAATGTCGACAAGGATGCGTCGAACGCGTGGCTTAAGAGAGGCGACCTCTTCCCTGAAACAGAAGGTTTCATGATCGCCATCCAAGATCAGGTTATTGAAACCAGAAACTACCG